>CM060902.1:1528728818-1538728818 GCA_030737815.1 Allium fistulosum
AAAATATCCGGTCTTCAACACCGGTCTTCAAATGCGATTCATAACGACGTATCACATATTCGGAATGGGTTATACGACCCCATGGTCCTTTCCCGGCTAACCCGAATAGTGAGCGATTATTCAAAAATAAGTGTGACATTCAAATTCATCCAATTCACAACAAATACCTATCTAAAGGTAATTATTGATAGTCGGTTATTTAACTATCAATAAAGATGCGCAACATCATCAGATTCCAAATAATTTTCCAAATTATTTTATCTTCAAAAATATCTGTACTAGATATATAAAATTTCCACACTTACAAAAATAAATCAACATTTATTTTCAAACGACTTCGCTTTCTTTTATAAATTCCATAGTGAATTTATATCTTTCAAAACATCTACTGATATACGATTTTCAATCGATTTTCAATATTCAATTTCAATTTATCTTTTACAAAGATAAATTCTCAAAACGTTCATTTCATTTGGAAAAGCATTTCCATACTTATTTAAAAATAAGTGTTTCTCAAATCTATTCATTTTCAACACTTGAAAATATTCGATATACTTAAATCAAATTAGGTATATATTCATTCTTTAAGGAAATCATTCTTTTAACACATTTATTTGAGTCAAAACGAATGTTGCGTAAAACATCGTTACGACGACTCGAAATCACTAGTATAGGGATTCGGAATTAAGATAGATATATAAATCCCAATACTAGATAAAAACATTTCCTTTCGGAAATCATTTATTATAACAATAGTGTTATAGTCCACCATTTCCTTATATTTCTCGAAAACGTCTATTTCAACAATAAATGTTGAAATCTATGCTTTCGATTCATAACACATTTTAAAACACCTTTAAAATGTTTAACTTCATTTTTAAAATATTACTTCTTCAAAAATGAATCCATTTTACTTAACAATATATTCACTGTCCAAAATCGTGAATAAAATTTACTTAATCCCATTTCAATCATTTCTACACATTTTTATTTCAATAAAACTTCGCTATTCAAAATCGTGAATATATCTTCTTAAATAATCTTCTATATTAGACTTATCACATTCAATCTATTTCGAATTTATAAGCACGTTTATAAATTCTATTTCTCTTTTTAATAACAACTTCGGCTTATAAACCTTCTTTTATCAACTTCTATATTTAACTTATTAAAATAAGTGACTTTGGGTTTATAACAACTTTTATAAATTTCAATTCTATTTATAAAAACTTCAATATCAATTCAATTTCAATATTGATTTCTGAATTTATTTTCAACGTTAAATAAAAGATCCCATACTGATTTCTCAAAAATTCATTTCCAATATTAAATCAATTTCAGATTGATTTCTAATTTCATTTATCACTACTAAAATAAATTCCTTATTTTTCTTTCAAATTATTCAATATCCTGTTTTCAAATGGATTCTTCAAATTGAAATCATTTTACATTGATCTCACAACTTATTTCAATTTACCAATTAAATTTTAAACTGAATTTCCAACTTATCTTCTTTTAAATAAATTCCTTTTTAAGAAAATAAATTTCAATCGTTTCTTTCAATCTATTTAAAAATTCAAATTTAAATTAATTTCTTCAATTTAAAATCACTGTTTTATGAAATCCATTTATTTAGCATTTTCACTTGATTCTGGAATTTATTCGATAAGATTATAAAAACAGCTTTTATACTTTTAAAATTCTTTTCTTCAAAATTTATTCAATTTCTAAAATTAATCCACTTAAAAATTTCTACTTTGATTCCAAAAATTCAATTTCATTTATTTTTGGAATCCAATGATATCAAACATCCGTTCAGCTAAATTTTAGCTTTCAAACAATTTCCAGACATCAATATGATTAATAACATCAATAATCATTCACAGATTCATACCACAGTATAAATAAAATCAATCAATGTGAGGGGTCCAGTTGGATCCCTCCAACCTGTTTCCCTGCATCCAAAGACGTTAGCACAATACCAATTCCGCTCCAGTACGGAATTATCGCGGTATATAGGTTTTTTATAAATCCGCTTACTAACGGCGCAATAGGGTCTCATCCGCTATACGAGGCGGGGAAATCAATCAATCCAATATATACATATGCCAATATGTATATACTGCTATATATATAGATATATCCTATCATATCTAATATCACATTCAAACAACAATCAAATCGATAACTGCAATCCAAATATAAATCTGAGTGAGGAGATCTCACCTTAGCTTTTAATTGCAATCCGTTTCCATTTTAGTTTTGTTTTCTCGATTTTAACCTGGTATAAA
Organism: Allium fistulosum; assembly: GCA_030737815.1. Lineage (NCBI taxonomy): Eukaryota > Viridiplantae > Streptophyta > Magnoliopsida > Asparagales > Amaryllidaceae > Allium > Allium fistulosum. Next base: position 1,528,731,110 of record CM060902.1, read on the forward strand.
CAATTTTATAATTCTATTAATATCTGAAATAATTGGATAAATCAATTTTCATCAAATAGATATTATTTTGTTCAGTTAATTTAATTCCAAACAAATTTCCTTTTAAAGAAAATATTTGAATTAATTGAAAAGTTACTTACCATAAAATTAAATTAACTTATATTTTTATTTTAAACGACAATTAATTTCCTCTTAAAAAAAAATCTAACATATAAAATTTCTATTTCTCTTTTATATTTATACTTATATTTTTTGTTAAAACGATATTTCTATTCTTTCCCTGTTAAATCTATATGTATTTGAAATAAATTAAAAATATAATTTACCTTACTGGAAACCCAAAATCAAGATGCCAAACCTTCATGCCCCAGCGCCTTGTTCAAATCGCCAGCAACCCCTCGCCCAGGTCGCGACCACGCCGCCACGTCCTGACATCGCCTGACCGTTGCCGAAACCCTAGATCGAGGCCATCATCCCCTATCGAACCCTGTACCTCTCGCATTCGGCCACGCTCGAGTCACCATCGATGCTCAAATTCGCGACCACCCAGTCGTGTGCACCTACCCACGTCACGACTCCCACGGCACCACGCCTGATCGATCGCGACAATCTCGCGAACCACCTCGCTGCTGCCTCCCAATGCTCGAGTGCGAGCTCCTCTCGCAAAACCCTAATCTTCGATCGCGAGTTCGATCGACCGCACCTACGACTTGATTTCGAGAAGAGGAATAAAATCTCGTTTAATAGGGAACTGGGAATCGAAACTGAAAAAGGGGGGGAAAGAATGTTTGTCGCGGTCGTTCCATGCTTCTACTCCCAGGCTTCGGCCATTGATTTTGAAGATAAAACGAAGTCTGAGTTTTTTTTTCTTTCCTGTTCGATTTTCGTTCGAATAAATAGAGAGAGGGGGAAGACAGGATTTTGTGATTCTCGGCATGATTTTGGGGTTGAAACAAAGGGAGAGGGATGGGTTGCGTAATCTTCTGCGTGGTTCAAGGGAATAATGTACCAAGGTTGACCAAATTTAAAATTTAAATTAAAGTTCGAATTCAATTTAAATTTCAATGCCTTTAAGTGTCGTACGTTCACATAACAGCTCCGATAAATACGAAATTTGAAATCCGGTAATAACAAAATATTACGGACCCAATGGAACTGGTTTCGTCGAATTCCGAGACTGTTTGAAAAATGACTATTTTTAAATATCGGTACAAACGATATAATTTCAAAACTGAACGAAACAGTTTGAAATCAGATTCTGAAGCTTCAATCATTTTCAGAATTATCAATATATATTTTACAAGCGTTTGAAATATTTTTCTTCGGCTTAAAATTAAAGATTCAAATTTTTGTTCAACTTCAATTAATTAAATTTTATAATTTAATCGTCAAATTCAAAGTTATATTCGGGATTCAAATTAAATCATCGTTCAAATATTTAAAAATTAATTAAATATTTCCAATTTAATTTGTTCGAAATTCTGGGTCGTTACAGACTTCCCTCCTTAAAAGAATTTCGTCCTCGAAATTACAAGTCAAGAAAAAAATGTCCTTAACTCGTCTACTATTTTCTCAAATTCAAATAGTTTTATCAATTTATCAAAACAAATCTTTCTACTAAAGATTCGTTATTAGTTTAACTAAATTTCAACTTCAATTACCGATTTCAAACAACATTGTTTTCTTAACAATTCAATTTTAAGTTTAAATTCAAATTTAAACTTTCAAATTTTCTCAAAAATTTTCTAACGCCCTAAATTTTCGAAAAATTTCGCCAGCGTCTCCTTTGCGCGGCTAATACGGTACGACTACAAAACGTCCCTACGGACTCTCAGATTTCAAAAAGAAAAAGAAGAAGCCAAGCGGCTAGACCAGAAATCATCAAAAACTCATATTAAAACTCAAATACGTACCTTTTTCGAGCAATTCAAATTCTCTTCTAAATCAAAATCCCAATTCCTTTACACCTGTATATCTACTAGCCATTATATCTAGTTACAGCATTCAAACTATTCTGCAAATTTAATTACAAAATTTTCAATGTAAACTGTATATACATTTTTAGCTTACTTCACTGTTGAAGTTACATATTCATATCCATTCAAATTTACATTTCAAATTCATTGAATTCACTTTACCATTTTAATTCAAATTTGGATTCTATTTATCTCCTGAATATTGAATTTTATCGATTAGCTTTCATTTACAACTGCTTATTTCAAATTAGTTTCAATTACTAATTCATTTCTAATTCTAATCCACTTACAAATTCAAATCTGTTTTCAATCTTCAGTTTCAATTCTAGTCTTATTCACTTTTGTTCATTCCCAAAATTTATTACAATTTACTATTTTGGTTTATAACCACTTATATTAAACTGGATTTCCAATTCGAATTTTAATTCATCTTTCAATTTACTTTATTCAATTCAATTCATTTGCTTACGAATTCGAAATGAATTTTAACATTCAATTTTATTTTCTCGCATTTGCCATTGCAAATTTATTTATTTGTTCACAAATTCTTTCATTTCAATTTTGAACTTTCGTTTCAATCAGATTCCCAATATTCCATAAGTTATCAACTTATTAATATTTCGTAAGTATTTTAAATAGGATTCCAGAGTCGTTTCCACTTTTTCCAAAACCATTTTTGAAAACAATTCAAATTCCATTTGAATTTCCAAAACAAAAACCCAAATTTTCAAACAACTCCTATTTAAAACAATTTGGCAGCAATTTCCCTTTTGGAAACCCGAAAATGAACACCGGTGATGTCGCGATCATCATCGGAATTATTTTCCAGCGACCGAAAAGAGTTTAGAGCTTTCATCTCTCTAAAACAATTTTCCACAACATCAAATCCTTTGAAAAATTATTTTCAAACCAAAAAGAATTTAAATCTTTCCAAATCTCCAAAATTTTCAAATTCTTTTCAAAACATTTCCAAATACTTCTCTGGAATCCCATTTGAAATTACAATTCACATTTATAATTTACATTCTCAAATTTCATTTGTACGTGGATTTATTTCTTAATTTTGGAGTTACGGTTTCAATTTCTTATTCAATTTCAATAGTAATGATAACATTTCAATATCATCACTTTCCTAACAACCATGCAACCATATACTATAGTAATTCATAGACAAACATTTCTTTTATATACAAAAATAGTTTTAGGTAAAATTATCTCTTTTACCCTATTTTAAAACAATACTGTGCCGAATTGTTCTATTCGAGTGTTTAGAGATCCCTATCAATGATCGTTAATTACTCGTATTGACCAGAATCCATATACCACTCAATAAATCAATCATCACAATATAAAACAATTTTTTTATATTCACTAACAAATACGCGCTCATATCTATTATTACACTCAACTCATTCTAGAGTACTGCTGACTCTATCTCTAATGAGTAACACCCAACAGAGCAGGGTTGTCGCTTAACCATATGCTCTGATACCACTTGTCACGACCTGAAATTTTCGACTTTCGAAAATTCGACATCGATACTCACTTTATCGACTGCCGAGAAATCGAGTGCCGGAAACTCCAATAGTGAGGGTTTTAGAAAGAAGAAATAGAAGAAAAGATAGAAAAAGAAGAGAAGAAAGAAAGAATAGAGAAGGACAACAACACGGAAGAACAACAGAACAGAAAACAATATCAGAATCTCACATATCGCAGCGGAACAATATATAATAGATAAACACTAGTCTTTTAAAACAAAGAACTATATCAGTTTATACATACATCAATCATCAGAGTCAATATACAACAATGGACAGTTATATAACCTGTCCTCATACAGAATACACAGCGGAATAAGTATATCAGATACAAATACTACGTCTCGTCATCCAGCTTATCTCCAAGCTCCAGAATATCCAGAATATCCTGATAATATAACTCTAGGCTGCCCGTGTGGAAATTGGTGGGCACCCAGAGTTTAGAAGGGAAACAATAAACTCCGAGTCAGTCATGGTGACTGGTGTGAGATCGTAAAACAGTTATTTATCTTTAAAATAAACAACAGAAAGATTTTAAAGTCAATTCGCAATGCTTTTGGAAAATGAAACTACCATAAGACCTCCCGCCACACACACAATGCAAACGCAGACTTGGAGGAGATTTCTTCTTATGATAGTCAAAGATGCTTACTACGAAAAAATCAAATTATTTTTGATATTATTATTAGTGCATAGTGTAGAAAACATTTCGAAAATATAATATTAATCTTAGCCAGCATAGACATTTCGAACTATGCCTACTATAGCTACCATCCAAACAGTGGGGCGCCACCATAAGTGAATGGCAGGTTCTACAACTAATACCGTACAAAGCTCGTATTGTTTCTTTGGATTTCCAACAAATGGTCAGGCTAAGGAACTTCCTATCCACGATGGGTACGTCCCTGGAATAGACGACCCGAGAACCTAACCGGATCTCTGCCAACACAAGGCCGGGTTACCTCTGCAAAAATAGGTAACTACTGACACGCGTATGCCATCCCCCGATCGTCACCGATCTTCCCGAGGATCCCCGATTCGCAACAAAACCACATAGATAATAATAATGCAGTAACCACAGAGGTTAAGTATCTGGGCTCCATACCATGATACCACCTTTATCCAGAAGGAATGACATACACTAAGGGGCGCTACTCCCTAGAACCTTGCTGCATTCGTCCTGTTTCGACCATTTCCGGGGTGTGAGGCTCGATGAAGTCTCGTCCACAAAGCTACGCTTTCTCAAAAAGCCCTGCTTCGGGTCAAACAAAAATGATCAACCTATGATCACAAAGATATAAGATCAAACAAATGATCATATCACAAATGATCAAACACTGATCATTTCACAGCAACACTCAGTATGCCACGTTACCAAATTGGGATATATCGCTGATGAATTTCAACTACATAACCTCTGAGCTCGTACGTCTCAGAGAAGGGTGTTAAGCTAAGAGAATAAATTCTCCGCCACCAACAGAAATGTATTTGAAAGAAATCAGCTTTATATCTCAAATTGTAACGTCAGACACACAATCCATACAAGTCTGTTCCGGGATCGAACAGAACCGAAGGCACTTCTCACGAAGCCCTTGCATATCCGGATAATTTTCTAATCACGTCAGGACTTCCCGTCACTAAGGGTGATAAAACCTCTAAACCGAAGATCAGTCGGTGTAGAGTAACTCGACGGTAATCCTTCCGTTTTCAAAAATATCCGGTCTTCAACACCGGTCTTCAAATGCGATTCATAACGACGTATCACATATTCGGAATGGGTTATACGACCCCATGGTCCTTTCCCGGCTAACCCGAATAGTGAGCGATTATTCAAAAATAAGTGTGACATTCAAATTCATCCAATTCACAACAAATACCTATCTAAAGGTAATTATTGATAGTCGGTTATTTAACTATCAATAAAGATGCGCAACATCATCAGATTCCAAATAATTTTCCAAATTATTTTATCTTCAAAAATATCTGTACTAGATATATAAAATTTCCACACTTACAAAAATAAATCAACATTTATTTTCAAACGACTTCGCTTTCTTTTATAAATTCCATAGTGAATTTATATCTTTCAAAACATCTACTGATATACGATTTTCAATCGATTTTCAATATTCAATTTCAATTTATCTTTTACAAAGATAAATTCTCAAAACGTTCATTTCATTTGGAAAAGCATTTCCATACTTATTTAAAAATAAGTGTTTCTCAAATCTATTCATTTTCAACACTTGAAAATATTCGATATACTTAAATCAAATTAGGTATATATTCATTCTTTAAGGAAATCATTCTTTTAACACATTTATTTGAGTCAAAACGAATGTTGCGTAAAACATCGTTACGACGACTCGAAATCACTAGTATAGGGATTCGGAATTAAGATAGATATATAAATCCCAATACTAGATAAAAACATTTCCTTTCGGAAATCATTTATTATTACAATAGTGTTATAGTCCACCATTTCCTTATATTTCTCGAAAACGTCTATTTCAACAATAAATGTTGAAATCTATGCTTTCGATTCATAACACATTTTAAAACACCTTTAAAATGTTTAACTTAATTTTTAAAATATTACTTCTTCAAAAATGAATCCATTTTACTTAACAATATATTCACTGTCCAAAATCGTGAATAAAATTTACTTAATCCCATTTCAATCATTTCTACACATTTTTATTTCAATAAAACTTCGCTATTCAAAATCGTGAATATATCTTCTTAAATAATCTTCTATATTAGATTTATCACATTCAATCTATTTCGAATTTATAAGCACGTTTATAAATTCTATTTCTCTTTTTAATAACAACTTCGGCTTATAAACCTTCTTTTATCAACTTCTATATTTAACTTATTAAAATAAGTGACTTTGGGTTTATAACAACTTTTATAAATTTCAATTCTATTTATAAAAACTTCAATATCAATTCAATTTCAATATTGATTTCTGAATTTATTTTCAACGTTAAATAAAAGATCCCATACTGATTTCTCAAAAATTCATTTCCAATATTAAATCAATTTCAGATTGATTTCTAATTTCATTTATCACTACTAAAATAAATTCCTTATTTTTCTTTCAAATTATTCAATATCCTGTTTTCAAATGGATTCTTCAAATTGAAATCATTTTACATTGATCTCACAACTTATTTCAATTTACCAATTAAATTTTAAACTGAATTTCCAACTTATCTTCTTTTAAATAAATTCCTTTTTAAGAAAATAAATTTCAATCGTTTCTTTCAATCTATTTAAAAATTCAAATTTAAATTAATTTCTTCAATTTAAAATCACTGTTTTATGAAATCCATTTATTTAGCATTTTCACTTGATTCTGGAATTTATTCGATAAGATTATAAAAACAGCTTTTATACTTTTAAAATTCTTTTCTTCAAAATTTATTCAATTTCTAAAATTAATCCACTTAAAAATTTCTACTTTGATTCCAAAAATTCAATTTCATTTATTTTTGGAATCCAATGATATCAAACATCCGTTCAGCTAAATTTTAGCTTTCAAACAATTTCCAGACATCAATATGATTAATAACATCAATAATCATTCACAGATTCATACCACAGTATAAATAAAATCAATCAATGTGAGGGGTCCAGTTGGATCCCTCCAACCTGTTTCCCTGCATCCAAAGACGTTAGCACAATACCAATTCCGCTCCAGTACGGAATTATCGCGGTATATAGGTTTTTTATAAATCCGCTTACTAACGGCGCAATAGGGTCTCATCCGCTATACGAGGCGGGGAAATCAATCAATCCAATATATACATATGCCAATATGTATATACTGCTATATATATAGATATATCCTATCATATCTAATATCACATTCAAACAACAATCAAATCGATAACTGCAATCCAAATATAAATCTGAGTGAGGAGATCTCACCTTAGCTTTTAATTGCAATCCGTTTCCATTTCAGTTTTGTTTTCTCGATTTTAACCTGGTATAAACAATTTTATAATTCTATTAATATCTGAAATAATTGGATAAATCAATTTTCATCAAATAGATATTATTTTGTCCAGTTAATTTAATTCCAAACAAATTTCCTTTTAAAGAAAATATTTGAATTAATTGAAAAGTTACTTACCATAAAATTAAATTAACTTATATTTTTATTTTAAACGACAATTAATTTCCTCTTAAAAAAAAATCTAACATATAAAATTTCTATTTCTCTTTTATATTTATACTTATATTTTTTTGTTAAAACGATATTTCTATTCTTTCCCTGTTAAATCTATATGTATTTGAAATAAATTAAAAATATAATTTACCTTACTGGAAACCCAAAATCAAGATGCCAAACCTTCATGCCCCAGCGCCTTGTTCAAATCGCCAGCAACCCCTCGCCCAGGTCGCGACCACGCCGCCACGTCCTGACATCGCCTGACCGTTGCCGAAACCCTAGATCGAGGCCATCATCCCCTATCGAACCCTGTACCTCTCGCATTCGGCCACGCTCGAGTCACCATCGATGCTCAAATTCGCGACCACCCAGTCGTGTGCACCTACCCACGTCACGACTCCTACGGCACCACGCCTGATCGATCGCGACAATCTCGCGAACCACCTCGCTGCTGCCTCCCAATGCTCGAGTGCGAGCTCCTCTCGCAAAACCCTAATCTTCGATCGCGAGTTCGATCGACCGCACCTACGACTTGATTTCGAGAAGAGGAATAAAATCTCGTTTAATAGGGAACTGGGAATCGAAACTGAAAAAGGGGGGGGAAAGAATGTTTGTCGCGGTCGTTCCATGCTTCTACTCCCAGGCTTCGGCCATTGATTTTGAAGATAAAACGAAGTCTGAGTTTTTTTTTTCTTTCCTGTTCGATTTTCGTTCGAATAAATAGAGAGAGGGGGAAGACAGGATTTTGTGATTCTCGGCATGATTTTGGGGTTGAAACAAAGGGAGAGGGATGGGTTGCGTAATCTTCTGCGTGGTTCAAGGGAATAATGTACCAAGGTTGACCAAATTTAAAATTTAAATTAAAGTTCGAATTCAATTTAAATTTCAATGCCTTTAAGTGTCGTACGTTCACATAACAGCTCCGATAAATACGAAATTTGAAATCCGGTAATAACAAAATATTACGGACCCAATGGAACTGGTTTCGTCGAATTCCGAGACTGTTTGAAAAATGACTATTTTTAAATATCGGTACGAACGATATAATTTCAAAACTGAACGAAACAGTTTGAAATCAGATTCTGAAGCTTCAATCATTTTCAGAATTATCAATATATATTTTACAAGCGTTTGAAATATTTTTCTTCGGCTTAAAATTAAAGATTCAAATTTTTGTTCAACTTCAATTAATTAAATTTTATAATTTAATCGTCAAATTCAAAGTTATATTCGGGATTCAAATTAAATCATCGTTCAAATATTTAAAAATTAATTAAATATTTCCAATTTAATTTGTTCGAAATTCTGGGTCGTTACAGACTTCCCTCCTTAAAAGAATTTCGTCCTCGAAATTACAAGTCAAGAAAAAAATGTTTTAAGAGGGGAGGTCTGTGACATCCCGAAATTTCTGACAATATCAATTTAATAATCTGTGTTAAAAATTAAATTGATTTGATAATAATTGTTAATAAGACTTGAATTGATATAATAATCTTCTTTTAAATGGTATTTAAACTGATAACTGATCTTATAAAAAAGTTAATAAATTGTTTTCTATTTATAATGTATATATATTTGTATATATTGTAAATAGAAATCTTAGTTTGAATCTAATAAATAAATAAAGATTGTTTCCAAATTCTAATATATTTTTGGTAATTTGGAAATTTGGATTTAATTTAAAATATATAGTTTTAAAATAGTTAAGGTAAATGTTTAATTGATTTAAATATATATCTTAGCTTAAGTTCAAGAATTAAAATAAAAAGGGTTTGTTTTTTTAAAATATGGTTTAATAAATATGAGACATTTATTCATTTAAACAATAATAGGAAGTTATAGCTCTTTTATAAATTAATTAAATTTGACAAATTATTGTTTTCAAAATACATTTATTAATGTATTGTTATATATGTAAATATAAATAGATTTAAATTAGAAGTGTTATTTTCAAATTAAACATCTTGTTATATATATATGTATAAGCTTCTATTTGTATATATATATACATAGTTTTGTTTCATTTTCTATAATGTAATTCATAAATATAAATAATAAATACATACATAGGGAAATATAATTAAGTATTTGGATTAGAAAATCGAAGAAGGAAATAAACTAAGTATAAAAGTAAACTCATCGCCTAAATTCTAACTATATGTTAATAAACTATAAATATACTTACTTATATTTCAAAGATAAGAGCAAAGGCAAATAAACAAAGTTAAGTAAAAGAAAGATAAGTATCTTGTATGTGACCTATAAGTAGTTTGTAGGCAAAAATAGACAAAGTAAAATTAAACACTTTGATAGTTCTGGAAACATGTATAGATGCAAGGCTGTAAGTAATTATGCTAGGCAAGGAAATGAACTGGATATACAGGTTGCAGGCATAACAAAATAAAGTAAAAATATGGAATATCTTTGTATACAAATGGTATAAAGAAAAGTATATACCAGCTGTGACGACCGCCCATGACCCCTGCACCGAATCTAGAGATAGAGCGCTGTAAAGTGTGCCAGGCGACCATGGACGATTGTCAAGGTAAGATTAAAACAACAGGATCTATCGTATTACTCACAGCGCATGGACAAAATACAATAGAACATATGTATAGTGAAGCTTTACAGAATAAAATGACATCATATAAAACTCCATAATAGTTGAATACAAGCATCCACATAGTCAATACATCCAGCCTCACTACATAACTCTCAGAGAATACAAAACAGCGGAAAAATCCAGTACATATAAGAAGATAATATGCAACCCTCTAGCTCGTCTTCGATATCAGCATCGTGAGAAGAGAACAGCACCTGTCACCTGCTACCTAGTCTGCCCGTCCCAAAATGGACGAACAGCCCAAGGCAATAAGAATTAAAACATAAAGCCTTGAGTCAGACAACAGTCTTAGTGAGCAGTAAATTAACTAACAACATACCAAAAGAGCATAAAGGAAAAGGAATAGGAATACAACCCTCCCACTCCAACCTCATTCTACAGTGATAGCCCCCAGACACACACTAAGCAGAAGCAAACATAGCAGAGCATACAATTTAAAGTAAAGCAATTGTCACTCGAGTCAAGAGCGATGTTTTCCAAGTACAAATCCCAAGGTCTAAAACCAAGGTCAGATAAGCACCCAGGAAATACCGCTCTTGAGACCGAATGATGATACAACCAAACATCCATGACTCGGCTATCACTGTTATCATTGTTGCGATATCACCGTTAATTGAATGACCGGCACATTCTTTCAGCCGTCCGTCAAGGGCTAATGGTAACCCCGGTTCTAGACATAACTCCCGCACGTCATCGTGACCCGTGCCTAGGATTATCGAATCTACCCAGAGTACTCGACCATCAACTTAGTCTTTTGGGCGTCCCCATGTACTCTTGCTTAGAGCATGCTAGAACCTTCAACAACGATGAGATCTCAACCTCCTAGTCATCCTCCTCGACGACTATTGCCATACTAGCTCAAGCGCCTCTCGAGCATCCATTATCCTCAACTCGAATCATATCACCGAGTTATCAACATGCTTGGAATGATCCCGCCTGGATTAGACCAAGTCTTCATCATATGATTGCCTCGCTTCATTACATCCTCGCAAAGCCTCATCTCATCACCACATCATCAAATCTATGCATAAGAGCTTCATCATCCCGCTACATATGCCACGTGCAGCTTTTCCATTTTCAAGAGCCTTTCCCTTAGCTTTTGAATCATCTTCGATCTAAATCTAATCATCAATCATCTAGTTCATAACAAGCAATCAAATCAAACATCAATCCAAGCAATCAAGCATTCAAAAATGATCTAAGTAGACAATTATAACAATAATGGCATTTTCGTAATTAAAGAGTTGAAAGTCCAATAAGCATTAAAACATGGATTATATCTCTACAAACTTGATGAATGAACTTGCATAGGTTAACATATGATAAAATGGATGCAACATCATCATGAACAATGGATCTACATGGATCTATACATAGGATGAAGAAAATGCATGGAAATCACTATTTTAACACCAAATCGAGCCAACAATCCGATATACTCCTTTGGATCCGTGTGAGAGATAATCACCACTCACCAAATCACCTAAACAACCTCAAATCAACACACTTCAGATCTGGACAGCGAAGGATGAAGCTAGATCTACCACAAATCCGCTTCAAATGAAGAAATCTCTCTTGAAAAGATGAAGATCTTCAATCTAAGCTCTTGAATCTTCAATCTTGATCTTCGATTAGGATGGATGGAAGCACTAGATTAAAGTGGAGAAAAGAAGTGAAGAAGTGTAGAAGTCGAGCTCTCAAAATGGCAGCACTTCGTCGCTTCAAAAATCCGGATCCCAAAAAGTGAGAACAACCCCTCCTATTTATAGCTGAAATCTGTCCTTAAGTCGAAATCTGGCTATCTCCCTAAGTCGCTTCCGACCTAAGCGACCTAAGCCTCTCCGACCTAAGCCTCTCCGACCTAACAGATGTACGTCTTAACTTCTTTGCGACCTAACACTTAGGAAACCCAGCGACCTAACAACTTAACGACCTAACTATCTAAGACTCAGTTGGGTTGCGACCTAACACAAGTCGACCTAAAACAACACGCGACCTAACACTTGAACTATCCTAGCGACCTAACAACTTAGCAACCTACGCGACCTAACACAACAGCCTAACTCCTAAGGTCGCCAACTTGTTAACTTCTTAGGTCGCCAACTTGTTAACTCCTTAGGTCGCCAACACGGAACCACTAGGTCGCTAACTCAGAACCACTAGGTCGCTAACTCAGAACCACTAGGTCGCTAACTCAGAACCACTAGGTCGCTAACTCGGCAACTACTAGGTCGCTAACTCGGCAACTACTAGGTCGCTAACTCGGCAACTACTAGGTCGCTAACAAGCTAACCCCTTAGGTCGCGAACTATTATAGGTCGCTAACCACTAGTTTCCTTAGGTCGCTGCCGACCTAAATATACTAGCCCGGCACCACTAGGTCGCTCATCCCTAGGTCGTCAACTACTGGGTTTACTTAGGTCGCTACCAACCTATCTCTTAGGTCGCTAACACCTTAACTCGCCAGAAACTCTAAAGTCTCCTTCCTTTTAGGTCGTCTACGACCTAAACCCTTACCATCCATCACACGACCTAACTCCAAACCTTAAAGTCACCAATCCCCAACATTCTTAGGTACGACTTATCTCCTAAGTTGCCAACAATACTTAACTAACCTCTAGGTCGCATACGACCTAGGACTTAGGCAAATTTCAACCAAGATCTGGAATAACTAGAAAATGCTGAAAATCCCAGATTTTGACAAACTTTTCGATCCGAAAAATACGGGTCGTTACATTCTCTCCCCCTTAGGAATTTCGCCCCCGAAATTCCAAGCAAACAAGGCAATCAAAGGCTATTCTGTACGCCTACCATCCATAGCAATCAACAAACCATGCATCCAATTCTAGCTTAGCGTACAGAATTCTAAGACTTAGAACAAGTTACAATATCGCGAGATGAGACGACACCTTAGGGCCATACCTTGAAGAGTTCAGGATGAGCTGCCTTCATCCTCTCTTCCACCTCCCACGTACAGTCGTTATCATCATCACTCCATTGTATCTTGAGCAACTTAACTACCTTCCTCCTAAGCTGTTTCGTGTCGGTTTCAACAACACGAAGCGGCTTACGAGGTCTTCTATCAACTGGATCAACTTCTAAGTCTTCACAGCTATCAGCAGAAACCACTGTATTCGAGTCGTGCACATACTTCCGTAGATAAGATACATGAAAAACATTGTGCACACCCGACATCTTCTCAGGTAACTCCAATCTGTAGGCGAGCTTTCCAATTCGCTCGATGATCGGGAATGGTCCAACAAATCTCGGAGTCAATTTTCCTTTCTTCCCGAATCGAATAACATTCTTCAGTGGAGAAATCTTCACAAAAACCATATCTCCCACGTCGAACTCCAAATCCTTTCGACGCTTATCAGCATAACTCTTCTGACGGTCTTGGGCTGCCTTCATTCGTTGCCGAATGATCTCTATGCAATCCGAAGTCTGTCGAATCATCTCTGGCCCAAGTATCAGCTTTTCCCCAGTTTCCAACCAACATGTCGGAGAGTTACACGGTCTTCCATACAATGCCTCATATGGTGCCATACCAATACTTGACTGGTAACTGTTGTTGTACGCAAACTCCACCAAATGAAGGTGATCTTCCCATGATCCTCCGAAGTCCAAAACACATGCTCTAAGAAGATCTTCCAAAACTCGGTTGACTCTCTCGGTCTGACCATCTGTCTGAGGGTGATAAGCTGTACTCAAACACAACTCGGTTCCCAAAACTTCCTGGAAGCTCTTCCAAAATCCACTAGTGAACAATGGATCTCGATCGCTCACTATACTCTTCGGAATACCATGGAATCGAACTATCCACTTCACATACAACTCAGCCAACTTTGATGCAGTCCTAGTCGATCGAACAGGAGTGAATCGTGCACTCTTAGTCAGACGATCCACAATGACCCAAATCCCTTCATTTCCCGTTCTGGTTCTAGGCAATCCATCAATAAAATCCATCGACACTTGTTCCCACTTCCATGTAGGAACTTCTAAGGGTTGAAGCAATCCACTTGGCTTCCTCTGTTCAGCCTTTACCAACTGACAGTTCATACACTTGGAAATGAAATCTCCAACATCCTTCTTCATGCCTTCCCAGTAGTAGTTTCTCTTCATATCCCGATACATCTTATTTCCACCTGGATGAATTGTCAACTTCGAGTGATGACTTTCCTTCAGAACTTCACTCCTCAATTCATCTATATCGGGAACCACTAGTCGTCCTTGCTTTCGAAGCCAACCTTCTCTATCGACCTCGAATCCTTTATCCTTTTCTGGCTCCAATCCAGATTCCAATTCACGGATAATCTTGACAAGCTTATCATCTCGCTTTTGACTCTCGCCAATCCTTTCCACAAGAGTCGGTCTTATCGATAAGTTTGCCAACATTTCAGGTTCCAATTCGCATCTAGGCCTGAAGTCAAATCCAGCTAAATACTCGAGACTCTTCCATTCAGAAAACATGGCTCCCAATCCTGCATGTCTTCGACTTAACGCATCAGCCACTGCGTTACCTTTTCCCGGAGTATAAGCTATACCAAAATCATATGATGCTAAAAACTCTAGCCAACGTTGCTGTCGAAGATTCAAATCCTTCTGGGAGAAAAGATACTTCAACGACTTATGATCCGTAAACAACTCGAATCGAACTCCCAACAGATAATGCCTCCACATCTTCAGAGCAAATACAATCGCCGCTAACTCCAAATCATGAGTTGGGTAATTCTTTTCATGCGGCTTCAGTTGTCGGCTAGCATACGCAACAACTTTATCCTTCTGCATCAGCACTGCTCCAAGTCCAGTACCACATGCATCGGTGTAAACCACCATCTCATCATTCCCACTTGGAATAGTCAAAACAGGAGCACTCGTTAGTCGCTCTTTCAGGATTCCGAAAGCTTGCTCACACTTAGCATCCCAACTGAACACTTGGTTCTTTTTCGTTAATCCTGTTAACGGTGCAGCTACCTTGGAGAAGTCCTTGATAAACCGTCGATAATATCCTGCTAATCCAAGAAAACTTCTCACCTCTGATGCATTCTTAGGTCTAACCCAATCCTGGATTGCTGCCACCTTAGCGGGATCAACCGCTATTCCATTTCCAGAAATCACATGGCCTAAGAACCTCACTTCACTCTTCCAGAAGTGACACTTTGAAAACTTAGCCTTCAGTTGATGTTTCCGCAGGATTTCCAAAACAATACGCAAGTGCGTCCTGTGCTCTTCTTCCGTTCTGGAATAAATCAGAATATCATCCACGAACACAAGTACGAACTTGTTCAACTGATCTCTGAACACTCTATTCATAAGATCCACAAAATATGCTGGCGCGTTAGTCAATCCAAACGGCATTACCAGCCACTCAAAGAAACCGGATGGTGTCCTAAAAGCAGTCTTCGGCACCCTATCCTTAGCCACTCTCAACTGGTGAAATCCCGTTGCCAAATCCATCTGAGAAAACACCTTAGCTTCGTGAAGCTGATCAAACAAGTCATCTATTCTCGGTAATGGATACTTGTTCTCCTTAGTCACCTTATTCAGCTCACGATAATCGACGCACAATCTCAACGACCCATCTGCCTTGGTTGCAAACACAACTGGTGCACCCCACTCGGACACACTACGCCGAATGAATCCTTTCTGCAAAAGATCATCAACTTGCACCCTCAACTCTTGCTGTTCCCTAGGCGCCATCCGCCTAAGAGGCATCACAACAGGTCTGGCTCCTTCAACTAGATCTATACGAAACTCGATCTCTCTATGCGGCGGCAACCCTTTGACTTCGTCAAAGACATCCTCGAATCCATTTGCGATTGGCACTAAAGACAGTCCATCCCGTGGAACAACTAGCGAATACATGAAGCTCATGAAGACGCCTTCCTCATGCTTACATCGTATCACAATCTTTCGCCCTTCCACATTCTCGACTGTCACCTCCAGCCTCTCACAGTCAACCTTAGCCGCATACTTCCTAAGCCAGTCCATACCCAAAATAATTCCGAACCCCGCAAAGTTCAGAACAAAACAATCACAAACAAAAGAGCAACCATGACTCGACACAACTAGACCACGGCATAACATACACAAACAAGACGAACCCCCAACTGGATTAGTCACAACCAATGGCCTATCAACAATATCCGGCTTCAAACCTAACCGGCCTACTAGTTCATTACACACAAACGAATGCGACGCTCCAGTATCAAACAGAACTCTAACTGGAACACCACATAGGAAAAGAATACCTTGAACAACCACACTCTTTCCCTTCTCTTCAGCAGTAGGAGCTATCGAAGACGACGGAACAGCTCCTAAAGCATAAGCCTGCACAATCTGCTTGTCCCTACTCGGTTCTGGACAATTCTTCCTGAAATGCCCTGGCTTGTCACAGTTGTGGCACTTCGCCGGCGCCTTCGGATTCTTGCAATCCTTGGAGAGATGGCCTTTCTGCTGACAGTTGTAGCAAGTCACTTCGCCTTTCGGCTTCTTCTGACCATCCTTACCCTTCTGCTGCTGCTGCTTCCTCTTCTTGTTTCTACCCTGCTGGGGTTTAGACTCTTCCCTGGTCACAGCAACAACAGATCCTTCCTTAGGAAACAGATTCTCATGTCTGAGAGCTTCCTCCACAAGCTTCCTAAATGAATCGTCCAAGTGATCCATCAATCTTGGAGCCTGTACTTGATCCCCAACATCTACTGATGGCCCCGGGGCTGACATCCTTCTCCTGATCGAAGTCATCATGGTTTCGAACATAGCAACATAATCAGCAGCCCCTTCAGTAGCACGGCCTTCCCTAGCAGCTGGTTTCCCTTTTTGACTCATTCTCAATATCTATAAAAAGGAATGATTAGAACATCTAGAGAAACAACTGCATAAAGGACTCAAACCTACTAAGCTACTATATTATATATAGTAATCATCCATCAAAATACAATTACGTCTCTCATACGTAGTTACTTCAGCGAGCGTTGGGTAAAATCGATCAACCAATGCTCTGATACCAAATGTGACGACCGCCCATGACCCCTGCACCGAATCTAGAGATAGAGCGCTGTAAAGTGTGCCAGGCGACCATGGACGATTGTCAAGGTAAGATTAAAACAACAGGATCTATCGTATTACTCACAGCGCATGGACAAAATACAATAGAACATATGTATAGTGAAGCTTTACAGAATAAAATGACATCATATAAAACTCCATAATAGTTGAATACAAGCATCCACATAGTCAATACATCCAGCCTCACTACATAACTCTCAGAGAATACAAAACAGCGGAAAAATCCAGTACATATAAGAAGATAATATGCAACCCTCTAGCTCGTCTTCGATATCAGCATCGTGAGAAGAGAACAGCACCTGTCACCTGCTACCTAGTCTGCCCGTCCCAAAATGGACGAACAGCCCAAGGCAATAAGAATTAAAACATAAAGCCTTGAGTCAGACAACAGTCTTAGTGAGCAGTAAATTAACTAACAACATACCAAAAGAGCATAAAGGAAAAGGAATAGGAATACAACCCTCCCACTCCAACCTCATTCTACAGTGATAGCCCCCAGACACACACTAAGCAGAAGCAAACATAGCAGAGCATACAATTTAAAGTAAAGCAATTGTCACTCGAGTCAAGAGCGATGTTTTCCAAGTACAAATCCCAAGGTCTAAAACCAAGGTCAGATAAGCACCCAGGAAATACCGCTCTTGAGACCGAATGATGATACAACCAAACATCCATGACTCGGCTATCACTGTTATCATTGTTGCGATATCACCGTTAATTGAATGACCGGCACATTCTTTCAGCCGTCCGTCAAGGGCTAATGGTAACCCCGGTTCTAGACATAACTCCCGCACGTCATCGTGACCCGTGCCTAGGATTATCGAATCTACCCAGAGTACTCGACCATCAACTTAGTCTTTTGGGCGTCCCCATGTACTCTTGCTTAGAGCATGCTAGAACCTTCAACAACGATGAGATCTCAACCTCCTAGTCATCCTCCTCGACGACTATTGCCATACTAGCTCAAGCGCCTCTCGAGCATCCATTATCCTCAACTCGAATCATATCACCGAGTTATCAACATGCTTGGAATGATCCCGCCTGGATTAGACCAAGTCTTCATCATATGATTGCCTCGCTTCATTACATCCTCGCAAAGCCTCATCTCATCACCACATCATCAAATCTATGCATAAGAGCTTCATCATCCCGCTACATATGCCACGTGCAGCTTTTCCATTTTCAAGAGCCTTTCCCTTAGCTTTTGAATCATCTTCGATCTAAATCTAATCATCAATCATCTAGTTCATAACAAGCAATCAAATCAAACATCAATCCAAGCAATCAAGCATTCAAAAATGATCTAAGTAGACAATTATAACAATAATGGCATTTTCGTAATTAAAGAGTTGAAAGTCCAATAAGCATTAAAACATGGATTATATCTCTACAAACTTGATGAATGAACTTGCATAGGTTAACATATGATAAAATGGATGCAACATCATCATGAACAATGGATCTACATGGATCTATACATAGGATGAAGAAAATGCATGGAAATCACTATTTTAACACCAAATCGAGCCAACAATCCGATATACTCCTTTGGATCCGTGTGAGAGATAATCACCACTCACCAAATCACCTAAACAACCTCAAATCAACACACTTCAGATCTGGACAGCGAAGGATGAAGCTAGATCTACCACAAATCCGCTTCAAATGAAGAAATCTCTCTTGAAAAGATGAAGATCTTCAATCTAAGCTCTTGAATCTTCAATCTTGATCTTCGATTAGGATGGATGGAAGCACTAGATTAAAGTGGAGAAAAGAAGTGAAGAAGTGTAGAAGTCGAGCTCTCAAAATGGCAGCACTTCGTCGCTTCAAAAATCCGGATCCCAAAAAGTGAGAACAACCCCTCCTATTTATAGCTGAAATCTGTCCTTAAGTCGAAATCTGGCTATCTCCCTAAGTCGCTTCCGACCTAAGCGACCTAAGCCTCTCCGACCTAAGCCTCTCCGACCTAACAGATGTACGTCTTAACTTCTTTGCGACCTAACACTTAGGAAACCCAGCGACCTAACAACTTAACGACCTAACTATCTAAGACTCAGTTGGGTTGCGACCTAACACAAGTCGACCTAAAACAACACGCGACCTAACACTTGAACTATCCTAGCGACCTAACAACTTAGCAACCTACGCGACCTAACACAACAGCCTAACTCCTAAGGTCGCCAACTTGTTAACTTCTTAGGTCGCCAACTTGTTAACTCCTTAGGTCGCCAACACGGAACCACTAGGTCGCTAACTCAGAACCACTAGGTCGCTAACTCAGAACCACTAGGTCGCTAACTCAGAACCACTAGGTCGCTAACTCGGCAACTACTAGGTCGCTAACTCGGCAACTACTAGGTCGCTAACTCGGCAACTACTAGGTCGCTAACAAGCTAACCCCTTAGGTCGCGAACTATTATAGGTCGCTAACCACTAGTTTCCTTAGGTCGCTGCCGACCTAAATATACTAGCCCGGCACCACTAGGTCGCTCATCCCTAGGTCGTCAACTACTGGGTTTACTTAGGTCGCTACCAACCTATCTCTTAGGTCGCTAACACCTTAACTCGCCAGAAACTCTAAAGTCTCCTTCCTTTTAGGTCGTCTACGACCTAAACCCTTACCATCCATCACACGACCTAACTCCAAACCTTAAAGTCACCAATCCCCAACATTCTTAGGTACGACTTATCTCCTAAGTTGCCAACAATACTTAACTAACCTCTAGGTCGCATACGACCTAGGACTTAGGCAAATTTCAGATAAGTATGGGTTTGTAGACAAAAGGACCAAGGCATTAAATGCCATTATCTCTAGCAGGGTCGAAATCATCTCAGCCATATTGTTAAAGAGAAAAATCTCTGACCTGGTTGTACAAAAGAAAATAAACAATTGTGTAAGCAGTGTCATATTTATCAATCTTCCCATTCCATTCTCGTTTACAAAAAGAAAGAAAAAAAGGAAACTCAGTCTTTCCAGTAAACACATTAAAACTGAAGCAAGCATTATCATTTACAAACTGAAAACATTTTACAACCTCCTCAAGTAAAAACAACAAATTTAAAGAAGAGCAAGTCTGCATCTTTTCTAACAAGGACATTAGCAACTCAAAGTTTTGAAAGTTTTAAAAGCAAAGCACTTCCAGTTTTTGAGAGTTCAAAGTATCAAAAGCTTGTCAAAATGGATACTCTGTCTTCATTTTCAAAAGGGAATCTGGTGAGTAACATTTTAAATTTAAAAAAAAAAAAAACTAAATATATAGATGTCTGCTTGTTTGTGAAGCTCTGAGATAGATGATACTTTGTTTATGCATATATAAGTGTTGACTCTGTGGTTGTGAATATATGTATGCATGCATATCTGATATGCATATCTGTGACATTTAACCCCTCTGTTTTAAGTTTTCTAGTTTAAGTTGTTTCATATTTTCTTATCTCTCGATCTAGGTTGTGTTAAGATGTGTGATACAAATAAAGTATGATGGTTATATCATAAATGTTAGTTTAAAATATATAGTTTGTTAAAACAACATAGTATTGTTCAGGAAATAATAAAACACAGTGAAACCTTAAATTTAGTCAAAAATTATTTGTCGTAGATTTTAGTTTCAAGTGCATGAATCAAAAGAAAAAGCTAAAACTTGATTTTTAAAACAGAAATGGAAATTTTTAATTGAGAAATAAAGGAGCAGTTTACAGATGAACAAAAATCACTCTTTTATACAATTCTGTTGATCTAATAAATTTTTGATGCTGAAGTTTGTTATGGAGTTAGATAATTGATTGGTGGATATAGGAAAAATGTTGGAAAAATTTTCTAATGCAAGACTTAGTAACTCGAATCGAATTTAGGGTTTAAGAACGGTTTTGACGAGGCTAAATGTTTCGATTTGTTTGTCTTCGTCGATTGATCGAGTGTTATAGGATTTTGGCAATCGCTAGAGTGAAGGTGGTCGAGGCTGTGGCCGGTGGCGGAGGCATTCAGGTGGTCGGAGCTTCGAAGGAGAAGCGTTGACATGTTGGGTTTCGATGGGTTTTGTTGTTCCAGGTTCGAGCAGTAGCACTCGATTCTGAATTCGAGTTGATAGTGGGGTTCTGATGATCAGACGAGGATGGGTAGAAGATTGTCGACTTGTTCGACGTGGTGATACTGACCGGAGGCGAGCGGCGGCGGTGTGCATGTGCACAGTGCACGACTGTTTTTCTGGCGATGTTGTTTTGGTTGGTAGGGTACTCGAGAGTCCTCGAGTAACTGGACGTTTTGCTCGAAGGAAGGATGGGTACGTCTCGGAGTATTTTGAGCAAGGCTCGAGTAATTAAGCGTGAAGTTGTTTCCAGTTTTTGTTTTTAGAAGGAAGGGGAGATGAGTCTGAGTTCTCGAGTAGATCCAATGATTTACTCGAAGCAAGGCAGGGTTTGACTCGAAGTAAATAAGGTGACTTCGGGTAAATTTTTGTTACAGGCTTCTGGAACCTGCCAGTTTCAAAATTTAAATTCAATTTTAAATTTTGAATGTAAGTTTAAACAAAGTTTAAACTAAATTTAAAAATAGGGATTCAAAACTGAATTTTGTATCCTAGTTTTAAATTTGAATTAAGTTATAAATTTAATTCTTTAACAATTTTTAAATGTTAAGTGCATTTTAAATAATTTGAATTTAAAAATGAAATTTAAAAAAAAGAGTAGTTTAAAGGCAAATTGTGTTAAAAATGTTTTTGTTAAAGATAATTCAATTTATAAGTAAGAGTAAAGTTTTATCTTAAATTTAATTAATAGGATGATTAAATGGATAAGATTGGATGTTAATTAATGATTAGAATTAATTAATCAAGTAATTAAAGGTTAATTAAGTTACAGTTAGAACTTAAATTAATTTAATAATTAGTGGTTAATTAATGGTTTATCAAAGATAAATTAACTTGTAATTAAAAATGATTAATCTAAGTTTAAATTCTTAAGAAAGGAAATTAAGAATTGTAATTAGTTAATGAAGGTCATTAACTTAAGATTTGTTAAATAATGTATTTATGTGATAAATTTTAATAATTAATTAGATTAATTGATTAAGAGAATCAATTGTGAAAATAGTTAAGTATAATTACTTAAGTGAAGCAATTAAAGGAATATTACTTAATATAATTAATTGAGTTTAATTTGATTTGTTTAAGTTAATTAATTTAGTTTAATTAATTTAAATTTATCATTGAAATTTTATTAGAGATAAGTAATTGCTTAAATATAATAAATGAAGTATAAATACATAGTAAAGTAATTAATGGTAATTACTATATGTAATTAATTAAAGATGATTTAGTATGATAGTAATTTGGATTAAATTACTTTGTGGAATTAATCAAGGGATTAATTGAGATAATTAATTAAAGGAGTAATTAATTTATTAAGTGAAGTAATTAAGAGTAGTTAATTACTGAATGGGATTAATCAAGACTGGTTAATAAATGTGGTTTAGTAAAGATTAATTACTTAATGTAATTAATTTAAATGGAATAATTAAATCAAGAATGTAATTAGGGATCATTAATTTATATAATTAATGATGTAATTAAGAATTGATTCATTAAAACTAATTAATCAATAATAAGTGATTTTGAGTAATTAATTAATTGTAATTAATTAAGGATAAATATAATTAATTATGGTTAATTAATGAAAAGAGTAATTAAAGGTTAATTACTGTTTTGGTTAAGGATAATTAATTTGTGAAATTAATTGAAAGATAATTACTTGAATGTAATTAAAGGATAATTAATCCAGGATGATTAATTAAGATGGAAATCTAGAGAATGATTAATTAATTGATTTGTAATTAATTAATGGTTAAGTAAGCAAGATTTATAGAATGAAGTAATTAATTTAATTTACTTTAAATTAATTAGAGATTAAGTAATTAATTTAATTCATTTTAAATTAATTATAAATGATGTGTTTATGAATCATTGCTTATGTATTGATGGATGATATTGATTTCCTTGAGTGGTTTAAAATCTCAGATATGAGATAAATAATGCTGTGTGATATGGATTGTCTATTTATGATGATATTGTAGATTATCTATCTGTGATATTGTGAACTATCTATCTGTGTGTATATAGATAATTAAAATGAATTGTTTTAACTTTAAAACAACTTGGCCTTAAAAGATACGGTTTGGATTTCGATGAGACCGGGATCGGGTTTCCGTATACCGGGATTCCAGGTCTGGAGACCCGAATACCACATCGATCCAAAATAACGTTAGGTCGTGAAATCCAAGTGGAGCAAGTGAAGACTCGAGGTATAAGAACTATTCGTCAGTATAACTCTGTGGGTGATTCCGTAATGAGTTTGACGGAGATAGTACTTATAGATTCGAGATGGTGATTCAGAATGCAAGGGTTATTGTCGTTAACTCTGAGGGTGATTCCAAAATGAGTGTAACGAGATAATGCCTTCGGTTTCGTTCGAACCCGGAACGAACTTGTATGGATTGAATGCTTTCAGAACATCGTCAGGCGGACGATGAGCATTCTAAGTGATGAATTCTGATTAAGGTAATCGTGACCTCAAGCCTCATCAACCGGGAATGGCTAAAACAGGGGAGGTGCAGCAAGGTTTCGTGGGTAGCACCCACTTGAGAGCAAGATATACCCCTGTCTAGATGTCCCTTTTTATTTTCGGCTGTGTGGGCAGTTGTAGAGCTCCGACTGCTGGGGTTGTTTCGTTCGGAACTGTTCAGTAAGGAATGGTTCCGGCCTTGTGTTGCAGGGGAGCGGGCGTACTCCTCGGTACGCTGATCTAGGCCAGGTACTGTGACGGGCGGTACCCCAGTAGCCCTGCCATTGTTGGAAACCCATTTTCCCTACGAGACCCTACGGTTTTGATTGTA
Organism: Allium fistulosum; assembly: GCA_030737815.1. Taxonomy (NCBI): domain Eukaryota; kingdom Viridiplantae; phylum Streptophyta; class Magnoliopsida; order Asparagales; family Amaryllidaceae; genus Allium; species Allium fistulosum. The sequence continues at coordinate 1,528,755,378 of CM060902.1, forward strand.
TTACCCACATTGTGGCTAGTATGCTGGAATTTAATCATGTAACAATTTCAGCTATTTTCTATTTACTTGAAAACCCTAGACCTATTATAATATCACTGAATTTCCTATCAAATGTTTTGGTTAGCGTAAGGTAAAAACATTTCCATGTTTATGTGTGGGATGTCTTACGTGATACCTTTTGTTTTCAAAGGATTTTCAAAGTTTAGCAACTTTAACCTGTTACTCATACCAGACCCATGTCTGACCCGGAGTTTATTTCCTGTTTTTCTTAAACTCTCGGGTACCCAAATTTTTACGGGTAGCCAAGGGATTCAGGTTTGCTTTGACGAATTGTGGAGGAGCAATGGAGCAGGAGGCTTCAGCGTTGTAGATATATATATAGTGTTCCGCTGTGTTGGTATCTCTGTATTGTGTTGTATTGTGTTGTATTGTGTTGTATCGAGTTGTATTAACTAGACAGGTGTTTATAACTGTCTAGTGTGTGTTGTATTATCTGTGTAACTCTGATGTATATGATATTATGTATTCTCTTATGTGATATTATATTTTATTCGTTCCGCTGTTGAGATTCTGATGTTGTTTCTTCTTCTTCTCTTTCTTTTCTATTTCTCACCCCTTTCTTTCTTAAAAACGGCATGATTTTCCGGTAGTGGAAAGTTGGGTCGTCACACGTGGTATCAGAGCGTTAGGTTGAGTGAATACCTAGGCTCTGGAGTGGTGTCTATCTTGAGAGAGCGTACTTGTATTTTTGATATATATATATATTTATATATTTCTACCTATCTGTTGGGTTACCTGTTCGGGTTTTCCAATACAAGTTATAAAGGTAGAATAGGGTAGTGGTGTGTGTAACACGACTACCAATGATTGGAGTCTGATGAGGATGGAAGTGTTTCTGCCGAGACTGTAGATCTAATACCGTCTCGAGTGAATCTTTGTGTGGTGTAAGGATTTCACCAATTTCTGAAGGATATCTATGAGGGTTCGGAGTCCAGCATTTAAGTGTAAGATGATCGCGCTCGTGTGAGCGGATTTTCGAGAGTTTGGATGAGTAGAATTTGGATTCTGTCAGTTGAGCAGAAGCTAGTGATGGTATCTTGATACCTTAGGAATTAGTAGCTGTGTGATGAGACACAGTGACTATGGATGTCTCCGAAGATTTTCTCTGGAGCAAGTTAAGGAAGTGTGTTTGCATCGGTGTTGAGGCTGTGTTCAGACGGGTGTTGTGTTTGGCTTTGAGGCCTGAGTTTCTTGAGGAGTTTGGATTAGGAAGTCTTTGGCTTCGGTGGCAGCGTCACAGTTCAGATTTGTTCTGTGTGCAGGCAAGGAGGTCATCTGTCAGCAGTTTTCTAGAAGAGAAGTTCAGAAGCAGCTGTGTGGACCCATTTCTTCGATGGATTGGCTAGATAAGCTTGAGCTGTTTTGATTGGTAAAGAGAGAACGGTTTTCTTTGGATAATTAGATTGGGTTGATCGCAAAAGTGACTTGCGATAGTTGAGTGTTCTCTTGGTTAGTCAGAGATCTTTCGGGATTTCTGAGTTTTCTTCTTTATGGATCTGTGAACCATATTCTGAGGTGTGTGGTCCAGTTTGTGCTCGTGGGCATCACCAACATTTTCATCTTCTCCGGATCAGAGTTGTGCAGCGGAAGCAGTTTGGAGGTGCATCTGTTTTATCTTTTCAGATTGGAAGAGTAAGTCAGTCTTCTGATGTTTGAAGAGTAGAGTTGTGTTCTTGGATTGATCGTGAGTGGATCATTTTGATGAGTTGCTTTTTGAAGCATCAGCGAAGGATGAGCTGATCAGTAGGGATGGAGGCAGCCCAGGATCGTCCGAAGAGTTTTGTGGATAAGAGACGGAGGAATTTGGATTTCGAAGTCGGGGATTTGATTTTGGATAAGTTTTCTCCGATCGCAGGAGCTTTAAATTGGGTAAGACTGGGAAGTCAGCTCCGAGATATCTTGGATTTTCTCTTGTTCTGGTGAGGGTAAGTGTTTGATCTTCTGGAGTGAATTGTCAGTTTGGATAACTGGAATTCGATGTGTTTCACGTATCTTTGAGGGAGTATATGTATAATCTATCTCGGGTTGTGGAGCCAGCAGTTCAGGGAGTTTGGATGTTGAGTCAGACTGGTTTATAGTCTGATATCTTGTCTAGTTGTGTAGATCTAGATGAGTGGTAGCTCTGTAGCTTGGTATTATTGATTGTTTGGATTCTATAGAGCGAGTAACCCGGTATTTATACTCGGGGAAACTCGAGAGAATTCTATCCAGTATTTTGTCTGGATAGTTAGTTTTGATTGTTTGTTTGATTGGATGCTATGATTGTTAGTATATATTGATAATATATGCTTGTGTTTTTAAAATTAAATCTTTAATAAGATTATTAAATTACCTTTGTTTTAAATTTCGGGGACGAAATTCTTTTAAGAGGGGAGGTCTGTGACATCCCGGAATTTCTGACAATATCAATTTAATAATCTGTGTTAAAAATTAAATTGATTTGATAATAATTGTTAATAAGACTTGAATTGATATAATAATCTTCTTTTAAATGGTATTTAAACTGATAACTGATCTTATAAAAAAGTTAATAAATTGTTTTCTATTTATAATGTATATATATTTGTATATATTGTAAATAGAAATCTTAGTTTGAATCTAATAAATAAATAAAGCTTGTTTCCAAATTCTAATATATTTTTGGTAATTTGGAAATTTGGATTTAATTTAAAATATATAGTTTTAAAATAGTTAAGGTAAATGTTTAATTGATTTAAATATATATCTTAGCTTAAGTTCAAGAATTAAAATAAAAAGGGTTTGTTTTTTTAAAATATGGTTTAATAAATATGAGACATTTATTCATTTAAACAATAATAGGAAGTTATAGCTCTTTTATAAATTAATTAAATTTGACAAATTATTGTTTTCAAAATACATTTATTAATGTATTGTTATATATGTAAATATAAATAGATTTAAATTAGAAGTGTTATTTTCAAATTAAACATCTTGTTATATATATATGTATAAGCTTCTATTTGTATATATATATACATAGTTTTGTTTCATTTTCTATAATGTAATTCATAAATATAAATAATAAATACATACATAGGGAAATATAATTAAGTATTTGGATTAGAAAATCGAAGAAGGAAATAAACTAAGTATAAAAGTAAACTCATCGCCTAAATTCTAACTATATGTTAATAAACTATAAATATACTTATTTATATTTCAAAGATAAGAGCAAAGGCAAATAAACAAAGTTAAGTAAAAGAAAGATAAGTATCTTGTATGTGACCTATAAGTAGTTTGTAGGCAAAAATAGACAAAGTAAAATTAAACACTTTGATAGTTCTGGAAACATGTATAGATGCAAGGCTGTAAGTAATTATGCTAGGCAAGGAAATGAACTGGATATACAGGTTGCAGGCATAACAAAATAAAGTAAAAATATGGAATATCTTTGTATACAAATGGTATAAAGAAAAGTATATACCAGCCTAAGTACATACGAAGTTGAGATAGGGATAAGTATGGGTTTGTAGACAAAAGGACCAAGGCATTAAATGCCATTATCTCTAGCAGGGTCGAAATCATCTCAGCCATATTGTTAAAGAGAAAAATCTCTGACCTGGTTGTACAAAAGAAAATAAACAATTGTGTAAGCAGTGTCATATTTATCAATCTTCCCATTCCATTCTCGTTTACAAAAAGAAAGAAAAAAAGGAAACTCAGTCTTTCCAGTAAACACATTAAAACTGAAGCAAGCATTATCATTTACAAACTGAAAACATTTTACAACCTCCTCAAGTAAAAACAACAAATTTAAAGAAGAGCAAGTCTGCATCTTTTCTAACAAGGACATTAGCAACTCAAAGTTTTGAAAGTTTTAAAAGCAAAGCACTTCCAGTTTTTGAGAGTTCAAAGTATCAAAATCTTGTCAAAATGGATACTCTGTCTTCATTTTCAAAAGGGAATCTGGTGAGTAACATTTTAAATTTAAAAAAAAAAAAAACTAAATATATAGATGTCTGCTTGTTTGTGAAGCTCTGAGATAGATGATACTTTGTTTATGCATATATAAGTGTTGACTCTGTGGTTGTGAATATATGTATGCATGCATATCTGATATGCATATCTGTGACATTTAACCCCTCTGTTTTAAGTTTTCTAGTTTAAGTTGTTTCATATTTTCTTATCTCTCGATCTAGGTTGTGTTAAGATGTGTGATACAAATAAAGTATGATGGTTATATCATAAATGTTAGTTTAAAATATATAGTTTGTTAAAACAACATAGTATTGTTCAGGAAATAATAAAACACAGTGAAACCTTAAATTTAGTCAAAAATTATTTGTCGTAGATGTGATGACCCGGGATTTTGGGCAATATCAATTTAATAATCAGTATTAATAATTAAATTGATTTGGTAATTTTCCCTTATAATTTTAATTTAAATTGGTAACTTAATCTTTTAAAAGCTAATAAAATATTATTCTATATATATTTTATATATTGTGGATAGAGAGATCTTTTGTTTTAATTAAAAGATGAATTTTTCAAATTATAATATATATGTATGTATATATTGTGATCTAAAGCTTTGTTTTAAAATTAATATTTTTCCAAAAGTTACTTTAAGATTTATTCAATTGTTTTCAAAATATAAGATAATTGTTTATTTTAAATATGATAGTTTAAATAAAGTTTTATTTTGTATTCTTTAAAGTGTTTAAAATTTAATAAAGGTTTTAATTTGTTTCTTTTAATAAGTATAAGACTAAAATGGTTTATAAATTTATATATTAAGATTTAAAATAAACTTTCTTTTAAAAATTATCTTAAACAATAAAAATAATTATTTTGGAGTTAAAGATATATGTATAAGAATTTATTTGAACTAGGATTTGTTTTATAATATTTTTCTCTAAAAGTAATTATATATATACATATATACTAAGATAATGTTATTAATTAATTAAAGTAAGTATGAAAGGTAAGATATTAACATTTAAATTAAATAATTTTTTTTATTTACTTAGGACATGTGTTAATATCTTAACACATGGTAATAACATTTGTAAGAAAACTAAATATGCCTTAACAATTGTATACGCATGCAATAAAACAAATGGCAACACCTTGTTAAAAGAAATTTAAGTATATATAAAAATGTTGTATTAAGGAGAAGCCTGGAATTTCTTTTCAGATCGAAACATTTTTACTTTCTCAAATCTTTCTCTCTTCTTCTTCTAAACATAAAAACTGAAAATCAAAATACAAAACTCAAACAACAATTTCTTTCAAGCTTCATTTCAACTAAGCCTAGTCAAGTAAAGATAGATCAGATTCAACATTAAACAAGCATGCAAGGATTTCAACAACAAAGAGAAATCAAAAGTATTGCCAGAAACAAAATCAAATACAAGTTCTTTACTGCAAAATCAAACCAGAAATTAGAAATCTGCAATATTCAAACCTACTGCAACTAAAATGGATGATCCCATACAAGTTTCAGCAGCTTTAAATCAAAGATTTCAAACATACAAAGGGATTTCAATAGCTAGCACTCAAAACATCTTATCCAGAACCTAGAAGTATTAATACTGCTGTGCTCTGCAAATTAAATACGGTGAGTAAACTTTCTTTTTAAAAACAGTTTTAATCTATGATTTTATGGATGCATGTGATAAATTCGTTTAGAAATGTTGTATTATGGTTTGCATGATTGTTTTTATCTGGAATGTATTTTGAATTGCTCTGTTATATGTGTGCATGTCCGATTTACATTTATAAACTGGTCTCTGTTATTTCCCAGGCTCAAGACTTACTTTCAAAAAATTCATATCTCAATATGTAAGCAATTTTGAGTTAAAATCTTTAAAGGAAAATTGTTAAAAATAGTCAGATTCAAGTCTTAAAAATAATTTTAATTAAAGTTAACTAGTAGAATTTCTGGAATCTAGGAATGTCAGTAATAATCAATATAAGGCAGAAAATCGAATGATGTAATTTCGAGTTTTAATTATATAAACTGTTTCGAATTGCAAAATGTTGAATTTTAATAATCAAAACAAGATTTTTAAGTTCATGGTTGTCGAGATATCGTGAGTTGAACTGTGATGGGTTTTCTGTCGAATTCTGGTAATCGGGGGATGATTGGGCCTCGAGATCGTGGGTGAAGTTAGCTTGGATGTTGGCGATTCCAGGAAAAATACTCGCATAAGTTTTCATCGATCATGATGATCAAGAGGAATGATTGTAGGGTTTTGTCGACAGTTTGGGATGATGTTGTATTCGAGGGCGAGGCGTCGACGAGAGCGCACTGGAGTCGATCGCGAGGTGAGGGATAGATGCGTGGTGGTGTGGTGGTGCTCTGGAAGGAGAGCCGGGCTTCCAGTCGTCACGATCATCGGCGGCGAGGTGTTTTCTTCGTCATGGTTTTGGGTTCCTGCTTCGATTGATATTCATTTGGATTTCGTGATAAAGAATTGGAGCCGGAGGTGATCGCGATTGTTGATATCGGGACTGGAGAACGTGGCGTGGTTGCGGTGAAGACGGCAAGGTGACTCGAGGCGAGGATCATCGGAGAGGGGAGAAATTCCGTTGGGTTTTGTTTCCAGGTGATGGGTTCGAAATGTCGAATTCGAGTCTCGTACGAATCGAGTGGATTTTGATGCTCGATCGTGATGTCGTGGTTGTAGATGACTTGCCGGAGGCCAGATCGTGGTTCGTCGTCGACCAGAATAGGCGTGCACGTGCACGAGCACGGTTACGTGCATCTGAGATTGGGTTTGGAGAAGAAAGTTTGGTCACGGGTTTTCTTCTGGGAATAGTCTAGTTCGACTCCAAGCAGGAAGTAGTGGAGTGACGCGAGGGATACTTCGAGTTTTCTAACGTTTTACTCGGGTTTTGATGAGAGCAGTTTTTAAGAAATGTTTTAATGTTTTAAAACAAAAGAAACTTGTCTTTGTAATGGTTCCTAAGTTTTAAAATCAAAGGTTAAGCCTGTTTTTAATTTGTAAAATACCTTTGTTTCAAAAAATTAATATTCTAACAAGTTTTTAATATTTAAATTGATAAGTTTTTAAAAGGGTAAATAAATAGATTTTCAAGATGTTTATTTGTATTAAAGTTAATTTAATAACTTTGGAAGTTTTAAAGATTTTGAAGTCGAGTAAAAGTTTATAATGCTTTAATCTTAATTGATTTCTAAAATGTTTTATTTTAAATAAAGTTTAAATGATAAGGATTTAAATAAATCAATTATAATAAAGAATTTATCTTAAGTAATTAAGAGATTTAATTAATTAAGATAATTAATATGGGAAGATAATTAAATAGTTGGTCTATTTAATTTATTTAATTTAGAATAAATGGTTTTTCTTAAATAAGATCTTTAAAATATAAGGATTAAGAAATTAGTTAGTTTAATTTAAATAATTAGTTAAATAATTAACTAAGAAATTAATTGGTGATTAATTAAAGATAATCACTTATAAATTAATTAAGTACAATTAATTGATTAAGTAATTAAGGAAAAATTACTGGATGTAATTTAGTAAAGGTAAATTATTTAATAAAGTAATTAGAGGATAATTATTTTATGAAAGTAATTAAATAAGAAGTGATTAAGGCTAATTACCTAGTGTTATTAATTAAATAATTTATTTAATTAAAGGATTAAGGATAATTAATAAGGTAATTAATTATTTGTTAAGGTAATTAATTAGAAGTAATTAATTAAGGAAGATAATTAATTAGAGTTAATTACTGGATTAGATTAATCAAAGATGATTAATAATTATGGATTAATTAAGAATAATTACTTAATGTAATTAATAAATAATTAAAGGTGTAATTAGGATCATTAGTTTATAATTAATGATGTAATTAAGAGTTGATTAATTAAGATTAATTAATCAAATGATAAGTGATTAATTGTAATTAGTTAAGGATTAAAGTAATTGATTTTAATTAATTAATTAATGAAGTAATTAAAGGTTAATTACTGTATTGGTTAAGGATAATTAATTTATGAAATTAATTAAGATAATTACTTAAATGTAATTAAAGTATAATTAATCAAGGGTGATTAATTAAAATAGATAATTATAGAAAGATTAATTAATTTATTTGAAATTAATTAATGATTATATAAGTAAGGTTTATAATGAAGTAATTAATTTAATTTATTTTAAATTAATTAAGAGATGAAGTAATTAATTTAATTCACTTTAAATTAATTAAAGATAGAGATAGTTAATTTAATTCATTTTAAATTAATTATGTTATGATTAAGTAAATCATTGCTTATATAAGAATGGATGACATTGATTGTCTTGAATGGATGTAATCTCATAAATGAGATAAGTAATGTTGTGTGGTATGAATGCTTGGTTGCATTATGATGGTAATATAGATTAACTATTGTGATGTTGATATGGATTACCTATTTGGTTATGAATCATCTGTTTAAATGATAATGTGATTATCAATTGTAACTTGTGAATTATCTATCTGTATAGATAAGTTAAATTGTTTAAACCTTTAAACAACTTGGCCTTAAAAGATACGTTTTGGATTTCGATGAGACCGGGATCGGGTTTCCGTATACCGGATTTCCAGGTCTGGAAACCCGAATACCACATCGATCCAAATTAACGATAGGTCGTGAATCTCAAGTGAAGATGAAGATTCAGAGTGCAAGGGTTATTGTCGTTAACTCTGAGGGTGATTCCAAAACGAGTGTAACGAGATAATGCCTTCGGTTTCGTTCGAACCCGGAACGAACTTATATGGATTGAATGCTTTCAGCACATTGTCAGGCGGACGATGAGCATTCTAAGTGATATGTTCTGATTAAAGGTAATCGTAACCTCAAGCCTCATCAACCGGGAATGGCTAAAACAGGGGAGGTGCAGCAAGGCTTCGTGGGTAGCACCCACTGAGAGCAAGATAGATCCCTGTCTAGAGGTCCCTTTTCTTTTATTCGGCTTAGTGTGTAGTTGGTCGCGCCAACTACGGGATTATCTTGTTCGGAATTATCCAGTAAGGGATGGTTCCGGCTTTGTGTTGCAGGGGAGCGGGCGTACTCCTCGGTACGGTGATCTAGGCCACGTACTGTGACGGGCGGTACCCCAGTAGCCCTGCCATTGTATGGAATCCAAACTCCAATAAGTGCCGTACGTATTAGTTGTGCCCAACTATGTTGGAATGTGAGATGTAAGCATTTCAGCTATTTCTGTATTTTACTTGAAAACCCTAGACCCTATTATAATACAATCGGATTTCTTATCAAATGTTTTGGTTAGCGTAAGGTAAAAACTTACCATGTTTATGTGTGGGAAGTCTTACGTGATACCTTTGTTTTCAAAAGGGTTTTGAAGTTAAACAACTTTAACCGTTTACTCACACCAGACCCATGTCTGACCCAAGTTGTTTATTTCTGTTTTATAAACTCTTGGGTACTCAAATTTTTACGAGTAGCCAAGGGATTCAGGTTAGCTTTGACGAGTAATCTGGAGGAGCAATGGAGCAGGAGGCTTCAGCGTTGTAGATATAGATAGTAGTTTCCGCTGTGTTGATCTTGTTTAGATCTTTGTTCTGTATTGAGATGTAATAACTAGACAGATGTTTATAACTGTCTAGTATATGACATGTAATCTGTGTAACTCTGATAAGTGTTGTATATGATACTATGTAATATTTATGTGATATAATATATTTTGTTCGTTTCCGCTGTGAGTATTTGTGTTTGTTTCTTTTCTCTTCTTCTCTTTTCTACTTCTCACCCCTTTCTTTCTTATTAGCGATACGACTTTCTATGGAGAGAAAGTCGTGGTCGTTACAGTGGTATCGGAGCGAGGTTGAGCGAATGCCTAAGCTTTTGGTTAAGTGAATATCAGAACACTAGGTTGAGTGAATACCTAGGTTCGGAAGGATTGTTCATTAGAGATAGGATCTGTAGCAACCTGTTTGAGTCTGAGTATATATATATACGAGAGCGCGTATTTGTTAGTTATATAAAATGATTTTATATTGTGTTAATTGATCGGTTGGGTGGTATATGGATTCTGGTCAATACGAGTAGCTAACGTTATTGATAGGGATCTCTAAACACTTGGACCAGGCCAACGGACACAATATTGTTTTAAAAAGGTAGATGAAATAATTTTATCCAGATATAATTTCTATATAAAAAAAGTATCATTTTAAATGTATATGGTATTTGTAATGATTGGTTGAGATGATAATAATTTATCATCTAGGATTAGGAGTCTGAGTGTTGAGATTGGAAGTGTATCTGACGAGACTGTAGACCAAATACCGTCTCGAGTAAACTTTGTTGTGGTGTAAGGATTTCATCGATCTCCGAAGGAAACTGTTTAAGTTCGGAGTTTATCTTTGAAGTTGGATGAATAGAGTAGATCTATTGGATGAGCTGAAGCGAGTGATGGTATTTTGGTAACTTCAAGAAGTAGTAGCTGTATAGTGAGACGTAGTGACTATGGACATTTCTGAAGATGTTCCTTCTGAAGTAAGTTTGAGGAAGAGTGTCTGCTTCGGTGTTGTGGCTGAGTCCAGTGGGGTGTTTCTTTTTGCTTTGAAGTCCGAGTTTCTCGAGGAGTTTCGGATAAGAAGTCTTTGGTTTGTGGCAGCAATGCGACTCGGAGTGTTCTATGTTGGCAGAAAGTTTCTGGCTGAGCAGTTTTTCTGAAGGTGAAGTTCAGAAGCAGTTGAGTGAATCCATTTCTTCGATGGATTGGTTAGTCAAGTATAAGCTCTTCTGATTAGTGAAGAGAAAACAGTTATCTTTGGAAATTAGGCCGAGCTGATCGCAAAAGTGACTTGCGATTGTTTAAGTATTCTCTTGAGATTATTGGAGATTGAGATTCAGTATCGACTTGATTCGTGGAGTTACCGGAAGTTCAGCTTAGTAGAAGGATGTCTCCGAGAGAAGAATTTGGGAAGCAGCTCGAAATTCTTTGGAGAGGGATTGATCACACCGAGTTTTTCTGGAGAAGTTTCTGCGAGATGTTTCTGACCAAATGGAATGGAGTCGCTAAGATTTTATGGTCTGATGAACTTTGGATGATCAAGTTTGTGCTCGAGTTTCTCCGATGACATTCTCATCTGTTCAAGATCAGAATTGTGCAGCGAAAGCAAGATAGCAGCTATTCTAGAGTGGAAGCAACCGAGAGTTGTAATTTTCTTCGAGTAGAGGATTTCTATAGGAAATTCAAGTGTATCTCTAAGTGTGAAGAAATTTTCGGGATTTGGAGGTAAAGTTGTCAAGTGCAACTGTTTTGACTATTTCAGATAGGAGAGATAGTTCGAAGTTCTCTAATGAGTATGGAGTAGAGTTATGTTCTGTATTTCGGTGTATTTTTGGAAGAACCATTTTGTTGAATAGAATCCAGAAATTTGTTTGATAGTGGTCTGGTTTGTTTCAAGAGGCATCAGCAAGAGTTAAGCTGATCAAGAAGAATGAAGTGACTCAGGATTATCAGGAAAGTTATGCAGTTAAGAATTGATGGAATTTGGATTTTGAAGTTGAAATTTGGATATTGTTTAAGTTTTCTCTGATCAAAGGAGATATAAGATTTAGTAAGACTGAAGAGTTAGCTCCGGAAGTACTATGAGATTTTTCTGTGTTCTCAAAAGGATTAGTTCTTTGATCTATAGGATTGAGTTGCCGGTTCGGATAACTGGAATTCATTTTATTTCACATATCTCTGAGGAATATGTGTATGATTCATCGAGTAATGGAATCAGCAGTTCAGAAGGATAGTTGGATGGTTTTGAGTTAGTCTGATATCTGGTTCAGATTTGTGATCTAGAAAGGAAGGACTTCTAGATTATTGTAGATAGTTAGTTTAGATCCTGTAGAACGAGTCTCCCGGTATATATATATACTTGGGGAAACTCGAGTAAATTCTATCCAGATTTTGACTGGATAGTTAAATTTGTTTGATTAAATTGTTTACTATGGTTGTTAGAATATGATTGATATGTATGGTTGCTGTTTAAAATTAAAATTTTACTGGATTATTAAATTATCTTTGCTTTTAAATTTCGGGGACGAAATTCTTTTAAGGGGGGAGGAATGTGATGACCCGGGATTTTGGGCAATATCAATTTAATAATCAGTATTAATAATTAAATTGATTTGGTAATTTTCCCTTATAATTTTAATTTAAATTGGTAACTTAATCTTTTAAAAGCTAATAAAATATTATTCTATATATATTTTATATATTGTGGATAGAGAGATCTTTTGTTTTAATTAAAAGATGAATTTTTCAAATTATAATATATATGTATGTATATATTGTGATCTAAAGCTTTGTTTTAAAATTAATATTTTTCCAAAAGTTACTTTAAGATTTATTCAATTGTTTTCAAAATATAAGATAATTGTTTATTTTAAATATGATAGTTTAAATAAAGTTTTATTTTGTATTCTTTAAAGTGTTTAAAATTTAATAAAGGTTTTAATTTGTTTCTTTTAATAAGTATAAGACTAAAATGGTTTATAAATTTATATATTAAGATTTAAAATAAACTTTCTTTTAAAAATTATCTTAAACAATAAAAATAATTATTTTGGAGTTAAAGATATATGTATAAGAATTTATTTGAACTAGGATTTGTTTTATAATATTTTTCTCTAAAAGTAATTATATATATACATATATACTAAGATAATGTTATTAATTAATTAAAGTAAGTATGAAAGGTAAGATATTAACATTTAAATTAAATAATTTTTTTTATTTACTTAGGACATGTGTTAATATCTTAACACATGGTAATAACATTTGTAAGAAAACTAAATATGCCTTAACAATTGTATACGCATGCAATAAAACAAATGGCAACACCTTGTTAAAAGAAATTTAAGTATATATAAAAATGTTGTATTAAGGAGAAGCCTGGAATTTCTTTTCAGATCGAAACATTTTTACTTTCTCAAATCTTTCTCTCTTCTTCTTCTAAACATAAAAACTGAAAATCAAAATACAAAACTCAAACAACAATTTCTTTCAAGCTTCATTTCAACTAAGCCTAGTCAAGTAAAGATAGATCAGATTCAACATTAAACAAGCATGCAAGGATTTCAACAACAAAGAGAAATCAAAAGTATTGCCAGAAACAAAATCAAATACAAGTTCTTTACTGCAAAATCAAACCAGAAATTAGAAATCTGCAATATTCAAACCTACTGCAACTAAAATGGATGATCCCATACAAGTTTCAGCAGCTTTAAATCAAAGATTTCAAACATACAAAGGGATTTCAATAGCTAGCACTCAAAACATCTTATCCAGAACCTAGAAGTATTAATACTGCTGTGCTCTGCAAATTAAATACGGTGAGTAAACTTTCTTTTTAAAAACAGTTTTAATCTATGATTTTATGGATGCATGTGATAAATTCGTTTAGAAATGTTGTATTATGGTTTGCATGATTGTTTTTATCTGGAATGTATTTTGAATTGCTCTGTTATATGTGTGCATGTCCGATTTACATTTATAAACTGGTCTCTGTTATTTCCCAGGCTCAAGACTTACTTTCAAAAAATTCATATCTCAATATGTAAGCAATTTTGAGTTAAAATCTTTAAAGGAAAATTGTTAAAAATAGTCAGATTCAAGTCTTAAAAATAATTTTAATTAAAGTTAACTAGTAGAATTTCTGGAATCTAGGAATGTCAGTAATAATCAATATAAGGCAGAAAATCGAATGATGTAATTTCGAGTTTTAATTATATAAACTGTTTCGAATTGCAAAATGTTGAATTTTAATAATCAAAACAAGATTTTTAAGTTCATGGTTGTCGAGATATCGTGAGTTGAACTGTGATGGGTTTTCTGTCGAATTCTGGTAATCGGGGGATGATTGGGCCTCGAGATCGTGGGTGAAGTTAGCTTGGATGTTGGCGATTCCAGGAAAAATACTCGCATAAGTTTTCATCGATCATGATGATCAAGAGGAATGATTGTAGGGTTTTGTCGACAGTTTGGGATGATGTTGTATTCGAGGGCGAGGCGTCGACGAGAGCGCACTGGAGTCGATCGCGAGGTGAGGGATAGATGCGTGGTGGTGTGGTGGTGCTCTGGAAGGAGAGCCGGGCTTCCAGTCGTCACGATCATCGGCGGCGAGGTGTTTTCTTCGTCATGGTTTTGGGTTCCTGCTTCGATTGATATTCATTTGGATTTCGTGATAAAGAATTGGAGCCGGAGGTGATCGCGATTGTTGATATCGGGACTGGAGAACGTGGCGTGGTTGCGGTGAAGACGGCAAGGTGACTCGAGGCGAGGATCATCGGAGAGGGGAGAAATTCCGTTGGGTTTTGTTTCCAGGTGATGGGTTCGAAATGTCGAATTCGAGTCTCGTACGAATCGAGTGGATTTTGATGCTCGATCGTGATGTCGTGGTTGTAGATGACTTGCCGGAGGCCAGATCGTGGTTCGTCGTCGACCAGAATAGGCGTGCACGTGCACGAGCACGGTTACGTGCATCTGAGATTGGGTTTGGAGAAGAAAGTTTGGTCACGGGTTTTCTTCTGGGAATAGTCTAGTTCGACTCCAAGCAGGAAGTAGTGGAGTGACGCGAGGGATACTTCGAGTTTTCTAACGTTTTACTCGGGTTTTGATGAGAGCAGTTTTTAAGAAATGTTTTAATGTTTTAAAACAAAAGAAACTTGTCTTTGTAATGGTTCCTAAGTTTTAAAATCAAAGGTTAAGCCTGTTTTTAATTTGTAAAATACCTTTGTTTCAAAAAATTAATATTCTAACAAGTTTTTAATATTTAAATTGATAAGTTTTTAAAAGGGTAAATAAATAGATTTTCAAGATGTTTATTTGTATTAAAGTTAATTTAATAACTTTGGAAGTTTTAAAGATTTTGAAGTCGAGTAAAAGTTTATAATGCTTTAATCTTAATTGATTTCTAAAATGTTTTATTTTAAATAAAGTTTAAATGATAAGGATTTAAATAAATCAATTATAATAAAGAATTTATCTTAAGTAATTAAGAGATTTAATTAATTAAGATAATTAATATGGGAAGATAATTAAATAGTTGGTCTATTTAATTTATTTAATTTAGAATAAATGGTTTTTCTTAAATAAGATCTTTAAAATATAAGGATTAAGAAATTAGTTAGTTTAATTTAAATAATTAGTTAAATAATTAACTAAGAAATTAATTGGTGATTAATTAAAGATAATCACTTATAAATTAATTAAGTACAATTAATTGATTAAGTAATTAAGGAAAAATTACTGGATGTAATTTAGTAAAGGTAAATTATTTAATAAAGTAATTAGAGGATAATTATTTTATGAAAGTAATTAAATAAGAAGTGATTAAGGCTAATTACCTAGTGTTATTAATTAAATAATTTATTTAATTAAAGGATTAAGGATAATTAATAAGGTAATTAATTATTTGTTAAGGTAATTAATTAGAAGTAATTAATTAAGGAAGATAATTAATTAGAGTTAATTACTGGATTAGATTAATCAAAGATGATTAATAATTATGGATTAATTAAGAATAATTACTTAATGTAATTAATAAATAATTAAAGGTGTAATTAGGATCATTAGTTTATAATTAATGATGTAATTAAGAGTTGATTAATTAAGATTAATTAATCAAATGATAAGTGATTAATTGTAATTAGTTAAGGATTAAAGTAATTGATTTTAATTAATTAATTAATGAAGTAATTAAAGGTTAATTACTGTATTGGTTAAGGATAATTAATTTATGAAATTAATTAAGATAATTACTTAAATGTAATTAAAGTATAATTAATCAAGGGTGATTAATTAAAATAGATAATTATAGAAAGATTAATTAATTTATTTGAAATTAATTAATGATTATATAAGTAAGGTTTATAATGAAGTAATTAATTTAATTTATTTTAAATTAATTAAGAGATGAAGTAATTAATTTAATTCACTTTAAATTAATTAAAGATAGAGATAGTTAATTTAATTCATTTTAAATTAATTATGTTATGATTAAGTAAATCATTGCTTATATAAGAATGGATGACATTGATTGTCTTGAATGGATGTAATCTCATAAATGAGATAAGTAATGTTGTGTGGTATGAATGCTTGGTTGCATTATGATGGTAATATAGATTAACTATTGTGATGTTGATATGGATTACCTATTTGGTTATGAATCATCTGTTTAAATGATAATGTGATTATCAATTGTAACTTGTGAATTATCTATCTGTATAGATAAGTTAAATTGTTTAAACCTTTAAACAACTTGGCCTTAAAAGATACGTTTTGGATTTCGATGAGACCGGGATCGGGTTTCCGTATACCGGATTTCCAGGTCTGGAAACCCGAATACCACATCGATCCAAATTAACGATAGGTCGTGAATCTCAAGTGAAGATGAAGATTCAGAGTGCAAGGGTTATTGTCGTTAACTCTGAGGGTGATTCCAAAACGAGTGTAACGAGATAATGCCTTCGGTTTCGTTCGAACCCGGAACGAACTTATATGGATTGAATGCTTTCAGCACATTGTCAGGCGGACGATGAGCATTCTAAGTGATATGTTCTGATTAAAGGTAATCGTAACCTCAAGCCTCATCAACCGGGAATGGCTAAAACAGGGGAGGTGCAGCAAGGCTTCGTGGGTAGCACCCACTGAGAGCAAGATAGATCCCTGTCTAGAGGTCCCTTTTCTTTTATTCGGCTTAGTGTGTAGTTGGTCGCGCCAACTACGGGATTATCTTGTTCGGAATTATCCAGTAAGGGATGGTTCCGGCTTTGTGTTGCAGGGGAGCGGGCGTACTCCTCGGTACGGTGATCTAGGCCACGTACTGTGACGGGCGGTACCCCAGTAGCCCTGCCATTGTATGGAATCCAAACTCCAATAAGTGCCGTACGTATTAGTTGTGCCCAACTATGTTGGAATGTGAGATGTAAGCATTTCAGCTATTTCTGTATTTTACTTGAAAACCCTAGACCCTATTATAATACAATCGGATTTCTTATCAAATGTTTTGGTTAGCGTAAGGTAAAAACTTACCATGTTTATGTGTGGGAAGTCTTACGTGATACCTTTGTTTTCAAAAGGGTTTTGAAGTTAAACAACTTTAACCGTTTACTCACACCAGACCCATGTCTGACCCAAGTTGTTTATTTCTGTTTTATAAACTCTTGGGTACTCAAATTTTTACGAGTAGCCAAGGGATTCAGGTTAGCTTTGACGAGTAATCTGGAGGAGCAATGGAGCAGGAGGCTTCAGCGTTGTAGATATAGATAGTAGTTTCCGCTGTGTTGATCTTGTTTAGATCTTTGTTCTGTATTGAGATGTAATAACTAGACAGATGTTTATAACTGTCTAGTATATGACATGTAATCTGTGTAACTCTGATAAGTGTTGTATATGATACTATGTAATATTTATGTGATATAATATATTTTGTTCGTTTCCGCTGTGAGTATTTGTGTTTGTTTCTTTTCTCTTCTTCTCTTTTCTACTTCTCACCCCTTTCTTTCTTATTAGCGATACGACTTTCTATGGAGAGAAAGTCGTGGTCGTTACAGTAGATTTTAGTTTCAAGTGCATGAATCAAAAGAAAAAGCTAAAACTTGATTTTTAAAACAGAAATGGAAATTTTTAATTGAGAAATAAAGGAGCAGTTTACAGATGAACAAAAATCACTCTTTTATACAATTCTGTTGATCTAATAAATTTTTGATGCTGAAGTTTGTTATGGAGTTAGATAATTGATTGGTGGATATAGGAAAAATGTTGGAAAAATTTTCTAATGCAAGACTTAGTAACTCGAATCGAATTTAGGGTTTAAGAACGGTTTTGACGAGGCTAAATGTTTCGATTTGTTTGTCTTCGTCGATTGATCGAGTGTTATAGGATTTTGGCAATCGCTAGAGTGAAGGTGGTCGAGGCTGTGGCCGGTGGCGGAGGCATTCAGGTGGTCGGAGCTTCGAAGGAGAAGCGTTGACATGTTGGGTTTCGATGGGTTTTGTTGTTCCAGGTTCGAGCAGTAGCACTCGATTCTGAATTCGAGTTGATAGTGGGGTTCTGATGATCAGACGAGGATGGGTAGAAGATTGTCGACTTGTTCGACGTGGTGATACTGACCGGAGGCGAGCGGCGGCGGTGTGCATGTGCACAGTGCACGACTGTTTTTCTGGCGATGTTGTTTTGGTTGGTAGGGTACTCGAGAGTCCTCGAGTAACTGGACGTTTTGCTCGAAGGAAGGATGGGTACGTCTCGGAGTATTTTGAGCAAGGCTCGAGTAATTAAGCGTGAAGTTGTTTCCAGTTTTTGTTTTTAGAAGGAAGGGGAGACGAGTCTGAGTTCTCGAGTAGATCCAATGATTTACTCGAAGCAAGGCAGGGTTTGACTCGAAGTAAATAAGGTGACTTCGGGTAAATTTTTGTTACAGGCTTCTGGAACCTGCCAGTTTCAAAATTTAAATTCAATTTTAAATTTTGAATGTAAGTTTAAACAAAGTTTAAACTAAATTTAAAAATAGGGATTCAAAACTGAATTTTGTATCCTAGTTTTAAATTTGAATTAAGTTATAAATTTAATTCTTTAACAATTTTTAAATGTTAAGTGCATTTTAAATAATTTGAATTTAAAAATGAAATTTAAAAAAAAGAGTAGTTTAAAGGCAAATTGTGTTAAAAATGTTTTTGTTAAAGATAATTCAATTTATAAGTAAGAGTAAAGTTTTATCTTAAATTTAATTAATAGGATGATTAAATGGATAAGATTGGATGTTAATTAATGATTAGAATTAATTAATCAAGTAATTAAAGGTTAATTAAGTTACAGTTAGAACTTAAATTAATTTAATAATTAGTGGTTAATTAATGGTTTATCAAAGATAAATTAACTTGTAATTAAAAATGATTAATCTAAGTTTAAATTCTTAAGAAAGGAAATTAAGAATTGTAATTAGTTAATGAAGGTCATTAACTTAAGATTTGTTAAATAATGTATTTATGTGATAAATTTTAATAATTAATTAGATTAATTGATTAAGAGAATCAATTGTGAAAATAGTTAAGTATAATTACTTAAGTGAAGCAATTAAAGGAATATTACTTAATATAATTAATTGAGTTTAATTTGATTTGTTTAAGTTAATTAATTTAGTTTAATTAATTTAAATTTATCATTGAAATTTTATTAGAGATAAGTAATTGCTTAAATATAATAAATGAAGTATAAATACATAGTAAAGTAATTAATGGTAATTACTATATGTAATTAATTAAAGATGATTTAGTATGATAGTAATTTGGATTAAATTACTTTGTGGAATTAATCAAGGGATTAATTGAGATAATTAATTAAAGGAGTAATTAATTTATTAAGTGAAGTAATTAAGAGTAGTTAATTACTGAATGGGATTAATCAAGACTGGTTAATAAATGTGGTTTAGTAAAGATTAATTACTTAATGTAATTAATTTAAATGGAATAATTAAATCAAGAATGTAATTAGGGATCATTAATTTATATAATTAATGATGTAATTAAGAATTGATTCATTAAAACTAATTAATCAATAATAAGTGATTTTGAGTAATTAATTAATTGTAATTAATTAAGGATAAATATAATTAATTATGGTTAATTAATGAAAAGAGTAATTAAAGGTTAATTACTGTTTTGGTTAAGGATAATTAATTTGTGAAATTAATTGAAAGATAATTACTTGAATGTAATTAAAGGATAATTAATCCAGGATGATTAATTAAGATGGAAATCTAGAGAATGATTAATTAATTGATTTGTAATTAATTAATGGTTAAGTAAGCAAGATTTATAGAATGAAGTAATTAATTTAATTTACTTTAAATTAATTAGAGATTAAGTAATTAATTTAATTCATTTTAAATTAATTATAAATGATGTGTTTATGAATCATTGCTTATGTATTGATGGATGATATTGATTTCCTTGAGTGGTTTAAAATCTCAGATATGAGATAAATAATGCTGTGTGATATGGATTGTCTATTTATGATGATATTGTAGATTATCTATCTGTGATATTGTGAACTATCTATCTGTGTGTATATAGATAATTAAAATGAATTGTTTTAACTTTAAAACAACTTGGCCTTAAAAGACACGGTTTGGATTTCGATGAGACCGGGATCGGGTTTTCGTATACCGGGATTCCAGGTCTGGAGACCCGAATACCACATCGATCCAAAATAACGTTAGGTCGTGAAATCCAAGTGGAGCAAGTGAAGACTCGAGGTATAAGAACTATTCGTCAGTATAACTCTGTGGGTGATTCCGTAATGAGTTTGACGGAGATAGTACTTATAGATTCGAGATGGTGATTCAGAATGCAAGGGTTATTGTCGTTAACTCTGAGGGTGATTCCAAAATGAGTGTAACGAGATAATGCCTTCGGTTTCGTTCGAACCCGGAACGAACTTGTATGGATTGAATGCTTTCAGAACATCGTCAGGCGGACGATGAGCATTCTAAGTGATGAATTCTGATTAAGGTAATCGTGACCTCAAGCCTCATCAACCGGGAATGGCTAAAACAGGGGAGGTGCAGCAAGGTTTCGTGGGTAGCACCCACTTGAGAGCGAGATATACCCCTGTCTAGATGTCCCTTTTTATTTTCGGCTGTGTGGGCAGTTGTAGAGCTCCGACTGCTGGGGTTGTTTCGTTCGGAACTGTTCAGTAAGGAATGGTTCCGGCCTTGTGTTGCAGGGGAGCGGGCGTACTCCTCGGTACGCTGATCTAGGCCAGGTACTGTGACGGGCGGTACCCCAGTAGCCCTGCCATTGTTGGAAACCCATTTTCCCTACGAGACCCTACGGTTTTGATTGTATTACCCACATTGTGGCTAGTATGCTGGAATTTAATCATGTAACAATTTCAGCTATTTTCTATTTACTTGAAAACCCTAGACCTATTATAATATCACTGAATTTCCTATCAAATGTTTTGGTTAGCGTAAGGTAAAAACATTTCCATGTTTATGTGTGGGATGTCTTACGTGATACCTTTTGTTTTCAAAGGATTTTCAAAGTTTAGCAACTTTAACCTGTTACTCATACCAGACCCATGTCTGACCCGGAGTTTATTTCCTGTTTTTCTTAAACTCTCGGGTACCCAAATTTTTACGGGTAGCCAAGGGATTCAGGTTTGCTTTGACGAATTGTGGAGGAGCAATGGAGCAGGAGGCTTCAGCGTTGTAGATATATATATAGTGTTCCGCTGTGTTGGTATCTCTGTATTGTGTTGTATTGTGTTGTATTGTGTTGTATTGTGTTGTATCGAGTTGTATTAACTAGACAGGTGTTTATAACTGTCTAGTGTGTGTTGTATTATCTGTGTAACTCTGATGTATATGATATTATGTATTCTCTTATGTGATATTATATTTTATTCGTTCCGCTGTTGAGATTCTGATGTTGTTTCTTCTTCTTCTCTTTCTTTTCTATTTCTCACCCCTTTCTTTCTTAAAAACGGCATGATTTTCCGGTAGTGGAAAGTTGGGTCGTCACACGTAAATGTGACGACCCGGAATTTTTGAGCATTTGAAATTGGAATATTTAATTAATTTTAAATATTCAGAGGTTAATTATAAACTTAAATTTCAAATATCACTGTTTATTGGGTGATTTAATTATTAAGTTAAATTATTTGAAGTTGGATGAAATAGTAAATATGGTATTCTAAGTTAATTAAAAATATTTTGAAAGCTCGTAAAATTCATATAAATGATACTGGAAATAATAGAAGTGTTGAAATCGAATTTGAAGATGATTTGTTCGGTTTTAAAAATATATAATTTAAATTGAATTTAAAAATAGCCGTCCGAGGCATAGTCTCGGAATTCGACGAAACCAGTTCCATTGGATCCGTAATATTGAATTATTATCGGATTTCAAATTTCGTATTTTTCGGAGTTGTTATGTGAGCACACGGTAAGTAAACGCGTTGAAAATTAAATCGAATTCAATTTAAATTTAAATTTTAAATTTGTCAACATCAGCTGAAATTCCTTTTCCATCAGCACGTTGTCTCCTTAAATCACGCCGAAGATCACGAAATTTATCGTTCAAAGCTTACCCCTTCGTTTCAAAGCATGGCCCCGTATCCTTTTCTTTCGTTCAAATCAAAACAAATCTGTTCAAAGAAAAATAATGGCCGATACAAAATCCTTTCCCTCAGTTAATCCACAATCAAATTCGAGAAATCATGGCCGCCTTCAAATTGTTGAAAACACGTTTCCTTCTCGTTCGAACTCAACGAAAAAAAAAAAAGGGCTCACGCAATGGAATCGAAGAAATTAAGTAAGCGACCATCGAGTTCATTCGACTTTGAGTCGTCACCTAGGGCAGGAAGAGGAAGCGCAATCGGCGATTTCGAGCGACGTGGTTGAGGGTTTAGTGTGGTTTCGAATCGTCGGAGGGGCAGTCGTGATGGTGGGCAGCGTGGGCTTCGGCAGTGTCTGAGTTTGGTATCGACAAGGAGTTGGGTTGATTGAGGGAGGGTCGCGTACGATCTTAGGTGAACTCGCGATTGCGTGGATTTTGGGTATGGAGTCGATTTCGTGGTGGATAAGGGCTGCGGAGTGGGTCATCGATGTGTGGTGATCGACGTCGAGTCTGGGAAGCGCGGTCGAAGTCGAGAAAATGATGAGGTCGATGTCGTATCTGGGTTGAAGGGCTGGATCGAATCTCGGCGATGTGCGAGGCGAGTGGGTTCGTTCTCAGGTCGATGGAGGCTCGCGAACGCGTGGACTAGGGCAGTAGGCGATTGCCTGGGATTCGTGAAGCTGGATGTCGATCGTTGTGAGGTCATTGGAGTTGAGTTTTGGGCAAGCAGTAGCTATGCTCGATCTAGACCTTAGTTTGAGTAGCAGGTAATTTCCGTTCTACTTGAATATGTTAAACTGTTTTACTTTAAAAAAATAAAATAAATATGTGTATACATCCAGATCAACAGATAAATAGGCTGCAGTAGGATATAAAACAATTTATTTATCTTTATTAAAGATTTATATGAATATATATATATATATATAAATTGTAAAACAGAAAATAGTTTATATATGGATATGATTTAGAAGGTAGTGTTAAATGAAATAGATAAATATATACACAGATATTTTAATCCACAAGTTATTGTAAAATAAATTATGAAGGTGATTTATTTGTAAGTTAATCTATTTAATTATTTTGAAACTTAAATTGTATTTGTAAAGGAAATTAGTTTGAAAATTACCTTATTAAGTAAAATGAAATTTTTAGGTAGAAATTGATTTGTCCAAATTGATCGAATATTAATGAAGTCATAAAATATGTATTCAAGGTCGGGCATCGTGGAGAAAACTACTGGTTTGGGTTGAATTGCAGTAAAAGGGGAAAAGGTGAGTTAATCTCACTCAGTTAAATTATAATTTAAATTTAATTGGTAAAATTTAAATATTGATGGATGATTGAATTGATTGATTTGATGGATTTGATTTGATATGGTATATAGTAGTATATAGCAATATATACATATTGGCATATGTATATATTGGAATTGTTGATATTCCCGCATTATATAGCGGATGAGACCCTATGCGCCGCATAATAGCGGATGATATTTATTTAAATCCCATATACCGCGATATTCCACCTCGAAGTGGAATTGGTATTGTGCTAACGTCTGTGGATGCAGGGAAACAGGTTGGAGGGATCCAACTGGATTCCTCAAAAATTTATTTTATTATTCTGTGATCTGAATATTGATATCCTGTGATGATTTGATATTGGATGTTGTGGTTGATTGAATTCCCAGTATAATAAATTTTGAAAATCTATGGGATTGAATTTTTGAAGAAAATAAAGAATAAAAATTTAAGTAAATTGGAATAAATTTAAAGGTGAATTGAAAATAAGATAAAATGAAGGGAATTGGGATTTTAGTAAATATGGGAAAAAGAAATTTAAAGTTTACTGAGGAGTAATAAAATTTAAAACTCAAGTGATATTGTTTTTAAAGAAATAGAAAAATTTCTTTTAGATTTAATGATTTAATATAATTTAAATTAAAAGCGTAAATAAGGAATGTTGGGAATTAAAAATAGGTATTTTCAGTAAAAGGGGGTTTTAAATTCACAAATGAGAAATAAAATTTAAAAGGGTGTTGTATTTGCAATAAATAAAGTAAACAAGGAGTTTTATTCCAAAGTAAACCAAATTTGAAATCAATTGTAGAATTGATGTAAATGTTGGAATTTGAAATTTAAAGAGAAATGGGATTTTGGAAATTTATAAACTGAGTTTATAAAGTGAAATAAATGTCGATGGACATTTTAAATATAAATTCAGGATGGGAATTTATAAAGGAAGGAGAATTGGTTTAAGAGTAAATAATGATTTATTTTTAAAAGAAGTGGAAGAGAAGTATTTTCTGGATAGCCAAGTACATTTGGTTTTAAAAGCAATTTTAAATATTTGCTAAAGATTTATTGTTATTTTACAAATCAGGTTTAGAAAATCTATTATTTCAAATGTAAATTTTCAAAAGTAAGTATTTTTCAAAACTATTATTGTAATAGATATAAAAGTGATTTGATAATACGTTTTAAAAGGAAATTTGTTTATATTTTTAAAAGTGGCTTTATTTTAAATGTTTTTAAATATATATATTTGGACTTAAGTTTTAAAGTAGTTTTCAAAGGTGTTTTATAAAGTATATTTATAATAAAGTGTTTTAAAATTATTTTAAAATCTAAAATGGTTTGTACTTGGTGTTCCAGTGAAAATAAATATTGGAAAATTATTCCTTGAAGGGAATATAGTTTGAAATTGTTTCCAATGGGGATTGGAAAGGGAAATAATATGTGGTGAAGATATTTTGGGAAAAATAAATAATGTGGGAAATTATTTATTGTGTGATGGTTGCTTGTGGATGTAAATTGATAGTTAAATAACCGACTATCAATATTGGCCAAATGCGCTGATCGTTTCGAAGAGACCGGGATCGAGTTTCCGTATACCGGGATTCTAGGTCTGGAGACTCGAATACCACTTCGATTCGGTTTGTACGTTTCGTGTAACGTGTTCAGAGTCGAAGATGGAGCAGTGAAGTGCAAGGGCTAGTCGCTACTAATCCTGAGGATATTTCCAAAATGGATGTAGTAGGAATAGTGCCTTCGGTTCCGTTCGGACCCGGGACGGACTTGTATGGACGAATGCTTTCGTGACATCGTCAGGTGGACGATGGGCATTCTAAGGGATATGTTCTGAAAAAGGTATCGTTTAGCCTCGAACCTCATCAACCGGGAATGACTGAAAATCAGGGGTTATGCAGCAAGGCTTCGTGGGTAGCCCCCACTTGAGAGTAAAGTCATCCCTGTCTAGATGTCCCTTTATTTCGGCTTAGTGGTGCGGTTGCTGATCCCAACCGTGGGGTGATTTTATTTGGAATTATCCAGTAAGGGATGATTCCGGTCTTGTGTTGCAGGGGAGCGGGCGTACTCCTCAGTACTGTGATCTAGGCCACGTACTGTGACAGGTGGTACCCCAGTGCCTAGTCATTCGTTGGAAATCCATTCTCCCTACGTGCCTTGTACGAGTTTTGTTTGTATTACCCACGTTGTGGCTAGTATGCTGGAATTTAATCATGTAACAATTTCAGCTATTTTAATAAGTATTTGTGAATAGACACTATTATAATATCAGAGGATTTTGATATAAAATGTTTTAGCTATCGTAAGGTAAAAACCCGACATGTTTATTTGTGGCGTGGTCTTACGAGATGCTTTCGTTTTCAAAAGATTTTGAAACTTTAATAATCAATTGAGTGTGATTTTCTCACGCTGGTATTCCAGACTGACTCGGGTATTGTTTTATATGATGCTCGGGTCAGACCGAGATAAACAGGTTCAGATTTGTAGCTGTGGAGCTCAGGAGACGAGCTGGATGGCGATACGTACTTCCGTATTTGTTTATTGTTCCGCTGTGTATTTGGATGTATGTCATTGATGTGATGAACTCTGATGATGTATTCTGTAGATATATTGTATAAACAGATATATTTTTCTGTTTGAGTAAAGATCTGTTTTGTATATATTATATTTTATTCCGCTGCGATGTGAGATTCTGTTGTTGATTTTCTGTTTCTTCTTCTTCTACCTCTTCTTCTTTAACACAAATGGTTCGATTTTCCGGGACTGGAAGGTCGGGTCGTTACAGTGGTATCAGAGCTTAGGTTGGCGATAACCTTGGCTCTGGTGGGAATTTTGAGTGTATAAATAAATATGAGCGCGTATTTGTTAGTGAATATAAAATGGTTTTATATTGTGTTGGCTGGGTTATTGAGTAGTTTATGGATTCTGGTCGATGTGTGGGACGCCACAACATTGATAGGGATCTCTAAACACTTGGATAGAACAATTCGACACAGTATTGTTTTAAAGTAGGGTAAATGAAATAATTTTACCCAAATTATTTTTGTATAAAAAGAAACGTTTGGTAAACTATTCTAGTTAATATATATGGTTGTTTGGATGTTAGAAGTGATAATATGGAATTATTATCATTAATATATGGAAACTTAACTAGGAATTGAAATTTATAACCAAAGCAAAGAATAAAATTTTATAATAAAATAAAATTTGAGATATTGATTACAAATGTAATTTATAAAATTGAAATAAACTTCATATACAAATGAGATTTGTACTTTAAAATAGAATTCCAGAGAAATGTGGAAAATAAATCGGAATGGATTTTAAGTTTGGTATTTTGGGAAAGGTTTGAAATTCCTTGAGATTTGGAAATAGTTTTCAAAGAGTTTGAGGAAATAATAAGTGGTATTATTTCAGGAATATTTTGAGTGGAGTTTGGACTCTGGAAAGATTTGAAATTTAAAAATATTTGAAATGGTTTAAAGAGATAAAAGCATTTAATTCTCTTTCGGTCGCTGGGAAATAATTTCGGTGATGACTGCAGCATCATCGATGTTCATTTTCGAGTTTCCAAGAGAAATTGCTACCTGGATGTTTTGGGCTGGTGTTTGTTTGCAAAACTGAGTTTAGTTTTGAAATTGAAAAGGGTTTTGGGTGTAGTTGATTTCAAAAAAAAAATGATTTTGAAATTTTGAAATTATTTAAACTCTGGAATCTTATTTAAAGTTGTTTATGAAATAATAAAAATATATTGGCTAAATAAAATGTGAAATTCCAAGTTAAAAGAAAATGTAAATAAGTTTGTGACTTCTAAAATTTGGAAGAGAAATAGATAAGCCAAATAAAATTGTTTGTAATGAAAATGAATATAATCCAAAACTTAATTTATTAAATAAATGGAGCTCCAGTAAAATAGTTAAAATGATTTTTGATATGAGAATCAAATATTGGATATAAAATTTTGAATAAACTAATTGATAACTAACTAGTTAATGGAATATGGAACTTAAATTGGATAAATGGAAGTTGAATTTGAGTTAATAATGAAATATAGAAATGGAGCTTGGGATTGGTTAAATGGAAGTTGAAATAACTTGGCGAAAATAAACAACTTAAGTAAAGTGTGAAATGGTTGTGTCGAGTTGTATGAAATAAAATGCAAGCTCAATACAAATTGATGTGACAAATGTTAGGTTTGTAAATGAATTATGGAATGTTCCTAGATTAATAATTGGATTTTAATAAATTGAATACAATTATGGAATGCAAAATAAATTGAACGGAATCCATTGAAGATGGTCGTCGTTGACACATGAGATTGTATAAAATCTATGAGTTAATATTAACAATAAAATTGGTTTTGAAATCAATTGTAATTATATGAGTTCGTTTGGATTAAGATGAGTTGAATATAAGCAATGAAGTGTAAACCATTTAAATGGAACGAAATAAGAATGTATTGAGAGTGATGGTGGGTGAATGAATTGAAAGCATTTAAGTTTGTGTTGGAACCTTATAGATCCACTTATGGAAGTGTTTAGTGGATATTGCTTATGTTATACAAATGTTAGCTATTGAAATTTAGTAAGATGTTAATAAACTTTGAATATTTGTCACTAACCTGTTTAAATTGAGTAAGTACAGGTTTATGGAAGTCGCTTTGCTGGTTTTGACTGCGCTAAATGCTAAAATAAATAGCCGCTTGTTTAAAAATGCTAAAATAAGGTACGCTTACGCAAAAATTCAAAATAGGAAATATGAACTGCATATATTGATATATATTGTGATTTCCGGCCTGAGGCCGATGTATATATATATTTGTGCATCCTGCGATATCGCAGAAGTCCCTCCGTACAAAGGAGACTCTGCCAAAATTTTCCGTAAATTTTGGAAGTTAGAAAATTTTTGAAAATTTTCATTTACGATAAATGATTTAAATTTGTTAAGCAAATGAAATTAAAACTGGATATTGAAATCTAATTCAAATATGAATGTAAAGTAAGTGAAATCGAAGGAACTAAAGAAAGAAAGGTTCACAAATAAATTTTTAATTGAGATTTAAATTAATTAGTAAGTGTAACTGATTGAATATTCAAAGCGGGAACCAAATTGTATTCAAATGGAATTGTAAAGACAAAAGTGAATAAAATTGAATATAAACTTCAAGAATGAAGTGAAATAAATCCAAGAAGTATATAAAATATTTATATTGAACTTAAGAAATGAATAGTGAGTTCTTAAGTAAATTTGTATTGAGGAAAATTATTGTAGATGAATAATTGAATGACGATTAAAATTTGAAGTTGTGAAATGAGATAGTTGTGAATAAAGGGATAACAATCAAAAAGAAATGTGAATAAAAAAGAATTGATGAAATTGATAATCAATTGGAATTTATACGTCAGATGTACGTATATTATTTTATTCGCATAGCTATTTGGTCCAGATGTCGAACACAGAATTTTGAGATAGTTTTATCGATCCGAATCGGGATTTTTCACTCGATTTTCGACGGCGAACCTGGATATGGATTGTTGATTGATTCTGGATATTCTCTATCATAGTTTGTGGCTATGCAAGGAGAATGACGGTTTCTGATCAAGAAACCAAATCTGAGTCCGCACTAGAAAGTCGGGTGGACGATACTAGTTCGGAAGTGAAATTGTGTGATCGAGTGAGCGATCAAATTTAGTTTTGCGTACGGATGATATATGTGCGTCGTACGAGCTTAAGTAAGACCAATATTGAAATTTGTACATGAACGTATAAAATGGTTTTGGAACTGCAACTGAATATTATTGCTTAGTAGGATATACAGGTGTATAAAAGCAATGGATAAATTGGGATTTTTGATTTTAGAAGATAAAATTTAATGGCCCGACAAAAAGGTATGTATTTGAATTTCTATATGAAATTTGATTGGGTTTTTGATCCAGCCACTTGGCTTTTTGTTTTCTTTTTGAGATTGGGAGGCCGTAGAGCCATTTTGTAGTAGTACCGAGCTAGCCGCGCAAAGGAGACGCTGGCGAAATTTTTCGGAAATTTAGGGAGTTAGAAATTTTTTGAGAAAAGTTGATAATTCAAAAATTTGAATTCAAATTTAAATTTGAATGGATAAGTAGGTGGTATGGGTTGAACTTATGAATAAGTTTGGGAAGTTAAAAGATGATTAGTGTATCATTAATAAAAGATTGTTTGGGTATTGTTAAAACTGTTTGAATTTGGGAAATAGTTAACGGGGATTGAAGCATTCTTCCTAACTAGTAATTTCGGGGACGAAATTCTTTTAAGGGGGGAGGAATGTGACGACCCGGAATTTTTGAGCATTTGAAATTGGAACATTTAATTAATTTTAAATATTCAGAGGTTAATTATAAACTTAAATTTCAAATATCACTGTTTATTGGGTGATTTAATTATTAAGTTAAATTATTTGAAGTTGGATGAAATAGTAAATATGGTATTCTAAGTTAATTAAAAATATTTTGAAAGCTCGTAAAATTCATATAAATGATACTGGAAATAATAGAAGTGTTGAAATCGAATTTGAAGATGATTTGTTCGGTTTTAAAAATATATAATTTAAATTGAATTTAAAAATAGCCGTCCGAGGCATAGTCTCGGAATTCGACGAAACCAGTTCCATTGGATCCATAATATTGAATTATTATCGGATTTCAAATTTCGTATTTTTCGGAGTTGTTATGTGAGCACACGGTAAGTAAACGCGTTGAAAATTAAATCGAATTCAATTTAAATTTAAATTTTAAATTTGTCAACATCAGCTGAAATTCCTTTTCCATCAGCACGCTGTCTCCTTAAATCACGCCGAAGATCACGAAATTTATCGTGCAAAGCTTACCCCTTCGTTTCAAAGCATGGCCCCGTATCCTTTTCTTTCGTTCAAATCAAAACAAATCTGTTCAAAGAAAAATAATGGCCGATACAAAATCCTTTCCCTCAGTTAATCCACAATCAAATTCGAGAAATCATGGCCGCCTTCAAATTGTTGAAAACGCGTTTCCTTCTCGTTCGAACTCAACGAAAAAAAAAGGGCTCACGCAATGGAATCGAAGAAATTAAGTAAGCGACCATCGAGTTCATTCGACTTTGAGTCGTCACCTAGGGCAGGAAGAGGAAGCGCAATCGGCGATTTCGAGCGACGTGGTTGAGGGTTTAGTGTGGTTTCGAATCGTCGGAGGGGCAGTCGTGATGGTGGGCAGCGTGGGCTTCAGCAGTGTCTGAGTTTGGTATCGACAAGGAGTTGGGTTGATTGAGGGAGGGTCGCGTACGATCTTAGGTGAACTCGCGATTGCGTGGATTTTGGGTATGGAGTCGATTTCGTGGTGGATAAGGGCTGCGGAGTGGGTCATCGATGTGTGGTGATCGACGTCGAGTCTGGGAAGCGCGGTCGAAGTCGAGAAAATGATGAGGTCGATGTCGTATCTGGGTTGAAGGGCTGGATCGAATCTCGGCGATGTGCGAGGCGAGTGGGTTCGTTCTCAGGTCGATGGAGGCTCGCGAACGCGTGGACTAGGGCAGTAGGCGATTGCCTGGGATTCGTGAAGCTGGATGTCGATCGTTGTGAGGTCATTGGAGTTGAGTTTTGGGCAAGCAGTAGCTATGCTCGATCTAGACCTTAGTTTGAGTAGCAGGTAATTTCTGTTCTACTTGAATATGTTAAACTGTTTTACTTTAAAAAAATAAAATAAATATGTGTATACATCCAGATCAACAGATAAATAGGCTGCAGTAGGATATAAAACAATTTATTTCTCTTTATTAAAGATTTATATGAATATATATATATATAAATTGTAAAACAGAAAATAGTTTATATATGGATATGATTTAGAAGGTAGTGTTAAATGAAATAGATAAATATATACACAGATATTTTAATCCACAAGTTATTGTAAAATAAATTATGAAGGTGATTTATTTGTAAGTTAATCTATTTAATTATTTTGAAACTTAAATTGTATTTGTAAAGGAAATTAGTTTGAAAATTACCTTATTAAGTAAAATGAAATTTTTAGGTAGAAATTGATTTGTCCAAATTGATCGAATATTAATGAAGTCATAAAATATGTATTCAAGGTCGGGCATCGTGGAGAAAACTACTGGTTTGGGTTGAATTGCAGTAAAAGGGGAAAAGGTGAGTTAATCTCACGCAGTTAAATTATAATTTAAATTTAATTGGTAAAATTTAAATATTGATGGATGATTGAATTGATTGATTTGATGGATTTGATTTGATATGGTATATAGTAGTATATAGCAATATATACATATTGGCATATGTATATATTGGAATTGTTGATATTCCCGCATTATATAGCGGATGAGACCCTATGCGCCGCATAATAGCGGATGATATTTATTTAAATCCCATATACCGCGATATTCCACCTCGAAGTGGAATTGGTATTGTGCTAACGTCTGTGGATGCAAGGAAACAGGTTGGAGGGATCCAACTGGATTCCTCAAAAATTTATTTTATTATTCTGTGATCTGAATATTGATATCCTGTGATGATTTGATATTGGATGTTGTGGTTGATTGAATTCCCAGTATAATATAATTTTGAAAATCTATGGGATTGAATTTTTGAAGAAAATAAAGAATAAAAATTTAAGTAAATTGGAATAAATTTAAAGGTGAATTGAAAATAAGATAAAATGAAGGGAATTGGGATTTTAGTAAATATGGGAAAAAGAAATTTAAAGTTTACTGAGGAGTAATAAAATTTAAAACTCAAGTGATATTGTTTTTAAAGAAATAGAAAAATTTCTTTTAGATTTAATGATTTAATATAATTTAAATTAAAAGCGTAAATAAGGAATGTTGGGAATTAAAAATAGGTATTTTCAGTAAAAGGGGGTTTTAAATTCACAAATGAGAAATAAAATTTAAAAGGGTGTTGTATTTGCAATAAATAAAGTAAACAAGGAGTTTTATTCCAAAGTAAAGCAAATTTGAAATCAATTGTAGAATTGATGTAAATGTTGGAATTTGAAATTTAAAGAGAAATGGGATTTTGGAAATTTATAAACTGAGTTTATAAAGTGAAATAAATGTCGATGGACATTTTAAATATAAATTCAGGATGGGAATTTATAAAGGAAGGAGAATTGGTTTAAGAGTAAATAATGATTTATTTTTAAAAGAAGTGGAAGAGAAGTATTTTCTGGATAGCCAAGTACATTTGGTTTTAAAAGCAATTTTAAATATTTGCTAAAGATTTATTGTTATTTTACAAATCAGGTTTAGAAAATCTATTATTTCAAATGTAAATTTTCAAAAGTAAGTATTTTTCAAAACTATTATTGTAATAGATATAAAAGTGATTTGATAATACGTTTTAAAAGGAAATTTGTTTATATTTTTAAAAGTGGCTTTATTTTAAATGTTTTTAAATATATATATTTGGACTTAAGTTTTAAAGTAGTTTTCAAAGGTGTTTTATAAAGTATATTTATAATAAAGTGTTTTAAAATTATTTTAAAATCTAAAATGGTTTGTACTTGGTGTTCCAGTGAAAATAAATATTGGAAAATTATTCCTTGAAGGGAATATAGTTTGAAATTGTTTCCAATGGGGATTGGAAAGGGAAATAATATGTGGTGAAGATATTTTGGGAAAAATAAATAATGTGGGAAATTATTTATTGTGTGATGGTTGCTTGTGGATGTAAATTGATAGTTAAATAACCGACTATCAATATTGGCCAAATGCGCTGATCGTTTCGAAGAGACCGGGATCGAGTTTCCGTATACCGGGATTCTAGGTCTGGAGACTCGAATACCACTTCGATTCGGTTTGTACGTTTCGTGTAACGTGTTCAGAGTCGAAGATGGAGCAGTGAAGTGCAAGGGCTAGTCGCTACTAATCCTGAGGATATTTCCAAAATGGATGTAGTAGGAATAGTGCCTTCGGTTCCGTTCGGACCCGGGACGGACTTGTATGGACGAATGCTTTCGTGACATCGTCAGGTGGACGATGGGCATTCTAAGGGATATGTTCTGAAAAAGGTATCGTTTAGCCTCGAACCTCATCAACCGGGAATGACTGAAAATCAGGGGTTATGCAGCAAGGCTTCGTGGGTAGCCCCCACTTGAGAGTAAAGTCATCCCTGTCTAGATGTCCCTTTATTTCGGCTTAGTGGTGCGGTTGCTGATCCCAACCGTGGGGTGATCATATTCGGAATTGCCCATAGGTAATTCCGGCCTTGTGTTGCAGGGGAGCGGGCGTACTCCTCGGTACTGTGATCTAGGCCACGTACTGTGACAGGTGGTACCCCAGTGCCTAGTCATTCGTTGGAAATCCATTCTCCCTACGTGCCTTGTACGAGTTTTGTTTGTATTACCCACGTTGTGGCTAGTATGCTGGAATTTAATCATGTAACAATTTCAGCTATTTTAATAAGTATTTGTGAATAGACACTATTATAATATCAGAGGATTTTGATATAAAATGTTTTAGCTATCGTAAGGTAAAAACCCGACATGTTTATTTGTGGCGTGGTCTTACGAGATGCTTTCGTTTTCAAAAGATTTTGAAACTTTAATAATCAATTGAGTGTGATTTTCTCACGCTGGTATTCCAGACTGACTCGGGTATTGTTTTATATGATGCTCGGGTCAGACCGAGATAAACAGGTTCAGATTTGTAGCTGTGGAGCTCAGGAGACGAGCTGGATGGCGATACGTACTTCCGTATTTGTTTATTGTTCCGCTGTGTATTTGGATGTATGTCATTGATGTGATGAACTCTGATGATGTATTCTGTAAATATATTGTATAAACAGATATATTTTTCTGTTTGAGTAAAGATCTGTTTTGTATATATTATATTTTATTCCGCTGCGATGTGAGATTCTGTTGTTGATTTTCTGTTTCTTCTTCTTCTACCTCTTCTTCTTTAACACAAATGGTTCGATTTTCCGGGACTGGAAGGTCGGGTCGTTACAGTGGTTTTTAAGAAAATTAAATACCACTGTAACGACCCGACTTTCCAGGCCCGGAAAATCGAACCATTTGTGTTAAAGAAGAAGAGGTAGAAGAAGAAGAAACAGAAAATCAACAACAGAATCTCACATCGCAGCGGAATAAAATATAATATATACAAAACAGATCTTTACTCAATCAGAAAAATATATCTGTTTATACAATATATTTACAGAATACATCATCAGAGTTCATCACATCAATGACATACATCCAAATACACAGCGGAACAATAAACAAATACGGAAGTACGTATCGCCATCCAGCTCGTCTCCTGAGCTCCACAGCTACAATCTGAACCTGTTTATCTCGGTCTGACCCGAGCATCATATAAAACAATACCCGAGTCAGTCTGGAATACCAGCGTGAGAAAATCACACTCAATTGATTATTAAAGTTTCAAAAATCCTTTTGAAAACAAAGGCATCTCGTAAGACCACGTCACAAATAAACATGTCGGGTTTTTACCTTACGATAGCTAAAACACTTTTTATAAAAATCCTCTGATATTATAATAGTGTCTATTCACAAATACTTATTGAAATAGCTGAAATTGTTACATGATTAAATTCCAGCATACTAGCCACAACGTGGGTAATACAAACAAAACTCGTACAAGGCACGTAGGGAGAATGGATTTCCAACGAATGACTAGGCACTGGGGTACCATCTGTCACAGTACGTGGCCTAGATCACAGTACCGAGGAGTACGCCCGCTCCCCTGCAACACAAGACCGGAATCATCCCTTACTGGATAATTCCAAGTAAAATCACCCCACGGTTGTGATCAGCAACCGCACCACTAAGCCGAAATAAAAGGGACATCTAGACAGGGATGACCTTACTCTCAAGTGGGTGCTACCCACGAAGCCTTGCTGCATAACCCCTGATTTTCAGTCATTCCCGGTTGATGAGGCTCGAGGCTAAACGATACCTTTTTCAGAACATATCCCTTAGAATGCCCATCGTCCACCTGACGATGTCACGGAAGCATTCGTCCATACAAGTCCGTCCCGGGTTCGAACGGAACCGAAGGCACTATTCCTACTACATCCATTTTGGAAATATCCTCAGGATTAGTAGCGACTAGCCCTTGCACTTCACTGCTTCGTCTTCGACTCCGAACACGTTACACGAAACGTACAAACCGAATCGAAGTGGTATTCGAGTCTCCAGACCTAGAATCCCGGTATACGGAAACTCGATCCCGGTCTCTTCGAAACGATCAACGCATTTGGCCAATATTGATAGTCGGTTATTTAACTATCAAATAACATCCACAAGCAACCATCACACAATAAATAATTTCCCACATTATTTATTTTCCCAAATATCTTTCCAAGATATATTTATATTTTCAAACTCCTTTTGAAAACAATTTCAAACAGTTTCCGCTTACGGAATACATTTCCCCAAATATTTATTTCTCTGAAACACCAAGTACAAAATACTTTAGATTTAAAAATAATTTAAAAGCACTTTACTATAAATATACTTTATAATATTGAAATTTAAAAACTACTTTAATACCTTAACAAAATATATACTTAAGGAATATTTAAAATGAAACCACTTTACAAATATAAACTAAATTTCTCTTTTTAAAACATAATAGCATATCACTTTTATATAATTACTACAATAATAGATTTTTGAAAATACTTACTTTAGACTTTAACATTTAGAAATAATAGATTTTCTAAAATATGCTTTTAAAAACACAATTTGAACTTTTAACTTATATTAAAAATTTCTTTGGAACGTACTTGGCTATCCAGAGAAATACACTTCTCATTCCCATCTTTTAAAAATAAATCAACATTTATTTTTAAACCAATTCATATCCCTTTATAAATTCCCACCTTGAATTTATATTCTCAAATATCCCCTGATATTTTATTTTACTTTATAAACCCAGTTTATAAATTTCAGAATCTCACTTCTCTTTTAAATTCCAAATCCCAAAGTATTTAAATCAATTTATAATTGGTTTCCCAATTTATTTTACTTTGAAATAAATTTCCTTTGCTACTTCATTTATTCCAAAATACATTAACCTTTAAATTTTTATTCCTTATTACGAGTTAAACCCCTTTTTTTTTACCAATATCGATTACAGATTTCCAAAACTCCTTATTTATTCTTTAATTAACTTTAATCCTTAATTTCAAAAATAACTTCTTTTATTCTTCAAATAATATCACTTAAGTATAAAATTTATTATCCCTTGTGAATTCAAAATCCCCTTATTTCATATTTGTTAAAATTCCAAATCACCTTATTTTTATTTCAATTCATTATAAATTTTATCCCAATTCCTCGAATTATTTTACTTAAACTTTTATTCCTTTATTTCTTTTCAAAAATTCAATTCCATAGATTTTATAATTTATTATACTGGACAATCCAAATCAACCACATCATCCAATATAAAATCATCACATGATATCAAATATTCTGAACACAGAATATTAAATAAATCTAATAATTTTGAGGAATCCAGTTGGATCCCTCCAACCTGTTTCCCTGCATCCACAGACGTTAGCACAATATAAAATACCAATTCCCCTTCAAGGTGGAATATCGCGGTATATGGGATTTATATAAAATCATCCGCTATTATGCGGCGCATAGGGTCTCATCCGCTATATAAATGCGGGAATATCAACAACTCAAATATATACATATGCCAATATGTATAGATTGCTATATACTACTATATATAATATAGCACATCAATCAATGCAATCATCCAATCAATTATTTAAATTTAACCATTTAAATTTAAAATAAAAATTCAGCTGAGTGAGATTAACTCACCTTTAGTTATTGCTTTGCAACTCAATCCAAACCAACTCGTTTCTCTTCACTTCTTTTAAACCTTGAACAACATTATATGATTTATAAATATTTGAACTACAATTTATTTCCATTCAATAAATTGAATTTATTAATTATTTAATTTAAAACTAAATTTCCTTTAATACAATACAATTTGTTCTTATAACTTAAACAATTAAATAGATTACTAAATAAATTAATTATCATAATTATTTTAGAGTAAACTAATAACATTAAAAATGTATCAATTTATTATTATCTATTATATATTTTTACTTTAAAACTACTCTACATTTGTATACTCATAAAAATAAATTATATTGCCATTTAAAATTTCTGCTTTCTAAATATTATTTACATAAACTATCCTCTAATATTTTCTGTATACATACCTATATATAAATCTTGTAATAGGAGTAAATAAATTGTTTTATATCCTACTGCATAATTTCTGTTAAGTGATGATAATCAACAGTTTATTTTTTTGTTTCCAAAAACTATATAGATATATTAAAACTAATATAAGTTCAAACCTTACTGTAAATTCAATATTGTGATATATTCACTAAATCAAAACAGAACTAATTTATACCTACTGTTAATATAACATCATTTTTCTTTCTTTCTTTTTTTGATAATGTATGAATTTAAAAAAAAAAAAATTATACCTCACAATCCAACGCGAGCCCCCAGACAGTCGCCATCACCACCATCCATCGCGACATCCCATCAAGACCACGTCGCCAAGGTCAGGTCGCACCCCATCCAATCGCGACGTCGCTGCTTTGATCGAACGAAACTGCTTCCGCCTCCGTTCGCGAGAGCCTTCTCCTTCCTCGACTTCGAGCTCGAGCTTGCAACTATCACGATTCAATCGATCGCTTATACCTGAACGAGAAACTCGCCAAGCCTCCCAGGCGATTCGAGCCGACTTCGACTCCTCCTTCTCTTCCTCGCGCAGTTCGATTCACGCGATTTCCCCCCTCTTTTTTTTTGTTTTTACGAATTCAAATGTGAAGGCGAAAAGGAAAGTTGCTTGGATTTAAAACTGGAAAAGGGTTACACGCGATTTTAATTGAAGAAGAGAGGAGAGGTAAAATGCGTTCGATTGATTTAAAGCTGAGGGGATCGGCCATTATTTTTCATTGAGTAGATTTGTTTTGATTTGAACGAGAGAAAAGGATACGGGGCCATGCTTTGAAACGAAGGGGTAAGCTTTGCACGATAAATTTCGTGATCTTCGGCATGATTCAAGGAGACAACGTGTTGATGTTGACAAATTTAAAAATTAAATTTTAAATTGAATTCGATTTAATTTTCAACGCGTTTACTCATCGTGTGCTCACATAACAACTCCGAAAAATACGAAACTTGAAATCCGATAATATTACAATATTACGGATCCAATGAAACTGGTTTCGTCGAATTCCGAGACTGTGCCTCGGACGGCTATTTTTAAATTCAGTTTAAACGGTATATATTTTTAAAACTGAACAAGACACTTCCAAATTCAGTTTCAACACTTTTACTATCTTCAGTACTATCAATAATTTTTACAATCCTTTAAATTATTTTTAACAGGCTTAAAGCTCCAGATTCAATAATTTACCAATTTCGATAATTAAATTCAACAATTAATTATCCAATAATTAATGATATTTGAAATTAAAGTTAATAATTATCTTATGAATATTTAAAATTAATTAAATATTCCTATTTCAAATGCTCAAAATTTCCGGGTCGTCACATTCCTCCCCTCTTAAAAGAATTTCGTCCCCGAAATTACCAGTTAGGAAGAATGAACCAATACCCATTACTATTTTCCAAAACCAAACAGTTTTAACAACACCCAAACAAATCTTTTATTAATGATACACTAATCATCTTTT
The DNA here is from genome assembly GCA_030737815.1 of Allium fistulosum. Lineage (NCBI taxonomy): Eukaryota > Viridiplantae > Streptophyta > Magnoliopsida > Asparagales > Amaryllidaceae > Allium > Allium fistulosum. Next base: position 1,528,794,598 of record CM060902.1, read on the forward strand.
AACTTCCCAAACTTATTCATAAGCCCCAAACCATATCACTTACTTAAAAATTCAAATTTAAATTTGAATTCAAATTTTGAATTATCAAAATTTCTCAAAATTTTCTAACTCCCTAAATTTTCGAAAAATTTGGCCAGCGTCTCCTTTGCGCGGCTAGCTCGGTACAACTACAAAATGGCTCTACGGCCTCCCAATCTCAAAAAGAAAACAAAAAGCCAAGTGGCTGGATCAAAAACCCAATCAAATTTCATATAGAAATTCAAATACATACCTTTTTGTCGGGCCATTAAATTTATCTTTTAAAATCAAAATCCCAATCTATCCATTGCTTTTATACACCTGTATATCCTACTAAGCAATAATATTCAATCACAATTCCAAAGTCATTTTATACTTTCCTTTACAAATTTTCAATATTTGTTTTACTTATGCTCGTACGATGCACATATATCATCCGTACGCAATATCACATTCGATCGCTCACTCGATCACACAATTTCACTTCCGAACTAGTATCGTCCACCCGACTTCCTAGTGCGGACTCAGATCTGGTTTCTTGATCAGAAACCGTTATTCTCCTTGCATAGCCACAAACTATGATAGAGAATATCCAGAATCAATCAACAATCCATATCCAGGCTCGCCGTCGAAAATCGAGCGAAAAATCCTAACTCGGATCGGCATAATTACCTCGAAATTCTGTGCTCGACATCTGGATCAAATAGCTATGCGAATAAAATAATATACGTACACCTTACGTAATTAGCCCAATTGAATTATCCATTTTATCAATTTCCTTTTTATTCACATTCATTTTGATTACATTCACTTATCCAAAATTATCCCATTTCACAACTTCCAATTTTAAATCTTTATTCAATTATCCACTTAGAATAATTTCCTCGATACCCACTTCACTAAAGAATTTCATTTCTCCAATCCTTAAGTTTAATATAAATATTTATACACTTCTTACATTAATTTTCACTTTACTATCAAAGTTTATTTTCATTACTATTCATTCTGCCCACGCAACTTCATTTGAATTCAAATTGGCTTCCATTTGACTATTGAATTAGTTCCACTTACTAAAAAAAATTATATCTCAATTAAAAGTTTATTTGCAAGCTTACTTTCCTTAGTTCTTTCGATTTCACTTACTTTACATTCATATTTAAACTAGATTCAATTATTTGGTTCCAATTCCATTTGCTTAGCAAATTTAGATTATTTATCGTTAATGAAAATTTTCAAAATTTTCAAAAATTTACTAACTCCCAAAATTTACGGAAAATTTTGGCAGAGTCTCCCTTGTACGGAGGGACTTCTGCGATATCGCAGGATGCACAAATATATATATACATCGGCCTCAGGCCGGAAATCACAATATATATTAATATATGCAGTTCATATCTCCTATTTTGAATTTTTGCGTAAGCGTACCTTATTTTAGCATTTTTAAGCAAAGCGGTTATTTATTTAAGCAATTAGCGCAGTCAAATCCACCCAAACGGTTTTCCCGAACCTGTACTAACTCAATTTAAACAGGTTAGTGACAAATATTCAAAGTTTGTTATCATTTCAATTAATTTCATTAGCTAACACATACAACATAAGCAATATTCACTAAACACTTCCATAAGTGAATTTATTAGGCCCAACACAAATTAAATGCTTCCATTTAAATGGTTTACACTTCATTACTTACATTCTATTCATTTTAATCCAAATGAATACGTATTTATTACGATTGATTTAAAAATCAATTATATTGCTTATATTAACTCACATTTACTACAATTTAAAAATCAATTTATTACGATGTGTGGGACGCCACAATATCGATAGGGGTTTCTAAACTCTTAAACAAGATAAACCGACACAGTATTATTTTAAAAATAGGGTAAATGGAATAATTTTACCCAAATTATTTTTGTATATAAAGAAAAGTTTTGAGATTTTCTAGTTAATATATATATGGTTGTTTGGATGTTAGATGTGATACTGTAACGACCCGAACTTTCCAGACCCGGAAAATCGAACCATTTTAGTTAAGAAGAAGAGGTAGAAGAAGAAAAATAGAAAACAAAATCAGAATCTAACCATCGCAGCGGAATAAAATATAATATATATCAACAGATCTTTACACAAATCAAAAACTATATCTGTTTATATAATACATCATCAGAATACATCATCAGAGTACATCAACATCCATAACATACAACTGAATACACAGCGGAAAAATAATAACAAGTACGGGAGTACGTATCGTCATCCAGCTCGTCTCCTGAGCTCCACAGCATCATATCCTAAACCTGTTTATCTCGGTCCGACCCGAGCATCATATAAAACAATACCCGAGTCAGTCTGGAAAACCAGCGTGAGAAAATCACACTCAAATTGATTATTAAAGTTTCAAAAATCCTTTTGAAAACAAAAGCATCTCGTAAGACCACGCCACAAATAAACATGTCGGGTTTTTACCTTACGATAGCTAAAACACTTTTTATCAAAATCCTCTGATATTATAATAGTGTCTATTCACAAATACTTATTAAAATAGCTGAAATTGTTACATGATTAAATTCCAGCATACTAGCCACAACGTGGGTAATACAAACAAAACTCGTACAAGGCACGTAGGGAGAATGGATTTCCAACGAATGACTAGGCACTGGGGTACCACCTGTCACAGTACGTGGCCTAGATCACAGTACCGAGGAGTACGCCCGCTCCCCTGCAACACAAGGCCGGAATCATCCCTTACTGGATAATTCCAAATAAAATCACCCCACGGTTGGGATCAGCAACCGCACCACTAAGCCGAAATAAAAGGGACATCTAGACAGGGATGACTTTACTCTCAAGTGGGTGCTACCCACGAAGCCTTGCTGCATAACCCCTGATTTTCAGTCATTCCCGGTTGATGAGGCTCGAGGCTAAACGATACCTTTTTCAGAACATATCCCTTAGAATGCCCATCGTCCACCTGACGATGTCACGGAAGCATTCGTCCATACAAGTCCGTCCCGGGTCCGAACGGAACCGAAGGCACTATTCCTACTACATCCATTTTGGAAATATCCTCAGTATTAGTAGCGACTAGCCCTTGCACTTCTGTCAAGACCGAAATTTTCGACTTTCGAAAATTCGACATCGATACCCACTTTATCGACTGCCGAGAAATCGAACGCCGGAAACTCCAATAGTGAGGGTTTAAGAAAGAAGAAAAAGGCAGAAGAAGAAGAAAAGAGTAGAAGAAAGAAGAGAAGAACAACAGAACAACATCAGAACAGAAACAGAAAACAATATCAGAATCTCACATATCGCAGCGGAACAATATATAATAAATAAACACTCGTCTTTTAAAACAAAGAACTATATCAGTTTATACATACATCAATCATCAGAGTCAATATACAACAATGGACAGTTATATAACTTGTCCTCATACAGAATACACAGCGGAATAAATACTATCAGATACAAATACTACGTCTCGCCATCCAGCTTGCTTCCAAAGCTCCAGAATATCCAGAATATCCTGATAATCTAACTCTAGACTGCCCGTGTGGAAATTGGTGGGCACCCAGAGTTTAGAAGGGAACAATAAACTCCGAGTCAGTCATGGTGACTGGTGTGAGATCGTAAAACAGTTATTTTATCTTTAAAATAAACAACAGGATAATTTTTTAAAGTCAATTCGCAATGCTTTTGGAAAATGAAACTACCATAAGACCTCCCGCCACACACACAATGCAAACGCAGACTTGGAGGAGATTTCTTCTTATGATAGTCAAAGATGCTTACTACGCAAAAATCAAATTCTTTTTTTTATATTATTATTAGTGCATAGTGTAGAAAACATTTCGAAAGTAGAATATAAATCTTAGCCAGCATAGGTACCATTATAGTATGCTTGCTATAGCTGCCATATTAGATGGCAGGTTCTACAACTAAAACCGTACAAGTCACGTATTGTTTCTTTGGATTTCCAACAAATGGTCAGGCTAAGGAACTTCCTATCCACGATGGGTACGTCCCTGGAATAGACGACCCGAGAACCTAACCGGATCTCTGCCAACACAAGGCCGGGTTACCTCTGCAAAAATAGGTAACTACTGACACGCGTATGCCATCCCCCGATCGTCACCGATCTTCCCGAGGATCCCCGATTCGCAACAAACCACATAGATAAAAATAATGCAGTAACCACAGAGGTTAAGTATCTGGGCTCCATACCATGATACCACCTTTATCCAGAAGGAATGACATACACTAAGGGGCGCTACTCCCTAGAACCTTGCCGCATTCGTCCTGTTTCGACCATTTCCGGGGTGAGAGGCTCGATGAAGTCTCGTCCACAAAGCTACGCTTTCTATAAAAAGCCCTGCTTCGGGTCAAACAAAATGATCAACCTATGATCACAAAGATATAAGATCAAACAAATGATCATATCACAAATGATCAAACACTGATCATTTCACAGCAACACTCAGTATGCCACGTTACCAAATTGGGATATATCGCTGATAAATTTCAACTACATAACCTCTGAGCTCGTACGTCTCAGAGAAGGGTGTTAAGCTAAGAGAATAAATTCTCCGCCACCAACAGAAATGTATTTGAAAGAAATCAGCTTTATATCTCAAATTGTAACGTCAGACACACAATCCATACAAGTCTGTTCCGGGATCGAACAGAACCGAAGGCACTTCTCACGAAGCCCTTGCATATCCGGATAATTTTCAATCACGTCAGGACTTCCCGTCACTAAGGGTGATGAAACCTCTAAACCGGAGATCAGCCGATGTAGAGTAACTCGACGGTAATCCTTCCGTTTTCAAAAATATCCGGTCTTCAACACCGGTCTTCGAATGCAATTCATAACGACGTATCACATATTCGGAATGGGTTATATGACCCCATGGTCCTTTCCCGGTTAACCCGAATAGTGAGCGCTTATTTAAAAACAAGTGTGGCATTCAAATTCATCCAATTCACAACAAATACCTATCTAAAGGTAATTATTGATAGTCGGTTATTTAACTATCAATAAAGATGCGCAACATCATCAGATTCCAAATAATTTTCCAAATTATTTCATCTTCAAAAATATCTTTACTAGATATATAATTTCCACACTTAACCGTTTGAAAACAATTTTCAAATATTCACTTTTCAATTTTATCTTTAAAAGATAAAATTTCAAACCCTTCGTTTCATATTGGAAAAGCATTTCCATACTTATTTAATAATAAGTATTTCACAAATCATTTATTTTCAACACTTAGAAAATATTCAATATACTTAAATCAATATCAAGCATATATTCATTCTTTAAGGAAATCATTTATTATAACAACATTTATTTGAGTCAAAACGAATGTTACGTAAAACATCGTTACGACGACTCAAAATCACTAGTATAGGGATTCGGATTTTAGATAGATATATAAATCCCAATACTACATAAAACATTTCCTTTCGGAAATCATTTACTATAACAACAGTGTTATAGTCCACCATTTCCTTAAGTTTCTCGAAAACATCTATTTCAACAATAAATGTTGAAATCTATGATTTCGATAATTCACACGTTTTAAAACATCTTTTAAAACAATTACTTCATTTCATATATCATTTTTCCAAAACGATATCCATTTTACTTAATAATATATTCACTGTCCAAAATCGTGAATATACTTCACAAATTACATTTCACTATTTTCTACACGTTTTATTTCAATAATAATTCGCTATCCAAAATCGCGAATATATCTCCTTTAATAATCTTCTATATTTAATTTATCAAATCCCATCGATTGGTTTCCGAATTTATAAAACAACGTTTATAAACTCCATTTTCTAATTTCTATAACAACTCCGGTTTATAAATCTCATTTTATTAACTTCAAAAATTCACTTATAAGAATAAGTGATTTCAGATTTATAAACAACGTTTATAAATCACATTTATACTTTATAACAATTTCCACTTATAAAATCATTTCATTTAGCAATTTCTATTCATATCTCATCTAAGTGTAAAAGTCAAATTTATAAGTAAATTTCTTATAAATCCTTTATTCTACAGTCTCCATTCACTTTATAACTTCACGTTATAAATCTATTTATTTCATTCACTTATACTTCTTTTTAACACTTATAAAAAAATCGTTTTATAAGTCCAATATTTTGATTTACAAAAATATCAATTTCATAAATCTTTTTATACAAATCATTTATAGTTATTCAAAAAAATCCCACTTAAACCATTTTATAAATAAATCGACTTTTATTTCAAAAACGACACTTCGGTTATATTTCACTAAAAATTATAACTTTTATAACTTTAAAATTTTACGTTTATAAATCGATTCAAAAATTCCATAAAACGTATATTTTCAAAAATCACTTTAAAAACCCTTTTAAAATAACAGTCGTTATTTTTACATTTCCAAAACTGAATCCGATGATGCCCCAACACCAATCAGTCCATCACAACAGTCAAATATCATATATCATCATATGATAACAGAATATACATCAATATCTGTAAATAAATAACTACTGGTGAGGAATCCAGTTGGATCCCTCCAACCTGTTTCCCTGCATCCAAAGATGTTAGCACAATACCAATTCCGCTCCAGTACGGAATTATCGCGGTATATAGGTTTTTATAAATCCGCTTACTAACGGCGCAATAGGGTCTCATCCGCTATACGAGGCGGGAAATCATCAATCCAATATATACATATGCCAATATGTATATACTGCTATATATATAGATATATCCTATCATATCTAATAGCACATTCGAACAAATCAATCAATAACTGCAAAAATTCCACTTTAAATTTTGAGTGAGAAGATCTCACCTTCGCTTTAATTTGCAATCCCTTTTTCCATCCAGTTTGTTCTCTCGATTTAGACCTTGTATCAAACAGTTTTATACAGTTTATCAATATTCGAAATAATCGAATAATAAATTTCCATTTGACAAATTTTATTTTTAATTCACCAGTAATTTTATTTTAACCCGGTTTTCTTTAGATAAATTTATTCAACCAAATTTCTTTTAAATGAATCTGTTTAACAAAAAATTAAATTTAGGACTAAATTTCCTTTAACAAACTAATTTAAGTGACAAATTTTCTCCTACCAATTTATTTTTTATTCAAATTTGTTTTCTTCACAGTCTTAAGCCTTGTATAAATATTTACAAATAAATTAACATTCGAACCAATCAAAAAATCAATTTTTGTTTTGATAATTTTAATTAACCAATTTCTCCTTAAACAAATTGATTTAACCAAAAATTAAACTAAATTTCTATTTGATAATCTAAATTAACCAATGATTTCTTTTAACCTAAAACTTTAAATTTTAAACTATTTTCTTTCTAACAAAATATTTTTAGCAACTAAATAATTTAATAAGTTGATTGGAACAATTTAAATATCACCATTTTAAATTAACCTCAAATAGCATATATACCTTTACTGCCCAGGTCGAGCTCGAGATGAACACGCGACTTCCAGTCTCGACCATGCGAATTCGTGGCTACGAACTTGCCTACCACCACGAATGTCGCTCGAACCATCACGTCGCTGCCTATCGCCATCGCCGCAGTCGACTGTTCCACGTGATTGAGCGCGAGCTCGAATTCTTACGCGCGCCTCCAGACTTCAATCCATCGACGAACCCAGAATCCACCCTTTTCTTCTTCGCGAGCTCCTCTTCAATCGCGACTTCATCGCACTTCCCTCAGAACGACGCGCGCGAGATGCCTCACGTCGACACCCCTGCTCGCGAGCGTCGCCGAGCCCAACGCGAAACCCTAGCGACTCGAGTTGACGATCGAACCCTCACGACTGACCAGATGCGCACGGCGATCCCTAGCTCCGAGCGTTGACGAAGACGTGCTCGAGCCAGATGAATTTGAGTGAGATGAAGGCGTTCGATTCTTTAGAAATTTGAGATGGCAATCTCGATTTGGAGAGGAAAGGGGAAGATAACTGGTTTTGATTTTTAACTAAGGGGAGGGAAGTTTTGAAAAGGGGGAGACTTCGGCCATTTTATGTTTACTTCTTTTGTTTTGAACTGAGGGAGTTGCTAACGAAATAAAAGGAACGAAGGGTATGCCTTGCACGATCTCGTTCGTGATTCCTTGCGTGATACCAGGCGTGATTAAAGGAGGGAACAGTAGTTTGATTTTGACCAAAGTGTGTAAACTTATTTTTAAATGAAACCGATAAATTACCGACTAGGCATTTATATCCCGTACGTTCACACAACGATTCCGAAAAATACGAAAATTGAAATCCGGTAATAATTCAATATTACGGACCCAATGGAACTGGTTTCGTCGAATTCCGAGACTGTGCCTCGAAACGCTATTTTTAAATATTGATTCGAACAATTAAATTTCTAAGCTGAACAGAACAGTTCGAAATTAAATTCTGAAGCTTCTATCATCTTCAGTATTGTCAATATGAATTTTAAAAGCTTTCAAAATATTTTTCTTCGGCTTAAAATTAAAGATTCAAATTTTTATTCAACTATCAACAGATTAAACTTTATAATTTAATCGTCAATTTCAAAATTATATCGGGATTCAAATTAAATCATCGTCCAAATATTTAAAATAAATTAAATATTCTCAATTTAATTTGTTCGAAATTCTGGGTCGTTACAGACTTCCCCCCTTAAAAGAATTTCGTCCTCGAAATTTACAAGTTAGGAAAAAATGTCCTTAACTCGTCTACTATCTTTCAACATTCAATAGTTTTATCAATTTATCAAAACAAATCTTTCTATTAAAGATTCGTTATCATTCAACTAAATTTCCAACTTCAATTCTAAGTTTCAAAACAACATTGTTTACTTCAAAATTCAAATTCGAGTTTAAATTCAAATTTAAACTTTCAAAATTTTCTCAAAAATTTTCTAACACTCGGAATTTTCGAAAAATTTCGCCAGCGTCTCCTTTGCGCGGCTAATACGGCACGACTACAAAACGTCCCTACGGACTCTCAGATTTCAAAAAGAAAAAGAAAAAGCCAAGCGGCTAGATCAGAAATCATCAAAAACTCATATTATAATTCAAATACATACCTTTTTCGAGCAATTCAAATTATCTGTGAAATAAATTTTCCAATCCCTTTATACCTGTATATCTACTAGCCATTATATCTAGTTACACATTCAATCCAATTTGCAAATTCTATTACAAAATTTTCAATATATGCTTATATATTTACGGTTGAAGTTACATTCGTTTTTAAACAATATGAATTCATATCCATTCTAGTTTATAACCAATTCAAATTGATACAAATTCAATTTATTTTAATTCTACTTCATTTGCAATTGATTCCATCCAATTAAATTTGCATTTCATATTTTCATTCGGTTTATTCTATTAACCAAACAATTTTCATTCATAATTGCTCTTTTAGCTTAGTTTCAATTACTAACTCATTTCAAATTCCAATTCACTTACAATTTCAAATTTGTCTTCAATTTCATTTACAATTGCAAATTATTCATTCATTTTCAATTTGAGTCTCATTTCTATCAAATTACCAAATATTCTATAAGTTATTAACTTATTTACATTCCATTATGAATTTTATCTTTTATTCATCTTTCATTTATAATTATTCAATTCAATTCATTTCTTACAAATTTGAAACGAATTTCAATTTTCAATCTCATTTTATTTAATGGATTCACTTGCAAATTTATTCGTTCATTCACCATTTTCATTTATTTTCATAATTCAGTACTCAATTCCAGAGTCTTTTCAACTTTTTCAAAACCATTTTGAAAACAATTCAAATTATCCTTTTGAATTTCCAAACAAAACCCAAATTTTCAAACAACTTCAATTTAAAAATAATCGGCAGCAATTCCTCTTTTGGAAACCCGAAAATGAACATCAGTGATGCTGCAGTCATTACCGAAGTTATTTTCCAGCGACCGAAAAGAGTTTAGAGCTTTATCTTTCCAAAATACTTTTTCAAAATCCTTTGAAATTCATTTTCAACTCCAAAAAGAATTTAAACTTTCCAAATCTCAAAAATTTTCAAATTCTTTTCAAAACATTTCCAAAAACTTCTCTGGAATCCCGTTCTAAATTTCAAATCACATTTATAATTTACATTCTTAAAATTTCATTTGTATATGGATTTTATTTCTTAACTTTGGAGTTACAATTTCAATTTCTTATTCAATTTCAATGATAATAATTTACTATTATCACCTCCTAACATCCATGCAACCATATACTATAGTAATTCATAGAAAAACATTTCTTTTCTATACAAAAATAGCTTTGGGTAAAATTATTTCATTTACCCTATTTTAAAACGATACTGTGTCAGTTTACCTTGTTTAGAGTTTAGAAACCCCTATCGATTACAGTTAGCTAGACTGTACCGAACAGAATCTATAAACAATCAACCGATAAGTCAACACAATACAAAACAATTTTATATTCAATAACAAATACGCGCTCATATCTATTATTACACTCAAACTCATTCTAGAGTACTGCTGACTCTATCTCTAATGAGTAACACCCAACAGAGCAGGGTTATCGCTTAACCATATGCTCTGATACCACTTGTCAAGACCGAAATTTTCGACTTTCGAAAATTCGACATCGATACCCACTTTATCGACTGCCGAGAAATCGAACGCCGGAAACTCCAATAGTGAGGGTTTAAGAAAGAAGAAAAAGGCAGAAGAAGAAGAAAAGAGTAGAAGAAAGAAGAGAAGAACAACAGAACAACATCAGAACAGAAACATAAAACAATATCAGAATCTCACATATCGCAGCGGAACAATATATAATAAATAAACACTCGTCTTTTAAAACAAAGAACTATATCAGTTTATACATACATCAATCATCAGAGTCAATATACAACAATGGACAGTTATATAACTTGTCCTCATACAGAATACACAGCGGAATAAATACTATCAGATACAAATACTACGTCTCGCCATCCAGCTTGCTTCCAAAGCTCCAGAATATCCAGAATATCCTGATAATCTAACTCTAGACTGCCCGTGTGGAAATTGGTGGGCACCCAGAGTTTAGAAGGGAACAATAAACTCCGAGTCAGTCATGGTGACTGGTGTGAGATCGTAAAACAGTTATTTTATCTTTAAAATAAACAACAGGATAATTTTTTAAAGTCAATTCGCAATGCTTTTGGAAAATGAAACTACCATAAGACCTCCCGCCACACACACAATGCAAACGCAGACTTGGAGGAGATTTCTTCTTATGATAGTCAAAGATGCTTACTACGCAAAAATCAAATTCTTTTTTTTATATTATTATTAGTGCATAGTGTAGAAAACATTTCGAAAGTAGAATATAAATCTTAGCCAGCATAGGTACCATTATAGTATGCTTGCTATAGCTGCCATATTAGATGGCAGGTTCTACAACTAAAACCGTACAAGTCACGTATTGTTTCTTTGGATTTCCAACAAATGGTCAGGCTAAGGAACTTCCTATCCACGATGGGTACGTCCCTGGAATAGACGACCCGAGAACCTAACCGGATCTCTGCCAACACAAGGCCGGGTTACCTCTGCAAAAATAGGTAACTACTGACACGCGTATGCCATCCCCCGATCGTCACCGATCTTCCCGAGGATCCCCGATTCGCAACAAACCACATAGATAAAAATAATGCAGTAACCACAGAGGTTAAGTATCTGGGCTCCATACCATGATACCACCTTTATCCAGAAGGAATGACATACACTAAGGGGCGCTACTCCCTAGAACCTTGCCGCATTCGTCCTGTTTCGACCATTTCCGGGGTGAGAGGCTCGATGAAGTCTCGTCCACAAAGCTACGCTTTCTATAAAAAGCCCTGCTTCGGGTCAAACAAAATGATCAACCTATGATCACAAAGATATAAGATCAAACAAATGATCATATCACAAATGATCAAACACTGATCATTTCACAGCAACACTCAGTATGCCACGTTACCAAATTGGAATATATCGCTGATAAATTTCAACTACATAACCTCTGAGCTCGTACGTCTCAGAGAAGGGTGTTAAGCTAAGAGAATAAATTCTCCGCCACCAACAGAAATGTATTTGAAAGAAATCAGCTTTATATCTCAAATTGTAACGTCAGACACACAATCCATACAAGTCTGTTCCGGGATCGAACAGAACCGAAGGCACTTCTCACGAAGCCCTTGCATATCCGGATAATTTTCAATCACGTCAGGACTTCCCGTCACTAAGGGTGATGAAACCTCTAAACCGGAGATCAGCCGATGTAGAGTAACTCGACGGTAATCCTTCCGTTTTCAAAAATATCCGGTCTTCAACACCGGTCTTCGAATGCAATTCATAACGACGTATCACATATTCGGAATGGGTTATATGACCCCATGGTCCTTTCCCGGTTAACCCGAATAGTGAGCGCTTATTTAAAAACAAGTGTGGCATTCAAATTCATCCAATTCACAACAAATACCTATCTAAAGGTAATTATTGATAGTCGGTTATTTAACTATCAATAAAGATGCGCAACATCATCAGATTCCAAATAATTTTCCAAATTATTTCATCTTCAAAAATATCTTTACTAGATATATAATTTCCACACTTAACCGTTTGAAAACAATTTTCAAATATTCACTTTTCAATTTTATCTTTAAAAGATAAAATTTCAAACCCTTCGTTTCATATTGGAAAAGCATTTCCATACTTATTTAATAATAAGTATTTCACAAATCATTTATTTTCAACACTTAGAAAATATTCAATATACTTAAATCAATATCAAGCATATATTCATTCTTTAAGGAAATCATTTATTATAACAACATTTATTTGAGTCAAAACGAATGTTACGTAAAACATCGTTACGACGACTCAAAATCACTAGTATAGGGATTCGGATTTTAGATAGATATATAAATCCCAATACTACATAAAACATTTCCTTTCGGAAATCATTTACTATAACAACAGTGTTATAGTCCACCATTTCCTTAAGTTTCTCGAAAACATCTATTTCAACAATAAATGTTGAAATCTATGATTTCGATAATTCACACGTTTTAAAACATCTTTTAAAACAATTACTTCATTTCATATATCATTTTTCCAAAACGATATCCATTTTACTTAATAATATATTCACTGTCCAAAATCGTGAATATACTTCACAAATTACATTTCACTATTTTCTACATGTTTTATTTCAATAATAATTCGCTATCCAAAATCGCGAATATATCTCCTTTAATAATCTTCTATATTTAATTTATCAAATCCCATCGATTGGTTTCCGAATTTATAAAACAACGTTTATAAACTCCATTTTCTATTTTCTATAACAACTCCGGTTTATAAATCTCATTTTATTAACTTCAAAAATTCACTTATAAGAATAAGTGATTTCAGATTTATAAACAACGTTTATAAATCACATTTATACTTTATAACAATTTCCACTTATAAAATCATTTCATTTAGCAATTTCTATTCATATCTCATCTAAGTGTAAAAGTCAAATTTATAAGTAAATTTCTTATAAATCCTTTATTCTACAGTCTCCATTCACTTTATAACTTCACGTTATAAATCTATTTATTTCATTCACTTATACTTCTTTTTAACACTTATAAAAAAATCGTTTTATAAGTCCAATATTTTGATTTACAAAAATATCAATTTCATAAATCTTTTTATACAAATCATTTATAGTTATTCAAAAAAAATCCCACTTAAACCATTTTATAAATAAATCGACTTTTATTTCAAAAACGACACTTCGGTTATATTTCACTAAAAATTATAACTTTTATAACTTTAAAATTTTACGTTTATAAATCGATTCAAAAATTCCATAAAACGTATATTTTCAAAAATCACTTTAAAAACCCTTTTAAAATAACAGTCGTTATTTTTACATTTCCAAAACTGAATCCGATGATGCCCCAACACCAATCAGTCCATCACAACAGTCAAATATCATATATCATCATATGATAACAGAATATACATCAATATCTGTAAATAAATAACTACTGGTGAGGAATCCAGTTGGATCCCTCCAACCTGTTTCCCTGCATCCAAAGATGTTAGCACAATACCAATTCCGCTCCAGTACGGAATTATCGCGGTATATAGGTTTTTATAAATCCGCTTACTAACGGCGCAATAGGGTCTCATCCGCTATACGAGGCGGGAAATCATCAATCCAATATATACATATGCCAATATGTATATACTGCTATATATATAGATATATCCTATCATATCTAATAGCACATTCGAACAAATCAATCAATAACTGCAAAAATTCCACTTTAAATTTTGAGTGAGAAGATCTCACCTTCGCTTTAATTTGCAATCCCTTTTTCCATCCAGTTTGTTCTCTCGATTTAGACCTTGTATCAAACAGTTTTATACAGTTTATCAATATTCGAAATAATCGAATAATAAATTTCCATTTGACAAATTTTATTTTTAATTCACCAGTAATTTTATTTTAACCCGGTTTTCTTTAGATAAATTTATTCAACCAAATTTCTTTTAAATGAATCTGTTTAACAAAAAATTAAATTTAGGACTAAATTTCCTTTAACAAACTAATTTAAGTGACAAATTTTCTCCTACCAATTTATTTTTTATTCAAATTTGTTTTCTTCACAGTCTTAAGCCTTGTATAAATATTTACAAATAAATTAACATTCGAACCAATCAAAAAATCAATTTTTGTTTTGATAATTTTAATTAACCAATTTCTCCTTAAACAAATTGATTTAACCAAAAATTAAACTAAATTTCTATTTGATAATCTAAATTAACCAATGATTTCTTTTAACCTAAAACTTTAAATTTTAAACTATTTTCTTTCTAACAAAATATTTTTAGCAACTAAATAATTTAATAAGTTGATTGGAACAATTTAAATATCACCATTTTAAATTAACCTCAAATAGCATATATACCTTTACTGCCCAGGTCGAGCTCGAGATGAACACGCGACTTCCAGTCTCGACCATGCGAATTCGCGGCTACGAACTTGCCTACCACCACGAATGTCGCTCGAACCATCACGTCGCTGCCTATCGCCATCGCCGCAGTCGACTGTTCCACGTGATTGAGCGCGAGCTCGAATTCTTACGCACGCCTCCAGACTTTAATCCATCGACGAACCCAGAATCCACCCTTTTCTTCTTCGCGAGCTCCTCTTCAATCGCGACTTCATCGCACTTCCCTCAGAACGACGCGCGCGAGATGCCTCACGTCGACACCCCTGCTCGCGAGCGTCGCCGAGCCCAACGCGAAACCCTAGCGACTCGAGTTGACGATCGAACCCTCACGACTGACCAGATGCGCACGGCGATCCCTAGCTCCGAGCGTTGACGAAGACGTGCTCGAGCCAGATGAATTTGAGTGAGATGAAGGCGTTCGATTCTTTAGAAATTTGAGATGGCAATCTCGATTTGGAGAGGAAAGGGGAAGATAACTGGTTTTGATTTTTAACTAAGGGGAGGGAAGTTTTGAAAAGGGGGAGACTTCGGCCATTTTATGTTTACTTCTTTTGTTTTGAACTGAGGGAGTTGCTAACGAAATAAAAGGAACGAAGGGTATGCCTTGCACGATCTCGTTCGTGATTCCTTGCGTGATACCAGGCATGATTAAAGGAGGGAACAGTAGTTTGATTTTGACCAAAGTGTGTAAACTTATTTTTAAATGAAACCGATAAATTACCGACTAGGCATTTATATCCCGTACGTTCACACAACGATTCCGAAAAATACGAAAATTGAAATCCGGTAATAATTCAATATTACGGACCCAATGGAACTGGTTTCGTCGAATTCCGAGACTGTGCCTCGAAACGCTATTTTTAAATATTGATTCGAACAATTAAATTTCTAAGCTGAACAGAACAGTTCGAAATTAAATTCTGAAGCTTCTATCATCTTCAGTATTGTCAATATGAATTTTAAAAGCTTTCAAAATATTTTTCTTCGGCTTAAAATTAAAGATTCAAATTTTTATTCAACTATCAACAGATTAAACTTTATAATTTAATCGTCAATTTCAAAATTATATCGGGATTCAAATTAAATCATCGTCCAAATATTTAAAATAAATTAAATATTCTCAATTTAATTTGTTCGAAATTCTGGGTCGTTACAACTTCACTGCTTCGTCTTCGACTCCGAACACGTTACACGAAACGTACAAACCGAATCGAAGTGGTATTCGAGTCTCCAGACCTAGAATCCCGGTATACGGAAACTCGATCCCGGTCTCTTCGAAACGATCAACGCATTTGGCCAATATTGATAGTCGGTTATTTAACTATCAAATAACATCCACAAGCAACCATCACACAATAAATAATTTCCCACATTATTTATTTGCCCAAATATCTTTCCAAGATATATTTATATTTTCAAACTCCTTTTGAAAACAATTTCAAACAGTTTCCGCTTACGGAATACATTTCCCCAAATATTTATTTCTCTGAAACACCAAGTACAAAATACTTTAGATTTAAAAATAATTTAAAAGCACTTTACTATAAATATACTTTATAATATTGAAATTTAAAAACTACTTTAATACCTTAACAAAATATATACTTAAGGAATATTTAAAATGAAACCACTTTACAAATATAAACTAAATTTCTCTTTTTAAAACATAATAGCAAATCAATTTTATATAATTACTACAATAATAGATTTTTGAAAATACTTACTTTAGACTTTAACATTTAGAAATAATAGATTTTCTAAAATATGCTTTTAAAAACACAATTTGAACTTTTAACTTATATTAAAAATTTCTTTGGAACGTACTTGGCTATCCAGAGAAATACACTTCTCATTCCCATCTTTTAAAAATAAATCAACATTTATTTTTAAACCAATTCATATCCCTTTATAAATTCCCACCTTGAATTTATATTCTCAAATATCCCCTGATATTTTATTTTACTTTATAAACCCAGTTTATAAATTTCAGAATCTCACTTCTCTTTTAAATTCCAAATCCCAAAGTATTTAAATCAATTTATAATTGGTTTCCCAATTTATTTTACTTTGAAATAAATTTCCTTTGCTACTTCATTTATTCCAAAATACATTAACCTTTAAATTTTTATTCCTTATTACGAGTTAAACCCCTTTTTTTTTACCAATATCAATTACAGATTTCCAAAACTCCTTATTTATTCTTTAATTAACTTTAATCCTTAATTTCAAAAATAACTTCTTTTATTCTTCAAATAATATCACTTAAGTATAAAATTTATTATCCCTTGTGAATTCAAAATCCCCTTATTTCATATTTGTTAAAATTCCAAATCACCTTATTTTTATTTCAATTCATTATAAATTTTATCCCAATTCCTCGAATTATTTTACTTAAACTTTTATTCCTTTATTTCTTTTCAAAAATTCAATTCCATAGATTTTATAATTTATTATACTGGACAATCCAAATCAACCACATCATCCAATATAAAATCATCACATGATATCAAATATTCTGAACACAGAATATTAAATAAATCTAATAATTTTGAGGAATCCAGTTGGATCCCTCCAACCTGTTTCCCTGCATCCACAGACGTTAGCACAATATAAAATACCAATTCCCCTTCAAGGTGGAATATCGCGGTATATGGGATTTATATAAAATCATCCGCTATTATGCGGCGCATAGGGTCTCATCCGCTATATAAATGCGGGAATATCAACAACTCAAATATATACATATGCCAATATGTATAGATTGCTATATACTACTATATATAATATAGCACATCAATCAATGCAATCATCCAATCAATTATTTAAATTTAACCATTTAAATTTAAAATAAAAATTCAGCTGAGTGAGATTAACTCACCTTTAGTTATTGCTTTGCAACTCAATCCAAACCAACTCGTTTCTCTTCACTTCTTTTAAACCTTGAACAACATTATATGATTTATAAATATTTGAACTACAATTTATTTCCATTCAATAAATTGAATTTATTAATTATTTAATTTAAAACTAAATTTCCTTTAATACAATACAATTTGTTCTTATAACTTAAACAATTAAATAGATTACTAAATAAATTAATTATCATAATTATTTTAGAGTAAACTAATAACATTAAAAATGTATCAATTTATTATTATCTATTATATATTTTTACTTTAAAACTACTCTACATTTGTATACTCATAAAAATAAATTATATTGCCATTTAAAATTTCTGCTTTCTAAATATTATTTACATAAACTATCCTCTAATATTTTCTGTATACATACCTATATATAAATCTTGTAATAGGAGTAAATAAATTGTTTTATATCCTACTGCATAATTTCTGTTAAGTGATGATAATCAACAGTTTATTTTTTTGTTTCCAAAAACTATATAGATATATTAAAACTAATATAAGTTCAAACCTTACTGTAAATTCAATATTGTGATATATTCACTAAATCAAAACAGAACTAATTTATACCTACTGTTAATATAACATCATTTTTCTTTCTTTCTTTTTCTGATAATGTATGAATTTAAAAAAAAAAAAATTATACCTCACAATCCAACGCGAGCCCCCAGACAGTCGCCATCACCACCATCCATCGCGACATCCCATCAAGACCACGTCGCCAAGGTCAGGTCGCACCCCATCCAATCGCGACGTCGCTGCTTTGATCGAACGAAACTGCTTCCGCCTCCGTTCGCGAGAGCCTTCTCCTTCCTCGACTTCGAGCTCGAGCTTGCAACTATCACGATTCAATCGATCGCTTATACCTGAACGAGAAACTCGCCAAGCCTCCCAGGCGATTCGAGCCGACTTCGACTCCTCCTTCTCTTCCTCGCGCAGTTCGATTCACGCGATTTCCCCCCCCCCCTTTTTTTTTTTTACGAATTCAAATGTGAAGGCGAAAAGGAAAGTTGCTTGGATTTAAAACTGGAAAAGGGTTACACGCGATTTTAATTGAAGAAGAGAGGAGAGGTAAAATGCGTTCGATTGATTTAAAGCTGAGGGGATCGGCCATTATTTTTCATTGAGTAGATTTGTTTTGATTTGAACGAGAGAAAAGGATACGGGGCCATGCTTTGAAACGAAGGGGTAAGCTTTGCACGATAAATTTCGTGATCTTCGGCATGATTCAAGGAGACAACGTGTTGATGTTGACAAATTTAAAAATTAAATTTTAAATTGAATTCGATTTAATTTTCAACGCGTTTACTCATCGTGTGCTCACATAACAACTCCGAAAAATACGAAACTTGAAATCCGATAATATTACAATATTACGGATCCAATGAAACTGGTTTCGTCGAATTCCGAGACTGTGCCTCGGACGGCTATTTTTAAATTCAGTTTAAACGGTATATATTTTTAAAACTGAACAAGACACTTCCAAATTCAGTTTCAACACTTTTACTATCTTCAGTACTATCAATAATTTTTACAATCCTTTAAATTATTTTTAACAGGCTTAAAGCTCCAGATTCAATAATTTACCAATTTCGATAATTAAATTCAACAATTAATTATCCAATAATTAATGATATTTGAAATTAAAGTTAATAATTATCTTATGAATATTTAAAATTAATTAAATATTCCTATTTCAAATGCTCAAAATTTCCGGGTCGTCACATTCCTCCCCTCTTAAAAGAATTTCGTCCCCGAAATTACCAGTTAGGAAGAATGAACCAATACCCATTACTATTTTCCAAAACCAAACAGTTTTAACAACACCCAAACAAATCTTTTATTAATGATACACTAATCATCTTTTAACTTCCCAAACTTATTCATAAGCCCCAAACCATATCACTTACTTAAAAATTCAAATTTAAATTTGAATTCAAATTTTGAATTATCAAAATTTCTCAAAATTTTCTAACTCCCTAAATTTTCGAAAAATTTGGCCAGCGTCTCCTTTGCGCGGCTAGCTCGGTACAACTACAAAATGGCTCTACGGCCTCCCAATCTCAAAAAGAAAACAAAAAGCCAAGTGGCTGGATCAAAAACCTAATCAAATTTCATATAGAAATTCAAATACATACCTTTTTGTCGGGCCATTAAATTTATCTTTTAAAATCAAAATCCCAATCTATCCATTGCTTTTATACACCTGTATATCCTACTAAGCAATAATATTCAATCACAATTCCAAAGTCATTTTATACTTTCCTTTACAAATTTTCAATATTTGTTTTACTTATGCTCGTACGATGCACATATATCATCCGTACGCAATATCACATTCGATCGCTCACTCGATCACACAATTTCACTTCCGAACTAGTATCGTCCACCCGACTTCCTAGTGCGGACTCAGATCTGGTTTCTTGATCAGAAACCGTTATTCTCCTTGCATAGCCACAAACTATGATAGAGAATATCCAGAATCAATCAACAATCCATATCCAGGCTCGCCGTCGAAAATCGAGCGAAAAATCCTAACTCGGATCGGCATAATTACCTCGAAATTCTGTGCTCGACATCTGGATCAAATAGCTATGCGAATAAAATAATATACGTACACCTTACGTAATTAGCCCAATTGAATTATCCATTTTATCAATTTCCTTTTTATTCACATTCATTTTGATTACATTCACTTATCCAAAATTATCCCATTTCACAACTTCCAATTTTAAATCTTTATTCAATTATCCACTTAGAATAATTTCCTCGATACCCACTTCACTAAAGAATTTCATTTCTCCAATCCTTAAGTTTAATATAAATATTTATACACTTCTTACATTAATTTTCACTTTACTATCAAAGTTTATTTTCATTACTATTCATTCTGCCCACGCAACTTCATTTGAATTCAAATTGGCTTCCATTTGACTATTGAATTAGTTCCACTTACTAAAAAAAATTATATCTCAATTAAAAGTTTATTTGCAAGCTTACTTTCCTTAGTTCTTTCGATTTCACTTACTTTACATTCATATTTAAACTAGATTCAATTATTTGGTTCCAATTCCATTTGCTTAGCAAATTTAGATTATTTATCGTTAATGAAAATTTTCAAAATTTTCAAAAATTTACTAACTCCCAAAATTTACGGAAAATTTTGGCAGAGTCTCCCTTGTACGGAGGGACTTCTGCGATATCGCAGGATGCACAAATATATATATACATCGGCCTCAGGCCGGAAATCACAATATATATTAATATATGCAGTTCATATCTCCTATTTTGAATTTTTGCGTAAGCGTACCTTATTTTAGCATTTTTAAGCAAAGCGGTTATTTATTTAAGCAATTAGCGCAGTCAAATCCACCCAAACGGTTTTCCCGAACCTGTACTAACTCAATTTAAACAGGTTAGTGACAAATATTCAAAGTTTGTTATCATTTCAATTAATTTCATTAGCTAACACATACAACATAAGCAATATTCACTAAACACTTCCATAAGTGAATTTATTAGGCCCAACACAAATTAAATGCTTCCATTTAAATGGTTTACACTTCATTACTTACATTCTATTCATTTTAATCCAAATGAATACGTATTTATTACGATTGATTTAAAAATCAATTATATTGCTTATATTAACTCACATTTACTACAATTGATTCCAGAATCAATTTTATTTCCTTTCTATCAATTCATAGAATTTTATTTAACCTCGTTTTACCTCAAACGATCCATTTTCTAATACAATTCGACAATATCAATGTGAATAAATGATTACTTCTGCTTTAGAACCATTTAGGTTAAATCCAACTAAATTTACATTTAACCTATTCCATTTTAAATTTATTCACAGCTTTCATTGTATTTCTTCCATATCCAAAGAGTTTGATTCCAAACCATTCTATTAAACTCAGCCACCAATATATCAAATAACCATCACAAAATTTTACTCAAGTTATTTATTTTCTTCAAACAATTCCACCCAATAACTTAAGTTTATTTTATTCAACAACTTCCGTTCAAATCCTTGATTGCATTTTCTATTAATCAAATCCCATATTTGATTTTCCTTTCATTTAACTTGAAATCCATTCTATTTGATTTCCTTGAGTTCAATCTTATTTTATATCCCAAGTTTCGATTTTCACATTTATTTGTTTGAGTAGAATTTTATTTCATTAAATATTATCTATACTCGGCTGAATTTATTTCTATCCAATTTAATTCAATTTCAATTTCAATTTATATAACTTACTTCAAGTTAAATTCAAATATATTTCCTTCACTTCCATTTACTTAAGTTAAATTTTAATTCCTGGATTACAATTTCCCAATTTCTTCTTATTAATATCAACTTCACTTTATAAGTACAATAGTTGATCCATTTATTCATTCACCAATTCTTTAGTTAACCAATGAATTTTAATTCCAAACATTAATTATTTTTAGTCCATCTTGACTACTTTTTCGCATTCACATTTTACCCTTTACTCCAGATTATACATTAAATTTTAGTCAAGTATATATTTTTCATTATTATTATTCTATAAATATTCCAAAATAAGATTCCAGAGTATACACAAATTTTCAAAATTTCAAAATCCCTTTTTGAAATCAACTATATCCAAACTCCTTTGGTAAATTTCATTATCTTTTTGAATTTTAAAATCAAACCCAGTTCGCAACAATTTCAATTTGAAACAATTCGGTAGCAATTTCTCTTTGGAAACTCGAAAATGAACACCGATGATGTCGCGATCATCATCGGAATTATTTTCCAGCGACCAAAGAGAGTTTAGTGCTTTTATCACTTTAAATCATTTCAAATATTTTTTTTTTTTTTTTTGAGTACCCAATCTCATCAGACTTCGAATCCAACTTAAAATATTTCCCAAAATAGTATCACTACTATTCCTCCCACACCCTTGAAAACCGTTTTCAAATCCAAAGGAATTTTAAGTCCTTTCTCAAAAATTCCAAATTTCCAACCCATCCAATTAAATTTAAATCTTTCTCTGGAATTCTATTTTAAATTACTATCTCATTTGGATATGGAGTTTATTCCAATTTATAAATTACATTTATAATCTATATTCAAATTTTATTTTATTATAAAATTTGATTCTTTACTTTGGTTATAAATTTCAATTTCTAGTTAAATTTCCATATAACAATGATAATAATCCAATATTATCACATCTAACATCCAAACAACCATATATATATTAACTAGAAAATCTCAAAACTTTTCTTTATATACAAAAATAATTTGGGTAAAATTATTCCATTTACCCTATTTTTAAAATAATACTGTGTCGGTTTATCTTGTTTAAGAGTTTAGAAACCCCTATCGATATTGTGGCGTCCCACACATCGACCAGAATTCATAAACACTCAACCGATAAGTCAACACAATATAAAACCATTTTATATTCACTAACAAATACGCGCTCATATCTATTAATACTCTCAAAATTCCCACCAGAGCCAAGGTTATCGCCAACCTAAGCTCTGATACCACTGTAACGACCCGAACTTTCCAGACCCGGAAAATCGAACCATTTTAGTTAAGAAGAAGAGGTAGAAGAAGAAAAATAGAAAACAAAATCAGAATCTAACCATCGCAGCGGAATAAAATATAATATATATCAACAGATCTTTACACAAATCAAAAACTATATCTGTTTATATAATACATCATCAGAGTACATCAACATCCATAACATACAACTGAATGCACAGCGGAAAAATAATAACAAGTACGGGAGTACGTATCGTCATCCAGCTCGTCTCCTGAGCTCCACAGCATCATATCCTAAACCTGTTTATCTCGGTCTGACCCGAGCATCATATAAAACAATACCCGAGTCAGTCTGGAAAACCAGCGTGAGAAAATCACACTCAAATTGATTATTAAAGTTTCAAAAATCCTTTTGAAAACAAAAGCATCTCGTAAGACCACGCCACAAATAAACATGTCGGGTTTTTACCTTACGATAGCTAAAACACTTTTTATCAAAATCCTCTGATATTATAATAGTGTCTATTCACAAATACTTATTAAAATAGCTGAAATTGTTACATGATTAAATTCCAGCATACTAGCCACAACGTGGGTAATACAAACAAAACTCGTACAAGGCACGTAGGGAGAATGGATTTCCAACGAATGACTAGGCACTGGGGTACCACCTGTCACAGTACGTGGCCTAGATCACAGTACCGAGGAGTACGCCCGCTCCCCTGCAACACAAGACCGGAATCATCCCTTACTGGATAATTCCAAATAAAATCACCCCACGGTTGGGATCAGCAACCGCACCACTAAGCCGAAATAAAGGGACATCTAGACAGGGATGACTTTACTCTCAAGTGGGTGCTACCCACGAAGCCTTGCTGCATAACCCCTGATTTTCAGTCATTCCCGGTTGATGAGGTTCGAGGCTAAACGATACCTTTTTCAGAACATATCCCTTAGAATGCCCATCGTCCACCTGACGATGTCACGAAAGCATTCGTCCATACAAGTCCGTCCCGGGTCCGAACGGAACCGAAGGCACTATTCCTACTACATCCATTTTGGAAATATCCTCAGGATTAGTAGCGACTAGCCCTTGCACTTCACTGCTCCGTCTTCGACTCTGAACACGTTACACGAAACGTACAAACCGAATCGAAGTGGTATTCGAGTCTCCAGACCTAGAATCCCGGTATACGGAAACTCGATCCCGGTCTCTTCGAAACGATCAGCGCATTTGGCCAATATTGATAGTCGGTTATTTAACTATCAATTTACATCCACAAGCAACCATCACACAATAAATAATTTCCCACATTATTTATTTTTCCCAAAATATCTTCACCACATATTATTTCCCTTTCCAATCCCCATTGGAAACAATTTCAAACTATATTCCCTTCAAGGAATAATTTTCCAATATTTATTTTCACTGGAACACCAAGTACAAACCATTTTAGATTTTAAAATAATTTTAAAACACTTTATTATAAATATACTTTATAAAACACCTTTGAAAACTACTTTAAAACTTAAGTCCAAATATATATATTTAAAAACATTTAAAATAAAGCCACTTTTAAAAATATAAACAAATTTCCTTTTAAAACGTATTATCAAATCACTTTTATATCTATTACAATAATAGTTTTGAAAAATACTTACTTTTGAAAATTTACATTTGAAATAATAGATTTTCTAAACCCGATTTGTAAAATAACAATAAATCTTTAGCAAATATTTAAAATTGCTTTTAAAACCAAATATACTTGGCTATCCAGAAAATACTTCTCTTCCACTTCTTTTAAAAATAAATCATTATTTACTCTTAAACCAATTCTCCTTCCTTTATAAATTCCCATCCTGAATTTATATTTAAAATGTCCATCGACATTTATTTCACTTTATAAACTCAGTTTATAAATTTCCAAAATCCCATTTCTCTTTAAATTTCAAATTCCAACATTTACATCAATTCTACAATTGATTTCAAATTTGCTTTACTTTGGAATAAAACTCCTTGTTTACTTTATTTATTGCAAATACAACACCCTTTTAAATTTTATTTCTCATTTGTGAATTTAAAACCCCCTTTTACTGAAAATACCTATTTTTAATTCCCAACATTCCTTATTTACGCTTTTAATTTAAATTATATTAAATCATTAAATCTAAAAGAAATTTTTCTATTTCTTTAAAAACAATATCACTTGAGTTTTAAATTTTATTACTCCTCAGTAAACTTTAAATTTCTTTTTCCCATATTTACTAAAATCCCAATTCCCTTCATTTTATCTTATTTTCAATTCACCTTTAAATTTATTCCAATTTACTTAAATTTTTATTCTTTATTTTCTTCAAAAATTCAATCCCATAGATTTTCAAAATTTATTATACTGGGAATTCAATCAACCACAACATCCAATATCAAATCATCACAGGATATCAATATTCAGATCACAGAATAATAAAATAAATTTTTGAGGAATCCAGTTGGATCCCTCCAACCTGTTTCCCTGCATCCACAGACGTTAGCACAATACCAATTCCACTTCGAGGTGGAATATCGCGGTATATGGGATTTAAATAAATATCATCCGCTATTATGCGGCGCATAGGGTCTCATCCGCTATATAATGCGGGAATATCAACAATTCCAATATATACATATGCCAATATGTATATATTGCTATATACTACTATATACCATATCAAATCAAATCCATCAAATCAATCAATTCAATCATCCATCAATATTTAAATTTTACCAATTAAATTTAAATTATAATTTAACTGAGTGAGATTAACTCACCTTTTCCCCTTTTACTGCAATTCAACCCAAACCAGTAGTTTTCTCCACGATTCAAATGGATCTTTGAATTCAAAGTTTAATGTAGAGATTCAAATGGATCTTTGAATCTAAGGTTCTTAAAATGAAATTTGTATTTAATCAAGGTTTAAATCAAGGTTTAAATCAAAGTTTAAAGCCGAATTTAAATCAAAGTTAGATTTATAGATTCAAGGTTTCCTGAATTCAAAATCTGAAATCTTAAATCAGTTTTTAAATCCGAATGTTTTAAAATTTAAGAAGTTTAATTTAAGAGGCTTTTCTTATATAAGTAATGAATGTTTTTACATTCTTTTAAAACTTTATAAATTAATATTTAAATTTGGTTAATGTTAAATGGTAAATCATTTTAAATCTTAATTTCAAAATGGGATTCAAATTTAAATTCAAAAAGAGGTAAGGTTTAAAATACACTTCAATAATTATTAAGTCATTAATAAAGGAATAATTTATCTTAGAGATAATTAAGATATTGAAGTGAATTAATAAGTTAACTAAGGGAGGACTTATGTATTTAATCTATAAATTAATAATTTATGACTAAAGATTAAGTAAGAAGTAAATTAAGGAATGTTTTTAGTTAATAATGATAATTAACTAAGGACTTTTAATTAATTATTTAATATGATTAAATTTGATAATTAATTAGATTAATTTAGATAATCTATTATCAATTGTTAAATGTAACTACTTAATAAAGTAATCAAAGGATTAATTACTTATTGTAATTAATTTTGATAATATGATTAATCTAAGTTAATTTATTTAATTTAATTAATTTTAAGAAATCATTTGGTGATTTGATATGTGTAATTACTTAATGAAATTAAGGTAGCAGAATTACTTAGGGAAGTAATTTGATGATAATTACTGAAGGTAATTAGTAGAGGATGATTTGTTAATAAAGTAATTTGGGTAATTGCTTTTGAAATTAATCAGGGGATTAATTAATGGAGATAATTAATTATGGAATAATTAATTTATTTAATAAGTAATTAAGGGTAGTTAATTACTGGTTTGTTATTAATCAAGAGTGATTAATAATTGCGTGTAATTTAAAGATTTAATTACTTAATGTAATTAATTTAAATGAAGTGATTTAATTTAAATATAGATTAGAGATCATTAATTAATATAATTAATGATATAATTATGAATTGTTTAAGTAAAGGATAAATAATGAAGTGATTAATTAATGTAATTAATTAAGGATAAATGTAATTAATTTTATTTAATAAATAAATTAGTAATTAAATGTTAATTACTATAAATAATTTAGGATAATTAATTTGTAAAATTTATTAAAAGACTAATTACTTATTTGTAATTAGAAAATGATTAATCAAGGGTGTTTAATCAAGTTGAATACTTAGAGAATGATTAATTGATTTGATTTAATAAATCAATGGTTGTATAAGCAGGATTTATAGATGTAGTAATTAATTTAATTTACTTTAAATTAATTAGTGATAGAAGTAATTAATTTAATTCATTTTAAATTAATTATAGATTGTGAATGGTAAATCATTGCTTATGAATGAATGATTGATATTCCATCGATTGATTGTGATCTCAGATATGAGATGAGTGATATTTATTGTGATATGGATGCTTGGATTAAGTAGGATAATACTGATTATCTATTTGAGATAATAATATTGATTATCTGTTTATGATGATGATGTGAGTATCCATTGTTATATTGTGATTATCTATCTGTGTGTATATAGAAAATATTGAATTGAATTGTTTTAACTTTAAAACAACTTGGTCTTAAAAGATACGGTTTGGATTTCGATGAGACCGGGATCGGGTTTCCATATACCGGGATTCCAGGTCTGGAGACCCGAAAACCACATCGATCCAAATTAACGTTAGGTCGTGGAATTCAAATGGAGCAAGTGAAGACTCGAGGTATAAGAACTATTCGTCAGTATAACTCTGTGGGTGATTCCGTAATGAGTTTGACGGAGATAGTACTTATAGATTCGAGATGGTGATTCAGAATGCAAGGGTTATTGTCGTTAACTCTGAGGGTGATTCCAAAATGAGTGTAACGAGATAATGCCTTCGGTTTCGTTCGAACCCGGAACGAACTTGTATGGATTGAATGCTTTCAGAACATCGTCAGGTGGACGATGAGCATTCTAAGAGATGTGTTCTCTAAAGGTAATCGTAGCCTCAAGCCTCATCAACCGGGAATGGCTAAAACAGGGGAGGTGCAGCAAGGCTTCGTGGGTAGCACCCACTTGAGAGCAAGATATACCCCTGTCTAGATGTCCCTTTATTTCGGCTGTGTGGGCAGTTGGTTGCAAACAACTGCGGGGTTGTCTTGTTTGGGACTGTCCAGTAAGGGATGGTTCCGGCTTTGTGTTGCAGGGGACTTAGGGTGGGTCCTCGGTACGGTGATCTAGGCCACGTACTGTGACGGGCGGTACCCCAGTAGCCCTGCCATTGTATGGAATCCAAAATCCAATAAGCGCCATCGGATTTGATTGTATTACCCACATGTTGGCTAGTATGCTGGAATTTAATAAATGTAACAATTTCAGCTATTTCTTATTTACTTGAAAACCCTAGACCTATTATAATATCACTGGATTTCCTATCAAAGTTTTGGTTAGCGTAAGGGAAAAACTTTTCCATGTTTATGTGTGGGAAGTCTTACGTGATACCTTTTGTTTTCAAAGGTTTTTCAAAGTTAAGCAACTTTAACCTGTTACTCATACCAGACCCATGTCTGACCCGGAGTTTATTTCTGTTTTTCCTAAACTCTCGGGTACCCAAATTTTTACGGGTAGCCAAGGGATTCAGGTTTGCTTTGACGAATTGTGGAGGAGCAATGGAGCAGGAGGCTTCAGCGTTATAGATATATAGTTTTCCGCTGTGTTGGTATCTCTGTGTTGTATTTGTGTTGTATCGAGTTGTATTAACTAGACAGGTGTTTATAACTGTCTAGTATGTGATGTATTATCTGTGTAACTCTGATTGATGTTGTATATTATGTAATATTTATGTGATTAATATAATTTATTCGTTCCGCTGTGAGATTCTGATGTTGTTTAGTTCTTTCTTCTTTATCTTTTCTATTTCTCACCTCTTTCTTTCTTAATGACGATGCGACTTTCTGGTGGTAGAAAGTTGGGTCGTCACAGTTAAAAATATTTTGAAAGCTCGTAAAATTCATATTAATAATACTGAAGATGATAGAACTTTTAAAATGGAATTTCAAAGAGTTTTGTTCAGTTTAAAAATATATCGTTTAAATTGAATTTAAAAAAAAAAATAGCCGTCCGAGGCACAGTCTCGGAATTCGACGAAACCAGTTCCATTGGGTCCGTAATATTGTATTATTATCGGATTTCAAGTTTCGTAGTTATTGGAGTTGGTGTGTGAGCACACGGTAAGTAAACGCGCTGAAATTTTATATCGAGACGATTTGAATTCAATTAACATATATCTATATATTTTAGTCAGCCTACAGCTGAAATTCTGTCTCTATCAACGTTTTTTTTTCAAAACACTGCGCAACCCATTCCTCTCCTTTCTTTCAGCCAGAAATCACGCTTCCTGTGCCTTCTCGAATACGCTTCTCTCTTTTATTTTCGTCCTTATTTATTTTCAAAGGATACAACCGAGCTTCACTTATCCTCCTCAACTCAGACTGACTCGGGTATTGTTTTATATGATGCTCGGGTCAGACCGAGATAAACAGGTTCAGATTGTAGCTGTGGAGCTCAGGAGACGAGCTGGATGGCGATACGTACTTCCGTATTTGTTTATTGTTCCGCTGTGTATTTGGATGTATGTCATTGATGTGATGAACTCTGATGATGTATTCTGTAAATATATTGTATAAACAGATATATTTTTCTGATTGAGTAAAGATCTGTTTTGTATATATTATATTTTATTCCGCTGCGATGTGAGATTCTGTTGTTGATTTTCTGTTTCTTCTTCTTCTACCTCTTCTTCTTTAACACAAATGGTTCGATTTTCCGGGCCTGGAAAGTCGGGTCGTTACAGTGGTATCAGAATAATTATAAATTTAATAAAGGAATAAAGAAGGAATTTTGGAAGTTTTAAATTGGGATTTTCAATTAAAAGGGTTTTAACTCAAAATTAAGAAATAAAATCTGAGAGTAAATGTAATTTGAAATAAATGAAGTAAATAAGAAATTTATTTCGAAGTAAAGTAAATGGGAAAATCAATGGGAAATTGATTTGGTTGTTTAAAATTGGAATTTAAAAGAGAAGTGAGATTTTGGAATTTATAAACTGGGTTTATAAAGTAAAATAAAATATCAGGGGATATTTGAAAATATAAATTCAAGGTGGGAATTTATAAAGGGATATGAATTGGTTTAAAAATAAGTGTTGATTTATTTTTAAAGGATGTGAAGAGAAGTGTATTTCTCTGGATAGCCAAGTACGTTTTTCAAAGAAATTTTAAATATAAGTTAAAAGTTCTAATTGTGTTTTAAAAAGCATGTTTTAGAAAATTGAGTATTTCTAAAGGGTTAATTTCCAAAGTAAGTATTTTCAAAAATCTATTACTGTAGTAATTATATAAAAGTGATTTGGTAATATGTTTAAAGAGAAATTTAGTTTATATTTATAAGTGGTTTTATTTTAATAAAGTATTAAAGTAATTTTAAAATTTCAATGTTATAAAGTATATTTATAGTAAAGTCTTTTAATTTATTTTTAAATCTAAAATATTTTGTACTTGGTGATTCAGTGGAAATAATTATTTGGGAAATGTATTCCGTAAGCGGAAACTGTTTGAAATTGTTTTCAAAAGGAGTTTGAAAATAGAAATATATCTTGGAAAGATATTTGGGCAAATAAATAATGTGGGAAATTATTTATTGTGTGATGGTTGCTATGGATGTGAATTGATAGTTAAATAACCGACTATCAATATTGGCCAAATGCGCTGATCGTTTCGAAGAGACCGGGATCGGGTTTCCGTATACCGGGATTCTAGGTCTGGAGACTCGAATACCACTTCGATTCAGTTTGTACGTTTCGTGTAACGTGTTCAGAGTCGAAGATGGAGCAGTGAAGTGCAAGGGCTAGTCGCTACTAATCCTGAGGATATTTCCAAAATGGATGTAGTAGGAATAGTGCCTTCGGTTCCGTTCGGACCCGGGACGGACTTGTATGGACGAATGCTTTCGTGACATCGTCAGGTGGACGATGGGCATTCTAAGGGATATGTGCTATAAAGGTATCGTTTAGCCTCGAACCTCATCAACCGGGAATGACTGAAAATCAGGGGTTATGCAGCAAGGCTTCGTGGGTAGCGCCCACTGGAGAGTATGGTCATCCCTGTCTAGATGTCCCTTTTATTTCGGCTTAGTGGTACGGTTGCTGATCCCAACCGTGGGGTGATCATATTCGGAATTGCCCATAGGTAATTCCGGCCTTGTGTTGCAGGGGAGCGGGCGTACTCCTCGGTACTGTGATCTAGGCCACGTACTGTGACAGGTGGTACCCCAGTGCCTAGTCATTCGTTGGAAATCCATTCTTCCTACGTGCCTTGTACGAGTTTTATTTGTATTACCCACTTTGTGGCTAGTATGCCGGAATTTAATAAATGTAACAATTTCGGCTATTTTATAAGTATTTGTAAATAGACACTATTATAATATCAGAGGATTTTTATAAAAAGTGTTTTAGCTATCGTAAGGTAAAAACCCGACATGTTTATTTGTGGCGTGGTCTTACGAGATGCTTTTGTTTTCAAAAGATTTTGAAACTTTAATAATCAATTGAGTGTGATTTTCTCACGCTGGTATTCCAGACTGACTCGGGTATTGTTTTATATGATGCTCGGGTCAGACCGAGATAAACAGGTTCAGATTGTAGCTGTGGAGCTCAGGAGACGAGCTGGATGGCGATACGTACTTCCGTATTTGTTTATTGTTCCGCTGTGTATTTAGATGTATGTCATTGATGTGATGAACTCTGATGATGTATTCTGTAAATATATTGTATAAACAGATATATTTTTCTGTTTGAGTAAAGATCTGTTTTGTATATATTATATTTTATTCCGCTGCGATGTGAGATTCTGTTGTTGATTTTCTGTTTCTTCTTCTTCTACCTCTTCTTCTTTAACACAAATGGTTCGATTTTTCCGGGTCTAGAAAGTCGGGTCGTTACAGTGGTATCATATCTATTTTAATACGATCGATAGATTAATTAAAGAAAATCAATTGTGGAATTGTTTAAGTGTAATTAAAGGAATTAATTACTCAAGATAATTAATTAAATAAATTTGAATTATCTAAGTTGATTAATTGGTATATTTATGTGATTAATTTTAATAATTAATTAGATAAATTAATTAAAGAATTATTGAGTTTATTACTTAATAAAATTATTGAGTTTAATATGATTTGTTTAGATTAATTTATCGAGATTAATTAATGTAAATAAATCATTGGATTATTTGATAAGTATAATTACTTAAATGTAATTAATGAAGTGAAATTACTTAATGAAGTAATTGATAATAATTACTATATGTAATTGATTGAAGATGTTTTGAGTATAATAGTAATTTGGATTAAATTACTTTGGAAAATAAATCAAGGGATTAATTTAGAAAATTAATTAAGGAGTAATTAATTTATTAAGTGAAGTAATTAAGGGTAGTTAATTACTGAATGAGATTAATCAAGAATGATTAATAATTATGGTTAAAGATTAATTACTTAGAGTAATTAATGTAAATGGAATAGTTAATTTAAAATGTATTAGGAATCATTAATTATATGATTAATGATAAATTTAAAGGATTGTTTTAGTAAGATTAATTAATCAATAATAAGTGTTATAAGCAATTAATTAATTGTAATTAATTAAGGATAAATGTAATTAATTATGGTTAATTAATAAATAGGGTAATTAAAGATTAATTACTGTATTTGGTTATAAATAATTAATTTGTGTAATTAATTAAAGAATAATTACTCGAATGTAATTAAAAGATAATTAATCTAGGATGATTAATTAAGATGGAAATCTAGAGAATGATTAATTAATTGATTTGTAATTAATCAATGGTTAAGTAAGCATGATTTATAGAATGAAGTAATTAATTTAATTTACTTTAAATTAATTAGAGATTTGTAATTAATTTAATTCATTTTAAATTAATTATAAATTGTGTGATTATTAATCATTGCTTATGATGGATGATATTGATTTCCTTGATTGATTGTGATCTCAGATATGAGATGAGTAATATCTATTGTGATATGGATGCTTGTTTTAAGTATGATGATATTGATTATCTGTTTGAGTAGATAATATGGATTATCTGTTTATGATGATGATGTTATTATCCATTGTGATATTGTGATTTATCTATCTCTGTGTATATAGATAATTGAATTAAACTGTTTTAACTTTAAAACAACTTGGCCTTAAAAGATACGTTTTGGATTTCGATGAGACCGGGATCGGGTTTCCGTATACCGGAATTCCAGGTCTGGAGACCCGAATACCACATCGATCCAAAATAACGTTAGGTCGTGAAATTTCAAATGGAGCAAGTGAAGACTCGAGGTATAAGAACTATACGTCAGTATAACTC
Source organism: Allium fistulosum (assembly GCA_030737815.1). Lineage (NCBI taxonomy): Eukaryota > Viridiplantae > Streptophyta > Magnoliopsida > Asparagales > Amaryllidaceae > Allium > Allium fistulosum. The sequence continues at coordinate 1,528,828,571 of CM060902.1, forward strand.
TGTGGGTGATTCCGTAATGAGTTTTGACGAAGATAGTACTTATAGATTCGAGATGGTGATTCAGAATGCAAGGGTTATTGTCGTTAACTCTGAGGGTGATTCCAATACGAGTGTAACGAGATAATGCCTTCGGTTTCGTTCGAACCCGGAACGAACTTGTATGGATTGAATGCTTTCAGAACATCGTCAGGTGGGCGATGAGCATTCTAAGTGATGAGTTCTATTAAAAGGTAATCGTGACCTCAAGCCTCATCAACCGGGAATGGCTAAAACAGGGGAGGTGCAGCAAGGCTTCGTGGGTAGCCCCCATTTGAGAGCGAGATATACCCCTGTCTAGATGTCCCTTTATATTCGGCTTAGTGGGCAGTTGATTCGCGACAACTGCTGGGGTTGTTTCGTTCGGAACTGTTCAGTAAGGAATGGTTCCGGCCTTGTGTTGTAGGGGAGCGGGCGTACTCCTCGGTACGGTGATCTAGGCCACGTACTGTGACGGGCGGTACCCCAGTAGCCCAGCCATTGTTGGAAACCCAATCTTCCTACGTGACCTTACGGTTTTGATTGTATTACCCACTTTGTGGCTAGTATGCTGGAATTTAATCATGTAACAATTTCAGCTATTTCATATTTACTTGAAAACCCTAGACCTACTATAATATCACTGAATTTCCTATCAAATGTTGGTTAGCGTAAGGTAAAAACTTTTCCATGTTTATGTGTGGGAAGTCTTACGTGATACCTTTTGTTTTCAAAGGATTTTTAAAGTTAAGCAACTTTAACCTGTTACTCATACCAGACCCATGTCTGACCCGGAGTTTATTTCTGTTTTTCCTTAAACTCTCGGGTACCCAAATTTTTACGGGTAGCCAAGGGATTCAGGTTTGCTTTGACGAATTATGGAAGAGCAATGGAGCAGGAGGCTTCAGCGTTGTAGATATATATATAGTGTTCCGCTGTGTTGGTATCTCTGTGTTGTATCTGTGTTGTATTTGAGTTGTATCGAGTTGTATTAACTAGACAGGTGTTTATAACTGTCTAGTATGTGTTGTATTATCTGTGTAACTCTGATGTATATGATAATATGTAATCTCTTATGTGATATATTATATTTTATTCATTCCGCTGTTGAGATTCTGATGTTGTTTCTTCTTCTTCTCTATCTTTTCTATTTTCTCACCCCTTCCTTTCTTTAAGATGATGCAATTTTCTGGTAGTAGAAAGTTGGGTCGTCACACGTGGTATCAGAGCATAGGTTGAGCGAATACCTAAGCTCTGGAGTGGTATCTATCTTGAGAGAGCGTATTTGTATTTTTGATAGATATATATATTTATTTATTTCTACCTATATGTTGGGTTACCTGTTCAGGTTTTCCAATATAAATTATAAAGGTAGATAGGGTAGTGGTGTGTGTAACACGACTACCAATAGTTGGAGTTGTTGAGGCTGGAAGTGTATCTGTCGAGACTGTAGACCTAATACCGTCTCGAGTAAGTTTTGAATGGTGTAAGGATTTCACCAATCTCTGTGGGATATCTGCAGGATTTGGATCTGTCAGTTGAGCAGAAGCGAGTTATGATATTTTGATACCTCAGGATGTAGTAGCTGTGTGATGAGACACAGTGACTATGGATGTCCCCGAAGATTTTCTTTGGAACAGTTTAAAGAAGTATGTCTGCTTCGGTGTTGAGGCTGTGTTTAGTCGGATGTTTGTGTTTGGCTTTGAGGCCTGTGTTTCTCAAGGAGTTTGGTTTAGGATGTCCTTGGCAGCAGTGGCAGCATTTGTAGTTCTGATTGTTCTGTGAGTAGGCAGGAGGTCGTCTGTCAGCAGTTTTCTGGAAGTGAAGTTCAGGAGCAGCAGAGTGGATCCGTTTCTTCGATGGATTGGCTAGATAAGCTTAAGCTGTTCTGATTGGTAAAGAGAGAGCAGTTTTCTTTGGATATTGGGTTGGATTGATCGCAAAAGTGACTTGCGATAGTGGAGTGTTCTCTTGGCTTGTCAGATATCTTTCGGGATTTCTGAGTTTTCTTCTTTATGGATCTGTTGAACCATATTTTTGGGATGTGTTGTCCGGTTTGTGCTCGGGTGTACCATCAGCATTTCTTCTACTCAGATCAGAGTTGTGCAGCGGAAGCAGTTTGGGAGTGCATCTGTTTTTCTTTTCCGGATAGGAGAAGTTGTTTTCTACTGATGATAGTAGAGGCTGTGTTCTTGGATTGATTGTGAGTGGATCATTGTGATGAGTTGTTTTGAGGCATCAGCGAAGGTTGAGCTCATCAGTAGGGATAGAGGCAGCCAGGATCGTCAGATGAGTTTTGTGGATATAAGATGGAGGAATTTGGATTTCGAAGTCGAGGATTTGGTTTTGAGTAAGTTCTCTCAGATCGAAGGGGTTTCAAGTTGGTAAGACTGGGAAGTCAGCACCGAGGTATCTTGGATTTTATCTTGTTCTGGTAAGGATAAGAGTTTGATCTTCTGGAGTGAATTGTCAGTTTGGACAACTGAAATTCGATGTGTTCCGCGTATCTCTGAGGGAGTACGTGTAGGATCTATCTCTGGTTTTGGAACCAGTAGTTCTAGAGGGTTTGGTTGTTGAGTTAGACTCATCTGTAGTCTGATATCTGTTTTGTTTTGTAGATCTAGATGAGTAGGAGCTCTGTAGCTTAGTAGTGTAGATTTGTTTGGATTCTGTAGAGCGAGTATCCCGGTGTTTATACTTGGGAAACTCGAGAGGACTCTATCCAGAATTTTGTCTGGATAGTTAGATTTGTTTGTTTGGATGAGTTGATTGCTATGGTTGTTAGCGTATAATTAATATATGCTTGTGTTTTAAAATTAAATCTTTAATTAGATTATTAAATTACCTTTGTTTTAAATTTCGGGGACGAAATTCTTTTAAGAGGGGAGGAATGTGACATCCCAGAATTTCTGACAATATCAATTTAATAATCTGCATTTAAAATTAAATTGATTTGATGATTCTGTTGGCAAATTTGAATTGATTTGATAATTCTTCTTTTAATAAACATTTAAATTGAGAATTTATCTTTTAAAAGCTAAATAAAGTGTTTTCTATTTATAATGTATATAAGTTTATATATATTGTAAATTGATAAGCTTTGTTTAAAATATAAGAAATAAGTAAATCTTGTTTTATAATTCAAATATTTTTGATAATTTGGAAATTTGATTAAATTTAATATGAAGCTATTAAATAAGTAACCATATGGTTTTTAAATAGTTAAGATAAATGTTTGATTGATTTAAATTATATCTTAGCTTATGTTAAGATAAATAAAAGGTTTATTTTAAAATATTGTTTAATAAATATGAGATATTATTTTATTTAATAATAATAGGAAGTTATAATCTCTTTTATAAATATTTAATCTAATTAAATAAAATGTAATCTGATCGTATTAAAATAGATATGATTTCGGAAATATTTACCAATTATTTATATAAATTGGTATCCTAAAAAGGAAATTGATTTGAAACTTTAAAACTAAAATATCTCAATAATATTTATAATAAATTTGTCTTAGATAATTTAATGAAAATATTTTGTCTTGTCATCATTTGATAAAAATATATATGGATGATAATGTTTAAATTAAAATCTAATTCTAGCAATATAAAGTATAAATATAAAATGTAAGTAAATCATATTGAGCATAACTTAAATATTGATAGTCAAGGTTAAAATACAAATATAAATGGAAACATGGACTAAGTAATTAAAGTATGTATACAATAGAAACTGGAAATTTAAAGCACAAATGTGTAAAACTAAAATGAGACAAACATATGGTTATATAAATAAGCATAGAACTTAATACATAAGTCAAAATTTATAACAAATAACTAAGACAAAGTATGAAAGTATATGGATATAAATTTAAGCAATAAACCAATACAAAGATTAAAGCAACTTTATATATACATAGACACTTAGGCAATTCTGGAACCAAGTTTGCAATGCCTGGCAAAAGAAACAAACATGTATTCTTGCAGGTGGTATTAAATGATTATGTACACTTGATAGAATAAAATGAAACAAAGTATAAAGGGAAACCTACCTCCATGCTTGTACAGAGAGTATTAATTGGGTATGTACACATATAAAAGGAAGAAACTTATACACTAAGATATAAGTACATACGAAATGTATAGTAAAGGATGAGTTGTAGACATAAAGGACCAAGCATTAAATGCTAGCAACACTTTAGTCTATTCGAATGGTTGGAAAAAATCATCTCAGCCCCATAACCTACCTGATAAGCTAAAGAGAAAAAAAATCTCTGGTCATTTTGTACAAGTAAAATGATGCCATCCTATGAACTCTTTTCCATATATCAACCTATTTCATTTCAATTCGTTCAAAAGAAACATAGCATTCCTGAAGACATTTACAACTGAAGCTTTATTCGATTGAGCTTTACAACAATTCCTCTCAACTGAAATCTCCAGTTCAAGTTTTCAAAGGATCAAAAGTATTTTCCAGTTTTCAAAATATAAAGTTGTTTTCAAAAAAGGCTCTGTTCAACCTGTTTCAAACTTCTAGGCTCTGTTCATCATTTTTTCTGGTGAGTAACTTCTCTTCTAAAATGCCTAAGTATATTCATTTATGGTTGCATGCTAGTTTATCTGAGGTGAAGTATAAGTATGTGTGTATATATTTGAGAATGCCTGTGTATATATGGGTGGATAGAGGGATTGATGTTGTTAAATTTGTTCTGCCTGTTCTTAGTTTAACTTAGCTTCTAAAAAAAAAAAATCCAATTCCTTTTGATCTGATTGCTGTTAGTATCTAGAATTTAAACAAGACTTGTTTGTTTAACTTTAAGATTTGGGTTTAAAATTTATTTAACTAAAAATACAAGAGGAAATTTATCTGGAAACCAAAATCTAACTGGATGATCTGAAAATATGTAAAACTCAGATATGTTAGTTTAAAAATTCCGTAATATAAACTGAAGTCCTAAACTAAACCATGATTTTTAAGATCTAAATCATAATTTTTAAATTAGGATTGATTTAGCATTTCGGGATTGACTAGAAAAGGGATTTTGGGTTTTATCTGTTGATCTAGTTGATTTAAGTGGCTGTGACGCCCCACCTCTATACCCACGCTAACCAAGAACACTACGATGTAGTGCTGTCAATTAGCGCGGAGAATAAGGCTGTTGAGGAGCGACCATCCATGTAACTTCTTTGTGCGAGCACCGATATGTCAGATAGAATAGGATGCATATCTTTTAAGGAGGAAATCCGACATACCGATACAAACACAAAGCTATCACACGGTGGCTATATATAATCTTCGGAAACAAATATAGAAATAATCGTAACATAAATCAGTCACAGACAATTCATATCACAAAGACGGAAATAGATATGAATATAACACATGAAAGTGTACATCAGAGTAGTGGTCAAATAAGATCCACAATAACACGAATGAATAGATAAAAGTGCAAGATAATGGAATATGTATACATCAAGGAGTCTAATCTCAAATGTATACAAACAAAAACTACTAAACTAGAGTAGTTAGCCAAAAGTCAGAGTAGCAAATCCCGGGAGGAAGTCAAGCAGAAGCACCTGTAACATCTCGGTCTGACCCGAGTATTATTTATAAGAAAATAATAAACGGATCAGTCTAACTATAAATATCAGATGATATGGTATACAGAAAAAGGCATGACATGAACATGTAATAACCATAGCGACATACTACTATAAGTACGTAAATGATAATCAACAAAAGATTTATCAATATCACAAGAATCTTCTCAAAGATAAAATAGGGTATCATACCCTAAACTTGTATTCATAACAAGTCAATAACACATGAATTCACCAATGCACAAAAACTGATATCATATCAATGAAAATCATGAAAATTGGTGAAGCACAAAATTCCAGAAATCATCATCAGAAATCCAGAAAACACATAAAGGGGGGGAGGCCTAACACATGAATGGGAGCATTAAAACTCACCTACGCGTAAACACATGACGAGAAGCTATCTCATGGAAGCTATCCATTAAATTTTTACACAGGAATGGCCCGAAGACCGTAGGGTGCTACCCTAGAAATGTGATGCCGAAACATCACATGATCGGGGTATAGTCTCCCACGTAGACAAAGAGACATCGCTCAATCGCTAGTCTAAATCACAAAAATGATCGTCATGATCATAAGGAAGTGTCAATCACACCAAGCTAGTAAATATATGAGTTTAGCTTCATGTCCCATAACCACTTGCTTAACTTAAATATTTACGAACAAGCTGTAAATCTTCACTAGGAAATTGTCACAAAAAGGGTTCAATCGAACAAGTCCAAGAGCTAACCGACGAAGTGAACGCAAGCGTTTCATACCACTCGTTTTACTAAGTCGTTTAAGTCGATTTCTCATTCGAGTGAAGTAAAGGCTTGTATATACTAGTAGATTGAAAATCGGTTTGAGAAAACGAACTTTTGATATTTAAAATAGTGTTGAAATCGCTTTGATGAAAGAGTTTTGATATTTACTATTAGTATTGAAACCTTCATATATCTTTAAAGTGACAGGTCATAAAACGATGGTAGAAACAAATCAATTCACGTTCGAAGACGTGAGTAAAGTCCAAAGAAGTCAATCCCAAAACCATCAAAGTAGAAATTCTGATCAATGTTTTTCAGACGAGATTGCCTACGCAGAGTAATACGGGGTTCGACCTAGGGGAAACGACCAAGTACTAACTCGCGAACGACCTAGGGGAAAAACAGGTCAAACGACCAAGTACTAACTCGCGAACGACTTACGACTTAAGGGAGGCAAGCGACTTACGACTTAAGGGATAAGGTCATACGACCTAAGTGGAGAATGCCACGCGACTTAGCAGAAGAACAGGTCGAACGACCTAGGGGAAAAACAGGTCAAACGACCAAGTACTAACTCGCGAACGACCTACGACTTAAGCCTTGAACGACTTAGTGGAACGAACGACTTAACGACTTAAGCTTCAATTCGAGCTACGAGCTAAGGCTGGAACGACCTAGTGGAGTTAGGTCGGGGACGACCTACGACTTAAGGTCATACGACTTAACAGTTGCGAGCTAGCGGAGTTGGCATGGCCTAGCGACTTAGTAGAAGCAGCGACCTACGACTTAATGATTTAAAAGCCAACGACCTAGGACTTAAGAGCCATACGAGCTACGACTTAAGCTCAAATACGAGCTACGACTTATCACTTAACTCGCGAACGACTTAGCACTTAACTCGCGAACGACCTAGCGAAGGCAGAACACCCAGAACGACTTAACACTTTAACTCGTGAACGACTCAGGCCTTTAACTCGTGAACGACTCAAGCCAGGCGAACAGAAATGCACGCGCGCGACTTAAGCCCTTAACTCGTGAACGACTCACGACTTAGGCTTAACTCGTGGACGACTCAGCGAAGGCCAGAAACGACTTAAGGCCAGAAAAATCACCAAAACGCTGAAAATTGAAGTTTTTCGCCAATCCAATCCAAACCAAATGCAAATGTTGATGCAAATACAATAGGGGATCATTCCCAACAGTCCAAGATAGATATAGGCAAGATGTGAGATCAAAAATCTCACCTTTTCACGGAATTTGATGAAGATGGAGATTTGAAAGCAAGGAGAAGCAATCCAAAGCTTGAATCCACTATCTTCTACTTGAATTTGGAGTTGAAATCTCGGATTTGCAATAGAATTGGAGTTTGGAGTTTTAATTTCCACTTTCCACCACCATTTTTGATGAAGCTTGAATGTTAAAACAAAGGGTGAATGAAGTGAGGAAGGGGGTTGGGCTGAACTAAAGAAGTGCAGTCCAAACCAAAGTCTCAAGTGGGAAAAGTGACAAAAATTTCACTATCTCCAAACATATCGAAGTTTACACTCAAAAAGATCGCAAACGTCATTTTGAACTCAATGGGGGTGGTCTCGAGTCCTAATTTGACCGTATGTAAAAAGTAGCTTTTCGGACTAACATCCGACTAACGATAAAATATTTAAATATAAAATCGATAGATATGCGGGTTGTTACAGTGGCTGTAATTCTTCATGGAGGTGGAGAAGTGACTGGAGAGGCCAGGAAAAACAAGTGATGGATGATCAGAAGCAGGTGGAGGCAGCGGTGGTGAATTCTTGGATGGGAACCCTAGTTTTATCAGATTTGAAGAATCGATCACCTCTCCCTCTATAGTTGATCGAGTTGCATGAGATTCTGGGAGGTGAGAGTTTGGGCGACGACGAAGTCATGACCGGAGGCGTCGACTCTCCGGTGGTCGGAATCTCGAAAACGAGGTGTTGCCAGGTTTGGGTTTGGGGTTGGTTCTGTGTTCCAGGTTTGAAGAGGAGATCTCGAATTTGATTCGAGATGTGGTGATGGGTTCTGGTGATCACGGGGTCATCTAGGGATAGTCGGCGATGGGTTGCGACGTTGGTGAGTGGCCGGTGGTGGCTGGAAGCACGGTGCACGTGCACGTTTTATCTGCTCTGTTTTTTTTTGTGGGGAAGACGAGGCTTCTCTCGGGTTGTACTCGGGTCGTTCTAGTGTTTTACTCGGGGTAGGGAAAGAAGGACTCGGAGTAGTTTTGGTTTTTCGAGTATAGTGTTGTTCCAGGCTTTTGTGAAGTAAAGCCTGGCAGTTTCTGTTTTTTTTTTAAATTTAATAAAATCTGAAATAGGAATTTAAAACAAGTTTAAATTTGAATTTTAAATCTGAATTCAAACTGAATTTGAATCTCAGGTTTGAAAATGGACTAAAGTTATGTAAATAAGTTTAAAGGTTAAGCATACTGTAATGGGTTGAAAATTTAAAAGGGATTTAGTTAAAAATCCTTAAGTTTGAATTTAATGATTTGAATTCATTAAATTAATAAGTTAATTTAAATGGATTGATAAATTAAATTGATAACTGGATTAATTAAGTAATTATGAGTTTTAAAATCGTTAATTAAGTTTTAGGTAAATTAATTAGAAATAATTAAATTGGAGTTAAGATCATTAATTTGAATAAATTAGATTTTTAAACTAATGGTTAAATGTTAATTAATCAAGAAATTAAAGGTTAATTAAGTTACGGATAAAAACTTGAATTAATTAAATAATTAGTGGTTAATTAAAATTTGGTTAAGGACAAATTAATCTGAAATAAATAAGGGTTTATCTAAGTTAAATTTCTTGAGAAAGAAATTTAGGATTGTTAATAGTAATAATGGTCATTAACTCAAGATTTGTTTTATAATTAATCAATATGAAGACCCGGAATTTTTGAGCATTTGAAATTGGAATATTTAATTAATTTTAAATATTCAGAGGTTAATTATAAACTTAAATTTCAAATATCGCTGTTTATTGAGTAATTTAATAATTAAATTAAATTTATTTGAAGTTGGATAAAATAGTAAATCTGGCATTCTAAGCTAATTAAAAATATTTTGAAAGCTCGTAAAATTCGTAATGATAATACTAAAGATAATAGAAGCTTCAGAATGCAATTTCAAACTGTTTTATCCAGTTTTGAAATTATATCGTTTGAATCGATATTTAAAAATAGCCTTCCGAGGCACAGTCTCGGATTTCAACGAAACCAGTTCCATTGGATCCGTAATATTGTATTATTACCGGATTTCAAATTTCATAGTTTTCGGAGCTATCTTGTGATCGTACGGAATATAAACGCCAAGAGAATAATTAACCGATTTAAATATCTTTATTTGATTTAAAAATCAAATCAGCAGCCACTCTTACTTTTCGTGTGAGCCATGCCTCCTATCTTTCAAATCTCGTACCCCTTCTCTTCTCTAAGAAGCTATCAAACTAAAATATCTCGAGCCTGCTTCCTTTTATGGCCGAAGAGAGTTTCTTCCCTCTTTTCATTTCTTTTATATCACTTAAGCATCTCGGTTAAGACAATTCTCGTTTCCCCTTATTCAAAATTCACGAAAATCGATTTCGTTCCTCTTAAAGGGGGGGCACCTCTTTCTCTAATCGAAAATAAATTCGCGATCTTCGTTTTGTTCACGAAAATAAGAGGGAGGAAGAGAGCTCGATCGCGAGGCGATTTTGGGGTTGGAACGAGAGCTCGCGTTCGCGCATAGGGCTGGGAAGCTCGCGACTTAATTTAGGGCTGGTGGTGGTCATCGCGGGTGGAAGTTGGGGAGGATTTCGTGGCGAAGCCACTGTGGCGAGCGCGTGATTGAGATGGGTAACTAGTCATTGTCGGCTCTGGAGGGTAGCACGTGAAGAAGATGGAGGTCGCGCGTTCGATCGTGAGGAAGTGGTGATCTCGTTCACGAGTGGGGAAGGCTGCGAAGTCGAGAAGTGGAACGTGCAGTGGGGGTCGAGCAACGGTGAGGTATTCGATTCATTTAATTTAGTAAACATATATGTGATTTGAAGAAATGCGTTTATAGATATCTGCTGTTTTGTTAAAGATATATCTTAATTAAAACAATTCTGTTTTTGATTTAATATATATATAAAGTTTTTGGGAATTAGGGATTTTTAAATGTTTAAAGTTAGGTAAGATTAGATTTTTAAAACCCATATCGATTATTTTATATACAGTTAGGAAATGAAAATAAAATAATTATACATACCTTTTAAAATCTACTAGTTTATTTTAAAGTAATTTATTTTAGAGATTAATTTGTTTAACTTACTTACCTAGTTATTTTAGTCACTAAAAGTAATTGATTTAAAGGAAAAATAAGTTAAATCAAATTTTGAATTTATTAAATTTATTAAATGATTTTTTGGTTAGTTCAAATAAAGGAGTTAATTAATTAAATCTATTAAATGGTAATTAATCATTCAATTATTCCAAATGTTAATAAAGAAATTATGTATTGTTTATTTAAGGTCAAAACTGGGAAAAAAATCAAGGCAACATTGGAATGGATTGCAAAGTTAAAGGTGAGTTAATCTCACTCAGTTAAATTTAAATTTAAATGGTTAGATTTAAATAAATTATTGGATGATTGATTTGATTTGATGTGATATATATAGTAGTATATACCAATATATACATATTGGCATATGTATATATTTGAGTTGTTGATATTCCCGCATTTATATAGCGGATGAGACCCTATGCGCCGCATAATAGCGGATGATATTTTATAAACCCATATACCGCGATATTCCACCTCGAAGTGGAATTGGTATTGTGCTAACGTCTGTGGATGCAGGGAAACAGGTTGGAGGGATCCAACTGGATTCCTCAAATATTTAATTTGTTTAAATATTCTGTGTTATGATATTTGATATTCTGTGATGATTTTATATTGGATAATGTGGTTGATTTGAATTCCCAGTATAATGAGTTATAAATTCTATGGAATTGAATTTTTGGAAAGAAATAAAGGGATAAAAATTTAAGTAAAACAATTCAAGTGAATTGGAATAGAATTAATAATAAATTGAAATAAAAATAAAGTGATTTGGAATTTTAACAGATATGGGAAAAAGAAATTTTAAATTTACAGAGGAGTAATAAATTTTAAACTAAAGTGATACTGTTTTAAAAGAATAAAGAAATTACTTTTAATTCAAGAATTAAATTCTAATTAAAGAGTAAATAAGGAATTTTGGAAATCCGAAAATGGGTATTTTAGTTGAAAGAGGTTTTAACTTGTAGTTAAGAAATAAAACCCGAAGTTATTGTTTTTGAAATAAATGAAGTAAATAAGGAAATTTTATTTCAAGATAAAGCAAATTTGAAATCAAGTATAGAATTGATTTAAATATTTGAAACTGGAAATTTAAAAGAGGAATGAGATTTTGGGAATTTATAAACTGGGTTTATAAAGTAAGGTGAAATATCAATGGATATTTAAATATAAATTCAAGATGGGAATTTATAAAGGAATGTAGATTGGGTTTAGAATAAATGGTGATTTGTTTTAAAGATGTGGAAAGAAAGTGCATTTCCTGGGTAGCCAAGTACATTTTGTTTTTGAGCAATTTTAAATATTGGTTAAAGGATTTATTGTTATTTTAAAAGTCATATTGTAGAAAATCTATTATTTCAAATGTTAAATTTCTAAAGTAAGTATTGTTCAAATCTATTATTGTAATAAATATAAGTGATTTGGGTAAAATGTTTTTAAAAGAAAAATTAGTTTACAATTACAAAGTGGTTTTATTTTAAATATTTGTTTTAAAAATATATATATATATTTCAAATAGAGTATTAAAGTAGTTTAATTTCAATATTTTCAAGTATATTTGTAATAAAGTGTTTTTAAAAATTATTTCAAAATTCTAAAAGAGCTTTTGTACTTGGTGTCTCAGAGGAAATAATTATTTGAGAAATGATTCCGTGGAAGGAATATATTTGAAACTGTTTTCAATAAGGGTTTGAAACAATGAAATATATCTTGTAAAGATATTTTGAGGTAAATAAATAATATGGGAAAATTATTTATCATTGATGGATGCTATGGATGTTAATTGATAGTTAAATAACCGACTATCAATATTGGCCAAATGCGCTGATCGTTTCGAAGAGACCGGGATCGAGTTTCCGTATACCGGGATTCTAGGTCTGGAGACTCGAATACCACTTCGATTCGGTTTGTACGTTTCGTGAAAACGATTTCAGAGTCGAAGATGGAGCTGTGAAGTGCAAGGGCTAGTCGCTACTAATCCTGAGGATATTTCCAAAATGGATGTAGTAGGAATAGTGCCTTCGGTTCCGTTCGGACCCGGGACGGACTTGTATGGACGAATGCTTTCGTGACATCGTCAGGTGGACGATGGGCATTCTAAGGGATATGTTCTGAAAAGGTATCGTTTAGCCTCGAGCCTCATCAACCGGGAATGACTGAAAATCAGGGGTTATGCAGCAAGGCTTCGTGGGTAGCACCCACTTGAGAGTAAAGTCATCCCTGTCTAGATGTCCCTTTTATTTCGGCTTAGTGGTGCGGTTGCTGATCCCAACCGTGGGGTGATTTTATTTGGAATTATCCAGTAAGGGATGATTCCGGTCTTGTGTTGCAGGGGAGCGGGCGTACTCCTCGGTACTGTGATCTGGGCCACGTACTGTGACAGGTGGTACCCCAGTGCCTAGTCATTCGTTGGAAATCCATTCTCCCTACGTGCCTTGTACGAGTTTTGTTTGTATTACCCACTTTGTGGCTAGTATGCTGGAATTTAATCATGTAACAATTTCAGCTATTTTAATAAGTATTTGTAAATAGACACTATTATAATATCAGAGGATTTTATAAAAAGTGTTTTAGCTATCGTAAGGTAAAAACCCGACATGTTTATTTGTGGCGTGGTCTTACGAGATGCTTTTATTTCAAAAGGATTTTTGAAACTTTAATAATCAATTTGAGTGTGATTTTCTCACGCTGGTTTTCCAGACTGACTCGGGTATTGTTTTATATGATGCTCGGGTCAGACCGAGATAAACAGGTTCAGATTGTAGCTGTGGAGCTCAGGAGACGAGCTAGATGGCGATACGTACTTCCGTATTTATTTGTTGTTCCGCTGTGTATTTGGATGTATATCATTGATGTGATGAACTCTGATGATGTATTCTGTAAATATATTGTATAAACAGATATATTTTTCTGTTTGAGTAAAGATCTGTTTTGTATATATTATATTTTATTCCGCTGCGATGTGAGATTCTGTTGTTGATTTTCTGTTTCTTCTTCTTCTACCTCTTCTTCTTTAACACAAATGGTCCGATTTTCCGGGTCTGGAAAGTCGGGTCGTTACAGTGGTATCAGAGCTTAGGTTGGCGATAACCTTGGCTCTGGTGGGAATTTTGAGTGTAATAATATATATGAGTGCGTATTTGTTAGTGAATATAAAATGGTTTTATATTGTGTTGATTGATTTATTGAGTGGTATATGAACCTTCGTCGGCACAGCCTCGAAACTGGATCGAAGGGGTTTCTAAACACTCGAATAGAACAATTCGACACAATATTGTTTTTAAATGGGTAGATGAAATAATTTTACCCAAATTATTTTTGTATATAAAGAATGTAGATTTTTGTAAAGTATTATAGTATTTGGATGTTGGATGAAAATATTCTAACAAATAAAATTGGGAAAAATATATATGGTAAGATTATAAAATTAGAAAGATATACATAATCTGTAACATCCCGAAAATTTTCGACTTTCGAAAATTCAACATCGATACTCACTTTATCGACTGCCGAGCAATCGAATGCCGGAAACTCGAAAAGTTATGGTTTTAAGAAAAAGAAAAAGTAGAAGAAGAAGAAGATAGAAGAAAAAGAGAGAACAACATCAGAACAGAAACAGATACAGAACAGAGACAATATCAGAATCTCACATATCGCAGCGGAACAATATATAATAGATAAATCAGTAATCTTTAAACAAAGAACTATATCATTTTATACATACATCAATCAGAGTCAATATACAACTCAATACAATACATCACATCAATGGACAGTTATATAACTTGTCCTCATACAGAATACACAGCGGAATAAATTAATATCAGATACAAATACTACGTCTCGCCATTCAGCTTGCTTCCAAAGCTCCAGAATATCCAGAATATCCTGATAATCTAACTCTAGACTGCCCGTGTGGAAATTGGTGGGCACCCAGAGTTTAGAAGGGAACAATAAACTCCAAGTCAGTCATGGTGACTGGTGTGAGATCGTAAAACAGTTATTCTTTAAAAATAAACAGCAGAGAATTTTAAAGTCAATTCGCAATGCTTTTGGAAAATGAAACTACCATAAGACCTCCCGCCACACACACAATGCAAACGCAGAATTGGAGGAGATTTCTTCTTATGATAGTCAAAGATGCTTACTACGCAAAAATCAAATCATTTTTGATATTATTATTATTAGTGCATAGTGTAGAAAACATTTCGAAAGTATAATATTAATCTTAGCCAACATACGACCAGTATCGTATGCCTACTATAGCTACTATGTTCAATAGCAGGTTACCGCCACATTCCATAGCAGGTAATACAACTAAAACCGTACAATCGCGTATTGTTTCTTTGGATTTCCAACAAATGGTCAGGCTAAGGAACTTCCTATCCACGATGGGTACGTCCCTGGAATAGACGACCCGAGAACCTAACCGGATCTCTGCCAACACAAGGCCGGGTTACCTCTGCAAAAATAGGTAACTACTGACACGCGTATGCCATCCCCCGATCGTCACCGATCTTCCCGAGGATCCCCGATTCCAACAAACCACATAGAAATAATAATGCAGTAACCACAGAGGTTAAGTATCTGGGCTCCATACCATGATACCACCTTTATCCAGAAGGAATGACATACACTAAGGGGCGCTACTCCCTAGAACCTTGCCGCATCCTTCCTGTTTCGACCATTTCCGGGGTGTGAGGCTCGATGAAGTCTCGTCCACAAAGCTACGCTTTCTCAAAAAGCCCTGCTTCGGGTCAAACAAAATGATCAACCTATGATCACAAAGATATAAGATCAAACAAATGATCATATCACAAATGATCAAACACTGATCATTTCACAGCAACACTCAGTATGCCACGTTACCAAATTGGGATATATCGTTGATAAATTTCAACTACATAACCTCTGAGCTCGTACGTCTCAGAGAAGGGTGTTAAGCTAAGAGAATAAATTCTCCGCCACCAACAGAAATGTATTTGAAAGAAATCAGCTCTATATCTCAAATTGTAACGTCAGACACTCAATCCATACAAGTCTGTTCCGGGATCGAACAGAACCGAAGGCACTTCTCACGAAGCCCTTGCAATTCCGGATAATTTTCAATCACGTCAGGACTTCCCGTCACTAAGGGTGATAAAACCTCTAAACCGAAGATCAGTCGGTGTAGAGTAACTCGACGGTAATCCTTCCGTTTTCAAAAATATCCGGTCTTCAACACCGGTCTTCAAATGCGATTCATAACGACGTATCACATATTCGGAATGGGTTATACGACCCCATGGTCCTTTCCCGGTTAACCCGAATAGTGAGCGTAAATTCAAAAATAAGTGTGGCATTCAAATTCATCCAATTCACAACAAATACCTATCTAAAGGTAATTATTGACAGTCGGTTATTTAACTATCAATAAAGATGCGCAACATCATCAGATTCCAAATAATTTTCCAAATTATTTTATCTTCCAAAATATCTTTTACTAGATATAAAATTTCCACACTTAACCGTTTGAAAACAAATTTCAAATATTCAATTTCCACATTTCATTTTATTTTTGAAGATAAAATCTCTAAAACAGTTTATTTCATATTGGAAAAGCATTTCCATACTTATTAAATAATAAGTATTTCACAATCATTTATTTTCAACACTTGGAAAATATTCGATATACTTAAATCAAATTAAGTATATATTCATTCTTTAAGGAAATTATAAATTTTACATCTATTTGAGTCAAAACGAATGTTGCGTAAAACATTGTTACGACGACTCGAAATCACTAGTATAGGGATTCGGATTTAGATAGATATATAAATCCCAATACTACATCAAAACATTTCCTTTCGGAAATCATTTACTATAACAACAGTGTTATAGTCCACCATTTCCTTAAATTTCTCGAAAACGTCTATTTCAACAAGAACTGTTGAAATCTATGATTTTCTATTTATAATACATTTTAAAACATCTTTAAAATGTTTAACTTCATTTTTCAATATCACTTTTCCAAAACTATCCATTTTACTTAACGATATATTCACTATCCAAAATCGTGAATATACTTCAATAATTACATTTCAATCTTTTCTACACGTTTTATTCCAAGAATTATCCACTATCCAAAATTTTAACAATTTCTACACATTTAACTTAAAAGATAATTCGCTGTCCAAAATCATGAATATATCTCCTTTAATAACTTCAATGTTAAATTTATCAAATTCTATTGATTTTGAATTTATAAAACAATGTTTATAAATCCCATTTTCTATTTATAAAACTTCGATTTCTAAATTATCCAATTCAACTTATATAACTCAATTATATACCGGAAGTCTATATTATAAGTTAAGAACTTATAATTCATTTATTTACAACATCTATTCAATTCTCATCTAAATGTCAAAATCCGATTTATAAGATAATTGCTTATATATCTTTTTGTTTTACAAAATCTATTCATTTAATAACTTCACAATTTATAAATCTATAAATTTCTATCCACTTATGGAATCCATTTTTATTTGACTTTAACACTTAATAAAACTCATTTCAAAATTCCAATATTTTTTATTTATAAAAATATCAATTTTTATAAATCTTTTTATATGAATTGTTTAAAATACTTCAACAATTCCCATTTAAACTATTTCATAATCCTTATCAATTGTTTATTTCAAAAAAATAACATTTTTGTCGTATTTCACAAAAATCACAATTTTACTAACATTTAAAATTTTAACATTTATTTATTTAAAATAAACCAATTCAAAAATTTCAATAAAACGTATATTTCTACAAATCACTTTAAAAAAATCCTTTTAAATTAAAAGTCGTTATTTTTACATTTCAAAACTGAATCCGATGATGCAACAACACCAATCAGTCCATCACAACAGTCAAATATCATATATCATCATATGGTAACAGAATATATCACAATATCTGTAAATAAATAACTACGGGTGAGGAATCCAGTTGGATCCCTCCAACCTGTTTCCCTGCATCCAAAGATGTTAGCACAATACCAATTCCGCTCCAGTACGGAATTATCGCGGTATATAGGTTTTTATAAATCCGCTTACTAACGGCGCAATAGGGTCTCATCCGCTATACGAGGCGGGAAATCATCAATCCAATATATACATATGCCAATATGTATATACTGCTATATATATATAGATATATCCTATAATATCTACTAGCACATTCAAACAGTCAATCATCAATCAATAACTGTAAATAATTCCACATTCAAATTTGAGTGAGAAAATCTCACCGTGATTTCAATTCCGTTCCAGTGTTTATTTCGAATGAAATTAAACGGACGTTTAATTTCACTCAAAATTTTCATTGACCCTGATCACTTCCAATTCAGTTCTATTGCGTAGTGCTCGACACTGCGATCCCGGCGCTACCAAATTCGTCCAAATCTGATACAGTATGCATAAGATGTTCGATTTTAAAGTTTAAATTGAATTTAAAACATATTTCTTTAACTTATACACTAAATTTTCAAGGCCAAGATCTGACCGTTGATTTCAAAAATCAGGGCCGAAGTCGGCATCTTCTTCCCCGCTTGAACAATTCGCCCCGAACCCATCGTTCGCCTCATCCACCACAAAACGCGACCCCTTCTACTCATCTATAATTCGATCTGAGGCTACCATTGTAAAGCTTACACCCCATCAACCCATCACCAGAAAATTGGCGAAGCTCGGTTGAGCATCCCCCTCCAGAAACGCGTGCGAACGCATGAACTTTGAACCTTAATCGCGATCGATTCGCTTGACCATAGAACATCTCAGCCGTTAGATACGTAGTACTCGACGAGTTCTTCAATCTTCCAGTTGGAAGTCTCTCGAATAGATGCAAGGATTTAGAGAAACTTGAGGGGAAACGACGTGAGATGCTGGCCATTCGTTTCAATGGAGGCGGCTGCAGTTTTTAAAAGCCCTAGGGTTGAATTTTCTTTGCAAATGAAAGAGTGGAGGGGTTTATATAGAAAAAACGACGAACACTATTCACTCCGGATTTTCCGAACTCGAAATCGAGCGTGCCGGTTAGCGTTTCTAAGGTTTACCCCGCGTTTCGAACGCAATGGAACGTGTTTCGGAAGCTAATTCGGACATCTGTGCGAGATACGGAGAAAAACGATCAATTTAAATTAAACCGATTTAAATCGATTTCGAGGCGTTTTAATTTGTACCGGACAAACGGTAATTCCAAAAATTATGAAATTTGAAATTTTACAATAATATCACAATACGGATCCGATGAAACTGGTTTCGTCGAAATCCGAGACCGTTTGAAAAATGACTATTTTAACTCGGCGATTTAAAATTAAAACGATATCGATGCGTTTCGAGTTGCCACGGTTAAACGATAACTCCGATGAATACGAAAATTGAAATCCGATAATAACTAACTATTACAGATCCAATGGCACTGGTCTCGTTCAATTCTGAGACTGTTCGAAAATTGGCTATTTTTACAGTCGATAATTAAATATTAAAATAATCGATTTTCACAATTTAACTCCAAATTCACTTTTAAGAGTTCTAAAATATTTCTATAACTCCAGTATGATCTAATATAACTTTATAAATCATTTCCAGCACATTAAACCCATATTTCAATTATTTCTGGAATTTCAATCATTAATATATCGATTTAATTATCAAATTAAATCCAATATTCGAATAATAAATTATTCGACTTCTAAATTCCATTTATTAATATTTAAAATCAATTAAATATTCGAATTTTAATTATCAAAAATTCTGGGTCGTTACAAACTTCCCCCCTTAAAAGAATTTCGTCCTCGAAATTACAAGTCAGGAAGAAAGGTCCTTAACTCGTCTACTATTTTTCACAATTTAATAGTTTTTCTCAAATTTTCAAAACCAATCTTTCTAATAAAGATTCGTTATCATTCAACTAGCTTTCTAACTTCAATTATGAGTTTTAAACAGCATTGTTTATTTCAAAATTCAAATTCGAGTTTAAATTCAAATTTAAACTTTCAAATTTTCTCAAAATTTTCTAACACTCGGAATTTTCGAAAAATTTCGCCAGCGTCTCCTTTGCGCGGCTAATACGGTACGACTACAAAATGTCCCTACGGACTTTCAGATTTCAAAAAGAAAAAGAAAAAGCCAAGCGGCTAGAGAGAAATCATCAAAAACTCATATTAAAACTCAAATACATACCTTTTTCGAGCAATTCGAATTTATCTTTGAAATCAAATCCAATTCATTTATACCTGTATATCCTACTAGCCATAATATCTAGTTGCATATATTCAAACCATTTCGTACATTCAATTACAAAATTTTCAATATAACTGCTTATATATTTTTACTTCACTGTTGAAGTTACATATTCAATTTCGTTCAATCTTTACATTTCAATTCCATTTGAATTCAATTCCAACATTTAATTGGATTCAGTTCAATTTCTGAATATTGAATTTTATTGATTAGCTTTCATTCATACTGCACCATTTTAAATTAGTTTCAGTTACTAATCCATTTCCAATTCTAATTTACTTATTCAAATTCGGTTTCAACATTCAGTTTTAATCTTATTCACTTCATTTATTCAAATTTATTTACTCATTCACAAATTCTTTCATTTTCAATTTGAATCTCATTTCTATCAAATTCCAAATATTTTATAAGTCTTTGACTTATTTACATTTTGATTTATAAGATCATTGATACATTCACCTTACTAATTTTAGTTTAATACTTCACAATCAAATTCAAATTCAGTCTTACTTTCTTACAAATTCAAAATGAATCTTAACATTTCAATTTTATTCTCTTGCACTTACAATTGCAATTTTTTATTTATTCATTCTGAAACTCATTCACTAATTCATTTACATTAGACTGATTCAACATTCAATTAGTTCAATAGCTTAATTCGTTTATCAATCCAATTCAGATCCTCAATTTTATAAGTTATATAACTTATATTCAAAAATTACTACTTGAATTTTTTATTGATTCACTTATACTTACTTTAATTTAACTCAAAATTCCTTAAGTTAAATTTATTCAATCTAAATTCACAACAGATTGTATAAGTTATCAACTCATTTATTATTCTCATAAATATTTTAAATAGGATCCCAGAGTCTTTTCAATCTTTTCAAAACCATTTTTGAAAACAATTCAAATTATCCTTTGAATTTCCAAAACAACTTCCATTTAAACAAATTGGGCAGCAATTTCTCTTTTGGAAACCCGAAAATGAACACCGGTGATGCCGCGGTCATCATCGAAGTTATTTTCCAGCGACCGAAAAGAGTTTAGAGCTTTCAACCCTCTAAAACAATTTTCCACAATATCAAATCCTTTGAAAAATCATTTTCAAACCAAAAAGATTTAAACTTCCCAAATCTCCAAAATTTTCAAATTCTTTTTAAAACATTTCCAAAAACTTCTCTGGAATTCCGTTTCAAATTATAAATCACATTTATAATTTACATTCCTGAATTTGATTAGTATATGGATTTATTTCTTAACTTTGGAGTTATGATTCCAATTTCTTATTCAATTTCATTGATAATAATTTAATATTATCAACTCTAACAACCATGCAACCATATATCATAGTACTTCATAGAAAACATTTTCTTTTCTATACAAAAATAGTTTTGGGCAAAATTATCTCATTTACCCTATTTAAAACAATACTGTGCCGAATTGTTCTATACAAGTGTTTAGAGATCCCTATCGATAGAGTTGTACGGACAATACCGACCAGAATCCACATACCACTCAACAAACCAATCATCACAATATAAAACAATTTTATATTCAAATAACAAATACGCGCTCATATCTATTATTACACTCAAACTCATTCTAGAGTACTACTGACTCTATCTCTAATGAGTAACACCCAACAGAGCAGGGTTGTCGCTTAACCATATGCTCTGATACCAAATGTAACATCCCGAAAATTTTCGACTTTCGAAAATTCAACATCGATACTCACTTTATCGACTGCCGAGCAATCGAATGCCGGAAACTCGAAAAGTTATGGTTTTAAGAAAAAGAAAAAGTAGAAGAAGAAGAAGATAGAAGAAAAAGAGAGAACAACATCAGAACAGAAACAGATACAGAACAGAGACAATATCAGAATCTCACATATCGCAGCGGAACAATATATAATAGATAAATCAGTAATCTTTAAACAAAGAACTATATCATTTTATACATACATCAATCAGAGTCAATATACAACTCAATACAATACATCACATCAATGGACAGTTATATAACTTGTCCTCATACAGAATACACAGCGGAATAAATTAATATCAGATACAAATACTACGTCTCGCCATTCAGCTTGCTTCCAAAGCTCCAGAATATCCAGAATATCCTGATAATCTAACTCTAGACTGCCCGTGTGGAAATTGGTGGGCACCCAGAGTTTAGAAGGGAACAATAAACTCCAAGTCAGTCATGGTGACTGGTGTGAGATCGTAAAACAGTTATTCTTTAAAAATAAACAGCAGAGAATTTTAAAGTCAATTCGCAATGCTTTTGGAAAATGAAACTACCATAAGACCTCCCGCCACACACACAATGCAAACGCAGAATTGGAGGAGATTTCTTCTTATGATAGTCAAAGATGCTTACTACGCAAAAATCAAATCATTTTTGATATTATTATTATTAGTGCATAGTGTAGAAAACATTTCGAAAGTATAATATTAATCTTAGCCAACATACGACCAGTATCGTATGCCTACTATAGCTACTATGTTCAATAGCAGGTTACCGCCACATTCCATAGCAGGTAATACAACTAAAACCGTACAATCGCGTATTGTTTCTTTGGATTTCCAACAAATGGTCAGGCTAAGGAACTTCCTATCCACGATGGGTACGTCCCTGGAATAGACGACCCGAGAACCTAACCGGATCTCTGCCAACACAAGGCCGGGTTACCTCTGCAAAAATAGGTAACTACTGACACGCGTATGCCATCCCCCGATCGTCACCGATCTTCCCGAGGATCCCCGATTCCAACAAACCACATAGAAATAATAATGCAGTAACCACAGAGGTTAAGTATCTGGGCTCCATACCATGATACCACCTTTATCCAGAAGGAATGACATACACTAAGGGGCGCTACTCCCTAGAACCTTGCCGCATCCTTCCTGTTTCGACCATTTCCGGGGTGTGAGGCTCGATGAAGTCTCGTCCACAAAGCTACGCTTTCTCAAAAAGCCCTGCTTCGGGTCAAACAAAATGATCAACCTATGATCACAAAGATATAAGATCAAACAAATGATCATATCACAAATGATCAAACACTGATCATTTCACAGCAACACTCAGTATGCCACGTTACCAAATTGGGATATATCGTTGATAAATTTCAACTACATAACCTCTGAGCTCGTACGTCTCAGAGAAGGGTGTTAAGCTAAGAGAATAAATTCTCCGCCACCAACAGAAATGTATTTGAAAGAAATCAGCTCTATATCTCAAATTGTAACGTCAGACACTCAATCCATACAAGTCTGTTCCGGGATCGAACAGAACCGAAGGCACTTCTCACGAAGCCCTTGCAATTCCGGATAATTTTCAATCACGTCAGGACTTCCCGTCACTAAGGGTGATAAAACCTCTAAACCGAAGATCGGTCGGTGTAGAGTAACTCGACGGTAATCCTTCCGTTTTCAAAAATATCCGGTCTTCAACACCGGTCTTCAAATGCGATTCATAACGACGTATCACATATTCGGAATGGGTTATACGACCCCATGGTCCTTTCCCGGTTAACCCGAATAGTGAGCGTAAATTCAAAAATAAGTGTGGCATTCAAATTCATCCAATTCACAACAAATACCTATCTAAAGGTAATTATTGACAGTCGGTTATTTAACTATCAATAAAGATGCGCAACATCATCAGATTCCAAATAATTTTCCAAATTATTTTATCTTCCAAAATATCTTTTACTAGATATAAAATTTCCACACTTAACCGTTTGAAAACAAATTTCAAATATTCAATTTCCACATTTCATTTTATTTTTGAAGATAAAATCTCTAAAACAGTTTATTTCATATTGGAAAAGCATTTCCATACTTATTAAATAATAAGTATTTCACAATCATTTATTTTCAACACTTGGAAAATATTCGATATACTTAAATCAAATTAAGTATATATTCATTCTTTAAGGAAATTATAAATTTTACATCTATTTGAGTCAAAACGAATGTTGCGTAAAACATTGTTACGACGACTCGAAATCACTAGTATAGGGATTCGGATTTAGATAGATATATAAATCCCAATACTACATCAAAACATTTCCTTTCGGAAATCATTTACTATAACAACAGTGTTATAGTCCACCATTTCCTTAAATTTCTCGAAAACGTCTATTTCAACAAGAACTGTTGAAATCTATGATTTCTATTTATAATACATTTTAAAACATCTTTAAAATGTTTAACTTCATTTTTCAATATCACTTTTCCAAAACTATCCATTTTACTTAACGATATATTCACTATCCAAAATCGTGAATATACTTCAATAATTACATTTCAATCTTTTCTACACGTTTTATTCCAAGAATTATCCACTATCCAAAATTTTAACAATTTCTACACATTTAACTTAAAAGATAATTCGCTGTCCAAAATCATGAATATATCTCCTTTAATAACTTCAATGTTAAATTTATCAAATTCTATTGATTTTGAATTTATAAAACAATGTTTATAAATCCCATTTTCTATTTATAAAACTTCGATTTCTAAATTATCCAATTCAACTTATATAACTCAATTATATACCGGAAGTCTATATTATAAGTTAAGAACTTATAATTCATTTATTTACAACATCTATTCAATTCTCATCTAAATGTCAAAATCCGATTTATAAGATAATTGCTTATATATCTTTTTGTTTTACAAAATCTATTCATTTAATAACTTCACAATTTATAAATCTATAAATTTCTATCCACTTATGGAATCCATTTTTATTTGACTTTAACACTTAATAAAACTCATTTCAAAATTCCAATATTTTTTATTTATAAAAATATCAATTTTTATAAATCTTTTTATATGAATTGTTTAAAATACTTCAACAATTCCCATTTAAACTATTTCATAATCCTTATCAATTGTTTATTTCAAAAAAAATAACATTTTTGTCGTATTTCACAAAAATCACAATTTTACTAACATTTAAAATTTTAACATTTATTTATTTAAAATAAACCAATTCAAAAATTTCAATAAAACGTATATTTCTACAAATCACTTTAAAAAAATCCTTTTAAATTAAAAGTCGTTATTTTTACATTTCAAAACTGAATCCGATGATGCAACAACACCAATCAGTCCATCACAACAGTCAAATATCATATATCATCATATGGTAACAGAATATATCACAATATCTGTAAATAAATAACTACGGGTGAGGAATCCAGTTGGATCCCTCCAACCTGTTTCCCTGCATCCAAAGATGTTAGCACAATACCAATTCCGCTCCAGTACGGAATTATCGTGGTATATAGGTTTTTATAAATCCGCTTACTAACGGCGCAATAGGGTCTCATCCGCTATACGAGGCGGGAAATCATCAATCCAATATATACATATGCCAATATGTATATACTGCTATATATATATAGATATATCCTATAATATCTACTAGCACATTCAAACAGTCAATCATCAATCAATAACTATAAATAATTCCACATTCAAATTTGAGTGAGAAAATCTCACCGTGATTTCAATTCCGTTCCAGCGTTTATTTCGAATGAAATTAAACGGACGTTTAATTTCACTCAAAATTTTCATTGACCCTGATCACTTCCAATTCAGTTCTATTGCGTAGTGCTCGACACTGCGATCCCGGCGCTACCAAATTCGTCCAAATCTGATACAGTATGCATAAGATGTTCGATTTTAAAGTTTAAATTGAATTTAAAACATATTTCTTTAACTTATACACTAAATTTTCAAGGCCAAGATCTGACCGTTGATTTCAAAAATCAGGGCCGAAGTCGGCATCTTCTTCCCCGCTTGAACAATTCGCCCCGAACCCATCGTTCGCCTCATCCACCACAAAACGCGACCCCTTCTACTCATCTATAATTCGATCTGAGGCTACCATTGTAAAGCTTACACCCCATCAACCCATCACCAGAAAATTGGCGAAGCTCGGTTGAGCATCCCCCTCCAGAAACGCGTGCGAACGCATGAACTTTGAACCTTAATCGCGATCGATTCGCTTGACCATAGAACATCTCAGCCGTTAGATACGTAGTACTCGACGAGTTCTTCAATCTTCCAGTTGGAAGTCTCTCGAATAGATGCAAGGATTTAGAGAAACTTGAGGGGAAACGACGTGAGATGCTGGCCATTCGTTTCAATGGAGGCGGCTGCAGTTTTTAAAAGCCCTAGGGTTGAATTTTCTTTGCAAATGAAAGAGTGGAGGGGTTTATATAGAAAAAACGACGAACACTATTCACTCCGGATTTTCCGAACTCGAAATCGAGCGTGCCGGTTAGCGTTTCTAAGGTTTACCCCGCGTTCCGAACGCAATGGAACGTGTTTCGGAAGCTAATTCGGACATCTGTGCGAGATACGGAGAAAAACGATCAATTTAAATTAAACCGATTTAAATCGATTTCGAGGCGTTTTAATTTGTACCGGACAAACGGTAATTCCAAAAATTATGAAATTTGAAATTTTACAATAATATCACAATACGGATCCGATGAAACTGGTTTCGTCGAAATCCGAGACCGTTTGAAAAATGACTATTTTAACTCGGCGATTTAAAATTAAAACGATATCGATGCGTTTCGAGTTGCCACGGTTAAACGATAACTCCGATGAATACGAAAATTGAAATCCGATAATAACTAACTATTACAGATCCAATGGCACTGGTCTCGTTCAATTCTGAGACTGTTCGAAAATTGGCTATTTTTACAGTCGATAATTAAATATTAAAATAATCGATTTTCACAATTTAACTCCAAATTCACTTTTAAGAGTTCTAAAATATTTCTATAACTCCAGTATGATCTAATATAACTTTATAAATCATTTCCAGCACATTAAACCCATATTTCAATTATTTCTGGAATTTCAATCATTAATATATCGATTTAATTATCAAATTAAATCCAATATTCGAATAATAAATTATTCGACTTCTAAATTCCATTTATTAATATTTAAAATCAATTAAATATTCGAATTTTAATTATCAAAAATTCTGGGTCGTTACATAATCAATGGGAATTTGCATAAGTATAAATGGTACAAATGAATTATAGCTAAAAAAAAAAAAAAAATTTGATTTAATCAAACTGGTAAATTTAAAACCCGGAGATTTTGGAAGTGTTTTCAAAGTGTTTTGAAGATAAATAATAGCATTATTATTTTGAAAAGAATTTCGGAAAGGAAATTGTTTCAAATAAATTTTTGTAAGGGATATAGCAATAAATTCACTTCAGTTGCTGGAAAATAATTCGGAGGATGACGGCCGCATCTTCAGAATTTATTTTCGAACTTCTGAGTGACATATTGATGCCAAATTGATTTACTCAGAAAAATTTGCTTTGTTTTTGAAATTTTCAAATGAAATTTGTTGGAAATAAAAACCAAGATTGGTTTAAATTTTTGAGAAGTGTGATTTGGTGATGTTGAAGATTCCAAAATGATTTGAAATTAAAAGCCGGGTGTTTAAAAAGGAAAATCCT
The DNA here is from genome assembly GCA_030737815.1 of Allium fistulosum. Lineage (NCBI taxonomy): Eukaryota > Viridiplantae > Streptophyta > Magnoliopsida > Asparagales > Amaryllidaceae > Allium > Allium fistulosum. The sequence continues at coordinate 1,528,856,050 of CM060902.1, forward strand.
GATGAAATAAGTTGTAAGCTTATAACTTAAAATGATTTTCAAATCAGGAAGGGAATACAAGCTTTGAATGTTAGCATTTACCTGTAAAGTGGAAAGTTAAAAATGAACTTAACCTGGATTGGGAAATAAAAATTTGACTGGATTGAAATTAATTGAATAGGCTGAGAATAATATCCAGTTGTATTTGAATAAAATTGAATTAAATAAATCTGAGTTAAGTTGAATTGGAAGAAAATAAAAATCCAGTTGAGTTATTAAATGGAATTGGATTCTTACCTGAATAAATTGGATAAGGAATAAATAAATTAGAATACTTGTGAAAGAATTAAAAATCCATGGAAATGTGTAAAATCATAAGTTGTGACATATAAAACTGAAAGTGGGATGGAAACCCCAAAATAAATATTTTGGATGAAGTGGAAAATAAACGAAAAATTCAAACTTGAATTATAAAATAAATTTAACTCAAGGAAATTAAGTGAAGTGATATTTGGAATTAAAAACCAAGTATTGAAATATAAATAGATAATAAATTGGTAAATGAAATATGGAGATGAACCTGAATCGGTTAAATGCAAGTCAGATATAAATTTGATGTGACAAGTATTTTGCTTGTAAATGAATGATGAAATGAATATTCGATGTAAATATTATGGAATGTTCCAAGATTAATAAATGAATTTAAATAAATTGAATATGATTATGGAATGTAAAATAAATTGAATAAAACAATTAAATTTGTGGTTGAAACTTTATAAATTACTTTTAAGTGTTATTTGGCAAGTATGACTTGTAAAACCCATGATTTAGCTATTGAAATGCTATAAATTTTGTATACTGTCTCTTAACTGTTTAAATTGAGTTAGTACAGGTTCAGAGAAGCCGCTTGGCTGATTTTGACTGCGTTAATTGCGTAAATAAATAGCCGCTTGCTTAAAAATGCTAAAATAAAGGTACGCCTACGAAAAATTCAAATAGGATATATGAACTGTTTATATTGTTATATATTGTGATTTCCGGCCTGAGGCCGATGTATATATATATTTGTGCATCCTGCGATATCGCAGAAGTCCCTCCGTACAAGAGAGACTCTGCCAAAATTTTCCGTAAATTTTGAAAGTTAGAAAATTTTTGGAATTTTTGAAAATTTTCATTAACGATAAATGATTTAAATTTGTTAAGCAAATGGAATTGAAACTGGATATTGAAATCTATTTTAATTATGAATGTAAAGTAAGTGTAATCGAAGGAACTTAAGAAAGTAAAGTTGCAAATAAACCTTTAATTGAAATTTGAATTAATTAGTAGGTGCAACTAATTAAATATTCGAGTGGAAGTCAAATTGAAAACAAATAGAATTGTAAAGACAAAGGTGATTAAAAATGAATATAAACTTCAGTAGTGAAGTGAAATGAATATAAGAAGTATATAAAGTACTTATATTGAACTTAAGAAGTGAATGGTGAGATTCTTAAGAAATTTGGTATTGAGGAAAATTATTCTAGGTGAATAATTGAACGACGATTAAAATTTGAAGTTGATATTGAGGGAATTATTCTAAGGGGATAATTGCATAAAGGGTTAGATTGGAAGTTGTGAAATGGGATAATTGTGGAAAGTGGATAAAAATCAAACTGAATGCGAAATAAAAGGAAATTGATAAAATTGGTAATCAATTGGAATTTATACGTAAGATGTACGTATATTATTTTATTCGCATAGCTATTTGATCCGAATTCGAGCACAGAATTTCGAGATAGATATATCGATCCGAGTTGGAATTTTCCTACTTGATTTTCGACGGCGAGCCTGGATATGGATTGTTGATTGATTCTGGAAATTCTCTATCATAGTTTGTGGCTATGCAAGGAGAATGACGGTTTCTGATCAAGAAACCAGATCTGAGTCCGCACTAGGAAGTCAGGTGGACGATACTAGTTCGGAAGTGAAATTGTGTGATCGATTGAGCGATCGAATGTGATATTGCATACGGATGATATATGTGCATCGTGCGGGCTTAAGTAAAACAAATATTGAAAATTTGTAAAGGAAAGTATAAAATGACTTTGGAATTGTGATTGAATATTATTGCTTATTAGGATATACAGGTGTATAAAAGCAATGGATAATTGGGATTTTTGATTTTAGAAGATAAAATGTAATGGCCGACAAAAAGGTATGTATTTGAATTTCTGTATGAAATTTGATTGGGTTTTTGATCCAGCCACTTGGCTTTTTGTTTTCTTTTTGAGATTGGGAGGCCGTAGAGCCATTTTGTAGTAGTACCGAGCTAGCCGCGCAAAGGAGACGCTGGCGAAATTTTTCGGGAATTTAGGGAGTTAGAAAATTTTTGGAAAATTTTGATAATTCAAAATTTGAATTCAAATTTAAATTTGAATTGATAAGTAGGTGATATGGGTTGAAACTTATGGATAAGTTGGGAAGTTAAAAGATGATTAGTGAATCATTAATAAAAGATTGTTGGGTATGGTTAAAACGGTTTGAATTCGGAAAATAGTTAACGGGGATTGAATCATTCTTCCTAACTGGTAATTTCGGGGACGAAATTCTTTTAAGGGGGGAGGAATGTGACGACCCGGAATTTTTGAGCATTTGAAATTGGAATATTTAATTAATTTTAAATATTCAGAGGTTAATTATAAACTTAAATTTCAAATATCGCTGTTTATTGAGTAATTTAATAATTAAATTAAATTTATTTGAAGTTGGATAAAATAGTAAATCTGGCATTCTAAGCTAATTAAAAATATTTTGAAAGCTCGTAAAATTCGTAATGATAATACTAAAGATAATAGAAGCTTCAGAATGCAATTTCAAACTGTTTTATCCAGTTTTGAAATTATATCGTTTGAATCGATATTTAAAAATAGCCTTCCGAGGCACAGTCTCGGATTTCAACGAAACCAGTTCCATTGGATCCGTAATATTGTATTATTACCGGATTTCAAATTTCATAGTTTTCGGAGCTATCGTGTGATCGTACGGAATATAAACGCCAAGAGAATAATTAACCGATTTAAATATCTTTATTTGATTTAAAAATCAAATCAGCAGCCACTCTTACTTTTCGTGTGAGCCATGCCTCCTATCTTTCAAATCTCGTACCCCTTCTCTTCTCTAAGAAGCTATCAAACTAAAATATCTCGAGCCTGCTTCCTTTTATGGCCGAAGAGAGTTTCTTCCCTCTTTTCATTTCTTTTATATCACTTAAGCATCTCGGTTAAGACAATTCTCGTTTCCCCTTATTCAAAATTCACGAAAATCGATTTCGTTCCTCTTAAAGGGGGGGCATCTCTTTCTCTAATCGAAAATAAATTCGCGATCTTCGTTTTGTTCACGAAAATAAGAGGGAGGAAGAGAGCTCGATCGCGAGGCGATTTTGGGGTTGGAACGAGAGCTCGCGTTCGCGCAGAGGGCTGGGAAGCTCGCGACTTAATTTAGGGCTGGTGGTGGTCATCGCGGGTGGAAGTTGGGGAGGATTTCGTGGCGAAGCCACTGTGGCGAGCGCGTGATTGAGATGGGTAACTAGTCATTGTCGGCTCTGGAGGGTAGCACGTGAAGAAGATGGAGGTCGCGCGTTCGATCGTGAGGAAGTGGTGATCTCGTTCACGAGTGGGGAAGGCTGCGAAGTCGAGAAGTGGAACGTGCAGTGGGGGTCGAGCAACGGTGAGGTATTCGATTCATTTAATTTAGTAAACATATATGTGATTTGAAGAAATGCGTTTATAGATATCTGCTGTTTTGTTAAAGATATATCTTAATTAAAACAATTCTGTTTTTGATTTAATATATATATAAAGTTTTTGGGAATTAGGGATTTTTAAATGTTTAAAGTTAGGTAAGATTAGATTTTTAAAACCCATATCGATTATTTTATATACAGTTAGGAAATGAAAATAAAATAATTATACATACCTTTTAAAATCTACTAGTTTATTTTAAAGTAATTTATTTTAGAGATTAATTTGTTTAACTTACTTACCTAGTTATTTTAGTCACTAAAAGTAATTGATTTAAAGGAAAAATAGGTTAAATCAAATTTTGAATTTATTAAATTTATTAAATGATTTTTTGGTTAGTTCAAATAAAGGAGTTAATTAATTAAATCTATTAAATGGTAATTAATCATTCAATTATTCCAAATGTTAATAAAGAAATTATGTATTGTTTATTTAAGGTCAAAACTGGGAAAAAAATCAAGGCAACATTGGAATGGATTGCAAAGTTAAAGGTGAGTTAATCTCACTCAGTTAAATTTAAATTTAAATGGTTAGATTTAAATAAATTATTGGATGATTGATTTGATTTGATGTGATATATATAGTAGTATATACCAATATATACATATTGGCATATGTATATATTTGAGTTGTTGATATTCCCGCATTTATATAGCGGATGAGACCCTATGCGCCGCATAATAGCGGATGATATTTTATAAACCCATATACCGCGATATTCCACCTCGAAGTGGAATTGGTATTGTGCTAACGTCTGTGGATGCAGGGAAACAGGTTGGAGGGATCCAACTGGATTCCTCAAATATTTAATTTGTTTAAATATTCTGTGTTATGATATTTGATATTCTGTGATGATTTTATATTGGATAATGTGGTTGATTTGAATTCCCAGTATAATGAGTTATAAATTCTATGGAATTGAATTTTTGGAAAGAAATAAAGGGATAAAAATTTAAGTAAAACAATTCAAGTGAATTGGAATAGAATTAATAATAAATTGAAATAAAAATAAAGTGATTTGGAATTTTAACAGATATGGGAAAAAGAAATTTTAAATTTACAGAGGAGTAATAAATTTTAAACTAAAGTGATACTGTTTTAAAAGAATAAAGAAATTACTTTTAATTCAAGAATTAAATTCTAATTAAAGAGTAAATAAGGAATTTTGGAAATCCGAAAATGGGTATTTTAGTTGAAAGAGGTTTTAACTTGTAGTTAAGAAATAAAACCCGAAGTTATTGTTTTTGAAATAAATGAAGTAAATAAGGAAATTTTATTTCAAGATAAAGCAAATTTGAAATCAAGTATAGAATTGATTTAAATATTTGAAACTGGAAATTTAAAAGAGGAATGAGATTTTGGGAATTTATAAACTGGGTTTATAAAGTAAGGTGAAATATCAATGGATATTTAAATATAAATTCAAGATGGGAATTTATAAAGGAATGTAGATTGGGTTTAGAATAAATGGTGATTTGTTTTAAAGATGTGGAAAGAAAGTGCATTTCCTGGGTAGCCAAGTACATTTTGTTTTTGAGCAATTTTAAATATTGGTTAAAGGATTTATTGTTATTTTAAAAGTCATATTGTAGAAAATCTATTATTTCAAATGTTAAATTTCTAAAGTAAGTATTGTTCAAATCTATCATTGTAATAAAAATAAGTGATTTGGTAAAATGTTTTTAAAAGAAAAATTAGTTTACAATTACAAAGTGGTTTTATTTTAAATATTTGTTTTAAAAATATATATATATATTTCAAATAGAGTATTAAAGTAGTTTGATTTTGATTTTTAAGTTGGAAATTTGATTTTGGATAAGCTTTCTCCGACCGAAGGAGCTTTAAGTTTAGTAAGACTGGGAAGTCAGCTCCGAGATATCTTGGATTTTCTCTTGTTCTGGTGAGGGTAAGTGTTTGATCTTCTGGAGTGAATTGTCAGTTTGGATAACTGGACGTTTTGCTCGAAGGAAGGATGGGTCTGAGTTCTCGAGTAGATCCAATGATTTACTCGAAGCAAGGCAGGGTTTGACTCGAAGTAAATAAGGTGACTTCGGGTAAATTTTTGTTACAGGCTTCTGGAACCTGCCAGTTTCAAAATTTAAATTCAATTTTAAATTTTGAATGTAAGTTTAAACAAAGTTTAAACTAAATTTAAAAATAGGGATTCAAAACTGAATTTTGTATCCTAGTTTTAAATTTGAATTAAGTTATAAATTTAATTCTTTAACAATTTTTAAATGTTAAGTGCATTTTAAATAATTTGAATTTAAAAATGAAATTTAAAAAAAAGAGTAGTTTAAAGGCAAATTGTGTTAAAAATGTTTTTGTTAAAGATAATTCAATTTATAAGTAAGAGTAAAGTTTTATCTTAAATTTAATTAATAGGATGATTAAATGGATAAGATTGGATGTTAATTAATGATTAGAATTAATTAATCAAGTAATTAAAGGTTAATTAAGTTACAGTTAGAACTTAAATTAATTTAATAATTAGTGGTTAATTAATGGTTTATCAAAGATAAATTAACTTGTAATTAAAAATGATTAATCTAAGTTTAAATTCTTAAGAAAGGAAATTAAGAATTGTAATTAGTTAATGAAGGTCATTAACTTAAGATTTGTTAAATAATGTATTTATGTGATAAATTTTAATAATTAATTAGATTAATTGATTAAGAGAATCAATTGTGAAAATAGTTAAGTATAATTACTTAAGTGAAGCAATTAAAGGAATATTACTTAATATAATTAATTGAGTTTAATTTGATTTGTTTAAGTTAATTAATTTAGTTTAATTAATTTAAATTTATCATTGAAATTTTATTAGAGATAAGTAATTGCTTAAATATAATAAATGAAGTATAAATACATAGTAAAGTAATTAATGGTAATTACTATATGTAATTAATTAAAGATGATTTAGTATGATAGTAATTTGGATTAAATTACTTTGTGGAATTAATCAAGGGATTAATTGAGATAATTAATTAAAGGAGTAATTAATTTATTAAGTGAAGTAATTAAGAGTAGTTAATTACTGAATGGGATTAATCAAGACTGGTTAATAAATGTGGTTTAGTAAAGATTAATTACTTAATGTAATTAATTTAAATGGAATAATTAAATCAAGAATGTAATTAGGGATCATTAATTTATATAATTAATGATGTAATTAAGAATTGATTCATTAAAACTAATTAATCAATAATAAGTGATTTTGAGTAATTAATTAATTGTAATTAATTAAGGATAAATATAATTAATTATGGTTAATTAATGAAAAGAGTAATTAAAGGTTAATTACTGTTTTGGTTAAGGATAATTAATTTGTGAAATTAATTGAAAGATAATTACTTGAATGTAATTAAAGGATAATTAATCCAGGATGATTAATTAAGATGGAAATCTAGAGAATGATTAATTAATTGATTTGTAATTAATTAATGGTTAAGTAAGCAAGATTTATAGAATGAAGTAATTAATTTAATTTACTTTAAATTAATTAGAGATTAAGTAATTAATTTAATTCATTTTAAATTAATTATAAATGATGTGTTTATGAATCATTGCTTATGTATTGATGGATGATATTGATTTCCTTGAGTGGTTTAAAATCTCAGATATGAGATAAATAATGCTGTGTGATATGGATTGTCTATTTATGATGATATTGTAGATTATCTATCTGTGATATTGTGAACTATCTATCTGTGTGTATATAGATAATTAAAATGAATTGTTTTAACTTTAAAACAACTTGGCCTTAAAAGACACGGTTTGGATTTCGATGAGACCGGGATCGGGTTTCCGTATACCGGGATTCCAGGTCTGGAGACCCGAATACCACATCGATCCAAAATAACGTTAGGTCATGAAATCCAAGTGGAGCAAGTGAAGACTCGAGGTATAAGAACTATTCGTCAGTATAACTCTGTGGGTGATTCCGTAATGAGTTTGACGGAGATAGTACTTATAGATTCGAGATGGTGATTCAGAATGCAAGGGTTATTGTCGTTAACTCTGAGGGTGATTCCAAAATGAGTGTAACGAGATAATGCCTTCGGTTTCGTTCGAACCCGGAACGAACTTGTATGGATTGAATGCTTTCAGAACATCGTCAGGCGGACGATGAGCATTCTAAGTGATGAATTCTGATAAAGGTAATCGTGACCTCAAGCCTCATCAACCGGGAATGGCTAAAACAGGGGAGGTGCAGCAAGGTTTCGTGGGTAGCACCCACTTGAGAGCGAGATATACCCCTGTCTAGATGTCCCTTTTTATTTTCGGCTGTGTGGGCAGTTGTAGAGCTCCGACTGCCGGGGTTGTTTCGTTCGGAACTGTTCAGTAAGGAATGGTTCCGGCCTTGTGTTGCAGGGGAGCGGGCGTACTCCTCGGTACGCTGATCTAGGCCAGGTACTGTGACGGGCGGTACCCCAGTAGCCCTGCCATTGTTGGAAACCCATTTTCCCTACGAGACCCTACGGTTTTGATTGTATTACCCACATTGTGGCTAGTATGCTGGAATTTAATCATGTAACAATTTCAGCTATTTTCTATTTACTTGAAAACCCTAGACCTATTATAATATCACTGAATTTCCTATCAAATGTTTTGGTTAGCGTAAGGTAAAAACATTTCCATGTTTATGTGTGGGATGTCTTACGTGATACCTTTTGTTTTCAAAGGATTTTCAAAGTTTAGCAACTTTAACCTGTTACTCATACCAGACCCATGTCTGACCCGGAGTTTATTTCCTGTTTTTCTTAAACTCTCGGGTACCCAAATTTTTACGGGTAGCCAAGGGATTCAGGTTTGCTTTGACGAATTGTGGAGGAGCAATGGAGCAGGAGGCTTCAGCGTTGTAGATATATATATAGTGTTCCGCTGTGTTGGTATCTCTGTATTGTGTTGTATTGTGTTGTATTGTGTTGTATCGAGTTGTATTAACTAGACAGGTGTTTATAACTGTCTAGTGTGTGTTGTATTATCTGTGTAACTCTGATGTATATGATATTATGTATTCTCTTATGTGATATTATATTTTATTCGTTCCGCTGTTGAGATTCTGATGTTGTTTCTTCTTCTTCTCTTTCTTTTCTATTTCTCACCCCTTTCTTTTCTTAAAAACGGCGTGATTTTCCGGTAGTGGAAAGTTGGTCGTCACACGAAAGTTGAAGAACAGAGCACCAGAACCAAATTTGAAACAGCCTTAAACCTTAAAGCTTGAGTGTTGAACTGGAATATTCTTTGATAACTTCTCAGGTTTGCAAAGAACAGGTTTTAAAAATGCATGCAGGTTTAAATTGTTTTGGTTTGAAAAGAGTGACAGTTTTAGGTAAATGGTTTGATTCCAGAATTGAATAACAGGTTGAAGAATTTAGTTTTCTGGTTTGAAGAGAGGTTGATCACTGATTAGAATGAGTTTGTAAAAATGGAAGTGCTTACTTATTTTTCTCCTGGTTTGCTTATTTTTTTGATAAACGAAATGAACTGGAAGCCATGATATATGGATAAATGTTTACAAGATTGTTCAGAGATTCTTCTCTATGGGTATGGAGGCTGATATGATCTTGTTTGTACTAGGGATGTTCAACATTTAATGAAGATGTCCTTAAGCCTACATATATTTATCTTCGTATGTACTACTATGATTTTTCTATTCAAGTGAACATAGTTGATGATACTTCCTGTACAAGCATTCATAAAGATATTTTTCCTGTTATACTTAGTTTTATTCTTGCCCTTTTTACTTACAGCCTTGCAACTAAATGCCTTTTCCAGAATTATCAAAGTGTTTAATTTTCTCTGACTTGCCTTGTAAATTTAATTTATAGGCAACATACATATTCTATGTTGATATATTTTTCTTCTTTTATTTTGTTCTTGCCAGTAACTACTTCACATGTACAATTTACTTGCTTAACTTACTTTTATTTTATGTACATAACATCAAGTGGTTTTAGCCATTTTTATAAATTTTTAACTTAAGTATTTATCTTAGTTTTCTTATGTTTATAACCATATATTTATTATTTATATTTGTGAATTACATTATAGAAAATGAAACAAAACTATGTATATATATATACAAATAGAAGCTTATACATATATATATAACAAGATGTTTAATTTGAAAATAACACTTCTAATTTAAATCTATTTATATTTACATATATAACAATACATTAATAAATGTATTTTGAAAACAATAATTTGTCAAATTTAATTAATTTATAAAAGAGCTATAACTTCCTATTATTGTTTAAATGAATAAATGTCTCATATTTATTAAACCATATTTTAAAAAAACAAACCCTTTTTATTTTAATTCTTGAACTTAAGCTAAGATATATATTTAAATCAATTAAACATTTACCTTAACTATTTTAAAACTATATATATTCTAAATTAAATCCTAATTTCCAAATTACCAAAAATATATTTAGAATTTGAAAACAAGCTTTATTTATTTATTAGACTCAAACTAAAGATTTCTATTTACAATATATACAAATATATATACATTATAAATAGAAAACAGTTTATTAGCTTTTTAAAAGATAAATTATCAGTTAAATATCATTTAAAAGAAGATTATTATATCAAATTCTAAATTTATCAACAAGAATTTATCAAATCAATTTAATTTTAAATGCAGATTATTAAATTGATATTGTCAGAAATTCCGGGATGTCACATTCCTCCCCTCTTAAAAGAATTTCGTCCCCGAAATTTAAAACAAAGGTAATTTAATAGTCTATAAAAGATTTAATTTTAAAACACAAGCATATATTAGTTATATGCTAACAACCATAGCAACCAACACATCCAATCAAACAAATCTAACTATCCGAACAAAATCAGGATAGGACTATCTAGAGTTTCCCAAGTATAAACATCGGGATACTCGCTCTATAGAATCCAAACAATCAGTAATACTAAGCTACAGAGCTACCACTCATCTAGATCTACAGACTAGACAAGATATCAGACTATAGACAAGTCTGACTCAACATCCAAAACTCCCTGAATTGCTGGCTCCACAACCAGAGATAGATCTTACACGTACTCCCTCAGAGATACGCGAAACACATCGAATTCCAGTTATCCAAACTGACAATTCACTCCAGAAGATCAAACACTTACCCTCACCAGAACCAGAGAAAATCCAAGATATCTCGGAGCTGACTTCCCAGTCTTACCAAACTTAAAGCTCCTTGGGTCGGGGAAAGCTTATCCAAAATCAAATCTCCAACTTAAAAATCCAAATCCCTCCGTCTCTTATCCACAAAACTCTTTGGATGATCCTGGGCTGCCTCCATCCCTACTGATCAGCTCATCCTTCGTTGATGCTTCAAAACAACTCATCAAAATGATCCACTCACGATCAATCCAATAACACAACTCTACTCCTCAAACATCAGAAGACTGACTTACTTCTCCTATTCGAAAAGATAAAACAGATGCACCTCCAAACTGCTTCCGCTGCACAACTCTGATCCGGAGAAGATGAAAATGCTGATGATGCCCACGAGCACAAACTGGACCACACATCTCATAATATGGTTCACAGATCCATAAAGAAGAAACTCAGAAATCCCGAAAGATCTCTGACTAACCAAGAGAACACTCAACTATCGCAAGTCACTTTTGCGATCAACCCAATCTAATATCCAAAGAAAACTGCTCTCTCTCTATCAATCAGAATAGCTCAAACTTATCTAGCCAATCCATCGAAGAAAATGGATCCACTCTGCTGCTTCTGAACTTCACTTCTAGAAAACTGCTGACAGATGACCTCCTTGCCTGTACACAGAACAATCTGAACTGCGAACACTACCACTGATGCCAAAACTTCCTAATCCAAACTCCTCGAGAAACTCGGGCCTTAAAGCCAAACAAAAACACTCAGCTGAATGTAGCCTCAACACCGAAACAGACACGCTTCCTTAAACTTGCTCCAAAGAACATCTTCGGAGACATCCATATTCACTGTGTTTCATCACACAGCTACTAATTTCTAAGTTATCAAGATACCATCACTAGCTTCTACTCACTGACAGATCCAAATTCTACTCAAAGATGGACTCTGAACCCTTCAGATTCCCTTCAGAAATTGGTGAAATCCTTACACCACACAAAGATTCACTCGAGACGGTATTAGATCTACAGTCTCGGCAGAAACACTTCCATCCTCATCAGACTCCAATCATTGGTAGTCGTGTTATACACACCACTACTCTATTCTACCTTTATAACTTATATTGGAAAACCCGAACAGGTAACCCAACAGATAGGTAGAAATATATAAATATATATATCAAAAATACAAGTACGCTCTCTCAAGATAGACACCACTCCAGAGCCTAGGTATTCACTCAACCTAACGCTCTGATACCACGTGTGACGACCAACTTTCCACTAGCGATTGCCAAAATCCTATAACACTCGATCAATCGACGAAGACAAACAAATCGAAACATTTAGCCTCGTCAAAACCATTCTTAAACCCTAAATTCGATTCGAGTTACAAAGTCTTGCATTAGAAAATTTTTCCAACATTTTTCCTATATCCACCAATCAATTATCTAACTCCATAACAAACTTCAGCATCAAAAATTTATTAGATCAACAGAATTTTACAAAAGAACGATTTTTATTCAATGGTAAACTGCTCCTTTATTTCTCCATTAAAAATTCCCATTTCTGTTTTAAAAATCAAGTTTTAGTTTTTGCTTTTGATTCATACACCTGAAACTAAAATCTACGACGAATAATTTTTGACTAAATTTAAGGTTTCACTGAGTATTTTTATTTCCTGAACAATACCCAGTCATTTAACTAATTATATATATTTAAACTAACATTTATAGTAAAACATTCGTACTTCATTTGTATTCCAACACATAACAGAGCCTAGATCACGAGATAAAGAATTTTGGAAACAACTTATCTAGGAAATTTAGAACAGAGGTGTTAAGTGCCACAGATGTACACATCAGATATGCATGCACACATGTATTCAAATCACAGAGTAACACTTATATATGCAGAAACAAAGTATCATCCATCACAAAGCTTCAGAAGCAAGCAAACATCTACTTACTATAGTTTTTAAATTTTAAAATGTTACTCACCAGAAAAATGATGAACAGAGCATTGTTATTTTGAAAAGCAGCTTTGAACCTTAAAAACTGAGGATGGTTTTGAACTGATCTTCCTCCCACAATCTTTTTGCTTGTTGTTGTAAGGCAGACATTGTTTAAGTTTTGTAAGGATGTTTGAGTTGTAAAAGAAGAAGCTTGCCATTCTTCTCTGGTTTGCTTATTTTTTTGATAAACGAAATGAACTGGAAGCTATGATATATGGATAAATGTTTACAAGATTGTGTATTTGTTTGTACAAGATTTCATTAATTATGGTCAGAGATTTTTATCTCTTGGAGGCTGAAGTGAAATATGCTGGTGTACTAAAGATGTTTGTATTAATGAGATTGTCCTTTATGTCCACCTATACTTATCCTTATCTCTATTTCGTATGGTGCTAATGTTTGTATAAGTGTTAAAATATTTCTTTTGCCTGCCTGCCCATGCTTTTGTACATAGATATTTTTATTTTCACTATATTCTAGCTTTGCATACCTACAGGTTACCTTCCTTTGCCTGGAAGCTTTTACACATATTTTTTTTTTACACCTAGCAGCCTTTATACTTAAAGAACATGTATACATTTTTGTCTTGTTTATAAATGTTTCTTATTATTCTTTGTTCTTGCCTCCAAATGTACATACTCATTTTACTTCCTGTACAAACATAAGTACATTTATTCCCTTTTTAAAGCTTAAGTATCAATACTTACTTTATATTCATATTTTATTATTATTTTAGTTAAAACTTTATCCTTATGAATTTCTTTTTAGAGGTAATGAATAGTAATGAAAATAAACTTTGATAGTAAGGTGAAAATTAATGTAAGAAGTGTATAAATATTTATATTATACTTAAGGATTGGAAAAATGAAATTCTTTAAGTGAAGTGGGTATCGAGGAAATTATTCTAAGTGGATAATTGCATGAAGGGTTAAATTGGAAGTTGTGAAATGGGATAGTTGTGAATAAATGGATAACAATCAAAATGAATGTGAATAAAAAGGAAATTGATAAAATGGATAATTCAATTGGGCTAATTACGTAAGATGTACGTATATTATTTTATTCGCATAGCTATTTGATCCGGATTCGAACACAGAATTTCGAGGTAATTATACCGATCCGAGTTGGGATTTTTCACTCGATTTTCAACGGCGAACCTGGATATGGATTGTTGATTGATTCTGGTAATTCTCTATCATAGTTGGTGGCTATGCTAGGAGAATGACGGTTTCTGATCAAGAAACCAAATCTGAGTCCGCACTAGGAAGTCGAGTGGATGATACTAGTTCGGAAGTGAAATTGTGTGATCGATTGAGCGATCGAATGTGATATTGCGTACGGATGATATATGTGCATCGTACGGGCTTAAGTAAAGCAAATGTTGAAAATTTGTAAAGGAAAGTATAAAATGATTTTGAATGTTATGATTTGAATATTATTGCTTAGTAGGATATACAGGTGTATAAAAGCAATGGATAAATTGGGATTTTGATTTTTGAAGATAAAATTTAATGGCCCGACCAAAAAGGTATGTATTTGAATTTCTATATGAAATTTGATTGGGTTTTGGATCCAGCCACTTGGCTTTTTGTTTTCTTTTTGAGATTGGGAGGCCGTAGAGCCATTTTGTAGCAGTACCGAGCTAGCCGCGCAAAGGAGACGCTGGCAAAATTTTTCGGAAATTTAGGGAGTTAGAAAAATTTTGGAAAATTTTGATAATTCAAAATTTGAATTCAAATTTAGATTTGAATAGATAAGTAAGTGATTTCGGTTGAACTTATGAATAAGTTGGAAAGTTAAAAGATGATTAGTGTATCATTAATAAAAGAAGACTTTGGAAAGTGGTTAAAACTGTTCGATTTGGAAAATAGGTAACGGGGATTGAATCAGTCTTCCTAACTAGTAATTTCGGGGACGAAATTCTTTTAAGGGGGGAGGAATGTGACGACCCGGAATTTTTGAGCATTTGAAATTGGAATATTTAATTAATTTTAAATATTCAGAGGTTAATTATAAACTTAAATTTCAAATATTGCTATTTATTGAGTAATTTAATAATTAAATTAAATTTATTTGAAGTTGGATAAAATAGTAAATCGGGTATTCTAAGCTAATTAAAAATATTTTGAAGGCTTGGAAAATACATATTAATAAGACTAAAGGTAATAGAGCTTTTAAAATTTAAATTTAAAAGT
Source organism: Allium fistulosum (assembly GCA_030737815.1). Taxonomy (NCBI): domain Eukaryota; kingdom Viridiplantae; phylum Streptophyta; class Magnoliopsida; order Asparagales; family Amaryllidaceae; genus Allium; species Allium fistulosum. The sequence continues at coordinate 1,528,871,157 of CM060902.1, forward strand.
GTTTTGTTCAGTTTTGAAAATATATCGTTTAAATTGAATTTAAAAATAGCCTTCCGAGGCACAGTCTCGGAATTCGACGAAACCAGTTCCATTGGATCCGTAATATTTTATTTTTATCGGATTTTAAATTTCGTAGCTTTTGGAGTGATTGTGTGAGCGTCCGATAGCCAAAAGTGTTGAATTTATATCAAAAATTTGAGTTGTTATAACGAGATATTTTATACCTAAAAAAATAAATTATTATAAAGGGCAGATCAAAAAATCAACTCAACCATCACCCTATTTTTTTCTCAGCCGACCTACCTACTGATGTACGAGTTAATTAACTTCACATTACCGGTTCTTTCTTTCATTTCAAGCGCGTCGTTCCTCTTATTTTATAATGGTAGCCTTCTTTCAGAAGCAAATAACAGATCAAATTCAACAACGAAAAAAAAGGAAAGATAAAATCGAATTCGAAAGTAACTAAGGAATGGGGAATCGAGCCTTTCCCTTCCATTCTTCATTTCAAACCACGAAGCGATTTAACTCGAGAAAATGAAGACTTCGATCTCAGCATTTGGGGAAGCTCGCGATTCGGTTAAGCTGGAGGGAGAGCTCGCGGTTGAGGTTCTGGTCGCGATTACCTATCGAGCGGCGATTAGGGAAGCTCGAAACGTCGAGAGGCACACGAATAAATCACGGAAGTGATTTGTGAAGTTCTCGAGTATGGGAAGGGGGCAGTTCGAAGACGTGGTTCTAGGCCACGAGTTTGATGTGGTAGTCGCGAGTTCGAGCTGATGTTTGCCTCGCGGAGGCGAAGTGACGATAGCGTCGTGGTGGACTTGGGGTTTGGCGTAGTCACGTAGGGGGCTCTCGGCTGTGATGTTGTCGTTGACGAGGGCTTGGTCATCTCGAAATCGATCGAGCAGTGAGGTACGGTAGTTTAATTTCTATAATGATTTAAATAGATATATATACACTATATTAAAATGAGGATAGTGAATTGTTTAGCTAGCATTGAATATAGCAGTTAGTAAATTAATTTATAATTAGAGAAAGAAAAAGGGTATATATTTATATATGAGTGAAAATATAAATTGTTAATATGGAATAATAAAAATAAATAATATATATAGTTAAGTAGGAATATTATGGACAGTCTAGTAAATTTCTGGTATTTTATTAAGAAAAGGAAAACAAATTTTGATAATAAAATTTTATATATAAATATACACATCTATTTTAATAAATATGGTAAATTGGTTTAATAAACTTATTTGATTTACTTTAGTCATAAAAAAAAATATTTTATTGATAGAAAATTTGTTTAAAAATAAATTATCGGTTTAAACCCAAATTATTAGCTAAATTAAATGAATAAATAGAGATTAATTATTTGACTAATTTAAATATTAATATACCGTACAAATGCTTATACAAGGTCTAAAATCGAGAAAATACAATTCAGAATGGGACTGGAGTGGAATAGACTGCAAATTTAAAAGCAAAGGTGAGTTAATCTCACTCAGTTGAATTTAAATTTAAATGGTTAAATTTAAATCATTGATTGGATGATTGCATTGATTGATGTGCTATATATATATAGTAGTATATACCAATATATACATATTGGCATATGTATATATTTGAGTTGTTGATATTCCCGCATTTATATAGCGGATGAGACCCTATGCGCCGCATAATAGCGGATGATATTTTATAAAACCCATATACCGCGATATTTCACTTTGAAGTGAAATTGGTATTGTGCTAACATCTGTGGATGCAGGGAAACAGGTTGGAGGGATCCAACTGGATTCCTCAAAATATTTAATTTTGTTTAAATATTCTGTGATATGATTTTTGATATCCCGGGATGAATTATATGGATAATTGGATGTTATGGTTTGGTTGGACCAATTTGGATATACTGAGTTATCAAAATCTCTAGAATGGAATTTTGAAAGGAAATAAAAGAGTAAATTTTTAAGTGAAATAATTCAAGTGAATTAGAATGAATTAATAATAAATTGGAAATAAAATAAAAGTGATTGCAAAATTCTAACAATTTGGAATAAGAAGGAATTAACAAGGGAAATAATAAATTGTAAAGCTTAAGTGATATTATTTGAAAGAATAAAGAATTTATTTTTAAATTTAAGGATTGAATTTAATTAAGTAATAAAGAAGGAATTTTGGAAGATTAAATTGGTATTTTCAATTAAAAAGGGTTTAACTCACAATAAAGAAATAAATCTAAAGTTATTGTATTTTGAAATAAATGAAGTAAGCAAGAAATTTATTTCGAAGTAAAGTAAATGGGAAAATCAATGGGAATTTGATTTGGTTGTTTAAAAATTGGAATTTAAAAGAGAAGTGAGATTTTGGAATTTATAAACTGGGTTTATAAAGTAAAATAAAATATCAGGGAATATTTGAGGATATAAATTCAAGGTGGTGAATTTATAAAGGGATATGAATTGGTTTAAAAATAAGTGTTGATTTATTTTTAAAGGATGTGAAGAGAAGTGTATTTCTCTGGATAGCCAAGTACGTTTTTCAAAGCAATTTTAAATATAAGTTAAAAGTTTTCACGTTGTTTAAAAAGGCATGTTTAGAAAATTTATTATTTCTAATATTTAAATTCTAAAGTAAATATTTTCCAAATCTATTATCGTAATAATTATTTAAAGGGTGACTAGTATTTTATTTAAAAAGGTGAAAACTTAGTTTTATATTGTATAAAGTAACCTTATTTTAAATATTCTTAAAAGTATTATTTTTAATTAAGTATTAAAGTAGTTTTCCAAATTTAAATGTTAAAGTATAATTATAATAAAGTGTTTTAAAGTTATTTTAAAATCTATAGGTATTTTGTACTTGGTGATTCAGTGGAAATAATTATTTGGGAAATGTATTCCGTAAGCGGGAACTGTTTTGAAATTGTTTTCAAATGAGCTTTGAAAATTTGGAAATATAACTTGGAAAGATATTTGGGCAAATAAATAATGTGGGAAATTATTTATTGTGTGATGGTTGCTTGTGGATGTTAATTGATAGTTAAATAACCGACTATCAATATTGGCCAAACGCGCTGATCGTTTCGAAGAGACCGGGATCGAGTTTCCGTATACCGGGATTCTAGGTCTGGAGACTCGAATACCACTTCGATCCGGTTGTACGTTTCGTGTAACGTGTTCGGAGTCGAAGATGGAGCTATGAAGTGCAAGGGCTAGTCGCTACTAATCCTGAGGATATTTCCAAAATGGATGTAGTAGGAATAGTGCCTTCGGTTCCGTTCAAACCCGGGACGGACTTGTATGGACGAATGCTTTCGTGACATCGTCAGGTGGACGATGGGCATTCTAAGGGATGTGTTCTGAAAAAGGTATCGTTTAGCCTCGAGCCTCATCAACCGGGAATGACTGAAAATCAGGGGTTATGCAGCAAGGCTTCGTGGGTAGCACCCACTTGAGAGTAAGGTCATCCCTGTCTAGATGTCCCTTTTATTTCGGCTTAGTGGTGCGGTTGCTGATCCCAACCGTGGGGTGATTTTACTTGGAATTATCCAGTAAGGGATGATTCCGGCTTTGTGTTGCAGGGGAGCGGGCGTACTCCTCGGTACTGTGATCTAGGCCACGTACTGTGACAGGTGGTACCCCAGTGCCTAGTCATTCGTTGGAAATCCATTCTCCCTACGTGCCTTGTACGAGTTTGTTTGTATTACCCACGTTGTGGCTAGTATGCTGGAATTTAATAATGTAACAATTTCAGCTATTTTAATAAGTATTTGTGAATAGACACTATTATAATATCAGAGGATTTTGATAAAAAGTGTTTTAGCTATCGTAAGGTAAAAACCCGACATGTTTATTTGTGGCGCGGTCTTACGAGATGCTTTTATTTTCAAAAGGATTTTTGAAACTTTAATAATCAATTGAGTGTGATTTTCTCACGCTGGTTTTCCAGACTGACTCGGGTATTGTTTTATATGATGCTCGGGTCAGACCGAGATAAACAGGTTCAGATTGTAGCTGTGGAGCTCAGGAGACGAGCAGGATGGTGATACGTACTTCCGTATTTGTTTATTGTTCCGTTGTGTATTTGGATGTATGTCATTGATGTGATGAACTCTGATGATGTATTCTGTAAATATATTGTATAAACAGATATATTTTTCTGTTTGAGTAAAGATCTGTTTTGTATATATTATATTTTATTCCGCTGCGATGTGAGATTCTGTTGTTGATTTTCTGTTTCTTCTTCTTCTACCTCTTCTTCTTTAACACAAATGGTTCGATTTTCCGGGTCTGGAAAGTCGGGTCGTTACAGTGGTATCAGAGCTTAGGCTGGCGACAACCTTGGCTCTGGTGGGAATTTTGAGAGTATTAATAGATATGAGCGCGTATTTGTTAGTGAATATAAAATTGTTTTATATTGTGTTGATAGGTTTATTGAGTAGTTTATGGATTCTGGTCGATGTGTGGGACGCCACAACATTGATAGGGATCTCTAAACGCTTGTATAGAACAATTCGACACAGTATTGTTTTAAAATGGGGTAAATGAAATAATTTTACCCAAATTATTTTTGTATATAAAAAGAAAAGTTTTTATAAGCTATTTAGCTTATATATGGATGTTTGATTGTTAGGAAGTGATAATATTAAATTAGTATCATTTAAATATCAAATTGAATAAGAAATTGGAATCATAACCTAGGTTAAGAAAATAAATTCAGATAATAAAGTGAAATTTGTAACTGTGAATTATAAATATGATTTATAATTGGGAATAGGATTCCAGAGGAACATTTGAAAATAAATCGAGATGGATTTCAAATTTGGAATTTTGTGAAGTTTAAAATTCCTTTGAGTTTGGAAATGGTTTGAAAAGGGTTTTGGAGAAATAATAGTATTATTTCAGGAATATTTTGAGTTGAAATCTTGTGAGATTTGGAAATTAAAAATATTTGGAAGTGTTTTTAAAGAGATAAAAGCATTAAATTCTCTTTCGGTCGCTGGGAAATAACTTCGGTGATGACTGCAGCATCATCGATGTTCATTTTCGGGTTTCTGAAAGAGAAATTGCTACCTAGATGTATGGGCTGGTGTTTGTTTGCAAAACTGAGTTTGGTTTTGGAATTGAAAAGGGTTTTGGGTATAGTTGATTTCAAAAGTGATTTTGAAATTCTGGGAAATTGTTTAAACTCTGGAATCTTATTTAAAATGTTTATGGAATGATGAGAAAAATAAAATATATATTAGTTAAATAAATTGTATAATCCCTAATTAAAAGTAAGAGTATAAATGGGATTGAATTTAAATAGATGGAAGTATGGATATAAATAAATTGTGGCTTATAAAATTTAGAAGTGGAATAAATAAGCCAAAATAAAAGTTGTTTGAATTGTGAAAAATGGATGTAAATCCAAAAACTTGAATTATAAAATAGATCGAACTTCAGTAAAATAGTTAAGTGATTTTCGAAGTAAAAATCAAATATTGAATTGTAAAAAGAAGTGTGCTAATTTGGAATAAATTAGAAAAGTGGATATGTTAATGGAATTTGAATTTGGTAATAAAAGTGGAAGTATAAATGAATAATGGAATTGGAGTGTAATAGTGATAATTTGAATTGTAAATAAATTCAAGTAAGCAGAAATGATTGAAGTGGCATTGTTATTAATATAATACAATTCAGGAATAAGTATTGAATGTGGATTAGAGGTTATATTGGATTCAATGAATATACCACTTATATTAAAATGGAAGAGAGTTAAAAATAAATTGAATTGGAATCAATTTAAATTGGTTATGAAACTTAAGCAATTATTTATTCTTATGGATATCGTCAAAACTGCATAAAATAAACCGTCGTTTGACGTAAGTAAAGTAAATTGAAATTCTATCAGTTGATAGAAGTTAAATAAATTGATTTTGAGATCAATTGAATTAAATATAAGTTTGGTTTGCTAAAATGAGCCGAATGTGAGAAATTGAGATGTGAACCATTTAAATTGGATATAGTCGTACATAAATGGGTTGTAACAGTTTAAATTAATGTTGGAACCAAAACATTGCTTATAAGTGTTGTTTAATGTAACGACCCAGAATTTCGACCAAATTAAATTGAGAATATTTAATTAATTTTAAATATTTGAACGATAATTTAATTTGAATCCCCGATCTAACTTTGAAATTGACGATTAAATTACAAAATTTAATCTATTGTAAGTTGAACGAAAATTTATATCTTCAATTTTAAGCTGAAGAAAATTATTTCAAAAGCTTTTAAAATTCGTATTGATAATACGGAAGATAACAGAACCTTCAGAAATTGATTTGGAAACAATCTGTTCAGTTTTGAAATTAAATCGTTCGAATCGATATTTAAAAATAGCCGTCCGAGGCACAGTCTCGGAATTCGACGAAACCAGTTCCATTGGATCCGTAATGTTGAATTATTACTGGATTTCAAATTTCGTATTATTCGGAGTTGTTACGTGAGCATACGGTAAGCAAACGCGTTGAGATTTAAATCAAATTCAATTTGAATTTAAATATATATAATTGGTCAGCATCAGCCACCCTAGTTTCTTAGCAGACCTACTGTCTGTAAATCGCGTACCCTTGTCTCCCCTTCCTTCTCTGTTAAAATACACGAAAGAAAATCAGTTCGTTCAAATGTAAAAACTCTCGTTCACAAGACAAAATAAATGGCAGCTGAATCTCGTTCCCTTTCTATTCAAAATCAGAAACGAAGACAAATTTAAAAAATGGCCGCACACCCTTTCTCTCGTTTAAAATCAAACGAAATTCTTTCGTTCAAAAACAAGTTTAAATGGCCGCCATCTCTCTCGCTGTTAATCCAAATCAACTGGAATCAATTCGTTCCAAATCAAATCAAACTCTTCTCTAAAATAGCATCTAGTTCTCGTAATCGAAGAGAGGGATTCGCGCGCGCACGCGAGGGGTTTCGCGATTTGAGGATTCGCGAGTGTCGATTTGGGGTCAAGGTATTAGTGGCGGCTTCGTTTTCGTCTGGAGTAGACGATCTCGCGACCGAAGATTAGAGCAGGCGCGCGCGCGTTCAGGTGGGGGAGGCGTACTGGCGAAGTGGATGAGGCAACTCGCGATAATGAAGTTCATCGATGGCCATGTTTTCGATTTCGGTGGAAGGCCTTTGGGGCTTTGCGAGGTGACGGCAGCAGCAGTGTCTAGGCATGGCTTCAATCTGGGTTGACTGGCGACCAAATAGGGTTTCGATTTGGGGAGTTCGTCGCGACCTGGGAGGCATCGCGAGGGAGATGCGAACGTGGCGATAGACGAGCAGGCGGAGTCGCGATTTTTCTATACAGCGAGGTATTAATTTAATTTAAGTTTAAGTTAAACAGATTTATTTAAAGATGTTAGATTAAGGTAAAATAATTAGTTAAAATGGAATTTTATTACAATAGATATATTCATATATGGATAAACAGGAAATATAAATTATTACAGTAAGAAATTTATATAGAATAGTTTAAAGTATAATTTATTTTCTTTTTCAGATTCAAGAGATACACATGTAAATATATTTGTAAAATGAAATTTTAGTTTACAGGGAAAAGAAAATGAATTTTTATAAAAATAATATGCAGGGTAATATAAAGGAAATTTTATTTAAATTTAAAACTATTAGTTTAAATAAAAATTTAATAAACATATTCAATCTATTTTAATTTCTGAGGAAAATTTATTTATTATAAGAAGTTTAGTTTAAAATCTATTTAATAAGTTCAAAGTGAATCTTTTAGTTTAAAATTACAAAAAATGAAAATTTGTTATTCGATTTATTTCGGATATTAATGAATTTTATAAAAATTGTTTATACTAGGTCTGAAATGGAGAAATGGTCAAAATGATAAATGGGATTGCAACATTAATAGCTAAGGTGAGATCTCCTCACTCAGATTTATATTTGGATTGCAGTTATCGATTTGATCGTTGTTTGAATGTGCTATTAGATATGATAGGATATATCTATATATATATATAGCAGTATATACATATTGGCATATGTATATATTGGATTGATTGATTCCCGCCTCGTATAGCGGATGAGACCCTATTGCGCCGTTAGTAAGCAGATTTATAAAAACCTATATACCGCGATAATTCCGTACTGGAGCGGAATTGGTATTGTGCTAACATCTTTGGATGCAGGGAGACAGGTTGGAGGGATCCAACTGGATTCCTCAACTGTATTTATTTATTTACAGATGTTGATATATATTCTGTTGTCATATGTCGAGATATGATATTGACTGTTGTGATTGACCAATTGATGCGTTGCATCATCGGGTTCAATTTTAAAGTTTAAAAATAACGATTTTAATTTTAAGAAGAGATTTTAAAAGTGATTATTTGAAAGTATACGTTTTATTTGAATCTTTGAATTGGTTTACTTTAAATAAATAAATGTTATAAATCTAAAGTTATGAAAATTTTAAATTGTGAAATATAACTGAAAAGTGATTTTGAAATAAATAGCCAAGTAATTTATAAAATAGCTTAAGTTTGGATTTCTTTTGAATTACTAAAAATGATGTATATAAAAGATGTACAGAATTGATATTTATCAATTTAAAGTGTTGGAATTTTAAAACGAGTGTTTATAAGTGTTAGAGATTTATAAAATTTTAAATTGTAAAGACATGAGATTTATAGAATTATAAATTGTGAAAATATGAATTTTATAGATTTATAAAGTATGAAGTTATAAAATGGATGAAACGGTAGCATAAAAGATTTATAAGAGATTAACTTATAAATTTGATTTTTGCCTTTAAATGGAATATTTATCGAATTTGTAAATAAAAGGAGATTTATAAAATCGAAGTTGTTATAAAATAGAAATAGAATTTATAAACGTTGTTTTATAAATTCGAAATCAATGGGATTTGAGAAATTAAATATAGAAGATTTTTAAAGAAGATATATTCGCGATTTTGGATAGCGAATTTTTATTGAGATAAAAATGTGTAGAAATGATTGAAATGGGTTAAGTAAATTTTATTCACGATTTTGGACAGTGAATATATTGTTAAGTAAAATGGATTCATTTTTGAAGAAGTAATATTTTAAAAATGAAGTTAAACATTTTAAAGGTGTTTTAAAATGTGTTATGAATCGAAAGCATAGATTTCAACATTTATTGTTGAAATAGACGTTTTCGAGAAATAAGGAAATGGTGGACTATAACACTGTTGTTATAGTAAATGATTTCCGAAAGGAAATGTTTTTATCTAGTATTGGGATCTATATATCTATTTTAAATTTCGAATCCCTATACTAGTGATTTTTGAGTCGTCGTAACGATGTTTTACGTAACATTCGTTTTTACTCAAATAGATGTTGAACTTTATGATTTCCTTAAAGAATGAATATATACTTAATTTGATTTAAGTATATCGAATATTTTCCAAGTGTCGAAAATAAATGATTGCGAAATACTTATTATTTAATAAGTAGGAAAATGCTTTTCCAATATGAAATGAACGTTTTGAGAATTTATCTTTGTAAAGATAAATTGAAATTGAATATTGAGAACGATTTGAAAATCGTATATCAGTAGATATTTTGAAAATATAAATTCACTTTGGAATTTATAAAAGAAATGGGAATTCGTCTTAAAAATAAATGTTGATTTATTTCTGAAGTGTGGAAATTTTATATCTAGTAAAGATATTTTGGAAAATAAATAATTTGGAAAATTATTTGGAATCTGATGATGTCGCGCATCTTTATTGATAGTTAAATAACCGACTATCAATAATTACCTTGAGTAGGTATTTGTTGTGAATTGGATGAATTTGAATGCCACACTTATTTTTAAATAATCGCTCACTATTCGGGTTAGCCGGGAAAGGACCATGGGGTTGTATAACCCATTCCGAATATGTGATACGTCGTTATGAATTGCATTCGAAGACCGGTGTTGAAGACCGGATATTTTTGAAAACGGAAGGATTACCGTCGAGTTACTCTACATCGGCTGATCTCCGATTTAGAGGTTTTATCACCCTTAGTGACGGGAAGTCCGGACGTGATTAGAAATTTATCCGGAAATGCAAGGGCTTCGTGAGAAGTGCCTTCGGTTCTGTTCGATCCCGGAACAGACTTGTATGGATGTGTGTCTGACGTTACAATTTGAGATATAAAGCTGATTTCTTTCAAATACATTTCTGTTGGTGGCGGAGAATTTATTCTCTTAGCTTAACACCCTTCTCTGAGACGTACGAGCTCAGAGGTTATGTAGTTGAAATTTATCAGCGATATATCCCAATTTGGTAACGTGGCATACTGAGTGTTGCTGTGAAATGATCAGTGTTTGATCATTTGCGATATGATCATTTATTTGATCTTATATCTTTGTGATCATAGGTTGATCATTTTGTTTGACCCGAAGCAGGGCTTTTTGAGAAAGCGTAGCTTTGTGGACGAGACTTCATCGAGCCTCACACCCCGGAAATGGTCGAAACAGGAAGGATGCGGCAAGTTTCTAGGGAGTAGCGCCCCTTAGTGTATGTCATTCCTTCTGGATAAAGGTGGTATCATGGTATGGAGCCCAGATACTTAACCTCTGTGGTTGCTGCACAGTTATTATTACTTTGTGGTTTGTTGGAAATCGGGGATCCTCGGGAAGATCGGTGACGATCGGGGGATGGCATACGCGTGTCAGTAGTTACCTATTTTTGCAGAGGTAACCCGGCCTTGTGTTGGCAGAGATCTAACCGTAACGTTAGATTCTCGGGTCGTCTATTCCAGGGACGTACCCATCGTGGATAGGAAGTTCCTTAGCCTGACCATTTGTTGGAAATCCAAAGAAACAATACGTGACTTGTACGGTTTTAGTTGTAGAACCTATCATTCACTTATGGTGGCGCCCCACTGTTTGGATGGTAGCTATAGTAGGCATAGTTCGAAATGTCTATGCTGGCTAAGATTAATATTATACTTTCGAAATGTTTTCTACACTATGCACTAATAATAATATCAAAAATGATTTGATTTTGCGTAGTAAGCATCTTTGACTATCATAAGAAGAAATCTCCTCCAATTCTGCGTTTGCATTGTGTGTGTGGTGGGAGGTCTTATGGTAGTTTCATTTTCCAAAAGCATTGCGAATTGACATTAAAGGTTTCCTGTTGTTTATTTTAAAGAATAACTGTTTTACGATCTCACACCAGTCACCATGACTGACTCGGAGTTTATTGTTCCCTTCTAAACTCAGGGTGCCCACCAATTTCCACACGGGCAGCCTAGAGTTATATTATCAGGATATTCTGGATATTCTGGAGCTTTGGAGATAAGCTGGATGGCGAGACGTAGTATTTGTATCTGATAGTATTTATTCCGCTGCGATGTGTAAGATTCTGATATTGTTTTCTATTGCTGTTCTGTTGTTCTGTTGTTGTTCTTCTTTCTTTTTCTTCTATCTTCTTCTTCTACCTTGTTCTTTTTCTTAAAACCATAACTTTTCGGGTTTCCGGCATTCGATGGCTCAGCAGTCGATAAAGTGAGTATCGATGTTGAATTTTCGAAAGTCGAAAATTTGCGGGATGTTACAAGTGGTATCAGAGCATATGGTTAAGCGACAACCCTGCTCTGTTGGGTGTTACTCATTAGAGATAGAGTCAGTAGTACTCTAGAATGAGTTTGAGTGTAATAATAGATACGAGCGCGTATTTGTTAGTGAATATAAAATTGTTTTATATTGTGATGATTGGTTTGTTGAGTGGTATATGGATTCTGGTCGGTATTGTCCGTACAACTCTATCGATAGGGATCTCTAAACACTTATATAGAACAATTCGGCACAGTATTGTTTTGAATGAGGTAAATGAAATAATTTTGCCCAAAACTATTTTTGTATATAAAAGGAATGATTTTCTGTAAATTATTACAGTATATGGTTGCATGGTTGCTAGAAGTAATAATAGTGAATTATCATCAATGAAATTGAATAAGAAATTGAAATCATAACTCCAAAGTTAAGAGATAAATCCATATACCAATGAAATTTGAGAATGTAAATTATAAATGTGACTTATAATTTGAAACGGAGTTCCAGAAAAGTATTTGGAAACGTTTTAAAAAGAATTTGAAAATTTTGAGGATTGGAAAGTTTAAATTTCTTTTTGATTTGAAAATGAATTTCAAGGGTTTTGAAAAATGTTTTGACGGAATGAAAAGCTCTAAACTCTTTTCGGTCGCTGGAAAATAATTCTGATGATGATCGCGACATCACCGGTGTTCATTTTCGGGTTTCCAAAAGAGGAATTGCTGCCAAATGGTTTTAAATGGAGGTTGTTTGAAAATTTGGGTTTTGTTTTTGAAATTCAAAGGATAATTTGAATTGTTTTCAAAATGGTTTTGAAAGGTTGAAAAGACTCTGGAATACTGTATAAGTATTTATGGAATATGATTGAATTGATAACTTATACAAATAGAAATTGTTAATGTAAATTATGTAATTGTGATTGGAATTAAAGTTCATTAACAAATGAAATCTATAGATATGAATTGAAATATAAAGAGGTGAATTCATATGTGAATAAAAATTTTGAATATGAATTGTAAATATGATTTACAAATGAAAATAGAATTCAAAAAGGAAAATCGAAGATAAAATTTCAGGATGGAATGAAATTGTGAATATGAATTTATAATTGAAAATAGAATTCTAATGGAATGAAATTAGTATGTGAATGTATAAATGATGGTATAAATCAAGATGTAAATAAGTTGATAACTTATAGAACATTTGAAATCTGATTGGAATGAAATTCAAATTGAAGACGAATGAATTAGTAGATGAAACTAATTTAAAATAGTGCGGTTATGAATGAAAGATAAATGATAAATTCATTATTCAGAAGTTAAATAGAATTCAAATTGAATTGAAATTGTGAATTGAATTCAAATGAAATTTGAAATGTAAAATTGAATCATAATGGATATATAACTTCAACAGTGAAGTAAATGATATAAGCAGTTTATATTGAAAATTTTGTAATAGAATTTGCAAAATAGTTTGAGTGCTGTAACTAGATATAATGGCTAGTAGATATACAGGTGTAAAGGAATTGGGATTTTAATTTAGAAGAGAATTCGAATTGCTCGAAAAAGGTATGTATTTGAGTTTTAATATGAGTTTTTGATGATTTCTCTCTAGCCGCTTGGCTTTTTCTTTTTCTTTTTGAAATCTGAGAGTCCGTAGGGACGTTTTGTAGTCGTACCGTATTAGCCGCGCAAAGGAGACGCTGGCGAAATTTTTCGAAAATTCCGAGTGTTAGAAAATTTTTGAGAAAATTTTGAAAGTTTAAATTTGAATTTAAACTCGAATTTGAATTTTGAAGTAAACAATGTTGTTTTGAAACTTAGAATTGAAGTTGGAAATTTAGTTGAATGATAACGAATCTTTAATAGAAAGATTTGTTTTGATAAATTGATAAAACTATTGAATGTTGAAAGATAGTAGACGAGTTAAGGACATTTTTTTCCTAACTTGTAAATTTCGAGGACGAAATTCTTTTAAGGGGGGAAGTCTGTAACGACCCAGAATTTCGACCAAATTAAATTGAGAATATTTAATTAATTTTAAATATTTGAACGATAATTTAATTTGAATCCCCGATCTAACTTTGAAATTGACGATTAAATTACAAAATTTAATCTATTGTAAGTTGAACGAAAATTTATATCTTCAATTTTAAGCTGAAGAAAATTATTTCAAAAGCTTTTAAAATTCGTATTGATAATACGGAAGATAACAGAACCTTCAGAAATTGATTTGGAAACAATCTGTTCAGTTTTGAAATTAAATCGTTCGAATCGATATTTAAAAATAGCCGTCCGAGGCACAGTCTCGGAATTCGACGAAACCAGTTCCATTGGATCCGTAATGTTGAATTATTACTGGATTTCAAATTTCGTATTATTCGGAGTTGTTACGTGAGCATACGGTAAGCAAACGCGTTGAGATTTAAATCAAATTCAATTTGAATTTAAATATATATAATTGGTCAGCATCAGCCACCCTAGTTTCTTAGCAGACCTACTGTCTGTAAATCGCGTACCCTTGTCTCCCCTTCCTTCTCTGTTAAAATACACGAAAGAAAATCAGTTCGTTCAAATGTAAAAACTCTCGTTCACAAGACAAAATAAATGGCAGCTGAATCTCGTTCCCTTTCTATTCAAAATCAGAAACGAAGACAAATTTAAAAAATGGCCGCACACCCTTTCTCTCGTTTAAAATCAAACGAAATTCTTTCGTTCAAAAACAAGTTTAAATGGCCGCCATCTCTCTCGCTGTTAATCCAAATCAACTGGAATCAATTCGTTCCAAATCAAATCAAACTCTTCTCTAAAATAGCATCTAGTTCTCGTAATCGAAGAGAGGGATTCGCGCGCGCACGCGAGGGGTTTCGCGATTTGAGGATTCGCGAGTGTCGATTTGGGGTCAAGGTATTAGTGGCGGCTTCGTTTTCGTCTGGAGTAGACGATCTCGCGACCGAAGATTAGAGCAGGCGCGCGCGCGTTCAGGTGGGGGAGGCGTACTGGCGAAGTGGATGAGGCAACTCGCGATAATGAAGTTCATCGATGGCCATGTTTTCGATTTCGGTGGAAGGCCTTTGGGGCTTTGCGAGGTGACGGCAGCAGCAGTGTCTAGGCATGGCTTCAATCTGGGTTGACTGGCGACCAAATAGGGTTTCGATTTGGGGAGTTCGTCGCGACCTGGGAGGCATCGCGAGGGAGATGCGAACGTGGCGATAGACGAGCAGGCGGAGTCGCGATTTTTCTATACAGCGAGGTATTAATTTAATTTAAGTTTAAGTTAAACAGATTTATTTAAAGATGTTAGATTAAGGTAAAATAATTAGTTAAAATGGAATTTTATTACAATAGATATATTCATATATGGATAAACAGGAAATATAAATTATTACAGTAAGAAATTTATATAGAATAGTTTAAAGTATAATTTATTTTCTTTTTCAGATTCAAGAGATACACATGTAAATATATTTGTAAAATGAAATTTTAGTTTACAGGGAAAAGAAAATGAATTTTTATAAAAATAATATGCAGGGTAATATAAAGGAAATTTTATTTAAATTTAAAACTATTAGTTTAAATAAAAATTTAATAAACATATTCAATCTATTTTAATTTCTGAGGAAAATTTATTTATTATAAGAAGTTTAGTTTAAAATCTATTTAATAAGTTCAAAGTGAATCTTTTAGTTTAAAATTACAAAAAATGAAAATTTGTTATTCGATTTATTTCGGATATTAATGAATTTTATAAAAATTGTTTATACTAGGTCTGAAATGGAGAAATGGTCAAAATGATAAATGGGATTGCAACATTAATAGCTAAGGTGAGATCTCCTCACTCAGATTTATATTTGGATTGCAGTTATCGATTTGATCGTTGTTTGAATGTGCTATTAGATATGATAGGATATATCTATATATATATATAGCAGTATATACATATTGGCATATGTATATATTGGATTGATTGATTCCCGCCTCGTATAGCGGATGAGACCCTATTGCGCCGTTAGTAAGCAGATTTATAAAAACCTATATACCGCGATAATTCCGTACTGGAGCGGAATTGGTATTGTGCTAACATCTTTGGATGCAGGGAGACAGGTTGGAGGGATCCAACTGGATTCCTCAACTGTATTTATTTATTTACAGATGTTGATATATATTCTGTTGTCATATGTCGAGATATGATATTGACTGTTGTGATTGACCAATTGATGCGTTGCATCATCGGGTTCAATTTTAAAGTTTAAAAATAACGATTTTAATTTTAAGAAGAGATTTTAAAAGTGATTATTTGAAAGTATACGTTTTATTTGAATCTTTGAATTGGTTTACTTTAAATAAATAAATGTTATAAATCTAAAGTTATGAAAATTTTAAATTGTGAAATATAACTGAAAAGTGATTTTGAAATAAATAGCCAAGTAATTTATAAAATAGCTTAAGTTTGGATTTCTTTTGAATTACTAAAAATGATGTATATAAAAGATGTACAGAATTGATATTTATCAATTTAAAGTGTTGGAATTTTAAAACGAGTGTTTATAAGTGTTAGAGATTTATAAAATTTTAAATTGTAAAGACATGAGATTTATAGAATTATAAATTGTGAAAATATGAATTTTATAGATTTATAAAGTATGAAGTTATAAAATGGATGAAACGGTAGCATAAAAGATTTATAAGAGATTAACTTATAAATTTGATTTTTGCCTTTAAATGGAATATTTATCGAATTTGTAAATAAAAGGAGATTTATAAAATCGAAGTTGTTATAAAATAGAAATAGAATTTATAAACGTTGTTTTATAAATTCGAAATCATTGGGATTTGAGAAATTAAATATAGAAGATTTTTAAAGAAGATATATTCGCGATTTTGGATAGCGAATTTTTATTGAGATAAAAATGTGTAGAAATGATTGAAATGGGTTAAGTAAATTTTATTCACGATTTTGGACAGTGAATATATTGTTAAGTAAAATGGATTCATTTTTGAAGAAGTAATATTTTAAAAATGAAGTTAAACATTTTAAAGGTGTTTTAAAATGTGTTATGAATCGAAAGCATAGATTTCAACATTTATTGTTGAAATAGACGTTTTCGAGAAATAAGGAAATGGTGGACTATAACACTGTTGTTATAGTAAATGATTTCCGAAAGGAAATGTTTTTATCTAGTATTGGGATCTATATATCTATTTTAAATTTCGAATCCCTATACTAGTGATTTTTGAGTCGTCGTAACGATGTTTTACGTAACATTCGTTTTGACTCAAATAGATGTTGAACTTTATGATTTCCTTAAAGAATGAATATATACTTAATTTGATTTAAGTATATCGAATATTTTCCAAGTGTCGAAAATAAATGATTGCGAAATACTTATTATTTAATAAGTAGGAAAATGCTTTTCCAATATGAAATGAACGTTTTGAGAATTTATCTTTGTAAAGATAAATTGAAATTGAATATTGAGAACGATTTGAAAATCGTATATCAGTAGATATTTTGAAAATATAAATTCACTTTGGAATTTATAAAAGAAATGGGAATTCGTCTTAAAAATAAATGTTGATTTATTTCTGAAGTGTGGAAATTTTATATCTAGTAAAGATATTTTGGAAAATAAATAATTTGGAAAATTATTTGGAATATGATGATGTCGCGCATCTTTATTGATAGTTAAATAACCGACTATCAATAATTACCTTGAGTAGGTATTTGTTGTGAATTGGATGAATTTGAATGCCACACTTATTTTTAAATAATCGCTCACTATTCGGGTTAGCCGGGAAAGGACCATGGGGTTGTATAACCCATTCCGAATATGTGATACGTCGTTATGAATTGCATTCGAAGACCGGTGTTGAAGACCGGATATTTTTGAAAACGGAAGGATTACCGTCGAGTTACTCTACATCGGCTGATCTCCGATTTAGAGGTTTTATCACCCTTAGTGACGGGAAGTCCGGACGTGATTAGAAATTTATCCGGAAATGCAAGGGCTTCGTGAGAAGTGCCTTCGGTTCTGTTCGATCCCGGAACAGACTTGTATGGATGTGTGTCTGACGTTACAATTTGAGATATAAAGCTGATTTCTTTCAAATACATTTCTGTTGGTGGCGGAGAATTTATTCTCTTAGCTTAACACCCTTCTCTGAGACGTACGAGCTCAGAGGTTATGTAGTTGAAATTTATCAGCGATATATCCCAATTTGGTAACGTGGCATACTGAGTGTTGCTGTGAAATGATCAGTGTTTGATCATTTGCGATATGATCATTTATTTGATCTTATATCTTTGTGATCATAGGTTGATCATTTTGTTTGACCCGAAGCAGGGCTTTTTGAGAAAGCGTAGCTTTGTGGACGAGACTTCATCGAGCCTCACACCCCGGAAATGGTCGAAACAGGAAGGATGCGGCAAGGTTCTAGGGAGTAGCGCCCCTTAGTGTATGTCATTCCTTCTGGATAAAGGTGGTATCATGGTATGGAGCCCAGATACTTAACCTCTGTGGTTGCTGCACAGTTATTATTACTTTGTGGTTTGTTGGAAATCGGGGATCCTCGGGAAGATCGGTGACGATCGGGGGATGGCATACGCGTGTCAGTAGTTACCTATTTTTGCAGAGGTAACCCGGCCTTGTGTTGGCAGAGATCTAACCGTAACGTTAGATTCTCGGGTCGTCTATTCCAGGGACGTACCCATCGTGGATAGGAAGTTCCTTAGCCTGACCATTTGTTGGAAATCCAAAGAAACAATACGTGACTTGTACGGTTTTAGTTGTAGAACCTATCATTCACTTATGGTGGCGCCCCACTGTTTGGATGGTAGCTATAGTAGGCATAGTTCGAAATGTCTATGCTGGCTAAGATTAATATTATACTTTCGAAATGTTTTCTACACTATGCACTAATAATAATATCAAAAATGATTTGATTTTGCGTAGTAAGCATCTTTGACTATCATAAGAAGAAATCTCCTCCAATTCTGCGTTTGCATTGTGTGTGTGGTGGGAGGTCTTATGGTAGTTTCATTTTCCAAAAGCATTGCGAATTGACATTAAAGGTTTCCTGTTGTTTATTTTAAAGAATAACTGTTTTACGATCTCACACCAGTCACCATGACTGACTCGGAGTTTATTGTTCCCTTCTAAACTCTGGGTGCCCACCAATTTCCACACGGGCAGCCTAGAGTTATATTATCAGGATATTCTGGATATTCTGGAGCTTTGGAGATAAGCTGGATGGCGAGACGTAGTATTTGTATCTGATAGTATTTATTCCGCTGCGATGTGTAAGATTCTGATATTGTTTTCTATTGCTGTTCTGTTGTTCTGTTGTTGTTCTTCTTTCTTTTTCTTCTATCTTCTTCTTCTACCTTGTTCTTTTTCTTAAAACCATAACTTTTCGGGTTTCCGGCATTCGATGGCTCAGCAGTCGATAAAGTGAGTATCGATGTTGAATTTTCGAAAGTCGAAAATTTGCGGGATGTTACATTTAATCTACTTTCCTCATGGAAATTCTCTTGTTTGTTAGTTAAATATGTAAAATGTTGTTAAGTTGCATGATCTTGGTACTTACATTTTTGAAGTAAGTAAGTACAGGTTCAGGGAAGCCGTATAGCTGATTTTGGGTTGCACTAATTGCTAAATAAATCACTGCTTTGCTTAAAAAAATTGCTATAATAAGGTACGCTTACGCAAAAATTCAAAATAGGAGATATGAACTGCATATATTGATATATATTGTGATTTCCGGCCTGAGGCCGATGTATATATGTATTTGTGCATCCTCCGATATCGCAGAAGTCCCTCCGTACAAGGGAGACTCTGCCAAAATTTTCCGTAAATTTTGGGAGTTAGAAAATTTTTGAAATTTTTGAAAATTTTCATTAACGATAAATAATCTAAATTTGCTAAGCAAATGGAATTGGAACCGAATAATTGAATCTAGTTTAAATATGAATGTAAAGTAAGTGAAATTGAAAGAACTAAGGAAAGTAAGCTTGCAAATAAACTTTTAATTGAGATTTAAATTAATTAGTAAGTGAAACTAATCCATATTCAAAATGGAAGCCAATGTGAGTTTAAATGAAATTGTAAGTCTAGGTAAATAGTAATGAAAATAAACTTCAATGGGGAAGTGAAAATAAATATAAACTTCAAAAATGAAGTAAAACAAATCCAAGAAGTATATAAGATGTTTATATTGGACTTAAGAAATGAATGGTGAATTCTTAAGTAAATTTGGTATGGAGGAAAATTATTCTAGGTGAATAATTGAATGACGATTAAAAATTTGAAGATGTGAATGGGATAGTTGTGAATAAGTGGATAACAATCAAAATGAATGTGAATAAAAAGGAAATTGATAAAATGGATAATTCAATTGGGCTAATTACGTAAGGTGTACGTATATTATTTTATTCGCATAGCTATTTGATCCAGATGTCGAGCACAGAATTTCGAGGTAATTATGCCGATCCGAGTTAGGATTTTTCGCTCGATTTTCAACGGCGAACCTGGATATGGAATTTTGATTGATTCTGGAAATTCTCTATCATAGTTTGTGGCTGTGCAAGGAGAATGACGGTTTCTGATCAAGAAACCAAATCTGAGTCCGCACTAGGAAGTCGGGTGGACGATACTAGTTCGGAAGTGAAATTGTGTGATCGAGTGAGCGATCAAATGTGATATGGCGTACGGATGATATATGTGCATCGTACGAGCTTAAGTAAAACAAATATTGAAAATTGTAAAGGAAAGTATAAAATGACTTTGGGATTGTGATTGAATATTATTGCTTAGTAGGACATACAGGTGTATAAAAGCAATGGATAAATTGGGATTTTTGATTTTAGAAGATAAATTTAATGGCCCGACAAAAAGGTATGTATTTGAATTTCTATATGAAATTTGATTGGGTTTTTGATCCAGCCACTTGGCTTTTTGTTTTCTTTTTGAGATTGGGAGGCCGTAGAGCCATTTTGTAGTAGTACCGAGCTAGCCGCGCAAAGGAGACGCTGGCAAAATTTTTCGGGAATTTAGGGAGTTAGAAAAATTTTGAGAAATTTTTGATAATTCAAAATTTGAATTAAAATTTAAATTTGAATGGATAAGTAGGTGGTATGGGTTGAACTTATGAATAAGTTTGGGAAGTTAAAGGATGATTAGAGTATCATCAATAGAAGATTGTTTAGGTATTGTTAAAACTGTTTGAATTTGGGAAATAGTTAACGGGGATTGGATCATTCTTCCTAACTAGTAATTTCGGGGACGAAATTCTTTTAAGGGGGAAGGAATGTGACGACCCGGAATTTTTGAGCATTTGAAATTGGAATATTTAATTAATTTAAAATATTCAGAGGTTAATTATAAACTTAAATTTCAAATATCGCTGTTATTGAGTAATATAATAATTAAATTAAATTTATATTGAAGTTGAATAAAATAGTAAATCTGGTATTCTAAGCTAATTAAAAATATTTTGAAAGCTCGTAAAATTCATATTAATAATACTGAAGATGATAGAACTTTTAAAATGGAATTTCAAAGAGTTTTGTTCAGTTTAAAAATATATCGTTTAAATTGAATTTAAAAAAAAAAAATAGCCGTCCGAGGCACAGTCTTGGAATTCGACGAAACCAGTTCCATTGGGTCCGTAATATTGTATTATTATCGGATTTCAAGTTTCGTAGTTATTGGAGTTGGTGTGTGAGCACACGGTAAGTAAACGCGCTGAAATTTTATATCGAGACGATTTGAATTCAATTAACATATATCTATATATTTTAGTCAGCCTACAGCTGAAATTCTGTCTCTATCAACGTTTTTTTTTCAAAACACTGCGCAACCCATTCCTCTCCTTTCTTTCAGCCAGAAATCACGCTTCCTGTGCCTTCTCGAATACGCTTCTCTCTTTTATTTTCGTCCTTATTTATTTTCAAAGGATACAACCGAGCTTCACTTATCCTCCTCAACTCAGATGACTCGAAAAAAATGATAGGATGCCGATATTTAACTTCGTTCTCCTCACCCTTCAATCTGAAGTCCACTACATATTTCCCAAATCGCAGCTTTCCTTCCTTGAACAAAATTATTTTGTTCGAATTCAATTTGCTGCTCTTCGTTTTCCAATTTTCGAGCTCGAGGCAGTTATGCTCGTGGGATTGAAGGAAGGCGAGGCGTTCGTTTGGCAGAGGGTGCTACGTCGTATGGTGCGCGAGCGTGAGAAGGTGAGGGCTGAGCTCCGTCGCGATGATTAGGTCGAGCTCGAGGCAGAATTTGGCATCGCGAACTGGTGGGATGTGTCGCGAGTGGCTGCGGAGGTGAGAATCGCGATCGACTCGCAATTTAGGTCGAGGGGAAAGCGCTCTCAGGCGGTAGCTTCATCTAGGGTTTCGATATGGAGCTCGAGCACGACTCTGAAATTTTGGTGGAGCGCAAGGCGGCGAGTGAATTGATGAGGGCTCGAAGTCGAGCAAGGTGGATTTGCGTACAGCAGTTTAGGTTGGTACTCGGTCCAGGCAGCGGTGGCGTTTCTGGAATTCGTGGTGGCCTTAGTTTCAATGTCAGTGAGGTATTCAGATCTTTATTCTTCAATTAATTTAGATTTAACAGTGATAAACAAATTAAATTTTATAAGGGCTGGCAGTAAAGAAATATATATATATATATAATATAATGTTTACAGTAAACTATAAAGTTATTCGGTTTCAGTATTATAAATGTATATCAATGATCAATTTATTTAATAAACATATTTAATTATTTTAGTTGATGAAAATATTTTATTTAATCGGAAATCATCTGTTTGAAATGAATTTTTAGTTAAATGAATTATTAAATGGAAATTTTATTTTGGAGCTAGATTTGTTTAATAAACCTATTTAATTTATTTTGTTAAAAAAATATAAATAATAATATTTCATTTATTTAAACTATTAGTTGAAATAAATTATGGGGTAATTAAATTATCAAATTAGAAATTAATTGATCGATTTATCCAAAATATTGATAAGTTGAATAATGGTATTTAAGGTCGATAATCGGAAAATCAAGGCAATATTGGAAGGGATGGCAAATAAAAGCAAAGGTGAGTTAATCTCACTCAGTTGAATTTAAATTTAAATGGTTAAATTTAAATAATTGATTGAATGGGTGAATTGATTTGGATGTGCTATATTATATATAGTAGTATATAGCAATATATACATATTGGCATATGTATATATTGGAATTGTTGATATTCCCGCATTGTATAGCGGATGATTTATATAAATCCCATATACTGCGATATTCCACCTTGAAGTGGAATTGGTATTTTATATTGTGCTAACGTCTGTGGATGCAGGGAAACAGGTTGGAGGGATCCAACTGGATTCCTCAAAATTATTAGATTATTTAATATTTTGTGTTCTGAATATTTGATATCATGTGATGATTTTATATTGGATGATGTGGTTGATTTGGATTGTCCAGTATAATAAATTATAAAATCCATGGAATTGAATTTTTGAAAAGAAATAAAGGAATAAAAGTTTAAGTAAAATAATTCGAGGAATTGGGATAAAATTTATAACGAATTGAAATAAAAATAAGGTGATTTGGAATTTTAACAAATATGAAATAAGGGGATTTTGAATCTACAAGGGATAATAAATTGTATACTTAAGTGATATTATTTGAAGAATAAAAGAAGTTATTTTTGAAATTAAGGATTAAAGTTAATTAAAGAATAAATAAGGAGTTTTGGAAATCTGTAATTGATATTGGTAAAAAGGGGTTTAACTCGTAATAAGGAATAAAAATCTAAAGGTTAATGTATTTTGGAATAAATGAAGTAGCAAAGGAAATTTATTTCAAAGTAAGTAGAGTAAATTGGGAAATCAATTGGAAATTGATTTAGTTGTTTAAAATTGGAATTTTAGAAGAGAAATGAGATTTTGGAATTTATAAAATGGGTTTATAAAGTAAAATAAAATATCAGTGGATATTAGAAAATATAAATTCAAGGTGGGAATTTATAAAGGGATGTGAATTGGTTTAAAATAAATGTTGATTTATTTTTAAAGGATGGAAATGAGAAGTGTATTTCTCTGGATAGCCAAGTACGTTTTCAAGGTAGTTTTAAATATAAGTTAAAAGTTTTAATATGTTTTAAAAAAAAAACATGTTTTAGAAAATTGGTTATTTTTAAATGTTAACTTTTTTTAAAGTAAGTAGTTTCAAAAATCTATTATTATAGTAATTATATAAAAGTAATTTGGTATTATGTTTTTAAAGAGAGAAATTTAGTTTATATTTATAAATGGTTTTATTTTAAAGTATATATTTTAGTAAAGTATTAAAGTGGTTTTAAATTTCAATATTATAAAGAATATTTATAATAAAGTGCTTTTAAATTATTTTTAAATCTAAAGTATTTTGTACTTGGTGATTCAGTGGAAATAAATATTTGGAGAAATGTATTCCGTAAGCGGAAACTGTTTGAAATTGTTTTCAAAAGGAGTTTGAAAATAGAAATATATCTTGGAAAGATATTTGGACAAATAAATAATGTGGGAAATTATTTATTGTGTGATGGTTGCTTGTGGATGTTAATTGATAGTTAAATAACCGACTATCAATATTGGCCAAATGCGCTGATCGTTTCGAAGAGACCGGGATCGAGTTTCCGTATACCGGGATTCTAGGTCTGGAGACTCGAATACCACTTCGATCCGGTTTGTACGTTTCGTGTAACGTGTTCAGAGTCGAAGATGGAGCTGTGAAGTGCAAGGGCTAGTCGCTACTAATCCTGAGGGTATTTCCAAAATGGATGTAGTATGAATAGTGCCTTCGGTTCCGTTCGGACCCGGGACGGACTTGTATGGACGAATGCTTGCGAAACATCGTCAGCGGACGATGGGCATTCTAAGGGATATGTTCTATAAAGGTATCGTTTAGCCTCGAACCTCATCAACCGGGAATGACTGAAAATCAGGGGTTATGCAGCAAGGCTTCGTGGGTAGCACCCACTTGAGAGTAAGGTCATCCCTGTCTAGATGTCCCTTTTATTTCGGCTTAGTGGTGCGGTTGCTGATCACAACCGTGGGGTGATTTTACTCGGAATTATCCAGTAAGGGATGATTCCGGTCTTGTGTTGCAGGGGAGCGGGCGTACTCCTCGGTACTGTGATCTAGGCCACGTACTGTGACAGGTGGTACCCCAGTGCCTAGTCATTCGTTGGAAATCCATTCTCCCTACGTGCCTTGTACGAGTTTTGTTTGTATTACCCACGTTGTGGCTAGTATGCTGGAATTTAATCATGTAACAATTTCAGCTATTTCAATAAGTATTTGTGAATAGACACTATTATAATATCAGAGGATTTTTATAAAAAGTGTTTTAGCTATCGTAAGGTAAAAACCCGACATGTTTATTTGTGACGTGGTCTTACGAGATGCCTTTGTTTTCAAAAGGATTTTTGAAACTTTAATAATCAATTGAGTGTGATTTTCTCACGCTGGTATTCCAGACTGACTCGGGTATTGTTTTATATGATGCTCGGGTCAGACCGAGATAAACAGGTTCAGATTGTAGCTGTGGAGCTCAGGAGACGAGCTGGATGGCGATACGTACTTCCGTATTTGTTTATTGTTCCGCTGTGTATTTGGATGTATGTCATTGATGTGATGAACTCTGATGATGTATTCTGTAAATATATTGTGTAAACAGATATATTTTTCTGATTGAGTAAAGATCTGTTTTGTATATATTATATTTTATTCCGCTGCGATGTGAGATTCTGTTGTTGATTTTCTGTTTCTTCTTCTTCTACCTCTTCTTCTTTAACACAAATGGTTCGATTTTCCGGGCCTGGAAAGTCGGGTCGTTACAGTTAAGATTAAATTAGTTAGTTAAGGTAAGATAATTGATTTAGAATTAATAAAGGAATAGTTAAGAATCGTTAATTAAATGAGATTTGAACTTTAATTAACGATTCTTAACTATTCCTTTATTAATTCTAAATCAATTATCTTACCTTAACTAACTAATTTAATCTTAATAATTACAAAATAAATTAATTCAATCATTAATAAATTAAATTAGTTAATTATTTATTTTAACTATCTTAGTAATTACAAATCCTTAAATCTACCTTTATTTAAGAATAAAGCATTTCTTATTCATAAACAAATTCTCGTTTCAACACTAGATTCAAATAATTATAAGTTTCCAATTTGAACACACTTAAACATATACTTTAACATTTTTAAAGTTATTAAACATTTATTTTATAAACTTATATTTGTTGTTAAACTATGGAAACAAATTTAAGTTTATAAAATAAATGTTTAATAACTTTAAAAATGTTAAAGTATATTTTTAAGTGTGTTCAAATTGGAAACTTATAATTATTTGAATCTAGTGTTGAAACGAGAATTTGTTTATGAATAAGAAATGCTTTATTCTTAAATAAAGGTAGATTTTAGGATTTGTAATTACTAAGATAGTTAAAATAAATAATTAACTAATTTAATTTATTAATGATTGAATTAATTTATTTTGTAATTATTAAGATTAAATTAGTTAGTTAAGGTAAGGTAATTGATTTAGAATTAATAAAGGAATAGTTAAGAATCGTTAAATAGAAAACAATTTATTAGCTTTAAAAGATAATTTATCAGTTAAATATCCATTTAAAAGAAAATTATCAAGTCAATTCATATCTTATTAACAAAGATATATCAAATCAATTTAATATTTAATATAGATTATTAAATTGATATTGCTTGTATCCTAGTTTTAAATTTGAATTAAGTTATAAATTTAATTCTTTAACAATTTTTAAATGTTAAGTGCATTTTAAATAATTTGAATTTAAAAATGAAATTTAAAAAAAAGAGTAGTTTAAAGGCAAATTGTGTTAAAAATGTTTTTGTTAAAGATAATTCAATTTATAAGTAAGAGTAAAGTTTTATCTTAAATTTAATTAATAGGATGATTAAATGGATAAGATTGGATGTTAATTAATGATTAGAATTAATTAATCAAGTAATTAAAGGTTAATTAAGTTACAGTTAGAACTTAAATTAATTTAATAATTAGTGGTTAATTAATGGTTTATCAAAGATAAATTAACTTGTAATTAAAAATGATTAATCTAAGTTTAAATTCTTAAGAAAGGAAATTAAGAATTGTAATTAGTTAATGAAGGTCATTAACTTAAGATTTGTTAAATAATGTATTTATGTGATAAATTTTAATAATTAATTAGATTAATTGATTAAGAGAATCAATTGTGAAAATAGTTAAGTATAATTACTTAAGTGAAGCAATTAAAGGAATATTACTTAATATAATTAATTGAGTTTAATTTGATTTGTTTAAGTTAATTAATTTAGTTTAATTAATTTAAATTTATCATTGAAATTTTATTAGAGATAAGTAATTGCTTAAATATAATAAATGAAGTATAAATACATAGTAAAGTAATTAATGGTAATTACTATATGTAATTAATTAAAGATGATTTAGTATGATAGTAATTTGGATTAAATTACTTTGTGGAATTAATCAAGGGATTAATTGAGATAATTAATTAAAGGAGTAATTAATTTATTAAGTGAAGTAATTAAGAGTAGTTAATTACTGAATGGGATTAATCAAGACTGGTTAATAAATGTGGTTTAGTAAAGATTAATTACTTAATGTAATTAATTTAAATGGGATAATTAAATCAAAATGTAATTAAGGATCATTAATGTATATGATTAATGATGTAATTAAGAATTGATTCATTAAAACTAATTAATCAATAATAAGTGATTTTGAGTAATTAATTAATTGTAATTAATTAAGGATAAATATAATTAATTATGGTTAATTAATGAAAAGAGTAATTAAAGGTTAATTACTGTTTTGGTTAAGGATAATTAATTTGTGAAATTAATTGAAAGATAATTACTTGAATGTAATTAAAGGATAATTAATCCAGGATGATTAATTAAGATGGAAATCTAGAGAATGATTAATTAATTGATTTGTAATTAATTAATGGTTAAGTAAGCAAGATTTATAGAATGAAGTAATTAATTTAATTTACTTTAAATTAATTAGAGATTAAGTAATTAATTTAATTCATTTTAAATTAATTATAAATGATGTGTTTATGAATCATTGCTTATGTATTGATGGATGATATTGATTTCCTTGAGTGGTTTAAAATCTCAGATATGAGATAAATAATGCTGTGTGATATGGATTGTCTATTTATGATGATATTGTAGATTATCTATCTGTGATATTGTGAACTATCTATCTGTGTGTATATAGATAATTAAAATGAATTGTTTTAACTTTAAAACAACTTGGCCTTAAAAGACACGGTTTGGATTTCGATGAGACCGGGATCGGGTTTCCGTATACCGGGATTCCAGGTCTGGAGACCCGAATACCACATCGATCCAAAATAACGTTAGGTCGTGAAATCCAAGTGGAGCAAGTGAAGACTCGAGGTATAAGAACTATTCGTCAGTATAACTCTGTGGGTGATTCCGTAATGAGTTTGACGGAGATAGTACTTATAGATTCGAGATGGTGATTCAGAATGCAAGGGTTATTGTCGTTAACTCTGAGGGTGATTCCAAAATGAGTGTAACGAGATAATGCCTTCGGTTTCGTTCGAACCCGGAACGAACTTGTATGGATTGAATGCTTTCAGAACATCGTCAGGCGGACGATGAGCATTCTAAGTGATGAATTCTGATAAAGGTAATCGTGACCTCAAGCCTCATCAACCGGGAATGGCTAAAACAGGGGAGGTGCAGCAAGGTTTCGTGGGTAGCACCCACTTGAGAGCGAGATATACCCCTGTCTAGATGTCCCTTTTTATTTTCGGCTGTGTGGGCAGTTGTAGAGCTCCGACTGCTGGGGTTGTTTCGTTCGGAACTGTTCAGTAAGGAATGGTTCGGACCTTGTGTTGCAGGGGAGCGGGCGTACTCCTCGGTACGCTGATCTAGGCCAGGTACTGTGACGGGCGGTACCCCAGTAGCCCTGCCATTGTTGGAAACCCATTTTCCCTACGAGACCCTACGGTTTTGATTGTATTACCCACATTGTGGCTAGTATGCTGGAATTTAATCATGTAACAATTTCAGCTATTTTCTATTTACTTGAAAACCCTAGACCTATTATAATATCACTGAATTTCCTATCAAATGTTTTGGTTAGCGTAAGGTAAAAACATTTCCATGTTTATGTGTGGGATGTCTTACGTGATACCTTTTGTTTTCAAAGGATTTTCAAAGTTTAGCAACTTTAACCTGTTACTCATACCAGACCCATGTCTGACCCAGAGTTTATTTCCTGTTTTTCTTAAACTCTCGGGTACCCAAATTTTTACGGATAGCCAAGGGATTCAGGTTTGCTTTGACGAATTGTGGAGGAGCAATGGAGCAGGAGGCTTCAGCGTTGTAGATATATATATAGTGTTCCACTGTGTTGGTATCTCTGTATTGTGTTGTATTGTGTTGTATTGTGTTGTATCGAGTTGTATTAACTAGACAGGTGTTTATAACTGTCTAGTGTGTGTTGTATTATCTGTGTAACTCTGATGTATATGATATTATGTATTCTCTTATGTGATATTATATTTTATTCGTTCCGCTGTTGAGATTCTGATGTTGTTTCTTCTTCTTCTCTTTCTTTTCTATTTCTCACCCCTTTCTTTCTTAAAAACGGCGTGATTTTCCGGTAGTGGAAAGTTGGGTCGTCACACGTGGTATCAAATTTCCAACTTAAATTGAAAGTAAGTTGTTTAAATGCTTTTGATAATGCTTATTTAATTATTAATAAGAAATTGTTTTATCTCAAGGTAAATTAAGATTTAATAACTTAGAGTAATTAAATTAACAAGATAACTAATAATGAATAATTAATTAATTAATTTAATTAACTAATGATATGGATGGTTAATTAAGTAATTAAGAGTTCTAAAATTATTAATTAATGAATGGTTAAATGTTAATTAATCAAGTAATTGAAGGTTAATTAAGTTGCGGGTAAAACTTAAATTAATAAAATAATTAGGGGTAAATTAATTGGTTATTAAGGATAAACTAATTGTAAATTAATTTAATCTAAGTTAAATTTCTTAAGGAAAGAAGTTAAGAATTGTTAATAGTTAATGAAGGTCATTAACTTAAGATTTGTTAAATAATTAATCAATGTGATAATTTTAAATACAAAAATTAGATTGATTAATTAAAGATAATCAATTATTAAAGTATTAAGTATAATTACTAAATGGAAGTAATTAAGGGATTAATTGCTTAATGTAATTAATCGAGTTTAATTTGATTTATTTAAGTTAATCAATTTAGTTTAAATTAATTTAAATTAATCATTGGATGATTTGATAAGTAAAATTACTTAAAGGTAATTAACGAAGAGGAATTACTTAATGAAGTAATTAATGATAATTACTGTATGTAATTAATTGAAGATGATTTAAGTATGATAGAAATTTGGGTTAAATTACTTTGTGAAATTAATCAAGAGATTAATTGAGATAATTAATTATGGAGTAATTAATTTATTAAGTGAATTAATTAAAGGTAGTTAATTACTGAATGGGATTAATCAAGACTGATTAATAAATGTGGTTAGTTAGAGATTAATTACTGAATGTAATTAATTTAAATGGAAAAATAAATTAAATAGGGATCATTAATTTATATAATTAATGGTGTAATTAAGGATTGATTCAATAAGACTAATTAATCAATAATAAGAGATTTTGAGTAATTAATTAATTGTAATTAATTAAGGATAAATGTAATTAATTATGGTTAATTAATAAAAAGAGTAATTAAGAGTTAATTACTGTATTTGGATTTAGATAATTAATTTGTGAAATTAATTAAAGAGAAATTACTTGAATGTAATTAAAAGTATTAATCCAGGATGATTAATTAAGATGGAAATCTAGAGAATGATTAATTAATTGATTTGTAATTAATTAATGGTTAAGTAAGCAGGATTTATAGAATGAAGAAATTAATTTAATTTACTTTAAATTAATTAGAGATTAAGTAATTAATTTAATTCATTTTAAATTAATTATAGATGATGTGTTTATGAATCATTGCTTATGTATTGATGGATGATATTGATTTCCTTGAGTGGTTTAAAATCTCAGATATGAGATAAATAATGGTGTGATATGGATTGTCTATTTATGATGATATTGTAGATTATCTATCTGTGGTACTGTAGATTATCTATCTGTGATATTGAGAACTATCTATCTGTGTGTATATAGATAATTAAAATCAATTGTTTTAACTTTAAAACAACTTGGCCTTAAAAGACACGGTTTGGATTTCGATGAGACCGGGATCGGGTTTCCGTATACCGGGATTCCAGGTCTGGAGACCCGAATACCACATCGATCCAAAATAACGTTAGGTCGTGAAATCCAAGTGGAGCAAGTGAAGACTCGAGGTATAAGAACTATTCGTCAGTATAACTCTGTGGGTGATTCCGTAATGAGTTTGACGGAGATAGTACTTATAGATTCGAGATGGTGATTCAGAATGCAAGGGTTATTGTCGTTAACTCTGAGGGTGATTCCAAAATGAGTGTAACGAGATAATGCCTTCGGTTTCGTTCGAACCCGGAACGAACTTGTATGGATTGAATGCTTTCAGCACATCGTCAGGCGGACGATGAGCATTCTAAGTGATGAATTCTGATAAGGTAATCGTGACCTCAAGCCTCATCAACCGGGAATGGCTAAAACAGGGGAGGTGCAGCAAGGCTTCATGGGTAGCACCCACTTGAGAGCGAGATATACCCCTGTCTAGATGTCCCTTTTTATTTTCGGCTGTGTGGGCAGTTTTGAGCTCCAACTGCCGGGGTTGTCTTGTTCGGGACTGTCCAGTAAGGGATGTTCCGGCCTTGCGTTGCAGGGAACTTAGGGTGGGTTCTCGGTACGCTGATCTAGGCCAGGTACTGTGACGGGCGGTACCCCAGTAGCCCTGCCATTGTATGGAATCCCAAAATCCAATAAGTGCCAACGGATTTGATTGTAAACCTAGTATGCTGGAATTTAATGAATGTAACAATTTCGGCTATTTCTTATTTACTTG
The DNA here is from genome assembly GCA_030737815.1 of Allium fistulosum. Classification (NCBI taxonomy): domain Eukaryota; kingdom Viridiplantae; phylum Streptophyta; class Magnoliopsida; order Asparagales; family Amaryllidaceae; genus Allium; species Allium fistulosum. The sequence continues at coordinate 1,528,902,887 of CM060902.1, forward strand.
AAAACCCTAGACACTATTATAATATCACTGGATTTCCTAAAAATGGTTTGGTTAGCGTAAGGTAAAAACTTTTCCATGTTTATGTGTGGGAAGTCTTACGTGATACCTTTTGTTTTCAAAGGATTTTCAAAGTTAAGCAACTTTAACATGTTACTCATACCAGACCCATGTCTGACCCGAAGTTTATTTCTGTTTTTCATAAACTCTCGGGTACCCAAATTTTTACGGGTAGCCAAGGGATTCAGGTTAGTTTTGACGAATTCTGGAGGAGCAATGGAGCAGGAGGCTTCAGCGTATAGATATATAGGTGGTTTCGTTGTGTTAGTGTTTATTCTGTATTTTCGCTGTGTTGTATCTCTGTGATGTGTGAGTTGTATTAACTAGACAGGTGTTTATAACTGTCTAGTATGTGATGTATTATCTGTGTACTCTGATGTATATGATATTATGTAATATCTATGTGATATATTATATTTTATTCGTTCCGCTGTTGAGATTCTGATGTTGTTTCTTCTTCTTCTCTTTCTTTTCTACTTTCTCACCTCTTTCTTTTCTTAAAAACGGCGTGATTTTCCGGAAATGGAAAGTTGGGTCGTCACACGTGGTATTCCATTATCAAAAGCTCTGATACCAACTGTGACGACCCGACTTTCCAGACCCGGAAAATCGAACCATTTTAGTTAAAGAAGAAGAGGTAGAAGAAGAAAATAAAAGAAAAACAACATCAGAATCTAACCATCGCAGCGGAATAAAATATAATATATCAACAGATCTTTACGCAAATCAAAACTATATCTGTTTATACAATACATCAGAATACATCATCAGAGTACATCAACATCCATAACATACAACTGAATACACAGCGGAAAAAAATATAGCAAGTACGGGAGTACGTATCGTCATCCAGCTCGTCTCCTGAGCTCCTCAGCATCATATCCTAAACCTGTTTATCTCGGTCTGACCCGAGCATCATATAAAACAATACCCGAGTCAGTCTGGAAAACCAGCGTGAGAAAATCACACTCAAATTGATTATTAAAGTTTCAAAATCCTTTTGAAAACAAAAGCATCTCGTAAGACCACGCCACAAATAAACATGTCGGGTTTTTACCTTACGATAGCTAAAACACTTTATATCAAAATCCTCTGATATTATAATAGTGTCTATTCACAAATACTTATTCAAATAGCTGAAATTGTTACATGATTAAATTCCAGCATACTAGCCACAACGTGGGTAATACAAACAAAACTCGTACAAGGCACGTAGGGAGAATGGATTTCCAACGAATGACTAGGCACTGGGGCACCACCTGTCACAGTACGTGGCCTAGATCACAGTACCGAGGAGTACGCCCGCTCCCCTGCAACACAAGGCCGGAATCATCCCTTACTGGATAATTCCAAATAAAATCACCCCACGGTTGGGATCAGCAACCGCACCACTAAGCCGAAATAAAAAGGGACATCTAGACAGGGATGACCTTACTCTCAAGTGGGTGCTACCCACGAAGCCTTGCTGCATAACCCCTGATTTTCAGTCATTCCCGGTTGATGAGGTTCGAGGCTAAACGATACCTTTATAGCACATATCCCTTAGAATGCCCATCGTCCACCTGACGATGTCACGAAAGCATTCGTCCATGCAAGTCCGTCCCGGGTTCGAACGGAACCGAAGGCACTATTCCTACTACATCCATTTTGGAAATATCCTCAGGATTAGTAGCGACTAGCCCTTGCACTTCACTGCTCCATCTTCGACTCCGAACACGTTACACGAAACGTACGAACCGAATCGAAGTGGTATTCGAGTCTCCAGACCTAGAATCCCGGTATACGGAAACTCGATCCCGGTCTCTTCGAAACGATCAACGCATTTGGCCAATATTGATAGTCGGTTATTTAACTATAAATTTACATTCACAAGCAACCATCACACAATAAATAATTTCCCACATTATTTATTTGCCCAAATATCTTTCCAAGATATATTTCTATTTTCAAACTCCTTTTGAAAACAATTTCAAACAGTTTCCGCTTACGGAATACATTTCCCCAAATATTTATTTCTCTGAAACACCAAGTACAAAATACTTTAGATTTAAAAATAATTTAAAAGCACTTTACTATAAATATACTTTATAATATTGAAATTTAAAAACTACTTTAATACCTTAACAAAATATATACTTAAGGAATATTTAAAATGAAACCACTTTACAAATATAAACTAAATTTCTCTTTTAAACATAATAGCAAATCACTTTTATATAATTACTACAAGAATAGATTTTTGAAAATACTTACTTTAGACTTTAACATTTAGAAATAATCAATCTTCTAAAATATGCTTTTTAAAACATATTAAACTTTTAACTTGTATTTAAAATTGCCTTGGAAAAACGTACTTGGCAATCCAGAGAAATACACTTCCCATTTCCATCTTTTTTAAAAATAAACCAACATTTATTTTTAAACCAATCCATATCCTTTTATAAATTCCCATCTTGAATTTATATTCTCCCTTATCCACTGATATTTTATTTTACTTTATAAACCCAGTTTATATCTCCAAAATCTCATTTCTCCTTTAAAAATCCAAGTTTTTAAACACTTAAATAAATTTCCAATTTATTTCCATTTTACTTTACTTTGAAGTAAATTTCCCTATTTACTTCAATTATTTCAAATACATTAACTTTCATCTTTTATTTCTTTATTATGAGTTAAAACCCTTTTTAACTAAAATACCAATTCCGGATTTCCAAACTTCTTCAATTAATATTTTAATTAAATTAAATCTTTAAATTTCAATAAAATCAATTCTTTTATATTTTTAAATAATATCACTTTAGTTAAAGATTTATTTCTTCACTATTAAATTCAAAATCCTCTTTTCCCATATTTGTTCGAATTAAGAAATTTCTTTATTTCTTTTACAATTCCTTATTTAATTTATTCGAATTCACTAGAATTATTTAACTTAAATTTTACTCTTTTATTTCTTTCCAAAATTCAATTCAATTGCTTTTGATAACTCATTATACTGGGAAATTCAATCCAACCAGATTATCCAATATAAATCATCACAGGATATCAAAAATCATATCACAGAATATTTAAACAAAATTAAATATTTTGAGGAATCCAGTTTGATCCCTCCAACCTGTTTCCCTGCATCCACAGATGTTAGCACAATACCAATTCCACTTCAAGGTGGAATATCGCGGTATATGGGTTTTTATATAAAATCATCCGCTATTATGCGGCGCATAGGGTCTCATCCGCTATACAATGCGGGAATATCAACTCCAATATATACATATGCCAATATATATATATTGGTATATACTACTATATATATCACATCAATCAGATCAACCATTCAATAAATTATTTAAATTTAACCATTTAAATTTAAATTTAACTGAGTGAGATTAACTCGCCTTTGATTTTCATTTGCAACCGATTTCCAACCAGCTTGTTTCCATTATTTTCGACCTTGTTCAAGTATCATAAGATTTATTAAGATTTGAACTATTCGAACGGTAAATTACCATCAATATAAATTAAATTAACCAATTATTTTATTTAAACTAATGTTCTGGACGACTACAAACTAAGTTACAAAAATAATTAAATAGGTTATCTTACCAATATTTCACCTAAATAAATTATTATTATTTTTAAAATGATTTGTAAATTAAAATATCTATGTATGTATTTATCTACTTCATTTTCTTTTGAAACTACCTAAACTACCTACGCCTATACTTATAAATAAATCTATATTTCCCTTTTCAAATTCTACCTTCTAAATCATGTCCATACATAGACTGTTTCTGATTTCAGTTTACATATATTTATACACAACTTTAAACGTATTTATCTTTTGATCTATATATATATACGTTTTCTCTGTCAAATAAGAATGAACAAATTTGAAAACGTTTTAAGTTTACTTAAATGGAAACAAGATGATTACCTTACTTCAAATCGGAGGCACAAACTGCCTCGTGAATCCCTCTGCAGTTGCCCAGACACACGCCACCACTCCAGTTCGTGCACGCGACTTTCTCGACTTTGGCCAACAACTCACGCTCCGGCCCCTCCATCGAAACCCTAGTCGCACTTTAGAAAACTGCCTCGCGAGCGCCACCTTCCAGATAAAATCGATTCGCACGCCACCTCACGACATCGCCTGATCAATTCGAGTTCAACTATGCCTATAGCTTCCCCTTCCCCCCGTTCCACTAAACATCGGCGCCCTTCCAACTACGCAACCCAGCCTCGCGTAAAGCCATCGAGCAACCCAAGCTGTACGTGATTTCTTCTAGAAATCGAAATCGAATTCGTTCGATTTGAATTAGGGAAGCGGTTTCGATCTGAAAAAGAAGGCCATGACTTTGATTTGTAATCGAATTTGATTTCGATTTAGGCCGCGTTCATTCATTTTTCGTTTCGGCTGAAATATTTTAAAAAGAGGAGACGTGGGTTCTAGCAGGAGGTAGCGTGTTGAGGAATGGGTAAAGTATGGCGATAGATACAGGCTAGGTCTGCTTATAGGGTACTAATAGATTTGAAATTTTATATTGTTATATCCAAAAATATCTCAGCTATCAAATGTTAAACGTATTACTTGTCTTGCGTGAGAAGATAGTTTCCCCACTGTGCTGTTGATGTTGATAAAACTTTAACAGTTGATAAGATGAAAGATATTTAAATTAAAACGATTAACCATTGTCTAAGCGTTTTTATCTCGTACGCTCACATAACAACTCTGAACGCTACGAAAATTGAAATCCGGTAATAATTCAATATTACGGATCCAATGAAACTGGTTTCGTCGAATTCCGAGACTGTGCCTCGGAAGGCTATTTTTAATTTCAATTTAAACGTTAAAATTTCAAAGCTGATTAAAACAGTTTGAAATTACATTCTGAAGCTTCTATTATCTTTAGTATTATCATTACGAATTTTACGAGCTTTCAAAATATTTTAATTAGCTTAGAATGCCAGATTTACTATTTTATCCAACTTCAAATAAATTTAATTTAATTATTAAATTACTCAATAAACAGCGATATTTGAAATTTAAGTTTATAATTAACCTCTGAATATTTAAAATTAATTAAATATTCCAATTTCAAATGCTCAAAAATTCCGGGTCGTCACATTCCTCCCCCCTTAAAAGAATTTCGTCCCCGAAATTACCAGTTAAGAAGAATGATCCAATACCCATTACTATTTCCCAAATTCAAACAGTTTTAACAATACCCAAACAATCTTTTATTAATGATACACTAATCATCTTTTAATTTCCCAAACTTATTCATAAGTTCAACCCATACCACCTACTTATCCATTCAAATTTAAATTTGAATTATCAAAATTTTCCAAAATTTTTCTAACTCTCTAAGTTTCCAAAAAATTTTGCCAGCGTCTCCTTTGCGCGGCTAGCTCGGTACAACTACAAAATGGCTCTACGGCCTCCCAATCTCAAAAAGAAAACAAAAAGCCAAGTGGCTGGATCAAAAACCCAATCAAATTTCATATAGAATTTCAAATACATACCTTTTTGTCGGGCCATTAAATTTTATCTTCTAAAATCAAAAATCTCAATTTATCCATTGCTTTTATACACCTGTATATCATACTAAGCAATAATATCCACTCACAATTCCAAAGTCATTTTATCGACTTCTTTACAAATTTTCAATATTTGCTTTACTTAAGCCTGTACGATGCACATATATCATCCGTACGCAATATCACATTTGATCGCTCAATCGATCACAAAATTTCACTTCCGAACTAGTATCGTCCACCCGACTTCCTAGTGCGGACTCAGATCTGGTTTCTCGATCAGAAACCGTCATTCTCCTTGCATAGTCACAAACTATGATAGAGAATTTCCAGAATCAATCAACAATCCATATCCAGGCTCGCCATTGAAAATCGAGTGAAAAATCCTAACTCGGATCGATATAACTATCTCGAAATTCTGTGCTCGAATTCTGGATCAAATAGCTATGTGAATAAAATAATATACGTACATCCTACGTATAAATTTCAATTGATTATCAATTATATCAATTTCCTCTTTATTCACTTTCATTTTGATAGTTATTCTCTTATCCAAAATTTTCCTTGTCAGTTCCGATTTTCATTTAATTATTTACTTGGAATAATTTCTCAATACAAATTTTCTTAAGAATTCACTATTCATTTCTTAAGTCCAATATAAATATTTTACATATTTCTTATATTTACTTCACTTCACTATTGAAGTTCATATCCATTTCTATTCACTTTTATCTTTACAATTCCATTTAAATTCAATTTGGCTTCCACTCGAACATTTAATTAGTTGCACTTGCTAATTAATTTAAATCTCAATTAAAAATTTATTTGCAACTTACTTTCTTAAGTTCTTTTGATTGCCCTTACTTTACATTCACAATTAAAATAGATTCCAATTTATCCAGTTTCAATTCCATTTGCTTAGCAATTTAAATCATTTACCGTTAATGAAAATTTTCAAAAATTTCAAAAATTTTCTAACTCCCAAAATTTACGGAAAATTTTGGCAGAGTCTCCCTTGTACGGAGGGACTTCTGCGATATCGCAGGATGCACAAATATATATATATACATCGGCCTCAGGCCGGAAATCACAATATATATCAATATATGCAGTTCATATCTCCTATTTTGAATTTTTGCGTAAGCGTACCTTATTATAGCAAATTTTTTTTTTTTTTTTTTTAGCAGAGCAGTGATTTATTTAGCAATTAGTGCAACCCAAAATCAGCTATACGGCTTCCCTGAACCTGTACTTACTTACTTCAAAAATGGAAGTACCAAGATCATGCAACTTAACAACATTTTACAAGTTTAACTAACAAACAAGAGAATTTCCATGAGGAAAGTAGATTAAACAACACTTATAAGCAATGTTTTGGTTCCACATTAATTTAAATTGTTACAACCCATTTATGTACGACTACATCCAATTTAAATGGTTCACATCTCAATTTCTCACATTCGGCTCATTTTAGCAAATCAAATTTATATTTAATTCAATTGATCTCAAAATCAATTTATTTAACTTCTATCAACTGATAGAATTTCAATTTACTTTACTTACGTCAAACGACGGTTTATTTTATGCAGTTTTGACGATATCCATAAGAATAAATAATTGCTTAAGTTTCATAACCATTTTAAATTGATTCCAATTCAATTTATTTTTAACTCTCTTCCATTTTAATATAAGTGGTATATTCATTGAATCCAATATAACCTCTAATCCACATTCAATACTTATTCCTGAATTGTATTATATTAATAACAATGCCACTTCAATCATTTCTGCTTACTTGAATTTATTTACAATTCAAATTATCACTATTACACTCCAATTCCATTATTCATTTATACTTCCACTTTTATTACCAAATTCAAATTCCATTAACATATCCACTTTTCTAATTTATTCCAAATTAGCACACTTCTTTTTACAATTCAATATTTGATTTTTACTTCGAAAATCACTTAACTATTTTACTGAAGTTCGATCTATTTTATAATTCAAGTTTTGGATTTACATCCATTTTTCACAATTCAAACAACCTTTATTTTGGCTTATTTATTCCACTTCTAAATTTTATAAGCCACAATTTATTTATATCCATACTTCCATCTATTTAAATTCAATCCCATTTATACTTTTACTTTTAATTAGGGATTATACAATTTATTTAACTAATATATATTTTATTTTTCTCATCATTCCATAAACATTTTAAATAAGATTCCAGAGTTTAAACAATTTCCCAGAATTTCAAAATCACTTTTGAAATCAACTATACCCAAAACCCTTTTCAATTCCAAAACCAAACTCAGTTTTGCAAACAAACACCAGCCCATACATCTAGGTAGCAATTTTTCTTTCAGAAACCCGAAAATGAACATCGATGATGCTGCAGTCATCACCGAAGTTATTTCCCAGCGACCGAAAGAGAATTTAATGCTTTTATCTCTTTAAAAACACTTTCAAATATTTTTAATTTCCAAATCTCACAAGATTTCAACTCAAAAATATTCCTGAAATAATACTATTATTTCTCCAAAACCCTTTTGAAACCATTTCCAAACTCAAAGGAATTTTAAACTTCACAAAATTCCAAATTTGAAATCCATCTCGATTTATTTTCAAATGTTCCTCTGGAATCCTATTCCCAATTATAAATCATATTTATAATTCACAGTTACAAATTTCACTTTATTATCTAAATTTATTTTCTTAACCTAGGTTATGATTCCAATTTCCTATTCAATTTGATATTTAAATGATACTAATTTAATATTATCACTTCCTAACAATCAAACATCCATATATAAGCTAAATAGCTTACAAAAACTTTTCTTTTTATATACAAAAATAATTTGGGTAAAATTATTTCATTTACCCCATTTTAAAACAATATTGTGTCGGTTTATCTTGTTTAAGAGTTTAGAAATCCCTATCGATGTTGTGGCGTCCCACACATCGACCAGAATCCATAAACACTCAACCGATAAGTCAACACCATATAAAACCATTTTATATTCACTAACAAATACGCGCTCATATCTATTAATACTCTCAAAATTCCCACCAGAGCCAAGGTTATCGCCAACCTAAGCTCTGATACCACTGTAACGACCCGAGCATCATATCCTGTAACCTATAATACTCGGTCTGACCCGAGCATCATATAAAACAATACCCGAGTCAGTCTGGAAAACCAGCGTGAGAAAATCACACTCAAATTGATTATTAAAGTTTCAAAAATCCTTTTGAAAATAAAAGCATCTCGTAAGACCACGCCACAAATAAACATGTCGGGTTTTTACCTTACGATAGCTAAAACACTTTTTATCAAAATCCTCTGATATTATAATAGTGTCTATTCACAAATACTTATTAAAATAGCTGAAATTGTTACATGATTAAATTCCAGCATACTAGCCACAACGTGGGTAATACAAACAAAACTCGTACAAGGCACGTAGGGAGAATGGATTTCCAACGAATGACTAGGCACTGGGGCACCACCTGTCACAGTACGTGGCCTAGATCACAGTACCGAGGAGTACGCCCGCTCCCCTGCAACATAAGGCCGGAATCATCCCTTACTGGATAATTCCAAATAAAATCACCCCACGGTTGGGATCAGCAACCGCACCACTAAGCCGAAATAAAAGGGACATCTAGACAGGGATGACCTTACTCTCAAGTGGGTGCTACCCACGAAGCCTTGCTGCATAACCCCTGATTTTCAGTCATTCCCGGTTGATGAGGCTCGAGGCTAAACGATACCTTTTTCAGAACATATCCCTTAGAATGCCCATCGTCCACCTGACGATGTTTCGCAAGCATTCGTCCATACAAGTCCGTCCTGGGTTTGAACGGAACCGAAGGCACTATTCCTACTACATCCATTTTGGAAATATCCTCAGGATTAGCAGCGACTAGCCCTTGCACTTCACAGCTCCATCTTCGACTCCGAACACGTTACACGAAACGTACAAACCGGATCGAAGTGGTATTCGAGTCTCCAGACCTAGAATCCCGGTATACGGAAACTCGATCCCGGACTCTTCGAAACGATCAACGCATTTGGCCAATATTGATAGTCGGTTATTTAACTATCAATTAACATCCACAAGCAACCATCACACAATAAATAATTTCCCGCATTATTTATTTGCCCAAATATCTTTTACAAGATATATTTCCATTTTCAATTCCCTTTGAAAACAGTTTCAAAACAATTTCCGCTTACGGAATACATTTCCCAAATATTTATTTTCTCTGAATCACCAAGTACAAAATACTTTGGATTTTAAAATAATTTAAAAACACTTTATTATCAATATACTTTATAACATCGAAGTTTAAAACTACTTTTAATACTTTACTAAAATATATACTTAAGGAATATTTAAAATGAAACCACTTTATAAATATAACTAACTTTCTCTTTTTAAAACATAACAGATCACTTTTATATAATTACTACAATAATAGATTTTTGAAAATACTTACTTTGGAAATTTACCTTTAGAAATAATCAATTTCCTAAAACATGCATTTTTAAAACATACTTAAAACCTTTAACTTATATTTAAAACTACCTTGAAAAACGTACTTGGCTATCCAGAGAAATACACTTCTCATTCCCATCCTTTAAAAATAAATCAACATTTATTTTAAACCAATTCATATCCCTTTATAAATTCCCACCTTGAATTTATATTTCCAAATATCCCCTGATATTTTATTTTACTTTATAAACCCAGTTTATAAATTCCAAAATCTCTCTTCTCTTATTTTCACTTCACTATTGAAGTTTATATTTATTTTCATTACTATTTACTTTCATCTTTTATTTCCTTATTATGAGTTAAAACCCCACGTGTGACGACCCAACTTTCCACTACCGGAAAATCACGCCGTTTTTAAGAAAGAAAGGGGTGAGAAATAGAAAAGAAAGAGAAGAAGAAGAAACAACATCAGAATCTCAACAGCGGAACGAATAAAATATAATATCACATAAGAGAATACATAATATCATATACATCAGAGTTACACAGATAATACAACACACACTAGACAGTTATAAACACCTGTCTAGTTAATACAACTCGATACAACACAATACAACACAATACAACACAATACAGAGATACCAACACAGCGGAACACTATATATATATCTACAACGCTGAAGCCTCCTGCTCCATTGCTCCTCCACAATTCGTCAAAGCAAACCTGAATCCCTCGGGTACCCCTTGCAACATCCCGAAAATTTTCGACTTTCGAAAATTCAACATCGATACTCACTTTATCGACTGCAGAGAAATCGAACGCCGGAAACCCGAAAAGTTATGGTTTTAAGAAAAAGAAAAAGTAGAAGAAGAAGAAGATAGAAGAAAAAGAGAAGAAAGAAAGAAGAACAACAGAACAGCAACAGAAAACAATATCAGAATCTCACATATCGCAGCGGAACAATATATAATAGATAAATGAATATCATTTAAAAACAAAAGAATTATATCTGTTATTACATACATCAATCATCAGAGTCAATATACAACAATGGACAGTTATATAACTTGTCCTCATACAGAATACACAGCGGAATAAATATATCAGATACAAATACTACGTCTCGTCATCCAGCTTGCTTCCAAAGCTCCAGAATATCCAGAATATCCTGATAATATAACTCTAGGCTGCCCGTGTGGAAATTTGTGGGCACCCAGAGTTTAGAAGGGAACAATAAACTCCGAGTCAGTCATGGTGACTGGTGTGAGATCGTAAAACAGTTTATCTTTAAAATAAACAACAGGAAAACTTTTATGTCAATTCGCAATGCTTTTGGAAAATGAAACTACCATAAGACCTCCCACCACACACACAATGCAAACGCAGAATTGGAGGAGATTTCTTCTTATGATAGTCAAAGATGCTTACTACGCAAAATCAAATCATTTTTGATATTATTATTAGTGCATAGTGTAGAAAACATTTCGAAAAGTATAATATAAATCTTAGCCAGCATAGACATTTCGAACTATGCCTACTATAGCTACCATCCAAACGGTGGGGCGCCACCATAAGTGAATGATAGGTTCTACAACTAAAACCGTACAAGTCACGTATTGTTTCTTTGGATTTCCAACAAATGGTCAGGCTAAGGAACTTCCTATCCACGATGGGTACGTCCCTGGAATAGACGACCCGAGAACCTAACCGGATCTCTGCCAACACAAGGCCGGGTTACCTCTGCAAAAATAGGTAACTACTGACACGCGTATGCCATCCCCCGATCGTCACCGATCTTCCCGAGGATCCCCGATTCGCAACAACCACAAAGAAATAAATTTTTGCAGCAACCACAGAGGTTAAGTATCTGGGCTCCATACCATGATATCACCTTTATCCAGAAGGAATGACATACACTAAGGGGCGCTACTCCCTAGAACCTTGCCGCATCCTTCCTGTTTCGACCATTTCCGGGGTGTGAGGCTCGACGAAGTCTCGTCCACAAAGCTACGCTTTCTTAAAAAGCCCTGCTTCGGGTCCAATAAAAATGATCAACCTATGATCACAAAGATATAAGATCAAACAAATGATCATATCGCAAATGATCAAACACTGACCATTTCACAGCAACACTCAGTATGCCACGTTACCAAATTGGGATATATCGCTGATAAATTTCAACTACATAACCTCTGAGCTCGTACATCTCAGAGAAGGGTGTTAAGCTAAGAGAATAAATTCTCCGCCACCAACAGAAATGTATTTGAAAGAAATCAGCTTTATATCTCAAATTGTAACGTCAGACACACAATCCATATAAGTCTGTTCCGGGATCGAACAGAACCGAAGGCACTTCTCACGAAGCCCTTGCATATCCGGATAATTTTCAATCACGTCAGGACTTCCCGTCACTAAGGGTGATAAAACCTCTAAATCGAAGATCAGTCGATGTAGAGTAACTCGACGGTAATCCTTCCGTTTTCAAAAATATCTGGTCTTCAACACCGGTCTTCAAATGCGATTCATAACGACGTATCACATATTCGGAATGGGTTATACGACCCCATGGTCCTTTCCCGGCTAACCCGAATAGTGAGCGCTTATTTAAAAATAAGTGTGGCATTCAAATTCATCCAATTCACAACAAATACCTATCTAAAGGTAATTATTGATAGTCGGTTATTTAACTATCAATAAAGATGCGCAACATCATCAGATTCCAAATAATTTTCCAAATTATTTCATCTTCCAAAAATATCTTTACTAGATATATAATTTCCACACTTAACCGTTTGAAAACAATTTCAAATCAATTTCCACATTTCATTTTATCTTTGAAGATAAAATCTCAAAACAGTTCATTTCATTTTGGAAAAGCATTTCCATACTTATTTAAAAATAAGTATTTCACAAATCTATTTATTTTCAACACTTGAAAATATTCGATATACTTAAATCAATATTAAGTATATATTCATTCTTTAAGGAAATCATACATTTTTAACATTTATTTGAGTCAAAACGGATGTTGCGTAAAACATCGTTACGACGACTCAAAATCACTAGTATAGGGATTCGAAATTTAGATAGATATATGAATCCCAATACCATACAAAAATATTTCCTTTCGGAAACCATTTACTATAACAACAGTGTTATAGTCCATCATTTCCTTATTCCTCGAAAACGTCTATTTCAACAATAAATGTTGAAATCTATGTATTCGATACTTATCACGTTTTAAAACATCTTTTAAAACAATTACTTCATTTCTGTAATATCGCTTTCCCAAAACAAGTTCATTTTACTTAACCATATATTCACTATCCAAAATCGTGAATATACTTTACTATTTACATTTCACTATTTTCTACACGTTTTATTTTGATAATAATTCGCTATCCAAAATCGCGAATATATCTCTTTTGATAATCTTCTATATTTAATTTATCAAATTCAATCGATTTGTTTCCGAATTTATAAAACAACGTTTATAAATTCCATTTTCTATTTTCTATAACAACTCCGGTTTATAATCTCATTTTATTAATCTTCAAAAATTCACTTATAAGAATAAGTGATTTCGGATTTATAAAACAACGTTTATAAATCACATTTTGTACTTTATAACGATTTCAACTTACAAAATCATTTCATTTTGCAATTTCTATTTATATCCCATCTAAGTGCAAAAGTCAAATTTATAAGTAAATTACTTATAAATCGTTTATTCTACAACATCTATTCACTTTATAACTTCACGTTATAAATCTATTTATTTCATTCACTTATGAAATCCTTTTTTATACTTCTTTTTAACACTTATAAAAATTCGTTTTATAAGTCCAATATTTCGATTTATAAAATATCAATTTTATAAATCTTTTTATACAAATCGTTTATAGTTATTCAAAAATCCCAACTTAAACCATTTTATAAATAAATCGACTTTTATTTCAAAAACGACACATCGGTTATATTTCACTAAAAATTATAACTTTTATAACTTTAAAATTTTACGTTTATAAATCGATTCAAAAATTCCATAAAACGTATATTTTCAAAAATCACTTTAAAACCCTTTTAAAATAACAGTCGTTATTTTTACATTTCAAAACTGAATCCGATGATGCAACAGCATCAATCAGTCCATCACAACAGTCAATATCATATATCAATATGATAACAGAATATATCAAAATATCTGTAAATAATCAATACGGTGAGGAATCCAGTCGGATCCCTCCAACCTGTTTCCCTGCATCCAAAGATGTTAGCACAATACCAATTCCGCTCCAGTACGGAATTATCGCGGTATATGGGTTTTTATAAATCCGCTTACTAACGGCGCAATAGGGTCTCATCCGCTATACGAGGCGGGAAATCATCAATCCAATATATACATATGCCAATATGTATATACTGCTATATATATAGATATATCCTATCATATCTAATACAAACAGCAATCATAGAAATCAAACAATAACTGTAAACATTCCACATTTTATTCGAGTGAGAAAAATCTCACCTTAGCTTTTATTTTGCAGTCCATTTCCACTTCGACTTGATTTCTCGATTTATACCTTGTATAAATAATCATACAATTTATTAATATTCGAAATAAATCGAATAATAATTTTCATTCTATAATTTCGATTCATTTATGATTTCTTTTAATAGTTATATTAAATGATAGTTTTATTTAAAACCAATTTTCTTTTAATAATTTTATTTAACCAAAATTAATTTTAAAACTAATTTCCTTTTATATAATCCTAATAATTAAAATTTTACTTCCTAAAATTATCCAGTATTCTATTTTTAAATAAATATCTTCTTTTCATATAAATTTGCTTTTACTGTCAATTTCGTATATATATTTTCTGTTTTTTTTTTCTATTTCTCTTATATAAAATTTTCTCCTAACTATATATATATATATTTCGAAATTCTAGCTGCTTTATATATATATATATGTCTATGTTAAAACAAATTTCCCTATTTTTTTATAAATATTATTTCTGCATAAAAAAAATTATCTGCATAAAATTTAACCAAGACAAAAAAAAACTTACTGTGATTTAAAACCCAGCCCACTGCCTCCTTCACGCCGCCACCAGGGAGCCACCGCGACTGGCCCCATCGCGACGCGATTCAATCGCCTGGGCGCTCGAAGCTAGGGCACGCGACCCTCCAATTCGACTCGCCGCATCCCAGATCGCACGCGCTTGTCGCCGCGCGTACGCCTGCGCCTCCTCGTGCTCGCGAGATGAATCGCGATGCCGCCGCTTGCCGTTGATTTGTGATTGCCAGAAATCGCGACTGCCAGAAATCGCGACACCCACACGCTCGCGAACCCCCTCGCTGCTGCAAAACCCTATTCTTCGATCGCGAGTTCGATCGACCGCACCTACGACTTGATTTTCGAGAAGAGGAACTAAGTCTCGTTTAATATGGAACTGGGAATCGAAACTGAAAAGGGGGGGGGAAGAAATAGATTTTGGGTTTGATTTGTTTTGAACGAAGGGGGAAAATTTTAGTTCGGCCATTCTCTTTTAAAGTTCGCGAACGAGACTTTGAATTTGTTCGAGACTGGGAAGGGAGAGTAATATTTGAAACGAAAGAGTATGGGTAACACGATTTTTGTTCGTGATTCTCTGCGTGATTGAAGGAGATGAACGTGTGGTGATGTTGACCATTTTAAATTTAAATTCAAATTTAAATTCGATAAAGATTTTTAATGCGTTTACACGCCGTACGATCACGTATTGACTCCGAAAAATACGAAAATTGAAATCCGACAATTATTCAAAATTACGGACCCAATGGAACTGGTTTCATCGAATTCCGAGACTGTGCCTCGGACGGCTATTTTTAAATATCGATTCAAACGATATAATTTTCAAAACTGAGCA
Source organism: Allium fistulosum (assembly GCA_030737815.1). NCBI lineage: Eukaryota > Viridiplantae > Streptophyta > Magnoliopsida > Asparagales > Amaryllidaceae > Allium > Allium fistulosum. The sequence continues at coordinate 1,528,918,906 of CM060902.1, forward strand.
ATCCAATTTCAAATTCAATTCTGAAGCTTCTATCATCTTCAGTATTATCAATACGAATTTTAAAAGCTTTCGAAATATTTTTCTTCAGCTTAAAATTGTAGAATCAAATTTTTATTTAACTTCCAATCGATTAAATTTTATAATTTAATCGCCAAATTCAAATTTAAATCGGGGATTCAAATTAAATCATCATTCAAATATTTAAAATTAATTAAATATTCTCAATTTAATTTGTTCAAAATTTTGGGTCGTTACAAACTTCCCCCCTTAAAAGAATTTCGTCCTCGAAATTACAAGTTAGGAAAAGTGGTCCTTAACTCGTCTACTATTCTTCAACATTCAATAGTTTTATCAAATTATCAAAACAAATCTTCCTACTAAAGATTCGTTATTATTTCAACTAGTTTTCCAAACCTTTCATAGTTTTCAAACAATATTGTTTAACTTCTCCTTTCAAATTCAAATTCAAATTCAAATTTAAACTTTCAAAAATTTCTCAAAAATTTTCTAACACTCGGAATTTCGAAAAATTTCGCCAGCGTCTCCTTTGCGCGGCTAATACGGTACGACTACAAAACGTCCCTACGGACTCTTAGATTTCAAAAAGAAAAAGAAAAAGCCAAGCGGCTAGACAAGAAATCATCAAAAACTCATATTATAATTCAAATACATACCTTTTGTCGAGCAATTCAAATTATCTGTGAAATCAAATTCAATTCCCTTTATACCTGTATATCTACTAGCCATAATATCTAGTTATAACATTCAAACTATTCTGCAAATTTAATTACCAAATTTTATATGTAAACTGCATATACATTTTTAGCTTACTTCACTGTTGAAGTTACATATTCATATCCATTCAAATTTACATTTCAAATTTATTAAATTCACTTTACCATTTTAATTCAAATTTGGATTCTATTTATCTCCTGAATATTGAATTTTATCGATTAGCTTTCATTTACACTGCTTATTTCAAATTAGTTTCAATTACTAATTCATTCGTCTTCAATTTGAATTTCATTCCAATCAGATTTCAAATATTCTATAAGTTATCAACTTATTTACATCTTGATTTATACAATCATTTATACATTCACATTCACAATTCCATTTCATTAAGGAATTTTATTTTCATTTAATTGATTCACTTATACTTGCTTTGATTTAACTTCATTCTTTTTAAGTTAAATTTATTCTATCAAAATTCAATTGGTATAAGTTATCAACTTAGTAATATTTCATAAATATCTTTATATAGCATTCCAGAGTTTACCAACATTTCAAAGCCATTTTTGAAACAGTTCAAATTATCTTTTGAATTTCCAAAACAAAATCCAAATTTTTCAAACAACTTCTATTTAAAACAATTTGGCAGCAATTTCCTCTTTTGGAAACCCGAAAATGAACACCAACGATGCCGCGGTCATCATCGAAGTTATTTTCCAGCGACCGAAAAGAGTTTAGAGCTTTTCATCTCTTCAAAAGACTTTTCAAAACCTTTGAAATTCATTTTCAACTCCAAAAAGATTTAAACTTCCCAAATCTTCAAAAAAATTTCAAATTTCTTTCAAAACATTTCCAAATACTTCTCTGGAATCCCGTTTCAAATTATAAGTCACATTTATAATTTATATTCTCAAATTTCATTCGTATATGGATTAATTTCTTAATTTTGGAGTTATAATTTCAATTTCTTATCCAACTTCATATAATGATAACATTTCAGCATTATCACTTTCCTAACATCCATGCAACCATATATTATGATAATTCATAGAAAAATCATTTCTTTTCTATACAAAAATAATTTTGGGTAAAATTATTTCATTTACCCCATTTCAAAACAATACTATGCCGAACTGTTCTATTCGAGTGTTTAGAAACCCCTTCGATACAGTTGCGCAGACTGTGCCGACGAAGGTTCATATGCCACTCAATAAACCAATCATCACAATACAAAACAATTTTATATTCAATAACAAATACGCGCTCATATCTATTACTACACTCAACTCATTCTAGAGTACTGCTGACTCTATCTCTAATGAGTAACACCCAACAGAGCAGGGTTGTCGCTTAACCATATGCTCTGATACCACTTGCAACATCCCGAAAATTTTCGACTTTCGAAAATTCAACATCGATACTCACTTTATCGACTGCCGAGAAATCGAACGCCGGAAACCCGAAAAGTTATGGTTTTAAGAAAAAGAAAAAGTAGAAGAAGAAGAAGATAGAAGAAAAAGAGAAGAAAGAAAGAAGAACAACAGAACAGCAACAGAAAACAATATCAGAATCTCACATATCGCAGCGGAACAATATATAATAGATAAATGAATATCATTTAAAAACAAAAGAATTATATCTGTTATTACATACATCAATCATCAGAGTCAATATACAACAATGGACAGTTATATAACTTGTCCTCATACAGAATACACAGCGGAATAAATATATCAGATACAAATACTACGTCTCGTCATCCAGCTTGCTTCCAAAGCTCCAGAATATCCAGAATATCCTGATAATATAACTCTAGGCTGCCCGTGTGGAAATTTGTGGGCACCCAGAGTTTAGAAGGGAACAATAAACTCCGAGTCAGTCATGGTGACTGGTGTGAGATCGTAAAACAGTTTATCTTTAAAATAAACAACAGGAAAACTTTTATGTCAATTCGCAATGCTTTTGGAAAATGAAACTACCATAAGACCTCCCACCACACACACAATGCAAACGCAGAATTGGAGGAGATTTCTTCTTATGATAGTCAAAGATGCTTACTACGCAAAATCAAATCATTTTTGATATTATTATTAGTGCATAGTGTAGAAAACATTTCGAAAAGTATAATATAAATCTTAGCCAGCATAGACATTTCGAACTATGCCTACTATAGCTACCATCCAAACGGTGGGGCGCCACCATAAGTGAATGATAGGTTCTACAACTAAAACCGTACAAGTCACGTATTGTTTCTTTGGATTTCCAACAAATGGTCAGGCTAAGGAACTTCCTATCCACGATGGGTACGTCCCTGGAATAGACGACCCGAGAACCTAACCGGATCTCTGCCAACACAAGGCCGGGTTACCTCTGCAAAAATAGGTAACTACTGACACGCGTATGCCATCCCCCGATCGTCACCGATCTTCCCGAGGATCCCCGATTCGCAACAACCACAAAGAAATAAATTTTTGCAGCAACCACAGAGGTTAAGTATCTGGGCTCCATACCATGATACCACCTTTATCCAGAAGGAATGACATACACTAAGGGGCGCTACTCCCTAGAACCTTGCCGCATCCTTCCTGTTTCGACCATTTCCGGGGTGTGAGGCTCGACGAAGTCTCGTCCACAAAGCTACGCTTTCTTAAAAAGCCCTGCTTCGGGTCCAATAAAAATGATCAACCTATGATCACAAAGATATAAGATTAAACAAATGATCATATCGCAAATGATCAAACACTGACCATTTCACAGCAACACTCAGTATGCCACGTTACCAAATTGGGATATATCGCTGATAAATTTCAACTACATAACCTCTGAGCTCGTACGTCTCAGAGAAGGGTGTTAAGCTAAGAGAATAAATTCTCCGCCACCAACAGAAATGTATTTGAAAGAAATCAGCTTTATATCTCAAATTGTAACGTCAGACACACAATCCATATAAGTCTGTTCCGGGATCGAACAGAACCGAAGGCACTTCTCACGAAGCCCTTGCATATCCGGATAATTTTCAATCACGTCAGGACTTCCCGTCACTAAGGGTGATAAAACCTCTAAATCGAAGATCAGTCGATGTAGAGTAACTCGACGGTAATCCTTCCGTTTTCAAAAATATCCGGTCTTCAACACCGGTCTTCAAATGCGATTCATAACGACGTATCACATATTCGGAATGGGTTATACGACCCCATGGTCCTTTCCCGGCTAACCCGAATAGTGAGCGCTTATTTAAAAATAAGTGTGGCATTCAAATTCATCCAATTCACAACAAATACCTATCTAAAGGTAATTATTGATAGTCGGTTATTTAACTATCAATAAAGATGCGCAACATCATCAGATTCCAAATAATTTTCCAAATTATTTCATCTTCCAAAAATATCTTTACTAGATATATAATTTCCACACTTAACCGTTTGAAAACAATTTCAAATCAATTTCCACATTTCATTTTATCTTTGAAGATAAAATCTCAAAACAGTTCATTTCATTTTGGAAAAGCATTTCCATACTTATTTAAAAATAAGTATTTCACAAATCTATTTATTTTCAACACTTGAAAATATTCGATATACTTAAATCAATATTAAGTATATATTCATTCTTTAAGGAAATCATACATTTTTAACATTTATTTGAGTCAAAACGGATGTTGCGTAAAACATCGTTACGACGACTCAAAATCACTAGTATAGGGATTCGAAATTTAGATAGATATATGAATCCCAATACCATACAAAAATATTTCCTTTCGGAAACCATTTACTATAACAACAGTGTTATAGTCCATCATTTCCTTATTCCTCGAAAACGTCTATTTCAACAATAAATGTTGAAATCTATGTATTCGATACTTATCACGTTTTAAAACATCTTTTAAAACAATTACTTCATTTCTGTAATATCGCTTTCCCAAAACAAGTTCATTTTACTTAACCATATATTCACTATCCAAAATCGTGAATATACTTTACTATTTACATTTCACTATTTTCTACACGTTTTATTTTGATAATAATTCGCTATCCAAAATCGCGAATATATCTCTTTTGATAATCTTCTATATTTAATTTATCAAATTCAATCGATTTGTTTCCGAATTTATAAAACAACGTTTATAAATTCCATTTTCTATTTTCTATAACAACTCCGGTTTATAATCTCATTTTATTAATCTTCAAAAATTCACTTATAAGAATAAGTGATTTTGGATTTATAAAACAACGTTTATAAATCACATTTTGTACTTTATAACGATTTCAACTTACAAAATCATTTCATTTTGCAATTTCTATTTATATCCCATCTAAGTGCAAAAGTCAAATTTATAAGTAAATTACTTATAAATCGTTTATTCTACAACATCTATTCACTTTATAACTTCACGTTATAAATCTATTTATTTCATTCACTTATGAAATCCTTTTTTATACTTCTTTTTAACACTTATAAAAATTCGTTTTATAAGTCCAATATTTCGATTTATAAAATATCAATTTTATAAATCTTTTTATACAAATCGTTTATAGTTATTCAAAAATCCCAACTTAAACCATTTTATAAATAAATCGACTTTTATTTCAAAAACGACACATCGGTTATATTTCACTAAAAATTATAACTTTTATAACTTTAAAATTTTACGTTTATAAATCGATTCAAAAATTCCATAAAACGTATATTTTCAAAAATCACTTTAAAACCCTTTTAAAATAACAGTCGTTATTTTTACATTTCAAAACTGAATCCGATGATGCAACAGCATCAATCAGTCCATCACAACAGTCAATATCATATATCAATATGATAACAGAATATATCAAAATATCTGTAAATAATCAATACGGTGAGGAATCCAGTCGGATCCCTCCAACCTGTTTCCCTGCATCCAAAGATGTTAGCACAATACCAATTCCGCTCCAGTACGGAATTATCGCGGTATATGGGTTTTTATAAATCCGCTTACTAACGGCGCAATAGGGTCTCATCCGCTATACGAGGCGGGAAATCATCAATCCAATATATACATATGCCAATATGTATATACTGCTATATATATAGATATATCCTATCATATCTAATACAAACAGCAATCATAGAAATCAAACAATAACTGTAAACATTCCACATTTTATTCGAGTGAGAAAAATCTCACCTTAGCTTTTATTTTGCAGTCCATTTCCACTTCAACTTGATTTCTCGATTTATACCTTGTATAAATAATCATACAATTTATTAATATTCGAAATAAATCGAATAATAATTTTCATTCTATAATTTCGATTCATTTATGATTTCTTTTAATAGTTATATTAAATGATAGTTTTATTTAAAACCAATTTTCTTTTAATAATTTTATTTAACCAAAATTAATTTTAAAACTAATTTCCTTTTATATAATCCTAATAATTAAAATTTTACTTCCTAAAATTATCCAGTATTCTATTTTTAAATAAATATCTTCTTTTCATATAAATTTGCTTTTACTGTCAATTTCGTATATATATTTTCTGTTTTTTTTTTCTATTTCTCTTATATAAAATTTTCTCCTAACTATATATATATATATTTCGAAATTCTAGCTGCTTTATATATATATATGTCTATGTTAAAACAAATTTCCCTATTTTTTTATAAATATTATTTCTGCATAAAAAAAATTATCTGCATAAAATTTAACCAAGACAAAAAAAAACTTACTGTGATTTAAAACCCAGCCCACTGCCTCCTTCACGCCGCCACCAGGGAGCCACCGCGACTGGCCCCATCGCGACGCGATTCAATCGCCTGGGCGCTCGAAGCTAGGGCACGCGACCCTCCAATTCGACTCGCCGCATCCCAGATCGCACGCGCTTGTCGCCGCGCGTACGCCTGCGCCTCCTCGTGCTCGCGAGATGAATCGCGATGCCGCCGCTTGCCGTTGATTTGTGATTGCCAGAAATCGCGACTGCCAGAAATCGCGACACCCACACGCTCGCGAACCCCCTCGCTGCTGCAAAACCCTATTCTTCGATCGCGAGTTCGATCGACCGCACCTACGACTTGATTTTCGAGAAGAGGAACTAAGTCTCGTTTAATATGGAACTGGGAATCGAAACTGAAAAGGGGGGGGAAAGAAATAGATTTTGGGTTTGATTTGTTTTGAACGAAGGGGGAAAATTTTAGTTCGGCCATTCTCTTTTAAAGTTCGCGAACGAGACTTTGAATTTGTTCGAGACTGGGAAGGGAGAGTAATATTTGAAACGAAAGAGTATGGGTAACACGATTTTTGTTCGTGATTCTCTGCGTGATTGAAGGAGATGAACGTGTGGTGATGTTGACCATTTTAAATTTAAATTCAAATTTAAATTCGATAAAGATTTTTAATGCGTTTACACGCCGTACGATCACGTATTGACTCCGAAAAATACGAAAATTGAAATCCGACAATTATTCAAAATTACGGACCCAATGGAACTGGTTTCATCGAATTCCGAGACTGTGCCTCGGACGGCTATTTTTAAATATCGATTCAAACGATATAATTTTCAAAACTGAGCAATCCAATTTCAAATTCAATTCTGAAGCTTCTATCATCTTCAGTATTATCAATACGAATTTTAAAAGCTTTCGAAATATTTTTCTTCAGCTTAAAATTGTAGAATCAAATTTTTATTTAACTTCCAATCGATTAAATTTTATAATTTAATCGCCAAATTCAAATTTAAATCGGGGATTCAAATTAAATCATCATTCAAATATTTAAAATTAATTAAATATTCTCAATTTAATTTGTTCAAAATTCTGGGTCGTTACAAACTTCCCCCCTTAAAATTTATATCTGATACCACTGTAACGACCCGACTTTCCAGACCCGGAAAATCGAACCATTTTAGTTAAAGAAGAAGAGGTAGAAGAAGAAAATAAAAGAAAAACAACATCAGAATCTAACCATCGCAGCGGAATAAAATATAATATATCAACAGATCTTTACGCAAATCAAAACTATATCTGTTTATACAATACATCAGAATACATCATCAGAGTACATCAACATCCATAACATACAACTGAATACACAGCGGAAAAAAATATAGCAAGTACGGGAGTACGTATCGTCATCCAGCTCGTCTCCTGAGCTCCTCAGCATCATATCCTAAACCTGTTTATCTCGGTCTGACCCGAGCATCATATAAAACAATACCCGAGTCAGTCTGGAAAACCAGCGTGAGAAAATCACACTCAAATTGATTATTAAAGTTTCAAAATCCTTTTGAAAACAAAAGCATCTCGTAAGACCACGCCACAAATAAACATGTCGGGTTTTTACCTTACGATAGCTAAAACACTTTATATCAAAATCCTCTGATATTATAATAGTGTCTATTCACAAATACTTATTCAAATAGCTGAAATTGTTACATGATTAAATTCCAGCATACTAGCCACAACGTGGGTAATACAAACAAAACTCGTACAAGGCACGTAGGGAGAATGGATTTCCAACGAATGACTAGGCACTGGGGCACCACCTGTCACAGTACGTGGCCTAGATCACAGTACCGAGGAGTACGCCCGCTCCCCTGCAACACAAGGCCGGAATCATCCCTTACTGGATAATTCCAAATAAAATCACCCCACGGTTGGGATCAGCAACCGCACCACTAAGCCGAAATAAAAAGGGACATCTAGACAGGGATGACCTTACTCTCAAGTGGGTGCTACCCACGAAGCCTTGCTGCATAACCCCTGATTTTCAGTCATTCCCGGTTGATGAGGTTCGAGGCTAAACGATACCTTTTTCAGAACATATCCCTTAGAATGCCCATCGTCCACCTGACGATGTCACGGAAGCATTCGTCCATACAAGTCCGTCCCGGGTCCGAACGGAACCGAAGGCACTATTCCTACTACATCCATTTTGGAAATATCCTCAGGATTAGTAGCGACTAGCCCTTGCACTTCACTGCTTCGTCTTCGACTCCGAACACGTTACACGAAACGTACAAACCGAATCGAAGTGGTATTCGAGTCTCCAGACCTAGAATCCCGGTATACGGAAACTCGATCCCGGTCTCTTCGAAACGATCAACGCATTTGGCCAATATTGATAGTCGGTTATTTAACTATCAAATAACATCCACAAGCAACCATCACACAATAAATAATTTCCCACATTATTTATTTGCCCAAATATCTTTCCAAGATATATTTATATTTTCAAACTCCTTTTGAAAACAATTTCAAACAGTTTCCGCTTACGGAATACATTTCCCCAAATATTTATTTCTCTGAAACACCAAGTACAAAATACTTTAGATTTAAAAATAATTTAAAAGCACTTTACTATAAATATACTTTATAATATTGAAATTTAAAAACTACTTTAATACCTTAACAAAATATATACTTAAGGAATATTTAAAATGAAACCACTTTACAAATATAAACTAAATTTCTCTTTTTAAAACATAATAGCATATCACTTTTATATAATTACTACAATAATAGATTTTTGAAAATACTTACTTTAGACTTTAACATTTAGAAATAATAGATTTTCTAAAATATGCTTTTAAAAACACAATTTGAACTTTTAACTTATATTAAAAATTTCTTTGGAACGTACTTGGCTATCCAGAGAAATACACTTCTCATTCCCATCTTTTAAAAATAAATCAACATTTATTTTTAAACCAATTCATATCCCTTTATAAATTCCCACCTTGAATTTATATTCTCAAATATCCCCTGATATTTTATTTTACTTTATAAACCCAGTTTATAAATTTCAGAATCTCACTTCTCTTTTAAATTCCAAATCCCAAAGTATTTAAATCAATTTATAATTGGTTTCCCAATTTATTTTACTTTGAAATAAATTTCCTTTGCTACTTCATTTATTCCAAAATACATTAACCTTTAAATTTTTATTCCTTATTACGAGTTAAACCCCTTTTTTTTTACCAATATCGATTACAGATTTCCAAAACTCCTTATTTATTCTTTAATTAACTTTAATCCTTAATTTCAAAAATAACTTCTTTTATTCTTCAAATAATATCACTTAAGTATAAAATTTATTATCCCTTGTGAATTCAAAATCCCCTTATTTCATATTTGTTAAAATTCCAAATCACCTTATTTTTATTTCAATTCATTATAAATTTTATCCCAATTCCTCGAATTATTTTACTTAAACTTTTATTCCTTTATTTCTTTTCAAAAATTCAATTCCATAGATTTTATAATTTATTATACTGGACAATCCAAATCAACCACATCATCCAATATAAAATCATCACATGATATCAAATATTCTGAACACAGAATATTAAATAAATCTAATAATTTTGAGGAATCCAGTTGGATCCCTCCAACCTGTTTCCCTGCATCCACAGACGTTAGCACAATATAAAATACCAATTCCCCTTCAAGGTGGAATATCGCGGTATATGGGATTTATATAAAATCATCCGCTATTATGCGGCGCATAGGGTCTCATCCGCTATATAAATGCGGGAATATCAACAACTCAAATATATACATATGCCAATATGTATAGATTGCTATATACTACTATATATAATATAGCACATCAATCAATGCAATCATCCAATCAATTATTTAAATTTAACCATTTAAATTTAAAATAAAAATTCAGCTGAGTGAGATTAACTCACCTTTAGTTATTGCTTTGCAACTCAATCCAAACCAACTCGTTTCTCTTCACTTCTTTTAAACCTTGAACAACATTATATGATTTATAAATATTTGAACTACAATTTATTTCCATTCAATAAATTGAATTTATTAATTATTTAATTTAAAACTAAATTTCCTTTAATACAATACAATTTGTTCTTATAACTTAAACAATTAAATAGATTACTAAATAAATTAATTATCATAATTATTTTAGAGTAAACTAATAACATTAAAAATGTATCACTGTATATACATTTGATGTGACAAGTATTTTGCTTGTAAATGAATGATGAAATGAATATTCGATGTAAATATTATGGAATGTTCCAAGATTAATAAATGAATTTAAATAAATTGAATATGATTATGGAATGTAAAATAAATTGAATAAAACAATTAAATTTGTGGTTGAAACTTTATAAATTACTTTTAAGTGTTATTTGGCAAGTATGACTTGTAAAACCCATGATTTAGCTATTGAAATGCTATAAATTTTGTATACTGTCTCTTAACTGTTTAAATTGAGTTAGTACAGGTTCAGAGAAGCCGCTTGGCTGATTTTGACTGCGTTAATTGCGTAAATAAATAGCCGCTTGCTTAAAAATGCTAAAATAAAGGTACGCCTACGAAAAATTCAAATAGGATATATGAACTGTTTATATTGTTATATATTGTGATTTCCGGCCTGAGGCCGATGTATATATATATTTGTGCATCCTGCGATATCGCAGAAGTCCCTCCGTACAAGAGAGACTCTGCCAAAATTTTCCGTAAATTTTGAAAGTTAGAAATTTTTTGGAATTTTTGAAAATTTTCATTAACGATAAATGATTTAAATTTGTTAAGCAAATGGAATTGAAACTGGATATTGAAATCTATTTTAATTATGAATGTAAAGTAAGTGCAATCGAAGGAACTTAAGAAAGTAAAGTTGCAAATAAACCTTTAATTGAAATTTGAATTAATTAGTAGGTGCAACTAATTAAATATTCGAGTGGAAGTCAAATTGAAAACAAATAGAATTGTAAAGACAAAGGTGATTAAAAATGAATATAAACTTCAGTAGTGAAGTGAAATGAATATAAGAAGTATATAAAGTACTTATATTGAACTTAAGAAGTGAATGGTGAGATTCTTAAGAAATTTGGTATTGAGGAAAATTATTCTAGGTGAATAATTGAACGACGATTAAAATTTGAAGTTGATATTGAGGGAATTATTCTAAGGGGATAATTGCATAAAGGGTTAGATTGGAAGTTGTGAAATGGGATAATTGTGGAAAGTGGATAAAAATCAAACTGAATGCGAAATAAAAGGAAATTGATAAAATTGGTAATCAATTGGAATTTATACGTAAGATGTACGTATATTATTTTATTCGCATAGCTATTTGATCCGAATTCGAGCACAGAATTTCGAGATAGATATATCGATCCGAGTTGGAATTTTCCTACTTGATTTTCGACGGCGAGCCTGGATATGGATTGTTGATTGATTCTGGAAATTCTCTATCATAGTTTGTGGCTATGCAAGGAGAATGACGGTTTCTGATCAAGAAACCAGATCTGAGTCCGCACTAGGAAGTCAGGTGGACGATACTAGTTCGGAAGTGAAATTGTGTGATCGATTGAGCGATCGAATGTGATATTGCATACGGATGATATATGTGCATCGTGCGGGCTTAAGTAAAACAAATATTGAAAATTTGTAAAGGAAAGTATAAAATGACTTTGGAATTGTGATTGAATATTATTGCTTATTAGGATATACAGGTGTATAAAAGCAATGGATAATTGGGATTTTTGATTTTAGAAGATAAAATGTAATGGCCGACAAAAAGGTATGTATTTGAATTTCTGTATGAAATTTGATTGGGTTTTTGATCCAGCCACTTGGCTTTTTGTTTTCTTTTTGAGATTGGGAGGCCGTAGAGCCATTTTGTAGTAGTACCGAGCTAGCCGCGCAAAGGAGACGCTGGCGAAATTTTTCGGGAATTTAGGGAGTTAGAAAATTTTTAGAAAATTTTGATAATTCAAAATTTGAATTCAAATTTAAATTTGAATTGATAAGTAGGTGATATGGGTTGAAACTTATGGATAAGTTGGGAAGTTAAAAGATGATTAGTGAATCATTAATAAAAGATTGTTGGGTATGGTTAAAACGGTTTGAATTCGGAAAATAGTTAACGGGGATTTAATCATTCTTCCTAACTGGTAATTTCGGGGACGAAATTCTTTTAAGGGGGGAGGAATGTGACGACCCGGAATTTTTGAGCATTTGAAATTGGAATATTTAATTAATTTTAAATATTCAGAGGTTAATTATAAACTTAAATTTCAAATATCGCTGTTTATTGAGTAATTTAATAATTAAATTAAATTTATTTGAAGTTGGATAAAATAGTAAATCTGGCATTCTAAGCTAATTAAAAATATTTTGAAAGCTCGTAAAATTCGTAATGATAATACTAAAGATAATAGAAGCTTCAGAATGCAATTTCAAACTGTTTTATCCAGTTTTGAAATTATATCGTTTGAATCGATATTTAAAAATAGCCTTCCGAGGCACAGTCTCGGATTTCAACGAAACCAGTTCCATTGGATCCGTAATATTGTATTATTACCGGATTTCAAATTTCATAGTTTTCGGAGCTATCGTGTGATCGTACGGAATATAAACGCCAAGAGAATAATTAACCGATTTAAATATCTTTATTTGATTTAAAAATCAAATCAGCAGCCACTCTTACTTTTCGTGTGAGCCATGCCTCCTATCTTTCAAATCTCGTACCCCTTCTCTTCTCTAAGAAGCTATCAAACTAAAATATCTCGAGCCTGCTTCCTTTTATGGCCGAAGAGAGTTTCTTCCCTCTTTTCATTTCTTTTATATCACTTAAGCATCTCGGTTAAGACAATTCTCGTTTCCCCTTATTCAAAATTCACGAAAATCGATTTCGTTCCTCTAAAAGGGGCACCTCTTTCTCTAATCGAAAATAAATTCACGATCTTCGTTTTGTTCACGAAAATAAGAGGGAGGAAGAGAGCTCGATCGCGAGGCGATTTTGGGGTTGGAACGAGAGCTCGCGTTCGCGCAGAGGGCTGGGAAGCTCGCGACTTAATTTAGGGCTGGTGGTGGTCATCGCGGGTGGAAGTTGGGGAGGATTTCGTGGCGAAGCCACTGTGGCGAGCGCGTGATTGAGGTGGGTAACTAGTCATTGTCGGCTCTGGAGGGTAGCACGTGAAGAAGATGGAGGTCGCGCGTTCGATCGTGAGGAAGTGGTGATCTCGTTCACGAGTGGGGAAGGCTGCGAAGTCGAGAAGTGGAACGTGCAGTGGGGGTCGAGCAACGGTGAGGTATTCGATTCATTTAATTTAGTAAACATATATGTGATTTGAAGAAATGCGTTTATAGATATCTGCTGTTTTGTTAAAGATATATCTTAATTAAAACAATTCTGTTTTTGATTTAATATATATATAAAGTTTTTGGGAATTAGGGATTTTTAAATGTTTAAAGTTAGGTAAGATTAGATTTTTAAAACCCATATCGATTATTTTATATACAGTTAGGAAATGAAAATAAAATAATTATACATACCTTTTAAAATCTACTAGTTTATTTTAAAGTAATTTATTTTAGAGATTAATTTGTTTAACTTACTTACCTAGTTATTTTAGTCACTAAAAGTAATTGATTTAAAGGAAAAATAGGTTAAATCAAATTTTGAATTTATTAAATTTATTAAATGATTTTTTGGTTAGTTCAAATAAAGGAGTTAATTAATTAAATCTATTAAATGGTAATTAATCATTCAATTATTCCAAATGTTAATAAAGAAATTATCTATTGTTTATTTAAGGTCAAAACTGGGAAAAAAATCAAGGCAACATTGGAATGGATTGCAAAGTTAAAGGTGAGTTAATCTCACTCAGTTAAATTTAAATTTAAATGGTTAGATTTAAATAAATTATTGGATGATTGATTTGATTTGATGTGATATATATAGTAGTATATACCAATATATACATATTGGCATATGTATATATTTGAGTTGTTGATATTCCCGCATTTATATAGCGGATGAGACCCTATGCGCCGCATAATAGCGGATGATATTTTATAAACCCATATACCGCGATATTCCACCTCGAAGTGGAATTGGTATTGTGCTAACGTCTGTGGATGCAGGGAAACAGGTTGGAGGGATCCAACTGGATTCCTCAAATATTTAATTTGTTTAAATATTCTGTGTTATGATATTTGATATTCTGTGATGATTTTATATTGGATAATGTGGTTGATTTGAATTCCCAGTATAATGAGTTATAAATTCCATGGAATTGAATTTTTGGAAAGAAATAAAAGGATAAAAATTTAAGTAAAACAATTCAAGTGAATTGGAATAGAATTAATAATAAATTGAAATAAAAATAAAGTGATTTGGAATTTTAATAGATATGGAAAAAGGAAATTTAAATTTACAGAGGAGTAATAAATTTTAAACTAAAGTGATACTGTTTTAAAAGAAATAAGAAATTACTTTTAATTCAAGAATTAAATTCTAATTAAAGAGTAAATAAGGAATTTTGGAAATCCGAAAATGGGTATTTTAGTTGAAAGAGGTTTTAACTCGTAGTTAAGAAATAAAACCCGAAGTTATTGTTTTTGAAATAAATGAAGTAAATAAGGAATTTTATTTCAAGATAAAGCAAATTTGAAATCAAGTATAGAATTGATTTAAATGTTTGAAATTGGAAATTTAAAAGAGGAATGAGATTTTGGAATTTATAAACTGGGTTTATAAAGTAAGGTGAAATATCATTGGATATTTAAATATAAATTCAAGATGGGGATTTATAAAGAAACGTGGATTGGGTTTAGAATAAATGGTGATTTATTTTAAAGATGTGGAAAGAAAGTGTATTTCCTGGGTAGCCAAGTACATTTTGTTTTTGAACAATTTTAAATATTGGTTAAAGGATTTATTGTTATTTTAAAAATCATATTTTAGAAAATCTATTATTTCAAAATGTTAAATTTCTAAAGTAAGTATTGTTCAAATCTATCATTGTAATAAAAATAAGTGATTTGGTAAAATGTTTTTAAAAGAAAAATTAGTTTACAATTACAAAGTGGTTTTATTTTAAATATTTGTTTTAAAAATATATATATATATTTCAAATAGAGTATTAAAGTAGTTTAATTTCAATATTTTCAAGTATATTTGTAATAAAGTGTTTTTAAAAAAATTATTTCAAAATTCTAAAAGAGCTTTTGTACTTGGTGTCTCAGAGGAAATAATTATTTGAGAAATGATTCCGTGGAAGGAATATATTTGAAACTGTTTTCAATAAGGGTTTGAAACAATGAAATATATCTTGTATAGATATTTTGAGGTAAATAAATAATATGGGAAAATTATTTATTGTTGATGGATGCTATGGATGTTAATTGATAGTTAAATAACCGACTATCAATATTGGCCAAATGCGCTGATCGTTTCGAAGAGACCGGGATCGAGTTTCCGTATACCGGGATTCAAGGTCTGGAGACTCGAATACCACTTCGATTCGGTTTGTACGTTTCGTGTAACGTGTTCAGAGTCGAAGATGGAGCTGTGAAGTGCAAGGGCTAGTCGCTACTAATCCTGAGGATATTTTCTAAATGGATGTAGTTGGAATAGTGCCTTCGGTTCCGTTCGAACCCGGGACGGACTTGTATGGACGAATGCTTTCGTGACATCGTCAGGTGGACGATGGGCATTCTAAGGGATATGTGCTTTAAAGGTATCGTTTAGCCTCGAACCTCATCAACCGGGAATGACTGAAAATCAGGGGTTATGCAGCAAGGCTTCGTGGGTAGCACCCACTTGAGAGTAAAGTCATCCCTGTCTAGATGTCTCTTTTATTTCGGCTTAGTGGTGCGGTTGCTGATCCCAACCGTGGGGTGATTTTATTTGGAATTATCCAGTAAGGGATGATTCCGGTCTTGTGTTGCAGGGGAGCGGGCGTACTCCTCGGTACTGTGATCTAGGCCACGTACTGTGACAGGTGGTACCCCAGTGCCTAGTCATTCATTGGAAATTCATTCTCCCTACGTGCCTTGTACGAGTTTTGTTTGTATTACCCACGTTGTGGCTAGTATGCTGGAATTTAATCATGTAACAATTTCAGCTATTTTAATAAGTATTTGTAAATAGACACTATTATAATATCAGAGGATTTTATAAAAAGTGTTTTAGCTATCGTAAGGTAAAAACCCGACATGTTTATTTGTGGCATGGTCTTACGAGATGCTTTTATTTTCAAAAGGATTTTTGAAACTTTAATAATCAATTTGAGTGTGATTTTCTCACGCTGGTTTTCCAGACTAACTCGGGTATTGTTTTATATGATGCTCGGGTCAGACCGAGATAAACAGGTTCAGATTGTAGCTGTGGAGCTCAGGAGACGAGCTGGATGGCAATACGTACTTCCGTATTTGTTTATTGTTCCGCTGTGTATTTGGATGTATATCATTGATGTGATGAACTCTGATGATGTATTCTGTAAATATATTGTATAAACAGATATATTTTTCTGGTTGAGTAAAGATCTGTTTTGTATATATTATATTTTATTCCGCTGCGATGTGAGATTCTGTTGTTGATTTTCTGTTTCTTCTTCTTCTACCTCTTCTTCTTTAACAAAAATGGTCCGATTTTCCGGGTCTGGAAAGTCGGGTCGTTACAGTGGTATCAGATATAAATTTGATGTGACAAGTATTTTGCTTGTAAATGAATGATGAAATGAATATTCGATGTAAATATTATGGAATATTCCGGGTCTGGAAATTCGGGTCGTTACAGCGGTATATTTGTGCATCCTGCGAAACTGTAACGACCCGACTTTCCAGACCCGGAAAATCGAACCATTTTAGTTAAAGAAGAAGAGGTAGAAGAAGAAAATAAAAGAAAAACAACATCAGAATCTAACCATCGCAGCGGAATAAAATATAATATATCAACAGATCTTTACGCAAATCAAAACTATATCTGTTTATACAATACATCAGAATACATCATCAGAGTACATCAACATCCATAACATACAACTGAATACACAGCGGAAAAAAATATAGCAAGTACGGGAGTACGTATCGTCATCCAGCTCGTCTCCTGAGCTCCTCAGCATCATATCCTAAACCTGTTTATCTCGGTCTGACCCGAGCATCATATAAAACAATACCCGAGTCAGTCTGGAAAACCAGCGTGAGAAAATCACACTCAAATTGATTATTAAAGTTTCAAAATCCTTTTGAAAACAAAAGCATCTCGTAAGACCACGCC
This sequence comes from Allium fistulosum, assembly GCA_030737815.1. Taxonomy (NCBI): domain Eukaryota; kingdom Viridiplantae; phylum Streptophyta; class Magnoliopsida; order Asparagales; family Amaryllidaceae; genus Allium; species Allium fistulosum. Next base: position 1,528,936,658 of record CM060902.1, read on the forward strand.
ACAAATAAACATGTCGGGTTTTTACCTTACGATAGCTAAAACACTTTATATCAAAATCCTCTGATATTATAATAGTGTCTATTCACAAATACTTATTCAAATAACTGAAATTGTTACATGATTAAATTCCAGCATACTAGCCACAACGTGGGTAATACAAACAAAACTCGTACAAGGCACGTAGGGAGAATGGATTTCCAACGAATGACTAGGCACTGGGGCACCACCTGTCACAGTACGTGGCCTAGATCACAGTACCGAGGAGTACGCCCGCTCCCCTGCAACACAAGGCCGGAATCATCCCTTACTGGATAATTCCAAATAAAATCACCCCACGGTTGGGATCAGCAACCGCACCACTAAGCCGAAATAAAAAGGGACATCTAGACAGGGATGACCTTACTCTCAAGTGGGTGCTACCCACGAAGCCTTGCTGCATAACCCCTGATTTTCAGTCATTCCCGGTTGATGAGGTTCGAGGCTAAACGATACCTTTATAGCACATATCCCTTAGAATGCCCATCGTCCACCTGACGATGTCACGAAAGCATTCGTCCATGCAAGTCCGTCCCGGGTTCGAACGGAACCGAAGGCACTATTCCTACTACATCCATTTTGGAAATATCCTCAGGATTAGTAGCGACTAGCCCTTGCACTTCACTGCTCCATCTTCGACTCCGAACACGTTACACGAAACGTACGAACCGAATCGAAGTGGTATTCGAGTCTCCAGACCTAGAATCCCGGTATACGGAAACTCGATCCCGGTCTCTTCGAAACGATCAACGCATTTGGCCAATATTGATAGTCGGTTATTTAACTATCAATTTACATTCACAAGCAACCATCACACAATAAATAATTTCCCACATTATTTATTTGCCCAAATATCTTTCCAAGATATATTTCTATTTTCAAACTCCTTTTGAAAACAATTTCAAACAGTTTCCGCTTACGGAATACATTTCCCCAAATATTTATTTCTCTGAAACACCAAGTACAAAATACTTTAGATTTAAAAATAATTTAAAAGCACTTTACTATAAATATACTTTATAATATTGAAATTTAAAAACTACTTTAATACCTTAACAAAATATATACTTAAGGAATATTTAAAATGAAACCACTTTACAAATATAAACTAAATTTCTCTTTTAAACATAATAGCAAATCACTTTTATATAATTACTACAAGAATAGATTTTTGAAAATACTTACTTTAGACTTTAACATTTAGAAATAATCAATCTTCTAAAATATGCTTTTTAAAACATATTAAACTTTTAACTTGTATTTAAAATTGCCTTGGAAAAACGTACTTGGCAATCCAGAGAAATACACTTCCCATTTCCATCTTTTTTAAAAATAAACCAACATTTATTTTTAAACCAATCCATATCCTTTTATAAATTCCCATCTTGAATTTATATTCTCAAATATCCACTGATATTTTATTTTACTTTATAAACCCAGTTTATATCTCCAAAATCTCATTTCTCCTTTAAAAATCCAAGTTTTTAAACACTTAAATAAATTTCCAATTTATTTCCATTTTACTTTACTTTGAAGTAAATTTCCCTATTTACTTCAATTATTTCAAATACATTAACTTTCATCTTTTATTTCCTTATTATGAGTTAAAACCCTTTTTAACTAAAATACCAATTCCGGATTTCCAAACTTCTTCAATTAATATTTTAATTAAATTAAATCTTTAAATTTCAATAAAATCAATTCTTTTATATTTTTAAATAATATCACTTTAGTTAAAGATTTATTTCTTCACTATTAAATTCAAAATCCTCTTTTCCCATATTTGTTCGAATTAAGAAATTTCTTTATTTCTTTTACAATTCCTTATTTAATTTATTCGAATTCACTAGAATTATTTAACTTAAATTTTACTCTTTTATTTCTTTCCAAAATTCAATTCAATTGCTTTTGATAACTCATTATACTGGGAAATTCAATCCAACCAGATTATCCAATATAAATCATCACAGGATATCAAAAATCATATCACAGAATATTTAAACAAAATTAAATATTTTGAGGAATCCAGTTGGATCCCTCCAACCTGTTTCCCTGCATCCACAGATGTTAGCACAATACCAATTCCACTTCAAGGTGGAATATCGCGGTATATGGGTTTTTATATAAAATCATCCGCTATTATGCGGCGCATAGGGTCTCATCCGCTATACAATGCGGGAATATCAACTCCAATATATACATATGCCAATATATATATATTGGTATATACTACTATATATATCACATCAATCAGATCAACCATTCAATAAATTATTTAAATTTAACCATTTAAATTTAAATTTAACTGAGTGAGATTAACTCACCTTTGATTTTCATTTGCAACCGATTTCCAACCAGCTTGTTTCCATTATTTTCGACCTTGTTCAAGTATCATAAGATTTATTAAGATTTGAACTATTCGAACGGTAAATTACCATCAATATAAATTAAATTAACCAATTATTTTATTTAAACTAATGTTCTGGACGACTACAAACTAAGTTACAAAAATAATTAAATAGGTTATCTTACCAATATTTCACCTAAATAAATTATTATTATTTTTAAAATGATTTGTAAATTAAAATATCTATGTATGTATTTATCTACTTCATTTTCTTTTGAAACTACCTAAACTACCTACGCCTATACTTATAAATAAATCTATATTTCCCTTTTCAAATTCTACCTTCTAAATCATGTCCATACATAGACTGTTTCTGATTTCAGTTTACATATATTTATACACAACTTTAAACGTATTTATCTTTTGATCTATATATATATACGTTTTCTCTGTCAAATAAGAATGAACAAATTTGAAAACGTTTTAAGTTTACTTAAATGGAAACAAGATGATTACCTTACTTCAAATCGGAGGCACAAACTGCCTCGTGAATCCCTCTGCAGTTGCCCAGACACACGCCACCACTCCAGTTCGTGCACGCGACTTTCTCGACTTTGGCCAACAACTCACGCTCCGGCCCCTCCATCGAAACCCTAGTCGCACTTTAGAAAACTGCCTCGCGAGCGCCACCTTCCAGATAAAATCGATTCGCACGCCACCTCACGACATCGCCTGATCAATTCGAGTTCAACTATGCCTATAGCTTCCCCTTCCCCCCGTTCCACTAAACATCGGCGCCCTTCCAACTACGCAACCCAGCCTCGCGTAAAGCCATCGAGCAACCCAAGCTGTACGTGATTTCTTCTAGAAATCGAAATCGAATTCGTTCGATTTGAATTAGGGAAGCGGTTTCGATCTGAAAAAGAAGGCCATGACTTTGATTTGTAATCGAATTTGATTTCGATTTAGGCCGCGTTCATTCATTTTTCGTTTCGGCTGAAATATTTTAAAAAGAGGAGACGTGGGTTCTAGCAGGAGGTAGCGTGTTGAGGAATGGGTAAAGTATGGCGATAGATACAGGCTAGGTCTGCTTATAGGGTACTAATAGATTTGAAATTTTATATTGTTATATCCAAAAATATCTCAGCTATCAAATGTTAAACGTATTACTTGTCTTGCGTGAGAAGATAGTTTCCCCACTGTGTTGTTGATGTTGATAAAACTTTAACAGTTGATAAGATGAAAGATATTTAAATTAAAACGATTAACCATTGTCTAAGCGTTTTTATCTCGTACGCTCACATAACAACTCTGAACGCTACGAAAATTGAAATCCGGTAATAATTCAATATTACGGATCCAATGAAACTGGTTTCGTCGAATTCCGAGACTGTGCCTCGGAAGGCTATTTTTAATTTCAATTTAAACGTTAAAATTTCAAAGCTGATTAAAACAGTTTGAAATTACATTCTGAAGCTTCTATTATCTTTAGTATTATCATTACGAATTTTACGAGCTTTCAAAATATTTTAATTAGCTTAGAATGCCAGATTTACTATTTTATCCAACTTCAAATAAATTTAATTTAATTATTAAATTACTCAATAAACAGCGATATTTGAAATTTAAGTTTATAATTAACCTCTGAATATTTAAAATTAATTAAATATTCCAATTTCAAATGCTCAAAAATTCCGGGTCGTCACATTCCTCCCCCCTTAAAAGAATTTCGTCCCCGAAATTACCAGTTAAGAAGAATGATCCAATACCCATTACTATTTCCCAAATTCAAACAGTTTTAACAATACCCAAACAATCTTTTATTAATGATACACTAATCATCTTTTAATTTCCCAAACTTATTCATAAGTTCAACCCATACCACCTACTTATCCATTCAAATTTAAATTTGAATTCAATTTTGAATTATCAAAATTTTCCAAAATTTTTCTAACTCTCTAAGTTTCCAAAAAATTTTGCCAGCGTCTCCTTTGCGCGGCTAGCTCGGTACAACTACAAAATGGCTCTACGGCCTCCCAATCTCAAAAAGAAAACAAAAAGCCAAGTGGCTGGATCAAAAACCCAATCAAATTTCATATAGAATTTCAAATACATACCTTTTTGTCGGGCCATTAAATTTTATCTTCTAAAATCAAAAATCTCAATTTATCCATTGCTTTTATACACCTGTATATCATACTAAGCAATAATATCCACTCAAAATTCCAAAGTCATTTTATCGACTTCTTTACAAATTTTCAATATTTGCTTTACTTAAGCCTGTACGATGCACATATATCATCCGTACGCAATATCACATTTGATCGCTCAATCGATCACAAAATTTCACTTCCGAACTAGTATCGTCCACCCGACTTCCTAGTGCGGACTCAGATCTGGTTTCTCGATCAGAAACCGTCATTCTCCTTGCATAGTCACAAACTATGATAGAGAATTTCCAGAATCAATCAACAATCCATATCCAGGCTCGCCATTGAAAATCGAGTGAAAAATCCTAACTCGGATCGATATAACTATCTCAAAATTCTGTGCTCGAATTCTGGATCAAATAGCTATGCGAATAAAATAATATACGTACATCCTACGTATAAATTTCAATTGATTATCAATTATATCAATTTCCTCTTTATTCACTTTCATTTTGATAGTTATTCTCTTATCCAAAATTTTCCTTGTCAGTTCCGATTTTCATTTAATTATTTACTTGGAATAATTTCTCAATACAAATTTTCTTAAGAATTCACTATTCATTTCTTAAGTCCAATATAAATATTTTACATATTTCTTATATTTACTTCACTTCACTATTGAAGTTCATATCCATTTCTATTCACTTTTATCTTTACAATTCCATTTAAATTCAATTTGGCTTCCACTCGAACATTTAATTAGTTGCACTTGCTAATTAATTTAAATCTCAATTAAAAATTTATTTGCAACTTACTTTCTTAAGTTCTTTTGATTGCCCTTACTTTACATTCACAATTAAAATAGATTCCAATTTATCCAGTTTCAATTCCATTTGCTTAGCAATTTAAATCATTTACCGTTAATGAAAATTTTCAAAAATTTCAAAAATTTTCTAACTCCCAAAATTTACGGAAAATTTTGGCAGAGTCTCCCTTGTACGGAGGGACTTCTGCGATATCGCAGGATGCACAAATATATATATATACATCGGCCTCAGGCCGGAAATCACAATATATATCAATATATGCAGTTCATATCTCCTATTTTGAATTTTTGCGTAAGCGTACCTTATTATAGCAAATTTTTTTTTTTTTTTTTTAGCAGAGCAGTGATTTATTTAGCAATTAGTGCAACCCAAAATCAGCTATACGGCTTCCCTGAACCTGTACTTACTTACTTCAAAAATGTAAGTACCAAGATCATGCAACTTAACAACATTTTACAAATTTAACTAACAAACAAGAGAATTTCCATGAGGAAAGTAGATTAAACAACACTTATAAGCAATGTTTTGGTTCCACATTAATTTAAATTGTTACAACCCATTTATGTACGACTACATCCAATTTAAATGGTTCACATCTCAATTTCTCACATTCGGCTCATTTTAGCAAATCAAATTTATATTTAATTCAATTGATCTCAAAATCAATTTATTTAACTTCTATCAACTGATAGAATTTCAATTTACTTTACTTACGTCAAACGACGGTTTATTTTATGCAGTTTTGACGATATCCATAAGAATAAATAATTGCTTAAGTTTCATAACCATTTTAAATTGATTCCAATTCAATTTATTTTTAACTCTCTTCCATTTTAATATAAGTGGTATATTCATTGAATCCAATATAACCTCTAATCCACATTCAATACTTATTCCTGAATTGTATTATATTAATAACAATGCCACTTCAATCATTTCTGCTTACTTGAATTTATTTACAATTCAAATTATCACTATTACACTCCAATTCCATTATTCATTTATACTTCCACTTTTATTACCAAATTCAAATTCCATTAACATATCCACTTTTCTAATTTATTCCAAATTAGCACACTTCTTTTTACAATTCAATATTTGATTTTTACTTCGAAAATCACTTAACTATTTTACTGAAGTTCGATCTATTTTATAATTCAAGTTTTGGATTTACATCCATTTTTCACAATTCAAACAACCTTTATTTTGGCTTATTTATTCCACTTCTAAATTTTATAAGCCACAATTTATTTATATCCATACTTCCATCTATTTAAATTCAATCCCATTTATACTTTTACTTTTAATTAGGGATTATACAATTTATTTAACTAATATATATTTTATTTTTCTCATCATTCCATAAACATTTTAAATAAGATTCCAGAGTTTAAACAATTTCCCAGAATTTCAAAATCACTTTTGAAATCAACTATACCCAAAACCCTTTTCAATTCCAAAACCAAACTCAGTTTTGCAAACAAACACCAGCCCATACATCTAGGTAGCAATTTTTCTTTCAGAAACCCGAAAATGAACATCGATGATGCTGCAGTCATCACCGAAGTTATTTCCCAGCGACCGAAAGAGAATTTAATGCTTTTATCTCTTTAAAAACACTTTCAAATATTTTTAATTTCCAAATCTCACAAGATTTCAACTCAAAAATATTCCTGAAATAATACTATTATTTCTCCAAAACCCTTTTGAAACCATTTCCAAACTCAAAGGAATTTTAAACTTCACAAAATTCCAAATTTGAAATCCATCTCGATTTATTTTCAAATGTTCCTCTGGAATCCTATTCCCAATTATAAATCATATTTATAATTCACAGTTACAAATTTCACTTTATTATCTGAATTTATTTTCTTAACCTAGGTTATGATTCCAATTTCCTATTCAATTTGATATTTAAATGATACTAATTTAATATTATCACTTCCTAACAATCAAACATCCATATATAAGCTAAATAGCTTACAAAAACTTTTCTTTTTATATACAAAAATAATTTGGGTAAAATTATTTCATTTACCCCATTTTAAAACAATATTGTGTCGGTTTATCTTGTTTAAGAGTTTAGAAATCCCTATCGATGTTGTGGCGTCCCACACATCGACCAGAATCCATAAACACTCAACCGATAAGTCAACACCATATAAAACCATTTTATATTCACTAACAAATACGCGCTCATATCTATTAATACTCTCAAAATTCCCACCAGAGCCAAGGTTATCGCCAACCTAAGCTCTGATACCACTGTAACGACCCGACTTTCCAGACCCGGAAAATCGAACCATTTTAGTTAAAGAAGAAGAGGTAGAAGAAGAAAATAAAAGAAAAACAACATCAGAATCTAACCATCGCAGCGGAATAAAATATAATATATCAACAGATCTTTACGCAAATCAAAACTATATCTGTTTATACAATACATCAGAATACATCATCAGAGTACATCAACATCTATAACATACAACTGAATACACAGCGGAAAAAAATATAGCAAGTACGGGAGTACGTATCGTCATCCAGCTCGTCTCCTGAGCTCCTCAGCATCATATCCTAAACCTGTTTATCTCGGTCTGACCCGAGCATCATATAAAACAATACCCGAGTCGGTCTGGAAAACCAGCGTGAGAAAATCACACTCAAATTGATTATTAAAGTTTCAAAATCCTTTTGAAAACAAAAGCATCTCGTAAGACCACGCCACAAATAAACATGTCGGGTTTTTACCTTACGATAGCTAAAACACTTTATATCAAAATCCTCTGATATTATAATAGTGTCTATTCACAAATACTTATTCAAATAACTGAAATTGTTACATGATTAAATTCCAGCATACTAGCCACAACGTGGGTAATACAAACAAAACTCGTACAAGGCACGTAGGGAGAATGGATTTCCAACGAATGACTAGGCACTGGGGCACCACCTGTCACAGTACGTGGCCTAGATCACAGTACCGAGGAGTACGCCCGCTCCCCTGCAACACAAGGCCGGAATCATCCCTTACTGGATAATTCCAAATAAAATCACCCCACGGTTGGGATCAGCAACCGCACCACTAAGCTGAAATAAAAAGGGACATCTAGACAGGGATGACCTTACTCTCAAGTGGGTGCTACCCACGAAGCCTTGCTGCATAACCCCTGATTTTCAGTCATTCCCGGTTGATGAGGTTCGAGGCTAAACGATACCTTTATAGCACATATCCCTTAGAATGCCCATCGTCCACCTGACGATGTCACGAAAGCATTCGTCCATGCAAGTCCGTCCCGGGTTCGAACGGAACCGAAGGCACTATTCCTACTACATCCATTTTGGAAATATCCTCAGGATTAGTAGCGACTAGCCCTTGCACTTCACTGCTCCATCTTCGACTCCGAACACGTTACACGAAACGTACGAACCGAATCGAAGTGGTATTCGAGTCTCCAGACCTAGAATCCCGGTATACGGAAACTCGATCCCGGTCTCTTCGAAACGATCAACGCATTTGGCCAATATTGATAGTCGGTTATTTAACTATCAATTTACATTCACAAGCAACCATCACACAATAAATAATTTCCCACATTATTTATTTGCCCAAATATCTTTCCAAGATATATTTCTATTTTCAAACTCCTTTTGAAAACAATTTCAAACAGTTTCCGCTTACGGAATACATTTCTCCAAATATTTATTTCTCTGAAACACCAAGTACAAAATACTTTAGATTTAAAAATAATTTAAAAGCACTTTACTATAAATATACTTTATAATATTGAAATTTAAAAACTACTTTAATACCTTAACAAAATATATACTTAAGGAATATTTAAAATGAAACCACTTTACAAATATAAACTAAATTTCTCTTTTAAACATAATAGCAAATCACTTTTATATAATTACTACAAGAATAGATTTTTGAAAATACTTACTTTAGACTTTAACATTTAGAAATAATCAATCTTCTAAAATATGCTTTTTAAAACATATTAAACTTTTAACTTGTATTTAAAATTGCCTTGGAAAAACGTACTTGGCAATCCAGAGAAATACACTTCCCATTTCCATCTTTTTTAAAAATAAACCAACATTTATTTTTAAACCAATCCATATCCTTTTATAAATTCCCATCTTGAATTTATATTCTCAAATATCCACTGATATTTTATTTTACTTTATAAACCCAGTTTTGTGAAGACCCAAATTATTGAGATAAAAATAATTTTAAAATGAGAATATTTAAGAAAAGAAAATATAGTCTGACAATAATAATATTAGGAGTAAGTGAAATGAATAAATAAGAGGATAGAGATTTCTTTTTTTTCAATAAATATATATGTATTAGATATGAGTAGCCAAAGAAGTATAAAATGATAAAGCCCTTTTGATAACCAAATTGCATGAGAACCAGTTTAGTATTATTGTGCATAAACACCTTCTCAAAAATAAATCAGGAAATAAATGGTTTGAAATAATGTAAGAGGACCATTCAGGCCTAACAAGGTATACAATGTATCTGAGTCACACAAAGATGATGTGTAGATGGATCATGCAAATAGCATGTGCACAGAAAAGCAGAGAAGCAACTGCTTTTACTAGAAATAGAAATCAAGAGAAAATGGCACATTTAGCCATAACAACACACACATAATTCTCTGAGTAATGTGAGGATAAAATGGGTTTTTCCTTTAGTAAAACCCTAGCAAAATGATTTAAATCAAGAGGGAAGCAGAGGTTTTCTCTGGGGGAAAACAGAAACACACTAAAAAAAAATAGAAAGGAGAGCTCACCCTGTTTTCAAGCTTAGACATTCTCGGGGAAGAGAGGAGGAAGGTGAGTGATTAATCACTTATGATCTGTAAGGCATTAAGACCCATGTTAAGGGCAGCCAAGTTATTTTATATAAACATTACATTATGTTTTTCCTATTTGATTTTATTTTCTGGATGAAAATATGTTGATCATGGATGGTATTCTGGTTGAGTTTTTGGATGAGGTTTTAATCTGTTTTGACTTGTTGTGATGGTTTCAGTTTTTGTTTTAAAATATAGATAATCAAACAAATACACTAATCACAGGAATAGATTTTATATATGCTAGTTTTGATATGAAAAATGAATCAAATATTTTACTGTGGAATAGGGTATCAATCCCAAGTAAAGAATTAGGCAGTGTGAATATTGAGATTTATGCTTATGTCTAGTCTATATTAAAAATGATATGAACAATGCAATATTACAAATATGTGCTGATTTGTTCAGATCATAAACCAATAAGTTTTTATGGGTTTTTCTCAAAAACCATTCCCTATGTTCACAGTAAAAGAATAAATATAGTTTTGCAAATGACTTCTTCATATTTGTGTAAGAAATGGAAATTTCTAGAAATAAAAATATAAGTAGGTTTTAGAAAAATGTGATTAAAGCAAAAATGACTTTGAAATAAGGTGTGCAATTTTACATGAATGCTTTGTATGTCTGGATATGATCTTTGGGTGATTTTAATAATTCTTGACCTATATAAGGAAGGAAAGAATACGAGTATCTCTGGAATCAAAAGAAAAATTCCCCAGAAAGAAATAAATAAGCATGGTCTCTAAATTATAAAATAATTTAGGAGTAGTGCCTTGATCTACTCATCAGCAGGTGGTTGATGGGTATGTGCATGACTTGTTTAAGTCCCGTAGGCCTCTGTGTAAAGGGTTAACAGAACTGAGCCCCTTTGCAATGCACACATGGTGTTCAATGGCAAGAGTTCAGACCAAACAAAATGAAAAGATGAGAAGGAGAAATTATGCTATGGAATTTAGAAAGTTAATCCATAGGAGTTTTGTACTTGTACAACTGAATGAAGTGAATGGATGAATGCTTGGGTGTATGTTTATAGATAAACTTAAATATACACATTCTCAGATTTTAATTGGGATTTGAATAGCATTTAATAGAAAAGTTCTCTATACAGCCTTAAGAATTTACAAGATATTTTGCATACTTGATTTCACTCACACCAGAATTTATTTCTGACCCTATTTGTTGCCTTTGCAATACTTGGGGTGTCTCATTTTATTGAGGCAGTTCAAAGTTTTGCTGCAGGGAAAGATGCATGAATTGCTTGCTTGCTTGCATGGATATTTGGAGATCTTGAGGAATTTAAAGTGTTTAAGAGAAGTAGCAGTGTCTTTGTAATAATTAAGTTAGGAAAACTCTAATATGTTCTAAGTATTTTGATGAGTGTCTTTTACTTTGACATCTGGAAAACAGTATGTAAGAAGAAAAAGAAACTTAAATGTTATATGTGTTTGTGAGCTGTGGATTTAAGTAACAAGTTCTGAAATAGTTTTAGTAGATAATGCTGAAGGAGAAGATGCCATTTAATCTGATATGTGAACATGTTTTTCTAGACAGTCTTGAGGCACTTCAGTTATGATACTATAAAACTGATACTAATTAGGAGAGATCTGATACTATAAAACTGATAAAACTGATACTAAGTAGGAGAGATCTGATACTATAAAACTGATACTAAGTAGGAGAAATCTGATACTATAAAACTGATACTAGGTAGGAAATTTCTGATACTATAACTACTGATCTAATACTAGGTTGGGAAAATCTGATACTATAGCTTCAAAACTGATACTAAGTGGTAAGACACCGGATTCAACACTTTTTCTAGCTCCAGATATAAGAAGTTGTGTGATTTATAAAGTAGCTCACAACACCATCACTCATGTGATGACTATCTGCTCAGTTAACCAGGAAATATGTATTTTGTCTGTCATGATTGGTTTGTGCTTGTTGTGTCTAAACCCTGATCACATGTGTTGTTTTTCTCTGCTTAGACTTCAACCTAGTTTATCACCTCATAATTCATATGATAAGTACCAAATCACAAAAGAATTCCGGAATTTAAATGTATGGCTTGTAAACCAAGAAACCAATTAATTTGAGAAGTAAGCAAGAAAATTATAAGTGGCAATATTCGAATTTATTATTAATCAAGCTTGAGATCAAAAAGGGGAATGTAAAAATAGAAATGGCTATGTGACACCAATTCTCTGAAAAATGAGAAATATTGTGTGATTGAATTTTCCTTGTTAATTTTTAAATACTCTGATAAGCAAGGAAACATTTATATATCTTCATATATATAAATGACTTGAATTGACTTATATACTAATATTTTTATATTGGTAAGAATTTGGATCTTGAGGGAAAATGAAATTAAAGGAGTGATCACTTGGTTTGGAAAAAAAAAAATCTCAACAGTAATTCACTGAAAAATAACAATCCAAAAGAAGTGGGTCACTTCAGTTGGTATCAGATCTATGTTATTAAAACATAGCATAAATATATTATCCAATTTTCTTGTAAGGATAAAATTCTAAAAAAAAAATATAGTAATGATAGAAATAAACATCCACAGTAGAAATAAATTTCATAAAAAAATAATTAAATTAAAAATATGACTGACTAGCTATGCAATTGAATAGTGAATCATGGTAGGAAGACCACCAAGTCATGGAGCAGGACCCTCCAATATAACACCAATGGTTAACTTGCAAGATTTGGTGAGGGCATTTAGAGAAGGAGCAGTGCAGAGGGAAGAGAATCCTCATGAGGAATTAGCTAAGTTATTGAAGACATTTTCAAATTTGGGAGGCAAGGATTTTGAAGGCACTGAGGGAGTTATGGGAGTGCAGACATGGTTGAGAACTTTGGAAAGGATATTTGCAGATATGCAAATTAATGACCAAAGAAAGAGGCAGATAGCTTCAAGGAGACTTAAAGGAGCAGCCTTAGATTGGTGGGAGGTGATCATCACAGGAAGGCCAGAAAATGAGATAACATGGGATCAATTCAAGGAAATGCTTGAAGCAAGGTTTGTTCCAGCAACAGCTAAGGCAACATTGCTTGAAGAATTCATAAGGTTGAGGCAAGGACCAATGAGTGTGACTGAATACACTCAAAAATTTGAGAGTTTGTCCAAGTATGGAACTATGCTCATAGGAGATGAAGAATCAAAGAATTCAAGATTTATCCAAGGATTAAATGCAGGTCTGAGTAGAGCAATGTTACCATACAAGGATAAAACATTTGATCAAGTCATAGACCTTGCTCTTTCTTTTGAACAACATGACAATGCAAGGGAAAAATTTAGGAGCATGAGGGCTACCAATCAAAAGAAGGGGAAAAATAGAGCACATCCCTATGACAAAAAGAATATGGATAAGAAAATGGAGGGAGCAGCCACTGGGGAAGCTAAGAAGAAGGTTACTTGTTTTAATTGTGGCAAAGAAGGACACATGAGTAATAGGTGTCAAGCAGCCAAGAAGGCATTGTTTAGCTGCTATAACTGTGGGAAGGAAGGCCATATTAAAAGAAACTGCCCAGAGTTCAAAAAGGGAGCAAGGGTAGGAGCACTTGAGGGCAAAGCAAAAGCAACTGCAGTGGGAAGTCCTGGACAATTGGAAGGTATACTTCTAATTAAAGATCACCCCATCTCAGTTATAGATGACACTGGAGCAACACATTCACTAATATCCCAAGACATAGTGAATAAATTAACTCTCACATGCTATTTAGTTGATAATCCCTTGTTTATTCAGAGCCCACTAGGTAATTCTTGCATGCTAGGGATTAAATGTTTGGGAGTAGAGCTAAACATAGGTGGAAATATGTTTAGTTCCGATTTGTTTGTGCTAAAATATCCTGGAATAGGAATTATTCTAGGAATTGATTGGCTAAGAAAATACAAAGCAATTTTAAACTTAGAAAATCTTACTATTTCTCTGAAAACAGAAAATGGTAAAAATATTATAGTTATGAGTGAAATTGCTAAAATCAATTACTGTAACCACATATGTAGCATGACTGAGAAAGAATTAACACTGGAGGACATAAAAATTATAAATGAATACCCAGATGTCTTTGGTGAAGTCATAGGTGTTCCAGAAAATAGGCAAGTAGAATTTCAAATAAGGCTAATCCCAGGAGCCAGCCCAATCATCAAGAAGCCAACTAGAATGGGTCCTAAAGAACTTGTGGAATTGAAACATCAGTTGGAAGAACTGGAGCAGAAAGGCTTCATAAGGCCTAGTAGTTCAAACTGGGGTTCTCCAATTGTATTTGTGAAGAAGCAGGATGGTACTTTGAGAATGTGCATTGATTATAGGGAATTAAACAAAGTCACCATTAAAAACAAATATCCACTTCCTAGAATTGATGATCTATTCGATCAATTAAATGGAGCAAGGGTCTTTTCAAGGCTAGATTTAGCCTCTGGGTTTCATCAGATGAAGGTGGAGGAAGAGAGTATTAAGTATACTGCCTTCAACACAAGGTATGGATTATATGAATTTTTGGTGATGCCTTTTGGATTGACAAATGCACCATCATATTTTGTAGATTTGATGAATAGAACATTTAGAGATTTTCTAGACAAATTTGTGGTTGTTTTTATTGATGACATTTTAGTATATTCAAAATCAGAAGAAGATCATGCAAAGCACTTGCATCTGGTTTTGTCTAGACTGAGGGCACATGATTTAAAAGCCAAATTCTCTAAATGTACATTTTGGCAGAAGGAAGTAAAATTTTTGGGGCACATTGTATCACAACAAGGGGTTAGTGTAGACCCAAATAAGGTGATGGCAGTGCAATCTTGGAGTAGACCCAAATCAGTAACTGAGGTGAGGTCATTTTTGGGAATGGCAGGCTATTACAGGAGATTTATAAAAGATTTTGCAAGGATAGCTATCCCATTGACCAAGTTAACTAAAAAGGAGCAACCATATGTGTGGACAGAGAAGTGTGAACAAGCTTTCATATCACTAAAGAAGGCACTGGTAGAAGCTCCAGTTTTACAAGTGCCAGAGGGTAATGAAGAATTAGTAGTTTACACAGATGCTAGTGGATCTGGATTGGGGGCAGTGCTTATGCAACATGGTAGAGTCATAGCTTATGCATCAAGGCAACTCAAGCCAAATGAAACTAGGTATGCTACACATGACTTAGAACTAGCTGCTGTGGTGTATGCATTGAAACTATGGAGGCATTATTTATTGGGTGCTAAGTTTGAATTGTTTACTGATCATAAGTCACTTAAATATTTGTTTTCCCAAAAAGACTTGAACATGAGGCAACATAGGTGGGTAGAATTTCTAGCTTCCTATGATCTTGATATATTGTATACCCCTGGAAAAGCTAATAAAGTAGCAGATGCATTAAGTAGACATCAAGCTAAATTGGCAAGCTTAATGATGGCAGAATTCAAGGATTTGATAATTCTTAGTGAGGTGGAAGTGAAAGAAGAAGCTAGTGTATCAGATAAGACACACAGTAAGATGATTGAATATGGTAAATTAAGCCTCTTATCCTTAAAATCAACACTGGTTGATAAAATAGGACAAATGCAGAATCAAGATATAAATTTGAAGGAGAAAAAGAACATGATATCCCAAGGCATGACAGTGGAAAACTATGAGGTAGATGGTAAAGGATACTTAAGGAAAAAGGGGAAACTCTGCATACCAAATGTAGGGGAACTAAAGCAAGAAGTTATGGATGAGCATCACAAAACAAAGTATACTATCCATCCAGGTGGTACAAAAATGTACCATGATCTCAAGAGAAATTATTGGTGGCCAGGAATGAAAGGAGCAGTAGCAAAATATGTGGCAAATTGCTTGACATGCCAACAAGTAAAGGCAGACTATCAAAGGCCCTCAGGCCTATTGCAACCTTTGGAAGTGCCTACTTGGAAATGGGAGAGTATATCAATGGATTTTGTGGATGGGTTGCCAAGAACAAGGAAGGGAAATGATAGTATTTGGGTAGTGGTTGATAGACTCACAAAAACAGCACACTTTATCCCAATAAGTTCAAACAGAAATGCTCACAAGCTAGCTCAATTATTTGTGAAGGAAATAGTGAGGTTGCATGGCATCCCCAAGACTATCATTAGTGATAGAGATACTTTGTTTACTTCAAGGTTTTGGAGTAGCTTTCAAGAAGCTATGGGGACAGAACTAAGCCTAAGCACAGCCTACCACCCACAAACAGATGGGCAAACTGAGATTGTTAATAAAGTTTTAGAGGATTTGCTGAGAGCATGCATACTTGATTTTGGAGGCAACTGGGAGGATCATATTTATTTAGCTGAGTTTGCTTATAATAATAGCTACCAATCCACTATAGGAATGGCTCCATTTGAGGCTTTGTATGGGAAGCCTTGTTTATCTCCTGCATGTTGGATGGAGGCTGGTGAAAGGGTGTTGCTTGGACCAGACCATGTAAAAGAAACTTCTGCAAGAATTGAATTAGTGAGGCAAAGAATGAGAGTAGCTCAAGAGAGACAGAAAGCTTATGCAGATAAAAAGAGAAGGCCAGTAGAATTTGAGGTGGGAGACTATGTGTTTCTCAAAGTTTCACCAATGAGGAAAATATTGAGATTTGGAAAAGCAGGGAAACTGTCACCAAGGTATGTAGGACCATATGAAATTGTTCAAAGAATAGGGACTTTAGCTTATAGGTTGAAGTTACCAGAGGAATTGAGCAAAATACATGATGTATTTCATGTATCCCAATTGAGAAAATGGGTGCATGATAAAGAGTCCATTCTTGAATCTCCTACACATGTTGAAATTCAAGAAAATCTGGTTTATAAAAAGGAACCAGTGGGCATTGTGGCTAGAGAAGAAAAGAAACTGAGAAATAAAATAATTAAACTAGTTAAAATCCAATGGAGTTTGGATGGGAATGATTGCACTTGGGAGGCTGAAGAGAGGATAAAGGATAAATATCCTAATCTGTTTTCTACTTAAAGGTATGTTTAAAAATTATGATGAGACCTTAAAATTATTTATTTATGCTTGATTGATTTGGAATGAATGAGTTTCTGAAATTTCATTCAATTGAAATTATGCTTTGTATACATTTGGATGGAAATGTATGAGAGAATAATTGTGGGACACAATTCCTTTTAGGAGGAGAGTATGTGAAGACCCAAATTATTGAGATAAAAATAATTTTAAAATGAGAATATTTAAGAAAAGAAAATATAGTCTGACAATAATAATATTAGGAGTAAGTGAAATGAATAAATAAGAGGATAGAGATTTCTTTTTTTTCAATAAATATATATGTATTAGATATGAGTAGCCAAAGAAGTATAAAATGATAAAGCCCTTTTGATAACCAAATTGCATGAGAACCAGTTTAGTATTATTGTGCATAAACACCTTCTCAAAAATAAATCAGGAAATAAATGGTTTGAAATAATGTAAGAGGACCATTCAGGCCTAACAAGGTATACAATGTATCTGAGTCACACAAAGATGATGTGTAGATGGATCATGCAAATAGCATGTGCACAGAAAAGCAGAGAAGCAACTGCTTTTACTAGAAATAGAAATCAAGAGAAAATGGCACATTTAGCCATAACAACACACACATAATTCTCTGAGTAATGTGAGGATAAAATGGGTTTTTCCTTTAGTAAAACCCTAGCAAAATGATTTAAATCAAGAGGGAAGCAGAGGTTTTCTCTGGGGGAAAACAGAAACACACTAAAAAAAAAATAGAAAGGAGAGCTCACCCTGTTTTCAAGCTTAGACATTCTCGGGGAAGAGAGGAGGAAGGTGAGTGATTAATCACTTATGATCTGTAAGGCATTAAGACCCATGTTAAGGGCAGCCAAGTTATTTTATATAAACATTACATTATGTTTTTCCTATTTGATTTTATTTTCTGGATGAAAATATGTTGATCATGGATGGTATTCTGGTTGAGTTTTTGGATGAGGTTTTAATCTGTTTTGACTTGTTGTGATGGTTTCAGTTTTTGTTTTAAAATATAGATAATCAAACAAATACACTAATCACAGGAATAGATTTTATATATGCTAGTTTTGATATGAAAAATGAATCAAATATTTTACTGTGGAATAGGGTATCAATCCCAAGTAAAGAATTAGGCAGTGTGAATATTGAGATTTATGCTTATGTCTAGTCTATATTAAAAATGATATGAACAATGCAATATTACAAATATGTGCTGATTTGTTCAGATCATAAACCAATAAGTTTTTATGGGTTTTTCTCAAAAACCATTCCCTATGTTCACAGTAAAAGAATAAATATAGTTTTGCAAATGACTTCTTCATATTTGTGTAAGAAATGGAAATTTCTAGAAATAAAAATATAAGTAGGTTTTAGAAAAATGTGATTAAAGCAAAAATGACTTTGAAATAAGGTGTGCAATTTTACATGAATGCTTTGTATGTCTGGATATGATCTTTGGGTGATTTTAATAATTCTTGACCTATATAAGGAAGGAAAGAATACGAGTATCTCTGGAATCAAAAGAAAAATTCCCCAGAAAGAAATAAATAAGCATGGTCTCTAAATTATAAAATAATTTAGGAGTAGTGCCTTGATCTACTCATCAGCAGGTGGTTGATGGGTATGTGCATGACTTGTTTAAGTCCCGTAGGCCTCTGTGTAAAGGGTTAACAGAACTGAGCCCCTTTGCAATGCACACATGGTGTTCAATGGC
The DNA here is from genome assembly GCA_030737815.1 of Allium fistulosum. Classification (NCBI taxonomy): domain Eukaryota; kingdom Viridiplantae; phylum Streptophyta; class Magnoliopsida; order Asparagales; family Amaryllidaceae; genus Allium; species Allium fistulosum. Next base: position 1,528,955,583 of record CM060902.1, read on the forward strand.
AAGAGTTCAGACCAAACAAAATGAAAAGATGAGAAGGAGAAATTATGCTATGGAATTTAGAAAGTTAATCCATAGGAGTTTTGTACTTGTACAACTGAATGAAGTGAATGGATGAATGCTTGGGTGTATGTTTATAGATAAACTTAAATATACACATTCTCAGATTTTAATTGGGATTTGAATAGCATTTAATAGAAAAGTTCTCTATACAGCCTTAAGAATTTACAAGATATTTTGCATACTTGATTTCACTCACACCAGAATTTATTTCTGACCCTATTTGTTGCCTTTGCAATACTTGGGGTGTCTCATTTTATTGAGGCAGTTCAAAGTTTTGCTGCAGGGAAAGATGCATGAATTGCTTGCTTGCTTGCATGGATATTTGGAGATCTTGAGGAATTTAAAGTGTTTAAGAGAAGTAGCAGTGTCTTTGTAATAATTAAGTTAGGAAAACTCTAATATGTTCTAAGTATTTTGATGAGTGTCTTTTACTTTGACATCTGGAAAACAGTATGTAAGAAGAAAAAGAAACTTAAATGTTATATGTGTTTGTGAGCTGTGGATTTAAGTAACAAGTTCTGAAATAGTTTTAGTAGATAATGCTGAAGGAGAAGATGCCATTTAATCTGATATGTGAACATGTTTTTCTAGACAGTCTTGAGGCACTTCAGTTATGATACTATAAAACTGATACTAATTAGGAGAGATCTGATACTATAAAACTGATAAAACTGATACTAAGTAGGAGAGATTTGATACTATAAAACTGATACTAAGTAGGAGAAATCTGATACTATAAAACTGATACTAGGTAGGAAATTTCTGATACTATAACTACTGATCTAATACTAGGTTGGGAAAATCTGATACTATAGCTTCAAAACTGATACTAAGTGGTAAGACACCGGATTCAACACTTTTTCTAGCTCCAAATATAAGAAGTTGTGTGATTTATAAAGTAGCTCACAACACCATCACTCATGTGATGACTATCTGCTCAGTTAACCAGGAAATATGTATTTTGTCTGTCATGATTGGTTTGTGCTTGTTGTGTCTAAACCCTGATCACATGTGTTGTTTTTCTCTGCTTAGACTTCAACCTAGTTTATCACCTCATAATTCATATGATAAGTACCAAATCACAAAAGAATTCCGGAATTTAAATGTATGGCTTGTAAACCAAGAAACCAATTAATTTGAGAAGTAAGCAAGAAAATTATAAGTGGCAATATTCGAATTTATTATTAATCAAGCTTGAGATCAAAAAGGGGAATGTAAAAATAGAAATGGCTATGTGACACCAATTCTCTGAAAAATGAGAAATATTGTGTGATTGAATTTTCCTTGTTAATTTTTAAATACTCTGATAAGCAAGGAAACATTTATATATCTTCATATATATAAATGACTTGAATTGACTTATATACTAATATTTTTATATTGGTAAGAATTTGGATCTTGGGGGAAAATGAAATTAAAGGAGTGATCACTTGGTTTGGAAAAAAAAAAAATCTCAACAGTAATTCACTGAAAAATAACAATCCAAAAGAAGTGGGTCACTTCAAGTTTATATCTCCAAAATCTCATTTCTCCTTTAAAAATCCAAGTTTTTAAACACTTAAATAAATTTCCAATTTATTTCCATTTTACTTTACTTTGAAGTAAATTTCCCTATTTACTTCAATTATTTCAAATACATTAACTTTCATCTTTTATTTCCTTATTATGAGTTAAAACCCTTTTTAACTAAAATACCAATTCCGGATTTCCAAACTTCTTCAATTAATATTTTAATTAAATTAAATCTTTAAATTTCAATAAAATCAATTCTTTTATATTTTTAAATAATATCACTTTAGTTAAAGATTTATTTCTTCACTATTAAATTCAAAATCCTCTTTTCCCATATTTGTTCGAATTAAGAAATTTCTTTATTTCTTTTACAATTCCTTATTTAATTTATTCGAATTCACTAGAATTATTTAACTTAAATTTTACTCTTTTATTTCTTTCCAAAATTCAATTCAATTGCTTTTGATAACTCATTATACTGGGAAATTCAATCCAACCAGATTATCCAATATAAATCATCACAGGATATCAAAAATCATATCACAGAATATTTAAACAAAATTAAATATTTTGAGGAATCCAGTTGGATCCCTCCAACCTGTTTCCCTGCATCCACAGATGTTAGCACAATACCAATTCCACTTCAAGGTGGAATATCGCGGTATATGGGTTTTTATATAAAATCATCCGCTATTATGCGGCGCATAGGGTCTCATCCGCTATACAATGCGGGAATATCAACTCCAATATATACATATGCCAATATATATATATTGGTATATACTACTATATATATCACATCAATCAGATCAACCATTCAATAAATTATTTAAATTTAACCATTTAAATTTAAATTTAACTGAGTGAGATTAACTCACCTTTGATTTTCATTTGCAACCGATTTCCAACCAGCTTGTTTCCACTATTTTCGACCTTGTTCAAGTATCATAAGATTTATTAAGATTTGAACTATTCGAACGGTAAATTACCATCAATATAAATTAAATTAACCAATTATTTTATTTAAACTAATGTTCTGGACGACTACAAACTAAGTTACAAAAATAATTAAATAGGTTATCTTACCAATATTTCACCTAAATAAATTATTATTATTTTTAAAATGATTTGTAAATTAAAATATCTATGTATGTATTTATCTACTTCATTTTCTTTTGAAACTACCTAAACTACCTACGCCTATACTTATAAATAAATCTATATTTCCCTTTTCAAATTCTACCTTCTAAATCATGTCCATACATAGACTGTTTCTGATTTCAGTTTACATATATTTATACACAACTTTAAACGTATTTATCTTTTGATCTATATATATATACGTTTTCTCTGTCAAATAAGAATGAACAAATTTGAAAACGTTTTAAGTTTACTTAAATGGAAACAAGATGATTACCTTACTTCAAATCGGAGGCACAAACTGCCTCGTGAATCCCTCTGCAGTTGCCCAGACACACGCCACCACTCCAGTTCGTGCACGCGACTTTCTCGACTTTGGCCAACAACTCACGCTCCGGCCCCTCCATCGAAACCCTAGTCGCACTTTAGAAAACTGCCTCGCGAGCGCCACCTTCCAGATAAAATCGATTCGCACGCCACCTCACGACATCGCCTGATCAATTCGAGTTCAACTATGCCTATAGCTTCCCCTTCCCCCCGTTCCACTAAACATCGGCGCCCTTCCAACTACGCAACCCAGCCTCGCGTAAAGCCATCGAGCAACCCAAGCTGTACGTGATTTCTTCTAGAAATCGAAATCGAATTCGTTCGATTTGAATTAGGGAAGCGGTTTCGATCTGAAAAAGAAGGCCATGACTTTGATTTGTAATCGAATTTGATTTCGATTTAGGCCGCGTTCATTCATTTTTCGTTTCGGCTGAAATATTTTAAAAAGAGGAGACGTGGGTTCTAGCAGGAGGTAGCGTGTTGAGGAATGGGTAAAGTATGGCGATAGATACAGGCTAGGTCTGCTTATAGGGTACTAATAGATTTGAAATTTTATATTGTTATATCCAAAAATATCTCAGCTATCAAATGTTAAACGTATTACTTGTCTTACGTGAGAAGATAGTTTCCCCACTGTGCTGTTGATGTTGATAAAACTTTAACAGTTGATAAGATGAAAGATATTTAAATTAAAACGATTAACCATTGTCTAAGCGTTTTTATCTCGTACGCTCACATAACAACTCTGAACGCTACGAAAATTGAAATCCGGTAATAATTCAATATTACGGATCCAATGAAACTGGTTTCGTCGAATTCCGAGACTGTGCCTCGGAAGGCTATTTTTAATTTCAATTTAAACGTTAAAATTTCAAAGCTGATTAAAACAGTTTGAAATTACATTCTGAAGCTTCTATTATCTTTAGTATTATCATTACGAATTTTACGAGCTTTCAAAATATTTTAATTAGCTTAGAATGCCAGATTTACTATTTTATCCAACTTCAAATAAATTTAATTTAATTATTAAATTACTCAATAAACAGCGATATTTGAAATTTAAGTTTATAATTAACCTCTGAATATTTAAAATTAATTAAATATTCCAATTTCAAATGCTCAAAAATTCCGGGTCGTCACATTTATTTATTCCACTTCTAAGGCACTATTCCTACTACATCCATTTTGGAAATATCCTCAGGATTAGCAGCGACTAGCCCTTGCACTTCACAGCTCCATCTTCGACTCCGAACACGTTACACGAAACGTACAAACCGGATCGAAGTGGTATTCGAGTCTCCAGACCTAGAATCCCGGTATACGGAAACTCGATCCCGGACTCTTCGAAACGATCAACGCATTTGGCCAATATTGATAGTCGGTTATTTAACTATCAATTAACATCCACAAGCAACCATCACACAATAAATAATTTCCCGCATTATTTATTTGCCCAAATATCTTTTACAAGATATATTTCCATTTTCAATTCCCTTTGAAAACAGTTTCAAAACAATTTCCGCTTACGGAATACATTTCCCAAATATTTATTTTCTCTGAATCACCAAGTACAAAATACTTTGGATTTTAAAATAATTTAAAAACACTTTATTATCAATATACTTTATAACATCGAAGTTTAAAACTACTTTTAATACTTTACTAAAATATATACTTAAGGAATATTTAAAATGAAACCACTTTATAAATATAACTAACTTTCTCTTTTTAAAACATAACAGATCACTTTTTGAAATCTGAGAGTCCGTAGGGACGTTTTGTAGTCGTACCGTATTAGCCGCGCAAAGGAGACGCTGGCGAAATTTTTCGAAAATTTAGGGCGTTAGAAAATTTTTGAGAAAATTTGAAAGTTTAAATTCGAATTTAAACTTAAAATTGAATTGTTAAGAAAACAATGTTGTTTGAAATCGGTAATTGAAGTTGAAATTTAGTTAAACTAATAACGAATCTTTAGTAGAAAGATTTGTTTTGATAAATTGATAAAACTATTTGAATTTGAGAAAATAGTAGACGAGTTAAGGACATTTTTTTCTTGACTTGTAATTTCGAGGACGAAATTCTTTTAAGGAGGGAAGTCTGTAACGACCCAGAATTTCGAACAAATTAAATTGGAAATATTTAATTAATTTTTAAATATTTGAACGATGATTTAATTTGAATCCCGAATATAACTTTGAATTTGACGATTAAATTATAAAATTTAATTAATTGAAGTTGAACAAAAATTTGAATCTTTAATTTTAAGCCGAAGAAAAATATTTCAAACGCTTGTAAAATATATATTGATAATTCTGAAAATGATTGAAGCTTCAGAATCTGATTTCAAACTGTTTCGTTCAATTTTGAAATTATATCGTTCGTACCGATATTTAAAAATAGTCATTTTTCAAACAGTCTCGGAATTCGACGAAACCAGTTCCATTGGGTCCGTAATATTTTGTTATTACCGGATTTCAAATTTCGTATTTATCGGAGCTGTTATGTGAACGTACGACACTTAAAGGCATTGAAATTTAAATTGAATTCGAACTTTAATTTAAATTTTAAATTTGGTCAACCTTGGTACATTATTCCCTTAAACCACGCAGAAGATTACGCAACCCATCCCTCTCCCTTTGTTTCAACCCCAAAATCATGCCGAGAATCACAAAATCCTGTCTTCCCCCTCTCTCTATTTATTCGAACGAAAATCGAACAGGAAAGAAAAAAAAAACTCAGACTTCGTTTTATCTTCAAAATCAATGGCCGAAGCCTGGGAGTAGAAGCATGGAACGACCGCGACAAACATTCTTTCCCCCCCCCCTTTTTCAGTTTCGATTCCCAGTTCCCTATTAAACGAGATTTTATTCCTCTTCTCGAAATCAAGTCGTAGGTGCGGTCGATCGAACTCGCGATCGAAGATTAGGGTTTTGCGAGAGGAGCTCGCACTCGAGCATTGGGAGGCAGCAGCGAGGTGGTTCGCGAGATTGTCGCGATCGATCAGGCGTGGTGCCGTGGGAGTCGTGACGTGGGTAGGTGCACACGACTGGGTGGTCGCGAATTTGAGCATCGATGGTGACTCGAGCATGGCCGAATGCGAGAGGTACAGGGTTCGATAGGGGATGATGGCCTCGATCTAGGGTTTCGGCAACGGTCAGGCGATGTCAGGACGTGGCGGCGTGGTCGCGACCTGGGCGAGGGGTTGCTGGCGATTTGAACAAGGCGCTGGGGCATGAAGGTTTGGCATCTTGATTTTGGGTTTCCAGTAAGGTAAATTATATTTTTAATTTATTTCAAATACATATAGATTTAACAGGGAAAGAATAGAAATATCGTTTTAACAAAAAATATAAGTATAAATATAAAAGAGAAATAGAAATTTTATATGTTAGATTTTTTTTAAGAGGAAATTAATTGTCGTTTAAAATAAAAATATAAGTTAATTTAATTTTATGGTAAGTAACTTTTCAATTAATTCAAATATTTTCTTTAAAAGGAAATTTGTTTGGAATTAAATTAACTGGACAAAATAATATCTATTTGATGAAAATTGATTTATCCAATTATTTCAGATATTAATAGAATTATAAAATTGTTTATACCAGGTTAAAATCGAGAAAACAAAACTGAAATGGAAACGGATTGCAATTAAAAGCTAAGGTGAGATCTCCTCACTCAGATTTATATTTGGATTGCAGTTATCGATTTGATTGTTGTTTGAATGTGATATTAGATATGATAGGATATATCTATATATATAGCAGTATATACATATTGGCATATGTATATATTGGATTGATTGATTTTCCCGCCTCGTATAGCGGATGAGACCCTATTGCGCCGTTAGTAAGCGGATTTATAAAAAACCTATATACCGCGATAATTCCGTACTGGAGCGGAATTGGTATTGTGCTAACGTCTTTGGATGCAGGGAAACAGGTTGGAGGGATCCAACTGGACCCCTCACATTGATTGATTTTATTTATACTGTGGTATGAATCTGTGAATGATTATTGATGTTATTAATCATATTGATGTCTGGAAATTGTTTGAAAGCTAAAATTTAGCTGAACGGATGTTTGATATCATTGGATTCCAAAAATAAATGAAATTGAATTTTTGGAATCAAAGTAGAAATTTTTAAGTGGATTAATTTTAGAAATTGAATAAATTTTGAAGAAAAGAATTTTAAAAGTATAAAAGCTGTTTTTATAATCTTATCGAATAAATTCCAGAATCAAGTGAAAATGCTAAATAAATGGATTTCATAAAACAGTGATTTTAAATTGAAGAAATTAATTTAAATTTGAATTTTTAAATAGATTGAAAGAAACGATTGAAATTTATTTTCTTAAAAAGGAATTTATTTAAAAGAAGATAAGTTGGAAATTCAGTTTAAAATTTAATTGGTAAATTGAAATAAGTTGTGAGATCAATGTAAAATGATTTCAATTTGAAGAATCCATTTGAAAACAGGATATTGAATAATTTGAAAGAAAAATAAGGAATTTATTTTAGTAGTGATAAATGAAATTAGAAATCAATCTGAAATTGATTTAATATTGGAAATGAATTTTTGAGAAATCAGTATGGGATCTTTTATTTAACGTTGAAAATAAATTCAGAAATCAATATTGAAATTGAATTGATATTGAAGTTTTTATAAATAGAATTGAAATTTATAAAAGTTGTTATAAACCCAAAGTCACTTATTTTAATAAGTTAAATATAGAAGTTGATAAAAGAAGGTTTATAAGCCGAAGTTGTTATTAAAAAGAGAAATAGAATTTATAAACGTGCTTATAAATTCGAAATAGATTGAATGTGATAAATCTAATATAGAAGATTATTTAAGAAGATATATTCACGATTTTGAATAGCGAAGTTTTATTGAAATAAAAATGTGTAGAAATGATTGAAATGGGATTAAGTAAATTTTATTCACGATTTTGGACAGTGAATATATTGTTAAGTAAAATGGATTCATTTTTGAAGAAGTAATATTTTAAAAATGAAGTTAAACATTTTAAAGGTGTTTTAAAATGTGTTATGAATCGAAAGCATAGATTTCAACATTTATTGTTGAAATAGACGTTTTCGAGAAATATAAGGAAATGGTGGACTATAACACTATTGTTATAATAAATGATTTCCGAAAGGAAATGTTTTTATCTAGTATTGGGATTTATATATCTATCTTAATTCCGAATCCCTATACTAGTGATTTCGAGTCGTCGTAACGATGTTTTACGCAACATTCGTTTTGACTCAAATAAATGTGTTAAAAGAATGATTTCCTTAAAGAATGAATATATACCTAATTTGATTTAAGTATATCGAATATTTTCAAGTGTTGAAAATGAATAGATTTGAGAAACACTTATTTTTAAATAAGTATGGAAATGCTTTTCCAAATGAAATGAACGTTTTGAGAATTTATCTTTGTAAAAGATAAATTGAAATTGAATATTGAAAATCGATTGAAAATCGTATATCAGTAGATGTTTTGAAAGATATAAATTCACTATGGAATTTATAAAAGAAAGCGAAGTCGTTTGAAAATAAATGTTGATTTATTTTTGTAAGTGTGGAAATTTTATATATCTAGTACAGATATTTTTGAAGATAAAATAATTTGGAAAATTATTTGGAATCTGATGATGTTGCGCATCTTTATTGATAGTTAAATAACCGACTATCAATAATTACCTTTAGATAGGTATTTGTTGTGAATTGGATGAATTTGAATGTCACACTTATTTTTGAATAATCGCTCACTATTCGGGTTAGCCGGGAAAGGACCATGGGGTCGTATAACCCATTCCGAATATGTGATACGTCGTTATGAATCGCATTTGAAGACCGGTGTTGAAGACCGGATATTTTTGAAAACGGAAGGATTACCGTCGAGTTACTCTACACCGACTGATCTTCGGTTTAGAGGTTTTATCACCCTTAGTGACGGGAAGTCCTGACGTGATTAGAAAATTATCCGGATATGCAAGGGCTTCGTGAGAAGTGCCTTCGGTTCTGTTCGATCCCGGAACAGACTTGTATGGATTGTGTGTCTGACGTTACAATTTGAGATATAAAGCTGATTTCTTTCAAATACATTTCTGTTGGTGGCGGAGAATTTATTCTCTTAGCTTAACACCCTTCTCTGAGACGTACGAGCTCAGAGGTTATGTAGTTGAAATTCATCAGCGATATATCCCAATTTGGTAACGTGGCATACTGAGTGTTGCTGTGAAATGATCAGTGTTTGATCATTTGTGATATGATCATTTGTTTGATCTTATATCTTTGTGATCATAGGTTGATCATTTTTGTTTGACCCGAAGCAGGGCTTTTTGAGAAAGCGTAGCTTTGTGGACGAGACTTCATCGAGCCTCACACCCCGGAAATGGTCGAAACAGGACGAATGCAGCAAGGTTCTAGGGAGTAGCGCCCCTTAGTGTATGTCATTCCTTCTGGATAAAGGTGGTATCATGGTATGGAGCCCAGATACTTAACCTCTGTGGTTACTGCATTATTATTATCTATGTGGTTTTGTTGCGAATCGGGGATCCTCGGGAAGATCGGTGACGATCGGGGGATGGCATACGCGTGTCAGTAGTTACCTATTTTTGCAGAGGTAACCCGGCCTTGTGTTGGCAGAGATCCGGTTAGGTTCTCGGGTCGTCTATTCTAGGGACGTACCCATCGTGGATAGGAAGTTCCTTAGCCTGACCATTTGTTGGAAATCCAAAGAAACAATACGAGCTTTGTACGGTATTAGTTGTAGAACCTGCCATTCACTTATGGTGGCACCCCACTGTTTGGATGGTAGCTATAGTAGGCATAGTTCGAAATGTCTATGCTGGCTAAGATTAATATTATATTTTCGAAATGTTTTCTACACTATGCACTAATAATAATATCAAAAATAATTTGATTTTTTCGTAGTAAGCATCTTTGACTATCATAAGAAGAAATCTCCTCCAAGTCTGCGTTTGCATTGTGTGTGTGGCGGGAGGTCTTATGGTAGTTTCATTTTCCAAAAGCATTGCGAATTGACTTTAAAATATTTCTGTTGTTTATTTTAAAGATAAATAACTGTTTTACGATCTCACACCAGTCACCATGACTGACTCGGAGTTTATTGTTTCCCTTCTAAACTCTGGGTGCCCACCAATTTCCACACGGGCAGCCTAGAGTTATATTATCAGGATATTCTGGATATTCTGGAGCTTGGAGATAAGCTGGATGACGAGACGTAGTATTTGTATCTGATATACTTATTCCGCTGTGTATTCTGTATGAGGACAGGTTATATAACTGTCCATTGTTGTATATTGACTCTGATGATTGATGTATGTATAAACTGATATAGTTCTTTGTTTTAAAAGACTAGTGTTTATCTATTATATATTGTTCCGCTGCGATATGTGAGATTCTGATATTGTTTTCTGTTCTGTTGTTCTTCCGTGTTGTTGTCCTTCTCTATTCTTTCTTTCTTCTCTTCTTTTTCTATCTTTTCTTCTATTTCTTCTTTCTAAAACCCTCACTATTGGAGTTTCCGGCACTCGATTTCTCGGCAGTCGATAAAGTGAGTATCGATGTCGAATTTTCGAAAGTCGAAAATTTCAGGTCGTGACACCCGGGTGTTACTTTGATGTAATGCTCGGGTCAGACCGAGTATTACAGATTTTCAGGTAAGGACGTTCTGGAGCTCAGGAGACGAGCTGGATGGCAGGAACGTATAGAGTGTTTTCCGCTGTTCATATGAGATTGTGTATATATATATAGATTGTAGTCTGAGACATGTTAATTATAACTATCCAGTCTATTGTAATGATTGTAACTCTGATGAATTGTATGTAAAGCAACAATTACAGCTTTCTTTTATAAAATGCTATTATTTGTTATTATATTTAATCCGCTGCGAATGTGAGATGTTGTGTTCTCTGTTCTTCTTTCTTCTTTCTGTTTCTTTCTTCTATCTCTTTTCTTTTTCTTCTAACTATCTGGAATTTTCGGGTTCGAAAATTCCGGGTCGTTACAACTTTATAAGGAAAGATTTGAGTGTTATAATAAATGTTATACACTTAAATTTTATTATAAAGATTTTAATAGAGATAAGCAGAATAATAAGTTAATTAAATAATAGATGAGACAAATAAATTGTTTTGAAGGAATTAATAAATTGAAATTTGATTAACTTATGGAAATACCTTGAATTTAAAAGCAATTATTGAATATAAATTAATTTAAATCAAAATAAATAAGGTTTAAAGTAATTTATATGGTTTAAATATATGTGATAAGATATATTAAGTGGAATAAACCTAATAATAATTTGGAATAGAAAAGAATTAAATTTGTTGAATAAAATATAATTATAATAAATGACTATTCAAATTTATGATTTTAGAAATTGTTTATTTAAGATAATTGGATAATAAGATAATCAATTTAGATATAGTTAAGATTGATTTAACTTAAGTGAAATCAAATGGATTGAAATCAATTATTGGGTATTAATTATTTTAAATTGAAATTTATATGATTTTAAATTAACTGTTTATTTTGTATTTCAAATCTATTTTTCTTTCTGGTTGTTTCCATTCTCCTACTTCCTCCCTTTTCGGGGACGAAAAGTTTTGAGTGGGGGAGAGTGTAACGACCCGTAAATTTCAGTGGTTTTATTTATTTAATTAATTGAATTTTTGTGAAATTTTAAACAATAAAATTTTGAAATTTAAATTTGATATTTGAAATGCATCTGTCTTAACATAGCAACTGGTAAATTTTCATCAGAAAATTTGGAAGTTTATTTTCTAGTGTAATTTTATTCCAATTTATATCAGTTAAAATTGATGATAATAAAATGTTTTCCAAACCTAAATATTTTTACATAGAAAATTTGTAAATCATCTTCTGAGTGAGACGTCATCTTTCGTTTCGTTAAATTTGGCCATCTATTGCTACGTTTATCTTATTTTCGACAGCTTTGCAGCATTGCCGGTACCGATATCGACTTTTGATCGGATGATCGTACCACCAATATTTGTATACCGTTTTGATTGTCTCGTCGTGCTGATCTCTGCGGTATATTCAATTTCGTGTTTTGAAGTATGGTATGCAGCGGAATCTACGAAAACGATTTCGTATCGGTACCGGTTTTCCTTTTGGTTTTCCTTTTGGTTGCTGAAAGCCCCTGAAATTCTTGGCTGGCACTTTTCCTTACTTTTTTATATTCCACCATTTAAACCCAACATTCATTTCCTTTTTATATATTCCAAAACTGTTGGCTTTTATAAACCGTTGTTTTTCTTAATATTGATGATTGTCGTGATATATGTTCATTGTTTCAGAAAGGAAACCGCATACAAGAACTTAATACAAGTATATGTATCGGTCCAGTTCCTTTACCCGTCCATTTTTCCTTTCTTTTTTTCTCTTGATAACCGCTCTTCTTCTGGTTCCATACAAGTATATTACAAAGCACGTATATGGCTTGAGAAGGCTGTAGCATGTTCTCTTCTTCCATTCCTTGACTGCCTCTCATCCCATACTCTCCCCACCGTGCCAAGCAAACCACCCGCATCACCATCCCCATCCCATCACCTCGTCTTCCTCTCCGACCTTGTCGTTAGGCTCCACTACATCACAGCACAGCCAATCTCTATCTCCCCTTCATTCTTATATACGTTTTAGGTAAGCATTTATAGGTGTGATTATATAATAAGATTTTGTTATAATATTTAATCTGTTGTATATATGTTAGTTCTACTGCATAGTCAGGAGATTTATATGGCATAAAATTTGCAATATATATGTTACTATAATATATGTTTATATATATATATATTGTTTATGTAAAGTATAACAAAGTAAGTTTTATATATCTATTGTTGTCGAATGCATTTATTCCTATCGAGCTAGATGTATATAAAAGTTTATATATATGTGTTTATGAAAGTGTACTTATATTAGTCTATATATATATATATATTGTTTTAGGTTTTGGTAAGTTTACAATAAAGTATATGTACATATATTATGGTTATAATATGCTGTTGATTTCAAAGTATATATATAGTGTTTACAGTAAGTTATTTCCAAGCCTATTTTGCCTATGGTTGTACGTGTTATATTGATGATTTATATACATATTTATACAAGTATACATGAGTTTATACAAGATCTATATTGTCTTATTTTTTTTGTTCATATATTAGTTTATATAGGTATGTAGATAAGTATTGGGTTTTAAAAATAATATAATATGTTACAGTATTTTACATATATTCTGTTTACTAAATCCTAGTTTATATATATAAGAGTTGTAAGCTTAAAGTATATATTGTTATAAATTTATAAAGTTATAAAGTATGCAGTTTATAAATGGTATGCAGGCTGCTGTATATGTATAATGATTTCTATATATTATGTTGGTTCACTAAATAATATCATATATGTATATTTGTTTATAAGTATATTTTGGCATACATTGTGTTTATAGTTTAATTTATACATATATCTATTTATAAAATCTACACATAAATTGTTGTTTATAAGCTGCATATACTTATAGGATGCCTATATATTGATTTTGGTGATAACATAGAATTTGAAAGTAAATATATGTGTTTAATTTAAAACAATGATTTTTGAAATAAATATGTATATTTAATTTAATATGTGTTTAAAAATTATTTTTAGGTGAAGGTTAATGTATTTATATATATTAGCTCAATTCCAGTTGCGTTTAAAGTATAAAAATTTAAAGAGTATAAATATGTTGGCATGCAGGTAATATTGGGTATGTATGTTGATAGGCGTATGTGTATTTGGATCAAATGTTTTAAATATGCTTGGATAATGTAGTAATACTAGATGTAGGTATATATAAATCGATTTTATAAAGTATTGATTCTATATAAGTAACTTTGCATACTTTCATTTGAATGTAGTAAAGTAAGTTAGGTGGATCTATGTAATAAACAGTGATTTGATAATAAATATATATATTTTGTTTTAACCATATGTTTTAGATTTGAAATTGTAGAAAATTCATATATATGTAATATATCTTGTTTCATGGATCACGTGCCATTTTGACTGACATTCTCAATATCAAATCTATCGCAGCAAGCTCCTAACTTGTCGCTATGCCGCTCGCTTGATCTATATGCTTGTCTTTGTCTATTCGCTTCCGTTCTTTCTGAAGTCTCTAGCCTCGAAAAGTGAACAATCACTCACGATTAATGTTCTTATATTTATTAAATTTGATTTCAATTGAAACGTCAATTGAAATATTCTGCTGCTAGTTATTTACATTGATATATACACTGTTATCTGTATTTGTTCACCTGTGACATCTGACACCATTATCTGTTATTTATATTGTTGATATATGCCTGTTGCTGTTGTTATTTTATTATCATATATGTTATCACTCTGCAAGTTCCCTATTAGTATAGAATCACTATGGGTTGAAATGATACATACCCGAACGATCTGTAGAATAGGAGAAAATCGTTATGGGTTGAAATGATAAACCCAAGCGATTTTCATTGAATTGAATTTGGGATTGCGGGTTGAAAAGATATATACCCGTATATATATTTTAAATTGCGGATTGAAATGATAAATATCCGTATCACTTGACCATAGGATAGAAAATTATATACAGGCACCGTTGGTCTATATATAAGTGTTTTGAAAATGATTTCTGTGGTTCTGAAAAGAAATATATGGTTTAGATAAATATTGATTTTAAAGATTCATTAAAGTTGATTTAATAAAGTTGATAAATAATATGTTTAAGTATTTATTTAATACCTATATCTTCAAATATAGAATTTATAATGATTTGAAATTGATTGAAATTATATTTATTTAAGAATTATACTTAAATAAGTTTGATTTGAAATGTATTGAATTTGAAATTTAAAGAAGTGTTTTACAACTTGAAATTTGAAAAGGTGACTTAAATGGATATTTCAAACTTATATATATTTAAATGGGATATTTTGTTTATTTAAATTTATAAATTGAAATTGTATTTAAATGTTGTGGAAATGATTAAGTTAATATTTCAAAACTGAATAATTGTAAAGTGAATCTGATATGTATATAAATTTATCGAATTTAGTTTTGAAATGTTGAATATTTAAAGCTTTGAAATATATTAAAATTGAAATGGCTTATTTTATGGTTCAGATATATATTTGAAATCGATAATTTGAAATGGTTTATTTAGAAGCTGAATCGAGTTGAAACTAATGATTTGAGATTTGATTAAATTAAATTTTTGGAATTCGAGTTAATTTGAATCAATTTGTGAAATTTGAGGAAGCTATTTTATTTTATAAAGAAATTTTAAATTATATTTAAAACTATTGATACTTTACTTTATAAATTATTTTGATATAAACTATTTTAATGTAAATCATTTTTAATATAAATTATTTTATTTTAAACTATTTTAAACTTATAACTATTTATATAAACTATCTTATTTATAAACTATTTTAATATATATACTAATTTTAATATCTAAACTGTTTAAAAGAAAAGTGTTACGATTTCCAAAATACTATAATTTCAAAGTGTTATGATTTCCAAGATGCTACGATTTCGAAAGCGTTATAACTTTTGAAAAGTACTATGATTTTGAAATGGATATATTTGAAGTGAAAATGATATCGTATTAAATTGGGTTTTGAAATGATAATGATATTTTGGTTTTGAGGTATAAACTATTTTGAAATGACCACGGTGTTATAATAATGATTGGTTGTTAAAGAGACCGGGATCGGATATGGACATACTCTCTGTCGATACCGAAAACCACTTTGACAACTGTGTACGCGGTGGAGTTTCCAGAATGAAGTAGGATGGTGGCGACGATCCTAAGGTATATACATGGACCCAACTCCCATGAGTTGGCATAAGGTGGCTAAAACAGGAGCGATCTCGGGCCAGTGAGGTAGCACCTCTTATCGGACACACTTCTTCGATACCATTCTATTACTTTGTGATTTTTGGTGGCCACCCTTGATTTGGGAGTGTTGTTCGAGGTGGAACGGCAGTGGCTGCTATGCATATCCATCAGTCCGTGTGCGTAATTGGTATATCTACCCTGGCATTGCCTTGTGTGCCGTGTCACCTACCATATCGAGCTTTACTACGATTATGATTTTAAGATCCGACCGCGTTAAGGTTCTCCATCCCCTTAACGCTTTTTTCTATATGATTATACTTTACTAATTAGACACTACTGTATATAGCGTATATTACTACATAGTAAATAGTTTACTGGACCCTTAGAGGATGGTTATCCCAAACATCCTTTAAGTTACTTGTATTTCAGTTGATATTTCACTTGAGTTGGATTTATTGAATATAAGAATGTTAATCCTGACTCGAGTGTTTTGTGTTTTGCTTTACGCTCGGGTCAGACTGAGTGATACATCATTTGAGACTCACCTTTGGAGTTGGAGCTTCGCTTGGAGATCCAACTATCTATCGATCCTGCTTTCAGTTATTCAGTTGATTCCAGTGATGTATTCAGATCTTGTATTTGATTATTGTATTGAGACATCTATTGTATTCGAGACTTCTGTTGTATCTTGTCTAACTCTGTTATATATATATAGTAGCTTCATGAACTACTATCCTTTTTTTTTCGTTGCATTATTATTATATTACTCTGTGTCTGTGATCTGTAATTATTTTATTTATTGTATATGCTGAGTTTTGCCAAATTTTATTTACAATCCATCGTTTTGAATTATTCAAGTCCGACATGTGTGGATTTATTGTCGATTTGAATGGTCCAAAATACTGGGTCGTTACATAGATATTTACATTGCAATATTTATGCCGTTATCTGTATCTGTTCACCTATGACATCTGACACCATTATTCGTTATTTATATTGATGATTTGTGCCTGTTACTGATTGTTACATTATTATCATATCTGTTATCACTCTGCAAGTTCCCTGTTAGTATAGAATTCACTAAGGGTTGAAATGATACATATCTGAACGATCTGTAGAATAGGAGAAAATCGTTATGGGTTGAAATGATAAACCCAAGCGATTTTCGTTGACATTGAATTTGGGATTGCGGGTTGAAAAGATATATACCCGTATATATAATTAAATTGCGGATTGAAATGATAAATATCTGTATCACTTGACCATAGGATAGAAAATTACATACAGACACCGTTGGTCTATATATAAATACTTTGAAAATGATTTCTATGGTTTGAAAAGAAATATATGGTTTTAATAAATATTGATATTAAAGGTTTATTAAAGTTGATTTAATAAAGTTGATATATAATGTGTTTAAGTATTTATTTAATATCTATATTTTCAAATATAGAGTTTATAATGATTCAGGTGGAAAGATAAATTTGAAATTGATTTGAAATTTTATTTATTTAAGAATTTTACTTAAATAAGTTTGATCTGAAATTTATTATATTTGAAATTTTAAAGCTATGATTTTATAACTTGAATTTGATCAAAAGTGACTTAAATTAATATTTCAAATTTATATAAAATTTAAATGAGATATTTTGTTTATTTTAAATTTGTAAATTGAAGCTGTATTTGGATATTATTGAAATGAATAAGTAAATATTTCAAACTAATAATAGTAAGTGAATTAGATATATATATAAAATTATCGAATTTAGTTTTGAAATGTTGAATATTTTGACTTTGATATATATTGAAATTTGAACGGATTATTTTAGGGTTCAAATATGTATTTGAAAATCGATAATTTGAAATGATTTATTGAGAAACTGAATCGAGTTGAAATTGATGATTTGAGATTTGATTAAATTTGAATTTTGGAATTCGAGTTGAATTGAATCGATTTGTGAAATTTGAGAAACTATTTTAATATAAACTATTTTAATTATTTTAATATATATTGTTTTAACTTATAACTATTTCATATAAATTATTTTATTTTATAAACTATTTTATTATATATATTATTATTGATATCTAAACATTTTAAGGAAATGCTATAATTTCAAAGTGTTATGATTTCAGAGTGTTATGATTTCCAAAGTTATGAATTTCAAAGTTCTGATTTCCAAAGTGTTTTGATTTTAAAAGACTATGATTTCGAAAGCATTATAACTTTGGGAAGCGATATAATTTTTTGAAATGGATATATTTGAAGTGAAAATGATATCGTATTGATTTGGGTTTTGGAATGAAAATGATATTTTGGTTTTGAAGTATAAACTATTTTGAAATGACTGCGGTGTTATAATAACGTTTGGTTGTTAAAGAGACCGGGATCGGATATGGGCATACTCTCTGTCGATACCGAATACCACTTTAACAACTGTGTAAGCGGTGGAGATTCCAGAATGAAGTAGGATGGTGGCGACGATCCTATTTAGGTATGAACGTGGACCAGTCTCCCGTGAGTTGGCATAAGGTGGATAAAACAGGAGCGATTCTCGGGCCAATGAGGTAGCACCTCTGATCGGATGCATTTCTTCGATACTATTCTATTACTTTGTGATTTATTTGGTGGCCACCCTTTTATTTTTGATTTGGGAGTGTGTTTCGAGGTGGGCGGTAGTGGCTGCTATGCGTTTCCACCAGCCCGGATGCGTAATTGGTATATCTACCCTGGCATTGCCTAGTTGTGCCGTGTCACCTACCATATCGAGCTTTACTACGAGTTTCTATTTGTGTCGTACCTATGGAGTATCTTCTCGTAGCCTCTCGAGGTATGCAGGTACTGTATAGACTATTGGCACTATTATGTGTTAAGGTGGAAAATGTAAAGCCTTAACGCTATTTAAAAGTAAGTTTATTTTTTTATTAGACATTATTATAATAGCGTATATTACTACATAGTAGATAGTTTAACGGATCCTTAGAGGATGGTTATCCCAAACATCCTTTGAGTTACTTGGATTTCAGTTGATATTTCACTTGAGTTGGATTTATTGATATAAGAATGTTTATCCTGACTCGAGTGTTTTGTGTTTTGCTTTACACTCGGGTCAGACGAATGATACAGCTTTCGAGACTCACCTTTGGAGTTGGAGCTTCGCTTGGAGATCCAGCTATATCTATTCAGCTTGCAGTTATTCAGTTGATTCCAGTGATGATTCAGATCTTGTATTTGACTATTGTATTGAGACATCTTTGTATTCGTGATTTCTATTGTATCTTATTGAACTCTGTTATTATATATATAGTAGCTTCATGAACTACTATTTCTTGCTTTTGCTACATGGTTATAATACTCTGTGTCTATGATCTATGATTTATTTACTGTATATTCTGAGTTTTGCCAAATTTTATTTACAATCTATTGTTTTGAATTATTCAAGTCCGACATGTGTGGATTTATTGTCGATTTGAATGGTCCAAAATAGTGGGTCGTTACATATTTGCTTACAGACATGCCAGTTTATATATATAAAGTGAATTTGCATAATAGCATTTGCTGTTGTCTGCATATAATAGTAAAGTAAGATTTTAAATGGATTTGGTTTTGGATATAATATATATGTTAGCCTATACATTAGTTATATATCTATAAGTATACGTACCACTGACATTTTAAATAGATTTGGCTTTAAATATTTTTTTTGGCATTCCTAGATCTTAGAGTTTAGTCCTCTATTACCTTATCTTTGTAGATTATTTGTTGTTGAACATTTGCTATTTGTATTGTATAAAAATTTTAGAATCTTCCTCGAGTCTGTATATTTAATAAAGCAAAGGAAGTTATATTAATTTTCATTTTAAACATTGATTTCAATATATATGAATATATGTTTGATTAAAGTTGATATTCCAAAACGTATTAATAAAATGTGTTTGTTAATATTTTGGGACATATATATTTATATAATATGTCATATTTACGTTAATATTAATTTTGGGAAGTATATAGTGGTGTATGTGGTTACTTATATTAGTGTTAACGTTTAAAATGGATTTAAAGAAATTTTTAAGGAAATGTATGAATTGTATAAACATTGATTTTGAATTTTAAAAAAATATAGATTTTCGTTTGTATATTGGGTTTTGTTTAAATTGAAAATTTTGGGATATAATATGGATTTGAAAATATATGTTTTGAAATTATTTTAGAAAACCAATAATAATATATATAATATAATAGTAATGTTTATATTTTCAGTTATAGCAAAACTGATTCAATTTGTTTCATCGATTTCTGTTATCAGCTCTATCCGTCGAATTCGAGCCAATCTAGCTTTGCTTTGGAATTCGTGCTTGGATTCGTAACTCATCTCGTTCCCGTTGATCTCTAGTCTCAAAAGGTGAGCAATTACTCACGATTAACATTCTTTTATTTATTAAATTTGATTTCAATTGAAACGACAATTGAAATATGCTGCTGTTAGATTTTTACATTGCTATATATATGCCATTATCTGTATCAGTTCACCTGTGACATCTGACACCATTATCTGTTATTTATCACTGATGATATATGCCTGTTACTATTGTTATATTATTATCATATATGTTATCACTCTGCAAGTTCCCTGTTAGTATAGAATTCACTATGGGTTGAAATGATACATACCCGAACGATTTGTAGAATAGGAGAAAATCGTTATGGGTTGAACTGATAAACCCAAGCGATTTTCATTTGAATTAAATTTGGGATTGCGGGTTGAAATGATATATACCCGTATATATATTTAAACTGTGGATTGAAATGATAAATATCTGTATCACTTGACCATAGGATAGAAAATTATATACAAACACCGTTGGTCTATATATAAATATTTAAAATGATTTCTATGGTTTTGGAAAGAAGTATATGGTTGATTAAATATCGATTTTTAAAGATTTATTAAAATTGATTTAATAAAGTTGATATATAATATGTTTAAGTATTTATTTAAAAATTTATATTTTCAAATATAGAGTTTGAAATGATTCAGGTTGAAAAGGTAAATTTGAAATTGATTTGGAATTATATTTACTTAAGAATTATACTTAAATAAGTTTGATTTGAAATTTTTTAATTTGAGATTTTAAAGATATGATTTTATAACTTGATTTTGGTTTAAAGTGATTAAATGAATATTTCAAGTTTAATAAATTGAAAGAAATATTTAGTGGTTTGAAATTTGGGGTTTTGTTTAAATGATATTGGGTTTATTAAGTGAATATTTCAAACTAAATAATAGTAAAGTGAATTTGATATATATACGAAATTATCGAATTTAGTTTTGAAATGTTTAATATTTAAAGCTTTGAAATATATTGAAATTGCAATGGCTTATTTTATGGTTCAAATATGTATTTGAAAATCGATAATTGAAATGGTTTATTGAGAAACTTAATCGAGTTGAAATTGATGATTTGAGATTTGATTAAATTTGAACTTTGGAATTCGAGTTGATTTGAATCGATTTGTGAAATTTGAGGAAACTATTTTTATATACAGTATTTTTAAACTATATCTAAAACTATTTATATTTTACTTTATAAATTATTTTAATATAAACTATTTTAATATAAATCATTTTCAATATAAATTATTTTATTATAAACTATTTTAACTTATAACTATTTTATATAAACTATTTTTATTTTATAAACTATTTTAAATATACTAATTATTTTAATATAAATTATTTTAACTTATAACTATTTTATATAAATTATTTTATTTTATATACTATTATTAATATCTAAACTGTTTGAAGGAAAGTGTTATGATTTCAAAGTGTTATGATTTCCAAAGTTATGAATTTCAAAGTATTGTGATTTCCAAAGTATTATTATTTCAAATTGTTTTGGTTTCGAAAGTATTATATCTTTGAATGTACTATGATTTTGGAAGTGAATATTTTTGAAATGGAAATGATATAGTATTGATTTGGTTTTTGAAATGGAAATGATATTTTGGATTTGAAGTACAAACTATTTTGAAATGACTGCGGTGTTATAATTACGTTTGGTTGTTAAAGAGACCGGGATCGGATATGGACATACTCTCTGTCGATACCGAAAACCACTTTAACAACTGTGTATGCGGTGGAGATTCCAGAATGAAGTAGGATGGTGGCGATGATCCTAAAGGTATATATGTGGACCCAACTCCCGTGAGTTGGCATAAGGTGGCTAAAACAGGAGCGATTCCGGGCCAATGATGTAACAACCCGGAGTTGTATAACAGTTAATTATCGTCAAAATGACGGTTAGATTGTTTGTTAATTTCTATGGGAATTTTAACCTATTGAAATTCTTTTAAAAAGTTTGGAGAATGATATGTGGACTTTATAAAAAAAAATTGTATTGGGCCACATTTTTTTTTATATTTTGCCGTGATAATCATCTTAGGCAAACCGTTCCCTTCTTTTAAAATATTCAGTCGTTCCCCTTTTTTTCATTTGGACAACCCTAAAGAAATTGAATGAAAGAAAAGGAAACGGCGGCCTCGTCCCCTTTGCAAAAAACTAGGGCTTCAAAAATAATGGCTGCTCGTTCATTCCTTTCGTTCGTTCCTCGTTTCGATAGCTAGGGCTTTGGAAAATCGAGGGTGTCGACTTCAATCAGATCGATCGAATGATGTTTTTCTTGTTGCTTGCTCCGTCGATCATCGTGTTCTTCGTTTTGGCAAAGGTGAGTGATTCTTTTCACTCACATCTACTTCTATCTCATGTTTGTTTAGGGTTTAAATTCTGCGATTTTCGTTCGTATAAAATTGTTGATGTCTGGCTTGTTCAAATTCGAGATTTTCGTTGTTTGCCTAATTGATACTCACGGCTTTGAACTTGCTGGTTCTTTATTGACTATGGTCATTTTGATTTTGTTGACGTTTGCTTGGTTTACAATACTATACTAGGCCATTCGATCTTCGTTTGGAGGTTCGAGGTGGTTACTTGTTTGTCGTATGTATTTTGCCTGAGTTCATTTGCCACCACGGTTTCGAAACGATTTTTCCAATGTTGATTTTAAAATTTGCTTGACCTATGGCTCTGGTTGATTTTGTAGCCACACGGTATCGATTTTTTGGTATTCAAATTTGTGACTTCTGTCACTTTTCTGACTTGTTCGTCACGGCTTTGAAATTACTATCTTTGTTGGAAACTGCATATGTGACTGGTTTGATTTGTGCTTGTTGCCTTAGGATGATCATGGTGTTGATTTTAATTTGAAACTGTTCTTTGAATTCTCTCTTGCTTCTGGCTTGAAGTCTTGATAGTACTTTGGTTTTTCCTATTGGTCCAGTTTCATGTATAATTGATGTTGAAGTTTCTTTACTTGGTTCTTGCATGTATATCACTACATGTTGTTTATGCTGTTCTGATTTATGTAGCTGTTGGTCGACTACCTCTTTGAGTTGAACTCTGGTGGTACCTGTAGTGTTGCTGTGTCAATTTGCAAATCAGGCTACATGCCATTTACTGTTGCTTCGATCTTTTAAGTTACATTTGGGGACTGGTTCATTGACTTATGAACTGCCTTCATAGCTTGGTTCTGCATTTTGGTGTTGTTGAGTCACTGTTGTGCACTTCATACTGTATAGCCACTTATTCATATATGTTGGCTTGAGTCTGTTGTGCTTATGTATAGACATTGGTCTTTGATTGGAAAATGCTTTGTCGAATTCATTTGCGTGTGTTGTTTGGCCTAGCCATTCTTTGTTTTAGATATGTGCATATCTTCTTGTTTGCTTGGAGTCTCTGTTCGACCATATTGATAGTATTTGGTCTGGACATTGTTGTATTGTGACTTGTACATTGATTTGTACATTGAGTTGAATCCAGTCTCAAAGACTCGGGTTTGATCTTGTACACGGTTGTGAACTTTCGGTGTGCATTTGTGTGCACTTCGTTCATTTTGATTTGAGTTAGTACCAGTTGTTTTTAGTTCATTTATATTGACCTTTGCAGTTCGACGAACTGTAGTGGCGAGGCAGTGCACGCGTGCGTGTACTGCAGCCACACCGAGTTTTGATTTGATTTGATCATTTTGAGATTTGTCTAATTATCTATTTGATAATTAGATTCCGAGTTTCTAATTATTTATTTAATAATTAGATTTTGTGTTAATTGTCGTTTAGACAATTCTGCTGTTTTCTAAATTATCTTCATTGATAATCTTTTTATTTATCTTGTCGATGGTTTAAATTTGTTGATTTGTTGTTTAACACTGTTTAGTGTTATATCTGCCGTTATCCGATTCTCTTATCGAGAAGTTGGATATATGAGATTTCTTTGACTGTCGTCTATTTGACATTTGATTATTATTGCTTCTGTGCATTAATAACTGAGTTTGAATTAGACTGACCCGTGTATTATTTTCTTTTGAATTTAATACTCGGGTCAGACCCGAGTTATTTCAAGTTGTAGATATTCTGCTTTGAGTTGCTGCTTGAGCTGTGAAGACTTTTCATATCTTTTGGAGTAGTCGTGTCATAGTATAGGTTGATATGTATTCATGTATATTAGTCGATAATGTACTTGTATATATAACTTCCAGAGTCGACAGTTGTAGTTGTAACATATGTATTGTGTCAAATGTATTGTAACTGACATCAGTTATATATATATATATATATATATGAGATTTTTTGTTATCTGTGTTCCGCATTTTATTATCTGTGTTATTATTCTATATATTGTCCTAAACTATTATGAACCATCGTAGTTCGTTTTATACTGGAATTGGGTATGTCGATGGGAGTAAATAAATAAGAGATGAAAAATAAAAATATATACCACTCCTTTCGAGGTAACCAATACCAGTGTAAGGCCAACTATGGATGGCCGCTCCTATCCAGCCTTATTCTTCGTAATAATAGACAGTATTTATTTTAATACTCTTTGTTATTGTGAGCATAGAGGTGGGGCGTCACAGTTGGTATCAGAGCTTGGGGTTTATGGACATAATATAAAACATAACTTAGATGGAACATATGTACAACTATTGGTTAGTGTTTTTATTTTTGCTTTGAGTCAAAACTAAAGTTTTGAAATTATGATGAAATTTTTAAATATCTTTATTTAAAAATAAAGTGAAATTGTGTTTTGATGATTTGATTGATTTGTGTTCTGTTATCAGAGTGCGCAGCGGAAACAGTGAAACTGTCTTCGCTGAATACAGCTGATAATCTTTTTGATTTAAAAATCAAAATATGAAATTGAAATAGATTTCATTTGTTGTTAACCTAGCTGTATTTATTTTGTTTCTTCGAAAATTTTGAATCCGATTTGAGGATTCGACGCGATTGCAGTTATGTGATTTTTGTTGGTTTTCTTTTATGCTAATCATATATTGATTAGATTTTGCTGTTTTGAATTATCTTCATTGAAGATACATTCGAATGATTTCTTTGTTCATTTTGTAATACGTGCAAATTTGAGTTGCACGTTACTGCATTAATTTAACGTTGAACCGATGTTTGGTTTAAACGTATTTCGTTGCCGTTATCTTTATAACGGGATTTTTACATCGGTGCTAAAATTGTGAAGTACGGTGTTTTGTTGACATTTTTTATGAATGAAATTTCACTGGTATTACATTTTGATGTGAATTATTTTGATGAGATTTTGACATTTAGAAATTACTGTCGCTTTGACTTCAGTAACCGTCAAATTTTAAAAGTGGATTTTCAAGCGGTTATTCCGCAATGCTGATTTGTGATCCGTTTTTACGGTGTTTTGAGAAGTACAATTTCCTTGTTGAAATTGCAACTGATGTTGCTGCTTTAATCACGTGATTGGAAAATCGTTTTAAAATGAAAAAAAAAATTATAAATTTTTTAACAGTTTGCGCTTTCAAAAGAATGAGGAAGCGACTTAAACGATTCAGCAAAATCGAGGACTATGACCCCTTTCTTTTACTGATTCGCTTAACTCCGGACTTGTCCAGTTGAGAATGTGAATTGTTATTTTTATAAAATAAATAAAATTGTTTTCAAGAATTTTACAGTTTGTGCTTTCAAAAGAATGAGGAAGCGATTTAAACGTTTCAGCAAAATCGAGGACTATGACCCCTTTCTTTTACTGATTCGCTTAATTCCGGACTTGTCCATTTGAGAATGTAAAATGTATTTTTACAAAATACACAATTTTGCACTTTCAAGGAAACGATGAAGAGAATCAAACGATTTGGTAAAACACGTGGTATGGGACATGTGCGTTTGCTATTTCGGTTAATTCCGGACTCGTTAATTGAAATATTTGATGTTTTGATGATTCTGATGATTTGTGTGCTTTAGAGCCACTTTGTTGGACCTTCGGGTCATTTGTTGGACCTTCGGGTCAATTACCAGTACTAGACCTTCGGGTCATTTGTTGGACCTTCGGGTCATTTGTTGGGCGCCAAAAATCATAGTACTTGGTAGGCTTCGGCCATTTGTTGATGCACGTGCGGCGAACTAAAAGCTCGCCATCTGATGGGATCGATCCAAGCTTTTATGTTGATTTTCTAGTCTTCTTAATTGATTTCTAGATATTTGTTGTTTCTAATTATCTGTAGGTAATTAGATATTTGATGTTATGAGATTTAATTATCGTATCGGTAATTAAATATTTGTTGATTTGATTTCTGATTATCGTTTTTGATAATCGAATATTTGTTGTTTCTGATTATCGTTTTTGATAATCAGATATTTGTTGTTTCTGATTATCGTTTTTGATAATCGGATATTTGTTGTTTCTGATTATCGCTTGTGATAATTAGATAATTGTTGATTTGATTTTTGATTATCGTTTGAGATAATTAGATATTTGTTGATTTGATTTCTGATTATCGTTTTTGATAATCGGATATTTCTTGTTTCTGATTATCGTTTTTGATAATCGGATATTTGTTGTTTCTGATTATCGCTTGTGATAATTAGATAATTGTTGATTTGATTTCTGATTATCGTTTGAGATAATTAGATATTTGTTGATTTGATTTCTGATTATCGTTTTTGATAATTAGATATTTGAGGTTTTCTGATTATCGCTTGTGATAATTAGATAATTGTTGATTTGATTTCTGATTATCGTTTGAGATAATTAGATATTTGTTGATTTGATTTCTGATTATCGTTTTTAATAATTAGATATTTGATTTTTCTGATTATCGCTTGTGATAATTAGATATTTGAGATCTGATTATCGTTTTTGATAATTAAATATTTGTTGATTTCTGATTATCGTTTTTGATAATCGGATATTTGTTGTTTCTGATTATTGTTTTTGATAATCGGATATTTGTTGTTTCTGATTATCGCTTGTGATAATTAGATATTTGAGATTTGATTATCGTTTGAGATAATTAGATATTTGTTGATTTGATTTCTGATTATCGTTTTTGATAATCGGATATTTGTTGTTTCTGATTATCGTTTTTGATAATCGGATATTTGTTGTTACTGATTATCATTTTTGATAATCGGATATTTGTTGTTTCTGATTATCGTTTTTGATAATCGGGTATTTGTTGTTTCCGATTATCGCTTGTGATAATTAGATAATTGTTGATTTGATTTCTGATTATCGTTTGAGATAATTAGATATTTGTTGATTTGATTTCTGATTATCGTTTTTTATAATTAGATATTTGATTTTTCTGATTATCGCTTGTGATAATTAGATATTTGAGATTTGATTATCGTTTTTGATAATTAAATATTTGTTGATTTGTGATTTCTGATTATCGTTTTTGTTAATCGGATATTTGTTGTTTCTGATCATCGTTTTTGATAATCGGATATTTGTTGTTTCTGATTATCGCTTGTGATAATTAGATATTTGAGATTTAATTATCGTTTGAGATAATTAGATATTTGTTTATTTGATTTCTGATTATCGTTTTTGATAATCGGATATTTGTTGTTTCTGATTATCATTTTTGATAATCGGATATTTGTTGTTTTTGATTATCGTTTTTGATAATCGGATATTTGTTGTTTCTGATTATCATTTTTGATAATCGGATATTTGTTGTTTCTTATTATCGTTTTTGATAATCGGATATTTGTTGTTTCTGATTATCGCTTGTGATAATTAGATAATTGTTGATTTGATTTCTGATTATCGTTTGAGATAATTAAATATTTGTTGATTTGATTTCTGATTATCGTTTTTGATAATTAGATATTTGAGGTTTTCTGATTATCGCTTGTGATAATTAGATAATTGTTGATTTGATTTCTGATTATCGTTTTTAATAATTAGATATTTGATGATTTGATGTTTCCTGATTATCGTTTGTGATAATTAGATATTGGTTGATTGCTGATTTTTATTGATTTGAGATTTTCTAGTCTCTAATTGATTCTAGAGTATGCTGATTTTATTGAATTGCTATTTTCTATCTATCACTATTGATAGTTAGAATTTGCTGATTATGAAGTTTGTGTTTTCTAGTTAATTGTTGGATAACTAGATTTTGCTGTTTTCTAATTATCGTATCGATAATTAGATATTGCTGTTTTGTGATTTCTGTATTTCTGATTATCTAATTGATAATTGAATGTTGCTGATAATTGTATTTATTCAGTTCTACTGTTTTCTGATTATCTTTTTGATAATTAGATTTTGTTGAGAATTTGTGAATCTCTTTTATGAAATTAAAAGATTTCTTTGGTGCGTGTGTTCTCGATCTTTATTTTTCTAGCTTAACCAGTTTATGTTAGAAAAATAATGGTTATAGACAACTTTAATTATGAAAATTGCGGGGACGCAATTTTTATAAGGAGGGGAGTCTGTAACAACCCGGAGTTGTATAACAGTTAATTGTCGTCAAAATGACGGTTAGATTGTTTGTTAATTTCTATGGGAATTTTAACCGATTGAAATTCTTTTAAAAAATTTGGAGAATGATATGTGGACTTTATAAAAAAAAATTGTATTGGGCCACATTTTTTTTTATATTTTGTCGTGATAATCATCTTAGGCAAACCGTTCCCTTCTTTTAAAATATTCAGTCGTTCCCTTTTTTTTCATTTGGACAACACTAAAGAAATTGAACGAAAGAAAAGGAAATGGCGGCCTCGTCCCCTTTGCAAAAAACTAGGGCTTCAAAAATAATGGTTGCTCGTTCATTCCTTTCGTTCGTTCCTCATTTCGATAGCTAGGGCTTTGGAAATTCGAGGGTGTCGACTTCAATCAGATCGACCGAATGATGTTTTTCTTGTTGCTTGCTCCGTCGATCGTCGTGTTCTTCGCTTCGGCAAAGGTGAGTGATTCTTTTCACTCACATCTACTTCTATCTCATGTTTGTTTAGGGTTTAAATTCTATGATTTTCGTTCGTATAAAATTGTTGATGTCTGGCTTGTTCAAATTCGAGATTTTCTTTGTTTGCCTAATTGATACTCATGGCTTTGAACTTGCTTGTTCTTTATTGACTACGGTCATTTTGATTTTGTTGACGTTTGCTTGGTTGACAATACTATACTAGGCCATTCAATCTTCGTTTGGAGATTCGAGGTGGTTACTGATTTGTCATATGTATTTTGCCCGAGTTCATTTGCCACCACGGTTTCGAAACGATTTTTCCAATGTTGATTTTAAACTTTGCTTGACCTATGGCTCTGGTTGATTTTGTAGCCATACGGTATCGATTTTCTGGTATTCAAATTTGTGACTTCTGTCACTTTTATGACTTGTTCGTCACGGCTTTGAAATTACTATCTTTGTTGGAAACTACATATGTGACTGGTTTGATTTGTGCTTGTTGCCTTCGGCTGATCATGGTGTTGATTTTAATTTGAAACTGTTCTTTGAATTCTCTCTTGCTTCTGGCTTGATGTCTTGATAGTATTTTGGTTTTGCCTACTGGTCCAGTTTCATGTATACTTGATGTCGTAGTTTCTTTACTTGGTTCTTGCATGTATATCACTACATGTTGTTTATGCTGTTCTGATTTATGTAGCTGTTGGTCGACTACCTCTTTGAGTTGAACTCTGGTGGTACCTGTAGTGTTGCTGTGTCAATTTGCAAATCAGGCTACATGACATTTACTGTTGCTTCGATCTTTTAAGTTACATTTGGGGTCTGGTTCATTGATTTGTGAACTGGCTTCATAGCTTGGTTCTGCATTTTGGTGTTGTTGAGTCACTGTTGTGCACTTCATACTGTATAGCCACTTATTCATATATGTTGGCTTGAGTCTGTTGTGCTTGTGTATTGACATTGGTCTTTGATTGGGAAATGCTTTGTCGAATTCATTTGCGTGTGTTGTTTGGCCTGGCCATTCTTTATTTTAGATATGTGCATATCTTCTTGTTTGCTTGGAGTCTCTGTTCGACCATATTGATAGTATTTGGTCTGGACATTGTTGTATTGTGACTTGTACATTGATTTGTACATTGAGTTGAATCCAGTCTCAAAGACTCGGGTTTGATCTTGTACATGGTTGTGAACTTTCGGTGTGCATTTGTGTGCACTTCGTTCATTTTGATTTGAGTTAGTACCAGTTGTTTTTAGTTCATTTATATTGACCTTTGGAGTTTGACGAACTGTAGTGGAGAGGCAGTGCACGCGTGCGTGTACTGCAGCCACACCGAGTTTTGATTTGATTTGATCATTTTGAGATTTGTCTAATTATCTATTTGATAATTAGATTCTGAGTTTCTACTTATTTATTTAATAATGAGATTTTGTGTTAATTGTCGTTTAGACAATTCTGCTGTTTTCTAAATTATCTTCATTGATAATCTTTTTATTTATCTTGTCGATGGTTTAAATTTGCTGATTTGTTGTTTAACACTGTTTAGTGTTATATCTGTCGTTATCCGATTCTCTTATCGAGAAGTTGGATATACGAGATTTCTGTGACTGTCGTCTATTTGACATTTGATTATTATTGCTTCTGTGCATTAATAACTGAGTTTGAATTAGACTGACCCGTGTATTATTTTCTTTTGAATTTAATACTCGGGTCAGACCCGAGTTATTTCAGGTTGTAGATATTCTGCTTTGATTTGCTGCTTGAGCTGTGAAGACTTTTCATATCTTTTGGAGTAGTCGTGTCATAGTATAGGT
Organism: Allium fistulosum; assembly: GCA_030737815.1. Classification (NCBI taxonomy): domain Eukaryota; kingdom Viridiplantae; phylum Streptophyta; class Magnoliopsida; order Asparagales; family Amaryllidaceae; genus Allium; species Allium fistulosum. Next base: position 1,528,986,652 of record CM060902.1, read on the forward strand.
TGATATGTATTCATGTATATTAGTCGATAATGTACTTGTATATATAACTTCCAGAGTCGACAGTTGTAGTTGTATCATATGTATTGTGTAAAATGTATTGTAACTGACATCAATTATATATATATATATGAGATTTTTTTGTTATCTGTGTTCCGCATTTTATTATCTGTGTTATTATTCTATATATTGTCCTAAACTATTATGAACCATCGTAGTTCTTTTTATACTGGAATTGGGTATGTCGATGGGAGTAAATAAATAAGAGATGAAAAATAAAAATATATACCACTCCTTTCGAGGTAACCAATACCAGTGTAAGGCCAACTATGGATGGCCGCTCCTATCCAGCCTTATTCTTCGTAATAACAGACAGTATTTCTTTTAATACTCTTTGTTATTGTGAGCATAGAGGTGGGGTGTCACAAATGAGGTAGCTCCTTTGATCCGACACACTCCATCGTATGCCATTCTATTACTTTGTGATTGATTAGGTGTGCACCCTTAATTCGGGAGTGTGGCTCGAGGTGGGCGATTGTTGCGGCTCTGCGTTACCACCAGTCCGGATGCGTAATTGGTATATCTACCCTGGCTTTGCCTTATTGTGCTGTGTCACCTACCCTAGCGTGCTTTACTACGAGTTTGTTTTGTACCATACCTATGGAGTGCCCTCTGACGACGCCCATTATGGAGGAGATTATGGTACTGTATAGACTATGGGAATATATAAAATGTGTTAAGGTGGAAAATGTAAAGCCTTAACGCTATTTTAATAGTTTACTTTACTATAGACGTATTATAATAGCGTATTACTACATAGTAGATAGTTTAACGGATCCTTAGAGGATGGTTATCCCAAACATCCTTTGAGTTACTTGTATTTCAGTTGAGATTTCACTTGAGTTGAATTTATTGATATAAGAATGTTAATCCTGACTCGAGTGTTTTGTGTTTTGCTTTACACTCAGGTCAGACTGAGTGTACCAGCATTCGAGACTCACCTTTGGAGTTGGAGCTTCGCTTGGAGATCCATCTATTTCTATTCAGCTTGCTGTTATTCAGTTGATTCCAGTGATGTATTCTGATCTTGTATTTGACTATTGTATTGAGACATCTATGTATTCGAGACCTCTGTTGTATCTTATTTAACTCTGTTATATATATATATATATATAATAGCTTCATGAACTACTATTCTTTTTATTTCCACTACATTATTGTTATATCACTCTGTGTTTGTGATTCTGTGATTATTTATTTACTGTATATGCTGAGTTTTGCCAAATTTAAATTAACAATATGATATTTTAAGCAATTCAAATCTGACATGTATGGATGCGAATGGTTGAAAATTTCAGGCTGTTACAAAGTATTCCAATACTATGTAGCTTTAAATTACATAGTTTAATAAATAAAATTTTCCTTTTGAAACAAAACTTAGCTTCTTAATAAAAAAATAATTTTAAAATCCCAATAACCAATTTCAATTTATAAATCCCTCTCGATTCACAACACATCGATTTCATTCCGACTCCCTAACCATTCTCACTTTTCAAAATAGAATCCACTATTTTCCCAACAATCTATTTTCATATCTCGATATAAATTCACACTGTGAAATTATATTCCCAATTTATTAATTGATAATCATTTCCCTTTAATTATAAACATCGTTTAAAAATTTATAAACTCATTTGGGATTCACTCGTTTATAAAAAAATAATCTCATTTATAAAATCTCATTTTACGAATCCATTCCTTAATAAATCCCTTTTTTTCAAATCTATTTTTAATATCAATTTCAACTTCTTTCCATAAATCCAAAAATATCACTTAAAAATCCACTTTTAAAAATCCTTTATATAAATTATTTTAAATTCTCTATTTAAAATATTTTTCCGAAATAGATAAGTACAAATCCCAAAATCAAATCATTTATTTTTATCCAACCCAATTCCTTTTAAAATAATCCAAAATTCAATATAAATATTTTCATTTCCAAAACCTCCTTTTAATTCCTTCAAATTCAAAAATAATATTTACGGTATTTAAAATACCAAAATTAAGGCCAGTGCTACTATAGCATCCAATAATTCAAAACACCACATAATCTATATCAGATTATTCACATAAATCATATGTCACTATATATGAAATTAAAAATCAACATTTTGAGGAATCCAGTTAGATCCCTCCAACCTGTTTCCCTACATCCACGAATGTTATATAACATAAAATACCAATCCCGCTTTGAGGCGGGATATCGCAGTAATATAGGGTTATCCGCTATTATACGGGGTGCAGAGTGTCTCATTCGCTCCAATAGGCGGGAAATATAACCAAATACTAATATATATATATATATATACTAATATATATAGTGAACATCCAGACTGATAATAATTAATTAATTAATTCAACCAAGCATCCAATAATTAATTTTAATTATTATAAAAAAAACCAGTCAACTAAAATTGAGTGAGATTTACTCACCTTGATTTTTAATTTGCTGATCGTTCCAATTTTAAATTTACTCCATTGCATAGTATTAGCCGCTGCGAATCCAACGTGACACGTTATGTTCGATATGCACCTTGTATGAAAAATTATACGTTATATAAGATTTCTGAATTAAAATACATATTAATTTCACTAATTACCACTTAAGTTAATTAATTTCCTTTATTAATAAAATACCTTTCTTTCCCAAAACGAATCATGGTCGTCCGCTGTCTCAACACTCCCATCGCGATTTCAGGCATTCACGACCCCGGCTCCGAAACAGCCTACCTGTAACCTGAAATCACACACTAGTCAATAGCGAACGCCACCACACACCTGCCATGATCGCAATTACCCCTTAAGACCAACAACTACATCATCAACTCCATCACTTGGCGTCATCATCGCCCTCTAGCCCAGTCGCCTACACCAGCCACCCAGCGGTCCCCTTTGCGTGTAAGACCCTCAAAATCGCGACATCTACATCATCGCTTACTACATCGCAACCTCCCCTAACATTAATCCATGCCATCAGTCCCCAAATCGATAGCAGCCAACTCCAATCGCTCACCTCCACTGGCTTCGGCCACGAGCCACTGCCCTGACTTCCGCCTCCCACCTCCATCGTGCACGCACGCGGCTCGCAACACCACAAAACCCTAAAACCCATCGTGCTGTCCCGACCACGCCATGCTACCATGTGCGAGCATCGCGACTCCTTCCCCAGGTCGCGTCGCGACCTTCGTTCAACTTTATTGTTGTTATTATTTTAATTCTTGATTTCATTTATCAAAGGAAGAGGAAGGCATATATGATTTTAAATGGAAGAAGACGGCTTTGTAGAGTGGTTAGGTCGGCTATAGCAGGGTTAGGGTGGCTTGTGCAGAGATAGGGTTTGACTTTTAATGTTTATAATATTATTTAATTACAAAATATCATGTTTAATATAACTCGAAATCCCGAACCCCTATTGAGGCATGCCGCCTGGCGTTCCTAACATTATACCTCTATTTCGAACGCAATGGAACAAGTCTCGAGGTCTCATTCGATCGTATGGAGAAGATAGCTTTTTGAACCCAATTATTATATTAACTTTTCGATATTAATTCAACACGTTTCTATCCCGTACGACCAAACGGTAACTCCAAATGCTACGAAAAATTGAAATCCGATAAAAATACACTATTACGGATCCAATGGAACTAGTTTTGTCGAAAACTGAGACTGTGCCTCGGATCGCTATTTTCACGTGTCGATTAAATCGACGATTTCAAAAATTTACGAAATCACTTGAAATTCCAGTTTTAAAAACTTATTACCTCAATTCTAATTCAAATAGAATTTATATCAACATTAGAAATTGTTTCGATTCATATTCAACTCAAATTTCAATTATTTGCACTATTTTCCGTATTACGATAAATCGTTATATTTGAAATTTAAATTTATTCTAAAATGTCAACCAAAATCTTCATATTCAAAAATCAATTTATATTCTAAATCCAATATTTAAAACCATTTAAATTTTCAAAATCAAATGATAGAAAATCCGAATCGCTACAATATGTTTGCTTGGTTGTAGAAATAATTCACCAAAAATACACATCGAATTTACACAAAGAAAACACTTTCTCTTAGGAATTATAAAAGTGTTACGTCAAACCTCTTTAAACATGAATAAAAATGATTTAAAATGGTTTATAAATGTTTTATAAACATTAAAACTAATGTCAACAAAGTTTTGAAAAGATATGAAAAATGAGTCAAAATTGAGCGCGTCGCGTAATGACACTTCGCGATTTCCCGCCGTAAAAATTAAATTAATGTGTAGAGTGGAATATAACTCGGAATCATTCAAAATAAGAATTTTCCGAACTCTTATGACTATAATTTCCAAAGGAAGGAGAAAAATCAAGATTTCATTTAGTAGAATTTGAGATATGTCCAAATCGAGTTTATAAACTCATCGCGTTTTGGCGATTCGTAAAATATGGATTTCAACTCTTAAATATGGATATTTTTAAATCTTTAAAAATATGAGATAAATTGTAAAAATATGTTAAAATATTTTAAAAGATTTTTTAATGGAAAAATTGGATATGTGAAAGGTTTAAAATGGGATTTGTGATACAAAGCCCTTAAAAGCACTATTCAACGACAATTTAACAAAGGAATTTGAAAATTCTGAAATAAGATTTAAACTGAGGGTTTTCTTCCCGAATCTTTTTGAAATGTTTTTCAAATGATAAATCATATACTTTTAAAATTTTAGAGTCGATCAATTAACTTGACCACCTGATGGGTGACAGAGGGGTAGTCTCTAGGCTGAAGTTTGGATAACCGGTTGCCTAGTTTCCCTAGCTATCCGAACTAGCCCAACAGAGGGGATAGTTAACTTGATTTACATGGACCATATTTTTTGAAGTTAAACAAGATTTAAAATAGATTTTTGATGGTAAAGGAAACGTTCTAGTTAAACTCTGTATTAAACTCCAAGGAAGGAACCCATACAATCCGTGTGAATTTAAAAGGCGATTTCACCGTTATTCAACGAATAGTACATGTTGAATATGGAAATTAGTATTGAGTATAATTAATCTAAAAGCTATGAATCCTTTTTACTCTGTACTAATTGGTTTGGGTATACAGCAAATGATGTCTTAAATAACATTGTTTTTGACCCATTAAAGATATGCTTTGGAAATGTGAAATTTTCATTAAGATTGGAATTATACTAAAAATAGAATATGGAAATATTTTTACTAAGTAATTAAAGAGAAATGATTTGGTATTTCCAGAGATAAAAAGGGGTTTTAATTAACCAAATGTAACGACCCAATATTTTCAACCATTCGCATCCACACATGTCGGACTTGAATTGCTCAAAATACCACGTTGTAAATAAAATTTGGCAAATCTCAGAATATACAGTAAATAAATATAATCACAGATCACAGACACAGAGTAAAATAATGCAGCGGAAGTAAAAGAAATAGTAGTTCATGAAGCTACTACATAAATATATCAGAGTTACATAAGATATAGCAGAAGAAATAGAGTACAACAGAAGTCTCAATAAAATAACCAAGTACAAGCTGAGTAGAACAACAGAACTGAAATAGATAGGACAAGACAAGCAGATAATCTCCAGCGATTCAAATCTCCAAGAGAGTGGAAATCCAAATCTGTGAATAACTCAGGCTGACCCGAGTGTAAAGCAACACACAAAACACTCGAGTCAGGACAATATATACTTATATAATGTAAACCAACTCAAGTGAACTGTAATAAAGGTACAAGTAACTTAAAGAATGCTTGGGATCACCCATTCTTTAAGGATCCGTTAAACTATCTACTATGTAGTAATATTCGCTATTATAATAATGTCTAATCATATAATAAACATACTTTTAAATAGCATTAAGGCTTTACATTTTCCACCTTAACACGTAATATGCCAATAGTCTACACAGTACCTGCATACCCCGAGGGGCTACGAGAAGATACTCCATAGGTACGACACAAATAGAAACTCGTAGTAAAGCTCGATATGGTAGGTGACACGGCACACAAGGCAATGCCAGGGTAGATATACCAATTACGCACACGGACTGATGGAAACGCATAGCAGCCACTACCGCTCCACCTCGAACAACACTCCCAAATCAAGGGTGCGCACCAAATCAATCACAAGTAATAGAATGGTATCGAACAAGTGTGTCCGATAAGAGGTGCTACCTCACTGGTCCGAGATTGCTCCTGTTTTAGCCACCTTATGCCATCTCACGGGAGTTGGGTCCACGTATATATACCTTAGGATCGTCGTCACCATCCTACTTCATTCTGGAAACTCCACCGCGTACACAGTTGTCAAAGTGGTTTTCGGTATCAACAGAGAGTATGTCCATATCCGATCCCGGTCTCTTTAACAACCAATCGTTATTATAACCCGTGGTTATAATTTAAAACAGTTTATACTTCAAAATAGAATATCATTTCAAATCCAAATCTTTATCAAAATAAAGATTAAATCAATTCCAAACCATTTCAATATATTGAAAATATCATATCATTTCAAAACTTCATTTCAAATCATTTCAATATATCAAAATATCATATCTTTCCAAAACTTCATTTCAAATCATTTTAATATATCAAAATATCAAATCTTTCCAAAACTTCATTTCGAATCATTTTTATATACCAAAATATCATTTGAGTTCAAATCTAAATATTCAACTTTAAATACTTTTTAAATTCAAAGATATCATTCATTTATTATCATTTCAAGTCACCTTTTAAATAGTTTATATTTCCATCAAAATAATTCATCTAAACCATTTAAAAGTGTAAGTATTATATTTCAAATCAAGTATTCAATTTCCAAAGTTTCAATTCAATTCAATCATTTATTTCAATTAAATTTCCATAGACCATTTCAAATCTTATAAATTTCAAATATGGTTTTAATCCACAAAATAACTATTCAAATTATAAAATAAATTCCAAAGCTTTATTATCCTATATTTCATCAGTCCAATATCTTTTAAATAGATTCAAATTACAAGTAAACCAAATATTTTTCATACTAATATAAACTTCAATTATTTATTTCAAGATTTAATATCATTCAAATTCATTTCAAAATATCAAAATATCATTTCAAAACATTATTTATTTAATTTAAATTTAAATACCATTTAATCACATTTCAAAATAGTTGTATTTCCCAAATCAACTATTCCATTTAAATCATTTAAATTCAATTCATTATATTTAATAATTAAATATTTAATTTCCAAAATTTAATCTTTTTCAAATATCATTTATTCATTTGAATTTATTAAACAAAGAAAATTCAACTTTCGCAGCACTTAGAAAATGCTATGAAATGTTATGTTTAAAAACAGTTCATTAACAAAAGACGGCATTTAAAATGCTGTAATATCTTAATTTAGTTTTAATTAAAATCTTAGTTAAATTTAACCACTATAGCACTAACAAAGTGCTATAATAACCCTTAGTTCAAATTTGCTATTAGGTTCATTTAAAACAACTACAGCATTTTCCAATGCTGTAATATCTTTACATTACATTTCAAAAATGCTGTCAAATCAAATTCAGAGTTTTATTTACAATTTCACACATAATTACTTTTAATATAAATCATCTTAAATTATAAAATCATATATTTTCACATTTTAAAAACAATCATTTAAATACCTTTATTTCTATGATTTTATAAAGTTAAATTTCCATGCAAAAAATCAAATTAAATAACAATTAAATTTTCATTTCTTTAATTAAATTCTTAACTTAACAACTAAGTTTACATTTCAAAAATATAACTTATTTCCATTTATTTTACTTAATTAAAATTTCACTTTTAACAAAATTCACAATTTCCCAATTTAAGTTATATTTCAAAATTTTCAACTTAAACTTTCATTTATTCCATATTTTAATTTATACAAAATCATTAACACTTTTAAAAATTTATTATTAATTAAAAAAATCTTTAAATTCATCTTTTAAATCAAATTTGTCATATTTTCTTACTTTACATAAATTCCATTTATAAACAAAATCATAAATTCCAAAATTAGCTTATATTTCAAATTCTACTTCACCATTTACTTAATTCACTTATTTAATTTGTAGAAAATCACTAATATTTTATCGAAATCATTTTAATAAAATTTAAATCAAAATATCATAATATTTACATTTTTAAAATATTTTAAATTTTCAGAAAAATATATAAACCATGGGTCTGTATAAAATTTTCTAGCCTAGGTCAAGTGATACGGATATGTATCATTTCAATCCGCAGTTTACAAAGAAAAACCGGGTTCTATCATTTCAAACCCGCAATCCCAAGTTAAATAAAATAAATAAAAAGTCGCTCAGGCTTATCATTTCAGCCCATAACGATCTTTCCCTATTCTAAAGTCTGTTCTGGTATGTATCATTTCAACCCATAGTGATTTCTAATCTACAGGGAACTTGCAGTGTGATAAACTGATCAAATGAACAGAATAACATCATATAATAGTAATAGATGATATAACATATGTAATAACAGGGGTAAACATTATATGATCATAATATAACAGTTACAATAGGATGATATAATTTTACAGATTCAAATGGTGTCAGTTTACTAGTTATATAAGTACACATCGTCTGGTGAGAATTACTCACTTGTTCAAGCTGGAGATGACAACCACAAATACACAACAAAGATTTCCAGAGCACGAAAGCACGACAATGATTTGAGATTAGAAGAGCCAAAGCTATACCCCTTGAAAACATTACACAAAACAAATATATAAAACATAAGTTTCAAAACAGGATGCCACTAAACAATGTTAGGAACAACTGCATAAAACAAAACCAAAGTGTTTGCACTTGCTTTCTACCATCTATGCTTCAGCTCCAGATCTGAAATGCATGGCTAAGGGGTGGGTTTGGATCTGGTTTTGGGTTCCACAGGGTCGGCCTAGCATGCGTTAACAAAGTGGTGAAGTCTAGGTGCAAAAACTAGGTGTTCAAGGCTCACTACAAGAAATTTTATTTTTTGTGGCGCTCAAAAAACGCTACAAAAACTTTTGGAGGCGTTTTTATAAACGCCGCGAGAAAACATGCGACTAAAAATCCATGATTTTTTGTTACATTTATTTTAACGCCACTATAAATGCATTTTTGGCAGCGTTTTTCAAATGCCACCATAAATCTTTTTGTAGCGTTTAAAAAACATCACCAAAAGATTTTTTGGCGCTACTAATAGAATTTCCAACTTTACCCCTGTTTTACGGTTGCATTTACTCAACGCCACTATATATATTTCGGTAGCGTTTTTGAAACGCTACTAAAAGTTGTTTATTATTTTACACCATTTTTTCATGCTATTATTTCCTGTTAATGGTCTATTTTGGTTCTATTATATCAATCAACAATCACTCACATAATCATCATATTCAAATAAGTTAAAAAACACATTAACCATATAATCAAATAAAATATCCATAACCATTCCAATACAATAGTTTTTCGACAAAATGACCTAACTCACATACAATAACCATTTATATACAAATTTACACATCGGGTACTAATAAATGTTATATCTAACTAGTGCTAACAAAACGTTTGATTACCCATAATTCTTTGTTGCATACACAAGTGAAAGCTAGCATCATCAAGTCCAAATCTGCTCTCTTCAAAAGTCTGATGCCTACACAAGTGAAAGCACAACAGATAGTCAAACAATTACGTTAACTCGATCGTTCTTACTGCCGTCACTTGAAGGGTAGTTCCCACCATGTCCATACTAACATAGACCATGGCTGTATTGAAGTCAACAGAAGTAGATACATACAGAGTCATAGACTGAAAGTTATGCGATGTGCTATATAAAATTGACAAGCCTACTGAAATATCATATTATAGGCCCATAGTTTGTTGCAATGTGCTATATAAATTTATCTCCTAACTAATTTGCAACAGGCTTAAGGGTTATTTACCTTATTTAATTTCTAATTCTTAAAGTGCTTTTATACGTGGAGAAATATTGTTGAAAACATACTGTTGGCACATGAGACATAAGAAATTTAAAAAGAAAGGTATTGATTTTTTTTTTGCATAAGAGTGGACTTACAATAGGCCTATGATATGATTAATAAGGTCTTTATTTGTTTTATGCTAGCAAGAATGAATTTTCCAAATCAGATAATCAACCTCATTCATGATTGTATAACAACACCTTCATTTTCCGTTCTAATAAATGGTGTGCCTCAGGGATATATCCAATCCTAAAGGGGTATTAAGCAAGGGAACCCACTATCCCCTTACCTATTTTGTATTGCAATGGAATATATGTCATTGGAACTAGAGGCTGCCATTAAGAATAAGCAAATCACATGTGTTAACAACACTAAGCCTACTGTATCACACTTGATATATTCAGAAGATGTCATATTCTTTGCCTCGGTTGATATTAAAAGTGCTATCACTATAAACAATATTACTAACAATCTCAACAGAGTTGCAGGTCTTACACTCAACCAAATGAAAACAAAATTATATTTTAGTTGCAGTTGCCAAAACAAACAGTAAATCCTTAGAATACCTTAACTGCAGGTGGCTACTCTCTAAGCGAAGTATTTGGGAGTTCCAATTTCAACTGACTATTTACACTATGCAGAATGTACCACTTTATTCCAAAGAATCATGAAAAAATTTGAAAGCTGGGACGGTAAATTGCTGTCAATGGCAGGCAGGGCTGAGCTAATTCACATAGTTATCACTCCAATTGTGTATTATTAGCTACTGATATATCACTTCCCTATAGCTACTCTGATCAAATTAGACAACATATGTGCAGACTTTTTCTAGGCTGAAAAAAGACATAAAATCAGTTGGACTAATTTGTGTAGACCTAAATATAAAGGAGGAATAGGTCTTAAAAAATTTCAAGAGTGTAAGACTGTTGGCTGTTTAAAGTTGATATGGCAATAAGCATACATTTAGTTTATAGGTGTGGCATGATAACATAATATTGATAAAACAGTCACAGTTCCAGTTTTTGTTTCCAGAATAGCTTGATTTATCATTTATGAAATATAACAAAATTCAAGAGATTAAAGTTAAAGAACTCGTATAGATACAAGTGTAATTTATGTTTTTTAGCAAACGACGTATATAAAGAAGAAGAAACTCAACATCACCTTAGCTTCCGAGTTTTTTTCCAAGTGCGTTCTCTACGACCGCCATTTCAAGTACGATACTCACTGCTCCCCCTGCAATGACTCCTGTACCTGGAGAAGCCAGTCTCAACATCACCTTTGCTGCTCCATAGTCACTATCAACTCTGTTGCTAAAGATAAACATGAAACCACTAATGATACTAATTAAACTTCAAGGATATTCTGCTCCTCCAAGATAAACTATTACTATGCCAGATAAGTTACACTCTACAAATTAGAAATAACAATGTGGGAAAAGCTAATCATCTCAAAATACAGTGTGCAGACTTTGGGGCAGAGTAATATTTGTCGTAGACAGTGGGCGGTGTTACGGGTGAAGGAGGAGTGGGTCCCGGTTTAGGTGGGTTCTGACCCTTCTTTACAGGGTAGGAAGGTTCTATAGCAATGCCACATTTTCCAGATGGGTATGCAATGTTACGCTCCATTCTGATGTATCCTTCTTCTCCCCATTTTGGACCCCATGAATTTCGTACAATCCAGTAGTCTATGCCGTTCTCTGTTCCATACCCTACGGCTACCACTCCATGATCTAGGTCTGTGCCACATCATCCAGTGAATATACCCTGTAAGTACAACTGCACGAGTTAGTATGCAAGAAAATTGGAAGGTAAGCAGTGTTGGAATTCCTTAAAAATTAAGATGAATGGAAATATACAAAGTCCCACATCGCCAAAATATTGAGAGCTATATTAGTTTATATATAGCTCTCTCATGAGAAGGTTGGGGGCCTGGGGCTCCCAAATGTATGCTTCGTTGTGAGGAGGGAGATCATGCATCTCCACCACACACGCGCGTGCGCCGCCGCCGTCCGTCCGACCGAACCGGGCCGGGCTCGAGTACGGGTACGGGTATGGGTCTTAAATGACCATTCTTTTTACTAGGCTATTGTTTAACAGTTTTGGGCTTCGGCTGAAAACTCGGCTGGGCCTGGAATTTGAAGAGAAGCGGGCGGGTGAAGACGGATGCGGGTTTTGGACTGAGGAGGCGCGACCCAACTGAAGCAGACGCGGGCGAATGGATACGGCGTGAGCGGGTGCGACCCGTTAAAAGACAGTGACGCGGACGAAGTGGCTGTACAAAGAGGTACGGACGCGACTGTTTGAGCGAACGGGTGCAGACACGACCGTTCGGAAGAGATACGGACCAACTATAAATAAGGAGGAAAACTGATCACTTTCCTCACTGATTTTCCAATCCGAAATCTCTTCTCCTCTAAAAACTGCTGTTCTTACTTTCAAATCACAAAGTGATATACTCATTACAATTTCGAGCAAAATTCGTCTGTTGTACCTTGGGATAATTTTGAAATAAAATTCTTAAGATGTTATACGTCTAGTATACCAAAACAGAGAATAATCAATTATAAACTCGTCGCACAAGTTTACACACAACAGACCCGATCCTTTTAAAGGAGATGGTGACGACTTTTTAACATGGCAAAATCAGATGTTATTTTACCTCACCACACTCGGTCTGCAACGGTATCTCGAGGAGGAGGAACCGATTTCTGCACCAGGCAAGGAAGCAGATGTTGCTACGTGGAAACATTCCGATTTCCTATGCAGAAACTATATTCTGAATTGTCTCGACAAGGTGCTATACAAAGTATATCAACCTCTAAAGACAGCAAAATCACTCTGGAATGCACTTGCCACGAAGTATAAGACGCAGAATATCAGTCTTAAGAAATTCATTGTAGACAAATTCATGGACTACAAGATGGTCGACTCCAAACCGGTGATTGCTCAACTGCATGAACTACAAATCATTATTCATGAACTCGAAGCGGAAGGTCATAAGGTTGGAGAATCGTTTTTGGTTGAAGCCATCACGGGAAAACTGCCACCGTCGTGGAGAGATTACCGCAATTATCTAAAGCATAAAAAGAAGGAAATCTCTTTACAGAATCTCATAGTCCGATTGAAAATTAAGGCAGATAACCGTGGAATTACAAAACAAAGCGAGGAGGCATTTATGGCTGAAGATTCAAAGACCAAAAACAAAAGGAAGAATTTCCAGAAGAAAAGGAAAGCTCCAGAAAACAAACCAAAAGACAACAAACGAACCAAAAAGTTTAATGGTGAATGTTGGGTTTGTGGAAAGGTTGGACATGCCGCTAGAGATTGCAGACTCAAAAAGGACCGCAACAAAGAGGCAAATTTAGTAGACAACATGGAAGTGGATGAGTCCAACTTCTCGGCAGTTGTATCTGAATGCAATATGGTTCAGAATCCTAACCAATGGTGGGTGGACACAGGCGCTACTCGTCATGTCTGCTCTGACAAATCCATGTTCTCTACATACAAGAAATTCAATCATGAAGAGAAACTCTATATGGGTAATTCTACAGTATCAATGATCGAAGGCAGTGGCACAGTTATCCTCAAGTTTACTTTTGGAAAAATTGTCAAGTTGAATGCCGTGCTCCACGTTCCAGACATACGCAAGAATCTCATCTCTGGTGCAGTATTATCAAAGAAAGGATTCAGAATGGTGTTCGAGTCAGACAAGATGGTTCTGTCCAAAGCTGGAATGTATATCGGAAGGGGATATTTATGTGATGGCCTATTTAAGGCAAATGTAGCCGTTATCGGCAATAAAACAATGTATTCTGATTGTGCTATTAATAAAATTGAAGTTTCTTACTTGCTTGAGCACGAAATTTTACTATGGCATGATAGATTAGGACACATAAATTTCCGAAAAATGAAAATATTATCAAACTTGGGATTAATTCCAAAATTCCAAGTAGATAAGAACTACAAATGTGAGACATGTGTAGAAGCAAAAATGGTTAAAAAAACCATTTCAATCTGTTGATAGAAGCACCGAACCACTAGGTTTGGTTCATACAGATTTATGTGATTTTAAATCATTACCTACAAGAGGTGGGAAAAAGTACTTTATCACGTTTATTGATGATTATACGCGATATTGCTATGCATATCTTTTGAATAGTAAAGATGAAGCAATTACATCATTTATAAAGTACAAAGCTGAGGTAGAAAATCAGTTAAATAAAAAGATCAAGATATTGAGATCTGATCGAGGTGGAGAATATGAATCACCATTTGAACAGTTCTGTGCCGAAAATGGTATAATTCATCAAACAACAGCTCCATATTCACCACAACAAAATGGTGTAGCCGAGAGGAAGAACAGGACGTTAAAAGACATGATTACCGCCATGCTTTCAACTTGTGGGGGGAAGCCTTAAATATGTCTAATCACATATTAAACAAAGTCCCTCATAATAAAACAGGAACAATTCCATATGAGATATGGAAAGGACACAAACCAAGTTTTAAATACCTCAAAGTGTGGGGGTGCTTGGCAAAAGTTCCAGTTCCGCCACCCAAGAAAGTAAACTTGGACCAAAAACAGTAGATTGTTACTATTTAGGGCCAGCCCAAAATAGTAATGCCTATAGATTTTTGGTATTCAAGTCTGATATAACTGATATTCATGTAAATACAATCATGGAATCTAGAGATGCCTCATTCTTTGAAGACGTGTTTCCGCACAAAAGGAATGAAGGGAATAATGTCCCCAAAAGGACAAGAGAAGAATCAAGCAATTCACATGAAGATGAATGTGACGACCGCCCATGACCCCTGTACCGAACCTAGAGATAGTGCGCTGTAAAGTGTGCCAGGCGACCATGGACGATTGTCAGGGCAAATTTAAACAACAGAATCTATCGTATTACTCACAGCGCATGGACAAAATACAAGAGAATATATACATAGTGAAGCTTCACAGAATAGAATCTCATCAATAAAACTTCATAATAGTTGAATACAAACATCTGAATAGTCAATACATAAAGCCTCACTACATAACACTCAGAGAATATACAAACAGCGGAACATCCAGTACATATAGTAAGAAGATAATATGCAAGCCTCCAGCTCGTCTTCGACATCAGCATCGTGGAAAGCAAGAACAGCACCTATCACCTGCTACCTAGTCTGCCCGTCCCAAAATGGACGAACAGCCCAAGGCAATAAGAGTTAAAACATAAAGCCTTGAGTCAGACAGCAGCCTTAGTGAGCGGTAAATTAACTAACAACATACCAAAAGAGTATAAAGGAAAAGGAATAGGAATACAACCATCCCACTCCACCTCTTTCTACAGTGATAGCCCCCAGACACACACTAAGTAGAAGAAAACATAGCAGAGCATACAATTTAAAGTAAAGCAATTATCACTCGAGTCAAGGGCGATGTTTTCCAAATACAAACCCCCAAGGCCTAAACCAAGATCAGATAAGCACCCAGAAAATACCGCTCTTGAGACCGAATGATGATACAACCAAACATCCATGACTCTGGCTATCACTGTTATCATTGCTTCGATATCATCGTTAATTGAATGACCGGCTCATTCTTTCATCCGTCCGTCAAGGGCTAATGGAAACCCCAGTTCTAGACATAACTCCGCACGTCATCGTGACCCGTGCCTAGGACTATCGAATCTGCCCAGAGTACTCGACTACCAATCAGTAGCCTTCAGGGACTATCGAATCTGCCCAACGTACTCTTGCTTTGAGCATGCTAGAACCTTCAACAACGATGAGATCTCAGCCTTCTAGTCATCCTCCTCGACGACTATTTCCATACTAGCTCAAGCGCCTCTCGAGCAAACCATTATCCTCAAACTCGAACCATATCACCGAGTTATCAGTCTGCTTGGAATGATCCCGTCTGGATTAGACCAAGGCTATCTCATATCATACTTCGCTTCATCGTCATCATAGAAAAGCTTCATCTCAACATCATCATCAAATCTATCCATATGAGCTTCATCATATGCCACAAGCAGCTTTTCCAATTCAAGAGCCTTTCCCTTAGCTTTTGAATCATCTTCGACCATCTTGTCTAAATCAAATCATCAATCATCTAATTCATAGCAATCAATCAAATCAAACATTAATCCAAGTAAACAAGCATTCAAATATGATCTAAATAGACAATTATAACAATAATGGCAATTTCGTAATTAAAGAGTCAAAAGTCTAACAAGCATGAAAACATGAGCAATATCTCTATAATCTTGATGAATGAACTTGCATAGGTTAACATGTAGTAAAATGGATGCCAAATCATTATGAACAATGGATCTATATGGATCTATACTTAGGATTAGGAAAATGCATGGAAATCACTACTTTAGCACAAAGTCAAGCCAACGATCCGATATACTCCTTTGGATCCGTGTGAGAGATAATCACCACTCACCAAATCACCTAAACACCTCAAAAGAAACACACTTCAGATCTGGACAGCGAAAGATCTAACTCGATCTATCACAAATCCGCTTCAAACGATGAAATCTCTCTTCGATGGATGAAGATCTTCAATCTAAGCTCTTGGATCTTCGATTTGATCTTCGATTTGGATGGAAGGAATCACTAGATTAGAGTGGAGAAAAGAAGTGAAGAAGTGTAGAAGTCGAGCTCTCAAAATGTCAGCACTTCGTCGCTTCAAAATCCGGATCCCAAAAATGAAGAAAAACCCTCATATTTATAGGCTGAATTCTCCTTAGGTCGTTCGCTCGGAGTTAGGTCGTCCACGACCTAAGAACCCTTACGACCTAAAACCCTACGACCTAAAATCTTCGACTTAATAACCCCAAGCCTCTACGACCTAACGACTTAACATATGCGCACTCATACGACCTAACCAGATGCGCTTCTACGACCTAACGACTTAGCGCATCAGCGCACCCAAGCGACCTACAACCTAACCCAGGTGCGCTTCCTCGCGACCTAACGAATGCGCATCCATGCGACCTAACAGATCCAACGACCTACGCGCATCCGTGACCTAACAGATCCAACGACCTACGCGCATCCGCGACCTACGACCTAACAAACCTGCGACCTAACACACACACGCGACCTAACCAACTTAGCCAGGAAAGGTTACTAACCCTTAGGTCGCTAACTCCTATAGGTCGCTAACTACCAGCTCTCCTAGGTCGCTGCAAACCCTTAAGTCGCTCAAACCTTAGGTCGCCAACTCTTATAGGTTGTTAACTCTCTTAGGTCACTCCAATCTCCTAGGTCGCTCACTCGACCTAACCTACCCCACGACCTAAGCCAGCACACGACCTATCTTCTATACGACCTAACTAATACACGACCTAACTTCTTAGGTCGTTCCAATCCTTAGGTCGCTCCACTTCACTAAGTCGTCTACCCCTTAACTCGCCCACTTCCTTAGGTCGCTCCAAACTCTCATACGACCTAAGACTTAGACTCTGGACGACTTATCAACAATGCGACCAAATGTCAACTGTTTTACGATGTTTCGATCCGTAAAAATACGGGTCGTTACAATGAAACTCATCATGAGATTGAGGAAGTTGAACCAAGAAGAAGCGTAAGGGCTAGGACTTCCAAGACATTTGGTTCGGATTTTTTCACATATGTGTTAGAACATGAACCTCAAACGTACAAGGAAGCAATGTCATCTTCTGAATCTTCATGTTGGAAAGAAGCAATCCAAAGTGAGATTGATTCAATTCTAAGTAATAAAACTTGGGAAATTGTTGATATTCCACCAGGAATAAAACCTATTGGCTGCAAATGGGTTTTCAAGAAGAAAATGAAAGCAGATGGCTCTATCGACAAGTATAAAGCCAGATTAGTAGCCAAAGGATATCGTCAAAAAGAAGGAGTAGACTTCTTTGATACATATTCGCCAGTAACACGAATAACCTCTATAAGAATGCTAATAGCAATTGCATCAATTTATGGTCTAGAAATTCATTAAATGGATGTAAAGACGGCATTCTTAAATGGAGATCTCGATGAGGAGATCTACATGGAGCAACCTGAAGGTTTTGTTTCCAAAGGAAATGAAAACAAAGTCTGTAGATTAGTAAAATCATTATACGGACTAAAACAAGCTCCAAAACAATGGCATGCAAAATTTGATAGTGTCATGATGAGAAATGGTTTTCGTATAAATGAATGCGATAAGTGTGTTTATTATAAACAAATTGGACAATCATATGTGATGATTTGTTTATATGTAGACGATATGTTAATATTTGGTCCAAATACTCAGGTAATAGAGACCATAAAGAAGATGTTAACTAGCAATTTCGATATGAAAGATTTAGGAGTTGTAGACGTTATTTTGGGAATCAAAATAATAAGAACTCCTAATGGAATTGAATTGTCTCAATCACACTATGTAGACAAAGTGATTGAAAAATTCCAAGACTATGGAATTAAAGGAGTGAGAACATCTTTTAATCCATCAGAAGTACTGCATAAAAACACTAATGAAAGTGTAATGCAACTGGAATACTCTCGTGTAATAGGATGTCTCATGTATCTCATGAATTGCACAAGACCAGATATAGCTTATGCAGTAAGTCGACTGAGCAGGTATACAAGCAATCCAGGAAAGGAACACTGGAAAACACTAATGAGAGTGCTTGGATATTTAAAAAATACCGCTAACTATTCCTTACATTATGGAAAATATCATGCCGTCTTAGAAGGATACAGTGATGCAAACTGGATTGCAGATTCAGAGGAATCAAAATCGACAAGTGGTTATGTCTTTACCCTAGTAGGGGCAGCAGTATCATGGAAATCTACTAAACAAACATGCATAGCTCGATCCACTATGGAATCAGAGTTCATTGCATTAGATAAAGCAGGCGAAGAAGCAGAATGGCTTCGTCACTTTTTAGAATATATTCCGTTCTGGCCTAAACCTGTACCGGCCATATGCATACACTGCGATAACCAAGCAGCGCTAAGCAGAGCACACAACTTTGTGTATAATGGAAAGTCACGACATATTCGTCGACGCCATAACACAGTTAGGAAGTTACTCTCAAATGGAACTATTTCCATAGATTATGTGAGAACAAATGATAACCTAGCGGATTCATTTACTAAAGGTTTATCAAGAGAGAAAATTGACTGCGCATCGAGGGGAATGGGTTTAAAAGCCTAAACCACCAAGAGTTATCTTATACGGAAACCTATCCTAGCGACTGGAGATCCCACGGACTAGGATCAATAGGCAAACCAGTTATGAATAACTCAAGACGTAATGCATTTGCATGGACATAGTCCAACTTCATTCCTATGGTGCACAATATAAATGCATGCCTATAGAAGTATTTAAAGGTTAAAACTATGTTTTTTAATGATGACCATATCTTGGAAATAACAAGTGGGGTATATGTAGGATACTCTTAATGGTTGCGATCACCTATGTAAGTGTGAGCTGGGTCGGCTCTATGAGAATATTAAAAGGCTTTTATTCTCTAAAACACTCGCAGAACCAAGTACTGTTCAGGACCAAAATGAACACAACCAAGAAATTGGATGAGAAGGGAATTAATGCTTCGTAGAACTTATTGTCTGGATATACAATAAAGGCTGACGGTTCAAGATGAAATATTTCACCGATTAGCTAAGTAAATCCAATAAGTTTTAACTAGGGAAAGTTCAAAGTGAAATATCTACTTATCCACGATAAAGCATTAAATCCATATATACTCTGTGATATTTCGCTTTGTGTGGGGATATGTATATTATCATTCATGTGGGGGATTGTTGGAATTCCTTAAAAATTAAGATGAATGGAAATATACAAAGTCCCACATCGCCAAAATATTGAGAGCTATATTAGTTTATATATGGCTCTCTCATGAGGAGGTTGGGGGTCTGGGGCTCCCAAATGTATGCTTCGTTGTGAGGAAGGAGATCATGCATCTCCACCGCGCGCGCGCCGCCGTCCGTCCGACCGAACCGGGCCGGGCCGGGCCGGGCTCGGGTACGGGTACGGGTACGGGTACGGGTCTTAAATGACCATTCTTTTTACTAGGCTATTGGTTAACAGTTTTGGGCTTCGGTTGAAAACTGGGCTGGGCCTGGAATTTGAAGAGAAGCGGGCGGGTGAAGACAGACGCGGGTTTTGGACTTAGGAGGCGCGACCCAACTGAAGCAGACGCGGGCGAATGGATACGGCGTGAGCGGGTGCGACCCGTTAAAAGACAGCGACGCGGACGAAGTGACTGTACGAAGAGGTACGGACGCGACTGTTTGGGCGAACGGGTGCAGACACGACCGTTCGGAAGAGATACGGACCAACTATAAATAAGGAGGAAAACTGATCACTTTCCTCACTGATTTTCCAATCCGAAATCTCTTCTCCTCTAAAACTGCTGTTCTTACTTTCAAATCACAGAGTGATATACTCATTACAATTTCGAGCAGAATTCGTCTTTTGTATCTTGGGAGAATTTTGAAATAAAATTCTTAAAGAAATCGTTACGACGAGCCTCAGACATATTCCGGTTAGAATTCTACATTCTATCTTTCATTTTGGTTATACTATTTATTCAAAATAGTATAACGCTGTTGTTGTAATTTATTTACAACAATCATATTGTTATAATAATTAACACATAATTCCAGTGTTGTGGAAATCTGAGTTATAAACTTGTGCGACGAGTTTATAATTGATTATTCTCTGTTTTGGTATACTAGACGTATAACAAGCAGAATGATATTTCACTTAGTTACTTATTATGTCTATTCATGTGATTATAACTCAACGTCAATTCACTGAGATCAAGCCAAAGATAATGACGATGATTGGTTCTGATTTTTAGAATCGAACAAAGTTAAAAGTATGTATATGCGAATAGATGCTACTAAAATCCTGTTATATAAAATAATGTCCACAAGTCAGAATCATCACCTACTTATTACAAGTGGTTGTAAACGTGGGTGAAAACTGAAAGGAACATACTCAGTTCCACTGGTACCAATACCGTTATTACTATCAAAATTTCTAGTTGAGGTTTGATAAATGGGTTGAGTAGTCTGTCGAATTTTTGGATATGTAGCTCAGCAGGGGAAGGAAATAACATATTTATGAATAGTTTTATATGCCATGCCAAATTGTTAATGTATTATTATGTTTAAAAAAAAAGTAAAAACTCCGAATCAGTTTTCTGCTGTCAGACTAGTCAGTCAATAATATACAATTTGCCAAGTGGACATATATACACACACATACGTAAGTGCGTGCGTGTGTGTCATTATCAATTAATCGCTTGTATGGCCTATCAAGATCTGAGCAAATAAAGCATCAATAAGAAAAAAATCAACTGCACACTTTAACAAGAATTATGAACCAGCTTTCTGCTGAGACAAATCAGTCCGCAATATACTATTTGCTAAGTGGGTATATCTAAGATTGTCATTATCAATTAATCACTTGTATAGCCTTTCAAGATCCAAAAATAAATTATTATAAAGTAAATTAACTGCACTGGTTAATCATACATATATGCTAGTATTACTGCTATACCGTGGAGAAAATTCACCGAACAATATTATTTTTATACCGGAAACTTGCCATACAGCTTCACGGAACAATATCATTTGGTGTCAGCGTCATGATTGGATATCCCTACATTCCCCAGAGCATATATATTTTCATGGCAACATTTATTTGTAACAAAAGGAATCCCTTGTTGTTACATGCTACCAATCTCATATATATGCTGATCTCTTTTAGAATATCTTGCGATGTGAGACTAATCATAATCCAATCTACGCACCCACTCTAATACAATGCGAGCCACATCTAACAGAATAGACATACTTTAACTAAGTGAAATAGACATTTAAAATGATGACTTCGTAAAGAAGTTGATACCGTGGGTTATATCTAATTCAAATCCAATTACAAAACTCAAGGAAAGCAACGGCGTACTCGTTTTGATGGATTTAGTGGAAAACACAACATAAAAGTAAAAAAATTCATACAGGTGGTAAATTCGACGTGGAGAGTGTTTTTTAAATGAGATCCATATATGGTGATGCTCATCTTAGGAACTGGAGGACAAGGTCATTTCAAGAGGACGACAATGGTAGAGCTTCACTCTAAATGCATGCACAAGGAGGACAAAAACTGTTAAAAAAAGCTTCTTTAATCTTTATTTCAGTAAATTACAAATATTTAAATGGCTGTAAACGTGGTAAGGACACTTGTCCATTTTGCTGTTATAATTTGTTCTGGATGTACTGTCTATTTAGATGCATGATGAATGAAGGCAATGGGAAGAAAGTTTTAAACAAAATTTTCTTCCAAAAACCTCCACTGGTCCTTCCTCTATCTTTATTCTCTACACCCAACTTCTCTCCTCCCCCCTTATTTATGCAATAAAATCTATAATATGGTTATATCCATATCACAAAAGCATTTCGCCTCATCCGGTTGGACATGAGCTACGCATACAGATCCTGGGAAAGTTCCATCGCACAGAGCCGGACACGAAGCGAGAGGTTCGTAATTTTACAATTTCAACACTACATGTATATTATAGAAACAAGATCATGGCTGATGATTTTTTCAAGATCATGGCTGTTAATTTTTTAAGCTCGACTCATGCATATTCTTAAACATTACATAAACCTGTTGTTATTTAATAATGAAAAATGAATGCTTTGGTTGACTTTTTCATAGAAATGCATAAGTGGGATTCAAGCCAAATCCACATTGTCAGATTACTTATCTTGTAATTAATAGATCAATTAGGATGCAAGCCATGACAGATCAAACCGTCTGCGGAAGAAAATCTATAAAAAACAATGTTATATTATATTACTGTTATGTACCGATTCATATAGTTGGAACTCCCTACCACCAGCTTCAATAGCAACGCTGACAACCTGGTTAGCAACAGCCTTCTGCAGGGCTTTCTCATTCTTCTCGAGAACATCTTCATACGAATCTATTGACACATCCTTTGCATTTCTCTGTAAAAATTTAAATATGTGGAATCGGGTTAAAATAAAAGAAAAGTATACTATATATGATTCTCAATACTACGCTTTGGACGTTAACAGCAATCATCCGTAGAATCTTTGAACATGGCAGAATGATTAAGGTTTCATTATTCGTCACTCTATCCAGTGCACATGTGATGCAGGCCAAGCTATAATTTTCCAAGGCTTAAGTCGTGACCGACTTAACAAAGTTGAAGGCATAAGTCGTGACCGACTTAATAGAATTGAAGACATAAGTCGTAACCGACCTAACGTAGCCATAAGTCGTGACCGACTTAGCGAAGACCTTAAGTCGCCCCAACGACCTAGTGTAACTCGGCAGCGACTTGGTGAAAACTTGCGAGTTAACGAGTCCCTTAAGTCGCCTGAACGACCTACCGAGTTACGCAATGAGAAAACAGAGCAAATTGGTGAAGTGTTAGGTCGTGAACGACCTAACGAGTCAAGAGATAAGTCGTTGAAGCTGAAGCCGTGAATTCTTATGCCACTTTAATCCAGACCACTGATTCTGCAAAGCCGCTTGAGATAGATCGCTACTGGAGTATAAGTCGTAAGTCGTTTGTTTTAGGTCGCGTACGACCTAAGTTGAGTCGTGAGAAGTTGATAGGTCGGCAACGACCTAAGTGATGTATTTCTGTTTGTATTTTCTGTTTGTTAAGTCGTAGGTCGCATTGGTTTTAAGTCGTCTGTTTTGAGTCGCTACTGTTGAGTCGCAAGTGTTGAGTCGTCACCGACTTATGTTAAGTCGTATCTTTTAGGTCGTGTGCTTTGTTGAGTCGTGGTCTTTGTTAAGTCGGAGACGACCTAAGAGTTGTACAGATTTTTTTGTTTTGATTTGTAACTCCTATAAATAGGCCGGTGGTGCCATTTGTAATAGTTTAGTTGATTTGAAATAAAAACTTTGTTTTGTTAGCTTTGTGCTTTCACCAAATTGGTAGTCGAGTGTAATCTCCTATCTCCACTCTCGGATAATCGAGTGCGCTCGATTCAACGACAGCTGAAGCCGATTCACGGAATCTAGTGCGCTAGATCAACGTGTGAAGAATCGCAGATCTTTGAACCCGGTATCGTGCGCGATCAACGAGTTCGGGATAGCTAGAATTCGGTATTTTCGGATCAACGAATTCGGGCATTTCAGTATTCATCAATTCATCAATTGCTACTTTCATCGATCTACATTGTTTTGATTAATACGCTGCGTCAGTTTTGGTATCAGAGCTTGTTTAGCCAATTATAGCTAAATCGAGTCTTGGAGCCAATTATTTTGAAGAAGTTTGAAGAGTTAGCCGAGCTTGAAGTGTTGAGCCGTGCAATTTTGTTTGAAGTATTGAAGTGGTGTTCGTCGTGTTCATCATATTTTAGCAACAAGGTTGGAGATTTTGATCCATATCATTTTAGATCGAAAGTTGGAGAAGTGTTTGAATTTGGCCATGGTTGTTTGCGTGCCAAAGAGGAGTTGAAATTTTGAAGTGGACGAGTTAGCATAAGTCGGAGCCGAGCTAAGGGAAGTTAGGCCGTACATCATTTGGTATCTTTTGCTTAGTCCAAGCGAGAATTGTAGAGTTTGTGAAGTATTCAATCATGCCACCAAGAAGAGCTAGCCGACATCAAAACGTTGAAGCATTGTATCGAAGAGAAGAAGCTGATGAGATGGAGCAAAGAATCAATGAAAACTTTAGTGAAAAGCTTAACGAAGGAATTGGTTGGTTAGAGAAGATGATGTTAGAGATGAATCAGAATCGGAGAAGGGTATCACCTGAATCTAATCATGGGGGAAGTAGAGTCTCACCACATTCCAATCGAGACAGAAGTGTTGATGATAATCAAAGGCGTGGGAGGAACATGAATGATCGAGAACGGAGGAATGTCGATAGAAGGGATGTTGGAGGAAGACGTGATGGTAGCAGAGATGTTGGTGGTCAGGATCGACGTCGATATACATCTGATTTTGAAGAAGAGTATGATGGTGGAAGTGTTCATGGACAAGGACGTGGACAAGGAAGAAATCAATCAGAGTATGATCATAAGTGGGAATCTGGGATGAAGACTGAAATTCCAGAGTTCAAAGGAGGTATGCAAGCTGAAGAGTTTTTGGACTGGTTGTCTAATGTGGAGGAGATTTTTGACTTCAAGAAAGTTCCAGAACATCGTAGAGTGAAGTTGGTTGCTACGAGGTTGAGGGGTAGAGCTTTGGCGTGGTGGCAGCAAACCAAACTTACACGTGAACGGATGGGAAAAGATGAGGAAAATGATGAAAGCCACATTCTTACCTTATAACTATCAGTCGCTTATGTATCAGAGGTTGCAAAACTTGAGACAAGAGACGAAATCTGTGAATGACTATGCTGACGAATTTTATCAACTGATTGCAAGGAATGATATTATGGAGACAGAAGAACAATTGACAGCTAGATTTGTTGGGGGGTTGCGAATGCAGATTCAGGATATGGTTAACATGTTTGATCCCAGATCTGTAGCGGAAGCACACCAGAAAGCGTTGGCTTGGGAGAAACAGGGAAGGCGAGGTAGTGGTGTGTTTACAAATTCCAACAATCCAGTGAAGGATGTTAGTGGAAGTTCTAATGTTTCAAAAGCTGTTGCAAAGCCAGTTGTGAATGAGGTTGGGAAGACGAAAGTCAATAATGGTTTCAAGTGTTATAATTGCCAAGAAGTGGGCCACAAGAGTAATGAATGTCCAAAGCCAAAGAAATGAGCTATGATAGCGGAGATTGAGGATGAGGATGAGGAAGCTAAATATTCCAATTCACCGCCAGATGAGAAGGAAGAAGAAGTCTCGGGAGACGAAGGTTGTAATCTGATGATGAGGAGGTCTTGTTTGACACCAAAGCTAGAGGAGGATTGTAGTTGGTTGAGGAGCAATATTTTTCAGTCGACATGTACTATTCTGGGGAAAGTTTGCAATTTTTTTATTGATGCTGGAAGCTGTGATAATATAATTTCTTCAGAGGCTGTGAGGAAGTTGGCATTGAAGACTGAGAAACATCCGAAACCGTACAAATTGGCTTGGTTGAGAAAAGGCGGGGAGGTCAAGGTTGGACGAAGGGCTTGTGTGAATTTTTCAATTGGAAAGAAATACAAGGATGAAATCTGGTGCGATGTGGTAGATATGGATGTCTGTCATTTGTTGCTGGGGAGACTGTGGCAGTATGATAGGGCGGTACATCATGATGGGCGTACCAACAGTTACAGTTTCATGTTTGAAGGCACGAAGATTACTCTAGTTCCAAAGAAGCGACCACAAGAAGAAAACAAATTGGAGGAGATTGAAGAGCTGAAAACTTTATTATCCCTGAAGGAGTTTGTTAAAGAAGTCGAAGAGGAGCCGGAAGTATTCTTGTTAATTGGGCATGAGAGCAGTGAAGAGGTTGAAATTCCAGAGGAAGTAAAACCAGTACTGGAAGAGTTTGACGATGTATTTCCAGAGGAGTTGCCAACGGAGTTACCGCCGTTGAGGGACATTCAACATCAAATTGATCTTGTTCCAGGAGCTGTGTTACCTCACAGACCACACTATTGAATGAGTCCGAAAGAACATGAGGAGTTGCGTAGGAAGGTAGAGGAGTTGCTTGAACAGGGGCATGTGCAGGAGAGTTTAAGTCCTTGTGCTGTACCAGTTTTATTGGTACCCAAAAAGGATGGAACGTGGAGGATGTGCACAGATAGTAGAGCATTGAATAAGATCACAGTCATATACAGATTTCCGATGCCGAGGCTTGATGATTTATTGGATCAAATCAGTGGGTCCGTAATCTTTTCTAAGATTGATTTGAAGAGCGGTTATCATCAGATTCGCATTAGGCCAGGGGACGAATGGAAGACGGCATTCAAGACGAGGGAAGGATTGTATGAATGGCTGGTAATGCCGTTTGGTCTATCGAATTCACCGAGTACATTCATGAGGGTGATGAATCAGATTTTTAGACCATTCATTGGGAAGTTTGTGGTGGTGTATTTCGATGATATTCTGATATATAGTGGAAGTCCAGAGGAACATTTGAGTCATCTGAGAGAAGTGATGATGGTACTGCGACAAGAACAATTTTATGCTGCAACGAAGAAATGCGTGTTCATGACGCATAGTGTTTTATTTTTGGGGTATGTTGTTTCGGAGGAAGGAATACAGGTGGACCAAAGTAAAGTTGAAGCAATCAGAGATTGGCCCCAGCCCAAGACGATAACGGAAGTTCGTAGTTTTCACGGGTTGGCTTCATTTTATAGAAGATTTATTCCACACTTTAGTAGTGTGATGGAACCTATTACGGATTGCATGAAGGGTAAACAGTTTGCATGGACAGAGGAAGGAGAGGATGCTTTTGGGAAGATCAAGGAATTGCTGACGTCTGCACCAATTCTAGTATTACCAGATTTTCAGTTGTTGTTTGAACTACACACTGATGCATCTAAGGTTGGGATTGGAGGAGTGTTGAGTCAGAAGGGACATCCAATTGCATACTTTAGTGAGAAGTTATCAGGAGCAAAGATGAGATATAGTACATATGACGTGGAATTTTATGCTGTTGTGCAAGCTATTAAACACTGGAGACACTATCTATTTCAGAAAGAGTTTGTTCTGTATACTGATCATGAGGCATTGAAGCATTTACAAGGGCAAGACAAGATTTCAGCGAGACATGCATCATGGATTTCATATCTGCAACAGTTTACATTTGTTGTGAAACACAAATCGGGAGTGACGAATCGTGTTGTGGATGCATTGAGTAGAAGAAATCGTGTGTTGACTACAATGAAGGTCGAAGTGACAGGGTTTGATGTGTTACCAGAATTATTTGCTGAAGATTCTTACTTTATGAAGTTTGTAGATAAAGTGAAGAAGGGAGAGACGGATGAGTTTATGATGGTAGAGGGTTTTCTGTTCAAGGGAAATCGATTATGTATACCTGATTGTAGTTTGAGAATGAAGATTGTAAAAGAGCTACATGAAGAAGGACATGTTGGGAGAGACCGTACGTTATAGTTGATTTCACAGTCTTACTTTTGGCCATCAATGAGAAAAGAGGTTGAAAGGTTTGTGGAGCGATGTCATATCTGTCAGGTTTCGAAAGGAACTGCAACCAATGCGGGATTATATATGCCGTTACCTGTACCAACTAAACCATAGGTTGATTTGAGTATGGATTTCGTTTTGGGTTTGCCTCGAACTCAAAAGGGAAACGATTCCATTTATGTGGTGGTTGACCGATTTTCGAAAATGGCACATTTTATTGCTTGTAAGAAGACGGCGGATGCTGTATATGTTGCTCAGTTATTCTTCAAAGAGATATATCGTTTACATGGTTTGCCCAAATCTATTGTGTCGGATAGGGATACTCGTTTTTTGAGTCATTTTTGGCTATGTTTGTGGAAGATGGTCAGAACGAAGCTGAATTTTAGTAGCGCTTACCATCCACAGGCTGATGGGCAAACGGAAGTGGTTAACAGATCGCTGGGAAATTTATTGCGATGTCTGGTGAAAGACAATCTGAAAAGCTGGGATGTGAAGTTATGCCAAGCAGAGTTTGCTCATAATCATGCTGTGAACCGTAGTACGGGTTTCAGTCCATTTCAGATTGTATATTCTAGTTTGCCAAAGGGGCCGTTGGAGTTAACAGTCATACCACAACCAAAGAAGACAGTCAAGCGAGCTGCTGATTTTGTTGAAGGATTGATAGAGTGTCATAGAATCGTTCAAGAACGATTGGAAAAAGCAAATGAAAAGTATAAACGATATGCAAATTTGAAGCGAAGAAATGTTGAGTTTAATGAAGGTGATATGGTATATGCTGTGTTAACAAAGGATCGTTTTCCAATAGGCGCTTATAACAAATTGAAAGCCAGAAAAATTGGTCCTGTAGAAATCGTCAAGCGGATTAATGAAAATGCTTATAAATTGAAGCTGCCGGAGGGTGTGTACACGTCGGACGTATTCAATGTTAAGCATCTCGTACCTTATCATGGGGATGAGCATATTGCGGAGGAGGAAAGTGCAAATTCGAGGACGAATTTCTTTCAACCAGGGGAGGATGATGCAGGCCAAGCTATAATTTTCCAAGGCTTAAGTCGTGACCGACTTAACAAAGTTGAAGGCATAAGTCGTGACCGACTTAATAGAATTGAAGACATAAGTCGTAACCGACCTAACGTAGCCATAAGTCGTGACCGACTTAGCGAAGACCTTAAGTTGCCCCAACGACCTAGTGTAACTCGGCAGCGACTTGGTGAAAACTTGCGAGTTAACGAGTCCCTTAAGTCGCCTGAACGACCTACCGAGTTACGCAATGAGAAAACAGAGCAAATTGGTGAAGTGTTAGGTCGTGAACGACCTAACGAGTCAAGAGATAAGTAGTTGAAGCTGAAGCCGTGAATTCTTATGTCGCTTAATCCAGACCACTGATTCTGCAAAGCCGCTTGAGATAGATCGCTACTGGAGTATAAGTCGTAAGTCGTTTGTTTTAGGTCGCGTACGACCTAAGTTGAGTCGTGAGAAGTTGATAGGTCGGCAACGACCTAAGTGATGTATTTCTGTTTGTATTTTCTGTTTGTTAAGTCGTAGGTCGCATTGGTTTTAAGTCGTCTGTTTTGAGTCGCTACTGTTGAGTCGCAAGTGTTGATTCGTCACCGACTTATGTTAAGTCGTATCTTTTAGGTCGTGTGCTTTGTTGAGTCGTGGTCTTTGTTAAGTCGGAGACGACCTAAGAGTTGTACAGATTTTTTTGTTTTGATTTGTAACTTCTATAAATAGGCCGGTGGTGCCATTTGTAATAGTTTAGTTGATTTGAAATAAAAACTTTGTTTTGTTAGCTTTGTGCTTTCACCAAATTGGTAGTCGAGTGTAATCTCCTATCTCCACTCTCGGATAATCGAGTGCGCTCGATTCAACGATAGCTGAAGCCGATTCACGGAATCTAGTGCGCTAGATCAACGTGTGAAGAATCGCAGATCTTTGAACCCGGTATCGTGCGCGATCAACGAGTTCGGGATAGCTAGAATTCGGTATCTTCGGATCAACGAATTCGGGCATTTCAGTATTCATCAATTCATCGATTGCTACTTTCATCGATCTACATTGTTTTGATTAATCCGCTGCGTCAACATGGCAGAATGATTAAAGTTTTCAATTATAATTGCTATATAATTTAAGTTTCTTAGTGAAGTAGAATTAGCATCAATATCATCAGCTGTGAATACCTAAACATAAATCTGAGTTCACAAGTCAATTATAAACCAATATAGTAACAAAACCATAGCAGCAAATAGTGAATCAAAAAATATTGTGCAATAAATAATCCCAAACCAAGTTTGT
Source organism: Allium fistulosum (assembly GCA_030737815.1). Lineage (NCBI taxonomy): Eukaryota > Viridiplantae > Streptophyta > Magnoliopsida > Asparagales > Amaryllidaceae > Allium > Allium fistulosum. Next base: position 1,529,017,080 of record CM060902.1, read on the forward strand.
CGTTGTCGATACAAATAGACAATCATGTCTTCGAGTTGTGGTATTAAAATATTGTGCTGTTAAAGTATGACGTATACAACTTCTTCAGTCAAACTTAAAACTCTAGAAATCGTAAGCATCCACAAAACAAAGGGCTTCATCAGCATAACCTTATTCCCTTATTAACTTATAAAATCAAAAAAAATTACACCTAAATATATAGTGTGATAAACTGTTAAATTGATAATACACATAATGAATTCAAAAACGAATTCAATAATACGGATCGTTCGAGTAGAGATTAGAATCAAAAAAAGGAGAAGGAAGCTCGAGTAGAGATTACCATAGTAAATACAGATAATTTGAGTGATTCTTCTGAATGGGAATCAGAGGCCAGCCTTGTTGCTTCTAGAAGTCGCCTTCTTATCATGGATTGAAACAGCTGAGCATTACGAATTTGGAGAGGAACGTATTTGATTTAGGGTTGCTTATTTTGGGGAAAATAGTTGAATTTTTCTAAGTAGCAGAGGAATAACAAGGCAGTAACCTTTGGTTACGTTTATTTGGGTAAACGCGGAATTTTTTTAATAAAGGCGGGAAGTGAAATATTTTTTTTACATTTATATAATTAGGTGAAATATTATTAGTTGCATTTACATTCAAACGCTACCAATTTTTACAACCAAAAGCTGATTTTTTTGTAGTGGCTAAACAATGCAACATAACCTCACATCTTTGGCACAAATAGGTTCGGCCAGAGGTCATGGGTCACGGCCAGTGGGTGCTGGTGATGGTGGATGATGTAGCAGAGGGTGGAGGTCAGGTCAGAGGTGGTAGTGGTGGTGGTAGTGGCGGCAAATGGTGGTAGAAGGTAGTGCTAACAATCTAGGCTCGGCTAGTGTAATATGTGGTGGTTTTTGTTGATTTTGGTGGTGCTCCTTGCCATGGATGTGCTTGGCCTACCTTGGTGGTGTACACTACTAGAAAGGCTTCGTATAGCGGCGAAGCCTAGCGACGGCTAGCGACGGCTAAAAAAAGCGGTCGTCGCTAGCCGTCGCTATACGCAGTATACAGATCTGGCCGAGAGCAACAGCTCCTTCATTCTTTCTTCCCCAAATCCCCTTCCTCCTTCCCCCTCCGACGCCCCCCGTCACCATAGCCGCCGCCCCAGCTTTCAACGCCTCCAAATCACCCAAATTTACGTCGGTATGCTTCTAATCTCTTGTTTGAATGTAAATTTGATGTTTTTAGGTTTAGTTTAAACCCTAAGTCAATTATGATTTGTTGTTAAATTGGGTATTAGTAGTGTTGTTAAATTAGGTATTAGTAGTGTTGTATGTTGATTTGATAGATTAATTAGTTTATTATCATGAACTTGAATTATTTCGTATTACATTAACTAGTTTATCATGATCAAGTTGAATAAATGGTTGATGTAGATGATTAGTGTTGGCGATTAACATGGTTAGTTGTTTTAGGTGAAAAAATAGTGTATATTAATGATTAACTTGGTTATTGATAATTTTACATGAAAGTATTTCATAGTTTATGAAATTGATAAATTACAAATTTAAGTTGTTAAAATCTAAATTCTGCAAATATGAGTATTACAAATTACAGTATTGTACAAAAATAAAGTTTATATAGTATTGTACAAATTTAAGTTTGATAAATTACAAATTACAGTATTGTACAAAAATAAAGTTTATATCGAAAATTAAAAAAATGAATATGAGAGCCTTAAAAATTCTACAAATATCTAAATTTTTTTTAAAAAATTAGGAAATGACTTTAAAAACAACTGATATTGTACTGAAATCTATTTTGTAATGAAATTAAGAAATGAATATAACAACAACAAAGATTATGCTAAAATCTATGTCGTAAAATAAAGAAATGAATATTGAACTAAAATTGTTAATTGAATGTTGAACTAAAATTTAAATATACAAATTTATTAAATAAAATTTAAATAGTTGAAACATTGTCAAAATTTGAAAAGAACAACAATATTTGATAAAATTTAAAGAAATTTTTTATCTCTTAGATTGGCTTTGGCCCTGTCTGGCAAGTGTTGTATATGATCGTTATATGGATGTTCGTTTTGGTAACGGAACGGACATTTATATTCATCTGATACAATATTTGTCGGATTTGTCCCTGTATTGGACAAGTTACAAACACAATAAAGTAATTACATATTATAAATCATTTCATTTTAAACGGTTACAAAATTTCGATAGCGCTTCCTTTACGTTCCCTGTGTACACGCATTTGTGTACGATACAAGGAACAGAAGGGAAGTGCTGTCGAAATTTTGTTGAACCGTTTAATCTGAAATAATTTATAAAATGTAATTACATTATTGTGTTTGTAATGGGAAGTAGGATGATTGACCACCGAAGTGAAAACAAAAATACTAAAAAATTAAAAAATAAAGTGAAGTTTTTATTTTGAATTTTCTGCAACGGTGAACTGTTTACAATGGAGAATGGTTGAAAATTAATGATTTAAACTGTCTAACATACATTTTCAAATCAGGAAAAATGTTCAATTATAATTGTTCTGTGATGATATTGTTTTTCTATAGTAGATATGGTTGAAAATCCATGTTTTGTACTAGTAAATGTTTATAATTGTTCTGTGAAATTGATTGAAACATGCTATGTAGTAGTGAATTTCTATAATTGTTCTGTGATGATATTGTTTTTCTATAGTAGATATGTCTGGCAGGAGACGAAGTATGACAGGCACGCCATCCCCATCTCCCGGTGCAGGTGGCAGTGGCACTGCACCGGACTTACGTCCGATTGCAGAAGTTGTTCCTAGAAGTGCTGGGTAAGTATCAATTTTATTTAAAGTATAATTTTTGAAATGCACTAAACATGTATATCATAACTTTTGCAGTGGCTTTGAGGTGGAACCATCGGATTATATTTTACAGGTTTCGAGAAAGGCATTTCAGAGCCGCATGGATGGTTGTTGGCCTCGCTGGGACGACATCCCCCCGCACATCAAAAACGCAATACAGGCGGATTTACTTGTAAGTAGTAGTTTGAATTTCAGTTGTAAATTAATATAATGTATATAACTTAAAATAATTTTAATTTACAGGCTGCAGTCCGCGTTGACCCTGACGACTTGGACATTTTTTTAAATCACTGGAACAAACGAATGAGAAAAAATTACAGGGATACATTGTCTAAGGCTAAGAATGCAGGGAAAAAGCCGAACTGGATGGGTGAGAATGTATGGAATGAATTTCTTCGGCTTTGGGACAGTCCGGCAGTAAAAGTAAGTAAAATATGTTTTCTTTATTATTTAAATCTAATATAAATCTCGCAAGATATATACGTGATAATTTATCTTAATATGTAGGAGTTATCTGCACGGAACCGGGCAAACAGGAATAAAAATCCTGCATTGCACCGTGGTGGCTCCAAATCCTTTTAGGAGCACAAGAGAGAGGTGGTAATTAAATTTATAAACTGTGTTTACATTTTATTACAATTTTTTATAATCAGATTAGCAATAATATTTATATATTTTCAGGCCGCGAGATATAACCGCGAGCCCACTATGGCGGAGCTGTTCAAGGCCACGCATGCCATGGAGAGGACTGACGAAGAGGGCAATGTTTCGTACGAGTGGACGGATGACAAATCACAATCCGTAATGGTAAATTAATTTATTGTTAATAATAATATTTTGTCTTATTTTATTTTCAAAAATTTGAAGTTAGGTTTTTATCGTGTAAAACAATTGTTTGTAATCGCAGGAGAGGTACGAAGCAGAGCGGGCTCGTGTAGCACAGTCCACTGGTCGGGAAGAGCTTACGTTAGAGGAGGAGAACCATATTTGGGATGCTATTATTGACCCGCCTTCTCGGACCAGTCGACGGTATAGCTATGGAAATGTGGAGGTAAATTTTGACATGTACTAATATATAAATTTACTCATGCATATGAATAGTTAAATAATTTTAATAATATTATATATATACTAATATATAAATAATTATGAACTATTTTACAGGCGATGAGAATGCAGAGTGCATACAGGAGGTCGTAGCAAGATGCAAAGATTGCTCAGTTGAGGGCGACGGTGGAAGAAATAAATGACTGGAGGAAGAGTTTCTTTGAGCAACAGCTGGATGAGCGGATTGCAGCTTATTTGCAACAGCATGGGACGATGCCTGGAGAGGACGGCAGCGATGGCGAGGAGTAGGTATGTTTGTTTGCTCGTGTTATAGTTTGGTATATACACATTTTGGTTGGTTTGGTGTATATATATTTCAGGATATTATGTACATATTTTGATAACTTCTAGTTGATGGATTTGGTTGGTTATTATGTATATATATGTCGGGATAACTATGTACATATTCTGGTTAATGGATTTGGTTGGATGTGATATTGTTTGATTTGGTTGGATTTGAAAATGAGATTTGGTTGGATTTTATATTGTTTGAATGTATAGTGATGTTATATGATGGATATATGATGGCTATAGTTGATGAATATGGTGTATATTGGCTGTGATGATGTTATATGATGGTTGTTGTTTGAAGTGGGGAAGTGCTCTGGAAATACAAAAAATTTGCTTCAGATTAGCGACGACTCGTGACGCCTAATTTGCCAAAAATTTGTGTCGCTTAGCGACGCCTAGTGACGCCAGTTAAACGTTGGAAAATTTTCACGTGTAACATTTGTAGTCGCGAGCCGTCGCTATTTTGGTGACGGAGCCGTCGCTAAAACCGTCGCCATACTATTGGGCGACGAGGCAAATAGCGACGACTTTTAGCGACGGCTTGCGACGGCCGGCGACAGCTAAAAGCCGTCACTATCTGCTGCCGTCCTTGTAGTGGTAGTAGGGTGGGTAATGATCAGAGAAAGGGGGTGGTGGAGGTCGGACCAGATCTGGTTGAGGAGGAGCCAAGCCTAGAAGAAGAGAGCAAGTGCAAAAATCAATGTAAACAAGTAGAAAAAAAATAAGAAAAAGTTGAAAACCATTACCCAAACTTTCCTCAATAGCCATGGCCGAAATTCTTTTGTTTCAGAAATGAAAATGAATGTACGTGAATAGAAAATAGAGTATGCAGCTGAAAGATGTGGATAGTAAAGGCTAATTGATGAAAAGGTAAGTTACAAATGTGAAAGGTTGGAAGATAAAAAGCTTAGGCAAATCAAAAGTCACAACCTTTCAAATTTCTTTTAATTTCTTTATATAAGTTTATATTACTAAAAATAATAATACATTCAGTCACAAATTCTAAAATATAACAAAATATAAAATATATATAAATATTTATTAATTATATAAGGTTAAAATAAGAAAATAGCACAAAATTGCAAACTAGTCTAGAAAATTTGAAAATAAACAAAATAAACTTTGGAAAAATTATATGGACTTGGGAAAATATTTATAAATAAATATAAGAACATAAAATAAAAATGCATTCACAAAATGAATAAATAAATTTTAATTAAATATAATTTAATTGAAGAAAATAGCAGAAAAATGGAACCTAGCCTTTAAAAATAGAAAATAAATGCAACATATTTTGGAAAAATTCTATTATCACTTTAAAAATATTAAAAGACAAAAATATACATAAAAAAAGTATTAACACATATTAGAACAAAATATGACAACTAAAATATAATTTAAAATAGACAATATTGCTAAATACATCAGTTTACACACAATATTGAAATGTACATTACTTTTACAGTTTAACTCCGTTTCAACGAAACAAAACACAGTGTTCAAGTTATTACATCTATTTTCATAATAAAAGATAAAATTTAAGATTTTATATAATTTAAATTTGAAGTTTAAAAGTCAAAGATTGAACGGTTTGACCAGAATTTCACTTTTCAATAAAATATTCAATTTATACTAGTTTGAAACTATAATTCACTTAATAATCAACATTTATATTTTTAAAATGAAAATTTTGAAATATAACAAGTTTAAAATAATTTAAAAATAAAAGAAAGTCAATTTTAAATAACATACAAAATCTAGGGTTGTTACACTCTCCCCCACTCAAAACTTATCGTCCCCAAAAAGGAATGAGGTACGGGAAAGCATAGAAAAAGATAGTGTGAAATAAGATTAAGACAAGATGACAAAGAGGTTGAAATTATACCTGATAACTATTGTTATAGGTAAGTTTAACAAGGTGGAGATGGCAAGAAATGCTCAGATTAAAATAAGTATCAAAGGTTATCAAGGGTTATTGGAAGATTTCTAAACAGAAAGACTATAGAAAGATGCCTATACCAGTCTGTAGCAAGATGAGGAAAATAAGAACAACTAAAGACAGTTTGAAAACAAGACAAGATAATAAGTTTGAAAAACAAAATAAGATAATAGGTTTGAAATTTCCATGGTTTCAGCTTAAATTGATAATTAACTTTACACAAGTTAAATAAACCTTAACTATCTCTAATTTCATTATCTTATCATCTAATTTTCTTAAACTAACAATTTCAAAAATCATGGATTTGCAAATTCATTATTTATTATACTCATAATGTACTTAATAAATTTAATTCCTCTTTATTCCTAATTAAAATTAAATTTATCCCTCTCAATATATTTTATCACCTAAGTTAAATATACTTACACTTATTATAACTGCTTTAATTTATTTTTAATTCCTTTCACATCATTTATATTGTAAATTATTCAATTACCTTTTATTCTATTTACCTCAGTTAATCTTTTTATAACCAAAATTTAAGTGTATAACATTTATTATAACCACTCAAATTTTATTTATAAAACCTTTTTATATTGTATATTATCCAATTACATTGTTAGCTTCTGAAAATTAAGGTAAGTTATAATGGAATGCAATTGAGAATTATATAAATAAAACTTTCTAAAATTAATATACAGTATAAAAATTCTAATTCAATCATTTCAAGCTTGAATATTGATTCAAAATTTTGATTTTTTTATACTTGAAGTTATTATTTATGATAGAATTTAAGAATAAAATTTCCAATTCCTTTCAAACCATTTAGAAATAAGTGTATGTACTTAATTTGTCAAATCAAATTTAAATCATACATTTATATATTATAAATCAAGTCATATTTTAGAAATTCAAATCAATTAAATTTTTTTCAAAACAAAACTATAGCAAGACTACAGAACGGTCTCTTCACTTCGAAACTCGAAAATGAACGTCGATGATGCTGCAGTCATCACCGAAATTATTTTCCAGCGACAAAGAGAAGAGCACTGATTTTTTAAACTTTAAAATTCTTTGGAAACAAATTTCTATTCAAAAATACTTTAAATAATATATCCTTTTAAAGCTTTAAACACAAAGTTTGAAGTCATCGAAAATTAAATTCTCAAATTTCTTGATTTAAATTCATTTCAGTTCTCAAATCAATTTATAAACAATTATTATAAATTCATTTATAGAACAATAAATGATAAATCAAGTATTATCATTTTAAATAATGAATTTAAATCAATTTATTAAGTTCCATAAATTTACTTATATATCAAAATTTATTTCATTAAACAAATTTTAAAATAATATTGTATCAGTTTGTTCTGTCAAAGTGTTTTAGGAATCCTATCGATAGCGTTGATCAGACGAATCGATCGGAAGCCCAAATCAACATCAACAACTCAAACAACACAATATATAAAACAAAACATAGATTTACAAGTACAATTCAAAAATGTTATGAAGATAGGTTGGACACAAATGACAAGATGATTATAACTGAGTAGGGAGATCGATAAGCTTAAATTAATCGCGGGCAACCTTAACCGGGTCTACCGTGACTTAAAGAATAAGATCGATGTGGATTTTCTGGGATAAATCTACATTCGATCTCAGGAGATAGAGTTTGGAGTAATAAAAGATATTAGCATCTAAACCGAGGATATATATAAATCTCCGGTGAATCGATGCCATTGTAAAGGAGTTTTCCCCTTTACAAGAAAATTAGAATATTGGGGAGACCGCCAATTTCACTATAAAAATCATTCGAAGTGGAGTTATGGGATACTCCAGAATCAAAAGAAGATGAATAGTGAGGGACAAGAATGGATTTTAGAACCGCAGGGAACATTCCAAAATTCAAAGGAAATCGAGTCAAAAAGGAAGAGATTCAAACTCGAACGAAAGTGATTCTGTAAATAAATTTACCCTATATTCTAAGTTTTGCCTCAAAGCCAAAGCTCAGATACCAACTATAACGACCCAATATTTTCAACCATTCGCATACGCACATGTCGGACTTGAATTGCTCAAAATACCGCGTTGTAAATAAAATTTGGCAAATCTCAGAATATACAGTAAATAAATATAATCACAGACACAGAGTAAAATAATGCAGCGGAAGTAAAAGAAATAGTAGTTCATGAAGCTACTACATAAATATATCAGAGTTACATAAGATATAGCAGAAGAAATAGAGTACAACAGAAGTCTCAATAAAATAACCAAGTACAAGCTGAGTAGAACAACGGAACTGAAATAGATAGGACAAGACAAGCAGATAATCTCCAGCGATTCAAATCTCCAAGAGAGTGGAAATCCAAATCTGTGAATAACTCAGGCTGACCCGAGCGTAAAGCAACACACAAAACACTCGAGTCAGGACAATATATACTTATATAATGTAAACCAACTCAAGTGAACTGTAATAAAGGTACAAGTAACTTAAAGAATGCTTGGGATCACCCATTCTTTAAGGATCCGTTAAACTATCTACTATGTAGTAATATTCGCTATTATAATAATGTCTAATCATAAAATAAACATACTTTTAAATAGCATTAAGGATTTACATTTTCCACCTTAACACGTAATATGCCAATAGTCTACACAATACCTGCATACCCCGAGAGGCTACGAGAAGATACTCCATAGGTACGACACAAATAGAAACTCATAGTAAAGCTCGATATGGTAGGTGACACGGCACACAAGGCAATGCCTGGGTAGATATACCAATTACGCACACGGACTGATGGAAACGCATAGCAGCCACTACCGCTCCACCTCGAACAACACTCCCAAATCAAGGGTGCGCACCAAATCAATCACAAGTAATAGAATGGTATCGAAGAAGTGTGTCCGATAAGAGGTGCTACCTCACTGGTCCGAGATCGCTCCTGTTTTAGCCACCTTATGCCAACTCACGGGAGTTGGGTCCACGTATATATACCTTAGGATCGTCGTCACCATCCTACTTCATTCTGGAAACTCCACCGCGTACACAGTTGTCAAAGTGGTTTTCGGTATCGACAGAGAGTATGTCCATATCCGATCCCGGTCTCTTTAACAACCAATCATTATTATAACCCGTGGTTATAATTTAAAACAGTTTATACTTCAAAATAGAATATCATTTCAAATCCAAATCTTTATCAAAATAAAGATTAAATCAATTCCAAACCATTTCAATATATTTAAAATATCATATCATTTCAAAACTTCATTTCAAATCATTTCAATATATCAAAATATCATATCTTTCCAAAACTTCATTTCAAATCATTTTAATATATCAAAATATCAAATCTTTCCAAAACTTCATTTCGAATCATTTTTATATACCAAAATATCATTTGAGTTCAAATCTAAATATTCAACTTTAAATACTTTTTTAATTCAAAGATATCATTCATTTATTATCATTTCAAGTCACCTTTTAAATAGTTTATATTTCCATCAAAATAATTCATCTAAACCATTTAAAAGTGTAAGTATTATATTTCAAATCAAGTATTCAATTTCCAAAGTTTCAATTCAATCATTTATTTCAATTAAATTTCCATAGACCATTTCAAATCTTATAAATTTCAAGTATAGATTTAATCCACAAAATAACTATTCAAATTATAAAATAAATTCCAAAGCTTTATTATCCTATATTTCATCAGTCCAATATCTTTTAAATAGATTCAAATTACAAGTAAACCAAATATTTTTCATACTAATATAAACTTCAATTATTTATTTCAAGATTTAATATCATTCAAATTCATTTCAAAATATCAAAATATCATTTCAAAACATTATTTATTTAATTTAAATTTAAATACCATTTAATCACATTTCAAAATAGTTGTATTTCCCAAATCAACTATTCCATTTAAATCATTTAAAGTCAATTCATTATATTTAATAATTAAATATTTAATTTCCAAAATTTAATCTTTTTCAAAGATCATTTATTCATTTGAATTTATTAAACAAAGAAAATTCAACTTTCGCAGCACTTAGAAAATGCTATGAAATGTTATGTTTAAAAACAGTTCATTAACAAAAGACGGCATTTAAAATGCTGTAATATCTTAATTTAGTTTTAATTAAAATCTTAGTTTTAATTAAAATGCAATCCCCCCTTTTTGTTTTTTCAATGGCCTCTCCCGCCCATCCCTCTCACCATGCCCTGTCCTTTCAAACTGCCATCCCCTCAACTTCAACTGTTCCTACACCTGCTTCCTCCTCGGCCATTTTACCTTCCTCTCCTCTAGCCTTACCACCGCCAGTCCCACCACCTCCCCCTGTTCAACCCAATCCTCCCTTCCTTGCAGCCTCCTCATCCCTTTCCTGGTCCTCTCTTTTTAAAAGCAAACCACGAAATGCCGGTCAATACTCTCCAGTTGAAATTCCACTATCTTATGATGGTACAGCTATGGTACCTCCCAGAGACGTAATAGAAGCTGGAAATGCTGTTTGGGATGAATGGTTGGTTGGTTTTTTTCTTGATAAACCTTTGTCGTACATGACAGTTATCAACCATTTAAAGAAGCTTTGGAAATTGAAAGGGGAAATAAGAATAAAATCTGATGGGATCCTGTTCCTTTTCCATCTTTCCTGTGCTGAGGATAGAAGGAAAATAGTTGAAGCTGACCCTATATTTCTAAGGAACAAGATCTTCATAATCAAAGCTTGGAATCCTTATATTGGGAATAGCTGCAGTACTATAAAATCAGTGCCTGTTTGGCTAAAATTATCGAACATACCTCTTTACGCTTGGTCTCACCTAGGAATAAATTGGTTAGCATCAAGAATCGGAAGGCTACTCTGTTTGGACTCTTCCACTGATAAAATGGAGAGGATTGGTTTTGCAAAATGCTTAGTTGATGTCTCACCGAACCATGATTTGGTTGAGGAGTTTCCTGTGAAATTAATAGATGGATCAACACAAATGGTAAAGGTCGGCTATCTCTGAAAACCTGAAATTTGTACCCTATGCAAAGAATTTGGTCATATGAAAGAGGTATGCTTGAGAGGAGGTGGAGATAAAGATATGTATGAGGAGGAGACGGTGAATAATAAGAAAATGCAAGAAGGGATAATATTTGAGCAGATGGAAGGTAAGCAAGCCAGCAAAAACAAACAAACTTGGAGGAGAGTTGTTAATAAGAGAACAAAAGATGGAGTGGGAAAATTACTGACGGTGCCAGTAACAAATGTAAAAGCGAAATATGTTAAGGAGGCAGATACCACAACAATAGCGCAGCAACATAATGATATTAGTGATATGGTGGAACATGTGGAAATGAAAATCAAGTGGTTGATGGAGATTCTGTCAATAAGCAAGGCTCTATTCAGTGAAAAAAAATTTGATGTGTTAAATGAAATGCAAAATGAAGATGATGATGAGATTGCTACAACCAATGGTGAGCATCCTGATGAGATGGATAGTAACTTAGTTGACTTGTATGTTACAAACACAGGTGGTAATGTTGGCAAGAATAGTGGTCTTGTGCATACTGAAAGAATACAAAGGTTGCAGAATCAACAGGAGGAATGTGATAAACAAAATGTGAATGCCACTGAACCACAACTGCATGCTAATATCCACTTGACAACACAACAACATGATAACTACATTCGCAACCAAACTTCAGATTCCTCACAACTTACCAAGAAAAATGGACTTGAGATGTTGAGTACAACTTCTGTTGGATTACTCAGAACCCAGAATCAAGTAGAGGAATGTGACAATCAATCTGTGCATGCTACTGATACCCTGATGTTGAAAATGACTGCATGTTAACACAACAACCTGTAAGTATTTCCTGCAACCAATTTCCATTTTCCTCCAATTGTACCAAAATCAACACAAACCCAGACATTCTTGATGAGACTTTTTGTAACACAATGCAAACTCAAATTTTTGATTTGGTCTACTCCATGCAATCTTCATCCATCTCTTCTGCCTCCCCGCCCATCCCAATTCCTCATCCACCTGCCAATGCTCCTATAAATCAACCGTATGTTTTTCTGGGAACTATACCTGGTTGGAAAACTCCTCCTGCAGAATCATTAAATGACATTTGCCAAACTCCAGAAAATGATATAAGCAAGAGGCTTAAGAAAACAAAGAACCTTAAACCAAACCAATCCAGATTAAATTCTCCAATAACAAGGAGCATGAAAGAAGGAGAACACATTTCCATGGTTTAATTATGTTACACAATATTGGTGCATGGAATATCAGAGGATCTCATAACTTCCTCAAGCTTGATCAGGTTAAGCAACTAATCTCCAAACATCAACTTTCTGTTTTTGCAATTCTTGAAACTAAATTGAATCTCCCCCTTTCTATTTCTGCTGCGAAATACATAAACCCTTCTTGGACGCTGTCTCATAATCTTCCTGAAGCAAGCTACGGGCGTATTATGGTTATTCATAATCCTGAGCAACTAACACTTCAACCCCTCCTAGTAACTCCTCAACTGATGCACTTTCATGCTAAATACTTCAATTCTACCACCTCTTTCTATATCACCTTCATTTACGCTTTTAACTCCGCTTCATCTAGGCAAACACTTCTCAATCTTATTCCAGCTCTTAGGCAAGAATCCCATCCTTGGGTTGTACTTGGAGATTTCAATTGCTGTCTATCCTTGTCTGACAAGCATGGAGGCCTTCCTCTCGTGCCAAACGATATCCTTCCTTTAAACTCTGCTATTAATGACTCATCTTTACTTCCTATCTGCAAAAATGGTGCACTGTTCTCTTGGAACAATAGGTCAAGGAACGGTGCCCGAATCTTTTCCAATATTGATCATGCTTTCTGTAATTACAAAGCTCTCACAACTTGGCCTAAGCTATCCACTCCTTTGCCCCAACCTATCCTCTCTGATCACTCTCCTCTAATCCTGACCACTGGGAAGATGCCACTTGGAGCCAAAAGGGGGTTTAAATTTTATAATGCTTGGGTCAATGATCCTGAGTTTAATAATATTATTAAAAATGCTTGGTCACATAAGTACTTTGGAAATCCCTTGTTTATTTTTTGCAGAAAACTCAGATCGACAAAGGAAGCCTTAAGGGCTTGGGCTAAAGCTAAGTTTGGTAATGGTAATCTACAATCAACAAAACTTATGGACTAGCTTAAGGAAGCTCAGGATCTTATGATGGCTCATCCTGAAGATGCTGGGATGGCTGAAAAGGAGGCTTCCCTTTTCAATGACCTCAATCTTGCTCTAGCTAATGAATGTGAGATGAAGAAGCAACAACTTCGAATCAAATGGGCGGCTGATAGTGATAGAAATACAAAAAAATTTCATGCCTCCCTCAAGGCCAAACACTCAACAAATAACATGTCTACCATTTTAGATGAAGCAGGTAATCTAAACTCAACCCCTGAATCTATTGAAAAAGCTTTTCTCATGTATTACTCTAGCCTATTTGGAAATACTAGCAACTTTGAACTCGAACTGGATCTTCTGTCCACTATTTCTCTTCCCAAAATTAATCTTGATGAAGCCAACTTCCTGGTTGCTAAAGTTACAAATGAAGAAATTAAGAACTCCCTATTTGCAATGAATAAGTGCTCCTCTGGTGGTCCGGATGGTTATAATGTGGTATTTTTTACTTCTACCTGGGATATTGTAGGAGGGCAATTTATCAAGGCTGTGCACAACTTCTTTGACAAGTTCAAGTTACTGAAATCGGTGAATGCTACCAATTTGGTGCTCATCCCCAAGACCAAGCATGCTTCATCTGTTTCCTGCTTCAGGCCTATCTCTTGCTGCAATGTGGTTTATAAATGCATTTCAAAAATTATTGCAACGAGGCTTGTTTCAGTTTTGCAAAGAATTATTTCCAACAACCAAGTTGCTTTCCTGCCGAATAGAAACATTCTTGACAACATAATGCTAGCTCATGAACTCTTAAAAGGATATAACAATGTTGCTGTATCGCTGCGAGCTATGTTAAAACTTGATTTGATGAAGGCTTATGACTCTATTCAATGGAAGTCTATTGTTAGGATTATGTCGCTGATGGGCTTTCCTAAAGTCTTTGTTGCGTGGATTTATGAGTGTATTTCTACACCCACCTTCTCTTTGATTCTCAATGGTGCTAGCACTGGCAACTTTGCTTTCAAGCAGGGTATAAGGCAGGGGGATCCAATTTCCTCCTATCTCTTCATCATGGTCATGGAAGTCTTCACTTGTTTGTTAAGGCCTCTGTTTCTAAACAAACAAATTCATTTCCACCCCAAATGCAAAGAACTTCAAATTTCTGCTCTCCTATTTGCAGATGACATCATGATTTTCACTAAGCCCAGTCTACAATCCTTGGACTGTATTAAAAGTACCCTTCACCAATTCTACTTGATGACTGGTCTAAAGCTTAATTTCAATAAATCTAGCATTTTGTTCGTCGGGATATCTAGCTTACAGGAAATGAATCTCTCCTCATATGCTGGTATGCAGTCCATGTCTTCTGACATGAATTATCTTGGGCTTCCCCTTTGCACCTCTAGAGTTACTCATGCCAACTGCTTGCCTTTATACGAAAAAATTACTGTTGTTATGGATTGTTGGGCTAACAGTTTCTTAACACAAGCTGGTAGATTGGTTCTTGTTCAATCTGTGAGCTTCTCTTTAATGGTATACTAGGCTAGGGTTTTCATTCTACCTTTAAAGCTTTTGAAAATGGTCAGAAGAGCAATGATGAGATTTTTTGGTTTGGAACAATACACACGAGGAAAGTTCTGCCATGTTCCTACTCCACCATTGAGAAGCCTAAGTGTAAAGGAGGGTTGGGCTTGCATAGTATTGAGGATTGGAATAAGGATGCTTACAGTCATCATATCAATGCTTTGTTACTAAAGCAGGATACATTATGGGTAAAATGGACCATCAGGTATAACATTGGGGCTAATAATTTCTGGCTAATGGAGACTCCTCAATCGTGTAGTTGGATTTGGAGGAGTATTTTAAAATTAAGGCACACTTTTAAGTTCTTTGTTCAAATTAAACTATCTGAAGCTAGCATGTGTAAGTTTTGGACTGATCCATGGCTAGACAAGGGAATCATACTTGATCAAGTATTCTCATACCAGCAGAAGCAACAATCTGGCATTAGTGGCAATGCATTGGCAGTTGATCACATTGTTAATGGAAAGCTAGTGCTGCCTTATACTAGTAATCAGATTGTCAGAACCTTTTGGAGGCATTATGAAACATATACTTTTGTCCATGATGAACATGACACGGTGCTGTGGAATGACCATGTTCATTCCATATCCGGAGTGTATAAGGCCTTGCATGGTCTGGTTGCCACGTCTGATAGTAAGTGGAAGTAGGTAACATGGTCTGTTGTCTCTAGTGGCAGTGACAATCTAATGTTCTGGAAGGTAATGAACAAAGCTCTTATGACAAGAGATAAATTAATACGATATGGTCTGCCTATTCTTCCCTCATGTGAGCTGTGTGATGATCATTGTGAGAGTGTTGATCACTTATACTTTGATCGTCCTTATGTTCTTCATATCTGGACCAAAATGTTAGGATGTATACAGAGGATGATCCCTACTCCCATCATCAGTAATCATTGGAACCTTATTGAGAATGCAGTTGGGTGGAAGGATGAAATAAAGCTTTATTTCTTTTTTATTTTGAAAAAGCTATTGATGGTCATATGGAAGGAAAGAAATAAGAGAGTTTTTGAAGGGATATATGGAAGCAAGGAAATGGTATGGTCTGTTTTAAAGCAAAAATTTTTGAAAGGGATGCGGGTAAGCAAACACAGGTTTCTGGACATTCAATTTGAACCATGGATACCATAGTTCTGTTTATTTGTGTCTCTTTTGTTGTCTTTGTTCTTTTTTTTCCTTTCCTTTTTCTTTTTCGTAATGTGTAATCTCTTGCATGTGTTTTTTTCCATTAATAAACCTGGTAGGGGTCCAGTTTAACCTCGCTTAACTTGCAAAAAAAAATCTAAGTTAAATTTAACCACTATAGCACTAACAAAGTGCTATAATAACCCTTAGTTCAAATTTGCTATTAGGTTCATTTAAAACAACTACAGCATTTACCAATGCTGTAATATCTTTACATTACATTTCAAAAATGCTGTCAAATCAAATTCAGAGTTTTATTTACAATTTCACACATAATTACTTTTAATATAAATCATCTTAAATTATAAAATCATATATTTTCACATTTTAAAAACAATCATTTAAATACCTTTATTTCTATGATTTTATAAAGTCAAATTTCAATACAAAAATCAAATTAAATAACAATTAAATTTTCATTTCTTTAATTAAATTCTTAACTTAACAACTAAGTTTACATTTCCAAAATATAACTTATTTCCATTTATTTTACTTAATTAAAATTTCACTTTTAACAAAATTCACAATTTCCCAATTTAAGTTATATTTCAAAATTTTCAACTTAAACATTCATTTATTCCATATTTTAATTTATACAAAATCATTAACACTTTTAAAAATTTATTATTACTTAAAAAAATCTTTAAATTCATCTTTTAAATCAAATTTGTCATATTTTCTTACTTTACATAAATTCCATTTATAAACAAAATCATAAATTCCAAAATTAGCTTATATTTCAAATTCTACTTCACTATTTACTTAATTCACTTATTTAATTTATAGAAAATCACTAATATTTTATAGAAATCATTTTAATAAAATTTAAATCAAAATATCATAATATTTACATTTTTAAAATATTTTAAAATTTTCAGAAAAATATATAAACCACGGGTCTGTATAAAATTTTCTAGCCTAGGTCAAGTGATACGGATATGTATCATTTCAATCCGCAGTTTACAAAGAAAAACCGGGTTCTATCATTTCAAACCCGCAATCCCAAGTTAAATAAAATAAATAAAAAGTCGCTCAGGCTTATCATTTCAGCCCATAACGATCTTTCCCTATTCTAAAGTCCGTTCGGGTATGTATCATTTCAACCCATAGTGATTTCTAATCTACAGGGAACTTGCAGTGTGATAAACTGATAAAATGAACAGAATAACATCATATATGATATAACATATGTAATAACAGGGGTAAACATTATATGATCATAATATAACAGTTACAACAGGATGATATAATTTTACAGATTCAAATGGTGTCAGTTTACTAGTTATATAAGTACACATCGTCTGGTGAGAATTACTCACATGTTCAAGCTGGAGATGACAACCACAAACACACAACAAAGATTTCCAGAGGCACGAAAGCACGACAATGATTTGAGATTGGAAGATCCAAAGCTATACCCCTTGAAAACATTACACAAAACAAATATATAAAACATAAGTTTCAAAACAGGATGCCACTAAACAATGTTAGGAACAACTGCATAAAACAAAACCAAAGTGTTTGCACTTGCTTTCTACCATCTATGCTTCAGCTCCAGATCTGAAATGCATGGCTAAGGGGTGGGTTTGGATCTGGTTTTGGGTTCCATAGTGTGACGACAGCCCATGACCCCTGCACCGAACCTAGAGATAGTGCGCTGTAAAGTGTGCCAGGCGACCATGGACGATTGCCAGGGTAAATTTAAACAACAGAATCTATCGTATTACTCACAGTGCGTGGACAAAATACAATAGAATATATATATATATATAGTGAAGCTTCACAGAATAGAATCTCATCAATAAAACTTCATAATAGTTGGATACAAACATCTGAACAGTCAATACATCAAGCCTCACTACATAACACTCAGAGAATATACAAGCAGCGGAACATCCAGTACATATAGTAAAAAGATAATATGCAATCCTCCAGCTCGTCTTCGTCATCAGCCTCGTGGAAAGCAAGAACATCACCTGTCACCTGCTACCTAGTCTGCCCGTCCCAAAATGGACGAACAGCCCAAGGCAATAAGAGTTAAAACATAAAGCCTTGAGTCAGACAACAGTCTTAGTGAGCGGTAAATTAACTAACAACATACCAAAAGAGCATAAAGGAAAAAGGAATAGGAATACAACCCTCCCACTCCACCTCTTTCTACAGTGATAGCCCCCCAGACACACACTAAGTAGAAGCAAACATAGCAAAGCATACAATTTAAAGTAAAGCAATTATCACTCGAGTCAAGGGCGATGTTTTCCAAGTACAAACCCCCAAGGCCTAAACCAAGATCAGATAAGCACCCAGAAAATACCGCTCTTGAGACTGAATGACGATACAACCAAACATCCATGACTCTGGCTATCACTGTTATCATTGCTTCGATATCATCGTTAATTGAATGACCGGCTCATTATTTCATCCGTCCGTCAAGGGCTAATGGAAACCCCGGTTCTAGACATAACTCTGCACGTCATCGTGACCCGTGCCTAGGACTATCGAATCTGCCTAGAGTACTTGACTACCAATTAGTAGCCTTCAGGGACTATCGAATATGCCCAACGTACTCTTGCTTTTAGCATGCTAGAACCTTCAACAACGATGAGATCTCAGCCTTCTAGTCATCCTCCTCGACGACTATTTCCATACTAGCTCAAGCGCCTCTCGAGCAAACCATTATCCTCAAACCCGAACCATATCACCGAGTTATCAATCTGCTTGGAATGATCCCGTCTGGATTAGACCAAGGCTATCTCATATCATACTTCGTCTCATCATTATCATAGCAAAGCTTCATCTCAACATCATCATCAAATCTATCCATATGAGCTTCATCATCCGCTACATATACCACGAGCAGCTTTTCCAATTCAAGAGCCTTTCCCTTAGCTTTTGAATCATCTTCGACCATCTTGTCTAAATCAAATCATCAATCATCTAATTCATAGCAATCAATCAAATCAAACATTAATCCAAGTAAACAAGCATTCAAATATGATCTAAATAGACAATTATAACAATAATGGCAATTTCGTAATTAAAGAGTCAAAAGTCTAACAAGCATGAGAACATGAGCCATATCTCTATAATCTTGATGAATGAACTTGCATAGGTTAACATGTAGTAAAATGGATGCCAAATCATTATGAACAATGGATCTATATGGATCTATACTTAGGATTAGGAAAATGCATGGAAATCACTACTTTAACACAAAATCAAGCCAACGATCCGATATACTCCTTTGGATCCGTGTGAGAGATAATCACCACTCACCAAATCACCTAAACACCTCAAAAGAAACCCACTTCAGATCTGGACAGCGAAGGATCTAACTTGATCTATCACCAAAAATTTCAAACGATGAAATCCCTCTTCAATGGATGAAGATCTTCAACTTTAGCTCTTGGATCTTCGATCTTGGATGGAAGGAAGTACTAAATCAAAGTGGGGAAAAGAAGTGAAGAAGTGTAGAAGTCGAGCTCTCAAAATGGCAGCACTTCGTCGCTTCGAAATCCGGATCCAAAAAGTGAAGAAAAACCCACCTATTTATAGGCAGTTTTCATAGGTCGTCCGCCCCCTTAGGTTGCCCACGACCTAACTCTCGCGACCTACGACCTAAGAAACCCCACGACCTAAGTCTTAGCGACCTAAGCCCATGCGCATCCACGACTTACGACCTAACAGGGATGCGACTTAACAACAAGCGGCTTAGCGTCTTAACGCTACACGACCTAAAACAATGCGCGTCCTAACTATATCACGACTTAAAACAATGCGCGACCTAACTGGGTTACAACCTAACCCCTTACGACCTAACAACCCACGACCTAACTCCTAAGTCGTCTACGACTTAGCCTCCTTAGGTCGCTCACTCCTACCCCCAGCTTCCTTAGGTCGTCGCCGACCTACCCTCCTTAAGTCGCTAACCTGCTTAAGTCGCTAACCACTAGGTCGCTAATTCGCTAACTAATAGGTCGCTAACTAATAGGTCGCTAACTTCTATAGGTCGGAAATCCTTAGGTCGTCTAATTCTATAGGTCGCTCCTATCTCTTAGGTCGTTCACTCGACCTAACCTACCCCACGACCTAAACCATCACACGACCCAACTCCTATACGACCTATCCCAAAATCCTTAGGTCGCTCCACTTCTTAGGTCGCCAACTTTTTATAGGTCGCTCCACTTCCTTAGGTCGTCTACCACGACCTAACCACTATACGACCTAGCTTCTAAATGACCTAAGACAGACTCTGGATAACTAATCAACAATGCGACCAAATGTCAACTGTTTTACGATGTTTCGATCCGTAAAAATACGGGTCGTTACATTCTCTCCCCCTTACGAATTTCGCCCCCGAAATTCCAAACAAACAGAGCAATCAAAGACTATTGTGCATTCCTACCATCCATAGCAATCAACAAACCATGCATCCAATTCTAGCTTAGCATGCAGAATTCTAAAACTAGAACAAGTTACAATGTCGTTAGATGACACGACACCTTAGGGCCATACGTTGAAGAGTTCAGGATGAGCTGCTTTCATCCTCTCTTCCACCTCCCATGTACAGTCGTTATCATCATCACTCCATTGTATCTTGAGCAACTTAACTACCTTCCTCCTAAGCTGTTTCGTGTCGGTTTCCACAACACGAAGAGGCTTACGAGGTCTCTTATCGACTGGATCAACTTCAAAATCTTCACAGCTATCAGCAGAAACCACTGTATTCGAGTCGTGCACATACTTCCGTAGATATGATACATGAAAAACATTGTGCAAACTCGACGTCTTTTCTGGTAACTCCAATCTGTAGGCGAGTTTTCCAATTTGCTCGATGATCGGGAATGGTCCAACAAATCTCGGAGTCAATTTTCCTTTCTTCCCGAATCGAATAACATTCTTCAGAGGAGAAATCTTCACAAAAACCATATCACCTACGTCGAACTCCAAATCCTTACGACGCTTATCGGCATAACTTTTCTGACGGTCTTGGGCTGCCTTCATTCGTTGCCGAATGATTTCTATGCAATCCGAAGTCTGACGAATCATCTCTGGCCCAAGCATCAGTTTTTCTCCTGTCTCTAACCAACATGTCGGAGATTTACACGGTCTTCCATACAATGCCTCATACGGTGCCATACCAATGCTTGACTGGTAACTGTTGTTATATGAAAATTCCACCAAATGAAGGTGATCTTCCCATGATCCTCCGAAATCCAAAACACAAGCTCTGAGGAGGTCTTCCAAAACTCGGTTGACTCTCTCGGTCTGACCATCTGTTTGAGGGTGATAAGCTGTACTCAAACACAACTCGGTTCCCAAAACTTCCTGGAAGCTCTTCCAAAATCCACTAGTGAACAATGGGTCTCGATCGCTCACTATATTCTTCGAAATACCATGGAATCGAACTATCCACTTAACATATAACTCAGCCAACTTTGATGCAGTCCTAGTCGATCGAACAGGAATGAATCTTGCACTCTTAGTCAGACGATCTACAATGACCCAAATTCCTTCATTTCCCGCTCTTGTTCTAGGTAACCCATCAATAAAATCCATCGATACTTGCTCCCACTTCCATGTAGGAACTTCTAACGGCTGAAGCAATCCACTTGGCTTCTTCTGTTCGGCTTTCACCAACTGGCAGTTCATACACTTGGAAATAAAATTTCCAACATCCTTCTTCATACCTTCCCAGTAATAGGTTCTCTTCATATCCCGATACATCTTATTTCCACCTGGATGAATTGTCAGCTTCGAGTGATGACTTTCCTTCAGAACTTCACTCCTCAATTCATCTATATCGGGAACGACTAGTCGTCCTTGTTTCCGAAGCCAACCCTCTCGATCAACCTCGAATCCTTTATCCTTTTCTGGTTCCAATCCAGATTCCAAATCACGGATAACCTTGACAATCTTATCATCTCGTTTTTGACTCTCGCCAATTCTTTCCACAAGAGTCGGTCTTATCGATAAGTTTGCCAACATCTCAGGTTCCAATTCACATCTAGGCCTGAAGCCAAATCCAGCTAAATACTCGAGATTCTTCCTTTCCGAAAACATGGCTCCCAATCCTGCATGTCTTCGGCTTAACGCATCTGCCACTGCGTTACCCTTACCTGGAGTATAAGCTATACCAAAATCATATGATGCTAAAAACTCTAGCCATCGCTGCTGCCGAAGATTCAAATCCTTTTGGGAGAAAAGATACTTCAACGACTTATGATCTGTAAACAACTCAAATCGAACTCCCAATAGATAATGTCTCCACATCTTCAGAGCAAATACAATCGCCGCTAACTCCAAATCATGAGTCGGATAATTCCTTTCATGTGGCTTCAGTTGTCGACTTGCATACGCAACAACTTTATCCCTTTGCATCAGCACTGCTCCAAGTCCAGTACCACATGCGTCGGTGTAAACCACCATCTCATCATTCCCACTTGGAATAGTCAAAATAGGAGCACTTGTCAATCGCTCTTTCAAGGATTCCGAAAGCTTTCTCACACTTAGCATCCCATCTGAATACTAGATTCTTTTTCGTCAATCCTGTTAACGGTGCAGCTACCTTGGAGAAGTCTTTGATAAACCGTCGATAATATCCTGCTAATCCAAGAAAACTTCTCACATTAGATGCATTCTTAGGTCTAACCCAATCCTGGATTGCTGCCACCTTGGCGGGATCAACCGCTATTCCATTTCCAGAGATAACATGGCCTAAGAACCTCACTTCACTCTTCCAGAAGTGACACTTCGAAAACTTAGCCTTTAGCTGATGTTTCCGCAAGATTTCCAAAACAATACGCAAGTGCGTCTTGTGCTCTTCTTCAGTTCTGGAATAAATCAGAATATCATCCACGAACACTAGCACGAACTTGCTCAACTGATCTCTGAACACTCTATTCATAAGATCCACAAAATATGCTGGTGCATTAGTCAATCCAAACGGCATTACCAGCCACTCAAAGAAACCGGATGGTGTCCTAAAAGCAGTCTTCGGCACACTATCCTTAGCCACTCTTAACTGGTGAAATCCCGTAGCCAAATCCATCTGAGAAAACACCTTAGCTTCGTGAAGCTGATCAAACAAGTCATCTATTCTCGGCAATGGATACTTGTTCTTCTTAGTCACCTTATTCAGCTCACGATAATCCACACACAACCTCAACGATCCATCCGCTTTGGTTGCAAACACAACTGGTGCACCCCATTCTAACACACTACGCCGAATGAATCCTTTCTGCAAAAGATCATCAACCTGCACCCTCAACTCCTGCTGTTCCCTAGGCGCCATCCGCCTAAGAGGCATCACAACAGGTCTAGCTCCTTCAACTAGATCTATACGAAACTCGATCTCTCTATGCGGCGGTAACCCTTTGACCTCGTCAAAGACATCCTCAAATCCATTAGCGATTGGTAACGATGACAGTCCATCCCGTGGAACAACCAGCAAATACATGAAGCTCATGAAGACGCCTTCTTCATGTTTACATCGTACCACAATCTTTCGCCCCTCCACATTCTCGACTGTCACCTCCAACCTCTCACAATCAACCTTTGCCGCATACTTCCTAAGCCAGTCCATACCCAAAATAATTCCGAACCCCGCAAAGTTCAGAACCAAACAATCACAAATAAAAGAGCAATCATGACTCGATACAATCAGACCACGGCATAGCATACACAAACAAGACGAACCCCCAACTGGATTAGTCACAACCAATGGCCTATCAACAATATCCGGTTCTAAACCCAACCGGCCTAAAAGTTCATTACAAACAAAAGAATGCGACGCCCCAGTATCAAATAACACTCTAACTGGAACACCACATATGGAAAGAGTACCTTGAACCACCACACTCTTTCCTTTCTCTTCAGCGGTAGGAGCTTTCGAAGATGATGGAACAGCCCCCAAAGCATAAGCTTGCACAATCTGCTTGTCCTTCCTCGGTTCTGGACAATTCCTCTTGATATGCCCCGGCTTGTCACAGTTGTGGCATTTCATCGGCACCTTAGGATTCTTGCAATCCCTGGAGAAATGGCCCTTCAGCTGACAATTGAAGCAGGTCACTTCACCGTTCGGCTTCTTCTGGCCATCCTTACCCTTTTGCTGCTGCTGCTTCCTCTTCTTGTTTCCACCCTGCTCTGGTCTAGACTCTTCCCTGGTCACAGCAACAACAGATCCTTCCTTAGGAAACAGATTCTCGTGCCTGAGAGCTTTCTCCACAAGCTTCTCAAATGAATCGTCCAAATGATCCACTAACTGCCTCCTAAGATAACTGTCCAAGCCTGTCACAAACTTCTCATTCTTCTGATACGAAGACTCAATATACGACCGGGCATACTTGGATAAAGCTTCAAACTCAGAAACATACTCAAGAACTGGTCTTCCACCTTGCTTGAGCTCCACAAACTTCTTGAACAGAACAGACTTCTGGGCTGTAGAAATGAACTTAGCTTCAAATCTGACTTGGAATTGCTCCCAAGTAATTTCTTCCTCTGGAGTATCAATGGTGATAGAGTTCCACCAATCAGAAGCTCTTCCTTGAAGCTGTCTTGATGCTAACTTCCTCTTAGTCGCATCCTCAATTCCCAAATCACTAAAGATCCTTCTACAAGCATCTATCCACCTCTGGACTTCAATAGTTGGTTCCGTTCCCAAGAAAACCTTCCCTCCAAGAGCAGAATAATCCTTACACAACTTAGCAAAATCCACCGGCTTTGGAGTTTGAACTTGAACTCCAACATCCACCGATGGCCCCGGAGCTGGCATCCTTCTCATGATCGAAGTCATCATAGCTTCGAACATAGCAGCATAATCAGCAGCCCCCTCAGTAGCACGGCCTTCCCTAGCAGCTGGTCTCCCTCTTCGACCCATCCTTAATATCTATAAAAAGGAATGATTAGCACTCCTAGAGAAACAACTGAATAAAGGACTCAAACTCTACTAAGCTACTATATTATATATAGTAATCATCCATCAAAATACAATTACGTCTCTCATACGTAGTTACGTCAGCGAGCGTTGGGTAAAATCGATTAACTAATGCTCTGATACCAAATGTGACGACCGCCCATGACCCCTGCACCGAACCTAGAGATAGTGCGCTGTAAAGTGTGCCAGGCGACCATGGACGATTGCCAGGGTAAATTTAAACAACAGAATCTATCGTATTACTCACAGCGCATGGACAAAATACAATAGAATATATATATATAGTGAAGCTTCACATAATAGAATCTCATCAATAAAACTTCATAATAGTTGGATACAAACATCTGAACAGTCAATACATCAAGCCTCACTACATAACACTCAGAGAATATACAAGCAGCGGAACATCCAGTACATATAGTAAAAAGATAATATGCAATCCTCCAGCTCGTCTTCGTCATCAGCCTCGTGGAAAGCAAGAACAACACCTTTCACCTGCTACCTAGTCTGCCCGTCCCAAAATGGACGAACAGCCCAAGGCAATAAGAGTTAAAACATAAAGCCTTGAGTCAGACAACAGTCTTAGTGAGCGGTAAATTAACTAACAACATACCAAAAGAGCATAAAGGAAAAAGGAATAGGAATACAACTCTCCCACTCCACCTCTTTCTACAGTGATAGCCCCCCAGACACACACTAAGTAGAAGCAAACATAGCAAAGCATACAATTTAAAGTAAAGCAATTATCACTCGAGTCAAGGGCGATGTTTTCCAAGTACAAACCCCCAAGGCCTAAACCAAGATCAGATAAGCACCCAGAAAATACCGCTCTTGAGACCGAATGACGATACAACCAAACATCCATGACTCTGGCTATCGATGTTATCATTGCTTCGATATCATCGTTAATTGAATGACCGGCTCATTATTTCATCCGTCCGTCAAGGGCTAATGGAAACCCCGGTTCTAGACATAACTCTGCACGTCATCGTGACCCGTGCCTAGGACTATCGAATCTGCCCAGAGTACTTGACTACCAATCAGTAGCCTTCAGGGACTATCGAATCTGCCCAATGTACTCTTGCTTTGAGCATGCTAGAACCTTCAACAACGATGAGATCTCAGCCTTCTAGTCATCCTCCTCGACGACTATTTCCATACTAGCTCAAGCGCCTCTCGAGCAAACCATTATCCTCAAACCCGAACCATATCACCGAGTTATCAATCTGCTTGGAATGATCCCGTCTGGATTAGACCAAGGCTATCTCATATCATACTTCGCCTCATCATTATCATAGCAAAGCTTCATCTCAACATCTTCATCAAATCTATCCATATGAGCTTCATCATCCGCTACATATACCACGAGCAGCTTTTCCAATTTAAGAGCCTTTTCCTTAGCTTTTGAATCATCTTCGACCATCTTGTCTAAATCAAATCATCAATCATCTAATTCATAGAAATCGATCAAATCAAACATTAATCCAAGTAAACAAGCATTAAAATATGATCTAAATAGACAATTATAATAATAATGGCAATTTCGTAATTAAAGAGTCAAAAGTCTAACAAGCATGAGAACATGAGCCATATCTCTATAATCTTGATGAATGAACTTGCATAGGTTAACATGTAGTAAAATGGATGCCAAATCATTATGAACAATGGATCTATATGGATCTATACTTAGGATTAGGAAAATGCATGGAAATCACTACTTTAACACAAAATCAAGCCAACGATCCGATATACTCCTTTGGATCCGTGTGAGAGATAATCACCACTCACCAAATCACCTAAACACCTCAAAAGAAACCCACTTGAGATCTGGACAGCGAAGGATCTAACTTGATCTATCACCAATCCGTTTCAAACGATGAAATCCCTCTTCAATGGATGAAGATCTTCAACTTTAGCTCTTGGATCTTCGATCTTGGATGGAAGGAAGTACTAAATCAAAGTGGAGAAAAGAAGTGAAGAAGTGTAGAAGTCGAGCTCTCAAAATGGCAGCACTTCGTCGCTTCGAAATTCGGATCCAAAAAGTGAAGAAAAACCCACCTATTTATAGGCAGTTTTCATAGGTCGTCCGCCCCCTTAGGTCGCCCACGACCTAACTCTCGCGACCTACGACCTAAGAAACCCCACGACCTAAGTCTTAGCGACCTAAGCCCATGCGCATCCACGACTTACGACCTAACAGGGACGCGACTTAACAACAAGCGGCTTAGCGTCTTAACGCTACACGACCTAAAACAATGCGCGACCTAACTATATCACGACTTAAAACAATGCGCGACCTAACTGGGTTACGACCTAACCCCTTACGACCTAATACTTAGCGACCTAACAACCCACGACCTAACTCCTAAGTCGTCTACGACTTAGCCTCCTTAGGTCGCTCACTCCTACCCCCAGCTTCCTTAGGTCGTCGCCGACCTACCCTCCTTAAGTCGCTAACCACTAGGTCGCTAATTCGCTAACTAATAGGTCGCTAACTTCTATAGGTCGGAAATCCTTAGGTCGTCTAATTCTATAGGTCGCTCCTATCTCTTAGGTCGTTCACTCAACCTAACCTACCCCACGACCTAAACCATCACACGACCCAACTCCTATACGACCTATCCCAAAATCCTTAGGTCGCTCCACTTCTTAGGTTGCCAACTTTCTATAGGTCGCTCCACTTCCTTAGGTCGTCTACCACGACCTAACCACTATACGACCTAGCTTCTAAACGACCTAAGACAGACTTTGGATAACTAATCAACAATGCGACCAAATGTCAACTGTTTTACGATGTTTCGATCCGTAAAAATACGGGTCGTTACATTCTCTCCCCCTTACGAATTTCGCCCCCGAAATTCCAAACAAATAGAGCAATCAAAGACTATTCTGCATGCCTACCATCCATAGCAATCAACAAACCATGCATCCAATTCTAGCTTAGCATGTAGAATTCTAAAACTAGAACAAGTTACAATGTCGTTAGATGACAAGACACCTTAGGGCCATACCTCGAAGAGTTCAGGATGAGCTGCTTTCATCCTCTCTTCCACCTCTCATGTACAGTCGTTATCATCATCACTCCATTATATCTTGAGCAACTTAACTACCTTCCTCCTAAGCTGTTTCGTGTCGGTTTCCACAACACGAAGAGGCTTACGAGGTCTCTTATCGACTGGATCAACTTCGAAATCTTCACAGCTATCAGCAGAAACCACTGTATTCGAGTCGTGTACATACTTCCGTAGATATGATACATGAAAAACATTGTGCACACTCGACATCTTTTCTGGTAACTCCAATCTGTAGGCGAGCTTTCCAATTCGCTCGATGATCGGGAATGGTCCAACAAATCTCAGAGTCAATTTTCCTTTCTTCCCGAATCGAATAACATTCTTCAGAGGATAAATCTTCACAAAAACCATATCACCTACGTCGAACTCCAAATCCTTACGACGCTTATCGGCATAACTTTTCTGACGGTCTTGGGCTGCCTTCATTCGTTGCCGAATGATTTCTATGCAATCCGAAGTCTGACGAATCATCTCTGGCCCAAGCATCAGCATTTCTCCTGTCTCTAACCAACATGTCGGAGAGTTACATGGTCTTCCATACAATGCCTCATACGGTGTCATACCAATGCTTGACTGGTAACTGTTGTTATATGAAAATTCCACCAAATGAAGGTGATCTTCCCATGATCCTCTGAAATCCAAAACACAAGCTCTGAGGAGGTCTTCCAAAACTCGGTTGACTCTCTCGGTCTGACCATCTGTTTGAGGGTAATAAGCTGTACTCAAACACAACTCGGTTCCCAAAACTTCCTGGAAGCTCTTCCAAAATCCACTAGTGAACAATGGGTCTCGATCGCTCACTATATTCTTCGGAATACCATGGAATCGAACTATCCACTTAACATATAACTCAGCCAACTTTGATGCAGTCCTAGTCGATCGAACATGAATGAATCTTGCACTCTTAGTCAGACGATCTACAATGACCCAAATTCCTTCATTTCCCGCTCTTGTTCTAGGTAACCCATCAATAAAATCCATCGATACTTGCTCCCACTTCCATGTAGGAACTTCTAACGGCTGAAGCAATCCACTTGGCTTCTTCTGTTCGGCTTTCACCAACTGGCAGTTCATACACTTGGAAATAAAATTTCCAACATCCTTCTTCATACCTTCCCAGTAATAGGTTCTCTTCATATCCCGATACATCTTATTTCCACCTGGATGAATTGTCAGCTTCGAGTGATGACTTTCCTTCAGAACTTCACTCCTCAATTCATCTATATCGGGAACGACTAGTCGTCCTTGTTTCCGAAGCCAACCCTCTCGATCAACCTCGAATCCTTTATCCTTTTCTGGTTCCAATCCAGATTCCAAATCACGGATAACCTTGACAATCTTATCATCTCGTTTTTGACTCTCGCCAATTCTTTCCACAAGAGTCGGTCTTATCGATAAGTTTGCCAACATCTCAGGTTCCAATTCACATCTAGGCCTGAAGTCAAATCCAGCTAAATGGATGAAGATCTTCAACTTCAGCTCTTGGATCTTCGATCTTGGATGGAAGGAAGTACTAAATCAAAGTGGAGAAAAGAAGTGAAGAAGTGTAGAAGTCGAGCTCTCAAAATGGCAGCACTTCGTCGCTTTGAAATCCGGATCCAAAAAGTGAAGAAAAACCCACCTATTTATAGGCAGTTTTCATAGGTCGTCCGCCCCCTTAGGTCGCCCACGACCTAACTCTCGCGACCTACGACCTAAGAAACCCCACGACCTAAGTCTTAGCGACCTAAGCCCATGCACATCCACGACTTACGACCTAACAGGGACGCGACTTAACAACAAGCGGCTTAGCGTCTTAACGCTACACGACCTAAAACAATGCACGACCTAACTATATCACGACTTAAAACAATGCGCGACCTAACTGGGTTACGACCTAACCCCTTACGACCTAATACTTAGCGACCTAACAACCCACGACCTAACTCCTAAGTCGTCTACGACTTAGCCTCCTTAGGTCGCTCACTCCTACCCCCAGCTTCCTTAGGTCGTCGCCGACCTACCCTCCTTAAGTCGCTAACCTGCTTAAGTCGCTAACCACTAGGTCGCTAATTCGCTAACTAATAGGTCGCTAACTTCTATAGGTCGGAAATCCTTAGGTCGTCTAATTCTATAGGTCGCTCCTATCTCTTAGGTCGTTCACTCGACCTAACCTACCCCACGACCTAAACCATCACACGACCCAACTCCTATACGACCTATCCCAAAATCCTTAGGTCGCTCCACTTCTTAGGTCGCCAACTTTCTATAGGTCGCTCCACTTCCTTAGGTCGTCTACCACGACCTAACCACTATACGACCTAGCTTCTAAACGACCTAAGACAGACTCTGGATAACTAATCAACAATGCGACCAAATGTCAACTGTTTTACGATGTTTCGATCCGTAAAAATACGGGTCGTTACACATAGGGTCGGCCTAGCATGCATTAACAAAGTGGTGAAGTCTAGGTGCAAAAACTAGGTGTTCAAGGCTAAACAATGCAACATAACCTCACATCTTTGGCACAAATAGGTTCGGCCAGAGGTCATGGGTCACGGCCAGTGGGTGCTGGTGATGGTGGATGATGTGGCAGAGGGTGGAGGTCAGGTCAGAGGTGGTAGTGGTGGTGGTAGTGGCGGCAAATGGTGGTAGAAGGTAGTGCTAACAATCTAGGCTCGGCTAGTGTAATATGTGGTGGTTTTTGTTGATTTTGGTGGTTCTCCTTGCCATGGATGTGCTTGGCCTGCCTTGATGGTGTGTAGGGTGGGTAATGATCAGAGAAAGGGGGTGGTGGAGGTCGGACCAGATCTGGTTGAGGAGGAGCCAAGCCTAGAAGAAGAGAGCAAGAGCAAAAATCAATGTAAACAAGTAGAAAAAGAATAAGAAAAAGTTGAAAATCATTACCCAAACTTTCCTCAATAGCCATGGCTGAAATTCTTTTGTTTCAGAAATGAAAATGAATGTACGTGAATAGAAAATAGAGTATGCAGCTGAAAGATGTGGATAGTAAAGGCTAATTGATGAAAAGGTAAGTTACAAATGTGAAAGGTTGGAAGATAAAAGGCCTTAGGCAAATCAAAAGTCATAACCTTTCAAATTTATTTTAATTTCTTTATATAAGTTTATATTACTGAAAATAATAATACATTCAGTCACAAATTCGAAAACATAACAAAATATAAAATATATATAAATATTTATTAATTATATAAGGTTAAAATAAGAAAATAGCACAAAATTGCAAACTAGTCTAGAAAATTTGAAAATAAACAGAATAAACTTTGGAAAATTTATATGGACTTGGGAAAATATTTATAAATAAAGATAAGAACATAAAATAAAAATGCATTCACAAAATGAATAAATAAATTTTAATTAAATATAATTTAATTGAAGAAAATAACAGAAAAATGGAACCTAGCCTTTAAAAATAGAAAATAAATGCAACATATTTTGGAAAAATTCTATCATCACTTTAAAAATATTAAAAGACAAAAATATACATAAAAAAAGTATTAACACATATTAGAACAAAATATGACAACTAAAATATAATTTAAAATAGACAATATTGCTAAATACATCAGTTTACACACAATATTGAAATGTACATTACTTTTACAGTTTAACTCCGTTTTCAACGAAACAAAAAAGAGTGTTCAAGTTATTACATCTATTTTCATAATAAAAGATAAAATTTAAGATTTTATGTAATTTAAATTTGAAGTTTAAAAGTCAAAGATTGAACAGTTTGACCAGAATTTCACTTTTCAATAAAATATTCAATTTATACTAGTTTGAAAGTATAATTCACTTAATAATCAACATTTATATTTTTAAAATGAAATGTTTGAAATATAACAAGTTTAAAATAAATTAAAATAAAAGAAAGTCAATTTTAAATAACATACAAAATCTAGGGTTGTTACACCAAAGGATTTGATAAAAGTGGTTTAATAATCTCGAATATGCTAAAAAAGAAAATGGTTTAAAAACATATATCTTTAAGAAGATATTTTACTTGGATAAAAGATATTGATTAATTGAATAATAATCACCCATATACTTGACATCTTTTATCGATAATTGGTTCGAAGAAAACGGGGTTGGATTTGGGTGATTCCTATCCGAAAAATACTTTGAACCAATATAAGCGTTCGAAAGTGAAGACATGTTAAAGACAAGGATTTTAAAGACAGAGATCTTCATAATGTAGGGTTGCTTGCCACTTACCTCTGGGGTGATTCCTATATCATATATATGGTGACAGTGGTACCTTCATTTTGAAATCTTCAATGCAAGGACCGCTCACTACTAATCCTGGGGGTGTTTCCCAAATAGGATGTAGTAGGAGTATCTTCGGTTTGTCCAGTTCCTGGACAACTTGTATAGATGAGTGTCTGACATTGTATTTTTAAGACCATGTATATTGGTTTTTACAAACGTACATCTGTTTGGTGATGTAGGAGGTAACCCCTCTTATATTTAACACCCTCCCCTAAAGCGTATGAACTCGGGGGTGGTACTTTTATGGAAGCCAATTAGTGTGTCATCATAAATGGCAATGTAGCATTCAAAGTGGGATTTGTCCTGTGAAAGGTAAAACATTATCTAAAGCCTCACACATAGGTAATGGCAAAAATAGGGTAGATGCGGCAGGGCTAAGTGGGTCACATCCATTATGATATGTTCATCATCTTTCTAGATTACCCTTTATATTTTGGGTTTGTTGTGTATGATGTGGCCACGGATAGGTCGGGAATGACAGGGGTGATGGGATATTCAGTACTATCTATGGTTGAGGTTGGCCGGTTCTATATTGGTAGAGGGCAGCGGGGTTATGCCTTAGTACATTCCTTTAGAGGTGTACTGTCGGAAGGAAGTCCCTTACCTTGTCAATTTTGGAAATCCATACTCCAATATGTGCCTTTACGGTTTTGATTATAGAAACTAATATGCTTGAATTTAATTAATGTAACAATTTTGGCTAAGATTAATATGTATTTGTAATCTAGACACTATTATAATATCACTGGATTTTGCATAGTAATGTTTTGGTTATCATAAGCTAAAAACCCATCCGTGTTTATGTGTGGTGTGGGCAGGCAAGTAGTTCAGGTGTAGCTTGGAACATTTTTGGAGGAGCTTGGAGCAGGAGTTGGAGTTTCCTCTGTAGATGGTTATCCACTTACATTTCCGCTACATTTGTTTACTGTTTGTATACAACATCGATAGGGGTAGAGATTTATAACTGTCCAGGTTGAGATTAGGATAGACTCTGATGTATGTATTTAAAATTTCCACTGTAAAGATATATGTTGAAATAATATATGTTATTCCTTCATGTCAAATTCTATTCTGTCTTTATTTTTCTTTTTACCCTTAACGATTGGGTTTTCCAGCACTTGGATATTTGGCACGCAATATAGTGGGCATATTAGTGTTGATTTTCGAGGGTCGAAAATCTCGGCCGTTACAGACATCCTTAGAGATTGGACACCTTTTCTATACTTGTTGACTACTTTAACATTCAACATCCTTTTTGTTGTATAAGCTCGACAGTCGTATGCTATTAAATGTTCGATACCTTTTTATTATAGCTAGAGGCTCATTATCATTACTCATGCATTAAATGCTTGATATCTTTACTTTCTTCAGGCTCGACATGTTTTCTTTAGGTGTTCGATACTAATATTTGTAATAACATTTACCCTTCCTTTATATAGAATATTATATTTTAGTATAATTGCACTCTCTATATTGCCGCCTATTGATATTCCAGAGCTTTCAATCTCATCCATTCATTCAAGTAAGGATCAACATTTCTCCTAGATATTTCCAAAGTTAAAATCCCTCGGTGTTAAGTAGGGAAAATATTTCCTTACCACCAAAATTAAGAAGAATTACATATTTAAGCCGAGATTTGATAGTCAGTTATTTAATTATCAAATAAACAAACATTCAAAACCGAGATTACATTTTCCATGGAAACCACCAAGCCTCTCAAAATTAATTTCCATTAACTAAATCTGTTTCTAAAATATTTATCAAAATATTCCTATACATATCTCACTGGTACAAGTATATTCACAAATCATTTCTTTCAAACTTGGAAAACCTTTTTAAAATACTTATAAAATGGTATAAGCATATTCTCCAAAACATTTAGAAAGATCTTCTATTTAAAAATCATATTAAAATGATCAAACCCAAATGTCATTTAAAACGGAGTTACAAATAACCAGAAACATCATTCCTTTCCATAAATCTCTTTTATTTTATAAACATTTCTTTTATAAATCTCTAAATCTATTTATAAAAATTCTTTATAAATCTACAAGTTTTATTTATAAAAGTACTCTTTTATAAATCTCAAAATCCCATTTATAAAACTTCTCTTTCAAATCGCTAAACCATTTATAAACCTCTTTTCTAAAATCATTCAAAACCCAACTTCTTTTAAAATTTCAAACCTCCTTAAAATTTATAAACTCCTTTAAATAAATCCTTTTTATAAAAGAAATCCTTTTACAAATGATTTATTATTTAATTATAGTAAATAAAACTTCAATGTCACAAAGATAAATTTTAAACAATTTTAAATAGTATAATAATAATTTTAAAAACATTTTAAATAATATAATTAACTTTTAAAACATTTTAAATAAATATAATAATTAACCTTTAAAACATTTAAATAAAAATAATAAAATAAATTTAAAACAATTTTCAAAATGTAATTACTTAACCTTTACGCGACATTACTAATAAAATAATTTATTATCTTTAGACAACTTTGATAAGTTATTAATTATCTTTAAACAACATAAATAAAATAATTAATTTTAAAATATTATAAATATAATAATTAACTTGACCAAAGTCAAAACACTTTGTAAAATAAAAATTTAACAAACGCTTTGTTCAAATCATAATTTCATAAAATATTTTACTTCAAATTATAAAATTGGAAGTTAGTTTAATCCATAACTTTTCAAAATCCAAAAAATGGCTCACCAACTACAATAGTACTTAAACAAGTTACCATTAAATTCAATTTAACTTCGCAAGTTAAATTATAGGTATTTACGTATATATAAATCAAATTCATAATTAACAATCAATTGTTAACACGTCACTTATCCAGTATTAATCAACTGGCACTTAAATGAATGTCCAAATTAATATAATAGCAGAACGGGAATTTATTCTGCTAAACAAATGTCATTCAAAATAAACTCTTTCGTTTATTATAGACGGTGTTTATTTGGCCAAATAGATAACACCAAAGAAGTATGCTTAAATTAACTACATTATTATTTAAACAACATAATTATATTAAATCGGTAATATTTTATCACTTTATATTTAATTCCATTTTCAAAAATAATAATTTATTCGAACCAAGCAACAGCAAATACAACATCCAAGCAAACAATAAATAACTTTTGTCTATTATATAACATACTGATTAACTAAAATGTTGAGTTTAACTCACCGAAATTCCAGTTATCGCCGAAGCGTTATGATTCCTTCTAAAATCGAACAACGTTCAAATATAGCATAAAATTCCAATAGCTCCAATCCCCACCGATCTGATTCCAAGATGTAGATATCGTCAATACGGGTTCAACGCCAGTGACCATGTTAGATTTGGACCTTGTATGAACAAGTTATCGATTTAATAAATTTTAAATTAAATGAATAATTAAATTTTCATTGATTACATCACAAATCTAATTAGCTAACTAAATTCTTTATAAACTATCTCCCACAAAACTTCCCCAAATTCAAAATCACACCGCCTGAAACCCATTCATGCGCACCATGAAACACTAACACATTTCAATCGGCCATCAAAGCTCATGCTGCTTCCACCAAACGACTCCATATCGCGAGCCAAACCCATCCATCCCCTTGACTTCGCCTTCGACCTCTTAGCGTGAAAAGTGACAGGATCCCATCCACATCGACCGGGCCATGGTTGCGTCCCGCTCCATACCTCTGCATGTTGCTAGAAACGTCCTACCACACCCCATGCTTCGTTGAACTATAATCCACCCTCCACTTCACCTAATATCGACTATAACTTAAGAATTCCTAAACGCTAGGTGATTTTGACCTAACATCTATTGTCAGACAACTCCAGATGACCTCGAATCCAACCAAACTCCCACATAATGAAGATCTCACATAAAAACCTCAAAGATTTAAACTTTGCGCTTTTTTATTTTTATTTCATCTGTTTTGAATTATTTTTAATAAGAGGATTTCCTTATTTTCGAATTTTGTTTCTTTGTGATCTTTGAACAAGCGGGTACGAATTTGAGACAAAGAAAAGAAGGATGGTAGAATATGTTGGTGATGGGTTATATTTATTTTCAAATTTTCCGGCACCACGCTGCATAGATTTTTGATCGCGTATGAGCTGCAAACGACAAAACGAAAGTACGATCACGCTTAGAACAACGACACGACCTCAACATAAAAATGATATAAACTGGTAATTGATTTCTCAAAAATCGCAAAAACAATGTAGTTTGTTGATAGATGGTCAAAAAATAACTTAAATAATTTCCAAATTAAAAAAAATATGGAAAAATCAAATAAAATAACTTAGAAATACATCAATAAAAACTGTGTTAAAATAAAAATAAATTTTCTGGTTATTTATTTGAACTGTTTATTACTACAGATAAATTTACAAAATAAATTCACCGTTATCATTTATCAATTGAAGAAGTTAAATAAGACCATTAAATCATTTAAATAAATATTCAATTTAAAATCTAGATATTGAAATTACCATTCAAATATCTTAAGTTCACAAATTCAAATATTTTAAATAACCTCTGCAATTGAATTCTAGCTATAAACTTTTAAAAACCCAGTATATTAATATTTAGTTCAGAATCCTGTCATTTAAAATCACTACTTAATTGTTAAAATTTTCAATTCACCTATTTTAGTAATCTCTATAATTTAATTCTAATTATTTAACTTTAAAACCAAATTTTTCAATATTTAAAATTAATCAAATGTTCAAAATCCTTGAACCAAAATTCTGGGTTGTTACAACTGCTATGCAAAATATTTGTTGTGTATCTATATATACATTTATATATGTAAACATACACACACATGCACACACACATATATACTAAACAATTCATGTTTTAGATGACAAAGGCATATATAGAGGGAAAATGTTTCGGTTGTGGTGTAAATCCCAACACCTAAAGAACTTTCGCATTTACTATATACACTTTTCATATGTTGCACTTACACTATACATAGGGATGCATTTGATGTGCTCATCATAATATACAATCAATTAAAATTAAATTAAACTATTTTTTAAATAGTTATAATAATAAGGAGAAAATTTTGAAAGTTCTAAATAAATTTAGACTACATAGACCCAACAAAGGTCCAATAGGAATTTCTTTGATTACCCATTTCTTTCGCTGTGAGCTAGCCCGGTTCCATCAGATATTACTGTTTGACCTTAGTTATACTATCAATATAAAATTATTGAGTGAGTCATTATAGGGTTATCCAATAACTATTAGTACGTAGCCATTTGGTGCCCCCAGCAATCTTAAGTAATACATTGTCCAATATTTGGAGAGCATTACGTATTCTAGTCTCAATGGATGCATCAATATCCAGTCTCGATAAATCTTGACTAGGAATATTTAAAATGATGTGTTTATAATATTGTGATACAATACTCATGATTAAAACTATTTGCAAATATTATTAGAATCACACCATTTATGGATTTTTTGTTAAATATATCTTAATTAAACATTTATTTATTTATAAAAAAACACTTTACTATGAACAAGAATTGATTACAGAGTTAATAATTTACAATAAATTACAAAATTGCCTCTAGGGCATACCCCTAACTCTATTATATGAAATAAATAAATTCTAGTAAAGTATTTTATTGTTAATATTTGTCTCATTAATTACTTGTTGTAACTTTTGTGTTTTTAAAATCATTTATATCTTAAATTAGTTCTTATAAATCATAGAACCAAAAAAATCTGTGTGTAAAGTTTATTTTCAGCCTTAAGTGTAATTTAAAAAATCTGTTTTATAAATTTATTTTATGTATACACATTTGGTCTGTAGCGA
The DNA here is from genome assembly GCA_030737815.1 of Allium fistulosum. Lineage (NCBI taxonomy): Eukaryota > Viridiplantae > Streptophyta > Magnoliopsida > Asparagales > Amaryllidaceae > Allium > Allium fistulosum. The sequence continues at coordinate 1,529,055,335 of CM060902.1, forward strand.
CTCGTAATTTCGAAAACTTTGTATTTAAATATCTGAATTATTTAAATAGTTGAACCTTGGTTTAATATGTTAAAAGTGGTTATATAACCTTGTTAAACCCACTTTAATTAATAAAACATGAAGGTAAACTTGTTTTTGAAAAGTGTTTACAAAAATAAATAGTTTGAAGAAATATCGATAATGTGACCCAAAATTGTTTTATCTATAAACGGCTTTTTACTCGATGTAAGTTGTTGGAACATTTTAGGCATGTCTAATATACTAATGTGTCATTAGTTAGCAACTAAAATTATTTTTGGTGTTATGGTCAACTAAATTGCATTTGATGATGTTATGGGTGATATCATAGTAGGTATTAAAGGAGGGTATTTTGGAAAGACTTAAGGGCTAAGTAAGAGAACGGTCAGGTGGAAAGGGAAGCATGTAGAGGGGAGCATGCTTTCATGGCTGGCCAATAAGGTTTAGGAGGTTGTTTTAACCTCTTGTTAACTTCGGACCCGCATGCTTTACAAAGAAAATGATAACTTTATATGTAATATATTCACTTCTATTACCCTTTAAAATATGTGATGTGTCCTAGACTTTTTGTTTACATGATTGGTGCGTTTTATATGATGTGGAAGTTTGTCTCTAAAGGTTCAAAGTGAAAGAGTCACTATAAGTGCACTTCGAAATCCCTTGTGTTTAACCTCTTTAAAATGTGTAACCACCCGTAAAATTTATCCCTTTGATAAAAAATAAATTTTAATATTCAAAAATAAGTTTTTCTAGCATAAAGTATGATGTTTTGAACAATAAATAATAATGGTAATCTTATTTTGAATAAGTATTTACAAAAATATATACTTTGGAAGAATATCGATAAAATAGTGAAAATTGTTTTAATAATAAACAGTCCTATAATTAACAGAAGTCATGCACGGAGCTGGATGCATACACTTATTTATATATATAAACAAGAATATGAAATAAAATTATTTATTTTATTTTTAGGAAATAAATTATATTTATGACATCATCAATAATGGCATCATATCTAATAATTGATTTATGAATTTAATTGAGATTTAATGATTTAATAATTATTATTATTATCTAAATAATTCATTTTAATTAGTTATATAGTGATTAAAAATTAATTATAATAGTTTTATAAAATATATAATTGAGTTGAAAATATAAAGGAAAATTGATATCGCTTTATCGTTATAATAGCACTTTTTGTAAACAATTATTTAATATGGATTTTTATGGTTTTATAATTTAAATAAGATCATTTTGATTTATTAATAATGATAAGAAATTAGTTTTCAAATTTTGTTTACATTTATACGAAATTCAATTAAGAAGTAAAAAATATGATCGGGGATCGGAATCGGAACTCGTAACGGTTTAACGTATAGAAGTTGTAAACAAATCAATACAACGTTGTGATACATATACACATACATGAACACATATACAAATGTATACACATATACATTTAATTATGTTTAGGAATTAGTCAAATCAAGCGAAGAAAATATTCAAACACATTTTTATATTTTAACGACCCAATTTTTCGACGCCCGAAAGTCGACATCAATACGTCCACTGTATCAAATGCCAAACCATCGAATGCCGGAAAACTGAACCGTTGGGGTTAAAGAAGAAAGAGGTAGAAGAAGAAACAGAAATAATAACAGAATCTCACATTCGCAGTGGAACAATATATAATAGATAAATGAATAATCTTTAAACAAAAGAACTATATCAGTTCATACAATACATCATCAGAGTTTACAACAACAACACACAAACTGGCAGTTATAATAATCTGCCCATATGATTGAATACACAGTGGAATGATAATAGTATACGGAAGTACGTCTCTCCATCCTGCTCGCCTCCTGATCTCCACAGCATACATTTTTGACTTCACTCCAGAACAACTGATAACCTGACTCTAGGCTGCCCGTGTGGAAAATTATGGGCACCCAGAGTTTAGAAAGGGAACAATAAACTCCGAGTCAGTCATGGGATTGGTCTGAGATCTTAAAACAGTTATTTGCACAAAGGAATAAAAAGAAATCCGCTATGCTTTTGGAAAATGAAACTACCATAAGTAAATGGTCAGGCTAAGGAACTTCCTACACCACATGGGTACACCTCTGAAGGGACGCCCCGAGAACCTAACCGGATCTCTACCAACACAAGGCCGAGTTATCTCACGCTTCTGGTGAAATGAAGCTGTAACTAGATAACTCCACACACGAGTATGCCATCCCGGTCGTTACCGACCTTTATCCGAGGATCCTCAACACCAACAACCACAAAGTAATAAATTTGCAGCAACCACATAAGTTAAGTATCTGGGCTCCATACCATGATACCACCTTTTTCCAGAAGGAAATGGACATACCCTGAGGGCGCTACCCCCAAACAACCTTGCTGCATCTTTCCTGTTTCGACCATTTCGGGTTGTGAGGTCCGACGAAGTCTCATCCACAAAGCTACGCTTTTCACAAATGCCATGCTTCGATCAACAAATGATCAACAACACTTAACATGCCACATTACCAAATTGGGAATATATCACTAGTAACAATCAACTACATAACCTCTGAGCTCATACGTCTCAGAGAAGGGTGTTACGCTAAGAGAATAAATTCTCTACCACCAACAGAAATGTATTTGATAGAAACCAGCTTTACATCTCAAAGTGTAACGTCAAACATACATCCATACAAGTCCATTCCGGGTTCGAATGGAACCGAAGGCACTTCCAAAGAAGCCCTTGCAATCCGGATAATCCCTAATCATGTCCGGACTCCCCATCACAAAGGGTGATAAAATCTCTATACCGGAGCAAATTGTTACAGAGACATTCGACAGGTAATCCTTTCGTTTTCGAATATACTCAGTCTTCAACACCATCTTCAAATGCATTCCCATTTCGTCGTATCATTATTCGGAATGGGTTTTATGACATAAAGTCCTCTCCCGGCTAATCCGAATAATGAGCATTTATTTTTAAAAACACATGGATACACAAGTCACAAAGATTTACTATTAAGATTCGATGTGGGTTTCGGATAACCATCTGGAATCCGACCCTCTGTCGCATCGAAATTCAAATGTCATTTAAAGGCCAATATTGATAGTCGGTTATTTAACTATCAATCACTATTCACAACAATCACCAAATTTTAAATAATTTTTACCCAATTATTTATTTTCAAAATATCTTCGCAAGATATATTTTAACACTCCAACACTTTGAAAACCAATTTCAAATCACTTTTCTTTCGCGGAATAAATTTCCAAATATTTATTTACTTCCACAGAAAATTTTACCGAGTCTGAATACTTCAAAATGATTTAAATCACTTATCCAAAAATATATGTACTTGGATACATTTAGAATAAAAACTATTTTTAAATACTTTATTTAAAACATTAGTTATGAAAGTATTATACTAATATCTCATATAAACTTCAAGCCCAAACTAATTTTAAAAATGAAATTATTAGATAGAGTATAATTATTTAAATATCCATTTTCTAAATCAAATCTAAATTTGATCTTTAAAATAATCACTTCTATAATTAACCAAATAAATCTTTACTTTAAAGATTTAAAAACAACTTAAGAAAATAATTTCTCCAAAGTATCCTTTTCAAAACCAATTCTAGAACTTTTAATTTATATTTTAAAAGCTACTTTGAAACTATACTCGGCTTTCTAGGGAAGAATATTCTTTCCATTTCAAAATGGTCCATTTAAATCAATTACTAAATCCTTCTGGATTTATTTTAAATTTACATTCCAAATTCGTAAACTTTCTTTCCACACTTTTAAAAATAAACCAATATTTATTTTTAAAACAAATCTCCCTTTTCTTTATAAATTCCCATTGTGAATTTAAATTTCCAAAATCAAATTTTATTTATTTCTGGTATCCTATGATACCAAAAATATATTCGGCTAAACTATAGCCTTCAAATAAATTCCATTTATCAATATAATCATTCACATCAATATAATCAGTCACAGATTATCACATCACAACATATACAAATAAATTCAACAATGTGAGGAATCCGGTTGGATCCCTCCAACCCATTTCCCTACATCCACAGATGTTAGCACAACAATTAAATACCAATTCCACTTCGAGGTGGAATATCGTGGTATATGGGATTATATAATATCATCCGCTATTATGCGGTGCATAGGGTCTTATCCGCTATATAACGCGGGAAATCAATCACTCCAAATATATATATATACACACTCTATCATATATACTATCACAACCAAACACTCAATCAATAACTATTATCCCGCCTTTTGGCAAGGCCGTGACACCAAGGAATTGACTAGTAACCAATGACGGCCCGTCCTAGAGATCAGTTATACACAGGCTCATTATGGATATCGACGAATTTTGTCCGAGTCCGGATCGAGCCAAAATTGGTAGGACATGACAAACTAAGCTATTAGAGTCAACGTTCCAAATCTCAAGTCAATCCGAGTTCGTATGCTCAAGTTATGAACGATACAAAATTGGATGAAAACCAATCACCAGTCGACTCGCTCCCTTCGACTCGCTTCGCAATACTCAGAAGTGACAACTTCGACTCGCTTCGCAACACTCAGAAGTGACTACTTCGACTCGCTCCGCTCCACCTCCATCAAGTACCTTCTTCGACTCGCTCGGTCAATCCACACTTCGACTCACTCCGCTCCGCCTCCATCAGGTACCTTCTTCGACTCGCTCGATCAATCCACATGTCGACTCGCTCCGCCTCGACCCATACTTTGACTCGCTCCACTTCGTCGACTTCGCATCCATCCGAAGCCTTCTACTTCATGTCCATCGATGTTGAGCAAAGCACAACAGTCAATACAAGTTAGAGCCATGTCACCGAGTCAAGTAGAACCGAGTCGAATGAAAAGCGAGTCGAAACAAGAGCGAGTCGAACCAAACAGCCTACCGAGAATCCCAATTCGTATCGATCATATCTCCTAATCTACAAGTCCAAATGCTATGAAATTTTCACAGAAGACTACGTGCATGCTGAAGAATGTCCACGCCAAATTTCAACTCCATTGGATGAAATCCTGATCGATACGAAATCTGTTCGTATCGATCACGGATCGGACCGAAACTTCACGGGCCTGGGCGCACGGGCCTGGTCACGTGCCAGAGAGGGTCTCCCGAGATCTGAGCGAAATACCAGCCTCCTACACCTATAAATAGACCCCCAATGCCAATAGAAAAGGGGTTCTTCTTCCTCTTGGAGATCTCCAACGCCCAGACTCCGCCAAATCCAGATCTGAACTCTATTGGTGCTGCAACCAACGAATTTCACTGCTGCAAATCATTGTTATTCACTGTAATTTGCTGAAATCAATTGTAAACATCAAAGAAAGATCAATAAAATCATCAACTTCAGAGTGGACGTAGGCAAGATCGCCGAACCACTATAAACCTTGTGTTTCTGTCTATCTCTCTACATTTTAAGTTCATTATTCTTCACTTTTTACCCTCTACATTACTTAGATATGAGATCTATAATTATATATTGCTGATTTGTGTTCATACACTAGTGCTTTCACGAAATTTGGGGTTTGTGACCATTTTTGGCGCAAATACTTTGGTGCTTTCACTAAGAATTGAACTCAAGGATTCTATCACTTGGAAATTGAATTTGAAGGCTTGAAGAATTCAGATCTGAGAAGCTATGACAAGGCAATCAAATAGAAGACAAAGGGCGGAGAGAGGTCAACATGAAGGGAGTCAAGAGGCTTCCTCAGGTGCAAATCAGACATTAATCTTCATCACCAGGGATGAGATAGAGACAATGATGAAAAGGCAAAAGGAAATGATCCAGAACTTGCTTCTTCAGATTGGGCAGGTTGGAGCGCAGAATCAAGGAGCAACCAGAGTTCAGGACGGAGTAGGACCATCTGGCACAGCCCCAGAGCATGTTGACTCGATCCCAGGAGCAGTACCAAGAGGAGCTGCGCAGCGCGGCGTTGATAGAGAAGTGAATGTTCGTTCAGGGGAGCAGACTCCAGGAATCCCTCGTGAACTCGGGGGGCAAATCGGAAACAACGGACAAGGACTACAACTTGGAGATAGCGATAGATTGGCGGAGATGGTCAGACGAGCCATGAGAGGCGGACTAGTGAATAGAGATCTAGAAGATGTTAATAGGAGTCTCTTTGTGTTTCCTGGAGATTTGACCAGGCAACTAATGCTCGGCATCGGGTAGCACTCGGCATCTAGGAGTACTCGGCGTAGTACTCGGCATCCAATAGCACCCGGCGTCCAGAAGCACTCGGCATCTAGGAGTACTCGGCGTAGTACTCGGCATCCAGTAGCACTCGGCGTCCAGAAGCACTCGGCATCTAGGAGTACTCGGCGTAGTACTCGGCATCCAGTAGCACTCGACATCAAGGAGTACTCGGCGTAGTACTCGGCATCCAAGAGTACTCGGCATTAGAAGGCGTTCGACGTATATGATTACTCGACATGGCAGTATCGTTCGGCCAAAGGGATCATTCGGCTAAAAAGCATCGTTCAGCCAGAAGGCACGTTAGGCCAAGGAGGATCGTTCGGCCAAAGGTATCGTTCGGCCAGAATGCATCGTTCGGCCAGAGAGCATTGTTCGGTCAAGCGCTTCGGACAGAGGCACGTTCGGCTTCGACTGACAACTATTCTGCACTTCCCACACATCGAAAATACCGTTCGGCATAGGAAGGGTGGTTCGGCATCATTGTGTTCGGCCTACCTGGTTCGGCATGCAGCGACCACTATACTTGGGCTAGAGTGTTCGGCTACCGAGCCCATCTAGGAAGTCCAGCCCATCTTTGTCTATAAATAGAGGGGCAGGGTCACAGTGAAAAGGACCTTTTTTTGGGGAGAACACTGGGGAGACCCTGCCATTTTTCAGACTCATCTTCTTTACTTAACAACTTCATTCAAGCATTTGATCTACGAATTGTATTTGTAATCAATCATTAAGAAGATCAATAAAGTTTAACCTCAAAGTGGACGTAGGCAATTACGCTGAACCACTATAAATTTGGTGTTCTTACTTTCTGCATTTAGATTAGCATTGTCTTCTCTGTTTAATTTACCTTCATCACTTATTTCTCTACATAATCTTTCTCTACGAGGTTAGTGACCAATTTTGGTGCTAACACTTTGGTGCTTTCACTGAGAATTGAATTCTCAGACCTCAAGGATCTGCTTTGAAGCTACTGGATTGAACAAATCCCCCAAAGAAGATCCGACTCGTTGATAGGACATCCGTTGATTCTACTCAGAGTTCCAACCAATAACTCTACAATGGCGAGATCACGTACCAGGTCAGCTTCTCATAATGCGGATACCCATGAAACTGCTAGTGTACAACAAGTAGGACCTAGCAATCAACCAGTGATTCCGGGTGTAGGAATTGCCATCCAGGACCAAACTCCAGTTGTCACCAGAATAGAGTTCAACGACTTGATGAGAGAGCTCAGGGAAAGCAGGAGACAACTAGGAGAGCAGATGCAAGCTAACGCCAACCTGATGGCACAACTCACTCAACAGCAGCAACAGAATGCTGGGGGCAATCCCACTCCCTATTCCTCATCCGACAGCTCAACTTCTTCTGATGAACCTCCCAGGCGCAGACGCCGTAAGACTGAAGCTGCGCGGACGGGTGCTGCTGCTCAAACAGCTGGAAACCATGACCAAGTCGGAGCTGGAAACTTAGGAACTGGAGTACAGATGGAGGCTGGAGGCCCAGACCATCAAAACGCTAATGATGTCGAACCTCAAGACGCACGATTGGCAGATCGCCAGGAGAGGAGGCATCAACATGGACAGTCACGTAGAACGGACTCTAACCTTCCACCTTCCATACAAACACCAGACCTAACAGCCATGGTCAGGCAATTGATGAAAGAAAATCAGGGCTTGTCGAATGACGATTGGGGAGTATCAAGGAGTCACACTCCGTTCACAGATGTTGTGTTACAGGCGGCGTACCCCAGAAAGTTTAGTATGCCAACTATCCCTGCATACGAGGGGAAGACTGACCCCAGACAACATGTCATGAGGTACGAATGGATGATGGATTCAGCTAGAGCAAATGATGCCACCAAGTGTAGATGCTTTCCAATTACTCTATCTGGGATCGCTACTATGTGGTTTACCCGACTTCCTCCACGGTCTGTATCCAATTTCGAGGAGTTGGCAAAGAAGTTTATTGAGCAGTTCAGGATACACACTACTCGTCCAAAGGACGTAATGTCTCTGTCAAGTGTAATCCAAAGTCCCGGGGAGTCATTGAAGGAATATTTACAAAGGTTCCATGTTGCGGCAACTGAAGTCAGTAATCCCAATGATCATGCAATTCTAATGGCTGTAATGAGAGGTGTGGATCCGGAGTCTGAATTTGGAGACTGGTTGGCAGGGAAACCTCCGACCACACTGGAACGTTTTTACTCAAAGGCATATCAGTTCATAAGAAGAGAGGAAGCTAGGTGGGTAAGGCGAGATAAGGCACCAGGACCTGCCCAAGAGTCCGTAAAAAGCAACATTGTTGTGAAGCAGTCCGGAGACAACACAGGAAAGGTTCAAGTCAATGTCCAGAACAAGTCTGGGCAGCCTAAGGAGTCCGGAGGAAGAAATCAAGGGAAAAAGAGAGAAGCGGGGAAGTGGAAGTCGAGAATTCCAAGCTACAACGAGTATACCCCGCTGAATGCGTCTCTCGAGAATATTTACCTCTCAACCTGTAATACCTTTCAATACAGAAAGCCACGTCCAAAAGAGTCAACCGAGGAACAGAAACAGACTGGAAAATATTGCCGCTTCCATGAGACTTATGGGCACAATACGGAAGAGTGCAGGCACCTACATGACGCTATCGAGAAGTTGATTAGGCAAAAGAAATTGCAAGAATTTGTGAAGGATCCACAGGAAGGAGGAAAGGGAACGTCCAACCCAGGTCGTGCACCGGCTCCGCGTCATCCCGAGGAGCCTGCCCGAACTGTGGGTAGACTAGTCATAAACACAATCATCGGCGGACCTCACCCCGCGGATAAGAATTGGCAAGAGATGGAGCGGTACGCAAGTTCCCTGAAGCATGCAGATTTTGAGTGTTGTTCGAATGTGGAGGATGGGACCCCTGCTAAGCAGCAGCGCGTAATGACAGACGATATAGTGTTCAGGAACAGAGATGCTGACCAAGTAGAGGCTCCAACCATCGACCCGATGGTCATATCTGCGACGATCGGACCGGCTTATGTCAAAAGAATTCTGATTGATTGTGGAAGTTCTGTCAACATCATCTTCAAGAAGGCCTATGACCAAATGAAGATGGAAACCAAGGACTTGAAACCATCCAAAGCCCGTATACACGGCTTTAATGGCGCAGCGACCGATGCAGTGGGGTATGTAGAGTTACCAGTTGAACTGGGACAAGGCGAGCATCGGAGGGTGCGAATCCTACCCTTCATAGTTTTGGATGTGGATTCTCCGTATAATGTTTTCTTGGGCCGACCGGCCCTGGCTGAGTTTAGAGCAGCATTAGCCTCGTGGTGCTTAACTTTGAAGTTCCCAACTGACAAAGGGGTAGGTATTGTTCATGGCGACCAAGCAGCTGGTCGTTCCTGTTATGTGGCTGAGCTCCGGGAGGCCCATCGGCGGGAGAAAGGAAAGGTTGTGGACAATCCCGTCCGCATCCTTAACACGGATAATTGACAAGTAGTGCCCGATCCCTGACTCGGGCATAATTCTCGGATCTTCAGAGACATAGATCCGAGAGACGACGATGAGAAACCCAGGGAAGTAAAGGCAGCGCCGGTTGAACTAATGGTTGACATTTCAGTTAGCCAAAACGACCCTTCGCGAATACTGAAGATCGGATAACAGCTTGGCCCCGCAATGACTGAAGACCTTAGTGACTTCCTCCGGGTGAATCTAGATGTTTTCGCCTGGACGCATTCTGATATGTGTGGGATTTCTCCCGCCATCACGAGTCATATGTTGAACATAGACCCGAAATACGTCCCGGTTAAACAAAAGAGGAGAGGAATGGACCCGGAGAGGTCCGCTGCTCTCAGAGAGGAGGTGGACAAACTCAAAGCCAATGGGTTCGTCCGCGACGCCCTCTATCCTGAATGGGTATCGAACCCCATACCGGTGAAAAAGGCAAATGGGAAATGGAGAACTTGCGTAGACTATTCCGATTTGAACAAAGCGTGCCCCAAGGACAGTTTCCCGTTACCAAGGATCGATCAGTTGCTCGACTCCACCGCAGGACATGAGCTGTTATCATTCATGGATGCATACTCGGGATACAACCAAATCCCGATGCATATTTTAGACCAAGAACACACCAGCTTCGTTACAGATGTCGGGCTATATTGCTATGTGGTAATGCCCTTCGGGCTGAAGAACGCAGGAGCGACTTATCAGCGTTTGGTGAATCGAATGTTCAAGGACCAGCTAGGTAGGACGATGGAAGTCTATGTGGATGACATGCTCGTGAAGTCACGACAGTCAAACGACCACATTCGAGACTTGGCTGAAATGTTCGACATACTCAGGTTCTACGGGATGAAGATCAACCCTCTGAAGTGTTCCTTTGGCGTTGCGTCGGGGAAGTTTTTGGGATTCATCGTCAATGCTAGGGGAATTGAAGCTAACCCAGAAAAGATCCAAGCTATTCGAGATGTGCAAGTGCCCAGGACTATAAAGCAGGTACAGAGCTTGAATGGAAAAGTAGCTCGCTAAGTCGATTCATATCCAGGGCAACTGACAAGTGCATCCCTTTCTTTGATATAATAAAGAAAGGGAAGAGGAATTTCGAATGGACGTCTAGTTGTGAGGAAGCATTCCGAGATCTGGTGAGGCATCTAGAGAGTCCACCAGTGCTGTCAAAACCAGTAGACCACGAGATGCTGTACGTATACTTGGCTGTATCCCCGCACGCGATAAGTGCGGCTTTAGTTCGCGAGGAGGACCGAATCCAGAAGCCGGTGTATTATGTTAGCAAGCGTTTAACGGGGGTAGAAAGAAATTACCCTAAAATCGAGAAATTGGCCTATTGCTTGGTGATTGCATCACGTAAGCTGCGCCCATACTTTCAAGCACACTCAATCAGTGTTTATACCGATCAACCCTTGTGGCAGGTACTCCAACGACCACAAACTTCTGGGAGATTGCTAAAATGGAACATCGAGTTGAGCCAATTCGATATTGCCTACTTACCACGAAGAGCCATATAAGGGCAAGCATTAGCAGATTTCATCGCTGAGTTTACCATATCCGTCGAACCAGATAGTCAGGACATCATTCCCCCGTTCGATGGAAATTATACACTGATGGGGCATCAAACGACCGTTTCTCCGGCGCGGGTGTAGTTATTATAACTCCGGAAAACCGATCAATCTGTTATGCTTTGAAGCTCGATTTCCCAGCTACAAATAACGAAGCAGAATATGAAGCACTGATTGCTGGCTTGAAGCTTATCGGGGAACTCGGGATAAAATCAGTTGAAATCTTTTGCGACTCACAGTTGGTGGTTTACCAAGTGCGGGGAGATTACCAAGCAAAGGGACAGAAGCTTGCTCTGTACCTTGTTCAGGTCCAAGAACTACTCTCGAATCTTGAGCGTTATGACATTTCACATGTCCCGCGCGAACAGAATAAAGAAGCTGACTTGTTGGCTAAGTTTGCGAGTACCGGCGATGCGCAGCAAATGGGGTTGTATCCCGTTGAAGCCTTGCATGCCCCGAGCATAGACGAGATGAAAGTCGATCGTGTGTTGGAAACGGAGATCGAGAAGGAATCGTGGATAACCCCACTAAAACTGTACCTAACGACCAGGACTTTACCAAAAAAAGGAGCGAAAGACGGCAGGTCCTTTGAAAGGCCGCGCGATACGTGATGCAGGATGGATTAATGTATCGGAAAGGATTCTCAGTCCCATTATTACGGTGCATCGCTCATGACGAGACAAAGCGGGTCTTAAGAGAGGTTCACGAAGGGGAATGTGGCGACCATACTAGGGGGCAAACGCTAGCAAAGAAGATCCTCCGCAATGGATATTACTGGCCGACCGTAAATCGGGACGCCGCAGACTACGCAAGAAAATGTGACAAGTGTCAAAGATATGCGAAAATCCTTAGGACTCCATCAACGGAACTCATACAAATGGTTAGTCCCTGGCCATTTGCAATCTGGGGAATCGACATAATCGGCTCTTTGCCTATATCCAAAGGTGGCGCGAAATACGCAATAGTTGCAGTCGACTATTTCACAAAATGGGTTGAGGCAGAACCTTTGGCCACGATCACCTCTAAGAAGGTCATTAACTTCGTTGTACGGAGCATTATATGCCGCTTTGGCCTTCCTCGCACCATCATTACGGACAACGGGACGCAATTTGAAAGCAGAGAGTTCAAAGAGTTCTGTTTATAGTATGGAATCGAGAAGAAGTTCGCCGCCGTTGCACACCCGAAAGCTAACGGACAAGTCGAGGCCATTAACAAAATAATCAAGTCCATATTGAAGAGGCGTCTGGAGAAGATCGGAGGCAAGTGGGTAGATGAACTCCCAACAGCGCTATGGGCTTATAGAACTACCCACAAGTCCGCGACCGGCCACACTCCATTCACCTTAGCATACGGCTCGGAAGCCGTTATACCCATGGAACTTGAAGTTCCATCACACCGAGTGACATACTATGATCCCAAGACGAACCAGGATCTCTGGTTGGAATCACTGGACTGCATCGATGAAAAGCGTGAAGAGGCCGAATTAAGGGCGGCAGCGCATAGACACCGAGTCAAGCGTTACTACGACGGCAGAGTCCGCCCAAGGACTTTTGATGTGGGTGATCTCGTTCTGAAACGAGTTTTCCCGGTACCATCACGTATGAATCCCAGCTGGGAAGGTCCGTACGTCATTGAACGGAAGCTTGGAGAGGGAACATTCAAGCTAGCGACCGTCGATGGCACGACACTCCCCCGAGCATGGAACAGTGAACATCTGCGGCACTATTACATTTAGCATGTTTTCTTTCTTGTTTTAGGCACTGTTATTTCCTGTATGTTTTCGTTCAGTCGTAACTTAGTTTCTTTTGAACTATGTAATCAAGCAGTTTAGTTGTTTTTCATTAATAAAGGCTTGAAGTCGTATTTTCCACAAATCACTAATGTTTCTATATCTCATAATCGGATGACGAACTACATTATCCTGTACGACGTACGGACTCGTATAAACGATTTCAAATCTCCGAATCCCCAGAGCACGGATTGGAGTACTCTAAGTCCCCAGAGTGCGGACTAGAGTGTAAACGATTTCAAATCTCCGAATCCCCAAAGCGCGGACCGGAGTACTCTAAGTCCCCAGAGCGCGGACCAGAGTATAAACGATTTCAAATCTCTGAATCCCTAGAGCGCGGACCGGAGTTCTCTAAGTCCCCAGAGTGATGATTTCCAGAGCATTCTCACCAAAGATATTTTCTCTATTTTCGAAATTGTTTTCTATATTTTCAATAAAGTTATTTCCAAAGTATTTTCACTAGATGTTGGAAACGGGTCGGCCAAGCACTTATAGATTTTCAGTCATACGCCTGATCAACGTATGACCGAATTTCTATGAGAACGAGGATGGACTTGTTGAAACATCGAGTTATTAAAGTATTTTTATAAAACGACTTTAGAATAATATTATATGGATATTAAAAAAATGTTTTAAAATGATCAAGAATATGTATTTGATTTTAAGCATTTTCAATAAATCTGGCTTCTTTCCTTTTCGAGGACGAAAAGATTCAAAGGGGGGAGGAATGTAACATCCCAAAATTTAGCAATCTTATTTTAATATGAATTTAATCTAAATAATTAAAATATAAGTTAAAACCGCACCATATAAACTAAAGATATAGTATTCTGATATATTCACATATATATAAATATAAGTATAAAAGAATTATATAGTTAATATAAAATATATCTTACAACTATTTGAAACTTAAGTGTAAAATAGAAATATGGCTATCGGTGTAAATAAAAATATATAACACAAGAAACGATGAAATGAAAATTGGTATGAAAATAAATAATAATAAATAAGTAAATTAAAATTGGATAGTTAAACTTTGAAAGGAAATAAACATAAGAATTTGTACTAGGAATAACATAAGTTTCAAAATATTAAATAAGCAATTAAGTGTTTAACTTTAGAAAGACATAAGGATAACTGTTTATATTAGCGATAAATGATACCTCAAAGAACTTTATGGTTGAGTAAATTTATAAATGAGCATAAGCTCATTCTAGAACAATATATCCATCTACTATTAAGATACATGAAAGACAACTGAATGATATAAATAAATACAAGTTGTACATAAAAAAAAAGAGTGAAATGATGATAAGTGTAGACAGGTTTTATATATAGATATGCTCACCAAAATACAAACCAGGCTATACAAAGTAGAGATATAGGTAAGCTTCCTAAATAAGTCAAAGTTAATTAATCTTAGCACACCACCAAAATCATATCAGCCTCCAAACTCAAATAAAATCTCTGATCACAAAAAAAAAAGAAATCTACATAGCAAAGTTGAACAAAGAGGAAAAAATATAAGTATGCAGGCAAGAATAAGAACAAAGACGAGCATGAAAAATCAAAGCAAACCAGACTTGAAAATGTAAAAGAGAATACAAGCAAAATAGAAATATCTATGACATATGAATATAAAATAGTTAAAGGGGAGACACAAGTACTTAAGCAATTTTTATGCTTCATTTTTCACCAGCATACAAAGTCCATTCGAACTGGTTCATATATCATTTCAGCCTCCTAATTTTTTTTAAAAAAAATCTCTGGCAAATATGAGATGCTTGTATATGAAGACTTCTCAAACCATATATCACCTACCCCTCTTACAAACTCTCCTATATTTTTTTCATATTTGCATTTTGTTTAACATTGCAAACTAGAGGAAAAATATAGCAAACTTTTCTTTTGCAAAATAAAATAACAATTCCAAAACCACAAAAGCAAGATGTATAGGAAGATCAAGCAAAGCATTTCCAGTTTTTAAAGGGTCAAGCTGTTTTCAAATAACTGCTCTGCTTTCTTAAATTGGTGAGTAACATTTTTGTTAAAAGTACTTAAGTATATGTTGGTTACATGTTTACATCTGGCATAGTTATGTTATGTGATTACTTGAGTAGTTGTAATTGTATATGTGTACATAATTTTACATCTGTAGCTCCTCTGTTCGTTTTCAAATTTCAGTTTTGATCCAAAAACCCATATCTCTTGATTTAGTCTGTGATAAGGTGTAAGTTTTAAACAAAACCTGTATGTTTTATCATAGTGTAGTTTTTCTAAAATTTTGTTTAAGTTGAAATAAAATTTAAATATCACTGGAATTTAAAAACAACAGGCAAACTGGAATTGTAGGTAAAATTCAAACATTTTAAAATGTTGATTCAGGATCACAGGTTGGATCACTACCCAGTAACATAATTTTTAAGACAAATATCATTATTTTTAATAGTGTAATTAGGGTGCAGTTTTGGGTAGGACAAAATTGTGTTTCCGTCGATTTTTGGGTGATCACGTAGACTGGAATGCTTGGCGTTCCTTGTGATGATGGAGTAGTGAACGGAGAGGCCGGGAAAAATGGTGGAAGGCGCTGTAGATCGTCGTGGTGGCAATGGCGACGAGATCTTTTCTGTAAACCTAATTTTTGTTGTGGTTTTATATTGGTCTCGTTCGAATGCCACAGGGCATCGAGTTCGACCGGGATTTGGGGAATGCTAGTGGGGTTCATGACGAGGATATAACCGGAGTTTGAGCATCCAAGATGGTCGGAATCTCGAAAACGAGGTGTTGCCAGGATTTGCGTATGGGTTGGTGTTGAGTTTCCAGGTTCGAGTAAACTACTCGATTTTTATTTCGAGCTGCTGCGTGAGATTTTGGGGTGGCGAGGTAGTCGTGGGACGATCGATGATGGGTGGCGATGCTGGCGAGTGGCCGGAGGTGACTGGAGGCACGGTGCACATGCACGTGCAAAATTGTGATGGCTGTCGATTTTGGAGAATGCAGTTTGAAGTGCTCGGGGTTCACTCGGGTTTGTGAACGATTTTCTCGAGTCAGGAGGGAAAGAAACTTGAAGTAGTTTAGTTGCTACAGGTCAAAGCTAATATATGTTTGCGTGGATTGTTCTCGGGAACACTCGGGTAAAATACGAACTATACTCGAAGCAGGGGCGTAAAAACTCGGAGCAGGCTCGACATTTATAACACGCTCGGCGCACATCTAAACCGCTGGAGTTCACAAAAGGGCATCTCCATTCGAGGTTAGTCAAGGGTTTAAGACGAGACGAAAAGGTTACATGATTCAAAGCGTACCACGTTCGGCCACGCGATACACTTTGGGGGGCAAGTGTTTCCTGGAGATTTGACCAGGCAACTAATGCTCGGCATCGGGTAGCACTCGGCATCTAGGAGTACTCGGCGTAGTACTCCATCCAATAGCACCCGGCGTCCAAAAGCACTCGGCATCTAGGAGTACTCGGCGTAGTACTCGGCATCCAGTAGCACTCGGCGTCCAGAAGCACTCGGCATCTAGGAGTACTCGGCGTAGTACTCGGCATCCAGTAGCACTCGGCATCAAGGAGTACTCGGCGTAGTACTCGGCATCCAAGAGTACTCGGCATTAGAAGGCGTTCGGCGTATATGATTACTCGACATGGCAGTATCGTTTGGCCAAAGGGATCGTTCGGCTAAAAAGCATCGTTCAGCCAGAAGGCACGTTAGGCCAAGGAGGATCGTTCGGCCAAAGGTATCGTTCGGCCAGAATGCATCGTTCGGCCAGAGAGCATTGTTCGGTCAAGCGCTTCGGACAGAGGCACGTTCGGCTTCGACTGACAACTATTCTGCACTTCCCACACATCGAAAATACCGTTCGGCATAGGAAGGGTGGTTCAGCATCATTGTGTTTGGCCTACCTGGTTCGGCATGCAGCGACCACTATACTTGGGCTAGAGTGTTCGGCTACCGAGCCCATCTAGGAAGTCCAACCCATCTTTGTCTATAAATAGAGGGGCAGGGTCACAGTGAAAAGGACCTTTTTTTTGGGGAGAACACTGGGGAGACCCTGCCATTTTTCAGACTCATCTTCTTTACTTAACAACTTCATTCAAGCATTTGATCTACGAATTGTATTTGTAATCAATCATTAAGAAGATCAATAAAGTTTAACCTCAAAGTGGACGTAGGAAATTACGCTGAACCACTATAAATTTGGTGTTCTTACTTTCTGCATTTAGATTAGCATTGTCTTCTCTGTTTAATTTACCTTCATCACTTATTTTTCTACATAATCTTTCTCTACAAGGTTAGTGACCAATTTTGGTGCTAACACTTTGCTCCTACAATCAGGCAAGCTAGGAATCCACCAGAATTCAAGCTACCAGCATTAGAGACATACGATGGAAGGACAGATCCTGCAGTGCATCTAACACGATATATGAGGCATATGGAGGTGTTGGGGGCATCGGAGGAGGTCATGGCCCGGTACTTCCCATTGTATTTGACAAACATTGCAGTGCTATGGTTTAGACAGCTGGAGAGTGGCTCCATAGGAACATGGACCGATCTGACTGAAAGGTTCACGAGGCAGTTCAGGGTTCATATTTCAAGGCCCAAAAATGTGATGAGTTTGGCAGCGCTGAAGCAAAGAACCGGGGAGTCTTTGAGGAACTTTCTGACGCGATTCAATGCAGTGGCAGCGTCGGTGGATCTACCCGATCCGTCCATGGTCTTGATGGCAGTTGTATCTGGCATAGCTGATGGCACAGAATTCAAGAATTCGTTTATAAGGGATCCACCTATGGATCTAGGAGAATTTTATCACGAGGCTGAAGGATTTTTACGACTAGAGGATGCAAATGCTGAAAGAGAGGAAGGAGAAGGAACCGAGGTTTATGAAGTCAAGGGTGAAAATCCTCCTAGAACAGATTCAGGGACTGGTAAAGGGAAACGAAAGGCTGAGGATAACAGTGATGGACCGACGCGACCACAAAAGGAACCAAGAATCACTTCTTACATGGAGTTGAATGAGACTTTGGAGCGAATCCACCAGGACACCAGGGGGCAGATTCCTTATCGAAAGCCAATGAGAAGGGATCCGACCAACAATGAAAGAAGGTCAGACAAGTACTGCTTATTGCACGAGCTGAATGGTCGTAGCACGAATGACTGCAGACATTTGAAGGATGAGGTTGAGGGACATATCCGGAATGGTATGCTGTCACAGTATGTAAGAAGGGGAACGACAACGGTGGAACGAGAGCGACCACCACCTGCACCTGCTGGGGACGGCTCAGGATCGCGGCGTCAGTTTATCATCAGTTGATTGGGGTAATGACGAATAAGTAGCAAACTCCACACCAACACGATTAAGTCATTTACACTTGTACAGGACCGCGAACGATCCTTAGGCATGCTCTGATACGACTACTAAGCGTAACGGTGTAGGTGTTTGCACTTTGACGTCCCTATTTTACTTTTATTTTCCATTTCTGATGTTTGAATTTGATTTTTGAACAATTCTGTTGAAAAACTCATTTTGAACGAAAATCCACTACCTGTGATTCCACAACGGCTAAGCCACTTACACATGTAAGGGATCACGAACGGTCCTCAGGCATGCTCTGAGATGGCAATAAACCACCACCACAAATAGTTCAGAAACTCACTCGAACGTGAAATCTGACATTGTTAATACTAAGTCCCCCCCATGGGCACACAAAATTCGCCTCGAATGGCACCCAACCGCGAACGGTCACAAATCGCCTCGAACGGCACCCGACCGCGAACGGTCACAAATCGCCTCGAACGGCACCCGACCGCGAATGGTCACAATTCGCCTCGAATGGCACCCGACCGCGAATGGTCATAATTTGCCTCGAACAGCACCCAATCGCGAACGATCACAAATCGCCTCGAACGGCACCCCGACCGCGAACGGTCACCATTCGCCGCGAACGGCATCTGACCGCGAACTGTCACATATCACCTCGAATGACATACGATCCCGAACGATCGTCATTCGTGGTCAGATAAAACTATCAATTTCTTTGCAGGTCATCAACAGGATATGAACATCCAGCTCATGGCATTACAAAGCAACAACTTTCATCGAAAAGACGATAACTATTTAGAATGAAGATTGCAGCACTTCAAAGCACATCATGTTACCACAAGACGTACTTTGGGGGGCAAATGTTATCCCGCCTTTTGGCAAGGCCGTGACACCAAGGAATTGACTAGTAACCAATGACGGCCGTCCTAGAGATCAGTTATACACAGGCTCATTATGGATATCGACGAATTTTGTCCGAGTCCGGATCGAGCCAAAATTGGTAGGACATGACAAGCTAAGCTATGAGAGTCAATGTTCCAAATCTCAAGTCAATCCGAGTTCGCATGCTCAAGTTATGAACGATACAAAATTGGATGAAAACCAATCACCGGTCGACTCGCTCCCTTCGACTCGCTTCGGAACACTCAGAAGTGACAACTTCGACTCGCTTCGCAACACTTAGAAGTGACTACTTCGACTCGCTCCGCTCCACCTCCATCAGGTAGCTTCTTCGACTCGCTCGGTCAATCCACACTTCGACTCACTCCGCTCCGCCTCCATCAGGTACCTTCTTCGACTCGCTCGATCAATCCACACTTCGACTCGCTCCGCCTCGACCCATACTTAGACTCGCTCCACTTCGTCGACTTCGCATCCATTCGAAGCCTTCTACTTCGTGTCCATCGATGTGGAGCAAAGCACAGCAGTCAATACAAGTTAGCGCCATGTCACCGAGTCAAGCAGAACCGAGTCGAATGAAAAGCGAGTCGAAATAAGAGCGAGTCGAACCAAACAGCCTACCGAGAATCCCAATTCGTATCGATCATATCTCCTAATCTACAAGTCCAAATGCTATGAAATTTTCACAGAAGACTACGTGCATGCTGAAGAATGTCCACGCCAAATTTCAACTCCATTGGATGAAATCCTGATCGATACGAAATCTGTTTGTATCGATCACGGATCAGACCAAAACTTCACGGGCCTGGGCGCGCAGGCCTGGTCACGTGCCAGAGAGGGTCTCCCGAGATCTGAGCGAAATACCAGCCTCCTACACCTATAAATAGACCCCCAATGCCAACAGAAAAGGGGTTCTTCTTCCTCTTGGAGATCTCCAACGCCCAGACTCCGCCAAATCCAGATCTGAACTCTATTGGTGCTGCTACCAACGAATTTCACTAATGCAAATCATTGTTATTCACTGTAATTTGCTGAAATCAATTGTAAACATCAAAGAAAGATCAATAAAATCATCAACTTCAGAGTGGACGTAGGCAAGATCGCCGAACCATTATAAACCTTGTGTTTCTGTCTATCTCTCTACGTTTTAAGTTCATTATTCTTCACTTTTTATCCTCTACATTACTTGGATCTGAGATCTGTGATTATATACTGCTGATTTGTGTTCATACACTGGTGCTTTCACGAAATTTGGGGTTTGTGACCATTTTTGGCGCAAACAATAATTAAAATTTCAATTATTTTAATTTGAGTGAGAAGGTTTCACCTTTGCTTTTTATTTTACAGTCCATTCCAACTCATTTCCATTTCCGGCTTGTTTCTCGATTTTAAGACCTTGTATAAATATTTATACAGTTTATTAATATTCGAAACAAATCGAACAATTAAATTCCTATTGGATAAATTTAATTAACCAATGATTTTATTAATTTAATTTTAAACCAAAAATTCCCTTTTTAGTATCTTATGATAATTAAATAGATTAATTTTAAACCAACTAGTAAATTAAAAATGTACATTTACTGTTTTAAAATTTAAAACATGCATGTATAGTTTTGTATAATTATACATATATATTTTTTTCGAAATCAAACTGATTATCCATTTATCAAAAATTAATCACCTTTTAACACTTTAATTAAAAACTAAATTATCTTTGCTGTTAATTAACATTAAGTTGAAAAATAAAATTATACCTCACTGCCATTAAGCAAGCTCAGGCCTCACTCGCGACCAACAACCACGAATTCGCCTCGAACTTCGATCCCAGCCCGCCACCAGTCGCGACGAACTGATGCGGTACTTCCACAAGCCCAGGCTTAATCGACATCTCAACTTCCTGCTCAAACAATTCACCTTCGTGCACCTCGATTTTCGTGCATCTTGACTGCCTCGGCTTCGACTCGATATCGATCGAGACTTGCTCACGCCATTACTGTCGAGCTCGAGCTTACCCTCTCGCGGTGGATTTGGTGACAATCGAGAATCCCCGTTCGAGTCGCGCGATAAGTTGCTGAGAGGATTCGATTACCTCCATATTGAAGATCGGTGCTGTGAAATTGATTTCGATTTCTTTTATTTTGAGATGCTCGGCCGATTCTATTTCATTTGATTATATTTTTATTTTTACACGAACGATTTGAAGAATAAAGAGGAAAAGAATGGCCAACGATTTTGTTTGTTCGGCCATTGATTTGAATTCGAGATGAAGCCGAGAAGTTATGTTTTTTTTAAACGAAGACTCATTATCATTCTCTTCTATAAAAAAAAACGAACGCGTGTTAGACGGTTGAACACTTTTTTTCAGAGTGTCGATAAGTGTTGATGAGATCAATAGTAAATTGAAGAGAAACTATGTATATATTATATTTTTAATTTCAAATTTTAAATTCAAATTTAAATCGTATCAAATTACGCAACTAAAAATCTCGACCTCCTATCGAGGCATGTCGCCAGGCGTTTATAATGTTAAACCCCTATTCCGAACACAATGGAAAAGGTTTCGAGTCCAAATTCGATCGTATGGAGAAGATAGCTTTTTGGACCAGTTATAATATTAAATTTTCGATATAAATTCATCGTGTTTGCTTACCGTACAGTCACACGACAACTCCGAATGCTACGGAAATTGAAATCCGATAATAATACAATATTATGGATCCAACGGAACAAGTTTCGTCGAATTCCGAGACTGTGCCTCGGAAGGCTATTTTTAAATATCGATTTAAACGACATAAATTCAAACTAAACAAAACAGTTTCAAATTTAACTTTTAAAAGTTTTATTATCTCCAGTATTATCAATATGAATTTTCTGAGCCTTTAAAATATTTTTAACAGGCATAAAACTGAAGATACAATATTTTTACCCAACTTCAAAAATCAAATTACATTATTTAATTGCCAAATAAACAGTGATATTTAAAATTCAAGTTAAACTATCTTCCAAATAATTAAAATCAATTAAATATTTTAATTTCAAATGTCCAAAATTCAGGGTCGTCACATATATATACAAGCTTCTTATGTGTAAACAAGAGATAAAAACAAAGTACCACATCACATCACAAGCCAAGCACATAGTGAGAGGAGTGGGATTCATGATCGGTAGAAGTGATGGGGGTGGTGGCACATGGTGGTGAGGTGTAAAGATGGTGTGAAAGATCGTGAAAATATCATAATATTTGTTTTTAAACATTTGCCTATAAATACAAGGCCTTAGCTCTCTCATTTCATTCATCCATTCACTTCTTCTACCTCCTTCTTCTTAAAGCTCTAAGAGCTCTCCTTTAATGGCATCCATGCCTTAAAAAATATCTACAAAGTTATGGCAAAATAACGTTAAATGTATACACATATATATACCATGCTGATCCACTTCAAAACCAAAGCCAAATCACTCCACGTCTCCACTCAAAGCTCACGGCCGCACCTCCATCACCACCCAAGGTCGAGATATAACGACACGGAATTTTATCACTTTGATTTTTGGAATATTTATTAGTTTTAAATATTCGATTTGAGGTTTTTATAATAAAATCCGTGTTTCAAATAATTGACCGATTTTTGATGACGTATTTTTGATTTAATTCATAGAATTTTTCCATAATTTTTAATTTGAAAAATAATTGAATTTTCGTTTGACATATTTTAGGTCGAACGTCGGTATTTTTGGGATTTAACAAAATAAATTAACATGTCTATTTTATTGTTGTTTTGGGATCGCATCATATTTCTGGGCACGATTGTATTTTATTTTTTATCCTTCGCGGCTCTTGCGTAGATGGGATATTGTGTAATGGAGTACCTAAAAATTTTCAGAACAAATCTTAAATCCAAAAAGGCATAGTTATACACTCATGTACATATAACATATCTCTAACAAAACTGCCTTTTTGTCTCCTGTCTTCAAAACGTAGTTTAAACATCATTATTATATTTTTATTTTTCCTATATATATAGACACACACGCATCAACACAAGGCTACAGGACAATATTTTCTTCCACTTTTCTTTCTTCATGAAAATATATACACACATTTTTGGCTTCATATTTTCCAAAAGAATATTTTTCCTTTTCATTCCTTCATCATTTTTGTTGCTGTGTTGTGTTGTGAATTTGGTGTGCTGTAGAGTTTTGGGAGGAGATGTGTATGTGAGTATATGTTTGGGATGTACTAGAAATGCATGTAAGTGGGTGGACGCATGGCAAGAAAGTGTTGACGTGAATATGTATAGTTGCATGAAAATAATGAAGGAGATGCTTGCAAGCGTGTTGAAGGCAGGTGGTCTGTGCGTGCAAGTGGACTTTGACAGTGGAGGCTAGGGGTGGTTGTGGCATGGGAAGAAGTTTAGCCGAGTTGTTGGGCTCGTGGAAATGTTTTTGTGCGGGGCATCGTGGTTGCAAGCATGGGAAGTAGCAGAAGCAGGTGCATGCGAATTAGAAGATGGAGATTACTATTCATTATACATGAATTTGCACTTTAGTCTAATACATTGTGTCCAATTGCATGCGTTAGAGGGAGGTGCTGTAGCGAATGGATGGGCTCGGGTCTGGGAAGATGTAGATAGGCTAAAGCATTTTGGGTTGTGTTTTTTTTATTTGGGCTTTGAGCCACATACATAGATGGTGAGAATTAATTGATTTTGTTTTGTTTAATTTATTTACACTAAGTGTTAAGTTTAAAATTTTGTACCTCGTCCAAATTAAATTCATTTGATCTGCGGATTTTTGCATTGGGTTCTTATTAACGAATATAACGCTTTGATATAAATAATTATTTGTTTTGGCCTAGTATAATTTAATGATAAATTAATATTGTCTGGTAATAATTATGTTAATTTGGATAATTACGTAGTTTAATTAATAATACCTCATGGGTGTTATTTATTTGGCCAAATAACCATTGTATTATTAAAGTAAATTGAACAGAGTAATTTGTACATCTGTTTAGCGAAAAGACACCATTCCGAAATTAATTTGCCATTTAAATAGTAAAATAAATCCCTGTTCTGCTATTTTAAAGATTTGGACATCTGATTATATATTGTTAATTGATATGCCCTTGGAATATGTGATATATTAACCAATGACGGTTAAGTGTTGAATTTATTTATATAGTCGTTGATGATGTAAATATTAGTTATTAACTTGGAAAGTTAAATTGAATGATATGGTAACTTGTTTAAGTACCATTGTGATTATTAAGCCTCTTTCAAATTTGAAAAGGTTAGTTATTGATTTGCAAGTTGTATTGAGAATAATTATTATCCATTATAAGGTTTTAAAGATAATTATTCTTTAGCAATAAGATTTAAAATGTAATAACTATTTATTAATAATGTTTTAAAGATAATTAATAATTGTTTTAATAATGATTTGTAGCTAATTATTTTACATGGTTTTCTAAAAGTTATTTCTTAAAGTTATTCAAGGGTATTTAATTATTATTTTAAAGTTATTTAATTATTGTTTTAAAATGTTTTTAATTATATATTTAAATTGATTTAACTATACTTTAATTTTTAATTAAAGTTATTTAATTATATTGATTAAAGTTAGTTGATTATATTTATAGGTTAATTAATTATCATATTAATATTATTTAAAAGTTGATTTTTGTATTGATAATGTTTTAAAGTTAATTTAATTATTATATTAATATTGTTTTAAAGTTAACTTATTAATACAATAGTAGTGCTTAAAATTAATTTAATATATTATTAATGAGATTCTAAAGTTATTGTTTTAAATGAGATTTAATTAAAATGAAATAGAAGGATGTTTAAATAATTACTTGTTATTTAAAGTTATTTTAAATAATTTATGGTTTATCAAGGAAACCTTACTAACTTAAAGAGTTTATTAAATAAGTTTGTTTAAATATGGGAAGAGTTTTATAAATGGTTTTGGATATTTATAAAAGAATTTATAAATGAGTTTTAAAGATCCGAAAAGGAGAAGTTTTATAAATGGGGTTTTGAGATTTTTAAAGAATGTTTTATAAATAGATTGGAGATTTATCAAGAAATTAATAAATAGATTTGGAGATATTTATAAAATAAAGAGACTTTAGAAAGAAGTGGTTAATTTTTATAGCGTAACTCGAGGGGTAGAGATTGCCTACAGTTTACAATGGATTCGCTAGGGTAGCGACGTAACCATTGTGTAAACTACGGTCTATAGTTGATTTTCATGGTGTAATTCGAGGGGTAGTGATTGCCTACAGTTTACTATGGATTCGCTGGGATAACGACGTAGCCATTGTGTAAATTGCGATCCATAGTCGATATTGAACTGTCCTTTCCATATCTATTTTTAAATATTTTCAAGTATTTTTGAAGGAAATGTTTTGTGAATGTGCTTATACCGGTGAGATAAGTATATGAATATTTTAATAAGTATTTGAAAGATGATTTTAAATTAATGGAAGATTAACCTAAGAGCCTTAGTGATTTCCATGGGACTTTGTTTGAATGTTTGTTTATTTGATAGTTAAATAACCGACTATCAAATCTTGGCCTAAATATGTAATCCTTCTTAATTTTGGTGGTACAGAAATATTCCCTACTTAACATCAAAGGATTTTAACTCTGGAAATATCTAGAAACAAACACGGGGATTATATGGTATAGTTACCGTCGGTGGTGCTATACTTTACATATAAACTCGTTTTATTCTTCTAGGACAAATGATGAGGAGATCTGTCCACTTAAATGATTAGGGGGTGATCCTTGCTCTTATGTATTGTCTGATTATTTCCTAAAGAACCGGTACTGAGCATTTCGAAAAATCGACGATTGGTTTTTGGAGCGCCCGGTAAGTGGGGGATTGTACTCGTAAGAGATGACTCGTACCGTAACCACTCCAAAACCATATACAGTTCTATGGAGGGGTTTCGTGATATATTAAGATGTTTGAATCCATGTGTGATTCTGAAACTCGTTGGGATATGGGAATCCATGTATGATTCCAAGACCTATTTAGGATATGGGAATCCATGTGTGATTTCAAGAGCCGTTGGGGTATTGGAATCCATGTGGGATTCCATAATCTATTTTGATGGCGGTGTGTGAGCTGGAACGCCGGACGTAGCCTCATCGGCGGTAATAACTAAAACCAAAGATAAGAGGCATGGCCAGCAGGGTCGGCAAACCCATAGGGTGTAGTCGGCTCCACCTAAACGTTACTTACAGTTGTTATGCATGCATGGGGCGATGCACTTGGTCTTAGCGAGACCCGCTATGTTTTTCCTATGGTACATCACTAGTTATGTATGCTAAATCGGAAGGATATCTCTGATCCTTGTGTAGGAGGACCGTTTGTGATGACCGCCCATGACCCCTGCACCGAATCTAGAGATAGTGCGCTGTAAAGTGTGCCGGGCGACCATGGACGATTGTCAGGGTAGATCAAAATAACAGGATCTATCGTATTACTCACAGCGCATGGACAAAATACAATAGAACATATGTATAGTGAAGCTTTACAGAATAAAATGCCATCATATAAAACTCCATAATAGTTGAATACAAGCATCCAAATAGTCAATACATCGAGCCTCACTACATAACACTCAGAGATTATACAAACAGCGGAACATCCAGTACATATAAGAAGATAATATGCAACCCTCTAGCTCGTCTTCGATATCAGCATCGTGAGAAGAGAACAGCACCTGTCACCTGCTACCTAGTCTGCCCGTCCCAAAATGGACGAACAGCCCAAGGCAATAAGAATTAAAACATAAAGCCTTGAGTCAGACAACAGTCTTAGTGAGCAGTAGATTAACTAACAACATACCAAAAGAGCATAAAGGAAAAAGGAATAGGAATACAACCCTCCCACTCCAACCTCTTTCTACAGTGATAGCCCCCAGACACACACTAAGCAGAAGCAAACATAGCAGAGCATACAATGTAAAGTAAAGAAATTGTCACTCGAGTCAAGGGCGATGTTTTCCAAGTACAAACCCCCAAGGCCTAAACCAAGATCAGATAAGCACCCAGAAAATACCGCTCTTGAGACCGAATGACGATACAACCAAACATCCATGACTCTGGCTATCACTGTTATCATTGCTTCGATATCACCGTTAGTTGAATGAACGGCTCCTTCTTTCATCCGTCAGTCAAGGGCTAATGGTAACCCCGGTTCTAGACATAACTCCCGCACGTCGTCGCAGCCCATGCCAAGGATTTTCGCAACTACCCAGAGTACTCGACCATCAACAGTTAGTCTTTTGGGCATCCCCATGTACTCTTGCTTAGAGCATGCTAGAACCTTCAACAACGATGAGATCTCAGCCTTCTAGTCATCCTCCTCGATGACTATTTCCATACTAGCTCAAGCACCTCTCGAGCATCCATTATCCTCAAACTCGAACCATATCACCGAGTTATCAACCTGCTTGGAATGATCCCGTCTGGATTAGACCAAGACTAACTCGAACCATATGGCCGAGTTACCAACATGCTTGGAATGATCCCGTCTGGATTAGACCAAGACTATCTCATATCATACTTCGCTTCATCACATCCTCGCAAAGCTTCATCCCAACATCATCATCATCAAATCTATGCATAAGAGCTTCACTATCCGCTACATATACCACAAGCAGCTTTCCCATTTCAAGAGCCTTCCTCTTAGCTGTTGAATCATCTTCGGTCTAAATCAAATCATCAATCATCTAATTCATAGCAATCAATCAAGTCAAACATTAATCCAAGCAATCAAGCATTCAAATATGATCTAAGTAGACAATTATAACAATAATGGCATTTTCGTAATTAAAGAGTTGAAAGTCCAACAAGAATGAAAACATGAACAATATCTCTACAAACTTGATGAATGAACTTGCATATGTTAACATGTGATAAAATGGTTGTCAAATCATCATGAATAATGGATCTACATAGATCTACACTTAGGATGAAGAAAATGCACGGAAATCACTATTTTAACACCAAATCGAGCCAACAATCCGATATACTCCTTTGGATCCGTGTGAGAGATAATCACCACTCACCAAATCTCCAAAACAAACCCAAATCAACACGCTTCAGATCTGGACAGCGAAGGATCAATCTCGATCTATCACCAATCCGCTTCAAACGATGAAATCTAACTTCAATGGATGAAGATCTTCAATCTAAGCTCTTGAATCTTCAATTTGATCTTCAACTTGGATGAATGGAAGCACTAGATTAGAGTGGAGAAAAGAAGTGAAGAAGTGTAGAAGTCGAGCTCTCAAAATGGCAGCACTTCGTCGCTTCAAAAATCCGGATCCCAAAAAGTGAGAAAAACCCCTCCTATTTATAGCTGAAAATTTACTAAGTCGAAACTCGGCTATCTCCTAAGTCGTCTCCGACTTACGACCTAAGACCCCTCCAACCTAAAGACTTATCAACCTAAGCTATAGCGACTTACGACTTAACAGAAATACCTACCTACGACTTAGCACCCCATACGACCTACGACTTAACTGCTATGCCAACCTACGACTTAAGGAAATCTCAAGCGCGCGACTTAACTTACACGCGACTTAACAAGTAGGCTACGACTTAACAAATAACTGGGGCTACGACTCAACTACTAAGTCGTCTACGACTTAAAACAGATCAACTCTTAAGTCGCTCACGACTTAACAACTACTAAGTCGCTCACGACCTATCACTCAGGCAGAAACCCAGCGACCTAACACCTTAAGTCTTCACGCGACCTAAAACATGTTACGACTTACGACTTAACTCGTACGACTTAACTCCCATAGGTCGTATACTCCCTAAGTCGCTAACCTATAGGTCATACCAAGACACTAGGTCGCTACACAGCTATCTCCAAACTCCTTAGGTCGTTTCCGACCTAACAATGCTAACTCGGAACCACTAGGTCGCTCATCCCTAGGTCGTTAACTACTGGGTTTAACTTGCTACTCCCATAGGTCGCTCCAAATTGTCCACGATCTAACTCTTAACTCGCCTATCCCCTTAGGTCGCAGACTTTCTTTAAGTCGTCTACGTCCTATCCCATGACTTACTAGGCTACGACCTAACTTCACCCAGACATAAGTCGTTAACTCACTATTTCTTAACTCGGTCAGGTTCTAAACCATATCCCCTAAGTCGTGTACGACTTACGACTTACACTAAGTCGTGGACGACTTAGGACTTAGAAATTTCGCCAATCCTCATGAAAACTTTTTCGACGAGATTTTCTTCGATGTTTCGATCCGTAAAAATACGGGTCGTTACATTCTCTCCCCCTTAGGAATTTCGCCCCCGAAATTCCAAACAGACAAAGCAATCAAAGACTATTCTGCACGCCTACCATCCATAACAATCAGCAAACCATGCATCTAATTCTAGCTTAGCATGCAGAATTCTAAAACTAGAACAAGTTACAATGTTGTTAGATGATACGACACCTTAGGGCCATACCTTGAAGAGTTCAGGATGAGCTGCCTTCATCCTCTCTTCCTCCTCCCACGTACAGTCGTTATCATCGTCACTCCATTGTATCTTGAGCAACTTAACTACCTTCCTCCTAAGTTGTTTCGTGTCGGTTTCCACAACACGAAGCGGCTTACGAGGTCTTCTATCGACTGGATCAACTTCGAAATCTTCACAGCTACCAGCAGAAACCACGGTATTCGAGTCGTGCACATACTTCCGTAGATATGATACGTGAAAAACATTGTGCACACCCGACATCTTCTCCGGTAACTCCAATCTATAGGCGAGCTTTCCAATTTGCTCGATAATCGGGAATGGTCCAACAAATCTCGGAGTCAATTTTCCTTTCTTCCCGAATCGAATAACATTCTTCAGTGGAGAAATCTTCACAAAAATCATATCACCAACGTCGAATTCCAAATCCTTACGACGTTTATCGGCATAACTCTTCTGACGGTCTTGGGCTGCCTTCATTCGTTGCCGAATGATCTCTATACAATCCGAAGTCTGTCGAATCATCTCTGGCCCAAGTATCAGCTTTTCTCCAGTTTCCAACCAACATGTCGGAGAGTTACACGGTCTTCCATACAATGCCTCATACGGTGCCATACCAATGCTTGACTGGTAACTGTTGTTGTACGCAAACTCCACCAAATGAAGGTGATCTTCCCATGATCCTCCGAAATCCAAAACACAAGCTCTGAGGAGATCTTCCAAAACTCGGTTGACTCTCTCGGTCTGACCATCTGTTTGAGGGTGATAAGCTGTACTCAAACACAACTCGGTTCCCAAAACTTCCTGGAAGCTCTTCCAAAATCCACTAGTGAACAATGGGTCTCGATCGTTCACTATACTCTTCGGAATACCATGGAATCGAACTATCCACTTAACATACAACTCAGCCAACTTTGATGCAGTCCTAGTCGGTCGAACAAGAATGAATCTCGCACTCTAGGTCAGACGATCCACAATGACCCAAATCCCTTCATTTCCCGTTCTGGTTCTGGGTAGCCCATCAATAAAATCCATCGATACTTGCTCCCACTTCCATGCAGGAACTTCTAATGGCTGAAGCAATCCACTAGGCTTCTTCTGTTCGGCTTTTACCAACTGGCAGTTCATACACTTGGAAATAAAATTTCCAACATCCTTCTTCATGCCTTCCCAGTAGTAGGTTCTCTTTATATCCCGATACATCTTATTTCCACCTGGATGAATTGTCAACTTTGAGTGGTGACTTTCCTTCAGAACTTCACTCCTCAATTCATCTATATCGGGAACAACTAGTCGTCCTTGCTTTCGAAGCCAACCCTCTCGATCGACCTCGAATCCTTTATCCTTTTCTGGATCTAATCCAGATTCCAATTCACGGATAATCTTGACAAGCTTATCGTCTCGCTTTTGGCTCTCGCCAATCCTTTCCACAAGAGGTCTTATCGATAAGTTTGCCAACATCTCAGGTTCCAATTCACATCTAGGCCTGAAGTCAAATCCAGCTAAATACTCGAGACTCTTCCATTCTGAAAACATGGCTCCCAATCCTGCATGTCTTCGACTTAACGCATCTGCCACTGCGTTACCTTTTCCCGGAGTATAAGCTATACCAAAATCATATGATGCCAAAAACTCTAGGCATCGCTGCTGCCGAAGATTCAAATCCTTTTGGGAGAAAAGATACTTCAATGACTTGTGATCCGTAAACAACTCGAATCAAACTCCCAATAGATAATGTCTCCACGTCTTCAGAGCAAATACAATCGTCGCTAACTCCAAATCATGAGTTGGGTAATTCCTTTCATGCGGCTTCAGTTGTCGACTGGCATACGCAACAACTTTATCCCTCTGCATCAGCACTGCTCCAAGTCCAGTACCACATGCATCGGTGTAAACCACCATCTCATCATTCCCACTAGGAATAGTCAAAACAGGAGCACTCGTCAATCTTTCTTTCAGGATTCTGAAAGCTTGCTCACACCTATCATCCCATCTGAACGCTAGGTTCTTCTTTGTCAATCCTGTTAACGATGCAGCTACCTTGGAGAAGTCTTTGATAAACCGTCGATAATATCCTGCTAATCCAAGAAAACTCCTCACATCTGATGCATTCTTAGGTCTGACCCAATCCTAGATTGCTGCCACCTTAGCGGGATCAACCGCTATTCCATTTCCAGAAATCACATGGCCTAAGAACCTCACTTCACTCTTCCAGAAGTGACACTTCGAAAACTTAGCCTTCAGTTGATGTTTCCGTAAGATTTCCCAAAACAATACGCAAGTGCGTCTTGTGCTCTTCTTCAGTTCTGGAATAAATCAGAATATCATCCACGAACACAAGTATGAACTTGTTCAACTGATCTCTGAACACTCTATTCATAAGATCCACAAAATATGCTGGCGCGTTAGTCAATCCAAACGGCATTACCAGCCACTCAAAGAAACCGGATGGTGTTCGAAAAGCAGTCTTTGGCACACTATCCTTAGCCACTCTCAACTGGTGAAATCCCGTTGCCAAATCCATCTGAGAAAACACCTTGGCTTCGTGAAGCTGATCAAACAAGTCATCCATTCTCGGCAACGGATACTTGTTCTTCTTAGTCACCTTATTCAGCTCATGATAATCGACGCACAATCTCAACGACCCATCTGCCTTGGTTGCGAACACAACTGGTGCACCCCACTCGGACACACTATGCTGAATGAATCCTTTCTGTAAAAGGTCGTCAACTTGCACCTTCAACTCATGTTGTTCCCTAGGCGCCATCCGCCTAAGAGGCATCACAACAGGTCTGGCTCCTTCAACTAGATCTATACAAAACTCGATCTCTCTATGCGGCGGCAACCCTTTGACTTCGTCAAAGACATCCTCGAATCCATTAGCGATTGGCACCGATGACAGTCCATCCCGTGGAACAACAAGCGAATACATGAAGCTCATGAAGACGCCTTCTTCATGCTTACATCGTATCACAATCTTTCGCCCCTCCACATTCTCGACTGTCACATCCAACCTTTCGCAATCAACCTTAGCCGCATACTTCCTAAGCCAGTCCATACCCAAAATAATTCCGAACCCCGCAAAGTTCAGAACAAAACAATCACAAACAAAAGAGCAACCATGACTCGATACAATCAGACCACGGCATAACATACACAAACAAGACGAACCCCCAACTGGATTAGTCACAACCAATGGCCTATCAACAATATCCGGTTCCAAACCCAACCGGCCTACAAGTTCGCTGCAAACAAACGAATGCGACGCCCCAGAATCAAACAGAACTCTAACTGGAACACCACATAGGAAAAGAGTACCTTGAACCACCACACTCTTTCCCTTCTCTTCAGCAGTAGGAGCCTTTGAAGACGACGGAACAGCTCCCAAAGCATAAGCTTGCACAATCTGCATGTCCTTCCGCGGTTCTGGACAATACTTCTTGATGTGCCCCGGCTTGTCACAGTTGTGACACTTCATCGGCACCTTTGGATTCTTGCAATCTTTGGAGAAATGGCCCTTCTGCTGACAATTGTAGCAGGTCACTTTGCCCTTCTGCTTCTTATGGCCACCCTTCCCCTTTTTCTACTGCTGCTTCCTTTTCTTGTTTCCACCCTGCTGGGGTTTAGACTCTTCCCTGGTCACATCAACAACAGATCCTTCCTTAGGAAACGGATTCTCGGGTCTAAGAGCTTCCTCCACAAGCTTCTCAAATGAATCGTCCATATGACCCACCGGTCTTGGAGCCTGAACTTGATCTCCAACATCTACTGATGGCCCCGGGGCTGACATCCTTCTCATGATCGAAGTCATCATAGCTTCGAACATAGCTGCATAATCAGCAGTCCCTTCAGCAGCTCGGCCTTCCCAAGCAGTTGGTCTCCCTCTTCGACTCATTCTCAATATCTATAAAAAGAAATGATCAGAACATCTAGAGAAACAACTGCATAAAGGACTAACTTACTTCTAAGCTACTATATTATATATAGTAATCATCCATCAAATTACAATTACGTCTCTCATACGTAGTTACGACAGCGAGCGTTGGGTAAAATCGATTAACCAATGCTCTGATACCAAATGTGACGACCGCCCATGACCCCTGCACCGAATCTAGAGATAGTGCGCTGTAAAGTGTGCCAAGCGACCATGGACGATTGTCAGGGTAGATCAAAATAACAGGATCTATCGTATTACTCACAGCGCATGGACAAAATACAATAGAACATATGTATAGTGAAGCTTTACAGAATAAAATGCCATCATATAAAACTCCATAATAGTTGAATACAAGCATCCAAATAGTCAATACATCAAGCCTCACTACATAACACTCAGAGATTATACAAACAGCGGAACATCCAGTACATATAAGAAGATAATATGCAACCCTCTAGCTCGTCTTCGATATCAGCATCGTGAGAAGAGAACAGCACCTGTCACCTGCTACCTAGTCTGCCCGTCCCAAAATGGACGAACAGCCCAAGGCAATAAGAATTAAAACATAAAGCCTTGAGTCAGAC
The DNA here is from genome assembly GCA_030737815.1 of Allium fistulosum. Lineage (NCBI taxonomy): Eukaryota > Viridiplantae > Streptophyta > Magnoliopsida > Asparagales > Amaryllidaceae > Allium > Allium fistulosum. The sequence goes on from CM060902.1 coordinate 1,529,089,704, forward strand.
AACTGTCTTAGTGAGCAGTAGATTAACTAACAGCATACCAGAAGAGCATAAAGGAAAAAGGAATAGGAATACAACCCTCCCACTCCAACCTCTTTCTACAGTGATAGCCCCAGACACACACTAAGCAGAAGCAAACATAGTAGAGCATACAATGTAAAGTAAAGAAATTATCACTCGAGTCAAAGGCGATGTTTTCCAAGTACAAACCCCCAAGGCCTAAACCAAGATCAGATAAGCACCCAGAAAATACCGCTCTTGAGACCGAATGACGATACAACCAAACATCCATGACTCTGGCTATCACTGTTATCATTGCTTCGATATCACCGTTAGTTGAATGAACGGCTCCTTCTTTCATCCGTCAGTCAAGGGCTAATGGTAACCCCGGTTCTAGACATAACTCCCGCACGTCGTCGCAGCCCGTGCCAAGGATTTTCGCAACTACCCAGAGTACTCGACCATCAACAGTTAGTCTTTTGGGCATCCCCATGTACTCTTGCTTAGAGCATGCTAGAACCTTCAACAACGATGAGATCTCAGCCTTCTAGTCATCCTCCTCGACGACTATTTCCATACTAGCTCAAGCGCCTCTCGAGCATCCATTATCCTCAAACTCGAACCATATCACCGAGTTATCAACCTGCTTGGAATGATCCCGTCTGGATTAGACCAAGACTAACTCGAACCATATGGCCGAGTTACCAACATGCTTGGAATGATCCCGTCTGGATTAGACCAAGACTATCTCATATCATACTTCGCTTCATCACATCCTCGCAAAGCTTCATCCCAACATCATCATCATCAAATCTATGCATAAGAGCTTCACTATCCGCTACATATGCCACAAGCAGCTTTCCCATTTCAAGAGCCTTCCTCTTAGCTTTTGAATCATCTTCGGTCTAAATCAAATCATCAATCATCTAATTCATAGCAATCAATCAAGTCAAACATTAATCCAAGCAATCAAGCATTCAAATATGATCTAAAAAGACAATTATAACAATAATGGCATTTTTGTAATTAAAGAGTTAAAAGTCCAACAAGCATGAAAACATGAACAATATCTCTACAAACTTGATGAATGAACTTGCATATGTTAACATGTGATAAAATGGTTGTCAAATCATCATGAACAATGGATCTACATGGATCTACACTTAGGATGAAGAAAATGCACGGAAATCACTATTTTAACACCAAATCGAGCCAACAATCCGATATACTCCTTTGGATCCGTGTGAGAGATAATCACCACTCACCAAATCTCCAAAACAAACCCAAATCAACATGCTTTATATCTGGACAGCGAAGGATCAATCTCGATCTATCACCAATCCGCTTCAAACGATGAAATCTAACTTCAATGGATGAAGATCTTCAATCTAAGCTCTTGAATCTTCAATTTGATATTCAACTTGGATGAATGGAAGCACTAGATTAGAGTGGAGAAAAGAAGTGAAGAAGTGTAGAAGTCGAGCTCTCAAAATGGCAGCACTTCGTCGCTTCAAAAATCTGGATCCCAAAAAGTGAGAAAAACCCCTCCTATTTATAGCTGAAAATTTACTAAGTCGAAACTCGGCTATCTCCTAAGTCGTCACCGACTTACGACCTAAGACCCCTCCGACCTAAAGACTTAACAACCTAAGCTATAGCGACTTACGACTTAACAGAAATACCTACCTACGACTTAGCACCCCATACGACCTACGACTTAACTGCTATGCCAACCTACGACTTAAGGAAATCTCAAGCGCGCGACTTAACTTACACGCGACTTAACAAGTAGGCTACGACTTAACAAATAACTGGGGCTACGACTCAACTACTAAGTCGTCTACGACTTAAAACAGATCAACTCTTAAGTCGCTCACGACTTAACAACTACTAAGTCGCTCACGACCTATCACTCAGGCAGAAACCCAGCGACCTAACACCTTAAGTCTTCACGCGACCTAAAACATGTTACGACTTACGACTTAACTCGTACGACTTAACTCCCATAGGTCGTATACTCCCTAAGTCGCTAACCTATAGGTCATACCAAGACACTAGGTCGCTACACAGCTATCTCCAAACTCCTTAGGTCGTTGTCGACCTAACAATGCTAACTCGGAACCACTAGGTCGCTCATCCCTAGGTCGTTAACTACTGGGTTTAACTTGCTACTCCCATAGGTCGCTCCAAACTATCCACGATCTAACTCTTAACTCGCCTATCCCATTAGGTCGCAGACTTTCTTTAAGTCGTCTACGTCCTATCCCACGACTTACTAGGCTACGACCTAACTTCACCCAGACATAAGTCGCTAACTCACTGTTTCTTAACTCGGTCAGGTTCTAAACCATATCCCCTAAGTCGTGTACGACTTACGACTTACACTAAGTCGTGGACGACTTAGGACTTAGAAATTTCACCAATCCTCATGAAAACTTTTTCGACGAGATTTTCTTCGATGTTTCGATCCGTAAAAATACGGGTCGTTACACCGTTTCTCGAAATACTGGGGACACCTCCATCGAAATCCCACACAATTAGCGAACGTACCTTACTTTTTTCTGATTATATACCTGATATTGTTGTGATACTCACGAGCATCACAACTACTTGATTATTGTTAATTTTAACCTTTAACATTATTATAATATCACTGGATTTTCCAATATAAAGGATTTGTTTATCGTAAGGTAAAAACCCGTCCGTGTTTATGCACGGTGTGGTCTTACGAGATACCTTTGATTTTAAAGGATTTTACAAGCTATAATAAATCAAATTCCTTGTGATTCGAGTTTCTTACATCGGTTTACCAGACTGGCCTTGGCGTTGTTTTCCTATAATGCTCAAGTCCGACCATGCATATTATTGATTTAGTTGGGGCTTTGGAGCTTTAGGAGACAGGCTGGAGGCCCAGAGACATATTCACGTACATGGTTATTTTTCCATTGCATTCTTTGTTGTATTTATCGGCAATTGTGAGGACAGGTTGTTATAACTATCCAAGCTGAAATAGAATAATATACTCTGATTGATGTATGTATATACTTATATTACTGTTTGTTTTTACGTAAAGATTGGTTTTATATTATAGATTATTCGTTCCGCTGTGAGATTCTGTGTTGTTATTTTTTTCTTTTTTTCTTCTTCCTTCTTCCTTTCCCCTAACTATCTGCCTTTCCATTCAATTTTAGTGGGTCATGTGTGGTTTATTTCCCGCTTAAACTGTACGAAATAGTGGGTCGTTACACACGGTATCAGAGCTTAGGTTGAGCGAACACGTAGGCCTTGGTGGGGGTAAACTCATTATAGATAGGGTTAGTAATGACCTAGAATGAGTAACTCATTAGAGATAGGATTAGTAATATCCTAGAGTGAGTTGAGTGTGTGTATATATATAGGAGAACGTATTTGTTATTTTTCATTAAAATGTTTTTATTGTGTCATTTGTTCTATTGAGTGGATTATGAATTCTGGTCGATGCGTTTGGTCAATGTTATCGATAGGGATTTCTAAACACTGAACAAGGCCAACCGACACAATATTGTTTTAAATTGGTAAATGAAATAACTTTATCTAGGAATTATTATATATAAGGATAATTTTTCAAAAATTTAATATAGTATTCTTGGTTGTGCTTGTTTGTTAGGAAACAATAATATTTTCTCATTATCTTCTAGAATTTGATTAGTTATGCTCGCCCAGTTCCGAGCATTGACTATTGTTTGTTGATCTATTTAGAATCTTCCTTTTTGAAACTTGGTTTGGGTAGGTAGGAATTTTGGGAATATTGAAAATGAATACCTTGTGAATTAAGTTTCACAATTTGACTATAAGGCGTTCGTTGACAGTGCTGGGTTAAAATTTGACTTTAATATAAGTTATTTATTTTAAGTAATTTAAATATTTTAAAATAAATATTTAGGGATGATTTTATATAAAATTGATTTTATAAAAATTAGGTTTTAATAAATGTTGTTTTGTTAAAATTGAAGCTAGAATAGTTTCGAAATAAATATTTGAGAAATGATTTCCTTTAAAAGGAGTAATTTTATTTATAATATGTGTTTTAAAAATAAAAGGAATTTGAGAACTTAAATCCTTGTGCTTTTGGAAAATGGTTTTCAAAGTTTCAAGAAGAAGATGATGATAATATTATTTGAAGATATTTTACGAATATAGGTATTTTAAAAGAGAATTTTGTTATAGATTTGTTTGGGTAATAGTAGATTTTGATTAAATCCCAAAAGCATGATTTGGTATACAAAAGGAAAGATGTATATTATTATTTCAAATGATTTATTGGAAAAGAAGTATTAATTTACTTGAACAGGTTTAAAGTATAAATATTTTAGGAAATAGTGACAATAGTTTACTTAAAAACATTTTCAAGTATAAATACTTTTAGAAGAGAAATTTTTTGACGAAAAGGTATATATTCTTTGGATTGGTTAGGGGAATGAGTCCCGATTTGTTTGTGGGGATCAAAATAATTTTCTAAGTGATGATAAAATGTTTGCTTAGGCGAACGGTATTGTGCACTTAGTAAATTATTCTCTTTGTCTTTGTACGGTCGGGACGAGTTCGAATCCGAACGAATCCAAAGCAAATTAGAATTAGATATTTTGTTGAAAATATTTAGCTAGAAGTATATATGTATATATATATATAATATTGTTTCAAAAGGGGATTTGAAAAGAAGAAAAGTGTTTTTAAATTAACTAGTTCGAGTGGCTGAAAATAACTAAAAATGGGCAGGAGATGTGTCCAGATGGTAGACACTTCTCTTAAGTATTACCCTCCTAAGTAAGAGAATATATAATAGTGTTTGGTAGTACCCAGTTCTTTGGTTTCATTTTAGGGTTACTCGGACTATATATATTTATTATAGGTTAAACTATATATGGTATCATTTCAAAAGATTTTTGAAATAAATATCTGGGTATTTGACTCTTAAGTTTTCAAAATGTAAAGGTATTTTGATTAAAGAATGGGTTGATAAATGAAGTTTTACTTGGGTTAAATTTATTGAGAAGGTTTAATAAACTTTATTTTATTAAAGCTATATTTTGATTTTAACATCTATGAAGTTAAAAATCATTTGATGTTATTGGGCCGGCTAATAAACATTTTTATCTCTGAGTGTCTATAGAAAAGTAGATTCTAGGATGGAGTTTGGATACCAGCATCCTACTCTTCTTAGCTACTTAACAGACCAAACGAGTAAAGAAGTTGTATTTGTCGACTCAGTTTTATGCCCCAGATTTATTTTGGACCTACATCTGAATAGTTGATAGTGAACATAATTAAAAATTAGATGTTTTGTATATACTCTTAGGATATAAGATCGAATATTATACAAACTAATAAAGTAAAATGACTTTATGAAGGGTTTCATTAATAGAATTGTATCATCTAAAATGTTTGAACCTAAGTTGGAACTTTTATGAAATGTTTTCATAAATAATTTTAACAGAAATATAATTGGTATTGGTGAGGATCAATAATATAAGTACATAGGTTGTACATTGACCATTTCCCTTTCTTATATTATTCTCGATCCAAGATTCGGGTACATGACTTGAGGTGTTTAACACCATTTCGAATAAGACTTTATTATTCGATTTTTGACGGCGAACACTTGGTGAAGGTTCTTAATATGGAACCAAGGTTTTCTATCATAGTATATATGGCTATGTAAGAAGAATAGAAGCTTCTAATTAAGAAGCCTGATCGAAGTCCATACTAGTAAATCAGGTAAGCAATACTAGTTCAGAAGAAAAAGCTATGTATTCGAGTAAGTGATCGAATCAGATTTCATGCATGGATGATCTTTGTGCATACTATTAATTATTTCTGGGTTAGGGTTATGGTAAATTTCGGGGACGAAATTCTACTTAAGGGGATAGAGTGTAACGACCCGGAATTTTATTACCTTGATTTTTGAAATATTTAATTAGTTTTAAATATTCGATATAGGGTTTATATAATAAAATCTGTGTTTCAAATAAGTGCCCGATTTTTTATGATGTATTTTTAATTTAATTTATAGAATTTTTCCATAAGTTTTAATTTGAAAAATAATTGAATTTTTGTTTGACATATTTTACGTCGAACGTCGGTATTTTTGAGATTTAACAGAATAAGTTAAACTATCTATTTTATTGTGGTTTTGTGATCGCATCATATTTCTATGCACGATCGTATTTTATTTTCTGTCGTTCGCGGCTCATACGTAGACGGGATATTGTGTAACAAAGTACCCAAAAAATTTCAAAAGAAATATTAAAACCAAAAAGGCATAATTATACACTCACGTACACACAACATATCTCCATCAAAACTGTCTTTTTGTCTCCTGTCTTCAAAAAGTAGTTTAAACATTATTATTATGTTTTTATTTTTCCTATATATATATCAACACAAGGCTGGAAGACATTATTTTCTTCCACTTTTCTTTCTTCATGAAAATATACAGACACGTTCTTGGCTTCATATTTTCCTAAAGAACATTTTACCTTTTCATTCCTTCATCATTTTTGTTGTTGTGTTGTGAATTTGGTGTGCTGTAGAGTTTTGGGAGGAGATGTGTATGTGAGTATATGTTTGGGTTGTAGTGGAAATGCATGCAAGTGGGTGGATGCATGGCAAGAAAGTGTGGACATGAATATGTATAGGTGCATGAAAGTAATGAAGGAGATGCTTGCGTGCGTGTTGAGGGCAGGTGGTCCATGCGTGCAAGTGGGCTTTGACAGTGAAGGCTAGGGGTGGTTGTGGTATGGGAAGAAGTTGAGCCAGGTTGTTGGACTCGTGAAATGTTTTTAAGAGGGGCGGCGTGGTTGCAGGCATGGGAAGTAGCAGGAGCAGGTGCATGCGAATTAGAAGATGGAGATTATTGTTCATTATACATGAATTTGCACTTTAGTCCAATACATTGTGTCAAATTGCATGCGTTAGAGGGGGGGTGTTGTTGCGAATGGATGGGCTCGGGTCTGGGAAGATGTAGATAGGCTAAAGCATTTTGGGCTAAGTTTATATTTGGATTTGTGGTTTGGGCCGCATACATAGATGGCAAGAATTAATTGATTTTGTTTTTTTTAATTTATTTAATCTAAGTGTTAAGTTTAGAAATTTGTATCTCGTACGTATTAATCCAAGTGTATTGCTGATTTTTGCGTTGGGTTCGTATTAACGAATGCAATGCTTTGATATAAATAATTGTTCGTTTTGACGCAGTATAATTTAATAATAAATTAATACTGCCTGATAATAGTTATGTTAATTTGGATAATTACGTAGTTCAATTAATAATACCTCACAGGTGTTATTTATTTAGCCAAATAATCACTGTATTATTAAAGTAAATTGAATAGAGTAATTTGGACATCTGCTTAGCAAAAAAATACACCATTCTGCTAATAAAATTAATTTGACATTTAAATAGCAGAATAAATCCCTGTTTTGCTATTTTAAAGATCTGGACATCTTATTATATATCGTTAATTGATATGCCGCTTGGAATATATGATATGTTAACCAATGGAGGTTAAGTGTTGAATTTATTTATATAGTCATTGATGATATTAATATTAGTTATTAACTTGGAAGGTTAAATTAAATGATATGGTAGCTTGTTTAAGTACCATTGCGATCGTTAAGCCTCTTTCAAATTTGAAAAGGTTAGTTATTAATTTGCAAGTTATTTTGAGAATATTTATTATTTATTATAAGGTTTTAAATATAATTATTCTTTAGTAATAAGATTTAAAAAGTAATAACTATTTATTAATAATGTTTAAAGATAATTAATAATTGTTTTTAATAATGATTTAAAACTAATTATTCTAAATGATTTGTAAAAGTTATTTCTTAAAGTTATTTAAGGGTATTTAATTATTATTTTAAAGTTATTTAATTATTGTTTTAAAATGTTTTTATTTATTTATTTAAATTGATTTAACTATACTTTAACTTTAATTAAAGTTATTTAATTATATTGATTTAATTTATTTAATTATATTTATAGGTTAATTATTTATCATATTAATGTTATTCAAAAGTTAATTTTCGTATTGATAACGTTTTAAAGTTAATTTAATTATTATATTAATATTGTTTTGAATTTAAATTTTTTAATACAATAATAGTGCTTAAAATTAATTTAATATATTATTAATGAGATTCTAAAGTTATTATTTCAAATGAGATTTAAATAAAACGAAATAGAAGGATGTTTAAATAATAACTTGTTATTTAACTTATTTAAATAATTTATGGTTTATCAAGGGAACCTTACTGACTTAAAGAGTTTAGTAAATAAGTTTGTTTAAATATGGGAAGAGTTTTATAAATGGTTCTGGATATTTATAAAAGAATAGATAAATGAGTTTTAAAGATATGAAAAGGAGAAGTTTTATAAATAGGGTTTTGAGATTTTTAAAGAATGTTTTATAAATAGATTGGAGATTTGTAAAGACACTTTATAAATAGATTTGGAGATATTTATAAAATAAAGAGACTTTGGAAAGAAATGGTTGATTTTATAGCGTAATTTGAGGGGTAGTGATTGCCTACAATTTACTATGGATTCGTTGGATAGCGATGTAATCATTGTGTAAACAGCGATCTATAGTTGATTTTCATGGCGTAATTCGAGGTGTAGTGATTGCCTACAGTTTACTATGGATTCGTTGTGATAGCGACGTAACCATTGTGTAAGCTGCGATCCATAGTCGATATTGAACGGTGCTTTGGATATCTATTTTTAAATGTTTTCAAGTATTTTTGATGGAAATGGTTTGTGAATATACTTATATCGATGAGATAAGTATATGAATATTTTAATAAATATTTGAAAGATGATTTTAAATTAATGGAAGATTAATCTAAGAGGCTTAGTGACTTCCATGGGAATGAAATCTTTGTTTGATTGTTTGTTTATTTGATGGTTAAATAACCGACTATCAAATCTTGGCCTAAATATGTAATCCTTCTTAATTTTGATGGTACAAAAATATTCCCTACTTAACACCGAAGGATTTTAACTCTAGAAATATCTAGGAGAAACACGAGGATTATATGGTACAGTTACCGTGGTGGCGCTTAACTGTACGTATAAACTTGTTTTGTTCTTCTAGGATAAATTATGAGGAGATCCATCCACTTAAACGGTTAGGGGGTGACCCCACTCTTATGTATTGTCTGATTATTTCCTAAAGAACTGGTATTGAGCATTCCAAAAAATCGACGATTGGTTTTTTGAGAATCCGGTAAGTGGGAGAGTGTACTCGTAAGAGATGACTCATACCGTAACCACTCCCAAAACCATATATAGTCGTATGGAGGAGTTTCTTAATATATTAAGATGTTTGAATCCATGTGTGATTCCAAGACCCTTGGGGTATGGGAATCTATGTGTGATTCCATGATCTATTTAGGATATGGGAATCCATGTATGATTCCGAGACCCGTTAGGGTATTGGAATCTATGTGGGATTCCATGATCTATTTTGATGGCGGTGTGTGAGCTGGAACGCCGGACAGAGCCTCATAAGTGGTAATGACTAAAACCAAAGATAGGAGGCATGGCCAGTACGGTTGGCAAACCCATATGGTGTAGTCGGCTCTACCTAGACGTTACTTATAGTTGTTATGCATGCGATGCAATCGGTCTTAGCGAGACTAGCTATGTTTTTCCTATGGTGCATCACTAGGGATGTATGCTGCTTCAGAAGGATATCTCTGGTACTTGTGCAGGAGGACCATTTCTCAAAGTCCTAAGGACGGCTCTAGGGAAATCTCACACAATTAGCAAACGTACCTTATTGGTTTTTGGCTATTTCCTAGTATTATTGTGATGTACACTCACGAGCATCACAACTACTTCATTTTGTTAATTTCATCCTTAGACATTATTATAATATCACTGGATTTTTTGATCTAAAGGTTTTTGTTATCGTAAGGTAAAAACCCGTCCATGTTTATATGCGGCATGGTCTTATGAGATACCTTTGATTTTAAAGGATTTTACAAGATATAATAAATCAAATTCCTTGTGATTTGAGTTTCTCATGCTGGTTTACCAGACTGACCCGGGCATTGTTTTCCTATGATGCTCAGGTCAGACCGAGCATATTGCAGATTTAGTTGGAGTATTTGGAGCTTTAGGAGATGAGCTAGAAGCCAAGAGCCATATTCACGTACATGGTTATTTTTATGTTGCATTCGTTGTTGTATTTATCAACAATTGTGAGGATAAGATGTTATAACTGTCCGGGTTGAAATAGGCTAGTATACTCCAATTGATGTCTATATATACTTATATTATAGTTTGTTTTTGTATAAAGATTGGTTTTATATTATAGATCATTCGTTCCACTGTGAGATTCTGTGTTGTTATTTTTTTCTTCTTGTCTTCTTCCTACTTTCTTTCCCCTAACTATCCGCCTTTCCATTCAATTTGAGTGGGTCATGTGTGGTTTATTGCCCGCTTAAACTGTATGGAATAGTGAGTCATTACACGAGCACTCCATAGGCTTTGATTCGATCGTAGCGAAGCTATAGCGAATTTTCGTAGAGTTAGAAACCAATGAAGGTGAGAAAACTCTATAAATATATATATATATATATATATATATGATGTGATATTATTGCTATGGATATTTTCTATGCTTTGATCATCAAGTTTGGTTGTTTACTATAGTTGTTTAATGGTGTTAATAAGTCATGTTAATATACATTGAATATCACAAAGGAAATCACTTTTCTTTATTAAATGAAATGAAATCTATGAGCTTGTTAAACCTCTTTAAAATGGTTTTAAAATGATTTAGAAATGTTTTATAAACATTTAAAAGTATTTCGGCAAGGTTTGAAAAGAAAATAAAATTTGAGTTAAAATATGCGTGTCGCGTTATGGTAGTTCGCGATTTCGCGCCGCAGAAAGTTAAATCCATTTATACGATGGACTCAGAATCAGAATTCTTTGGAATAAGAATTTTCCGAACTCTTATAATCATAGTTTTCAAACAAATGAAAAAGATCGAAATTTTGTTTAGAAGATTTTGAAATATGAGCAAAACAAGTTTTCAAAATAGTCGCGGTTTGGCAGTTCGGAAACCAAAGCAATAAATTCTTCATAAATGATATTTTTAATTCTTTAAAAATATGGAATAAATTCTATAAATATTTTAAAATGTTTTAATAGAGATTTGAGTTATAAAAATGGATTTGTAAATGATAGAAAAATTGTTTTGATCAAACAAGCTTAAAAGCACTATTCGTAACACTTTTTGCAACACTTTTAATAACTTTTGAATTATAACTTTAAATTTAAGTATACTCAAATATTTTATAAATGTTTTCAAATAAATAATTAAGTATTTTAAAGATGATTTGGAGGTTCCATAAAAATTTTAAAAGAGTTTAAATAAATGATTTAAAAAAGCTTTTATAATCAAGTGATTTAATCTTGGCTCTAAAAGCTGATGAGTAGACTGAATTTTTCTATTCATGGGATCCTGATGTGAGGTGCTTAAACTAAGGAGATGTTTAGAAGCAACCAGTGCCCTGCCTCACTTGGCCTCTTTCCTGGGCGAGGAAAAGATAAGGTCGAAATGTCGGAAACGAGACAAGTATAAAAGATTCAAATTTACAAAATTAATTTAATACAACTTGGATTGTATAGAAATAATCTTCTTATACTTAGTATTAAATTTCGAGGAGGGAACCCATCTGTGTGAATTTAAAAGGTGATTTCACCGTTATTCAACAGATAGTAAAGGTTGAATATGGAAATTGACGTTGAGTAGAATTAGTATAATTTATATCAACCCATTTTACTCAAAATGGTTTTGTAATATGATTTATGAGAAATGATTTTGATTTGGTATTTCCAAGACAAAGAGAGGTTTAATGATTCTGTATATATACCAAAAAGAAATGTTTAAAAGATATATATCTCTAGAAGATATCATTTGATAAGAGAGAAAGTAATTAATCAAATGATAAGCACCTACCTACTTAACATCTTTTTATCGATAATTAGTTCGAAGAAACTAGGGCCAGATTTGGGAGATTCCTATCCGAAAACCAATTCGAACCAATTTACGAGTTTGAAAGTGAAGACATGTTAAAAACAATGAAGTTGAAGGCGTGGATCTTCATAACTGAAGGATTGCTTGTTGATAATTTTGAAGTAGCTTCCAAGATAAATAAATAACAGTGGTCCCTTCATTCCAGGATCTTCGTATGCAAAGACTACTCGCTACTAATCCAAGGAGTGATGTCGACAGGATGTGGTAGGAGAGTGCCTTCAATCTGTCCTGTTCTTGGACAACTTATATGGATGGATGTTTGACATTGAATTTCTAAGATCATAGTGTTGGAACCTGTCTTCTTCGATTTTAATATGACAACTATATATTTCAAACTATATACTATGATAACAAATATTCTTACAGGAATCTACAAAGAAAAGCTATTATCATATCGTCAACAAACAAAGCTCAAAGCTCTTAAGTATATTGATTATTATTTCCGGTTAGTTATTTTTGTACAATCTCTGATATGATGATAACACACACACACACACAAATAATTTTTGGAAAACATGTTCTACAAATATAAAATATCTTTTTATAGACATAAAAGTATTTTCAAAAGTTTCTCAAGTTCAGAATCACTAAAATAAAGAAGAACAAATCAGTACAAATTCAGACATCTGTCACTTTTATTTAGCCATCTGTCATAAAAACAGACGTCTGTCACTTTAATACAGACGTCTGTCATAAAAACAGACGTCTAAATTAAATGAACAGACGTCTAAACTCACAGAAATTTGTTTCTTCTGCCTATTTGACTGTTTAAACTTACTTAGCCATCTGTCACTTTTTCTCAGACATCTGAACTTAACGAACTGAAGCATCTCTTCATGAAAATTCAAATTTTGAAGAGTTGTCTTCTTCACCAACAGTTGCACTCCTTCTAATGGTTGCAACTATTGAATTAAAACTATTCAATACTATAAATAGAGATGAAAATCCACTATTTCAAGAACCAATTCTTTCTATCTATACTTGCTTTGTATTATCATAATCACAAGTGATTTTCAATCTATACTTCCTATCTTTGCACATTCAAATCATCATATCAAGAAGATTATAGGAAGGGTGTACTACATTGACTATATTTGTGTTATTCAAAGAACACACAAAGTCGAGAAACAATTTACCAAATTGTATTTGAAGTCCTATTCGGTTGCTTAGGCGGAAAAGTCCTATTCGGTTGCTTAGGCGGAAAAGTCCTGTTCGGTTGCTCAGGCGATGTAATACCTGTTCCTCCGGGTTAAGTGAGGGTTATTCGAGAAATTCCAGAAGCAGTCTGGGACTGGACGTAGAACGAGAAGTTCGAACCAGTATAAAAATCCCTGGTGTCATTTTTATTACTGCTATTTACTAATATTTATAATTCCGCACTTGCTAGACTAATCCTACTGTATATTATCGATCCATATACACTTTCATTTGGTATCAGAGCCTGGAATTCTAGAGATCGTAACAACATCCTAGAATAAATGGCTACAAAGAGATCTAGTCAAGGCAATAAGAAGAGGAAAAGCAATAAAGAAGAATCAAAGGAGCAAACAAACAAATGCTTCATAGCTAAACTCAGATCACAATCGGTATGTTCAGATTCTTTATATAAAGATCTTCTGTTAGCACATGACGAATTATTAAAAGATTGTAAAACTTTGATGAAAGTTAATACAATTGCTTTAGCTAAGTTAAAAGATTGTGAGCAAGAAATTTCAAATTTAAAAGAAGAAAATAAATTTTTGGTAAAACAAACTAAATGTTTTGAAAATACCGTCGAAGAACTTGTTTTACAAAAAGATTTCCTACAAAAAGAAAATGAGCAGTTAGAAGATAAAAACAATGATCTTTTGGAGGAAATCAATGTTTTGCAAAATAAAAATATTTTTTTGGAAAATTCTTTAAATAATTCTAGTTCTTTAATTTTGTCTCTTGAAAAAGAGAATGAAGCTTTAATTAAAAAGAATTTAGAATTATCTAAAGAATGTGAGATTTTAAAAGTTAATAATAATATTTTTCAAAAAAAAGTTTGTGATTCTAAAGCTAATTTTGAAAGATTAAATACAAAAATCATAAATTTTAACAAAGGTAAAGATATATTATCTTCCTTAGTTACAAATTCAAAAGCTCACAATGATAAAAGTGGTTTAAGTTATAATAAAATTGATCGTAGAAATAGCACTAGATATGCTTTCATGTATAGTAAAAATGTTAGTGCTAGTACTAAATTTCGAGTAAAGTCTAAATCCAATTTTTATAGAAATTCAAATACTACTATGACCAATAATGTTTATAATTTCCCTAGAAGTACAAAATCATTGACCAGAAATATGAATAAAAATTATCTAAATATTTGGGTTCCTATTAATTGGAAAAATAGAGAAAAATACATTGATGATTATTTTGATATGGTAGTCAATAATGAAAATTATATTTATAAAGGATCAACCACACCCAAATGAGTATGGTTTCCTAAGACCTAACCTCCCGGACCCTAACATAATAAGTGGGTACCGAAAATGATTATTATTTTTTGTAGGTACTCAGAGAAACAAAAGGAAAAGGATAGATTTTGGAATTTTAAAGAATGTTTCATACATTTAATAGAATTACGTGCTTACAATGAAATATGGACTTCAGCAAATATGGTAAAATCTATTTTATTTTTCCTTCATAATTAATAATGAGTTTATCTCGTTATTTATAAGATATTTTATATAATTTATTATATTACTTCATTCTTTTTGATAATCAAAAAGGGGGAGAAATTCATATACATATTGAATCATAAAACATAACTTAAAAAGGTTGAAATACAAAAAAAATCAGCCTAACAGACGTCTGATAGGTTTTAACAGACGTCTGTATACTTATTTTTTGTTTGAGCCGTCTGAACATTTTGTCACAGACGTCTGTCTTCAAATATAGACGTCTGCAACAAAAATTTAGACGTCTAAATTTAGTACAAAATGTTTTTTACTCTCTGTTTAAAATTAAGACCTCTGAGACGTCTGAACAAAATCTTTTAGACGTCTGTCATCATACTTAGCCGTCTAATATAATTTTTAGACGTCTAAATCTATTAATTTTTTCAATCTTTTTTATTTTCTACAGAACATCAGACGTCTGTTATGTGACTTAAGTAATTTATTCTTATGTTCTGTATCTTTTTATAAATATGTATTTCTGTCCTATATCACTGTTTTTCTTTGTTTAGTGTATTAAGATATGGAACCTGTTCAAACATATGTTCAAATCTGTTTTTATACTCCAAATATTCTGACTCTTCCACAACAAAATTTTATCATTGGTATGTTCTGAACAAAGTTCATATTGCTATTCAACAATGTGTTTTATCATCACATTTCTAACGAAACCCCTTACAAATTCCTTTTTGTTAATGACAAAGGGGGAGAAATATTAATCATTCTGCAATATAATATGGTCATGTTGACAGGGGGAGAAAAAGGTATGGTTATACTAACCGTTTAATTATATAGTTGTCATCATCAAAAAGGGGGAGAATGTTGGAACCTGCCTTCTTCGATTTTAATGTGACAACTATATATTTCAAACTATATACTATGATAACAAATATTCTTACAGGAATCTACAAAGAAAAGCTATTATCATATCGTCAACAAACAAAGCTCAAAGCTCTTAAGTATATTGATTATTATTTCCGGTTAGTTATTTTTGTACAATCTCTGATATGATGATAACACACACACACACACAAATAATTTTTGGAAAACATGTTCTACAAATATAAAATATCTTTTTATAGACATAAAAGTATTTTCAAAAGTTTCTCAAGTTCAGAATCACTAAAATAAAGAAGAGGAACAAATCAGTACAAATTCAGACATCTGTCACTTTTATTTAGCCATCTGTCATAAAAACAGACGTCTGTCACTTTAATACAGACGTTTGTCATAAAAACAGACGTCTAAATTAAATGAACAGACGTCTAAACTCATAGAAATTTGTTTCTTCTGCCTATTTGACTGTTTAAACTTACTTAGCCATCTGTCACTTTTTCTCAGACATCTGAACTTGACGAACTGAAGCATCTCTTCATGAAAATTCAAATTTTGAAGAGTTGTCTTCTTCACCAACAGTTGCACTCCTTCTAATGGTTGCAACTATTGAATTAAAACTATTCAATACTATAAATAGAGATGAAAATCCACTATTTCAAGAACCAATTCTTTCTATCTATACTTGCTTTGTATTATCATAATCACAAGTGATTTTCAATCTATACTTCCTATCTTTGCACATTCAAATCATCATATCAAGAAGATTATAGGAAGGGTGTACTACATTGACTATATTTGTGTTATTCAAAGAACACACAAAGTCGAGAAACAATTTACCAAATTGTATTTGAAGTCCTATTCGGTTGCTTAGGCGGAAAAGTCCTATTCGGTTGCTTAGGCGGAAAAGTCCTGTTCGGTTGCTCAGGCGGTGTAATACCTGTTCCTCCGGGTTAAGTGAGGGTTATTCGAGAAATTCCAGAAGCAGTCTGGGACTGGACGTAGAACGAGAAGTTCGAACCAGTATAAAAATCCCTGGTGTCATTTTTATTACTGCTATTTACTAATATTTATAATTCCGCACTTGCTAGACTAATCCTACTGTATATTATCGATCCATATACACTTTCACATAGTGCATTGATCTCTACAAACGTACATCTGTTGGTGGTGTAGGAGGTAACCCCTCTTATGCTTAACACCCTTCTCTAAGGCGTACGAGCTTAGAGGTTGTACTTTTGTTGAAATCAATAGTGTGCTATTGGAAATGGCAAATGTGGAATTTTAAGTGAAAATATTCTATGATATGTAGACTTTACCTCAAGCCTCACACCCGGGGAATTGTGAAACAGGGGTTCTCTAAGGCTTAGTGGTTCACAACCGTTAGGGTATGATATCACCTTTCTAGATTTATTTATTTCTACCTGCTATAACGTCGAGTTTAAATTTTATGGTGTATGCTATGAGACATCTCGGAGAGGTCAGGCAGCCAGGGTGATATCATATTCGGTGCTATCTGTACCATTTGTTGGTCTCGGGTAGGCCGGTCTTAATTCGTAGAGGACCATCAATTGGAGACCTCGGTACATTCCTCTACAAATGTACTATACGGGAGGTAGTCCCTTACCTCACTATTCATTGTAAATCCATTCTCTAATAAGTTCCTTCGAACTTAGTTGTTGCCGTCAAATTTAACCAGTGTAAAATTTTCGGCTATTTTAATATGTTTATTTGAAAGGTTTTTCAAAGAATGTCATTAAAAATAATATCACTGGATTTTATGTAGAAATGATTTGGTAATCATAAGGTAAAAACCTATTTCGTGTTTATGTGCGGCGTGGTTTGATACGATACCCTTCGTTTTCAAATAGTCGTATTTTGAGTTTCTTACACTAGACCCATGACTGATGTGGAGTTTATTTTCTCTCTTAAACTCTTGGTGACCTATTTTTTCGGGCAGCCTAGTAGTCAGGTTTAGTTTGGGGCATTTTGGAAGAGCTTGGAGCATGGACCTAGAAGATTCTTCTGAAGATTGTTATCCATTTACACCACACTCATGTACTATTGTATTCAGCATTTGTAAGGATAGAGATATACATAACTGTACATGTTGATGTTAATTTAAACTCTGATAATTTTCCATTGTAAAGATTAAATGTTGAAATAATATATGTCATTCCACTCGTGTAAGATTCAGTTCTATGTCTTTATCTTCTTCTTTCCCTTAACGGTCGAGTTTTTCCAACACTTGAATTTATGGCACGTAAATACCGAGGGTGTGTTAGTGTTGATTTTCGAGGGTCGGAAATCCCGTTCGTTACATTCAGTATCAGGGCTTAGGTTGGGCGAACACCTAGGCTTTGGTGGGGTAAAACTCATTATAGATAGGGTTAGTAATATCCTAGAATGAGTGACTCATTAGAGATAGATTTAGTAACGCCCTAGAATGAGTATGAGTGTAATATATATATTTGAGCGCATATTTGTTAATGCTATATATAAATGATTTCTTGTTTTGACAAAATTGGTAAATGAAATAATTTTACCTAAGATTATATTTTGAATATAAAGGATTATCTTTCAAAAGATATAGTTATTTATGTAGTGTTTGGTAGTTAAGGGAATGAGAATATTCCGTTACCATCATTTGTTGATTGGTTGTTTGGTTTAAAAGTTTAAATATGAACACCTCATGAATTTTGTCTCACAATTTGACTGTATGGTGTTCGATAAATAATAATGTTGGTTTAAGATTAAAGGAATTTATTTAAGATAAGTAAATTTTATGAATGTTTCTTATATAAGTGATTTTATTGATTGGATTTATAAAACGTGTTTTGTAAAGGAAACAAATTATAATATAAGAAGTTTATTAGAAGTTTAGAAATAAAAGATAATTTATTAATTTAATGAATTATTTTGAAAATGGTTTTTTTCAGAAACTGTTAAGATATGTTTATAGAAAAGAAATGTTTATTATAATTTTAATGGAAAAAGTATTTATCTTTGGGATGAAATGTTTTCCTTTAAGAAAATATTTGGAAATAAATATTCAGAGTGATTATATATAAATATGCATCTTTAAAAGATAAAAGTTTTATGAAAAGTTTTTATAAAATTTTTTGAATGTTAACAAGTACATATGAGGTACGTAGATCATTTCGCCACACGATTTTGATTTAAGATTCAAGTGCAGAACTTTAAGGTGTTTACACCAATCTGAAAAAGGATTTATCACCCAATTCTTGATGACGAACATTAATGAGGGTTTGTGGTTGGATACTTGAGTTTTCTACCATAGTTGAGATCTATGCAGGGAAAACTAAAATTTTGATCAGAAAGCCTGATCGTAGTCTGCACTAGAGGATCAGGGGGTAAATGCTAGTTCAGAAGTAAAGTTATGGATTTGAATTGTAGATTGAATCAAATACTTCGTACGGATGATCTATATATATACTGGAGTAAGTTTAAAAATAAATATTTTGGGCAAACACCATTGGGTTTTGCGTCGTAATTTCAAGGACGAAATTCTTTTATGGAGGAAGTCTGTAGCAACCCATAAAATTTGTAACTTTGACAAATTATATTTATTTTTAAACTATTCAAACATAAGTTTTCTAGCATAAATTATGATGTTTTGTACAAAAAATAAAAATGGTAATCTTATTTTGAATAAGTATTTACGAAAGTATATACTTTGGAAGAATATCAATGAAATGACTGAAAATCGTTTTATCAATAAACAACACTATAATTATTGAAAGTCGCGCACGGAGCTTTATACATACACTTATTTATATATTTAAACAAGAATATATGAAATAAAATTATTTATTTTATTTTTGGGAAATTATATTTATTACATCATCAATAATGACATCATAATTAATAATTGATTTATGAATTTAAATTAAGATTTAATGATTTAATAATTATTATGATTATACTTAGTATTAAACTCCGAGGAGGGAACCCATACTATCCGTGTGAATTTAAAAGGTAATTTCACCGTTATTCAATGGATAGTAAAGGTTGAATACGAAAATTGATGTTGAGTAGATTTGTATAATTTCTATCAACCCTTTTTACTCAAAATGGTTTTACATTATGGTTTATGACAAATGATTTTGATTTGGTATTTCCACGTTAATTAATGATTCTGTATATATTGAAAAGAAATGTTTAAAAGATATACATCTCTAGAATATATTTTTGATAAAGAGAGTAATTAATCAAATGATAAGCACCTACTTACTTAACATCTTTTTATCGATAATTAGTTTGGAGAAACCAAGGTCAGATTTAGGCAATTCCTATTCGAAAACCACTTCGAACATTTTTATGAGTTCAAAAGTGAAGACATGTTAAAGACAATGAAGTTGAAGGCGGGGATCTTCATAATGGAAGGACTGCTTATTGATAATTTCAGGGTAGCTCCTAAGATAAATAGATAACAGTGGTCCCTTCATTCTAGGATCTTCGTAGGCAAGGACTACTAGCTACTAATCTAAGGGGTGATGCCGACAGGATGTGGTAAGAGAGTGCCTTCAGTTTGTCTTGTTCCTGGACAACTTGTATGGATTGATGTCTGACATTGCATTTCTAAGATCATAGTGCATCGATCTCTACAAACGTACAACTATTGGTGGCATAGGAGGTAACCCCTCTTGTGCTTAACACCCTTCTCTGAGACGTACGAGCTCATAGGTTCTACTTTTGTTGAAATCAACAGTGTGTTGTTGGAAATGGCAAATGTGGCATTTTAAGTCAAAATATTCTAAGAAAGGTAAACATTACCTGAAGCCTCACACGTTGGGAATTGTGAAATAGGGGTTGCTTTAAGGCTAAGTGGATCGCAACCATTATGGTATGATATCACCTTTCTAGATTTGTTTATTTCTACCCGCTATAATGTCTGGTTTAAATTTTGTGGTGTATGCTATGAAACGTCTCGGAGAGGTCGAGAATGGCCGGGGTGATATCATATTTGGTGTTATCTGTATCATCTGTTGGTCTCGGGTAGGCCGGTCTTAATTCGAAGAGGGCCATCTATTGGTGGCCTCGGCACATCCCTCTAGAAATGTACTGTAAGGGAGGCAGTCCCTTACCTTAATATTCATTGGAAATCCATTCTCCAATAAGTGTCTTCGGACTTAGTTGTAAACCTATTATGCTGTCAAATTTAACCAATGTAATAATTTTGGCTATTTGAATATGTTTATTTGAAAGGATTTTCAGAGAATATCATTAAAAATAATATCACTGAATTTTACGTAGAAACGATTTGGTTATCATAAGGTAAAAACCCATTCCGTGTTTTTATGCGGTGTGGTTTTATGAGATACCCTTTATTTTCAAATACTCATTTTTTGAGTTTCTCATGCCAGTCCCATGACTGAACCGGAGTTTATTTTCTTTTCCTTAAACTCTAGGTGCCCTATTTTTTCGAGCAGCTTAGTAGTCAGGTTTAGTTTGGAGCATTTTAGAAAAGCTTGGAGTATGGAGCTAGATTCTTCTAAAGATTGTTATCCATTCGCACCACACTTATGTACTATTGTATTTCACATTTGTATGGACAAAGATTTATAACTGTCCATGTTGATGTTAAGTTAAACTCTGATAAATGTATTTAAAATTTTCTACTATAAATATTATATGTTGAAATAATATATGTTATTCCATTCGTATAATATTATGTTATGTCTTTATTTTCTTCTTTCCTTTAATGGTCGGGTTTTCCGTAACTTGAATTTGCGGCACGTGAATACCGAGGATGTATTATTGTCGATTTTCAAGGGTCGAAAATCCCGTTCTTTACATTTGGTGTCAGAGCTTAGGTTGGTGAATACCTAGACTTTGGTGGGGTAAAACTCATTATAGATAGGGTTAGCAATACCCTAGAATGAGTGACTCATTAGAGATAGGGTTAGTAACGCCCTAGAATGAGTTTAAGTGTAATATATATATGAACGCGTATTTGTTAATGCTATGTATAAGTGATTTTTTTTGATAAAATTGGTAAATAAAATAATTTTACCTAGGATTATATTTTGAATATAAAGGAATATCTTTCAAAAGATATAGTTATTTATGTAGTGTTTGGTAGTTAAGGGAATGATAAGCGGTTATCATCATTAATTGATTGGTTGTTTGATTTAAAAGTTTAAATACGAACACCTCGTGAATTTAGTCTCATAATTTGACTATGTGGTGTTCGATAAATAATGATGGTTGTTTAAGATTGAAGGAATTTATTGAAGATAAATAAATTTTATGAATGTGTCTTATATAAGCGATTTTATAGATTGGATTTATAAAACGTGTTTTATAAAGGAAATAAATTATAATATAAGAAGTTTATTAAAATTTTAGAAATAAAAGATAATTTATTAATTTAATGAATTATTTTGAAAATGGTTTTTTTAGACACTGTTAAGATATGTATATAGAAAATAAATGTTTGTTATAATTTTAATGAAAAAGGTATTTATCTTTGGGGTGAAATGTTTCCCTTTAAGAAAAAATTGGAAATAAATATTTAGAGTGATTATATATAAAGAAGCATCTTTAAAAGATAAAAGTTTTATGAAAAGT
The DNA here is from genome assembly GCA_030737815.1 of Allium fistulosum. NCBI lineage: Eukaryota > Viridiplantae > Streptophyta > Magnoliopsida > Asparagales > Amaryllidaceae > Allium > Allium fistulosum. Next base: position 1,529,111,923 of record CM060902.1, read on the forward strand.
TTTCATAAAGATTTTTGAATGTTAATAAGTACATATGAGGTACATAGATCATTTCGCCACACGATTTTGATCTAAGATTCGAGTGCAGAATTTTGAGGTGTTTACACCAGTCTGAAAAAGGGTTTATCACTCGATTCTTGATGACGAACATTGATGAGGGTTTATGGCTGAATACTTTAGCTTTCTATCATGGTTAAGAGCTATGCAAGGAAAACTAAAAGCCTGATCGGAGTCCGCACTAGAGGATCAGGGGATCAATACTAGGTCGGAAGTAAAATTGTGGATTCGAATAGTAGATTGAATCAAATACTTCATACAGATGATCTATATACATCGTACGGGAGTCAGTTTAAAAATAAATATTTTGGGCAAACACCTTTGGGTTTTGCTTCGTAATTTCGAGGACGAAATTCTTTTAAGGGGGAAGTCTGTAACGACCCGCAAAATTTATCACTTTGATAAATTATATTTATGAAATATAACTTTTCTAGCATAAACTATGATGTTTTAAATAATAAATAATAATGATAATCTTATTTTGAATATGTATTCACGAAAATATATATTGGAAGAATATCAATAAAATGGCTGAAAATCGTTTTATCAATAAACGGCTCTATAATTATCAAAAGCCACGTACAGAGCTGGATACATACACTTATTTATATATTTAAACAAGAATATGAAATAAAATTATTTATTTAATTTTTGGGAAAAAAATTATATTTATTGCATCATCAATAATGGCATCATATTTAATAATTGATTTTGAATTTAGATTGAGATTTAATTATTTAATAATTATTATAATTATTCAAATAATTGTTTTAAAATAATAATAAGTCATTTCAATTAGTTATATAGTGATAATAAATTATATAACATTTTTATAAAATATGTACTTGAGTTGAAAATATGAAGGAAAATTGTATCGCTTTATCGATATAATAGCACTTTTTGTAAACAATTATTTAATATGGATTTTTATGGTTTTATATATCAAATGAGATCATTTAATTAATTAATAATGATAAGAAATTAGTTTTTAATTTTTTTTTCATTTATATGAAATTCAATTAAGATGCAAAATATATACACATATATATACCATGTCGATCCACTTCCAAACCAAAGCCAAATCACTCCACATCTCCACTCCAAGCTCACGGCCACACCTCCATCACCACCCTAGGCTGAGCACTCCGCCTCCTTCCAAGCCAGGTCAAACTTTCTCAAGGTCCCGGGCTCGATTCCATAGGCTTTGATTCGACTCGTAGCGATGCTATGTGAATTTTCGTAAAGTTAGAAACCAATGAAGGTGAGAAAACTCTATAAAACTTTATATGTATAATGTGATATGATTGCTATGGATGTTTACTATGCTTTGATCATCATGTTCGGTTGTTTACTATAGTTTAATGGTGTTAACAAGTCACGTTAATACACGTCGAATATGACAAAGGAAATCACTTTCCTTTATTAAATGAAATGGCGTAAATGAGCTTATTAAACCTCTTTAAAATGGTTTTAACATTATTTAGAAATTTTTTGTAAACATTTAAAAGTATTTCGACAAAGTTTGAAAAGAAAATGAAATTTGAGTTAAAATAGGCACGTCGCGTAATGGTAGTTCGCGATTTCGCACCATGGAAAGTTGAATCCATTTGTACGATGGACTCGGAGTCAGAATTCTTTGGAATAAGAATTTTCCGAACTCTTATAATCATAGTTTTCAAACAAAATAAAACGATCGAGATTTCTGTAGTAGACTTTGAAATATAAGCACGGCCAGTTTTCAAAATAGCAGCGGTTTGGTAGTTCGAAAACCAAAGCGATAAATTCTTTATAAATGATATTTTTAATTCTTTAAAAATAAGGAATAAATTCTATAGATATTTTAAAATGTTTTAAAAGAGATTTGAGTTATAAAAATGGATTTCTAAATGATAGAAAAATTGTTTTGATCAAAGAAGCTTAAAAGCACTATTCGCAGCACTATTAGCAGCACTTTTAATAACTTTTGAAATATAACTTTAAACTTAGTATTCTTTCCCAAATATATTATAAATGTTTTTAAATAAATTATTCAGTATTTTGAAGATGATTTGGAGGTTTCATGATTATTTTAAAAGAGTTTAAATAAACGATTTAAAGAAAAGCTATTATAATCAAGTGATTAATCTTGGCTCTAAAAGTCAATGAGTAGACTGGATTTTTCTATTCGTGAGATCTGGATGTGAGGTGCTTAAACTAAGGAGATATTCATGAGCAACCAGTGCCCTGGCTCAACTGGCCTCTTTCCTGGGCGAGGAATATATAAGGTCGAAATGTTGGAAACGAGACAAGTATAAAAGATTCAAATTTACAGATTTAATTTCATAAAACTTGGTTTGTATAGAAATAATCTTCTTATACATTGTATTAAATTCCAAGGAGGGAACCTGTACTATCCGTGTGAATTTAAAAGGCGATTTCAGCATTATTCAACGGATAGTAAAGGTTGAACAAGGAAATTGATGTTGAGCAGAATTAGTATAATTTCTATCAACTCTTTTTACTCAAAAAGGTTTTGTAATATGATTTATGAGAAATGATTTTGATTTGATATTTCCAAGTTAAAGAGAGGTTTAATGATTATGTATATACCGAAAAGAATGTTTAAAAGCTATATATCTCTAGAAGATATTTTTTGATAACGAGAAACTAATTAATCAAATGATAAGCACATGCCTACTTAACATCTTTTTATCAATAATTGGTTTGGAGTAACCAGGGTCGAATTTGGGCGATTCCTATTCGAAAACCACTTCGAACCAATTTACGAGTTTAAAAGTAAAGACATGTTAAATATAACAAAGTTGAAGGTGGGACCTTTATAACGGAAGGACTGCTTGTTGATAATTTTGGAGTAGCTCTCAAGATAAATAAATAGCAGTGGTCCCTTCATTCTGGGATCTTCGTATGCAAGGACTACTCGCTACTAATCCAAGGGGTGATGCCGACAGGATGTGGTAGGAGAGTGTCTTCGGTTTGTCCTGTTCATAGACAACTTGTATGGATGGATGTCTGACATTGCATTTTTAAGACCATAATGCATTGATCTCTACAAACGTACATCTGTTGGTGGTGCAGGAGGTAACCCCTCTTATGATTAACACCATTCTCTGAGACGTACAAGCTCAGAGGTTACTTCTGTTGAAATCAATATTGTGTTGTTGGAAATGGAAAATGTAGCATTTTAAGTGAAAATGTTCTAAGAAAGTTAAACATTACCTCAAACCCCACACCCAGGGAATTGTGAAATAGGGGTTGCTTTAAGGCTAAGTGGTTCACAACCATTAGGGTATGATATCACCTTTCTAGATTTATTTATTTCTACCTGTTATAATGTCGGGTTTAAATTTTATGGTGTATGCTATAAGACGTCTCAGAGGGGTCAGGAACGACCAGGGTGATGTCATATTCGATGCTATCTGTACCATCTGTTGGTTTCGGGTAGGCTGGTCCTAATTCCCAGAGGACCATTTGTTGGTGGTCTCGGTATATTCCTCTAGAATTGAACTATACAGGAGGTAGTCCCTTACCTATCTATTCATTGGAAATCCATTCTCCTATAAGTGCCTTCGGACTTAGTTGTAAACCTATTATGCCGTCAAATTTAACCAATGAACAATTTCAGCTATTTGAATATGTTTATTTGAAAGGTTTTTCAAAGAATGTCATTAAAAATAATATCACTGGATTTTACGTAGAAATGGTTTGGTTATCATAAGGTAAAAACCAGTTTCGTGTTTTTATGAGGCGTGGTCTTATGAGATACCCTTCGTTTTCAAATACTTGTATTTTGGATTTCTCACACCAATCCCATGACTGACCCAGAGTTTATTTTCTTTCCCTTAAACTCCGGGTGCTTTATTTTTCTATGCAACCTAGTAGTCAGGTTTAGTTTGGAGCATTTTGGAAGAGCTCGGAGCACGGAGCAAGAAGATTCTTCTGAAGATCGTTATCCATTTCCACCACACTTATGTACTATTGTATTCCACATTTGTAGGGACAGAGATTTATAACTGTCCATGTTGATGTTAAGTTAAACTCTGATAAATGTATTTAAAATTTTCCATTGTAAAGATTATATGTTAGAATAACATATTCCATTTTTGTAAGATTCTGTCCTATGTCTTTATTTTCTTCTTTCTCTTAACGGTCGGGATTTTCGGCACTTGAATTTGTGGCACGTGAATACCGAGGATGTATTCATGTCAATTTTCGAGGGTCGAAAATCCCGTTCGTTACAAAATAATTGTATGTAGATATATCATGAACGAAATATTTTGTTTGTGCTCTATACTTATAGTAGCGTATGGAAGAGCAAGGAAAGTTTGGAAAATTATAGAACTTGTAGTACAAAGTTGCAAAAGTTAGTAGCGAGAAAGGTTACTATATGAGCACTTTGTGAATACCTTGTTTTTTAGAATATTAAATATGATTCTGGAAAACATTCTTAGAGGTTTCTTTGCATGGTTATTAAGTACTCTAACTATAATGCTTACAGTAAAAAAACCAGAGTTTAGAAATTTTGTTTGAATAAAGAAAACTGGTCAAACTTTCATGATTTTTCTAGTGTTCTCTATTCAGGTAACTTTTATAGCACTTAGTGATAGCAGTTTTGATTTTTTATAGCATTGGCCGTGTTTTATTGTTTTTATTGATTTTAGTGATTTAAAAGTGTTTAAAAATGATAGTTAAATTTATTATTTTATGAGATCTTTTTAAGGTTGTTTAATAACATGTTTAAAACTATTTTAAAAAGAATAGAAAGTTTAAATAAATTTTCAGTAATTATTTATGAATATTTAAAGTAAAGGGTTTTCTTTATAACTGTAACGACCCGACTTCCTATGACCAGAAAGTCGCATCATTATGAAGAAAGAAAAGGGATAGAAGAAGAAAAGAGAAGAAGAAAGAACAACAACACATCAGAAATCTCACAGCGGAACGAGAAATATATTATCACATAAGATATTACATAGTATCATATACATCAGAGTACACAACTTATACATCACAGAATAGACAGTTATAAACTTCTGTCTATTATACAACACAAGTACATCAGTACAATACAGACTAATACAAACACAGCGGAAACTTTATATATCTACACGCTGAAGCCTCCTGCTCCTCAGCTCCTCCAGAATTCGTCAAGACTATCCTGAATCCCTCGACTACTCAATACAATATTGAGTACCCAAGAGTTTAATAAAACAGAAAATAAACACTTGGGTCAGACAGGGTCTGGTGTGAGTAAACGGTTAAATTGTTTAACTTTGAAAACCTTTGAAAACAAAAGTATCACGTAAGACTTCCCACACATAAACATGGGTAAGTTTTTATCTTACGCTAACTAAAACATTTGATAGTAAATCTGATTTTATTATAATAGGGTCTAGGGTTTTCAAGTAAAATATAGAAATAGCTGAAATGCTTACATCTCACATTCCAACATAGTTGGGCACAACTAATACGTACGGCACTTATTGGAGTTTGGATTCCATACAATGGCAGGGCTACTGGGGTACCGCCCGTCACAGTACGTGGCCTAGATCACCGTACCGAGGAGTACGCCCACTCCCCTGCAACACAAAGCCGGAACCATCCCTTACTGGATAATCCCGAACAAGACAATCCCGTAGTTGGCGCGACCAACCACACACTAAGCCGAATAAAAGAAAAGGGACCTCTAGACAGGGATCTATCTTGCTCTCAGTGGGTGCTACCCACGAAGCCTTGCTGCACCTCCCCTGTTTTAGCCATTCCCGGTTGATGAGGCTTGAGGTTACGATTACCTTTAATCAGAACATATCACTTAGAATGCTCATCGTCCGCCTGACGATGTGCTGAAAGCATTCAATCCATACAAGTTCGTTCCGGGTTCGAACGAAACCGAAGGCATTATCTCGTTACACTCGTTTTGGAATCACCCTCAGAGTTAACGACAATAACCCTTGCACTCTGAATCTTCATCTTCACTTGAGATTCACGACCTATCGTTAATTTGGATCGATGTGGTATTCGGGTCTCCAGACCTGGAATACCGGTATACGGAAACCCGATCCCGGTCTCATCGAAATCCAAAACGTATCTTTTAAGGGCCAAGTTGTTTTAAGGTTAAACAATTCAATTCAATACTTGAATTCATACAGCATTTAACATAGATAAATATCACACATTTATCACGGATATATCCAATATCATATCACAGAATATCATAACATATCATCCAATAGATATCCAATTCAGATATTCTACACAAACAATCATCCATAAGCAACAATTTATTAACCCTATGTTATAATTAATTTAATTAATTTAAATTAAATTAATTACTTAAGAATTAATTATCTAATCTTGCTTAATCCATCATTAATTAATTACAACCTTTAATTAATTAATTACTCATTAAATATTAACCATCCTTGATTAATTATTCATTAATTACATAAAGTAATTATCCTTTACTTAATTTCACAAATTAATTATTCTTAACCATTTAACAGTAATTAACCTTTAGTTACTTTAATTAATTACACCAAATAATTAATCCTTAATTACTTCTCATTAAGTAATTATCCTTTAATTAATTACATCTTGTAATTATACATTAATTACTTATACTAAGTAATTACACTTTTTAACCTTATTAAGTATTCATACTTAATTCTTTATCAAGTGATTATCTTTATTTAACTTAAATTAATCACATCCATTTATTATTTACAATTGAGTAATTCATTCCTTAATTACTCTTAAATAAATTAATTAACCTTAATTACAGATTATTTATTCTTTAATTATTTATTAATAAACCTTAATTATCAATTAATAAATCTTAAGAATAAATAAATTAATCTTAAATTATTAATTAATCTTTAATTAATCTTTATAGATTAATTATTTCTTATTTATTAACTAATAAAACCTAATTATTAATTAATAACTTAATTAAGTACTTCTTAATTACAAATTAATCAACCTCTAATTACTTAATTTATTAATTACAAATTAATCTTTAGTCATTAATTAAATCAAACTTAATCATTGAGTTAATCAAATAAATTAATTACTCTTAATTAATTTCTTACTAATCCTTAATCATTATTAATTAAAATTAATTAATTATACCTAATTTCCTTAATTAACTTAATTAATGTCAAGACATTAAAACTTTAATTATCTTAAGATAAAACATTATCTTATAAATGCCTTAATTATCATTAAAACATCTTATCTTAATAACTAACTTTTCTTAATTAAATCGTTAATTAAGGTTTAAAATAAATAAACATTTAACTTGATAAATTAAAGTTAATAAAACATAATTTCCCTTAAATGTTTTAAACATTAATAAGTAATAGTTTAAACTAGTTTTCAATTTAAACTTTAAAACTTTAATTTTCTTTGCATCGAAATCTTTGTCTCAAATTTCTTTTATTTTCCAATCTGGTAAATAATTTACTTTCAAATTTAAAAACCTGAAAACATGTTTTCTTTTTAAACATGAAAACCTGGTATCAGATTCAACAAACTCGAGCAACCCTCGAGATAAACCCGGCTCAACTCGGAGCTACACATCCATTTCAATTCTTCGAGACATCATGCTTTGACTTCGAAAAACAACCCGAGAAACTTATCTTCTTCCCCAATTCAAACAGACCCAGATACAATTTCGACCTCGTGCACGTGCACACTGACGCGGCGGCGCTCCGGCCTCCATCGCGATCTTCTACAAGTCGACCTCAACACTCACAAGCCTCGCGACCACCCAGACCATCCAATCTCGTCATCGACCAAAATCAAGCTACCTCGACCAAACGTTTAAAAACCAACGCCCGGAAATCGCCTCGATCTCCCAACGCTAACCACCGGAGGACCCCAGACTTCGACCTCACCCTCTCTGACCATCTACGAAGCCATGCCCAAAACCTCGTGACACTCGATCGCGTATAGACATCGAATTCGACATTTTACAGACATGACCAAAACTTAGGGTTAGAAACCTAAATCCTCTCTTCCACGTCGTCACAATGAACTGGAGCACTTCCAGTCATTTTTCCTAAGCTCGCCATACCTCCTTCCACCTCCAGTTGAAAACCCGAGACCTCACTACCCATTGATCGCCAGAAATTGAAGAAAACAACAATCCCGTTCAACTCTCTTTTTCTCACAATTTAATATATTAAAAATCCTGAAATAACTTCCTAAAATCATCATCTTCAATTCCTAGTCGATTTATATAATCGAATTATGAAATTAAAACATTTGAATTTTTAACATACTTTAGGTTTCACTGTTTATGTATCACTTTAAAATAAATATTTAACTTAAACACTTGAAGTTAATTTTTAAAATGATATCACCTATATACCAACATTTTCCACTCATAGGTTATAGCCTAAAATCATTTGGGTGGAGTGATTTGAAAACTTTTAACAGGTTTTAAAACCTGTTATCAATGAACAGAGGAAATAATTATATACAGACATGCACATACTAATTTTCACATATATATACAAGCATGCAGGCCTATTTAACCAATAAACAAACATTTTTCAAAATATATTTCCAGTGTCAATTCAAACATCAAAATATATAGGTAGATTCAAGTAAGTTTACTTACTGGAAAACTAAACAGAGGAGCATGAACATCAATATATACAAATGTTTCATAATAACTCTTATATAATCATCTATTCTCATCCCATTTTCAAATAAGCATTTCATGTCATGTTACTGTAACATTTATTAGCATATCAAGACATAGTAGCAGGTTTTAAAACTGTTTTTAAAATTAAATTTACTCACCGATTTTCAAAAAGAACAGAGAGCAGAGGCATTTTCTTATTTCCTGGAATTGCACTTTGATCTGGAAAAAGCTTTTGATTTTCTTTGTTATTGAAATCCCTTGCATGCTTGATTTGTTGAAGTTGAATAAAATGCTTGCAGATTTAAATTCCAGGCTTGATTTTGCTTTTGGTTTCAGTTTTCAGGTTTGTAATAGTTTTTGGTTTGTAGCTTGATTCAGTTGAATTGAATCTGCTTTTCCAGTTTTGATTTTCTTTTGAATTTAGAAAAGATGGAGAGAAAAAGAAGATGGAGGAAGAAAAGATTCGAACTCAGAAAATGAATACAGGTTTCTCTAACATATGTTATTCTGTAACATTATATTAATTTAATTTAAAGAAAATAAAAATCTTGCCACTTGTAATTTTTATTGCATTACAAATGTCCAATTTGTTTTATATGTTTACAAGTGTTATTACCATGTGTTAAGATACTAACACATGTCCTAAGTAATTTTAAATAAATTTTTATTTAATTTAAATGTTAATATAAAACTTACTTTTTTAGTTACTTAATTAATAAATATTAGTTTACCTTTAAAAGAAAATATGTTAAAACTAATTATAAATATAAATAAATTCCTTATTCATGTATTTTAAAGTCTAGAACATTATATAACCATTTAAAATTTAACACTTTAAAGAAAACTAAAATAAAACTTTGATTAAACCCCTTTTTAAACTATCACATTTAAAATAAACAATTGTCTTATATTTTGAAAACAATTGAATTAAATCTAAATTAACCTTTTGAAAAATGTTAAATTTTAAAACAAAGCTTTTAAAATCACAATTTATACATATATATTTATCAATAGATTTAATTAAATTTCAAACAATCCAAATTATAACATATATATACATATATATTACAAATTTGAAAATTCATCTTTAATTTAAAACAAAAGATATCCTATTCATAATATATAACAATATATATTATAAATAGATTAAAACTTTATTAGCTTTGAAAATAAATCTTATCAATATTTCCAGATTAAATATTTATTAACTTTTAAAAGATTAAATTATCAATACAGATTATTAAATTTATACTGACCAAAAACCCGGGATATCACATTCCTCCCCCCTTAAAATAATTTCGTCCCCGAAATTAAAAGCAAAGTTAATTTAATATCCAGCAAAGATTTTAATCTCAAACAGCAACCATACATATCAATCATATTCTAACAATCATAGCAAACAATTTAATCAAACAAATTTAACTATCCAGACAAATTCTGGATAGAATTTCCTCGAGTTTTTCCCAAGTATATATATATACCGGGATACTCGTTCTACAGAATCTTAACTAACTATCTACAATAATCTAGAACTCCTTCCCATCTAGATTACAAATCTGAACAATATATCAGACTAAACTCAAAACCATCTCAACTTCCATATCCATCTGAACTGCTGATCCCACAACCAGATGAATCACACACGTATTCCCTCAAAGATACGTGAAATACAATGAATTCCAGTTATTCGAACTGGCAACTCAATCCTGTAGATCAAAGAACTAATCCTTTCGAGAACACAGAAAATCCAAAATACTTTTGGAGCTAACTTTCCAGACTTACCAAATCTTATAGCTCTTTAATCGGAGAAAATTTAAACAGTTTCCAATTTCCAACTCCGAATTCCAAACTCTGACTCATATCTGCATAGCTTACCAGATGATCCCGAGCTACCTTATCTCTTCCTGATCAACTCAACCTTCGCTGATGCTTCTTGAAACAACTGGACCAAGAACAAAATGATTTCCAGATCCTATCAACAAGATGATATTCCAAAATCTACTGAAATCCACAAACTCTTCTCCACAAGAAATAGAAGACTGAACTTCCTTCTCCCAGATTCCAGAAAATTCTATACCCACTTAGAAATTCACATAAACTTCTTGTAGAAATCTGAGGTTACTTCCTTTCTTGCACAGCTACTACCTTTGCTTTCGCTGCACAACTCTGATTTTGAAAATAGATGAGAATGTCGATGAACTCGAGCACAAACTAGATCCACAAACAAGCGGAAACATTGGTTATCTTAAAGACATAACCAACTTCTCAAAGAATAGACGAGTCCTCGGTCAAGGGTACTGTCTTCAGCTATCCTTGGCTAGAGGAAACTCGAAACTAGAAACAGAAGAGAAAACACAGATACTCCATAAAATTCTAAGATACTTCACCAAATCCTTCTCTAGGAACCAAATCGATATAAACTAAATCTTTAACCTCTTCGATAACTTTTACTTCCTCTTGAGATGCCTCAACTCCATACAAAAGATTACTCAAGATGAACTCTCAAACTAATCGCAAGTCACTTTTGCGATCCTACCTAGTTCGGATTCTAAAGATACTGTTCTCTCTTTACCAATTAAAACAGCCTTAAACTTTTCCAAACAAGGTTAACCCTTCAAGAAAACATTCACCATCTTCCCGGACTGCTGATAGAAGAACCACAAAGATTCCGGAACCATCGAAGAAACGAACCACACTGCTGCTTCCAAACTCTATCTCGACAGCACACCGAACACTCCGAGCTGCACTGCTATCACAGCTAACCAAGAACTTCTAATCCAAAGGCTTCTCAAAACTAAAACCATCAACAAACCTCTCAACGAATCTCCGAGATGGCAGACATCCAAAAGAAACTCGGGCTCCAAACCAATCGCCAATAACTTACTCTTCTTAAGGGAACAATGAGACCATGTCCGAAGAACAACTAATCGACCTTAGTCCCATACTTCAAAATAGACAAAACTCTCTTACTTGATATCAGAGAATTCCTATACAGTCGAGTCTTTCCTGCGGTAGACATCAACTGTTCCTCCAATACCTTCTTAATCTTGTTCCAAAAAGAAAATCTCCTTCGGGAACATCCATAGATACTGCGTCTTATCACACAACTGCTCCTTCTTGAAGTCGCCAAGCTACCATCACTTACTTCTGCACAACTGATAGATTCAACTCTAGAAAATCTGCTCACCCGAGCTCAACCAATCTTACATTCCAATAATGGACTCCGAATCTTGAAAAGGATTTTCTTCAGAGATCCGAGACATCCTTACTCCATACTGCCAACTTACTCGAGACGATATTGGGTTTACAGTCTCGATATATACTTCCAACCTCAAACATTCAAACTCCAACTATTGGTAATTGTGTTACACACACTACCACCTTATCTACCTTTATAACTTATATTGGAAAACCCGAACAGGTAACCCAATAAATAGGTAGAAATACATAAATATATATATTTAAAATGATATATTTTTTTTTATATAGAAATTATTTCTGGGTAGAATTATTTCATCTACCTCTTTAAAACAATATTGTGTCCGTTGGCCTGGTTCAAGTGTTTAGAGATCCCTATCAATAACGTTAGCTACTCGTATTGACCAGAATCCATATACCACTCAACCGATCAATTAACACAATATAAAACCATTTTTATATAACTAACAATTACGCGCTCTCAAGATAGACACCACTTCAGAGCCTAGGTATTCACTCAACCTATTCACTCAACCCTCGCTCTGATACCAACTGTAACGACCCGACTTCCTATGACCAGAAAGTCGCATCATTATGAAGAAAGAAAAGGGATAGAAGAAGAAAAGAGAAGAAGAAAGAACAACAACACATCATAAATCTCACAGCGGAACGAGAAATATATTATCACATAAGATATTACATAGTATCATATACATCAGAGTACACAACTTATACATCACAGAATAGACAGTTATAAACTTCTGTCTATTATACAACACAAGTACATCAGTACAATACAGACTAATACAAACACAGCGGAAACTTTATATATCTACACGCTGAAGCCTCCTGCTCCTCAGCTCCTCCAGAATTCGTCAAGACTATCCTGAATCCCTCGACTACTCAATACAATATTGAGTACCCAAGAGTTTAATAAAACAGAAAATAAACACTTGGGTCAGACAGGGTCTGGTGTGAGTAAACGGTTAAATTGTTTAACTTTGAAAACCTTTGAAAACAAAAGTATCACGTAAGACTTCCCACACATAAACATGGGTAAGTTTTTATCTTACGCTAACTAAAACATTTGATAGTAAATCTGATTTTATTATAATAGGGTCTAGGGTTTTCAAGTAAAATATAGAAATAGCTGAAATGCTTACATCTCACATTCCAACATAGTTGGGCACAACTAATACGTACGGCACTTATTGGAGTTTGGATTCCATACAATGGCAGGGCTACTGGGGTACCGCCCGTCACAGTACGTGGCCTAGATCACCGTACCGAGGAGTACGCCCACTCCCCTGCAACACAAAGCCGGAACCATCCCTTACTGGATAATCCCGAACAAGACAATCCCGTAGTTGGCGCGACCAACCACACACTAAGCCGAATAAAAGAAAAGGGACCTCTAGACAGGGATCTATCTTGCTCTCAGTGGGTGCTACCCACGAAGCCTTGCTGCACCTCCCCTATTTTAGCCATTCCCAGTTGATGAGGCTTGAGGTTACGATTACCTTTAATCAGAACATATCACTTAGAATGCTCATCGTCCGCCTGACGATGTGCTGAAAGCATTCAATCCATACAAGTTCGTTCCGGGTTCGAACGAAACCGAAGGCATTATCTCGTTACACTCGTTTTGGAATCACCCTCAGAGTTAACGACAATAACCCTTGCACTCTGAATCTTCATCTTCACTTGAGATTCACGACCTATCGTTAATTTGGATCGATGTGGTATTCGGGTCTCCAGACCTGGAATACCGGTATACGGAAACCCGATCCCAGTCTCATCGAAATCCAAAACGTATCTTTTAAGGGCCAAGTTGTTTTAAGGTTAAACAATTCAATTCAATACTTGAATTCATACAGCATTTAACATAGATAAATATCACACATTTATCACGGATATATCCAATATCATATCACAGAATATCATAACATATCATCCAATAGATATCCAATTCAGATATTCTACACAAACAATCATCCATAAGCAACAATTTATTAACCCTATGTTATAATTAATTTAATTAATTTAAATTAAATTAATTACTTAAGAATTAATTATCTAATCTTGCTTAATCCATCATTAATTAATTACAACCTTTAATTAATTAATTACTCATTAAATATTAACCATCCTTGATTAATTATTCATTAATTACATAAAGTAATTATCCTTTACTTAATTTCACAAATTAATTATTCTTAACCATTTAACAGTAATTAACCTTTAGTTACTTTAATTAATTACACCAAATAATTAATCCTTAATTACTTCTCATTAAGTAATTATCCTTTAATTAATTACATCTTGTAATTATACATTAATTACTTATACTAAGTAATTACACTTTTTAACCTTATTAAGTATTCATACTTAATTCTTTATCAAGTGATTATCTTTATTTAACTTAAATTAATCACATCCATTTATTATTTACAATTGAGTAATTCATTCCTTAATTACTCTTAAATAAATTAATTAACCTTAATTACAGATTATTTATTCTTTAATTATTTATTAATAAACCTTAATTATCAATTAATAAATCTTAAGAATAAATAAATTAATCTTAAATTATTAATTAATCTTTAATTAATCTTTATAGATTAATTATTTCTTATTTATTAACTAATAAAACCTAATTATTAATTAATAACTTAATTAAGTACTTCTTAATTACAAATTAATCAACCTCTAATTACTTAATTTATTAATTACAAATTAATCTTTAGTCATTAATTAAATCAAACTTAATCATTGAGTTAATCAAATAAATTAATTACTCTTAATTAATTTCTTACTAATCCTTAATCATTATTAATTAAAATTAATTAATTATACCTAATTTCCTTAATTAACTTAATTAATGTCAAGACATTAAAACTTTAATTATCTTAAGATAAAACATTATCTTATAAATGCCTTAATTATCATTAAAACATCTTATCTTAATAACTAACTTTTCTTAATTAAATCGTTAATTAAGGTTTAAAATAAATAAACATTTAACTTGATAAATTAAAGTTAATAAAACATAATTTCCCTTAAATGTTTTAAACATTAATAAGTAATAGTTTAAACTAGTTTTCAATTTAAACTTTAAAACTTTAATTTTCTTTGCATCGAAATCTTTGTCTCAAATTTCTTTTATTTTCCAATCTGGTAAATAATTTACTTTCAAATTTAAAAACCTGAAAACATGTTTTCTTTTTAAACATGAAAACCTGGTATCAGATTCAACAAACTCGAGCAACCCTCGAGATAAACCCGGCTCAACTCGGAGCTACACATCCATTTCAATTCTTCGAGACATCATGCTTTGACTTCGAAAAACAACCCGAGAAACTTATCTTCTTCCCCAATTCAAACAGACCCAGATACAATTTCGACCTCGTGCACGTGCACACTGACGCGGCGGCGCTCCGGCCTCCATCGCGATCTTCTACAAGTCGACCTCAACACTCACAAGCCTCGCGACCACCCAGACCATCCAATCTCGTCATCGACCAAAATCAAGCTACCTCGACCAAACGTTTAAAAACCAACGCCCGGAAATCGCCTCGATCTCCCAACGCTAACCACCGGAGGACCCCAGACTTCGACCTCACCCTCTCTGACCATCTACGAAGCCATGCCCAAAACCTCGTGACACTCGATCGCGTATAGACATCGAATTCGACATTTTACAGACATGACCAAAACTTAGGGTTAGAAACCTAAATCCTCTCTTCCACATCGTCACAATGAACTGGAGCACTTCCAGTCATTTTTCCTAAGCTCGCCATACCTCCTTCCACCTCCAGTTGAAAACCCGAGACCTCACTACCCATTGATCGCCAGAAATTGAAGAAAACAACAATCCCGTTCAACTCTCTTTTTCTCACAATTTAATATATTAAAAATCCTGAAATAACTTCCTAAAATCATCATCTTCAATTCCTAGTCGATTTATATAATCGAATTATGAAATTAAAACATTTGAATTTTTAACATACTTTAGGTTTCACTGTTTATGTATCACTTTAAAATAAATATTTAACTTAAACACTTGAAGTTAATTTTTAAAATGATATCACCTATATACCAACATTTTCCACTCATAGGTTATAGCCTAAAATCATTTGGGTGGAGTGATTTGAAAACTTTTAACAGGTTTTAAAACCTGTTATCAATGAACAGAGGAAATAATTATATACAGACATGCACATACTAATTTTCACATATATATACAAGCATGCAGGCCTATTTAACCAATAAACAAACATTTTTCAAAATATATTTCCAGTGTCAATTCAAACATCAAAATATATAGGTAGATTCAAGTAAGTTTACTTACTGGAAAACTAAACAGAGGAGCATGAACATCAATATATACAAATGTTTCATAATAACTCTTATATAATCATCTATTCTCATCCCATTTTCAAATAAGCATTTCATGTCATGTTACTGTAACATTTATTAGCATATCAAGACATAGTAGCAGGTTTTAAAACTGTTTTTAAAATTAAATTTACTCACTGATTTTCAAAAAGAATAGAGAGCAGAGGCATTTTCTTATTTCCTGGAATTGCACTTTGATCTGGAAAAAGCTTTTGATTTTCTTTGTTATTGAAATCCCTTGCATGCTTGATTTGTTGAAGTTGAATAAAATGCTTGCAGATTTAAATTCCAGGCTTGATTTTGCTTTTGGTTTCAGTTTTCAGGTTTGTAATAGTTTTTGGTTTGTAGCTTGATTCAGTTGAATTGAATCTGCTTTTCCAGTTTTGATTTTCTTTTGAATTTAGAAAAGATGGAGAGAAAAAGAAGATGGAGGAAGAAAAGATTCGAACTCAGAAAATGAATACAGGTTTCTCTAACATATGTTATTCTGTAACATTATATTAATTTAATTTAAAGAAAATAAAAATCTTGCCACTTGTAATTTTTATTGCATTACAAATGTCCAATTTGTTTTATATGTTTACAAGTGTTATTACCATGTGTTAAGATACTAACACATGTCCTAAGTAATTTTAAATAAATTTTTATTTAATTTAAATGTTAATATAAAACTTACTTTTTTAGTTACTTAATTAATAAATATTAGTTTACCTTTAAAAGAAAATATGTTAAAACTAATTATAAATATAAATAAATTCCTTATTCATGTATTTTAAAGTCTAGAACATTATATAACCATTTAAAATTTAACACTTTAAAGAAAACTAAAATAAAACTTTGATTAAACCCCTTTTTAAACTATCACATTTAAAATAAACAATTGTCTTATATTTTGAAAACAATTGAATTAAATCTAAATTAACCTTTTGAAAAATGTTAAATTTTAAAACAAAGCTTTTAAAATCACAATTTATACATATATATTTATCAATAGATTTAATTAAATTTCAAACAATCCAAATTATAACATATATATACATATATATTACAAATTTGAAAATTCATCTTTAATTTAAAACAAAAGATATCCTATTCATAATATATAACAATATATATTATAAATAGATTAAAACTTTATTAGCTTTGAAAATAAATCTTATCAATATTTCCAGATTAAATATTTATTAACTTTTAAAAGATTAAATTATCAATACAGATTATTAAATTTATACTGACCAAAAACCCGGGATATCACAATAACATTTATCTGGAATGGTTTTTCTAGTAATTTCTAAATTGGTTATTTTACACAATATTTCATATGGATAATTAAAACATATTTATGAGTGTTTAAAAGTATATATATATAAGTTTAGAAAAAGTAAGTTAAGTATTTTATAAGCATTTATATATATATATATATATATATATATTTATATAATATCTCTGTGTGTTTGGGAAAGTGATTTTAGTATTTTATAAAAGGATGAGTGGGTTTTGGTGTAACATTAAGTTATAATTAATTGTTTTGGGAAGCTATTTAAAATTATATTAACCTATTAAATAAGTTAAGATATACTTTGATATTTAAAAAGAGTATTTTATGGAAAATTATTAGTATAAAAGGTTTTTGGATTATAGTAAACAATGTTTTAGTAACATTTTTTTAAGCCCTTTTGATTATACCTAATGAATATAAAGAATTAAAAAAGAATGTTTTAAAGAAAATGATAAGTAAAAAAGGTTTTGAGTTTATAGTAAACAATGTTTTAGTAATACTTATTTTTAATCCTTATTAATATACTTGTGAATGTACTTAAATCTTTAAAAAGAGTATATGTTAAGTATGGAATGGTTTCGAAAGAGGATAGCAAAGTAAAGATTTAATTTATAAAACAAAGAAGGGTTTATAGTAATAATGCTTAAATAACATTTATTTTTAACCTCTTTGATTATATTTTAAAGTGGAAAATCTTGTTAAATGATTGATGAATATTCTTATACCATTGAGATGTGTATATGAATAAATTTAGAAGAATGTAAAGAGGAGAAATGAATAGAGAAGTAGTTGAATACAAGTATATATATCTTTTATAAAGGTATTTTAAATATATATTCAAGTATTGACAAATAAGTATTGTTTGATAAATGAGGATTAGAAGTCGCTTGTGACTTGATCGTGTTTGTGGGTTTTTTCGTCTATAGAAAGTACTTCTACTTAGCACTAAAAGCCGACAAAGTAGATTTGTTATACCTGTGAGAGTTAAGAATAATGTATTGTAACCAGTGCTCTTACATATCTGGCTTCATTCTTGACCGTACGATAGCATAATTGAAAAGGTCGAAAAGGGTGATAAGTATACGAGACATGATTTCTACCTGTGATCGTTTTCATTTTGCACTAGATAGTTGACTTATCAACAATCGAACTTGACCATTACATGGGAAGTATATAAAAGCATCATAGATTTATAAGGTTTGAGATCCTCCAAGGTGTATGAAACGCCTCTAGCTTTACGGACGTGTATTCGAGATCCCCCAAGGAGGACCCTCTATATTGTCTGCTTACTTCTAAAAGAACCAAAATTGAGTTTACCAAAAATTCACCAAGTTAGTTTTGAAGAGTCCGGGATCAGAAAATTATACCTAGGTATTAATTATCGAAAACCAGTTCAAAACCGATATACGAGTCTTATGTTTTGAAAGTGATTGTGGGGAAAAATGTTATAGAATTACACCATCTATCCTGAGGGTAATTCAAGGGAGAGGTCAGCGTTAACATTTCAGAAAATGCTATAGAGTAGAACCGTCTATCCTAAGGGTAACTCCTAAGGAAAGGCTAGCGTTAGCTTTCGTCGGGAGAGGTATGATGGAATCCATGAAGATATTCATGAACTGTTCGAGTGATGATGATTAGTGTGCTGAGATGCTAGAATCTATGGAGAGATTCGTGAACTGTTCAAGTGATGAAGGTTAGTGTGCTGAGATGCTAGAATCTATGGAGAGATTCGTGAACTGTTCAAGTGATGAAGACTCTTATGCTGAGATACTAGAATCCATGGAGAGATTCATGAACTGTTCGAGTGATGAAGACTCCTGTGCCGAGATGCTAAAATCCATGGAGAGATTCATGAACTGTTCGAGTGATAAAGACTCATGTGCAGAGATGTTGGAATCCATGGAGAGATCCGAGATCTATTCAAGTGATGAAGACTCGTGTGATGAGATGTTGAACGTGACCTTACCGTCAGTAGTGATAGAAAATAGAGTAGGGGCATAGCCAGTGGGTTTAGATAACTCAAGGGTACATCAACTGCATATCTAGAGATGCTTACGATTGAGGGACCCGGGAGTTGATGGTATTCGATATCATGTGTAAGGACATAGATCAGTTATGTTTCCTTTGTGGTATATTTTATCTAGAGATATACATCGCCCGGAAGATAGTTTATGACCCATGTCAGGAGGCCCACCTCGGTTTATTGGAGGCACATTCAATGGAAATCCATATGCGAACGCAACCCTTAGCAGTTTTGATCATATACCTAATATTGTTGTGATGTGAGGCAAGCAGCACAACTATTTTTTGATTTATATTCTACACCTTAGACATTATCTATTATATCACCTTATATACGTATTAAGTGGTGCTGGTTCTTTTGAAGGAAAACCATTTTGTGATTTCGTTGGCCTTAAAAGATATTATTATGTGGAAACATGTTTCTTGAGTTTCTTATACCAGACTTATGTCTGACTCATGCTTTTATTTTTCTCTTAAACGTCGGGTTCTCTTTCGAGCAGTTAGAGAAAGGCAGGTTTTTGTTGGATATTCTTTGGAGCTCAAGGAGACGAGCTAGATGGTTTCACCCAGCATAGTATTTTATTTCCAATGTACTGCTAGTTTGTATATATCAGCATTTGTAGGGACATGCAGTTATAACTGTCCAGGCTTATGATAGTACTTAGATTAGTAACTCTGAAATGTTATGTATCTTAGAGTAACCATTTATACTATCTTTTTGGATGTTATGTATTATCGTTGCATTGTGAGATTCAGATGTTTATTTCTTTGTTGTTCCTTTTCTTTCGGCCTTTTTCTTTTACCCGAACAATCTGTTTTTTCAGCACTTGGGTGTTCGACGCATGAATACTGTGGATGCATTAGTGTCCACATTTGGAGGTCAAAAAGGCGGGCCATTACAACTGACATTAGAGCTTAAGGTTAAGCGAGAACCTTGGCTTTGGTTGGGTATAACTCATTAGAGTTAGGGCAAATGATGCCCTAGATGAGTGTATTATATATAAGAGCATATTTGTATTTGTTATAGACATATGCTTTAAAGTATTCCAACTATGAAAATTAAAAGATCTTATATATAAGTAATTTTTATAAGTATGATTTGTAGGTGTAATTCAATTATTGTAGGAGTTCATGATATTCATTAGTATCTGTCACGACCCGGCTTTCTACCACCAGAAAGACGTATCATGAATTAAGAAAGAAAGGGATAGAAGAAGAAAAGAAAGAAAAGAAGGAAGAACAACAACATCAGATACTCACAACGGAACGAATGAAATATAATATATCACATAAAATATTACATAGTATCATATACATCAGAGTTATACAACTTATACATCTCATATTAGACAGTTATAAACACCTGTCTATCATACATCTCAAAGATCACAGAGATACAGACTCAATACAAACACAGCGGAAACACCATAATATATCTACACGCTGAAGCCACCTGCTCCAAATCTCCTCCAGAATTCGTCAAAGCTAACCTGAATCCCTCGACTACTCAATACAATATTGAGTACCCAAGAGTTTAATAAAACAGAAAATAAACACTTGGGTCAGACATGGGTCTGGTGTGAGTAAACGGTTAGATTGCTTAACTTTGAAAACCTTTGAAAACAAAAGTATCACGTAAGACTCCCCACAAATAAACATGGGTAAGTTTTTACCTTACGCTAACTAAAACATTTGATAGGAAATCCGATTGTATTATAATAGGGTCTAGGGTTTTCAAGTAAAATACAGAAATAGCTGAAATGCTTACATCTCACATTCCAACATAGTTGGGCACAACTAATACGTACGGCACTTATTGAAGTTTGGATTCCATACAATGGCAGGGCTACTGGGGTACCGCCCGTCACAGTACGTGGCCTAGATCACTGTACCGAGGAGTACGCCCGCTCCCCTGCAACACAAAGCCGGAACCATCCCTTACTGGATAATCCCGAACAAGATAATCTCGTAGTTGGCGCGACCAACCACACACTAAGCCGAATAAAAGAAAGGGACCTCTAGACAGGGATCTATCTTGCTCTCAGTGGGTGCTACCCACGAAGCCTTGCTGCACCTCCCCTGTTTTAGCCATTCCCGGTTGATGAGGCTTGAGGTTACGATTACCTTTAATCAGAACATATCACTTAGAATGCTCATCGTCCGCCTGACGATGTGCTGAAAGCATTCAATCCATATAAGTTCGTTCCGGGTTCGAACGAAACCGAAGGCATTATCTCGTTACACTCGTTTTGGAATCACCCTCAGAGTTAACGACAATAACCCTTGCACTCTAAATCTTCATCTTCACTTGAGATTCACGACCTATCGTAAATTTGGATCGATGTGGTATTCGGGTCTCCAGACCTGGAATACCGGTATATGGAAACCCGATCCCGGTCTCATCGAAATCCAAAACGTATCTTTTAAGGCCAAGTTGTTTAAAGGTTTTAAACATTTAAACTCATATTCAGGATGATATATAAACAGATAGATGAATCATATTATCACAATAGATAATTCATTCAACTCACAAAGCAGCATATCACATCTCAAAGATATCCCAATCATCCAGTATCAACCAATCATTCAATATCATTCAACAAATATCAACCATCCAATATTTATCAATTATCCAAAACAGATTTGATTAACTCAATCAAATTTGATTACCTAAATCATTCTCATTTATTTATTTCAAATAAATAAATTAACCATATCTAATTATCTTCTTTAATTAATCTTCCTAGATTAATCATCTTTAATTACATTCAAGTAATTATCCTTAACCATATTCAGTAATTAACCTTTAATTACTATCATTAATTACAATAATTAATGATTCTTCACTTGCTTTCATTAATTAATAATAATTAATTACATTAAACCTTAATTAATTAAAATTAATTAATCTTACTTAAATTAATTGCTTTTATTAATTAACCTTGATTAATTTCATTAATTAAATAATCCTTATTAATTAACTAATCCTTTAATTAATTAATTATATAATTAACTTGTAATTAACCATTAATCATAAACGGTAATTAACAACTTGTGATTATTTATCTTAATTAATTAACTTCTTAATTAATTATATTAATCTTTGATTTATAAATCTTAATAATTAGAACTTTAATTACTTCATTAAGTAATTACTAATCATTTAAATTAACAAGTAATCCTTAATTAATTACTTTATTAATTAATTATATATTTAATTAATTATCCTTAGTAATTAATCTAATATTAACTAAGTAATTAATTCTTAATTACTACCATTAATAAATCTTAATTAATCTCTTAATTAATTACTTAACAAATAATTAATTTCATCATTAAATAATTCTTATTTAATTACTTCATAACTAATTAACTCAAAAACAATTATATTAATAAATTCCTTAATTGATAATATTAAGTGATTACTCATTAATCACCTCATCTAATTACTCTTATGAGTAATTTCCATTTAATTAATCAATTACTAATTTATTTATTAAGTAATTACACTTGATTAATTTATAATTAAGTGTTTATTTAAATTAACCAACATTAACCATCATTTAAATAATTAATTAAATAATTAGTTAACTTCTTAAATTTAAAATTACTTAATTAAACTTTTATTTAATAACAAATCAATTATATTAATTAACCATTCTTAATTAATCTTAACATAACCAATTTAGAATAAAACTGTATTATTAAACACTTATTCAAATCACTTATTTTATTAAAACAAATTTTAAAATCAATTTTGAAACAAATTTATTTTAAACAAAGCAATTTAAAACATTTAATTTCAATATATTTTAAAATCTTTGAAAACCATTTCAAGCTTGTTTCATCAAATTAAACAATTATTTATTTAAAACATATTTTAATACTTAAAAACTCAACCATGCTTTAAGATTTTAAAACAAGATATGATTTTTGCTTTAAATTCAAAACCAGATTATTAGAATTTAAAACAACCCGAGCCATACCCCTTTCAAACCCGAGCTAGCTTCGAGTCCTTCTCCCCTCCCGTATTCTTCGAGAAAAACAGCAAATTACACGAGACAGCCCCGAGTCACCTTCGTCTTCCCCAACGCAACAAACCCAGACAGTATCGTGCACACGTGCACGTGCACATCACCTCTGGCCAACCCAGGTCAGCGCGACGATCAACTACGGTCACAAAATCACTCGCGAGCACCACCATAAACTCAGATTGAAGACTAAGCAAGCGAATCACATTTTGATCGTTCGAACCAAAAACTGCAGAAACCCAAACCACCAAAATCCCCATTGCCGACGAACTCGACGTCGTTAAACTCCGCCATCCACCCCATCGTACTACCTCGACCATGAGCTTCAACACCCCCACGTCGCGATCACCTCCGGTACCCTATACAGGTCGCGAAAATCACTACAGCAAAGCCGAGCAAAAACTAACTTAAACCCTAGTTAATTCAATTTCAAACGATTCACTAATTAGAAAAATTCATGCACATTTTTCCCATCATCAATGATACCAAAGCTAGCTACTACCAAGATTTCAACTTCAAACATTAAGTGGATCATCGGCAATTCACCAAATTGCTGATACCGTTCATCTCGAAAATTCAAATTGAATATCACTTTAAAAATTCTGAAGTGCATATCAAAATTCGTGATTTTCAATCACGAATCCATCCCTATAATGCAGAATTGAAATTAAGAAATTTGATTATTATGAAAATTTGGGTTTTTACTGTTATTTTACGAATTTCGAAATAACAACTTATTATAAATTCCTGAAATGATTTTTAGTGGTGATGTTTCATAATTTCGAACAAATTTCATTTACAAATCATAAGCTAATTAGGATTGAATGGTGAGATATTGAATTAAATAGAGAAATCCAACCCTGTTAAAAATAACAGAGTTCACTTTTGCATATATACAGGCATTCAATACTAACACATACACATGCATCCATTCCAATCCAGATATTCAGGTTAACATATGATTTTCGTTCACATACCAAAGTGAAATTAAGTTATAAAACTGTTTTTAAAATCTAGTTTACTCACCTTTTTAATTGCAGAGAACAAAGCAGAGCACAGAATAGGTTTTGATTCATTCCGGGCTTTGAAATTTGATTTGTGAAAACTTTAAATTTGCTTTTGAATTTCTCTTTGTTGTAATATGGAGTTGATCCTACTGCATGCTTTGATTTATGTTGAATCTGGTGTTGAAGTTGCTGTTCCCATTGATTTTAGTCTTGAGAAATTGTTTACAGGCTTTGATCTCAGGTTGGAATAATTTAATTTCTTTTGATTTTGGTTTCAGATTTTGATTTTCATTTTAGAATAGATGGAGAGAAATAGAAGATGGAGGAAGAAGAAGATTCGAACTGAAGAAAATGGAACCAGGTTTCTCTATAAACATTTATTTATAAACTAAATTTTAAATAAAGAAAATGAATTGCCACTTGTTATATTACTAATTAGACAAATGTCCATGCAATTTTATTTAGCTTACAAGTGTCTTAATCATGTTAATATGTTTACACATATTACTTAAGTGTTTTTAAATTAATTTTATTTAATTTAAACTTACTTTTTGAATTACTAAATTAATAAATATTAGTTTATCTTTAAAAGAAAATATGCTAAAACTAATTATAAATATAAATAAATTCCTTATACATGTATTTTAAAATCTAGAACATTTATATAACCATTTAAAATTTAACACTTTAATGAAAACTAGAATAAAACTTTGATTAAACCCTTTTTTAAACTATCATATTTAAAATAAACAATTATCTTATATTTTGAAAACAATTGAATTAAACTTAAATTATCTTTTGAAAAATATTAATTTTAAAACAAAGCTTTAAATCACAATTCATACATATATATTACAAATTTGAAAATTCATCTTTAAAACAAAACAAAAGATATTTCCATTCACAATATATATCAAATATATATATTATAAATAGAATAAGATTTTATTAGCTTTAACAAACAAATCTTATTAATATTGCCAAATTAAGTATTTATTATTTACCTTTAAAAGATTAAATTAACCAATTTAAATTTAATTTCATAGGATAATTATCAATCTAATTAAATTATCAATACAGATTATTAAATTTATATTACCCAAAAACCCGGGATATCACATTCCTTCCCCCTTAAAATAATTTCGTCCCCGAAATTAAAAGCAAAGATAATTTAATAATCCAGCAAAAGATTTTAATTTCAAATAGCAAAGCATACCTATCATCCAGTTACTAACAACCAAAGCAACCAATCAAACAATCAAACAAACCTAACTAACTATAAATCAGGATAGATCTACTAACACTATCTAGAGTTTCCCCGAGTATAAATCACCGGGAGACTCGCTCTACAGAAGCTAAACAAACTACACCACCATGATCCAGAGCTCCTCTCTTCTCTAGATCCACTAATCTGAACAAAATATCAGATCATACCCAAGTATAGCCCATCTTCCAAATCCATCTGAACTGCAGATTCAACAACCAATGATGAATCATACACGTATTCCCTCAGATATACGTGAAATAGAATGAATTCCAGCTATCCAAACTGGCCATTCAATCCTGTAGACAAAGAACTACTTCTCTCGAGAACACAGGAAAATCCAAAATACTTCAGTGCTAACTTCCAGACTTACCAAATCTTATAGCTCTTTAATTGGAGAAAAACTTAAACAATTTCCAATCTCCAACTCCGAATTCCAAACTCCTTGTCTCATATCTGCATAACTCACTAGACGATTCCTGGGTTACCTCAACTCTTCCTGATCAACTTAACCTTCGCTGATGCTTCTTGAAACAATTCTGGACCAAGAACAAAATGATCTCTAGATCCTATCAACAAGATGATCCTTCCAAAATTTGCTGAAATCCAAACTTGAAAAATAGATATGACCCATCCATTTTAAAAATTTCTGAGCTGCTACACCAACTCTTCTTTCTCTAAGAACCATCCTACTACCAGACTAACCACCGGTATCGCTTCTGGAACCAAGTCGATACGGAACTCAACTCCAGATGCAGACAACTTCTACTTCCTCGAAGACATCCAGAAAAATCTCTGACTACTTCAGTAGCTCCTACTTCCATATGATAAACCTCAATCTCAAACAAAAGATTGCCCAAGATAAATTCCCAACTAATCGCAAGGCACTTTTGTGATCTTACCTAGTTCGGATTCCAAAGAAACTGTTCTCTCTTTACCAATTAAAACAGCCTTAAGCTTTTCCAAACAAGGTAAACCGTTCAAGAAAACATTCACCATCTGCCCGGACTACTGATAGAAGAACCACAAAGATTTCCTGAACCATCGAAGAAACGAACCACACTGCTGCTTCCAAATTCTATCTCTGGGACACTGCTAAGCCAAAGACCTCCTCGTCAACACACCGAACACTTTGAGCTGCACTGCTACCACAGTTAACCAAAAGCTTCTAATCCAAAGGCTCCTCAAAACTAAAACCATCAACAAACCTCACAACGAACCTTTGAGATGGCAGACATCCCAAAAGAAACTCGGGCTCCCAACCAAACGCCAATATCTTACTCTTCTTAAGGGAACAATGAGACCATGTCCGAAGAACAACTAATCGACCTTAGTCCCATACTTCCAAATAGACAAAACTCTCTTACTCGATATCAGAGAATTCCTATACAGTCGAGTCTTTCCTGCGGTAGACATCAACTGTTCCTCCAATACCTTCTTAATCTTGTTCCAAAAGAAAATCTCCTTCGGGAACATCCATAGATACTGCGTCTTATCACACAGCTACTATTACCTGAGGTATCAAGGTACCATTACTCACTTCTGCCTCATCGACAGATCCAACTCTACTCATCCACACTTCAAAGATAAACTCCGAACCTTTACAGTTTCCTTCGGAGATCGATGAAATCCTTCACCACAGCAAAGCTTACTCGAGACGGTATTGGGTTTACAGTCTCGATATATACTTCCAACCTCAAACATTCAAACTCCAACTATTGGTAATTGTGTTACACACACTACCACCTTATCTACCTTTATAACTTATATTGGAAAACCCGAACAGGTAACCCAATAAATAGGTAGAAATACATAAATATATATATTTAAAATGATATATTTTTTTTATATAGAAATTATTTCTGGGTAAAATTATTTCATTTACCTCTTTAAAACAATATTGTGTCCGTTGGCCTGGTTCAAGTGTTTAGAGATCCCTATCAATAACGTTAGCTACTCGTATTGACCAGAATCCATATACCACTCAACCGATCAATTAACACAATATAAAATCATTTTTATATAACTAACAATTACGCGCTCTCAAGATAGACACCACTTCAGAGCCTAGGTATTCACTCAACCTACTGCTCTGATACCAACTGTCACGACCCGGCTTTCTACCACCAGAAAGACGTATCATGAATTAAGAAAGAAAGGGATAGAAGAAGAAAAGAAAGAAAAGAAGGAAGAACAACAACATCAGATACTCACAACGGAACGAATGAAATATAATATATCACATAAAATATTACATAGTATCATATACATCAGAGTTATACAACTTATACATCTCATATTAGACAGTTATAAACACCTGTCTATCATACATCTCAAAGATCACAGAGATACAGACTCAATACAAACACAGCGGAAACACCATAATATATCTACACGCTGAAGCCACCTGCTCCAAATCTCCTCCAGAATTCGTCAAAGCTAACCTGAATCCCTCGACTACTCAATACAATATTGAGTACCCAAGAGTTTAATAAAACAGAAAATAAACACTTGGGTCAGACATGGGTCTGGTGTGAGTAAACGGTTAGATTGCTTAACTTTGAAAACCTTTGAAAACAAAAGTATCACGTAAGACTCCCCACAAATAAACATGGGTAAGTTTTTACCTTACGCTAACTAAAACATTTGATAGGAAATCCGATTGTATTATAATAGGGTCTAGGGTTTTCAAGTAAAATACAGAAATAGCTGAAATGCTTACATCTCACATTCCAACATAGTTGGGCACAACTAATACGTACGGCACTTATTGAAGTTTGGATTCCATACAATGGCAGGGCTACTGGGGTACCGCCCGTCACAGTACGTGGCCTAGATCACTGTACCGAGGAGTACGCCCGCTCCCCTGCAACACAAAGCCGGAACCATCCCTTACTGGATAATCCCGAACAAGATAATCCCGTAGTTGGCGCGACCAACCACACACTAAGCCGAATAAAAGAAAGGGACCTCTAGACAGGGATCTATCTTGCTCTCAGTGGGTGCTACCCACGAAGCCTTGCTGCACCTCCCCTGTTTTAGCCATTCCCGGTTGATGAGGCTTGAGGTTACGATTACCTTTAATCAGAACATATCACTTAGAATGCTCATCGTCCGCCTGACGATGTGCTGAAAGCATTCAATCCATATAAGTTCGTTCCGGGTTCGAACGAAACCGAAGGCATTATCTCGTTACACTCGTTTTGGAATCACCCTCAGAGTTAACGACAATAACCCTTGCACTCTAAATCTTCATCTTCACTTGAGATTCACGACCTATCGTAAATTTGGATCGATGTGGTATTCGGGTCTCCAGACCTGGAATACCGGTATACGGAAACCCGATCCCGGTCTCATCGAAATCCAAAACGTATCTTTTAAGGCCAAGTTGTTTAAAGGTTTTAAACATTTAAACTCATATTCAGGATGATATATAAACAGATAGATGAATCATATTATCACAATAGATAATTCATTCAACTCACAAAGCAGCATATCACATCTCAAAGATATCCCAATCATCCAGTATCAACCAATCATTCAATATCATTCAACAAATATCAACCATCCAATATTTATCAATTATCCAAAACAGATTTGATTAACTCAATCAAATTTGATTACCTAAATCATTCTCATTTATTTATTTCAAATAAATAAATTAACCATATCTAATGATCTTCTTTAATTAATCTTCCTAGATTAATCATCTTTAATTACATTCAAGTAATTATCCTTAACCATATTCAGTAATTAACCTTTAATTACTATCATTAATTACAATAATTAATGATTCTTCACTTGCTTTCATTAATTAATAATAATTAATTACATTAAACCTTAATTAATTAAAATTAATTAATCTTACTTAAATTAATTGCTTTTATTAATTAACCTTGATTAATTTCATTAATTAAATAATCCTTATTAATTAACTAATCCTTTAATTAATTAATTATATAATTAACTTGTAATTAACCATTAATCATAAACGGTAATTAACAACTTGTGATTATTTATCTTAATTAATTAACTTCTTAATTAATTATATTAATCTTTGATTTATAAATCTTAATAATTAGAACTTTAATTACTTCATTAAGTAATTACTAATCATTTAAATTAACAAGTAATCCTTAATTAATTACTTTATTAATTAATTATATATTTAATTAATTATCCTTAGTAATTAATCTAATATTAACTAAGTAATTAATTCTTAATTACTACCATTAATAAATCTTAATTAATCTCTTAATTAATTACTTAACAAATAATTAATTTCATCATTAAATAATTCTTATTTAATTACTTCATAACTAATTAACTCAAAAACAATTATATTAATAAATTCCTTAATTGATAATATTAAGTGATTACTCATTAATCACCTCATCTAATTACTCTTATGAGTAATTTCCATTTAATTAATCAATTACTAATTTATTTATTAAGTAATTACACTTGATTAATTTATAATTAAGTGTTTATTTAAATTAACCAACATTAACCATCATTTAAATAATTAATTAAATAATTAGTTAACTTCTTAAATTTAAAATTACTTAATTAAACTTTTATTTAATAACAAATCAATTATATTAATTAACCATTCTTAATTAATCTTAACATAACCAATTTAGAATAAAACTGTATTATTAAACACTTATTCAAATCACTTATTTTATTAAAACAAATTTTAAAATCAATTTTGAAACAAATTTATTTTAAACAAAGCAATTTAAAACATTTAATTTCAATATATTTTAAAATCTTTGAAAACCATTTCAAGCTTGTTTCATCAAATTAAACAATTATTTATTTAAAACATATTTTAATACTTAAAAACTCGACCATGCTTTAAGATTTTAAAACAAGATATGATTTTTGCTTTAAATTCAAAACCAGATTATTAGAATTTAAAATAACCCGAGCCATACCCCTTTCAAACCCGAGCTAGCTTCGAGTCCTTCTCCCCTCCCGTATTCTTCGAGAAAAACAGCAAATTACACGAGACAGCCCCGAGTCACCTTCGTCTTCCCCAACGCAACAAACCCAGACAGTATCGTGCACACGTGCACGTGCACATCACCTCTGGCCAACCCAGGTCAGCGCGACGATCAACTACGGTCACAAAATCACTCGCGAGCACCACCATAAACTCAGATTGAAGACTAAGCAAGCGAATCACATTTTGATCGTTCGAACCAAAAACTGCAGAAACCCAAACCACCAAAATCCCCATTGCCGACGAACTCGACGTCGTTAAACTCCGCCATCCACCCCATCGAACTACCTCGACCATGAGCTTCAACACCCCCACGTCGCGATCACCTCCGGTACCCTATACAGGTCGCGAAAATCACTACAGCAAAGCCGAGCAAAAACTAACTTAAACCCTAGTTAATTCAATTTCAAACGATTCACTAATTAGAAAAATTCATGCACATTTTTCCCATCATCAATGATACCAAAGCTAGCTACTACCAAGATTTCAACTTCAAACATTAAGTGGATCATCGGCAATTCACCAAATTGCTGATACCGTTCATCTCGAAAATTCAAATTGAATATCACTTTAAAAATTCTGAAGTGCATATCAAAATTCATGATTTTCAATCACGAATCCATCCCTATAATGCAGAATTGAAATTAAGAAATTTGATTATTATGAAAATTTGGGTTTTTACTGTTATTTTACGAATTTCGAAATAACAACTTATTATAAATTCCTGAAATGATTTTTAGTGGTGATGTTTCATAATTTCGAACAAATTTCATTTACAAATCATAAGCTAATTAGGATTGAATGGTGAGATATTGAATTAAATAGAGAAATCCAACCCTGTTAAAAATAACAGAGTTCACTTTTGCATATATACAGGCATTCAATACTAACACATACACATGCATCCATTCCAATCCAGATATTCAGGTTAACATATGATTTTCGTTCACATACCAAAGTGAAATTAAGTTATAAAACTGTTTTTAAAATCTAGTTTACTCACCTTTTTAATTGCAGAGAACAAAGCAGAGCACAGAATAGGTTTTGATTCATTCCGGGCTTTGAAATTTGATTTGTGAAAACTTTAAATTTGCTTTTGAATTTCTCTTTGTTGTAATATGGAGTTGATCCTACTGCATGCTTTGATTTATGTTGAATCTGGTGTTGAAGTTGCTGTTCCCATTGATTTTAGTCTTGAGAAATTGTTTACAGGCTTTGATCTCAGGTTGGAATAATTTAATTTCTTTTGATTTTGGTTTCAGATTTTGATTTTCATTTTAGAATAGATGGAGAGAAATAGAAGATGGAGGAAGAAGAAGATTCGAACTGAAGAAAATGGAACCAGGTTTCTCTATAAACATTTATTTATAAACTAAATTTTAAATAAAGAAAATGAATTGCCACTTGTTATATTACTAATTAGACAAATGTCCATGCAATTTTATTTAGCTTACAAGTGTCTTAATCATGTTAATATGTTTACACATATTACTTAAGTGTTTTTAAATTAATTTTATTTAATTTAAACTTACTTTTTGAATTACTAAATTAATAAATATTAGTTTATCTTTAAAAGAAAATATGCTAAAACTAATTATAAATATAAATAAATTCCTTATACATGTATTTTAAAATCTAGAACATTTATATAACCATTTAAAATTTAACACTTTAAAGAAAACTAGAATAAAACTTTGATTAAACCCTTTTTTAAACTATCATATTTAAAATAAACAATTATCTTATATTTTGAAAACAATTGAATTAAACTTAAATTATCTTTTGAAAAATATTAATTTTAAAACAAAGCTTTAAATCACAATTCATACATATATATTACAAATTTGAAAATTCATCTTTAAAACAAAACAAAAGATATTTCCATTCACAATATATATCAAATATATATATTATAAATAGAATAAGATTTTATTAGCTTTAACAAACAAATCTTATTAATATTGCCAAATTAAGTATTTATTATTTACCTTTAAAAGATTAAATTAACCAATTTAAATTTAATTTCATAGGATAATTATCAATCTAATTAAATTATCAATACAGATTATTAAATTTATATTACCCAAAAACCCGGGATATCACAGTATCCCTCATTGATTAGCTTAGTCTTTCTCAACCAGTTTACGAGCATTATTATCATTTTTAGATTGATTAGTTATACTCGACTGGTTTATAACCATTTATTTTATTTTATTAATTGTTGATTTGTGCCCAACCAGTTTATGAGTAGTTTACCTTTATACTGCATGGGTTGGATAGACAGTAATGATGGGTACATTGAAACGAACACCTTGTGAATTGAATTTCACAATTTGACTATAAGGTGTTCGGTGATAAAACAAGTTAAGGAATTTTTTATAACACAATATGTTTATTATAATTTAAAGGAAAGATATAATATTTTGGGAATAAATATTTGTGAATTGATTTTGTATAAGAAAGTGATTTTATATATGTATGTTTTATCAAATATGGTTTATAAATAAAGGGGATATAAACTGATATCACTACAAGAAAACCAGTTATAAATTGCAATGAGTAACAGCGTTTAATTGCTGGTTGCAATTATTACTTCCGTCTAAAGAACAGGAAAATATATATGGCGTTGAACTATGCTGTAAAACAATTAGACGTCAAAATTTAGGAGCAGGCATGCAATATATTTTTTAGGCCGCTTCTTTTCCAATTTGCTCCCGTGTTTACTTTCCCATTCCCGCTTCTCAATTAGAACCCTATGCAAACAAATTCCCAATTTACTTGTCTCTGGACAAGTGAACTCTACCCCTTGTCACTGTGCTTTTCTCGCGTAAGTCACCTTCATCGTTGACCAATGAGCACTTCTTCTAATTCTATCGACAAAATCAATTTCTTGATTTACTTGGGATTGGTCGCTTGCGCTTCTCAAAACTAGGGTTAGTTTTTATTTATTTGTCATAATTTCAATCTGTCGATATATTAAATGTAAACAATTTGTTGCTAATACAAATATTACCTGAAGGTGGTGGGTAAGTCAGTTTGGTATCTAAGACTGAGGACGAGAGTTCATAAATTATGCATATTCAATTAACTGCACTAGGCTTTCAAAGCTTGTATGTTAGAATTGAAATTACTTGCTGTGGTGAATAAAAGTTTCTCTATAAAACAGTCATAGGTATTGAATTGAATTTTGAGGCATGCGTTTAAAAATTGCTTGGTTTGATTTGATGTCTGATTTTTTTAGTTGTCTCATCTATTTATTCTTCCTTTGACTTTATGTTTGTATTTATTTTCCACTTTTCAGGACTGCTTTTTTGTTTCGGTGGTTGTTAGAAGCCATTCCGAGCTTGTTAATAAGCCTATAGCAGTGTGCCACTCAGGTAATCCCAAAGGAACATCAGAAATTTCCTCTGCGAATTATCCTGCACGAGATTATGGTGAAAATTTGTTTTGAGTTTAATTTTTTATTTACCTTATGTCTATAGGCTATGACTTTGATTTATTGTTATTTGTTCACAGGAGTAAAAGCTGAGATGTTTGTATGTTGCAGGTTGCTGATTTATCGGTTTTACCTTATGTCTATAGGCTATGACTTTGATTTATCAATTTTATTCTTAGATGTTTTTTTAATTGCAGTTTGCTGATAAGTTCTATAGCATATTGCACAAATATTGCACCAAAGTTCAGGTTTGTAAATGAGAGAATTTGTATTTTTAACAACACACGATAATTGTTTGAATTTTTTCTAGTGATGTGAAATTAGGTAAAAGGGAAGGCCAATGATGACGAACAATGAAAATTAATATCAATATTTTAGCTAGGGAGGTTCTGATGCTAGACTAGTTATTTAATATAACTAATTATGATCACGCTTCATTTCTATCTCACTAATAACAATTTGCCAGAATATACTGCAGGCAGTGAGCTGCGATGAAGCATTTCTTGATGTGATCAACTCTTCCGAAGATCCTGAAAATTTAGCATTAAGAATAAGGAAAAAGATTGCTGAGACTACACGATGCACAGGTAGTGCAGGAATTGCTGAGAATAAGTTGCTTGCTCGGTTAGCAACTAGATCAACCAAACCAAACGGCCAGTGTTGCATATCACCTGATAATGTAGGTTATGTTTTTTTTTTCACAACATTATTAAATTATAGAAAATATTAGCTTTTCTAGTAGAATGTCAAGGCTTTATTACTGGACATCATTTAGGTGTCTAAGGTTTTATAGGCTAGCATCATTATTATTTCAAATGCAATTAATAGATATGCTAATAATGTGGCAAAAAAAAGCATGTTCTTGTTCATTTGATAACTATCCACTTTTTTCTTATTGTTTTTATAGGCTAACATGAATTTTATTAACTTAGTATTCGTTCATTTAATAACTTTCCATTTTTTTCTTTTTATGAAATAAACGACAGTTTATTCAATAATAGCAAACTTTTCAAAGTGAAGGACAGTTGGTTTTGACAAAAGTTAATCATTTAATAACTTAATAAATATTGTAAAAGTTTTGAAAAGGTATATGATTCACTTCAAGAATTAAGGCATCAACAATGTAATTCAACAACAACAAACTAATGTTATTAAAAAAAACTCACCCATTTCAACTTCAACTATAGACTTGGATTGTGGGCGCTTTTCAAGGATGTCGGTTACCACCCACTAGTGACTTACAAGTGATTTTTGGATAAATTTGTAGAGCTTATGTTGAGACGTAAAACTATGACAATAAGCATCAGTAAAAGCATTGTTGATGTTGTAGGCTAGAAAAAATGTACTTGCAAACACAAATGATCAACTCTAGTCATCTGACTCTATAATAAACATAAAAAGCGATAATGTTATAATATGTGGACAGCGCTTCATGTAAATATGTATGATGGGATAATCAAACCCATAAAGGGGTAAATGCGCAGGGAGAGTTTTAATTAA
Source organism: Allium fistulosum (assembly GCA_030737815.1). NCBI lineage: Eukaryota > Viridiplantae > Streptophyta > Magnoliopsida > Asparagales > Amaryllidaceae > Allium > Allium fistulosum. The sequence continues at coordinate 1,529,147,770 of CM060902.1, forward strand.
TGGTCAAAATCTTAATATTCAACATAAATAGTTAACCATCGCAAGCTGGTTAATTAGCAACAAAAAATTTCCAATGACTAGATAAATCAAAAGCTCCACCCAGGAAATGATATGCCTACGCTGACCTTATTTCAATTGTGTAAGGAATTTCAAAACCTTCTTAAAAATCAATGACAACTAACTGGGGATCATTTAAAATAAGCAATCCCTATCGAGAACAAAATTTCAGATCCTAATAAGTGATTTTCATGGTTCAGTGCATGCTTGAAAGTTGCAGAACCTATTATGGTCAGTTGTGTTTATGACCGAGCTTCAATTTTTAATGTTGAACTCAGTTTCAATGGAGACTCGGTTAATTGAGTATCAGTTAAACTAAGACTCGGTTTAGCCGAGTCTCAGTTTCAACTGAGACTCAATTTAACCGAGTCTCAGTTTCAAGAAGCGAGTCCAACTTAAAAACCGAGTCTGGTTTTTGAAAACTGACTACACCTATATTGGTATGCTGAGAGGACCACTTAGTTAACAACATCGACGACTAGTTTACGTGATTTGTAAACAGACCACTTCATACGTCGATAATATGCAGCTTGATTTTACTCCAAGTAAATTACCGAGTTCATTTATTATTTTTTACTCTACTTCACTTGTAAATGCTACTTGATTTTATGGCATGTTGTATACTTTGTATTAGTCAATCGCCTAATGAAATAGTGTGATGAACATTTAGTGTTTGCATTATGAATCCGATTTAACTTTGTGTACACTTTTTTGATGAATTGATTCTCAAGCATTACTTTTGCTTTACAGGTAGATAGATGACCGTGATGCAAAAAAAGGTTGCAATGGTTATGGATCGAAGTTATTTTTGCTGCTAGAACTACTTTTTGGTTTTAACGTATGTACTACTTTCTTTTGTTTTGCTATTGCTACTTGTTCTATATATTTTTTATGAACTATTGATGACGAACTATTTGTGTTTGGTGTAAGAATATTGTGTATTTTGGTTATGAAATTTCATACGTTGGTTATCAAATATGTGTCCAAAATGTGGTATTGATACAATAAGTTGATTTTGAAATGTGGTATTGATATAATATGCTAATTTTGAAATGTTGTATATATACACATCTATGCAGTTAATGCCCCGCTATTACCCCGCTACAACCCTGCTATATCTCATAGCGGATTTCTACCGCTATGGTTTTTCCATGTAGCCCCAAATATAGCATTTCCGCTTTAATCCCCGCTATTTCCGCTATATCCCGTTATTCCTGCTATAATCCGCTATTCCCGCTATATCTTCTGCAAAATAAATGAACTGAAAAATGATATTCGTACATTATTGTGACGACCGCCCATGACCCCTGCACCGAACCTAGAGATAGTGCGCTGTAAAATGTGCCAGGCGACCATGGACGATTGCCAGGGTAAATTTAAACAACAGAATCTATCGTATTACTCACAGCGCATGGACAAAATACAATAGGATATATATATAGTGAAGCTTTACAGAATAGAATCTCATCAATAAAACTTCATAATAGTTAAATACAAACATCTGAACAGTCAATACATCAAGCCTCACTACATAACACTAAGAGAATATACAAACAGCAGAACACCCAGTACATATAGTAAGAAGATAATATGCAAGCCTCCAGCTCGTCTTCGACATCAGCATCGTGGAAAGCAAGAACAACACCTGTCACCTGCTACCTAGTCTGCCCGTCCCAAAATGGACGAACAGCCCAAGGCAATAAGAGTTAAAACATAAAGCCTTGAGTCAGACAACAGTCTTAGTGAGCGGTAAATTAACTAACAACATACCAAAAGAGCATAAAGGAAAAAGGAATATGAATACAACCCTCCCACTCCACCTCTTTCTACAGTGATAGCCCCCAGACTCACACTAAGCAGAAGCAAACATAGCAAACATAGCAAAGCATACAATTCAAAGTAAAGCAATTATCACTCGAGTCAAGAGCGATGCTTTCCAAGTACAAACCCCCAAGGCCTAAACCAAGATCAGATAAGCACCCAGAAAATACCGCTCTTGAGACCGAATGATGATACAACCAAACATCCATGACTCTGGCTATCACTGTTATCATTGCTTCGATATCATCGTTAATTGAATGACCGGCTCTTTATTTCATCCGTCCGTCAAGGGCTAATGGAAACCCCGGTTCTAGACATAACTCTGCACGTCATCGTGACCCGTGCCTAGGACTATCGAATCTGCCCAGAGTACTTGACTACCAATCAGTAGCCTTCAGGGACTATCGAATCTGCCCAACGTACTCTTGCTTTGAGCATGCTAGAACCTTCAACAACGATGAGATCTCAGCCTTCTAGTCATCCTCCTCGACGACTATTTCCATACTAGCTCAAGCGCCTCTCGAGCAAACCATTATCCTCAAACCCGAACCATATCACCGAGTTATCAACATGCTTGGAATGATCCCGTCTGGATTAGACCAAGACTATCTCATATCATACTTCGCCTCATCATCATCATAGCAAAGCTTCATCTCAACATCATCATCAAATCTATCCATATGAGCTTCATCATCCGCTACATATGCCACGAGCAGCTTTTCCAATTTCAAGAGCCTTTCCCTTAGCTTTTGAATCATCTTTGACCATCTTGTCTAAATCAAATCATCAATCATCTAATTCATAGCAATCAATCAAATCAAACATTAATCCAAGTAAAAAAGCATTCAAATATGATCCAAATAGGCAATTATAACAATAAAGGCAATTTCGTAATTAAAGAGTCAAAAGTCTAACAAGCATGAAAACATGAGCAATATCTCTATAATCTTGATGAATGAACTTGCATAGGTTAACATGTAGTAAAATGGATGCCAAATCATTATGAACAATGGATCTATATGGATCTATACTTAGGATTAGGAAAATGCATGGAAATCACTACTTTAGCACAAAATCAAGCCAATGATCTGATATACTCCTTTGGATCCGTGTGAGAGATAATCACCACTCACCAAATCACCTAAACACCCCAAAAACAACACACTTCAGATCTGGACAGCGAAGGATCTAACTCGATCTATCACAAATCCGCTTTAAACGATGAAATCTCTCTTCGAAGAATGTAGATCTTCAATCTAAGCTCTTGAATCTTCAATTTGATCTTCGATTTGGATGGAAGGAATCACTAGATTAGAGTGGAGAAAAGAAGTGAAGAAGTGTAGAAGTCGAGCTCTCAAAATGGCAGCACTTCGTCGCTTCAAAATCCGGATCCCAAAAATGAAGAAGAACCCTCCTATTTATAGGCTGAAATCCACCTTAGGTCGCTCACTCGGAGTTAGGTCGTCCACGACCTACGACCTAAAACCCTACGACCTAAAACCCCAAGCCTCTACGACCTAACCAGATGCGCTTCCTTGCGACCTACGACCTAACCAGATGCTCTTCTACGACCTAACAGACGCGCATCCACGCGACCTAACGCTTAAGCGCTTCTTCGACCTAACGACATAGCGCATCAGCGACCTAACTGCTAAGCCCTTACGCGACCTAACACTCACGCGACCTAACACACACGCGACCTAACTGACTAATGGCCTAGCGACCTAACTATACTTAGCAATCTACCTTAGGTCGCTTACGACCTAACTTCAACACAAGGTCTCACGACCTAACTACACACAGGTCATACGACCTAACTACTCCTTCCTTAGGTCGTTGCCGACCTATCCTTCTTAGGTCGCTAACTTACCCTATCTCCTATATCGCTAATCTCTTAGGTCGCTAAACTTCCTTAGGTCGCCTAATTCTATAGGTCGCTAACTCCTATAGGTCGCTCACTCTCTTAGGTCGCCACAAACCCTTAAGTCGCTCAAAACCTTAGGTCGCCAACATCCTATAGGTCGCTCCAACCGACCTAACCTACCCCACGACCTAAGCCACCACACAACCTATCTTCTAAACGACCTAACTATCACATGACCTAACTCCTTAGGTCGTTCCAATCCTTAGGTCACTCCACTTCACTAAATCGTCTACCCCTTAACTCGCCCACTTCCTTAGGTCGCTCCAAACTCTCATATGACCTAAGACTTAGACTCTGGACGACTTATCAACAATGCGACCAAATGTCAACTGTTTTACGATGTTTCGATCCGTAAAAATACGGGTCGTTACATTCTTCCCCCCTTAGGAATTTCGCCCCCGAAATTCCAAACAAACAGAGCAATCAAAGACTATTCTGCATGCCTACCATCCATAGCAATCAACAAACCATGCATCCAATTCTAGCTTAGCATGCAGAATTCTAAAACTTAGAACAAGTTACAATGTCGTTAGATGATACGACACCTTAGGGCCATACCTTGAAGAGTTCAGGATGAGCTGCTTTCATCCTCTCTTCCACCTCCCATGTACAGTCATTATCATCATCACTCCATTGTATCTTGAGCAACTTAACTACCTTCCTCCTAAGCTGTTTTGTGTCGGTTTCCACAACACGAAGTGGCTTACGAGGTCTCTTATCGACTGGATCAACTTCGAAATCTTCACAGCTATCAGCAGAAACCACTGTATTCGAGTCGTGCACATACTTCCGTAGATATGATACGTGAAAAACATTGTGCACACCCGACATCTTCTCTGGTAACTCCAATCTATAGGCGAGCTTTCCAATTCGCTCGATGATCGGGAATGGTCCAACAAATCTCGGAGTCAATTTTCCTTTCTTCCCGAATCGAATAACATTCTTCAGTGGAGAAATCTTCACAAAAACCATATCACCTACGTCGAATTCCAAATCCTTTCGACGCTTATCAACATAACTTTTCTGACGGTCCTGGGCTGCCTTCATTCGTTGCCGAATGATCTCTATACAATCTGAAGTCTGTCGAATCATCTCTGGCCCAAGTATCAGCTTTTCTCCTGTCTCTAACCAACATGTCGGAGAGTTACACGGTCTTCCATACAATGCCTCATACGGTGCCATACCAATGCTTGACTGGTAACTGTTATTATACGAAAATTCCACCAAATGAAGGTGATCTTCCCATGATCCTCCGAAATCCAAAACACAAGCTCTGAGGAGATCTTCCAAAACTCGGTTGACTCTCTCGGTCTGACCATCTGTTTGAGGGTGATAAGCTGTACTCAAACACAACTCGGTTCCCAAAACTTCCTGGAAGCTCTTCCAAAATCCACTAGTGAACAATGGATCTCGATCGCTCACTATACTCTTCGGAATACCATGGTATCGAACTATCCACTTAACATACAACTCAGCCAACTTTGATGCAGTCTTAGTCGATCGAATAGGAATGAATCTTGCACTCTTAGTCAGACGATCCACAATGACCCAAATCCCTTCATTTCCCGTTCTTGTTCTAGGTAACCCATCAATAAAATCCATCGATACTTGCTCCCACTTCCATGTAGGAACTTCTAACGGCTGAAGCAATCCACTTGGCTTCTTCTGTTCGGCTTTTACCAACTGGCAGTTCATACACTTGGAAATAAAATTTCCAACATCCTTCTTCATACCTTCCCAGTAATAGGTTCTCTTCATATCCCGATACATCTTATTTCCACCTGGATGAATTGTTAACTTCGAGTGATGACTTTCCTTCAGAACTTCACTTCTTAATTCATCTATATCGGGAACAACTAGTCATCCTTGTTTCCGAAGCCAACCCTCTCGATCAACCTCGAATCCTTTATCCTTTTCTGGTTCCAATCCAGATTCCAAATCATGGATAACCTTGACAGTCTTATCATCTCGCTTTTGGCTCTCGCCAATTCTTTCCACTAGAGTGGGTCTTATCGATAAGTTTGCCAACATCTCAAGTTCCAATTCACATCTGGGCCTGAAGTCAAATCCAGCTAAATACTCGAGACTCTTCCATTCTGAAAACATGGCTCCCAATCATGCATGTCTTCGACTTAACGCATCTGCCACTGCGTTACCTTTTCCCGGAGTATAGGCTATACCAAAATCATATGATGCCAAAAACTCTAGCCACCGTTGCTGCCGAAGATTCAAATCCTTTTGGGAGAAAAGATACTTCAACGACTTATGATCCGTAAACAACTCGAATCGAACTCCCAATAGATAATGTCTCCACATCTTCAGAGCAAAAACAATCGCCGCTAACTCCAAATCATGAGTCGGGTAATTCCTTTCATGCGGCTTCAGTTGTCGACTTGCATACGCAACAACTTTATCCCTCTTCATCAGCACTGCTCCAAGTCCAGTACCACATGCGTCGGTGTAAACCACCATCTCATCATTCCCACTTGGAATAGTCAAAATAGGAGCACTTGTCAATCGCTCTTTCAGGATTCTGAAAGCTTGCTCACACTTATCTTCCCATCTGAACACTTGGTTCTTTTTCGTCAATCCTGTTAATGGTGCAACTACCTTGGAGAAGTCTTTGATAAACCATCGATAATATCCTGCTAATCTAAGAAAACTTCTCACATCAGATGCATTCTTAGGCCTGATCCAAACCTGGATTGCTGCTATCTTGGCGGGATCAACCGCTATTCCATTTCTAGAAATAATATGACCTAAGAACCTCACTTCACTCTTCCAGAAGTGACACTTCGAAAACTTAGCCTTCAGCTGATGTTTCCGCAAGATTTCCAAAACAATACGCAAGTGCGTCTTGTGCTCTTCTTCAGTTCTGGAATAAATCAGAATATCATCCACGAATACTAGCACGAACTTGCTTAATTGATCTCTGAACACTCTATTCATAAGATCCACAAAATATGCTGGTGCATTAGTCAATCCAAATGGCATTACCAGCCACTCAAAGAAATCGGATGGTGTCCTAAAAGCAGTCTTTGGCACACTATCCTTAGCCACTCTCAACTGGTGAAATCCCGTAGCTAAATCCATCTGAGAAAACACCTTAGCTCTGTGAAGCTGATCAAACAAGTCATCTATTCTCGGCAATGGATACTTGTTCTTCTTAGTCACCTTATTCAGCTCACGATAATCCACACACAACCTCAACGATCCATCTGCTTTGGTTGCGAACACAACTGGTGCACCCCATTCGGACACACTACGCCGAATGAATCCTTTCTGTAAAAGGTCATCAACCTGCACCTTCAACTCCTGCTGTTCCCTAGGCTCCATCCGCCTAAGAGGAATCACAACAGGTCTGGCCCCTTCAACTAGATCTATACGAAACTCGATCTCTCTATGCGGCGGTAACCCTTTGACCTCGTCAAAGACATCCTCAAATCCATTAGCGATTGGCAACGATGACAGTCCATCCCGTGGAACAACCAGCGAATACATGAAGCTCATGAAGACGCCTTCTTCATGCTTACATCGTATCACAACCTTTCGCCCCTCCACATTCTTGACTGTCACCTCCAACCTTTCACAATCAACCTTTGCCGCATACTTCCTAAGCCAGTCCATACCCAAAATAATTCCGAACCCCGCAAAGTTCAGAACAAAACAATCACAAACAAAAGAGCAATCATGACTCGATACAATCAGACCACGGCATAGCATACACAAACAAGACGAACCCCTAACTGGATTAGTCACAACCAATGGCCTATCAACAATATCCGGTTCTAAACCCAACCGGCCTACAAGTTCACTACAAACAAAAGAATGCGATGCCCCAGTATCAAATAGAACTCTAACTGGAACACCACATATGGAAAGAGTACCTTGAACCACCACACTCTTTCCTTTCTCTTCAGCGGTAGGAGCTTTCGAAGATGATGGAACAGCCCCCAAAGCATAAGCTTGCACAATCTGCTTGTCCTTCCTCGGTTCTGGACAATTCCTCTTGATATGCCTCGGCTTGTCACAGTTGTGGCATTTCATCGGCACCTTAGGATTCTTGCAATCCCTGGAGAAATGGCCCTTCTGCTGACAATTGAAGCAGGTCACCTCGCCCTTCGGCTTCTTCTGGCCATCCTTACCCTTTTGCTGCTGCTGCTTCCTCTTCTTGTTTCCACCCTGCTGAGGTCTAAACTCTTCCTTGGTCACAGCAACAACAGATCCTTCCTTAGGAAACAGATTCTCATGCCTGAGAGCCTTCTCCACAAGCTTCTCAAATGGATCGTCCAAATGATCCACCAACTGCCTCCCAAGATAACTGTCCAAGCCTGTCACAAACTTCTCGTTCTTCTGATACGAAGATTCAATATACGACCGGGCATACTTGGACAAAGCTTCAAACTCAGAAACATACTCAAGAACTGGTCTTCCACCTTGCTTGAGCTCCACAAACTTCTTGAACAGAACAGACTTCTGAGCTGTAGAAATGAACTTAGCTTCAAATCTGGCTTGGAATTGCTCCCAAGTAATTTCTTCCTCCGGAGTATCAATAGTGATAGAGTTCCACCAATCAGAAGCTCTTCCTTGAAGCTGTCTTGATGCTAACTTCCTCTTAGTCGCATCCTCAATTCCCAAATCACCAAAGATCCTTCTACAAGCATCTATCCACCTCTGGACTTCAATGGTTGGTTCCGTTCCCAAGAAAACCTTCCCTCCAAGAGAAGAATAATCCTTACACAACTTAGCAAAATCCACCGGCTTTGGAGTTTGAACTTGAACTCCAACATCCACCGATGGCCCCGGAGCTGGCATCCTTCTCATGATCGAAGTCATCATAGCTTCGAACATAGCAGCATAATCAGCAGCCCCCTCAGTAGCACGGCTTTCCCTAGCAGCTGGTCTCCCTCTTCGACTCATCCTTAATATCTATAAAAAGGAATGATTAGCACACCTAGAGAAACAACTGCATAAAGGACTCAAACTCTATTAAGCTACTATATTATATATAGTAATCATCCATCAAAATACAATTACGTCTCTCATATGTAGTTACGTCAGCGAGCGTTGGGTAAAATCGATTAACCAAAGCTCTGATACCAAATGTGACGACCGCCCATGACCCCTGCACCGAACCTAGAGATAGTGCGCTGTAAAGTGTGCCAGGCGACCATGGACGATTGCCAGGGTAAATTTAAACAACAGAATCTATCGTATTACTCACAGCGCATGGACAAAATACAATAGGATATATATAGTGAAGCTTTACAGAATAGAATCTCATCAATAAAACTTCATAATAGTTGAATACAAACATATGAACAGTCAATACATCAAGCCTCACTACATAACACTCAGAGAATATACAAACAGCGGAACACCCAGTACATATAGTAAGAAGATAATATGCAAGCCTCCAGCTCGTCTTCGACATCAGCATCGTGGAAAGCAAGAACAACACCTGTCACCTGCTACCTAGTCTGCCCGTCCCAAAATGGACGAACAGCCCAAGGCAATAAGAGTTAAAACATAAAGCCTTGAGTCAGACAACAGTCTTAGTGAGCGGTAAATTAACTAACAACATACCAAAAGAGCATAAAGGAAAAAGGAATAGGAATACAACCCTCCCACTCCACCTCTTTCTACAGTGATAGCCCCCAGACTCACACTAAGCAGAAGCAAACATAGCAAACATAGCAAAACATACAATTCAAAGTAAAGCAATTATCACTCGAGTCAAGAGCGATGCTTTCCAAGTACAAACCCCCAAGGCCTAAACCAAGATCAGATAAGCACCCAGAAAATACCGCTCTTGAGATCGAATGATGATACAACCAAACATCCATGACTCTAGCTATCACTGTTATCATTGCTTCGATATCATCGTTAATTGAATGACCGGCTCTTTATTTCATCCGTCCGTCAAGGGCTAATGGAAACCCCGGTTCTAGACATAACTCTGCACGTCATCGTGACCCATGCCTAGGACTATCGAATCTGCCCAGAGTACTTGACTACCAATCAGTAGCCTTCAGGGACTATCGAATCTGCCCAACGTACTCTTGCTTTGAGCATGCTAGAACCTTCAACAACGATGAGATCTCAGCCTTCTATTCATCCTCCTCGACGACTATTTCCATACTAGCTCAAGCGCCTCTCGAGCAAACCATTATCCTCAAACCCGAACCATATCACCGAGTTATCAACATGCTTGGAATGATCCCGTCTGGATTAGACCAAGACTATCTCATATCATACTTCGCCTCATCATCATCATAGCAAAGCTTCATCTCAACATCATCATCAAATCTATCCATATGAGCTTCATCATCCGCTACATATGCCACGAGCAGCTTTTCCAATTTCAAGAGCCTTTCCCTTAGCTTTTGAATCATCTTTGACCATCTTGTCTAAATCAAATCATCAATCATCTAATTCATAGCAATCAATCAAATCAAACATTAATCCAAGTAAACAAGCATTCAAATATGATCCAAATAGACAATTATAACAATAATGGCAATTTCGTAATTAAAGAGTCAAAAGTCTAACAAGCATGAAAACATGAGCAATATCTCTATAATCTTGATGAATGAACTTGCATAGGTTAACATGTAGTAAAATGGATGCCAAATCATTATGAACAATGGATCTATATGGATCTATACTTAGGATTAGGAAAATGCATGGAAATCACTACTTTAGCACAAAATCAAGCCAACGATCCGATATACTCCTTTGGATCCGTGTGAGAGATAATCACCACTCACCAAATCACCTAAACACCCCAAAAACAACACACTTTAGATCTGGACAGCGAAGGATCTAACTCGATCTATCACAAATCCGCTTTAAACGATGAAATCTCTCTTCGAAGAATGTAGATCTTCAATCTAAGCTCTTGAATCTTCAATTTGATCTACGATTTGGATGGAAGGAATCACTAAATTAGAGTGGAGAAAAGAAGTGAAGAAGTGTAGAAGTCGAGCTCTCAAAATGGCAGCACTTCGTCGCTTCAAAATCCGGATCCCAAAAATGAAGAAGAACCCTCCTATTTATAGGCTGAAATCCACCTTAGGTCGCTCACTCGGAGTTAGGTCGTCCACGACCTACGACCTAAAACCCTACGACCTAAAACCCCAAGCCTCTACGACCTAACCAGATGCGCTTCCTTGCGACCTACGACCTAACCAGATGCTCTTCTACGACCTAACAGACGCGCATCCACGCGACCTAACGCTTAAGCGCTTCTTCGACCTAACGACATAGCGCATCAGCGACCTAACTGCTAAGCCCTTACGCGACCTAACACTCACGCGACCTAACACACACGCGACCTAACTGACTAATGGCCTAGCGACCTAACTATACTTAGCAATCTACCTTAGGTCGCTTACGACCTAACTTCAACACAAGGTCTCACGACCTAACTACACACAGGTCATACGACCTAACTACTCCTTCCTTAGGTCGTTGCCGACCTATCCTTCTTAGGTCGCTAACTTACCCTGTCTCCTAACCGCTAATCTCTTAGGTCGCTAAACTTCCTTAGGTCACCTAATTCTATAGGTCGCTAACTCCTATAGGTCGCTCACTCTCTTAAGTCGCCACAAACCCTTAAGTCGCTCAAAACCTTAGGTCGCCAACATCCTATAGGTCGCTCCAACCGACCTAACCTACCCCACGACCTAAGCCACCACACGACCTATCTTCTAAACGACCTAACTATCACACGACCTAACTCCTTAGGTCGTTCTAATCCTTAGGTCGCTCCACTTCACTAAGTCGTCTACCCCTTAACTTGCCAACTTCCTTAGGTCGCTCCAAACCCTCATACGACCTAAGTCTTAAACTCTGGATGACTTATCAACAATGCGATCAAATGTCAACTGTTTTATGACGTTTTGATCCGTAAAAATACGGGTCGTTACAATTATAAAAATTATAAAACTAATTTATTTAATTGAATTTTTAATATATTTTCAGAAATGAAAATACTATAATATTCTACTAAATTCAATTATGTTATATAACAGTTTTACGTTTATTTACAGTATATTCGCACATGTTTTTATTTAAAATTATTTATGTATTAATTATAATTCAATTGAATGTTAAATTTTCATTTAATTACCATTTATATATTTTTTAAAACATTAAGTACGAGTTTTATATGCTATTTTGGAGTCATCCGCTATATCTCACTATATCTTCGCTGTATCCCCGCTGTGACTTTTTGCACCTCCGCCACATTGAATCTACCGAGCGCTTTAACTGCACAGTTACACATTGTGACTGATGTTTACTGAAATGGAATTTACATAAAAGTAGAAAAATCCAAATTGACTTAGCTTTGTATACAATTTAACGGCGTTTTTAAAACGCTGTTAAAACATTCCACGGCATTTTTTAAACGCGATTAAATGTTTTAACAGCGTTTAAAAACGCCGTTAAATTGTATCTAAAAACATAACCAAATACAATTAACGGCGTTTTTAAAACGCTGTTAAATCATTCCACGGCGTATTTTAAACGCCGTTGAATGTTTTAACAGCGTTTTAAAAATGCCGTTGAATTGTTTTAACAGCGTTTTTTTAAAAATGCCATTAAATTAGACCAAACGCTGTTAAATAATTTCATGACACCAAGGAAACGCTGTAAAAAAGGACATTTAATAGCGTTTATTCCTTGTCATTGTATATCTCTGATATATAACTGCATGTCGATATACAGCGTATGTAAAAACGCTATTAATAGCTTTTATAGCGTTTTTGAAATGCTGTTAAAGGTCCTGTTTGTTGTAGTGTATTTTGAGAACTTAATCCTGCTGTCTTTGAAAATGGTTTCTAAGACTTTAGAGGAAATAATAGCAGTACTATTTGAAAGTGTTTGTGAATACTAATATTTTGAAAAGAGTTCAAATTCGTTCAAGTTTGAGGTTGCTCTTGGAATTGACAAGTCAATTAGGGGACAAGTCAATTGGAAAAGAGTTGTTCGGATGGTAAGAACTTCTCATGAGCATTACATTTCAGAGTAAAGGGGCATATTGTACGACTTGGTAGGACCCATTTCATTAGTATCATTTTTGTGTCACTCGATCTATTTGTATATTTTCTATGGATTTTAAAGTAAATATTTAGGAAGTTAGTTTATAAATTGAGGTCATGATATATTACAAAGTATTTGATACAGTTTTGAAAATTATTTTGATTTAATCCCAAAAAATATGATTTGATATACAAAATGGCACATGCATAGATATAGTTAATTCAAAGGATTTGGAATAAAACTCGAGTATTTAATTCTAAAGTTTTCTTTAAAGGAACTTGATGTAAAATACAAAGTAGTAAAATGCAGAGTGGTTTAATATATAGTGTTTTTGGTAAAACGAATTTTGATATGAACTTTCTAAGTAGAAAAGTTTGTATGTATGATATGTAGAGAGCTCGAGTTGTAATGGCATAGCCCAAATAGTTATGAAACCTTTTCTTATTTTCCCTTTATAGTAAAGTGTGTATAATAAATAAGTAGAACTCTGATAAGTTATTCTATTAATGCACGTATCCTATACATTAGAACAGTGTGGTATGTTCATTATATTATGATGTGCTTATTGGTAGTTTTCCTTTGTTAGAACGATATGGATTTTTTGGTGATTTTTGACAGTTTGAAACTTCGAAATCATTATAGAACTTGAAGCTAAGTGGTTTTGAAAATATAAAAGATAATTTTTTGTAAATCTTGAATTGAAAAGGTAGTAAAGTTAAAAACAAGTTTTCTTGAATTGTTTTGACATCCTTATTATGTAAACCATTTGATGTTAGTGGGCCAACTAATAAACGTCTTTGCCTTAGGGTTGTCTAGGAAAAGTAAACTCTGGATCTAAGTTTGGATACTAATGTCCTACTCTTCCTAACTACTTGCTTAACCCGACGGGTAAAGAGGTCTAAAAGGTTGACTCGGTTATAAGACCCAGATTTATTTTGGGCCTTCATCTAAACTTTAAGAAGTAGAGTGAATCTGATGTTTTGTAAATGCGGTAAAGTATTATATTAGTACAAAAAATAAAAAATAAAGTTGTGTCTTTATGAAATGTTTTATAAATAAAGTAATATCTTTATGAAATGTTTATAAAACTTGAGTTGTGTTTTTATGAAAGTTATGTTTTATGAAATGCATCGTAAATGATTTTAGTATCGAATGCTATATTATTTTTGTAAATGAATGTGATGTAAAAGGTTATTAGTATAGTTAAATAAGCTAATGAGATAAAATACATAAATAGTACGGTGATCGTTTTATTTGCATGATAGTTCTTAATCTAAGGTTCGAGTACATAGTTTCTAGGTTATTTATACCGGTCCGAATAAGGAATTTTCACTCAATTCTCAACGATGAACACTTGAAATGGATTCTTGATATGATCCTAAGGTTTTCTTTCATAATATATTCCTATGTAAGGGAACAAAGGTTTTTAATCAAGGAACCCGATTGGAGTCCGCACTAGAGATGTCAAGTGATCTATACCAGTTTGAAATTGAAGTATATATGATTGAGCAAGTGATCAGATCAAATATCGCGTATGGATAAACCATGTAAATCGTACGGGCTTAAGTTTATGTATATTAGTTTTTTTGCTTAGGAGAGTCCATGGGTTGACCTTTCAAATTATTCTGAGGTAGCTTGAATAATCAACTAAGTAATAACCTGAGGCTGTTGAGCGTGAGGCACGTCTAATAAATTATTTATCGTCCTTATGCAGTGAGAGTGCTTTTGAACCCTAGCAAACCTTAAGCTTTATTTTCTAGTAATATTTAATACTGTTAAGTATTGATATGTACTTGTTTCTTTTGTTAATAGGTTATGTTGGAATTTCGAGGATGAAATGTTTTAAGTATGGGAGAATGTAGTGACCCGTAACGAACACTTTGTATTTAAATATCTAAATTATTTAAATATTTGAATCTTGGTTTAATGTGTTAAAAGTGATTTTATAATTTTTTAAACCCCTTTTAATTAATCAAACATGAAGGTAAACTTGTATTTGAAAAATGCGTATAAAAATAAATATTTTGAAGAAATATCGATAATGTGAACGAAAATCGTTTTATCAATAAACGGCTTTTTACTCGATATAAGTTCTTCAAACTTTTTGGGCATGTCTAATATATTAATGTATCATTAATTATAAACTAAAATTATTTTTGGTGTTATGGCTAACTAAATTGCATTTAATGATGTCATGGGTAATGTCATAGAAGATATTAAAGGGGTGTATTTAGGGAAGACTTAAGGGATAAGTAAGAGAGGAGTCAGGTGGAAAGTGAAGCACATGGAGGGGAACATGCTTTCATGGATGGCCAATAAGTTTTAGGAGGTTGCTTTAACTCTTATTAACTCTTATTTAATCCCTTCTTTAGTTCATAAAAGTTGGTTTGCAAATTATAACATAAAAACAACGTCTTCATCATCCTCTTTCTCTTCTCTCTAACTTAAATCAATGCAAATGAAGGCCAAACTCCATCAAACTTTGGAAAAGGTGCTAGCACAACATAGGAGCATGGAATAACTACTCAAATGTTGAAAGAAAGAGGCATAAAAGGGTGACAAGTGGAGTCCGTCAACATTTATAGTGAAGGGGAAGAGGCCAAGAGCAAATATGAAGCAAAGGTGGAGTCATTGGCTTATTTGGGTGATGGTAGGAGGTGGTCATGTGTTCTAATGGCTTGTACTTCATGTTAGCAAGGATTCGGATGACCTAACTTACCATCAAAAAGCATATATTGTGTGCTATGTGTGTGTGAATGTAAAGTATTGAACTGATTGAAGTTATAAATTCGGACCCTCATGCTTTGTAAAGAAAATGATAACTTATATGTAATATATTCACTTCTATGACCCTCTAAAAACATATGACATCTCCTAGACTTTGTGTTTACATGATTGATGTGGTTGTATATGATGTGAAAGTTTGTGTGTAAATGTTTGAAGCAAAAGAGTCACCATAAGTGCACTTCGAAATCCCTTGTGTTTAACCTATTTAAAATAGTTATATGTAAATATAATGTGAAAGAATGTATTTGGTTGTGCTCTACACTTATAATAGCGTATGGAACAACAAGGAAAGGTTTGGAAAATTATAGAAATTGTAGAATAAATTTGCAGAAGCTAGTAGTGAGAAAGGTTGCAATATGAGCACTTTGTAAATACCTTGTTTTTTGGAATTTTAAATATGATTTTGAAAGACATCCTTAAGGTTTTCTTTGCATGGTTATTAAGTACTCTAAGTATAGTACTTGCAGAAAAAAAATTAGAGTTTAGAACCTTTGTTTGAATGAAGAAAACTAGTCAAATTTTCATGCTTTTTTCCATTGTTCTCTGTCCAGGTATCTTTTATAGCACTCAACGACATTAGCTCTAAGTTTTTGTAGCACTAGTTGTGTTTTGTTGTTTTTAGTGATTCTAATGATTTAAAAGTGTTTACAATGATAGTTAAATTCATTAATTTTATGATATATCTTTTAGAATGTTAGTAACATGTTTAAGGGTATTTTAAAAAGAGTAGAAAGTTTAAATATATTTTTAATAATTATTTATCAATCTTTAAAATAAAGGGTTTTCTTTGTAACATTTATTTGAAATGGTTTTTCTAGTAATTTCTAAAGGGGGAATTAATTTAAAGGACAAAAATTTGTATATTTTTTGCCTTAAGGACACGACCTCGATATTTTAACCACAAAGACAAACATTCTCCTAAAAATTAATCATAAGGACAAACATTCTTCCCAAATTGCTACCAAACTAAAAACTGATACCTAAAAACTGCTACCGATAACTACAAACTGATACCTAAAAACTACTATCAATAACTAAAAACCGATACCTAAAGAAAGTTGTCCTTCAGACTAAAATACCGAAGGTCTGTCCTTGAGGCTAAAACGTTGAGAAATTTTGTCCTTGACAATAATTTCCTGATTTCTAAATTAGTTATTTATACACAATATTTTATATGGATAATCAAATCATATTTATAAGTACTTTAAAAGTGTATATATATAAGTTTGGGGAAAGTAAGTTAAGTATTTATAAGCATTTATATTATATATATATATATATATATGGAAAAGTGAGTTTAGTATTTTATAAAAGGATGAGTGGATTTTGGTATAACATAAAGTTACGATGATTGGTTTTGGGAAGTCATTTAAAAATATATTAACTTGTTAAATAAGTTAAGATATACTTTGATATTTAAAAAGAGTACTTTAAAGAAAATGATAAGTATAACAGGTTTTGGGTTTATAGTAAACAATGTTTTATTAACATTTTCTTTTAACCCTTTTGATTATACTTATGAATATAATTAGATCTTTAAAAAATAATGTTTTAAAGAAAATGGTAAGTAGAAAATGTTTTGGGTTTATAATAAACAATGTTTAGTAATATTCTTTTTTAACTATTATGAATATACTTGTGAATGTACTTAGATCTTTAGAAAGAGTATTTTGAAGAAAATGTTAAGAATGGATTGTTTGGAAAAAGGACAGAAAAAGTAAAGGTTTAATTTATGAAAGAAAGAAGGGGTTTACATTAACAATGTTTAAGTAACATTTGTTTTTAACCTCTTTGACTATATTTTAAAGAGGGAAAATTGTTAAGTGCTTTATGAATATTCTTATACCTTTGAGATAAATATATGAATACATTTTGAAGAATGTAAAGAGTAGAAATGAATAGTGGAGTAGTAAAATAAATGTATATTTCTTTTATAAAGGTATTTAAATATATATATACACGTACTGCCATGATCGTATTTGTGTGTTTATTTGTCTATGGAAATTATTTACTCCTGTACTTAGCATTAAAACCCAACAAAGTAGACTTGTTCTATCTATGAGAGTTAAGAATGAAGTGTCAAGGTAGGGCCTTAATGTAACTAGTTTTCTAACCTACCTGGTTTCACAATTGACCGAGGAATAGCATAATTTGAGAAGGTCGGAAAGGATGATAAATGTACAAGACTTGATTTCTATATACGATCGTTTTCATTTCATACTAGATAGTTGACTTGACAACTATCGAACTTGACCATCAACTGGGAAGTATATAAAAGCATCAAGGATTTATACGGGTTGATCCCTCAAGGAGGACTCATTTGTATGAAACGTCTCTTGGTTTAAGTACATGTATTCGAGATCCCTCGAGGAGGAATCCTATATATCGTCTGCTTAGTTCTAAAAGAACCATAACTGAGTCAACAGAAAATCCATGAGTTAATTTTAAAGAGTCTAGGATCAGATTAGTATACTTAGGTATTACTTATCGAAAACCACTTCAAAACTGATAAACAAGTTCTATGTTTTGGAAGCGGTTGTGGGGTAAAAAGTTATAGTGTTGAACTGATTATTTATCCTAAGGGTAACTCCGAGGGAGAGGCCATCATTAACATTTTGGACAATGTTATAGAGTTGAACTATCTATCCTAAGGGTGGATCTGAAGGAGAAGTCAGTGTTAGCATTCGTTGGACAACTTATGCTGGAATCCATAGAGAGATTCATGAACTGTTCGAGTGATGAAGACTCGTGTGCTGAGATGTTGGAATCCATGGAGAGATTCGTGAACTGTTCGAGTGATGATGACTCTTGTGCTGAGATACTGGAATCCATGGAGAGATTCATGAACTATTCAAGTGATGAGGACTTGTGCGCTGAGATGTTGGAATTCATGTTGAGATTCGAGAACTGTTCGAGTGATGATGGCTCGTATGTTGAGATGCTGGAATCCATGGAGAGATTCGAGATCTGTTCGAGTGATAATGACTCATGTGATGAGATGTTTAACGTGACCCCACCATCGGTAATGACAAAAAACAGAGGAGCCAGTGGGCTTAGCTAACCTAAGGGTACATAAACTCCATATCTAGAGATGCTTACGATTGAGGGATCCAGGAGTTGATGGCATTCTTTATCATGTGTTAGGGCATGGAAAAGTTATGTTTTCCTTTGTGGCATATTTTATCTAGATATATACATTGCTTGGAAGGTAGTTTCTGACCCTTGTCAGAAGGCCCGCCTTAGTTTATTGGGGGTACCACCAATGGAAATCCATATGAAAATGCAACCCTTAGCGGTTTTTATTGTATACCTAATATTATTGTGATGTGAGATGCAAGCAACACAACTATTTTCTAATTTATATTCTACATCCTATATACTATTTATTATATCACCTTATGTACTTATTAGTTGTTATTTGTTCTTTTGAGGGGAAAACCATTCTGGTAGTTCGGTTGGTCTCAAAAGATACTGTTATGTGGATCCATATTTCTTGAGTTTCTCATACCAGACTTACGTTTGACTCATGGTTTTATCTTTCCCTTAAATTCTCAGATGCTCTTTCGAGCGATTTGAGTAAGACAGGTTTTCGTTGGAAATTCTTTGGAGCTCAAGGAGATGAGCTGGATACTTTCACCAACTGTAGTATTTTATTTCCGTTCAACTACTGGTATGTATATATCAGCATTCATGGGGACATGCAGTTATAACTGTCCAGGCTAATGATAGTACTAAGTTAGTAACTCTGAAATGCTACATTTCTTAGAGTAACCCTTTGTACTGTCTTTTCAGATATTATATATTACCGTTCTGTTGTGAGATTCAGGTGTTTTTTCCTTCTTTATTGTTTCTTTTCTTTATGCTTTTCCTTTTATTCTAATAATCTGTCTTTCCAGCACTTGGGTGTTCGACACGTGAATACCAACGATGTATTGGTGTCGACATGTTTATTAGTGTATCAAACAATGTATTAATGTTTAGCTTGCTGCTTTTTGTCAAAATAAAAAAAATGATAACTATTTGGTCACACTTTGTATGTATGTGTTAGATATCATTTTAAGTGATATTTGTAGCTGATAAATGGATAACATACTTAAAGAATTTTGAAAACCATTAATTTTCATTTCGATTATGGTCAAAAAGAATTATTTAATGTGATTATGATATGAAATATATACATATGTGTAAATATGTATACATAAATGTAGTTATATATATATATGTGTGTACGTGTGTGTACATACATATGCATTTATATTTTTTTTGATAACGAGAGTGGTACTTAATTCAAGCAGAGCGTTTATGTTTAATATCTCACTGCTTCGAATCTATGACCTCCAGATTCTCTGTCTAGAATGCCATACTACCTACCACTTGAGGTAGCAGTCCTTGACTACATATGCATATACATTAAATACTAAGTATATATATATATATATATATATGTGTGTGTGTGTGTGTGTGTGGAGGCGCGTGTGCTTGTGTGTATAAATCCTAATAAATATGTTTGGAAAATACATTTCCACATTTCTAAAAATGAAACCACTAGAACTTCTTTCTTCATATACATACATACACACACACACACACACACATATATATATATACACACACACACACATGTGTGTGTGTGTGTGTATGCGGAAGGATCAGCAGCCCCCTATATTTAGCCTCCAAATCCAGCATTCTAATTCAGTCACTCATTCCAATTTAAATAATAATACTTTCTCTCTCTCTTATTACACCATACTATAATTGAAATCAGAATGAGTGACTGAAATTAGAGGGCTGGGTTGGAGGCTAAATAGAGGGGCTGCTGATCCATCTCTTATATATATATCTGTGTGTGTGTGTGTGTTTTACCTAGACAATACTATAATATATACACATACACCTCCCAGTACATTATTAGACATATGATGTTCATGATATCATTGTTTTGAATTAATATCATTGATTAAAAAAAAAGAAATTATTTTACTAGAAAAAAATAACAGAACATTAGTTAATATTTACTACAAAAGAAATATTATTCATGATAACATAACATGATTATGTGCAAACTTTGGTAAATGGAGTTCTTTTCAAAATTTCTCCTTTCACCCCATTGCGTAATGCAACTGATCTAACATATATAAATGGTGTTTCTAGACATGTTCTTTAAATGCAAAAGTGTTAACCCTTTATTCATTGAATCTACATATTTATGCATATAACTAGTGTGAATAATAAATAGCGAAGTTATCACAATGGATAAAAATATAATCAAGCTTTAAAATGTAATTTGAAAATTCTAAATATAATTAAGGCCACTAATAATTAATGTGTATGGTACGCTTTTCATCTACTCTATTCATACTTCATTTTTAACATGGATCTAAAATGGATTCATAAATTACATAATTTAATTATTTCAAACATTTACCTGCATACTAATATAATGAAATCTAATACAAAGATGCAAATATTACATAATAATGCATTTATTTCATATAAATCAAAGATTATGCAAATATAATTCAGAGATTACATTTTCATTAATCACTCTATATAAAGAAAATCATATAAGAAAACTTAAACATAACAAAATCACCACATCACATATCACAATTGCATACATAATTGTGTCATATATGAGGGCGCATATATTAGAAATCAAGTTACCCGAGTGAATAATTTAAGGAGATCTACCACCACCTCCACCACCAAATCCTCCTTCAGATCCACCACCAAATCCTCCCCCACCACCAAACTTAACACCCCCTCCGCCTCCAAATCCACCACTACTTTCGAATCCTCCACTCTTTTCAAATCCACCACTACCTCCGAATCCTCCGCTCTTTTCAAATCCACCACTACCTCCAAATCCACCACTGCTTTCAAACCCTCCTCCACCTTTAGCATCCCCTGATCCACCAGCACCACCTGACCCGCCGGCACCACTAGACCCGCCGGCACCACCAGACCCGCCAACACTGCCAGACCCGCCAGCACTGCCAGACCCGCCAAATCCTCCACTGCTTTCAAAACCAAACCCACCTTTGGAACCACTATTAAAATTAAACCCACCAGATTTAGATCCGCTGCCTCCGAAACCACCTCCCGATTGAAATCCACCACCTGATCCACCTTGTGCGGATCCGCTACTAGACCCGCCATGTCCAGATCCGCCGCTAATACCACCTTGTCCGAATCCACCACCAAACCCACCAAGTCCAGATCCACCACCGAACCCTCCAAAAGTTCCAGATCCACCACTCCCTCCACCATTGGCCCCACCATTTGCTCCACCGCTCGCCCCACCACTTACTCCACCGCTCGCCCCACCACTTGCTCTTCCGTTCGCACTACCTCCGGTTCCACCGCTCGCTCCACTACTAGCTCCTCCATTTGCTCCTCCGCTTCCATGCCCGCCACCTGTCATAGAGCCACTGCCTGTTCCAAAACCACCACTAGTCCCAGACCCACTACCTGTTCCAAATCCACTACCTTTTCCAGATCCACCAATCGTTCCAGATGCACTACCACTTCCTGTAATATTTCCAAACCCTCCAGTTGTTCCAGATCCACCACTTGATCCAGATCCACTACCACTTCCTGCAACATTTCCGGACCCTCCAACCGCTCCAGATCCACTACTGGCACCTGCTCCACTACCTGTTCCTACACCTTTGCTAGATCCTCCAACTGTGCTAGACCCACTACTTGTTCCAGATCCCGATCCAGTTGTACTACCACTTGCTCCACCTTTATAAGATCCTCCAATCGAACCAAACCCGAAACCTGCTCCACTACTACCACTAGCAGTTCCGGATCCACCACTCCCTCCTGTTCCACTACTAGTTCCATTACCCTTATTAGAACCTCCTATAGTAGTGGATCCATTGGCAGTTGTAGACCCACTACTCACTCCTAGTCCTTTACTATTTGCTTCACCTACGTTGGAGCCTCCACTTGAATTGAATCCTCCACTAAATCCTGCTCCACTACCACCCTTACTAGTTCCATTAACTGTTCCAGATCCACTGGTTGTTTCTGATCCACTGGTTGTTCCAGATCCACTGGCTGTTCCAGATCCGCTGATCGTTCCAGATCCACTAACTTTTCCAGATCCAGTAACAGTACCAAAGCCTCCACTCACTACCGAACCACTACCAGTTTCGACATTCTTATCGGACCCTCCATTTGTTCCATTTCCACTAGCCTTGTTAGACCCTCCGGTCGTGATAGACCCACTTGTCATGCTAGATCCATGGCTCGTTCCCGACACACTGCCAGTGCCAGAACTTTTATAAGATCCACCGATCGATCCACTTCCCTTGCTAGATCCTCCAATCGTACTAGACCCACTACTCATTTCAGAACCATGACTCTTCCCTGATCCATGACTCTTTTCTGATTCATGACTCTTTTCTGACCTATGACTCTTTTCAAATTCATGACTCTTTCCTCCTTCGTGACTTTTTTTTGATTCATGACCCTTTTCTGATTCGTGAGAACTTCCAACACTCTTATCTGATCCTTTAGTCTTTCTATTTCCACCGCTCTTGCTAGATCCTCCATGGCTTGTTTCTGATCCACTACCAGTTCCATCATGATTGTCTGATCCTCCACTTGTTACACTTCCACTACCCTTACTAGACCCGCCAACCGTCATAGACCCACTATTTGTATTTGATCCATGATTCATTCCTGATCCACTACTAGATCCCACACCCTTGGTTGCTCCGGATCCATGGCTATTTCCTGATCCATGACTTGTATGAGATCCGTGACTTTTCATGAACTCATGATTTGTTTCAGATCCATGGCTTGATCCCGACCAATGGCTCGATTCATGGCTTGATCCTGACCAATGGCTTTTCTCGGACCCATGGCCTGTTGTAGATCCATGAACATTTCCAGATCCATGGATTTTTCCGGATCCATGGCTTGTTCTGGACCCATGACTTATTCCTGTTCCACTACCACTTCCAGCAACGTTGCTTGAACCTCCAACCTTCCAAGATCCGTCAACCGTTCCAGATCCACCACTCGTTCCTGTTCCACTACTAGATCCTACACCTTTGCCGGATCCACTTACTATTCCGGATCCATGGCTTGTGCCTGATCCACTACCAGTTCCAACAACCTTGCCCGAGCCTCCAGTTGTCCAAGATCCTCCACCAGTTCCTGATCCACCATTAGTTCCCGTTCCACCACTAGATCCAGCATTTTTGCTTGATCCACTAGTTTTTCCGGAACCTTGGGTTGTCCCCGATCCACCACCGGATCCAGTAGCCTTTCCCGACCCTCCAAACAACCAAGATCCACTACCTGTTCCTGATCCACCACCTGATACTGATCCACCACTAGTTCCTGTGCTTGACCCGGTACCTTTGCTAGATCCGCTGCTTGATCCATATCCATAACTTGAACCTGATCCACTACCGGTTCCTACAACCTTGCCCGACCCTCCAACCGTTCCAGATCCACCACTTGTTCCTGATGCACCACTGCTGGACCCGTCGCTTGTTCCTGCTCCACCGCCAGCTATCCCACCTTTTGCGGACCCACCACTTGAAAAAGACCAACTTCCTCCTCCTACACCACTACCACTAGCTCCGCCTTTTCCAGAACCATCCACCACTCCTGCTCCAGCAGTTGCGGATCCACCACTAACTCCTCCTCCACCATTCGTTCCTGCTCCACTAACCGCACCACCTTTCTCAGCGCTACCGCCAATTCCTCCTCCACTACTAAATTGTCCACTGCTACTAAATCCTCCGCGGAATCCACCACCAAAAGGTAGCCATGTTAATTTCCGCTCATTAACTCCCGTGCCATCATCCTCAAGCTTTCTCAATGCATTGCCTGAATACACCAAAGTAGTTGCTAAAACCAGAAAGAATATAAGTTTATTGTTGGTCATTTTCACAATTTGATTTTATTTACCAAGGAATGAAACATAGAGGAGTTTATATAGGGAGTGAAAACATAAACGGATGATAGTAGATAAACTATCCAAATTTGAACAGAAACCAGTCTTATTTTAGAAAATTTTATTCCAATTTGCAACTTGTATCAACTATTACCAGAGAATCGAGAAAATACAGGACACACGTTTATTTGCGTAGCTATTTTTGTTTGTGGAAGTAAAATAGTTTCACCATAACTCCGTAATAGCTAAATTGACTGGAAGATAATTCAGCGCACAGTCGTTCGGTTCGCCCCAAATAAACCCAGTCCGCTCCGTTTTAATTATAGTAAAACGCAGTAAAATTCAAAAGAAGGAAATTAAGGCATCGCGAAAATTTTATCCAACTTCTACTTCATTTCAAATGGCAATAACAAGCTTGAGCTCAACACCGACGCCATCTACTTGTTACAAAATCCACCCTCAAAAGTCTATTTTTGGTCAAAGATTCACTGCTTCAGTTCCCACAGTTGCAGGTTTACAACTAAACCCATCTTTTCGCTTTATATTAGCAACGCTAGCTAAATGTTTGATGATTTTCTTGTCAGAGGCAATCTCATGTAAAATGTTGATATTTTTTAATAGTATAAGCCGCTTAAGCATTTATAGACGTTGGAAATAGTTTGAGTAGTATAACCCTAGTACTTCAATTTCTTAGTTTGATTTGGTACAGGCAAAGAAATCAAGAGAGGATGTAATTTCATTGTATCCAAAAGAATTTCAGGATTGGAAGAGGCAATGAGAATAAAAAGGTGTGTATGCAGTCCACTGATCTAAGTATTGAGTTTTATGTTAGGCTAAACTGCTTTTCGAAAAACAAACTTACTTTTAAACAACTAATGAAGAGGAAACATGAGCTGCTTAAAAGTTGATAAAGTCATAAGCAAGTTTTTATTGCTTATGACTTATCAACTTCAAAATGACTTATTTCACCTCCTTGTAAGTTGTTGCAAACATACAAATTGTGATAAGTAACCTAGAAGTTGTTTTTACTATTTATAAGTAGATGCCACACATGTTTAAATTATTATTTTTTTATTCAAACACTTAACTTGTGCGGTTCAGCTAAAATTGCCTAAATGTTACGACTAAAAGCTTCTTCTGAGTAGTAATGAAAATAAGTGCAGTTGAAATTAGACGTATTAGGTAAGATGTATATTACTTTCTTTGTCTAATGTTGGATATGAGTCTATATTGACATTTTGTCCATAAAGCAAAAGATGTTATCTCACCTGCAGCTCTAAATTGGAAAGGTAATCATTTTAGTACTGTTATGAAACATAATATACAGAGGAAAAGGAGTCTCTGCATTTTTTTCTCTTCTCTATCTTAACTATTGTTGAGTTTCGGTACTTTCCTCACCGCTGTCCGCACGTGCTCACTTCATTCGGTGTTGGGGTGGCAGGCCACTAACAAGCTCTTTTCGGTTGCACACAATATTCACACCGGCGCTCCACCATCATTTGCACCGTCTCCGTGCTCCGCGATGCTAAGTGTTCACTCGTGCAAACCTCTTCCTGTGCCGACGTCCCGATTGAACATCCCTCGATCGCCTCTTAAGCGGGCAAACACATGATCATGACAGCACTTTTTGTACCTAAAAGAATTCCCAAGGGTACATGTCACCAATCACACGCACACACATCGCTTTCTTCATGTATCTTGCGATGTGGCACTTATCCGTCCACTCCACGCACCCACAATGCGAGCTACACCCAACAACTTTAACTTTGATTGGACAAAATTACCCCCACTAACCTTCTGAAGTAAAATTTGATCTAACGATATTTTGATATAAACTACAGAAAGTGCTTGGTAGTGCAATTGTAGAGTAATATTTACCCAGTTTTTCATATACACCAATTTTCTCTCATTTACCATTATGTCGCATTTGTTATGTGAAGGTCTCGAGAGCTTAAAGATTCACAGAAAGTAAAGAAAAGACAACCATTAAGAAGAGGAAAAGTATCTAGACCAATGCTTGTACCGGACAACATCATGAAACCACCTTATGTTGGATCAAACGTACTTCCAGAACTTTCCAAAGAACATCAAATACAAGATGACGAAGGAATTGTTCGCATGAAGGCTGCTGGTGAGTTAGCTGCTCGAGTTTTAGAATTTGCAGGAACTATGGTCAGGGTAAGTTTTGGTTCTTTTTGGGTAGTATCTTGTTACAAAGACCGCTTGGTGTAAATTGTTTAATTCATTTCATTGTTATATATATCAGGATTTAATTCTAAAGAGCAGGAAAATTTGAATGTGATGTTGTGACATGCATCATTGCAACGATGTATGTCTTGCTCTTGATTAAATGTAGGATTTGTATAAAATTTGTTCTTTTGAACCTATTTTTGAGATATAATTTAGTAGGATTTTTATCACTTTGTACCATTTTTTAAATGAAATTGCAAAAACACCCGCTTAAGAACTATTTACAACTTGGTGTAAACACCCGCTTGAGAACTGTTTACAATTTGTTCGAAATTGATTCAGTTCATTTTGGTCACTTTTCACTGAAAGTGGTCTTTTTCTTTAAATACTTCTCAAATGAACATTTTCTCTGTTAATTGTTTTGCAAAATGGGAGAAAATATAATTAGTTATTTACATATCGAATTATCACTCCTCAGATGAACGTATAACGAGAATAACTAGTATCCTGGAGTATTTTGATCTCCTTTTGATTACTATATAATAAAAAATAAATTTATCCTAGATTAAAACATTTGCAAATTATACAAATTTGTTTTATCATGCTTGTATTTAACAGTAACTTAAGATATAAATGTTTATTTTTCCACAGAATAAATTTCATAATATATGAGATAATTGACAATTGCAGACATTTCTTGTATCAGCCATCCATAACTACGAATGAAATCGATAAAGCAGTGCACAATATGATAATCGAAGCGGGAGCTTATCCTTCTCCACTTGGTTATGGTGGATTTCCGAAAAGTGTGTGCACTTCAGTCAATGAGTGCATGTGCCATGGAATTCCTGATACACGGCAGCTACAGGTTTGTTGAACATGGTCAAATTTCATGAATTTTGAGAAATTTGTAATATATGATGATAATTCTTAAAAAACAATTTTTTTTTGCAGGATGGGGACATAATAAATATCGATGTGACGGTCTACTTAAATGTACGTATAAATTATTACTATTATATTACATACTTGTGTGTTACGACTGTGCATGCACAGAAAATCTAAAGTGTTGCTAAGGGCACCATAGTTTTTTATTCCTAATACCATTTTCTAAATAATACTATCAAAACATGATATTCTACTTTTTAATACCAAAGTTGCAAGGGTTGCCATATTTGACATCTGTAGCAATTTATTGTTGATCAGCGGTTTTTTGCCGTCTACGGTGAAAATTTACAACTGTAAATCACCTTACGTTGATTTTCTAATTGTGAACAACTAATCTTTACAATTATTTGCTGCCGGGGGTGGTTTTTAACCGAGTGAATAATAGAAGCGATGAGATTAGTAAGCATATAGTTTTTATTAAAATTGTCTTGGTATTAATAAGAGTACAGTGCGGTGTCCTTAGCAACACCCTAAATATATAGTATATCATTGATTTGGATTATTATTTTTTCATTCCAAGTTCGATGTAGGTAGTATGAAATGAATATTGTTTTTTTGGTTTTAGTTTTTGCTCAATGGATTTCAGCAACTAGTTTTTCATTGTATGTTTGATGTAGTTTTTATATATATGTAATATATAGTGTTCTTTTGCACGTGCGTGCGTGTGGAGCGCTCAATGACACCCTTGTTTTGCAACCTCCTGTTTTCCACCACACACTACAAATTAAATAGTATGACTAGCGGTAAGAGAGAGAAAACCATGTAATTTAACTCGCATTGTGTGGTGGAAATCAGGGTGCTGCGCTATTTAGGGTGCCATTGAAAGCTCGTACGTACATACATACATAGGATGATGCTAGAGGGCCTGAAAAAAGAGTGTTAGGGAAGTGCAGATCTGAAAATGGAGGGAGGAAATCAGTGGGCGGTATATTTTTGTACGTGTTGGATCATTCGCACTTTATTTCCTGACCTACTTTCCTGGCCTTCAAGAATTACATACATATATATATACATACATACATATATATACATACATACATACATATATATACATACATACATACATATACATACATACATACATATATATATATACATATATATATATATATATGTGTGTGTGCGCGCGCGCGCGCGCCTGTGTCTTAAAGAAAAAGATGTATTGCAATACATTTTTTTATATGCCATATAGTTTGTTGGGCACTTTCTATTTTATATTCATATTAAACATATTTTCTTCTAAAGTCTCTTGTATGAACTTTATTTCAGGGTTATCATGGAGATACATCAAAAACTTATCTATGCGGAAATGTAAATGAACATGCAAAACGCCTTGTGAGGGTAATATTTCTTAACATTGGTTAATACCACCAATTACTATGAATGAATATGCTAGTGTCCAAGTGAGGATTGATGTTTTATTCACTATGTTTCTTTAAATTTGAACTTTTTTTAAGTAATTTTGTGAAGTAATTATGATAAGAATTGATAATTAACCTGGGTATAGGGTCAACTGTAATGTTTAGCTCTTCCTGATGCACGAAGAAATTGTAAAATTGTGCAAAATAAGAAAAGTACAGTCTTGAAAGTCCTGATTTGCAGTTAAAAAAAAAAATATTGTTGAAATATTTTTGAATGTTCAGGTGACAGAAGAATGCTTAGAGAGGGCGATTTCTGTTTGCAGAGATGGCGCTAGCTTCAAAAAAATAGGCAAAAGGATAAGGTGATTTTACTGTATGTTTCATTAAGCAAACTCCTAGTTTGTTGTATGCTCAGTTCAATAAGTTTTTTTTTTTAATATATGTTCTTTTCTGTTTGAATTTTCCAAATTAATGCTTTAAAATTAATTTAGTGAGCATGCTGAAAGATTTGGATATGGAGTGGTTGATCGATTTGTTGGGCACGGCGTAGGCAATGTGTTCCACTCTGAACCAATTATCCGACATCATCGTACGTGATGTATTTATTAAAAATATGGCCACTAAAGATCATCGTAGGATGCATTTATATTTTACTCTTACTCCTACCCTCAAATCTTCTATGTTCTACGTCATATCATTTTGTTTTTTGTTTTTCTTCAGAACTGTCATACTAGTTTTGATAAACTCTTCCTGGCAAAAACATCAATGAAATATTCAGAAAAGTCTGTTTTTGCTTATAAGCAATGTTGCCCATTAGCCAAATTGATATTGTTAATAGCTAATGATATCAATAATAATAAAAAGGTTTTCTTTCTGACAAGAACCATGTACTTCACAGGCAATGACGTATCAGGCAGCATGGTCGAAGGTCAAACTTTCACTATAGGTAAGATTTTATGGCACGCTCAATGCATGTGCATATAAAGATTCTTATAAAATTATAAAATTTAAAATTTGTATCTAGATTTGATAGAAATAATTTGAAAAACATAAGCGTTGGATCAGAGTTTCGAGCTCATAAATATTTATATTTCAAAATTTTCATTTGAAAATATATGTTAATATTTGTACTGTGGGATTCAAAGTCTCGACCTCTTGTTTACATATAAGGGTATTTTTGAATGCGATCAGATTAAAAGGTTGTTTCTATTCCTACTATATACACGCACGTTTTCTTAATATATTCTACTTTTTTTCCCAATTTGGCCCAATTTTTAAAATTTATCACACTTTTAGGCCATTTTGAAAACTACTTAAAAAATATAGGTCACTTTTGGCTAGCTCAACATCACGCTAACTATAGTGCACAGACAACGCATGAAATGTTGCACGTTTTTTTTTTTAAATAAACCGGTACAATTCAAAATGCACTGGTGTTGTTTTACAAAACCACGTAGACACATTTTGAGAAGTCGTCGTTAATGTTATATTTTATACAGTCAGAGAGTTTACATTTTTTAAAAATTCATCAGCATAAAATTTCTTTGTATACTAGTGCATTTTGAAATAGCGTCAATGTAAATTATTTAAAATAAACACAGATGACATTTAAAATGTCACATTTACACTTTTGGCCGGCATGACGCTGAATTGGTCAAAAGTGATATGCACACACACGTAATTAGTTTTCAAACTGATCTAAAAGTGTTATAAGTTTTTAAAAGTTGAGTCATTGGAAAAATTCTCTTTTTATTTCTTATTTTTTTGGGTTTGAATTTTGTATTTACATGAATTAACTGCATTAAATTGTAGAGCCGATTATTAGCATGGGAGGCATTGATACCGTGACATGGGACGATGGATGGACTACAGTCACAGCCGATGGCAGCCTCACCGCTCAGTTTGAGCACACTCTATTAATTACTAAATCTGGTGTTGACATTTTGACCAAGTGCTGATTTTGTTAGGCTTTAATTTATAATGTCCATCAATAAAGAAAATTAGGGAGATTATTTATAGTTGAAAATGCAATTTATTGTACATTCGTGTAGTAGAATTTTTTTGCTTTCCATCCATTGTATTTGCTGAGTATAAAGCTAGAACGTCAAACGCATCAAGTTTCTGAAACAAGTCATAATCAAATGAATAATGTGGCAATGATTAATAATCGATAGTATGTGAAAGAATAGAGATTTTCAGCTATTATATCATTTCATTGTGTATATTATGTGGAGAGCATTCTACATACATGAATGAATGAATATAAAGTATATTAAAGGATTCTGAACAACCGATTACAAGAGTTGAATAACTAACAGTGACAACAGTAAAATGACCAAGTGATGAAAAACTATCACCAATATCAACCATCTACCCACAACAACAATATGAGACACCTTGAAATCACGTAGGATCAAGCATGCAAGAAGAATCAACCCACCTGGGTTTAACCACTGATGTCGGCATCGACTTCAGAGGTCAGTACCAACATATGGTGTTAACCCAGATAGGTTCATGACTTCAGGCATTATCTCGGGCCTCTATCTAGACTGTAGTCCAACTCTTATGTTGGCCCAATAGGACTACTACCCCTATAAATACAAACCATAAAATAACCAAGAAAGGATCTGGTTTCTACCATCACTACGTGGAAGCTCCGCCTCTTCAACTCTTTCCTTTAGACCATAGTACTCGAGGCAGTTACTCAAGGCAATTTTAGGACTTAGAATCAATCTAACCTGTGTACTTGTAACTTATTCTCTCTCAAATCCTTGTAATCTCAATCAAATCTATAACAATAAAGCTATAGAGTAGACGCAGGCCAAAGATTGTCGAACCACTATAAAATCTGGCAACTCTCCTTCTTATTCCTGTTTATTTTCTTTTATTATTACTACTATTTGCTAGATCTAGATCTCATGGGTTCCTTACAACTTATTCTTAAGTGTTGATCCATTTTTGACGTTAATATTTTGGTGCTTTCACTGAGAGAATCTAAACCCATGCTTAGATCCAGCTTGCTATTTTGGGTAAGAAGAGATCTAGCGGTTACATCCAGGAAATTTTCTTTAAAGATTCATAGGCTTGCCATCTGGGATCAATGGCACCTAGAAAACAGAAAACCACTTCTAGAAGATCAACAGGAGTAACAATCGGTGATGATGATGCAAACCCTCAACAAACTGAAGTAAATAATGCTAACAATCATTGAACAGAGGTTAATACTGGAAATCTAGCATCAGGATTTTCCACTCAACTGGATGTTGTGAATAAGGAGAACTTAACCAGATGGTTAATGAACTTAACCAAAAAATAACCGATAGCCAAAGGCACTCATGGATAAGATTGACGCCTTGTTAGTGCTACAATTGTCGAATGCTCCGAGTGTTAGACAAGAAACTACATTCCTCTATTTCGGGCTTGAACAAGAGAAACCATAAACAAAACCAGAAGGAAGTTGTTGGTGGAGCTGTATGAATCGTGATAGAAGGCAATGTAAGTTCCTCCTACTGAAAAGCAACTTGCTGCAAATCTAAATCTTGGATTAAACACTCGTCAAGTGAACAGCACAATGCTTGTTTCCGACTCTGAAGATGACATGCAACTTGGTGATGGTAGATTGGAATCGAACGCTGATGTGAATAGGCAAAAGGTTGGAAACGAAGTTCAAACCGCCCCAGTAAGACCAACCATGTGTCAACGGGACCCTATAGGAGTGGTTCTCCCGGAGAATGGAGAACCTAGGCTTCAGTTGGCAAACCGAGACTATTTGCAGAGTCAAACACTCCGCGTAGCCTTGACAGCCGACCTGTAGACCACCGTGCCAGTGAGGAGTATATCGCTAATATGGTCAAACAGTTATTGGAGAAAAGTAGGGGCAGGAATGAAGACTGGGGCTCCGCACCAAGCCGAACTCCATTCATTGAAACGTTCTAAGTGGAGAATATTCTAAGAAATTCACTATGTCGACTATGCCGTCATATAACAGAACGACGGATTCTAGACAACACTTGTACAAATATGGGTGGCATATGGATGGGCTAGAGCCACGGATGCCGTCCGTTGCAGATGTCTCCCTATCTTCTTGGAAGGAGTTGCTTCCATATGGTTTATTAGACTTGCGCTGAGATCTATTTCCACTTTCGATGAATTGGCAAAAGGTTTCTAGAACAATTTAGACTTCATACTACACGATCAAAAGATGTGATGTCCTTATCTGGCTACTTTCAAGGACCCAATGAGTCGTTGAAATCTTTCATGAATCGGTTCAACATCACGGTTGCTGACGTAAGAAATCCAAATAAGGATATGACTTTTTGGCTTGGTCCGAGCCATTCACCCGAATACAGACTTTGGTAGATGGATTAAAATGAAACAACCCACTACCATGGAAGAATTCCACCGAAAAAAAACCAGTTCCTAAGATTGGAAGAGGCTAGTATGGTCAAAGGCAAATCGGTCGGTGAGCAATCAAAGGAAGTGGTTTAGAGCAATGTCGCAGTTAACCAGAATGGAGACATTTCTGGAGCTACAACAGGAAAGAATTTGAATCAGAAGAAGAGGAATCAGAACTCTGGCAGGCGCGATGGAAACAGGAAACATCTAAGGAATCTCAGACCTAAGGATTATATGCTGTTGGACAATAGCTTGGAGAACATATACCTTGCCACTTAGGGAACTGAGCGATACAACAAACTGCCCAAGCGGGAAGCGTCTGAACAACAAAAGAAATCAGGGAAGTTTTGTTACTTTCACGAGACTTACGGACATAATACAAATGAATGTTGGCATCTGAAGGACTTAATCGAGGAACTAAGTAGGAACACTAGGCTCCAACAGTATGTGAAGAAACCGTAGAATTCTGACTAACTTGATGGACCCCAAGTTCCGAGCAATCAAGGAAATCAGGCCGGGCCCAGAAGAGAAGGAACTCATCGGACTAATTAGAGCCTCGTCATAAGTACCATCACTAGAGGACCTCACACAGTGTAGAAGAGTTGCGATGAGATGGAGCGATACGCTAGTTCTTTGTAGCATGACCCTAAGGAAACCTGTTATGCCATTGAAGACAAAGCCCTAGCCAAACAATAGAAGTTGATAACTGATGATACCGTATTCCAAAATTGGGAAATTGAAGGAATAGAGGCGTCAACTCTCGACCCAATGGTGGTAACAATCGTAATCTGGCCAAAAGTTGTGCATAGGATGTTGGTTGAAAATGGAAGCTCGGTTAACATTCTTTTTCGACAAATGTTCGATCAGATGAAGATCAACATGAAAGATGTGACCGCTTGTAAGACGAAGATTCAAGGATTTATGGGCGAGCCAAAACAACCAGTTGGGACGATTGACTTACCTATAGAACTTGGAATAGGGAACGAAGGGTGGTTCTTATTCCAACCTTCATGATAATCGATGAATTCTCAACTTACAATGCTTTCTTGGGCCGACTGGCCCTTGCTGATTTTAGAATAGCTTTGGCTTCATGGTGCCTTAAATGAAGTTCTCGACAGAAAACGGGGTTGGAGTTGTAAGAGGAGACCAAAGCAAGGCAAGAGAATGTTACATCGCCGAATTTATGCGAAGCCAAACGACGTGAGAAGGGGAAGAATGCGGTGAAGACTCTACACATTCATGACCCACAAGCATAGCAATTGCAGAACGACCCCTGGTTCGAGGACCATAGTGGCTTTGACATGACTATGGACCCTAGGAAGAAGAGTGCAAGGTACGAATGGGCAACACTAGTGGAGTTTACGGTCCATGTCCCTATCGACATGAATGACCCAACTCAGGCCTTGAAGATAGGTTCACAGCTTGGAGACAAGATGTAGAACAAGCTGATAAAATTTCTTTGTGCCATTCTGCATGTGTTCGTTTGGACGCGTTCCGATATGTGTGGGATATCGTCGAAAATAACATGTTAAACACTTAATATCGACCCTAAATTCACATCGGTAAGGTAGAAAAGATGAAGTCTGTGTCCGGAGTGATCCGCTACATTGAAGGAAGAAGTGGATAAGCTATTGGCCAACGGCTTTATCCGTGACACAACATATCCTATATGGGTATCAAACCCTGTACTAGTCAAGAAATTGAAGGGAAGTGGTGGACTTGTGTCGACTACTTGGATTTGAATAAAGCTGGCCCTGAGGATAGCTTTCCACTATCTAGAATCGACCAGCTACTTGATGGAATCGTGGGACATGAGCTGCTCTATTCATGGATGCCTACTCAGGATAAAATCAGATTATGATGCATGAGCCCGATCAGGAGAACACCAGCTTTATTAGCGACTTGGGATTGTATTGTTATCACGCGATGCCATTCAGCTTAAAGAATGCTGGTGCTACTTACCAAAGATTAGTGAATGCAATGTTTAAGAATTAGCTCTGACGAACGATAAAGGTATATGTGGACGACATGCTTATGAAATCATGGGTATATGGAAACCATCTAGATAATTTCTCAGGAATGTTTGAAATCCTTTAGAAGTATGGGATGAAATTGAACCACTTGAACTGCTCGTTCGGTATTTCATCAGGAAAATTTCTCGGGTTTATAGTAAATGCTGGGTGAATAGAAGCTAATCTAGAGCAGATAGCTGCCCTACAAAATGTCACATCCCCCTCAACAAAGAAGAATTTGTAGAGCTTGGATGGGAAAATCGCAGCTTAAGTCAATTTATTTCTAAAGCGACAGATAAGTGTATACCATTCTTCGACCCACTGGAGAAAAGTAAGAAGAACTTCGAGTGGAATCAGGATTGTCAAACGGCTTTCGAGGAACTACTATGACACATGGAGACTCCACCAATCCTATCCAAGCCGGTGAAGGGAGAAGACTTGTTTATCTACTTGGTAATGTCCCTCCATGCTCTAAGTGCAGCGCTTGTACGTGAGGAAGCCAAAATTCAACGGCCCGTCTACTACATCAGCAAACACTTCACTGGAGCTGAATGAAACTAACCAAAGTTAGAAAAATTAGCATATTGCTTACTTATAACATCAATAAAGTTTCTATTGTAATTTCAGGCTTATCTAATTAAAGTGTTGACGGATCAGCCTTTGAAATAGGTACTCTACCGACCTGAGACTTTAAGGTGACTTCTGAAGTGGAATATTGAATTGAGCTAGTATGACATGATTTATCATCCTTGGAGGGAAATTAATGGATAGACATTGGCTGATTTCATTATGGAATTCACCATTTGAGATGACGAAGAGCAGATGATGACGGAAGCGGTATCACAATGGAAGCTATTTGTCAATGGCTCATCAAACGAATTCTACTCAGGAGCGGAAATTATGCTTGAGACTCCTGAAGGACGATGGATCTTCTATGCCTTAAGACTGGAGTTCCATGCTACTAACAACGAGGCGGAGTACGAGGCATTAATAACAGGATTAAAAATTGTGAAGGATCTGGGAATAAAATTTATGCATATCTATAGTGACTCTCAGCTAGTCGTTTGTCAAGTAAAGAGGGAGTATCAAGCTAAAAGGGCAAATCTCGCTTCCTACTTGTCAAAAGCATGAGAACCGCTCAACGACATCAAGCACTATGGTGTAGCCCATATTCCCAGAGAGCAAAATATGAGGGCTGACTACTGGCTAAATTAGCCAGCTCTGAAGATGCACAAGCCATGTAATAGGTTCCAATGGAAGTGTTGGCAGCTCCCAGTATAGACCAGATGGATGTCGACTGGGTTCTGGAGACCATTGAAGAGGGAGAATCGTAGATGATGCCAATCAATGACTACCTGCTCATGTGGATACTTCTGTAACGACCCAGTATTTTAGACCATTCAAATCGACAATAAATCCACACATGTCCGACTTGAATAGTTCAAAATACCGAATTGTTAATTTAAATTGGCAAAACTCAGTATATACAGTAAATAAAATAATCACAGATCACAGACACAGAATAATATAACAATAATGCAGCAGAAACAAAAGAATAGTAGTTCATGAAGCTACTATACATATAACAGAGTTAAACAAGATACAACAGAAGTCTCGAATACAATAGTCAAATACAATATCAGAATACATCACTGGAATCAACTGAATATCTGAAAGCTGGATAGATAGCTGGATCTCCAAGCGAAGCTCCAACTCCAAAGGTGAGTCTCGAATATTGGTACACTCAGTCTGACCCGAGCGTAAAGAAAACACAAAACACTCGAGTCAGGATTAACATTCTTATCAATAAATCTAACTCAAGTGAAATAACGATTGAAATACGAGTGACTCAAAGGATGTTTGGGGTAACCATCCTCTAAGGATCCGTTAAACTATCTACTATGTAATAGTGTACGCTAAGTAGATAATGCCTATCAGTAATATAAAGTATCAAAATAGCGTTAAGGCGTTACCATAATCCCCCTTAAAACATTTTTATAATGTCATAGTCTATACAACACCGTAAACCCCACCGTAAACTAGTGGTTATCAGAGGGTACCCCATAGGTATAACACAAAACAAATCGTAGTGGTCGCGATATGATAAACAGTATGACAAGGTACATGAGGCGATACCAACTAGGAGACTAGTAGTTGCCTGATCCGGACTGATGTTGGGCATAGCAGCTACTACCCCAACACCGCGAAACAACGCTCCCAAATCAAGGGGTGCACCCAAATCGAATCACATAAGTAATAGATAAGGTATCGAAGAAGTGTGTCCGCTAGAGGTGGCGAACCTCAATGGCCCGGCGCGGCTCTTGTTTTAGTCATGTCAGGGGTCATCCAATATCGTTCTCTTTCTCCAGTCAACGCGTTCATCAAAACCATCCACTTCGTTCTGGATCAACACTCCGCATATATTAGTTATTAAAGTGGTTTCGGTATCGACAGAGAGTATGTCCATATCCGATCCCGGTCTCTTTAATAACTACGTATTATTACACCGATGGTCATTTAGTAAACTTTCAAAATAGTTTATATTTCAAACCGAAATATCATTGCCATTTCAAAACCATATCAATACTATATCACTTCCATTTCAAACATATCCATTTCCAAATCATAGTACTTTTCCAAAGTTATAACGCTTCTGAAATCATAGTCTTTTTAAAAAAAAAATCAAAACACTTTGGAAATCAAAACCTTGAAATTCATAATACTTTGAAATCATAGCTTGAAATCATAACATTTTGGAATCCTAACACTTTCCTCTTAAACAGTTTAGATATTAAAATTTGTATATATAGAAAAATAGTTTATACAATAAAATAGTTTATATAAAATAGTTATAAGTTAAAATAGTTTATAATAAAATAATTTATATTGAAATGATTTATATTAAAATAATTTATATTAAAATTTATAAAGTAAAATATAAATAGTTTTAGATATAGTTTAAAATACTTTTTATAAAAATAGCTTCCTCAAATTTCACAAATCAATTCACATAAACTCGAATTCCAAAATTAAAATTTAATCAAATCTCAAACCATCAATTTCAACTCGATTCAGTTTCTAAATAGACCATTTCAAAATATCAACCACAAAATAAACCATTAAATTTCAATATATTTCAAAGCTTTAAATATTCCACATTTCAAAAACTAAATTTGACAATTCCATTTATATCTCAATTTAATTTCATTACATTTAGTTTATGAGATATTTCTTTAATCATTTCAATACATCTAAATACAACTTCAATTTACAAATTTATATAAACAAAATATCCCATTTAAATTTATATAAGTTTGAAATATTCATTTAAGCCACTTTTTAATCAAGTTCAAGTTATAAAACATATCTTAAAATTTCAAATTTAATAGATTTCAAATCAAACTTATTTAAGTATAATTATTAAATAATTAAGAATTCCAAATCAATTTCAAATTTATCTTTCAACCTGAAACATTATAAACTCTATATTTGAAAATATAAATTTTACATAAATACTCAAAACATATCTTTATATTGATTCAAATCAACTTTAATAAATCTTTAAAATCAATATTTATTAAAACCATATATTTCTTTTCAAAACAATAGAAATCATTTTTCAAAATATTTATACATATATAGACCAATGGTGTCTGTATATAATTTTCTATCCTATGGTCAAGTGATACAGATATTTATCATTTCAATCCGTAATTTAGATTATATTCGGGTATATATCTTTTCAACCCGAAATCCCAAATTCAATTCAATTGAATCGCTTGGGTTTATCATTTCAACCCATAATGATTTTCTCCTATTCTACAGATCGTTCGGGTATGTATCATTTCAACCCATAGTGAATCTATACTAACAGGGAACTTGCAGAGTAATAACAGATATGATAGTAATATAACAGACATATATCATCAATATAAATAACAGAGAATGGTGGCAGGTGTCACAAGTGAACATATACAGATAATGGCATATATATAACAATATAAATAACCGATAATGGTGTCAGATGTCACAGGTGAACAGATACAGATGATGGCATATATATATAGCAATATAAATAACTAGCAGCAACATATTTCAATTATCGTTTCAATTGAAATCAAATTTAATAAATAAAAGAACGTTAATCGTGAGTGATTGCTCACCTTTCGAGGCTAGAAAGAATAGACAATAGAATGAGTTACGAATCCATGCACGAATTTCAAAGCAAAGTAGAATTGGCACGAATTCAACGATCAAAGCTGATAACAGGAATAGACAGAATCAATTAGACTGGATCGATGAAGATAATTGGTATAAATGAACTTATATATAAAGTCATATTCTAAATCCAAATATATGTTAAATTAAATATATATGTGGTTTTCAAAAATCTCAGTTTTAAAATTAAAACACATATATAAAATCAAACATATTTACATTATATATTTTGAAATAAATGCATATATGTACTTAAAAAACTACAAATACTTACATATATAGTGTATGTTCATTACAACATACCAAACACCAGTTCTATAAACTTATATATATACAGTAACTTTGATATATATAAATACAACATAAGTAACAACTTATATAACTTAAGATAAACCAACGTCTAAACATTGATATATAAATAAGAAATAAAAGCTACAGCAACATAACTATGCATATAGTACTATATTGTACTCATTCTATAAATAAGTATATATAACTATACTTTTAATAATATAACAGACGTATATATAATATGTACTGAAAAACAAAGTTCAAAGTCGATCTTTTTTTTAATATAAATAATATGAACCTTTCATACATTTCAACTTGTATGAACTTACAGCTGATGCAACTTAAACATCACATCTAAACTAACATATAAAACTATACCATTTATAAACTAACATATAATATGTAGTATGCACCCGTAACATTATGTAACATTATGTATATATACATAGATTAATATATATATCACATAACTATATGTATATTATAGTATTCCCATATACATGAAATCAATAGGCAGAGGCTGAATATATACAAACAAATCATATCAGATCAATATATAGGTACCTGCAATAAAAGAAAGATAAGGCTCGACTTTGGCTTAACAGCTGGCAAAGGAAACTAGCACGCGGGGTACGGTGGCAGTTCGGCAGGAGGAGGGGAGGAGTACGGCCAGGTGGGTGGGATCGGGAGTTGCTCGCGCAAAGGAGTCTCGGTCGGAGAGAGGATGAGCGAGAGAAGAAGAGAGGAGGAGGCCGAACATGGTCGAAGCTACTGGAGCTCGAGAGGAGCATGCGTGAGCACGGCGTGGCTCTGGTCTCAGTGAGGCAAACGGCGGGCGGCAAGTTCGATGTAGATAGGTGCGGCGTAGGCTTCATGGAGTGGGAAAGGTGGCGCTCTGACGTGTATGCAAAAGGAGGAAGGAGAGGCTTGGCGAAAGTGGACAAGCAGATCTCAAGGAAGGTGAACAGTATGAGAGAAGATGATGTGAACAGTTTATAAAATATGTCTTGGAATGCATGAATAAAAGAAGGAACGGTAGAGACCCAGTAAATTGAACGAACGTCAACGCATTGAAAAGATGGAATTGAAACAGCTGGCCACTGATTTTGACAGATAATAAATGCCAGGGACAGTTGGGTTTATACGGTTGAAAATAAAAGGCACAAAGAACCCAAAAGGTTAGAATTGGGTACCGGTACGATGAATCATTTTATCGATTTTGTGGCGTGCCAGATTCTGAAATATGCAGTTGAATATACCGCGAAGATCAACATGACGAGACGGTCAAAACGGTATACAGATTTCAGTGGTATGATTGAATTATAAAAATTCGAATTTTCTACTAGCGGAAAATGCAGCAAAACGCAGAAAAATAGGATCGACGGAGCTAAAGAAGTCCGAATTTGGAAAACGAAAAATGACGTCTCAGTCAGAAGATGAAATAGAATTTTTCTATGTAAAAATATTCAGGTTTAGAAAACATTTTATTATCATCGATTTTAACTAATATAAATTGGAATAAAATTACACTAGAAAATAAACTTCCAAATTATCTGATGAAAATTTACCAGTTGCTATGATTAATTAGATGCATTCCAAATATCAAATTTTTATTTCAAAATTTTATCGTTCAAAATTTCACAAAATTTCAACTGATTACGTTATTAAAACAGTTAAAATTTACGGGTCGTTACAACTTCCCAAAGGCCAGAACGAATGAAAGAAGCTCCTTCGAAAGGCACTATGATTCGTGTTACAAGATGGAGTGCTATACAGGATATGCTTCTCCTCCCCCTTACTTAAGTGTGTAACCAAAGATGAAGTCAAGAAGATTTTGATGGAAGTCCACGAAGGCAGCTGCGGCGACCACATCGGAGGGCAGACACTGGCAAAGAAGGTTCTACGTTATAGATATTTCGGGCCCACAATCAACCGAGATGCAGCAGACTACGCCAAGCGTTGTGATCAGTGCTAGAGATTTTCGAAGATTCCGAGAACCCATCCTTGCAACTTACGCAAATGGTCAGCCCTTGGCCATTTGCAATCTAGGAAATTGATCTAATTGGCGTATTACCAATAGGCAAAGGAGGAGACAAATATACTATTGTTGCAGTTGATTACTTTAACAAATGGGCTGAAGCGAACCACTTTCCATAATTACCACTAAAAAAGTGATTAACTTTGTAATGAAAAATGTTATTTGCAGGTTTGGAGTACCACATAATATCATCATGGACAATGGAACTTAGTTCGAGAGTGCTGAATTTAACTACTTCTACAAGCATTATCAGATCGAGAAGAGCTTTCCCATGATAGCGCATCCATAGGAAAACGGGCAAGTGGAAGCAGTGAAGTAAATCATCAAATCCACCATCAAGAAGCGACTAACGAAAGCTACATGAAACTGGGTAAATGAACTTCCACTTGCACTATGGGCTTATAGAACAACACATAAATCTATGGCCGGACACTCACCGTTCGCCTTGGCATATGGTTCAAAAGCGATGATCTCAGTGGAACTGGAAGTCCCTTCTCATTGGAGGCGACACTTCAATCAAAGAGAAAATAAGCAGCTCCTACTCGAGTCGCTTGTGCAGATCGATGAGAAGGAGGAGGAAGCTGAACTAAGGACCGCTGCTCACTAGAAAAGAGT
Source organism: Allium fistulosum (assembly GCA_030737815.1). Lineage (NCBI taxonomy): Eukaryota > Viridiplantae > Streptophyta > Magnoliopsida > Asparagales > Amaryllidaceae > Allium > Allium fistulosum. The sequence goes on from CM060902.1 coordinate 1,529,190,395, forward strand.
AGCACGACACTTCAATACCAAGGTTCGCAATTGCACCTTCGAAGTGGGAGATCTTGTCCTGAAACGAATCTTCCCGAGTATGTGAGCACTTGGCCTAATTTAGGAAGGACCCTATGCGATTGGCTAGAAATTTAGAGACAGAACATTCAAGCTGAGGACGGCTAATGGAATTTTGATTCCCCATGCTTGGAACAACGACTCGCTACAGCACTAATATATTTAATACTTGTCTATGTATTTTCTATTTTTGCAAATAAGCCATTTAGGGACACTGGAGACATTGTAAATGGGTAGGACTTGCCTTTCCTCCTATTAATAATATACGTCGCTTCTTGAACTGATAGAACTGCGTTCTTGTAAGCAATCCGCTTAGTCGATAGGGAAAATCGACTCAAATCGCTGGATCGACGGGGAAAGTTGATCCCCGCCTTTTGAGAACCGATGTCGCTCCGACAGCATCAGGAAGGCTCATATTTCCTCAAGAAGAATCATTGTTGCTCTGGTGGCATCGGGGAACTTATCATTCTCCTTATGCACATCCCATAAGCCACACGTCACTGCTTTAATCGGTGGAATCACATTCAAGTACGCCATATTTCCTTACGTGCATCCCATAAGCTACGTGTTGCTTCTTGAATAGGTGGAATCGCATTCAAGTATGCAATAATTCCTTGCTTGCATTCTTTAAGCCGCACGTTGCTTCTTGGACCAATGGAACCGCGTTCAAGTAAGCACTCCTCTTGTGCTGTTGGACCAATTGAGCCGCATTCAAGTAAGCACTACTCTTGTGCCTCACACTACAAGCCACACAAAGCTGCTTGAACTAATGGAACATCGTTCAAGTATGCAACACATCCATACTCTATTAAATACGCTGCATATCACTCTTTGAACTGGTGGAACTGCATCCTCGAAAGCGATACATATACATAACTAGAAAAGTGCTTCTACTCGTTGGATAAGAAGTATCGACTCTAGAACCGTCAGATCGATGGAACAATTGATTCTGACTCTCTATGTACAGGTACTGCCTCGGGAATGCTGGTAAACCCCTTTGTATCCAAGTTATTGATGTTACTTAGGTAACATCGACAGTTTTTAGAATCTCCTAAGTACCGGTAACGCTCTGGCATCATCGGGGAATTTATCTGTTAAAGGATTGGTAGAAATCTATCCCTACTTTCCAAGAGACCGAAACTACCCCAGTAGTGCCACGAGGATTCCAAACCACAAGATTGATGGTAAAATCCGATCTCAGTCCTTCACGTATTAGCGTCGCCCCATCACTAGTAAATCCCAAATCAACAAGCTGGTTAGGAAATCAGCACACACCTACCAAAACTTGACATCGCTCAAAGACAGGCGACATCATATGAAAACCCAAAGGATTGAGCTGTTCGTGGGTTTTTGGAGATAGAAACTGACATGCGGATGGGACCTCAATACAAAACTTGGAGAAACTCGACCACGATCGAAGTGCAAAATGCTTGAAATCGAGAGTTCCTGAAGATAGGAGCTACCGTGCAACTCGAACCGGGGCAACCAGAGAGTCTTCCAAAGTACCCGATATCTTATCAAGTGTTGAGGTCAAGAATTCGGAGTAACTAGCTATGTGGAGTGGGGGCGCACACACTAACACTTGGTCAAAATAAAACAAATCAAATCACAGTTCTGTTACGCCGAAATGAGAATTTTGGCAACCATAATAGAATCTAGCCTAGTAGTATATAAAAATCACTGTAAATTTTACTATTTACATTCATAGAATTACGGTGAATAAAAAAAGTACACTACTCATGTTATTTACATGCACAGAGTTGGGGTAAATACAAACATCACATAATACAACAGTATATAATATGGAAATTGCAAGACATGCAATCTATCATGTACACACAGTGGTATATAAACAGGCACATTACGTAAAGTATGGGGGAGGTACACATGAAATATTATAATAGAAACACCAATATTTTCATTACCAGTATCATTCTTTGTACAATTTAGACAGCGGGGTCCGAACCCACACAATATCGGCATGTTTGGACATAATAAAAGCAAACACAGACTCCACTGACGCAGCAAAGAAAGAAATACTAAGTATAGACTTTGTACCTGTACATACTCAAAAAATACAAAAGACACATACCAAAAAGACCACAAGTACTCCACTCCAACAGCGCTCGAGTGCACCATCACTTCTTCCCACCTTTGCTGCTTTTTCCTGGGTGATTTGGGATCTTCTTCCTGCTATCATTACTAGTCCCTTCTTCTTTAGCAGGACCAGACCCCTCAGATCCTCCGATAGCTGCACTTCCCTCCTTTGACATCCGTAGCTTAATAGTGATCAGAGTCTTACGCTTTGCCTCCTCCTTTTCCTTCTTCAATTGAAGCCCTTTCTTTTCCTCTTCCAACCTCTCCGCCGTCGTCATCTTGTCCGTTGGCTTCGATTCACCATTGACTACTACCTCTTCATCCATAGAAACAGAGACGTCCTCTAAATTTTGTAGCGCTTCTATCTGCTTAGAATCAGGTCTAGGACCAGACCTAGAGACGAAAATAGTGCCAGAAGCAACTATAGAGATGGTACTTGATGCAATGAAGAGAGTAGTGGTTCCTAAGCTTTGAGTAGTCGAGGGCCGTAAAGGAAGAGTTGGCTGATCTACAATTTGGGAAACATAGTTGTATTGTTTAGTAAAAGATTCTGGAGTGAATCGAAGCACCTGGAACACTGGAGAGATGAAAGAAATACTTGATTCAGGAGTTTCAGTTTGGTCACAAACTTCAACTTCAAAGATTCCTCCACCAATCCTCATCTAGGAGGGTCGCACGATAGCTGGAGAAAGGTGGCTTCAGAAGATGAACATGACCAACTCTGAAAATAGTAGTTGTGGATACCAGAACGGTTACCGTTTGCACTTGGGAAGTAGGAACAAGTGTTTCACGCTAACCTGAAGAGCTAGGGCGAGCAAGATCCTAGGAAGTGGCATCAACGACATCCTTCTCTCTTTGTCTTCTCAAAGAATCTATCTACCGACTGCCAGAAAGTCTATGTCTTCAGAGCTAAGGTAGGCAGCCATTAATTCCTCCTCGGAGAGCATATCCATGGCATTCTCTTATCTTACCAACACTTCCTCCAAAATCATGGCGAGAGTGTGAGGATAATCATCGTCAAGCCATTTCAGGCTACCCCTATTCATCACATTGCAAGCGTAGTGGTGAAGCATGTTGGCGTCCATCTGGCCTATCGTCTCATCATACGCTATTGGAAGCTCCAAAAGCTCCGACCGTGTGACCAGATATTCGATCTCTTCTGCCAGTTTTCCGCCTATAGCTTCTTCTTTCTCCTTGACCAACCGTGTGTTCACCTCGCACAATCGGGTAAGTTCGGTGGCCTGTTCGGCGATGGTGGTAGCTTGACCAACAATGGTTTGATCCTGGGATTTGATAGTGTTCTCTACAATGGTGATTTGCTCTGTTAGTTTATCGGATTCTCTATGAGCGTCCTTAAGCTGATCTTTAATAACAATAAGCGCTCTGTCGTGAGCCAGTTCACCTCGGTCAATAACTTATCGCTAACAGTCCTTTCCTTTAAGGCCGCATCCCTCTCTACTTTCAACTTGGCTATTTCAGTATTGCAATCCTTGATCACTTTATCATGGTCTGCCCTTTCAGCCTCTAATGAGAGAATTTCTTGATAATTGATATGATTCATGTCCGAAAGGGTCTTCACGAGATGCTGCCAATCAAAGCCAACTTCTAAGCCTTCGCAAACTGTCTCAAGATTGCTCAAGGAAGTGGTTTTGTTATTGGGCTTGATGTCGTTGTCGAACTTCACCCTTAAAGAATAAATCCAGGTAGGCAACTTGGAGCATGGGTAGACCAGGTAGGAGTACAAATGTAACACCCCGTAGAATGAAACATAAATAAATAAAGTAAATTGAATTAAATATGATAAGGATTAGATATGGAAATTTTATAAAAGTCGAAATTTGAACATGAAAGTTATTTCGTTGCGTCTGTGGTGAAATTCAGACCGGTTTCCATATATAATATGTGAAAACGGAGCTCAAACACAGAAGTTACGAGCATTTAAAGTTTTTAGATTTAAACTAATTTGGCTTGAATTCAAATTAAAATGTGAAATTAAATTTAGGGTTTAAATTTCAAAAATTAGCTTAGGGGCTAATAAAACATTTAATTAACATTTAAGGTTTAAAAGTTAATTAGGGAATAAAATAATATGGCCACAAAAATAAATAAACGTCCCCTGAATTAAGGAGCGTCGACCTGAAGAGGTCCACCAGTCTACCGTAGCGGTCGACCGGTCGCCCAAGGGTGGTCGACCGCTTGGCAACAGATGTTGTAGTGGCGGCTAGGGTTTTAAGTTAAGTTTTATTCGGTTATGCGCTCCAGATTTACCCGTTTCCTACCACTTCCATCATATGGTTCTATTATGTTCCAACTCCTATAAATAGTACCATATCCTCTCCACTTTTATTCATATTATTTTGGGGAATACGACAAAATTCTGCTATTGCAATCTCTGTAATAAGATTCAAAAACTCCGTAGAGAGTTGAGGTAAGGATTCAACTTATTTCCTATTTGTTTCTTCTTCCTCCAATCCATTCTTATCTTAGCCTTCTCCAATTATTCTGAATCTAATGAATATATATACCTCTTCCCTATTATGTGTGTATATCAAAAGAGAGAAATTCTAGTAGAGATCAGAAGGCTACAAATCCATTTAAGTAAAGTTAAGGCTAATCTATGAGTGGAAACCTTAGTATTTTTTTCAGCAATTGTTTAGTGTATTTCTTTTGGATTTGAATATGCCTTAGGGGTTTCGAGATTTTGAAAATATGATAGATACAATCCCCCAAAAATTCATTTTTATTTAGCTATGTCAATTCTATGTTGAGATTCCCAATTATTTACATTAATTTGATGGGATTTGTTTCGTTATGCAATCTTTGATAATTTCATAGTCTATTCCACTTCTCCTTCTTCTTTGGGTTAAAATTGTGATCCTCCAATAAAATAAGGGGTTTAGATTATGAATTCTGTTCATAGTTTACACCACTTATTCTTATTTATTTCTTTGTAAAAGGTGGAATTGAGTAGAATATGGAGTTTAGATTGAAATTCTTATTGTTTAAGATATTCCATTGAATTGGTGTAATAAATTGAGTTTCTATTTTATTTACAAGCTTGTTATTGCAGTTTTGGTTATGAATATTTATTCCCTATTTTGGACATTAGAAGAAATTGAAGAAAAATGACTTGTGATAATAATTAGTTAGGTTAATAATCAATGGTAGTTTCGGGTGCAAAATCCATGCGTTTAAAACTTATTAGGCGCGAATATTTATTTACCTATATTTACGTAATTAACGTATAATTATTGTGTATATGGCGTAGTTAATTAGGCATTTATTTACATTTATTTCCCCCATTAGGAAGGTAACTGACTTTAAGGCGAAAATAAGAGGAAACTCTTATATAGCCTAATTATTATTCTAAAGCGCAATAAGGAAGATTTCTTATAAGGCTTTATTTATGAAACGGTGAGATGAGTATGTGTATGTATGGAGAGTAGTTAATTTATGGCTAAGTCATATGGATGCGAGGTCAATAGAGTTACACGATGGAAGTCTGCCCATTCACTTTGAGGCTACTTGCAGTTGTGTACATTTTTCTTGATGTGAGATATCCCTATGATAAATATTTGTAATGACGCGAGGTTAGTTACAAATTCTACAGGGGAAATTTGCTAAGCTAATCCGGCTATCAGTTTCTACGAATAAAGGACTAATGTGAAACGTCATTATGGGTATGGGCCATAAGATGAAGGACCTGCTTCGGGGTTTGAGGTACTAAGTGGTTAGACCCACCTTTTTCCCTAGATGAAGTATTAAATAGCCAAGGGGTTACGTTAGGTGGTATCTCTATAGGGGTCCGCTTTTGGAAATAGGTCTTAAATGATGGGGTCTGCCTTATTTAAGGTCTTAAATGACTAGAGTCTACCTATTTTCCACTTGGAAGTATTAATTGGCCTATGAGATTCCGTGTGATGTCAGCTAAATAGTACCATTGAGGAGCACACTTTTGGAAATAGGTCTTAAATGATGGGGTCTGCCTTAGTTAAGGTCTTAAATGACCAGAATCTGTTTATTTTCCACTGGGAAGAATTAAGTGGCTTGGGTACTGTCTCTTACATTATTAGCTATTTATGACGTATGATTGGGATATGGGATTCTAGAAATCTACTTTTGGAATGGAAGATATTAAATGGTTAGACCCGCCTTCTTTCCTTATAAAGAAATATTAAATGATTTTATTGGTTTTATATTCGTAGACATATTCTTATTTTGAAATATACCACCCAAGTACTGAAAATGTAAGACTCGAGGTTTTATTCACCAGACACTTGTTGTTCTAACTTCCTCCTCATTACAACACAGGTTAAAGATGGAGTGATGGCGGTGGCAATGCTTAAAGATGGAGAAGCTTGGCTAGTGGAAGTATTTATTATTATTTGCTTTTATGTATACCTATGGATTCAGACAATTATTGTAACGAATATTATGTTACAGTTTTTATGGGATTTTGGTGTTATGACATTTTTATAGTTTTGAAATAAATAGGTACACTTTACTACTATATTTTGTTTCATCCGCTGTGAGTTCTGAAAGTTTAGTTATGGCTCTGCAATGTTATTTCTTTTTACTACCAACAGCTTGCCTTAGAATGGATCTATGTTTCGATGGGCCTTTTCTGGGTTGAATTTAGGCTTGTTCCGAGGTGGGTTGCTACAACAAACTTCTCTTTTTGGCTAAAAGAACCAGGGGCAGCTGCAATGGTTATGGCTTGGGATGAAAGGACTTCATGTACTATGGCTGTCTGAGCTTCGGTACAAGGATGAGAAATAGGTAATGAAGCCTCGTGGTGTTCATGAGAGTCTCCATGGCGCTTGTGTACATCGCCGAGAGCACTACTCTCATCGTACCTTTTTCTTTTCTCTCCCCTCTTAGGCTCTCTCTCCAAGTGGTGAGCCTCCTCTTCCCTTCTCTTCCTCTTCTCCTCGTCCATTTGACGATAAGAGCGATGGGAAGGATCTGAAGTTTGATTCTTGTATGAACTAGATTTTTGACGAAGTTGGTGGTACAGTCCATGACCCATAAAACTGGAAATAAAAAGGAAAGTGAAGTTAATACTTTGGATAGGAAAGTTGATTTGATGCAGAATGTGTGTCCGTGTCCCTAAAGTGAAGCATGTACTAGCGATGCCCTCCTATGTACTCTACCAACCGTATCGACATGGTTTAAGGGTTGGAGTCTTTCCACCTTTTCTCATAAAAGCGCTAGAAGAGATATTGATTTACGAGCCGATCTCATCCAACATCTTGCTAATCGAGATATCTTGAATTCATTCACATGAATGGAAACATCTCTTAGAAAGTCAGAAATCGACGTATCTTTGATGAGAATTGTAGAAGCATGACCTCCAATAGATTGTGGAGTTTCAATAGTGGTTTTCCCTGGAGGAGGGGTAATCGAGAGCTCGGGAATCAGTACATCAGTGGTGAACGGATTCGAAGAAGGAATATTAGGAAGGCTGTGGGGCTCATCCCCGGCGATTCACTGAAGGATTCATATTCTTCTTCCTTAGTGATGTGAAAGTCACTATTATCATCGTCATCTGAAATCTCCCCCTCTTCAACCACTATTAAATGTTTTCTATCTCTCCTTTTAATCGGCTCGTCTTCCTCCAGGATTGTGGGCATTCTACCACTATCGTCCAAGTAACTCTAGGCATCATCTTGCATGGGCCCATTAGCCATTGTCCCAAAAGCTTTTTTTATCACTCTTCACAGGCTCATCAGCTTCTGCATCAGTTGCTCCTTCCCTATGTTCCTCACCGAAAGCACCTTCCTCTTTATTCCCTTGAGTATCCTCGTCGGAGCTATAAAAATGGGCATTAGAACGGGTGCATAATCTAGAGCTTCTCTTCGTCGAAGTTTCAGTATCGGCTATTCTACCTAGAGTGAGCAGTCCATATTCTTGTAAGTTCTCGTTCGTCAAAAGGAACTTGACAGAATGGTGGCTCATTTTAACGGCTTTCAAGTCTTCAAGCATCTTCTTGTGCTTCGATCATTTGTCCCACTTTGGAATTACTGTGAGAGACATACATTAAGTTTGGAACGTAGAGATTCCAAAACAAGAGGAATTAATAGAGAGGAACTCACTTTCTTTAACTAAAATCGATTGAATCCTTCCGGCTAGCGTACAAAGAAGTATTCGCTCTTAAACATGGAACATTTATTATGGAGTTTCCCGATGACCTTGCATCTAGTCCAGGCATCAATTATTACAAAGGATGGGCAATCTTTTCTCCTTTTGAACTTGAGTAGATATATAAGCTCATGGAATCAGGGAGGGCGTTCGAACCTTTGCATAAATAGAACATATAATGAACTCAATAAGGCAAGTCCATTTGGGTGAAATTGAAATGGCGTAAGCCCGAGTTATCCCAAGAAACTCCTCAGGAAGGAAATTAAAGGTGGGACACTGTTGTTGAGACACATATATTGGCTACAAGTGGTGAAACTAGATAGGGGATGATGTGCGAATTCATTTCTTGCTGGTAGGCGAACATCTTCTACGGGGATGCCATGTTGCAAGCAAATTTTATTAAGCATCTTCTCGGTCAAAATGGTGGGTATCTGTTTTGGCGGGTCAGTTATGATTAACCCTGGAGGCAATTGGGCAGAGTGGGATCAATCAGCTCTATTCGGCTCTCAAATGCGGAGGTCGTAGGTTGGTTGGTTTAGACCCGAATGAATGCGAAAACTGGGGTACTAGTGGTTTCACCCTCAGAAGGGGTAGATGGTTCTTCACTAGACTTGCGGCGAGACGATTGACGAGTCATTCTAAGATAGTAGAACTTGGCGTTCAACACGATCAGGTAAAATTAAACTTGAAATAGAAATACCCGTGTGATCAATACTTGGAATTCAAAGGAAGCCGACGTGTTTTGACCAATTGAATTCTAAGTGTTAACTAGGGCAAGTGCAATGTATTATCTATATGGAATGGGTCGAGCGCCCCGAACGTTGCAAACGAACCATCCGGTGTAGATAGCTAACTTGCATGTGAGAAACAGTTCGCATTGTCCATTGAAATTATTTCTCTACACTTACCCGTTATTGTTCAACCGATCGATTACAGATCCATTACTCGGAGCGACGTGGAAAGTCCTTTCTTTTCAAGATCACCGAAGTGCAGTTATAGGAATGCGATGAAGCCAGCCAATACATCTAAACTTAGAACAAGTTGTCATGTTGAGAATTGTTCGATGGTCGGGACTTGGCCAATCTTATGGAAAAGACAATTGGAGCCAAAGGATCAAACTTCTCTCCGGGATCATGTGTGTTCAATTGGGCAAAACCAAAGTCTAAGCCCAATCATTACTCCCCACTTGAACACACCAAAGTCCAATCATCTCCCCACCAAGATTGAGATCGACCAGAAAAAACCGACCCTCCCATCATCACCGCTTCACAATTCGCCAACACCTAACTTGGAATCAAACTAAAAAGGATCTCTGCACCTAGGGTTTCAAGACAATTCGATCCTGAGAACTTTGGATGGCGATTCTAGAAGCAATAGCGATGTTGGGTGGTGGCGAGTAGCGTGGAAAAGCGGCAGCAATCACTGGCAGCTCGAAGGTAGAACAACGGCGATGGATGAGAGCAAGTTGGAATCAATTTGGCAATGAAGGAAGTTAGGTGCAAGCTTGGGAACGCGGTGGATGGAAAGTAAAAGTAGAGATTATTAAATAAATTAAGTTTTATTTATATGCAGAGAAGAAAAATATTCTCAAGTGCACATGTCGGTACCGATATAAGAGGTTGGAATTGACATCCCATATTACACCCAAAATCCTTCGAACTTCATATGATAAGCCTATTGAGCTATAGGAAGCTACATGCAAATTTCAGCATCCAAAACGTACTGACAATATCGAGAACAGAAATTTTGGTCCAAGTTAGAGAAGAAAACGAACGAAAATCGATCAATTAGAGCCAAATAAAGGCAATGTCTTGAGACTGCACTTAAACAATCAATTGGAATTCATCAAACAATAGTATGAGACTTATCCTGTTCTAGAGCACACTTTTTTTTCAATGAAAGCATACTCTGGGAGGAAAATTTTAACTAGGTTTTTAACCAAGCAGAAATCAATAGAAGTTAGAATGTCGAGACGAAGATGAAACGACTTGGAATCTTGAAAGCATACCTAGATAGGCTGGTGAAACAATTCAAAGAAGTTTCAACATAAATGGAACAAGCATGGGATGTCGGCACCGAATTCAAGAGGTCGGTGATGACTTCTTGTATCTAAAGATGACGATTAATATATCCTCGGTATTCGTGTGTCGATCATTTAAGTGTCCAAAAGATTGGTCATTTGGGGTTAAAGAAAGAAAAGACCGCACAGAATCTCACATTGTAACGAGAAATATATAATACACAGAAATCTTTAAAAAAAGAAATTAAATTTATTATATAGACAACATCAGAGTACACTAACATAGGATAAGCCTGAACAATTATAAAAGTCTGTTCTTACAATTGTTGATAAATACAGGAAAAAATCAAGAACAATAAAACAGCAAAAGAATATAAGATATGTGAATACGTCTTGGAAAATCCAGCTCATCGCCTGAAAGATCCAAATCATCTAGCTAAATCTAGAAAATATGCTCAGGTTAAGCCGAGTATTATAAGAAAATAACACCTAGATCAGTCTAGTAAACTAGCATACGAATATTCTATCAAATCATATTGATTTCTATATTTATAAAGCCTTTGAAAAATAAAGGTATCTCGTAAGATCATGCTGCATATAAACATGAACGGGCTTTTACCTTACTGTAACCAAAACATTTCTATAGGAAATCCTCTGATATTATAATAATGTCTAGGGTTTAAAATAAATATTGAATCATAATCGAAATTGTTACATTAATTAAATTCCAGCATAATAGGTATACAATCAAGTTCGAAGGCTCATATTGGAAAGTAGATTTCAACTATGAAAGGGTAAAGGTCTACCCACCGAATCGGTACACCTTTAGATAAAGTGTACTGGAGGCTACAACACATTGCACCTCTGCTACTTAGGACCGGCCCTACTCCTTATTTGATTACGCCAAATATGATCACTCCTTAGTTGACCAACAACCATAATGGTCCCCGAGGCATGCATAAATATCGACTCTAGATAAAGGATGATCATACCCTAAAGGGGGTGACCCAAATAGCTCTACTGAATGTCCTTGCTTTAATTATTTTACCAGGTGTGAGGCTCATAGGGTAACAATTACCTGATTCCTTCTAGCAATTCTCACTGGGAATGCTAACGCTGTCGTCTAGGAAATAATGCAGTGCTAGCATTCATCCATACAAGTTCATTCTGGGTTTGAACGAAACCGAAGGCACTACTTTTACCACAACCATTTTGGAATCAACCTAAGAATTAGTAGCAAGTAGCCCTGCACTTCAAAGAACTCCATCTCTGAAAACATCATCTTCAAGATGTCTTCGGTTCGAAAAGCTTAAGTTAGATCAAAGTGGTTTTCGAATAATTTATAATTATCTGATTCCGGTCTCTTGGAAACAACATTCGATGGTTTTTGGTAAACTCAACCTCAGTTCTTTTGGAAATAAGCAGATAATAGATAAGAGTGGAGATCACCTCCTAACCGTTGAGTGAACGGATTTTCTTATCATTTGTCCTAAGAGAACAAAACGAGATTTATATGCACAGTACAACATCATCGAAGATGACTATGCCATATAATCACATGTTTTTCCTAGATATTTCCAGAGTTAAGTTTTGGTCCAGATTTGATAGTCGGTTATTTAACTATAAAAAACAATAACCTAGATATTTAATTACCCATAGCAACTACTAAGCCTCATTTTAAATGAATCTTGCATTTATTAAATCTCTTTTTAGAATATTTATTCAAATATTCATATACCTATCTCATTGGTATATGTATATTCACAAAACATGATGAAAGATTTATTATTTCAGAATCATAGTAAAAGGGTCAAAACAAAAGTTATTTTAAGAAAATGGAGAAAAGGATAATCCTAAACATTATTCCTTCGATGTTAAGTGAGGAACAAATGCTCCATACCACAATAATTAAGAAGGTTAGTTTAAGGAAATCAAATCTCAATTTCTTTTATAAACTTCTTCTTTAAATCCTTTTTAACTAAATTTCTTTCATTTATGAAATCTCCTTTATTTAAATTCCCAAATCCATTTATAAAAACTCTTTATAAATTTCCAAGTTAATTTATAAATCTCTTTTTATAAATATCAAAACCATTTATAAAACCCTTTTATAAATATCCAAAATCATTTATAAGAACTCTTTTATAAATATCCAAATTATTTATAAAACTCTTGCCCAAATTTTGAGATCTCTTTTCAATTTATAAAACTCCTTTTATAAACATTCCTTATTTAAAACAAAACTTCTTTAGTAAACTTTAATCAATAAAGTTCTGTTAGAACCTAGAATTTTGATGTTTTGATTGTGACAACTGTATAAGTAAATATTATATGAAATAACCATACTTACAGGAGAAGATATTGTTTTTACTCAAGAGATAGTCTAACAATTTGATGACCAGATTCCGGATTAAAGCTTCAGCAAAATATTTAGTCTAATGTTTGTGTTTAGTAGTAAATTCATGTTAATATCTCTCCAAAGTGGTATATGCATGCACACGCAATTTAAAGTTTTTCAAAGCAATGTTCATATGCTAAAGTTTTTCAAAACATAGTTCATATGCTAAAGTTTTTCAATTTTTTTTTGATATTCCAAAAACACATAATTCAGCCAGCTGAATGGCTATGGTCAGCCGATTGAATTCTGTGCATGTGCATAGTTTATGTTGAATATTCAAACGGCTGACCCTGCATATTCAGCCGGTTGAATTTGGTCATTTTTGAACTGTTTCCTTGCTGCATCAATTTTAATCCATTTAGCTGGCTGATTCTTGCTATTTAGATGGCTGAATCTTCATAACAACTATATTTTGAAAAGACACTTGAATTCAGCGAATAGAAACAATTCCTGATTCAAGGGTTGCTTCCATATCCTTCCATGGCTACCTTTCACGAATGATTGCAACTCTTAATCATTATAAATAGCAATGAAATCCATTGTTTTAATCACTAATATTCATTCTAATTCTCATTCTTATATTCTAAACTGTCTTGCTCTAAACATTCAATACTTCACTCTAATCACTTGTACATTCATGCAAACTTCATTAGTGATTTAATAAACTTCCCATATTCACAAATTACATGATATACCACAAAGGAGAAGATTATAGGAAGGGTGTACGTTATTGACTTATCAGTGCTATTCAACAGCATACCCAGTCTGAAACATTTCTACTATTTGTATTAAAAGTCCCGTTCAGTTGCTCAGGCAGTTGAAGTCCTATTCTATTGCTTAGATGGTTGAATTCCTGTTCGGTTGCTCATGCGGTATAATACTTGTTCCTCCGGGTTAAGTGAGGGTTGATAGTTAAATTCTAGAAGGAGTCTGGGACTAGACGTAGAACGGGAAGTTCGACCAGTATAAAAATCTATGGTGTCATTTACTTTATTATTGTACTTTTATATTTATATTCCACAAAAGTAAATAGTTTAGTTAATATTCTATATTACACGATCCTTAGTCACTTTCATTTGGTATCAGAGCAAGGTCATCATATAACCATAACATAGTTATTTGATATTCAAATAATATGGAAAATAACACTAGCACAAGTTTTATTGAAGGTCAATCCGCTACGCAACCACCACTGTTTAATGGATTAAACTATAATTATTGGTTAGTTAGAATGAGATTTTATATGCAAGCAAATGGATATGACACTTGGAATATCACTCAGAATGAATACACTGTACCTACTACACCATATGCACAATGGTCTAACACACAAAAATTAGATGCTACTTCTAATGTTAAAGCCATGAATATGTTGTTTTGTTCATTAGAAAAAAATAAGTTTAACAGATTTAATATGTGTAATTCGGTCTATGAAATTTGGCGTACACTTAAAGTTACACATGATGGTACTAACAAAGTTAAACAAAGCAAGATTTCTATGCTTAAGAACCAGTTCCAAAATTTTAGAATGAAGCAAGATGAAACTATAAATGAAATGTATTATAGGTTTCAAGATATATATCATTCACTTTTGGCATTAGAAGAAAAATACACAGATTTTGATATTGTCTCGAAAATCCTAAACTCTTTAACGGATGAATGAGAACGGAAAGCCTTAGCTATATAAGAAGCTAACGATATTTATACCATCAAACATGAAGAGTTATTAGGAAATCTCGTGTCGTATGAAGTAAACATGCAGGCAAAAAGATATCAAGCCCAAGACAGAAAGACCAAAGCATTCCAAGCCGAACAAGAAGATTCAGATGAAGATGACATAGAATTTATAGCTAAAAATTTCAAAAAGTTTTTAAAATTTAGAAAGAACAAGAAATTCGAAACAACAGGAGAGACAACAATAACAAACCATTAGCTTCAACTCTCGAATGCTATGAATGTCATAAAAAGTGTCACATAAAGAAGGACAATCCCGATCGAAAGAAAGACAGGTACAAGAATAAAATGGACAAATATAAGAAGAAGCAAGCATTCTCTGTTACATAGGATGATTCAGAATCATCTTCCTCATCAGGCAGTGACACTGACAGTGACTCCGAACAAGCCAATGTTCGCTTTATGGCTTCATCTGATGAAGGAAGTGATCTAACCTTTGATGATTTAATTGATATAAACTCGGAGCTATTGGATAAACTAAAAGATGTTAAAAGAAAATGTAACGACCGGGATTTTCGACCCTTGAAAATCGACACTAATACATCCTCGGTATTCACATGCCGCAATTCCAATTATCGGAAAACCCGATTGTTAGGAAAAAAATAAAAAATAAAGATAGAACAGAATCTCACACGAATGGAATAACATATATTATTTCAATATAAAATTTTTACAGCGGAAAAAATTGAGTAAAATATCGGAGTCTAATCTAGATTCAGCCTGGACAGTTATAAATCCTCCGTCCTTACAATTGCTGAAATATAAAAACAAATGCAATAGATGCAGTGGATAATAAAATACATCCATACGTAGATGAAGATCTCTAGCACTCATCTGGAAACTTCAAGAGTCTTCAGCTAAACCTGAAACTACTCGGATCTGACCCGATTGTTAAAAATACCCGGATCAGGCTTGATAAACCAGCGTGAGATACTCGAACCATAAGCATATGACGGAGTCATAGATGGGTAATAAACAAAACCTTTAAAAAGAATAGTATCTCATAAGATCACACCACACATAAACATGGACGAGTTTTTACCTTACGATAACCAAAATACTTTATACTGAAAAACACTTAGATATTATCTTCAATGATATGGGTTTCATAAACCTTTTTCAAGTAAATATATATAAAACTAGTATCAATACCTGGACTAAGTCTTTGGTAATATATCCGGACTGGGTCAAACAGAATATACCAGGATGGAATATATGATACCAAAGGGGTAGCTGAAATGTTTGCAAAGCATTACAACTATTTCGGGAATACAATCAAAACCGTAAAGCCCGTATTGGAATTGGATTTCCAACATGACCGGGAACTAGTGGAATTTTCCTTCGATCCACCATCGCAAACATAGTTTCCACGGTGCTTTAATCGCTTTTCTCAAGCAAGTCACTTGGAATTGTACTTGTTACACTAGCAATATCCGGTAGCCTTATCACTTTTCTGTAATGACCCGCCACTCATTCCACAGAATGACGTATCATTAATAAGAAAGAAAGGGATAGAAAAGAGAAAAGAAGAGAAGAAAGAACTACACAATATCAGAATCTCACAGCGGAAATGTAACAAAATATAGTATATCACATAACTATTACATAGTCTTTACATAATCAGAGTTACACAGCTTATACAACACAAAATAGACAGTTATAAATTTCTGTCTATTATACAACTCAAGATATAACTCAAACAAAAGACTCAGAGAAACCAACACAGTGGAACACTATATATCTACGAATGCTGAAGCCTCCTGCTCCATATCTCCTCCATAGATTCGTCAAAGCTAACCTAAATCCCTTGGCTACTCGTAAAAATTTGAGTACCCAAGAGTTTAATAAAACAGAAAATAAACACTTGGGTCAGACATGGGTCTGGTGTAAGTAAACGGGTTAAAGTTGTTTAACTTCAAAACCTTTTTAAAACAAAGGTATCACGTAAGACTTCCCACACACAAACATGGAAAAGTTTTTACCTTACGCTAACCAAAACATTTGATAGGAAATTCAGTTATATTATAATAAGGTCTAGGGTTTTCAAGTAAATAAGAAATAGCTGAAATTGTTACATTATTAAATTCCAGCATACTAGCCAACAAAGTGGGTTATACAATCAAGTCCGAGATCACTTATTGGAAGTTGGATTTCCATACAATGGCAGGGCTACTGGGGTACCGCCCGTCACAGTACGTGGCCTAGATCAACGTACCGAGGATTACTCCCAATCCCCTGCAACACAAAGTCGGAACCATCCCTAACTGGATAATCCTGAACAAGACAACCCCGCGGTTGGGATCAGCAACCGCCCACTAAGACGAATAAAAAGGAACCTCTAGACAGGGGAAATCTTGTCCTACTAAGGTGCTACCCACTTAACCTTGCTGCACCTCCCCTGTTTTAGCCATTCCCGGTTGATGAGGCTTGAGGCTACGATTACCTTTAATAAGAACACATCACTTAGAATGCTCATCGTCCACCTGACGATGTTCTGAAAGCATTCAATCCATACAAGTTCGTTCTGGGTTCGAACGAAACCGAAGGCATTATCTCGTTACACTCGTTTTGGAATCACCCTCAGAGTTAACGACAATAACCCTTGCACTCTGAATCTTCATCTTCACTTGAGATTCACGACCTATCGTTTAATTTGGATCGATGTGGTTTTCGGATATCCAAATCTGGAAACCCGATCCCGGTCTCATCGAAATCCAAAACGTATCTTTTAAGGCCAAGTTGTTTTAAGGTTAAAATAATTCAATTCAATTATCTATATATACATAGATAGATAATTCACAATATCACCATAGATAATCTACCCTATTATCACAAATAGATAATTTACATTATCATTCAACTAAACATCTATATCACAGATCAGCACATATCTCATCAGAGATATCAAACAATGCAAAGCATTCATTATTCAACCATCCATAAGTAATGATTTATACCATCTCTAATTAATTTAAATTAAATTAAATTAATTACTTCATTCTATAAATCCTGCTTACTTAACCATTAATTAATTATAAATCAATTAATTATCCTTTAATTATTCATTTCAATTAATCATCCTTGACTAATTTTTCTTAAATTACATTCAAGTAATTAGCCTTTAATTAATTTCACAAATTAATTATTCTTAACCATTTATAGTAATTAACCTTTAATTACTCTATAAATTAATTAACTATAATTAATTACATCAATACTTAATTAATTACATTAATAAATTACTCTTTAATTACTTATTACTAATTAATTAATTTTAATTAATCAATCTTTAATTATATCATTAATTATATTAATTAATGATCCTTAATTACTCTTAATTAATTATACTATTTAAATTAATTACATTAAGTAATTAATCTTTAATTAAACCACATTTATTAATCACCTTTGATTAATATCATCCAATAATTAACTTCCCTTAATTACTTCATTACATTAATTAATTACTCCTTAATTAATTATCTTTAATTAATCCCTTGATTAATTACAAAGTAATTTAATCCAAATTTCTTTCATCCTTAAATCATCTTTAAATAATTAAACTAGTTAATTAACTTAAATTAATCACATTAATTAATTAACCTTAATTAATTACATTCATTAATTAACTCTAAATTAATTGATTAACCTAAATTAATTATCTAAGTAATTAACCCTTAATTACTTCCTTAATTTCTTCCAAAAAGTAATCATCCTTTTTAATTAATTACATTAAGTAATCACACATTAATTACTTACACTAAGTAATTATCTTTTAATTAATCTCGTCATTAATTAATTCTCAATTAATCACATTAAGTAATTAACTTATCTCTCAATTATTTTTATTAAGTAATTGTTCTTTAAATTAATTACCTTTAGTAATTACCCTTTTGATTATTAAAATTAATTAATTATACCAATTAATTTTATTAAGTGATTAATCTTTTAATTAATTCACTAATTAATTATCTTTAATTAGTCACTTTAAATAAATTAAAGATAAATTCCTTACCTTTATTAAATGCTTAAAATCATTTTTTTATTCAAAATCATTTGAAAGCCTTTGATTAATTAAAGTTTAATCCCATACCTTAATTACTTCTTAAATACATCATTTAATCATATTTGAAAACACTTCATCATTTAATTACTTTTATATCCTGGAAAATATACTTACAAAATACCCAGCCCAGAAATACAAAATCCCGAGCCAACGAACAAAATCCCCGAGCACTCATCTCGCTCTTCGTTTCCCCGAGGCAAACCATGTATTACTTCGAGTTCGTCCCCAGAAACCCTCGTCTTCCCCAACCTAACGAACTAACCCAGGTATCACCGTGCACACGTGCACGTGCACGACGTAATAGCCAACGCCGACCATCTCTCCGACCCTCACCCAGCCATCGACGACCACTACAAGCAAACTGACCCTTCAGAACCACGAAGTCGATGACCAGACAAAAATCGAGCACCTCAATCAAAACAAGAACCCATAGCATCCAAAAACTCGATCATCAAAAACACTTGCCCACGACGAACTCCATCACTAGAACCTCAACCGCCTCGTCCAAAGTAGCGTCTTTAACCCCAGCGTTGATTCCCCCACATGCGATCGACCACGATCTTCCCACGGCATCGCCATCAATTCGAAAACAACCTTGACCAAACTACTCTTCGAACCCTACTTCGATCCCCCCTGACCACCACAATCATCAGAAAAATACTCCATTATTTTTCCTGAGACCGACCACACTTCGACCACCTCCAACCCAAAACTCGACACTCATCTCAACGCCGAACACCAGAATTCGATCAAAACCCAAATTCTGATCATCCCAGAATATCCCAATATTTACTTATCTAAAAATCGTGATATCTTCCACTAAATTCATTATTTCCTATCACTAATCTGAATATATAATCAAATTTAGAAATTATGATGATTTATTTCTAACCATTATTCATTTCTTACTGTAATGTATTAGTTTTGAAATATCCACTTGGTATTTCTGCTTGCAATTGTTTTAACAATGAAATGAGAATCCTACAGTCATTATTTAATTAAAAGATCTAAGCCTAAAATCAATTGGGTGACGAGCAATTTAAATTTTTCCTAGGGGAGATGAGCCTGGAATATAAACAGAGCTCATATATGTATATATGTTCACAGGCATTCATAGGTAGATCACAGACATCATATATCTACACATGCATCTACATACATAAACACATGCAACCATCATCTATAGAAATTTTTCACAAACATTTAAACCACATCACAGATTTTTAAAACTGTTTTTAATTTAGATGTTTACTCACCAGACTTAAAAATGAAGAACAGAGCCTCCAGATTTTGTTTTGAAAACAACTTTTGAAACTCTTAAAACTGAAATGCCCTTTGCTTCAAAAACTTGAGTGCTTGAATAAAATGTTTTGATTTAAAACTGCATGCTTGCTTTAGTTTGAAAAGATGCAGGCATTTGTTCATCCCAGGTTGAAGATGAAGAATGTACAGGCTTGATCATCTCAGATTTCATGCAGGCTTTTGATTCCAGGTTGAAGAAAAAGTTTACAAGCTTGGTTTTTTTGAAAAATGTAACTGGTTTGCATGCTTTTGATTTTATTTTGAAAATGATTTTCAGAGGATATGATTTCTGGTTTTAGAGGAGTTATTGATTTTCAGATTTGTTTTCTTAGCTTAGAAATGAGATTAGGAAAAGAAAAGGAAATGGAAGATGTATGTTTATATAGGCTGAAATGATTTTTAATAAAAATAAAAGAAAAACAAAATTTAAAAATGCCACTTGTCTAATATTACAACATTTGTCAAATTTCTTGTTTATTAACTTAACACATGTTATTAGGTTACTTAATGTGTTAACACATGTCATTTAAGTAATTTCCTTTTAGTTTAAATGTAAATAAAAGCTTTTTAACTTAATTAATTAGTTTATAAATACTTAGTTATATATATAGCTAATTTTAAAGAAATAAAACAAAGTATATTCATAAATAAAAACAATACATATATCCATTATTTGAAAATAACACCTTTGACAATTTTATATAATTTATAAAAGAGATTATAAATTACTTATTACTTGAATGGATTAATGTTTCATATACTAATTGTATTTTAATCTTTCATATCTATTTGCAAATCATATTTATTAAGCTATATTCAAAAATAAAATAAAGAAAACCTTTTTGTTAATTAATTTCTACTTTAAACTTAAAC
Organism: Allium fistulosum; assembly: GCA_030737815.1. Taxonomy (NCBI): domain Eukaryota; kingdom Viridiplantae; phylum Streptophyta; class Magnoliopsida; order Asparagales; family Amaryllidaceae; genus Allium; species Allium fistulosum. The sequence goes on from CM060902.1 coordinate 1,529,211,083, forward strand.
TAAAATAAATTTAAACAATTAACATTTATCTTGAGTATTTAAAAACCATATAATTATTTATTTAAATAGCTTTGAAAAGTTTAATTTTAAATAAATCATAATTTCCCATTTTACCAAAGATATTAGAATTAGAAAATATGCCTTATGAATTAAATTTAGAACAAAGCTTATCTATTATGTATATATACAAATATATATACATTATAAATAGAAAACAATTTATTAGTTTTTAAAAGATAAATTCACTAATCAAATATTTATTAAATTAGATTATTAAATTAATTAAAATTTATTTACAAAATTATCAGATCAATTTAATTTTTAATACAGATTATCAAATTGATATTGCCCAAAATTCCGGGATATCACATTCCTCCCCCCTTAAAGAATTTCGTCCCCGAAATTTTAAACAAAGGTAATTTAATAATCTATTTAAGATTTAATTTTGAAACACAATCATATGCTATCAATCATATGCTAACAACCATAGCAATCAATTCATCCAAACAGACAAATCTAAGTATCCAGACAAAATTCTGGATATAATTTCCTAGAGTTTCCCAAGTATAAATACCGGGCTACTCGTTCTATAGAATCCAAACAATCTATACTACTAAGCTACAGAGCTACTACTCATCTAGATCTACAAAACTAAAGAGGATATCAGACTACAGACGAGTCTGACTCAACAACCAAATATCTCTGAACTGCTGGTTCCATAACCAGAGATAGATCATACACGTGCTCCCTCAGAGATACATGAAACACTTTGAATCTCAGTTATCCAAACTGACCATTCAACCTTGTAGACCAAGCTCTTGTCCAAATCAGAACACAGAAGAGATCCAAAATACCTCGGAACTGACTTCCCAGACTTACCAAATCTTATAGCTCCTTCGATCGGAGAAAACTTATCCAAAATCAAATCTCCGTCTTCGAAATCCAAATTCCTCCGTCTCTTATCCACAAAATTCTTCGGACGATCCTGGGCTGACTACATCCTTCCTGATCAGCTCAACCTTCGCTGATGCCTCTTGAAACAAACTGGACCAAAAACAACCCAACACAATGATCTTTCCAAGATCAACCAAAATCAAGAACAAACTCTACTCCTCAAACAATAGAAGACATAGCTTACTCCTTCAATCCAGAAAGGACAAACAGGAGAACTCGCCAAACTACTTCCGCTGCACCACTCTGATCCGAAGCAGATGAGAAAATCTGTCGATGAACACGAGCACAGACAAGACAACACATCCCAGAAATATGGTTCAACAGATCCAAAAAGAAAAAATCAGAAATTCCATCAAAATCTGAGCTGCTTTACCAAACTCCATCTCAAGGAACCATTCTTACTAAGATGAACCACTGGTATCATCCTGGAATCCAAGTCGATAAGAAAACTCGATCTCCAAATGCGGACAAACTTCTGACCTCCTTGAGATATCCGGAAAAATATTTCTGATAACTTAAGAGAACACTCTGCTATCGCAAGTCACTTTTGCGATGAACCCAACCTATTTCCAAAGAAACTGTTCTCTCTTTACCAATAAGAACAGCTTACTCTTATCTAGCCAATCCATCGAAGAAACGGATCCACTCTGCTGCTTCTGAACTCTACCTCAAGAAACTGCTTAGCCAGAAGACCTCCTTTCCGACACACAGAATACTTTGAGCAGCACTGCTGACACAGATTCCAAAGACTTTCTATCCAAAGCTCTTCGAGAAACTCGGACCCAAACACTCTGCTGAACTCAACCACAACACTGAAGCAGACATTCTTCCTTAAACTCGCTCCAAAAGAAAACATCTTTGGGAACATCTATAGTCACTGCATCTCATCACACAGCTACTATTTACTGAGGTATCAAGGTACCATCACTCGCTTCTGCCCAACCGACAGATCCAAACTCTACTCATCCAAACTTCAAAGATAGACTCCGAACCTTAACAGGTTTCCTTCAGAGATCGGTGAAATCCTTACACCACAGCACAGCTTACTCGAGACAGTATTAGGTCTACAGTCTCGACAGATATACTTCCAACCTCAACATTCAAACTCCAACCATTGGTAGTCATCGTGTTACACACACACCACTACCCTATCTATCTTTATAAATCATATTGGAAAACCTGAACAGGTAACCCAACAAATAGGTAGAATAAATATATATATAGTTATATAAAAATTACAAATACGCTCTCTCAAGATAGACACCACTCCAGAGCCTAGGTATTCACTCAACCTATGCTCTGATACCACTGTAATGGGACGAGCCAGTGGCGACTGGTAGGCTTTGCAACCATCCCAGACCCACCGTGGCATACAGTGATACCTCGAATTTGCTTTTACGGCCAGCCTCTCGACTCGCAACCAACCCCTCAATGGGACATGTAGGGGTAAGAGTCTCCCGTTCGCCACCAAACCACGAAGCGAGAACCCCCTATCATGCTATAATGTAGCAAACCCGATCCCGGTCTCATCGAAATCCAAAACGTATCTTTTAAGGCCAAGTTGTTTTAAGGTTAAAACAATTCAATTCAATTATCTATATATACACAGATAGATAATTCACAATATCACCATAGATAATCTACCCTATTATCACAAATAGATAATTTACATTATCATTCAACTAAACATCTATATCACAGATCAGCACATATCTCATCAGAGATATCAAACAATGCAAAGCATTCATTATTCAACCATCCATAAGTAATGATTTATACCATCTCTAATTAATTTAAAATAAATTAAATTAATTACTTCATTCTATAAATCCTGCTTACTTAACCATTAATTAATTATAAATCAATTAATTAATTATCCTTTAATTATTCATTTCAATTAATCATCCTTGATTAATTTTTCTTTAATTACATTCAAGTAATTAGCCTTTAATTAATTTCACAAATTAATTATTCTTAACCATTTATAGTAATTAACCTTTAATTACTCTATAAATTAATTAACTATTATTAATTACATTAATCCTTAATTAATTACATTAATTAATTACTCTTTAATTACTTATTATTGATTAATTAATTTTAATTAATCAATCTTTAATTATATCATTAATTATATAAATTAATGATCCTTAATTACTCTTAATTAATTATCCTATTTAAATTAATTACATTAAGTAATTAATCTTTAATTAAACCACATTTATTAATCACCTTTGATTAATCTCATCCAGTAATTAATTTCCCTTAATTACTTCATTACATTAATTAATTACTCCTTAATTAATTATTTTTAATTAATCCCTTGATTAATTACAAAGTAATTTAATCCAAATTTCTTTCATCCTTAAATCATCTTTAATTAATTAAACTAGTTAATTAACTTAAATTAATCACATTAATTAATTAACCTTAATTAATTACATTCATTAATTAACTCTAAATTAATTGATTAACCTAAATTAATTATCTAACTAATTAACCCTTAATTACTTCCTTAATTTCTTCCATAAAGTAATTATCCTTTTTAATTAATTACATTTAGTAATCACACATTAATTACTTACACTAAGTAATTATCTTTTAATTAATCTCGTCATTAATTAATTCTCAATTAATCACATTAAGTAATTAACTTATCTCTCAATTAATTTTATTATGTAATTGTTCTTTAAATTAATTACCTTTAGTAATTACCCTTTTGATTATTAACATTAATTAATTATACCAATTAATTTTATTAAGTGATTAATCTTTTAATTAATTCACTTATTAATTATCTTTAATTAGTCACTTTAAATAAATTAAAGATAAATTCCTTACCTTTATTAAATGCTTAAAATCATTTTTTTATTCAAAATCATTTGAAAGCCTTTGATTAATTAAAGTTTAATCCCATACCTTAATTACTTCTTAAATACATCATTTAATCATATTTGAAAACACTTCATCATTTAATTACTTTTATATCCTGGAAAATATACTTACAAAATACCCGACCCAGAAATACAAAATCCCGAGCCAACGAACAAAATCCCCGAGCACTCATCTCGCTCTTCGTTTCCCCGAGGCAAACCATGTATTACTTTGAGTTCGTCCCCAGAAACCCTCGTCTTCTCCAACCTAACGAACTAACCCAGGTATCACCGTGCACACATGCACGTGCACGACGTAATAGCCAACGCCGACCATCTCTCCGACCCTCACCCAGCTATCGACGACCACTACAAGCAAACTGACCCTTCAGAACCACGAAGTCGATGACCAGACAAAAATCGAGCACCTCAATCAAAACAAGAACCCATAGCATCCAAAAACTCGATCATCAAAAACACTTGCCCACGACGAACTCCATCACTAGAACCTCAACCGCCTCGTCCAAAGTAGCGTCTTGAACCCCAGTGTTGATTCCCCCACATGCGATCGACCATGATCTTCCCACGGCATCGCCATCAATTCGAAAACAACCTCGACCAAACTGCTCTTCGAACCCTACTTCGATCCCCCTTGACCACCACAATCATCAGAAAAATACTCCATTATTTTTCCTGAGACCGACCACACTTCGACCACCTCCAACCCAAAACTCGACACTCATCTCAACGCCGAACACCGGAATTCGATCAAAACTCAAATTCTGATCATCCTAGAATATCCCAATATTTACTTATCTAAAAATCATGATATCTTCCCCTAAATTCATTATTTCCTATCACTAATCTGAATATATAATCAAATTTAGAAATTATGATGATTTATTTCTAACCATTATTCATTTCTTACTGTAATGTATTAGTTTTGAAATATCCACTGGGTATTTCTGCTTGCAATTGTTTTAACAATGAAATGAGAATCCTACAGTCATTATTTAATTAAAAGATCTAAGCCTAAAATCAATTGGGTGACGAGCAATTTAAATTTTTCCTAGGGGAGATGAGCCTGGATATAAACAGAGCTCATATATGTATATATGTTCACAGGCATTCATAGGTAGATCACAAACATCATATATCTACACATGCATCTACATACATAAACACATGCAACCATCATCTATAGAAATTTGTCACAAACATTTAAACCACATCACAGATTTTTAAAACTATTTTAAATTTAGATGTTTACTCACCAGACTTAAAAATGAAGAACAGAGCCTCTAGATTTTGTTTTGAAAACAGCTTTTGAAACTCTTAAAACTGAAATGCCCTTTGCTTAAAAAACTTGAGTGCTTGAATAAAATGTTTTGATTTAAAACTGCATGCTTGCTTTAGTTTGAAAAGATGCAGGCATTTGTTCATCCCAGGTTGAAGATGAAGAATGTACAGGCTTGATCATCTCAGATTTCATGCAGGCTTTTGATTCCAGGTTGAAGAAAAAGTTTGCAAGCTTGGTTTTTTTGAAAAATGTAACTGGTTTGCATGCTTTTGATTTTATTTGGAAATGATTTTCAGAGGATATGATTTCTGGTTTTAGAGGAGTTATTGATTTTCAGATTTGTTTTCTTAGCTTAGAAATGAGATTAGGAAAAGAAAAGGAAATGGAAGATGTATGTTTATATAGTCTGAAATGATTTTTAATAAAAATAAAAGAAAAACAAAATTTAAAAATGCCACTTGTCTAATATTACAACATTTGTCAAATTCCTTGTTTATTAACTTAACACATGTTATTAGGTTACTTAATGTGTTAACACATGTCATTTAAGTAATTTCCTTTTAGTTTAAATGTAAATAAAAGCCTTTTAACTTAATTAATTAGTTTATAAATACTTAGTTATATATATAGCTAATTTTAAAAAAATAAAACAAAGTATATTCATAAATAAAAACAATACATATATCCATTATTTGAAAATAACATCTTTGACAATGTGGTGACCCTCATCCTAAAATGCTTAGAATTTTTTTTTTGTATACAAGAGGAACTCACCACTAACCCCAAATACTTTTATATTTAAATTTTTATATAGTTTCCAACTATTTTTCCCAAGACCCTGGAATTACTAATATAATCATATCAGTATACAAAGATTAAACCAATTATATATTTGATGATACACAATTGTTCCTTTATTATTATTTTATATATATATATATATATATCAGAGTCAATTTAAATCAAAGTGAAAACAAAATATCATACAATCTATTGACAAGCCATTTATTTCCTTTCTGAATCTTGTTCTACTGCCAGAGGTGTATTTTAGCAAATTACAACACTTAAACCTTTTATCTGACTATAAATATTAATCTGCCTAAATAATTCTATTAACACAAACATAGTGTTTCCTTAATCTTATCAGTGATATCAGGTATACACATAACACTACTCATAAGTTATTTCCATTTATCATTTTAGGTTGATTAGGAGAGTACTTTTAGCATTTTAAAGTTTAATATGATGCAGACCTACAAACTTGGTGGTTTGTGAGATATGCTTGGAGTTATATAAGGGCTGCTTGGTGTTTTCTTTAATTTGTCCCGGAAGCACATTACACTTCACTGATTGAAATGAAGTGGTTCCAGGCATCCAAGGGTTTGACTCATGGCCATCTAGGCCGGCCATAGTCCCTCCTTTACCACTTGTAAACCCATATCCCTCATGTTAACAAACTTCTACAAAGTGCTACTCCTAAATTTCCAAGCCTTTTTATGTCCAGTTCAAGTTTTCTGGAAAAATCATTCTTATAGGTGTTCAATCATTTATCAAAAATTCAGTACCTTTCAAGTCTACTATTCTCAAAGATCTTTCTGAAAATTTAAATACTCAAATTTATACAAGTTTCCAGAATTCATGCACATGCCAGTATCATTTACCTGCCATACACAAATTCATTTCACTTGAATATTCTACAAAAATCTTGAGAGTTCATTTCAAAAAAAATTAAATCCCCTTAGCACTTCAATTCCCATAAGACAAAATATAAACAATAGAAATCAGAGGTTCAAATATATATACATATACATATATCAGTATCAACTATCTGACATGCATACATTTATTCCACTTGGATATTTCTTATTCAAATCTTGTCAAAACTATTATAATTTTATTTAAAGAAAATCATAGAATAAACTCAGGCAATAAAACCAGAGATCATTACATTCACATTTTATATTTATGTGTTATACCCATGCCCTTGTTTCCTTCAAATCAGATGATCACAACATCAATAAAAATCAAACTCCATCATATATCAAAAATGAATTTTACTTAAGTACAAGTTTTCATCCTCAAATACTTAGAAAGTTTCCTACAAGTACTTCAATTGCAGAAAATAGAATTTGTCTAGTAATTCCATTACAAAGCAACTGCAAATTTAAAACAAGTCTCTCTTATTTATACTAGCAGCCAATGCCTTCTTTACTCATCAAGCCAACTTCAATTTCCTGCAAGCAAATCATTTAGCTGCCCCAAATAATTTTTGAGACACCCAGATGATTGCAAGGGCAACCAAAAGGGTCAGTTTACACTGGTATGAGCATTTATCAATTTTGTATATATGTACATAATTGTAGTAATCTTGCAATGCCTTCCTAGATTAACAGGTCTTATACCTAGCATGTTTTGGTTCATTCAAAAAGACACAATACCACATTCAACAAATCAAACAATGCACAACAGTCAGTTAAGATTAAGCATGTGTACAAATTTTTAATTCATCCTCATCAAAACTTGGGTAAGTAATCTCTGTTTTATACTCCAAATTTCCACCCAGCAAATTAATCAATGAACAATGTTTAACTTGATTAAATCTAACACCAAATCTGAAAGTTTATAACCCAGATTTTTAAACCCCTACCCCCATTTATTTCATGGTCTTTAACTCCTTGTCAAATGAACACTATGTATGCATTGTGATGGAAACTCCCAGGTTGTTTAAATTATTCCAACACACAAAGGCCTCAGGGTGCTGTTGCACCATGCACATACTTGCTTCCACCTGAAGTAAGCAGATCATTGACTACCCCCAAGTGACCAGTTTAGTTTTTCTCTTTTATATAGAGAAATATGACTGCCTGCATATTTTCTGACTCAGCCCCATGTTCCCCTATTAATCTTGATCCATGTTTAATGATGATAGAACAAGAATACTTAAAACATGTTAACTCTGAAAGCCAAATTACAGATCAATGCTCCAAACAAAAATGCACAAACAAACACCCATATCACCCATAACAAATCATTTCAGAGATTCAAATAACTCATAGTATTTTTAGGCTGCCCGCAATAGGACTTAATGCCATTGCATACAAAAGATAAATACTCACATAATGTTTCTCCTTTTTACTGCCTTAATTTCTTAGAATAGCAAATCCCCCAAAGCCTCAAGCTAGTGTTTCTCCTTATTTATTTTATTTTTGTTTTGATCCCGAGAGAGTGATGGTTTTGGCTATGTGCAGTTATTTATAAATCCATTCTAGGGTTTTAGAAAATGGGTAATTCCCCTGATACCCTTAGATGTTTATGTTCACATCATATTTCTATGTGATCATAAATTGGAAATGCACATTTTAATTAGCTATTTCGGGGATCATGCATTTTTAGACACTCAATACTATTTTCATGACTCCTTTCTACTCATGCCATAAGCATGTGACCCTTAGTTTATTATTTCTTTTTATAAGTTTTAAGGAAATCTGAAAATCTACTTTATATATATATATATTTTTCCTACCTATCTATTACCTCCATTCTATCAGACATACTACCATACTTTGTAATGTAAAATCATTTACCCAAATTATTTGCTTAGAATAAATATGGTATGGAAATTTTATTTGAGTCTGTATATGTATATATATATTTCTGCCTGTTTGTCAAATCAGTCAACTCCCTTTTTAAATTAAAAATCACATATATTATGCTAATTATTTTCTGGCACAATTATAAGACATATAAACCTTTATATTAAACCTCATTTTATTTTATCTTCATATAAAACAGCAAACACCCCATATATATATATTAAATGTATATATATTTACATAATTCTTTGAACATAAAACTATATTATTTTGAGCTCCAATTTTTTCTTCTAATTACCTTGATTCCTTGCATTTTATCAAACAGAAGCTCTCATTTAATTTTATTCATTGCCAAATTCTTTTCTGTTTTAATGCAATTTATATATATACTTATATATATCTCAGAATTTTCTAATATAAATATATGTATTATTTTATTTTATTTTAGGGTCATTACATACCCTCCCCCTTAAAGGAATTATGTCCTCATAATTTCACCTAATCTCTCCAATTAAAAACACTAATCCATAGCCTGTTTTAACTCCATAACCCCATACCCATATTTTATGAAAACAAACAATGTATAAGTATATTTAGAAAAATCATCTTAGGCTGCTTAGACATACCTCTCCATCAGTAAATAAACTGGGGTATTTAGCCCTCATTTTATCTTCAACCTCCCATGTACAATCATTAGTGTCCAAGCTCCATTGGATTTTCACCAGTTTGATCACCTTGTTCCTCAACTTTTTCTCTTCCTTGGCAACTATCCCTACTGGTTCATTGGTATAAACCAAATTATTCTGGACTTGAACTTGAGTAGGTGACTCCAGAATTGCTCCTTCATCATGCATGTAACGACCCCGAATTTTATATAAATTTAAATTGATAATTAAATAAATTTTTGGACAAAAATAGTAGAATAAATCGATAAAATGGAGCGAGTTTCCCCGGATTCAAGTATATTCTGAATGAATCATTTCGAATTGTTAAATGTGTAAATTACTTTAAAAATAAAAAATAAAAAATGTACATATAGGCATACAAGATTTTTTTTGTGATAAGTAGACATAGAAATAAAATATACATAAGTTAAACAACTAAAATACAAAAGACTAAAACAAAATTATGTTTTCATTAACTCTTAAACAAATAAATATATAAGCATGAACAAGTCAAAGCATCATAAATGCCAGCACCAATTACATCTCAGCCGAATTGAGAAAAGGTAGACAAAGAAATAAATAAAGTACATATGTACATACTTATATAAAACAAAAGAAAGTAGCATATGTATTGTGCAGCCGAAATGCAAGTATACATTCAAATATACAATCAAATAAAATAACCATTTGTACAAAAGCCTAATTAATGCTTGGCCACCAAATCAACATATCAGCCTCCAAGATCTTGCCTGGTAAACAAAATGGTACCAAAGAAATTAATACCATCTCATTTCAGCCAACAAGGAAAAGAAATATCCCTGTCTTCTTTCTTTTCCTATATATCTTCATATCTGTTCGAGCTGAGCAAATACAAGTAAACTTCTTTTTAAAACTAAGACAAAACTTCATTTAAAACATCATCAAGCAAACCACTGGGAACAAAGAAGAGTGTTAGCCTGTATAGTTCAAGCCTGTTGCTAAATGGAGGAGCCTCTGTCCATTTTAAAAACCTGTGAGCGACTACCCTTTTTAAATTCTTAAGTTTGTTATATCTGGGTAGTATGTCGATATCTTTGAAGTTAGGAAGTAAAATAGGCTTGTATGATGGTGTAAATATGCCTGTATGTGTGTATACCTTGTGAACATGTCTGGAAAATAGGCAGATATGCCTCTGTTCAACATTTACAGGTTTTAAACCTGTTTAAAAATCATTATCTCATCCTATAATCACCTATAGACTTTGATGTCTAAAAGGAACCAGTTTGAATGGGCAAGATCAAAATTTTAAAAATACTTTTAAGTAGTTGAAATAAATGGGTTTACTGGGAAAAAAATAAAAGCACAGCAAGTTTAAATTTTGTTCAAAATTTAATTGATTAAAACTTGAGTTTTGATTTCATGAACTCGTTCGCTTTCACAAACCATGATTTTTAAATATAGATTCATGATTTTTAAGTTAGAAAATCTCGAGCATGAGCGAGATGAACGGAATTGACATTTTTGTCAATTTCTGGTGATATACGGCGACTTGGAAGTCGTGACTCTTGGTGAGGTTAGCTGGAGCATTGATGAACTCAGGAAAAATATGGGTTAAATTTATAAAATGCGGTGGCAATAGGAATTCGTTGAACTAGGGTTCGAAGTTCTGTTTGGGACGAGGATGTTCGCGAGGAAATGGCGATGGCCATGGGTGATCGGAGATGATCGCGATGGGGGGAATTGAAGCCTGGGTTTGTGGCGGAGGTTTGGGTGCGATGGCGAGACTTCTGGTGATCGAGGTTGGCAGGTCGAGGTGATTTCTTGGATGGTGGTTTCGTTCCAGTGGGTGCTCAAGTGGTTCAGTTTCGATTCGCCCAGTTGATTGATGATGTGGGAGGTCGGAGTTGTGGTTGGGATCGTAGTCGACTCGATGGTCAACTCGGCGATGGTCGGAGACATTCCGATTGCTCGTGCACGTATACGTGGTTGTGCACGTATCTGGGTTCGAACATTTTTGGGGAAGAAGAAGTTGGCCTGGGAAAGTTCTAATGAAACTCGAAGTCGTACTCGGGGAAACGAGAGTTCTTCTCGAAGTAGGTGGGAACGTGATTTTACCCGGGAAGTAGCTCGGGTAGAACGAGATTTGACTCGGGTTTTGTCCCGGATAGGTATAATAACAGTTTTCAAACTTTAAACAAAATCCAAGTTTAACATTTTTAACTTATTCTTTTGAATAATTGTTTTTATTTAAGTATGGGATTAGTTAAAGATTTTGATAATAATTACTTAATAATTAATGAAGGTGATTAAGGATAATTAAGTAATATAAGTAATTGAGGGTAATTAATTACTTAAAAATGATTACCTAATGGAAGTAATTTAAAGAAATTAATTATTGATTAAAGGTTGATAAATCAAGTGATTGAACAATAATTAATTAAAGGATAATTAATTAATGTGATAAGTTAATTAAGGTGATTAATTTGAGAATAATTAATTAAAGGTTAATTAACCAAAATAGTTTGTAATTAATCAGTAATTAACCAGGATTAGTGACTAATCTGATTTAAGTTAGTCAGATGATTAATTGACCTTACTTATGATGTTTGGATTTCATTGAATGCTGCATATTGGATTGATATCTCTGTTATGTGATTATGATGCTATGAATTGCTTTATGCTGAATTGTGATACCTGTGATGAATATATTGCTATGTGAACATGAAAACCCTTGACCCATAAACGACATTTGAATTTCGATGCGACAGGGAGTCGGATTCCAGTTGGTTATCCGAAACCCACATCGAATTGTAATAGTGAATCTTTGTGACCGATAAATTTATTTTATCTATGATTTGTGAATGAAGATAAGCGTTATCGATTTTACCGCTTATCGATATATCTGTGATGATTGATGTTGCACTATTGTGTGAAACTCCTGGACTACACTCTTACACACACAAAAATGGATTTCACGAGGAAATCGGTTAAGTCACAGATGATGTAAATTTAATGTTTTTGAAATTGAAATTTTTAATTTCAATTGATTTTGAAATTCGAAATTTGGGTTTAAAGTGAAAAGCTTTTTGAAATGGAATTTCAAAGATAAAAGTTATTTTGAATAACTTAATCGAGTTTTGAAAATTTAAATAATTTGATTTAAATTTGAATTCAAGTTTGAGATTGAATTCTATGATTTGAAACTAGGGATTAAAGATGCTGTACAAGTTATATATGGGTTAAACCATTTAAAGGTATTAATTTGGGAATTTGAATTTTTATTCAAGGGTTTTAACTCGTGTAAATATAACTGGATTTTTCTGAAACGAAACTATTTGTTTTCGAATAGTAAAAGCTTTCACATAAGTAATGAACTTCCAAATTGTGTTGAAAGAATTTCAAGTTTGAAATGGAATTGAAATGTTTTGAAAACTATGAAATGAGTCTTTGATTCAAAGACCGAACGAGTTAATCCAACTTGAAATGGAATTGTTTTAAAAGCTATAAGTTAAATCTTGACTTAAAGATTTAACGAGTTAATCGAAGTGAAATGGAAATCGATTTGAAATCCATGAATGAATCTTTGTGAATGGGGTTAACTTTGTGAATTAAATCTTTTGTTTAAAAGATTACAAGTATGGAAATTGTTTAAACCATTGAAGGTTTTTTGAATTGAATCTTTTTGTTTAAAAGATTGGAAATGGTAATTTGTTTTACCATTCGAATGAAAAGTTTTGGGCTTTAAGCTGTGATTTAACTGAGACCCCAGTATCCGTATGATTTTTTAATTGCGCTCGTTATTCGGTTTAGCCGGGAGAGGACCTTTGTGTCATATAACCCATTCCGAATAGTGATACGACGATATGGATAGCATTTGAAGACCGGTGGTGAAGACCGGATATTTTTGAAAACGGAAGGATTACCATCGAGTTACTCTGCATCGGCTGATCCCCGATATAGAGGTTTTATCACCCTTAGTGACGGGAAGTCCGGACGTGATTGGAAATTATCCGGATTTGCAAGGGCTTCGTGAGAAGTGCCTTCGGTTCTGTTCGAACCCGGAACAGACTTGTATGGATGTGTGTCTGACGTTACACTTTGAGATGTAAAGCTGGTTTCTATCAAATACATTTCTGTTGGTGGCGGAGAATTTATTCTCTTAGCTTAACACCCTTCTCTGAGACGTATGAGCTCAGAGGTTATGTAGTTGATGGTTACTAGTAATACATTCCCAATTTGGTAATGTGGCATACGAAGTGCTGATGATCATTTGTTGGTCAAAGCGTTGCTTTGTGAAAAAGCGTGCTTTGTGAAAAAGCGTGCTTTGTGAAAAAGCGTAGTTTTGTGGACGAGACTTCGTCGAGCCTCACAACCCGGTAATGGTCGAAACAGGAATGTTGCGACAAAGGTTTGTAGGGGTAGCGCCCCTAGGGTATGTCATTTCCTTCTGGATAAAGGGTGGTATCATGGTATGGAGCCCAGATACTTAACTCGTGTGGACACGGTAATTTATTACTGTATGATGTTGCTTTGTTGGTTTTCGGGATCCCGGATAAAGGTCGGTAACGACCGGGGGATGACATAGCTCGTGTGTTAGTTACCTAGTTACAGCTTGGTTAAAGCGTGAGGTAGCGTCGGCCTTTTGTTTGCAGAGATCCGGTTAGGATCCGGGGCGTCTTTCCAGAGGCGTTTCTATTTCGGTAAGGAAGTTCCTTTGCCTGATCATTTGTTGGAAATCCAAAGAAACAATACGAACCCTGTACGGTTTTAGTTGTATTACCTGCTATGGAATGTGGCGGTAACCTGCTATTGAACATAGTAGCTATAGTAGGCATACAATAATGGTTGTATGCTGGCTAAGATTGATATTATACTTTCGAAATGTTTTTCTACACTATGCACTAATGATAATATCGAATGATTTTGCGTAGTAAGCATTTTTGACTATCATAAGGAGAAATCTCCTCCAATTCTGCGATTGCATTGTGTGTGTGGCGGGAGGCCTTATGGTAGTTTCATTTTCGAAAAGCATTGCGGGTTTCAATGTTAAAAGCCTTTTGTGTTTGTTTTAAAGATAAACTGTTTTTGTTGCTCACACCAGTCCCATGACTGATCCGGAGTTTATTGTTCCCTTCCTAAACTCTGGGTGCCCACCATTTTCCACACGGGCAGTCTAGAGTTAGGTTTATCAGATATTCAGGTTTAGTAGATTATCTGGAGTTGGTTCAGTTCCTGGAGTTCATGGACTGACGTTGCTTATCTTGGAGCATTTTATTGGAGATATTCTATCCGCTGCTGATGATATCATTTTCTTTTCCGCTGCTATTTCTTGTATTATATCTCTGATGTATATTGATATCTGTTGTATCATTCTGTTGTACCTGTCATTGTATCAATGTTATGTAATTGATATATTCTTTTTCCGCTGTGTTGTTATACTTAATGGTGCTATAGCTCCGGCGAATCGGATTTGAACGGTCGAATCTGCGGCATTCTAGTACAATGTGAAGTACGGATGTTGATTTTCGAGCGGGCAAAACCCGAGTCGTTACATTTGGTATCAGAGCTAAGGTTGAACTTTAGCTCAGGAGTATAACACATTAAGTAGCTCATTAGAGATAGAGTAAAGTAAACTCTAGAATGAGTATTCCTCAGATATCCGTTCGTATGCCTCAGTAAATTCTCTTACTATCCACTGATAGTAGGTATGAGTGTAAGAAGAGGATGAGATAGGGGACAGGGGAATACGACTATAAATGGTCGATACTCTGTAACAATAAGGAAGTAATCTTTTCTCTATCAATCTCTTTTGTTCAGCATCTCTTTTCAATTCTTCGATAACTTCTGGTCGATCCAGAAAAGGAGATTCGATAACTTCGGATGGACCAAAATTGTTTGTATGGATGTATTGGTTGCTTTGATTGCTATGATTGATAGGTATAATTTAGTTTCTAAACTAAAAGTTTTGAAATTGTATCCATACATCTATCTATTCTTTGGGTCCGGATATGTTCTACGAATGGTTAGTTACCCTTTCGAACTGACCGATGCCACTGCATACTTCGTAGATCTGGATAACCCGAGTATTTTGTTGATTGTTAAACAGATGCGTTCTCATATCTGATTTTGATATTCTGATTTGGTAAGCCAAATGCAGAATCAATGTTCAGTTTGATTAAATGAAACATTCTTCATCTGTCTTTGTTTTCGTGCCTGTGAATTTCGAGGACGAAATTCTTTTAAGGGGGGAAGTCTGTAACGACCCCGAATTTTATATAAATTTAAATTGATAATTAAATAAATTTTTGGACAAAAATAGTAGAATAAATCGATAAAATGGAGCGAGTTTCCCCGGATTCAAGTATATTCTGAATGAATCATTTCGAATTGTTAAATGTGTAAATTACTTTAAAAATAAAAAATAAAAAATGTACATATAGGCATACAAGATTTTTTTTTGTGATAAGTAGACATAGAAATAAAATATACATAAGTTAAACAACTAAAATACAAAAGACTAAAACAAAATTATGTTTTCATTAACTCTTAAACAAATAAATATATAAGCATGAACAAGTCAAAGCATCATAAATGCCAGCACCAATTACATCTCAGCCGAATTGAGAAAAGGTAGACAAAGAAATAAATAAAGTACATATGTACATACTTATATAAAACAAAAGAAAGTAGCATATGTATTGTGCAGCCGAAATGCAAGTATATATTCAAATATACAATCAAATAAAATAACCATTTGTACAAAAGCCTAATTAATGCTTGGCCACCAAATCAACATATCAGCCTCCAAGATCTTGCCTGGTAAACAAAATGGTACCAAAGAAATTAATACCATCTCATTTCAGCCAACAAGGAAAAGAAATATCCCTGTCTTCTTTCTTTTCCTATATATCTTCATATCTGTTCGAGCTGAGCAAATACAAGTAAACTTCTTTTTAAAACTAAGACAAAACTTCATTTAAAACATCATCAAGCAAACCACTGGGAACAAAGAAGAGTGTTAGCCTGTATAGTTCAAGCCTGTTGCTAAATGGAGGAGCCTCTGTCCATTTTAAAAACCTGTGAGCGACTACCCTTTTTAAATTCTTAAGTTTGTTATATCTGGGTAGTATGTCGATATCTTTGAAGTTAGGAAGTAAAATAGGCTTGTATGATGGTGTAAATATGCCTGTATGTGTGTATACCTTGTGAACATGTCTGGAAAATAGGCAGATATGCCTCTGTTCAACATTTACAGGTTTTAAACCTGTTTAAAAATCATTATCTCATCCTATAATCACCTATAGACTTTGATGTCTAAAAGGAACCAGTTTGAATGGGCAAGATCAAAATTTTAAAAATACTTTTAAGTAGTTGAAATAAATGGGTTTACTGGGAAAAAAATAAAAGCACAGCAAGTTTAAATTTTGTTCAAAATTTAATTGATTAAAACTTGAGTTTTGATTTCATGAACTCGTTCGCTTTCACAAACCATGATTTTTAAATATAGATTCATGATTTTTAAGTTAGAAAATCTCGAGCATGAGCGAGATGAACGGAATTGACATTTTTGTCAATTTCTGGTGATATACGGCGACTTGGAAGTCGTGACTCTTGGTGAGGTTAGCTGGAGCATTGATGAACTCAGGAAAAATATGGGTTAAATTTATAAAATGCGGTGGCAATAGGAATTCGTTGAACTAGGGTTCGAAGTTCTGTTTGGGACGAGGATGTTCGCGAGGAAATGGCGATGGCCATGGGTGATCGGAGATGATCGCGATGGGGGGAATTGAAGCCTGGGTTTGTGGCGGAGGTTTGGGTGCGATGGCGAGACTTCTGGTGATCGAGGTTGGCAGGTCGAGGTGATTTCTTGGATGGTGGTTTCGTTCCAGTGGGTGCTCAAGTGGTTCAGTTTCGATTCGCCCAGTTGATTGATGATGTGGGAGGTCGGAGTTGTGGTTGGGATCGTAGTCGACTCGATGGTCAACTCGGCGATGGTCGGAGACATTCCGATTGCTCGTGCACGTATACGTGGTTGTGCACGTATCTGGGTTCGAACATTTTTGGGGAAGAAGAAGTTGGCCTGGGAAAGTTCTAATGAAACTCGAAGTCGTACTCGGGGAAACGAGAGTTCTTCTCGAAGTAGGTGGGAACGTGATTTTACCCGGGAAGTAGCTCGGGTAGAACGAGATTTGACTCGGGTTTTGTCCCGGATAGGTATAATAACAGTTTTCAAACTTTAAACAAAATCCAAGTTTAACATTTTTAACTTATTCTTTTGAATAATTGTTTTTATTTAAGTATGGGATTAGTTAAAGATTTTGATAATAATTACTTAATAATTAATGAAGGTGATTAAGGATAATTAAGTAATATAAGTAATTGAGGGTAATTAATTACTTAAAAATGATTACCTAATGGAAGTAATTTAAAGAAATTAATTATTGATTAAAGGTTGATAAATCAAGTGATTGAACAATAATTAATTAAAGGATAATTAATTAATGTGATAAGTTAATTAAGGTGATTAATTTGAGAATAATTAATTAAAGGTTAATTAACCAAAATAGTTTGTAATTAATCAGTAATTAACCAGGATTAGTGACTAATCTGATTTAAGTTAGTCAGATGATTAATTGACCTTACTTATGATGTTTGGATTTCATTGAATGCTGCATATTGGATTGATATCTCTGTTATGTGATTATGATGCTATGAATTGCTTTATGCTGAATTGTGATACCTGTGATGAATATATTGCTATGTGAACATGAAAACCCTTGACCCATAAACGACATTTGAATTTCGATGCGACAGGGAGTCGGATTCCAGTTGGTTATCCGAAACCCACATCGAATTGTAATAGTGAATCTTTGTGACCGATAAATTTATTTTATCTATGATTTGTGAATGAAGATAAGCGTTATCGATTTTACCGCTTATCGATATATCTGTGATGATTGATGTTGCACTATTGTGTGAAACTCCTGGACTACACTCTTACACACACAAAAATGGATTTCACGAGGAAATCGGTTAAGTCACAGATGATGTAAATTTAATGTTTTTGAAATTGAAATTTTTAATTTCAATTGATTTTGAAATTCGAAATTTGGGTTTAAAGTGAAAAGCTTTTTGAAATGGAATTTCAAAGATAAAAGTTATTTTGAATAACTTAATCGAGTTTTGAAAATTTAAATAATTTGATTTAAATTTGAATTCAAGTTTGAGATTGAATTCTATGATTTGAAACTAGGGATTAAAGATGCTGTACAAGTTATATATGGGTTAAACCATTTAAAGGTATTAATTTGGGAATTTGAATTTTTATTCAAGGGTTTTAACTCGTGTAAATATAACTGGATTTTTCTGAAACGAAACTATTTGTTTTCGAATAGTAAAAGCTTTCACATAAGTAATGAACTTCCAAATTGTGTTGAAAGAATTTCAAGTTTGAAATGGAATTGAAATGTTTTGAAAACTATGAAATGAGTCTTTGATTCAAAGACCGAACGAGTTAATCCAACTTGAAATGGAATTGTTTTAAAAGCTATAAGTTAAATCTTGACTTAAAGATTTAACGAGTTAATCGAAGTGAAATGGAAATCGATTTGAAATCCATGAATGAATCTTTGTGAATGGGGTTAACTTTGTGAATTAAATCTTTTGTTTAAAAGATTACAAGTATGGAAATTGTTTAAACCATTGAAGGTTTTTTGAATTGAATCTTTTTGTTTAAAAGATTGGAAATGGTAATTTGTTTTACCATTCGAATGAAAAGTTTTGGGCTTTAAGCTGTGATTTAACTGAGACCCCAGTATCCGTATGATTTTTTAATTGCGCTCGTTATTCGGTTTAGCCGGGAGAGGACCTTTGTGTCATATAACCCATTCCGAATAGTGATACGACGATATGGATAGCATTTGAAGACCGGTGGTGAAGACCGGATATTTTTGAAAACGGAAGGATTACCATCGAGTTACTCTGCATCGGCTGATCCCCGATATAGAGGTTTTATCACCCTTAGTGACGGGAAGTCCGGACGTGATTGGAAATTATCCGGATTTGCAAGGGCTTCGTGAGAAGTGCCTACGGTTCTGTTCGAACCCGGAACAGACTTGTATGGATGTGTGTCTGACGTTACACTTTGAGATGTAAAGCTGGTTTCTATCAAATACATTTCTGTTGGTGGCGGAGAATTTATTCTCTTAGCTTAACACCCTTCTCTGAGACGTATGAGCTCAGAGGTTATGTAGTTGATGGTTACTAGTAATACATTCCCAATTTGGTAATGTGGCATACGAAGTGCTGATGATCATTTGTTGGTCAAAGCGTTGCTTTGTGAAAAAGCGTGCTTTGTGAAAAAGCGTGCTTTGTGAAAAAGCGTAGTTTTGTGGACGAGACTTCGTCGAGCCTCACAACCCGGTAATGGTCGAAACAGGAATGTTGCGACAAAGGTTTGTAGGGGTAGCGCCCCTAGGGTATGTCATTTCCTTCTGGATAAAGGGTGGTATCATGGTATGGAGCCCAGATACTTAACTCGTGTGGACACGGTAATTTATTACTGTATGATGTTGCTTTGTTGGTTTTCGGGATCCCGGATAAAGGTCGGTAACGACCGGGGGATGACATAGCTCGTGTGTTAGTTACCTAGTTACAGCTTGGTTAAAGCGTGAGGTAGCGTCGGCCTTTTGTTTGCAGAGATCCGGTTAGGATCCGGGGCGTCTTTCTAGAGGCGTTTCTATTTCGGTAAGGAAGTTCCTTTGCCTGATCATTTGTTGGAAATCCAAAGAAACAATACGAACCCTGTACGGTTTTAGTTGTATTACCTGCTATGGAATGTGGCGGTAACCTGCTATTGAACATAGTAGCTATAGTAGGCATACAATAATGGTTGTATGCTGGCTAAGATTGATATTATACTTTCGAAATGTTTTTCTACACTATGCACTAATGATAATATCGAATGATTTTGCGTAGTAAGCATTTTTGACTATCATAAGGAGAAATCTCCTCCAATTCTGCGATTGCATTGTGTGTGTGGCGGGAGGCCTTATGGTAGTTTCATTTTCGAAAAGCATTGCGGGTTTCAATGTTAAAAGCCTTTTGTGTTTGTTTTAAAGATAAACTGTTTTTGTTGCTCACACCAGTCCCATGACTGATCCGGAGTTTATTGTTCCCTTCCTAAACTCTGGGTGCCCACCATTTTCCACACGGGCAGTCTAGAGTTAGGTTTATCAGATATTCAGGTTTAGTAGATTATCTGGAGTTGGTTCAGTTCCTGGAGTTCATGGACTGACGTTGCTTATCTTGGAGCATTTTATTGGAGATATTCTATCCGCTGCTGATGATATCATTTTCTTTTCCGCTGCTATTTCTTGTATTATATCTCTGATGTATATTGATATCTGTTGTATCATTCTGTTGTACCTGTCATTGTATCAATGTTATGTAATTGATATATTCTTTTTCCGCTGTGTTGTTATACTTAATGGTGCTATAGCTCCGGCGAATCGGATTTGAACGGTCGAATCTGCGGCATTCTAGTACAATGTGAAGTACGGATGTTGATTTTCGAGCGGGCAAAACCCGAGTCGTTACAATGCACCCATTTTCTCAATTGAGAAACATGAAATACAGGATGCACACCACTCAACTCCTCAGGTAACTTGAGTCTGTAGGCCATAGCACCAATTCTCTGCATAATTTCATATGGTCCTACAAATCTTGGTGATAGCTTTCCAGATTTTCCAAACCTGAACACTTTCTTCATTGGTGATACTTTCAGAAAAACATGCTCTCCTACTTCAAACTCCATTGGCTTTCTCTTTCTATCTACATAAGACTTTTGTCTTGATTGTGCTGCCTTCATTCTATGCCTAACCAATTCAATCATGTTGGAAGTTTCTTTAACATGATCTGGCCCCAACATTACACCCTCTCCTGCTTCCAACCAACAGGCAGGAGACATGCAAGGTCTCCCATACAAGGCTTCAGAGGGAGCCATTCCTATGGTTGATTGATAGCTATTGTTGTAAGTGAATTCTGCCAAGTGAATATGATCCTCCCAATTTCCCCCAAAATCAAGCACACATGCTCTAAGTAAATCTTCCAATATTTTATTCACTATCTCTGTTTGCCCATCACTTTGAGGATGGTAGGCAGTGCTTAAACAAAGTTGTGTTCCCATTGCTTCTTGGAAACTTTCCCATAATCTTGAGGTGAACAAAGTGTCTCTATCACTTACTATAGTCTTGGGTATGCCATGTAACCTCACCACTTCTTTGATAAACAATTGTGCAAGCCTAGATGCATTTCTATCTGACCTGACAGGAACAAAGTGAGCTGATTTGGTTAGTCTATCAACAATTACCCATATACTATCATTGCCTTTCTTAGTTCTAGGCAAACCATCCACAAAATCCATGGAAATGCTTTCCCACTTCCACTGAGGTACCTCCAAAGGTTGCAACATGCCAGAGGGCTTTTGGTGGTCTGCTTTAATTTGTTGACATGTGGAACATTTTGCCACATATCTTGCCACTGCTTGCTTCATTCCTGGCCACCAGTAGCCTCTTTTTAAATCATGATACATCTTAGTACCACCAGGGTGTATGGTGTACCTGGTCTTGTGATGCTCATTCATGATTTCTTCCTTCAATTCTGCAATGTTTGGTACACAAAGCTTATCATTTTTCCTCAAATAACCTTGGGAATCTATTTTAAAATTCTCTGACTCAATGTTGTTTAATAACATTTCTTTCTTCTCCTTTAGACTTTGATCTTGATCTTGCATGCTACCAACTTTCTCCACCAGATTAGACTTCACTGTGATTATTCCCAGTGTACCATACTCCACCATATCACCATGCTCTTTAAAATTCACTGCATCCTTACTGTATATATCTGCCTCCCCAAGCACTGCAAGATTTTTAAACTCATCAATCATCAAACTGGCTAATCTAACATGATTTCTGCTCAAAGCATCTGCTACTCTATTAGCTTTTCCAGGAGTGTACAATATATCTAAATCATATGCAGCCAGAAACTCCAACCACCTTGCTTGCCTCATATTTAAATCTTTTTGAGAAAATAAATATTTCAATGCTTGATGATCTGTGAATAATTCAAATTTTGCCCCAAGCAAATAATGCCTCCATAGTTTTAGTGCAAACACTATTGCAGCTAATTCTAGATCATGAGTTGCATATTTGGTTTCATTGGGTTTAAGTTGTCTTATTGCATATGCCACTACCTTGCCATGTTGCATAAGCACTGCACCTAACCCAGACCCACTAGCATCAGTGTATACAACCATTCCTTCATTTGCTTCTGGGATTTGTAGGACAGGAGCTTCCACCAATGCTTGCTTCAATTTCTCAAAAGCTTGTTCACACTGCTCAGTCCACACATATGGTTGGTTCTTCTTGGTTAGTTTGGTCATTGGTGCAGCTATTCTTGAAAAATCCTTGATGAACCTCCTATAATACCCTGCCAAACCTAAGAATGACCTCACCTCAGTCACTGTTTTGGGTCTACTCCATGATTGAACTGCAATGACCTTGCTTGGATCTACACTTACTCCCTGCTGTGACACTATGTGTCCTAAGAATTTTACTTCATGTTGCCAAAACGTACACTTTGAATACTTGGCTTTTAATTCATGTTCTCTAAGTCTGGATAATACTAAATGTAGGTGCATGGCATGATCATTTTCTGTCTTTGAATAAATTAATATGTCATCTATAAACACCAAGACAAACTTATCCAAAAAGTCTCTAAAAATTCTATTCATCAAGTCTACAAAATAGGAGGGAGCATTGGTCAAGCCAAATGGCATTACTAGAAATTCATAAAGGCCATACCTTGTATTAAAGGCTGTGTACTCAATGCTTTCCTCTGCAACTTTCATCTGATGAAATCCAGAGGCTAAGTCTAGCCTTGAAAATATTTTAGCCCCATGCAATTGATCAAATAGATCATCTATTCTAGGCAGTGGGTACTTATTTTTAATAGTCACCTTGTTTAAATCTCTGTAGTCTACACACAACCTCATTGTTCCATCATGTTTCTTGACAAATAGCACTGGGGAACCCCAACTGGAACTACTTGATCTTATAAATCCTTTCTCTTCTAATTCTTCTAGTTGATGTTTTAATTCTACCAACTCTTTTGGACCCATTCTATAAGGCTTCTTAATGATTGGATTTGTTCCAGGAATTAATTTTATTTTAAATTCAACTGGTCTGTTTTGAGGAATTCCTTTCACTTCTCCAAACACATCTACATATTCATTGATTACTAGGATTTCCTCTATCTTTAATTCTTTCTGAACTTCATTAATACTCCAGATTTTATTAAAACATGTATTCTTTGCTATTTCACTTAAGATGGTAATTCTTTTGCCTTCATTTGTTTCCAAAGAGATAGTAAGGTTTTCTAAATTTAAAATTGCTTTATTTCTCATTAACCAATCTACCCCCAAAATAATCCCAATACCAGGGTAATTTAAGGTATATAAATCTGAATTAAATTCATAACCCCCTATAATTAATTTCAGACCCAAACACTTCATCCCCAACATACAATGACTCCCTATGGGACTGTGTACAACCAAGGGCTGATCAATGGAAACACATGCAAGTGTTAACTTCTTTACAATTTCCAAAGATATTAGTGAATGTGAGGCACCAGTGTCATATATTACTGATATGGGTTGGGTATGAATAAAAATTATACCTTCAAGTTGCCCAACATTCCCAGTGTTACTTGCTGCCAAAGCTCCTACCCTTGCTGTTCCCCTATTGGTTTCTGGGCAATCCTTCTTGAGATGACCCATCTTTCCACAATTATAGCATCCTCCTCTGGGTATCTTGGGGTCAGGGCATTGGTTACTATAATGTCCAGCTTTTCCACAATTAAAACAATGAGTGAACTTCTTGCTTTCAGGTGCTGTTGCTCCTTCCCCTTTCTTAACTCCTTTACTTGCATTTCTCTTGTCATAAGGTTGCACTTTGTTCTGACCACCTTTCTTCTTGTTGAGCTTCATATTCCTGAATTTCTCTCTTGCAGTGTCATGTTGCTCAAATGAGAGAGTTAGATCAATTACTTGATCAAAGGTTTTGTCCTTGTATGGCAACATTGCCCTTGACAAACTAGGGTTCAAGCCTTGAATGTACCTTGCATTCTTTGCTTCTGTATTCCCTATTAACACCAGTCCATACTTGGATAAAGTTTCAAACTTCTGAGTGTATTCATTCACATTCATACTTCCTTGCCTTAATCTAATAAAGTCTTCAAGTAGTGTGGCCTTGGCAGATGCTGGGACAAATCTGGCCTCAAGCATGTCCTTGAAATTATTCCAAGTAATGGTATCCTCTTGTCTTCCTGCTGTCACAACTTCCCACCAATCCAGTGCAACCCCCTTCAATTTCCTTGAAGCTATCTGTCTCTTTCTTTGGTCATTGATTTGCATATCTATGAAGACCCTCTCCATAGTTTTTATCCAAGTTTGAACACCTATAGCTCCTTCAGTACCTTCAAAATCCTTTCCTCCCAAAGTGGTACAAGTCTTAAGCAGTTTGGAGAGTTCCTCATGAGGATTGTCTTGCCTTGGTGCCATTCCATCCCTTAAAGCTCTCACAAAATCCTCCATGCTCATCACAGGTGGCTCACGTGATGATCCTGCACCTGTGTGATGCCTTGGTCCTACCATAATGCTATAAATATGATTTTTATGTTAGTTTATTTACCCCTATCAGTTTTTGGTGTCTTTACTTGGTTCATTTTCATTTCTGTGCACACTGTGCATGTGTCACATGTACACACATATATTTCTTGACATACAGCAAAAACATTCAACACAAACAATTCAAACAATGCATTCAAACATCCATATGCATACAACAACATTTACTATGTTATTTAAAACATAGCTCTGATACCAACTGTGGTGACCCTCATCCTAAAATGCTTAGAATTTTTTTTTTGTATACAAGAGGAACTCACCACTAACCCCAAATACTTTTATATTTAAATTTTTATATAGTTTCCAACTATTTTTCCCAAGACCCTGGAATTACTAATATAATCATATCAGTATACAAAGATTAAACCAATTATATATTTGATGATACACAATTGTTCCTTTATTATTATTTTATATATATATATATATATATATATATATATCAGAGTCAATTTAAATCAAAGTGAAAACAAAATATCATACAATCTATTGACAAGCCATTTATTTCCTTTCTGAATCTTGTTCTACTGCCAGAGGTGTATTTTAGCAAATTACAACACTTAAACCTTTTATCTGACTATAAATATTAATCTGCCTAAATAATTCTATTAACACAAACATAGTGTTTCCTTAATCTTATCAGTGATATCAGGTATACACATAACACTACTCATAAGTTATTTCCATTTATCATTTTAGGTTGATTAGGAGAGTACTTTTAGCATTTTAAAGTTTAATATGATGCAGACCTACAAACTTGGTGGTTTGTGAGATATGCTTGGAGTTATATAAGGGCTGCTTGGTGTTTTCTTTAATTTGTCCCGGAAGCACATTACACTTCACTGATTGAAATGAAGTGGTTCCAGGCATCCAAGGGTTTGACTCATGGCCATCTAGGCTGGCCATAGTCCCTCCTTTACCACTTGTAAACCCATATCCCTCATGTTAACAAACTTCTACAAAGTGCTACTCCTAAATTTCCAAGCCTTTTTATGTCCAGTTCAAGTTTTCTGGAAAAATCATTCTTATAGGTGTTCAATCATTTATCAAAAATTCAGTACCTTTCAAGTCTACTATTCTCAAAGATCTTTCTGAAAATTTAAATACTCAAATTTATACAAGTTTCCAGAATTCATGCACATGCCAGTATCATTTACCTGCCATACACAAATTCATTTCACTTGAATATTCTACAAAAATCTTGAGAGTTCATTTCAAAAAAAATTAAATCCCCTTAGCAGTTCAATTCCCATAAGACAAAATATAAACAATAGAAATCAGAGGTTCAAATATATATACATATACATATACATATATCAGTATCAATTATCTGACATGCATACATTTATTCCACTTGGATATTTCTTATTCAAATCTTGTCAAAACTATTATAATTTTATTTAAAGAAAATCATAGAATAAACTCAGGCAATAAAACCAGAGATCATTACATTCACATTTTATATTTATGTGTTATACCCATGCCCTTGTTTCCTTCAAATCAGATGATCACAACATCAATAAAAATCAAACTCCATCATATATCAAAAATGAATTTTACTTAAGTACAAGTTTTCATCCTCAAATACTTAGAAAGTTTCCTACAAGTACTTCAATTGCAGAAAATAGAATTTGTCTAGTAATTCCATTACAAAGCAACTGCAAATTTAAAACAAGTCTCTCTTATTTATACTAGCAGCCAATGCCTTCTTTACTCATCAAGCCAACTTCAATTTCCTGCAAGCAAATCATTTAGCTGCCCCAAATAATTTTTGAGACACCCAGATGATTGCAAGGGCAACCAAAAGGGTCAGTTTACACTGGTATGAGCATTTATCAATTTTGTATATATGTACATAATTGTAGTAATCTTGCAATGCCTTCCTAGATTAACAGGTCTTATACTTAGCATGTTTTGGTTCATTCAAAAAGACACAATACCACATTCAACAAATCAAACAATGCACAACAGTCAGTTAAGATTAAGCATGTGTACAAATTTTTAATTCATCCTCATCAAAACTTGGGTAAGTAATCTCTGTTTTATACTCCAAATTTCCACCCAGCAAATTAATCAATGAACAATGTTTAACTTGATTAAATCTAACACCAAATCTGAAAGTTTATAACCCAGATTTTTAAACCCCTACCCCCATTTATTTCATGGTCTTTAACTCCTTGTCAAATGAACACTATGTATGCATTGTGATGGAAACTCCCAGGTTGTTTAAATTATTCCAACACACAAAGGCCTCAGGGTGCTGTTGCACCATGCACATACTTGCTTCCACCTGAAGTAAGCAGATCATTGACTACCCCCAAGTGACCAGTTTAGTTTTTCTCTTTTATATCAGAGAAATATGACTGCCTGCATATTTTATGACTCAGCCCCATGTTCCCCTATTAATCTTGATCCATGTTTAATGATGATAGAACAAGAATACTTAAAACATGTTAACTCTGAAAGCCAAATTACAGATCAATGCTCCAAACAAAAATGCACAAACAAACACCCATATCACCCATAACAAATCATTTCAGAGATTCAAATAACTCATAGTATTTTTAGGCTGCCTGCAATAGGACTTAATGCCATTGCATACAAAAGATAAATACTCACATAATGTTTCTCCTTTTTACTGCCTTAATTTCTTAGAACAGCAAATCCCCCAAAGCCTCAAGCTAGTGTTTCTCCTTATTTATTTTATTTTTGTTTTGATCCCGAGAGAGTGATGGTTTTGGCTATGTGCAGTTATTTATAAATCCATTCTAGGGTTTTAGAAAATGGGTAATTCCCCTGATACCCTTAGATGTTTATGTTCACATCATATTTCTGTGTGATCATAAATTGGAAATGCACATTTTAATTAGCTATTTCGGGGATCATGCATTTTTAGACACTCAATACTATTTTCATGACTCCTTTCTACTCATGCCATAAGCATGTGACCCTTAGTTTATTATTTCTTTTTATAAGTTTAAAGGAAATCTGAAAATCTACTTTATATTTTTTTTTCCTACCTATCTATTACCTCCATTCTATCAGACATACTACCATACTTTGTAATGTAAAATCATTTACCCAAATTATTTGCTTAGAATAAATATGGTATGGAAATTTTATTTGAGTCTGTATATGTATATATATATTTCTGCCTGTTTGTCAAATCATTCAACTCCCTTTTTAAATTAAAAATCACATATATTATGCTAATTATTTTCTGGCACAATTATAAGACATATAAACCTTTATATTAAACCTCATTTTATTTTATCTTCATATAAAATAGCAAACACCCCATATATATATATTAAATGTATATATATTTACATAATTCTTTGAACATAAAACTATATTATTTTGAGCTCCAATTTTTTCTTCTAATTACCTTGATTCCTTGCATTTTATCAAACAGAAGCTCTCATTTAATTTTATTCATTGCCAAATTCTTTTCTGTTTTAATGCAATATATATATATATACTTATATATATCTCAGAATTTTCTAATATAAATATATGTATTATTTTATTTTATTTTAGGGTCATTACAGACAATTTTATATATTTTATAAAAGAGATTATAAATTACTTATTACTTGAATGGATTAATGTTTCATATACTAATTGTATTTTAAACTTTCATATCTATTTACAAATCATATTTATTAAGCTATATTCGAAAATAAAATAAAGCAAACCTTTTTGTTAATTAATTTCTACTTTAAACTTAAACTAAAATAAATTTAAACAATTAACATTTATCTTGAGTATTTAAAAACCATGTAATTATTTATTTAAATAGCTTTGAAAAGTTTAATTTTAAATAAATCATAATTTCCCATTTTACCAAAGATATTAGAATTAGAAAATATGCCTTATAAATTAAATTTAGAACAAAGCTTATCTATTTACAATATATACAAATATATATACATTATAAATAGAAAACAATTTATTAGTTTTTAAAAGATAAATTCACTAATCAAATATTTATTAAATTAGATTATTAATTTAATTCAAATTTATTTACAAAATTATCAAATTAATTTAATTTTTAATACAGATTATTAAATTGATATTGCCCAAAATTCCGGGATATCACATTTTCGCAAGCTAGCTACTATATTCAAATAAATGGGACAATAAATGCCTTGAGGGACGCCTTCCCCCAATGGGTCCCCTACTGGACACCACCATATACATCAACCAACAGCCGAATGTGTGTTCTTCAGACCATATAGTATCCCGTATCATTCCTGGGATGTGAGGGTCGTGAGGCTATGCTCTAACTAACCAACTGGTTTCACATTGAATGCCACACTACCATATCTGTTTATCACTAATTGACTTCTACAAAAATTCAACCTCCGAGCTTGCATGTCTCAGAGAAGGGTGTTAAGCTAATAGGAGTTGCCTCCTACGCCACCCATAGATGTACGTTTGTAAAAATCAACGTTCGTGATTTAGAAATGCAATGTCAGACACTCATCCATACAAGTTTGTTCTGGGACTGAACGAAACCGAAGGCACTCCTCCTGCTACCATTAGTAGCGAGTAGTCCTTGCAATCCGAAGATTTCAAACATAATAGGACCACTGCTATAATAAATGTCTCTATATTAGGAGCGACTCAGCGAATGTCGACAAGCAGTCTTTCCGCTATGAAGATTTCCTGTCTTCAATAATCATCATCTTCAACATGTCTTCACTTTCGAACGTATACATTGGTTCGAAGTGGTTTTCGAATAGGAGTTACCCAAATCCGATCTCGGTTCCTTCGAACCAAACATCGATTAAAAAGATGTTAAATTCATATATGATTATCAATCAACAATTAATTTAATTCTTCTTTTTATTCATTCATAGATATCTCTTAGAGATATAATTATTGAATCATTCCTTTAGCTTTTTAGAGTATATGGAATCATTAAGCCTCATTTATCAAATTATTTGGTTAAGTTTGAAACCTTTTTAAAACTAGGACTAAATCGAAATCATTTCATTCTTCACTTGGGAAAATATTTCCAAATCATTTTCTTTAAATCTTAACATAATTTTTTATTATTCAAAACTCAAATTTTAATTGAATTAAAACCTTGTTATCTAGGATGTTAATCCAAACCCAATAAATATTAAGCGAGCAAAATCTATAGAAATCATCTAATTCTATTCAATATCAATTCCCGTATTCAACAAATACTATGAGTGGAATAACGATGAAATCACCTTTTAAATTCCACGAATAATATGAGTTCCCTCTTCGGGCTTTAACACCGAGTACAAGAAGATTATCTCCACAAAATCAAAGTTATTTATATTTAGAAAATTATATCTTTATACTTTGGAAATTTTTATCCGAGTAAACCAAATTTACTATCCCCTCCGTCGGGCCAGTCCAGATAGCCAGGGAGAGCAGGAAACTGGTTTTCCAAACTCAAGCCTAGATACTATCTCTCTGACACCCATAAGGCGGTCAAGTTATTTGATCGACTATAAATCATTAAACCTTTCATCATTCAATAAATCCTTTAAAATTACCTTTAAAATACTTTATTAATCATTTGAAAACATTTACAAAAGATTTGAAAAAGAACGGTTGTGTTCAAAATTGTATTTCAAAAGTTATAGAAAAGGGCTGCGGAAAAGTGCTACGAAAAATGCTTTTTTAAGCTATATTAATCAAAACGACTTTTATTATTTGGAAATTCATTTTTTATAACCCAAATCACTTTTAAAACATTTTAAAATATTTATTTCATATTTTTAAACAATTTTAAACATTATTTTCAAAAAAAAAATCCATACTTCCAAAAAAACCCAATTCGAAATCATTACTCATATTTACCTTTGAAATCATATCGCATTTGAAATCATAGTTCGATAATTATATTTCCTTTCAAAGTCAAATTCACATTTTATATCAAAATATCGTATTCTCAAAATTATATCGCTTTCAAATCATATCGTTTCAAAAATCATAATTTCTTCCAAAATCATATTTCCCAAAATAGGTTAAGTCCTTACTTCAAAATCATCATTTCAATTTATTATAACATTCAAAATTCCAACTTAAGTTATAACATCATTTAGCCTTATTCTCTTTTTAAACCAAATTGAAATGAATATAACTCTTCCACGTACTTAGTTTGGAAATTTAGAAATTTGTTTAAATAGTTATTAATAGTTTAAATGCTCTAGAATAGTTTAACTATAGGTAAAAATATTTTAAATTGATTTAAGATAGTTAAATAGATTAAATTTAGATTAAATATAATTTAAAATAGATTAAATAACTTTAAAATAGATAAATCGTATTTAAATTACATTAAAATGGTTTGATTTTTTTCAAAACTAAATTGAATTGGTTTAAAATAGATTAAGATAATTTATATAGTTAATATTGGTTAAATAGTTTAATAAATTTGAAAACCTTAATAATTATAAATATATTTTTAAAACGGTTTATATTAAAATATGAGTTTGGAATTTATATCAGTTAAAACTATTCATTTCATTTCAACATATTTGGACCATTTCAAATTTCCAAATCGACAAACCAAATTTCAATAAACTATCGAATTTCATATCGTTTAAGTCCATGTTCAAAATATCAATACGGATTACTCCAACTTCAAAATATTTCAAAGTTATTTTCAAACAAATTCAATAACTCAATTTCGATAGAATTTCATTTATACATAAAAGTTTAACTTTAAACCTCCGATTTACTTTCTTAAAGAAAATCCTTTTTAAACCAATTCGCATTTCAACACAAACTTGATTTTTCAATAATACTTCAATTTACATAAATCAAATTTTATTTCAAAACATCAATTGATTAAATTCAAAAATTTAAGGATTTTAAAATCACTTAATTTAACCAATCCGGTATCCGTATATAATTCTCTACCCTAAGGTCAAGTGATACAAATATTTATCATTTCAATCCACAATTTAAACATTTTACGGTTGTATCATTTCAAACCGCAATTTAAACATTTTACGGTTGTTTATCATTTCAAACCGCAATCCCGAAAAAAATAAAAATCCATAACGAACTTGCAGTTTATAACGGTACAAAAGACAATATCCATTCAACCAACATCAACAATCAACATCCATCACAATCATCATCCAAATCAATCAATAAATATCAATATAGAACTGATAATCAATAACGGGTATTAAACTGGCAATTTATATTCAATAATAAATTAAATAACAATTTAATTCAAATAAATTCAAATTAACTAAGATGATGATTTAAAATATATCAAACAGTCATAAATAAATTCCTAATCACATCATAAATTTAATTTAACAAACATAAGAAATTTTAGAAGTTGTGAGTGGGTCAAAACATTCACCTTTGAATTCAAATTGAATTTAAATCCAATTTAAACCGAAAATTTGAATAGTCTCAGAATTCATCCAAACTAGCGTCAAAATGTCAGGAATTTCGATACGATCCCAACGGATCGAACCACGCGTGAATTGGACCTCGTATGTAAAAGTTATATCATTTAGAACATTTATATTTAAAAAAAATTAAAAAAAATCGTACCAATCATTCTCTGCCACGTCACACTCACGTTCCAGTGCCCTAACTCTCTTCTACGCACGCGAATATCAAACGCGCCGCCACCTTCGTTCCTCTAGTTCGCCGCCACCGCCTCGCTCGCGGCCAAGCAGGCGCGACCCAACACAGCGCCGCTACCACTCTCCCCCACGACGCCGACTATCTTCATCCAATCGCGACCAAAAATTGATGCAGCCGCCACCTTAAAGCGATGCCCTAATCGAATTTCTAGTGAAGATCTGCCCGGTGCATCGACAAGCGACTATCACCGATGGACTCCATTCGTAAATCTCTACGCAACGGTAACACTGATTCGACGATCAGACTAAGTTGATCGCGACTTGATGAACGGCCGCGGTTTCTTCTTCACTTTCTGGACAACTAGTGGTTCAAATTGGAAAACGAATTACAGATCTGAGATGCGCTCGTCGAGAGCTTCAGATCGATATAAAATTCGATATATATTGAGGAGTTTGGATTTTGAAGTTGAATTTTGTATTGAAATTGAATCGTGAAATTTAGGGTTTCTAGCCATTCGAGAAAGAGGAGCAACAGAAGTTCCTATACGTACAGAAATGAGAAATAGAAAGGCTGCAAGGGTTTATAACCGGATATTTATAGGTAGAGCTGAAAATAGAAAGAACGGATCAGATTTGGTTATAACGTTGAACGATAAATGACCCGAAAAGCCCGTTCTGTCTCCGAAACAAAATTGAGTCAACCCATATATCAAAATAGATGCTTTCGATAATTTTAAAATCAATGGAACTGGTTTCGAGCCCAAATTCCATCGTATAAAGAAGTTATGATAGAATCAGCTTATTTCAAATTGATTTCAATTGATTTCAATTAAATAAATTTCTATGCATTTCGAGTCCGTACGATCAAACGACAAGTCCGATCGCTACGAAACTTGAAATCCTACAATAATTCACTGTTACGGATCCGATGAAACTGGTTTCATCGAAATCCGAGTCAATGGCCAAAACGGCTATATTTCAATTAATTAAATAAAAATTAATATTAAATTAATTAAATCACGTTTTCGATTCAACATTTAATAATTTACCATTTCTATCATTTTTGATTTCTTAATCGCTTACAATAATTTTAAACAAATTTAGATGTCAATTTAAAGCTGATTAACTTATCAATTTCAGTGTTATTTTCAATTTCATTAAATTCATAAATTATAAATTAAAATTCCAAAATCTATTTATTAAAATTTTAAACCTTGTTATTCAAGTCTTTCATTTCAATAAGGATATAACTATCATTGGTTTATATCTTGGTACATTAATATTTCCCAATTTCATCTTAATTTCAATTAACATAATATTTATATATTTAATTTCATTTATTTGCAATTAATCCCAATTATTAAAATTTAAATTTCAATAAATTGATAAATCTTGATTTTCATTCTTTTTATTCAACCAGTTGTCGTATTATGAATAAAATTAGCATTACTTCCAAATATTAACTTAATTTACATTAACTTAATATTAAATTATAATTAGTGTAATTGATTTCCAATTTAAACTAACAGGCTAAATAAATAGGTAACATACAATAATTGTTACCGTTAACTTTTAATTACACTATAAGTTTATTACTTTCAAACAAAGGTTATAAAAACTTACATAACACCAATTTTATTCAATTACCATTTAATATGTGTTATTTCATTGGTTAATTCAATATTTACTTTTATTCTCTTATATTGAATTTATAACCAAGCATAGCATTTAAATTACAATGAATTGGAATTTCATACACATTGTTAAAATTCAACTTACATTAACATTGTTACACTTTATTTTAGTGTTCATTTCGTTATTAAGTTACAGATTTTTATTTCCCCCAAATTTAATTACCAAAATCTTATTAAATTAACAAATTTAAATCATCAAAAATTATGGGTCGTTACATTTTATAAATAAATGAGATTTATAAATGAATAGATTTATAAATGGAATTTTATAAATAAAGAGATTTTATAATAAGTTTTATAAAATAGGAATGAGATTATAAAACACGGTTTTACAAAATATAAATGGGTTTATTTTGATAAGTAAAGTATGCGTTTTTGTAAAGGGAGATACATTACATTTTAAAAGTTAAAGTATCTCTTAAAGGAATGTTTTGAAAGTGATTGTAACGACCCGCCAATTTATCACTTTGATAAATTGAATTTATTTTTAAATGAAAGATGATAATACAGATAATATTATTTCAAGTGAAAATAAGTAATAATAAACTTATTTTGAATAAATATTTATAAGAATATTTTCCTTGGGATTTATATCGATTAGTGGCACCATATTTAAATATAGATTTATTTAATTTAAATCAAGATTTAATGATTTAATAATTGCTTTAATTATTCAAATAATTATTTTAAATAAATGATAATTCATTTTGAATAATTAAAAAGTGATAATGAATCATTTATAATAATTTTATAAAAGGATATATTTAATTTGAAAATATAAGGAAAAATCGATATCACTTTATCGGTATAATAACAATTTTTGTAAATAATTTTTAATATGAATTTATATGGTTTTATAATTCAAATGTAATCATTTTAATTAGTTTAAAATGTTAAGAAATTTATTTTTGAATTTTGTTTACAAATATATGTACGTTAGCGCATAAGTGAAAATATGACCGATAATCGGTTCTCCGGATTTTAACGATTTAACAAACAAAAGTTGTTCAAAGGCATTTGAAAGGTTATGCACCTACATGTACATACATATATATGTTACATACAGATGATAACATGCATATAAACTTATATATGAATATAATTAAGTATAAGAAATATAATATAAAATAAATAATATATTTTAAAGGTTTCTTACTCCTTAAGCTTAAATAAGTCAACATATGCATACATGAAATGATGGAAGTAATGTGCACATGGGGGGAGGCTCTAGCCATGCATTGTGAAGAGGGTAAGTGTGTTGCAGAAGCCTTGAAATAGTGATAAAAGTGATGTGTATATGTCTTCTTTTATACTCTTCCTTTTTCCTATAAATACCCTACCATCTTCTCTTCATTTTTCGTTCATCTTCTTCTTCATATTTTCAAGCTTTTGCTTCCCCTTTAATGTCTCCCATCCTAAGAGAAATAATGTCAAAAATTATTTCAAAAAGAAATTAAATTATAATATATAGTTTTATATAGTTAAACACCTCAAAACAAGCTCAAATCTCTATCTCTCCACCTCCCAAACCCAAGGCACCACCATCCACCACCCTTGGCCGTGAGCTCCAACCCTTCCCAACCTAGGCCATGAGCACCAAGGCTAGGCCAAGTCATTTCAACGATCCAAGCTTGATTTTGTGGAGTCTCATTTCGAGATAGCGGAGCTATAGCAGTTTTAAAACTAGTTCGAGTGAAAATGAAGGTGAGAACTCCTAAATTATAATACTATATGTTGGATGATGATATGATGTTTGCAAATGGATGTTTATATGTTTCTATCATCAAGTTTGGTATTTTACACATGAATGTAGAATATATATGCAAGTCACAAATATACTTGTCGACAAACATAAAGGAAATCACTTTCCTTGAATTAATTATATGGTGTATAAGGAATTGTTAAACCACTTAAAAATGGTTTGAAATGTATTTTAAATGTCATGTAAACATTTGAAAGTGTTTTGGTGAAGTTTAAAAAGAAATGAAAATTTTAGTTAAAAATAAGCGCGTCACGTAACGGTAGTTCGTGATTTCGCGCTGTAAAAGTCAAACAAGTGTAAACGTTGGAATATACCTCGGAATTCTTCAAGATAAGAATTTTTTGAACTATTATATCCATAGTTTTCCAACAAAGAAAGAAAATCAAGATTCCAATAAGCAGATTTTGAAATATGAGTAAAACAAGTTTTGGAAAAATCCTGTTTTGTAATTCGGAATCCAAACCTTAATTTCTTTGAAAATGATGTTTTAAATCGTTTAAAAATATGGAATAAATCTTATAAATATTATAAAATGTTTTAAAAGTGATTTGAGTAATAAAAATAATAAAAAGCCGTTTTTATCAATATAGCTTAAAAAAGCACTTTCCGTAGCACTTTTTCACAACGCTTTTCTATAACTTTTGAAATATAGTTTTAAACGCAACCATTCTTTCCCAAATCTTTTGTAAACGATTTTAAATGATTAATAAAGTATTTTAAAGGTAATTTGAAGGATTTATGAAATGATTAAATGTTTAATGGTTTAGAGTCGATCAAATAATTTGACCGCTTTATGAGTGTCAAAGAGATAGTGTCTAGGCTTGAGTTTGGAAAACCAGTTTTCTGCTCTCCCTAGCTATCCGAACTAGCCCGACGAAGGGGATAGTAAATTTGATTTCCTCGGATCAAAATTTCAAAAAAAAAGATAAAGAAAAATATTTTTAAGATTTAAACAACTTGGATTTTATAGAGATGATCTTCTTGTACTCGGTGTTAAAGCCAGAAGAGGGAACTCGTACTATTCTTGGAATTTAAATGGTGATTTCATTGTTATTCCGCCCATAGTATTTGTTGAATACGGGAATTAATATTGAGCAGAATTAGATGATTTCTATAGATTCTTCTCACTTAATATTTACTGGTTTTGGATTAACATCCGAGATAACATAGTTTTAACTAAATTAAAAGTATGAGTTTCGAATTAAGAAATCTTTATTAAGATTTAAATGAAATGATTTGGAATTAATTTAAATTCCTATACTTAAAATTTATTGGTTTGGATTTATTGTAAACAATGTCTTGAATGACATTGTTTTTGATCCGTGTTAAAAGTTATGATTTAGAAACCTTTGTTAAGATTTAAATAAATGATTTGAAATATTTTCCTAAGAAAAGATGAAATGATTTGGAATTTAAAAATGGTTTTATGAAATCAAAGGATTTAGTAAGAGAGATTTAATGATTCTGTATTTACTGGAAAGAAGTGTTTTAAAAGTTATATATCTCTAAAAGAGATTTTTGATAAAAAGACATTAATCAATTAAATAATGATTCCCTATTCACAAAATCTCTTTTTATCGATGATTGGATCGAAGGAACCAGGGTTGGATCTGGGGTAATCTCTATCCGAAAACCACTTTGAACTGATGTATGCGTTCGAAAATGAAGGCATGATAAAGAAAATGAAGATTCAAGACCAAGGATTTTCAGGATGAAAGGACTGCTTATTGTTAATTCTGGTTAGCTCCCAAATACTAAAGTAGCAGTTGTCCCTTCATTTCTGAAATTCTTTAGATTGCAAGGATTTCCCACTACTAATCCTAAGGTTAACTTCCGACAGGATATGGTAGGAGAGTACCTTTGGTTTCGTTTGGTCCCAGAACGAACTTGTATGGATGGATGCCTGACATTGCATTCTTGAGATTTCATCGTTGACTTTTATAAACATGCATCTGTTTGGTGGCAGAGAAGGCAACTTCACTTAGCTTAGCAACCTTCTATGAGACGTATGAGTATGGAGGTTGTATGTTTGTGGAAATCAATAGAGGTCATTAGAATGGCAGTGTGGCATTCAAAGGAAGATGACGTGCTATGATAAAGGTAATCGCTACCTCAAACCTCACACCCGAAAATGGCCAAAATAGGGTAGATGCAGCAATGCTATGTGGTTCGCAACATTAGGGTATGATCATCCCCTTCTAGATATATTTCTACCCGCTATGACGTTCGGGTTTAAATTAATGTGGATGTATGCTACGAGGATCCCCGGATAGGTCGGTAACGACTAGAGTGATGACATATTCGGTACTATCTAAGGAAAGGTAGGCCAGTCTTATGTTGGTAGAGGTGCAGATGTTCTGTTGCCTCGGTGCATTCCTCTAGAGATGTACTGCTGGAAGGTAGTCCCTTCACCTGGTCATTTGTAAGGAATCCATTCTCCAATAAGTGCCTGCCATTTTATTTGTAGAGCCTAGTATGCTGGAATTTAATAATGGTAACAATTTCGGCTAAGATTAATAAGTTTACTTGCAAATGTATTCAAAGATATGTCATTAAAAATAATATCAAGTATTTTGACGTAGAATGTTTTGGTTATCATAAGTTAAAAATCTATTTCATGTTTGTGTGTGGCGTGGTCTTATGAGATACCTTTTTGTTTTCAAAATGCATATTTTGAGTTCTCACACCAGTCCCATGACTGACCCGGAGTTTATTTTCCTTTTCCTTAGACTCTGGGTGCCCTAATTTACCTCGGCAGTCTAGTAGTCAGGTCTAGTTTAGAAGAAAGCTGGATGGAGTTCAAAGCATGGAGTTTGAAGATTTACTAAAGATTTTTATCTCTTTCCACCATACTCTTGTACTATAGTATTCCGCATTTGTAAGGACGAGAAGTTATAACCGTCTATGTTTAATTCTGATAAATGTATTTTAATTTCCGCTGTAATTTTTTTTATTGAAATAACATATGTGAGATTCTGTTCTGTCTTATTTTTCTTTCTTACCCTTGAGAATCTGCTTCTCCGACACATGGATTTATGGCACGTGAATACCGATGATGTATTAGTGTCGATTTCTAGAAGTCGAAGAAATGGGTCCTCACAATTATATTTGCAAATGATGTTTAATGGTTTTAAAAGTGATTTAAAATGTGTTAAGTGATAGAAAGACATGGATTTCAACTTTTTTTTGTAACTAATGTTTTTGAGAAAGCAAGAAAGAAATAGACGATAACACTGTTGTTATAGTAAGTGATTTTCAGAAAAAAAATGTTTTATATAGTATATGGGATTTATTCATATCCTATATTGGTGTTAATATTTGAGGTGGGTAACTTATATCTATTTCGAAGTTAAGAATGTCATCCATTCAAGGTCTTAGAGGTAATGATACCCCAACTTGATTGGCTTTATTGTTAACTAATAAATAGTTGTAGTTCGACATCGAAGATTAATATTAAGAATAATTAATCAGGTTCCTATACTAGTGTTTTGGGTTGTAGCAATGATGTTTTACGCAATATTCGTTTTGACCCAATAAATTGTGTTTTGAAAAATATGAAGCTTTCCTTAAAGTTTGTAAATACACTTATAACGGATTTAAGTATATAAAAGTATTTTCTTAGTGTTGAAAATGGAATGGTTTTTGAATATATTTATACCCTTGAGATAAGTATATGGAAATGTTTTTCCAAATATCGAAAGATTAAAAGTGGCTTTGAGAATATATATTCGTAAAGATATTCATAAAGATATTCTGACATAAATAATTGGAAAGTGATTTGATTAATAAAAGATTAATTAAACTGGACTAATGACTGCTTGTATGCTAGATTTCATTTTTGATTCCTTGACTGGATGTGCAAACTAATTAGTTATGTACTTAGCACGAAGCCAGGTGAGTAGGCTTGATTATCGTTTGATGTTAAGAATGATGATTCGAGTAGAGCGGAGTGACTATGACACTCCAATGTACCAGGCTTCCTTCTTGGCCGAAGGATAGAAAGTTGAGAGTTGGAAACGTGATAAGTCTACGAGACTTGGTTTCCATATGAGGTTGAGGGCCTCCTATCAATTGTTGGTCTGGAGAAACTGGGACCAGATTTATCCGAAAACCACTTCAGACCAACGTATATGATCGAAAGTGAAATTTGCTTGAAGATAATGATTTTGAAGATGGAGGTCTTCATGATGTAGGGCTGCTTGCCACTAACCTCTCTCTCGATTCCCATATTTTGTATATATGGTGGTAGTAGTGCCTTCGTTATAAAATTCTTCGATTTGCAAGGACTGCTTGCTACTTATCCTTATTTCCTAAACAGGATGTAGTAGGAGTACCTTTAGTTTGTCCTGTTTCTGAACAATTTGTGTGGACAAATGTCTAACACCGCATTTCTATGACCATGTACGTTGGTTTTTACAAACGTACATCTGTTTGGTGGTGTAGGAGGTAACCCCTCTTACACTTAACACCCTTCCCTGAGGTGTATGAACTCGAGGGTTGTACTTTTGTGGAAATCAATTAGTGTGTTGTTGGAAATGGCAATGTGACATTTAAAGTGGGATTTCTTATGTGAAAGGTAAAACATTGTAACGACTTTTATTCGTTTGGTTTTGAATGTTTAATTTATTTTTAAATGTTGAATTTGAAATATTAATTGATTTTGAATATGGAGATTTTGGTTGAATTAGTGAAATGGTTTAAAATTTCAAATATAGCGATTAAATAGATTTGGTGAAAGGTAAATTTAATATTTGAAATTGGGTAAATTGTAAACTGGAGTAAATGTGAATGGAAATGAATTCTAAGTTGATTTAAAACTCTATTTGAATTAGAGTGGTGATAGTGGACTTTTTAATGGAATTAAAAGTCGATAAATTCAAATTTGAAAATTAATTATATTAGTTTAATAGTGAAAAATAGCGAATTTACTATTTGGAATAGTGTAAATAATTGAATTTGTGATTTAATATGAATCGAAATGGTTTCTAATATGAATATAAATTCTATTTGAATTATAATTAAGTAATAAATTTTAAAACTGAAAATTTCAAGTAAATTTGCCAACTTTTGAAATCGTTGATTTAATCGACGCGTAAAAATAGCGATCTGGGGAACAATCTCGGAATTCGACGAAACCAGTTCCATTGGATTCGTAATAGTGTATTATTATCGGATTTCAAATTTTGTAGTGTTTGGAGTTACCGTTTGGTCGTGCGAGATAGAAACGTGTTGAAATTAATATGAGAAATTTAATATTATAATTCGATTCGAAAAGCTATCTTCCACATACGATCGAATTAGGCCTCGAAACTTATTCCATTGAGTTTGGAATAGGGGTAAAACATTATAAATGCCAAGCGGCATGCCTT
Organism: Allium fistulosum; assembly: GCA_030737815.1. Lineage (NCBI taxonomy): Eukaryota > Viridiplantae > Streptophyta > Magnoliopsida > Asparagales > Amaryllidaceae > Allium > Allium fistulosum. The sequence continues at coordinate 1,529,252,615 of CM060902.1, forward strand.
GTTTAGAGTTCGCTCAAAATTTAACGTAAATAGTCGAAATAATAATAAAATAATGTGTGTACGCGTATATATACGCGTATCCCCTCCAAAACCCTAGCCAAAGAATGTAGCCGCCTCCACTTTATTTCAATGGCTGAAACTACATCATCTTTCCCTCGATTTTTCTCCAAATCCATAAGCTTTTGTGAAAATCTTTCAACTACAAAAACGTAGAGCTCCACGAGCTTGACGAATCCAACGACCATGATCTGATATGGCGAAGAGGATCAGCGGTTATGGTATGGAAGGGCACGACGTTGAGTGGGTTTCCGAGCATTATAGGGAAGTCCGAGCTCGTTGTCGTCGATGCTGGAGGTGCGGCGGAACTAAGGTGTTTGATGGGCCGTGGTTGATCGCGCTATTGCGACGAGATGGTGAAGCGATTCGTGGTCAAAGCTGAGGAACGGTTCATGATTTTGGCCTGGAGCACGTACGCAATGAAGAACATGAAAAGAACGGCCTTTATTTGCAGAAGGAAACGAACGTCAGATTTAAGGTTTAAAAATAATATATATATAAAAAAGGAATTTATTTATATAAATTGTATTCGATGTTTAAAAATGTATAATTTCTACATACAAGATCCGATTGAGACGAAACAAGTAGCGTTGGAATCGTATCGACGAAGGTTTTGGCATCGAATCGAAGTGGCATTTATTTGAAGCTAAAATATTTTCAGTTTCAAATTAAAGGTGAGTGTTTTATAAAGCTCATGAGTTCTAGAATATTTTTATGTTAGTTAAATTCGAAATTATGAAGTAATATAAATTTATTGATTGTGGTTTGATAAATTTAATTATCATCTAAATTGTCAGTCGAATTGATTTAATTTTTTTTTAAATTGACAGTTAAATTTGAATTTGGAATTTAATTGCCAGTAAAATACCGAATATTGATAACTATGTAACCGTGTGACTTTTATTGACTATTTGGATGATTGATTGTGATGGATGGTATTGATTGATATTTTGGATGATTTGGATGTTTATTTATTTTTAATATATCCAGTTATCATCCTGTATATTATTTAAAGTATATAAAACTGTAAATTGAATTATTTCGAATAAATTAAGAAAAAGGTCAATGCTCCTCCGCGCCGTTCCGTCTGAGTCTCCCGCCTTACAGCGTCCAGCCAGTAGAATCTCAGGGTAGTACTAATGCATCTCCGGAAAGGTAGTCTTAGTCTAGCGTGGGCTAATATTTAGAACCTGTAATAGTTAGTATGCAATGGACTATGATACTCTAGCACTTTAATTGTATTTTGTTGCTTCATACCTATTTTTTGGCCATCGATCGGGCTTGTCGATCGACCTCTTACATATTTTATAATATAACTACTTAAACGGCTGTGTAGTTTCACGCTACACACCCGTCTCTCTCAAAAAAAAATTAAGAAAAAGGTTGAAATGATATATACCTATGACACTGTGATTTGGATTGAAATGATATATATCCATCCCTAAAATTAAACTTAAATAACTGATCGCTTGGCCATAGAATAGAAAATTATATACGACACTGGATTGGTTAAATTAAAGGATTTTAAAAATTTTGATTTGAAATTTATTTAAATGATTTTGATTTCAAGAAATAAAAATCTAATTTATACAAATCAAATTATTTTTGAACTTGAGCTCGGAATGTTGAAATTTAAATTTGGTAATGGGAATTGTTTGAATAATCGAAGTTGAGATTTTGAAGTTATAATAGTATGATTTGAATTTTGAAAATTGATTTGTTTTAAAAAGATTTGAAATTTCATTCAAACTTTGTAACACCCCGCATTTTTAGATAATTAAATAACCAAAATAATTATTAAATAGTGAAAATGAGCGTTTTTGGAATTGTTAGAATTTAGTTACAGGAGTTGCACCATCAGGTCTGTGGTAATTTTCTGATTAATTTCCATATATAACTTGTCGAGACCCGAGCAAGTATGAAGAAGTTACGAGAGAAACAAAATATCAGAATAAAATAAAATTATATATTTAAACGAAAAAAAAACGCAGGACCCTATGGGCCGACCCTTGCCAGGGTCGAGTCGACCTATAGGTCGACCCACAAATTGTTAGTCCTTGAGATGATGGTTTTGATTACAACAACCTTAGGACTTGTTATAAAATATAAATACTAACGTTATGCTTTAGATATATATGTATATGCAGAATATAAACATGCATGTACCAAAAATGAAGACTGTACGGTATAAATATACAAGATTGATGAATTTAAAGATCGAAGATATCAAGATTGAAGACTCAGGAGTATCAATAAATCAAGTTACCAAGAGTTCAAGATTTCAAACAGTACAAGATAATGTAGTTAGTCCATAATTATGTTAAAACTTCTTGAAAGCACTTACATCTTTATTCGAAATTTATTCGTGGAATGGAATCTACTTCGAGCCTGTTAACGGGATGGAACCCTAGTGGGATGGAACCCACAACAATATCTAGTGGAACATATAGTGGTCCTATTTTGATATCCACTAATTTTATAAAAATGTTTTTCAAAAATATATCTCTTGTTTTTAAAAATGTTTTCAAAACTTTCTTTTCGAAAAGACATCTCTCTTTTTTGAAATATTTTAGCCTCAAAACTATTTTTATCATTTTAATATTTTGATTTCAACATTGTCCTTGTTTCTAAACCATCTCTTGTTTTAAATATTCAGCTTTAAAATATTTATATACTCAGATTTTAAATCACTTTATAGGTTAAGATTATATATATTAAAAATTATTTTCTAAACTCTTTTATATGTTTAAATATATTTAAAAAGTTTAGAAATTGTTTTGATAAATTATAGAAACCAATTTTAATAATAAAATCAAAACATCAATTTTGCCTTGAGCATGTCGACATCCCTCAATCCCCATGTCGACATGGTGTTCGTTATTTTCAAATTTCAATTTTCAAAAGAAGTGCCTATTCGTCGTATCCTTTCACGAATAGATATGGCTGTTGCTCTACTATAAATACCAGTAGGTTCTAAACGAATTTTATCAGATTTCATTTATTTTCTCTCCTCTTCATCTTCCACATTTATTCTAAAGAATCCTAAACTATACTCTGCCAAAATACCAAGTGCATCAAACCTGAATATCTCTTGTTTGATTCTCTGCCACTCTCTCTATAAGATCTCAGTGCTATTCAGAGTTATAGAATCTTTTGTAAATCAAACTGTTGAGTAAAAGGTGCGATTGAGCCTTGAAATCAATTGGGTGTGATTGTAGCCCCGGAAATCAATTAGGTGATCTTGTAGCCTGGTTAAATCAAGAGAGTTTGCCCTGGACTCGAATACAACTGGGTGTACCTCGTAGCATTGAAATCGAGGGTGTAATCTGGGAGATTATTTTGGTAAGAAATCCGTACGATTGTACGGGACTGGATGTAGGGTAACCCCGAACCAGTATAAAATCCTGGTGTGTTCTTTTCTTTACTGCTTTTATTTAGTATTTGCATCTGTGTCTGATTCTGTGATTCTATCTGTGTTTGTGAATTGCATTTGTTGGTGTTTAAATTGAATAAAATTCAAAAAGATTTAAAAAATCCATAAAACACTATTTACCCCCCTCTAGTGTTATTCCAGCATTAAGATTTGTGATCCGCATTTCTCACATTTAGTATCAAAGCAATATCAATGCTCTTCAAGTTATGAATCAGCATTTGACGCGATTGGAGCGGTTTAATGGTGAAAACTTCACTCGTTGGCAAGAGACGATGAAATTCTTTTGGATCACGGTCAAATTGTTCTATATTCTTGAAGATACCTTGGAGGAAATGCCAGAGGAAACTGATAAAGATACTGACGAATTGAAAGCAAAATGAGCAAAGCGCAAAGAAGATGATTTCCTGTGTAGAGGGAACATTCTCAACGCGTTATCTACATTAGTTTACAATGCACATAGAAGTCTGGAAACAGCCAAAGCACTTTGGACTGCCCTGGAGAGCAAATATCGAATATCTGAGGCAAGCAACAAGAAATTCCTGGTATGCAATTTTATGGATTTCAAAATGCATGATAATAAGTCCATTATTGGACAAGTTAGTGATAATATATATATAGTCAATCAACTGAATGATGCCAAGATTGAACTCCCTGAATCCTTTGTGGTTGGAGTTATTATTTCTAGACTCCCTCACTCTTGGAATGATTATAAAAAGAAATTGAAACATGCGGAGATGGATTATGATTTAGAGAATTTACAGCGTCATCTTCGTATAGAAGAGGACTCTCGTAAAAGAGAACTAAATGATAATCCTCAAACTGAGTCTTATTCTAAGGCAAATAATGTTGAAATATCCAATTCTCTTAAACCTAAGAATGAGACACGGTTTAAGAAGAAAAATCATTCTAAGAAATATAAGAAGAAGGGCGCTTGTTATTTCTGTAACAAGTCCGACCATTATGCTCTTGACTGTTGTCTACGAAAGAAACAATTTAATGCGAATATGGTCGAAGACAAATTGGTTGTAGTAGTGCAAGAGGCAAACTCTGTTGAGAACATGGGAAATGATTGGTGGCTTGATACTGGAGCAACCATTCATATATGCAAGGATCGTAGTCTCTACAAGAACTACGAAGATGTTAGCGGAGATGAGAATCAAGTTACTAGAGAAAACAATGTTCGCAGTAAGGTGATTGGCAAAGGCACTATAGAACTACCGTTATCTTCTAGAAAGACTCTTACTTTGGTTAATGTATATCATGTACATGATATTTGTAAGAATTTGGTCTCTGGATACCTTCTTAACAAAGGAGGATTCAAGATAGTGTATGAGTCTGACAAACTAGCGTTGTCCAAAAACGGGAAGTTCATTGGACAGGGATATTCTTGTAACGACATGATTAAGTTGAATGTAATAAATAAATCTTCTATTTATATTGTTGATTCTATTAGTTTATGGCATGGTAGACTAGGACATGTTAATTATAATTCCCTTAAAAATATGGATAAACTAGGATTAATTTCTGATTGTGATTTCGATACTATCTCTAAATGTGAAATATGTGTTCAAGCAAAAATACACCGAAAATCCTTTAAATCTATAGAGAGGAAAACTGGCTTGCTTGATTTAGTATATAGTGATGTGGGTGACTTAAAAAATCATTTCACCTATGGTGGTAACCAATGCTATATAACATTTATTGATGATTATACTAGATATGCATATGTGTATCTAATGAAAACTAAAGATGAGACCTTTGATAAATTTAAAATTTACAAAGCAGAGGTCGAAACACAATTAGGAGTTAAAATAAAAGTATTACATTCAGATCGAGGTGGTGAATATTTCTCAAATGAATTCACCTTATTTTGGAAACAACACGGCTTAGTTCACCAATGCACTGCCCCATATACACCACAACAAAATGGTGTTGCTGAAAGGAAAAATAGAACTTTAGTAGAAATGGTTAATGCCATGCTCATAAGTTCAAACTTACCTTATAACCTATGGGGTGATGCTATGTTATCTGCATGTTATATCTTAAATAGAGTACCACTTAAAAAAAATAATGTTTCCCCTTATGAATTATGGTTTAATAGGAAACCTAATCTTACAAGACTTAAAGTTTGGGGTTGTTTAGCATATGTTAGAAAACCAGACCTTAAACGACCAAAGTTAGGAAATAGGGCATTTAAATGTGCTTTCATAGGATATTCACTTAATAGTATAACTTATAGATTCCTAATTCTTGACACCTTAGAAGTTATAGAATCGGTAGATGTAGAATTCTTTGAAAATCAAACTATTGAGATTCCATTGAGATCATCTAGTCCAGAACCTAATTCGATTGATGATATCAATGACGATGACTATGCTTTTGCTCAAAACAACAAAGAAGTATCAGTACCAGATAATAGTACTGAACAAAGGAGAAGTAAAAGAGCAAGAATAGAGAAGGACTATGGTCTTGACTTCATTACATATCTTATAGAAGGCAGTAAGGACGAAGTGCTTAATGTGACTAGATATGTCATGAACGTCGATGATGACCCCAAAACTTATTCTGAGGCTATGAGTACCAGAGATTCAATATTCTGGAAAGAAGCTATTAATGATGAAATGAATTCCATATTGTTAAACCAAACTTGGGTTTTAACTGACTTACCTCCTGGTGCTAAACCTATAGGATGTAAATGGATATTTAAGAAAAAGTTGAATACAAATGGATCCATTGATAAGTTTAAAGCCAGATTAGTTGCTAAGGGATATAAGCAAAGACATGGAGTAGATTATTTTGATACATATGCTCCAGTTGCTCGCATATCTTCTATACGCTATTTAATAGCACTTGCATCAATTCATAAATTGGTCATACATCAAATGGATGTAAAGACTGCGTTTCTAAATGGAGATTTAGAAGAAGAGATATATATGGAACAACCTGAAGGTTTCAAAACCCTAGGCCAAGAAAAGAAAGTTTGCAAATTAGTAAAGTCTCTTTATGGCCTGAAGCAAGCTCCCATGCAATGGCATGAGAAGTTTGATAAAATAGCATTGTCATATGGATTTATTGTTAATGATGCTGTTAAATGTATTTATAGCAAATCGAACAACAATGATTATGTTATAATATGTTTATACGTTGATGACATGCTAATATTTGGTTCCAATATTTCCTGTGCGAATGAAACTAAGAAGTTTCTATCTTCTAAATTTGATATGAAAGATCTAGGAGAAGCTGACGTAATTCTAGGAATTAAAATTATTAGGAAAGTGGGGGAGTAGTTACTAACACAATCTCATTACATTGAGAAGTTCCTCTGAAAGTATGGTCATTATAATGAAAAACCGGCACCTACTCCTTTAGATCCTAGTATTAAATTAGAAAAGAATACTGGACGTACCATTTCTCAACCTGAGTATTCCAGTATTATTGGGAGTCTTATGTATGCTATGCATTGCACTAGACCAGACATAGCACATGCTATAAGCATGTTATGTCGATTTACGAGTAATCCAGGTTTCGAACATTGGAAAACTATTTCCAGAGTTTTAGCTTATTTGAAAGGAACCGTTACCTATGTTTTATCTTATAAAGGATATCCTGCTATAATAGAAGGATATAGTGATGCAACCTGGAACAATGTAGAATCCAAATCCAAGTCTACGACTGGATTGATCTTTACGTTAGGAGGTGGTGTTGTGTCTTGGGTTTCCAAGAAACAGACCTGTATATCTGACTCAACAATGCTGTCAGAGTTGATTGCATTAGCAGATGCTTGTAAGGAAGCGGAATGGCTTAAGAATTTATTAATAGAAATCCCGTTATGGAAGAAGCCATCTCCAGCAGTCTTGATTAACTATGATAATCAGGCTACAATATACAATGTCTCTAATAAGACATATAATGGGATGTCTAAACATGTGAGTCTAATACATCAAATGATAAGACAGTTACTCAAATGTGGAGTAATAACTGTTGATTACATAGAAACAAAGAAAAACTTGGATGACCCACTCACAAAGAGTCTTCCAAAAGCAATGGTTTCTATAAAATCAAAGGAAATGGGACTAAGGTCTGTGAATGAAGGTTGATCATCTTTAACAAAAACCCAACTTATGTTTTGAAAGGGATAGACAAAGTTCAATGGGTACCAACAAGTTAAGAGAATGATTATGGAACACTAAATCAATAATCCCATAATATTTAGTGTTGGATTCTGCAAGAACAGAGGATGGATAATATGTCCTTAATATGTCTAGTTACCTTGAAAAGGGTGTATCACGGAAACACCTTAAGAGACTTACCTATATGAGTATGGAAATCAGGCCGTTTCCTAAGAAAGTAAGACCGCTTTCTGATGTAGACTCATGAACCAAGGATTTAAGCACATGGCCATTAATGTGCTAAGCATACAGAACACTCTATATACGGAAATCAGTATGTGTGACTGTTCCGGTACTATCACTAGGGGTACTTGGTTCAAGATAAGTTCACCATAGACCTCGATAGAACTTTGAATGGTTTACACTAAGTGAAGGTTCAAATCCAAAAGATACCTATCATTTATGTATTAGTTTCCATGATGATGCAAAACTTGATCTTGGAACTACATTGGCTTGATCCCACTTGGGTATGTAGGTAGTCACTCTAGTGATGCAACCGTCTATTTTATTTATTTTACTTATTTTGAAAATGGGGGGAAATTGTTGGAAATTTTCAAAATTAGTTTTGGGTTTGTTTTGAAGAGGGAAGAAGTGGAAAGAAGATGTCAGAAGAGAGAAGGATGAATAGTCCCACATCTAGGAATTTAAGAGAATATATTGATTTATATATGGTTTTCTCTAAGGAAGGTTGGGCCCTTTGGGCACCCAAAGCTTTGCTTTGATGTGAGGAGGGAAGTTAGCATATCCCCCAGGTTGACCCGCATTTCCCTCTTGGACATAAAAACATCCAAGAGTGAGTCGATGGATCCAAAGTTGATTTTAGTGCGTTCTGAAACGTTGTTTTTTGGATCCAACGATTCGCAGCCTGTGACGTGGTTGCACCAGATTCAATCCTAAAATCCGACGGTTTGAGATTCCCAAACTCCACTATAAATAGAACCCCAGGCCTAGCTATTTTCTCACAATCAGATTTTCTCCCAATTGGGTTTGTTGCCTGAGGCTGAACCCTAAATAGAAAATATTTCTAGGGAGAATATCCTTTTAATAAAAATATTAGATGCCTTAGAAGTGGATCCAAGAAGGTCATGGATTAAAGCTAAGGATGATAGGTGAGTGGATTTAAATTATATCTCTTTTATGTTTATGATATATAATATAATTAGATTCCCGTTAAATATTTAATTCAGCATTTGGACTAATTTTAGTAATTGGTTCTACCAGCTAGTTATGTTGAAACTGTAAATTTTATAAGAGAAGTGTACTTATATTTAAATATTATTTATTTGGAAAAAATAAAGGAATCCAATTAAATATAAGTAATATTAGGCTTAAAAATTATAGAGAAAGGCATAAGCCTAAAAGTGAGAAATTTACAGTAAATTATGTTAAAACTCGGGGAATGAAATAAAAAAGGAAAATCTAATAACTTGATTTGGAAGTTAGTGATAGATTAGTTGGTTGGTTTAGAAAAGGGAATACATTTCCATAGTTTAATATTGTAAGAATAACGATAAACGTTATTGCAAGAATAAAAGCAAGAAAAATAGAAGTAGTGCAAAATAGAGACATTACTGTATTTTGCATTACCAAACAATTAAAGAAACAATAAAAGAAATATCTTGCAGTTACGAGTTATTGTTTATAGCATTATTTAGTATTAAAATATGGAAATGGATCTTTAGTACAGTTTTTGTAACTAACCAAATAGAGTAGAACTACTTGCTAGAATAAAAGAGAATAACGTGAAGCGTTAAAGAAATTAAAGAACAGTAAATAATCAAGTTAAATATTTGACAAGACTACAAATAATAAACAGAAAATGTGACTAGATCTACATTTACTGCGCAGATAGTAGAGTAAAAGGTAAAGCAGTTATTATGATAAGTAACTTATGATAGTTGGACGTAGTCCCAAATTTAAGACTGTCATATAATATAATGGAACTAAAGAAAATTTAGTATCATAATAAAAGAAGACAGACTAGAATAGAAAAGAGACACTCGTAATTACATTTATAACATGTAGGTTATAAAAGAAAGAGAAGAATATAAAAGTGACAATTGCAAGTATAATTGTAACACTTAGGTTATAATTAAAAAGAAAGAAATAGAAGAGGCTTATTTTATCAAACTTTGATTTGGGTTAAGTTAATAAGCAAAAATAATAGAAGTGGCCCGTACCGGTAGCATTCCCTTTTAGGTCTAGGACTGCTGGTCTTACGCATGGGTGGGGCTGGGCATGCTGATTAGGGTAAATAAGTAGCCAACAGAATAAGAAAAGTAAGCTAAACACATAATAAAAGATTAGACGTAGGGTCTAATAAAATGGTAAGGTGCGTTTGGAGCAGCCTAAAGGGAATCTGGATAAAGAGCCTAACGAAGCAGTTCATCGCAGATTTTTAGTACAGAAAGAGCATGTCCAACTTAGTTATTTTGGGGTAGAAGGAAGTACGAGACTTCAACGGGACGTGAGGATACTTTAGGATTGCCCTTTGGGGTAGGCCTAACGAAGCTGCATCCCCGGAGGCAGGTATGTAGGTGTTCCATCAAGAGAGTATGCCTTGACTGCTTTTGCATTACAGGCCTAATGAAGCGGACCTTTGTAGGCAATCAAAAGGTTGATGATGGAGTAGGATATTCATATGACACCGTACGCTAGTTTGCGAGTAGGCTATAGTGGGCTAGACCCATAAGGATAGTCGCATGCAGATATCAGCCATCATCATTCAAAGCGAGTTTGGGAAAGACTAGAGTTAAACCAACAGGCCAATGATTCTTTCACTATCGAGACATTGGATGAGGCGCACAGCCAATTGGATGTTTAGATTGTTTGCAGTAGGGCACAACCACTTAGCTCTGAAAGGTCTTTCGATTAGTTGAGGGGGGGGGCTGCGTGGGGCCATATCCACGACGAGAAAAGAGACATACGAAGCAGAATATCTGTATTGTAGGCCTAACGAAGCGGACCTTTACAGATATAGAAAATCCCCAATTGAGTTCCGTACAAGGTAAACCATATTGACGGAATTCAACGAGTAGACAGAACAATTACGTGTAGTCCTCAAGGTACGCACTGGGTTGTAAATTGTGGATGTCCGAGCACTAGTATAAGCTAGTGTAGATGCAGTTTCACGTTTTCATAGTAGACGACGGAACATTTGTATTGTAGCCCTCACAAAGATGTCCTTTACAGATGTAGTTATAGTACGCTGTAGTAGCGAGACGATGGAGTCCTTTTTGAGGAGGATACCGAAGGTACTATGGGTAGTACCTAGGACCGATGCGGTCTTTGGGCATGTAGCTATATATATATATATTGGTTATTAGGTCTAAATCTACTAGGGAGTAGATGGGTACGATTCACGCACGGAGGCGAGAGTATTATAAACCCAATAAACCTAATAAAATTGAAAATGGAAATAGAACGGTATATGTAGAATTATGCTTAGAAGTGTATAATTTGTCCATTCACCAGAACTTTAGTTCTAACCCCTTCCTCATATCATCCCACAGGTTAGACTGATCGTAGAGATTTTCCAGCTTTGAGACACTTGTTTAGAAAGTGTTATTACCTTGGTGAGTATTTACTTATTACTATATTTTACTCAGTTCCGCTGTGAGATATTTATTTGAGCTCTGATATATTTGTCTTCGCCTATTTGTAGGATACCAAACACCCAACTCGGGCTTATGTGGATTTGGGTTTTAGCATTTTTGTGAAAAATCTGGACCCATTGAAACTCGGGTTGTTACATTTGGTATCAGAGCTTAGGTTAGTAGATCCTAAGTAAATTAGGAAATATGAGTGAACGTATTTGTATTTTTGAATAAAATATAAATATATTATGTACTAAAATCAAAATAGTCCCTAATTATAGATTTTAACAAATGGAAAATTTTTAGAAGTATATTTATGCATAGTTTGCTAGTTGGGTTTGGGATGACCCAAGGATGTTGAGGCCTATGTTATTTCCTATTTATAGTGTATGTTTTGAGAGAAGATTGGTATCCATATGTTATAGGAAGTGGGAATGTTCCCTAGGGATAGTATGGAGAGTATTTTTTATTTTGGAAGGAATAAAATATTTTAGTAAGGAAATGAGATTTCCAAGGTTTAGGAAGGGTATTCCTAGGGTAGTAAGAAAAAAAATCCACTTTATCTCTAGCCCAATAAAATAAAACTTTTGGAATTAAAAAGTAAAAAAATATAATTGTTAATATGTTTGAGGAAGTAAACATTGGGTTTTTGAAGAAAAAAAAGTTGTATGAGATTTAATTTGGTTTTTATATGATGTATATTTTGTTAAAAGTGAAATTCTTTTTGAAGAATTATAGAGCATGTATAACTCGCTAGTTTCTTTGTAGGTAAACAAAGATTTTAAACATAAAAATCTAGAGTGTGTTAAGTATCGAACACGTAGGTTACAACATTTATTGTTGTAATAGATGTTTTCGTGAAAAATAAAGGTAGCATAGACTATGACACTGTTGTTATAGTAGGTGACTCCCAAAGGAAATGTTTTTACATAGCATATATGATTTATTAATATTTATTTTAATTGAATCCATATACTACTATTTTTGGGTTGTAGTAACGGTGTTTTACGCAACATCTGTTTTGACCCAAATAAACAAAATGTGTTTTGAAGATAATATCTAAGTATAGAAATAAAGTGGTTTGTAAGTACACTTATTACTTAAATAAGTATATGGAAATGTTTTCTAGTTATGAAAACATTAAAACAGTTTTGAAAATGAGTTCTTTTGAAAAAAATGTAAGTGAAATATTACAAAATTAATAAACTTCGTAGGAAATGTCTATGTAAGTGAATATAGATTAAACATACTTTAATCTATTGGAATGAAATGAATAATGATATAATTTTCTATGAAACCAAATCACAAATAAAGATGTTTTGTGCAAGTTATATGGAATACGTGAATGAGATGTACAAGGTATGGAAAGCACCATATTTTGCATAGCCTATTTCGATAAATTATAAAATAAGTTCCTTATAATTTCACACAAACATGAAATCCTCTTTTAAAGGATTCATAGAAGGTTTTAGTGTTAATGGTTTCCCATAAGAGGAAGTAGTTCTAATACATTAAGATATAAAACCATTAGGTGTAATAAGAAGTGTAATAATTAGAGATAGTGTTAGTTATGAGGGATATTATAGAAAGCCTTAGTAGGAAAGCTAAGCAATGGAAATTTCATATTTTTCCATTGATTATGTGCATTGGTTGCTTGCCTTTGTAGAAAGTCCCCATTCGTAGTAAGTCCGAAAACTCCTCCAAGGTTAGATAATTGGAAGAGTAGGAAAGTTAAGGGATTTTTGATAAAATAATTGTTCTTATCTACTCTAGTTTTCGTAAATTTGAAAATCTATGAAAAGAAGATGTTTTAAAAACATGTGAGAAATTTTTGGAAGTCAAGAAAAAAAAGTGTTTTAAGGACAAGCAAGGCATGTTTTAAAGAAAAATGTTTTAGTGAAAAAGTAAATAAGTTTTTGGAAGAGAAAAACTTAGTAAACAGTTAAATTTAAAATTCCAATTTTTTTTTGGAAAGCTGTAAAGGTCTTTAAAAGGAAAAGAGGAATAAGTTTTGAACTTAGAATTTGTAAGTCTTCCCCCTAGATTTGAGGAATAATTTAAATTCAAAGAGCCGTAAAGATACAAGTCTAGAAAGATAAAATGTTAAGTAACCAAATACCTTTGAATTTAATAGAAACTTCAAAGTAACACTTTTAAAGGCAAGGATTTTGGGATTTGGTGTTTCAAAAATTTAGAAGCTTTAATTTTTGAAATGAAACAATAAATAACAAACCAAACTTTTAAATATAGAGTAGATAGGAATCATTTCCTAGGTGTGACCGGAAAAGTATAAGGCTATGTAGAAGACAGCAGTGATTACTTTTAGTAGTAATAATAAAAGTTCCAGTAAAGTGTATAAGACACTAATGAGAACCTAGGAATGTTGCTTCATGTGTATAGACTATAGAAGAATAGTGAAGTGATATTAGTAAGATAGTAAGACACACGTGGTTGGAATAGGTGGACATTAGTTAGGGAAAAATGGAAGGTAAAGAGAAAATTTCCCCAAGCTTAGTTTGCTTTTTAGATAGAGACTGCATAGATCAAAATCCTTATTCGTTGCAGTAAATGAAACTTGGTTATTCAATTTTGAGTATGGAATGGAAGAGATGAATAGATCTTATTCATCGTGAGTAATACAACATAAGTTGGTAATGAGTAATAGGCGGCAGGAGGAGCATATGAGTTACTTGGTGTAACGACCCGTAAATTCTAATGATTTTTATAACGTATTTAATTGAATTTTTGTGAAATTTTAAGTAATTGAATTTTTAAAATAAAAATTTAATATTTGGAATACGTCTGTTTAAACATAGCAAATGGTCAATTTTCATCTGATAATATTGAAGTTTAAATTTCTTGTGTAATTCTATTTAAATTTAAATCAGTTAAAAATTGATGGTAATAAAATGTTTTCCAAATCTGAATATTTTTGTACAATAAATTTGTAAATCATCTTTTGAGTGAGACGTCATATTCCTTTTTCCAAATTTGGACCGCAATTGCTTCGTTTATCTTATTTCTGGCAAATTAGCAGCATTTTCGGTACCGATTATCAATTTTTGATTGGATGATCGTACTACCGATATCTGTATACTGTTTTGATCGTCTCGTCATGCTGATCTCTGCTGTATATTCAATTCTGCGTTTTGAAGTCCGGTACACAGCGGAACGCGTGAAACGGTTAACCGTATCGGTTTCGTATTTGGGCTTTTGGGTTTCTGGTCCTTTCATCTATCTGACTGTTGGAAACAAACAGCCACTAGACATTATTATTGCTAAATTGACGTGTTGGACTCTTACTCTTCCATCATTTCAAATTTATTATCCGTCAGTTCGTTGTTTCTTTTGGTCTCCCCACTTTCTTTAATTCTGTTCATTTTATTTTTTACATAATGTTGTTTACTTTGCTAAAAAGAATTTTTTTTAATATATTTCTCCTATAGCCATCTGTTCTTCTCCCCTCTCCCCTTCTTTCGTTCTTTCCGCCCATCTGTTCTAGCATCTCCGCCATCGACCTCACCTACCCCATCTCCAATCTACGACCCTATCTCGTCCCTTCCTAAACCAAACGACACCACCATGCGTGCCATTCTCCACCCATGCTACAGCAGCCGAGCCGAGCTGCATCTCCGTGCTGCCTTCCTCCATGGCCGCCACCTCGACAGCAACTCGCAACCCGATCGCCATCGGTTTGCTGACCGCCAACACTAGCCTTCCGCTCGACTACCCACTTCCTTCATTTTTAAAAACCACGTAAGGTATTTATAAATCTATATAGGTAGTTGTTTATTTATATATTTACAGTAATATATAATATATAAGTATATATAGGATATGGCAGTAAAATGTATATTAGTTATATATAGTCTGCTATGTGAAATGTTATGATATATAAGATTTTCTTATATTAGTTTACTAGTTTATGTAATATTATAGTGTTATGTTCATATTATATATATATATATATATATATATATTGGACTTTGACATTTATTTTAGTACGGTACGATATATTTGTAACTCATATGCGTTATTATTATTATATATATTTGGGTGAATATATACGTATGGGAATAAAAAGATAAATGTTTATATATATATATATATATATTATATGTTAGAAACTAGTTTGTTTACTAAGCATTTTCTATTGGGTATTAGACGTTGATTTTAAAGAGTTTATATAAATGTATATAGTTATTTACTGGGCATAAGCCATATTGTCTATAGTCTATATATAATGTATGTATATTGTTAAGTTGTATTATATATATAGTCATAATTTAATACGTTAGTTTATGTATAAGTTTAAACCATAGATACATCCCTATATATATTAGCTATATGTACAGTATGTATATATGAGTTTTATATGGGTAGTATATATAGTAAGTTGTATTATTATAGTTTATATGGTTATGTATAGTTACAGTATATATATTTTGACAATAGTATATATTTTATTTCATACCTTTTGATTTAAAAGTCTGATCTATATCTATATATATACTTGTTTATGAATGAAATTTGCGTACAAGTGTTCACAGATCTGTATATATTTGATTTCACACCTAGTATACAAGTATGTACAAGTTTACAAATTATCTGTTGAGTTGTTTTTAATATATTATATATATGTATTTTATAAGGATGTGTTATATATGTAGGCGTACACCTATAAAGTAATACTGCTGTATATATATGAGCTATATTATTTTATAAAAGTCTACTATGTCCATGTCGTAGTTTATATAAATTTTCTATTCTTTTTTCGAGTTATATATTCTGTTCAGTTTGGGCACGTTAGTTTATAATATTATATAAAGTAAGTTATATATGAGTTTAGTTTTATATTACTATATATATGTATATAAGTTTATATTAGTACTGCAGAACATGTTGTGGTATATAAAAGTTTATATATATGCGTTTAATTAAAACAATGATTTTTAATTATATATGCTATTTTAATATTTGTTTTAAAACTTAAATATTGATTTCATGGTAATAATATATATATATATATATATATTTGCTATTTACATCAAGCTGATTCTAATTGTTTCATTGATTCCTTGTTTATCAGCTCTATTTGTTGAATTCGTGCCAATCTAGCTTTGCTTCGAAATCCATGCTTGGATTTGTAACTCATCTCATTCTGTTCTTTCCTAGCCTCGAAAGGTGAGCCATCACTGACGATTAACGTTCTTATATTTATTAAATTTGACTTCAATTGAAACGACAATTGAAATATGATGTTGTTAGTTATTTAATTGCTATATATGTGTTATTATCTGTATCTGTTCACCTGCGACATCTGACACTATTATCTATTATTTATATTGATGATATATGCCTGTTATATTATTTTTATATCTGTTATCACTCTGCAAGTTCCCTGTTAGTATAGAATTCACTATGGGTTGAAATGAGACATACTCGAACGATATGTAGAATAGGAGAAAATCGTCATGGGTTGAAATGATAAACCCAAGCGATTTTCATTGAATTGAATTTGGGATTGCGGGTTGAAATGATATATACCCGTAGATTTTTAAACTAAGGATTGAAATGATAAATATCCGTATCACTTGACCATAGGATAGAAAATTATATACGGACACCGCCAGTCTATATATAAATATTTTGAAAATGATCTCTATGGTTTTGAAAGGGAATATATATGGTTTTATTTAATATTGAAATATTTTATATATAAATAAGTGTTAATATAAAGTAGATTTAATAATAAGTTTTAATTTAATAAAGTATGATTTAATTAATATATAATATGTATAAGTATTTATTTAAAATTTTATTTTAAAAATAGATCTTTATAATGATTTTATAAGTTAAGGTTGGGAAGATAAATTTGAATATATTTGAAATTGTATTTAATTAAGAATTTTTGTTTAATTAAATTGATTTGAAACTTATTGAATTTGAGGGTTTTAAGATATGATTTTATAACTTGGTTTTGATTTAATGTGATCAAATGGATATTTCAAGTTTTAAATAAATCGAAGGGAATATTTAGCTTAAATGTAAATTTAAGGTTATTTAAATGATAATGGATTTATTAAGTGAATATTTCAAAACTAAATAATAATGAAGTTAAAATAATATATATGTGAAATCATCAATTTAGTTTTGAAAGTGCTATAATTTGGAAATACATATATTTGAGATGGATATGTATTTCGGGTTTTGAAGTATAAATTAGTTTGGAATGACCACGGTGTTATAACGACGTTTGGTTCCACAGATTCTTAGAGGATGGTTATCCCAAACATCCTTTAAGTTACTTGTATTTTAGTTGATATTTCACTTGAGTTGGATTTATTGATATAAGAATGTTAATCCTGACTCGAGTGTTTTGTGTTTGCTTTACGCTCGGGTCAGACTGAGTGATACAACAATTGAGACTCACCTTCGGAGTTTGGAGCTTCGCTTGGAGATCCACTATCGATTCATCTTTCAGCTTTTCTAGTTGATTTGTTCAAAGATGTCATCAGTTTGTATTTGAAACTTCACGGTATTTGAGATATTCTGTTGTATTTTATTTCAAACTCTGTTGTTTATATAGTAGCTTCATGAACTACTATTTGTCTATTCCGCTGCATTATTATTATATTACTCTGTGTCTGTGATTCTGTGATTTATTTATTTACTGTATATGCTGAGTTTTTGCCAAATTTAAATTAACAATCTAGTATTTGAGTAATTCAAGTCCGACATGTGCGGATGCGAATGGTTGAAAATACCGGGTCATTACACTTGGATTCCTAGAGTAGGACCTTTCTGTGTTAGGGTGGACATGGTCCTAGGTCTTCTAACCTAGATGATAGCTGTGTCTAGCTGCTATATTTATTTATCAAGTATCGCTGTGTAGTATGACTTGTTTTCTCTTTTAGTTATGAGATCGTACTCCTATGTAAGCATTTTTTCTTTATTATTGCAAGTCAGTACTAATTAGTATGATGCTCTTTTTCTGTGATGTTCACAAGAAGAGAATAAAAACATAGGATGTAAGTAATAAAAGAAAAGTAAAAGCCAAAAAGAGTAACTAAAAGGAAAACAACAAATTTAAAGAAAGCGACGGAAACATCAACTTTGAAAAGAAAAGTTTTCTATATGAACCGTGCTTAAGAAAGCAAATAGATATTTTTATAGAATAGTGGAACAAGTTCTAAGTATGGAGAAAGAGGTGCGCAAAAGTAAAATGGTAAATGTGAGGTTTTTCATTTTCTACCTTCTTTCTGACATAAGAAATCAAGTTTGGAAAAAATTAGATTTTTCTGAAATTCGAATATTTAAAAGTTGTGTGGTAGGATTTGGATGTAAAATTCGTTGAACTACGCCCCTATTCAGTAGGCGTGTGGGAAAAATTGGATGAAAAATGTTTTGAATTTTCAAAAGATTGCATTCATATAAAAATTGCAAGTATATTTAGGGTGTTTGCATCATGTTTTAAAATAAGTTTTTAAAGAGAAAAGCATTCGTATAGGAGGTACCACTTAGAAATTCATGTACAAGCATATATCTTATGTGCAATGACACTTTGCACAAAGACACGGATGGTTGCAAAAATTGGATATACATAAAATGGATGTGATTGACGCGGAGAATTACATAGTTTTACCCTTATCGAATTTCGAGGATGAAATTTCCTAAAGGGTGGGAGAATGTAACACCCCACATTTTTTAGATAATTAAATAACCAAAATAATTATTAAACGGTGAAAATGAGCGTTTTTGGAATTGTTAGAATTTAGCTATGGGAGGTGCACCATTGGGTCCGTGGCAATTTTCTGATCAATTTCCATATATAAGTTGTCGAAACCCGAGCTAGTATGAAGAAGTTACGAGAGAAACAAGATATTAGAATAAAATAAAAAATATATATTTAAATGAAAAAAGAATGCAGGACCTTATGGGCCGACCCTTGCCAGGGTCGGGTTGACCTATAGGTCGACTCGCAAATCCCCCAGGCCGACCCGCATTTCTCTCTTGGACGTAAAAACGTCCAGGAGCAAGCCAATGGATCCAAAGTTGAATTCCGTGCGATCGTAAGCGTTGTTTTCTGGATCCAATGATTCACAACGAGCCTGTGACGTGGTTGCACCAGATTCAATCCTAAAATTCGATAGTATGAGATTCCCAAACTCCACTATAAATAGAACACCAGGCCTAGCTATTTTCTCACAATCAGATTTTCTCCCAATTGGGTTCATTGCCTGAGGCTGAACCCTAAATAGAAAATATTTCTAGGGAGAATATCTATTTAATAAAAATATTAGACGCCTTAGAAGTGGATCTAGGAAAGCCATGGATTAAAGATAAAGACGACGGGTGAGTGGATTTAAATTATATCTCTTTTATGTTTATGATATATAATATCGTTAGATTCCCGTTAAATATTTAATTCAGCATTTGGACTAATTTCAGTAACAGGAAATTATTGTCAAGGACAAAATTTCTCAGCGTTTTAGCCTCAAGGACAGGCCTTCAGTATTTTAGCCTGAAGGACAACTTTCTTTAGGTATCAATTTTTAGTTATTGATAGCAGTTTTTAGGTATCAGTTTGTAGTTATCGATAGCAGTTTTTAGGTATAAGTTTTTAGTTCGGTAGCAGTTTTGGAAGAATGTTTGTCCTTATGAATAATTTTGAAAGAATGTTTGTCCTTATGAATAATTTTTAGGAGAATGTTTGTCCTTGTGGTTAAAATATTGAGGTCGTGTCTTTGAGGCTAAAAATATACAAATTTTTGTC
The DNA here is from genome assembly GCA_030737815.1 of Allium fistulosum. Taxonomy (NCBI): domain Eukaryota; kingdom Viridiplantae; phylum Streptophyta; class Magnoliopsida; order Asparagales; family Amaryllidaceae; genus Allium; species Allium fistulosum. The sequence goes on from CM060902.1 coordinate 1,529,272,646, forward strand.
CTTTAAATTAATTCACCCTTTCAGTAATTGGTTCTACCAGCTAGTTATGTTGAAACTGTAAATTTTGTAAGAGAAGTGTACTTATATTTAAATGTTATTTATATGGAAAAAGAAAGGAATCCAATTAAATATAAGCAATATTAGGCTTAAAAATTATATAGAAAGGCATAAGCCTAAAAGTGAGAAATTTACAGTAAATTATGTTAAAACTCGGGGAATGAAATAAAAAGGGAAATCTAATAACTTGATATGGAAGCTAGTGACAGATTAGTTGGTTGGTTTAGAAAAGAAATACATTTCCATAGTTTAATATTGTAAGAATAACGATAAACTTAATTGCAAGAATTAAATCAAGAAAAATGGAATTAGTGCAAAATAGAGACATTATTGTATTTTGCATTACCCAATAATTTAAAAAACAATAAAAGAAATATCTTGCAGTTACGAGTTATTGTTTATAGCATTATTTAGTATTAAAATATGGAAATGGATTTTTAGTATAGTTTTTGTAACCAACCAAATAGAATAGAAATACTTCATAGAATAAAAGAGAATAACGTGAAGCGTTAAAGAAATTAAAGAAGAGGAAATAATCAAGTTAAATATTGACAAGAATAGAAATAATAAACAGAAAATGTGACTAGATCTGCATTTATTGCGCAGATAGTAGAATAAAAAGTAAAGTAGTTATTATGATAAGTAACTTATGATAGTTGGACGTAGTCCCAAGTTAAGACTGTTGTATAACATAATGGAACTAAAGAAAATTTAGTATCATAATAAAAGATGACAGACTAGAATAGAAAAGAGGCACTTGCAATTACATTTATAACATGTAAGTTATATAAGAAAGAAAAGGATATAAAAGTGACAATCGCAAGTATAATTGTAACAAGTATGTTATAATTAAAAAGGAAGAAATAGTAGAGGCTTATTTCATCAAACTTAGATCATGGATTAAGTTAATAAGCAAAAATAATAGAAGTGGCCCGTACCGGTAGCATTCCCTTTTAGGTCTAGGACTGATGGTCTCACGCATGGGTGGGGCTGGGCATGCTGATTAGGGTAAATAAGTAGCCAACAAAATAAGAAAAGTAAACTAAACGCATAATTAAAGATTTAACGTAGGGTCTAATAAAATGGTAAGGTGCGTTTGGAGCAGCCCGAAGGGAATCTGGATAAAGAGCATAATGAAGCGGTTTATCGCAGATTTTTATTATAGAAAGAACACTTCCAACTTAGTTATTTTTGGCTAGAAAGAAGTACGAGACTTCAACGGGACGTGAGGATACTCTAGGATGGCCCTTTGGGGTAGGCCTAACAAAGCTGCACTCCCGAAGGTAGGTCTGTAGGTGTTCCATTAAGAGAGTATGCATTGACTGCTTTTGCATTGCAGGCCTAACGAAGCGGACCTTTGTAGACAGTCAAAAGGTTGATGATGGATTATGATATTCGTATGACATCGTACTCTATTTTGCGAGTAGGTTATAGTGGGCAGCATCCATAAGGACAGTTGCATGCGGATATCAGCCATCCTCAGTCAGAGCGAGTTCAGGAAAGACTAGAGTTAAACCAATGGGCTAATGATTCTTTCACTATCGAGACATTGGATGAGGGGCATAGCCAATTGGATGTTTAGATTGTTTGTAGTAGGGCACAACCACTTAGCTCTTGAAAGGTCTTTCGATTAGTTAAGGGGGCTGCGTGGGGCCATAGCCACGATGAGAAAAGAGACAGACCAAGTAGAATATCTGTATTGTAGGCCTAAAGAAGCGTACCTTTACAGATATGGAAAATCCCCGACTGAGTTCCGTACAAGGTAGACCTTTTTGGTGGAATTCAGGAAGTAGATAGAACGATTACGCGTAGTCCTCAAGGTACGCACTGGGTGATACATTGTGGATGTCCGAGCACTAGTATAAGCTAGTGTGGATGCAGCTTCACGTTTTCATAGTAGACGACGGAACATCTGTATTGTAGGCCTCATGAAGCTGTCCTTTATAGATGTAGTTACAGTACACTCTAGTAGCGAGATGATGGAGTCCTTTTCGAGGAGGATACGGAAGGTACTATGGGTAGTACCTAGGACCGATGCGGTCTTTGGGCATGTAGCTACATATATATATTGGTTGTTTGTACCAAAATTGGGCATACCACTTTTCGGATGTGTTTGAAGAGATAAAATGAAGAATATAAATGGAAAAGGAGGAAGATCTAACAAACACACCAATGATGAGCAAGAAAAACGCACGGAAACAAACAGATTTAGAGTGGTTCGGCATATGGCCTATGTCCACTATGAAATGGCTGATTTTTATTGAATTTCACTTGCCGTTTACAACGAATTACAACAGTAAAATTGGAGTACAATGGTGATTTCGGTAGAGTCTGGACGTAGAAGATCCAAAAGTCCATTTTATGTAGGTCCAGGGTCACTATTTATAGGCGTAGGCAGCAAATATCTCGCCCAGATCTCGGAGGACTTCTTCTCTCACGTGGGTGGGCCCACTGGATCGAGTTTAGATGGTTTCGACTCGATCTAGAAGCGATACGAATGGAATTCGTATCGATCAAGAATTGATCCTTTTTGGCTGAAATTTATCTGGTACATTCTTGACGTTGTAGGCAAGCTCCTGTAAAAATTTAGTGGCGTTTGGACTTGTAGACTATAATTTATGATCGATGCAAGTTAAGGAAAACAGCTACAATTCGTATCCATCAATGTGAATAGTGTAGCGATGCGAATAGAAGCGATGCGAATTTGACAGCCTTCAACAAATTCAAACTTGCATCGATCATATCTTGAGCATACGAACTCCGATTGACTTGAAATTTGGAACGTTGGCTTTCATAGCTTTGCTTGTCGTACCATATCAATTGTAGCTCGATCCGGACTCGGACAAAATTTGTTAGTATCCATAGCGAACCTATGTATAACCGATCTCCAGGACGAACTGTCCTTGGTTTCTAATCAAGTTCTTGGTATTACGGCCTTGCCAAAAGGCGGGAAAATATGATGATTTTCGTATCCTTATTTTCGTATCCATGATAATATGATGATTTTCGTATCCATATTTTCGTATCCATGAAAATATGATGATTTTCGTATCCGTATCCATATTTTCGTATCCTTGAAAATATGATGATTTTCGTATCCATATTTTTGTATCCATGAAAATATGATGATTTTCGTATCCATGATGGTATTATGATTTTCGTATCCATATCTTCGTATCGATCCAGCTGTGTCCAATTCATATCGATACTTAGAAACACTTCGTATCGATCCAGCTGTGTCTTCGTATCAATACTCAGATACACTTCGTATCGATCCAGCTGTGTCCAATTCGTATCGATACTCAGAAACACTTCGTATCGATCCAGCTGTGTCCAATTCGTATCGATACTTAGATACACTTCGTATCGATCCAACTGTGTCCAATTCGTATCGATACTCAGAAACACTTCGTATCGATCCAGCTGTGTCCAATTCGTATCGATACTCAGAAACACTTCGCATCGATCCAGCTGTGTCCAATTCGTATCGATACTCAGATACACTTCGTATCGATCCAGCCGCGTGCATTTCATATCGATCCTCAGATACCATTTCGTATCGATCCAGCCGCGTGCATTTCGTATTGATCCTCAAATAACACTTCGTATCGGTCCAGCTGTGCGCCTTTCGTATCGATCCAATTGTCCACTTTTCTGATCGTTCAATTTCACCTACATTTGTATCGTTCAAACGTTGCTGAGAACGATATGAAATTTCAAAAAAAAATCGGGTACGACCCAAATTTCCGAACCCTAGTCGTAGCGCAGAGCACCCGCATAGTGAATTCAAAGCTCAATTTAATGAAGGAACATTCCATCCATGCTTTCGTATCCAAAAAGGATCATTTCTTGATCGATACGAATTACATTCGTATCGCTCCCAAATCGAGTCGAAACCACCTGAACTCGATCCTATGGGCCCATCCATTTGAGAGAAGAAGTCCTCCGAGATATGGGCGAGATATTTGCTGCCTACACCTATAAATAGTGACCCTGGACCTATAGAAAATGGACTTTTGGCTCTTCTACGTCCAAACTCTGCCGAAATCACCATTGTACTCGAATTTTACTGTTGTAATTCGTTGTAAACAGCAAGTGAAATTCAATAAAAATCAGCCATTTCATAGTGGACGTAGGCCATACGCCGAACCACTCTAAATCTATATGTTTCTATGCGTTTTTCTTGTTTATCATTGGTGTGTTTGTTAGATCTTCCTCATTTTCCATTTATATTCTCCATTTTATCTCTTCAAACACATCCGAAGAGTGTTGTGCCCAATTTTGGTACAAACATTGGTTATTAGGTCTTAATCTACTAGGGAGTAGATAGGTACGATTCACGCACAAAGGCGAGAGTATTATAAACCTAATAAAATTGAAAATGGAAATAAAACGGTATATGTAGAATTATGCTTAGAAGCATATAATTTGTCCATTCACCAGAACTTTAGTTCTGACCCCTTCCTCATATCATCCCACAGGTTAGATTGATGGTAGAGATTTTCTAGCTTTGAGACCCTTGTTTAGAAAGTGTTATTACCTTGGTGAGTATTTACTTATCACTATATTTTACGTAGTTCTACTGTGAGATATTTATTTGATCTCTGATATATTTATCTTTGCCTATTTGCCGGATACCAGGCACCCAACTCGGGCTTCAGTGTATTTGGGTTTTAACATTTTTGCGAAAAATCCGGACCCACTGGAATTGGGGTGTTACAAACTTTGAATTATTGCTAAGTAAAGGTAATATAGTTGGATATATAGATTTGGACTCATGAATGGAATTTATTTTAGGTTTTAAATCTAAATTCGAAGATTGAAGTTTAATTTGAATTCAGTGATTTTAATAGATATCCTGAAATCGAACTTGAATTTAAATAAATCGAAACGGTTGGAATTGAGAATTGAATTGAAATTAATTCAGATAGGAATAGATTTGGAATTAATTGGAATTGAAATAGAAATTAAATTAATTTTGAATCAGAATTGAAATTGATTTGAATAGAAATTGGAATCGAAGTTAATTCGAATTGAAATCGAAATTGAATCATTTTAAATGGAAATGGAAATTAAATTGATTTGAATTTAGAAGATTTGGAAATTGAATCAGTTTTACTTTTAAACTATTTTCAAATAAATTATTTTAATATAAACTATTTAAAATCTACCTTTTTACATATTCAATTCATTTTGATTTTCCAAACTATTTTACCTTTAGAAACATTTTAAATACTTAAATCATTTTTTATCAAACTAATACAAACATTTTAAATACTCAAAACCAATACAAACATAAAGAAAAAAATGGCCACCGCTCCTCCTCCCATCCCCTTTCGTACGCTTTCAACCTGACCCCTCTCAGTTTCCCCTCCGCCTTACATCTTCTTTCCATCTCGTGTCACCGTCCCACTTTTCGTCTTCTCATGCCGAAAAGAAGATGACATTGCCTCAGTAGTCGAGCCTATCTCCTTCAGATCTGGATTGACATACTTCACTGACTCGTTCAAGCAGACCCTTCACCAATTCTAGTGTTCGAGTTTCTTCCTTTGTTGAGCCTGTTTCATCTACTACTGCCACTTTCAATCGAGCGTGTGACTCTGCTTTGATTCCGTTGGAAAATCCCTTCTCCTCCTTATTGAACGACATTGATGTTGTTGCTCGATCAGATTTTTTAGGTTGCTCTACCCTCTCGAACCATGGTGAGACTGCTGCTGGCCTATCGAGCATTCTGAATGCCAATGAAGAATTCGGTGAGAACCTCGTCTCTTCCTTTCTTGCTTCTGCCGCTAATGAACCATCTTGCTCTGAAACAGTGGTCGGTCTTCCTTGTGAATTCAAAAATGATTGTGGTGTGAATCATGGTTCCGTTCCCTCTGTTAGTATGAACGATGTATTTGTTGGTGATATATAGGTTAAGCCTGCTGTTGAACGTGACGCAGCTGAGTTGTGCACGCAAACTATTTGTGAAAATGTTGCCTTGAATATATGTTTTCCTGTTAGACCTGAACATGATCAAGTGCCCATTCCTGAAGTGCACTCTGTTGTAGTTCCTCCCTGTTCCTCTGCTAAGTCCCATTCTGCTCCAAAATGTCCTCACTTTTTAAATCATTGCCGTGCAACGCGGGTGAGTATGTTCCCCGTTCTTTTGAAACTGAGGAGGTAAACAGGGTTTTGATTCCTCCTCCTGAGGTCATTCAAGCAGGCGAAGACTATTGGGCTGACTATCTTATGGGGTTCTTCCTTGACTCGAATCCGCCATACCATATTGTTGGAGCTCATTGTAAGAATCGTTGGAAACTCTCGGGTGGTCTCCAGGTTCAGTTTGATAACTCTATGTTTTTCTTTAAGTTTGCTAAAAAGAAGGAACGACAACGTGCGCTTGAGACCGAGCCAACTTTCATTGAGGGTAATTCAAGCGTATTCTATAAATTTCCCTCCCTACAAAAAAAAATCCTAAACCACTCATTATTACTTCTTGGAGTAGGTCCATTGATAGTGCTAGGCATCAGGTATTATCTATTCTTGTTTGGGCGCACTTCTCTTATATTCCCTCTGTTCTTCAATCTTTGCTTGGTTTGAATTGGATCACTAGCTTGGTTGGAGATCTTAAGTATTTTGATTCGAACACAGTGGCTAGAGGTAGGATCATATATACGAAAGCTCTGATTGAAATTACCCCTTCCAAGCCTCTTCCTTCCAAGCTTAGAGTATGTCCGTCTGATGGTCAGGTAGCGAAAATTGATGTTCACTATGGATGGAAACCTGATATCTGTGAGATTTGTCACTTTTTTGGTCATGTGGCGCTCTCATGCAAGTACCTTCCTCCTCTTGATGCTTCTGATGACCCTCCTCTTCCTATCCCATTTAAGACTCCCCTACCTTGGCCCTCGGTCAGTATGTAGGTTCCTAAGTCGTGCCCCACTTTACTTAAGGTCTCGGGTCCCCCTCCTGATGTCCCTGTAGGGATCCGTCAAGTCCCTATTTGTAACTTTGATGCTGCTCCTTCCCATGTCATTGGTGTGTCTTCTATTGTTCCTGGTATTCCTTCTATTGCTGTTGTCATCCCGTCTCCCATGTTTGAGTGGAACGCCAGAGAGAAGACTTGGGTTCGTTTGAGTTCTGAGATGCGATATAGTCCGAAGTTTGATTGTTATTATATGTTTGTAGGTGGAAATGGAGAGATGAGGAGGTTATTTTATCATGTTGTTGGTAATGGCCTTGTTCTTACATGTGATGGTGAGGATGGTGATGACAATAAGCTTATTTTTGAGGATGGCACTTGGGATCATCATTATCTTTACTCCTTTGATTCTTCAGGGTTTGATCCAGATATTGCGGCTCATTTCTCAAGTTTTGTACGTCTTATGGGGCCTAGTCCCGTTGTTGATGACAGTGGTCCCCCTTCTTTGGAGGCCGTCTAGTTTATGCTTGTACAGTGGAATGGCCACTATAGAACCATGATAGCTATTCTGTGCATGTGCAGAACACCTGTATTTTCATTTATATACAGTGGCACGACCCACTATAAAGCCGGCTAGTTTTGCTAAAAAACTATTTTAATTATTTAAACTATTTTTAAACAATTTAAATTTTCAAACTATTTTTCTAAAATACAAACTGGTCAAAGACTAGAAGGTTTATATTTAAATCATGGATTTAAATACAAATTGGGTTAAATTGAAGTTATAACCCAAATGACAATTCGAAGCAATTTTGAATTGGAACCGAAATCGAGATATTATGACTAACATGATTTTGAATTGAAATAGTATAATTTGAGTAAATAAGATGATTTCGAAATGAATTTGATTTTGAAGCAAATATGATATTTTGATATCAAATACGAATTGTTTCGAAATGTAAAAGTACCAACCGGTGTGTAAAACGACGTTTGGTTGTTAAAGAGACCAGAGCCTCTTATTGGCATACTCTGTGTCAATATTGGAACCACTTTAACAACTGTGTATGCGGAGGAGACTCCAGACAAACTAATTAGATTTGGCATCGTTGCTGGATTTGAAGAAAGAGAACGATGATGGATTGGCCTGACACTTGTGTCAATTTGAAATGACTAAAACAGGAGCCATACTGGCCAATGAGGCTAGCTACCTCTAGCGGACACACTTCTTCGTATTACCATCATTTACATTGTGATTGATTGGTGCGCACCCTTGGATTTTGGGAGTGTTGGATGCGGTGAGCCGTTACGGGTTACCACCTGTTGGGAAGGGTAAACTGGTAGTATCCTACCTTGGGCATTGCCTTACGTGCCTTGTTATACTTTTATCCCTATACGACACCACAACGATTTGATTTAGTGTTGTCATATCACGGCGCAACCCTATCCATCGACGGTTTACTGGTGTTTTATATGCAAACTGTACGACAATGCTTAAAAACGCGTTAAGGGGATCTATATAAAGCCTTCATGCTATTTTGATATTTATTTTACTGATTAGACATTATATATATATCATATTCTACTACATATAAATATTTTGATGGATCCTTAAGAGATGGAAAATCCCGTAACATCTTTTAAGTTATTGCACGCACGTTATACACTGGATAGGAGATGTGAAAACCGGTAAACATCTCTGACGCCACGGCATTCATGTCATATGCGATATCGGATTTGACTTATATAAGAATATTTTAGTCTTGACTCGAGTGTTTTGTTTTCCATTACGCTCGGGTCAGCCCTGAGTTTTTAGCTTATTGAAGATTATTTTGGAGGACGTAGACAAAGATTTGGTATATTATTACTATTATAATTCCTGCATCATGTTGTTTGCTACATTATTTATTTATCCCTGTTCTATATATAACTCTGATAAATGTTGTATAATTATAATCAAATGTATAACATAAACAGCTTCATTAACTGTTTATTTGATTATTATATTTTGTCATTCCGCTGTGAGATTCTATGTTTGTTTTCTTCTTCTTTTCTTATTTTTCTTAATTAAACCCAATGATTATCTATGTTCCGGATTGTTTATGTTGGACATGTGTGGATTATTATCGATTTAAACCTTCCGAAATGTGGGTTGTCACAAATGTCACCTTAGGCCTCACACATCGGGAATGACAAAAACAGGGTAGATGCGATAGGGCTAAGTGGGCCGCTCCCATTAGAAGATGTTCATCACCTTTCTATATTACCCTCTTTATTTCGGGACTGTTGTGTATGTTGTGGTCATGGATAGGTTGGGAATGACCAGGGTGATGATATATTCGGTACCATCTATGGTAGTGGTGGGCCGATCCTATGTTGGTAGAGGGCAGCGGGACTGTGCCTCGGTACATTCTTCTAGGGATGCACTGTCAGAAGGTAATCCCTTACCTTGTCATTGTTGGAAATCCATTCCCCAATATGTGCCTTCACGGTTTTGATTGTAGAGCCTAGTATGCTGGAATTTAATTAATGTAACAATTTTAGCTATTTTAATGTGTTATTTGAAAAGGATTTTCAAAGGATATCATTATAAATAATATCAAATGATTTGATAAAATTGTTTTGGTTATCGTAAGGTAAAAACCCATCTGATTTTATGTACGATGTGGTCTTACGAGATGCATTTATTTCAAAAGGTTTTATAGCATTAAAATCCAATTGAGATGTGTTTTCTCACATTAGTTTGCCAGATTGATCCAGGCGTTCTTTCCTTTTAATGCTCGGGTCAGATTGAGTATATTTACAAATTAGATTCAGATGCATTTTGGAGGAGCCTGGAGCATGATGCTTCATTGGTAGCTAGTTGTTATCTTATTTGCGTTGCATTGGTTTTTTAAAATTATCAGCATTTGTGAGGACATGTTTTTATAACTGTCCAGGCTGATGATTAGTGATTTGTTGTTGTACTCTGATGGATGTATGTATATTACAGTTTTTTCCTTTTTTTAAAGATCATTGTTATATTATATATTGTTCCATTGCGTTATGTGGTTCTATGATTGTTAGTTTCTTCTTCTATTCTTTCTTCTTTCTTTTACCCTTAACGATCGGTATTTTTGTGAAGACCCAAAATTTTTGAGATAAAAATAATTCTGAAATAAAAAGAAAATTAAATTAGTTAATAGAAAATAATTGAAGAATAAAATAATTTGAAAATAAATATCAAAAGGGAATGAGAGAAACACGCAAGGGAATAATTATTCCAATAGATAATGATGAGAAGCAAAATAGCTAAAGTATGAATGAATTTTTAAGTTCACATATCTCATGAATATCACATACATATGTAGTCAGAAAAATATAAAAGTGATAGAATAACTCCTTTTGATAATTAAAATGCATAAAAACCAGTTAAGTAATATTTATGAGTATAAATGCATTTTTGAAATAAATCAAGAAAGAAGCAAATGGTAAATTATGTTAGTTAAAAATCAAGTTTATAGAAAGAAACATGAGAAATAACCCAGGTACAATAAAATACATTGTGAAGTAGAGTCATATGAAAACAATGTGTAGATAAAAATCATGCAAATAGCATGTATCCAGAAAAGAGAAAAGCAAACTGTTTTACCAGAAATAGAAATCAAGGGAAAATGGCACCTTTAGCCATAATTATACACATATGATTCTCTGAGTAAGGTAAGGATAAAATGGGTTTTTCCTCCATTAAAACCCTAGCAAAATGATTTAAATCAAGGGAGGGGCAACAGTTGTTTCTGGGGAGAAAACAGAGGAAATAAAATTAAAAATAAAATAAACTCACATTGTCTTCAGGCCTGAGTATTCTTGGGGAGGAGCAAAGAAAGGTGAGTGATAATCACTTATGGGATTTGAGGCATTAAGACCCATGCTAAGGGTAGCCAAGTTATTTTTATATATAAATTCTATCATAATTTTCTGTTTGATTTTATTCTCTGAATAAATGCATGTTGATCATGGATGGTATTTTGATTGAACTTTTGGTTGAAGTTTTGATCTGTCTTGATTTGGTAAGATTGTTTCAGTTTTTGCTTTAAAATACAAGTAATCAAACATGTATTCAGATCATAGAAGTGGATCTTATGATCCAGTTTTATGTGAGAAATGAACTGAATGTTTTACTAAGAAATAGGGTATCAAAGGAAAAATAAATAGGCAGTGTGAATAATGAGATTTATGCTTATGCCTAGTTTATATTAAAATGATATGAACAATGCAGTATCATGTATAGGTGCTGAGTTGTTCCTATTATAAGTTAATATGTTTTTATGGGTTTTTCTCAAAGAAAAATCATGTCATGTGTTCTCAGTAAAATAAACGAATAGGGTATAAAACTTCATCAGATTTATGTGAGACATAGGAATACTTCTATAGATAAATATGTATGCAAGTTTCAGAAAATATGATTAAAATAAAATAACCTTGGAATGGGATTTAGTATTTTGCATGGATGCTTGATATGTCTGATTAAAACCCCTGTGAGAGTTTCATAACTTTTGATTCATGAAAGGAAGAAAAGAATGCAAAGCATTTCAAGTGATAATAAAATTCTCAGAAGATAAATAAGCATGGTCTCTAAATTATAAGAATAATTTAGGAGTAATGCCTTGATCTGCCCAGCATCAGGTGGATGATGGGTATGTGCATGACTTGTTTAAGTCCTGTAGGCCTCTGTGTAAAGGGTTAACAGAACTGAGCCCCTTTACAATGCACACATGGTGTTCAATGGCAAGGAGTCAGACCAAATAAAAAGATAGAAGTGAGATTGAGAAATCAGGCTATGGAAGTTAGGAGCTAATCCATAGGAGCATGTGCATGAATGTCTGGATGAAATGATTGGATGAATGTTTAGGTGTATGATTGGGATATAAACTTACATATACTCATATTTTTGTATGAAATAGTGCCTTGTTAAAATAGGATTTCTATATAGATTAAAGAATTTATAAAAGATTTTAATATATGATTTCACTCATACCAGAATTTATTTCTGACCCTATTTGTTGCCTTTGCAATATTTGGGGTGTCTCATTTTATTGAGGCAGCTCAAAATATTGTTGCAGGAAAAGATGCATGAATAGCTTGCTTGCATGGATGTTTGAAGATCTGGTTGCTTTTAGAAATGTTTTTAGAAAATGCAGTGGTTTCATTGTAATAAATAAAGCTAGGCAAACTTTCTTATGCCCTATACAATTTCTCAGGATTGATATTTGCTTGATTTTCTGTGTAAAGAATTTGTAAAAACTTTAGTACTATATGTGTAGTTGTGAGTTTCTGTTTCAAGCAAACTGATCTGGATAATCTCTGGTGAAGTATGATATAGGAGACCATGCCATATAAATTGATATGTGGTCATATCTTCCTTGGCAATGTATGATGAACTTTTAATTGTAAAGTAGAAATAGTTTTAGAAAGAAAAAATAAAGAACATGCAATAAACCTTTTAAAGATTGAGTTGAACCTAGACCGGGCTAACCAGAAAAGCATGATCATGACTTGTAATTGATATAAGTATATGTCAAGCTTAAAAATGAAACCTGAAATTCTTAATCTGGGCATTTGATTTACAGTAGAAATTTGCATTGCCTTGTGCAGTAGTTCCATATGCAATTTTAATACTTGTAGGTCTCACAGCAACTATACTTAACACATCTTAATATGTAGATACATGACTCAAGTCTGGATGCATTTAGTCATGACCAACCTGAGGCAGTTTAAAGTAACTTGTAGTCCTGTTTGTAATAGGCATGACCATCACTTCACAACCCTTAGTCACTACCACTTATTGCTTAAGAAAATATCAGCTGTCTACCTAATAAGTTCATTTGAGAATTTTGTATTAATTTGATTTATAACATAGCTTTGATTATCTTGTCCTCAAATATATGCTAAGCCTCCATTTGATATGATAGATTGAGTCTGCATTTTTGTTCAAATGTATTATCTTCACTGCCTGGAAAAAAATTACTTGAGTTTAAAAGCAGAACCCCGGGCTAAACATATATGTATGAATTGATCTAACACATTGTATCAGTCAAAATATATAGTATTAAATCCTTAAAATTCTATGGATCAAATAGCTAGGTTGTAAATCTAGAAATTAATTAATATGAGTTATAGCACAAGCTAGGAAATTAGATAAGAAAATGACGTGATCATTTTAGGATTTAAAAATCAAGTCTAAGTTCAAAAAAATATAGATAGAATGGCTATGTGACGCAAAAGTCTCTCAAATATGAGAAACATTGTGTGAATGAGTTTCTTTGCTATTTTAATTACTCTGATAAGCAAAGAACCATTTATATATCTTCATATATATAAATGACATGATTTAGTTATACACTGATATGTTTATATTGGTAAGATTCTGGATCTTGGGAGAATGAATTAAGATAAGTGATCTATTGTAAAAAAAATCACTACAAACAAGTGATCTGAGAAGTGGGTCACTTCAATTTTCGGCACTTGAACGTTCGACATGAAATACAGTGGACATATTAGTGTCGATTTACTAGGGTTAAAAATCTCGGGACGTTACAATTAACCTTTTATAAAATCATCTGAAACATTTCTTTTTAATAAACACCTTATATTAAAATCCAATTTTAACCCAACATATCATCGAACGCCTTATAGTCAAATTGTGAAACTTTATTCATATGGTGTTCATTTCAATGTTTCCCTAAATTTCTTCCTACTCATCCCATATTGGAAAAAGGAAAATCAAAAAACAATAGTCAACGCTCAAAACTGGATGAGCATGACTAGACAAACCCTACATGATAACAATTAAATACTATCAACTCCAAACAACAACACATCATAGATAGCTATATAAATTTTTGAAAATTATTCCTTTATATATAAAATATATTCCAAGGCAAAATTATTTCACTTACCACTTTTAAAACAATATTATGTCGATTGGCATTGTTCAAGTGTTTTGAGATCCCTATTAGCTACTCGTATTGACCAGAATGGGAAATTAAAACTTAACGGATTAAACAACACAATATAGAATATTTTTATACATTAACAAATAAGGGCTCATATGTACACTCAAACTCATACAAGGGTGTTACTAACCCTATCTATACTGAGTTTACCCCAACAAGGCCTAGGTGTTCACTCAACCTAAGCTCTGATACTGACTGTAACAATTCGCCTTTCTTACACCTAAAGACGACACTAAATACATTCTTAGTATTATTTAAGTGTTTGAAATGTAGGTCATTTAGGGTTAAAAAAAGAAAAGACAGAACAAAATCTTACATCGTGATGAGAAATATATGAAACACACAAATCTTTACAAAGAGAAATCAACTTTATTATTTACATAACGTCAAAGTACACTAACCTATTATCAACATGGATAGATGTAAAAGCCATTCCTTACAGTTGCTGAATACAGGCAGAAATCAAGAACAACAAAATAGCGGAAGAATATAAGATACATGAATACAACTTGGAAAATCCAACTCGTCATCTAAAAGCTCTAAAGCATCTAGCTAAATCTTGAAAATATACTCGAGCTGACCCAAGCATTAAAAGAAAATAACGCTAGGATCAGTTTGGCAAACAAGTGTGAGAAAACTCTATCAAATCATATTGATCTACATAGTAATACTTTTTGAAAAATAAAGGTCTCTTGTAAGACCATTTCGCATACAAACACGGATGGGTTTTTACCTTACGATAACTAAAACATTTCTACAGGAAATCCTCTGATATTATAATAATGTTTAGGGTTTAAAATAAATATTGAATCATAGCCGAAATTGTTACATTAATTAAATTCCATCATAATAGGTATATAATCAAGTCTGAAGGCTCATATTGGAAAGTGGATTCCTACTATAAAAAGGTAAGGGTCTACCAACCGAATCAGTACACCCTCTAGATAAAATGTACCGTAGGCTACAACACATAACACCTCTGCTACTCAGGACCGGCCCTACCCCTTACTGGATAGCACCGAGTATGATCACCCCTCGGTTGATCCATAACCATAATGGGCCTGGAAGCATACATAAATATCAACTCTAGATGAGGGATGCTCATACCCTAATGGGAGTGACCCAAATAACCCTACTATACGTCCCGAATTAATCGACTTACCCAGTTTGAGGCTCTTGCGGTAAAGATTTCCTGATTCCCACTTGGAATGCTAACACTGCTCTCCAAACAACAATGCAATGCCAACATTCATCCATACAAGTTCGTCCTGGGTCTGAACAAAACCGAAGGCACTACTTCTTCTAAAACCATTTTGGAATCATCCATAGGATTAGTAGCAAGTAGCCCTTGCACTTCAAAGAACTCCATCTCCTAAAACTTCATCTTCAAGATGTCTTCAGTTTGAAACACTTGAGTTGGATCGAAGTGGCTTTCGTATAGTTTATACTTATCTGATCCTAGTCTCTTCAAAACAACATTCAATAGTTTTAGATAAACACAACCTCGGTTCTTTTAGAAATAAACAGATAATAGATAAGAGTGGAGATCACCTCCTAATTGTTGAGTGAACTGATTTCCTTATCATTTGTCCTAGGAGAACAAAATGAGATGTATACACACAATACAACATCATCGAAGATGACTATGCCATATAACTCACGTGTTTCTCTTAGATATTTCCAGAGTTACGTTTTAGTTCAGGATTATGTAACTATCAAATAAAAAAACAACCAAAAACCCAGAGTGATTACCCATAGCAACCACTAGCCTCATTTAAAATAAATCTTTCACTTATTAAATCTCTTTTTAGAATATTTATCAAATTATTCATATACCTATCTCATTGGCATAAGTATATTCACAAAACATTATGAAAGATTTCTTATTTCAAAATCATAGTAAAAGGATCAAAGCAAAACTTCTTTAAAAAGAAACGGAGATAAGGATAACCCTAAACATTATTCTATCAGTGTTAAGTGTGGAACAAATGTTCCATACCACTATAATTAAGAAGGTCAATTTAAGGAAATCAAATCTCAATTTCTTTTATAAACTTCTTCTACAAATCCTTTTTAAATAAATCTCTTTCATTTATGAAATCTCCTTTATTTAAATTTCCAAATCCATTTATAAAAACTCTTTATAAATCTCCAAGTTTATTTACAAAACTCTTTTATAAATATCAAAACCATTTATAAACCATTTTATAAATATCCAAATTCATTTATAAAAACTCTTTCATAAATATCTAAATCATTTATAAAATTCTTGCCTAAATTTCAAGATCTTTTTTCAATTTATAAAACTCCTTTTATAAACATTCCTTATTTGAAACAAAACTTATTTAGTAAACTTTAATCAATAAAGTTCCTTTGATAAAATCAATTAAAAACACCTTGAAATAAACAAGTCATTAGTTAAACCTTCTTTATTTTTTATCTTTAAACAACATTAATAAAATAATTGCTTAGTTATCCTATAAATATCTTATTTAAAGTGGTAATAAAATTTAAACATTATAAATAAGTAATTACTTTTCTTTAAAACCCTTTATAAGTATAATAATTAACTTTAAAACCCGGTATTAAAATTATCCTTAAATGATTGGCTTTACAAATTCAGAAGGGGAATCAGTGATCATAATGGTTCTACTTTAATCCAGTTTAACTTTCCAGTTATAACATGAGTATTTACATAACAAGCAGATATGTAAAGGAATCAACTAATAACAATCAATCAATTATATATGTAAATGTCCAAGTTACCACAATAGCACAACCGAGTTTAATTTCTGCTTAATAGATGTCAAAAAAATCTATTCGGTGAATTATAGCAGAACGGTGATTTATTTTGCTCACAAATGTCAACTATAATTTAATTAGTAGAACGACATTTTATCCTACAAAACATATGTCATTGTATTACATATGCAATTAGGGCTACTTAAGGGTAGTCGACAATGAAATCCCTTGGTTTTGAAACACCTTTTAAAAGATAATTGCTTTAAAAACAAAACCGATCTTTAGAATAGCGTAGTCTAAAACTTAAATCCTTTATTTAATAATTAAAAATCATTTAAACTCTTTATTTCAATAATAATTAAACCTTTAATTAATAATTAAACAATAATTAACGTTTAAATAATTAAATAATAATTATCCTTTAAATAAATAATTAAACAATAGTTAATCTTCACATGAATAATTTAACCATAATTAATATTTAGTTAATAATTAAATAATAGTTTAAACCTTCATTAAATTATAATTTAAATATTAATCGAGTCTTATTCAATCTTAATTAAATTTAACTTATTTAGCAATTAAACCCATTTATGATAAATAATAATTAATTAATCTTTAATAAATAATTTAAATAATAATTAATTAAATAATAATTAACATTTAATTAATTAACTAATTATAATTATCTTACTTGATTAATACTCAAGTACAAATTACTTTTGTTAACTGATGAATAAGAACTAATTACTTTACTTAATTAATTAAATAATCATTAAATAGTTAAATAATTACTTCACTTAAGTACAAATTACTTTTGTTAACTGATGATTAAGGATGTTTCCAAAGGAGATTTATAAAAGGAGTTTTATAAATAAATTTGGGGTTTTATAAAAAGAGTTATAAATAAATTTAGGGATCTATAAAAAGTGTTTTATAAATGATATATTATAAAATGAGTTTGTAAATATAAAACAGTTTTAAAATAGAAAGGAGCTTTATAAAGGAATTTTATAAAAGGGATTTACAAATAGAATTTTTATAAAAAGAATGAGACCCAATTCCTTTAAATGATCATTTTAAATTATGGTGGTACAGGAAGTATTCTTTTCATATTTAAAACTTAAAGAGTAAAGTGGTTTAAGTTTTATTGTTACCAATGTTTTGAACAACATTCGTTTTAACCCAATTAATTATGGTTTCGAAATGAAAACTTTCTGAAGATTTATGAATATACTTATACCGTTGAGATTGGTGTATGTGAACATTTTCTAAGTATTGGAAATGTAGTGTTTTGTGAATATACTTATACCATTAAAATAAGTATATGGGTATATTTTCTAAGTATTAGAAATGTAGTGTTTTGTGAATGTACTTATACCACTGGTATAAGTATATGGAAAAGTTTTCAAAGTTTTGAAAGTGAAATGTTTTTTGAGTATACTTATACAGTTGAGATAACTATATCAATATTTTTCAGAGTATTGAAAAGAGTAGAGAAGAGTTTGTGAATATATCTTTGTAACAGTATTTTAGTACAAGAATTTACAAAGTAGTTTTAATTAATGAAAGGATTAATTAAAGAAGCTTAGTGGTTTCTTATGTGCTTAACCATGCGTGGTTTCCATATGAAATTAATCTCTGGTTGCATTGTTTGTTTACTTAATAGTTAAATAACCACTACAAATCTTAGCCAGTTTTAAAACTATCGTTGTCAGCCCGAAGAGACCAGGATAAGATATATTATCCAAAAACTACTTCAAACCGACATAAGCATTCGAATTGGAAACATCATGAAGATGATGGAATCCTAAAGACGGAGTTTTTGAAGTACATGGGCTACTTTCACTAATCCTAAGGGTGATTCCAAAAAAGATGTAGTAGAAATAGTGTCTTTGGTTTGTTCATATCTTGAACAACATGTATGGATGAATGCTGGCATTGCATTGTTGCTTGGAGGGCAGTGTTTTCATTCTAAGTGGGATTTTCTAGAAAGATAAAACGTAGCTTCACACCTCATAACCGGGAATGACTAAAATAGGGGATATGCAGTAGAGCTATGTGGATCGCACCTATTAGGGTATGGGAATCACCCTTCTAGATTACTATTTATGGATTTGGTATATGCATGAGAGCTCTTTAGAAAAGGTTGCAAATCAACTGCGGTGATGACATATTTGGTACTATCCAGTAAGAGGTAGGTCAATCCTGTGTGGCAGAGGGTCCATGTGAGGCCTTCGGTACATTTTATCTAGAGGTGTACTATAACAGACGGTACCACAGTAGCCTTGTCATTGTATGGAATCCAATTTCTAATTACTGCCTTTACGGACTTAGTTGTATACCTAATATGCTGGAATGTAATTAATGTAACCATTTCAATTATGATTAAATATTTATTTTAATCCTTAGACATTATTACAATATCACTAGATTTCTTATGAAATGGTTTGGTTATCACCAGGTAAAAACCCATTCGTGTTTATATGTGGCGTGTTCTTATGAGATACCTTTATTTTGAGAGGTTTTATAACATTAAAAATCCATTTGATCTTTATTTCTCATGCTGGTTTACTTGATTGATTCAGGTGTTAATTTCTTATAATGCTCGAATCAGAATAAGTATATTTTCGGATTTGGCTTTGGATGCTTTGGAGCTTCAGCAGATGAGCATGATGCCTCAAAGACGTATTCATGTATATTTTTATTTCCGCTACGTTTGTTGTCTTGTATTTATCAGCATTTTGAGGGCAGGTTGTTACAACTGTCTAGGCTGATGATTGGTTAGTTTATGCTGATTGATGTATGTATATTATAGTTTTCTTTTGTAAAGATCTATTATATATTATATATTACTCGTCACAATGTGAGCTTCTATTCCGTCTTTTCTTTCTTTCCCCCCAACAAAATGTCTTTCCGACACTTGGATGCTCAGCACATGAATACCATGGATGTATTAATGTTGACATGAATAACTATGGAATACTTTTCTTTGCAGATGGAATTAGCATGTTATAATAGGATATTTCAACTACTCTTCACTCAATAGCCTACAACATGTTATATTAGCATGTTGTAATCCAGTCATTAAGCTGCATAAGTCATAAAGGCCATATTTAACAATCTGGAGAAGCGCACTGGTCTGAAATTTAATAAATTCAAATCAAAGTGCTACTTCAATAAGGTATGCAAAGAAAAACAAAGCATCCTAGAAGCTCTTGAGATTAAAGAGGATACCCTTCCAGTCGAATACCTAAGTGTGCCTTTGTCAACAAATGTTACAACTAACAAGGAATATGGAGAACTACTTACCAAAATTTGGGATAAAATCAATGGATAGAGCTCTAAACTGTTATCTTTTGTAGGAAGAGTGGAATTGGTACACACTATAATTACAACAAAAGAAAGATATTGGATACAAACTTATCAAATCCCTGATTGTTCCATAGAGAAGATAAACTCAATTTGTGCTCACTTTATTTAGAGGGGGGCCTGCATAACGTCATAATGACATTCTGTGTAAACCTAAAAAAGAGGAGAGAGTAGGCCTGATCAATCTTAAGGAGATGAAAAAAGTATACAACCTCAAACATGCTTGCAAAATTATCAATGCGGCACTATGTGAGCAAACTGAATGAGAAACAAATATATTAAAGATAACTTCTAAAGAATGTAATGTGATACAACTTTTTTACAGTCTGGAAAAACATACTTGCATGTAGAGATAATATAAATATTCATATCCAGAGAGGATTTGCAAACGGTCGAAACACTAGGTTGTGGGTGGATCTCTGGCTAAACAAGCAAAGTCTAATAATTAAACCAGGATTGGATACATTGGATAGTGTGGGTGGTTATGAAAACAAGTGTAACGACCCACTATTTTGGACCATTCAAATCGACAATAATCCACACATGTCAGACTTGAATAATACAAAATAATAGATTGTAATAAATTTGGAGCAAATAAAATCATTCACAGAATCACAGACACAGAAATATCAGAATAACTCGCAGCGGAAATAAAATAAATAGTGGTTCATGAAGCCACTAAAATACAGAGTCTCAAAACATATACAAAATACATAGTTTGAAAACAAATACAGTTCTGAAACAAGTATAGTAGAAATCCAAATACATAAGTCTCTAATACAAATGCTGAAAAAGAACATCTGAAACTGAAATAGATAGATAACTAGATAAGCAGAAACTCCAGCGATTCCTAGCTCCAGAAAAGTGAAATCCAAAGTTGTGAATACTCAGGCTGACCCGAGCGTAAATAAAACACAAACACTCGAGTCAGGACATTCATACTTATACAATGTAAACCAACTCAAGTGAACTGTAATAAAGGTACAAGTAACTTAAAGAATGCTTGGGATTGCCCATTCTTTAAGGATCCGTTAAACTATCTACTATGTAGTAATATTCGCTATTATAATAATGTCTAATATAAAATAAACATACTTTTTAATAGCGTCAAGGGGTTACTCATATAGCCCTTAACACGTAATAGTCCCAGTAGTCTATCCAGTATTAGCATACTCCCAAAATGGGGGCTACCATCGATACTCCACAGGCTACGGGAGAAATCACAACTCGTAGTAAAGCTCGATATGGTAGGTGACACGGCACACAAGGCAATGCCAGGGTAGATATAACAATTACGCATCCGGACTGGTGGTGACGCATAGCAGCCACTACCGCCCACCTCGAACAACACTCCCAAATCAAGAGGTGCACCCAATCAATCACAAAGTAATACAATGGTATCGAAGAAGTGTGTCTGATCAGAGGTGCTACCTAATTGGCCCGTCGATTGCTCTTGTTTTAGCCACCTTATGCTAACTCACGGGAGTTGGGTCCACGCATATACCTTAGGATCGTCGCCACCATCCTACTTCATTCTGGAAACTCCACCGCGTACACAGTTGTTAAAGTGGTTTTCGTTATCGACATAGAGTATGTCCATATCCGATCCCGGTCTCTTTAACAACCAATCGTTATTATAACCCGTGGTTATAAAATTTAAAAACAGTTTATATTTCAAATCAAAATACTTCATTTAAACCATTTAAAAGTAAAGTCATTATACCTTTATATCAAATATTCAATTCCCAAAAATTTAGCCTTTTCTGAGTTCATTTATTTACTTAAAAACATTAAAACATTAAAATTCCAGCTTTCACAACATTTAAAAAGTGCTGCGGTAAGTTATATTTGAAAACAATTCAATTCAGCAAAGACAGCATTTATAAACTGCTGTAATAGTTCAGTTTTAAAGGAAATAGTTCAATTCAGAAATGACAGCATTTACAGAACTGCTGTAATAGTTCAGGGTTCAAATTAAAGGTTTAATTCAATTCAGCAAAGACGGCTTTTAAAAACAGCTGCAGTAGTTCAGTTATATACAAAAATCACATTTCAGCCTACTACAGCACTTAACAAGTGCTACAATAGCCCCTTCATTAGTTTCAGTTTTAAATTTAGTTCCTGCCACTATAGCACTTACCAAGTGCTGTCATAGCTTTAGTTCATTTTAGTCTTTAAGTTCATTTATGCAACCACAACACTTACAAAGTGCTGCAGATTCTACTTAGTTCAGAATTAGTTCATTTCCAGAAATGATAGCATTTCTGAAGTGCTATTAATTAAATTTCAGGTTTTAAATACAATTCCAGCCACAAATAAACTTCAATTTAAATCATTTAAACTTATAAAAATCATATTTTTCCACATCAAAATTGTTCATTTAAATACCTTTAATTTATGGTTTTTATAAAGAAAAATTTTACAAATAAAAATCAAAATTTCCAAAGTTCACTTATTTAATTCAAGTGTGCCAATTTCCTTTTTTCGTTTTTAACAAATTACTTTAACACTTAAATTTAAATCTCCATTTTCACCATTTAAAACTTAATTCTCATTTTTAATTAAATTAAATTAAATTTCCATTTTAAAAATTAATCAAAAATTTCTAATTTAAGTTACACTTTAAAATCACCATTTTCTATCCATTTATTTTACATTTAACACATAGAAAAACATTTCCATTTTAATAAATATTTTAAAAATTCAATCTAAATCAATTTATCATATTTTTACATTTTAAAAATACTTAAAATTTCCAGAAAAAATATATAAAATAACCACGGGTGTGTATAGTATTTTCTAGCCTAAGTCAAGTGATACAGATAATATATCATTTCAATCCGTAGTTTACCAAGAAAATCCGAGTTTTATCATTTCAAACCCGTAATCCCAAGTAAATAAAATTTATTAAAAAGTCGCTCAGGCTTATCATTTCAGCCCACAACGATCTTTCCCTATTCTAAAGTCCGTTCGGGTATGTATCATTTCAACCCATAGTGATTCTATTCTACAGGGAACTTGCAGTGTGATAAACAGATATAAATGAATAGTTTAGCAATATACAACAGTAACATGTGATATGACATGTAATTTACAGGTTTAACATCATATATAAATAATCACAGGCAGTTATAACATCATTTATAATTCTACACATTCAAATGTTGTCGCTTCACAATTGCATAAGTATATAGTGTCGTGTGAGATTTACTCACCTCTAAATGTTGGAGATTGCAATACAACTGACACAACGGAATCAAGAGCACAAAGACAAGACTATTGATTTGAGTAGAGAGCGAGATCCAATGCTACAACTCTTGTGTTACAACCCAAAACAAAAATCAAAACAAACCATAAATTTAAATACACTTGAAATGGAATAACTTTTAAATGAAAAGAGATATGAATGCCAAATCTTTTTCCTTGCTTCCTTTTTTTTCCAGCCTAGGGATGTTGTTTGGCTCTGGTTTGAATAGGGAATGGCTCGGGTTTGGTCATGTAAAAGCTCAGGTACAAGTTAGAAGAGATAGAGGAGTTACACCATGTAGAATAGGAAGAGTTTTTAGGCAAAAACATTGTTTTTTGTTCATCCAAATGGGCTCGGCCATGGGCAATTGGGTCAGGTCAGAGGGGTATGGGTCAGGTCAGTGGTAGGAAAGGTGTGTGGTGGTTTGGCCAGAGGTGGTGGAGGCAGCCTAAGGTGGTGGTGGTGTTGGAAAGTGGAGTGGTGAAGCAAATAGTGGTCAAAAACATGTTTTTAAGACTTAGGTTGCATTTTTGAGGGGTTTAGTCACCATGGTGGGCTCGGCCATGGTCAAGGCCTAGGGTGTAGGTGGCGGTGATGGCAGGCAAGAGATGTAGGGGGTGGTGGTGGTCATGGCCGTGGCAAACAAGGTGGTGGCCGAACACAATAGGCTAGAGAACAAGGCAAAAAAATGTAAAATCAATAGGAAAAAAAAGAAGAAAAAAAGAGAAAAAGAAGAGCTATTACCAAAGTTTTTTCCTAAGATTTGAAATGGTCGAATTTTTGTGAAATGAGGAGTGAGCTTTCACGTGAAAAAGAATTAAAAGTCACGGCCAAAGAAAATAATGAGGTGGTTATGGAAATGATGAGTTTTGGAGATGAAAAGACTTCAGTTTCTAAAGCATTTTAAACTCTTCATATTTCTTTTTCTTTTTATATTTTATATAAACCAAATAAACTCAAAAATTGACTTTAAAAACTGAAACAAAGTATAAAATAAAATTAAATATTTAAATTTAAAGAAATGGAAAAAGAATTACAGAAATTACATAAAAATTGAAAACAGTGTCCAGAAATTACAAATAAATCACCATTGACTTTGGAAAATTATTTACTTCATTTTAAAAATATTCTAAAACAAAATTGAAATAAAAATATTTTTAAAACATTTTCAAAGTGAAATAAATAATTAAATTCAGAGAAAATAGCAAAAGAATTGAAGAAATTGTTTAAAAATAGGAAACATAACATGAAAATTACAACAAAATACCATTAATTCTAGAAAAATTTCTACTTTACTATAAAAATATTTTCAAATGAAACAAATTCAAATAAAAATAATTTCAAAATATTGGGTTGTTACAACAAGGTTGAGAAAATTATCATATATAATGAATGGTCTATTATAAATGTGAGTTGCATGTAGGTAATCAAACCTGAACTAGAACAAATCCCTATATACACAAATCAGGAAAAGGATATATGTGCATGGACTACTACAAAAGATGGGGAGTTTACTACCAAATTAGCATGTGAGATTATTAGGAAAAACCATGAAGTCAAAACTTGGGCGGATCACATATGGAGTAAATCAAATAATCCCAAAATGGCATTCACCACTTATAAAGCTGTAAATTTTTGACTTCCTACATCTGGTATATTAGCTAAATGAGGGACTCGTGTTGAGCTAACATGCAGACTATGTAAGAAGGAAAATGAAAACCATAACCATATCTTTTTCTGATGTGACCAAAACAACAAAATCATGCAGGAAACAAAATAGAAAAATCATATCTCACATGCAACTAGAGATTTAGAAGGAGAGATGATACGCTTAAGTTCTAATAGCGACTTGGAGTTGAGTAAGCAGATACATCAAATTGCATTGACAACTTTAGTACACCACATATGGATGGAAGGAAATTGATGCTTGTTTCAAAACAAAAGGAGAAAGGAGGAACATATTAGCAAATGATTGAATCTGATATTAAAATAATTCTTAAAAGGATAAAGCAGAAGCTTCTTAGGAGTTGTGGGCCGGTGGAGACAAGAATTCTTGAAGCATGGGGTAGGTATAACTTTCGACCGCCATAGATATACTTTCTGTAGTTTTGGGGTTCAAAAATGAGAAGATGAAAAGAAAGTGTGGAGTGGAGAATGATGTTAAGTTATGACTGGCAGTATAATTGCTTTTTCTCTGAGAAAACTTTCATGTTTTCAAATCAGGTCCATTGTATAGTTTTTTGTGGGCTTATCTCAGTTTTTTTGTAACTTATATTTGAACATTGGGCTGTGATTTGGTCCGAGTATCATTAATAAAATTTAACCAAATTTCAAAATACATATACATATGTATATATAAGCATACGTTCGACCATAAAAAATTTTTGATTGAAAATAACTTACGGTTTTAATTAGTTTTTTTATTATTAAAACATTTCTATATGAAAATCCTAAAAAATTTCGAAATATATTCTATAACACTTATGCATATTATATTAAATATTTATAAATATAATTCTATCATATAAATATATATATATTATTTATATTGATTATGTATGCATTAAAATAGTTATAAAATATATAAATATAGATTTAAATTATATATATAGATATATAAATTTTATTTTCGAACACTTTAATATACATATACATATACATATATATATATATATGTGTGTGTGTGTGTGTGTATCAACAAATAGATATGTACATATTATACAACGTTATTTGTAATTTTAAATCTACTTTTATTTAGACATTATTTTCAAATATTTTTTATTTTCAAATTTTTTTTTCATGGCCATAAGAAACATGCTCATACATACATACATATATATATATATATTTAATTTTATTATTAATACACACACACAGATATATATATATATATATATATATATTATCATCATATATAGACAACAAAAACATATGTGAATTTGTGATATTTATACCCTATCTAAGCATATATATGACATGATAAACATTTGTATACACACACAGATATATATATATATATATATATATATGAGATTGTAAATGAAAGATTTATCTTGTCTAAAGCCAAGATGAAACATCTTTAAACACTAAATCAAAAACTCTTTGAAACAGTGTCGAGAACTAAGAAAGTGCTACCTTGAATGCAGTTACCACCAATCATTGATTTGTATTAAATTAGTGTTTTAATGGCTTGAAATTTAAAGAGAGCTAGAGAGTGGGCCGGCCTTGCTGGTCTAAAAGAGCAAAACAGAGGTACTAAAGTGAGAATTAGAGATGAATAAATAGGCAAGATCTCAAGGAGTCAAAAGGGGATCTAGATCCACCTTGTGCTCTTACCTAATCACCCCCTTTTAGAATCAAAATTCACCTCACTTGTCCCTACTACGGTCAACCACTCAAGGCTCCATAACGGGTCTTGTAAAAACCCGAGATTCCGTAATCATTTTGTTATCATCTTATGACGAGTGAATTGTTGGTTAATTGCTGTTGGAAAAATTTATTATCATCATTAAACAACTATTGTCGCTAGCTATTGTTGATGGAGTTTTTAAATCAGTTGTAATCCGTTCAAAATTCACTAGCCCGATCCCTAATTACTTCGGCCCGATTCTTTGAGGAAAATGTAACCATGCCTCTTGTACAAATAAACCCATACCAGCCCATGCCCTAGACACGATGTTTCTCTGTTAAAACACGAAACCCCCTCTATCCCATTCATTCGAAAACCCAAATCAAATCGAACGAGAGAAAATAAATGGCGGCATCTTCTTCGTCTTCGTTCCATCCGCTTCGCAAAAATTAGGGCTTCAAGCTTAGAGTCGCCACTTTCAGAGTTTGCCGATCGTTCGTTTCGAGCTCTGCTCGGTTGCTCCTCCTTCGTCGAAAAATGGTGAGTGATTTTATTTCACTCACATCTGTTGTTCGAGCTTAGTATAGTGCTTTGGCAGTTGATTGGGTTCGTTGTTGATGATTCTCTAATTTTGTCGATCTCGTATGAGTTCGTTTTACTTGAATTGACGTGGTTGTTTCGCTCTTGTTCGACTTTGGCTATCCTTCGGCCACCTAACTTGGTTTATGCTTGAATTTGTCACTGATATAGCTCGGCCATTCGATTTTCTTTTGGATGTTTATGATGAATTCCGACCTTTTCCAATTTCGTATAATTCGTTGCTTGTTTACGGCTTTGTGATGATGGACTTGGTTTGAATTTCTTGGCTTTGAATTTCAGTGATGTTTGACTATGCTGTGACGCGATTTTCTCTTGACCATTTCATATGCGAATATATGTTGGAATTTCTTGACTTTGGTTTGTAATTCTCGCTGTACTCTGCCTTGTCTCACTGTCCAGATGCTCTTCACTGAGCATACTGTAGCGGGTCGTTGCATTTTGTTTACTAAAGCCTGTACTTGAGTCATGGTAGCATTAGCATATTCACTGTGTTTTGCAGTCTTCATAGTACTAGAGATTGGTTCCTGTACATACTAGCTTGTTGATGCTGAAGTTAGTTTGTTGCTTCATACTAGCTTCAGTTCACTGTCCTGTACATGTCTGTAGTTTGATATTTTGATTTTGCTTATCCTTAAAAAAAAAATAGTACGAGGTTGCAATAATTCTATGCACACTTTGATCCTCTTCATTCCAGTAGCATTGTGTTTGATTGGCGTTGCCTCGGTTTATAACCATGTATATGCTTCACTGCATC
Organism: Allium fistulosum; assembly: GCA_030737815.1. Lineage (NCBI taxonomy): Eukaryota > Viridiplantae > Streptophyta > Magnoliopsida > Asparagales > Amaryllidaceae > Allium > Allium fistulosum. Next base: position 1,529,300,663 of record CM060902.1, read on the forward strand.
TTCATTTACCTGTGGTACAGGTAGTGTATCGATTGTTTGCATACCATTTTCACTATGTAGTCTTTCTCATCGATCACTTGAGCCTCTGTTTGCTATTCGAACTTAAATTGGGTTTTGTTGGTGTTGTTTTGATCGATTCTCTGACCTGTTGCATTCCATGGTCGCCAGTAGCATTACTTTGTATTCGAGTCTTATGTTTTTGCTGGGCTTGCACTGTCACCTGTTTCTGCCTATGTGTGCATATACACAAATATGTTTGTGTGTATGCATATATGGGTGGATTGACTCGATAAATCTAGTCCAAGTAATTGCAGTGCCTGATAGTCACTGTCTTGAATTAATTAGGTTAGTTTTGCAATTGCTTTCGGTATTAATTTCGAAGTTGCTTCGTACTTGTGACATACAGGTTGACCACAATCCCCTTTTGAATTTATCTTGACTTTGTTCATGATTCTGTTTATTCCTGAGTACTTTCTTGACCTTCAGATTGATCTGATGCTTCATGTTGTATATTTACTTGCTGCCTGGTTATATGATTTCGCCATTGAATTCACTGTGACTTCGAACTTATCTTTTGTTTGCCGAGTTTATTGTTTCACCACTGAGCCTTATGATCTTCATACCATTACTGTTGTTCATCACCTGTGATGTTGCTTGAACTTCTGTTGTTCATGATGTTGCATGTATCGTTGAGTCTCCATTTGAAATTACAGTCCTTATACATCACTGTTTCAGTTGCAGTTTCATTTTGCTGTTTCATTCGATTGACATGTATGTGCACTCGAGTATGTGCATACATGTACTTTCGTAGACTTTGATTATCCTATGGGATTTTAGACTCGAGCTTGCCTTAGTTTGAGTTTTGCTTCTGGAGTGCAAACACTTAACTGGGTTGCTTCAACATGTATATTGAGAACTGACACTCGACTGTTGTACTGGGTAGTTTTGTAGCACTTCCTACTGTCATGTTGGGGCATTTGCCACTGTTCGATTTTGTGGTCTGGTTTCACTTCATATGTTTGACATTTAGCAACTCTGCATTTTAAATAAGTATTTCCTGATCTTGAGTTTATTTTACAGTAGTGCTTCATTCCTTTGAGTTAGGTGTTCAGGCACTAGAACTACTCCCCAACTTTCTATTTGCCGTCTTATACGCTGGCACTTGACTTACAGTCTATCTTGTTCTAATGATGTATTCATTGTACATCCCTTGCTTCCTCTTTTACTGGATGCACTGTTTCATTCACTGTCGCAATCTTGCTCTAAAACATTTGTGGTGGCTTCAGTGTTGTATTGTTGAGATTTTGTCCTTGTTGGGTTTCATTGCATTGATTCTCTGACTTTTATTTGCAGTTTTCCCCCTGTTGGGAATTGTTCTCGAATTCACTTGAGTTGAATCCGGTACTTCGGGGTTTGACCTGGTGATCATTTGTGACTTTCACTGAGCTTTTGTGTATCTCCTGCGATAGTGGCGAGGCAGTACACACGTGCGTGTACTGTAGCCCTATCAGATTTGACAGTTTTAAATTGATTTAGTCGATTTGATAAATTGTTTATTTATCTCTGTTGATGATTTAAATCTGCTAATTTTTGTTAAACACTGTTAAGTGTTATATTGACCGTTATCCGGTTTCTTTGTTTAAAGAATCGAATGGACGGGAATTATTGTGACTGTCGTCTATTTAAATTATTACTGCCTATATGCACTAATAAACTGGTTTGAATTAGACTGACCTGGGTATTATTTTCTTTTGAATGTAATACTCGGGTCAGACCCGAGTTATTTCAGGTTGTAGATTTTCTTCTTTGAGTTGCTGTTCGGGATTTGAAGACTTTTCGCATCTTCTGAAGTTGTCATTGTCCTTTTGTAGTAGTCGTGTCATTGTATAAAACGATATGTATTCATGTATATTAGTCGATAATGTACGTGTGTATATAACTTCTAGAGTCGACAGTTGTAGTTGTATCGTATGTATTGTGTCAACTATGTATTAACTGTCATCGGTTATATATATATGAGACTTTTGTTTTTATCTGTGTTCCGCAATTATATTATTTGTGTTATTGTTATATCTAATGTCCTAAACTATTATGAACTATCGTGGTTTGTTTTATACTGATAATTGGGTGTGTCGATGGGAGTAAATAAATAATAGATGAAAAATAAAAAGTATATACCACTCCTATCGAGATAACCAATATTAGTGTAAGGCCAACTACGGATGGTCGCTCCTATCCAGCCTTATTCTTCGTAATAATAGATAGTATTTCTTTTAATACTCTTTGTTATTATGAGCATAGAGGTGGGGCGTCACAGTTGGTATCAGAGCTTGGGGTTTATGGACATAATATAAAACTTAACTCGGAAGGAACATATGTTACAACTATTGGTCGATGTTTTATTTGTGCTTGAGTCAAAACTAAAGTTTTGAAATTTGGATGAAATTTTTAAATAACTTTATTTAAAAATAATAGTGAAATTGTGTTCTGATGATTTGATTGATTTGTGTTCTATTTATCAGAGTGCGCAGCGGAAACAGTGAAACTGTCTTCGCTGAGTACAACTGATAATCTTTTTGATTTAAAAATCAAAATACAAAATTGATATGAATTCCAATTGTTGTTTACATAGCTGTAATTATTTGTTTCTTTGAGAATTTCGAATCCAAATTGAGGATTCGAAGAAATTGCAGATATTTAGTTTTTGTTGAAATTTCCGCTGGCTTTCTTTTGTACTAATCATCTATTGATTAGATTTTTGCTGTTTTAAATTATCTTCATTGAAGATACATTTGAATGATTCTTTGTCCATTTTGTAGTACGTACAAAAAAAAATTTAAATTGCACGTTATTGCATTTATTTTACGTTGAACCGATGCTTGGTTATGAAACGTATTTTGTTGCCGTTATTTTTACAACGGAATTTTACACCAATGCTATATTTTGAAGTACGGTGTTTTATGGCATTTTGATGAATGAGAATTCACTGACATTACATTTTGATGTAGATTGTTTTGATGTGATTTTGACGTTTTAAAACTACTGTCGCTTTGGCTTCCGTAACCGTCAAATTTTAAAGAGTGGATTTTCAAGCGGTTATTCCGCAATGCTGATTTGTAACCGTTTTTACGGTATTTTGAGAAGTACAATTTCCTTATCGAAATTGTTACTGATTTGCTGTTTTAATCACGTGATTGGAAAATCGTTTTAAAATGAAAATTGTTTTATAAAATTTTAGCAGTTTGCGTTTTCAAAAGAATGAGAAAGCGACTTAAACGATTCAGCAAAATCGAGGATTATGACCCCTTTCTTTTACTGTTTCGCTTAACTCCGGACTTGTTCAGTTGAGAATGCGAATTGTTATTTTTACAAAATAAATAAAATTGTTTTCAAAAATTTTACAGTTTGCGATTTCAAAAGAATGAGGAAGCGATTTAAACGTTTCAGCAAAATCGAGGACTATGACCCCTTTCTTTTACTGATTCGCTTAATTCCGGACTTGTCCGTTTGAGAATGTGAAATGTATTTTTATAAAATACACAATTTTGCACTTTCAAGGAAACGATGAAGAGAATCAAACGATTTAGTAAAACACGTGGTATGGGACATGTGCGTTTGCTATTTCGGTTAATTCCGGACTCGTTAATTGAAATATTTGATGATTTTGTGTGCTTTCGGGCCACTCTGCGGACCTTCGGGTCATTTGTTGGGCTTTCGGGCCACTCTGCGGACCTTCGGGTCAAATACCAGTACTAGACCTTCGGGTCACTCTGCGGACCTTCGGGTCAATCTGATGGGCGCCAAAAATTATGTTGAGTACTTGGTAGGCTTCGGCCACTCTGAGATGCACGTGCGGCGAATTAAAAACTCGCCATCTGATGGGATCGATCCAAGCTTTTATGTTGATTTTCTAGTCTTCTTAATTGATTTCTAGATATTTGTTGTTTCCAATTATCTGCAGGTAATTGGATATTTGTTGTTTCTAATTATCGCTTGTGATAATTAGATATTTGTTGATATGAGTTCTGATTATCGTTTTTGATAATTAGATATTTGTTGTTTCTAATTATCGCTTGTGATAATTAGATATTTGTTGATATGAGTTCTGATTATCGTTTTTGATAATCAGATATTTGTTGTTTCTAATTATCGCTTGTGATAATTAGATATTTGTTGATATGAGTTCTGATTATCGTTTTTGATAATCAGATATTTGTTGTTTCTAATTATCGCTTGTGATAATTAGATATTTGTTGATATGAGTTCTGATTATCGTTTTTGATAATCAGATATTTGTTGTTTCTAATTATCGCTTGTGATAATTAGATATTTGTTGATATGAGTTCTGATTATCGTTTTTGATAATCAGATATTTGTTGTTTCTAATTATCGCTTGTGATAATTAGATATTTGTTGATATGAGTTCTGATTATCGTTTTTGATAATCAGATATTTGTTGTTTCTAATTATCGCTTCAGATAATTAGATAATTGTTGATTTGAGATTTAATTATCGCTTGAGATAATTAAATATTTGTTGATTTTAGATTTAATTATCGTTTTGATAATTGAATATTTGTTGATTTGAAATTCTTAAATTACCGGTTATGGTAATTAGATATGTGCTGATTTGTCTTCTGGTTATCGTTTGAGATAATTAGATAATTAGATGTTTGCTGATTTTATTGAATCGCTGTTTTCTATCTATTTCTGTTAATAGTCAGAGTTTACTGACTTTGAAATTAGTGTTTGCCAGTTAATTGTTGAATATCTAGATATTGTCAGTTGCGATTTGTGAATTGTGCTTCATAATTATCTTTGTTGATAATTATATTTTGTTGTTTTCTAATTATCGTATCGATAATTAGATATTGCTATTTTTGAGATTTTTGTAATTCTGAATTCTAATTGTCTAGTTGATAATTGAATAGTGCTGATGATTGTATTTATTCAGTTTTGAATTCAATTTTGATTGTTTTCTAATTGTCCAATTGGTAATTAGATTTTGTTGAGAATTTGTGAATCTCTTTTGTGAAATTAAAATGTTTCTTTGGTGTTTATATCCTCTACCTTTTATTTTCTAACATAACCAGTTTATGTTAGAAGAATAATAGTTCGTAACGACCTTACTTATGAAAATTGCGGGGACGCAATTTTTATAAGGAGGGGAGTCTGTAAAAACCCGAGATTCCGCAATCATTTTGTTATCATCTTATGACGAGTGAATTGTTGGTTAATTGCTGTTGGAAAAATTTATTATCATCATTAAACAACTATTGTCGCTAGCTATTGTTGATGGAGTTTTTAAATCAGTTGTAATCCGTTCAAAATTCACTAGCCCGATCCCTAATTACTTCGGCCCGATTCTTTGAGGAAAATGTAACCATGCCTCTTGTACAAATAAACCCATACCAGCCCATGCCCTAGACACGATGTTTCTCTGTTAAAACACGAAACCCCCTCTATCCCATTCATTCGAAAACCCAAATCAAATCGAACAAGAGAAAATAAATGGCGGCATCTTCTTCGTCTTCGTTCCATCCGCTTCGCAAAAATTAGGGCTTCAAGCTTAGAGTCGCCACTTTCAGAGTTTGCCGATCGTTCGTTTCAAGCTCTGCTCGGTTGCTCCTCCTTCGTCGAAAAATGGTGAGTGATTTTATTTCACTCACATCTGTTGTTCAAGCTTAGTATAGTGCTTTGGCAGTTGATTGGGTTTGTTGTTGATGATTCTCTGATTTTGTCGATCTCGTATGAGTTCGTTTTACTTGAATTGACGTGGTTGTTTCGCTCTTGTTCGACTTTGGCTATCCTTCGGCCACCTAACTTGGTTTATGCTTGAATTTGTCACTGATATAGCTCGGCCATTCGATTTTCTTTTGGATGTTTATGATGAATTCCGACCTTTTCCAATTTCGTATAATTCGTTGCTTGTTTACGGCTTTGTGATGATGGACTTGGTTTGAATTTCTTGGCTTTGAATTTCAGTGATGTTTGACTATGCTGTGACGCGATTTTCTCTTGACCATTTCATATGCGAATATATGTTGGAATTTCTTGACTTTGGTTTGTAATTCTCGCTGTACTCTGCCTTGTCTCACTGTCCAGATGCTCTTCACTGAGCATACTGTAGCGGGTCGTTGCATTTTGTTTACTAAAGCTTGTACTTGAGTCATGGTAGCATTAGCTTATTCACTGTGTTTTGCAGTCTTCATAGTACTAGAGATTGGTTCCTGTACATACTAGCTTGTTGATGCTGAAGTTAGTTTGTTGCTTCATACTAGCTTCAGTTCACTGTCCTGTACATGTCTGTAGTTTGATATTTTGATTTTGCTTATCCTTAAAAAAAAATAGTACGAGGTTGCAATAATTCTATGCACACTTTGATCCTCTTCATTCTAGTAGCATTGTGTTTGATTGGCGTTGCCTCGGTTTATAACCATGTATATGCTTCACTGCATCTTCATTTACCTGTGGTACATGTAGTGTATCGATTGTTTGCATACCACTTTCACTGTGTAGTCTTTCTCATCGATCACTTGAGCCTCTGTTTGCTATTCGAACTTAAATTGGGTTTTGTTGGTGTTGTTTTGATCGATTCTCTGACCTGTTGCATTCCATGGTCGCCAGTAGCATTACTTTGTATTCGAGTCTTATGTTTTTGCTGGGCTTGCACTGTCACCTGTTTCTGCCTATGTGTGCATATACACAAATATGTTTGTGTGTATGCATATATGGGTGGATTGACTCGATAAATCTAGTCCAAGTAATTGCAGTGCCTGATAGTCACTGTCTTGAATTAATTAGGTTAGTTTTGCAATTGCTTTCGGTTTTAGTTTCGAAGTTGCTTCGTACTTGTGACATACAGGTTGGCCACAATCCCCTTTTGAATTTATCTTGACTTTGTTCATGATTCTGTTTATTCCTGAGTACTTTCTTGACCTTCAGATTGATCTGATGCTTCATGTTGTATATTTACTTGCTGCCTGGTTATATGATTTCGCCATTGAATTCACTGTGACTTCGAACTTATCTTTTGTTTGCCGAGTTTATTGTTTCACCACTGAGCCTTATGATCTTCATACCATTCCTGTTGTTCATCACCTGTGATGTTGCTTGAACTTCTGTTGTTCATGATGTTGCATGTATCGTTGAGTCTCCATTTGAAATTACAGTCCTTATACATCACTATTTCAGTTGCAGTTTCATTTTGCTGTTTCATTCGATTTGGACATGTATGTACACTCGAGTATGTGCATACATGTACTTTCGTAGACTTTGATTATCCTATGGGATTTTAGACTCGAGCTTGCCTTAGTTTGAGTTTTGCTTCTGGAGTGCAAACACTTAACTGGGTTGCTTCAACATGTATATTGAGAACTGACACTCGACTGTTGTACTGGGTAGTTTTGTAGCACTTCCTACTGTCATGTTGGGGCATTTGCCACTGTTCGATTTTGTGGTCTGGTTTCACTTCATATGTTTGACATTTAGCAACTCTGCATTTTAAATAAGTATTTCCTGATCTTGAGTTTATTTTACAGTAGTGCTTCATTCCTTTGAGTTAGGTGTTCAGGCACTAGAACTACTCCCCAACTTTCTATTTGCCGTCTTATACGCTGGCACTTGACTTACAGTCTATCTTGTTCTAATGATGTATTCATTGTACATCCCTTGCTGCCTCTTTTACTGGATGCACTGTTTCATTCACTGTCGCAATCTTGCTCTAAAACATTTGTGGTGGCTTCAGTGTTGTATTGTTGAGATTTTGTCCTTCTTGGGTTTCATTGCATTGATTCTCTGACTTTTATTTGCAGTTTTCCCCCTGTTGGGAATTGTTCTCGAATTCACTTGAGTTGAATCCGGTACTTCAGGGTTTGACCTGGTGATCATTTGTGACTTTCACTGAGCTTTTGTGTATCTCCTGCGATAGTGGCGAGGCAGTACACGCGTGCGTGTACTGTAGCCCTATCAGATTTGACAGTTTTAAATTGATTTAGTCGATTTGATAAATTGTTTATTTATCTCTGTTGATGATTTAAATCTGCTGATTTTTGTTAAACACTGTTAAGTGTTATATTGACCGTTATCCGGTTTCTTTGTTTAAAGAATCGGATGGACGGGAATTATTGTGACTGTCGTCTATTTAAATTATTACTGCCTATATGCACTAATAAACTGGTTTGAATTAGACTGACCTGGGTATTATTTTCTTTTGAATGTAATACTCGGGTCAGACCCGAGTTATTTCAGGTTGTAGATTTTCTTCTTTGAGTTGCTGTTCGGGATTTGAAGACTTTTCGCATCTTCTGAAGTTGTCATTGTCCTTTTGTAGTAGTCGTGTCATTGTATAGAACGATATGTATTCATGTATATTAGTCGATAATGTACGTGTGTATATAACTTCTAGAGTCGACAGTTGTAGTTGTATCGTATGTATTGTGTCAACTATGTATTAACTGTCATCAGTTATATATATATGAGACTTTTGTTTTTATCTGTGTTCCGCAATTATATTATCTGTGTTATTGTTATATCTAATGTCCTAAACTATTATGAACTATCGTGGTTTGTTTTATACTGATAATTGGGTGTGTCGATGGGAGTAAATAAATAATAGATGAAAAATAAAAAGTATATACCACTCCTATCGAGATAACCAATATTAGTGTAAGGCCAACTACGGATGGTCGCTCCTATCCAGCCTTATTCTTCGTAATAATAGACAGTATTTCTTTTAATACTCTTTGTTATTATGAGCATAGAGGTGGGGCGTCACAGGTCTTAAAACCCTTCAAGCTTGATCAATAAAAATGCATTTAAATCTAATTCAAATGCACATCGATGTCGTATATTGATACGTTTGTTTATAACTATTACACACGCTATTAATATTGATAAACACAAATTAAGTAAAATTTTGTGATTAATATTGTATAGATATTTATTAATCTAATTAATTTATAACAATTTCAATTAATTAAATCTGGTAGTATTAGAAGTATTCAATGTTTCAATTATGTCACTCTTAGGTGTAAATTTGGTCAGCGATTAATATTGAACAATTCGAATATTAACATTCACATGTCACTTAGCAGGCAGTGTGACATTATTGCTAAATCTATTGCTTATAGCTTCGGTAAAATCCAAGTTGACTTTAAACGTCACCCGATAGTGATAATTAATTACACCAATTCTCTTCGTCAAAACTATATCGCAGTAGGACTTATGGAATTTGGTGATGGTCAAAATTCCAATGTCATCAATATTAACTTTGTAGTCCAAACACAAAATCCTTGGTTCAATAATAACAATTATCATCAACTAAACTGCATTGGTTAATGACTTTGACTTTGAGTTGACTTCAGTTGACCGTGATACTAACCTCATGTAACCGAGGAGATAAATGCTCTCTTGAATAGCGTCTCACTTTCAATGCTTTGACTCAACACACTATAGTCATTCAATAGATGTCGTACCACGATTTAACTATAATCAAAGGGAAGTTTCCATATTGAAGCTCGATAATATTCTGAAGTTGAGGGAATTGTGTAATATTGTGACATCGATATTTTATGTTTGACCTTAGCTATATTAACCATCAGAAAACTATCGAGTGAGTCATTCCATAGTTATCCAATAACTCTCCATACGTAACCCCTTGGTGGACCAAGCAACCATGTGTAATACACTGTCCAATATTTGAAGAGCGTTATGTACTTTAGTCTCGACAGATGTATTGATATCCAGTCTCGATACACCTTGACTAGGAATATTTATAACAATATGTTTATTTTATTGTGATAAATCACTCATGATTACAACACATTGTAATTTCTATCGCAAAATATACCATTTATGAGTTTTCTATAAATATACTTTAAGTTAAATCAATAAATTAATACCACATAATGTATCAAGTATATAATAGAAAGAAAACATCTTTTATTTCGAATAAGATTGGTTATCGAGTTAGTATATGTAACAATTGCAAAATTGCCCCTCGAGCATACCCCTAACTCTATCAATCTCTCACTTGCACTTGAGGCCAATTATGGAATCTCAATCTCTTCTCTTCAATTAGTTTGTGAGAACTGATTAAGTTAGACCCTTCGTGAATGGATCTGCTTTGTTGGTTTAATTATCTACTATGTTAATCAACTCTCTTTGACAATGATAAACTATTTTTATCATGTGAAACTATCCAGAATATATTTATTGACTTCGAGTGAGCTTTTATCATTACATTGTTATCATATAACAATAATGTAGTATTCTTAATACTTGAAATCATCCCTAGGTCCGTTTTAAATTTGTGCATTTATATTTATATATTATATTTATCGTGGTGCTATTCAAGGCGGTGTACTTGGCCTTTTCGTTGAATTAATCACAATCTTTTGTTTGGAACATTTCCAACTTAAAGCTCCTTAGCTAAAATTCGAAGATGAGTTTAGTATTGATACATTATACTCAATATCATTTATGAAGTTTGAGTTCGAATACTCCTTCTAAGGAGTTAGTTGTTTCTATAAACAATTTTCTAGTATTCCATAAATACTTGAGAGCACTCTAAATTATCATTTAGTATTCTTAACTTGGATTTGATATTTGTTTCATGTATCGAGTACATAAGTAAAATTAAGATATTGTAGACAATACAACATATATGATAATTCATATTGTCAACGCATAAGGAATCGGTCTTACATGTTCCATATTAAACATTTTAATATGGTATCTATGCATATTGTTTGGGACATTCCCAACATTCTTTTATAAAGTTGATAAAAAGCTATTATTTACTGATCCAATGTTGAGTACTAAACAACCAAACTATAATGATTTTAACTCGAGTACATCATTGGTACTCATAAGTTTGTTGTTTGCCTTTTAGAAATATTTTAGTACCTTTGATAGTTATTTTTATGGACTTACGCTTCCTCTGCATTTTTACTGAATATCAAACTATTTGATATTTCTATCAAAGTATTTACTTAATTTTGCTGCTTATAGAATGATATTTTCGTATCATTTCTTAGATCATATTTGAAATACCACAAACTCAACATCGTTCCTATTGACTTCGAGATACTTTGGTTGTTATATGCAAATAGTCTATTCTAAATCAATATTTAAAATTTTCCATTTCAATGCATATGTAACAAAACACAAAGTCATACCAAGTGATAATTTTGTGAGTAAATCCGGATTAACTTGAGTATGTTGAATTATGAATCTATTACGCGAATTTCAAAAATTGAAATTAACGGTGTTATTCTTATTAACGTTGCTCATTATATTCCATCAACATTAGTCTTTCTCTTGAAGACACAATTGTGGCCGATGGACCATATCCTTTCGGGTACGACTATAAAAATCATATTTTGATAACGTTCTTGGAATCCTTTTGGATTTGTGCATCATACAACATGGCAGAGTTAATACCTTTAATAATTTAATTGTCAATTGATGATTATCTATTCTTTCCATTGATGAGAAATTCATAGTTTCTCTTTAATATGCAAGAATGCTTATTGGACATTCCTTGCATTGTGTTCATTTAGATTTATTTAATTTCATTTCATCCCATGTAATCAGTTTCGTCTTTGGATCATACGCAAAATCATCTTGCTACAATAATTTCTAAAAGAAATCCCTTCGCTATGAAGTTGGTAATTATTGAAACAACAATTATTTCTTATAAAGCTTTATCTCGTATTATTTTGTAAATTATTCGTTAGATGAGTTCAATTTTAACCTTATGTACTACTCTTAAGTACACGTCCTTACAGAAAGAAGTTAACTCAACTTCACTCATAATTAATCGATACATCATTATGTGTCATAAGGAGGAGTGACTTTCTAGATTGAATCTTTATTCATTTTTAGTTATGTCTGGAATACTTTTCAACTCACATATTCAATCAAATAAAATCATTTTAAATTTCTATTACATGTTTTTTATTTGCTTTCGTTTTTATATTCTATGAGCTTATCATAGACATGCTACATGTTTATCAAATACACATGTTCATGTCTATGATAAATCATCAATGAATTCAACAAAGTACGTGTAAAAGTTTGGTAATATGAGACTTATAATTGCATAAATATATATATATATTAATCTAAAGAGTTCATTAACTCTTATGTCACTTCAACTCACTAGGTGCTTTTTCCTTTATTGTTTGAGATATAATTCACTAGTACCATAGGATTCATAATCATATAATTAAATAATTATTTCCCCAAATGGTGGCTTAGTTCATATTTCCAAAATAATTGCAAATGAATTTAGATACTTCAATATTTTCCAATGCATCGTAAATACCGCTGTTATAGCTAATTTTATAACAAATATTCATAATATCCGTACTGAAATAAAACTATGTCTCACTTTTTCAATCAACACTAAAAGACAATTATTATTTTATAAACAATAATTGGTATGTTTTATGAAAATAATTTTCATAACTTGAAGCGACCAATAAGTGTCTTATGGCATGCTCCCACTATTTCCACCATTATATTTCTGTCATTACTATAATAGTGTATGAAATATGAAGCTCCGTTCAACCACTTAATATAGGTTTTTTATTTCATTTGTTGTAACTGGTTTACATTCGAAAATTTTCAAATCAAATATCTTAAACTCGAAGAAATAAATATCATAGAAAACAATTTTCTATGTGAAATACATTTGAAATAGATATTGTAATTCTTATTCCTGTTAAGTATCTTCTATTATTTTTCAATTCTCATTTGCGATATTTCTCTATGAAGTAGAAGTGACCATTTATTCCCACCATCCCAACTATGCCTTAGGTTACATCCACTATCATACATTCGATTTCCTATCTAAAGAGTCAAACTATTTAAAGGAATTCCTTGCTACAATATCATAACAAACTCTTTACAAAAATGCATTCGATTATTCTTAACATTTAAGGATGTTGAATAAGTTGCATTTTATAGAAAACTAATCAAACTGACTTTTCAGTGATTCAATTCTTAGATCAATCTTGTAGCTCTTAGTCTAGTGTTACATTTAACACGACAAGATCATCATTATAATCAATCATATTGAACACGATTTCACATTACAGATTACTTGCTTATTTCGAATGAACTAATTTTATCGAAGTTTCGTACATTACGAATAACGGTTGTTCACCGTATAATAGTTATATATGATTGAATATGGATCAAAAATCCATATTCTTGTATTGCTTATAGAGTTTGATAACTCGTAGAAGACAGTACATATTCTCGGGCAAGTAAACATATAAGCGACCAAGTTATGAACGCATTTAGTGGTGTAAAAGTTAGGCTCTTGCATGGGTCTTGAAGTGACAACATGCCAAAATATTTGAGATAAGTATATTTAATATTTTTCTGTCAATATTTAATGCAGTTTCTTTGTATATTTTAATTGATAAACATTTTATCAATTTTATTAGTTGCATAAATTTATCGATGTAGATTATTTTAATTTATGCATAGCAAATGTTCTTACAATGTTAGAAAGGTTAAATGTTACTGTTTCAATTTTCTAGTAAGACTCTCACTAGTCCTTTATGTTTCTCCAAACCTCTAAGATAAAACATAAATGCCTTTTGACTTCACTAATGGGTGTTAGGACTCATTTGTCTTGGGATTCCGAGCTTGAGTTTGATCAACAAGTCATAGCTCCACAAACGTTGGATAACTCCTTATCGGTTGTATCATATACAACTCCTAACCTATGGTTACTTGTCTTAATCTCATTTCGACCTTGAGTTTGCTCAACAAATCAAAAGAAATTATTCACTTGTACCTATCATTTCATGACAATCTAAGTATAATATATATACCCATCGAAAGAAATTATTCACTTGTACTTATCATTTCGTGACAATCTAAGTATAATATATGTACCTTAAGTTTGCTCAACAAATACATAAAGTTATCTTACCTCGTCTAGTCAATATATTAATAATATTACACATAACACCTCAAAATACTTGAGTTTGCTCAACAACCAAAGAGTATGCAAGTGATTTATTAATATATAAATGGTTAAGGACAGAACTTATATTAAAGATTCATAATCATTAATATATTTAATCGAGTGATACTGACTTATGGAATGATACATTTCTTATGAGATACCCATATGGTTTAAGTGTCAAACAAATCTAAAATCACGGTATACATACTATACGTATGTATTTGTTTCTTAAATCTAATTTGGTTTCTTTCTATTCCACCTTTTATTATACAATCATATTATATAAGATTAATTATTGTATAACATTTTATAATTTAATCAACTTATATAATAATCTTATGTATAATCTTATATTAATTTTATCAGTTAAATCTTATTTAATTAATTAACTTTTTAATTAATTTTTATTTTATTCATTTCAAACATTTTATGTTAAATATGTTTACTATAACATTTATAGTTACACACATATATATCTTATATATTTATCACATTATTATTAATTAACATTTAATTAATCTAATTAAAAGAATTTTAATTAATTTCCAAAATTATATATATATATATATATATTACCTTAACACTTAAGATATTTTTACTTATATCAATATATATGTTATTTAATTTAATTAATATAATTAATTAATATTAATTTTCAAAAATAATTATTTATTTTTAAAACAATTTTGAAAATTGTTTTATAACATTTATAAAATCATTACTTATTTTAAATTTAACCTTTAATTTTAAAATATAATTTTTATTGTTTTAAATTTAACCTTTTAAAATAAATTTTTTATTTTAATTTCAAAATAGATTTTGAAAATTAGTCTAAGGCCCAAATCAATTTAGGCCTTTATATTGGAGATAATTTTTTGGCTTACCTCATCCTTCAAGCCAAACCAATAGACGGGTAGGATAAAGTAACTTGATTACCCAAACCATCTTAAACAATTTACTTACTTTAAATTTATTACTTGGATTTGAAAAGACCGGGATCGGATATCAGTGTTATCCGGAACTGTTTTAATTTAATAATCTCTACAAACCTTTACTGGTTGATTTAGAGCTTTATAGGCTGGAATTGGTTTAATTTCAAAAATTTAACCATTTTAAATAAGTAACTGTTCTTGGACATCATTATTTCAATATTGATTTATTTTGGTAAAAAGTGTTTTGGTTATAATCAAAATAAAAACTCATCGTGTTGTACGAGTTACCTTGGGTTTAAAAGATTTTGATAACTCCTGTATTTCAAATTAAGTTTGTTTTACTCACGCTGGTTTCTAGCCTAACTCGGGTGTTACTTTATTGTAATGCTCGGGTCAGACCGAGTGTTACAAATTTTCAGGTTAGGATGCTTTTGGAGCTCAGAAGACGAGTCGGATTGCAGAGACGTATTGATTATTTTCCGCTGTGTATTATAGACTGTATGGTCAGTATTTAGGGACAAGTTATTATAACTGTCCTGATTTGTTATACTCTGATATCCTGTATGTGTAATGACCCCGAATTTTAATTACATTTAAATTGATAATTAAATGAATTTTTGAATAAAAATTATGAAATTTATCGATAAATGAACGCGAGTTTCCCCTAGTTCAAATAAATTCTATGTTAAATCGTTTAAATTTAAATATTTTATATATATATATGTGAATATGAGTAAATTTGAATATATATATATATATATATATTGAAGTGAGTTTAAATCTTAGATAAATTAGATAAAAATATATAAACTATAAAAATAAATATTAAAGTAAATACATTGGATAAAATCTAATAACATAAACTAAAGTAGAAATTCACCTATATTACCAAATAAATATAAAAATACATAAGATAAATTATAGAATATATATATATATGATAAAAATATAAAGTAAAACAATAGTAATAAATTAAATTAGAAATAGAAATCAATGTATAAAAGATAAATTATAATAAAAATATATAGGAAAACATTAGCTCAAATTTTAACAACAAATTAGAAATTTATTTATAAAGTAATATTATAAAGACAAGTTAAAAAGAAAATAAAAGAGAAGAAAATAAAATACACTCAAACATGTAAACAAGTAAACATATAAGAGTGTAAACAAGTGAGTATATATAAAGTATTTCAAAGGAATGAAATAAGTAAATATATACAAGTGAATGAAGCTTGCAAAAGAAGGAACCAAATATATATATATATATAATCAATTATACGATATGAAGTAAATTTTAAGTTAAAATAGAAATAAATATTTTAAAGTGAAATGAAATACAAAGTAGAAACAACAAATATATATATAGGTAAGTGTAGACCTGGAAGAAAAATGATCAAGCAAAGGAAACTAATATATATATATATATATATATATATATTGGAGCTTATAAACAAGACAAGTATGAACAAGACTAAAGAAAACAAATGGGTAAGTATAAGCTAAAACAAGTCAGCAAATATAAAGTTGAAACATAAAGGACTTAAGTAATAAATGCAAGCCATTACATACCATCAGCCGAAATGAAAGAAAAAGGAAGAAATGAATTTGTACAAAGCCTAATTAATGCTTGGCCACCAAATCAACATATCAACCTCCAAGCAAAAGGATATCTCTGATACTATTGTACAAACAAAACATTATCATTTGTACAAAAGTAAATATCATCACCTGTAAAGCTCATTTTCTTTTATCAGCCATCTCATTTCAATTCGTCCATCAAAACTGTGTAAACTTAAAACAAATATCATCTTATACTCAAACAAAAAAATTCAATTAAAACAACATTTACTTTAAACAACAACACAAACCAATCAAGGCAACCAGAGGAAGATCGGCCTGTGTCAACATGAAAGCATCTCTGTTCTTTCATT
The DNA here is from genome assembly GCA_030737815.1 of Allium fistulosum. Lineage (NCBI taxonomy): Eukaryota > Viridiplantae > Streptophyta > Magnoliopsida > Asparagales > Amaryllidaceae > Allium > Allium fistulosum. The sequence goes on from CM060902.1 coordinate 1,529,317,518, forward strand.
CTGGAAAAATAAGGTGAGCAAACTCTCTTACATCTGCCTATGTCTTTGATATTATAATCTTTAAATTATGCTATGAATGGTGATATGCATGTTGATTTTATATATGGGTATGTTGATATCTGTATATATATCTGGGAACAGGCTAAAGAACATGCCTCTGTTCTTTTATTACAGGGATTTAAACCCTGTTTAAAATTTTGATTTTCTTCCTCCCTGTAGCTTATTAGGCTTTGAAATTTAGACAAAGTTTGTAAGTATAAACATAATTTAAGCTTTAAAAATGAATTTAGGTAAAACAAATTCAAACTTCGTCGTAACATTTGAAAAATACAGTAAAAATTCAAATCATGTTAAATTTCGAACCTAGTAGATTTTTATTTCGAATCTACCACCTGAAAGCTTATCAAAAATATTGATTTTTGGAAGTAAAATTACAATTTTTAAATTAGTATTCATTGAGATAGATTGAAATGATAAATTTTGGAGTTTTTGGCCATGGTCGATCATCGATGCGATGGCTGGAGTCGGGGTTGCTCGTGATGATGGAAGAGGACTCAGGGATTTATGGAAAAATGCTCGATGATTTTGTAGTTTGACGTAGATGGAGAACGAGTGGAAATTAGAGCTTAAACCTAATTTTTGGTCAAGTCTGGAATTGGGGTTATGCTTCGTCTCTGGGTGATCGAGTGCTACAAGGCTTGGGGAAAGGCAGTGTGGATGGTCGGGGAACGTGTGGCCCGAGTTGCAGCGGCTCCGGTGGTCAGAGGCGAAGAGTCGAGGTGGGTTTCTGGCGACCAGTTTTCGTTCTAGTGGTTCGATTAACTCGATTTTGATTCAATGGCAATTTCGTGTTTTGGGTTGTTCGATTCGACTCTGATGATCGTGGGTGATGTTCCGGTGGCCTCGATGTCGATCGCAGGTGGTCAACGTGCTTATGCACGTGTACGTGCAACTCTTCGTATTAGTGGTTCGAGTATTTGGGAAAGAAGGTGGAAGGCTCGAAGCCAAGCACGGGAAACTAATCCATTTTCTCGAAGCAAGAAAAAGATGGGTTAGCCGGGGAATAGCTCGGGTAAAGCAGGGATTGGCTCGGGTTATCTGATGTACTTAAAAAGCAGTTTTTAAAATTTAATGAAAATCAAGTTTAAAAAAAATAAATCTGGTTTAAACCAATTCTCTTTTATATTAGATGTTATCTAAGTTTTTAAAATTGGTTAAGAAGGTTTTTGAATAAATTGTTTTAATTAACCAAGTTTTAAATGTTTTAGGATATACCTAAACTTTATTTTGAAAGTTTATATTAAATAAACTTAATAATATTTAAAGAAGTTGATTTATATAAAGGATGTTTTAAAATGGTTAATTAACTTTCAAAGTTTAAGTTAACATATTTGTTAAAGAAGATTAATTACCTATAGTTAATTACTTAATAATAGTAATTAAGGTAAATTAATAAATAATTCAAGTTAATTAATCAAGTAATTAATGGATGATTAATTAAAAATAATTACTTAATTGAAAGTAATTAAGAATGGATAATCAATGAAAATAATAATTAATTAATCATTTTTTAAAGGTTAATTAATTTAAAGAATAATTATTAACGAGGTGAGAATAATTAATTAAATAAAGGTTAATTAATTAATGAAAGAAATTAAGGGATGATTATTAATTAAGGATTAATTAATTAAATATTTTGTAATTGATTAAGGATAATAAATCAAAGGATTAATTATTAATAAAGGGTTAATGATTGAGTCACTGTAATTGTAACTGTGATGATTGATGATGTGATGATTGATGATGTGGCGTGTTAGCGCCAAAATTGGTCACTAACCCCCAAATCCAGATGAAAGCACCAAATGCCAATCACAGCTCAGAGATAGAATGTATGTAGAGAGTAATAATGTGAAGAACAGTTAAAACTGAAATGAAAGCAGTAAAGAACAACAGATTTTATAGTGGTTCGGCTAACTCCGGCCTACGTCCACTCCAGAAGTTTACTTTTTATTGCTGTAATAATCGATTACAGTTACAAAATGGCAGAGTTGCCTTAGCCTTAGAAAAGAGAAAGTAAGAGAGCAGAAAGAAGATCCCCTTTTACTGTGCCCCTGCCTCTCTATTTATAGACAAAGATGGGTTGGACTTCCCTGGTGGGCCTGGTAGCCGAGTACCTCAGCCCAAATGGAGTGGTCTCCATATGCCGAACCATAGATGCCGAACGCTGAATGCCGAACAAGGTGTGAATGCCGAACGATCTCCTCATGCCGAACGTTGGGAGGTGCGAGGTACTGAGGTATTGAGGTACGGAGGTGCGAGGTATGGAGGTGCGAGAAATGGAGGTGCGAGGTGCAATGTCGAGCGAGGTGAGGTATGTCGAACGACCCATCCAATGCCGAATGCTCCTTGATGCCGAACGATCCATCCAATGCCGAACGTCTCCAGATGCCGAACGTTGGTTAATGCCGAGCGCTCCATCCAATGCCGAACGTCTCCAGGTGCCGAACGTTGGTTAATGCCGAGCGCTCCATCCAATGCCGAACGACGAACTCTCTATGCCGAACGCTCGTCCAGTGCCGAACAAGATTTATGCCGAACACTCCATCCAATGCCGAACGTCGATCTCTCTATATCGAACGCTCGTCCAGTGTCGAACATTCTTCTATGCCGAACGATCCTTCTAAATGCCGAGCACTCGCTCATTGCCGAACGATCCCTCTAAATGCCGAGCACTCGTTCAATGCCGAACGATCCCTCTAAATGTCGAGCGTTCCTGGATGCCGAACGTTCTGTGCATGCCGAGTACTCTTGAATGCTATTCGAACGTGAATAGTGAATGCCAGACGAACATGTAGTTGATTAAGTTAAACCCGTCTGTCCGCGGCCTTGCCAAAAGGCGGGTTAACACTTGCCCCCCAAAACATGCCTTGCTTTGAAAGGTGTGTTTTGAATAGCTTCAAGTCCAGTATCCAAAGTCCATGTTTCATCCATATCCAATAACCAATAGGGGACTTTAGGACCTCTTCGGGTCGATATCCAAATCCATAACCTCTCCGGGCTCTTGCCAAGCGCAATCCACACTTGATGACCGTGGTCCAGTGTCCCTGGACGTTGAGATAACCTCTCCGGGTTCTTGCCAAGCGCAATCCACACTTGACGACCGTGGCCCAGTGTCCCTGGACGTTGAGATAACCTCTCCGGGTTCTTGCCAAGCGCAATCCACACTTGACGACCGTGGCCCAGTGTCCCTGGGCGTTGAGCTAACCTCTCCGGGTTCTTGCCAAGCGCAATCCACACTTGACGACCGTGGTCCAGTGTCCCTGTACGCAAGTAATGCCGTAGCTTAAGTACTAAGCCGAATCCTGGTCGCTCCGGACCCTTGTCGAGCATAGTCCATACTCGACGACCTTTAAGCCAAAATCCAGAGAAAATCCAATCAAAATCCAATCCGAAAAACAAACATTCAAACCAGAATTCAAACCAGAAAAATGAGAAAAACAGGGAGTTCAAACCAAACTCCAAAACCAAACCAGAAAAAGCAAATGTCCAAGTCAAAGGAAAAAACAGATTTCACAAACCCGGGCGTTTCGGTAAGCCATCATCTCAGAGCATGCCTGAGGGTTATCTCCGACCCCGTACATGAGTAAGTGATTTAACCGTTTGCCCGGAGTTTGTTACTTATTCCAAACCATCAAGATTAGTTGATGACCAATCGGTCACCATTCCTGGGCCTCGCGCCCTCGTCGTTCAAGGTAGGCGGAGGCTGTTCATGTTCCATCGCCGCATTCCGAGTTCCGACATACTGTCGCAACTGACCATTCCTTACATGCTCCTCGATTATATCCTTTAGATGTCGGCAGCTGTTAGTATCATGCCCGTCCAGGTCATGAAAGAGACAGTGCCTTCCTGATGCCCTTTCGCGTTCTGTGGGTTCCCTCCTTGATGGCCTTCGATAGGGAAGACGATCTCGAGTATCTAAGAAAATCCGCTCCAACGTTGCGTTCAATCCTGTGTAAGTGGAGAACTTTGGTTCTCCCCAGCGCTTCCTTTTCCCTTTATCCTTGTCCCCACCTGAGCTTTCGCCGAGTAATCTTCCATCCTTAGTCATGTTTACTTCCTGTGACCTCATGTCCAAACATGCATCCTCTTGTCGAAGAAATCTTTCAGCTTCATGAAAGAATTCCCCAATATCCAACGGTGGGTCCCGTACCAACGATACTTTGAACTCCGAATTATCTCTGACTCCTGATACCGCAGCCATCAGAACCATTGATGGATCTGGCCGATCCACCGAAGCAACTGCCGCATTAAATCGAGTTAAGAATGTCCTGAGCGAATCATCTGCCCCCTGTTTGACTGTTGTTAGTGTCATCACGTTCTTTGGCCTTTTTATGTGAACTCGAAATTGACTTAAGAACTTGTCCACCAGTTCTGTCCATGTTCCAATGGATCCATCCTCCAGCTGTCTGAACCACATAGCAGCAATTTCAGTCAAGTACAGGGGGAAACATCGGGCCATAACCTCCTCCGCTGCCCCTAGCACTTCCATATGCCTAGTGTACCTCATCAAGTGGTCGGTGGGATCCGTCTTCCCGTTGTATACTTCCAGAGTGGGTAGTTTGAAATCGGGTGGATTCCTAGCTGTCCTGATGTTCCGGGTAAACGGACTTTTGTTAACTCCCTCTGAATCCTTATTTGTCAGACCTCCGCGAATAGTCCGCCTGATAATGTCAGCCAATCTAGTATTTCCAACTAATCCAGACTGCCCCCCAAGTTCTCGAGGAAATTCTGGCACATATTCTTCATCACGTACTCCCGGTGGCGTGCCCCCGAGTCTAGGTCCATCTAGATTGTTAACTGTTTGTTGATTGGGAGCTTCCCCCTGCTGATTCACTCCATCTGTCCGTTGGTTGAGTTCCTCTGGTCCAGCTCCATGATCTTGAACACCTGTAGTTCCTGGTTGTCCAAATTGCCTAAGAAGAGCCTGCATCATCTCCTCTTGCCGTTTCATCATCTGCTCTTGCATAGAATTCATCATCACTTGCATCTCGTCCCGAGTTATGTAGATGGATGCATGACCCTCTCCAGCTCCAGAAGATGCCGCTTGACTTCCTTCCTGATTGCTCCTTTCCACTGCTTGCCTCTTCGTTGGTGGTCTTGCCATTGCTTTCTAAGATCCAAGTTCCTAACTCCAAAATTCCTGGGTTCAGTTCTCAGTGAAAGCACCAAAGTGTTAGCGCCAAAATTGGTCACTAACCCCCAAATCCAGATGAAAGCACCAAATGCCAATCACAGCTCAGAGATAGAATGTATGTAGAGAGTAATAATGTGAAGAACAGTTAAAACTGAAATGAAAGCAGTAAAGAACAACAGATTTTATAGTGGTTCGGCTAACTCCGGCCTACGTCCACTCCAGAAGTTTACTTTTTATTGCTGTAATAATCGATTACAGTTACAAAATGGCAGAGTTGCCTTAGCCTTAGAAAAGAGAAAGTAAGAGAGCAGAAAGAAGATCCCCTTTTACTGTGCCCCTGCCTCTCTATTTATAGACAAAGATGGGTTGGACTTCCCTGGTGGGCCTGGTAGCCGAGTACCTCAGCCCAAATGGAGTGGTCTCCATATGCCGAACCATAGATGCCGAACGCTGAATGCCGAACAAGGTGTGAATGCCGAACGATCTCCTCATGCTGAACGTTGGGAGGTGCGAGGTACTGAGGTATTGAGGTACGGAGGTGCGAGGTATGGAGGTGCGAGAAATGGAGGTGCGAGGTGCAATGTCGAGCGAGGTGAGGTATGTCGAACGACCCATCCAATGCCGAATGCTCCTTGATGCCGAACGATCCATCCAATGCCGAACGTCTCCAGATGCCGAACGTTGGTTAATGCCGAGCGCTCCATCCAATGCCGAACGTCTCCAGGTGCCGAACGTTGGTTAATGCCGAGCGCTCCATCCAATGCCGAACGACGAACTCTCTATGCCGAACGCTCGTCCAGTGCCGAACAAGATTTATGCCGAACACTCCATCCAATGCCGAACGTCGATCTCTCTATATCGAACGCTCGTCCAGTGTCGAACATTCTTCTATGCCGAACGATCCTTCTAAATGCCGAGCACTCGCTCATTGCCGAACGATCCCTCTAAATGTCGAGCACTCGTTCAATGCCGAACGATCCCTCTAAATGTCGAGCGTTCCTGGATGCCGAACGTTCTGTGCATGCCGAGTACTCTTGAATGCTATTCGAACGTGAATAGTGAATGCCAGACGAACATGTAGTTGATTAAGTTAAACCCGTCTGTCCGCGGCCTTGCCAAAAGGCGGGTTAACATGGCACTATGGTGTAAAACCCCTAGACCACACTATATACACACAAATATGGATTTCACGTGGAAATGGGTTAAGTCACAGATGATTTAAATTTAAAGTTTTTGAAATTGAAATTTTAGTTTCAATTGATTTTGGAAATGGATTTGGGTTAAATGTTAAAACTTTCGAAAAGAAGTTTGTAAGATAAAAGTTATTTTAAATAACTTAGTAAAGTTTCCAATTTAAATAATTCAACTTGAATTCGAATTCAAGAGTTGGAATTGAATTTCATAATTGGAAATTATGGTTAAAGATGTTATAAATGTGTTTATATGAATTTGAACCATTTTAAAATATTAGTTTGAGAATTTGAATCTAACCCAAAGATTTTAACTCGTATAAATGAATCAGATTTTCCGAAATGAAAACTGTTTGTTTTTAAGTGATAAAAGCTTTCATATAAGAAATGAAATTCCAGTTTGAGTTAAAGGAATTTCAAGTCTGAATTGAAAAATGGTTTTCCAAGTTATGAGTGAATTCTTTTTTGAAAGCTATGAATTGAATCTGTTTATTTTTAACAGATTTAAAATGGTGATTTGTTTAAACCATTCGAAATGAATTGTTTTGAAAGCTATGAGTTAAATATTTGATTTAAAGATTTAACGAGTTAATCAAATTGAAATGGAAATTGATTTGGAAAATCTGTGAATGAATCTTTTTGTTTAAAAGATTTGAAAATGGTAATTTGTTTAAACCATTTGAAAGAAAAGTTTTGGATAATAAGTTGCGACTTAACTGAAATCCCATATCCATATGTTTTAAAATATTACGCTCACTATTCGGTTTAGCCGGGAGAGGACCTTTGTGTCACATAACCCATTTCGAATAAGTGATACGTCGTATATGGATAGCAATTGAAGACCAATGTTGAAGACCGGGTATTTGTGAAAACGATAGGATAACCCATCGATTGTCTCTGCACCGGGTCGCTCCTGGTATAGAGATTCCCTAAGTGATGGGAAGTCCGATCGGGATTGTGAATACCCGGATTTGCAAGGGATTCTTCGGAAGTGCCTTCGGTTCTGTTCGAACCCAGAACAGACTTGTATGGTTACATGTCTGACATTACATTTTGAGATATAAAGCTGATTTTTTTCAAATACATTTCTGTTTGGTGGCGGAGAATTTATTCTCTTAGCTTAACACCCTTCTCTGAGACGTACGAGCTCAGAGGTTATGTAGTTGAAGGTTATCAGCGATATACTCCCATTTTGGTAATGTGGCATGCTGAGTGTTGTTGTGTGTTGATCATTTATTGATCATTTGTTGATCAAAGCACGGCTTTGTGAAAATGCGTAGCTTTGTGGACGAGACCTCTTCGGACCTCACAACCCGGAAATGGTCGAAACAGGAATATGCGGCAAGGTTATGAGGGTCGCGCCCTTTAGGGTATGTCATTTCCTTCTAGAAAAGGGTGGTATCAGGTATGGAGCCCTGGTATTTAACCTATGTGGATACTCTGATCTCATTTATTGTGTGATTGTGTGTTTATCGAGGCGCCTCGGATAAAGGTCCCAAAGGACCGGGAGATGGCATATTCGTGACTTACCTAGTTACAGGGGTAACCCGGCCTTGTGTTGGCAGAGAGCTAGTTAGTTCTCGGGACGTCCAGCCAGAGGCGATCCCATGTGGCAGTAGGAAGTTCCTTAGCCTGACCATTTGTTGGAAATCCAAAGAAACAATACGAACCTTGTACGGTTTTAGTTGTATAACCTACTATGGAATGTGGCGGTAACATGCTATTGAACAAAGTAGCTATAGTAGGCATAACGTGAAATGCCTATGCTGGCTAAGATTAATATTATACTTTCGAAATGTTTTCTGCACTATGCACTAATAATAATATCAAAATAATCTGTTTCGCGTAGTAAGCATGTTTGACTATCATAAGAAGAAATCTCCTCCAATTCTGCGTTTGCATTGTGTGTGTGGCGGGAGGTCTTATGGTAGTTTCATTTTCCAAAAGCATTGCGGGTTTCAATGTTTACAATCCTTTTGTGTTCGTTTTAAAGATAAATTGGTTTTGTTGCTCACACCAGTCCCATGACTGACCTGGAGTTTATTGTTCCTTTCCTAAACTCTGGGTGCCCACCATTTTCCACACGGGCAGTCTAGAGTTGGGGTTTTCAGATATTCAGGTTTAGTATACTAGTTGGAGCAAGTTCAGTGTTTGGAGTTCACTGAAGACTGACGTTGATTATCTTGGTGGAACGTGATGGTAGTTCAAGCTTGATATTGGAGTTGGTGACTCATACTCTTTTTCAGATCATTTGGAGTTATCTCTTCTGTTATTTCCGCTGTATCAGTATTTATCTCTGATATTGTTGTATCATATTGATATCATTGTAGTATATCATTCTGGATATTGTATTCATTGGAGTTGTATATGATATCATTGATTTCTTTATTCCGCTGTGTTGTTATACTTAATGGTGTTATAAGCTCCAGCAAGCCAGATTCGGTGTTTGAATCTGCGGCATTTTGAGTACAAGTGAAGTACGGGTGCCGATTTTCGAAGGCCAAATTTTGGACCGCTACAGTATGTATATTGACAGTTACAGCTTTTCTTTGAATAAAATGCTGCTATTGTATATTATATTTTGTTCCACTGTGATTGTGAGATTCTGTGCTGTTGTTTTCTATTCTTATTCTATCTCTTTTTCTTTTAAACCCTAACAGCCTGGTATTTCCGGCTCTCGATTGCTCGGCACTCTATACAGTGAACGTATTAGTATCGATTTTTGGGGTCGAAATCTTCGGGTCGTTACACGTGGTATCAGAGTTGAAGGTTAAGCGAGAACCTTGGCTCTGGTGGGGATTACTCATTAGAGATAGGGTCAGTAGTACCCTAGAATGAGTTGAATGTATTATATATGAGGGCGTACTTGTTATTTTCTTATATAATGATTTTAAAAATGATTTTTAAATAATTTTGATATATAAAAGAAATATTTTTTTTGAATTATTATAGTATGTTAAGGTGATTGGCTGTAATTATTATAATCAAATAAGATCATAAGAATTAAGTGGTTATATATGTATATAATCAAATGGGAATTTGATAAGAATGAACTATACAAGTAAGTTAAGCTAGAAATGGATTCGAATCAGAGTTTAAAATCCAGGAAAATGTAGATGTGTTTTTCAAAGTGTTTTGAAAATGAAGTAAGTTTACCCTGATTGTGTTTCTTAGGAAATTATTATAGAATATATGATGTGTTTGATTTCTCGATATGATAATTATCATAAATTGGGTATTGTGTCTTAATAAAGGATATTTATTACAAAATAAATAATGATAAAACAAAGTGAAATGTTTAGGGAAGTGAAATCTTATAAGCATAATTACAAATGTGACTTATAAAATTTAAAATTGATTTAAATTGTGAGATTTTGAATCTAGTCCCAGAAACTTTGAAATTGTTTCAAGGTGTTTAAGGAGATAATAAATAATATTATTTAGGATATTTTTGAAATATAGAAATCTTTGTTTTAAGACAAGAGTTGTTTGAAGATGAATTTGTTTTGGATAAAAAAAACAAGAACGACTTAAAATTTTAAGTGTGATCTGATATGTAAATGGGATAAATATGTATATACGTGTGGATATATGTGATTTCAAAGTTGATTTGAAATAAATATTGATGTTTGAATTCTGAAATCCCCTTTATAATGTGAAGTATAACCCAAAGGAAAATAAGTTTTTGAACTTATAAGTGGGAAGTGATATAGATAAGAAATTTAAATTGGAATGGAAAATTTAAATTCAGAAAAGTTTAAATGGGTTGAACGAATGAGGAAATTAACTCAGAGCAAGTTGAATAAGTTTTGAACTTATAACCCGACTTTGGAATTTCAAGGTGAAATTAAGATTTAACTTGTGGAAGTTAAATGGGTTAAATTGGAAAAGAAGTTATGTATGATTTCAAAGTGATTTTTGGAAATAAAACAAGTTTCAAATTCTGAAAATTTGTGATGGATGCTATTGATTGATGTTTTAGATAATTTGGATGTTTATTTACTTTGATATATCATGCTATCATCCCGTTTTTTATTTACAGTATATAAAACTGTAAAGTGGATCATTTTGAATAAAATAAGAAGTGGATTGAAATGATATATATCCAAACCTGAAATTGAATAGAAATAAAATCGAATTTAGGAAAATGGAATCATTTTGAACTTAAGTTTGAAATGTAAAAAAATTAATTTATCAACCGGAATTGTTTAAAGGATTGGGTTTAAAAATTTTGAAGTTATAATTGGGTAATAAATTGAATTCCGAAAATTGATTTGTTCTAAAAGGATTTGAACTCTTACTCGAACCTTGAAATAAGTTAAGTAGAGGTAATTTAAATGAATATTTTGAAATTTGGGCTCAGGATTTAATTATAAAAGATTTAGGTTGTTAAATTAAATATTAAAGGTTAATTTGATTAAAGTGATCAAATCAGTATTTTGAAAACCGGACCCTAATTTATATAAACCGAGATGGTTGAAGTTTGGGAATGGAATTGAAATTAATTCAAATTGGAATTGAATTGAATTAATTGAAATTGTAATCGAAGTTGAATTTGTTCGAATTCGAAATGGGAATTGATTTGAATTAAAATTTGGAATCGAAATTAATTCAAATTGGAATTTGCATTGAATCAATTTAAATGGAAAGGGAAATTGAAAACTGATTTGAATTGGAAATTGGGAATTGAATCAGTTTGACTCTGAAACTATTTTCAAATAATCTATTTAATATAACTGTCTTAAAATCTATCTTCTTAAATCTTCAAATTATTTTGGGTTTTCCAAGCTATTTACCATACAAACCATTTTTTTAATACTCAAACTATCTTATATTAACTATTTAACTATTTTTAAAACTATTTAAGCTATTTTCTAAATTCAAACCGGTCAGATTGGAAATTGTTTATATTTAAATACCAATTAAGATAAAATTGAAACAATAACCCAAATGGAACTCGAAAAAAAATGTTTGAAATTGGAACCGAAATCGGATATTGAAGCAGAAGTGATTTTGAAGTGAAATAATATATTTTGAGAAAAATGTTATGATTTAAAATAAAAGGTTGGATGGTATTATAACTGAAACTCACTTTATAAGAAGTAAGTAATGTTACAAATGGCTTTGAAAAAGGAAATCGAACTTGAAAATTTGATTTGGCATTAATGAGGTTATATATTAAAAAATTCCCTTATCGAAAGTATAACTGGAAGGAAATGATCTTCAAAGGATATTTGAAATATAAAGTGGAATTTATATAAGTATGAAGTGATCAGAAATATATTCAAGTTGAAAGAATAATCTTATATATATATATAAATTATTTTACATGTATATGAGAATGGAACTGAAAGGGTTTTGGAACTCATTGGTTTTGAAAGGCTTTTGAATTGGCAAAAAGCAAATTTGGAAATTTGGTAAACCAAATTTGAGAATTATCGATTTTGAAGATATCGATTTTGTGTAAATGGGATTTATATGTGATACATATAAAGAGTATGATTTGAAAGGTACTATATGTGTATAGTATGAAATGTTTTGAGAATGGTATGGAAAGAAAGGCGCTCCCATTTAGAGTTAAAACTTATAGTAGGAGATCCACTGGGTGGTTCTGCCTTGAGCCCTAAGGAGGGGTTCTAAATTTGGATCCCAGAGGACGTCCGGACAAAACTTTAGTTCATGAGGATTGTGTTTGGGGTAGCGTAATTCGTGTGCCGCTGATGCCTACAGTTACATTGGGTTATGCTGTGACGGCAACGTAACTCTGGTGTAACTGCGATCTATTGCCATTCCATAGCGTAAGTTGAGTGGCAGTGATTGCCTACAATCTACGTTTGATTTTGCTAGGATAGCGACGTAACATTGGTAGATTGTGATCTATGTGGTTTGGTTCTATAGCGAAATTCGTGTGGCAGTGAGTGCCTATAGTCTACACTGGTTTCACTGGAATAGTGACAACACTTTATGTAGTCTATGATCTATGTGGTAAAGTTTTGTTTGGCAGCGTAATTCGAGGGGCGCTGATGCCTACAGTTACACAGGTTTTGCTGTGATAGCAACGCAACCATGGGTGTAGCTGCGATATGTGCAGTTTCCATAGCGAAAGTCAAGAGGTGCGGATGCCTACAGTTTTCTTATGGTTTTCGCCGGGATGGTGACGTAATCATCGTGCTAACTACGACCTATGGAGGGGGTGATGATTTCCATAGCATTTTTGCAAAAGGTTTTCCAAGTATTTTCACTGGGTGTTGAAAACGGGTCTATTAAGTACTTATAGATTTTCAGTCCTGCGTCTGATCAACGTATGATTGAATTTCTGAGAGAACGAGGATGGATTTGTTTAGACATCGAGTTATAAAAAGTATTTTTATATAAAACTAGCTTGGTAATGCTATATAATTTAAAGTGTTTTAAAATTTTAAAATAAAAAGAGTAAAGAGTTAAAGTGTTTAAAGATGGTTTAATTAATAATAAACATTAAAATTAAAATTCTTGTTTCGTTCCTTTTCGAGGACAAAAAGTTCTAAAGGGGGGGAGGAATGTAACGACCCAGATTTTTGGCCATCGAATATTGGGTGATTAACTGATGTTATTATTGAAATATTGATTTATAAGTCGAACAAATAAATTTCTGATAATTAAAAATATCTGAATATATACAAAATTGATTTGAAAACTATAATAAGTATTGAATTATAAAATCTCTGGATATGATAAATCTTATAGAAAAAAAAACAATATATATAAGCTCCACCATTTAAATTAAGATAAAATAGCCATAAATATATATATATATATACACGAATGTAAAACTGCCTAATGGAGAAATTCAAAACTTGTAGGTATATGTATATATGTCGAACATGTGAATGTATATAACATGGGTGTATTAAAAAGTATATAGAAATATATAGGTATACAAGTGTAATATATGTATATATGCCCATATGTAAGTAAAAATAAATGTATGTATATGATGGTAAAAACATATGTAGGTAAATAAATATGTGTAGATGTAGGTAAGTAATGCATATCCAAATATAGATAAAAATGTAAAGAGGGAATAATGTGTATATATATATATATGTAATATGATGACAATATACAAGAAAATGTAATATAGATATTAAATGGTGAAAATGCAAGTGTGTATATATATATATAATGACAACAACATATATATATATATATATATATGTTCATAAAAGTATTGTATGTGTGTGAATATGTGTATATGTGTTATAAAAGCTTTGCATATGGTTTAAGTTGTAGGAAAAATATATGTATGAAGATATATACATATATATATATATGTATGTATGTATTTATATATGTAACTTCTTAAGGGAACATCAATATAACATATTTCAAAAATCAATGTCAAAAATAAGATCAAAATCAAGTCATATGAAAAAGAAAATCAATTCAAGGAAAAACATCAAAACTTTTATATGAAATCAAATCAGGTCAGCCTATTTTCAAATCAAAATAGAAAAAGAAAAAATAAATAAAGAGAAGGCTTACTATACACAAAGAAAAACTGCAGCCTACCTTCTCTTATAAGTACCACTGCTTAAATTCATTTTTCTCATTCGAATAACTAAAGTAAAAGTAATACAAGCTGCCATTACAACTTTAACGGAATCAAAAGAAACTCAAAGTTCAGGAGATCAAAACAAAAGCTAGCAGTTTCTTTTTAAAAAAAATAAACAAACATTGCTCTATCTCCAAGATAATAATAGGTGAGTAGAGCTAAATATTTTTATATACTCTGATGTATGCTTGGTCATGGAGATATAAGTGCTGTTGGATATGTATACATGTACCAGAACATATATATATATATATATATATATATTGATATATAGGTTTATGTAAGTGTTTAACCAGAGAAGCTCAGGTTTGCACATGTTTTTTTCTTCACCTCTGCTCTGTCAATTTTAAATGTCATGACTAACTTCAAAATTTCCTACCTCTTGATCCAATCAGATTTAGGATATGATGTTAGAAGAGAAATTGTTTGTTTTCGATTATACTTTGTTTTAAAAATGATTTTTGTGGGATATTATTATCAAGTATAATTTTGAAAAATATAATTTACAGATAGTTAACCCAATTTTGCCAAAAATTCGAATATCATGACTGGAAGATTGGATCATATGACCTTGTTCGATGTTTAAAATCATGAATTTTTAACCTTGTTTGGCGATTTCTAGTATTTTATTGAGGGAGGAATTGAGAGTTGAACGGAAATTGTTTTTTTGTGGAATTCCAGCGGCATGGCGATGTATGGAGCATGGCATTGGACGAGTAGGAAGAACAGGTGATGTGGCATCAGGGAAAAATGGTAGTTGATTTCCTTATTGGGTGGGTTAGCATGTCAATGCAATTTTAGGGTTTAGTGTTGCTTTGGATGGAGGTTCGGTCATGGAGCAATGGCGATGTAGTGGGGCTTTGGGGGAGGTGCGGTCCAAGGGGGAAAGTTGGCGATAGTTGTGGTGGAGCGGGACGCAAGATTTGGTGAGGAATGGCAGGCCGTGGTGGTGTGTCGAGGCGTAGATAGGTTGCGGTGGTTACCGGTATTGGGTTTGGAAGGCGAATATTTTGGATTTGAGGTGGATGGTGGTTCCGGATGGGCAGACGAAGTGAGTGGGTCAGAGTCGACATGTTGGGAAGGTCGACGGCATGGTTCGCTAGCTGGAGCATGGTGTGGTGTGCACGTATCTCGTGCATGTGCAGGTTGAAGGAAAAATGAAAGAAGCAGGGGATAAAGAAAGAAGGAAGGAGGAGGAAAGAGGAATGGGCCGGGAAAAATTTATGGGCCAAAGAGAAATAAAGAAATAAAGAAAAGAAAAGAAATAAAGGAAGGAAAGAAAAAGAATAAAAGAGAAATGAAAAAAAGAGGAAATAGAAAAAAAATGAAGAAAAGGAAAATGAAAATAAAAGGAAGGAAAGGGGAAAGAAGAATAAAAGGATTTATATATATGTTTATATGACAATTCATACTTCTTTATTTTTACTAAAGATATTTTTTTTAAAATCTAAATACGTAGTTAAAGTTCAACGATATTTCATAATTTAACGAGTAATTAATTAATTATAATATTATCATTGACTCAAACTTATGTAAATTACCAAGTGAGATATTAAATAGTGTGTTAGTTTTAATTAACTAGGAATAAATTGTTTTATAACTGCTTACGTGTGTAATTAATTTGGTTTTAAACGTAAATGGATTTCAGTAAATCAAAGTTATTAAATCCTGATGTGAAATTATTGATATGGTTATAGGTCGTTAATTTGGTTAACGATCTATAGCTTGGCTCAGTTCTATTGGATATTTTTAATTATGTACAAATGTGAAATCTAGTTTTGAAAAGCTTTTATAATCAAACTGTTTGAGAAATGTTTATGAATAAAATAATAATTTATAATAATAATAAAATAAAGTAATAATTTATAATAATAATAATAAAATAAAGTAATAATTTATAATAATAATAAAATAAAATAATAAAATAAAAATTTAAAAGGTCGGTTATGTATAAAGGGTTTTGTAAAGTATTTGATTTTGAAAAGAAATTGTGGTTTTAAAACTTAGTTACTTACAGAGTGATTTTAGAAGGAAAGCTGATTTCATATAGATATGACTTTATGTAAATAAGAAACTGAAGTAAAATTTGAAAACTGATGAATGGAATTTTAAAATATATGAATATTGAATAATATTTAATTTGAAAAATGATTATTGAAATCATATATGAATTTGAAGCTAGACCGATATTTGAAAATGATTGATTTCGAAAACCTTTGACAATATAAAAATGTTGATTTAACAGTTTTCGATTCTTATAGAAAACTGGTTTGTATAAGTATGAAGTTATTTCAAAAACTATTGATTTTGAAAGCTACTCGATTTGAAAAGCGATGATCTTATATATAATGGAATTATATAAGAATGACATATTCGAAATTGATGATTTGAAAAGGTACTATGTATAGTATGATATACATTTTGAAATTGAAGATACGGGAAGTACCTTCTGCTTGATTATCCGCTTTGTGGTCACATTGGGTATACATTCTATTGATTCTATTGATTGATTCGGGTTGTCTGGACATAAAATCATGAGTTCCTTCGAATTCCATAGTGTAACCTATGGTCTTACGACTCGGCTGCATAGCTAAATTTGCCGAGCTGTGAAGGCTTATGGTTACGGATGTTTCCTGGGGGAACCAGATGAAACCCTTGTGTAACTGCGGTCTATGGTCGTTTTTGGCGTAATCCGCCTGGGTTGAGCGATTTCCCTAAGGTACAGATGATTCCTAGGGGAACCAGGTGAAACCATTGTGTATCTGCGGTCCACATGGCGTAATTCGAGGGGTAGATGATTGCCTTGAGTCTATTGTTGATAGCGACGTAACCACCGGTATTACTATTAAGTAGACTACGATCCATGCGAGTGTTTTGCATAGCGAAATTTGTAGAGCAGTGATTGCTCATGGGTACGGTTGTTTCCTGGGGGACTTAGGCAAAACCATTGTGTATCTGCGATCTATGGCTGTTTTGGATGCCATGGTGTAAGTTGTGGGGCAGTGACTGCCTAAAGTCACCTAAGGCCGCGTCGCTCTGTCCTCTCGACTTAGCAAGAGAGCGACCTTAGGGACTGCGTTCCATGACGATCTCGTTCGTTTGATTTCGGTGATTGGATTGTACTTTCCATATTAAAAAGTTTTCCAAGTATTTTCACTGGTTGTTGAAATGGGTTTACTAAGTACTTAGAGATTTCTAGTCTTGCGCCTGATCAACGTATTACTAGATTCTGTAAGAACGAGGATAAACATGTGGCAACATCGAGTTATCAAAAAGTATTTTCGATATAAATTTAATTCATTATAAAAGAATTTTTAACAAAGAATATTTTTCGAGCATTTAAAATTTGAATATAAAAACCACTCGAATTATCTATTGGTGTAATTAAGAAACCAATAGAATAAATAAGTAAGTTGTATATAGACCATTCTAATTGCATTTACAGTTTTGATTCAGATTTGAATACACGATCTTAAGGTAATTCAGACCTGTCCGATTTAGGATTGTTCACTCGATTCTTGACGAAAAACACTAATACGAATTTTTGATACGAATCTGAAGTTCTCTATCGTAGTTTATTACTATGTAAGGAGGATGGAAGTTTCAAATCAAGAAGTCAGATTAGAGTCCGCACTAGAGTGATCGGGTTATCAATACTAGTTCCGAGGATGAAATTGCATATTCAAATAAGAGATCGAAATTTTTATACGTACGAATGGTGTATACATATATATATATATATATATCGTATGGATTCCAATAAAATGATTATATGCTATGGTTGCTAGCTATGATTGTTTCTTGCTTAGGATTGCTATGCTGTTTGGTTGCATGTAGTTTGACATCATCCCTATTAGTTGCATTACATTTATGTGTTGCACATAGTTGTATTAATGATTCTTATGTTTTATAAGTTGATTATTGAGTAAAATATATCGTATGTAAATTTCTTATTTCGTTCCTTTTCGGGGACAAAAAGTTTTGAGTATGGGAGATTGTAATGACCCGAATCTCTCAACCATTTAAAAATATTAGATTTAATATAATTTTTGAGTAAAAATGGTTAGAAACAAAAATTTAAGATGTTGCAAAAACAAATAAAAGTGAGCAAATGTGTAATAGGATAAGAGATGATGGTAATAGAAATAGGATAATAAACGTTAGCATCTGATACGAAATTTATCGTGCATTTTTGTTGAAGTGAAATGAATGTTTTAATGAAAATAAAAGAATATTTTGAGAAAAAATAAAATATACGTTTCCATCCTAAAGGTAAGTAGAATTAAAAAAAATGGATTTGGCGACAATATTTTACGGTTGTTGAAAATAGTTGTAATTCGTCATAGAATTTATTTTATCACGTAAATTCAAAATTTCAATAAATTGAAGTTGTATAATTAAAACGTGTTTTTAGTAAGTCTAATCTATGAATTCAGATTTCAATTTTTGTGGAAATTTATGTCGTTCAAATTTAAGTAGAACCCGATTAACAAATTTAAGGGCAAAATATCATTTTTCGACGTGTAAATATTTTTACAGAGAAAAGATCTAAAAAATTCTTTGGTTTGAATGGCGAAGTTTGTTCCGTCCAATTCTAATCTTTCTAGCTTCATTTATCAAGAGTTGTCGTTGTCGTCCAATCTCGAAACGGTAACAGTGGCGACATATAAGATTTTTCTACGAACGTCGTAGCATAGATTTGATTACATCGTTGGATTCGTCTCGCCGCGCTGGTCTCCGTGGTGTATTTGTTTTCGAGTTTTGGCTTTCGTGGCAAAATGCTTCAGGGTTGAAATATGGGTCCGTGACCTTGCCCTGTTGGATTTTTATCCATCATAATCTCTTTTCGCAATATTAATTTCTTTTCAATTTTTTTCCTGGCTGACTAACTTTGCGTGCGTAGCCTCAAGAATTAATTGCCCGCATTAATTATCTCTACATCCATCTTCTCTATATACTCACTTGCTCTTCGTTTGATGCTCCTTCACTTCTTTCTTTTGATGCTCTCCTCTGAGAGAAAAAAATATATAATAATAAACCATATATACTTCCCCCTCCATCACGTAAACTCCTCTCTTCCTTTATTTCTCCCTACACCAAATCACGCCTACCACCTTTCTTCTCCCCTCTGTTACCCAGCCATCACCAAGCACGTAGCCACTCCACCACCTCCGCTCGTACACCCACCAAAACCTCCCCTCTGGCCGTACACCAGTACACCATCCCCGGTCGAAACCGCGCATGTAGCCACTCCACCACCTCGCCCAGCCCGCAACCCCCTTTACCTGCCACCCGCATCCCCTACTGAACCCGTGCCCCAGCCTCCGCCCTTAGCAAATCCATGACCCAGCTTCAACCAGCCACCTGTCCCTTCGCCTTACCACCCGAACCCACACTGCCGCACTCCCCTTGCCTCCTCCTCATCATTAGACCTGCTCCAGTCACCCACCAAGCCCAACTTGAAGCCGGACCCTACTGTCCCCTTCGTCGTAGCCCACTAGCCGAGCCTTCTCACAACCGAACCACCTTCTCCTCTTCCCACTTTGCTGTCTTGTGTGCGTATATATATAAAAAAAAGAGACAAGGCAACGTATTTTAAAAGAAGGAGTAGTAGCCGTCATCTTTTCGGTCCGGTGCATGCACGTGTTCGTATTACCGTATCCGTGCTCATTTTCCAAAGCCGCGAAGGTGAGATTTTAAGCTCACGATTAGATTTCGTATTGCAAGTATCTTGCTGTGTTATATATATTTGGTTAATGATTATGGTCGATATTGGAATTGAAAATCGTTGATAGTTAACATTGCGATATATGATTTGGTCGAAATAATTAAAATTATTGATTGGAACCCAAATTGCATGAAAACCCGTTACTATGGAAAGTTTGAATATTGGACGGCGATTGATTTATTGATATCTGTCACTATTATATTGTTGTTGTATGCTTTGATTTGGACATTGAAATTTGAACCGAAATATGGGTTGAAATGATAAGTACCCAAATTAAACCACTTGGCCTAGGATATAAGTTTAATAATAAACACCGAATGGTCAATTGAAATTTATTTTCGATATTTAATAATTAAATTTGAAATTAAGAAATAATTTGGAAATTTAATGTGAATTTATAATTTAAATTTTCGTTGAAGTTAATATTTAATTTTGGAAATCTATTAAGTGAATTTAGATTTTAAAATGAAATATTAATTGAACATTTTTAAAGTTATGAAATTGAATTAAAATGGTTATATTGAAGATTAATGATTTTTAAACTTGTTAAGTTGATTATTTGAAATGAAATGAAATTTGTTAATATTGTATATGTAATCAAATTTTAATTAAATATTTGATTTAATTAAAGAGAGAATTTTAATTGATTTTATTGGATTAAAATATAATGATTAAATTGAATTGTTTTGAATTAAAGTTCAATTAAAAGTGTTAAAATAAGACATTAAGTAGCTCTTATGTTTAAAGATTTAATTAACTTTGTTAGTTCAAATGGTAATGAAATTTGGCAATTTTGTAAAGGTGAAACAAGATTTTCACAAAAATATATTTTAAAGGTTAATTGAAAGATAGTATTCATAAATGAAATGCTAGAAAATAAAAAATATTTTGTCTTTTAAATAAAATGGTTTTGTAAAATGAAACCCAAAAGCTCAAATGAGATTATTTGCGAGAATGAGTATATTACTAATAAGTTTAATATGAATTCATAAATCGAAGTGTGAAAATTGAATTCGAACTTGAATATTGATTGTCATACGAAATCGATGCCATTTGTTTAGTCTCTTAAACTTCTGTACCTATATTGTTTGATTCAAATTTACTTGCATGAGAATATCTAGTCCTGACTCGAGTGTACTATCTTTTCATTATGCTCGGGTCAGACCGAGCTTTTCAGTTATTCTTGAAGACGAAGACGGAGATTGGAAGACCGTACTTACTATTATTATTCCGCTGCATTATAGGGACATGTTCAGTTAAAATGTATAGCTCTGATGATATTGAAATGGAGTCAAATGTATATTGATAGACAGTTTTGTAATTATGTTATTATTATATTTCATCCTTCCGCTATGAGATTCTATATTGTTTTCTTTCTCTTCTCCTTTTCTTTTAAACCCCTTGATAATTCATCTTTTTGAACGATTCGGGTCGGGCATATGTGGTTAAAGGTCGACTTGAATCGACCAAAAAGGTGGGTCGTCACATATATGGTACTGCACAGGCCATGGGCATTTGTACAATGGTTGGAAAAATCAAATATCGAGGAAGAGCAAGTATCATTGTTTCATTAATTTATTTCTCTATTACATTTTACTTTATTTATCCAAAGCAGAAATTCTTGCATTTTAATTACAAATATATATTAATAGCAGAACAAACCCATATATTTGTGAAGCCTTTGCCAAACTTATCCAAAGATGGTAATTTAGCTGCATACCCATTTTCTTACATGAATTCCATAGAGTATGAAAAAACTATAAGAAGACATTATCCAGAAGATAAGGGTTCGATCACTGATGTTGAACCCATTGGCAACTCTCCTGTAATTATCAACAAGGTATGTAACATTAGTACGGTGCTGTCAATTTGTGTAATTTTTTCTCAAGATTCAAAGTAATTTCACTCTCAAATTCATGTAGAATTTCACTATTCTATTTAGTTAAAAACTCACACTACTGTGCTGCTAGTTTTGCATAACGTGTGTTCAAAAAGGATTGGTTGTCCTTCATAATCATAAATTTGAATTGAGTGAATAATTGCATGAGAGAATGATAAGGTTTAAACCATGTCAGTTAAATTATTCACTAAAAAGCGAACTCCATCAAAAGATGTCTGTTTTTCATATTGATGTTAATAGCGGTAGATAAATTTCTTTTTAAACCATAGTACCTGCTCAAAAGAATTGGTTCAACTTGGATGAACGTCTCGTTACAAATGAAACGTGATCCAGAAGCGGATAAAGTACTTGGTCGATGGATGATGTAACATGCATGAAGAAAGGCTATGAGCAGTTCAAGTTCTTAATGATGCATTTGGTACTTGTAGACGTTAACTTTGAACTATGTTGTCTTTTGTTATCATGAATATGTATTGAATTTGGTAACTCATGTATTGAACTTATTTTTTGTTAGTTGATACTTTATTTTGTTATCATGAATATGCGTTACATTTGCTGATTATTATATTTTTTTCATTCATACATTTTTCAAATTCTTATCTATTTAAAGAAGATTCATTTTGATTGTTATTATTAAAATGTAATAGTGGGGTGCATCAAATATATAGTAAAATAAAGCATAGCACCTAAAAAGCGTTATAACTATATAACATAAGTGCTATAAAAAGATAATGCAATGTATGAGGTTGCTGTCAAAGGATAACAGCAAATAGGCGTTATAAATCATGCTCTTTTATAGCGGCTACTTTATGCTATGAAATCATGCTCTTTTATAGCGTTTTTTGTGTTTTATAAATGTGCAGTTCTTTTTTATAATATGTCGATATACAGCGTTTATCAAACCGCTATGGTTGTGTTTAATAGCAGCTATATGCCGCTATAAAAGACTATTTTTCTTGAGTATTTGAAAAATATGAACTTGTGGTGTATTTTAATTAGGGATAGGTCTTCACTTCATATAATTATAAAGAATAGGGATGTGATCTCAAAAGCCCCTTGAACATTTAACTTCACACACATATATAAACATTATTTATTTCTTATAAGAGAAGCATTATTTATGAATGAAGATAGATAAAAAAATATATTCAATGGGTGAATGTAAAAAAACATTGATAATATACATATATGTCAAAAGAGAAATCTATTTTTGGTTTTCTTTTAAAAATAGATGAGTCATTTCTACAGAAATCTAATCAGATGGAGTTTTATTAGAAAAAGAGTTCTAAAGAGAAATCTAATGATATTTGGAATATATAACATTAATACAGTCAAAACATTGGAAAATACAATTTTGTATGTATGTGATTCAAAAACACATTCTTCTTTACATTAATTTTCCTAATAAAAAATAGGGAGTTGTTATGATTAAAGATCGAAGTTTGAATCCTTAGACTCGTATCTGTATCAACCGTTCTTAATAAAAATACTTATGGCCATTTCATAAATTCGAATTCAGCAAAATAAAGATTGAAATTAAAAGCATTTTCTCCTATTGATTGTTGTTGTAGGACTTCACGATTAATTGTATTACTTGATTTAGAAGCTTTTCCAATGGTGTGCACTAGGATAAGAGGTCAAATGCTCTAAAAGTTGGTCTCTAAATTTGTTCAATTATTTTTCTAAAATAAAAATTATGGTAGAGATTTCTTTGAATGTAATGGTTCGACGTAAGATTTTACACTAATAGTTGAAATTATAGGATCAATCACTATATTGGATAAAATACTACTTCAAAATTTTCTAATAAGATAATAGATAGGTAAATAGTACATTGAGTTCTTTAATATATTTATGCATCTTTTTCGCTTTTGTTGTAATGTTTGTTTCCCGATTGAACTCGACTTAAGAAAATAAATGCTACAACTTCAAAAATATCTACAAGCTGATACAAGCTAAATCTTATTCTCGCATTGATCGATTGTTGAATTCTTGTGTGTTTATTTTGGTTTTCAACTGGATTTTGATTTTCGATTGGTTTTGATTTTCAATAGGATATTGGTTAATTGTGTTTCAATTAAAATTTCCATTTTTTGCACTTTCCATTCTTTGTAAATAGCGGAGGAATGCATAATAGTAAAGAATGATATGTCAAATTAAATATTAACGAATGATATAAGCTGTGTGAATAAGGAATTTTGTTTACTCTACGTTTTGACGTAAAAGATTTGCATTGGTCGTAAATCATACATCGGAGAAAACAATCAACTTTTAGATGAATGAATGGTTCTTCGAAAACACTAACATAACCTTTATGTCAACATTATCTACCTTTATGTAGGACGTAATATGCGTCAGACATTATTACATAGCATTTTTGGTATCTGAGAACATGTTTCATATCAAGTTACCAAAATAACCAATTGATATTTTTTTAGAAACTCCCTGATACAGAGACCTTCAGGAGGGACTGCAGACCAACCAACTCTAGGAGGGGATTAAGTTGTGCCTATCCGCTTCAACTTAAGGCACCTATAACCCCCAGGGTACTGTTTTTTATGAGAAATG
This sequence comes from Allium fistulosum, assembly GCA_030737815.1. NCBI lineage: Eukaryota > Viridiplantae > Streptophyta > Magnoliopsida > Asparagales > Amaryllidaceae > Allium > Allium fistulosum. Next base: position 1,529,341,692 of record CM060902.1, read on the forward strand.
TATGTAATATGTAAGGTATGGCTCGAATCTGGGTCTGTTACTAGGCCTAGTGTAACAATCCCAATTTTTTTGAGTCATTTAAATAAAATAGATAATATTTTAGAATGTGGAGTTTTGAAATTTATTAAGAAAGAGATAATTTATTTTAGAATTATTTATTCTAAGCTAATGAAAATTGAGCAATATTAGTCTATCTCCTTGAATAAGTTTACTTTGATGGAAAATGTAGATTTTATGTTGTTAAGGCTTTTGTAATAAATAAAGGAATTTTCTAAGTATAGAAACCACTTTTAAATTATTATTGGGATTTTATTTCAAATATGGTAATATAAGAATTTAATTGGTTATAAAATGATTATAAAATAAAAAATGAGCAAGGTAGGGTTTTATTGTGTTGGGGTTTAATCTCAAATTCATTGATTGTAAAGGTATTATAAACTTTAAATTACGAAGTTGGGCTTTATTAAATAAACAAAAGAGAAAATGGTACTTTTAATCTAAAAAGAAATTTAATTAGTTCTTATTGGATTAAGCCCACTTAAAAGTTAACCCAAAGAAATAACTTTCCTTTTCCATATACTGTACATACTATTTTTCTACCCTAGCTTTCAGGAAACTAAAATTCAAAAGGAAAGAAACCAAAATCTATTTCATTCCTCTTTGTAAACCTAGGGAATAATACTATATTTTAATTCCTAGAAATTCAGGAAAATTTCCATATAATAAAAGTAAGTTTCCTAGCCTTATTTCATCTTGTAAACTTGTTTATTTCGGTTTTACATTATTTGATTTTTGGTTGTTCTTCTTTTGGTTAAGGAAACTTTCTATGGTTTGTTGTAATAATAAAAACGGGGAATAAATTGATGTTTAGCAAGCTATTTGAAGAATCTAAGGTGAGTTAATCCTCAAACAATCTATCTCCGAATTTCTTATTGCATGCATGTGAATTTATAATGAATGTTGAATAATTGATGTGATGATTTTGCTATTTCTACAGCTACAAACATATAGCTTGTTCTCTATTCAAAAGTAGTTTACTATCAATGATAATTTCTTACAGTAACTCTGTTTCTCTTCCTTTTCAATGTTTTGATAGTATGGAATGTTTCATAGTGTATGCGTTTATGAAATATAGTTGAAAATGCAAGTTTCAAATGCTGAAATGTGAAGGAATCGTGCTGGAGATTTGGTGCATCGACGGTGGGGAAATGAACGCCTAGAGCTCATGCCTCAAGCATCCCACTAGTCGATCGATCCTTAATGGCCGGCCGACCAGTCCAACACCTAAACATAAGTTTTAGGTGCTAACTTCTCCTTCTCATTGCCTCGTTTGAACCCATTTTCCCCTTGTCTTGTATGATGATTTCTAGCGCTTTGCTTTCAAATTTTCTGAGATTAAATTCTCCAAATTTTAATGATTCTTTGTTTCAATGATTCTTTGTTTCAATGATTTTTGAAGTTGTATATATATATATATAACTATCTAATATGTATGTGGTTTGAATAAGAGTAATTTACAAAAGAAAGTTTTATTATAATTTACCGATTTCAAAGTTTCCCAAAATCAATTAAACTCCTTTTATAAATAACTGTATTAAGTAATTATATATATATACATAGTTAGTAGAAATAGTTTATGGATCTAAAAATATGATTTTAAAATATAAGCGTATGTTATTTTTAAACAAATGGTTGTATATCTATATGTCTTTTGGAATGTAGTTTGTAGAACTATATATCTTTTAATGGGATTTTGGAACAACTATATATATATATATACATTTTTATATCTATTCAGATTCATAATCTGTTTTATCAAGTGATGAATATATAAGTATATATAGTTGAATAATAAATGAGTTTATGGATTTTAAAAATGAGAAGTTTGAAAGTAAGTATATGCATAAAGTGTTTGGAAATCATTTCCTATATGGTAAAATTATATTATTCGCTTTCAAAACTATAAACTCTTATGGGCTTTTATTGTGCTTAGCCTTTGGCTATTTATATGATATTTCGGTATTTCTTGTGTGACTTTTGAAGTTATTGCTTTCTCGCAATTTCTGCCTTCACTTAAATGAGAAATCTAATTAAAAATTTAGCAATACAAGTGGTGTGGAAAATTTGTATTACTTTATTGGTTAATTCTTGGACTTGTTCAAATGAATTTTTTAGTTGAGTGGGATTTACAATCTTTTGGTAAATATTTAAGTATCACAAAGTGGTTATGGGACATTGGGCAATACTTATTTAATTATTAGAGTGCATCACACTTATTGAGTGGAGTTTACTAACTTATAGTAAATATTCAAGTTACTCGAATGACTACTATTTGGAGGTACATTACACTTATCAATCAGAAATGATCATCTTTTATTGGCTTGCTATATGCTTGCCTTTAGATTAGACTTGTGATGTGCTCTTCTCTAGTTTGTCCATGAGGGGACAGTACCTCGTATGTGTTTGGCATAGCCTTCATGCTCGTTTGTAGGGTTCGGCATAACCTCATGCTTGTCTCTAGTTAGGCCCGATCTTCGGGTCCATCTCCAGTTAGACATTACCTTCAAGTGCATCTCTAGTTTGTCCATGAGGGGACGGTACCTCATCTCTGTTCGGCGCAACCTTCGGGTTTGTCTTTGGGTGTCCGAGATGGGATTGTACCTCTGTTTGACAGGGGACTATACTTCTGTCATGGAGGGGACTGTAATTCATAGTGGCATGCATGTGCGGCCAGTACCAACACATCTTTGGGATTGGCGCCATTGTTAAGTTTGTTGATTTAAACGTTGAGATTTAAGATTTGATTTGGGATTTCGACATAGTTCGGTTTTTCCTATGATGGGCTATATTTGTGTTTCATGATTTGGTGAAATATGAGGTGTTGCCATTTATTTTCTTATGGCAATTTCTAGATTTTGGGATCATTCACTATGAGTTCTATTATGGTATTTGAACTTGTTTAGTTTAGTATGTTATGTGGATTTCTATATCTTTGATGTTTAAGCATGCTTGTTATTATGATCTTACCTTTATAGATATTTAGAGATAGTCTGCCTATTTATTATTTTATAATACTTGAGTCAAACCGAGACTTGATAAGTGCTTGAACTCAGTGACTTTGGATGTGGGCTAGCTAGAGTAGATATATGCAGTGTTATCTATGTGTTAGAGCTCCATTTTGGGGTGCTAGTATTATTCATGTACTTGTGGTATATTTGGTTGTTGTATTAACATAAGTCATCATGTATATTCTTTTAATCTGTTATAGTCTATATGTGTATATTGTTGTATATGTAAATCTAGATTTTTCCCTTTTGTAGGCTTATACTTTAAAGAGATATTTGATGGATTATATTTTTGTTGCGACATATGATTTTGTGTTGTATATTATGTGATCTATTATTCAGAATTATGTTAAGCCACTATATTATTGTTTGCACCTGGATTGTATACATCGAATCCCTTCTTGTAAGGAAAGGGAAAAAATATATAGTCACATAATTTGATGTATCGATACTAGCCTAAAACAATATTACAAATAGTTGCTCCTAACTAGCCTTATTCTTTGTATTACTCGACAATATTACTTGTAATATTCTTGGGTAATATGGGCATGGAGGTAGGGAGTTATACCTAGGAACCCCTTTTCCGTTGCGCCACGCCCGCAGACAACCAGTTAGAATGGACCTTCCTAATAGTTTATCCCTCAGCAAAAATCTTCAAATCTTATCCTTCATTTATTACTTATGAGGAATAACATTGTTAACGTATAAACTCGTCAACACCCAAATGCATGTAAAAAAATGGGTCAACTAGAGAGCAGCCTCTTCGAAACTAACTATAGTCGATTAAGTTATAGGTTGATGCATACATAGATCTAAGTTCATCAAAATGCTTCGCTTTGTCACCAGTGTCGGAGTCGTAAGGAATATGGTATACAATCAAAGTCCTTATGCAAATACAACATGCAGGTTCAAGTTCGAAGGCGAATAAGTGTAACAACCCTAACTTTAAATAACATTATTTAGGAGATTTAATTAGATAAATTAAATAGAATAATGTAGTGGCTAGAGTGATGAGGGGACTGATATTTGAAAACTAAATAGAGGTTGCGCCTTAACTAAATGAAATCATAAGAATGGGTTTATAAATTGGTTTTATAAGTTAACTTCTCAAGAGAATAAGGCAAGGGTATTATGGGAAATAGCCGTATACCATAACCCCATAACCCCTAACCCCTTACCTCATTCTCGTTCACATTTTTCACAAAATAAAAACATAAACAAAGGAGATTCAAGGCCGACTGTAACCTCTAGAAGAAAAGGAGATCAAAATCAACTAGAAGCTAAGGATTCAAGTAAGGAAGAATTAAGCAAGATCAAATCTCAAGCTCCTTATCCAAACAAGGTGAATAATAATCTAAACCATCTCATTTATGCCTTAAGAAACATTTTGGTTTCGGGTTTAAAGTATAAAACCCGTTGGATGATTTGAATGATGATACTTTTTGATCATATGTCATGTTTGATTTAAACAACTATGTTTGTAAAAAGTTTGCTTCAATTTGAAGGTTAAAATCATGTAAGATGAGTTTTGAATGCCATATGGATTTAATATGTTATGTAAAACATTATTTTGGAGATGGGTTTAAATTTTCATAATAATCCAAGCTATGGATAATTTATTATGAATTTTGAATGGAAGAAATATATAATTTGGGTTAAAAATTAATTACCGCAATTGTATAAAGTATTTTGGGTCCGAAATTTATATATGTTAGAGAACATATTAAAGGTGAAATAAGATGATTTTTGGGGATTTTTCCTAAGTAATTTACTATAGAAATTAAATTAATTAAGTTTGAGGACTTAAATGTCTTAATATTTTTGTTAAGGGAAAGGGCTTCACTGCTAAAATATTTCTAATAATTAATTGATGAATTTGGCAACCTTTTTAGAAAAATATTCTGGTAAATGATTTGGCAACAAATCATATTTTGACAAATAAGGCAAGTTGGTGAAAAGAAATTTCTTTAAAGGCTAAAAATCAGTTTTCCTTGAATTTACTACTTCGCCACTTCCATCTGATGGCTATCGACACCATACTTCTGCCATTGAACCCATTCAAAACAAAAACACATGGTATCAAGCCACTGATATGTAGTAGACTGGAGAAAGGTGGAAGATACAGTGCCGAAACGTAGCTTTCAAAGGGTTTGAAGCCAATTATAATGGCTTTCAAATCAGTTAACTTTCGTTCGTTTTAGAAAAGAGCTTTCGAAAGGGTTGCTACCATTCTGTTCTAAGAAAGCTTTCGAATGAGTTGTCGCTCATTTAATTTTGAAAAGGAGCTTTCGAAAGGAAAGTTGTGACGATCCGCATTTCGAAAGGTTTAAAATTGACAATAATCCACACATGTCCAACTCAAATAATCCGGAACATCGATAATCTATGGGGTTAATTAAGAAAAATAAGAAAAGAAGAAAACAAATACAGAATCTCGTAGCGGAATGACACAATATAATAATCAAATAAACAGTTCATGAAGCTGTTTACACTATACATTTGATTATAATTTTACAATATAAATCAGAGTTATATATACAAACGAACAATAAATGCAGCAAAACAACAATGTGGTGGAATAATACTAGTAGTATAATATACCAAATCTTCGTCTTCGTCCTCTAGAAAAAATGTCTTCAATGTGCTGAAAACTCAGGGCCGACCCATGCGTAATGAAAAGACAAAATACTCGAGCTAGGATTAAAATATCCTTATGTGAGTCAAATAAATATCACATATGATATGAGTGTAATAGCGTCAGAGATGTTTACGGGGTTTTACATCTCCTATCTAGTGTATAACATCCGTGCAATAACTCAAGAGATGTTACGGGATTCTCCATCTCTTAAGAATCCATCAAAATATTCATATATGGTAGAATACGCTGTATATTAATGTCTAATCAGTTAAATAAATATTTTTCTTAGCGTTATGGCTTTACATTAATTCCCCTTAACGCGTTTTTAAGCATTGTCGTACAGTTTGCATACAACGCCCCAGTAGAACATCGGGGGATAGGGATGCCCGTGATACGACAAGACTAAACCAAACTCGTAGTGGTCTCATATAAGGATAAAAGTATGACAATGCACGTGAGTCAATGCCCAAGGTAGGATACTACCAATTCAGGTTGTACGGCTGGTGGTAACGTATCGTAGCCATGACCCCATCCATCCTATATCGAGTCAAAGGGAGGTTATTCCAAATCAAGGTGCACCAATCGAAACCAACATCAAAAGTAATAGTATGGACCAAGTCCAAGAAGAAAATCGAAGAACGGATGTCCGCTAGGGGTAGCTAGCCCACTTGGCCCTGTCCAACCGTCTTGTTTTATTAATTTCAAATTGGCACAAGTGCCGGGGTCTATCCATCATCGTTCTCTTTCTTCAAATCTAGCAAACGTGTGCCAAATCCAACTACTTCGTTCTGGAGTCTCCTACACGTACATAGTTGTTAAAGTGGTTCCAATATTGATAAAGAGTATGCCAATAAGAGGCCCCAGTCTTTTTAACAACCAAATGTCGTTTTACACACCGGTTGGTTCTTTTACATTTCGAAAATGATTCATACTTGATATCAAATATCATATTCGCTTCAAAATATCATTCATTTTAAAATATCATATTCGATTTGATATGTCATTTTCACTTCAAATTCAACTTAAATTACAAATTAGGATAACTTCATTTTAACCAAATTCGCATTTAAATCCTCGATTTAAATATAAACAATTCCCACTTTAACCAGTTTGAAATTTAGAAAATAGTTTGAATATTTTTAAATAGTTTAAAAGTTAAATAGTTTAAATAGTTTAGATATTAAAATAGATTATATATTAAATGATTTGAAAATTTAAATAATTTGGAAATTTAAAAAGTTGAATTTTAAAACAGTTTATAGGAAAATAGTTTATATTGAAAATAATTTCAAATTCAAAACTGTTTCTCCCCATTTCCAATAAATCTGGATTCAGGTCCAAATTTAAATCAAACTGATTCAATGTCAAATCTTCCAATTCAAAATCATTCAAAATCTCGAATCAATTCAAATCGACTCAATTTCTATTTCAATCCAAATCAATTTCAATTTCAATTTCAATTCAAATTAATTTCGATTTCGATTTAAATCAATTCCAATTTCAATTCGAATAAACGATTCGATTCAATGGTTTAAATTTCAATTCAATTCTTATTTTGAACCATTTCAATTTATATCAATTTCGAGTTCGATTTCAAAATACCGATTTAAATCACTTAAATTAAATTAAACTCCAATGTTCGAATTTAGATTCAAACTTCAAAATAGTTCAATTTCAAGCTCAAATTTTGAAATATCCATTCATACTAGTTTTACTTAGACAAATTCAAAGTTCAAGTAAAAGTTCAAATCTTTAAACAATTTCACTTTTCTTAATTCAAGTCATATGTCGATTGTCACTTCACATTTCAAAGTAAATCCTTAAAACAATTCATTTTAACCAATTTTAGTTTCAACGTTTCAAGAGTCGGATTCGAAATCAATTCAATCTTTATAAATTCGATTTTATTTCTTAAAACAAAATCATTTAAATAATTTCAAATTCAATAATTTAAAATCATTTAATTTAACCAATCCGGTGTCCGTATATAATTTTCTATCCTATGGCCAAGTGATCATTTATTTTTATTTTAATTTCAATTTCAGGGATGGATATATATCATTTCAACCCAAAATAAATATCATAGGTATGTATCATTTCAACATATTTCTTAATTTATTCAAAATAATTCAAATAATAGTTTACATACTGTCAAATAATATACAGGTTGATAACGGGGATGTGACGACCTACCTTTTTGGACGGTTTAAATCGACAATAAACCACACATGTCAACTCAAACCATTCAAAAGGGAGGATTGACAATGGGGTAAATAAGAAAATAAGGGAAAAGAAGGGAAAAACAAAACACAGAATCTCACATCGGAAGGACAAATTATAATACTCAAATAAATTAATAAACAGTTCATGAAGCTGTTTTATAATATACATTTGATTACACAATTTTTACAACAATCAGAGTACAAACAATGACATACCAATAATGATGCAGTGGAAAATTACGAATAATATAATATACCAATAATAAGCGTTTCGAGCTTGCACGACCAAACGATAAGTCTGATCGCTATGAAACTTAAAATTCTATAATAATTCACTATTACGGATCCGATGAAACTGGTTTCGTTGAAATCCGAGAGAGTGCCCAAAAACATAATTTTACATGTTAATTAAATAAATTATAAATTAAAAATCAATTTAATCACCTTTAAAATTCTAGATTAAAAGTTAACATTTTTCATCACTCTTGATTAAATAGGAATTTATAATCTTTTAAAATACAATTTTCCATATTAAATCCAAGGTTTAAATATTACATAAATTTCATCGTTCAATTACAACTGTAATAAATCCATTCATTGTAATTTAAATTTTAAAAAAATCTTTTACTTTGATTCTCACTCTTTTTATTGAATCAACTATTCACTTATGAATATAATTAACATTAGTTTACGTTTTATTACATTCATATTCTACAGTTATCATCTTAACCCATATTAACGACAATATTTAATTATATTAAAATCACATTGATTTCCAAATTATTTCAGTGAATTAAATAATAAAATAATAATTAAAACAATTATTACACATTAGTAATTCAAACACATTTCTAAGTTTATTGTTTACAACCAAAAGCTATTAAATTTACGTACTAATTAATTGATTTCATATTCCGTAATAAACCTATTTCAATTAATAACAGATAATTTCAACATTAAATCCAACATTTAATTTATTCCTTATTTACAATTATAACAAAATTAACTTTACAATTATTTCAATTGATTGAAATTACATAAAAATAGTTGTCAATAACATTCAAACAACATTATTAAATCATATTCTAATTATTTTTCTCTTTAATAAATCATAAATTTTAATTTCTCACAATATTAAATTTCAAAATCTTATTTAATTTAATAGTTTTAATTATCAAAATACGGGTTGTTACACTCTCCCCCACTCAAAACTTTTCATCCTAGAAAAGAAATAAGAAGGAATTAAGAAACTTGATATAATTTTATTTAAATTATTCAATTTATAAACACTTTAATTTACAACATTAAGTTTTAATATAACTATGAAAATAACCACGTTTTCACAAAAATTTCTACGTCCTAAATTTACAAAAATTTCGGTAGAGTCTCCTTTGTGCCGCTAGGTTCGGAAAACTAATAATATCAATAATTTCAATATATATCATATTTCAATTATAAACATCCCAAACCATAGGAAAAACAATAAAATATCATTCCAAAATCGTAATCCGAAAACGTACCTATTTGTTGGGCAAACAAACTCTATTTATGAAACCAAAAGCAGTAGCTATTGGTTCTCTGTATCTCACTTATATAATCCAAGAGTTAAAACTATGTAAAAGAGTAATATTTGTTTCAATTTGTAACACAAGCAGCACACAATATATAATAATCATATGCAAACAAAAGCAGTACAACCATTGTATGGCACAAAATAATCCATCAACCACTTATAGCAACCAAAACTATTGGTTTGTCCAGGTTCAAAAACTTTTCATCGTATAAGGGTGGTAAATAAACTACCAAGTATACCTTACGCTCAACAGCCTTAGATAATTACTTAATAGATTATTCATACATCCTTAATCAATTTGAAGTATCATTTCCCAAACTTCCCATCCAGGAAATTTTCCTCAAGGACAATTTTTAGGGCTTTTTTTACCGTAAGGACAGCCCGCTAATTATTTTCTCACACAAGGACACACGCACGTATTTTCCTTCCAGCTCACTTTCACGCGCTTCTTCCTCCTCTTCTTTTTCTTCATTTCGATCAAATTTTATTTGTCGCGATCCAATTTACTCTCGCAATCAAAATATCGATCAACCTTGTTTGGTCATTTCAATTTCGTTCTTCTGAAAATTATAGTTCATCTATTATATTTTTCTCATGCACGTTTGTCGACCTCTTTCTTTTCATATTTCTACCGTGATCTCGTTTTTTTTCAAAGTTTTGATACAAAGTTATTTGGGTTGTGTATAAAGTTGTGATAGAGTGGAAAAATATCATATTTTATGTTCAGTTTTTGGAATTCATTTTTATTTTTTTCTTTTTATCATTTTGTTTATTATCAGTAACTAGGTATCAGTTTTGTATACGGTAGGTATCAGTTTTGTATACGGTAGGTATCAGTTTTGTGAAATTGAATAATTAATGTTCTACATTGAACATATTTTTACTAATGTTTATTTTTTATTTTTTATTTTCAGTGGGGATAACAGTCTTCTTTGTCTGTTTATGTTGAATAACACTGGATGTCTATTGATTGCTCTTTGTATGATTTGAAGAATGAGATATAAGCTTGTGATGATTGGAAAAGTATCATTGATTGGGTTGTATATAAGCTTGTGATAGAGTGGAAAAGTATCATATCTTAGGATCAGTTTTCTGGTATCATTTTTATTTTTTCTTAGTATAATTTTTTTTGATTATCAGTAACTAGGTATCAGTTTTGTATACGGTAGGTATCAGTTTTGTGAAATTGAATAATTAATGTTCTACATTGAACATATTTTTACTAATGTTTATTTTTTATTTTTTATTTTCAGTGGGGATAACAGTCTTCTTTGTCTGTTTGTGTTGAATAATAACACTTTTAGCACTGGATGTCTATTGATTGCTCTTTGTATGATTTGAAGAATGAGATATAAGCTTGTGATGATTGGAAAAGTATCATTGATTGGGTTGTATATAAGCTTGTGATAGAGTGGAAAAGTATCATATCTTAGGATCAGTTTTCTGGTATCATTTTTATTTTTTCTTAGTATAAATTTTTTTGATTATCAGTAACTAGGTATCAGTTTTGTATACCTTGGGTATCATTTTTCTGAAATGGAAAAACTAATGTTCTAAACTGAACATGTTTTTACTAATGTTTTTTGGCATTGGTGATAATGTGGCGCAGGTAGACCATCAGCTAAGTCTAAAGGAGGATTTTCATATTTTCAGAACAAGCATAATAGATGTGGCGAGTGCAAAGCAGCTTGGTTATAATAAATGGAATTGTCAAGCTTCGAAGAGGATATGGTTTGATTTTTCATTTTGAATTTGTTCAGATTAATAAGTGGATGTGTGACTTGTTTTGGTGGTTTATTGTAATTGGACCTTTTTTTATTAATTTGTATTCAATATAGCATGGAATTTGTTATAAATGGAATTTGTTATTAATTTGTGTTCAGTTTATTGTAAGTGGATGTATTCAGTTTTAGTATCAGTTAAATGTTTTTACAGTATTAGTTCTGGTGTATGTTTTTACAAGTAAGAGCAGCTTTGTTTTAAGAACATAACATCATTACTTCATAAGTATCAAATTGCAACAGAACATCATTACTTCACAAGTACAAATTTCAACAGAATTACATTACTTTACAACCATCAAATTTAATTGTGAAACATCAAATTTAATGGTACAAGCATATAGTATGCTTTGAATTAAAATATTTAACAGTTTTACTACCACACTTAGTATCGATTTGTGTATGAATTTTTGCGTTTGTAGCTATTACTTTAATATATATTTGCTAAATATTTTATTTTATTTTTTATTATGTAGTTATCTTTTTTGTTTTCGTAGGTGTCAGTTTTGTTTCTGTAGGTGTCAGTTTCTTTTATGTAGGTATCAGTTTTGTTTTTGTAGGTATCAGTTTCTCTTATGTGGGTATCAGTTTTGTTTCTGTAGGTATCAGTTTCTTTTATGTAGGTATCAATTTTCTTCTTGTAGTAACTGTTTATTTCTGAACTAACTGTTTTTGAAATTGAGAGATAATATTTTTCAATATGTTGTTATGAATCATTTTTTTCAAGTAGGTTGCTCAACCTTTCTGCATATACAACAAATTGCTTCTCTGGCTTCACTGCCCAAAAACCCAACTCATCTGCCATGGCCTGACTCCAATCCACCTTCCTCGACCAACACAATCATCGCCAACAACTCGCGACCTCAACCTCGACCAAACCGCGACTTAATCAAAATTTTCTCCTCACCGCCTCCTACAAAACACCAACCACAACCGCGACATCAAACATAGACTCAAAGAAATTGGAAATTGTAATTTTGGTTTTGGGAAAGTGATTTTGGTTTTGGGGAGACTGTGGAAATTGATTTTGCTTCTGAGCAATTGAACGAGAAATCGATTTGTTTTGATTTAATTTTATTTTTAAAACAAAGTTCGTCGATTTTTGAGTGAAAGCGAGAAGGAGGAGACGAGAAGAATTCTTTGTTTTGTTTTAATTTGTATCTGGGCTTTGGGCTTTGTCCTTACGGTAAAAGTTTTTTGCGCATGTCCTTCTGAGCAATTATTTACTTTACTTTGTCCTTTAAAATTATTTCCCCCTTCCCATCAGCCAAAACAATAAAGAATTTAAGTATTATTTAAATTTGCACGATGTACATAAATCTTTTATACACAATATCAATTCTAATTGCTTGCTTGAATCCACACATTCCACTTTCGAACTAGTATTGTTAACCCGACCACTCTAGTGCGGATTCTGATCCGATTTCTTGATTCGAAATTTCCGTTTCCTCGCATGGCCATAAACCATGATAGAAAACTTCAAATTCGTATCAAAAATTCATATCAATTGTTCGCAGTCAAGAATCGAGCGATAAATCCTAATTCAAACTGGTGTGAATTACTACAAATCTTGTATTCAAATTTGAATCAGAACTGTTATGCAAATAAAATGATTTACGCACAATTTACATATTTTATTCTATTGGTTTCTTTTCACATCATTATTTACTTATAACCTTGTTATCCATTTTAATATTACATCAATGAATCATTCAACTTAAGTTTCATAAGTTCTTAATTTACATTCACCCTTTCTTATATAGTATCATTGAATATTATCCATTTCTGAGTCATTTCAACATTTTTTGAAATTATAATCATTTACTTTACATAGTATTCAATTTTACTATTCACTTTAATTATAAATAACTTCAAAACATTAACTTAAGTTTATAATATTCTTATACATCTTAAAAAAAATTTATAATCACATGTTCATTTTTGAAGCATTCTTGTCAGTAAGCTTTTACTTGTATAATATTCGAATACATATTCATATTTTACATTCAACTTTTAAATATTTCTGGTAAGTTTTATATATGTTTTTATAATGTAATTGAGTGTTATATAAATTTATCTTATTCATTTTAGTTAGCAAAATTACTCAATAATCTAAATCTTTTAAATTTCATTACCCTTTACTTTACAAGTGACAAATCTCCAATTTCTTCACAATTTCATTAATCACTTAGCTTCTAATTTCTTATTTCTCATTTTAGAGGTTTCCAACTATTAAAATTTAACTTTATATCTAGAACTTAAAATCATAAATTTAATAGCAACTTAAGAACTAAATACCGGGTTCATTTCAAATCATTTTGAAATTATATATATATATATAGATATTCATATCTTTTATGTATATCAAATCATACTTAAGAAATTAAAATTAAAATTTGTTTATCAAGACAAATTTGTAGCAAAGCTACTTGGTGGTCTTTCCACTTTAAAACTCGAAAATGAACGTCGATAATGCTGCGATCATCACCGAAATTATTTTCCAGCGATAGAAGGGGGGAGAACAGAACTTATTTCCTTTTAAATTCTTTTAAAACATTTCTTTCAAATAACATTGAAATTATTTATATTCGAAAATACTTCCAAATAATACTAATATTATATTTCAAAATATTTGAAAAACCAATTTCAAAACTCCGAAACTTAAGTTCTCAAATTTCCAATTCATATTCACTTTATTTGTAAATCCTATTTTGCAACCAATATTTATAAAATTTTCCTAACAAACAAACATATCACATACAACTATACCCATTTATAAAAATTAGTCTTTTATATACAAAATATAATACTAGGTAAAATTATTTCATTTACCTATTTTTAAACAATATTGTGTTGGTCTGCCCTAATAAGTGTTTAGAAATCCTTATTAATGCCATGGCGTCCCATGTTCCGACTAGAATTCATAAATAATCAACAGAACAAATTAACACAATACAAAATATTTTTATATCAAATACGCTCTCTCATATATATATACTCTCAAACTCATTCTAGGGTATTGATAACCCTATCTCTAATGAGTTAACTCCGAACAGGCTAAGGGATCTATAACCAAAGCTCTGATACCAACTGTGACGACCAACCTTTTTAGACGGTTTAAATCAACAATAAACCACACATGTCAACTCAAACCATTCAAAAGGGAGGATTGTTAATGGAGTAAATAAGAAAATAAGGCAAAAGAAGGGAAAAACAAAACATAGAATCTCATAGCGGAAGGACAAAATATAATACTCAAATAAACAATTCTTGAAGTTGTTTTATAATATACATTTGATTACACAATTTTTACAACAATCAGAGTACAAACAATGACATACCAATAATGATGCAGTGGAAATTACTAATAATATAATATACCAAACTTCGTCTTCATCCCCCAGAAATAAAGTCTTCAACAATGAAATGCCCAGGCTGACCTGAGCGTAATGAAAAGACAAAACACTCGAGTTAGAACTAAAAAATCTTACGTAAGCTAAATCCACAATAAGTAAATACGAGTTTAATGGCTTCGGAGATGTTTATGGAATTTTACATCTTCTATCCAGTGTATAACGTGCGTGCAATAACTTAATAGATGTTTCGGGATTTTCCAACTCCTAAAGATCCGTTAAATTATTTATATGTAGTAATATACGCTATATATAGTGTTTGTAAAGTAAAGTATTAAAATAGCGTTAAGGCGTTACCCATATCCCCCTCAACACATTTTAATAGGCATCGTAGTCTATACAGTACTGTAAACTGCACCGTAAACTAGTGGGCTATCAGGGAGCACTCCATAGGTACGACATAAACCAAAATTGTAGTGGGCTCGATAAGGCATATGACAAGGCATGCGACGCAATGCCCAGGGTAGGATTCTACCGTTTTGCACGCTCGAACTGGGGGTAACGCATAACAGCTGTTATCCCAACTTTTGGCAAAGCCGAGATACCCAAAGAGTAACTGAAAATCAATGATTATTAGTCATGAACATCGATTGTGCATCGTAGGTTCACCATGGATATCGATGAATTTTGTCCGAGTCCGGATCGGGCTGCAATTGATAAGACATGTCAAGCAAGGTCAGATGAAGCAACGTTCCAAGTTTCGAGTCAGTCCGAGTCCGTATGCTCAAGATATCGCCAAAAGGAAATGGATGAAATAGGCTAGGCTCGAATCGATCAGAAGATCATTGCGTCGAATCCATCATGTTCGACTCCATCTGCTTCGTATCCATAAGAGCTGCAGGTCTTCGACTCCATCGAAACAAATTCCTTCAAAATCACAGAGGCAAATCACTTCGAATCCATCCGGTGTCGCTGGTTCGAATCCGCCCTTAAGAGATAACTTCGTATCGATCGCCTATTGTTTTCCAACAATCGATACGAACGAAGCACACTGGAACCATCCTATGCCTGGCATTCGAATCCATATGGTTTGAACGACTTCGAATCGATCAACAAGTATAGACTATGACCGGTTCAAACGCACCTTGCCTCGAACCCATTCCCACCTTCGAATCCAAACATCTCGAATCCACTACAGCTAAAACCAAGGGTTTGACCCAGAAAACTCGAAGAAAAAGGGGGAATGACTCGGAGCATGCGCACCACGTCATCATCTTCACGTGCAGGAGGATCGATTCGAACGAATCGATTCGAGCATATCGATTCGAACGACTCCAGGAAGCAAAAATCTTCAACTTGAATCGATCATAACTTGAGATCTACACATCCAAATGCAATGAAATTTTCACAGTAGCTTGAGCACATGTTGAAGAATGTTCACACCAAATTTCAGCTTGATTGGACAATTTCTTGATCGATTCGAACCAAGGGTCGAATCGATCCCAAAGTCGGCCCGGATCTCCAGATCTCGGCCATGTGGGCCCCCTCACGTGCCAGAACTGGTCTCCCTTCAATTTAGGCGAAATATCAGCCTCCTACACCTATAAATAGAGCCCCTGGTCATTCAGAAAAGGGGTCAGACAATTTTGAGAGCTAAAGAGCGCCCAGACTCTGCCAGATTTACTCCAGATCACCAATGCTGCCTTAGATCCAGACTTATCTCAGAAAATCAGTTGTAATACAACACACGAAATTGTAATCTTCAAGCATCGAGCAATAAAATCATAAAAACCTTAAAGTGGACGTAGGCCGGAGATAGCCGAACCACTATAAATCTTGTGTCACTGTTCATTATTTCTGAATTGCTATTTGTTATTTGCTTAGATCTGAAATTCCGAGAGCCCAGATTCAGGCAATACACAGACTTGGTGGCAGGACTGGAACGAATTTACACCGAAACCCGGGGGCAACTCCCCTATCGAAAACCACCCAGGAGAGATCCCACGGAGGGGGGAACGTAGGACTGGAAAGTACTGCCTATTCCATGAGCTGGATGGGCACACTACCGATGAATGCCGCCACCTGAAGGATGAGGTGGAAGAACATGCCAGGAGTGGAAGATTGCCGCAGTATGTCAGAGAACGCACGACGGCGGTTAGACCCGAACAACTACCACCTCAACCAAACAGGAATGATCCTGGATCGGGATCACGACTCGTCATCAACTGATTGTGATGGCAAGGGCCAAGTTCAAGATTTGGACTCTGGTCGATTAGCTTTCTTAGATTTGATTTCCAAAATAAAACGGCTATCCCACTTACTCATGTACGGGAACCGGAGAGATCCCTAGGCATGCTCTGAGATGGAAATAGACCGCTCCGCCCGGAGAGGCATTATCTTGTTTTTCCTGGTGTTTGAGATTGAACATCTAGGATTTGAATTTAATAAAGAAACACTTATTAAAATAAACCTTTGACCAGAGAGTTAAAGGATAAACATTAAATATCAAAATAAACATGATCGCTTTATGACCTTACCCGGAGAGGCGGGGTCCGGAGTGCAAGAAGTGAGTTGCTTCGCCGGAGAGCCACAGGATCGACTCACTTAAGCATCGTTTCCTATTCACCGGAGAGTGATTGGATCAGGATTCGATAAGAGCCCGGAGAGGCTATGATCGGCCCACGATTTAGGCCATGACATCGCTTAATGTTCAGATACACTGAACCGTAGTGCAGGAGGTGAGTCGCTTCGCCGGAGAGCGACAGGATTGACTCACTTAACGTTGTTTCCCCTTTACCGGAGAGTGACAGGATGGGATCCAACATGAGCCCGGAGAGGCTATGATCGGTCGAGAACGACCAAGACATCGCTATACGCCCTAGCTGGGGCCAGAGTGCAAGGGATAGAAAGCGACGCCGGAGTGGAATAGGATCTTTCTATTCAATCGCTAAATCTAGAATGGGTTTGACAAGGGTCCAGAGTGACCATCAATAGTACGGAGAGACCGTGGAATTTCATCCTTAACTTCCACTGGAAAAAATTGATAACAATTCGGCTTCGAACAGCCATGGACTTGATTGAAAATGCTATAAGCTATGAGTAAAACATGAACTCACTACATCCAATTTAAGACTGATCAAAACACGCCTTTTACCAAAAAGGCATGTTTTGGGGGGCAAAATGTTATCCCAACTTTTGGCAAAGCCGAGATACCCAAAGATTAACTGAAAATCAATGATTATTAGTCATGAACATCGATTGTGCATCGTAGGTTCACCATGGATATCGATGAATTTTGTCCGAGTCCGGATCGGGCTGCAATTGATAAGACATGTCAAGCAAGGTCAGATGAAGCAACGTTCCAAGTTTCGAGTCAGTCCGAGTCCGTATGCTCAAGATATCGCCAAAAGGAAATGGATGAAATAGGCTAGGCTCGAATCGATCAGAAGATCATTGCGTCGAATCCATCATGTTCGACTCCATCTGCTTCGTATCCATAAGAGCTGCAGGTCTTCGACTCCATCGAAACAAATTCCTTCGAAATCACAGAGGCAAATCACTTCGAATCCATCCGGTGTCGCTGGTTCGAATCCGCCCTTAAGAGATAACTTCGTATCGATCGCCTATTGTTTTCCAACAATCGATACGAACGAAGCACACTGGAACCATCCTATGCCTGGCATTCGAATCCATATGGTTTGAACGACTTCGAATCGATCAACAAGTATAGACTATGACCGGTTCAAACGCACCTTGCCTCGAACCCATTCCCACCTTCGAATCCAAACATCTCGAATCCACTACAGCTAAAACCAAGGGTTTGACCCAGAAAACTCGGAGAAAAAGGGGGAATGACTCGGAGCATGCGCACCACGTCATCATCTTCACGTGCAGGAGGATCGATTCGAACGAATCGATTCGAGCATATCGATTCGAACGACTCCAGGAAGCAAAAATCTTCAACTTGAATCGATCATAACTTGAGATCTACACATCCAAATGCAATGAAATTTTCACAGTAGCTTGAGCACATGTTGAAGAATGTTCACACCAAATTTCAGCTTGATTGGACAATTTCTTGATCGATTCGAACCAAGGGTCGAATCGATCCCAAAGTCGGCCCGGATCTCCAGATCTCGGCCATGTGGGCCCCCTCACGTGCCAGAACTGGTCTCCCTTCAATTTAGGCGAAATATCAGCCTCCTACACCTATAAATAGAGCCCCTGGTCATTCAGAAAAGGGGTCAGACAATTTTGAGAGCTAAAGAGCGCCCAGACTCTGCCAGGTTTACTCCAGATCACCACTGCTGCCTTAGATCCAGACTTAGCTCAGAAAATCAGTTGTAATACAACACACGAAATTGTAATCTTCAAGCATCGAGCAATAAAATCATAAAAACCTTGAAGTGGACGTAGGCCGGAGATAGCCGAACCACTATAAATCTTGTGTCACTGTTCATTATTTCTGGATTGCTATTTGTTATTTGCTTAGATCTGTGATTTGTGTGTGAATATTGTTGATTTGTATTCATACGCTGGTGCTTTCACTACACTTGGGGTTTGTGACCAATTTTGGCGCAAACAACAGCTACTACTGCCCAACTCGAAACACACTCTCATAATCAAATCGAGGGTGGCCATCAATCAATCACAGATTAACATATATGGTATCGAAGAAGCGTGTCCGATAGGAGAATCGACCTCACTTTGCCCGGGATAGATCCTGCTTTAGTCATATCAAGCTGACACGAAGTTCAGGGCTGTGTTCTTACCTCATACCAGTAGCGTTCGCCAATCCATCCTACTTCGTTCTAGATTCTCCACCACGTGCACAGTTGTTAAAGTTGTTTCGGAATTGGCAGAGAGTATGACAATATCTGACCCGGTCTCTTTAACAACCAAACGCTTATTTCACACCATGGTCATTTTATTAAACGTTTTTAATAATAAATCCAAAAACAGTTTATACCTTCATATCAAGATATTCATATAATTATTCCAAAAGTATAAATATATTCATAAATACCGTGGAAGATTTCTTTCAATTAATTTTGAAAATAATTTATGAATCCCTCTTAAACCATTTATAAACTATCTATATGCTTTAGAACCATTTATAAACCTATTTATAAATTCCAAAACAGTTTACAACTCTTCCCCTTTTCATAAACTTCTACGCAAATTCCTTTAAAACGCTTCCAAATCCCTTTATACAAGTTCTTTTATAAAACCCTTTATAAAATCCTTTAAAACCTTTATAACTCCTTTATAAAACCATTATAAAATCCTTTATGAAAATCTTTTATGAAAATCCTTTTATAAAATCCATTATAAAATCTCTTACAAAACTTTTATAAATTCCTTACAAAACCTTTTACAAAATTCTAAAATCTTTTACAAAAATCTTTTATCTATTAAAGTTATTATAAAAGTCTGTATCTATTATCTTAACAAAAAACTATATTTATTATATTAAATTAAATTTAAAATATATATATTAAAACTATATTAAATATTATATTAAATTAAATTTTATACTATTTAAAATATATATATTTAAAACTAAATAAAATTATAAGTTTAAATCTTAAATTTACATTTAAAACCATTTATTAACTTATAATTTGAAGCTTTAAAACGTATAAAATAAATTATTTTCCAAATACAAATTTTCAAATAAAATCATTAAATTAAATTTAAAAACCAAATTTATAAATCAAACATACTTTACCATTTAGAAAATAATTTAAAACCGACCAATGGTGTCCGTACATAATTTTCTACACTATGGTCAAGTGATTGGGTATGTATCATTTCAACCCAAAATAGTTAAATTTCCCTGGGTATATATCATTTCAACCCGCATCCCAAATCAATAATTTACAATCAATAAAATCGCTCGGGTATGTATCATTTCAACCTATAACGATTTTCCCTAATCTATAAGATCATTCGAGTATGTATCATTTCAACCCATAGCGATAACAAGGATATAAACATCCAATCAACCAAAATGTCAGCAAATAGACATCCATCACAATCAACATCCAAATCAGCCAATAAATCACAATAATTAATTGGTTATAATTATCAGGTATTTAACTATCAATTTAAATTTGATATTAATTAAAAAGGCAGTTTAATTCGATATAAATTCAAATTAAATTTAAATGACAATTTTAATTACCAAACAGCTATCAATAAAATTCTTATCAATTCATAAATTTAATTCAACTAACATAAGAAGGTTTAGTATTTCGTGAGTGGGTTATGTGACACCCCACCTCTATATTCACACTAGCCAAGGACACTACGGGGTAATGCCGTCGACTAGCATGAAGAATAAGGCTGTTGAGGAGCGACCATCTGTGTAATTGCTTTGTGCGAGTACCGATATGTCAGATAATATAAAAACACTTTTTAGTTCAAGGGGAATTCCGACATATCTAACACAAACTCAAAGCTACCACACAGTGGCTATGTGGGCTTCAGAAACAAATATAGAAATAAACATAACACAAATCGGTCATAGATATTCATATCACAAAGGCGGAAACATATATAAATATAACACATAGAAGTGTACATCAAAGTAGTGGTCAAACTAGATCCACTACATCACAAAAGAATAGATACAAGTGATAGACAAAAGAATAAGTATACATCAAGGAGTCTCTATCTCGAATGTATAACAACAAAAACTACTAATCTAAAGTAGTTAGCTAAAAATCAGATAATAGACCCAGATAAGAAGTCAAGTAGAAGCACCTGAAATACCTCGGTCTGACCCGAGTATTATTTAAGAAGAAAATAATAAACGGATCAGTCTAGCTATAAATATCATATAAAATGAGATAGGATAAGAGATATGACCAAAAACGTATGATAACAAAAATGCCATACTATGACAAGTATACATAAGGTAACAGCAAAAATCATACAATATCTCAAATATTTTCAAACACTAAAAAGAATGTCATATTCTTTAAATTATTCACCAAAACACAAATATTGACAAACATATCAATGCCAACCACAAAAATCGGTGAAAACACAAATACTAGAAATCATCAACTAGAATCCAGAAATCACAAAAAGGGGAAGGCCTATCATAAACGAGAGCATGAAAACTCCCTAACACGTGTGTCACAAACGGAACGCTATTCCATGGTCGCTAACCATCAAGTTTGAGCTGAAACTCCACAAACGACTCGAAGACCATGGGTCGCTACTCCACCAACTTGAGTCGAAGGTCCACAAATGGCCTGAGGACCATGGGTCGCTACCCCACCAATTTGAGCCGAAGCTCCACAAACGGGGTTTAGTCCCCACACAAACAAAGAGACATCGCACATCGCTAGTCTAAATCTCAAAATGATCATCATTGATCGACAAGTGTAAATTACACTAAGCTAGTAAATATAAGAGTTTAGCTTCATGTCCCATAACCACTAGCTTAACTTAAATATTTACGAACAAATTGTAGACTTCCACTCGAGAATAAGTGTAAATTACACTAAGCTAGTAAATATAAGAGTTTAGCTTCATGTCACATAACCACTTACTTAACTTAAAAAATTTACGAACAGATTGTAGATTTCCACTCAAAGATTGTCATAAGATTTTAAATCGAACAAGTCCAAAAATTAACCGACGAAGTAAACGCAAGTGTTTCATACCATTTGTTTTGCTAAGCCATTTAATTAGATTTCTCATACGAATGACGTAAAGGTTTGTATATACTAATAGATTGGAAAACGGTTTTAAAACAGAGCTTTATATTTAAAATAGTGTCGAAATCGTTTATGTGAAAGAGTTTTAGTATTTGCTACTAGTATAGAAACCTTTGTACTTAAAAGTGACAAATCACAAAAAATGATTGTAGAAACAATCAATCACCAAAAATTCACATACGAAAATGTGAATTAAATCCATAAAAATCAATATCAAATCTATCAAACGGATATTCCCAAAAATCCAAAGAAAGAAGTCATCAAAGTCGATAATAAGTGATAACAACTAACCGGGTCGACAAAAATCGATAAACATTGGAAATTCACTCAAAAAATAGGCAAAACTGAACAGTTCCAGACGTCTGGTTTAGAATCCAGACATCTGGATTTGTTTTCTGGAAATTTTCAAAAAACCTCCCAGACGTCTGAAATTTCAAGGCAGACGTCTGAGACCTAACCAGACGTCTGAACCTTTATTTCAGACGTTTGGAATTAGTCTCTGCCATTTTTATTTTTCTACGTGCTTATATTTTTTCCTCCAGAGATCATAACCAGACATCTGGACTTGGTAACCAGACGTCTGGTCACCTGGTCTGGGCAACAATTTGCCTAGGCCAAGATGGCCAAAACGTTTCGGGAGCGATCGGACGAGCAACAACGACTAGGGATTTATGCCAAGCAACAACCCAGCCTTATAGGCTCTTCGATACACCCCAAATATCAATGTCCAAACATCCATAGTAGGATTTTCATAAAATTGGACCAAAACACCAAAATTTGGAAAATTCACCAAATCAACTCAAATCAAAAGCAAATGAACATGCACAAATGTTAGGAATTCATACCTAACAACAATGAAAGTTATAGACGTAGATGTGAGTTAAAGAACTCACCTTTAAAACTCAAAAACAATGAACGAGAAGCTCTAAAACAAAGGGAAGGCCAATTCCTCTTCAACTTCAACTCAAGAAGCTCCAATCTAAGCTAATAAGCAAATATTTCCTAAGTTAGGGTTTAGGAATTTCTGAAATTGAAGAGAGATAGAGATGGAGAAGATGAAGAGGATGCTTACCTAAGCATCTCCTTGATTTTGGACTTGAATTTGAGTTTCCTAAACAAAACTAGGGTTTAGGAATTTCTATTTCCCATTCTTTCCCCCATTTTTCTTTTGAGCTAGAGTGTTAGGAAATGAAGAATGAAATGAATGAAGAGGAGTTGAGTTAGTGTATTAAGTTGGGTTAGTGGGCTGAAACCCAAACCCAAATAGAAAAATAACAAAATTCTACTCAACTCCAAACATATCGATGTTTATACTCAAAAAAGTTGTAAACGCCATTTTGGACTCAATGGAAGTGGTCTTGAGTCCCAATTCGACTGTTTACAAAAATAACATTTCGGACTTTAATCCAACCAACGATGCTATATTTAAATAAAACATTTAAATATACAAATCATAAAATATGCAAGTTGTTACAGACTCCCCTCCTTAAAGAAATTGCGTCCTCGCAATACTTAAGAAGAAAATAAAAAGTAACAACCATACTAAGGCATAATCAACACAAAAGAAAATTTGAAATAAGAAGTTCGCCTTAAGGAGCACGAGAGAGTAAGTCCGGATGTGTTCACTCGATGAATTCTCTGGATTCCCAATAACAATCCTTAGGATTTGAGGACCATTGAACTTTCACAAGTGGGACATCTTTATTACAAAGACGTTTAACCTCCGTAGCAATGATACGAATATGAAGTTGCTCATAAGTCAAATTTGGTGAAACTTCAATTTCTCCAATTACACCGGGCTCAAGAATAGAACCGGAATCCTAAGGCATTTCCGTAGTTGAGAGACGTGGAATACATCATGAATAGTAGAAAACTGAGCCGGTAATAAAAGGCGATAAGCCACAGAACCAATGCGTTTAGTGAAGGGAAATGGACCAATATATCGAGGTGCTAATTTTCCCGATCGACTGAAACGCACAACACCCTTCATAGGTGAAACACGAAGAACACCAAATCTCCCACAGAAAATTCTAGTTTCCTTCTTCGGTTATCGGCATAGGATTTTTGCCTACTTTGAGCTTCTTTCATCCTATGACGAATAAGGTCAATCATTTCTGTGGCATCACGGATAAAATCTGGACCTAAAACCAGCTTCTCACCGGCTTCAAGCCAACATGAAGGAGATCGGCATGGCCTTCCGTATAGTGCTTCGAAAGGAGCCATACCAATACTAGATTGGAAGCTATTATTATAGGAAAACTCAACAAGAGAAATACGATCTTCCCAACTTCCACCAAAATCAAGAACACAAGCACGAAGGAGATCTTCAAGAGTTTGATTCACACGCTCCGTTTTTCCATCGAACTGAGGATGATAAGCGGTGCTAAAATTAAGCTTCATTCCCAAAGCTTTTTGAAGACCCTTCCAAAATCCACTAGTAAACAATGGATCATGATCGCTAACAATAGAAGTAGGAACTCCATGCAATTTAACAATTTCTTTAACATAGATTTTTGCCAAAATAGGTACGGTCCGACTGGACCGAACGGGAATAAAATGGGCGGATTTTGTAAGTCTATCTACGATCACCCATAAACTGTCATGACACGAACGAGAATGGGGAAGACCGTCAATAAAGTCCATGGAAATTTGATCCCACTTCCATATTGGAATGTCCAAAGGTTGCAATAACCCACCGGGCCTTTTATGCTCGGCCTTCACGAGTTGGCAAGTCATGCAATGCTTAATAAAGTTAGAAATATCAGATTTCATTCCATCCCAATAATAAAGTCGCTTCATGTCCGCGTACATTTTACTACTACCGGGATGAATGGTAAATTTAGAACGATGAGAATCTTCTAAAATGTCTTTTCGAAGATCACAAATATTTGGCATGATAAGTCTACCAAATTTTCGAATACCACCATGAGCATCAATATCAAAGTCTTTCAACCCTTCAATACCAATTTTTTCCCTACATCTTCAGCTAAGAAGAATCAATTCGGGATCATGCCTTTGAACTCCAAGAATGCGGTCTAAAAGAGAAGGATGAGCCTCAAGGCTATATAAAAAAAGAGATGAACATGAATCGGATTTGCGATCTCGAATCTCACAAGTGGATAAAGTCTCGAGATCATTCCATTCAGATATCATCATGGAAACAACCGCTTATTGCTTACGACTAAGGGCATCGACAACTCGATTTCCCTTTCCGGGAGTAAAGAGAATATCAAGATCATAAGATGCAAGGAACTCGAGCCAACGTTGTTGATGCAAATTAAGTTCCTTTTGAGAAAATAAATACTTCAAAGATTTATGATCGTTGTAGAGAACAAATTTCGCTCCCAAAAGATAATGACGCCAAATTCTAAGGGCGAGAACAATAGCCACGAGCACCAGCTCATGAATGGCATATCTAGTCTCGACAAGCTTTAATTGTCAAGAAGTATATGTGATAACACATTCCATTTTTCATGAAAACGGCATTCAAACCAATACGACTAGCATCAGTATAAACAATCAAGTCTTGGTTCCCTTCGGGAATCACAAGAATAGAAGCATCGGAAAAGAGTTCTTTTAATTGATTCTCTTTCCCGAAAAGCTAAGACATTCAAAATTATAATTAACTTTATGTAATCATCTTTTTAGAAAAATTTAATTATTACATGTCAATTTACCATGTCTGACTGTCTCATAATAGCGTTTAGGAGATTCCTATCGATAACGTTGATCAAGCGCATCGACCAGAATTCTTAAAGCACTCAATGGGCAAAACAACACAAAATCATCTTCTATATGATAAACATGTCACTTATAAAATTTACAAATATTCTTTACTCGTTTTAAGAACAAAATCCAATTATACTTATAAATATCTTATTAAAAAGATTTGCAAATTTTAAATTGTTATTTTCATCCATAATCAATAAATACAAGCATGGTCTCATCGAGATATTCGCAGAACACTCGATTCATAAGATGGATGAAATAAGCTGAACAAACTGAATGACATCACGGGTCACTCATAAGAATCATAACGAGCGCGGAATGCGGTAAGGGGAACGCTACCCTCCATAACTCGTAGCTGATGAAAATCGGTGGCAAGGTCGAGCTAAAAAGACCTTAGCACCACTCAATAGATCGCTTAGGTGGTAATCCTAAGACAAGCTCAAAAATACCGGAAAATTCACAAACTACTAGAATGAGAGAAATAACATTTTCCTCATCATGTGGGTTTAAAGAATAAAATGATGCCACTGAATTTGGAAATCAAAATCATTAAGAACAATAGAAATCTGCTTAACAGATTGAGAATGTCAAAGATGGATAGTCCACTAGGGACATAGGATATGGGCTTCATACTGATTAAGCTAATCCTTTCCCAAAAATCATTCTGAAACCTAAGTAGCGCATAACATGCAAATCGGCTCGGAAAGAATAATCACATAAAATAATCTCGACATTTTTCACAAAGAAAACTGAGTGTTGCGGATCCATCAATCGAATTTGCAATTCTCAATGAAGTCATCAAGCCCATAATATTTAAAGAAAAAGTATCAACATGTTCTTTTGATATAAAAGAGTGAGATGCACCCGTATCAAAAATAACTCGAATAGGAAAATCACGAAATATTATAATGCCATCAAGGATAGAATGAGAAATACCTTGACCAAGAGAAGTGTTACTAGGGGCTTGCACAACATTTAGCTTCCCTTCCTTCTTGCTTTGAAGTTTGGGACATGAAGATATAGTATGACCCGAACTTTTGCAATAGCGACAAGTAAGGGGCTTCGGACACTTGTTTGCATAATGGTCCTTAGAACCACAATTGTAACATTCTCCACGAATAGAGGTAGGAGTCTTTGCTACCGAAGTTGCTTGCTTCCCTTTCTTGTTGGGATAAGGCTTGAACTTAAAAGGCCTCTTCTTATTGATGTTTTGTTTGGCCCTCACAACTTCAACATCACTTTCTTTATTAGCCTCTTCGAGTCGAAGAGCGATATCAACAAGCTGATCGAAAGAAACTTCTAATTTAAGAAGTAATGGCTTTTTGAGGTTCTTATTCAACCCATAGACAAATCTTTGATTTTTCTTCAATGGGGTAATAATATACTCGACCGCATACTTAGAAAGAGATTCAAAAGATGCGACATAGTCGGTCACAGAAGATTCACCTAGAACAAGGTCAATAAAACGTCGAGCTAAAGATACTTTTTCAGATTCTGGCACAAATTTTAACTCGAACCTTTCCCGGAATTGCTCCCAAGTAAGATTCGCTTCAATAATTTTCGAAATCAAAAGCTCATACCAATCTAATGCTCTCTCCTGGAGCATACTAGAAGCCACTTGGACTCGATTTAGATCAACAAGATTCATGCAGGAAAAGATGCGATCGCATGTTCTAAGCCAAGCTTGGACTTCTATAACGCTTTCGGAACCCTTGAAAGGCCTTCCACCCAAGTTGGTGTAATCACTGCACAAGCGTGCAAACCCAAATTTAGGATGAGTAGGCTCTGGAATGGGTCTGATAGCTTGAGCATTTTTCACAAGAACTAAGAGCTGCTGGGCAGACATAAATACTCCATCTTGAGGAGTAGCACTGGATTGACCGGCTGGGACGGCCTGGTCTAACCATTTCTCTTCTTTAAGAAAGAAAGAAGAGAAAAAAGGTTATTCACAGAATGAATATAAAAAAACTCGATTGATAAAACAAGGTATCATAAAAAGAAATAGGATAGAACAGTACGAAGACTCGAATTAAATCCTATGGCACGATTCCTAAGAGAGACTTAGGATAATGATCCTTGCTAGATTATTCTACATTGTTCCGAAGTTTGGCTCTGATACCAAGCTATGACGCCCCACCTCTATACTCATACTAGCCAAGGACACTACGGGGTAATGCCGTCGACTAGAACGAAGAATAAGGCTGTTGAGGCGCGACCATCTGTGTAATTGCTTTGTGCGAGTACCGATATGTCAGATAATATAACAACACTTTTCATTTCAACAGGAATTCCGACATATCTAATACAAACTCAAAGCTACCACACAGTGGCTATGTGGGCTTCGAAAACAAATATAGAAATAAACATAACACAAATCAGTCACAGATATTCATATCACAAAGGCGGAAACAGATATGAATATAACACATAGAAGTGTACATCAAAGTAGTGGTCAAACTAGATCCACTACATCACAAAAGAATAGATACAAGTGCTAGACAAAAGAATAATTATACATCAAAGAGTCTCTATCTCGAATGTATAACAACAAAAACTACTAATCTAAAGTAGTTAGTCAAAAATCAGATGATGGACCCAGATAAGAAGTCAAGTAGAAGCACCTGAAATACCTCGGTCTGACCCGAGTATTATTTAAGAAGAAAATAATAAACGGATCAGTCTAGCTATGAATATCATATAAAATGAGATAGGATAAGAGATATGACCAAAAACGTATGATAACAAAAATGCCATACTATGACAAGTATACATAAGGTAACAACAAAAATCATACAATATCTCAAATATTCTCAAACACTAAAAAGAATGTCATATTCTTTAAATTATTCACCAAAACACAAATATTGAAAAACATATCAATGCCAATCACAAAAATCGGTGAAAACACAAATACTAGAAATCAACAACTAGAAATCCAGAAATCACAAAAAGGGGAAGGCCTATCACAAACGAGAGCATGAAAACTCCCCAACACGTGTGTCACAAATGGAATGCTATTCCATGGTCGCTAACCATCAAGTTTGAGCTGAAACTCCACAAACGGCCTGAAGACCATGGGTCGCTACCCCACCAATTTGAACCGAAGCTCCACAAACGGGGTTTAGTCCCCACAGAAACAAAGAGACATTGCACATCGCTAGTCTAAATCTTAAAATGATCATCATTGATCGATAAGTGTAAATTACACTAAGCTAGTAAATATAAGAGTTTAGCTTCATGTCCCATAACCACTAGCTTAACCTAAATATTTACGAACAAATTGTAGACTTCCACTCGAGAATAAGTGTAAATTACACTAAGCTAATAAATATAAGAGTTTAGCTTCATATCCCATAACCACTAGCTTAACTTAAATATTTACGAACATATTGTAGATTTCTTATAATGGCCCACAAATCCGTACCCCTTTGAGTCGACAATATACTCCATCAGTTCAACTCAAAGTGGTCGGAAATACAAACCATTAGGGTTAAAGAAGAAAGAGGCACAAGAAGAAAATAGAAAACAACATCAAAATCTCACAATCGCAGCGGAACAATATATAATATATAACAACAGATTTTTATACAAAAGAATCTGTAACCGTATAATACTTACAATCATCAGAGTACAACACAATCCATAGCACACAACTGGACAGTTATAATAACTTGCCCTCACAAAAGCTGACTATACAGCTTACACTACACAGCGGAATATAAGTCAAGTACATGTGATACGTCTCGCCATCCAGCTCGTCTCCTGAGCTCCACAGCATCCTGTCCTGTATCTGAAATACTCGGTCTGACCCGAGTATTATAATAAAATAACACCCGAGTCAGTCTGGAAAATCAGCATGAGAAAACACACTCAATTGAATTATTAAAGTTTCAAAATCCTTTGAAATCAAAGGTATCTCGTAAGACCATGCCACAAATAAACATGTCGGGTTTTTACCTTACGATAACCAAAACATTTTTATCAAAACTGTCTGATATTATAATAGTGTCTATAGAAAGTAAAATAGAATCTAGCTGAAATGCTTGCATCTCACGTTCCAGCAATAGTTGGGCACAATCAAAACCGTGCATGCGCTTATTGGAGATTGGATTCCATACAATGGCAGGACTACTGGGGTACCGCCCATCACAGTACCTGGCCTAGATCAGAGTACCGAGGATCACTCCCGACCCCCTGCAACACAAGACTGGAGCTACCCTTTACTGGATAGTCCGAATAAGATCACCCCGCGGTTGGGATCAGCAACCGCCACTAAGCCGAAATCAAAAAAAGGGACATCTAGACAGGGATGACCTTACCCTAATTGGTTGCTAGCAACTTAGCCTTGCTGCACCTCCCCTGGTTTAGCCATTCCCGGTTGATGAGGCTTGAGGCTATGCGTTACCTTTTTAGAACACATTTCACTTAGAATGCTCATCGTCCTCCTGACGATGGTCTGAAAGCATTCATCCGTACAAGTTGCCCTGGGTCTGGACAAACCGAATCATCGTCTTCAACATCTTCACGGTCTTCATTCGCAAACGTTCAAACCGGATCGAAGTGGTTTTCGGATAATTAAATCTAATCCCGGTCTCTTCGAAACGATCAGCGCATTGGCCAAATATTGATAGTCGGTTATTTAACTATCGAATTAAACAATCATTCACACAATTGTTTTTATTCCCACTAAAAAGCACCAAGTCCTTTAAAACTTAGCTTTTAACCAAATTAAATTAGTTTATCCAAAATACACTTAAAACATTTAAATAAACTACTTCCATTACTGGACTAAAAATAATACTTATAAATTCTAAATAATTTCCCGAGTAAAACTTTAGCCAAAACTACTTTTCAAAATAAACTGTTATATAAGGTATAATATTTAATAGTTATCCTTTGCATCAAAATACTAATTAAACCTTTAAAAATAATTACTACCATACTTAACTTAAATAAATATATACTTTAACAAATTTAAAACAACTAAAAAATAATTTTTCTAAAACATTCTTCAAACCACTTTTAAAACTTTTAATTTATACTTAAAATCTCCTTTGAAATTATACTTGGCTTTTCAGAAAATTATACTTTCCATTCCAACATAACCGTCTAATCATTTATAAATCCTTCTCGATTTATTTCCAGTTTAATTTACGTCCCAATCCCGTAAATTTACTTTTCCACACTTTTAAAAAAAATAAACCACTATTTATTTTTAAAAAAATCACCCTTTCCTTATAAATTCCCATCGTGGATTTATACTTTAAAATTATCCACTGATTAATATTTCACTTTATAAACCCGGTTTATAATTTCAATACCCCCATTTTCCTTTAAATCACGGTTTCCAAAACACTTAATCGATTTCCCAATCGATTCCCTGAATTAATTCCATTTTTTAAATTTATTTTGATTTACCAAAATTTATCCCAAAATCCATAAATTCCATATTAACTCCTTTATGATTTAAAACCTCATTTAAATATGAAATATCAATTTCACGCTTATTTTCAAAATTCTCCCTTTATTTTTCCCAACTCATCTAAATCTTGAATTTAAAAATAAATTCTTTTATTCTTAAACAATATCGCTTAAGTCCACAACTCCTTTATTTCCATTATTTAAAAATCTCTATTCCTTTCCCATATTTGGAATTTATTTAATAGGATTAAAATATCAAACTTCTTATCCTTTCCCAAATTCATTCTTTCAAATTTATCAAAATTCACTATATTTATTTTACTTAAAAATCCTCTCTTTTAATTTCCTTCAAAATCCAACTTTTATATTTTTGATATCTTAATATACCCAAAATATATTCAGCCAAACCATAGCATTCAATAATTCCAATTTTCACTATAATCTATCACAAATTATCAATTAAATCATATCACAGAATATGAAAATAAACTTCAATACTTTTGAGTAATCCAATTGGATCCCTCCAACCTGTTTCCCTGCATCCACAGATGTTAGCACACTATAAAATACCAATCCCACTTCGAGGGGGATATCGCGGTATAAAGGGTCATCCGCTATTATGTGGGGCACATAGGGTCTCATCTGCTATATAACGCGGGAATATCAATCACTCCAATATATATACTACTATATAATATATATCACATCCAATCAATTCAATCATTCAACCAAATATTTAAATTTAACTATTTAAATTTAAATAACAACCCAGATGAGTGAGATTAACTCACCTTTGATTTTATTGTTTGCAACCCGATCCATCTTGACTTGATTCTCCATGATCTTAGACCTTGTATAAAAATTTATTCGGTTTATTAATATTTTGAAATATTTGAACAATTTATTATCATTTAATAAATTTACTTAACTAACTTTTATATAAACCCTTATATATTTTCTTCCAAGGTCCATATACATATATATATATCACTGTTTTTATTTATTTATAAAAACTACTGTTACATTATTCTCTTCAGTAAATAACAAAACTGTAGTTTTGTTTACAGTAAAATTTTCTTAA
The DNA here is from genome assembly GCA_030737815.1 of Allium fistulosum. Classification (NCBI taxonomy): domain Eukaryota; kingdom Viridiplantae; phylum Streptophyta; class Magnoliopsida; order Asparagales; family Amaryllidaceae; genus Allium; species Allium fistulosum. The sequence continues at coordinate 1,529,374,288 of CM060902.1, forward strand.
TATATATGTGTGTATATATATCTGTAAACAAAAATTTCTGTATATGTATAATCTATATAAACTCTTTACTGTACCTCAAAGTATATTAATCATGTGTGAATTTTCATATATGTATTTATTTAACATTATATATTTTATTCTTTCAGTATATATAAAAATTGAATACAAGGAAAATACCTCTAATCCCAAAAATTTTCAGTCGAACTGCCAAACGAACCCTTCCCTCGAACATCGCAGCCTACTGACGAGCCATGGCGATCCATCGCCTCGAATCGCGACTGCCACTGGGTCACCCAAATGCTTCCTCTTCCATGATGCGCCGTTGCCACCAAACTCGATCTTGTTTACCAAATCCATCGAATGCATGCAGCGATTCGCCTTGTCCTCCATGTCGATGTCAGTACCTCTGCCATCTCGTCGCCAAGGTAACCGCACTCGAGCTCGATGTCGTCGTTAGAGTCTCCCAGCGCCTGAAATCGCGAGTGACTCGATCGAGTTCAATTTGAAATTGAAGTGAATTAAAGGAGACGAAAGAGGAAAAAAAATGAGGGCTTCGACCATTCGATTTCGAACTGTTGATTTTTTTTCCTCGTTTTCAACTGCGAAGAGAAGATGCGTGCTTTATTTAAAAGAAAACGGAAGGTAGACGATGTTTGAAAGATGGGGGACAGACGTGCAAAATTTATCAAGCTACAGTGCTTTGAAAGACAAAAGCAGACGTAAAGGAAAAAGGTTTGATGTGGATATAATTTCAGCTGATGTGAAGTTCATTGACTGGTCAAACAAAGTGTAGGTTATATTTAAATTTAAATTTAAATCGATTTGAATTCGTAGCTTAAAATCTTGACATCCTATCGAGGCGTGCCGCTAGGCGTTTATAATGTTATACCCCTATTCCAAATGCAATGGAAAAGATTTCGAGTCCTAACTCGATCATATGGAGAAGATAGCTTTTTGAACCCAGTTATTATATTGAATTTTCGATATAGATTTCAGCGCGTTTATATATCGTACGATCATATGATAGCTCCAAACGCTACAAAATTTGAAATCCGATAATAATACATTATTACGGATCCAATGGAACTGATTTCGTCGAATTCCGAGACTGTGCCTCGGAAGGCTAATTTTAAATATCAATTTAAACAATATATTTTTAAAACTGAACAAAACACTTTTAAATTCAAATTTAAAACTTCTATTATCTTCAGTGCTATCAATATAAATTTTACAAAGCCTTTGAAATATTTTTATCGAGCTTAAAACTCTAGATTCAATATTTTACCCAATTCCAAATTATTAAATTCAATAATTTAATTACCCAATAAATAGTTATATTTGAAATTCAAGTTAAAACCAACACCTGAATACTTAAAATCAAGTAAATATTCCAATTTCAAATGTTCAAAAATTCCGGGTCGTTACATTCCACCCCCTTAAAAGAATTTCGTCCCCGAAATTACTAGTTAAGAAGAATGGCCCACAACCTGTCAACTATTTTCCCAAAACGAAACAGTTTTTAACAACTTCCCAAAACAATCTTTTCATTAAAGATACACTATCATTTTTTACTAACTTTCGAAACTCACCCATAGGTTCCAAACAGTATCACTTACTCAACCATTTCAAATTTTAATTTAAATCCAATTTTTAAACTATCAAAAAATTTCTCAAAATTTTTCTAACTCCCTAAATTTCCAAAAAATTTCGCCAGCGTCTCCTTTGCGCGGCTATCTCGGAACAACTACAAAATGCCTTTACGGGCCCCAGATTTTCAAATGAAAACAAAAGCCAAGTGGCTGGATCAGAAAAATCCTCAAATTTCATACGACAATTTAAATACATACCTTTTTGTCCGGCAATTCAAATTTTATCTTCTGAAATTAAAAACATCAATTTATCTTTTGCTTTTAAACACCTGTATCCTACTTAGCAATAATACTCAATCACAAAATTCAAAATCATTTTATTAATTTCTTTACAAAATTTCCAATATTTATTCCCTTCAAGTCCGTACGATGTACACATATCATTCGTACGCAATATCAAATCCGATCGCTTACTCGATCACACAATTTCACTTCTGAACTAGTATCGTCCACCCGACTTTCTAGTGCGGACTCAGATCTGGTTTCTTGATCATAAACCGTCATTCTCCTTGCATAGCCATATACTATGATAGAGAATATCCAGAATCAATCAAAAACCCACATCCAGGGTCCGCGTTCGAAAATCGAGTGAAAAATCCAAACTCGGATCGATATAACTATCTCGAAATTCTGTGCTCGAATCTGGATCAAATCGCTATGCGAATAATATACGTACATCCTACGCATAAATTTCCAATTGATTATTAGCTATATCAATTTTCTTTTACTCGCATTTATTTAAATTTCTATTCACTTATCCCCACTTATCATTTCACACACCTTTATTAAATCTTCACTCAATTACTTACTTAATATATTTCTCCATTCCCAATTTACTTAAGAATTTCACCATCCATTTCTTAAGTTCACTATACATATTTTATACACTATAATATTTATTTTCATTTCACCACTTAGGCTCATATCTATTTTCATCTAACTTAAATTTTCAATTCCATTTCAATTCAAGTTACCATCAATTCTTAATTTATTTCCAAATCAAATTTAATATTGAATTCTATTCACCTTATCTCAATCCCATTCTTAATTAACCATTTTCCTTAAATTAGTTCCACTTACTAATTTATCCATATCTCAAACACTTTTTATTTTCAAACCCTTATTATTCTTAGTCCACTTCGACTAATTCTTTACTTTACTTTGCTTAACACAATTCGAATTGAATTCCAATATTCAGTTTCAATTCCATTTTCTTACAATTTAAATTAGTTTGTTTATTCACAAATTTATTTTCACCTTTATGAATTTATTCAATGGTCATATATTTAGCTTGCTTAGAATCATTTCCTCAAAATTCACTTTTATTAAAGTTAATTCAGCTACATTTCAATTTAATTCAAATTTTAAACTTCTATAAGTTTTCCGACTTACTTTCATTTTATTGGTTCACTTACCACTTCATTTTATTATCACACTTACTTTTGTTTAACTTTTCTTCAAGTCAAATTTTATCCTACAGATTTCGAATTTTATAAGTTATCAAACTCATTTATATCCAATAAACATATTTAATTCAACTTCCAGAGTTTAAACAATTTCCTTAAGCATTCAAAATTATTTTTGAAATCATATATACCCAAATCAAACTATTTCAATTGCATTTAAAAATCAACCCAATTTTTGCAAACAAACACCAATCCAAAACATCTAGGTAGCAATCCCCCTCTTGGAAACTCGAAAATGAATGTCGATGATGCTGCAGTCATCACCGAAATTATTTTCCAGCGACCGAAAAGGGTTCAGTGCTTCTTTTCCTTTAAAACAGTTCTAAATATTTTTAAATTCCAAATCTCACCAGATTTTCCATATCCAATTCAAAAATATTTCCCAAATAATATCACTATTATTTCCCCCAAAACCTTTGAAAATCATTTTCAACTCAAAGGAAATTAAATCTTTCCCAAAATTTCAAATTTCAAATTCTTTCAATCTACTTTCAAATATTACCCTGGAGTTTTATCCCATTTCAATTATAAATCACATTTATAATTCACATTACAAATTCCATTCTGTTATATGAATTTATTTCCTTGTCTCTGGTTATAATTTCAATTACTTGTTCAATTTTCCACCTTGCAATGATAATAATTTAATATTATCTCTTCCTAACAACCAGGCAACCAAATATATAACTATAATAATTTTTACGAAAACTATTTCTTTTATATATAAAAATAATTTGGGTAAAATTATTTCATTTACCTTATTTAAAACAATACCGTGTCGAATTGTTCTGTACAAGTGTTTAGAGATCCCTATCAATAACGTTAATTACTCGTATTGACCAAAATCCATAAACCAGTCAAAAGACCAATCAACACAATATAAAACAATTTTATATTCACTAACAAATACGCGCTCATATCTATTAATACACTCAAACTCATTCTAGGGCGCTATCGACCCTATCTATAATGAGTAATCCCCACCAGAGCCAAGGTTCTCGCTTAACCTTCAGCTCTGATACTAAGTGTAATGGCCCGTAAATCCGTATCCCTTTGAGTCGACAATATACTCCATCAGTTCAACTCAAAGTGGTCGGAAATACAAACCATTAGGGTAAAGAAGAAAGAGGTAGAAGAAGAAAATAGAAAACAACATCAAAATCTCACAATCGCAGCGGAACAATATATAATATATAACAACAGATTTTTATACAAAAGAATCTGTAACTGTATAATACTTACAATCATCAGAGTACAACACAATCCATAGCACACAACTGGACAGTTATAATAACTTGCCCTCACAAAAGCTAACTATACAGCTTACACTACACAGCGGAATATAAGTCAAGTAGGTGTGATACGTCTCGCCATCCAGCTCGTCTCCTGAGCTCCACAGCATCCTGTCCTGTATCTGAAATACTCGGTCTGACCCGAGTATTATAATAACATAACACCCGAGTCAGACTGGAAAACCAGTGTGAGAAAACACACTCAATTGAATTATTAAAGTTTCAAAATCCTTTGAAACCAAAGGTATCTCGTAAGACCAAGCCACAAATAAACATGTTGGGTTTTTACCTTACGATAACCAAAACATTTTTATCAAAACCGTCTGATATTATAATAGTGTCTACAGAAAGTAAAATAGAATCTAGCTGAAATGCTTGCATCTCACGTTCCAGCAATAGTTGGGCACAATCAAAACCGTACATGCGCTTATTGGAGATTGGATTCCATACAATGGCAGGACTACTGGGGTACCGCCTGTAACGACCCGTATTTTTACGGATCGGAACATCGTAAAATAGTTGCCATTAGGTCGCATTGTTGATAAGTCGTCCATAGTCTAAGTCCTAGGTCGTATAGTAGTTAGGTCGGAGTGGATGACCTAAGAAAGTGGAGCGACCTAAGGAAGTTGGCGACCTAAAGATTTAGGAATAGGTCGTATAGGAGATAAGTCGTGTGGTGGCTTAGGTCGTGGAGTAGGTTAGGTCGAGTGAACGACCTAAGAGATAGGAGCGACCTATAGGAGTTAGCGACCTATAGGAGTTAGCGACCTAAGGTTTGAGAGACTTAAGGAAAGTCAGCGACCTAATGGAGTTAGCGACCTAAGGAAGTTAGGTCGTGGGCGGGTTAAAGTTGTTAGGTCGCGAGAAGGTTAGGTCGTTAGGTCGCGCACTTATGTTGCAGTTAGGTCGCGCTTATAAGTTAGGTCGTGAGCGACCTAAGATTTAGTTAGGTCGCATGTGTGTTAGGTCGCATGTGTATTAGGTCAGCATCTCAGTTAGGTTGCGACTTATGTTAGGTCGCGCACATGCGTTAGGTCGTAGGTCGTGGATGCGCAGATCTGTTAGGTCGTAGGTTGGAGTTTCGTTAGGTCGTGGATGCGCATAGGCTTGGGTTGTTAGGTCGAAGATTTTAGGTCGTGGGGTTTCTTAGGTCGTGGACGTCCTGATTGCGAGCGAACGACCTAAGGAAATCAGCCTATAAATTCACGTCCATTTCTTCATTTTTAGGATTCGGATTTTGAAGCGACAAAGTGCTGCCATTTTGAGAGCTCGAGTTCTACACTTCTTCACTTCTTTTCTCCACTTTAATCTTGTGATTCCTTCCATCCAAATTGAAGATCAAATCGAAGATCCAAGAGCTTAGATTGAAGATCTACATTCTTCGAAGAGAGATTTCATCGTTTGAAGCGGATTTGTGATAGATCAAGTTAGATCCTTCGCTGTCTAGATCTGAAGTGTGTTGCTTTTGAGGTGTTTAGGTGATTTGGTGAGTGGTGATTATCTCTCACACGGATCCAAAGGAGTATATCGGATCAATTGCTTGATTTGGTGTTAAAATAGTGATTTTCATGCATTTTTGTAAACTTAAGTATAGATCCATTGTTCATGATGATTTGACACCTATTTTACTACATGTTAACCTATGCAAGTTCATTCATCAAGATTATAGAGATATTGCTCATGTTTTCATGCTTGTTAGACTTTAGACTCTTTATTTACGAAACTGCCATTATTGTTATAATTGTTCATTAGATCATATTTGAATGCTTGATTACTTGGATTAATGTTTGACTTGATTGATTGCTATGAATTAGATGATTGATGATTTGATTTAGACAAGATGGTCAAAGATGATTCAAAAGCTAAGGGAAAGGCTCTTGAATTTGAAAAGCTGCTCGTGGCATATGTAGCGGATGATGAAGCTCATATGGATAGATTTGATGATGATGTTGAGATGAGGCTTTGCTATGATGAGATGAGGTGAAGCATAGTATGAGATAGTCTTGGTCTAATCCAGACGGGATCATTCCAAGCATGTTGACAACTCGGTGAAATGGTTCGAGTTTGAGGATAATGGTTTGCTCGAGAGGCGCTTGAGCTAGTATGGAAATAGTCGTCGAGGAGGATGACTAGAAGGCTGAGATCTCATCGTTGCTGAAGGTTCTAGCATGCTCAAAGCAAGAGTACGTTGGGCAGATTCGATAGTCCCTGAAGACTACTGATTGGTAGTCGAGTACTCTGGACAGATTCGATAGTCCTAGGCACGGGCTGCGACGACGTGCGGAGTTATGTCTAGAACCGGGGTTTCCATTAGCCCTTGACGGACGGATGAAATAATGTGCCGGTCATTCAATTAACGGTGATATCAAAGCAATGATAACAGTGATAGCCAGAGTCATGGATGTTTGGTTGTATCGTCATTCGGTCTCAAGAGCGGTATTTTCTGGGTGCTTATCTGATCTTGGTTTAGGCCTTGGGGGTTTGTACTTGGAAAACATCGCCCTTGACTCGACTGATAATTGCTTTATTTTAAATGTCTGCTTTGCTATGTTACTTTTGCTTAGTGTGTGTCTGGGGGCTATCACTGTAGAAAGAGGTGGAGTGGGAGGGTTGGATTCCTATTCCTTTTCCTTTATGCTCTTTTGGTATGTTGTTAGTTAATTTACCGCTCACTAAGACTGTTGTCTGACTCAAGGCTTTATGTTTTAACTCTTATTGCCTTGGGCTGTTCGTCCATTTTGGGACGGGCAGACTAGGTAGCAGGTGACAGGTGCTGTTCTTCTTTCCACGAGGTTGATGACGAAGACGAGCTGGAGGCTTGCATATTATTCTCTTACTATATGTACTGGATGTTCTACTGCTATGTATAATTCTCTGAGTGATATGTAGTGAGGCTTTATGTATTGACTATTCAGATGTTTGTACTCAACTATTATGAAGCTTAATTGATGAGATTCATTTGTGAAGCTTTACTATATATGTGTTCTCTATTGTATTTTTATTCATGCGCTGTGAGTAATACGATAGATTCTGCTGTTTTAAATTTACCTTGACAATCGTCCATGGCGGCCTGGCACACTTTACAGCGCACTATTTCTAGGTTTAGTGCAGGGGTCATGGGCATTCGTCACATTTGGTATCGGAACTAGGTTAATCGATTTTACCCAACGCTCACAGATGTAACTACGTATGTGAGACGTAATTGTATTTTGATGGATGATTACTATATATAATATAGTAGCTTAGAAGGATTGGAATTCCTTATGCAGTTGTTTCTCAAGGTGTATTAATCATTCCTTTTTATAGATATTGAGAATGAGTCGAAGGAGGAGACCAGCTGCTAGGGAAGGCCGTGCTACTGAGGGGGCTGCTGATTATGCTGCTATGTTCGAGGTTATGATGACCTTGATCATGAGAAGAATGCCAGTTCCGGGGTCAGCAGTAGATGTTGGAGTTCAAGTCCAAACTCCAAGACTGGTGGATTTTGCTAAGCTGTGTAAAGACTATACTGCCCTTGGAGGAAAGGTTTTCTTGGGGACAGAGTCAACCATCGAAGTTCAAAGATGGATAGATGCTTGTAGAAGGATCTTTGGTGATTTGGGAATCGATGATGCAACTAAAAGGAAGCTTGCATCAAGACAGCTTCAAGGAAGAGCTTCTGATTGGTGGAACTCTATCACATTGATACTCCGGAGGAAGAAATTACTTGGGTGCAATTCCAAGCCAGATTTGAAGCCAAGTTCATTTCTACAGCTCAGAAATATGTACTGTTCAGGAAGTTTGTGGAGCTCAAGCAAGGAGGAAGACCAGTTCTTGAGTATGTTTCTGAGTTTGAAGCTTTGTCCAAGTATGCCCGGTCGTATATTGAATCGCCTTATCAGAAGAATGAGAAGTTTGTGACAGGCTTGGACAGTTATCTGGGGAGGCAGTTGGTGGATCATTTGGACGATCCATTTGAGAAGCTTGTAGAGAAGGCTCTTAGGCATGAGAATTTATTTCCTAAGGAAGGACCTGTTGTTGCTGTGACCAAGGAAGAGTCTAAACCATAGCAGGGTGGAAACAGAAAGAGGAAGCAGCAGCAGCAAAAGGGTAAGGATGGCCAGAAGAAGCCGAAGGGCGAGGTGACCTGCTACAATTGTCAGTAGAAGGGCCATTTCTCTAGAAATTGTAAGAATCCGAAGGTGCCGGTGAAGTGCCACAACTGTGACAAGCTGGGGCATGTTAAGAGGAATTGTCCAGAACCGCAGAAGGACAAGCAGATTGTGCAAGCTTATGCTTTGGGGGCTGTTCCATCATCTTCGAAAGCTCCTACCACTGAAGAGAGAGGAAAGAGTGTGGTGGTTCAAGGTACTCTTACCATTTGTGGTGTTCCAGTTAGAGTGTTATTTGATACTGGGGCGTCGCATTCTTTTGTTTGTAATGAACTTGTAGGCCGGTTGGGTTTAGAACCGGATATTGTTGATAGGCCATTGGTTGTGACTAATCCAGTAGGGGGTTCATCTTGTTTGTGTATGATATGTCGTGGTCTGATTGTATCGAGTCATGATTGCTCTTTTGTTTGTGATTGTTTTGTTCTGAACTTTGCGGGGTTCGGAATTATCTTGGGTATGGACTGGCTTAGGAAGTATGCGGCAAAGGTTGATTGTGAAAGGTTGGAGGTGACAGTCGAGAATGTGGAGGGGCGAAAGGTTGTGATACGATGTAAGCATGAAGAAGGCGTCTTCATGAGCTTCATGTATTCGCTGGTTGTTCCGGGATGGACTGTCATATGTGCCAATCGCTAATAGATTTGAGGATGTCTTTGATGAGGTCAACGGGTTACCGCCGCATAGAGAGATCGAGTTTCGAATAGATCAAGTTGAAGGAGCCAGACCTGTTGTGATGCCTCTTAGGCGGATGGCGCCTAGGGAACATCAGGAGTTGAAGGTGCAGGTGGATGATCTTTTACAGAAAGGATTCATTCGGCGTAGTGTGTCCGAATGGGGTGCACCAGTTGTGTTTGTAACCAAGGCGGATGGATCATTGAGGTTGTGTGTGGATTATCGTGAGCTGAATAAAGTGACTAAGAAGAACAAGTATCCATTGATGAGAATATATGACTTGTTTGATCAGCTTCACGAAGCTAAGGTGTTTTCTCAAATGGATTTGGCAACGGGATTTCACCAGTTAAGAGTGGCTTAGGATAGTGTACCAAAGACTGCTTTTAGGACACCATCCGGTTTCTTTGAGTGGCTGGTAATACCGTTTGGATTGACTAATGCGCCAGCATATTTTGTGGATCTTATGAATAGTGTTCAGAGATCAGTTGAACAAGTTCGTACTTGTGTTTGTGGATGATATTTTGATTTATTCCAGAACTGAAGAAGAGCACAAGACGCACTTGCGTATTGTTTTGGAAATCTTACGGAAACATTAGCTGAAGGCTAAGTTTTCGAAGTGTCACTTCTGGAAGAGCGAAGTGAGGTTCTTAGGCCATATTATCTCTGGAAATGGAATAGCGGTTGATCCCGCTAAGGTGGCAGCAATCCAGGATTGGGTTAGACCTAAGAATGCATCTGATGTGAGAAGTTTTCTTGGATTAGCAGGATACTATCGTCGATTTATCAAAGACTTTTCCAAGGTGGCTACACCATTAACAGGATTGATGAAAAAGAATCAGGTATTCAGATGGGATGCTAAGTGTGAGCAAGCTTTTGGAATCCTGAAAGAGCGATTGACAAGTGCTCCTGTTTTGACTATTCCAAGTGGAAATGATGAGATGGTGGTTTACACCGACGCATGTGGTACTGGATTTGGAGCAGTGCTGATGTAGAAGGGTAAAGTTGTTGCGTATGTGAGTCGACAACTGAAGTCGCATGAAAGGAATTATCCGACTCATGATTTGGAGTTAGCGGCAATTGTTTTTGCTCTGAAGATGTGGAGACATTACCTATTGGGAGTTCGATTCGAGTTGTTTACCGACCATAAGTCATTGAAGTATCTTTTCTCCCAAAAGGATTTGAATCTTCGGCAGCAACGATGGCTAGAGTTTTTGGCATCATATGATTTTAGTATAGCCTATAATCCGGGAAAGGGTAACGCAGTGGCAGATGCGTTAAGTCGAAGACATGTAGGATTGGCAGCCATGTTTTCAGAATGGAAGAATCTCGAGTGTTTAGCTGGATTTGACTTCAGGCCTAGATGTGAATTGGAACCTGAGATGTTGGCAAACTTATCGATAAGACCGACTCTTGTGGAAAGGATAGGCGAAAGCCAAAAGCAAGACGATAAGCTTGTCAAGATTATCCGTGATTTGGAATCTGGATTGGACCCAGAAAAGGATAAAGGATTCGAGGTCGATCGAAAGGGTTGGCTTCGGAAGCAAGGATGACTAGTTGTTCCCGACATAGATGAATTGAGAAATGAAGTTCTGAAGGAAAGTCATCACTCGAAGTTGACAATTCATCCAGGTGGAAATAAAATGTATCGGGATATGAAGAGAACCTATTACTGGGAAGGTATGAAGAAGGATGTTGGAAATTTTATTTCCAAGTGTATGAACTGTCAGTTGGTAAAAGCCAAACAGAAGAAGCCAAGTGGATTGCTTCAGCCATTAGAAGTTCCTACATGGAAGTGGGAGCAAATATCGATGGATTTTATTGATGGACTACCTAGAACAAGAACGGGAAATGAAGGGATTTGGGTCATCGTCGATCGTCTGACTAAGAGTGCAAGATTCATTCCTGTTCGATCAACTAGGACTGCATCAAAGTTGGCTGAGTTGTATGTTAAGTGGATAGTCCGATTCCATGGTATTGCGAAGAGTATAGTGAGCGATCGAGACCCATTGTTCACTAGTGGATTTTGGAAGAGCTTCCAAGAAGTTTTAGGAACCGAGTTGTGTTTGAGTACAACTTATCACCCCCAAACAGATGGTCAGACCGAGAGAGTCAATCGAGTTTTGGAAGATCTCCTTAGAGCTTGTGTTTTAGATTTCGGAGGATCATGGGAAGATCATCTTCATTTGGTGGAATTTTCGTATAATAACAGTTACCAGTCAAGCATTGGTATGGCACCATATGAGGCATTGTATGGAAGACCGTGTAACTCTCCGACATGTTGGTTAGAAACAGGAGAAAAGCTGATGCTTGGGCCAGAGATGATTCGACAGACTTCAGATTATATAGAGATCATTCGGCAACGAATGAAGGCAGCCCAAGACCGATAGAAAAGTTATGCCGATAAGCGTCGTAAGGATTTGGAATTCGACATAGGTGATATGGTTTTTGTGAAGATTTCTCCACTGAAGAATGTTATTCGATTTAGGAAGAAAGGGAAATTGACTCCGAGATTTGTTGGACCATTCCCGATCATTGAGCGAATTGGAAAGCTCGCCTACAGATTGGAGTTACCAGAGAAGATGTCGGGTGTGCACAATGTTTTTCACGTATCGTATCTACGAAAGTATGTGCACGACTCGAATACAGTGGTTTCTGTAACGACCCCGAAATTTAAATTTATTTAAATTGATAATTAAATGAATTTTTGAATAAAACTGTGAAATAAATTGATTAAGTGATTCGAGTTTCCCCGAATCCCAATTATATTTGAACGATCATTTGAATTTAAATATTGTATACGTTGAATTTGAGTTTCAAGTAAATAGTTTAAAAATAATTATAAAATATATATACAAAACAAAGGTATACAAGTGTGAAACCAAAACTGTACACACATAACTAAAACAACTTTTATAATATGTTATAAAACAAAAGAAGAAATGTCATCTTGTATTGTACAAAAAGAATTATAATATACAACAAGTACTCAAGCATTAGCCACCAAAATCACCTCAGCCGAAAGCAAAAGAAGAAATACATTTATATGTATAAACAAGTACAAGACAATTGCAACTTCACCCATGCCATTGTACAAGGCAGCCCATAATGCAAACTACCTTCACCCGAAAGGAAGGAAAAGAAAATATAAATGTTGTACAAAACATTAATGCAAGCCATCATGTTCAAGCATATCAGCCTCCAATTTGAGATAAAAATCTCTGGCCAAAGTATAAACAAAGGATTGCCAGTACATAACAAAAATATATCAACTTGTACTCATCTCCTACATATCAATTCTTCTCATATCAGTTTGTTCCATTTTAAACTGTAAAAAAGAAAAGAAACTAAAATATATCTTCTCCTCTAAAACAAAACATCAGATAAATCAAAAACAATTCAGTTTTCAAAGTCTTCCAGTTCAAAACCAATCATGGCTTCAGCAATTTAAAGTTTCCAGATTCAAGCATTCATCAATTTTCCAGTTTCAATCTGTTTTCAAAAACAAGGTGTTCTGTTCTTCTCTGTTTCCAAATATTGGCAAAGGTGAGCAACTTTAATCTTTTAAACCATTCTTTGAATCCAATATTGAGAATCTGTGAGTAAACTTCACCTTCTCTGCCTTGAAATGTCTGTGAGTAACATCACTTTTAAAATGTTTTAAGCAAGTTAATCTGTTGCATGATTCATCTATAAATATGTATGGTAGCATATACATGTATGTGTAACATCTTTGAGTACACTTGAAATTGTACAGGCTGATGATCATGTGCTCTGTTCCATGATTTGTAACATAAGTTTTGATCTCAAAAAAAAAATCATTTCCATTTGATTTACTTAGTGTTTAGGCTTAATATTAAAGCAAATATTGGTTGTTATCGTGTATACTCAAGATTTGGATTTTATTTAAGTTGAATCAACTTAGGATTTTATCTGGGAAGCATGAGATTCAAATACCATTTCAAATAAGTCAAAATTTAAACATTTTAAATTTCGAATTCAGGAATGCAAACTAAATTCGTATGCTATGATATGATTTTTAAAACAAAGATTTTAATTTTTCGATCAAAGTTTGGAGAGCAGTTCGTATTTGTTTGAAAATTGGGTTTTTATCAATTGCGGTTGATCGGAGTGTAGATGGTGGTCAAGGCTTCGCGTGGAGGTGGAGGGGCCTACGATGATGGTGGGAAAAATGCTCGGTGACGCTCATGATCACTGGGGCGACAACGGTGTAGGAAATTCGTTTGTAAACCTAGTTTTTGTCGTGGCTGTATGTTTGATTCGTTCTTCCTCCATGATGCATCGAGTGTTACGAAACTTTGGGAGGTGGAGGAGGGGACATAGGAGAGCGTATGGCCGGGATTTCGAGTTTCCTGGTGATCGAGGTGGTGAGAACGGTGGCATTCCAGGTCTGAGGAGTACCTGTTCTTTTTGTTTCCAGGTTGTGTTGGGGTGTTGCTCGAATTGTCAAACTCGATTTTCAGGTGAGATTCGTCGAACTGGGGGGTCAAGTTCGTCGATGGGGTCGAGAGTGACTGGTGGGTGGTCGAGATGTTGGTCGAAGAACGTTCCGATGATCGTGCACGTGCACGTGCATGAATTCTGGTGATCTGATGAAGGTTTGGGTTTTGAAGCTGTTGGGTACTCGAGTTTTCTCGAGTCAAAGGCGTGTGTTGCTCGAAGTTTGGAGAATTTCGTATCGGGGGAAATGAATGTCATGGAGGACTCGAAGACAGACTCGGGTATTCAAGCATTTGGCTCGGGTCAGGTTGTGATAACCACATTTTGAAATTTAGTAAAACCAGTTTGTAAATTATTAACCCAAGATAACCTATAAGTAAATGGGAATCAAATTTTAAGGTTATTTAAATAAGGTCTTAAAGATAATTAGTTATCTTAAATAATGTTTTAATTTACTTAAAGGTTTTAAGTTTAATTTCATAATAATGATAATTGAGAAATTTGAAGAAAATAAATGGATTGTCTAGAACTTAATTAAGATTTGGGTAATTACAGATTAATTTAATTAATGAAGATGCTAAGGAGCAGATTAATTAATTTAATATAAATTTTTTTGGGGTTATCAGCTAATTTATTAATTGGTAATTTGAGATTAATTGGTTAGTAAGTGGAGGTTAATTACTTAATGTTGTTATAAGCTCCGGCGACTCGGATTTGAACGGTCGAATCTACGGCATTCGAGTACGATGTAAAGTATGGATGTCGATTTTCGAGCGCGAAAATTTGGGACGTTACATAGTGGTATTAGAGCTAAGGTTGAACTTTAGCTCAGGAGTATAACACGTTAGGTAGCTCATTAGAGATAGAGTGAAGTAAACTCTAGAATGAGTGTATCCCTAAGATATCCGCCTGAATGTCTCAGTAAATTCTCTTGCTATCCACTGATAGTGAGTATGAGTGCAAGAAGAGGACGAGATAGGGGACAAGGGAATACGACTATAAATGGTCAATACCCTACGACAGTGGAAACAACTTTCTTATTAATATTCTTTGATTCATTTCCAAATTCTTTTGATTTCTTCGTGACAGCTCAAGAAGAAGTTTCGGTGTGATGATGGCTCTACGAATCGTTGTCGAAGATCTTTACTTTGTATCTGCATCGGTTTCTTATCAGCTTTTTGATTTAAACCTTAATGAATAATTAATAATGAATATGGATTTGGAAATTGAAACTTTAAATAAATTGGAAATTTAAATTGAGTTAAATTGATTAATGGAATATGAGGATAAAATTGAATTAAATAAATTAAAATGATATTGTTTGAAACCAAATTTTGAAAATTCTATTGAAATTTCTTTTGAAAACCAAAGTCCGAAGAGGGACAATTGGTATGTATACTTTGCGATATTCCGACTTGAGTTTGAAATTCATATAATAAGTTTGAGGAATTATAGGAGATCGAATATGTCTATCTCTGTGTTGTTTCGTGCCTGCGAATTTCGAGGACGAAATTCTTTTAAGGGGGGAAGTTTGTAACGACCCCGAAATTTAAATTTATTTAAATTGATAACTAAATGAATTTTTGAATAAAACTGTGAAATAAATTGATTAAGTGATTCGAGTTTCCCCGAATCCAAATTATATTTGAACGATCATTTGAATTTAAATATTGTATACGTTGAATTTGAGTTTCAAGTAAATAGTTTAAAAATAATTATAAAATATATATACAAAACAAAGGTATACAAGTGTGAAACCAAAACTGTACACACATAACTAAAACAACTTTTATAATATGTTATAAAACAAAAGAAGAAATGTCATCTTGTATTGTACAAAAAGAATTATAATATACAACAAGTACTCAAGCATTAGCCACCAAAATCACCTCAGCCGAAAGCAAAAGAAGAAATACATTTATATGTATAAACAAGTACAAGACAATTGCAACTTCACCCATGCCATTGTACAAGGCAGCCCATAATGCAAACTACCTTCAGCCGAAAGGAAAGAAAAGAAAATATAAATGTTGTACAAAACATTAATGCAAGCCATCATGTTCAAGCATATCAGCCTCCAATTTGAGATAAAAATCTCTGGCCAAAGTATAAACAAAGGATTGCCAGTACATAACAAAAATATATCAACTTGTACTCATCTCCTACATATCAATTCTTCTCATATCAGTTTGTTCCATTTTAAACTGTAAAAAAGAAAAGAAACTAAAGTATATCTTCTCCTCTAAAACAAAACATCAGATAAATCAAAAACAATTCAGTTTTCAAAGTCTTCCAGTTCAAAACCAATCAAGGCTTCAGCAATTTAAAGTTTCCAGATTCAAGCATTCATCAATTTTCCAGTTTCAATCTGTTTTCAAAAACAAGGTGTTCTGTTCTTCTCTGTTTCCAAATATTGGCAAAGGTGAGCAACTTTAATCTTTTAAACCATTCTTTGAATCCAATATTGAGAATCTGTGAGTAAACTTCACCTTCTCTGCCTTGAAATGTCTGTGAGTAACATCACTTTTAAAATGTTTTAAGCAAGTTAATCTGTTGCATGATTCATCTATAAATATGTATGGTAGCATATACATGTATGTGTAACATCTTTGAGTACACTTGAAATTGTACAGGCTGATGATCATGTGCTCTGTTCCATGATTTGTAACATAAGTTTTGATCTCAAAAAAAAATCATTTCCATTTGATTTACTTAGTGTTTAGGCTTAATATTAAAGCAAATATTGGTTGTTATCGTGTATACTCAAGATTTGGATTTTATTTAAGTTGAATCAACTTAGGATTTTATCTGGGAAGCATGAGATTCAAATACCATTTCAAATAAGTCAAAATTTAAACATTTTAAATTTCGAATTCAGGAATGCAAACTAAATTCGTATGCTATGATATGATTTTTAAAACAAAGATTTTAATTTTTCGATCAAAGTTTGGAGAGCAGTTCGTATTTGTTTGAAAATTGGGTTTTTATCAATTGCGGTTGATCGGAGTGTAGATGGTGGTCAAGGCTTCGCGTGGAGGTGGAGGGGCCTACGATGATGGTGGGAAAAATGCTCGGTGAAGCTCATGATCACTGGGGCGACAGCGGTGTAGGAAATTCGTTTGTAAACCTAGTTTTTGTCGTGGCTGTATGTTTGATTCGTTCTTCCTCCATGATGCATCGAGTGTTACGAAACTTTGGGAGGTGGAGGAGGGGACATAGGAGAGCGTATGGCCGGGATTTCGAGTTTCCTGGTGATCGAGGTGGTGAGAACGGTGGCATTCCAGGTCTGAGGAGTACCTGTTCTTTTTGTTTCCAGGTTGTGTTGGGGTGTTGCTCGAATTGTCAAATTCGATTTTCAGGTGAGATTCGTCGAACTGGGGGGTCAAGTTCGTCGATGGGGTCGAGAGTGACTGGTGGGTGGTCGAGATGTTGGTCGAAGAACGTTCCGATGATCGTGCACGTGCACGTGCATGAATTCTGGTGATCTGATGAAGGTTTGGGTTTTGAAGCTGTTGGGTACTCGAGTTTTCTCGAGTCAAAGGCGTGTGTTGCTCGAAGTTTGGAGAATTTCGTATCGGGGGAAATGAATGTCATGGAGGACTCGAAGACAGACTCGGGTATTCAAGCATTTGGCTCGGGTCAGGTTGTGATAACCACATTTTGAAATTTAGTAAAACCAGTTTGTAAATTATTAACCCAAGATAACCTATAAGTAAATGGGAATCAAATTTTAAGGTTATTTAAATAAGGTCTTAAAGATAATTAGTTAACTTAAATAATGTTTTAATTTACTTAAAGGTTTTAAGTTTAATTTCATAATAATGATAATTGAGAAATTTGAAGAAAATAAATGGATTGTCTAGAACTTAATTAAGATTTGGGTAATTACAGATTAATTTAATTAATGAAGATGCTAAGGAGCAGATTAATTAATTTAATATAAATTTTTTTGGGGTTATCAGCTAATTTATTAATTGGTAATTTGAGATTAATTGGTTAGTAAGTGGAGGTTAATTACTTAATGTTGTTATAAGCTCCGGCGACTCGGATTTGAACGGTCGAATCTACGGCATTCGAGTACGATGTAAAGTATGGATGTCGATTTTCGAGCGCGAAAATTTGGGACGTTACAGTTTCTGCTGATAGCTGTTAAGATTTCGAAGTTGATCCAGTCGATAAGAGACCTCGTAAGCCGCTTCGTGTTGTGGAAACCGACACGAAACAGCTTAGGAGGAAGGTAGTTAAGTTGCTCAAGATACAATGGAGTGATGATGATAACGACTGTACATGGGAGGTGGAAGAGAGGATGAAAGCAGCTCATCCTGAACTCTTCAAGGTATGGCCCTAAGGGGTCGTGTCATCTAACGACATTGTAACTTGATTCTAGTTTTAGAATTCTGCATGCTAAGCTAGAATTGGATGCATGGTTTGTTGATTGCTATGGATGGTAGGCATGCAGAATAGTCTTTGATTGCTCTGTCTGTTTGGAATTTCGGGGGCGAAATTTCTAAGGGGGAGAGAATGTAACGACCCGTATTTTTACGGATCAGAACATCATAAAACAGTTGCCATTAGGTCGCATTGTTGATAAGTCGTCCATAGTCTAAGTCCTAGGTCGTATAGTAGTTAGGTCGGAGTGGACGACCTAAGAAAGTGGAGCGACCTAAAGAAGTTGGCGACCTAAAGATTTAGGAATAGGTCGTATAGAAGATAAGTCGTGTGGTGGCTTAGGTCGTGGAGTAGGTTAGGTCGAGTGAACGACCTAAGAGATAGGAGCGACCTATAGGAGTTAGCGACCTATAGGAGTTAGCGACCTAAGGTTTGAGCGACTTAAGGAAAGTCAGCGACCTAATGGAGTTAGCGACCTAAGGAAGTTAGGTCGTGGGCGGGTTAAAGTTGTTAGGTCGCGAGAAGGTTAGGTCGTTAGGTCGCGCACTTATGTTGCAGTTAGGTCGCGCTTATAAGTTAGGTCGTGAGCGACCTATGATTCAGTTAGGTCGCGTGTGTGTTAAGTCGCATGTGTATTAGGTCAGCATCTCAGTTAGGTCGCGACTTATGTTAGGTCGCGCACATGCGTTAGGTCGTAGGTCGTGGATGCGCAGATCTGTTAGGTCGTAGGTTGGAGTTTTGTTAGGTCGCGGATGCGCATAGGCTTGGGTTGTTAGGTCGAAGATTTTAGGTCGTGGGGTTTCTTAGGTCGTGGACGACCTAATTGCGAGCGAACGACCTAAGGAAATCAGCCTATAAATTCACGTCCATTTCTTCATTTTTGGGATTCGGATTTTGAAGCGACGAAGTGCTTCCATTTTGAGAGCTCGAGTTCTACACTTCTTCACTTCTTTTCTCCACTTTAATCTTGTGATTCCTTCCATCCAAATTGAAGATCAAATCGAAGATCCAAGAGCTTAGATTGAAGATCTACATTCTTCGAAGAGAGATTTCATCGTTTGAAGCGGATTTGTGATAGATCAAGTTAGATCCTTCGCTGTCCAGATCTGAAGTGTGTTGCTTTTGAGGTGTTTAGGTGATTTGGTGAGTGGTGATTATCTCTCGCACGGATCCAAAGGAGTATATCGGATCAATTGCTTGATTTGGTGTTAAAATAGTGATTTTCATGCATTTTTGTAAACTTAAGTATAGATCCATTGTTCATGATGATTTGACACCTATTTTACTACATGTTAACCTATGCAAGTTCATTCATCAAGATTATAGAGATATTGCTCATGTTTTCATGCTTGTTAGACTTTAGACTCTTTATTTACGAAATTGCCATTATTGTTATAATTGTTCATTAGATCATATTTGAATGCTTGATTACTTGGATTAATGTTTGACTTGATTGATTGCTATGAATTAGATGATTGATGATTTGATTTAGACAAGATGGTCGAAGATGATTCAAAAGCTAAGGGAAAGGCTCTTGAATTGGAAAAGCTGCTCGTGGCATATGTAGCGGATGATGAAGCTCATATGGATAGATTTGATGATGATGTTGAGATGAGGCTTTGCTATGATGAGATGAGGCGAAGCATAGTATGAGATAGTCTTGGTCTAATCCAGACGGGATCATTCCAAGCATGTTGACAACTTGGTGAAATGGTTCGAGTTTGAGGATAATGGTTTGCTCGAGAGGCGCTTGAGCTAGTATGGAAATAGTCGTCGAGAAGGATGACTAGAAGGCTGAGATCTCATCATTGTTGAAGGTTCTAGCATGCTCAAAGCAAGAGTACGTTGGGCAGATTCGATAGTCCCTGAAGACTACTGATTGGTAGTCGAGTACTCTGGACAAATTCGATAGTCCTAGGCACGGGCTGCGACGACGTGCGGAGTTATGTCTAGAACCGGGGTTTCCATTAGCCCTTGACGGACGGATGAAATAATGTGCCGGTCATTCAATTAACGGTGATATCAAAGCAATGATAACAGTGATAGCCAGAGTCATGGATGTTTGGTTGTATCGTCATTCGGTCTCAAGAGCGGTATTTTCTGGGTGCTTATCTGTTCTTGGTTTAGGCCTTGGGGGTTTGTACTTGGAAAACATCGCCCTTGACTCGAGTGATAATTGCTTTATTTTAAATGTCTGCTTTGCTATGTTACTTCTGCTTAGTGTGTGTCTGGGGGCTATCACTGTAGAAAGAGGTGGAGTGGGAGGGTTGGATTCCTATTCCTTTTCCTTTATGCTCTTTTGGTATGTTGTTAGTTAATTTACCGCTCACTAAGACTGTTGTCTGACTCAAGGCTTTATGTTTTAACTCTTATTGCCTTGGGTTGTTCGTCCATTTTGGGACGGGCAGACTAGGTAGCAGGTGACAGGTGCTGTTCTTCTTTCCACGAGGTTGATGACGAAGACGAGCTGGAGGCTTGCATATTATTCTCTTACTATATGTACTGGATGTTCCGCTGCTTTGTATAATTCTCTGAGTGATATGTAGTGAGGCTTGATGTATTGACTATTCAGATGTTTGTACTCAACTATTATGAAGCTTAATTGATGAGATTCATTTGTGAAGCTTTACTATATATATGTTCTCTATTGTATTTTTATCCATGCGCTGTGAGTAATACGATAGATTCTGCTGTTTTAAATTTACCTTGACAATCGTCCATAGCGGCCTGGCACACTTTACAGCACACTATTTCTAGGTTTAGTGCAGGGGTCATGGGCGGTCGTCACACCGCCCGTCACAGCACCTGGCCTTGACCAGAGTACCGAGGATCACTCCCGACCCCCTGCAACACAAGACCGGAGCTACCCCTTACTGGATAGTCCGAATAAGATCACCCCGCAGTTGGGATCAGCAACCGCCACTAAGCCGAAATCAAAAAAAGGAACATCTAGACAGGGATGACCTTACCCTAATTGGTTGCTAGCCACTTAGCCTTGCTGCACCTCCCCTGTTTTAGCCATTCCCGGTTGATGAGGCTTGAGGCTATGCGTTACCTTTTTAGAACACATTTCACTTAGAATGCTCATCGTCCTCCTGACGATGGTCTGAAAGCATTCAGCCGTACAAGTTGCCCTGGGTCTGGACAAACCGAATCACCGTCTTCAATATCTTCACGGTCTTCATTCGCAAACGTTCAAACCGGATCGAAGTGGTTTTCGGATAATTAAATCTGATCCCGGTCTCTTCGAAACAATCAGCGCATTGGCCAAATATTGATAGTCGGTTATTTAACTATCAAATTAAACAATCATTCACCCAATTGTTTTTATTCCCACTAAAAAGCACCAAGTCCTTTAAAACTTAGCTTTTAACCAAATTAAATTACTTTATCCAAAATACACTTAAAACATTTAAATAAACTACTTCCATTACTTTACTAAAAATAATACTTATAAATTCTAAATAATTTCCCAAGTAAAACTTTATCCAAAACTACTTTTCAAAATAAACTATTATATAAGGTATAATATTTAATAGTTATCCTTTGCATCAAAATACTAATTAAACCTTTAAAAATAATTTCTACCATACTTAACTTAAATAAATATATACTTTAACAAATTTAAAACAACTAAATAATAATTTTTCTAAAACATCTTCAAACCACTTTTAAAACTTTTAATTTACACTTAAAATCTCCTTTGATATTATACTTGGCTTTTTAGAAAATTATACTTTCCATTCCAACATAACTGTCTAATCATTTATAAATCCTTCTCGATTTATTTGCAGTTTAATTTACGTCCCAATCCCGTAAATTTACTTTTCCACACTTTTAAAAAAAATAAACCACAATTTATTTTTAAACAAATCACCCTTTCCTTATAAATTCCCACCGTGAATTTATACTTTAAAATTATCCACTGATTAATATTTCACTTTATAAACCCAGTTTATAATTTCTAGACCCCCATTTTCCTTTAAATCATGGTTTCCAAAACAGTTAATCGATTCCCTGAATTAATTCCATTTTTAAAATTTATTTTGATTTACCCAAATTTATCCCAAAATCCATAAATTTCAAACCTTATTTAAATCTGAAATATCAATTTCACGCTTATTTTCAAAATTCTCCCTTTATTTTTCCCAACTCATCTAAATCTTGAATTTAAAAATAAATTCTTTTATTCTTAAACAATATCGCTTAAGTCCACAACTCCTTTAATTCGATTATTTAAAAATCTCTATTCCTTTCCCATATTCGGAATTTATTTAATAGGATTAAAAAATCAAACTTTTTGTCCTTTCCCAAATTCATTCTTTCAAATTTATCCAAATTCACTATATTTATTTTACTTAAAAATCCTCTCTTTTAATTTCCTTCAAAATCCAACTTTTATATTTTTGATATCTTAATATACCCAAAATATATTCAGCCAAACCATAGCATTCAATAATTCCAATTTTCACTATAATCTATCACAAATTATCAATTAAATCATATCACATAATATGAAAATAAACTTCAATACTTTTGAGTAATCCAGTTGGATCCCTCCAACCTGTTTCCCTGCATCCACAGATGTTAGCACAATATAAAATACCAATCCCACTTCGAGGGGGATATCGCGGTATAAAGGGTCATCCGCTATTATGCGGGGCGCATAGGGTCTCATCCGCTATATAATGCGGGAATATCAATCACTCCAATATATATACTACTATATAATATATATCATCCAATCAATTCAATCATTCAACCAAATATTTAAATTTAACTATTTAAATTTAAATAACAACCCAGATGAGTGAGATTAACTCACTTTGATTTTATTGTTTGCAACCCGATCCACCTTGACTTGATTCTCCATGATCTTAGACCTTGTATAAACATTTATTCGGTTTATTAATATTTTGAAATATTTGAACAATTTATTATCATTTAATAGATTTACTTAACTAACTTTTATATAAGCCCTTATATATTTTCTTCCAAGGTCTTATATACATATATATAAATCACTGTTTTTTTATTTGTATTTATAAAAACTACTGTTATATTATTCTCTTCAGTAAATAACAAAACTGTAGTTTTGTTTACAATAAAATTTTCTTAATATATATATGTATATATATATATATATATCTGTAAACAAAAATTTCTGTATATGTATAAATCTATATAAACTCTTTACTGTATATTAATCATGTGTGAATTTTCATATATGTATTTATTTAACATTATATATTTTATTCTTTTAGTATATATAAAAATTGAATACAAGGAAAATACCTCTAATCCCAAAAATTTACAGTCGAACTGCCAAACGAACCCTTCCCTCGAACATTGCAGCCTACTAACGAGCCACGACGATCCATCACCTCGAATCGCGACTGCCACTGCGTCACCCAAATGCTTCCTCTTCCATGATGCGCCGTTGCCACCAAACTCGATCTTGTTTTCCAAATCCATCGAATGCATGCAGCGATTCGCCTTGTCCTCCATGTCGATGTCAGTACCTCTGCCATCTCATCGCCAAGGTAACCGCGCTCGAGCTCGATGTCGTCGTTAGAGTCTCCCAGCACCTGAAATCGCGAGTGACTCGATCGAGTTCAATTTGAAAGTGAAGTGAATTAAAGGAGACGAAAGAGGAAAAAAAATGAGGGCTTCGGCCATTCGATTTCGAACTGTTGATTTTTTTCCTCGTTTTCAACTACGAAGAGAAGATGCGTGCTTTATTTAAAAGAAAAAGGAAGGCAGACGATGTTTGAAAGATGGGGGACAGACGTGCAAAATTTATCAAGCTACAGTGCTTTGAAAGGCAAAAGCAGACGTGAAGGAAAAAGGTTTGATGTGGATATAATTTCAGCTGATGTGAAGTTCATTGACTGGTCAAACAATTAAATTTAAATTTAAATCGACTTGAATTCGTAGCTTAAAATCTTGACATCCTATCGAGGCGTGCCGCTAGGCGTTTATAATGTTATACCCCTATTCCAAATGCAATGGAAAAGATTTCGAGTCCTAACTCGATCGTATGGAGAAGATAGCTTTTTGAACCCAGTTATTATATTGAATTTTCGATATAGATTTCAGCGCGTATACCGTACGATCATACGACAGCTCCGAACACTACGAAATTTGAAATCTGATAATAATACATTATTACGGATCAAATGGAACTGATTTTGTCGAATTCCGAGATTGTGCCTCGGAAGGCTAATTTTAAATGTCAATTTAAACAATATATTTTTAAAACTGAACAAAACACTTTTAAATTCAAATTTAAAACTTCTATTATCTTTAGTGCTATCAATATAAATTTTACAAGTCTTTGAAATATTTTTATCGAGCTTAAAACTCTAGATTCAATATTTTACCCAATTCCAAATTATTAAATTCAATAATTTAATTACCCAATAAATAGATATATTTGAAATTCAAGTTAAAACCAACACCCGAATATTTAAAATCAAGTAAATATTCCAATTTCAAATGTTCAAAAATTCCGGGTCATTACATTTCCACTCAAAGATTGTCACAATATTTTCAATCGAACAAGTCCAAAAATTAACTGACGAAGTAAACGCAAGCGTTTCATACCACTTGTTTTGCTAAGCCGTTTAATTAGATTTCTCTTACGAATGAGGTAAAGGTTTGTATATACTAATAGATTGGAAAACGGTTTTAAAAGAGAGCTTTATATTTAAAATAGTGTCGAAATCGTTTTTGTGAAAGGGTTTTAGTATTTACTACTAGTATAGAAATCTTTGTATTTAAAAGTGACAAATCACAAAAAATGATTGTAGAAACAATCAATCACCAAAAATTCACATACGAAAATGTGAATTAAATCCATAAAAATCGATATCAAATCCATCAAACGGATATTCCCAAAAATCCAATGGAAGAAGTCATCAAAGTCGATAATAAGTGATAACAACTAACCGGGTCGACAAAAATCGATAAACATTGGAAATTCACTCAAAAAATAGGCAAATTGGAAAAACTGAACAGTTCCGGACGTCTGGTGTAGAATCCAGACGTTTGGATTTGTTTTCTGGAAATTTTCAGAAAACCTCCCAGACGTTTGAAATTTCAAGGCAGACGTCTGAGACCTAACCAGACGTCTGAACCTTTATTTCAGACGTTTGGAATTAGTCTCTGCCATTTTTATTTTTCTACGTGCTTATATTTTTTCCTCCAGAGATCATAACCAGACGTCTGGACTTGATAACCAGACGTTTGGTCACCTAGTCTAGGCAACAATTTGCCTAGGCCAAGATGGCCAAAACGTTTCGGGAGCGATCGGACGAGCAACGACGACTAGGGATTTATGCCAAGCGACAACCCAGCCTTATAGGCTCTTCGATACACCCCAAATATCAATGTCCAAACATCCGTAGTAGGATTTTCATAAAATTGGACCAAAACACCAAAATTTGGAAAAATAACCAAATCAATTCAAATCAAAAGCAAATGAACATGCACAAATGTTAGGAATTCATACCTAACAACAATGAAAGTTATAGACGTAGATGTGAGTTAAAGAACTCACCTTTAAAAATCAAAAACAACGAACGAGAAGCTCTAAAACAAAGGAAAGGCCAATTCCTCTTCAACTTCAACTCAAGAAGCTCCAATCTAAGCTAATAAGCAAATATTTCCTAAGTTAGGGTTTAGGAATTTCTGAAATTGAAGAGAGATAGAGATGGAGAAGATGAAGAGGATGCTTACCTAAGCTTCTCCTTGATTTTGGACTTGAATTTGAGTTTTCTAAACAAAACTAGGGTTTAGGAATTTCTATTTCCCATTCTTTCCCCCATTTTTCTTTTGAGCTAGAGTGTTAGGAAATGAGGAATGAAATGAATGAAGAGGAGTTGAGTTAGGGTATTAAGTTGGGTTAGTGGGCTGAAACCCAAACCCAAAGCCCAAATAGAAAAATAACAAAATTCTACTCAACTCCAAACATATCGATGTTTATACTCAAAAAAGTTGTAAACGCCATTTTGGACTCAATGGAAGTGGTCTCGAGTCCCAATTCGACTGTTTATAAAAAGTAACATTTCAGACTTTAATCCGACCAACAATGCTATATTTAAATAAAACATTTAAATATAAAAATCGTAAAATATGCGGGTTGTTACAGGTTAAATCACCCACCTTTGATTTATAGTCGAATTAAAATCCAAAAGAACGCCCAAATTTGAACAGTCTTGGAATTCAACCAAACAAGTCCCATGTTGTCTAGAATTTTGATACGAACCCAACAGAAGAAATCGCGTCTAAATCTGAGTTCGTATGCAAAGGTTATGATAGTTAGAGCATTTAAAAATTTCAATATAAATAAAATAAAATATAGAGGCAATTAGGTAATTTCATACCTCTTCAAACCCTAATATACTCGAGAACGACCAAGCCACCATGATCAATGCCTCGTTGACCATCGAATCACTGCTGCCAAACACCTCTTCCCTTCGATCAGACCTCGCCACCATCTCCCCCATGCCGAGCAGCACGCGCCTGTATCCACGCTGACAACTCATGCTGCCTCCCTGATCAACACCGCCGCTCGCCTTTGATTGCCGATCTAGTGACCTTGAGGCACCAATGACATGAATGAACCCCATGAATCGACTCGCCTTAGCCTCCTCTACGCGCCCGTGTCTCCCGATCGTCAATTGGTCGACTATCCACCGTTGATCGTGAAACCTTAATATGGACGGCCAAGACTTCTTCGCTAATTTCAGGCCAAACCGTACCTCCAATCGAAAAACGAATTACAGTAGCGGATTTTGTTCATTAAGAGCTTCGCAACTATATGTTATTTGATAGGTTTTGAGGAGTTTAAGTTTTCAATTTGATTTGGAATTAGGGATTTACGGTTTTGATGTCTGACATTGGGAAGAAAGGAAGGAGCAAATGAGAATAAAAAGTACGTACAGAAAAATGAAAATGAGAAACTGCTAGGGTTTATAACAGCCTATATATAGGCAGAGATGGATAAGAACGAATGGATAGATCGAATTGGGTCGAACGGTAACAACGACCTAAAAAGCCCGTTTCATTCTAAAAACGAAAATAGGTTATCCCCTATATCAAAATATAGGTTTTCGATATTTTTAAACTCATTGGAACTAGTTTCAAACCCTAATTCAATTGTATGCAGAAGTTAGTTTTCAAAAATCAAATTATATTCATTTAAATTCTTTTAATTGATTTCTACGCGTTTCGAGCTTGCACGATCAAACGATGAGTCCGATCGCTACGAAACTTGAAATTCTACAATAATGCACTGTTATAGATCCGATGAAACTAGTTTCGTCAGAATCCTAGACAGTGTCCAAAAACCTAATTTTACATGTTAATTAGATAAATTATAAATCAATTTAATCACCTTTAAAATTCTAGATTAAAAGTTAACAATTTTCATCATTCTTGGTTAAATAGGAATTTATAATCTTTTAAAATACAATTTTCCATATTAAATCCAAAATTTAAATATTATATAAATTTCAACGTTCAATTAAAACTGTAATAAATCTATTCATTATAATTTAAATTTTAAACAAAATCTTTTACTTTGATTCTCACTCTTATTATTGAATCAACTATTGCCTTATGGATATAATTAACATTAGTTTACATTTTATTACATTCATATTTTATAGTTATCATCTTAACTCATATTAACGACAATATTTAATTATATTAAATTCACATTGATTTCCAAATTATTTCAATGAATTAAATAATAAAATAATAATTAAAACAATTATTACACATTAGTAATTCAAACACATTTCTAAGTCTATTGTTTACAACCAAAGGCCAATAAATTTACGTACTAATTAATTAATTTCATATTCCATAATAAACCTATTTCAGTTAATAACAAATAATTTCAACATTAAATCCAACATTTATTTATTCCTTATTTACAGTTATAACAAAATTAACTTTACAATTATTTCAATTGATTGAAATTACATAAAAATAGTTGTAACATTCAAACAACATTATTGAATCATATTCTAATTATTTTTCCTATTAATAAATCATAAATTTTAATTTCTCACAATATTAAATTTCAAAATCTTATTTAATTTAATAGTTTTATTTATCAAAATACGGGTTGTTATAGGGGATTTATAAAATAAATGAATACCCAAATCATCAAATATATTACCCAATAGCATCTATCACAATCAACATCCAAATCAGTCAAAATATCACAACAATTTACTAGTTATCAACATCGGGTGTTTAACTAGCAATTCAATTTCAATTTTAAATTGAACTGTCAATTTAAATTCATATCAGTTCAATTCATATGTCAATTTAATGTCGATTAAATTACCAACAATAGCCAATAAAATAAATCACTTCATGATTTTAAATTTAATTAACATAAAAATATTTTAGTACATCCTGAGCGTTTAAAACATTCGCCTTTATTTGAAATTAAAAAAAATTCCAGCTTCAAATAAATTCCATTTCTACTCCATGCCATTGACGATGTCGATACGATTCCAATGCGACTCATTCCGCTCGAATCGGACCTCGTATGCAAAAGTTGCGATTTATTTAGCATTAACGATATAATTAAAAAGTTAATTAACAGCTTAATTAGCAAATAATATAATTAACAGTTACCCTAATCACGCACGCGCAAAGCCCAGGCCCGCCATCTCCTTCTTCCCAGTCGCGACTCGTTGCAGCTTCCTTTTTTTTAAACATCGTGCACACTTACCCACGTCCAAACGCCGCCGCCCTCCGATCGGACCCCACCAATAAGGCTGCGTCGCAGACGCGCCACCTCCCCCGCTTTCAACCTCCAATCCCACGTGCGCTCGACAGAAAATGTGAACCCAACTACAGTCAAGAACGAGCGGAGAAATCGGCCACCACGCCGCGCAATTCGACGATCTGACTGTCCATCTTGTAGAGCTCGCCGCTCTCTACATCTTTCCTTTAGGCATCGTTTGATTTCTATGAGTAGATGATGAGAAATTGAGGAGAGAAGGGGAGCGAATTTCGGCCATTAATCTTGTAAGAGCGGCGTTGAACGATTTAGTTAGGGTTTGACAAAAATGAACGAGACGCGGCCTTATGTATAAATTTTCGACCCGATCTGTCAGCGAAAATCCCGAACTCCAAACGAAGCGTGCCACCTAGCGTTCTGTATGTTATGCCCCCATTTCGAACAAAATGGAATAGATATCGAAAGCTAATTCCATCATATTCAGAAGATTTCTTTTCAAAATCAAATTATTTTAATTAAAGTTCTAAAAATAAATTCTACGCGTTTCAAGCTCGAACGGCCAAACGATAAGTCTGATCGCTATGAAACTTGAAATCCTATAATAATTCACTATTACGGATCCGATGAAACTGGTTTTGTCAAAATCTAAGACAATGGCCAAAATGGCTATTTTCACACTAAAACAAATAATTTCCAAAATCAATTTAATCACTTTAAATTCAATTTTAAAATTTAACAATCTTCATTCTCGTTTAAATAAAATTCAAATCAACTTTCAACATCATTTTCATTCATATTTAATTCAAGATTCAATTATCTAAATAATTTCAAATATTAAATTTAAACAAAGTGTTAGCACCAAAATTGGTCACTAACCTCGTAGAGAAAGATTGTGTAGAGATATAAGTGATGAAGATAAATTAAACAAGGAAGACAATGCTAATTTAAACGCAGAAAGTAAGAACACCAGATTTATAGTGGTTCAGCGTAATTGCCTACGTCCACTTTGAGTTTTCACTTTATTGATCTTCTTAATGATTGATTACAAATACAATTCGTAGATCAGATACTTGAATGAAGTTGCTAAGTAAAGAAGATGAGTCTGAAAAATGGCAGAGTCTCCCCAGTGTTCCCGAAAAAAGGTCCTTTTCACTGTGCCCCTGCCCCTCTATTTATAGACAAAGATGGGTTAGACTTCCCAGGTGGGCTCGGTAGCCGAACACTCTGGCCCAAATACAGTGTTCGCCGTATGCCGAACCACCTTCTCTATGCCGAACGATATGCTTGCTGCGTGGGAATAGTGGAACGAATGTCAGTCGAAGCCGAACGTGCCAATTACATTAATAAATCATATAATTTCAAATGAATTTTAATTATCGACAATTATTTTATTTCCATCTAAATAATACAGCATTTATTATCCAATTTCAGCTATTGATTATAAACACATTAATACATAGAATTTCATTTCAGTACTTATTGTTGCCTAAATCTTCGTATTGGTTATTTCAAATTTTATTCAAGTTCATATTAAATAAATTACATAAATAAATTTTTATTTCCAACCAATTTTATTCAATAATCATATTAAATTCAATAATTTTAAATAGTTAAAATATACGGGTCGTTACATTCTCCCCCACTCAAAATTTTTCATCCTCGAAAAGGGGTTAAGTAGAGAATCTAACATTTGATGTATTTTACTCAAAATAATCAACTTATAAAACATAAAATCTTATTAGAAAACCATTAACATGTTTCCACTACGCCACTCAAATACCAGCTTTACGGAAATTACAACTTATATATAAAAACAAGTTATAAGTTTTAAAATCTCAAAAATTTTCTAACACTCGGATTTCGGAAAATTTCGGCAGTGTCTCCTTTGTGCGGCTCGATCAAAAAAATTTTACAATACAATATATATACCAAATATACATCTCATCTCAATGACGAGGCATCCCGTAGGGGAAAACTTAAAAGTACGATATGTAATCCGAGATATGTACCTTATTATTATTAATACGAGCGAGTTTGCTCTTATTAAGCAAGCAAAAGCAAATCAAACCGTGTATACATCCAAACGGTCTTTGTATGTACCTATATCAACTCAAAAATATTAGTTGCATATAAAGGATACAGAAAGCATGTATGAGTTTAATAGACTATATAATATGAATTCTGAATCCAAATCATAAACGTAAGCACTAATACACAACAAATCAATCATATGCAGCCAAAAGCAGTTATAACCATGATTTACAACAAAAAAAACAATCCAACAATTTATATTCATCCAATTAATTCATAACTATATTACTTTACATTATCCAATATCAATATTTAATTTATACACAATCATTTCGTATTAACATCCATTCGTATTAACATTTAATTGATTTACTTCCAATTTATTCACATCTATTTCATTTACATTCAATTTATTCACATCTATTTCATTTACATTCAATTTATTCAAATTTCAATTGTTTCACTTTTTGTTTAACACATTTCATACTAAATTCATTTATGGACCATTTTATAAAATCATTTCATTTAACCTTATTTAAGTTAAATTTTATTTCATTATCACTTAGTATATTCTCTTTTAATACTAATATCATTTATAAACCATTCCATAAAACCATTTAAGATTATTATAAACATTTTATAAAACACAACTCATGTTTATTATTACTTCGTAACTTAAGTTCATATTAATTGATTGATTCATTTCATTAGTTCATTTCATTAATTCATATCATTAACTTTGCTTAAGTAAATTTTATTTTATAACTCAAATTCATATTAATAAATTTTTCTTTTTATCATAATTAATTTCAGGCAACTTTTCTTAAGTTAACTTTCATCTATAATTCATTTCATTAACTTATCTCATTAATTCATTCCATTTGCATTCAATTTATTTATACCCAATTTAAATCAGATTCCATTACTCGCATAAATTTTACTTGCACCCATTTATTCTCATTCAATTTCTTTCACACCCAAATTGCATTTCATTTTATAATTCAAGTTCGCATTCATTTTATTAATTCATTTTATAGCTTAAGTGAAATTAATTCACTTTACTAATTTATCTAGTTCCATTCAAATCCAATTCAATTCATTTAATCTTTATTAAGTTAAACTCCATTTCATTTAATCCATTACTCGGTTTATTTAACTTTATTTAACAAATTTAAAAATTGTTTTTAGCTTAATATTTCTCAAATCTATAAGTTATACAAAATTATTCACTTAAATTTCATTTTTTTTGTAATATATATTAGGAACGTGGGTGAATATGCTAAATGGAAAAGGACATTATTGTAATCTGCGTCGCATTTAGAGTTTATAAATATAGAACTCGTTTGTATTATGTAGGTATTTAAATTGAATAAAATGACTTTTGTTCTTATTTTATTTTATAACATGTTATTAGCATGATGCACTCCATAAATTTCTATTTTCTTCTTCTTGTGTTACAAATATGATATGGTCTATTTGAATGTGGAGCCATGCTGACCCTTTCCTCTCATTTTAAGAAAATAAAGTTTGAAAATCTAGTGCTACCTATTCTACCATACTACCAATTCTCTAGCTAGATATTTTGTACTCTTGTATTTATATCGGCTGTATATGCTAGCTTTTACTAATATAATTATATACAACTCACTTCTTATTATTATCTTTCTAGTAAAAAAAGAAGCAAACAAGGTACGGTTTTGATATGTGCTGCTCTTCAATCATTGTTTATTTTATTTTATTTTTTTCTTTTCTTCTTTGGATGCTTTCAGTATAATGTGAACACCTGTTTCGAGCATCAGATAGCTTTTATAATTTTGAATTTCTTTCGTGCATTTTCAGTTTTTATCTATGTGCTAATTTGGATGCCTGGAACATTTTACATCGTTACACGTGATCGATTATAATGCAGTTGCATCGAAATCTATCAAACTCTCTAAAATTGTCACTCATCCAACTTTGGCCTTCATTTTAGTTCTACGTGAGATCATTATTGTTATTATTTATATATTTTTTTACTACTTATCCAATCTGATCACACATATGCTACAAATTAGTTTAAATAATTTTCATTATCCCATCATTTCTATTTCCAATGAAATTCAGTAAGAAAGGCTCAACTGGTGTACTATTGTGTAGACTTGATGTAACATGAAACATAACTTTAACTCTTATTCATTGTACGACCCGCCTTTTTGGACAGTTTAAATCAATGATAGACCGCACACGTCAGACTCATACCATTCAAAAAGGAGGATTGTTATGCGGTAAATAAGAAAAAGAGCAGAGAAAGAAAGAAAAACAATACAGAATCTCGCAACGGAATGACAATATATAATAATCAAATAAACAGTTCATGAAGCTGTTTACAAATAACATTGATTATACTTTTATAATACGAAATAAGAGTACATACAACAGTAATAAATAAATAATGCAACGGAATAACATGATGCAGTGGTATGAATATAATAAATAGTAATAGTACAAATCTTCATTTTCGTCCTCAAGAAAAGCAGTCTTCGATACACTGAAAAGCTATGATTGACCCGAGCGAATTGAAAAGACAAAACACTCGAGTCAGCACTAAAAGATCTTATGTAAGTTAAATCAACAGTAAATAAATATGAGTGTAATGGCATCGGAGATGTTTATGGGTTTTGACATCACCTATCCAGTGTCAACCGTGAGTGCAATAACTTAAGAGATGTTCAGGATTCCCCTCTCCTAATGATCTGTTAAACTATCTACATACATAGTACAATATGTTATTATAATAGTGTCTACAGTAAAGTAAAGTATTAAAATAGCGTTAAGGCGTTACCCATATCCCCCTTAATACTTTTTATATATTCCCATAGTCTATACAGTACCGTAAGCTCCTCCGTGAGGTTTACCCAGAGGGCACTTCATAGGTATGGTACAAAACAAACTCGTAGAAGGGGCGATAGGGCATGTGAACACGGCATTGGAGGCAATGCCAGGGTAGATATACCGATTGCGGATCCGGACTGGTGGTAACGCATAGCAGCTACTACCGCCCACCTCGGAACACACTACCATAATCAAAATTGAGAGGTGGCCACCAAATCATCACAAAGTCCTAATATGGTATCGAAGAAATGTGTCGGATAGGAGGAATGACCTCACTTGGCCTGGTGTAGCTCCTGTTTTAGTCACATCTAAGCTGACTCACGGGAGTCAGGGTCACGTAAATACCTCATACAGAATCATTCGCCAAACCATCCTACTTCATTTCTGAAATCTCCACCACGTATATAGTTGTTAAAGTGGTTTTCAGTATTGGCAGAGAGTATGACAATATACGATCTCGTTCTCTTTAACAACCAAACACTTATTTCACACCGGATGGTTATTTTACATTTCAAAGTCAATTCACAATTGATATCAAAATATCATATTCTCAAATCTATATCATTTTCGAAATCATATTTACTTTCGAAATTATATCACATTTGAAATCATACCACTTTCGAATTCATATTTCCAAAATAGATTAAATCCTCATTTAAAATCATCATATTCCTCAAATATGTCATTTAAATCCCAACGTATGTTATAACATCTTTTAATCGTATTCTCCTTAAAATCGAGGATTTAAATATAAACTTCCGCTTTACAAAACCTGAAATTTCGAAAATAGTTTAGATAGTTTAAAATAGTTTTAAAATAGTTTAAATAGTTTAAAATAGCCTTTAAATGGATAAAATACTTTATATATAGTTTAAATGTTTTTTAATAGTTTAAATAGATTAAAATAGTTTAGGTGGGTTTAGGATAGTTTAAATTTAATTTAAAATAGATTAAATAGATTTAAAATAGATTAAGTAGTTTTAAAATAGATTACATAAGTTAAATTAGATAAAAATAGGTTAAATAAGTTAAATTAGGTTAAATAGATTAAAATAGATTAAAATTAATTAAAATAGTTTAAATTGATTTATAATAGTTTAAAACAGATGAAATTAGATTTAAATTAATTTAATAGTTTGAAAACCTTAAAATTGGGTTTTTAAAATAATAAATCTTTAAATCTTTTATATTAAAATAATTAATTTGGAATTAATATCAAATTTAAACCATTTCTTCCATTTCAACAAATCTGGACCATGTTCATATTTTAAATCAAAACCCAATTTCAAATCTTGAAATATCAAATTTAACTATTCCAATTTTAATAGACTTTCAAAATTACAGTTTCCAACATCTCAATAACTCAATTTCGATGAATGTTGTTTATACTTCAAATATCAATTTAAATCCTTTAAATAATTTCGTAAAACAATTCAATTTATATCAGTCAAATTCTATTTCAAATATCGTTTAACTGGATTCAAAGTTTAAAGATAAAAATCACTTATTTTAACCAATCCGTTGTCCATATATAATTTTCTACCCTATGGTCAAGTGACATAGATACTTATCGTTTCAATCCGCAAATATTTAAATTTTACGGGTATATATTATTTTAACCCACAATCCCAAAATTTATTTCAATGAAAATCGCTTTGGTTTATCATTTCTACCCATAACGATTTTCCCCTATTCAATATGATCGTTCGGGTATGTATCATTTCAACCCATAGGGAACTTGTAGTATTATAAAAGTTTAAAATATAACATCCAGTCGTCCAATATCAAAATCAAACACCCATCACAATCATCATCCAAATCAACCAATAAATAACAATAATTTACAGATTATCAATAATAGGTATTAACTAGAAATTAAAAATTCAATATTAAATTAAATAGCAATTAAATTCAATAAAAGTCAGATTTAACTAGAATGACAATTTAAATATACCAAACATCAACCAATAAACATCTAATCACATCATAAATTTAATTTAACTAACATAAGATAATTCAGTAATTGTGAATGGGTTAAAACACTCACCTTTTATTTCAAATCGATTTGAAATCCAAAATAAGGCTCAAATTTGAACAGTCTTAGAATTCGTCCAAACCATTTCCAAAATATTCGGAATTTTGACACGATCGCAGCGGAACAAACCGCACGTAAATTTGAGTTCGTACGCAAAAGATATGTAAATTAGAACAATCAGCAATTGAAATTTAAA
Source organism: Allium fistulosum (assembly GCA_030737815.1). Taxonomy (NCBI): domain Eukaryota; kingdom Viridiplantae; phylum Streptophyta; class Magnoliopsida; order Asparagales; family Amaryllidaceae; genus Allium; species Allium fistulosum. Next base: position 1,529,410,263 of record CM060902.1, read on the forward strand.
TTTAAAATAAATAATAATAAGTAATTACCACGTCACCACAGCACTCAGACGAAACTCTAGTTGGCTAAACGAACGCGACCACCCTAATTCGACACAGTACTAAGCTGCCACCATTTCAATGAATTTTTGCCGCCGCTAGGTCTCTGCGTGACCAGATCAGACCATGCCGCGACAAAGTGCTCCTCAGGCCGCACCATCGCCTGGTCATCGTGACCTCCGACCACCCCCTGCATGAGCGCCACCGCCTCTAGTTATTGAATTTTCTGGCCAACACAACGCCGTTCTAGGCCAAGCCATTCATATGGATCGAACCCTTTCAACACCCTCTACACGTCCATACTACCGATCGAACCCTCGTCGATGATCCACCGTCAAAACTAGAACCCTTACATGAACGGCCTTGGCTTCTTCATCAAATTCTAGTCAAACGATGCACCAAATGGAAAAACAAATTACACCAGTGAATTACGCTCGTCGAGAGCTTCAAAATGGTATATAATATGATTTTGTTTCTGCCATTGAATTTCAAATTGAATTTGAAATTGGAATAGAGTTTGCAAATTTGATTTGTTTCTGCCGTTGAAAAAAAAGAGATAGACAGAAGTTGATGTACGTAGAGAATAAGAAAATGACTGCTAGGGTTTGGGAAACAAGACTATTTATATTAACAAAGCCCGATAAGAAAAATGAACACGTATCGAATTGGGTCGAACAACAATAACGACTCCAAAAGCCCGTTCTGCCTCCAAAACGAAAGTGGGTCATCCCATATATCAAAATAAATGTTTTCGATAGTTTTAAACTCAATGGAATAGTTTTCAAGTCCTAATTCCATCACATGAAGAAGTTAGCTTTAAAATCGGCTTATTTCAAATTGATTTCAATTATATTGATTTCTGTGCGTTTCGAGTCCGTACGATCAAACGACAAGTCGGATCGCTACGAAACTTGAAAACTTACAATAATTCACCATTATGGATTCGACGAATCAGGTTTCGTCGAAATCCAAGACAGTGACCAGAATGGCTATTTTCACGTTAATCAAATAAATTAATTTAAATTAATTAAATCACTTTTTAATTCAATATTTATAAACTAACAATTTTCATCATTTTTGATTACTTAGACATTTACAATGATTTAAAACCAATTTACACATCAATTCAGTGTTAAATATTACACTAATTACAGTGTTCAATTTCAACTACAATAAAATCCAATTAGTTATATATTTAATTCCAATAAATTGATTAAATTTTGATTTCAATCTTTTTATTCAATCAATTGCCATATTATGAATAAAAGTAACATTGGGTTACATCTTATTACACTTATTCTACAATTATCATCTTAATTTACATTAACGTAATATTTAATTACATTTATTTTCAATTAAATTTAACAGATTAAATAAATAGGTAACATATCAAAATTGTCACCTTTTACTTAATTTTATCACATTTATGGTTTTATTATTTACAATAAATGCTATAACAACTTACACAATACTAATTTTATCCAGTTACAATTAATTACATACTATTTTATTAATTAATACAACACTTACATTTATTTCCTTATATTCAATTTATAACCAAGTATAACCTTTCAATCATTTCAGTTAATTGGAATTTCATTAAACTTGTTAACAATTAACTTAAATTAACATGGTTACATCTCATTCTAGTTATTATTTCTTTCATTATTAAATCTTAAATTTTTTATTTTTCTCATAATTCAATTCAAAAATCTTATTTAATTAAGGAATATAATTATCGAAAATTACGGGTCGTTACACTCTCTCCCACTTAAAACTTTTTGTCCTCGAAAAGGGAAAGAAGGAATTAAGAAATATATATATATATATATATATATTTATTCAAAGTATCCAACATAAAAACAGTTAATTTACATAATTAAATAATTTAAATAAAATATCTCAATTTATAAACAATTAAACCCTTTCTTATTCAAGTTTACTAAAGTTTGAAAATATTTCACTTCACAAAAAAATTCTAAGTCCAAAATTCACAGAAAATTTCGGTAGAGTCTCCTTTGTACGGAGAAGTTTGGGAGAAATAGTAATATTAATAATAACAGTATATATCACATATTTCAAAATAATATATCCCAACCACGGGAAAAATAATATAATATCGCTATAAAACCATAATCCAAGAATGTACCTATTTGTCGGGCAAACAATGCTTATTTATGAAACCAAAAGGAGTAGCAATTGCTTTTATACCCTGTATTTCACTTATATAATCCAAAAGAGTTAATAATTATATATAAGAGATATATTCAAGTTGTTTCAACTAATAACAACAAAACAATCACAACATAACAATAATCATTTGCAAACAAAACATACAACCATGACATGAAATCAAAGTAATCAACCATACATCCATAGTAATCAAAACAAAGGGTTTGTTCGGGTTCAGAAACTTTTAATTGTATAAAATGATAATTAAACTACTAAGTATATCATATACTCAACAGTCTTTAGATATAACTCAATAGATCATTTATACATCCTTACACAATAGAAGTATCCTTTCCCAACCAATCCATAAGCCCCAGAAACAATAATTTCAAATAATATTTAAGTTTTATTCTTATTACTCTCTTTTTTCCCACATTATTTACTGTTCATTTTCATTTGTTCATACAATGCTTGTTTAATTTCTTTACATTTATCACTTACAAAATTCATTTCCATCCATTTATACAATATCATTTTTTTCTTTTCATTACTTTACATTCATTGCTTACATAGGTTATTTCCATTTCAATTATTAGATTATCCATTATTATGTTAGCTTTCTTACAATTTAATTCACCATTAATAGATTATTTCTTTTTCACATTCATTTCTTCCATATATAGTATTATTGAATATTAAATCCATTTCTAAATCATTTCAACATTTTCTGAAGTTATAATTATTCAACTAATGTAGCATTCACTTTTACTACACATTTTAATTACAAATAGTTGCTACATTAACTTGAGTTCATAATCATTTACTTACAGTATTCACTCTTTCAATAAATGTAATTAGTACCATTTCAAATTATTAACCTAAATTTATAACAATTTATAACATAATAATTCTTATTTAGAAGTAATTCCATTGAACACCTTCATTACTTAAGTTTTACTAGTATAATATTCTATCACATATTCTTATTTAACATTTCAACTTTTAATATTTTGGTAAGTTATGTATAGATGTCTTTTAGCACGAAATAAAATGTTACACAAGTTTATCTTGTTTATTTGGTTAACAAAATATTCAATAGTTACCATTTCTCCTTTTCATATCCTTTTGATTTACAATTTATAAAATTTCAATTTATTATATTTTCATTAATCACTGAGTATCTAGTTTCTAATTACACATATTAAAAGTTTCCAATTATTAAAATAGTCAAGATTTCATTCCATTATAATAAATTGAAATTCCCAATTTGCAGAAACATAAGAACTAAATGTCAGGTTCCTTTTCAATCATTTTAAAATAATATATATATATATATATACCCATAACTTATATATATATATATATATATATCAAATCAAATCAAACTTCAGAAATTAAAATTAAGGTTTGTTTATCAAAACGGATGTGCAGTAAAACTACTACATCAGTCTTTCCACTTTGAAACTCGAAAATGAACGTCGATGATGCGTGCACTCATCGCCGAAGTTATTTTCCAACGACAGAGAGGGGAGTACATAACTTATTTTCCTTTACAATTTCCTTTAAACATTTCTTTTAAATCACTTTGAAAACATTTATATCAGAAAGTATTTGCAAATAATACTAATATTATATTCCAAAATCATTCGAAAGAAATTTTTAAACTCCCGGAACTTAAGTTCTCAAATTTCAATTTATATTCATTTTAATTATAATCTCAATTTGGAACCAATATTTATAAATTTCACTTCCTAACAAACAACCAAACCTATCACATATCATTATATATATTTTTATAAAGATTATTCTTTTATATACAAAATATAATGATAGGCAAATATTTCATTTACCTATATTTCATTTACCTATATTTCAAACAAATATTGTGTCGGTTTGCCCTATTGAGTGTTTAGAAATCCCTATCGATGTCATAGCGTCCTATGCACCAACCAGAATTTATAAATACAAAACAGAACAGATTAAAATAATACAAAATCTTTTATAACACTAACAAATATGCTCTCTCATATATGTACACTCAACGACTCATTCTAGGGTATTACTACCATATTCTCTAATGAGTCAGACCACACAATGCTAAGGTTATCGCTAAACCAAAGCTCTGATACCAAATGTAACGACCTGCCTTTTTGGACGGTTTAAATCGACGATAGAACACACACATCAGACTAAAACCATTCAAAAAGGAGGATTGTTATGGAGTAAATAAGAAAAAAAGCAGAGAAAGAAAGAAAAACAAATACAGAATCTCGTAGCGGAATGACAATATATAATAATCAAATAAACAGTTCATGAAGCTGTTTATAAATAACATTTATTATACTTTTATAATATGGAATCAGAGTACATACAACAGTAATAAATAAATAATGCAGCGGAATAACATGATGTAGTGGTATGAATATAATAAATAGTAATAGTACAAATCTTCGTCTTCGTCCTCCAGAAAAGCAGTCTTCGATACACTGAAAAGCTCAGACTGACCCGAGCGAATTGAAAAGACAAAACACTCAAGTCAGCACTAAAAGATCTTATGTAAGTTAAATCAACAGTAAATAAATATGAGTGTAACAGCATCGGAGATGTTTACGGGTTTTGACATCTCCTATCCAGTGTCAACCGTGAGTGCAATAACTTAAGAGATGTTCGGGATTCTCATCTCCTAAGGATCCATTAAACTATCCACATACATAGTACAATACACTATTATAATAGTGTCTACAGTAAAGTAAAGTATTAAAATAGCATTAAGGTGTTACCCATATCCCTTTAACACATTTTATGTATTCCCATAGTCTATACAGTACTGTAAGCAACTCCGTGAGGTTTACCCAGAGGGCACTCCATAGGTATGGTACAAATCAAACTCGTAGAAGGCACGATAGGGCATGTGAACACGACACTCGAGGCAATGCTAGGGTAGATATACCGATTGCAGATCCGGATTGGTGGTAACACATAGCAGCTACTACCGCCCACCTTGGAACACACTCCCATAATCAAAATCGAGGGGTGGCCACCAAATCATCACAAAGTCATAATATGGTATCGAAGAAATGTGTCTGATAGGAGGAATGACCTCACTTGGCCCGACGTGGCTCTTTTTTTAGTCACATCTAAGCCGACTCACGGGAGTCAGGGTCACGTAAATACCTCATACAGAACCATTCGCTAAACAATCCTACTTCATTTCTGGAATCTCCACCACGTACACAGTTGTTAAAGTTGTTTTCGGTATTGACAGAGAGTATGACAATATCGATCCCGGTCTCTTTAACAATCAAACGCTTATTTCACACCGGATGGTTCTTTTACATTTCAAAATCAATTCACAATTGATATCAAAATATCATATTCTCAAAACCATATCATTTTCGAAATCATATTTACTTTTGAAATTATATCACATTTGAAATCATATCACTTTCGAATTCATATTTCCAAAATAGATTAAATCCTCATTTAAAATCATCATATTCCTCAAATATGTCATTTAAATCCCAACTTATGTTATAACATCTTTTAATCGTATTCTCCTTAAAATCGAGGATTTAAATTTAAAACTTCCACTTTACAAAACCTGAAATTTAGAAAATAGTTTAGATAGTTAAAATAGTTTTAAAATAGTAAATATTTTAAAATAGCCTTTAAATGGTTAAAATACTTTATATATAGTGTAAATGGTTTTTAATAGTTTAAAATAGATTAAAATAGTTTAGGTGGGTTAAAGGCAGTTTAAATTTAATTTTAAATAGATTAAATAGATTTTAAATAGATTAAGTAGTTTTAAAATAGATTAAATATATTTAAAATAGATTACATAAGTTAAATTAGATTAAAATAGGTTAAATAAGTTAAACTAGGTTAAATAGATTAAAATTAATTAAAATAGTTTAAACTGATTTAAAATAGTTTAAAATAGTTGAAATTAGATTTAAATTAATTTAATAGTTTGAAAATCTTAAAATGGGGATTTTAAAATAATAAATCTTTAAACTGTTTATGTTAAAATAATTAATTTGGAATTAATATCAAATTTAAACCATTTCTTCCATTTCAACAAATCTGGACCATGTCCATATTTCAAATCAAAATCCAATTTCAAATCTTGAAATATCAAATTTAACTATTCCAATTTTAATAGACTTTCAAAATTACAGTTTCCAACATCTCAATAACTCAATTTCGATGAATGTTGTTTATACTTCAAATTCAACTTTAAAATTTCAATTTAAATCCTTTAAATAATAGCTTAAAACAATTCAATTTATATCAGTCGAATTTTATTTCAAATATCGTTTAACTGGATTCAAAGTTTAAAGATAAAAATCACGTATTTTAACCAATCCAATGTCCGTATATAATTTTCTACCCTATGGTCAAGTGACATAGATATTTACCGTTTCAATCCGCGAATATTTAAATTTTACGGGTATATATTATTTCAACCCGCAATCCAAAAATTTATTTCAATGAAAATCGCTTGGGTTTATCATTTCAACCCATAACGATTTTCCCCTATTCTATATGATCGTTCGGGTATGTATCATTTCAACCCATAGGGAACTTGCAGTATTTTGACAGTATAAAATATAACATCCAGTCATCGAATATCAAAATCAAACACCCATCACAATCATCATCCAAATCAACCAATAAATAACAATAATCTACTAATTATCAATAATAGGTATTAACTGGAAATTAAAAATTCAATATTAAATTAAATAGCAATTAAATTCAATAAAAGTTAGATTTAACTAGAATGACAATTTAAATATACCAAACACAACCAATAAATTTCTAATCACATCATAAATTTAATTTAACTAACATAACATTCTTTACTCAAGAATCGAAAAATGTAAGGCTGTTAATTGCATTGAAGGTTCAGTGATGAGTAGGGTGAGCAAGAGAGGGAAAGATGTTTGAGGAAGTGCTAGTGATCATGTTGCAGTAGTGTCTTCTTTTTGTTTGTTTTTTTGATCACCTGCGTGTGATTGTATATATGGTTTTTTGGAGTTCTGATGTTGCATGTATGTTGAATATTTGTGTTTGTGTTGTTTACTGTTTTGTATGTAGATTGGTTTGTATGGTCTGTGTGGTTTAGTGTTGTTGAGGTGGTGTAACATTACTTGGTACTTTTATTTTAATATAGTAGTAAAAATGGCGTGGTATCACTACCATTTTTATCAAAAGAAAAAAGATAATTTAGTATTTGTCAGTGGGTTAAAACACTCACCTTTTATTTCAAATCGATTTGAAATCCAAAATAAGGCCCAAATTTGGACAGTCTCAGAATTTGTCCAAACAAGTTTCAAAATGTCTGGAATTTCGATACGATCGTAGCGGAGCAAACCGCGGGTAAATCCGAGTTCGTATGCAAAAGATATGTAAATTAGAACAATCAACAATTGAAATTTAAAATAAATAAAAATAAGTAATTACCATGTCACCACAGCACTCAATCGAAACCCTAGCCGGCTAAACGAACGCGACCACCCTAACTCGATACAGTACCAAGCCACAACCACTTCCATGAATTTTTGCCACCGCTAGGTTCCCTGCGTGACCAGATCAGACCATGCCGTGACGAAGTGCTCCTCAGGCCGCACCATCGCCTGGATCATCGTGACCTCCGGCAACCCCTGCACGAGCGTCGCCACCTCTAGTTATTGAATTTTCTAGCCAACTCGACGCCGTTCTAGGCCAAGCCATCCATATGGATCGAACCCTCTCAACACCCTCTACACGTCCATACTACCCGATCGAACCCTCGTCGACGATCCACCGTCAAAACTAGAACCCCAACATGAACGGCCCTGGCTTCTTCGTCAAATTCTAGTCAAACGATGCACCAAATGGAAAAAAGAATTGCACCAGTGAATTATGCTCGTCGAGAGCATCAAAACGGTATATAATATGATATAGTTTGGAGGAGATTAATTTTGAAATTGAATTTGAAATTGAATTTGAAATTGGAATAGGGTTTGCTAATTTGATTTTGTTTCTGCCATTGAAAAGAAAGAGATAGACAGAAGTTGATGTAGGTAGAGAATAAGAAAGTGGCTGCTAGGGTTTGGGAAACAAGACTATTTATATTAACAAAGCCCGATAAGAAAAATGAACATGTATCGAATTGGTTCGAACAACAATAACGACCTCAAAAGACCGTTCTGCCTCCAAAACGAAAGTAGGTCATCCCATATATCAAAATAGATGTTTTCGATAGTTTTAAACTCAATGGAATAGGTTTCAAGTTCTAATTCCATCGTATGAAGAAGTTAGCTTTATAAAACAGCTTATTTCAAATTGATTTCTGTGCGTTTCGAGTCTGTACGATCAAACGACAAGTCTGATCACTAGAAACTTGAATCCTTACAATAATTCACCGTTACGGATCCGATAAAACTGGTTTCGTCGAAATCCGAGACAGTGACCAAAATGGCTATTTTCACGTTAATTAAATAAATTAATATTAAATTAATTAAATCACTTTTTAGTTCAATATTTATAAACTAACAATTTTCATCATTTTTGATTACTTAGAAATTTACAATGATTTAAAACCAATTTACACATCAATTCAGTGTTAAATATTACACTAATTACAGTGTTCAATTTCAACTACAATAAAATCCAATTAGTTATATATTTAATTCCAATAAATTGATTAAATTTTGATTTCAATCTTTTTATTCAATCAATTGTCATATTACGAATAAAATTAACATTGGGTTACATCTTATTACACTTATTCTATAATTATCATCTTAATTTACATTAACGTAATATTTAATTAAATTTATTGCAATTTATTTTCAATTAAATTTAACAGATTAAATAAATAGGTAACATATCACAATTGTCACCTTTTACTTAATTTTATCACATTTATGGTTTTATTATTTACAACAAATGCTACAACAACTTACACAGTACTAATTTGATCCAGTTACAATTAATTACATACTATTTCATTAGTTAATACAACATTACATTTATTTCCTTATATTCACACTACAAGAAAAAACCCGTTTAACAACTAAGAAATAATGTTGTTAAAATACTTTAATAACGTTTTTCATAACGTTGTTATATCCATAGTTGTAAAAGGGTTTTAAAAAACTTACAATATCTGTGAAAACGTTGTTAAAAATGTTGTAAAAGCATTTTCTACCATACTTCATAAACGTTGTGAAAATTTATAAAAATGTTAACCAACCTTACTATAATATCATTTAAGTGTTGTAATGTGTAGATTTGACTACATTTCTTTTTTATTGTTACACCGTAAAATGTTATCTGTATCATTATTCACAATATTTCGTGTTATGCTGTTAATGTAATAATAGCGACATTCTGAAATATTGTAAATATAATTTAGAGATCATATAAATTCTGTAAACTACATTAACAACATACACAAAATATTGTGAATGTCGTTATTACCAATGCAATATCGTTAATGCAAATATTGTAAATAGTTCAATGCAATATTGTAAATATAATTTAGAGAACATTATCAATGAAGTACGAAGAAATGAAATAGTGCATTGAACTATAAATTATCACATATTCATACATTCATAGTTGTTACAAAAGTTATCAATAATATAGTATAAATAGGAAATATTTCATGAACATGGTAATAAACTATTACAACAAACATGGTATACACCTACTAAAAGGTTTGCTTGTCCAGATGAGAGCTTTTGTAGGATAGAAGTAGCCCACTCCGCTTATGGTGATGTGTTCGATACTTGAACAACTTGTTGAAACATCAAGAAGTCCAAAAAAGAAAACGTAGCTCTTTCTATTGTCCCTGAGAATAATATATTGTCACCTTAGAAAATATATGCATGTTCTAAACAATACGTTTATCACAGTATGTTATTAATATTACAACACAAAGATAGAAATCAATTGTTGGTCTTATTTAATATGCAACTGAGATAACCTTAGGAATTTATAGGCCTATGATTGCCAAATGCTTTGAACAGATAATATAAAGTAGTTTATACCCACATATGTAAAGGTAAAAGTGGAAAATTCAGTCAACTTATCTAAAATAACAAAATCGAACCATTTGTATGCAAGTTTATTCATCTAAAATAACAAAATTTAACCAAGTGGTAAACCCATAACAATTGGACATCATAGTGTCTCGTAAAATGAGACCGATGTTCTTCTTTTTATGGCCCTCTTGTTAAAGACCACATAAAGTAGTTGCAGCCTAGCATAAAGGATATCAGTGCAATCATAATTGAAATAGATAACAATCATCTGCATAATCGTCGAGTGCATAACCCAGTTGCAAACGATGTTCTCTCATACTCTTTATAAATAAAAAATATGGGAGAAGAAATAAATATAATATCAATTGTTGTTTAAGAAGATAAACAAAGGTAATACATGTTTAACATAGTTGTGGTTAACTTGGATGTTGTTCATATAACATGGGTTTTTTCATCGACAGCTGAAACTCCATATGTTACCATATTTTCTTATAACGAGCTTTAGAACCTAATCATGTATAAGTTTCTCAATGGGATCTTTAGCTCTTGGTTATTATAGAAAAATTTGAAGTATGATTGTAACAAACAGCCTAGGCAGCACCTAGCGCTTGACAAGACTATCCATTTTGCCTCGATTTGATGACCTAGCTAGTAACTGGGTCCACCTATGCTGACTTAAAATCGAGCTTAAAGCATTTTAGTATTTATATTACTTTGTTACCAACCAATTTTAAAAGGCCAATATATACACAAGTCAATTAAAATTATATGATATTTCAGCCCCGTCTTTCACAAGTCTTGCTCTCTTAGCAGAAAAGAGATGAAGCTATTGGCACGCTGGTGTTTATATAGGCAATTCGGTATGGGATATAGCCAACGTGGGACTAAAGAACCTAAAATTGGACTACTAATCAATACAAGTGCTCTAATTCGTACGTCAGATCATGCAAAGAGAGAGAATTTATTTTAATTTGCTTCCACAATCTCACATCATCATAGGCAATGAAAACGATATGAAATAGAAACCTTAAAAGAAACAATAGTGTATATTTTGATCTTCAATATATATAACAAATCATGTAATTGTACTGGAACGTTTGCATAATCTGTTTTTAAGTTCAGCAACTTAAATAAAATCAAGTTGGTGAATATTATGGATGATAGTCAATTGCTTATTTTTTATAATTTGGAAATCAAAGTTATTATTTTAAGGTTGCTAAAAGTGCCGAATGATAAAGAAAAAAGTGTACGTACCAGTAATAAAACCATTATACTCCATGATTGCATCAGTAAAGCCTTGCATTCACTTAATTTTGAAATCTCTTATGTAAGACATGCTTCAACATCCATATTGCTTTGTTCCAATCCTTAAGCATAGATCTTTGCACTTCTTGGAACTCATATTGTTTGGATGATAAATTTTGTTATTATTCATTTTTGCAGGTAATTCACAGCTAAATGTTGGTCCTGCGGAGATATAAAATATTTCATATTCATAACTATATGTTGATGAGTAAATAACAATCAAACTTTCAAATGGTATTATAATCAGATTTATCATATATAACATGCGAAGTTATGTACACTTTGTTAACTTGGGCTATAAATTTTCAGCTATATATCTGATTTGTAAAATTATTTTGAGGAACTTGGTGTTGGCTTGGGCTATAAAGTGTACGTACCAGAATAATCATAGTCCAGACCATATACTTATGTCCCAGACTCATCAATCAAACTCAATGGAAGACACTTGATTAGGTTCTTAATTGACAAATGACAGAATAAAATGTTGTTACTGTTTGGTTTAGTTAATCTAGCCAAAACAAGCTCTAAACCTAATCCCCAAACCATCACACCCAAAGCCTACTTCTTGAGTTTACAAAATAAAACGTAGAAAAATCTACAAAAACAATAGTAAATAATAACCCTGGTTTTCTAAATCACTAAGTTTCTTGACAAATTCTCAAAAAGATAAAAACTCATCTCTACTACTAATAAAGAGAATTCAATGAATAGATTTCCACGGTGTCCTTTTGAAATTCCGAAAATACCCTACATTTATCAATAGAATTTCACCATCACTTTGCAACCTCTACCACCACCCACTTTACAACCATCCATCAATGAAATTCACTAAATAAAAGTGATGTGACCATCAAAGTTTTTGCACTTATAGCACACATCCATTCATAACTTTTTTATTAAATAAAAATCAAACATTTCTATATAATTAGATGCATGTACGTGTGATTTACAGTAGTAAGAATAATAAAAGAGATGTCTAACCTTTATCGACTTCGAATTCATCGTCATCCTCGAAGAGATCGACCTTAGCCACTTTGATTTTTGTGTGCGTGCATCGTGGTGGAGGTGGTGGGGCATTTTTTTGGGGGTAGGGGTGTTTGGGTTGGTGGGGTGGGAGTTTGGATACTCACATAATGGATTAAGTATTGCAGAAAATTTATATCATTTTGAGTAGTTCAAAACTAAAAGAGGTACTGTAAAGTGGTGGCAAGGATTCTTCTCTCTCAATATTTCTCCGTATATATAAGGAAAAGTGCATACCCAATACCCACAGCAATTCTTTAGCAACTTACTGATTCTTTTCTGTGGGAATCTCCAACAATATAGATAGATCCCTTTAATAGTTGCATACATCCTATTTTGAGAGAATCCCATGATTTCATTATATCTGGCCATTTCAATTCCCTATCATACTTTTTCAAGCTTATGACCAACCGTTCCTCATCAAGGTACCTATTATGGGATTAAATATATAAAAGAAACAAAGAAAACTGTAAAAAATTAAATGCACACTAAACTGCAGCAAGAATCAGTCATGTGTTCCTTTTTTGTCTTTTGGATTTTTTGCAAGAAATAAACTATTAGCAACCGATTAAAACTAGCATATAGACAAATATAAAATTCAAATGCACACTTTTTTTTCGGAAGATCGACATCACTGAATTTAGTCGAAAAGAATAAAGTGTTAAATCGTTCGGATTGACGGCCTCTACATCACTGAAACTGAGAAGGAAGAAAAGAGTTCATCACAGCCAAATTTTGAACACAGAAACAACAAAAATTTGGACGACAATAGAACTTGTATATCACAATAGAGAGTTCAAGCTGCTTAGGGCATAGTTCCAAACTCCCATTAACCACAAAGAAAAACACACATGCATTATTTTCTCATTCAAACACGCAACACAGACATTCAAGATAAACTTCATGTTGTAACAGCAAGGGCTCCAGCCTTAGTAAGAAGTGGCACCAATTTGCCTGCACTGTTCGATTCCATAAGATCATCATAGCCACCAATATGCTTTCCACCAATAAAGATGTTAGGAACAGTCCTTTGTCCAGAGATTTGCTGAAGTGGTGCCTGAGTTTCAGCTCCATCACTTTCTTGATCCATCTCAATGGCTAGAAACTTTGCCTTTAGCTCTTTAAGAAAATTTTTAGCTCTAGTACAGTATGGGCAGTAACTTTTGCTGAAAACAACGACGGGGTTGGAAGCGATGGCATCCTTAGCTTTTTCGAGGGCCATTGAAGATTGTTCTTTTGTTATTGATTCTGTAGCTGTTTCAAATGCACACTTAACTGTGGCAAGAATCAGTCAAGTGTTCCTTTTTTTTAAATCTTTTGGATTTTTTGCAAGTAATAAACAACAGTTAGCAACCAATTAAAACTAGCATACTCTAACTACGACACTGACCCCAAATTTTCTTTGGGAATGCTAGCATTTCACACCATAATAGTTTCCACTATTACAGTCAGTGCATTAAAATGATAAAAATAACTAGAGGAAAATGAAATAAACGTTGATGTGGCTAAATCAAGAAAATTCTGTAGTTAGAAAGACAAAATTCTAAGGAACCGAACATGTACCTACCATATAGTCTCTCCAGGTTTTATTCTGTCAAAAAGGTAACTGCATTCAAAAAGTCAAGTGTAGGTTAGGTTCTTAATCTAGCCAAAACAAGCTCTAAACCTAATCCCCAAACCACCACACCCAAAGCCTACTTCTTGAGTTTACAAAATAAAACGTAGACACAAATCTACAAAAATAATAGTAAATAATAATATCATGCCAGAAAGTAAGATATCAGTATTATATAATTTAGCCACATTGACAATATCCAAATCACTGCTAACTCTTCAAAAGCGGCAACAATGAATTTTATGCATGCAAAAGTAAGTTTGACAATAATGTTTCTCAAAATCAAACTGTATATGAAATATAACTTGCGAGTAAAAATTTCATTAACCACCTACAGTTCAATTTTTAATACTAATAAGTCGATTAACCTTAAGTACACTAAATCTGGTTTTTAAATCACTAAGTTTCTTGACAAATTCTCAAAGATAAAAACTCATAAGAATAATAAAAGTGATGTCTAACCTTTATCGACTTCGAATTCATCGTCATCCTCGAGGAGATCGACCTTAGCCACCTTAGTTGACGCAGCTTTAGTTTCTATCGCCATTAGACCTGCAATTAGAAGAAAAAAATTCCTCATCTACCCTTTGGAAACCCATCTATCGGTGAAATAAGATTTGACTTCCCTCTTCAATTCATCGTGACTCCTGTGCCCTTGAGTAATCATTAAACATTTATGTGATCGGATCTTAAAGCTGCGTAAGTTCATACCCTACAGCCATATCAATAAAACATTTAATAGAGAGGAAACTTCGATAATTTGCTGGAAAACTCGATCGATGTGAACCAACAAATGATTAGGAATTGGAAGTCGAATTAGGGTTTTTGCAATTTAGGAAAGAAGAAGCGATGGAGAGCGAAAGGATTACACGGCCAACCTAGGTTTTTTCTCCACACGTCACTCGCGATTTATCTTTTATGTAATTAAGAGCTAATATCCACCGTTTAATATAATCGAACGATTCAAAATAGTTACCTATGTCATGGTGTTATGTTCATTTCAGTACATGACATGGATCGCCAATTTCAAATATAGTGATCTAAAATGGTATATTTCTTGTTGTGATTGTTACAAAAAATTACAATATCAAGTTGAAGTTGTTAAACATACTATTTTTTATAATATTTACATTTGTTATCTTTATTAAGACCTTGAACAATAACATACAAAATTTATAAAACATACTTATGATGAGGTTAATAATGTATTATTGAAATATGAGAATTATCAACATCAACCAAAAGTTGTTAAATACAACGTCAGTAGTAATCTAAACTAAACATTGTCTTAAATATTAATTATGATAACATCATGCAAATGTTGTAAAATAAAAAAATACATAGAATTTACAGTTGTTGTTTTTTATTGTTTTAACTTTAAGTTCACAACTTTTGATAAATATTGTTGAATACTACAAGTTACAACTTTTAATAAACGTTGTCTCGTTTACATATTTCAACAACATTACCTATATGTTATGAAAAAACAAATATAGTACAATGTAAATTAATCGTTGTAGAAAATTGTTTTCTACGACATTTTAAGAAAACATGGTAGATATTTTTTATTTTACAACATTTGTACAGAGAACGTTGTTTGGAAATATCTATTAAAAAAAATTTCTTAACAAATGTTATGAAATATTTACCATTTTTACAACACTTCGGTGAACTAATGCAAAATCAGTGTTGTAAAATGGTATTTTTGTTGTAGTGTCAATTTATAACCAAGTATAACCTTTCAATCATTTTAGTCAATTGGAATTTCATTAAACTTGTTAACTATTAACTTAAATTAACATGGTTACATTTTATTCTAGTATTATTCCTTTCATTATTAATCTTGTAACGACCCATTATTTTGGACCATTCAAATCGACAATAATCCACACATGTCTGACTTGAATAATTCAAAATAACAGATTGTAAATAAATTTGGAGCAAATGAAATCAAATACACAGAATCACAAACACAGAACATATCAGAATAACTCGCAGCGGAAATAAAATACCATAGTAGTTCATGAAGCTACTATATACAAACTCTCAAAAACATATTACATAATATCATTCTAAAAACATATACAATAGAAATCCCAAATACATAGAAGTTTATAAATACCAGATCTGAAATAGAACAACTGAACTGGAAGGAAATAGATAACTAGACAAGCAGAATCTCCAGCGATTCCTAGCTCCAGAACAAAATCCAAAGCTAAGCTGTAAATACTCAGGCTGACCCGAGCGTAAAGTAAAACACAAAACACTCGAGTCAGGACAATATATACTTATATAATGTAAACCAACTCAAGTGAACTGTAGTAGAAATGCACAATAACTCAAAGGATGCTTGGGACCGCCCATCCTTTAAGGATCAGTTAAACTATAAATTAAATACATCCCGTGGTTAAAATTTCAAAATGGTATTTTATACTTCGAAATAAAATATCATTTCAAAATTCAATATCATTCAAAAATCCATTTCAAAATATCAAAATATCATATTTCAAAATAGTTTATATTTCAAAACAAATTACTTCATTTTAAATCATAAAATGAAGTTATTATATTTAATAATTAAATTATTAAATTTCCAAAAATTTAACTTTTCAAAGATTTTTCGTTCACTTAAATTAATTAAAACAATGAAAATTCAACTTTCGCAGCATTTAGAAAATGCTACGAAAAGTCACATTTAAAACAGTTCAATTTAACAAAAGACAGCATTTAAAATGCTGTAATAGGGTTACATTAGTTTCAAATAAACTTAGTTAAATTCAACCATTATAACATTTACAAAAATGCTATAATAGCCTTTATTTAAATTTAGCCATTTGGTTCATTATTATCAACTACAGCATTTACAAATGTTGTATTATCATTTACATTAGAATTAATAACATTTCAGAAATGCAGTTAATTAGCTTCAAATATTCAGTATAATTTCACAAACAATTATATTTTTATATAAATCATTTTTAACTTATAAAATCATATAATTTCACTTTTAAAACAATCATTCAAATACCCTTATATTCATGATTTATAAAGTTAAACCTCCATTCAAAAATCAAAATTTAATAATAATTCACTTATTAAATTCCAATATTAAATTATAAATTCATTAAATTAAATTAACTTAACACTTAAGTTTAAATTTTCAAATATAACTTAATTCCATTTTTATTTACTTAACTTATATTTCACTTTTAAGCCAAATTCACAATTTCCAATTTTAGTTATATTTCAAAATTTCAACTTAAATATTCATTCATTTCACATTTTAACTTTATTCAAAATCATTAATATAATATAAAAATCATTTAAATTCACTTTAATCCAAATTATCATGAAGTTATCACATTTCATATTTAATTTAAATTCCAATTATCACCCAATTAAAATTTCCCAAAATAACTTACATTTCAAATTTTCTAGTTTTACCAATAATTTATTTCACTTATAAATTTTCAAAAAAATCAATAATGCTTACATAAATCATTTTTTTATTTAGTTTAAATCAAATATTATAATATTTACATTTCAAAAATATTTTTAAGATTTTTATAAAACATATTTTAACAACGGGTCTGTATTTCATTTCTAGTCTAGGTAAAGTGATACGGGTAATATATCATTTCAACCCGTAATTTACAAAGAAAACCCGGGTTTGATCATTTCAAACCCGCAATCCCAAGGAAATGAAAATAAATTGAAAATCATTCAGGCCTATCATTTCAGCCCATAATGATTTCTCCTATTCTAAAGTCCGTTCGGGTATGTATCATTTCAACCCATAGTGATTCTAATCTAAAGGGAACTTGCAGTGTGATAAACTGATAAAAATAATAGAACAACATAATATAACAGTAACATATAATATAATAGGTGTTTAAGCATGGGTGAACATCATAAAATCATAACATAGCAGGTGTAACATGATAATGCATTTTTACAGATTCAAAAGGGGTCAATTCACTAGTTATATATGTACATATTGTCTGGTGAGAATAACTCACCTGTTAAGCTGGAGATTTGCCAACAAAGCACACAACACAAAGATTATGAAGGCACGACAACTCTAATACGATTTGAGTGTGGAGAGTCAACTCTAATTGCCTTGAATACATTTACACAAAACAATTCAAAATACATAAGTTTTCAAAGCAAAATTCACTACTCAACATTAGAAATCACTGCCCAAAACAAAAACAAATGTCTTGCACTTGTTCTCAACTTCACATACTTCAGTTATGAACTGAAGTAGCATGGCCAAGGCAGGGATTAAGGTCAGGTTTGGGTCCCTATAGGGTCGGCCTAGCTTGTGTTTTATTGGTGTGAAGGTATAGGTGCAACAACTATCATCACAAGGCAATGCTACATCATCTCAAGGCTTCAAGAGGGTTCAGCCATGGGTCCTATGGGTACGGCCAGAGGTCCAGGTGGTGGTGGATGATGTGGCAGAGGGTGGTGGTCAGATCTGGGCTGGTGGTGGTGGTGGAAGTGGCGGCCAAAGGGATGTTGAAGGTGATGGAGTAAGAGGAGTTCGACTAGAGTGTAAAAGGTGATGTTTATGTAGATTTGGTGGAGGATCATGCTATGGGTTCTCGGCCTGAAGTGGTGGTGATTTGGAGGGGGTGATGGTCAGCCTATAAGGTGGTGGAGTCAGCCTAGGTGATGGTGGAGGAGGAGCCGATCTACAAAGATGAGAACAAATGCAAATACAAGTTATAAAATCAAGAAAATAATATAAAAGGAAGAGGAAATTACCTACAAAATTTTTGATAAAAAATGAAGAGATGGCCGTGAGTTTTTTTGGTGGGAAGAGGAGTTTCTTTCACGTGAAAATTGAGGGGAGTACGGCAGAAATGAGAAATGAAGAGCACGGCCAAAACATGAAGAGGTGGGGTTGGGAAAATGAAAAGGTGGAAGCCAAAAAGCCAAAGGAAGATAAAAGGTTTTAAACCTTTCATATTTCCATATATATTTATATATTTTTAAATAACTGAAAATACTTATAATTTCAGTTAAAATTTCGAAAATATAACAGATAAAAAAAAATATTAATAATTAAATATTAATTAGATATGATTAAACAAGAAAATAGCACAAAAATGAAAACTAGTCTAGAAAATTTGAAATTAAATGGAACAAACTTTGAAAAATTTATATGTAGATGAAAAATATTTATAAATAAAGATAAGAACAAAAATAAAAATGCATTCACAAAATGAATAAATAAATTTTAATTAAATATAATTTAAATGAAGAAAATAGCAGAAAATGGAAACTAGCCTTTAAAAATAGGAAATAAATGCAATAAATTTTGGAAAAATTCTATTATCACTTTAAAATATTTTAAAATAAAATATATACCTAACATGTCATATAACACATATTAGAACATGATTTGACAAATAAAAATATTGTTTATATAAATTAAAATGAAGAATATTGCTAAATAATTCAATATACACACAATATTGTAAAGGGTATAACTTTCACAATTTAAATCCAATTTTAACGAAACAAAAAGCAGTATTCATGATATTAAATCTATTTTCATAATAAAAGATAAAATTTAAGAATTCAAATATTTAAATTTTAAAATTAAAAGTCAAAGTTTGACCAGATTGACCAAAATCCACCTTTCAGGAAAATTATTCAATTTTTACAAGTTTGAAATTAAAAGTTACATAATAATCAACATTTATATTTAAAAATGAAATGTTTGAAATAAAACAAGTTTAAAATAGTTTTCAAAATAAAATAAAGTCAAATAAAATATATACAAAAATCTAGGGCTGTTACACTCTCCCCCACTCAAATCTTTTCGTCCTCGAAAAGGAATGAAGTATGGAAAACACAGAAAAAAATAGAATGGAATAGGATTAAGACAAGATGACAAGAATATTAAAATTATACCTGATAACTATTGTTATAGGTAAGTTTAACAAGGTGGAGAATAGGAATAGCAAGAAGGGAAAATAGGACGAAAGACAAGGATGAGCCATTTATTAAAAGTGTTGGTTAAAGAGGTAAAATATTTAAAACACTTTAAAATCCTTTAAAAAGGAAATAACTGATCAAAATATTCTTTATAATATTTTATCAAAATACTTTTTAACTCGATGTCTTAACAAGTTTATCCTCGTTCCTGCAGACTCTGGCAGTGCGTTGATCAGGCGCAAAGCTAGAATTCTCCATGTACTTAGTAGACTTGTTTCAACACCCAGTGAAAATACTGGAAAACTTTTTAAAAACAGATATGGAAAGTACAATCCAAACAAAAACAAACAAAACCTTTGTCCAACCATGGTTCGCAGATACACAATGGTTACGCCTGGATCCCCCAGGAAACAATCCATATCCGTAAGCTTTCTCAGCCCTGCGAGTTACGCCATGATGACTAGTAGAATGCAGGATACACAATGGTTACGCCTGGATCCCCCAGGAAACAATCCGTACCCCCAGGCAAGACTCAGCCAAGCATTTGCGCTACTATTCGCGACCTACACAGATTGCAGGATACACAATGATTACGCCTGGATCCCCCAGGAAACAATCCGTACCCCTAGGCAAGACTCAGCCAGGCAGTTGCGCTATGCAGTCACGAGAGAACAATAAGACCATGGGTAACGCCATGGAATTCGAAGGACACTCGAGTATCATATCCGGAAAACCAAAAATCAAAGAGAATAATATCGATAGAATGAATCCAAGATGTGGCCACAAATCGGATATCAAGCAGAAGGCACTTTCCATATCTTTACTTCGAAAATATGTATCATATAGTACCTTTTCAAATCACTTTCAAATATCGTACTTATATAAAATCCATTATATATAAGATTTAATTTTCAAATCGAATACTTTCCAAAATCAATAGTATATCAAATCATACTTATATAGACTTCAATTATATAAGATTTCACTTTCAAATTGAGTACCTTTTCAAATCTATAGTTTTCGAATCAATTTCATACTCATACAAATCATTTTTATATAAGTTCGACAACTCCCAAATCAAGTGTTTAGTAACATAAGGTTCTCAAATTTCAATTTGTTTCAATATCAGTTCAATTTCAAAATCATATACAATTTCACCAAATTATTTCTTCTCAAATTAATTATCTTTAGTTTCAAAGTTTCCAGAATAATAGATTTAGAAAATAAATCCAAATTTCCAAATCAATAATTTAAGTCAACCAATTCATTTCCAAAATCAAATGTTTTCAAAATCATCTTATACTTATGTAAGGTCCATCTTATATAAGGATCAAAATTTTCAAAATAAATTTCGCTGTATGAAGAGCCATATGGGATTTGAATATCTTTGCTTTTATGGGTTATATATCTTTGTAATTTAAATTGGAATTTTCTTTTAGTAAGAAAAGATATTCTAACTCGACAGCTTTCAATTTCAGCGTCAAAATATATAAATGATATTAGGATATAAGATGTACATACGTCATCATTTCGCAAAACTACATTTGATCGCTCGCTCGATCACACAAGTTCGCTTTCGAACTAGTATTGTCCATTCGACTTCCCTAATGCGGATTTCGATATGGTTTCTCGACTAGAAGCCATCAGTCTCCTTGCATAGCCATATACTACGATAGAGAATTCTAGAATCAAGCCCAAAATCCATATCAAATATTTGCCATCAAGAATCGAATGAAAATCCTAACACGAAATGGTGTAATCCACCTCGAACTTGTGTACTCAAACTTGGATCAAATTAATTATGCGAATAAAACACCATACGTACAACTTATATATTTATTCCAACTTGTTAAATATATAGTTTCATAAAGATGTTACTAAGTTAAAACACTTAAAATTTATTCAAAATATTTTGAAGAACAATTTCTTTTCAAAACATTTCAAATCTAAATTTCATATTAGAAAAAAAATTTTAATTGCCTTATTCATTTACTTAACAAAACAGTTTCAACTTATTTAAATCATATTACTTCATACTTAAACATTCAAAAAAAACTTATATACTTTATCAAAATACTTTTCAAATTTCTTAGCTTTGAAAAGTTAACCTTGATTTGGAAGTACTCGAACTTCGAAATAGTTGAAGAAATCATTTACAAATTCAAGAGTTGGAAATTAGCAACAAATCGGTAAATCAATTTTAATAGATAGGGTTATATCAAATCCAAAACTCGAGGACTGAACACCGGTTCATTTCAAATCGTTTCAAATATATTTACATATATCTTTCGAATATCAAATCATACTTCGGAATTTGAAATCAAAAATGGTTTCACAAAATCACTCGCATAGCAAAGCTATTAAAGTGGCCTCTCCCTCACTCAGAAACTCGAAAATCAATGTCGATGATGCGTGCACTCATCACCGAAATTATTTTCCAGCGACACAAGTGAGTTCTGGACTTCCATTTACTTTGAAAACTTCTTTGAAATTCCTTCAAAATCATTAAAACCCATTAAAATCATTGAAACATTACTTATTCGGAAAAATAATTTCAATCATATTATTTATTATTTCAAAATCTTAAAACCAGTTCCAAAATGCCGGAGTTCAATCACTTAAATTCAGATTCAAAACCTTCAGTTATAAATCATTTTATATGAAAACATTTCTTATAAAATTTTCAAAATTTCAAATCCTTTCAAAACTTCAAATTCTCATTTTTTTTTAAAAGGTACATAATCCTTATCAAAAACATTTCATCTTTATATAAAAATATGGCCATCCTTATCAAAATAAAAACTACGATGAATACACAATTTTCAAAAGACAATCAACCACAAACTTTCCAAGGGACGATTCAAGGATGGATTTCAAAGCAAAACAGAGATTCAAATTTAGAAGGACTCTAATCAAATAGAATTCTAATTCAAAGATAGGCTCAAACGAAGATAAGATAATTAAATTACCAAATAGAAGATGGATAAGCCTATATGAATCGCGGGCGACCTTAACTGGTCAACCGTGACTTCAGGAATATAATCGATGCGAAAATCTAAGGCAAATCGACCTTCGATTGCCAGAGATAGAATCTAAATATAGCAGAAGATAGAAAACATCGTAAACCGAGGATACAGAAATCTCCGATGAATCAATGCCAATTATAATCATTCAAAGATTTGCGGAATCGCCACCCTATAAAGGTCATACAAAGTGGAGTGATGCAATGCTCCAAAATCAAAAGAATACAATTAGGGGAGACAGGAATGGATTTCAGAACAAGTGGGAGCGTTCCAAAATTCAAAGGAATCTTATTCGATACAACAGAGTTTACTCAAAGCAACCTAACAAACTACTGATTTTGCCATACCCAAAATAGATTCCTATCAACAATGGATCTAGATCAATCAAGAGAGAAGTTCAAAATTTTAGAGGATCCTAATCAAAGAAATTACTAACAAGGAGGATACGAAAGGAATGAAGTTTAGAAAATTTTACTTTCAAAGCAAGAAAATTTTATATCAAAATAATCTTTGAAAATTCTTTAAAATCATTTGAAAATCATTTTATACTTCAAAAATACGTCCTCTCACAAAGAAATGATTCTGAGATTGATTTCACTCATTCTAGGGTATTTCTACCCTATCTCTAATGAGTTTTTGCTCCGTAAGCTAAGGTTTGCCTAAAACCAAAGCTCTGATACCAACTGTAACGACCCATTATTTTGGACCATTCAAATCGACAATAATCCACACATGTCTGACTTGAATAATTCAAAATAACAGATTGTAAATAAATTTGGAGCAAATGAAATCAAATACACAGAATCACAAACACAGAACATATCAGAATAACTCGCAGCGGAAATAAAATACCATAGTAGTTCATGAAGCTACTATATACAAACTCTCAAAAACATATTACATAATATCATTCTAAAAACATATACAATAGAAATCCCAAATACATAGAAGTTTATAAATACCAGATCTGAAATAGAACAACTGAACTGGAAGGAAATAGATAACTAGACAAGCAGAATCTCCAGCGATTCCTAGCTCCAGAACAAAATCCAAAGCTAAGCTGTAAATACTCAGGCTGACCCGAGCGTAAAGTAAAACACAAAACACTCGAGTCAGGACAATATATACTTATATAATGTAAACCAACTCAAGTGAACTGTAGTAGAAATGCACAATAACTCAAAGGATGCTTGGGACCGCCCATCCTTTAAGGATCAGTTAAACTATAAATTAAATACATCCCGTGGTTAAAATTTCAAAATGGTATTTTATACTTCGAAATAAAATATCATTTCAAAATTCAATATCATTCAAAAATCCATTTCAAAATATCAAAATATCATATTTCAAAATAGTTTATATTTCAAAACAAATTACTTCATTTTAAATCATAAAATGAAGTTATTATATTTAATAATTAAATTATTAAATTTCCAAAAATTTAACTTTTCAAAGATTTTTCGTTCACTTAAATTAATTAAAACAATGAAAATTCAACTTTCGCAGCATTTAGAAAATGCTACGAAAAGTCACATTTAAAACAGTTCAATTTAACAAAAGACAGCATTTAAAATGCTGTAATAGGGTTACATTAGTTTCAAATAAACTTAGTTAAATTCAACCATTATAACATTTACAAAAATGCTATAATAGCCTTTATTTAAATTTAGCCATTTGGTTCATTATTATCAACTACAGCATTTACAAATGTTGTATTATCATTTACATTAGAATTAATAACATTTCAGAAATGCAGTTAATTAGCTTCAAATATTCAGTATAATTTCACAAACAATTATATTTTTATATAAATCATTTTTAACTTATAAAATCATATAATTTCACTTTTAAAACAATCATTCAAATACCCTTATATTCATGATTTATAAAGTTAAACCTCCATTCAAAAATCAAAATTTAATAATAATTCACTTATTAAATTCCAATATTAAATTATAAATTCATTAAATTAAATTAACTTAACACTTAAGTTTAAATTTTCAAATATAACTTAATTCCATTTTTATTTACTTAACTTATATTTCACTTTTAAGCCAAATTCACAATTTCCAATTTTAGTTATATTTCAAAATTTCAACTTAAATATTCATTCATTTCACATTTTAACTTTATTCAAAATCATTAATATAATATAAAAATCATTTAAATTCACTTTAATCCAAATTATCATGAAGTTATCACATTTCATATTTAATTTAAATTCCAATTATCACCCAATTAAAATTTCCCAAAATAACTTACATTTCAAATTTTCTAGTTTTACCAATAATTTATTTCACTTATAAATTTTCAAAAAAATCAATAATGCTTACATAAATCATTTTTTTATTTAGTTTAAATCAAATATTATAATATTTACATTTCAAAAATATTTTTAAGATTTTTATAAAACATATTTTAACAACGGGTCTGTATTTCATTTCTAGTCTAGGTAAAGTGATACGGGTAATATATCATTTCAACCCGTAATTTACAAAGAAAACCCGGGTTTGATCATTTCAAACCCGCAATCCCAAGGAAATGAAAATAAATTGAAAATCATTCAGGCCTATCATTTCAGCCCATAATGATTTCTCCTATTCTAAAGTCCGTTCGGGTATGTATCATTTCAACCCATAGTGATTCTAATCTAAAGGGAACTTGCAGTGTGATAAACTGATAAAAATAATAGAACAACATAATATAACAGTAACATATAATATAATAGGTGTTTAAGCATGGGTGAACATCATAAAATCATAACATAGCAGGTGTAACATGATAATGCATTTTTTACAGATTCAAAAGGGGTCAATTCACTAGTTATATATGTACATATTGTCTGGTGAGAATAACTCACCTGTTAAGCTGGAGATTTGCCAACAAAGCACACAACACAAAGATTATGAAGGCACGACAACTCTAATACGATTTGAGTGTGGAGAGTCAACTCTAATTGCCTTGAATACATTTACACAAAACAATTCAAAATACATAAGTTTTCAAAGCAAAATTCACTACTCAACATTAGAAATCACTGCCCAAAACAAAAACAAATGTCTTGCACTTGTTCTCAACTTCACATACTTCAGTTATGAACTGAAGTAGCATGGCCAAGGCAGGGATTAAGGTCAGGTTTGGGTCCCTATAGGGTCGGCCTAGCTTGTGTTTTATTGGTGTGAAGGTATAGGTGCAACAACTATCATCACAAGGCAATGCTACATCATCTCAAGGCTTCAAGAGGGTTCAGCCATGGGTCCTATGGGTACGGCCAGAGGTCCAGGTGGTGGTGGATGATGTGGCAGAGGGTGGTGGTCAGATCTGGGCTGGTGGTGGTGGTGGAAGTGGCGGCCAAAGGGATGTTGAAGGTGATGGAGTAAGAGGAGTTCGACTAGAGTGTAAAAGGTGATGTTTATGTAGATTTGGTGGAGGATCATGCTATGGGTTCTCGGCCTGAAGTGGTGGTGATTTGGAGGGGGTGATGGTCAGCCTATAAGGTGGTGGAGTCAGCCTAGGTGATGGTGGAGGAGGAGCCGATCTACAAAGATGAGAACAAATGCAAATACAAGTTATAAAATCAAGAAAATAATATAAAAGGAAGAGGAAATTACCTACAAAATTTTTGATAAAAAATGAAGAGATGGCCGTGAGTTTTTTTGGTGGGAAGAGGAGTTTCTTTCACGTGAAAATTGAGGGGAGTACGGCAGAAATGAGAAATGAAGAGCACGGCCAAAACATGAAGAGGTGGGGTTGGGAAAATGAAAAGGTGGAAGCCAAAAAGCCAAAGGAAGATAAAAGGTTTTAAACCTTTCATATTTCCATATATATTTATATATTTTTAAATAACTGAAAATACTTATAATTTCAGTTAAAATTTCGAAAATATAACAGATAAAAAAAAATATTAATAATTAAATATTAATTAGATATGATTAAACAAGAAAATAGCACAAAAATGAAAACTAGTCTAGAAAATTTGAAATTAAATGGAACAAACTTTGAAAAATTTATATGTAGATGAAAAATATTTATAAATAAAGATAAGAACAAAAATAAAAATGCATTCACAAAATGAATAAATAAATTTTAATTAAATATAATTTAAATGAAGAAAATAGCAGAAAATGGAAACTAGCCTTTAAAAATAGGAAATAAATGCAATAAATTTTGGAAAAATTCTATTATCACTTTAAAATATTTTAAAATAAAATATATACCTAACATGTCATATAACACATATTAGAACATGATTTGACAAATAAAAATATTGTTTATATAAATTAAAATGAAGAATATTGCTAAATAATTCAATATACACACAATATTGTAAAGGGTATAACTTTCACAATTTAAATCCAATTTTAACGAAACAAAAAGCAGTATTCATGATATTAAATCTATTTTCATAATAAAAGATAAAATTTAAGAATTCAAATATTTAAATTTTAAAATTAAAAGTCAAAGTTTGACCAGATTGACCAAAATCCACCTTTCAGGAAAATTATTCAATTTTTACAAGTTTGAAATTAAAAGTTACATAATAATCAACATTTATATTTAAAAATGAAATGTTTGAAATAAAACAAGTTTAAAATAGTTTTCAAAATAAAATAAAGTCAAATAAAATATATACAAAAATCTAGGGCTGTTACAAATCTTAAATTTTTAATTTTTCTCAACATTAAATTCAAAAATCTTATTTAATCAAGAAATTTAATTATCGAAAATTACGGGTCGTTGCACACATAATAAATGATTATTATGTTTTATCGAAATTGGATTTGACATGGGGCATGAATCATAATTACATCTTTAGGTTAATTTATTTGATAGAAATTTATTTTTTAACATAAGATTTTTATTTGGTACATATTTACAACATTTAGTTGTAAACCTTAAAGTCAAATTCTGACCATCTATTTGGATTATTGCAAATGTTGCTTTTGTATAACTCTTCATTTATTGTGTATCCCCTAGTTTGTAACTCGTGCACTCTATTTCTTATGCTTGGATGAGAAAGTATCAAACTTAATGTCACTATTTGGATGGTAAATTTTTTTGAACTCCAAATGCTGTATGTGTTGGTCAAGGCTATCAAGTGCTATATTTTAAAGCATTTCTGCCTTAAAAGAGTTTCAGTTATATTTGAGATCTGTGAGTTTCTTGATTTTAATCACAAAATCCATTGTGTAATTATGGTTTGTACATGTTATCGTGTCTTTTTTTGATTTGGATTATTTTACATTTTTACATTGCACATTTTCTTTTGAACTGGCATTACGTAAATATGAATATATATATATATGATACAAATTTTGTATAAAAATATTTTCATCTTATGCAATTTGTTTTATGTATGGTTCACAAAATGGAAAACATAGCTAAGCTTGAATTCAAAGCTTTGGACATATATATCTGGAGACAACTATTTGTTATAGATACTGGATGTTGAGATTAACTTGCAATCTCAATACTTAGAAAAAGCCATCAAAAATGGTAATAATATGTCCCAGCTAGACAAAGCAAAGGCATTGATATTTTTAAGATGTCACATCCACTATGATCTAAAAACAGAATATTTAACAGAAAAGGATTGTAATATCCCGAAATTTTGGACAATATCAATTTAATAATCTGTTTAAATAATTAAATTGATTTGATAATCTTTATTAAAAATGTTTAATTTGGTTTAATAATCTTCTTCAATGAATATTTATTTGTTTCAAACAATATTAATAATATATTGTTTTATAGATATAAATAGATTTTAATAAAATAAGATTGTTATTTCAAATTGAATGTGCTGTTTAAAATTAACATTAAATTGGATTTTAAATATAATTTGAATTTGAATGAAAATTTGAATTTAGAATTCAAAAGGTAATATTCAAATAGTTTTGGATTTTAAAATATATGGATAAGCTTTTATTTATATATATAATTGGTTTTATTTTCTTTAAAATAATATATATATATAGATAAGTAATTAATAAATTAAGTAAAGTCTTTTATCTACATTTAAAATAAATATAAACTAACTTAAAAGACAAGTGTAATAAAATTAAGACACCTAAATAACATGTGTTAAGTAATGAATTAACAATGAGACAAGTGTCATTTAAATTTGTTTTTCTTTTATTTTTATTAAATCATTTTTCAGCCTATATATAAACATATGCTTCTCATCTTCATTTTTCTTTTTCTTTTTCTCATCTTCATTCCATAAACAAAGAAATCTTTCAGCTGAAAGAAAAACATTCTACTTTTAAACAAATTCCTCATATCAAAATGCATATCAAATCCTTGTAAACCAATTTGCAAATCTGTAACATTTCTGCATACAACAATCTGAAAGCTATCATACACATTTCCAACTGAAAGTAAATCTGCATTCTTCAATCTGTATCCTGTCCATTATACAAGAAGACCTGCATTTTTCTAAAGTCTGGAAATTAGGCTACCTGCATGTAGAACCTGGGAACAAATGCAAATGTAAAACATCAGCATGCATGTAGGGTTAAGGAGCAATAGCATTTTTAAAGCAACATTCAAGTTTTTAAAGCATGGACAATTCTGTTTCAAAGATTCAAGGGTCAATAATCTGTGCTCTGTTCATCTCCTGTTTTCAAGTGAGTAACTTTTATACTTAAAAGTAAAATAGGATTGCATGTTAAATCTCTGTCATATATATATGTATTGGTGTATGAATAAGTGCATTTTCCTGTTTGTATATATATATATGGTGTATGCATGTATGTATATGAATTCTGTTCTGCTTTGTTGCCAGACTCAGGAATTCTTTTAAATCTTTTACCACTAAATTTAGTTCTTGTTAGTATTAAACTTACCAACAAAAGTTGTTGATTTATCATAGAGAAATGTTTAAAATTTTTTAATTAAGTCAACTTAAACCCAAATGTCTCTGTAAAAAGAAATATACCTGTACATATACATTAAGGTGAAAACTCAAACCTTGTAATTCGTAAAACCAGGAGTATGAATTGTTTTCTTATACTAAAACTTGATTTTTAAAACATAAATCATAATTTTTAGTATAGGATTTGGAGAGCAGTTTTGTGATGAACTAAAAAGGGGAAATTGGGAAGAACTAGGAATCTAGCTGGTCTGGGGGATCGGGTTTCTATCTGAAGATAGTAGGGTGATCAGAGACTCGAGAAAAATTATCAGAAGGATTTTTAAAGCATTAAGGAAGATTGGATTTAGGATTTAAATTTCTAGCCCTAGTTTTAGCTAGTCTGGGTAAAGAGATCATCACGATTTCTATGATGGATCGGGTGCAGTGAGGTTTGGGGAAAGGGAAGTATGGTCATGGACGAGATTATGGCCGGAGTTTCAAGATCGCTGGTGGTCAGAATCGTGGGGGAATGACGTTGACAGGTTTGGCCTTGGTGAAGCACCGTGTTTCCAGGTTTTGGGATTTAGGCTCGATTTTGATCTCGACTTCGTTTCGTTGCTCGAGTGATGGAATTCTGGTAGGTGGTTGATCGCCGATATGGTGGAATGGTCGTGGATGGTCGGAGGGGACTGGTCGAAAGGTGCACGTGCACGAGATCGTAGATGTGCACTGGTGAATCTGGGTTACAGAGGAGTATGGCTCGAGTTTTTCTCGAGATTTTTCGAGTGATGTTCGAAGTAATTGGAGAGGCGACTCGAAGTTTTAGAGGGTGCGACTCGAAGAAATTTTGTATGCCTCGAGTATTTTAGTTGTTGCCAGGTTTTTTTTAAGAAACCTGTCAGTTTCAGTTTAAACTAAAGTTAAATTTGTTAAGAAATATAAAAACAGGAATTTAAATCAAAGTTTAAATCTTGGACTGGAAATAAACAAGTTTATAAATTTAAATGTTGTAAATAAGTTAAAATGTTAATTTATTTAAATGTTTTAAATTTAAAAAGGAATTTGATTTAAGCTCTTTTAGAAATTCTTTTATAAGATATAGGAATTCTTTAACATATAAAGGTTTTTAAAAATTGGTTTTAACTTTGTTAAAGACGAAATTGATATTCATTTTAAATCCAGAATTTAAAATGAAATTTATAAGTAAATTTGGAAATGGATGTTTCAAATGTTTTGTGAATAAGGAATTTTAAACTTGGATAAGTAAATATTTTATCTTAAAGTTAAAAACATTATTAAATCTTTAAGGTAAATTAAAATGGTTTAAATAATCAAATTAATTAATCATTTGGATTAATTAATAGATAATTAAAGGTTTAAACTAATTAATTTATGATTAAGATAAATTAATTAGGGATGATTAATTTGTAGTTAGGGATTATAAATTAAAGTATTAATTAATGGTTAGGAATTAATTTATAAGTAATTAAATATTAATTAAGTTATGGTTAACACTTAATTAATTTAGTAATTAGAGATTAATAAATTGGTTATTAAGATTTATTAATTTAAGAATTAATAATTAGTATAAGTTAATTACTTAAGGAAAGTAATTAAATAGTAGTTAATGAAGTCATTAACTATGGATTATTTAATAATTAATTAATAGGATTAATTTAATAGTTAATTAGAATAATTAATTTAAAGATAATCAATTATAGAATTTGTTTAAATGTAATTACTTATTGGAAGTAATTAAGAATTAATTACTTATTGTAATTAATTGAAGTTAATTTGATTTAGTTAAATTAATTAATTAAGTTTAAATTAATTTAGAATAATCAAGAGATGATTTGATAATAATTACTTAATGTAATTATTAAGGTAAGTTTATTTAGAGAAGTAAATAATAAGATAATTACTGGAAGTAATTAGTTGAATAAATGATTTTATTGATAGAAGTAATTTGAATTAATTACTTTGAATAATTAATCAAGGGATTAATTAAGAAATTAATTAAGGAGTAATTAATTTAGTTAATGAAAGTAATTAAGGGTAATTAATTACTGATTGAAGATTAATCAAGGGTGATTAATAAATGTTGTTTAATTAAAGGTTAATTAATTAATGTAATTAATTTAATTAAGTAATTAATAATTAAGTTGTAATTAAGGATCATTAATTAATATAATTAATGATGTAATTAAGATTGGTTAATTAAGTAATAATTAATAAATGAAGTAATTAATCAATGTAATTAATTAAGGATTAATGTAATTAATTATAGTTGATTAAGTTAATTAATTTTAGTTAATTAATTAATGAAGTAATTAAGGTTAATTACTATAAGTGGTTAAGGATAATTAATTTGAGAATTAATTGAGGATAAATTACTTGGATGTAATTAAAAGATAATTAATCAAAGATGATTAATTGAAATGAAATATTAGAAGATAAATAATTAATTAATTTGTAATTAATTAATGGTTAAGTAAGCAGGATTTATAAAATGAAGTAATTAATTTAATTCACTTTAAATTAATTAGAGATGATATAAATCATTACTTATGAATGGGTGTTAGTATTAGATACTTGACTTTGATTGATATCTCTGATGAGATATATGGTGTGTGATATGGATGTTTAGTTGAATTGTGATGATAATATGGATTATCTGATAATGTTGATTATCTATTGTGAATTATCTTTCTATGTGTATAAAGATAATGAATTGAATTGTTTTAACCTTTAAAACAACTTGGCCTTAAAAGATACGTTTTGGATTTCGATGAGACCGGGATCGGGTTTCCGTATACCGGATTTCCAGGTCTGGAGACCCGAATACCACATCGATCCAAATTTACGATAGGTCGTGAATCAAGTGAAGATGAAGATTCAGAGTGCAAGGGTTATTGTCGTTAACTCTGAGGGTGATTCCAAAACGAGTGTAACAAGATAATGCCTTCGGTTTCGTTCGAACCCGGAACGAACTTATATGGATTGAATGCTTTCAGCACATCGTCAGGTGGACGATGAGCATTCTAAGATAGATGTGTTCTATTTAAAGGTAATCGTGACCTCAAGCCTCACAAACCGGGAATGGCTAAAACAGGGGAGGTGCAGCAAGGTTAGTGGGTAGCACCCAAGTAGGACAAGATTACCTCTGTCTAGAAGTCCCTTCTTATTTCGGCTTAGTGTGTGCGGTTGCTGATCCCAACCGTGAGGTATCTTGTGCGGGAATTATCCAGTAAGGGATGTTCCGGCCTTGTGTTGCAGGGGATTGGGAGTGATCCTCGGTACGGTGATCTAGGCCACGTACTGTGACGGGCGGTACCCTAGTAGCCCTGCCATTGTATGGAATCCAAACTCCAATAAGTGCCGTACGTATTAGTTGTGCCCAACTATGTTGAAATGTGAGATGTAAGCATTTCAGCTATTTCTGTATTTTACTTGAAAACCCTAGACCCTATTATAATACAATCGAATTTCCTATCAAATGTTTTGGTTAGCGTAAGGTAAAAACTTACCCATGTTTATTTGTGGGGAGTCTTACGTGATACCTTTTCTTTCAAAAGGTTTTGAAGTTAAACAAGTTTAACCTGTTACTCACACCAGACCCATGTCTGACCCAAGTTGTTTATTTCTGTTTTATAAACTCTTGGGTACTCAAATTTTTACGAGTAGCCAAGGGATTCAGGTTAGCTTTGACGAATTGTGGAGGAGCAATGGAGCAGGAGGCTTCAGCGTTGTAGATATATATAGTAGTTCCGCTGTGTCTGTATCTCTGTAGTGTATTGAGTTGTAATGTCTAGACAGATGTTTATAACTGTCTAGTAAGTGATGTATATACTGTGTAACTCTGTAAAGTGTTGTATACTATGTAATAGTTTATGTTATTAATATAATTTATTCGTTCCGCTGTGAGATCGTTGTTGTTATTTCTTTCTTTCTTCTCTTCTTTTCTATTTTCTACCCCTTTCTTTCTTATTAGCGATACGACTTTCTATGGAGAGAAAGTCGTGGTCGTTACAGTGGTATCAGAGCATAGGTTGAGCGAATGCCTAAGCTTTTGGTTAAGTGAATATCAGAGCGATAGGTTGAGTGAATACCTAGGCTCTGAAGTGGTGTCTATCTTGAGAGCGCGTAATTGTTAGTTATATAAAAATGATTTTATATTGTGTTAATTGATCGGTTGAGTGGTATATGGATTCTGGTCAATACGAGTAGCTAACGTTATTGATAGGGATCTCTAAACACTTGAACCAGGCCAACGGACACAATATTGTTTTAAAGAGGTAAATGAAATAATTTTACCCAGAAATAATTTCTATATAAAAAGTATCATTTTTAATATATATATCTATTCTACCTATTTGTTGGGTTACCTGTTCGGGTTTTCCAATATAGGATATAAAGGTAGATAGGGTGGTGGTGTGTGTAACACGACTACCAATGGTTGGAGTTTGAATGTTGAGGTTGGAAGTGTATCTGTTGAGACTGTAGACCCAATACCGTCTCGAGTAAGCTTTGCTGTGGTGAAGGATTTCATCGATCTCCGAAGGAAACTGTAATGGTTCGGAGTTTATCTTTGAAGTTTGGATGAGTAAAGTTGGATCTGTCGGTTGAACAGAAGTGAGTGATGGTACCTTGATACCTCAGGTAATAGTAGCTGTATGATGAGATGCAGTGACTATGGATGTTCCCGAAGATGTTTTCTTTGGAACAAGTTAATGAAGTGTGTCTGTTTCGGTGTTGTGGCTGAGTTCACCATGGTGATTCTGTTTGTGAATCGAGTTTCTCGAGAAACTTTGGATTGAGAAGTCTTTGGCATCTGTGGCAGCAGTGCAGCTCGGAGTGTTCTGTATTGGCATGAAGTTTTCTGGCTGAGCAGTTTTTCTGAAGTTGAAGTTCAGAAGTAGCAGAGTGGATTCATTTCTTCGATGGATTGGATAGTTAAGTATGAGCTGTTCTGATTTGTTAAGAGAGAACAGTTTTCTTTGGAAATAGGTTGGGTTGATCGCAAAAGTGACTTGCGATAGTTGAGTGTTCTCTTGTGTTATCAGAGATTTGCTAAATGTCTTCAGTGAAGTCAGAAGTTTGTCCGCATCTGGAGATTGAGTTTTCTTATCGACTAGGATTCCAGGAGTGGTACCAGTAGTTCAGCTGGGTAGAAGGATGTCTTCTAGAGATAAAGTTGGTGAAGCAGCTCAAGTTTTGATGGAGTATCTGAGTTTTTCCTTATGGATCTATTGAACCATTTTTGGGATGTGTTGTCTAGTTTGTGCTTGTGTTCTTCATCAACATTCTTATCTACTCCAGATCAGAGTGGCGTAGCGGAAGCAGTTTGGCGAGTGCTCTTGTTGTCTTTTCCGGATAGGAGAAGTTAGTTCAGTCTTCTGATAATGGTGAAGTAGAGTCGTGTTTTGGATTGGGTAGATCTTGAGAGGATCATTGGTTGAGTTATTTTTGGTCCTGTTTGTTTCTAGAAGCATCAGCGAAAGTTGAGTTGATCAGGAAGGATTTGTAGGAAGCCCAGGATCATCTGAATAATTTTGTGGATAAGAGACGAAGGAATTTGGATTTCGAAGATGGAAATTTGATTTTGGATAAGTTTTCTCCAATCGAAGGAGCTATAGATTGGGTAGGTTTGGGAAGTTAGCTCCGAGTTATTTTGGATCTTTTCTGTGTTCTGATTTGGATAAGTGCTTTGATCTACTGGATTGAATTGTCGGTTTGGATAACTGGGATTCAATGTGTTTCACGTATCTCTGAGGAAGTACGTGTATGATCTATCTCTGGTTTTGGAATCAGCAGTTCTGGAGGATTTGGTTGTTGAGTCAGACTCGTCTGTAGTCTGATATCTTGTTTAGTTCTGTAGATCTAGATGAGTAGGAGCTCTATAGCTTAGTAGTGTTGGTTGTTTGGATTGTTTGTAGAACGAGTATCCCGGATATATATATACTTGGGGAAAACTCGAGGAATTTTATCTAGAATTTAGTCTAGATAGTTAGAATTATTTGATTGTGTGAATTGGTTGCTATGGTTGTTAGCATTTGGAAGATAATATATGCTTGTGATTTAAATAGATTATTAAATTACCTTTGTTTTAAATTTCGGGGACGAAATTATTTTAAGGGGGGAGGAATGTAATATCCCGGAATTTTGGACAATATCAATTTAATAATCTGTTTAAATAATTAAATTGATTTGATAATCTTTATTAAAAATGTTTAATTTGGTTTAATAATCTTCTTCAATGAATATTTATTTGTTTCAAACAATATTAATAATATATTGTTTTATAGATATAAATAGATTTTAATAAAATAGGATTGTTATTTCAAATTGAATGTGCTGTTTAAAATTAACTTTAAATTGGATTTTAAATATAATTTGAATTTGAATGAAAATTTGAATTTAGAATTCAAAAGGTAATATTCAAATAGTTTTGGATTTTAAAATATATGGATAAGCTTTTATTTATATATATAATTGGTTTTATTTTCTTTAAAATAATATATATATATATAGATAAGTAATTAATAAATTAAGTAAAGTCTTTTATCTACATTTAAAATAAATATAAACTAACTTAAAAGACAAGTGTAATAAAATTAAGACACCTAAATAACATGTGTTAAGTAATGAATTAACAATGAGACAAGTGTCATTTAAATTTGTTTTTCTTTTATTTTTATTAAATCATTTTTCAGCCTATATATAAACATATGCTTCTCATCTTCATTTTTCTTTTTCTTTTTCTCATCTTCATTCCATAAACAAAGAAATCTTTCAGCTGAAAGAAAAACATTCTACTTTTAAACAAATTCCTCATATCAAAATGCATATCAAATCCTTGTAAACCAATTTGCAAATCTGTAACATTTCTTCATACAACAATCTGAAAGCTATCATACACATTTCCAACTGAAAGTAAATCTGCATTCTTCAATCTGTATCCTGTCCATTATACAAGAAGACCTGCATTTTTCTAAAGTCTGGAAATTAGGCTACCTGCATGTAGAACCTGGGAAAAAATGCAAATGTAAAACATCAGCATGCATGTAGGGTTAAGGAGCAATAGCATTTTTAAAGCAACATTCAAGTTTTTAAAGCATGGACAATTCTGTTTCAAAGATTCAAGGGTCAATAATCTATGCTCTGTTCATCTCCTGTTTTCAAGTGAGTAACTTTTATACTTAAAAGTAAAATAGGATTGCATGTTAAATCTCTGTCATATATATATGTATTGGTGTATGAATAAGTGCATTTTCCTGTTTGTATATATATATATGGTGTATGCATGTATGTATATGAATTCTGTTCTGCTTTGTTGCCAGACTCAGGAATTCTTTTAAATCTTTTACCACTAAATTTAGTTCTTGTTAGTATTAAACTTACCAACAAAAGTTGTTGATTTATCATAGAGAAATGTTTAAAATTTTTTAATTAAGTCAACTTAAACCCAAATGTCTCTGTAAAAAGAAATATACCTGTACATATACATTAAGGTGAAAACTCAAACCTTGTAATTCGTAAAACTAGGAGTATGAATTGTTTTCTTATACTAAAACTTGATTTTTAAAACATAAATCATAATTTTTAGTATAGGATTTGGAGAGCAGTTTTGTGATGAACTAAAAAGGGGAAATTGGGAAGAACTAGGAATCTAGCTGGTTTGGGGGATCGGGTTTCTATCTGAAGATAGTAGGGTGATCAGAGACTCGAGAAAAATTATCAGAAGGATTTTTAAAGCATTAAGGAAGATTGGATTTAGGATTTAAATTTCTAGCCCTAGTTTTAGCTAGTCTGGGTAAAGAGATCATCACGATTTCTATGATGGATCGGGTGCAGTGAGGTTTGGGGAAAGGGAAGTATGGTCATGGACGAGATTATGGCCGGAGTTTCAAGATCGCTGGTGGTCAGAATCGTGGGGGAATGACGTTGACAGGTTTGGCCTTGGTGAAGCACTGTGTTTCCAGGTTTTGGGATTTAGGCTCGATTTTGATCTCGACTTCGTTTCGTTGCTCGAGTGATGGAATTCTGGTAGGTGGTTGATCGCCGATATGGTGGAATGGTCGTGGATGGTCGGAGGGGACTGGTCGAAAGGTGCACGTGCACGAGATCGTAGATGTGCACTGGTGAATCTGGGTTACAGAGGAGTATGGCTCGAGTTTTTCTCGAGATTTTTCGAGTGATGTTCGAAGTAATTGGAGAGGCGACTCGAAGTTTTAGAGGGTGCGACTCGAAGAAATTTTGTATGCCTCGAGTATTTTAGTTGTTGCCAGGTTTTTTTTAAGAAACCTGTCAGTTTCAGTTTAAACTAAAGTTAAATTTGTTAAGAAATATAAAAACAGGAATTTAAATCAAAGTTTAAATCTTGGACTGGAAATAAACAAGTTTATAAATTTAAATGTTGTAAATAAGTTAAAATGTTAATTTATTTAAATGTTTTAAATTTAAAAAGGAATTTGATTTAAGCTCTTTTAGAAATTCTTTTATAAGATATAGGAATTCTTTAACATATAAAGGTTTTTAAAAATTGGTTTTAACTTTGTTAAAGACGAAATTGATATTCATTTTAAATCCAGAATTTAAAATGAAATTTATAAGTAAATTTGGAAATGGATGTTTCAAATGTTTTGTGAATAAGGAATTTTAAACTTGGATAAGTAAATATTTTATCTTAAAGTTAAAAACATTATTAAATCTTTAAGGTAAATTAAAATGGTTTAAATAATCAAATTAATTAATCATTTGGATTAATTAATAGATAATTAAAGGTTTAAACTAATTAATTTATGATTAAGATAAATTAATTAGGGATGATTAATTTGTAGTTAGGGATTATAAATTAAAGTATTAATTAATGGTTAGGAATTAATTTATAAGTAATTAAATATTAATTAAGTTATGGTTAACACTTAATTAATTTAGTAATTAGAGATTAATAAATTGGTTATTAAGATTTATTAATTTAAGAATTAATAATTAGTATAAGTTAATTACTTAAGGAAAGTAATTAAATAGTAGTTAATGAAGTCATTAACTATGGATTATTTAATAATTAATTAATAGGATTAATTTAATAGTTAATTAGAATAATTAATTTAAAGATAATCAATTATAGAATTTGTTTAAATGTAATTACTTATTGGAAGTAATTAAGAATTAATTACTTATTGTAATTAATTGAAGTTAATTTGATTTAGTTAAATTAATTAATTAAGTTTAAATTAATTTAGAATAATCAAGAGATGATTTGATAATAATTACTTAATGTAATTATTAAGGTAAGTTTATTTAGAGAAGTAAATAATAAGATAATTACTGGAAGTAATTAGTTGAATAAATGATTTTATTGATAGAAGTAATTTGAATTAATTACTTTGAATAATTAATCAAGGGATTAATTAAGAAATTAATTAAGGAGTAATTAATTTAGTTAATGAAAGTAATTAAGGGTAATTAATTACTGATTGAAGATTAATCAAGGGTGATTAATAAATGTTGTTTAATTAAAGGTTAATTAATTAATGTAATTAATTTAATTAAGTAATTAATAATTAAGTTGTAATTAAGGATCATTAATTAATATAATTAATGATGTAATTAAGATTGGTTAATTAAGTAATAATTAATAAATGAAGTAATTAATCAATGTAATTAATTAAGGATTAATGTAATTAATTATAGTTGATTAAGTTAATTAATTTTAGTTAATTAATTAATGAAGTAATTAAGGTTAATTACTATAAGTGGTTAAGGATAATTAATTTGAGAAATTAATTGAGGATAAATTACTTGGATGTAATTAAAAGATAATTAATCAAAGATGATTAATTGAAATGAAATATTAGAAGATAAATAATTAATTAATTTGTAATTAATTAATGGTTAAGTAAGCAGGATTTATAAAATGAAGTAATTAATTTAATTCACTTTAAATTAATTAGAGATGATATAAATCATTACTTATGAATGGGTGTTAGTATTGGATACTTGACTTTGATTGATATCTCTGATGAGATATATGCTGTGTGATATGGATGTTTAGTTGAATTGTGATGATAATATGGATTATCTGATAATGTTGATTATCTATTGTGAATTATCTTTCTATGTGTATAAAGATAATGAATTGAATTGTTTTAACCTTTAAAACAACTTGGCCTTAAAAGATACGTTTTGGATTTCGATGAGACCGGGATCGGGTTTCCGTATACTGGATTTCCAGGTCTGGAGACCCGAATACCACATCGATCCAAATTTACGATAGGTCGTGAATCAAGTGAAGATGAAGATTCAGAGTGCAAGGGTTATTGTCGTTAACTCTGAGGGTGATTCCAAAACGAGTGTAACGAGATAATGCCTTCGGTTTCGTTCGAACCCGGAACGAACTTATATGGATTGAATGCTTTCAGCACATCGTCAGGTGGATGATGAGCATTCTAAGATAGATGTGTTCTATTTAAAGGTAATCGTGACCTCAAGCCTCACAAACCGGGAATGGCTAAAACAGGGGAGGTGCAGCAAGGTTAGTGGGTAGCACCCAAGTAGGACAAGATTACCTCTGTCTAGAAGTCCCTTCTTATTTCGGCTTAGTGTGTGCGGTTGCTGATCCCAACCGTGAGGTATCTTGTGCGGGAATTATCCAGTAAGGGATGTTCCGGCCTTGTGTTGCAGGGGATTGGGAGTGATCCTCGGTACGGTGATCTAGGCCACGTACTGTGACGGGCGGTACCCCAGTAGCCCTGCCATTGTATGGAATCCAAACTCCAATAAGTGCCGTACGTATTAGTTGTGCCCAACTATGTTGAAATGTGAGATGTAAGCATTTCAGCTATTTCTGTATTTTACTTGAAAACCCTAGACCCTATTATAATACAATCGAATTTCCTATCAAATGTTTTGGTTAGCGTAAGGTAAAAACTTACCCATGTTTATTTGTGGGGAGTCTTACGTGATACCTTTTCTTTCAAAAGGTTTTGAAGTTAAACAAGTTTAACCTGTTACTCACACCAGACCCATGTCTGACCCAAGTTGTTTATTTCTGTTTTATAAACTCTTGGGTACTCAAATTTTTACGAGTAGCCAAGGGATTCAGGTTAGCTTTGACGAATTGTGGAGGAGCAATGGAGCAGGAGGCTTCAGCGTTGTAGATATATATAGTAGTTCCGCTGTGTCTGTATCTCTGTAGTGTATTGAGTTGTAATGTCTAGACAGATGTTTATAACTGTCTAGTAAGTGATGTATATACTGTGTAACTCTGTAAAGTGTTGTATACTATGTAATAGTTTATGTTATTAATATAATTTATTCGTTCCGCTGTGAGATCGTTGTTGTTATTTCTTTCTTTCTTCTCTTCTTTTCTATTTTCTACCCCTTTCTTTCTTATTAGCGATACGACTTTCTATGGAGAGAAAGTCGTGGTCGTTACAAGGATCCTCTCCACTTATGGAACTCCCTGAAGGAGCGTTATGACCACAAGAAGACGGTCATACTTCCAAATACTAGGCAAGAGTGGTTGAACCTGAGGTTTCAAGACTTCAAATCTATAAGAGAATATAATTCTACTATGTTTAGAATTACTTCTAAATTGAAACTATGTGGAGAAATGGTAAATGATGCACAAATGCTTCAAAAGACATTTTCAACGTTTCATGCCTCGAACATACTCCTACAGTAGCATTATTGAGAGCGTCATTTTACAAAATATTCTGAACTCATAGAATGTTTATTAATTTCTAAACAAAACAATGAATTGCTTATTAAAAATCACTCCTCAAGACTAACTGGTTCAACTGCGTTACCAGAAGTTAATGCTAATTTTGCCTACTTCGGAAGAGGCAGAGGTCGAGGTAGAGGACATGGCCATGGCCATGGACGTGGATATAACTCTAGTAGAGGCGGTTACGGTGGTTTTAAAGGCAACAAAACTACCAACTTTAAAAAGCAACAAAAGAAAAATGAGTTTGAAAAGACTAATGATTTTACTCTAGAAAATAAAAAAGCGCTACGAGGAAGTTTGTTATAGATGTGGATGCTCTAGTCATTGGTCGTGTACATGTAGATCATCAAAGAAAATAGTTGAAGAATACCAACATTCGAAGAATATTGAAACAAATAACACTGAAGGATTGTTTGATAACATTAACTTGAAGTTAGATGATTTCTTCGAAGATGATGATGGAAATTTCATAAATGATGAAAATCTCAATGCGATGATTGATGATATGACTGATCTGATCAACTAGAAGTAGCCTTAAGCTAGTTGTGTGGTTTTTCCATTTTATTTTAGTTAGTTTGAAGTTGATGTTTGTTTGTTTGTTTTATTTTTCTAGAACTAGTTGAAATAATGTGTACTGATGGATATTGATTTGAATTAGTAGTCTGCTTTGTAATTTTTTTAAGAAAACATTAGCATTTATTTATGTTCAGAATTATTTTCAATAATTGACTAACTATATTGTCTTTAACTCTTAAGGTATGGATCATCAATACTTGAATGATGATATATGCCTACCAGACAGTGCAACTGCTCATACGATTTTGAAAAAGCAGAAGTATTTCTTTGAATTATCTGAAAAGATTTCAGCTAAAGTTTCCACTATAACTGGATCTGCTAATATAATTGAAGGGTCCTGAAGAGCCCATATAGTATTACCAAATGGTACACATATCATCATTCAAAATGCGTTATACTCAAGCAATTCTAAAAGAAATCTGCTAAGCTTTAAGGATATAAGAATGAATGGTTATCATATTGAAACTATAAATGAAAATAATAAAGAATATCTTTATATTATTTCTAGAATTGAAAGCCAGAAGCTTATTTTAGAAAAATTTGGAACAATTTCGACTGGATTATATTTCACAAAAATTGGCATAGTTGAATCTCATTATATAAACATGAGCCAGAAGTTCACAAATACAAAGACATTGATTCTTTTGCATGATCGCTTGGGTCATCCTGGGTCAACCATGATGCGCAAAATCGCTAAAAATTCAAATGGGCATCATTTATCAAACCAATTGAATTTACCAAGTGATTACTTATGTGCTCCATGTGCACAAGGAAAATTAATCACTAGACCTTCATATAGTAAAATCACTTCTGAATATCCAACATTTCTACAAAGAATTCAATGTGATATATGTGGCCCAATCCATCAAGAATGTGGACCATTTAAATATTTTATGGTATTAATTGATGCATCAACTCGTTGGTCACATGTATGTTTGCTTTCTACCAGAAACATGGCATTTGCCAAATTACTTTCTCAAATAATCAAATTAAGAATGCACTTCCCCGACCATCAGATTAAATCAATTCGACTAGATAATGCAGGAGAGTTTACTTCTCAAGTATTTGATGATTATTGTCTATCATTAGGAATTGAAGTTGAACATCCAGTAGCTCATGTTCACACTCAAAATGGTCTGGTAGAATCATTAATTAAGTGTTCGCAACTATTGCAAGACCATTGTTTATGCAGTCAAAGCTACCTATTTCAGCTCGGGGACATGCAATTTTACATGCATCAAAATTGATTAAAATTAGACCAACGGCTTATCATCAATTTTCACCATCACAAATTTTAACCGGATCCCAACCAAATATTATGACGACCCACTATTTTGGACCATTCAAATCGACAATAATCCACACATGTCAGACTTGAATAATGCAAAATAACAGATTGTAATAAAATTTGGAGCAAATAAAATCATTCACAGAATCACAAACATAGAAATATCAGAATAACTCGCAGCGGAAAATAAAATAAATAGTGGTTCATGAAGCCGCTACAATACAAAGTCTCAAAACAGATACAAAATACATAGTCTGAAAACAAATACAGTTCTGAAACAAGTACAGTAGAAATCCCAAATACATATGTCTCTCATACAAAGCTGACATAGAAATACTGAACGGAAATAAATAGCAACTAGATAAAAGATGATCTCCAGCAGTCCTAGCTCCAGAAGGCGAGATCCAAAGTTGATACTCAGGCTGACCCGAGCGTAAATAAAACACAAAACACTCGAGTCAGGACATACATACTTATACACTGTAAACCAACTCAAGTGAAATGTAGTAAAAGGTACAAGTAACTTAAAGAATGCTTGGGATCGCCCATTCTTTAAGGATTCGTTAAACTATCTACTATGTAGTAATATTCGCTATTATAATAATGTCTACTATAAAATAAACATACTTTTAAATAGCATTAAGGAGTGGCCCAATATTCCCCTTAACACGTAATAGTCCCAGTAGTCTATCCAGTATTAGCATACTCCCAGATCGGGGGCTACCCTCAATACTCCACAGGCTACGGGAGAAATCCAAACTCGTAGTAAAGCTCGATATGGTAGGTGACACGACACAACAAGGCAATGCCAGGGTAGATATACAAATTACGCATCCGGGCTGGTGGAAATGCATAGCAGCCACTACCGCCCACCTCGAACCACACTCCCAAATCAAGGGGTGCACCCAATCAATCACAAAGTAATAGAATGGCATCGAAGAAGTGTGTCCGATCAGAAGTGCTACCTCATTGGCCCGAGAATCGCTCATGTTTTAGCCACCTTAAGCCAACTCACGGGAGTCGGGTCCACGCAAATATACCTTTATGATCGTCGCCACCATCCTACTTCATTCTGGAAACTCCAATGCGTACATAGTTGTTAAAGTGGTTTTCGGTATCGACAGAGAGTATGTCCATATCCGATCCCGG
Source organism: Allium fistulosum (assembly GCA_030737815.1). Classification (NCBI taxonomy): domain Eukaryota; kingdom Viridiplantae; phylum Streptophyta; class Magnoliopsida; order Asparagales; family Amaryllidaceae; genus Allium; species Allium fistulosum. The sequence goes on from CM060902.1 coordinate 1,529,455,026, forward strand.
TCTCTTTAACAACCAATCGTTATTATAACCCGTGGTTATAAATTTCAAAAATAGTTTATATTTCAAATCAAAATACTTCATTTAAACCATTTAAAATAAAATCATTATGTTTCAAATTAAATATTCAATTCCCAAAAATTTAGCCTTTTCTGAGTTCATTTATTCACTTAAATACATTAAAACATTAAAATTCCAGCTTTCACAGCACTTAAAAAAATGTTGTGGTAAGTTATTCGAAAACAATTCATTTCAGCAAAGACAGCATTTAAAAACTACTGTAATAGTTCAGGGTTTAATTTAAAAGGTTTAATTCAATTCAGCAAAGACAGCGTTTACAAAACTGCTGCAGTAGTTCAATTATATTCAAAAATCTCATTTCAGCCAACTGCAGCACTTAACAAGTGCTACAATAGCTCTTTCATTAGTTTCAGTTTCAAGTTTAGATTCTGCAACTACATCACTTACAAAGTGATGCAATAGCCCTTAGTTAATTTTAGCCTTTAGTTCACTTCTGCAACTACAGCACTTACAAAGTGCTACAGATTCTATTAGTTCAGTTTTTAGTTCATTTTCAGAAACGATAGCATTTCTGAAGTGTTAAAGAATTTCCAGATTTTAAATAGAATTCCAGCCACAAATAAACTTCAATTTAAATCATTTTAACTTATAAAAATCACATTTTCCCACATAAAAATGTTCATTTAAATACCTTTAACTTATGGTTTTTATAAAGAATTTTTTTTTTTACAATAAAAATCAAATTTTCCAAAATTTCACTTATTAAATTCAAGTGTACCATTTTCCCATTCTTTTCATTTTTAACAATTTACTTTAACACTTAAATTTAAATTTCCATTTTCACAAATAAAACTTAATTTCCATTTTTATTTAATTAACTTAAACTTCCATTAAAAATCAAATCACAAATTTCCAAATTAAGTTATGTTTAAATCACAATTTTTCTATTCATTTATTTAACATTTTTAATACATAGAAAAATCATTATCACTTTTATTAAATCATTTTAAATTCAATTTAAATCAAATTATCATATTTTTACATTTTAAAATACTTAAAATTTTCTAGAAAATATATAAAATAACCACGGGTCTGTATAATATTTTCTAGCCTAAGACAAGTGATACGGATAATATATCATTTCAATCCGTAATTTACAAAGAAAATCCGGGTTCTATCATTTCAAACCCGCAATCCCAAGTAAATAAAAATAAATTAAAATCGCTCAGGCTTATCATTTTAGCCCATAATGAATTTTCCCTATTCTAAAGTCCATTCAGGTATGTATCATTTCAACCCATAGTTATTCTATTCTACAGGGAACTTGCAATGTGATAAACAGAAATAAATAAACAGTATAACATAATATGACATAGCAGATGATGTGACAATTTTATAACAGGGTTTAACATCATATAATTTACATCACAGGCAGGTATAACAAGATATAATAGTTTCTACACATTCACTTGTTGTCACTTCACAAATTATATAAGTATAAATCTCATGTGTGAATACTCATCTTTTTACGCTGGAGTTAGCAAATCAAACACAAACAAAAATCCAGAAAGCACGGTAGCACGACTTGATTTGAGTGGAGAGATAGCCAAGATGTTAATCTTGTATTCAACAATAAAATAAAGCAATAATATAAATATAAATAACACAAAGATTATATTGAAACAAAAATGGAATCAATGTAAACAAAAGACATAACCAAGCTTTTAATCAATTTTTGCTTGACCACTAACAACTTTTGCTCGACCATACATACTATAGGCTCGGTTATGACCTGTTTCATGATGGAAAAGGCTTGGGTTTGGATCAATATGGCATGGTTAGGCAAGAGAATATGAAGAGGTAGTAGTTACAAAGTGGAAGGTCAAAAGGCAAGGCCAACAAATAGAGTTTTGGTTGCATCTAGGCTCGGCCTATGGGTCAAGTGGCTCGGCCATAGGCTGCTACAGGTCAGGTCATGATGGTCAGGGGTCATGTCATGCTGGTGGTCATGGCTAAAGGTGGTGGTCGTGGCTATAAAGAAGGGGGTGGTGAAGATAGGCTCGACTATGTAGTGTTTTTGGAGTTTTTTGCAACTTTTGTGGAGTTTACAACATGGAATGGTCACGGCCACTTGCTGGTTAGAGGGGATGGAGGTCAGGCCATGGATGATGTGGAGAAGGAAGTGGTGTGGTCGGTGGAGGAGATGGTGGAGTGGTTAGGCTGAGCAAAGCTACGAAGAAATCAAGCAAAAACAAGCAAAAATGAGGAGGAAAAGTAGAAAAAGAAGCCATTAACTTACTTGATTTTTTTCAGAACTGAAATGGCCGTGAGAATGAAAGCAATGAGAAGCTTTCTCACGTGAAAAACAAAAAGGAAAACACGGCTAAACAAAGAAAATGAAAGGCCAAAGAAATTGAAAAGCTAGACAATGAAAAGTCACAAGTCAAAAGCCTTTTTTGTCTCTTTAAATTTCCACTTTATATTTATACAAAATAAACAAAATAAAATCCGTAAATAAAATAAAAGACAAACAAAAATAAAGTGAAAATGAAAATAAACAATTATTCTTAAGAAAAATAAAAATTAAATAAAGAAAATAGTTTATTATATTGAAACTAGGATTAAAAATTGCAAACAAAATGCAATTAACTTTTGAAAATTATAACTTTACTTCTAAAATGTTTTAAAAATAAAATATTGAAATAAAATTTAATTTAAAATAATTTAAAAATATTTGCAAAATATTGGGTTGTTACAAATATTCACATTTATGAAAATTTGGTTGCACTGTACATGTACCAATTAGTCCCCCACTTCGTACTAAAATGGGTCCTCAACGTAGATTAGGAATTTATGTGGGATTTGATACACCCTCGATAATTAGTTATCATGAACCTCTCACGGGTGATGTCTTCACTACAAGATTTTTAGACTATAAATTTGATGAGACAATCTTCCCGCCGTTAAGGGAAGGAAAGACCGTTTCAGTAGAACGGCGTGAAATATCATGGAATAATCCATCTATGTATCATTTGGGTCCACATACCAAACAATGGCAGTATGAGGTACAAAGAATTTTGCATCTTCAGAATATCGCAAATCAAATGCCTGATGCATTTAGTGATGCTGCAAAAATAACTAAATCTCACATTCTAGCAGCAAATGCACCGGCTAGAATTGAAATCCCAGAAGGACCAAAAGTAGCAAATAAATCTAAAGACAAAAAACTTGGCGCCTAGAAAAAGAAAGTCTAATGAAAAATCATCAATTGATAAACCTTCTGAAGAGGTTATAAATGATCTAAAAGATAAATCAAATGAAAATCCCAATTCTCCTAAAAACGTCGAAGAAACTATTATCCCAGAAGAAATAATAGAAGCTTGCAAAAATAAAATGGTACCTAACAATAATGAGATCTCAATATTTTATACAAACTATGGGGAAATGTGGGATCGAAGTAAAATAATAATTGATGACATATTCTCATTCGCAGTAGCTAGTGAAATAAATGAAAGTCATGACTATAATGTAAATAATGATAATGAACCAACTAGCATAAATGAATGTAGAAAAAGACATGATTGGCCAAAATGGAAAGATGTTATCCAAGTTGAGCTAGATTCACTTCAAAACCATGGTTTATTTGGACCAATAGAGATAACACGAGAGAATGTTAAACCAATATGTTATAAGTGGGTATTCGTTAGAAAATGAAATGATAAAAATGAAGTTGTGAGATACAAGGCACGACTTGTTGCATAATTTTTTCTACAGAGACCAGGTTTTGATTTTAAAGAAACATTTTCTCCTGTTATAGATGTCATAACATTTTGATACTTGATAAGCCTTGTAGTTTCTAAAAAACTAGATATAAGATTAACTGGTGTTGTGACAGCTTATCTCTACGGTGAATTAGATACCAGTATTTACATGAAGATCCCAGATGGATATAGGTTGCCTGAAGAAAAATCAAACTCGATGTACTCATTAAAACTGAGACGATCACTATATGGTTTGAAACAATCTAGAAGAATGCGGTATAACCGTCTTAGTGAATATTTAGTAAAAGCCCGGTTATAAAAACAATCTCATTTGTCCATGTGTTTCTATAAAGAAATCGGTAAAGTGAATTGCTATTTAACAATTTATGTCGATGATATAAATTTGATTGGAACTCCAGAAGAGATTGATGAAACAATAAATTACCTAAAGAAAGAATTTGAAATAAAAGATCTTGGTAAAACTAAATATTGTCTCGGTCTACAAATCGGGCATAGTATTAATGGCATACTGATCCATCAGTCAAACTACATTGAGAAAATCTTGAAGCTTTTTCAGATGGATAAAGCATATCCACTTAGTACGCCTATGGTTGTCGGATCTTTGGATATTAAAAAGGACCCTTACTACCCAAAATAAGATGCTGAAAATGTGCTCGGTCCAGAAGTACCATATCTCAGTGCCATTGGTGCATTATTATATTTAACCCAATGCACAAGACCAGATATTGCATTCTTGGTAAGTCTTCTAGCAAGATACAGTTCAACACCAACAAAAAGACACTATAATGGTATAAAACATATCATGAGATATCTTCGTGAAATAACAAATTTAGGCTTGTTTTATTCTCACATAGGTAATAACCCAAATCTAGTTGGCAATGCTGATGCGGGTTATCTTTTTAATCCACATAAAGCAAGATCACAAACTGGATATGTGTTTAGTAACAGTAATGCAGCTATTTCATGGCGATCTACAAAGCAAATGTTGGTAGCAACATCATCCAATCACTCTGAAATACTAGCACTACATGAAGCAAGTCAAGAATGTGTTTGGTTTAGATCATTAATTGAGCATATTCGAAATACGTGCTGGCTCCCTTCAGCTACAGAAGGATCAACTACTATTTATGAAGACAATGCAGCTTGCGTAGCTCAGATTCAGGTAGGTTAAATCAAGGGTGATTGGACAAAACACATTTCTCCGAAGTTTTTCTTCACACATGAACTACAAAAGGACAACAAAATAGAGGTGAAACAAATCTAGTCTGATGCAGCAGCGTACCTGGATTCGAAGACGAAAACATTCTCCGACCTAAATTCCAGTATCCGCGACCTACGACCTAAGTGCTCCGACCTAACACCTCACCGCGACCTACGACCTACCAGACTCTCCGACCTAACTTCCATTCCACGACTTAACTCCACCGAAAGACATAAACAAGTCGTCTCCGACCTAATTGCTTTCCCCACGACCCAATTCAACTACGACATCACGATCCACGACCTAACCCAATCGAGCGACCTACTACCTCTGCTCTAAGTCGCGACCGACCTAAACTTCCACGACCCAAGACTCCACGACTTATCACTTCAGCGAGGCTCCAAACCCCACGACTTATCACTTCCACGACTTAAACCCTTCTCCGACCTAAAACCTAAATCACGAACTAAACTAAGTCGCTTCCCAAATTCTCAGAAGGTCGCGAAGATCTCTTTGCCGTGCTTCAATTTAGGTCGTGTGAAGATTATTAGGTCGCGTGAAGTTTGTTAAGTCGCGTGCGTTCTTTAAGTCGCGTGCATTTCTTTAAGTCGCGTGAACGAGCTATGTAAGTCGTTAATTACTTAGATCGTGTAAAACTGTTAAGTCGTTTGTAATTCGTTTTGTAACTCGTGTTGATGAGTGTTGTAAATATTCTAAGTGTTAGGTCATTCAAGACCTATGAGTTGTGTTGTAAGTGTTGTGTTGTATGCCTATAAATAGTCGAGTTATATCATTTGTAATGGTTGTTGATTTTTGAATAAAATTTCCTTTGTTAGCTTTGTGCTTTCATCCAATTGGTAGTCGAGTGTGATCTCCTATCTCCACCTTCGGTCAATCGAGTGCGCTCGATTCAACGATCGTGAAGCCAATTCGCGGTATCAAGTGCGCTTGATCAACGCTCGAAGAATTGAAGATCTACTTTCACGGTATCGTGATCGATCAACGTGACGTAGATAGCTAAAATTCGGCATCTTCGGATCAACGAATTTGGGCATTTCAGCATCCATCAATCCACCGATTGCTACGTTCATCGTATCATCAATTTTTGTATTCCGCCGCTGCGTCATTTGATATCAGAGCTAGAACGCAAGGAGTTTGCGTAGATTTTTGGAGTTGTGCGAGATTTACATCATTTGGAGAAGTGGGTTATCGAGATTTTGAAGAGACTTGTTTGTTTGGAGATTTTTGAAGTTTTCAACAAGTGGGTAGTTTTGATTTGAAGATTTTTAGATCGAAGTGAAGTTTTTGTTGGAATTTGTTAAAGAGTGATCATGCCTCCGAGAAGAGCTAACCGTTATCGCAACATTGATGCTTTGTATGGGAGAGAAGAGGCCGATGAGATGGAGCAAAGAATTAACGACAATTTTAATGAGAAGATTAATGAAGGGATCGGTCGATTAGAGAGAATGATGTTGGAGATGAGTCAAAATCAGAGAAGGGTATCACCTGAATCGAGCCATGGGAGAAGTAGAGCTTCACCACATTCAAATCGAGAGAGAAGTGTCGATAGTGATCATAGAAGCATGGATCGAGATTGTGATAGAAATGTTGATGATAGAAGTCGTGATAGAAATGTGACTGATCGAGATCGGAGGAATGTTGATCGTAGGAATGTTGGTGGAAGAAATGGTGGTGGTAGAGATGTTGGTGGTCAGGATCGACATTGATATACATCGGATTGTGAAGAAGAGTATGATGGTGGTAGTGTTCATGGACGAGGGCGTGCACAAGGAAGAAATCAGTCGGAGTACGATCACAAGTGGGAATCTGGGATGAAGACTGAAATTCCAGAATTCAAAGGTGGTATGCAAGCTGAGGAGTTTTTGGACTGGTTGTCTAATGTGGAGGAGATTTTTGACTTCAAAGAGGTTCTAGAACATCGTAGAGTGAAATTGGTTGCTACAAGGTTGAGGGGTAGAGCTTTGGCATGGTGGCAGCAAACCAAACTTACACGTGAACGAATGGGGAAGTCAAAAGTTGAATCTTGGGAGAAGATGAAGAAATTGATGAAAGCAACATTCTTACCTTACAATTATCAATCTTTGATGTATCAACGTTTGCAGAATTTGAGGCAGGGCATGAAGACTGTTAATGATTACGCGGATGAGTTTTACCAGCTTATTGCGAGGAATGATATTATGGAAACGGAAGAGCAGCTGACATCTAGATTCATTGGGGGATTGAGAATGCAGATTCAGGATATGGTTAATATGTTCGATCCAAGATTTGTGGCAGAAGCATATCATCCTCAAACAGATGGGCAAACGGGAGTGGTGAATAGATCGTTGGGAAACTTGTTGTGATGTCTTGTACAGGATAATTTGAAAAGTTGGGACTTAAAGTTGTGTCAGGCAGAGTTTGCTCATAATCATGCTGTTAACCGAAGCACTGGTTTCAGCCCATTTCAGATTGTATATTCAAGCTTGCCAAAGGGGCCGTTGGATTTAGCGATAGTGCCACAATCGAAGGGGACAGTTAAACGGGCTGTTGATTTTGTTGATGGATTGACAAAATGCCATAGAATCATTCAGGAACGTTTGGAGAAGACAAATGAGAAGTATAAACGAGCTGCGGATAAGAAGAGAAGAAGTGTGGAGTTCAACGAAGGTGATTTTGTGTACGCGGTGTTGACAAAGGATCGATTTCCAGTTGGAACGTACAACAAGTTGAAAGCTCGAAAAAATTGGTCCGTTAGAATTTTGAAGAAGATCAATAATAATGCATATCGGTTGAAGTTGCCAGATCATATTCACACTGCTGACGTTTTCAACGTTGAACATTTGATTCCATACCATGGGGATGAGCTTGTTGAAGAAGAGAGAAGTACAAATTCGAGGTCGAATTTTTGTCAACAAGGGGAGGATGATGCAACAGCGTACCTGGATTCGAAGACGAAAACATTCTCCGACCTAAATTCCAGTATCCGCGACCTACGACCTAAGTGCTCCGACCTAACACCTCACCGCGACCTACGACCTACCAGACTCTCCGACCTAACTTCCATTCCACGACTTAACTCCACCGAAAGACATAAACAAGTCGTCTCCGACCTAATTGCTTTCCCCATGACCCAATTCAACTGCGACATCACGATCCACGACCTAACCCAATCGAGCGACCTACTACCTCTGCTCTAAGTCGCGACCGACCTAAACTTCCACGACCCAAGACTCCACGACTTATCACTTCAGCGAGGCTCCAAACCCCACGACTGATCACTTCCACGACTTAAACCCTTCTCCGACCTAAAACCTAAATCATGAACTAAACTAAGTCGCTTCCCAAATTCTCATAAGGTCGCGAAGATCTCTTTGCCGTGCTTCAATTTAGGTCGCGTGAAGATTATTAGGTCGCGTGAAGTTTGTTAAGTCGCGTGCGTTCTTTAAGTCGCGTGCATTTCTTTAAGTCGCGTGAACGAGCTATGTAAGTCGTTAATTACTTAGATCGTGTAACTACTGTTAAGTCGTTTGTAATTCGTTTTGTAACTCGTGTTGTTGAGTGTTGTAAATATTCTAAGTGTTAGGTCATTCAAGACCTATGAGTTGTGTTGTAAGTGTTGTGTTGTATGCCTATAAATAGGCGAGTTATATCATTTGTAATGGTTGTTGATTTTTGAATAAAATTTCCTTTGTTAGCTTTGTGCTTTCATCCAATTGGTAGTCGAGTGTGATCTCCTATCTCCACCTTCGGTCAATCGAGTGCGCTCGATTCAACGATCGTGAAGCCAATTCGCGGTATCAAGTGCGCTTGATCAACGCTCGAAGAATTGAAGATCTACTTTCACGGTATCGTGATCGATCAACGTGACGTAGATAGCTAAAATTCGGCATCTTCGGATCAACGAATTTGGGCATTTCAGCATCCATCAATCCACCGATTGCTACGTTCATCGTATCATCAATTTTTGTATTCCGCCGCTGCGTCACAGTCCCAAGAAAATCCGGCTGATCTATTCGCAAAGGCACTTCTAAAATCAACGTTTCTGAAGATGGTGTATAAAATTGGTATGCATCGGATGCACCAACAGACTAACTGAATAATGCGTTATAAATCAGAGGGAGCATTTAAAGTATGCTATAATGTACTCTTTTTCCTTCACTAATATTTTTCCCACTGGGCTGTTGTTAGTAAGGTTTTGATGAGGCATTATCTTAATCCAGAAGTATCACCCCTCATAACGCAATAAGCTTTTAATGAGGCAATTATTCTTATGAGACGCATATTCAAGGGGGGAGTGTCCTAATATATATTAGGAATGTGGGTGAATATGCTAAATAGCAAAGGACATTATTGTAATCTCCATCGCATTTGGATTCTATAAATATAGAACTCATTTGTATCATATAGGTATCTAAAGTGAATAAAATGTCTTCTCTCTATAATGACTTTTTTTCTTATTTTATTTTATAACACATTTCATTATTTTATCTAATTCATTTCAAAAACAATTTACTTTCATTTAAGCTTTCTTGAGATAAACTTCATTTTATTTACTTCATTTCACTAACTCAATTTATTTAACATTTCTTAGGTTAATTCTTTTATTTCATATCTCAAATTCAAATTTTCTTCTATTTGCTTAACCAAAATGTTCAACCACTTTTAAAATTCGTCTTACTTTCTTTTTCAAATTCATAAGTTATAAACTTATTTCTTATCTATACTATTTTCAATTTATAAGTTCAAAAACTATTTTCATATATTTATCAAATCATACTTGGAATATTTTTTTTCCACAATCAATACTTATTTTAACCGAAAATAAATTTCTTTTGGTAGCAATTCTCACTCAGAAACTCGAAAATGAATAATGGAGATATTGCAATCATCCCTAGAATTAATTCCCAGCAACTAAAGCGAGTTCAATCACTATAAGAAAAGTTCTTATTCATAGCAAAATAAAATTGAAAAAAATAGCGTTTTAAAGATGGATGCAATTTTTAGTGGTTTAATAAAACAAAATTAAATAATAACACGCTGTTAAATGTTCCTTCCTAGAGCTCGGCAAAATTTCAACAGAATATTTTCTAGGCCGCTTATTTCTCTTTTTCCATTCAAACGCTTCCTCCCAAAAAACAAAGAAAAACCCCTAAAAAAACAATCGGGTGTTGTCTTTCCAGGTATCTCTACTCGTTCCTTTTCATTCATTTATCGATCCGTACAAATAAATTTTCTTATTTCGCTTAAATGTATTATTAGTGTATTGTTAATTAATCGTTGATACTTGATTTCATGTTAATTGATTAAAAATTAGGTTAACTGGTCGTCGCTATTGCTTGATTGAATAGTGTAAATTCTTCAAATAATTAATATTTTATGGAGTTTTAAACATTTGATAACTAGCACACAAACACATTAGTATGTCAAACCGCCTTCAGAATCTGGTTTGAAATATTTGGTTAGCTAACACTGGGAAATGTTGAAATAGCAAGAAAGTTAATTTAAGATGCTCATGTGCTTATTTCTTAATAGGAAGAGTTGATGTTTTCAAGGATCCAATATGTGGGCAAGAGAAGATATCAATTCAATGGATTTAGACGACCTTTATGGACATTAGTATTTGGAATCATGAAATTATATTTAAGCAGTGAAGTATTCCTGGGAAACTGACAACATCATTAATCTACGAAGACAGTGGGCTAGGTTTTGAGGGTTTATTTTAAGGTAATTTTTATTTATACTTCTTGCTTGATTTGTTTATTTTACAATAAGTGGCAATTCATCTCAAAAATTACCAGCTTAAGTTAAGTGTTTAACCTGTTGAAGTTGAATTATAAGTGAAGAAAATTTCAAAAGTTAATCATGTGCATGTTATTATGTACTCCTATTTTTGTGTGTGATATTTTATTGGAAAAGAAATTAGAAACTTACCATTTGGTATATAGGACTATGCTACTTATGTGCATGTTAATATGTATTTTTCTGAAGTTAATCATGTGCATGTACTACGTACTTTTGTAATGTGAATTGTTGCTTCCACAGACATCAGAAAATTAATTATCATGTTCTAGATGATGGTAAGGTCAATTCATTACTAGGTTTTTTCTCCTATATCTATTGTTGGAATTCCTAAAGCATAAAGTGTAAATGAAAATACACTTGTCCCACATCACCAAATATACAAACAAAGCCTAGTTTATATATGGCTTTATAATGAAGGTGTTGGGGCCTAGGGGCACCCAAATGTACGCTTCGTTGTGAGGAGGGAGATCATGCATCTCCACCACACACACGCGCGCGCCGCCATCCGTCCGACCGAACCGGGCCGGGCTCGGGTTTGGGTTTGGGTTTGGGTCTAATATGATCCAAATTTTACTGCAAAACTGGGCCGGGTTTTTTAACAGTTGCAGGCTATACGAACAGACACGACTGTTCATAAAGCGAACGCGGATTACTGAGGAGGTGCGACTTCTAAAGCGAGCAGGTGCGACCTAACTGACGAAGCACAAGCGAACAGAAGCGGGTGCGGCCCGACTGAGGAGGCACGGCCGAACGGATACAAACAGCAGGCAGATGCGACCCGTTAACGAACAGCAACGTTCAAAAGGCAGCGGGTGGGACCCGTCAAGCAGGCGCGACTGTTTGAAGGGATGCGGACGAAATTATAAATAAGAGAGAATCCTGATCACATTCTCATCCCATTCCAATTCAATTTGGTTCCCTTCTCTTCTTCCCTGCTTGCATTCAATAAATCACAGAGTGATATACTCATTACAATTTCGAGCAGAATTCGTCTGTTCTATCTTGGGAGAATCTTGAAATAAAATTCTTTAGGAAATCGTTACGACGAGCCTCATACTTAATCCGGTTAGAATTCTAGTCTGTTTGTATATTTATATATATTATTCTATATTCTATTCGTTATTCTAGTTATACTATTTATTCAAAATAGTACACCGCTGTTGTTGTAACTTATTTACAACATTCATACTGTTATTATAATTAATACAGAATTCCAGTGTAGTGGAAATCTGAGTTATAAACTTGTGCAACGAGTTTATATTTGATTATTCTCTGTTTTGGTATATTAGACCTATAACATCTTAAGAATTTTCTGTTTTAACTAAAACAGAGATGGCAACAGTAGAGCTCTCAACAAAGGCTAATACACACAACAGAGCTGATCCTTTTGAAGGAGATGGTGATGACTTTTTAACATGGCAGAATCAGATGTTATTTTACCTCACCACACTTGGTCTGCAATGGTATCTTGAGGAGGAGGAACCGATTTCTACACCAGGCTAGGAAGCAGATGTTGCTATGTGGAAACATTCTGATTTCCTATGCATAAACTATATTCTGAATTGTCTCGACAAGGTGCTATACAAAGTATATCAACCTCTAAAGACAGCAAAAGCACTCTGGAATGCACTTGCCACGAAGTACAAGACGCAGAATATCAGTCTTAAGAAATTCATTGTAGACAAATTCATGGACTACAAGATGGTCGACTCCAAACCGGTGACTGCTCAACTGCATGAACTGCAAATCATCATTCAAGAACTCGAAGCGGAAGGTCATAAGGTTGGAGAATCATTTTTGGTTGAAGCCATCACGGGAAAACTGCCACCGTCATGGAGAGACTACCGCAACTATCTAAAGCATAAAAAGAAAGAGATTTCTTTGCAGGACCTCATCGTACGATTAAAGATTGAGGCAGATAATCACGGAATTACCAAACAAAGCGAGGATGCGTTGGTAACAGAAGGGTCGAAGAACAAGAATAAAGGCCACTTCAACAAAAAGAAGAACTTCTCAAAGAAGAGGAAAGCTCCTGAAAACAAACCCAAAGATAATAAAACCAAGAAGTTTAATGGCGAATGTTGGGTTTGTGGCAAAATGGGACACGCCGCTAGAGATTGCAGACACAAGAAGGAATGCAACTCAGAGGCAAATATAGTTGACAACATGGAAGTGGACGAGTCCAACTTTTCGGCAGTTATATATGAATGCAATTTGGTTCAGAATCATAACCAATGGTGGGTGGACACAGGAGCTACTCGTCATGTCTGCTCTGATAAATTCATGTTTTCAACATATCAAAAATTTGATCAGGAAGAAAAACTCTACATGGGTAATTCTGCTGTTTCCATGATCGAAGGCAGTGGCACAGTAATCCTGAAGTTTACTTCTGGAAAAACTATCAAATTGAATGACGTGCTCCACGTTCCAGACATACGCAAGAATCTGATCTCTGGTTCAGTACTATCAAAGAAAGGATTCAAAATGGTGTTCGAGTCAGACAAGATGGTTCTGTCCAAAGCTAGAATGTACATCGGAAGGGGATATTTATGTGATGGCCTATTTAAGGCAAATGTAGCCGTTATCGGCAATAAAACTATGTATTCTGATTGTGCTATTAATAAAATTGAAGTTTCTTACTTGCTTGAGCATGAAATTTTACTATGGCATGATAGATTAGGACACATAAACTTCCGAAAAATGAAAATATTATCAAACTTGGGATAAATACCGAAATTCCAAGTAGATAAGAACTACAAATGTGAGGCTTGTGTAGAAGCAAAAATAGTTAAAAAACCATTTCAATATGTTGATAGAAGCACCGAACCACTAGGTTTGGTTCATACAGACTTATGTGATTTTTACCTACAAGAGGTGGGAAAAAGTACTTTATCACGTTTATTGACGATTATACGCGATATTGCTATGTATATCTTTTGAATAGTAAATATGAAGCAATTACATCATTTATAAAGTACAAAGCTGAGGTAGAAAATCAATTAAATAAAAAGATCAAGATATTGAGATCTGATCGAGGTGGAGAATATGAATCACCATTTGAACAGTTCTGTGCCGAAAATGGTATAATTCATCAAACAACAGCTCCATATTCACCACAACAAAATGGTGTAGCCGAGAGGAAGAACAGAACGTTAAAAGACATGATTAATGCCATGCTTTTAACCTCTGGTCTACCGATGAACTTGTGGGGGGAAGCCTTAAATATGTCTAATCACATATTAAACAAAGTCCCTCACAATAAAACAGGAACAATTCCATATGAGTTATGGAAAGGACACAAACCAAGTTTTAAATACCTCAAAGTGTGGGGGTGCTTGGCAAAAGTTCCAGTTCCGCCTCCCAAGAAAGTCAAACTTGGACCAAAAACAGTAGATTGTTACTATCTAGGGCCAGCCCAAAATAGCAGTGCCTACAGATTTTTGGTATTCAAGTCTGATATAATTGATATTCATGTAAATAAAATCATGGAATCTAGAGATGCCTCATTCTTTGAAGACGTGTTTCCGCACAAAAGTAATGAAGGGAATAATGTCCATAAAAGGACAAGAGAAGAATCAAGCAATTCACATGAAGATGAAACTCATCATGAGATTGAGGAAGTTGAACCAAGAAGAAGCGTAAGGGCTAGGACTTCCAAGACATTTGGTTTGGATTTTTTCACATATGTGTTAGAACATGAACCTCAAACGTACAAGGAAGCAATGTCATCTTCTGAATCTTCATGTTGGAAAGAAGCAATCCAAAGTGAGATTGATTCAATTCTAAGTAATAAAACTTGGGAAATTATTGATATTCCACCTAGAATAAAACCTATTGGCTTCAAATGGATTTTCAAGAAGAAAATGAAAGCAGATGGCTCTATCGACAAGTATAAAGCCAGATTAGTAGCCAAAGGATATCGTTAAAAAGAAGGAGTAGACTTCTTTGATACATATTCGCCGGTAACACGAATAACCTCTATAAGAATGCTAATAGCAATTGCATCGATTTATAATCTAGAAATTCATCAAATGGATGTAAAGACGGCATTCTTAAATGGAGATCTGATGAGGAGATCTACATGGAGCAAACTGAAGGTTTTGTTTCCAAAGGAAATGAAAACAAAGTCTGTAGATTAGTAAAATCATTATACGGACTAAAACAAGCTCCAAAACAATGGCACGCAAAATTTGATAGTGTCATGATGAGAAATGGTTTTCGTATAAATGAATGTGATAAATGTGTTTATTATAAACAAATTGGACAATCATATGTGATGATTTGTTTATATGTAGACGATATGTTAATATTTGGTCCAAATACTCAGGTAATAGAGACCATAAAGAAGATGTTAATTAGCAATTTCGATATGAAAGATTTAGGAGTTGCAGACGTTATTTTGGGAATCAAAAAAATAAGAACTCCTAATGGAATTGAATTGTCTCAGTCACACTATGTAGACAAAGTGATTGAAAAATTCCAAGACTATGGAATTAAAGGAGTGAGAACACCTTTTAATCCATCAGAAGTACTGCATAAAAATACAAATGAGAGTGTAATGCAACTGGAATACTCTCGTGTAATAGGATGTCTCATGTATCTTATGAATTGCACAAGACCAGATATAGCTTATGCAGTAAGTCGATTGAGCAGGTATACAAGCAATCCAGGAAAGGAACACTGAAAAGCACTAATGAGAGTGCTTGGATATTTAAAAAATACCACTAATTATTCCTTACATTATGGAAAATATCCTGCCATCCTAGAAGGATATAGTGATGCAAATTGGATTGCTGATTCAGAGGAATCAAAATCAATGAGTGGTTATGTATTTACCTTAGCAGGGGCAGCAGTTTCATGGAAATCTACTAAACAAACATGCATAGCTCGATCCACTATGGAATCGGAGTTCATCGCTTTAGATAAAGCATGCGAAGAAGCAGAATGGCTTCGTCATTTTTTAGAAGATATTCCATTTTGGCCTAAACCTGTACCGGCCATATGCATACACTGTGATAACCAAGCTGCGCTAAGCAGAGCACACAACTTTGTGTATAATGGAAAGTCACGACATATTCGTCGACGCCATAACACAGTTAGGCAGTTACTCTCAAATGGAACTATTTCCATAGATTATGTGAGAACAAATGATAACCTAGCGGATCCATTTACTTAAGGTTTATCAAGAGAGAAAATTGACTGCGCATCGAGGGGAATGGGTTTAAAAGCCTAAACCAACCAGAGTTATCTTATACGGAAACCTATCCTAGCGACTGGAGATCCCACGGACTAGGATCAATAGGCAAACCAGTTCTGAGTAACTCAAGACATAATGCATTTGCTTGGATATAGTCCAACTCCATTCCTATGGTGCACAATATAAATGCATGCCTACATAAGTATTTAAAGGTTAAAACTATGTTTTTTAATGATGACCATATCTTGAATATAACAAGTGGGGTATATGTAGGATACTCTTAATTGTTGCGATCACCTATGTTAGTGTGAGCTGGGTCGGCTCTATGAGAATATTAAAGGCTTATATTTTCTATAAACACTTGCAGAACCAAACAAATATGTTCAGGACCAAAATGAACACAACCAAGAGATTGGATGAGAAGGGAATCAATGCTTCGTAAAGCTTATTGTCTGGATATACAATAAAGGCCGACGGTTCAAGATGAAATAATTCACCGATTAGCCAAGTAGATCCGATAAGTTTTAACTAGGGAAAGTTCAAAGTGAAATATCTACTTATCCACGATAAAGCATTATTCCATATGTACTCTGTGATATTTCGCTTTGTGTGGGGGAAAAGTATATTATCATTTATGTGGGGGATTGTTGGAATTCCTAAAGCATAAAGTGTAAATGAAAATACACTTATCCCACATCACCAAATATACAAACAAAGCCTAGTTTATATATGGCTTTGTAATGAAGGTGTTGGGGCCTAGGGGCACCCAAATGTATGCTTCGTTGTGAGGAGGGAGATCATGCATCTCCACCACACACGCGCGTGCGCCGCCGTCCGTCCGACCGAACCGAACCGGGTCGGGCTCGGGTTTGGGTTTGGGTTTGGGTTTGGATCTAATATGATCCTAATTTTACTGCAAAACTGGGCCGGGTTTTTTAACAGTTGTAGGCTATACGAAGAGACGCGACTGTTCATAAAGCGGACGCGGATTACCGAGGAGGTGCGACTTCTGAAGCGAGCAGGTGCGACCTAACTGACGAAGCACGGGCGAACAGAAGCGGGTGCGGCCCGACTGAGGAGGCGCGGCTGAACGGATACAAGCAGCAGGTAGGTGCGACCTGTTAACGAACAGCAGCGTTCAAAAGGCAGCGGGTGCGACCCGTCAAGCAGACACGACTGTTTGAAGGGATGCGGATGAAATTATAAATAGGAGAGAATCTTGATCACATTCTCATCCCATTCCAATTCAATTTCGTTCCCTTCTCTTCTTCTTCCCTGCTTGCATTCAATAAATCACAGAGTGATATACTCATTACAATTTCGAGCAGAATTCGTCTGTTGTATCTTGGGAGAATCTTGAAATAAAATTCTTAAGGAAATCGTTACGACGAGCCTCAGACTTAATCCGGTTAGAATTCTAGTCTGTTTGTATATTTATATACATTATTCTATATTCTATTCGTTATTCTGGTTATACTATTTATTCAAAATAGTACACCGCTGTTGTTGTAACTTATTTACAACATTCATACTGTTATTATAATTAATACAGAATTCCAATGTAGTGGAAATCTAAGTTATAAACTTGTGCGACGAGTTTATATTTGATTATTCTCTGTTTTGGTATACTAGACCTATAACATCTATCATGTTCATTATGTTTGTTTTTGGTGTATTGTATGGACAGATGGGAACTTAAATTTTGTGGCTGTGTGTAGACTCTATCATATAAGAACTCAAGATAATGTTGCAACCGAGTGATGTTGAATTCAGAATATCTCTGTCTACTGTCTATATTGAACCTCAGAGTTGTTATGTGAAACTACACCAAAATTGTTTTCGGTCCGCCTTTCAACAATTATTGTTAGCTTCAGATGTATTACGTTACATATCCAAGAATATACATTATTATACACATAACTAACTTGCAAAATAGAAAGGATAAGTTTGGATTTTTTTTCTTTTACTGTTTATACATGTTGAATCTTTATCTAAGGTTTGGGTAAGACAAATTATGAATGAATGTCCTTCTATAGATTACTGGCTCAAAGTATAATAATTCACGTAATGATATAAATGAATATGTTAATCCTACTATTAGCAGTTCATGCATTTTCCACTCAAGTGGAGAAATTCAATGTTGTTCCAATCTGATCTTAAAGGTGACAACCTTGATAAATCAATACATATAATCTACAAGGAGACACATCATGTTTCTGAGTGGAAAAAGTCTGATGCTCTCAATGTTGCTAGCAAGTGGTAGAAAGTCTTGAGTTCCTAATGTCATCACCTATTGACTGCAATTTTTATTTTTTGCAGATAAAACTAATGACAGTAAGGGAGATCAAAGAAGGTAACCTGATTTCTATTTTTGGATCATCAAATTAGTATGTGTTTTCTTTTGAAATAAGGTATGAAGATTTGATTTTTGTTTCATTCTATGATATTAGGCTCTTGATTGGAATACAGAGACATTTGTGCAACATTTCAGATTAGTACTGTTGTTGTGTTGGGTTGACAGGAAATTTTGATTTATAAGAAGGTCATGTGATATTTTTTGGTAACTTATTATAGAATGAAAACAACATAACTTTTCTAATCAACTAAAAACTTGGATAGCACTCTATTATAAGTGATTTATTAAATGAATATATTTATGTCTGATATGACCCTTTCTTTGTCAAACTGTTGTGTGTATAAAAAATACTATGAAACATAAACATAAAATGAAGACTGAGGTAAAGAAAAAAGGACCTGTGCATGTATTCGAAATTAGAGTTAGTTAGCTTTAGATCATCTTGATTTAAACGGGAGTAGGCTTATGCCATGTAATGTATCAAGTGATAAGGCATGGGCTAGGCATCAAAGAAAGATAGCTAGATACATTTTTAAAGGGAGATATAATTGTATTTTGGGTTACAAATTGTTTATAAATAAATCCCATCTTGCCAATATGTGCTATATGCGATCTTCTTATAAGCCTTGGATATCAAGATAATACCAGTTCAGATTATTCATACCTGTTTACAGAGTTTCCTTTTCCCTTTTTTTTAAAAATTTTCTCTCTTGTAGTTGTCACTTATGTATTTTATTTGTTATATTTTCTTCTCTAATATATATTTTTCCGATTGAAAACATTTTCATGACAATTTGCTATGATGCTAAACAATATATTCACAATGATGCTAAACTACATCTCTAAACCTAAATTCCTCGTTGGAATTTTTTCCAAACATCGGGAGTTGCAACTTTATCAAGTCCCATCTCCGCACCCTAATACCATTATTTCATTAACTTATTATAATCAATTTCACATAGTTTTAGGAATCATCTCGCACCCTCATTCCACTACCACATCATCATGACTTCTTAATCCGGACTTTAATATTTTTGAAAGCTACATCTACTTGCCCTTACATCCAATAAAATTGAAACCCCGCATCAACAACCTACCAAGTGCCCCATATCCACTGTTTGTTGCCCAGACTCCAATTGTAACCCACTACCACATCAGGTTGTGATATTTCAAGGTAAAAGCTGATATGGAAGCCGATTGTTTTCTTTATGAAGTTTGTTGAGGCATTATGTTACTGGAATAACAAGATGAATTGATATATTATTTTAATGATTTGCATTGAATACCTTGCTTGGTATATGGTTATTATGAGCAATATGAATTATTTTGTTGCCAACTGAAAGGAGACTTCTTTACCACTTATTCGAATTTTTATGCAGCTCGGTGATGTTTTCTAACTGAGAAACAGTGGAGATCGATGCCTGAAATAGAACAACGGCAGTATGAGGTATTGTTTTCCATTTATGTTTCTGAGATTGTTATTTTTCGTGTAGCAATTGAGGAGCGCAATTTGATTAGACATATATAAAGTTTAGAATCCATCCCTAGAGTTATAATTTTATTTGTATCAACTAAAACCACATATATAATGAAAAATAGAAATAGTTTCATATTCTTATAAATGGGTTCACTTCCATGACTTTAAAAGTTGAAACTTGTGCTTATAATTTAATTTCATTTACTCTGCTAAACTAGTAGTGTTTTAGTTGTTAATTATACATTTCCTATGTATGGGAAATGTTGATTTTAATCGTACATGTTTGAATATGTATAAAATGCAATGTACATAAAGTATGAATGCGCATTATTTATACTTAAAAATGGAAGAACTGTATTAGTTATCATGTTTAGAATATACTCTACATATGATCACATATAATTATTCTCAGAAATGGTAATTGAATCTAATGATAGTTTCACGTATAATTATTCTAGGAAATGATATGTAACATTGCATGAAGTGAAATTCATTTTATAATCTAAAATCCTTCTTATATTATGATATATATTTCCTTTTATAAGGCAAGCAGTGTCAAATCGATCCCTTACCAAAATTTACTGAAAATATAAACAAAAAAGGAACACAAATAACAAAAATGAAATTATATCAAGAAACAAAAATCAAACCTCACAAGGCCGAAATTAATAGAAAAATTAGTAAGTGCTACATAGTCTAAACCATCCTGAGCATTAAATTGAATTTTCTTCATAAGATTATTGAAATATGCGGAGATACACATAATTGTTCAATGATAGATATTAAACTTACCCATTGGTTAAAAATTTAAGTGGATTATGAGATAAATGATCACCTTAAAAGAATACCACAGCTAGCAATAAAAGAACTAATAATAAAACACAATAATTCTAGTTGACCAAAGGAAAATGCTATTAGTTACATATATTACACTACAAGAAAACCAGTTATTAATTGCAATGAGTAACAGAGTTTAATTGCCGGTTGCAATTATTACTTCCGTCTAAAGCACAGGAAAATATATATGGTGTTGAACTATGTTGTAAAACAATTAGACGTCAAAATTTAGGTGCAGGCATGCAATATATTTTTTAGGCCGCTTCTTTTCTAATTTGCTCCCGCGGTTGCTTTCCCATTCCCGCCTCTTAATTAAAACCCTAAGCAAACAAATTCCCAATTTACTTGTCTCTGGACAAGTGAACTCTACCCCTTGTCACTGTGCTTTTCTCGCGTAAGTCATCTTCATCGTTGATCAGTGAGAACTCCTTCTAATGCTATCAACAAAATCAATTTCTTGATTTACTTGGGATTGGCCGCTTGCGCTTCTCAAAACTAGGGTTAGTTTTTATTTATTTGTCATAATTTCAATCTGTCGATATATTAAATGTAAACAATCTGTTGCTAATACAAATATTATCTGAAGGTGGTGGGTAAGTCAGTTTGGTATCTAAGACTGAGGGCGAGAGTTCATAAATTCTGCATATTCAATTAACTACACTAGGCTTTCAAAGCTTGTATGTTAGAATTAAAATTACTTGGTGTGGTGAATAAAAGTTTCTCTATAAAACTGTCATGGGTATTGAATTGAATTTTGAGGCATGCGTTTAAAAATTGCTTAGTTTGATTCATTTTATTGTCTCATTGACTTGAAGAGGGAAAAAATTAGAAGTTAAATTTGATGTCTGAAATTTTTTTAGTTGTCTCATCTATTTATTCTTCCTCTGACTTTATGTTTGTATTTATTTTCCACTTTTCAGGACTGCTTTTTTGTTTCGGTGGTTGTTAGAAACCATTCCGAGCTTGTTAATAAGCCTATAGCAGTGTGCCACTCAGGTATTCCCAAAGGAAGAGCAGAAATTTCCTCTGCGAATTATCCTACACGAGATTATGGTGAAAATTTGTTTTGAGTTTAATTTTTTATTTACCTTATGTCTATAGGCTATGACTTTGATTTATTATTATTTGTTCACAGGAGTAAAAGCTGAGATGTTTGTAGGTTGCAGGTTACTGATTTATCAGTTTTACCTTATGTCTATAGGCTATGACTTGATTTATCAATTTTATTCTTAGATGTTTTTTTAATTGCAGTTTGCTGATAAGTCTATAGCATATTGCACAAATATTGCACCAAAGTTCAGGTTTGTAAATGAGAGAATTTGTATTTTTAACAACACACGATAATTGTTTAAATTTTTTCTAGTGATGTGAAATTAGGTAAAAGGGAAGGCCAATGATGATGAATAATGAAAATTAATATCAATATTTTAGCTGGGGAGGTTCTGATGCTAGACTAGTTATTTAATATAA
This sequence comes from Allium fistulosum, assembly GCA_030737815.1. Lineage (NCBI taxonomy): Eukaryota > Viridiplantae > Streptophyta > Magnoliopsida > Asparagales > Amaryllidaceae > Allium > Allium fistulosum. The sequence continues at coordinate 1,529,477,166 of CM060902.1, forward strand.
CTAATTATGATCACGCTTCATTTCTATCTCACTAGTAATAATTTGCTAGAATATACCGCAGGCAGTGAGATAATTGTGATCTCCACTATAATTAAAGTAATTTACTCGTGGTTTTTATCAACATCTCCACTGTAATTAAAGTAATTTACTCGTGATATTTTAGCATTTAGTTTAATCAATTAAACAATGATCTTGATTTTGTGTTTTGAATCCCACTTCGCAAACTTGAATTCAATGAGAGCACAAATGGGTTAATTCTAGTCTATTAGTACATAAATTTAGTTATAAAGAAAATAGTATCCATTAAGATAACACATAATTACAACTATCGATTTTACTTTATTTTATCGATTTCGGTTTGGATTAAAAATCATAGCTGTAAAAACTTGAGTGTTATGCTCCAAAAATTCTATAACTCATGCTTTTAGATGTATTATTCAGTCTGCTATGTTTTATGATAGTGCTTTAATTTGTTTTGTTTTCTCTTGTTTTATTCTTAAAAAACATACTTTTTGTTCCACTGCTTTCAGCTCGCTCTTGCATCAACCATTTTTTTGTTGACAAAGCTCACTATATCTTGCTGCAACATCACAAGCTAGTCAATTCTGCTCCTGCTACTCCATTGTCTCAGTCAGTGTTTGCTACTGTTTTGACCAGACCTCTCTATGTGCAGCTAAACACATTTTTTCAGTTGAGAGTAATGCTACTACCTTCAACTACTGCCACAACCAGCATGCGTCTACCTTCAACCACATTCAACTGCATTCAACAGTATTGCTTCAACTGCTTTTTCTGAGTATATTAGGTATCCACTTCAGTTTATATTTAAGCTTCTCATCGTTATGCACATGTTGTACAGTATATTTGGTGCAACTATCGAGGTTATGTTTCCCTTGATTTTATGCTTGATATTGTGTCAATTGTGTCAACATGATTGATCTTTGAGTGAATATGCGTGCAATCTTCGATTGATTTGAGAGTACAAGTTTATTGACATTATGTCAAAACAACATTTGTTTGTGTTGAACAAAGGAATAAAATATTATATTTCTTCATGTGGCTACACCCATGTAACTAATATAAACTATTGATTTGTTGACAGTGCTGTCAACTAAATCGTGTTAAATGATTTGTTGCTTGATTCTTGACCATTGTAGTCGGCCTTGAAAAAATATTTCATGATATTATGGGTTAAGGCATTTTGATCATTTACATTCATTGTGCATCATTAGTCTAAGTAGACAGTGGATGCTGCAAAGTTATAATTTCTGGAAAAATCAAAAGATGGACCTTGATCATAGGAAATATAATTTACAATTGACCGACTTTTTATCCACAATGAAGGCTGGATGTAGGAGACGATAGAGAAGTGAAACTGGGAAACTGCCCAAGAAGTAAACTTAAAAAAGAATGCATTAAATATCTTGGACCGGTATGAACTTCTATCATTTTGCAAGTAAAATATTCAATGATTACCAATGTGTTAGCCTACATGCCTTCCATAATATACTAATTATCAGAAAGAAAGTGAAGAATACGAAGTCATAGTGGCAGATGGGAAGCTAGTATATAAACAACATCAAATCCTTGTTTACACTTTAGAAGGTTCTAAATTGATGTTCGTTCTCAACACATCAAGGTCTTTGTATGTTGGAAAGGTAAAATAAAGCCTCTAAAATGTTATATTATTCAAACTAGATTGCATTGCATTGATCCAAATTCTTGACTTGAGCAGAAGATAAAGGGATTATTTCAACATTCAAGCTTCTTATCTGGAGCAGTAACAACTGCTGCAGGACGAATGGTAGTCAATGAAGGCATTTTGAAGGTAACATCATTGTTTTATTAAACACATAACACATCATGCAAAATGACATTATCCAAATTCACCAATCTGAAAATTTCAGGCAATATGGCCATATAGTGGACATTATCTCCCAATTGAAGAAAACTTCACAGATGGTATTACACTGTCTTAGAGCTATCAGTTGTTGTCATTGTATTATAATATAACAGTTGTTAAACTTGTATTATAATGTTAAACTGTCAGCTTGGTACTATGATAGCTCTAAAACTAACCTTGGTAGCAAGCTTGGTACTACGATAACTTGGTACTGTATTATAATGTTAAACCAAGAATATAATCTGACAAGTGAATTAACTGTATCAATCTAGATAGCTTGGTACTGTATTATAATACGACTATACTACGATAGCTTGGTGCTGTATTATAATGTTAAACTTAGAGCTCTCAAGCAAGTACCAACACAGATGGTATTACATAGATCCTACAAAAATAGGCATTACATTGTCTTAGAGCTGTGAGTTGTTTTCATTGTATTATAATTGTTGACAGGATGTGTAAATTGTTGACAGCATGTAAAACCTGTAATCTTAGAGCTGTCATTTGTGTTTATGACCGAGCTTCAATTTTTAACGCTGAACTCAGTTTCAATGGAGACTTAGTTAACCGAGTATCAGTTAAATTGAGACTCAATTTAGCCGAGTATCAATTTCAACTGAGACTCGGTTTAACCGAGTCTCGGTTTCAAGAACCGAGTCCAACTTAAAAACCGAGTCTAATTTTTGAAAACTGACTACACCTATATTGGTATACTGAGAGGACCACTTAGTTAACAACATCGATGACTAGTTTACGTGATTTGTAAACAGACCACTTCATACGTCGATAATATGCAGCTTGATTTTACTCCAAGTAAATTACCGAGTTCGTTTATTATTTTTTACTCTACTTCACTTGTAAATGCTACTTGATTTTATGGCATGTTGTATACTTTGTATTAGTCAATCGCCTAATGAAATAGTGTGATGAATATTTAGTGTTTGCATTATGAATCCGATTTAACTTTGTGTACACTTTTTTGATGAATTGATTCTCAAGCATTACTTTTTCTTTAGAGGTAGATAGATGACTGTGATGCAAAAAAAGGTTGCAACGAGTTGTGGATCGAAGTTATTTTTGCTGCTAGAACTACTTTTTGGTTTTAACGTATGTACTACTTTCTTTTGTTTTGCTATCGCTACTTGTTCTATATTTTGTTTATGAACTATTGATGATGAACTATATATGTTTGGTGTAAGAATATTTTGTATTTTGATTATGAAATTTCATACGTTGGTTATCAAATATGTGTCCAAAATATGGTATTGATACAATATGTTGATTTTGAAATGTGGTATTAATATAATATGCTAATTTTGAAATGTGGTATATATACGCATTGTGATTGATGTTTACTGAAATGGAATTTACAGAAAAGTAGAAATAGCCTAACTGAGTTAGCTTTGTATATAATTTAACGGTGTTTTTAAAATGTTGTTAAAACATTCCACGGCGTTTTTTAAACGCCGTTGAATGTTTTAACAGCGTTTAATAAATGTCGTTAAATTGTATCTAAAAACATAACCAAATACAATTTAACGGCGTTTTTAAAACGTTGTTAAAACATTCCACGGCGTTTAAAAAACGCCGTTGAATGTTTTAACAGCATTTTATAAATGTCGTTGAATTGTTTTAACAATGTTTTTTAAAAATGTCGTTAAATTAGACCAAACGCTGTTAAATGATTTCATGACACCAGGGAAACGCTGTAAAAAAGGATATTTAACAGCGTTTATTCCTTGTCATTGTATATCTCTGACATATAACTGCATGTCGATATACATCGTATGTAAAAACGCTGTTAATAGCTTTTATAGCGTTTTTGAAACGCTGTTAAATGTCCTGTTTGTTGTAGTGAATGCTTTTATTTCTTTCAAAAATCTTTTAAAATATATTTCTAGTCAAAACACTTTCAGATAATTTTATTATTAATTCTGAAGACTTTGAAATTTTGAAAATCAACGAAATTTTAAATTCTGAAATTCCTAGCTTTTAAACCTTTCTATTTGAAAGCTATATTGTAAATATACTGACATAATTTCATTGCCTTATTATGAAAACATTTCAATAATTTACATCCTTGTTATTGCAAACAATTCTTATTGTAATTAGATTTCAATTCAATTTAATTATCAAACGCTTCGTGAAATAGAGTTCACAAAGCATTCGTTTTTAGTTTAATTCAACCAACAATCGATGATAACTAAATATTATCATCTCCTAACAACTAACATACATTGATAATTATACCAGTTTATGAAAGTTATCATTTTATATATATAATATACTTTACGTAAAATTATTTCATTTACCTTATTTTAAAATAATATTATGTCGACTTGCCTCGTTTAAGTGTTAAGAAACCCCTATCGATAACATGGTGTCCCACGTACCGACCAGAATTCATAAACAACTCAATAGATAGGTAAACACAATATAAAACATTTTATAACACTAACAAGTACTCCCTCTCATGTATACACACACACACACACACACTCAAACAAGTCATTCTAGGGTATTGCCACCCTATCTCTAATGAGTCCAACCCCACCAAAGTAAGGTTATCGCTACACCGAAGCTCTGTTACCATCTGTTACTACCCGCATTTCGGAAGGTATAAAATCGACAATAATCCACACATGTCCAACTCAATCAATCCGGAACACAGATAATCTATAGGGTTAATTAAGAAAAATAAGAAAAGAAGAAAATAAATATAGAATCTTGTTGCAGAATGAAAAAATATAATAATCAAATAAACAGTTCATGAAGTTGTTTATACTATACATTTGATTATAATTTTACAACATAAATCAGGGTTATATATAAAATAGAACAATAGAATAATGCAGTAGAACAACAATGTGGTGGAATAATACTAGTAATATTGTGATAACCCGGATTTTTTGACATCTGATAATTGGTTAATTAATTGATTTTTACTATTGGGATACTGACTTTATTTAGTTGAACAAATAAAATTCTGGTAGTTAAAAATATCTGGATATATAAATGGATTTGAAACTAAAATAAATGTTGAAAATTTAAGTGTATACATATACAAGTATATAAGTGTGTGTATATATATATGTATGTATATATTGTGATTTGGAATCATTGATTTGAATTCAATATAATAATTTTCAAAGAGTATTTAAAGTTAAATCTCTATATTTTAAAATTCTAAGGATAAATATTTATCTATTCAAAAGTATGATAATTAAAATAAGATTTAATAAAGGGTTTAAAACATTTGTAAGCCTTGTATATCATGCATTTAACATTTGTAGCTAAGATAACATGCAAAAATACAAGTGGCATAGTTTTCTTAGAAAATGAAATATAAACAATAATGAAATGAGAAACCAGGCTATATTCAGTTCAAAACCTTTTACATATTCATTTTCTCAACTCCATTTTCTTTTCTTTCATCCTCCAAATTAAAAACCCGAGAGAAACTAAATTAAAGCTTCTTCAAGTTTCAACCTAAGCAAAAACAAATTCAAGCTTAAACAAAGTAGATCAAGTTCCAGTTTCAAAATCAAGTACAGTTTCAAAATTTCAAACTCTGGTTTCCTCTGTTCAACTAAATACGGTGAGTAAACTTTATTTTAAAAACAGTTTAAAACCTATGACCATAACTAGATGCTTATGATGAATTGTGTGGGAATATGGTTGCTTATGTTTATGTGTATGAATGCATGTATGTATATATATATGATGTGCTGTGTATATATCTGGATGTATGCCTGGAAAATGATGTTCATCTCTCTGTTTAAACCTAGTGAGTAACATCCTTTTTTTAAAAAATTTAAGTAATGAAATCTGTTGCATGTATTGTCTTATGCTTGCATGTATATAAAAGTGATTCCAGTTGTTCAAAAACAAGAACATCTCTGTTATTTAACGTTTGTTCAAAATCCTATCCAGAAAGTAAAAAATATTACAAGTTTATACATTGTTTGAAAATCTGATGCTTGCTGTAATTCTTGAATCTATGATATGATATAATGCTTGCATGTTTGTTTAGGTATTAATTGAATGTAAATGTATGAGTGCATGTTTGAAAACAAGGATGTACTCTTGTTTTACAGGTTTCCAAAAAACTTTTCAAAAATATAAATCCCATTCCCTGATTTGTTTTAGGCTTTGTTGTCCAAACAAAAATTGTTTAGATTTGTAAGATCTACATTCTAAAAATAGTTCTAAGATCAATTAGCTTATAGACATCTGGAAATTTAGTAAAATACAGTAAAACCCAAAAATTGGCAAAATTCAATTTTAACAAATTAATGTTTCAGGTATATAATACGATTCATCATGGTAAATGGTGAATTTAGAAACTAAAATCATGTTTTTTTAATCAAGTAATTGGTGAGATATCTCGGGATGAACAGAATATGGGTTTCTGTTGATTTCTGGTGATCGCGAGGTGGATGAAGGCCGTGGTTAAGGCTGGAGGATGGTGGACGGTCAGGCATCATTGGAAAAATGGTGTGGCATTTTTTAGTTGACCGTGGTGGTCGAGGGACGGCAAAGTAGGGTTTAGTGGTGGGTTATGTGTAGTCGGCGTTGTCGAGGTGGTTCGTCGTTGACAAGGGACCGGAAATGATCGCGGTGGTGGGAAGTGGAGCTGGAAGTCGAGGCGATTCGATGGTGGTGCCGGCGAAGTTCATCGTGGTCGAATTCGACGACGAGGGAAGATTTTCTAGCCATGGTGGTTTCCAGTCTTGGTCGAGAGTGGTTCGATTTCGATTCGTCTGTGATATACTCGATCGGGGTCCACGTGAGGGTTAGCATGGGTACGGGTGGTTTGTCGAGTGTTGCCGCGATGATCTTCGATGGTCGGAGTGCTGGTGTATGTGCACCACGTGCATGTTGTATATGGACGAATGAAGTTTGGGAGGAAGCAGTGTGCCTCGGGTCGTACTCGAGTTGATGTAACGCCCCACTCTGAGACCCACTGTAACAAAGAGTATTACGGGAGTAATACTGTCTGTTAAAGCGGAGAATAGAGTATAGTGGAAGCGACCATTTGTAATTAAGCTATAACTATCTACTGAATACGTCGAAAGGATGGTATCTATATTTTTTTTACAAGTGTTCGACATATTCAATAAATATTTATAACGAAATTACAATGGCTAAAGACCTATCAGAACAAGCATAGTAATAAATGATAAAACATCACAGAACAGAATCACATAACAGATATAAAATCCCAGAACAATACATCGTCAATACAGATCCAAATACTATAAGTGGGTACAAAGCCACTGCCCACACATGTGAGTTAAAAATATGTACATATCAAAGTCTGAATAATAACAGAGTAGCGGAATAGTGGACAAATAAAAGCGCTATCTATCAGCATAGCAGATAATGTCCAAGCGGAAGCACAGAAGCTAAGTCCAGAGACCTAACCTGAAACAACTCGGTCTGACCCAAGCGAAAACACTCGGGTCAGGCTAGCTAAACAATCGGTAATAACTGAGATATATAATAATGCGGTACATAAATAAAACAGTACTTTTCCTAAGAGAAGAGTATTTTGGACCACATGAATATAATGAAGGTCCCTAATCATCAATCAACAGTAAAAATCTCCAAAGAGAATATTAGCACCAAAGCTTTGAATAAATAAAATCGCCTCATATCATCGGCGTAGCCAAAGCTATATAAAGTTGCCCATAGGCAATAATCTCATGTGTGACCAGAGTCTGTAATCAATGCCCAAGCAAAGATCGATGCTCCAAAGAGAAATGGGGATATACTGAAAAGTCAATGAAATCAAACACTGAAAAGCAGTGTCCTGAGACACTGTGAATCCACAAGGTAATCGCACTTACATCGTATGGTTCCATAGAACCAGCACCGAATGGCGGTACTCGAATGGATATAAAAATCATCAGATAATACAAGTATAGCACGTGCACTGACCGGAGTCATTATTGCCAAGTACTGTAGAGTTGTGATCGATCACTCGCACAGATGCCGAACGCGCGAGACGGTGAGATCCTTCCCAGAAGGATAAAGGCCCAGAGGCACATGCCGAAAAAAGAAACTGCTCCATAGAACAGGTGTCCAGAGATGGTTGCCCAGAGGCGTGGTGACCCAGAGGTCCAGTACTGGCCGCCCAGAGGCTAGTGTGTCACAAACTTCTTGGAGAGGAACCCGTAAAGTGTTAACAATGAGTCCCATACCCCACATTCGCACTAAACGGTTTACTAACCAATAGCAAGCTCACATTCCAAACAATAAAAAGTCCACCTCGTATCATCGGTAAACTAGACCCAAAGGTCAAAACAATCAATCGAATAGGTCGGGGATTAACCGGAAAGAAAATACACACGGTTCCATAGGCCGGAGATTTCCTAACCGTTTAAGCACCTTTCCACTTCGCTCGACGTGCTAAAAAGAGAGTGTGAGATTTTTATTATAGAAAATAATGGTTCGAAACGGATTTATAATTGATTTTGAGAACACTTTAAAACGGCTTTTGAAAACTCTCCAATTATGGAGTAAATAGTTTACTAATTAAAAATAATATTATATAATAATTTCAAAAGCCATTTAGGAGTGAAAAATCCTTTGAAAATAATTCATAAAACCCGTGTACGAAATCTAGAGACAGATCTCAAAGAAATCGATAAATCAAAGAATCACTGAAAACCAATATTCGTGTTGGAAAATATTCCGATTGGTTGTGAACCAAAGTTTGACAATTTCTGATTCGCAATTGAAACCCAAAAGTTCATTGCAGAACCAATCAATTTGAAGCGGTTGCACCAAAATGGTGCAACCCGGACTCGGTTGCACCAAAATGGTGCAACCGGTGGGTCGGAACCCGGCTGCACCAAGTGGGTGCGGCCCATTTCATAGAAGCCGGCTGCACCGCATGGTGCAGCCCATTTTTGTGAACCAGGTTGCACCATGCGGTGCAGCTGGTTCATACAAGCCCCAGCCCGCCTGGGCTGGGGAAGTAATAGCAAGCCCCAGCCCATGCGGGCTGGGGAGAAGTTCCAAGCCCCAGCCCGCATGGGCTGGGGAGAGGTTGCAAACCCCAGCCCGCATGGGCCGGGGAGATGTTGCAAGTCCCAGCCCATGCGGGCTGGGGTTTAGTCAAGCCCCAGCCCGCCTGGGCTAGGGAAGTAGCTAGCCCCAGCCCATGCGGGCTGGGGTTCAGTCAAGCCCCAGCCCGCCTGGGCTGGGGAAGTAGCCAGCCCCAGCCCATGCGGACTGGGGTTCAGTCAAGCCCCAGCCCGCCTGGGCTAGGGAATTAGTCAAGCCCCAACCCTTGCGAGCTGGGGTTCAGTCAAGCCCCAGCCCGCCTGGGCTGGGGAATTAGCAAGCCCCAGCCCATGCGGGCCGGGGAGAATAGCGGGCCGCACAGTGCGGACCTGCGCTGTTCCTGCGCGCCAGCCCACTAAGGGCCTGCTACCGGCTAGCCCAACCGGGCTAGCCTGCTGCGCCCGGGCAGCAGCCTGGGTGCAACCCAGGCCTGCCCTGGGGCACTCAGACCACTGTTTCTGCCTGTTTTTAGGCTGAAACATTCCAGCCAGCTGAAAATGCTGATTTTGGTGATTTTGGGATGTTTTTATCAAGTTTTTGGCATCAAATTTCACCAATATCAATCACTAACTACCCTATTATGATTACTACACTATATTAAAGGGAACAAAGGGCCAAAGCTTAGCATTACCTTAGGAAGCAATATCACAAGCACATTATGTGCACACCCCAAAATGAAAGCAAAGATGATCAAAGAGCTATGATTCACATGTTACATAATAAAACATGTGTTACTAACTGATTACCGAAATCAAAAGATGATTAAACACATATTAGAAGAGGTTTTTAGCAATATACCTCTCCAGAAAGCAACAAAGACCACTATAACATCAACCCAAGTTAGCAAAAGATGATTAGGAGGCTATAAGATCAAAAAACACATAAAACATGTGTTACCAATTAAATTTCAGAAATTAGAGAGATATAAAAACAGATTTGAGGTGGGTATTTGCATTACCTTTGCATAGAATGACTTGCATAAGCTAAAACTAGAAGGAGATGAAGATAGAGGCCATTTTTGTTAAGAAAGCTTTAGGAAATGATTAGGGTTTTGATTAGGGATGAATGAATGAGGTTAGGAGAGTTTGAGATAATTTATAGAGGAGGTTTAGGGTGGGTTATTGGGCTAGGTTTAGTAACCCAATAAGAAGAGAGTTATTTACATGTTTCCAAAAATTAGTCTAAGTGTTCATATATGTTTATAAAACTCATTTTTCTTATCCAAACCCATTTTAAAATCTCTCCTAAAATATTTAACTTTCCAAAAATAACATTTTGTCCTCATTTTAAAATCCCATATTTCCCATTTTATTAAAATAGCCTTTTTCAAATAAATTTTGTTATTCCAAATCCTTTTATGCTTCATTAAAATAAATAAAAATCCTAACTTTTATTTATTAATTGGTAATGCAAATCCCGGGTTATTACAGACTCCCCCCTTAAGAAAATTGCATCCCCGCAATTCCTTAAGATAAATGTCGTCTATAACGTCAAATCCACAAAAGAAGTGATAGTGATAAAATAGAGAATTCTCACCCGCAGAAGAAGATGGGAGAAAGCCATGATAAGAGCGCTCGATAGATTCTCTGGTCTCCCAAGTGCAGTCCTTAGGATTCGGTGACCATTGAATCTTCACGAGTGGAACCTCTTTGTTGCGAAGGCATCTAACCTCTGAATCAAGCACACGAAGAGGTTGCTGCTCCAAAGATAAATCAGGTAAGATCTCTAAATCAGGCACAACATGCGGCTCAATGATAGAATCAGGATCTCGGACACACATGCGAAGCTGGGAAACATGGAACACGTCGTGCATTCCAGAGAAGTGAGCAGGTAGAGCCACACGATAAGCCACGGGGTCGATGCATTCGGTAATAGGAAATGGTCCAACATAGCGAGGAGCCAACTTCCCTGTATAGCTGAAACGCACAACCCCTTTCATAGGAGATATCCGAATAAAGACATGATCACCAATGGAGAACTCAAGAGGCTTCCTATGGTTGTCCGCGTAGGATTTCTGACTGTTCTGCGCCTCTTTCATTCTCTGACGAATAAGAATAATCTTCTCAGAAGATTTCCGAACTGAATCTGGATCAAGAAGGAGCTTCTCGCCAGATTCTAACCAACACGAAGGATAATGACATGGCCTTTCGTAAAGAGCCTCAAAAGGAGCCATGCCAATACTAGACTGAAAGCTGTTGTTGTAGGAGAACTCTACAAGCGGTAAGTGATCCTCCCAACTACCTCCGAAATCCAGAATACAACAGCGCAAAAGATCCTCTAAAACACGATTCACCCTCTCCGTCTCACCGTCGGTCTGAGGATGATAAGCAGTCGAGAGATTCAGCTTTGAGCCCAAACCTGACTGTAGGCACTTCCAGAAGTGACTAGTAAAGATAGTGTCTCGATCACAGACGATAGAGCTAGGAATGCAATGAAGTCGAACGACTTCCTTCACATATAGCTTGGCAAGCTGAGGAGCAGTCCGAGTGGACTTAATAGGAATGAAATGAGCTGATTTGGTCAAGCGATCGACGATGACCCAAATAGAAGTATGGCCTGACCTCGATTGAGGCATACCGTCAATAAAATCCATGGATATCTGATCCCATTTCCACAATGGAATCTCTAGCGGCTGAAGAAGACCAGATGGACACTGATGCTCAGCTTTGATCTGTTGACAAGTCATGCAACGGCTTACATAACTTGCAACATCACTCTTCATGCCCTCCCAATAAAATAGGCGACACATGTCAGCATACATCTTACTCGACCCGGGATGTATAGTGTACTTAGTGCGATGACACTCGTCTAAAATGTCGCGCCTAAGTGATAAATCAGATGGTACTAAAATACGGTTCTTCCTGCAAAGACACCGATTAGAATCAATAGAATAATCCGATAATGTCTCATCACTAGATCCCGACTCAAGGAGATGAATATATCGCAACAAGTCTGGATCGTGCCGCTGAGCATGGGCAATGCGATCCAATAGAATAGGTCGAGCTTCCAAGCTGAATAGCAAGATCTGAGGATCAAAAGACGGAGCTCGATTTCGAATATCACACATAGAAAGAGTCTCAAGAATATCCCACTCGGCTATCATCATAGAAACTACTACCGAGTGTTTGTGACTGAGTGCATCAGCCACTCGATTATCCTTACCAGGGGTATACTGAATGTCTAAGTCATATGAGGCGAGAAACTCAAGCCATCGCTGCTGCCTCATATTGAGATCCTTCTGACTGAATAAATACTTCAGCGACTTCTGATCGGTGTAAAGAGTGAAGCGTTCGCCTAATAGAAAGTGACGCCACGTCTTCAAAGCAAAGACGATAACTGCACACTCAAGATCATGAGTCGGATAGCGAACCTCATTCGGACGTAGCTGCCTAGAAGCATAAGCAACTACCCGATCCTTCTACATAAGCACAGCACCGAGGCCGCTACCACAAGCGTCGGTGTAAAAAACAAGATCCTGGTTACTCTCAGGAACCACAAGGATAGGAGCATGAGTGAGAAGTTCCTTCAATCGCTGGAAAGAAACTTCACACTTATCAGACCAAATAAAGCGAACCCCCTTACGAGTCAGAGTCGTGAGGGGAAGTGCAACACGAGAGAAATCCTTGATAAATCGACGGTAATAACCCGCCAGACCAAGGAAGCTGCGAATATCATGAACATTCTCAGGCTGCTTCCAATTCTGAATAGCTTCAATCTTGACAGGATCAACAGAAATACCCTCAGAAGAAACAATATGACCTAAGAACTTGACCTTACTCTCCCAGAAATGGCACTTGGAGAGCTTGGCCCTAAGCTGATGCTGACGAAGAGTATCCAAGACGATCCGCAGATGCCGAGCATGCTCTACCTCGGATCTAGAATAAACAAGAACATCGTCGATGAAAACCAGAACGAATCTATCGATGTATTCCCGGAATACTCGATTCATGAGATCGACGAAGAAAGCCGGAGCATTCGTCAAGCCGAACGGCATGACCAACCACTCAAAAGAACCATAACGAGTGCGAAATGCTGTAAGAGGAATGCTGTCTTCTGCGACTCGTAGCTGATGGAATCCGGTGGCAAGGTCGAGCTGAGAGAAGACCTTCGCACCGCTCAATTGGTCAAACATGTCGTCTATCCGAGGAAGTGGGTAGCGATTTCTGATGGTCAGCTCATTGAGCTTGCGATAGTCAATGAAAAGCCTAAGAGAGCCATCAGCCTTCTTAACGAAGACCACAGCAACACCCCATGGCGAAGAACTGGATCGGATGAACTGCTTCGCTTCAAGCTCAACTAACTGCTTCCTGAGTTCCTCATTCTCCTTAGAAGACATTCTCGTAGGAGGACGCCTAACTAGATGAGAGCCTGGAATGAGATCGATGCGGAACTCAATAGCTCGCTTTGGCGGCAGTCCGGATACTGGCTCGAATACGTCGGGGAAATCCCGAACAACAGGAATACAAGATAAGTTCAAATCCTCATCTCGTGAATCGAGAGAGAATAAAGTAACATCAGAAAGCCCAACATCTTGAAGAATAATAGCTAACGGAGAGGACGAGTCAGGGTGATGAATGAATAATATCCGCTCCGAACAAATAATTTTGGCGTCGTGCTGAATGAGCCAATCCATGCCAAAATCATATCAAAGCCCAAATACTCCATAACGTGGAGATTTGCACGGAAAGAAAAGCCACACATATCAATATCTATATCCTCACAGAGCAAGCTAAGGGTCGTGGATCCACCAATAAGATTCACAATCCTTAGTGAAGAAACCAGACAAGTAACATCCAAGGATAATGCATCTACTAGCTCCTTTGATACGAATGAGTGAGAGGCACCCGTATCAAAAAGAACTCTAATAGATCTACCATGAAATAAAATAGAGCCTTCAAGAACGGAAGGATGTGTACCTTTAGGCTGAGCAGAAGTGGTAGGAGCCTTGGCAGCATTAAGCCTGCCAGGCTTGGCACTAGCTGGAGCAATAGGACAAGCGGAGATCCTGTGTCCCTCCTTCTTGCAGAAGGTGCAATAGAGAGGTTTGGGACACTCTCGAATAAAGTGATCTGGAGAACCGCAGTTGAAGCATTTCTTCGGAGGACGTGTCCCACTAGACTGAGCAGGAGTCTGGGACTGAGGACAAGTCTGAGACTGAGTCTGAACAGCAGAACTGCCAGTCTTCTTCTTCTTGTTCCAAGGCTTGGTCTTCTGAAATGGACCCCGCTTTTGATTGGGGTTTTTGGAACCCTCACCATCCCCATCGCTCTGCTCCATCTCGACTGACTCAAGATGTAGAGCTGCATCGACTAGCTTCTCGAATGAGAGCTCAAGTTGTAGCATAAGCTGCCTCTTCAGATATTTCTTCAAGCCCTCAAAAAATTTGAGGTTTCTCTTATAAGGAGTAGCAATGAACTCAAGGCCGTACTTGGACAGGGCCTCGAAGGAAGAGACATAATCGGATACAGAGGACTTCCCCTGCTTGAGATCAAGAAAGCGGCGAGCAAGGGAGTTCTTCTCTGACTCTGGGATGAATTTGAGCTAAATCTCTCACGAAACTGAGCCCAAGTAAGTGTGGTCTCATCGATCTCGGCAATAAGGAGTTCGTACCAATCCAGGGCACGACTCTGAAGCTGACTGGAAGCAATAAGAACACGGTCATGATCCGGGATATCTTTACGAGTGAAAATGCGCTCGCATACCCGAATCCAAGCCTGGACCTCTAAGACAGTCTCGGAGCCACTGAATGGCTTCCCTCCGAGATGAGTTGTAACGACCCAAAATTTTGAACAAATTAAATGGAGAATATTTAATTAATTTTAAATATTTGAACGATGATTTAATTTGAATCCCGAATATAACTTTGAATTTGGCGATTAAATTATAGAATTTAATCTATTGAAACTGGATAAAAATTTGAATCTTCAATTTAAAGTTGAAGAAAAATATTTCGAAAAGCTTTTAATGTTTATATTGATGATACTGAAGATAATTGGAGCTTCAGAATCGAATTTGAAATTGAATTGTTCAGTTTGAAATTATATCGTTCGAATCGATATTTAAAAATAGCCGTCCGAGGGACAGTCTCGGAATTCGACGAAACCAGTGCCATTGGGTCCGTAATATTGAATTATTGTCGGATTTCAAATTCCGTATTTTTCGGAGCTGTTATGTGAGCGCACGACGTAAAAACGCGTCGAAATTTAATTGAAACCAATTTAAATTTAAACTTTAAATATTTAGTCAACACACACGTTATCTTCCTTTAATCACGGAGAAAATCACGCCATCGATCACGAAGTTTATCGTGCAAACACGATCTCCTGTCTCCCTCCATCTCTTTTAAAATCATCACGCGATTTCATTTCATATCCCTCTCGTTCACAAGACAAACTATGGCCGATATTCATTTTCGTTTCCCTCCCTTTCCAACCTCGTTCCATCCCTCTCTAAATAAAATCA
Source organism: Allium fistulosum (assembly GCA_030737815.1). NCBI lineage: Eukaryota > Viridiplantae > Streptophyta > Magnoliopsida > Asparagales > Amaryllidaceae > Allium > Allium fistulosum. The sequence goes on from CM060902.1 coordinate 1,529,492,605, forward strand.
ATCGAATTAAATCGCGTTCATTCAACTCTCGTTCAATTCAAGGTTCAAACGAAAAAAAAAGAAAAAAAAAACAAAAGCGAGGTCGCGAAATCTCAAGCAAAAGGGGGATCGCGGCATCATCATCGTGAGGCGGGGACTCAGGGAGTTGGCAGTGTCGCAAGTCATGGAAGGTCAGCGTGAAGCTCGATTTCGAGCAAGCGATGGAGGCCAGGGCTTCGCGAGGCAATGCGGCGGTACTGGGGAAGACTGGCAAACTCGCGTGCGAAGAGGATAGAGTTCGTGATGTTCGTGGACGAGGTCGAGTCCATGGTCAGGGGAGCGCGATAGGCGACCGGAGGCGGAAGCAGCAGGGAATGCCGATGGTGGCAGCTAGGGCTTCGAGATGCCAGTGGCAAGTCTGGAGGCTGGGAATCGCGTGTGACGATCTCGAGTGGACAGTCGGCTTTGGTGTTTTGGGTAATCTTTTAACTGAGTGTTTTATCTAATCGAATTTTAGAAAAATTAAATAGGAATTACAGTAAGGTTTATTACTTAAATTTTCCAGTGAAAAGAATTTTTTTGTTTTTGTTTTTTCTTCTGTTGTTCATTTGCAGAGAAAAAAGGAATTTAAGATAAAAGTTATGTATACATATGAAGATTTTTAATTTATACATACAGAAGCAAATAAATTTGATAATCTCTGAAGTTAAAATTTTGAAACTGGGAATTTAAAAATAATAAGAATGTATGTATAAAGGTAAGATTTTTATAAACCCATATAGCCTATTTTTATGTATGCAGTTTGGAAAAAAAAGGGAAAATAGAGACAAAATAAAATTTACTAAATTATTTTAGTAATTAAATTGTTTAATTAACTTAGGTGATTATTTTAATTATTAAGGGATTTTTTTTTCAAAAGGAAGTTGGTTTGGAATTTAATTAAACGTTAAATTTAAATCATCAGCTAGATTTAAGTAAAATAAATTGTAAAACGAAAATTGATTATTCGATTTTTATTTTCGAATATTAATGAATTTGCATAATTATTTATACAAGGTCAAAATTTGGAGAAATGGTCAAATTGGGAAATGGATGGCAAATTAAAAGCGAAGGTGAGATTTTTCTCACTCAAATGAAAATGTGGAATTTTTGCAGTTATTGATTGCTATTGGATGTGCTATTAGATATAATAGGATATATCTATATATATAGCAATATATACGTATTGGCATATGTATATATTGGATTGATTGATTTCCCGCCTCGTATAGCGGATGAGACCCTATTGCGCCGTTAGTAAGCGGATTTTTATAAAACCCATATACCGCGATAATTCCGTACTGGAGCGGAATTGGTATTGTGCTAACGTCTTTGGATGCAGGGAAACAGGTTGGAGGGATCCAACTGGACCCCTCACATTGATTGATTTTATTTATACTGTGATATGAATCTGTGAATGATTATATTGATGTTATTGATCATATCGATGTCTGGAAATTGTTTAATAGCTATAGATTTAGCTGAATGGATGTTTGATATCATTGGATTCCAAAAATAAACGAAATTGAATTTTTGGAATTCAAGTAAAAATTTTTTTAAGTGAATTAATTTTAGAAATTGAATAAATTCGAAGAAAAGGATTTAAAAGTATAAAAGTTAATTTTTATAATCTTATCGAATAAATTCCAGAATAAAGTGAAAATGCTGAATAAATGGATTTCATAAAACAGTGATTATAAATTGAAGAATTTAATTTAAATTTGGATTTTTAAATAAATTGAAAGAGATAAAAAAATTATTTTCTTTAAAAGGAATTTATTTATAAAAAAAAATAAGTGGGAAGTCCCATTTGAAATTAAATTGGCAAATTGAAACGAATTTGGAAAATCGATATGAAATTTATAGATTTATAAATTGTGAAGTTAAAAAGAATGAAATTTATAGATTTATAAATTGTGAAGTTAAAATGAATGAAATTGTAGAATGGAAGATTTATAAGAAATTAACTTATAAATTGGATTTTTTGCCTTCAAATGGAACATTGATCGAACTGTTATTAAAGAAGATTTATAAATCAGAGTTGTTAAAAAAAATAGAAATAGAATTTATAAACGTTTTATAAATTCGAAATCGGTTGAATTTGATAAATTGAATATAGAAGATTATTAAAGAAGATATATTCGCGATTTTGGATAGCGAATTCTTATTGAAATAAAAGTGTGTAGAAATGATTGAAATTGGGTTAAGTGAATTATATTCACGATTTTGGACAGTGAATATAGTATTGAATAAAATAGATTCATTTTCGAAGAAGTGATATTTTAAAATAAAGATTGTTTTAAAGATGTTTTTAAAACGTGTTAAATATCGAAACATAGATTTCAACATTTATTGTTGAAATAGACGTTTTCGAGAAATTTAAGGAAATGGTGGACTATAACACTGTTGTTATAGTAATGATTTCCGGAAGGAAATGTTTTATATAGTATTGGGATTTACACATCTATCTTAATTCTGAATCCCTATACTAGTGATTTTGAGTTGTCGTAACGATGTTTTACGTAACATTCGTTTTGACTCAAATAAAGGTGTTAAAAGAATATTTTCCTTAAAGAATGAAATTATACTTAATTTGATTTAAGTATATCGAATATTTTCCAAGTGTTGAAAATAAATAGATTTGTGAAATACTTATTATTAAATAAGTATGGAATTGCTTTTCAAAAAAAATGAAAAGAAATGTTTTGGAGAATTTATCTTTGAAAAGATAAATTGAAGTTGAATATTGAAATCGATTTGAAAATCGTATATCAGTAGATATTTTTGAAATATAAATTCACTATGGAATTTATAAAAGAAATGGAAATTCGTTTTAAAGAAAATAAACGTTGGTTTATTTTTGAAGTGTGGAAATTATATATCTAGTAAAGATATTTTTGAAGATAAATAATTTGGGAAAATTATTTGGAATCTGATGATGTTGCGCATCTTTATTGATAGTTAAATAACCGACTATCAATAATTACCTTGAATATGGTATTTGTTGTGAATTGGATGAATTTGAATGCCACACTTATTTTTGAATAATCGCTCACTATTCGGGTTAGCCAGAAAAGGACCATGGGGTCGTATAACCCATTCCGAATATGTGATACGTCGTTATGAATTGCATTCGAAGACCGGTGTTGAAGACCGAATATTTTTTGAAAACGGAAGGATTACCGTCGAGTTACTCTACATCGACTGATCTTCGATTTAGAGGTTTTATCACCCTTAGTGACGGGAAGTCCGGACGTGATTAGAAAATTATCCGAATATGCAAGGGCTTCGTGAGAAGTGCCTTCGGTTCTGTTCGATCCCGGAACAGACTTGTATGGATTGTGTGTCTGACGTTACAATTTGAGATATAAAGCTGATTTCTTTCAAATACATTTCTGTTGGTGGCGGAGAATTTATTCTCTTAGCTTAACACCCTTCTCTGAGACGTACGAGCTCAGAGGTTATGTAGTTGAAATTTATCAGCGATATATCCCAATTTGGTAACGTGGCATACTGAGTGTTGCTGTGGAATGATCAGTGTTTGATCATTTGCGATATGATCATTTGTTTGATCTTATATCTTTGTGATCATAGGTTGATCATTTTTGTTTGACCCGAAGCAGGGCTTTGTAGAAAGCGTAGCTTTGTGGACGAGACTTCGTCGAGCCTCACACCCCGGAAATGGTCGAAACAGGAAGGATGCAGCAAGGTTCTAGGGAGTAGCGCCCCTTAGTGTATGTCATTCCTTCTGGATAAAGGTGGTATCATGGTATGGAGCCCAGATACTTAACCTCTGTGGTTGCTGCAAAATTTATTTCTTTGTGGTTGTTGCGAATCGGGGATCCTCGGGAAGATCGGTGACGATCGGGGGATGGCATACGCGTGTCAGTAGTTACCTATTTTTGCAGAGGTAACCCGGCCTTGTGTTGGCAGAGATCCGGTTAGGTTCTCGGTCGTCTATTCCAGGGACGTACCTATCGTGGATAGGAAGTTCCTTAGCCTGACCATTTGTTGGAAATCCAAAGAAACAATACGAGCCTTGTACGGTTTTAGTTGTAGAACCTGCCATTTAATATGGTAGCTATAGCAAGCATACTATAATGGTACCTATGCTGGCTAAGATTTATATTTTACTTTCGAAATGTTTTCTACACTAAGCACTAATAATAATATCAAAAAGAATTTGATTTTTGCGTAGTAAGCATCTTTGACTATCATAAGAAGAAATCTCCTCCAAGTCTGCGTTTGCATTGTGTGTGTGGCGGGAGGTCTTATGGTAGTTTCATTTTCCAAAAGCATTGCGAATTGACTTTAAAATTATCTGTTGTTTATTTTAAAGATAAACTGTTTTACGATCTCACACCAGTCACCATGACTGACTCGGAGTTTATTGTTTCCCTTCTAAACTCTGGGTGCCCACCAATTTCCACACGGGCAGTCTAGAGTTAGGATATCAGGATATTCTGGATATTCTGGAGCTTTGGAAGCAAGCTGGATGGCGAGACGTAGTATTTGTATCTGATAGTATTTATTCCGCTGTGTATTCTGTATGAGGACAAGTTTATATAACTGTCCATTGTTGTATATTGACTCTGATGATTGATGTATGTATAAAATGATATAGTTCTTTGTTTTAAAGATTATTCAATTATATATTATATATTGTTCCGCTGCGATATGTGAGATTCTGATGTTGTTCTGTTTCTGTTCTGTGTGTTCTGTTGTTCTTCTTTCTTCTCTTCTTCTGCTTTCTTCTTCTTCTACCTTTTTCTTCTTTTTAAAACCCTCACTATTGGAGTTTCCGGCACTCGATTGCTCGGCAGTCGATAAAGTGTATCGATGTCGAATTTTCGAAAGTCGAAAATTTTGGTTCGTGACAGCGTGGTATCACTCTAAAATACTTTTCAAACCCTTGAAATTCATTTCGAATTTGTAAGCATTGAATTGGATTGAATAACTACAAATGAAAGATGAATTAAAATTCATATGGAATTTGAAATCCAGTCTAATATAAGTGGTTATAAACCAAAATAGTGAATTGAAAACAAATTTTGGGAATGAACATAAGAATAAAACTGGAATTGAAACTGAATGTTGAAAACAGATTTGAATTTGAAAGTGGATTAGAATTAGAAATGAATTAGTAATTGAAACTAATCTAAAAATAATCAGTTATGAATGAAAGCTGATAAAATTCAATATTCAGGAGATAAACCGAATCCAAATTAGATTGGAATTGTGAATTGAATTCAAATGAAATTGAAATGTAAAGATTGAACAAAACTGAATAGGTGTAACTTCAATAGTGAAGTAAAAAATGATATAAGTAGTATATATTGAAAATTTTGTAATACAAAATGTGCAAAATGGTTTGAATGTTGTAACTAGATATTATGGCTAGTAGGATATACAGGTGTAAAGGAATTGGGATTTTAATTTTGAAGAGAATTTGAATTGCTCGACAAAAAAGGTATGTATTTGAGTTTTAATATGAGATTTACTGATTTCTGGTCTAGCCGCTTGGCTTTTTCTTTTTCTTTTTGAAATCTGAGAGTCCGTAGGGACGTTTTGTAGTAGTGCTGTATTAGCCGCGCAAAGGAGACGCTGGCGAAATTTTTCGAAAATTTCGAGTGTTAGAAAATTTTTGAAAAGTTTGAAATTTGAATTTAAGTTTAAATTTGAATTTTGAAGTAAACAATGTTGTTTTGAAACTTATAATTGAAGTTGAAATGTTAGTTGAAATGATAAAGAATCTTTAGTAGAGAGATTTGTTTTGATGAATTGATACGACTATTTAGATTGTGAAAAATAGTAGACGAGTTAAGGGCCATTTTTCCCTAACTTGTAATTTCGAGGACGAAATTCTTTTAAGGAGGGAAGTCTGTAACGACCCAGAATTTTGAACAAATTAAATTGAGAATATTTAATTAATTTTAAATATTTGAACGATGATTTAATTTGAATCCCGAATATAACTTTGAATTTGGCGATTAAATTATAGAATTTAATCTATTGAAACTAGATAAAAATTTGAATCTTCAATTTAAAGTTGAAGAAAAATATTTCGAAAAGCTTTTAATGTTTATATTGATGATACTGAAGATAATTGGAGCTTCAGAATCGAATTTGAAATTGAATTGTTCAGTTTGAAATTATATCGTTCGAATCGATATTTAAAAATAGCCGTCCGAGGGACAGTCTCGGAATTCGACGAAACCAGTGCCATTGGGTCCGTAATATTGAATTATTGTCGGATTTCAAATTCCGTATTTTTCGGAGCTGTTATGTGAGCGCACGACGTAAAAACGCATCGAAATTTAATTGAAACCAATTTAAATTTAAACTTTAAATATTTAGTCAACACACACGTTATCTTCCTTTAATCACGGAGAAAATCACGCCATCGATCACGAAGTTTATCGTGCAAACACGATCTCCTGTCTCCCTCCATCTCTTTTAAAATCATCACGCGATTTCATTTCATATCCCTCTCGTTCACAAGACAAACTATGGCCGATATTCATTTTCGTTTCCCTCCCTTTCCAACCTCGTTCCATCCCTCTCTAAATAAAATCAATCGAATTAAAATCGCGTTCATTCAACTCTCGTTCAAATCAAGGTTCAAACGAAAAAAAAAAAGAAAAAAAAACAAAAGCGAGGTCACGAAATCTCAAGCAAAAGGGGGATCGCGGCATCATCATCGTGAGGCGGGGACTCAGGGAGTTGGCAGTGTCGCAAGTCGTGGAAGGTCAGCGTGAAGCTCGATTTCAAGCAAGCGATGGAGGCCAGGGCTTCGCGAGGCAAGGCGGTGGTACTGGGGAAGACTGGCAAACTCGCGTGCGAAGAGGATAGAGTTCGTGATGTTCGTGGACGAGGTCGAGTCCATGGTCAGGGGAGCGCGATAGGCGACCGGAGGCGGAAGCAGCAGGGAATGCCGATGGTGGCAGCTAGGGCTTCGAGATGTCAGTGGCAAGTCTGGAGGCTGGGAATCGCGTGTGACGATCTCGAGTGGACAGTCGGCTTTGGTGTTTTGGGTAATCTTTTAACTGAGTGTTTTATCTAATCGAATTTTAGAAAAATTAAATAGGAATTACAGTAAGGTTTATTACTTAAATTTTCCAGTGAAAAGAATTTTTTGTTTTTGTTTTTTCTTCTGTTGTTCATTTGCAGAGAAAAAAGGAATTTAAGATAAAAGTTATGTATACATATGAAGATTTTTTATTTATACATACAGAAGCAAATAAATTTGATAATCTCTGAAGTTAAAATTTTGAAACTGGGAATTTAAAAATAATAAGAATGTATGTATAAAGGTAAGATTTTTATAAACCCATATAGCCTATTTTTATGTATGCAGTTTGGAAAAAAAAGGGAAAATAGAGACAAAATAAAATTTACTAAATTATTTTAGTAATTAAATTGTTTAATTAACTTAGGTGATTATTTTAATTATTAAGGGATTTTTTTTTTCAAAAGGAAGTTGGTTTGGAATTTAATTAAACGTTAAATTTAAATCATCAGCTAGATTTAAGTAAAATAAATTGTAAAACGAAAATTGATTATTCGATTTTTATTTTCGAATATTAATGAATTTGCATAATTATTTATACAAGGTCAAAATTTGGAGAAATGGTCAAATTGGGAAATGGATGGCAAATTAAAAGCGAAGGTGAGATTTTTCTCACTCAAATGAAAATGTGGAATTTTTGCAGTTATTGATTGCTATTGGATGTGCTATTAGATATAATAGGATATATCTATATATATAGCAATATATACATATTGGCATATGTATATATTGGATTGATTGATTTCCCGCCTCGTATAGCGGATGAGACCCTATTGCGCCGTTAGTAAGTGGATTTTTATAAAACCCATATACCGCGATAATTCCGTACTGGAGCGGAATTGGTATTGTGCTAACGTCTTTGGATGCAAGGAAACAGGTTGGAGGGATCCAACTGGACCCCTCACATTGATTGATTTTATTTATACTGTGATATGAATCTGTGAATGATTATATTGATGTTATTGATCATATCGATGTCTGGAAATTGTTTGAAAGCTATAGATTTAGCTGAATGGATGTTTGATATCATTGGATTCCAAAAATAAACGAAATTGAATTTTTGGAATACAAGTAAAAAAAATTTTAAGTGAATTAATTTTAGAAATTGAATAAATTCGAAGAAAAGGATTTAAAAGTATAAAAGTTAATTTTTATAATCTTATCGAATAAATTCCAGAATAAAGTGAAAATGCTGAATAAATGGATTTCATAAAACAGTGATTATAAATTGAAGAATTTAATTTAAATTTGGATTTTTAAATAAATTGAAAGAGATAAAGAAATTTATTTTCTTTAAAAGGAATTTATTTAAAAAAAAAGAAGTGGGAAGTCCCATTTGAAATTAAATTGGCAAATTGAAATGAATTTGGAAAATCGATATGAAATTTATAGATTTATAAATTGTGAAGTTAAAAAGAATGAAATTTATAGATTTATAAATTGTGAAGTTAAAATGAATGAAATTATAGAATGGAAGATTTATAAGAAATTAACTTATAAATTGGATTTTTTGCCTTCAAATGGAACATTGATCGAACTGTTATTAAAGAAGATTTATAAATTAGAGTTGTTAAAAAAATAGAAATAGAATTTATAAACGTTTTATAAATTCGAAATCGGTTGAATTTGATAAATTGAATATAGAAGATTATTAAAGAAGATATATTCGCGATTTTGGATAGCGAATTCTTATTGAAATAAAAATGTGTAGAAATGATTGAAATTGGGTTAAGTGAATTATATTCACGATTTTGGACAGTGAATATAGTATTGAATAAAATAGATTCATTTTCGAAGAAGTTATATTTTAAAATAAAGATTGTTTTAAAGATGTTTTTAAAACGTGTTAAATATCGAAACATAGATTTCAACATTTATTGTTGAAATAGACGTTTTCGAGAAATTTAAGGAAATGGTGGACTATAACACTGTTGTTATAGTAATGATTTCTGGAAGGAAATGTTTTATATAGTATTGGGATTTACACATCTATCTTAATTCTGAATCCCTATACTAGTGATTTTGAGTTGTCGTAACGATGTTTTACGTAACATTCGTTTTGACTCAAATAAAGGTGTTAAAAGAATATTTTCCTTAAAGAATGAAATTATACTTAATTTGATTTAAGTATATCGAATATTTTCCAAGTGTTGAAAATAAATAGATTTGTGAAATACTTATTATTAAATAAGTATGGAATTGCTTTTCAAAAAAAATGAAAAGAAATGTTTTGGAGAATTTATCTTTGAAAAGATAAATTGAAGTTGAATATTGAAATCGATTTGAAAATCGTATATCAGTAGATATTTTTGAAATATAAATTCACTATGGAATTTATAAAAGAAATGGAAATTCGTTTTAAAGAAAATAAACGTTGGTTTATTTTTGAAGTGTGGAAATTATATATCTAGTAAAGATATTTTTGAAGATAAATAATTTGGGAAAATTATTTGGAATCTGATGATGTTGCGCATCTTTATTGATAGTTAAATAACCGACTATCAATAATTACCTTGAATATGGTATTTGTTGTGAATTGGATGAATTTGAATGCCACACTTATTTTTGAATAATCGCTCACTATTCGGGTTAGCTGGAAAAGGACCATGGGGTCGTATAACCCATTCCGAATATGTGATACGTCGTTATGAATTGCATTCGAAGACCGGTGTTGAAGACCGGATATTTTTTGAAAACGGAAGGATTACCGTCGAGTTACTCTACATCGACTGATCTTCGATTTAGAGGTTTTATCACCCTTAGTGACGGGAAGTCCGGACGTGATTAGAAAATTATCCGGATATGCAAGGGCTTCGTGAGAAGTGCCTTCGGTTCTGTTCGATCCCGGAACAGACTTGTATGGATTGTGTGTCTGACGTTACAATTTGAGATATAAAGCTGATTTCTTTCAAATACATTTCTGTTGGTGGCGGAGAATTTATTCTCTTAGCTTAACACCCTTCTCTGAGACGTACGAGCTCAGAGGTTATGTAGTTGAAATTTATCAGCGATATATCCCAATTTGGTAACGTGGCATACTGAGTGTTGCTGTGGAATGATCAGTGTTTGATCATTTGCGATATGATCATTTGTTTGATATTATATCTTTGTGATCATAGGTTGATCATTTTTGTTTGACCCGAAGCAGGGCTTTGTAGAAAGCGTAGCTTTGTGGACGAGACTTCGTCGAGCCTCACACCCCGGAAATGGTCGAAACAGGAAGGATGCAGCAAGGTTCTAGGGAGTAGCGCCTTAGTGTATGTCATTCCTTCTGGATAAAGGTGGTATCATGGTATGGAGCCCAGATACTTAACCTCTGTGGTTGCTGCAAAATTTATTTCTTTGTGGTTGTTGCGAATCGGGGATCCTCGGGAAGATCGGTGACGATCGGGGGATGGCATACGCATGTCAGTAGTTACCTATTTTTGCAGAGGTAACCCGGCCTTGTGTTGGCAGAGATCCGGTTAGGTTCTCGGGTCGTCTATTCCAGGGACGTACCCATCGTGGATAGGAAGTTCCTTAGCCTGACCATTTGTTGGAAATCCAAAGAAACAATACGAGCCTTGTACGGTTTAGTTGTAGAACCTGCCATTTAATATGGTAGCTATAGCAAGCATACTATAATGGTACCTATGCTGGCTAAGATTTATATTTTACTTTCGAAATGTTTTCTACACTAAGCACTAATAATAAAATCAAAAAGAATTTGATTTTTGCATAGTAAGCATCTTTGACTATCATAAGAAGAAATCTCCTCCAAGTCTGCGTTTGCATTGTGTGTGTGGCGGGAGGTCTTATGGTAGTTTCATTTTCCAAAAGCATTGCGAATTGACTTTAAAATTATCTGTTGTTTATTTTAAAGATAAACTATTTTACGATCTCACACCAGTCACCATGACTGACTCGGAGTTTATTGTTTCCCTTCTAAACTCTGGGTGCCCACCAATTTCCACACGGGCAGTCTAGAGTTAGGATATCAGGATATTCTGGATATTCTGGAGCTTTGGAAGCAAGCTGGATGGCGAGACGTAGTATTTGTATCTGATTGTATTTATTCCGCTGTGTATTCTGTATGAGGACAAGTTTATATAACTGTCCATTGTTGTATATTGACTCTGATGATTGATGTATGTATAAAATGATATAGTTCTTTGTTTTAAAGATTATTCAATTATATATTATATATTGTTCCGCTGCGATATGTGAGATTCTGATGTTGTTCTGTTTCTGTTCTGTGTGTTCTGTTGTTCTTCTTTCTTCTCTTCTTCTGCTTTCTTCTTCTTCTACCTTTTTCTTCTTTTTAAAACCCTCACTATTGGAGTTTCCGGCACTCGATTGCTCGGCAGTCGATAAAGTGTATCGATGTCGAATTTTCGAAAGTCGAAAATTTCGGTTCGTGACATGAGTAGAATCACTGCAGAGACGCGCAAAAGCAGACTTGCGCAGAGCATCAACAACTGGGCTGGAGACTGAGAATGTGACTGGGAGTTCCGAACCAGCTCCATGATCTGGTCGGTGGTCATGAACACGCCCTTTGGATGAGTGTTGCTGGACTGCCCAGCAGCACTTGTCTGACGTGTGTTTCTCCCTCTTCGCCTTCCAGACATACTGAAAGTCAAACGGGAATTAGAGTTAGACATGATTCAATGATAGATAATTAATTAAGGAATACTACGGAATATGACGGATTCCTATACATATTCCTAACTTGTCTATCAATAAACATAAGGAAGGGATTTGATTTAATTCGGATCTAATTAAAATGTATTGTGCTAAGTGTATCTGTTCTGTGTTTATTATGCTTATTCCTGAAACTAGGCTCTGATACCAAACTATAATGCCCTACTCTGAGACCCACTATAAAGAGTATTACGGGAGTAATACTGTCTGTTAAAGCGGAGAATAGAGTATAGTGGAAGCAACCATTTGTAATCAAGCTATAACTATCTACTGAATACGTCGAAAGGATGGTATCTATATTTTTTTTTCAAGTGTTCGACATATTCAATAAATATTTATAACGAAATTACAATGGCTAAAGACCTATCAGAACAAGCATAGTAATAAATGATAAAACATCACAGAACAGAATCACATAACAGATATAAAATCCCAGAACAATACATCGTCAATACAGAAGCAAATACTATAAGTGGGTACAAAGCCACTGCCCACACATGTGAGTCAAAAATATGTACATATCAAAGTCTGAATAATAATAGAGTAGCGAAATAGTGGACAAATAAAAGCGCTATCTATCAGCATAGTAGATAATGTCCAAGCGGAAGCACAGAAGCTAAGTCCAGAGACCTAACCTGAAACAGCTCGGTCTAACCCGAGCGAAAACACTCGGGTCAGGCTAGCTAAACAATCGGTAATAACTGAGATATATAATAATGCGGTACATAAATAAAACAGTACTTTTCCTAAGAGAAGAGTATTTTGGACCACATGAATATAATGACGGTCCCTAATCATCAATCAACAGTAAAAATCTCCAAAGAGAATATCAGCACCAAAGTGTTGAATAAATAAAATCGCCTCATATCATCGGCGTAGCCAAAGCTATATAAAGTTGCCCATAGGCAATAATCCCATGTGTGACCAGAGTCTGTAATCAATGCCCAAGCAAAGATCGATGCTCCAAAGAGCAATGGGGATATACTGAAAAGTCAATGAAATCAAACACTGAAAAGCAGTGTCCTGAGACACTGTGAATCCACAAGGTAATCGCACTTACATCGTATAGTTCCATAGAACCAGCACCGAATGGCGGTACTCGAATGGATATAAAAATCATCAGATAATACAAGTATAGCACGTGCACCGACCGGAGTCGTTATTGCCAAGTACTGTAGAGTTGTGATCGATCACTCGCACAGATGCGGAACGCGCGAGATGGCGAGATCCTTCCCAGAAGGATAAAGGCCCAGAGGCACATGCCAAAAAAAGAAACTGCTCCATAGAACAGGTGTCCAGAGACGGTTGCCCAGAGGCGTGGTGACCCAGAGGTCCAATACTGGCCGCCCAGAGGCTAATGTGTCACAAACTTCTTGGAGAGGAACCCGTAAAGTGTTAACAATGAGTCCCATACCCCACGTTCGCACTAAACGGTTTACTAACCAATAGCTAGCTCACATTCCAAACAATAAAAAGTCCACCTCGTATCATCGGTAAACTAGACCCAAAGGTCAAAACGATCAATCGAATAGGTCGGGGATTAACCGAAAAGAAAATACACATGGTTCCATAGGCCGAAGATTTCCTAACCGTTTAAGCACCTTTCCACTTCGCTCGATGTGCTAAAAAGTGAGTGTGAGATTTTTATTATAGAAAATAATGGTTCGAAACGGATTTATAATTGATTTTGAGAACACTTTAAAACGGCTTTTGAAAACTCTTTTATTATGGAGTAAATAGTTTACTAATTAAAAATAATATTATATAATAATTTCGAAAGCCATTTAGGAGTGAAAAATCCTTTGAAAATAATTCATAAAACCCGTGTACGAAATCTAGAGACGGATCTCAAAGAAATCGATAAATCAGAGAATCAATGAAAACAAATATTCGTGTTGGAAAATATTCCGATTGGTTGTGAACCAAAGTTTGACAATTTCTGATTCGCAATTGAAACCCAAATGTTCATTGCAGTACCAATCAATTTGAAGCGGTTGCACCAAAGTGGTGCAACCCGGACTCGGTTGCACCAAAATGGTGCAACCGGTGGGTCGGAACCCGGCTGCACCAAGTAGGTGCAGCCCATTTCATAGAAGCCGGCCGCACCGCATGGTGCAGCCCGTTTTTGTGAACCAGGCTGCACTATGCGGTGCAGCTGGTTCATACAAGCCCCAGCCCGCCTGGGCTGGGGAAGTAATAGCAAGCCCCAGCCCATGCGGGCTGGGGAGAAGTTGCAAGCCCCAGCCCGCATGGGCTGGGGAGAGGTTGCAAACCCCAGCCCGCATGGGCCGGGGAGATGTTGCAAGCCCCAGCCCATGCGGGATGGGGTTCAGTCGAGCCCCAGCCCGCCAGGGGTGGGGAAGTAGCAAGCCCCAGCCCATGCGGGCTGGGGTTCAGTCAAGCCCCAGCCCGCCTGGGCTGGGGATGTAACGACCCATATTTTTACGGATCGAAACATCATAAAACAGTTGTCATTAAGTCGCATTGTTGATAAGTCGTCCTGAGTCTAAGTCTTAGGTCGTGTAGTAGTTAGGTCGGAGTGAACGACCTAAGGAAGTGGAGCGACCTAAAGGAATTGGCGACCTAAGGATTTGGGATAGGTCGTATTGAAGATAAGTCGTGTGGTGGCTTAGGTCGTGGAGTAGGTTAGGTCGAGTGAACGACCTAGGAGATAGGAGCAACCTATAGGAGTTAGCGACCTATAAGAGTTAGTGACCTAAGGTTTGAGCGACTTAAGGAAAGTCAGCGACCTAATGGAGTTAGAGAGTTAGCGACCTATAAGAGTTAGCGACCTATAGGAGTTAGCGACCTATAGAATTTGGCGACCTAAGGAACATGCGACATAAGAGTTAGCGGTATAGGAAACTGGGTGAGTTAGCGACCTAAGGAGGATAGGTCGGCAACGACTTAAGGAAGGAGTAGTTAGGTCGTATGACCCTGTGTGTAGTTAGGTCGTAAGCGACCTAAGGTAGATTGCTAAGTATAGTTAGGTCGCTAGGCCATTAGTCAGTTAGGTCGCGTGTGTGTTAGGTCGCGTGTGTGTTTGGTCGCGTGAGTGTTAGGTCGCGTAAGGGCTTAGCAGTTAGGTCGCGGATGCGCATGTGTTAGGTCGTAGAAGCGCTTACGCGTTAGGTCGCGTGGATGCGCATGTGTTAGGTCGTAGGTTGGGATTGTTAGGTCGTGGGGTTTTAGGTCGTGGACGACCTAATTGCGAGCGAACGACCTAAGGAAATCAGCCTATAAATTCACGTCCATTTCTTCATTTTTGGGATCCGAATTTTGAAGCGACGAAGTGCTGCCATTTTGAGAGCTCGAGTTATACACTTCTTCACTTCTTTTCTCCACTTTAATCTTGTGATTCCTTCCATCCAAATTGAAGATCAAATCGAAGATCCAAGAGCTTAGATTTGAAGATTTGAAGATCTTCATTCTTCGAAGAGAGATTTCATCGTTTGAAGCGGATTTGTGATAGATCAAGTTAGATCCTTCGCTGTCCAGATCTGAAGTGTGTTGCTTTTGACGTGTTTAGGTGATTTGGTGAGTGGTGATTATCTCTCACACGGATCCAAAGGAGTATATCGGATCGATTGCTTGATTTGGTGTTAAAATAGTGATTTTCATGCATTTTTGTAAACTTAAGTATAGATCCATTGTTCATGATGATTTGACATCTATTTTACTACATGTTAACCTATGCAAGTTCATTCATCAAGATTATAGAGATATTGCTCATGTTTTCATGCTTGTTAGACTTTAGACTCTTTATTTACGAAATTGCCATTATTGTTATAATTGTTCACTAGATCATACTTGAATGCTTGATTACTTGGATTAATGTTTGACTTGATTGATTGCTATGAATTATATGATTGATGATTTGATTTAGACAAGATGGTTGAAGATGATTCAAAAGCTAAGGGAAAGGCTCTTGAATTGGAAAAGCTGCTCGTGGCATATGTAGCGGATGATGAAGCTCATATGGATAGATTTGATGATGATGTTGAGATGAGGCTTTGCTATGATGAGATGAAGCGAAGCATGATATGAGATAGTCTTGGTTTAATCTAGACGGGATCACTCCAAGCATGTTGATAACTCGGTGAAATGGTTCGAGTTTGAGGATAATGGTTTGCTCGAGAGGCGCTTGAGCTAGTATGGAAATAGTCGTCGAGGAGGATGACTAGAAGGCTGAGATCTCATCGTTGTTGAAGGTTCTAGCATGCTCAAAGCAAGAGTACGTTGGGCAGATTCGATAATCCCTGAAGACTACTGATTAGTAGTCGAGTACTCTGGGCAGATTCGATAGTCCTAGGCACGGGCTGCGACGACGTGCGGAGTTATGTCTAGAACCGGGGTTTCCATTAGCCCTTGACGGACGGATGAAATAATGTGCCGGTCATTCAATTAACGGTGATATCAAAGCAATGATAACAGTGATAGCCAGAGTCATGGATGTTTGGTTGTATCGTCATTCGGTCTCAAGAGCGGTATTTTCTGGGTGCTTATCTGATCTTGGTTTAGGCCTTGGGGGTTTGTACTTGGAAAACATCGCCCTTGACTCGAGTGATAATTGCTTTATTTTAAATGTCTGCTTTGCTATGTTACTTCTGCTTAGTGTGTGTCTGGGGGCTATCACTGTAGAAAGAGGTGGAGTGGGAGGGTTGGATTCCTTTTCCTTTTCCTTTATGCTCTTTTGGTATATTGTTAGTTAATTTACCGCTCACTAAGACTGTTGTCTGACTCAAGGCTTTATGTTTTAACTCTTATTGCCTTGGGCTGTTCGTCCATTTTGGGACGGGCATACTAGGTAGCAGGTGACAGGTGTTGTTCTTCTTTCCACGAGGTTGATGACGAAGACGAGCTGGAGGCTTGCATATTATTCTCTTACTATATGTACTGGATGTTCCGCTGCTTTGTATAATTCTCTGAGTGATATGTAGTGAGGCTTGATGTATTGACTATTCCGATGTTTGTACTCAACTATTATGAAGCTTAATTGATGAGATTCATTTGTGGAGCTTTACTATATATATATGTTCTCTATTGTATTTTTATCCATGCGCTGTGAGTAATACGATAGATTCTGCTGTTTTAAATTTACCTTGACAATCGTCCATGGCGGCCTGGCACACTTTATAGCGCACTATTTCTAGGTTTAGTGCAGGGGTCATGGGCGGTCGTCACATTTGGTATCAGAGCTTTGGTTAATCGATTTTACCCAACGCTCGCTGATGTAACTACGTATGAGAGACGTAATTGTATTTTGATGGATGATTACTATATATAATATAGTAGCTTAGAAGGATTTGAATTCCTTATGTAGTTGTTTCTCAAGGTGTATAATCATTCCTTTTTATAGATATTGAGAATGAGTCGAAGAGGGAGACCAGCTGCTAGGGAAGGCCGTGCTACTGAGGGGGCTGCTGATTATGCTGCTATGTTCGAGGCTATGATGACCTCGATCATGAGAAGAATGCTAGTTTCGGGGTCAGCAATAGATGTTGGAGTTCAAGTCCAAACTCCAAGACCGGTGGATTTTTCTAAGCTGTGTAAAGACTATACTGCCCTTGGAGGAAAGGTTTTCTTGGGGACAGAGTCAACCATCGAAGTTCAGAGATGGATAGATGCTTGTAGAAGGATCTTTGGTGATTTGGGAATCGAGGATGCAACTAAAAGGAAGCTTGCATCAAGACAGCTTTAAGGAAGAGCTTCTGATTGGTGGAACTCTATCACCATTGACACACCGGAGGAAGAAATTACTTGGGTGCAATTCCAAGCCAGATTTGAAGCTAAGTTTATTTCTACATCTCAGAAGTCTGTTTTGTTCAAGAAGTTTGTGGAGCTCAAGCAAGGAGGAAGACCAGTTCTTGAGTATGTTTCTGAGTTTGAAGCTTTGTCCAAGTACGCCCGGTCGTATATTGAATCTTCATATCAGAAGAATGAGAAGTTCGTGACAGGCTTGGACAGTTATCTTGGGAGGCAGTTGGTGGATCATTTGGACGATTCATTTGAGAAGCTTGTGGAGAAAGCTCTCAGGCATGAGAATCTGTTTCCTAAGGAAGGATTTGTTGTTGCTGTAAGCAAGGAAGAGTCTAGACCACAGCAGGGTGGAAACAAGAAAAGGAAGCAGCAGCAGTAGAAGGGTAAGGATGGCCAGAAGAAGCCGAAGGGCGAAGTGACCTGCTACAATTGTCAGCAGAAGGGCCATTTCTCCAGGGATTGCAAGAATCCGAAGGTGCCGATGAAGTGCCACAACTTTGACAAGCCAGGGCATATCAGGAAGAATTTTCCAGAACCACGGAAGGACAAGCAGATTGTGCAAGCTTATGCTTTGGGGGCTGTTCCATCGTCTTCGAAAGCTCCTACCGTTGAAGAGAAAGGAAAGAGTGTAGTGGTTCAAGGTACTCTTTCCATATGTGGTGTTCCAGTTAGAGTGTTATTTGATACTGGAGCGTCGCATTCTTTTGTTTGTAATGAACTTGTAGGTCGGTTGGGTTTAGAACCGGATATTGTTGATAGGCCATTGGTTGTGACTAATCCAGTTGGGGGTTCGTCTTGTTTGTGTATGCTATGCCGTGGTCTGATTGTATCGAGTCATGATTGCTCTTTTGTTTGTGATTGTTTTGTTCTGAACTTTGCGGGGTTCGGAATTATCTTGGGTATGGACTGGCTTAGGAAGTATGCGGCAAAGGTTGATTGTGAAAGGTTGGAGGTGACAGTCGAGAATGTGGAGGGGCGAAAGGTTGTGATACGATGTAAGCATGAAGAAGGCGTCTTCATGAGCTTCATGTATTCGCTGGTTGTTCCACAGGATGGACTGTCATCTGTGCCAATCGCTAATAGATTTGAGGATGTCTTTGATGAGGTCAAAGGGTTACCGCCGCATAGAGAGATCGAGTTTCGAATAGATCTAGTTGAAGGAGCCAGACCTGTTGTGATGCCTCTTAGGCGGATGGCGCCTAGGGAACAGTAGGAGTTGAAGGTGCAGGTGGATGATCTTTTACAGAAAGGATTCATTCGGCGTAGTGTGTCCGAATGGGGTGCACCAGTTGTGTTCGCAACCAAAGCGGATGGATCATTGAGGTTGTGTGTGGATTAGCGTGAGCTGAATAAAGTGACTAAGAAGAACAAGTATCCATTGCCGAGAATAGATGACTTGTTTGATCAGCTTCACGAAGCGAAGGTGTTTTCTCAGATGGATTTGGCAACGGGATTTCACCAGTTAAGAGTGGCTAAGGATAGTGTGCCGAAGACTGCTTTTAGGACACCATCCGGTTTCTTTGAGTGGCTGGTAATGCCGTTTGGATTGACTAATGCGCCAGCATATTTTGTGGATCTTATGAATAGAGTGTTCAGAGATCAGTTGAACAAGTTCGTACTTGTGTTTGTGGATGATATTTTGATTTATTCCAGAACTGAAGAAGAGTACAAGACGCACTTGCGTATTGTTTTGGAAATCTTACGGAAACATCAACTGAAGGCTAAGTTTTCGAAGTGTCACTTCTGGAAGAGCAAAGTGAGGTTCTTAGGCCATATTATCTCTGGAAATGGAATAGCGGTTGATCCCGCTAAGGTGGCAGCAATCCAGGATTGGGTTAGACCTAAGAATGTCTGATGTGAGAAGTTTTCTTGGATTAGCAGGATACTATCGTCGATTTATCAAAGACTTTTCCAAGGTGGCTGCACCGTTAACAGGATTGACAAAGAAGAACCTAGTATTCAGATGGGATGCTAAGTGTGAGCAAGCTTTCAGAATCCTAAAAGAGCAATTGAAAAGTGCTCCCGTTTTGACTATTCCAAGTGGAAATGATGAGATGGTGGTTTACACCGACGCATGTGGTACTGGACTTGGAGCAGTGCTGATGCAGAAGGGTAAAGTTGTTGCGTATGCGAGTCGACAACTGAAGCCGCATGAAAGGAATTATCCGACTCATGATTTGGAGTTAGCTGCGATTGTTTTTGCTCTGAAGATGTGGAGACATTACCTATTGGGAGTTCGATTTGAGTTGTTTACCGACCATAAGTCATTGAAGTATCTTTTCTCCCAAAAGGATTTGAATCTTCGGCAGCAACGATGGCTAGAGTTTTTGGCATCATATGATTTTAGTATAGCCTATACTCCGGGAAAAGGTAACGCAGTGGTAGATGCGTTAAGTCGAAGACATGCAGGATTGGGAGCCATGTTTTCAGAATGGAAGAATCTCGAGTATTTAGCTGGATTTGACTTCAGGCCTAGATGTGAATTGGAACCTGAGATGTTGGCAAACTTATCGATAAGACCGACTCTTGTGGAAAGAATAGGCGAAAGCCAAAAGCAAGACGATAAGCTTGTCAAGATTATCCGTGATTTGGAATCTGGATTGGACCCAGAAAAGGATAAAGGATTCGAGGTCGATCGAGAGGGTTGGCTTTGGAAGCAAGGACGAATAGTTGTTCTTGATATAGATGAATTGAGAAATGAAGTTTTGAAGGAAAGTCATCATTCGAAGTTGACAATTCATCCAGGTGGAAATAAGATGTATCGGGATATGAAGAGAACCTATTACTGGGAAGGTATGAAGAAGGATGTTGGAAATTTTATTTCCAAGTGTATGAACTGTCAGTTGGTAAAAGCCGAACAGAAGAAGCCAAGTGGATTGCTTCAGCCATTAGAAGTTCCTACATGGAAGTGGGAGCAAATATCGATGGATTTTATTGATGGATTACCTAGAACAAGAACGGGAAATGAAGGGATTTGGGTCATCGTAGATTGTTTGACTAAGAGTGCAAGATTCATTCCTGTTCGATCGACTAGGACTGCATCAAAGTTGGCTGAGTTGTATGTTAAGTGGATAGTTCGTTTCCATGGGTTTCCAAAGAGTATAGTGAGCGATCGAGACCCATTGTTCACTAGTGGATTTTGGAAAAGTTTTCAGGAAGTTTTGGGAACCGAGTTGTGTTTGAGTACAGCTTATCATCCCCAAACAGATGGTCAGACCGAGAGAGTCAATCGAGTTTTGGAAGATCTCCTTAGAGCTTGTGTTTTAGATTTCGGAGGATCATGGGAAGATCATCTTCATTTGGTGGAATTTTCGTATAATAACAGTTACCCGTCAAGCATTGGTATGGCACCATATGAGGCATTGTATGGAAGACCGTGTAACTCTCCGACATGTTGGTTAGAAACAGGAGAAAAGCTGATGCTTGGGCTAGAGATGATTCGACAGACTTCAGATAGTATAGAGATCATTCGGCAACGAATGAAGGCAGCCCAAGACCGACAGAAAAGTTATGCCGATAAGCGTCGTAAGGATTTGGAATTTGACGTAGGTGATATGGTTTTTGTGAAGATTTCTCCACTGAAGAATGTTATTCGATTCAGGAAGAAAGGGAAATTGACTCCGAGATTTGTTGGACCATTCCCGATCAATGAGCGAATTGGAAAGCTCACCTACAGATTGGAGTTACCAGAGAAGATGTCGGGTGTGCACAATGTTTTTCACGTATCGTATCTACGGAAGTATGTGCACGACTCGAATACAGTGGTTTCTGCTGATAGCTGTGAAGATTTCGAAGTTGATCCAGTTGATAAGAGACCTCGTAAGCCACTTCGTGTTGTGGAAACCGACACAAAACAGCTTAGGAGAAAGGTAGTTAAGTTGCTCAAGATACAATGGAGTTATGATGATAACGACTGTACATGGGAGGTGGAAGAGAGGATGAAAGCAGCTCATCCTGAACTCTTCAAGGTATGGCCCTAAGGTGTCGTGTCATCTAACGACATTGTAACTTGATTCTAGTTTTAGAATTCTGTATGCTAAGCTAGAATTGGATGCATGGTTTGTTGATTGCTATGGATGGTAGGCATGCAGAATAGTCTTTGATTGCTCTGTTTGTTTGGAATTTCGGGGGCGAAATTCCTAAGGGGGAGAGAATGTAACGACCCGTATTTTTACGGATCGAAACATCGTAAAACAGTTGTCATTAAGTCGCATTGTTGATAAGTCGTCCTGAGTCTAAGTCTTAGGTCGTGTAGTAGTTAGGTCGGAGTGGACGACCTAAGGAAGTGGAGCGACCTAAGGGAATTGGCGACCTAAGGATTTGGGATAGGTCATATAGAAGACAAGTCGTGTGGTGGCTTAGGTCGTGGAGTAGGTTAGGTCGAGTGAACGACCTAAGAGATAGGAGCGACCTATAGGAGTTAGCGACCTATAGGAGTTAGCGACCTATAGGATTTAGCGACCTATAAGAGTTAGTGACCTAAGGTTTGAGCGACTTAAGGAAAGTCAGCAACCTAATGGAGTTAGAGAGTTAGCGACCTATAAGAGTTAGCGACCTATAGGAGTTAGCGACCTATAGAATTTGGCGACCTAAGGAACATGCGACCTAAGAGTTAGCAGTATAGGAAACTGGGTGAGTTAGCGACCTAAGGAGGATAGGTCGGCAACGACCTAAGGAAGGAGTAGTTAGGTCGTATGACCCTGTGTGTAGTTAGGTCGTAAGCGACCTAAGGTAGATTGCTAAGTATAGTTAGGTCGCTAGGCCATTAGTCAGTTAGGTCGCGTGTGTGTTAGGTCGCGTGTGTGTTAGGTCGCGTGAGTGTTAGGTCGCGTAAGGGCTTAGCAGTTAGGTCGCGGATGCGCATGTGTTATGTCGTAGAAGCGCTTACGCGTTAGGTCGCGTGGATGCGCATGTGTTAGGTCGTAGGTTGGGATTGTTAGGTCGTGGGGTTTTAGGTCGTGGACGACCTAATTGCGAGCGAACGACCTAAGGAAATCAGCCTATAAATTCACGTCCATTTCTTCATTTTTGGGATCCGGATTTTGAAGCGACGAAGTGCTGCCATTTTGAGAGCTCGAGTTATACACTTCTTCACTTCTTTTCTCCACTTTAATCTTGTGATTCCTTCCATCCAAATTGAAGATCAAATCGAAGATCCAAGAGCTTAGATTTGAAGATCTTCATTCTTCGAAGAGAAATTTCATCGTTTGAAGCGGATTTGTGATAGATCAAGTTAGATCCTTCGCTGTCCAGATCTGAAGTGTGTTACTTTTGACGTGTTTAGGTGATTTGATGAGTGGTGATTATCTCTCACACGGATCCAAAGGAGTATATCGGATTGATTGCTTGATTTGGTGTTAAAATAGTGATTTTCATGCATTTTTGTAAACTTAAGTATAGATCCATTGTTCATGATGATTTGACATCTATTTTACTACATGTTAACCTATGCAAGTTCATTCATCAAGATTATAGAGATATTGCTCATGTTTTCATGCTTGTTAGACTTTAGACTCTTTATTTACGAAATTGCCATTATTGTTATAATTGTTCACTAGATCATACTTGAATGCTTGATTACTTGGATTAATGTTTGACTTGATTGATTGCTATGAATTAGATGATTGATGATTTGATTTAGACAAGATGGTCGAAGATGATTCAAAAGCTAAGGGAAAGGCTCTTGAATTGGAAAAGCTGCTCGTGGCATATGTAGCGGATGATGAAGCTCATATGGATAGATTTGATGATGATGTTGAGATGAGGCTTTGCTATGATGAGATGAAGCGAAGCATGATATGAGATAGTCTTGGTTTAATCCAGACGGGATCACTCCAAGCATGTTGATAACTCGGTGAAATGGTTCGAGTTTGAGGATAATGGTTTGCTCGAGAGGCGCTTGAGCTAGTATGGAAATAGTCGTCGAGGAGGATGACTAGAAGGCTGAGATCTCATCGTTGTTGAAGGTTCTAGCATGCTCAAAGCAAGAGTACGTTGGGCAGATTCGATAATCCCTGAAGACTACTGATTGGTAGTCGAGTACTCTGGGCAGATTCGATAGTCCTAGGCACGGACTGCGACGACGTGCGGAGTTATGTCTAGAACCGGGGTTTCCATTAGCCCTTGACGGACGGATGAAATAATGTGCCGGTCATTCAATTAACGGTGATATCAAAGCAATGATAACAGTGATAGCCAGAGTCATGGATGTTTGGTTGTATCGTCATTCGGTCTCAAGAGCGGTATTTTCTGGGTGCTTATCTGATCTTGGTTTAGGCCTTGGGGGTTTGTACTTGGAAAACATCGCCCTTGACTCGAGTGATAATTGCTTTATTTTAAATGTCTGCTTTGCTATGTTACTTCTGCTTAGTGTGTGTCTGGGGGCTATCACTGTAGAAAGAGGTGGAGTGGGAGGGTTGGATTCCTATTCCTTTTCCTTTATGCTCTTTTGGTATATTGTTAGTTAATTTACCGCTCACTAAGACTGTTGTCTGACTCAAGGCTTTATGTTTTAACTCTTATTGCCTTGGGCTGTTCGTCCATTTTGGGACGGGAAGACTAGGTAGCAGGTCACAGGTGTTGTTCTTCTTTCCACGAGGTTGATGACGAAGACGAGCTGGAGGCTTGCATATTATTCTCTTACTATATGTACTGGATGTTCCGCTGCTTTGTATAATTCTCTGAGTGATATGTAGTGAGGCTTGATGTATTGACTATTCAGACGTTTGTACTCAACTATTATGAAGCTTAATTGATGAGATTCATTTGTGGAGCTTTACTATATATATGTTCTCTATTGTATTTTTATCCATGCGCTGTGAGTAATACGATAGATTCTGCTATTTTAAATTTATCTTGACAATCGTCCATGGCGGCCTGGCACACTTTACAGCACACTATTTCTAGGTTTAGTGCAGGGGTCATGGGCGGTCATCACAGGGGAAGTAGCCAGCCCCAGCCCATGCGGGCTAGGGTTTAGTCAAGCCCCATCCCGCCTGGGCTGGGGAATTAGTCAAGCCCCAGCCCATGCGGGCTGGTGTTCAGTCAAGCCCCAGCCCGCCTGGGCTGGGGAATTAGCAAGCCCCAGCCCATGCGGGCTGGGGAGAATAGCGGGCCGCACAGTGCGGACCCGCGCTGTTCCTGTGCGCCAGTCCACTAAGGGCTGGCCTGCTACCGGCTAGCCCAACCGGGCTAGCCAGCTGCGCCCGGGCAGCAGCCTGGGTGCAACCCAGACCTGCCCTGGGGCACTCAGACCACTGTTTCTGCCTGTTTTTAGGCTGAAACATTCCAGCCAGCTGAAAATGCTGATTTTGGTGATTTTGGGATGTTTTTATCGAGTTTTTGGCATCAAATTTCACCAATATCAATCACTAACTACCCTATTATGATTACTACACTATATTAAAGGGAACAAAGGGCCAAAGCTTAGCATTACCTTAGGAAGAAATATCACAAGCACCTTATGTGCACACCCCAAAATGAAAGCAAAGATGATCAAAGAGCTATGATTCACATGTTACATAATAAAACATGTGTTACTAACTGATTACCGAAATCAAAAGATGATTAAACACATATTAGAAGAGGTTTTTAGCAATATACCTCTCTAGAAAGCAACAAAGACCACTATAGCATCAACCCAAGTTAGCAAAAGATGATTAGGAGGCTATAAGATCAAAAAACACATAAAACATGTGTTACCAATTAAATTTCAGAAATTAGAGAGATATAAAAATGGATTTGAGGTGGGTATTTGCATTACCTTTGCATAGAATGACTTGCATAAGCTAAAACTAGAAAGAGATGAAGATAGAGGCCATTTTTGTTAAGAAAGCTTTAGGAAATGATTAGGGTTTTGATTAGGGATGAATGAATGAGGTTAGGAGAGTTTGAGATAATTTATAGAGGAGGTTTAGGGTGGGTTATTGGGCTAGGTTTAGTAACCCAATAAGAAGAGAGTTATTTACATGTTTCCAAAAATTAGTCTAAGTGTTCATATATGTTTATAAAACTCATTTTTCTTATCCAAACCCATTTTAAAAATCTCTCCTAAAATATTTAACTTTCCAAAAATAACATTTTATCCTCATTTTAAAATCCCATATTTCCAATTTAATTAAAATAGCCTTTTTCAAATAAATTTTGTTATTCCAAATCCTTTTATGCTTCATTAAAATAAATAAAAATCCTAACTTTTATTTATTAATTGGTAATGCAAATCCCGGGTTGTTACAGTTGATGGCGGGAATGAATCGAAGTAGCTGAAGATGGTGGGTGACTCGATGCATTGCTTGGGGTCTTCTGGTTTTTAAAGTTTTTGCTCGGGTTTGATTTTCTCTGGGTTTGTACAGGTATAAATTTTGTAAAAGAAAATCAAGTTTACAATTTAAAAGCAAGTTTTTTTCAAAATAAATGTCAATCAAGTTTCAAGAGTGTTTAATTGAATATATTTTCAAATTTAAAATGTTTAAGGTTGTTGATTTCAAAAGTAATTAACTAAATTAATTAATGAGAGTAATTAAAGGTTAATTACTATTTGTAATTAAGAATAATTACTTAATGGAGTAATTAGTGGGTAGTTAATGAACTAAGAGATTAATCATTAACTAGAGATTAAGTGATTAATTGATTAATTAATGCAATTAATTTTAAGTTAATTAATTTGTCTAATTAATTAAAGATGATCACTTATTAATTAATTAAGTATAATTACTTAGAGAAGTAATTAATGAATAATTACTGAATGTAATTAAGCAAAAGGGAAACCATTTATGGAAGTAATTAAATGGAAGTGATTAAGGATTAATCACTTAGTGTAATTAATTAAAGGATTAATTAATATAATTAATTAAAGGGTTAGTTAATTAAGTAAAGAATAATTAATTAATTAAAGGGTTAAGGTTAATTAATAATGTGATTAATTACTTGTTAAGGTAATTAATTAAAAGAGTAATTAATTAATGAAGTAATTAGAAGATCATTAATTAATTAATGAAAGTAATTTAAGTTAATTATTGAGAATGGTTGAGGATAATTAATCTATAATTAAGGTTTAATTACTTAATGTAATTAAAAAGTAATTAATCAAGAATGATTATTAAAAAGGGATAATTAAAGGATAATTACTTATTGTAATTAAGGGATAATTAATCAAGGAAGATTAATTAAGATAAATGATTAAGAAATGATTAATTAATTTGTAATTAATTAATGATAAGTAAGATGGATTAAGGTAATCCAAGTGATTAAAGGTTAGTGATTAATTTAATTAGAGATTAATTATATTAATTAAGAATGAATCAACTTATTATGTATGGTTGAATGATATTGGATGACTTGGATTGATTTTATCTCTGATGGGCGATTGAGATGTGCTGTGATATGAATGGGTTAAACTGTGATAATGTAGGTTACCTATCTGATTTGAATTGTTGTATGATATCCTGGATATGAATTGTATTGTTTAAAACTTAACAACTTGGATTAGAGATGACATTGAATTCGAAGAGACCGGGGTCGGGTATCAGTAAATACCCGAAACCACTTCGATTCTTTATAAATGTGAGTTTGGAAGCAAACATGCTGGAATGAAATAAGTTAAGTATCATGGATATTTAAAACTGGATAACGATTCTTGGATATTGTTTTGAGATAAATGATTGACTTAAATAAGATTAGAACTCGTAGAAAAGTACGAGTTACCCTGGTAATTCACTTAAGTTATATAGCTTGGTATTTCATATTATGGGTTTACTCACGCTGGTTTCCAGCCTGACCCGGATGTTACTTTGATGTAATGCTCAGGTCAGACCGAGTATTACCGATTTCCAGGTAAGGACGTTCTGGAGTTCAGGAGGCGAGTTGGATGGCAGGAATGTATGGAGTGTATTCCGCTGTGATATATTGTAGTTGTTTGGGACATGTTAATTGTATCTGTCCAGTGATTTGTGTATATGTTGTAACTCTGATGTATTAAAGTGTAATTTGACAAATACAGCTTTCCTTTGTATAAATGTTATTATATTTTGATCCGCTGCGAATGTGAGATTCTGTGATTGTTTCCTGTTTCTTCTTCTATCTCTTTTCTTCTTTTCCTAACTATCTAGAATTTTCGGGATCGAAAATTTCGGGTCGTTACAAATATAATATACCAAATCTTCGTCTTCGTCCTCCAGAAAAATTGATTTTCAATGCGTTGAAAACTCAGGGCTGACCCGAGCGTAATGAAAAGACAAAACACTCGAGTCAGGACAAAAATATACTTATATGAGTCAAATCAATATCACATATAACATGAGTGTAATAGCATCATAGATGTTTACGGGGTTTTACATCTCCTATCTAGTGTATAACGTGCGTGCAATAACTCAAGAGATGTTACGGGATTTTCCTTCCCTTAAGGATCCGTTAAAATAATTATATATAGTAGATTACGCTATATATATATAATGTCTCGTTAGTAAAATAAATAGCGTTAAGGCTTTAGTTAATCCCCGTTAATGCATTTTTAAGCATTGTCGTATAGTTTGCATATAACGGCCCAGTAGTACGGCGGGGGATAGGGATGCACCATGATATCATAACACTAAACCAAACTTGTTGTGGTCTCGTATAAGGACAAAAGTATGACAAGGCACATGAGGCAATGCCTAAGGTAGGATACTACCTGTTCGGGTCGCAGGGCTGGTGGTAACGCATCGTAGCCACGACCGCCTACAGTGTCCATCCATCCCATATCAAGTCAAAGGGAGGTAATGTAACGACCCGGTATTTTCAACCATTTGCATCCACACATGTCGGACTTGAATTGCTCAAAATATCAGATTGTTAATTTAAATTTGGCAAAACTTGGCATATACAGTCAATAAATCAATCACAAAATCACAGATATAGAGTAATATAACAATAACGCAGCGGAATAGATAAATAATAGTTCATGAAGCTACTATATAAACATCAGAGTTAGAAATAAAATACAACAGAATATCTCAAATACAGTAAAGTCTTCAGTACGAACCGATGACCTCTCTGAACAAATCAACTGGTAGCTGAAAGCTGAATCGATAGTTGGATCTCCAAGCGAAGCTTCAAACTCCAAAGGTGAGTCTCAAATGCTATATCACTCAGTCTGACCTGAGCGTCAAGCAAAATACAAAACACTCGAGTCAGGATTAACATTCTTATATCAATAAATCCAACTCAAGTGAAATATCAACTGAAATACAATTAACTTAAAGGATGTTTGGGATAACCATCCTCTAAGGATCCGTAGAACTATCTACAGTGTAGAAATATACACTATAACACCGTGGTCATTTCAAATTAATTTATACTACAAACCAAAATATCAGTTCTATTTCAAATATATCTATTTCCCAAAATAGTATATATATATACTAAATAATTTTTAAAGTAAAGCATTTGTGATTTCCTCAAACTTCCCAAATTGCTTCAAAATCAACTCAAGTTCCAAATTCAAATTTATTCAAAGCTCAATTCGTCAATTCAATCGGTTCTCAATAGACCATTTAAAATTCCAATATATTTCCAAGCTTTAATATTCAACATTTTCAAAGTTAAATTTACAGTTTCATATAGATCTTGATTTAACTTCATTATTATTTAGTTAGGGAATATTCACTTAATAAATTCAATATCATTCAACTAGCCTTAAATTACATTTTACTAAATATTTCCTTAAATTTATTTAAACAAGAAATATTCATTAAATTACTTAATTCAAACCCAAGTTATAAATCATATCTTAAATCTCAATTCCAATAAGTTTCAAATCGGTTTAATTAAATAAAATTCTTTATTGAATACAATTTCAACTAAATTCAAATTATCTTCACAACCTTAACTTATTCAAATTATTTCCAAAATCTATTTTGAAATATAAATTTAAATACTTAACCATATTATTTAGATTAAATCGATCTTAATTAAATTAAATATCATTATTAAATCTATATATATCATTACCATTTATATATAAAAATTTAAGAATCAACATTTATTAAAACCATATATTTCTTTCAAACCCATAGAATTTATTTTCAAAATATTTATATATAGACCAACGGTGTCCGTATATAATTTCCTATCCTATGGTCAAGTGAAACGGATATTTATCATTTCAATCCGTAATTTAAGTATATACGGGTAGATATCATTTCGACCCGCAATCCCAAATTCAATTCAAATAAGAATCGCTTGGGTCTATCATTTCAACCCATAATGATTTTCTCCTATTCTAAAGTCCATTCGGGTATGTACCATTTCAACCCATAGTGAATTCTATACTAACAGGGAACTTGCAGAGTGATAACAGATTTGATAATAATATAACAACAGTAACAGGCATATATCATCAGTATAAATAATAGATAATGGTGTCATATCCCACAGGTGAACAGTTACAGATAACAGCATATATAACAATTCAAATAACTACAGCAGCATATTTCAATTGTCGTTTCAATTAAAATCAAATTTAATAAACATAAGAACGTTAATCGTGAGTGATTGCTCACCTTCCGAGGCTAGAGGAATTTGACACAGAAATGAGTTATGAATCCAAGCACGAATTTCAAAGCAGAGCTAGATGGATCCGAATTCGACGGAAAAGATGATAGATAAGGGATTGACGAAATCAAATTAGAACTGGATCGATGACGATAAATAGTATAAGTGAACGTATATATAATTATATATATAAATCAAATTCTAAATACAAACACATTTTAAATTGAATATATATATATATACATTTAAAAATCATTGTTTTTAAATTAAACACGTATATAATATATTTTAAAAATCAAACTCAAGTGTACTTATATGTAGTAGATATGTATATATATATAACAAAAATTTGTACAACATATAATATAATTCAATTATAAGCTTGTACATATGTACAAAATCATATACAATTTATATAGCTAACACTAACAACCTGAAGCACATTATACTCAACACATATAATACTATATATACCTAGCTTAAATATAACTGATATATTGTCTTGCAATACGTTTATAAATATATATATGTACATATATATATGTACATATAGGTTACGAATCTGTATACACTTACTATAAACCCAGTATCAGGAGAACAGTTCAAAATATGTAAAAATGTAAAGTAGTCTTGCATATTTATATTTATATACAAATACTCATTTATACATATTGTACTTAGAGAGTCACCAGAACTTGCTTTATAAAGTATTCATATATATACTGCAAATATAATAAAGCATATACCTACATACAAAGAGCACTTTATATTATAAACAACAACTATCATAAATTATCCTATCATATAAATATATAATGTCAACACATACAAAAACAAACTCTACATTGTCTATGAAAACAAAAACATACTTATTCATCTGTTTATGTAGCTACTATATAAACTAATATGTGTAGCATGTGCAACTATAGCCGAAATTTTTTTTATAGTATAACATTTTAAACTAAATTTATATAACAAAATATATATGTACACAGCAAAACAAAATATAACAAAAAAATCTACCTAGATTTTTATCTGCATATACACGAAGGTATGAATACACGCATACATCATCGCGTGGCTGTAAGCTAGACTAGGTAGAAGGCACAGAGAAAGGTTCGAGGTGGAAGCTCGGCCAGAATTTGAAGGTGTTGAGAGGAAGGGCAGTGGGAAGGTCGGTGTTGTGAGCTGGGTAGGTGGAGGCTCGGTTCAGGGGGAAGGCAAGGCATACGCGGCTGCTGTGGTGGGTTTCAGGGTCTCCGCTGCATGGGATGACGTGGCAGGGGCGGTTGCCGGCCGATGGTGGCAGTGAGGCCGTGAGGAGCTGAAGGAAAAAAAATGGGAAGATAAATGAAAGATGAGCAGGTCTAAGTTTTAAAAGGAAAAAGGCAAATGAACGGTTCAGAGATTTAATGAATGTAAACGTTTAACGAATATAAAAATTATATATTTTCAAACTGATGGAAATAAAAGCGGTACACCATCAATGCATTGAAATGATGGGATAGAAACAGCTGGTAATAAATGGTAGTGGCCGTTCATTTTCAACCGTTTGAATTTTGAATGGACATCAAAAGTGGTACCGATACGATGTACCGTTTCATCGTTTTCGTCGCGTAACGGACCTCAAAATACAGAAATAAATATACCGCTGAGATCAGCACGATGAGACGATCAAAATGGTATACAGATATTGGTGGTACAATCATCCGATCAAAAGTCGATACTCGGTACCGAAAATGCTGCTATTCCGTATGGAAAAATCCAAACGGAGCTAGAAACGTCTGAATTTCGCGAAACGAACTTCGCAGTCTGATTCAGAGTGTTCCAAATAAATTTTCTCATGTTGACATATTTAGGTTTCGGAATACTTTTAAATTCAACTGTTATTAACCGATTTTAAATTGAAATAAAATTTCACAAGAAAATAAACTTCAATATTATCATATGAAAATTTACCAGTTGCTATGTTTAGTTAGACGTATTCCAAATATTAAATTTTTATTTTCAAATTTTATTGTTTAAAATTTCACAAAATTTCAATTAATTATCTTATTAAAACCATCAAAATTTTTGGGTCGTTACAGGTAATCCCAAATCAAGGTGCACCAATCGAAACCAACATCAAAAGTAATAGTATGGACTAAGTCTTTGAAGAAAATTGAAGAACGAATGTCCGCTAGGGGTAGCTAGCCGACTTAGCCCTATCAAGCCGTCATGTTTTAGTCATTTCAAATTGGCACAAGTGCCGAGGTCTATCCATCATCGTTCTCTTTCTTCAAATCTAGCAAACGTGCACCAAACCCAACCACTTCGTTCTGGAGTCTCCTCCACGTATACAGTTATTAAAGTGGTTCTAATATTGACAGAAAGTATGCCAATAAGAGGCCTCGGTCTCTTTAACAACCAAACGTCGTTTTACACACTAGTTTGTTCTTTTACATTTCGAAAATGATTCATACTTGATATCAAAATATCATATTCGCTTCAAAATATCATTCATTTCAAAATATCATGTTCGGTTCGATATGTCATTTTCACTTCAAATTCAATTCGAATTACAAATTAGGTTATAACTTCATTTTAAATAAATTCGCATTTAAATCCTCGATTTAAATATAAATAATTCTCAATTTGACCATTTTGAATTTTTAGAAAATAGTTTGAATAGTTTTAAATAGTTTAAAAGTTAAATAGTTTAGATATTAAATGATTTGAAAATTTAAATAATCTGGAAATTTAAAAAGATGAATTTTAAAACAGTTTATAGGATAACAGTTTATAGTGAAAATAATTTCAAATTCAAAACTATTTCTCCCCATTTCTAATAAATCTGGATTCAGGTCCAAATTTAAATCAAACCGATTCAGTGTCAAATCTTCCAAATCAAAATCATCCTAAATCTCGAATCAATTCAAATCGACTCAATTTCAATTTCAATCCAAATTAATTTCAATTTCAATTCAAATTAATTTCGATTTCGATTTAAATCAATTCCAATTTCAATTTCAGGTGAAACTAATTTCAATTCTTATTTCAATTCGAATAAACGATTCGATTCAATGGTTTAAATTTCTATTTAATTCTTATTTTAAACCATTTCAATTTATATCAATTTCGAGTTCGATTTCAAAATACCGATTTAAATCGCTTAAATTAAATTAAACTTCAATGTTCGAATTTAGATTCGAATCTTTAAAATAATTCAATTCCAAGCTCAAATTTTGAAATATTCATTCATACCACTTTTACTTAGACAAATTCGAAGTTCAAGTAAAAGTTCAAATCTTTAAACAATTTCGCTTTTTCGTAATTCAAGTCATATGTCGATTTTCACTTCACATTTCAAAACTCGAATTTGAAATTAATTCAATCTTTATAAATTCGATTTTTATTTCTTAATACAAAACCATTTAAATAATTTCAAATTCAAGAATTTAAAATCATTTAATTTAACCAATCTGGTGTTTGTATATAATTTTCTATCCCATGGCCATGTGATCGGTTATTTTAATTTTAACTTCATGGATGGATGTATATCATTTCAACCCAAAATAAATGTCATAGGTATATATCATTATAGCCTATTTCTTAATTTATTTGAAATAATTCAAATAATAGTTTATATACTGTCAAATAATATACAGGTTGATAACAGAGATATATAAAATAAATAAACATCCAAATCATCCAATATATCAACCAATAGCATCCATCACCATCAACATCCAAATCAGTCAAAATATCACAACAATTTACTAGTTATCAATATCGGGTGTTTAACTAGCAATTCAATTTCAATTTCAAATTGAACTGTCAATTTAAATGGATATCAGTTGAATTCATATGTCAATTTAAATGTCGATTAAATTACCAACAACAGCCAATAAAATAAATCACTTCATGATTTTAAAGTTAACTAAAATAAAAATATTTTAGTACATCGTGAGCATTTAAAACACCACCTTTATTTGAAACTAAAAATTTTTCCAGCTTCAAATAAATTCCATTTTCACTCCATGTCTTAGACGATGTCGATACGATTTCACTACGACTCGTTTCGCTCGAATCGGACCTCGTATACAAAAGTTACGATTTAATTAGCATTAACGATATAACTAAAAAGTTAATGAACAACTTAATTAACAAATAATATAATTAACCGCTACCCTAATCACACACACGCAAAGCCCATGCCCGCCATCTCCTTCTTCCCAGTCGCGACTCGTTGCAGCTTCCTTTTTTTAAAACAAACATCACGCGCGCCTACCTTCGTCCAAACACCGCTGCCCTCCGATTGGACCCCACCAACGAGGCTGTGCCGCCAGCGCGCCACTGTGATATCCCGGAATTTCGGGGAATTTAAAATGTGATAATCTTTTAAATTAATTGGTAAAGTTGTTATTTTCAAACAATTTAATAATGAGTTGTTTTTAAATATAGTTATAAATAGATTTTAAATAGACCTATTATTTCAAATTTAATAAGTGTTGTTTAAATGTATATATATGTGTATTTAAATTGATTTTAAGTAGGATAATTATTGAAAATTAATAATGTGATTGTTTAAAATGGATATCTATATTTATTTGAATTGATTTTCAATTTGGATTTTAAATTGACTTTGAATTTGGATTTAAGAATTGAATTTAAAGAAATATATATATCTTAAAATAAAAATAATAATATAGTTTGGACTTAAATCATATGGATAAGGTTTTTATTTTAAAATAAGATTTGCTTTATATATTATTCTCTTTAAAGAAATTTATTTATATAAATTTAGAAATTAATTATTAAATAGTAATAAATACAAAAGTTTTATATTATCATTTAAAAATGAACTAAATATACTATATATGATTTTATTTAAGATATGATTGGTTTTATTTTATTTTCTTTTAAAAGTTTTATTTTTATAAATTGAGAAAAGCATTTATTAAATAAGATATGTATTTATCTATTTAGGAAATTTAATTTAAAAGCTTTAAAAAATCATTTAAAATTTAATTATGTATGTAAAGTTACATGTGTTAATCTATAAACCTCTTAAACACCATGTGTTAAGAAATTAAATAAGGTATGAGACAAGTGTCACATTTGTTTTCATTTTCTTTAATTTTAAATAAATTCTAATTTACATTATATAAAATTATATCTCCTCTTTCCCATCTCTTTTCTATCTTCTCATTTTTCTAAAACTCAAGAGAACCAAATCTGCAAAACCTTTCTCAAACCAAAAATCCACAAAGAACAAAACCTGTAATTCATTTACAGTTCAAACAAATCAAAACCTGAAACCTTTTTCAAACTCAAGTTCAACTAAACACTGTAAAGCATTTTTCAAAGCCTGTAGCAAAATCATCAGCTAGCAAATTAAATAATCTCATCCACAAAAGGATTTACAGTAACAAGTTCAAGCAACTTCAGTTCAATTTTAATCTCAGCAATTCAAAGTCTTCCAGTTTAAAAGAAATCAAAGCATTTTCTTTTGCAATTCAGTTTTCAAATTCAAGGAAAATTCAAACTTCAACTCAACATAAACAGTTCCAGATCAAATAAAAGGCCTGTTCTCTGCTTTATTGTCTGGTGAGTAAATATTTTAAAAACAGTTTTAAAAATCTATAGTTAAATTTTGATGCATGTGATAGATTGTGCTGTGATGATGTATATATGTTTATATGAATATTGTTTATGAATGCATGTTGGAATTGTGAAATGTCTGAGAATATAGGTGCCTGTATAAACTCATCTTCTCAGTTTTATTTACAGGATTTGTTTTCTTAGGAAAATTCAAATCTCCAAATAGAATCAGTATCAGACTGTGATGTTTAAATGAAAAATGGTTGTTAATGTATGATGATGGTTTTAAAAATTGTTTCAGGATTTAAAATTCAATAAATAATTTTTAAAATCGGAAGATAGTGAAATTTCTTTTAAACATGATAAAATCAAATATTATGATTCTCGAATTCACTTATATAATCTGAATAGTCTTTGAACACTAGGATTTTTAAAAGGAAAATCATGATTTTTAGTTTCGTTTCGAGTGAGAAATTCGTAGTTGAACTGTGATGGGTTTTCTATCAAATTCTGGTGATCGGGGGATGATTGGGCCTCGAGATCGTGGGTGAAGTTAGCTTGGATGTTGGCGATTCCAGGAAAAATACTCGCATAAATTTTCATCGATCATGATGGTCAAGCGGAATGATTTTAGGTTTTTGTGAGATGGTTGAGTCGCCGATGTGTTTGAGTTCGCTGTGATGTCAGAGGTTGATCGGACTTCACCGCAAGTGGAGGAATCAAAGCTGGAGACCGAGGTGAAGCTTGGGTGGTGAAGGCGTGGATGATCGTGGACGAGATCATCGGCGATTGGTGGATTTCCGATCACGTTTGGCTACAGATTTTTGAACGAGAGGCTTGATTTTGATTCGATGTTGAAATCGTGGAACTGAGTTTTCAAGTTGAATGACGAGGTCATCGTCGACCTGCGGGGACTAGCGGTGATGGTCGAAGAGACTCTGGCCATCTGTGCACGTGCACGAGTATATTTTGATCTGGGTTGTTTGCGATGTGGGGGAAGAAGGAAGCTTCTTGGGTTGGATCTCGGGATGAATTCATGAGGGACTCGAAGAAATGAAGCAAGGGGAAAAGACTCGAGCGTGTTATCGGGTTTAACCCGGGTTTGTCTTGGGTCTGGAGTGTTTGAACAAATCAGTTTTTGAAATTCAATAAGTTCTATTTTCCTAAGTTTATTTTGAAAATATAATTTAAAATTTAATAGTTTAAATGAAGAAACTGATTTAAAGGATAATGGTTTATTTTTAACGATGTTTTAGATTTTTATTTAACTTGAAGATATTAAGTTATTTTACATGATGATGATAATATATTTTCTAGATTAATTAGATAAGATTTTAAAGATAAAATGATTTTTAATATGTTAATGATGGTTAAGTATAATTACTTGATTTAATTAATAAAAGGTTATTAAAGATAATTATTTTATGTAATTACATTAAAGGATGATTAATTAAGTAAAGTTTAATTAATGACAAGTAATTAAAGGCAATTAATTACTTAAAGATAATTACTTATTGAAAGTAATCAAGGATAATTAATAATCAAGGGTTGATTTATCAATTAATCAAAGAACAATTAAATTAAATTGGTTAATTAATTAATTGGTAATTAAGATATACTTAATTAAGTTTATTAATTAATAATTAGGTTTTATTAATTAATAATTAAGAGATAATTAATCTATAAAAATTAATTAAGGATTAATCAAATGGTAATTAAGGATTGGTTAACTGATAATTAAGGGTTTATTAATTTGTTATTAAGTTTTATTAATTGATAATTAAGGTTTATTAATTAATAATTAAAAGAATAATTAATTTGTAATTAAAGATTAATTAATTGGTTTAAAGAGTAATTAAAGGATAAATTACTCAGCTATGATTTATGAAATGAATGTGATTTAAGTTAAGTTAATTAATTTGTTAATTAAATTAAGATAATCACTTGGTAATTTGATAAGTATAATTACTTAAATGTAATTAATGAAGTGTAATTACTTAGGAAAGTAACTAAAGGTAATTACTGGATATAATTAACTAAAGAAGATTTAATAATGAGAGTAATTTGAGATTAATTACTTTGAATAATTAATCAAGGGATTAATTAAAAGATAATTAATTAAGGAGTAATTAATTTATGTAATGCAGTAATCAAGGGTAGTTAATTACTGAATAAGATTAATCAAGAGTGATTAATAAATGAGGTTTAATTAAAGGTTAATTACTTAATGTAATTAATTTAATTAGAGTAATTAATAATAAAATTGTAATTAAGGATCATTAATTAATATAATAAATGATGTAATTAAGAATTGATTAATTAAGAAATAATTAATAAATGAAGTGATTAAATATTGTAATTAATTAAGGATTAATGTAATTAATTATAGTTGATTAATTTAATTAATTATAGTTAATTAATGAAGTAATTAAAGGTTAATTACTGTTAATGGTTAAAAATAATTAATTAGTGAAATTAATTAAAGAATAATTACTTTATGTAGTTAATGAATAATTAATCAAGGATGATTAATATTTAATGAGTAATTAATTAATTAAAGGTTTGTAATTAATTAATGATTGATTAAGCAAGGTTAGATGATTAATTCTTAAGTAATTAATTTAATTTAAGATAATTAAATTAATTATATTATAGGATTAATAATTGTTGCTTATGGATGATTGTTGTGTAGAATATCTGAATTGGATGATATCTATTGGACGATATGCTATGATATTCTGTGATATGATATTGGATATATCTATGATAAATGTGTGATATTTATCTGTGTTAAATGCTGTGTGAATTCAAGTATTGAATTGAATTGTTTAAACTTTTAAACAAACTTGGCCTTTAAGATACGTTTGGATTTCGATGAGACCGAGATCGGGAATCAAATTTGATTATCCGAATACCACATCGATCCAAGTTAAACATTAGGTCGTGAATCTCAAGTGAAGATGAAGATTCAGAGTGCAAGGGTTATTGTCGTTAACTCTAAGGGTGATTCCAAATTGAGTGTAACGAGATAATGCCTTCGGTTTCGTTCGAACCCGGAACGAACTTGTATGGATTGAATGCTTTCAGAAAATTGTCAGGTGGACGATGAGCATTCTAAGTGATGGGTTCTGATAACGTAATCGTAGCCTCAAGCCTCATCAACCGGAAATGGCTAAAACAGGGGAGGTGCAGCAAGGTTAGTGGGTAGCGCCCAGGTAGGATAAGATTTCCCCTGTCTATAGTCCCTTTTTATTCTGCTGAGTGGGCGGTTGAATAGCTACAACCGCTGGGGTTTCTTATGCGGGAATTATCTAGTAAGGGATGGTTCCGGCCTTGTGTTGCAGGGGGTCGGGAGTGATCCTCGTTACGTTGATCTAGGCCACGTACTGTGACGGGCGGTACCCCAGTAGCCCTGCCATTGTATGGAAATCCAACTTTCAATAAGTGCCATCGGACTTGATTGTATAACCCACTTTGTGGCTAGTATGCTGGAATTTAATAATGTAACAATTTCAGCTATATGAGTATTTATTTGAAAACCCTAGACCCTATTATAATATAACTCGATTTCCTATCAAAGTTTTGGTTAGCGTAAGGTAAAAACTTTTCCATGTTTATGTGTGGGAAGTCTTACGTGATACCTTTTGTTTTCAAATGGTTTTCAAAGTTAAGCAACTTTAAACCGTTTACTCACACCAGACCCATGTCTGACCCAAGTGTTTATTTTCTGTTTTATAAACTCTTGGGTACTCAAATTTTTACGAGTAGCCAAGGGATTCAGGTTTTACTTTGACGAATTCTGAAGGAGCAATGGAGCAGGAGGCTTCAGCATTTGTAGATATATAAGTGGTTCCGCTGTGCTGATCTCTGAGTCGTTTGTTTAAGTTGTATCTTGAATTGTAATAACTAGACGGGTGTTTATAACTGTCTAGTATGTGTTGTATAAGCTGTGTAACTCTGATAGCTAATGTATATGATACTATGTAATACTTATGTTATTAATATAATTTATTCGTTCCGCTGTTGAGATTCTGATGGTGTTCTTTCTTTCTTCTCTATCTTTTCTCTTTTCTATCCCTTTCTTTCTTCAAGATGATACGACTTTCTATGGAGAAAAAGTCGGGTCGTCACAGTCGCCACCTCCACCGCTTGCAACCTCCAATCGCGCATGCACGAACGACGGAAAACATGAACCCAACTGCAGCCGAGAACGCACGGAGAAATTGGCCACCACGCCGCGAAATTCGACGATCCGACCGTCCAACTTGTAGAGCTCGCCGCTCTCTACATCTTTCCTTTTGGAGTTGTTTGATTTCAATGAGTGGATGATGAGAAATCGAGGAGAGAAGGGGAACAAATTTTGGCCATTAATCGTGTAAGAGCGGTGCTGAACGATTTAGTTAGGGTTTGACGAAAATGAACGAGACGCGGCCTTATGTATAAATTTTCAACCCAATCTGTCCGCGAAAATCAAGAACTCCAAACGAAGCGTGCTGCTTGGCGTTCTGCATGTTATACCCTCATTCCGAACACAATGGAATAGGTATCGGAAGGTAATTCCACCATATTCAGAAGACAGCTTCTCAAAATCAAATTATTTTAATTAAAGTTCTAAAAATAAATTCTACGCGTTTCAAGCTCGCACGGGAAAACGATAAGACCGATCCCTACGAAACTTGAAATTCTATAATAATTCATTATTATAGATCCGATGAAACTAGTTTCGTCGAAATCCGAGAAGTGGCCAAAATAGCGATTTTCACACGTTAATTAAACCAAATAATTTCCAAAATCAATTTAATCACTTTAAATTCAATTTTAAAATTTAACAATCTTCATTCTCATTTAAATAAAAGTCAAATCAACTTTCGACATCATTTTCATTCATATTTAATTCAGGATTCAATTATTTAAACAATTTCCAATATTAAATTTAAACAATTCAATTATCAAATAAATTACATTAATAAATCATAATATTTCAAATGAATTTTAATTATCAACAAGTATTTTATTTCCATCTAAATAATACAACATTTATTATCCAATTTCAGCTATTGATTATAAACACATTCAATACATAGAATTTCATTTCAACGCTTGTTATTGCCTAAATCTCGTAATTGGTTATTTCAAATTTTATTCAAGTTCATATTAAATAAATTACATAAATAAAATATAAATTTTTATTTCCAACCATTTTTATTCAATAATCATATTAAATTCAATAATTTAAAATAATCAAAATATACGGGTCGTTACAATAGTTGTTTTTGAACGTAGTCGAAACCTAGCTGCCGTCTTCATACCTTTTGAATTGGTTAAAGGCCGCTTTTCTTTATGGCCTTATAACAATGAGTTCAAAAGGGAAACTTTTATTTTTATTAATATTGAAGCCACTTTCTAATGCTTTCAAAAGGGTCCCTGTAGTCATTCATATTAAAGGTTTCGACAGCAATGGTTTTGAAAGGGTGGTTTCGAAGCCATTTGTACCCCAAATTCTTTTACCTGGAGATTAATGTTTTCGAAAAGGCTAATTTCACCTATGTTCACTTTGACCCAGAAGTTATATTTAAGGTTAAACCCAATGATTTGAAGGAGATACTTTCAAATGGTTTCGAAGCTATGCTTCTGCAAATTTCTGCTTGAACTAAGTGGTTTCGGAAGATAAGCTTTAATACTTTCGAAGGGAATATCTTAATGGTATCGAAAGGTAGATTTCAATGCTTTCGAAAGGAATGTTTTAAGTGTTTCGAAAGGTATATTTTAGTGTTTTGAAAAGAAGGTTTGAATACTGTTATCCGGTATCCTGACCCGGCTATATTAGACTGATTGCGCAAGCAGCTTCAACTATTGTTAGGAAGGATGACCACAGAGCAATGGCTATAGAACCTAGAAGTAGAGTTCAGACAGTTATATGAAGCCAGGATTGAATGAAGTCAGTAGATAGATGGTGTAGGATGCTAGAAATATGGAAGATAGCTTGGATAGGCATGGGATCGACTTAGCTAGATAGTGCCTAGCGATCGGCATAGTCAGTTGGATAAAGGGTCAACTTGGATGACGTAATGGATGGATTGGCATATGTGATGGCGCATGGATCGGTATAGCCTGAAAGGGACGCGGAAGATGATCTTAAGGCTATTTAACACTAGAGGGGGGGTGAATAGTGTTTTAAGAATTTCTTTAAAACTTCTTTGATTTAAATTGAATTAACTAACTTAATGCAAATACACAATCACAGATCAAATCATAGAATCACAAACAAATGCAAATGTAAATAAAAAGCAAGTAAAGGAAAGAACACACCAGGAATTTTATACTGGTTCGGTGTTACCCTACATCCAGTCCCGCACAACCCGTACGGCTTTCTATTCAACAATAATCTAGATTACAATCCCTCGATTCCAAGGCAACGAGGTACACCCTCCAGATTCTCAGGTCTCTGGGTAGAACCACTTGATTCACAGGACACAAGTTCACCCGATCGATTTCCAAGGACACGATCACACCTTTATAACCCCACACAAGTTTCTTTGAGTACAAATGTATCTATAACTTTGATAAGCACTGAGATTCTTTGGAGAGAGTGGCAGAGAATCAAACTAGAGATATTCTGGTTTGATTCACTTAAGATTTCGGCAAAATATGGATAGGATGATTAGAAAATAAGATAAGAGAGTAAAGAGAAGAGAAAATAAAGAAAGTAGTTACTGGAAAACGTCCATAACAGTCTCTATTTATAGAGAATGAATGGATGTGTCCATTCGAAGAGGTTTAAACGAATAGACATTTCTTTTGAAAACAACCTTTGCTGTAACGGGAAGCATGTCGACATGACAGGTAAATAGGATGTCGACATGGTCTAGTAAAAAGTAATGATTTGCTTTACTTTGAAAATGATGATTTAAAACATATGCAACTTTATTCAAATGGACTCTATGTATTTGTAGAAGGTATTTAGAAGTAGAAATACTTATGAATGTATATATGTATATATACTAAAATATATTTAAAATCAAAGTAAATAAACTAAAGTAAATATAATATTAAAATAGATTTTGAGGCTAAAATATCAAGGACAATTTTGAAATCAAAATATAACAAAATGATAAATATGATTTTGAGGCTAAAACATTTTTGGAAATGTGAACGAAGGTTTTTCTTTTGAAAAGGAATATTTGAAAATCATTTTATAAAACAAGAGATAATTTTGAAAATCATTTTGAATCAAAATTAGTGAATAACAAAATAGGGCTACTATCCGTTCCACTAGATATTTCGTGAGTTCCATCTCACTAGGGTTCCATCCCTTTAACAAGAACGAAGTGGATTCCATTCCACGAGTAAATTGGATAAAAAAGAATGATAGTGCTTTCAAGGAGTTTTAACAAATATCTAACCTAACTATATTATTTGTCTTGAACTCTTGAGTATCTTGAATCTCATGAGTCTTCAATCTTGAACTCTTGATCTTTGTCTTCATCAATTTTGTTTTCTTTACTGTAGAGTCTTCTTTTGTTGATACCTGCATATAGATTTCCTGCACATATATATTTTATAACACTTCTATAGTTGTTGTCATCAAAACCACTATCCTATGGACTAACATTCTCCCCCTTTTTGATGATGACAACCTTTGTTTATAAAATATTTATATTCTCCTTATAACTCCCCCTAAATCTAATACCTCCCCCTTAATCTATGCCTAACTAACCTATTTTATACTTCTCCCCCTTTGTCATCAAAAAAAAAATGACACTAACTTCCCCTAAATCTATGATATTAATGATAGTGTTATCATTAATAATACTGAAACTAGATATAATAATGCACTAAACATCGTATACTTAGAATGTTATATATGAGCAATATAAGAATAAGAATAATAAGTGTAACCACAGATTATTTTATTCATTTCAATATTACTATATACATGACTATTTAAACTTATAAACACATAAATAACTAAAACAAGAAAATAAACGACTCAACGGTTGTTTTTGATGATGGGAGACTTGTGGACAGGACAATTTGGGTAATGGAAACAGAAATTTCCATGTTGTTCCACAATGTTCCCATAAGCATCAAAACAAACTTCCCCTACACATACTGCTTCATCATCAGTTTCTTCCTCCATTGGTTCTTCCTCTTCTTCTTCGTCTTCGTCTTCTTCTCCTTCTTCATTTGCTTCTATGTTAGAAGAATCTTCAATTACAATTGGATTGGCATGATTATCCATGAGGAATTTTTGAAGATTCCTCAGAATTTTCCCTTGTTTCTCTTGCTCTCTTGCCATTCTCAATTGTTGAACTTGCATTTCAGTTAACATCTGCAGCGAATCATTAACTTTCTCCTCTATTTTGATGACACGAGCGAGTATGGAGTTTTGGAAAGGGCCATGTGAAGGAGAAGGGAAAGAAACCGGTGATATTTGATTAGGATTGGATGTGGAAGCCATGGATTTGATGTTTCTAGAAAGTAGAATGAAGAAATAATGATTGGAGGGAAGAGAAACTCGGAATGGGTGAGTTAAATAACCACCCATTCAAAAATTAGAGGGAAAAAAAACGAACTGTTATTTTTACCGTTGCATGTCGACATGACGCATGAATACCATGTCGACATGGTGTTGCAAAATGCTATGGTTAAGAAAACATTCATATATACCCTATGTATACTACTATACTATATATTATATTTCAGAAAGAGAACATATACCTAATTCT
Source organism: Allium fistulosum (assembly GCA_030737815.1). Classification (NCBI taxonomy): domain Eukaryota; kingdom Viridiplantae; phylum Streptophyta; class Magnoliopsida; order Asparagales; family Amaryllidaceae; genus Allium; species Allium fistulosum. The sequence goes on from CM060902.1 coordinate 1,529,536,972, forward strand.
CTTCTTAACTTGGTGAAGACAGGTTCTCCTAAAGGTTTAGTTAAAATAGCAGCTATTTGATTTTCAGAATTAACGAAATCAAGAGAAATTTTCTCTTTATTTACGTTATCTCTTAGAAAATGGTGTCTAATGTCAATATGTTTAGTTCGGGCATGGAGAGTTGGGTTTTTGGACAAACTAATGGCACTAGTGTTATCACAAAAAATTGGAGATTTCGTGATAGATATACCAAAATCATTCAAGGTTTGTTGCATATACAAAACTTGAGAACAAGCTAAAGCAGCAGAAACATACTCTGCTTCAGTTGTTGATAGGGAAACAGTATTCTGCTTTTTACTGAACCAGGAAATTAAGGAATGACCTAGAAAGTGACAAGTTCCACTTGTACTCTTTCGGTCTGACTTACACCCAGCATAGTCAGCATCACAGTAGGAAACTAATTCAAATGAATCATTCTTAAGGTAGAACAATCCATAATCAAAGGTGTGTTTAACATATCGAATGATACGTTTCACAGCTTTTAGATGAGTTTCCTTGGGTTGAGATTGATATCTTGCACAGAGACAGACACTGTTCATGATATCTGGTCTACTAGCAGTTATATAGAGAAATGATCCAATCATTCCTCTATACAAGGTTTGATCTACGTCTTTGGATAGATCATCCTTACTTAACGCTATATTGGTTGCCATGGGAGTTGGTTTTCCACTCACATTGGTCAAGCCAAACTTACTAACTAACTCTCTCGCATACTTCTCTTGACTGATAAAGATACCATTATCTAATTGTTTGATTTGTAATCCTAGGAAAAAGTTAAGTTCACCCATATGACTCATCTCAAACTCTTTTGTCATAATGTCAGAAAATTCTTTGTTCATGTCAGAATTGGTTGATCCAAAAATAATATCATCTACGTACACTTGTACAAGTTGAATATCATTTTTGTTTCTTTTAATAAAAAGTGTGTTATCTACTTTACCTATTTCAAAATTAGATTGCAAAAGATAAGACCTAAGTCTATCATACCAAGCTCTAGGAGCTTGTTTTAGACCATACAGGGCTTTCTTTAATTTAAAAACATGATTTGGAAATTTTGTATCTTCAAAGAGTGGAGGTTGTTCAACATAAACTTCCTCTTTTACAAAACCATTTAGAAAGGCACTCTTGACATCCATTTGAAAAAGTTTGAAATTATTGAAATTAGCGAAAGCAAGCAGAATTCTAATAGCTTCTAATCTTGCTACGGGTGCAAAGGTTTCGTCATAATCTATACCTTCTTCTTGACAATAACCTTGTGCAACGAGTCGAGCCTTATTTCTAACGACCTCACCTAATTCATTTAATTTATTTTTATATACCCATTTAGTGCCTATAATGGATTTATCCTCAGGTCTAGGAACAAGTTCTCAAACATCATTTCTGGTGAATTGATTCAATTCTTCTTGCATAGCAAGAATCCATGAATCATCAGTTGATGCTTCCTTTGGATTTTTAGGTTCTATTGAGGATATAAAAGCAACATGACTCATACTGTTTAATTGATTCCTAGTTTTAACAACAGATTGCATATCTCCTAGAATATTTTCTACAGGGTGATCTTTTAAAAGCCTAATCTTTTTATTTGGATGAAAAGTTTCATTTGTAGCATCTACAGATTCATGATTAGAAATAACTAAGTCATCCTCATCATTAGTCTGATCAACTTCTTTGAAATTTTCATCAAAGGAAACATGTAAAGTTTCTTCAATAGTGTTTGTTCTTAGATTAAAAACTCTATAAGCTTTACTCCTGTTAGAATATCCGATAAAGATTCCTTTGTCGGATTTAGGATCAAACTTATCTAAATTATCTTTTGTATTTAAGATAAAACATTTACTTCCAAAAATTCTGAAATAAGATACCTTAGGTTTCTTATTGAAAAGAAGTTCATAAGGTGTTTTATTGGTTAGAGGTCTAATTAAAATCCTATTCAAAATATAACAGGCTGTTGCAACTGCTTCAGCCCAAAAATGTTTTGGTAATTTACTATCAGAAAGTAGAGTTCTAGCACACTCTTGAATCGTCCTATTCTTACGCTCAACTACTCCGTTTTGTTGTGGATTTCTTGGAAACGAAAAATTGTGAGTAATTCCCTTCTAATTACAGAATTCCTCAAACTTCTCATTTTCAAATTCACCACCGTGATCACTACGAATAGTGATGATCTTGGAAGAAAGTTGGTTTTGAACTCTTTTTGAAAAACTTTTAAAATAATCAAAAGTATCACTTTTATGTTTCAGAAAGATTGTCCATGTATATCTGGAATAATCATCCACAATTACAAAGACATATTTACTATGGTTGATTGATTGAATCTGAGATGGACCAAATAAATCTAGGTGAAGTAACTCAAGAGGTTTTGAAGTAGAGATCATATCTTTAAGTTTAAAGGAACTTTTTCTAAGTTTTCCTAATTGACATGCATCACATATACTATCTACTTTAAATTGCATCTTAGGGAGGCCTCTTACTAGATCAAGTTTGGATAGTCTAGATAAGAGTTTAAAATTCAAATGTCCAAATCTCTTATGCCAAGTCCAAGGGTCACTTGTATTGGCCAAAAGACATAGATTATCATTTGAAATTTTCATACTAAGAATATAGATATTCTTTTTCCTAACTCCCTCAAAGATAATATTAGATTTATTATCTTCGATGTGACACTTGTCTTTTTCAAATTTAATCCTATATCCTTTATCACATAACTGACTAATACTAAGTAGATTATGTTGTAGATTTTTAACTAACAAAACATTTGAAATAATAGGAGTTTCAGAATTACCTACATTGCCGATGCCAACCACATAACCTTTTAAATTATCCCCAAAATTAACCAATCCTCCATCCTTGTAAATAATGTCATTGAGTATCTCTGGATTTCCTGTCATATGTCTTGAACATCCACTATCAAGTATCCACTTGTTTTTCCTTATTTGCACAGCTTGTCCATTGTGAATAGATTCATTTGTCGCCATGAAGCAAGATTCCTGCACAGTGAGCAACTTTTGTAGACTACCTGATTCTATATAACTATCATGCATCAATTTATGAGACCACAATGATTTGATCATTAAAGAAATATTTTTAGGAAACATTTCAAACTTAGCCATGAACTTTTCAAAAATCAGATTATGAATACTTTGAAAAACTTGCTCTGATACCAAATGAAAGGGACACGGAAGATGATCTTAAGGCTATTTAACACTAGAGGGGGGGTGAATAGTGTTTTAAGAATTTCTTTAAAACTTCTTTGATTTAAATTGAATTAACTAACTTAATGCAAATACACAATCACAGATCAAATCACAGAATCACAAACAAATGCAAATGTAAATAAAAAGCAAGTAAAGGAAAGAACACACCAGGAATTTTATACTGGTTCGGTGTTACCCTACATCCAGTCCTGCACAACCCGTACGGCTTTCTATTCAACAATAATCTAGATTACAATCCCTCGATTCCAAGGCAACGAGGTACACCCTCCAGATTCTCAGGTCTCTGGGTAGAACCACTTGATTCACAGGACACAAGTTCACCCGATCGATTTCCAAGGACACGATCACACCTTTATAACCCCACACAAGTTTCTTTGAGTACAAATGTATCTATAACTTTGATAAGCACTGAGATTCTTTGGAGAGAGTGGCAGAGAATCAAACTAGAGATATTCTGGTTTGATTCACTTAAGATTTCGGCAAAATATGGATAGGATGATTAGAAAATAAGATAAGAGAGTAAAGAGAAGAGAAAATAAAGAAAGTAGTTACTGGAAAACGTCCATAACAGTCTCTATTTATAGAGAATGAATGGATGTGTCCATTCGAAGAGGTTTAAATGAATAGACACTTCTTTTGAAAACAACCTTTGCTGTAACGGGAAGCATGTCGACATGACAGGTAAATAGGATGTCGACATGGTCTAGTAAAAAGTAATGATTTGCTTTACTTTGAAAATGATGATTTAAAACATATGCAACTTTATTCAAATGGACTCTATGTATTTGTAGAAGGTATTTAGAAGTAGAAATACTTATGAATGTATATATGTATATATACTAAAATATATTTAAAATCAAAGTAAATAAACTAAAGTAAATATAATATTAAAATAGATTTTGAGGCTAAAATATCAAGGACAATTTTGAAATCAAAATATAACAAAATGATAAATATGATTTTGAGGCTAAAACATTTTTGGAAATGTGAACGAAGGTTTTTCTTTTGAAAAGGAATATTTGAAAATCATTTTATAAAACAAGAGATAATTTTGAAAATCATTTTGAATCAAAATTAGTGAATAACAAAATAGGGCTACTATCCGTTCCACTAGATATTTCGTGAGTTCCATCTCACTAGGGTTCCATCCCTTTAACAAGAACGAAGTGGATTCCATTCCACGAGTAAATTGGATAAAAAAGAATGATAGTGCTTTCAAGGAGTTTTAACAAATATCTAACCTAACTATATTATTTGTCTTGAACTCTTGAGTATCTTGAATCTCATGAGTCTTCAATCTTGAACTCTTGATCTTTGTCTTCATCAATTTTGTTTTCTTTACTGTACAGTCTTCTTTTGTTGATACCTGCATATAGATTTCCTGCACATATATATTTTATAACACTTCTATAGTTGTTGTCATCAAAACCACTATTCTATGGACTAACATAGCCTAATGAAAGAGGATGGGTCGGCATAGGAATATGGAAAAGTAGGGATCAACACTGGAATATGGAAGAAGAGGGTGGATCGACATATCCGGGTAAACCAAGGAGGGATCAACATGTATTATAAAACATGCGCATTTTAGCAATCAATATCTTGGGATCCCATTGTTTAAAGCTAATGGAATTGGGAGGCAGATTATATGGACCCTAGGGGTCATCCCCCAAGAATCGCATGTTAGAGTGGAAGAAGATGAGAGATAGGCATGATCTACTAAGAAGGGTTCGGCAGAGAGCGATCTTCAAGTGGGTTCGAATCAAAGATCAATCAAAAGCATGAGTTCTACCTGCTCAATCAGCATGATATTCAAAGTACCAACATGTCTAAACATGAAGAAGCCACCATATGGATCGTTGCTCCAAAATCGACTAATGGATGGATCGGTACTGATCCATCTTCATTGGGATTTAGGCCTAGCAACCCCTATGATAGGCTCATATGGATAAGAAGGTCCTGTAGCCGAAGTTTTAGAGAAATTGGTGGTCCCCTTCACTTATAAATACTAGCCTAGGGGATCATTATCAGGACCTTTACGCTGCTGGTTACATAGTTCTTTATGGTGATCAACTTTTTTCCTTATTTCTTGATGTTTGCTGCTGTAATCAAATCGATGGTGAATCAACAAAGTGGACGTAGGAAAACGACGCCGAACCACTATAAATCATGTTGTTCTTGATTATTGCTTTGATTTGCTTGTTAGTTTTCTCTATTCCTTTGTTTCAATTTACTTTTCTCCATTTATTTCCCTACATAAACCATTTCTTAGGTGTTTGTCACCAATTTGGTTGCAAACATTTTGGTTCTTTCACTGAGAACCTCATTCTCAGTCTATTAGGATCCCATTTGTTGCTACTGGATTGAGAAAATCCCCCAAAGGAGATCCTTAGCTATCTTCAAAAAACTTGCTTACACTATTTAGATTTGCAAAAATATAAACAAGGAGATTGACAATGGTGAGACATACCAGATCCACTCCTTAGAATGTTGATTGGAATAAGACCGCTAATATTCAACAAGGAGTCCCAAGCAACCATGTAACAACCCATAATTTTGTAAATATCTTTAATTTAAAACTTTGATTTTTTTTATCATTAAAAATGAATTCTTAGAATTTTCCCATGTAAGTTTGGAATTTGTTTGTAATTTATTTTCCAAATATAATGAAATGAACATTTTTTGGAAACTTTATATTTTGGTCAGCTTTGGTCAAATTTTGAATTTCAGTTTAAAATTTTAAATTTGAATTTTAATCTTTTTCTTTGGAGCAGAATATAATGCTAATATCCGTTCTGCTTTTTGTTTCGTTAAACTCTGATTTATACCTTTAAAATTGGATAAATTACAGCGTTTTACACGCAATAAATTTCTGTATTCTTATTTTATATATTTTCCTATATACATCTCTTTGTTTATTTCTCTATTTATTTGTCTAGACTTTTATTGTATTTATTGGAATTTATTTATTTATATCTTTTTATAAATGGTTGGAGAAAATCAAGGGGACACACGTTACATTGTTTAAATTCTTGCTTTTTTATTTACCTAGCCTCTTTATTATTTTCCTAGCATTCATTCCTCTCTTAGCCATTCAAAAATTTTCTTGCCATCCACTCCACTTCATAATTCACGCACACAAAAAAATTATTTCCCATCTCTCATTTTCATTTGCATTTAAGAATAAAATATATGTAAGTTTCTTTCTCCTTAATTCTTGCCTTTTCCGTTTCCTATCATTTACTCCTCCTTAGCTGTTTCTTCTTATTTCCTTCTAGCCTCAATTCTCATTTTCTTCCTGAAGAAAAAAAATACAATAAGTTTTCATGGCCTCCACCTTCTTCCTCTTTTTCTATTTTTATTTTTCCTTTGTTTCTTCATCAAGTATGCTCGGCCTCCACCTTTGTACTGACCACCATCTCCTCTCCACCTCCACATATGACCGGCCATCACCTCCTCCACCATCTCCTCCTAGCCGAGCCATGTATTGATGATGGTCTAGCCTATTGTGACCATGGCCGAGCCCACTTGTTGATGAAAGCAAAGTTAGGTCATTTTGGTTTCACACCTTTACATGGTTTTAATATCTATTCTTTTATATTGAATCTATACTTATATTTGTTTATGTATTTTTCTATGTACAAGATTGGATCTTGACTCTTTATCCACTCAAAAATATAATCGTGCCTTGTCGTGCTTTTCGGAGTTCGTTGTGTATCTCTAGTTTGTCAATTCTAGCTTTAAAAGGTGAGTTATTCACTCTAGACATTCATACTTATATAATTGTGAAACAATGACATGTGAATTGTAGAAATTGTTATGTTATGTTAATATGTTCATATATGCCTGTGATATGATTATATGAGGTTAAATTCTTATTATATATTTGTTACATCACCTGATATGATATACTGTTATTTTATTTGCTGTTTTTCACACTGCAAGTTCCCTATCACTATGGGTTGAAATGATACATACCCGAACGGACATTAGAATAAGGAAAAATCATTATGAGCTGAAATGATAGGCTCGAGTGATTTTTATTGTATTTGATTTACTTGGGATTGCGGGTTTGAAATGATAGAACCCGGATTTTTCTTTTTAAATTACGGATTGAAATGACACATATCTGTATCACTTGACCTAGGTTAGAAAATATTATACAGGCCCATGGTTATATTTTTAAGTAATATTTTCCTAAAAAAAATATTAAGTATTTTGAATTTTTAAATATATGAGATTTGAGCTAAAAGATTTTATTTAATTATTTAAATATAAGAAGGTGTTGGTTTTCTATAAGTTAAGATTTTATAAGTCTATAAGTGGCTTTAATTGAAATTATAAAGATGTGTTGGTTTTAAATAGAATTTAAAGACATTTATTGATGTTAAATAACTTAATAATATAATTGGACTTAATATGGAATTTTAAATCTAACCTAGTAATTGTTATGAATTTTACTTTATGAAATAGACATGTTTTTTTGTAATAAATAATGTATTTTGAACTGATAAAACGGAATACAGTTTTAATTGGACATTTTGTAATAAAATTTATTTAAATAAAAAATCATAGTTAATTGATGTCTAACTGAATAGATCTAAAAGAAAAATTGATTTTTATATTAACTATGATAAAATATTCTTTTGTGAAATGTTATGTTTTGTGAAATAAATAGCTATGATTTTTAAATGGAAAAAATGTAACTTTAATTATAACCTAACTTGATAATTGGAAATTTGGTTTTTTAAATGGAAATTTTAAGTTAAGTAAATAAATAGAAATTTAGTTTTATTTATGAAATGGGTATTTTAAATTAAAGTGTTAGGTTAGTGGTTAAAAATAAAAGTTAAGTAAAATAGTGTATTTTGACTTAATAAATGAATTATGGTTTAAATTAGATATTTATTTATAAAATTTTATTTTATTAAATTATAAGTTTAATGATATCCAAATGAATGTTTTTGAAGCATGAAATATGATTATATTTTTTAAAGTTAAAAATGGCTAAAATTGAAGTTTTAATGTTTCTGAAAAGTTATAATAAAATCTGGAATTTTATTGGTAGCATTTATAAAATGCTGTGGTTTTAAGATGGCATTTGTTAAGTGCTATCATTTCTGAAATTTAACTAAGTTCTGAAATAACCAAATACTATTATAGCATTTTATAAGTGTTGTTGTTCTGAAATTTAACTATGTTCTGAAACAACTAAATACCTATTACAGCACTTTATAAGTGTTGCTGTATTTGGAACTAAGCTGTTTGAAAATAACTAAATATCTATTACATCACTTTATAAGTGTTGTTGTTTCTAAAATTAAACTGTTTTGAAATAACCAAATATCTACTATAGCACTTTGTAAGTGCTATTGTTTCTTAATTTGAAAATGTTTTGGAATATTACTATATCTACCGTATTTTATAAGTGCTGTTGTAACTGAAATTTACAATGTTTTCGGAAATTCTATAATTGAATGAATGAACTTAGAAATGCTACAATCTTTGAAATGAATAATATTTGACATTGAATTTAAATGGTTTAATTGAATATTAAATTAAAGGGTGTTATGACATTCTAAGTATTATGATTTTCAAAGAATAACATTTCTAAATTGTTATGATTTCAAAATATTATGGTTTCAAAGTGTTGGGTTTTAGAGTTGTTATAACTTTGAAAGGTATTATGGTTTTGAAAATGAAATTGTGTGAAATTGTATTTAATTAAGAATTGTCTTTAAATATATTAATGTGAAACTTATTGAAATTGAAGATTTAAGAATGTGACTTTATAAAGTGGTTTGGTTTAAGATGATTTAAAGGAATATTTCAAGTTTAATAAATTTAAGGAAATATTCAGTGATTTGGAAATTTGGGTTTTATTTAAATGATATATTGATTTGGTTTTTGGAATTTAAATGATATATTATTGCTTTGGGTTTTGAAATGGAAATGATATATTGATTTGGCTTTGAAATGAAATAATATAGTATTTAGTTTTGAAATGGATATGATATTTTGTTTTGAGGTATAAATTATTTGAAATAAATATCCATGGGTTATAATAACGATTGGTTGGCAAAGAGACTGGGATCGGATATGGGCATACTCTCTGTCGATACCGAAAACCACTTTGACAACTGTGTACGCGGTGGAGATTCCAGAATGAAGTAGGATGGTGGCAACGATCCTATTGAGGTATATACGTGGACCCGACTCCTGTGAGTTGGCATAAGGTGGCTAAAACAGGAGCGATCTCGGGCCAATGAGGTAGCACCTCTGATCGGACACATTTCTTCGATACCATTCTATTACTTTGTGATCGATTTGGTGGCCACCCTTCGATTTTGATTTGGGAGTGTGTTCCGAGGTGGGCGGTATTGGCTGCTATGCGTTACCACCAGTCCGTGTGCGTAATTGGTATATCTACCCTGGCATTGCCTAGTTGTGTCGTGTCACCTACCCTAGCGAGCCTTGTACGATTTTGGTTTTCTCCCGTAGCCCATGGAGTATCCTCTGGTGGCTTCCCGATCAGGAGGGACTATGATACTGGATGGACTATTGGGACTATTATGTGTTAAGGGCTATATGGGTAACCCCTTAACGCTATTTAAATGTAAGTTTCTTTTACTATAGACATTATTATATTAGCGAAATATTACTACATAGTAGATAGTTTAACGGATCCTTAAAGGATGGGCGGTCCCAAGCATCCTTTAAGTTACTTGTGCATCTTTATTACAGTTCACTTGAGTTGGTTTACATTGTATAAGTATGTATGTCCTGACTCGAGTGTTTTTTTTTTGCTTTACGCTCGGGTCAGACTGAGTTGTACCAGTTTTCGAGACTGACCTTTGGAGTTGGAGCTTCGCTTGGATCCATCCATTGATTCTGCCTTCAGTCATTCAGTTGATTTCAGTGATGTATTCAGATCTTGTATTTGACTATTGTATTGAGACAACTTTGTATTCATAAATTCTGCTATATCTTGTTTAACTCTGTTATATATATAGTAGCTTCATGAACTACTATTTCTTTACTTCCGCTGCATTGTTATTACTCTGTGTCTGTGATCTGTGATTTATTTACTGCATATTCTGAGTTTTGCCAAATTTATATTTACAATTCGGTATTTTGAGCAATTCAAGTCCGACATGTGCGAATGCGAAGGGTTGAAAATATCGGGTCGTTACATTGGTATTAGAGCTTTGGCTCTAGGCAAAACTTAGCATATATGGTAAATTTATCTACAGAATCACTTTCGTTCGAGCTTGAATCTCTTCCTTTTTTACTCGACTTCTTTTGAATTTTGGAACGTTCCATGCGGTTCCAAACCCATTCTTGTCTCTCCCTATTCATCTTCTTTTGATTCTGGAGTATCCCATGACTCCACTTCGAATGATCTTTATAATAAATTGGCGGTCTCACCAATCTTCGAATGATATGTAAAGGGGTGAAACTCCTTTACAATTAACATTGATTCACTGAAGATTTCTGTATCCTCGGTTTACAATGCTATCTATCTCTTGTTATCCTGAATTCTATCTCTTGAGATGATGTAGATTTACCCCAGAACCCCACATCGATCTTATTCTTTAAGTCACGGTTGACCCGGTTAAGGTTGCCCGCGATTTATATAAGCTTATTCATTCCCTTATTCTGTTATTTAATCATCTTGTCTTTTGTTTCCAACTTATCTTCAAATCATTCTTGAAGTGTATTTTTGTAAACTAATATTTTAATATTTTAATATATATTGTGCTGTTTGAGTTGTTGATGTTGATTTGGGTTTCCGATCGATTCGTCTGATCAACGCTATCGATAGGATTTCCAAAACACTCGAACAGAGCAAACCGACACAATATGGTTTTCAAATTTGGTAAATGAGATAAATTTTGTATAATCATAATTTATATATGTATAATTTTCTGAATGTTGATAGTTAGTTGAATTGATTGTTAAGAAATAATATTTGACTTTGTATATATATTGTAATCATTGGCTTTGTTCATATATAAATAATTGAACTATAAAACATGGTTATAAATTAATTTGGAAATTTAAATGAATTTAAATCAAGAATTTGAGTATTCAATTTTCGATGATTTCGAACTTTGGTTTTAAATTTTAAAAAGATATATTATTTGAAATATTTCCGAATAGAAATCGTTTCTAAGGAATTTTAAAGTTTGAAATCATTGCTCTTCTCTTTGTCGCTGGAAAATAATTTCGGTGATGACTGCAGCATCATCGACATTCATTTTCAAGTTTCGAAGTGAAGAGACCATTATGTAGCCTTGCTACAGTTTTGTTTTGGAAAAATTTAATTGATTTGAATTTCTAAAATATGACTTGATTTATAATATATATATTGGTATATGATTTCAAATTTGATTTGATATATATTGTATATGTATTTATTTATCTCTGAATTGTTTGAAGTTAACCGGAAATTTAATTCTTAAATTTTATCTTAAAGGATGATTTCAATTATAAAATGAAGCCAAATTTTTGAATAAATATTTAAGCTTGAATAATTTAATTAGAAATTTTATTCGTATAATACTCAATTACATTCAAATATAACTTACCTAAATTATTCAGAAGTTGAATATGTAATTGGATAATATACAATATAAATAGGATTTTATAAATAAAATTTGAGTGGTTATAATAAATGTTATACGCTTAAATTTTAGTTATAAAGATATTTATAGAGGTAAATAGAAAAAAAAGTTAATTGAATAATTTACAATATAAAATGGTGTTAAAGGAATTTATAAACAAATTTGAGTAGTTATAAAAAGTGTAAATAAACTTAATAATATGATTAGATATATTAAGTGGAATAAATTTAATAATAATCTGGAATAAAGAAGAATTAAATTTAGTGAATAAATTAAGAGTATAATAAATGATTTTCAAATTCATGACTTTGGAAAATTGTTAGTTTAAGATAATTGTATGATGAGATAATGAGATTAAAAATAGTTAAGATTTATTTAACTTAAGTGAAGTCAAATGGATGAAATCAATTATTAATTTAAGATGAAATTTTCATGGTTTTAAATTTATTATCTTATTTTTTTTCCAATCTATTTTTCTTTTGGGTTGCAAATATCAAATGTCTCGTATCTATGATATATCTGATCAGCTCTATGGAGCTACTATTTTTCTCTCAGCTTGATCTCGCCCCAGGTTTCACCAGCTCAATGTTGCTGAGGAAAGTATTCTCGAGACTGCTTTCCATACTGAGAATGGTTTTCTATAAATGGTTAGTTATGCCTTTTGGTTTGACTAATGTCCCTGCTTCTTTTGTTGATTGATGAATCGTGTTTCCGTGTTGTGCTTATCAAGTTTGTTTTAGTCTTTTTTGATGATATCCTGTCTTCTCCAAGTCAAGGAAAGAACACGATTCACATTTGAAATCTGTTCTGGAGGTTCTTAGGAATCATCAGTTGAAGGCTAAATTTTCGAAATGCCATTTCTGGAAGGATGTAGTCCGATTTCTCGGGCATATTGTTTCTGGTAATGGAATTTCCATTGATCCAGTTATGATCGCTGCGATCAATGTAAGCCTTTCTTCTCATCTTCCTTAGTGATATCACCTTTTCAATTGTCTCTATTTCTCCCTACCTTGCTGTAGGACTTGGAAAGGCTATTACTTATACCAGTCTTTCTGGAAGCCTTCCAAGAATCTTTGGTACTCACCTGAATCTGAGCATTGCTTACCATCCACAGACCGACGGTCAAATGGAAAGAGTGAATCAGATTCTGAAAGATCCTCTTCGTGCTTGTGTTCTTCACTATGGGATCTTGGGAAGATCATCTCTATCTGGTTGAATGCACCTATAACAACAGTTATCAGGTATTATTTCAATCTTCTTTTCCTCTTGCCTTAATCCTATCTCATTCTATCTTGTTTCCCTGTTTTCTGTGCCTCTTCCTTTTCGGGGACGAAAAGTTTTGAGTGGGGAGAGTGTAACAACCCATAATTTTGTAAATATCTTTAATTTAAAACTTTGATTTTTTTTTATCATTAAAAAATGAATTCTTAGAATTTTCCCATGTAAGTTTGGAATTTGTTTGTAATTTATTTTCCAAATACAATGAAATGAACATTTCCTGCAAATTTTATATTTTGTCCAGCTTTGGTCAAATTTTGAATTTTAGTTTAAAATTTTAAATTTGAATTTTAATCTTTTTCTTTGGAGCAGAATATAATGCTGATATCCGTTCTGCTTTTTGTTTCGTTAAATTCTGATTTATACTTTTAAAATTGGATAAATTATAGCGTTTTTGAGATGACCCACTTCTTAAAAAAAATTCTTTAGTTTTATTCAGTGATCATCTACTCAAGAGAACATTCTTTCTCATTTCTCTACTATCCAGGATCTTTCAACCAATATAAAAATATTGTTGTAATCAAATCATCTAACTCACGTATATGAAACCATACATAGATGATACTTTGAGTTTTTCTCTTTCTTTTTCAATCAGAGTAGAAGAGTTTTGGAAGCAGAGAATTCATTTTGGAATTCACTACACAATTTCCTCATGGCAAAATAATTTCAAAAAGAGCTTTTCTGTCTTACTTAATTTTGGGCAAATTCTAGATGTTATCTCTCCAGTTTTAGAGTTTGTTTACATTTCTATGACTTCAGATCTACTGAACCCTTAGTTATCCCTTGTGCAAGTGTGTATATGTATTCTGTGTGTATGTGTGCATCTGGATGATTTCAGGTAACCATTTTTTTTCCAATACAACAATCCTGATTTACTAGTTTTCTTTATTTGTTACCTTTCCTAACCAATAAGTTTAGGACATTTAGACTGGTTGAGTTCAGGCTTGGCAAAGTTGGTCAAGTGAACCTGAATTCTTTGGCTACTTTACTCGAGTAACATACAAATTAATCTGGGTTTCTTTATGTGTCTCTCAGTTCTTTCTATCCTACAAATCATTTCAGATTTTTCTTAGCATTGCACATTTTTGTTAAGCATTCCAGAAGTTAATACTAGGAATTGTATTACTTAATGAGACATTCTCAAAAGCAACTCACAACTTTCAACAGAAATCTCGTGATTAGTTCAATACTTGCAAACAGAAAATAACATTACATTAGTTTCCTCCCAAACAACTTAACTAACATTTCATAACATAAGTTCAATTTAACATCTATTTTAATATCCTTGGGTCTGTAACTATTATATCCAATTCCTTAGCAGCTAATTCATCCAATTCTTGATCAAGAAAATGCCTATTTACCTGCACAATCACCACGAGCTGCCTCATAAAAATATGAGACACCCAATGGTGTACAAACACACAAAGGGTCAGACTAAATTGTCTGGTATGAATAATCTTACTGAAAATCTAAATTTAAATAATTTTTAAAACAGATAAGGTAAAGCAATATTTCTCTTGCATACTTTCCTCTACCACCTGTGCATATTCATTAATGCACAACATAATAATGCATAATTCAATGGATTATATCAGGGAGCACATACATATAATTTCCTTATAGAATACTCTAAACCAACCAATATGATCATCATTTAATTATTTTCCTTATCTATACTTTCTGGCTATCAGGGATTTTACCCAAACCTACCTGTGAACTTATTCTCAAAATTCAATCTCAGGTATTTTATGATGGACTTTAGCTACTTTCCTTCTATTAAAACACACATTGTCTGGGGAATATTCACTGTTAACCCAGCACACTCAGGCCCCTGGGTATAATCATACCATGTGTGAGCTTGCAATATTTCCCTTGCCAAGCCATACTTTGTAGCCCTAAGATCCAAAATCCTTAGTTAAATTACTAAGTGTTCATTTTCCCTCTTTCCCCATTTATGCTAATCCCTTCTGCATCTCATAAATTAATCAGAGAAAATAAATAACTCAACCATCATGCATGTGTTCAAAGAATAACAGATCATGTTTTCATAATCATAGATTTATTCATACAAGCTAATCTAATTTCTCAGTGTACATATTATTTAAATCATGGGTTTTAAGGAATCATGCTTATAAATATATGGTCATATATAGTTTGCTATGATGCATCCATTTACCTCTGGCTTAATCAGATACTCACAGATTCATAAGATCTGACTAAACCACAAGCTTTTATTCTTATCTGGATTTATTTGTAATCATAGAAGTTCAGCACAAGTATAACATTGCACTTCTATGTTACCATATGTTTAATCTTGAGACATAAGCAGCAACCACTTTATGCTACAGCCCCATTTTTTTCATTTTTAGACCATAGATTTATAACATATATCCCTGGAGTTTCCATGAATTAATCTATATGCAGAAGTCACATAAAGAGAGCATCTCATCTCAAAGATAATTCATGACACAATAATCATTTAAACATGAAAGCCATAAACATATTTTCTGGGTATGTTAACACAAAATATTTAAACAGATCATCAACGCACCAAGATCATAAAATAAGCACAGATTAAATAAAAATATAAAACCATTTAGGCTGCCTCAATATTCAGGACTTAATGCCAATTTTCAGTGAGGTTACTCACCTTAATCCTTTTCCTTTGATTTGCTATTTCCTACTTGTCTCTAATGGCCAATGCTTCTCTCTTTTTTTTCTTTTGCTAGCTATCTATATTTCTGTTTTATTTTTAAGAAAATGGTGACAGATCCTTTCACCCTTAAACCCTTTTTATACAAGACCTTGGCTGCCTCTAGGGTTTTAAAATTTACCCAATGTCAATTTTACCCTACCACTTATGATCGGCCTCTCTTTCTATTCTAAGAGAAAATGGGTAAGTGGTCCCTGTTTCTATTAACAGAAATTATACCTTATTACCCCGGTCACCTTATTTGCATGATCTCTATTTTTTTTAAAAGCTAAGAAAATTGCTAAAAGTGGATAAAGTATTTATTCAACAACTCATACTATTTTCATGCAATTTCTAATAATTTTTCTTCAGCCAGCATTTGTTTAAAATACCTGTATAATACCTATATTTCTATCCTTGCCTAAGCCTTTATTTTCCTTATTCTAGACTTGTTTCAATGGAACATTCATATCTGTAATAATCATGTCATGTTCATGTATTTATAGTTTACTCTAGCTTACAAATAAATTTTCTGCTTCTTTTTTTCAGAGAAGTATGTACATGTGTATTATACCATCTTGCATACATATCAATACTTACCCAATGCATTTATGGTCAACTTATCATATATATTTTTCCTAGGCAACCAAAATTTCAAACAAGTATACTAAATTAAATTATAAAACTTGTTCATAAAATCAGGGTTATCACATATACCCCTCCTTTTAGGAATTGTGTCCCACAATTCTTTCATACTTAATTCAGACATTTTCAATTCAGCAATCAATCATTCCCAGACCAATCATTAATTAAACCCCTATGCATAACAAAGTATTTAATCAAATCATTCATTAGTATACTTATGTATATATATTTTTTTACCTTTTGATTCAATCAATTAGTTGTGGATAATCACTTCTGATTTTATCTTCCACCTCCCATGTGCAATCATTTGGGTCAAGACTCCATTGCACTTTTACTAATTTTATTTCTTTATTTCTCAATTTCTTAATTTCCTTTGCAACTATGCCTACAGGCTTCTTCTCATACACCATTATGGGGTCAATCTGCACTTTCTCAGGGGATTTTAAAATTGTTTCTTTATCATGAACCCATCTCCTTAACTGGGATACATGAAAAACATCATGCATTGCTCTCATCTCCTCTGGCAATTCTAACTTATAGGCTACATTTCCAATTCTTTCTAGAATTTTATATGGTCCTATATATCTTGGAATCAGCTTTCCTTGTTTTCCAAATCTCAAAATCTTTTTCATGGGTGATATCTTAATAAATACATAATTCCCCACATCATACTGCACTTCTTTCCTCTTTTGATTAGCATATTTCTTTTGCCTGTCTTGGGCAGAAGCAATCCTTTTCCTAATCAAGGCTATCTTTTCAGAGGTCTCTTTTACATTTTCTGGTCCTAAGACTACCTTCTCCCCAGACTCAATCCAACTTGAAGGTGATAAACAGGGTCTACCATAGAGTGCTTCAAAGGGTGCCATGCCTATGCTACTGTGATGGCTGTTGTTATATGCAAATTCTGCCAAAAATATGTGATCTTCCCAACTTCCTCCCCAATCCAATATACATGCCCTCAACATGTCTTCAAGTAATTTGTTCACAATTTTTGTTTGGCCATCAGATTGAGGGTGATATGCTGTGCTCAAGCATAAATCAATCCCCATTGCCTTGTGGAAACTTTGCCAGAATTTTGAAGTGAAGATGGTATCTCTATCACTTACTATAGTCTTTGGTATTCCATGCAATCTAACTATTTCTTTAATAAATAACTGAGCTAAGGTGCATGCATTCCTATCTGATTTTACAGGTATAAAATGAGCTGTTTTGGTTAACCTATCAACTACAACCCAAATACTATCATTTCCCCTCCTAGTCTTAGGCAAACCATCAATGAAGTCCATTGATATGTCTTCCCATTTCCATTGTGGTATTTGTAAAGGTTGAAGCATTCCTGAGGGTCTTTGATATTCAGCCTTTACCTATTGACAAACCATGCACTTAGACACATATAATGCCACTGCACTCTTCATACCACTCCACCAATAATCTCTTTTTAGGTTGTGATACATTCTTGTGCTTCCTGGGTGTATGGTGTACTTGCTTTTGTGATAAGCATCCAAAATTTCTTGCTTCAATTCTTCAATGGTAGGAACACATATTCTCTTTCCCTTCTCCAAATGACCTTGTTTATTCAATTGAAATCCTTCCACTATCTCACCATTTAATATCTGAACTTTCTTCTCAAGTAAAAATGGATCTTGGTCTTGTAGCTTTACAATTTTATTTTTCAATTCTGATCCCAAAGTAACAAAACTCAACTTCCCTATTTCTTCCTTCTCACTGCACATGCTCATATTTTCCTCACTGTCCCTTTTCACTTCTGAGCCAATCAGTAATGATAAAGTATTAAACTCTTCTATCATCAATCTAGCTACATTGGCACGCTGTCTACTTAGAGCATCTGCCACTTTATTAGCTTTGCCAGGTGTATATAGCATTTCAAAATCATATGAGGCTAAGAGTTCAATCCATCTTTGCTGCCTCATGTTCAATTCTTTTTGTGAAAACAAATATTTGAGTGACTTATGATCTGTATAAACTTCAAATTTAGCCCCTAACAAATAATGTCTCCATAACTTAAGAGCATACACTATAGCAGACAATTCAAGATCATGTGTAGCATACTTTACCTCACTGGGCTTCAACTGTCTAGAGGCATAAGCTATCACTTGATGCTGTTGCATCAACACTGTCCCAAGTCCTTGTCCACTTACATCAGTATATATCACCAAATTCTCATTCCCTTCAGGCACCTTTAGTATTGGAGCTTGTATTAATGCTTCTTTTAATCTCTCAAAGGCTTTCTCACACTCCTCAGTCCAAACAAAAGCCTGATTCTTTCTAGTCAATCTAGTTAATGGAATTGAAATTTTTGCATATTCACCATGGGTGGTTCACTTGGTCCTACCCCTTGTTGTCTGGGTCTTACCATGGTTCTATGGATACAACACTTTGAGTTAGTCCATTATATCTAATCTTTTATAAGTTAACCCATTCCAACTTATTATCATTCAATTATAACAGTATATAAAGACAAGGCATCCAAGACAGTCAATACTTTCATACATTCAAAACAACCAAGTTCATTCAAGATTTTTTTTACTATGTTATTTATCAACATAGCTCTGATACCAAATTGAGATGACCCACTTCTTAAAAAAAATTCTTTAGTTTTATTCAGTGATCATCTACTCAAGAGAACATTCTTTCTCATTTCTCTACTATCCAGGATCTTTCAACCAATATAAAAATATTGTTGTAATCAAATCATCTAACTCACGTATATGAAACCATACATAGATGATACTTTGAGTTTTTCTCTTTCTTTTTCAATCAGAGTAGAAGAGTTTTGGAAGCAGAGAATTCATTTTGGAATTCACTACATAATTTCCTCATGGCAAAATAATTTCAAAAAGAGCTTTTCTATCTTACTTTATTTTGGGCAAATTCTAGATGTTATCTCTCCAGTTTTAGAGTTTGTTTACAGTTCTATGACTTCAGATCTACTGAACCCTTAGTTATCCCTTGTGCAAGTGTGTATATGTATTCTGTGTGCATGTGTGCATCTGGATGATTTCAGGTAACCATTTTTTTTCCAATACAACAATCCTGATTTACTAGTTTTCTTTATTTGTTACCTTTCCTAACCAATAAGTTTAGGACATTTAGACTGGTTGAGTTCAGGCTTGGCAAAGTTGGTCAAGTGAACCTGAATTCTTTTGCTACTTTACTCGAGTAACATACAAATTAATCTGGGTTTCTTTATGTGTCTCTCAGTTCTTTCTATCCTACAAATCATTTCAGATTTTTCTTAGCATTGCACATTTTTGTTAAGCATTCCAGAAGTTAATACTAGAAATTGTATTACTTAATGAGACATTCTCAAAAGCAACTCACAACTTTCAACAGAAATCTTGTGATTAGTTCAATACTTGCAAACAGAAAATAACATTACATTAGTTTCCTCCCAAACAACTTAACTAACATTTCATAACATAAGTTCAATTTAACATCTATTTTAATATCCTTGAGTCTGTAACTATTATATCCAATTCCTTAGCAGCTAATTCATCCTATTCTTGATCAAGAAAATGCCTATTTACCTGCACAATCACCACGAGCTGCCTCATAAAAATATGAGACACCCAATGGTGTACAAACACACAAAGGGTCAGACTAAATTGTCTGGTATGAATAATCTTACTGAAAATCTAAATTTAAATAATTTTTAAAACAGATAAGGTAAAGCAATATTTCTCTTGCATACTTTCCTCTACCACCTGTGCATATTCATTAATGCACAACATAATAATACATAATTCAATGGATTATATTAGGGAGAACATACATATAATTTCCCTATAGAATACTCTAAACCAAACAATATGATCATCATTTAATTATTTTCCTTATCTATACTTTCTGGCTATCAGGGATTTTACCCAAACCTACCTGTGAACTTATTCTCAGAATTCAATCTCAGGTATTTTATGATGGACTTTAGCTACTTTCCTTCTATTAAAACACACATTGTCTGGGGCATATTCACTGTTAACCCAGCACACTCAGGCCCCTGGGTATAATCATACCATGTGTGAGCTTGCAATATTTCCCTTGCCAAGCCATACTTTGTAGCCCTAAGATCCAAAATCCTTAGTTAAATTACTAAGTGTTCATTTTCCCTCTTTCCCCATTTATGCTAATCCCTTCTGCATCTCATAAATTAATCAGAGAAAATAAATAACTCAACCATCATGCATGTGTTCAAAGAATAACAGATCATGTTTTCATAATCATAGATTTATTCATACAAGCTAGTCTAATTTCTCAGTGTACATATTATTTAAATCATGGGTTTTAAGGAATCATGCTTATAAATATATGGTCATGTATAGTTTGCTCTGATGCATCCATTTACCTCTGGCTTAATCAGATACTCACAGATTCATAAGATCTGACTAAACCACAAGCTTTTATTCTTATCTGGATTTATTTGTAATCATAGAAGTTCAGCACAAGTATAACATTGCACTTCTATGTTACCATATGTTTAATCTTGAGACATAAGCAGTAACCACTTTATGCTACAGCCCCATTTTTTTCATTTTTAGACCATAGATTTATAACATATATCCCTGGAGTTTACATGAATTAATCTATATGCAGAAGTCACATAAAGAGAGCATCTCATCTCAAAGATAATTCATGACACAATAATCATTTAAACATGAAAGCCATAAACATATTTTCTGGGTATGTTAACACTAAATATTTAAACAGATCATCAACACACCAAGATCATAAAATAAGCACAGATTAAATAAAAATATAAAACCATTTAGGCTGCCTCAATATTCAGGACTTAATGCCAATTTTCAGTGAGGTTACTCACCTTAATCCTTTTCCTTTGATCTGCTATTTCCTACTTGTCTCTAATGGCCAATGCTTCTCATTTTTTTTCTTTTGCTAGCTATCTATATTTCTGTTTTATTTTTAAGAAAATGGTGACAGATCCTTTCACCCTTAAACCCTTTTTATACAAGACCTTGGCTGCCTCTAGGGTTTTAAAATTTACCCAATGTCAATTTTACCCTACCACTTATGATCGGCCTCTCTTTCTATTCTAAGAGAAAATGGGTAAGTGGTCCCTGTTTCTATTAACAGAAATTATACCTTATTACCCCGGTCACCTTATTTGAATGATCTCTATATTTTTTTAAAAGCTAAGAAAATTGCCAAAAGTGGATAAAGTATTTATTCAACAACTCATACTATTTTCATGCAATTTCTAATAATTTTTCTTCAGCCAGCATTTGTTTAAAATACCTGTATAATACCTATATTTCTATCCTTGCCTAAGCCTTTATTTTCCTTATTCTAGACTTGTTTCAATGGCACATTCATATCTGTAATAATCATGTCATGTTCATGTATTTATAGTTTACTCTAGCTTACAAATAAATTTTCTGCTTCTTTTTTTCAGAGAAGTATGTACATGTGTATTATACCATCTTGCATACATATCAATACTTACCCAATGCATTTATGGGTCAACTTATCATATATATTTTTCCTAGGCAACCAAAATTTCAAACAAGTATACTAAATTGAATTATAAAACTTGTTCATAAAATCAGGGTTATCACAGTTTTACACACAATAAATTTCTATATTCTTATTTTATATATTTTCCTATATACATCTCTTTGTTTATTTCTCTTTTTATTTGTCTAGACTTTTATTGTATTTATTGGAATTTATTTGTTTATATCTTTTTATAAATGGCTGGAGAAAATCAAGGGGACATACGTTACATTGTTTAAATTCTTGCCTTTTTATTACCTAGCCTCTTTATTATTTTCCTAGCATTCACTCCTCTCTTAGCCATTCAAAACTTTTCTTGCCATCCACTCCACTTCATAATTCACGCACAGAAAAAAAGTTATTTCCCATCTCTCATTTTCATTTGCATTTAAGAATAAAATATATGTAAGTTTCTTTCTCCTTAATTCTTACCTTTTCCGTTTCCTAGCATTTACTCCTCCTTAGCCATTCCTTTTTATTTCCTTCTAGCCGTGAGAAAACTTCATTATTCATGTGCAAACATTTCTCATTTCCTAACAAATAAAAAGAATTAAATACATCAAGTTATTTGTTGCCTTTTTATTTTCCAAACCATTCAAATTCTTGCCTTTAATTGTCTGGCCTCTTTATTTCTTACCATAGTCACCTCTTACTTTTGCAAATCACGTACAAAAACATCTCATCCCACCTCAATTCTCATTTGCTTCCTGAAGAAAAAAAAATTCAATAAGTTTTCATGGCCTCCACCTTCTTCCTCTTTTTCTATTTTTATTTTTCCTTTGTTTCTTCATCAAGTATGCTCGGCCTCCACCTTTGTACCGACCACCATCTCCTCTCCACCTCCACATATGATCGGCCATCACCTCCTCCACCATCTCCTCCTAGTTGAGCCATGTATTGATGATGGTCTAGCCTATTGTGACCATGGCCGAGCCCACTTGTTGATGAAAGCAAAGTTAGGTCATTTTGGTTTCACACCTTTACATGGTTTTAATATCTATTCTTTTATATTGAATCTATACTTATATTTGTTTATGTATTTGTCTACGTACAAGATTGGATCTTGACTCTTTATCCACTCAAAAATATAATTGTGCCTTGTCGTGCTTTTCGGAGTTTATTGTGTATCTCTAGTTTGTCAATTCTAGCTTTAAAAGGTGAGTTATTCACTCTAGACATTCGTACTTATATAATTGTGAAACAATGACATGTGAATTGTAGAAATTGTTATGTTATGTTATGTTAATATGTTCATATATGCCTGTGGTATGATTATATGAGGTTAAATTCTGCTTATATATTTGTTACATCACTTGATATGATATACTGTTATTTTATTTGCTGTTTTTCACACTGCAAGTTCCCTATCACTATGGGTTGAAATGATACATACCCGAACGGACATTAGAATAAGGAAAAATCATTATGAGCTGAAATGATAGGCTCGAGTGATTTTTATTGTATTTGATTTACTTGGGATTGCGGGTTTGAAATGACAGAACCTGGATTTTTCGTTTTAAATTACGGATTGAAATGACACATATCCGTATCACTTGACCTAGGTTAGAAAATATTATACAGGCCCATGGTTATATTTTTAAACAATATTTTCCTAAAAAAATTTATTAAGTATTTTGAATTTTTAAATATATGAGATTTGAGCTAAAAGATTTGATTTAATGATTTAAATATTAGAAGCTGTTGGTTTTCTATAAGTTAAGATTTTATTAGTCTATAAGTGGCTTTAATTGAAATTATAAAGATGTGTTGGTTTTAAATAGAATTTAAAGACACTTATTGATGTTAAATAACTTAATAATATAATTGGACTTAATATGGAATTTTAAATCTAACCTAGTAATTATTATGAATTTTACTTTATGAAACATACATGTTTTGTGTAATAAATAATGTATTTTGAGCTGATAAAACGGAATACAGTTTTAATTGGACGTTTTGTAATAAAATTTATTTAACTAGAAAATCATAGTTAATTGATGTCTAAACGAATAGATCTAAAAGAAAAATTGATTGCTATATTAACTATGATAAAATATTCTTTTGTGAAATGTTATGTTTTGTGAAATAAATAGTTATGATTTTTAAATGGAAAAAAATGCAACTTTAATTACGACCTAACTTGATAATTGGAAATGTGGTTTTTCAAATGGAAATTTTAAGTTAAGTAAATAAATAGAAATTTAGTTTTATTTATGAAATGGGTATTTTAAATTAAAGTGTTAGGTTAGTGGTTGAAATAAAGGTTAAGTAAAATAGTGTATTTTGACTTAATAAATGAATTATGGTTTAAATTAGATATTTATTTATAAAATTTTATTTTATTAAATCATAAGTTAAATGATATCCAAATGAATGTTTTTGAAGCATGAAATATGATATTTTTTTAAGTTAAAAATGGCTAAAATTGAAGTTTTAATGTTTCTAAAAAGTAATATAATAAAATCTGGAATTTTATTGGTAGCATTTATAAAATGCTGCGGTTTTAAGATGACATTTGTTAAGTGCTATCATTTCTGAAATTTAACTAAGTTCTGAAATAACCAAGTACTATTACAGCATTTTATAAGTGCTGCTGTTCTGAAATTTAACTATGTTCTGAAACAACTAAATACCTATACAACACTTTATAAGTGCTGTTGTATCTGGAACTAAGCTGTTTGAAAATAACTAAATATATATTACAACACTTTATAAGTGCTGCTGTTTCTGAAATTAAACAGTTTTGAAATAACCAAATATCTACTATAGCACTTTGTAAGTGCTGCTGTTTCTGAATTTGACAATGTTTTGGAATATTACTATATCTACCGTAACATTTTATAAGTGCTGTTGTAACTGAAATTTACAATGTTTTTGGTAATTCTATAATTGAATGAATGAACTTAGAAATGCTACAATCTTTGAAATGAATAATATTTGACATTGAATTTAAATGGATTAATTGAATATTAAATTAAAGGGTGTTATGACTTTCTAAGTATTATGATTTTCAAAGAATAACATTTCTAAATTGTTATGATTTCAAAATATTATGGTTTCAAAGTGTTGAGTTTCAGAGTTATTATAACTTTGAAAGGTACTATGGTTTTGAAGATGAAATTGTGTGAAATTGTATTTAATTAAGAATTGTCTTTAAATATATTAACGATGGTTTCAGAGTTATTATAACTTTAAAAGGTACTATGGTTCCCGTAGCCCATGGAGTATCCTCTGGTGGCTTCCCGATCAGGAGGGACTATGATACTGGATGGACTACTAGGACTATTATGTGTTAAGGGCTATATGGGTAACCCTTAACGCTATTTAAAAGTAACTTTATTTTACTATAGACATTATTATATTAGTGAAATATTACTACATAGTAGATAGTTTAATGGATCCTTAAAGGATGGGTGGTCCCAAGCATCCTTTAAGTTACTTGTGCATCTTTATTACAGTTCACTTGAGTTGGTTTACATTGTATAAGTATGTATGTCGTGACTCGAGTGTTTTGTGTTTTGCTTTACTCTCGGGTCAGACTGAGTTGTACCAGTTTTCGAGACTCGCCTTTGGAGTTGGAGCTTCTCTTGGATCCATCCATTGATTCTGCTTTTAGTCATTCAGTTGATTCCAGTGATGTATTCAGATCTTGTATTTGACTATTGTATTGAGACACCTTTGTATTCATAAATTCTGTTGTATCTTGTTTAACTCTGTTATATATATAGTAGCTTCATGAACTACTATTTCTTTGCTTCCGCTGCATTGTTATTACTCTGTGTTTGTGATCTGTGATTTATTTACTGTATATTCTGAGTTTTTCCAAATTTATATTTACAATTTGGTATTTTGAGCAATTCAAGTCCGACATGTGCGGATGCGAAGGGTTGAAAATATCGGGTCGTTACAACCAACCTGCAATTTTGAATGTTAATCCTGCTAAAGTCCAGAACCCTGCTGATTCTATAACCAGAGCTAATTTAATAGCTTGATGAGGGAGTTGATGGAAAGCCGTAGACGGCTGAAGAAACAAATTTAGACTAAAATTGGCCTAATGAACCAGATAACTCAGCAACAGCGTGGGAACACCAGAAGGGGTCTCGCTCTTTACTCTGCAACGGAGAGTTCAAGCTCGTCAGATGAATACCGGAGGCTTAGACATCACATTCTTAAAGGAGATCGCGTGGAAACATCGGAGTGCCGCTTGGTAGACCAACATGGTTTGCCAAGACAGATCGGTGTCGATCCCTCCTTAGGGATCACTACCGATCCCTCCTCCAAAGGAGGGATTCCCCCACTACACTTAGGGAATCACACAGCAGCTATTCTGGGAAGCCTTGATGCTGGAGTTTGGTTGAATGCTGACCAAGTACCTCACCAGAACGACGATGAGATGAATGTCCAAGGTGCACATCAAGAAGATGGTGGACCAAGAAGGCATGAAACGACCCGTAGACATCGGCTGAACCACTTACTTGAGGTGGAGCGCGACCACCGCTTTGCAACACCCATCAAAACATTGGATTTATCAGCAATGGTCAGACAGTTGATGAGAGAGAACCAAGGTTTGACTAATGATGACTGGGGAATTTTGAGAAGCCATACCCCATTCATTGACAACGTTTTGCATGTGGAATATCCAAAAAGGTTCAACATGTCATCAATGCCTGCCTATGAGGAAAAAAACCGACCCCAAGTAGCACGTTATGAGATACGAATGGCTGATGGATTCAGCAAGAGCTAACGATGCAACCAAGTGCAGATGCTTTCCCATAACCCTTTCTGGGATAGCAATGATGTGGTTCACGAGACTACCTCCGCGGTCAATTTCGAGATTCGATGAGCTGGCAACCAAGTTTTTTGAACAATTCCAAATGCACGCAATTCGTCCTAAAGACATCATGTCCCTTTCCAATGTGATCCAAGCCCCGGGGAATCGTTAAAAGACTATTTGGAAAGATTTCATACCGCCGCTACGGAAGTTAGTAACCCAAATGATCATGCTATACTTATGGCCGTGACGAGAGGGATTGATCCGGAATTTGAGTTCCGTGATTGGCTAGCTAGAAAACCGCATGCCACGTTAGAGCGCTTCTATTTAAAGGCAGCTCAATTCTTGAGGAAAGAGGAGGCCGGGTTCTCTAGGAAAAAGAATGTCACGGAACCGAGTGGAGAATTTAACAACCCTTTTTTAAATTAACTATTTAGTTAAGTTTAATTATGGATAATTAAGTTTTAATTGTAATTTGTGAAATTTGAGTGCGAAATTAAATCTAGTTTTGTGAATAACTAATTAAATTTATATATTATTGTAAATTTAAATTAATACTGAGATTTATTGTTGTAAAATGAAAATTTGTAATTGATAGTTTATTTTGTTAAAAATAATGAGAATAACTTTTGATTTTAAAAGTTATATTTAATTCTTAAAATATTTTAATATGGATGAAAAATGATAATTTCTAA
Source organism: Allium fistulosum (assembly GCA_030737815.1). NCBI lineage: Eukaryota > Viridiplantae > Streptophyta > Magnoliopsida > Asparagales > Amaryllidaceae > Allium > Allium fistulosum. The sequence continues at coordinate 1,529,564,463 of CM060902.1, forward strand.
CAAATTAATAATTGACAAATTTTGTGTAATCAAATTGGTAACTTATGAAACTTTGTTTAGTGTAAAATTAGTGTTTTATTAATTGATTAAACCAAATGAAATTAGTAACACTTAGGAATTAGCAACACCTTGCTTATGGGTTCATAACCAAACCCACTTGGCCTATTTAGAATTAGTAACCATGATACATTTGAGAAATAGATTTTATACGTTCATTTTCTTACTCATTCAACCTCTATTCTAAAACCGGAAAGCTTCTTCCTCTAACTCTAGAAAAACCCTAGTTCTTAAATCCCCAAATCAAAGCTAGAAATCAAAGGGCTTTTGGAAAATAATTGTACAAATTAATGCAAAATAATCTTCTCCACCTTCTAAAGAGTCTATTTCAATTGTTAATTTTAGTTTTAGTCATAGCAAGTAATCTTGGTTTGTAAATATCTGAGGTTAAACTAGGTCTAGTTGATGGAAGAGGCTAGCATAGAAGAATCCTGGTTTTAATCATCAAATTCAAGGCAATAAAGGTGAGTTAATCACTCACACTACTACCTCTAATCCATGAGAATAATTATTAGTTGCTATTTGAATTGAATTAGATGGTTTGCTGATTGAATTGCTTCCAAATTGATTGTGAATTGGTTGTTTTAATTTGATGATTATTTGATTGTTTGCTAAAAATAAATTGCAAAATTTCCTGATGTAAGTTCTGAATTGGTTCAATCTTTTTGTGGTAGAAAGATATTTAAATAAGCTATAAGTTCTCATTTGAGCATTTTTTGAAATATTGTGTTTAAAGGGTCTAGATTAAGTTTAAAACTGATGTTATAGAATAGCCATATCCAATTTTCTTAGTTGATACCTGGTAGTAAACTGATCATAACTTTTTAACTGTACATCCAAATTATGCAAAAAAATTGATAGAAAGCTGAGACATTAAGTAACAACTTTCATGTTGTAAGTTTTTGAAAATTCTATGATTTAAAGGGTGGAAATTGCATTTTAAAATTGGAATTCGTGACTAAGTTGTGGCTAGTGGAGTAGTTCAAATGACTGGTGCATTCTCGACCCATTACTTGAACCTGTGTGTGTGTTGCTGTGTTTGTAGTGTTGTGCATAGATGTTGGAGTGATTGTTTTGGTCGTTGGTTATATATAAATATATATTTACAATAATAAATTTATATTGTATGTTTGAATTGGAATATAGTAAGAGTTAGAATTCTACGGAGTTACTTCATGACTAAAATCTTGTAACAACCTAATATTTAGTCATAATGAATTCTAATGTGTTTGTGGATTTTGAATCGTTTGACTAAAAAGCTTTGGAATTACATAAAGATATATATATATATTTATTTATTTATAGAGATAAATATTTAGTTATAAACACCAATAATTTGGTAAGGAGAGTTTAATAAAGACTATAAAGTTAGAAATATTAAACTTTTTTTATAAATTGGTCTAATCACTTTTATAAATAGTTTTATCAAATAGTTATATTTATACTAAGTATTACTAGTATAAATAGTTATGGATTTGGAAATATGTTTAGTGAAATATAAATTTAATTTATCTTTAAATAAAATAGTTATGAGATTTAGAAACATGGTTTTGAAGTATAAACTTAAGTTGTTTTATACTAGTGTATAAATACTGATTTGGACATTTCTAAGTGTAATAAATATGGTTTTAGAGAATAAGTGATTACTTAAATATATATGGTTTTAAATATGATTCCTGAATAATATGACTTTATGGAAATTTAAGTATCAATAAGGTTTCAGAATATGAAAAATCTTAGTTCATAAAGTAAATACAATTGGAACAATTTGGAATAACGGAAAATTTTAATAAGTGATAAATTAAATAAATGTTTTGAGAATCTTAATTCTATAATTTGGGAAGTACTAATAATTGACTTAGTGCTATCGATTGGTTTAAATGCTTTCGAATCACGCTTCGTCGAATATGGCACAACCCATTGAATAGAATGTTTCAGTGGAATTTACTAACCTATTAGCAAATACTTGAATTCAACAAGGTAGTATGGGATGCCTTGGTTAAATTCTTGTGATTGTATTTGAAAAAGTACTTAGCACTTTATAGTTGTATGTCTCTTCTAGTGTGCGACAAGTGGTTGCTAGATCCTTAAGAGAATGTAGTTTAGGTTTTCCAGTGGTATCTGTAATAAGTGATATTTACTAGCTTTTAGTAAATATTTAAATTTCACTATACGGTATGGGACGTATTGGTTAAGTCCTAGTGATTACTGAAAGTGATAGTATTTGGCACTTTAGAGTTTACTCTCTATTGGTGTGCGGCAAGTGGCTGTTAGATCCTTAAGAAGTTACTCTTGGATTTCTTTTCAAGTGTAATAATCTAAAATAAATCTGAAATATTTGATCATGGCTGCCATCCTTGAGATCGTCTTGTGATCCTATGATTCCCGTACTGTGTACGATCCTCGGTATCAGATCGGTTCGTGTGATACCAAATTGTTTATTATTTTGCTACGGTTCTGTGTACAATCATTACGATCGTTTTGAGTAAGATCTCTTGGATTCTGGATATTTGGATTCTGTTACTATTATGTGTTCGTGAAATAAATATATATTCTTGGGACTTGTGTTCATGAAATAAATATATATTCTTGTGTCTTGTGTTAGTGAAATAGATATATATTTTTATGTCTAGGGTTCATGAAATTAATATATATTCTTGTGCCTTGTATTCGTGAAATAAATTTATATTCTTGTGTTTTGTGATGGATGCTAAGTTAAGTTAATTCTGGTATTCTATGTTCAGTGACTAGTTCATGTTTGTGACTTACATTTATAACCCTATTCCGAGTAAAATTAATTTCCAGACTCGTTATATCCTGGACATTTTTATTTACTTATATGTTGTTTATTCTTGTGTTATATTCTGTTCTCACCCAATTGGATATTTAGAGATAGTCTGACCCAAATGTTATTTTTCTCGAGTCAGACCGAGACTTTTAGGTTACAGGACGAGTAGACCTATAGATGGTTGGGCTAGTAGAAGTTGGACCTTTGATATTTAGTTATATAACTTAGGAATTTTGTTTGAAATTTAGATGTATAATTAAGATTAGAAAACCATAACTTGTATATTAATTTAGATTAGTATTTAATTTTGTAAGCTCAAAATTTGTATATGTATAAGTTGAGATTTTTATTCCGCTATGATCTGTGGCGGATGTTTATATGATATACTGTTCTGATTCTGAGAAATTGATATGTCTATTACTTTGTATTAATATTGTACACGTCAAATTTCAGTTTAGATATTAAGTAAAAATGTATAAATGATGTTTCAGTCTTAGTATAAAGATATATTCACATTCGATCACCCTTAAGAAGCTGTATTCTCCGGATTAGCAGAAAACATTACTTGTAATGTTGTTTTATAAACTGGGTATCGCGGTGGGGTCATTACAGAGAAGCAGTATAAAGCAATATTGCAATAAAGCGGTCTGATGGTAGTTTTGGAAAAATCCAGGTTAATGTTCAGAATAAGTCGAATCAACAAAAGAAAGATATAAATAGGAATCGAGAGCGGAAGAGGGATTTTGGAAGACTAAAGTCGAGGATTCCAATGTATGAAAATTACACGCTGCTAAACATGTCCCTAAAGAACATTTATCTATCCACTTGCAATACCATGTCGTACAGGAAGCCGCAACCAAAAGAGTCGTCAAAGAGACAGAAGCAAACTAGGAAGTATTATCGGTTTCACGAATGTTATGGCCACAATATGAATGAATATAAGAACCTCTAGGATGTAATAGAAAATTTTATTCGGGAAAAGAAATTGCAACACTTTGTGAAAACTCCACAGGCTGACGGACAGGGGACATACGACCCCAATCGAGGACAAGCTCCGCATAGGGCTAAGGAGCCTGCGCAAACCGGTGGAAGACTAGTAATTAATACGATAGTTGGGGGACTGCACCCCACAGAAAGGAGTTAGCAAGAGATGCAGCGTTATGCTAGCGTAATACAGCATGTAGATTTTGAATGTTGTTCAAATACTGAAGATGGAACTCGGGGAAAACAGCAGCACACCATAACGGATGATATTGTGTTTAGAAGCAGGGATGCATATGAAGTAGATGCTCTAACAATTGACCTGATGGTTATTTCAGCTATGATTGGTCCTGCGTTAGTAAGGAGGATTTTGACTGATTGTGGAAGTTCGGTGAATATAATCTTTAAAACATCATACGATCAGATGAGAATGGAGGCCAAAGGTTTAATATCGTCTAAAGCTCGCATACATGGTTTTAATTGTGTAGCGACTAAGGCTGTTGGTTATGTTAGTTGCTATTGAATTCGGATAAGGTGAACGTAAAAGAGTGCTGATCCTACCATTTATTGTTTTGGATGTTGACTCGTCGTACAATGCTTTTTTGGGCTGCCCGGCCCTGGCTGAATTTCGGGCAGCTCTTACTCCATGGTGTTTAACTTTAAAGTTTTTAACGGATAATGGTATAGGAGTTGTTCATGGTGATCAGGAGACTAGACATGCCTGTTATGTAGCTGAGTTGAAGGAAGCTCGACGCAAAGAGAAGGGGAAGGGTGTGGACAAAGCCGTTCGTGTCCAAGTTACTGAAGATTGACAATTAGCGTCTGAGCATTAGCATGGGTGCCACATTCGGTTCTATAGAGATATAGATCCGAGGGATGACAAAGAGGTGCCCAAAGAGACCAAGGTTGCACCGGTTAAGCTGACGATTGATATCATGGTCAGCCACGACGAACCATCACGAGTCTTGAAGATTGGGTCGTAGCTCGGTTCTCAATGATGAAAGAACTTGCTGGTTTTCTCTGAGCGAATCTAGATGTATTCGCTTGGACTCATTCTGACATATGTGGGATCTCGCCTGCCATTGTGAGCCATACACTGAATATTGATCCAAAGTATGTTCCGGTAAAGCAAAAAAAAGACGAGGTATGGATCCGAAGAGATCTGCTACTCTTAAAGAGGAGGTGGATAAAATAAAGTCAATGGGTTTATCCGCGACGCCCTTTATCCAGAGTGGGTATCTAATCCCATGCTTGGGAAGAAGGCGAATGGAAAATGGAGAACATGCATCGATTATTCATGAATAAAGCGTGTCCAAAAGACAGTTTTCTCCTTCCAAGAATTGACCAGCTAGTTGATTCAACCACATGACATGAATTGTTATCGTTTATAGACGCGTATTCGGGATATAACCAAATACTAATACATACCCCGATCAGGAGCACACAAGATTCGTTACAGATGTTGGGTTGTATTATTACGTAGTAATGCCTTTTGGATTGAAGAATGCCGAGGCAACTTATCAGAACTTGGTTAACAGGATGTTTAGGGATCAAATTGGAAAGACAATGGAAGTGTATGTGGATGATATGCTCATGAAGTGTTGATAATCAAGCGAACACATCCAAGACCTGGCAAAAATGTTCGACATCCTCCGATGTTACAAGATAAAAATCAATCCTTTGAAATGTTCATTTGGTGTGGCATCAAGAAAGTTTTTGGGCTTTATTGTCAATGCTCGTGGAATAAAAGCTAATCCAGAGAAGATTCAGGCTATCTGTGATATCCAGGCGCCAAGAACCATTAAACAAGCGCAGATTCTAAATGGGAAGGTTGCCGCTTTGAGTCGATTTATCTCCAGAGCTGCTGACAAATGCATTCCTTTCTTTGATTTGATTATAAAGGGAAAAAGAAACTCAAATGGATGCAGGATTGTAAAGACACGTTCCAAGCTCTGGTGAATCATTTGGAGAGACCCCCTATTTTGTCAAAGCTAGTAGATCATGAGGAGTTGTTCATTTATTTGGTTGTATCGGCACACGCTATAAGTGCTGCCTTGGTTCATGAGGAGAATCGGATCCGTAGGCCGGTGTATTACGTCGGTAAATGATTGATAGGAGTAGAAAGGAATTATCCAAAAATAGAGAAACTGGTGTACTGCTTGCTAATTGCATCACGAAAGCTTCGCTCATATTTTCAGGCACATCCGATCAATTTTTACACTGACCAGCCGTTACGATAGGTACTACAGCGACCTGAGACGTTTGGGAGGTTACTCGAATGGAACATTGAGCTCAGCCAATTTGACATTACTTATCTCCCTCGGACAGCCATCCAGGGACAGGTTTTGGTGGACTTTATAGCAGAGTTTACTGGGCAGGATGTTCTTCCAGAAGGAAGTGAAATCCCCACTGTACGATGGAAGTTGTATACTAATGGAGCGTCTAATGTTCATTGCTTTGGAGCTGGGATTGTACTTGTGACACCTGAGAATCGATCGATTTGTTATGCTCTGAAGCTTGATTTCCCAGTGATAAACAATGAAGCTGAATATGAAGCTTTGATTGCTGGACTTAAACTCGCTAAAGAACTTGGAATTAAATCTCTTGGAATCTTTTGTGATTCGCAATTGGTGGTGTATCAAGTTAGAGGAGACTACTAGGCTAAGGGACAACGGCTTGCCCTTTATCTTATTCGAGTTTAGGAGTTGTTAACCGAATTTTAATACTATGAAATTTCACATATTCCACGCAACCAAAATATAGAGCCCGATTCGTTGGTAAAGCTCACAAGTATCGGTGATGCACAATGGATGGGTTTGGTACTGGTCAAAGTATTAGATACCCCAAGTATAAACATAATGGAAATCGATCAAGCACTAGAGGCAGAAGCTGAGAGGGAATCATGGACGACTCCAATTAAATACTAATTTTTGCATAGGGTCCTACCTGATAAAAGAAATGAAAAGTGATAGGTCCTTCGCAAAGTTTTACGTTATATTATGCAAGAAGAGGTCATGTATAAGAGAGGTTTCTTAGTCCCTTTACTCCGGTATATCGCTAATGGAGAGATAAAACGTGTTTTGAAAGAAGTTCATGAAGGAGAATGTGACGATCACACTGAGGGGCAAACTTTGGTAATGAAAATACTCCGTTATGGGTATTATTGGCCAACCATAAACCGAGACACAGCCGATTATGTAAGATGATGTGATAAATGCCAAATATATGCAAAAATTCTGAGAGCTCCGCCAATAGAAATCACGCAAATGGTCGGTCCATGGCCGTTCACCGTGTGGGGTATAGATATTATCGATTCATTACCAATCTCTAAAGGTTGCGTGAAGTATGCTATTGTGGCATTTGATTACTTTACCAAATGGACCGAGGCGAAACTGTTGGCTACAATCACAACTAAGAAAGTAATCAACTTTATTGTTCGAAATATCATATGTCGCTTCAGTCTTCTACAAACCATTGTGACCGATAATGGGACTCAATTCGATAGTGCTGAATTTAAAGGCTTTTGTCGAAGGTATCGTATTGAAAAGAGGTTCGCAGCGGTTGCCCACCCTCAGGCAAATGGACAGGTTGAACCTATAAATAAAATCATCAAGTCAATTCTGAAGAAGCGTTTGGAGAAGGCTAGAGGCAAGTGGGTGGATGAACTCCCTACGGCACTTTGGGTTTACAGGACCACTCACAATTCCATGACTGGCCATACTCCATTCGCCCTCGCTTACGGTTCAGAAGTCGTTATTCCTGTCGAGCTCGAAGTCCCTTCACATTGAGTGACTTACTACGATCCTAAAACAAAAAAAAGATCTTCTCTTGGAATCTTTTGACTTCATAGAGGAGAAGCACGATGAAGTCGATTTGAGAGCAGCTGCACACTGACAATGAGTCGCCCAATATTATAACACTAAAGTGCGATCAAGAGCCTTCGAAATTTGCGATCTTGTCCTAAAACGGGTTTTTCCTACCTCGTCACACATGACACCGACTCAGGAAGGACCATATGTCATTAAATAGAGGCTTCGGGAAGGAACTTTCAAGCTAGTGACTGTTGATGGCATTACACTTCCAAGAGCGTGGAATAGCGAGCATTTATGACACTATTTCACTTCGATTATTTTCTGTACATTTCAGTTCTATTTACTTTCAGAGTTTTGCTTTAGCATTTGATTTTACAAATATGTAGTAAGATAAATTATTTTGTTCCTTTCCATTTAATGAATAAAGTTTCAAGCTTCCTTTTTAGTTATGATTGTTATTGCATTGTATGCTAAGTACATAACGAAACTGATTAATATCGATATGTGTGAACAGACTCCCAGAGTTTGCAATCGATCGATCGTGCCAAACCCCGATGGGATAAAATAAGACAAGCTCGGTCAATTTTCTTATTTAACAATTCCTGTAAATGATCCAGAGAATGGAACACACGATAAGGAATGAATATGGTCGACAATCTGGAGATTAAAAAATTCATGCCCGAACCGTGGGACTGAAATAAAACCAATCAACCTAAAGGAGTACAACCTAATTGCTCCCGAAGCAACTCTAAGTTCCCAAAGTGCGGACTGGAGTATTAACACAAATCGGGCAGATACCGACTGCCCGCAAAATAACTCTAAGTCCCCAGAGTGCGGACTGGAACATAAATCGGGTGGATACTGACTACCCGTGAAACTACTGTAAGTTCCTAGAGCGTGGACTGGAGTATAAACACAAATCGAGTGGATACCGACTGCCCACAAAATCACTCCAAGACCACAGAGAGCGGACTCAAGTATAACCATGAATAGATGAGTGGAATCCGATCATTCTCTATTCCACAAAATCCATGAATAGATGAGTGGATTCCAACTGTTCTCTATTCCACAAACACCATGAATAGATGAGTGGATTCCGACCGTTCTCTATTCCACAAACTCCATGAATAGATGAGTGGATTCGATCGTTCTCTATTCCATATACTCCGTGAATAGATGAGTGGATTTCGTCTATTCTCTATTCCATAAACTCTGGCTTGAAATCGACAAGAGGAGTACAATCTCGCTAAGGATTGGATTCAACCATCCGAATTATTGCCTCGCCTAAAGGGTGGGTTGCCAATAGAATTCATAAGCGACGAATTACAAGTACATTGAATGGAAAGTAATCATTTATCTACTTGAATAACAATTCACTCAAAGCATAGCCAAATGAAACTTTTATTTTATAGATGCCAAAATTTCAGTATAAGTTATTTCAAAAGATCGGGATTCATACCCGTACAACTACGACTAGTGAAAGAAATAATTATGAAAACTATATACAATGACATGAAGTAACAACCACTTCTTCGATTTTCTTTCCCTTTTGGATTTTTCAAAGGTGTAGCCACTCGTACTTTTTTTCGAGACCCTTTACCGCCTTTGGTCGGAGAACTTGTGGAAGTAGGAGAGATTTCACCATGAATTGACCCGTCTGGTGGAATAATTTTAATGGCACAAGATGAAGATTATCGATTTCCACCTCGATGGGCTTGCTTTTAGCTTTTTGTTTCAACATCTTCTCCTTCTCAATCCTCTCCCTCATTCTAGTCTCATCATTATGTTCCGAGGCATCAAGAATTATCACTTCATTAGATTTTTCGGTTGGGAGTGGATCCTTGGTCTTATCTTCATCAAGTGCACCGATGACTTGAGCACCGGGTCCCGGAACATTCACAGTAGTCGGGTCTTCAGCTGTTTCCTCGTACTGTTCAACATAGCGCCACTTATGGGAGTCTGAATGGGACCCGGAAGACCTACAAAAATTTGATAAAACAGGGAAATTAGCTAAAAGCCATTGCGTGTAAAGAACAAAAAATATTATATACGGAGAAGTATAGTAAGATACCAGCATCTGGTTGACTTTCTGTAGTAGCCGGAGTGCCTCCTTGAACGATGGGAGATAGAATTTTTTATTCAAAGCCAGGTTTATCCAGATCGTAACTGAGAGTCTGCTCCATGTCAGGAGAGATTGACGGACCAGCTACTTGGTCTGGAGAGGAACCCTTGGATCAGTTTCTGAAGCCCCCACAATATCCTCTCCTCCTTCAATAGGTGCAGAAGCCTTATAAAATTGAAGTTTTGCAACTGCCAGATCTGAAGGCTCGTTTCCGCGAAGAACCTCCCTCGCTAACTTCCTCATTAAATTCAACTTCACCCAGTTCTTCCTTCTTCATCTTAACAATATGCTCCTAAGTTTCAGCAAGCAATTCAAGGTAGCCCTCACCAAGAAAACTTAAGTCGGGGTGGAGCAGGACTTTAGCATTGTATTCTATGATCAGCGGATCGAATAAGTCCTTGGTCTCGTTCCTATCAGACTCCATAGGGGCTTCCTCCTGGGAGTTGACCTGTTCGATCATTTCTTTTTGGCCTTCTTCTCGGGCCTCTTCTTTGAGAGCTTCAATTTTAGCAGACTATTCAACAAGTTTTGCCTTCAAGCTCCTAGCCTCAACAACTTCTTCGCGATATTTCTGTGATTCCTCTTAGGCTTCAATCTTTTCTTCCCTCTCCTTATACAAAGAGTCCTTTTCTAAAGTGAGTGTCTCACTACGATGAAGTCCCGCGTCAAGTTCTTTTTTATAAGAAGTTTCCAGATGGCTTACCGCCTCTGCCATCTCCTTGGCATTCTTTTCCACTTTAGCTAGTTGGGTTTTGAACTCTAGCAACTCAGCGTCCTGATGTTTAATTATATTCTTGTCATGTATGGCTTCTAACTTGAGATGATCTATTTCGTTTTAACGCTCAATAGAAACTTCCGAAACTTTTTCTGCCAAGTGTATGAATGATTCGTGTTGTACGAATACGTCATTCACACACGCTAGAGAGCTTGACTTGGCATGCCCTGGGATAATATGAATAGAAGGAAGGAATTTAAGGCCATCAAAACAAATCTTCAAAAAAGTGGCCATAAGCTCGACCAACTTCTCTGCGATGGAAGTGTCTAGGGCAGTAGCCGGTAGGGGTGGATCAGAAGTAGCAAGGGGGTGTTTGCTTGATTGGCGCTCATGAAATTGTCTAGATCTCGAAGAGCTGGAGTGATTCTCGTAAGACACAGCGACGTGAGGGCCATGATAAGAAGGTTGTTCTCCACTCTATACCATAAAATTAGATTTTTCGCCTTGACAAGACCTATGAGATTGGGATTTTCGTTTAGATGAAGAAGAAAACTCCCTTGAGTGATAGTTCTTGTCCTATCCCTCATCCTTTTCTCTACGTTGGGTGGACTCAAAATCTCACCTTGGACGATGGTATGCTGAGGAGCTTTGAAGGAAATCAAAGGCTCTCGATTGACACATTGCACCTGTAAAGACCAAATAAGAGCATATTAGAAATTGTCGCATTAGGGATCAATAACAAGTGTATAGTGGGGCGCAAGTGACTATTAGTGTCCTAGTTTTCCACCCAATAGACCGTTGACAGTAGCTTTGCTCATCGGTGTGTCCTCCCCTTTATTAAAAGGTTGGATTCCTTCGCCGCTTCTTGTGGGAGAGTTAAGTCCTTCGATGTTAATGTTTTGAAAGTCGTAAGACATTATCTCGTCTAGAATTTAAAGATTAGAGAATCCCTTTAATGAACTTTCCAAATGTTGAGACGATGATTCCTCTTCAAGAGGAGTAATAACAAACTTTGGGTCCGATTTAGTTTTTTTATTTATGTAGCTTATACGCCAACCTCTTTTTTCTCTTTGTATGTAACATTCCCCCTTTTAACCGCCTCTAGTCGGTAATTAAACCAACTCGAAACGTTCAAAAAGACGAATTGTTATTTAGTTTATAAGGTTTAAACAGAATCAGCCACAGAAACACAGATAATAACAATCAATTAAAACAAATGAGAATTTATTTCATTACTATAAATCTTTTATATATACATCAGAGTTTATACAATTTTAATACTGATACAGCGGAATATTTAAAATACAATTTTCTTCTGAAACTAAAAATGGTTCTTTACTCTCTCTCTAACTTCGCTGCTCGAAAATCTTCAAGCTGTAAAAATACTCGGTCTGACCCGAGTATTATATTCAAAAGAAAATAATACACAGGTCAGTCTAATTCAAACCAGTTTATTAGTGCATAGAAGCAGTAATAATTTAAATAGACGACAGTCACAATAATTCCCGTCTATCCAATCCTTTTGACAAAGAAATCGGATAACGAAATTTTTTATCACTAAACAGTGTTAAAACAATAAATCAGCAGATTTAAATCATCAACAGAGATAAACAGTGTTATTGGCTGCCGTACACACGTGTGCATTCGTACACGTGTGCACTGCCCCGCCAACTCGTGTGCATAGATAACGGTGCAACATGCAACAGTGAGACTCGAGACCAATACAACATAGTGCCCAAACAGTATCAAACTGACTCACAAGTGAGCACAGTAAACATCATGTTTCGGCTATACTGGAACCATAAGTGAAACTCAATTCAGAAGTGAAGTGCAACAGTGAATGATTCAACATATCCAACTAGAAGTACAGTGAACCCAAACAAGGTTCAAGTAATGAAGTAAAACAAGCACACACCCATGACCATAATTGTGACAACTAATGGCAGAGCATATATGTACAAATCAGGGTAGAAGGAGATGCAGTGAAACAGGCTACAAAGACAACAACGTGGATGCAGATTCAAGACTGTCTACCAGTAACAAAATGACCAAATGCAAAGTCACTAAACTCATGCAAGTTCAAAGAAACAACACAGTGCAGACCAGAGACAAGCATGTACAAGAGGCAACAGAATCCAAACTAGCATATGCAACTCACAAACCAAAACTGGACAGAGCAACATGATGAACTACTGACAACAATATTACAAATGCAACTCCAACATCAGAAACTACAGTTGCTACCAAGCAACTGCTACATACAAAATGATCAACCAAGTTCAACAAGGCAAATGCATGCAGACAGTTCAATAGAGAAGTGCATAAGCATCACAAGGCTGAAGTCTACAAAACAAGACAGAGGTAGCAGCTTCAAAAGCCAACAATAAATTCAAAAAAAAATAGGAATAGCAACAAGTCAGGGTCAAAGTACTAATGCATACAGACCTGAGGACCATCTGAAGAATCAAATATAAATGGTAATGCCTCAACAACTGCAACAATCACACTAATACAATCTTAAGTGAAAGTGCTCGATTAAAAGGTAATGGACAGGACAAATGACTGCAACAACCAAATGCAGACTGCTAGTACATCTGAAATGCCCTATATCAAACAGTGATAACGTGGATGCCGACTCAAGTACATCAAGCAAAGAACTCGACAAGTGGACCAGGCCATACACTACAAAAGCATCAATTACCAGAGTAGTAAATGACACTACATGATCAGATAAAAATAATTGGAATTTAGTTTTAAATTTAAAACCGTGTATATAAAAAAAAACAGGGAAGAACAACAAATTCAGACATGCATACTTGTATCACAGCATATAATTCGAATTTCATACTGAACATCACATAATTATTAACATGCAAGCATCAACAATCATACGAATTTTTTCCACAAGCAACAAGTTATAATTTATTTAAACTTTTAGTTTTAAAGTTACTCACGGTTTTGAAGGTTTCAAAACAGTCCTACCTTGTTTAACTTGGACTCAAATTTAAAATTTTACTTTAGGATCAAACAAAAGAAATATCAATTTAACAACGAACAAGTCAGCGATCACAGTTAATCTTGAATTAAAGACATGAGTGCAGACAAACCAAACCCAAGATTTCAGAATGCAGTGGCCATACACATATATACATACAAAAATGTATGTATACAAATGATCAGCCATCAAAGTGCAGACAAGAATGAAGTCAGTGCCAATAGTAATGACAGCAACTCCATCAAGTCGTGACTCAAACTCCAAAATACAGTCAGAGATGTCAACAAGTATGTAAACTACAAGTCAACACATAAGAAATCAACTTCAAGTTATGAAAGCAACTACTGGACCAAGGTGGAATAAAGACTACAGGGACAATACATATATATATACATACATAAATGTATGTATACACATTGTTTCAGTGCCTATTCAAGTGCACATAAAGGTTCAAGCACCCAAAAGCATTTAGCAGCAGTTTCGAAAAAAAACCAGACAACAGTAACTTCAATTTATTAGCTAAATAAATTCAAGGCCGAGAATGCTCAAGTGATAAACCATGGCAAGTTCGAATGCAAATCAAAGTCACAGGAAAATCGATACCGAAGCAAAGTTGAAGGGCCAAGTCGAACAACCCAAAATCAAATGAAATCGACTTCGAAACAAAGTCGAATGCCGACAAATCAAAGGAAGAATTCAACAATCAAATACGATCTAAAATCAAGGGTTACTGAATTAGATGTGAGGGCGAAAACCACTCACCTTCGTTTTTGATCGAAAAGGCGAAGTCGAACTAAGGAAGATCGAATCGCCGAAGCCCTAGTTTCTTTGTGGAGGAGAACGAACGAACGGAGTCGCCTTTTTTTCCGAAGACGATCGAACGCCGAAGAATCGCCGCCATTTATTTTCTTCTCGTCTGTTTTAGGTTTAGGGTTTGTGAATGAGAAAAGTGAGGGGGCGGGTTTGGATTTTTAACAGAGAATAAGGGTATGGGCTTAGGCATGGGCTGGTTATGGTGTTTTATTTTTTTTTCTTTTATTTATTTATTTTTTTTTCCTTTTTAAAACTGATTTGTTTTATATTTAATTTGTTTTGTTAAAATCTAAATTATGTATATATATATTCATTTCGTATTAATAAAATTTGATAAAAGAATTTTAATCGATTTACAATTTCCAAATTCAAACAGAAATTAACAATCGATATTAAATCATTAATTTACGAAGATTTTATCGTTATAAAATTTTCCAACAATAACAACAAATTATCTATCAACTTTAATCGTTTATCGATGATTATAATTTTGGGCAAAACCCCGGTTGTTACAGAAATTCAATTTGAATTCGATTAAATTCTCTACGCGTTTACCCGCCATATATTCACAAAACAATCCCGATAAATACGAAAATTGAAATCCAGTAATAATTCAATATTACGGACCCACTGAAATTGGTTTCGTCAAATTCCGAGACTGTGCCTCGGAATACTATTTTTAAATTCAATTCAAACGATACAATTTCAAAATTGAACAAATCACTTTCAAATTCAATTCTGAAGCTTCTATTATCTTCAGTATTATCAATATGAATTTTCTAAGCCTTTAAATTATTTTTAACCGGCTTAAAATTGAAGATTCAAATTTTATTCAACTTTCAATAGATTAAATTCAAAAATTTAATCGCCAATTCATTCTGATAATTTGAAATTCAAGTCAAATCATCATTCAAATATTTAAAATTAATTAAATATTCTCAAATTAAATTGTTCAAAATTCAGGGTCGTTACAAACTCCCCTCCTTAAAAACTTTTCGTCCACGAAAAGGAAAGGTTGTTAAAATTTCATCGATATTTATACTCTAGTAAAAATTTTACTAACTTAAAACTCAATACAAATAAATGAATATAGGATTCATTCCATTTGTTTAATCTCTCTAGTTCTGTTTATTTTCTCTTTTGTTCATTGATTTTCAAAAATCAAAACCCAAAAGTCTTTTACCAAAATTTTCGATTTACAACTCAGATTCAAACTTAAAATTCTTCACATTAGAGATTTATATAATATATATCTCTTCCAAAGCTGTGGACTTTCAAAACACTGCAAAATCCTCTTCCTTAATTTATTTGGTAGGAATTATGTAATTTTAATTTCAAACTTATTGATTCACTATTTACAGTTTGAAAATACTTGCTAACTCGAAATTTAACAAGTCCATCTTCGTTCTCACAAACATTAGACATACGCTGGCCAGGCGCAGGTCTAAAAATCTCCAAGTACTAAATATACTTGCTTCAATTCCCAGTGAAAATACTTTTAAAAATTCTTTTAAAAATGGATATGGAAAGCACGTTCCCCCATGGATTACAGTTCCACCCGGCGGTTACGCTACTATCCCAGTAGAGTCGCTTGTGGCTGTAGATTTCTCATCTCTTAAATTTCGCCATGGTTGTCGCCATAGATTGCAGTACACACGGCGGTTACGCTACTATCCCAGTAGAATCGCTCGTGTCTGTAGGCATCACGCCCCTCAAATTTCGCCTGGCATTAGATTGCAGTTTACTCGGCGGTTACGCCACTATCCCAGTGGAATCGCTCGTAACTGTGGGCATCTCGCCCCTCAAATTACGCTAATCATCAATCAAATCTAATCTCATCGCGATGATCTATCGCGAAGGATTTCCGATTCAAATAGTCACTCTGACTAAAATTCTACGTAGCTACGAATTTCAAATGGACACTCATCGAGAGTTCCAATACCTTCTCCAATAATAAATGGAAGGTACTTTTCCACATCCTCAGTTTAGAAAACATAATATCATATATGTAGTGCTTTCATTTCACATTTCGTACATATAACATCTATGTAAACTTACATAAGATTTCCATAACAATGTCTTTCTAAACTAACGGTTTTCAATTTACCGCATTCATATATATAAGTTCTAAAAACTTACATATCTCATATTCATAACAAAATAGAGGATTTCAAAATTTTCCTCTAAGTCGATTTGGAAATTTAAGGTTATCTCAAACCTAATTCATATTCATAATTCCATTTATTATCGACTTTCACATTCGATTTGGATTTCACGCTTACATCGTCAATTCTCAACACAGAATTGATGTCTATCGATATATAACCTCTGAGCTCGTACGTCTCAGAGAAGGGTGTTAAGCTAAGAGAATAAATTCTCCGCCACCAACAGATATATATTTAATAGAGATCAATTGCTATGTCATCAATTCACAATGTTAGACATGCAATCCAAATCATCATCTGAAATTCAAAGCTCAACTTATATTGTCTTTGATGTCGAAGTTAAACTCAATTTTAACTTAACGATTCAATCTTTTGAAAAATTTCACATTGAACAAATTGTTCAAATTCTCATTTAACTTTCCAACTTCGACTTCAAAAATGAATTTCAAATCATTTATCCCTTACGGAATATATTCACAACATTTCATATTTGGAAAAAAAAACATTTCCATACTTATTTAAAAATAAGTAATTCACAATCCATTTTATTTTCAACATTTGAAAATATTCGATATACTTAAATCAAAATTAAGTATATATTTCATCTTTAAAGGAAATCATTCTCTTTCACATATTCATTTGAGTTAAAACGAATGTTACGTAAAACATCGTTACGACAACTCAAAATCACTAGTATAGGGATTCGAAATTTAGATAGATATATAAATCCCAATACTATGCAAAACATTTCCTTTCGGAAATCATTTACTATAACAACAGTGTTATAGTCCACCATTTCCTTATATTCGAAAACGTCTATTTCAACAATGAATGTTGAAATCTATGGTTTCGATATTCAATGCCTTTGAAAACATCTTTTAAAACAATTAACTTCGTTTTAAAATGTCGACTTCCCCAAAACATGTCCATTTTATTCAATAATATATTCACGGTCCAAAATTGTGAATATACATCTTTTTACAAGCTATAAGAATTTACTTATCAAAATAAGTCAGTTTCGAATGTATAAACAATGTTTATAAATTCTATTCCTATTTATAAAGACTTCAATTTATAAAAATTGCTTTATTAACCCATTCCTTTATAACTCAGTTTTATATCAGAATTTTAATTTATAAGTAAATTACTTATAAATTCTTTTATTTCGCAACTTCGATTCATTTTATAACTTCACATTATAAAACTTTTAATTCTGAAACTTTTCATCCACTTATGAAATCCATTAAATATTTCACTTTAACACTTATACAATTCCAATATTTTATTAACACTTTTCAAATCTTCAATTTAAGCCGTTTATAATAATTCAAAATTTCCAATTTAAACTATTATATAAATCTATCAGTTTTCCATTTCCAAAATAATCTACTAGTTCTTTAGTAAATCATTCATCGAATTGATTTTCAATTAAATCACATTTGATTCATTCACATTGGATTTTTACTAACATTCATTCATATCCAATTAGTTCACATTCACTAATTTATATTCAAGTCAGTTTGCTTTCAATTCAAATCAAATTTGATTCTAGTTAAATTTACTTATCCTTCAATTTGAATTCAACTTACATAGCTTCCAATTTCCATTAATACAATTTCATTAACACTTAATGAATTTCCTAAACAATCAACTAACAACCAATGCACATTCAATTTAACCAAATTTATTTACTTTGCTTACATTCAATTTGGTTTAACACACTTAATTTCAATTGGTTTATATTCTAATTCTGATTGAATTTTAATATTCACAAATTCACTTTTACAATTAAAGTTGAATTTTCCTTTCTATAACTCAAATTCATATTCATTCTTCACTTTATCGATTCATTTTGATATCAAATTCAATTTGATTCAATATTACTTAAGCCATGTTTCATTTATCTTCACTTGCATTTATTTTCACTATACAGCTTAAGTTCGGCTCAAATTTATTTGAAATTCTATTTTTATTTAACTTAACTAAAGTCAAATTCATATCACATCTTAGAATTCAGATTTTGTTTTACTTAACAAAACTTGTTCAAACATTTAACAACTGGTTTTACTTAAATTTTCTCATTTTATAAGTTATACAACTTATTAAATTTAAACTTTTCGATTCATATCATATAATCACTTATCTTTCAAGTTCAACTTTCCATCTCAACAATTTATCAAATCAAATTCAATTTATTTAACTTCCTTTAGTTAAATTTATTTAACTTTCCTTTAGTTAAATTTCAAATCCATTCATTTATTAATGCTAATTCAATTCAATTTAACTTTTCTTAAGTTAAAAATCTTTATTTCAAAAACAATTTTATACTTCTTTGGATTTGAAAAACGTTTCCTTTTTAAAGTGTTTCTAGTAACTATTCATATTAAACATCATAAACTAAGCTTTGTGTAAACCAAAGCTCTGATACCACGCTGTAACATTCCCCCTTTTGACCGCCTCCAGTCGGTAATTAAACCAACTCGAAACGTTCAAAAAGACGAATTGTTATTTAGTTTATAAGGTTTAAACAGAATCAGCCACAGAAACATAGATAATAACAATCAATTAAAACAAATGAGAATTTATTTCATTACTATAAATCTTTTATATATACATCAGAGTTTATACAATTTTAATACTGATACAGCGGAATATTTAAAATACAATTTTCTTCTGAAACTAAAAATGGTTCTTTACTCTCTCTCTAACTTCGCTGCTCGAAAATCTTCAAGCTGTAAAAATACTCGGTCTGACCCGAGTATTATATTCAAAAGAAAATAATACACAGGTCAGTCTAATTCAAACCAGTTTATTAGTGCATAGAAGCAGTAATAATTTAAATAGACGACAGTCACAATAATTCCCGTCTATCCAATCCTTTTGACAAAGAAATCGGATAACGAAATTTTTTATCACTAAACAGTCTTAAAACAATAAATCAGCAGATTTAAATCATCAACAGAGATAAACAGTGTTATTGGCTGCCGTACACACGTGTGCATTCGTACACGTGTGCACTGCCCCGCCAACTCGTGTGCATAGATAACGGTGCAACATGCAACAGTGAGACTCGAGACCAATACAACACAGTGCCCAAACAGTATCAAACTGACTCACAAGTGAGCACAGTAAACATCATGTTTCGGCTATACTAGAACCATAAGTGAAACTCAATTCAGAAGTGAAGTGCAACAGTGAATGATTCAACATATCCAACTAGAAGTACAGTGAACCCAAACAAGGTTCAAGTAATGAAGTAAAACAAGCACACACCCATGACCATAATTGTGACAACTAATGGCAGAGCATATATGTACAAATCAGGGTAGAAGGAGATGCAGTGAAACAGGCTACAAAGACAACAACGTGGATGCAGATTCAAGACTGTCTACCAGTAACAAAATGACCAAATGCAAAGTCACTAAACTCATGCAAGTTCAAAGAAACAACACAGTGCAGACCAGAGACAAGCATGTACAAGAGGCAACAGAATCCAAACTAGCATATGCAACTCACAAACCAAAACTGGACAGAGCAACATGATGAACTACTGACAACAATATTACAAATGCAACTCCAACATCAGAAACTACAGTTGCTACCAAGCAACTGCTACATACAAAATGATCAACCAAGTTCAACAAGGCAAATGCATGCAGACAGTTCAATAGAGAAGTGCATAAGCATCACAAGGTTGAAGTCTACAAAACAAGACAGAGGTAGCAGCTTCAAAAGCCAACAATAAATTCAAAAAAAATAGGAATAGCAACAAGTCAGGGTCAAAGTACTAATGCATACAGACCTGAGGACCATCTGAAGAATCAAATATAAATGGTAATGCCTCAACAACTGCAACAATCACACTAATACAATCTTAAGTGAAAGTGCTCGATTAAAAGGTAATGGACAGGACAAATGACTGCAACAACCAAATGCAGACTGCTAGTACATCTGAAATGCCCTATATCAAACAGTGATAACGTGGATGCCGACTCAAGTACATCAAGCAAAGAACTCGACAAGTGGACCAGGCCATACACTACAAAAGCATCAATTACCAGAGTAGTAAATGACACTACATGATCAGATAAAAATAATTGGAATTTAGTTTTAAATTTAAAACCGTGTATATAAAAAAAAACAGGGAAGAACAACAAATTCAGACATGCATACTTGTATCACAGCATATAATTCGAATTTCATACTGAACATCACATAATTATTAACATGCAAGCATCAACAATCATACGAATTTTTTCCACAAGCAACAAGTTATAATTTATTTAAACTTTTAGTTTTAAAGTTACTCACGGTTTTGAAGGTTTCAAAACAGTCCTACCTTGTTTAACTTGGACTCAAATTTAAAATTTTACTTTAGGATCAAACAAAAGAAATATCAATTTAACAA
Organism: Allium fistulosum; assembly: GCA_030737815.1. Lineage (NCBI taxonomy): Eukaryota > Viridiplantae > Streptophyta > Magnoliopsida > Asparagales > Amaryllidaceae > Allium > Allium fistulosum. Next base: position 1,529,585,319 of record CM060902.1, read on the forward strand.
CGAACAAGTCAGCGATCACAGTTAATCTTGAATTAAAGACATGAGTGCAGACAAACCAAACCCAAGATTTCAGAATGCAGTGGCCATACACATATATACATACAAAAATGTATGTATACAAATGATCAGCCATCAAAGTGCAGACAAGAATGAAGTCAGTGCCAATAGTAATGACAGCAACTCCATCAAGTCGTGACTCAAACTCCAAAATACAGTCAGAGATGTCAACAAGTATGTAAACTACAAGTCAACACATAAGAAATCAACTTCAAGTTATGAAAGCAACTACTGGACCAAGGTGGAATAAAGACTACAGGGACAATACATATATATATACATACATAAATGTATGTATACACATTGTTTCAGTGCCTATTCAAGTGCACATAAAGGTTCAAGCACCCAAAAGCATTTAGCAGCAGTTTCGAAAAAAAACCAGACAACAGTAACTTCAATTTATTAGCTAAATAAATTCAAGGCCGAGAATGCTCAAGTGATAAACCATGGCAAGTTCGAATGCAAATCAAAGTCACAGGAAAATCGATACCGAAGCAAAGTTGAAGGGCCAAGTCGAACAACCCAAAATCAAATGAAATCGACTTCGAAACAAAGTCGAATGCCGACAAATCAAAGGAAGAATTCAACAATCAAATACGATCTAAAATCAAGGGTTACTGAATTAGATGTGAGGGCGAAAACCACTCACCTTCGTTTTTGATCGAAAAGGCGAAGTCGAACTAAGGAAGATCGAATCGCCGAAGCCCTAGTTTCTTTGTGGAGGAGAACGAACGGAGTCGCCTTTTTTTCCGAAGACGATCGAACGCCGAAGAATCGCCGCCATTTATTTTCTTCTCGTATGTTTTAGGTTTAGGGTTTGTGAATGAGAAAAGTGAGGGGGCGGGTTTGGATTTTTAACAGAGAATAAGGGTATGGGCTTAGGCATGGGCTGGTTATGGTATTTTATTTTTTTTTCTTTTATTTATTTATTTATTTTTTTCCTTTTTAAAACTGATTTGTTTTATATTTAATTTGTTTTGTTAAAATCTAAATTATGTATATATATATTCATTTCGTATTAATAAAATTTGATAAAAGAATTTTAATCGATTTACAATTTCCAAATTCAAACAGAAATTAACAATCGATATTAAATCATTAATTTACGAAGATTTTATCGTTATAAAATTTTCCAACAATAACAACAAATTATCTGTCAACTTTAATCGTTTATCGATGATTATAATTTTGGGCAAAACCCCGGTTGTTACAGAAATTCAATTTGAATTCGATTAAATTCTCTACGCGTTTACCCGCCATATATTCACAAAACAATCCCGATAAATACGAAAATTGAAATCCAGTAATAATTCAATATTACGGACCCACTGAAATTGGTTTCGTCAAATTCCGAGACTGTGCCTCGGAATACTATTTTTAAATTCAATTCAAACGATACAATTTCAAAATTGAACAAATCACTTTCAAATTCAATTCTGAAGCTTCTATTATCTTCAGTATTATCAATATGAATTTTCTAAGCCTTTAAATTTTTTTTAACCGGCTTAAAATGAAGATTCAAATTTTATTCAACTTTCAATAGATTAAATTCAAAAATTTAATCGCCAATTCATTCTGATAATTTGAAATTCAAGTCAAATCATCATTCAAATATTTAAAATTAATTAAATATTCTCAAATTAAATTGTTCAAAATTCAGGGTCGTTACATTGTAGGTGTTTGGGATTGTCCGACTTGCGATGGTTCAACCATTGGTCCAAGGCCTGCATTGACATCTCCCGGTTTTTTGACTTGAGAATCTTTAATCTCTCCCTCTTCGGTATCTTCCTGAGTCCCCTGTGTAATAGACATAGACATAAACAGTTTGAAATCAGAAAAGCTCCTAGAAAAAAACATGTTCCCCCCGTGCCAAGTGTGAACTAGTGTAGTGCAGTGCAGTGTGTAATAGACATAAACAGTTTGAAATCAGAAAAGCGAAATAAAACGACGAGACTTGGAGTTTTTGTCCAAAGAGACCGTCATCGCAGACCATCTCAACTGGCAGGAAAATTGATCAACAACGAAAGCTTTGGGATCGACAATCGGCATATTGAGTTATGAAGTCTGTTACTTAAGTTTATTAGCAAGTTTATCGCTTAGTCCATATCTGAAATTCTTGAAGTTTGGTTGATGAATTCCAAGTTCAACAGTTCAAGTATGCATGTTATATCATTCGTTGTCATCTTATGCTCGAGTTCACCAAGGCAAACTAGCATTGAATGTTTGAATGAGTTGGATTGGATTAGTCAATAATGTAAATGCCAATTCCTTAACTTCATTGCCAATCCTTTCCCCAAGACCTTCATACCGATCCATCTTCTAGACCACTTCCTACCGATCCCTCAATCTAAAGCCTCTATACCGAACCCTATGCCAATGTAGGGAATGTTGATCCCTACAACACTACCCAATATCGATCCATTCTCCAAGAACCCCTTATCATATACTGATCCCTCTACTAGACCTTTCTTCTCTGAACCCAGCCTACAACCTTTCTTCATCCCATCATCTCCTCAACTAAAACTTCACTAACCGATCCCTACCATCACCATTTCACCATAGTCTAAACCCTACTTTACTCCATTCCTAACTCCTTCTCCATCAAAACCATCAGCCGAACCCATCTCCTTCTTCTTTTTCTCTCTCGTATCCAAACGCTCGCCATCGCCACCTTACGCTCACATCAACAACTCGAAGCAGGAAACCTAATCATGTAACTAAAAGTGCTATGACAAATTCGTACCTATATAGGAGTTTTGAATTAAGATGGGGATGAATGATTGAGGGTTGTCGAATTGTAAGCGAAGGAAGGTTCAATTTGTGGAATGGCTCGGATCGTGGATGGATTTGAAATTGAGTTTTGAAGAGCTTTGGTTCAGTAGGGAAGTTCTATGCAAAGATGGGAGAATAAAAAGTGAAGGAAGAAGTGGAGGAAAGTTTATATATGTTTGTGTATGGAAGAGGAATCAGCTACAAGAGCTGAACTAGCCAAAGGTAAGGAACGATCAGCATTGAGGCCTGCCGATCCCTATTAGCACAGCTCAGCCATGGATCGACATGTTGAATGCCGATCCCTGCACATTTTTTTTTAAAAAGAAGAAGAGAAAGGAAAAAAATAACAATGATGGATGAGAGAAAAGTGAATGACGGTAGTGCTCATGAAGGTTTGACTGTAAACGCGAACATGCAAAACACTATAAAATTAGCAACGACCTATGAACATTCGAACACGTCCGGAAGCCAACAACATAAACATGTATATGAATATACACGGGAATGGTTTAGAAGTTCAACTTCTTCAAATCAACAGGAATTGCAATCAAACTCAAAAATTCCAAATTCGAGGCTGGATCAGATAATAAAAGGCTAATAAGTCTCGCATGACCAGATTATATATATAGACGAAATACGACATCGGACTTATATTATTGAAAATCGACCAAGCGTCTTAACGATCAATGGAGAATTCAATGCCTTGGAAAATGATTCGACAAAAGACTAGCAATCAGTTAAGAAGCAAGATGGACTTCTTTCCGACAATTCAAATTTGTTTCGATTCAAAGCACGCCATGTTACTCACAAGAAGTACTTTGAGGGGCATGTGTTATCCGGTATCCTGACCCGACTATATTGGACTAATTGCGCAAGAAAATTCGACTATTGTCAAGAAGGATGACCATGGAGCAATGGTTATAGGACTTAGAAGTAGACTTCAGATGTTTTTATGAAGCCAGGATTAAACAGAGTCGGTAGATAGATGATGTAGGATGCTAGAAATATGGAAGTAGCTTGGATATGCAAGGGATCGACTTAGCTAAATAGTACCTTAGGGATCGACATAGTGAGTTGGATGAAGGGTCAACTTGGATGACATAATGGATGGATCATCATAAGTGATGGCGCATGGATCGGTATAGCCTAATGGAAGAGGATGGGTCGACATAGGAGTATGGAAAAGGAGGATCGGCACCGGAATATGGAAGAAGAGGATCGATCGACATATCTGGGTAAACCAAGGAGGGATCGACGTGTATTATAAAACATGAGTATTTTAGCATTTTAGCAATCAATATATGACGATCCCATGGTTTAAAGCCAATGGAATTTGGGGAGAAAAGTATATGGAACCTATGGGTCATCCCCTGGGGATCCCATGCTAGAATGGCAAAAGATGAGGGATCGACATGATCTACTAAGAAGGGTTCGGTAGAGAGCAATCTTCAAGTAGGTTCTAATTAAAGGTCAATCAAAATCATGAGTTCTACTTGCTCAATCAGCATGATATTCGAAGTACCAGCATGTCTAAACATGAAGAAGCCACCATATGGATCGCTACTCTAGAATTGACCAATGGATGGATCGGTACCGGCCCATCTTCATTAGGATTTGGGCCTAGCAACCCCTATGGTAGGCCCATATGGATAAGAATGTCATGTAGTTGAAGTTTCAGAGAGATTGGTGGTCACCTTCTCCAATAAATATTGGCCTAGAGGGTCATTCTAAGGACCTTTACGCTGCTGGTTACATAGTTCTTTATGGTAATCAACTTTTTTCCTTATTTCTTGTTGTTTGATGTTGTAATCAAATTGATAGTGAATCAATAAAGAGAATATTCAAAGTGGACGCAGGCAAACGGCGCCGAACCACTATAAATCCTGGTGTTCTTGATTATTGGTCTAATTTGCTTATTAGTTTACTCTATTCCTCTATTTTAATTTTCTTTTTTCATTTATTTCTCTACATAAACCTGTTCTTGGGTATTTGTGACCAATTTGGTTGCAAATAAATACTTTCAAAAGGATGTTTCAATGGTTTCTAAAAAAGAGGGTCTATGGTTTCGAAAGCCTTAGTTTTCGAAACAAAGAACCCAATCTCATTTGTAAAGCTAAACCCATAGCAATATGAAAGAGTTTTTGAAATAGCATTTAACTTTGGAGTTTTTGAAGAAGTTTTCCTTACTAAAGATAATAGGTTAAAGGTATTAACCATGTTTCATTTGAAAATGATTATAAGGATATTAAACCATGGATGTTTGAGTTATCATGTATGATCAGTTATCATGTATGCTTCTTATGTAGACAAATTCACTTTATATATTGACCCATAACTGCATTTTGAGGTGTTAAGGGCAGAATAATCAGTTAGGTTGACCCAATAGTGAATATATATTGAGTTAACTCCTATGTATGTAGAATTGCATCTAGGAGGTCTGGTAGACCAGAATATAGGATGCCAAAGACTGATCAAAGGTTATTGGTTTAGATAGGTTCTTAGTAAGCCCATGAAAACTATGTATGGGCATAGTTATTGGCAGGGAGCCAATAGGTTCTTAGTGATCCCATGAAAACTATGTCCGGACAAGATATTGGCATAGGTCAATAGATTCATAGTCAACCCATGAAAACTATAACATGAAAGAAGTTATTGGAGGGCCCAATAGGTTCATAGTGAACCCATGAAAACTATAATTGGATAAAGTTGTTGGTAAATACCAATAGGTTCCTAGTGATCCCGTGAAAACTACGAAACCATACAACCTTGGAACAGGTTGTTAGTCAGCCCATGAAAACTAGTAGGTTAATAATGACCCTAGAAACTATGAACTGAGACAGATAGTCAGATAAATGGGGATGGATAATCCAGAGGATATTGTATGTTTGCATATCATCATGATATATTATGTTATGTTATGTTTTAGCCATTGTGGATGTAGGTGGACAGTATATGGTTAGTATAAATTGGGTTAATATACTAGTGAGGGGAAAACCTATTCTGCTAAGCGACGTAGTCTTACTAGATATCTTTATGGTTCAAGATGGTAGGTTATTATTCACAACGGGCTTTTTGTCTGACTCGAAGTTTATGTTTTCCCCTTATACTCTCAGGTGCTTAATTGATTTTGACTAGTTGAGAGTTAAGGTTTTCAGGTTCTCCTTTAAACGAATAAACTTCCGGAGATATGTAGGGGCCAAGCTAGCTATTAGGAGTTCTTTCTATTTGATTCCGCTGTGTTTTGGATGTAATGGAAAAGTTGTTTAATTGCTTATGTTTAGACTCTGATCAACCAAAGGGCCATCTACATATGTCACTTTTAGAGTATTTTGTAATAATTATATTTCTTTAAACATGGTTTACAATATTGGGATTATGTAATGAATTTGAAATATGATTTGAAGTGGAATAAGAAATATGTTTTATGATTTTAAATTTTTTCCATATCCATATGTTTCTGTTATATCAATGTATCTAACATTACCGCATTTGGTCGTCGAAAATTAATAACTATAGATGACTGCAGCATCTGTAGCCATTAGTTTTAGGCCTCCAAGTGGGGGATGTTACAAGTTGGTATCAGAGCATAGGTTTATGTAAACATAAAAGAAATTTAAACCTAACAGATTTTCAAAACATAACCCAATGAATCTAAGAATAAGACCGGGGTTTCGGTTAACGCTATAGTAACGTACTTGCAATTGCTATTTATATATAAGTATGTACTCCCCACTCTCTTACACCGTTCTTTTGTATCTTACTAAGGCTCATATGTAGATATGCAAGAAAGGAAGGTATAGAGGCAGGAAACATAAGAGGGGATCTAGGTGGAGGAAGCACCGCGACTAATGGAAATGCTCAACCCAATACCAGGAGGAACCCGGGTCGATAAACAAATGCTAACCCAAATACAAATGTCAATGTAGGTGTTGGAGCCCCGCCAGTAGATATGGGGATGATGTATCAGTTCTTTGTTAACCTGATGCAAGCTGGAGCTGCTGTAGGTATAGCTTGTGGGAATGCTGCGAATGTTTATGGAGTTAATCCCATGGCCCTAGTTGGCAATAACTATGCCAAGCTGAGCAGAAGTTACGCCAATCTTGGTGAGAATCCGTTTTTGGGAACATAGGATGATGTCGAAGTAGAAAACTAGCTATTGCACTTTAAAAGGATTTTTGCAGACTTGGGATTAGATGATGAGCAGAAGAGGAGACTTGCCTCTAGACAGTTGCAGGGAGCAGCACTTCATTAGTGGAATAGTGTTATATGGGAATTCCCGAGGAAGAGTTGACTTGGGTAGATTTTCGTAGGCGATTCGAAGATAGGTTTCTGTCTGAAATTTCCAAGTCAGTATTGCTGAGGAAGTTCATGAACTTGGTACAGGGAGAGATGTCGGTGATTGAGTATGCTATGAAGCTTGACAAATTGTCCAGATATGTGTATGCTACTGTTGACACCATCATTAAAATAAACGAGAAGTTTATTCGAGGTTTAAGACCCGAGATTGCTTGGACGACAATGCCACATCTCCGTGATCCAAGTACAGTTGTTGTGGAGATGGAAATCCAGAATGAAGAGATGTTTTCTACTTATGGGAAGGAGAAGCAGGTTGAAACCCAGGGTTTTCAGGGCAAGAAGAGGAGATTCTTAAGAAAGGAATTAAAAAGGAAGAAGCTGCAAAGAAGGCAAAAGTAAATTTGGTTTGCTTTAAGTGTGATAGAAAGGGACATTATGCTCATGAATGTCGAACCGAAAAAGGGAAGAAGGTTGCAAATAAGTAGGGAGTGAAGTGCTTCAACTGCGACCAGATCAGGCATTACAAGAATTAGTGTCCAGAACTGGTCAGAGTGGACAAGGGAAAGGCCTTTGCTTTAGGACCATCATTTGCTAGACCAACCGTTGCTGAGAAGGGAAAGACTGTGATGGAAGGTATGCTTTCGATCCATAGTATACCAGTTAGGGTACTATTTGATACCGGTGCATCACATTCATTTATATCTATGTGTTTGGTAGATAAATTATGTTTAGAACACTTACCTTGTTACTTCCTTAAGAGTTGCGAATCCAATAGGAGGATATGCAACTCTGGGGATGAGATGTGACCAGTTAGAACTTTAGTTGTGAGGTCATAAGTTTGCATGCAGTTTGTATTTCTGATTTCGTAGGCTTGCATGGGGATCATTCTGGGTATGGATTAGTTAGATAGATACGATGCTAGGATATTTTTCCAAGATATGGAAATATCTCTTAGACACCCTAATAGTCGTGATCGGATTATATATTCAGTTGGAGAATTCAGATTCGAGTGCTTATGCTTTGTTGGGAGCTATGAGAGTAGAGAAAGAGTTGAATCAGGTTTTGATAGCAAAAGAGTTTGCAGATGTTTTTGAGCTAGTCACAGGACTACCACCGAAGCGAGCCATTGAGTTTCGGATAGATCTTGTGCCACGAGCTAAACCTCTAAGTAGACCACCTAGCAAGATGACGCCTACCAAGATGAAGAAATTGAAGGTGCAGCTAGTGGATCTAGAAGGGAAGAATTTCATAGACCAAGCAGTTCGCCTTGGGGAGTAGCTGCGGTGTTCGTAAGGACACTAGATGGATCGTTAAGGATATGTATCGACTATTGTAAGTTGAACGAGAAGACGATCAAGAATAGGTATCCTTTGTCGAGAACTAATGATTTATTTGATCAGTTGAGTGGAGCTAGCGTATTTTTCCAATTGGATTTGGCGATAGGTTTCCATCAATTTAGGGTGGCAGTGGACAGTATTCCGTTGACGGCATTTCGGACTAGGTATGGTTCGTACGAATGGTTAGTGATGCCATTCGGGTTAACTAATGCGCTAGCTTTCTTCGTGGATTTGATAAACCGGATTTTCCGAGAGCACTTGGATAGGTTCGTGTAACGCCCCACTCTGAGACCCACTGTAACAAAGAGTATTACGGGAGTAATACTGTCTGTTAAAGCGGAGAATAGAGTATAGTGGAAGCGACCTTTGTAATCAAGCTATAACTATCTACTGAATACGTCGAAAGGATGGTATCTATATATTTTTCTCAAGTGGTTCGACATATTCAATAAATATTTATAACGAAATTACAATGGCTAAAGACCTATTAGAAACAAGCATAGTAATAAATGATAAAACATCACAGAACAGAATCACATAACAAATATAAAATCCCAAAACAATACATCGTCAATACAGATCCAAATACTATAAGTGGGTACAAAGCCACTGCTCACACATGTGAGTCAAAAATATGTACATATCAAAGTCTGAATAATAATAGAGTAGCGGAATAGTGGACAAATAAAAGCGCTATCTATCAGCATAGCAGATAATGTCCAAGCGGAAGCACAGAATCTAAGTCCAGAGACCTAACCTGAAACAACTCGGTCTGACCCGAGCGAAAACAATCGGGTCAGGCTAGCTAAACAATCAGTAATAACTGAGATATATAATAATGCGGTACATAAATAAAACAGTACTTATCCAAAGAGAAGTATATTATGAACCACATGAATATAATGACGATCCCTAATCATCAATAAACAATAAAAATCTCCAAAGAGAAATCAACACCAAAGTGTAGAATAAATAAAATCGCCTCATATCATCGGCGTAGCCAAAGCTATAAAAAGATGCCCATAGGCAATAATCCCAAGAGTGACCAGAGTCTGTAATCAATGCCCAAGCAAAGATCGATGCTCCAAAGAGCAATGGGGATATACTGAAAAGTCAATGAAATCCAACATTGAAAAGCAGTGTCCAGGGACACTGTGAATCCACAAGGAAATCGCACTTACATCGTATGGTTCCATAGAACCAACACCGAATGGCGGTACTCGAATGGATATAAAAATCATCAAATAATACCAATATTGCACGTGCACCGACCAGAGTCGTTGTTGCCAAGTACTGTAGAGTTGTGATCGATCACTCGCACAGATGCGGAACGCACGAGATGGAAAGATCCTTCCCAGAAGGATAAAGGCCCAGAGGCGCATGCCGAAAAATAAACTACTCCATAGAGCAGGTGTCCAGAGACGGTTGCCCAGAGGCGTGGTGACCCAGAGGTCCAGTACTGGCCGCCCAAAGGCTAATGTATCACCAACTTCTTGGAGAGGAACCCGTAAAGTGTTAACAATGAGTCCCATACCCCACGTTCGCACTAAACGGTTTACTAACCAATAGCAAGCTCACACTCCAAACAATAAAAAGTCCACCTCGTATCATCGGTAAACTAGACCCAAAGGTCAAAATGATCAATCGAATAGGTCGGGGATTAACCAGAAAGAAAATACACACAGTTCCATAGGCCGGAGATTTCCTAACCGTTTAAGCACCTTTCCACTTCGCTCGACGTGCTAAAAAGTGAGTGTGAGATTTTTATTATAGAAAATAATGGTGCGAAACGGATTTATAATTGATTTTGAAATCACTTTAAAACGGCTTTTGAAAACTCTCCTATTATGGAGTAATTAATTTAATAATTAAAAATAATATTATATAATAATTTCGAAAGCCATTTAGGAGTGAAAAATCCTTTGAAAATAATTCATAAAACCCATGTACGAAATCTAGAGACAAATCTCAAAGAAATCAATAAAACCAGAAAATCACTGAAAATATTCTTAAGTGTTGGAAAATAGTCCAAAAATGACGCGAACCAAAGTTCGGAAAATTATTCGGACCAGCAAACTGAATCCGAATGGCATGAAAATTGGTAGGCATATAGTCCAAAATCCCTGCTCCAAACTGCAAAAAGAATCGGGAAATTCCGACTTGAAACGAAGAAACAGCATCGTCTCAAATTCGGACAAAAATCATAAAACTTTACTGTGTCAAAACAGTGTAAAGGTCCCACTTCGACGACATGGTCGAAGGGTCACATGAACTCAGATCTTGATGAAATTTGCAGGAGCGTAGAAAAGTACTCCTACTTTGATATGCAACAAGAATCGTTCGGTTTCGACTTGAAACGAAGAAACGACAATGTTCCAAAGTTGGTCCGACGATAACTGAAAATGATCACTATTGTAAAACAGTTTCTGGGTGCTACTTCGGCAATAGAAACGAAGTATCTAATGCACCCAGATCTAAACCAAACTTTGCATGGTTAAAGATCTCGATCTCATCTTTTTAACGAGACCAAAAACGATGAAAACCGACAAAAGAAGAGCCCGGGATGGCGTCGCAAAGTCGGGGTTCTACGCTGAAAACAACGGGAGAAAAGAGACTAAGGCCTATAGCTATGCACTAACTGGCCAGAGATGAAAAACCACAATTTTGGCATAGTAAACTTCAAATTCTGGCAAAATGAATAAAATGAAAGTTGTATCTTAGTTTCTAAGCTTTCCGGAATGACCAAGATCGTCAAATTCCGACCAGAGATGAAAATTCTATGACTAAAACAATTCTCATATCTAAGTTTTATATCACTGTCGTTGTGCTCTCGGGACAGTGGTAAGAATGCACAGTTTTGACCAAATTAATTTCGAAATTTCATGAAACTCAAAACATGAAAGTTTTAGCTCTAAATCTAAGCTTTCCAGAGCATCCAAAATTATTACATTTGGATAAGAAACGAGTAACTTATGGCCAAATCAATTTCAGGTTTTTATTTTATCAACCCTGTAGTTTGTTGTCAGGTCAGCGACAAACAAGCATGATTTCGACCATTCAAACCTCAAAATTAGGCAAAGCACAAAACATAAACGTTATAGGGTACAGAATAAGCTTTCCATAACTTCAAGAAAATCATAATTCCGTTTTAAGATGAATGAGATATGCCTAATTTACTAACAGCAATAAACTAATTATAATTTCAGCTAGCATATATTACCTCTTTCCCAAGCAATGAAAAGAAGATCAAAGAGTTTCACAATCTAAATGCACAAAAAAAAAGAGGATTACAAAATAATTTCAGAAATTAAGAGATGCTTATACATAGATTAGGAGAGGGTTTACCTAGTATTCCTCTCAAGCAAAAGAACAAACACCTATATGGCACTAACCAAAGCTAAGAGATGATGATCAAGGAGCTAGAAAAATACCAAAACACATAAAACAAAGAGTTACAACATGATTTCCAGAAATTAAAGAGAGTTAGAAATGGATTACAAGAGGGTTTTTGCATTACCTTCCCTTACTTTAACTAGCTTAAGCCAATATAAGAGAGCATGGAGCTTTCCTAAGCATGGAGGCCATTTTTAGGTTTAGGGTTTTAGGAATTTGATTAGGGTTGGAATGAATGAGGTTAGGAGAGTTTGAGATAATTTATAGAGGAGGTTTAGGGTGGGTTATTGGGTTAGGTTTATTAACCCAATAAGAAGAGAGTTATTTACATGTTTCCAAAAATTAGTCTAAGTGTTCATATATGTTTATAAAACTCATTTTTCTTATCCAAACCCGTTTTAAAATCTCTCCTAAAATATTTAACTTTCCAAAATAACATTTTATCCTCATTTTAAAATCCCATATTTCCCATTTAATTAAAATAGCCTTTTTCACATAAATTTTGTTATTCCAAAACCTTTTATGCTTCATTAAAATAAATAAAAATCCTAACTTTTATTTATTAGTTGGTAATGCAAATCCCGGGTTGTTACAGACTCCCCCCCTTAAGAAAATTGCGTCCCCGCAATTCCTTAAGATAGATGTCGTCTATAACGTCAAATCCACAAAAGAAGTGATAGAGATAAAATAGAGAATTCTCACCCGTAGAAGAAGATGGGAGAAAGCCAGAATAAGAGCGTTCGATAGATTCTCTGGTCTCCCAAGTGCAGTCCTTAGGATTCGGTGACCATTGAATCTTCACGAGTGGAACCTCTTTGTTGCGAAGGCGTCTAACCTCCGAAATCCAGAATACAACAGCGCAAAAGATCCTCTAAAACACGATTCACCCTCTCCGTCTGACCGTCGGTCTGAGGATGATAAGCAGTCGAGAGATTCAGCTTTGAGCCCAAAGCTGACTGTAGGCACTTCCAGAAGTGACTAGTAAAGATAGTGTCTCGATCACAGACGATAGAGATAGGAATGCCATGGAGTCGAACGACTTCCTTCACATATAACTTGGCAAGCTGAGGAGCGGTCCGAGTGGACTTAATAGGAATGAAATGAGCTGATTTGGTCAAGCGATCAACGATGACCCAAATAGAAGTATGGCCTGACTTCGATCGAGGCAGACCGTTAATAAAATCCATGGATATCTGATCCCATTTCCACAATGGAATCTCTAGCGGCTGAAGAAGACCGGATGGACGCTGGTGCTCAGCTTTGATCTGTTGACAAGTCATGCAACGGCTTACATAACTTGCAACATCACTCTTCATGCCTTCCCAATAATATAGACGACACATGTCGGCATACATCTTGCTCGACCCGGGATGAATAGTGTACTTAGTGCGATGACACTCGTCTAGAATGTCACGCCTAAGTGATAAATCAGATGGTACCAAAATACGGTTATTCCTGCGAAGACACCGATGAGAATCAATAGAATAATCCGACAATATCTCATCACTGGATCCCGACTCAAGGAGATGAATATATCGCCACAAGTCTGGATCCTGCCGCTGAGCATGGGCAATGTGATCCAATAGAATAGGTCGAGCTTCCAAGCTGAATAGCAAGATCTGAGGATCAGAAGATGGAGCTCGATTTCGAATGTCACACATAGAAAGAGTCTCAAGAATATCCCACTCAGCTATCATCATAGAAACAACTGCCGAGTGTTTGCGACTGAGCGCATCTGCAACACGATTCCCCTTGCCAGGGGTATACTGAATGTCTAAGTCATATGAGGCGAGAAACTCAAGCCATCGCTGCTGCCTCATGTTGAGATCCTTCTGACTGAATAAATACTTCAGAGACTTGTGATCGGTGTAAAGAGTGAAGCATTCGCCTAATAGAAAGTGACGCCACGTCTTCAAAGCAAAGACGATAGCTACCAACTCAAGATCATGAGTCGGATAGCGAACCTCATTCGGACGTAGCTGCCTAGAAGCATAAGCAACTACCCGATCCTTCTGCATAAGCACATCACCGGGGCCGCTACCACAAGCGTCGGTGTAAACAACAAGATCCTGGTTACTCTCAGGAACCACAAGAATAGGAGCATGGGTGAGAAGTTCCTTCAATCGCTGAAAGGAAGCTTCACACTTATCAGACCAAATAAAACGAACCCCCTTACGAGTCAGAGTCGTGAGGGGAAGTGCAACTCGAGAGAAATCCTTGATAAACCGACGGTAATAACCCGCCAGCCCAAGGAAGCTGCGAATATCATGAACGTTCTCGGGCTGCTTCCAATTCTGAATAGCTTCGATCTTGGCAGGATCGACGGAAATACCCTCAGATGATACAATATGGCCCAAGAACTTGACCTTGCTCTCCCAAAAATGGCTCTTGGAGAGCTTGGCCTTAAGCTGATGCTGACGAAGAGTATCCAAGACGATCCGCAAATGATGAGCATGCTTTGCCTCGGATCTAGAATAAATAAGAATATCGTCGATGAAGACCAGAATGAATCTATCGATGTATTCCCGGAATACTCGATTCATGAGATCGACGAAGAAAGCCGGAGCGTTCGTCAAGCCGAACGGCATGACCAGCCACTCAAAAGAACCATAACGAGTGCGAAATGCTATAAGAGGAATGCTGTCTTCTGCGACTCATAGCTGATGAAATCCGGTGGCAAGGTCAAGTTGAGAAAAGACCTTCGCACCGCTCAACTGATCAAACATATCGTCTATCCATGGCAATGGATAACGATTTCTGATGGTCAACTCATTAAGCTTGCGATAGTCAATGTAAAGCCTAAGAGAGCCATCAGCCTTCTTAACGAAGACCACAACAGCACCCCATGGCGAAGAACTGGATCGGATGAACTGCTTCGCTTCAAGCTCAACTAACTGCTTCCTGAGTTCCTCATTCTCCTTAGTAGACATTCTCGTAGGAGGACGCCCAACTGGATGAGAGCCTGGAATGAGATCGATGCGGAACTCAATAGCTCGCTTCGGTGGTAAACTAGATACTGGCTCGAAGATATCGGGGAAATCCTGAACAACTGGAATACGAGATAAGTTCAAATCCTCATCTCGTGAATCGAGAGAGAATAAAGTAACATCAGAAATCCCAACATCCTGAAGAGCAATAGCTAACGGAGCGGACGAGTCAGGATGATGAAGAAATAATATCCGCTCCGAACAAATGATTTTGGCGTCGTGCTGAACGAGCCAATCCATGCCAAGAATCATATCAAAGCCCAAATACTCCATAACGTGGAGATTTGCACGGAAAGAAAATCCACAAAGATCGATATCTATATCCTCACAAAGCAAGCTAAGGGTCATGGATCCGCCGATGGGATTCACAATCCTTAGTGAAGAAACCAAACAAGTAACATCCAAAGATAAAGTATCAACTAGTTCCTTTGATACAAATGAGTGAGAGGCACCCGTATCAAAAAGAACTCTAATAGATCTACCATGAAATAAAATAGAGCCTTCAAGAAAGGAAGGATGTGTACCTTTAGGCTGAGCAGAAGTGGTAGGATTCTTGGCAGCATTAAGCCTGCCAGGCTTGGCACTAGCTGGAGCAATAGGACAAGCGGAGATCCTGTGTCCATCCTTCTTGCAGAAGGTGCAATAGAGAGGTTTGGGACACTCTCGAACATATGATCGGTAGATTTAGTTAAGCACGATTCAAAGATAGATAATTCATTAAGGAATATTACGGAATATAATAGATTCCTATACATATTCCTATCTTACCTATCAATAAACATAAGGAAGGGATTTGATTTAATTCGGATCTAATTGAAATGTATTGTACTAAGTGTATATGTTCTGTGTTTATTATGCTTATTCCTGAAACCAGGCTCTGATACCAAACTGTAACGCCCCACTTTGAGACCCACTGTAACAAAGAGTATTACGGGAGTAATACTGTCTGTTAAAGCGGAGAATAGAGTATAGTGGAAGCGACCATTTGTAATCAAGCTATAACTATCTACTGAATATGTCGAAAGGATGGTATCTATATATTTTTCTCAAGTGGTTCGACATATTCAATAAATATTTATAACGAAATTACAATGGCTAAAGACCTATCAGAAACAAGCTTAGTAATAAATGATAAAACATCACAGAACAGAATCACATAACAAATATAAAATCCCAGAACAATACATCGTCAATACAGATCCAAATACTATAAGTGGGTACAAAGCCACTGCTCACACATGTGAGTCAAAAATATGTACATATCAAAGTCTGAATAATAACAGAGTAGCGGAATAGTGGACAAATAAAAGCGCTATCTATCAGCATAGCAGATAATGTCCAAACGGAAGCACAGAAGCTAAGTCCAAAGACCTAACCTGAAACAACTCGGTCTGACCCGAGCGAAAACACTCGGGTCAGGCTAGCTAAACAATCAGTAATAACTGAGATATATAATAATGCGGTACATAAATAAAACAGTACTTATCCAAAGAGAAGTATATTATGAACCACATGAATATAATGACGATCCCTAATCATCAATAAACAATAAAAATCTCCAAAGAGAAATCAACACCAAAGTGTAGAATAAATAAAATCGCCTCATATCATCGGCGTAGCCAAAGCTATAAAAAGATGCCCATAGGCAATAATCCCAAGAGTGACCAGAGTCT
This sequence comes from Allium fistulosum, assembly GCA_030737815.1. Classification (NCBI taxonomy): domain Eukaryota; kingdom Viridiplantae; phylum Streptophyta; class Magnoliopsida; order Asparagales; family Amaryllidaceae; genus Allium; species Allium fistulosum. Next base: position 1,529,601,834 of record CM060902.1, read on the forward strand.
GTAATCAATGCCCAAGCAAAGATCGATGCTCCAAAGAGCAATGGGGATATACTGAAAAGTCAATGAAATCCAACACTGAAAAGCAGTGTCCAGGGACACTGTGAATCCACAAGGAAATCGCACTTACATCGTATGGTTCCATAGAACCAACACCGAATGGCGGTACTCGAATGGATATAAAAATCATCAAATAATACCAATATTGCACGTGCACCGACCAGAGTCGTTGTTGCCAAGTACTATAGAGTTGTGATCGATCACTCGCACAGATGCGGAACGCACGAGATGGCAAGATCCTTCCCAGAAGGATAAAGGCCCAGAGGCGCATGCCGAAAAATAAACTGCTCCATAGAGCAGGTGTCCAAAGACGGTTGCCCAGAGGCGTGGTGACCCAGAGGTCCAGTACTGGCCGCCCAAAGGCTAATGTGTCACCAACTTCTTGGAGAGGAACCCGTAAAGTGTTAACAATGAGTCCCATACCCCACGTTCGCACTAAACGGTTTACTAACCAATAGCAAGCTCACACTCCAAACAATAAAAAGTCCACCTCGTATCATCGGTAAACTAGACCCAAAGGTCAAAACGATCAATCGAATAGGTCGGGGATTAACCGGAAAGAAAATACACACGGTTCCATAGGCCGGAGATTTCCTAACCGTTTAAGCACCTTTCCACTTCGCTCGACGTGCTAAAAAGTGAGTGTGAGATTTTTATTATAGAAAATAATGGTGCGAAACCGATTTATAATTGATTTTGAAATCACTTTAAAACGGCTTTTGAAAACTCTCCTATTATGGAGTAATTAATTTAATAATTAAAAATAATATTATATAATAATTTTGAAAGCCATTTAGGGGTGAAAAATCCTTTGAAAATAATTCATAAAACCCGTGTACGAAATCTAGAGACAAATCTCAAAGAAATCAATAAAACCAGAAAATCACTGAAAATATTCCAAGTGTTGGAAAATAGTCCAAAAATGACGCGAACCGAAGTTCGAAAAATTATTCGGACCAGCAAACTGAATCCGAATGGCATGAAAATTGGTAGGCATATATTCCATCATCCCTGCTCCAAACTACAAAAAGAATCGGGAAATTCCGACTTGAAACGAAGAAACGGCATCGTCTCAAAGTCGGACAAAAATCATAAAACTTTACTGTGTCAAAACAGTGTAAAGGTCCCACTTCAACGACATGGTCGAAGGGTCACATGAACTCAGATCTTGATGAAAATTTGCAGGAGCGTAGAAAAGTACTCCTACTTTGATATGCAACAAGAATCGTTCGGTTTCGACTTGAAACGAAGAAACGACAATGTTCCAAAGTTGGTCCGACGATAACTGAAAATGATCACTATTGTAAAACAGTTTCTGGGTGCTACTTCGGCAATAGAAACGAAGTATCTAATGCACCCAGATCTAAACCAAACTTTGCATGGTTAAAGATCTCGATCTCATCTTTTTAACGAGACCAAAAACGATGAAAGCCGACAAAGGACGAGCCCGGGATGGCGTCGCAAAGTCGGGATTCTACGCTGAAAACAACGGGAGAAAAGAGACTAAGGCCTATAGCTATGCACTAACTGGCCAGAGATGAAAAACCACAATTTTGGCATAGTAAACTTCAAATTCTGGCAGAATGAATAAAATGAAAGTTTTAGCTTAGTTTCTAAGCTTTCCGGAATGACCAAGATCGTCAAATTCCGACCAGAGATGAAAATTCTATGACTAAAACAATTCTCAGATCTAAGTTTTATATCACTGTCGTTGTGCTCTCGGGACAGTGGTAAGAATGCACAGTTTTGACCAAATTAATTTCGAAATTTCATGAAACTCAAAACATGAAAGTTTTAGCTCTAAATCTAAGCTTTCTAGAACATCCAAAATTATTACATTTGGATAAGAAACGAGTAACTTATGGCCAAATCAATTTCAGGTTTTTATTTTATCAACCCTGTAGTTTGTTGTCAGGTCAGCGACAAACAAGCATGATTTCGACCATTCAAACCTCAAAATTAGGCAAAGCACAAAACATAAAGGTTATAGGGTATAGAATAAGCTTTCCATAACTTCAAGAAAATCATAATTCTGATTTAAGATGAATGAGATATGCCTAATTTACTAACAGCAATAAACTAATTATAATTTCAGCTAGCATATATTACCTCTTTCCCAAGCAATGAAAAGAAGATCAAAGAGTTTCACAATCTAAATGCACAAAAAAAGAGGATTACAAAATAATTTCAGAAATTAAGAGATGCTTATACATAGATTAGGAGAGGGTTTACCTAGTATTCCTGTCAAGCAAAAGAACAAACACCTATATGGCACTAACCAAAGCTAAGAGATGATGATCAAGGAGCTAGAAAAATACCAAAACACATAAAACCAAGAGTTACAACATGATTTCCAGAAATTAAAGAGAGTTAGAAATGTATTACAATAGGGTTTTTGCATTACCTTCCCTTACTTTAACTAGCTTAAGCCAATATAAGAGAGGATGGAGCTTTCCTAAGCATGGAGGCCATTTTTAGGTTTAGGGTTTTAGGAATTTGATTAGGGTTGGAATGAATGAGGTTAGGAGAGTTTGAGATAATTTATAGAAAGGAGGTTTAGGGTGGGTTATTGGGTTAGGTTTATTAACCCAATAAGAAGAGAGTTATTTACATGTTTCCAAAAATTAGTCTAAGTGTTCATATATGTTTATAAAACTCATTTTTCTTATCCAACCCCGTTTTAAAATCTCTCCTAAAATATTTAACTTTCCAAAAATAACATTTTATCTTCATTTTAAAATCCCATATTTCCCATTTAATTAAAATAGCCTTTTTCACATAAATTTTGTTATTCCAAAACCTTTTATGCTTCATTAAAATAAATAAAAATCCTAACTTTTATTTATTAGTTGGTAATGCAAATCCCGGGTTGTTACAGTTCGTATCGGTATTCATAGATGAAATTTTAATTTACTCCAAGGATGAAAAGGAGCATGAATTTAATCTTAGAGTAGTACTTGAGACACTAAGGCAGCATTAGCCGAAAGCGAAGTTTTCAAAGTGTCATTTTTAGAAGAAAGAAGTTAAGTTTCTGGTTCATGTGGTTTTATAGAAGGGTCTGTCAGTTGATCCGGATAAGATCAAGGTTGTTAACAACTGGAAGAGACCTGAGACGATGATTGAGATCAGAAGTTTTCTTGGACTCGCTGGCTATTAACTTAGATTCATTAAGGACTTCTCGTGGATAACGGTGCCTTAAACTAAGCTAACTAGGAAGGACGTGAAGTTTATTTGGTCTAACAAATGTGAAGAAGCATTCGTTAAGTTAAAGCATTTGTTAACCAACGCGCCTGTACTAGTAGTACCAGAAGGGAATCATGGATTAGTGGTGTAATACTGATGCATGTTGAACGGGGTTAGGGGCTGTACTAATGCAGAAAGGTAAATTTATTGCCTATGCTTCACGACAGCTTAGACCGCATGAAGTGAAATACCCTACTCATGACCTAGAGTAGGAAGCGGTAATCTTCGCATTGAAATTATGGAGACATTATCTCTTAGAGGAGAGATTTGAGTTATATACAGATCATAAGTCCTTAAAGTATTTATTCTCTCAAAAGGAGTTGAGTATGAGACGGCAAAGATGGTTGGAATTTTCAACAGCTTATGATTTTGTTATAGAGTATTCACCAGGGAAAGGAAATAAAGTAGCGGATGCTCTTAGCAGAAAACATCAGAATATGGTGTTAGCTATGATAGCAGAGTGGAAGAATCTAGAAGCTTTGACTACTTGTAAAGTGCAGTTGAAGCCGACTGCTAATTCTAGTCAGGGCATTGCCAAGTTATCCTGCTTGTAAGTTCAACTAGTATTGATCGAAAGGATTGCTTCTAAACATAAAGAGGAACCATTTTTGGCCAAAAAGATTAAGAGGCTGGAGGTTGGATTAGAGATTGATAACCTGAAGGATTTTAGTCTTGACCAGAATGGGTGGTTGAGGAAGAAGAAACGGTTGTGAGTCCCAAATGTAGAGAACCTAAGGAAGGAGGTCCTTAGAGAATGCCATCGACCAAAATTTACAATTTATCCTGGGGGAACCAAGATATATCAAGGCATGAAGAGAAGTTTCTACTGGGAAGGCATGAAGAGGGATGTTGGCTTATGGGTGAAGCACTGTGTGAACTGTCAACAAGTAAAAGTCGAACATCAAAAGCCGAGTGGGTTGCTTCAACCTTTAGAGATACTAGTTTGAAAATAGGATTCGATGTCCATGGATTTTATAGACCGGTTTCCAAGGTCGAATTGAGAAAATAAAAGTATATGGCTCATAGTGGATAGGTTGACCAAGAGCGCCCACTTCATTCTAATTAAGTCAACTAGGACGACACCTATTTTAGCCAAGTTGTTTATGAAAAACATAGTTAGACTACATGGAATTCCTAGTAGTATAGTCAGCGATAGAGATACTTTGTTTACTAGTGAGTTCTGGAAGAGTCTACAGGAGGTGTTAGGTACCAAGCTCAAGATGAGTACTGCTTATCACCCCCAGACATATGGGCAGTCAGAGAGAGTCAATAAGGTACTCGAGGATTTGTTGAGAGCTTGCATGCTAGATTTTGGTGGATCATGGGAATACCACCTACATTTAGTTGAGTTTTCCTATAATAATAGTTATCAGACTAGTATAGGAATGGCACCTTTCAAAGCCTTTTATGGAAGGCCATGCAAGTCACTAGTGTGTTGGTTGGAAACCGGAGACTAATTAGTCTTAGGTTCAGATCTAGTACGAGAGGCCACAGAGAAGATTGAGTTGATCCAAGGAAGGATGAAGGAAGCTCAGTCTAGACATTTACGCAGATAAGAGGCGTAAGGATCTCGAGTTCTCAGTTGGAGATAGAGTGTTCATTAAAGTATCACTACTGAAGGTTGTGGTACGATTTGAATAGTCGAGGAAACTGGCACTGAGATATGTTGGACCGTTCCCAGTTATAGAGATGATCAGGAAGCTCGTGTACAGAGTAGAGTTACCGAGCAGTTTGGCAGGTGTCCGTAATGTGTTTCATGTGTTTCATGTGTCTCATCTTCGTAAGTATGTGCATGATCCAGAGACTACAATTACTCCGACTGCATTGGAAGACTTAGTAGTAGAATCGAATCCAACTTTTATTAGATAACCAGTTCGGGTTGTAGCAAGAGATAAAAAAAAGTTAAGAAACAAGATAGTCAAGTTGGTGAAAGTTCAGTGGATCGACAACAAGAAGGATTGTACTTGGGAGACAGAAGACATGGTTAGAGATACTTATCCTGATATGCTGTAAGGGTGTGATCTATATTTATCTTATATAGACTATTTTCTAGTCAGGTAGGCTAGTATTGTAGTTAGGAGATGTTACAGATGATTGCTATGATTAGTATTTAGTCCTTACTGAATTTCGAAGACGAATTTTTTTAAGGGGGAGCCTGTAACAACCCTAACTTTAAGTAAAATTATTCAGGAGATTTTATTAGATAATTAAATAGAATAATGTAGAGACAAGAGTGATAAGGGGATGAAGATTTGAAAACTAAATAGAAGTCGTACCTTAACTAAATGAAATCATAAGAATGGGTTTATAAAATGATTTTATAAGTTAACTTCTCAAGAGAATAAGGCAAGGGTATTATGGGAAATAGCCGTATACCATAACCCCATAACCCCTAAACCATTACCTTATTCTTATTCATGTTTTTCACAAAATGAATACATAAACAAAGGAGCTTCAAGGCCGGCAATAACCCTAGGAGAAAAGGGGATCAAAATCAGCTATATGCTAAGGATTCAAGTAAGGAAGAATTAAGAAAGATCAAATCTCAAGTAACTTATCCAAATAAGGTGAATAATAATCTAAAACCATCTTATATGTGTCTTAAGAAACATTTTGGTTTCGGATTTGAAGTTTAAAACCATTTGGATGATTTGAATGATGATATGCTTTGATTATATGCCATGTTTTATTTAAACAAGTATGTTTGTAAAAAGTTTGATTCGATTTTAAGGTTAAAATCATGTAAGATGGGTTTCGAATGCCATGAGGATTTAATATATTATGCAAGACATTATTTTGGATATGGGTTTAAATTTTCATAATAATCCAAGCTATGTACAATTTATTATGAATTTTGAATGGAAGAAATAGATAATTTGAGTTTAAAAATTAATTACGGCAATTATATAAAGTATTTGGGTCCGAAATTTATATATGTTAGAAAATATATTAACGGTGAATTAAGATGATTTTTGGGGATTTTTCCTAAGTAATTTACTACAAAAATTAAATTAATTAAGTTTGAGGACTTAAATGTATTAATTGTTTTGTTAAGGGGAAGAGCTTCAATGCTAAAATATTTCTAATTATTAATTGATGAATTCGGTAGCCTTTTTTGTAAAAGATTTTGGTAAAGGATTTAGCAAGAAATCATATTTTGACAAATAAGGCAAGCAGTTGAAAAGAAATTTCTTTTAAAGGCTAAAAATCAGTTTTCCTTGAATTTACTACTTCGCCACTTCCACCTGATGGCTTTCGACACCATACTTCTACCATTGAACCCATTCGAAACCAAAACACATGATATCAAGCCATTGATACGTAGTGGATTGAAGAAAGGCGGAAGACACAGTGTCGAAACCTAGTTTTCGAAGGGGTTGAAGCCAACTATAATGGCTTTTGAATTAGTTAACTTGCCTTCGTTTTAGAAAAAGGCTTTCGAAAGAGTTACCGCATTTCTATTTGAGAAAGCTTTTGAACGAGTTGCCGCTCATTTAATTTTGAAAAGGAACTTTTGAAAGGATAGTTGTCCTTGAACTTAGTCGAAACCTAGATGTCACCTTCATACCTTTCGAATAGGTTAAAGGCCGCTTTTCTATATAGCCTTATAACAATGAGTTCAAAAAGGAAGCTTTTATTTTATTAATATTGAAGCCACTTCTTAATGCTTTCGAAAGGGTCCCTAGTCGTTTATATTAAAGGTTTCGAAGGCAATGGTTTCGAAAGGGTGGTTCTGAAGCCATCTGTTCCCCAAATTCTTTTACTTGGAGATTAATGATTTCGAAAGGGTTACTTTCGCCTATGTTCACATTGACCCAAAAGTTATATTTAAGGTTAAAGCCAATGATTTTGAAAGAGATACTTTCAAATGGTTTTGAAACTATGCTTCTACAAATTTCTGCTTGAACTAAGTGGTTTCGAAAGATAAGCTTTAATACTTTCAAAGGGTATGTCTTAATGGTTTTGAAAGGAAAATTTCAATGCTTTCGAAAGGAATGTTTTAAGTGTTTCGAATGTTACTTTTAAATGTTTTGAAAAGAAGGTTTGAATACTTTCGAAAGGTATGTTTTAATGGTTTCGTAAGAGAAGGTCTAAGGTTTAGAAAGCCTTAGTTTTTGAAACAATGAACCCAATCTCATTTTTAAAGCTAAACTCATGGCAATATGAAAGAGTTTTTAAAATGGCACTTAACTTTGGAGTTTTTGAAGAAGCTTTCCTTGCTAAAGATAATAGGTTAAAGGTATTAACCAAGTTTCATTTGAAAATGATTATAAGGATATTAAACCATAGATGTTTGAGTTATCATGTATGCTTCTTCTGTAGACATATTCACTTTATATATTGACCCATAACTGCATTTTGGGGTGTTAAGGGCAGAATAAACAGTTAGGTTGACCTAGTAGTGAATACATATTGAGTTAACTCTTGTGTGAGTAGAATTGCATCCAGGTGGTCAGGTAGACTAGAATATAATCTAAGATTGTTGGTTTAGACAGGTTCTTAGTAAGCCCATGAAAACTATGTATGGAGATAGTTATTGGCAGGGAGCCAATAGGTTCCTAGTAATCCCATGAAAAATATGTCTGGACAAGATATTGATAGAGGTCAATCGGTTCATAGTCAACCCATGAAGTCTATAAAATGAGAGAAGTTATTGAGGGGCCCAATAGGTTCATAGTGAACCCATGAAAACAATAATTGGATAAAGTTGTTAGTAAATACCAATAGGTTCATAGTGATCCCATGAAAACTATGAAACCAGATAGTTAGTAAGCTTAGAAGAGGTTATTAGTTAGCCCATGAAAACTAATAGGTTAATAGTAACCCTAGACACTATGAGCTGAGATAGATAGTCAGATAAATGAGGACGGGTAATCCAGAGCATATTGTATGTTTGCGTATCATCATGATATATTATATTATGTTATGTTTTAACTATTGTGGATGCAGGTGCACAGTATATGGTTAGTATAAATTGGGTTAAGATACAAGTGAGGAGAAAACGCATTCTGCTAAGCAGTGTGGTTTCACTAGATATCTATATGGTTCGTGATGGTAGGTTATTATTCACACCAGGATTTTTGTCTGGCACGAAGTTTATGTTTTTCCCTTAAACTCTCGGGTGCTCAATTGATTTTGAATAGTTTGAGGGTTAAGGTTTTCAGGTTCTCCTTTAGACGAATAAGCTTCTGGAGATGTGCAGGAGGCAAGCTAGCTATAAGGAGTTCTTTTGTTTGATTTCGGTGTGTTTTGGATGTAATGGCAAAGATGTTTAATTGCCTATGTTTAGACTCTGATCAACCATGGGGGCATTTTCATATGTCGCGCTTGGAGTATTTTGTAATAATTATATTTCTATAAACGTGATTTATGGTATTGGGATTATGTAATGAATTTGAAATATTATTTGATGTGGAATGAGAAATCTGTTTTATGATTTTTTTTTAAATTTCCATATCCATATGTTTCTGCTATATCAATGTATCTAACACTACCGCATTTGATCATCGAAAGTTAATAACTATGGATGACTGCAGCATCCGTAGCCGTTAGTTTTGGGCCTCCATGAGGGTGATGTTACAATAAGTATGCAAGTTCCTGATTTAAATCTAAGTTATGTGCTTTCTTATGTAAGGTCAAGGTCGAAGTCCAATTATGATCATAGGCGAGCATACAAGTCTCCAGTTAGGATAAGACCAACGTAATATGCTAATCGTATGTCATAATTCAAGAATTAAGGGGTCAATTATGCTACGCAATTGCTTAATTTCCAATTCCTTATGTGTACAAGACTCAAGTATTAAAATCAGCTAAATCCCCAAACTGATTTAGGGTTTACAAATTTGAAAACGTGTAAGAAATATGGATAGAGAATTCAGTCAACAAAACAATACCCCTAGGGTCATATTTATAGAGGAGAAGTGATAGGGTCTTCGACGCGGTCAAAATGTGATGGAGTCTGTAATGACTTTGAAGAATTTGATGTGGTAAAGTATCAGGTCTCCGCTTTGCTTCTTTAGTGGGAGCATGCGGTAATCTTTGGCAGTAATGATAGCATTACCAAGTATAATGTCAGCGTCTTTCAAGTGATATGAAGATCGAAGGGTTGTATTGAACAACGGTGAAGAGCGGTGCCACTTGGCATCTTTTTTGCTATTATCATAGTGCGGTGTTAAGGTCTTCATGGACATTGATAGTGTCCAATATTAATACTGCTTCAGATAGATACGTGACGTCCATGAAATGCGGATAACACACGTTGATGCAGTGGCGTGTCGAATGTTGCTGAAGTGTAGTGCAATGTCTTTGAAGAGCTGTAAAGTGTAGTACTTCGTGATGGTTGACGGCGAGCTTGTTGTGGTAACCATATGTGAATGATGGTGTCAACAAAGTTTAGCATCGGCGGAATGCGCTGTGAACCTCCTCGACACCCGTTGATGGCTCATGATATTGATCACTTGCGATGTTGATTAAGTTTGGAGTCATTGTGATGTTGTGTCTCAAAATGCCTGTGAAGGGCGGCAAGGTACACAACATTACTTAGTAGCTGCCATAAAGGAGTTACACCATCGAAGTGCCTATTATGGGTCTCTTCAACATTCGACGATATCATTTTTCCTCGTTGGAGTGGTGCGACAATGATGATTCACGTGATGATGTGTGGTAGTTCTATTGAAATCTCCATGTCTTCGGCGTTATTGGTCTTTGTCGAAGAACCTCTTCTTGCAATGAGGTTCAATGTCATCCCTTTAAAGCCTTGAATCCAACACCATATCCTCCTGTGAAATTATATGGATAAAAAAGGTCTATTTATCTCTTACATTTTATAGGAATAACCATGCCTCTCTCACTGCAGTGGATAAGAAATACAATCTATGCAATCTTCATATTAAATGGCAACTAAGCCTAAGGAAATAACCTTTCCCAATTCTTGTTTTGCTTTCCCAACTTAACTCTACCAATATCTTCCATGTTTGTTTACCATCTCATTACCATATGTTACTATCTCCTTTTAATGCCATTCTTTTGATAGTATTCTCAATCCTTGGTATTTCCCTTATTGATAAGTCTCCTACAAGCATATTCCAAAATTTATAGAAGTGCCCTTTAATATCATTTTTATGAGTTACATACATATGAACATAATATTCTTAGGCTTTTCCTAGTGTCCTCACACTCTAAGGGGATTCCTTGTTACTTTTCCAAAAGTGGTCATCGTTATCTCCTTCATAAACTTGTTATTTTTCCCCATCTCACCTAGGCATTAATTCATATCTACTTCATATTTAAAATCATGGTTTGGTCTTTACCCTTTTTATTCAAAAATGAAAAATTCAAAGAAAAGATTTGAAATATTTAATCCCAAAACTCTTATCTTTAAAATTGTTACTTAGAAACTTTTATTGAATTCAAAAATACTTGGTGTTTTTAACACTTTTCAAAACTTACATTTTAAAATTTTTGAATTTAATTTATACCCTAAACTTAAGAGGGAACGTTAGCAATTCTAAGTTTAAAATCAAATCAACTTTTTCTTTTAAAGACTTTTATTTCATAATAATCTAGGATTTTTAATTCAGTCATTTATTAAGTTCTTCTTTTCAAAACTTATTCATTTCACCAAATCATTTCTTCTAAAAACATACTTTATATGTTTCTAAAACATCTTTCATAAATTTTGACTTATAAAAACTAGAGTAGATAAGAAAAACTCTCATCCTATCAATTCCTTTACATTTCCTACTCTCCCAAACATCCAATATTGAGAAGACTCTCAATTGTCATAAAAGGGAGACTTTTAAAAGATACCTAAACTTAATGCGTATAACAATGAAAAATATGAATTTTCCTTTGTTTAGCTTCTCTAATTAGATTACTAGCACTATTTTTAATAAAATTTACTAACACTATTTCTAATCACTACATTTTTTGTTACACTTAAGGGTCCTATATTTTAATGCATTAGAACTACTTCTCCCTTAAGGGGAATTGTTAATGCTATAATTCTCTATGTATCGCTTAAAAGAGGGTTCGTGTTTTGTGTGAAATTACAAGGAATTATGTTTCATTTTCTTTATTGAAATAAACAGTACAAAATACGGGTTTCCATATTTTATACATCTCTTCCTTTGCATTTAAGTTCCTTATTATTTCAAACAAAACATATTTATTTGCAACATGATTGATTCATAGAAACTTATTTTGTTATCCCTTTTTCATTCCAGTGAATTAAAATATGTCAAATCCCAACCTAATTAAAATAAGTTAAACTTTACTTTTATTTAATTTCAAAACTTCCTACTAATCAACCCTTCAACCTAAATTGCACTAACTTCACTTGTTTCTCTTAATTTATCTTCTCTTTATTACTATAGTGTAGTCACTTACAGCTCAATTTATCTTCTTTTCTAAACCATTTACTCTATTCCAATCTACACCACTTATATTGTCCACCCATACAGACCTTTTTATATCTTAAAAACTTTCAATACATAGAAAGATTCACGAGTTATATTGCTTCATTATTTCTTTTCATAAGAAAATAGCCTCAAACAAAAATTTCCTTTACTGAAATCTAAATATATCTATTTTCTTACAAAAGCTTTAATATATATACATATATATATATATATATATTCTCAAAATTTAATACTTACTTTTTTCATTAAAAGTTCTTTTAAAGTATATAATTTATACTTTTCCTCAATTTTCAAATATTTATTATTATTGGGTTGGACTCAAAGTGGACTTCTACCTATTATCTTAAGAACTTCTTTCGTTCCATTTGCAAAGATTCAAAAATCCAATCATAAATTAAAGGTGACTATTTCACACCTTCTTCAGGAACTTCTCCACATTCCACTTTCTATAACATATGGAACTTTATTTTTCCTTACCTGGACCTATTGTACATCATCAATTGGCAACCGAAATGGGGATCAACAATCATTAGGGTACCAAAGCCCGACAAGGTAGTCAAGTACCATCCGGTTCTAGAAATATTCCATATGCAACTACTCTATAGATGGGATTCTTGGGATTTTAGTGTATACTATATTTATATTTATAGTCAAAATACAAATACGTTTGCTCACCATTTCCTTATTTTTGAGGAATCGACTAATGTAAGCTCTAATACCAAATGCAACAACCCGCTCTTCAGTGGATCCAGATTTTCCCTAAACCGAAAACTCAAGTCCACTAAAGCACAGATCGTTGGTTTGGTATCCTACGAAAATGAAAATATATTAGGGCACTAATGGTAATAACTCACAACGGAAACAAGAAAATATAATATATCAATATAATTACTGACCAAAATCGACATCTCAAATGTCAAGAGCCTCAGTTAGACAACTACTCCAAATCAACGCCAGTAACTGCCCTTCTAAATCCCATGGGTTGAATAAGGTGCAGGATAGAACAACGTTCTGGTAACTTGTAAATTATACATCTTATACATCACACTAGCTTATTCTGATTGTTCACTATTTCGTATTATGTTAGAATTTATTATTAGTCGCTACGACTTCATTGCTATGTTCGAACCGTAACTATCTACACTAGGTAGATCTATGTCTATAAAGGTAAATATATATACATATATATACACACCCTAAGTCCACTAATGGACCTATATACTATCCCCACAAGTATCAATCACTCAGCACCTCATAAAAATCCATCCCTATCGTATCACTAAGGGAAATCCTACCATGCACACCAACGACCTCCAGTCCACGACCTCCAGTCCGCAAGGTCCTAACGCTTTGAGGATTTTTCATCATGTACGCTAGCCTTTTGCGTATCCTTCTCAGCTTCTTATTGTGGATTTTAGGCTCCATGCATCACCACCTCGTCTATGCTTTGAAGGAACATTTGTATGGGTTAACTAGCCTTGCCCCATCAAACAAACTAACAAACAACCGTGGCCTTGCACAACCAAACTGAACCAATCCTGGTAGGCAAAAGAGATCGGTTGGGTATAACCCTGTCCTTCCAGTTAACCGCAAGAGATTGATGACGAGCTCGATAATTATGCAACTCCTATCATGTAGGTACCCAAGTACGCCAGCCTTTTACGTACACTTGTTGCAACTCGTTTTGGCACCTAAGCACACTAGTCTTTCAGTGTCATGTTGCATAAGTCCGATCTCACTTACCGTCCATTTAGATTACCTAGTGCAACCAAGGTAATACCCCTACTTAAAAACTTTGAAGCAGACCTAGTTTGACTGTGCACTCGACATAATTATAATAGAAAAGTTATAATCAAGGCAATAAGCACAATCTAGACCTAGGGGTACCCCTCTAGTACAAAATTGTACACCCACCATAGGCCATATTGGTTGGATATGTCTTTTTAGCATCCTAACCCAGTCTAACGACCTTCAGACATTGGTACACTGTAATTATAACAAACAATTTATAATTATTCATACCCGTTAGAAACGCATATCCTAGCCTACTTATATACGTATTTCAGACTTATGTATATTTATTCTTCTTTTATTTTCTTTATTTTCTTGACATTATTTATGTCTGACTTTAAGTCTTTAGTCTTACTATGCATTTATTTTTTATTTCATAAATTTAATTTAGCGCTTCTCAAATTCGGACATCAATATCGTTGCTACAATATTCATTAGTTCAGCCTTTTATTTCTATTCCAATTCTTATTTCTTTTTCTTGCCTATAATCCAGACTTACGTTTTCATTAGTTTCCATTTTATTAACCTTTAAGCTACATTCTTGTTTAAATATTCCACTTTTGGGGTTTACTATATTTTAATAAATTGGAATCAAACTTCAACAATTTAACTGTTACATAGTAAATTTCCATATCATATTCTAAAGAGCTGGTTTATGTGATGTTTGTAATTACAAAAAATTATCTTTTATGTATTGAAATAGATAGTATAAAATATAGTAATCATCTATAATTTATACATCTCTTTCTTTTTATAAGTATATATTGATTACTTGTTGTTTCAAACGTCACACTTTAGTTAAGTTTCAATTTGGTAATATATGGAAATCTACTTTTAATAACATATATTCCAATAAATTAAAATATCAATAAAATCCCAAAAGTCCAGTTAACTTTATTTTCAGTCTCATTCATCAATATTAGATAAAATGGAATCTAAATTCATTACATTTTAAGTTAATAATCCGATGTAAAACTGATAATTAAAATCATTTTGCAATTACAGAATTAAATCTAATCATTACATACTTATAGAACTAAAACTAACATTACGTAATTGCAGAATTAAAACTAATCATTATGCTTCTATAATTATCACTACAAATTTATTGCAAGTTTACAGTATTCAACATTTCATATGTCAAATTCATTTGAAATTAAATTATCAGACTTGGGTATAGAGGAATAGATTTGCAATGATATAATCTAGTATTATATAAAAATATATATTATTCCCACTCATCTTTAATTAGTGCTCCCAAATCTCTAGATTTAATCCAGGTCTGACCCTGTTATCTATATACTCTAATTTTTGACTCCCTATTCGGATTCACAGACAATATTTTATATAGCTCTAATAGAGATTGGATTAGGGAGAAGAGGTTTGGATTTTGATTTAATAATTAGAACCAAATTTAAAAGTTTACCTTTGATATAGCGACCTGATTTGAATCTACCTTTTATCCTTTATCCTTTTCCATTCTTCTTCAAAGTTTGTCTGTGCAATCTATCCTATTTTTCTGTATTTAAAATTTTTGGAGATGAAGAGAAAGTGGCAGAGCTTCCTTGCTCATTAGAAATATAATGAGTTAGAAGTAAAGCCTGAGGTCCTAATTTATAGAGGATCAAATCAGCGCTAATCGTCGGATGAAAATAAATTAGATCTGAGCCACATGGCCTAAAGTTATCGTTGGTTATAAAAAAGCACGGGTTGACCATGACCTACCCTAGGTCGACCTGGGTTTCTCTTGGTTGACCTATGTACTACAGGTTTGGAGAATTTGACTTTGATTTATTTCCTCTAATATACAATTAACGTTAAATCAGAGTTATCTCATACTTCAATTAATTTTCTTAATCGTTAAGTTACCATTAGCTTTAACGGTGTTAATCCATCATTAATTAATTGCAAATTATTTTTATAATTACATATATAATTGTTTCCAACTACAAAAATTCAAACGCTAGTAACTTTTTCGTTTGAACTCCGATTGGAAAAGTTTATATTTGAAAATTGATAAGAAAATTGCCACGAATCCAACAGTATAAGCCTCATGGTCAAATTCCAACATTTGTAAAAATTCTATTTTCACTATTTATTAATTAAATCTTTTTAATTAATTATCATAAAAATGTGGGGCGTTACATTCTCCTCCCTTAAAAGAATTTCATCCCCGAAATTCCGTAAGTGTTCAATCATGTAAACTATTGCACATCCATTCTACACTAACAATCACTTAGTGTACAACCAATTTTGCAACAGTCTGTGTACATGTGCATAGTGCATTACAATACATATGATATGTATGAATAATAATTTCTAATTGACGCCTCCTATACGGATGATTTCTTTTAAATCAACTTCGAAAATATGATGCTAACATCCTAAATATACTGACAGTTCTATATGAATGCAGCTTTTTGAAAAATAAAACGGTAACCAATTTTCCATCCAATCCTCACCGTCCAAATTCCTAGCACATCATTGCTAACATCCAAATTTAAAAAAAATCAGTTTTCTAAACCCATCTTCTTATGCTTGGAAAGGGTCTAGATGGAATATTCCATATTTCCACCATTTTCTTATGTAACCTTTTTCCACTACACCATGGTATCTGCTCCCTTTCCTCCAATCCTTTTTCCTACCTTCACAAGTACAGTTTGCATAAGTAACTTTTATTTTTAAAGTTAAAAAACAATGGTGTTTCAAAACCATCTTTTTAAATTTTCCACTCATTGACAAGGTATCCTAGAAAACCTTCCATAGACAAAACAGCTTCCTTGTCGATTATTGTATCTGTTTTACTACAAATACAGCTATGTTGTAAAATCTACACTAATCAACTTACCGACTATACTTCAATGTCAGCATGTGGTATTTTTAAATTTCTATAACTTAAAATCTTTAACTTTAAAAATCTTTTAAAAGATGTGTTTTTTTTTTCAAAGTCATATTATTTATAAAGAAAACTTTTCATAAATAAATTTTACATAAAAAATTTCTTTTTCGAAATATATGCATAATTACATTTTATAAAAAAATCCGTATTTCTGATAGGGTTTTAGCCAACCGTCCATCGTCCATAACGTGCTCTACATAATTGGGCGGTAAATTTCCAAGTTCTCAAAAACTTTTCTTTCTTATTAATATAAACCAGCAAACATGTTGAATTTTGAATTTCATTCTTCGAGGAACAGGAACCTTGACCCGTGGCTCACCTCTCTGTAATCCTGTACTCCATCTTCTGAAACTTATCATCCAAAAAATTTCTATTTATTCAAAACTTACATTTTCATTTTACTTTTATTTAGTAGTTAGCTAAATAAATCTTCTTAATTTATTATTTAACTTCCAGAGCTATTTTCTTTTTCCTTGCATTAGTTAAGTGACTTCATGAAATCTCCTTTATTGTTTTCTCAAATCATTGCAATCTACCTAGAAAACACATAAAAAGGAACATTTCTCTAAACGTACGCAATCCATTACAACAACTAATGCTTACAATCCATGAAAAGAAAAACTAACACTGTAAGAAAAAACAACATCACTAACTGCTACCACAATTAGAATAGACCTTCTTAACAGGCCATCCCTTAGCAAAAAATCTTCAAATCTTATCCTTCCTTTAGTACTTACGATGAATAAGGTTTATTCATCTCTTCCATTCCATTCTCAATTATGGAATAACCATGCCTCCTCTCACTGCAGTGGATAAGAAATACAATCAATGCAGTCTTTGTATTAAAAGGAAACTAAGCTTGGGAAAATAATCTTTGCCATTTCCTCTTTTGCTTCCCCAAATTAAGTCTACCTATATCTTCCATGTGTGTTTATTATCTCATTATCATCTGTTACTATCTCCTCTTAATCCCATTATTTTGTTAGTATTCTAAATCCTTTATATTTCCTCTATTCATAAGCCTCCTATAAGCATATTCTAAAACTTATAGAAGTGCCCTTTGATATCATCTTTATGGGTTACACACATATCAACATTATATTCCTAGGCTTTTTCAAGTGTCCTTAAACTCTATGGGGATTCCTTGTTGCTTTTCCAAAAGTAGTCATCGATATCTCCTATATAACCTTATTCTTTTCCCCGTCTCACCTAGGCACTGGTTCCTATCTACTCCATGTTTAAAGTGTTGATTTGGTCTTTTATCCTTTCTCTTCAAAAATGAAAACTTCAAAAAAAAAACGTTTGAAATAAATAATCTCAAAACTCTTGTCTTTAAAAGTGTTACTTAGAAACTTTTATTAAATTCAAAAATACTTGGTGTATTTAACCCTTTTTAAAACATATATTTTAAGAGTTTGAATTTTCTTATTTCTTAAACTTAAAAGGGAACATTAGCAATTCTAAAATCAAATTGGAATTTTCTTTTAAAGACTTTATTTCATAAAAACCTGGGATTTTAATTCAGTCATTTATTAACTTCTTCTTTCAAAAAATTATTCATTTCACCAAACCATTTCTTCCAAAAACATACTTTATATGTTTCTAAAACACCTTTCATAACTTTTAAATTATAAAACCTGAAGTAGATAAGAATAACTTTCGTCCAATCAATTCCTTTACATTTCCTACTCTAAGTGTCATAATTATCATAAAAATGGAAATGTTGATTTTATTTTGTTTAGCTTCTCTAATTCACTTACTATCATTATTTTTAATAAAATTTACTAACACTATTTCTAATTACTACATTTTTTATTACACTTAAGGATCATATATTTTCATGCATTAGAACTACTTCTCCCTCAAGGAGAATTGTTAACGCTATAATTCTCTATAAGACGCTTAAAAGAGGGTTCGTGTTTTGTATGAAATTATAGGGAATTATGTATCATTTTCTTTATTGAAATAGATAGTACAAAAAACGGTTTTCATATTTTGTACATCTCTTCCTTTGCATTTACATTTCTTATTATTTCAAACAAAACACCTTTATTTGTAACTTGATTGATTCATAGAAACTTATTTTGTTATCCCTTTTTCATTCTAATGAATTAAAATATGTCAAATCCCATCCTAATCAAAATAAATTAAACCTCTCTTTTCTTTAATTTCAACTAACTAATCAACCTTTCAGCCTAAACTACACTAACTCCAATTGTCTCACTTAATTTATCAACTCTTTATTACTATAGTGCCACCACTTACAGCTCAATTTATCTTCTTTTCTAAGCCACCGACTCTATTCCAAATCCGTACCACTTATATTTTCCACCCATACAGACATTTTTATATCTTAAAAACTTTCATTACATAGAAAGATTCACGAGCTATATTGTTGCATCATTTCTTTTCAAAAGAAAACTGCCTCGGAAAAAAATTTCCTTTACTTAAATCTAAATATATCTATTATCTTACAGAACCTTATATACATATTCTAAAAATTTAATACTTACTTTTTTTCCATTAAAAGTTCTTTTAAAGTATACAATTTATACTTTTCCTCAATTTCCAAAAATTTCTTATTATTGGGTTGGACTCAAAGTGGACTTCTGACTATTATCTTAAGAACGTCCTTCGTTCCATTTCCAAAGATCCAAAAATCCAACCATAAATTAAGGGTGACTATTTCACACATTCTTCAGGAACTTCTCCACATTCCACTTGCTATAACATATGGACCCTTATTTTCCCTTTACCTGGACCTATTGTACATCATCAATCGGCAATCAAAAAGGAGATCAACAATCATTAGGCTATTGAAGCTCGGCTAGGAGTTATGTACCATGCAGTTCTAGGAAAATTCCATATGCAACTACTTTATAGATGGGATTTTTAGGATTTTAGTGTATACTATATTTATATTTATAGTCAAAATACAAATATGTTCACTCATCATTTCCAAATTTTTCAAGAATCGACTAACCTAAGATCTGATACCAAATGTAACACCCGCTCTTCAGTGGGTCCAGATTTCCACTAAAGTACGGATCGTTGGTTTGGTATCCTATGAAAGGAAAATGTATCAGAGCACTAATGGTAATAAATCACAACAAAAATAAGAAAATAATAGATCAATATAATTACCGAGCAAAATGGATATCTCAAATGTCAAGAGCCTCAACTAGACAACTGCACCAAATCAACAATAGTAATTATCCTTCTAAATCCCGTGGGTTGTAATGAGGAGGGGGTCAGAATGATTTTTTGGTGACTGTTAAATTATACATCTTATAGATAACACTAGCTTATGTCGATTGTTTGCTATTTCATGTTATGTTTGATTTTATTAGTCATATGACTCCATTGGTACGTACGAACCTTACCCATCTACACCAAGTAGATCTATGTTTGTATAGGTATATATACATACATATATATATACCCAAAGTCCACTAATGGACCTAAATACTATCCTCACTAGTACCAATCGTTTAGCAACTCATAAAGATCCATTGCCATCGTATCACCGAGGGAAATCTTACTATGTGCACCGACGACCTCCAGTCCATAAGGTTCTAATGCTTTGGGGATTTTTCATCACGTACACCAGTGTTTTGCATACCCTTCTCTACTCCTTATCGTGGATTTTAGGCTCCACTCACCACCACCCCGTCTATGTTTTGAAGGAACCGTTGTATAGGTTTACTAGCCTTGCCTTATCAAACAAACTAACAAACAACTACGGTGTTGCATAACCCAATTGAGCCAATCCTAGTAGGCGAAAGAGATCGGTTAGGTGTAAACTTGTTCTTCCTATTGACTACAAGAGACCAATGATGAGCTTGATAAATATGAAACTCCTACCCAATATGTACACAAGTACGCCACCTTTTATGTACACTTGTTGCCACTCGTTTTGGTACATTTTGTTTACGCATGAGGTCAGGAGTTTGAATTCCACTTTTGGTTTGAATATATTTTTGTTGTTTTTATAAGGTCACGAGTTCAATTTTAACTCCAACTATGTTTGTGCATATGTATCAAATTATTTATTTCATAACCGTTATCCTAGAAGATTCTTTGAAATGTATGTTCTTCACGGTTTCGTTTTATAGACGTATAGATAAATAATATTTATTTGGCCATTGATCTTTATCTTAATATACTAAATCTATTTCAAACTTTTTACAAATATGTCATTCTGAAATATGAAAAAGTATTTTAAAATTTCAGAAGTAATCAAGTAAAAGACTAATATACCTTAAAAGGTTATAAAGTAATACAATAACAATTTTTTTCCAACTTGGAAACTCGTCTTTTGTTAAGCATTCTTGCCTACCATTAGGTTACGTACCAATTTAGTAATTTTGTTCAACAATTTGAATCACTCAAATAACCTATTACAACAAGTTATGCAAATATATTCAAAATCATTTCTTTAATATACAAAAGTTATATCTAATTATTTATATGGATGTGCATCTCACGATGCACGTGCCAAAGCACTCGTATATACATAATATATATGCAATACAAGAGCATCTACATTCATTTACAGATGATGACAACGTAATTTTCAAACTTGGTTATGTTGAATTTGGCGACACTATATGGAGAATTGAAGAGGTCGAGAATAGCTTGATAACGGTGAAAATGATACACGAATCGGAGCTCGGATACTAAAGTTATCGCGATTTGAAGATGCATAGGCTGAAAGTTATATCAGGCGTCTGACAGGAATCCTCAAACATCTGACAACAAGTTTACTATAGCCCAAAAGTTGAGACAAACATTTGAGAGGTTGTGACAGACATCTGATGTGGTGTAGTTTGGTTTTTTCGGCCCAAAATTTGTGTATTTGCTTGTAGGGCTTCAGGGGGAAAATCGAGTATTTGTCAAGGAAGGATGGTTCACTATATAAGCTATTTTTAGAATTCAAAGGAACCTAACTTGATAATCCAAGAAATTAAGAGTTTTATCCTCCATTAAAATAGCATTTATCTAAACCTAGTTTTCTTTAATTCTCTGCTCCACAAATCTATTCTATTTGAATATTGATCATTGCAATCAATCTCTTGTACTCTTCTCATTGGTATTAATATAGGTTCTCATTCAAAGTGGATGTACACTAACAAGACGCTGGTGGAACCACCATAAATCAGTGTGTGATTTATTTTATCGTTCTTGCTTTGTTTTCTCTATTGTGTTTGGTGATTGTGATTTGTTTTGGATTGGATTGAGATATTGATTAGTTGTTTTTACACTTCTTACCACGATCTCACTTTTCTGCTATGCTTTGGGATTTTTATTTGAGTGGTCTTAAGTTAGAATTCCCATAACATTTGGTATCAGAGCATTGGTGTTGGTAAGTGGTTGTAGAAATGCTGGAATTAGATAATACCTCAAGTAGTCCCTCAGTGGTTAGTCCAAGTAGTGTAGCGCCTTATGTACATGGGTCGTACATGGCTTCGGGATCATAATTAGTTACAAACAAGTGGAATGACGATAATGATTTTGAAAAGTGGAAATGGAAGATGAAAGCAGTTTTTAGGCGGAATAGAGTTCATTGGGTAGTGTTTGATACACATTTGTTATCGGCGGACATCTCGGATGTTGAGAGAGGATATGGAAGAGTGGGCATACACTACAATTCAACTTGTTATGGAAGAGAATGTAATCTTCGAAATTAGTGGAGAGGCTACCGCTAAAGGTATTTGGGACATGTTGGAGGTCTTGTATATGAAGAAGTCACTAACTAATTATTTGATCTTATTGCAAACGTTCTTCACCTATAAGATGAAGGAGGGTACTTCACTTAAGGCACGATTGAATGTCTTTGATGATTTTCTAATGAAGATGAAGGAAATAGATTTGAATATTGAGGAAGAGCAAAAGGTTATGATATTATTGTGTTCGTTTGCCAGATAGTTATACAGGTTTCTCAAATAGTTTGATCTATATCTGGGATACATTGACTCTTGATGATGTCAAAATGGGTCTTCTTAGTGAGGAGTTGTGCGATCAAATAAAGGAGTTGGGTGATGGAAGTAGTGGTGCTAGTGGTGGTCATGGTTTATTTATGGAGAAGGAGATATATGAGAAGAAAGGGAACCGGGGGCGTTCTAAATCAAGAAAGCCCGGTTGGAGAGGAAAGTCAAAGGAAAGATATGGAAAGTACTTTATTGTAAGAAGCCCGATCATTGGAAGAATGAGTGTCCGGATAAGAAAAAGGAAAACAAGAAAGTAGCATCTTCATCCATTGCAGTGGACAGTGAAGTTGGTGAAGGAGACGTAGATATTTTGATGGTGGTAGCATCAGATGTTTTGGGTAGCGAATTGGTGCTCGATTCGAGGGCATCTTATCATATGACGTCGAATAAGAATTGTTTTCTTCTTATGTCGACAAAGAGGGAAATTCAATTGTTATAGGTAATGGTGCTATTTGTAAGTCGAAGGGCATTGGTTCCATGCAAATTCGAATGTTTGATAGAGTGGTTCCTACTCTCACTAATGCACGCTATGTTTCGAGACTTCGGAAGTCTCTTATCTATTTGGGGCAATTAGATTCTTGGGATGTAAGGTCGCTGTTGAGAGTGATAGCTTGTGAGTTTCGAAGCGTGCGCTTATAACGATAAAGGGTGCTAGGACCCATGAAGTTTATTTGCTTCAAGGGGTGACTGTTGAAGGCAAAACTAGTATGAGTTGATAGTTCTCGTGGCTTAGATGCAACTAGGTTGTGGCATTTGAGGTTGGTTCATGTCTCGGAGAGGAGTTTGGATATTTTTCGAAAGACAGAGAGATCGATGGATAAAGTTTCAACAAACTAGAATTTTACAAGGAATGTGTCATAGGCAAGCAAACAAAGGTATCATTCGGTAAGGGAAAACATGACTCAAGAAGGGTTCTTAAGTATGTTCACATAGACGTTTGGGGACCAACACCAGTAGCTTCTTTGGGAGGATCTCTCTATTATAATTCTTTTATTGATGACTTTTCTTGGAAGGTACGGGTGTATGTAATGAAGGCCAAGTCGGAGGCATTTGCAAAGTTCAAAGCATGGAAGGCTCTTATTGAGAATAAGAGTGACAAATCTTTGATGGTTCTGAGGTCTGACAATGGCGGAGAGTATGTTTCCAGAGAGTTCTTGCAGTTTTACAAGCATCATGGTATTCAGAGGCATTTTACTACATGGAGAGATCTGCAGTCGAATGGAGTTGCGGAGAGGATGAACCATACTCTACTTAAGAAAGCTTGATGCTTGAGATTGACATCAGGTTTGTCTAAGGGATTTTGGGTTGAAGCATTGTCAACCACAGTGCATATTGTTAAGCGAATTCCATGGTCGCTATTGGTAACAAAATTCCAGAGGAAGTATGGAAGAGGAAGAACATTGACTTAAGTTATCTTCGTGTGTTTGGTGGTCCAGTTTATGTTCATGATTCGGGAAATGATAAGCTTGAGCCTAGAGCTTTAAAAGGGGTCTTACTTGGCTATACGGATGGTGTAAAAGACTATTGAATATAGAATCCGAAAATGAACAATGTTGTGAATTCTCGTCATGTTACTTTTGATGAGTCGGCTTTGTTCAAGGAGAATGAGAGCTCATCGGATGTTCTGAATTTGGTTTTTAGTGAATCAAAGGATAAGGAAGTTATTCCTACCTTTCGTCCAAAGAGTAGAGTGGTTAAAGATGCTTGTGAGGAAGAATTGGTTGATGTTACAACACATAGTCCACATGGTGCCTCTAGTAGTGTTGGTGATGTACATGATTCTAAAGAGGATTTGGTTCAAAGTGGAGTCGAAAGGAGTTTGGGTGATGGTATTGCTACTTGGGTTGGTCGTTGTGCTATAAGGCTACTCGATAGATATGGTGATTGGAACTATCTTAGATTTAGTGATAATTTGGACTATGCTCTTCATGTAGTCCAAGATGAGCCAATGGACCTTGATGATGTCATGGATTCAAGTGATAGCTCAAAGTGGATTTGTGCCATGGAGGAAGAGATGCAATCGTTAATGAAGAATCAAACTTGGGATTTGGTTCGACTTCCAAAAGTAAACTGTACTATTAGTTGCAAAAGAATATACAAAGCGAAGGATGATGGGAGATACAAAGCTAGATTAGTGGCTAAGGGGTTTGCACAAAGGAAGACAAATGAGTATGATGAGATTTTCGCACCGGTTGTGCACCATACTTCAACCATGATATTACTTGCTATAGTTGCTCTTCACGACTTGGAGTTGGATCAACTTGATGTAAAAACCTCCTTCTTGCATGGTGACTTAAATGAAGATATCTACATGTAGCAACCAGAAGGTTTTGTCATAGATGGTAAGTCAAATTGGGTTTGTAAGTAAAAAACATCATCACTATATAATTTAAAGGAACCACCTAGACAATGGTACAAGACATTTGATCATTTTATGCTTGAAAATGATTTTGATAGAAGCATCAAGGATGCTTGTGTATATTTCAAGAGGTTGGAAAATAATTGTTGGGTGTACTTACTTTTGTATGCGGACGAAATGCTCATTGCTTCAAAATATGAATAAAATCAACAAGTTAAAACTGAGTTTAAAATCAAAATTCAAAATAAAGGATCTTGGAGAAGCAAAGAGGATATTGGGCATGGAAATAGAGAGGGATCAAAAGCGATTTGAGTGGAAACTGACTTAAAAGGAGTATATAGAGAAAGTTCTTTGCCGATTTAGCATGAAGAATGCAAAGGCATTAAATACACCTTTACCTTTGCATGTGAAACTTTCGAGTAAGGGATCACCTATCTTGGAGAAAGACAAGGCTTATATGGCAAAGGTGCCATATGCTAGAGCAATTGGAAGTTTAATGTATGTTATAGTGTGTACGAGGCCCGATATTGCAAATGCCGTCGGGATGGTTAGTTGGTATATGGAAATACAAGGAAATCGTATTAGGAAGCTATCAAGCTTATATTGAGATACCTTAGAGGTACATCATCTCATGGTCTTGTTTTTGGCGGTAGTGAGGGGATGAATTGCAAATTGATTGGTTATTGTGATTCGGACTACGCTGGTGATAGGGATAAGAGAAATTCAACCTCTGGATATTTCTTCACACTTGGTGGTACGTTCATAAGTTGGAGATCGAGATTGCAAACTGTAGTTGCTTTATCCACTATGGAGGCGGAGTTGATAGTCGCGATGGAGATGGCAAAGGAGGCAATTTACTTAAGGCAATTCTTGTGTGACTTGGGATTTGAATTCGATAGCATCGATGTTCAATGTGATAGCCAAAGTGTTATTCACTTGGCGGAGAATTTGGCATTTAGCTCACAGACCAAGCATATTGAAGTAAGAGAGTCGTTTTTGGTAGTCATGGATGAAGATAAGCAAGTATATCTTTGAAAAGTGCACATAAAGAATAACGCGGCAGATATGTTCACTAAGGAATTTCCGATTAGGAAGTTTGAGCATTGCTCGAACTTTATTCGCTTGTTGAAGTGCTAGGTGCCACAAGGTGGCACGGTTGAGGGAGGAGATTGGTTATGGATGAGGAAGAGTATCGGTGAGAGATTGTGGTTTTATCTTCTTGGTGAGTACTAGTTTACCCTCATAGTACTTTTCTCTTTTGGTGAGATGGTTTTGGATTTGGATGCTTTCAACACTTCGTTAGCAGGCGGTGACTTTGTTGAAGCTCGTTGATGGAGTGTAGTGGATGGTGGCTTTGCCGGAGCTCATTCTAAAAGTAGTCAAGCTTGTTTAGTAGAAGATAGAAGTGGTGATAGTTTGGTACTATCGGTTGTTGGAAGTGGATATAGTGTCGATAGTGTTGAATTTTGACGATATTGTATGGAGAATTGAAGTGGTCGAGAATAGCTTGATAACGGTGAAAATGACGAGCGAATCGGTGCTCGGATGCTCAAGTTATCGCAATTTGAAGATGCACAGGTTGAAAGTTGTGTCATATGTCTAACGGGAATCCTCAAACGCCTGACAGCAGGTTTATGGTAGCCCGAAAGTTGCGACAGGCATCTGAGAGTTTGTGACGGACGTTTGACGTGGCACAGTTTTGTTTTTGGGCCTAGAATTTGTGTATTTTCTTGTAGAGCTTCAAGGGGAAAATCAAGTATTTGTCAAGGAAGGATGGTTCACTATATAAGCTATTTTTAGAATTCAAAGGAACTTGACTTAATGATCCAAGAGATTAAGGGTTTTATGCTCCATTAAAATAGCATTTATTTAAACCTAGTTTTCTCTAATTCTCTTCTCCATAGTTCTATTCTATTTGAATATTGACCATTGTAATCAATCTCTTGTACTCTTCTCATTGGTATTAATAAAGGTTCTCTCTTAAAGTGATGTACACTAACAAGTCGTTAGTGGAACCACTATAAATCGGTGTGTGATTATCGGTATTGCTTTGTTTTTGCTATTGCTTGTTTAATGATTGTATTGGTTTTGGATTGGATTGAGAGTTCGATTGAGATATTAATTGGTTGTTTTTACACTTCCTACCACGATCTCGCTTTACCGCTGTGCTTTGGAGTTTTGATTCGAGTGGTGTCGAGTTAGAATTCCCATAAGATATTACAAGTGTTTTTCCCAACGTGGAGAATGGGTTGTCTACCTATTTAACAGGCCCCAGAGTCGGGCACATTTACCAGGTGCCTAGAAGTATGACTCCATAATGTTTGGAGAAGTAGAAGTGGGACACATATTTAATATATGTTTGTTAATCATTCGGGCACTTATTAAACATGTGCCTATAAGGCGAGCATATGTTAAATATGCATCTGCTTTGTTTGCAAATTTGTAATTAAATTGGCCTCAATTATGTAATGTCATGGATCTTAATCGCCTTTTGGAAGTTAATTTAGGAGTTAGATTATGGAACTGTAATCTCCAGAATCGTTGTTGGAGATGGTCTTATCATATCTTCTAGATACACTAGGATCTTTGACAAACTTTAAGAATCAATACTCAAATTACTTGTCAAAAATCCATCATTCATCGAAAGTCCAATAGTTTTTTTCATTCATTCATTCATCAACGTCAACCCAAAGCAACATGTTAAACAACAAATAAAATCTTTTAAAGTACCAAAAATTCATGAAATTTTAACTTAATGTAATTATATGCTGTAATAATTTTGAGTGGTATAATAAGCATCAAACTATTAAAAGAAGATTAAGAATGATCCTTTATTCAAGGAGTAGAAGAATACTTGTAGAAAGGTTTTCATCATAAAAACCAGCATGTCTACTAACAAGCTGGTAAAAAATTAAATAGGAAGTAAATATAAACAAAAATATAAATGTAGCATAATATGTTGGATATTTTCAAGCATTCCCTCCATGCTTTTTGTTTTGAGGAAAGAAGAAGAAGAAGAAGAAGAAAAGAAATAAAGTTCCATATCTCCAAATAGGATAAACTTATACAAGTTTATATTAGCCCTTTCTCAAGAGAGGGTTGGGCCCTTTAGGCACCCAAAGCTTAATCTTCTATGAGGAGGGAGACCAAGCATAATAGCCACGCGTGCATCGGCGCCGTTGCCTAACCGGCCACGGCGGGTCGGGTTTCGGGCTCGGATCCAATAACATTTTTTATTTGTGCTGGGTCGGGTCCGGACCATTGGGAAGAAGCGTTCTGAATAGACACAACGCTTGGTGAAACAGCAACTCTTCACCACTACAAATAGTAATGCCTAGAACTATTACGAATTACTTTTTTTCTTCTCTTAGATTTTGCGACGTCCAAAGAGTGTTACAAAACTCTCTCTTCTTCCTCAGATTCTGTAACGCCTAAAAGCCATTGCAAATCAATAAACGTTGTGGATCTGATCTTCTCTTCTCCTTCTCTATTCCATTATATACTTTGCATCATCAAAAATTATTATAAAGTGTTCTTGGCCGGATCAAGATAGTATAAATTTTGAATTTAGTTACGCTATTATAAGGCTTCATTGAATCCTGAAGTCAATAGTTTGATAACCCGTTTGCACTCGGTGGATTGAACTATTGTCTAAAGAATCTATACTCTAGATCCTTGAAGTTAGAAGTACGACATTATCGTCATCTTCCCCATCTCGAACCACAAATTTTACAACAAATTTTTAGACATTACCTTTCAACCATGGAAAGTTCGAGCGCCCTGCAAGTAATGAATCGACACTTAACTCGATTGGAGCATTTTGATGAAGATAATTTTACTCGTTGGCAAGAGACGATGAAGTTCTTCCTTATCACCATCAAATTGTTCTACATTTTTGAAGATGGCTTGGAGGTAATATCGAAGGAAACTACAATAGATGATGCTAGTCTAAAAGAGAAACGTGCAAAGCGCAAAGAAGATGATTTTCTGTATAGAGGGCACATTCTGAATGCACTGTCTACTTCTATCTACAACGCACATAGGACCTTGGAAACTGCAAAGGCTCTTTGGACTGCACTAGAAAGCAAATATCACATATCAGAGGCAAGTAACAAGAAATTTCTTATTTCCAATTTTATGGATTTCAAAATGGTTGCCAATAAGTCCATAATAGGACAAGTAAGTGAAATCTTACCGTTGATGGATCAACTTAAAGATGCTAAAATAGACCTCTATGAATCTTTTGTTGTTTGAGTCATAATTTCTAGACTCCCTAATTCTTGGAAGGATTATAAGAAAAAAATTGAAGCATGCGAAAACGAATTATGATTTAAACGGTTTACAGCATCATCTTCATATCGAAGAGGACTCTCGTAAATGAGAACTAGATGATAATCCGCAAAATAAGTCTCATTCTAAGGCAAATAATGTTAAAATAACTGACAAATTGAAGCCTAATAATGATACATAGTTCAAAAAGAAAAATCATCCCAAGAAAAACAAAAAAAGGTGCTTGTTATTTTTATAACAAGCCCGGCCACTATGCCCGAGACTGCCGTCTGCAAAAGAAATAATAAAAAGTGAATGTGGTTGAAGACTCGCTTTTGGTTGTAGTACAAGAAGAAAACTCCATAGTGGCATAGATAATGATTGGTGGCTTGATACTGGAGCAACCATTCGTATTTGCAAAGATCGTAGTTTGTTTAAGACTTACGAAGAAAACAATGGATAATGCAATGAAGTTACTGGAGCAAGTAAGGTTCCAAGCAAAGGTATGGGAAAAGGCACTATATAACTTCCACCCACCTTTGGAAAAGTTCTTACACTAGTCAATGTATTTTATGTAGCAGACATATGTAAGAATTTTTTCTTTGGATACCTTCCTAACAAAGGAGGATTCAAGGTGGTATATGAGTCTGATAAGTTAGCATTATCCAAGAATGGAAAATTTATTGGACAGGGATACTCTTGTACTGGCATGATTAAGTTGAATTTAATAAAGAAATCTTCTGCTTATATTGTTGAGTTTGTTAGTTATGGCATGGTAGATTATGACATGTTAATTATAATTCCCTTAAAAATGTGCATAAATTAGGATTAATTTCTGATTGAGATTTCGATTCTATCTCTAAATATAAAATATGTGTTCAAGCAAAAATACACCGAATATCCTTTAAATCTGTAGAAAGGGAAACCGGTTTGCTTGATTTGGTATATAGTGATGTGGGTGACTTAAAAAGTCATATCACCTATGGTGGTAACTAATACTATATCACATTTATTAATGATTATACTAGATATGCTTATGTGTATCTAATGAAAACTAAATATGGGGCTTTTGATGAATTTAAAATTTACAAAGCTGAAGTGGAAACATAGTTAGGAGTTAAAATCAAAGTATTACATTCAAATCATGGTGGTGAATATTTCTCAAATGAATTCACCTTGTTTTGTAAACAATATGGTTTAGTTCACCAATGCACTACCCCTTATACACCACAACAAAATGGTGTTGCTGAAAGAAAAAATAGAACTTTAGTAGTAATGGTTAATGCTATGCTTATAAGTTCAAATTTACCTAATAACTTATAGGGTGATTCTATATTATCTGCATGTTATATTTTAAATAGAGTACCACTTAAAAAGTATAATGTTTCCCCTTATGAATTATGGTTTAATAGGAAACCTAATCATACAAGACTTAAAGTTTGAGGTTGTTTAGCATATGTTAGAAAACCAGTCCCTAAACAACGAAAGTTAGGTAATAGAGCATTTAAATGTGCTTTCATAGGTTATTCCCTTAATAGTATAACTTATAGGTTTCTAATCCTTGACACCTTAGAAGTTATAGAACCTATATATGTAAAATTCTTTGAAAATCAAACGGTTGAGATTCCATTGAGATCATCTAGTCCAGAACCTAATATGACTAATGATATCAATGACGATGACTATGCTCCTGCTCAAAACAGCAAGGATGTATCAGCACCAGATAATAGTACTGAACAAAGGAGAAGTAAAAGGGTAAGAATAGAGAAGGACTATGGCCTTGACTTCATAACTTATCTTGTAGAAGGCAGTAAGGACGAAGTCCTTAATATGAATAGATATGTGATGAATGTGGATGAGGATCCTAAAACTTATTTTGAGGCTACAAATTCCACAGATTCCATTTTCTGGAAAGATGCTATCAATGATGAAATGAGTTTCATACTGTTAAACCAAACTTGGGTTTTAACTGATTTACCTCCTTGTGCTAAACCTATAGGATGTAAATGGATATTCAAGAGAAAGTTGAATACAAATGGATCCATCAATAAGTTTAAAGCTAGATTAGTTGCAAAGGTTTATAAGTAAAGACATGAAGTAGATTATTTTGATACACATGCTCCGGTTGCTCGCATATCTTCTATACGTTGTTTAATAGCACTTGCGTCCATTCATAAATTGGTCATACATCAAATGTATGTAAAGATCGCTTTTCTTAATGGAGATTTAGAAGAAGAGATATATATGGAACAACCTAAAGGTTTTAAAACCCCAGGCCAAGAAAAGAAAGTTTGCAAATTAGTAAAGTCTCTTTATGGCCTGAAGCAAGCTCCCATGCAATGGCATGAGTAATTTGATAAAGTAGCATTGTCATATGGTTCATTGTTAATAATGTTGATAAATGTATTTATAGCAAACCGGATAACACCGGTTATGTTATAATATGCTTATACGTTGATGACATGCTAATATTTGGTTCTACTATATCCTGTGTGAATGAAACTAAGAAGTTTCTATCTTCTAAGTTTGATATGAAAGATCTAGGAGAGGCCAACGTAATTTTAGGAATTAAAATCATTAGGAAAGAGGGGGAGTTGTTACTAACCCAATCTCACTACATTGAGAAGTTCCTCAAAAAGTATGGTCATTATAATGACAAACCGGCACCAACTCCTTTAGATCCTAGTATTAAATTAGTAAAGAACACTTGGCATACCATTTCTCAACTTGAGTATTCCGGTGTTATTAGAAGTCTTATGTATGCTATGCATTGAACTAGACCCGACATTGCACATTATATAAGCATGTTGTGTCGATTTAAGAGTAGTCCAGGTTACGAACAGTGGAAAGCTATTTCCCAAGTTCTAGCTTATTTGAAAGGAACTATTAACTATGGTTTATCTTATAAAGGATATCCAGTTGTAATAGAAGGATATAGTGATGCAACCTGGAATAATGTAGAATCCAAGTCTACGACTGGATGGATCTTTACATTAGTAGGTGATGCTATGACTTAGGATTCCAATAAGCAAACCTGTATATCTGACTCAACAATGTTGTCAGAGTTGATTGCATTAGCAGATGCATGTAAGGAAGAAGAATGGATTAGAAATTTATTAAAAGAAATTCCACTATGGAAGAAACCATCTCTAGTAGTCCTGATTAACTGTGATAATCAGGCTACGATATACCATGTCTCTAATAAGACATATAATGGGAAGTCTAGACATGTGAGTCTAAGACATCAAATGATAAGACAATTACTCAAAAGAGGAGTAATAACTGTTGACTACATGGAAACAAAGAAAAACTTGGCTGACCCACTCAATAAGAGTCCTCCAAAGACAATGGATTCTATAAAATTGAAAGAAATGGGACTAAGATCTGTGAATAAAGGTTGATCATCCTCAACAGAAACCCAACCTATGTTTTGAAAAGGATAAAAAAAGGTTCAATGGGTACCAACAAGTTAAGAGAATGATTATGGAACACTAAATCAAGAATTCCCATTATGTTTAATGTTGGATTTTGCAAGAACAAAGGATTGATAAAATATCCTTAATTAGTCTAGATAACTAACAGGTGTATCGTAGGAACACTTAAGAGACTTTCCTATATGAGTAAGGAAATCAGGTCATTTCCTAAGAAAGTAAGATCGCTTTCTAAAGTAGTCTCATGAACCCAGGATTAAAAGCGCATGACCATTAACGTATGGAGCAATACAGAACACATTACCCAATAAAATCAACATGTGTGATTGTTCCGGTTTTATCATTAGGGATACTTGGTTCAAGATCCATTCACCATAGAATCTCAATAAGGCTTTGAATGATTTACACTAAGTGGAGGTTCAAATCCAAAAGATATCTTTCATTTATGTGTTAGTTTTCACGATGATGCAATTCCTTAACCTTAGACTACATTAGGCTTGATCCCACTTGGGTACGTAGGCAATCACTCAAGTGATGCAGCTATTCCGTTTTAAACTTAAAATGTTTTAAATTATTCAATCTTGAAAATAGGGGAAGAATGTTGGATATTTTTAAGCATTCCCTCCATAGTTTTTGTTTTGAGGAAAGAAGAAGAAGAAAAAAAGAAATAAAGTCCCACATCTCCAAATAGGATAAAATTATACAAGTTTGTATAGCCCTTTCTCAAGAGAGGATTGGACCCTTTGGGCACCCAAAACTTGCTCTTTTGTGAGGAAGGAGATTATATAGAATAGCCACATGCATGCGCCGTCGTCCGAGCGACCGTGCCAGGTTTCATGTCTGGATCCAATAACATTTTTTTGGACAGAAGCAATAATGGATAACAGGCCTAGAACAACCCAATATGGACCCAGATTTCAAACTCAAACTAGGCGGGAGACGCCACGACCGTTTGCAATGGTTTTGGACCATTTGGAAGAAGCGTTTCTGAATAAACGCAACGCTTGGCAAAAAGGCATCTCTTCACCACTATAAATAGCAAAGCCCAGAACTGTTGTTAATCTCTTTTTTTCTTCTCTCATAATTTGCAACGTCCGAAGAGTGTTACAAAACTCTCTCTTCTTCCTCTGATTCTGTAATGCCTGAAAGGCGCTGCAAATCAATAAACGTTGCAGATATGATCTACTTCTTCTTCTCTATTCTATTCTATACTTTGCATCAACAGAAATTATTATAAAGTGTTCTTGGCCAGATCAAGATAGTACAAATTTCGATTATAGTTATGTTGTTCCAAGGCTTCATTGAATCCTGAAGTCAATAGTTTGATAACCCGTTTGTACTCTGTAGGTTGAACTATTGTCTAAAAGGATCTATACTCTAGATCCTTGAAGTCAGAAGTACGACATTATCGTCATCTTCCTCGTCTCGAACCACAAATTTTACAACATAATAAACATTGGATAAGCACAAAGACAAAGGCCACAGCCTCGGTTTGAGTTTAAATGTAATTGTAGCAGAATAAACTAAGATTTGTGTTTGGATTTGAATACTCTAATACCTTTTCGTATAGTTCACTGATAACATATTGCATTTCATAAATGTGAGCTTTATGTTTGAGATGCCGAAACAATTGGTTAACGCAATAAACATTATTATTCAAAAAGATGTAAAGATCAAATGCACCACTTGGTTATTTGCTTACAAATTTGGCTAATGATGTAGAAAATAACAATAACTAAGAGGAGGGGGAGGATACAATATTTTATAGGGATAATTTCCATGTGAGAAAAATCGACTAATTTCCATATCAGAAATAGGTTTTTGATGAAGGGGAGAGTTTTTCTAGCAATGAGATGCTGCAGATAGACATAAATGATTATAAACTAATGGATGAATAGGAACCGATAATGGATTTTTATTTAAAAAACCATCTACTTATTATAAATAATTTCATGAAACCGTTGAAAGAAATAAATGAAAAATCGGCTTTTCCCATGTTGGTTAAGAGTCATTTCAATAAGTGGATACCAAAAGATACGAAATGTTCAAGATAGTAGTTTTGGTTCTGCATATAGGAAATGTTAAACCACTTACAAATGGTTATTAGATAACTGCCTGAGCAAAAATCCTCTTTTATCTTTTGTCTATTTTACAACTTTTATAAAAACTGACAACATCCAGTAAAAACAGTGGGAGATATTTAAGTTTGCAAGTATGTAAGTGTATTTTTCTCTATATCTGTATTTGAGTTCATAAGCATGCTATATTTCAGTGTATTGTCCATCATACACAATTATACAACCACCCAATGAAGAATGAAATTTAAAAAAAAAGGAGGAACCTAACAATATTTGTTGATACCATAATAGGAGCTTATCCATATTCTAAGAATCAACAATACATATAATTCAAAAATATAGTAATACAAGAACCAGAATTTTTAATACCCTAAAACCAGCATCCTTCCCTAAACAAAAACAAGAAGCGTCCTTCAACTGTTTTATATAATTATATTTAAATATGGGATTAATCAAATAAGGAAATAGTATATGGGGTCTTTTTCGTTTTTCTATTTTCTTCCTAAGTTGAATTCGTGCTCCTTAATTTGCATTTAAATAGTAACAGGCTTCTATATGTTTAGGTCGTGCTCTCTAATTTTTTTCACTTTGCTAATTCGTTTTTCTAGTCCATTTGGTTTTGCATTTTCTTCAGACTATGGTATTTGTGTTTTTTCCTTTGCATTATTTGTTAAACATGTTTATTTGATTTCTTTTTGATAAAAGAGTGATCCTCAACTTAAAGTTGAAGAGAGCACTTGTAAATATTTATTATTCTAGAAGTTAATAAACTACCCATAACCTAGTAGCTACCATGCGTGTTCAAATATATGATGGTTGTTCAAAATGTTGTGCCCACTATGAACTATGCAAAGGATCGTTATAGCAATGATCAACCAAAAAATATTATTTAAAGCAATCTATTTTGCTATAATTATTTCCAATACAAGCTAATAAAAATGGAGCTGTAATAGGGGTTGGTATGTTGTGCAAATACAGAAGGCAATCGGCTTGCTGGAGGCTGATGCATAGAAGAAACTGCCTTACTGAAACAGCCAATAGTGCTTTGAGCTGAAGGCAACTGAAGATAGATGGTATAGGTGAAGACAACTGAAAATGAAGCGTATTGCTGCAATTGAAGACATCGAAGATAGTCAAACATAGTTAAAAATCGACTTGATATGATATGCAGGTGAAGGCATAAGATGGCTTTATTATAATAAAGTGAGTTGAAACACTTCATCACTGAAAGATGAGGAGGAACAGGGATCTAAACATATTCAAATTGATCAGTTAGGCAGTATGTTACCGCTTGGAACAATGGGACTAAGTGAATAGGTAATTGAGGCACTACAGAAATTAAAAGGACCCAACTACTGAGGGACCGAACAACTGGGTAACCAGTTCCCAATACATCCGACGAGCAACAACTGAACAACTTATGATACCATCAGAAATCACTTCAACTTTGTCGAAACCATCAAGAATATAAAAGAATGATTCAGAAGGAATGATAGCATTAACAAAACCTTTCGAAAGAGTCGAAGGAATGCTTCAGCAAAAAGTTGGATGTGCCAAGCACTTTCGAAGAGGTCGAAAGGGGATAGGGCCACCCTTTCGCTTCAATTAACCCCTTTTGAAACAGTTGCTTCCGCATATATAAAGGAGTTTCGAATGTGTTAAAGGTACATTTTGAAGGCAACAGATAACAAGCTTCCGCATGTGTTCTAAACCTTTTGAAACAGTGGGTTTCGTCATCATTTACCTTCCGCGGAAGAACTTTGGCCAAAGCTACCCCTTTGAAAGCATATATTAGCCTTTCGAATCGGTTGAAACCATCCACAATTATAAAGGAAAACTTACATGAGTTCAATGTGGCTTCCTCAAACACCAGAAGACGGGGTTTTTCTCTAATCAAAGAGGATGCTTTCTAATGTTATCTTCCATAGCTAAGCCTTCTACTATGCTTCAACTCATTCGAAGCCCGGAAAGTACACCTTTCGACAGTGTTGAAAGCCAACATCCTTACCAACTTACATGGCACATTAACAGCAAGGTGAAGAACGCTTCTATACCTTTTGATGAAGTCAAAATCCCCCAAGTTTCACTCAAAAGTAGAGTTAGAAAGGCATCTTGAATCCAACAACGACGAAAGGTCTTCAAGTCACCCTTTCGACTAAGTCAAAAGAACTGGTGCAAAAGGGTTCAACCATCACCTATAAATAAGACCCTAAGGGTCTTGTTTTGGGTATCCAATCTCATTTACTCAATACTTGTTCTTTCTTGAATTTTTAAACCCTAATTCTAAAATCAAGTTGGGGATTTTACTTCTTTGTATTACTTAAGCTTCTTGTATTCAAAAAAATTATTATAATAGCAAGTGTATGGCATTACCGAATATATTGATTGATCTGTTGCTTCTATGTGGTTTTGGATATGGATTACTTGTATCAATATCGATCGAAAGGTTACCTTTCAAAGGAGTCAAAACCAATTGATTCAATTAAAACCCTTAGATCATTAGGTCCTAACCTTAAGTCACCTTGACCACTTCGAAAGGAGGTTTCAAAAAAGGTCTTAAATCATCTCAACTAGTTCGAAAGGAGGTTTCAAAGGGGTTCTAATTACCTCAGCCATTTCGAAAGGTGGTTTGAAGGAGTTTTAGAATAGCCTTACTGGTTCGAAAGGAGCTTTCGAAGAGGCTATTTTCACTTCTAATCCTACTTTAGGGTTTTGACAGGTTTTCTTGTTAACATTTTTAGCACTAGAAGGAGGGCTCAAACCTCCGACTTTGTTGAATTTCTAGCCTTACTTTCCTCTAACCCTTTTCTATTCCAAGCAAACCTTAGACCTTACACCACCATGCTTAGCAAAATTAAAAGGTCTGAGCAAGGATCTTCCAAGCCGCACTCAATTGGATTCTCATATGGAACTATTGAAGATTATAAACTAAATGAAGAACAAATGTTAAGATTGGAAGCTTTGAGAATCATGAAGAAAAAGAAAGCTAAATCTTATGATCCAGACAAGTGGAGCTTAAACCCTTTTCACATTAGCCCTACACCCACCTTTGCTTTAGGGGGAACAAAAGATAGGAGTGATAACTTGTTTGATCAAATGAAGAAAACAATTCAATTCTATACTAAAGGCAATATCTTTTAAGAAGGGTTGATGGTTGATTATTATACCTTTGCACAAAAATGGCATCAAGCAACAAGTGGAACACTACCTACATATGAGCTTCAAAAGGTTTTGAAAAGGAAATTGGTCGTTGAGAATGAAGTTCCTGAATCAAGAAATAAAAAATCCAGAAATCAACCTCAAAATACAGCTTTAAATCAAGACTCCCTAAAGAGTGCAACTTGACTACATCAATCAAGAACATCTACATATTAACAAGGGAGGAACTCAACTATTGGCCATCTAAAAAGAAAAACCCTAAATACGAAAGGAATCAGGGAGGATCCTACTGCCACTATCACATGATGAATGGGCATGAAACAAATAAATGTAGAGCACTTGAAGGAATGGTTATCAACCTTTTCAGACAAGGGAAGATCCATAGATTTGTAAAGCAACCCTAGATAAATTCAATAAAGCACCTTTAAAGAGAATCTACATGGTCGGGAGTAAAATTCTCATTAATCTTGGAAATTACCTTCAACGATCATAAGCCTTTGTCTGCGCCGAGTTGGCTAGGTCAAAGCACCTCCTGGAGGGAGGTTAGAGTAAACTTTTATCCGCACCACGCTATGGCCAGGGTAAAGTATCTACAAGCTCTTGATGACACCACACTATGGCCAGATCAAGGTGCCCCTGGAGGGGGGATGGAGTAAGCCCTTGGTCCCGCCACACTATGGCCTGGCCAAGACACCGAGCAGCCTTCTGTCCCGCCTATAAATCATGGCTGGAGCACCTCCTAGAGGAAGGACGGTGTAAGCCCTTGGTCCCGCCATGTTATGGCCTGGCCAAGGCACCGAACAAGCCTTTAGTCTCGCCTATAAGGCCTGGCTGGAGTGCCTCCTAGAGGGAGTTTGGGAAAGTCCTTAGGTCCTACTAGTGGATAAGCTAACTAAGCGCACCATACAACAACGGACTAAGACATCCAAGCTCAAGAAGCGGCACGCCAAATAATGACAACATATGGAGCCTAAAAGATGACACATGTCAAAGGAATCAAAACCCAAAGAATAGTGTAGAACAAAAGGCTCAAATAAGATTCCACAGCCTTCAACTAATTTCCAAAAGAGGATTTCTGGACTTCACTTATTAATACCTGAATCTAGTTTTCGGGTCTCTTACTATTGATCTCTGGTCTTCGTTATACCTGAATCTGGGTTTCGCGACTCTTACTATTGATTTATGGACTTCACTCATTAATGCCTGAATTTGGGCTTCGGGGCCTCTAATATTGAGACTTCTATTATGGATTTCTAGTCTTCTACTAATTCTAGGATTTATCTTACTAATACCCAAATCGGGGTCTCAGGTCTTCTATTATTAAATTTTGGACAATCCTTATCAACACATGAATCTGGGTTTTGGATCTTCTATTATTTTCATATAAGAATTTCTAGACTCATATTGATTGTTCCCAAAGAAGGACTTCTAATCTTCTATGACTTATTTCCGGATGATGATCTCTGGACTTTTATTATTAAAGGATTATTCTTGGTCCACTATTAGTTATTTCCAGAAGAGGCATTTACAAACTTCTATAATTAATGCCGAAGTTGGATTTCTGGTCCTCTATTAGTAATACTATAATTAGATTTCTGGTCTTCTATTAATATAGTTGGAGTCAGATCCTAGCCCTCTCTCATCATTACCAAAGTTGGATCTCAAGATGTTTAGCCGTATCTAATTATGGAATTTCTTCTCACTTGTCGTCATTATTTTCACATGATGATCTGTTAACTTTCATTACTTAGATTCTTGAATACTTTCGCTAAGAATGTGAACAAATCACCAAACATGTTAATAGGTTTCAAATTAATGATAAGGAACGTTGTATACTTTGTAGTTTTTAGGAAAATGAGATCAATAAGGAAGATTGAATGGATCAACAAATACAAAAACCATAGTCAAAGTTATCAGAAAGCAGATTTAGAAAGAAGAGGCCACAAACAGGTGATATTTACATAATTTTTAAAACTATTTACAAGTATATAGCACAAGTGTATGTTTCATAGATCCTGGACAACCTTATCCAGACTTTTAGCAAATAAAGGATCGAAAATTTGGCGAATCGCTATACAAAGAATTTCTTTAAGTTTCTTTTCCTTTTTCCTTATTTCGTCGGCATCATCAATGGATTCAATACGAGTCTTTAAAGCACGGTTGAAAGCTTTATTGGTACTTTTGAGGGTTTTGTTTTATCTTTCTAAATCGGCAATGTGCTTTTGAAGAAGATACTTTTCACGTTCAAGTCCTTGAATTTTAGCTTCATATTAATTGATGCGTTGTGAATACCTCACTCTCCATTGATCATCAAAATATCTCATCATTTCAAATTTGACCTTTTTGCACCATTCGCCACCGCCTTCTCATCTAAACCTGGTGGAGGATTCATCGTAGTAGGGAATTTTGAATTGCTAGAGATGAAGACCTTGTCAATTTCACAACAGATGAGGTGACTGGAGAAGTCGGTAGATCGATATTTGGAATATCGCCTTTTATGATGAATTCCAATGATTTACATTGAGCTTGACTATCTTTTAATTTTATCTCCAAATCGCTTACCTGCTGGAAAAGCTTAGATATTTCGTGGTCAAATTCGATTGAAGGATTTAATTTAATCTGTCGCTTCAATTGGAAAACTATTTCATTTATATTCTTAATGTCTTCCTCAAGCTTAGTGATTTGATCACTAAGGTCTCTTAATTATATTTTGAAGCAAAAATTTCCTCAGCCATTCCAACGCTTCAGTGTTGCCTTGAAGACGAGCAGACAGACAAAGGATCTTTAAGAAGGCTCCTCTTTTTGAGATCCGCTGCCAACCTATCTCTAATGCTGGTGAAACGAGATAATGAATCTAATGAGAGCAGTGTAGTAGCTAACTGTAACTCCTATTTAAACAAACAAAAAAAAAGTTAATACTCAAATAACCAATTTCTTTTATTACAATAATAGAGGTTACAATTCAAGAAGAAATAAAACAAAAGGTACAATCTCATTGTTATAATCAAATACTTGATTTATTACACTTAAAGTCGGGAAACAGCATTTTTAACTTTGTTCAAAGAATTAGCTGAAAGAGTAATTGTTGAATCAAAAGGGGCATTAAATCCTTTTGGGATAATAACTGGAAGACATTTGCTATAATCCCATTCTCCGACAAGAGGACTATCATGACTGCATATTAATTTGGTGTGATATGTTCAAATTTCCTTAAGAAGCCTTTCCTTTTATTTGCCAAGAAAATCAAATGAAGGCAGGGGTGTTGCATATAAAGCCTCTATAGATCTCTAAGAAAGCAATATCTAGCCAATTTTGAGGATTTCAAAAGCGAGGCATTTTCTAAATAATTTCTTCTTAATTCACATATTTGCCTTAATAATATCTATTAATAGGATAGCTTGAGAGACATTTACTCTATAATAATGTAATAAAATATGACTAAGTATAAAAGAAAATCGATGTAGGAAATTTACAGATCAATATAATTACATAATCACAAATTTCCATCCGATTCATACAAAATTGATTTTTTGAATAAATTGGAAATGAATTTATCCTTATAATATTTAATTTTTTCTAAAGGCAATTCGCGTGGAATTGAGTTGACTCGTGGTAGGTTCCAACAAACCCCCGGATGAGGATCAGTTCCAAATTCGTCCATGTATCTCCTATGTAGATGTCTAAGAAGACCCCCGCTAAAATCACCGAAGTATGAAAAATCTACGGTTGTGTGTCTACAATAAGCTTTGTATAGGAAATCTACTAGGATATCCCTATCTTCAATCAAAATCCAAAAGAGTGTTA
The DNA here is from genome assembly GCA_030737815.1 of Allium fistulosum. Lineage (NCBI taxonomy): Eukaryota > Viridiplantae > Streptophyta > Magnoliopsida > Asparagales > Amaryllidaceae > Allium > Allium fistulosum. Next base: position 1,529,643,334 of record CM060902.1, read on the forward strand.
TTAGTTCCCTGTTCTCTTCCAAGAACTTGTCGCATCGAAGGCGCGCCATTTTCAGTCGAGGGGAAGCTTCTTGATCTTTAAAAGATGCTAACACTGCGGTGCTCTTATTATAATACTTGTCAAAGAGTGTGTTGTGTTCTTTTAACTGTTTATCTAACTCCCTATACAAGTTATTTATTTCCGCTTGTTTTCTTTCAAGTTTTTTTTCATAAAGATGAATGGATTTCTTCCTTATCTAAAATGGAAAGATATTAGACAATGTTATCTTGGAAGTGAAAGCCATTTTGATAAAGAATCATACCTGAGAAATAGGGACTGAAGTTTGCAGGGTCTGTTTTTTCCTCTCTTGCTCTCTAGAATCAGTATCAGCAACTTTTCATGGAGATCGGAAGGTTCAGGAAGTTCAGTCTGACCCATTTCATGGGCGCTAGGATCAGGGATGACTTTATCTGAAGCCTTGGAAGTGTCATCGCCACCCCCTATGTAAGACTCATTGTAGGCGCCCCCATTACCACCAGAACCCTGACCTCTATCATCGTTATCAGAGCTAGCATCGTCATTATCATCATCATTGCCACCTTCCTCAATGGCTTCATCTTCCTCATCAACTTCCTCCTCATCAGAGTCAAAATCTCCTTCTATAATAAGGGCATCGAAAGATAAGAGTTTTGCAGGTCAATTTCTTCTCTCTCAGAAACCTCGATCCCTTGCTCCATTTCTTTGATTTTGTCCATGAATCTTTTGACCAGCACAGGATCGAGTGAGCGGAAGCCTAAGTCTGGACACTTCTTTATATTATCAAAGTAAGCCAGCATGGGAGCGTCCTCATAATAATTCACAATGATGTCATTAAGAGAAGTGCTCAAGAATTGAGAAACCTTTTGTTTGGCCACAGAAATGGTTTTGATGGCCATAGATAAGGAATTCTTCTTTTTCTCCATCTTCTTCTTGAAAACTTGTAATAACCCGCTTTTCCGTACCCCTTGAATAGACACTAATCTCCATCTATTTACTCAAGGTGAACGAAAAACCGAACCATTAGGGTTTTTTAAAAGAAAGAAGAAGTAGAAGAAAAGATAGAAGAAAAGAGAAAGAAGAAACAAAAGAACAACATCAGAACAGAAACAATATCAGAATCTCACATATCGCCGCGGAACAATATATAATAGATAAATGAATAATCTTTAAAACAAAGAACTATATCATTTTATACATACATCAATCAGAGTCAATATACAACTCAATACAATACATCACATCAATGGACAGTTGTATAACTTGTCCTCATACAGAATACACAGCGGAATAAATATATCAGATACAAATACTACGTCTCGCCATCCAGCTTGCTTCCAAAGCTCCAGAATATCCAGAATATCCTGATAACATAACTCTAGGCTGCCCGTGTGGAAAATTTGTGGGCACCCAGAGTTTAGAAGGGAAACAATAAACTCCGAGTCAGTCATGGTGACTGGTGTGAGATCGTAAAACAGTTATTCTTTAATTCAAACAACAGGATAATTTTAAAGTCAATTCGAAATGCTTTTGGAAAATGAAACTACCATAAGACCTCCCGCCACACACACAATGCAAACGCAGAATTGGAGGAGATTTCTTCTTATGATAGTCAAAGATGCTTACTACGCCAATCATTGGATTATTATTATTAATGTCTAGTGTAGAAAACATTTCGAAAGTATAATATTAATCTTAGCCAGCATACGACCAGTATCGTATGCCTACTATAGCTACCATCTAAACAGTGGTGACCACCGTACGTAAATGGCAGGTTCTACAACTAAAACCGTACAAAGTTCGTATTGGAAGAATGGATTTCCAACAAATGGTCAGGCTAAGGAACTTCCTTTCCTCCTGCCGAATAGGATCGCCTCTGGCTGGACGTCCCGAGAGACAAACTGCTCTCTGCCAAACAAGGCCGGGTTACCCCTGTAACAGGTAACTCACGAATATGTCATCACCCGGTCCTTTGGGACCTTTATCCGAGCGCTCGATATCCAACATCACACATCATAAAGAAAGTGTATCCACATGAGTAAGTATCTGGGCTCCATACCATGATACCACCCCTTTCCAGAAGGAAATGACATACCCTAAAGGGCGCGACCCTCATAACCTTGCCGCAACATTCCTGTTTCGACCATTTCCGGGGTGTGAGGCTCGACGAAGTCTCGTCCACAAAGCTACGCTTTCTCAAAAAGCCCTGCTTCGGGTCCAACAAAATGATCAACCTATGATCACAAAGATATAAGATCAAACAAATGATCATATCACAAATGATCAAACACTGATCATTTTACCGCAACACTCAGTATGCCACGTTACCAAATTGGGATGTATCGCTGATAAATTTCAACTACATAACCTCTGAGCTCGTACGTCTCAGAGAAGGGTGTTAAGCTAAGAGAATAAATTCTCCGCCACCAACAGAAATGTATTTGAAAGAAATCAGCTTTACATCTCAAATTGTAACGTCAGACACACAATCCATACAAGTCTGTTCCGGGATCGAACAGAACCGAAGGCACTTCTCACGAAGCCCTTGCACATCCGGATAATTTTCAATCACGTCGGGACTTCCCGTCACTAAGGATGATAAAACCTCTAAACCGGAGATCAGCCGATGTAGAGTAACTCGACGGTAATCCTTCCGTTTTCAAAAATATCCGGTCTTCAACACCGGTCTTCGAATGCAATTCATAACGACGTATCACATATTCGGAATGGGTTATACGACCCCATGGTCCTTTCCCGGTTAACCCGAATAGTGAGCGCTTTTTCAAAAATAAGTGTGGCATTCAAATTCATCCAATTCACAACAAATACCTATCTAAAGGTAATTATTGATAGTCGGTTATTTAACTATCAATAAAGATGCGCAACATCATCAGATTCCAAATAATTTTCCAAATTATTTTATCTTCCAAAATATCTTTTACTAGATATAAAATTTCCACACTTAATCATTTGAAAACAATTTCAAATCAATTCCCACATTTCATTTTATCTTTGAAGATAAAATCTCAAAACAGTTCATTTCATATTGGAAAAGCATTTCCAAACTTATTTAAAAAAATAAGTATTTTACAAATCATTTATTTTCAACATTTGAAAATATTCGATATACTTAAATCAATATTAAGTATAAATTTCAATCTTTAAGGAAATCATTCTCTATAACAACATCAATTTGAGTCAAAACGAATGTTGCGTAAAACATCGTTACGACGACTCAAAATTACTAGTATTGGGATTCGAATTTAGATAGATATATAAATCCCAATACTACATTAAAACCATTTCCTTTCGGAAATCATTTACTATAACAACAGTGTTATAGTCCATCATTTCCTTATTTTCTCGAAAACGTCTATTTCAACAATAAATGTTGAAATCTATGATTTCGATAATTAACACGTTTAAAACATCTTTTAAAACAATTACTTCATTTCATGATATCGCTTTCCCAAACATAACCATTTTACTTAACAATATATTCACTGTCCAAAATCGTGAATATACTTCACTAGCCACATTCCAATATTTTCTACACATTTATTCCAAGAATTATCCACTGTCCAAAATCGTGGATAAAATTCCCTTAATAATCTCTATATTTAAAATCAATCAAATTTAATTGATTTTCGAATTTATAAAACAACGTTTATAAATTCGATTTCCATTTTCTAACAACTTCGATTTATAAATCTTCTTTATTAACAAATTCGAGTTATACTCGATATAAATATCACAAGTCCATATTATAAGTTAATAACTTATCATTCATTTTCAACTTCACAATTTATAAATCTATAAATTTCATTCACTTACGGATTCCATAATATTTCATTTTTTTACACTTATAAAAACTCATTTTATAATTTCAACATTCTTAATTTTGCAGATATCAATTTCATAAATCTTTTATATGAACCGTTACAGAAATTCAAAAATCTCAATTTAAACCATTTCATAAATCAGTCAACTATTTATCCCAAAAATCACTTTTCGGTTATATTTCACAAATCTATAAAAAAAATTTGTAACTTTAAAATTTTAACGTTTATTTATTTAAAATAAATCACTTCAGAAATTTAATAAAACGTATAATTTCAAAGATCACTTTAAAAATCCTTTTAAATTAAAAGTCGTCATTTTTAAAGTTCAAAACTGAATCCGATGATGCCACAACACCAATCAGTCCATCACAACAGTCAAATATCATATATCATCATATGATAACAGAATATATCAAAATATCTGTAAATAATCAATACGGTGAGGAATCCAGTCGGATCCCTCCAACCTGTTTCCCTGCATCCACAGATGTTAGCACAATACCAATTCCGCTCCAGTACGGAATTATCGCGGTATATAGGTTTTTATAAATCCGCTTACTAACGGCGCAATAGGGTCTCATCCGCTATACGAGGCGGGAAATCAATCAATCCAATATATACATATGCCAATATGTATATACTGCTATATATAGATATATATCCTACTATATCTAATATCACATCCAAACAGTCAATCATCAATCAATAACTGTAAATAATTCCACATTCAATTGAGTGAGAAGATCTCACCTTGATTTTAAATTCCGATTTCAGCGTTTATTTCGAATAAAATTAAACGACCGTTTAATTTTACTCAAAAATTTCACTGATTCCAAACACGCCCAGATCTGCGCTGCAGCGTAGAGCGCGTCGCTGCGATTCCAACGCTTCTGGTTTCGTAATTTTCTGACCTCGTATGAAAGAGATATCGCAGTTTAAAGTTTATACAAATTTAAATATAATTAATAATTACAATTTCCTTTTAATTCTAAACCTTAGACAATTCCTGGCCGTGCATTTCAAAACCCTTGCATCCAGGCCGTTGCACGCAACTCGTCTTTCTCCCAGGTCTTCGTTCGACTGTGAAACCCAACCCATCAGCCGCCTTCATCACGCAATTTTCGCGACCTCCCCCTTGACTTCCAGCGCGATCAACTAGTACCACTCAACTCGCCTTGCCAAGAGCTACCCCCAGCCTCCGACCGCACGTGAACGACCTCCCCCATCCCTCGATTTTCCTGCTTGAACGGAGCACGAACGCGGCCACCAAACGCCCACTACGCTGCTCTAAAATCCATCATATCCGTACGAGATCGAAGCTCTCGTAGTGTTCTTTATCTTTGTAGTTGGGAGTTTTCAATTTTATTGAGAGGATTGATCGAAAATAGCAGAGGAAAATCGAAGGGTTTTCGGCCATTGATTCCATAGGTGGCGGCCTGAACGTGATGAAACCCTAGGCTCGGTTGTTTTGTGAAAAATAGAATGATAAAGGGCTTTTATAGAAAACGTCTCAAAACACTATTCACCCCGGATTTTCCGAACTCCAAATCGAGCGTGCCGGCTGACGTTCGTAAGGTTTACCCCGCGTTCCGGACACAATGGAACAGGTTTCGGAAGCTAATTCGATCGTATGTGTGAGATATGGCAATAAACGATCAATTTAAATTAAACCGATTTAAATCGATTTCAAGGCGTTTTGACTTGCCCCGGACAAACGGTAAATCCAAAAATTATGAAATTTGAAATCTTACAATAATATCACATTACGGATCCGATGAAACTGGTTTCGTCGAAATCCGAGACCGTTTGAAAAATAACTATTTTTAACTCGACGATTTAAATTAAAATAATATCGATGCGTTTCGAGTTGCCACGGTCAAACGACAACTCCGATTGATACGAAAATTGAAATCCGATAATAACTAACCATTACGGATCCAATGGAACTGGTCTCGTCCAATTCTGAGACTGTTCGAAAATTGACTATTTTTCAGTCGATAATTAAATATTAAAATATTCGATTTTCACAATTTAACTTCAAATTCAATTCTGAAAGTTCTATAACCTTTCTATAACTCCAGTATGATTAAATAAAACTTTACAAATCATTTTCAGTCATATTTAATCCAGATTTCAAGTAAGTCTGGAATTTCAAACAATTAAATATCGATTTAATTGTCAAATTAAATCCAATATTCGAAAAATAAATCATTTGACTTCTTAATTCCACTTATTAATATTTAAAATCAATTAAATATTCGAATTTTAATTATCTAAAATTCTGGGTCGTTACAGACTTCCCCCCTTAAAAGAATTTCGTCCTCGAAATTACAAGTTAGGAAAAAAAATGGTCCTTAACTCGTCTACTATTTTCCACAATCTAATAGTTTTATCACTTTTCAAACGGATCTTCCTACTAAAGATTCGTTATCATCTCAACTAACTTTCCAACTTAAATTTTAAGTTTCAAACAACATTGTTTAACTTCTAAATTCAAATTCGAGTTTAAATTCAATTTTAAACTTTTAAATTTTTTCTCAAAATTTTCTAACGCCCTAAATTTCCGAAAAATTTCGCCAGCGTCTCCTTTGCGCGGCTAATACGGTACGACTACAAAACGTCCCTACGGACTCTCAGATTTCAAAAAGAAAAAGAAAAAGCCAAGCGGCTAGAGAAGAAATCAGCAAATCTCATATAGAAATTTAAAATACATACCTTTTTCGAGCAATTCAATTTTATCTTCGAAATTAAATTCCAATTCCTTTCATATACCTGTATATCCTACTAGCCATTATATCTAGTTATAACATTCAAACCAATTTGCAAATTCCATTACAAAATTTTCAACACTTACTTCATATACATATTCACTTTACTATTGAAGTTACATACTCATTATCATTAAATTTTACATTTCAAATTTCATTTGAATTCAATTCACAATTCCAATCTAATTTGGATTCGGTTTATCTTCTGAATATTGAATTTTATCAGCTTCCATTCATTTGTTTCCAATTAGTTTACATTTACTAATTTACATTCATGTTGGTTCATTTTCAATTTGAATTTAATCACATAGCTTTCCAATTTGCTAATTCAATTTCATTAATACTTAATGAATTTATACACAATCAACTAACAATCAAATAACAACCAATGTATATTCAACACAACCAAATTATAAATTTTACATTCGATTTGGTTCAACACTTTTAAATTAAATTGACTTCCATTCGATTTATTTAATTTCTCAACTTCATTAGCTTTTAATGAATTAACACTTATATTCATTATTTCATATCAATACTTTACATTAGATTGATTAACATCCAATCCATTTATTTATTCAATTGCTAATTCATTTTAACAAATACAATTGAATTTCATATAACTCAAGTTCACATTCATTTAATAAATTCACTTTATTAATTTACTTTGATATCAAAATAAACTTCACTTCAACATCACTTAAGTTATTTTCCATTTCAAACATCATTTGTTCAACTTAACTTAAGTCTCCACTTATAAATCCAATTCAGATTTTGTTTTTCTTAACAAAATTCATTTAACCTTTTACCAAAATCAAATTTCATCAATCATTCAAATTTATATCACATTTGACTTTCTTTTAGTTAAATTTCACATCATATTTCATTATGCTACTCAAATTCATTAACTTTACCAAAGTTAAATCTATTATCTCATATCATAAGTATAAATCTTATTTCACTTATATTTACCATATTTAAATTTGGACTTAAATTTTCAAATTTGTTTATCACAACAAAACCTCAATTTCCAATTTACTATGGTAGCAAATCAATCACACAGAAACTCGAAAATGATACCGATGATGCTGCAGTCATCACCCTTATTATTTCCCAGCAACAATAGTGAAATCAGTGCTTAAATTCTTTTCAAAAATTTCCTTTTATTCATAAATCACATTTATAAATCTCTTTGCACATAATTTCACTTCTTACATATAAGATTATTTTACCATTGTAAATCATATCAATTATAACTTCACCCTTTATAATTCATTCTTTTATACAATTTACTCTTTCACAATTGTTGTTTTAATTCAACTTATTCAAACAATCTTAACAATCAATTCATATACACTTTAATAATTCTTAAAAAATTATTTCTTTATATACAAAATATAATCAAGGTAAAATTATTTCATTTACCCAATTTTAAAACAATATCGTGCCGAATTGTTCTATATAAGTGTTTAGAGATCCCTATCGATAGAGTTGTACGGACAATACCGACCATAATCCATATACCACTCAACAAACCAATCATCACAATATAAAACAATTTTATATTCACTAACAAATACGCACTCGTATCTATTATTACACTCAACTCATCCTAGAGTACTACTGACTCTATCTCTAATGAGTAACACCCAACAGAGCAGGGTTGTCGCTTAACCATATGCTCTGATACCAAATGTAATAACCCGCTTTTCCGTACCCCTTGAATAGACACTAATCTCCATCTATTTACTCAAGGTGAACGAAAAACCGAACCATTAGGGTTTTTTAAAAGAAAGAAGAAGTAGAAGAAAAGATAGAAGAAAAGAGAAAGAAGAAACAAAAGAACAACATCAGAACAGAAACAATATCAGAATCTCACATATCGCCGCGGAACAATATATAATAGATAAATGAATAATCTTTAAAACAAAGAACTATATCATTTTATACATACATCAATCAGAGTCAATATACAACTCAATACAATACATCACATCAATGGACAGTTGTATAACTTGTCCTCATACAGAATACACAGCGGAATAAATATATCAGATACAAATACTACGTCTCGCCATCCAGCTTGCTTCCAAAGCTCCAGAATATCCAGAATATCCTGATAACATAACTCTAGGCTGCCCGTGTGGAAAATTTGTGGGCACCCAGAGTTTAGAAGGGAAACAATAAACTCCGAGTCAGTCATGGTGACTGGTGTGAGATCGTAAAACAGTTATTCTTTAATTCAAACAACAGGATAATTTTAAAGTCAATTCGAAATGCTTTTGGAAAATGAAACTACCATAAGACCTCCCGCCACACACACAATGCAAACGCAGAATTGGAGGAGATTTCTTCTTATGATAGTCAAAGATGCTTACTACGCCAATCATTGGATTATTATTATTAATGTCTAGTGTAGAAAACATTTCGAAAGTATAATATTAATCTTAGCCAGCATACGACCAGTATCGTATGCCTACTATAGCTACCATCTAAACAGTGGTGACCACCGTACGTAAATGGCAGGTTCTACAACTAAAACCGTACAAAGTTCGTATTGGAAGAATGGATTTCCAACAAATGGTCAGGCTAAGGAACTTCCTTTCCTCCTGCCGAATAGGATCGCCTCTGGCTGGACGTCCCGAGAGACAAACTGCTCTCTGCCAAACAAGGCCGGGTTACCCCTGTAACAGGTAACTCACGAATATGTCATCACCCGGTCCTTTGGGACCTTTATCCGAGCGCTCGATATCCAACATCACACATCATAAAGAAAGTGTATCCACATGAGTAAGTATCTGGGCTCCATACCATGATACCACCCCTTTCCAGAAGGAAATGACATACCCTAAAGGGCGCGACCCTCATAACCTTGCCGCAACATTCCTGTTTCGACCATTTCCGGGGTGTGAGGCTCGACGAAGTCTCGTCCACAAAGCTACGCTTTCTCAAAAAGCCCTGCTTCGGGTCCAACAAAATGATCAACCTATGATCACAAAGATATAAGATCAAACAAATGATCATATCACAAATGATCAAACACTGATCATTTTACCGCAACACTCAGTATGCCACGTTACCAAATTGGGATGTATCGCTGATAAATTTCAACTACATAACCTCTGAGCTCGTACGTCTCAGAGAAGGGTGTTAAGCTAAGAGAATAAATTCTCCGCCACCAACAGAAATGTATTTGAAAGAAATCAGCTTTACATCTCAAATTGTAACGTCAGACACACAATCCATACAAGTCTGTTCCGGGATCGAACAGAACCGAAGGCACTTCTCACGAAGCCCTTGCACATCCGGATAATTTTCAATCACGTCGGGACTTCCCGTCACTAAGGATGATAAAACCTCTAAACCGGAGATCAGCCGATGTAGAGTAACTCGACGGTAATCCTTCCGTTTTCAAAAATATCCGGTCTTCAACACCGGTCTTCGAATGCAATTCATAACGACGTATCACATATTCGGAATGGGTTATACGACCCCATGGTCCTTTCCCGGTTAACCCGAATAGTGAGCGCTTTTTCAAAAATAAGTGTGGCATTCAAATTCATCCAATTCACAACAAATACCTATCTAAAGGTAATTATTGATAGTCGGTTATTTAACTATCAATAAAGATGCGCAACATCATCAGATTCCAAATAATTTTCCAAATTATTTTATCTTCCAAAATATCTTTTACTAGATATAAAATTTCCACACTTAATCATTTGAAAACAATTTCAAATCAATTCCCACATTTCATTTTATCTTTGAAGATAAAATCTCAAAACAGTTCATTTCATATTGGAAAAGCATTTCCAAACTTATTTAAAAAAATAAGTATTTTACAAATCATTTATTTTCAACATTTGAAAATATTCGATATACTTAAATCAATATTAAGTATAAATTTCAATCTTTAAGGAAATCATTCTCTATAACAACATCAATTTGAGTCAAAACGAATGTTGCGTAAAACATCGTTACGACGACTCAAAATTACTAGTATTGGGATTCGAATTTAGATAGATATATAAATCCCAATACTACATTAAAACCATTTCCTTTCGGAAATCATTTACTATAACAACAGTGTTATAGTCCATCATTTCCTTATTTTCTCGAAAACGTCTATTTCAACAATAAATGTTGAAATCTATGATTTCGATAATTAACACGTTTAAAACATCTTTTAAAACAATTACTTCATTTCATGATATCGCTTTCCCAAACATAACCATTTTACTTAACAATATATTCACTGTCCAAAATCGTGAATATACTTCACTAGCCACATTCCAATATTTTCTACACATTTATTCCAAGAATTATCCACTGTCCAAAATCGTGGATAAAATTCCCTTAATAATCTCTATATTTAAAATCAATCAAATTTAATTGATTTTCGAATTTATAAAACAACGTTTATAAATTCGATTTCCATTTTCTAACAACTTCGATTTATAAATCTTCTTTATTAACAAATTCGAGTTATACTCGATATAAATATCACAAGTCCATATTATAAGTTAATAACTTATCATTCATTTTCAACTTCACAATTTATAAATCTATAAATTTCATTCACTTACGGATTCCATAATATTTCATTTTTTTACACTTATAAAAACTCATTTTATAATTTCAACATTCTTAATTTTGCAGATATCAATTTCATAAATCTTTTATATGAACCGTTACAGAAATTCAAAAATCTCAATTTAAACCATTTCATAAATCAGTCAACTATTTATCCCAAAAATCACTTTTCGGTTATATTTCACAAATCTATAAAAAAATTTTGTAACTTTAAAATTTTAACGTTTATTTATTTAAAATAAATCACTTCAGAAATTTAATAAAACGTATAATTTCAAAGATCACTTTAAAAATCCTTTTAAATTAAAAGTCGTCATTTTTAAAGTTCAAAACTGAATCCGATGATGCCACAACACCAATCAGTCCATCACAACAGTCAAATATCATATATCATCATATGATAACAGAATATATCAAAATATCTGTAAATAATCAATACGGTGAGGAATCCAGTCGGATCCCTCCAACCTGTTTCCCTGCATCCACAGATGTTAGCACAATACCAATTCCGCTCCAGTACGGAATTATCGCGGTATATAGGTTTTTATAAATCCGCTTACTAACGGCGCAATAGGGTCTCATCCGCTATACGAGGCGGGAAATCAATCAATCCAATATATACATATGCCAATATGTATATACTGCTATATATAGATATATATCCTACTATATCTAATATCACATCCAAACAGTCAATCATCAATCAATAACTGTAAATAATTCCACATTCAATTGAGTGAGAAGATCTCACCTTGATTTTAAATTCCGATTTCAGCGTTTATTTCGAATAAAATTAAACGACCGTTTAATTTTACTCAAAAATTTCACTGATTCCAAACACGCCCAGATCTGCGCTGCAGCGTAGAGCGCGTCGCTGCGATTCCAACGCTTCTGGTTTCGTAATTTTCTGACCTCGTATGAAAGAGATATCGCAGTTTAAAGTTTATACAAATTTAAATATAATTAATAATTACAATTTCCTTTTAATTCTAAACCTTAGACAATTCCTGGCCGTGCATTTCAAAACCCTTGCATCCAGGCCGTTGCACGCAACTCGTCTTTCTCCCAGGTCTTCGTTCGACTGTGAAACCCAACCCATCAGCCGCCTTCATCACGCAATTTTCGCGACCTCCCCCTTGACTTCCAGCGCGATCAACTAGTACCACTCAACTCGCCTTGCCAAGAGCTACCCCCAGCCTCCGACCGCACGTGAACGGCCTCCCCCATCCCTCGATTTTCGTGCTTGAACGGAGCACGAACGCGGCCACCAAACGCCCACTACGCTGCTCTAAAATCCATCATATCCGTACGAGATCGAAGCTCTCGTAGTGTTCTTTATCTTTGTAGTTGGGAGTTTTCAATTTTATTGAGAGGATTGATCGAAAATAGCAGAGGAAAATCGAAGGGTTTTCGGCCATTGATTCCATAGGTGGCGGCCTGAACGTGATGAAACCCTAGGCTCGGTTGTTTTGTGAAAAATAGAATGATAAAGGGCTTTTATAGAAAACGTCTCAAAACACTATTCACCCCGGATTTTCCGAACTCCAAATCGAGCGTGCCGGCTGACGTTCGTAAGGTTTACCCCGCGTTCCGGACACAATGGAACAGGTTTCGGAAGCTAATTCGATCGTATGTGTGAGATATGGCAATAAACGATCAATTTAAATTAAACCGATTTAAATCGATTTCAAGGCGTTTTGACTTGCCCCGGACAAACGGTAAATCCAAAAATTATGAAATTTGAAATCTTACAATAATATCACATTACGGATCCGATGAAACTGGTTTCGTCGAAATCCGAGACCGTTTGAAAAATAACTATTTTTAACTCGACGATTTAAATTAAAATAATATCGATGCGTTTCGAGTTGCCACGGTCAAACGACAACTCCGATTGATACGAAAATTGAAATCCGATAATAACTAACCATTACGGATCCAATGGAACTGGTCTCGTCCAATTCTGAGACTGTTCGAAAATTGACTATTTTTCAGTCGATAATTAAATATTAAAATATTCGATTTTCACAATTTAACTTCAAATTCAATTCTGAAAGTTCTATAACCTTTCTATAACTCCAGTATGATTAAATAAAACTTTACAAATCATTTTCAGTCATATTTAATCCAGATTTCAAGTAAGTCTGGAATTTCAAACAATTAAATATCGATTTAATTGTCAAATTAAATCCAATATTCGAAAAATAAATCATTTGACTTCTTAATTCCACTTATTAATATTTAAAATCAATTAAATATTCGAATTTTAATTATCTAAAATTCTGGGTCGTTACAAAACTGTTTCCTAGAGATTTGACCAGGCAACTAGTGCTCGGCATCAGATAGCACTCGGCATCTCATAGTACTCGGTGTAGTACTCGGCATCCATGGTACTCGGCATCAAGGAGTACTCGGCATCTCATAGTACTCGGCGAAGTACTCGGCATCCATGGTACTCGGCATCAAGGAGTACTCGGCATCTCATAGTACTCGGCGAAGTACTCGGCATCCACGGTACTCGGTATCAAGGAGTACTCGGCATCTCATAGTACTCGGCGAAGTACTCGGCATCCATGGTACTCGGCATCAAGGAGTACTCGGCATCTCATAGTACTCGGCGTAGTACTCGACATCTAGAAGTACTCGGCATAGCGCTCGGCATCCAGTGGAACTCGACATCTAGGAGTACTCGGAATATTTAATTGATTTTAAATATTAATAACTGGAATTTAGAAGTCGAATAATTTATTATTCGAATATTGGATTTAATTTGGTCAATTAAATCGATAATTTAATGATTGAAATTCCAGAAATAATTGAAGTATGGGTTTAATGTGCTGGAAATGATTTGGAAAATTTTATTTAATCATACTGGAGTTATAGAAAGGTTATAGAACTTTTAAAATTGAATTTGGAGTTAATTTGTGAAAATCGAATATTTTGATATTTAATTATCGACTGTAAAAATAGCTAATTTTCGAACAGTCTCAGAATTGAACGAGACCAGTTCCATTGGATCCGTAATAGTTAGTTATTATCGGATTTCAATTTTCGTATCCATCGGAGTTGTCGTTTGACCGTGGCAACTCGAAACGCATCGATATCGTTTTAATTTTAAATCGTCGAGTTAAGTTAGTCATTTTTCAAAAAGTCTCGGATTTCGACGAAACCAGTTTCATCGGATCCGTAAGGTGATATTATTGTAAGATTTCAAATTTTGTAATTTTTGGATTTACCGTTTGTTCGGTACAAATTAAAACGCCTCGAAATCGATTTAAATCGATTTAATTTAATTTGATCGTTTATTGCGATATCTCACACATACGATCGAATTAGCTTTCGAAACCTGTTCCATTGTGTCTGGAACGCGGGGTAAACCTTAGAAACGCTAACCGGCACGCTCGATTTCGAGTTCGGAAAATCCGGAGTGAATAGTGTTCGTCGTTTTTTCTATAAAAGCCCCTTAGTTTTCATTTTTGCAAATTAAAACAACCCTAGGGTTTAAATCCTTCAGAGCCGCCACCTCCACTTATCAATGGCCGAGAAACATCGGTGTTCTTCTCAAATTTTTGATCAATCCCTTAACGTTTAGCAATTTCTTCCAACTGGAAAGTCGGAGAGTAGCTCGAGCTCTACGATGTGGACGGTGGAGATCGACTATCGTCGACCAGAGGTGGAGCACAGGGGCTGCGTTCCCCTACCGTTCATGCACGAAAATAAAGGAGGAGGGGTGACCGAGCTCAGCCGCTCTCTGGCCGTGGGTGGCGCGCGTGCTTGCGGAGGCGGGGGAAGGTCCTGATCGTAGTATATGTCGACGATGGAGGCGAATTAAATAGGGGATGACGGCGGCTGGGAGGGGTTTCTCGACCTGGAACATACACGCGTGGAAGAAAGCATGGATGGCTCAGATCCTCTTTTGCTAAGATGGACGGCTGTGATGTTATGAGGTTAAAAAACAATATAAAAGAAATTGTAAATTAATTTTATAAAAATTCGTTAAAGTTTAAAACGATGTATCTTGGTCATACATTATCAGATTTCGACGAAACGACTTGCGTTGGAATCGTCTCGATGTGTACTTTGTAATGAAACTGGATTGGGAGCGATTGGAGTCAGTGAATATTTCGGGTAAAATTAAACGCACGTTTAATTTTATTCGAAATAAAACGCTACAGATTGTTATCGGAAAATCAAGGTGAGATCTTCTCACTCAAAATTTAAAGTGGAATTTACAGTTATTTATTGATTGACTGTTTGAATGTGCTATTAGATATGATAGGGTATATCTATATATATAGCAATATATACATATTGGCATATGTATATATTGGATTGATGATTTCCCGCCTCGTATAGCGGATGAGACCCTATTGCGCCGTTAGTAAGCGGATTTTTATAAAACCCATATACCGCGATAATTCCGTACTAGAGCGGAATTGGTATTGTGCTAACATCTTTGGATGCAGGGAAACAGGTTGGAGGGATCCGACTGGATTCCTCACTGTATTGATTATTTACAGATATTTTGATATATTCTGTTATCATATGATGATATATGATATTTGACTGTTGTGATGGACTGATTGATGCTGTTGCATCATCAGATTCAGTTTTGAAATGTAAAAATAACGACTTTTACTTTAAAAAGGATTTTTAAAGTGATTTTTGAAAATATACGTTTTATGGAATTTTTGAATCGATTTATAAACGTAAAATTTTAAAGTTATAAAAGTTAAGATCTTTGTGAAATATAACCGAAAAGTGATTTTTGGAATAAATGGTTGATTGATTTATAAAATGGTTTAAATTGAGATTTTTAAAATATTATAAACGGTTCACTTAAAAGGTTTATAAAGTGGACATTTTATAAGTTAAAATGTTAGTGTTATAAAACGAGTTTCTATAAGGGTTAAAATGAAGTGTAAATGGGATTTCATAAGTTAATGAAATCTGAAAGTTTTAAATTTTGAGAAGTTTAAAAGAACGATTTCTTTTAAGATAAATGAATTATAAGTTATATTAACTTATAAATTGAATGGGTTATTAAAGAAGATGTATAAATCGAAGTTGTTATAAAATGGAAATGGAAATGGAATTTATAAACGTTGTTTTATAAATTCGAGATCAATTGAATTTGATAAATTAAATAAAGAAGGTTGTTAAAGGAGATATATTCGCGATTTTGGATAGCGAATTATTATTGGAATAAAATGTGTAGAAAATAGTGAAATGTAATTAGTGAAGTATATTCACGATTTTGGACAGTGAATATATTATTAAATAAAATGGATATGTTTTGGAGAAGCGATATTGTAAAATGAAGTTAATTGTTTTAAAAGATGTTTTAAACGTGTTAAATATTGAAATCATAGATTTCAACAATTATTGTTGAAATAGACGTTTTCGAGAAATAAGGAAATGGTGGACTATAACACTGTTGTTATAGTAAATGATTTCCGAAAGGAAATGTTTTATATAGTATTGGGATTTATATATATCTATCTTAATTCCGAATCCCTATACTATTGATTTTGAGTCGTCGTAACGATGTTTTACGTAACATTCGTTTTGACTCAAATAAATGTGTTTAAAGAGAATGATTTCCTTAAAGAATGAATATATACTTAATATTGATTTAAGTATATCGAATATTTTCAAATGTTGAAAATAAATGATTTGTGAAATACTTATTTTTAAATAAGTATGGAATTTCTTTTCCAATATGAAACGAGGGGTTTGAAACTTTATCTTTTAAAGATAATTAGAAAGGTGAATATTTGAAATTTGTTTTCAAACGGTTAAGTGTGGAAATTATTATATCTAGTAAAGATATTTTTGAAGATGAAATAATTTGGGAAATTTATTTGGAATCTGATGATGTTGCGCATCTTTATTGATAGTTAAATAACCGACTATCAATAATTACCTTTAGATAGGTATTTGTTGTGAATTGGATGAATTTGAATGCCACACTTATCTTTAAATAATCGCTCACTATTCGGGTTAGCCGGGAAAGGACCATGGGGTCGTATAACCCATTCCGAATATGTGATACGTCGTTATGGATCGCATTTGAAGACCGGTGTTGAAGACCGGATATTTTTGAAAACGGAAGGATTACCGTCGAGTTACTCTACATCGGCTGATCTCCGATTTAGAGGTTTTATCACCCTTAGTGACGGGAAGTCCTGACGTGATTGAAAATTATCCGGATATGCAAGGGCTTCGTGAGAAGTGCCTTCGGTTCTGTTCGATCCCGGAACAGACTTTTATGGATTGTGTGTCTGACGTTACAATTTGAGATATAAAGCTGATTTCTTTCAAATACATTTCTGTTGGTGGCAGAGAATTTATTCTCTTAGCTTAACACCCTTCTCTGAGACGTACGAGCTCAGAGGTTATGTAGTTGAAATTTATCAGCGATATATCCCAGTTTGGTAACGTGGCATACCGAGTGTTGCTGTGAAATGATCAGTGTTTGATCATTTGTGATATGATCATTTGTTTGATCTTATATCTTTGTGATCATAGGTTGATCATTTTGTTTGACCCGAAGCAGGGCTTTTTGAGAAAGCGTAGCTTTGTGGACGAGACTTCGTCGAGCCTCACACCCCGGAAATGGTCGAAACAGGAATGTTGCGGCAAGGTTATGAGGGTCGCGCCCTTTAGGGTATGTCATTTCCTTCTGGAAAGGGGTGGTATCATGGTATGGAGCCCAGATACTTACTCATGTGGATACACTTTCTTTATGATGTGTGATGTTGGATATCGAGCGCTCGGATAAAGGTCCCAAAGGACCGGGTGATGACATATTCGTGAGTTACCTGTTACAGGGGTAACCCGGCCTTGTTTGGCAGAGAGCAGTTTGTCTCTCGGGACGTCCAGCCAGAGGCGATCCTATTCGGCAGGAGGAAAGGAAGTTCCTTAGCCTGACCATTTGTTGGAAATCCAAAGAAACAATACGAACCTGGTACGGTTTTGGTTGTATTACCTGCTATGGAATGTGGCGGTAACCTGCTATTGAACATAGTAGCTATAGTAGGCATACGATACTGGTCGTATGTTGGCTAAGATTAATATTATACTTTCAAAAAATGTTTTTTCTGCACTATGCACTAATAATAATAAATCCAATGATTTTGCGTAGTAAGCATCTTTGACTATCATAAGAAGAAATCTCCTCCAATTCTGCGTTTGCATTGTGTGTGTGGCGGGAGGTCTTATGGTAGTTTCATTTTCCAAAAGCATTGCGAAATTTATTTTAAAAATTTTCTTGTCATTGTTTTAAAGATAAATAACTGTTTTACGATCTCACACCAGTCACCATGACTGACTCGGAGTTTATTGTTCCCTTCTAAACTCTGGGTGCCCACAAATTTCCACACGGGCAGTCTAGAGTTATGTTATCAGGATATTCTGGATATTCTGGAGCTTTGGAAGCAAGCTGGATGGCGAGACGTAGTATTTGTATCTGATAGTATTTATTCCGCTGTGTATTCTGTATGAGGACAAGTTTATATAACTGTCCATTGATGTGATGTATTGTATTGAGTTGTATATTGACTCTGATTGATGTATATATAAAACTGATATAGTTCTTTGTTTTAAAAGACTAGTAATTATCTACTGTATATTGTTCCGCTGCGATATGTGAGATTCTGATATTGTTTTCTGTTTCTGTTTCTGCTCTTGTTCTGTTGTTGTTCTTCTTTCTTTTTCTTCTATCTTCTTCTTCTACCTCTTCTTTTAAAACCCTAATGGTTCGGTTTTTCGTTCACCTTGAGTAAATAGATGGAGATTAGTGTCTATTCAAGGGGTACGGAAAAGCGGGTCATTACATTTCATCACTCCCTTCGGTAGGAGGAAGTGTCAAGCTTATCATCATCTAGCGCCCCAATCACTTGAGCATCGGGACCAAGAATTACTCCCGCGTGAACAGCGTCACTTGTTTTCTCCGCCTCCTCCTTGGCGCATCGCTCCTCGGAGTTGGCTCGGGGTCAGAGCAGCCTGCATGGAAATATAAAGAATGAACATTAGAACGAATAAATGCTGGAAAATAACAAGATCTTTTGACTTCTAGAAAAGAAGAGTTTCCTACCGGGTTTTGGTTGACTATCGGTTGCGCGTGGGGTTTCACCCTCCAGAATAGGAGATAGCACGTGAACGCCAAGCCCGAGATCTTCAAGATCATAGCCGGCATGCTGCTCGAACGGGTCAAGTGTCGGCCGACCGGCCGGTTGAGCAGCGGGAGGAGCAGCAATATGAGGAGACGTAGTCTCAGCCCCAGACGGGCCAGCTTCATCACTTTTCTCTTTTGGAAGGGGGGAGCCTTTGTTATAAAGCGCCAAAGCTGCGGATAGATCCGCTGGCTCATTCCCTCTAAGAAACTCCTTCACCAAGGCATCCTCATCGACATCTTCAGAGCCCGACTTGATTTTCCTGATCTTTACTAAGGTCTCTCAGGCCTCAGCTAGGGATTCGAGATAGCCATCGCCCAAGAATGTTAAGTCGCGATGCATAAGGACGCGGGCTCCATACTCCGCAATCAACGGGTCAAACATGCATTTGACCTCTTCCCTGCCGGCTTCTGCGGCCGCCTCGAGGCGAGAGTCAATCTCCTCTGCAGCTTTTCTTTTGCCCTCCTCACGGGCTTCGTCCTTCATTTTCTCAACCCTAGTAAGTTCGTCATCGAGCTTCGTTTTCAAGAGACGAGTAGCAACAATCTCATCATAGTATCGTTGTGATTCTTCTTGAGCAGCTACCTTGTCCTCCTTCTCCTTGGAGAGTAATTCTTTCAGCTCTCTGACTTGTATGGCGAGCGCGTCCCTTTCTTTTTGAACGGAATATTTTTCTAGGGCGAGGGCACCGCTGCGCTGGACTGCTTCATCAAGCTCCTTCTTGTGAGCCATCTCTAAATGAGTAACTGCCTCAGTAGTATCTTTTACGCTTTGTTCAGCGGCTTCCAGCTTCGACTTATATGAAGCAAGCTCTTCGTCTTGATGCTTGATGATGTTCTTGTCGCAGACAGCCTCCAATTTCAGGCGATCAATCTCATATTGACGCTCAATAGACACCTCCGAGATCTTTTCAACCAAGTGTACAAACGCGTCATGTTGAACATAGACGTCGTTATTGCAGGCAATGGCACTCTGCTTCACGTGCCCAGGGATATGGTGAATAGCCGGGAGGAATTTCAGACCATCGAAGCAAATTTTTGGAAACTTGGCCTTAAGATCGACCATCTTTTCCGCTACAGTTGGATCAACTGCGGGAGTAGGGGGAGGAGGCTTTGGAAGTTCTGCCCTTTTTCGTTGCTCCCGAACT
This sequence comes from Allium fistulosum, assembly GCA_030737815.1. NCBI lineage: Eukaryota > Viridiplantae > Streptophyta > Magnoliopsida > Asparagales > Amaryllidaceae > Allium > Allium fistulosum. The sequence continues at coordinate 1,529,663,876 of CM060902.1, forward strand.
TACCTTATACTCGATGAACTGGAGTGTTATTCTCGAGGAGCATCAGATTGGTAACCCTTTTGTGAAGACTTCTCTTTATCCGGCTCAGTTGGAGGAAGAGGATCACGGGACTGTGAAGATTGAGAATATGCCTTCTTACGGTGAGACGACTTGCGGGGACGATTGTCTCTATCTTCATAATCATCTCTGTCCCTGCGTCTGCCTGAACCTGAGTCCCATCCGGAATGATGAAATATGGAAGAGCCATGAAGGCGATCGAATCCGTGAGAGCGTCCCATGTCACCTGCAAAGAATGGAGATAACAACGAGTTAAGAAAAATCCAGGAAATAAAAAAAACTTGAAGTGTATGATGGAATGTGTATGTGCGTGTGTGTCCTAGTGTTCCCCCCGACGGACCAGTTCTTTTATCTTTACTAATCGGAGTATTGTCTCCTTGGATCCGGAGTTGAACTCCCGCGTTGCCTCTAGCGGACAAAGAAAGCTTAAGGGCTTCAAGATCGTCAAACCCATAATTAAGTATATCATCGGGGATAGAGAGATTCGACAAACCCCTTAGAGAACTTTCCAGGTGCTGTGAGGAAAGCCTCTTTCTCGGGCGGGATAGGCATAACTTTTGAAGTGCCACCAACTTTCTCTTTCCGAATTTTGTAGTTTAACCTCTTCTTTCCCTTCGAAGGGGAGGATGACGTTCCAATGTCGTGAACTTCAACAGCCGGATTCCAAGCAGGACCCACATTCTCGCCTTGGGTCTCAGGAGCTTCATCCTCTTTATGCTCGCCTTCTTTGTGCGCATCTGGAGTGCGGCGTGATGACGATCCGGCATGTTTTTTCCCTTTGCCGGATGCTGGCTTGGGAATAGAGACGCCCTCCGGAAGGCTAATCCGGCGACCAGGGGAAAGCAAGCCAAACCTCGACAATGACTCGTTTGAAATGATGGTCCGCATGTCTCGTTCCTCAGCAGGAAGAGCTCTAATGGCCTCAACGGCCTCAGAATATCCTCGGCCCTCCGGACGCGGGTTGATACCTAAAAAAGATGAAACGAGGAGTTAGAAAAAGCATGAATTTGCTTAATAGCGAATGATGACTCAGCAAAGAGACTTACTGCCTTCAACCCATCTCCTCGCAAAACCAGGAGGGCAACGCACGTAGAACCATTCCTGTTTGTACAGGGTGAATTTACTGCATGCTCCTGTCAAGATTTGGCATTTGTGGTACGGCTCGAGGAACATGAAGGAAGGGCTGTCTTTCTGTTTCTTGATCATTTAGATATATCTGATGTCGCCAGAGGTTGGAGGTCTAGAGAAGACGGCCATGAAGAGTAGATAGGTCCCATATAGAAACGCATGACCGTTCGGATGTAGCTGCGATGGAGCAATGTCGATGTACTGCAGCACGTCCCAAAGGAACAAGTTAAATGGAGGCACGCTGCCCATCCAACACATGAACTTGTTGCAGGTGGTATATCCGACTGGGAGCAGGTGAGGACGATCGTGTCGCGAAGAGACTAACACATCGGCAAAAGGAATCCCGTGGATGGAACATATCCGTCGGAGTGCGGCTTCATTGATCTTCGAAGCTTGTGAATCGATCGGATTGTCTAGTAGAATTGTTGCTTCCAGGGCATCGGGTGCTAAGTTATGAGTAGGGGAAGTCGACGGATTAGAGGTATCAGCGGCTTCTTGCCTTGATGACGGCCCAGGCCTGTCGGATATAGTGGCGGAGCTAGACTTTCTCAACATCCCCGATAAATAATGAATCTGGCTAAGCGCCTGAGAAAACTATACTTAAAAAATGTTGAACGTTAGAATTAACAACACGAATATTCCCCCCACGTGATGTGTGAACTAGTGCAGGTAATCGTGTAAAAGCATTGAAAGTTTGAAAGTCGCAAAGCTGTTGATATAAAACTGAGCGCCAAGACATCGCCTTCGAAGACCGTCATCGCTGATCGTCTCCAGAAGCCTGCCTTATGATGATTGCAGTTTCAAATTCAGAAAAGAAGTTATCCGATTATGTCAATCTGAGTTAAGGTTTATGTCTACTGAAGCTGGGGAGTTAATAGTCCGGGTTAGTTTGATATGCCAGAGTCCGTGCCCTTGTTTTGATTAGGCAAGGCAATTGTTCGTTCGGCATTTGTAGTGTTCGGCCTAAGTATGGTTCAACATTTATCATTGCTCGGCTAAATTCATTGTTCAGCTAAAAGCATTGTTCGGCTAAAGTCATTGTTCGGCTAAAGTCATTTTTCGGCCTAAATATGGTTCAACATTTGAGTAGTGTTCGGCCTAAGGATTGTTCGGCGTTTATAATTGTCCGGCATTTGCAATGCTCGGCCTTGATATGGTTCGGCATTTAAGAATGTTCAGCCTTGGTTTTCGTTCGTCTAAGTTATTGTTTGGCATTTTAATGAGTGCTCGGCCTGGGTTTGGTCGGCCAAGGTAGTGTTCGGCAGCCTTCCATTCCACCGCCCGGCGCATGACGACGTATGCCGGAGCAGTGCTACGCCAAACAACACCCTTACCTCCTCCAACACCTTCATTCTTTAACTTCAGTTCGACATGAAGAAACTAAGCCTATAGGTGGACATACTCCTAATCATTCCTCCTCGCATCATCGTTCGGCAGTAAAGACGCAATAAAGACGACCTACTCGAAAGCTTTCTACGTGACACACTCGGCCATCTCGTTTGAAACCTACTTGAATCGTACGAGGAAAAATACTAAGTTTGCAGATTGGAGATTGGGATGGAGTAGTTAAGATTTAAATCCGGACGACTGAATAGAATTGCAAGTCTTCAAGGAACGGCAGAAGTAAAAAAAGTAAAGGGGAGAAGAAGGAAAAGACCTGGTTTTATAGAGGAGAGAGGTGGAAGTCGAAGAGGCTATACCCGGTGTAACCGGTCAAAGACACAGTGTTCGGCATCGGAATACAAAGTCGTTCGGCATGAGGAGCGTTCGGTTTCGACTGCTTCGTTCGGCATCTATACCACGCTCGTCATACACCTCCACCACTGATATTCTCAAGAAAGCGTCTCCAAGGAGAGTTAACCTAGATTCGAAGCGAAGTACGGGGGATACGCAATTCAAAGTGTATCACGATTCAGCCACGTAATACACTTTGGGGGGCAAGTGTTTCCTGGAGATTTGACCAGGCAACTAGTGCTCGGCATCAGGTAGCACTCGGCATCTCATAGTACTCGGCGTAGTACTCGGCATCCATGGTACTTGGCATCAAGGAGTACTCGGCATCTCATAATACTCGGCGAAGTACTCGGCATCCACGGTACTCGGTATCAAGGAGTACTCGGCATCTCATAGTACTCGGCGAAGTACTCGGCATCCATGGTACTCGGCATCAAGGAGTACTCGGCATCTCATAGTACTCGGCGTAGTACTCGACATCTAGAAGTACTCGGCATAGCGCTCGGCATCCAGTGGAACTCGACATCTAGGAGTACTCGGCGTAGTACTCAGCCTCCAGTGGAACCCGGCAATAGGAGTACTCGGCGTCCAGTGGTGTTCGGCATATATGACTGCTCGACATGGCAGTATCGTTCGGCCAGAGAGCATTGTTCGGTCAAGCACATCAGACATACCGTTCGGCATAGAAAGGGTAGTTCGGCATCATTGTGTTCGGCCTACCTGGTTCGGCGTACAGCGACCACTATGCTTGGGCTAGAGTGTTCGGCCACCAAGCCCACCTGGGAAGTCCATCCCATCTTTGTCTATAAATAGAGGGGCAGGGTCACAGTGAAAAGGGATCTTTTTGGGAGAACACCAGGGAGACTCTGCCATTTTTGAGACTCATCTTCTCCACTTAACAACTTCATTCAAGCATTTAATTCACGAATTGTATTTGTAATCAACTATGATGAAGATCAATAAAGTTTAACCTCAAAGTGGACGTAGGCAATTACGCTGAACCACTATAAATTTGGTGTTCTTACTTTCTGCATTTAAATTAGCGTTGTCTTCTCTGTTTAATTTATCTTCATCACTTATATCTCTACATAATCTTTCTCTACGAGGTTAGTGACCAATTTTGATGCTAACAAAAACAGTGCATTTCTTCCTGAGAGAAGTTTGTTTAGCGATCATCCGGGCCTTTTCTTCCTTCAACTCTTTCAGAGTCATTTTTAAAGCCAAAACTTCATCGGCCAATAGTTATTTAGCCTTTTTCTCTTTGGTAAGTGCAGATTCCGCTTGAACAAGTGAAGCACTCAATCTATCTTATTCCCTCACTACATTATCATTAGCACCAGTGAGTGAAGTAATCTGGTTGCTTAAAGTTGAGACTTCTTCTTTAAGCTTAGATGTCTCAGCGGAAGATTTTGAAACATTCTCCTGAAAGATGTACCAGCTTTTAGAAATCTGAAGGGAAAAGTACGGCATAAGTTAAAATTCAGTATGAAATGGTAATAAGAAGGTCAAGTAGTATGAAACATACCAGAAGTTGTTGCTTAATTAGAGATTGACAATGTCTTGTGGGGTCAAGTACGGAGGAAGGAGGATAATGGAAGTGAATGATGAAGAATTCATGATTGATTGTACAATCCTCTTGAAATCATTGGGAGGAACTAGTGATGTAGGTCTAGAAGGATTCAACTCCTGGAGAGGAGTTGAAGTGCCTAAATCCTTTTGCGTCTGCTCAATGATTCTAGGAGAATCAGACACAACTATGTAAGACATGAAATCATCCTTTGAAGGAATCATTTTGGGTTGGTTAGAAGCAGCATCAAGGGTAGGGCCTTCCATGGCTTTTCCTACATCAATAGATTCACCCTCTTTTGGGGGAAGAGAAGACTGGACATCAGCAATTTTAGTTTTCTTGAGAGAGGGACCTGCTGCAGTCATTTCGCTCAATTTTCTTTTAGCAATAATCTTTGACCTAGCTATGTCCTAGGTCAGAGCTGAAGCGCTAAATTCAAAAGTTGGAAGAACTGGATCTCTTATGGTTAATTCGGCCAGAGGAGCAGCTGCTAAAATCCAAAAAAAAACATAAGTTGGAAAAGCAATCTAAAGAATAACACAACGGAAAATTATAAATGATACATATAAGTTTACCAGGCTGGTCAAGACAAATTGGAGACAACGGTGAAAAATTTATGGGTCACCCAAAGATAGGAAGCGCTTGCCCCTAGAAGTGTGTTGGATAAGAGGAGGTTGTCCAAGAACCCTCTGGCCTACTGGAAAGAGAGAATGTTTTTGAAGTTTACTTGGGGTCAATAATGTAAGTCTGTTCCCAATGCTACCGAAGTAGTAGTTAACAACTTCATGATTATCTTCCCTTTATCATCAAGATCTTTAAGAGCAGGGCCTAATGAGAAAACGCAATTCAGCAAAAGAGAATAATTTAATGAAAAATGAAAATAATTATCAAATTACGAGGAGAAGAGAAAGCTCCACTAATATTTGGAAAATATTTGACATAAAAGAATTACGTCTCCCAATCTTTAAACTTGTTTACTCCCTTAGAAATTAACTTCTTGTGTGAGTTAGCCCTGAAGATCTGGCTATTTAAGTTGATGTGCTTGACAGGACGCACCAAATAATTGAGAACTTAGCACTTAGCGAGGCATGCCTGAATCTAAAGCTATGAGCTTTAAGGAGACAAGATATGTATATACATTTGGCAATAATTGAATATCTTGACAAGAAATCAGGGAATGGAATAAAACCGCCATGCCAGATATGGATGGCAGTGTAAGAAAAATATCCTTCGGGCGGATTCTGGATAGTATCATAGTCACCAGGAGGAATAACTTCCATTCTTGTAATCCCAAAGTCGTTAAGAATTGCATCAACTTCATCTTGAGAAGATATAAGGGAATGTCTTGAAATGGCTTTAATCTTTTTTGGCAAAGATTCTGTTTTTGAAGCTATATCCTTTTCTGATTTCTTGGAAGCTCTTTTTGGACCCATGATCCTGCCAGGTGAAATCTTTTTTATTAAAGTTATAATTTGTTTCATTATTAACACCCTTCAAAGATGTCAAAAACTCATTGCAATGATTCAAATATCCACCAAGGCATATAGTTCCATACCTTTGAAAGGGTGTTAAAGTTAATGAGAATCATGAGATTCATCGAGCTTTCGATAGTGACAAAAAGGAAGATGGAATACAAATACCTAAATGCACCCTTCGACATTGTCAAAAGCTCGGAATTTTTTTACTATTAATAGATGCAACTATCCCTACAATACTAATTTGAATATATACATTGTTGAAACTATTAACCACATCTCCTAATCAAGTCAAATAAACATTTCGACAACATCGAAACCCAAGGTTTTATTTTACTTAAAAAATATGAATATTGCCAAAACGCTAACTCTCAATAAGTCGGAAGACTTAGAGCAAAGTGATTTTAATACAAATGAAAGGGCCTTGAGATGTTTCGACAATGTTTATATTGAGAAAATGATAATTATATTCAGGTTGACTATAATGGGTCTCGAACAAGTCAAAAGGGTGAGGTGGAGTTTCGAAAGCATGCAAATGACTAAGTTTGTCTCAGTTTTGGGGTTTTTAATCAAGTCGAAAGGCTAGATAAAGTTTTCGACTATAACGAAAATGTATTATTTTCGATCCAATTGATGGTAGGAGGTATGAATTTCTAACTTTTAACGTCCTCCAAAGTAAATAAAGATTGAGCATATTTTACCCAAAATAAAGTTCAATAGCAAATAAAATCCACTTTTTATATATATTGAGTGCTGAGTACTTTCGAAGAGAATTGAGCCTTCGAAGAGATATACTATGTAGCCATTAAATTAAACCCATCAAGATGACTTCTTTGAAAGGTATCAGAATACATCGGAACATACTTTAGCTTTCGAAGAAGTCCATCTCATGACAATAACATCAACCCCTTCAAAAGGATCCATTTAAAATAGATACCTGACTTCCTTTTGACCTCTTTAGAAAGGGGTTAAAAAATGAAGTAGAGTTAATCGCATTAACCCCTTTCGAAAGGGTTAAAAAAATTAAGTTGTAATATTGATTTACTGATTTACACAACTCAACCTTCTCTACGAAGTTACCAGAAAGGAATTCTTTCCTAATTCACTTTCAACCCAACGCTTCTTAAATAATGACAACAATACTGATTCGAGCTTGAATTCACATCTAACAACAACGAAAACCCTAACTTTAGCAAATTCAAGCTCGGACCATAATTGGCTCCATAGATTGATCAATTGAAAAAAAAAACTCCTCTCGAACTAATTAAAATCGAACGTAATAAAATTCGAGCCTGAATTCGCATACAACAATGATAAATAGCCCTAAATTTTACAAAATTCAAGTTCAAACCCAATAGATTAATTAAAATCCACATAAAAATTAATCTAAAGACCATTTTATATGAACGATAAACTTAAATCATTTTGAAAAATTGAAACAATAACACAAATTCAAACCCTAAGGATTTAAATTGGAATTAAACATGGTAAATCGTTTTGTAATATAAAACAATAAATGCATACCTCAATTCTGAACTTGCGGATTTAATAAGAAATTGAAATCTCTGATTCTTGCTTTGAGTTTTTAATTGCAAGTAAATGAAAAGGGAGAGAAGGAAGTGTGATTTATAAGAGATGCAGATGCAAGGAAAGCCATCAAATCAAATTTAAATGAATGGCCAAGATCCATTTAGGAATATCAAAAGGCAGGAAATTTTATATTGAATTAAAGATGGGTGTTGAAACAATTGACTTGGAAAGTCGAAAGCATCCCTTCGCTAGGGGCAAGTGTTACCATCAGAAATCATTTCAACTTTCTCAAAACCCTTAAAAATATAAAAGAAGGATTCACAAGGAATGATAGCATTAGCAAAACCTTTTGAAAGAGTCGAAGGTGCTTCAGCAAAAAGTTGGATATGCAAAGCACTTTCGAAGAGGTTGAAAGGGGATAGGGCCACCCTTTCGCTTCAATTAACCCCTTTTGAAACAGTTGCTTCCGCATACATAAAAGAGTTTCGAATGTGTTAAAGGTACATTTCGAAGGCAACAGATAACAAGCTTCCGCATGTGTTCTAAACCTTTTGAAACAGTGGATTTCGTCATCATTTACCTTCCGCAGAAGAACTTTGGCCAAAGCTACCCCTTTGAAAGCATATATTAGCCTTTCGAATCGGTTGAAACCATCCATAATTATAAAGGAAAACTTACATGAGTTCAATGTGGCTTCCTCAAACACCAGAAAATGGGGTTTCGCTCTAATCAAAGAGGATGCTTTCGAATGTTATCTTCCACAACTAAGCCTCTACTATGCTTCAACTCATTCGAAGCCCGAAAAGTACACCTTTCAACAGCGTCGAAAGCCAACATCCTTACCAACTTACATGGCACATTAACATCAAGGTGAAGAATGCTCCTATACCTTTCGATGGAGTCGAATGCCCCCAAGTTTCACTCAAAAGCAGAGTTAGAAAGGCGTCCTAAATCCAACAGTGGCGAGAGGTCTTCAAGTCACTCTTTCGACTAAGTCGAAAGAACTGGTGCGAAAGGGTTCAACTAGCGCCTATAAATAAGACCCTAGGGGTCTTGTTTTGGGGATCCGATCTCATTCACTCAATACTTGTTCTTTCTTGAATTTGTAAACCCTAATTCTAAAATCAAGTTAGGGATTTTACTTCTTTATATTCCTTAAGCTTCTTGTATTCAAGAAAATTATTATAAAAGAAAGTGTTTGGCATTACCAAATATATTGATTGATCCGTTACTTCTATGTGGTTCTGGATATGGATTACTTCTATTAATGTTGATCAAAAGGTTACCTTTCAAAGGAGTCGAAACCAATTGATTTAATTAAAACCCTTGGATCATTAGGTCCTAACCATAAGTCACCTTCTTTATTGTATCCTTTTAATAATACTTTTATGTTTACTTATATGGCAACTTCTATTATTGCTTGGAATATAAGGGGATTAAACTCTCCTGAAAGAATGCTAGACTTAACTAGCTTACTGGGTAATTATAAACCAGGTATTATATGTGTTTTAGAACATAAATTGAGAGATAGGAAAATTGAGGAATATGCAGTAAAATTATTAAGTGACTAGAGCATGATACATAATCATAAAATGGGGGGTAATGGTAGAATTTTAGTATTATGGGACCCAAATATTTGGCAAGTTAAACAATACTTTATAGATTTACAATATATTCATTGTATATGTGCAAATAGAGGGGGGTACTTATGGAAATTAATTTTACTTATGCTTCTAATAATAAAAATGAAAGAAACTTACTCTGGAATCACGTTGAATTATTAAACAAATACATGAAAAATCCATGGATTTTATTAGGGGATTTTAATATTGTCTTGCATGCATTTGAAAAAAGAGGGGGAATCCCTATTCTTTCTAAAAAAATGGAGAAAATTAATAATTTTTTGCTAAGAACAGGTCTAATAGAACCTATTATTTTCGAAAATAAATTTACATAGAAATCTGGTCTTTTTAGAAATATACACTGTAAATTAGACTGGATTTTGTTAAACGAAGAATTCATAAATCTTTTTCCAAATTCCAGTTGTAATACTCTTCCTCAAGCAACTAGCGATCATACCCCAATTCAAATCTTTTTTGAAAAAAATCATTTAAATAAAGTAAATATACCATTCAGATTTGTGAATGGATGGACATTAGAAAACTCATATAGAGAAGTGGTTCAAGACAGTCTTGCTATTTTTGTGCAGGGCACTGCCCAATACAGATTTAGTAAGTTTTTACAACAAACTAAATGCAATTTAAAAACTTGGAATAAAAATAAACCAAAATCAGATATTAAGAAAGTGAGAGAGGAATGTGAGAGTTTGCAGAATCTTATAGACAATGATAGCTCAGACTATTTCTTAATTAACAAATTTTTCCAGACTCGGAATAAGCTGGTTAATATTCTTCACATGCAAGCCATTAACATGAGGCAGAAAGCTAAAGTTGACGGGCTATCTAATGGCGATGAGGCCAGCAATTTTTTTTATGCGAAAATGTCAAATAGGAAACATAAAAACAACATTGGGAAATTATTTGATGTTAATGGTAATATAATAAATGATGCTTCTAGGATAAAATCAGAAGCTATTAGTTATTATACTGTCATTTATAATGCCGATAATCCTTTAACAAACTTTCCAATAATAAACACAAAATTTGTTTTACACTCAAGTAGTCAAGATATTTTACTTGCTCCTGCGAGTACGGAAGAGATTAAGAAAATCGTCATTAATGCAAATAATGATAAAAGTCTGGGTCCGGATGGGTTTGGGGCAAAATTTTATAAAGTTCGTTAGGAGGATATTAAAGAACTACTGTTTAAAACAGTAAATAAGTTTTTGGTTAATGGTAAAATTTTGAAAAGTATAAATCATACTCATATTACTTTAGTGCCAAAAATCAAAGTTCCTAACAATCTAGGAGACTATAGGCCAATCTCATGTTGCAATTTTATATATAAATTACTGCTATAATTCTTTGTAATAGATTAAAAATATTATTAAAACATATTATTGCTGAAAATCAATCTGCGTTTATTCCGGGAAGACTAATTTCAGAAAATGTTTTATTAGCACACGAAATGCTAAGAAATTTTAATCATGGTAGTAAGAACAAAATGTGTTTAAAAGTAGACTTACATAAGGCTTTTGATAAAGTAAACAGGCATTTTATAATTCATATGTTGAAGCAACTAGGATTTAATGAAAATTTTTGTCATTTAATAAAGGAATGTATTAATAATGTTACTTATTCTATTTTAATTATTGGTTCTCCTAGCGGTTTTATTCATAGCAATAGAGGCATTAGTCAAGGTGATCCTCTTTCATCTTATTTATTTGCTTTTGCCATGGAATATCTCTCCATCCAATTGGAAATTGAACAGATTAGTGGAAATTTAAAAACAATTAATAGGACAAAACCAAGTATTACTCATTTATTATGTGCTGATGACTTACTTTTATTTTTAAATGCAGATATAGACAGTGCTAATACATTGATGAAAATTTTTGGAAAATTGAAGGAATATGCACGCTTGCAAATTAAAGAATGAAAAAGTAAAGTTTTTTTCAGTAAGGAGTGCAATAAGAAATCAGAAGTTTTAAATATCTTAAATTTTCAAGAGGGACAATTGACAGTCAAATACTTAGGGCTGCCATTAAGTATGGACCAAATCAATGCCAGAGATTGTACTAGACTTCAGGATTTAATTCAAGGAAAATTAGAGGGTTGGTCTAGCAAGCTACTCTCACTTGCTGGTAGGCTTGAATAAACCCACTCAGTCATCACTGCTATTGTCATGTATTGGCTGCAAATTCATAATATTCCAAAAACAGCAATTCAAAAAATTGAGAAAATGTGTGCTAATTTCGTATGGAAAGAAAATTTTCATAAAGTTAATTGGAATTCAGTCTGTAAGTTAAAGAAATCAGGAAGCATGGGTTTGAGAAACTTCAATGATTTAAGTGTTGTCTACAATCTGAAACTTTTCAAGAAATTTTTAGAGGGAAAATCATTATGGGCCAAATGGATGAAAGGTAAATATCTCAAAAACAAGAATTTTTAGACTGTGTCGGTGGAAAATCATTACTTTTTTACTTGGAAAAATATTTTAAACTGTAGAGAAATTTGTTAAATTTTGGTGATACAAAATCACAAATAGAAGGAAACAAATATGCAAAAAGGAAAGTAATCACGTTTGTTCATTATGGAAATGCATAAATTATGGGATTGCATTTGAATGAGATGGCAAGGAAATATATGCATGCGCACGTTATGCAAATATATATGCATGCGCACGTCCAGTCCAAAGAAGAGAGATTTTATTACACTTGAGAGAATTACAAGAGATTACAAGATAAGAGTTTACATACCAAAGCCCCAATTGGGGATAACAAAAAAGAGACACTCTATCTAGAGATCACTGGCTGAATACCAGGATGGGTCTACAATAAAGTCTACCCTCAATATATAGCCAATGTAAATTCATGTGAGTCATCAATCAAATTACCAATATTTGGTAAGAAGATAATGGAGGCAAATTACAATGGTAATAAATTGCACAAACATAGCAAGTAATTCACTCATTCCAAAGATGGAAGAAAATAATCTCAAAGCAATGCGATTACGAAGAAAGAAATAATATGCATATCTTTTTGCATATATATTATTCCATAACGTGCACATGCATATATTTCCTTGCCATCTCATTCAAATGCAATCCCATAATTTATGCATTTCCATAATGAACAAACGTGATTACTTTCCTTTTTGCATATTTGTTTCCTTCTATTTGTGATTTTGTATCACCAAATTTAACACTCCACCTTGATGCAAAATCACATATTTCCAATACTCCACCTCGAATCAAATTCTCTTTTCAACGTAAAACTCTTAAAATCAAACTCCACCTTCAACCAAAATCTCTTAACGAGATACAAAAGAAAAATGAATATTTACCCAATGGGTTCCGGCAAGGCCACCCCCCATCACACCTTACTAACGAACTCAGACTATGTCCCCGCTCGCCAACAAAATGTTGCAAATATCCAAAATAAAAAAAAGGTAGATATCAAAATAATCTCAAAGCCACCAAGGCCAAAAAATTCTCTCAATCACCAATCAAATACACAGCTAGAAAACAAAAAGCCAACAGACATAACAAGGCTGATCCAAATCTCTGTATATAAGACAAATCTCTCTCCTTCCACATAATTTATCTGCCAAACAACAAATTTCCCATGGAAATCAACATAAGACTCTCACATCAACATCGAGCCATAAAGCAGATACAAGTTCTCAAATCCAAATGTCTCTTCAACACAGTAAACTCCTTATCATCAAATTTCCAAGACTGGAACACTCTTCTCTCTCAACATAATCTCCTCCACTCCATATTGCACAAAATCTCATTTTTCCATCCAAATGAGTAATAGCATAATCACCACCAGATCTACCGCTCTTTCTAGAAGCCATTGATGCGCAAATCTGAACAAATCGCCTAGCTCCGATACCAATCTGTTGTGCAGAAATTGCACAAATGCGGAAAAACAATAAACAGGATCTAGATTTGCCAATTTGAATATCACTTAATCTAGCAGCAATTTTTCCATACTCCAAATAAATAGTAAATAACTATTAAAAAAAGAAGACACACAATATTTATATTGGTTCCACTATCATCTAGATAGTGTACGTCCAGTCCAAAGAAGAGAGATTTTATTACACTTGAGAGAATTACAAGAGATTACAAGATAAGAGTTTACATACCAAAGCCCCAATTAGGGATAACAAAAAAGAGACACTCTATCTGGAGATCACTGGCTGAATACTAGGATGGGTCTACAATAAAGTCTGCCCTCAATATATAGCCAATGTAAATTCATGTGAGTCATCAATCATATTACCAATATTTGGTAAGAAGATAATGGAGGCAAATTACAATGGTAACAAATTGCACAAACATAGCAAGTAATTCACTCATTCCAAAGGACCCAACAACTATTCTTTATTTCACTGAAGAAAGAGAGTACAAAAGAGAGAGATTACAAAATTATAGGCAGTAGTGGAGAGACTAACCTATAATTACAAACTGAATAATCAATTTATCCAAAGACTTGTTTACGCTCAAAACTCCTAATTGATTGGCTGCAAAAATTAGGGTTTACTGAAGAAGAGGATAATGGTGGATGCTCTCTCACACTCACACTCATATGAAGATGAACTTCCTTCATTTAAATAGGCATGAAAATGAAGGATGCTTGCAGATGAAGAAAATTAATTTCCAGATTATGTTTGAAACCTTCCCGAATATCCATGATTTGATTTCTATGTAAATGGGTAATAATAATCTTGGTTTCCATAATTTTCCTTATTTGAATCAATCTCCATCAGCAATCTTTTCTTTCCCCATATAACAAATTCTTTGACTAATTAATTGGTTAGCAATTAATTAGTTTCCTTTCTCTAAAAGATATCACAAATATCCTTCCTCTTTATCTTTCCATATGTTGCCTAATTAATTGATTGACTGAATCAATTAATTATTTTCTTGTCTTCTTTGGAAAATATTTGAATCACATAAATTCAACACTCCACCTTGATTCAAATATAACAATCTCTCTGCATCACCACATCTCAGCAAATTGTTGGGTCTACATCAACAAGCTCAATGTGAACTATTTTGGGCAATATTGCCCAAACAGAGCTTCCAAATCTTTCCCAAGCATAAGAAAGATAATATGCACATCAGCAAACATAATGCATATGAGAAAATACCAAAATTCTTCAACAAATCTGATGTAGGAGATGAAACTGTAGATACAAATCTTTGAGAGACCAATGGAGATTTAACAGCGCACTTCACCTTCTCCATTCCAAATTGAGTGAGGACATACTCAACATTATCTACTCTAATCTCCTCCACAAGAATTTTGCTAGAATTTCCTAAGTCAACATCAACAGACTCACCAACAAGCTCCACAACATTCAAAGCATAAGATGAAGAATCATCACTACAAATATGCTTACAAATAGGGCCAACTAAACCAAAAGGCCTTTCCAACAAGTGAGCTCCACCTAGAGTCTGAACCTCTGCATTCTTCTCATCAACCATGGTATCATCGGAAATACCAATATCTCTCCGAATATGGAAACAATCTGATGACTCCAAATGTGTTTGGCAATTTTCTGTCCTCCCAATGTCATCACTTGATAGAGGCTCCACCTTCAACAAAGACCTCTCATCAAATATCGCATGCCTGCTAGTCACAATTCTCCTAGTTGTTTTACACCACAACCGATACCTCTTCACTCCTTCTCTATAGCCTAACAAAATGTGCTTGCTTTCTCTAGGCTTCAACTTATCATCTCTCATCTTCTAAATAAGCTGAACAACCAAACACTTTAAGGAATGAATAATCAACAGGCTCTCTTTTCCATATCTCTTCCGGGATCTTCATATCTATGGCAATAGAAGGTGTGCGGTTGATGAGAAATACTGCCATAGATATCGCTTCTGCCCAAAATCTCTCTTCTAGACCAACAGTCGTTCTCAAGCTTATAGCTCTCTCCCATAATATCCGACACATGCTCTCCGCCACTCCATAACTATGTGACTCAACAGAAATAAAAAAATCTCTAACAACATGCTCGGACCCACAATAGTTAGTGAATTCTTGTGACATAAATTCACTATTGTTTCCAACTTTGAGAACCTTCAAACGCTTTCTCGATTGCTTCTCTACCAAGGTCTTCCACTTACAAAATTGGGCAAATATTCCGTCTTTGGCCTTTAAGAAATAGACCCAGACCTTACGTGAGAAATCATCCACAAATAAGACGAAGTAACTGGCTCCACCAAAAGATGTAACTGGGGTGGGTCCCCGCACATAAGAATGAACATACTCTAGAAACTCTGTAGCTCTAGGTCTTCCAACATCAAATGTGGCATGCTTCTTATTTCTAAAAGAACAATCTCCACAAGAGCTAGGCTTCAACTGACAAACATCATCAATCAACTCACGCTTCTTTAATACTTCAAGACTCTCCTCATCAACATGTCCTAAACGAAGATGCCATAATTGAGTAGAATCTAGAATACTAGAATCAGTAGAAACTGCTGATTCTTCTAAGACTGTCTCCCCATGAAGCACATAAATATCATTAACTCGCACCCCTTTCATCACTACCAAGGAACCCTTCGCCACTCTCAAATTCTCTCCATCTATTATTATACTCATACCAAGTCTACTCAAAGCTCCAACTGATAACAAACTTCTACGCAGCATCGAAACATGTCTAACATCTGTGATAGTCCTAATAACACCATCATGCATCATAAACTTCACACTTCCAACGCCCACAACATGACAAGATATGTCATTCCCCATATGAACTGCTCTACCATCAATCTTCTTGTAACTGACAAAACAGCTCCTACCTGGCGTCATATGACAAGAGGCTCCAGAATCAATCACCCAACTATTATGCTCTAAAGGTGAAATACTGGCTGAAAATAATGATGTATTACTATCACTTCTATCCGCACCTGATCTAACTGCTGGCAAAACTGAAGCTTTCTTCTTCTTCTCTCTCTTCTTTCTAAGAGCTGGACAATCCCGTATGAAATGTCCCTTCTTCTTACAATAATAGCAAGCACCCCTTCTAGGACCCTTGAAGTGGGACCAATGCATATCTCTACCTCCAAGGTGCTTCTGGCTTTTATCTCTTCCTCTAGATGAATGAAGTTGTTGCTGAAGAACACCGTCATTAGTATTCACCTTCCATGTCCCTAAAACTCCTTTTCTAACATATTTGGTGATGCCATAATTTTTCATACCACTACTAAAAGAATTTACCATTGATAAATAATCTAGAACAAGACAGCTAGCTTTGATACCAAACTGTTGTGTGGAAATTCAATTAATTTGCACTAACTCCAAAACTGCAGCGGAATACTAAAGTGCAGAAATAATCAAAATAAGGATCTAGCTTGTCGATTAATTATCAACCGCCAATTTAATGAAAAATAATCACCAAAGAAAGAGAAACAGAAGAGTAGAGAACACAGAGATTTAACGTGGTTCGGCTAGATTGCCTACGTCCACGGACCCAACAACTATTCTTTATTTCACTGAAGAAAGAGAGTACAAAAGAGAGAGATTACAAAATTATAGGCAGTAGTGGAGAGACTAACCTATAATTACAAACTGAATAATCAATTTATCCAAAGACTTGTTTACGCTCAAAACCCCTAATTGATTGGCTGCATAAATTAGGGTATACTGAAGAAGAGGATAATGGTGGATGCTCTCTCACACTCACACCCATATGAAGATGAACTTCCTTCATTTAAATAGGCATGAAAATGAAGGATGCTTGCGGATGAAGAAAATTAATTTCCAGATTATGTTTGAAACCTTCCCGAATATCCATGATTTGATTTCTATGTAAATGGATAATAATAATCTTGGTTTCCATAATTTTCCTTATTTGAATCAATCTCCATCTGCAATCTTTTCTTTCCCCATATAACAAATTCTTTGACTAATTAATTGGTTAGCAATTAATTAGTTTCCTTTCTCTAAAAGATATCACAAATATCCTTCCTCTTTATCTTTCCATATGTTGCCTAATTAATTGATTGACTGAATCAATTAATTATTTTCTTGTCTTCTTTGGAAAATATTTGAATCACATAAATTCAACAAAATTGAACTCGGATATCTAGTAAGGCAATTTAAAGATGGAAAGCAAACTAGTTTCTGGTTTGATCCATGAATTTACGGAAGATCTCTAGTAAATTTATTAGGATGGATTATCATTTATCAGTTTGGAGATGTGAATGCCAAGGTTGACTGCATTATTCAAAATCATAGATGGGATATAAATTTGAATTATACGGCATCAATATTCAAATTAGCAATAGAAAAAATAGAAATCAATCCCAGCATCTCAGAAGACAAATGGCAATGGAAATTAAGCTCAAAAGACAAATTCTCATTCAAAAACACATGAGAAAACATTAAAGGTGTTGAAACAGAAGTGGATTGGCATTCTGTCATTTGGAATAAAATAAATTGTCTAAAAATGGCAACTTGTGCCTATTTTGCAATTTTAAATAGATTGCCTAGCAGAGATAAATGTATTAAATGGAATATAAAGGGTGAAATCAAATGCTTGCATTGTAAAGATGATTCAGAAAGCATAGAACATTTATTCTTTGAGTGTGCATACTCTATGCATATATGGGCTATAGCAAAAGGAAAGCTCAATCTCAATCAAAATCAGGCAATTCAAAATATAAGAAGCAACATTCAAGCCAAATACAAATCTAAGGAATTCAATCGGGCAAGTATCATTCTCTCAACTACTGTTTATCATATATGGAAAGAAAGAAATACAAAACTGCATGACAACAAAGAAAAGAGCAGCTTACAACTTTGGAAAGGAATTGAATTTGATTGTCAAACCATTCTTCAGAAATCAAGTAATCAACAATCACAAAAAAACAATCATATGCAAAAGCAATATGAGTCAGATAATTTTGAGGATGTTTTGGAGTTATACTTACAATGAGGCAAATATAACTCTGATATTCCTCGAAGTAGAATTAGTGGTGGCGACAAAGATGATAGCAGGGTTGCACAAAGAGGTGGCCAATTGCAAAATCATATCTGCAAGAGAAATAACATTAGTTTAAAATATGAAAACGGTGATAAAGGTAAATCAAATGTCTCACCTTATATGACTGGAATCTACCACTTTGACAAAGCACATCCAACTGCGAACCATTCTTTGCCTATTATCAATGTTCAGAATACATTAGATATTATTCCCAACTCAAATGGAAGCTATTATCGAAGCAGACTTAACAATAAAGTGTATCACTTATCTGTATGGTGTCACGGAGAGAGCGGTCATCAGAGTAAAACAAATAACTATGGGACTGAGTTAAGAAACTTAAATGCTATCAATCTCGAAAGTACTTTCACAGGCGACGGCCATTCTCAAGCTCAAATTTTTAATATCTGCAAGGGAAGTAACCATGCATTTAATAATTACAACTTGAATGATAATATAAATAAAAGTTCTAATCTACCTTCCATCTTTTCATATTTGAGCTGGAACTACCGCACGTGCTGCTTAGTGCCTGAGGAGCAGCAAGACATAGTCAGAGAAGAAGTAATAATCTATACAGAAGGATTTTATGCAATTGAAGAGTCTGCTTATCTATTAGAGACAGTCACAAAAGAAGCAGCCTCCAAAAGCCAATTTTTGACTGGAAACCACCGTAAAACCTAGTGAGAAAGCAAAAGGCTATAATTATCCTCTTGACTAGGGTTTCGTATGCTATCAGCGCCTCAAAGCTTTTTATTCTTCAAATCAAAGTAAAGTAGCTAGCTTTGAGATCAAGTGAAGCATAATGAAATAGAACGTGAGCTTTCGATCAACTTTGGATAAAGTTCATCAGATCCGCATATTGACAAGAAGTAATTTCAGCTAGAACACTACTAGAAATACAGTATATAGCCACGAAGGCTTTCTAACGGCCGCCAACGGCATTTTCCAACGGCTACCAACGGCACGTTTTTTTTTAACTTGCCGTTGGTAGCCGTTGATAACCGTTGAAAATAACGCCGTTTGCGGCCGTTGGTAACCGTTGGAAATTTGCGTATACCTGCAACCAGCCAGAGACCAAAACATTATTCTCATCTTCCCCAATTCAACCAAAACCCTTCTCCTCCCCTCCTCTTTTCCACCTCCAACCTTCCCCACGCAACCAACAGCTGCTCCAACGCCATCACTCAACGCCAACATCCTCTCTCCATTCCTAGAAGTCTCCAAAATCAGGTATTTCTAAAACCCTACAATTTTTATCTTTTCTAATTTTGTGTTAATTTGCTGTTATATTTGTATCCAATGACATATTGCTTGTTTATTACACCAAACTAAATGCTAATTACAATTATTGTCATCCAAATGTCCAAATTGTTTGTGTATGTATATATTATGCACATATGTAAAATATGTTTATAATTTAGTATAAATGCGCATGTGAATTAGCATTAGATTAGTTATGATTGATTTAAATTATTTTGTGTATGTTTTGTAAAATGTTAGAAAAACATGAATTAGTGAAATATTTTACGAACATGAATTATATATTTTGTGAAATATTAGAAATCATATAATTTACTATATATGTATTTATTAAAATAATAGAATATAATGCATAATATGCCTTATTTTATATATTTAATAAAACGGTAACATAAAAACCAAATTTAAATCCCTTAGTGAATTTTTGGCCCCGTCTGACAGGTATTGTATATGATCGTTGTATGAATATTCGTTTTTATTGCAAAACGGATATTCATATTCATCTGATACAATATCTGTTGGATTTGTCCCTGTATTGGACAAGTTACAAACACTATAAAGTAATTACGTTTCGTAAATCATATCGTTATAAACGGTTCACAAAATTTCGACGGCATTTCCTTTTTGTTCCTTGTGTACATGCATTGTGTACGATACAAGGAACACGGGGGAAGTGCTGCCGAAATTTTGGGAAATCGTTTATAAAGATATGATTTAAGAAATGTAATTACTATTGTGTTTGTAATGGGAAGTAGGATAACCGACCATCACAAAAGGTACAAAAATGTAAACAAAATAGCAAGAAATATAACTTTGTATATAAACGAAAATGGATTATAAAAAACAGTAAAATCTAAAATGTGTTTATCGAATTTGATTAATAGTTTTTTTACTATTGATCATAGGTTTTACAGTAGGAAAAATGGTCAATTATTTTATTGATCGGAGCTGGATGTATCAAAGAAGAGAATTGGGAGGCTCGATAAGTACACATTTTCTAAACGGGGAATACGTATAAATGAACACTTAGTAATGTTTTCTCTTTGTACAGGGGCAAGTGGACTTGGCGGAGGCCGATGTCGTCATGGTTCAGCGCCATTGGAATTCGAAGGTCGCCAAAAATTACAGGGAGGTAATGTCAGCTCTTAAAAAATCGGGGAAGAAACCGAACTGGATGGGCGATTCCGTATGGGATTCTTGGATGAGGTGGTGGGAGACCGACGAGTTCAAGGTAAATGTTCTACCTAATATATAGTTAATTATTTCGCAATTAGTATAAATATAATATTCAATTTATAAAATTGCAGATGGAGTCGGAGAGGAACTCTGCCAATAGAAGTAGGAATCCTGTAACGCATCGTGGCGGATCCAAGTCTTTTCAGCATCACCGTGAGGACTTGGTAAATTTATCTAAACCGTTATTACATTTTGTATATTAATTAGTTCGGTAATTAGCTATGAAAAAATAAAATATATAAATTATTTATTGCAGGAAAGATCGGTTGGACGTCGCGTTTCTATGATGGAGGTATTTACCCGCACCCACGCATCAAGACAAACACACAATGCTGGCAATATTACATATCAGTGGGATGGTGATGATAAGGCGACGGCTGCATATGTATGCATATTTTAAAACTTATTTTATTAATATCGATATGTTTAAATCATATTCTACTAATTTTAACCTGTAATTGTTTTTTATTTTAGGCAAAGTTTCAGGAGGCACGGGCAGAGCTGCTTTCAGAATCGGATCGCGATGAGTTGACGGTAGAGGAGGAAGATAATATTTTCGACGTTATTATGGATCCGACGCAGCGGAATAGGCGCTATGGCTATGGAAACCAAGCGGTAATCTTATAAACATTGCAATATTATATTTAATAAATTAACATATAGATACACTATACATATGATGATTTCTAGTTGAGTTAACCTATATATTTAATAAGTTAACCTATATATTGTAATAAAAATATGCATTTATTTGTGGTATATGCATTGCTTAAGATCACGTCATTTACGTTTTTATATTTTAAAATATACATTGCTTACGAAAATGATTATAATACAAATGTGAACATCTCATATTCTATTTGCAGGTTCGGGCAGCTCAAAAGGCGTGTGACAAAGCTGAAATAAAAGAGCTTAGAACCATGGTTGAGCAGTTGCAAGAGCAGGACCGTCTTCGCGCTATACAAATGGAGCAGCTGAATCAACGTTTAGCGGAGTACGCGCAGAGGCATGGTTCCTTCCCTTCGTCGTCTGGTGCTTCCGGAGGTGATGATGATGCTTGAGAGGTATGATGATTATTGTTTTGTGGTTGGTTGTTGTATATATTGACTTTGAGGTGGTGAGGATTGTGTTTGATGGTTATTGTGTATGTATTGACTTTGAGGTGGTGAGGTTTAAGTGTTTGCATTGTACATATTGACTTAAATATGGAGTTGGAGTTGGTGAGGGTTTGGTTGTAATGTTTGAATATGGAGTTGGACTTGAATATGTAATGTTTGATGTTGATTTTTGGTTGTTTATATTGTTTGTGGTATAATGTGTTGAATATGTGATATATATGTGAAATGGAGTGGAAATGGAATGGAAATTGATATATATTGATTGTGTGTGGTTGGAAGGTGAATCGCGTGCTGCTGAAAAAAAAAAATTCACCCAGATTAGCAACGGCTACCAACGGCTAACAACGGCTTATTGGTCAGTTTTTTGCCGTTGGTAGCCGTTGGTAGCCGTTGCTAATTCCCCGTTGCTTCCGTTGGAAGCTGTTGGAAGGCGTGGTTCCCTATTCCCACGCCATTTCCAACGGCTATCAACGGCCGCCAACGGCTAGCAGCCGTTGGAATAGCCTATTTCCCTTGTAGTGGAAGAACCCCCATAAGCTGGAATTCGATAGAAGTTTGATATGCCCTAAATATTTTAGGATTTGCGATCTGTTTTCTTTTTGTTTTAGAGTAAGAGGATTTTGTGCGGCGGTGTGTTTATTAGCCGTATTGTGGCATTGTGGATATCATTTACCCGGTTTTGTTTTTTTCTTCTGGGTCTTGGGCCGTGTTTGCCAACTTTTCAAAAAAAACAAAAAACAAAAAAAACAAAACTGACTACTCTGCAATTTTCATACGCATGGAAACAGGATGCATGTTTTGACAGGGCGATGAGCATATGTATCTGGTGTATTGTATGATAGAATATGAACATGGGGTCTTATAATCAATTTTGTATTATGGTTAAATATTGACAAATAGCGACCTTAGTATCTGAATGTGGATTTGTTGTTGGTAAGAATATTACATTGGAGACGTGAGGTGACAAAATGGTTATTGTCATGTTTAAAAGTATACTTGAGACAGATATCCTAAAACAAAATTGAAACAGCTTTCATGCAAAAGTCTGTGTTTTCAGCTCATACAATTTTAAAGTCACATATAATTTTAATTTTATTGTCATATAATTTTTTTTTCAAAATTATGTGTGTTCATAATTTTTTTTTAAAAGTTGTGATTAACTAATGTTATTCAAGTTGATCGTCATTTTGCACTTACTAGTTTCGTATTTTGTAAAACAAAACATGGTACTGGATGGGTTTGAAATTATCATCTTACAAAATTCTTTTTTCCTGGTCAGAATGAAAAAGCTTCTGTCGTAAACATATTCCTAGGTATGACAGCCTATATGCATTTGTATATTGCAGAACTAAGATTATTATTACACAAATGAATGCTATGCAGTCGCCGTTGTTATTTCAAGGGAAGCTTGGTGATGGAAATAAAACTTCACTAATGTGCAATTTTATCAACGAAGATGCATTTGTAAATGTTCACATAACACCATTACATTTGCCTTTTGCCGACTGCATATACATTTACCCAATATAAATTTCAGTAAGTAATTATAATACCCAATATAAATTTCAGTAAGTAATTATAATTCTTATATATGTGTGTGTGTTTATGTATGTATTTCTACACACACATACATACACTATATATATATATATATATATATATATATATATACACACACACACACACATACACGCACACGTGTGTGTGAAAGATAATGGGCATTTATATTTTGATAATTGTTAGTAGGAAACCAACAGTTTCAACAAAAATCCACACTAAATTGGATCATCTTTACGTCCACTATTAGCAGATGCCTAAGCCATGTGCATATATTCATATCTATGAAGTCAAATGCTGGAAACAGGGCAGTTTTCAAACTCTTTTTTCATATAAAAGATAAACTTCAGCATTGTGTAACATTAATAGAGTGACTTCATGGTTTGAGAATAACAAAAGTACAGACTTCAGTAACACCATCAAATTGCCTTTAGCTGCTTGGCACTTGTAGTACATCAGAAATGCATGCTATCATTTGAACATTCTGCTAATCAATGGCAGGCCATCAGTAATGTGTGCTATCATCGTCGGCTTCACCATTGTATTAATTTTTACCGAATTCTTTCGAACAAGCCTGTAATATAATGAAATATATATAACATAAGCTCAGTCGAAACCATTGACAACATTAAATCTGGTTTCATATGTTGAACTTCACAAGATATATATTTTGCTAAAACATCTATAACCACTACATTGCCAAATTCAGGTGGTAAATGAACCCTCAAGTTTCAGTGCAATCACGACTAAAATTCTTAGTAATCTAACTAGTAGCTTTTTTTTATAAACCAAGAAAAAACTAGCAACCAATCTACTAAACTATACTTAAAAAGTTATAGAATACACCTTACAGCCACAGTTTGTAGTTCCAAACTTAAGTACAGTCAAATACAAAGACAAGCATATATTCATTTTCACATAATATTACAGTGACCAAAGATAGTGGAACAAATGATATATAGTCTTCATTTTGAATAACTTCCCAATGGAATTATTTCATTCTTAGCACTTGATTTCATTCTAACTGTAAATGACCATAAAAGATTATACTGATAACAGAAAACCAACTTTAACTTACAGTAACAATTTTGATGGGGGATATTATACTAGTCCTATAACAAAGCCACCATAAGAAGTGTATCAATGATCTTCAAGCACTAATCAGAAAAATGTATGGTATTTAAGGCCTTCATTTGCAAAAATTGATTGCAGAAAGGTTATCTTTATGTAAAAATATATTAGTTCATATAGACAAAAGGTAGCTATCTGTAGTATAACACAAAATTTGAACAAAATGTCATGATAGGTGATCCTTGAATTCGGCATTTCAAATCATATCCAATTTATAGAACATCAGCACATAATTTAGATGATAGTAAAGTTGGTCAACAAGTTATTTGCTACTTCTAAGATGTA
The DNA here is from genome assembly GCA_030737815.1 of Allium fistulosum. Classification (NCBI taxonomy): domain Eukaryota; kingdom Viridiplantae; phylum Streptophyta; class Magnoliopsida; order Asparagales; family Amaryllidaceae; genus Allium; species Allium fistulosum. The sequence goes on from CM060902.1 coordinate 1,529,688,582, forward strand.
GCCATCTACCATCACTTCAAAATTGCATTAGTTACTTTTAGGCAATATTTCATACTGATATGTTGTTATCAAACAAGCACTAAGGTTTTAGTCTAAGCTTTCAGGTCCTATAATGTCCATGTGGAAGTTTTAATCTCAAGTATCTGCAAATATGATATGATTTAGTAACTATAATGTATACACCAAGCAACAACAATGACCCAAATGCTAAAAATATATTCATGCACACACAGTAACAAATCAATATATGATCAAATTCACAATCATTTCGAACCAAACAATTTCACACCAAAAGTTGATTGAGTGTTTACCTGGTCTTCTTCGCTGGGTCAAGCTTTATATCGGTCACGATGGGATCGACCACATGATCACCAAGGATCCGGCGAAATCATCGTTGCCTCGGTAAAACCTCACCTACGTAAAACCCAGTGGGAAAAACCGTAACTGAGGGAAAAAGAGCGCAACTCATGCTTTATCTTCTATGGTCGATTAGTTCGTATCCATCGCTGCCACCATTTTAGCTGCATCTTCTTCTTCAACTTAGCTCGATCCAAAGGATTTTGCTTTTGCTTCTCTGACCTAAGATCAAAAACTAACAAAAGTCGCTAAATTTTTTTTCTAAATGCTTTGGCTAAGAAGTAAAATAAGCGATAAAGACCATTTGACTTACATGATTTACTTGCAGCGGATGGTGAATAATAGTCCAAAATGATCACTGGGTAGAAGAGGCAATGGTTTCGTCATCCCCTTCGTCTGGTACGAAAAGAAACTACTGACTTCATTTCCGATCAATTTGATATCAACCATGTCATAGTTCTCTAACTTCACGAGAATTCTATCAAGCCTCTTCTGAATCACCGCCTTCGAATTCCATAGCATGGGATTGTTGATGTTGTCGTAGGTGTAGCCTTTCTCTTTGGGCTTCAACATCGACCAGGCGTCACACCATTTGTCGAGCAAAGGGAAGGATCCATCTATCTGTTCGTCCCAATTCATATCTCCGGCTAGTATGACATCAGTGGATGAATCTAGAAAGTTGACCTTAGCCGTCGCTTGTCTTCTTCTTCTGTAGCAAAATGAGTGTGATGTCTCGGGTCTCTTCAAATGACAGTTCGCCACTGTTAGGACTTTGCCGGTCGGCATGAAGAGCTTGGCAATGAACACGCCTTTGAAGAATCTCTTTACCGGGAACTTGCTCAACTGCATAAAATATTAAAAAAAAATTAACTATCTTTTATCTGCATAAACTTTGCTTTATTATTCTATAACAACTATAATAATTTTACCAGAATGCAGAAATGCTTTTTCTTTATTTCTTCTTCTTTGAATAGAAGATGGTATGAGTTCCACCACTCGTAGTCTTGAAAAGCCTCCAAGCTTTCCAATGTAACTTCCTGCAAAAAGAAATTTGAGTTTTTCTTTTCCTTTTTCTTTTTGTTGGTAAACTAGTGTGTTTAGTAATTAATTGGACATAAATGAGCTCGGAATATAATATATATAATAATTTAACCTGTAGGACAATAATGTCCGGGTCATGCTTTACGATTTCCATGTTAATTAAATAAACTCTTTTCCGCATCTTTGCAAATTTCAGCGACCAAATATTGAAATTCATCAATTTGATGTTGCTGGAAGATGATTTTACTTCTCCTGCACATGAAAAATAGTGTTTCTTTTTAAAATTAAATAAAAACGTGCCATCGCTAATCAAAGAAAACCATATAAAATACATACCTACATACAGGAATGCTAGAGTTAAGCCCAACGTTATTAATTGATCCCATTACGATACTAGAATGAACCAAATACAGCAATACTAGAATGAACCAAATACCTGATACAAATATAACGATAATAAATACTAAAGGAAGGAATCTCATAAATACACATATATAAAATATATATCGTTGAAGATCGTACCTGCACCTTTAAGTACCGTACAATATCGAGCGTTTGAATTAGCCATTAGAGAAGAGAGAGTTTTTGAGAGTTGCGAATGAGAAGGAGAAATGGGAATATCTCCTGCATATATGAAAGTTTTTGTGTTAGATTAAAAAATGGCGTGCAGACATAACTTTAATATATTATGCTTCTTTTCCTTTAAATATTATAGAAATATAAGCAAATAAGTTAAATCCTCTATTGAAAATAATTCATACATCCCAACTACCCAATAAATATATTTTCTGTGTAAGATTTTGAAACCTAATATAAACCTCCATTATTAAGTTAGGTAATTTAAAATGATTAAAACATGAATAAAAACCTAATAGACATGTTCCAAAAGGATCTGATTTAAGGAATAAGAAATGCAAATTTCACAGGTAAACAGCTAACACCATGTATAAACAGGGTATGTTTCGTGAAATCATCAAAAAAAGAAGAAAAGAAACCTGGTTTAAATAGATTGGATTGTACGATCTGATGGAGGAGGGGTTGTTTAAATAGATGCCTATTCCTCGACTCTGTAATTTAAAATTTAAATTTGAAGAAGTTTCCGTGAGATTAGGAGTGTGAACAGTTCAAGTAGTTTTATTAACCAGAGCCGCTAATTAATCAGCCAATCGATCTAACGGTTGGGATCGGTGATCCATGTGATTGTGTTGTGCAAGATTGTGATTGTGATCCAAGTTATAAAAACACACCTAGATAAACAACTAATAAGCGAACTAAACAAGAAAATTAGATCCGGCCCATGCATGTATCTGTAATCAACAAAAGCACTAAATTACATTATTATAACACTGAGCAGAAATGAAGTATATACGGCAACAAATGACTGCAAGTTCAAGAGGGATCCATATGTAATATCTATGTTGTCAATAATACCATTGCATTTTACTTTCAATGCAATGCACTATCAAGAGCACAATAGTCCAGAGTTGTTTTTGTTGGATCAGTCTATAGCGCGTAAATTGAGATAAATTTCATGAAAAAATTTCCCCATACAGATTTTGTTGGGCTCATATAATTAATTATTTGTATTAAATCCAATTCAATGTTTTAAATTATTATTTTATACCAATATTGTATTTTATAAAGTTTTGAGGTGGAACCTTGGCGCAATGGTTAAGTCACCCGCATGGTGATTTGAGCGTCCAGGTTCGAATCCGGAAACAGCCTCTTCATACTACGAGATAAATGTTGCGTATATTATCGACCTCCGTAGAGCCCACTATCGTGCGGGAGCCTCATGTACTGGGTTCACTTTATTGTATTTTATAAAGTTTTAACTTATGCGTACTTTGAATTGGAATACACAAACTAAGCATTCGTCTATATATACATATGGTTATTAAGATTTATAACAACTATATGCATGCATATAGTATACTATATATATGAATATATATGTTGTTCTTCATAAACATATCGTGTGTGTGTGTACATATGTTTCAATAAAGTGGAAAATAGGCACAAGGACAAACTTTGAAAAATATATTGCCTGAAGGACAATGAGTTTTATTTTTAACTGAAGGACAATTTTGAAAAAAATTAGGCTGAAGTATAATGCTAAATATAACTAACATTTTATACATTGTAAAACTGAATATAATGCTAGTTATAACTAGCATTTTGTATAGTGTAAAATTTGAATAGTCCTTCAGTCTAATTTTCTTTCAAGGTTTGTTCTTTCACCCAAAAATAAAACTTGGTGTCCTTCAACCTAAATTTGTTTCAAAGTTTATCGTTGTGCCTAATTCCCTCTACATTAAAACATATGCATATGATTTTGTATACGTATATATGTAATACCACGTGTATTTATATATGAATGCATGTTGCTTATGATATTTTGAACCACTTATACATGTTGATAGATTCAGGAGTATGCCTTGGGAGCAATTTTATAATTTATCGTAAATTAACTCTATAATATCTCATTTGAAATAAAATGTGTTTTTCTTTCTACTACATTATTTTCATGCTATGTTATGTAATAGTAATTACAATGTATTGTAATCATGATAAATTTATCACAATAAAATTAACATACTGTTTAAATATTAATAGTCAAGATGTTTCGAGACAGGATATCGACACATTTATTGAGACTAGAGTACATAAAGCTCTCCAAACGTTGAATGGTGTATTACTCGTGGCTGTTGGGGGCACCAAGAGGTTACATACTGATAGGTATTGGATAACTATAGAATGACTCATTCGAGAGTTTATGTTCGTTAATATAACTAAGGTCAAATAAATAATCATGAAGTGAAAATATTAAGTAGTTCTCTAGACTTGAGAATACTAGTTAACTTCAATGTGGACACTCCACTTTAATTATAGTTAAATCGTGGCATGCCATTCGCTAAATAACTATAGTCGGGTCTTAGTTGAAGCAATGAAAGTGAAATACTATTCAATAGAGAATTCATCTCCTCAGTTATATGAGCTTAGTATCGTGGTCAACTGTAGTCAACTCAAAGTCGAACTGTTATGATCAAAGCAATTCGATTAATATTATTCGTTATTATTAAACCAATGACTTGTGTTTGGATTATATAAGGTAAATGTAGACGATATTGGAATTTTGATCAAAATCAAATTTCGTAAGTCCTAATGTGATATGCTGTTTACGAAGAAAGATGGTGTAAATGATTGTTGCTACCATGCACCGCTTAAAATGGTGAAATTGGATATTACCGAAAAATGTTTAAGTGATAAATTCAACCAAATTGTCATACCACTAGCTAAGGTGATGTATGAATGTTAATATTTGAATTGTTCGATATGGATTGCTGATTAAATTTACACATTTGAGTCGCACAACCATGAAGTTGAATACTCCAAAATACCATATGATTTAATTAATTTATAATAGTTGTAACTAAATTAATTAATATGTATTAAGCATTAAATTTTATTTTTGATTTGTTTTATTGATACCATTAGCAATTAATTGAGTGTGTGTATAAAAGTTATATATGCAACGATCCAGAATTTCGAACACTTTGTATTTAAATATCTGAATTATTTAAGTATTTGAATCTTGGATTTAATATGAAAAAATGTGATTAAATTGATTAAATACAAAGCCTCGATCTCACCGGATCATTGCCCCAAATCTTCGATCTCTCTGAATCGTTAGCCAAATCCATGGTCTCGTCGGACCAACTGCCTGGTTCATGGTCTCTCCGGACCAATCGTAGCCTCTCCGAGCTCTTGCCGGACCTCATCCAATCACTCTCCGACGAAGGGGGAAACAACGTTAAGTAAGCCGATCATGCCGCTCTCCGGCAAGACGACATTACTTCCTGCACTCCGGTTCAGTGTCCCTGGACATAAAGCGCTCTCCGGACCCTTGCTGGACCCCCCTTACTCTCCAGCAAGAAGGTCACAACTATAAGTAGGCCAATCTGTCGTTCTCCGACAAAGCGGCCTACTTCTTGCTTCTCCGGTTTCATCTCTTCAGTCGGAACATAATACGATCTGTGGGGTATTATTCTCCGGCATCAATCCCCCAGTCGAGTACTTAATCCGTGTATGAGTTCATCCTATCACTCTCCGGCGAAGGGATTCACACCTTATGGTTATTGCCTCGTCTCTCTGGTCGGAACAACTGCGACTTATTTCATTTATTATTTTTAAAACCAGATTTAAGTATTCCAAAATCCATTCATTAAATTATTAAATTTAAGTTTTTACAACCAAAAAACTAAAACAATGAAAACCAAAAACTGCCTCTCCATGCATGACGGTTTGTCGTCATCTCAGAGCATGCCTAAGGACCAACCTCGATCTCGTACATGTGTAATGACTTAGCCGTTTTATTGTGGAGTTTGTTATTTATTTAGCTCATGTCATCCTGATCAAGAGATGACGATCTGTGACCTCGATCCAAGGTCATTTCCATTTGATGACTGCCGCAGTCTGAGTCCTTATATATTATGGTAATTTTTCATCCCTAACGTGTTCCTCAATCATATCATTCAAGTGCCTACGATCGTCGGCAGTGTGCTCATCCAGCTCATGTAATAGGCAGTATTTTACTAATGCTCGCTCACGCTCGGTGGGCTCTCTCCTTGTCAGCCTTTGGTATGGAAAGCGTCCTTGAGTATTCAAATAAATCCTCTCCAAAGTCTCGTTCAAATCGGTATAAGAAGAGAATTTCGGTTCTCTCCTTTGCTGCTTCGATCCATTGAAGTCATCATCTGCTTCTGCTTTCCCTTGTCCTTTGCCTAAACCTTCTTCAGACGGTCCTCCGTCCCTCACTACGTTAACTTCTTCTCTACCGGCCTTAGCATCCTCCTACCGCAGGAACCTTTTAGTCTCATGATAAAATTTCCCAAGATCCATTGGTGGATCTCATTCCAGTGCAATCTTGAAGTCTGTGTCGTCAGCTATTCCTGATACCGCCAATATTAAGACCATCGATGGACCCGACCGATCCACCGAAGCAACCGCCGCATTAAACCGTGTTAAGAATCCTCAGGGACTCTCATGTCCTTTGATTCAGTGTTGGCAACGTCATCACACACTTAGGTCTCGCGATGTGCACCCTAAATTGCCTCTTGAATTTATCAACCAACTCCGTTCAAGCACCAATAGAACTGTTCTCCAATTGCCTAAACCACATTGCAGCTATATCCGTCAAGTACAAGGGAAAACATCGTTCCATCACTTCCTCCGTTGCCCCCAACACCTCTATATGCCTCATGTACCTCATCGAATGAATAGTAGGGTCTGATTTTCCATCATATGCCCCCAGTGTCGGTAGTTTTAACTCCGATGGATTCCAAGCTCGCCTGATATTAGGAATAAATGGACTCATATTCACATCTTTTAGATCTCTGTTCACTGATCTTCCTCTCATAGCTCGTCTGATCATCTCCGTAAACATGTCACTGTCATCCAAAGGTATCCTCCAATTATCATTTCTAGTCTGCCCCGGAAGTCCAAGAGGGAACCCTGGAACATATTCCTCCGAACGTGCATCCGCATTCTGATCCACATCAAACTGCACAGCATCGGCCACTGGCATGCCATGAACCGATGCAGCCTGACCCGAAGGCATGCAACCTTGCCATGGGCGATCGATGATGATCCCTATGGGGGGATCGGTGCCGATCCCTCCATGTTGGTCGGGGACTGCCCCCCGGCTGCATCGTTCCGTTCTCCTGCCTGCTGGCTTCAACTCCATGCTCTTGGTTTGATTTCCTGTAACTCCTGCTGCTCCAATTCCTTGATCCAGATTGCTAGCTGCTCCAAATCCTTGATTTAAATTGCTATTAGTTCATACACCAGCTTGTCCAATTTACCTGAGAAAATTCTACATAATCTCTTCTTGCCTCTTCATCATCCGCTCCTGCATAGCATCCATCATGGTCTCCATCTTGTTCCTAGTGATGTAGACGGAGGGTTGATCAGCTTCAGCTCCTGAAGAAACCTCCAGACTTCCCCCATGGTGACTCCTATCTGCAGGTGCTTTCCTTGTAGATTCCCTCACCATTGATCCAAATCCAAGCTCCAAATCGGTTCCAAATCTGTGGGTGAAAGTAACTTGGCTCCGATACCAAAATATTTGCACCAAAACTGATCGCAAACACTCAACTAATATGATAACACCGCAGATTCAATCACAATTTCCAGACAGAGAAATAAATGCACGATCACAAATTCAATAACAAAAAGGTAAATTAACACACGAATATTATAGTGGTTTGGCAAACTCTGGCCTACGTCCATTCCAATAATCATTTTATTATACTGTAGGATTACAAATACAATTTGTTTTAGCCTCAGAAAATTAATGGAGGAAGGAAAGAGAAACAATAATGAAGAGCTAAAAGAAGATCAGTCCAATCGAAAAAGAAGATATCTTGCAATGTGCCAATAATCCTGTATTTATAGGAGAAGACGCTAAAAATTCACGTGCAGAAGACCAAGGCCAAGACGGACCCGCTCGCCAAAAATGGGGCCCATCTGGGTCTCCTAGAGGGATCAGCCCTGATCGGTGGTGGGGGCCACGTGGCGCCATGTGATCGGTTATGGTGGTCCCCATCCACTCCCTCTTCGTGTTTTCATAGTTATTCGCTTGATTCTCCGGGTATTTGTTGAGTTATTGAGCGATCATCATCGAGTTTGAACTACCAATCCGACTGATCTATAACCATAGTGATCCAATCCAATTCATTCCTAACCACATTGATCTGATCCGATCCCCTGCCTAGGGGAAGTGCAAATCCATACATAGCCATTTCTTGGATGCTATTTGCTTGGATCCGCTTGACTATCATCCATTGTCTTGCTTATAATTGATCTCTGAAGCTGATAACCATTTCTCCAGAATTCTTGTCTTGATGATCGTAGAACCCTTTAGCGAACTTCATGGTATCATGGCATTGTCAAAAGGCAGGATAACATATGGTGATTGAAATTATCTTAACTTTTGTGACAATTTGGACCATGCTCTTCATGTAGTCCAAGATGAGCCGATGGACCTTGATGACGTCATGGAATTGAGTGATAGCTCGAAATGGATTTGTGCTATGGAGGAAGAGATGCAACCATAGTTGAAGAATCAAACTTGGGGTTTGGTTCCACTTCATAAAGAAAACCGTGCTATTGGGTGCAAATGGATATATAAGGCGAAGCACGATAGGAGATACAAAGCAAAATTTGTGGCTAAGAGGTTTGCACAAAGGAAGGGAAAGAAGTATTATGAAATCTTCACACCGGTTGTACGCCATACTTCAATCCGGATATTGCTTACTATAGTTGATATTCATGACTTGAAATTGAAACAACTTATGTGAAAACCGCCTTCTTGCATGGTGACTCGAATGAAGACATCTACATAGAGCAACCGGAAGGTTTTATCGTGGATGGTAAGTCAAGTTTAGTTTTCAAGTTAAAAAAATTACTATATGGTTTAAAGTAATCACCTATACAATGGTATAAGAGATTTGATCATTTTATGCTTGAAATGGCTTTGATAGAAGCATCAAGAATGCTTGTGTATATTTCAAGAAGTTAAAAAATGATTATTGGGTGCATTTGCTCTTGTATGTGGACGACATGCTCATTGCTTCAAAAGATAAAAATGAAAGCAATAAGTTAAAAATGAGCTTAAAATCGGAATTTGAAATTAAAGATATTAGAGAGGCAAAGAAAATTTTGGGCATGAAAATAGAAAGGAATCGAACTTCACCTATGTAGTTTCTATGCAGCATGTCCCAAGCCAGGATAAAGAAGGAGGGTTGTGATAAGCTTGGCGAGCCAACATAAAAACCATAGCATATCTTATGAAAATGTAACATAATTATATTTCGTTGGGGCGTAACCCTCTTAGCGACGTGTCATATCAAGGCTCGGGTATGGTGAAAAATGAGCAAGGGCTGGGCCGCTACTCCCTTAATGGCGCGTCATATTGAGACTTACGTATGATGATAAATATGCAAGGGCTGGGTCGTCACTTTCTTAGTGGCGCGCTGCATCAACGCCCCGATGTAGTGATAAATGAGCAGGGGTTTTCGCATTTTACTCGACCGGTGCGAGGAGTAAGGAAGCTAGTCGATGAAGGTAGGATTCGGTTAGGTAGTTGGAATGTAGGATCATTAACAGGGAAGTTAAGAAAGATGGTTGATACTATGACTAGAAGACGTGTAAATATCTTATGCGTTCAGGAGACCAAATGGACGGACCAGAAGGCGAAGGAGGTGGAGAACAAAGGATTCAAGTTATGGTACACGAAAAAAGAACATAACAAAAACGGGGTACACATCTTAATTGACAAGAACCTTAAAAACGGAGTGGTCGACGTTAGGAGACAAGGGGACAGGATCATTCTAGTCAAGCTGATAGTGGGCGATATGATTCTGAACATCATTAGTGCCTATGCCCCCCCACAAGTAGACCTAAGTGAAGTCGTCAAGAGGAATTTCTAGAAAGAGTTGGATGTCATAGTTAAAGATGTGCCTAGTAGCGAAAAACTTTTTATACGAGGAGATTTTAACGGCCATGTTGGTACAACTAGTGAGGGGTTTGAGAGAGTGCATGGTGGCTTTAGATATGGCGATAATAACCAAGAAGGTGAAGAAATATTGAATTTCGTTATTGCTTATGTCATCATGATAGCTACTATCGTCTTTAGAAAGAGACAATCACACTTAGTGACTTTTAGTAGTGGTCAACACGTTAGCCAAATTGACTTTGTCCTTACTCGAAGAGATCAACAAACGAGCTTCTGTAGATTGCAAAGTCATACCTGGAGAATGTGTCATCTCACAACGTCAGCTTTTGATATTCGAGTTTCGACTTTGAATACATGTTTAACAAGACAAAGGAGTCAAGATTAGTCGGACAAAATGGTAGAAACTCAAAGGAGATGCTTCACGGGTGTCTAAGGATAGAGTGATGGGAAAAGGAGCATGAAATATGGAAGGAGAAGCAAATCACATGTGGGATGAGATGACAAAGCTCATTCGAAAAGTGACTACTGAGTTGTTTGGGATAACGAAAGGAAATAAACGCGAACCTAAAGATTCATGGTGGTGTAACAGTGATGTGCAAAAGGTTATCAAAGAGAAGGAATGCTACAAATGATTGCATCACCATAGGAACGAGGATAACATGCAAAAGTACAAAGTGGTAAAGAAGAACGCAAATTGAGCGATGAGTGAAGCAAGTGGTCGGATGTATGAAGATTTATATCAAAAGCTAAGTACAAAGGAGGGTGAAGAAAACATATATAGGATAGATAAGCTCCACGAGAGGAAGATAAGAGACTTTAACCAAATTAAATGTATCAAATATGACAATAATAGAATTTTGATAAAGGACGATGAGATAAAAAATAAATGGAGAGATTACTTCGACAAGCAATTTAATGAAGAAGGTGATAGCACTACGATCGAGATAGACGACTCTTTTGATGATACCAATAGACATTTTGTTTGGAGAATTCAAGAATCTGAGGTAAAGAAGGTGCTAAAACGGATGAAAACATGCAAGGCATTGAGACCTGATGACATCCCCATTGAGGTGTGGAGATGCCTTGGAGATGCAGGGATAGCCTGGCTAACCGAATTATTCAATAATATTTTCAAATCAAACAAAATACTAGATGAGTGGAGGAGAAGCATATTAGTTTCCATTTTTAAGAATAAAGGAAATATTCAAAGTTGTACAAACTACAGAGGAATTAAGCTTATAGGTCATACAATGAAGCTTTGGGTGAGAGTCATTGAACATATATTAAGAAGAATGACAAGCGTTTCAAAAAACCAATTTGGTTTCATGCTTGAGAGGTCGACCACAAAGACGATTTTCTTGATAAGACAACTAATGGAGATGTTTAGTGAGCAGAAGAAGGATCTACACATGGTATTATCGATTTGGAAAAAGCTTATGACAAAGTACCGAGAAAACTTATGTGGTGGGCTCTGGAAAAGAAGATAGCCCCAACAAAGTACATTACCCTTATCAAGGATATGTACGATGACGTTGTGACTGGTGTCAGAGCATGCGATGGTGAAACCAGTGACTTTCTCGTTAACATAGAATTACATCAAGGGTCATCTTTGAGCCTCTACATTTTTGCCGTAGTAATGGATGAGGTTACAAAGGGTATACAATGTGAGATTCCTTGGTGTATGCTCTTTGTTGATGATGTTGTGTTAATTGATGAAAGTAGGATTGAGGTTGGTAGACAACTGGAGATATGGAGACAAACTTTAGAATCAAAGGTTTTAGGCTTAACAGAACTAAAACAGAGTAAATGAAGTGCGAGTTCAGCAGTATCAGGTCAGAGGATGAAAATGTCACTCTGGCCGAACAAATAGTTCCCAAGGAATCCTTTCGATATTTAGGATCAATATTGCAGTATGATGGTGAGATTGATGAAGGTGATAGTTTTAGAATTCGAGCGGGATGAGTGAAATGGCGACAAGCATCTGGCATTCTCTGTGACAGGAAAATCACACAGAAACTTAAAGAAATTTTTTACAAAACGGCAATCAGGCCTGTGATGTTGTATGGTGCAGAATGTTAGCCTACTAAAAGCCACCCCATCCAAACGATAAATGTAGCAGAGATGCGTATGCTGCGATGGAGCTGTGGTCACAAGAAGAGACCGAATTAGAAATGATGATATACGTGATAAACTTAGAGTAGCACCAATTGAGGAGAAGCTAATCCAAACATCGCTTAAGATGGTTTAGACATCTCCAATGAAGGCTGCCCGAGGCACCTGTGCACGTTGGAATTATAGACCACGTCGAATGCTTAAAGAGAGGTAAAGGTCGACCAAGGTTGATATGGGAGGAAGTAGTAAAAATGGACTTGAACGATTGAAATATATCCAAAGAGCTGGTGTCAGACAGGAGCGCGTGGAAGTTAGCGATCCACGTACGAGCTATGAGTTTTATAAGTTTTAGATTATAGGACTAGGGAACATGAGCCTAAGACATACTGTTTGATATTCGACCAATATTACTATTAGTAACATTATTACTATTAGTCTTATTATTATCATTTTTTTCTTTATATATTTTTATTTTTATCTTTATTTCTATTTTACTTAGTTATTATTATTAATTTACTTATTTAACTTTATTTTAATATTGTTATTGTTATGACTTTTAAACTGACTTTATCATTAGTTTTGAATTCCATCTCTAGCCGAACCCAACATGTTTGGAATAATGGTTTAGTTGTTGTTGTAGAAATAGAAAGGAACCGAAAGCATTTTGAGTTGAAATTGGCTCAAAAGAAGTATATAGAAAAATGCTTTGCGGTTTAGCATTGAGAATGCAAAGGCGTCTAATACACCTTTACATTTGCATATGAAGCTTTTGATTAAGGGATCACCTACCTTGGAGAAAGACAAGGCTTATAAGGCAAAGGTGTCATATGCAAGTGCGGTTGGAAGTCTAATGTATGTCATGGTGTGTACAAGGCCCGATATTGCAAATGCTATCGGGATGGTTAGTCGGCACATGGCGAATCAGCGAAAATCGCATTGGGAAGCCATAAAGATTATTTTGAGACACCTTAGAGGTACATCAACTTATGGTTTTGTTTTTGGCTGCAGTGAAGGAATGAATTGCAAGTTGGTTGGTTATTCTGATTTGGACTACGTCGGTGATAGGGATCGAAGAAAGTCAACTTTCGGATATGTCTTCACTCTTGGTGGTACGACCATAAGTTGGAGATCGAGATTGCAAACTGTGGTTGCTTTATCCACTACGGAGGCGGACTTGATAGTCGCGGTGGAGGCGGAAAAGGATCCACTATACTTGAGGCGATTGTTGTGTGACTTGCGATTTGAACACGATAGTATCGATGTTCACTGTGATAACAAGGTGTCATTCACTTGGCAGAGAATTTAGCTTTTAGCTCACGGACTAAGCACATTAAGGTAAAAGAGTCATTTTTGGTAGCCATTGATGAAGATAAGCTTGTACATCTTCGTAAAGTGCACACAAATGATAAAGCAGTGGATATGTTCACTAAGGCATTGCCGGTTGGGAAGTTCGAGCATTGCTCGAACTTAATTCGCTTGTTTAAGTGCTAGGTGGCACGGTTGAGGAGGAGCTTGTTTATTGGTGATGAAAAGTATCGATAAGAGATTGTGGTTTTATCTTCTTGGTAAATACTTGTTTGCACTCCAAGTACTTTTGTATTTTGGTAAGATGGTTTTGGATTTAGATATTTTCAACACTTTGTTGACTAGCGGTGGCTTTGCCGGAGCTCGTTGATTGAGTGTAATGGACGGTGGTTTTGCCGAAGCTCATTGTGAAAGTATTCAAGCATATTTGGTAGAAGGTAGAAGTTGTGATAGCTTGGTACTATTGGTTATTGGTCGATGGAGATAGATATAGTGTCGAGATGGAGTGTTGAATTTTGGCGACACTATGTAGATTGAAGAGGTCGGAAGGAGCTTGGAAGCTAGAGTTATCACGTTTTGAAGCTAGAAGATCAACATGGTGTGCATTAGGATGTCAGACGTCTAGAGTAAAAGTGCCAGACGTTTGAGAGTGGTTGTAGACGTCTGTGGAGAAAGGGCTAAACGTCTCTAATCAACCCGAGAGTTTGGCCAGACGTCTAGATAAAAATCTAGACGTATGTTTGGCTGATGAAGGATCGTGTTGATTCCGAGTTAGATGTTTGAGTGAAATTCCAAATGTCTGACTGTCTGTTTTGGTGACAAATCTGCCCAGGTGATTGTGCAATGTTTGTGAAGGCTTCAAGGGGCATTTTTTGTATTTGCCTAGACAAAAATTCTCCTTATATAAGCTATTTTCAGGATTCAAAGAGTGGGATGTTCGTCAAAGTATTCTCCAAGGGTTTATGAAATTGACTTAAGGTTTCTAAACCTAGTTTCTTCTATTCTCATATCCACAAATCAAATTATCTAAGAATTTTATTGATCATTATAATCAATCTCCTGTACTCTTTCATTGGTATTAATAAAAGGTTCTCCTCAAAGTGGATGTACAGTAACAAAACATTAGTGGAACCACTATAAATTGGTGTGTGATTTACTTTTTTGTTATTGCTTGTTTTATTGCTTGTTTGGAGATTGTGATTTGATATTATTTGGATTTGATTGGGATTTAGAATCGAGTTATTGATTGGTTTTTTTGCACATCTTATAATGATCTCATTTCCGTTGCGTTTGGAGTTTGTGTTAGAGTGGTCTCGAGTTCGAATTTCATAACATTATAAACCAGATTTTTCATATTATTATTAACTTTTGAATTGAGTATCACATAATAAATTAGTGTAGGAAATGTATTACCTTTTTTTCATCTTGATGAATTCACATCAGGCCCAAATATTCTTGAAGCCACGACAATTCTAGCTTCCTCAGCGGCCTAATTATGTGTACATCGAATTGGATTCAAATTACAAAAGCATATGATACAAGAAATAGTCAGTAATAATATATTTTTTCTAAACATGCTAGTTCGGAGAACTTAATTCAGTTTTGGATCAACTAGGGAACAATATTCCACCAAATGGTCGGAAGAGACAATGATGCACTGAGTCTATTTCAGATAGTAGCAGTGTACTTCCACCATATTAATGTTTTAATTCACAAAACTTCAGATACCATTATTTAATTTTAAAGGCGAATCTTTTTCAACCATATGGTCATAAAATTATTTGTATTTCAAACCATTTTTGAAACTGGTATAAAATTTAAATAGGTAGCCAAAATTCTCTCAAAATGGCAGGAAGATCTTATGAAAAATGGGTAATTACTGCAAGAGCAACACCTCATAGTCCGAAAACAGCAGCACTTGATCCCTATCTCTTCTTAGCAACATTCAATGCATCCACCGTTATATGACATTTTGTACAAAAATAATTTGAACCTTCAAGATGGACGGATCCTTTGCACATTGCTTCGGAAATGCAATTCTACGGGGATAGGGTTCTCAATTTCGTAATGGTAGCAGTAAACAATGTTTTGTTTACAATTCAGAGTATTTGTCAACCTACTTTTATAGTAAACCAAAGGTGTAATGATATGTCGACTAGAAGGAAATGGGAAGAAAAAGCAGAGGCAGTTGTTACAACTCTTATGTGCACTGCTGCCACTATGTACAATTACACGACATATTCAACCCTGTTGAAACTTTAAGTGAGTAAATTAAAAAATAAATAAAAAAACAGGTTAATAGTTATATATTTATAAGTCATTATTATAGTTGAGCCGTTGCAAATGTATAACGATCATATATTTATGAGTCATTATTATAATTAAGTCGTTGCAAATATACTACAGTAGTATATATTCATGAGCCATTATTATTGAGCCGTTGCAAAAGTTAATGGTATTAAAAATTCGTTTTAAATAACAAATTCAAATCTATTAACATTCTTTCACTTCAGTAACGCATACAATTTTCATTCTGCCTATTTAAACGATAGATAAGCAAATGAGAATATTGAATAACAGACAATTTTTCTTTCTTCTTCTTTGTTCTCTACATTTTTCTCTCTCCTTAAGAAACTTTACAAGTAATTAAATTATAAAGTGTTATATTCAAAACAAGTTGTTGTAGTGCAAACAGCAAATTGACCAAATTTCAGAGGTTGTTTTATCTTGAAGACGAGCGGTTGATAAATAGTTCTGCACCTTTAGGCTAAGCTGCGATTCGTCTTAAAGAGAGCGACCTAGTTTGCAACTCAGCCACAAAGACACTACAGATTCATATCAGGGTACGACACTTTTAAAACGATAATGGCTTCGATCGCTAACAACTCTACTTTCCCGGCGTTGATTTTTGAGGTTCCGACTGTATGTGGTGCGCCGTTCAGATTCGAAAGCTTGCATTTCAAACAATAGCGCCAAAAGATGGAGTTTTTTCTGACTACGCGAAAGGTGGCACATGTGCTGACGAACGAAAAACCAACGCTGCCTGGAGAAGCAACAGACGATCAAAAAAATGTTATGAAGGATTGGATTGAACATGGCTATCTCTGCAAAAGTTATGTTCTTAATGACTTAAGCGATGATCTGTACGATTACTACAACTTGGACAAGTTAGCAAAAGAGATATGAGATGCACTGCAAAAGAAATATGATACCGAAGAAGCTGAGCGAAAAAAATATGTTGTTAGTCGCTATTTGAAGTTTCAGACGACGGACCAAATCTGTGGAGACGCAGTCGCACGAGCTTTAGAAAATTACGCATGAGATCATCTCCGGAGGTATGACTTTAGATAAACAATTTTAGGTTGTATTAATTATTAAAATTACCCCCTAGTTGGAAAGATTTTAAAAATAATCTCAAGCATAAGACTAAGGAGTTTTCCTTAGAGAGTTTGTTTACTCGTCTTCGTATTGAAGAGAAGGCCGGAAAACAAAACCAGAAAGAAGAGGTGTTTAGTGTATCTACCAACAACACTAAGAAATTCACAAATAAGAGTCTGAAACCAAGTGCGAAAAATTCTAAAAATAAAAACTGAATCAGAAGCACAACAATCAGCAGAATATCCCCCTAAAGAATGGTACTAAACAGTTGTTCTTACGTTACAATTGTGGCAAACCAGGCCATATGGCACGAAAGTGTCGGAACAGGCCAAATAGTGCACGGCAGGCTAACTTGACCGAAGAAGCCCTTATGGCTATGCTTACTGAAATCAACATAGTCAGTGGATCAGAAGGATGGTGGGTAGACACTGGTGTTTCTCGCCATGTCTACTATGATCGTGAAATGTTTAAAACATATAATGATGCTAATGGCATGAAAGTGATGTTGGGAGATTCTCACACCACTACTGCTGCTGGAATTGGGACTGTGGAATTAAAGTTTACCTCTGGAAAGAAATTATTGTTGAAAGACATGATGCATACTGATTTCTTGTTTAGTAAAGCTGATTTTACTCAAATTACTGTTTCCGACTTGTATACCATCACTAAAAATGGTGTTTTTATTGGTAAAGGATATGCTATAGATGGGATGTCTAGGTTAAATGTTGATTTGAATAAAGTTAATAGTTCTGCTTATATGCTGTGTGATTTTAATATTTGGTATGCTAGACTTTGTCATGTTAATAAGCGACAGATTCATAACATGAGTAACTTAGGCCTAATCCCTAAAGTTTCCATAAATGATTCAAAAAAATATGAATATTGTAGCCAAGCTAAAATTACTAAGGACCCACATAAATCTTGTGTTTAGAAAGTCAGAACTTTTAAATTTAATACACTCTAAGATATGTGAACTTAATGGTACTTTAACTAGGGTTGGCAAACGCTACTTTATTACTTTTATTGACGATTGCTCTGATTTTACTTATGTTTATCTCATGAAGAATAAAAGTGATGTGTTACATATGTTTAAATTATTTGTCACTGAAATTGAAAATCAATCTAATAAGAAAATTAAAAGATTTCAAAGTGATAGAGGAACGGAATATGAATCTAACTTATTCATTGAACTTATAAACAACATAGCATAATTCATGAAACAACTGCACCCTATTCACCTGAAATGAACGGTAAAGCTGAAAGAAAAAATATGACTCTTACCGAATTAGTTGTAGCTGTTTTATTAAATTCAGATGCAGCATCACATTGGTGGGGGGATATTTTATTAACTGTTTGTTATGTCTTAAGCAGAATTCCAAATTCTAATAGCAAAATACCTTTTGAGATTTTTAACAATCATAAATCCAACTTGTCTTATTTTAAAACTTGGGGTTGCTTAACATATGTTCGTAAACCTGACCCTAAAAAAATTAAATTAGCAAGTCGAGCATATGAATGTGTTTTCATTGGTTATTTCCTTAATAGTAAAGCATATAGATTTTTTGATTTGAATGCTCGAGTTATTGTTGAGTCAAATGATGCTGATTTCTTTGAAAATAAATTTATGTTTAAACTTAGGAATAGTGGGGGCACTTCTACCATTAATAATCCAATAATCAGAAATAATGAACATAGTACGGAAAGTGAATCTGAACTTAGAATAAGTAAAAGAGCTATGATGGCTAAAGATTTTGGCCCAGAATATTATGCTTATGTACTAGGACTCTGCTAATCTAAAAGAAGTTATGTCTTCTTTAGATTCAGATCTCTGGCAAGAAGCTATAAATGATGAAACGGAATCTCTTGAATCTACTAAAACTTGGCATCTAGTTGATTTACCTCCAGGTTGTAAAATTATAGGTTTAGATGGGTATTTAAAAAGAAGTTGAAACCTGATGATACAATTGATAAATATAAGACTCGTCCTATAGCTAAAGGATTTAGACCAAAAAAAACATTGACTTATTTGATACTTTTTCACCTATTACAAGAATAACATCAATTCAAGTATTAATTCTTGCTTCACTATATGATTTACTAATTCACCAAATGGATGTAAAAACTGCTTTTCTGAATGGTGAATTAGAAGAAGAGATTTATACGAACCAACCCAAAGGTTTTGTTATACATGGTCAAGAGTATAAAGTTTGTAAATTAGATAAATCTCTATATGATCTTAAACAGGCACCGAAACAATGACATAAAAATTTTGACAATCTAATTATTTCACATGGTTTTAAAGTAAATGAAAGCGACAAATGCATTTATTATAGATCCGAGAATAACATTTGCACTATCATATGCTTATATGTTGATGATTTATTTATATTTGGTGCAAATATTCATGCTGTAAATCATGTGAAGTCCATATTATGTGTCAATTTCGATATGATAGATCTTGGTGAAGCAAATGTGATTCTTGGTATTAAGATGACTAAGTCTGAAAAGGAAATTTCTTTGGATCAATCTCATTATATTGAGAAGATGTTAAAGAAATATATTACTTTGAATGTAAACCTGCGAATACACCATATGATCCAAGAGTAAAACTATTTAAGAACATTGGTGAATGTGTAAGACGGTCTGAATATGAAAGCATCATTGCCAGTATTGGTATGCCACTAATTGTATTAGACCTAACATTGCATATGTCGTGGGATTATTGTGCAGATTTACTACCAGACTTAGTATAGAGCATTGACATGCTATTGAAATGGTCATGAGATACCTTAAAAGAACTATGGACCTTAGATTACACTATCAAAAGTTTCTCGTTGTCGTTGAAAAAATACAGTGATGCAAATTGGAATGCTTTATCAGACGATTTCAAAGCTACTAGTGGATATATTTTTAGTATTGCAGGAGGAGTTGTTTCTTGAAAATCTAAAAAACAGACTATCTTGACTCAATCCACTATGAAGTTAGAAATGATAGCACTAGCCAATGCTAGTGAAGAAGCAGATTACTTAAGAAATCTGCTAGTTGAGATCCATTTATGGAAAAAAACCGATATCAACTATGTTGATCCATTGTGATAGTACCGCGGCGATTACAAAGTTGAGAACCGTTATTATAATGGTAAAAGACGACAAATTCTTCATAAGCACAGTATTGTAAGAGAGCATATCTCTTCAGGATCTTTAAGAGTGGATCATGTACGCACTGATGAGAATTTGCCGGATTCTTTGATGAAAGGACTGGACAGAGAGAAAGTCCTTTCTACATCTAAAAAAATGGAACTATTGCCCTTAGATTGTTGAGTCGCGCACATGACAACTTAACCTGACCGAAGATCTCAAGAACTAAGTTTAATGGGTAATAACAAGTTGTAAAGTGATATGAGTTGAACGTGCTATTTTTATATACTTAGAAGCATACATTCCTGAAGTGATTAGAGGATGAATTAATAGATACTCTTAATGAGATCTATACTCTAAATGGAGTAGGGTACCTACCTTCAGGAGTACTCTTGATAGACTTACATGTGTGGATGTGGAAATGTAGTCGTTTCCTATGGAATTTTGGGCAAGATTCCTATAGCATTCACTAAACTGAGATAGACGTGCATGGCCATAAATGCACGGGCTTAGTTGATAGCACTTTAGAAAGGTTGTGTGTGGTTTGATGTCAGGAATAGAGTTCAAGACTACGAGTCACTCTAGTAAACTGAATCTTACTAACTATGCAAAGGTTCAAATCAAAAGATACATTTTGTTTATGCACAATCGTATATTTCAGAAATTGCTTGAATTTTTTTTAAAATAACTCAAGTGGAGGATTGTTGGACTTAATGAGAATTAATTAAAAAATAAATAAAAACAGGTTAATGGTTATACATTTATAAGCCATTATTATATTGAGCCGTTGCAAATGTATGACGGTCATATATTTATGAGTCATTATTATACTTAAGTCGTTGCATTGTATTACGATAATATATATTCATGAGCCATTATTATTGAACCGTCGCTGAAATTAATGGTATATTTCGTTTTAAATTACAATAAATTCAAATCCATTAACATTCTCTTACTTCAGTAACGCATACAATCTCCATTCTGTCTATTTAAACGATAGATACACAGAAGAGAAAATGTGAATAACAGACAATTTTTCTTTCTTCTTCTTTGTCCTCTGCATTTTTCTCTCTTTAAGAAACTTTACAAGCAATTAAATTAGAATGTGTTAGATTCAGAACAAATTGTTTTAGTGCAAATAGCAAATTGACCAAATTTCAAAGATTGTTTTTATCATGAGGACTGAACGGTTAATAGATAGCTTTGCACCTTGAGGCTAAGCCGCGAATCATCTTTAAAAGAGCGACCTGGTCCGCGGCTCGGCCATAAAGACACTACAGATTCAGATCGAGCTACAACAAACCCACTACTTACTGTGTTTTTAAAATGATGTTTAAACTGATGGTCAAAATATCTCAGTTGTCAACTTTCAAAAACAACATGCGTGTGCATAATAAAGGAAAAACAACTAAAACATTTACTTTTAGTTGTCCAATGTTTGAATGACACATCAGTTACAAAGGAAAGCCAAATGATTATTGAGTCCAAGGACCAAGAAAACGGGGTTTGGGCTTCTTATAGGTTGAAGGGTTAGTTTTGCGTTAATGTGAAAATTTCCATAAAATAAAATTTGAAAGCCTTTAAAATTCTCCGTTCAAATGCAGAAGAAGTGGAAGGTCGAAGGGAAATCAACAAAATAAATTCTACTAATAGCATAGTTAACCTTATATCATTTTGTGAACTTTTTAGTTTAAAATCATCTATTACCCACATTTATAAACACACAAAAAATTCAGCTTACAACCTACCATTTGGACAAATTACGATTTACAAACTTAATCACCTTATTTATGTTCAATATTCCTCACCGTAACATCCATGAATAAATGAAGCATATGATATTTCATTTGTTTAAGCGAGTAGTATAACATTTAAAATTTACCACCCATATGAATTTTCAAGTGGTTAAATATTGAATTGATCATGCTGAAGTAATTTTAAAAAATTCAGTAATTGTTTTTATGATCAACAGATGGTAGATTTTTTTTAAAAAAAATAATAATAATACAGAAGTACGTTGTAAGTTTTGATCATTATGATAAAAAGGTAAAAGTACCATTTCAAATGGTTGTAGTGTGGTATTCTAATAAGAGTGGTAAATAATATGACCATCGCAAATTTAGTTCAAATTACTGTTCAATTAAAACTATTTCAAAGTAATTAATAAATAGCTCTACTATTAAGTCTGTAGTGAACAACATGTTAGTTACTTACCTCTCTGCTTGTATGTTCATATTTTGAACTTGAAGAGCTGGATTATCTGATTCAACGGCTTCAAACTGCCTTGTAAGCACATCATAGTCCCTATGTAATTGCCTTTTCTTGCACCTTGCTATTCTACTATATAGCCATATAACAACCTACCTATGCTCCAACCCACCCGTGCAAGCCGGATGCGTATGACATGCTACCTGACATATGCACAACTATCGTGGTTATTGTTCTATTCCTTGAGAGAGAGAAATGGTTAGCTAAATGAATTTTCAAAAATATTCCTTCAGCAATGTATTTTTGTCTACATAGATCATCAATTGGGTTTAAGTTTTTAAATTTCAAATTGTTTTAGAAGAAAACATGCACTATTTTTATGCCTATGTATGAATGAAATTAACTATAGGCGTTAAATTTGATAGGTACCAAGCTAATCAGTTTTTGTATTCTTTACAGGCCATACCCTATACCGTTATGTCATAGATAACCAAATTACAAAACTCCACATAAAGGAAAGGTAAAATAGTTAAAAAGAGGGTTTTACATGGAATAGGATCATTTGTGTAAATTAAATTAAAAGTTATGCATCATGTCATGTACTTCCAAATGTAGGAATAATAACTATAATACAGAATAGCACAACCTTACTACATTACTTCCATTTCGGTGCCATATTTTTTAACAGAAGCTTGTAATATTTAGAAGTGCACAAGTTTAACATCAAACGCTCCCTTCTTAATTTATTTTGAAAACGTATTAATGTATGAAGTTTTGTTGTTACTGAAAAATTAAGAAGTCAAGCATAGATACAGGACCTAGCAATAACCATCAGTGGTTTGTGTTGAGCATTTGTAGCGATCAACCATCTAAAAAAAATTCTTCACTTCAGTGCAGAGGCAGATGAAATGAAAAATGTTATAGGCGTAACCTGTGCAGGATACGAAAATACAAGTTAGAATTAGCAACATCAATGCAAACATGGCCTGTCTACTTCCAATATTTATACTGTATTGTGATAACCCGGATTTTTGGACATCGGGTAATTGGATAATTAACTGATTTTCTCTATTGAGATACTAATTTTATTTTGTTAAACATTAAAACTTTGATAATTAAAATATATCTGGATGTATAAAATAAATTCGACCTATAATAATTGCTGATATCTGAATGGATATTTTAAACAGTTGGAAATGATAAATCTTATAATAAAATTCCATATTTATAAATACTTAAGATAAATACTTAATAAGTTTCAATATGGTAGCTCAAGTTTAGAATAGGATTTAATAAGGATCATACTTTCTTTAAATATATATATATATGTTGTGTGTGTATATATATATAGGTATTAAACATAAAAAAATGAATAAGTTTATATTGTTTAATTGAGTTATATACATAAAAGAAAAGTGAAAAGATATATATAAAACATAAAAAAAATTAGCTCATGCCAAATTACAAATGTAAACCACTTGTTACATGCAAATACAAGTGTAAATTTATTTTAACATGCATGTGACATTTGTAAGCTTATTTACCAAGTGTCTTAATTTTTATTTTTATTTTTCTTATTTTAATAAAATGATAAAACTAAGATATATAAATCACTCTACTCTCTCCTCTCTTTTTTTCTTTTTCTATTTTTCAATCTCAAAACAAAGATCTGTGTACTTAAACCTGAGAAAACAAAATCCAGAAATTCAAAACAACTTCTTTTCAAACTATTTCAAACCTGAAGCTCAGATCAAAAATTCAATTTCAAATTAAGATCAAAGAAAATTCATTCCAGATTTAAAACAAGGATCATCTCAAAACAATTATCAGTCCAGGTCAAAACAGTTTCAAAAGAACAAATCCAGAAACAAGTTTCAGTTTTGCAAATTCAAACACTTCCAGGCTGTCCTCTGTTATCCAAATACAGGTGAGTAAACCCCTTTCAAAAGCTAAATCTGGGTTATACTTTGATGCTGCTAAATATGTGAAGTAATGTTGTAAATATGATTTGCATGGATGAATTTTGTTTGAAAAATAGCTGAATTACTGAGTATATATATATGTTCATGTCTGGGTATAAATATCTGGCCTCTGTTTGATTCTAACAGACTAAACCAAGTTAAAAATCTATATCTCTAAATCTAATTTAAATCTGGTTATGTTGTAAACTAAGAAAACGATTATTTTTTTGTGTAGTTTAAGTTAAAAATAATTCTATGAATAGA
Source organism: Allium fistulosum (assembly GCA_030737815.1). Lineage (NCBI taxonomy): Eukaryota > Viridiplantae > Streptophyta > Magnoliopsida > Asparagales > Amaryllidaceae > Allium > Allium fistulosum. Next base: position 1,529,712,863 of record CM060902.1, read on the forward strand.
TTATACTTTGTAGTTAACTAATGATAAGTTTTACAGTGAATAACCAAATTTGGTGAAAATTCAATGTATTTAAAACAAGGATTCAAGCATGCTATTTGGATTCTTTTATAGAAATAGGAATTTTAGAAGTAAAATTGCGATTTTTAGTAGTTCATAATGTAAGAGATTTTAAGACGACCAATTTCTCTTTAAAAATTAATTTCACCACCGTGGGTGGAGGAGGCATCGGGACGGCGACGCTGGGAGGTGCGCATGGACATGATGAAGGGCTCGACCGTGGCCATTTGTTGGATTAAGGCTTGGATTGGGTTGGGCGATGGATCTTAGGGTTTCGAACCAGTTTTAGGTTGCCTGAATTTGCGAGGTCACCATGATGTCTCTGGATGATCGGAGTGTACGTGACTTGGGGAAAGGCAGCATGGAAGGTCGGCAGAGGTGTGGCCAAAGTTTCTTGGTCGCTGGAGAACGAAGGCGCCGGAACGAGGATGTTTTAGGTGGTCGGGTATGTCCAGTTTTGGTTCCAGGTTGAGTTGAATAGTTCGATTTCGATTTCTAGCATGATCGAGGCTCTGGGTGGTCGTAATCAAGTGAGAAGATCGTAGTCGACTTATCTGTGTCAGCATAGATGGTCGGAGCATCGTAGATGAACTGTGAACGTGCACGCTCAAACTTGTTTATATGGGTTTAGGAGTCTTGGGAAGAAGAAGCAGTTCCTCTCGGGTCGAATCAGAAGTATGACGCGTAAAAACTCGAAGCAAAAGAAAGTATGGGTAACTTGGAGTTGGGCTCGAGAAAAATGAGTAAAAGCTCGGGTCTGTTTTAAAACTAATACCGGGTTTTACAAACTGTAAAGAAACATGTTTTCAAGTTTTAAGATTTTGAAAGTAAATTTTGTATAGATTTTAAAAGCAAAGAAAATACAAGTTTTTAATTTTAAAATAAAACAAGTATTAGAATTCTTAAAACAAATTGTTTTTATATAATAAAAGTTATTTCATTTTTGGGTGGATAGAATTTCTTAGTTTATTTTGTCTTAAAATTAATTAAGCTTTGTTTTCTTAAGTCTATTTTGAAATAAAATTTAATAGCCTACTTTAAGAAGCTAAATGGTTTATCTTAAAATAATGTTTTGATTAATAATTAACTTAAAGGTATTAAGTTAATATATATATTAATGATAATTTATTTTCAAGGGTTATTAAATAAAGATTTAAATGATAAATTAAGGTGATTAATAAATAAATAATTAATGAATGTAATTAATTTAAGATTAATTATTGAATGTGATTAATTTAAAGTAATTAATTATGGTAAAATTAATTAATGAGAGAAATTAAGGGTTAATTAACGGTTAAAGGATAATTAATTTATGTAATTAATTAGAGAATTAATTACTTAATGTAATGATTAATTAATGTAATTAATTAATGAAGGTAATTAAAATTACTTAAGGTAGTGATTAAATGATAGTTAATTAAATTAAGTAATTAAAGGATAATTAATTTATGTGAGTAATTAAGAGTTAATTAATTAATGAGTTAAATTAAATTAATTATGCGAAATAAATCTTGCTTATTGACTCTGAGATGTACTTTGTAATGTTCTCTGATATGAAATGTTTTGTTGAACTATGATAAATATGAGTTATTTATCTATAATGGAATTGTTGTGGGAATATGACATTCTAAAGTTAAATTGAATTGTTAAACTTAAACAACTTGGCTTAAAAAGATGGTATTGAATTCGAAGAGACCGGGATCGGATATCAGAAATATCCGGAACCACTTCGATTTGAAATCTTCTATAATTCCTTACAGATTGACATATGAAATCAATAGGCTGGTTTGGGATAATATGGATCATTTAAATTAAGTTGGATACTTAGATATTGTTTTGTGAAAATAAAATGTGGACTATATAAGTTGCTTACCTGTAGTAAAGTACGAGTTATCCCGGGTTTAAATAAGTTCTATGGATTTAAATTTCATGTTAGATGAGTTTACTCACACTGGTTTTCAGCCTGACCCGGGTGTTACTTTGATGTAATGCTCGGGTCAGACCGAGTATTACAAATTTCCAGGTAAGGATGTTCTGGAGCTCAGGAGGCGAGCTGGATGGTAGGAACGTATGGAGTGTATTCCGCTGTGTATTTGAGAGCTTATTGATAGTAGTCTGGGACAGGGGGATAACTGTCTAGTCTATTTGTAAATGGTTGTAACTCTGATGTATTGAATGTAAATTAACAAATACAGTTTTCTTTGTATAACTGATATTATTATTTGATATTGTATTTTTATCCGCTGCGAATGTGAGAATCTGTGTCTTGTTCTTTTTCTTTCTTCTATCTCTTTTCTTTTTCTCCTAACTATCTGGAAATTTCGGGTTCGAAAATTCCGGGTTGTTACATTTGGTATCAGAGCCAGGTTAAGCGAGAACCTTGGCTCTGTTGAGATTTACTCATTAAGGATAGGGTCAATAGTACCCTAAAATGAGTTGAGTGTGTATATATATATATATGAGAGAATGTACTTGTTATTTTCTTATATAAAGGTTTTTAAATGATTTTAAAAATAAATGACTTTTATATAAGTTTGATATATATAGAAATAATTTTCTAATTAATAAATATTAAGGTAATTGGTAGTTGTATTTAATAATGAAATGTTGTAAATGATTAAGAAAAAAATGAAATGTTTTAGGGAAGTAAACTTTTAGGCAAGTATGACTTATAAATTGGAACTGAAGACGATAAATTGTGAAGTTTTAAATCTGAGCCCAGAATTTGAAATTTGTTTCAAAGTGATAAAGAAATGATAAATAATATTATTTAATTTGGATAAAAGGGTCCTACTTCAAACAAGAGTTGTTTGAAATTTAAAGAAATTTGTTTTGAATTAAAAACCAAGGTGATAAGTTTTTGAGTTTATAAGTGGGAAGATTATTATTATAAGGTTTAAAATTTGAATGGGAATTCAAATTAGGTCAAGTTGACTAAATTAAATTAAATTTAACTTAAGGAAAGTTAAATGAGTTTAGAATGAACAACTTGAATTGGAAATTTTAAGATGAAATTGAAATTTAACTTGGGAAGTTAAATGGTTGGTTTTAAATGGGAGTTATGAGTGATCTCAAAATGGGTTTGAGATCTGGAAATTGAAAATGGATAATAAATTAGAATCTGAAGATTAAATTGTTTTTGGATTCTTATTTGAACTTTGTAATAAGTTAAGTAAAGATAATTTTAAAATGGAATTTGGAATTTGAATTCAGAATTAAATGGTTTAAAGATTTAAGTTGTTAAATTAAAAAAAAGGTTGATTTGATTTAAAGGATTTAATCAACATTTAAAATGTTTAACTCGAATTTATATAATTCGAGATGGTTTTAAGTTGAGATTTGAATAAAATTAGTTCAAATTGAATTTGATTTAAATTAATTAGAATTGTGATTGAAGATGGATAAGCATAAGTTTAAATGGTAAATTAGAATTGAAATGAATTAAAAATTTGTTCAATTTGAAATTTATGTGAATTAATTGAAATTGTGATTAAAGCTGAATAGGTTTAAAAATCAAATGGAATTTGATTTGGATTTGGACAGGAATTAAGGTTAATTCAACTTGAATTGGGATTAAATCAATTTCAATGGAAATTGAAGTATTGAGTCAATTTAAATGGAAGTGGAAATTTAAAATTGAATTGATGGGAAATTAATTGGAAATGGAGATTGGGAAATTAAACGGTTTGACTCTGGATTATTTTTCAAAATAAATTGTTTTAATACAAATATATTTTTCCAAACTATTTACTATACAATCTTTCTTCTTAAACCCCAAACTATCTTATACTTATTTTACAATTATTTTGGAACTATTTAACTATTTTGAAACTGTCTTATAAACTAATTGCTATTTTTCAGTTACTTATATCTAATCACTATTTTAAAAACTATTTTGCAATTATCTAACTATTTTATACCTACTTAACTATTTTACAGCTATTTTACAAACTAATAACTATTTTTCAAATAATTATCTATTTTAAACTTTTTCAAGTTATTTTTAAATTTAAATAGGTCAGAGTTCAAACTGTTTGTAATTAAAGTAATAACTCAATTGGAAATGGAAGCAATTGAGAATAAGTGAATGGAATTAAAGAAAATGTGAATAGAAAAGAGAATTGATTTAGCTACTAATCAATAAAGATAAATACGTAAGATATACGAATATTATTCTATTCGCATAAGTGATTTGATCCAGATTCGAACACAGAATTTCGAGATAGTATTATCGATCCGAGTTGGGATTTTTTTGCTTGATTTTCGACGGCGAACCTGGATATGGATTTTTGATTGGTTCTGGATATTCTCTATCATAGCTACGACTATGCGAGGAGAATGACGGTTTCTGATCAAGAAACCAGATCTGAGTCCGCACTAGGAAGTCGGGTGGACGATACTAGTTCGGAAGAGGAATTGTGTGATCGATTGAGCGATCAGATTGATATAGCGTACAGATGATATGTGTACATCGTACGAGTTTGAATGAAATTGATATTTAAAATTTATGGATAAGAACTGTAAAATGGTTTTTGAAATAAAAAGTAATATGGTTAATAACTTTATAAAAGATTTATCAAATTTGAATATTTGATTTAGAATAAAATAAAGTTATATATCCTTGCTATATAAGATAAATCTTCCCTTGTTGAATCTATTGCTAAAAGAAAACGGTTTTGAAAATAATTGAAGTATAAAAGAGGTTTTATAAAAGTTGAAATGATCCAAAGATTTTCAAAGTTATATATATATATATATAAAGGATCTTATGAGGATTTTGGGAAAAGGTTTTGAAAACCTATATAATTTGGAAAAGGCTTTTGATTTTTGAGAAAAATCAGTTTTGGATTTTGGAAAGCCAAGTTTGGAACTATCGATTTTGGATATCGATTTTGTGTAAAGGAGATTTTGATATAAATCATAAAGGGTATGATTTGAAGATACTATAAGTGTATAGTATAAAGTGTTTTGTGAATAGCTCTGGGGAAAAGGCGCTTCCTTGAAATGAACTTCTCAGGAGTGCCACAGGGTGGTACTGCCTTGAACCCTAAGGGGGGTTTCTAAAGTTGATCCTGTGAGGAGTCCGGAAAAAACTAGTTCCTGAGGATTATTTGTGTAGCGAAAGTCGAGGGGCTGGTGCCCACAGAGACATTTGGGTTATGCTGTGACGACAGTGTAACTCGATGTCACTGCGATCTACTGCAGACCATAGCGAAAGTCGTGTGAGCCGCTGAGAGCCAACAGTCTACGTTTGATTTTATATCGGTAGACTGCGACACTATGGTAACATAGCGAAAGTCTTGTGTGCCGCTGAGAGCCAACAGTCCGCGTTTGATTCTATATCGGTAGACTGAGACTTATGTAGAGTGGAGAAGTTTCATTTTGACAGCGAAATCGTGTGTGCCGCTGAGAGCCAACAGTTACATGGACTTTTGCTGCGACGGCAACGTAACCCTGGAATGTAACTGCGATCTATTGTGGGTTCCATGCTGTCATCAGTTACATGGACTCTTGCTGCGATGGCAACGTAACCCGTGATGTAACTGTGACCATGGATGGGGGTGATGATTTCCAGAGCATTCTCACCAAAGATATTTCCTCTATTTTCGAAACTGTTTTCTATATTTTCAATAAAATTATTTTCCAAAGTATTTTCACTGGGTGTTGAAAATGAGTTTACCAAGTACTTATAGATTTTCAGTCCTACGCCTGATCAACGTATGACCGAATTTCTGTGAGAACAAGGATTGACTTATTGAAACATCGAGTTATAAAATGATATTTTTATAAAAACTATTTTAGCAATATTATGTAGATTTTGAAGTGTTTTAAAATTTTAATATAAAAGGGGTAAAAGAGTTAAGGATGTTTGAGGAATAATTTAACTAAGATAAACAGTAAATTAAAATTCTCACTTCGTTCCTTTTCGGGGACGAAAAGATTCTAAGGGGGGAGGAATGTGATAACCCGGATTTTTGGACATCAGGTAATTGGATAATTAACTGATTTTCTCTATTAAGATACTAATTTTATTTTGTTAAACATTAAAACTTTGATAATTAAAATATATCTGGATGTATAAAATAAATTCGAGCTATAATAATTGCTGATATCTGAATGGATATTTTAAACAGTTGGAAATGATAAATCTTATAATAAAATTCCATATTTATAAATACTTAATAAGTTACAATATGGTAGCTCAAGTTTAGAATAGGATTTAATAAGGATCATAGTTTCTTTAAATATATATATATATGTTGTGTGTGTATATATATAGGTATTAAACATAAAAAAAATGAATAAGTTTATATTGTTTAATTGAGTTATATACATAAAAGAAAAGTGAAAAGATATATATAAAACATAAAACAATTTAGCTCATGCCAAATTACAAATGTAAACCACTTGTTACATGCAAATACAAGTGTAAATTTATTTTAACATGCATATGACATTTGTAAGCTTATTTACCAAGTGTCTTAATTTTTATTTTTATTTTTCTTATTTTAATAAAATGATAAAACTAAGATATATAAATCACTCTACTCTCTCCTCTCTTTTTTTCTTTTTCTATTTTTCAATCTCAAAACAAAGATCTGTGTACTTAAACCTGAGAAAACAAAATCCAAAAATTCAAAACAACTTCTTTTCAAACTATTTCAAACCTGAAGCTCAGATCAAAAATTCAAATTCAAATAAGATCAAAGCAAATTCATTCCAGATTTAAAACAAGGATCATCTCAAAACAATTATCAGTCCAGGTCAAAACAGTTTCAAAAGAACAAATCCAGAAACAAGTTTCAGTTTTGCAAATTCAAACACTTCCAGGCTGTCCTTTGTTATCCAAATACAGGTGAGTAAACCCCTTTCAAAAGCTAAATCTGGGTTATACTTTGATGCTGCTAAATATGTGAAGTAATGTTTTAAATATGATTTGCATGGATGAATTTTGTTTGAAAAATAGCTGAATTACTAAGTATATATATATGTTCATGTCTGGGTATAAATATCTGGCCTCTGTTTGATTCTAACAGACTAAACCAAGTTAAAAATCTATATCTCTAAATCTAATTTAAATCTGGTTATGTTGTAAACTAAGAAAACGATTATTTTTTTGTGTAGTTTAAGTTAAAAATAATTCTATGAATAGATTATACTTTGTAGTTAACTAATGATAAGTTTTACAGTGAATAACCAAATTTGGTGAAAATTCAATGTATTTAAAACAAGGATTCAAGCATGCTATTTGGATTCTTTTATAGAAATAGGAATTTTAGAAGTAAAATTGCGATTTTTAGTAGTTCATAATGTAAGAGATTTTAAGACGACCAATTTCTCTTTAAAAATTAATTTCACCACCGTGGGTGGAGGAGGCATCGGGACGGCGACGCTGGGAGGTGCGCATGGACATGGTGAAGGGCTCGACCGTGGCCATTTGTTGGATTAAGGCTTGGATTGGGTTGGGCAATGGATCTTAGGGTTTCGAACCAGTTTTGGGTTGCCTGAATTTGCGAGGTCACCATGATGTCTCTGGATGATCGGAGTGTACGTGACTTGGGGAAAGGCAGCGTGGAAGGTCGGCAGAGGTGTGGTCAAAGTTTCTTGGTCGCTGGAGAACGAAGGCGCCGGAACGAGGATGTTTTAGGTGGTCGGGTATGTCCAGTTTTGGTTCCAGGTTGAGTTGAATAGTTCGATTTCGATTTCTAGCATGATCGAGGCTCTGGGTGGTCGTAATCAAGTGAGAAGATCGTAGTCGACTTGTCTGTGTCAGCATAGATGGTCGGAGCATCGTAGATGAACTGTGAACGTGCACGCTCAAACTTGTTTATATGGGTTTAGGAGTCTTGGGAAGAAGAAGCAGTTCCTCTCGGGTCGAATCAGAAGTATGACGCGTAAAAACTCGAAGCAAAAGAAAGTATGGGTAACTTGGAGTTGGGCTCGAGAAAAATGAGTAAAAGCTCGGGTCTGTTTTAAAACTAATACCGGGTTTTACAAACTGTAAAGAAACATGTTTTCAAGTTTTAAGATTTTGAAAGTAAATTTTGTATAGATTTTAAAAGCAAAGAAAATACAAGTTTTTAATTTTAAAATAAAACAAGTATTAGAATTCTTAAAACAAATTGTTTTTATATAATAAAAGTTATTTCATTTTTGGGTGGATAGAATTTCTTAGTTTATTTTGTCTTAAAATTAATTAAGCTTTGTTTTCTTAAGTCTATTTTGAAATAAAATTTAATAGCCTACTTTAAGAAGCTAAATGGTTTATCTTAAAATAATGTTTTGATTAATAATTAACTTAAAGGTATTAAGTTAATATATATATTAATGATAATTTATTTTCAAGGGTTATTAAATAAAGATTTAAATGATAAATTAAGGTGATTAATAAATAAATAATTAATGAATGTAATTAATTTAAGATTAATTATTGAATGTGATTAATTTAAAGTAATTAATTATGGTAAAATTAATTAATGAGAGAAATTAAGGGTTAATTAACGGTTAAAGGATAATTAATTTATGTAATTAATTAGAGAATTAATTACTTAATGTAATGATTAATTAATGTAATTAATTAATGAAGGTAATTAAAATTACTTAAGGTAGTGATTAAATGATAGTTAATTAAATTAAGTAATTAAAGGATAATTAATTTATGTGAGTAATTAAGAGTTAATTAATTAATGAGTTAAATTAAATTAATTATGCGAAATAAATCTTGCTTATTGACTCTGAGATGTACTTTGTAATGTTCTCTGATATGAAATGTTTTGTTGAACTATGATAAATATGAGTTATTTATCTATAATGGAATTGTTGTGGGAATATGACATTCTGAAGTTAAATTGAATTGTTAAACTTAAACAACTTGGCTTAAAAAGATGGTATTGAATTCGAAGAGACCGGGATCGGATATCAGAAATATCCGGAACCACTTTGATTTGAAATCTTCTATAATTCCTTATAGATTGACATGTGAAATCAATAGGCTGGTTTGGGATAATATGGATCATTTAAACTAAGTTGGATACTTAGATATTGTTTTGTGAAAATAAAATGTGGACTATATAAGTTTCTTACCTGTAGTAAAGTACGAGTTATCCCGGGTTTAAATAAGTTCTATGGATTTAAATTTCATGTTAGATGAGTTTACTCACACTGGTTTCCAGCCTGACCCGGGTGTTACTTTGATGTAATGCTCGGGTCAGACCGAGTATTACAAATTTCCAGGTAAGGACGTTCTGGAGCTCAGGAGGTGAGCTGGATGGCAGGAACGTATGGAGTGTATTCCGCTGTGTATTTGAGAGCTTATTGATAGTAGTCTGGGACAGGGGGATAACTGTCTAGTCTATTTGTAAATGGTTGTAACTCTGATGTATTGAATGTAAATTAACAAATACAGTTTTCTTTGTATAACTGATATTATTATTTGATATTGTATTTTTATCCGCTGCGAATGTGTGAATCTGTGTCTTGTTCTTTTTCTTTCTTCTATCTCTTTTCTTTTTCTCCTAACTATCTGGAATTTTCGGGTTCGAAAATTCCGGGTTGTTACAGTATGTGCATAGAAATGGTTCTGATTCCTCGTATGTTCATGTATAAGCATGCACACCAACAACCAGTGGTGCATGTATATATAAAGAAACACAGACAATGATATATTTATATGTACACAAACACACACACACACCCGTACAAACTTATATCCATATTCATGGATTAAGGTAAGCCTATAAAGATAGAAATGTGGTATTAACAAAGTATAACTTCAGTACATCACATAGTAGTTTACAGTGGTAGATAAAGGTAGAAAGGGTTTGAAATATAAATAAATGTTATAAAACAAACAATCACAAGACAAACATAGCACACCATATTTTTCACTAACATGTGAGTTTCAATGTTTGTTTAGTACAAAATGTAGTGTTAACTCGCAAACTCAATGCTCAATATTTCATAGCGTACTTCAAAAATAGTCCCAATATTGAATCTTAACGACCGATTTATAAAATGAACTTACAGCTCCAATGTAAGAAGGTAGAATGAGTTTTAAAATGAATATTAATCAAGTAATGGGATAAATATTACAAAACCATTTTGATCAAGTAATGTCATATCCTCGAATTAGCAAACTCGCTTATTAATTTAATCATTTTCTAGATTGATTGTGTGAAATTAAAATAGATTACGATCATGCACAATTTATGTAGCAAAGACCTGTGCCACAACTTAATATATGCGCATACTCAAAGGTGTATTAAAAACATTAGGTATTATTAAAAAACAAATATGTTTTTGAAAAGAGAGCTTGCTAATAAATGTAGTCGTTTGCACAGATATATTTTGACATACATGTTAACTACAATACGTTGTGAAGGAAATAAATAGTGTAATTATAGCAGCAAATATGATGAACCAATATCCAACAATTTCCGACAACTACGTTTCCAAGCATTTGAATTCATGGTTGAGGTGAAGAAAATATTTGATACCAATACAACGGAAATGTTAATAACTAAAATCTAAACTGTTTAGTAGAGAATAACACTGGAAAAAAAAGATGAATATTATAAATGTCAATTCTTTACTTAATGTGTGCGACAATGAAATAGTAATTTGAATATAGCTCAGCAGAATACAATATATTTTCAAATGTAGCAGGTTAATAAAAAAAATTGTATAATTATAGGAGTTTCACATACCTTAAGTCCAAATGAATAGTATGTGCACCATTTCATTCTACCAGGAAAAATGATCTGTTAAAATAACTTTGAATTATGGGTAAGCCGATGTTTAGGTGGCATATACATCGTTTACTGCTATAACAAAAATGACAATAACAGAGCAGTGACCATACTTTCTTTCATATTTGTATATCAATTATAGGGTAGATGATAGAGCACTTCAGGTGGAGATCTACAAAACAATCGACTAACAACAACAAATTGGACTGCCTTATTAACCAAATGCAATTGATTACGCACTCTTAAGAAGGACATAACCCTATTAAATCTGGATCAACACCAACAGTTGGTTGCTATTCATGGGCACTCACGTGATAAAACATATAAAATGAAATTGACTGAGGATATACAAATTTTTACATTGTACCGTGCAGAAGATAGGTTATTGTTGAAAATAGAAAATAATGGAAAAATGATTAACCTTTCTTCCAAACCTGAATAATATGGGAGATTACAGAGCAGATTAGACGTCAATCTAGAAAATAATCGACTAACACGAAAGAAATTGGACTGCCTTGTGACCAATTGCAGTCTTAAGGAAGATCTCTTATACATCAAAAAGATAATTGATGACAGAGGCGTAGTACCTTAAAATGGTTGCTGTAGTTGACAGTCGAGCACCTTTGGTCCATCGTTAGAAGATTATTAAAACACCACATGGAATCGGCAATCTAAATTCAAAGTAGTAGGAAAATTTGTGGAAGGAATGTAGGTTACGGTTCCTTCTGAAACGAATTTGGGCAGTTCGTGCTGTGTAAAAAGGGAAGCCAAAACAATTAACCATTTTGAAATGAGGAAACTCAGGAAAGTGGGAGTTTACGCGTCATACGTAGCAGCTGCGTTGGGAAGTTAATAAAAGTGAGGAATAACCCGGTTGCGTAATTTTGAAATGGCAGTGCACTGAGATTTGACAAGGAAAAAGTTACCCTTTTTTAGTTTAATTAATTTGCTAATTTAATTAACAGACACAACGTGTGAAGAATGAAATTCGGAAAAAAATGACAATAGCAACGCTAGTTGATACTAGACCTGTCAAAATATGACTCAACCCATTTATCCTACTTATAAATGGGTTGGGTTAACACATTTATGAATATAATTAAATGGGTTATGGGTTATGGGTTGGGTCGACCCATTTTTAAAAGAGTTGTAAATGGGTAACCCATTTACCCATTTATTAAAAAACATTAAATTATAATATAAATTAGAAAAATAAGAATTTTGAACATACATTGTAGTTTTTCATAGATACTGACAGTTGTACTTAGAAAATAATAGACTACCGCATCCCCATATTTGAACTCCGCCTAGTGCAGAAGCCGCTATTTTTTTTGTTCAGACTGTAATAACTCCTTCGTACTAACTCAGAATCAGGCGGGATTTCAACCGATTAACTCCCACCTAAATTACAGATAGTGTGGAACACTCGGATACTTCATCGTGTGAATGCACACTTTAGTTCTCTATGGGGACTGACGGTTGTACTTAGAAAATAATAGGCTACCACATCCCCATATTTGAACTCCGCCTAGTGCAGAAGCCGTTATTTTTTTTGTTCGGACTGCAATAACTCCTTCGTTCTAACTCGGAATCAAGCGGGATTTCGACCGATTAACTCCCACCTAAATTACGGATAGTGTGGAACACTCGAATACTTCATCGTGTGAACGCACACTGTAGTTCTCCAAGGGGACTAACAGTTTTACTTAGAAAATAATAGGCTACCACATCCCCATATTTGAACTCTGCCTAGTGTAAAAGCCGCTATTTTTTTTGTTCGGATTGCAATAACTCCTTTGTTCTAACTCGAAATCAGGCGGGATTTCGACCGATTAACCCCCACCTAAATTATGGACAGTGTGGAACACTCGAATACTTCATCGTGTGAACGCACATTGTAGTTCTCCTAGGGGACTGACAATTGTACTTAGAAAATAACAGGCTACCACATCCTCATATTTGAACTCTGCCTAGTGCATAAGCCGCTATTTTCTTTGTTCGGACTGCAATAATTCCTTCGTTCTAACTCAGAATCAGGCGAGACTTCGACCGATTAACTCCAATCCAAATTACGGAAAGTATGGAACACTCGGATACTTCATCGTGTGAACGCACACTGTAGTTCTCCATGGGGACTGACAGTTGTACTTAGAAAATAACAGGCTACCACATCCACATATTTGAACTCCGCCTAGTGCAGAAGTCGCTATTTTTTTGTTCGGACTGCAATAACTTCTTCGTTCTAACTCAGAATCAGGCGGGACTTCGACCGATTAACTCCCACCTAAATTACGGACAGTATGGAACACTCAGATACTTCATCGTGTGAACGCACACTGTAGTTCTCCAAGGAAACTGACAGTTGTACTTAGAAAATAATAAGCTACCGCATCCCCGTATTTTAATTTTGATGAAAATTAGAATTTTAAATTTTTATCGAACTCAAAACATAAAAATTAGAATTAGAATTATTTTATATTTATTTGTTTTTTATTAGTCAAATTAAGTTTAAATCATTAAATGGGTTGGGTAACCCGCTTATTAAGTGGGTTGGGTCATAAATGGGTTGGGTCATAAATGGGTAAAAAAGAATGGGTCATAAATGGGTTGGGTCAAACTCGACCCAACCCATTTTGACCCAACCAAACCCGTTTGACAGGCTAGTTGATACTATAACAAGCTTATCCGTATTCTAAGAATCAACGATACGTAAATTTCAAACCAAGAAAAAAAAGTACTTGAATTTTTAATACCCTGAAATTAACATCCTTCTCTAAACAGAAAAAGTAATGTCACTTCAACCGGCTCATATAATTGCATTTAAATATGGGATTGACCAAACAGGAAAATAGTGTTTGGGGTCTTTTTCGTTTTTCTAGTTTCTTCCTAAGTTAAAGTCGTGCTCTCTAATCTGTAGGTAAAAAGTGACATGCTTCTCTAAAGTCATGCACTCTAATTTCTCCATCTTTGCTATTTCATTTTTCTACGTCATCTGGTTTCACATTCTCTTCCAACTGTTGTTTCTATGTCTTTTCTTTTGCATTTTTTGTTCCGCATATTTATTCAGTTTCTTCTTGATAAAAGAGTGATCATCAATTTGAGGAGTGCACTCATAAATACTTATTATTATAGAAGTTAATAGACTACCAATAAACTTGGTAGATAGCCATGCATGTTTAAATGTATAATGGGTTTTCCAAAATGTTGTGTCCACCATGAACTATGTAAAGTATCCTCAAAACAATGATCAACCAAAAAATAATAATTATGGCAAACTATTTAGCTATACATATTGCAATACAAGATAATAGAATGGAGCTGTAACATGGGTAGGTATGTTGTGCAAAAACAGAAGACACTGGGCTTGCTGAAGGCTGATGCATAGGAGAAACCACCAGACTGAAACAGCCAAGGATGCTTGGAGCTGAAGGCAACTGAAGATAAATAGTATAGGTGAAGATAACTGAAAATTACAAAGTGCAATGAAGATAGCTAAACATGGTTAAAACCCGACTTGCTATGATATACAAATGAAGACAGAAGACAACCTTACTATGCAAAAGTGAGTTGAAACACTTGATTATTGAAACAATCGAGAACTTAAAACTAGTTCAACCTAAGCTGTAGTATTAGCTAAGTAGCGACATATGAACCTAAATGGATGCAAGTTGATCAGTTGGCCAGTATGTTATTGCTTGGAACAATCTAAGTGAATAGGTAATTGATGCACTGACCAGAATGAACTATGTAGCCTCGAAGTACGATGCAAAGCTACTGCTACTGAAGTATGGCGCAGAGAATAGATGCTAGTATGAATTGAAACTCTAATGCCATGTGCTGAAATTGTAATCGCTATGTACATTGATTAACAGTTTGGTCTGTTGTAGAAAAAATATAGATGATCAGAACTTACCGTAATGGCAGTCTACAGCGAATTTAGAAACGTCCGAGTCCAGTTTAATTATTGTTTCCTTAAAACAATATTGCTCACTCTATGATGTTGAAGGATGATTAGCAACTGTTTCCCAAGATGAAACGGACCGATCTTTGCAATGTCGCGCTTGCAATCGCAGAGCAACAATAAACTCAAGAGAGATTGAAAAAGAACAGAGTGGAGGAGTATATAGGCTTAGGCGATTATTTTATGTCCTTCATTCCTTTGTCTGAAACCTATTTACAGAGTTTTCAGACATCTATTCATTAAAACAGTAACGTGGTTTGGAAAAGTTATGACCCTTTAACCAATTGACATGACCATTAAAATGACATTTCTGAGTATCTAAAATTATCCGCATCCAATCCCGACCAATAGGCAACTTCCAAATGCAAAGTGCTAAGTGCCTACAAGATGCCTCAAATGCCCATATGCACACGTTTCACAGGCTCGAGCACGGGCGTAGGGTAGTGCATTGCACTACCACTTATAGTCACCCTGGTGGTTCATACTATATTGTCTTATAGGAATTATAACAGTCTACGTATCTTAGTATATAACCACTTACATTGTCACATACCCCAAGATGTGGGACTATCCCTATTTTGTAGGGCACTAGTACCCTATTCTTTAAGTCATTTAATACTTCATTCATTTTCCTAAAAATCTCCCACATGGATGAGTATTAATTCAATTGTTCCCAATGAAACTTCTGTTGTATTGGTTAAAGTAGCATGAAAGCCTTGAACTTTCCTAGTGAATATCTAGTTGACTTACTGGCGAATCGGTAGACTTAGATGTCTTCGAACTGTAAGCCTTTTGTGCAAGTCAGAATAATAGATATCACACAACAATGTTTCTTTTCTTCCTTGGTTCTTTGTTTTGTGTTCGATTTTCCCATGAATATCTGCATGGTCTCATAAGTGCTCAAGAAAATTTGACCTATAATTCTCCATGAAGAGGCGCCTTCGCACCCACGTAGATGATTCTATAAAGAGTATTTGATAATACTCCACTTAGTTCCTTAGATCCCATAGTATTAACATCATTAAAGCCTATGCTTATCCTATTCTCCAGCGGTTATGCATTGACTTATCTTAGGGATGGTAAAGAGAATGTATTCTTTTGTGCTGCTAAGTTTTAACCTTAACTTAATCGTCCCTTTGAACCTAGATCTTGGAATCTCCAGTCAATTAGGTTGGGTTTCCGTCGAAGAAAACGTTTAATCTATAGGCCTTAAGCCCATTCCCATCGACAAGGTTTGATCTTTCTCTCTAGGCAAGCCTTTGGTTAATGGATCTGCAATGTTATCTTTTGACCTTACATAGTCTATAGTGATAACTCCATTAAAGAGAAGTTGTCTCACGGTTTTATGTATACGATGAATATGTCTAGATTTACTAGTGTATAGTCTACTATTAGCTCTACCAATAGCTGATTGACTATCATAATGTTTACATATTGGAGGCACAAGTTTGCCCTAATTTAGATTGTCTTCAAGAAAAACTTCGAAGCTAATCTGCTTCTTCTATGGCTTTATCCAAATAAATGAATTTATATTCCATTGTTGACTTTGCTATACAAGTCGGTTTGGATGATTTCCATGAAACTGCTCAATTTCCTAATGTAAACACATATCCAATTGTAGACTTTGTGTCATTCGAACCAGTTATCCAATTTGCATCACTATATCCTTCTACCAGGGAAGGATACTTTGAGTAATTAATCCATAGTTCTGTGTGTACTTTAGGGACCTTAGAACTCTAATTATTGATTTCCGGTGATTTTTACCAGGATTGCTGGTATACCTACTAAATTCTCCTACAGCGTATGCAATATCTGGTCTTCTGCAGTTCATTACATACATGATTCTTCCTGGTATATGAGAGTATTCAAGCTGGCAGATACCATCACCAATGTTTTTTTACCCAATTTTGGTTCAAATCTACCGGTGGTTTCACAATAATTATACTATGGTTTTTGAAACTTTCAAACACTTTGGTAATGTAATGTGATCGAGATAATGCATATCCCTATGGTATCCTGAGAATTTTAACGCCTAAGATCGCATCAACCTTTCATAGGTCCTTTGTAAATGCTCGTATCTCCATACCCTTTGAGTTGACCATAGTTCACATCAGTTCAACTCAAATTGAACGGAAATACGAATCTTTATAAGTAAAGAAGAAAGAGATAGAAGAAGAAAACAGAAACAACGACACAGAATCTCACAAAGGCAACGGAACATTAATATATAATAGATAATAACATGTCTTTATACAAAAAGAACTATAACTGTTAATTATACATTACATCATCAGAGTACAACAAATCAATAACTCAATACTAGACAGTTATAATAACTTATCCCCACTAGTGCTGAATATACAGCCTACAATACACAACGAAATATAATCAAGTACGTGTAATACATCTTCATCATCCAGCTCGTCTCCTAAGCTTCATAGCATCCTAACCTGAATTTGTAATACTCGATTTGACCCGAACATTATAATAAAATAACATTCGAGTTAGTGAAGCATAATGAAATAGAACGTGAGCTTTCGATCAACTCTGGATAAAGTTCATCAGATCCGCATATTGACAAGAAGTAATTTCAGCTAGGAGAACCCCCATAAGCTGGAATTCGATAGAAGTTTGATATGCCCTAAATATTTTAGGATTTGCGATCTGTTTTCTTTTTGTTTTAGAGTAAGAGGATTTTGTGCGGCGGTGTGTTTATTAGCCGTATTGTGGCATTGTGGATATCATTTACCCGGTTTTGTTTTTTTCTTCTGGGTCTTGGGCCGTGTTTGCCAACTTTTCAAAAAAAACAAAAAACAAAAAAAACAAAACTGACTACTCTGCAATTTTCATACGCATGGAAACAGGATGCATGTTTTGACAGGGCGATGAGCATATGTATCTGGTGTATTGTATGATAGAATATGAACATGGGGTCTTATAATCAATTTTGTATTATGGTTAAATATTGACAAATAGCGACCTTAGTATCTGAATGTGGATTTGTTGTTGGTAAGAATATTACATTGGAGACGTGAGGTGACAAAATGGTTATTGTCATGTTTAAAAGTATACTTGAGACAGATATCCTAAAACAAAATTGAAACAGCTTTCATGCAAAAGTCTGTGTTTTCAGCTCATACAATTTTAAAGTCACATATAATTTTAATTTTATTGTCATATAATTTTTTTTTCAAAATTATGTGTGTTCATAATTTTTTTTTAAAAGTTGTGATTAACTAATGTTATTCAAGTTGATCGTCATTTTGCACTTACTAGTTTCGTATTTTGTAAAACAAAACATGGTACTGGATGGGTTTGAAATTATCATCTTACAAAATTCTTTTTTCCTGGTCAGAATGAAAAAGCTTCTGTCGTAAACATATTCCTAGGTATGACAGCCTATATGCATTTGTATATTGCAGAACTAAGATTATTATTACACAAATGAATGCTATGCAGTCGCCGTTGTTATTTCAAGGGAAGCTTGGTGATGGAAATAAAACTTCACTAATGTGCAATTTTATCAACGAAGATGCATTTGTAAATGTTCACATAACACCATTACATTTGCCTTTTGCCGACTGCATATACATTTACCCAATATAAATTTCAGTAAGTAATTATAATACCCAATATAAATTTCAGTAAGTAATTATAATTCTTATATATGTGTGTGTGTTTATGTATGTATTTCTACACACACATACATACACTATATATATATATATATATATATATATATATATATATATATATATATATATATACACACACACACATACACGCACACGTGTGTGTGAAAGATAATGGGCATTTATATTTTGATAATTGTTAGTAGGAAACCAACAGTTTCAACAAAAATCCACACTAAATTGGATCATCTTTACGTCCACTATTAGCAGATGCCTAAGCCATGTGCATATATTCATATCTATGAAGTCAAATGCTGGAAACAGGGCAGTTTTCAAACTCTTTTTTCATATAAAAGATAAACTTCAGCATTGTGTAACATTAATAGAGTGACTTCATGGTTTGAGAATAACAAAAGTACAGACTTCAGTAACACCATCAAATTGCCTTTAGCTGCTTGGCACTTGTAGTACATCAGAAATGCATGCTATCATTTGAACATTCTGCTAATCAATGGCAGGCCATCAGTAATGTGTGCTATCATCGTCGGCTTCACCATTGTATTAATTTTTACCGAATTCTTTCGAACAAGCCTGTAATATAATGAAATATATATAACATAAGCTCAGTCGAAACCATTGACAACATTAAATCTGGTTTCATATGTTGAACTTCACAAGATATATATTTTGCTAAAACATCTATAACCACTACATTGCCAAATTCAGGTGGTAAATGAACCCTCAAGTTTCAGTGCAATCACGACTAAAATTCTTAGTAATCTAACTAGTAGCTTTTTTTTATAAACCAAGAAAAAACTAGCAACCAATCTACTAAACTATACTTAAAAAGTTATAGAATACACCTTACAGCCACAGTTTGTAGTTCCAAACTTAAGTACAGTCAAATACAAAGACAAGCATATATTCATTTTCACATAATATTACAGTGACCAAAGATAGTGGAACAAATGATATATAGTCTTCGTTTTGAATAACTTCCCAATGGAATTATTTCATTCTTAGCACTTGATTTCATTCTAACTGTAAATGACCATAAAAGATTATACTGATAACAGAAAACCAACTTTAACTTACAGTAACAATTTTGATGGGGGATATTATACTAGTCCTACAACAAAGCCACCATAAGAAGTGTATCAATGATCTTCAAGCACTAATCAGAAAAATGTATGGTATTTAAGGCCTTCATTTGCAAAAATTGATTGCAGAAAGGTTATCTTTATGTAAAAATATATTAGTTCATATAGACAAAAGGTAGCTATCTGTAGTATAACACAAAATTTGAACAAAATGTCATGATAGGTGATCCTTGAATTCGGCATTTCAAATCATATCCAATTTATAGAACATCAGCACATAATTTAGATGATAGTAAAGTTGGTCAACAAGTTATTTGCTACTTCTAAGATGTAGCCATCTACCATCACTTCAAAATTGCATTAGTTACTTTTAGGCAATATTTCATACTGATATGTTGTTATCAAACAAGCAGTACTAAGGTTTTAGTCTAAGCTTTCAGGTCCTATAATGTCCATGTGGAAGTTTTAACCTCAAGTATCTGCAAATATGATATGATTTAGTAACTATAATGTATACACCAAGCAACAACAATGACCCAAATGCTAAAAATATATTCATGCACACACAGTAACAAATCAATATATGATCAAATTCACAATCATTTCGAACCAAACAATTTCACACCAAAAGTTGATTGAGTGTTTACCTGGTCTTCTTCGCTGGGTCAAGCTTTATATCGGTCACGATGGGATCGACCACATGATCACCAAGGATCCGGCGAAATCATCGTTGCCTCGGTAAAACCTCACCTACGTAAAACCCAGTGGGAAAAACCGTAACTGAGGGAAAAAGAGCGCAACTCATGCTTTATCTTCTATGGTCGATTAGTTCGTATCCATCGCTGCCACCATTTTAGCTGCATCTTCTTCTTCAACTTAGCTCGATCCAAAGGATTTTGC
The DNA here is from genome assembly GCA_030737815.1 of Allium fistulosum. NCBI lineage: Eukaryota > Viridiplantae > Streptophyta > Magnoliopsida > Asparagales > Amaryllidaceae > Allium > Allium fistulosum. Next base: position 1,529,733,261 of record CM060902.1, read on the forward strand.
TTTTGCTTCTCTGACCTAAGATCAAAAACTAACAAAAGTCGCTAAATTTTTTTTCTAAATGCTTTGGCTAAGAAGTAAAATAAGCGATAAAGACCATTTGACTTACATGATTTACTTGCAGCGGATGGTGAATAATAGTCCAAAATGATCACTGGGTAGAAGAGGCAATGGTTTCGTCATCCCCTTCGTCTGGTACGAAAAGAAACTACTGACTTCATTTCCGATCAATTTGATATCAACCATGTCATAGTTCTCTAACTTCACGAGAATTCTATCAAGCCTCTTCTGAATCACCGCCTTCGAATTCCATAGCATGGGATTGTTGATGTTGTCGTAGGTGTAGCCTTTCTCTTTGGGCTTCAACATCGACCAGGCGTCACACCATTTGTCGAGCAAAGGGAAGGATCCATCTATCTGTTCGTCCCAATTCATATCTCCGGCTAGTATGACATCAGTGGATGAATCTAGAAAGTTGACCTTAGCCGTCGCTTGTCTTCTTCTTCTGTAGCAAAATGAGTGTGATGTCTCGGGTCTCTTCAAATGACAGTTCGCCACTGTTAGGACTTTGCCGGTCGGCATGAAGAGCTTGGCAATGAACACGCCTTTGAAGAATCTCTTTACCGGGAACTTGCTCAACTGCATAAAATATTAAAAAAAAATTAACTATCTTTTATCTGCATAAACTTTGCTTTATTATTCTATAACAACTATAATAATTTTACCAGAATGCAGAAATGCTTTTTCTTTATTTCTTCTTCTTTGAATAGAAGATGGTATGAGTTCCACCACTCGTAGTCTTGAAAAGCCTCCAAGCTTTCCAATGTAACTTCCTGCAAAAAGAAATTTGAGTTTTTCTTTTCCTTTTTCTTTTTGTTGGTAAACTAGTGTGTTTAGTAATTAATTGGACATAAATGAGCTCGGAATATAATATATATAATAATTTAACCTGTAGGACAATAATGTCCGGGTCATGCTTTACGATTTCCATGTTAATTAAATAAACTCTTTTCCGCATCTTTGCAAATTTCAGCGACCAAATATTGAAATTCATCAATTTGATGTTGCTGGAAGATGATTTTACTTCTCCTGCACATGAAAAATAGTGTTTCTTTTTAAAATTAAATAAAAACGTGCCATCGCTAATCAAAGAAAACCATATAAAATACATACCTACATACAGGAATGCTAGAGTTAAGCCCAACGTTATTAATTGATCCCATTACGATACTAGAATGAACCAAATACAGCAATACTAGAATGAACCAAATACCTGATACAAATATAACGATAATAAATACTAAAGGAAGGAATCTCATAAATACACATATATAAAATATATATCGTTGAAGATCGTACCTGCACCTTTAAGTACCGTACAATATCGAGCGTTTGAATTAGCCATTAGAGAAGAGAGAGTTTTTGAGAGTTGCGAATGAGAAGGAGAAATGGGAATATCTCCTGCATATATGAAAGTTTTTGTGTTAGATTAAAAAATGGCGTGCAGACATAACTTTAATATATTATGCTTCTTTTCCTTTAAATATTATAGAAATATAAGCAAATAAGTTAAATCCTCTATTGAAAATAATTCATACATCCCAACTACCCAATAAATATATTTTCTGTGTAACATTTTGAAACCTAATATAAACCTCCATTATTAAGTTAGGTAATTTAAAATGATTAAAACATGAATAAAAACCTAATAGACATGTTCCAAAAGGATCTGATTTAAGGAATAAGAAATGCAAATTTCACAGGTAAACAGCTAACACCATGTATAAACAGGGTATGTTTCGTGAAATCATCAAAAAAAGAAGAAAAGAAACCTGGTTTAAATAGATTGGATTGTACGATCTGATGGAGGAGGGGTTGTTTAAATAGATGCCTATTCCTCGACTCTGTAATTTAAAATTTAAATTTGAAGAAGTTTCCGTGAGATTAGGAGTGTGAACAGTTCAAGTAGTTTTATTAACCAGAGCCGCTAATTAATCAGCCAATCGATCTAACGGTTGGGATCGGTGATCCATGTGATTGTGTTGTGCAAGATTGTGATTGTGATCCAAGTTATAAAAACACACCTAGATAAACAACTAATAAGCGAACTAAACAAGAAAATTAGATCCGGCCCATGCATGTATCTGTAATCAACAAAAGCACTAAATTACATTATTATAACACTGAGCAGAAATGAAGTATATACGGCAACAAATGACTGCAAGTTCAAGAGGGATCCATATGTAATATCTATGTTGTCAATAATACCATTGCATTTTACTTTCAATGCAATGCACTATCAAGAGCACAATAGTCCAGAGTTGTTTTTGTTGGATCAGTCTATAGCGCGTAAATTGAGATAAATTTCATGAAAAAATTTCCCCATACAGATTTTGTTGGGCTCATATAATTAATTATTTGTATTAAATCCAATTCAATGTTTTAAATTATTATTTTATACCAATATTGTATTTTATAAAGTTTTGAGGTGGAACCTTGGCGCAATGGTTAAGTCACCCGCATGGTGATTTGAGCGTCCAGGTTCGAATCCGGAAACAGCCTCTTCATACTACGAGATAAATGCTGCGTATATTATCGACCTCCGTAGAGCCCACTATCGTGCGGGAGCCTCATGTACTGGGTTCTCTTTATTGTATTTTATAAAGTTTTAACTTATGCGTACTTTGAATTGGAATACACAAACTAAGCATTCGTCTATATATACATATGGTTATTAAGATTTATAACAACTATATGCATGCATATAGTATACTATATATATGAATATATATGTTGTTCTTCATAAACATATCGTGTGTGTACATATGTTTCAATAAAGTGAAAAATAGGCACAAGGACAAACTTTGAAAAATATATTGCCTGAAGGACAATGAGTTTTATTTTTAACTGAAGGACAAATTTTGAAAAAATTAGGCTGAAGTATAATGCTAAATATAACTAACATTTTATACATTGTAAAACTAAATATAATGCTAGTTATAACTAGCATTTTGTATAGTGTAAAATTTGAATAGTCCTTCAGTCTAATTTTCTTTCAAGGTTTGTTCTTTCACCCAAAAATGAAACTTGGTGTCCTTCAACCTAAATTTGTTTCAAAGTTTATCGTTGTGCCTAATTCCCTCTACATTAAAACATATGCATATGATTTTATATACGTATATATGTAATACCACGTGTATTTATATATGAATGCATATTGCTTATGATATTTTGAACCACTTATACATGTTGATAGATTCAGGAGTATGCCTTGGGAGCAATTTTATAATTTATCGTAAATTAACTCTATAATATCTCATTTGAAATAAAATGTGTTTTTCTTTCTACTACATTATTTTCATGCTATGTTATGTAATAGTAATTACAATGTATTGTAATCATGATAAATTTATCACAATAAAATTAACATACTGTTTAAATATTAATAGTCAAGATGTTTCGAGACAGGATATCGACACATATATTGAGACTAGAGTACATAAAGCTCTCCAAACGTTGAATGGTGTATTACTCGTGGCTGTTGGGGATACCAAGAGGTTACATACTGATAGGTATTGGATAACTATAGAATGACTCATTCGAGAGTTTATGTTCGTTAATATAACTAAGGTCAAATAAATAATCATGAAGTGAAAATATTAAGTAGTTCTCTAGACTTGAGAATACTAGTTAACTTCAATGTGGACACTCCACGTTAATTATAGTTAAATCGTGGCATGCCATTCGCTAAATAACTATAGTCGGGTCTTAGTTGAAGCAATGAAAGTGAAATACTATTCAATAGAGAATTCATCTCCTCAGTTATATGAGCTTAGTATCGTGGTCAACTGTAGTCAACTCAAAGTCGAACTGTTATGATCAAAGCAATTCAATTAATATTATTCGTTATTATTAAACCAATGACTTGTGTTTGGATTATATAAGGTAAATGTAGACGATATTGGAATTTTGATCAAAATCAAATTTCGTAAGTCCTAATGTGATATGCTGTTTACGAAGAAAGATAGTGTAAATGATTGTTGCTACCATGCACTGCTTAAAATGGTGAAATCGGATATTACCGAAAAATGTTTAAGTGATAAATTCAACCAAATTGTCATACCACTAGCTAAGGTGATGTATGAATGTTAATATTTGAATTGTTCGATATGGATTGCTGATTAAATTTACACATTTGAGTCGCACAACCATGAAGTTGAATACTCCAAAATACCACATGATTTAATTAATTTATAATAGTTGTAATTAAATTAATTAATATGTATTAAGCATTAAATTTTATTTTTGATTTGTTTTATTGATACCATTAGCAATTAATTGAGTGTGTATATAAAAGTTATATATGCAACGATCCAGAATTTCGAACACTTTGTATTTAAATATCTGAATTATTTAAGTATTTGAATCTTGGATTTAATATGAAAAAATGTGATTAAATTGATTAAATCCAAAGCCTCGATCTCACCGGATCATTGCCCCAAATCTTCGATCTCTCTGAATCGTTAGCCAAATCCATGGTCTCGTCGGACCAACTGCTTGGTTCATGGTCTCTCCGGACCAATCGTAGCCTCTCCGAGCTCTTGCTGGACCTCATCCAATCACTCTCCGACGAAGGGGGAAACAACGTTAAGTAAGCCGATCATGCCGCTCTCTAGCAAGACGAAATTACTTCCTGCACTCTGGTTCAGTGTCCCTGGACATAAAGTGATGTCATGGCCTTCCTAGGCTGATCACGCTCTCTCCGAACCCTTGTTGGACCCCACCTACTCTCCCGCAAGAAGGACACAACTATAAGTAGGTCGATCTGTCATTCTCCGACAAAGCGGCCTACTTCTTGCTTCTACGGTTTCGTCTCTTTGGTCGGAACATAATGCGATCTGTGGGATATTATTATCCGGCATCAATCCCCCAGTCGAGTACTTAATCTGTGTACGAGTTCATCCTATCACTCTCCGACGAAGGGATTCACACCTTATGGTTATTGCCTCGTCTCTCCGGTCGGGACAACCGCGACCTATTTCATTTATTATTTTTAAAAGTAGATTTAAGTATTCCAAAATCCATTCACTAAATTATTAAATTTATGTTTTTACAACAAAAAAACTAGAAAACCGAAAACAAGGAAAACCAAAAGCTGCCTCTCCGGGCATGACAGTTTGTCATCATCTCAGAGCATGCCTAAGGATCAACCTCGATCTCATATATGTGTAAATGACTTAGCTATTTTATTGTGGAGTTTGTTATTTATTTAGTTCATGTCAGCCTCATCAAGAGATGACGATCTGTGACCTCGATCCAAGGTCATTTCCATTTGATGACTGCCGTAGTCTGAGTCCTTATATATTATGGTAATTTGTCATCCCTAACGTGTTCCTCAATCATATCATTCAAGTGCCTGCAATCGTCGGTAGTGTGCTCATCCAGCTCATGTAATAGGTGGTATTTTACTGATGCTCGCTCACGCTCGGTGGGCTCTCTCCTTGTCGGCCTTTGGTATGGAAGGTGTCCTTGAGTATCCAAATAAATCCTCTCCAAAGTCTCATTCAAATCGGTATAAGAAGAGAATTTCGGTTCTCTCCTTTGCTGCTTCGATCCGTTGAAGTCATCATCTACTTCTGCTTTCCTTTCTCCATGCCTGAACCTTCTCCAGATGGTCCTCCGTCCCTCACTGCATTAACCTCTTCTCTACCGGCCTTAGCATCCTCCTACCGCAGGAACCTTTTAGTCTCATGATAAAATTCCCTGAGATCCATTGGTGGATCCCGTTCCAGTGCAATCTTAAAGTCTTTGTCGTCGGCTATTCCTGATACCGCCAATATTAAGACCATCGATGGATCCGACCGATCCACTAAAGCAACCGCCGCATTAAACCATGTTAAGAATCCTCAGGGACTCACATGTCCTTTGATTCAGTGTTGTCAACATCATCACACACTTGGGTCTCGTGATGTGCACCATAAATTGCCTCATGAATTTATCAACCATCTCCGTTCAAGCACCAATAGAACCGTTCTCCAATTGCCTAAACCACATTGCACCTATATCCGCCAAGTACAAGAGAAAACATCGTGCCATCACTTCCTCCGATGCCCCCAACACCTCCATATGCCTCATGTACCTCATCGGATGAACGGTAGGGTCCAATTTCCATCATATGCCCCAGTGTCGGTAGTTTTAAATCTGATGGATTCCTAGCTCGCCTGATATTATGAATAAATGGACTAATATTCACATCTTTTAGATCTCTGTTCACTTATCATCCTCTCATAGCTCGTCTGATCATCTCCGTAAACATGTCACTGTCATCCAAAGGTATCCTCCAATTATAATTTCTAGTCTGCCCCCGAAGTCCAAGAGGGAATCCTGGAACATATTCCTCCGGACGTGCATCCGCATTCCGATCCGCATCAAACTGCACAGCATCGGCCATTGGCATGCCGTGAACCGATGCAGCCTGACCCGAAGGCATGCAACCTTTCCATGGGCGATCGATGATGATCCCTATGGGGGGATCGGTGCCGATCCCTCCATGTTGGTCGGGGACTGCCCCCCGGCTGCTTCGTTCCATTCTCCTGCCTGTTGGCTTCAACTCCATGCTCTTGGTCTGATTTCCTGTAACTCCTGCTTCTCCAATTCCTTAATCTAGATTGCTAGCTGCTCCAAATCCTTGGTTTAAATTGCTATTAGTTCATGCACCAGCCTGTCCAATTCACCTGAGAAAATTCTACATCATCTCCTTTTGCCTCTTCATCATCCGCTCCTGCATAACATCCATTGTAGTCTCCATCTTGTTCCTAGTGATGTAGACGGAGGGTTGATTAGCTTCAGCTCCTGAAGAAGCCTCCTGACTTCCCCCATGGTGACTTCTATCTGCAGGTGCTTTCCTTGTAGATTCCCTCACCATTGATCCAAATCCAAGCTCTAAATCGGTTCCAAATCTGTAGGTGAAAGTAACTTGGCTCCGTACCAAAATGTTTTCACCAAAATTGGTCGCAAACACTCAACTAATATGATAACACCGCAGATTCAATCACAATTTCTAGACAGAGAAATAAATGCGCGATCATAGATTCAAATAATAAAAAGGTAAATTAACAAACGAATATTATAGTGGTTTGGCAAACTCTGACCTATGTCCATTCCAATAATCTTTTTATTATACTGTAGGATTACAAATACAATTTGTTTTAGCCTCAGAAAATTAATGGAGGAAGGAAAGAGAAACAATGATGAAGAGCTAAAAGAAGATCAGTCCAATCGAGAAAGAAGATACCTTGCAATGAGCCAATAATCATGTATTTATAGGAGAAGACGCTGAAAATTCACGTGCAGAAGACCAAGGCCAAGACGGACCCGCTTGCCAAAAATGGGGCCCATTTGGGTCTCCTAGAGGGATCGGCTCTAATCGGTGGTGGGGGCCACGTGGCGCCATGCGATCGGTTGTGGTGGTCCCCCTCCACTCCCTCTTCGTGTTTTCATAGTTATTCGCTTGATTCCCCATGTATTTGTTGAGTTATTGAGCAATCATCATCGAGTTTGAACTACCAATCCGACTGATCTATAGCCATAGTGATCCAATCCAATTCATTCCTAACCACGTTGATCTTATCTGATCCCCCGCCTAGGGGAAGTGTAAATCCATATATAGCCATTTCTTGGACGCTATTTGCTTGAATCCGCTTGACTATCATCCATTGTCTTGCTTATAATTGATCTCTGAAGCTGATAACCATTTCTCCGGACTTCCTGTCTTGATGATCGTAAATCCCTTTAGCCAACTTTATGGTATCATGGCATTTTCAAAAGGCAGGATAACATATGGTGATTGGAATTATCTTAGCTTTTGTGACAATTTGGACTATGCTCTTTATGTAGTCCAAGATGAGCCGACGGACCTTGATGACGTCATGGAATTGAGTTATAGCTCGAAATGGATTTGTGCCATGGAGAAAGAGATGCGATCATTGTTGAAGAATCAAACTTGGGATTTGGTACCACTTCATAAAGAAAACTATGCTATTGGGTGCAAATGGATATATAAGGCGAAGCACGATATGAGATACAAAGCAAAATTAGTGGCTAAGGGGTTTGCACAAAGGAAGGGAAAGAAGTATTATGAGATCTTCGCACCGGTTGTATGCCATACTTCAATCCGGATATTACTTGCTATAGTTGATATTCATGACTTGAAATTGAAACAACTTGATGCGAAAACCACCTTCTTGCATGGTGACTCGAATGAAGACACCTACATAGAGTAACGGGAAGGTTTTATCGTGGATGGTAAGTCAAATTTAGTTTTCAAGTTAAAAAAATCACTATATGGTTTAAAGTAATCACCTATACAATGGTACAAGAGATTTGATCATTTTATGCTTAAAAATGGCTTTGATAGAAGCATAAAAAATGCTTGTGTATATTTCAAGAAGTTGAAAAATGATTATTGGGTGCATTTGCTCTTGTATGTGGATGACATGCTCATTGCTTCAAAAGATAAAAATGAAAGCAACAAGTTTAAAATCGAAATTTGAAATTAAAGATCTTGGAGAGGCAAAGAAAACTTTGGGCATGGAAATAGAAAGGAGTCGAACTCCACCTGCGTAGTTTCGATGCAGCATGTCCCAAGCCATGATAAAGGAGGAAGGTTGTGATAATCTTGACGAGCCAACATAAAAACCATAGCATCTCTTATGAAAATGTAACATAATTATATTTCATTAGGGCGTAACCCTCTTAGCGACGCGCCATATCAAGGCTCGGGTATGATGAAAAATAAGCATGGGCTGGGTCACCACTCCCTTAATGGCGCGCCATATCGAGACTCACGTATGATGATAAATATGCAAGGGCTGGGCCGTCACTTTCTTGGTGGCGCGCTGCATCAACGCCCCGATGTAGTGATAAATGAGCAAGGGTCTTCGCATTTTACTCGACGGGTGAGAGGAGCAAGGAAGCTAGTCGATGAAGGTAGGATTCGGTTAGGTAGTTGGAATGTAGGATCATTAACAGAAAAGTTAAGAAAGATAGTTGATACTATGACTAGAAGACGTGTAAATATCTTATGCGTTCGGGAGACCAAATGGACAGGCCAGAAGGCGAAGGAGGTGGAGAACAAAAGATTCAAGTTATGGTATATGAAAAAGAACGTAATAAAAATGGGGTAGACATCTTAATTGACAAGAACCTTAAAAACGGAGTGGTCGACGTTAGGAGACAAAGGGACAGGATCATTCTGGTCAAGCTGGTAGTGGGCGAGATGATTCTGAATGTCATTAGTGCCTATGCCCCCACAAGTAGACCTAAGTGAAGCCGTCAAGAGGAATTTCTAGGAAGAGTTGGATGTCATACTTAGAGATGTGCCTAGTAGCGAAAAACTTTTTATATGAGGAGATTTTAACGACCATGTTGGTACAACTAGTGAGAGGTTTGAAAGAGTGCATGGTAGTTTTAGATATGGAGATAAAAACCAAGAAGGAGAAGAAATATTGAATTTCATTATTGCTTATGACCTCATGATAGCTAATGCCGTCTTTAGAAAGAGACAATCACACTTAGTTACTTTTAGTAGTGGTCAACACGTTAGCCAGATTGACTTTGTCCTCACTCGAAGAGATCAACAAACGAGCTTGTGTAGATTGCAAAGTCATACCTGGAGAATGTGTCATCTCACAACATTAGCTTTTGATATTCGAGTTTCGTCTTCGAATACATGTTCAACAAGATAAAGGAGCCAAGATTAGTCGGACAAAATGGTAGAAGCTCAAAGGAGACGCTTCATGGGTGTTTAAGGATAGAGTGATGGGAGAAGGGGCATGAAATATGGAAGGAGAAACAAATCACATGTGGGATGAGATGGCAAAGCTCATTCGAAAAATGACTACTGAGGTGTTTGGGATAACGAAAGGAAATAAACGCGAACCTAAAGATTCGTGGTGGTGGAACAGTGATGTGCAAAAGGTTATCAAAGAGAAGGAATGCTACAAATGCTTGCATCACCACAGGAACGAGGATAACATCCAAAAGTACAAAGTGGTAAAGAAGAACGCAAATTGAGCGATGAGTGAAGCAAGAGGTCAGACGTATGAAGATCTATATCAAAAGCTAACTACAAAGGAGGGTGAAGAAAATGTCTATAGGATAGATAAGCTCCGCGAGAGGAAGACAAGAGACTTTAACCAAATTAAATGCATCAAAGATGACAATGATAGACTTTTGGTAAAGGGCGATGAGATAAAAAATAAATGGAGAGATTACTTCAACAAATTATTTAATGAAGAAGGTGAGAGCACTACGATCGAGATAGACGACTCTTTTGATGATACCAATAGACATTTTGCTTAGAGAATTCAAGAATCCGAGGTAAAGAAGGTGCTAAAACGAATGAAAGCATGCAAGGCATTGGGACCTGATGACATCCCCATTAAGGTGTGGAGATGCAGGGATGTCCTGACTAACCGAATTGTTCAATAATATTTTCAAATCAAACAAGATACCAAATGAGTGGAGGAGAAGCATATTAGTTTCAATTTTTAAGAATAAAGGAGATATTCAAAGTTGCATAAATTATAGAGGAATTAAGCTTACGGGTCATACAATGAAGTTTTGGGAGAGAGTCATTGAACATTGATTAAGAAGAATGACAAGCGTTTCAAAAAACCAATTTGGTTTCATGCTTGAGAGGTCGACCACAGAGGCGATTTTCTTGATAAGACAACTAATGGAGATGTTTAATGAGCAGAAGAAGGATCTACACATGGTATTTATCGATTTGGAGAAAGCTTATGACAAAGTACCGAGAAAGCTTATGTGGTGGGCTTTGGAAAAGAAGAGAGCCCCAACAAAGTATATTGCCCTTATCAAGGATATGTACGATGACGTTGTGACTAGTGTCAGAGCATGCGATGGTCAAACCAATGACTTTCTCATTAACATAGGATTATATCAAGGGTCAGCTTTGAGCCCCTACATTTTTGCCGTAGTGATGGATGAGGTTACAAAGGGTATACAAGGTGAGATTCCTTGGTGTATGCTCTTTGCTGATGATGTTGTGCTAATTGATGAAAGTAGGATTAGGGTTGGTAGACAACTGGAGATATGGAGACAGACTTTAGAATCAAAGGTTTTAGGCTTAGCAGAACTAAAATAGAGTAAATGAAGTGCGATTTCATCGGTATCAGGTTAGAGGATGAAAATGACACTCTAGCTGAACAAATAGTTCCCAAGGAATCCTTTCAATATTTAGGATCAATGTTGCAGTATGATGGTGATGTTGATGAAGATGTTAGTTTTAGAATTCGAGCGAAATGAGTGAAATGGCGACAAGCATCTGGCATTCTCTGTGACAGGAAAATCACACAAAAGCTTAAAGAAAAGTTTTATAAAAGGGCAATCAGGCCTGCGATGTTGTATGGTGCAGAATGTTGGCCTACTAAAAGCCACCATGTCCAGACGATAAATGTAGCAGAGATGCGTATGCTGCGATGGAGCTACGGTCACAAGAAGAGACCGAATTAGAAATGATGATATACGTGATAAACTTAGAGTAGCCCCAATTGAGGAGAAGCTAATCCAACATCGCTTAAGATGGTTTAGACATCTCAAACGAAGGCCGCCCGAGGCACCTGTGCACGTTGGAATTATAGACCATGTCAAATGCTTAAAGAGAGGTAAAGGTCGACCAAGATTGATATGGGAGGAAGTAGTAAAAATGGACTTGAAGGATTGGAATATATCCGAAGAGCCGGTGTCGGACGGAAGCGCGTGGAAGTTAGCGATCCATGTACGGGCTATGAGTTTTATAAGTTTTAGATTATAGGACTAGGGAACATGAGCCTAGGACGTACTGTTTGATATTCGACCAATTTACTATTAGTAACATTATTACTATTAGTCATATTATTATCATTTTTTTCTTTATATATTTTTATTTTACTTAGTTATTATTATTATTAATTTACTTATTTGACTTTATTTTATTATTGTTATTGTTATGACTTTTAAACTGACTTGGTCATTTAGTTTTGAATTCCATCTCTAGCCGAACCCAACATGTTTGGAATAATGGTTTAGTTGTTGTTGTAGAAATAGAAAGGAATCGAAAGCATTTTGAGTTTAAATTGACTCAAAAGAAGTATATAGAAAAAGTGCTTTGCGGTTTAGCATTGAGAATGCAAAGGCGTCTAATACACCTTTACATTTGCATATGAAGCTTTTGATTAAGAGATCACCTATCTTGAAGAAAGATAAGGCTTATATGGCAAAGGTGTTATATGTAAGTGCGGATGGAAGTCTAATGTATGTCATGGTGTGTACAAGACCCGATATTGTAAATGCCATCGGGATGGTTAGTCGGCACATGGCGAATCAGCGAAAATCGCATTGGGAAGCCATAAAGATTATTTTGAGACACCTTAGAGGTACATCATCTTATGGTTTTGTATTTGGCTGCAGTGAAGGAATGAATTGCAAGATGGTTGGTTATTGTGATTTGGACTACGTCGGTGATAGGAATCGGAGAAAGTCAACTTTCAGATATGTCTTCACTCTTGGTGGTACGACCATAAGTTGGAGATCGAGATTGCAAGCCGCAGTTGCTTTATCCACTATGGAGGCGGACTTGATAGTCGCGATGGAGGCGGAAAAGGAACCACTATACTTGAGGCGATTGTTGTGTGACTTGCGATTTGAACACGATAGTATCGATGTTCACTGTGATAGCCAGGTGTTATTCACTTGGCAGAGAATTTAGCTTTTAGCTCATGGACTAAGCACATTAAGGTAAGAGTCATTTTTGGTAGCCATTGATGAAGATAAGCTTGTACATCTTCGAAAAGTGCACACAAATGATAAAGCGGTGGATATGTTCACTAAGGCATTGCCGGTTGGGAAGTTCGAGCATTGCTCGAACTTAATTCACTTGTTTAAATGCTAGGTGGCACGGTTGAGGAGGAGCTTGTTTATTGGTGATGAAGAGTATCGATAGGAGATTGTGGTTTTATCTTCTTGGTAAATACTTGTTTGCACTCCAAGTATTTTTGTATTTTGGTAAGATGGTTTTGGATATGATATTTTCAACACTTTTTTGACTGGCGGTGGCTTTGCCGGAGCTCGTTGATTGAGTGTAATGGACGGTGGTTTTGCTGAAGCTCGTTGTGAAAGTATTCAAGCATGTTTGGTAGAAGGTAGAAGTTGTTATAGTTCGGTACTATTGGTTATTGGTCGTTGGAGATAGATATAGTGTCGAGATGGAGTGTTGAATTTTGGCGACACTATGTAGAGTTGAAGAGGTCGGAAGGAGCTTGGAAGCTAGAGTTATCACGTTTTGAAGCTGGAAGATCAACATGGTGTGCATCGGGATGTCAGACATTTGGAATAAAAGTGCCAGACATCTGAGAGTGGTTGTAGACGTCTGTGGAGAAAGGGTCAAACATCTCTAATCAACCCGAGAGTTTGGCCAGACGTCTAGATAAAAATCTAGACATCTGGTTGGCTGATGAAGGATCGTGCTGATTCCGAATTAGATGTTTGAGTAAAATTCCAAATGTATTATTGTCTGTTTTGGTGACAAATTTGCCCAGGTGATTGTGCAATGTTCGTGAAGGCTTTAAGGGGCATTTTTTGTATTTTCCTAGACGGAAATTCTTCATATATAAGCCATTTTCATGATTCAAAGAGTGTGATGTTCGTCAAAGTATTCTCCAAGGGTTTATGAAATTGGCTTAGGGTTTCTAAACCTAGTTTCTTCAATTCTCATCTCCACAAATCAAATCATCTAAGAATTTTATTGATCATTATAATCAATCTCTTGTACTCTTTCATTGGTATTAATAAAAGGTTCTCCTCAAAATGGATGTACAGTAACAAGACATTAGTGGAACCACTATAAATCGGTGTGTGATTTACTTTTTTGTTATTGCTTGTTTTATTGCTTGTTTGGAGATTGTGATTTGGTATTATTTGGATTTGATTGGGATTTAGAATCGAGTTATTATTTGGTTGTTTTTGCACATCTTACAATGATCTCATTTTCGTTGCGTTTGGAGTTGGTATTAGAGTGGTCTCGAGTTCGAATTTCATAACATTATAAACCGGATTTTTCATATTATTATTAACTTTTGAATTGAGTATCACATAATAAATTAGTGTAGGAAATGTATTACCTTTTTTTCATCTTGATGACTTCAAATCTGGCCCAAATATTCTTGTGGCCACGACAATTCTAGCCTCCTCGGCTGCCTAATTATGTGTACATCGAATTGGATTCAAATTACAAAAGCATAGGATACAAGAAATAGTCAATAATAATATATATTGTCTAAACATGCTAGTTCGGAGAACTTATTTCAGTTTTGGATCAACCAGGGAACAATATTCCACCAAATGGTCGGAAGAGACAATGATGCACTGAGTCTATTTCAGATAGTAGCAGTGTACTTCCACCATATTAATGTTTTAATTCACACTACTTCAGATACCATTATTTAATTTTAAAGTCAAATCTTTTTCAACCATATGGTCATAAAATTATTTGTATTTCAGATCATTTTTGAAACTGGTATAAAATTTAAATAGGTAGCCAAAATTCTCTCAAAATGCCAAGAAGATCTTATGAAAAATGGGTAATTACTGAAAGAGCAACACCTCATAGTCCGAAAACAGCAGCACTTGATCCCTATCTCTGCTTAGCAACATTCAATGTATCCATCGTTATATGACATTTTGTACAAAAATAATTTGAACCTTCAAGTTGGATGTATCCTTTGCACATTGCTTCGGAAATGCAATTCTACGAAGATGGGGTTCTCAATTTCGTAATGGTAGTAGTAAAAAATGTTTGGTTTACAGTTCAATGTATTTGTCAACCTACTTTTGCAGTAACCAAAGGTGTAATGATATGTCGACTAGAAGGAAATGGAAGGAAAAAGTAGAGGCAGTTGTTACAACTCTTTTGTGCACTGCTGCCACTATGTACAATTCCACGACATATTCAACCCTGTTGAAACTTTAAGTGAATAAATTAAAAAATAAATAAAAAAACAGGTTAATAGTTATATGTTTATAAGTCTTTATTATAGTTGAGCCGTTGCAAATGTATA
Organism: Allium fistulosum; assembly: GCA_030737815.1. Classification (NCBI taxonomy): domain Eukaryota; kingdom Viridiplantae; phylum Streptophyta; class Magnoliopsida; order Asparagales; family Amaryllidaceae; genus Allium; species Allium fistulosum. The sequence goes on from CM060902.1 coordinate 1,529,748,374, forward strand.
ACAATCATATATTTATGAGTCATTATTATAATTGAGTCGTTGCAAATTTACTACAGTAGTATATATTCATGAGCCATTATTATTGAGCCGTTGCAAAACTTAATGGTATTAAAAATTCATTTGAAATAACAAATTCAAATCCATTAACATTCCTTCACTTCAGTAACGCATACAATTTTCATTCTGCCTATTTAAACGATAGATAAGCAAAAGAGAAAATATGAATAATAGACAGTTTTTCTTTCTTCTTCTTTGTTCTCTACATTTTTCTCTCCTTAAGAAACTTTACAAGCAATTAAATTAGAAAGTGTTGTATTCAAAACAATTTGTTGTAGTGCAAACAGCAAATTGACCAAATTTCAAAGGCTGTTTTATCTTGATGACGGGCGGTTGATAAATAACTTTGCACCTTTAGGCTAAGCTGCGATTCATCTTAAAGAGAGCGACCTAGTTCGCAACTCAGCCACAAAGACACTACAGATTCAGATCGGGGTACAACACTTTTAAAACGATAATGGCTTCGATCGCTAACAACTCTGCTGCCTCGATGTTGATTTTTGAGGTTCTGACTGTATGTGGTGCGTCGTTCAGATTCGAAGGCTTGCATTTCAAACAATAGCGCCAAAAGCTGGAGTTTTTTATGACTACGTGAAAGGTGGCACATGTGCTGACGACCGAAAAGCCAACGCTGCCTGGAGAAGAAACAGACGATCAGAAAATTGCTATGAAGGGCTGGATTGAACATGACTATCTCTGCAAAAGTTATGTTCTTAATGACTTAAGCGATGATCTGTCCGATTACTACAACTCAGACAAGTCAGCAAAAGAGATCTGAGATGCACTGCAAAAGAAATATGATACCGAAGAAGCTAGAGCGAAAAAATATGTTGTTAGTCGCTATTTGAAGTTTCAGATGACGGAACAAATCTGTGGAGACGCAGTCGCACGAGCTTTAAAAAATTACGTATGAGATCATCTCCGAAGGTATGGCTTTAGATGAACAATTTTAGGTTGTATTAATTGGTAAAATTACCCCATAGTTGGAAAGATTTTAAAAATAATCTCAAGCATAAAACTAAGGAGTTTTCCTTAGAGAGTTTGATTACTCGTCTTCGTATTGAAGAGGAGGCCGGAAAACAGAACCAGAAAGAAGAGGTGTTTATTGTATCTACCAACAACACTAAGAAATTCATAAGAGTCTAAAACCAAGTGCGAAATTTTTTAAAAATCAAAACTGAATCAGAAGCACAACAATCAGCATCAAAAGAATCAGCATAATACCCCCCTAAAGAATGGTACTAAACAGTTGTTCTTATGTTACAACTCTGGCAAACCAGTCCATATGGCACGAAAGTGTCAAAACATGCCAAATCCTGCACCGCATGCTAACCTGACCGAAGAAGCCCTTATGGCTATGCTTACTGAAATCAACGTAGTCGGTGGATCAGAAGGATGGTGGGTAGACACTGGTGTTTCTCGCCATGTCTGCTATGATCGTGAAATGTTTAAAACATATAATGCTGCTAATGGCATGAAAGTGATGTTGGAAGATTCTCACACCACTACTGCTGCTGGAGTTGGGACTGTGGAATTAAAGTTTACCTCTAGAAAGAACTTATTGTTGAAAGACGTGATGCATACTGATTTCTTGTTTAGTAAAGCTGGTTTTACTCAAACTACTGTTTCCGACTTGTATACCATCACTAAAAATGGTGTTTTTGTTAGTAAAGGATATGCTATAGATGGGATGTTTAGGTTAAATGTTGATTTGAATAAAGTTAATAGTTCTTCTTATATGCTGTGTGATTTTAATATTTGGTATGCTAGATTTTGTCATGTTAATAAGCGACCGATTCATAACATGAGTAACTTAGGCCTAATCCCTAAAGTTTCCATAAATGATTCAGAAAAATATAAATATTGTAGCCAAGCTAAAATTACTAAGACCCCACATAAATCTTGTGTTTAGAAAGTCAGAACTTTTAAATTTAATACACTCTAATATATGTGAACTTAATGGTACTCTAACTAGGGTTGGCAAACGCTACTATATTGCTTTTATTGACGATTGCTCTGATTTTACTTATGTTTATCTCATGAAGAATAAAAGTGATGCGTTACATATGTATAAATTATTTGTCACTGAAATTGAAAATCAATCTAATAAGAAAATTAAAAGATTTCAATGTGATAGAGGAACAAAATATGAATCCGACTTATTCATTATATTTTATAAACAACATGGCATAATTCATGCAACAACTACACCCTATTCACCTGAAATGAACGGTAAAGCTGAAAGAAAAAATACAACTCTTACCGAATTAGTTGTAGCTGTTTTATTAAATTCGGGTGCAACATCACATTGGTAAGGGGAAATTTTATCAACTGTTTGTTATGTCTTAAGCAGAATTCCAAATTCTAATAGCAAAATTTCACCTTTTGAGATTTTTAAAAATCATAAATCCAACTTGTCTTATTTTAAAACTTGGGGTTGCTTAACATTGTATGATCTAGATTAATCCTAGAGGGGGGGTGAATAGGGTTATAGGAAATTTTCTCGAATTTAAACAAACTGTAGAGAAGTAAAAATGCTGAAAAGTAAATCACACACAAAATTTACCCAGCTTCGGCAACCCCTGCCTACTGCTGCATTCCCAGATTTCTATTAGAATTAAACAGTCTCCCACTTACAAACACTCTAACAGACTCGCAAACCCTGCTACCGCCTATAGAGTTTTGCAAACTTGCAAACCCTGCTTACTGAACTAATCCTAACTAGACAATCTGACACAACCTAAAACCTAAGTGGTGATTTACCAATATTTGATTCGAAAAATAGACTTTAAAAAACAAGAGCAAAAAAATAAAAACCAATATAAATTTAAAACCCTAATTTTTAAACTTAAACAAAACAAAAGCCTTGTTATTATTAGCCGGCCCAATATTATATTGTCCTCTCTCTTCCTTTTATCTCCGGCCCGCTTTGCTTGTGAAAATGGTGACTTCGTTTGTTCGTTCCTCTTTGTCCAAATTAGGGCTTGTGAAAACTGAAGGTGCCGCTCTGTCGAATTTATTGTTGATGCTTCAATTTCTTTCTCTGATCAATGCGAATGTTCGCGGCTCCTTCTCTCGAGTTCGTCTACAATACCGGTATGTGATTTTCTCCTTTTGCTTTGCTGGTTTTGGCTTGATTGAACTCGATGATTAAAAGTGCCGATGATGATTGGTTTATATAGGATTCGCTCCCCTGTATTTTCATTCGCATGTATTTTAGTTGAATTCGTCACTTCTTTTTCTCGGCCGCTTGATAATGCTTGAACGTTTGAGATGATTTATGACCTTTTCCTATGCGTATATTTTGCTTTTCTATTACTTGATAATCACGACTTGGGTTTTGAAGCGTTCGATCTTTCCTTGATCGATACGGCAGAAACTTTCCTCTTTTATTTTTGACTTTTTCAAATTGTACACACACTTGTTTTCATTTGACGATGTTGATTCTTTGGTCTGCATTTACATTTCTTCTAGCTTCAAGTTGCTCACGGCTTCGACTCTCTGTAGCATACTCGACATGTACTTCTTTTTTATAACTGCTGATTGTCGAGATCACAGTGGCATTTGTTCTTCTTTCTTTGGTTGGGTCTGCACATTCACCTGATATTGTCTGATTGCATGTATATATGAAGTCTGATTCCTGTATACTTGATGTGTGCATGTCTACATTGCATATATAACTTGTTGAGTTCACCCTGGCTCCTGTGTTCATTGTGATCTGCTATCACTGGTTTCATCATGTCTTGGTTCACTGCACTGTTGCCTTTGTATAAGTATCAAAGTGTTCCATTGAACTGGCCTTGCATATTTGTACATTGATGTCACCTCTGTCCTTTTATCATGTATTCTATTCTGTGCATTCTTGTAGCCTTCATGTATGCTTGTTCTCGAGTCATATTCATGTCACTGGTATCACGTTTCATTTGTGTTGGGCATTGTTGCATCCATTCTTCACTTTGATATTGTAGATGGCCTGTTTTACTGTCATGCTACTTTCTGGTCATCGCTGGTTTCTTTGGATTGTGTGTGCATATATGCTTCATTGTATCCATCTTGTTGGTTTGTAGCCTCGAGTCTGGTTTGTGTTGCCTTCTTGTCTCGATTTTGGTATTTGCAGTTTCGAGTTGCTTTACTTTTGTATAGTCTGCACTTGTATTGTTTGATCACTGACCATATTGTCCAGACCTTTGCATATGCTCTCTGTAGCATGTATTGCTGTTGGGTTGCTTTGTGTAGCTGGTATCTTGAATTGCATTTAGCTTGGTGGTTGTTACTGCATTCATGTTGTTGTTGCCTCTTGGAATTTCAGACCTGTAGCCTTTGTGCATTGAGCTGCATTGATATTCATGTCTGCACTTTGAAATTTTGTAGTTGAACACTTGCTGTGTCTTCATTTAGTAGTTTATAACTTGCTTTGTGGTCTTCATATTCATGTGTGTCTGGTCATGTGTATACATTGAGTTGTACATTGCCCTGTCTTTGTCTTTGTGTATTGCCATTCTTTGGTCTCTGACCTGATGTACTTGAGTCTGGTTCATTCAAGTTCAATGTATTTGGTTTGGACTTGCAGTTTGTTTTCTGATCTTAAGTTCTGGTTTGTTGAGACTGGTCATTCATTTTACTGTTGTCTTCATTGTTGTATTGAGTTGAGTCATGATAGCAGTGACTTGACCTCTATTGCCCTGTGTTGAATCCAGCTTAAACGCTCGGGTTTGACCTTGTGCTTGTGATGTGACTTTATTTATTTTGCACTTGAGTTGAACCCGATTTTTGGTTTGGGTTTGACCTGTGCTCACTGTCCCTGTTACTATATCAAGTGTATATACATATATCGGTGTGCATGGCCTTGTGGCATGTACAGTGATACACTATGCATGTCATAAGCTATTCGTGTATGATGAATTCAAATATAAATGATGACGAACAACCTAAATAACTGAGGCAAATATTATTTTCAAAATTCATATTTTGTTTTATACTGCAAAAATATTTTATTTTCAATTTTACTGCGTCAATGTATATTTCTGCAGATTGCTCAGATGCTGGATTCACATTGGAATAAAGTTGAAGATAAATACGAGTGTGAGTGATATGTAGTGAGGAACTGATGTAACTATGAAATTGTGATGTAATTGTATTGTGACTGAAATTGTATAGTTATAGTGAGAGCTTGAAATTGTACTATCAAAATTGTAATAAATATTTGTTTGAATAAAATATTCGTTTGAATTCCAATTCTGTGTTATTTATTTTATTCAGCAAATATTTATTTTATCTGTGAAAAATAAAATAGTACAATATCAAATACATTTAAATGAATGTATATATGTTTATTATCATCAAACAAAAATCATATACATGCATATTCAACAATCTCCCCCTTTTGATGATAACAAACATATATTTAAGATTTTGACTAAATTAAATGTATTTGATTATTCAATTTGCTCCCCCTATTTAAATGCTTTCTTTTTACACAATACTCCCCCTACATATATGCATGAGAATAGAAAATCATGAGCCTTGGTACAATTAGTACAATTAGAGAATCTTTGACCTTTATTTTCAAAATCTTAACTTTTCTCTCCCCCTTTTGTTATCAGCAAAAGAATAATAGTAATAGAAAAATAGAGATATAGTGATAGACATTAATACAATATTAAAGCTCAATCGAGTGTAATTATTAATTTCAATAAGAAAATCAAACAAAAATCATAAATACTTTAATTGATGCATATTCCACTTTAGAATGATAGGATGATATCATCAAATAAAACCATATAGTCGTGTCTATTTGTGGTATATTTATTTCAGGAAATTTGAATATCTACTAACCATGCATAACCGTTATGACTTTTAAATGAGATTAGTAGTATTCTAAATTTTTATTTTTATTTTAAAAATGAATTCAAGTATCTTCTAACCACGCATAACCGTGAGGACTTTTAAATGGGATTAGAATCAACTTGTCTATTTAATCAATTAATTTTGATATGCGTTCCATACATGCATAACCGTGAGGATTTTTAAATGAGCATGGAAACACATAATCAAAAATCCAAGTAATTCACCCATGCATAACCGTGAGGACTTTTAAATGAGAGTGAATATTTTGGATATTATTATTTATTGTTAGAAATATAATAGAATTGAAGCACAAATGATTTCCCGTTTAAACTACCACATATTGACATACTATATTGACTTTTGATGAGTGATGGTCGATGGAAAAATGATAGAAATAGAAATGATCATGGAATATTTATCAACAAAAAGTTTTTATAACTCTTGTTTAAATTTCTAAAGAAATTTTCTAATTATACTTTCTCAAGTCATAATATATGATTAATATCAACACTCATCTTATTTTCATTCACTATCTATCTTTTTAGATAATTATTAGGGGGTCAGATCAGTTAACATAGTTATTTAAAATCAATTTCAAAAATAGTTATAAAATCAAATTTTCTTAAATAACTAATCTGATACAAGGTCAACTGAAATTATTTTCTAGAAGGGGTTTTTAAGAAAAATTTCTGCTAAAATAGAAATTATTTCAAGTGAAAAATATGCAGATATTTTCTTTGAAAAATGATGCAGCAAATGAATGTCTCGAAATATAATCACGTTCCACTAGTAATTTTTCTATCAACTATATTACCAGTGTGATCTGCATCTGACTTTAAATTTCACTCAATATTTACTCGTTGGATGTCATAGACCAGATTGTGAAATTTCCACAAACTATCTCAGAATTATTTTCAACAATTTTTAAACGAAATTTTCTTGACTTTGAATTGTCGTGTTAACCATCAAACAAATATCATAGTGTCAGATTTAGAAACCGTAGGATCAACAGTCATTAAACCATCATCATTATTTCAAAACAATTTCTTGAAGTTTCACCAATTTCACAAAGTTTCAACAATTTCTTAAAAACCATTTATAGCATGAGTAATCAGTAATCAATCAACATCATAATTTGACCAAACAGATTAAGTTCAATGATAAAAAAATGGTTGGTCAACTTTTAAGCACAAATCAAAGTCATAGATAAGAACAAGTCATGTAAGATCATATCAAGTAAGTTAGAATCTGTCAACCATCATAATTACTTCAAGTAATTCTATTTAAAGATGATTGGTTAATAAAAAAAATCAGAATTAACATCATCAATCATTTCACATAACTGGCTGATTTAATTTAGATTATGGTGCAGATTTTCACATTTTATCTATCGTTTGAAAATAAATACAATTACCTGTTTTACCTGTACGATAATCTTTCGTTGTTTGCCCATTGTGAATCTGTCACCTTTATACTAGGCTAAGGAACGTTGATTTGTCGCCCGTTGTGTGTCTGGAACAGCCAGATTCCAGATAACACTAATGTTGTTCCTTAGCCTGCCACCACACCTACACGGTAAAAGATTTTTGTGACCTATTTGTTTTTATAGGTCCATGGTTGTTAGTGGCAGAATAATTTGATGAATATGTTTGAGTAGACCCAAAACTATTAATATATGTTCCTTTTGGCACCCAAACTTGTTTTGTCCTTTCATTCTTGTTCCACTAGACATGAAATTTGTTTTTAGAATTCTTAGGAGCCCAAACTTGTATAAATTTTGTGTTCTTGTTCCTATGACTACAATTTTCAACACGATGACCAATTATTTCACATCTAGCAAAGACACTCTTACCTTTTGCATTCTCATCAACTTGTGTTTTCCCAAAGTGTAACGTCTCGGATTTTTCGCGCTCGAAAATCGGCATCCATACTTTACATCGTACTCGAATGTCATAAATTCGACCGTTCAAATCCGATTCGCCGGAGCTTATAACACCATTAAGTATAACAACACAGCGGAATAAAAAGAATAATACAGATATACAACATCTGATACAATATCCAGATACAATGATGATACAATGAATATCTATATACATCAGAGATATGATACAACAAATAGCAGCGGAAAGAAAACGATAATAACAACATCGGATAATCTCCATCTCCAAAGTAGCAATCCAGATATAGCTCGTACTCCCAATAACGAGGCACAAAGATAAGCAAGTGCAGTCCGATCCAAAGACTGAACTAGCTCCAGATAATCTACTAAATCTGAATATCTGAAAAACCCAACTCTAGACTGCTCGTGTAGAAAATTTTGAGCATCCAGAGTTTAGGAAATAAACAATAAACTCCGGATCAGTCATGGGACTGGTGTGAGCAACAAAAACAGTTTATCTTTAAAAACAAATAGTAGAGAATTTTAAAGTAAATTCGCAAGGCTTTTGGAAAATGAAACTACCATAAGATCTCCCGCCACACACACAATGCAAACGCAGACTTGGAGGAGATTTCTTCTTATGATAGTCAAAGATGCTTACTACGCAAAAATCAAATTCTTTTTGATATTATTATTAGTGCATAGTGTAGAAAACATTTCGAAAGTAGAATATTAATCTTAGCCGACATAGGTACCATTATAGTATGCCTACTATAGCTACCATATTAAATGGCAGGTTCTACAACTAAAACCGTACAAGGCTCGTATTGTTTCTTTGGATTTCCAACAAATGGTCAGGCCAAGGAACTTCCTATCCACGATGGGTACATCCCTGGAATAGACGACCCGAGAACCTAACCGGATCTCTGCCAACACAAGGCAGGGTTACCTCTGCAAAAATAGGTAACTACTGACACGCGTATGCCATCCCCCGATCGTCACCGATCTTCCTGAGGATCCTCGATTTCCAACAACCACATAATAATAATAATGCAGTAACCACAGAGGTTAAGTATCTGGGCTCCATACCATGATACCACCTTTATCCAGAAGGAATGACATACACTAAGGGGCGCTACTCCCTAGAACCTTGCTGCATCCTTCCTGTTTCGACCATTTCCGGGGTGTGAGGCTCGACGAAGTCTCGTCCACAAAGCTACGCTTTATCACAAAGCCATGCTTCGGGTCAAACAAATGATCAACCTATGATCACAAAGATATAAGATCAAACAAATGATCATATCGCAAATGATCAAACACTGATCATCACACAGCAACACTCAGCATGTCACATTACCAAATTGGGATATATTGCTGATAAATTTCAACTACATAACCTCTGAGCTCGTACGTCTTAGAGAAGGGTGTTAAGCTAAGAGAATAAATTCTCCGCCACCAATCAGAAATGTATTTGAAAGAAATCAGCTTTATATCTCAAAGTGTAATGTCAGACATGTAACCATACAAGTCTGTTCCGGGATCGAACAGAACCGAAGGCACTTCTTACGAAGCCCTTGCAATTCCGGGTAATTTCCAATCACGTCCGGACTTCCCGTCACAAAAGAGTGATATAAATCTCTATACCGGAGCAACTCAGTGCAGAGACATTCGACAGGTTGTCCTTTCATTTTCGAAAAATATCCGGTCTTCAACACCAGTCTTCAAATGCCATCCATATACGACGTATCACTATTCGGAATGGGTTATATGACCCAAAGGTCTTTTCCCGGCTAACCCGAATAGTGAGCGTAATATTTAAAAATATATGGATAATGGGATTTCAATTAAGTCACAACTTATTACCCAAAAATCTTTCTTCAAATGGTTTAACAAATTACCATTTTAATCTTTTTAAACAAAAAGATTTACTTCACAAAGTTCACTAAATTTCACAAAGATTCATTTACAGATTTTCCAAATCGATTTCCATTTCAGTTTAATTAATTCGTTAAATCTTTAAATCAAAGATTTAACTAATAGCTTTCAAAACAATTCCATTTCAAATGGGTTAAACAAACATCATTCTAAATCTGTTAAAAATAACAGATTTAATTCATAGCTTTCAAAACAATTCCATTCATAACTTGGAAAAATTCATTTTTCAATTTAATCTTGAAATTCCTTTAATTAAACTGGAATTTCATTTCTTATCTGAAAGCTTTTATCATTTGAAAACAAACAGTTTCATTTCAGAAAATCCGATTCATCCATACGAGTGGAAATCCTTGGTTTAAATTCAAATTCCCAGCTTATACTTTTAAAATGGTTAAATTCATACAAGCACATTTTATATCATCTTTAGTCCCTAGTTTCAATCATAGGATTCAATTTCAAATTATTTAAATTTTTCAAAACTCGTTTAAGTTATTCAAAATAACTTTTATCTTTGAAATTCTATTTCAAAAGATTTTCACTTTAAACCCAAATTTCCAATTTCAAAATCAATTGAAATTAAAATTTCACTTTCATAAACATCAATTTTAAATTATCTGTGACTTAACCGATTTCCACGTGAAATCCATATTTGTGTGTGTATGGTGTAGTCCAGGGGTTTTACATACAATAGTGCAACATCAGTCATCACAGATCAAAATACAGGATATAGTTGATAAGCGATATAAACTATAACGCTTATCTTTTCATTCAGATCACAGATGTATAAATATCACAGATAAAGAAATTACCGATCACAGCATAAATCAAGATGTATCACAAAGCATCATAACAGGGATATCAAACAATTCGACAATCAACAGAATCCAAACATTCATAAGTAAGGTCAAACATCCAATAATCATTTATAAGCAGGATTAATAAATCGTTAAATCCTAATTTATTCAATTTATTTCCAAGTAAATTTATTACTTATGAATTAATTATCAAATTCTGATTTATTAATTACAAATCATTTGATATAAATAAATTAAATCAATCACCTTAATTAATTAAATGATTCTTAATTAATCATACTGATTACTTTTAACCCTTTAAACCAATTACATAATTAATTAATCCCTTAATTTATTATTTTTTTGGGAAATTAAATCTTTAGTTACTTACTATTAAGCGATCCTCTTATAACCATAAGTCATAAATTTCCAATTAATCTTTATTATTGAATTAATCAAAATATCCAAATTTAATTACAATTAGTAATTAACCCCTTAATTACTTTCATTAAGTAGTTAACAATTATAATTGATTATCTTAATAAATAAATCTAATAATTTATCAAAATTAACCACATTAATTTAATTACTTAATATCCCTATTTAATCATCCTCATTAACTACTAATATTTTCTTAATTACTTTCTTAAGAAAATATCTTAGATTAAAATCATCATTAATCATTTCTATTTATAAATTAATCAAATTATTTGTTTATAATTTAAATAAATCATTCTTTACTTTCCTTATAAATTAAATCAGTTTAAGTATAATTTAAACGTTTTATTTAAATTAAAATTCCATTTCAATTCTTTTAAATAAAAGAATTTTATCAAAATCAAGTTTATTTAAAACTGGAATCCATCCTCTGCCTCGAGACGAACCCAGACTGCTCCGAGTCTTTTCATCCTTTACTTCGAGTCCCGCTCGCGATTTACTCGAGTTTCCTCCGAGAACAATTTCACGCAAACATTTAACAGTTTCGATCAGAAGCATACTACACTACTTCGAGTAAAACTCTCGAAATACTCGAGTTCCTCCCAAGTCACTCACGCATATATCTCGAGGATCATTCCCCTGAGATACACAAACACACTCTGACACCCATGATACTTGTTCACGTGCACAGGCGAAATGTTCGCCTGCGACCATCGACTCCGATGCCTACATAACGTCTACGATCATCCTCCACGATTCCAGTCACCAGAATCGCGAACCAATCCCTAAGTCGAATTCGAGTTATCTGTCACAAGAACAGGAACAACTCTCAAAACTGGATCTCCATCGAACTCCGTTCTCCGATCGCCTGAACCCCAGCATCTCCGGCTACAGCTTCGCCTACTCCCCCTCTACGCATCCCCAAACACCGGTCGAACTCGATCCCTTGTGGCATTCGAACGAGACCAATATACCTCCACAACAAAAACTAGGTTTACAAAAGAAATTTTGTCGCCGTTGCCACCACGACGATCTACATCGCCTCTGCCCATTTTTCCCTGCCTCTCCATTCACTACTCCATCATCACAAGGAACGCCAAGCATTCCAGTCGACGTGATTACCCAAAATCGACGAAAAACTCATTTTTGTTCTACCTCAAACTGCACCTTAAATACTATCTTAAAAATGGTGATATTTGTTTTAAAAATCATGTTATAGGGTAATGATTCAATCTGTGATCCTGAATCAATGTTCTAAAATGTTCGAATTTGCTCACTATTTCGAGTTTGCCTGTAGTTTTCAATTTCCAGTGATATTTAAATTTTATTTCAGCCTAAATAAACTTTTATAAACTACACTATGATAAAACAAACAAGTTTTGTTTAAACATTACACCCTATCACAATCTAAATCGAGAGATTTGATTTTTTTTTTTTGGATCAAAACTGGGATTTTGAAAACAACAGAGGAGCTACAGATATGCAATCATGTACACATTCACATTTATAACTACTCAAGTAATCACATAACATATCAATACCTAGATATAAACATGCAAACATCTTGCACTTAAGTAGCTTTTAACAAAAAATGTTACTCACCTGGAATAAGATTGAACAGAGAAAGAACAGAGCTCATCATCTTGAATTTGAAAGCAGGCTTTTAAAAATTTTGCAAGTAGAAGCTTCTTCTTTGATCTTTGATTCACTCCTCTGGTTTGCCTAGTTTGTTTTTATTTTGTCTTCTTTTACTTGCCTTTTTATTTTCTGGTCTTGCTCATTTTTGTTGAACGAATGAAAGTGAGGTTTGTGGATGTATACAAAGAGATGAGCAGGTTTTAGATAGTACTGAGCATCATTCTTTTGTATAATTATTTTATACAAGTTTTGTACTGTGTGTATGGGTGAGTTAGAGAGCATTAAATGAAAGTATGTATTTACATCTTGCCTTACATTACTTTACTCGGTTGAGGTAATGTTGTTATGGTGGTGGAAATGATGTTTTGGGGCTGACATGATATGGTACAGGGTGTTGTATTTTATGCTTTTGTATTGTTGGTCTCGGCTGTACAAGTATATATATTTTTATATTTTGTCTACACTTGAATTTACATAGTTCTTTTATACTTGAATGTATTTGTTTTCAAATGTCTTTAACTTGTCTTTGTTTATTTTGTTTGTTACACTTCTAACGATTGTATTTACTTGATATTTTCCTTGTATTTTCCTAAACATATGTTTATCTTATATTTAATTAAAAATTTCAAATTATTATTAACCATCAATTCTAATATTTAATATTATTATCAATTATTTATTTTCAATTTAAACTCAAGTCAAATATATATTTATATATTAATTATTTTCAAACTCACTCATATTTGAATCGGGGAAACTCGCTCCAATTTTCTAATTAAATTTACAAATTTTTATCCAAAAATTTATTTAATTACTCAATTTAATTCAAAAATTCATTTAATTATTAATTTAAATAAATTTAGATTTCGGGGTCGTTACAAACTTCCCCCCTTGAAAGAATTTCGTCCTCAAAATTCGCAGGCACGAAAACAACGCAGAGATAGATAGATTCGATCTCCTATAATTCTTCAAACACAAGATACGAATTCCAAACTCAAGTCGGAATATCTTAGAATACATACCAATTTGTCCCTCTTCAGACTTTGGTATTCACAGAAATTTAGAATAGAATTTCAAATTTGGTTTCAAATGATATCGTTTTATTGATTTAATTCAATTTTTCTTCATATTCTATTAATCAAATTTAATTCAATTTAAAATTTCCAATTTCAAATTCATTAAGGTTTAAATCAAAAAGCTGAAAAGAAACCGATGAAATACGAAGTAATCATCTTTTACAATGATTCGTAGGGTCATCATCGCACCGAAACTTCTTTCTGGAGCTGTCACGAAGCAATCAAAAGAATTTTGAAAGACGAATCAAAGGAAATTGATAGAGAAAGTTGTTTCCACTGTTGCAGGGTATTTACCATTTATAGTCGTACTCCCATGTCCCCTATCTCGTCCTCTTCTTGTACTCATACTCACTATCAGTGGATAGCAAGAGAATTTACTGAGACGTTCAGACGGATATCTTAAGGATATACTCATTCTAGAGTTTACTTCACTCTATCTCTAATGAGCTACTTAACGTGTTATACTCCTGAGCTAAAGTTCAACCTTCAGCTCTGATACCAAATGTAACGTCTCGGATTTTTCGCGCTCGAAAATCGACATCCATACTTTACATCGTACTCGAATGTCATAAATTCGACCGTTCAAATCTGATTCGCCGGAGCTTATAACACCATTAAGTATAACAACACAGCGGAATAAAAAGAATAATACAGATATACAACATCTGATACAATATCCAGATACAATGATGATACAATGAATATCTATATACATCAGAGATATGATACAACAAATAGCAGCGGAAAGAAAACGATAACAACAACAGCGGATAATCTCCATCTCCAAAGCAGCAATCCAGATATAGCTCGAACTCCCAATAACGAGGCACAAAGATAAGCAAGTGCAGTCCGATCCAAAGACTGAACTAGCTCCAGATAATCTACTAAATCTGAATATCTGAAAAACCCAACTCTAGACTGCTCGTGTAGAAAATTTTGAGCATCCAGAGTTTAGGAAATAAACAATAAACTCCGGATCAGTCATGGGACTGGTGTGAGCAACAAAAACAGTTTATCTTTAAAAACAAATAGTAGAGAATTTTAAAGTAAATTCGCAATGCTTTTGGAAAATGAAACTACCATAAGACCTCCCGCCACACACACAATGCAAATGCAGACTTGGAGGAGATTTCTTCTTATGATAGTCAAAGATGCTTACTACGCAAAAATCAAATTCTTTTTGATATTATTATTAGTGCATAGTGTAGAAAACATTTCGAAAGTAGAATATTAATCTTAGCCGACATAGGTACCATTATAGTATGCCTACTATAGCTACCATATTAAATGGCAGGTTCTACAACTAAAACCGTACAAGGCTCGTATTGTTTCTTTGGATTTCCAACAAATGGTCAGGCCAAGGAACTTCCTATCCACGATGGGTACGTCCCTGGAATAGACGACCCGAGAACCTAACCAGATCTCTGCCAACACAAGGCCGGGTTACCTCTGCAAAAATAGGTAACTACTGACACGCGTATGCCATCCCCCGATCGTCATCGATCTTCCCGAGGATCCTCGATTTCCAACAACCACATAATAATAATAATGCAGTAACCACAGAGGTTAAGTATCTGGGCTCCATACCATGATACCACCTTTATCCAGAAGGAATGACATACACTAAGGGGCGCTACTCCCTAGAACCTTGCTGCATCCTTCCTGTTTCGACCATTTCCGGGGTGTGAGGCTCGACGAAGTCTCGTCCACAAAGCTACGCTTTGTCACAAAGCCATGCTTCGGGTCAAACAAATGATCAACCTATGATCACAAAGATATAAGATCAAACAAATGATCATATCGCAGATGATCAAACACTGATCATCACACAGCAACACTCAGCATGTCACATTACCAAATTGGGATATATTGCTGATAAATTTCAACTACATAACCTCTGAGCTCGTACGTCTCAGAGAAGGGTGTTAAGCTAAGAGAATAAAATCTCCGCCACCAATCAGAAATGTATTTGAAAGAAATCAGCTTTATATCTCAAAGTGTAATGTCAGACATGTAACCATACAAGTCTGTTCCGGGATCGAACAGAACCGAAGGCACTTCTTACGAAGCCCTTGCAATTCTGGGTAATTTCCAATCACGTCCGGACTTCCCGTCACAAAAGAGTGATATAAATCTCTATACCGGAGCAACTCAGTGCAGAGACATTCGACAGGTTGTCCTTTCATTTTCGAAAAATATCCGGTCTTCAACACCGGTCTTCAAATGCCATCCATATACGACGTATCACTATTCGGAATGGGTTATATGACCCAAAGGTCTTTTCCCGGCTAACCCGAATAGTGAGCGTAATATTTAAAAATATATGGATAATGGGATTTCAATTAAGTCACAACTTATTACCCAAAAATCTTTTTTTCAAATGGTTTAACAAATTACCATTTTAATCTTTTTAAACAAAAAGATTTACTTCACAAAGTTCACTAAATTTCACAAAGATTCATTCACAGATTTTCCAAATCGATTTCCATTTCAGTTTAATTAATTCGTTAAATCTTTAAATCAAAGATTTAACTAATAGCTTTCAAAACAATTCCATTTCAAATGGGTTAAACAAACATCATTCTAAATCTGTTAAAAATAACAGATTTAATTCATAGCTTTCAAAACAATTCCATTCATAACTTGGAAAAATCCATTTTTCAATTTAATCTTGAAATTCCTTTAATTAAACTGGAATTTCATTTCTTATCTGAAAGCTTTTATCATTTGAAAACTAACAGTTTCATTTCAGAAAATCTGGTTCATCCATACGAGTGGAAATCCTTGGTTTAAATTCAAATTCCCAGCTTATACTTTTAAAATGGTTAAATTCATACAAGCACATTTTATATCATCTTTAGTCCCTAGTTTCAATCATAGGATTCAATTTCAAATTATTTAAAATTTTCAAAACTCGTTTAAGTTATTCAAAATAACTTTTATCTTTGAAATTCTATTTCAAAAGATTTTCACTTTAAACCCAAATTTCCAATTTCAAAATCAATTGAAATTAAAATTTCACTTTCAAAAACATCAATTTTAAATTATCTGTGACTTAACCGATTTCCACGTGAAATCCATATTTGTGTGTGTATGGTGTAGTCCAGGGGTTTTACACACAATAGTGCAACATCAGTCATCACAGATCAAAATACAGGATATAGTTGATAAGCGATATAAACTATAACGCTTATCTTTTCATTCAGATCACAGATGTATAAATATCACAGATAAAGAAATTACCGATCACAGCATAAATCAAGATGTATCACAAAGCATCATAACAGGGATATCAAATAATTCGACAATCAACAGAATCCAAACATTCATAAGTAAGGTCAAACATCCAATAATCATTTATAAGCAGGATTAATAAATCGTTAAATCCTAATTTATTCAATTTATTTCCAAGTAAATTTATTACTTATGAATTAATTATCAAATTCTGATTTATTAATTACAAATCATTTGATATAAATAAATTAAATCAATCACCTTAATTAATTAAATGATTCTTAATTAATCATACTGATTACTTTTAACCCTTTAAACCAATTACATAATTAATTAATCCCTTAATTTATTATTTTTTTGGGAAATTAAATCTTTAGTTACTTACTATTAAGCGATCCTCTTATAACCATAAGTCATAAATTTCCAATTAATCTTTATTATTGAATTAATCAAAATATCCAAATTTAATTACAATTAGTAATTAACCCCTTAATTACTTTCATTAAGTAGTTAACAATTATAATTGATTATCTTAATAAATAAATCTAATAATTTATCAAAATTAACCACATTAATTTAATTACTTAATATCCCTATTTAATCATCCTCATTAACTACTAATATTTTCTTAATTACTTTCTTAAGAAAATATCTTAGATTAAAATCATCATTAATCATTTCTATTTATAAATTAATCAAATTATTTGTTTATAATTTAAATAAATCATTCTTTGCTTTCCTTATAAATTAAATCAGTTTAAGTATAATTTAAACATTTTATTTAAATTAAAATTCCATTTCAATTCTTTTAAATAAAAGAATTTTATCAAAATCAAGTTTATTTAAAACTGGAATCCATCCTCTGCCTCGAGACGAACCCAGACTGCTCCGAGTCTTTTCATCCTTTACTTCGAGTCCCGCTCGCGATTTACTCGAGTTTCCTCCGAGAACAATTTCACGCAAACATTTAACAGTTTCGATCAGAAGCATACTACACTACTTCGAGTAAAACTCTCGAAATACTAGAGTTCCTCCCGAGTCACTCACGCATATATCTCGAGGATCATTCCCCTGAGATACACAAACACACTCTGACACCCATGATATTTGTTCACGTGCACAGGCGAAATGTTCGCCTGCGACCATCGACTCCGATGCCTACATAACGTCTACGATCATCCTCCACGATTCCAGTCACCAGAATCGCGAACCAATCCCTAAGTCGAATTCGAGTTATCTGTCACAAGAACAGGAACAACTCTCAAAACTGGATCTCCATCGAACTCCGTTCTCCGATCGCCTGAACCCCAGCATCTCCGGCTACAGCTTCGCCTACTCCCCCTCTACGCATCCCCAAACACCGGTCGAACTCGATCCCTTGTGGCATTCGAACGAGACCAATATACCTCCACAACAAAAACTAGGTTTACAAAAGAAATTTTGTCGCCGTTGCCACCACGACGATCTACATCGCCTCTGCCCATTTTTCCCTGCCTCTCCATTCACTACTCCATCATCACAAGGAACGCCAAGCATTCCAGTCGACGTGATTACCCAAAATCGACGAAAACCTCATTTTTGTTCTACCTCAAACTGCACCTTAAATACTATCTTAAAAATGGTGATATTTGTTTTAAAAATCATGTTATAGGGTAATGATTCAATCTGTGATCCTGAATCAATGTTCTAAAATGTTCGAATTTGCTCACTATTTCGAGTTTGCCTGTAGTTTTCAATTTCCAGTGATATTTAAATTTTATTTCAGCCTAAATAAACTTTTATAAACTACACTATGATAAAACAAACAAGTTTTGTTTAAACATTACACCCTATCACAATCTAAATCGAGAGATTTGATTATTTTTTTGGATCAAAACTGGGATTTTGAAAACAACAGAGGAGCTACAGATATGCAATCATGTACACATTCACATTTATAACTACTCAAGTAATCACATAACATATCAATACCTAGATATAAACATGCAAACATCTTGCACTTAAGTAGCTTTTAACAAAAAATGTTACTCACCTGGAATAAGATTGAACAGAGAAAGAACAAAGCTCATCATCTTGAATTTGAAAGCAGGCTTTTAAAATTTTTGCAAGTAGAAGCTTCTTCTTTGATCTTTGATTCACCCCTCTGGTTTGCCTAGTTTGTTTTTATTTTGTCTTCTTTTACTTGCCTTTTTATTTTCTGGTCTTGCTCATTTTGTTGAACGAATGAAAGTGAGGTTTGTGGATGTATACAAAGAGATGAGCAGGTTTTAGATAGTACTGAGCATCATTCTTTTGTATAATTATTTTATACAAGTTTTGTACTGTGTGTATGGGTGAGTTAGAGAGCATTAAATGAAAGTATGTATTTACATCTTGCCTTACATTACTTTACTCGGTTGAGGTAATGTTGTTATGGTGGTGGAAATGATGTTTTGGGGCTGACATGATATGGTACAGGGTGTTGTATTTTATGCTTTTGTATTGTTGGTCTCGGCTGTACAAGTATATATTTTTTTTTTATATTTTGTCTACACTTGAATTTACATAGTTCTTTTATACTTGAATGTATTTGTTTTCAAATGTCTTTAACTTGTCTTTGTTTATTTTGTTTGTTACACTTCTAACGATTGTATTTACTTGATATTTTCCTTGTATTTTCCTAAACATATGTTTATCTTATATTTAATTAAAAATTTCAAATTATTATTAACCATCAATTCTAATATTTAATATTATTATCAATTATTTATTTTCAATTTAAACTCAAGTCAAATATATATTTATATATTAATTATTTTCAAACTCACTCATATTTGAATCGGGGAAACTCGCTCCAATTTTCTAATTAAATTTACAAATTTTTATCCAAAAATTTATTTAATTACTCAATTTAATTCAAAAATTCATTTAATTATTAATTTAAATAAATTTAGATTTCGGGGTCGTTACAAACTTCCCCCCTTGAAAGAATTTCGTCCTCGAAATTCGCAGGCACGAAAACAACGCCGAGATAGATAGATTCGATCTCCTATAATTCTTCAAACACAAGATACGAATTCCAAACTCAATTCGGAATATCTCAGAATACATACCAATTTGTCCCTCTTCAGATTTTGGTATTCACAGAAATTTAGAATAGAATTTCAAATTTGGTTTCAAACGAAATCGTTTTATTGATTTAATTCAATTTTTCTTCATATTCTATTAATCAAATTTAATTCAATTTAAAATTTCCAATTTCAAATTCATTAAGGTTTAAATCAAAAGGCTGAAAAGAAACCGATGAAATACGAAGTAATCATCTTTTACAACGATTCGTAGGGTCATCATCGCACCGAAACTTCTTTCTGGAGCTGTCACGAAGCAATCAAAAGAATTTTGAAAGACGAATCAAAGGAAATTGATAGAGAAAGTTGTTTCCACTGTTGCAGGGTATTGACCATTTATAGTCGTACTCCCCTGTCCCCTATCTCGTCCTCTTCTTGTACTCATACTCACTATCAGTGGATAGCAAGAGAATTTACTGAGACGTTCAGACGGATATCTTAAGGATATACTCATTCTAGAGTTTACTTCACTCTATCTCTAATGAGCTACTTAACGTGTTATACTCCTGAGCTAAAGTTCAACCTTCAGCTCTGATACCAAATGTAACGTCTCGGATTTTTCGCGCTCGAAAATCGACATCCATACTTTACATCGTACTCGAATGTCATAAATTCGACCGTTCAAATCCGATTCGCCGGAGCTTATAACACCATTAAGTATAACAACACAGCGGAATAAAAAGAATAATACAGATATACAACATCTGATACAATATCCAGATACAATGATGATACAATGAATATCTATATACATCAGAGATATGATACAACAAATAGCAGCGGAAAGAAAACGATAACAACAACAGCGGATAATCTCCATCTCCAAAGCAGCAATCCAGATATAGCTCGAACTCCCAATAACGAGGCACAAAGATAAGCAAGTGCAGTCCGATCCAAAGACTGAACTAGCTCCAGATAATCTACTAAATCTTAATATCTGAAAAACCCAACTCTAGACTGCTCGTGTAGAAAATTTTGAGCATCCAGAGTTTAGGAAATAAACAATAAACTCCGGATCAGTCATGGGACTGGTGTGAGCAACAAAAACAGTTTATCTTTAAAAACAAATAGTAGAGAATTTTAAAGTAAATTCGCAATGCTTTTGGAAAATGAAACTACCATAAGACCTCCCGCCACACACACAATGCAAACGCAGACTTGGAGGAGATTTCTTCTTATGATAGTCAAAGATGCTTACTACGCAAAAATCAAATTCTTTTTGATATTATTATTAGTGCATAGTGTAGAAAACATTTCGAAAGTAGAATATTAATCTTAGCCGACATAGGTACCATTATAGTATGCCTACTATAGCTACCATATTAAATGGCAGGTTCTACAACTAAAACCGTACAAGGCTCGTATTGTTTCTTTGGATTTCCAACAAATGGTCAGGCCAAGGAACTTCCTATCCACGATGGGTACGTCCCTGGAATAGACGACCCGAGAACCTAACCGGATCTCTGCCAACACAAGGCCGGGTTACCTCTGCAAAAATAGGTAACTACTGACACGCGTATGCCATCCCCCGATCGTCACCGATCTTCCCGAGGATCCTCGATTTCCAACAACCACATAATAATAATAATGCAGTAACCACAGAGGTTAAGTATCTGGGCTCCATACCATGATACCACCTTTATCCAGAAGGAATGACATACACTAAGGGGCGCTACTCCCTAGAACCTTGCTGCATCCTTCCTGTTTCGACCATTTCCGGGGTGTGAGGCTCGACGAAGTCTCGTCCACAAAGCTACGCTTTGTCACAAAGCCATGCTTCGGGTCAAACAAATGATCAACCTATGATCACAAAGATATAAGATCAAACAAATGATCATATCGCAGATGATCAAACACTGATCATCACACAGCAACACTCAGCATGTCACATTACCAAATTGGGATATATTGCTGATAAATTTCAACTACATAACCTCTGAGCTCGTACGTCTCAAAGAAGGGTGTTAAGCTAAGAGAATAAATTCTCCGCCACCAATCAGAAATGTATTTCAAAGAAATCAGCTTTATATCTCAAAGTGTAATGTCAGACATGTAACCATACAAGTCTGTTCCGGGATCGAACAGAACCGAAGGCACTTCTTACGAAGCCCTTGCAATTCCGGGTAATTTCCAATCACGTCCGGACTTCCCGTCACAAAAGAGTGATATAAATCTCTATACCGGAGCAACTCAGTGCAGAGACATTCGACAGGTTGTCCTTTCATTTTCGAAAAATATCCGGTCTTCAACACCGGTCTTCAAATGCCATCCATATACGACGTATCACTATTCGGAATGGGTTATATGACCCAAAGGTCTTTTCCCGGCTAACCCGAATAGTGAGCGTAATATTTAAAAATATATGGATAATGGGATTTCAATTAAGTCACAACTTATTACCCAAAAATATTTCTTCAAATGGTTTAACAAATTACCATTTTAATCTTTTTAAACAAAAAGATTTACTTCACAAAGTTCACTAAATTTCACAAAGATTCATTCACAGATTTTCCAAATCGATTTCCATTTCAGTTTAATTAATTCGTTAAATCTTTAAATCAAAGATTTAACTAATAGCTTTCAAAACAATTCCATTTCAAATGGGTTAAACAAACATCATTCTAAATCTGTTAAAAATAACAGATTTAATTCATAGCTTTCAAAACAATTCCATTCATAACTTGGAAAAATCCATTTTTCAATTTAATCTTGAAATTCCTTTAATTAAACTGGAATTTCATTTCTTATCTGAAAGCTTTTATCATTTGAAAACAAACAGTTTCATTTCAGAAAATCTGGTTCATCCATACGAGTGGAAATCCTTGGTTTAAATTCAAATTCCCAGCTTATACTTTTAAAATGGTTAAATTCATACAAGCACATTTTATATCATCTTTAGTCCCTAGTTTCAATCATAGGATTCAATTTCAAATTATTTAAATTTTTCAAAACTCGTTTAAGTTATTCAAAATAACTTTTATCTTTGAAATTCTATTTCAAAAGATTTTCACTTTAAACCCAAATTTCCAATTTCAAAATCAATTGAAATTAAAATTTCACTTTCAAAAACATCAATTTTAAATTATCTGTGACTTAACCGATTTCCACGTGAAATCCATATTTGTGTGTGTATGGTGTAGTCCAGGGGTTTTACACACAATAGTGCAACATCAGTCATCACAGATCAAAATACAGGATATAGTTGATAAGCGATATAAACTATAACGCTTATCTTTTCAT
Organism: Allium fistulosum; assembly: GCA_030737815.1. NCBI lineage: Eukaryota > Viridiplantae > Streptophyta > Magnoliopsida > Asparagales > Amaryllidaceae > Allium > Allium fistulosum. Next base: position 1,529,771,622 of record CM060902.1, read on the forward strand.
TCAGATCACAGATGTATAAATATCACAGATAAAGAAATTACCGATCACAGCATAAATCAAGATGTATCACAAAGCATCATAACAGGGATATCAAACAATTCGACAATCAACAGAATCCAAACATTCATAAGTAAGGTCAAACATCCAATAATCATTTATAAGCAGGATTAATAAATCGTTAAATCCTAATTTATTCAATTTATTTCCAAGTAAATTTATTACTTATGAATTAATTATCAAATTTTGATTTATTAATTACAAATCATTTGATATAAATAAATTAAATCAATCACCTTAATTAATTAAATGATTCTTAATTAATCATACTGATTACTTTTAACCCTTTAAACCAATTACATAATTAATTAATCCCTTAATTTATTATTTTTTGGGAAATTAAATCTTTAGTTACTTACTATTAAGCGATCCTCTTATAACCATAAGTCATAAATTTCCAATAAATCTTTATTATTGAATTAATCAAAATATCCAAATTTAATTACAATTAGTAATTAACCCCTTAATTACTTTCATTAAGTAGTTAACAATTATAATTGATTATCTTAATAAATAAATCTAATAATTTATCAAAATTAACCACATTAATTTAATTACTTAATATCCCTATTTAATCATCCTCATTAACTACTAATATTTTCTTAATTACTTTCTTAAGAAAATATCTTAGATTAAAATCATCATTAATCATTTCTATTTATAAATTAATCAAATTATTTGTTTATAATTTAAATAAATCATTCTTTGCTTTCCTTATAAATTAAATCAGTTTAAGTATAATTTAAAAGTTTTATTTAAATTAAAATTCCATTTCAATTCTTTTAAATAAAAGAATTTTATCAAAATCAAGTTTATTTAAAACTGGAATCCATCCTCTGCCTCGAGACGAACCCAGACTGCTCCGAGTCTTTTCATCCTTTACTTCGAGTCCCGCTCGCGATTTACTCCAGTTTCCTCCGAGAACAATTTCACGCAAATATTTAACAGTTTCGATCAGAAGCATACTACACTACTTCGAGTAAAACTCTCGAAATACTCGAGTTCCTCCCGAGTCACTCACGCATATATCTCGAGGATCATTCCCCTGAGATACACAAACACACTCTGACACCCATGATACTTGTTCACGTGCACAGGCGAAATGTTCGCCTGCGACCATCGACTCCGATGCCTACATAACGTCTACGATCATCCTCCACGATTCCAGTCACCAGAATCGCGAACCAATCCCTAAGTCGAATTCGAGTTATCTGTCACAAGAACAGGAACAACTCTCAAAACTGGATCTCCATCGAACTCCGTTCTTCGATCGCCTGAACCCCAGCATCTCCGGCTACAGCTTCGCCTACTCCCCCTCTACGCATCCCCAAACACCGGTCGAACTCGATCCCTCGTGGCATTCGAACGAGACCAATATACCTCCACAACAAAAACTAGGTTTACAAAAGAAATTTTGTCGCCGTTGCCACCACGACGATCTACATCGCCTCTGCCCATTTTTCCCTGCCTCTCCATTCACTACTCCATCATCACAAGGAACGCCAAGCATTCCAGTCGACGTGATTACCCAAAATCGACGAAAAACTCATTTTTGTTCTACCTCAAACTGCACCTTAAATACTATCTTAAAAATGGTGATATTTGTTTTAAAAATCATGTTATAGGGTAATGATTCAATCTGTGATCCTGAATCAATGTTCTAAAATGTTCGAATTTGCTCACTATTTCGAGTTTGCCTGTAGTTTTTAATTTCCAGTGATATTTAAATTTTATTTCAGCCTAAATAAACTTTTATAAACTACACTATGATAAAACAAACAAGTTTTGTTTAAACATTACACCCTATCACAATCTAAATCGAGAGATTTGATTTTTTTTTTTTGGATCAAAACTGGGATTTTGAAAACAACAGAGGTGCTACAGATATGCAATCATGTACACGTTCACATTTATAACTACTCAAGTAATCACATAACATATCAATACCTAGATATAAACATGCAAACATCTTGCACTTAAGTAGCTTTTAACAAAAATTGTTACTCACCTGGAATAAGATTGAACAGAGAAAGAACAGAGCTCATCATCTTGAATTTGAAAGCAGGCTTTTAAAAATTTTGCAAGTAGAAGCTTCTTCTTTGATCTTTGATTCACTCCTCTGGTTTGCCTAGTTTGTTTTTATTTTGTCTTCTTTTACTTGCCTTTTTATTTTCTGGTCTTGCTCATTTTTGTTGAACGAATGAAAGTGAGGTTTGTGGATGTATACAAAGAGATGAGCAGGTTTTAGATAGTACTGAGCATCATTCTTTTGTATAATTATTTTATACAAGTTTTGTACTGTGTGTATGGGTGAGTTAGAGAGCATTAAATGAAAGTATGTATTTACATCTTGCCTTACATTACTTTACTCGGTTGAGGTAATGTTGTTATGGTGGTGGAAATGATGTTTTGGGGCTGACATGATATGGTACAGGGTGTTGTATTTTATGCTTTTGTATTGTTGGTCTCGGCTGTACAAGTATATTTTTTTTTTATATTTTGTCTACACTTGAATTTACATAGTTCTTTATACTTGAATGTATTTGTTTTCAAATGTCTTTAACTTGTCTTTGTTTATTTTGTTTGTTACACTTCTAACGATTGTATTTACTTGATATTTTCCTTGTATTTTCCTAAACATATGTTTATCTTATATTTAATTAAAAATTTCAAATTATTATTAACCATCAATTCTAATATTTAATATTATTATCAATTATTTATTTTCAATTTAAACTCAAGTCAAATATATATTTATATATTAATTATTTTCAAACTCACTCATATTTGAATCGGGGAAACTCGCTCCAATTTTCTAATTAAATTTCCAAATTTTTATCCAAAAATTTATTTAATTACTCAATTTAATTCAAAAATTCATTTAATTATTAATTTAAATAAATTTAGATTTCGGGGTCGTTACACAAAGCCTAGTCCTTTTCTATTGTTAGCAAAAAGTTGATTTCCCAATAACATGTTGAATGATTTTTCTCCTCTTGAAAAGTTATTCAGAGTTTTCTCAAGATTTTGGACTTTGGTTTTTAGTGTTGTGTTTTCAGTCACAAGTGAGGTGCATCTATTTATAAAATCCTTTTTCCTAGTGTCAATGGTTTCCTTAAGACTCAAGTTTTCTTTTTCAAGATTCTCAAAGCTATTCTTATGTTTTGATAATTCTGAATCTAAAATTTTACATTTTTTACAGTCTAGGTTTTGAATATTTTCAAGTTTAGTTTCTAACCTAGTATTTTCATGGACAAGTTCTCTCCTATCAGATTTCAGTTTTTTAATTTTAGATTCAAGAGTATCAATTGTTTTAGTAAGATCATAACACATCAAAACAAGTTCTTTATAAGAATAGTCACTTACCTCACTAGATTCCTCTGAGCTTTCTTATGAATCTGATTTTGCCGTAAGACACAAATTAGCCTCCTCTGAGCTATTATTCAAAACTTCCTCTCCTTCTTCATCATCCCAAGTCGCTGCAAAGGCCTTCTTCTTCTTTTTCTTTCCTTTGTTATTTTTGAGAAGTGGGCATTTTTGTTTGAAGTGGCCAGGCTTCTTGCAGTTATAACAAGTCAATTCATTATCGGAATTGTCAGAATCTTTTGACCTATTACCACTTGTTTTCTTCTTGCGTGGCCCGAATCTTGACCATTTTCTAAGATTATTGACAGCCATTGCAAGCTCTTCAATTGGATCTTCTTCTTCTTCATCGCTCTCTTCTTTGCTCTTTAAGGCAATCGTCTTCTTCTTTGATTCGGAGTTGTTGCGTTCCTCCTTTGTTTTTAGCTCAAGCTCATATGTCATCAAGTGCCGATCAACTCCTCCATGCTTAGTTTACTCAGATCTTTCGATTCTTGTATTGCCGTGACTTTTGCCTCAAAGTTCATCGGTAAGACTCGTAGCACCTTCCTCACAAGTTCTACCTCAGTGAATTCCTTCCCAAGCGCTCTAGCATTGTACACCAAAGTTGAAAAGCGTCCAAACATGTCCTTTATGCTCTCGCCTTTGTCCATCACAAAGTTCTCGTATTCATTGCTGAATAGGGCTAGACGAGATTCCTTGACTTGAGAAGTTCCTTCATGTGTCACCTCCAAGGTATACCAAATTTCCTGCGCAGTTTTACAATGAGAAATTCTATTAAATTCATTCTTATCAAGAGCACAGATCAAAGCATTCATGGCTTTAGCATTTGTAGTTTTTAATTTCTTATCGTTAGCATCCCACCTATCCATAGGTTTAGGAATCTCAGTATCACCAACAGTTATAGTGGGAGATTTATAGCCAGTTTCAATAATCTCCCAAACATCATAATCAACAGAACTAAGATAAATACCCATCCTAACTTTCCAATAAGCATAATCATTCCCATTAAACATGGGTGGCCCAGCAATAGATTGCCCCTCAGAAAAAGCATTATTTGGTGGATTCATGACTCTAGAGTTAAAGAAAAATACCGGGCTCTGATACCACTTGTAGGATCTAGATTAACCCTAGAGGGGGGGTGAATAGGGTTATAGCAAATTTTCTCGAATTTAAACAAACTGTAGAGAAGTAAAAATGCTGAAAAGTAAATCACACACAAAATTTACCCAGCTTCGGCAACCCCTGCCTACTGCTGCATTCCTAGATTTCTATTAGAATTAAACAGTCTCCCGCTTACAAACACTCTAACAGACTCGCAAACCCTGCTACCGCCTATAGAGTTTTGCAAACTCGCAAACCCTGCTTACTGAACTAATCCTAACTAGACAATCTGACACAACCCAAAACCTAGGTGGTGATTTACCAAGATTTGATTCGAAAAATACACTTTAAAAAACAAGAGCAAAAAATAAAAACCAATATAAATTTAAAACCCTAATTTTTAAACTTAAACAAAACAAAAGCCTTGTTATTATTAGCCTGCCCAATATTATATTGTCCTCTCTCTTCCTTTTATCTCCGGCCCGCTTTGCTTGTGAAAATGGTGACTTCGTTTGTTCGTTCCTCTTTGTCCAAATTAGGGCTTGTGAAAACTGAAGGTGCCGCTCTGTCGAATTTATTGTTGATGCTTCAATTTCTTTCTCTGATCAATGCGAATGTTCGCGGCTCCTCCTCTCGAGTTCGTCTACGATACCGATATGTGATTTTCTCCTTTTCTTTTGCTGGTTTTGGCTTGATTGAACTCGATGATTAAAAGTGCCGATGATGATTGGTTTATATAGGATTCGCTTCCCTGTATTTTCGTTCGCATGTATTTTAGTTGAATTCGTCACTTCTTTTTCTCGGCCGCTTGATAATGCTTGAACGTTTGAGATGATTTATGACCTTTTCCTATGCGTATATTTTGCTTTTATATTACTTGATAATCACTGCTTGGGTTTTGAAGCGTTCGATCTTTCCTTGATCGATACGGCAGAAACTTTCCTCTTTTATTTTTGACTTTTTCAAATTGTACACACACTTGTTTTCATTTGACGATGTTGATTCTTTGGTCTGCATTTACATTTCTTCTGGCTTCAAGTTGCTCACGGGTTCGACTCTCTGTAGCATACTCGACATGTACTTTTTTTTATAACTGCTGATTGTCGAGATCACAGTGGCATTTGTTCTTCTTTCTTTGGTTGGGTCTGCACATTCACCTGATATTGTCTGATTGCATGTATATATGAAGTCTGATTCCTGTATACTTGATGGGTGCATGTCTACATTGCATATATAACTTGTTGAGTTCACCCTGGCTCCTATGCTCATTGTGATCTGCTATCACTGGTTTCATCATGTCTTGGTTCACTGCACTGTTGCCTTTGTATAAGTATCAAAGTGTTCCATTGAACTGGTCTTGCATATTTGTACATTGATGTCACCTCTGTCCTTTTATCATGTATTATGTTCTGTGCATTCTTGTAGTCGTCATGTATGCTTGTTCTCGAGTCATATTCATGTCACTGGTATCACGTTTCATTTGTGTTGGGCATTGTTGCATCCATTCTTCACTTTGATATTATAGATGGCCTGTTTTACTGTCATGCTACTTTCTGGTCATCGCTGGTTTCTTTGGATTGTGTGTGCATATATGCTTCATTGTATCCATCTTGTTGGTTTGTAGCCTCGAGTCTGGTTTGTGTTGCCTTCTTGTCTCGACTTTGGTATTTGCAGTTTCGAGTTGCTTTACTTTTGTATAGTCTGCACTTGTATTGTTTGATCACTGACCATGTTGTCCAGACCTTTGCATATGCTCTCTGTAGCATGTATTGCTGTTGGGTTGCTTTGTGTAGCTGGTATCTTGAATTGCATTTAGCTTGGTGGTTGTTACTGCATTCATGTTGTTGTTGCCTCTTGGAATTTCAGACCTGTAACCTTTGTGCATTGAGCTGCATTGATATTCATGTCTGCACTTTGAAATTTTGTAGTTGAACACTTGCTGTGTCTTCATTTAGTAGTTTGTAACTTGCTTTGTGGTCTTCATATTCATGTGTGTCTGGTCATGTGTATACATTGAGTTGTACATTGCACTGTCTTTGTCTTTGAGTATTGCCATTCTTTGGTCTCTGACCTGATGTACTTGAGTCTGGTTCATTCAAGTTCAATGTATTTGGTTTGGACTTGCAGTTTGTTTTCTGATCTTAAGTTCTGGTTTGTTGAGACTGGTCATTCATTTTACTGTTGTCTTCATTGTTGTATTGAGTTGAGTCATGATAGCAGTGACTTGACCTCTATTGCCCTGTGTTGAATCCAGCTTAAACGCTCGGGTTTGACCTTGTGCTTGTGATGTGACTTTTTTTATTTTGCACTTGAGTTGAACCCGATTTTTGGTTTGGGTTTGACCTGTGCTCACCTGTCCCTGTTACTATATCAAGTGTATATACATATATCGGTGTGCACGGCCTTGTGGCATGTACAGTGATACACTGTGCATGTCACAAGCTATTCGTGTATGATGAATTCAAATATAAATGATGACGAACAACCCAAATAACTGAGGCAAATATTATTTTCAAAATTCATATTTTTTTTATACTGCAAAAATATTTTATTTTCAATTTTACTGCTTCAATGTATATTTCTGCAGATTGCTCAGATGTTGGATTCACATTGGAATGAAGTTGAAGATAAATACGAGTGTGAGTGATATGTAGTGAGGAACTGATGTAACTATGAAATTGTGATGTAATTGTATTGTGACTGAAATTGTATAGTTATAGTGAGAGCTTGAAATTGTACTATCAAAATTGTAATAAATATTTGTTTGAATAAAATATTCGTTTGAATTCCAATTTTGTGTTATTTATTTTATTCAGCAAATATTTATTTTATCTATGAAAAATAAAATAGTACAATATCAAATACATTTAAATGAATGTATATATGTTTATTATCATCAAACAAAAATCATATACATGCATATTCAACAAACATATGTTCGTATTCCTGACCCTAAAAGAATTAAATTAGCAAGTCGAGCATATAAATGTGTTTTCATTGGTAATTTCCTTAATATTAAAGCATATAGATTTTTTGATTTGAATGCTCGAGTTATTGTTGAGTCAAGTGATGCTGATTTCTTTGAACATAAATTTATGTTTAAACTTAGGAATAGTGGGGGCACTTCTACCATTAATAATCTAATAATAAAAAATAATGAACATAGTAAGGAAAGTGATCTGAACTTAGAAGAAGCAAAAGAGCTAAGATGGCTAAAGATTTTGGCCCAGAATATTATGCTTATGTACTAGGACTCTGCTAATCTAAAAGAAGTTTTGTCTTCTTTAGATCCAGATCTTTGGCAAGAAGCTATAAATGATAAAACTGAATCTCTTGAATCTAATAAAACTTGGCATCTAGTTGATTTACCTCCAGGTTATAAAATTATAGGTTGTAAATGGGTATTTAAAAAGAAGTTTAAATCTGATGATACAATTGATAAATATAAGGCTCGTCTTGTAGCTAAAGGATTTAGACAAAAAAACATTGACTTATTTGATACTTTTTCACCTATTACAAGAATAACATCAATTTGAGTATTAATTCTTGCTTCACTATACGATCTACTAATTCACCAAATGGATGTAAAAACTGCTTTTCTGAATGGTGAATTAGAAGAAGAGATTTATACGAACCAACTCGAAGGTTTTGTTATACCTAGTCAAGAGTATAAAGTTTGTAAATTAGATAAATCTCTATATGGTCTTAAATAGACACCGAAACAATGACATGAAAATTTTGGCAATCTAATTATTTCACATGGTTTTAAAGTAAATGAAAGCGGCAAATGTATTTATTATAAATCCGAGAATAACATTTGAACTATCATATGCTTATATGTTGATGATTTACTTATATTTGGTGCAAATATTCATGCTGTAAATCATGTGAAGTCCATATTATGTGTCAATTTTCATATGATAGATCTTGGTGAAGCAAATGTGATTCTAGGTATTAAGATGACTAAGTCTGAAAAGGAAATTTCTTTGGATCAATCTCATTATATTGAGAAGATGTTAAAGAAATATATTACTTTGAATGTAAACCTGCTAATACACCATATGATCCAAGAGTAAAACTATTTAAGAACACTGGCGAATGTGTAAGACAGTCTGAATATGCAAGCATCATTGGTAGTATTGGTATGCCACTAATTGTACAAGACCCAACATTGCATATGTCGTTGGATTATTATGCAAGTTTACTAGCAAAGTTAGTATAGAGCATTGATATGCTATTGAAAGGGTCATGAGATACCTTAAAGAACTATGGACCTTGGATTACACTATCAAAAGTTTCTCGTTGTCGTTGAAGAATACAATGATACAAATTGGAATGCTTTATCAGACGATTCCAAAGCTACTAGTGGATATATTTTTAGTATTATAGGAGGAGCTGTTTCTTGAAAATCTAAAAAACAGACTATCATGACTCGATCCACTATGAAGTTAGAAATGATAGCACTAGCCAAGCAGATTACTTAAGAAATCTACTAGCTAAGATCCATTTATGGAAAAAATCGATATCAGTTGTGTTGATCCATTGTGATAGTACCGCGGCTATTACAAAAGTTGAGAACCGTTATTATAATGGTAAAAGATGACAAATTCGTCATAAGCACAGTATTGTAAGAAAGCATATCTCTTCAGGATCTATAAGAGTGGATCGTGTATGCATTGATGAGAATTTGCCGAATTCTTTGACGAAAGGACTGGACAGGGAGAAAGTCCTTTCTACATCTAAAAGAAAGAGACTATTGCCCTTAGATTGTTGAGTCACGCACATGGCAACCCAGCCTAATGACCGGAGATCTCAAGAACTAGGTTCAATGGGTAATAACAAGTTGTAAAGTGATATGAGTTGAACATGCTATTTTTATATACTTAGAAGCATGCATTCCTGAAGTGATTAGAGGATGAATTAATAGATACTCTTAATGAGATCTATACTCTAAATGGAGTGAAGTATCTACCTTCAAGAGTACTCTTGGTAGACTCACATGTGTGGATGTGGAAATGTAGTCGTTTCCTATGGAATTTTGGACAAGATTCGTACAACATTCACTAAACTAGGATAGACATGCGTGCCATAAACGCACGGGCTTAGTTGATAACACTTAAGAAAGGTTGTGTGTGATTTGATGTCAGGAATAGAGTTCAAGACTACGAGTCGCTCTAGTAAACTAAATCTTACTCACTATGCAAAGGTTCAAATCGAAAGATACATTTTGTTTATGCACAATCCTATTTTTCAGAAATTGCTTGGAATTTTTTTTAATAATTCAAGTGGGGGATTGTTGGAACTTAATGTGAATTAATTAAAAATAAATAAAAACAGGTTAATGGTTATACATTTATAAGCCATTATTATATTGAGCCGTTGCAAATGTATGCCGATTATATATTTATGAGTCATTATTATACTTAACCCGTTGCAAATGTTTTACGGTAATATATATTCATGAGCCATTATTATTGAATCGTCGCAGAAATTAATGGCATATTTCATTTTAAATGACAATAAATTCAAATCCATTAACACTCTCTTACTTCAGTAACACATACAATTTCCATTCCGTCTATTTAAACGATTTATAGACAAAAGAGAAAATGTGAATAACAGACAATTTTTCTTTGTCCTCTGCATTTTTCTCTCTTTAAGAAACTTTGCAAGCAATTAAATTAGAAAGTGTTAGATTCAGAACAATTTGTTGTAGTGCAAACAGCAAATTGACCAAATTTCAAAGACTATTTTTATCCTGGGGACTGAACGGTTGATAGGTAGCTCTGCACCTTAAGGCTAAGTCATGAATCGTCTTAAAAATAGCGACCGGGTCCACGACTCAGCCATAAAGACACTACAGATTTAGATCGAGCTACAACAGACTCACTACTTACAGTGTTTTTAAAATGATGTTTAAACTGATGGTCAAAATATCTCGGTTGTAAACTTTCAAAGACAACATCCATATGCATAATAAAGGAAAAACAATTAAACATTTACTTTTAGTTGTCCAATGTTTGAATGACACATCAATTACAGAGGAAAGCCAAATAATTATTGAGTCCAAGGACCAAGAAAACAGAGTTTGGGCTTCTTATAGGTTGAAGGGTTAGTTTTGAGTTAATGTGAAAATTTCCATAAAATAAAATAAAATTTGAAAGCCTTTAAAATTCTCCGTTCAAATGCAGAAGAAGTGGAAGGTCAATGGGAAATCAACAAAATAAATTCTACAAATAATAGCATAGTTAACCTTATATCATTTTGTGAACTTTTTAGTTTAAAATCCTCTATTACCCACATTTATAAACACACAAAAAATTCAGATTACAACCCACCATTTGGACAAATTACGATTTAGAAACTTAATCACCTTATTTATGTGCAGTATTCCTCACCGTAACATCCATGAATAAATGAAAATGTTATAGGCATAACCTATGCAGGATACGAAAATACAAGTTAAAATTAGCAACATCAATGCAAACATGGCCTGTCTAGTTCCAATATTTATACTATATGGGCATAGAAATGGTTCTAATTCCTCGTATGTTCATGTATAAGCATGCACACCAACAACCAGTGGTGCATGTATATGTAAAGAAACACAGACAATGATATATTTATATGTACACATAAACACACACACACACACACACACGTACAAACTTATATCCATATTCATGGATTAAGGTAAGCCTAGAAAGATAGAAATGTGGTATTAACAAGGTATAACTTCAGTACATCACATAGTAGTTTACAGTGGTAGATAAAGGTACAAAGGATTTGAAATATAAATAAATGTTATAAAATAAAAGATCACAACACAAACATAGCACACCATATTTTTCACTAACATGTGAATTTCAATGTTTGTTTAGTACAAAATGTAGTGTTAACTCGCAAACTCAATGCTCAATATTTCATAGCGTACTTAAAAAATAGTCCCAATATTGAGTCTCAACGACCTATTTATAAAATGAACTTACAGCTCCAATATAAGAAGAAGGTAGAATGAGTTTCAAAATGAATATTAATCAAGTAATGGGATAAATATTACAAAACTATTTTGATCAAGTAATGTCATATCCTCGAATTAGCTAACTCGCTTATTAATTTAATCATTTTCTAGATTGATTGTGTGAAATTAAAATAGATTACGATCATGCACAATTTACGTAGCAAAGACCTGCGCCTCAACTTAAAATATGCGCATACTCACAAGTGTATAACTCAAATTTACTCAAATTTCATTGACTTATCATAACTTACTCAAGTCTCTATATTTATCACTGTATAGTTTATTTATTTCTATTTCATTTTTTTATCCGTTTTCTACTTCTCAAAATAATTTACCATTTTCATATTAAAATTCAACTATTCACATTCAAAAAATTACACAACTTATTATTTAACTCATTTTAAACATTTATTTGTCACAAGTTTTGTTCGCGATCTACATGAAATAAAAGTTAGTCATTCAATCTGTGTATTGTCTGATCAAATTGTTTTTTGTTGTGACAGCAAAAAATCTTCTACCTCGTCTATAACCAATCGCAATCCGCAAACTGCTTAAAATCGCAGGAGATTAAAGTTAGAGCGAATGAAAAAAATTATAGACGAGGCTGTTGTAGACGACGAAATAACTGGTGAGGAAGATGAAAGTTCGAGCGAGGAGGAAGGAAGTCAAGACGAACACAATGTTGAAGGAAACGCAGGGGGTCAGGATCAAGTAGAAGAGCTTTCGAAGGAGGTTGATCCATCTCCTGACACCGAAGAGGAGACTGAAACAGAGATACAACCATTGGAAAAGAAAAGGAAAGGAAAACAGTTAATGGCACAACCAAGTGAATCGACAGAAAGCGAAGCACAATCAACATTATTGTTTGCGTTCGAAGATCATATTGCTTCTACCATATGGAACTCAATGGTATGTCTATGTATATCATATATAATTTTGGATAATCTTACTATATGTATATATATGAATATGTTTTGTTTATTGTTATGTAATGTAGGCCCCAAGGGAAGAAGCAAGAATTGTTAAGCTTCATAGTCATGTAGGAACTCATAGATGATGGGATTTAAACAACGAGTGTGCTTTTGTTAAGGATGCGGTAGCCGAATTAGAATTTTTGGATAAAATAAAACATGCACATAACAAAGTTAACAAGGCACTGATCAACGCTTTTATTGAGTGATTCTATCCAGAAACCAACACTTTTCATCTTCCGTTTGGGGAGATGGCAATCAGTATCGATAAAATGTTTCACATCAGTGGTCTTCCTATCGAAGGTAAAGCGGTTATGGGGCCACTTGGAGGATCAAGGGGAATAAGTGATAATGATGTGTATGAGTTGTTAGATAATTTCTTGGCATAAAAGAAAAAGAGGCTGACGAGTTTTTGGGAGGTGAGAAAAAAGTACGTTTGGAATGGTTGAGAACAACATTTTCTGGTTGTCAAGATTCCGATACTATGGAACGTAAACGACAATGCACAATTACATATTTGCTATATACTATTGGTGTGCTAGTTTGTGGGGATAAATTTGGAAATAAGGTCTCATTGCATTTTTTGCAATGTCTACGGGTGTTACGGCAAGTGAACACGTATTCTTGGGGCACAACATGTTTGAGTTGGCTGTTTTATAATTTGGCTCAAGGCACAAGAAAAAGGTGTACGTCAAATTGCAGGTTGCATGACTTCTACAGGTATGAATCAAAATTTAAAAATAAATTTACTTTCAATGTTTGTGTTTATAATTGATATTTCTTGTATAGGTTTGTATATTTGAACACTTCCCAGTTTTAAGACGACACAATCGTTATCCACGTGCATAGATTGGAGATCCTAAGTTAGCGTTTTACTTTGCGATGGAAACTAATACCAACTTGTGTTACGATTTGGTGACTCTTAGAGAGAAATTAGATGACCTTCAAGCGACAGATGTTGTTTGTAACTGTTAGAATGGTATAAGAGATCAGTACCCGTTCCAACCGTGTGCGTTATACAATGGACCGATAGTGTGTTTTGAAGTAATTGAGTTGTATCTTTCGCAAAGAATCCTTTGTCAATTTGGCTATGTTCAACCAGTACCTATAACCACTTTTGCTTTGGATAAGAAAAAAATGAAGTCGTTGCAAAAATCTTACAAGGTAGCATATTCTAATGTAGGAGATTTCAGCTGGAGCGAGTGGCAAAACCATCTTCTAAATCAAAGTCTAACCTCGACCCGTGTCACACAGCCTTAGGATTACGATCCAATGTACATGCAATGGTACGTATCTGTGTCACATCCTCTTGTTGCCAATCCAAAGTCACGATTTACGGAGCCAATGCAAGTTAGTGAAAATAATTCATTAGTTGTTTGCATTGTAATTCCATGTTTTCATTCAACTTATTGTTTTCTTAAAGTATATTCGATCATACCTTTAAAGTTTTAAATTTATAAAAACAGAGACTGAGAAACATTGCGGACTTCATTAAAGCTTGCGCTCCTACTGAGTCAATGGCCCAAGTTCTGGAAAGGATAGAACGCATTGAAGAAGATGAGCCACTTGATATATTTGGTGAACAAGTGCGTAGACAAGAAGAAGCCGCTGAACCAGTCGAAGGACCAAAAGCAAAGAAGAGTAAGAACATTAAAGAGGGTGAAGGTGGAAGACATAATGTGAAGAGGGTTGTGAGCAAGAAAAAAAGTTGAAGTTGGTGTTTTTTTTGTTTGAACTCATGTAGGTTCATACTATGTTCTGTTACGTAGTTTCATCCTTATTAGCATACGGTGAAATGTGGTGCAAGCAACAAAAAACTTGATGTTTTGTTTGAACTCCTGTATTGTGCATTTTATGTGAATGGCTATGGTATTGTTGTTTTGTGGTGTTTATTTTTTGTCATATTGATTTTTGGTGGTGCTTTTGTCTGATGATGAATTTATTTTGTGATATGGAATATGATAGTGATGAATGTTTGTGTGAAGCACTGTAATAATGCATGTTTGAATGTGTGAAATTTTTTTATGGTTAAATTAGCAGGCACAACACCTTTAAATCGAGAAAAAAAACAAAAAACGATACACCCCTATCGAAAATACCCTATACTTTCAGGAACGGCATGTCTTTGTCGAACCAATGGTCAACATACGTTGGGGAGAAATCGAACTAACCATGCAATTTGTGTGAAGCGGCAGTAACGGCAACAACTTTTCGAACTTAATGATTTACTTCGGTACTATGGTATCGAATAAGGTAAACACCAAGCCATCAAAGTGCCCATACCAATATCAGGCACGACACTTTTATATCAAAGTAATAAGACAAAAACGATACAACCCTGTCGAAAATACCCTAAACTCTCGGAACGACATGTCTTTGTCGAACCAATGGTCAACAGACGTTGGGGAGAAATCGAACTGACCATGCAATTTGTTTGAAGTAGCAGTAATGACAACTGCTTTTCGAACTTAAGTATATACTTCGGTACTGTGGTATCGAATAAGGTAAACACCAAGTCCCTAACATGCACATACCAATATTAGGCACGACACCTTTATATCGAAATAATAAATTAAAAGCGATATACCCTGGTCGAAAATACCTTAAACTCTCGGGAACGACATGTCTTTGTCGAACCAATGGTCAACATACGTTGGGGAGAAATCGAACTGACCATGCTATAAACTAAGTCACCAAAGCGTATAGAGTAGTAGCAGGAACGGCAAGGTTGGGTCAAGATTTATTATATAGGTCGATGTATATTCATCGATAGTGGACAGAATTCTCGAGATCGACAAGCTTTGATCGAAAATATAAATAACAGATGTTGGGTATTGATTGAACAGACGTTGGGTACTCATTGTCATCACAACACAATCAAAAGGTGGCCAAGAAAATGAAATCCAAAACAATCAACAAGTAAAAAGAAAATTAAACAATGAAAAACGGTTTATTTTTCATATACTCATTCACTTGCACTATGAACATGAACAGAAAACGATCAAGACCATATAGTAATTGTCATCACGGCACCATGAACATATACATTGACAATGATTCCTAGTACAAATTCAGATGAACACTATAAACATGAACAGAAGCAAAAACATGAAAGTCAATATATATGTTTGTCAATTCATTTATATATCGCAAATCCATTACAACCCATCAAGTGCATATCCCAAAGTCAATACATATGTCAAAGTCCATACATATCTCAAAGTAACGACATTTCATTCCTCTTCACTAGTAAGTACGTTAAGTGCGCTGCCTTCATCTTCGTCGTCATCCATATAAGCTAAGTACTTGTTCACTCTTTCCGCATATGGTTTGATCCAATCTTCCACGTTAATATTATAGAACTGCCAAAAATAAGTAAATTGAGGTGTAGGAGGCAAAGGAGAGTCGGAACTGAGTTTAATACCCACATAATGTGAGTTGTTTACGTGGCCCATAACTATCATACTATCATGGTTTAACATGGTCGGACGTACTATTATGGGAACAAATGTACAACTCATATGTTTACTTAACAAGACAACCACGGTGCCAAACGTTTCAGCTATTATAAATACTGATTCTGGCATCTGCATCCACTCACTAAATCCAATTGCATTTGGATATTGTATCCTTTTCTTCATTTCTTCAAAACCACATTCATCCCACATTCTTTTGTACATTTCCGAACGTAGTAGTAAATTGTCAACCATAGACTCATGAACAAACTTACACGGATTTTCTGGTCTTTGATTATGGAGATTCAATTGATTAACTGCAACCCAATAACCGCAATTACCATCACTAGGCTTATCGTCTATGCCAATTATGTAGGGTCTCATACGTTTGGGCATTTGCAATAAATATTCATCGTCAACTTGACTTTTTGCACATGCTTTAGTTTTGATGCCAAGCTTCTTTAAGTAGCGACCAACCGGAGTAAGATTTGATCCACATGACAATGACACTTCTGCATGTTCAAAGTAAGAAGGATCTCATTTAGTTGATTTAACTTTTTTCGAAGGTCTACCTTTTCTAATAGTTGCCACAGAGGGTTCTAAAATAGTGGTAGTTTGAGGGAACACTAGCACTTTCAAATCTTGTTGCATAACAAGTCTCACATTATCAGGCGATTCGTCATACCTACTTTTCAAAGCTATGATTTCCGGCAAGTCAAAAAAATCAAGAGTTGAGCGATGCAATGTAGGCGGAGTGCAAGATAATTGCTTCCAATAAGAGTCTATAACGGTTAGGGGTATGAAACCTTCTGAATGCCTAAAATCTGCAAGCATATGTGCACATGGTAGCCCATTTACTTTCCATAAAACACAACCACAATTGTCAATAGTCAAACCGATGTTTGAAATGTTACACAATTCGTTTAATAGTAAATCAAGTGCTTTGTGAGATACAAATCCAAAAATTTCTTTAAACATTGGTTCACTTCGAAATCTATGCATTGTTCTAGATGTACTCATTTCGAACGCATGTTCGATTGCAACTAATTCATTCTCACAACAAAGATGTGCATTAGTCCAACATTGCACGAAGATACCAGCAGCTGAATCGAAGTACAATTTCAAACGATGGTGTGCACTTTCGACTATGCTTGTTGATACATTATCATAGTGTTTTATTTTGTTTGTCCAAGCCAAAACAAACATCTCCTTATATCTATTAAGCCAATTTTTCATTACATACGTCACAGATTTTTGTGTTTGCCAATCCATTTGTCACGAAATAGATTTAAGTTTCGATAGTACTCTTCCTCGGATAATGAGTTAATTACATTTATCTAACAATCCCAAAAAAGTACATACTCCTTTTTTCCTTCCTCATCCTCCAATAGTACCTCTTTATCCCCAATTAATACTCGTTTCCTTTTTATAAAATTGAGTTTACAATTTGCCTAAACATTCTTCGAAATATGCCATGCGCACAAAATATGACGTGTTGCTAGGATGACAGTAGCTACTGCATTTGTAAGAGCAATTTCGGCATCTGTGATGATAACACTCGGAATTTCTTTATGTCTATAACACTTTCGACACATTCAAGAGCCCATATGTATGATTCCTTAGTCTCACGACTAATAAAAGCAAGTGCAACGGTAAAGGATGCTCCGGTTGATGTTTGCGACA
This sequence comes from Allium fistulosum, assembly GCA_030737815.1. Classification (NCBI taxonomy): domain Eukaryota; kingdom Viridiplantae; phylum Streptophyta; class Magnoliopsida; order Asparagales; family Amaryllidaceae; genus Allium; species Allium fistulosum. Next base: position 1,529,789,276 of record CM060902.1, read on the forward strand.
CCATATAGAAACATGGTAACTTGTATCGATTCGTCTTGAACATGCAATCTAAGAACAAAATTTAATGAAAGCACTTCGCAAGAGCAACACATCTAGGATGACTAGAGAATAAGTCGGAAACTTCATTGGTTGTACCATCAACTCTATGGTGCACGGAATAATGATGACTTGTAGCCAATTTCATAAACTGCTGCATAATCGACCTACCTTCCGTATAACGTAGTTTCAGCTTCACTTTCGCATTGTAAACATTTCTTATGGTTGACTGGTTGTCCGAATTGTCAATTTTAATAACGGTTAGAATATTTCGAGGCCTAACACCACTCTTTGTCATTGTTTCAACCGTCTTAATTTCGTGATCTTTCAGCCTCGCCACATACGAATGCCCGGTTAATACATTAGCAAGACTGTGATTGTGTCTTCCGTTCTTCACATTCAACATCCATCTTCCATCGTTAATACAATGTGCACTTAACTCAAATGGACATCCACATTTTCTACTTCCAGACCTTCTTTGTTTTTGTTGGGTTTTCGGAACATGACTCTTTGGTTTATGGTCAATATACTCTCCGCTTTGTTCACATACTAGAACCATCCAAGACCCTTTTCCATTGCCTAGCAAATTTCTTATTCTTGTTCTTTTCGTCACAATAACACAGTTGACACAAATCCCACGATCCCTACACCAATCCCGTACACTTTCCTTTGTCTCGAACAACTGCATCATAAATATGTAACATAAATCAAAACAAAACAAATCATACATACATACATACATACGTATACATATATTACTTTATCATACCACATCAGTAGTAAAATAAGAAGTCAAATTGGGGTAATCGGAAGACAGCATGGTAACTTCCTCTTTATGATTGTTATTGGCATCATCGTTCCCAAATTCTTTGCAATTGTCCACGTCGTTTGATTCATTGCAATCTTTGTTTTCATCGTTTTCAAATTCTTTGAACTCGTCCACTTCAGCTGATTCAATCGTCAAATCATTCTCCGGTACCTAACAAAAAGAAAGAAGTCAATCTCAAAATTTAAAAAACGATTCAAAAAAATGATTTCAAATTCGGCATGGAACAACCGTGATTTGCATTTATAAATAAACTTCAACCGCCGAATATAATCATATATCTCAGCACGAAGACGCCGAAATGTTGCACTCGGTTATCATACCAAAAATACGACAACTATTTATCGAAATTATACAAAAATTTCGATATAAAGGCTCCGAAATATTATGTAAGCTTCAGTGATCATATATCTCGGTATATTACTCTTGAATTTGTGTGGTAATCTCGGCGCATGCTCTCCGAACTAGCATTTTTGCAGAAATGCTAATTCGTTCGTGAAACCCTATGTAAACCCTAGCCAATAAAAAAACTTACGTCTTCGTTGTTTGTTTCGACAAATTCAACGAAACGTTCACTTTCTTGAGTTAGACTCATATTGTTCTCTTTCTCCGGTGAATAAATTTCATTGAAAGTAGATTTCTTCATGATTACAGACTAATGATTTTGATTAAGGAGGAAAAAAATGATAACTGCAGTTACAATTTAATAAAATAGGTGAAAAGATGATAGCAAAGGGTAATTTGGTAATACTATAGTTTTATGTTAAGGGGGGACTAATTTTTTTTCTACCCCCTTAGTAAATTTTATTTTAAAAAAAAAATGACCCCCCTTTAACAATTTTTGGAGTGTCATTAACAATGCCCTTTTTGATACCCTAAAATCAACATCCTTCCCTAAACAGAAAAAATAAAGCCACGTGCATGTAAAAAGTGACAGGTTTCTCTAAACTCATGCTCTCTAATTTCTTTATCTTTTCTATTTCATTTTTCTAGGTCATCTGGTTTCACATTTTCTTCCAACTGTGGTTTTTTGTCTTTTCTTTTGCCTTTTTTGTTCCGCATATTTATTTAGGTTCTTTTTTGATGAAAGAGTGATCATCAACTTGAGGAGAGCACTCATACATACTTATTATTATAGAAGTTAATAGACTACCAATAAACTTAGTAGATAATCATACACGTTTAAATGTATGATGGGTTTTCCAAAATGTTGTGCCCACTATGAACTATGTAAGTATCATCAAAATAGTTATCAACCCGAAAATAATAATTATGGCAAACTATTTAACTATACTTATTGCAATACAAGATAATAAAATGGAGCTGTAATAAGGGTAGGTATGTTGTGCAAAAACAGAAGACACTAGGCTTGCTGAAGGCTGATGCATAGGAGAAACTGCCAAATAGAAACAACAACGGATGCTTGGAGCTGAAGGAAACTGAAGATAAATAGTATAGATGAAGATCACTGAAATTGCAAAGTGTATTACTGAACACAATGAAGATAGCTGAACATGGTTAAAACCCGACTTGCTATGATATACAAATGAAGACAGAAGGCGACTTTAATATACAAAAGTGAGTTGAAACACTTGATTATTAAACAATTGAGAACTTAAAATTGGTGCAACCTAAGCTGTAGTATTAGCTAAGGAGCAACATAGGAACCTAAATGGATGCAAGTTAATCAGTTGGCCAGTATGTTATTGTTGGAACAATGAGACTAAATGAATAGGTAATTGATGCACTGTCCAGAATGAACTATGTAGCCATCGAAGTACGATGCAAATCTGCTGCTACTGAAATATGGCACAGAGAATAGGTGCTAGTTTGAATTGAAACTCTATTGTTATGTGCTGAAATTGTAATCGCTATGTACAATGATTAACAGTTTGGTATGTAGTAGAACAAACATAGCTGATCAAAACTTACCGTGATGGCAGTCTGCAGCGAATTTAGAAACGTCCGAGTCCAGTATAATTACTGTTTCCTTGAAACAATATTGCTCACTCTATGACATTGAAGGATTATGAGCAACTGTTTTCCAAGATGAAACGGACTGAACTCTGCAATGTCGCGCTTGCAGTCACAGAGCAACAATAAACTCAAAAGAGATTGAAAAAGAACAGAGTGGAGGAATATATAGGCTTAGGAGATTATTTTGTATCCTTCATTCCTTTATCTGAAACCTATTTATAGAGTTTTTTGACATCTATTCAGTAAAACAGTAATGTGGTTTGAAAATTACGACCCTTTAACCAATCGACATGACCATTAAAATGACCTTTTTGAGTATCTCAAATTATCTGTATCCAATCCTGGTCAACAGTCAACTGTCAAATGCAAAATGCTAAGTGCCTACAAGATGCCTCAAATGCCCATTCACACACGTTTCATGGGCTCGAGCATGGGCGTAGAGTAGTGCGTTGCACCACCCCTTACAATCACCATGGTGGTTCATACTCTATTATCTTATAGGAATTATAATAGTCTTCATATCTTAGTATATAACCACTTACATCATCACACACCCCCAGATGTAGGACTATCCCTATTTTGTAGGGCACTAGTACCCTATTCTTTAACTCATTTAATACATCATTCATTTTCCTAACAATCCCCCACATGAATGGGTGTTTATTCAATTGTTCCCAATGAAACTTTTGGTGTATTGGTTAAAGTAGCACGAAGGCCTTAAACTTTCCTAGTGAATATCTATTTGACTTACTAGCGAATAAGTAGACTTAGATGTCTTTCAACTGTAAGCCTTTTGTGCAAGTCAGAACAATAGATATCACACAATAATGTTTCTTATCTTCCTTGGTTCTTTGTTTTGTGTTCGTTTTTGCCATGAATATGTGCATGGTCTCATAAGTGCTTAAGAGAATTTGACTTGTAATTCTCCATGAAGCGGCACCTTCGCATCCACGTAGATGATTCTATAAAGAGTATTTGATAATACTCCACTTGATTCCTTAGATCCCATAATATTGACATCATTAAAAGCTAATGCTTATCCTATTCTCTAGCGGTTGTGCGTTGAATTATCTTAGGGATGGTAAAGAGAATGTATTCTCTAGTGCTGCTAAGTTTTATCCTTAACTTAATCATCCCTTTGAACCTATACCTTAGAATATCCATTCAATAAAATTGGGTTTCTGTCGAGGAAAACTTTTAATCTGTAGGCCTTAAGCCCATTCCCATTAACAAGGTTTGAGCTTTTTCTCTAGGCAAGCCTTTGGTTAATGGATCTGCTATATCTTTTGACCTACATAGTCTATAGTGATAGCTCCATTAGAGAGAAGTTGTATCATGGTTTTTTATATACGATGAATATGTTTAGACTTACCGGTGTATAGTCTACTATTAGCTCTACCAATAGCTGATTGACTATCACAATGTATACATATTGGAGGCACAAATTTGTCCCAATTCAGAGTGCCTTCTTGAAAAACTTCGAAGCCAATCTGCTTCTTCTATGGCTTCATCTAAATCAATGAATTATGATTCCATTTTTGACATTGCTATATAAGTCTGTTTGGATGATTTCCATGAAACCGCTCCATTTCCTAATGTAAACACATATCCAATTGTACACTTTGTGTCATTCGAACCAATTATCCAATTTGCATCACTACATCCTTCAGTCATGGAAGGATACCTTGAGTAATGTAATCCATAGTCCCGTGTGTATTTTAGGTACCTTAGAACTTTAATTATTGCTTTCCAGTGATTTTTACCGGGATTGCTGGTATATCTACTGAATTTTCTTACAATGTATGAAATATCTGGTCTTGTGCAGTTCATTACATACATGATGCTTCCTTGTATATGAGAGTATTCAAGCTTGCAGATACCATCACCAATGTTTTTTACCCTAATTTTGGTTCAAATCTACTGATGATTTCACAATAATTATACTATGGTTTTTGAAACTTTCAAACACTTTGGTAATGTAATGTGATTGAGATAATGCATATCCCTATGGTATCTTGAGAATTTTAACACCTAAGATCACATCAGCCTCACGTAGGTCCTTCATGTCAAATCTAGAGGATAACATTACCTAATATCAACAAGTCATCTACACAGAGACAAACCATTCTATATCTAGTAGCATCATGCTTCACATAGACATATTTATCCGATTCATTATTTTGAATCCATTTGATAACATCGTCTCATCAAAATTTTCATTCCACTATTTTGGTGCTTGTTTGAGGCCATAAAGCGACTTTACTAACTTGCAAATATTATTCTCATTTCCTCGCCTTTGAAAACCTTCACGTTGTTGCATCTATATTTCTACTTTTAGTTCACCATTCAAAAATGCAGTTTTTACATTTATTTGATATATTTCCAAATTTAGTATGGATGCGATGTAATACCCCAAAATTTTGTGAAAAATCATTTTTATAAAATGATTTAATTTTTGAATATTTAGATTTAAATATGGTGAAATTTTTGGGAATAAATAGTGTGCAAGGATATGTGGGCACATGCACACTGGAAATGGCACAAGGAAAAGATTCAAAAATTTCTGGAAAAAGAAATGATGATAATAAAATAAATAGACTGAGCAAGGAAGCATTTCAAATGTGATTTTGAAATATAGATTATTAATCAAATTAAAGATGTTTTTTTTATGTATGAAAAATTAAATATTCCCAGTAAAAAAAAAGATCAAATAAAAATATGTACACTTATGCACCTGTATATTTTCTGTGAGCAGAAAGTGTTAAAGCAAAACAATAAAAAGGAAACATTAAAAATGACATGAAATGTAATACAAGTCAATATGCTTGTGTAGGCAAAAATAGCAAAGGGGATTCTCAGAAATAATTAAAATATAAAATATGGTAGTCACACTTTTAACATGACTAGGTGAGTGGCCTTTTTCTGAAAAAGTAAAGGGAAGAAAATACTGCCTCCAACTAATTATTATGGCCGGGGTATTAAGGAGGAAAATGAATGAAAAATGCATGAAGATGGTTAGGTCAGAAATGGAATTTTGTTTTAACAAAACCCTAGTGGAAAAATGCATATAAATAGGCAGTTTTAGCCAGTAAAATTATCTTTACCCCGAGCTGCACAAAAATAAGGAAGGAAGAAAAATATTGGAAGGAAGGAGAAAACACTCATACATGGATTTTTCTGGATTAATAAGAAGAAATATTTAGGTGAGTAACCTCACTGAGTTCATGGCATTAAGACCTGAGATGAGGCAGCCACTTTTTATATTGCCATTTATATATTTCTGGTTTTGATGTGTAAGATTTCATCAATGCCTTTTGGATGTCTTACTTTAAATCTGATATGATTTAATATGGATGTTTTTTTTGTGATCTTTGCTTTGTTGAGACATTTGTCTTTGGATGTGTATCATTACTGTTTTATTTTTACTCAAAAATGTTAAAGTCCAGAATCTTAAAATTATATAGAGAATACTCTCAACTGTTATAGATCTATGGCATGGAAACTTTAAAAAAAAATGTTGGGAGCTGCATTATACCTGGTATAAGTGCTGAGGCTTGAGAAGAAAGATGTTAAGGGTGCAATAGAAATTTTCTAAGTGTTGGGCCCTTAATCAAAAAAAACTCACAAGCTAAAATTATGATTGAACCAGATCCTGAATCTGAATCAATCATAAAGGCTTGCAGATCAATATAATAAGAACATGCCATGCCTCCTTTACAGTTGAAAATATTCTTATATTTTACTGAGATCAAGACATATTGACCCCATTTAGGAAATAACTGTCGGCTTATTTATGAGGAGAACTACGCTAGGAAAGATTATGGATGTTTCCATGATTTCAGTGACATGTTCACTTAGCATATTTGATGATAGGATATAAGTCAACACACTAGTAAATAAACTAGGGAAGGGAAGGCCAAGAAGGCTGCTGGAATGCTTGTCATATTTGAAGTATGCAAGTTGGCACATGGTTTGCTTAAGCCCTGAGATCTTTGTGCAATGATGTGAATTAGTTCATTGCAATGTGTCCCTGTGATTCCTTAATAGCAAATGAGGCAAGAATTTAAATTGAATTATACAACCTGTAGATGAAGAAATAGGAATATGTATATTTCTTAGGTTGGTTGGTATGGAACTATAATGGTTCCAGTGAATGCAAATGTTGCAAATAGATAATTATTTTTGCATGGTTATGTATGCAAGTGTAAGAATGATAGATGAATATATCATACCAGAATCTACTTATTTATACCATGTTAAAGTAATTGAATGCAGAAATTTGCTTAAATAACTAGTTGGTACTCTTACATTCTCTGTTGCTTAATATCATGAATGTATTGATGTTACTCATACCAGATCTTAGATCTGACCCTTGTTTGCTCATGGCATATGGGGTATCTCATTTTAAAATGAGGCAGCCACTCATGCTCTTTCAGGGAACGCAGGCACTAAGTAGAAAATGAAGTTATGGCTATTATGGAGGAGTGAATGAACATGCTAGCTAGTTTCAATAAGAGCTTAAATTGATTATATCTGCATGTATTCAGGAAAAGAAAAAAATTTATGTTTCTAAGATTTCCAGTCATGTAATGAATATTCTATGGTTAGTGATCAAGTTGCTCTTATGTTCTGTAAAGTGTCAGATTAAATTAGTTGTTCTGTCGAAATTATTGTGTGTTAAGGTTTGATTTGTTTTGAAATAGTGTTTGGAATATAAACAAGAAAAATATGCTCAAGTATTAGCTATGAAAATTTGGTAAGGAAATATACAGATATGTGAGCAATTGCTTTGCAATTATATTATGCATTGGACAATCTTTAGTTATTTTAAAAACACTGAGTTTTGGAGTAAATTTAGAATTTACCTTGAAAAATACCTTTAAGTATCTAATTGTTTTTCCTCTGAATTATGTCTACAAATGGTTCAAGTCTACTTTCTAAATTGTTTTGAGAAAAGTAATTGTCTGGGAAGGCTACAGGTATGATGTAAATGACTGGCATTTCAATTGCCATGATCAGGTACCTGGCATGACACAGGGCATATGAGTTAACCAGCTTCAAATGAGTGAAGTTTTGATTGATTATGTCTGGTTGTGTTTTGTTAGTAAAAATGCCTTTCAAAAAGCTTTAGGTCATTTAGTACATGTTTTACCATAACCAATTTTCAAAGTCATAACAGATATACCATCTGGACAGGCTTGCACAAGCAAACCTGGAATTATTCTTATGAATATTTTTAAGTTCAAATTCTTGACATAGCAAATCTTATGCAAATACACAACTCACTATTTGTCATGTGGGCTAAGATTAAGGCAAACAAGTCACATAGATTGAATCTTAAATAAGAAAGTTTTTAGAAAATACATAAGTGGAAAATGATAAGTGAATATATCATTTCTGGTCTTAGCCAAATATCAATACCTTTGACCCATGATCTGAAATAAAAATCTCAAGAATCTTGAAATTTAACTGACATGGTAAAATTGATATTAAAAACTATCAATTAGAATGAGCAAGTTCGTATAAATATGCATAGGAATTACTAACTTATTACAAATATTCAAAAGTATATAGTAATAAACTTTAGGCAGAATTGCTAAAATCCAAATCAAACAGGATGCTCTTGTACAACAAATATAAATAAAGTATATACTCTGAATTTAAACAAGAGGAACACATACATCTTCATATGTATGTGTATATTATTAGAAATACACTGATATATTTATATTGGTTCATTATTTTGATCCTGGATATATTTTGTTTATTGGAAAAAGAAAATGGCCCTGGGAAATATATTTGTAATGAATGATATATCTATATATCATCTCTGTAAAAAAAAATCCCTACGAAATTAAGGTAGAAATAGGAGGGTCATTTCAGTTGGTATCAGAGCACTTGGTTGCATTGATTGCTAAGTAATATAGAAATGTATTATGTCTGTTTGTTTTGGATGAAATAATTTAGATAAGAAAATAGAAATTATAGAAGTACTCATAATATACTAATACCATTTGCCCAGAATTTAGTTAGCAGACCATGGTAGGAAGAGGATCTCATCACAATGCAGGACCCAGTGCACCTCAAATGCTTGATATGCAAGAATTTGTGAGGGTTTTAAGAGAAGGGATTGGGCATAGGCCTGAGAACCCACATGAAGAGCTTTCAAAACTACTAAAGATTTATTCCAATTTAGGAGGTAGGAGTTTTGAAGGAACTGAGAATGTGATGGAAATTCAAGCATGGTTGAGAACACTTGATAGGATTTTCAATGACATGCAGTTAGATGACCAAAGGAAGAGGCAAGTAGCTTCAAGACAACTGAAAGGGGTAGCTTTAAGCTGGTGGGAGGTGATCATAGCTGGAAGAAATGAAAATGAAATCACTTGGAATCAGTTCAAGGAGATGTTGGAGGCAAGATTTGTACCAGCATCAGCCAAGACCACTTTGCTTGAAGAATTTATCAAACTTAGGCAGGGAACTTTGAATGTCACCGAATACACTCAAAAGTTTGAGGGGCTATCCAATTATGGAGCAATGCTAGTGGCAGATGAAGCATCCAAAAATGATAGGTATATAAAAGGTCTGAACCCAGGACTTAGCAGAGCTATGCTACCATATGCAGATAGAACTTTTGATCAAGTAATTGATCTGGCCTTGAAACTGGAACAACATGACAAAGAAAGAGAGAAATATAGGAATTTTAAGAGCAACAACAAGAAGGATAAGGGAAGATATCGCCCTTATGATAAAAAGAAGGAGGAGGCAGACAACAGGAAGAGTAAAGACACAAAAGCCAATGATACTAAGACGAAATTGGTTTGCCATCATTGTGGTAAAGAAGGACACATCAAACCAAGGTGCCCAGAGTTAAAAGGAGGAGCCCTCAAATGCTACCTATGTGGGAAAGAGGGGCATATGAAGAGGAACTGTCCTGAGAATAAACAGCAAGGGAAATTGGCAACTTTGGAAGGTAAAGGCAAATCTGCAGTGAAAATTGATGCTGAAAATCATGGCCAAGTGGAAGGTACATTACTCATTTGTGCCATACCCATACCAGTAGTATATGATACTGGAGCAACACACTCTTTGATTTCTTATGAAATAGTTAAAGTGTTAAAATTAAACTGCATATTGGTTGAAACCCCATTACTTGTACAAAGTCCCCTAGGGAGTTCTAGTGTTTTGAACATGAATTGTGTGGATGTGGAGTTAAACATAGGAGGAAATATTTTTATTTCCAATTTATATGTTTTAAATTACCCAAATATAGGAGTTATATTGGGGGTAGATTGGTTAAGGCAATTTAAAGCCATAATTAATTTAGACTCATCTACCATATCATTGCAAAATTCTAGAGGCCAGAGGATCACAGTTCTATGTGAAGTAGCTAAGGAAGGGAAATTATATCATTTAGTTGACTTAGAAAAAGATCTCAGTGTACTAACCATTGAAGAAATTCCCATAGTTAATGAATACTTGGATGTGTTTGGGGAAGTTAAGGGTGTTCCACACCACAGACCAGTTGAGTTCCAAATTAATCTCATTCCAGGAGCAAGTCCAATAATCAAGAAACCTTATAGAATGGGGCCGAGTGAACTGAAAGAATTGAAAAATCAGTTGGAAGAATTAGAAGGCAAGGGATTTATAAGGCCAAGCAATTCCTGCTGGGGTTCTCCAGTAGTGTTTGTAAGAAAACAGGATGGTACCTTGAGAATGTGCATAGATTACAGAGAACTGAATAAAGTAACCATCAAGAATAAATACCCATTGCCTAGAATAGATGATCTCTTTGATCAACTCAGTGAAGCTAAAATATTTTCTAGACTAGACCTAGCATCAGGATTCCATCAAATGAAGGTTGAAGATTCAAGTGTTAAGTATACTGCATTTAACACAAGATATGGCTTATATGAATTTATGGTTATGCCATTTGGTTTGACAAATGCTCCTTCATATTTTGTTGATTTGATGAATAGAATATTTAGAGATTATTTAGACAAGTTTGTACTGATTTTTATTGATGACATTTTGATTTATTCCAAGACAGTGGAAGAGCATAAAAATCATTTGCATTTAGTTTTGTCAAGACTAAGGGAAAATGATTTAAAGGCAAAATTTTCAAAATGTGCATTTTGGAAAGAAGAAGTACATTTTCTTGGGCATGTTATCTATGCCAAAGGAATATCAGTAAACCCTAATAAGGTAGTGGCAATCCAAGCATGGAAAAGGCCTAGTACCATCAGTGAGATTAGATCATTTATGGGGATGGCAGGATATTATAGGAGATTTATAAAAGATTTCTCAAAAATATCATCACCACTTACCAATTTAACTAGAAAGAACCAAGCCTTTGTATGGACAGAAAAATGTGAGCAAGCTTGTATCAAAATAAAGGAAGCTCTGATTAATGCACCAGTATTGAGAGTGCCAGAAGGAAATGAAAATTTAGTTGTGTACACTGATGCAAGTGGCTCTGGGTTAGGGGCTGTGTTGATGCAGCAAGACCAGGTGGTAGCCTATGCATCTAGGCAATTAAAGCCACATGAAACAAGATATGCAACCCATGATCTTGAACTAGCAGCAGTTGTGTATGCTTTGAAACTTTGGAGACATTATTTGTTAGGTGCCAAATTCATTTTGTACACTGATCATAAGGCACTGAAATATTTATTCTCACAAAAAGATTTGAACATGATGCAACATAGATGGGTAGAGTTCCTAGCTGCCTATGATCTAGATATAATGTATACACCAGGCAAGGCAAATAAAGTTGCAGATGCCTTGAGTAGACAACATGCCAAGGTAGCCATGTTGATGATGGAAGAATTTAAGGATTTGATTATACTTACTGATTTGGAAATTGAGGAAAACAGTGGGGTACAAATGATGCCCATTGAAGAAGATGAAGGTAAAGGAAAATTAAGTATGATATCTCTGCAATCAGATTTACTTCTTAAGATTGGGAAAATGCAGGAACAAGACCTAAACATGGTGGAAAAGAAAATGCTCATATCAAAAGGGGAGGAAGTAATAAATTATCAAGTTGATAAAAATGGTTATTTAAGGAATAAAAATAGGATATGTGTTCCAGAAAATATAGAATTGAAGGAGGAAATATTAAATGAATACCATAGGAGTAAGTACACCATACACCCAGGTAGCACCAAGATGTATCAAAATTTGAAAAGAAATCTTTGGTGGAAGGGGATGAAGTCAGATGTGGCCAGACATGTTGCAAGGTGCATGACTTGCCAACAAGTCAAGGCAGAGACACAAAGGCCATCAGGACTAATGCAACCCCTTAATATACCATAGTGGAAGTGGGAGGATATATCTATGGATTTCATAGATGGTCTGCCTAGATCTAAGAAGGGAAACACAAGTATATGGGTAATAGTGGATAGGCTAACTAAGGTAGCACATTTTATCCCAGTTAAAACAGAAAGAAATGCTCCAAAATTGGCTCAAATATTCATGAAAGAGGTAGTAAGGTTGCATGGCATACCCAAAACCATTGTGAGTGATAGGGATACCATCTTCACCTCAAGATTTTGGAAAAGTTTTCAAGAGGCCATGGGGAGTGAATTGTGCTTAAGCACTGCCTACCATCCACAATCAGATGGTCAAACTGAGGTGGTGAACAAAGTCTTAGAAGATTTGTTGAGAGCATGTACACTGGACTTTGGAGGCAACTGGGAAGACCACCTCCATCTAGCTGAATTCACATACAATAACAGTTACCAAAGCACCATAGGGATGGCACCATTTGAAGCCTTATATGGCAAGCCATGTTTATCACCTATATGCTGGGTAGAGACTGGAGAAAGGGCTGTTCTAGGACCTGAATATGTTAAAGAAACTACAGAGAAAATTGGGTTAATAAGAAAAAGAATAGCAGCAGCTCAAGATAGGCAAAAGAAATTTGCAGATAGGAAGAGAAAGAAAGTGGAATATGAAGTGGGAGACTTTGTTTTCATCAAGATTTCACCTATGAAGAAAGTCTTGAGATTTGGCAAGCAAGGTAAGCTCACACCAAGGTATGTTGGACCCTATAAAATTCTAGAAAGAATTGGTTCATTGGCTTACAAATTAGAATTACCAGAGGAAATGAAAGCAATGCATAATGTTTTTCATGTGTCCCAACTTAGAAGATGGGTACATGATAAAGAAGACATTTTGGAAAAGACTACCAAAATTCAAATAAACCCTGACTTGGTTTATGAAAAAGAGCCAGTGGGGATTATAGCCAAGGAAGAAAAGAAATTAAGGAGCAAAACCTTGAAACTAGTTAAGATCCAGTGGAGTAGTGATCCTAATGACTGCACATGGGAGTTAGAGGATAAGATTAGGATGGATTATCCTAAGCTTTTTGCAAATTAAAAGGTAATTTTTTTTTCTGGAAAAAAAAAATTTATGCATAGTTGATATGGTTGAATTTGTTTGCTTATGCATATGTTTGATAAGTTTTCAGAAAAGAAAATGATGCTTGTTATAAATGTTAGAAAAATTGTGAGGACACAATTCTTAAAAGGAGGGGTGAATGTAATACCCCAAAATTTTGTGAAAAATCATTTTTATAAAATGATTTAATTTTTGAATATTTAGATTTAAATATGGTGAAATTTTTGGGAATAAATAGTGTGCAAGGATATGTGGGCACATGCACACTGGAAATGGCACAAGGAAAAGATTAAAAAATTTCGGGAAAAAGAAATGATGATAATAAAATAAATAGACTGAGCAAGGAAGCATTTCAAATGTGATTTTGAAATATAGATTATTAATCAAATTAAAGATGTTTTTTATGTATGAAAAATTAAATATTCCCAGTAAAAAAAAAGATCAAATAAAAATATGTACACTTATGCACCTGTATATTTTCTGTGAGCAGAAAGTGTTAAAGCAAAACAATAAAAAGGAAACATTAAAAATGACATGAAATGTAATACAAGTCAATATGCTTGTGTAGGCAAAAATAGCAAAGGGGATTCTCAGAAATAATTAAAATATAAAATATGGTAGTCACACTTTTAACATGACTAGGTGAGTGGCCTTTTTCTGAAAAAGTAAAGGGAAGAAAATACTGCCTCCAACTAATTATTATTATGGCCGGGGTATTAAGGAGGAAAATGAATGAAAAATGCATGAAGATGGTTAGGTCAGAAATGGAATTTTGTTTTAACAAAACCCTAGTGGAAAAATGCATATAAATAGGCAGTTTTAGCCAGTAAAATTATCTTTACCCCGAGCTGCACAAAAATAAGGAAGGAAGAAAAATATTGGAAGGAAGGAGAAAACACTCATACAAGGATTTTTCTGGATTAACAAGAAGAAATATTTAGGTGAGTAACCTCACTGAGTTCATGGCATTAAGACCTGAGATGAGGCAGCCACTTTTTATATTGCCATTTATATATTTCTGGTTTTGATGTGTATGATTTCATCAATGCCTTTTGGATGTCTTACTTTAAATCTGATATGATTTAATATGGATGTTTTTTTTGTGATCTTTGCTTTGTTGAGACATTTGTCTTTGGATGTGTATCATTACTGTTTTATTTTTACTCAAAAATGTTAAAGTCCAGAATCTTAAAATTATATAGAGAATACTCTCAACTGTTATAGATCTATGGCATGGAAACTTTAAAAAAAAATGTTGGGAGCTGCATTATACCTGGTATAAGTGCTGAGGCTTGAGAAGAAAGATGTTAAGGGTGCAATAGAAATTTTCTAAGTGCTGGGCCCTTAATCAAAAAAAAACTCACAAGCTAAAATTATGATTGAACCAGATCCTGAATCTGAATCAATCATAAAGGCTTGCAGATCAATATAATAAGAACATGCCATGCCTCCTTTACAGTTGAAAATATTCTTATATTTTACTGAGATCAAGACATATTGACCCCATTTAGGAAATAACTGTCGGCTTATTTATAAGGAGAACTATGCTAGGAAAGATTATGGATGTTTCCATGATTTCAGTGACATGTTCACTTAGCATATTTGATGATAGGATATAAGTCAACACACTAGTAAATAAACTAGGGAAGGGAAGGCCAAGAAGGCTGCTGGAATGCTTGTCATATTTGAAGTATGCAAGTTGGCACATGGTTTGTTTAAGCACTGAGATCTTTGTGCAATGATTTGAATTAGTTCATTGCAATGTGTCCCTGTGATTCCTTAATAGCAGATGAGGCAAGAATTTAAATTGAATTATACAACCTGTAGATGAAGAAATAGGAATATGTATATTTCTTAGGTTGGTTGGTATGGAACTATGATGGTTCCAGTGAATGCAAATGTTGCAAATAGATAATTATTTTTGCATGGTTATGTATGCAAGTGTAAGAATGATAGATGAATATATCATACCAGAATCTACTTATTTATACCATGTTAAAGTAATTGGATGCAGAAATTTGCTTAAATAACTAGTTGGTACTCTTACATTCTCTGTTGCTTAATATCATGAATGTATTGATGTTACTCATACCAGATCTTAGATCTGACCCTTGTTTGCTCATGGCATATGGGGTGTCTCATTTTAAAATGAGGCAGCCACTCATGCTCTTTCAGGGAACGCAGGCACTAAGTAGAAAATGAAGTTATGGATATTATGGGGGAGTGAATGAACATGCTAGCTAGTTTCAATAAGAACTTAAATTGATTATATCTGCATGTATTCAGGAAAAAGAAAAAAATTTATGTTTCTAAGATTTCCAGTCATGTAATGAATATTCTATGGTTAGTGATCAAGTTGCTCTTATGTTCTGTAAAGTGTCAGATTAAATTAGTTGTTCTGTCGAAATTATTGTGTGTTAAGGTTTGATTTGTTTTGAAATAGTGTCTGGAATATAAACAAGAAAAATATGCTCAAGTATTAGCTATGAAAATTTGGTAAGGAAATATACAGATATGTGAGCAATTGCTTTGCAATTATATTATGCATTGGACAATCTTTAGTTATTTTAAAAACACTGAGTTTTGGAGTAAATTTAGAATTTACCTTGAAAAATACCTTTAAGTATCTAATTGTTTTTCCTCTGAATTATGTCTACAAATGGTCAAGTCTACTTTCTAAATTGTTTTGAGAAAAGTAATTGTCTGGGAAGGCTACAGGTATGATGTAAATGACTGGCATTTCAATTGCCATGATCAGGTACCTGGCATGACACAGGGCATATGAGTTAACCAGCTTCAAATGAGTGAAGTTTTGATTGATTATGTCTGGTTGTGTTTTGTTAGTAAAAATGCCTTTCAAAAAGCTTTAGGTCATTTAGTACATGTTTTACCATAACCAATTTTCAAAGTCATAACAGATATACCATCTGGACAGGCTTGCACAAGCAAACCTGGAATTATTCTTATGAATATTTTTAAGTTCAAATTCTTGACATAGCAAATCTTATGCAAATACACAACTCACTATTTGTCATGTGGGCTAAGATTAAGGCAAACAAGTCACATAGATTGAATCTTAAATAAGAAAGTTTTTAGAAAATACATAAGTGGAAAATGATAAGTGAATATATCATTTCTGGTCTTAGCCAAATATCAATACCTTTGACCCATGATCTGAAATAAAAATCTCAAGAATCTTGAAATTTAACTGACATGGTAAAATTGATATTAAAAACTATCAATTAGAATGAGCAAGTTCATATAAATATGCATAGGAATTACTGACTTATTACAAATATTCAAAAGTATATAGTAATAAACTTTAGGCAGAATTGCTAAATTCCAAATCAAACAGGATGCTCTTGTACAACAAATATAAATAAAGTATATACTCTGAATTTAAACAAGAGGAACACATACATCTTCATATGTATGTGTATATTATTAGAAATACACTGATATATTTATATTGGTTAATTATTTTGATCCTGGATATATTTTGTTTATTGGAAAAAGAAAATGGCCCTGGGAAATATATTTGTAATGAATGATATATCTATATATAATCTCTGTAAAAAAAAAATCCCTATGAAATTAAGGTAGAAATAGGAGGGTCATTTCATGCGATTGCAATAAAATCCTAATTAATGTTATCTTTGTTACTGGTTAGTATGTATGGAAGTAATCTAGATCTTCCTTTTGTCTAAATTCCTTGACTACAAGTCGTGTTTTATACATGTCTATTGAACCGTCAAATTGTAGTTTTTGCTTAAAAATCCACCTGTACCCTGGTGGTTTAGATCCTTTAGGTAGACCTACTAGTTCCCATGTATGGTTTGTAAAATGGATTCGATTTCACTATTGATAGCTTCCTTCTAGCAAGGAGCATCAGATGATGACATTGCTTGTTTTATGTTAGAGGTTTATTTTCTATCATATGTGCGTAGAATCAGGTTAAAAGGGTTTAGAGATCCTTTAATTTTTTCTTCTTACCGGTTCCTCTAAATTTGGTTCAATATCTTTTTCTTGTGTTAAGGTAGTTTCATAGGCACTTTGATCATTACCACTTTGATTAGCACTACCCTTTACTTCTCTTGGCTTTTCTGTATAATAGTTTCAACTGAAGTTTTTAGTGGGTGTATTTGTTCAAAAAATCTTGCATTTCGGAATTCGACTATGGTGTTTTCATGAATATCATCAATTTCAGATTTATACACCAAAAATCGATATGCACTACTATTATTGCATAACTAATGCATATGAAATCTACTTTTTTGGTCCAATTTTGACCTTTCTAGGTTTAGGTACTTCTACTTTGGAAAGACACCCCCATACTTTTAAGTATTTGTAGAATGGTGGTCTATTTTCCCACAGTTTATGTGGAGAGCTAGAAGTTTTCTTACGAGGCACTTTATTCAGAATATGATTAGCTAAAAGTATTGCTTCGCCCCAAAAGTTGTCTAGTAGACCAGAACTAATGAGCAAGACATTCATCATATAAGTGTACGGTTTTTATGTTATGCTATTCCATTTGATTGATGGAAATATGGTGCCGTTGTTTAATGAATTATATCATTTTGTGCACAGAATTCCTCAAATGGAGATTCATATTCTCCTCCCCGATCACTTCTTAAGGCTATTATTTTCTTGCTTAGTTGATTTTCAACTCCTATCATGTATTGTTTAAACATTTCGAATGCCTCGTCTTTGCTCCTTAGTAGATACACATAGCAGTTATAGTACAATCATCTATGAAGGTAATAAAATACCTTTTCTCTCCTTGAGTTTGACACATCTTTAGATCAGATTTATCTGTATGTATCAAGTCTAAAGGTTCTGTATTCCATTCAACATGATGGATGGAAGTTCTAGTCATTTTTCTTCGGCACATATCTCACATTTATAATTTGAATTTATTGTAAACTTAGGTATAAAATCTAAGTTAATCAATTACGCAATGTATCAAAGTTAACATGGCTTAATCTTGCATGTTATATATTAGAGGATTCAAGGATATAAACCGAAGATTCTGTTTTATTATCAATGTCCTTTAGTACAATGGTCATTACATTTGTTTTAAACAGACCATCATTAGCATATCCTTTTCCAACACACACACGCACGCACACCATTTTTTGATAAAGTTGTCTGAGACAAAAACTAATTTGAAGCCATTCTTGCTTAGAAATGATGTAGAAACCAAATATTTTTGAATGTCTGGGATGTGCAGAACATCATTCAATGTAAGTTTCTTTCAAAAGTCATTTTTAGAATGATTTTTCCTTTTTCTTCAACCTTCGACATAGAGGAGTTTCCCATAAAGAGTTGGTCTTCTAGAGTTACAAGTTTGTATTTAGAAAACATTCATTTATTGGCGCACACGTGCTTGTAGCACTAGTGTCTGCAAACCATCCCAAGAATTGCCATTTAAGTTGCATTCTAAAATTACTGCAGTCAAATTTGTTTTAGAAATATCATAAGAAAGTTTGTCAAATTCGGTGATATTTTCCCGATCTTTCTTTTTCTTCGAACCTCGACACTCGCTTTCTTTGTGTCCATTCTTCCCACTTTTGTGACAGTTTTCTTTGAATTTGTTTAGCTTCTCGGTATTCGGATTGTATTCCCTTTTCCTTTTGTTAGTTTTTTTAGCCTCGACCACATTTTCCTTTGTCAATATACCATTAGTCGCTTTTTTCTCTAATTTTCTATTACCCTCTTTGATCCGTAGTCAAACAACCAGATCTTCCGTTGTCATTTCCATGTGCTTACGCTTTAGATAATTTTTAAAGTCTTTCCATAACGGTGGCAACTTCTCAATAGCAGCAGCCTCTTGAAATGGTTCACTCAGAGACATCCCTTCATTATGTATTTCATGAATTATGACTTGCAGTTCCTGGATCTAGTTGATCATTATTTTAGCATCTATCATTTTGTATTTAAGGAATTTTCCAACATTGAATTTCTTCATTCTAGCATCCTCCATTTTGTACTTTTTATCTAGAGATTCCCAGAGTTCCTTTGAAGTCTTCATTGTATAGTACACATTATAAAGACTGTTGTTCGATTCACTGAGAATGTAGTTTTTGCAGATGAAGTTTGAACTGTTCCAAACAAGGAGGGCTTCCACTTTGGTTACATCAGGTCCAGTTCAACCACTGAAGTAGCGTCTTCAGTAAGGATTGCCAGCCCTAATGTTGTCAAGTAGAAAAACATTTTTAGTTACCAATGCTTGAAATCCATTCCATTGATTTTTTTCTAGCCTTTCACCATTCGACAAAGCGACAGTCGTCGGAACCATTGTCCAGTTTTAAGTGTTGGCTGATTTGGTTGTAGAGGTAGCACTTTCTTTAGTCAACTATAGAAGACAGCCCTAATCAGTGACAAGAAAAAAGAAATATTGTTTCAAGATTGTAATCGCTATGTACACTAATTGATAGTTTAGTCAGTAGCAGAACAAACACAGATGATCAAACATACCATAATGGCAGTTCACAGTGAATTTAGAAACATCAAAGTCCAATAGAGTTACCGTTTCCATGAAACAATATTGCCCCCTTAATGACGCTGAAGTTTGATGATCAATTGTTTCCCAAGATAAAACAGACAGATCACAGCAATGTCGCACTAACAATCGCAAAGCAACAATGAACCCAAGATCGAAATAGAACAGAGTGGAGGAGTATATAGGCCTTTGAGGTTATTTTGTATACTTCATTCCTTTGTCTGAAACCATATTTATAGTGTTTTCAGGCATCTATTCAGTAAAATGGGAACAATTGGAATTGGGTTAGCCCGTAGCGGAAGAAATAGGTGAATTTTAAAATATTTACCACTTTTGGATTTTTTGGGCCTATAAAGTCTAAAAATATATTAGATCTAATCTAATAAAATTGTATTTTATTTGAAATTGATTAAAAGAAGTTTTTAATTAATTTAAACTAAAAAAATAGTGTATCAAATACACCGAACAATTTCTCATAAGTGTATATTAAGAGCAAGAAACTATTTGTTTCTTTCTCCAAAACTTATGTAATTTAGAGAAGGAAACTTTTATCTCTTTCTTAAAAAGTTATAAAGTTAATTAAAGACATACTATGCTTTATATGAAGAGAGAAACCTTCCATTTCTCTTTCTTTTAATTGAATTAATTGACACAGTAAATGCCATCAATTAGAAATTAATCCATGGCATAAAATGTAAGTTTATCTAAATATATACCAATGTGAATTATGAATGTACAATATTATGGCGTTATAATAGATGTATCAAATACCTCCATTTGTGTGAATATATAAACAGTGCTAAGATATTAAAAAGGTTTGAATATATAAATATATTTATTCCTCAATTGTGTGACATAATAGTTAAACATAGGTAAGTATGGTTAACTGATAACTAAGTATATATGAATGAACTAGAATCAATTTAAATGCAATCACAAAAGGGACAAAGAGGAGGGAGATAAAAGATAACAAAGATGATTGATTTATCTTTCCTTTTTGGAAAACTTAGCATATGAAACATTCAATTAATAATCAATGAATCATTATGACATAAGAATAAGAACAACAAAAAATAATTGATATGCATATACTATTGTCTTATTTTGAATTGTTTGTTAAAAATAAAGCAATTAAATTATACAATTTGAAATATAAACATTAAATGCTATATGTACACATACATATAAAGGCAATTATGTGTGTTTAAAGATTAAACCAAAACTTCTTAATTAATTCAAAATCAACTTCCATATTACATTAAAATTTTCAGATGTATTTGTAAAATTATGTAAAGTTGAATAATTAACAAAATACATATATGTACAATTAAATCAAGAGGTACAACCTATATGAATATATTTTTCTTTTCCTTTTTTTTATAAAACAGAAGTGAAACATACTAAACTAAAAAATATATTAACAATTCTTTAAATATTTAAAGAAGGATATTTGAGATATCAAACAGGGTAAACAATATAGAAAATGATTATAATCAATTTGTCATCAAAACATTCTTTAATCATATGTATGTTTCTATTACATTAGAGATGCAAATAATAAGAATATACAAACTTTCAAATTTAAAATATATACTTTGATTTAGGTGCTTAAAACATAGATCAATAATTAAAATATTATACTAATCATATACAAATCATTGTTTTGAACTATCAAAATGAAATGAAATCAATTAATATGAGCATACAAACTTCCAGATCTAAAGAATTACACTTTGATTTGAAAGTTCAAAACATAGATCTATAATTAAAACATTGTAAAATTATACATACCAATTTTAGTTTTGATTCATCTAAATAAAATTCCTACCAATCAATTCATATAATAAACAATTCAAACTACATAAACCATTTTCAAATCAAATGAAACAATATTATACACATATAAATTATGATATTCAATTTTGTTCATTAAACATTATATCAAAATCATTAGAATAAAATGATCATGCCTTAATTCCAAAGTCTTGAATCACAACTCGAAGCAATGAATTCACCATTAGATGTAGCCAAAAAATCACACCTTGAACGATGAATCAAATCTCCCAGATTCAAAATCAGTCTCCAGATGTTGCAAGGATCAAGAGGAATAAACCACTTTTCATAATTGATTTTATTTGTATTTGATTCTGGGAATAATTGAAGCCATGTGAGATAAAATATTTTCAGCCATTAGAGAAGAAGGAGAGAACCAAAAAAGTTATGGAAAGAAGAATGAAAAATTAGAAAGCCAATTGTACGTACATAATGATTTAGAGAATATGTTTTATCTGAAAGAAGGAAACCTATCTCATTCTTTAATTAAAACTTCCCTAATTAATTCTCTTGATTGAATTCCTCTTTTCAATCCTATTTCTTTACATGGTATGGCTGACAATTACATGACGTCAAATGACATAAGATTCCGTAAATCAATGCATGTAATTATCTTTTATTTAATTACATCGATACCATATATTAATGCGCGCAAATATAACTTTTATAAATGCATTCAAATAATTACAAATAACCCCCAAACATCAAATAAAACAAATATTAATTAATATTTCTCAAATATTAATTAATTAAATTAATTTACAACTTCTTATAGATTAATTAAATTATGTGGTTTTTTGGAGAATTCATCATTACGGTTGTGCGACCCAAAGGTGTAAATTCAGTCAGCGATTAATATTGAACAATTCAAATATTAAAGTTCACATATTACTTAGCAAGTGACGTGATATTTTCGCTGACTTCATTGCCTACACATCTTTTGGTAAAATCCAATTTTACTTATTATAAGTAGTACATAATAGTAACAATTATTTACACCAATTCTCTTCATCAAAACTATATCACATTAGGACTTTCGGAATTTGGTAATGGTCAAAATTCTTATATTGTCCACATTCAACTTTATAGTCCAAACACAAAATCCTTGGTTTAATAATAACTATTATTATTAACCGAACTGCTCTGGCCAGAGAATTTGACTTTAAGTTGACATCAGTTAACAGTGATACTAACCTCATATAACTAAGGAGACAAATCCTTTCTTGAATAGTGTTTCACTTCCAATGCTTTTACTCGACCCAACTATAGTCATTCTGTAGACATCGTGCCATGATTTAACTATAATCAAAGCGGAGCTTCCACATTGAAGATCAGTAGTATTCTCAAGTCAAGAGAACTGTGTAAATTAGTTACATTGATATTTTATGTTTGACCTTAGTTATATTAACCAATAGAAAACTCGTTCCATAGTTATCCAATAACTATCAGTACGTAACCCCTAGGTTCCCCCAGCAGTCATGCGTAATACATTGTCCAACAATTGGAGAGCGTTACATACTCTAGTTTCAATGGATACATTGATATTGTGACGACCCGGAATTTTTGTATATTTGAAATTGGAATATTTAATTAATTTTAGATATTCAGAGATTAATTATTAACTTAAATTTCAAATATCGCTGTTTATTGGGTGATTTAATTATTAAATTAAATTATTTGAAGTTGGATAAAATAGTAAATCTGGTATTCTAAGCTAATTAAAAATAATTTGAAGGCTCATAAAATTCGTATTAATAATACTGAAAGTGATAGAACTTTTAAAATGGAATTTCAAGGTGGGTTGTTCAATTTTAAAAATATATCGTTTAAATTGAATTTAAAAATAGCCTTTCGGGGCACAGTTTCGGAATTCGGCGAAACCAGTTCCATTGGATTAGTGATATTTTATTTTTATCGGATTTCAAATTTCATAGCTTTCAGAATTAACGTGTGATCGTACGAGGTATAAACGCTTAGACGATAATTATCAATTTAATTTAAATATCATTATCTGAAAGAAAATCAAATCACAACCGCAATTATTTCACATCTATTGCTTCTTTCATTAGCTACGAGCCACCATAGCATCTGTTTTCCATCGCCCTAGTTGTCTTCTTCTCTTCGTTAAAACACGCCACCCTCTATCTTTCTGCCGAAGCCATTTATTTCCCTTTCTATAAATCTCGAGTTTCCCCAAACAGAACTAATTCAAATCGAGAAAAAAATGGCCAAAGCTGTACATTTTCCCTCTTATCTCCATTTCAAAATCAAATGCCCTCTCCACTATTTTTCAACTCGCGGGGATGTTCAAAGTCGCGACGTCGTGAATACAATTTAATCGAGTCACGATCGGTTCAGGAATTCTCGATTTGGATGGAGATCGATACGCGCAGGAGTGGGAAGAGGTCACGAGCACGATTTGTCGAAGTGGCGTCGAGCTTGGGTGGCGCCGCGTTCAAGGGTTAAGGCCGCGATGAAGGGTTCGAAAGCGAATTCGATTTGGTCGATTGTGACGTTAAATTCGAGTTCGATCAATGGCACTGTTCGACTTGGATTAGAGATGCTCGTCGATTTAGGGTTGTCGTGGTCGTAATGTCGCCTGGAATCAGCTTGATCGAATCGTGATACTGGCAGTGAGGTATAACCATTTTGTTTCCAATTTAAAACTTAATATTTTTTTTTAGATATCAGGTAAGACAGTGAAGGAAATAAATTAATAGCTGAAGGAAGTATGGTTTGAACATGAATATATATATGATATTTATAAAATAAAGGTTTACAGTAAGGTTTAGCTGCAGTTTGTATATATATACATATACATATTTTAATATATATAGGCAAACAGTAATAAATATATAGGCAAGTAGGCAGTAGTCTTATTTCCTTCCATTTTAAATTGATTTCATTTAACCAAGGTGTATATATATATATATATCTTTTTGAGATAATATAAAGATTGTATACACATTTTAAAATCTTACTGTTAAATTTTAAGTAGACAGTATGATGAGGTAAAATATTATAAAGCATATTACAATCAAGTATTTACAAATTCAGGAGTGTTATGCGATGGTTAAATTATTTTGAATATTTTAATCTAATGGTAGAAACTATTCATTTAATTTGTTACTAGGGATTTAACAGTAAAGTACATTTTGGAATTTTAGTAACAAAATAAATTCAAGTTTTAAAACAAATTTATTAAACTAGGTTTAATAAAATTATTTTTTAATTAAATTAAATTTAGCAAATGGAAATTATTTATTCGATTCATTCAAATATTAACAAAATAAATCTAATATTTATTCAAGGTCAAAAATCTGGGAAGAATCAAACTTGTCTGGATGGATTGCAAAATTTAAAATTAAAGGTGAGTTAATCTCACTCAGCTGAATTTTATTTTAAATATAAATGGTTAAATCTAAATAATTGATTGAATGGTTGAATTGATTTGGATGTGCTATAGTATTTATAGTAGTATATACCAATATATATATATTGGCATATGTATATATTGGAGTTTGTTATTCCCGCATTATATAGCGGATGAGACCTATGCGCCGTATAATAGTGGATGATATATATATAAAACCCATATACCGTGATATTCCACTTCGAAGTGGAATTGGTATTGTGCTAACATTTGTGGATGCAGGGAAACAGGTTGGAGGGATCCAACTGGATTCCTCAAAATTATTTAGTTTATTTAATATTCTATGATTATGAATGTTGATATCCTGTGATGATTTATATTGGATGATATGGTTGGATTGAACTGTTCAATATAATGAGTTAACAAAATCTATAGAATTGGATTTTTTGAAACAAATAAAAGAGTAAATTTTTAAGTAAAATAAATTTAGTGAAGTGGAGTAAATTAATAATGAATTGAAAATAAAATAAAAGTGATTGCAAAATTCTAACAAATTTGAAATTAACAAAGGGAATAATAATTTGTAAAGCTTAATTGATATTATTTGAAAGAATAAAGAATTTATTTTTAAATTTAAGGATTAAATTTAATTAAGTGATAAAGAAGGAATTTTGGGAAATCTAAAATTGGTATCTTCAGTTAAAAAGGGTTTTTACTCAAATAAGAAAATAAAATCGGAAAGTTAATGAAGTTTGAAATAAATAAAGCAAATAAGGAAATTTAGTCCAAGTAAAGTAAATTGGGAATCAATTATAAATTGATTTAAGTGTTTTGGGATTTGAAATTTAAAGAGAAGTGAGATTTTGAAAATTTTAAACTGGGGTTTATAAAATGAAATGAAATATCAGTGGATATTTTAAATATAAAGTCAAGGTGGGAATTTATAAAGGAATGTAAATGTGTTTAAAAATAAATGGTAATTTATTTTAAAAAGATATGGAAGAGAAGTGTATTTCTCTGGATAACCAAGTACGTTTTCAAAGGCAATTTTAAAGTATAAATTAAAAGTTTAATGTTGTTGAAAAGCATATTTTAGAAAGTTACAATTTTAAAATGTTAAATTCGAAAGTAAGTATTTTACAAAACTATTATTATAGTAATTATATAAAAGTAACTTGGTATTATGTTTTAAAAAGGGAAATTAGTTTATATTTTCAAAATGGTTTTATTTTAAATATTTTTAAAATATATATTTTAACTAGAGTATTAAAGTAGTTTTAAATTTCAACATTATCAAGTATATTTGTAATAAAGTGCTTTGAAAATTTATTTTAAAAATCTAAATTGGCTTTGTACTTGGTGTTTCAGTGGAAATAAATATTTGGGAAAAATTATTCCGTGGAGGAATATGGTTGAAATCGTTTACAAAGGGGTTTGAAAATAGAAATAATATCTTGTGAAGATATTTTGGAAATAATAAATAATTTGGGAAAATTATTTATTGATTGATGGATGTTATGGATGTTAATTGATAGTTAAATAACCGACTATCAATATTGGCCAAATGCGCTGATCGTTTCGAAGAGTCCGGGATCGAGATTAATTTCTCGAAAACCACTTCGATCCGGTTTGTACGTTTCGTGGGGAAACGAGTTGATATCGAAGATGGAATAGGGCCTTCAGTTCCGTTCAGACCCGGGATGGACTTGTATGGACGAATGCTTTCGGGACATCGTCAGGGGACGATGGGCATTCTAAGTGAAACGTTCTATAAAGGTAACGTTTAGCCTCAAGCGTCATCAACCGGGAATGACTGAAAATCAGGGGATATGCAGCAAGGCTTCGTGGGTAGCGCCCACTTGAGAGTAGGGTCATCCCTGCCTAGAGGTCCCTTTTATTTCGGCTTAGTGGTGCGGTTGCTGATCCCAACCGTGGGGTGATCTTATTCGGAATTGCCCATAGGTGATTCCGGTCTTGTGTTATAGGGGGTCGGGCGTGATCCTCGGTATTGTGATCTAGGCCACGTACTGTGATAGGTGGTACCCCAATGCCTAGTCATTCGTTGGAAATCCATTCTTCCTACGTGCCTTGTACGGTATTTTATTGTATACCTAGTATGCTGGAATTTAATCATGTAACAATTTCAGCTATTTGAATAAGTATTTGTATATAGACACTATTATAATATCAGAGGATTTTAATAAAAAAGTGTTTTAGCTATCGTAAGGGAAAAACCCGACATGTTTATTTGTGGCGTGGTCTTACGAGATGCTTTTATTTTCAAAGGATTTTGAAACTTTAATAATCAATTTGAGTGTGATTTTCTCACGCTGGTATTCCAGACTGACTCGGGTATTGTTTTATATGATGCTCGGGTTAGACCGAGTATTACAGATATAGGATATGATGCTGTGGAGCTCAGTGGACAAGCTGGATGACGAGACGTATCTCCCGTACTTGTTTATATATATATTCCGCTGTGTTGATTGTTGTACCATGTTATATTGATGGACATGATATGATTATTGTCCAGTTGTATGTTATTGGTGCTGTTGAACTCTGATGTATACTCTGATGATGTATTGTATAAAACAGATATAGTTTGATTTGTGAAAAGATCTGTTAGTATATATTATATTTTATTCCGCTGCGATGGTTAGATTCTGATGTTGTTTTCCTACTTTCTTCTTCTACCTCTTCTTCTTTAACATAAATGGTTCGATTTTCCTGGCCTGGAAGATCGGGTCGTTTCAGATATCCAGTCTTAATGCATCTTGACTAGGAATATTTGAAATGGTATATTTGTTTCATTATGATAAATTACTCATGGTTACAACACTTTGTAACTACTATCACAAAATATAACATTTGTGGAATTTCAATTAAATATACTTTTAATTAAATTAATTAATTAATATAGCCACATTATATTAAGTATATAATAGAAAGAAATGCTTTTATTGCAAACAAGGTTGGTCAACGAGTTAGATATATGTAAATTATATAATTTCTCCTAGGGCATACCCGTAACCCTATCAATCTCCCACTTGCACTTGGGCCCCATTATGGAATCTTATTCCAACTTCTCCAGTCGGTTTCTCAAAGCCAATTAGGTTAGTCCCTTTGTGAACAGGTATGTTATTATGTTTCAATTATCTACTCTGTCAATCGACTCTCTCCGATGGTGATAAACTGTTTTATCAAGTGAAACAATTTAGAGTATGTCTCTCGACCTCTAGTGAGCTCTAAGTTCTATTACGAACCATACCATCACATTGTTATCATATATCAATGTTACAAGATTCTCAACATTTGGAACTAGCTCAATTATAAATTTGTGCACTAATAATTTTGTATACATTATTTTTATTACGGTGATATTCAAGGCAACATACTTAGCATTTTCATTGAACCAATCACGGTCTTTCATTTAGAACATTTCCAACTAAAGATTCTTAACTTGATTTCATTATGGACATACTATACTCATATCACTTATGAATCTTGAGTCTGAATACTCCTTCATAAGGAGTTTTTTGTTTCCGTAAACAATTCTCAAGTATTTCACAAATACACGAGAACACTTCGAACAATCATTTAGTGATATTAATTTGGATTTGATAATTTCTCCATGTATCAAAGATATAAACAAATCATGATATCATAGACAACATAACATGTATGATAACTTCTATTGCCAATGCATAAGGAACTCATCTCACATATTATATTTTTTTTAATAAGGTGTCTTTACATATCATTTTGGGACATTCCCTATATCTCTTATACTTTCTATAAAGCGTCATTTACAAATCCAAAGCTGAGTACTAAAACAACCAAGGTTGATTTTAACACAAGT
The DNA here is from genome assembly GCA_030737815.1 of Allium fistulosum. Classification (NCBI taxonomy): domain Eukaryota; kingdom Viridiplantae; phylum Streptophyta; class Magnoliopsida; order Asparagales; family Amaryllidaceae; genus Allium; species Allium fistulosum. Next base: position 1,529,818,086 of record CM060902.1, read on the forward strand.
ACATTACTAAAATTAATAATGTGTTATTTTATAGTTTAGAAATACCAATGTATCTTTTAACGTTCTATTTTATGAACATACGCTTCCTCTGCATTTTGATTGAAAATCAAACTATTTGATATTTCTATCAGAATACTTATTCAATCTTGATGCTTATAAAATGATACCTTCGTATCATTTCTTGGATCATATCCAAAGACTCACAAACTCAATATCGCTTCCATTGACTTTGAGACATTTTTGGTTAATATATGCAAATAGCTTACTCTAAATCATTATTTAGAATTTTCCGTTTCAATATATATGTACCAAAACACCAGGACTATCAAGTGATAATTTTATGAGTAAATCCAAATTGACTTGAGCATGTTGAATATCGAATCTATTACACTAATTTTAACAATTGAAATTTGCGATATTATTCTTATCAACGTGGCTAACTTAATTCCAACTACATTACTCTTGCTCATAAAGATACAGTCGCGGTCCATGGATCATATCCTTTCGGTTACGACCACCAAAATCTATATTTTGATAGCATACTTGGAATTCTTTCGTATTTGCGCATCATACCATGTAGAGTCAACACACTTAATGGTTTAGTTAAACAACCAAGGATTATATATTTTCAACATTAATAAGAAACTCATAATTTCTCTTCGATATATGAGAATACTTATTAAACATTCTAATGTTTTGTGTTCATTTAGGATAGTTAATTTCATTTCATCTAATATAATCAGTTATATCTGTGGATCGTATCCAATTCCATTTTACTACCAATAATTCCTCAAAGAAGTTCCTTCACAATAAAGTGGGAATATCTTGAAACAACAATTGTTTCTCAATGTAATAGAATAGGTATTGTAACAACCCATAAATTAACCACTTTGTATTTGAATATTTAAATCATTTTTAAATATTTAAATAATTGATTTTTATGAATAAATAAACCTCTTTTAAATAATAATTAATGTTGTTAAAATTATTTACAAAATATATTTACTAAAATAGTTAGTTCAAACAAAAATAGAAAATTTGACCGAAAAGCGTTTTCCGAAATTTTGACTTTTTGACACTGAAATGTTGTCGGAAACGTTGTGCACCTTTGTGAAACAATATACACACATACATGCACATGCCATGATAAGTTAATTAATGTGTTAATGCTAAATAATCATGCTTAGTTTAAATTAAAACTTGATTAGATTTTAATAAATTAAGTATAGTGCAACTAGGGTCAAATAGTAAACTAAGGACCTAAGGAAGTACACCACCATAACCTAAACACCCTAGGTTAGTACAAAGCATGGCCTTCCTTGATTTTGGGGTATGGGAGGGGGTGACCAATGTGGGAAACTAAGAGCGAAGGGAGGTATGGTGTTGAAGTTGTCATGATAACTTTATTATATTTTAACGCTAAGGCTAGTTTAGTAATTCTACTATTTTCCTATGCCTATAAATACAACTATCTCCACCCATTTTTCTACTTTACATCTTCATCCCCATATTCATTTCCACTCTCTTCCATATATTCATCTTATAATCCATGGCTTCTAAGATTATTACCATAGTCGAAAAACTAGTTTATACCTTCCAAAAACCAAGTCTAAAACCCCTTACATCACTTTACTTCACTTTACATTCAAAAACAAAGCCCACATCCCTTAAGTCATCATGGCCGAGCCCATTAAGCCCTAGGCTGAACCAAAATAGCCCCTCCAAGGCTTAAAAAGTTCTATGTGACGCCCCACCTCTATGCTCATAATAACAAAGAGTATTAAAAGAAATACTGTCTATTATTACGAAGAATAAGGCTGGATAGGAGCGACCATCCGTAATTGGCCTTACACTAATATTGGTTATCTCGATAGGAGTGGTATATACTTTTTATTTTTCATCTATTATTTATTTACTCCCATCGACATATCCAATTATCAGTATAAAACAAACTACGATAGTTCATAATAGTTTAGGACATTAGATATAACAATAACACAGATAATATAAATGCGGAACACAGAATAACGATAATCTCATATATATATAACCGATGTCAGTTACAATATAGTTGACACGATACACATGATACAACTACAACTGTCGACTCTAGAAGTTATATATACAAGTACATTATCGACTAATATACATGAATACATATCGTTCTATACAATGACGCGACTACTACAAAATGACACTGACAACTTCAGAAGATGTGAAAAGTCTTCAAATCCTGAACAGCAACTCAAAGAAGAAAATCTACAACCTGAAATAACTCGGGTCTGACCCGAGTATTACATTCAAAAGAAAATAATACCCAGGCCAGTCTAATTCAAACCAGTTTATTAGTGCATATAGGCAGTAATAATTTAAATAGACGACAGTCACAATAATTCCCGTCTATCCGATTCTTTAAACAAAGAAACCGGATAACGGTCAATATAACACTTAACAGTGTTTAGCAAAAATCAGCAGATTTAAATCATCTACAGAGATAAATAACAATTTATCAAATCGACTAATTCAATTTAAAGCAATTGAAATTGTCACTTTAAAACCATCAAAAATTCGATTGGCTGCCGTACACACACGCGTGTACGGCCTCGCCAATACGGCATAAAAGATCAATGCATCAGAAGCAAAAGAAAGATCAATTCAAAACTGTCGAGTTTGGGTGGCTGCAGTGCACGCACGCGTGCACTGCCTCGCTACCACAGCATATATTGAAATATCAATAAGGCACAAAAGGCCAGTGCTCAAGAATTCACAGTGCCAACGAATGCAATAAGCAAGTGTATGATACAGTGAACTACATAACACATCAGCCCTACGACAGTACTACGAGTCAGGAAGTAGTGAGCAAGTCAGAGATGCATAATGAATCAACCACAACATATAGAGCAGCAGGTTAAACAGTAAGCAACTATGATTACCAAGGTCAATGTAAATGCAGACTGAAGTGCACATCTAAACCAATACATCCCAAGTGAAGATTGCAGCAAAAATCTAGTATCAGCATGAACAGACTATATGAAAATATCATAGGTGAAGACTACAAGGTGATGTTAAATGACCAAGTCGAGTATCAAATGAAGTACAGTTCAATATCTAGACCAATGTCGAAGATAACCCGGATGTCACGAAATCCAAACAAGTTAGAACTCAAGCGAAATCAAAACTGTATTATTCAAGCATATAGGGAAATCAGTAATTAAGGTCGAAACAATTTCCAGCATTGAAGCCACCCAATACAACCACTAACCCAAAGCAACCATATTTTTAAACTCGAAATCGATGATTAAAAACGAGTTAAAGCCTGGTAATAACAAAAATCAATCTGAAGCCGTAAACTACTGAGCGAAATCGTGGGATAATGCAACATAGCAGTGTGGATGAAACAGTCAATCAAAGACTGAAAATTCAGGTTTGCACATCGAACTACAGCAGTTCAAGTAAGGAAGCAAACTACAGGTAACTGGAAGTGACCATGGGACGGTCAACAAGGTGAATGCACAAAGTACACAAGTGCTCGACTACAGGTAGAAGAAGATACAGTGAAGAAGTGAAATTGCCAACTCACATATGCATTTTGCATATACAAACAGATGAACATCAGATGAAGACTGCATATAACAGGCCAACAAATACTAGGTCAACATCAAAATGACACTACAAATTTTAAACTACAATTACGCAGTAATACTTGTGATGTCCAGACCAAAGCAATGTTATCAGATAAGGCAAAGGCCATATAAATATATATATACACATATGTGCCAATATATGTATACATATATACGAGTCTGAATGACAACAGTGGACACAATTGTATTCAATTTAAATATGGACTCGAGTACACAGGTAGACACACAAGAAGATTCAAGCACAATGCAACTCGAGCAAGTCACAGTGAATGTGGTCAGAAACAACAAGCCAAGTGTACACAGTGGTCAATATCTCTATCCAGATTTCAATGTTTTTACATGAAGACAGTGCCGAGTTTAGGTAATAGTTATCAAAGCATAAGTGAACAATGCAAGTGCAGCCAAATGAATATAGTGGAGTACTCCCAATGCAACAACATGAATGGTCACAGGTTGATATGCAATGAAGAATGCAGTGGACACCAGTGATGCAGCCAACTACTACTCAAGGGTTCGGCAAATGTGAATTGATGGATATTTCAACTGGAGTTACAACATCAATGTTACATCTTCATTGAACTCCTCAACACTAAATGGGCAATGAAATTAATGACAATGTTGCATGTACATGTAAAAACCCCAGGCAGATATAATAGCAGTAAAAATATGCATTGCCTTTTTTTTTCAAAGCTACGATTCACACAACATCAAGAAAAATCAATTCAAAGCCGATGACAACAGGAACAAAATCAACATCGTCTAAATCATCAAGAATCAAAACCCAGAAAAAAAAACATCATTCATCGAAACAAAATCGACTGCCGAAGCGAAGTCAAACAGCAATCAGACGAACACAAAAACAGGAATTCGAATTGAGTAAAATGGTGGTTTGAATTAGATGTGAGTGAATAAAAATCACTCACCTTTGTTTTTGAAGAGTACGAATTCGACGTCGCAGCTGAGATCCCCTCGTATCGAAGCGGAGACGGACTCAAACGAGCATTTGAAGTCACTTCTTTGAATTCACTAAAGCCCTAAATGTTGAAGCAAGAGGAACGAACGAAAAACAGAGCCGCCATTTCTCTTTTCGTTTGTTTAGCTAGGGTTTTCCAAATGAAACTAAGATAAAGAGGAACGGGTAATAGCCTTGTGAATTTTCACGGCGTCAATTAAAACATGGGCTACTATTTAGTTCAAAGCCCATAAATCCTTTAACAAATTTCAAAAGAATTTCTACTCGATATAGAAACTCCAATAACCATTTTATAAAAGAATTTACAACTGATAAAAACACTTAACAAATCTTTATAAACGAATTTCAACTCGAATGAAATTCCAATTGTAATTGTCTAACAAATGACGTAACAAATTAAATCGTCATTTGACGAAAATCAACTGCTATGAAAACCCGGGTTGTTACATTCTACCTTGGTCCTCTAAGTCGAGTTGTAACAATCCAAGTTCCAGTGGGTCTGGATTTTTCGTAAAAATGCTAAAACCCAAATCCACTGAAGCCCGAGTTAGGTGTCTGGTATACTACAAATAGGAAAAGATAAATATATCAGAGCTCAAATAAATATCTCACAGCAGAACTGATTAAAATATAGTAATAAGTAAATACTCACCAAGGTAATAACACTTTCTAAACAAGTGTCTCAAAACTGGAAAATCTCTGCCATCTATCTAACCTATGGGATGATATGAGGAGGGGGTCGGAACTAAAGTTCTGGTGAATGGACAAATTATACACTTCTAAGCATAATTCTACATATACTATTCTATTTCCATTTTTTGTTATATTAGGTTTATTGGTTAATAATACGCTCGCCTCTGTGCGTGAATCGTACTCATCTACTCCCTAGTAGATAAAGACCTAATAACCAATATATATATGTAGCTACATGCCCAAAGACCGCATCGGTCCTAGGTACTACCCATAGTACCTTCCGTATCCTCCTCGAAAAGGACTTTATCATTTCACTACAAGAGCATACTGTAACTACATCTGTAAAGGATAGCTTTGTGAGGCCTACAATACAGATGTTATGTCGTCTACTATGAAAACGTGAAACCGCATCCGCACCTTCTTATACTAGTGCTCGGACATCCACAATGTACCACCCAGTTTGTACCTTGAGGACTATACATAATCGTTCTATCTACTCCCCAAATTCTACCAACAAGGTCTACCTTGTACGGAACTCAGTCAGAGATTTTCTATATCTGTAAAGGTCTGCGTCGTTAGTCCTACAATACAGATATTCTACTTGGTCTGTCTCTTTTCTCATCGTTGCTATGACCCCACGTAGCCCCCCAACTAATCGAAAGACCTTTCAAGAGCTAAGTGACTGTAACGACCCAGATTTTTAGTCGCCTGAATTTAGAATATTGAATTGGATTTAAATATTGAAAAATTAATATTATAAGTTAAATCAGTTAATTAATTGAATATTGAATCTAATATGAGTAAAAATGATTTATAATGTTTTTTAAAATCCTATTTGAGTTAGAATATAGTTAGTAGACTTTTAAAATTGAATTAAAAGTAAATTTGCAGAAATTGGAAATTTTAATATTTAATTAACGTGTAAAAATAGTCATTTTTGACACTATCTCGGATTTCGACAAAACTAGTTTCATTGGATCCGTAATAGTGAGTTATTATAGGATTTCAAATTTCGTGTCAATCAGACTAACGGTTTGGTCGTAGGAAGCTGAAAGGCATAGAAATTTATTTAAGTAATTTTTAATTAAAATAATTCGATTCGAAAACCTAACTTCCAAATATGATGAAATTGGCTCCCAATATATATTCCATTATGTTCAAAATAGGGGTAAAACATTATAAATGCCAGGTGTCATGCTTCGTTTGGAGTTCGAAATTTTTTCGGATGAATAGTGCACGAAAATTTTATATAAAAGGACATCACTTTCTCCAATTTGCAACAACCCTAGGGTTTCAAACCCTAGCCGCCACTTTACTTTCAATGGTTAGAAATGCGCCTTCTTCTTCACTGATTATCTCTAAATACGTAATGAATTAGCCTTCGAGTTATAAAGCGAAATCGTAGAGCACGTCCTCCTCTATAATCTGAATGGTGGTGATCGTGATCGGCGCAACGAGGATGGAGGAATTGGCTCGCGTTTGGCTGCCGTTCATAGGGATTTTCAAGGCAAAATATGGGGTCGAGCTCCTTATGGTTTCAGGCGTAAGGGAGTAGGGTGCAAGCTTTCGAATGGTGAGTTCTGATCATCATCTAGATGAACGTTGGTGGCACGGCAATTGATGGAAGTTTGGCGTGATGGGTTCGACTGTTATGTACGAAGATGGGAAGAAGCAAAAAGAAGTGACCGGATCTGGGTGAGGCAGAGATCAATGGCCCTAATTTATTGGTGATATAAAATGTAAATTAAATTGTAATTATTTATATTTAAAATTCATGTAATCTTCTAAATGTGATAACTTCGTCATACGAGGTCCAAATTGAACGAAACAAGTTGCATTGGGTTCGTATTCATGAATACTATGCAATGGAACTGGTTTAGATGGATTTGGAGCTAGTGAAATTTTGGTTAAAATTAAATGCTCGTTTAATTTTAATCAAATAAATCGTTATCGCGATGACTGCGATCAATGTGAGTATAACTCACTCTTTCTGACTCGCTTATATTTTTATATAAGTGAGAATAAATTTATGATGATTGATGATTGTTTGGATGATATATGATATATATATATATATATTGGGTGGTTTGGATATATTCCCGCATATTTTAGCGGATGAGACCCTATACGTTCTGGTGTATGAGCGGATGACCTTTTGTACGCGCGTCTGCCTCAAAGCGGACATTGTACATATTTTTCTCATATGTATATTTGTTACAGGTGACAGGTTGGAGGAATTCAACTGGATTCCTCAGAGTTGTTGATTTTTATTTACATATATTGTTATCTATGCTGTTATCATGTGATATATGATGTTTGGATGCCATGATTGATGTGAATCCCTTTATCTAGTACTTTTGCAGCATTGGGCCATATTTTAGAAATTTAAAATATTAAAATAATTATTTCAATTTAAAAAGGATTTCTAGGTGATTTTGAAAAATATATATGTTAATAATGTTTGAATTGTTAAAAAATGGATTTATTTTAAATAAATAGAAAGTTATAATTTTTATGTTATAGAAATTATGGCTCTTGTGAAATATAATCAAAAATATGATTTTGGAAATATGAAGTTAACTAATTGTTAAAATAAGTTAAGTTGAGATTTTTGGACTTATTATAAATGGTTTTTATATAAGATTTATAAAATTGATATTTTACAAATAAAAGTAATGGAATTATAAAAGTGTTTTAGAAATGGAATTGTAATCAAATTTGTATATGGATTTGCAATTGAAATTTAGAAATGAATTTATAATGGATTTTGTAAATAATAAGATTTAAAAAGAATGAATTTGCAAATAAAAGATATTTATAAGTAAATTAACTTATAATTGGATTTTCACTTATAAATGAGATAGAAATGGAAATTTATTAAAAAGGAATTTTATATATGGAAGTGTTTATAAATTATAAATAGAATTCGTAAACACTGTTTTATAAATGTGAAATCAATTTAATTTGATAAGTTAAATATGTAAGTTTATTAAAGGAATTGCATTCACGATTTTGGACAGTGAATAATCCTTTAAGTTAAAATGTGTAGAAGTAATGAATTTGGTAAGGGAATTACATTCACGATTTTGGACAGTGAATAATCCTTTAAGTTAAAATGTGTAGAAATAATGAATTTGGTAAGAGAATTGTATTCACGATTTTGGACAGTGAATAATCCTTTAAATAAAATGAATGTTTTAGAAAGTGATATTTTAAAATGGAGTTTAAATGGTTTTGAAAATAAAATAAGTTGTAATTTACTTATTATTAAAATAAGTATACGAAAATGTTTTCCAAATTTCCAATAAGTGAACTGGTTTTGAATATTATCTTTTTAAAGATATTTGAAGTTAATAATTGGAAAGTGATTTGATTTATAAACGATTAATAAAAATCGGGGCCAATGATTACTTAAGTTCTAGATTTTGTTTGTTGCTTTGATAGTTAAATAACCGATTGTCAAATTTGGCCATTTTAGTTCCTCAACTTGATGTGGAAACTAAATAGTTGTATACTTAGTACGTAACTGACTGTGTAGGCTTGATTATCGTTTGTGTTGAGAATGTTGATTCTTGTAGTGCGGAGTGATTACTCCAATCTGTAGAGCTTCCTTCTTGGCCGAAGGATAGCAAGTTGAAAGTTGGAGACGTGATAAGTCTATGAGACTTAGTTTCTATGTGAGGTTGAGAAATGCTTTTGCGTTGTTGGTGCGAAGAGACCGGGATCAGATTTATCTGAAAACCACTTCGGACCAACATTTGTACGACGATTGTGCAAGTTGGTTGATGATATTGATATTTAGGATTTTCATACTGATGGACTGCTTGTTGATCATTTGGGGTTAAAATCCCAATATACATATAGTAGCAGCAGTCTCTTCGTTTTGAAATATCCATTGCAAGGACTATTCACTACTAATCCTAGGGATTTCCCGACATGATGTGGTTGGAAAGTGCCTTTGGTTTGTCCTATTCCTGGACAACTTCTATGGACGAGTGTCTGATATTGCATTTCTAAGATTACGTATATTGATTTTTACAAACGTACATCATGTGGTGGTGAAGAAGGCAACTTCTCTTAGCTTAACACCCTCCTTGAGACGTATTGTACTTTTGTGGAAGGCAATTAGTAGTCAACAGAAATGGCAATGTGGCATTCAAAGATAATGTGATGTGTGATATGTGAAAGGTAATCGATACCTCTTTTGGCCTCACTCTCTGAAAATGACTGAAACAGGGATAGAAGGAGCAAGGCTAAAATGGGTCGCTCCCATTAGGAAATGTCATCACTCTTCTAGATATATCTTTACACGCTATGATGTCGTGTATCTGATTATTGTTGTGTATGCTTGCGGCCATAGATTTTAGGTCGGTAACGACCGGAGTGATGACATATTCAGTATTATCCATGGATGGGTAAGCCGGTCTAGTGTTGGTTTAGGCGCCTAGTATCTGGACCCTAAGTACATCCCTCTAGAGGCGTATCGAGTTTCGGAAAGGTAGTCCCTTCACCTAGTCATTTGTTTGGAAATCCAAAATCGAATACGTGCCTGCCATTTTGTTTGTAAACCTATTACACTGGAATTTAATAATGTAACAATCTCAGCTATTTAATTTATTATGTGTGCATTAGACACTATTATAATATAAGAGGATTTGATATGAAAGGTTTTGGTTATCGTAAGGTAAAAACATTGCCGGTATTTATTTGCGACTCGGTCTTATGAGATACCTTTTGTTTTGATAAAGGAAAGTTTTGATAACTTTAGAAATTCAGTTGTGGTGTGTTTTGTCACGCTGGTTTACCAGACTGATCCAGATGTTCTTCCTTTTCAATGCTCGGGTCAAACCGAGTATATTTACAGGTTCAGATTTGGTGCTTTTGGAGCTTCAACAGGCGAGCTGGAGATCTTCATGTCATATACACGTATCCGTTTATTTTTCCGCTGCATTGCATTGTTGTTGTTGTTGTAAATAGCATTTGTGAGGACAGGTTATTATAACTGTCCAAGTTGATGATTACTTATTGTGTACTCTGATATTGATTTATATATATTACAGTTTCTTTGAAAAGATTATTGATTTATATTATATGTTATTCCACTGCGATGTGAGATTCTGTATTGTTTTGGTTCTGCCTCTCTTTTCTTCTTCTGTTCTCTTCTTCTCTCTTTCTTCTCACCCTCTCTTTTCTTTCTCTTGATTATCTGCAATCGGTGTGCTCTGGGTTGGACACGCGTGGTTTGGTGTCGGATTCAGAGGGTGCCGAGTGCGGGTCGTCACAACGTGGTATCAGAGCTTAGGTTTAGTATATTCCTAGGCTTTGATGTGTACTCAGTATACATAGGGTCAGTAGCGCCCTTGATTGAGTTTGAGTGTATTATATATACGAGCGCGTATTTGTTAGTTATATAAAAATGTTTTATATTGGGTTGTTTGTTTTGTTAAGTTTGAATTTTGGGTTTTGGTGGATGCGTCTAGTTAACGTCATCGGTTGGGACTCCAAAACACTTGAGCAAGCAAACTGACACAATATTGTTTTCAAAATTGGGTAAATGAAATAATTTTACCTCGATTAAATTTTATATATAATTTATATATATCGATTGTTGGTTGTTAATGAATGGTAATATTTAATTATTTTCATTTGTTATTTGTTGTGTTTAAATAAAAAAGGTTGTTATTATTATAAATCTAAATAAGATAAACAAATTTGGAATGAATTTTATATAAGTAAAGTGAAATAATAAAAGTATAAATTTATAAATGGGATTTATAAATAAATGGATTTTGAAAGAATTTAAAGCACTGAATTCACTACAGTTGCTAGGAAATAATAAGGATGATGACGACCACATCATTAGTATCATTTTCGAGTTTCCGAGTGATGGATTTGCTACCTTAGTAATTTATTAATGAAGTTTTGTTGTGATAAACAAATTTGAATTTAAAATCCAAGTTTGAAATTGATAAATATAAGTAAAATGAGTTTGGACTTATAATACGAAATTAGAATTTAACTTAAGTAAAGTGAAATAAATTTGAGTTAGTGTAATAAAATATATGATTTGAAGTTTAACTAAAGAAAAGTTAAAAAAATCTAATTGAATTTGGAATGAATTAGATAAGTATTTGAAACGAATAAAATAAAAATGAATATACACTTAAAATTGTAAAGTGATTATATACCACGATTTGTATAAGGTGAATAAACTTAAGTATATATTCATGAAAACTTAAGTAAATAAGTTTTATAACTTATAATTTGAGAGAATAGTAAGTTAAAGCAAAATTTCTATTTGCTGAATTTTAAGAAATGAAATCTGAATTTGAATTATAAGTTGAGATTAAACTTAAGTGGTATCAAATGAACCTTGAAAAGGAATTTAACTTAAGTAATATTAAATGAAGTTGAATCTGATATTAACAACGAATTAATAAATTAAGTTAAAAAGTTGAAGTAATGAATATGAACTTGAGTTGTTAAATGAAATTCAACTTTAGTTGAAAAATGAATTGAATTGAACTAGTGAAATAATTAGTGAATTGAATATGAATTGGAATGATTGTTTATAAAATGGGATGTAACCTAAGTTAAGAAGTGATAGTAAACATAACAAGTGTTATATGAAATGTTAATATGAACTTAAGTATATAAATGAATTGAAGTAATGGAATGAAACTAAAGTTGTGAATTAAATAAATGAAGATTAACTTAAGTTAAATGAAATAAATTAAATGAGCTAAGTGAAGAATCAATGTAAATATAAATGAACATGGTTGTTAACTAATGTGAATAATGAAAGTAAAATACATTGAAGGATTAATGAATTTGATGATTAATAAGTTTTATTTAAATGAAAGGAATGGATTGTGAATAGAATTGAAACAAATTAAATAAATGTGAACAAATTAATTGTTAGTTAATTGAATATGAATTCATTAATGGTTAATGAAATTGAAAGTTAAATAATGGAATTCAAATTGAAAGAAAAGTGAATCTAAATAGAATAAAATTCGATTTGAATGGGAAGTAAACTAACTTGGATGTAAATTAGTGAATATAAACTAACTGAATGTGAAAATCAATCGAATCTAATTGAATGTGAATAAATTGAGAACCAAATCAAATGAATGTTAATAAAATTTGGAATGAATATTGATCTGGTTATATTGGATGGATGGTAGTTGTTTGATGGTTTCTTATACTGTATTTGCTATATTGGCATGTATAGTTGTTGTATTGGTATATGTTATATATTGATGTTATATGCTATATACATGTATTTACTGTTTATTGAGTGTTTAGTAGGTGCGGATGACGTTTGCTTCGCATTTGGAGCTCGCTTTCATGCTATATTAGCCGTATATGCTTACTAATAATATATAAGATACATATCTCGGATTACATATCGTACTTTTATATTTTTCCCTACGGGATGCCTCATCCTCGAAGATGAGATGTATATTTGTGATATATATATATATATATATATATATTGTGATATTTTCGGATCGAACCGCGCAAAGGAGGCTCTGGCGAATTTTTCTGAAAATTTAAAGCGTTGGAAAATTTTTGATAACTAAAACTTTTGATTTTTAAGTTATAATTTGAAATGAGATTTGTTGGTTTTTGAAATGATATTAGTTGATTTTTGAAAGAGTATTGGTTAATAACTAAGAATGAATTGAAATTTTGAAAAGCTTTTATAAAAAAAAGTTGTAACTAATTGATTTTGTAAAAGTTAAACACTTAAAAGAATTGGTAATCTATTTCAACTAATTGGTTTTCAAAGTTAATTAAGTTGTAGCATCTTTATTACATAGTAATTTTGGGGACGAAATTCTTTTAAGGTGGGAAGAATGTAACGACCCAGATTTTTAGTCGCTTGAATTTAGAATATTTAATTGGATTTAAATATTGAAAAATGAATATTATAAGTTAAATCAGTTAATTAATTGAATATTGAATCTAATATGAGTAAAAATGATTTATAATGTTGTTTTAAATCCTATTTGAGTTAGAATATAGTTAGTAGACTTTTAAAATTGAACTAAAAGTTAATTTACAGAAATTGAAAATTTTAATATTTAAGTAACGTGTAAAATTAGTCATTTTTGACACTATCTCGTATTTCGACGAAACTAGTTTCATTGGATCCTTAATAGTGAGTTATTATAGGATTTCAAATTTCGTGTCAATCGGACTTACGGTTTGGTTGTGGGAAGCTGAAACGCGTAGAAAATTATTTAAGTAATTTTTAATTAAAATAATTCAATCGAAAACCTATCTTCCAAATACGACGGAATTGGCTCCCGATATATATTCCATTGTGTTCGAAATAGGGGTAAAACATTATAAACGCCAGGCGGCACGCTTCTTTTGGAGTTCGAAAATTTTTCGTATGAATAGTTCACGAAAATTTTATATAAAAGGACATCACTTTCTCCAATTTGCAACAACCCTAGGGTTTCAAACCCTAGCTGCCACTTTAGTTTCAATGGCCAAAAACATGCTTTCTTGTTACCCGATTATCTCTAAATCCGTAAAGAATTAGCCTTCGAGTTCTAAAGCAAAATTGTAGAGCACGTCCTCCTCTATAATCTGAATGATGGTGATCGTGATCGACACAACGAGGAGGGAGGAATTGGCTCGTGTTTGGATGTCGTTCATTGGGATTTTCGAGGCAAAATATGGGGCCGAGCTCTTCATGGTTGAGGCGCAGGGGGAGTGAGGTGCAGACTTTTGAATGATGGGTTCTGATCATCGTCTAGATGAATGTTGGTGGCACGACAATTGATGGAAGTTTGGCATGATGGGTTCGACTGTTACGTATGAAGATGGGGAAGAAGCAAAAATGAGCGACCAGATCTGGGTGAGGCAGAGATCAATGGCCTTGATTGATTGGTGATATAAAATGTAAATTAAATTGTAATTATTTATATTTAAAATTCGTGCAATCTTCTAAATGCAATAACTTCGTCATACAAGGTCCAAATTGAATGAAACAAGTTGCGTTGGGTTTGTATTCGCGAATTCTACGCGATGGAGCTGGTTTGGATGGATTTGGATCAAGTCAAAATTTTGGGTAAAATTAAACGCTTGTTTAATTTTAATCGAAATAAATCGCTATCGCGACAACTGCAATCAATGTGAGTACGACTCACTCTTTCCGACTCGCTTATATTTCTATATAAGTGAGAATAAATTTATTTATGATGATTGATGATTGTTTGGATGATATATGATATTATATATATATATATTGGTTGGTTGGTTTGGATATATTCCTGCATATTTTAGCGGATGAGACCCTATATGTTCCGTGTATGAGCGGATGACCTTTTGTACGCGCATCTACTTCAATGCGGACATTGTATATATTTTTCTCATATGTATATTTGTTGTAGGTGACAGGTTAGAGGGATCCAATTGGATTCCTCACAGTTGTTGATTTTTATTTACAGATATTGTTATATATGCAGTTATCATGTGATATATGATGTTTGGATGCCATGATTGATATTATTAATGTGAATCCCTTTAGTACTTTTGCAGCATTGGGCCATATTTTGGAAATTTAAAATATTAAAATAATGATTTAAATTAAAAAAGGATTTCAAGATGATTTTGAAAAATATATATGTTTTAATAGTTTTTGAATTGTTAAAAAAATGGATTTATTTTAAATAAATAGAAAGTTATAATTTTTATGTTACAAAAATTATGGCTCTTGTGAAATATAATAAAAAATATGATTTTGGAAATGTGAAGTTAACTAATTGTTAAAATAAGTTAAATTGAGATTTTTGAACTTATTATAAATGGTTTATATATAAGATTGATAAAATTGATATTTTATAAATAAAAGTAATGGAATTATAAAAATGTTTTAGATTCGCAATTGTAATCAAATTTGTATATGGATTTACAGTTGAAATTTAGAAATGAATTTATAACGGATTTTGTAAATAATAAGATGTAAAAAGGTCGAATTTGCAAATAAAAGAGATTTATAAGTAAATTAACTTATAATTGGATTTTGACTTATAAATTAGATAGAAATGGAAATTTATTAAAAAAGAATTTTATATATGGAAGTGTTTATAAATTATAAATAGAATTCGTAAACACTGTTTTATAAATGTGAAATCAATTTAATTTGATAAGTTAAATATGTAGGTTTATTAAAGGAATTGCATTCACGATTTTGGACAGTGAATAATCCTTTAAGTTAAAATGTGTAGAAGTAATGAATTTGGTAAAGGAATTACATTCTCGATTTTGGACAGTGAATAATCCTTTAAGTTAAAATGTGTAGAAATAATGAATTTGGTAAGAGAATTGTATTCACGATATTGGACAGTGAATAATCCTTTAAATAAAATGAATGTTTTAGAAAGTGATATTTTAAAATGGAGTTTAAATGGTTTTGAAAATAAAATAAGTTGTGAATATACTTATTATTAAAATAATTATACGAAATGTTTTCCAAATATTCAACAAGTGAACTGGTTTTGAATATTATATTTTTAAAGATACTTTGAAGTTAATAATTGGAAAGTGATTTGATTTATAAACGATTAATAAAAATCGGGCCCAATGATTACTTAAGTTCTAGATTTTGTTTGTTGCTTTGATAGTTATATAAACGACTATCAAATTTGGCCATTTTAGTTCCTCAACTTGATGTGGAAACTAAATAGTCGTACACTTAGTACGTAACTGGCTGTGTAGGCTTGATTATCGTTTGTGTTGAGAATGTTGATTCTTGTAGTGTGGAGTGATTACTCCAATCTATCGAGCTTCCTTCTTGGCCGAAGGGTAGCAAGTTGAAAGTTGGAGACGTGATAAGTCTATAAGACTTAGTTTCTGTGTGAGTTTGAGAAATGCTTTTGCGTTGTTGGTGCGAAGAGACCGGGATCTGATTTATCTGAAAACCACGTCGGACCAACATTTGTACGACGATTGTGCAGGTTGGTCGATGATATTGATATTTAGGATTTTCATAGTGATGGACTGCTTGTCGATCATTGGGGTAAAATCCTAATATACATATAGTAGCAGTAGTCTCTTCGTTATGAAATATCCATTGCAAGGACTATTCGCTACTAATCCTAGGGATTTCCCGACAGGATGTGGTAGGAAAGAACCTTCGGTTTGTCCTATTCCTTAGACAACTTGTATGGACGAGTGTCTGACATTGCATTTGTAAGATTACGTACATTGGTTTTTAAAAACGTACATCATATGGTGGCGGAGAAGGCAACTTCCTTTAGTTTAACACCCTCCTTGAGACGTATGAGCTCAAGGGTTGTTTTTTATGGAAGGCAATTAGTAGTCAACAGAAATGTCAATGTGGCATTCAAAGATGATGTGATATGTGATATGTGAATGGTAATCGATACCTCTTTTGGCCTCACTTCCCGGAAAATGACTGAAATAGGGATAGAAGCAGCAAAGCTAAAATGGGTCGCTCCCATTAGGAGATGTCATCACTCTTCTAGATATATCTTTATATTTTATGACGTCGTGTATCTGATTATTGTTATGTATGCTTGTGGCCACAGATTTTAGGTCAGTAACGACCAGAGTGATGACATATTCGGTACTATCCAAGGATGGGTAGGCCGGTCTTATGTTGGTTTAGGCACCTAGTATCTAGACCCTAGGTACATCCCTCTAGAGGTGTATCGAGTTTCAGAAAGGTAGTCCCTTCTCCTAGTCATTTGTATGGAAATCCAAAATCCAATGCGTGCCTGCCATTTTGTTTGTAAACCTATTACGGTGGAATTTAATAATGTAATAATTTCAGCTATTTAATTTATTATGTGTGCAACAGACAATATTATAATATAAAAGGATTTGATATGAAAGGTTTTGGTTATCGTAAGGTAAAAACCTTGTCGGTATTTATTTACGACTCAGTCTTACGAGATACCTTTTGTTTTGATAATGGAAAAGTTTTGATAAGTTTATAAATTCAGTTTAGGTGTGTTTTCTCACACTGGTTTACCAAACTGATCTGGGTGTTCTTCCTTTTCAATGCTCCGGTCAGACTGAATATATTTATAGGTGCAGATTTGGTGCTTTTGGAGCTTCAACAGGGGAGCTGGAGATCTTCACATCATATACACGTATCTGTTTATTTTTCCGCTGCATTGCATTATTGTTGTTGTTGTAAATTATCATCATTTGTGAGGACATGTTATTATAACTGTCCAACCTGATGATTACTTATTGTGTACTCTAATATTAATTTATATATATTACAGTTTTTTTTGAAAAGATTATTGATCTATATTATATGTTATTCCACTGCGATGTGAAATTCTGTATTGCTTTAGTTCTGCCTCTCTTTTCTTCTTCTCTTCTCTTTTTCTTTCTTCTCTCTTTCTTCTCACCCTCTCTTTTCTTTCTCTTGATTATCTACAATCGGTGTGCTCTGGGTTGGACATGCGTGGTTTGGTGTCGGATTCAGAGGGTGCCGAGTGCGGGTGGTCATAGTGGTTGTGCCCTACTGCAAACAATCTAAACATCCAATTTCCTGTGCCCCTCATCCAATGTCTTGATAGTGAAGAATCATTGGCCTGTTGGTTTGACTCTAGTCTAGCCGAACTCGCTCTAACTGATGATGGCTGATACCGCATGCGACTATCCTTATGGGTCCTGCCCACTATAACCTACTCGCAAACTAGAGTATGACGTCATACGAATATCCTACTCCATCATCAACCTTTTGACTGCCTACAAAAGTCTGCTTCGTTAGGCCTGTAATGCAAAAGCAGTCAAGGCATACTCTCTTGATGGAACACCTACAGACCTACCTCCAGGGGTGCAGCTTCAATAGGCCTACCCCAGAGGGCCATCCTAGAGTATCCTCACATCCCGTTGAAGTCTCGTACTTCCTTCTAGCCCAAAATAACAAAGTTGGACGTGCTCTTTCTGTACTAAAAATCTGTGATGAACTGCTTCGTTGGGCTCTTTATCCGGATTCTATTTGGGCTACTCCAAATGCACCTTACCATTTTATTAGACCCTACGTTTAATATTTTATTATGCGTTTAGTTTTACTTTTCTTATTCTATTGGCTACTTATTTATCCTAATCAGCATGCCCAGCCCCACCCACGTGTAAGACCATCAGCCCTAAACCTGAAAGTGAATGCTGCCGGTACATGCCACTGCTACTTTTTTTTTGCTTATTAACTTAATCCAAGATCTAAGTTTGATAAAATAAGCCACTTCTATTTCTTTCGTTTTATTTTTAACCTACGTGTTACAATTATACTTGCAATTGTCACTTTTATATTCTTTTCTTTCTTTTATAACCTACATGTTATAAATGTAATTGCAAGTGTCTATTTTCTATTCTACTCTGTCTTCTTTTATTATGATACTAAATTCTCTTTAGTTCCCTTATATTATATGACAGTCTTAGCTTGGAATTACGTCCAACTGTCACAAATTACTTATGACAATAACTGCTTTACTTTTTATTCTATTATCTGCGCAGTAAATGCAGATCTAGTCACATTTTCTATTTATTATTTCTAGTCTTTTAGAATATTTAACTTGATTATTTCCTCTTCTTTAATTTCTTTAACGCTTCATATTATTCTCTTTAATTCTAGGAAGTAGTTCTATTCTATTTGGTTGGTTACAAAAACTATACTAAAATCTATTTCCATGTTTTAATACTAAATAATGCCATAAACAATAACTCGTAACTACAAGACATTTCTTTTATTGTTTCTTTAATTGTTGTATAATGCAAATACAATAATGTCTCTATTTTGCACTAATTTCATTTTTCTTGCTTTTTTTCTTGCAATTACGTTTACCGTTTTTCTTACAATATTAAGCTATGGAAATGTATTCCCTTTTCTAAACCAGCCAACTAATCTATCACCAACTTCTAAATCAAGTTATCAGATTTCCCCTTTTTATTTCATTCCCCGAGTTTTAACATAATTTACTGAAATTTATCACTTTCTCTATAATTTTTAATCCTGATATTACTTATATTTAATTGGATTCATTTCTTTTTCCATATAATAACATTTAAATATAAGTGCACTCCTCTTATAAAATTTACAGTTTCAACATAAATAACTAGTAGAACTAATTACTGAAATTAGTTCAAATGCTGAATTAAAATATTTAACGGAAATCTAACGATATTATATATCATCGACATAAAAGATATATAATTTAAATCCACTCACTAGAAAAGAAAACACTCCAAATTCCAGATCTGAATTTTAGTCCAGTTCTATTATCCATAGCCTTCCACTTTGCAACCCTATTTGGATCCACAAACTGGAATTTGAATGGATTTATAAATCCGGATCTAATTGAAGAAAAATAAATAGATAAACTAGAAAACCAGATCTGAAAACTCACATCATATGGACGGTTTAATTTGGACATCTCTTCTCTAGATCTACAGTTTCTACGTTCAAATTGCAAATCAGAAAACCTAAATCTAATATATTTGATTTCTTGAATTGGAGGAGAAAGAAAAGTGATAGGGCTTCCATGCCCATTCAGAAAAATATGGGTTTGAAGGCTAGCCCTGCACGTTTATTTATAGAGAGCCAAAGCAACGTCGTCCGTTCGTTTATAGCGTTTGAAATCTAGCCATTAAAAACAAGCAAAACGCGTCAGTTTTGATATGTCTAGCCTTTTTGTTTTATACGTATTAATTTATTTCCTCTATTTTTAAACGTTATAAATGATTAAACATTAACTTTAAACCGTTGCCTATTCATTCTAATTAATTTCCATCAATTGCAAATTTAATTCCCTTTATAACACATGTTTATTTTGAAATTCAAACGTTGCTAATTAATGATAATTAATTACCTCTAATTGCTGATGTCAATTAATTTCCTTTATGACGCGCGTCTATTGTGAAATTCGAACGCGCGTTATTTCTGGAATTTATACGCGCATATATTTATAAACAAATATAGTTACGCACGTTTACACGTATAATTATTTTTTGATACAGAACTTCGAACGTCAATAGTTTTTTCATACGAAGTCCGTTCGAGGCATATTATATATGTAAATTAATCAGAAATCGCCACGAACACAATGGTATAAGTTTCGAGGCCATATTCTGACAATTCCAAAAACACTCATTTTCATTGTTTATAATTATTTGATTATTTAATTATCTATTACATTCTCCCACCCTTTAGGAAATTTCGTCCTCGAAATTTGACAAGGGTAAAACTATGTAATTCCTCGCATCAAACACATCCATCTTGTGTATATCCAATTTGTGACCATCTGTGTCCTTGTGCAAAGTGTCACTCAACATAAAATATATGCATGTACATGAATTTCTAAGCGGTACCTCCTATATGAATGCTTTTCTTCTTTAAAAACTCCTATTTAAAATATGATGCACACATACTAAATATACTTGCAATTTTTATATGAATGAAATCTTTTGAAAACTCAAAACATTTTTCATTCAATTTTTCCCACACTCCTACTGAATAGGCGCGTAGTTCAACAAATTTTTTTTCCCATCCAAACCCTACCACACAACTTTTATTATTCAAATTCAGATAAAACTAATTTTCCGAACTCGATTTCTTATGTCAGAAAGAAGGTAGAAAACGAAAAACCTCACATTTCCCCGTTTTACTTTTGCACGCCTCTTTCTCTGTACTTGGAACTTGTGCCACTATTCTATAAAAATCTCTATTTTCTTTCCCAAGCACAGTTCACATAAGAAAATTTTTCTTTGCAAAATTTTCTATTGACGTTTCTATCGCTTTATTTAAATTTTACTGTTTTTCTTTTAGTTACTTTTATCTGCTTTTACTTTTCTTTTATTATTTAGGTCCTATGTTCTTATTCTCTTCTTGTGAACATCACAAAAACACAGAGAAAAAGCATCATACTAATCATCACTGATTTACTACAATAAGAACTAAATGCTTACGTAGGAGTACAGTCTCATAACTAAAAGTGAAAACAAGTCCTACTACAAAGCGATACTAGATAGGTAAATATAGTAGTTAATCACAGCTATCATCTAGGGCTAGGAGGCTTAGGACTATGTCCACCTTGACACAGAAAGGTCCTACTTTAAAAAGTCAAGCAACTCATATGCTCCCCATGCCGTCTATTACTCGTTACTAACTTACGCTGTATTACTCACGATGAATAAGATCTATTCATCTCTTCCATTTCATACTCGAAATGGAATAACCAAGTCTTATTTATTGCAATGGATAAGGATTTCAATCTACGCAGTCTCTAACTAAAAAAGCAACTAAGCTTGGGGAAATTTTCTCTTTACCTTTCATTATTCCCCAACTAATGTCTACCTATCCCAACCACGTGTATTTTACTATCTTACTATCACTTCACTATTCTTCTATAGTCCACACACATGAAGCAACATTCCTAGGTTCTCACTAGTGTCCTATACACTTTACGGGAACTTTTATTATTACTACTAAAAATAATCACTGCTACCTCCTACGTAGCCTTACACTTTTGCTGTCACACCTAGGAAATAATTCCTATCTACTCCATATTTAAAATTTTGGTTTGGTATTTATCATTTCATTTCAAAAACTAAAGCTTCTAAATTTTTTAAACATCAAATCCCAAAATTCTTGCCTTTATTTGAAGTTTCTATTAAATTCCATGGTACTTGGTTACTTAACATTTTATCTTTCTAGACTTGCCTCTTTACAGCTCTTTGAATATAAATTATTCCCCAAACCTAGAGGGGAAAACTTACAAATTCTAAGTTCAAAACTTATTCCTCCTTTTCTTTTAAAGACCTTTACAGCTTTCCATAAAAAAATTGGATTTTTAAATTTAACTGTTTATTAAGTTTTTATCTTTCAAAAACTTATTTACTTTTTCACTAAACCATTTTTCTTTAAAACATGCCTTTCTTGTCCTTAAAACTTTTTTTTTCAAAAGAACTCATTTTCAAAATTGTTTTAATATTTTCATAACTAGAAAATATTTCTATATACTTATTTAAATAATAAGTGTACTTACAAACCACTTTATTTCTATACTTAGAAATTATATTCAAAACACATTTTCATTTGGGACAAAACATATGTTGCATAAAACACCGTTACTACAACCCAAAAATACTAGTATATGGATTCAATTAAAATAAATATTAATAAATCGCATATGCTATGTAAAAAAATTTCCTTTGGAAGTCACCTACTACAACAATAGTGTCATAGTCTATGCTTCCTTTATTTTTCACGAAAACATCTATTACAACAATAAATGTTGTAACCTACATTTTCGATACTTAACACACTCTAGGTTTGTATATTTAAAATCTTTGTTTACCTACAAAGAAACTAGCGAGTTGTACATGCACTATAATTCTTCAAAAAGAATTTCACTTTTAACAAAATTTACATCATATAAAAACCAATTTAAATTTCAAACCACTTTTTTTTCAAAAACTCAATATTTACTTCCTCGAACATATTAACAATTATATTTTCAACATTTTATTTCCAAAAGTTTCAATTTATTGGGTTAGACATAAAGTGGATTTGCATCTTACTACCCTAGGAATACCCTTCTAAACCTTGGAAATCTCATTTCCTTACTAAAATCTCTTATCCGTTCCAAAATCAAAATACTCTCCCTACTATCCCTAGGGAACTTTCCCACTTCCTATAACATATGGATACCAATCTTCTCTCAAAACATAACTTATTATACACTGTAAATCAGCAATAACATTGGGCTCAACATCCTTGGGTCATCCTAAACTCAACTAGTAAACTATGCACAAATATACTTCTAAAAACTTTCCATATGTTAAAATCTATAATTGGGGACTATTTGGATTTTAGTACATAATATATTTATATTTTATTCAAAAATACAAATACGTTCACTCATATTTCCTAATTTACTTAGGATCTACAAACCTAAGCTCTGATACCAAATGTAACAACGCAAGTTTCAGTGGGTCCGGATTTTTTGCAAAAATGCTAAAACCCAAATCAACTAAAGCCTGAGTTGGGTGTTTGGTATCCTGCAAATAGGCAAAGATAAATATATCAGAGCTCAAATAAATATCTCACAGCGGAACTGAGTAAAATATAGTAATAAGTTAATATTCACCAAGGTAAGAACACTTTCTAAACAAGTGTCCCAAAGCTGGAAAATCTCGACCTTCTATCTAACCTGTGAGATGATATGAGGAGGGGGTCAGAATTAAAGTTCTGGTAAATGAACAAATTATACACTTCTAAGCCTAATTTTACATATACCATTCTGTTTCCATTTTTTGTTATATTAGGTTTACTGGGTTTATAATACTCTCGCCTCTGTGCGTGAATCGTACCCATCTACTCCCTAGTAGATTAAGACCTAATAACCAATATATATATGTAGCTACATGCCCAAAGACCGCATCGGTCCGAGGTACTACCCACAGTACCTTTCGTATCCTCCTCGAAAAGGACTCCATCATCTCGCTACTAGAGCATACTGTAACTACATCTGTAAAGGACAACTTCGTGAGGCCTATAATGCAAATGTTCCATCGTCTACTATGAAAAAGTGAAACTGCATCCGCACTAGCTTATACTAGTGCTCAGACATCCACAATGTACCAGCAAGTACATACCTTGAGGACTACACATAGTCGTTCTGTCTACTCCCTGAATTCCGCCAACAAGGTCTACCTTGTACGGAACTCGGTCGGTGATTTTCTATATCTGTAAAGGTCCACTTCGTTAGGCCTAAAATACCGATATTCTACTTGGTCTGTCTCTTTTCGCATCATGGCTATGGCCCCACGCAGCCCTCCCTCAACTAATCGAAAGACCTTTCAAGAGCTAAGTGGTTGTGCCCTACTGCAAACAATCTAAACATCCAATTGCCTGTGCCCCTCATCCAATGTCTCGATAGTGAAAGAGTCATTGGCCTATTGGTTTTACTCTAGTCTTTCCCGAACTCACTCTGACTGATGATGGCTGATACCCGCGTGCGACTGTCCTTATGGGTCCTGCCTGCTATAACCTACTTGCAAACTAGAGCATGGTGTCATACGAATATCCTACTCCATCATCAAACTTTTGACTGCCTACAAAGGTCCACTTCGTTAGGCCTACGATGAAAAAGCAGTCAAGGCATACTCTCTTGATGGAACACCTACAGACCTGCCTCCGGGGGTGCAGCTTCGATAGGCCTACCCAAGAGGGTCATCCTAGAGTATTCTAACGTCCCGTTGAAGTCTCGTACTTCCTTCTAGCCCAAAATAACTAAGTTGGACGTGCTCTTTCTGTACTAAAAATCTGTGATGAACTACTTTGTTAGGCTCTTTATCCAGATTCTCTTTGGGCTACTACAAACACACCTTACCATTTTATTAGACCTTATGCCTAATCTTTTATTATGCGTTTAGTTTACTTTTCTTACTCTATTGGCTACTTATTTACCCTAATCAGCCTACCTAGCCCCACCCACGTGTGAGACCATCAGTCTTAGACCTAGAAGGGAATGATGCCGGTACGGGCCACTGATATTATTATTTTTTGCTTATTAACTTAATCCAAGATCTAAGTTTGATAAAATTAGCCTTTTCTATTTCTTTCTTTTTAATTATAACCTACGTGTTACAATTATACTTGCAACAGTCACTTTTATATTCTTTTTTTTTTTTATAACCTACATGTTATAAATGTAATTACAAGTGTCTCTTTTCTATTCTAGTCTGTCTTCTTTTATTATGATACTAAATTCTCTTTAGTTCTCTTATATTATATGACAGTCTTAGCTTGGGACTACGTCCAACTATCACAAATTACTTATCATAATAACTGCTTTAATTTTTATTTTACTATCTGCCAGTAAATGCAGATCTAGTCACATTTTCTGTTTATTATTTCTAGTCCTGTCGAATATTTAACTTGATTATTTCCTCTTCTTTAATTTCTTTAACGCTTTATGTTATTCTCTTTTATTCTAGAAAGTAGTTCTATTCTATTTGATTGGTTACAAAAACGGTACTAAAATCCATTTCCATGTTTTAATACTAAACAATGCTATAAACAATAACTTGTAACTGCAAGATATTTCTTTAATTGTTGGATAATGCAAAATATAGTAATAAAATATTGGTTTGCAAATTAGATTGGAAAGATAAATCTGCTCTATAGAAGTTTTCAAAAAAAGATTTTAATAAAGATAATTACTATCCAATAAGAATTTGACAAAGAAAAAGGTTGGTGAAAAGATATTGCTATTTAGAGAAATTAAACGGTTTTGATGATATTTACGATATTGCCATGCCGAAGTTACTGATGTCGAAGGCCATGGTGTTGCCCTTAAATGATGTCGACCTTTTAGCGAATGCATAGGATATAATTTCCATGTGATATGGAATGAATTCATTTGGGTTGGAGTCGACATTGGCATGCATGCTAACGACGTCAATGATGCTGCATATATTCTCTATGCCATGTGCCTATGTGTCGCATTTTATATAAAAAGGCACGATGTCTCATATTTTCCATAACATCGCCGACTTTATAAGGCAATGATGCTACTTATTTTCATATTAGCTATAATGGTGTCGCGTATTTTCATATCAGCCAGAACAATACCGCGTGTTATCAACCTCGGCCTTAGTGATGCCACATTTTTCTTTAAGGCAATGATACTTCTTGTTTTATAACGGCAATAATGATGCCACATTTTTCTTTACATTGACATTGCCAGTTACCAATGTCGTCATTCCCATAACTCTAAGTTTTAAAGCCTTATACTATGCGAACTAGTAACGATGCCACTTACAGCCAGCTAGAAAATCTATCAGATCCGCAAGTCAAGCCCTGTATATTAATTGGGTAGTCAGAATCCATGGAATTCTAAGATCCAAGTGAGGAGACTATGGCCTTATACTTTATAGATCAAATGATTTAACATGATTTCATTAAAGAGGGATGAGATAATCCCATATAGGCAATATTGATGTTGCGTTTTATCAATGTACAAAGATAACGGTTTGACTTTATAGCCTATGACTTTGAAGTGCGATAACCTCTAAGTATCTTCGAAATTCATCAATGATATTTTATAAAAGCATATATCTTGACGTGATAATTTGGATAAAGTAAAGAGCTATATTTTCCTTGTTTTAAAGTATGATTTCAAGGGTAAATCGATCATAAAGATTTATGTTATCAACGAAGTGTAAAGAAGGGTATTTGGCCCAAAATTTTACTAAAGAGATTATTATTCTTATCACCGTTAGATAAATTGTGATAAGATAAATTGACATTGTAAAGACCCACTTTTCTGTACACTCTAAGCTGACAAATAACCGCACATGTCAACTCAAATTGAATACAAAGCAGATTGTTAGGGGTGAAGAAAATGAAGAGATAGAAGAGATAAAAGAAAACAGAAACAGTAACACAGAATCTCACAATCGCAGCGGAATAAAATATAATATATACTAACATATCTTTATACAAAGAAACTATAATTGTAATATACATACAATCATTAGAGTACAACAATCAACAATCAATCTGGACAGTTATAATAACTTGTCCTCACAAGTGCTGAATATACAACATACACACACATCGGAATATAATCAAGTACGTAAAATACGCCTAAGTCTCCTACAGCTCGTCTTCTAAGATCCATAGCATTCTAACTTGAATCTGTAATACTTGGTTTGACCCGAGCATTATAATAAAATAATACCCGAGTCAGTCTGGAAAACCAACGTGAGAAAACACACTCAATTTGAATTATTACTATTATCAAAATCCTTTTGAAATCAAAGGTATCTCGTAAGACCATGTCACACATAAATACGATGGGTTTTTACCTTACGATAACCAAAACATTTTATATCAAAATCATCTGATATTATAATAGTGTCTATATAAAGTAAATTAGAAAATAGCTAAATTGCCTGCATCTCACATTTCAGCATATTTGGGCACAATCAAAACCGTACATGCTCATAGTGGATATTTGATTCCGTACAATGACTGGGCCACTGGGGTACCGCCCACCACAGTACACCTCTAGAAAAATGTACCGAGATCGTACCTAATTATCCCTGCCAACACAGGACCGACCTACCCCTTGCTGGATAGTACCGAATATGTTATCACCCTGGGTGTTCCCACCCTAATCGAGTGTTCTCTTTTCATGCACAACCATATCCATAATTATAATATAATATATTCGAGGGTATCTATAAAAGTGATAACATAACCTACTTGGGTGTGGCTCACTTAGCCCTGCTGTATCTCCCCTGTTTTAGTCATTCCCGGTTGATGAGGCTTGAGGCTACGTTTTACCTTTAAAATAGCATTCATACTTGGAATGATACTTTGCCTTCCAGGCAATGATGCGAATGATAGCATTCATCCATACAAGTTGTTCTGGGTCTGAACAAACCGAATCTCCTTCAAGATCACCATCTCCATTATCTTCGAGACATCACAATTTGTAACGCACAAATTGGATCGAAGTGGTTTTCGGATAGTTAAATCTGATCTCGGTCTCTTCGAAACGATCAACGAATTTGGCCATATTTGATAGTCGGTTATCTAACTATCAAATTACACACATAAGCAATCACTAGGCCATATTATAAAATTTTACAAAACATTTATTTAAAAATTATCCTTACAAAGACATATATCCAATCTCTTCCAGTTTTCAGTATTTGAAAACAATTTCAATTTCTTATCCATAACAGGATATTTCAACCCGTATCAGCACTTAGAATATTTCCAAATCCAACTTATAATTCATTACTTAGAAAAATATTTCTATATAAATCATTTCGTAGTTAGAATATTTCCAAAACCATATGATTCCAATACTTAGGAATATTCCGTCTTATCTCACAAAACTCTGGAATTTTGTTAATTCCCTTTTAATTTCAAAAATAATTATCGATTATACTAATTTATAATTCCTTTAACGAATTCTTCATTTCCGAAGTTGTCATATCTAAACAATTTGGAAATTCTATCAAATTTCCAGAATTCCTTTATAAGATTTCTCTTATCAAATTTCATCCGTAAAATAAACCCGGTTTACAAATCTTGAGAGGATTTATATATAAATTCCAAACACTTACCTTTAAATCATATATATATATATATATTTAAAGAATGATAATTTATTTTCAAAACATGTTTAAGTAATTATTTGAAATATCCAAACACTTTAAATAAATATCGATAACTCATTTCCAATTCATTTTAATTAAAACTAATCAATTTACAAAGCTTATTATAAAAATGGGAATTCATTTCAGTAAATATTAAATATTTGAATAGTTCACTTTCCGAAATATTTCAATACGAAAACAGCTTTAACTAAATATTTTAATAAATAAAAATCCCAATTTTAAACAAATTTTAATTTCTCAACAAAAATCTATTTTTATATCCAATATTACTGATTTCAATTTATAAATCCCTCTCGATTCATATCACATCGACTACAATTCAATTTCAAAATCATTCTCACATTCCAAAAAATAGATTCCACTATTTTTTCCAAAAATCAATTTCCATATCTCGATATAAATTCACACTATAAATTTATATTCCTAATTTATCAACTGATAATCATTTTCCCTTATTTATAAACATCATTTATAAATTTATAAACTCATTTCTGGTTTTTCTCCGTTAACAAAAGATTTATATTAACAAACTCCATTTATAAATCAATTTCTGTTTTTAACTCCATTTATAAATCAATTTCTTAAATAACCCAAACTATATTCCAAAACCAATCAAATCTCGATTTCTACTTCTATTTCGTAATTTAAAAATCTTATTTAAAATCCAGTATAGCAAATTTTATATTCATTTCCAAATTCCCTTTATTCTCCCAATCTATTTAAATCTCGATTTTTAAAACCCCTATACATTTAAACAAATATCACTTAAATTTATTGTTTAAAAATCTTTTATATACATTATTTTAAACTCTTTATTAAAATTATTTTAAGAAATAGCTAAGTACAAATTTAAAATCAAATCATTTATTTTATCCAAAACAATACCTCTTTAAATAATTCCAAAACTCAATATAAATATTTCAATTCCAAAATCTCCTTTTAATTTCCTTTCAAATTCAAAAATAATATTTATGGTATTTTAAAATACCAAAGTATGGGCTAGTGCTACTACAGCATCCAATGGAATAAATCATATCATCTATCACATATTATTCAAACACATCATATATCACTATATATGAAATTAAAATCAACATTTTTAAGGAATCCAGTTGGATCCCTCCAACCTGTTTCCCTGCAACTATAAATGTTATATAATCACAAAAATACCAATCCCACTTCGAGGCAGGATATCTCGGTAATATAGGGTCATCCGCTCAAATAGGCGGGAAATTTATCCAACTACTAATATATATACTAATATATATAATATAACATCCAACTGATAATAATATATCAATTCAACCAATCATCCAATAATTAAATTTAATTTTTTATAAATTAAACTAGTCAACCAAATTGGGTGAAATTTACTCACCTTTATTTCTATTGTTGCTTCGCATTCTAGTTCCGATTAAATTCGAACGCGTTCGAATTTAACTAAAAATTCTGCAAGCTCTAAATTCAACCAATTTGATTCCATATCAAAGATCTCGTAAATACAAACCTAACGCGACTGACCGCGTTGGATTTTGACCTAAAACGAACGAGTTATGTAATTTATAAGAATTGGGATTTATTAAAAACAATTTATATAATTAATCACCTTTTAATTTTTCATTACCTACAAAACTTGGGCTCAAAGCCCATGAACAAACCCGACCGCTTCCTTCCCTTCTTCCTCGATTTTCTGTATACGAACGCAACTTCCCTCATGGTCGTGCACGTGCACGCAATGATACAACGATACGGACCATTAATCGACCAACTGCTTCCACCATTCGACTTCTCTTCTCGATCTCCATCCAACCATACCAAAATCTTCGAGCTCGCCCTCCCCCTCAAGATTGCGACCTGGCCACACATGAACTACACTGTAGCAATGAGTCGCCATTTCCAATAGGCGATCAGACACCATGAGATTTGTGCGCTGAGATGCTATTTTTCATGACGAATCCAAATATGACTTCGAACAAGCCAATCGATGCTCCCAATTCCTAGAAACCCAAACCCTAGTTTTAGGTCTAAGCTATGTACAACAGTCGAGCGCCCCAAAACAATAGCTGCATCTCTCGAGAAACATATCAAGTCGAAGGTTATTCTAAAACAAGATTTTTAAAATTGATTTGGGAATTTTTCATTTTGTATATGCTGAGATTTTTATTTTTGAACTTTCCATTTTTTTCTCTTCTTCTGCTTGAAATATAAAGAAAGGAGAAGCGTGTTTTAAAAGGAAAGAGTAGGTAGATCAGGTAGGGTGGCTATAGGTCTGCGATGTGAATGAAGATATTTTTGTGTAGTCAAATCAAAACAATATATATATATATTCAAAATATCTCACTTAATAATGACTTAAAATCCCAAACCCTTATCGAGGCATGCTGCCAGGCGTTTCTACTGTTATACCCCTAAGCCGAACGCAATGGAACAAGTTTCAAGACCTAATTAGATCTTCTGCATAAGATAGCTTTTTGAACCCAATTATTATATTAAAATTTCGATATAAATTTTAACGCGTTTCTATCCCGTACGACCAAACGGTAATCCCAAACGCTACAAAATTTGAAATCCGATAATAATACACTATTATGGATCCAATGGAATTGGTTTCGTCAAAATCCGAGACTGTGCCAGAAGGATATTTTTATATGTTAATTTAAACAAGTTATTTTTAAAATCGAGTAAATCACCTTTAAATTAAATTTTAAATTTTTTATTATCTTCCTTCTTATTAATAGAAATTAAATAAGTCTTTAAACTATTTTTTATCAAGCTTAAAACCCAAGATTTGATTATTTAAGAAATTCTCAATCATTAAATTCAGCAGTTAAATTATCCAATAAATCGTTATATTTGAAATTTAAGTTATTAAATCTATAAAATCAAATTTTAAATATTCAAAATCAATTAAATATTCTAATTTCAAATAACCAAAATTCTGGGTCGTTACAGACATAGAGATTAGAAAACCAGGTGGAACTAGTGTAGGGTCGCATCCTATATTTCAACTATTAGCCTTTAGCTGATTTCAGTCCAAAATTCCAATGTGTAGGGTTTTGTCAAGAGTAAGATTAAAAGTAGGTTTATGCATAGAAAGAAATACACCAAGTTAAGATAGGTTATTGCTTAGCCTGCAAAACCATTAGGATCGGAGTGACCTTAGGAATAGTAAGTTTCAGACCGACCATCCAGTTTCCTTCTAACGATAAGTTAGAAAATTTTGTATATCTGGTAGGCCTGAGTTAGCCATATAGGTTTGTAGTTACCCTAAGAAAACTATGATGTGGGATAGATAGTCCATTAATTTAGATAGATTAGTCATGATTACCCATGTTGCATGCATTCATATGATTGTTTATGTTGTCTAGGACCTCTTGGTTAACCATTGTGGTTTAAGGTGCTTGATTTATAAAAGACATATTTTAGAGGATACTAGTAAGGAGGAAACCCGTTCCGCTAAGAGGCGTGGTCTCACTATGTATATATTAACATGACCACATTTTGTCACCGATAATAATACTATAGATGACTGCAGCATCTCTAGCGGTTAGTTTCAGGCCTCAAAAAGGGTGATGTTACACTATCGTACTATGTTCAACCAAGTCCAATTGATCTTTATTGATGCATCATTATGTATTAAAGGAGGAGTAACTTTTGAGATCAAATCTTATTCATTTTTAGGTACGTTTGGAACTCTTTCCTAATATACTCACTTATTTAGTCAAATGAAATCGTTTTATTATCTTTGCAAATTCTGTTATTTACTTCCGTTTTATATTCAATGAACTTCTCATAGACATACTACATGTGTATCAAATACACATGTTTGTGATAATTCATTGGTGAATTTAACAAAGTATGTGGAACCGTTTATGTATTATTAGACATACAATTACATACATATATGTATCAATCTGAAGACTTCACAAACTCTTTTGTTGCTCCCACTGAACGAGTGCTTTACCTTTAATTGTTTGAGCTACAATTCACCGATACCGTATGATTCATAATCATACTATTAAAGAATTATTTTTCAAAATAGTGGCTTGGTCCTTAATTTCAAAATAACTTGTAAATCTTAGATACTTCTGTATTTTCTAATGCATCACTTTTTTATGATAACAAATACCATTATTATAGTTTTACCTTATAATAAATATTCAAAATATTCATAAATAGTTATTATTTCATAAATAATATTGAAAATAGTTTTCTAATTTGATGCGACCACCCAATAGTGTTATATGGTACGCTTCCACTGTTTCCGCCATTACTGTAGTAGCATAAAAAAATATGAAGCTTCATTTAACCACCTAATATAGGCTATTTATTGATAGAGTTAGGGGTATGCCCTAAGGGAAATTCTGTAATTTATTATAAATTAATTAACTTTGTAATCAATTCTCATTTGTAATAAAGTGTTTTTCTTTCTGCTATATATTTGTTATAATGTGTTATAAATAATTAATTATTTAACTAAAATGTATTTAAAAGAAAATTCATAAATGGTGTGTTGTGATAGTAATTACAAATAGTTATGATCATAGGTATTGTATCATAATATAATAGACACGTCATTTTAAATATTTCTAGTCAAGATGCAACGAGACTGGATATCGATATATCCGTTGAGACTAGAGTACGCGGGGCTCTTCAAATATTAGGCAGTGTATTACTCATGACCGTCAAAGGCACCAAGGGGTTATGTACTGATAGTTATTGGATAACTATGGAATGACTCACTCGATAGTTTTCTGTTGGTTAATATAGTTAAGGTCAAACGGAAAAATATCAATGTGACTAATTTGCACAGTTTTATCGACTTGAGAATACCGTTGATCTTCAATATGAAAACTCTGCTTTGATTATAGTCTAATTATGGCATGACTTCCATCGAATGACTATAGTTGGATCGAGTGGAAGTATTGGAAGTGGAACACTATTCGGGTGAGGAATCGTTCCCTCGGTTATATGGAGTTAGTATCACGGTCAACCGAAGTTAACTCAAAGTTAAAATATCTAGCTAGAATAGTTCGATTAATAATAATTGTTATTATTAACCAAAGGCTTTTTGTTTGGACTATAGATTTGAATATGAACGATATTGAAATTTGACCATTACCAAATTTCGTAAGTCCAAAGTGATAGAGTTTTGATGAAGAGAATTAGAGTAAATAATAGTCATAACTGGGTAACGCTTAACAAAGTAAAATTAGATTTTAGTGACCAAGTAAGTGATAAATTTAGACAAAATGCCACAACACCTACTAAGTGATGTGTGAACATTAATATTCAAATAGTTCGATATTAATAGGTGACCAATTTACACCTAACGAGTCACACACCAGAAACGATGAATATTCCTTTGACCTAAGATTTAATTAATTTATAGTTGTTATAAATTAATTAATTTATTTAATATTTATGAAATATTAATTATAAAATTTATTTTGATTTAATGAACAAATATTATTGAATATATTTGTAAAAGTTAAAAATATATTGATCGATATACAATATCGATACTGGTTTAATTGGATTTAAATGCAAAATATTTTGTTCAGGCTTTAAATGGGTTTGAACCCCATATAGGGGATTGATGTATTCGGCTATCATAAGGGTACATATGTGCGGCCATTTGATGGCAACTAGATGGGCTAGATTTGAATAGAATAGGAAGGAGAATTGGTAAAGATTAAGATCCTAACTTGCCTCCATTCCTTCTCTATATAAGCATCTCAATCCACACCTATTCAAGGACTTTTGAAGCCTCCATCTACTCTCCACTTCTAGCTGAATTCAAGTACTCCCCTCCTCTCCATTTCTAAAGTCAAAACAAAGTAAAAACAATCATATTCGATAGCTGGTGGTCATCAGTTCAAGGACTAGCACTCTACTAGATTGGAAATTAATTCGAGGAGTAGGTCACATCATTTCAAAGTGTACACATGCATTGGATATAAGGTAAGTTTCTAACCAATTTATAAATGTTAATGTACATATATAATGTTTATATCATATATTTTACATTGTTAGTTAAGTGACTATTCCAATATATAAATATATTGTCACAATCGGATTAGCTGTATGTTTAGTTATACTTTTATGTTTTTTTAAAATCAATAATCATATATATACCTTAAACTAGCATGGCTCAAAATAAAAAAATATTTTTTTATTTTAAATAACCGAATATATAATACATATACATATATGTATATACACACACACATATATATATATATATATATTATTTAAATTAATTATATAAATATATATATATTATAAGTTATGTTTAATATTTTGTAAAATTAAATTATCACCAAACATGCTCTTACAGAA
Source organism: Allium fistulosum (assembly GCA_030737815.1). Taxonomy (NCBI): domain Eukaryota; kingdom Viridiplantae; phylum Streptophyta; class Magnoliopsida; order Asparagales; family Amaryllidaceae; genus Allium; species Allium fistulosum. The sequence continues at coordinate 1,529,852,937 of CM060902.1, forward strand.
AAAAATTTCTATAATTTAAAAGTATTTAATTATAAGCCAAAAATTAAAATAGATTTAAAAATAGTTTTTAAATAATAAATTATATTTTAATATTCAAAATGAAATAATATCACCCAGGATTTAGCTAAAAAATTAAAACTCAAAATTAAGTTTCAAAAATATATTTTTATTAATTTTAGTTAATATCCATATGAATATTTATTTAAAATATATTTCAAATTTTAAAATAAAAATACATCTAGCTGATGTCCTTGACGTGGTATATATATATTTTTTGTGAGAAAAATGGGTGACCCTCTATGAATAGAGGAGATCACTCATGACCTGGAGTGTGTGTTTATATATATATATATTAGAATATATATTTTGCATATTTCAAAAATATAAATATATGTATATATATATTATATTATTTATAGATAAATATAAGTATTTAATATATATATATATATATTGTTTTTAGCATCACAAAACATATTTTATAATTTATAAATGATTTAAATATACTTATACAGTTATAATTATATACAATGTTGAAATTTTATAAATATATTTATAATTATATATACATAAATACTTATATATAATTATTTGAAAAAATATAGTTTATATATATATACTTATACTTACATACATACATACATATAAAATATTTTATATATAAATTAAAATTATATAAACATAAATTTGGATAATATATTTGTATATTGGATGAGCTAACATGAATGTTGCGATGTAAATCCCAGAACCTATACGGAGATATTATACCTCACACGGATCGATGCGTTACATATGCACATACATGTATATGTGTATATGATACACACATACATATATATAATAACAATTATTAAATAATATAAGATCATTTTATAAATTTAAACAAAATAATGATTTTATTTAAAATCAAATTTAGAAATGTTCTAAGTAAATTAGATTTTATAGGCCTAATAATAATCCAAAATGGTAAAAAAAAATGAAATTCACTCATTACTTCCGCTACAGACTGGCCTAGTTCCAACAATGGTATTGGAGCTTAATAGGCTATACGGTCTAAATTAGTCATGAAATTCACTCATTACTTCCGCTACGGACTGGCCTAGTTCCAACAATGGTATTGGAGCCTAATAGGCTATACGATCTAAATTAGTCAAATAATCAAGTACTCTACCCTACCTAGCTACTAGACTGACCTGAATAGATATATAAGCCCAAAGGTTGTCCCTAATAAAAAAATGCCCAATTTTAATTGATCCTTAGGCTAATTTTCAAAATTATTTAAAAACTAAAAATATAAGATTTAAAATTCAGTAGTTAAATTTAAAGTGAAATATATACATAATACAAATGTTAAGATTTTTCAAAATGTTTGAAAAATAATATAAATTAATTTTTAATTTTTTAAATTTTTTTAATAAGATTAATAAAATAAATTAATAAACAAGTTAATTAATTAATAAATGTATACATGTATTATATATTACGATATATGTCATGTTGTTTTAAATTGTTTAAAATAACATAAATATACATGTATGTATAAGAAATGAAATTTGAAATTAATATAATTAATTAAAACTGTTTACTTAAATAAGTTAAAAGGTTAATTAATTTGATAAATACACGTGTACATGATCTATGTGCTATACTATAAAGGTTATAATATGTAATTAATATTCAACATAAATGTTATATTATGATAATATGAAATTAATTAAAATGTTAACTAATTAAATTAAGATTTAATTAATATAATATTAAGCATATGAATATTATATAAGTAATATGAAATATAAAAGTTATATAATAATAAAACTTATATAATACGAATGTATAAATTAAAGTGGAACATTAGGAAACCATAACTAGACTTTGGAAATAAATACATATGTAAATGTACATATACCATGATTTCCAATGTGTACGACACTTGAATCACGAGAGTAATTCATAAGAATTATATTATTTCATAAGTCGATATCACTTAATGTAATATATGAAAGATTATGAATCTCATTATAAAGTTGTCCTCTACACACATATATTAATAAATTACTTGCATACTCCTTAGTTATTGAGCAAACACAAGCTAAGGATGTTATGTGTAGTATTATTAATATATTGAATAGAAGGTAAGATAACTATATCTATTTGTTGAGTAAACTCAAGGTACATATAATATACTTAGGTCGTCACGACATGCTTGGTATGAGTGAATAATTTCATTTCGATTTGCTGAGCAAACTAAAGATCGAAGTGAAATAGAATAAGGTACCAAGGATTAGGAGTTTTATATGATACAACTGATAAGGAGTTATCCATAGTCCATGGAGCTATGACTTGTTGAGCTAACCTAAGGTCAGAAGTCCAGGACGGGTGAGACCTGACATCTACTAGTGAAGTCGAAAGACTTCTATGTCTCAACCGTGGGTTGGCAACATAAAAGATATTAGGAGCTTATATTAGTAAAATGAAACGTAAAGCTTAACATTACTAATATTATAAGAACATCTATTTTTATTTTTCCTAATAATTTGAAACTATTTTATGAAAATGATAACTCCAAAATTGTTTTCCAAAAATGATAAGCTTACTGGACCAAACTATACCGGCTAGCTAAGATCAATTAAAATAGCATTAACTTACGAACGTCTATCGGCTATTACATGCAAACCTAAAGAACAACCTATTGATGATGAAAAACTCATACTAAGACTTGCTTATGAAAAATGTGCGTCAGACCTAGAGATCGTCCAAGTTTTCATGTTGTCTATGTTAGATAAGTCGTTACAGAGGTAGCACAAAAATATGGCTGTCCATGAGATATTTGATAGTCTCAAGGCCCTGTTTGGTAAACAGTCTCATTCTGCAAGATACAAGCTTATGAAGAATTTGTTCAATACCAAAATGACCATAGGACATAAAGTGGATGATTACGTGCTGATGATGAAGGGCTATATTGATAGGCTTTGCAGTTGGACGTACAGATAAGCAATGAATTTGCAAGTTAATTTGATCATTGGTTCTTTTACTCCTCGATATGAACCATTCATATTGAATTATAATATAAACCAATTAAATGTGAATCTCATGGAGCTCCTCAATATATTGAGGTCAGCCAAGTTTACATTTAAGGATCAAGGGGCTCTACTTGCTGTTACGGTTAGTGCATCATCTTCGAAGAGTCCAAAGTAGTGGAAAAGAAATGGTAAGACAAATAAAAAAAGTAAGAAGATCGATGGAAAAGGTGAATGTCACCACTTCCATAAGAAATGTTACTAGAAAAGGAACTGTCCTGACTACTTGAAGATTGTTAGAGAAAGGAAATAAAATGGTTCCGCGGCTCCATCGGGTACATTTATGATTCAAAATTGTTTTGTAACCATTAAAATTTCTTAGGTCTTGGGTCTTGGATACTGGATCTGAAACTCATATTTATCATTACAACGGCTTCGGAACTGGCACTACATGAAAAAGGAGAGATGCTGCTCCAAGTTGTTGATGGATCTACCGTAGATGCAGTAACAGTAGGAGACTATCATTTATGTTTGCCCAATGGGGTAGTTTTGATATTAAATAAGTGTTATTTTGTAAAAAGACTCTATTTGTGGGATTATTTCCATTTCTAGATTGTCTGAGACTGTATATATTTTATTGTGCAAATAATGTTATGAACATTAGTTTGAATGGATATAAAGTCTACTATAGTGTTCCTGAAAATGGTATTTATGTGATCAATTCTAATTATGTGTGTTTTGTGAATAATACATCTAACAATATAAATGTTAGCTATCTTTAGGATTATTGGCTAGGTCATATTAGTGGGAAATAACTAAACAAACTAAAAACGAAGGTTTTCTCCCGTAACTTGATTCCGAATCATTTGACACGTGCGAGTCATGTATCAAAGGTAAAATGACCAAGCATCTCTTTAGTGGGAGTAATGAAAGAGTTGATGAACTCTCAGATTTAGTATACAGTGATGATGAACGTATTTTTCTGCATTTTAAACCGTTTGTTTCATATATTTTTATTTTAATAAAGCAGTATTATACGGGTATTTTATTATGGTTTTGTAGATTATAGATTCCGAAGTGCAACGTTGAAATTAATCGGTTGTGCCGTCCATTGGTTCAAATGACACGCAGAAAAGAGTGCAACAATTTTGAGCACCAAATAAATCAAAGCAATGCCACACTTCAATTTATGCGTAATGAGTCAATTCACGTTTTCACTTCAGCATATGGGTGCGAGCAACGTGGGAAACAAATCATATATATCTCAAATTACTCCCATTTCCAATTCAATAAAGCAAGTCACGTATTCAACTCAAAGCATGGACCAAATATAATTAATTCAAGCAAATGTGGACCAACCAATGTTCAGCATATATTTTCTTCAATCAATGACGTGGCAAAGCATGCACATGCTTTGATTTAGTAAATATTGGCTGCATTTTCTCATCTTTGAACCATTCAAACAAGGCTACGTGTTCAAATATTACAATGGACCAGTTCTCCAGAAGGTCCCCTATGAAAGTGGCAAGTATAATTCATTCAGGAGCCTATATATACCGAAGAGATACAACACTTTAGGAATCATCTCTTATCCATCACTCTTCTTCTAGTTTAGTTTTATTTTCAGCAGTGTTTTTATTTCCGGACAGAATACGTAGGATTGTTAATTAGATTTAGCAATTTATTTATTCTTGTCCTTAGTTATTTTATGCACTCTTTCCAGTTAGTTAATAAATTCAGTTCATTTTATTTCAGTTGTTTGCTCTGTTATTTTCTTTTAAGCACTTTTAGTTTCTGCTCCGATTTCTACAATTTTATATTTTTGACTGCACTTTTGATTAGATTCGAAATCGATTCGGAATATATTATTGTTTTTATTTCCTGTTCAAGAACCACCATCGAATTTGTTTAACACACCTAAGATTTAAATATGGATTTCAAATGTTTTAAAACACAATTCCCTGTGTTCGACCTGCATACTACACGCCTGTGCGCTTGCAGAATTAATTAAAATTTGTGCTTTTCTAACCAATAGAAAAGTCGCAACAAGTTTTTGGCGCCGTTGCTGGAGAATTGCTATTTTGAAATTTTCGATTTTTCTGTTTATTTAAGTCTATTCGTGTTAATTTATTTTTCTATTTTTTTCATTAGTTTCAAAAAAAAGTTTTTTTTTGTTTTTTTTTCACTGCATATTTTCAAGTTTCACATTTGGTTTAGTTTCTGTTTCATTTGCTTTTCACGTTACATTTTGCATGTCAGTTGCATCTCATTAGTTGGTTTCTGTTTCATATACACAGCTTACGTTAGTTTTAATTTAGTTTCCCACGTTCATGTGTATGCTGTCACATATAATCTCATTTAAAGCATACATGTTACTAGTTGTCACATATATGTGAGCTTCTCCTTTCATTTTTCTTTGTCAATTTACTGCTACTAGTTTATTTTTATTTTTTTCCTTTCCTTTTCACATTCATGTTGCATTTAGTTACATTCATCTACACGTTAGTTGCATTGCTATTTTGGTTTTCACGTAACCAAAAACTTGTTTAAATTGTTTTGATGCAATTGCTATTTTGGATTCATTTACACGTCAATTGCATATTCATTCACCTGTTCTGTTCACATTCACCATATTCACGTAGCTGTATTTTGTTTTGTTTTGTTTCTGTTTATACTTGCATTATTTACACGTAATCGCTTAGTTGTTGTTTTAGTTTCATTTTAGTTAGTCTTTGTTCTAAAACATTCACAGTAATTTGTTTAGTTTAGTTTCTGTTTATGTTTTCACGTTTTCGCATATGCATATATTCATGTGCATATATTCACATTCCTCTATTTTAGTTCTGCATTCATACCACTTGCTACATTCACGTAACCTCTAGTTCCAGTATCATTTCATCTCATTCAAGTATCATTCTAGTATTACGTGTTCTGCATATTACGTGCCCCTTAGCACATTACACTGTGCTTTATTTTGTTATTCACAACACGTAACATATTCACGTTTTGTTCTGGTTTTAAAGCGTAAGGAGCAGACCAAGTTAGTGAAATTAAAAGCTAAGAAAAGTTGGTCAAATAGCTCCAACTCAGTAAATCTCAACCATTCACTAGCGCTACTCAGTTGCACTGGACGGACTGTCATACTCCTCTGTAAGTAATTTTCTACTCTACTGGTGCCCAACTGAAAACTGTTTAAATTTACTTTTGGCTTTTACATCTTGATTTGTTTATGCGCGTTTGGGCAAGAAATAATTTTAACCGTTTAGAAAGCCAAAATATCTCATTAAACAAATCAACAGAAATTTCAAATCAAACAAATATGAGCAATCACGATTCACAACACAGTTCACCAAAATCGTCACCTAAATCACATGTTGGAAATAATGAATTTCATGAGAACCGACCATTATCCCTTAGAGACCGATGCTATCCAACTAGGACTGTTCAACCTTCGGTTATTTCATTTCCACCTGCCGAAGGAAATAATTTTGAGCTAAAACATTCTTTTATCTAAGGGGTACCAAAATTCACTGGGTCTGAAAATGCACATGAATTTCTCAGTGAATTTGAGTTATACGCTTCTACAACTAAAATGCAACAACTTTCTAATGAATCCATCAAGCTAAGGCTTATTCCATTTGCACTTCTAGAAAGTGCAAAAGGATGGCTTAATTCTCTTCCTAAAAATTCAATTAAAAGTTGGGACGATTTCGTTACTATATTTTTGAAAAAGTTTTTTCCTTTCCACAAAACACTTAAAATTCGAACTGAAATCAACCAATTCTCTCAGAATGAAGGAGAAACTTTTTCAAAATATTTTGAAAGGTTCAATCAATTGTTATATAGTTGCCCTCATCATGCAATCCCTAGACATGTCTTGTGCCAAATCGTCTATGAAGGCCTTAACTATCAAACAAGATCTCAACTCGAATCAATGTGCGGAGGAGAATTCATGGCAAAAACAGACAAGGAAGCTTGGGAATTTTTAGAAGAATATTCAGAAAAGGATATGCAATGGGAAACAATTCGTGTTCCAATTCGTACTCCAAACAGAGGAGTACATGCCATTGACCCATCACATCTTCCTATAGATGCCCAAACTCCTCAAGAAGGAGAAGGACTACCCCATTACTACACACAAGACCAAATCAATGCTATAGCTCAAAACAGTCCTTATTCATCCACATACAACCCTAACTGGAAGCATCATCCATATTTTTCGTGGTCAAATCCTAACAATGCGGCTAATCCATCACATATGTATCCAATGATACCAAATCCGAATTATCGAGCCCCAACTTCTAATGCTCAAAATTCTCAACCCACTCCTCAAACAAAACCTTCAAATCAACCATATAGGCATCCTAATTTCAATCCATCAACCCAACCTTCTCAGCCTTCACAAGAAATTGTTCGATTGGAAAAACAACTCTCTAAACAAAATGAACAAATCACTAACCAAGATGCAAGAATTGAGAAAATCACTAAACAAAATGAACAAATGTTGATAATGATGAAGGATCTCATGAAAATCAATGAGAAAGGTAAATTGCCTAGTCAACCCGAAGTGAATCCAAAGTATAACTCTCGAGGAGTAAATCTTTGTGAGGACGAAAATGTAAATTTGGTTAATGCTGTCATCACATTAAGGTTTGGAAAGAAGGTAGACAACCACGTCGGCAACCCCGACATCCTTCTTAAGTCTACCAATGTTCAAAATTCTAAGACTCGGTTGACACCCACTGTTGTCAATCCAATCGACTCTCATTCTTTATCCAAGGTTGGCAATCCCGACCACTCTTCACCTTTTGATGTTGGCAACCCCAACATTCCAGCTTCCTTATCTTCACCCTCTAATATAACACCTTCTTCTTCGAATGAAAAAACTGCTGAATGAGTCTATAAACCCATAGCTCGATTTCCTCATAGACTCAACAAAAAGAAGAAGCCCGCTAATTTTGACCAAATTCTTGAAATCTTCAAACAAGTTCGAATCAATATTCCACTTCTTGATACCATCGGGAAAATTCCTCAATATGCCAAATGTCTTAAAGAGCTATGTACTCAAAAACGTGCCACTAACGTTCCTAAGACTACATTTCTAACTGCAATTACTATCTCTATTCTTTCGAATCCCTCCCCAATCAAGTATAAGGACCCCGGTTGTCCTACAATCGATTGTAAAATCGGTAACACTCACATTAGTCGTGCCTTACTCGATCTTGGAGCGAGTGTGAATCTTTTGCCTTATACTGTGTACTGTCAACTTGGACTAGAGGAATTTAAGCCTGCAAACATCACAATTCAACTAGCTGATCGATCTATCAAAAAACCATTAGGCACAGTTAAAGATGTTTTGATATAGATCGAGCAATTCTGTTTCCCAGTCGATTTCATAGTCCTAGAGATTGCACCTGTCTCAAATCCTAACGGTCAGATCTCTTTGATATTAGGTCGTCCATTTTTAGCAACATCAAATGCTATCATAAATTGTAGGAACGGCTACTCCGACTTTCCTTTGGGAACCAAACCATTGAACTAAATATATTCAATCTTAACAAACAACCAAGGGATCTTGAAATAGAAGAAGTTGACATGATCTAAACAATTGTAGAAAATGATTTTAGTGATACTACGGAGTCTCTTAACATGTGCCTAGATCATTTTAATTCCAATTTAAATGAAGATGAATACATTTATGAATTAAATGATATGCTCTGCTCTTGTCATAATTCACTAGAATTCAATTAGTTGATGTCTACTAAAGCCTCAAAAGAAGTACGCCCTAAATTAGACCTCAAACCTCTTCCAAACGATCTTAAGTACGCATACTTAGATTCTTTGGAAAATTTCCCTGTAATCTTGGCCTCCGATCTCATTAAGGACCAAGAAGAACACCTTTTGAAAATTTTAAGGGAAAATAAAAAGGCATTAGGATGGGTAATCGCTGACATTAAAGGAATTAGTCCATCAATCATCGAACATCGAATACATTTAGTCGACGAGGCTAAACCCACTCGCGAAGCTCAAAGGCGATTAAACCCTAATATGAGAGAAGTGGTAAAGGAAGAAATTATCAAATGTTTAGACAATAACATTATCTACCCTATCTCTGACAGTACTTGGGTAAGTCCGGTACAAGTTGTACCAAAGAAGTGTGGAATCACTGTGACCACAAATGATAATAACAAACTTGTTCCGACAAAAGTCAAAACAAAATGGCGTGTTTGCAATGACTATCGAAAACTCATTGCAGCTACAAGAAAAGATCATTTTCCCCTCCCTTTCATTGATCAAATGCTCGAACGCTTAGCCGGTCATGAATATTATTGTTTTCTTGATAGTTACTCCGGCTATAATCATATCCCCATTGCGCTAGAGGACCAAAACAAAACGACGTTCACCTGCCCCTTCGGAACTTTTGCTTATCGTCGCATGCCCTTCGGTCTTGTAATGCTCCCGCAACCTTCCAGAGATGTATGATGAGTATATTTTCTAATATGGTGGAGGATTTTTTAGAAATATTCATGGACGATTTTTCAATCTATGGATCATCTTTTGATCAATGCCTCCTTCGTTTAGAACATGTCTTAAAGCGATGTAAGAAGAAATCTCTTGTGCTTAATTGGGAAAAATGTCATTTTATGGTTAAGCGAGGAATAGTCTTAGGTCATGTTGTCTCTAAAAGTGGCCTAGAAGTTGACAAATCTAAAGTTAATTTTATTGTTGACCTTCCTCCTCCAAGGTCCGTCAAGGACATTCACTCATTTCTTGGCCATGCAGGATTTTATAGGAGGTTCATTAAAGATTTTCAAAAATTTCAAAACCTCTTTCGAATCTTCTGGCTAAAGACGTTAAATTTGAATTTTCCAATGAATGTAAACGTCTTTTGAAACCCTTAAATCGATCTTGACCACCACACCTATCATCCAACCTCCAAATTGGACTTTGCCTTTCGAATTAATGTGTGACGCTTCTGATTATGCCATTAGAGCCATCTTAGGTCAACGAATCGATAAACTTCCTCGAGTTATCTATTATGCTAGCAAAACTCTTAACGAAGCTCAATTGAATTACTCAACCACAGAAAAAGAGTTTTTAGCAGTTATCTTTGCCCTCGATAAGTTTAGATCGTATCTCATAAGTTCTAAGGTCATAGTTTACACCGATCATGCCGCATTGCGGTATTTACTCACAAAAAAGGATGCCAAACCCCGCTTAATCCGTTGGATTCTCCTTCTTCAAGAGTTTGACCTAGAAATACGGGATAAAAAGGGTTCTGAAAATGTCGTAGCTGATCATCTTTCTCGTATTGTTCATGAAAACATCGATAACTCTCAAATCAATGATCATTTTCCCGATGAACAAATTCTTTCCCTCTCCAGTGCACCATGGTACGCGGACATCGTAAATTATCTTGTCACAAATGAAACACCTTCCCATTGGTCAAAACAAGATAAACAAAAATTTCTCTCCAATGTTCGAAACTTTTATTGGGACAATCCTTATCTCTTCAAATATTGCATCGATACGTAGATGTATCCCCGAAAATGAATTCTATAGCATCCTCTCTTTTTCACATAATCAAGCATGTGGAGGACATTTTGGAGCAAAGAAAACTGCTGCCAAGGTGTTACAATGTGGTTTTTATTGGCTTTCTCTTTTTCGTGATGCCCACGAATTTTGCTCCAAATGCGCTAGATGTCAACAAATAGGTCGTATTTCCAAACGTAACATGATGCCCCTAAACCCAATCCTTGTCATCGAAATTTTTGATGTTTGGGGCATCGATTTCATGGGTCCTTTTCCTAATTCTTTTGGAAATCTCTACATCCTACTTGCAGTAGATTACGTGTCTAAATGGGTTGAGGCCATTTCCACCAGAACGAATGACAATAAAGTTGTTGTCAAATTTTTAAAAGAACACATATTTTCCCGTTTTGGCACACCTCGAGCCATTATAAGTGATAACGGTTCTCATTTTTGTAATCGTGCTTTTGAATCTCTTCTTAAGAAATACTCTATCACTCATAAACTATCTACTCCATATCATCCACAAACTAACGGCCAAGTCGAGATTTCCAATAGACAAATTAAACAAATTCTTTAAAAGACAGTTAACTCCAACAGAAAAGATTGGTCATCTAAATTGATAGATGCCCTTTGGGCATTTCGCACATCTTATAAAGCCAATCTAGTAATGTCACCATACCGATTAGTCTTTGGAAAAGCATGCCATTTACCCGTCGAGCTCGAGCACCGCGCACTTTAGGCAATCAAATACCTTAATTTTGACATAGAAAAAGCCGGATCGCATCGTAAATTACAATTATCAGAATTAGAAGAACTAAGAAATAAAGTGTATGAAAATGCAAAGATTTATAAAGAGAAAACTAAATTTTATCATGATAAATCCATACTTCGTAAGACATTCGAAGTAGGTCAGAAAGTTCTCTTATATAATTCCAGACTTCATTTATTTCCGGGAAAATTGAGATCTCGATGGATAGGTCCATATATTGTGAAAACAGTGTACCCTTATGGTGCAGTTGAAATTGAAAATCCTAGGGACGGTTCCATTTCAAAGGTCAATGGACAACGCTTGAAGCCATTTCTAGAGTTTGAACAACACGAGGACGACGAGTTCGTGGATCTCCATGAACCTAGCTATTCGGCATAAGCCACTCACTATCTTGTACATATCAGGTTGTATATTTTTTTATATTTTTTTTTCTGTTTTGCATTTGCATTCCATTTGACAGTTGGGACACTGTCTCATTCCAGTGTGGGGGGACGCATATCTCATTCTGTTTGTTCATATTTCACAGTGTGGCATCACTTTTTAAAAAAATCATCTCATTATTTGTTTTCAAATTTCTTTTCAATTTTTTTACAAGCTTCATCTCATTTTCCATTATTTTCAGGACTTTGATTTATTTTTAATTAGTCAAGACAAAGTAAGTAAACAGTTGAAGTCAATTGATGAATTTTTTTGTGAATCACTAATTTCAAAGGTAAAATATAATGAAAAGTTGAATTACAAGCGATAATAGTGAGGTTGGTATATAGGGGGATTCGTAGGTGATGGTTATGAAATCCTTTCTAAACTGTAGTCTTTGTTTAAAAAATGGCAGATTTAAAGTACATGCGTTGACATTTCAAATCATTGAAGTTAAGTGGTGCTAAGTTGATTTGCATAACTCTCTTTAGTTATTTAAAAAAAATTAATAAGAAACACCTAGAGTCAATAGGTGTGCACACTTATGAAAGTGTGAACACTCGCCACGCTTTGTACTCTTCTCACGTAAGCCCACAAGGCAGTGCATAGATGGTATATCTGGCCTCAGCATTCTGAGTTAGTTGTATAAAGAAATTAAATAAATAATCACCTAAGGATTACCGACCTTTTCTGACATAGTCAGCGTCGGTTTGCACAATCCGCCAAGCTCTGTTCCAACTCTCACGTAAGCCCGCGAGGCAGTGCATGGGTGGTATACCTTGGTCTAAAAGTTTGGTGTATATATAAAAAAAATAAAAATAAAGAGAGAGTAAGCTATTGAAACCCAGACATTTCTTTACTTTATTGATTTGGCTTGTTATACAAATGGAAATGAGAAATACCATTTTGAAAAACTGTGATTAACAATAAAGAATTTATTTCATGGTTGCACTATGTTATCGACCGAAACAACTGGCCAAACTAGAATCTAATGTATGAAAACTTGAGTTATATTGAAATTTGTGATTAGTGAGGAACCAAAAAAATTTCTAGAAGTTGACTCAAACCGATATACACTATTTTGTTGTTATGAAGTAAATCGAGTCTCCATTTGTTTAAAATTTTGCATTCATGTAGTACATTAGAATCATCACATACTGCATTTGGATTTTATGGGTAGTATCCGCTAAAAACCCTCACGAGACACCACTCGTCCTACTAGGGACACCTAGAGGTTTAACGGCTTGTTGCATACGCTCAATGCAATCGTGTTTCCTACGAAAAAGGATTTAGTTAGTTTTTATTTTCTTGCTTATTCGAGGACGAATAAAGTTCTAGTGTGGGGGTATTTGATGAACATATTTTCTGCATTTTAAACCGTTTGTTTCATATATTTTTATTTTAATAAAGCGGCATTATACGGGTACTTTATTATGGTTTTGTAAATTATAGATTTTGAAGTGCAACGTTGAAATTAATCGGTTGCGCCGTCCCGTCCATTGGTTCAAATGACACGCAGAAAAGAGTGCAACAATTTTAAGCACCAAATAAATCAAAGCAATGTCACACTTCAATTTATGCATAATGAGTCAATTCACGTTTTCACTTCAGCATATGGGTGCAAGCAACGTGGGAAACAAATCATATATATCTCAAATTACTCCCATTTCCAATTCAATAAAGCAAGTCACGTAATCAACTCAAAGCATAAACCAAATATAATTAATTCAAGCAAATGTGGACCAACTCATGTTCAGCATATATTTTCTTCAATCAATGACGTGGCAAAGCATCCACATACTTTGATTTAGTAAATATTGGCTGCATTTTCTCATCTTTGAACCATTCAAACAAGGCTACGTATTCAAATATTGCAATGGACCAGTTCTCCAGAAGGTCCCCTATAAAAGTGGCAAGTATAATTCATTCAGGATCCTATATATACCGGAGGGATACAACACTTTAGGAATCATCTCTTACCCATCACTCTTCTTCTAGTTTAGTTTTATTTTCAGCAGTGTTTTTATTTCCAGACAGAATACGTAGGATTGTTAATTAGATTTAGCAATTTATTTATTCTTGTCCTTAGTTATTTTATGCACTCTTTCCAGTTAGTTAATAAATTCAGTTCATTTTATTTCAGTTGTTTGCTCTGTTATTTTCTTTTAAGCACTTTTAGTTTCTACTCTGGTTTCTACAATTTTATATTTTTGACTGCACTTTTGATTAGATTCGAAATCGATTCGGAATATATTATTATTTTTATTTCCTGTTCAAGAACGACCATCGAATTTGTTTAACACACCTAAGATTTAAATATGGATTTCAAATATTTTAAAACACAATTCCCTGTGTTCGACCTACATACTACACGCCTGTGCTCTTGCAGAATTAATTAAAATTTGTACTTTTCTAACCAATAGAAAAGTCGCAACAAGTGAATGTATGTGGCCTTATGCTTGTAATCACCAGGGATAGTAATTTTTACTTTGTTACATTCACCGATGATTTCTCAAGACTGAGATACGTGTATTTTATGAAGAACAAATCTGATGTCAACAAGAAATTTGTCAAATATACTAATGTAGTAGAAAATCAAATAGGCTGTAAGATTAAATTCTTCAATTCGATCAAGGAGGTGAGTATGTTGGATAGAAATTCCAATGTTATTTAAAAGATAATAGGATTATCTCTGAGATTACCCTACCCTATAATCCATAACATAATGGTGTGTTGGAGCAAAGGAATCGAACCTTATTAGATATGGTTCATTCTATGATTAGTAAGGTTGAGTTACCTCTGTCCTATTAGGGATATGCGCTAGAAACCACATCGTATATGTTGTATTTATTGCTCACGAAATCTATTCCTAAAATGCCATATGAGATGTGGCATGGTAAAAAACCCCAAATCAAGTATTTGAAGGTGTAGGGTTGGCCAGCATATGTTAAGAATGTTGATCTGAATAAACTAGAGGCAGGATCGATATTGTGTAAATTTATAGGAGATCCCAAAAATTCAATAGGCTGTATATTCTACAATATCGAGGAATAAATGGGTAAATTTTCTTGACATGTTGTGTTCTTAGAAAAGGAATTTCTCTCAAAGGAAATTAACAGTGAGATTGTAGACTTGGATGAGATCCGAGAAGTTAACAATGAGGCAAAACCGGTGGGAGAACCAAGTTCACCTATATACGATAACACGCAACCTATTAGAATTTCTAGTAGGGAATCTTGCATAGTAGAGAGATACTATGGTTTTCTCATGAATGGCGAAAAGAAGGACCGTGTCTTAGATGACGACACCCCTCTGTCTTTCCAACAAGCGCTATAGATTAAAGACTCTACACTCAGGCTTCAAGAAATGAAATTCGAGATGGATTCCATGTACAAAAAACAATGTTTGGACTTTGTCAGACGTACACAAAAGGATAAAACCCATTGCTATAAATTAATTTTTAATAAAAAGATAAATGCATATGGAGAAGTAGAGAGTTACCATGCTAAACTAGTTACAAAAGGATTTCGTCAACTTCAAGGTGTTGATTATGATGAGACCTTTTTGCCCGTAGCCATGCTTAAGTCCATTCGGATTATGCTAGCTATTGCAACATTCTATGGCTACATAATATGACAAATGGATGTAAAAATAGACATTTCTAAATGATAATTTATAAGACACCATCTATATATCGCAACCCAAGGGTTTTGTGGTCAGTGGGAGTAAGGGCAAGGCTTGCAAGTTTTTAACGTCCATTTATGGGTTTAAACAAGCTTTAATGAGTTGGAACAAGTTTTATTGTTTGGTTTTTATCATAACATAGAGAAAGCATGCGTATATAGAAAGGAACATGGAAACATTATTGTATTCTTAGTACTCTATGTTGATGATCTATTATGGATTGGCATTGACACTTCGTTGTTGCAATTAGTGAAAACTTGGCTTTCCAAGACAATAATTTATCCATGAAGGATTTGGGAGAAGCAGCCTTTATACTAGGTATAAAGATCTATAGAGATGGATCAAAAAGACCGTTGGGATCGTCCAATCCCTATACACAGATACTATATTGAAGAGGTTCATTATGGAGAATTCCAAACGTGGAAATGTTCCAACACGGTCTGGAATCATCCTTTCTATGAAGGACGCTCCTCATATCGATGAGGAGAAAGAGCGCATGAAGAGGATTCCCTATGCTTTAGCTATAGGTCCATAATGTACACTATGTTATGTACTAGACCGAATGTGGCATGTGCATTAGGATGCATAAGCCGATACCACTCTAATTCTGGAGAAAAACATTGGACGACCGTAATATGTATACTAAAGTATTTAAGAAATACTAAGGATTTATTCCTCTTACATGGAAATATAGACCTCCTTACGAAGAGGTATATGGACTCTAGCTTTCAAAGTGATATAAATGATAGTAAGTCAATATCTGGTTATGTCTTACACCTAACTACGGAGCCATCAGTTGAAAAAGTTCCAAACAAGAGATAGTAGCAGATTCAACGATGGAGGCCAAGTACATTGCCCTCAATGAATCAGCTAAATAGGCAGTCTAGATGCACAAATTTTTGAGTGAGCTCGAAGTGATTCCTAATATAGAGAACACTATGATATTTTTTTATGATAACAATGTGATGATTCAGATCGCAAGGGAATCCAAAGTACACAAGAAGTCATGGCATATTCTTTTAGACTTCCACCTTATTAGAGAATTCATTAAGAAGAAAGAAGTCGTGATAAAAAGGGTAAATACCAAGGAACACATAGCAGACCCATTCACCAAGGGTCTAGCTCGGTTAGCTCTCGAGAAGCTGATTAAAGGGATGAGATTGAGATTCCATAATTGACCCCATGTGCAAGTGGGAGATTGGTAGAGTTAGGGGTATGCCATAGGGGTAATTCTGTAATTTATTGTAAATTAATTAACTCTGCAATCAATTCTCATTCGTAATAAAGGTGGTTTTCTTTCTGTTATATATTTGTTATAATTTGCTATAAATAATGTAACATTTAATTAAAATGTATTTAACAGAAAATCCCTAAATGTTGTGTTTGTGATAGTAATTACAAATAGTTGTAATCATGAGTATTATATCATAATATAATAAACAAATCATTTTAAATATTCCTAGTCAAGATGAATCGAGACTGGATATCGATGTATCCATGAGACTAGAGTATGTAACGCTCTCCAAATGTTGGGCAGTGTATTACTCATGACTGTTGGAGGCACCAAGGGGTTATGTACTGATAGTTATTGGATAACTATGGAGTGACTCACTCGATATTCTTTTGTTGGTTAATATAACTAAGGTCAAACAGAAAATATTAATGTGACAAATTTGCATAGTTCTCTCGACTTGAGAATACTATTGATCTTCAAAATGAAAGCTCTGTTTTGATTGCAGTAAAGTCATGGCATAATGTCCATTGGTGACTATAGTTGGATCGAGTGGAAGTATTGGAAGTGAAACACTATTCAAGAGAGGATTCGTCTTCTTGGTTATACAGAGTTAGCATCACGGTCAACTGAAGTCAACTCAAAATCAAAATCTCTGGCCAGAGTAGTTTGCTTAATAATAATTGTTATTAATAAATCAAGGACTTTGTGTTTGGACTATAGAGTTGAATATGGATGATATTGCAATTTTGACCATTACCTAATTAAGTCCAAAGTGATATAGTTTTAACGAAGAGAATTGGTGTAAATAATAGTCATATAGTTTTAACGAAGTGATATAGTACCCGATAAATTTGGCCAAAATGTCACACCACCTTCTAAGTGACGTGTGAACATCAATATTCAAATCGTTCAATATTAGTCGCTGATCAAATTTGCACCTAATGGGTAACTTAATTGAAATGATGAATACTCCTTTGATCAAATGATTTGGACAAAATGTCACACCACCTTCTAAGTGACGTGTAAACATCAATATTCGAATCGTTCAATATTAGTCGCTGACCAAATTTGCACCTAATGGGTAACTTAATCGAAACGATGAATAATCCTTTGATCAAATGATTTATTTAATTTGTGATTGTTATAAATTAATTCATATCTATGAAATATTAATTATAAAATTTATTTTGATTCGATGAACAAACATTATTGAATATATTTTTAATAGTTATAAATATATTAATCTATATACGATTTCGGTAAGCGTTTAATTGGATTTAAATGCAAAATATTGCGTTTGAGCTTTAAATGGGTTTGAAACCCATATACGGGGTAGATGTATTCGGCTATGATGAAGGCATATAGGTGTGGCAATTTTATGGTAAATAGATGGGCTAGATTTGAATAGAAAAGAAAGGAGGATTGGTAAAGAACTAAATCCAAACATGTTCCCATTCCTTCTCTATATAAGCATCTCGACCCACACATATTTAAGGACTTTTGAAACATCTACCCACTCTACACTTCTAACCGAATTCAAGTGCTCCATCCTCTCCATTTCCAAAGCCAAATCAAAGTAAAAACAATCTTATTCGATAGTCGGTGGTCATTGGTTTAGGAACTAGCACTCTATTGGATTGCAAATTAGTTCGAGGAGTAAATCTCATCGTTTCAAGGCGTACTTAAAGGCATTGGTCATAACGTAAGTTTATAACGTCTTCATAAATATTAATGTGTATATATAATGTTTATATCATATATTTTATATTGTTGGTTAGGTGACTATTCCAATGTATAAATATATTGTCACAATCAGATTGGTTATAAGTTTACATATACTTTTATGTTTAAATTTTTTTAATCATATATATACCTAAAAATAGCACAGCTTAAAATAAAAAAACAATTTTTTTTAATTTTAAATAACTTAGTATATAATATTTATATATATAGTTTACAATTTAAATAATACATCATATTATATAAAATATGATTATATAATTTTATAAATAAAGTTTCAAAGGTATAATATTTTCGACAGATATAGAAATACTTTTTTTTACTTATATACTATTATTTAAATATTATTTAAACGAATTAATTATATAAGTTAATTATATCAATATATATATTATATATAAATTATTTTTTATATTTTATAAAATTAAATCATCACCTAACTTGCTCTCGACATGAAATAAAAAATAAATTTTTTATAATTTAAAACTATTTAATTATAAGCCAAAAATTAAAAATAGATTTACAAATTGTTTTTAAATTATAATTTTATATGTTAATTTCAAACATTACAAAATATCACTCTGGATTTTACTAAAAAATTAAAACTCAAAATTAAGTTTTGAAAATATTTTTTTATTAATACCCATATGGATATTTGTTTAAAATATATTTTAAAATTTTAAGAAATTATCTATGTCATGTGCTTGACCTGATATAAATATTTTTTGCATATTTTAAACATATTTAATATACACACACACACACATTATTTATTCTTTTATACATAAGTATTTAATATATATATATATATTATAAAAATAATTCATATTTGTATATATGTTGATTTCGGCTTTAAATAATATATTTTATAATTTATAAATGATTTAAATATACTTATACAGTTACAAATATATACAGTGTTGAAATTTCATAAATATGTTTACAAATATATATACATATACATACATATATATATATATATAATTATTTTAAAAAATATAGTTTGTATATATACTTGTGTATATGCATATACATATATACAGACATACATACATACATACATATATATATATATATATATTTCTAACATTTTGTATATATAAATTAAAACTATATTGTAACGACCCGTAAATTTGAACGATTTAAAATTGAATATTTATTTGAATTTAAGAAAAAGCTGGAATTTAAATTTAAAATAATTAATTGGGTGCTTTTGAATAATTAATTTGATCAAATTTAATTAAATGAACAATTTTGGAAAAAGTCAAATTCTAGTCAAACCTTAGTCAAATTTGATTTTTTGGTAAAAATTTAAAAGTTTCAAATTTTGAATTTTATTATTGGAAAAAAAATAAACAAAATTTTAAGAAGAACTCTGCTTTTCGTTTCGTTGAAATCGGAGTTCTAGAACTCTAAATATGCAGTTTTAAGTGAAAAACTCACGTAATTTGTTAGTGTTTCCTTTTTTCATTTACATATGTTATTCTCCTCCTTTCTACGTTTCTAATGGACCCTCTTATTTAGTTATTTGGCTTCTAGGAATTTAAGAAGTCATTAGAACGCAAATAGACTACTAGACTAATGGGCTTTGAGAAACTAAAGAGACCATACATTTTCATTCTTCTGAATAGGTACGTACAGAACATCTCTTCCTCACATTTCTCCTCTCTGAAAAAAAATTATATGTATCTTCTTCTTCCTCTCTAATTCCTAGATCTAAGAAAAAAAATCAAATTCTAAAACCAAATTAATCTCCTTCCTTTCTCATTTGCCTCCACCTTCCCTTACCTTTGCCTCTTCTCCCTTTACCTCACCCATGCCACCACTTTTCCCCTAAGCTTGCTGCCTCCATCCACTTCCATCACCACCCAAAACCCACGGCACAGCCCATGGCCAAAGCCCCACCTTCCCTTTCCTCTTCTTTCTCCCTTTTCCTTTCTTTTTCCCTTCCCTTTTTTCCCTCTTTCTTCCCCTTAATTCAATGGCTTATATATTCCACTAAACTACTCCAAATCAAATAATTCTTGTTGTGAAACCGTGTATAATTTCAATGTCAACAACTTTATTGTTGAACCGTTCTTCCTATTCTGAATATTTAAATATCAAAAAATCCTTTTTTCAAGTCCCTTCTCGGGTCCAGTTTTGACCGAAAACACCCCATATTGTATCAATCATATCTCCTTCAGGAAAGAACCAAATTATATGATTCTTTTTTCAAACCATTTATTTTTCCAGTGGCTTCAACTTTTTTTTAGATTAGTTGTTTAAATTCCTTAATTTTCTATGCCAAAAACTCAAATCTTTTCGAAGTATTTTTGAACTCAGATTTTCAACTCAGAAAACACCTCTTTTTGTTTTGACCATAACTTCCTCAAGGAAGAAGCTTTTTAAGTGATTCGTTTTTTGAAAGTGGAGAAAAAAGAATTTTGAAAAGCTTTCTAGTTAGTCACTTTTACGGATTCAGTAATATTCTGGTCTGAATATTTTCTTAAAGATGACCTAGTTTCAGGTTTGTCCGTTGTTTGGATCTTGAGTTGTTTGGAAGTTGGAAGTAGTTGAAACTTGTTTATTGATTCGTGTTCGGGTCTAAGCTTTGTTGGATTTGCTTTGCATTTAGATATTTGCTAGGAATCTCCATATTGCTCCAATTTTTTCATCATCTTCGTAGCCACGAAAGATGAGCAATCACTCACGACTGATATTTTTATGTTAGTGAATTGATAGCATGTGAAAAGTTATTGGAATGTTGTTTTAGTTAGGATTTTATTTAGTTAAATTCATATGATATAAATTAATTTATATGTCCGTTTTGACATATAAATTGACACATATTTGACACGTATAGGACATGAAAAATGACCCATCAATGTTATGCAAGTTGACATGATTTTTAAATGGTTGCTTTGTGATTTGTTATGGCATATGCCATGTTATTTTATTGTAAATCACCTTGCAAGTTTCTTGTATATATGTCATGTTATATATTTATATGTTATGTGTAATGACCCGAAAATTTTAACTATTTTTATTTAACGTAATTAACTAAATTTTTTCTTGAAAATAAATAATAAAATTTTTGAAATGAAAATTTGGTATTTGGTATGCGTCTATTTAAACATAGCAAATGACAGATTTTCATCTGAAAATATGAAATTTAGTTTTGTTATGAAATTTTCAGTTTCAATTTATAATCGGTTAATTTGATGAAAATAAAATATTATTGAAATCTGAATATTTTAAATAAAGAAAATGTTTAATATTTTCTGAGTGAGACGTCATATTTCATTTCGCCATATTTGGATTGCTCTAGCTCCGATTATCTTATTTTCAGTGTTTTAGCAGCAGTTTGGCAACAGAAATCGAGTTTTGATAGGATGACCGTATCGCTCATAAATGTGTGCCATTCTGTTCGTCTCGTCGTGCTGATCTCCGCGGTATATTCATTTGTCAATTTCGGCGTTCAGTACACGGCAAAATCTGCAAAACAGTTACCCGTATCGGTTCTACAATCGAGCCTTTTTGGTTTCCTGTCCCTTCATTGTCCAGCCGTATAATACCAATAGCCATTTGCCTTTAATAAATTCGGAAATCAATTTTTGACTGTTAATATTCGCACTATATTCAATTTATGTTCGTTCACCTTTTTTCTAGTGTCCTTCTTCGCTTTTCATCTGTTAAAAAAACAAAGAGATAATAATAAAGCAAAGTTATTCATCTGGAAACTGTTTGCATCCTATATCTTGTACTTGCTGTGCTCGTCCTCGTTTTCTTCCCCACCTCTGATCTCATGGCACGCAACACATCTCCTCTCCATCTCAACCGCAACCATCGTCCTCTCAACCACAGGCCTCCACGCAGCACTAACCAGATCACCATCTTTAGCTGCCCATCCCCTGCCGTTTACGAACCCTCTCGCCACCTCCACTTGAACCTGTCACCTCCCTCTCCCGCTCGCCACCGTCCAACAACCTCCAGATCCACCCTACCTCCGACCAGTCGAAACCTTGCTCACCCTCCACCTGTAGCATCCCCTGACAGCCTTGAAACTTGTACATCACCAAAGAACAGACCCCAAGCACCGAACCTTCCCTTACCTTGTTTCTCCGCTTCCCTCTTCCCTGACAGCCCCTCCATGTCAGCACCCAAAGCCCACACGCCTGACCCGCTTCACCATCCTCTGCCACATCATCCTCCACCACCTTTTCTCCAAAGCAACCCCTCTTCCACTCACTGCCATCGCACCCATACCCTGCTTGAGCCCTGACCCTCGATGTGCTGAAACCTAGATCTGCCTATACTTCGCTGAAACCCTTCCACCTCCATTTGTACCAAGTTCTAACCGTGCCTAGCTCTTCCTTTTCTTATTTCTTCATTCTATCTTATTTTATAATCAAAATTTTTTATTTTTTAAAATATATTAGTTTATATATTTGATCTATTGGTTTATAATAGTTTATATATATATATATATATGATATATTGGTTTATAATGTATAACTTTATATAAGTATATATAATCTGTTTGTTTATATATATAAGTTTATATAAGTTATATATGATCTGTTAGTTTATATATATAAGTATATACATGAGTTTTGGTTTTCAAATATAATGTAAGAGTTTTATTTTAAATTTTAATAAGTGTTTAAGTAGTAATGATTTGAAATATATATATATATATATATTTTATTCTATATATGTGTTTAAATTAAATCTTGATTTGAAAATACATATAACGATTTTATTTTAGTCCGTGTCTTTAAATTGAATATTGATTTCAGAAATATAACATAATATATATCTTGTTTCAGTTTATAGCAAGCTAGTTTTGATTTGTTTTCGTTATTTATCAACTTTGCTCGTCGAATTCGTGTTCATGCCCTGCTTTGGAATTTGTGCTTGGATGTCCAATCTTGTTCTTGTTATCTCTCTAGCCTCGAAAGGTGAGTGATCACTCGTGATTAACATTCTTATATTTAGTAAATTTAATTTACATGAAATGACAATTGAAATATGTTGTTAAATTTAAACTGTAACTTATTTAATTGCTGAACATGATATGTTATCATTTAAATTTGTTAACCTATGTTAATTGCCATACGACACCATAACCCGTTAGTATATATATTAAATTCCATTTGTTGATTAAGGTAAATGCTCAACATTGATATGTTATGCTATTTTATATTATTATTTATCTGTTCTCACACTACAAGTTCCTTGTAGTTTAGAAATCCCTATGGGTTGAAATGATACATACCCGAACGATATTATAGATTAGAGAAAATCGTATAGGTTGAAATGATAAACCCAAGCGATTTTATTGAATTTAAATTTTGGGATTGCAGGTTGAAATGATATATACCCATAAATATTAAATTTAAATTGCAGATTGAAACATATATATCCATATCACTTGACCATAGGATAAAAAATTATATACAAATACCGTTGGTATATTTTTGAAAACGATTTCCAAAGTTTGAAAGGAAATATTTGGGTTTTTTCTAAATATTGATTTTAAAATATAATATAAAGATTTTTATTTTAATATATGTGTAAAAGTTAGATTTTAAAACTTATATGTTTTGGATATTTTAAAATTATAAGCTAAGTTTTAAATGAAAATTATAAAAATTTATTTATAACTTTATTATTTTAAAATATATAAAATAAGAATTAAAATAGATTTAATAATAATAAGATTTAATGTTATAATAACCAATATAATAAAGCTTATTAAGAATTTAATTTAACTAATAATATATATAATATGTTAAGTATTTATTTAAATTTATATTAATATTTTAAAATAGATTTTTGTAATAACTTTAAGTAAATGGAGGTTGGAAAGATAAATTAAATAAGAATTGATTTGTAATTTCATTTGTTAAGAATTGAAATTAAATTGATTTATAATTAAATTTCTTTAGAATTGAACTTAAATAAGGGTTGATTTGAACTTACTGATTTTGAGATTTTGAAAGGTATGATCTTATAACTTGATTTGATAAAAAAGTGATTAAATGAATATTTTAAACTTTAAATAAATTGGAGATTGAATATTTAATATTAACTTAACTTTATAATACGAGATTTTATTTAAGTGTTATTAAAAATGATGAAGTGGATATTTTGAAATTTTAATAGGACTAAAGTTGAATTTTGAAATATAAAGAAAATTTATTAAATTTAGTTATTGTAAATGTTAGAATAATTTAACTTTAAACCTATTGAATTTGAAGTGGTTTAAAATTGTAGTTCGAACCTGGATTTGAAATCGATTAAAAATGGTTATAATGAGAAATTGAATTGGGATTGATTTAAATTGAATTTATGGAAGTAAAGTTGATGTGAATTGATTTGTGAAATTGGAAGACACAATTCTAACTTGAAATTATTTTTGATATATATATATATATATATTTTAATATATAAACTATCTTAATATATAAACTATTTTATCTATAACCTATTTTTAAATATAAACTATTTTAATATATATATAAATTACTTTTAAATATTCAAATTGTTTAAGTGGGAACTGTTATAATTTAGATTTAATGGATTTAAATGCAAATATTTGATAAGATGGTTTAAACTATTTTGTGGTTATGATTTCGAAAGTGAATACGATTTCAAAAGTGATATAATTTTGAAATGAATAATATATTTTAATATGAAGTATGAACTGTTTGAATGAAATGACCATGGTGTGAAATAAGCGTTTGGTTGTTTAAGAGACCGGGATCAAATATTGTCATACTCTTTGCCAATACCGAAAACCACTTTAACAACCGTATACGTGGTGGAGATTCCAGAATGAAGTAGGATAGTTTGGCGACGTCTATATAAGGTATGAATGTAGCCCTGACTCCCTCGAGTCAGCTTGAAGTGGCTAAAACAGGAGCTATACCGGGCCAAGTAGGGTTGTTCCCCCTATCGGGCACATTTCTTCGATACCATTCTATTACTTTGTGATTTGATTGGGTGCACCTTTGATTTGGGAGTGTGTCTCGAGGTGAGCGGTCGTAGCTGCTATGCGTTACCACCAGTCCGGGAGTGCAACCGGTAGAATCCTACCTTGGCATTGCCTCGCGTGCCTTGTCACATGCCTTATCGCGCCTTCTACGAGTTTGGTTTGTGCTGTTCCTATGGAGTGCTCCCTGATAGCCCACCGGTTTGGTGGAGTTTACATTACTGTATAGACTACGACATTTATATAAAATGTGTTAAGAGGGGTATGAGTAACGCCTTAACGCTATTTTAATAGTTTACTTTACTATAGACATTATCTATGTAGCGTATAGTACTATGTATGTAGATAGTTTAATGGATCCTTGAAGGGTGGAGTCCCAAAACATCCTTTAAGTTATTTTTCATTTCACTTGGACATTTCACTTGAGTTGATTTACTAGCATAAGAATGTTAATCCTGACTCGAGTGTTTTGTGTTTTGCTTTATGCTCGTGTCAGACTGAGTGTCACAGCATTTGAGACTCACCTTTGGAGCTTGGAGTTTGCTTGGAGATCTATCTTGTCTATTCACCTTTTTTAGTTATTTCCAGTCATTTATGTTCAGACTTGTCATTTGCTTTTGTACTGAGACTTCTATGTACTTGGATTTTCTATTGTATTTGTATCAAACTCTGATGTTTCTGTAGTAGCTTCATGAACTACTATTTATCTATTTTCGCTGCTTATTGTTGTAATACTCTATGTCTGTGATTCTGTGATTGATCTTATTTGCTGTATATGCTAAGTTTTTCCAAATATAAATTAACAATCTGTTTGAGCAATTTAAGTCTGACATGAGTGGATGATATTCGATTTGAATGGTTCGAAATGCCAGGGCGTTACAGTTGGTATCAGAGCTCTGGTTTATGCAAAACTTAGCATATAGAGTAAAAACTCACTAGAGATAGGGTAGTGATACCCTAGAATGAGTAGAATCAATTATAGAATCATCTTCGTTCGAGCTTGAAATTCTTCGTCCTGGATTAGGATTTCTTTTGAATTTTTGAACTTTTCCCTTTGTTTTGAAATCCATTCGTGTCTTTTTCGGTTCATGTTCTTCTTGATACTGGAGCATCCCATAACTCTATTTCTGTTGAATCTCCGTAATAGATTCAAGCTCATCTTGCCACCTCAATTGGCAACTTCATCCTTTTGTGTGACTAATCCCATCGGCGGTCCCTCCAACCATAGTTTGACTTGTAAAGGGGTGAAACTCCTTTACAACAAGCGTTGGTTCACCGAATATTTCAATACCCTCGGCTTCGATGTTGTTATCTCTTGTTAAGCCAAAACCGTTCTCTAGTAGAGACCGGGTAATTCTCTTATGATCGAATGTCAATTGCCTCATTAGTATGCAGGCAGTTTTATTTTTTCACTTGATTCTCAGCCTAGTGATCTTGACTCTACCCCTGTTGTCCAACTTTTTCCAGATGTCTTCGGTGAAGTCAATTCTCTCCCTCTCAAGTGGGAATTTGAATTTCGCTTAGATCTTATTCATGTAGTTTGATCTACTGTCCTTCCTCCTAGACAAATGGTTTCCATGAATGGTTAGTCATCCCTTTGGACTAACCAATGCTCCTGCCTTTTTCATCGATCTCTTGAATCACGTTTTCCGCGATGTTCTCAACAAGTTTGTCCCCATTATCGTTGATGATATGCTTGTCCTTTCTAAGTCTCGGTTGTTCCGGTTAAGGTCGCCCGCGATTAATATAAGTCTATCCATCTATCCTCTTTTGTAATTTTATTATCTTATCTTATTTTCGAGCCTACCTTCTTAGTTAGAATTCTCTTTGATTAGGGTCCCTCTAAATTTGAATCTCTATCCTTGTTCTATAATCCATTCTTGGATCATCCTATGAGGGAACGTATTTGTAATTGATATAAAAATGTTTTATATTGTGTTGTTTGAGTTGATAAGTTTGAATTTTGAATATCGATCGATTTGTCTGGCTAACGTTATCGATTGCAATTCCAAAACACTTGAACAGAGCAAACTGACACAATATTATTTTCAAAATTGGTAAATGAAATAATTTTATGTATGATTATATATATAAGAGTACAGTTTTCTGAAATTGGATAGTTAAATGAATTGGTAGTTAGAAATGATAATACTAGGTTATCATTTATTGTTTTGTCCACATTCCTAAACCATTAACTATTGTTATATGTTATAAGGAGATGAAAATTTTCTATAAACATGGTTTATAAATCTGACTTACTAATGAAATGAATTTAAATTAAGGATTTAAGAATTAAATTTTCGCTGCTTTTTCAATTCGGTTTTAAAGTTTTAAAAAATATATTATTTATTGAAAGTATTTTCGAATGGAAATTATTTCCAAAGGATTTTAAAAGAAGTAAGTCTGTACTCTCCTCTTTTGTCGCTAGAAAATAATTTTGATAATGACTACAACATCATCGACATTCATTTTCGAGTCTCAAAGTGGAGAGATCACTTATTAACTTTGCTACACTTTTGTTTTGGAAAATGGATTTGATTTGAATTTCTTGAGTATGATTTGGTGTACAATATATATATATATCAATATATATATAATATATGTATGTATGTATATATTTATTCCAAACGGTTTGCAGTGAAACCGAAATTTTTAATCTTAAGTTCTATACTAAGTGATGGTTTCTAATTATTAAAGTGAAGAATTTTTTTTGAACAATTGGAATGCATAAAATGAGAATTAGAATTTAAAACAACATGAACAGTGAACCAGGATAAAATTAATTTGTATAATACTCAAGTGCATTCCAAAACATATATAACTTACCTGAAATATTCAAAAAGTTAAAAATGTGATGTGAATATGTAATTGCACATTGTACAAGAAAATTTAAGTAATAACTAAAGTTTGCTTAATACTAATGTTGTAAATAAAAGGTAAATATGTATAGTGCTCAATAACATTTGAAAACATTAATAAAACTTACTTGGGAAAAAGTTCGAATGTAATAAGAATATGTAATTGAATAATATATAATATAAGATGTAAGAAATAAGATGTCCAAAATGAAATTTTGTTTAGAGAAAATATAAATAAAAAATGATGGTTATAATAAATGTTTATACACTTAATTTATGTTATAAGAAATGTTAATTGAGATAAATTGAATAATAAAAAGAGAATGAGTAAATAAATATGAACTTAAGAAGATAAACATGTAATAAAAGAATACATATCTTTGTAAACAAATGGTAAATTACAAAGAATAGCTGAAATTGAATTATGAGGTAGAATTAACTTAAGTGAAGCCAAATGGATTAAATAAATGAGTTAAATAAAATAAATTTTGTTTTGAAAGAAATTTTTTGTAGTCAATGGTAATAAATTGAAAGCAAATCAATTGAATGAAATACCTTGAATTGAAATTAACCAAATGTGAATACAATGAATATTTATTGATTTAATAAAATGGATTGAAACCAAATTTGTTGAATATTAATCAATTAAAAACTATTGAAATTTATGTGGTTTTAAATTAACTGCTGTATCTGGTATTATGTATATCAAATCTATCTATCTTTCCTTTCTGTTGTTTCTATTCTCCCATCTCGTTCATTTTCGGGGATGAAAAGTTTTGAGTGGGGGAGAATGTAATGACCTAGAAATTTTAACGATTTTTATCTAACGTAATTAACTAAATTTTTTCTTGAAAATAAATAATAAATTTTTGAAATGAAAATTTGGTATTAGGTATGCTTCTATTTAAACATAGCAAATGATAGATTTTCATCTGAAAATATGAAAGTTAGTTTTGTTGTGAAATTTTTGGTTTCAATTTATAATCAGTTAATTTGATGAAAATAAAATAATTTCGAAATCTAAATATTTTATATAAGGAAAATGTTTAATATTTTCTGAGTGAGACGTCATATTTCATTTCGCCAGTTTGGCAATGGAAATTGAGCTTTGATAGGATGATCGCATTTCTCATATCTGTGTACCATTTTGTTCGTCTCGTCGTACTGATCTCCTCAGTATATTCATTTGTCAATTTCGGCGTTCGGTACATGGCGAAATTTGCAAAATAGTTAGCCGTATCGGTTCTGCAGTCGAGCCTTTTTGGTTTCCTGTCCCTTCATTGTCCATCCGTATAATACCAATAGCCATTTGCCTTTAATAATTTCAGAAATTAATGTTTGACCATCAGTATTCACACTATATTCAATTTATGTTTGTTCACCTTTTTTCTAGTCTCCTTCTTCTTCGCTTTTAATTCTGTTAAAAAAAGAGAGTGATGATAATAAAGGAAAGTTATTCATCTGGAAACTGTTTGCATCGTATATCTTGTACCTGCTGTGCTCGTCCTCGTCTGCTTCCCCACCTCTGATCTCATGGCATGCAACAGGTCTCCTCTCCATCTCAACCGCAACCACCTTCCTCGCAACCACAGGCCTCCGCAAAGCACTAACCAGATCACCACCTTTAGCTGCCTATCCCCTACCATTTAAGAACCCTCTCACCACCTCGGCTTGAACCCGTCACCTCCCTCTCCCGCTCGCCACCGTCCAACAACCTCCAGATCCACCCTACCTCCGACCAGTCGAAGCCTCGCTCACCCTCCACCTGTAGCATCCTCTGCCAGCCTTGATGTTAGGAACTCCTATCTACAAGATTTGATGATGACAAACCATATAATTATAATTGTACATATATATATCATATCTTATTCTTGCAGAGACTCAAGGATACAAATCGAAGCATGGAGCATGGATCACAGCAGTAGAGAGATAAATATTGTATACAAATCTTAGAAATAATATGTAAAATCTCCCCGGGTTTTGTATATGATATAAAATACACACATATACACAAAAAACATATTTTACAAAATCTAGGCGTCTGGTACTGTGCCCCAAAACATCTGGTCCCAGCCTCTGGAAATTTTCCAGATAATACATGACCAGACGACTGGTCATCACAATCCAGACGTTTGGATTTGGCTCCAGGAATTTTTATAAAAAGACAAAACTGTCAAATCTGAAAAGGTGTTTCTATATCTCTTCTCCAAATCTCTTCATACCTGAACAGAAGCAACTTTAAATCAAAAGAGAAATAGAAGCAATGATTTATCACAACTCTTTACAACTATAAATATGTAGAACTAGATTGAGTTTATATAACTTATCTTCTCTATCTCTAAATCTGAGATTTTACTTTTGCCTTCTTGCTTTCAAAATATACAATCAAACTTATATTCATTTTAATCTAAACCCTTATATATTCTCAAGCACATACACGTATACATTACTCAAGGAGATTATAGGAAGAAATTGTACTTGTAGACAAAATCAGTGTTACTTAGAACACGCACTTGTCAAAGAAATACTATTGTATCAAAAGCCTATTCCTCCGGACGAAGCGAGGGCAATTGGTTAGTGAAATTCCAAAGAGGAGCTTCGAGACTGGACGTAGGACGGGAGGTCTGAACCAGTATAAAAATTCTGGTGTGATTAATTTTAATTTTACCTGCATTATTATTTTGTGTGATCCATACTATCATACACGTACTTGTCATATGCTATATATATACGATCCACATAGACTTTCAATTGGTATCAAAGCCTGGTATTCTAGAGATCGTAATAACATCCTAGAATAAATGGCCATAAAGAGACATAGTCAAGGCAATAGGAAGAGGAAGAGCAATAAAAAAGAATCAAAGGAGCAAACAAACAAATGTTTCATGGCTAAACTCAGATCACAATCGTTGAAATCAGAGTTCTAGAACTCTAAATATGCAGTTTCAGTGAAAAACTCGCGTAATTTGTCAGTGTTTTCTTTGTGTATTTACATATGTTATTCTCCTCCTTTCTATGTTTCTAATGAGCTCTCTTATTTAGTTATTGGGTTTCTAGGAATTTAAGGAGTCATTAGAATGCAAATAAACTAGTAGACTAATGGGCTTTGGGAAATTAAAGATACCGTACCTTTTCATTTCTTCTAAATAGGTACGTATAGAACATCTCTTCCTCACATTTCTCCTCTTTGAACAAAAATTATATGTATCTTCTTCTTCCTCTCTAATCCTTAGATCCAAAAAAAATCAAATTCTAAAACCAAATCAGTCTCCTTCCTTTCTCCTTTCCCTCCACCTTTCCTTACCTTTGCCTCTCCTCCCTCTCCCTCACCCACGCCACCACTTTTCCTCTCACCTTACTACCAACACACACCTCCATCACCACCCACAACCCACAACAGCAACCCATGGCCAAAGCCACACCTTCCTCCTCTTCTTTCTACTTTTTCCCTTCTTTTTCCCTTCCCTTTTTTCCCTCTTTCTTCCCCTTATTTCTATGGCTTCTATATTTCACTAAACTGCTCCAAATCAAATAATTATTTTTTTGAAACCTTGTATAATTTCAATGGTAACAACTTGTTGTTGAATCCTTCTTCCCATTCTGAATATTTCTATATCAAAAACTCCATTTTTTCAAGTCCTTCCTCGGGTCCAGTTTTCGCCAAAAATACCCCATATTGTATCAATAATATCTCCTTCAGGAAAGAACCAGATTATGTGATTATTTTTTTCAAACCATTTATTTTTCCAGTGAGTTCAACTTTCTTTAAATTAGTTCTCCAAATTCCTTAATTTTCTATGCCAAAAACTCAAATCTTTTCAAAGTATTTTTGAACTTAGATTTTCAACTCAGAAAACACCTCTGTTTGTTTTGACCATAACTTCCTCCAGAGAGAAGCTTTTTGAGTGATTCTTTTTTTCAAAGTAGAGAGAAAAGAATTTGGAATAAGTTTATAGTTAGTCACTTTTACAGATTCGGTAATATTATGGTCAAAATATTTTCTTAAAGATGACCTAGTTTCAGATTTGTTCGTAGTTTGGATCTTGAGTAGTTTGGAAGTTGGAAGCAGTTGAAACTTGTTTATTGATTCGTGTTCGGGTTTAAGCTTTGTTGGATTTGCTTTGCATTTGGATCTTTGCTAGGAATCTCTATATTGCTCCAATTTTTTACATCACCTTCGTAGCCACGAAAGGTGAGCAATCGCTCACAACTGATATTTTTATGTTAGTGAATTGATAGCATGTGAAAAGTTATTGGAATGTTGTTTTAGTTTGGATTTTATTTAGTTAAATTCATATGATATAAATTAATTTATAGGTCCATTTTTACATATAAAATGTCACATATTTGATGCATATTGGACATGAAAAATGACCCACCTATGTTATGCAAGCTGACATGATTTGTAAATGGTTGTTATGTGATTTGTTGTGACCCATGCCATGTTATTTTATTGTAAATCACCTTGTAAGTTTCTTGTATATATGTCATGTTATATATTTATATGTTATGTTAGTATATGACATGTTAGAATTTGAAAATATTCACTTATGCTGTTTATGATATGCGACACATGTGATATGTTAGTTAGGCATATATGTGTGTGTGTGTATTAAATTGTTAATTATGCACGTATGTTGGTCATTGACATGTTATGTTACTTATGTTATTATTTTATTGTTCTCACACTACAAGTTTCCTGATAATTAGTAAATCACTTTGGGTTGAAATGATATACCCGATATAAAACCACTTTGGGTTTAAATAAATTTTGATTTAGAAATTAAATTAAAATATTGTAAGTTTAAATTAGTGTTGAACTTGAAATTATGAAATGGAAATTTAATTGATTTAAAGAAAAGTTTAATGGGATTTTTAGATTTAAACTTGTTGTTTGATTTTAATTTAATAGATTTTATGGAAAGGTTTAATTTAATTCAAAATTTTGATTTGACTCGGTGAATTAATTTAAAATTAACGTAGAAATTGGATTGATTCAATTTATAGATTAAATTAACATAATGGAATAAAATTTCAAGTTAAACATTAAAAGGTTTAATTGATTTTTCGAAAACTGACTTGAAAATATATGAATTTGGAATTACTAAGTAATTGATTTTTAAAGGTAAATGTTGAAGTTTAAAAGAATTGGATTTTAATGATGAAACTGTATAATTTGGATTAAATTGAGGTAAATATGTAAATGAGAAATTTAAACCGTTAAACCTTAATTTGATGAGAAAGTTGAAATCTGAATTGATTTAGGTCGGGATTGGAAATGTTGATATATGGTTCGGATTGGATCATGGAATGTGATTGGTTCGGTTCAGATTTCATATTAAATTTAACTATTTATATTTTATAACTATTTCATTAAACTATATTATATTTAATCATTTATATTTTATAACTATTTCTAAATAAACTATTTTATATTAACTTTAATTATTTATATTTTATAACTATTTTTAATTAAACTATTTTGATATTAAATTTAACTATTTATATTTTATCAAACTATTTTAGATTAAATTTAATTAATTATATTCTACGGCTATTTTAACTAATATTATATATTAAAATTTAACTATTCACTCATACAATTCTTTTGAATAAAAGTCCGTTTCCACCTGAATTGTTTAAGTTCAAATGATTTGAATATAAAGATTTCACTAAGATAATTTTG
This sequence comes from Allium fistulosum, assembly GCA_030737815.1. Classification (NCBI taxonomy): domain Eukaryota; kingdom Viridiplantae; phylum Streptophyta; class Magnoliopsida; order Asparagales; family Amaryllidaceae; genus Allium; species Allium fistulosum. The sequence goes on from CM060902.1 coordinate 1,529,886,854, forward strand.
ATATGGAAGTCTAGAATTGAAATTTGAAGTTATGATAATGAACCGTCGTGTGATACGGGAATTTGAATCTAAAGTTGAATTTAATAATGAATCGATTGGAAACGAATATGAAAATCGGTATTTGAACCGAACCGATTTATAATATGAAAGATGATTTTTGTTTAAACCTGAGCATTTCCTTTATTGAGTTATATGTACATTTCACTTGAGTTGACTTACTTGCATAAGAATGTTAGTCCTGACTCGAGTGTTTTGTTTTACTTTATGCTCGGGTCAGACCTAGCATTTCAGTTTAGTGAAGACGCTTATTTCTGAAGACGAAGACGGAGTTGAGAACCGTATCTACGACTAATATAGCATTTGTCTATTCTGCCTGTAAAAAAAATGTAAATTCTGATTTTGTTGTAAATAGCTTCATGAACTATTTATGTATTATATTTTATACTTCCGTTGGAAGATTCTGTATTTTTTTCATTTGAATCTTATTTCACTAGAACAATCCCATAAATAATTTGTCTTTTGAATAGTTTTAGTTGGACATGTGTGGTTTATTGTCAACTTGAATCGTCCAAAAAGGCAGGTTGTTACATATATAAACATACATTATGATAATATATTTGTATATTGGATAAGCTAACTGCCCATTGCAGTGTAGATTCCAGCACCTATACGGGAAAATATTATACCTCGCACGGATTAATATGTTACACATGCACGTACATATATATGCATATATGATAAACATATACATATATATGCAATAAATTATTTAAATAATATAAGCTCATTTCATAAATTAAAATAAAATAATGATTTTATTTAAAATGTGATTTAGAAATGTTCTAATAATTTAGACTTTATACACCTATACAGATCCAAAATGGTAAAAAAAAATTGAAATTCAACCATTATTTCCACTGCATATTGGCCTAGTTCCAACATTTATTTCATTTATAGTAATTAATTTACCATCGAGAATTTTCAGATCAATTTCTTAAACTTAAAGAAATAAATGTCATAGGAAACAATTTTCTATATGAAAATACATTTTGGAATAAAAATCATATGTCTCACTCTGCTAAATGTATATTATTATTTTGTACATTTTTCATTTTCAATGTATTTTCATGAAGCAGAAGTGATCATTCATTCTCTTCATCCCAACAGTGCCTTAGGTTGCATCCACTAATGTATATTCGCCTTCCTTTCAAATGGTCAAACATTCAAAAGAAAATCCTTACTAAAAGACAATAACGAACTCATTACAAAACCGTATTTGGTCATCCTTAACATTTAAGGATATCAAATAATTGCACCTTTTGTAATTTGATCAAACTGACATTTCAGCGATTGAATTCTTTTGTCTATCTTGTAGCGCTTATTCTAGTATTACATCTAACACAATAAGATCTTTATTTTAATCATATTATATGCACGATCTCACACTACGGTTTACTTTCTCATTTCAAATGAACTGATTTCATCGAGGTTTTATACATTACGAATTATGATCATTCACCATATAACATTTATATATGATCGAATATGGATCAAGTACCCAAATTCATATATCCGTTTGATTACTTTTTAAAAACACATACCCAAACTGCTTGAAGCTTTTTTAAGAACATAAATTGATATGATCAATTTAAAAGCCTTGCCCTCGCTTCCAGTATCCCCGAAACCCTTGACCTATGACATATAAACGGTCTCTTCTAACTCATAATTTATAAATGTTGTTTTCACGTCCTTGCCTTATTTCATAGTTATAGAACACAATAATAGCTAGCACTACCTGAATGGATTTATGCATGGCTACGGGCATAAACTTTTCACCATAATCAACACCTTGATTTGAAAAAATCCTTTCACAATCGGTCTTGCTTTATAAGTCTTTACTTGTCCATCTGGATTTAGTTTTTCTTAAAAATACATTTACAGCCGATGGGTTTATTTCTTTGGGTATGTCATTCAAATCCATACTTTGTTACCATACATGGAATCCACTTTACATTTCATAGCATCAAGCCAAAGTGCAGAGTATTACTCTACATTCCTTGTTGGAATGAGAAAGGAGTATCATCTTTTAAAATGCAGTCCACTTTCTCTCTATCCACGAGAAAGCCGTAGTATCTATTTAGTGCATAAGGTTCCCTATTAAACCTTTTAGTAGGTTGTGTGTATTCGTACATTAGTGAATTTAGTTCAACTACCGGTTCGGCTTCTATGTTGATTTCTCGGATCCAATCCTTAGTCTACAATCTCTATACTAATTTATTTTGTAAGAAATTCCTTTTTAAAAAGACAGCTTATCGAAAAACAGTAACCTTTTGTTCTTTGGTATTGTAGAAAATATATCCCATTGTATTCTTGGGATATCCTATAAATTTATATAACTCCAATTTTGCCTCAAGTTTATTGAGGCTAACATTTTTAACATGGACTGGACACCTTACACCTTTAAATATTTGAGTTGGGTTTCTTCCCACATCACATCTCATATGAATCTTAGGCACAGATTTAATAGGCATCATATTCAAAATATGCGAGTCTGTTTCCAGTGCATATCCCTAATAGGAAAGAGGTAACTCGGCTTTACTCATCATGAAATGAACCATATCTAATAGGGTTCAATTCCTTCTTTCGAGACACCATTGTGTTATGGAGTATTGGGTTGAGTAACTTGAGAGATAATCCTATCATCTTTTAATTATTATTGGAGATTTTGTCCAACATAGTCACCTCCTCGACTAGATCAAAATATTCTAATCTTATGGTTCATTTGATTTTCATCCTCATTCTTATATTCCTTAAATTTCTCACAGACATCAGACTTGTTCTTCATAATATATGCATATCTTATTCTCTTTGAAATCATTAGTGAAAGTTACAAAGAAGAATTATCTTTGATACCTGTTGGCATTGGGCCACATACACAACTCACAAGTAATAAATGATTCATAATCAAATGATGGTAGAAAATCTTTAGTTTTCAATTTGTACAGTCGTTTTTCACTAATGTGACCTAGTCTACAATGCCACATATAATTATTGTTAATGTCAACATTAAAAGAATTATTCACAACACATATATGATTAAAATTAAGTTCATAAGTTCATTATACAAAACACCATTGCAAATTTTATTTCCATCAAACATATTGTTCGTAACATTATCGACATAATGAAAACATATTCAGTCTCATACAATCTAGATATAAATTATTCTATAAAAAAAGGTTTTTCACAAAATAGCAATTATCTAAAATTAAATATAATCCATTAAGCAAAGCAAAGTGATAATCACGTACTGTAGTTGCATCTATTAGAGATTCATCGGCAACTTGAAGCCTCATTTCATCCTTTGCCACATGCTCCTTGTTCCTAAGTCCCTATAATCAATTACAAATTTGAGTTCTAGATCCAATATCTAAAATCCAAGATAATTTATTGGTTTCAAAAAATTTGAATCATAAATATACCTGTAGGAGTGGTAGATTCATTCTCTTTCTTCTCTTTGACAAGTTTTATATAGTCCGGACAACTCCGTTTCTAATGCCCCGTCTTGTGAAAATGATGACATTCACCATTTCTGTTAGGCGCACTCTTCATACTCTTCTTATTAACTTGCTTTCTCTTCTTTGAACCATTCGAAGGAGATGCCTTTCCTTTTTATAGCAAGCATTGTGCTTTGGTTTAAAGATGAAGACGCGACTGATCATAACATATTGAGCAGCTCCATGAGGCTTACATTCATTTGGTTCATATTGTAATTCAATACGAATGGCTCAAACTATGAGTAAGAGACCCTATAATCAAGTCTGCTTATATCTCATTTCTTATCAATATCTAGTTTTGAAAGCCAATGGATTTGTCCATTTATCATCATGACATATTTATCTACACACACACTCTTCATCATCTTCATATTAAACAATTTCTTAGTGATATTGTACCTTATGAAACAAGATTGCTCCCTAATCAACTTTGAGGCTATCGAAACTTTGATGGACTATCATGTTTTCATGCAATCTTTGCAATGGTTTATCTAATGTTGGTAACATGTAAACTTGGGCGATTGAAAGACCCGCCATCCATTTGTTATAAGCAATTATCAATCTAGGATCCTCATCTTTAGCGAGTTTTTCTTTTGAAGCTTTGTGTATTGATGACCATAAACGTTCATAAGTTAATGATATTTTTATTGCTCTTATCCAATTCATGTAGTTAGGTCTATTGAGCTTGTCATTTTCTAAAAATAACCTTAGTGTGGACATTTTTTTGCAAATTTAAGTAAATAGATTTGGATATTCGTACATAGCAAACATTCTCACATTATTAGTAAGGTTAAATATATTATTTCATTTTACTAATAAGCCCCCATAAGATTTTTATATTTTCTAAAACTCAAAGAGAAATATAGAAGTCTTTCGACTTCTCTAGTGAGTGTTAGGACTCGCTTGCCTTACGATTATGACCTTGAGTTTGCTCAACAAATCATAGACCCTCAAGCGATGGATAACACCTTATTGGTTGTATCATATATAAGTCTTTACCTATAATCGTTATCTTAACCTCATTTTGACCTTGAGTTTGCTCAATAAATCGAAAGATATTATTCACTCGTACCTACCATTTTGTGAGGCCTAAGTATATTGTATGTAACTTGAGATTTTTTGATAGATACATATGGTTATCATACCTCATTTGGTTAATATATTAATAATACTATACAAAACATCTTTAGCTTGAGTTTGTTTAATGGCAAGAGAGTGTGCAAGTAATTTTTTAATATATATATGATGGTGGAAATATTTACATTAAAAATTCATAATCTTTAATATATTTAATTGAGTGATATCGACTAATACAATAATGTATTTCTTATGAAATACCATCATGATTTAAGTGTAAGACACATCTGAAATCACAGTATACATGAAAATCTAATTAAGGTTTTTTATAGTTCCATTCTATTTAATTAAATCATATTAAATTTAAATTTAATCTTATTAGTTAAATCGTATCTCATTAATTTAATTAACACATAAATTAGTTTATTCAACACTTAAATTAATATAATTAACACATAAATTAGTTTATTCAACACTTAAATTAATTTAATTTTTATTAATTCTAAATATTTTTAAATTGAATATTGTCTATAACGTCAATAGGAATCATATATAGATATATCATTATACATGCATATTATTTATTAATTAACATTTAATTAATTTAAATTAATTAAAACAATTTTATTTAAATATAATTAACTTTGAAAACTTATTATTACTTACCTTAAATAATTAGATAAATACACATATGTTATATATGTTTTAATTTAATTATTCAATTAATATAAATTTTGAAAAATTGATTAATTTTTATAAAAATTAAAAATGTTATATAACATTTATAAATTTCTTTCATACTTTTAAATTTAAAATATTATCCAAAAAATCAAAATAAATTTTTGAAAATTAGCCCAAGATCCAAAATCAACTCGGATGGGGATAACCTTTACGCTTACGTCATTCATCGAGCTGGGCCAATAGCTAAGTAGGGCAGAATACTTTATTAAACAAACTCAACCTTAGACGCTACCTTTCTAGGCACCATACTAAATGGATATACTTCAATAAGTCAGTTTTAATACTCCGCATATGTTATTAGGCTCTACTACCATTGAAGAAATTGGATTGGGTTGCAATGTGTTAAATGAGTTAATTTCAAAAAAAGTCCATTTTTAGATCTGTATTGGGCCTTTGAAATCTAACAGATTTTACATTTAATCTAAAATATTTTAAATAAATATGTTTATTTTATATAATTCTTTAAAGAATGTTTTATTTTAATTTATATAAATTATATTTTATAAGTGTATTAGTACACGTGCAACATATATAAGTGTACATTGTTAATGTATATGTACATAAATGTTAGGATTTACACCCCCAACGTACACAATTGCCCCTTTTTTAAATGCATTTGTTGTCTGTAGATTTATTTGAAAATATATATAGGTATATACATATATAATAATTATAGACTTTATTTGAATAATTTTGACCAACCCAAAATAGTTTGAAATTGATATCTTAAAAAACCTGTTGTAATTTAAAATTTAAAAACAGATCTAGATCTAATTAAATATCTATTTTATATTTCAATTTTAATTTCAAATTATATATATATAATCTAATTTTTTTGATTCATAATATACATATACATATGTTTACATTTTAATTTAAAAAATATATATTTGCAAATTATTAATTAGAAAATATATTTATGTATTAAATTTTTTTTTAAAATTCTTGGTCGAAAACTTTTTAAAAAGTTATTTTGTAAATCTCAACCAAAAACTTTTAAAATAATATTTTTTATATCAAATTCGTACGAAATTAATGCTAATTATTTTATATATAATACATACATTAGTTTATTTAAAATAATTATTAATATGTACATATATTAATAATTATTATATGAAAATTATTTTATTTAAAAACAAAGAGTACATATTTATATTTCTAATAAATAATTTAATGTATATATATTATACTTGTTATGTATATATAATTACATATTTACATTATATAATTAATAAAGCTATTTGAAAATGATTTGAAAAATTCAAAAAATATATTTAAATATTTATAACATGGTCAAAAAATATAGGTGTTTTGACAATGAAATTTTTTTTCTTAAGAAAAGATCAATCTAACATAGGTCCATAAAAATTTCTAACCGACTAATTAATTTAATTCTAACATATATATTCATCGATGTCGTATATCGATATATAGATATATAACTTTTATATATTCACTTTATTAAATACAAATAGCATTCAGAGAAATAAAATAAATTTTTTACAAATATTAATTATTGTAATTAATTTATAACAATTATAATTTAATTAAACCGTGTGGTATTTCAAAGTATTTATCGTTACGGTTTGTGCAATTCAAAGGTGTAAATTCATTCGGTGTTTAATATCAAATAATTCAAATACTAACGTTCATTCATCACCTTAGCTAGTAGTGTAACAGTTTGGCAGTATTTAACGCTTACACATTTTTCGATAAAATCCAGTTTTACCATTTTAAGTGGTACCCAATAGTAACGATTATTTACACCAATTCTCTTCGTCGGAACTACATCACTTTAAGACTCAAGGAATTGGATTTTGGTCAAAATTCTAATATCATCCACATTCAACCTGCTTAATCAAAACACAAATTCATTGGTTCAATAATAACAATTAGTATTAACTGTACTGCTCTGCTTATAGACTTTGACTTTGAGTTGACTACATCTGACTGCGATACTAACCTCGTATAACCGAGGAGACAAATTCTCCATTGAATAGTGTTTCACTTCCAATGCTCAATTCAGACTTAAATATTGTCATTTGATGGGATTCTTAACATGGTTTAACTATAATCAAAGTGGAGTCTCCACATTGAAGTTAAACAATAATCTCAAGCTGAGATAACTATGTAACATTGTTGCTTCGAGAATATCTATTTGGTCTTAGTTACATTAACCAATAGAAAACTCTCGATTGAGTCATTCCATGGTTATCCAATAACTATCATTACGTAACCCCTTCGAACCCCCAATAACTATGAGTAACACATCACTCAAAAATTTAGAGAGCGTTATGTACTCCAATCTCAATTGATGTATCGATATCCTATCTCGAAACGTCTTGACTAGAAGTATTTAAAATAAAATGTTACTTTTAATGTGATGAATTTCTCATTCTTGCAACATGTTGTAATTACTAGCACATAACATATCATTTAAGGATTTTCTATTTAACGTACTTTAAATTAATTATACCACCTTTTATTTTGATCAAGATATTTTTGCAAAGTTAATAATTTATAATGAATTGTAGAACTGTCCTTGTGAAATACCCCTAACTCTATCAGTAGCTACATCTGGGTTGAAGAAGCTCGAAAGGCCGATGGCAAGTTAGTTGATAAAGCCAACCCCATTTAGAATGAAATAAAGTGGGGGCAAAGAGCTATAACCTGCCAATAAAGAGGCAAAGGAAATAAAACTTTACAACTCACGCTCTACTTACTCATAGCCCAAAACTCATCTTTGAGGTAAGAATATAGTTGGCTCACACCTTCCTTAACAAAAGGAAAAAGCCAAAACAAAACAAAGGCAATGCCACTGCCGCTTACATAGAATAAATGGGAACTACTGATAGCCATCGCTGCTTAAAGAAAAAAATTGAAAGATTGATCTAAAAAATTATTATTATTATGGAAGGCATAGTTCACACCTCGAGGTCACATTACCATAACTCTTAGTTTTTGGCCGAGAATAATTTATTGAAATGACTTATAAAAGCAATAAATTATCATTATAAAGAAGTTAATACAACGGTTATATTAATTATTTTGTTATTATTTTTAATTATTATTAGAAGGCCTAACATTAATTAAAAATATATATAATTATTATATATTTATTTAGCTATTTTTAGGGTAATACAATAATTTGAATATAATAAAAATATTTACATATATATATATATATATATATAATTTTGGAAGTTGAAATTGTTAAAATTGTTTTAAAATAAAGCAGGCTAATATATGTATGTATGAATTAATTAAAGTGATAAGATCTCACTAATAATGGATCATACATTGAATACTGAATCTGGGTAACATATTTTTAAATGACCTATTAGTATGCTATAAAATACCTAGCCACCTAATTTAATATACAAAGAAATTCAAGCACTCTTTCTCTATAAAATAAATTTTATATCTTAATGGTGGAATTTTGCAACTCCACTACTGAATTTGAGATAGGATCTCTTAAAGATGAAGTTGACGGTTTAAGGTGTATTCGACCAGCAAGATCATGGAGGAGATTTTTCAAATTATTTTAAAGCAACAAAAATAACTTCATTTTTTTAAAATCAATTTTGTTTTAAAAAATGTGATGCAGCCCAGCCTGATGTTACCTTAGATCGCGAGCGACCTAGTGAACTCATAAGTCGCGTGCGAGCTAACGAGTTAAAAGATAGGGCGCTCGAACGACCTAACAAGTCTCTCATATCTTTAGGTCGCTCTGATCGACCTAATAATACTAAGCCACGACCTAGCGAGTTAAGTCGCTCAACAACCTTATGCCGCTCTGTTATAGGTCGCGTGGAAGATTCCAAACACCATTTCCTTAGGTCGCTCGACCATATGTCGCTCCAGAAGTTTTAGGTCGCGAACGACCTATCTTAAGTCGTGCAGTCTTTAGGTCGCTGAAGCAGATTTTCCTATGCCGCTTTCTTTAGGTCGCAAACAACCTAACAGTGGAGATTTCCAGAAGCTATTTCTTAGGTCGCTGAGGCCTAAGTCGCTACTGCCGTGTATTTTAGGTCGATGTGTGTTCTTAAGTCGTATCATGTTTAGGTCGTATGTCGTTTGTATTTGTATTTTCTTAAGTCGTGATGGCCATGTAATGTGTTGTAACGTGTTTTCTTATGTCGCTTTGTATATAAGTCGTAGGTCGCGACCAATGTTAGGTCGTGTACTCTGTTAAGTTGTGTGTTTGCACAAAAAATGGACAAACACCTCAAAGTCGTATAATTTAGTAGATCTTATGTTGTTTTTAGTGATCTTGGAGATTTATGCAAATATATGAAAAGCAGGGGCTAAATTGTAAAAAGACACGCAGATTTATAGTGGTTCAGCCAGAATGTGCCTACGTCCACTTTATATGTTATTTCTCTTCTCTTCTCTTGATTACAAGTACAAAGCTTTGATACAAGTAAAATAAAGTTGTTTGAAAGTTCTCTCCGTGCTTGAGCTCTCAAACTTGTCCCCATTGTTGTACCCCTGCCCCTCTATTTATAGAGTCAGGTTGGGAGTAGGGGTCTTGGATGTATATAGCTGCTGGTGGGCCTGGGCTGACGTGATCTGGCCTGGCACGTCTTGGTCCGGCAGCGTTTGATCCGGTGGTAGGAGGTTGGTTCGGCATGGTTTGGTTCGGCAGTCTGGAATGAGGGTCGGTTCGGCAGTCTCGAGTGGAGGTTTGGTTCGGCAGTCTCGAGTGGAGGTTTGGTTCGGCAGTCTCGAGTGGAGGTTTGGTTCGGCAGTCTCGAGTGGAGGTTGGTTCGGCAGTCTAGAATGAGGGTTGGTTCGGCAGTCTGGAATAGGGTCGAAACGTACCCAACATTTGCCCCCCAAAGCGGGGCGTATGACGGCATACGTTGTGCTTTGTTTTGTCTCGAGTGACCGTATTCGGTACCTGAGTCGAACCGACTGGTCCGGTCATTCATTCTTCCCTTATAAATAGGGGGCTTAGGCCATCGCTTTTCCTATCAAGTGATTTAGCCGAACCAAGTTATTAAGCATTCTAGCCGGACCAAGTGATTTAGCCGAACCAGGTACTATTTTTTCTGCCGAATGAACTGTTGAGTTATACGACCGAATGAACCATTGATTTGAACGACCGAATGAACCATTGACTTGTGCCACCGAATGAAACTTTTGAGTGATACGACCGAATGGACTATTGAGTTATACGAACGAATGAAATATTGAGTGATACGACCGAATGAACCATTGATTTGTACGACCGAATGAAACATTGACTTGTGCCACCGAATGAAACTTTTGAGTGATACGACCGAATGGACTATTGAGTTATACAATCGAATGAAACTATTGAGTGATACGACCGAATTTTTAAGCGAAATTCCAGATTACGCTGCTTGTATATTCTAACGATATACTTTTCCCATGTTTGCAGATAAAATGTCTCGCAAAGTTGAAACTCGATCAGATAAGAGGAGATCCGGGGGTGAAGGAGAGTCCTCGGCCGTGCCCCCAGCTCAATCAGGATCGGAGCGTCATGGGCCCGCCCCGAGGTCATTAGTGGATGGATATGGTCCCCAGGAGCTGCTGGATTCCCCGCCTGACTGCTTTCCTAGTTCTCTCAAAGAGGAGCAACTCGATGTTATATCTCGTTCCTTTGGGATCGATAGAGCCCTCATGCTGCTGCCGGGCCCAGGAGTCATGCCATACAGTCCTCCCGAAGGATACTTTGCTTATAGTAGGTACCATTGCATGTGTGGTGCTATCCCGCCTCTCAATGCTTGGGTAGTCAGCTTCCTCACGTATCTGAAGGTGGCCCCATTCCAGCTTCAGCCCAACTCTTATGCCATACCGGTGAGCCTTTTCGTTATTTTTCGGAGGAAATATGGTCGCGCTCCCTCCAACCGGGAGATCCGGTACTTGTATAATTTAAGGGGCTATAAGAAGGGGTCCCCATATATTAGCTTGGAGTCCGCTGTGACCTTCAAGCCGGTCCTGGACCTGTACTCTAAATTCAGCATGTTCAAGAAAGAGTGGTTCTTTGTTAGGGACGACTCCGTCTCCATCCGGCGCTTTACCTCTGGATGTAAGTTGATGCTTTTACTTATAATTTTTATTCCGATTGCGATGCTTCTTCTCATACTTTCTCATTTTTGCTAGCGACAGGTGGCTTTCCGGTTGTGGAGACTGACCGCCTGGTTCAGACGGCGGTTGAGATAGAAGCCATTCTTGGGAAATACAGATCATCTGCCTTCTTGATTAGAAATGCGATTCTTCTGGAATATAACTTGATCCTTCCGCAGCAGTCTGTAGTTAAGTTGAGGGAAACGGCGGAAGAGAGGGCGGCTGCTCAGGTTAAGGGAGGCGTTGCGGTAGAGGGTGGAAAGAGAAAACCATTCACGAAACCTCCAGCCGTCGGAGGTAAGAAACTTAAGAGGTCGGACGGTCCTTCTCCCAGCAATTGTCCACTTACTCAGGGGGAGATAGATGCGGAGGAAGAAAGAGGTGAGGCTGAGGGCGGAAGTGACGTTGAGCGTCTTGGTGATGATGGTGGCGATGGACAGGGTGGTGATGGTTCCAGGGCTCTGTCTTCTGGGCAAGTAGGCGAAATGCAAGAGTGGACGGATGATGCTTTCCGCCAAGCTTTTGAGGGGTTGGATGATGATCCGGCTTTGGTAGAGAAGACCGGGAAGGCGGACAAAGCCGGGACTGGTGCAAGCGAGTCTTCTCCGACCATTCCGGCCAAGGTGGCTCTGACGACTCAAGGTGAACTCTTGACTCCTGCATGCTTCATAAATGATAGGGAATTAGAAATATTTTATGATCCGCTCCCGTCCTGGACTGAAATCCAGGACTTATTGCAGTATCCCACTCCTCCCTAGGGTTTGTACAACCATATCTATGTTTCTTTTCCTTTTTTAACTTGTAATTTACCGCGTTTCTCGAATCGTATAGTGATGTAAGATTGTGACATTTGTTCTTTATATTAGGAGCAGGCAAGACGTCCAAAGCTTCAGACCTTCGACACAGGCTTGAGTAATATAAACTTTCCAAAATTTCTGCTAAGCCGAAGCCCTCAACCCAACGCTCCGGGGATGTAGTCGGATACCGTCCTCTTCTTGGGGTCATCGAAGAGGGTATTCAACAGAGGAAGAGGAGTCATCCTTTATCCGAAACTTCGCCCGGTCCTCAGCCTCCGGCTCAGCCTATTCATGACATTACTGAGGAGGGTAGCGAGTTTGCACCTTCTCCGCACCCGTCCGGAAACCCTTCTGTTATTCATATCGACCGTCCCGACTTGGCCCGTAATACATTTGCGGGTCATCCTGATCTGGATCCCAGTTCTCATGATATTACTTTCGACGAAGTCACTGGTGAACATCTTCTCCCCCGTAACCCCATGGTACGAGTACTTGACGAAGCCAAGGCCTTAGATCTCGATCTACTCACTACTCGTATAGTCACTATGGGAGACGAGGCCAAGGCTAATATTGATCGGGTGGCAGAGGAGACCAAGAAGCTGATGGGGCATCATGCTCGGCTGGTTAAGGCCGGAGAGGAGATTGGGAGTGCCAATATCCGACTTCGATTGGTGGTTTCGGATCAGGCCAAACAGCTTGCGGATCAGGCTATCCAGATTTCTCAGCATGAGGCTGCTACTGGGCGACTAAGGAAAACCATGGAAGAGGCCAGTCGGGCCGAACTGCGGAAAATGGAAGCTGCTTGCAAAGAGCGGATTGACATGGCTATTGCCACGGTGGATGAGGTTCGGAGAGCGGATCTCGAGCAGGTGGAGGAATTGCCCGAGAAACTTGAGGCTGCAGAGCTTGCTCAAGCTAAGTTGAGGGAAGAGATGGAGGTGATGCGGAGGTCCCTTCAGGCTGATTGCTCGAGATACAGATTGGAGAGAGATGCTGCCGTCGAAAGGTTGTCGGCTTCCGATGCCCGGATGAGGGAGTTTGAGGAGAATGAGGGAATGATGGATGACATGCTCCAGGACATGTATTTCCGAACTTGGAAGCAGGGCAATCTCTCTTGGATGGATGATTATCCCAGGGTCATGGCCAAGATCTATCTTCGGGCTTTGGAGGAGGCTAAGGCTGATGCAGATAAAGAGGGTGGAACGGTCTTCAGTATGGATGTGGTCACTGCCCAGTTCACCAAGGAGGAGAAAGCGGCGGTAAAGGAGGGTATGCGGCTGCTTGCTGCTGAAGAGGCAGGTGTGCAGGTAGAGGATGACGACCAGGACGATCAAGAAGCAGGTGTTGGTAAGTCTTCCTTTCTAGTCTTTCCGTTAACTTGGTTACTTATCACTAATGAATCCTTTTTATGACCGGGCAGGCGGGCAAAAGGGCAAGGACAAGACTTTGACGCAACCGGCTCCCTGATTAGACCTGGAAAATTCTTTTTGTAGGTTTGGCATTGTTGTATCTGTTAGTCTTAAGACAGTAGAGTAACTTCTAAGTTGTAATTCTTGCTACTTGTAATAATCAACATTATTCTTGACGTGTAATTTTTTAACTTAAGCTGATTTTGTCGTTTCTTGAATGTTTGTTGCTGTTTTGACATGTCGTGTGAGAAATATAGCTATGTATATTCTCGTAATTAAATTGTGTTTGATGTCAGATTCTGGTCTTAAATCATAATCTCATGACTTGCAATGTTAGCGTGCGGTGTGAAAAAATTAAATTACAGTCATGCATCTGCACATAAAGGAAGAAAATACCGCCTTTCATATTCTGTTTGTAAATGGCAGCTTTGAATATCTTGTATGACCAAGCATGGAAAGCGGTTGAATGCCCTGCCATCTGATTGTGAATCTCTGCATCCTTTGGCGGGTATCTCTTACCCTGCATCCTGTACTTTATGGTTTGTTATAGAGGATAGGAGGAAAGTTTTTTAAGTAAAATTGAAATATGTGAAATAGTAAAACTTCTAGTCACGGAAGGCCTTCGATGTGCTTAAGTTCGTGGCAAACGGGTTTTGTAGTCACTTTCCCTAGCTGTGGGTCTTGGAGACATTTGTCACCCATCTTACGCCTCCGTGGGGAGTTAATTCTTTTTTACCACAGCCGCACTTAAGACACACCGGAGCCGAGATCGCGCACAGTAACTACCCGGGCCATTATGGCCCGTACTCATGGGTATTATTCGACTTACTGTGGCCGGCTAGCGTGGGTGCCGATCGTCAACTGTGAACTGCCCCTGGCTGGCCACACCTTATGTTGGGGCTTATAATCGGTTCACAGTTGCCGGCGAGCCTAACGTCGTAATGAGCTGCCTCGGCTATAGTCGGTCTTCTCAGTGGCTTATAATCGGCTCTTTACAGTTGGCTTTAAGGGCCGTCGCGAGCAATGAGTTAACCCGCAGCAGAGGGATGCTGGAGCAAAAGTGTCTCATTGGCGAGGGCATAGATTCGCATAGTACCTGTTGGGTCTTGTCCACGTGAAGTTGCATTGTGGAGTGCTTTGAATAGGAATGCTATATGCTCAGGATTTTGTTCAACAGAAAAGGATAAAGTTAACAAGCAGCCAAGATACAAAGGAACAAGTTAAAAAATAGACAAGGCTTTTTTAAAGTGGTTCGGCATGAAAAAATGCCTACGTCCACTGATTCTCTTTGTTAATTCACTTCATATGGGCAATACAAGTTAAGAAAAGTATCGACGGAGGTGTTGGATGTTCCATGCCCTCTGGAACACCTCTCCGTCCACTGTTGACAAAATATAGGCTCCGTTGTGGAGATCTTTATGAATTACATATGGTCCATCCCAGATTGGGTCTAGTGCTCCGGGGCGAGGGAAGATTC
The DNA here is from genome assembly GCA_030737815.1 of Allium fistulosum. Classification (NCBI taxonomy): domain Eukaryota; kingdom Viridiplantae; phylum Streptophyta; class Magnoliopsida; order Asparagales; family Amaryllidaceae; genus Allium; species Allium fistulosum. The sequence goes on from CM060902.1 coordinate 1,529,902,011, forward strand.
GCTTGAGGACAAGATCCCCTTCTCGTAAGGTACGATGCTTGACTTTGGAGTTGTATTGTGCTGCCACCTTTTGCTTGTGGGCTGCTGTTTTTAGGACTGCATCATTCCTTCTCTCCTCGACTAGATCCAAAGACATGTTTAGGAGCTCTTCGTTCTCTTCTGGGTTATAGTGGATCCTACGGTGGGAAGGCACAATGGTTTCAACTGGGAGCATAGCCTCCGATCCGTATGCCAAAGAGAAAGGAGTGTGCCCTGTTGATGTTCTGAAAGATGTGCGGTAGGCCCATAGTGCCGTAGGGAGTTCATCCACCCAAGCGCCCTTTGACTTTTCGAGCTTCTTTTTGATCAGAGTTTTCAGAATTTTGTTGACTGCTTCGACTTGTCTGTTTGCTTGGGGATATGCTACGGATGAGAAGCTTTTGTGAATTCCGTGTTCTTGGCACCAGTTGGCGAATTCCTCGCTGTCAAACTGAAGTCCATTGTCTGATATGATTTTTAGTGGGACTCCGTACCTGCACAGAACATTTTTGATTAAGAAGTTGATAACTTTCGCTGAAGATACTTTATTTAGAGGTTCTGCTTCCACCCATTTGGTGAAATAGTCGACTGCTACTATAGCATATTTGGCGCCGCCTCGACCCATTGGCAGTTCACCGATTAAGTCAATTCCCCATACTGCAAAGGGCCAAGGGCTGGTCATCTAAGTAATCTCGGTTGTTGGTAGCCGAGGGATCTTAGCAAATTTTTGGCATCTGTCACACTTCTTGACGAAATCTAAGGCGTCCTTGCTTAAGGTGGGCCAGAAATATCCGTGTCGGAGTATCTTTTTTGCTAACGTTTGCCCTCCGGTGTGATCTCCGCAGCTTCCTTGATGAATGTTGGATAAGATTTCCTTGGCTTCCCTTCCGGCGACACACCTTAACAATGGGTTAGAGAACCCGCGCCGATAGAGGATGTCTCCTTGTATTGTGTAGCGGGACGCTTTCCTCAAGATTTTCTTGACTTCGTTACGCCCGTCGGGTAGTGTGCCATTTTGTAGGTAGTCTCGGATGGGAGTCATCCAAGTTGCTTCTTCGGTTGCAGCTATCAGATTCATTTGCTCAAAACTTGGGATCGTTTGCTTTGAGACAGTTACAGCCCCGAAGATGGCGACGTCTCCCATACTTGCTTGCTTTGCCAATTCGTCGGCCTCTTAGTTCTCTTCCCGAGGGATGTGTTTGACTAAGTAGTGGTCCAATCGGCTGAGAAGTAACTTGGTCTTCTTTAGATATGCTATGAGTCGTTCTTCTCGAGCTTGGAATTCCCCTAGTATTTGATTAACAATAAGCTGAGAATCGCTGTGAAGACACAAAGAATTGGCTCCGATCTCGATAGCAATTTCTAATCCGGCTATTACTGCTTCATATTCTGCATCGTTGTTGGTGGCAGCGAACTCCAACCTTATAGCATAGTGCAGTTTATTTCCCCTGGGAGTGATTATTACCACACCTGCCCCCGAGACTTGTTCGTTAGATGCACCGTCCACAAAGAGATTCCACTTGATATCTTCTGTTATTTCCAGTTGCTCCTTATCTTCGTTGGTAGTGAATTCTGCAATGAAATCAGCCATGGCTTGTCCCTTGATGGCGGTGCGAGGGTGATAGGTGATATCATATTGACTCAGCTCAATACACCATTTAAGTAGTCGCCCGGAAGTGTCGGGACGATGGAGTACCTGCCTCAGTGGTTGATCGGTCAGAACTTTGATGGAATGGGATTGGAAGTAGTGACGTAGCTTTCGTGAAGTGATTAGTAAACAATATGCTAACTTTTCAAGCTTAGGATATCTGACTTCTGCCCCAGTAAACCTTTTACTGACGAAGTAAACTGGTCGTTGCGTGCGGTTGTCTTCCCTTACCAAGGCAGCGCTTAGAGCGTGAGATGACACAGCAAGGTATAGGTATAATTCTTCGCCTTCGCTTGGGGTCGAGAGTACCGGTGGTTTCTGGAGGTGTTCGATTAGGTTAAGGAAAGCGGTTAAGCATTCGTCCGTCCATTTGAACTTTCCTTTATCTTTCTTTAGAGCTTCGAAAAAGGGGACGCACTTGTCCGTTGCTTTGGAGATGAATCGGCTTAGGGCAGCCACTTTTCCATTTAGGCTTTGCATTTCCTTTCGGGTGGAAGGTATCTTGATGTCCCTTAATGCTCGGACTTGTTCAGGGTTTGCTTCTATCCCTCGGGCATGGACGATGAATCCTAAGAATTTTCCCGATGACACTCCGAAGGAGCACTTTAGTGGATTCAACTTCATTCCATACTGTCGAAGTACCTGGAACATTTCGCCTAGGTGGCTTACGTGATCTTTGGCTTTCCGTGATTTCACCAGCATGTCGTCTACATATACTTCCATTGTTCGTCCTATTAGCCCTGCAAACATCTTGTTGACGAGGCGCTGGTAGGTGGCTCCTGCATTTTTAAGTCCGAAGGGCATCACTTTGTAGCAGTATAAACCCCGGTCGGTGATGAAACTAGTGTGGTCTTGGTCGGGAGCATGCATAGGAATTTGGTTATATCCTGAGTATGCATCCATAAAAGACAGGAGTTCGTGCCCGGCTGTGCTGTCTACAAGTTGATCGATTCTGGGAAGCGGGAAGCAATCCTTTGGGCAGGCGTCGTTTAGGTTGGAGAAGTCAATGCAGGTCCGCCACTTCCCATTAGCCTTCTTTACTAGTACCGGGTTGGCGATCCATTCTGGGTAAATAGCTTCTCGTATGAAGTCATTGGCGAGTAGATTCTTTACTTCTTCATCGAGGGCTGCTGATCGCTCTGCCCCCATACTTCTCTTTTTTTGTTTTACAGGCGCCTTGGTAGGATCAATTTTTAATACGTGGCACGCTATGTCGGGGGAGATTCCGGTCATGTCAGCGTGTGACCAAGCGAATACATCCAAGTTGTGGCGGAGAAAATCAATGAGTTGTTCCTTCAATTCAGCTTTCAGCTGGGACCCAATTTTAAGTAGCCTACTTGAGTCGTGCTTGTCTACAGATATAAATTCCATAGCCTCTGCAGGCTCGGCGGTGGCCTCCTCCTCTTTGTCCCTAGGGTCTAATTCATTGAAAGGGTCGCTGGTGTATCGAAGAGGAGGGGCTTTCTTTAGTTGCTATGCTTCAAGGCTTTTTGTGCAGAGGGCAATCTCTACACCTTTCCCTTTATCTCTCCTGTGGTTGTTGCGAAGTTCGGTTACATAGCAGTCTCGTGCAATATCCTGGTCTCCTTCCACTTCCCCTACCCCATTGTCTGTTGGAAATTTCATTTTCAGGCACCATGGGGCTAGGACAATCTGGAAGTCAGACAAGGCTGGTCTTCCTAAGAAGGCGTTGTAGGCCGAATGGTTTTCTACCAGCACAAACGTCTGTTTCCTTACCACGGAGCGGGGATGACTTCCAATCTCAACAAAGAGGTCCAGCTGCCCGAGGGGCATCTTCGCATCTCCAGTGAAACCGTGTAGTGGTTTATTGCAGGGAGATACATCCTTCACTGATAGCTTCATTTTGTCGAATGCGTGTTTGAACAGGATATTTACAGAGCTTCCAGTGTCTACCAGGATTCGGTAAACTTCGGCGGGACCGAGTCGGGCAGAGATAACCATGGGATCCATGTGAGGGTACTGTCTTCCTTCCAGATCGCGTTTACTGAATGTGATGTCATCACTTTCTTTCCGCTTTGGGTGGCGCTCTTCTATAACCGTATTGACACAGTCTTTATTGTCTCTAAGCGACTTCCCATATCTTTCCATCTCTCTCCAACTTCTGTCTGCGACGTGCGGACCTCCTGAGATGGTATGGACCACTATCTTCTCTTGACTAGAGCTGCTAGCGTTGTGGTTTCCTCTGTCGGTCCCTGGTGAGGGTAGCCTTGGGTTTTCATTGGCAGGAGCTGGAGTCCTGTCTTGACTTTTTACATAGCGTTCTAGTTTCTTCCTTCTGATGTGTTCCTCAATCAGATCTCGGAGATGATGGCATTCGTTGGTATCATGTCCGTGAGATTCGTGGAAGCGGCAGAATTTTCCAGACTTCTGTTTGACGCTGGATAAGGAATAAGCGTCCTTAGGTTGCTCCACATGAATGCGGAACTGACTGATGAATTTTTCTTTCAGCATTTCCCATAAGCTGATGGATCCTTGGGGTAGATGACAGAACCAGGAGGTAGCAAGATCTGCTAGGAAGAGCGGAAAGCATTTGCACAGTACTCCCTCTGTTGCTCCACTCATGAGCATATGCTGTGTGTACCTCTGTAAGTGTACAACGGGATCGGAGGTTCCTTTGTAGGGTTCCATTGTTGGCATCTTCCATTCCGGGGGGTGATAGCGATTTCGATATTGCGAGCGAAAGGGCTGGTTACCCTAGCGCCTATCCCTCGATCTCTTTGCTCCCGTTGGACACACTCTCTGAATAAGCGTGCCATCCTTTCATCAGAACTCGGAGCAGATAGAAATGAGTTTGGTTCTGTGGGATTGATTCCGTCCAGACAACCTGTAGGGATGGTATCGTCTATCATTCCTCATATTTTCCAGTGGCTGCCTTTGATCTTCTGGGAGCATGCTTGGGTCAGCTACAGTTGGCCCTAGCCTTGATCTCCCCCTGTTGGGTTCTGATCTAAGCACTTCCTCGGGTCCAACTTCGGGCTGAACTCTAGCTCGGCCCCGTTCACTGGTGTTTCTGTGGTTAGGCAGCATGACAGGCTCAGCTACAGTTGACCTTCGTCCGGTACCTTCCCTGTTGGGTTCGGTACCAAACGTTTCCTCAGGCCTAACTTCGGGCTGTGCTCGGTCTCGGCTCCTACCACGGCTACTTCTGCCGTTAGCTCCTTCGAAGAGGGAAGATCTTTGCTGTCTCTGAGATCCTCCAGACTGGGACTCGCCCCATGATTCAGTGTTGCGGTTGGATTCTTCAGCGTCCCTCAAGCGTGACATGAGATGGTCCACCAAGGCTTCCTGCTGGGACGTGAAGCGGTTAGTTACTTCAACAACAACTCTGTCCAAATCTGCCCTAGTAATTGCTGCAGGCTGTTCTGTGGCAGGAGTGGTTGGGTTAGCCTATCCTTCATTTGTTACCGTTGCTGGAGGAGGACGATTTACTTGATTCGCGGCAGCTGGATCAGGAAGACTGCTGGATGCGATGTTTTTTCCTTTGTTAACATCTTTTCTCTGTTTGGGAGGCATGTTTTCCAAGTGGCGAACGATGCTGTCAGGAAAACTTGTTAAGCAGATGAAGCTGAAGCTTCGAGCCTTATTCTCAGTGAAAGCACCAAAAATGTTTGCACAAAAAATGGACAAACACCTCAAAGTCGTATAATTTAGTAGATCTTATGTTGTTTTTAGTGATCTTGGAGATTTATGCAAATATATGAAAAGCAGGGGCTAAATTGTAAAAAGACACGCAGATTTATAGTGGTTCAGCCAGAATGTGCCTACGTCCACTTTATATGTTATTTCTCTTCTCTTCTCTTGATTACAAGTACAAAGCTTTGATACAAGTAAAATAAAGTTGTTTGAAAGTTCTCTCCGTGCTTGAGCTCTCAAACTTGTCCCCATTGTTGTACCCCTGCCCCTCTATTTATAGAGTCAGGTTGGGAGTAGGGGTCTTGGATGTATATAGCTGCTGGTGGGCCTGGGCTGACGTGATCTAGCCTGGCACGTCTTGGTCCGGCAGCGTTTGATCCGGTGGTAGGAGGTTGGTTCGGCATGGTTTGGTTCGGCAGTCTGGAATGAGGGTCGGTTCGGCAGTCTCGAGTGGAGGTTTGGTTCGGCAGTCTCGAGTGGAGGTTTGGTTCGGTAGTCTCGAGTGGAGGTTTGGTTCGGCAGTCTCGAGTGGAGGTTGGTTCGGCAGTCTAGAATGAGGGTTGGTTCGGCAGTCTGGAATAGGGTCGAAACGTACCCAACATTGTGTAATGTGTTGTATTGTATTTGTTTGTTTTAGGTCGTAGGGTGTTAGGTCGTTCACGACCTATGAGTGGTCAGATGTTGAGTCGTGTGATTGTAACCCTATAAATAGGGATGTGTGTCATTTGTAATACTTATGTAACGACCCGTATTTTTACGGATCGACAAGTTCGTCAAAATCTGGAATTTTAGCATTTTTAAGTCATTTCAGATTTTTAGGCAGATTTATCTAAGTCCTAGGTCGTGAACGACCTAAGAGCTAAGTCGTGACCGAGTTAAGGAATTCGGCGAGTTAGTGTTAGGTCGTGGGTTAGTTGGAGCGACCTATAGAATTATGCAACCTAGGATTTGGTTAAGTATTAGGTCGGCAGGGCGAGTTAACGACCTAAAGAACTGACCGACTTAAGGGTATGGCGACTCAAGGGTAGGCAGACCTAGTGGAGTAAGCTGTTAGGGGATAGGTCGTCTGGTAGCTTGGTTGGTTAGGTCGTAAGCGACCTAAGGGTTAAGTTGTTACCAAGTTAGGTCGACTGGGTGGGTTAGCGACCTAAAGAGATAAGTCGTAGCCTAGTTGAGTCGTGGCCGTGATAAGGAGTTAGCATGTTAGCGACCTAAGGAGTTAGCGTGTTAGCGACCTAAGGAGTTAGCGTGTGGAGTTAGGTCGCATAAGTTGTTAGGTCGCTGAGGTTATAGGTCGTAACCTTGTTAGGTCGTGAGTCGTTGGGTTTTGTTAGGTCGCTAGGTTTTGCCAAGTGATAAGTCGTAACCCAGTTGTCTGTTAAGTCGTATCTTCTGCCGAGTTATAAGTCGTGACTAGTGGTAAGTCGCTAGAGGCGCATGAGTCTTAAGTCGTAGGAGCGCATGCTATAAGTCGTGACCGACTTAGGAGATAGCAGTTGTTAGGTCGCAGGTGCTTCTGGTTAAGTCGTAGGATGGCAAAGTGTTAGGTCGTAGGTCGGCATAGTGTTAAGTCGGCAGCGACTTAAGAAGATAGCCGAGTTACGACTTAGGGTATTTTCTGCTATAAATAGGAGAGCTTCTCTTCATTTTTGGGATCCGGATTTTGAAGCGACGAAGTGCTGCCATTTTGAGAGCTCGACTTCTACACTTCTTCACTTCTTTTCTCCACTCTAATCTAGTGCTTCCATCCATCCAAATCGAAGATCAAGATTGAAGATCCAAGAGCTTAGATTGAAGATCTTCATCTTTTCAAGAGAGATTTCTTCATTTGAAGCGGATTTGTGATAGATCAAGCTTGATCCTTTGCTGTCCAGATCTGAAGCGAGTTGATTTGGGTTGGTTTAGGTGATTTGGTGAGTGGTGATTATCTCTCACACGGATCCAAAGGAGTATATCGGATTGTTGGCTCGATTTGGTGTTAAAATAGAGATTTCCATGCATTTTCTTCATCCTAAGTGTAGATCCATATAGGTCCATTGTTCATGATGATGTTACATCCATTTTATCACATGTTAACCTATGCAAGTTCATTCATCAAGTTTGTAGAGATATAATCCATGTTTCCATGCTTATTGGACTTTCAACTCTTTAATTACGAAAATGCCATTATTGTTATAATTGTCTACTTAGATCATTTTTGAATGCTTGATTGCTTGGATTGATGTTTGATTTGATTGATTGTTATGAACTAGATGATTGATGACTAGATTTAGATCGAAGGTGATTCAAAAGCCAAGGGAAAGGCTCTTGAATTGGGAAAGCTGCTCGTGGCATATGTAGCGGGATGATGAAGCTCTTATGCATAGATTTGATGATGTGATGATGAGATGAGGCTTTGCGAGGATGTAATGAAGCGAGGCAATCATGTGATGAAGACTTGGTCTAATCCAGACGGGATCATTCCAAGCATGTTGATAACTCGGTGATATGATTCGAGTTGAGGATAATGAATGGATATGAGAATAGTCATCGAGGAGGATGACTAGGAGGCTTGGATAGCATCGTTGTTGAAGGTTCTAGCATGCTCTAAGCAAGAGTACGTTTGGGCAGATTCGATAGTCCCAACGGCCAACTGTTGATGGTCGAGTACTCTGGGCAGATTCGATAGTCCTAGGCACGGGCTGCGACGACGTGCGGGAGTTATGTCTAGAACCGGGGTTTACATTAGCCCTTGACGGACGGCTGAAAGAATGTGCCGGTCATTCAATTAACGGTGATATCGAAGCAATGATAACAGTGATAGCCAGAGTCATGGATGTTTGGTTGTATCGTCATTCGGACTCGAGAGCGGTATTTTCCGGGTGCTTATCTGATTTAGGCCTTGGTACTTGGAAAACATCGCCCTTGACTCGAGTGATGGTAGCTTTACTTTAAATTGTATGCTCTGCTATGTTTGCTTCTGCTTAGTGTGTGTCTGGGGCTATCACTGTAGAATGAGGTTGGAGTGGGAGGGTTGTATTCCTATTCCTTTTCCTTTATGCTCTTTTGGTATGTTGTTAGTTAATTTACTGCTCACTAAGACTGTTGTCTGACTCAAGGCTTTATGTTTTAATTCTTATTGCCTTGGGCTGTTCGTCCATTTTGGGACGGGCAGACTAGGTAGCAGGTGACAGGTGCTGTTCTCTTCTCACGATGCTGATATCGAAGACGAGCTGGAGGGTTGCATATTATCTTCTTATTATATGTACTGGATATTCCGCTGTTTTGTATTCTCTGAGAGATATGTAGTGAGGCTAGATGTATTGACTATGTGGATGCTTGTATTCAACTATTATGGAGTTTTATATGATGTCATTTTGTTCTGTAAAGCTTCACTATACATATGTTCTATTGTATTTTGTCCATGCGCTGTGAGTAATGCGATAGATTCTGTTGTTTTAAAGCTTACCTTGACAATCGTCCATGGTCGCCTGGCACACTTTACAGCGCTCTATCGTTAGATTCGGTGCAGGGGTCATGGGCGGTCGTCACAACTTAGTTGATTTTGAATAAACTTTTGTTTGAGTGCTTTGTGCCTCTTCTGAAATTGGTAGTTGAGTGTGATCTCCTATCTCCACCTTCGGTATTCGAGTGCGCTCGAATCAACGATTGTTGAAGCCGATTCACGGAATCTGGTGCGCTAGATCAACGTACGAAGAATCGTAGATCTTCCTTCACGGCATAGTGCGCGATCAACGTGACGAAGATAGCTAGAATCCGGCATCTTTGAGATCAACGAATTTGGGCGATTGGTAATTTCAATCCACCGATTGCTACTTTCACCGTTTCATCCATTTCAGCTATCCGCTGCTGCATCATTTGGTATTAGAGCTAGACTTAGCCAATCATAGCTAAGCCGAGTCTTTGGATCCAATTCTTATTGAAGAATTCAAGCCGAGCCAATTGAGTTTAGGCCGAGCTAGTTGAAGGGCGTGAAGTGTTTGAGCCGTGCATAGTTTGTTCATTTCTAAGTCAAGGCCGAGAGTTGAAGTTTGATAATGCCGCCGAGAAGAGCCAATCACCATCAGAATGTTGAAGCATTGTATAGAAGAGAAGAAGCCGGGCAAATGGAACAACGCATCAATGAAGTTAGAGAAACTGATGAATGACATGAATCAAGGTCAAAGGAGAAGGTCGCCAATCTCGAACCATGGAGGAAACAGAGTTTCGTCATCGGTTACGGAAGCGAGGAGGGTGTCGCCGCAATCTTTCCGAGAAAGAAGAGAATCTTCAGTTTCATTGAGAAGAGAACATCATGAGTATAGAAATGAAGAGAGAAGAACTCCACGTGAGTTTGAACATGAGCCATACCGTGATGATTAAAGACAAAGTAGAAGAGATATGCGTGATCATAGAGATGTGGATGGTCGAGATCGTTATCGAAGTACATCTGTTTTTGATGAAGATGGTGGAAGATGTAGTGTTCATTCTCAAGATCGAGACCAAGTACGGAATGCATATCGGGATGTTGAGGATGATCGTCGATGGGAATCGGGGATGAAAACTGAAATTCCAGAATTCAAGGGTGGAATGGTAGCGGAAGAATTTTTGGATTGGTTGTCTAATGTTGAATAAATTTTTGACTTCAAAGAAGTTCCTAAGCATCGAAGAGTTAAGTTGGTTGCTACTCGTTTGAAAGGGAGAGCTATGGCATGGTGGCAACAAACTAAACTTACACGGGAGAGAATGGGAAAGTCAAAGATTGAGTCATGGGAGAAGATGAAGAAATTGATGAAAGCTACTTTCTTACCTTACAATTATCAATCTCTTATGTATCAACGTCTGCAGAACTTGAGGCAGGGGACAAAAACTGTTAATGATTATGCGGATGAATTTTATCAATTGATTGCAAGGAATGATATCATGGAGACGGAGGAGCAGTTGACAGCTAGATTTGTTGGAGGGTTGAGAATGCAGATTCAAGATATGGTGAATATGTTTGATCCCAGATCTGTTGCTGAAGCACATCAAAAAGCTCTAGCTTGGGAGAAGCAAGGTAGGAGAGGTGGTGCTGTGTTTACAAATTCCAACAATCAAATGAAAGGGGCTAGTAGCAATGCGAATGTTTCAAAGGCTATTGCAAAACCGGTTGTTAGTGAAGTTGCTAAGACCAGGATCAATAGTGGTATCAAATGCTTCAATTGTCAAGAGATTGGTCACAAAAGCAATGAATGTCCAAAGCCAAAGAAGCGAGTGATGGTTGCTAAGGCGGAGGATGAGGAAGTAGAAGCTGAATGTTCTAATTCACCACATGTTGAGGAGGAAGAATAATTGACAGGAGATGAAGGGTATTCATTAATGATGAAGAGGTCTTGTTTAACACCAAAGCAAGAGGAGGAGACTAGCTGGTTGAGAAGTAACGTCTTTCAGTCAACATGCACTATCTTGGGAAGGGTTTGCAAGTTTGTCATTGATGCTGGAAGCTGTGATAATATCATTTCTACAGAAGCTGTGAAGAAGTTGGCATTGAAGACTGAGAAGCATCCGAAACCTTACAAGTTAGCTTGGTTGAGGAAAGGTGGGGAGGTGAAGGTTGGACGAAGAGCTTGTGTTAATTTTTCGATTAGGAAGAAATACAAGGATGAAATTTGGTGTGATGTTGTGGATATGGATGTATGCCATTTGTTGCTGGGGAGACCATGGCAGTATGATAGAGCGGTGCAACATGATGGTCGTACTAATAGTTACAGTTTCATCTTTGAAGGTACTAAAATCACTCTAGTTCCTAAGAAGCGACAACAAGAAGAAAGCAAGTTGGAGGAGATTGAAGAACTTAAAACTTTGCTATCTTTGAAGGAGTTTGTTAAGGAAGTAGAAGAGGAGCCTGAAGTATTTTTGTTGATTGGACGTGAGAGTAGTGAAGTGGTTGAAATTCCTGAAGAAGTAAAGCCAGTGCTGGAAGAATTTGAAGATGTATTTCCTGAAGAGCTGCCAATGGAGTTACCGCCATTTAGGGACATACAACACCAAATAGATCTTGTTCCAGGAGCTGTGTTACCACATAGACCATATTACCGAATGAGTCCAAAGGAACACGAGGAGTTGAAGGCAAGTGGAAGAGTTGCTTGAACAAGGGCGTGTATAGGAAAGTTTAAGTCCTTGTGCTGTGCCAGCATTGTTAGTGCCGAAGAAGGATGGAACGTGGAGGATGTGTACTGATAGTCGAGCACTTAACAAGATTACAGTGAGATACAGATTTCCTATGCCTAGATTGGATGACTTGTTGAATCAACTTAGTGGAGCTGTTATCTTTTCGAAGATCGATTTGAAGAGTGGTTATCATCAAATTCGAATCAGACCAGGGGACGAATGGAAGACAACATTCAAGACGAGAGAAGGATTATATGAATGGTTGGTCATGCCGTTTGGTCTTTCGAATGCACCAAGTACATTTATGCGGGTGATGAATCAGATCTTTAGACCATTTATTGGGAAGTTCGTAGTGGTGTATTTTGATGATATACTGATATATAGTAGAAGCACAGAAGAACACTTGCATCATCTGAGAGAAGTGTTGATGATACTGTGACAAGAACAATTTTATGCTGCAACGAAGAAATGCGTGTTCATGATGCATAGTGTTTTATTTTTGGGATATATTATATCTGAAGGAGGTATATAGGTGGATCAGAATAAAGTTGAAGCAATTAGAAATTGGCCACAACCCAGGACGATAACAGAAGTTAGAAGTTTTCATGGTTTAGCATCATTCTACCGAAGATTTATTCCACACTTCAGTAGCGTGATGGCACCAGTTACTGATTGTATGAAGGGGAAGCAGTTTTCATGGACGGAGGAAGCAGGGATTGCTTTTGAGCGAATCAAAGAACTCTTGACGTCAGCACCAATTCTAGTATTACCGGATTTTCAGTTGTTGTTTGAGTTACATACTGATGCATCTAAAGTTGGGATTGGAGGGGTGTTGAGTCAGAAAGGAAGACCAATTGCATATTTCAGTGAGAAGCTTTCGGGAGCAAAGATGAGATATAATACATATGATGTAGAGTTTTATGCTATTGTGCAAGCCGTAAAACATTGGAGACATTACTTGTTTCACAAGGAGTTTGTACTGTACACTGATCATGAAGCGTTGAAGCATTTACACGGACAAGATAAAATTGCAGCCAGGCATGCTTCGTGGATCGAATACCTGCAACAGTTTACATTTGTGGTGAAGCATAAGTCGGGAATTACAAACCGTGTGGCAGATGCATTGAGTCGAAGGAATCATTTTTGACTACAATGAAGGTTGAAGTGACGGGGTTTGATGTGTTGCCAGAATTGTTTGTTGATGATCCTTACTTTGCTAAATTTGTTGATGAAGTCGAGAAGGGAAAGACGGATGAGTTTGTATTGGTGGATGGTTTTCTTTTTAAAGGGAATCGATTGTGTATACCAGAGTGCAGCTTACGAATGAAGATTGTGAAGGAGTTGCATGATGAAGGACATGTGGGGAGAGATCGTACATTGCAATTGATTTCGCAATCATATTTTTGGCCTTCAATGAAGAAAGTGGTTGAAAGATTCGTGGAAAGATGTCATATATGTAAAGTTTCCAAAGGGACAGCAACGAATGCGGGATTGTATATGCCATTACCCGTGCCTACTAGACCATGGGTTGATATCAGCATGGATTTTGTTTTGGGGTTACCAAGAACTCAGCGTGGGAATGATTCCATATATGTGGTGGTAGATAGATTTTCCAAAATGGCACATTTCATAGCTTGTAAGAAGACAGCTGATGCCATCCGTGTTGCTCAATTGTTCTTTAAAGAGGTGTATCGATTACATGGGCTACCTGAATCTATTGTTTCTGATCGGGATACTAGATTTCTAAGCCATTTTTGGTTAAGTTTGTGGAAGATGGTTGGAACGAAGCTGAATTTTAGTAGTGCCTATCATCCGCAAACAGATGGGCAAACGGAAGTGGTAAATAGATCGTTGGGAAATTTGTTGAGATGTCTTGTGCAGGATAATTTGAAGAGTTGGGATATGAAGTTGTGTGAGGCGGAATTTGCACATAATCATGCTGTTAATCGAAGTACTGGTTCAGTCCATTTCAAGTTGTATATTCAGCAATTCCGAAGGGACCGTTGGATTTGATGACAGTGCCATATCAGAAGGGAGTTGTTAAGCGAGCTGGTGATTTTGTGACTGAATTGCAGGAGTGCCACAGAACTGTTTATGAATGATTGCTTGCATCAAATGAGAAGTATAAACAACTGGCCGATAAAAAGCGAAGGAGTGTGAATTTCAGAGAAGGTGACTTGGTTTATGCCGTGTTGACAAAAGATCATTTTCCTGTTGGAACTTACAACAAGTTGAAGGCTCGAAAAATTGGTCCAGTGGAAATTTTGGAGAAGATCAATGATAATGCGTATCAGTTGAAATTGCCGAATGATATTCACACTGCAGACGTTTTTAACGTCAAATACTTGATTCCGTATCATGGGGATGAGCTTGTTGTGGAAGAGGAGGGCGCAAATTCAAGGACGAATATTTCCCAACCAGGGGAGGATGATGCAGCCCAGCCTGATGTTACCTTATATCGCGAGCGACCTAGTGAACTCATAAGTCGCGTGCGAGCTAACGAGTTAAAAGATAGGGCGCTCGAACGACCTAACGAGTCTCTCATATCTTTAGGTCACTCCGACCGACCTAATAATACTAAGCCACGACCTAGCGAGTTAAGTCACTCAACAACCTTATGCCGCTCTGTTATAGGTCGCGTGGAAGATTCCAGACACCATTTCCTTAGGTCGCTCGACCATATGTCGCTCCAAAAGTTTTAGGTCGCGAACGACCTATCTTAAGTCGTGCAGTCTTTAGGTCGCTGAAGCAGATTTTCCTATGCCGCTTTCTTTAGGTCGCGAACGACCTAATAGTGGAGATTTCCAGAAGCTATTTCTTAGGTCGCTGAGGCCTAAGTCGCTGCTGCCGTTTTTTTTAGGTCGCCGTGTGTTCTTAAGTCGTATGATGTTTAGGTCGTATGTCGTTTGTATTTTCTTAAGTCGTGATGGCCATGTAATGTGTTGTAACGTGTTTTCTTATGTCGCTTTGTATATAAGTCGTAGGTCGTGACCAATGTTAGGTCGTGTACTCTATTAAGTCGTGTAATGTGTTGTATTGTATTTGTTTGTTTTAAGTCGCAGGGTGTTAGGTCGTTCACGACCTACGAGTGGTCAGATGTTAAGTCGTGTGATTGTAACCCTATAAATAGGGATGTGTGTCATTTGTAATACTTAGTTGATTTTGAATAAACTTTTGTTTGAGTGCTTTGTGCCTCTTCTCAAATTGGTAGTTGAGTGTGATCTCCTATCTGCACCTTCGGTATTCGAGTGCGATCGAATCAACGATTGTTGAAGCCGATTCACGAAATCTAATGCGCTAGATCAACGTACGAAGAATCGTAGATCTTCCTTCACGGCATCGTGCGCGATCAACATGACGAAGATAGCTAGAATCCGGCATCTTTGAGATCAACGGATTTGGACGTTTGGTAATTTCAATCCACCGATTGCTACTTTCACTGTTTCATCCATTTCAGTTATCCGCTGCTGCATCAAAATGTTTTTCTTTTATTCAATGTTCATGCACAACCGTGCATATCAGTCACATATACATCCACATTCAAATCATCATAGGTCAAGATTGGTTATCGACAAGGTTGGAAATGTTAAGAAGAAACTATGAGGTTGTCGGGTTTAATTGAGACGAAGCATGTATTTGCATCTGGAGATTGACTTTGGATTAGGTTTTCAACGGGTAACTCTAGTGACGATCTAGCACAATTGTTAGAGAGCTCTCACTGCATGTAGTTTAGTGAAGGTGGTGGCATTATCACTGGCAAAGCCAGTAATGACAAAATTGCTTGAAAGTGCAGGGGCTAAGTGTTGGAATTGGGTCAGCCCACAGCGGAAGTAATGGGTGAATTTTAATTTTTTTTACCATTTTGGATCTTTATTGGGCCTATGAAGACTAATTTATTTGGAACATTTCTAAATTTCTTTTAAATAAAATCTTTGTTTTATTTAAAATTTTAAAGTGATCTTACAATATTTAATTAATGTTATTACACACACATATATGTATGTATGTATATACGTGTATCATATATACATATATGTGTGTTAGTGTGTGCATGTGTAACATATCAATCCGTGCAAGGCATAACAGGCTCATGTATAGGTGTTGGGATTTATACTGCAATAGACATGTTAGCTCATATAATATACAAACATACTGTCCAGATGTATGTTTATATACTTATATATATATATATAATGTTACAAATATAAATATTTATAGGCTACATTTTTATTTAATTAGTTTTGTATATATATGTACATAAACATAAGAATGAAATATTAACATTTTAAATATATAACTATAGAAATAAATTTAAATCATTTATAAATTAAATTATGATTATTTTTGCTGCAAAAACTGAAAACACTATCTATATAAATATAATAATTATTTTTTAAACATATAAATATATAAATATATATATTAAATATTTATATATGAGTATAAATAATATGATAATATATATGTATATATATTAATGTTTTAAAATATATAAATATATATTTTTTAAATATTCATGCATATCAGGTCATATGCACGACATAGTTTTTTATTATTATTTTAAAATACATTTAAAAACAAATATTTATACATATATCATTTAAAATTAATAAAATAATTATTTCGCAACCAAATTTTAAATTTTAGTAAAACTTTAAATGATATTTTGTAATTTTAGATGTTTAATATGTAATTTTATACTTTAATACTAATATTAATAGCTATTTTTATTTTCGGCTAGTAACTAAATATTTTAAATTACTTTTTTTGCCGAGAGTTCATTAAGTGTTAGTTTAATTTTATAAAATATAAAATATAATTTATATGATAAATATATATTATTATAATTAATTTACATAATTAATTGATTTAAATAATATTTAAATAATCTGTATGTGTGTGTGTGTATACATATGAAAAATATTTTTATTTCTGGCAAAATTATTATATCTATGAAACTTTATGTATAAAATTTTATAGCTATATATTTTGTAAATATGATGTAGTATTAAAATTTATAAACTATGCATATATTAAAATGTTGAATATTAAATTATCCAAAAATAAAAAATGGTTTTTTATGCCTTGTTGACAATAGATATATACAAGGAAAATAATAATTTTTAATATCAAAATATATGTAAACATACAACTCTAAAGTTTAAACTAAAAGTCCTTGGTTCAATAATAACAATTATTATTAACCAAAATGCTCTGGTCAAAGACTTTGACTTTAAACTGACTTCAGTTAACCGTGATAGTAACCTCATATAATTTAGAAGACAAATCCTATCTTGAATAGTGTTTCACTTCTAATGCTTCTACTCGACCCAACTATAGTCGTTCAATGAACGTCATGCCACGATTTAACAATAGTCAAAACGAAGCTTCCACGTTGAAGATCAACGGTATTCACAAGTCAAGAGAACTTTGTAATTTTGTCACATCGATATTTTCTACTTGACCATAGTTATATTACTTAATAGAAAACTATCGACTGAGTAATTTCATAGTCATCCAATAACTATTACTACGTAACCTCTTGATACCTACAGCGGCAATGAGTAATACACTGCCCAACATTTGGAGAGCTTTACGTACTCTAGTATCAATGGATGTATCGACATCCAATCTCGATACATCTTGACTATGAATATTTTAAATGGTATATTTATTTTCATTGTGATAAATTACTCATGGTTACAACCCTTTTTAAATACCATCACAACACAAACCATTTATGGATTTTCTATTAAATATACTTTTAATTAAATTAATTAATTAATATAACACATTATATCAAGTATATAATAGAAAGAAAACATATTTTATTTCGCATAAGATTGGTTATCAAGTTACATATATGTAACAAATTACATAATTACGCCTAGGGCATAGCCCTAACTCTATCACTAGGGTTTTGATTTGATATGAAGGAGGAGGTATATTTATCATAAAGTCCCTAATTTTATAATAATTACATATAAACCCCTTTGATTATATAATTGTTAATTTATATATCGAAAAACCTCTATGACTTGCCACCTTCATAACTTTTCCATACGAATTTCACTTTGCGACAACTTTGTGAACAACTTACACATATAGTTATCTTACCATGTCTATTCAATATATTAATATTACTACATATAATATATGAAAAATATTTTTTATTTCTACCAAAATTAATATATTTATAAGACTTTATGTATAAAATTTTATAACCATATTAAATATGATGTTGTATTAAAATTCATAAATTATGCATGTATTTAAATGTTTAATATTGAATTATGTAAACATAAAACATTGTTTTTCATGCCGTGGTGACAGTAGGGATATACATGACAAAATATAAAAAAAAAATACAAAAGAAGATGTAAACATACAACCAATCTGATTGTGACAATATATTTTTATATTGGAATCGTCCCCTAACCAACAATAATATACGAATGATTAAACATTATATGGTAATATTAATATTTAAAATTAGATAAGAAATGTACCTTATGTGCAATGCTTGTAAGTACATCTTAAAACAATGGGATTTTCTCTTCGAACTGATTTCCAATTCAGTAGAGTGCCAATCCCTAAACTGATTACCACCACCATCAATAGAACTTTATTTGATTTGATTTGAACTCGAACTGGTGGAGGAGGAGAGGGTTATGGTGTGACTAGAAATAGGGTAAGATGGAGGCTTCAAAAGTCCACGAAAAAATGAGGGTAGAGATGCTTATATAGAGGAGTATTTAAAGACAAATTAGGATCTAGATCCACCTTAATCTCTTACCCATTCTCTTCCATCCAAGCCTAAAATCAAAGCCCTCTAATAAGCCAATCATTTGGCTGCATATTACCCCATTATAGTCGAATATAACTAGCCCCTGTATGGGCTTCAAAACCACTTACAGTCCAAACAAAATATTTTACATTTAAATCCAATTTAAACGTTTATCGATATCGTATATCGATTAATATATATATAACTTTTATAAAAATATTTAATAATATTCGTTCATCAAACCAAAATCAAATTTTATAATTAAATTTCATAAATATTAATTAATTAATTAATAACAATTATAAATTAATCAAATTGTTTAGTCAAAGGAGATTCATTGTTTCGGTTGTGTGACTCATTAGGTGTAAATTTAGTCAGCGATTAATATCGAACTATTCAAATATTAACATTCACATGCCACTCACTCTATAGTGTGACATTTTGGCAAAATTTATCGCTTACTTGGCTTTGATAAAATCCAATTTTACTTTGTTAAGTGTTACCCGATTGTGAATTTTATTTACACCAATTCTCTTTGTCAAAATTATATCACCTTGGACTTACGGAATTTGGTAATGGTCAAAACTCAAATATCATCCACATTCAACTCTAAAATCCAAACACAAAGTCCTTCGTTCAATAATAATTATTATTATCAATCGAAATGCTTTGGCCAGAAACTTTGACTTTAAGTTAACTTTGGTTGACCGTGATACTAACATCATATAACCGAGGAGACGTATCCTCTCTTGAATAGTGTTTTATTTCTAATGCTTTCACTCAACCCAACCATAGTCATTTGATGAATGTCATGCCACGATTTAACTATAATCAAAGTAGGATTTCCAATTGAAGATCAATAGTATTCTCAAGTCAAGGGAACTGTGTAATTTTATCACTTTGTTATTTTATATTTAACCCTTAACCAACAGAAAACTACCGAGTGAGTCATTCTATAGTTATCCAATAACTATCAAGACATGACCCCTTAGTGCCCCCATTAGCTATGAGTAATACGCTATCCAACATTTGAAGAGCGTTACGTACTCTAGTCTCAACGAATGTATCGATATCCGGTCTCAATACATCTTGACTAGAAATTTCTAAAATGACATATTTATTTTCATTGTGATAAATTACTCACGGTTACAACACTTTGTAACTACTATCACAAAAAGTACCACTTAATGGAATTTTTATTAAATATACTTTTAATTAAATTAATTAATATAACACATTATATCAAGTATATAATAGAAAGAAAATACCTTTTACTTCGAACAAGATTGGTTATCGGGTTAGATATATGTAACAAATTACATATTTTCCCTTAGGGCATACCTTAACTCTATCACTAGGGTTTTGCTCTAATACGAAGGAGGAGGTATATTTATCATAAAGTCCATAATTTTATAGTAATTACATATAAACCCCTTCGATTATATAGTTGTTAATATATAGAAAAACCTCTATGACTTGCCACCATCATAACTTTTCCATACGAACTTCACTTTGCAAACAACTTATAGTGTTTAATCGTATATCACATGGTTTTTTTAGGTGAGTATATCACATAGTTACATATGAAATTTTTATTTAGATGTTGATATGCACACACATTGAACTAAGACGAATTATAATCATTTAAATCTATAACATCAATTTAATAAACATTGAATCTAAAAATTACTATATGAATTTATACTAAAATTATTTAATGTATTTTTATTATTCAAATGTTAATTATAAAATTATATATATTATTACATATTAAATTATTTTATTACTAAATTTCTTCTGAATAAATGTTATTTACAATGAATTATTTTGTTGAACATTTTGAACAAATATAAACATTGCAAAGAAATGTCAACTATAATATCCTAACAATGGTGGCTCTGGGTGGGTTACTCAAAAACCTTAGATTTGTCTAACTTCTCTTAATTTCTTCTCATTTCTGCAGTCTTCTTAAATTTCTTACATCTCTATCACCGATCTAATATCATATGGCGCAAAACAAGTTTGAGAAAGGAGCAATTCCAATGAGGAGGGAGACTAAACATGAAAAAGAGGAAGGGTGGCAAATGTTTGCAAGGAGGAATGGTAGACTGGAAAAGGGAGAAACCTCTAAAGAGGGTTGTATGAGAAATACCGTAGCATGGCATAATAATAACAGACCAGGAGCAATTAGGCGAGGAAAATTAGAGGTGAATATAAGGTAAGGCATTAAATTTAGTATAGAAGTAGATGTGAAAAAATATCATATTGTGATGCGGTTAGAGGAGAGAATAAAGGAGGTAGAGGTGAATTTATTATGGGATTTGCGAAACCTATTGTGATTGATGGAAACAGAAAGAGTAATATCTCGAATGAGGGTATTAGTAAAGGAGAGAGTGGATGAGGTAACTACATCATGATGCATGTTGTTGGCCCTTATCCCTATTTAAAAGTTTTAGAGGTATATGCAAGGCGAAATTGGAAAATAAAAAAAGTTTCACAGTGGAATCAAGGGAAAATGGTTTCTTTGCCATCGGATTTAGTAATATAGAAGACAACAATAAAGTACTAATGGAAGGACCTTGGTTTTATGGCAAAAACCTAATCATCATGAAGAAGTTAAATCCAAATATAAAGATGGATAGAGATCTACTAATTAGCATGCCAGTCTGGATTTGTCTCTTGGGTTTGAGATTTAGGAGGTGGGGACCAAGGGATATTAGTGCGCTTGTAATCTCTTTTGGTGCTCCAATAAAAATGGATGATGCAACCCTAAACAAAACAAGAATTTCATTTGCTAGAGTACTAATAGATATCAAAGCAGAGGTAAGATTCCTAAGTTATTCAGAAGAGATAAGAGAAGACGATGAAATATTTCAATAAGAGGTTATATACATAAGCCCACCTTCTAGATGTGGTAGCTGCATATGCTTTGGACATGTTAAGGCACAATGCCCTATAAGCAAATGTTGAGTTCCAAATGATCCAACTGATTATATAGAAAGGAAAGAAGTTTAGCCAATAATGAGGAAGTACCTACAAATAGTGGAAATTCAAAGTCAAAAGGAGAAACCCCAATTTGCGCGATGTACGAAAAGGAAAACCGTGAAGGGAATCAAATTTGAATAGAGAAAGAGGAAGAGGATTTAAAGCAATATGATGATGGAAGTAAAATAAAGATGGACAGCCAATAAATAGATGAAAGAAAAGGTAAATCTAAAGCACTTATAGAGGTGGAGGAAGCGATAACTATTCGGAAGGCTAAATGTCTATCGAGTTAGAAAATAGCCGAACGAATTTTGAAATAAAAATTTACCGCAAGCGCACGGCGTACTATTGAAGTACGTGGCGAGTACAGGTCGATCCGTAGGGAATTGATGATTTTAAAAATCTATTCAATCAAATTAAACCAAAGTCGAGTGAAAGTTAAGCTAGAGAATCAGAAAATTAGCTAACTAACTAAAAGAAAAGAGATGCAAATATAAGGGTTAAATGACAATTTAGAGAATAAATTCACTCTCTAGATTATGTAGTTCAACACATATGAAATCATAATCTCTCTTTTATGGTCATTAGTGCTTTAATTGATGTGCCTATCATAAGTATGGCATATTTCTGCTATTAGTTAGCCAACATAAGCCATCAAACTTTGACACACCCCTTAAACCACTTACTAACTTTCATGAAATTTGACTATGAAAATGAAAATGAAATCTATTTTAAGTATGGCCTATTAACTATTGATGAGAAATATAGACCTTCAAATTTTAATTTCAAATCACTTTCTTTTGCCATAATCATATTTTGATGAAGAGGCATTTGTGTTAGTGATTGTTTAAGCATAGCCTATTTGGTGTCAACAATATAGGCTATCAAATTCAAAGCAAAAACAACAATTAAACCACTTCAATCATTCTTCATTAAGCACAAAATGAGAGTATGAATTAACAAATAGTTGAAGCTACATAATTAGAGAGCTTCATTACCCCTAAGTTGAAGGGGTTTAGCCTCTCATATTTGTCATTTGATTAACAAATGTAGCTAGCAACATGAAAGCAAAAAGAAAGGAAAATGAAAGCTAATGAAAAAGAGAGCTAATTAACAAGAATTGGAACTATTCTACTTGCATGAAAGTAAATCTACACTACAACATGAAAGGAAATAAACAAGAAAGGGAAAAGATCATATATTAAATTGCATAAAAAAATTACATAAAAATGGCTAAGTAGCCATGAAAAGAGAAAGAGAAGAGCTTGTTTATTTGTGAGCCTAAACTAAACTAAGAGGAACTAAGGGAGGAGAGGGTTACATGAAACATAAGGGGATTTTATACATGTGTTAAACCCTAATTCATATTTTTGAGGAATGCCCAAAATACCCTCTTAGGAAGTGTGGAGGCCAAGTAATCATTAGCTTCAAATAATCCTCATTTAAGTGTACATGAAGCCATTAATTCCATAAGCATGTGCATTAGCCTCTAATTTGTACATTAAGGTAGGTGGGTAGGTGGGGTTCTCCATTATCTTCACTTTGAATTATTTTCATCTTCATTTGTTCTCTTCACTCTTGTGCATGCATATATCATCATGAGACAACTTGTATATGAATTCAAATTCCTACAAAACAATATAGAAATTTTCAATTAAATTTTAGAAAATTAATATATGCACAAAAATGACCATTTTGCCCTTGGATGAAGATGAATATGTGACAATTTGAAATAATTTGAATTTTGGTTTAAACAAGTTAAAATACCCGATATGATCATTTATTTAATTTAAATTGATTAAATATGGTGGTAAAAATATGCACATTTACGTGCACATCAAATACCCCCACACTTATCTTTTTATTCGTCCTCGAATAAAGGAAAACTAAGATAAATCTGTTTTCGTAGGGAGCACGATTGCATTGAGCGTATGCAATAAGCTGTTAAACCTCTGGGTGTCCCTAGTAGGACGAGTGTTGCCTCGTGAGGGTTTTCAGCGGATACTACTCACAAAAACCAAATGTAGGATGAAAATATTTATAAAATGAAAGATTTATTTACAAAGAAGTGAATGCGAGTTTTTGAAAATATTTACAATGAAGGATTTGCTTTTAAATAGACACAAATAAGATAAATATAGGTTTGGTTATTATCTTGAAAATTTAAGTAATTTACTTATCAAAATTTCCAATAAAAACGAGGTTATGAAAGCAAATAAACTATAGTTTAACTCGTTGTTTCGGTTGATAACAAAGTGTAACTATTAAATGGATCCTTAGTTGATTATCAAAGTTTATCAAAGTGGTATATTCATTTCTTTTTAATAACAAGTCAAATCAAATACGTTAAAAATAGTGCTTGGATTTCATGTGCTTACTCTCTATATTTTTTCCTTTGAAAATTTTATTGATATTAACAATATTTACATATGCCTAACTCAGATAAACTGAGGCCAGATATATTACCCATGCACTGCCTTGCAGGCTTACTTGAGGGGAATACAGAGCGTGGCGAGTGAACACACAAGTGTGAACACACAAGTGTGAACACTTATTGACTGTAGGCGTTATTAGTAAAAGAATTTTTTTATATACACACCTAACTCGGATAAACTGAGGCCAGATATACCGATCGTGCACTGCCTTTCGGGCTTACGTGAGAAGGGTACAGAGCATGGCAAGTGAACACACAAGTGTGAACACATGACTCTAGGTGTTTATTAAGAAAATATATACATATATACAAGAATTGTTTTTTGTTTTTTTTTCGGGAGAGAGTTTCGCAAAATCATCTTAGCATCATTTAACTTAGAAGACAAAAAAAATGTTATATCCTTTACTTTAAATCAACCACTTTTTAAAACAAAGATTTTCAATTGGGATATATTTCATAATTATCACGTATGAATCTTCCTATATACTAGTTAAACCATTTTTATTTGTAATCATACTTCATTTTTGTTTTTGTTAAGACAAATTAAATTTCAAAAATTTCAATTTAATAAACCAAAACCATATATTTATCCTATAGTGTTTCTTTAAAAATAAATCAAAATGCTTTAAAAAAATAGTGTTTTTTTGTTTTTTGTTTTTTTTGAGATTTTTTTAAAAATTTTGGAAAGAAAATAAAAATAAATAAACCATGAAAAATTAAAAATGATGATGAGTCTCCCCCCACACTTGATTTTGACTGTGTCCCCACAGTCAACCCAAGTGAAAGGAGAAAAATAAAAATAAAAATAAAAATGGCCTTTAATTATATGAAAATGAACGGTATTTACACGGGATTAGAAAGTATATCGTCAAAGCGTAAATGAAACGGTCTTCCAAAAACCGATTCATTTGTCTCATCAAATATACGAGACGCAGTTTAAGCTCGAAAAACCAAACCATAAAAGATTTCAAAGTTGAATGTTGATTTGGAAAAACGAATGTCGTTTTATTGAAAATCATACGAGTTGTTTCCTTTTCAATGATTTTTGGGGTTGATAAAACGATTGATTGAAGTTCAAGTTTATTTTCACCAAATTGAAATTCAAGCTTTTCATTGAAAAATTCTTCAAAATTATTGAATTAAAAATCAAAATGGTGATTTAAATCACCCCCTCTAGAATTCGACAACTCGTTTTCAAAAAGTCCAAAGAAATTGTGTTCGTTAAATTCGTCTTCCTTTGTTTGATTATCAACAACTTCATCGCATATATTAAGTTAAAAATCCAAAGTTGTCATATTCAAAATTTTGAAATCAGGAAAAGGAAGATCGAATTTCAAATTTGGTTCCACGCCCTTAAAAGAATTTAAATCCAAGTCAATCACCAAATTTTCAACAACTTTATTAAGATTGTGGTTTTCAATTTCAAAAGTTGCTATTTGAAAATCGTCAAGTGTGATAAAAGATGGATTGTTATTTGACTCGTCACACGTTGGGATTTGATTTTGTTTTTCATGTTTTTTCATATATGTTTCAAACAACGAATCCATGTGATCATTGTAAATTTCATTCATTTTCTCAACAAAATCCAATTTATAGTTATTAGCATGAGGATTTTCACTTTGAATTTGTTGAGAACAGAGATTTTCAATCGTAGCGTGGTTGAGATTATTCCCATTGCCAAATTCGTTTGAAGAGTTGTTTCCATTTTAATTTTGAGTTTGAAATTCATTTTGGAGTTCGAAATTGAATTGGCTTGGGTTATAATCGAAATTGTTTGAATTTTGAATTCAATTCAAATTTTGAAATTCTTGACTCGAGTTATTACACAAATATGAATTACACAAATCATTTATACTTTGATTCTGTTGTGTAGAGATTTCAAGTAGAGATGAAATGCTATTTTCGAGATTCGAGGGTGGTTCGTCATTTTGAAAATTTTGTGGTTCAAAACTCAAGTCGTTTAAACAATAGTTGTTGTTAAAATATCCATACGGATTTGAAGTGAAATCATATGGATTATATTGATTTTCACAACTATTGTAAAATTCACGTAAGTGGGGAAACTCGGACATTTTCAAGAATGTTTTTTTTAAGGAAAAATATTTACAAATAAAATTTATTTTTCAAAAGGGAAATTGATTTTTGTTTTGTTTTTTGGTTTTTTCAATTTTTTTTGTTTTTGAAAAGGTTTTATAATTTTATTTTTTATTTCGGTTTTTCTAAATTTTTTTTGGATTTTTGAAATTTCAAAGAAAAAGGATTTAAAAATTTCAAAGAAAAAGGAATATATACAATTTTTTAGTTTTGGATTTTGATTTTTTTTTTTAAATATGCATGAACTAATGCAACTAAATGAATGCAAGAGTTAATTACAAATGATTTATCCTAAGTTAACTCAAAATTGTATAATCACACTTTGTCTTAAATCAACAAGATAGTTCTCAGCCAGGTAACGGGCAGGGGTTATCGGTGCACCACGAATCACCGTAGCAATGCAGCCGAAGATTTAAGTACCTTCAGAGGAACAACCACTATAATATTTACGAATCACCGTAATATTTATAAATGGTTATTACTCTGCCATAGCCTAGACACCGAGAAATTAAATTGTTCAAAGAAGACAACTTGTCAATACACAATCAAAAGTTATCGATGTCTAACCATTATTACTAATCAAAATTCTAGGATGAAATGCAAAGCAGAAATTAAACGTGTATTAACAATGCAACTACGAATGGATATTTTTGTTTTTTAATTTTTGAATTTTTTTGTAAATATATATATATATATATGCAAATGCAAGCAATCAACAATGCAACTAAAATAAAAACAAGAGATATATATAATGCAAGGCAAATAAAAACAATAGATATATCAAGCAAGCAATTTTTTTTCTTTTAATAAAGCAAAGCGAAGCAATTATTTTTGGGCAATAGTTGAGCGAAGCAAGCAACTTTTCCAATCTGCTTTGGCAACCTGAAATTTTAAACAAAATATACACAATTTTTTTTTGAAAAGGAAACTAAAAATTGAGGTTTTACTTTAAAAAAAATGTTTTTTTAATATGGATGGGACTTAAAGCAAATTAAAACAAACAAAACAAATTTCAATTTTTTTTATAAAACACAACTAAACTAAAAACAAATTAATAGAACTCTTTTTTTTTTAAATGCGAAAGGAAAAAAACAAACTCACAACTCAAAGCAAACACACAACTCAAGACTCAAAACTAAAATCAAAACAAAACAATATAAAAATGAAACACACAAACTCCAAATGTTTTAAAACAATTAAAGTAAAACCTAAACAAGTTCACACTTTAAAAGAAAAGAAAAAGGAAAAGGCCAACTTCACCAGACAACTGGCCCAAAAGAGAAAAAGGAAAGAAAGAAAGAAGGAACAACCACAACCCTCTACTATCTAGTAACAAACGAAAGAAAAAAAATCGGTCTCTCTTCAAATTCACAAACAAAATAGCGTTCAAATTTCTTTCAAATTCCCCCGAAAGTTCAAAACTTCTAAAAATCAATACAATCTCATTCACATCTTGTTCAAACAAGTTCTAATCCGTTCAGTGATGAGGAGCCTCAATTCGGTGAAGGCGATTAGGAGAGGGCGGTGGATTTGCAGTCGATGAGGCAACTGGGTCGTGGAATGTTCGTGAGGCGATTGTTTCAACGATTGCTCGATGGTTGGTTGCGGTTGAGGGTGGTCGCGATTGGGTTGTAGATATTCGTGCAGGCGATTTGGGTTGGCGTTGTTGATTCGGCAGAGGCAAGTTGGTTCGACTGCGATTTGGATTGGGTTCAGGTAAGTGGATGGTGGCGTGGTTAGTGGAGATTGTGATGTTTGCTGGTAGTGATTTCAGCAGCTGATTGCTGGCGATGGGGTGTCGCGATTGGTGGTCGATTAATTGCATGGGTTTCAATTTGGGTTTGAAGTCAATGAGTGTCGTGACTTTGGTTGTTGTCGAATTGCACTGCGCAGTGGTTTGTGGAGTTTAATTGCAGAGCAGGGCAGTTGTCAGTTGGTTGAGCTTTTAGAAATATTGTTCCTTACAGGTTTTGGCAATATGCAGTCGGTTTGTGGTTGTTGGTAGAGATGTTATGCAATTGCAGTGGCAAAGGAACTGTGGTGATAAGGGTTTGGATGGTGGGGTGACGATGGTCAGTGGTCTGTTTGTGGAGGAGGATTTATGGTGGTCAGGTGAGGCAGTTGCTCAAGACTGTTTGCTGTTGTTTATTGAAGTGCAATGAACAGCAAATGTTTGGGGTGGAGGAATGTTGTCTTTAACAGTGAAGTAGAAGTGTTTGTACTTGTGAAGTGAAGTGAAGGCAGTGTAAAGCAGTAGTGGTCGATGGCAATGGCTGAAATGGCAGTTGCTCTTGGAGGAGCAATGCACGTAGGTGATCAGTGAAGTGCTGTGCACGCGGTTGTATTGTGGTCGCAGGTTGATGAAAAGTTGTTTGATTGGGGCATAGACAGGTTGAATATGTTAAAGGCAATGGATGTTGTTATGTCTTGCAGTGAATAAATGAAGTGATGAATTGGAGCTGTATTGCAGTTTTAATGTGGAGTGGGTGGATTGTAGGTGGTTGGATGAATTTTTAGTATGGAGTATGGAAGTTGATTGCAGTAGAAATGACGTGGGTAGGCAGCACTTTCGTTGTCGTTGAAGTGGGAATGCAAGGTTGAACAAGGCAGTAGTAAGGTGGAAGTGGATGTTAGTGGTTCAGAGGATATGATAGTGTTTTTGTTGTAAGTTGAAGGGCAAGTGAGTTGTTGGTGAAGAGTGAGGCTGTTGGAGGAAGCAAGTGTGTTCAGAAGTGGTGACGACTTTAGATGTCGGTGGCTATATGTTTAGATGTGGTTTTGAAAGTATGGAAGTGCAGACAGTAATGAGTGGTTGAATTGGTGTGGCAAGGTGTAGGATGGTGAAAATGACGATGGAGTGTATGTCAGCTGTATGTAGTCAGAGGGGATGTATGCTGGTTAATGATTGGAAGTGGGGTATTGGCAAAAGAACACTGCAACAGTGGGCAGAGGATTGGTGTCGAAATTGAGATGATGTGAATGAAACAGCAGTATGATGGATTGTATATGGGTGAAGAACAAGTGTGTTTGAAGAAATGCACAGTTGTGCAGTGATATGGGGATATTGTTTTGGGTTGAATTTAATGTGCAAACTGGTGCGTAGAAAGCAGCAGACAGAGTTGTGAAAATGAAAGGAAATGTATGTATGTATGAAAGGAAAGTGTAAAATAAAAATTGTAAATGGAATGAATTTTTTTTTTCAATTGAAGTTGTGTTTTTTTTTTGAATATGAAATGCAAATGAAAGTAGGCAAGAAAACAAAACACACAACAATGTCACAAAAATCAGAAAACAAACACACAACCAAAATGTTTTTTTTAATGCAATTTATCACACACAACAAACACACAATGAAAATCAAATAAAAATAATTCGAAGAATAGAAAATAAAATCAAACAAATCCCCGGCAACGGCGCCAAAAACTTGTTCGGACGGCTAAATGTCTATCGAGTTAGAAAATAGCCGAACGAATTTTGAAATAAAAATTTACCGCAAGCGCACGGCGTACTATTGAATTACGTGGCGAGTACGGGTCAATCCGCAGGGAATTGATGATTTTAAAAATCTATTCAATCAAATTAAACCAAAGTCAAGTGAAAGTTAAGCTAGAGAATCAGAAAATTAGCTAACTAACTAAAAGAAAAGAGATGCAAATATAATGGTTAAATGACAATTTAGAGAATAAATTCACTCTCTAGATTATGTAGTTTAACATATATGAAACCATAATCTCTCTTTTATGGTCATTAGTGCTTTAATTGATGTGTCTATCATAAGTATGGCATATTTGTGCTATTAGTTAGCCAACATAAGCCATCAAACTTTGACACACCCCTTAAACCACTTACTAACTTTCATGAAATTTGACTATGAAAATGAAAATGAAATCTATTTTAAGTATGGCCTATTAACTATTGATTAGAAATATGGACCATCAAATTTTAATTTCAAATCACTTTCTTTTGCCATAATCATATTTTGATGAAGAGGCATTTGTGTTAGTGATTGTTTAAGCATAGCCTATTTGGTGTCAACAATATAGGCTATCAAATTCAAAGCAAAAACAACAATTAAACCACTTCAATCATTCTTCATTAAGCACAAAATGAGAGTATGAATTAACAAATAGTTGAAGCTACATAATTAGAGAGCTTCATTACCTCTAAATTGAAGGGGTTTAGCCTCTCATATTTGTCATTTGATTAACAAATGTAGCTAGCAACATGAAAGCAAAAAGAAAGGAAAATGAAAGCTAATGAAAAAGAGAGCTAATTACAAGAATTAGAACTATTCTACTAGCATGAAAGTTAAATACATGTTAGTCAAGGAGGGTACCGGAATTACTTGCGAGAAAAGTCCAAGAGTATGGGAGATCTGTACTGACACATATTTCACATAAAGGAGGATCGTAAAATATTTTTATTTCTATTTTATCCATGTGAGGTCATATGAACCTATAATTTTGTAATATGACTCTTAGGGACCTTTTACACACCTATGATTTTTTTTGAATTTCTATATGACCATTTTGACCCTAAAAATCTTGTTTGGGCTATAACTTTTGATAGAAGTCGAATTAGCATCTCAAACCAGTTCCATTGCTTTAGGATGGTGGTTTCCCATTTCGAAGAGTTGTCATAATAGAAAAATGATTTTACGGTTTTATCTATTTTAAGTTTAGATAGCCGCTGGCTAGAATTAGTGTATAATTAATTAAGCGCATTAGTAAACCCATTAGTCTAATTTGAGAATCATTGTAAATAGAGGGCTAGAGAGTCAAATTAAAACTTCTCCCTCTCTCCCAAATCAGATCCAAATCCTCACTAGCTCTAATTTCATCCAAAATCACCCAAATTGCTCTCTAAATCAAACTAAACTATGGATTAGAGATTAGATCCTCGATTAGGAGCTAGAGATCATAAAATTGGTTGATTAGAAGTGCTTTTCATTACTGTCCAAATTGGATCTACATTCAAATTGCTTGAATTTAGTAATTGGTGAGTGGTTTATGCCTTCTCATTATTCTATACATGTTTATGTGGTAGAATTATAGGGATCAACCTTAAAATCCTTTTTTAATCTAAATTACATATTGACGTATGTTTATGGCCTAAATTAATGAATTTTAATATGATTTGTAGTAATAACCTATAATTCACCTTGCTCGCATTCATATGTTCATTGATTGCTTAGATTTGGATTATAAATTGTTTGATTGCCATAGTTTCATGTATGTCATATGTGATTGGATGTGAGTATATGTTGTTTTATGTTGTATGTTGTGCTTCGATGTTGT
Source organism: Allium fistulosum (assembly GCA_030737815.1). Taxonomy (NCBI): domain Eukaryota; kingdom Viridiplantae; phylum Streptophyta; class Magnoliopsida; order Asparagales; family Amaryllidaceae; genus Allium; species Allium fistulosum. The sequence goes on from CM060902.1 coordinate 1,529,933,057, forward strand.
TTGTCAGTGTTTTAGATGCATAGAAATATAGGTTAAATTTGGCAAATCGAAGGCAAAGATGGTCGGAATTGGACGAAACTTGAAGGGGAGGTTCTATAGTATGAGGAGAGTCAGCAGTTCAAGTCACAAGCATATTTCCTTAAGTATACATGTCGGCACCGACATGTTCTAGCTCATGTCGGCACCGACGTGTTTGGGTTCGTCTTATGGGTCGGCGATTTTGGAGAGGTCAAGAGCAAGGCTAGTGAAGGTTGCCCAAAGTGATGGATATGTGATTGGTTAAGTGTAAGAGGTTACGCCAACATATTCTTCTTGAACTTGAAGTGGGTGCTTTGGACTGAGGACCAAGTTGTTTCGATGTATAGGTCAGATTCATAAGCATTTAGGCTTGGAGTACTAGAAGCAAGAAGCAGTGGAAGAAAACTCGACCATTAGTTGGCAATGTGGAAAGGTCAGTATCGACTTGAATAGATCAATGACAAGTTGTACTGGTTAGTCCAATGGATATGAAACTTCTGGGAGATGAAGTAGAGGTTATGTAGATCATGCTAGAGGTGTTGGCTCGTTCGCATCAGGGTTGGATGGCAATGTAACAACATGATGAAATCTAGAATTGTCGAATCTTGGCTTATGTTGGGAGTAGGTTCTAAAGATGGCGGCTCGGTAATGGAGGGTGTTGCGGGACTGAGTAATGTGGAAGGCTTCCTCATGAATAATGGAAACTGGATTGAGGAAGAAGGGCTCGGTGTCTAAAAGAAGCAAAGGAAGGCTCAGATAAGCACGTGTTAAGGAGTCGTTAATACTCAAAGTGTTTTCTTTTGTGCTCGAAGCAGGGGAATTGTACATGGGGATGCCTATTGATCAATTGAGGGACTTGTATACCCTAGACCGGTAGCTTTGGATCTAGTGTCTAGCTTTGGGCTATGAGATACATATCAAGCTTTGGGCTGCGTGATACTAGAGTACACAGAAATCTAGGATTTCCATTTGCCCCTAGCAGTAAGGAGGCCATACGAGTTATCATATATTCAAGACACCGGGGTGAGTGATAGTATGTATTGCTTGATGGATGATATGGTTGTTTTGGTTGTTTTCCTTAGTGAGCTATCACTTAGGGATATCATTAGGAGAAGGTACTGGAGATGGAGATATTTGGACATCCACTATAGTATCTTGTATAGTACCTTTATGATATATAGTGTTATGTGTTAACTCTTTGGTTGTAGGAATATGTCAGGTATGGTTCATGTACTCTTGTTTCTTACCATATTTACCTGATAGTGTTTTGAGATTTATTTACCGCTCACACTATATAATTGTCTGACTCGAGGATTTATGCTTTGCTTCTTATTATCTCGGGTACTTTTAAATGAGCATAGTAAATAAAAGTCTAGGTGATGCAGTTTTTGTTCGAAGGACGTGCTGGATGGAACTATCTCGTATTATATACTTGTATGGATTCCATCCTTATTACGCTGTGCAGCACTGGGGAGCCTTAGCAGTGGCTGCTTATACTTGTATTTGAGACAGTTACTGAGTTTGTTTCCATTGTATAAATTCTATGACATTAGGTGTATAACTCCGTGGACTTATACTCTGATGATTGGTTCACATAGTTATTATTGTCTCTTTTGTTATATCCATGATGTTATATTTTATCCATGTGATGTAAGATATGACAGGTTATATGTTGTATTTGTTACTACTCATTTAGGTGATTATCCTATATCGATCGGGCATGACTGTAGAGCATTATTTAGTTATTATCTCTGTAGGTGGTATAGGGTGGTCGTCACATTTGGTATCAGAACTTTGGTTACATGATTAACTCAAGTTGATACCGTGGTCTAGTAGAGATAAGGAAGGAGTTATCGCCTTAGGCTAGATCTGGAGTGTATATATACGAGAGAGTGCGTACTTGTTATATATCTTTGTTTTAAAGACTATATAGTAATATATTACATAGTATAAGTCGCATGCACATAAGCACCATAGACACAGTTTTCTTTATGAGAGACTAATTATTCTTGTTATAAATAAGAATGAGTTAGCATACAAGGAATGCTATGTGATTTGCTTCAGGTGTTTAAGAGGGAGCAGGATTAGGAGCTGATACGCCTAATTTCCAAGCTATGTTCAATGCTATGATGGCAATGATGATGAGAAATGCTTCTGGTGTGGTAGTTGGAGGAGGTGCTCTTATGCAAGTGCCTAGGTCTAATTTCACTAAATTGAGCAAAGATTACTCTACTCTTGGTGGGAAGCCATTCCATGGAACAGAATTAGCTATAGAAGTGCAAGATTAGATTGATACTTATGAGTGCATCTTTAGTCATATGAAAGTGAATGATGCTACGAAGAGGAAGTTGGCTTACAGGCAACTTCAGGGACGAGCTATGAACTGGTGGAATGTTGTTACTATTATTATTCTAGAGGATCAGTTCAGTTGGGACCAGTTCAAGACAAGGTTCAAAGAAAAGTTCATCCCGGCTACCCAAAAGTTGGTATTTTATAGAAATTTTACCAAAGTATGGGAATTTGTTATGGAGTTTGACGCCTTGTCAAAGTATGGGATGTCATTGATTGATACTCCCTTGAGAATGAATGAGAAATTCATCATTGGCTTGGATGACTATCTTGGAGAAAAGTTAGTGGACCATACTGATGAGCCTTTTGAGAAGCTTGTCGAGAAGGCGCTTCGCCATAATAACCTATACCCTAAGGCTAGGACTGCTATTTTTGTTTCTACTAAGAAGGAAGAACCAAAGCCACAACAAGATGGTGAGGGCAAGAAGAAGTGAAATGGAAATAGGAAGCAGTCCCAGGGAAAGGATGGTAAGAAAAAGGGTAAATGGGAACTTGTTGGCTATGAGTGCAAAAAGAAAGGCCGCTTGATCAGAGATTGCAAAGTGAGCGACAAGAAGAAGCGGTACAATTGTGATAAACCTGGGCATTTTAAAAGGGATTGTCCAGAACCGGTAAAGGATAAGCAGGGTGTGAAAGCATATGCTTTGGATGTGGTCCCGACTTCATCGAGTGCTCTCTTGGTGAAGGAGAATAGGAAGGGAGTCGTTATTCAAGGTATGCTTTCTATTGGTTATGTTCATGTTCAAATTTTGTTTGATACCGGTGCTTCACATTCATTCATGTGTAGTGACCCGGTAGATAGATTGGGATTGAGACCCGAAATAGTAAGTCGACCCTTGATCGTAACAAACCCTGTTGGGGGTTTTACTATTCAATGCATGTTTTGCAGTGGTTTAGTCTTGTCGAGTCATGGAAGCTCTTTGGTTTGTGATTGCTTTGTTTTGGATTTGTTTGGTTCGGAATCATCTTGGGAATGGACTGGCTAAAGAGGTATGCGACTATAGTGGATTACGAGAAGCTGTTAGTGACAATCGGAGATGTGGATGGGCGAACGGTAGTGATTAGCTGCCTACCAGAGGATTGGGTGATCGTAAGCTTTCTATATTCGCTTGAGGTTCCATAGGAGGGATTTTCATGTAACAACCCTGTTTTGGAGCCGCATTCTACAAATTTAATTAAAATAAAAGTATTTGAAATCAATTTTTGTTAATTATTAATCCAAAAATATAATTTTAATTAATTAAATAAAATATTTTAATTGAGATGAAATATTGTTATATAATAAATAATTTTTGTAGATTGAATTTTTAATAATAATAATAAGTAAATTTATTTGTGTGACTATGTTGAATAATTAAATACAATGAATTTACATTGAGTTGAATTATGTTCCGTTGTTATCAAATCATACTGGATTGAAATTTATTTATTAGATAAACATAAGAGTTATTTAAAATAAAAGAAATAAACATGGATGGTCGCTGCTATTCAGTCTTATTCTCTGTATTACTCGACAATATTACTTGTAATATTCTTGGGTAATATGGGTCTAAAGGTGGGGTGTTACATGTCATATATGTCGATCACTAGAGAGTATCTAGATGTCTTTGAGGAAGTGACTGAATTGGCATCGCATAGAGAGATCGAGTTTCGGATAGACTTGGTGAAGGAAGCCGACTGATAGTTATGTCCTTGAGGTGTATGACACCCAGAGAACAGAAGGAATTAAGGGTGCAAGTGAATGACCTATTTAGGAAAGGGTTCATTTGAAGGAGTATATCTGAGCGGGATGCACCTGTTGTATTCATGACTAAGGTAGATGGCTCTTTGAGGTCGTGTGTGGACTATCATGAGCTAAATAAACTAACGAAGAAGAACAAATATCCACTCCTGCGTATTGATGACTTGTTCGATTAGCTGCACGGTGCGAAGGTGTTCTCTCAATGGATTTGGCAATGAGATTTCATCAGCTTAGAGTAGCGAAGAAGAGTGTGCTTATTACTGCATTTTGTATGCCGTCGGGTTTTTATGAGTGGTTGGTGATGCCATTTGGACTGACCAACTCTTCGGCGTACTTTGTGGATCTCATGAATTGAGTTTTCAGAGGTCAGCTGAATAATTTCGTGCTTGTGTTCGTGGATGATATTCTGATCTACTTCAGAACTAAAGAAGAGCATAAGACGTACATGAGGATTGTGCTAAAGATATTAAGGAAGCACAAGTTGAGAGCAAAATTCTCCAAGTGTCACTTCTAGAGGAATGAAGTGAGATTCTTGGGTAATGTTGTGTTGGGATAGGGTACAGCAGTGGATCCTACAAAGGTGGTAGCGGTCCAAGATTGGAATCAGCCCAAAAATGCTATGAATGTGAGAAATTCCCTAGGATTGACGGGATATTATAGATGCTTCATCGAGGACTTCTTAAAGATGGTAGCACAGTTGACCAATTTGATAAAGAAGAATCAGACTTTTGTTTGGTACGCAAAGTGTGAGCATGTGTTTATGAGTCTGAAAGAGAGGTTGACGGGTGCACTAGTGTTGACCATTCCAAGTGGAAATAAAGATATCGATGCCTAGTATACTGGATTGGGTGCGGTGCTAATGCAGAATGAAATGGTTGTCGTTTATGTCAATCGACAGCTAAAGCTACACGAAAGGAATTACCAAACTCGTGATTTGGAATTGGCGGAAATTGTTTTTGCTTTGAAGATGTGGAGGCACTATTTGTTCGAATAAAGGTTTGAGGTGTTTATGAACCATAAAACCTTGAAGTACCTTTTTCTCTCAAAAGGATCTCAACCTTCATTTGCAACGGTGGTTAGAGTTCTTGGCCTCTTATGATTTTAGTATTTCCTATACTCCAGGAAAAGAAAATGCAGTCGCAAATACATTAGGTAGAAGACATGCTGGTTTGGGAGTAATGTTCTTGGAACGGAAGTAGATAGAGTATATCACCGGATTTAATTTCAGGCCTCACTGCGAGCTAGAACCTAAAATATTAGCAAGCTTATCGACTATACCTGCTCTTAGTAAAAGGATCAGTATTAGACAGAAGCGAGATGCTAGGCTAGCGGATATCATTGCAAAGTTAAAAGAAGGAATAGAATCTGCAGATATGAAGCAATACGAACTCGACTGAGAAGATTGTCTTCATAAAGATGGGAGGTTGTTTGATCTCGATGTTGATGGATTACAAGATGAAGTGTTACAGGAGTGTCATCATTTAAGGTTAATTGTTCATCCTGGTGGCAACAAGATGTACCAAGATATGAATCAGACTTACTACTGGAAAGGCAAGAAGAGGGGTGTAGGGACATTCATCTCGAAGTGCATGAACTGCCAATTGGTAAAGGCAGAGTAGAATAACCTCGTGGGTTGTTGCAACCGCTAGATATTCTTAAGTGGAAATAGGAGAAAACGTCGATGGGTTTTATAGATGGACTGCTGAGGACTCGAGTAGGTACGATGACATTTGGGTCATAGTAGATTAGCTGACTAAGAGTGTGAGATTTATACCCGTCAAGTTAAGTAGAACGGCATCCAAGATGGCGGAGTTGTATGTAAAGTGGATAGTACGATTCCATGGTATGTTGAAGAGCATTGTGAGTGACTGAGATCCATTGTTCACTAGTGGGTTTTGGAAGAGCTTACAAGAGGTGTTAAGAACCGAGCTATATCTTAGTCCAGCTTATCACCCACAAACAGATGGGCAGACCGAAAGAGTAAATCGTATATTGGAAGATCTCTTGTGAGTATGCATTATAGATTTTGGAGGATAAGGGATGATCATCTGCATTTGGTAGAGTATGCATACGACAATAGTTATCAGTCGAGTACTGATATGGTACCATATGAAGCATTGTATGGCCGACCATGTAACATTTCTTCATGTTGGTGCGAAGCAGATGAGAAATCGATACTTAGGCCATATATGATTAGAGAGACATCAGAGAAGATTGAGATCATTCGACAACAAATAAAAGCTGCTCAGGATTGATAGAAAAGCTATGCGGATAAAAGAAAAGGAGATTTGGAATTTTCTGTCAAAGATATGATATTTATGAAGGTTTCTCCTATGGGTTTGTCCTATGGGTCAGTGTTTTGGGAGGTTAAGAGCAAGGCTAGTGAAGGTTTCCCAAGGTGATGGATATGTGATTGGTTAAGTATAGGAAGCGATGCCGACTTATTCTTCTAGAACTTAAAGTGGGGCTTTAGAGTGAGGACCAAGTTGTTTGGATGGATATATTGGGTTCAAAGCATTTATGCATGGAGTACTTGAAGCAAGGAAGGAGCGGAAGAAAACTCGGCCATTAGTTGGCAAAGAGAAGAGGTCGGTACCGACTTGAATAGGTCGGTGACGAGTTGTACTGGTTGGTCCAATGGACGTGAAACTTCTGGGAGATGAAGTAGAGGTCTGGTAGATCGTGCTAGAGGTGCTGGCTCATGCGCATCAAGATTGAATGGCGATGTAATAGCATGATGAAAATCTAGAATCTTCGGTTGTTGGCTCATGTTAGGAGTAGGTTCCGGAGATGGTGGCTCGGTAATGGAGGGAGCCGCAAGATCGGGTAATGTGGAAGGGTTCCTCATGAATAATGGAAACTAGATTGAGCAAGAATGGCTCGGTGTCCAAAAGGAGCAAAGTAAGGCTTGGATAAGCATGTGTTAAGGAATCATTGATGCTCAAAGTGTTTTTTGTGTACTCAAAGTAGGGGTATTGTAAATGAGGATGCTTATGAATCAATTGAGGGACCTGTATACCCTAGACCGGCTGTTTTGGGTCTAGTTTCTAGCTTTGGGCTACGAGACACATATCGAGCTTTGGGCTGCGTGGTATGAGAGTATACAAAAATCTAAGATTTCCGTTAGTCCCTGGCAGTAAGGAGGCCATACGAGTTATCATATATTCAAGGCACAGGGTGAGTGATCGTAGGTATTGTTTGATGGATGCTATGGTTATTTTGGTTGTTTTCTTTAGTGGGCTATCACTCGGGGTTATCGGTAGGAGAAGGTACTGGAGATGGAATATTTGGACATCCACTATTGCATCCTATAGAGTACCCATATGATATTGTAGAGTGGCATATTATAGTGTTATATGCTAACTCTTTGGTTGTAAGAACATGTCGGGTCCGGTTCGTGTACTCTTGTTTATTACCATATTTACTTGTATAGTATTTTGAGATTTATTTACCGTTCACACTAGATTGTTGTTTGACTCAAGGTTTTATACTTTGCTTCTTATTATCTCGGGTACTATTAAATGAGTAGAGTAGATAACATGTTATGTGACGCAGTAGCCGTTTTGGAGGATGAGCTGGATGGAGCTATCTCGTATTATATACTTATATAGATTCTATGCTTATTCCGCTATGCAACACTGGGGAGCCTTATCAGTGACTGCTTATACTTGTATTTGAGACAGTTATTGTGTTTGTTTCAATTGTATAAACTCTATGCATTTGATGTATAACTCTATGGACTTGTACTCTGATGGTTGGTTCACATAGTTATTACCTTCTCTTCTGTTATATCTATGATATTATATATTATCCATGTGCTGTGAGATATGACATGTTATATGTTGCGTTTGTTATTACTCATTTAAATGATCGTTCCATATCGGTCGAGCATGACTACAGTGCACTATTAGTTATTATCTATGTCGGTGGTATAGACTGTCATCACAAGATCGGGACAATGATGCAAGATGTAAAAAGCGATAGGTTTTTGGAATCGAATGAGTCCTCAGCTGTTATCAAGGAGGGGGTAATGCAAGGTACATCTAAAAAAATTTAATTCACTGCATGTTTACACAAAAAATGGACAAACACCTCAAAGTCGTATGATTTAATATATTTTATGTTGTTCTTAGTGGTTTGGGTGATTTATGCAAATATATGAAAAGCAGGGGCTAAGCTGTAAAAGACACGCAGATTTATAGTGGTTCAGCCAGAATGTGCCTACGTCCACTTTATATGTTATTTCTCTTTTCTTGTTTAGATTACAAGTACAAAGCTTTGATACAAGTAAAAGAAAGTTGTTTGAAAGTTCTCTCCGTGCTTGAGCTCTTCAACTTGTCCTCCGTTGTTGTACCCCTGCCCCTCTATTTATAGAGTGAGGCTGGGGGTAGGGGTCTTGGATGCGCATAGCTGCTGGTGGGCCTGGGCTGATATGATCTGGCCTGGCACGTCTTGGTCCGGTAGCACTCTGATTCGGCTATGCATGGAAGTGGAGTTTGGACCGGTAGTGAGGTTGGTTCGGTGGTGAGGTTGGTTTGGTAGGTGAGGTTGGTTCGGTAGGTGAGGTTGGTTCGGTAGGTTTGGTTGGTTCGGTAGGTGAGGTTGGTTCGGTAGGTGAGGTTGGTTCGGTAGGTTTGGTTGATTCGGTAGGTGAGGTTGGTTCGGTAGGTGAGGTTGGTTCGGTAGGTTTGCCTTGTAGTTGGTTCGGTTGTTCTGGTGGCTCGTCCCTTGCTTCCTCGTGTTGGCTTGATGATGGTAGAAACATACCCAACATTTGCCCCCCAAAGTAGGGCATATGTTCAACATATGTCGTGCTTTGTTTCGGTTTGACAGCCATATCCGGCCTGAGAATCCAACCGTCTGGTCTGGTTATCCAACCTTCCCCTATAAGTAGGAGACACAGGCCTTCGTCTTTTCTTACTGAACGAGATAGCCGAACCAACTGTTGAACTGCCGAATCAACACGTGCCGAGCCACTCTCAGCTGCCGGACCAGGTTAGTTTACTTCTGCTGAATGACTCCTTAATGTTCTTCATTTTATCGAACGAGTTTGATACCGAACGGTCTCGAGAATTTTTAATACCGAATGAGTTTGGAAGTACAAGGCCGAATGATATCTATGTTTTGAATCGCTGAATGAAACTTCATATTTGGAGTGCCGAATGAGCCTTCATGTTTGGAATGCCGAATGAACTTTCGTATTTGGAGTGCCGAATGAGCTCTTGGTTGGGCCTTATTGAATGAATTCGGGGATTCCGAGTGTTGAGTGAACCTTTTACCGGATGGACTTTAGGGTTCTGAGTACCGAATGACACTCTTACACTTGAATTGCCGAATGGAGATGGGTGTTTGGACCACCGAATGAAACTGAGAGTTGGGATGCCGAATGAAACTCGTATTTCGAATTACAAGTGAGATTCCAAACTATACTGTTCGTATGTTTTAACGATGTACTTTCTTGTGTCTGCAGATAAATGTCTCAAAGAGTGGAAACCCGATCAGAGAAGAAAAGATCTCAGGATAGAGAAGAGCCTTCCTTAGTGCCCCCGGTTCAACCAGGACCTGCCCGTCATGGGCCCACCCCGAGATCATTGGTGGATGGATACGGTCCTCAAGAACTTCTTAACTTGCCTCCTAATTACTTCCCTAGCTTACTCAAGGGCGAGCAACTTGATGTTATATCTCGCTCTTTCGGGATCAACCGAGCACGCATGTTATTGCCGGATGCGGGAGTGATGCCGTATGATCCTCCCGAAGGATATTTTGCCTACAGCAGATACCATTGCATGTGTGGTGCCATCCCGCCTCTCAACGCCTGGGTAGTCAGCTTTCTCACATATCTAAAGGTAGCTCCATTCCAGCTTCAGCCCAACTCTTATGCCATTCCGGTGAGTCTCTTCGTCATCTTCCAGAGGAGATATGGGCGTCCTCCTTCCAACCGGGAGATCCGGTATTTGTACAACTTGAGAGGCTACAAGAAGGGGTCTCCCTACATCAGCTTGGAATCGGCCGTATCCTTTAAGCCGGTCCTGGATTTATACTCCAAGTACAGCATGTTCAAGAAGGAATGGTTTTTTGTCAGGGATGATTCCGTTTCTATTCGGCGCTTCACCTCCGGATGTAAGTCAAAGCTTTATTTTTAATTCTCGTTCTGCTTGCAACACCCTTTCTTATGTGTTTTTATTTTTTGCTAGCTACAGGTGGTTTTTCGGTCGTGGAGAATGATCGCCTGGTTCAGACGGCAGCAGAAATAGAAGCTATTACTGGGAGAGATAGGTCGGCTGCCTACCTGATCAGGAACGCTACACTCTTGGAGTACAACTTGATCCTTCCACAGCAGTCCGTGGTCAAGCAGAGGGACACGGCTGAAGAGAAGGCTGCCCAAGCTAAAGAAGGGGCCGAGTCAAAGAGCAGTAAAAGGACGCCCTTTCCGAAACACCCGGTTGCCGGGGGGAAGAAGCTCAGAAAGTCTGACGGTCCCTCTCCCAGCACATGTCCAGATATCCCGGAGGAGGGAGAGGTGGAGGAGGAGCAAGGCGAAGATGGAGGAGAAGGCGCTGGAGGTGGCGACGGTGTCGGGGCTTTGTCTTCTGGGCAAGTAGGCGAGATGCAAGAGTGGACGGATGACGCTTTCCACCAAGCCTTCGAAGGTTTGGAGGGGACGGAGAAGTCCAAGAGAGCCGATAAAGTTGGGACTGGCGTTGAGTTATCTTCCGGGAGCGCCTCTACTGAAGCAACTTCGGCGGTTCAAGGTGAATTTTTCTTTACTCTTTTAATTCTTGAATGATGACTTAAAACATATTGGTGACACTTGGTTTTCATATCAAGAGCGGGTAAAACGGCCAAGACCTCAGATCTTCGGCACAGGCTTGAACAATACAAGCTCTCCAAAGTTTCCGCCAAGCCGAAGCCTTCTACTAACCACCCGGGAGACATAGTCGGCTATCGTCCTCTTCTCGGAGTTATCGAAGAAGATATACAGAAGAGGAAGAGGAGTCGATCTTCGTCTGAACCTCTTCTTGAACCCTCGGCCCCACTCCAGCCTATCTACGATATTACAGAGGAGGATACCAAGCTTATGCCCTCTCCCCATCCGCCTGAGAACTCAACCGTCATCCCGATAGATCATCCTGGCTTAGTACGCAATCCGTTTGCGGGTCATCCGGACCTGGACCCGGCATCTCATGACATCTCTTTTGATGAGGTTACTGGCGAGCACCTTCTTCCTCGTAATCCTATGGTAAGGGTGCTTGATGAGGCCAAGTCCCTGGACCTTGATTTGCTTACTACTCGGGTTGTCGCTATGGGGAACGAAGCTAAAGCAAATATCGACCGGGTTGCTGAGGAGACCAGGAAGTTGATGGGGCATCATGCCCGACTGGTCAAGGCCGGGGAGGAAATTGGGAGTGCCAACATAAGACTGCGTTTAGTGGTTTCCGACCAGGCTAAGCAACTCGCTGAACAGGCCATCCAGATCTCTCAGCACGAGGCCGCCTCCGGACGTCTAAAGAAAACTATGGAAGAGGCCAGCCGGGCCGAACTGCGGAAAATGGAGGCTACTTGCAAGGAACGGATCGATATGGCCATTGCCACGGTGGACGAGGTTTGGAAAGCGGATCTTGAGCAGATAGAGGAGTTATCTGGGAAGCTTGAGGCTGCAGAGCTTGCTCAAGCCAAGTTGAGGGAGGAGATGGAGGCGATGCGGAAATCCCTTCAGGCTGACTGCTCGAGATACCAATTGGAGAGAGATGCTGCCGTCGTAAGGTTGTCGGATTCCGAGGCCCGGACGAGGGAGTTTGAAGAGAACGAGGGGCTGATGGAGGGGATGCTCCAGGATATGTATTTCCGTACTTGGAGGCAGGGTAACTTGTCCTGGATGGATGATTACCCTCGGGTTATGGCTAGGATCTATCTCAGGGCTCTAGAGGAGGCCCAGACTGAGGCAGATAAGGAGGGTGGTGTGGCCTTTAGGATGGATGCGGTTACCGCCCAGTTTACCAAGGAGGAGAAGGTGGCGGTGAAGGAGGGCATGCGGTTGCTTGCAGCTGAGGAGGCAGGTGTGCAAGTGGAGGATGATGATCAAGTTGATCAAGGAGCAGATGTTGGTAAGTCTTCCTTTCTCATCTTTCCGTTAACTTGGTTGCTTATCACTAATGAATTCTTTCTCTGACCGGACAGGTGGGCAACAGGATAAGGATAAGATTCCGACGCAGCCGGCTCCTTGATTCGACCTGGAAAGTTTTTTTTGTGGGCTTGACATGGTTGTATATGTTAGTCTTAAAACAGTAAAGTAACTCTTAGGTTGTAATTTTTGCTACTTGTAATAAATAGCTCTATTCTTGACGTGTAATTCTTTAACTTAAGCTGATTCTGTTGTCTTTTGAATGTTTTTGCTATTTTGACATGTTGTATGAGAAATATAGCTATGCATATTCTTGTAATTAAATTGTGTTTGATGTCAAGTTCTTGTTTAAAACATAATTTCATGACTTGCAATGTTAGCGTGAGGTGTGAATAAATTACAGTCATGTGTTTACACATGAAAGAAGGAAATACCGCCCTTTATATTTTGCTTATGGATGGCAGCTTTGAATATCCTGTATGACCGAGTAAGGGGTGCGGTCCAGTATCTTGCTGTGAGTATCCGCTTCTATTAGTGAATGTCTCCTATTATGTGTCCTGTACTTCAGGGATTGTTACAGAGGATAGGAGAAAAATTTCTTAAGTAAAATTGAAATATGTGAAAAGTAAAACTTCCAATCACGGAAGGCCTTCGATGTGCTTAAGTTCGTGGAAAACGGGCTTTGTAGTCACTTTCCCTAGCTGTGGGTCTTGGAGACATTCGTCACCCATCTTACGCCTCCGCGGGGAGTTAATTCTTTTTTACCACAGCCGCACTTAAGACACATCGGAGCCGAGATCGCGCACAGTAACTACCTGGGCCATTATGGCCCGTAACCGTGGGTATTATTCGATTTACTGTGGCCGGGTAGCGTGGGTGCCGATCGTCAACCGTGAACTGCCCCTGGCTGGCCACACCTTATGTTGGGGCTTATAGTCGGTTCACAGTTGCCGGCGAGCCGAACGCCGTAATGAGCTGCCTTGGCTATAGTCGGCCTTCTCGGTGGCTTATAATCAGCTCATTACAGTTGGCTTTAAGGGCCGTCGCGAGCAATGAGTTAACCCGCAGCAGAGGGATGTCGGAGCAAAAGTGTCTCATTGGCAAGGGCATAGATTCGCATAGTACCTGTTAGGCCTTGTCCAGGTGAAGTTGCGCTGTGGAGTGCTTTGAGTGGAAATGCTATAGGATTTTGTTCAACAGAAAAGGATAAAGTTAACAAGCAGCCAAGATATAAAGGAACAAGTTAAAAAAGAGACAAGGTTTTTTAAAGTGGTTCGGCACGAAAAGGCCTACGTCCACTGATTCTCTTTGTTAATTCACTTCATATGGGCAGTACAAGTTAAGAAAAGTATCGACGGAGGTGTTGGATGTTCCATGCCCTCTGGAACACCTCTCTGTCCACTGTTGACAAAATATAAGCTCCATTGTGGAGATCTTTATGAATTACATATGGTCCATCCCAGGTTGGATCTAGTGCTCCGGGGCGAGGGAAAATTCGCTTGAGGACAAGATCCCCTTCTTGTAAGGTACGATGCTTGACTTTGGAGTTGTATTGTGCTGCCACTTTTTGCTTGTGGGTCGCTGCTTTAAGGATTGCATCATTTCTTCTCTCCACAACTAGATCCAAAGACATGTGAAGGAGTTCTTCGTTCTCTTCTGGGTTATAGTGGATCCTACGGTGGGAGGGCACAATGGTTTCAACTGGGAGCATAGCCTCCGATCCGTATGCCAAAGAGAAAGGAGTATGCCCCGTTGATGTTCTGAAGGATGTGCGATAGGCCCACAGTGCTGTAGGGAGTTCATCCACCCAAGCGCCCTTCGACTTTTCGAGTTTCTTTTTTATTAGATTTTTCAGAATTTTGTTGACGGCTTCGACTTGTCCGTTTGCCTGGGGATACGCTACGGATGAGAAGCTTTTGTGAATTCCGTGCTCTCGGCACCAGTTGGCGAATTCCTCGCTGTCAAACTGAAGTCCATTGTCTGATATGATTTTGAGTGGGACTCCGTACCTGCATAGAACATTTTTGATCAAGAAGTTAATAACTTTTGCTGAAGATACTTTATTCAGAGGTTCCGCTTCCACCCATTTGGTGAAATAGTCGACTGCCACTATAGCATATTTGGCCCCGCCTCGGCCCATCGGTAGCTCGCCGATTAAGTCAATTCCCCATATTGCGAAGGGCCAAGGGCTGGTCATTTGAGTAATCTCAGTTGTTGGTAGCCGCGGAATCTTAGCAAACTTCTGGTATCTGTCACACTTTTTGACGAAATCTAAGGCGTCCTTGCTTAAGGTGGGCCAGAAATATCCATATCGGAGTATCTTTTTTGCTAATGTTTGCCCTCCGGTGTGATCTCCGCAGCTTCCCTGATGAATGTTGGATAAGATTTCCTTGGCTTCCCTCCCAGCGACACACCTTAATAACGGGTTAGAGAATCCGCGCCGATAGAGGATGTCTTCTTGTATTCTGTAGCGGGAAGCTTTCCTCAAGATTTTCTTGACTTCGTTACGCCCGTTGGGTAGTGTGCCGCTTTGTAGGTAGTCTCGGATGGGAGTCATCCAAGTTGCTTCTTCGGTTGCAGCTATCAGATTCACTTGCTCAAAACTTGGGGTCAGTTGCTTTGAGATGGTTACTGCTCTGAAGATGGCACTGTCTCTCACACTTGCTTGCTTTTCCAGTTCGTCGGCCTCTTGGTTCTCTTCCCGAGGGATGTGTTTGACTAAGTAGTGGTCCAATCGGCTGAGAAGTAACTTGGTCTTCTTTAAATATGCTATGAGTCGTTCTTCTCGAGCTTGGAATTCTCCTAGTATTTGATTAACAATAAGTTGAGAATCGCTATGAAGACACAAAGAATTGGCTCCGATTTCTATGGCAAGTTCTAATTCAGCTATCACTGCTTCATGTTCTGCATCATTGTTGGTGGCAGCGAACTCCAACCTTATAGCACAGTGCAGCTTATTTCCCCTGGGAGTGATTATTACCACACCTGCCCCCGAGCCTTGTTCGTTTGATGCACCATCCACAAAGATATTCCACTTGATGTCTTCTGCTATTTCCAATTGCTCCTTATCTTCGTTGGTAGTGGATTCTGCAATGAAATCAGCCATGGCTTGTCCCTTGATGGCGGTGCGAGGGTGATAGGTGATATCATACTGACTTAGTTCAATGCACCATTTAAGTAGTCGCCCAAAAGTGTCGGGACGATGGAGTACCTGCCTCAGTGGTTGATCGGTCAGAACTTTGATGGAATGGGACTGGAAGTAGTGACGCAGTTTCCGTGATGTGATTAGTAAACAGTATGCTAGCTTCTCAAGTTTAGGATATCTGACTTCTGCCCCCGTAAACCTCTTACTTACGAAGTAAACTGGTCGCTGCGTGCGGTTGTCTTCCCTTACCAAGGCATCGCTTAGGGCGTGAGATGACACAGCAAGGTATAGGTATAACTCTTCGCCTTCGCTTGGAGTCGAGAGTATCGGTGGTTTCTGGAGGTGTTCGACTAAGTTAAGGAAAGCGGTTAAGCATTCGTCCGTTCATTCCAACTTTCCTTTGTCTTTCTTTAGAGCTTCGAAAAAGGGGACGCACTTGTCCGTTGCCTTGGAGATGAATCGGCTTAGGGCGGCCACTTTTCCATTCAGGCTTTGCATTTCCTTTCGAGTGGAAGGTGTCTTGATATCCCTTAGCGCTCGGACTTGTTCAGGGTTTGCTTCAATCCCTCTGGCATGGACGATGAATCCTAAGAACTTTCCTGATGATACTCCGAAGGAGCATTTTAGAGGATTCAACTTCATTCCATACTGGCGAAGTACTTGAAACATCTCGCCTAGGTGGCTTACGTGATCGTCGGCTTTCCTTGACTTTACCAGCATGTCATCCACGTATACTTCCATAGTTTGCCCTATTAGCCCTGCAAACATCTTGTTGACGAGGCGTTGGTAGGTGGCTCCTGCATTTTTAAGCCCGAAAGGCATTACCTTATAGCAGTATAAACCCCGGTTAGTGATGAAACTAGTGTAGTCTTGATCGGGAGCATGCATAGGAATTTGGTTATATCCTGAGTATGCGTCCATAAAAGATAAGAGCTCGTGCCCGGCTGTGCTGTCTACAAGTTGGTCGATTCGGGGAAGTGGAAAGCAATCCTTTGGGCAGGCGTCGTTTAGGTTGGAGAAGTCAATGCATGTTCGCCACTTCCCATTAGCCTTCTTTACCAGCACCGGGTTAGCGATCCATTCCGGGTAGATGGCTTCTCGTATGAAGTCATTGGCGAGTAGATTCTTTACTTCTTCATCGAGGGCTGCTGATCGCTCTGCCCCCATACTTCTCTTTTTGTGTTTTACGGGTGCCTTGGTAGGATCAATGTTTAGTACGTGGCATGCTACGTCGGGGGAGATTCCGGTCATGTCAGCGTGTGACCATGCGAATACATCCAAGTTGTGGCGGAGAAAGTCGATGAGTTGCTCCTTCAACTCGGCTTTTAGTTGGGACCCAATTTTCAATAGTCTACTCGAGTCGTGCTTGTATACATATACAAACTCCATAGCCTCTGCAGGCTCGGCGGTGGCCTCCTCCTCTTTGTTCCTGGGGTCTAATTCATTGAAAGGGTCGCTGGTATATCGAAGAGGAGGGGCTTTCTTTAGTTTCTACAATTCTAGGCTTTTCGTGCAGAGGGCAACCTCTACACCCTTCCCTTTATCCTTCCTGAGGTTGTTGCGAAGTTCAGTCACATAGCAGTCTCGAGCAACGTCCTGGTCCCCTTCTACTTCCCCTACTCCATTGTCCGTTGGAAATTTCATCTTTATGCACCATGGGGCTAGGACAATTTGGAAGTCAGACAAGGCTGGCCTTCCTAAGGAGGCGTTGTAGGCCGAGTGGTTTTCTATTAGCACAAACGTCTGTTTTCGTACAACGGAGCGGGGATGGCTTCCAATTTCAACAAAGAGGTCCAGTTGCCCGAGGGGCATCTTTGCATCTCCAGTGAAACCGTGTAGTGGTTTATTGCAGGGAGATACATCCTTCATTGATAGTTTCATTTTGTCGAATGCATGTTTGAACAGGATATTTACTGAGCTTCTGGTGTCTACTAGAATTCGGTAAACTTCGGCGGGACCGAGCCGGGCAGAAATAACCATGGGATCCATGTGAGGGTATCTCCTTCCTTCTAGGTCACGCTTACCAAATGTGATGTCATCACTTTCTTTCCGCTTCGGGTGGCGCTCTTCTATAACCGAATTGATACAGTCTTTATTGTCTCTAAGCGACTTTCCATATCTTTCCATCTCCTTCCAGCTTCTGTCTGCGATGTGCGGTCCTCCTGAGATGGTATGGACCACTATTTTCTCTTGACTAGAGCCGCTAGTGTTGTGGTTTCCTCTGCCAATCTCCGGTGAGGGCAGCCTTGGGTTCTCATTGGCAGGAGCTGGAGTCCTGTCCTGACCTTTTACATAGCGTTCCAGTTTCTTCCTTCTGATGTGTTCTTCAATCAAGTCCCGGAGATGATGGCACTCATTGGTATCATGTCCATGAGATTCGTGGAAGCGGCAGAACTTTCCGGACTTCTGCGCGTTATCTGGTTCCTTCTTGTATGGTGGGAGTTTGTATCTAACTTCGCCTTGGGTGGCAAGGAAGATGTTTTCGACGGTTTCGTTCAAAGGAGTGTAAGTGTCGAATCTCGGTCCTGGCCGATATAGGCGCTTTTCTCCTTTCTTGCCCCCAGCATTGTCTCTGGAATCATTTCTTCGAACGTCCCTTGCCACAGCAGGAGCGTTGCTGTGAGTTGCCTTATTTTGATGTCCTGACTGCCCCTCAACGGCAGCATCCTCAAGCCTCATATATTTCCCGGCTTCATGGAAAAAATCGGGTAAAGTAGCTGGTTTTTCTTTTATCAACCTTCTAGCAAATTTAGTGTCCGGATGCACACCACTACAGAGGGCCATTAGGATAAGCTTCTCATCGGCATCTTGAACTGCGGCCGCTGCGGCATTGAATCGGGTTAGGTATTGCTGCAGTTTCTCTCCAGGTTTCTGTTTGACGCTGGATAAGGAATAAGCGTCCTTAGGTTGTTCCACATGAATGCGGAACTGACTGATAAACTTTTCTTTCAACATTTCCCACGAGCTGATGGATCCCTGGGGTAGATGACAAAACCAGGAGGTAGCGAGATCTGCTAAGAATAGTGGAAAGCATTTGCACAGTACTCCCTCTGTCGCTCCACTCATGAGCATATGTTGTGTGTATCTCTGTAAGTGTACAACGGGGTCGGAGGTTCCTTTGTAAGGTTCCATTGTTGGCATTCCATTCTCGGGGGGTGATAGCAACTTCGATATTGCGGGCGAATGTGCTGGTTACCCTAGCGCCTATCCCTCGATCTCTTTGCTCCCATTGGACGCACTCTCTGAATAAGCGTGCCATCCTTTCATCAGAATTTGGAGCAGATAGAAACGAGTTTGGTTCTGTTCTGTGGGATTGATTCCGTCCAGATGACCTGTAGGGATGATATCGTCTATCATTCCTCATATTTTCCAGTGGTTGCCTTTGGTCTTCTGGGAGCATGCTAGGGTCAGCTACAGTTGGCCCTTGCCTTGATCTTCCCCTGCTGGGTTCTGATCTAAGCACTTCCTCGGGTCCAACTTCGGGCTGGACTCTAGCTCGGCCCCGTTCACTGGCATTTCCGTGGTTAGGCAGTATGACAGGCTCAGCTACAGTTGACCTCCGCCCGGTACCTCCCCCGTTGGGTTTGGTTCCAAGCATTTCCTCAGGCCTAACTTCGGGCTGTGCTCGATCTCGGCTCCTACTATGGCTGCTTCTGCCGTTAGCTCCTTCGAAGAAGGAAGATCTTTGTTGTCTCTGAGATCCTCCAGACTGGGACTCGCCCTATGATTCAGTGTTGCGGTTGGACTCTTCAGCATCCCTTAAGTGTGACATGAGATGGTCCACCAAGGCTTCCTGCTGGGACGTGAAGCGGTTAGTTACTTCAACCACAACCCTGTCTAAATCTGCCCTAGTAATTGTTGCGGGCTGTTCTGTGGCAGGAGTGGTCGGATTAGCCTGTCCTTCATTTGGTACTACTGCTAGAGGAGGACGATTTACTTGATCCGTGACCGCTGGATCTGGAAGACTGCTGGATGCGATGTTTTTTCCTTTGTTAACATCTTTTTTCTGCTTGGGAGGCAAGTTTTCCAAACGATGAATGATGCTGTTAGGAGAGAGGTTAAGTGGAAGAAGCTGAAGCTTCGAGCTTTTCTTCTCAGTGAAAGCACCAAAAATGTTTGCACAAAAAATGGACAAACACCTCAAAGTCGTATGATTTAATAGATTTTATGTTGTTCTTAGTGGTTTGGGTGATTTATGCAAATATATGAAAAGCAGGGGCTAAGCTGTAAAAGACACGCAGATTTATAGTGGTTCAGCCAGAATGTGCCTACGTCCACTTTATATGTTATTTCTCTTTTCTTGTTTAGATTACAAGTACAAAGCTTTGATACAAGTAAAAGAAAGTTGTTTGAAAGTTCTCTCCGTGCTTGAGCTCTTCAACTTGTCCTCCGTTGTTGTACCCCTGCCCCTCTATTTATAGAGTGAGGCTGGGGGTAGGGGTCTTGGATGTGCATAGCTGCTGGTGGGCCTGGGCTGATGTGATCTGGCCTGGCACGTCTTGGTCCGGTAGCACTCTGATTCGGCTATGCATGGAAGTGGAGTTTGGACCGGTAGTGAGGTTCACTACACCATATTGTCTATTTTGCCACACCCAAATGCGGAAGAATTGCCACGGTCTTAATCCGTGGCAATTTTACCATGGTTCCGAACCGTGGCAAACTAATTTGTCATGGTTGTTGACCGTGGTAATTTTGGAACGGCTATTGAACATTCCAGTGTTATCCAACAAAATTCACCCCTACCCGTGTTGCTGTATATCTCAAAAATTCACCCCCTTGTAAAAAAACGCCCTGCACATCCATCCCCAATTATTCACCTCCGTGCCCTAGCTTGCGTCAATTGTCATCCCCTTTCCTCAGTTTTCATCCGCTCTCATCGTTTCCATCCAATTCCGCTTTTTGCTTTGTCGAAAATGGTAATCCTCTAACATTGATTTGGGTCAATTGATTATTATTGTTTAATGTCTGAGTCTTTTTTTCTCCCTGATGATTATTGAGATTAGGTCACTGATTGTTGCGTGATCGTTTATTAGGGTTTTCAGCTATCGTGATGGGATGTATCAATTGAAATGTTTTTATTAATAAATCGAGTTTATTAAAGTGATGTGGAAAAGAGCCATGCCAACAATCAGTGATTAAACTACTGTGATGTATAATTGATTATATTTAATTCAATACATGGATTTCTTTTTTAATCCTTTTTTTGTTGAAGGTTCATCTCGATTCACCCCAATTCTTGAATGAGCTTATAAAATTGTATAAAGGTGCCTGGGAGAAGGGATTTGTTTGGGTCACTTCCAGGCGCTGTAAGTTTTTCGTGATTCTGTATCTTACAATGTTATTCATATATTTTGGTTGACCTTTATACCCGAGTGATGATTTTTTTCTCACTCTCGACTTGTATTATGTAAATAGCATCCATGAAAAGCAAAGCTGCGAAAAACAAAATGAAAACAGAAAAAGACCATTGAGTATAAATGCCTTGTCCGTGCTACTAATGGAAAGAAAAATATTGCCACTACGGTATGCTATACTTGACTGAATGCCTGTTTTACTGTTAGCGTTTTTCTATTTTGTTGCGATTAATATCTTATTAATGTTAGTTTCATATTCTCATGCAACGATACATTTTCTTGTAATTGAAGCTCTCTGCTAAAAAGCACCAAAAGTTTCAATCTTCTTATGCAACAATGCTTAAAGCTCACATGACTGCTTTGAAGAAAAGAACAAGAAAAGACAAGAGAGCTCACCCAGTTCCAGCCATAGAATGAGGTTAATCGTGTTGCTTTCCTTTATTTTGGCAAACTTTTATTTTTTATTTTTTTGAACTCATATGAAGTTGTATACTTTTTTGAACCTGCAAGTACTTGATTTTCATCATGTCCATTTGTATTTTATTGCGCTTTTCTCAGTGTTCCCTTGTTCTTTTGTTACCATCACCACACAAGTCTCTAGTCCATGTTCCAATGGTGTTTTATTGTTCTTAAGTTTGGTTTGAAGTCTAAACCTTGTAAAGTAATTGACTTAAATTCTAGTTTATTAATCCAGAAGTTAAAAAATTTATAAGATCGGTGGTTTTTCACGTCCTTCCTGTTGGAAGAAAGGATAGTGGGAGAGTGATCTGAGATGCTCGAAGTAGGGACAAATATGGAGAAATTTGGCCAAAGGCATAAAGCTTCAAGACTGTAAAATGATTAGTTAATTAACATAAGGTTCGTTTTGCATATTTACTCTTGTTTTTCCAAGTGTATGGACATCCAACAGTGGGTATGACATAGAGATGATTGGAAAGGGTTTGGTTGAGAGGGGCAGTATTAGTTAATGACAACTAGTTTCCACCACTGTTAGAATACCAAGGAGATAAGACTGCTAAGAGTTTTCCGACAATTTTTCCCTTTTTGATGATAAGCTGGAATATAAAGGCTATTTAATTATTACATCTCATTATTTAATTATGGATTTACTTTGAATTAAGTATTGTTTTTTCTTTCTATATAGGCAAGTGGCGATATAATCTGGGAAAGAATTAGCTAATGGATTTAGACAAATTGACCTATAAAGCTATGTTGATCATTGAGCTGTGAGTACTTGCCTTCATTTATTATCTGCTTACTTATTACATTAAATAAACGTCTCTTCACAAGTGGGAACAAAACTTGTTTAATTCGGAAATTGCATTTTACCTTTTGGGACTGGGAATTTAAACCTGATACTTTCATTCGATGAAAAACAGACAAAATTGGTAAAATATAGTGAAGCTGATTGATTATTGGAACACGTTATTCATTATTAATCTTTTTGGTATCCACTTGCCCAACTAATAATGTGAATGACAACACTTTATTCAATTATTGGAACATTACTAGGTTGTTAAACTGTCAGTATTTTCTTCGTCACATCGTTAAAAACAGCATCACATGTGATTCAACATGCAAAACTAATATGTAAATTTAAGGAATTTTATACCTCGTATATGTGGTCTTTATGGCATTTAAAGCAACCACATGTGATTATAAGCTGTCTTTCATGAAAAAAAGAAGACCAAGAAACTAATTACTTTGTTTTTTTACTATGTTAATACTTTAATGTATTTTTAAAAATTTAATTTAGTGTAACAATTATGATGAGTGTTTTTGGGATTTATACATTTTAGATGTATGTAATGTATGCAACAGTTCTGTCTATTTTATTTTAATTTTACACTGGAGCAAAATATGTACTATGTTTTCTGAAAAAATTAAAATAGGTATTGTATGGTTGTTTAGGCAAAGGATTATTCTTCCATATGATGTGTGAACATCACGGATGAAAGATTAATTTGGATTTTAACTCGTAAGTAATAAAAGGAGAATATTTCGCCATTAATGATTCTTTATAGTGATGCATGTATGATCAAATGTAACATTTAATTTTGTTGACAGTTTTCATTCTTTAGTTTATAATAGTTTACTGGTGGTTTCTTTGAATTTATAGCATTACAAAACAATAGGTCATGTTTGATTTCATTTTGGGAAGAAAATAGTGGTAGAAGAGAGCGATTCTTGCAATTTTAGTATAATGTAAGGATAGTTTCATAGCTTTCAAACTTTGTTTTTCCCAGTTAATTACCATTTTAATGCTAATTAGTTAGGGATATCCCTCATTCAAATAGAAATAGCAGTAGGAGTAGTTTCAGTTTACAACTAATTGTATACATTTTTGCCACGGATTAAACTGAATATGGTTTAATCAACAACTGAATTTTCAATTTTTACAATTTATTTCTAGCTTCCTACACAATGTATACTATATATAAATATCGTTTGGATACCGAAGAATAAAAAACATTTATTGTGTTTGTAGACATATCTCATTTTGTTTCATTGAATCAAGTTTTATTTACTTTTATAATGCGTTGCACAGGTTCACTAATAAATTAACATGCATTATTTATTCCTTATTTCTTATCTGCTGATTTGTGACATTTGATTAAAATAAGTAGGGAATACAAAAAATTAAATTCCTGTTGATACGCTTGATAACTATAAAGTATAAACGACCTCGTTGCATTTGAGTCTCAAATGAGAAATGGTTCATCTATTTAAACCTTAAGGAGTCTCAGATGTGAAATGGTTCATCTATTTAAACCTTAACGTCATTTGAATGGCATTCAGTAATACATAGCAAGAAGGAGATTATCAAGCATAGAGACAAACGTAGCAAGAAGGAGGTTTGAACATCTCAAACTACATTGCTGCATTTAATTTCACCCATCAAATCTTGTACACTGCAAAGAATAACAAAGCTTTGCGACATGTAATCATTTCATTCCCGTGTCTATGTGTGTAAAAGTGTTTTTTTGTCTTTGCTGTTTGATGTATTTTGATTTGAACGTTTAGTTATATAAGAGTTGCTCTGTCCAGTTAATGATTAAATGTAATCATTTCTGCCCAATGTGTTCATTGACTCCTAGTTTTACTGTCATCAATTGCATTTTGAAACTTTGTGCATTGTGAATAAACTAACTTTCCATACAAAACGTACAGTGTTTACAAATTATTCTTACACACTTGTGGCATTAATAAGTAACAAACAAAAGCAATTATGTTTACTAAGAGGTTGTTTTGTTTGTTTTGTACTCACTTGAAAATAATGGTTAACTTGATAGTAGAATTAGCCAAGATTTTTTTATTAGATATTACTATCCCACATCAACTAATTATTTATATATCCTTTTTACAGGACTTACTGTTGAAGTGGATGATGTGAAGCCTGAAGTTGAAATACATGCCTTATATGCGAAATCTTATTGTATCATTGTAGTGTACTTGTATTATGTATTGCCTCCTCACAACAATGTTGGAGATTAGTTACACTTTGTAGCGTGTATTATGTATTGTTGCTGAATTGTTGTTTTTATGTGTCATTGTACTGTACTTGATGAACTATCTGAAACTTTTGTCTCCATGTGTCATCGTATTGTACTTGATTAATTATCGGAAACTTTTGTCTCCATGTGTCATCGTATTGTACTTGATTAATTATCGGAAACTTTTGTCTTCACGTATCATTGTATTGTAATTGATGAATTATTTATAACAGTGAACCGTATTATGAATTGAGACATTTACTCTATGTTTTGAGTTTCAACTGAGGCATTATTTTGTATTGAATTGAACCGAAGTAAGAACCGCTGACGGTTAATTGATTTGAGCAACATACAAAAATTTGCCACGGCTCTAAGCCGTGGCTGATCGAAATATTGCCGCGGCCTCAAGCCGTGGAAAAATTGAAAACAGCCACGGCTCTGGGCCGTGGCAAAATTTTTGCCACTGCCTATTTTTCCACGGCCCAAAGCCGTGGCAAAAGCCTTTTAACCACAGCCCAAAGTCGTGGCGAAATGACTTTTCTGGTGTAGTGGTTGGTTCGATGGTGACGTTGGTTCGGTAGGTGAGGTTGGTTCGGTAGGTGAGGTTGGTTCGGTGGTGAGGTTGGTTTGGTGATGAGGTTGGTTCGGTATGTGAGGTTGGTTCGGTAGGTGAGGTTGGTTCGGTAGGTTTGGTTGGTTCGATAGGTGAGGTTGGTTCGGTAGGTTTGCCTTGTAGTTGGTTCGGTTGTTCTGGTGGCTCGTCCCTTGCTTCCTCGTGTTGGCTTGATGATGGTAGAAACATACCCAACACTGCAACTCTTGCATTAGAGGCGGAAGGGTCATTGAACACATCCAGGCTACTCTCGCACCGCCAGTGACTCTTGTGCATCCTGGGGATGGCTCATCATTGGACATTCTCATAAACCCATCAATTGGGAACACTAGCTAACATAACCCAACTAATATATCAGATGTATATGATAAGTGAATTGAATCTCATGTTTCTTTATTGTAGGGTAAAGAGGTAGAGGTTCCTGAAAAGGATGTGGTAGTGTATGGTGGTAAATGTGATAAAACCAAAGCTAGTGACTCGAGCGGTGAACTAGTAGAATCCCCCAATAGCCCTACAGTCAAGAAACTAAAAATGATCAAAAGAGAACTTCTAGTAAGGAAGAATTCTGATTGGAAAGATGATATTAAGGAGAAAAAAGAGGATAATAAAGGTACCATATAGTAAGGTCAAGAACTTAGGAGTTAGCACAAAAATAATAAATGACGTTTATGGTATGGAATGTGAGTGGTTTCCATAAACCCAATGGAATTTTGAAATCAAAGAAGTTTATAAATAAATATAGTTTAGATTGTGTTGGAGTAGTTGATATTAAACTTAGGGCGTTTGAAATTCATGCACTAAGTAATGTTTTTGATGAGAGTTGGGAAATAATAAGCAATGTAGGTTGCTATTACAAATGCAGAATAATGGTGCCAGTGAGCAAAGAATTTTGGGGACATAACTTTGTTAGCATGAGTGATCAACCTATCACCTTAGAGCTCTTAAATGTCGGAGGTGCTAAATGCAATATCTCCTTCGTTTATGCAAAAAATTCTTAATTGTTGAGAGAAAGGTTGTGGTACAACCTGGAGGAGGATACTATCCAAATATTTAGATCTTGGAGCATTGATTTTAATTGTATTAGGATGCAAGAGGAGAAGAAAGGGGGTAACAAAGTGCCTTATAGTAAAGTGAATGAACTTGACACTCTCGTGTATAGAATGGGCATAGTGGAAGTAGATGCCAAAAGCTTCCAATTCTCTTGGTGATCGGGCCCAAAGCAAAACATCCTTACAAAAATAAATAGAGTTTTGTTAATTTGGAGTGGATGAAGAAGTTCGCAAACATGGTAGATAACTATATACCCTCAGGGGTTAGTGATCATATATGGATTGCTTTAGCAGAGCAGAACAAAGCAGTAAGAAGACCTTTTAAATATATGAATCGTTAGTGATTATTTGAAGACTACTTTAGTGTTGTCTAGGAAGGAGGGAAAGCCCGCACAGAAGATAACCCCTTGTTTAGATTGTTGCAGAAACATAAGAAGATTTGGGGAAGACTTAATTTGTAGAGAAAAAATAAAAAATACTAAAAAAGAAGTAGAATATTACATGGCAGAGTGTAGGAAGTTACAAGAAATTATGGAAACTAGCGGGGATGTTGATGCGGAAAATGGATGAAAAATTGGAGAATCTTGGGAGTATTTGGACACAAAGTAGAAATCTAAATGCAGCTGGTTGTTATTGAGAGGCGAGGTCACTTCTTTTTTCTATGCCAAAATGTCGAACATGAAATGTAATAGTAATTGGGGACTTATTTCAAAAGATAGGCAAATAAGTAAAAATTAGGGGGAGATAGCATAAAAAGCAGTAGATTACTTTCGAAAATTTTTACAATTAGCATTGTCCCAGAGACTTTCCAAAGATTATATGTTAGAAGATTGTGACAGATAATTGACAAAATTTTCCTAAATGATCATATCGACATGAATGAAGTCAAATAGGTGGTTTTCAGTATCAAAGACGAAATTTCACTAGGTCCAGCCTGAACACAAAATTCTATAAGTGCATTGAAACAAAGTGAAGGAGGATGTTCTGGTTACAATGAATGACTCTTTTAATAATTGCAAAATTGTATCCTGAAATTGAAACTTCTCAAAGATAACACAATCTAGACCAATTGCCTGCTGAAATATGTCCTACAAAATTCTAGCTAAGATCCTTTGTAACATGATGAAGATATTCATAGAGGACTTAATATCAAAAAACCAATGTGCGTTTGTACAAAACAAATCTATCAAAGACAGAATTCTCATTGCTCATGAAATAGTAAGAGGTTTTGGAAGGAAACATATTTATCTAGGCAAGCATGGTTGATTGGACCCTTATCATAATTTTATTAACAAAAAAGAGAGTTTACAAAGCAATAAAGAAGAGAACAAAAAAAGAAACAAACAAAACGGCAAAAAATAAACAGAAGCACAACAGCCCAAATAATCTTCACCAAGGCCTAAGATTCAAATACCTAACATTTCAATATAATTTGAATTATACTGGTTATACTCCTTGAAGTCGGCGACTTTCCGCTTCAGCTTCCCACTAATTATCTTAGCCATAGCAGCTTCAGGTTTAGCAACCCCTTTGAACACTCTAGCATTTCTTTCTTCCCGTGTCTCCTTAACCACCTTCTTCAATGATGAGCATAGCAGTTTTTGGAGATTTCCATCTAGTAGCTAAGAATATTCTATGCTACTCCTCCTTACTACACCTTAAAGGCCTAGAGAAACCCGCTAACGATAGAATCCTGGACCAAACAACATATGAGTAAGGGCATTCAAAGTAAAGATGGGTATTAGTTTCACTTTCTCTCCTGCACAAAACACATAAATCACTATCAATTATTCATGTTACCTAAAGCTTAGATAGGGTATGCAGAGCATTAGCCATCACTTTCCATAACAAAAAATTATCCCTTGTAGAGTCAAAGTTATTCCAAAGTCTCCTAGCCGCTAGGGCTGTCAATGGATATCCGAAAAATCCGAAATCCGTCCGCATCCGTATCCGAAAAGCGGATAATATCCGATATCCAAAAAAATGGATGCGGATACGGATACGAAGACATCCGCATCCGAAAATTATCCGTTCGGTCTTTGTCAATATTATAGTACAAATTGTGTGTATTTTAGTATAATGAAAGATATTTATTTGTTGTTTATCAAGTTAATAGTTTATATTATTACATTTAATGCTTATTAACCGCTCAAAACTATTTATTATCGTCATATTTGTTTATATTTAACACTTTTATGATCAATTGGATTGAAAAAAAATGTATGTTAAACTTAAATTTTATATTTATATTTCTTAATTTATCGGTCGTTAGCGGATAGGATAATTATCCGATATCCGTCCGTATCCGCGAATGCGGATATCCGATATCCGAAAATCATTTCGGATGCGGATGTGGATGCGGATGCGGATATGGCACTATCCGCAGCCGAAAGTACCCATTGACAGGCCTTAGCCCATGAAAAGATTGAAGAATGATTTTGCTTATTCAAAATCTGATATATCCCAAAAATGGAGTGAGTTCTATTAGGGAGGCTCCAAACGATAAGACGACCATCTATAGGAACTTTATTGCATGAGATTGAGCTCCATAGCTTCCTAACATTAGTCGAAGTAGAGAAAGGTAAAATAATGCACCCATAATCAATGAAGTCATTGGCTTTAGCATTAGCAGGGTCCAGTTTGCATTTTTTGAAGATAAGATAGGCAAATTCCAAGTATAAGGCCTTTACTTGCCCAAGAAGAGCTCGAAAAAGAGAATTTGTAGATAATAGAAAGAGTGACCTAAACAAGGGGAAAATCTATCTCTAAGCTTGATAATATTTCTCCATAACCAACTAAAGTTCTGAGGTACCTCCAATAGCCAAAACTTTTTGTCCTTGATATACTCTTCATCAAACCATTCAACAAGGAGACCGTTTTATTGTTAAGGATTTGGTCAACATATTTAGAGATAACAGCCCTATTCCAGTTAGAAATATTGATGAGACCAATACCTCCACATCTCTTAGGAACTTGAAGTTTACTTAAAGCAACTAAAATTAGTTTTTTTGGAGTAAGGATCCCCATGCCATATGTAATGATTGAATGCACACTTTACCATATTAAGTAGTTTAATAGGTAGGACATAGTAAGTAGACCAATAAGTTATCATAGTAGTTGCCACCGAAGCAACAATTGTTAGCCTTCCACCTTGAGAAAGTTGATTATTAGGCCAAGAGTTCAGTTTGCTGATAATTCTCTCAAAAAGAGGCGTACACTGAGCAACTGTAATTCTTGAAGCTACAAGAGGAACAATAAGATATGTTGCATTAATAGGCATTTTAGTAAAGCAAGAGAAGGAGGTAATTTCACTTTTGAGAGTTGGTGGCAGACCAACAATCAAAATGCTAGACTTTGACTTATTAATAGAAAGACCGGTGATAGAATTGAAATTTTGGAGGATGTGGAGAAGAGTTTTAATACACTGCTTAGATGGTTTGGTAAAACACATTATATCATCGACAAAAATAAGACTAGAAATTCAGGGATTTTTACACATAGGGTGGAGTTCTAACATTTTTTGAACAGCAGCTTGGCACATCATATAATTAAAAACTTCCATAACTGTAATAAAAATATAAGAAGTGAAAAGATCTCGCTGACTAATTCCTTAAGAACCTTTAAAATAGCCATGAGCACTCCCATTAATAGATATGGAGTTGGTTGGAGTGGAAATGTAGGCATGGATCCATGCCAAAAAAGGATTTGGGAAATTTATTTTAGAAAGAATAGTTATAATTGCTGGCTACTGCAAGGAGTCAAAAGCTTTATGAATATCAATCTTAACCATGCATCTAGGAGTAATACTAGCCCTAGCATAACCTTTAATAATTTCTTAGGTCAAGGTGATATTATCGCTAATACTTCTTGAAGAAAGAAAAGCATATTGGTTTGAAGAGATCAGATTCCTCAACACAGCTTTTAGTCTACTAGCAATGATCTTAGAGATGCATCTATAAGTAATAATGCAGTAGCTTATGGGCCTATACTCAACAGCCATAGAAGGATTGGGAATCTTAGGAATTAATGCTATCGTCGTTGCATTGATCCCTCTGAGTAGTATAGATGTTTTGAAAAATCGATGCACCACTTTTAAGAATACTACGGATATAACATCCCAATTTTTAGTAAAAAGAAAGCATTGAAACAATTAAAACCTCTACGGCTCTAAGTATTTAAACTAAATATAGCCTCTTTACTTTCCTAGTTAGTTATTTGTTGAGAAAGAAAAATATGCTCTTGACTGGAAATGCAAGGCAGAGACATAGAATCGGAGGATAAAGTATCCACCTGCACATTGCAAATTTTGCCCAGAATGTCAGTGAAATAGGATATGAAAACATTAGAAATACCTTTTGGAGAGCTCAGAATACCACCTTCTTTAATGATATTGATAGAACTCTTAACTTGCTTTTCTTTGAGTGTTTCATGAAATAATTTGGTGTTTTTATCACCCTTATTTTCATTGAGATAGCCACTTTTTTGAGAAGCAGCAAGACCTTCATGATTAAGAGCTATCAACAACTCATTATTTAGCTCATGTTCTTTGTTAGACAAACCTTGATCAAAAGGAGTTTGATATAATTAAACTTGAAGTTGTTGCAGCCGCTTCCTTAGAATCTAAGACTTTTGATTACTATCACATAAACTAATTTTCTCCAAGCTCTTGGAAGCTTCTTAAGGCATTTCAGCTTATGTTGAAGAATGAACATAGGGTTTCCATAAATATTGGTGGACCAAGCTTGCTTGAGAATGCCCTGAAAATTAGAATGATTATGCCAAAAAGTAAAAAATAAAAAATGTGGATACCAGTCATGATTAACCATGCACTGTTTGAGGATTAAGGGAGAGTGGTCAAAGATAGTCTGAGGGGCTAATATAGAGGTTAGGTTACCCCAGAGATTAATGGCATGTTCGTTGTAAAATGAGCGATCAAGTTTATAGTAAGCTATATTATCAGAATGGGCTTTGTTATTCTAGGTGAAATTAGGACCAAAAGAAGGAATGCAAATAAGATTAGAAGCTTGCATAGTTTGGGCCAAAGGAGAAATATGGTTAATAGTCAAAGGAATACCACCTTACTTTTAAGAAGCAAGATTCATGCAATTAAAGTCCCCTAAACAAAGCCAAGGCAAATTTTGATTGAAAAAAGATGGGATGTTGAGTAAATTTTGTCTATTAGAGATGTTGTTAAAAGCATAAATGAAAGTAACAGGAAAAAGAGAGTTAGAAGGGACATGGATAACCAGGCAGCGGATGCATTGCTCGTTTTCAAACAATTTGGAAAGGTTGAAAAAAAAATTCAAGTCCCATATAATAAGAATGCGATAGAAAGGAGCAGACCTTAGATTTTGATCATAATGCCATTGAGGGGAAAATGAATTGCACCATTTTATTCACTTTGATTCGTAAAGCTTAGTTTCGGAGATAGATAAGAGTTCTAAGTTGTGCTTAACAATGATATTTTTTAATTCTTTTTCTTGCTAAGGAGGTTAGCATTTTTAGGAGGAAAAATAATAAAGGCATGTGTATACAAATAGACCTAAGCAAAGCTTATGATTTGTAACACCCCTAATTTTGATTTACATTATTTAGGAATTTAATTAAACAAAATAAAAGAAATAATGTAAAATGGTAAGGAGATGGAGATTTTTTAATCAATGAGGGTTGAGCCTTAATGAATAAACTAATGGGATTAAATAGAACCATAATATGAAAGGGGATATGAGGAGGGAAAAATAGGAAAAGAAAATAGTATCTTATCATAAACCCTTATTCTCATTTCATTCCTCACTTCACTCATTCACAAACGAAAATAAAACAAGGGTTTAGGCCGGCCATTGCTAGAAAGATTTCAAAGAGAAGACAAGCTAGGAAAATAAGATCAAAGCTAAGGAAATCAAATCAAATACAAATCTCAGCCTTTTTAATCCATTCAAGGTGAATAATATATGTATATCCATGTTTTGATTAATGTTTTCGATTGTAAGGGAAAATCCAAACCTTATAATGATATTATGCCATGCTTTTAATGATTGAATGATTATATGCTTTTTGGTGAATTGATAGAATTTAATTATGAAATTTAGTGATATATTTGAGTTGGAAAACCATCATACGACACCCAAATAACTTGAAATTTGGATATGATTTAAGAAATATTATTTTAAAAGAGGGCTTTGAATTTCATATTTTTCCATGTAAGTATGAGTTAGTTATGAATTTACTAAGTCTCGAAAATAGTTTATTTCGGATTTAATTATTAGAAATAATTAAATTATGATTTTAGCCCCGAAATTTTTATATGTTCAAGAATATAATAAATTCGATTTATTACGATTTTTAGGGATTTTTCTTGAGTTTTTATGAGGGGTTATAAAATTATTAAGCTAGAGGGGCTTAATTACTATATTAATACATTTATATAATATTAAGCGTTTGGAAATGTTTTTGAAATTGATAAATCTGCTCTAGTGCAGATTTCTGGTAAAGGGTTTGATAAAGAAACTTGTTGTCCAAATAGATTTTAACAAATAAAGGGAGTCGGTGAAAAGAATATACCTTTAATAGTAAAAATTTACTTTTAATGTTATTTACGACTTTGCCATGCCGAAGGCATGGTGCCGCGTCTCATCTCTCTGCGCTTATACTCTACGAAGCCAATCATAGGCGATACATATGATATCAACGATCAATTTATATGGAATGGATCAGTGTGGTAGAAGTGGAGTGTATAGCGTTGAAGTCGGTATCACGGTCTTGGTCATGGTCATTGTCGCATGGTTAAGTGCCACATTTTATATAAAATGGCCTAATGTCGCATGTTTTCTACAGTGTCGTCAACCCTATACTTTCAAAGTGCTTTATAGTAGCAATAATGACGCTGCATGTTTTTAGAACGTCACCGACCCTTACGTTCTCGAAGTGCTTTATAGCGGCGATAACGATGCCACATGTTTTGATATTCACTTCGGCCCTATGACGTCGACCTTATTCATTTTCAAGTATTATATCTTTCTATTATACAAACCATTAGGGACATCGATTGTATGCGGCAACCTATATATGCGAAGTGGTTTATTTTGGCCTTATGACATCGAGTTTTATAAATGAAAGGCTTTTAACATATTTGAGGAGTGAAGACCCTCACCGACTTTAACCTTTCATGTTTATCAATAGAAAGGCTATATATTGTTTTGGCTCTATGGCCTTATGTTTTAAAAGTTAAAGGCTTTAACTTATTTATACCAAACAGGGGCAAAGATCCTTAATGGTGATGAAGTCGTCGAGCTTTTAGCAATATAAAGGTTTTATATTGTTTTGGCCTTATAGCCTATGGTTTTTAGAGGCGATGACCCCAAATGACTTTGAACTTTGTCAATATGGTTTTATAAAAGCATATATCATGGCATAAATATTTTGAGTAAAGTAAAGGACCAATATTTTTCTTGTTTTAAAGACATGATTTCAAGGGTTAAATCATTTGTAAATAAGTGTTTTCAAGGAATTATAAAGAATATTTTAACCCAGAAATTTTTTAAACAAATTTGTGTTTTTACCACCTTTGGGTAAATTGTGGTAGAATAAAATGACTCAGAGATTAGAAAACCAGATGAGACTGGGGTAGGTACGTGCCCTATACTTTAGCTAGTAGCCTCTATCTAATATAAGTCATAATTCCAGTATGTAGGGCTGTGTCATGGGTAAGACTAAAAGGAGTTGTACGCACTAGAGAGTACACAAAGATGAGATAGGTTATTGGTAAGCCCGTAAAACCATTAGGTTCAGTTGACCCTAGAAATAGTAAGTTTTGGACAGACCATCTAGTTACCTTCTAACGTTGAGTTAGATAATTTGACATCCGGTAGGCCTGAGTCAGCCATGTAGGTTGGTAGTTACCCTATGAAAACTAAACATTGAGACATGCAGTCTATTGATTTGACAAATAGTCAAGATTACTCAGGTTTCATGCATACATATTGTTGTTATATTGTCTAATTCAACTAGTTTGGTTGCAGGATTTCGATTTGCAAAAGATATATTTTAAATGATATTAGTGAGGAAAAAATCTGTTTCGCTCAGTGGTGTGGTCTCACTAGATATCAATTAACCGAGATGGCATATTATTAGTCACACCGAGCTTTTTATCTGACTCGAAGTTTACGTTTTCCACTTAAACTCTCGGATGCTTAAAATTTGATTTGAGTTGGTCGGGAGCAAGGGTCTTTACAGATTAAGAAGGTTTTGATGAATAAAGCTTCTGAAGACGTGCAGGAGGCAGAACCTAGCTATGTAGGAGTCTATCTACATTTATTATCCACCGTGTTATGTCAGGTATTGTATGAATGTAGTGACAGTAGATGTGTCTGTCTATTTAGTAACTCTGATCATCCAAGGGGGCATCTTCATATGTTGCTCTTGGCGTAATTGTAATAGTTATATTTTATTTGAACTTAGGCAAAGTTCTGGGATTATGTAATGAATATGAAATGCTGCATTGAAATGTAATGAGAAAAGTTGTTTTTGAAATTATATGTAAATTATTTCATATTCTTGGCTTCTGATATTATGGATACCATCAACATGACTGCATTTTATCATCGAAAATTAATGTTATAGATGACTGCAGCATCTGTAGCGTTTAGATTCAGACCCTAAAATGAGGGATGTTACGTGATTCCATTAACAAATCTTTTATCATACACATTTTGAAAGAAATGAACTTCACGCAAAAATGGATTAATATCATTGAAGAGAAGATCAAAACCCCGAGCTTTTCCATCATTGCACAAAACGTACCACATGGTTTTTTTCAAAGCACTTCTGGACTATGACAAGGCCATCCGCTATCGCTATACCTCTTCTCTATCATTTTGAATTTTTCACATTAATAGTGGAGGAGGAAATTAGGAAGGGGAGAATTGTTCTAATAGGTGAATCAGACATTACACATAATAAATATATAGATGACATTCTAATCTTCACAAAAGGTAAGAGATCATTTGCGAAAGGAATTCAAGAGGTTTTCAATTACTTACGCGTATCTACATGTTTGAATTTGAATAAGGAGAAATCTAAAGTATTTTTTAGTGGTGGCATAGAGACTAAAGGTGAGCTGACTAAAGTACTTAACATAAGGCAAGCTAAGCTCCCTGTTAGGTAACTTGATATTCTGTTATCGTGTATCAATTTAAAGGGGACGATTATACTCGTCTGCTTGATAATATAAAAATAAAATTCAAGGATGGGAAGCATAAAAAAGTAAGTCTTGCGGGAAGACTAAAGCTCATAAAATCCACCATATACCCAACCATGCAATATTGGATGCAATGCTTCAAATTACCTTCAGCAACTGTAAATTGCATCAAACATTTATGCCTAAATTTTATCTAGATGGGAAAGTTATGTAAGATGCTGTGAGAGATTGTTTCCAAGAAAAAAGAGGAAGAAGATCTGGGTCTGAAACATTTGGACAAATTGAATTCTGCAACGGTATTAAACAGATGTAGAAGATTATTAATGGAAGAGGCATGTGAGCAAAGAAAATGCAAGAAAAAAATATTAAAAACCAATCCTTTTGGGAAGTCATAATGAAATCAAATGACCCTGGGGTATGGAAGGATATATTAAAAATCATAGTTAAAATGTATAGGAAGAGGAATAGCAGATGGCAAGATGATATCATTATGGTACGATCCCTAGTTAAGCG
This sequence comes from Allium fistulosum, assembly GCA_030737815.1. Taxonomy (NCBI): domain Eukaryota; kingdom Viridiplantae; phylum Streptophyta; class Magnoliopsida; order Asparagales; family Amaryllidaceae; genus Allium; species Allium fistulosum. The sequence continues at coordinate 1,529,968,651 of CM060902.1, forward strand.
AGGGAAGGCTCATCAACAGAATGAGGATGGAGATAATAGAAAGAGTAAGGGGAGAATAGGTATTTGTTAAAAATATTTTGAAAATGGATGGTGTAAGACAGAGAGGTACAATTATTTGTCCCAGTTCAAATAAGAGATAATGAAGACCAAACTGCATAGGGATAGTAAAGAGGATTATTGATTTTGGACATGTACAAATAATGGTAAATAAGCTTTAAAAGTATTTGGCAGAGCTTTCGTACAACACATAGTCATGTTCATTATGCTAGATTTGTTTGCCAAAGAATTCATGTTTCGAAAATGTTAGTGTGCATGTTCAAGTGCATAATCAATTATCTGCCAACCAAAACCAAACTAAAGCAAAAAAGGCTCAACATAGAAACAACTTGCGCTTTATGCAATCAACAAGATGAAAACCCATAATAGCTTTATTTTCAATGCAACTTCACAAGTAATGTTTGGAAATGGTGTCATGAAAAGATGAATTGCCTACCAGATAACAACTAGAATCTTAACTTATATACGGAAGTTGAAAGCACAACTTCAAAATTTGGAAATAGCTCTAGAAGTGGAGAAGTGGCTAAAGTTGTGCTTTCAACTTGTGTTTGGGCTGTTTGGCAAGGACATGACATAATGGTTTTCCAAAATAAATCTCACATAGAACTGATTGTATGCAAAGAAATTGCAAGCACTATGAAAATATGCATTAACAAATCTGAACATAGAAACTACCAAAGCATGCGAGATGAACAAATTTGCACAGACTAGGAGTAAATAAGCTTATCAACCACCCAGAATGGGTGGTTATAGTAACTGGCTGGTAGTTTTAGACCACAAATTGCTTCATGCACGAGCATCTATTAGGTGACCGCTTCATCTCTCCCTGTTTTAAGTTACATTTGATTTTTTTACATGAATCAATATTACAAATGAATATTAATCAAATTTAAAGCTAGTGATTGTAGATGTAGGCCAGATTGATTAGTCTGTAACAACTTCCTGATATATGATAAGAGAGCAATTAGTATTCACACTGAAATAGAAAAATAGGCATAAGAAATAACAAAAAATCTTAGTGCATAACTTTAAGAAGAGTAGAGCTCACGAACTAGTTGATGCAATCGACTACAACCGCAGTAAAGGCTAGATCTAGTAGAATTTCATGTCCTTATTCTAAGAGATAAATAATTTTAATATCTTTTAAACACCTTAAATATTTAGTGTTCTAAACTATAAAATAGTGTTATATTATTTTAAAAGATATGAAATATTTATGTAAACTTATTTTTGAACTAGAAATAAGGAAGAATGATATGCTGATTTTTGTAAATTGATATGTTAAGTCAAATTAATGTATGTTTTATACTAATGAAGTTTAGTTGAAATTTAAAGAATGAAGAAGGATTTAGAAAAGAATTTTTGAAAAAATATATATTTGTTGTCTTTATAGTTTTATTATTTATGACTCGCTTTTATGCTATTCTATTGGTTTTGACTCGCTTTCAAGTGATCTTCTATTTTCTAGAGTTTGACTCGCTTTTATGCAGTCTCGTTTGTTTTTATGATTTCGGAGTTGGTTACCATATCACCATATTTGAGATGATTGCTATTGATAGGCGTGAGAAGACTTGGTGACATGGTGTTTTGGTATTGATGTCTTTTATTTGCATTTGGCATATTATATAGTTATTATTATAGCCATTTATAAAATGAATGGAATTGATTTGGAAATAAGTTTGAAATCGATAAATTGTAATAACTTTCTTTTGTAAACTGTTTGTATTCAAACCATATATATATAACTTCAAAATCTTTGAACCAGAGAATCATCAAAATTTGGAGAATCGAATCTCGGAAAATTGGAAAACAAAGCAAGTGGAAACCATCAAAATTAGGTGAAGCAAAAATGGGTTCAAGTAAGACAATAGGAGGGGAAGTTAGCACCTCGAACTCACGTTCCAAGTTGCTGACTATAAGAAAATGACCATATTATAACTAGTTATTTACAGTGTTTGCAAAACGACAGTTATAGTAAAGGGTTTTTAACAACTACTTTTTGCCGACAGATGTAATAAAAGGTATTTAACAACTAGTTTTTTATGACAGTTGTAATAGATGTACTTTTAACAACCAATTTTTCCTAACAATTGCAATAAATGTATTTTTAACAACTGTTTGTTTTAACCAGTTGTAATAGAGATCTATAACAACTTATTAGTTTTGATCGTTGTAAATATTGATACATACATAATAATTATTTAGGAATTAATATTCAATTATAATTAAGAAGTGATAATTAATAATTAATAAATAAAATAATAAGTAATATTTTAATAATTAACAATACGATTAAATAATTAATAATTACTAATTAATAATTAATACTAATATTTAATAATTATTAGTCATTAATTAATAACTACTATTAAATAATTAATAGTTAAAAATTAATAATTAACATTTAACAATTAATATTAAATATACAATAGTTAGTAATTAATATTTAATAATTAATAAACTATATATAATAATTAATATTTAATAATTAATATTCAATTATAATTAAGAAGTAACAAGTAATGATCAATAATTAGTAAATAAGAAGTAATATTTAATAACTAATAATTAGTAATTAATAAGTACTAATAAATAATTGTCAATTAAGACTAATATTTAATAATTAATAAACAATATTTAAGAACCAAGAAATAATATTTATTCTTTAGTATTTAATATTTAATAATTATATTTAATATTTAGTATTTCAAAAAATTAAAAATTAAAAGTTTTCTAAAATAAATATAGAATATTCATAAATTTTGAATACAAATTTTTTAAGATTTCTAAATCGAAAATAAAATTTTATAAGAATGTTTGTTAGTGCACTTATTTTGGCTAGGAATTACTGGGTAGCATACTAGTCTCTCTCGGTTTCCTCCAAAAAGTTCGTTTCCTCGCTTAACCCTTTTTTTAACCTAAATTTGAATAGGGAATTTTTTTCAAAGGACAAAGTATATTAATTTTTTAATGACTACACGTAATTTTTTCGGAAGGACGGCCCAAAGCCCAAACGCGACTACTCCAATCAAAAGCTAAATTGCTCAACTTTCTTCCCACCAAATCCATTCTGCTCATCGTTCAGCCTTAGAATAATATATTAGAAACTCATGTTTGCAATTTGCATAAGAGAAGCAACATGAAAGGTGAAAGGGGGATCTCGGCTAAGCCTGGGAGGAGTGGAGATAGCGGACGTAGGTGGCAGATCGGGTGAGGTTGCAGGCAGATCTGGTGAAGGATAGAGCAGGCGTGGGCGTGGTTCTAGGTGGCATGAAGGAAGGTGGAGGTGCATGGCAAAACAATGGACATGAGTAGATGTGAAAGGAGGTACAGACAAAGAACAAAATGAAATTTGGAAATGAATGGATGGTCTAAAATAAAGTGGGTGCTGACGTTCAAAGCTTTAGGAATATGGATTGGAAAATGAATGAGTGGAGAAGGCAATGAACGAAAAGGAGGGACAAGCAAAGAAAAAAACGATCGATAAACCAAAATGATGAAAACAACGAACAATATGTTGGAAAAAAACACAAAGGAAAGGCAGGAAACCACAATTCAGAAGATTCACACAAAAAAGAAGAAGCCAACTGAAGAAGAGACAAACTTGATAAAACAATAAACATTATTAGTCTCAGTTTAGTGTATTATAGGTATCGGTAGAAAAACTACTATACTTCAGTTATCACTTTTGTTTCAATTTAGTGTATTAGTATCAGTTTATTGTATTCTAGTTAACAATTTTATTATCAGTTTGGTGTATTAGTATCAGTGGAAGAGATTGATACCTAGTAGCTATTTGTTTGAAGTTGACGCTTACTTATTTTATAAGTTATTTTGATTGGTATTTATAACAAAATTGATACCTATGTATATGCAAAAATGATATCCAGTTTCTATTTGATATAAGTTGATCCTCTGTAAATTTTATTATTTATTTGGTCGTAATGTGTGATAAAACCGATACCAAAATAGTGCAAAACTGATACCTAGTGGCTGTAAGATAGGAATTCATGCTTGGTTATTTTATAAATTATTTTGACCGTTATTTATAACAAAACTGATACCTATATATACGCAAAACTGATACCTAATTTATGTTTGATAAAATTTAGATGCTCTGTAATTTTAATTATTCATTTGACTGTCATGTATAACAAAAGTGATACAAAAATAATGCAAACTGATACCTAGTAGCCGTATTTTTGGAATTGATGCCTAGTTATTTTATAAATTATTTTGACTGTAATTTGTATCAAAACTGACACTAAAATATATGCAAAAATAGTACTTAACATTGATACTAAAACTATTAATTATTTTATTTCAAAGCATATGATCTGTTTACATCATTATCTCTAAAATACAATGTTATATAATTGTTACATACCTGTTACTACAAGTGATTCAAATTGACACTAACAATATATTTTGCTTTAAACAGGGTTGACCACGGTATATATGTCATGATATTCATCATATCATTGAACAGAAGCCAAATACCGATCAAAATAAAACCTAAACAGATGTTGCAAATAAAAGCAAGAATTGTGTATAACATATTGTCGGACAATGATCACTACTAGGTTTTAGCCAAGTTCATGTCAACACTAGAAGAAGAAGAAAATATATAGAAGTGAATTTTTTATAAAAACTACTGTGATGTTCAGTTCAATTAATATACATTTGAGATGTTGTGTTAGAACTAATTGAATTTAACTTTGTTTTAATGTAGATATAAACACTTGTTGATTATTTCAGTTTGTTGTAAAAACTATGATCTTATATATGATGCTGTAAAAATTAGCTTTGTTTAACTTTTCTTGCACGTGATGTTATGTTATGACTGTATTTTATATTAATTTATACCTGAAACTGATACTACAGTGTGCATGAACTGATACTGATAATAATATAATGAAAACTGATACCATGTTATGTTATACCTTAAACCGATACTAATAACATGCAAAAACTGATATTACATTTTCTAATACCTGAAAATGATACTAGTAGTATGCAAAAACTGATACCACATTTTTACATGCCTGAAACTGATACTAATAGTACCAAAAACTGATACTAAGTAACTAATATTGAATAAACTAACCAACATCACCACATAACCTACAAATAAACAAATAATAAAACTGATGCTAGTTATACTACAAAACTAATACTTAAAATACAACTACAAATGTTACTATATAACCTATAAATAAATAATAAAACTGATATTACTTATACTACAAAACCGATACCGTATAACCAAATTCAATTACAATGAGCAAATCAATGACAAATTCAAAATATGCTAAACCAATATACTTATATAAACAGTTCAATTACATAAAATTGCCCAAAAAAATCATACAACAAAGTATAAATCTCAACAAATTCATAAAAACAAGAAAAACAAATCATATCTTCTTAGAAGCTTAACAATTACGGTTATTGTGACCAAATTGCTTCCATATACCACATCTATTATGCTTATTTTCAAAATATGGAAATCCTCCTTTCCATTTTACAGAAGGTCTACCGGCACCACGTTTCTCCTTAGGTGGCTTTATCTTCCACGCTTGCATCAATAATAGGCTTATCAAAATTAGGAATATGAATAATAGCATGAGCATAAGAAGAACGATAAGTATCCATGGTAAAATAATACTCAACATTTTCTTGAAGCATTTGTTCTATATGAAGATAACAATAACCATGAAAGGATGAAGGAAAAGCTTCACAGACACCTAAATTCAAACCTCGATGGCGATCCAACATAAAAAACCAATCACGATCTTCTTGAAGCATTTATTTTAAGTGATTCAAAAATCATTTCCAATTATCCACATTTTATAGATAAACTATACCCATAGCTAAAGGAAAAAAAACTGCAAATAAAAAACAATAAAACAAATTTTATCATGTGTTAACTTAAAACTAATACCTAAAAACTGCTACCTGAAAACTAGTACCTAAAAATTGATACCTAAAAATAAGAAGACTATTGTCACCATTGCAGAAAAACATTAGTAAAAAATGTTTGCTTCAGATTGTTATTTTATTCTAATACAATAATTTTCTTTATACATCAACAAATACAAAAAAAATAGGTCTTTCAAAAATAATACCTACAGTATATAAAACCGATGTCTAAAAACTAATCCTCAAATTAGTAATAAAACTGATACTCAAACTGACTTTATTAAATGTTTGATACTAACAAAACACTAATTCAACTCATTGATTGTTTGGTTAACAACTTCATTTTTTTTATATACTCAAACAAACAAAATGTTAAAAAATTTGCAAACTTCATTATTATGAAAAATGATACTAAGAAAAAACAAAAATGATACCTAAAAACTGATCCTCACATAAATGAATAGAGCTCTCAAATTCTCAAACTCGACTCTCTCTTCCCCAAACAAATACTTTTTTCAGTTCAAATTCCAGAAAAGTTGATAGAATTTCCATGGTTTTTTATTTTGCTCTTCCAACTAAAACCCAAATTGATGAAGAAGGTAATTGTGACATTTTTTTCCCCGATTGTTGTTGGTGAAGGCAGTAGCGATCGAAAGTTAGGACATGTCCAAGGCTCGTTTTAGCTTGAATGCGCCGGAGTGGTTGATCTTCGTATGGATGAAGTCGACTTAGTGGTTGTTCTTCCTATGGATGAAGTCACCTTAGCGTGCTGAGCATCGTGGTGGTCTCCATTCATCTCCTAGTGGTCTAAGCTGAGATCTGTAACCATCACAACTCATGTCAAGATGATTTTTGTGTTCGTCGGAAGTTTACGAGACGGTGATTTGTGGTGGTCCAAAGGTTCGTCGGAGGCTGTCGAGTTCAACGGACGTGGTGGTGCATAAATTCGTGGTCGGAAGAGGAAGAACGGAGTTGGCAAAGTGTGTGGTTATGGGTTTTTCTGGCTTCAGGAAAAGAAAAGGTTGAATGAAAATAAAGAGGAAGAAGGCGATTTGCATAAAACTGGACAACTGGATAATTGTTGAATGACACGTGAAGACAAAAGGGATAAGGACTATTTTCGACAACTAGAAGTTATTATCCTTGGTGCAAATTTATTAACGGGATGTCCTAAACACCAAAAAACCTATAAATTTGTTCCGTGGAATATTTCCCTGAATTTCAATTTCCCCCAACAAAATCCCAAGATAAAATAGGGGTTTTTAGACACAGGGAATTGCAAAAAAATTAATCTTAGAAACAGCAAGTGTTTGTACCAAAATTGGGCACAACACTCTTCGAAAGTGTTTGAAGAGATAAAACGAGGAAAGTAAATGTAAAAAGAGGGTTATCTAATAAACACTCCAAACAATAATCAGAAAAACAGTAAAAGAACGCAGAGATTAAGAGTGGTTCGGCGTGTTGCCTACGTCCACTATGAAATGATTAACTTTTATTGACTTTTTCTTGCTAGTTACAATGGATTACAACAGTAAATTTCGAGTACAATAGTGATTTTTGAGTGCAACAATGGTTTCGGCAGAGTCTGTATGTCAAAGAGCCAAAAGGTCCCCTTTTTGTAGGTCCTGGGCTGCTATTTATAGGCGTAGGCTGCAAATATTTCGTTCAAATCTCGGGAGACCTCTTCTTGCATGTGAGTAGGCCCACGCGATTGATCCCATGTGATTTGCACACGATTCGGGATCGATACGAACGAGCTTCGTATCGATCAAAACTTCATCCAATTGAATTGGGATCGATTGTGAGTGTTGCTGAGGATGTACACAAGCTTCTGTTAAAATTTGGAAGCATTTGGACCTGTAGATTGTGAGTTGTGATCGATGCAAACTTGTGTTTTCTCTAGGCTGTTTAATTCGTATCGATACCCTTCGTATCGCTTTGTGGGCACATGCTTGCAAGTTGACGTGGTGCTAACTCCTCGGATCGATCCACTTTTTGTGCCGAGTTAACTGTTTCCCCCTTCGTATCCACTGAGTGCTATGTCCTTCGAATCGATGTCGACGTGTATCCTTCGTATCGATCGTTTGAGGCTTTTTTTCGTATCGATGCTCACAGGTCATTTCGTACCGATGGTGTGTTGTTACTTCGTATCGATTCTTTCATATTGATCGCTTTTAATGGTGTGTTTCGTATCGATCAATGGCCAATCGATACGAACTGAGTTGATGGAGGGACCGGTACGAAGCATGTATGAACGAGATCGATGCGAAGTGTTGTTTGTTGATGGATACGAAATGAAGCAAATATGATCGATACGAAATGACAACTCTCCATGGATACGAAGTATTCTGGTTTTGATGGACAGGAAGAGATGCGGTGGCTGATGGATACGAACCAATTGAGTTTTGTTTTTATCGATACGAATTCTCATCGATACGAACAAGGTTCATCTGATGGATTCGAACCAGGTCGATACGAAGGGAAATCTTCTCTGGTTATTTGATGGATACGAACAACAGATAATGTTGAGGCTTGATGGATGCAAAGTGCATGGATACAAAATTATCATGCTTTTCACGAAGCTTGATCGATCCATAACTCGAGCATACGAACTCCAATTGACTTGAAATTAGAAACATTGGCTTCCACAGCTTTGATTGTTGTGTCATACCAATTGTAGCTCGATCAGGACTCGGACAAAATTCATCGATATGCGTAGTGAGTCTGCGTAGAACCGATCTTCAGGATGAACCGTCTTTGGTTTCCAGTCAATTCCTTGATATCGCGGCCTTGCCAAAAGGCGAGATAACAGCAAATTTGTTTTTTAGTCTGAATAACACTTTGTAGTGTAAATCACAGAATGATAGATATATCTATCATTTTGGAGACTAAATTTTTTTGTAACTTTTTGCTTGTATCTATTTTCGTGCATAAAATATTAGATCCCTTTTTTCGTCTCCTCCCTCATTTCACCCAAAATAAAAATCGATTCCAAAATATTTCCGCCTCCTCTCTCATTTCCTTCGCCTCTTTCCTCATTGTCTCCGCCTCCTCTAGTGTTGTTTTCAACCCCAACTTCAACTGTCGCATCGTCCAAACAACTCGGACCTCGCTTTCACTTCCTCATCGACCGCCTCCTCGAGCTTCGACTTATACTTTAGAAGCTCCAAGTGGAAATCCGACGTGTACTGCAGGCCGGGCCATGGTATCAGTGTAGGAAGCCTTGGAAAGGCCATGAACGAAGAAGATTTTTTTCTAACAGGTTAGCTTCCGAGCAGATCAGTGTCGATTTTCTAAGTAGAGAAACCTCACTTTTCTCGAGAATTTTTTCTGCAATTTGTTCTTGTTGGATTATTTGTAACACTAGGTGCTTCTCATGTATTTGGTTTATGTAGGCAGTGAAAATAAAAGAGCAGGTGGGAGACTTAAAATAAGAGTTTTTTTAGGAGTATATAAAAGGACCGAGTTAGCTGCTGCAACGAATAATTTCAGTGATGATTGCCTACTAGGAGAAGGAGGATTTGGTCCAATTTATAAAGGAAGATTATAGAGCAGATTCGATCCAATATATGGTGAACTGGTAAAGAATGCAGGTTATGTATGTTTAAGGCATGAAGTTTTGAATTCTATGGTTAAAATGATATATTTTTGATGTCGATAGGTTGTTGTTGTAAGGAAATATTCAGCATTAAAGCCAAAAAGGAAAATAGCAGTAAACTTTGAATTTTCATAAACTGATCATGTTAAAGTATAACCTTTTGGTGGTAGAAAAAGTTATAAATAAGAGTAAGCCGGGCGTTAGATGTCAATGAAGAAAGATTGAACTGAGTATCTCCTCCCATCTGTCATGATATGCATTATGTAAGTCATGAAGTACTGAGTTATCTGTAATTGTATCATAACATGACGGAATAACTTATCTATATCATAACAAAAGTATAAAATCTGATGGATATAAGGGCATCTCCAGTGGCTTCAGGGCTGAATATTCAGCCCGCTGAATATTCAGCCCTGAAGCTGGGGTGGGCTCCCAATGGCCAGGCGCCCATTTAATGGGTGCCTGACTTCCAGGCGCCCATTTTATGGGCGCCTGAATAGCAGGCGCCCATAAAATGGGCGCCAGCCCCCCTTCTTATACCCATTCCCTCCCCTCCCCATTTTCTCTTCCATTTTCGTTTTAATTTTTTTTAAATTAGAAAATCTAAACGAATGCCGATGCATCCAACCAAAATCGCCCGAAGAACGGTTCACAAACATCTAGCGGAGCAAGCTGGACCGTTACATGTTCGCCGCCACTTGGAGTTTCACCCGACGATCTACGTGTACTACACGAGCTTCCAGATGGTTATCGGCATAGAGCCAAATCCGCTTTGACGACCATACAGGTATAAATTGCACATTAGTATATTTGGTTATTTTTATATGTACATCACATAATCATATTAAATAACTGCTACTCTATCAAAAATTATTAATTCATAAATTATCTTTAGGACCATTACATTCATTGTCGGGGTAGTTGGGCTAAGTGCATTACCCAGTTTTATGATTCTCTTCCCGGTCCTATTGTTGAGAGGCTACAGGCTAGCCCTTTTGGTCTTTTTTTGTCGATTAGGCATGTTCAGTCCTTTGATCGACCTCTCATTCAGGCATTAGCTGAGAGGTGGTGGCCCACCACGCATACGTTTTATTTTTCAGATTTTGAGCTTGGTATCACCCCAGTTGATTTCTACGTGTTCACTGGCATTGAGATTGGACGACATGGTCTTCAACCTTTTCCATTTGATGATTTATACGAGTCCCCCAATCTGTTTACTGTTTTTCTACCATTGATAGATGTTACCTACGTCAGTAGTGGTTCTGTTAAGTTGACTTACCTACAGCAGTACATCACCACTTATATAGCTAGAGCCGATATGATGGATGCAGTTACTAGAGCATTTCTGCTGTACTTGTTTGGTTCGACCTTTTTTTCGAACCAAAAAGGTACGGTTTGACTAGGCTATTTAGCATCTCTTGCTAGATTAGACCAGCTACATATTATTGATTGGGGCACAACGATATTAGGCACCCTTTATACCGCTCTAGATTCATTTGCGCTTGGCGATGTCAAGCAGATGTATGCTTTTTGGTATATTTTGCCGTTATGGTACTACGAGTACACGACAAACATGCATCCCCGCATCCAGGACATGGCTAGTCAGGCTCCTTAGCAGTACTTCCCTAGGATGAGACGATGGGAGACTATGCAGTACGTACATCATGTTCCCTTAGGTGTATGGCATGACTTGATGGAGGCTAGGTCACAGCTTGATATGTGTAGTCGAGGTAACATCATTCGTACTACTTGGGCCTCACATTGGACTCATCTAGCAGATGCAGGTCTTATGGTGGATGACCATCCCATGATGGTTGCGTATTCTCTATCTAGACGTAGGGTTGCTTTGCATACACCTGCATTTATGCCTATGTGGTATTTGGGAGAGAGGTGTGCTTATCAAATTACTGGCGATCGTCGTATACCATATGATCCTTTATCTTGAGAGAACATGTTTGGTAGACATAGGGTGATTGGCGATCATTACTTAGATGCTCTACGACAAGCTGGGTGGATGGATAGCAGTACTTTCTTCCTCAATGGAGACTACGGTGCTTATTGGGCCAGAGTAGCACCCCGTAAATTCATCGTACCAGATTATGTTCGTGGGGTCAACTCTGATCATATAGGACCTCACATGGCAGCCGGTAGAGTTCAGGTACCGCAGTTTTCATTTGACCCGATTCCGTCACAGTTCTCTCAGACTCCCATGCAGTTGGAGCCTGATACTACTTTTAGAGCATATGACATGACAGGTACTGTGATTGAGCAGCCTTTAGTCTTTCCAGACCACCCCGACTTTCCTGGTGTACCTTCAGTCGGGTTGTATCCTCCGTATGAGGTACGTTTGTTGTTTATTGCCATTTTCCCTTTATTTTTTGCTTAGTTTCTTACTATATCAAATATCATCTTTATGTAGTATGTTGCTAGATTGGACCAGCCAGAGTTTCACTTGGTGTGTTTCGCGATATGACTCTTGTGTTAGTCCATGAGTTGATGGTTTTGATGACAACAACCTTAGAATAAGATTATAAAATATAAATCCTAACATTATAGTTTAAATATATATGTATATGCAGGATTTAACCATGCAGGTACCAAGAATGAAGACTGTACAGTATAGAGATTCAAGATATCAAGATTGAAGACTCATGAGTATCAAGATTATCAAGAGTTCAAGATTTCAAGATAAGTATTGAATCTAGAATTTTGTTAAAACTTTACAATAGCACTGAAATCTTCACTCCATTTTTCTTTTGGGATGGAACCCATTTCTACCTTTTTAGTGGCTTACAAACCCACGACAAGTAGCTTACAAACCTACGACAAGTGGCTTACAAACCCACAAACATCCTGGTTTTGTACAAGTTCTCGAGTCCTGTCATGATGAGATATTCTGCAGGAAGAAGCTTGCAAAACTATTTCAAAATGATTTTCAAAAAATACTTCGGAATGATTTTCAAAATTTTTTAGCCTTAAAAATTATCTTTTTAAATGATTTTCAAAAAGATGTTTTAGCCTTAAATATTCTTGTTTTTAAAATTCGGTTATTTTAAACTATCTTTTAATTCTAATATATTTATACTTTGATTTAAATATAAAATTATAGTAAAATATTATATATATTATTCTTTATATTCATCTATGTATTTTATCTATAATCAAGTATATTTATAAAGTTTAAAATAGTTTTAATATAAGATAAAGGTTATTTTCAAAGAAAATCAAAACATCAAAAATTGCTTTGGGATGTCGACATGCCTATGGTGACCATGTCGACATGGTGACAGTTGAGTTCAAAATTTAAATTTCAAAAGAAGTGTCTATTCGTCATAACCTTTCACGAATGGACATGACTGTTGTTCTTCTATAAATAGGGGTTAGTTTCAACGAATTTTTAATCAGTTTTTCTGGTTTTTCACTTCTCTTCTTCTTCCACATTTTCTTAATCAAAATCCTATCATTACTCTGCCGAAATCAACATTGAATTTAACTAGATTATCTCTGGTTTGATTCTCTATCACTATCTCAACAAGATCTAAGTGCTATTCAGAGTTATAGGCTTCTTTGTAATCTATCTAGCGAGAAAAGGTGTGATTGTAGCCTTGGAAATCAATCAAGCGAGAAAATGTGTGATTGTAGCCTTGGAAATCAATTGGGTGAACTTGTTGCCCCGGAAATCAAGTATCTCTACCCATAGGATTGTTATTCTGGAGGGTGTACCTCGTAGCCTTGAAACCGAGGGTTGTAATTGTTGAATTGCTTTTGAAAGGAAATCCGTACTTAGTTGTGCGGGACTGAATGTATGGTAACCCCGAACCAGTATAAAATCCGGTGTATTCTTTCATTTACTGCATTTACTTTACTTCTGCATCTGTGTTTGTTTCTGTGATTATACATGTGTTTGAATATTGCATACATTTGTGTTCAAATTAACATAAACTCAAAAAGATTTAGTAATTTCTTAAAAACACTATTCATCCCCCCCTCTAGTGTTATTCCTAGCCTTAAGATCCATTATCCACATTCCTCACATTTGGTATCAGAGCAAGATTTTCAAACATTCATAATCTGAATTTTGAAAATTTTGAAAATGGCAATTTTTTATAAAATTATTAACACTGTTTTCATATGAATATGTCATAGAATCATCATGGTATTGTTGTTTAAAATTATATTTAGTTATTTTGAAAAGTCACTTGATTCTTTAAAAAGTTATCTTGTTTTGCAGGAGAAGAGTTATGTCTAATGACTGTTGGTTAAAAGATACCAAATAATCATTCATCGATCAAGAAGAACAAATGGATATATAATGGAAATCGACAAAGAAATGGGTACCAGATCAATTCAAAACTTTGGGTTCTCGTCTATAACTTGGTTTGATACTGTACTTCTCTCCATCTGCTTCGCAATGTCACTGGTTTCGTGTGAATCCGTCAAGAAATGACCAAGTTATGATCAAATGAAGTTTTGGTGAACAAAGAGAAAAAGAAGGCAAAACTGTCAAAGGTATTCTTCAAAATGCATCCAGAGATTTGAGTATTTTGTTCCCACTCCTTTTAAGATTGTAGTTCTTGTTCTCGCGGTCGTTTTGATGGGTGGATCATCAAATTCCGATCAAAATTGAGTGAGATATGACAGTTTGAAGTTGGCTATCCAAAACTGAAAAACTGTGTACGGGATCTTCTACATTTCTTCTACTGTTCGGCCTGTTGCATCACAATATCGTCCAAATTCGACACCAAACTATTACTAGATCGTAGCCCTTGCCTTCCTCTTCGACTTGCCGTTGGTTTCATCCAATTCGGTTAAGAAACGAAGGAGATATGCCTTCTAGAAGTTTGATAGTATATAGAAAAACGGGAAGAAGATGAAGAGGAGGAATTTTTATGAAAAGTGGTGACTGTTGGGCCTATTTATAGTGGTTGAAGTGTCCATTCATTCAAAATTTGAATTCAAAGTTTTGGCGCCAAGTTGGTCAATTTACTAAATCATCTGTATCTTTCTCATACGGTCTTCAAATTCAGCAAATGAATATACTACGCTGATCAGACAAACGAGCCCGTCGCAATAGAACATATCTCGTCGTCAAATTCAGAAAGATATAAATGTGTGGTTCAAAACAATGGAGGAACAGCAAAGTTAGAAAGATGGAATGCAAAAATTGGTACGCTTTACTATTATTTCATCTTTATTGTTGCATTTAGAAATATATATATCTATGCATTTAGTTAGGTATAGAAATTTATCTCTTTTATAAGTTTTGATATTTTGGTCCATATATCGACACACCATAGTATAAATATTTTTATACAAGTCTAATTTTTTTAAAAAAGTCTTTTAAAATATGTTTTCTTTCAAATAAAATCTACAACTAATTTATTACAACTATACTAAGTAGAAAAGCATACATTCATTCATGATTTCAACTTTTCTAATTTTATTTTTACTTCTCATACTCTATTTCTTTTAAGATACTAATTTTATATCTTTAAGAAATTAGTAGAATGAATTTAGAATGTTAGAATAAGGCTCTATTTATATATTTCTTCAATTAATAAGATTGCACCACATCACATGACCGGAATTTTAGATAGCATTTCTAAAATGCTTCTTTTCTTCTGTAATGTTTTGTAAGTACTGCAAATTCGTTTTTATAGCATTTCTGTGCTTTGAAACGCTGTAGAGTTTCAGAAACTTTACACAGCATTTGGTAAAAGCTACAGTTTCTATTTTATAATGTTTTGAATATATTTTACTGCAAAAACTTTTTATAGCATTCTGTAAATGCTGTCTTTTCTATTTGAAATTTTAAATTATAAAAAAATGATATTTAAACTAAGTATTTTTCTCTATTCTTTTTAGAGTTATTTTCTAACTTATATTAGAATATTTAAAAAGTAATTTCATGTTTAATTTTTTTTTTTAATTAATTAAATTTTTTAATGTAAGAAGCCTTAATGTAATACATGTTTATTTTAGTTTTTCAATCTTTATTATTTTATTTAATATTTCATTATGATATTTTTTTAATTTAAAAGATGTTTAAACATGTTTCTAAATATTTAAATCAATAATAATTTGATATAAAGGTTTTAATTAGTAAGTTAAGAACATGGAAGTTTGGATTCTTAAAAAAAATCAACCAAGTTAATAAAAAAATCACTTTAAATAAATAATTAGGTTATTAATTTTTAAAAAACCATATTTGATCATATATGCAGTTTAAAGTCCATATTTCTTATCAATTTGATTTTGATATTGAGTGTGATTACTAACTTTCATGAATATGTTATAGTTTTAATACCATTTATTACCTTTAAACTCTTTCTTTACAACTCTTTCAGTCACATTCATTAGTTTTCTTAACTTAAGTCTAGTAATTGGTGTGTTTTACCTTTGTTTGGTTGAAGTGTTTTATAATAAATAGTTTGATATATGTATACGTACACACACACACACACACATATATATATATATATATGCTTGTCAATTAGATATTACTTATCAATCATGTTTATCTTATAATCTGAATGTCATTTACCGTAGTATATATATCATCATATCATTCTGCATATTATTATTATTTTTACTTCATTATCATTTTGTTTCATATTACATATCATTATGCATCCTATTTCATATCACATTTCATTGCATATTACATCATAAATTACAATGCATGAATATCATAATCATTTGCATCACAAATTGCACTTCATTCTGCATATCTTCTCATGCTACATTGCATTATACTGCATTACAAACAACATATTGCATACATTTATACATAACGAGTGTATTTTATTTAGAAGGAGTTTGTAGTATTGTCTTATAATATAGGATTATTAGTTTTTGATGTTTTGATTGACTTGTTCGATTTGTTCGACTTGTTTGACTTGATTGATTTGTTTGACTTGTCTGACATGATTGGTTTTGATGAGTGTGTTGAAATATACTTAATAAATAATTTATGTTCTTATATTTGATTTCTAACTATTATAAGCATTATCATAGATTCTTAGTTAGGATAGTTAGTAATTTAGGATTAAGTTCTAGTTTTTAGAGTTAAGTGTTGATTATTTATGATAACACTATCATTATAATCACATGTCATATAGTATTAGTTTAAGGGGGAGTTTTATAGTTTTATGATTTTAGGATGATTTTTGTTGATGACAAAGGGGGAGAAATATAAAATAGGGTAGTTAGGCATAGATTAAGGGGGAGTTATTAGATTTAGGGGGAGTTATTAGGATAGAAGTAATATTTTATAAACAAAGGTTGTCATCATCAAAACGGGGGAGATTGTTAGTCCATGAGTTGATGGTTTTGATGACAACAACCTTAGAATACTAACATTATAGTTTAGATATATATGTATATGCAGGATTTAACCATGCAGGTACCAAGAATGAAGACTGTACAATATAGAGATTCAAGATATCAAGATTGAAGACTCATGAGTACCAAGATTATCAAGAGTTCAAGATTTCAAGATAAGTATTGTGTCTAGAATTTTGTTAAAACTTCACAATAGCACTGAAATCTTCACTTCATTTTTCTTTTAGGATGGAACCCATTTCTACCTTTTTAGTGGCTTACAAACCCACGACAAGTAGCTTACAAACCTACGACAAGTGGCTTACAAACCCACAAACATCCTGGTTTTGTACAAGTTCTCGAGTCCTGACATGATGAGATATTCTGTAGGAAGAAGCTTGCAAAACTATTTCAAAATGATTTTCAAAAAATACTTCGGAATGATTTTCAAAAATTTTTTTCAAAATTTTTTAGCCTTAAAAATTATCTTTTTAAATGATTTTCAAAAAGATGTTTTAGCCTTAAATATTCTTGTTTTAAAACTTCGGTTATTTTAAACTATCTTTTAATTATAATATATTTATACTTTGATTTAAATATAAAATTATAGTAAAATATTATATATATTATTCTTTATATTCATCTATGTATTTTATCTATAATCAAGTATATTTATAAAGTTTAAAATAGTTTTAATATAAGATAAAGGTTATTTTCAAAGAAAATCAAAACATCAAAAATTGCTTTGGGATGTCGACATGCCTATGGTGACCATGTCGACATGGTGACAGTTGAGTTCAAAATTTAAATTTCAAAAGAAGTGTCTATTCGTCATAACCTTTCACGAATGGACATGACTGTTGTTCTTCTATAAATAGGGGTTAGTTTCAACGAATTTTTAATCAGTTTTTCTGGTTTTTCACTTCTCTTCTTCTTCCACATTTTCTTAATCAAAATTCTATCATTACTCTGCCGAAATCAACATTGAATTTAACTAGATTATCTCTGGTTTGATTCTCTATCACTATCTTAACAAGATCTAAGTGCTATTCAGAGTTATAGGCTTCTTTGTAATCTATCTAGCGAGAAAAGGTGTGATTGTAGCCTTGGAAATCAATCAAGCAAGAAAAGGTATGATTGTAGCCTTGGAAATCAATTGGGTGAACTTGTTGCCCCGGAAATCAAGTATCTCTACCCAGAGGATTGTTATTCTGGAGGGTGTACCTCGTAGCCTTGAAACCGAGGGTTGTAATTGTTGAATTGCTTTTGAAAGGAAATCCGTACTTAGTTGTGCGGAACCGGATGTAGGGTAACCCCGAACTAGTATAAAATCCGGTGTGTTCTTTCCTTTACTGCATTTACTTTATTTCTGCATCTGTGTTTGTTTCTGTGATTATACATGTGTCTGAATATTGCATACATTTGTGTTCAAATTAACATAAACTCAAAAAGATTTAGTAATTTCTTAAAAACACTATTCACCCCCCCTCTAGTGTTATTCCTAGCCTTAAGATCCGTAATCTGCATTCCTCACATCTTGCACATACACACACCATGCATGATATGTACATTTAGCATACACATATGCTAGAGGAGCAGATTGATCAGCTATCAGCTAGACTTGCTGTATATGAGCCTTTCAGATCACAAGGCGGAGGTGATGCTGGTCCCAGTGGGTATGATGCTGGTGGTTTAGATGAGGACGATGGGGATGAGGACGATGGGGATGATGAGGACGAGGGGGAGGATGGTGATGGGGATGACGAAGATGATGATGATGATGGTGATGAGGATGACGATGACGATGACGGAGATGATGATGATGGTGATGGGGATGATGGTGATGTTGCCGACGATGACGACGTTGCATCCCTTTAGTTGTATACCTTTTAGTATATGCATAGTGAACGTTTTATTATATGTTGCAGTTCATATATCTTATGTACTTATGCCATTTTCTGAGTATACTGTGTATTCTTTATGTTTATATAATTTCACTTTCTTGGATGATAATGTTCGAGTATACTGTGAATTCTATATGTTTGTGTATACTGTGAATTATTTATGTTTGTGTATACTGTGAATTCTATATGCTTGTGTATACTTATAAGCACCAACTAGTGACATATACACATAAAAAACTACTAGTGACATTAGAATTGAAGATATACGAACATATAACACTAATAAAAAATGACACAGTAATAATTAAACACAAACATGAAGATACTAGACATGACGATTAAATTGCAACTCATGTAAAGAAAGTCGAAGACGTCTTATCTCCTGTTCTAGTTCGTTTGCTTAGGTTATGCCCCTTGGACATAAAGGATCATCCAACCATTCTGCGTAATTACAACCATTCGGCCAGAATTGACATATTTGGATTCGACGACCAATATTTTCTCCATCCGCCCGTACTACAACTTCAACTCCATACCCGCACTGACAACAAACTGGGTACGATTCAACTTCTTGCTCAGTGGGAGGTTGAACTACTTGAACCTGGTTCTCAGGTTGTTCATATGCATGAGGAAAAACATGTTGTTCATATGGTGGTTCAACCACTTCCTGAAGTCTTAGCTGCTCAAGATTTGGAAACTGACCGCGGACATCTTCATAGTGTTGTTCTTGATAATTGATAAGCCAATCCTCATCGGTATGTGGACTTTCCGTAGGCACGTAACATGCATCTGAATCGATAGAAGAAGGCCAAGAAGGCATTGCGATGAAGAATTTATTGTTGTGAGTGAGGAAGAAAATGATTATGAATGATGAATAAGTAAATCAGAATGCGCATATATAAACAAACAGGTCACAGGGGAATGACAAAAAAACAGACGTTATTATTTAAAAAGACAATTCAGAAAGCTCTCCACACATTAAGGACTATTACATAACAGACTACCAATATTGTTATCTTAAGGCCATCCAAATATTTCTAGCCAATTTTGGCGTATGAAGTACGCATCATGACCAATGAACGGAGTGCGGTATTTTAAATTGTATCGACCGTCATAAGTCGAACGTGTATTCTAGAACACATTTTCCGATATTACCTCATTAATAATCTTTGTGTAACGCGTGCATGCCCTAGTAAAGTTTCCGTATGCAGTCCTGACCTCTTGAGCCGTACGTCTAACTTGACAGCCCACG
Organism: Allium fistulosum; assembly: GCA_030737815.1. NCBI lineage: Eukaryota > Viridiplantae > Streptophyta > Magnoliopsida > Asparagales > Amaryllidaceae > Allium > Allium fistulosum. The sequence continues at coordinate 1,529,988,707 of CM060902.1, forward strand.
TCGTTGTTGTACAGTTCAGCCAGAGTGTCCCAAAAATGAATTACCATTAACTCCTGATTGTCGCACATCTCATCGGTTTGTATGTAGTGCTGCATAAGTAACTTCAATTCATGAGACCTAAATGTCATGTTGGACAATGTAGTTTGAATAATGTTAAGTTTTTAAATGATTTAAACAGATAACGATTTGTGAATTTATATAATGTATGTTGATTCTCTCCACTCAACAAAGCAGAGAATCTTGACCGGCAAATGAACGTGGCTATAGTATTTGATTTGACCGCACACTGGGCCACCTTCTCTCCACTCAACAAAGCAGAGAATCTTGACCGGCAAATGAACATGGCTACATTATGTGATTTGACTGCACACTCAGCCACCTTCTCTCCGCTCAACAAAGCAGAGAATCTTGACTGGCAAATGAACGTGGCTACAGTATTTGATTTGACCACACACTGGGCCACCTTCTCTCCACTCAACAAAGCAGAGAACCTTGACCGGTAAATGATCGTGGCTACAGTATTTGATTTGACTACACACTGAGCCACCTTCTCTCCACTCAACAAAGCAGAGAATCTTGACCGGCAAATGAACGTGGCTACAGTACGTGATTTGACCGCACACTCAGCCACCTTCTCTCCACTCAACACAGTATTTGATTTGAACGCACACAGAGCCACCTTCTCTCCACTCAAGAATTTGTCCTATACATATAACCATTTGGATCTCATACTTGTTCACCACAATTAAGTCTAACAAAACATTCAAATATCAAACAACCATCCTCAAATATCAAACAATGTCTGGAAATTTACTAAAATCTATATTGCTATGCGACAGTGACTCTGAAGAAGAAGCGTATGCGTTAGCGCATCAACAAGAGGAGGAGGAACTGATGGAGATATACCATGAAGCATACGGTTCAACTTCTGGAAAACAAGGAGGTTCAGTTGTGGGTCGGAAATATATCAATCGTAACCAGCAAGCATTTAAAAAACACTTATGCAAGATTACTTTGCACGTGATCCAACTTACGGTCCAGAGATGTTTAGACGATGATTCAGAATGATTCGTCCATTATTTTTAAGAATTCTCGAAAGTATTCAGCAGAATAATTATTATTTTGTTTACAAGCAAGACGCTGCAAAAAAACAAGGTTTAAGTGGGCATCAAAAGATGACCGTAGCTTTGAGGATGTTAGCGTACGGTACACCCGCCGATGCCCTTGACGACGCATATCGTATTGCAGAGAGTACGGCATTGGAAAACCTAGATCACTTCTGTCAGTCAGTTGTGGACATTTATGGGACTGAATATCTTCGTTCTCCAAACGAGGCAGATGTAACACGCTTGCGTGAAATGCATGAAAGCAAAGGCTGGCCTGGAATGCTTGGAAGTCTAGATTGTATGCATTGGGAGTGGAAGAACTGTCCAAAAGCTTTTCATGGAGCATATAACGGCAAAGAAAAAAACCTACCATCATCTTAGAAGCGGTTGCATCTCATGATTTGTGGATTTGGTATGCTTTCTTTGGAATGCCAGGTTCTCTTAACGACTTAAACGTTGTCGAACGATCTTATTTGTTTAATGATTTGGCGCAAGGTAAGTCAACTCCCGTATCATTTACTCTTGGTCATAACACATATGAGCATGTATACTATCTTGGAGATGGAATTTATCCCAAATGGAGTACGATTGTAAAAATATTTGCAAACCCAATGACGGCAAAACAGAAACAATTTGCTGCAATGTAGGAAGGACAAAGGAAGGACGTAGAAAGGGCGTTTGGGGTCCTTCAAGCAAGGTTTGCAATGGTCAGCAATCCATGTAGATTATAGAAGATATCAAAAATGGCTACAATTATGTTCTATTGTATAATTCTGCATAACATGATCATTGAAGATGAACGCGTTATGGACTATCCCGATTTCGAGTATGATGGGGCAAGACAACCCCTCGAATTGTTTTGCACAGCCACGTTACGAAATGAAAGACAGTACTCAATTCATGTCGATCATCATGAAGTATATCGTAATGCTGCTATTCATAATAGACTCCAAAGGGATTTAATGGAGCATATTTGGAATTCTCATGGAAATCAGTAGTTCGGGATGGTGGATCTTTGTTTAATTACATCTGTTTGCCTTTTTATTTCTGTAACGAAGTGTAGAATGCTATAATTTTTATGTTTGTAATATCATTTATGTTTGGTGAAGTAAATCTTTATTGATGTCTACAGAATTCATCGAAATAAATGATATCCCATTGAATATTTTAAAACTGAAAATAACACATGATTGAAAATATAAACCGAAGGTACATGGATATTTAAACTGCAATAACTAAAAATATCACATGAATATTTCAACTACATATGTTTTGTTCCCGATCTACTCTCAACAATGCGTTGTTTGTACTCCATCCAATATTGCATTGTAATTGGGTCCATTCCGGTGACATCCTTTTCCATTACTAAGGTCTCTTGGCGTTGCCGCTCTAGCTCAAACCGGCCCTTCTCAATCTCGGTCGGTTCTTTTAACACGACAAGCTTTTCTGCACTCCCCCTTTGACGTTCTGCATTTTCTCTTGCATGTTTTTCATGCATTAGGGCTAAACGAGAATCGATTTGAGATTGAACAACAATTTTCTTCTTAGCTGCTCGTTGCCCCATCGGTCTAGCATCTTCATCAAATGTGGGTTCTGCTTCTTCGTCTTCGTTATATGGACATACATTAGAGTCCATCTGAGAAGAAATGCTTGGACTAGAATTATAATTAGTTCGTCTTGTTTTTTTTCTTGCCCTTCGAGTTCGTCTGAACATCTCTTAAGCTTTTTGCGGTGTTTGAGCTCCATTTTTGTTGACTAACAAGCAAGTCATAGCAGTTTGCAAACTGATAGTAGTGAGGTTTCTTTGTACCATTTTCTCTTGAAAATAATTTCAAGAATTGATCATTCGCCATTCTCTTCTAAAAAAACAGAAACACAAAATGATATATTAACAAAGTGATCAGAATGAATATAAATTAAAAATGATATTTTTCAAAACGCTACCAATTCAGCTTCGCCACCCATTCCACTTGGATTTTCTGTTCTTATTTTGTGAATCTGCGACTCGTAGAATTGTGTTTGTCGATTAATCTTCCCGAAACGACCCGTGATTGCAGACATTGACCTCGTCTTTTCAACATGCTTTTTATTGTACGCAGTCATGACTTTTGCCCAAACGCCTCTCCACTTTGGTCATTCCCCTTTACCGAGTCGTTAGAAAAATGACAGTAAATATAACACAAATCCTTATCTTCATCGCCGGACCATGTAGCAGAAGAATGGAAGGATAGAGGGAGAGTGGTCTGGGGATGAACATTTTGAAAGGGTTGGGAATCAAAATCCCAGCTATCCATATTCATCGCTTCGGCATATGATTGAAAAGGATGAGACATACTTTCAATATTATGGAATTGAGAATATAATTGTAATAGAAGAAGAGATGTGTGTATTACAATCTGAAAAATAGTCTTATATATATGTAATGAAATCACAAATATGATCGTTTATAGCCGTTGTAATTTTAAATATGACCGTTTATAGCCGTTGGGGACAAAATATGACCGTTTATAGCCGTTGAAGTTCAAAATATGACTGTTTATAGCCGTTGGAGGCGTTTGGCAGCAGGGAAGGGGGGACCCGTTTGGGGTTGGGCTTGGGCGCCCATTAAATGGGCGCCCAAGCCCCGTTCAGGATCCTGAACTGGATCCTGAACATTATCCTTAATATTACGGTTGAATTGGACGACTGGGGTTTTTTTTTCACGGATTCAGGATGCAACGAAGCCATTGGAGATGCCCTAAGGTGTTATTTTGGTCTAATTAGTTTCATTTTACAAATAAGCATGCTGAAAAACGTATTGCAAAAAATAGGTTACTTTTAGAACTTGTTTCAAATATAGGTTTCATTTTGCAACGGAAGGGAGTATTTGGGAGAATTCACATGCATATTCATGAAATGACGAATGTGTAAATTTCAAACTATACATGCATGTTTGTGGAATTAGTATGTATAAATTCAAAAATGTATACAAGTGTACATTTACATTTTACTGGGACCTATTTATATTTTTGCAATCCATTTTTCAAGAAATCAGTTTTTTTAATTAACTCTTAACAAATAAACTCGTGTTTTTCAAAACATTACACATATGCATCACTTAATGCTTAATTCTAGGGCACTAGATAGTTGTAGGGGTGTAAAAGAGAGAAATCTGGTTTCCTGGGTAAGTGCTATTTTTTTCCATTCATCATCTGTATTGTGATGTTCACATATACCTTCATATATATCATGGAAAAATTAATAATATTTTGCATATAACATTCTTTTCTTTTAGAAAAAATAATAATATTTATATTGCAGGCACAACCATTCTTGGAGGAAGAAGAAGCAGCCACTCAAATAGGAGATAAGTCACTTGAGTACATCTCAGCATATGGATTTCGCAAAGCTGCATTTTTAGTTTCATTGTATTTGCAAGAGGATTCAAGCAAAAGGCCTTGAACAGATGAAGTTGCGGATACACGTTCACTTAAGGCACTATTGGTTCAGCATTAAAATAGCGCATGATTTTGTATCTTGAAGTATTTTACACATATAAAGGTCGAGTAACAATGCATAGATTTTTTTATATTTCTTTCAACAACGGACAAAAACAGTTGTTGAAGACATATTACAAGGAGCAAAATCAGTTGTAAAATATCTATTATAGCTGGAAAAAACAGTTGTAAAATACTTCGATTCTATTATAATTTCGCATATTAAGATTGATAGTTGCAACATACCGATTACAGCTGACATTGCCAATTATAAAATGAGTATTTTGTTGTAGTGTGAATATTTATCCGGACTCACGATGTTAACTCCTCAAAAATAAATGGAGTTTAATTTGTTTTTTATGTATAGCCATTAAATAAAGTTTAAGTTAGGAAAGTGGAAGATTGAGTTCTGCTGAAATGAATGATAGTCTGAATTAGGCTTAGCCTATGTATGCGGTGATTTCTCTAGAAGTGTTGTTGTAGTGGGCTTTTGGGCTCTGATCAATTTGTACATAATAGACCCATATAAATTTAAAGCAATAAAGTAACTAGTTCAACATACACACACAAAATCATTATATGTGCAAGAATATATAAGAAGATATGACGATCGACATCAAAATCGGGTTGAAATTGAAGAAAACAAATAGGTTTTATATTTTATTTTTTTGTCGGTCTAGATTTTATATACAATCTTCAATTTGATGATTGCGCGCACACAAAAATATATTTTGGAAATTATCTTTGCAATATAACTATTTGATAATACATGTTTTTCGAAGAAAAAAGTCAAAATATCATTTTATAAAGAAAATATAATATTTCGAAGAAAATGAACAAAAACAGTTCAATGTCAGACATCTGTAAATTTTACCTCAGACGTCTGTGTACGTTTCATTTAAAATACATTACAAATTGAACAAAATAGTTCATTTCCAGACATCTGCAACTTTTATCGTAGATGTCTGTCTAACTTCAATTTAAAAGAACATTTCAGTTCAATTTCAAATGTCTAAATTTTTCATACTAGACTTCTAAATTGAATCTAGACGACTGGTACGAAAATTTCAGACTTTTGAATGATTTATTTTTTGTTTCTATGCTTTCTTGAATTTTTTATATTCATCCAGACATCTGGGAACTTTGGCTCAGACTTCTGGACCTGACGAACAGAGACAACTCTTCACAGAAATTAAAATTTTGAAGAGTCATCTTTCTTCACAAGAGTTGCAATTATTCAAATGGTTGCAACTAGTGATTTAGAACCTTTCAAAACTATAAATAGAGTTGAGATTTCACTTTATAATTCACTAATTCTTTCTGTCTTTCTGATTTATATTTACTTGTGATTTACAAATATTTTCAACTACTTACTTCCTACAATTGCACGTTCAAATCATTATCTCAAGGAGACTATAGGAAATGTGTACTTAAATAGACTTATCTGTGTTGTCTAGAACACTATCAGTTAAGAAATTTACTATTATAGGTAGTTGAAGTTTCGTTGAAGTTGTTACAGGCACGAAGTCCTATTCGGCAGCTTAGGTGGATTGTAAACCCGTTCCTTTGGGTTAAATGATGGTATGTTAGTTAATTCCAGAAGGAGTTTAGGACTGCATGTAGAACGGGAAGTTCGAACTAGTATAAAATCTCTGGTGCACTTTACTTATTGTAATTTTTATACTGCCAAGTTTGATATAAGTTTTTATTTAGTAGATATAATCATATTACTCGATCCGCATAGACTTTCATTTGGTATCAGAGCTAGGCTATCATTTAACCGTAACATAGTTTTTTGATATTCAAGTAATATGGATAATAATACTGCATCGAGTTTTGTTGAAGGTCGGTCTACTTCACGACCAGCACTATTTAACGGATTAAATTACAATTATTGATCAACTAGGATGAGGATTTATATGCAAGCAAATGGCTATGACACTTGGAATATCACTGAACTAGAATACACTGTACCAACCACTGCTTATGCACAATGGTCAAACACATAGAAACTAGATGCTAATGCAAATGCTAAAGCTATGAATATGTTGTTTTGTTACTTAGATAAGAATGGGTTTAATAGTGCAAATGCTAAAGCGGAAAATGAAGACTTCGATGAAGACGATGAAGATATTGCATTCTTAGCTAGAAATTTCAGAAAGTTTCTCAAATTCAAAAAGAATAAGAAGTTTGGCAACAACAGAAACAATAACAACAATCCGTCAATGTAACGACCTGCCAATCCGCACAACTCAAGCTAACAATAAACCACACATGTCCAACCCAATTTGAACGGAAAGACGGATAGTTATGGGAAAGGAAGAAGAAAGAAGAAGAGAAGAGAAGAAGAAGAGAAAACAAATTAAAAACAACACAGAATCTCACAATCGCAGCGGAACAATATATAATATAATATCAACGATCTTTACAAAAGAGAAGCTGTTATATACATACCTCCATCAGAGTACAACAACAAATCATAATCATTAGCCTGGACAGTTATAACAGCCTGTCCTCACAAATGTTGATAATTTCAACAGTAGAGCAGGGGAAAATAAACATATACATGAATACGACTTGAAGACCTCCCACTTGTCTCCTGAGCTCCAATGCATCTAAAGCAATCTGTAAATATGCTCGATTTGACCCGAGCATTATAATAAAATAACACCCGAGTCAGTCTAGAAAACCAGTGGGAGAAAACACATCCAACTGGATTTTAAAGTTTTAAACCTTAGCAATCAAAAGTATCTCATAAGATCACGCCGCACATAAATACGGGCGGGTTTTTACCTTACGATAACCAAAACAATTTCTATAGAAATCCATTTATATTATAATAATGTATAGGGATCAAAGTAAAATATTAATATAGTTGAAATGCTTGTATCTCACATTTCAGCATAGTTGGGCACAACCAAGTCCGTAAAGCTCGTATTGGAGAATAGATTTCATACTATGACAAGGTAAGGAACTGCCTTCCGAATGTACATCTCTAGATAAAATGCACAGGGGTCTGATAAGAACATCTTGTACCCCCGCCTTACAGAACTGGCCTACCATTTGACTAGTAATACCGAATATAATAACCCCTTTCATTAATGGGCCCCGAAGCATACAAATGAGAGACAATAACCAATCTAGATTTGAAATGACCATAACCTACTTGGGAGCGACCCACTTGACCCTACTGCATGCCCGATTTTTTCATTTTTCGGTTGATGAGGCTTGAGGCTACGTTTTACCTTTATGTAGCACTTCCCACTTGGAATGCTAACACTGCCCTCCAAGCAACAATGCAATACCAACATTCATCCATACAAGTTCGTTCTGGGACTGAACGAACGCTTGAGAGCTCCGTCTTCAATTCCATCATCTTCAAGGTGTCTTCACCTCGAAACACTTGCGTTGGATCAAAGTGGTTTTCGGAAAAATATCCGATCCCGGTCTCTTCGAAACAACTTTCGATAATTTTCGGTAAACTCAACCCCGGTTCTTTAGGAAATAAACAGTCTAAGATAAGAGCGGAGATCACCTCCTAACCGTTAGTGGACGGATTTTCTTATCATTGGTCCTAGGATAACGAAACAAGATTTATACGCATAGTACAACATCATTAGAGATGACTGTGCCATATAATTCCCGTGTTTCTCCTAGATATTTCCAAAGTTATGTTTTAGGTCCAAATTCGATAGTCGGTTATTTAACTATCAAATAATAACATTCAATCAGGGATTTATTTCAAAAGGGAAAACCAACACTAGCTAAGCGCATAAGCAACCACTAGACTTTTCAATAAACATTTTCATTTATTAAATTCATAGTGTAAATACTTGTATCAATATACTTTTACAAAGATATATTCACAAATTCTTATATTTTCAATACTTGGGGAAATATGCATATACTTATCTCAATGGTATAAGTATATTTATATAACAGAGAAAGATTTCCTTTTTATACAATTCTCAAATTATTTATGAATTCCTTTATAAATTTCTAAATCATTTATAAATTATTTACAAATCCATAAAACCATTTATAACCTATTTATAAATTATTTCTCCAGTCATTTATAATACCTTTATAAATCCATAAAACTAATTATAAAACTCCTCTTATAATTCTATAAACCCATTTCTAAAATTCGTTTATAAATATCTAACCATTTATAAATCTCCTTCACCTCATAAATAACCCTCTTTAAGCCTTCAAACCATTTCATAAAATTTCCCTTATCAACCCCAAGTCTATTTATAAACTCTATTTATGAGTCTCGAAAACATTTATAATTACATAAAATCATTTACTTTAAAACACTATTATATGATAATAATTATTAACAATAAACGTTATAATTAAATAATAATTATTAACTTCAAAACACATTAGAAATAATAATTAATTATTTCAAAACATTATCAAATAAACAATAATAATTAATCTTTATCATGACTATAAATAATAATAATTAACTTCCCAAAATATTATTAATAATCATTATTATTAATTTCATACCATATTAATTATTCGAAATAATTAACTTTTCAAAATAGTAAAACATTGATAAATATCTTTAAAACAACATTAAATATAAATAAATAACCTTAAACAAAATTAATTTTAAATAAATAACTTTAAAACAATATTAATTAAAAATAAATAAATTTAAAACAATATTAATTAAAAATAAATAACTTTACAATAATATTAACTAAAAATAAATAACTTTGAAAAAGATAGATAAATAGGTTGGAATAAAATAGAAATTAAATCCTTTAAAACAAAATATTCCCGAAACCTAATTTTGGATTTAAAATCATTTCTTGTGTCAAAAACCCATTTCCAACTCAAATGGCAATTTATAGTATTTTAAAATACTAATTTAAGGCCAATAGCTACCGACCGCTTAACCAATATCGATGTTGATTTCATGTCACTAAAGGTTTTTTGGTTATCCATATAACAATGTCATAACAAATAGGATTAACAATCAGGTTTGATATTCCATAATCGTTCAACAAATATATTATTGAAAATATTTAAATAAATGGCGAGGAATCTCATTGGACTCCTTAACCTATTTCCACTTGCATCATAACTCCATACATATCAACACGGATATATGTAAATAAAATTAACAGCGGTGAGGAATCCTGTCAGGTCCCTCCAACCTATCCCACTCCATCACAACAGTATATAATTATATAATATGGATCATCCCCTACTAGGCGGGAATATATATAAAAGGTCATCCGCTCTAGGGGGGAATAAATCCAAACCAACTGATAAAAACAGTAAATCATCCAAACATCCAATCAATAATTTTTATTAACTATATAACAAATCTGGTTAACTAAAAAGTGAGATTAACTCACTATTATTTCAATTGCCGCCGAGACGTTCCGGTTTGGAACTAAAATCGAACGACGTCCAATTTTAGCCTAAATTTCAACTGCCTCCAAATTCGTTCAAACCAATTCCATTGCGAAGCTTTCGTCGTCACGAGCGCAACGCAAAAATCCACGCCTTGATCAGACCTTGTACGAGAGAGATATACAAATTTTTTAGTTATCGATTTTAATTTTAAAATTAATAAACTACTACAATAATTAATATAATAATTACCCTTATATTTATATAATCCATCTCCTCCTCTTTTAATTTTATCTTCCCACTGCTCGAACGAAACCATTTCACCGATTCCCTCCCACGCCACTGCTACCACCCACCACCAGAGACTGCCACACTTCCCTTGATGATCGCCTCGACCACCATGGCCCCAAAGACCCCAACCTCACCCTCTGATTTGCACTGTAGCCCGAGAATGAGCGGAAAACCAACTACCGTTTAACTACCGCTAGCCGCCGCTAGCCACCGCCACGATCATCCTCGCGTCACCAAAATTCAGTCGAAGTTGGCCCTTCCCATGCTCTACAATATCTCTTCACAACTCATCACCAAATAATAAACGAATTCGCCGGAATCGGTGAAAAATGAAAACGTCATTCATCTCGAAAACTATGCTGCCTCGAGTCGACTTAGCCAAATCCAACCATTGATCAAGTCGAGCTCGATGTCGCGAACATTTCTCTAGTTGGTGACTCTGCCTGATATCGTCGAAAATGGCTCTGATAGATGAGAGCCATTGGATGAGGGGATTTGACTTGAAATTTTTTTGAACTTGTTTTCTCTGATATAGCACGGTTATTTAAAGAGAAAGGGTTATGGCAGAGATGTGGGAAGGTATGGACTAATGTAAGTATGGGTATGGCCTAATATATATATATATATATATATATATATATATATATATATATATATATTCGAAAATATCCAACTTAAACGTCCAAAAATCTTGAACTCCTATCGAGACGTGCCGCCTAGCATTCGATATGTAATACCCCTATTAGAACACAATGGAGCTAGTCTTAAGACCTAATTCGTTCATATACAGAAGATAGCTTTTCAAACCTAGTTATAGTATATTAATTTTTGAAATTAGTTTCTAAGTGTTTCGTGCTCGCATGACCAAAGAATACGTCCAAACGCCATGAAAATTGTCGGCATACAATAACTCACTATTATGGATCTAATGAATTTGGTTTCATCTAAATCCGAGATATCGACTCGAAAGGCTAATTTTATACGTTAATTAAAACGAATTATTATAAAACCAAATTAATCATCTTTAAATCTAAATTAAAAGTTTACTATCTTTATTCTTATTTAAATAGAATTTAAATCAGCTTTCGAAATTATTTTTATTCACATTAAATTCAAGATTTAATTATTTAAATAATTCCAAATATTAAATTCAACAATTTAATTATCAAATAAATCGCTATATTTTAATTTCAAGTTATTAATCTTATATATTTAACTTTTCGATATTTAAAATCTAATAAATATTCCAAATTAAAATGATTAAAATTCTAGGTCGTTACATAACTTCCTCACTCAAATGCTATGATGTAATAAGATGGTCACATAAAAAAAGACTCTCTAGAACGAAAGAAAAACAACTTCAAAAATAAAACTGAGAAATTTTATAAGAACAAAAAACGGGCTTTTTTAGTAACTTGGAATGGTTCAGACTCTTCTTCGTCGTCGGATAGTGGCGGTGATTCCGAACAAGCAAATGTAAGCTTCTTGGCTACTAATGACGATGTAAGTGGACTTTCATTTGATGATTTGCTTGAGATAAATTTTGAGTTATTATATAAGCTAAAATATTTGAATAGAAAATATAAAGATATATTAGCAAAAATGAATAGAAGTGAATTAGAAATTGACATGCTAAAAGATGAAAAGAAAATACTAGAAGAAGAGTTAGCAAAATATTAGGATTAATGTACCAATATCTCAACATAGTTCACTATGTTAAGTGATGAAATAGAAACATAGAAAAATAAAAATAATATAATAATAGAAAGAAAAAAACACAATTTAAATTATAGGAATAAAATATTAAAATTAGAAATAGATAGTTTTAAAACCAAGTTAGGAAGCATTACTAGAAATGTGTCTAACTTTAATAAAGGAAGAGAGAATCTTTCAAAAATTATAAAAAATTCACAATCTATTTCTAGTAGAAGGGGATTAGGATATAAAAAAATCTAGAAAAGAAGTTAAAACTGGGACTAAAACTTATAGTTCACTATATACTAAATTCAAAAATAAAAATGATAGTCAAAGGAAACAAATATAAGTCAAACATTATACAAATTTGGGTTCCAAAGACTAATAATTATTTGATAAGAAATAAGTATATGGATAATTTTATTATTAAAAGTTCAAATTTCATTTTCAAAGGGAACTCTAAACCATATTGGGTTTGGCTTACTAAGACCTAACTCTTAGGACCCTAACCGAGATAGTATATCATTTCAATATTTTTTGCAGGTACCTAGAAACAAAGACATGCTAACAAATATTATCTACTCAGATGGAGGTTCTATTATTTTTGGAGATAACTCTAAGGGATATGTCATCAGAAAAGGAGATGTTAGCAACAATGGTATATCTAACTCATCTCTTATTACTAATGTTTTATTAGTTAAAAATTTAAAACATATTTTATTAATATTAGTCAATTATGTGATAAAGGTTTTAACACATCCATCTTAAAAGATAAATGTGAAATTTTCGATCAAAATAGAAATTTAATTTTCGAGGGAGGTAGAAAAAGAAATATTTATATTTTAAATATGAAAATCAATCACAATATAGATATGTGTTTAATAACCAAAGATAACGATCCATGACTATGGCATAAAAGATTTTGTTATATAAATTTTAAAGCTATTAGTAAACTATCTAAAAACAATCTGGTAAAAGGCCTTCCAAAAATAAATTATAAAGTAAATAATATATGTGATGCGTGTCGACTAACTACCTAAAACATCTTTTAAATCCAAGAAAATCATTTCTACATTACAACCTCTTGAACTACTACATCTGGATCTATTCGGTCCCACTCAAATTCAATCTATAAATCATAATAAATATGTTTTTGCAATTGTAGATGATTTTTCTAGATATACATGAACGTTATTTTTGAAAAACAAAAGTGATACTTTTGAATCATTTAAAAATTTTACTAAAAGAATTCAAAACTTAAAAAGTTTAAAAATTAAAATATTAGAAGTGATCATGGTGGTGAATTTGAAAACAATTTTTTTTTAATTTTTGCAACAAAAAGGGTATTAGTCACAATTTCTCATTCCGTTGAACTCCACAAAAAATTGGAGTCGTGGAAAGAAAGAATCAGACGTTATAGGAATGTGCTAGGACTCTGCTAAGTGGTAGTCAACTACCAAAACATTTCTGGATAGAAGCCGCATTTACTGCATGTTACGTCAAAAATCGTGTCACTATTCGACCGTTAACCAAACATACACCATATGAACTTTTTAACGGTAGAAAACCAAATATATCATATCAAAGAATTTTTGGATCAAAATGTTTTAAGTTAAATACAAAATATCAACTAGGAAAATTCGATCCGAAATCCGATGAAATAATATTTATTAGATATTCGGAAAGAAGCAAAGCATATAGAATATATAATAAACGCCCAAAAACCATAGCATAAACTTTACACGTGTCATTTGACGAAAATTTCAATAATTATAAAAGTGATGAAGAAGATGTTATAGAGCAACAAGTTATACAAGATCCACCTCAAAATACTAGAACTCAAAATGAAGATTAAATTACTGAAAATACATTTGAAAATGAACTTCGAACTCCTCCATAAATATTAAAAAACCATCCAATTGAAAATATAATTGGTGAAATAAATACTAATGTCAGAACAAGACACCAATTAAATCAAATGGGACATTTAGATTTTATACCTAATATAGAACCTAAAATCCTAAAAAGACTTCAACCGATGATTATTGGATTTTAGCAATGCAAGAAGAGTTTAATCAATATGACGAAATGATGTTTGAGAATTGGTTTCAAGACCAAATGATCGAATAGTGATTAATACTAAATGGGTTTATAAAAATAAAGCTGACAAAAATGATAATATAACTCAAAATAAGGCCAGATTAGTTGCACAAGGATATAATCAGGAAGAGGGGATAGACTATGAAGACATGTTTGCTTCTATTGCAAGACTTGAAGCAATACGAATCTTACTAGCTTTCTTTTATCATCATAATTTTAAACTTTATCAAATGGACATTAAAAGTGCATTTTTAAATGGTTTTATTAAAGAAATTGTTTTTTAGAAAAACAACCTCTTTTCAAAATGAAAATTTCCTAATCATGTTTATAAACTTAAGAAAGTTTTATACGGTTTGAAACAAGCACCCCGTGCTTGGTATGAGCGACTAAAAGGCTATCTTATAATTCTGGATTTGAGATTGGAAAAGTTGATCAAACTTTGTTTATTAAAAGAGATAAGAAAGATTTGTTAATAATATAAATTTATGTAGACGACATCATATTCAGATCTACAAATAAAGACTAATGATTTTGAGATGTCTCATATGGGAGAACTCTCACATTTTCTTAGTCTACAAATTAAACAACTAAAAAATGGTATTTTTATTAACCAAGAAAAATATTGTACTAATTTAATAAAACGTTTTGGAATGGAAAACACATCATGTAAACTAACACCTATGAGCATTGGTAGTACCATAAGCATTGGTTTTGATGATAACAACCATAAACATTATATAAAATATAAATACTAATGTTTTATCAAGTTATATATAGTATATAGTGCATAATATTAGACAGGTATTGATTAAGAAGACCGTATAGTATCAAGAGTAGATTCAAGATGCTGATATAGAGTTTCAAGAGTTGGAGAATGAAGAGTCATGAGTATTGAAGAGTTCAAGATTTCAAGATATTCCAGATAAGTTATAGAGTCGTAAAATTTATGTTAAAACCTTGATAGCACTTTCCTGATCTCTCTCTTTCCTTCTCTAATTTTGTTTTAAATTGTTTTTCAAATATCCTGATTTTAAAATAATCTTTTCAAAATATTTCTCAAAATGATTTTCAATCTCTTATACTTACAAAGTATTAATTTAGTGTTTTAAAGTTTATATATATTGAATTTTTGTTTATACTTTAATAAGTTATAAATATATTGATTATATATATATATATTATTTACATTATATTAAAATTTTCAAAATTATTATATAAAGTTTTATTAAATTTTATTATGATTAAAATATGTATAAACAATGCTTAAATGATTTTACAAAGTATCAAATTAGTTTACAAAGAAATAGATTTTCAAAATAATATTTTTAAAGTGTTTTTCAATTTTGTGAAGAGTATATCGACATACTATATCTATGTGTGTCGACATAGTGGCGATAAATTTCAAAATTAAAATTTGAATGAAAGTCTTTTCGTCATATCACTTCGTGAATGGACATAACCGTTGTTTCCCTATATATACCAGACTTCCAAACAAATTTTTAATTATCAGTTTCTTATTCATCTCTCCACCTTCTACTCTCTCATTTTCTAAATCAAAATGTACCCAATCTTTGTCGAAATTCAACCAAAATCAAATTCAATCATCACTTTTTTGATTTCTCTCATCTCTCTCACTCAAACCAAGGTCAAAGTGCTATTCAAGAGTTATAGGATCAATTGTAATCAAGATCAAAAATCTGAGTCTATAAAACTCTATCAAATCATACTGCTATAATTGTAGGTGTGATTATAGTTTGTAAAATCAATTGGGTGTGCTTAGTAGCCTGTAAATCTAGTAGGTATGCTTGAAGCTCGGAAATCAGGTGACTCTACCCAGATATCGGGATTTTAGAGGGTGTGTCTTATAGCCTAGAAATCAAGATTGTATTTGCATTTACTAGTTGAAAAGAAATATGTACAAGGAATTGTGCGGGACTGGATGTAGGGTAACTCCGAACCAGTATAAAATCCTGGTGTGTTATTTCCTTTTTTACTTTTACTGCATTTGCTTTTATCTGCATTTTGATTCTGTGATTGTTAATTACACCATTCCAAGTAGAATCTTAAAGAATTTGAAAAATATTCATATAAGCCATTAAACACTATTCACCTTCCCTCTAGTGTTAATTTAGCCTTAAGATCCCTAATCTGCTAACTCACATTTGGTATCTGAGCGTTGGTTTTCAAAGTATTCGTAATCTGATTTTAGAAAAAGTTTCAATGGTAGTTTCTGATAATATTTTTAACACTATTTTCGAAAAGATAATTTGCAAAATCATTATAATATTGTTTTATAAAATTGCATCTATTCTTTATAAAAAAAATCACGTGATCTTTTGAAAAGGCATGAATTGCAGGAACAAGTGTGTTACATGACTTTTGATGAATAGACACCTAAAGATCAAATTATACATATCAAAAAGAACAAATGGATATTGGATAGTGGATGCTTAAGGCACATGACTGGAAATCCAGAGATTTTGAAAGATATAGTTTACAAAGATGGTGGAACAGTAAATTTTGAAGACAACTCTAATGGATATGTGATTGGCATCGGTAATGCTGGTAATTCTAATACTCCTACTATTTTTAATGTTTATTAGTTAGGAAAATCTATTGAGTATTAGTCAATTGTGTGATAAGGGTTTCAAAATGAACTCATAAAAGATAAATGTCAATTGAAGATAATGAGTCAAACATTATCTTTGAAGGTAATAGGAAACGAAACATCTATATATTAAGTATGAAAATATCAAATGATAATTTACGTCTTTTGGCTGAATCAAGTGGTCCTTGGATTTGGCATAAAAGATTTAGTGATTTGAATTTCAAACTAATATCTAAAATTGCTAAAAATGGTCCAGTTAGAAGTCTTCCCAAATGAATTTTAAAGTTAATAATTTATGCGATGCATGTCAATTAGGAAAACATAGAAAAGGTTCTTTTAAATCAAAAGATATGATTTGTACCTCTCAACCCCTTGAACTTCTTCACTTAGGTCTTTTCGATCCCTCACAGATACAATCTATAAATCATAGTAGATATGCATTTGTAATGTAGATGATTATTCTAAGTTTACTTGGACGATTTTCTTAAAAATTAAAAGTGATGCTTTTGAAATGTTTAAAATCTTTGTAAACAAATTCAAAATCAAATGACTAGTAAAATTAAAACTATTCGGAGTGATCACAGTGAAGAGTTCGAAAATGAAAATCTTGAGAATTTTTGTAATAAGAAAGGTATAGCTCATTATTTTCATTTCCAATAACACTGCAACAAAATAGAGTGACAGAACGTAAAAATAGGACAATTCAAGAGTGCGCTAGAACTATGCTAAATAATAGTAATTTACCTTTTTTTGGCTAAAACTGTTGGTACTGCATGTTATAAATTAAATAGAATTTTAATAAGACCATTAACTAAGAAAACACCATATGAATTATTCAATAATAAAATGCCTAAAGTATCACAATTTAGAGCTTTTGGTAGTAAATGTTTTATTTTAAATACTAAAGATAATTTGGATAAATTTGATGCTAAACCAGATAAAGGAATCTTTATTGGATATTCAAATAGAAGTAAAGCTTATAGAGTTTTCAATACTAGAATTAATACTATTGAAGAGGCATTAAATGTCTTGTTTGATGAAAATTTTAAAGTTTATAATCCAAATATTGATGAAGATGAAAATATTGATAACTCAAACGAAATTAGTAATAATGAGATCACCGAAATGAAAATAATAATAATTCAAAAAATTCACATCCAAATAAAAGAACAAGATACTTGAAAGATCGTCCTATAGAAAAATACTTGGAAATATTGAATTTGTTGTTAAGAATAGAAATCAACTAAATAAAATGAGTAGCATTGCTTTTATTTCAACTATTGAACCTAAAATCCAATGGAAGCATCAACCGATGATTCATGGATTCTTGCTATGCAAAAAGAATTGAATCAATTTACAAGAAATGATGTATGGAAATTAGTCCTAAGATCTGAGGATAAATCCATAATAGGAACTAAATGGGTATATAAAAAAATGAATGAACAAGAAGAGGTTGTGAGAAATAAAGCTCGATTAGTTGCACAAGGTTATTGTCAAGAAGGAATAGATTTTGATGAAACCTTTACACCCAACAAGACTAGAAGTTATACGAATTTTACTTGCTTTCGCTAATCATAATAATTTTAAGTTATGTCAACGGATGCTAAAAGTGCATTTTTAAATGGTTTTATTAAAGAAAATGTATATGTAGAACAACCCCCACTTTTTGAAGATGAAAAACTACCTAATCATGTTTACAAATTAAAGAAGGCTTTGTATGGTCTGAAACAGGCTTCAAGAGCTTGGTTTGACATATGTAAATCCTATCAATTACAATCAAATTTTGAAATAGGCAAAGTATATAGTACACTTTTTTATTAAAAGAGATAAAAATGATATTCGGTAATACAAACATATGTAGATGATATCATTTTTGGATTTACCAACGATAAACTAAATAAGGAATTCTCAGAAATACTGACTAAGGAATTTGAAATGAGTCATATGTGAGAACTAAATTATTTTCTAGGATTACAAATTAAACAACTAAGTAATGAAATTTTTATTAGTCAGGAAAAATATACTAAAAATTTAGTTAAGAAAATTGGTATGTCAAATACCAGTAGTTAAACAACTCCCATGACAACTAATGAAAAATTAAATAAAGAAGAAAATTCAAAAGATATAGATCAAAAATTATATAGAGGAATGATTGGATCACTACTCTATATAACTGCTAGTAGACCTAATATAATGCATGGTGTTTGTCTCTGTGCAAGATATCAATATCAACCTAAAGAAACTCATTTAAAATCAGTAAAATTAATTTTGAGATATGTAAACAACACATTAGACTATGGACTCTTTTACCTAAAAGAAGACCCTTTTGAATTACTTTCATATGGCAATGATGAGTGTGCTGGTTGCAAATCAGATCGAAAAAGTACAAGTGGAACTTGTTACTTTTAGGGACACTCTTTGATTTCCTAGTTTAGTAAGAAGCAAAACTCTATATCTCTGTCTATGACAGAAGCAGAATATAGTACAGCAGCATTAGCCTGTTCACAGGTTATCTATATGCAACAAACTTAAAGATATTGGTTTAAATTTACTAAATTACCAATATACTGTGATAATACAAGTGCGATCAATCTATCTAAAAATCCAACTCATCATGCTAGAACTTAACATACTGATATAAGACACCATTTTCTAAGAGATAATGTAAACAAAGAAATAATATCACTTGACTTTATAAATATGAAAGTCAAATAGCTGATACATTAACAAAACCATTGAATCAAACATCTTTTACTAAGTTAGGAAGAGAGTTAGGAATTTGTTTTCTATCAGAAATATAAAAATAAAGAAGTAAAAATTACAAAATATAAAGAAAAACCAAAACAATCAAAATTATAATATATATATGCCGAAATATCCAATTCCCTTATGTTGACATATAACGGTAACTTCTGTTTTTAAAATTTCCCTCTAAAATTCAAATTGGAGGTTATATAATAACTAAATTTTGACTTTTTTTTCTTTGTTTCTCTATATTCTCTCTATTTTAAACTTCTAAAACAAATCAATCATGGCCTCATATAATCCGAAAAGTTCTGGAGAAGAGAATTTATCGTTTTCCTTCCCTTCTCCTATCCAAGGCCCCTTCCATAACACTACTACAGCCAAAGTTAATAAATTGGAAGGACAAATGAAGAATGCTCTGTAGGATCTAGATTAACCCTAGAGGGGGGTGAATAGGGTTATAGCAAGTGTGACGCCCCACCTCAATACCCACGCTAGCCAAGAACACTACAATGTAGTGCTGTCAACTAGCACGGAGAATAAGGCTGTTGAGGAGCGACCATCCATGTAATTGCTTATCACACGGTGGCTATAAAATGATCTTCGGAAACAAACATAGAAATAAACATAACATAAATCAGTCACAGACATCCATATCACAAAGGCGGAAGAAGATATGAATATATAACTAACACGTGAAAGTGTACATCAGAGTAGTGGTCAAAAAGATCCACAATAATACAAAAGAATAGCAACAAGTGCTATACCAAAAGAATACAACAATGAGTCCATATCTCAAGTGTATACAACAAAAACTGCTAAACTAAATAGTTAGCCAAAAGTCAGAGTAGCAAATCCCGGGAGGAAGTCAAGCAGAAGCACCTGTAACATCTCGGTCTCACCCGAGTATTATTTAAGAAAATAATAAACGGATCAGTCTAGCTATAAATATCAGATGACATGATATAAAATAAAAGATATGGCATAAACATAAAATATCCATACTGACATACTACTATAAGTATGCAAATGATGATCAACAAGAGGTCAACCGATAAGAAATGATCAATATCACAAGAATCTTCTCAAAGATCCAAAGAGAGCATCATACCCTAAACTTGTACTCATAACAAGTCAATGACATAAAAGAAATCTAGAAATCAAAACAAGAAATCCAGAAATCATAAAAAGACAAAGAGGCCTATCACATGATGGTCCGAAGACCATGGGGAGCTACCCCATATGTGTGAGTCGGAATCACACAGATTGAGGTCTAGGCTAACCAAAAAGAAAAAAGGTATGTGTGAGTGGAATCACACAAGTGGTGTCTAGCCTAACCTCGCAAACAAAAAGGTATGTGTGAGTGGAATCACACAAATGGTGTCTAGACTAACCTTGCGGACAAAGAGATGTGTGTGAGTCGGAATCACACCAATGCGGTCTAGTCTAACCTTGCAAACAAAGAGACATCGCACAATTGCTAGTCTAAATCATAAAATGATCGTCATGATCAACGAGAAGTGTCAATCACACCAAGCTAGTAAATATATGAGTTTAGCTTCATGTCCCATAACCACTTGCTTAACTTAAATATTTACGAACAAGCTGTAAATCTTCACTAAGAAATTGTCACAAAAAGGGTTCAATCGAACAAGTCCAAGAGCTAACCGACGAAGTGAACGCAAGCGTTTCATACCACTCGTTTTACTAAGTCGTTTAAATCGATTTCTCATCCGAGTGAAGTAAAGGCTTGTATATACTAGTAGATAGGAAATCGGTTTGAGAAAACGAACTTTTGATATTTAAAATAGTGTTGAAATCGCTTTGATGAAAGAGTTTTGATATTTACTACTAGTATTGAAACCTTCATATATCTTTAAAGTGACAAGTCATAAAGCGATTGTTGAAACAATCTATCACAAAAATTCACATTCGAAGACGTGAACAAAATCCAAGGAAATCAGCTCAAAATGCATCAAAGTGGAAGTTCTGTTGAATGCTTTTCAGATAAGATCGCCTACGCAGAGGTGTACGGGGGTCATACGACCTAAGGGTTCACGCGACCTAACAAGACCAAGGGTAAGGTCGGAGACGACCTACGACTTAACAGAGTCCTGCGACCTAAGTGGGATGCGCGACCTAAGAAGGTACGCGACCTAAAGGGGTGCGCGACCTAACTGGTACGCGACCTAAGAAGGTGAGCGACCTAAGTGATCGAGCGACTTAGAGGGAATGGAGTCATGCGACCTAACTGGACGAACGACCTAAGGTACGAACGACCTAAGGAGCGAACGACCTAAGTGGGATGCGCGACCTAAGAAGGTATGCGACCTAAAGTGGTGCGCGAACTAAAGACGCGAGACCTAACGGCTTAAGGGTCTACGACCTAACGAGTTAAAAAGGTCCAACGACCTAAGAAAATTAGGGTCATACGACCTAAAGAGGTTCGCGACATAAGGTTGTTCACGACCTAAAAGTGCACGACCTAAGGTCTTACGACCTAAGGAAAAGAAAAGTCTTACGACCTAAGGAGTTAACTCGCGAACGACCTAACTCTTTAACTCACGAACGACCTAAGCCTTTAACTCGTGAACGACCTAAGCCTTTAACTCGTGAACGACCTAAGCCTTTAACTCGTGAGCGACCTAAGAAGGTGGTGACTTTTCAACGCGCGTGAGCTTGCAGCCTGGACGACTTAACTTGGGCAGAACGACCTAAGGGCTGGAACTCATCAAAAATGCTAAAAATTGGGTTTTTCGCCAATCCAATCCAAATCCAATACAAACCAACATGCTAAAGTGATGAGGAATCATTCCCAACAGTCCAATGACGATTATAGGCAAGATGTGAGATCAAAAATCTCACCTTTGCACCAAAAACCGATGAAGATGAAGCTTGAAACAAAGCAAGAACAGCCCCAAGCTTGAATCAATGTTCTTCACGTGAATTTGATGTTGAATCTCGGATTTGCAATAGAATTTAAATTTGGAGTTTTAATTTCCACTTCCCACCACCATTTTTGATAAAGCTTGAAGTGTTTTGATGAAGTGATGAAGAGGAGAGGGGGTTGGGACTGAGTTAACAAGTGCAGTCCAAACCAAAGCTCAAAGCAAAAAGTGACGAAAATTTCACTATCTCCAAACATATCGAAGTTTACACTCAAAAAGATCGCAAACGTCATTTTGAACTCAATGGAAGTGGTCTCGAGTCCTAATTTGACCGTATGCAAAAAGTAGCTTTTCGGACTAACATCCGACTAACGATAAAATATTTAAATAAAATATTTAAATATAAAATCGATAGATATGCGGGTTGTTACAGCAAGTTTTCTCAAATTTATAAAATTAAACGCAATAACAAACTGCAGAGAAGTAAATATGCTGAAAAGTAAATCACACACAAAATTTACCCAGCTTCGGCAACCCCTGCCTACTGCTGCATTCCCAGATTTCTATTAGAATTAAACAGTCTCCCGCTTACAAACACTCTAACGGACTTGCACACCCTACTACCGCCTATAGAGTTTTGCAAACTCGCAAACCCTACTTACTGAACTAATCCTAACTAGACAATCCGACACAACCTAAAACCTAGGTGGTGATTTACCAAAATTTTATTCGAAAAGTACAGACTTTAAAAATAAAAAACAAGAGCAGAGATAACTAAAAGACTTGAGTAAATTTCTGCCCTTAAACAAAACAATCCAACCCCCAAAGTATCATCACTCAAGAAATAAAAGTACGCCCCTGTTATCTTCTTTTATTAATAACGGCTCCGGTTCCTTCTATCGTTTGATCCTCTTTGAACAGAATTAGGGATTGTGAAATTTGGGGCTGTCGTCTTCGATTGGATGATGGTTTAGTGTCCCTTGCTTCGTCAATCGATGATCTCTGCTTAGCTCACGGCTGCCCTAATTGTTGATCGAGTTTGACTCCTGACTTCGGTATGTAATTTATGCCTTTTATTCTCTGGATTGAATACTTGAACTCGATAATGAAAAGTGCCGATGATGATTGGTTTATATAGGGTTCAATGCCCTAATTTTTCGTTCGTATTTCATATACGACTTCGTCACTTTATTTTGCTTGGCCGATCGATGATGCTTGGATGCTTGAGATTGATTCTGACTTTATCAAATTCGTATATATTGATACTTGCTTCTCACGGTTGTGATTTTAAATCGTTCGATCGTTCCTTGATCGTTACGGTAGTGACTTTCCTATTTTACTTTGACTTTGATTTTTGAATTTTTCAATTTTTACACACACTTGATTTCTAACTTGGTCAACTTCAATTTTCTGATGACTTTGGCCTTGACACTGATCGTGTTTACTTCGGCCATCACGATTTTGAATTTGATCATTTCTGATTCCATGAATTTCTGATTTTGACTTGTACATTCGAATTTCTTTGACTTTGTTAACAACTGTTGACTGCATTTGAACTTGGTATTGTTTCTGTTCTTTGATCCCTTTGCCTCTGGTTATACATCACGTACCCATACATCTTTGTAGCATTTCATTGGATATCGTTCACTGTTTTGATTTGAAACTGTGTTCATAAGCACTTGAGTTGTTTGCACTGACCATGATGTCCAGACCTTTGCATATGCTCTCTGTAGCATGTATTGCTGTTGGGTTGCTTTGTGTAGCTGGTATCTTTACTTGAATTGCATTTAGCTTGGTGGTTGTTACTGCATTCATGTTGTTGTTGCCTCTTGGAATTTCAGACCTGTAGCCTTTGTGCATTGAGCTGCATTGATATTCATGTCTGCACTTTGAAATTTTGTAGTTGAACACTTGTAGTGTCTTCATTTAGTAGTTTGTAACTTGCTTTGTGGTCTTCATATTCATATGTGCCTGGTCATGTGTTCTTTGATCTATACATTGAGTTGTACATTGCACTGTCTTTGGCATGATAGTCTGGATTTGATGTTCTGGTCTTCATGTAGAAGCTTCAGTCTCATTGATGCATTGATCATGCATTGGTTCATGTCCACTGTTATGTGCATACTTGTATATTTGAGTTCGAGTCTTGATATCTTGATTCCTGTATATTGTCACTGCACACTGGTCTTGATTTCATTGGTGTCATTTGTGCATTTGTGTGCATTGTTATTTGCAGTTACACTTCAGTTGCTTGTATATATGTATGCACTTGTTCACTTGATTCATTGCTGTATTGGTTTGGACTTGCAGTTTGTTTTCTGGTCTTAAGTTCTGGTTTGTTGAGACTGGTCATTCATTTTACTGTTGTCTTCATTGTTGTATTGAGTTGAGTCATGATAGCAGTGACTTGACCTCTATAGCCCTGTGTTGAATCCAGCTTAAACGCTCGGGTTTGACCTTGTGCATGTGATGTGACTTTATTTATTTTGCACTTGAGTTGAACCCGATTTTTGGTTTGGGTTTGACCTGTGCTCACTTGTCCCTGTTACTATATCAAGTGTATATAGATATATTGATGTGCACGGCCTTGTGGCATGTACAGTGATACACTGTGCATGTCACAAGCTATTCGTGTATGATGAATTCAAATATAAATGATGGCGAACAACCCAAATAACTAAGGCAAATATTATTTTCAAAATTCATATTTTGTTTTATACTGCAAAAATATTTTATTTTCAATTTTACTGCGTCAATGTATATTTCTGCAGATTGCTCAGATGCTGGATTCACATTGGAATGAAGTTGAAGATAAATACGAGTGTGAGTGATATGTAGTGAGGAACTGATGTAACTATGTAATTTTGATGTAATTGTATTGTGACTGAAATTGATGTAATTGTACTATGACTGAAATTGTATAGTTATAGTGAGAGCTTGAAATTGTACTATCAAAATTGTAATAAATATTTGTTTGAATAAAATATTCGTTTGAATTCCAATTCTGTGTTATTTATTTTATTCAGCAAATATTTATTTTATCTGTGAAAAATAAAATAGTACAATATCAAATACATTTAAATGAATGTATATATGTTTATTATCATCAAACAAAAATCATATACATGCATATTCAACAATCTCCCCCTTTTGATGATAACAAACATATATTTAAGATTTTGACTATTTTAAATGTATTTGATTATTCAATTTGCTCCCCCTATTTAAATGCTCTCTTTCTACACAATACTCCCCCTACATATATGCATGAGAATAAAAAATTCAAATGAGCCTTGATACAATTAATACAATTAGAAAATCTTTGACCTTTATTTTCAAAATCTTAACTTTTCTCTCCCCCTTTTGTTATCAGCAAAAGAATAATAGTAATAGAAAAATAGAGATATAGTGATAGACATTAATATAATATTAAAGCTCAATCGAGTGTAAATATTAATTTCAATAAGAAAATCAAACAAAAATCATAAATACTTTAATTGACGCATATTCCACTTTAGAATGATAGGATGATATCATCAAATAAAACCATATAGTTGTGTCTATTTATGGTATATTTATTTCAGGAAATTTGAATATCTACTAACCATGCATAACCGTTATGACTTTTAAATGAGATTAGTAGTATTCTAAATTTTTATTTTTATTTTAAAAATGAATTCAAGTATCTTCTAACCATGCATAACCGTGAGGACTTTTAAATGGGATTAGAATCAACTTGTCTATTTAATCAATTAATTTTGATATGCGTTCCATACATGCATAACCGTGAGGACTTTTAAATGAGCATGGAAACACATAATCAAAAATCCAAGTAATTCACCCATGCATAATCGTGAGGACTTTTAAATGAGAGTGAATATTTTGGATATTATTATTTATTGTTAGAAATATAATAAAATTAAAGCACAAATGATTTCCCGTTTAAACTACCACATATTGACATACTATATTGACTTTTGATGAGTGATGGTCGATAGAAAAATGATAGAAATAGAAATGATCATGGAATATTTATCAACAAAAAGTTTTTATAACTCTTGTTTACAAGTCATAATATATGATTAATATCAACACTCATCTTATTTTCAATCACTATCTATCTTTTTAGATAACTATTAGGGGGTCAGATCAGTTAACATAGTTATTTAAAATCAATTTCAAAAATAGTTATAAAATCAAATTTTCTTAAATAACTAATCTGATACAAGGTCAAACAGAAATTATTTTCTAGAAGGGGTTTTTAAGAAAAAATTTCTGCTAAAATAGAAATTATTTCAAGTGAAAAATATGCAGATATTTTCTTTGAAAAATGATGCAGCAAATGAATGTCTCGAAATATAATCACGTTCCACTAGTAATTTTTCTATCAACTATATTACCAGTGTGATCTGCATCTGACTTTAAATTTCACTCAATATTCACTTGGTGGATGTCATAGACCGGATTGTGAAATTTCAACAAACTATCTCAGAATTATTTTCAACAATTTTTAAATGAAATTTTCTTGACTTTGAATTGAAGTTGTGTTAACCATCAAACAAATATCATAGTGTCAGATTTAGAAACCGTAGGATCAACAGTCATTAAACCATCACCATTATTTCAAAACAATTTCTTGAAGTTTCACCAATTTCATAAAGTTTCAACAATTTCTTAAAAACCTTTTTATAGCATGAGTAATCAGTAATCAATCAACATCATAATTTGATCAAACAGATTAAATTCAATGATGAAAAAAATGGTTGGTCAACTTTTAAGCACAAATCAAAGTCATAGATAAGAACAAGTCATGTAAGATCATATCAAGTTAGTTAGAATCTGTCAACCATCATAATTACTTCAAGTAATTCTATTTAAAGATGATTGGTTAATAAAAAAATCAGAATTAACATCATCAATCATTTCACATAACTGGCTGATTTAATTTAGATTATGGTGCAGATTTTCACATTTTATCTATCGTTTGAAAATAAATACAATTACCTGTTTTACCTGTACGATAATCTTTCGTTGTTTGCCCATTGTGAATCTGTCACCTTTATACTAGGCTAAGGAACGTTGATTTGTCGCCCGTTGTGTGTCTGGAACAGCCAGAATCCAGATAACACTACTGTTGTTCCTTAGCCTGCCACCACACCTACACGGTAAAAGATTTTTGTGACCTATTTTTTTTTATAGGTCCATGGTTGTTAGTGGCAGAATAATTTGATGAATATGTTTGAGTAGACCCAAAACTATTAATATATGTTCCTTTTGGCACCCAAACTTGTTTTGTCCTTTTATTCTTGTAACGATCCCAAAATTTTAAACTATTTTAAATTAATAATTAAATCAATTTTTGATTTAAAATTGTGAAGTTGTTTGAATTTTTCAAGTTTAATATGAAAGATATATTTGAATTCAAAATTTGAATTGGGAATTATAAATTTAGATAACATATTTATTATGAAAAGTCGTTTGTAATGCAAGCAAAAATAAAGTCAATTTGTTTAAAAATTTGCTAAAAGAGTTAAACGGGCTTCAATTGAATCTTGGCCCACGATTTCTTTTGTTAGTGGTACCGTGTTATATTGAAGTGAATAACCGGTTCCCTTATTCACTTTTCCATTATTCGTCTCAAAAACCCTAAACAAAATAAAACGAACGAAGAAAAATAATGGCGGCTTCGTTTTCCTCCATTTTCAGCTACGCCTAAAATCACGCCTTAACCCACGCCCAAAATCACGCACTCTCCTTTGTTTCCGCCTGAAATCACGCTTTCCCCCCCTTCCTCATAAAATACGAACCCATCCCCCTTTCATTTCATTTTTCATTTCAAACCTTAAACAATCAAATGAAGAAAAATGGCTGCCGTTCTTTGTTCTCGTCTTCCCTTGCTTGCAAATTAAGGCTCCATCTCGTTCCTCCTCTTTCATTTAATTTCGCCTTGCAAACGAAAAAAATATAATAAATAAAAATCTATTAGGGTTTCGATTTCCACCTCGTTTGATTTGAGTTCGTCTCCGCTTCGACAAGCAACTGTCGGTCTTCGATTCGTGCTAGGGGAAAACAAGGTGAGTGATTTCTTCACTCACATTTATCAATCTCTATATTTATGTTCGTGTATATATATATATATATATATATATATATATATATATTTGTTTGAAGTGATTAACTGATTTGCGTTGGCCATTCTATTTTGTTCGAATGTTGTTGGTTTCTCTGATTTTTAATTTCATGTGATTTTTGATTTGAGTTTGATGATGACGTTTTTGTTCGACTTTGGCTATATGGTTTAGTGGTACTCTCGTCCTTGTTGGATTTTACTAGTTGTTTTAGGACTTTGGCCCGAATTTGTTTCAACTATCAAATGTTTTGAAATCCCCTTTAGCTTTGATTCAAACTGTAGTTGTATTGGGATTGATCTGAAACTTGATTTTCTTTTTTTTCGAAAATAAATTGGATTTGGCACTGTCTTGACTTGAGACGGTTGTTTCATGATTTTGAACTCGTTTTGACTCGTTGACCTCGGCATTACTTTGAATTGTCGCTGGTCGTTGTATATGCCTTGTGTTGACTTTGCCTTTGACCTGTAGCTTGAACATCATGATGGCACTTCATGTTGTATCTGTTATGCGCGGTGATATTTAACTGCTTCATGTTCCACTATTTTGTTAAAATATGATATTCCCACTTTCACTTAGTCACTGCATTTTACTGAGCCTTGTACCTGATTTCTTGGTGGTCTAGATACACGTGATTTTGTAAAAATTTGAATCACTGTCATATTGGCATTTCTTTACTGATTTTACATATTCGAGTAATTTTTAATTACTCACATCTAATTCGAATTGGTTGAATTCGTTTGCTCATTCTGTTTTCATGGTCTTCGGCTTTGATTTTTGTTTGTGGCTACCCTGACTTTGATTTCTGTTGAACATGGCTTCAACTTGATTTTTGGTGAAAACTATTTGAGATAGGAGTTTCACCTATTTTTGTGAAAACTGTTTTAGGAAAATGCTTGGCTTCGGCCTTGACTATGTCAAACTTGATTTGAAATTGATGCATACTGAACTGTTATAGATTTGTGCTCATGTATATTGGCTTCTTGCATCATTTGAGGCTGCACTGGTAATGTTTCAAGCTTCAAATATATATGCCTGAACTTTGATATGGGCGCTTAGTATCACTTGTTGTTGTGATTTTGTTGTTGGATTTCGTGGCTACCACGTATTAATTTTCAACTGTTCAACTTCGGTGTGATTTCTTGTTTCGCTTGGATTTTGAAGTCTGTCATTTATTGATTTTGTTGTCTGCATTCCACTGTAGATTCTTTTGAATCATGTTGTTATCTGCCTTGATCATATTGACTAACTTGATTTTGTAAGTGCTTGTATCATCACTATAGCATATTTTGATAGTCCCATTGCATGACATTTGGTTCTGGTTCCTTATTGCATTTGGTATACAGTTTTGAACCATGTTTATATCCAGTTGCACATGACTTTTGCATATATATATGTGTGTGTGTGTGTGTGTGTTTGCGTCAGTTTGGTATACAACCTTGACCTGTTGCACTGTGATTTCATGCCTTATGTTTGCATACATCTTGCAGTCTGTTTGATCGCTGCATAGCTTTTAATTTATGTTGCATTTCATTTGTTTGCATATATCAGTTGCTTGGCCCTTGGTGGTTTACCTGTAGTTGCAATTCACTTCATGTTTGCATTATTCATTCCTCGGTTGCTTTTGTATTTGGCTGTCTGGTTGAGTTCACTTGCATTGCTGAGTTTGTCCTTTGTGTTTGTTGTACATATGAAATTGATTCATATGTATGCTGAACATTGCTTTTCAGTGACATTTACTAGCATACTTGTCGACATCACTGATGCACTGATTTTTGTTCGGCTGTGTCTTTGATGATGGCTTGCATTGTTTTGGGTATTACTGCCCTTGTGCGTTTGTTTCTTGCTTTACTTTGATATTTTTAGTTTTACTACTGCCACAGTAACTTGAACAGGTTTTGTTGTTTTAAGTCACTACTTATGTATATATACATATGTATGCATCGAGGTAGTTGCATGTGTTTGCAGTTTTTCCTCTGTTTGGATTTGCTTTCGAATTCATTTGAGTTGAATCCAGTTGAACCCAACTTTTTGGGTTTGACCGTGTGTTCGTTTGTGAATTTTCATTTAGCTTTTGGGTAATTTATCACCGTAATGGCGAGGCAGTGCACGCGTGCGTGTACTGCAGCCAATCAAAATTGATGTTTTAAAGTGATATTTCAATTGTTTGAATTGATTTTGTTGATTTGATGATTTTGTTGTTTTCTAAATTATCCGCATTGATAATCTGTTTATTTATTTCAGTTGATGATTCGAATCTACTAATTTGTTGTTTAACACTGTTAAGTGTTATAATTAACGCCATCCGATTTCTTTGTTAAAAGGGTCGGATAGACGGGAATTATTGTGACTGTCGTCTATTTGATTATTATTGCTTCTATGCACTAATAACTGAGTTTGAATTAGACTGACCTATGTATTATTTTCTTTTGAATGTGATACTCGAGTCAGACCGAGTATTTTACAGCTTGAAGGTTTTCGAGCAGCAAGGTTAGAAGAGGGGAAAACAATTATTTTAGTTCAGGAATTTTGTATTTAAAGAATATTCCGTTGTATAAATGTAATACATTATATAAACTCTGATATTGTAAAGGAAGAAAAAAAATTTCATTTGTTTTTGAAATATTATTATTATTCTGTGTTTCTGTGGCTGATTCTGTTTAAATTACATAAACTAAACAACAATCCGTCATTTTGAACGTTTCAAGTTGGTTTAATTACCGACTAGGGGCGGTCAGAAGGGCGGGTCGTTACAATTCTTGTTCCTATAGACATGAAATTTGTTTGTAGAATTCTTAGGAGCCCAAACTTGTATAAATTTTGTGTTCTTGTTCCTATGACTACAATTTTCAACACGATGACCAATTATTTCACATCTAGCAAAGACACTCTTACCTTTTGCATTATCATCAACTTGTGTTTTTCCAAAGCCTAGTCCTTTTCTGTTGTTAGCAAAAAGTTGATTTCCCAATAACATGTTGAATGATTTTTCTCCTCTTGAAAAGTTATTCAGAGTTTTCTCAAGATTTTGGACTTTAGTTTTTAGTGTTGTGTTTTCAATCACAAGTGAGGTGCATCTATTTATAAAATCCTTTTTCCTAGTGTCAATGGTTTCCTTAAGACTCAAGTTTTCTTTTTCAAGATTCTCAAAGCTATTCTTAAGTTTTGATAATTCTGAATCTAAAATTTTGCATTATTTACTGTCTAGGTTTTGAATATTTTCAAGTTCAGTTTCTAACCTAGTATTTTCATGGACAAGTTCTCTCCTATCAGATTTCAGTTTTTCAATTTTAGATTCAAGAGTATCAATTGTTTTAGTAAGATCATAACACATCAAAACAAGTTCTTTATAAGAATAGTCACTTACCTCACTAGATTCCTCCGAGCTTGCTTCTGAATCTGATTTTGTCATAAGACACAAATTAGCCTCCTCTGAGCTATTATTCCAAACTTCCTCTCCTTCTTCATCATCCCAAGTCGCTGCAAAGACATTCTTCTTCTTTTTCTTTCCTTTGTTGTTTTTGAGAAGTGGGCATTTTTGTTTGAAGTAGCCAGGCTTCTTGCAGTTATAACAAGTCAATTCATTATCGGAATTGTCAAAATCTTTTGACCTATTACCACTTGTTTTCTTTTTGCGTGGCCCGAATCTTGACCATTTTCTAAGATTATTGACAGCCATTGCAAGCTCTTCAATTGGATCTTCTTCTTCTGCATCGCTCTCTTCTTTTCTCTTTAAGGCAATCGTCTTTTTCTTTGATTCAGAGTTGTTGCGTTCCTCCTTTGTTTTTAGCTCAAGTTCATATGTCATCAAGTTACCGATCAACTCCTCCATGCTTAGTTTACTCAGATCTTTCGATTCTTGTATTGCCGTGACTTTTGCCTCAAAGTTCATTGGTAAGACTCGTAGCACCTTCCTCACAAGCTCTACCTCAGTGAATACCTTCCCAAGTGCTCTAGCATTGTACACCAAAGTTGAAAAGCGTCCAAACATGTCCTTTATGCTCTCACCTTTGTCCATCACAAAGTTCTCGTATTCATTGCTGAATAGGGCTAGACGAGACTCCTTGATTTGAGAATTTCCTTCATGCGTCACCTCCAAGGTATGCCAAATTTCCTGCGCAGTTTTACAATGAGAAATTCTATTAAATTCATTCTTATCAAGAGCACAGAGCGAAGCATTCATGGCTTTAGAATTTGTAGTTTTTAATTTCTTATCGTTAGCGTCCCACCTATCCTTAGGTTTAGGAATCTCAGTATCACCAACAGTTATAGTGGGAGATTTATAGCCAGTTTCAATAATGTCACAAACATCATAATCAACAGAACTAAGATAAATACCCATCCTAACTTTCCAATAAGCATAATCATTCCCATTAAACATGGGTGGCCTAGCAATAGATTGCCCCTCAGAAAAAGCATTATTTGGTGGATTCATGACTCTAGAGTTAAAGAAAAATACCGCGCTCTGATACCACTTGTAGGATCTAGATTAACCCTAGAGGGGTGGTGAATAGGGTTATAGCAAGTTTTCTCAAATTTATAAAATTAAACGCAATAACAAACTGCAGAGAAGTAAATATGCTGAAAAGTAAATCACACACAAAATTTACCCAGCTTCGGCAACCCCAGCCTACTGCTGCATTCCCAGATTTCCATTAGAATTAAACAGTCTCCCGCTTACAAACACTCTAACAGACTTGCACACCCTGCTATCGCCTATAGAGTTTTGCAAACTCGCAAACCCTGCTTACTGAACTAATCCTAACTAGACAATCCGACACAACCTAAAACCTCGGTGGTGATTTACCAAATTTTATTCGAAAAGTACAGACTTTAAAAATAAAAAACAAGAGCAGAGATAAATAAAAGACTTGAGTAAATTTCTGCCCTTAAACAAAGCAACCCAACCCCCAAAGTATCATCACTCAAGAAATAAAAATACGCCCCTGTTATCTTCTTTTATTAATGATGGCTCCGGTTCCTTCTATCGTTCGATCCTCTTTGAACAGAATTAGGGATTGTGATATTTGGGGCTGTCGTCTTCGATTCTTCGATTGGATGCTGGTTTAGTGTCCCTTGCTTCGTCAATCGATGATCTCTGCTTAGCTCACGGCTGCCCTAATTGTTGATCGAGTTTGACTCCTGACTTCGGTATGTAATTTATGCCTTTTATTCTCTGGATTGAATAATTGAACTCGATAATGAAAAGTGCCGATGATGATTGGTTTATATAGGGTTCAATGCCCTAATTTTCATTTGTATTTCATATACGACTTCGTCACTTTATTTTGCTTGGCCGATCGATGATGCTTGGATGCTTGAGATTGATTCTGACTTTATCAAATTTGTATATATTGATACTTGCTTCTCACGGTTTTGATTTTAAATCGTACGATCATTCCTTGATCGTTACGGTAGTGACTTTCCTATTTTACTTTGACTTTGATTTTTGACTTTTTCAATTTTTACACACACTTGATTTCTAACTTGGTCAACTTCGATTTTTCTGATGACTTTAGCCTTGACACTGATCGTATTTACTTCGGCCATCACGATTTTGACTTTGATCATTTTTGATTCCATGAATTTCTGGTTTTGACTTGTACATTCGAATTTCTTTGACTTTGTTAACAACTGTTGACTGAATTTGAACTTGGTATTGTTTCTGTTCTTTGATCCCTTTGCCTCTGGTTATACATCGCGTACCCATACATCTTTGTAGCATTTCATTGGATATCGTTCATTGTTTTGATTTGAAACTGTGTTCATAAGCACTTGAGTTGTTTGCACTGACCATGTTGTCCAGACCTTTGCATATGCTCTCTGTAGCATGTATTTCTGTTGGGTTGCTTTGTGTAGCTGGTATCTTTACTTGAATTGCATTTAGCTTCATGGTTGTTACTGCATTCATGTTGTTGTTGCCTCTTGGAAATTTTGTGTCTTTGTGCATTGAGCTGCATTGATATTCATGTCTGCACTTTGAAATTTTGTAGTTGAACACTTGTTGTGTCTTCATTTAGTAGTTTGTAACTTGCTTTGTGGTCTTCATATTCATGTGTGCCTGGTCATGTGTTCTTTGATCTATACATTGAGTTGTACATTGCACTGTCTTTGGTATGATAGTCTGGATTTGATGTTCTGGTCTTCATGTAGAAGCTTCAGTCTCATTGATGCATTGATCATGCACTGGTTCATGTCCACTGTTATGTGCATACTTGTATATTTGAGTTCGAGTCTTGATATCTTGATTCCTGTATATTGTCACTGCACACTGGTCTTGATTTCATTGGTGTCATTGGTGCATTTGTGTGCATTGTTATTTGCAGTTACACTTCAGTTGCTTGTATATATGTATGCACTTGTTCACTTGATTCATTGCTGTATTGGTTTGGACTTGCAGTTTGTTTTCTGGTCTTATGTTCTGGTTTGTTGAGACTGGTCATTCATTTTACTGTTGTCTTCATTGTTGTATTGAGTTGAGTCATGATAGCAGTGACTTGACCTCTATAGCCCTGTGTTGAATCCAGCTTAAACGCTCGGGTTTGACCTTGTGCTTGTGATGTGACTTTATTTATTTTGCACTTGAGTTGAACCCGATTTTTGGTTTGGGTTTGACCTGTGCTCACCTGTCCCTGTTACTATATCAAGTGTATATACATATATCGGTGTACACGGCCTTGTGGCATGTACAGTGATACACTGTGCATGTCACAAGCTATTCGTGTATGATGAATTCAAATATAAATGATGATGAAAAACCCAAATAACTGAGGCAAATATTATTTTCAAAATTCATATTTTGTTTTATACTACAAAAATATTTTATTTTCAATTTTACCGCGTCAATGTATATTTCTGCAGATTGCTCAAATGCTGGATTCACATTGGAATGAAGTTGAAGATAAATACGAGTGTGAGTGATATGTAGTGAGGAAATGATGTAACTATGAAATTGTGATGTAATTGTATTGTGACTGAAATTGATGTAATTGTACTGTGACTGAAATTGTATAGTTATAGTGAGAGCTTGAAATTGTACTATCAAAATTGTAATAAATATTTGTTTGAATAAAATATTCGTTTGAATTCCAATTCTGTGTTATTTATTTTATTCATCAAATATTTATTTTATCTGTGAAAAATAAAATAGTACAATATCAAATACATTTAAATGAATATGTATATGTTTATTATCATCAAACAAAAATCATATACATGCATATTCAACATGCTTTGGAGATGTTGACTGAAATACAAGTTGTACAACTTCAAAGAATAAGAGAAACAAAGTAGAATTCTTCGTAATTTGCAGAAATGTCTATTATATAATCCTATGAATCCAATAGTTATTGAAGATGATTCTGCAAATTTGGCTATTCATAACCCCATTCAAGGTAGCGATGACAAGGAAGAAGAGGTAGAAGAAGAGAAAGAACACATGGAGGAAGATGACGAAGTCCGACGCGTCGATTAAATATGTTTCGATCGAGATGGAAATCTCGTCGAATAAAAGGGAACTTTTGCCTTCATTATCCTCGTTGTCCTATTCACAAATCCTCGATTATTAGGAAATCACGTTAGGTGGTACTTGTCTTTGTTAATTTGATTGTGCACTACATATATTTAATTTAATTTAACATTGTTTTACTTACTTATATGTACATTTTAAGATATGATTGGATTATGGTGTAGTATTGAATGAATATATAGATTGGTTTGGTTACCATTAATGATTTGTGTTATCACTTACCATTTCTTATATATCATTCTTATCATTATTTCTATTTCATGATTGTCTCATTTTAAATATCACTTATTGTTCTTATATAATTCATTCTCATCATTATTATATGTCATTAGTCTATAATATTTTATTTAAGGGGAGTTAGAGTAAGAGTTAGTGTTAGAGTTATAGTTTTAGATAGTTATTTTTATTGATGACAAAGGAGGAGAAATATATAAAATCTCGGCATTGATTAAGGGGGAGTTTGTAACCTAGGGGGAGTTATATTATATTTTATATATAGAGTTGTCATCATAAAAAAGGAGGGAGATTGTTAGTACCTTAGGTATTGGTTTTGATGATAACAACCATAGACATTATATAAAATATAAATACTAATGTTTTATAAAGTTATATATAGTATATAGTGCAGGAAATTAGACATGTGTTGATTAAAAAGACTGTACAGTATCAAGAGTAGATTCAAGATGCTGATATAGAGTTTCAAGAGTTGGAAAATGAAGACTCATGAAGATTGAAGAGTTTAAGACTTCAAGATATTCCAGATAAGTTATAGAGTCATAGAATTTATGTTAAAACCTTGATAGCACTTTCCTGGTCTCTCTCTCCTTCTCTAATTTTGTTTTAAATTGTTTTTCAAATATCATGGTTTTAAAATAATCTTTTCAAAATATTTCTCAAAATGATTTTCAATCTTTTATACTTACAAAATATTACCTTAGTGTTTTTAAGTTTATATATATTGAATATTTGTTTATACTTTAATAAGTTATAAATATATTGATTATATATATATATTATTTACATTATATTAAAATTTTCAAAATTATTATATAAAGTTTTATTATGATTAAAATAAGTATAAACTATGCTTAAATGATTTTACAAAGTATCAAATTATTTTACAAAGTAACGGATTTTCAAAATAATATTTTTAAATTATTTTTCAATTTTGTGAAGAGAATGTCGACATACTTTACCTATGTATGTCAATATAGTGGCCGTAATTTTCAAAATTGTATAGAAGTGTCTTTTTGTCATATCTCTTTGCGAATGGACATGATCATTATTTCCCTATATATACCAGACTTTCAAATAAATTTTTAATTATCATTTTCTTCTTCATCTCTCCTCCTTCCACTCTTTCATTTTCTAAATCAAAATATACACAAACTCTGCCGAAATTCAACCAGAACCAAATTCAATCATAATTAGTTTTATTCTCCTTCATCTACTCTCTAATTTCTCTCATCTCTATCACTTAAACCAAGATCAAAGTATTATTCAAGAGTTATAGGATCAATTGTAATCAAGATCGAAGATCTGAGTTTGTAAAACTCTATCAAATTATACTGCTATACTTGTGGGTGTGATTGTAGCTTATAAAATCAATTGGGTGTGCTTAGTAGCCCGTAAATCTAGTGGGTATGCTTGTAGTCTAGAAATCAAGTGACTCTACCCAACGGTCAGGATTCTGGAGGGTGTGTCTCGTAGCCTTAAAATCGAGATTGTATTTGCATTTACTAGTTGAAAAGAAATACGTACAAGTAATTGTACGGGACTGGATGTAGGGTAACTCCGAACCAGTATAAATCCTGGTGCATTCTTACCTTTTTACTTTTACCACATTTACTTTTATCTGCATTTTTATTCTGTGATTGTTTCTATGATTCTTAATTACATCATTCCAAGTAGAATCTTAAAGAATTTGAAAAATATTCATATAATCCATTAAACACTATTCACCGCTCCCTAGTGTTAATTTAGCCTTAAGATGCCTATTCTGCTAACTCACAAGCACTACGGTTCATCTCGATAGAGATGAAATTAGAAAAAGTATGGATCAAAAATTACATCAAAGCATGATTGGATCTTTATTATACTTAACCGCTGGTCGCCCCGATATCATGAGAAGTGTTTGCTTGTGTGTACGATTTCAAACAAATCCCAAAGAATCACATTTGCAAACCATGAAACGAACTCTATGTTACTTAAGTAACACTAGAGACTACGGGCTCTTCTATGTCCTTTCGAACTTGTGTCATACAACGATGCTGACTTCGGAGGATGTCAAACAAACAGGAAGAGTACGAGCGGTACTTGTCACTTTATCAGACAATCTCTAGTATCATGATTTAGTAAAAAGAAAAATTGTGTTTTACCATCGACGTGTGAAGCAAAATATATATCTACTGCTTTGGCGTGTGCACAAGGGATATACATGCAGTAACTCTTCGTGACTATGGGATATACGTAAATAAATCTCTAATTTATTGTGATAATACAAGTGCTATTAACTTGTCAAAAAATCCAACAAATCAATCTCATACCAAACACATTGATATACATCATCATTTCCTACGTGGCAACATAGAAAAAGTTGTGATATCACCAAATTTTATATCGTTTGAAAATCAAATCGCAGACATTTTCAAAAAACCACTAAATGAAAATTCATTTATTAAGCTAAGACATGAAAATGGCATTGTATCACTACATGTATTATAATAATTACTCTACGTACCAAAATTCTTTTGGTTACAATGGAGTATAAATCTTACACGATTTTTTTTTAAAAATAAGTGGCAAAATAAATAAAATAACAACTTATAAAAATACAGAAAAACTATAAGGCAATAAACCTATGTTGTATTAGCCATTAAAAACAAAGATAGAAAACTAAAATATAACATGTTATAATTTTAATGTGATTTTCAGCCTTTAAAAGTAATTCTAAATTTAGCAATTATATGTTATATCTAAACAACACTTTTTTAATTTTATATATATATATATATATGTATGTATCCAAATTCAAATATATTTATTATAAGGCAACTTAAAACTCAAAAATGTCATCAAACTATGACTCGCTTAATAATCTATCGATTATAGCTCAGCATCTTCAAAATGCTCTCATTTAACACCAACCAAAACAACTCCACCATCGAATAAATCGTCTTCAATTAATATCATTCCTTCACCAACCTATCATCCTGGTTACTCTCCTAAGGGTAAGAAAGTCAAAAGGTCTATCGATTTTTAAATACCAAAATCAATGAGATATGCCATTACTAACAAGAGATGATGAGAGTACAAAAGGAAATGTATTATGAGCAAAAAAGACAAGGAGCTCATCAGAATTTTTTGGAAAGATGCGTTCTAGCTATTTGTGGATATTCTCCAACAAAAAATAGCATACGGAAAAATTCCCCTCGACTAACGGAAACACCGGCAAATAAATACAATTCACCTCCAAGAAATTCACCGGACCAAGGACCACTAAACAATGATTGGAATCACACTCCAATTAACATATGGTCTCCACTCAAACCTCTAAATGAGCACACAAAGATTGAACCTAGTTCATGGGAACGCTTTCCTACCGTCGAATCTGAGCCGAGCGAAGAAAAATAAAGAATTTCCTTTATCGATCTTTTAGCTTATATATATTTATATATACATATATATATATATACATATATACATACATATACATACATACATACATACATACATACATACATACATATATATATATTATATTTTGTAATAATATAAAAAATTAAATTAATGAAATTATTTACTTTTTGTTAGTAAAAATCAAATATAGAAAAAGAAAAATTAAATTTGTACACTTAAGTGTGCATGTCAGAAAATTGCAGCATGTTAGATGCCTGGATAAAAGTTTTAGACGTCTGGAATGCTGTAGATACTAAAATTTTCTAATTTTTCCTCAAACAAACATCTGGGAACGGTTTAAATTGTTCTAGTGTTCTCTATTTTGAAAATTGCCCCTACTAGACGTCTGATTATTCTAGTCCAGACGTCTGGAAGGATGCTGAATTCAAAAAATAAATATTCAAACTTATTTTTTCACCCACCCCTTCATAAAATTACCCTATCTCTTCATTGTAAACTGCCATCCCTTCAAATCATTTTCACGGTTTACCTCCTTTATCAAACCCTAGTTTTAAAAATTAAAATTCCCAATCTTAATTTCTAAACAAAAATGCCTCCTAAAACAACAAAAAGAAAGAGCTAGAATGTTGAACCTTCAAGTGCTCCTCCTCCAAATGCATCTCCAACTGAAGATCAACTAGAGACATGGCTATATCATGAAAAAAAGGCTATGGCTAGATTCGAGATCTATCTCAATCGAAGGTTTTCCATGGTATTTTTCGTGATCTCCTTAAAAACCCTCAATATAATCTATTAGCTTTTACGGATCAAGCTCAAATAACTAGTTTGATAGATTATAGAGATAATCAAGTTCAAATTTGTGACCTTAGTGTCCTTCTTTTCTTAGCCAACATAAATAATCCGGCTATTAGATTATATCAAGATAAAAGTGTTATTTGGATTAGTGTTTTTGGAAACATTCCCACTATTAAAGTTAGCAACATAGCTCAAATTCTTAAATGTTGTTATGATGGCATTGATTTAGATGATGTAGAGTTCGTAAAAACTCATGATCCAATTTCACATCACTTATGGGAAGACGATAAAATCAAATTCAAATCCATTAACCTTCGCCCTAGACCTAGGCTCCTCCTCTAAATGTTTATAAAAACTATATTTCCAAGACAAGGTAGCCATGAAGTTGTCTATGATAATAAATTTAAAGTATTATATGCTATTTTTGGTAACAGCAAAATAGATTGGGCACAATTTATTTACGATGAGCTACGAACATATTTCGATATTCAGAAACAAACTTTGGTCTACGCTCCTTACATCACTAGGATACTCAATGCCTACAATATTCAAGGCCATGGAACCGACCGTAGCGCAATTCAACTTGCCGAAAATAGATTCTTTAGTTTAATGCACCTATCAGAAACTACTCCTAAATATCCCTCTTTGGACCTATACAACCAACAACGAAAAGGAAAAGGTCCAATGATCGAAGAGAATAGGGAAATTGAGCATGATACGAAAGATGTTGGTGAAGAAGAACATATAGAACCGCAAGAAGAAAGTGACAACGAATCCATGAAAATTATCAAGGGTGATTACAAGCCCTACACTAAAAAGGAGAAGCTTCAATTGAATATCACTTCTCCAAAAATCAAAAGACGCTTGAATGACAAATTTCCAAAGGCTTTTCCTAAGTCAACTCCCATCATGACCATATTGAAACAAGTGTTGGTTGAAATGAAAACGAAATCAGAAATATTGAAACAATTCTCCAAAGGATATGGAAGAATTTGGACGGACGATCACCAACTTGGGGTGATTGGTAAGGTAAAATTTAAAATTACTACTCTTCTTTTCTTTTTAACTTTACAAACACATATTACTCATACTCAAACATTCATTATTTTAGTTAGCTTTCATGGGAACCAGGCTTTCATATCATGGATGGATTCTATGCTGTTTTTTGAACATCCTGCATTTTCAAGTTGTTTTTAGATTCTCATATGTTTATGTTAAAATTGTTTTATGGTATGTTTGTTTTGTCGTTGTGTAAGTTTTATGTTTGTGATGAACTTGTGGTAAGTCTTGTTATGTACCATTTAAAACTTGTGTTATGTTTGTACCAATGTAATGGATATGTGCTATGTGAACGTGATGTTTTCTTGTTATGATCTTATGGATATTTGTTGTTTTCATTGTGATATTACAGATGTATTTTTTCTATATATGAGTGGGCTTTTATATCATATTCTTATTATATTATATGATATATGCATTATATCATCATTTCATATGCTACAATGTTTTAGTTATAAACAAAGGGGGATATCATATTCTTGCTATTTTACAAGTAGGATACATATATTCCTTTTTATTAATGACAAAGGGGGAGAAAATCCAAGCATATTGATAGAGGAAGTAATATTTACTTTGCATTCTTTTTAATTGAAATATGTAGTTGTCATCATCAAAAAAGAGGAGAATGTTAGATCCTGCCTTTTTTAATTTCAATGAGACAACCATATATTTCTATATATATACAATCATAATATGTGTAGGAATATATAAGGAGATATGATGATCGACATCAAAATCGGATGGAAATTGAACAAAACAAATAGGTTTTATATCTTATTTTTTTATTGGTCTAGATTTTATATACAATCTCTAATTTGATGATTACACACACAAAAATATATTTTGGAAATTATCTTTGTAATGTAACTATTTTATAATACATGTTTTTCAAAGAAAAAGTCAAAATATCATTTTATAAAGAAAATATAGTATTTCAAAGAAAATGAACAAAATAGGTCAATATCAGACGCCTGGAAATTTTACCCCAGACGTTTGTATACATTTCATTTAAAATACAGTACAAATCCAACAAAATAGTTCATTTCCAAACGTCTGCAGCTTTTATTATAGATGTCTGTCTAACTTCAATTTAAAAGAACATTTCAGTTCAATTCCAAACGTCTGAATTTTTCATAGTAGATGTCTAAATTGAATCTAGACGTCTGGTACGAAAATTCTAGACGTCTAAATGACTTGTTTTTTGTTCCATGCTTTTTGGAATTTTGTATATTCGTCTAGACATCTGGGCACTTTTGCTCAGACTTCTGGCCCGACGAACAGAGACATCTCCATAGAAATTCAAATTTTGAAGTCATCTTCCTTCACAAGAGTTGTAATTATTCAAATTGTCGCAGCTAGTGATTTAGAAACTTTCAAAAGTATGAATAGAGTTGAGATTTCACTTTATAATTTACTAATTCTTTTTATCTTTCTGATCTATATTTATTTGTGATTTACAAATTTTATCAACTATTTACCTCCTACAATTACACGGTTAAATCATCATCTCAAGGAGATTATAGGAAGGGTGTACTAAAATAGATTTATCTTTGTTGTTTAGAACACAATCAGTCAATAAATTCACTACTATCTGTAGTCGAAGTCTTATTGAAGTTGTTACAGGCACGAAGTCCTATTCGACAGCTTAGGTGGATTGTAAACCTGTTCTTTCGGGTTAAGTGAGGGTATAGTTAGTTAATTCCAGAAGGAGTCTGGGACTGAACGTAGAATTGAAAGTTCGAACTAGTATAAAAATCTCTGGTGCACTTTACTTATTGCAATTTTCTACTGCCACGTTTGATATAAGTTTTTATTTAGTAGATATAATCATATTACTCGATTCATATAGACTTTCAATAATAATATAAATTCAAATTCAAATCAAAATCATCCACTAAATGTTAAATATGATTTAATGTTATTAGCATTATTCATTATAACACCATAAAAGGTCCAATGCATAATGATATAAAAAGGATTATTTTTGAAATTTGCCCTTTCTACCTAAGTGCCCGATGCACCTGTTTCAACAAGTACACCTCATATTCTAATCTAGAGATTGTCGGGGTATTTGTTAAATGTGGAAAACCTTTTTCTTCCCGAATTCTTTCAGTACACATCCCTTGGGGCGTCTTGCAACAATCACATATCTTTCTCTTTCTTCGTCGATTTTGTATGATCAAGGAATGCAAATCATTGTGTGTTATATAGGTCTTTAAACATTCAGTACGTTATTATTTGGCTTTTGAGGGGCTTAAAGTATTGGTGGCACGAGTACAACCACAAATTAGCACTTATCACAATGGAGGCCCAGTTGGGATTAATTTTTTTACTCAAATGTATGCATGTCATCGGATAAGTGGCAAAAAGTGCATGGAGGAGATACTCGTCATATTTTCACTATTGCACGTAACTAGATAGGTTATGATTTAAATGTGATTTAGTCATATGTTAGCATTACGACGGTTCTCCATTTTTGACATACCCTTCCACATCCTATGTTGAATTCCTTTCTAACAAACGTTTCTTTTATTTCCTCCATACTCATTGTTAGGTTGTATGTAGTACAACATCGAGCGTTGTTGGCACCAGCTTTATGGATAAAACATTGTCCTAGATGACCTACATTCTTACACACCATATTTAAGGGTTTACTCCCAAGCATCTCTACAAATGGCATCAGAAAAAACTAGTGGAAAGCTAGTTTTTTCATTATTCTGACCAAGTATTATTGAGTTTTGGCATCATTTTTTATAGCATTAACAGATATTACTCATGCGGACCTTGCAAATTTAATGGGATCATCAATCATTCGTAGGGTTGTTTCACCCTAGTTATATAGGACTTATTAGTGGCGGAGTTAACAAATATCTCTT
Source organism: Allium fistulosum (assembly GCA_030737815.1). Taxonomy (NCBI): domain Eukaryota; kingdom Viridiplantae; phylum Streptophyta; class Magnoliopsida; order Asparagales; family Amaryllidaceae; genus Allium; species Allium fistulosum. The sequence goes on from CM060902.1 coordinate 1,530,033,017, forward strand.
AATGCATGCGGGTTCTTGACCAAAATCGATGTTTCTAATCCATACATTTTTTCTTCTTCATGGTCTCTAAATTTATTTTGATATTCTAGTTAGCGCTCCATAAGAATCAAATTGACTATTCAAATTTCTATTTGAGTTATGCATTTGATTATATTTACCTTGAGAGCAACTACTTGAAATTTGAAATTGATATTGTTGACTAATGTTTAATGTTGGTTAATTAAATAATCATTATATCTAGTATTGATTTGGTTTGACTACTGATGAGAACGTACTTGAGAACGGTGTTACAAATGTTGTTGGAAATTATAACGACTCTGTCGTTTGAACAGGGAATTATGACAATAATCTGAATTTTGGATGAATGGTCGGAAGGTAAGATAGACTGAAATCACTGGGTTTTTTTCCTCTTTGGCTACTTAACGTTTTTTGATGTTATGATTTTATAGGAATTAATGATAAGTAGAATGAAAATTAATGTATGATTTTGTATTTGTATTGGATGAAAAATAAGGCATCGAATAAAGAATAGAGCAATGGTAAAAAATAAAGCTATTGTCTTTTCTGACATTTATGATACCGCAACACTAGTATTTGTCATCGTTGTCTTATCCGACATTTAGAATATTCGATAAGTATGCGGCAACAGTACCTTTTGCATTGCCTGTCAAGTTAACCAGTATTAAAGTTCGCTATCATTATAAATGCCGGTTAAATCGACGATCTTTGAGGTTGCCAAAGCAACCTTGGTCAATCAAAAATGACCAATTAAAACTATGTTGTGGACGGATTCTTATTTGATATGTTGTTACGTCATTTTTGATAACGAAAATAATGTTATGGCAAAAAAAATTTTTGTCAAATTTTACATAAAAACAAGATTGTAGAAGGGACTATAATGCAAATTATCAAATTGTCCTTTTAAATTCCTCCAAACTTCACCATATACATTATTATCACATTTCAATGGAAAATTCTTTTTGTTATAGTAGCAAAAGATTTTTTGATAAATACAAGAGCAAACGGACTGCAAACTAGTAAGAGCGTTCCCAGTAGGAGGAGGGATTTCACGGATGGTTGGAAAAATTAAAATGGTAAAAACCCCCATTCAACCAGCAGCGAGTGGAAAGTCAATTTTTATTTAATTAAAAAAAATGCCGTTAAACGGTTTTCTGAAAACCGTTTAACGCCTAAATGGTTTTCAGAAATCAGAAAACCGTTTAGGACATGGTTTAAACGGTTTTCAAAAAACCGTTTAACGATCGCCATTTTAAACCCCACTTTCCATTCCTCCCCATGAGGCTCGAATTTAGACTGCTGGAAAGAACGGAAGTGGGAATCGTCTTCATTTTAGCATGGATTTACTCTGCTGGAAATGTTCTAAAATCAAAAATCATCATTTTTCTTTCCCGCCGTATATATCCTTTGCAAATCATAATTAGAGATGAAGTATGAAGCACAAGAATATAGACATGGAAATTCAGTTAACAAAAAACAGCATAATTGTCGTTTAGGGGAAAGAAGAGGCTGCGGTTAGTTGTATGTCTGATCCTACCCTCCGTTACGTAAAAGGTGAGCCCCACCAGCATGCTCTTTGCCCTGTCATTTGCAACAAACCCTACCCCCATTCCCTACAACCATACATGAAACCTGCACTTACAAAAGACATATACATAAGACATATAAGTTAACTACACACATATATTGTTTCTTCTAATGTTAAGCAAAGACTTGCATCAAAGAAAGCGTTTGTAAATCCCTCTCCAACACTGTTATATATACGGCCACCCTCACATGAAAAGCAAAAGCAAACCAAATAAAGGGACACTCTTCCAAACCCAAAAGCCAAAACCAAACACCAAAAAATGGAGAGAAGCTACAGGCCATTAAAACCGACCCAGAGAGAGCAGCAGCAGCAGCAGCAGCCAAAGCAGTGCCCTAGATGCGAGTCGACCAACACAAAGTTCTGCTACTTCAACAACTACAGCCAGTCCCAGCCGAGGTACTTCTGCAGGGCCTGCCGCAGGTACTGGACCGAGGGGGGTACCCTACGCAACGTCCCCCAGGGGGGCGGGTCCTACCGCAGGGCCAAGCGCCCTAAACTCCAAGGCACTGTCTCCCCCACCACGGCCAGCGCCCCACCGCTTCCAGTACTAAACACGGAATTCCTACAAGCGCCGCTTATGAGCACTGCCACCGACTTTGGTTTGGGCACCATGATGCTGCATAATATGAGGCTGCCGCCTCCTCCTCCTCCTCCTTCTCAGCCTCTCTTTGACCCTAACTTCATGATCGTGCAGCAGCATCATCATCAGCATATGAATTTCGCAGTTTTTACCACTGGCGCCACCTCCTCCTCTCCTGCTGTGGGTGCTGCTAGCAGTTTTTGGAACATTGATGGAGGTGAAGGCAGCTCTTCTCATCCAGCTCCTCCTGATGACTTGAATTTATAAAAGGACTTTAAACTGTTTATTAACTTGTTTGCTGATCAGATTATCTTGTTTCTTTCAAGTTGTGAGTTTTTTTTCCAGCATATTGTGTGTGTGTGTTTTGTTATGGTGTTAAGAGGCAGAATTGGTGTGCACATTTCTATTTGTATTAATCATATTCAAAGCTGGATTATATGCATAAATTTACAAATTTATTTTTCTTTGTTTTATTTTTATTTTATTTTGAAGTACATGTGTACAAAGAAAGCAGTATAAATTTCCATTGTGTTTTGCCTGTTGGTTATGAAAGACTGATACTGTGAAGAGTGGGAGGGAGCATTTTCTGATTCTAGAATTAGAAAGTGTCAAATCTCAGGCATTGGGAAATTGAACAAATAAATTGATGTTTTTTTGGGGTCTGATACAGCCGCATTTTTTCTCTGTGCTTATCTGAGATTCTTGTGTTTTTTTCATTTTCTATGTAAATAAATATTTATTAGCCAATTAAGAGCGATGGTTTTTTGAATTGTGCAGATATCGAGACAAGGTGACAAACTAGTGCATGTTGATTCTTCCAATGAACTCAGTTATTGGCCGTCCAAAATATACTTGTTGGTATACAGGCTTTTGGCCTTTCGATTTCTATTTTCTTCTTCTAGAAAAATGTGACAATTTATGTATTGAAATCCACATTATTTTGATTAACATATGCTTTAAATATGTTAAAACGAGAAACTATGAAAATAATCGTTGTACATCTTAAAAAAGTATATGCATTGACCCACCAACATAGGAGCAAATCACCTGGTATACATGTATAATTGATTAAAAATTATCAAAAAGACTATTGGAAATTGGAATATTATCAAAAAGCGTTAAAGAGCAATATGTTAACGTTTCTATTCTATAACACAAATTTGATCGTGCTATAGGCTATAGCACAAATTATCAATACATTTGTCAATTTTGTGTTATAACGTTGTTAAATCGTCTGTATTTTAAGCAAAGGCGATTTTTTTCTCAAATATATATGGTAAGATGTGTGTTTTTGTAGCACAATTACCATTGATACGGATTTTCTACCTCCTTTTCTATTCACCCCAACTATATCTTGTTGCTTTTAGAGTTACCTAATTCGAAATTAAATCAAACTTCAAAAGATGTTCAATCTAGATAGTATGGATGTTTTCTTTTGATTAACATAACTCTATTACGAAAATGTTAACCATTGTCACTTGTTAACATCAGCCTTGTTAAAAAACAAAATTATTTTGAAAATTTATCATTTCGAAATGTTAAGTCGAATATTGATCATAAACATTCAACTTTAAATATTACTCTGTACATGTTAGCATTATCCAAACACGCAATTTCTTATAAACATGATCCTTAACTATGTTAGAACATGCACGTACACATACATGTAAGGAAGGACAATGTTCCAATAGTCGAACCATGGGAAAATAATAGAACCATTGAAAAACAATATAGCTGTAAACTAATTTTGAAGGAGTTGCACAATTCGAAATGAGAACACATCTATAAAATTTTACTATGTTTCAATTTTTTTTTCTTTTTTTAGAGATACATACAAACATACAAATACACATACATACATACGTGCAAATTATGCATGTATGTGTGTATGTATGTATATGTGCATGTATATACTGCCAAACCAAGTAGATAGTTAGAAATGAAGAAATAGAATGATCCTGGTGTTTTTTTTATCAGGTCGGTGGATAGTACAAACTCATTGAGGAACTGACTGCATATTGGTCACATGCACATATATGTATCTTCTTTATTTTCCCTTCAATATTCTGAACTTCAATTACAGTATGAATTCCAACTTGACAACAGCTTACAATAATAAAACATCCTCTGCAGTTTGATGTGGATAGACACTTATAATGGACGTCCTTATCTCTGAACCAGCTAAAAAGGCCAAAGACCAGGATGCCAAATTTTGAATTTGCACTAGATTTTGTATAACTATAAACTTCAACGGTATTATTATTGCTTGAATGAATCGGATAGCAGTGGCTATCATCTGTAAATGGCGCCTTGTTATATATCTTACTTTATAACAAGAAAAGCATAGCTCACTGAAGACAACAATAAATAAGTAATGTTGGTACAAATGTAAGGGTTATATTATAGTGGTTCTACAGGTACAAATATAAAGTCAATATTAATTTCATAAGAGGATAAAATCATCAAGGATATTGTTCTATGTTTGAGATACAATCTCATTAACATACAATTAACATGTTTAAAAAATACATACAATAACGTGTGCTTGATGAGCATATTAACATTTCTGTAAATGAGTTGGGTTTATCAAGTAAACTATTTCAAAACAAACAACACTAGTGGGTTTAGGGCCCTTCTGAAAACCAAGGAGGAGGACACAAGGAGATGAAGAGGATGACGGTAGAAAAAGGGATAGTTTTTTTTGTATTTGTTTATAGATTGAATTAAATTTATTTTTAGTATATAATTATATTTATTTGTTTTGTTCTTGGATGAAACTGAGTATGTCATGAAATTTTAGTAAAGTAATAAGAATATAAGATATAGGAAGAGGTATAACAAAGCGAATTAGTGTAGGACGAAAAAAAAAAGGCGAATGCGGGGGAAAGTATGTTTAAATGGTAGAAGACAAGAAAATAATATAATATATTAGTAAGAAGAGGAGATAATAATAAGATAGTGAAAATTATAAACTCATATGACTGACCCAATCATTTGCTAATAAGGATGATAATGATGAATACTTTGTCTCTTTGGTGCTGCTTGCAGACTTGCAGCAAGAACTTTGCACTAAAGAAAAATTTCATTTCATATAAATCAGGAACTTCAGGCAACCGTCTATCTAACATCTAAACATATTTAAAAAGATATAAATGCAAAATTATGCTTCTGAATATATAACATTGTTATATATGACCAGAATACATTCCAAAATGTGAAGATGGTTAAAAAAAGAAAATACATGCATTTTGGCTGAAGATCAAATGAAATTTCCATGCACATTTAGCTAGCGTAATTTATTCATTTGTACAAGAAATGGACTTACAGAATCAGTAATAAATGCTTATGAATAATTTTTAAAACCATACATAAATGATTACTAAAATCTAGAGCGCTGCCACAATTTTTTGGCCATTTTATGATAAGAACTGCAGTGCAGTTTCAAAATTAAATACCCCTGTGCATTGCGCAAGTGTGTATATATATTACTTCGCATTTGGCAAGTAAGCCGGATTAAATTAACGGGTTTTGGACCAAAATTCTCTATTTTCAAAGCTTATGCACAAAAAGTTCTTGCTCATAAACACATGTAAATTAGGTCTTTATTTAGTTATTTTTTACCAAACTGTCATCTGTCAGAAAATCGACCTAACATCCTTTTTAGGGGCAAAAGCGGTATAAATTAGCCAAAATTTAAAAAATAGAGAACTAATTTTCATAACTTATTCTGAAGAGACTTTTCTTACATCATCTTTCAATTCCAGGCAGTTTGACAGCCATTCCTTTTAAATTAATCCAATAAAGCCAGTCATCAATTCAAGTTCATTTCATGCCAACACATTTTCAATACCTCTTCAAACAAAATTATTTCACGTCCCAACCCCCACAACCCATTAACCCACAACCATTTCTACTTACCCCCAGAGATGTTAATTTTGTATAAACCTCCGCCGTCCGACTCGATTCGAAGTCGAAAATATCCGTCCGTGTGTGTCCGTTTCTCATTTAGAACACGAATTTGAACAAGAAAATTTGTACGTCATTTTGTTCATACGAATTGTTCGATGAATTTTCTATTGTCCGTACATCGTCTGTTGTCCGCCACGTACGAAGATTGTTCGAGCCAAACTCACGTCCGGTCCGTTTCTGTCCGAAACTCTTATAGAACAGGACATGGACACACATATGTATGTTCCAGTCCACCCAAATAACACCCCTACTCACCCCTAATCAAAACAACAAATCAGCATCAATTACTGTAATGATCATAATTTTGACTAACATTATTTAGGACATTTAATTACATAAATAAAATAAAATAATGTCGATGGTTAAGTGATTGAAATTTGTTAATTAATAAGGAGTCGTGCCTTAGTGGACGTGTAAACAAAAGAGAATAAAAATAAATAAGTAGAAAGGAATAATATGGCAAGGGCAAAATAGGAATAGCCTATGTTCTTATACCCTAAACCCTTCTATCCTTCATTTCTTATTCACTTCAACATTCACAAACAAAACTAAAACCTTAAGCAAGTTTGGCGGGCCACCATCAAGAAGATTCAAGATGAAGGAAAGCTAGGATTCAAGTATAAAGCTTAAGCAAACCAATCAAAGAGCAAATTTCAACCTTCTTAACACCAAGCTTAGGTGAATAATTCGATTTGCATCTCACTTTTAATAATAATTTCGGTTTCAAGGTTTGATCCGAATTATTATGCAAATGATATGCCATGTTATGTTTGTTTAAATGAATATATATGCTTGTTAATGACTTATATTATTTCATGTAGATTTTATGATAAGTTTAGAATGGAAAACTTATTAAATGACATCCAAATGATTTGCGTTTTTGATATATGGTCGAAAATATTATTTTAGAAGTGAGTTTCAAGTTTTATAATTTTTAAGTTATTGTGGATTTATTATGAATTTTCTATGAGAGAAGACAATTAATATTGAGTTTAAATTATTTAAGGCAATTATATAATGAATTTGGGCCTGAAATTTATATATGTTAGAAAACATATTAAAAATGAATTATGGTAATTTTTGAGAAAATTTTCTAAGTATTTTGTTATGGTTATAATTAAAATTATTTAAGTTAAGCGACTTAAATGTTTATGTTTTATGAAGAAGAAGGGCTTATTTGTTAAAATATTTTTAATTGATAATTTTGAATTCGGTAGCCATTTTGAAAGAGGATTTTGATTAAGAAACATGAACCAATCATATTTTGATAAATTAGACAAATTAGGTGAAAAGAAATTACTTTAAAAGACATAAAATCAGTTTTGTTTTGATTTACCACTTCGCCACTTTCATTTGCTAGCTTTCGTCACAATACTTCCGCCTAAACCCATTCGATACCAATACACATGGTATCAAGCTATTGATGTATAGTGGATTGGAGAAAGGCGGAAGGGACCGTGTCGAAATCATGCTTTCAAAGTGGTAGAGGGCATTCTTACAAGCTTTCGAATCCATTACTTACTTTTGTTTATAAAAGATGTTATCGAAGAGGTTGAAGCCAACTTTATTAGCTTTCGAACCAATCAACTTGCCTTTATTTTAAAAAAGGAGCTTTCGAAAAAGTGGTCGCTTTTTGAACCTATTCGATACTAGCTGCCGCATTCATACATTTCGAATTAGTTAAGGCCACTTTTTATAGCCTTAAACCAATGTATTCAAAAGGGGTGGTTTCGACTTTTAATTCTAAAAGCAGCATTCTCAATGCTTTCGAATGGGTGGTTTAGCCGCTTTCAAATGGTTTCAGAGGCAATAGTTTCGAAACGGTGGGTTTCAAAACTATCCTATTTCTTTTATAGTTTTACTTGAGATTAATGCTTTCGAACGTAATGCTTTCGCCCTTGTTATTTATGACCATTTAGTTATATTAAGTGTTAAAACCAATGATTTCGAAAGGAACAATTTTAAATGGTTTCGAAGCAATGTTTCCACAAACTTTTATTTGAACCCAATGCTTTCAAAAGGTATTGTTTAAGGTTTTAAAACAAAGGCTTCAAAGGCATTGCTTTGGCTTCATGGCCTAGGTTTTCTAAGTTAAAAAGGGTTTTAATTTATTTTAAAGGGATAGATCATCCCACTGATTAAATTTTATCAATATTATTTTGTATAAAGCATATATCATGACATAAATATTTTAAGTAAAACAAAGAGTATGATTTCCTTGTTTTATAAAGATATGATTTCAAAAGGTAATTTATTTGTAAAGTTTGTTACAAGAAAATGAAATTTGAATAAGATAGTTAACCCTAATTTTATAACTCAGATATTAGAAGACCATATGAAACTGGTACGGGGTCGCGTTCTATATTTTAGCTATTAGCCCCTTAGCTAATATAAGTCTAAAATTCCAATGTGTAGGACTTTATCATGGATGAGACTAAAATAATATTACACACAGAAAAGAATTTACACGGAAAACACTACACCATAACATGGAATTACCAATACATATATTTTTGGTTTGCCAACACTTATTGCCATTATAGGATAACAACACTTAAAAATGTCACAACTTATTAAAACCCGTTACTAAATGGAAAAAGAATTTTCCAACGGGCATAATTTATTGGCAACACTTTTAGCCGTTATAAACCTAGGCAGAAATGAAATTAAGCGAAAACACATGGATAAAGTTGGAAATCAAATATTCCTTGTACTCTTACGCGTCATTCGACCTACCCGACGCTTCTTCCAGAAATAAAACGAAAAGGGGAAAAGTCTAGGACATTTGTTTTCGTCTTTCAAGTGGAATTCGAAGAGCTAAATTAGGTTTTCTTCGTCGAAATATGTAGAAATTCTACATAATTTAATCGCATTAAGGAAGGAGCCGCAACCTGAAGCATGTCGAATAGGCGCTCGTTGGAGTAGTGCACGCTAATAGATCAGGCGTTGGAGTGGCCAAACCTGGAGCTCGTTTTTGCGACGCAAGTAACAAGAAGGGTGCGACTGAGATGATGGAGTCGGAGGTCACGAATTGGCTGAAGAAGAAGACGAGTGACAACTTGGAACGAAGCATCTATAGCAAGCCCGATTTGATTGAAATAACCAAATTTGATCTTCTTCTTGCGTTAAGGTGAGTTAAATTATTTACTTTTTTTTATAAATATGATAATTCATGTTTGGTTATTATGTGCCCAAGCAATATCAATGAAAATTTTGCATTTTGCATTTTTTTTACTCCAATAAGCTCAAGTCGAGGATTTGTGCAAATGAAAACTCCAAACCCAAAGCTACTGCTTTGATCTTATAAGTCATAGGTTAATTAAAAATATAGGATTTTAGTAAAAAGATAAAAAACAATTATTCATTAATAACCGTTAAGAGAGTGTGAACCTTGGAACCATGAGATATAGCTTATTATTTTGTTGTCTTTCTTTTACCTTTTTTTCCAACTGTACTAAATAATAAATCACTAAAAGTGCTCAGAGTGAGGTCATAATCAATTGTTTTCAAGCTTATTCGTATTATGTTTTTGAACATTGGTTATTTGTTGTGAAAATTGGTTGATCCTGACTTCTTAAAACAACAATTTAGAGGATTACCACTGTCCCTCATTGGAAATTCCCTACATAGTTTTGTATGTCCAAAAGATTATGTAGACACCTTTACATTTTTGTTCAACAACTATTTGTAGTGACAGCACTATTTACTTTCAAAACTTGTAGTTTCTTAGCTTTTGATTTTTTACTTCATTTTATAAATAGGTTTTTCAAATTTTACTAATTCTTTTGACACCTCATACCTGTGTAATCTTCTGGGTAACGGATCCAATGTATCTTTTGAGTTTATTTTGAAAATCCGTTCTCTCTTCCTTATCAGAGATAATATATGTCAATTTCGAATTTGTTTCATTCATTTTTGTATCTTTAGTTAGTATTATATAGTTGATGCCTATATGCCTATAATAACTCACTCTCAAACTGATATTCATGCACTTTATATATTGTGTAACTTACACACATTAGGTCGTAGTGTTAATGTCTTCATGGGATAATTAAATTTTGGTACCATGGTTGAAATTTTATTTTTAATAAAAAGAACATTGTTTTCATCAATTTTTTCATTGTTATTTACTTACTTTTAACCACGGTATGGTTGGATTAATTCAAAACCACTTTTCTATATTCATCTTGTTATAACATTAGTCTATTTTCTACATCATATTTAGCACCTACTACAAGTACAACTTTGCAGCTGAATATTTAGGCTTCTTTTAGTAATTAAAATATTTTATTGCTTCAAAATTATTTGCATGGTGGCTCAAATTATTTTAACCATGTATTTTGTTGTTTCCCATAAAACACTACGTAACTAACAATCATGGGTAAAACACTTTTACCACTGGTTTACAAATTGAGAAAGGTTAACCAATTTTTGGCGATGACTAACGACAGTTTTCTCAAATGGCAAGTGTGGTTGCCTAACATGGAAGTTGGTGGCCCCCAACAACTTTCATTCTTAACAGAATATGAGGCAAAAATTGATTTATGTGCTTAAATCTATAGTAATGGGCAAAGTACTTATCAAAGCTCATAAGTTACAATATTCAAAGCATTACATTGAAGGATCAGATCACTCGTTTTTTAAATGTATTTCTTCCAATTAACCACTTTTTGTTAGCTCCACTGTTTTCCGCCATTGTACTCACTGTTTTAAATTGGTACAGGTTTGTTGTAATGATTAAATCATAAATAAAGGTTAAAATACGCCAATAATTATTAAGCATTTTAAATTTAATTATTTAATCGTGTGGAGTTTTATTTTGGTCTTTGAATGACTAGAACAGTTGAAAAATACAAGAAGTTAACCGTAATTAGCATTCAACCATTATTATTCATAATGGATGTCTCTAAAAATAGATAATAATAGTTTGATAGCATTTTAAGGATGTACATATTAAAAATTACGCACACATTAACTAAGGTGATACTTGCATTACTCTAGAGTATGCATGGCCACCATATTGAGGAAGAAAAAAAAGTGAACACAAAAAGCGATTTATGCTATCACGTCTTTAGGTTCACACTAATCAATAGTCGTTGTATGATATCCCACGCTATGATAATATTTTTTCATCCATTTAATATGATTAACAAATGAATTAATTGATGTTTTTTGTCCCCCTATAGAGTGCATTGCCTTTGCCATAGAAAGACAGAGAAGTTAATCCATTAACTACAAGGTCTACTTTTAGGGGTAATTTGAATGCAGTTGACTACCTAAAATGGAGTTGACAATTCACTTTAGAACTTCAAATTTGTTTGAAGATTTTAGCATATAACTTTTGAAATTCATGATGGAGCAGAAATGGATAATAATGTTGTTTGAAGAAGGATTTTATAATTTACTCATTTGGACGTAATTCAATTCCTTGATTATTGCACATAAATTACTTATTACGACATGGGAATTTTGTTAAATCGATGATTATTTCTTTTAATTATTTCCTCTGTCTTTGTTATCTTTTTTATGTTCTTGGGTTGTGCGGGGTTACTATACTCAAATAATGGTTAATAGAGATCTACGTTGTATCAAAGAAATCTTACCTTGATAATGCAGTATACTTTGGTACAATTCATGAAGATTCATAGGTATTAAATGCATATTGTTTTCCATTTGTTCCGAGCCTATGTTTACTCTACTACTACCACTATATTTTGATATGCATATCGAAGCTGTTCGACCAATCATCTAAAAAATGAAGATACTTTTAAAGCTCACTCTGTTAATGATATTGAAGTATAATAACGCTCACGATTTGAAATTGTACTATTTTATCTATACATAATGATAATTTAACCCAACATACCTATGTATACTGTACAATATCAACTTGGATGTTTCAGTTGGTCCAATCCAATCGAACGTAAATTAAAAAACTAATAATGTCTTTTCCTAATATGTCGCTCAACTGGCTCTTTTCTTCAAAAAATTTAATATTTTTTTCAATTTTAATTTCTTTAATCCACACTGAAAATAAATGAACTTTCATCTGCATAGCTCATAAAACTGAACATGCAACCTTATGCAAATGGTTCCTCTGTTGAAGTTCTTGAAAAAATACATAAATCTTGGACCTATTGTTGATTTCTGCGTTATGGGTCAAGGTCAAGTTGTGACTTACTTCATATTGAGTTTAATATTCAAATTGTGACTTACAAACTGCTGCTTCATATTGAGATGTGAATTATAAGTTTATTATCCAAAATTATCTCTAATAGAATTAGTGGAAATTAGCCACAAGGGTCTCTTTAGCAAGTGAAATTAGTTTCTAGGACATACAACTGAAATAATTACTTTCAAGGACAAAATTCAAAATAATTAGTTTCTTAGGACCTAAAAACCTATGAAATTATGTTCTTGAAAGTAATTGGGTTGCTGACTTTGTCCTTAAAAGTAATTATTCTGCTGACTTTGGCCTTGAAAGTAATTTCTTTGAATGTGTGTTCTAGAAACTAATTGGACTGCTAAATTTGTCCTTCTGGTGAAATGCCCTTAAGTGGGAATTAGCCACAAGGGCCTCCATAACAAGTGAAATTAAATTCTAGAACACACAACTAAAATAATTACTTTTAAGGACAATACGCAAACTAATTAGTTTCTAGGGTCTAAAAACCTATGAAATTATGTCATTGAAAGTAATTGGACAGCTGACTTTGTCCTTGAAAGTAATTATTCTATTGACTTTGGTCTTGAAAGTAATTATTTCAGATGTGTGTCCTAAAAATTAATTGGACTGCAAAGTTTGTCTTCTGGTGAAATGCCCTAGAATTATTACTGTAAATGTAAACTGCTACTACATATTAAAAAGATTGAAGAGTCTTATTGTACAATATGTGAATTGTAAATTTACTATTCAAATTATTACCTTAAGTGTTATAACTACTATTGTACAAACAGCTGCTTCATACCGATTTTAATTCGTGAATATAATACTATTACTTTAGTATACATATATGGAAAAAGAAGATATATGACTCTCACTATATGTGAATCATAAGTTTATTGCTCACTAACTACTGGTAATTTTACTGTTACAAAATCTTATTCGGTCTCTGTACTTGAAAACATTTTTACTGGGATGTAATAAATCTCAATTATGTTTACAAAACAGTTATATTCAATGCATGGATCCTCATTATATCACCAATAGCAATCCAGACTCAATTAGTGAGTCTAGGATTAGGTGAGGTATATCCATATATGTTAAAGTTAGTTGTTGTGCGTGTTTGGAACCATTTTTCAGTAGTACATGCAGTGGGTGGTGTCCCCTTTCAATAAGATCACTGTAAAGTTACCTGTATAAGCATCTTGCTTCAATGTCTAACAGGTTTATTTTTTATGATACAGAGCATTGTTTATTTCCTTCTAACAATTGGGCTTGAATTCTTACCACATCCCAAACTATGGATTTCTGGTGTCAGGCATTGGTGGGGACATATCTTTTCTAGCTGGGATGACATATCTTAGAATTATTATCAACCATTACCAGGATCATTTGATTTGGATCAACTAGATGATGAAGATATTGATGTAAAAGAAGAAAGGCCTAAAATAGTCAATGGCTATGCAGATAATGCAATAATTTACTTGCATAATTTACGCAAGGTATTACTCATAGATTAAATATATTTATCTTATTAGCCTTTGCGCATTTTGTTAGATATTGAATTCTATTCAAGTAATCAAGATTTGGAGCTTGTCTATGAATCCTTGCCTTTTCTATTTATTTCTATCATTGTGATTTATTGCTTATGTTAATTGGACACTAATATATTTTAATTTGTTGTAATTCTGGATTTTCAGGTTTTTCCTGGAAATCACAATAATTCTGCGAAGGTAGCAGTTCATTCACTGACTTTTGCGGTTCAAGAAGGCGAATGCTTTGGGTTCTTGGGAACAAATGGAGCAAGCAAGACAACAACATTGTCATTGCTAACTGGTAAGCTTCCTTTCAAAATTTTAAAAGCATTTGTTTATCTATTTTTTTATAACTTCTCTCTCAAGCTAAATTTTTAACCACCGGTCCAGTGCTAAGGCACCTAGCTTGAGTTGTTGCTAAAGGCCTTAGTTTCAAAGTTCAAATCAGAAACCAACTTCTGTTTAGAGATCAATTTCGATATCTTTACAAAACCCAATTCAAAAATTAGAAAATTTACTATGTGTTTTTTTAAAATCTTGTTCATTTTTTAGCTTGCTATGAAATGATTAGGGGTTTGTAACTTTTATCACACATTTTTTTATTATACTTGGAGAAAAAGAAAATTCCGTAAGGCATGCACCTCAACAGCCTATGGAATGCATTTTGTATGTCTCGCATGCCTCAGGTTTGCTAAGGCATAAGCTGTAGAGGTAAAAAAATAACAACCCGCCTTTATGAGCAAATCTCAAAGTGTTTTTACTCTAGTTTACCTTGAGATGCACTTGAGGTGAGTCTTTTAAAACAGTGTTGAGAATATCGTGGAGAAATTTATTATAAAGTTGATTTTTGGTGAAACACGTAAACATGCATTGGGTTCATGTAAGTGTTTTCATGGATAGCTGCGCAACTTTAGGTTTGATCGATATGAAAAAATTGTGGTATAGATATTTCATAAAGTAATGGTGGATCATGTGGGAGAATGTAAATGCAATATGCATTTATCATGATGTAATCAAACAATTAATCTAGTAATAGGGTAATAAAATTTGGAATGTGCAAGTTTAAAAAAAAATAGGAGTTTCCATTATCCATTATCCGTGGTGGAAGAGTTATGCGACGTCAAAAGCTCAGTAGATATAAGCTTGTAATTCTATTTTTCTAGAACACACATTAAGACAATAGCAATATTCATTTGGTTTCGACAAATCCGAGTTAGAAGTTTAAGGTAAATAAAAAAGTAGGATATTGTTTTGTGTTAGTAAACAACATGATGATTCTTACATATGGTACAACAGAAATATATTCCTCTATTTCAATTTACAACCGAATTACTTATTCCACTGAACCTGGTGTATTGATACTCCATTTTGATTACTGATCAGTAAGAGTCACCAAGCTAAAAAATTCAAATGAGAAGCGAATCAATAAAGAAAAAACACACAATTTTGCTGAATACCAGTGTGCTGGCAGTGTAATTGATGGAATTTAGTACTTCCAGTGAAGGGTAATTTTTCTTTCGGTCGCAATATCATAAATTTTATAGCCAATAGTATATAGTAATAAAACTATTTGTAGTTGGTGACAAGAAGGAATACTCTAGTTCGTACTTTTTTCTTTTCTTTTTGTGTGGAAAATATTGTTCATACTCCCTATGTTTCTTTTCATGTTCATTTAATTGTAATGTTGATTTGACATCATTAAGGGGAAGAGTACCCATCAGATGGAAGTGCATATATCTTTGGTAAAAACATATGGTCAGATCCTAAAGCTGCTCGTCGTCATGTAATTCATGTTGATCGATCGATCTTTGTACATACATATATGTTATCTCGGAATTTGATTTTATATACCGGTAATTCTTTTGTACCCGTCTATCCAGATTGGTTACTGCCCACGGTTTGATGCTCTTTTGGAATTTCTTACTGTTCGTGAGCATCTTCAGCTTTATGCCCGGATAAAGGCTGTCCCTGAAATCAACTTAGATGATGTTGGTTTTTTCCTTCACAAGTAGAATAAAATAAATCACATCATGGATATTGGTTATACTTCATCTCAAACTTTTGATTGACCTGAAATTTTTTCGTAACGGGTTTAGGTTGTAAATGAGAAGTTGATCGAGTTTGATTTATGGAGACATGTGGATAAACCATCAGTTGTACTCAGTGGTGGTAACAAACGCAAGTTGTCAGTTGCAATTGCAATGATTGGGAATCCTCCTATTGTGATTCTTGATGAGCCCTCTACAGGTTTTATTTTTATTTTAATCATTCATCTGTGCAGTTAATGTTTGTTCATAACCACTACATTTAGTTTCAAATGTTATTACGAGATTCCAACTTGAGACCACTCGAATCGAAATCTCCTGAGCACAGCGGAAGACGGGATCGTGATAAGAAGTGTAAAAACAACCAACCAATAACTCAAATCTAATCTCAACCAATCCAAAGACAATCACAATCCCAAATAAGCAATAATGAAAAATAAATCACACAGCGATTGATAGTGGTTTCACAAACGTCGTGTTAGTGTACATCCACTTTAAGATAGAGCTTTATTATTATTGATGAGAAGAGCACAAGAGATTGATTACAATGATCAAATTAAATTAGAAATTGATTTGTGGAGAAGAGAATTGAAGAAAATTAGGTTTTGATAAACCCTAATTAGTGGAGGCTAATCTTTTGCAGTCGCTTGCATATCTGGATCTGGAACCTGAAGCTAGCTTATATAGGAGAAGAGAAACCCTAGGCAATATTCCGAAATTGCCCCCGCAGTTGACGCAAATCTTCACGCTGAGTCCACAGAACAAAACAGGCGAAAGACGCCTGGTCAGACGTTTGACAAAAGTTTCGAGAAACAATTCTGCACAGACTCAGACGTCTGATCCTTTTGGTCAGACGTCTGAGCTCATCCTCGGGAACAGATTTCCTGAGGGGTCAGACGTCTGGCCATTTTCCTCAGACGTCTGACCCAGCCCAAAACAGCCTACTCCACCTTTTTTCATATAACTTCCACATCCGAACTCCGATTTGCGAACCGTTTTCTCCATTGCGAAGCTACTTTCGACCTCTACAATTCTCCATATAGTGTCGCCAAAATTTAACACTCCACCTCGACACTATATCCATCTCCAACTCTAATGGTACAATACCATCAACAACAACTGATAGCACCAACTATCACTTCTTCTACCTTCAAGCAAACATGAATACTTTCCCAATGAGCTCCGGCAAAGCCACCGCCCATTGCACTCCACCAACGAGCTCAGGCAAAGCCTCCGCCCGCTAATGAAATGTTGAAAACATCCAAATCATAAGCTATCTCACCAAAGACTAGAACTAACTAAGAAGATAGAACCTCAATCTCTTACTCATCTACCACCAAGCTCCTCCCTTAACCGTGCCACCCCGTGGCACCTAGCACTTCTCCAAGCGAATCAAGTTCGAGCAATGCTCGAACTTCCCAACCGGCAATGCCTTAGTGAACATGTCTGCCGCGTTATTTTTTATGTGCACTTTCCGAAGATATACTTGCTTATGCTCATCTATGGCTACTAGAAATGACTCTCTCACCTCAATATGCTTAGTCCGTGAGCTAAACGCCAAATTCTCTGCCAAGTGAATAACACTCTGGCTATCACATCGAACATCAATACTATCATGTCTGAATCTCAAGTCACACAACAATCGCTTCAAATAGAATGCCTCCTTTGCCGCCTTCGCTGCGGCTATCAACTCCGCCTCCGTAGTGGATAAAGCAACTACGGTCTGCAATCTAGATCTCCAACTTATGGCTGTATCCCCAAGTGTGAAGACATATCCGGAAGTTGATTTTCTTCGATCCCTATCACCAGCGTAGTCCGAATCATAATAACCAACCAACTTGCAATCCATCGCCTTACTACCGCCAAAAACAAGACCATGAGATGATGTGCCTCTAAGGTATCTCAATATAAGCTTCACAGCTTCCCAATGCGATTTTCCCCGGATTAGCCATGTATCGACTAACCATTCCGACGACATTTGCAATATCAGGCCTTGTACACACCATAGCATACATTAGACTTCCAACCGCACTAGCATATGACACCTTTGCCATATACGGCTTGCCTTTCTCCAAGATAGGTGATCCTTTACTCGAAAGCTTCATATGCAAAGGTAAAGGTGTATTCGATGCCTTTGCATTCTCCATGCTAAACCGGCAAAGCACTTTCTTCATGTATTCCTTTTGAGTTAGTTTCAACTCAAAATGCTTTCGATCCCTTACAATTTCCATGCCTAATATTCTTCTTGCTTCTCCAAGATCCTTCATTTCGAACTCCGATTTCAAACTCAGTTTTAACTTGTTGATTTCATTCTTATCCTTAGAAGCAATGAGCATATCGTCCACATACAAGAGTAAATACACCCAACAATCATTTTCCAATTTCTTGAAATAAACACAAGCATCCTTGATGCTTCTATCAAAACCATTTTCAAGCATAAAATGATCAAACCTCTTGTACCATTGTCTAGGTGATTGCTTTAGTCCATATAGTGATTTCTTCAGCTTGTAAACCAAATTTAACTTACCATCCACAACAAAACCTTCCGGTTGCTCCATGTAGATGTCTTCATCCAAATCACCATGCAAGAAGGCGGTTTTCACATCAAGTTGCTCCAACTTCAAGTCATGAACATCAACTATAGCAAGTAATATCCGGATAGAAGTATGACGCACAACCGGTGCGAATATCTCATCATACTCCTTTCCCTTCCTTTGTGCAAACCCCTTAGCCACTAGCCTAGCTTTGTATCTCCCATCGTCCTTCACCTTGTATATCCATTTGCACCCAAGAGCACGGTTTCCTTTAGGAAGTGGAACCAAATCCCAAGTTTGATTCTTCAACAATGATTGCATCTCTTCCTCCATGGCACAAATCTATTTCGAGCTATCACTCGACTTCATGACTTCATCAAGGTCCATCGGCTCATCTTGGACTACATGAAGAGCATAGTCCAAATTATCACAAAAACTAAGATAGTTCCAATCACCATATATTTCGGGTGGTCTTATAGTACGACGACCAACCCGAGTAGCAATACCATCACCCAAACTCCCTTCAGCTCCACCTTGAACCGAATCTTCTCTAGAATCATGCATATCACCAACACTACTAGAGGTACCCTGTGGACTATGTGATATAACATCAACCGCTACTTCCTCGCAAGCATCTCCGACTACTCTACTCTCTCTACTCCTTGGACAAAATGTGGAAATAATTTCCTTCTCCTTTGATTCACCATGAACCAAATCCGGAACATTCGATGAGCTTCTTTTCTCCTTGAACATCGCCGACTCATCAAAAGTAACATGACGAGAATTCACTACCTTCTTCGTTTCCGGATTCCAAATCCGATAGCCTTTTACTCTATCCGTATAGTCAAGCAATTGAAAGCTCTAGGTTCAAGCTTATCATTACCCGGATCATGCACATAAACCGGACTTCCAAAGACACGAAGATAGCTCAAGTCAATACTCTTTCCCTTCCACACTTCTTACGGAATTTTGTGATCAATAGATGAGCACGAAATTCGATTAATAATATGCACTGCGGTTGACAAAGCTTCAGCCCAAAATCCCTTCGCCAAACCCAATGTCAATCTCAAGCATCGAGCTTTCTCAAGTAGAGTACGATTCATCCTCTCCGCAACACCATTCGACTGCAGATCTCCAAGTGTAGTAAAATGCCTCCGAATACCATGATGTTTGCAAAACTCCAAAAATTCTTCGGAAACATACTCTCCGTCATTGTCAAACCTTAGAACCTTCAAAGACTTTCCACTCTCATTTTCAACAAGAGTCTTCCATGCTTTGAACTTTGCAAATGCCTCTGACTTGGCCTTCATTACACACACCCAAACTTTCCGAGAAAAGTCATCTATAAAGGAAATATAATAGCGAGCTCCACCTAAAGAAGCTACAGGTGCCGGTCCCTAAACATCCGTGTGAACATACTCAAGAACCCTTCTCGAATCATGCTTTCCTTCACTGAATGAAAATTTTGTTTGCTTCCCCATGACGCATTCTTCGCAAAACTCTAACTTGTTGAAACTTTCTCCATCGATCATCTTACTCTTTCGAAGAATGTCCAAACTCCTCTCCGAGACATGACCTAACCTCAAATGCCACAACCTAGTCGCATCCAAGCCACGAGAACTATCAACTCCTATACAAGTTTCGCCTTCCACAGTCACTCCTTGAAGCAAATAAATACCATGAGTCCTAGCAACCTTCATCACCACAAGCGCCCCCTTCGAAACCCGCAAGCTATCACTCTCAATAGTGATCTTACAACCTAAAGAATCCAGCTGCCCCAAAGAGATAAGCGACTTCCGAAGTCCCGGAACATAGCGTACATTAGTGAGAGTACGAATCACTCCGTCAAACATCCGAATTTGCACGGAACCAATGCCTTTCGACTTGCAAATAGCACAATTTCCCATAACAATTGAATTTCCTTCTTTGTCGATGTAAGAAGAAAAACAATTCCTATTTGGCATCATATGATAAGACGCCCCCGAATCAAGTACCCAATCGTTACCCGAAACATCCGATGCTACCGCCGACAACACATCTACATCTCCCTCACCAACTCCACTGTCCATCGCTACAGATGAAGATGCTACTTCCTTCTTTGCCTTCTCCTTGTCCGGACACTCATTCTTCCAATGATCGGGCTTCTTGCAAATATAGCACTTGCCTTTTCTTTCCTTCGACTTTCCTCTCCAACCGGGGTTCCTTGATTTAGAACGCCTCTGGTTCTCCTTCTTCACATACTTCTCCTTCTCCACAAACAAACCATGACCATTACTAGCACCACTTCCATCATCACCTAACTCCTTCATTTGATCCCGCAACTTCTCGCTAATAAGACCCGTCTTGACATCATCAAGAGTCAATGTATCTCGGCTATAGATCAAACTATTTGAGAAACCTGTATAGCGATCTGGCAACGAACACAACAATATCATCGCCTTTTGCTCTTCCTCAATCTTCAAATCTACCGCATTCATCTTCATTAGCAAATCATCAAAAATATTCAAGTGCGCCTTAAGTGAATTACCTTCCTTCATCTTATAGGTGAAGAACGTTCGCAATAAGATCAAACGATTTGTCAGTGACTTCTTCATATATAACTCCTCCAACTTGTCCCAAATACCCTTAGCGGTTGTTTCACCACTAATTTCAGAGATAACATTCTCTCCCATGGCAAGTTGAAGTGTAGTGAATGCCCACTCTTCCATCTCCTCTCTCAACATCCGAGATGTCCGCTGGCAACAAATGTGTGTCAAACACTACCCGATGCACCTGATTCCTCCTTAGAACCGCTTTCATCTTCCATTCCCACTTTTCAAAATCATTATCGCCATTCCATTTGTCTATTACCAATTGTGATCCTGAAGCTACATACGATCCACGTACATAAGGCGCTACACCACTTGGATTACCCATTGAGGAACTACTTGAGGTATTATCTGTTTCTGGTATTTCTACAACCACCTATCAACACCAATGCTCTAATACCAAATGTTATTACGAGATTCCAACTTGAGACCACTTGAATCGAAATCCCCTGAGCACAGCGGAAGACGGAATCGTGATAAGAAGTGTAAAAACAACCAACCAATAACTCAAATCTAATCTCAACCAATTCAAACACAATCACAATCCCAAATAAGCAATAATGAAAAATAAATCACACAGCGATTTATAGTGGTTCCACTAACGTCGTGTTAGTGTACATCCACTTTAAGAGAGAGCTTTATTATTATTGATGAGAAGAGTACAAGAGATTGATTACAACGATCAAATTCTAATTAGAAATTGATTTGTGGAGAAGAGAATTGAAGAAAAGTAGGTTTTGATAAACCCTAATTAGTGGAGGCTAATCTCTTGCAGTCGCTTGCATATTTGGATCTGGAACCTGAAGCTAGCTTATATAGGAGAAGAGAAACCCTAGGCAATATTCTGAAATTGCCCCCGCAGTTGACGCAAATCTTCACGCTGAGTCCACAGAACAAAACAGGCGAAAGACGCCTCAGACGTCTGACCAACATGGTCAAACGTTTGACAAAAGTCTCGGGAAACAATTCTGCACAGACTCAGACGTCTGACCCATGGTCAGACGTCTGAGCTCATCCTCGAGAACAGATTTCCTGAGGGGCCAGACGTCTGGCCATTTTCCTTAGACGTCTGACCCAGCCCAAAACAACCTACTCCACCTTTTTCCATATAACTTCCACCTTCGAACTCCGATTTGCGAACCATTTTCTCCGTTGCGAAGCTACTTCCGACCTCTACAATTCTTCATATAGTGTCGCCAAAATTTAACATCAAAGACAATAGTTTCAAGGGTGTGGGCTGTTGAAATGAAGGTCTTGGGGTCTAGAATCAAATCTATGACACATCATTAACCACTTATTCTGATTTGTCTTAAAGAACTTCCATAATTTGAATCTTATTATGCAAATACTACCAGAAGAATCATTTCTTCCAGATTTAATACATTTAATTACATTTGTTGAAGGGGTATTTGTACCTTTTCAACTTTCTTGTACCCAGACCAATTGCAATTCTTTGTATTGATATTGTCCAATTTGATGAATAGATTGATAGATAAGTATGGGAAAATTCTTGGGGAATTCAACTCCTTGTATTGATGTTTTTCCATGATTGCATATTATTCAACCCGAGCCACATTTTTCTTCTTGGGCTTCTTTTTTTATTTTATTTTTTATTATTTTTACTACGGTTTTCTTTTTTGCAAGTTTGTGGCGATGCCAGCTGTGGAGTAGAAAAATCAAATGCCTGTCTTGAAAAAATTTCTGCATTTCAGAAATGTAATTTGGAAAAAACTAAGTGAAAATGTAAGGGAGCTATGTCATATCCGGTTCGATTCAGTGAGGCATGCTGCAAATTTGTTTACAGTTCATGGAGCTGAATGATCTCCACCATTGTTAATATTTTAATCTGACTATCTGAAATACCTGAGAAGTTTTATTTTGAAGTCAGCAGTAGTAATCAAAATCTTTGTTCTTGCCAGGTGAAGAAGAGACATCCTTGATGAATATCTTTTGAGCTCAGTTATACATCGGTCTTCTTTTAAGCTTGTTTTATTTAATGTCTTTTTATTGTTAAATCATGTGTTATCACTTTAATTACTATTCGTCATTCTTTGTAGTATAAATTTTAATTTAATATTGTATTGAATGCATGTAGGGACTTGTAGAAGAAGTAGAAGAAAAAAGGAAATTAGATGGTAGTTCTAGTGGTGATGGTGAAGTAAAAGATCTTGAAAATGATCCAATTGCAGAAGTTTTTGGTTCCGATAGAAATTGAAATTGTTGTCGGGCAGTTAGTTTTACTTCTTCTATGAAACAAGTAAAGAAAAATTATTGCCTCAATTATTGTCTTATCTTTTGTTATTGTAGTTCGATATTAGTGTGAAATTGGTAAATTATGTATTGGTAAATTATGTATTGGTAAACTTAATTATGTATTGAACTTCTCTTTTGTTAATTGATGCTCTATTTTTATTACCATGATTATGAATATTGTTTATTGATTTTTTTTTTTGAAATGATACTTTATATACAATGTGTCAATGGAACAACATATCACATGTCAATAAATGTTCGAATCACGCTACGCAAGTTTCGAACTTGTGACCTTTCGCACCAAAGACGAATCACATAACCACTTGGACAATGATGTTTGTCTTGTTTATTGATATTGGTTGAGTTATAATTAATTTGTTAAATTAAGATAATATTTTATATTAAATATAATCTACATTATATCTTTCAACATTCACATTATCAATAAGCGGTTATTTGCTTGCATACATTTGTAACACTTATAAGCGTTTGGGAGATATTTTTCTCCAACGTGTATAAGCGTTGGGGAAAAACATCTTCCAACGTTTATAAGCGTTGGGGAAAAATATCTCCCAACGCTTATAAGCATTGCGAGATATTTTTCATCAACAAGATAATTTTCCCCAACGCTTATAAACGTTACAAATAAATGCCCACGTCCCTATAGCGACACATGTAAGTGTTACTGAAATTCTTGGCAACTATAATGTGGACAGATAGTCCATTGATTTCTTGACTATGATGCATATATGTATTTTCTGCTACTGTTATAATCAGTTTGATTGCAGGATTTTGATTTGCAAAAGATAAGCTTTTAAAAGGATATTGACGAGGCGAAACCCGTTCCGCTAAACGGCGCGATCTCACTTAATATCAGTAAATCGAGATGTAATAGTATTATTCACACCGGATTTTATGTATGACTCGAAGTTTTTATTTTTCCCTTTAAACTCTCGGGTGCTCAAAAACTAATTTGAGTAGATTGAGAGTTAATTCCGAAGACATGCAGGAGGCAAAGCTAGCTATGTGGGAGTAGATTAGTAGTATTTCCACTGTGATGTATTTACCACTGATAGGTCTATCTAGTTCTACGATCATCCAAGGGGGCATCTTCATATGTCACTCTTAGCGTAATTTATAATAATTATATTTGATCAAAACTTGGGAATCGTTTTAGGATTATGTAACCGAATATGAAATATGGATTTGAAATGTAATCAGAAAAGTTGTTCTTGAATCTTTGTTAATTTTATTTCATATTCTTGTGATTTTGATATTATGAATACCATTAACATTATCATATTTTGTCACCGGAAGTTAATATTATAAACGACTGCAGCATCTGTAGCGCTTAGCTTCAGGCCTCAAACTAGGGGATGTTACAACTTGGTATCATAACATAGGTTTATGAAAACTTAAAAGAAATTTTAAACTTAGAAATGATTTTGAAAACGTAATCATAAGGAATTAGAAAGAAGATTGGGGTATGGGATAACATTATAGTAACGTACTTATATTTGATATATATATATATATATAAGTATGCGCTTTATCTCTATTCTCTCATCTTTCTTAGGCTATTCTTTCGTTTCTTACAAAGACTCGAATGCAGATTTTAAGGAAGTAAGATATGGATGCTAGGAATGAAAGAGTTAACCTTGTTGGAGGAAGCACCACCACCAATGGAAATGACAGACCAAACATTAGAAAGAATCCAGGCCGTGCACCAGCTGCTAATGTGGGTGCTGGAGTGCCACAAGTTGATATGAGAGCTATGTATCAGTTCTTCATCAACCTGATGCAAGCTAGAGATGCTGCGGGATTAGTTGGAAGAAATGTTGAAGGAGGAAATCAGGAAGCTCCGGTGGTCAATAACTATGTAATACTAAGCAGAGACTATGCTAGAATTGGAGGGAAGCCATTTATCGGGAATGAGGACGCAATTGAAGTGGAAAATTGGTTGCTTCATTGTGAGAGAATTTTTGCTGATTTAGGGCTTAATGATGAGCAGAAGAGGAGACTTGCTTCTAGGCAGTTGCAAGGAGCAGCACTGTACTTGTGAAACAGTGTTACCGTGAGAGTTAATGAAGAGACCATGACTTGGGTGGAATTCAGAAGGAGATTTGAGGAAAGATTCATGTCGGAGATTGCTAAGCTGACTCTGCTCAGGAAGTTTACAGAGTTGGAGTAGGGAGACATGACAGTGCTTGAGTATGCTACCAGATTTGAGGAGCTATCGAGATACGGATATGCTACGATTGATACGGTTACAAAAGAAATGAGAAGTTCTTCCGCGGATTAAAACCCGAGCTTGCTATAAAAACTTTACCACATATTAGGGATCCGTGCGATGTAGTTGTTGAGATGGCCTTGAGGCAGGAGGAGATGCTTGCTTTTCTTGATGGTAACAAAGCAGGGGAAGCTCAAGGAGGGCAGAACCAGAAGAGAAAGTTTTTCCATAAGAAAGGCGCTCAGAAAGGAGGAGCAGCCAAGAAAAGGAAGGCCGATGTAGTTTGCTATAAACACGACAAGAAGGGACACTATACTCACGAGTGTCGGACATGCAAAGGGAAGAAGGCTGCTAACAAGAAAGAAGTGAGGTGCTTAAATTATGATCAGATTGGACATTATAAGAACCAGTGCAAGGAACCAGACAAGGATGGAAAATGCAAGATGTTAATTGGAACCAGCTACCTCAAGACCAACAACTGAGGAGAAAGGAAAAGCTATGTTGGGAGGTATGCTTCTAATTCATGATGTATTAGTTAGAGTTCTATTTAATATTGGTGCGTCGCATTATTTTATATCTCATTGTTTGATAGATAGGCATAACCTAGAACCTTCATATCTAGTTACTTTCTTAAGGGTTGTGAATCCGATAGGAGGGTATGCGATTCTTGGAATGAGATGTGATGTGACGCCCCACCTCTATACTCACACTAGCCAAGGACACTACGGGGTAATGTCGATCGACTAACACGAAGAATAAGGCTGTTAGGAGCGACCATCTGTGTAATTGCTTTGTGCGAGTACCGAAATGTCAAATACTATAACTTACATTTCAGAAATCCGACATATCAAATACAAACTCAAAGCTACCACACAGTGGCTATGTGAACTTCAGAAACAAATATAGAAATAAACATAACACAAATTAGTCACAGATATTCATATCACAAAGGCGGAAACAGATATGAATATATCACATAAAAGTGTACATCAGAGTAGTGGTCATACAAGATCCACTACATCATAAAAGAATAGGTACAAGTGCTAGACAAAAGAATAAGTATACATCAAGGAGTCTCTATCTCGAATGTATAAAAGCAAAACTACTCATCTAAATTAGTTAGCCAAAAGTCAAAAGCTAGTCCCTGCTAAATAGTCAAGTGGAAGCACCTGTAACACCTCGATCTGACCCGAGTATTATTTAAGAAGAGAAATAATAAACAGATCAGTCTAGTTGTTTGTACCAAAAATGGGCACAACACTCTTCGGGAGTTGTTTGAAGAGATAAAATGAAAATTATAAATGTAAAACAGAGATTATCTAACAAGAACTCCAACAAATAAGAATGTAAAGTGCACAGACAAGCAGTTTAGAGTGGTTCGGCGTATAGCCTACGTCCACTATGAAGTTTTGATGGTTTTATTGATTCTCTTTCAATGATTACAAGCGTTTACAGCGATGAACAGCGGATTACAGTTTAGAATTCGAAATTGACAGCAAAAGTATGATGCAAATCTCAATCCGGCAGAGTCTGGACGCTTCAGAGAAAAAAGATCCTTTTTCCGTTGATTCTGGGGCTCTATTTATAGGCGTAGGAGGCTTGGATTTCGCTCAAACTCCGGGAGACTTGGCCTGGCACGTGAGGGGACCCATTCGACCACTTCCAGAGAGTTTCAAGCCAATCTGTGATCGATACGAAATAATTTCGTATCGATCAGGATTACTTCCAATTGAGCTCAAAATTGGTGGAGACGTTCCTTGTTATGTGTGCAACCTTCAGTTAAAATTTCATCATGTTTGGATTAGTGGATTACGAGATATGGTCGATACGAACTGGAATTCCTCATAGGCTGTCTGGTTCGTATCCATTTCCCTGCGCTTTGAGCTTCGACTCGATGGTATCACGCGCCTCTGTGAAGACGTGGAACGCACACTTCGCCTCGATCCGGTCTTCACTCCGAATCGACCGCGTCGACTCCATACATCTCGGCGCATTCGCATCAGGAAAAGACGTGGTGCGTGCGCTTCGCCTCGATCCGATATTTGCTCCGCGTTGACTGCATCGTCTCCATGTATTTCGCCTCGTTCACTTCGAGAAATGACACGTTATCCAATCTGGTTGACCTGATGGATTCGAGTAGGACTTCATCCTGGGATACAAGGCAAACACTATCTGATGGATACGAAGTTGACACTGGCTGATGGATACGAAGCAGGCACTGTCTGATGGATACGAAGTAGGCACTGTCTGATGGATACGACGTAGGCACTGTCTGATGGATACGACGCAGGCACTGTCTGATGGATACGACGTAGGCACTGTCTGATGGATACGAAAACGAGGACCATCGATGGATACGAAATCCATCGATACGAACTGCCGCTCATTGATGGATACGAAAATGCGCTCTTCCCTTTGCCTTGCATCCATCGTAACTTGAGCATACGAACTCGGTTCGATCTGAAACTCGGAGCGTTGGTTTGCTTTAGTTTTCCCGATCATGTCCCATCGATTGGGGCTTGATCCGGACTTGGTCAAAATTCGTCGATATCCATGACAAACGACATTCGGAACCCAACTCCTTGATGTCCTGGCCTTGCCAAAAGGCGGGATAACACTAGTTATAAATATCATATAAAATGAGATAGGATAAGAGATATGACAAAAACGTATGATAACAATAATGTCATACTGTGACAAATATACATCAAATAACAACAAAAATCATACAATATCTCAAATCATCTCAAACATCCAAAAAGAATCACATTCTTTAAATTATTCACCAAAACACAAATATTGATAGAGCCCATCAATGCCTATCATCAAAATTGGTGAAACACAAATTCTAGAAATCATCAACTAGAAATCCAGAAATCACAAAAAGGGCGAGGGACCTATCACAAACGGGAGCATGAAAACTCTCCACCACGTGCATCACAAATGGAACGCTATTCCATGGTCGCTAACCATCAATTTTGAGTCGAAGCTCCACAAACGGCCCGAAGACCATGGGTCGCTACCCCACCAATTTCGAGTTGAAACTCCACAAACGGGGTTTAACCCTCACACAAACAAGGAGACGTCGCACATCGCTAGTCTAAATCACAAAATGATCATCATTGATCAATAAAAAGTGTCAATTACACTAAGCTAGTAAATAAGTGAGTTTAGCTTCATGTCCCATAACCACTAGCTTAACTTAAATATTTACGAACAAATTGTAGATTTCCACTCGAAAATTGTCACAAGATTTTCAATCGAACAAGTCCAAAAATTAACCGACGAAGTAAACGCAAGCATTTCATACCACTTGTTTTGCTAAGCCGTTTAATTAGATTTCTCCTACGAATGAGGTAAAGGTTTGTATATACTAATAGGTTGGAAAACGATTTTATAAACGAGTTTTGTATTAAAAATAGAGTTGATATCATCTTTGTGAAAGAGTTTGAATAGTTACTACTAGTATAAAAACCTTTGTATTTTAAAGTGACAAATCACAAAATTGATTGTGAAAACAATCAATCACCAAAAATTCACATACGACAATGTGAATTAAATCCATAGAATTCGATACCAAATCCATCAAAATGGATATTCCCAAAAAAAATCCCGAGAAAGAAGTTATCAAAGTCGATAAATGATAACAACAAATCGGATCATCAAGAATCGATTAAAAATCGGAAATCCACACAAAACTGCCTAAAATAGGTAAAATGCACATTTCCCAGATTCAGTCGACTGGACTGTATGGTCAGTCGACTGATACATGCCTAGAAACTCTCGGTTTCCAGGTTCAGTCGACTGAACTGTATGGTCGGTCGACTGATACAGGAACATAAAATTTTCTGTTTCTAGATTCAGTCGATTGATCTTACGGTTCAGTCGACTGAACTGTCATTTGCAGTATTTTCAGTCTAGCCCAAGAAGGGGCAAAAATCCAAACCGGAAGTGATCGGACGAGCAATGGAGACTAGGGATTTATGCCAAGCGACAACCCAGCCTTATAGGCTTTTCGATACACCCCAACAACATGTTCAAACATCAAAGATAGGATTTTTAAAGATTTGACTTTAAAACACCAAAAATTGGAATATTCATCAAACCAATTCAATTCAAAGGCAAATGGACAAGAAAAAGATGTTAGAAATTACTACCTAACAACTATCAAAGATATAGACATAGATGTGAGTTCAAAAACTCACCTTTTAAACCCAAAACAACAAATGAGAAGCTCTAGAACAAGCAAAGATTGATTTCTCTTCAACAACACCTCTAGAATCTTCAATCTATTATCAAAGGTGAAGTTTTTCCTAAGTTAGATTATAGGAATTTCTTAAAATTGAAGAGGGATTGAGATGGAGAAGATGAAGCTTACCTAAGCTTCTTTTGGATTTTGGACTTGAATTTTGAGTTTCCTAATCAAAGCTAGGGTTTAGGAATTTTAATTTCCTCTTATTTCCCCCATTTTTACTTTAGCTTGAGAGTGTTAGGAAATGAGGAGTGAAATGAATGAAGAGGAGTGGAGTTGGGTTATTTGTTAGGTTGGTGGGCTGAAACTCAAACCCAAAGCCCTAAATGAAAATATCAAAATTTTACTCAACTCCAAACATATCGATGTTTATACTCAAAAAGGTCGCAAACGCCATTTTGGACTCAATGGAAGTGGTCCTGAGTCCTAATTCGATTGTTTGCAAAAAGTGACATTTCGGACTTAAATTCGACTAACGATGCTATATTTAAATAAAACATTTTAAATATACAATCGTAAAATATGCGGGTTGTTACATGTGACCATTTAGAGTTTGAATTGTTAGGTCAGATATTTGCTTGCAGTTTGCATGTATTTGATTACGTAGAGTTCGAAATTATTTTGGATATGGATTGGTTAAGTAAATACGATGCTAAGATATTTTATTATGATAGGAAAATATCCCTTAGACACCATAGCTGTAGAGATCGAATTATATACTCTGTGGAAAACCCTAAATTTGAGGTAAATGCTTTGTTGGGTGTTATGGAGGCAGAAGACGAGTTAAACCGAGTTTTCATTGTTAGAGAATTTGCAGATGTCTTTGAGCACATGATAGGATTACCATCGAAACGAGCCATTGAGTTTCAGATAGATTTGGTAGCAGAAGCTGAACCGGTGAGTAGAGCGCCAAGTAGAATGACACCTATCGAGATGAACGAGCTAAAAGTGCAGTTTGTGAATTTAGAAGGTAAGAATTTTATTAGACCAAGTAGTTTGCCTTGGGGAGCAACCACAGTGTTTGCGAAGAAACCGGACGAATCGTTAAGGCTGTGTATCGATTATCGTAAGTCAAATGAGAAGACGATAAAGAATCGATATCTGTTACCTAGAATTGACGATTTGTTCGACCAGTTGAGTGGAGTCAAGGTATTTTCTCAGTTGGATTTGGCAATAGAGTTCCATCAGCTGAGAACAACAGAGGATAGCATTTCTTTGACGGCGTTTGGGACAAGATATAGTTCATACGAATGGGTAGTGATGCTGTTTGGACTAACAAATGTCCTAGCATTCTTCATGGACTTGATGAACATAATCTTCCAAGAACAGTTGGACAGGTTCGTGTTAGTATTCATAGACGACATTTTGATATACTCTAGAAATGAAAGAGAGCATGAAATTCGTCTTAGATTGGTGCTTGAGACTCTGAGGCAGCATCAATTGAAAGCAAAATTTTGAAGTGTCATTCTGGAAGAAGAAAGTGAAGTTTCTTAGTCCTGTAGTCTCAGAGAAAGGGTTGTCACTAGATCCGGCTAAGATCGAAGCAGTGAATAGTTGGAAGAGACCCAAGATAGTGACTGATATAAAGAGTTTTCTTGAATTAGTTAGTTATTATCGGAGATTCATTAAGGATTTTCATGGATAGCGGCACTGATGACTAAGCTAACTTGGAAAGATGTGAAGTTTGTCTGTATTGATAAGTGTGAGGAGGCATTGCAGAAATTGAAATACTTATTGACTAATGCACCTGTGCTAGTTGTTCCAAAAGGGAATCAGGACTTAGTGGTATACACGGATGCATGTGGAACAGGGTTAGGAGCTATGTTGATGCAAAGAAGTAAAGTGTCTGCATATGCTTCTCGACAGCTCAGACCGCATGAAGTTAGAAACCCAATACATGATTTGGAATTAGCTGCGGTAATTTCCGCATTGAAAGTGTGAAGACATTACCTATTGGGAGAAAAATTCGAGTTGTATATAGATCATAAGTCTTTAAGATATTTATTCTCTCATAAAGAGTTAAATATGAGATAGAAGAGGTGGTTGGAGTTTTTAGCGGCTTTTGACTTTGGTATTGAGTACACACCAGGAAAAGGTAATAAGGTTGCAGACGCACTTAGCAGGAAACATCAGAATGCGGTATGGCAATGATAGCTGAGTGGAAAGATTTAGAAGCATTGACTACATGCGGAATACAAGGGAGATCTGAGGCTAGTTCTAGTCGAGGAACTGCTATGTTGTCGTGTTTAGAAGTTCGACCGGTGATGATCGAAAGAATTGATTCTAAACAAGGAGATGATCATTATCAGCTGAACGGATCAGAAAGTTAGGGAATGGAAAAGAGAGCGATAACTTGAAAGATTTAAGTCTTGATCAGAATGGATGGTTGAGGAAGAAAGGAAGGGTGTGTGTTCCGAATGTGGAAACATTAGAAATGAAGTTTTTAAAGAGTGCCATCGTTTGAAGTTCACTATTCATCCGCGAGGAACTAATATATCAGGATATGAATAGGAGTTTCTTCTGGAAAGGTATGAAGAGAGATGTAGGCTTATGGGTGAGACAGTGTTTGAACTGTCAACAAATAAAAGCTGAACATCAGAAACCAAGTGGATTACTTTAGCCTTTGGATGTTCCAGTCTGAAAATGGATTCTATCTCAATAGATTTTATAGACGGGTTGCCAAAATCAAATGGAGTAAATGAGAGTATATGGGTTATAGTGGACAGACTGACAAAGAGTGCACACTTTATACCCGTTAAGTCGACCAGGACAACACTATATTTAGCTAAGATATACATGAGGATAGTTAGACCGCATGGAATTCCTAGTAGTATAGTAAGTGATAGAGATTCCTTATTTACTAGCGAGTTCTGAAATAGTCTACATGAGACTTTAGATACCGAGCTCAAGATGAGTACCGCTTATTATCCGTAGACAGATGGGTAAACGGAAAGAATTAACAAAGTCTTAGAGAATTTGTTAAGAGCTTGCATGCTAGATTCCGGAGGAGAAAGGTGAGACCATCTACCTTTAGTCGAGTTTTCGCATAACAACAGTTATCAGACTAGTATAGGGATGACACCATTTGAAGTTTTGTATGGAAGGTCATGCAAATCTCCAGTTTGTTGGTTAGAGACCGGGGGTAGATTAATTATTGATCCGGATTTAGTTAAAGAAGCTGCAGAAAAGATTGAGTTATGTTGATAAAAGCGGGAAGACTTAGAGTTCTCAGTTGGAGATAATGTTTTCGTCAAGGTGTCACCGATGAAAGGTGTAATCCGATTTGGAAAACCAGGAAAATTGGCACCGCGCGTATAGAGTGGAGTTACTGAATAGTTTGGCTGGAGTCTACAATGTTTTTCATATTTCTCATCTAAGGAAGTGTATTCGAGATCCAGAGACTATTATTGCACCGACTGTGTTAGATGATTTAGTAGTGGAACCGAATATGACTATAGTTAGAAAACCAATTCGTATAGTCGCGAGAGATGAGAAGAGATTAAGGAGCAAGACAGTCAGATTAGTCAAGGTCCAATGGAGTGACAAGGGGTAGACTGTACTTAGGAAACTGAGAGCAGGATTGGAAATACTTATCCTAACTTGTTTCATGGTATGTTTTACCTTTATGTTTGATTGTTGTGAGTACCTCGTTGTAATTTCGAGGACGAAATTTTTTAAGGAGGGGAGTTTGTAATGACTATAATTTTGACTAATATTATTTATGACATTTAATTAGATAAATTAAATGAAATAATGTAAATGGTTAAGAGATTGAGATTTGTTAATTAATAAGGGGTCGTGCCTTAATGAATGTGTAAGCAAAAGAGAAAAAAAAGTAAGTAGGAGGAATATGACAAGGGCAAAATAGGAATAGCTTATATTCTTATACCCTAAACCCTTATATCCTTCATTTCTTATTCATTTCAACATTCATAAACAAAACTAAAACCTTAAGCAAGTTCGGTCGGTCACCGTTAAGAAGATTCAGGAAGAAGGAAAGCTAGGATTCAAGTAGAAAGCTTAAGCAAATCAATCAAAGAGCAAATCTCAACCTTCTTAACATCAAGCTAAGGTGAATAAATCAATTTACATTTCACTTTTGATAATGATTTTGGTTTTAAGGTTTGATCCGAGTTATTTTGCAAATAATATGCCATGTTATGTTTGTTTAAATGGATATATATGCTTGTTGATGATTATATTATTTCATATAAATTTTATGATAAGTTTAGAATGGAAAATCTATTAGATGAATTCTGATTTGCGTTTTTGATATATGGTAGAAAACATTATTTTAGAAGTAGGTTTCAAGTTTCATAATTTTCTAAGTTATTGTGGATTTATTATGAATTTTCTATGGTAGAAAATAGTCAATATTGGGTTTAAATTATTTAAGGCAACTATATAATGAACTTGGGTCTAAAATTTATATATGTTAGAAAACATAATAAAAGTGAATTATGGTAATTTTTAGAGAATTTTCCTAAGTATTTTATTATAGTTATAAAATTATTTAAGTTAAGCGACTTAAATGTTTTATCAAGGAGAAGGGTTTATTTGTTAAAATGTTTTTAATTGATAATTTTGAATTCGGCAGCCTTTTTGAAAGAGGATTTTGATAAAGAAATAGCAACCAATCATATTTTGACAAATTAGGCAAGTTAGGTGAAAAAAATTACTTTGAAAGACATAACATCGGTTTTTTTTATTTACCACTTCGCCACTTTCATTTGCTAGCTTTCATCACCATACTTTTACCTAATGAACCCACTTGAAACCAATACACATGGTATCAAGTCATCGATGCGTAGTGAATTGGAGAAAGGCAGAAGGGATCGTGTCGAAACCATGCTCTCGAAGGGGTAAAGGTTATTCTTACAAGCTTTCGAATTGATTACTTATGTTTATAAAAGATGCTTTCGAAGAGGTTGAAGCCAACTTTATTAGCTTTCGAACCAATCAACTTGTCTTTATTTTATAAAAGGGAGCTTTCGAAAGAGTTGCCACTTTTTGAACCTATTTGATACTTAGCTGCTTTCGAAAGTAATGCTTTCGCCCCTGTTATTTATGACCCTTTAGTTATATTAAGTGTTAAACCCAATGGTTTCCAAAGAAATAATTTTAAATGGTTTCGAAGCAATGTTTCCACAAACCTTTATTTGAACTCAATGCTTTCGAAAGGTATCGTTTAAGGTTTTAAGACAAAGGCTTCGAAGGCATTACTTTGGCTTCATGGCCTAGAGTTTTCTTAGTTAAAAAGGGTTTAGCTTATTTTGAAGGGATGAATAATCTCATTGATTAAATTTTATCAACATTATTTTGGGTAAAGCATATATCATGGCATAAGTATTTTGAGTAAAGCAAAGAGTGTGATTTTCTTGTTTTATAAAGATATGATTTCAAGGGTAAATCATTTGTAAAGTTTGTTACAAGGAAATGAAATTTGAATATGATAGTTAACCCTAAGTTTATGACTCGGATATTAGAAGACCGGATGAGACTGGTATGAGATCGCGCCTTATATTTTAGATTTTAGCCTCTAGCTAATATAAGTCCAAAATTCCAGTGTGTAGAGCTTTGTCACAGATGAGACTAAAATAATGTTACACATAGAAGGGAATACACAAGGAAAAGATAGGTATTGGTGAGCCCGTAAAACCATTAGAATCAGTTGATCCTAGAAGAAGATAGTTGAGGGCAGATAGCCCCGTATTGTGTCTAACAGAAGTCATATTATTGATTATGTCTGGTAGGACCGAGTCAGCCAATGGTTAATAATTAGCTAGATAAAACTGTAGTGTGGTCCATTGATTTCCTGATTACTATGCATATATGTATTTGCTACTATTGTTGTAATCAATTTGGTTGTAGAATTTTGATTTGCAAAAGATAAGCTTTTAAAAGGAGATTAGTGAGAGGAAATCCGTTCTGCTAAGCGGCATGGTTTCACTTAATACCAGTAAATCGAGATGTAATAGTATTATTCACACCAGGCTTTATGTCTGACTCGAAGTTTATATTTTTTCCCTTAAACTCTCGGGTGCTCAAAAATTAATTTGAGTGGATTGAGAGTTAAGGTCTTTTCAGGTTTAGTAGGTTAGACGAATAAGCTTCCGAAGATGTGCAGGAGGCAAAGCTAGCTATGTAGGAGTACATTAGTATTATTTTCGCCGTGATGTATTTATGACTGATAGGTCTATCTAGTACCCTGATTATCCAAGAGGGCATCTTCATATGTCGCTCTTGGCGTAATTTGTAATAATTATATTTGATCAAAACCTAGGAATCGTTTTGAGATTATGTAACTGAATATGAAATATGGATTTGAAATGTAATCAGAAAAGTTGTTCGTGAATCTATGTTAATTTTATTTCATATTCATGTGCTTCTGATATTATAGATATCATTAATATTACCGTATTTTGTCACCAGAAGTTAATACTATAGATGACTGTAGCATCTGTAGCGCTTAGCTTCGGACCTCGAAGTAGGGTACGTTACAACTACGTCACTGGCATTTCATTAGACACCACGAGCCCACTTTCTACAAACCCAAAGCACCCAAATAGCCGAAATCAAAACAACTCTTCATTACCGCAACACCACCTTACAACCACCTTACATCGCATCACTCAGACTTTAGCTGATGTCTCCCTCATTCCTCCACCATCACCATAGTCACCATTCAATTCACTAAACATCCATACCCAACACAATGTAAAACCACCACTTAGCCTTTAACCACTTCTACCTACTGGTATTTCACTCAAGTTTAACACACCAAGGCCTCACTTATCACTACCACCACATCCATTCACCACACATCCCATAATTAATGGCGATCCAAAAACCAAGCTCCACAACCAACGCTCTGACATCATCGACATCAAAACCATACTCGCTGCACAACAAATCACTCTCCAACAAACCACTCAATCCCTTGTCGAAATCAATACTAGACACAACGACCTCACTACTCCATCGCCTCCACCGTCACTTTCATCACCTTAAACAACAGACGCCAATTAAACCGACAACCACCGCCTCTTTCTACTTCCATCCATAAACTCACCCTACTCTCATTCCTAAGTCCATCTCTGTACAAAAACGCGTGCACAAGTTGCCATCTAGAGCAGATGGAAGGTTGTATTTTCCTGATGGTTGGCTCCGTAAGGATGGATGGTTGTATTTTCACGATGTAGATGAACTTAAAAATGATGTGATAAGGGAGTGGCATCATTCGAAGTTGACGATCCATCTTGAAAGCAATAAAACATATAATGATATAAACATACATTTTTTTGAAAGGAACGAAGAAGGATGTCGGACAATGGATGGACACTTGAAGTTCCATGGTGAATGTGGAAGTGGATATTGATGGACTTTATGGATGGAGTATCTAGGACGAGAGGAGTGTATGATAGTATTTGTAGGTTATCATCGAAAGATCGACAAAGATTGTCTATTTCATATCTATGAAATCCAATAAAACGGCAACAAAAGTAGTTGTTGTATGTGCATTAGGTAGTACATTTTCAAGTAGTACCGAAGAGTATTATGAGTGATAGAGATCCATCGTTCACTAGTGGATTTCGAAGAAGCTTTAAGATGCATTATGGATGGAGTTGAATTTAAGCACATTTTACCATCCATAGGCTGATGGTCAGACGAAGATGCGGAATCAAGTGCTCGAGGACCTTTTACGAACTTGCATACTTGACTATGGAGGCTCGTATGGGGACCATTCTATTTACTAGAGTTCGCATACAAGGATACCTATCAGTCAAGAATTGGTATAACATCGTTTGAAGCTTTATACAGATGGTCATGCAATACTCAACCATACCGGTAGAAAACATGGGTGAAACTGATACTTGGGTCAGACATGATGAGAGGGACTTCAGAAAAAATGTAAACCATTCGACAATGGATGAAAGCTGCACAAGACAAACAAAAAAGTTACGCTGATAAGAGACACCACGATTTAGAGTTCTCTGTTACCGAATGATGTTTGTCAAAATTTCCCCATTAACAAATGTAGTTCGACTCGGTTATAAAAGAAAGTTAGCATCGAGATTTGTAGGAACTTTCCCGATACTCGAAAAGATTAGGGACCTTGCATATAGAGTATACTTAAGATGGTGAATGCACATAATGTCTTCTATATCTCACATCTTATGAAGTGTGTGCATGACTCAAACATAACAGTCGAATTGGATCAACTGGATGATTTAAAAGTTGAACCTGAAGAAGTAAGATCTTGAAGGCATATTTGTATATTTAAAGTGTATTACGAACCAAATTAGGAGGAAGATCATAAAGCTGGTGAGGGTCCAGCGTAATGAGAACGAAGGTGGGACTTCTTGGGAATTATTTAGAAAATTCTTAGAAGAATGTCATAAAATTGTTTCCTTCTCATAGTGTGGTTTTTCCAATTAATCAAAAGACATAAAATAAAGCAAGAGAAACTTGTTCAAAACCAACGAAGCGAGCAAGCTGACACATACTAGTAATAACCTCATTACACTGCTAAAGGATATTTTGGTCGACTCTTTCTAATATAAGAAGCATTTGAGGTTAAAACAACAAAAGTTAAAACTTTCGAAGCTCAAATTTAAGATGTTGACCAAGCAAAAGGATGACGAGGAGAATACCGAATTAAAGAAGGCTTGTGAAAGATGTATAAGGAAAAAGGAAAAAGAGTATTTGTATCACAGTTATCTGTGCATCATTTGGAGTATGTTCTGACGAAAAGGCGGAACATTTTAAGGGTTCAATGACAAACAAGCTAGGAAGAAGAAGGAAGTTTCGGTATGTAAGCGTGTTGTACGTATTTACGTATCTTCGTATTTCAATATATATGTGTATGTATATGTATGTGTGTGTATGCACATACCTGTATCGTAGGGTTCTAAGTTTCAATATGCATGCGATGTATTGAGTTATATTGTATTCGAATTCTAGTATTTCCATGTATTAATATTTAGTAATTTTCTTAATTTGCTATGTGAAATGCACTTCAAAATAATTTTTGTAACGCCCCAACTTTATACCCACGCTAACCAAGAACACTACGGTGTAGTGCTGTCAATTAGCACGGAGGATAAGGCTGTTGAGGAGCGACCATCTATGTAACTTCTTTGCGCGAGCACCGATATGTCAGATAGAATAGGATGAATATCTTTTAAGGAGGAAATCCGACATACCGAAACAAACACAAAGCTATCACACGGTGGCTATATATGATCTTCGGAAACAAATATAGAAATAAACGTAGAACAAATCAGTCACAGACAATTCATATCACAAAGGCGGAATAAGATATGAATATTACACCTAAAAGTGTACATCAGAGTAGTGGTCAAATAAGATCCACAATAACACAAAAGAATAGATACAAGTGCAAGACAATAGAATACGTATACATCAAGGAGTCTCATCCCAAATTCATACAACAAAAACCTACTAAACAAGAGTAGTTAGCCAAAAGTCAGAAGATGGCTCCAGATAAGAAGTCATGATGAAGCACCTGTAAAAACTCAGTCTGACCCGAGTATTATTTAAGAAGAAAATAATAAACGGATCAGTCTAGCTATAATTATCAGATAAAATGAGATAGAATATGAGATATGATAATAGAACGTATGATAACAAAAAGGTGTCATACTATGAAAAGTATACATTAGAAATCCCATAAAAGTCATACAATATCTCAATAATCTCAAAACAGAGAAAAGAATGTCATATTCTTAATTTAATTCACCAAGCCACAATAAAATGACATACTCATCAATGTCAATGGTAAAAGCTGGTGAAACATAAAATTCCAGAAATCAATCATTAGAAATCCAGAAATCACAAGAAAAGGATGGCCAATCCCAAACAGGAGCATGAAAGCCGGTACATTGACGCAGTGCAAACGGTACGTCCAATGAACCAGAAAGCCAAGACATCGATGTAGTACAAACGGTACATCAGATGAATCAAACATTGACGCAGTGCAAACGGTACGTCCAATAAATCGGAAAGACAGAGACATCGATGTAGTACAAACGGTACATCAGATGAATCGAACATTGACGCAGTGCAAACGGTACGTCCAATGAATTGAACAATGACGCAGTGCAAACGGTACGTCCAATGAATCAGAAAGACAATACAATTCAGAACATTGACGTAGTGCAAACGGTACGTCCAATGAATCAGAAAGCCAAGACATCGATGTAGTACAAACGGTACATCAGATGAATCAAACATTGACGCAGTGCAAACGGTACGTCCAATGAATCAGAAAGACAGAGACATCGATGTAGTACAAACGGTACATCAGATGAATCGAAACACATTAAAAGTACTTGGGTTGTCAGCCCGCAAAGAAATGAGACGAAGCTCAATAAAATGAAGTACAGTCCTTCATATGGACAAAGAGACATCGCACAATTGCTAGTCTAAATCATAAAATGATCATCATGATCAGCGAGAAGTGTCAATCACACCAAGCTAGTAAATATATGAGTTTAGCTTCATGTCCCATAACCACTTGCTTAACTTAAATATTTACGAACAAGCTGTAAATCTTCACTTAGGAAATTGTCACGAAAAGGGTTCAATCGAACAAGTCCAAGAGCTAACCGACGAAGTGAACGCAAGCGTTTCATACCACTCGTTTTACTAAGTCGTTTAAGTCGATTTCTCATTCGAGTGAAGTAAAGGCTTGTATATACTAGTAGATTGAAAATCGGTTTGAGGAAACGAACCTTT
The DNA here is from genome assembly GCA_030737815.1 of Allium fistulosum. Classification (NCBI taxonomy): domain Eukaryota; kingdom Viridiplantae; phylum Streptophyta; class Magnoliopsida; order Asparagales; family Amaryllidaceae; genus Allium; species Allium fistulosum. The sequence goes on from CM060902.1 coordinate 1,530,073,533, forward strand.
GATATTTAAAATAGGGTTGAAATCGCTTTGATGAAAGAGTTTTGATATTTACTATTAGTATTGAAACCTTCATATATCTTTAAAGTGACAAGTCATAAAACGATTGTAGAAACAAATCAATTCACGTTCGAAGACGTGAGTAAAGTCCAAAGAAGTCAATCCCAAAACCATCAAAGTAGAAATTCTGATAAATGTTTTTCAGAAGAGATTGCCTACGCAGAGTAATACGGGGTTCGACCTGCCCGGTCAGGTCGCGGGGGTCCAGGGGGCAGCGCCCACGGCGGGGTGCGGGGCAGCGCCCCGTCACGGTACGACCTAGTGAAGGCAAGCGGTCTCGAGAAGCCAAACCGGTCAAATGACCAAGTACTAACTCGCGAACGACCTAGGGGAAAAAATAGGTCAAACGACCAAGTACTAACTCGCGAACGACTTACGACTTAAGGGAGGCAAGCGACTTACGACTTAAGGGATAAGGTCATACGACCTAAGTGGAGAATGCCACGCGACTTAGCAGAAGAACAGGTCGAACGACCAAGTACTAACTCGCGAACGACTTACGACTCAAGCCTTGAACGACTTAGTGGAACGAACGACTTAACGACTTAAGCTTCAATTCGAGCTACGAGCTAAGGCTGGAACGACCTAGTGGAGTTAGGTCGGGGACGACCTACGACTTAAGGTCATACGACTTAACAGTTGCGAGCTAGCGGAGTTGGCGAGGCCTAGCGACTTAGTAGAAGCAGCGACCTACGACTTAACGATTTAAAAGCCAACGACCTAGGACTTAAGAGCCATACGAGCTACGAGCTAAGGTCTATACGACCTAACGACTTATCTCAGTACGACCTAAGCCAGGACGAGATAGCAGAAGGCAACGACTTAAGTCTTAACTCGGGGACGACCTACGACTTAAGGTCATACGACTTAACAGTTTAAAAGCCAACGACCTAGGACTTAAGAGCCATACGAGCTACGACTTATCACTTAACTCGCGAAAGACCTAGCGAAGGCAGAACACCCAGAACGACTCAGGCCTTTAACTCGTGAACGACTCAAGGAGTTAACTCGCGAACGACTCAAGGAGTTAACTCGCGAACGACTCAGGCCAGGCGAACAGAAATGCACGTGCGCGACTTAAGCCCTTAACTCGTGAACGACTCACGACTTAGGCTTAACTCGTGGACGACTCAGCGAAGGCCAGAACGACTTAAGGCCAGAAAAATCACCAAAACGCTGAAAATTGAAGTTTTTCGCCAATCCAATCCAAACCAAATGCAAGTGTTGATGCAAATACAATAGGGGATCATTCCCAACAGTCCAAGATAGATATAGGCAAGATGTGAGATCAAAAATCTCACCTTTTCACGGAATTTGATGAAGATGAAGCTCGGGGCAAAGCAAAGATCAACCACAAGCTTGAATCAATGTCTTCACTTTGAATTTGGAGTTAGATGTTGAATTTGCTAAAGAATTTGAGCTTGGAATTTTAATTTCCTACTCCCTCCACCATTGTTGCTAAAGCTTCAAAGTTGATGAAGTGATGAAGAGAAGGAAGGGGTTGGGCTGAGTTAGAAGAGGTGCAGCCCAAACCAAAAGCTCAACACAAAAAGTGACGAAAATTTCACTATCTCCAAACATATCGAAGTTTACACTCAAAAAGATCGCAAACGTCATTTTGAACTCAATGGGGGTGGTCTCGAGTCCCAATTTGACCGTGTGCAAAAAGTAGCTTTTCGGTCTAACATCCGACTAACAATAAAATATTTAAATAAAAAAAATCGATAAATATGCGGGTTGTTACAATTTTAAACTAAAATTTTAAAGTAAAAAACCGAGTTATAACAATTCAGATTTCTACCTGATTTTGCTACGAAAAAGTGGAAAATATTCCAGCATAACATAAACAGTTATATGAATATTGTTTATATTATACATGGATTTCTTAAAACATTATATTTCTAAACTTTGAAATCCAATTAATAGAAGAAAACCGTTCAGCTGTGGACGCTTAAAAAAAAGCTGTGGCAATTGCAATTTTGCTAGCTTCACCATACTCAAACTCCAACGTTTGAAGTGTGGGGAAGCAGAAAAAATGATGGAATTGCAGCAACTTTGCTTCTTTCTCCAACAAACGAAGTAACAAAGTAATGCACATGCCTTGGAGTTTTTGTTGTAACCAATCTCAACTCTATGATTCATTCAACGTATCTTTATTAATAGTTGGCTTGGAAGCACAATTTTTTGGTCCGACTGTGAAGTTCCAAAATTGCCCTTTATATGTATTCCTTTAGTAAAAATGTCTCTGTACATATATTATTAAAATTTAACATCACTTGAAAATATGATATGACAATTAAGCTTTCTTTCCACATTCAAAATTTTCTCTACATATATTTACCAAGTCTTAATATCACTTAAAAATAGGATCTAACAAATAAACTACTTTACAAATTCGTTTTTTATTAATTAATAATATAAATAAAAATTTAAACTAATAAAAAATTAAATACTGCAATTTAGAAATAAAAATTTAAATTAACTACGATTGATTCAACACAAAAATATAACTAAATATTTATGAAAATCTTTTTTTTTGAACGTATTAAACAAATACAATTTGTAGAAAAACAATTCAGATGCCTTCATCACGTGCGAAGCGCGTTCCGAATATGCAGGTTTAATCTGGGTAGGTAGGATACAAATATAGGGACCCCGTGCGCCACTGTTTCTCGCTATCTGTGGGATACTAGGCGCATCTTTTTGCTTACATATTTTTTCGAGATGCCAGCACATGTTAAATATCTCTGTATTTTGTCTGTTATGAAAGCTACTCGTACCAAATATACATCACGTCTTTTGTCTTCTTCTATTTCCTTTGTAGATGACAACGAAAGAAATTGACCTCTATGTTTATTAATTTCCCACGGCTCAAATACCACCAATTATACAAGGTCATCAAATATTCCCGTCAAAATAACATATGCTCTTCCATTCTCATTCCTTTGCAGTTCTTGATAATGAACTACTCTCAATTAAGTAATGTCTATATCTACATTATATTCCCTTCCTTCTTCACTTTTATGCTCTTATTATTCTTCGTACTTCGCTCTTCAAGAGCTAACACTAACACAAACTCACTTCCATGTCCTTTCAAACTTCCATTAATAGGAAACCTACACCAATTCGGTTCACTCCCTCATCGCACACTACATGCACTATCAAAGACACATGGCCCTATATTCTCCATGCAAATAGGCCATGTCCCTGCAATCATAGTCTCTTCTTCGGACATTGCTACCGACATAATGAAAACTCTAGACCTTAGTTTTGCTTCTAGGCCCTACAGCACCATGGCCAAGTCACTTATGTACAATTGTGACATAGCATTTGCACCATATGGTGAGTATTGGAGGCAAGCGAAGAAACTATTTGTAGTGCAGTTATTGAGCAACAAGATGGTGTAGTCCTTTCGATGTATTAGGGAAGAAGAGGTTGAGATTATGATCAGGAAGATTCATGAAGAAGAGTTGAATTTGGTGAATTTGAGTGACTTGATTGTAGGGCTTAATAATGATATTATTTGTAGAGCGGCTTTGGGGAAGAAGTACAGTGGTGAAGTGGGCGATGCACATAGAATAAGGTCTATGTTACATGAGTTTTTGAAGTTGTTGGGTTCTTTTCCTATTGGGGATTTCATTCCTTGGCTTTCTTGGGTGGATGGTTTGAGTCGTTTGAAGTCGAGGGTTAAAAGGAACTTTTGTGAACTCGATGAGTTTCTAGAAGGAGTGATAGAAGAACACATTCAAACTAGGAAAGATGGTGGGAAAAGTTATAATGATGGACAAGATAACAAAGGGGACGAGAGTTATGGTAAATGTTTGGGCTATTGGACAAGATAACAAAATATGGGAAAATCCTGAAGAATTCTTACCAGATAGATTTATTGATGGTGATATTGATTTTAGAGGACAAAATTTTGAGCTTATTCCATTTGGAGCAGGTAGAAGAATTGGCCCTGCAGTAAATTTTGCCATCCCTGTGGTGGAACATGCTCTTGCAAATTTATTGTATAATTTTGATTGGGAAGTTCCAAAAAGGAAGGAAAGAGAAGTAACAGACATGAGTGAAAGTCCTGGACTGACCATACACAAGAAACATGGCCTTCTTCTTGTTGCCAAACCATGGAAAGTTTAAATATGGATTATACACATGTGTGTGTGACGGCGGGCGCGCGCTTCAATGTGTCATTAGACTGTATTTTTGCCTACATGAAATAAAATAACATTATGAACTAAAGATTTCTGAAATAAAAATAATAGTAACAGTTACCAATGTTGAAGTCCTAACCGTCTGTCTTGTTGATGCTAGAAATTTACCTGCAGTTGCAATACATTTTAATCTTGATGTATCATCAAACATAATTGATACATAATTAAACATATCAAATGCACCTTATAAAATTTGTACCTTCAGAGAGGTAGACATGAGTTCTAACGAGTGTAATATAGAATACAACAGTCTGTGTGTCGATTTTCACAGTAAAGTGGGAACCAAACCAGAGTGGAAAAATAAAATATCACAGTCAAAATTTCCATACAATGATAGCTTTTTTCTCCGGTTAACATTACCAACAAATATTCAATTGAGTTAAATTCAATTAACATAACAATTCTTGTATATTCATTATTGTGGCATTCAAAATTAGCTCTTTTCATGTCAAGTAATAACATCGCTGCTGCTAGTCGATACAGAAAATTGTGCAAATAATAATTATATTTTAGTGGGAATTTTGCCTACAATGGGAATGTTTCGATCTTCAAATGGCAAAAAGTATCTCTTCTTCTCAGCAATGAAATGGGAAAATCGAGATCCTTTAATTTCTTTCGCTTCAGTTTTCTTCTTTCCCTCTGGTGGAGACAACGACCACACAGTAGAAAGGATCTCATTTTGTTCATCGAAAGCTACGAATATTGAAATGTCCTGCTTCTCTGCAGTCATATAGAAAGGGATACATACATAATGATTGATGTTTAAGGTCTTCAAAATATGACATGCAATAATGCAAAGGAATAATATCGCACCTGAATACTTGAATATAGGTTCCAATACAGCAGTTGGGATGCTGAAATTGAGATAGGGTATGATTGTTCCTCCTCCATGTATTGCATTGCTGAAGAAATACAGCATAAGAATACGCTAAAAATGTAAATATTTTGTATGCAGCAGTTCAACCAAAATATCATTTAAGAAAATGTGCATGTTTATTGACTTTCGTAGCATCAGCTGGAAGTGAAGCTAGGAACGAGAAATTTAGTATTTTTAATTGTAGTAGAGATTATGTGTGCTTTTCGACTCTCAGTTGGTATAATTATGTATTATTGCAGTTTGGTTTATTTACTGTAAAATCTAAAAGGATAAGTTTAGTTAAGTTACACTGCAAGAAAAAAAAAAACACTCTTACAACGATGGATAAACGTGGTTAAAGCACATCAAGAACGTTTTGCATGCCGTTGTAATATCCACAGTTGCATAAAATATGATTAAGACAAGACATAACCTTATGTTGATAATGAAAATATTTGAAAAAATAAGTTGTTTGCATTAACTTGGTGTGTGACTGTTGCTTGGGAAAAAAACAAAATAAAAAGACAATATAGACTTCCATACTCCTTTGTGGTGATGATGCTGAATTAATTCTTCCGAATAACATGCCCCACAGTTTCGATAGTTCTGGTTTAGTATCTTGATGTGCGCTGACCTAAAAGGAAAATTTTAACATGTGAGTACGCCTAATTGAACCGAACTCAAGATAGAACACAGCATATAGTGATATCTTCTATTAAATAATATAGAACTACATAAAAATGCCGTCTAGTCTAATCAAGCTTTAAAACAAAATGTGCAGTTATATCAAGTGAAAACGCCTAATACCATGATAGTATGATACTAAATTACACAAAATGAATGTACAGTGACCAATCCACCACCGCAACGCATCAGTTGGACCATGGGACGGCTTCAGGTCACCTCGCTTGACAGTCCACTATCTAATTCTTAGACTTCAACGTGATCTATACTGATGACCTCAAACTTTTGATTATCGTGAACTTGATTTTGCCTATTTTCCATTTTAGTTGCAGCAGCAATACGAAAGATTGAACGTGCCAAACTCCCTACTTACCTTACAATCATATCAGTACATATAGCATACAATGGACAAAGTCGATCCTTCAATGATTCTTGCCCTCTCCAACCTCTCAATCTTCACAACATAGATCCCATGTTCTCATCCTCGTCCTCATCCTCTGATGTGGATCCTGCCCTCTCTTCCTCCACTCCTCTTCTATCCTTAGCTCTCACTTCCATCATGTCCTACACATCTACTGCCCTAACCTAAAAGTCCACCTCCACCCCTCCACCTCCCTCTCCATGCCCTCCACGACCCTCTTCTACCGAGAACTTCCTTATTTCTCTCTCCTCCGACCAGATCTGGTCAATGGACCCAACAGCCCATGATGCCAAATGGCGTGCCCCGTACGGGCTCTCCTATTCATTATTTGCCACGCTTCTCAACCATCTTCGCCCACACCTCTCCCTTTCTCATCTTCCTGTTCCTACCGATCATGCCTTATCCATTGCTCTTTGCCGCCTCTCTATTGGTGTCGCATCAAAAGCTCTGTCCTCTTCCCTTTCCCTCCCTCCCTCAATTTCTCGTGCTACACACGTTATTTGTCTCTTATCTACACGTCAATATCCTATTATGTCAAAACCCCCCATCTATTACAAATAATTAGCTCATTCAAAGACTTTACCTCACTACCAAGCTACACTTGGTTTATTGCATCATCACCTGTTCGTATTCATCTACCTCATGACATCTCTGAAGATGATATAGAAGCTTTTCTATCTCCAAACAGGACATTCCTTTCTTTGTTGCTTCAAGTTGTTTCTAACCATAGGAAAATATTCTGGATGCATGCATTCGTGCACCTGGGTCTTCTAACCCTGCCTCGCATTTTTGTAATAGTAGTCTTTATGACCGCTTATCTTCATCAAAGTTCCTTAAGGATTCAACTGTGTTTGTTCGTGGTCATCAAATTCGTCCATGTACAGTGAGTGACTCATCATATCCTCTCCTATCATTTCTGCCCACACCACTTTGCAGTGGTGGGGCAACAAACAGTGAATTTGATTCACGGGCCCAAGATAAGTTAGATGCGGCAGTAGTTAAAGGCAGAGCTGCATCTGTGGAGGTAGAGATTGTTTGCTTAGTGAAGGTGGGGAATATTAAGAAACTTGAATGTTTGATTGAATACATGGAGCACAAATTATCGTGCCATGTGTGGTGTTGCATAACATGTGCCAGATTGCTGGGGAGCCGGAAGATGATGGGAAGTATTTTTGGAGATACCCACCTGAGACATTATAATTGGCAAAGCCAGTTGAAAATGAACATTCGGTGACTTATGCTGGAGAAATTTCGGGACAGGTCTTGGCTGGTGATTTATATGAGAAGCAAGCAAGGTCATCAGGACGAAGAGATTTGAAATAAGACTTCGACTACTGATTATTAATTCACTTCTCTACACGGTCTCGAGCCTCTTTTCTGTGTTGCCAGGTAAGAACTTTCACCAACCTTAGTTCTGTTGGATTAATCCCCTGTTCCAACCTTCTATCGTTCTTAAAATAAAATTACTACCATTAAACGAGGGGTTGCATTCTTCCAATTCAAAGCTTATATTGTTTTTGCATTGTCATAGTTCATGACCAGTATTATATGCATGTACCGTAAACTTCTTGTATCAATTATGTACGTATAATCTTATTGTAATGCCTTATGTTCATCCAAATCAAAGCTAATGGTATTTCTGCAGTTTCACCGAAAAATGAATGTACAAACATAATTGAGTCAATCTTTGAGACAGCATAAACATAAAGCAATGTAACCTACCATCATGAGCAATTAGATGGAAAAAAAACTATATATTGAATACAAATATGACTCCTAAATGCCTAAGTAGATTCAAACTTATTATGTGTACATTTAAGTATGAAAAATATTGTAAACGTGAACTAATAGAAACCTGTACAGAAAGGTTGTTACATATATGCAATTTCTATAAACATTAGAATGAATGAGAGAATATGACATGAGAATGGTAATAAAAGGTATGCTCCAGTTCCACATAAGGAGAGAAACAACAAGCAATAGATGTAGGTCTAAGCCATAAGCTGCATATGTTTGTAATTAGGACTCATAGGACAGACTTGTAATAACACACACAAAAATTTGCACAACCCACTAACAAATCAAATAGGTTTAACAAAATACAAACACACCACTAAAATTGAAGGCTCTACGCTAAGATTGATGCTTCTCCATATATCACATCCAACTTGGAAAAAAAAGGAAAAGGGATGCACTCATCAGAAAATAACGATATGCAGTAGCATAGATAAAAAATAAAACAAACCGATTTAACAATAGTAAATATTAGAAACTTAATCTGAAAAGTTTCAAGGTTCACAAAGGAATTCAAAACCCTTAAGGGTTTACTGCTACACTAGTGGGTTTCAGAAGACAATGAGTTATTTATGAAATTTAGGATGAAAATTGCAGCTTGATTGCTTAATTCATTTTCAAAATTGGAAATGATACATAAAACTCGAAAAAATTAAACATTTACCTGGATCTAGTAATTGAACTCACAAATCAAAGCGGAAGAGCCAAACATGCAGAATTATGCAAATCGGGATTAACTGTTAGAACTAAAGTAGTGCCGCAGTAACGTGGTAAATAATTTCGTTTTCTTGGGTTTTGTGGTTTGTGTGTGTATCTGTGGGGGTGGGATCGATTTTTTTGTTTTAGCACGGTGAGTTATCGACGGAGACATGCACCAAAACAGCTAGGCGGCACTTATTGTTAAACTACTTTTGCTTTAAACTATTTTGAGGAGTTGTAATTATTAAACTAATTTTTGAGTTTTTTGAAGCAAGATTAACGTACATTCGTGGTGGACCGTCCACGTATATAAATGAATTAAAAACATGTGTTCGGTACATGCACCAAAACAGCTAGAAGAAAATAAAGCATAGGAATTTGGCCAAAATACCAAAGTGCTAAAACGGCAGCAAACCAAATACCAGTCCCCCTCCGAAGAGGAAGATCCACTCCCCTCATTCGAAGATTCAAGCCCAATAACATGATAAAACCCTGAAAAAGTGTAGCTAAAGTAGAAACAAAATCCATCGAATCCAAGCAGTAAAAGAATTTCCTAGATATCTGATAGAATAGAATGATTTATATCACCAAACTAACCAAGCATCGAGAGAGCAAGACCTTTTTTCTCAGCATGATAAAATAGCCTTTCTTCTTCATCTCCACCAACGTACTTATAAAAACTACCACCCTTAGGATCAAATCTCATTTCAGAAGGCTCAAGAATACAAGCCTGCTCAAATGAACTCAAAAGAAATCACAAAGGGAGGAAGAGCCGCATCTGGTTTAACCTTAGACCTGTCATCAATAACGTCATCGGAGCGATCATCGGTTACCAGAGGCAAGATCCCGGAAGCAGAAGCAACAACTGGGCAAACTTTCAAAACCCACGTCATGACGGGAGGTTGAGGGAGTGAGATCCTATCAAAAAGGGAAACATAAGAATCGTCAGTCTGTAAAGTACAGGCTTCCATGAGGTAACCAAAATTGTGACAAGACAAACAAATATCAAATTTCCAACTATAATGGACATCAACAATAGAAACATGCCCCTCAACAATACGAACAGATATCTTGGAAGTTAAAGGCTTTTCAGGAGTTACTTCAATAAGAGCATTAGCATACACTAGCTTATTCCGAGCTACAGTATTACAATCAAATCATTTAAGCTTTCCAACAACACTCTCTAACCAATTTAGCCCAATCATGAGCTGTAGATGGAATATGAGTGAAATGAGCCCAAACCGAAATAGAGAGAATCTTTTCCTTTGTTGTATCCACCATCGGACTCCATGAGGTAATAATGAAAGGTTGACATGCTATAATGGAGGGATCTTCCTCAAGAACACGGAGCCTTTCTTATTTTCTAGAGAACTTGAAAAAGAATATGCAATTATCGAAGTGAACATGAAGTCTACCTATAATATTCTAACGTTGTTGGCAATGATCACAAACTTCTTGATATGGAGTGTTAGAATCTAGGAAAAAACCAACTAAAAACTCCGACGGAAAATCATCCCCGGCTTCCAATACTTCTACCAGAGGAATCATAGCATCATCTTCCTCTGCAATATCAAAAGATCGAGGAACATATTCACCCGCATCCATCGACAACACATTAAAAAGAGATGACCACCTGCTACCAGGCTTAAGAGAAGGACCTAGAACAACAGGTTTCAAACCATTTACAAATTCATTTTCAAATATACCATTTCCACAAAAAGCTTGTGTGCTTACAGAGCAACACAGAAAATCCTCTCTCCCAAAAGGGGATAATCTCACCTGACCACTTACTTCAGTATCGGGCAATTTAAGCTGAAAATTTGCACAAGCACTTGGCGTGCATATCCCGCCAACAACCTTAGCGTGTCCCTCCTCTTCACACGCATCATCCAACTCATTATCAACACCCAAATTCACAGCCACGTCAATAGTTCCATCATTCTGCCGCTGACTAGCACCACTACTAGCACTGAGAAATGGGAACCAAGGGATTCAATGGAGAGAGCAATAGGCGTCAAACTTGAAGGCGGAGTAAACAACGATCAATGCATTATAGAGACGATTCCAAGGCACTAAAAGGAGTAGACGACAGCAAAGTCGGAACAATAACAAACGCCAAAGCCTCAGATGCAAGATGAGTAGAAGAAGATAATAATAGAGAGAATTCGCTAGCGTTCGCAACAAATGACGAGGATTAGAGATTGGTCGGAATAGATATAGAGTTGAAAACGCGTCTAGATCTCGTAAGAGTTGCGACTCCACAACAAGGAGATTTAAAGATTCCCAAACTTCGAGCTAGGCATAATAGGAGGAAAGGTGGAAGAAATGGATCAGAAAAATTTAAGTAGAGAAGGGAGCGAGCGCGATTGAGGAAGAGCAAACAAAAAATATTGTTGTCGCCATTAATGACTTTGAAATCAATTTTTTTTTTGAGGAAACCAATTTTTTATGAGGTCAGATGTGTTATTTTACTTCTGTGATTTTTTTGAGTTTTTAGTTAAAGAAGTTTCGGATAAATAAGTTATCTGAAAATTTGACTTTCTTGAGAAAAGAGATAAGTAAATATTTTTTATGACAACTAATAATTGTTTACTACAAAAATCGATATTTTTTTATAAAATGATGGCTTTTTGGAAAAATATGTTTCGATCTAGTTTTTATGAATTTTTGAGAAATTTTTATTATCATTTTCAAAAATAAAAGGTAATCCATTCATAATTATTTTAATTACAAAATTATCAGTTCGTCAAATAAACAAAAGAAAAGTTTGTTTGAAATAATAAATAAGATGTTGGGAATAGATTTATTGAGTAATATATTAAAGACCGTGCCTTAAGGATCCTTTGGATAACCTTAAATAAGTTTTTTTTTGCATTTTAATAGTAAAAGTAAAAAATTCTACAAAGATGGATAATAATTTTCTAAAAGTTACTTTTTAACTTAACTGAAAAGTAATATTTTGCTTTTCTACATACAGAATTAGATTCCCAAATAGATCAACATTAAAAAAAATTGAATTTAAAATTCTGAATTAAAATTTTTTAATTCGAAATCCAAATTTTAGACATCAAATTTTTAAAGTTTCTCACTCGATCTCAAATTCAAATTCGAATTTCCATCGAATTAAAATTTCAAAATTTAAATTTGTAAATTTTCAGATTCTAAATTTTGAATTTTCAAAATTCAAAATTTTTTCTCAATAAAAGAATTCTGAAACTGTTAAAATTCAAAATTTTCTTTCCAAATTTTCAAATTAAAATTTTTAACTTTTCCACAAAATCAAATTCCTACTATCAAAATTTTAAATCCAAAATTTTAAATTTCAAAATTTGATTTTTTGAATTTTAAGTTTTAATGATCAATTTTCTAATTTAAAGTGTAGAATTTTTGAAATTTCAAAATTTCTGTTTATGTACTTGTTAATCAAAATATCTTTAACAATGTTAGCAAAATATCAGATTGATTCTAAGTTGTTTAAAAGATTATATAAATGTTGTAGTTTTTCTTATATATTCTATGATGACAAAATTTCATTGTTGAATCAATAGTTACAACACTTGATAATTCTTGTTGAGTACAATAAATTCACAAAGTTAGAAAAACTTGTTAGATTTTAATATTCGACAACATACCCTACATGTTATTAAAATTCCAAATATGATATAGTGCAAAATAAACTTTGTTAAATATTGTTATTAACAACTATTTGGACCGACATTGTAAAAAATATTTTTATTACAACATTTATGCAAAAAGGTTGTCATGAGAAACTTATTACTACGTTTTCTTTAACATATGTTGTTAAATACCCAACTTTTTTGCAACTCTTGGTAGAGCCATTGTAAATTTAGCATTGTGCAATTGCGATTTTCTTGTAGTGTTAATAACATTAACCATATATTTGAAAACCGTAATATACAGCTTAAGGAAATATAATGGTTAAGCGGGCTTTGCTGCATTAGCTAGAACTAAAGCTAAAAATAAGGAATATAGTATTTGACTTAATATTAATTGTAACAAAGATAATGTAAGGTTAGGGTTTGATTTTGACTGTAAAACTAATGGCACATTTTTTAGTTAAGAACATCATGTATGTTTGTGAAAAGTTTGAATTTGTCGATATTTTTAAACAATATGAGTTGAGTGTCATGTATCAGATGCTTCAAATAGTAAGTGTTCATTTTATCTACAAAATAGAATGATATGCGTGAAAAAAAGAACCTGATGACAAGTCCAATTCTGCGATCATTGGAGTTAACAACAACGCCACCACTAGCTCTTGGATGTACAACGGTCATAGTTTGAAGCATTATTGGTTTATTCTTCTTTGTAATATCATCCACATTTGAGTTAGGAAACATGACAACGTTCCCTAAAACTCCTGACGTTACAGATGGAGATAATTTTGCATTGGATACAAAATTATCACATAAACTTAAATTATATATTATTTCTTGTCCAATAAACTCTAGTTACCATAGCAGAGGGTCCAGTCATAAAACTTTGAGAACTATATTTGTTTAAACATAGGATTTACAAAAGAAATGTTAGGCCCTTTAGGAACCCAAATATTTTCTCTTGGGTTGAAGAGGGAGGTCATGTATGTTTTGTACGTTTGATTGCTTGGATGTTTAGGTTATATGCTTATGTGACTAAAAATTGATTATAACATGCATTATAATTATATATATTTATATGTGCAATCTAAGCAATTATTGAAATGCTTGAGCGATGATTAATGTTATGATTTGTTTGATTCTTATGTTGTTTATTTTATGTAGTATTTGCACATATGCTTTGACGAATGATTGTGCTGAGTTTGAAGGCAATGGATGTTGATTCTATAGAGGGAGAATTCTTGCATGCATGTAGGGGAGGACCAAGATGTTAGTCTAATGTTGTATGCATAAAAGGGATGTAGTTTGGATCATAGGGCATCATGATGGATTGGCCTTGGAGTTTGAAGTTAATTGATGCAGTTCAGTAGTCTGGATGCAAAACGGGAAAAGGGGAGAAAGCTAGATTAATTTTGAAAATGGAGTAAAATAGTTTTAAAAAATTCCTAAGTAATGGTCGATATCGATCTGTATAGATCAATACCAAACCATAAAATTTTAATACAAGTCATCGACCCATACCGATCGATCATGGACCTGTACCAATCGACGGGAAAACCAATATTGGAAGCTTAAGCAAGGAGATCTGAGACTAAAGCAAAGGAGGAAAGCAAGTTCATGAAGAGGGAAAAAGAGTCTAAGTTATCGACCGGTACCGATCGATGGGAATTCAGAAATAGAGTGATTTTAGAGTATCTAGAGTGGACCGAGTAGGTGAGTTCTATTTAGGGTGACTCATAGGGTAGAAAAAGTGGGATTGTATATTGGTACATATGTGATGAGGGGTACTTGTAACATTCCCCATTTTGAGGCCCGAAACTAAGTGCTACAAATGCTGCAATCATTTATAGTATTAATTTTTGATGACAAAATACGGTCTTGCTAATGGTATCCATAATATCAGAAGCACAAGAATATGAAATAATTTTAAACACAATCTCCAAAGCAAACTTTCAAATTTCATTTCAAAGGTATATTTCATATTCATTACATAATTTCCCAAACATTGCACAGGTTCAGATAAAATATAATTATTACAAAATACTCCAAGAGCGACATATGAAGATGCAGCATTGGTTGATCAGAGTTAGTAAATATACAGATACATCTACTGCCAATACACTCATATAATAACTAACATACCACAACAAATAATAATATTAAATAAACTCCTACATAGCTAGCTTTGCCTCCTGCATGTCTCTGAAAGCTATATTCGCCCACCTACTTAACCTGTAAATCCCTTACCCCCGACCTACTCAAATCAATTTTGAGCACCCAAGGGTTTAAGGGGAAAAACATAAACTTCGAGTCAGAAAAAATCCTAGTGTGAATAATAATATGTCTTCTCGGTTTATAGATATTAAGTGAGACTGTGCCGTTGAGCGGAATACGGGTTTTCCCATCACTAATATCCTTTAAAAGTATATCTTTTAGCAAATGGAATTCCTACAACAAAGCTGGTTAAAATAGACAATATAAATTATAATGTGCATGCATACAACATGGGTAATCATGAACAATCAGTCCGAATCAATGGACTGTCCATCCTAACGTCATAGTTTTCTTAGGCTGACTGCAAACCTATGGCTGACTCGAACCAACTAGATATATCAAATTGTCTAACATACCGTTAGAAGACAACTGAACAGTCTGTCTAAAACTAACTATTTCTAGGGTCAACTGATCCTAATGGTTTTGCGGGCTCACCGATAACCTATCTCACCTTTATGTATTCATTTCTATGCGTATATCTACCTTTAGTCTTACCCGTGACAAAGCCCTACGCACTAGAATTTTGGACTTATATCACGTAGGGGCTACTAGCTAAAGTATAAGGCGTGACCCGCACCAGTTCCATCTGGTTTTCGAATCTCTCGGTCAATTCATCTTATCACAATTAATCTAAAAGTGATAAGAACACTAGTCTTTTTAGTAAGATTCAAAGCTGACTATCCTTTGTATTTCCTTGAAAACATAACTCTTTATAAATGATTTAACCCTTGAAATCATACTTTTAAAACAAGAAAAATGTAGCCCTTTATTTTATCCAAAATACTTATGCCGTGATATATGCTTTTTATAAAACAATATTGGTGAAGTTCGAAATCATTTATAAGTTATCTTACTTTGAAACCATAGGCTTATAGAGCCAAAACAATATAAAACATTTACATTGATAAAACATGGCATGGACATAGCCGATGAGGGTCTTCGCCCCTCAAAACATAAGCCATAAGGCCAAAGTTAATAAAAACCATTTAATTTGTAACGTTGGCGACCTCATCACCACTAAAGGTCTAGTTCCTCTAAATATGTTAAATCCTTTAACTTTAAAAACATAAGGCCATAAGGCCGATAAAATGGACGTCGTACTTCATACAATGTGGGCGTCCTATGGTATAAAACTTAGTTTGCATATTCATAATCCTTAAAAGGATAGGATCGGCATACTTAAATCTCGACGTTATTGCTTTAAGGAAAATTAGCAGCTTCATTAGTGCCGAAATCATTAGGAGTGGCACCCCAGCCGTCTTCGAAAACACATAATTTTGAATAAATGTGGCATCGTCATCAACGACATCGACATAGTTAAAAGCGGTATAGTTGCCTATATTGTCGAAGCCAATAGGTATAAAACATACGATATCATCATCGCCGTTATAGACTACTTCAAAACCAATGGAGCCAGTGTTCTTAATAAAATAAGCGGTATTGCTTTCGTCGACGTCAACAAGTATAAATTTGGCATGGTTAAAGTGTTTGAAGGTAACAAGCGAAGTCGTTCTCTTCGAAGCTCATGATGTCGATGGTATCTATGTCGACGTCGTCTCCAACCTTCTTGAATTCCATATCATCTAGGATGATATCCTATGCATTCATTAAGGTCGGCAATGTATAACAACGACATCATGGACTTCGACGACGATGACTTCGAAGTGGCAATGTCGTAATTAACTTAAAAACCGCAATTTTGCTATTCAAAGTAATTTCTTTCTACCAACTCTTTGTATTTTTCAAAATACTATTGGATAACAAAATTCTTTATAAAAATATTTTCCAGAAAATTGCCATAGAGCAGATTTATCATTCCCAAACATATTTGCAAACCATTAACTTATATTAATACTTTGATATATACATTAAGCTTTTCTAGCCCAATAAATTTATATAAAATCATAAACCCATGGAAAAACCCCAAAAATCATAATAAATCTGATTTACTATATTCTTTAACATATATAAATTTCGAGGCCAAAACCTAATTTAATTATTTTTAATAATTAAAATCTAAAATAAACCACTTTCCAACCATAGGAAATTCACCAAATGTTTTAGTTAAATCCTAAAATTATGAAATTAAAAACCCACTTTTAAAATAAAGTTTCCAACATCATATCAAAATCTCAAGTCATTTGGGTGTCATATGATAGGTTTTCTTACTCAAACTTATCATATAATTTCATAAATAAATTCACCAGTAAGCATATAATCATTCAAACTATCATAGCATGGCATAACACAAACAAAAGAATCGGGTTTATGCTTAAAAATACTTAAAGCATGAGATGCATATCTTATTATCTACCTTGAATGGATTAAGAAGGTCAAGATTTTTATTTTGATTTGATTCCCCTAGCTTTGATCTTGTTTTCCTAGCTTATTTTTCCTTTGAAACCCTTGTCAATGGTTGGCCTCGGTCTATTTTCGTTTTCTTTGAATGAAGTGATAATGAGATAAGAGGATGGAAGGGTGAGTATTAGGGAATAAAATCATTTTCATATTTTGCCCCTTGCATGCATTCCTCTTTCTTATTAATGTTTTAATTAATCCCCTTAGTTCATTAGTTAAGGCTCGATCCATTCCAATTGTCAAATCTCAATCTTCTTACCATTTTATATTATATTATTTAATTTATCCATTTAAATACCCTAAATAATGCTAATCAAAATTAGGATTATTTCAGGCTCCCCTTCTTAAAGAATTTCATCCTCGAAATTATGGTAAAGCATACTCATCAAACATAAAAGTATAGATATAAAACATAACATCAAATAATTCCTGATAACTGTCTCTAATCCTACTCTCCATTTCCCAAGTATATTCCCTCTCGTCGTCATTCCACTAGACCTTGACTAATCTGACTATCTTGTTCCTTGGCTTCTTCTTATCCTTAACCATTATACGCATTGGGTGTCTAACTATGGTCATGTTTAGTTCCACTACTATGTCTTCCAATGCAGTCAGAGTAATAGTAGTCTTTGGGTCTCAAACACACTTCCTAAGATTAGAAATATGAAAAATATTGTGGACTCCTACCAAACTGCTTGGTAACTCTATCCTGTAAGTGAGTCTCCCGATCCTTTCTATAATAGGAAATGGTCCACGAAACCTAGGTGCCAATTTCCCCGACTTCCCAAATCTTACTATACACTTCATCTGTGATACTTTGACGAAAAGCCCAACTGAAAATTCTAAGTCCTTCCATCTCTTATCTGCATAACTTTTCTGCTTAGATTGAGCTTCCTTTATTGTAGTTCAAATTAACTCAATCTTTTTCACAGCTTCTCTTACCATTCGGACCAGGAACTAATGTATTTTTGGTCTCTAACCAACATATGGGTGATTTATACGGCCTTTCGTATAAAGCTTCAAAAGATGCCATCCCTATAATAAACTGATAACTATTTTTATACTAAAACTCGACTAAGTGTAGATAGCCTTCCCATGATCCTTCAAAATCTAGCACACAAGCTCTTAACAAATCCTCCAAGACTTTGTTAACTCTTTCTGTTTTCCCATCTATCTATCTGTGGATGGTAAGCAGTGCTCATCTTGAATTTGGTACCTGAAACCTCTTATAGACTCTTCCAGAATTTGCTAGTAAATAAGGAATCTCGGTCATTAACTATACTACTAGGAACTCCATGCAGTCTAACTATATTCTTCATGATTAGCTAAAGCAGGTGTTGTTCTTGTCGTCTTAACAGGAATGAAACGTGCACTCTTAGTCAGTCTATCAACTATGACCCAAATACTTTCATTTCCTATGTTTGACCTTGGCAACCCATTAATAAAATTCATGGATATCGAGTCCCATTTCCAAACTGGTATATCCAAATGCTAAAGCAATCCACTCGGCTTTGATGTTCGACTTTCACTTGCTGACAGTTCAAACACTGCTTTACCGATAAGCCTACATCCCTTTTCATACCTTCCTAGAAGAAACTTCTCTTCATATCCTGATGCATCTTAGTTCCTCTAGGATGAATAGTAAACTTCGATCGATGACACTCCTTAAGAACTTCTTTCCTTAGGTCACTAACATCGGGAACACACAATCGTCCCTTCTTTCTTAACCATCCATTCTAGTCAAGATAAAAATCCTTCAAATCATCAATCTTAGTTCCACCTTTCAATTTTCTATTTCTTTCAACTAGCAATGGATCATCTCTTTGCTTAGAAGCAATTCTTTCAATCAATACTCGTCTAACTTCCAAATAAGATAACATTGCGGTATTCTAACTAGAACCGACAGTCGATCTTAATCGCACACTACAAGTAGTCAATGCTTTCAAGTCCTTCCACTCTTCCAACATAACTAACACTACATTCTGATGTTTTCGGAAAAGCGCATCTGCAACTTTGTTTCCTTTCTCTGGTGTTTACTCAATTCCAAAATCATAAGCAGCTAAACACTCTAACTATCTCTGCTGCCTCATATTCAACTCCTTCTAAGAGAATAAGTATCTTAGCGACTTGTGATCCATATACAACTCGAATCATTCTCCTAAAAGGTAATGTCTCCACCTTCAAGGCAAAAATTACCACAGCTAACTCTAAGTCATGTGTCGGATATCTAACCTCATGTGGTCTAAGCTGTCAAGAAGCACAGGCAATCACATTACCCCTCTACATCAACACAGCTCCTAGTCCTATTCCACATGCATCAGTATAAACCACAAAATCTTGATTTCCATCTAGAACAACTAACACGGGCACGTTGGTCAATAAATGTTTCATCTTCTGGAATGCCTCCTCACATTTATCGGTCCAAACATACTTCACGTCCTTCCTTGTTAGTTTAGTCATCTTTGCTGCTATACGAGAAAAATCCTTAATAAATCTCTGGTAGTAGCCAACTAATCCAAGAAAACTCTTTATCTCAGTCACTATCTCGGGTCTCTTCCAATTATTAACTGCTTCGATCTTAGCTGGATCTATTGACAATCCTTTATCTGAGACTACATGAACAAGAAACTTCACCTCTTTCTTTCAAAAATGACATTTTGAAAACTTTGCTCTTAGCTGGTGCTGCCTCAGCGTCTCAAGCACTATTATACGATGAATCTCATGATCTCTTTCATCCTTAGAACATATCAAAATATCGTCTATGAATACCAATACAAACCTATCCAAGTGCTCTCGGAAAATCCGATTCATTAAGTCTACAAAGAAAGCAGTGCATTAGTCAATCTGAATGACATAACTAACCACTCGTAGGAACCATATCTTATTCTAAACACCGTCAATGGAATACTGTATTCTGCTACCCTTAGTTGATAAAACCCTATCCAAATTCCAATTGGGAAAACACTTTGGCTCTACTCAACTGATCAAATAAATCATCGATTCTCGGCAGAAGATATCAATTCTTTATCGACTTTTTATTCAACTTATGATAATCGATACATAATCTTAACGACCCATCCAGTTTCTTCACAAATATTGTGGTCGCTCCCTAAGACGAACTGCTTAGTCTAATAATATTCTTTCCTTCTAAGTCCACCAGCTGCACCTTTAACTCCTTCATCTCGATAGGTGTCATTCTGCTAGGCGGTCTACTTGCGAATTTGACTCCAAGTACAAGATCTATTCAAAAATCAATAGCTCGTTTCGGTGGTAGTCTTGTAGCAGGCTTAAAAATATCTACAAATTCTCCAACTATGAAAACTCGATTCAACTCATCTTCCTCCTCTATCACACCCAATAAAGAACAAACATCAAAACTTGGATTCTCTACTGAACATATAACTCGGTCTCTACAGTTAGGGTGTGTTAGTGATATTTTCCTATCATGGAAAAATATCCTAGCATCATTTTACTTAACCGGTCCATACCCAAAATAATCCCAAAGCCCACGAAATCAAACATATGCGAATTACAGGCAAATATATGACCTAATAATGAAAACTCTAGATGGTCACATCCCATCCCTAGAGTTACATACCCTCCTATCGGATTCACAACCCTTAAGAAAGTAACTAGGTATGAGGGTTCTAGGCTAAGCTTATCTACCAAATATAGGATATAAAAGAACGTAATGTACCATTATCAAACAGTACACTAACATACAAGCCATGAATCAAAAGTGTACCTCCCATCACAGCTTTCCCTTTCTTCTCGGCCGTTGGTCTCGAGGTAGCCGGTTCCAAAGCAAACACTTTCCCTTTCTCCACCTTAGCTAGTTCCTTGCGTTGATTCTATAGTTTCCAATTTGGTCACATTTAAAGCACTTGATATTCTTCCTTCCAATGACTGTCTTTCCATCTGCTGAATGACACTCATTCGTAAAATGCCCTTTCTTATTGCACTCTTAACACACAATATTTTCTTTTCCTTTCTTAGTTGCTCCGCCCTTCTGAGCACCTTTCTTATGAAAGAACTTCTTTTTCTAATTCTGCTCACTTGGAGCCTCCACTATCTTATTATCACCGTAGAAAATAAGCATCTCCTCATTCCTTAAAGCCATCTCCATGAACACATCACATGGATCCCTAAGATGTGGCAAAGTCGCCCTAGCAAGCTCAGGTCTCAGTCCAAGGATGAACGTCTCATTTCTCTTGATCAATGTATCCATGGTAGCATACCCGTATCTGGACAACTCCTCAAATTCGGTTGGGTAGTCAAGCACCGTCATATCACCTTGCACCAATTCTGCAAACTTCCTCGACAGAGTTGACTTAGCGATCTCAGACATAAAGCTTTCTTCAAACCTTTTCTTGAACTCTATCAGGTCAAAGTTTCCTCAGCCACTCCAATAGTAACACTGTTCCACCAGTACAACACAGCTTCTTGGAATTTCCTGGACGCCAATCTCCTCTTCTGTTCATTATCCAAATGAAGATCGATGAAATCCTTTCACGATGAAGTAACTAATTCTCTACTATAATTGCATCCTCCATTCCAATAAATGGCTTCCCTCCAAGCCTTGCATAATCTCTACTCAACACAGCATAATTGTTGACATCTGAAACTTCATGATTCACTCCGCTATCATTTCCACTAACTAACCCAGCAGTAGCTTCTGCTTGCATCATGTTGATAAAGAACTGATACATTGCTCCCATATCAATCGGTGGTGTTCCTGCACCTATATTAGCAGCTGTTTGTTTACTCGGATTCCTTCTAGTATTGGGCCTGACATTTTCGTTGGTAGTGGTGCTTCCTCCACAAAGATTCACTCTTCCATTTCCTGCCTTCATATCTTACTTCCTTAAATCTCCATTCAAACCTTAGTAAGATAAGAGAGAACGGTCTAAGTGAGAAGGAGAATAGAGATAAAGCATATACTTGTATATAGCAAATACAAGTACGTTACTATAGCGTTATCCCATACCCCAATCTTATTCTCCGATTCATTTGGATTATGTTTTCAAAAACTCTTTTTAAAGTTAAAAATTCTTTAGTTTTTACATAAACTTATGCTCTGATACCAAGTTGCAAAATTCCCCATTTTGAGGTCCGAAATTAAGCGCTACGGATGTTGTTGTCATCTATAGTATTAATTTTCGATGACAAAATGCAGTCATGTTAATGGTATCCATAATGTCATAAGCACAAGAATATGAAATAATTTTAAACACAATTTCCAAAGCAAACTTCCACATTTCATTTCAAAGATGTATTTCATATTCATTACATAATTCTTCAAACGTTGCCTAGGTTCATATAAAATATAATTATTATAAAATACTCCAAGAGCGACATATGAAGATGCCTCATTGGTTGATCAGAGTTACCAAATAGAAAGATACATCTACTACCAGTACACTCATATAACAACTAACATAACACAGTGGATAATAGTACTAAATAGACTCCTACATAGCCAGCTTTCCCTCCTGCATATCTCCGAAAGCTTTATTCGCCCAACCTACTAAACCTACAAAGCCCTTACTCCCAACCTACTTAAATCAATTTTAAGCACCTGAGGGTTTAAGGGGAAAACATAAACTTCGAGTCAGACAAAAATCCTGGTGTAAATAATAATACGCCGTCTCGGTTTATAGATATTAAGTGAGACCACACCGTTAAGTAGAATGGGTTTTCCCTTCACTAATATCCTTTAAAAGTATATCTTTTAGCAAATCAAATTCCTGCAACAAACTGGTTAAAAATAGACAATATGAACAATAATGTGTATGTATGCAACATGGGTAATCATGAACAATCCGTCTGAATCAATGGCTATCCATCTTAACATCATAATTTTCTTAGGCTGATTACGAACCTATGGCTGACTCGAGCCTACCAAGCATATCAATTATCTAACATACCATTAGAAGACAACTGAACGGTCTGTCCGAAACTTACTGTTCCTAGGGTCAACTTATCCTAATGGTTTTGCAGGCTCACCAATAACCTATCTCACCTTTAGGTATTCTTTTCTGTGCTTACACCTCCTTTTAGTCTTACCAATGACAAAGCCATACGCATTGTAATTTTGGACTTATATTGGCTAGGGGCTACTAGCTAAAGTATAGGACGCGACCTCACAATAGCCCCATCTAGTTTTCTAATCTCTAAATCAATTCATCCGATCACAGTTGATCTAAAAGTGATAAGAACACTAGTCCTTTTAGTAAAAGTCCAAGCTAAATACCCTTTGTATTTCCCTGAAAACATAACTCTTTGACCCTTTAAATCATACTTTTAAAACAAGGAAATTATAGCCCTTTACTTTATCCAGAATACTTATGCCATGGTATATGCTTTTTATAAAACAATATTGGTGAAGTTCGAAATCATTTATAAGTTATCTTACTACAAAACCATAGGCTTATAAAGCCAAAATAATATAAAACCTTTACATTGATAAAATACAGCATGGACATAGCCAATGAGGGTCTTCGCCCATCAAAACATAAGCTATAAGGCCAAAGTTAATAAAAAGCATTTAATTTATAACGTCAGTGACCTCAATACCACTAAGGGTCTTTGTCCCTCTAAATATGTTAAATCCTTTAACTTTTAAAACATAAGAACATAAGGCCGATTACATATACGTCGCACTCCATACAATGTCGGCGTCCTAAGGTATATAACTTAGTTTGCATATTAATAAGCCTTAAAAGGATAGGGTCGGTATAGTTAAATCTTGGCGTCGTTGCTTTAAGGAAAATTAGCGGCTTTATTAGAGCCGAAATCATTAGGAGCGGCACCCTAGCCATCTTTGAAAACATATAATTTTGAATAAAGGCGACATCATTATCAACGACATCGACATAGTTAAAAGCGGCATAGTTGCTTATATTGTCGAAGTCAATAGGTATAAAACATATGACATCATTATCGCTGCTATAAACTACTTCGAAACCAATAGAGTCGGTGTCCTTAATAAAATAAGCGACCTTGCTTTCATCGATGTCGACAAGATAAAAGTGACATTGTTAAAGTGTTTGACGGTAATAAGCGAAGTCATTCTCTTCGAAGCTCGTGATGTCGATGGTATATATGCCGACGTCGACTCCAACCTTCTTGAATTCATTCCATATCATCTAGGATGATATCCTATGCATTCATTAAGGTTGGCAATGTATAATAGCGACATCATGGACTTCAGCGACCATGACTACGAAGTGGCGATGTCGTAATTAACTTAAAAACTGCAATTTTGATATTCAAAGTAATTTTTTTCCACCAATTCTCTGTATTTGTCAAAATAATATTGGATAACAAACTTCTTTATCAGAATATTTTCCAAAAAACTGCCATAGAGTAGATTTATAATTTCCAAACATATCTGCAAACCGTTATCTTATATTAATACTTTGATATAAACATTAAGCTTTTCTACCCCCAATAAATTTATATAAAATCATAAACTCATGGGAAAAATGCCAAAAAATCATAGTAAATCTGATTTACTATATTCTTTAACAAATATAAATTTTGGGGCCAAAATCCTAATTATATTATTTTTTAGTAATTAAAACCCGAAATAAACCACTTTCCAACCTTAGGAAATTCACCAAATATTCTACTTAAATCCGAAAATTATGAAATTATAAACCCACTTCCAAAATAATGTTTCCACCATCATATCAAAATCTCAAGTCATTTGGGTGTCATATGATAGGTTTTCTAACTTAAACTTATCAAATAATTTCATAAATATATTAAATAAATTCACCAATAAGCATATAATCATTCAAACTATCTAGCATGACATAACACAAGCAAAAGAATCAGATTTATGCTTAAAACTGAAGATAATACTTAAAACATGAGGTGCGTATCTTATTATTCACCTTGAATGGATTAAGAAGGTTGAGATTTGTGTTTTGATTTGATTCCCGTAGCTTTATCTTATTTTCCTTGCTTATCTTCCCTTCGAAACCCTTGTTAACGGCTAGCCTTGGTCTATTTTCATTTTCTTTGAATGAAGTGATAATGAGATAAAAGGATGGAAGGGTGAGTATTAGGAAATAAACTTGTTTTCCTATTTTGCCCCTTGCATAAATTCCTCTTTCTTATTAATATTTTAATTAATCTCGTTTGTTCATTAGCTAAGGCTCGACCCATGTGAGGAATGCGGATTAAGGATCTTAAGTCTAGAATTAACACTAGAGGGGGGATGAATAATGTTTTAAGAAATTTGTTAATCTTTTTGAGTTTATCTTAATTTGATAACAATGTATACACTAATCAGACACAGATATGAACATAGAATCAAACACAGATGCAAATATAAAATAAAAGCAGTAAAGGAAAGAACACACCGGATTTTATACTGGTTCGGAGTTACCCTACATCCAGTCCCGCAACACAAGTACAGATTTCCTTTCAAAAACAATTCTTACAAATACAACCCTCGGTTTCAAGGCTACGAGGTACACCCTCCAGAATCACAATCCTTTGGGTAGAGATACTTGATTTCCGGGGCAACAAGTTCACCCAATTGATTTCTAGGGCTACAATCACACCTTCTCTCGCTGAATTGATTACAAAAAGTCTATAACTCAGATTAGCACTTGGATCTTGTAGAGATAGTGGAGAGAATCAAAACCAGAAATTATCTAGTTAGATTCGATATTGATTTCGGCAGAGTAATGGTGTAATTTGTAAATAAGAAAGTGGAGAAGAAGAAGAGAAGTTAAATCAGAGAAAAAGTTGAAAACACCATTTATTTATAGTAGATCAATAGCCATGTCCATTGGTGAAGGGATGTGGCGAATAGACACTTCTTTTTTAAAAAACAATTTAACTGTCACCATGTCGACAGGGGTACATGTGACCATGTCGACATGCCCTTGTATTTTTTGGTGATTTGTTTTTCTTTGAAAATAATTTCTATATTATATTATATTTATATTTAAACTTTAAAATATACCTATATATAGTTATAATACATAAATAACTATAGAGAACAATATTAAAATATATATAATAATTTTCTATACTTTTATATTTAAATCTTAAGTATAAATATATAAAACAGCTAAATATATTAATATTAGAATTATAGTTTAAAAACCTAGGAAAATAATTTAAAATCAAAGATATTTAAAAATTAAAGGTATTTAAAACTAAGGATATTTTTGAGGCTAAAATATATTGAAAAACCAGGACAGATGATTTTGGTTTTTAAACAGGAATATTTAAAATCATTTTGAAAAACAAGCTATATATTTTGAAAGTCATTTTGAAATAAAAGTAAGTGGATACAAAAAGATGTTCCACTAGATTTTTCGTAGGTTCCATCCTACTTAGGGTTCCATCCCTTTAACGAGCACGAAGTGGATTCCATTCCACGAATAAAATAGATTTTAAGATGTTAGTGCCTTTCTATGAGTTTTAACAATATTCCTAACTATATAAGTTATCTTGGAAACTTGAACTCTTGAAATTCTTGATACTCATGAGTCTTGAATCTTGATACCTTCAATCTTTGATCTTGAATCTTTATACTGTATAGTTCTTCATTCTTTAGTACCTGCAAACATATCTATATATATCTACACAATAATGTTAGTATTATATATTTTATAATCTAATTCTAAGTAAGGTTGTTGTCATCAAAACCAACTCCTCAGGGACTAACAATCTCCCTCTTTTTGATGATGACAACCTTTGTTTATAAAATATCACTTCTATCCTAATACTTCTAATAACTCCCCCTTAATCTATTCCTAACTATCCTATTTTATACTTCTCCCCCTTTGTCATCAACAAAAACCATATAACTCCATAATTATAATACTATATAATTCTATAACTCTATATAACTCCCCCTGAAACTAAGACTACATTACTTGTGATTATAATGATAGTGTTATCATACATAATCAATACTTAACTTTAAAATAAACTCATAATAACTACTTTTCCTAACTACTAAACTATTTATTCAAAAGATAAGAGAATATACGAATAAGAGAACACAATTTATTTATTCATAATGGAGTTTTTTAATAAAAATAGATAATTAAACTGATAATCATGATAGCTTAAAATATCATATATTATTAATACTAATCATATGTATGTTATATTTTACACACATAATATCAATCCATACTAAGTCAAATTCAAGCAAATCAAACCAAATCCTAATTAAGCAAGCAAACAAATAAAAATTAAACAAAGTTAATCAAATATTACGAGGAACATCAACCCATCCTTCTTCTCCAAAGATAGGGTCTTGTTTGATGGCATCCCAATTCTCATTATCAACAGAGAGAGAAACGGGAGGATGTGCTTCATTATCATCCTTGTGCAGGGAGGAAATCATCCATCGAATTGCTTCGAAATGCCTTTCTTGCTCCTTGATCATCTGCATTTGACTCAATTCTAAGTGACGCTGATTACAGAGAATGATAGAGAGAATATTCTTGAAGGATTTAAGAGTTTCTTCAAGATTTTCAGATAAATTGTGAATAGGATCGTCCATTTTTGTGAAAAAGAGAAGAGATGTAGATAGAATAGATAAGTAATGATTTTGAGTAAAGATTTCTAAAAGAGAACAGGTATTTATAGGTGTAAATTTCGTTTGAAATGAATAGATACAAGTTAGTTATTTAAAATTCAAAAACTAAAATGAAAAGACACTTCAGATTTTAAGCATGTCGACAGGGTGCCCTTGGGGGTTGTCGACAGGGTCATCTATGTTTTGAAGACTTGTTTTTGATTTTGAATAAATATATATATATATATATATCATATTAACAGTTATTCTAGAGATGATATAAGCTAGATAACAGAAAGATCTTCAACATTAATTCAAACTGGAATGATACATGGATTAAACAACATGAAATACAATAACATTCAAACTTAAAACAAACTTAAACAACTATGACAGGGTATGAAAAGATAGATCTAATTGGAGGATGATGAGGATGATGAAAGGTTAAACTTCTTGCTGACTTTTGAGAAGAACTTGTTCATCTTAGAAGACATTTTATCCAACTTTTTACTAACGGATCTCTTAAGTGCCCGTTGATTCTCCACAATTATCTTTTGGTTTTGGATAATCATCTTGTTGGTTGGTTTGGAGGTGTAATCAATACTTTCAAGAGATGTTTCACCTTCCTCTTCTTCTTCTTGAATATCTGTTTCATCCCCTTCTTCTTCTTCTTCTTCTTCTTTTTCTTCCTCTCCTTCTTCCATTTCTTCGTGAGCTAAACGCTCTTCCTTTTCCACAAGGGATTCATAAGGTTGAAAGATGTATGGAATTTTCATAAGTGAGATATTGGAATGATTGAAAACTTTTCTAGAAATGAACTCCTCTCCTTTAAAATTCACTCCAAAATAGTTGAAAATTCTAGTAAGGTAAATTCCATGATATAAAATCTTTTCTCCCATTTCCAAGTTCTTAGGCCGAAATTCATCCATAATAACTTGAGCCCAATTAATATCATAGTTTCCAAAAAGAGCGAAAAGAGATTTACAAACTTTTGAAGTAGGATTATTAAAACTTCCCGATCTCAGGGTCAAAGTGTGTTGCAAAAGAAGGCTCACAATTTTTGCTTTTGGACGAAAATTGCGGTTTATAAAATCAAAGTTTTCGTCACTTTCAAAAATATGGAAAGTCTCACGATCACTTTCATTAAAATTGAAATTTGAAAGATCCATACCCGTACACTTACAATTTAGAATCGCTCCCAAAATATCACAATTTAAAACAATTTGAGTGCCTTTTACACTACTCCAAATTTCATCATCGTTTCCTTGATAAAAGCCACGATTAAGATTTGCATAAAACATTTTCACAAGATTTGGGTAGCATACAAAATCATTTTGAGAATCGTCAACAAGACTTAAAATGTTGTTGCTAACACAAAGAGAATCGATTTCATAAGAAGCGAAATCGCGGAAAATTGCAAACTTTTCGGGATGAATTTTTCCATAATTAGCATAGCCAATATAGGCTTTGATTGCTTCCAGATCATAAAAGAGGTGTTCTTTTAAGGTTTTGGAAATCTCATAGTTGATGGAGTACTTGAGGAGGCCATTGATGTAGAGATAAGAAAGCTTGAGTTATGAAGAAAGAGTTTGAATTTGAAAAGTTAAGTGAAAAGATGAGGTAAATGATAGTAAATAAGTAGAAATTAAATGGACAGTTTCTCTGGTCAAAAAGTGTCCTTTCAGAGTCTCGAATGGTGTGAAAGAGTGAAGGAAAAATACAAGCATTTGAATTCAAAATTTGAATTTCAAATTTTCTATACCATGTCGACAGGTAGGGATGGACCCATGTCGACAGATATCCGTAAATTTTGATGACTAGATACTTTTATATAATGTAATATATATATATACATATATATATATATATCTATTATTTTAATGTCTATATAATATTTGGAATATTACTAAGACTCATAAAATATTATAATATTATTAAAAAATAAAATAATAAAAAATAAAAAATTTAAAATTCAAACGACACATCAATTCAAAAACAACCAATCAATCAATCAATTCAAAAACAACCAATCAATCAATCAATTCAAAAACAACCAATCAATCAATCAATTCAAGCATGCAATTTCAGCCAATGTATTGTAAACGTGTACCTTTTTTTCAGAGTCCGTGTCTTTGGTATAGACTAAATCGAGAATTGCTGTGAAACACAGATTTGAATTATCTTTCTTCTGTTCATCATCACTAGAGGATGAGTCAGAGTCATCTGGAGTAGCAGTGAATGCACGTTTCCGTTTCTTTGCAGAATCATTGTTTGCAAGAGGGTTTTGCTTATCTGGATGCAGACAGTCTCTTTTGATATGACCTGGTTCGTCACAATTGAAGCATTTGATAAAGTTTGGTACTGTATTCTGATTACCGGAATTCTTAAAGTTGTTTCTCTTGGAACTATTCAATTTTCTGCACTTTAGGAATTTCCGAAAATTCCTGGTCATAAATGCTATCTCTTCATCATTATCACTGTTTGAGTCTGATCCATCGATTAATGCATTGAATGCCATTGATTTCTTTTCAAATGCTTTGCTTTCTCTTCTCCCGATCATTTGAACTTCAAACGACATTAGATTTCCAATCAATTCTTCTATCTTTAAAGTACTGATGTCATTTGCCTCTTTAATTGCAAGTGTCTTTTGATCCCATTCTGGAGTGAGAGAATTTAAAAATTTTCTGACTTGATCTTCTTCCGAAAATTCCTTTCCCAAAGATATTAAAGAATGCACAATATCTTGAAATCGACTATACATATCTGAAATAGACTCATTAGTATTCATTTTAAATAATTGAAACTGATTTGTGAGCATGAAAATTTTGGTCTGTTTAACTTTGCTTGTTCCTTCGTGAGTTACTTGCAAAGTTTTCCAGATTTCATATGCAGACTTACAAATTGACACTCTATTAAATTCATTTCTTTCAAGTGAACAAAACAGAATATTCATTACTTTAGAATTATTTTGTGCAACAGTCTTTTTATCAGTGGTCCACTGTGCAAAATTAGTTGTGGGTTCAGAATATTCAGTTTGTGTCATATTCCAAGTATCTAATCCTACAGATTGTAAATATATTTTCATCCTACATGCCCAATATGCATAGTTACTGCCATTAAAAAGTGGTGGTCTGGCAGTAGACTTACCTTCTACAAATGAACTAGTGACAGGGACACTAGTGTTAATAACAGTATCAGTGTTGGTAGCCATTTTGAAAATTTTTCAAAAATCAGATTATGAAACTTTTGAAAACCTTGCTCTGATACCAAATGTGAGGAATGCGGATTAAGGATCTAAAGGCTAGAATTAACACTAGAGGGGGGGAGGGAGAATAGTGTTTTAAGAAATTTGTTAATATTTTTGAGTTTATCTTAATTTGATAACAATGTATACACTAATCAGACACAGATATGAACACAGATGCAAATATAAAATAAAAGCAGTAAAGGAAAGAACACACCGGATTTTATACTGGTTCGGAGTTACCCTACATCCAGTCTCACAACACAAGTACAGATTTCCTTTCAAAAACAATTCTTACAAATACAACCCTCGGTTTCAAGGCTATGAGGTACACCCTCCAAAATCACAATCCTCTGGGTAGAGATACTTGATTTCCGGGGCAACAAGTTCACCCAATTGATTTCCAGGGCTACAATCACACCTTCTCTCGCTCAATTGATTACAAAAAGTATATAACTCAGATTAGCACTTGGATCTTGTAGAGATAGTGGAGAGAATCAAAACCAGAAATTATCTAGTTAGATTCGATATTGATTTCGGCAGAGTAATGGTGTAATTTGTAAATAAGAAAGTGGAGAAGAAGAAGAGAAGTTAAATCAGAGAAAAAGTGATTAAAATTCGTTGAAAACACCCTTTATTTATAGTAGATCAATAGCCATGTCCATTGGTGAAGGGATGTGGCGAATATACACTTCTTTTTAAAAAACAATTTAACTGTCACCATGTCGACAGGGGTACATGTGACCATGTCGACATGCCCTTGTATTTTTTGGTGATTTGTTTTTCTTTGAAAATAATTTCTATATTATATTATATTTATATTTAAACTTTAAAATATACTTATATATAGTTATAATACATAAATAACTATAGAGAACAATATTAAAATATATATAATAATTTTCTATACTTTTATATTTAAATCTTAAGTATAAATATATAAAACGGCTAAATATATTAATATCAGAATTATAGTTTAAAAACTTTGGATAATAATTTAAAATCAAAGATATTTAAAAATTAAGGATATTTAAAACTAAGGATATTTTTGAGGCTAAAATATATTGAAAAACCAGGACAGATGATTTTGGTTTTAAACAGGAATATTTAAAATCATTTTGAAAAACAAGCTATATATTTTGAAAGTCATTTTGAAATAAAAGTAAGTGGATACAAAAAGATGTTCCACTAGATTTTTCGTAGGTTCCATCCTACTTAGGGTTCCATCCCTTTAACGAGCACGAAGTGGATTCCATTTCACGAATAAAATAGATTTTAAGATGTCAGTGCCTTTCTATGAGTTTTAACAATATTCCTAACTATATAACTTATCTTGGAAACTTG
This sequence comes from Allium fistulosum, assembly GCA_030737815.1. Classification (NCBI taxonomy): domain Eukaryota; kingdom Viridiplantae; phylum Streptophyta; class Magnoliopsida; order Asparagales; family Amaryllidaceae; genus Allium; species Allium fistulosum. Next base: position 1,530,105,650 of record CM060902.1, read on the forward strand.
AACTCTTGAAATTCTTGATACTCATGAGTCTTGAATCTTGATATCTTCAATATTTGATCTTGAATCTTTATACTGTACAGTTCTTCATTCTTTAGTACCTGCAAACATATCTATATATATCTACACAATAATGTTAGTATTATATATTTTATAATCTAATTCTAAGTAAGGTTGTTGTCATCAAAACCAACTCCTCAGGGACTAACAACCCATTTTAATTGTCAAATCTCAATCTTCTTACCATTTTACATTATTTTATTTATCTAATTAAATACTCTAAATAATTCTAATCAAAATTTGGGTTCTTATAGTACTTGATGGCGACCCAGGTGTGTACCATGAGGAGACCTTTACCAGGTAGGAAGGCTCGCTAGTGAGAGGTTGTTGGTGGCATAATAAGTTAGTGCCATCAGCAAGATCGATGATCTTGCCTTTACCTGGTGAGTATAAACACCTGCGAAAGGTAGTTGGTGGCATAATGAGTTAGTGCCTAGGCCAGTGAGTTTTTATCGCATAACCAAAATATAGTGAGGATGAGAGGTGTTTCACTGTTGGATGATATGATTGTCTTTGTTGATGTTAGGTATTATCGAGTTTAATACCCCAACACCCCTAATTTACACTAAGATACTATAGTATACTCTTACTCTTCACATAGTTTATATATGCAAACTTGCTGGGTGCATAAGCAGATAAGGTTCATACCATATATCTATTATATTATGATATATCAAGTTTATGTATATTGCTTCAGACATATAAATCATTCATACCAGATTGTTGTCTGACTCGAGGTTATTTGTGTATATGTTTTCTTATAACTTTTAGGTACTCTTTATGAGTATACTGCAAGGTAGGTGTAGTGATAACACATAAAGTTGTACAAAAGATAAGCATAAGGCTTATGCCTTTCTAATATTACTACTATATGTAGCTAATAATTTTATAATGTGATTCAATACTATGAAGTTACCTACATTTATTATTATCTAGAGACGTTCTTCATTTATGTACTTATTGTTGCACAAGTGATATGTTGACACGTATTTTGTAACGCCCCACCTCTATGCTCACAATAACAAAGGTTATTATAAGGAATAACGTCTGCTATTGCAAAGAATAAGGCTTGTTAGAAGCGACCATCCGTAAGTTATGCCTTAGATGAGTACTGATTACATCGATAGGAGTTGTATAAATTACTCCCAACGATGTACATTCAATCCAAATCTAAAAGGAAACTACGGTGGCTTAAGAAAAATTCAGAAAAACTCATAATAGCAACAACACAGATAAGTATAATCACATCAGAACAGAAATATCAGATATATAGCGGAAGACAAATCTGGATACATGCTACAACAATCGATGGTTCACATGAACCAAATGTACATATACGTGTCATCAACATACATGAGACGAGAGTCAATAAACCAAAAGTACTCCTCGAAGTCTAGACGAAAGATGATGTGAAATCCCAAAAGCTGAAGCTACAACTGAATCAGAGGTAGAGATTACCCTAAAATAACTCGGTCTGACCCGAGTATTATTTAAAAGAAAATAATAAACGGATCAGTCTAATTTAAACACCAGAAGCTTTAGCAACATTAAGTTTCCCAGATTTGAGACCCTTAGAAGCAGTAGGACAATCAGAAATCCAATGACCCTCTTTCTTGCAATAGCGGCAAATGCGAGGCTTAGGACAATTACGAAGAAGATGATCCAGAGAACCACAATTATAGCACGCCCTCTGATTAGAAGGTGCACTATTAGGCTGAGAACTAGAGGTAGCTTGCTTCTTCTTATTGTTGGAAGAATTAGGCTTATGAAATGGGAACCTCTTCTTGTTGGAGTTCTTAGAAACCTCAACCTCATCACCACTATCACGTTCCTTTTCGACAGCTTCAAGGCAAAGAGCCGAATCAACAAGTTCCTCAAAAGAGAGATTAAGCTGAAGTAAAAGGACCTTCTTCAAATACTTCTTCAAACCATCAACAAAACTAAGATTCTTCTTACGCGGAGTGTTAATGAACTCAACTCCGTATTTGGACAAGGCCTCGAAAGATGCAACATAATCAGAAACAGAGGACTTTCCTTGCTTCAACTCAAGGAAACTACGAGCAAGATTGGCCTTTTCTGATTCAGGAACGAACTTAAGTTCGAATTGTTCCTTAAACTGATTCCACGAGAGAGAGGACTCATCAACTTCTGCAATAAAAAGCTCATACCAATCAAGTGCACGCTCTTGCAACATACTGGATGCCACGAGAATGCGATGATGATCAGAATGATCCATCCGAGAAAATATGCGCTCATAAGTGCGCAACCAAGTATGAACCTCCATTACACTTTTCGATCCCTTGAAAGGCTGGCCTCCAAGGTGGGAATAGTCACTACACATGCGGGCGAAGGCAGACTTGTGAGTAGGAGCTGCGGGAGTAGCAACAGAAGGCTGAGTACCCCCAAAATAGCTCCATAAACCGATCAGCTGACATATAGACTCCGTCCGGATGAGAACCACTAGACGGGCCTGCAGAAGAACGCTTCCCTCTACCTCTTCCAGCCATAGGCTGAGAGAACAAGAGAAGATAAGGATTAGTTAAACAGCACACAATTGATTCAAAATTTAACAAATGGAATACTATGGAATATGAGATTTATTCCTAGACATACTCCACATGTTAAAGTGGAAGGAATAAATTAGAAAGGCATGAATAAAACCCTCGAATGGTTGTAGCGCATGTTCCATTATGCTTCTGTTTTGTGTTTATTATAATTTGTTCTGAACCTCGGCTCTGATACCAACTGTGACGCCCCACCTCTATGCTCACAATAACAAAGGTTATTATAAGGAATAACGTCTGCTATTGCGAAGAATAAGGCTTGTTAGAAGTGACCATCCGTAAGTTATGCCTTAGATGAGTATTGATTACATCGATAGGAGTTGTATAAATTACTCCCAACGATATACATTCAATCCAAATCTAAAACGAAACTACGGTGGCTTAAAAAAAATTCAAAACAACTCATAATAGCAACAACACAGATAAGTATAGTCACATCAGAACAGAAATATCAGATATATAGTGGAAGACAAGTCTGGATACATGCTAAAACAATCGATGGTTCACATGAACCAAATGTACATATACGTGTCATCAACATACATGAGACGAGAGTCAATAAACCAAAAGTACTCCTCGAAGTCTAGACGAAAGATGATGTGAAACCCCAAAAGCTGAAGCTACAACTGAATCAGAGGTAGAGATTACCCCGAAATAACTTGGTCTGACCCGAGTATTATTTAAAAGAAAATAATAAACGGATTAGTCTGATTTAAACTCAGAAATAAGTGTATGATAAAAACACTTAAGCAAATAATTATAGTCTCGAATGAGACTATTCAACATAAATAATCAACATAGTTTAAATGAAGAAATCCCAATTTAAACTCCATCAACATCAACTTTCAAATTCACAATTGAATTCAAAACAGTAATTCACAAAATCTAGAAATCAAAATAGATAACCAGAAAAATCAACATAAAAGTGGATCGATCCCAGCAGATGGGGAGTTTTAGCTACGCCGCACGTGCATCTCAAATGGCCGAAGCCTACCGAGTACTATAAATTATTGGTGCCGATCAGATGATCCGAAGGTCCGCAGAGTGACCCGAAGGTCTAGTACTGGTAATTGACCCGAAGGCCCATCAATGACCCGAAGGTCCAGCAGAGTGGCTCGAAAGTCCAACAAATCATCAAATTCATCAAACAACAAATATTTCAATCAACGAGTCCGGAATTAACCGAAATAGTAAAAGTATGGTTCCATACTCCGCACTTTTGCTAAATCGTTTAAATCTCTTCATCGTTTCCTTGAAAGTGCAAAATTGTGTATTTTATATAAATAACACTTTACATTCTCAAACGGACAAGTCCGGAATTAACCGAATTAGTAAAAGTAAGGGTTCATAGTCCTTAATTTTGCTGAAACGTTTAAATCGATTTCTCATTCTTTTGAAAGAGTAAACTGTAAAATTCTTGAAACAATTTTATTTTTTAAAACGATTTGAAAACCCGTGATTAAAACATCAACATCTGTAGCAATTTCGCCGAGGAAATTTTGCTTCACAAAACACCGTAAAAACGGATACCAAATCAGCGTTGTGGGATAACCGCTTAAAAATTCACTTTAAATTAACGGTTACTGAAGTCAAAATAACAATAATTTTTATTCGTAAAAAATGTCGTCAAAACAACATGCTTCAAAAATATAATACCGGCGTAAAAATTCCGTTATAAAAATAACGGCAACAAAATTCGTTTTACAACCAAACACCGGTTCATAATAAATTTAACAGTAGACTACACTACTACATATTCAACAAAACATTGCACTGCCCACTTGCACTTATATAATATATCAAAAAAATGAGTTTGTCATTATACAATTTTCACGTAAGTAACAACTGTAAACAAAATAATTATTTGCACTCACATGATAATTTGCACTATAGCAGTTTTCATGCGCACTTATTTGCGCAAGATCAAAATGACATGGACCCAAACTTCTATATGCTATAACATACGCACATAGACAAATGAAGACTTGGACCACATTTTCGTGTGCTACTCTAAAATATAAGTGGTTACTTACATCCAGACACATCACAAATAAAAGGAAACCTGGAACGCACGTATGAAAATGACGAGAACAGCCTATTGACTCCTTTGCACGTAATAGATAGTTACAATGACTCAGGTTTTAGGCAATTTAAAAGCTGACAACATCAACTCTTTTATACAAAAACGAAGTTTGCACAAATACAACACCCTGTAACATGATTTGCACTATAACACGTCGGTATTTTACATATATTGCCCTGACACGATATATAGCATAAATTAAGGTTGAATACTCATGTATGAAATCAACAACGGTCAGACAACCTTATGTGCAGACACACAATTTTAAATTGGTACAGGTTTGTTGTAATGATTAAATCATAAATAAAGGTTAAAATACGCCAATAATTATTAAGCATTTTAAATTTAATTATTTAATCGTGTGGAGTTTTATTTTGGTCTTTGAATGACTAGAACAGTTGAAAAATACAAGAAGTTAACCGTAATTAGCATTCAACCATTATTATTCATAATGGATGTCTCTAAAAATAGATAATAATAGTTTGATAGCATTTTAAGGATGTACATATTAAAAATTACGCACACATTAACTAAGGTGATACTTGCATTACTCTAGAGTATGCATGGCCACCATATTGAGGAAGAAAAAAAAGTGAACACAAAAAGCGATTTATGCTATCACGTCTTTAGGTTCACACTAATCAATAGTCGTTGTATGATATCCCACGCTATGATAATATTTTTTCATCCATTTAATATGATTAACAAATGAATTAATTGATGTTTTTTGTCCCCCTATAGAGTGCATTGCCTTTGCCATAGAAAGACAGAGAAGTTAATCCATTAACTACAAGGTCTACTTTTAGGGGTAATTTGAATGCAGTTGACTACCTAAAATGGAGTTGACAATTCACTTTAGAACTTCAAATTTGTTTGAAGATTTTAGCATATAACTTTTGAAATTCATGATGCAGCAGAAATGGATAATAATGTTGTTTGAAGAAGGATTTTATAATTTACTCATTTGGACGTAATTCAATTCCTTGATTATTGCACATAAATTACTTATTACGACATGGGAATTTTGTTAAATCGATGATTATTTCTTTTAATTATTTCCTCTGTCTTTGTTATCTTTTTTATGTTCTTGGGTTGTGCGGGGTTACTATACTCAAATAATGGTTAATAGAGATCTACGTTGTATCAAAGAAATCTTACCTTGATAATGCAGTATACTTTGGTACAATTCATGAAGATTCATAGGTATTAAATGCATATTGTTTTCCATTTGTTCCGAGCCTATGTTTACTCTACTACTACCACTATATTTTGATATGCATATCGAAGCTGTTCGACCAATCATCTAAAAAATGAAGATACTTTTAAAGCTCACTCTGTTAATGATATTGAAGTATAATAACGCTCACGATTTGAAATTGTACTATTTTATCTATACATAATGATAATTTAACCCAACATACCTATGTATACTGTACAATATCAACTTGGATGTTTCAGTTGGTCCAATCCAATCGAACGTAAATTAAAAAACTAATAATGTCTTTTCCTAATATGTCGCTCAACTGGCTCTTTTCTTCAAAAAATTTAATATTTTTTTCAATTTTAATTTCTTTAATCCACACTGAAAATAAATGAACTTTCATCTGCATAGCTCATAAAACTGAACATGCAACCTTATGCAAATGGTTCCTCTGTTGAAGTTCTTGAAAAAATACATAAATCTTGGACCTATTGTTGATTTCTGCGTTATGGGTCAAGGTCAAGTTGTGACTTACTTCATATTGAGTTTAATATTCAAATTGTGACTTACAAACTGCTGCTTCATATTGAGATGTGAATTATAAGTTTATTATCCAAAATTATCTCTAATAGAATTAGTGGAAATTAGCCACAAGGGTCTCTTTAGCAAGTGAAATTAGTTTCTAGGACATACAACTGAAATAATTACTTTCAAGGACAAAATTCAAAATAATTAGTTTCTTAGGACCTAAAAACCTATGAAATTATGTTCTTGAAAGTAATTGGGTTGCTGACTTTGTCCTTAAAAGTAATTATTCTGCTGACTTTGGCCTTGAAAGTAATTTCTTTGAATGTGTGTTCTAGAAACTAATTGGACTGCTAAATTTGTCCTTCTGGTGAAATGCCCTTAAGTGGGAATTAGCCACAAGGGCCTCCATAACAAGTGAAATTAAATTCTAGAACACACAACTAAAATAATTACTTTTAAGGACAATACACAAACTAATTAGTTTCTAGGGTCTAAAAACCTATGAAATTATGTCATTGAAAGTAATTGGACAGCTGACTTTGTCCTTGAAAGTAATTATTCTACTGACTTTGGTCTTGAAAGTAATTATTTCAGATGTGTGTCCTAAAAATTAATTGGACTGCAAAGTTTGTCTTCTGGTGAAATGCCCTAGAATTATTACTGTAAATGTAAACTGCTACTACATATTAAAAAGATTGAAGAGTCTTATTGTACAATATGTGAATTGTAAATTTACTATTCAAATTATTACCTTAAGTGTTATAACTACTATTGTACAAACAGCTGCTTCATACCGATTTTAATTCGTGAATATAATACTATTACTTTAGTATACATATATGGAAAAAGAAGATATATGACTCTCACTATATGTGAATCATAAGTTTATTGCTCACTAACTACTGGTAATTTTACTGTTACAAAATCTTATTCGGTCTCTGTACTTGAAAACATTTTTACTGGGATGTAATAAATCTCAATTATGTTTACAAAACAGTTATATTCAATGCATGGATCCTCATTATATCACCAATAGCAATCCAGACTCAATTAGTGAGTCTAGGATTAGGTGAGGTATATCCATATATGTTAAAGTTAGTTGTTGTGCGTGTTTGGAACCATTTTTCAGTAGTACATGCAGTGGGTGGTGTCCCCTTTCAATAAGATCACTGTAAAGTTACCTGTATAAGCATCTTGCTTCAATGTCTAACAGGTTTATTTTTTATGATACAGAGCATTGTTTATTTCCTTCTAACAATTGGGCTTGAATTCTTACCACATCCCAAACTATGGATTTCTGGTGTCAGGCATTGGTGGGGACATATCTTTTCTAGCTGGGATGACATATCTTAGAATTATTATCAACCATTACCAGGATCATTTGATTTGGATCAACTAGATGATGAAGATATTGATGTAAAAGAAGAAAGGCCTAAAATAGTCAATGGCTATGCAGATAATGCAATAATTTACTTGCATAATTTACGCAAGGTATTACTCATAGATTAAATATATTTATCTTATTAGCCTTTGCGCATTTTGTTAGATATTGAATTCTATTCAAGTAATCAAGATTTGGAGCTTGTCTATGAATCCTTGCCTTTTCTATTTATTTCTATCATTGTGATTTATTGCTTATGTTAATTGGACACTAATATATTTTAATTTGTTGCAATTCTGGATTTTCAGGTTTTTCCTGGAAATCACAATAATTCTGCGAAGGTAGCAGTTCATTCACTGACTTTTGCGGTTCAAGAAGGCGAATGCTTTGGGTTCTTGGGAACAAATGGAGCAAGCAAGACAACAACATTGTCATTGCTAACTGGTAAGCTTCCTTTCAAAATTTTAAAAGCATTTGTTTATCTATTTTTTTATAACTTCTCTCTCAAGCTAAATTTTTAACCACCGGTCCAGTGCTAAGGCACCTAGCTTGAGTTGTTGCTAAAGGCCTTAGTTTCAAAGTTCAAATCAGAAACCAACTTCTGTTTAGAGATCAATTTCGATATCTTTACAAAACCCAATTCAAAAATTAGAAAATTTACTATGTGTTTTTTTAAAATCTTGTTCATTTTTTAGCTTGCTATGAAATGATTAGGGGTTTGTAACTTTTATCACACATTTTTTTATTATACTTGGAGAAAAAGAAAATTCCGTAAGGCATGCACCTCAACAGCCTATGGAATGCATTTTGTATGTCTCGCATGCCTCAGGTTTGCTAAGGCATAAGCTGTAGAGGTAAAAAAATAACAACCCGCCTTTATGAGCAAATCTCAAAGTGTTTTTACTCTAGTTTACCTTGAGATGCACTTGAGGTGAGTCTTTTAAAACAGTGTTGAGAATATCGTGGAGAAATTTATTATAAAGTTGATTTTTGGTGAAACACGTAAACATGCATTGGGTTCATGTAAGTGTTTTCATGGATAGCTGCGCAACTTTAGGTTTGATCGATATGAAAAAATTGTGGTATAGATATTTCATAAAGTAATGGTGGATCATGTGGGAGAATGTAAATGCAATATGCATTTATCATGATGTAATCAAACAATTAATCTAGTAATAGGGTAATAAAATTTGGAATGTGCAAGTTTAAAAAAAAATAGGAGTTTCCATTATCCATTATCCGTGGTGGAAGAGTTATGCGACGTCAAAAGCTCAGTAGATATAAGCTTGTAATTCTATTTTTCTAGAACACACATTAAGACAATAGCAATATTCATTTGGTTTCGACAAATCCGAGTTAGAAGTTTAAGGTAAATAAAAAAGTAGGATATTGTTTTGTGTTAGTAAACAACATGATGATTCTTACATATGGTACAACAGAAATATATTCCTCTATTTCAATTTACAACCGAATTACTTATTCCACTGAACCTGGTGTATTGATACTCCATTTTGATTACTGATCAGTAAGAGTCACCAAGCTAAAAAATTCAAATGAGAAGCGAATCAATAAAGAAAAAACACACAATTTTGCTGAATACCAGTGTGCTGGCAGTGTAATTGATGGAATTTAGTACTTCCAGTGAAGGGTAATTTTTCTTTCGGTCGCAATATCATAAATTTTATAGCCAATAGTATATAGTAATAAAACTATTTGTAGTTGGTGACAAGAAGGAATACTCTAGTTCGTACTTTTTTCTTTTCTTTTTGTGTGGAAAATATTGTTCATACTCCCTATGTTTCTTTTCATGTTCATTTAATTGTAATGTTGATTTGACATCATTAAGGGGAAGAGTACCCATCAGATGGAAGTGCATATATCTTTGGTAAAAACATATGGTCAGATCCTAAAGCTGCTCGTCGTCATGTAATTCATGTTGATCGATCGATCTTTGTACATACATATATGTTATCTCGGAATTTGATTTTATATACCGGTAATTCTTTTGTACCCGTCTATCCAGATTGGTTACTGCCCACGGTTTGATGCTCTTTTGGAATTTCTTACTGTTCGTGAGCATCTTCAGCTTTATGCCCGGATAAAGGCTGTCCCTGAAATCAACTTAGATGATGTTGGTTTTTTCCTTCACAAGTAGAATAAAATAAATCACATCATGGGTATTGGTTATACTTCATCTCAAACTTTTGATTGACCTGAAATTTTTTCGTAACGGGTTTAGGTTGTAAATGAGAAGTTGATCGAGTTTGATTTATGGAGACATGTGGATAAACCATCAGTTGTACTCAGTGGTGGTAACAAACGCAAGTTGTCAGTTGCAATTGCAATGATTGGGAATCCTCCTATTGTGATTCTTGATGAGCCCTCTACAGGTTTTATTTTTATTTTAATCATTCATCTGTGCAGTTAATGTTTGTTCATAACCACTACATTTAGTTTCAAATGTTATTACGAGATTCCAACTTGAGACCACTCGAATCGAAATCTCCTGAGCACAGCGGAAGACGGGATCGTGATAAGAAGTGTAAAAACAACCAACCAATAACTCAAATCTAATCTCAACCAATCCAAAGACAATCACAATCCCAAATAAGCAATAATGAAAAATAAATCACACAGCGATTGATAGTGGTTTCACAAACGTCGTGTTAGTGTACATCCACTTTAAGATAGAGCTTTATTATTATTGATGAGAAGAGCACAAGAGATTGATTACAATGATCAAATTCTAATTAGAAATTGATTTGTGGAGAAGAGAATTGAAGAAAATTAGGTTTTGATAAACCCTAATTAGTGGAGGCTAATCTTTTGCAGTCGCTTGCATATCTGGATCTGGAACCTGAAGCTAGCTTATATAGGAGAAGAGAAACCCTAGGCAATATTCCGAAATTGCCCCCGCAGTTGACGCAAATCTTCACGCTGAGTCCACAGAACAAAACAGGCGAAAGACGCCTCAGACGTCTGACCAACATGGTCAGACGTCTAACAAAAGTTTCGGGAAACAATTCTGCACAGACTCAGACGTCTGATCCTTTTGGTCAAACGTCTGAGCTCATCCTCGGGAACAGATTTCCTGAGAGGCCAGACGTCTGGCCATTTTCCTCAGACGTCTAACCCAGCCCAAAACAGCCTACTCCACCTTTTTCCATATAACTTCCACATCCGAACTCCGATTTGCGAACCGTTTTCTCCATTGCGAAGCTACTTTCGACCTCTACAATTCTCCATATAGTGTCGCCAAAATTTAACACTCCACCTCGACACTATATCCATCTCCAACTCTAATGGTACCATACCATCAACAACAACTGATAGCACCAACTATCACTTCTTCTACCTTCAAGCAAACATGAATACTTTCCCAATGAGCTCCGGCAAAGCCACCGCCCATTGCACTCCACCAACGAGCTCAGGCAAAGCCTCCGCCCGCTAATGAAATGTTGAAAACATCCAAATCATAAGCTATCTCACCAAAGACTAGAACTAACTAAGAAGATAGAACCTCAATCTCTTACTCATCTACCACCAAGCTCCTCCCTTAACCGTGCCACCCCGTGGCACCTAGCACTTCTCCAAGCGAATCAAGTTCGAGCAATGCTCGAACTTCCCAACCGGCAATGCCTTAGTGAACATGTCTGCCGCGTTATTTTTTATGTGCACTTTCCGAAGATATACTTGCTTATGCTCATCTATGGCTACTAGAAATGACTCTCTCACCTCAATATGCTTAGTTCGTGAGCTAAACGCCAAATTCTCTGCCAAGTGAATAACACTCTGGCTATCACATCGAACATCAATACTATCATGTCTGAATCTCAAGTCACACAACAATCGCTTCAAATAGAATGCCTCCTTTGCCGCCTTCGCTGCGGCTATCAACTCCGCCTCCGTAGTGGATAAAGCAACTACGGTCTGCAATCTAGATCTCTAACTTATGGCTGTATCCCCAAGTGTGAAGACATATCCGGAAGTTGATTTTCTTCGATCCCTATCACCAGCGTAGTCCGAATCATAATAACCAACCAACTTGCAATCCATCGCCTTACTACCGCCAAAAACAAGACCATGAGATGATGTGCCTCTATGGTATCTCAATATAAGCTTCACAGCTTCCCAATGCGATTTTCCCCGGATTAGCCATGTATCGACTAACCATTCCGACGACATTTGCAATATCGGGCCTTGTACGCACCATAGCATACATTAGACTTCCAACCGCACTAGCATATGACACCTTTTCCATATACGTCTTGCCTTTCTCCAAGATAGGTGATCCTTTACTCGAAAGCTTCATATGCAAAGGTAAAGGTGTATTCGATGCCTTTGCATTCTCCATGCTAAACCGGCAAAGCACTTTCTCCATGTATTCCTTTTGAGTTAGTTTCAACTCAAAATGCTTTCGATCCCTTACAATTTCCATGCCTAATATTCTTCTTGCTTCTCCAAGATCCTTCATTTCGAACTCCGATTTCAAACTCAGTTTTAACTTGTTGATTTCATTCTTATCCTTAAAAGCAATGAGCATATCGTCCACATACAAGAGTAAATACACCCAACAATCATTTTCCAATTTCTTGAAATAAACACAAGCATCCTTGATGCTTCTATCAAAACCATTTTCAAGCATAAAATGATCAAACCTCTTGTACCATTGTCTAGGTGATTGCTTTAGTCCATATAGTGATTTCTTCAGCTTGCAAACCAAATTTAACTTACCATCCACAACAAAACCTTCCGGTTGCTCCATGTAGATGTCTTCATCCAAGTCACCATGCAAGAAGGCGGTTTTCACATCAAGTTGCTCCAACTCCAAGTCATGAACATCAACTATAGCAAGTAATATCCGGATAGAAGTATGACGCACAACCGGTACGAATATCTCATCATACTCCTTTCCCTTCCTTTGTGCAAACCCCTTAGCCACTAGCCTAGCTTTGTATCTCCCATCGTCCTTCACCTTGTATATCCATTTGCACCCAATAGCACGGTTTCCTTTAGGAAGTGGAACCAAATCCCAAGTTTGATTCTTCAACAATGATTGCATCTCTTCCTCCATGGCACAAATCTATTTCGAGCTATCACTCGACTTCATGACTTCATCAAGGTCCATCGGCTCATCTTGGACTACATGAAGAGCATAGTCTAAATTATCACAAAAACTAAGATAGTTCCAATCACCATATCTTTCGGGTGGTCTTATAGTACGACGACCAACCCGAGTAGCAATACCATCACCCAAACTCCCTTCAGCTCCACCTTGAACCGAATCTTCTCTAGAATCATGCATATCACCAACACTACTAGAGGTACCCTGTGGACTATGTGATGTAACATCAACCGCTACTTCCTCGCAAGCATCTCCGACTACTCTACTCTCTATACTCCTTGGACAAAATGTGGAAATAATTTCCTTCTCCTTTGATTCACCATGAACCAAATCCGGAACATTCGATGAGCTTCTTTTCTCCTTGAACATCGCCGACTCATCAAAAGTAACATGACGAGAATTCACTACCTTCTTCGTTTCCGGATTCAAAATCCGATAGCCTTTTACTCTATCCGTATAGCCAAGCAATTGAAAGCTCTAGGTTCAAGCTTATCATTACCCGGATCATGCACATAAACCGGACTTCCAAAGACACGAAGATAGCTCAAGTCAATACTCTTTCCCTTCCACACTTCTTCCGGAATTTTGTTATCAATAGCTGAGCACGGAATTCGATTAACAATATGCACTGCGGTTGATAAAGCTTCAGCCCAAAATCCCTTCGCCAAACCCGATGTCAATCTCAAGCATCGAGCTTTCTCAAGTAGAGTACGATTCATCCTCTCCGCAACACCATTCGACTGCAGATCTCCAGGTGTAGTAAAATGCCTCCGAATACCATGATGTTTGCAAAACTCCAAAAATTCTTCAGAAACATACTCTCCGTCATTGTCAAACCTTAGAACCTTCAAAGACTTTCCACTCTCATTTTCAACAAGAGTCTTCCATGCTTTGAACTTTGCAAATGCCTCTGACTTGGCCTTCATTACACACACCCAAACTTTCCGAGAAAAGTCATCTATAAAGGAAATATAATAGCGAGCTCCACCTAAAGAAGCTACAGGTGCCGGTCCCCAAACATCCGTGTGAACATACTCAAGAACCCTTCTCGAATCATGCTTTCCTTCACTGAATGAAAATTTTGTTTGCTTCCCCATGACGCATTCTTCGCAAAACTCTAACTTGTTGAAACTTTCTCCATCGATCATCTTACTGTTTCGAAGAATGTCCAAACTCCTCTCCGAGACATGACCTAACCTCAAATGCCACAACCTAGTCACATCCAAGCCACGAGAACTATCAACTCCTATACAAGTTTCGCCTTCCACAGTCACTCCTTGAAGCAAATAAATACCATGAGTCCTAGCAACCTTCATCACCACAAGCGCCCCCTTCGAAACCCGCAAGCTATCACTCTCAATAGTGATCTTACAACCTAAAGAATCCAGCTGCCCCAAAGAGATAAGCGACTTCCGAAGTCCCGGAACATAGCGTACATTAGTGAGAGTACGAATCACTCCGTCAAACATCCGAATTTGCACGGAACCAATGCCTTTCGACTTGCAAATAGCACAATTTCCCATAACAATTGAATTTCCTTCTTTGTCGATGTAAGAAGAAAAACAATTCCTATTTGGCATCATATGATAAGACGCCCCCGAATCAAGTACCCAATCGTTACCCGAAACATCCGATGCTACCGCCGACAACACATCTACATCTCCCTCACCAACTCCACTGTCCATCGCTACAGATGAAGATGCTACTTCCTTCTTTGCCTTCTCCTTGTCCGGAGACTCATTCTTCCAATGATCGGGCTTCTTGCAAATATAGCACTTGCCTTTTCTTTCCTTCGACTTTCCTCTCCAACCGGGGTTCCTTGATTTAGAACGCCTCTGGTTCTCCTTCTTCACATACCTCTCCTTCTCCACAAACAAACCATGACCATTACTAGCACCACTTCCTCCATCACCTAACTCCTTCATTTGATCCCGCAACTTCTCGCTAATAAGACCCGTCTTGACATCATCAAGAGTCAATGTATCTCGGCTATAGATCAAACTATTTGAGAAACCTGTATAGCGATCTGGCAACGAACACAACAATATCATCGCCTTTTGCTCTTCCTCAATCTTCAAATCTACCGCCTTCATCTTCATTAGCAAATCATCAAAAATATTCAAGTGCGCCTTAAGCAAATTACCTTCCTTCATCTTATAGGTGAAGAACGTTCGCAATAAGATCAAACGATTTGTCAATGACTTCTTCATATATAACTCCTCCAACTTGTCCCAAATACCCTTAGCGGTTGTTTCACCACTAATTTCAGAGATAACATTCTCTCCCATGGCAAGTTGAAGTGTAGTGAATGCCCACTCTTCCATCTCCTCTCTCTCAACATCCGAGATGTCCGCTGGCAACAAATGTGTGTCAAACACTACCCGATGCACCCGATTCCTCCTTAGAACCGCTTTCATCTTCCATTCCCACTTTTCAAAATCATTATCGCCATTCCATTTGTCTATTACCAATTGTGATCCTGAAGCTACATACGATCCACGTACATAAGGCGCTACACCACTTGGATTACCCATTGAGGAACTACTTGAGGTATTATCTGTTTCTGGCATTTCTACAACCACCTATCAACACCAATGCTCTAATACCAAATGTTATTACGAGATTCCAACTTGAGACCACTCGAATCGAAATCTCCTGAGCACAGCGGAAGACGGGATCGTGATAAGAAGTGTAAAAACAACCAACCAATAACTCAAATCTAATCTCAACCAATCCAAAGACAATCACAATCCCAAATAAGTAATAATGAAAAATAAATCACACAGCGATTTATAGTGGTTCCACTAACGTCGTGTTAGTGTACATCCACTTTAAGAGAGAGCTTTATTATTATTGATGAGAAGAGTACAAGAGATTGATTACAATGATCAAATTCTAATTAGAAATTTATTTGTGGAGAAGAGAATTGAAGAAAACTAGGTTTTGATAAACCCTAATTAGTGGAGGCTAATCTCTTGCAGTCGCTTGCATATTTGGATCTGGAACCTGAAGCTAGCTTATATAGGAGAAGAGAAACCCTAGGCAATATTCTGAAATTGCCCCCGCAGTTGATGCAAATCTTCACGCTGAGTCCACAGAACAAAACATGCGAAAGACGCCTCAGACGTCTGACCAACATGGTCAAACGTTTGACAAAAGTCTCGGGAAACAATTCTGCACAGACTCAGACGTCTGACCCTTTTGGTCAGACGTCTGAGCTCATCCTCGAGAACAGATTTCCTAAGGGGCCAGACGTCTGGCCATTTTCCTTAGACGTCTAACCCAGCCCAAAACAACCTACTCCACCTTTTTCCATATAACTTCCACCTCCGAACTCCGATTTGCGAACCATTTTCTCCGTTGCGAAGCTACTTCCGACCTCTACAATTCTCCATATAGTGTCGCCAAAATTTAACATCAAAGACAATAATTTCAAGGGTGTGGGCTGTTGAAATGAAGGTCTTGGGGTCTAGAATCAAATCTATGACACATCATTAACCACTTATTCTGATTTGTCTTAAAGAACTTCCATAATTTGAATCTTATTATGCAAATACTACCAGAAGAATCATTTCTTCCAGATTTAATACATTTAATTACATTTGTTGAAGGGGTATTTGTACCTTTTCAACTTTCTTGTACCCAGACCAATTGTAATTCTTTGTATTGATATTGTCCAATTCGATGAATAGATTGATAGATAAGTATGGGAAAATTCTTGGGGAATTCAACTCCTTGTATTGATGTTTTTCCATGATTGCATATTATTCAACCCGAGCCACATTTTTCTTCTTGGGCTTCTTTTTTTATTTTATTTTTTATTATTTTTACTACGGTTTTCTTTTTTGCAAGTTTGTGGCGATGCCAGCTGTGGAGTAGAAAAATCAAATGCCTGTCTTGAAAAAATTTCTGCATTTCAGAAATGTAATTTGGAAAAAACTAAGTGAAAATGTAAGGGAGCTATGTCATATCCGGTTCGATTCAGTGAGGCATGCTGCAAATTTGTTTACAGTTCATGGAGCTGAATGATCTCCACCATTGTTAATATTTTAATCTGACTATCTGAAATACCTGAGAAGTTTTATTTTGAAGTCAGCAGTAGTAATCAAAATTTTTGTTCTTGCCAGGTGAAGAAGAGACATCCTTGATGAATATCTTTTGAGCTCAGTTATACATCGGTCTTCTTTTAAGCTTATTTTATTTAATGTCTTTTTATTGTTAAATCATGTGTTATCACTTTAATTACTATTCGTCATTCTTTGTAGTATAAATTTTAATTTAATATTGTATTGAATGCATGTAGGGACTTGTAGAAGAAGTAGAAGAAAAAAGGAAATTAGATGGTAGTTCTAGTGGTGATGGTGAAGTAAAAGATCTTGAAAATGATCCAATTGCAGAAGTTTTTGGTTCCGATAGAAATTGAAATTGTTGTCGGGCAGTTAGTTTTACTTCTTCTATGAAACAAGTAAAGAAAAATTATTGCCTCAATTATTGTCTTATCTTTTGTTATTGTAGTTCGATATTAGTGTGGAATTGGTAAATTATGTATTGGTAAATTATGTATTGGTAAACTTAATTATGTATTGAACTTCTCTTTTGTTAATTGATGCTCTATTTTTATTACCATGATTATGAATATTGTTTATTGATTTTTTTTTTGAAATGATACTTTATATACAATGTGTCACTGGAACAACATATCACATGTCAATAAATGTTCGAATCACGCTACGCAAGTTTCGAACTTGTGACCTTTCGCACCAAAGACGAATCACATAACCACTTGGACAATGATGTTTGTCTTGTTTATTGATATTGGTTGAGTTATAATTAATTTGTTAAATTAAGATAATATTTTATATTAAATATAATCTACATTATATCTTTCAACATTCACATTATCAATAAGCGGTTATTTGCTTGCATACATTTGTAACACTTATAAGCGTTTGGGAGATATTTTTCTCCAACGTGTATAAGCGTTGGGGAAAAACATCTTCCAACGCTTATAAGCGTTGGGGAAAAATATCTCCCAACGCTTATAAGCATTGGGAGATATTTTTCATCAACAAGATATTTTTCCCCAACGCTTATAAACGTTACAAATAAATGCCCACGTCCCTATAGCGACACATATAAGTGTTACTGAAATTCTTGGCAACTATAATGTGGACAGATAGTCCATTGATTTCTTGACTATGATGCATATATGTATTTTCTGCTACTGTTATAATCAGTTTGATTGCAGGATTTTGATTTGCAAAAGATAAGCTTTTAAAAGGATATTGACGAGGCGAAACCCGTTCCGCTAAACGGCGCGATCTCACTTAATATCAGTAAATCGAGATGTAATAGTATTATTCACACCGGATTTTATGTATGACTCGAAGTTTTTATTTTTCCCTTTAAACTCTCGGGTGCTCAAAAACTAATTTGAGTAGATTGAGAGTTAATTCCGAAGACATGCAGGAGGCAAAGCTAGCTATGTGGGAGTAGATTAGTAGTATTTCCACTGTGATGTATTTACCACTGATAGGTCTATCTAGTTCTATGATCATCCAAGGGGGCATCTTCATATGTCACTCTTAGCGTAATTTATAATAATTATATTTGATCAAAACTTGGGAATCGTTTTAGGATTATGTAACCGAATATGAAATATGGATTTGAAATGTAATCAGAAAAGTTGTTCTTGAATCTTTGTTAATTTTATTTCATATTCTTGTGCTTTTGATATTATGAATACCATTAACATTACCATATTTTGTCACCGGAAGTTAATATTATAAATGACTGCAGCATCTGTAGCGCTTAGCTTCAGGCCTCAAACTAGGGGATGTTACAACTTGGTATCATAACATAGGTTTATGAAAACTTAAAAGAAATTTTAAACTTAGAAATGATTTTGAAAACGTAATCATAAGGAATTAGAAAGAAGATTGGGGTATGGGATAACATTATAGTAACGTACTTATATTTGATATATATATATATATATATAAGTATGCGCTTTATCTCTATTCTCTCATCTTTCTTAGGCTATTCTTTCGTTTCTTACAAAGACTCGAATGCAGATTTTAAGGAAGTAAGATATGGATGCTAGGAATGAAAGAGTTAACCTTGTTGGAGGAAGCACCACCACCAATGGAAATGACAGACCAAACATTAGAAAGAATCCAGGCCGTGCACCAGCTGCTAATGTGGGTGCTGGAGTGCCACAAGTTGATATGAGAGCTATGTATCAGTTCTTCATCAACCTGATGCAAGCTAGAGATGCTGCGGGATTAGTTGGAAGAAATGTTGAAGGAGGAAATCAGGAAGCTCCGGTGGTCAATAACTATGTAATACTAAGCAGAGACTATGCTAGAATTGGAGGGAAGCCATTTATCGGGAATGAGGACGCAATTGAAGTGGAAAATTGGTTGCTTCATTGTGAGAGAATTTTTGCTGATTTAGGGCTTAATGATGAGCATAAGAGGAGACTTGCTTCTAGGCAGTTGCAAGGAGCAGCACTGTACTTGTGAAACAGTGTTACCGTGAGAGTTAATGAAGAGACCATGACTTGGGTGGAATTCAGAAGGAGATTTGAGGAAAGATTCATGTCGGAGATTGCTAAGCCGACTCTGCTCAGGAAGTTTACAGAGTTGGAGTAGGGAGACATGACAGTGCTTGAGTATGCTACCAGATTTGAGGAGCTATCGAGATACGGATATGCTACGATTGATACGGTTACAAAAGAAATGAGAAGTTCTTCCGCGGATTAAAACCCGAGCTTGCTATAGAAACTTTACCGCATATTAGGGATCCGTGCGATGTAGTTGTTGAGATGGCCTTGAGGCAGGAGGAGATGCTTGCTTTTCTTGATGGTAACAAAGCAGGGGAAGCTCAAGGAGGGCAGAACCAGAAGAGAAAGTTTTTCCATAAGAAAGGCGCTCAGAAAGGAGGAGCAGCCAAGAAAAGGAAGGCCGATGTAGTTTGCTATAAATACGACAAGAAGGGACACTATACTCACGAGTGTCGGACATGCAAAGGGAAGAAGGCTGCTAACAAGAAAGAAGTGAGGTGCTTAAATTATGATCAGATTGGACATTATAAGAACCAGTGCAAGGAACCAGACAAGGATGGAAAATGCAAGATGTTAATTGGAACCAGCTACCTCAAGACCAACAACTGAGGAGAAAGGAAAAGCTATGTTGGGAGGTATGCTTCTAATTCATGGTGTATTAGTTAGAGTTCTATTTGATATTGGTGCGTCGCATTCTTTTATATCTCATTGTTTGATAGATAGGCATAACCTAGAACCTTCATATCTAGTTACTTTCTTAAGGGTTGTGAATCCGATAGGAGGGTATGCGATTCTTGGAATGAGATGTGATGTGACGCCCCACCTCTATACTCACACTAGCCAAGGACACTACGGGGTAATGTCGATCGACTAACACGAAGAATAAGGCTGTTAGGAGCGACCATCTGTGTAATTGCTTTGTGCGAGTACCGAAATGTCAAATACTATAACTTACATTTCAGAAATCCGACATATCAAATAAAAACTCAAAGCTACCACACAGTGGCTATGTGGACTTCAGAAACAAATATAGAAATAAACATAACACAAATTAGTCACAGATATTCATATCACAAAGGCGGAAACAGATATGAATATATCACATAAAAGTGTACATCAGAGTAGTGGTCATACAAGATCCACTACATCATAAAAGAATATGTACAAGTGCTAGACAAAAGAATAAGTATACATATAGGAGTCTCTATCTCGAATGTATAAAAGCAAAACTACTAATCTAAAGTAGTTAGCCAAAAGTCAAAAGCTAGTCCCTGCTAAATAGTCAAGTGGAAGCACCTGTAACACCTCGGTCTGACCCGAGTATTATTTAAGAAGAGAAATAATAAACAGATCAGTCTAGTTATAAATATCATATAAAATGAGATAGGATAAGAGATATGACAAAAACGTATGATAACAATAATGTCATACTGTGACAAATATACATCAAATAACAACAAAAATCATACAATATCTCAAATCATCTCAAACATCCAAAAAGAATCACATTCTTTAAATTATTCACCAAAACACAAATATTGATAGAGCCCATCAATGCCTATCATCAAAATTGGTGAAACACAAATTCTAGAAATCATCAACTAGAAATCCAGAAATCACAAAAAGGGCGAGGGACCTATCACAAACGGAAGCATGAAAACTCTCCACCACGTGCATCACAAATGGAACGCTATTCCATGGTCGCTAACCATCAATTTTGAGTCGAAGCTCCACAAACGGCCCGAAGACCATGGGTCGCTACCCCACCAATTTCGAGTTGAAACTCCACAAACGGGGTTTAACCCTCACACAAACAAGGAGACGTCGCACATCGCTAGTCTAAATCACAAAATGATCATCATTGATCAATAAAAAGTGTCAATTACACTAAGCTAGTAAATAAATGAGTTTAGCTTCATGTCCCATAACCACTAGCTTAACTTAAATATTTACGAACAAATTGTAGATTTCCACTCAAAAATTGTCACAAGATTTTCAATCGAACAAGTCCAAAAATTAACCGACGAAGTAAACGCAAACATTTCATACCACTTGTTTTGCTAAGCCGTTTAATTAGATTTCTCATACGAATGAGGTAAAGGTTTGTATATACTAATAGGTTGGAAAACGATTTTATAAACGAGTTTTGTATTAAAAATAGAGTTGATATCATCTTTGTGAAAGAGTTTGAATAGTTACTACTAGTATAAAAACATTTGTATTTTAAAGTGACAAATCACAAAATTGATTGTGAAAACAATCAATCACCAAAAATTCACATACGACAATGTGAATTAAATCCATAGAATTCGATACCAAATCCATCAAAATGGATATTCCCAAAAAAAATCCCGAGAAAGAAGTTATCAAAGTCGATAAATGATAACAACAAATCGGATCATCAAGAATCGATTAAAAATCGGAAATCCACACTAAACTGCCTAAAATAGGCAAAATGCACATTTCCCAGATTCAGTCGACTGGACTGTATGGTCAGTCGACTGATACATGCCTAGAAACTCTCGGTTTCCAGGTTCAGTCGACTGAATTGTATGGTCGGTCGACTGATACAGGAACATAAAATTTTATGTTCCTAGATTCAGTCGATTGATCTTACGGTTCAGTCGACTGAACTGTCATTTGCAGTATTTTCAGTCTAGCCCAAGAAGAGGCAAAAATCCAAACCGGAAGTGATCGGACGAGCAATGGAGACTAGGGATTTATGCCAAGCGACAACCCAGCCTCATAGGCTCTTCGATACACCCCAACAACATGTTCAAACATCAAAGATAGGATTTTTAAAGATTTTACTTTAAAACACCAAAAATTGGAATATTCATCAAACCAATTCAATTCAAAGGCAAATGGACAAGAAATAGATGTTAGAAATTACTACCTAACAACTATCAAAGATATAGACATAGATGTGAGTTCAAAAACTCACCTTTTAAACCCAAAACAACAAATGAGAAGCTCTAGAACAAGCAAAGATTGATTTCTCTTCAACAACACCTCTAGAATCTTCAATCTATTATCAAAGGTGAAGTTTTTCCTAAGTTAGATTATAGGAATTTCTTAAAATTGAACAGGGATTGAGATGGAGAAGATGAAGCTTACCTAAGCTTCTTTTGGATTTTGGACTTGAATTTTGAGTTTCCTAATCAAAGCTAGGGTTTAGGAATTTTAATTTCCTCTTATTTCCCCCATTTTTACTTTAGCTTGAGAGTGTTAGGAAATGAGGAGTGAAATGAATGAAGAGGAGTGGAGTTGGGTTATTTGTTAGGTTGGTGGGCTGAAACTCAAACCCAAAGCCCTAAATGAAAATATCAAAATTTTACTCAACTCCAAACATATCGATGTTTATACTCAAAAAGGTCGCAAACGCCATTTTGGACTCAATGGAAGTGGTCCTGAGTCCTAATTCGATTGTTTGCAAAAAGTGACATTTCGGACTTAAATTCGACTAACGATGCTATATTTAAATAAAACATTTTAAATATACAATCGTAAAATATGCGGGTTGTTACATGTGACCATTTAGAGTTTGAATTGTTAGGTCAGATATTTGCTTGCAGTTTGCATGTATTTGATTACGTAGAGTTCGAAATTATTTTGGATATGGATTGGTTAAGTAAATACGATGCTAAGATATTTTGTTATGATAGGAAAATATCCCTTAGACACCATAGCTGTAGAGATCGAATTATATACTCTGTGGAAAACCCTAAATTTGAGGTAAATGCTTTGTTGGGTGTTATGGAGGCAGAAGATGAGTTAAACCGAGTTTTCATTGTTAGAGAATTTGTAGATGTCTTTGAGCACATGATAGGATTACCATCGAAACGAGCCATTGAGTTTCAGATAGATTTGGTAGCAGAAGCTGAACCGGTGAGTAGAGCGCAAAGTAGAATGACACCTATCGAGATGAACGAGCTAAAAGTGCAGTTTGTGAATTTAGAAGGTAAGAATTTTATTAGACCAAGTAGTTTGCCTTGGGGAGCAACCACAGTGTTTGCGAAGAAACCGGACGAATCGTTAAGGCTGTGTATCGATTATCGTAAGTCAAATGAGAAGACGATAAAGAATCGATATATGTTACCTAGAATTGATGATTTGTTCGACCAGTTGAGTGGAGTCAAGGTATTTTCTCAGTTGGATTTGGCAATAGAGTTCCATCAGCTGAGAACAACAGAGGATAGCATTTCTTTGACGGCGTTTAGGACAAGATATAGTTCATACGAATGGGTAGTGATGCTGTTTGGACTAACAAATGTCCTAGCATTCTTCATGGACTTGATGAACATAATCTTCCAAGAACAGTTGGACAGGTTCGTGTTAGTATTCATAGACGACATTTTGATATACTCTAGAAATGAAAGAGAGCATGAAATTCGTCTTAGATTGGTGCTTGAGACTCTGAGGCAGCATCAATTGAAAGCAAAATTTTGAAGTGTCATTCTGGAAGAAGAAAGTGAAGTTTCTTAGTCCTGTAGTCTCAGAGAAAGGGTTGTCACTAGATCCGGCTAAGATCGAAGCAGTGAATAGTTGGAAGAGACCCAAGATAGTGACTGATATAAAGAGTTTTCTTGAATTAGTTAGTTATTATCGGAGATTCATTAAGGATTTTCATGGATAGCGGCACTGATGACTAAGCTAACTCGGAAAGATGTGAAGTTTGTCTGTATTGATAAGTGTGAGGAGGCATTGCAGAAATTAAAATACTTATTGACTAATGCACCTGTGCTAGTTGTTCCAAAAGGGAATCAGGACTTAGTGGTATACACGGATGCATGTGGAACAGGGTTAGGAGCTATGTTGATGCAAAGAAGTAAAGTGTCTGCATATGCTTCTCGACAGCTCAGACCGCATGAAGTTAGAAACCCAATACATGATTTGGAATTAGCTGCGGTAATTTCCGCATTGAAAGTGTGAAGACTACCTATTGGGAGAAAAATTCGAGTTGTATATAGATCATAAGTCTTTAAGATATTTATTCTCTCATAAAGAGTTAAATATGAGATAGAAGAGGTGGTTGGAGTTTTTAGCGGCTTTTGACTTTGGTATTGAGTACACACCAGGAAAAGGTAATAAGGTTGCAAACGCACTTAGCAGGAAACATCAGAATGCGGTATGGCAATGATAGCTGAGTGGAAAGATTTAGAAGCATTGACTACATGCGGAATACAAGGGAGATCTGAGGCTAGTTCTAGTCGAGGAACTGCTATGTTGTCGTGTTTAGAAGTTCGACCGGTGATGATCGAAAGAATTGATTCTAAACAAGGAGATGATCATTATCAGCTGAACGGATCAGAAAGTTAGGGAATGGAAAAGAGAGCGATAACTTGAAAGATTTAAGTCTTGATCAGAATGGATGGTTGAGGAAGAAAGGAAGGGTGTGTGTTCCGAATGTGGAAAACATTAGAAATGAAGTTTTTAAAGAGTGCCATCGTTTGAAGTTCACTATTCATCCGCGAGGAACTAATATATAAGGATATGAATAGGAGTTTCTTCTGGAAAGGTATGAAGAGAGATGTAGGCTTATGGGTGAGATAGTGTTTGAACTGTCAACAGATAAAAGCTGAACATCAGAAACCAAGTGGATTACTTTAGCCTTTGGATGTTCCAGTCTGAAAATGGATTCTATCTCAATAGATTTTATAGACGGGTTGCCAAGATCAAATGGAGTAAATGAGAGTATATGGGTTATAGTGGACAGATTGACAAAGAGTGCACACTTTATACCCGTTAAGTCGACCAGGACAACACTATATTTAGCTAAGATATACATGAGGATAGTTAGACCGCATGGAATTCCTAGTAGTATAGTAAGTGATAGATATTCCTTATTTACTAGCGAGTTCTGAAATAGTCTACATGAGACTTTAGATACCGAGCTCAAGATGAGTACCGCTTATCATCCGTAGACAGATGGGTAAACGGAAAGAATTAACAAAGTCTTAGAGAATTTGTTAAGAGCTTGCATGCTAGATTCCGGAGGAGAAAGGTGAGACCATCTACCTTTAGTCGAGTTTTCGCATAACAACAGTTATCAGACTAGTATAGGGATGACACCATTTGAAGTTTTGTATGGAAGGCCATGCAAATCTCCAGTTTGTTGGTTAGAGACCGGGGGTAGATTAATTATTGATCCGGATTTAGTTAAAGAAGCTGCAGAAAAGATTGAGTTATGTTGATAAAAGCGGGAAGACTTAGAGTTCTCAGTTGGAGATAATGTTTTCGTCAAGGTGTCACCGATGAAAGGTGTAATCCGATTTGGAAAACCAGGAAAATTGGCACCGCGCGTATAGAGTGGAGTTACTGAATAGTTTGGCTGGAGTCCACAATGTTTTTCATATTTCTCATCTAAGGAAGTGTATTCGAGATCCATAGACTATTATTGCACCGACTGTGTTAGATGATTTAGTAGTGGAACCGAATATGACTATAGTTAGAAAACCAATTCGTATAGTCGCGAGAGATGAGAAGAGATTAAGGAGCAAGACAGTCAGATTAGTCAAGGTCCAATGGAGTGACAAGGGGTAGACTGTACTTAGGAAACTGAGAGCAGGATTGGAAATACTTATCCTAACTTGTTTCATGGTATGTTTTACCTTTATGTTTGATTGTTGTGAGTACCTCGTTGTAATTTCGAGGACGAAATTTTTTAAGGAGGGGAGTTTGTAATGACTATAATTTTGACTAATATTATTTAGGACATTTAATTAGATAAATTAAATGAAATAATGTAAATGGTTAAGAGATTGAGATTTGTTAATTAATAAGGGGTCGTGCCTTAATGAATGTGTAAGCAAAAGAGAAAAAAAAGTAAGTAGGAGGAATATGACAAGGGCAAAATAGGAATAGCTTATATTCTTATACCCTAAACCCTTATATCCTTCATTTCTTATTCATTTCAACATTCATAAACAAAACTAAAACCTTAAGCAAGTTCGGTCGGTCACCGTTAAGAAGATTCAGGAAGAAGGAAAGCTAGGATTCAAGTAGAAAGCTTAAGCAAATCAATCAAAGAGCAAATCTCAACCTTCTTAACATCAAGCTAAGGTGAATAAATCAATTTACATTTCACTTTTGATAATGATTTTGGTTTTAAGGTTTGATCCGAGTTATTTTGCAAATAATATGCCATGTTATGTTTGTTTAAATGGATATATATGCTTGTTGATGATTATATTATTTCATATAAATTTTATGATAAGTTTAGAATGGAAAATCTATTAGATGAATTCTGATTTGCGTTTTTGATATATGGTAGAAAACATTATTTTAGAAGTAGGTTTCAAGTTTCATAATTTTCTAAGTTATTGTGGATATATTATGAATTTTCTATGGTAGAAAATAGTCAATATTGGGTTTAAATTATTTAAGGCAACTATATAATGAACTTGGGTCTAAAATTTATATATGTTAGAAAACATAATAAAAGTGAATTATGGTAATTTTTGGAGAATTTTCCTAAGTATTTTATTATAGTTATAAAATTATTTAAGTTAAGCGACTTAAATGTTTTATATGTTTTATCAAGGAGAAGGGTTTATTCGTTAAAATGTTTTTAATTGATAATTTTGAATTCGGCAGCCTTTTTGAAAGAGGATTTTGATAAAGAAATAGCAACCAATCATATTTTGACAAATTAGGCAAGTTAGGTGAAAAAAATTACTTTGAAAGACATAACATCGGTTTTTTTATTTACCACTTCGCCACTTTCATTTGCTAGCTTTCATCACCATACTTTTACCTAATGAACCCACTTGAAACCAATACACATGGTATCAAGTCATCGATGCGTAGTGAATTGGAGAAAGGCAGAAGGGACCGTGTCGAAACCATGCTTTCGAAGGGGTAAAGGTTATTCTTACAAGCTTTCGAATTGATTACTTATGTTTATAAAAGATGCTTTCGAAGAGGTTGAAGCCAACTTTATTAGCTTTCGAACCAATCAACTTGTCTTTATTTTATAAAAGGGAGCTTTCGAAAGAGTTGCCACTTTTTGAACCTATTCGATACTTAGCTGCCGCATTCATACCTTTCGAATTAGTTGCTATAGTCTTAAACCAATATATTCGAAATGGGTGCATTCGTCTTTTAATTCTAAAAGCTGCATTCTCAATGCTTTCGAAAGGGTAGTTTAGCCGCTTTCAAATGGTTTCAGAGGCAATGGTTTCGAAAGGGTGGGTTTCAAAACTATCCTCTTTTTTTACTTGAGATTAATGCTTTCGAAAGTAATGCTTTCGCCCCTGTTATTTATGACCCTTTAGTTATATTAAGTGTTAAACCCAATGGTTTTCAAAGAAATAATTTTAAATGGTTTCGAAGCAATGTTTCCACAAACCTTTATTTGAACTCAATGCTTTCGAAAGGTATCGTTTAAGGTTTTAAGACAAAGGCTTCGAAGGCATTACTTTGGCTTCATGGCCTAGAGTTTTCTTAGTTAAAAAGGGTTTAGCTTATTTTGAAGGGATGGATAATCTCATTGATTAAATTTTATCAACATTATTTTGGGTAAAGCATATATCATGGCATAAGTATTTTGAGTAAAGCAAAGAGTGTGATTTTCTTGTTTTATAAAGATATGATTTCAAGGGTAAATCATTTGTAAAGTTTGTTACAAGGAAATGAAATTTGAATATGATAGTTAACCCTAAGTTTATGACTCGGATATTAGAAGACCGGATGAGACTGGTATGAGATCGCGCCTTATATTTTAGATTTTAGCCTCTAGCTAATATAAGTCCAAAATTCCAGTGTGTAGAGCTTTGTCACAGATGAGACTAAAATAATGTTACACATAGAAGGGAATATACAGGGAAAAGATAGGTATTGGTGAGCCCGTAAAACCATTAGAATCAGTTGATCCTAGAAGAAGATAGTTGAGGGCAGATAGCCCCGTATTGTGTCTAACAGAAGTCATATTATTGATTATGTCTGGTAGGACCGAGTCAGCCAATGGTTAATAATTAGCCAGATAAAACTGTAGTGTGGTCCATTGATTTCCTGATTACTATGCATATATGTATTTGCTACTATTGTTGTAATCAATTTGGTTGTAGAATTTTGATTTGTAAAAGATAAGCTTTTAAAAGGAGATTAGTGAGAGGAAATCCGTTCTGCTAAGCGGCATGGTTTCACTTAATACCAGTAAATCGAGATGTAATAGTATTATTCACACCAGGCTTTATGTCTGACTCGAAGTTTATATTTTTTCCCTTAAACTCTCGGGTGCTCAAAAATTAATTTGAGTGGATTGAGAGTTAAGGTCTTTTCAGGTTTAGTAGGTTAGACGAATAAGCTTCCGAAGATGTGCAGGAGGCAAAGCTAGCTATGTAGGAGTACATTAGTATTATTTTCGCCGTGATGTATTTATGACTGATAGGTCTATCTAGTACCCTGATTATCCAAGAGGGCATCTTCATATGTCGCTCTTGGCGTAATTTGTAATAATTATATTTGATCAAAACCTAGGAATCGTTTTGAGATTATGTAACTGAATATGAAATATGGATTTGAAATGTAATCAGAAAAGTTGTTCGTGAATCTATGTTAATTTTATTTCATATTCATGTGCTTCTGATATTATAGATATCATTAATATTACCGTATTTTGTCACCAGAAGTTAATACTATAGATGACTGTAGCATCTGTAGCGCTTAGCTTCGGACCTCGAAGTAGGGTACGTTACAACTACGTCACTGGCATTTCATTAGACACCACGAGCCCACTTTCTACAAACCCAAAGCACCCAAATAGCCGAAATCAAAACAACTCTTCATTACCGCAACACCACCTTACAACCACCTTACATCGCATCACTCAGACTTTAGCTGATGTCTCCCTCATTCCTCCACCATCACCATAATCACCATTCAATTCACTAAACATCCATACCCAACACAATGTAAAACCACCACTTAGCCTTTAACCACTTCTACCTACTGGTATTTCACTCAAGTTTAACACACCAAGGCCTCACTTATCACTACCACCACATCCATTCACCACACATCCCATAATTAATGGCGATCCAAAAACCAAGCTCCACAACCAACGCTCCGACATCGTCGACATCAAAACCATACTCGCTGCACAACAAATCACTCTCCAACAAACCACTCAATCCCTTGTCGAAATCAATACTAGACACAACGACCTCACTACTCCATCGCCTCCGCCGTCACTTTCATCACCTTAAACAACAGACGCCAATTAAACCGACAACCACCGCCTCTTTCTACTTCCATCCATAAACTCACCCTACTCTCATTCCTAAGTCCATCTCTGTACAAAAACGCGTGCACAAGTTGCCATCTAGAGCAGATGGAAGGTTGTATTTTCCTGATGGTTGGCTCCGTAAGGATGGATGGTTGTATTTTCACGATGTAGATGGACTTAAAAATGATGTGATAAGGGAGTGGCATCATTCGAAGTTGACGATCCATCTTGAAAGCAATAAAACATATAATGATATAAACAGACATTTTTTTAAAAGGAACGAAGAAGGATGTCGGACAATGGATGGACACTTGAAGTTCCATGGTGAATGTGGAAGTGGATATTGATGGACTTTATGGATGGAGTATCTAGGACGAGAGGAGTGTATGATAGTATTTGTAGGTTATCATCGAAAGATCGACAAAGATTGTCTATTTCATATCTATGAAATCCAATAAAACGGCAACAAAAGTAGTTGTTGTATGTGCATTAGGTAGTACATTTTCAAGTAGTACCGAGGAGTATTATGAGTGATAGAGATCCATCGTTCACTAGTGGATTTCGAAGAAGCTTTAAGATGCATTATGGATGGAGTTGAATTTAAGCACATTTTACCATCCATAGGCTGATGGTCAGACGAAGATGCGGAATCAAGTGCTCGAGGACCTTTTACGAACTTGCATACTTGACTATGGAGGCTCGTATGGGGACCATTCTATTTACTAGAGTTCGCATACAAGGATACCTATCAGTCAAGAATTGGTATAACATCGTTTGAAGCTTTATACAGATGGTCATGCAATACTCAATCATACCGGTAGAAAACATGGGTGAAACTGATACTTGGGTCAGACATGATGAGAGGGACTTCAGAAAAAATGTAAACCATTCGACAATGGATGAAAGCTGCACAAGACAAACAAAAAAGTTACGCTGATAAGAGACACCACGATTTAGAGTTCTCTGTTACCGAATGATGTTTGTCAAAATTTCCCCATTAACAAATGTAGTTCGACTCGGTTATAAAAGAAAGTTAGCATCGAGATTTGTAGGAACTTTCCCGATACTCGAAAAGATTAGGGACCTTGCATATAGAGTAGACTTAAGATGGTGAATGCACATAATGTCTTCTATATCTCACATCTTATGAAGTGTGTGCATGACTCAAACATAACAGTCGAATTGGATCAACTGGATGATTTAAAAGTTGAACCTGAAGAAGTAAGATCTTGAAGGCATATTTGTATATTTAAAGTGTATTACGAACCAAATTAGGAGGAAGATCATAAAGCTGGTGAGGGTCCACCGTAATGAGAACGAAGGTGGGACTTCTTGGGAATTATTTAGAAAATTCTTAGAAGAATGTCATAAAATTGTTTCCTTCTCATAGTGTGGTTTTTCCAATTAATCAAAAGACATAAAATAAAGCAAGAGAAACTTGTTCAAAACCAACGAAGCGAGCAAGCTGACACATACTAGTAATAACCTCATTACACTGCTAAAGGATATTTTGGTCGACTCTTTCTAATATAAGAAGCATTTGAGGTTAAAACAACAAAAGTTAAAACTTTCGAAGCTCAAATTTAAGATGTTGACCAAGCAAAAGGATGACGAGGAGAATACCGAATTAAAGAAGGCTTGTGAAAGATGTATAAGGAAAAAGGAAAAAGAGTATTTGTATCACAGTTATCTGTGCATCATTTGGAGTATGTTCTGACGAAAAGGCGGAACATTTTAAGGGTTCAATGACAAACAAGCTAGGAAGAAGAAGGAAGTTTCGGTATGTAAGCGTGTTGTACGTATTTACGTATCTTCGTATTTCAATATATATGTGTATGTATATGTATGTGTGTGTATGCACATACCTGTATCGTAGGGTTCTAAGTTTCAATATGCATGCGATGTATTGAGTTATATTGTATTCGAATTCTAGTATTTCCATGTATTAATATTTAGTAATTTTCTTAATTTGCTATGTGAAATGCACTTCAAAATAATTTTAAACTAAAATTTTAAAGTAAAAAACCGAGTTATAACAATTCAGATTTCTACCTGATTTTGCTACGAAAAAGTGGAAAATATTCCAGCATAACATAAACAGTTATATGAATATTGTTTATATTATACATGGATTTCTTAAAACATTATATTTCTAAACTTTGAAATCCAATTAATAGAAGAAAACCGTTCAGCTGTGGACGCTTAAAAAAAAGCTGTGGCAATTGCAATTTTGCTAGCTTCACCATACTCAAACTCCAACGTTTGAAGTGTGGGGAAGCAGAAAAAATGATGGAATTGCAGCAACTTTGCTTCTTTCTCCAACAAACGAAGTAACAAAGTAATGCACATGCCTTGGAGTTTTTGTTGTAACCAATCTCAACTCTATGATTCATTCAACGTATCTTTATTAATAGTTGGCTTGGAAGCACAATTTTTTGGTCCGACTGTGAAGTTCCAAAATTGCCCTTTATATGTATTCCTTTAGTAAAAATGTCTCTGTACATATATTATTAAAATTTAACATCACTTGAAAATATGATATGACAATTAAGCTTTCTTTCCACATTCAAAATTTTCTCTACATATATTTACCAAGTCTTAATATCACTTAAAAATAGGATCTAACAAATAAACTACTTTACAAATTCGTTTTTTATTAATTAATAATATAAATAAAAATTTAAACTAATAAAAAATTAAATACTGCAATTTAGAAATAAAAATTTAAATTAACTACGATTGATTCAACACAAAAATATAACTAAATATTTATGAAAATCTTTTTTTTTGAACGTATTAAACAAATACAATTTGTAGAAAAACAATTCAGATGCCTTCATCACGTGCGAAGCGCGTTCCGAATATGCAGGTTTAATCTGGGTAGGTAGGATACAAATATAGGGACCCCGTGCGCCACTGTTTCTCGCTATCTGTGGGATACTAGGCGCATCTTTTTGCTTACATATTTTTTCGAGATGCCAGCACATGTTAAATATCTCTGTATTTTGTCTGTTATGAAAGCTACTCGTACCAAATATACATCACGTCTTTTGTCTTCTTCTATTTCCTTTGTAGATGACAACGAAAGAAATTGACCTCTATGTTTATTAATTTCCCACGGCTCAAATACCACCAATTATACAAGGTCATCAAATATTCCCGTCAAAATAACATATGCTCTTCCATTCTCATTCCTTTGCAGTTCTTGATAATGAACTACTCTCAATTAAGTAATGTCTATATCTACATTATATTCCCTTCCTTCTTCACTTTTATGCTCTTATTATTCTTCGTACTTCGCTCTTCAAGAGCTAACACTAACACAAACTCACTTCCATGTCCTTTCAAACTTCCATTAATAGGAAACCTACACCAATTCGGTTCACTCCCTCATCGCACACTACATGCACTATCAAAGACACATGGCCCTATATTCTCCATGCAAATAGGCCATGTCCCTGCAATCATAGTCTCTTCTTCGGACATTGCTACCGACATAATGAAAACTCTAGACCTTAGTTTTGCTTCTAGGCCCTACAGCACCATGGCCAAGTCACTTATGTACAATTGTGACATAGCATTTGCACCATATGGTGAGTATTGGAGGCAAGCGAAGAAACTATTTGTAGTGCAGTTATTGAGCAACAAGATGGTGTAGTCCTTTCGATGTATTAGGGAAGAAGAGGTTGAGATTATGATCAGGAAGATTCATGAAGAAGAGTTGAATTTGGTGAATTTGAGTGACTTGATTGTAGGGCTTAATAATGATATTATTTGTAGAGCGGCTTTGGGGAAGAAGTACAGTGGTGAAGTGGGCGATGCACATAGAATAAGGTCTATGTTACATGAGTTTTTGAAGTTGTTGGGTTCTTTTCCTATTGGGGATTTCATTCCTTGGCTTTCTTGGGTGGATGGTTTGAGTCGTTTGAAGTCGAGGGTTAAAAGGAACTTTTGTGAACTCGATGAGTTTCTAGAAGGAGTGATAGAAGAACACATTCAAACTAGGAAAGATGGTGGGAAAAGTTATAA
The DNA here is from genome assembly GCA_030737815.1 of Allium fistulosum. Lineage (NCBI taxonomy): Eukaryota > Viridiplantae > Streptophyta > Magnoliopsida > Asparagales > Amaryllidaceae > Allium > Allium fistulosum. The sequence goes on from CM060902.1 coordinate 1,530,139,411, forward strand.
TGATGGACAAGATAACAAAGGGGACGAGAGTTATGGTAAATGTTTGGGCTATTGGACAAGATAACAAAATATGGGAAAATCCTGAAGAATTCTTACCAGATAGATTTATTGATGGTGATATTGATTTTAGAGGACAAAATTTTGAGCTTATTCCATTTGGAGCAGGTAGAAGAATTGGCCCTGCAGTAAATTTTGCCATCCCTGTGGTGGAACATGCTCTTGCAAATTTATTGTATAATTTTGATTGGGAAGTTCCAAAAAGGAAGGAAAGAGAAGTAACAGACATGAGTGAAAGTCCTGGACTGACCATACACAAGAAACATGGCCTTCTTCTTGTTGCCAAACCATGGAAAGTTTAAATATGGATTATACACATGTGTGTGTGACGGCGGGCGCGCGCTTCAATGTGTCATTAGACTGTATTTTTGCCTACATGAAATAAAATAACATTATGAACTAAAGATTTCTGAAATAAAAATAATAGTAACAGTTACCAATGTTGAAGTCCTAACCGTCTGTCTTGTTGATGCTAGAAATTTACCTGCAGTTGCAATACATTTTAATCTTGATGTATCATCAAACATAATTGATACATAATTAAACATATCAAATGCACCTTATAAAATTTGTACCTTCAGAGAGGTAGACATGAGTTCTAACGAGTGTAATATAGAATACAACAGTCTGTGTGTCGATTTTCACAGTAAAGTGGGAACCAAACCAGAGTGGAAAAATAAAATATCACAGTCAAAATTTCCATACAATGATAGCTTTTTTCTCCGGTTAACATTACCAACAAATATTCAATTGAGTTAAATTCAATTAACATAACAATTCTTGTATATTCATTATTGTGGCATTCAAAATTAGCTCTTTTCATGTCAAGTAATAACATCGCTGCTGCTAGTCGATACAGAAAATTGTGCAAATAATAATTATATTTTAGTGGGAATTTTGCCTACAATGGGAATGTTTCGATCTTCAAATGGCAAAAAGTATCTCTTCTTCTCAGCAATGAAATGGGAAAATCGAGATCCTTTAATTTCTTTCGCTTCAGTTTTCTTCTTTCCCTCTGGTGGAGACAACGACCACACAGTAGAAAGGATCTCATTTTGTTCATCGAAAGCTACGAATATTGAAATGTCCTGCTTCTCTGCAGTCATATAGAAAGGGATACATACATAATGATTGATGTTTAAGGTCTTCAAAATATGACATGCAATAATGCAAAGGAATAATATCGCACCTGAATACTTGAATATAGGTTCCAATACAGCAGTTGGGATGCTGAAATTGAGATAGGGTATGATTGTTCCTCCTCCATGTATTGCATTGCTGAAGAAATACAGCATAAGAATACGCTAAAAATGTAAATATTTTGTATGCAGCAGTTCAACCAAAATATCATTTAAGAAAATGTGCATGTTTATTGACTTTCGTAGCATCAGCTGGAAGTGAAGCTAGGAACGAGAAATTTAGTATTTTTAATTGTAGTAGAGATTATGTGTGCTTTTCGACTCTCAGTTGGTATAATTATGTATTATTGCAGTTTGGTTTATTTACTGTAAAATCTAAAAGGATAAGTTTAGTTAAGTTACACTGCAAGAAAAAAAAAAACACTCTTACAACGATGGATAAACGTGGTTAAAGCACATCAAGAACGTTTTGCATGCCGTTGTAATATCCACAGTTGCATAAAATATGATTAAGACAAGACATAACCTTATGTTGATAATGAAAATATTTGAAAAAATAAGTTGTTTGCATTAACTTGGTGTGTGACTGTTGCTTGGGAAAAAAACAAAATAAAAAGACAATATAGACTTCCATACTCCTTTGTGGTGATGATGCTGAATTAATTCTTCCGAATAACATGCCCCACAGTTTCGATAGTTCTGGTTTAGTATCTTGATGTGCGCTGACCTAAAAGGAAAATTTTAACATGTGAGTACGCCTAATTGAACCGAACTCAAGATAGAACACAGCATATAGTGATATCTTCTATTAAATAATATAGAACTACATAAAAATGCCGTCTAGTCTAATCAAGCTTTAAAACAAAATGTGCAGTTATATCAAGTGAAAACGCCTAATACCATGATAGTATGATACTAAATTACACAAAATGAATGTACAGTGACCAATCCACCACCGCAACGCATCAGTTGGACCATGGGACGGCTTCAGGTCACCTCGCTTGACAGTCCACTATCTAATTCTTAGACTTCAACGTGATCTATACTGATGACCTCAAACTTTTGATTATCGTGAACTTGATTTTGCCTATTTTCCATTTTAGTTGCAGCAGCAATACGAAAGATTGAACGTGCCAAACTCCCTACTTACCTTACAATCATATCAGTACATATAGCATACAATGGACAAAGTCGATCCTTCAATGATTCTTGCCCTCTCCAACCTCTCAATCTTCACAACATAGATCCCATGTTCTCATCCTCGTCCTCATCCTCTGATGTGGATCCTGCCCTCTCTTCCTCCACTCCTCTTCTATCCTTAGCTCTCACTTCCATCATGTCCTACACATCTACTGCCCTAACCTAAAAGTCCACCTCCACCCCTCCACCTCCCTCTCCATGCCCTCCACGACCCTCTTCTACCGAGAACTTCCTTATTTCTCTCTCCTCCGACCAGATCTGGTCAATGGACCCAACAGCCCATGATGCCAAATGGCGTGCCCCGTACGGGCTCTCCTATTCATTATTTGCCACGCTTCTCAACCATCTTCGCCCACACCTCTCCCTTTCTCATCTTCCTGTTCCTACCGATCATGCCTTATCCATTGCTCTTTGCCGCCTCTCTATTGGTGTCGCATCAAAAGCTCTGTCCTCTTCCCTTTCCCTCCCTCCCTCAATTTCTCGTGCTACACACGTTATTTGTCTCTTATCTACACGTCAATATCCTATTATGTCAAAACCCCCCATCTATTACAAATAATTAGCTCATTCAAAGACTTTACCTCACTACCAAGCTACACTTGGTTTATTGCATCATCACCTGTTCGTATTCATCTACCTCATGACATCTCTGAAGATGATATAGAAGCTTTTCTATCTCCAAACAGGACATTCCTTTCTTTGTTGCTTCAAGTTGTTTCTAACCATAGGAAAATATTCTGGATGCATGCATTCGTGCACCTGGGTCTTCTAACCCTGCCTCGCATTTTTGTAATAGTAGTCTTTATGACCGCTTATCTTCATCAAAGTTCCTTAAGGATTCAACTGTGTTTGTTCGTGGTCATCAAATTCGTCCATGTACAGTGAGTGACTCATCATATCCTCTCCTATCATTTCTGCCCACACCACTTTGCAGTGGTGGGGCAACAAACAGTGAATTTGATTCACGGGCCCAAGATAAGTTAGATGCGGCAGTAGTTAAAGGCAGAGCTGCATCTGTGGAGGTAGAGATTGTTTGCTTAGTGAAGGTGGGGAATATTAAGAAACTTGAATGTTTGATTGAATACATGGAGCACAAATTATCGTGCCATGTGTGGTGTTGCATAACATGTGCCAGATTGCTGGGGAGCCGGAAGATGATGGGAAGTATTTTTGGAGATACCCACCTGAGACATTATAATTGGCAAAGCCAGTTGAAAATGAACATTCGGTGACTTATGCTGGAGAAATTTCGGGACAGGTCTTGGCTGGTGATTTATATGAGAAGCAAGCAAGGTCATCAGGACGAAGAGATTTGAAATAAGACTTCGACTACTGATTATTAATTCACTTCTCTACACGGTCTCGAGCCTCTTTTCTGTGTTGCCAGGTAAGAACTTTCACCAACCTTAGTTCTGTTGGATTAATCCCCTGTTCCAACCTTCTATCGTTCTTAAAATAAAATTACTACCATTAAACGAGGGGTTGCATTCTTCCAATTCAAAGCTTATATTGTTTTTGCATTGTCATAGTTCATGACCAGTATTATATGCATGTACCGTAAACTTCTTGTATCAATTATGTACGTATAATCTTATTGTAATGCCTTATGTTCATCCAAATCAAAGCTAATGGTATTTCTGCAGTTTCACCGAAAAATGAATGTACAAACATAATTGAGTCAATCTTTGAGACAGCATAAACATAAAGCAATGTAACCTACCATCATGAGCAATTAGATGGAAAAAAAACTATATATTGAATACAAATATGACTCCTAAATGCCTAAGTAGATTCAAACTTATTATGTGTACATTTAAGTATGAAAAATATTGTAAACGTGAACTAATAGAAACCTGTACAGAAAGGTTGTTACATATATGCAATTTCTATAAACATTAGAATGAATGAGACAATATGACATGAGAATGATAATAAAAGGTATGCTCCAGTTCCACATAAGGAGAGAAACAACAAGCAATAGATGTAGGTCTAAGCCATAAGCTGCATATGTTTGTAATTAGGACTCATAGGACAGACTTGTAATAACACACACAAAAATTTGCACAACCCACTAACAAATCAAATAGGTTTAACAAAATACAAACACACCACTAAAATTGAAGGCTCTACGCTAAGATTGATGCTTCTCCATATATCACATCCAACTTGGAAAAAAAAGGAAAAGGGATGCACTCATCAGAAAATAACGATATGCAGTAGCATAGATAAAAAATAAAACAAACCGATTTAACAATAGTAAATATTAGAAACTTAATCTGAAAAGTTTCAAGGTTCACAAAGGAATTCAAAACCCTTAAGGGTTTACTGCTACACTAGTGGGTTTCAGAAGACAATGAGTTATTTATGAAATTTAGGATGAAAATTGCAGCTTGATTGCTTAATTCATTTTCAAAATTGGAAATGATACATAAAACTCGAAAAAATTAAACATTTACCTGGATCTAGTAATTGAACTCACAAATCAAAGCGGAAGAGCCAAACATGCAGAATTATGCAAATCGGGATTAACTGTTAGAACTAAAGTAGTGCCGCAGTAACGTGGTAAATAATTTCGTTTTCTTGGGTTTTGTGGTTTGTGTGTGTATCTGTGGGGGTGGGATCGATTTTTTTGTTTTAGCACGGTGAGTTATCGACGGAGACATGCACCAAAACAGCTAGGCGGCACTTATTGTTAAACTACTTTTGCTTTAAACTATTTTGAGGAGTTGTAATTATTAAACTAATTTTTGAGTTTTTTGAAGCAAGATTAACGTACATTCGTGGTGGACCGTCCACGTATATAAATGAATTAAAAACATGTGTTCGGTACATGCACCAAACAGCTAGAAGAAAATAAAGCATAGGAATTTGGCCAAAATACCAAAGTGCTAAAACGGCAGCAAACCAAATACCAGTCCTCCTCCGAAGAGGAAGATCCACTCCCCTCATCCGAAGATTCAAGCCCAATAACATGATAAAACCCTGAAAAAGTGTAGCTAAAGTAGAAACAAAATCCATCGAATCCAAGCAGTAAAAGAATTTCCTAGATATCTGATAGAATAGAATGATTTATATCACCAAACTAACCAAGCATCGAGAGAGCAAGACCTTTTTTCTCAACATGATAAAATAGCCTCCTTTCTTCTTCATCTCCACCAACGTACTTATAAAAACTACCACCCTTAGGATCAAATCTCATTTCAGAAGGCTCAAGAATACAAGCCTGCTCAAATGAACTCAAAAGAAATCACAGAGGGAGGAAGAGCCGCATCTGGTTTAACCTTAGACCTGTCATCAATAACGTCATCGGAGCGATCATCGGTTACCAGAGGCAAGATCCCGGAAGCAGAAGCAACAACTGGGCAAACTTTCAAAACCCACGTCATGACAGGAGGTTGAGGGAGTGAGATCCTATCAAAAAGGGAAACATAAGAATCGTCAGTCTGTAAAGTACAGGCTTCCATGAGGTAACCAAAATTGTGACAAGACAAACAAATATCAAATTTCCAACTATAATGGACATCAACAATAGAAACATGCCCCTCAACAATACGAACAGATATCTTGGAAGTTAAAGGCTTTTCAGGAGTTACTTCAATAAGAGCATTAGCATACACTAGCTTATTCCGAGCTACAGTATTACAATCAAATCATTTAAGCTTTCCAACAACACTCTCTAACCAATTTAGCCCAATCATGAGCTGTAGATGGAATATGAGTGAAATGAGCCCAAACCGAAATAGAGAGAATCTTTTCCTTTGTTGTATCCACCATCGGACTCCATGAGGTAATAATGAAAGGTTGACAGGCTATAATGGAGGGATCTTCCTCAAGAACACGGAGCCTTTCTTATTTTCTAGAGAACTTGAAAAAGAATATGCAATTATCGAAGTGAACATGAAGTCTACCTATAATATTCTAACGTTGTTGGCAATGATCACAAACTTCTTGATATGGAGTGTTAGAATCTAGGAAAAAACCAACTAAAAACTCCGACGGAAAATCATCCCCGGCTTCCAATACTTCTGCCAGAGGAATATAGCATCATCTTCCTCTGCAATATCAAAAGATCGAGGAACATATTCACCCGCATCCATCGACAACACATTAAAAAGAGATGACCACCTACTACCAGGCTTAAGAGAAGGACCTAGAACAACAGGTTTCAAACCATTTACAAATTCATTTTCAAATATACCATTTCCACAAAAAGCTTGTGTGCTTACAGAGCAACACAGAAAATCCTCTCTCCCAAAGGGGGATAATCTCACCTGACCACTTACTTCAGTATCGGGCAATTTAAGCTGAAAATTTGCACAAGCACTTGGCGTGCATATCCCGCCAACAACCTTAGCGTGTCCCTCCTCTTCACACGCATCATCCAACTCATTATCAACACCCAAATTCACAGCCACGTCAATAGTTCCATCATTCTGCCGCTGACTAGCACCACTACTAGCACTGAGAAATGGGAACCAAGGGATTCAATGGAGAGAGCAATAGGCGTCAAACTTGAAGGCGGAGTAAACAACGATCAATGCATTATAGAGACGATTCCAAGGCACTAAAAGGAGTAGACGACAGCAAAGTCGGAACAATAACAAACGCCAAAGCCTCAGATGCAAGATGAGTAGAAGAAGATAATAATAGAGAGAATTCGCTAGCGTTCGCAACAAATGACGAGGATTAGAGATTGGTCGGAATAGATATAGAGTTGAAAACGCGTCTAGATCTCGTAAGAGTTGCGACTCCACAACAAGGAGATTTAAAGATTCCCAGACTTCGAGCTAGGCATAAGAGGAGGAAAGGTGGAAGAAATGGATCAGAAAAATTTAAGTAGAGAAGGGAGCGAGCGCGATTGAGGAAGAGCAAACAAAAAATATTGTTGTCGCCATTAATGACTTTGAAATCAATTTTTTTTTAGGAAACCAAATTTTTATGAGGTCAGATGTGTTATTTTACTTCTGTGATTTTTTTGAGTTTTTAGTTAAAGAAGTTTCGGATAAATAAGTTATCTGAAAATTTGACTTTCTTGAGAAAAGAGATAAGTAAATATTTTTTATGACAACTAATAATTGTTTACTACAAAAATCGATATTTTTTTATAAAATGATGGCTTTTTGGAAAAATATGTTTCGATCTAGTTTTTATGAATTTTTGAGAAATTTTTATTATCATTTTCAAAAATAAAAGGTAATCCATTCATAATTATTTTAATTACAAAATTATCAGTTCGTCAAATAAACAAAAGAAAAGTTTGTTTGAAATAATAAATAAGATGTTGGGAATAGATTTATTGAGTAATATATTAAAGACCGTGCCTTAAGGATCCTTTGGATAACCTTAAATAAGTTTTTTTTTGCATTTTAATAGTAAAAGTAAAAAATTCTACAAAGATGGATAATAATTTTCTAAAAGTTACTTTTTAACTTAACTGAAAAGTAATATTTTGCTTTTCTACATACAGAATTAGATTCCCAAATAGAACAACATTAAAAAAAATTGAATTTAAAATTCTGAATTAAAATTTTTTAATTCGAAATCCAAATTTTAGACATCAAATTTTTAAAGTTTCTCACTCGATCTCAAATTCAAATTCGAATTTCCATCGAATTAAAATTTCAAAATTTAAATTTGTAAATTTTCAGATTCTAAATTTTGAATTTTCAAAATTCAAAATTTTTTCTCAATAAAAGAATTCTGAAACTGTTAAAATTCAAAATTTTCTTTCCAAATTTTCAAATTAAAATTTTTAACTTTTCCACAAAATCAAATTCCTACTATCAAAATTTTAAATCCAAAATTTTAAATTTCAAAATTTGATTTTTTGAATTTTAAGTTTTAATGATCAATTTTCTAATTTAAAGTGTAGAATTTTTGAAATTTCAAAATTTCTGTTTATGTACTTGTTAATCAAAATATCTTTAACAATGTTAGCAAAATATCAGATTGATTCTAAGTTGTTTAAAAGATTATATAAATATTGTAGTTTTTCTTATATATTCTATGATGACAAAATTTCATTGTTGAATCAATAGTTACAACACTTGATAATTCTTGTTGAGTACAATAAATTTACAAAGTTAGAAAAACTTGTTAGATTTTAATATTCGACAACATACCCTACATGTTATTAAAATTCCAAATATGATATAGTGCAAAATAAACTTTGTTAAATATTGTTATTAACAACTATTTGGACCGACATTGTAAAAAATATTTTTATTACAACATTTATGCAAAAAGGTTGTCATGAGAAACTTATTACTACGTTTTCTTTAACATATGTTGTTAAATACCCAACTTTTTTGCAACTCTTGGTAGAGCCATTGTAAATTTAGCATTGTGCAATTGCGATTTTCTTGTAGTGTTAATAACATTAACCATATATTTGAAAACCGTAATATACAGCTTAAGGAAATATAATGGTTAAGCGGGCTTTGCTGCATTAGCTAGAACTAAAGCTAAAAATAAGGAATATAGTATTTGACTTAATATTAATTGTAACAAAGATAATGTAAGGTTAGGGTTTGATTTTGACTGTAAAACTAATGGCACATTTTTTAGTTAAGAACATCATGTATGTTTGTGAAAAGTTTGAATTTGTCGATATTTTTAAACAATATGAGTTGAGTGTCATGTATCAGATGCTTCAAATAGTAAGTGTTCATTTTATCTACAAAATAGAATGATATGCGTGAAAAAAAGAACCTGATGACAAGTCCAATTCTGCGATCATTGGAGTTAACAACAACGCCACCACTAGCTCTTGGATGTACAACGGTCATAGTTTGAAGCATTATTGGTTTATTCTTCTTTGTAATATCATCCACATTTGAGTTAGGAAACATGACAACGTTCCCTAAAACTCCTGACGTTACAGATGGAGATAATTTTGCATTGGATACAAAATTATCACATAAACTTAAATTATATATTATTTCTTGTCCAATAAACTCTAGTTACCATAGCAGAGGGTCCAGTCATAAAACTTTGAGAACTATATTTGTTTAAACATAGGATTTACAAAAGAAATGTTAGGCCCTTTAGGAACCCAAATATTTTCTCTTGGGTTGAAGAGGGAGGTCATGTATGTTTTGTACGTTTGATTGCTTGGATGTTTAGGTTATATGCTTATGTGACTAAAAATTGATTATAACATGCATTATAATTATATATATTTATATGTGCAATCTAAGAAATTATTGAAATGCTTGAGCGATGATTAATGTTATGATTTGTTTGATTCTTATGTTGTTTATTTTATGTCGTATTTGCACATATGCTTTGACGAATGATTATGCTGAGTTTGAAGGCAATGGATGTTGATTCTATAGAGGGAGAACTCTTGCATGCATGTAGGGGAGGACCAAGATGTTAGTCTAATGTTGTATGCATAAAGGGGATGTAGTTTGGATCATAGGGCATTATGATGGATTGGCCTTGGAGTTTGAAGTTAATTGATGCAGTTCAGTAGTCTGGATGCAAAACGGGAAAAGGGGAGAAAGCTAGATTAATTTTGAAAATGGAGTAAAATAGTTTTAAAAAATTCCTAAGTAATGGTCGATATCGATCTGTATAGATCAATACCAAACCATAAAATTTTAATACAAGTCATCGACCCATACCGATCGATCATGGACCTGTACCAATCGACGGGCAAACCAATATTGGAAGCTTAAGCAAGGAGATCTGAGACTAAAGCAAAGGAGGAAAGCAAGTTCATAAAGAGGGAAAAAGAGTCTAAGTTATCGACCGGTACCGATCGATGGGAATTCAGAAATAGAGTGATTTTAGAGTATCTAGAGTGGACCGAGTAGGTGAGTTCTATTTAGGGTGACTCATAGGGTAGAAAAAGTGGGATTGTGTATTGGTACATATGTGATGAGGGGTACTTGTAACATTCCCCATTTTGAGGCCCGAAACTAAGTGCTACAAATGCTGCAATCATTTATAGTATTAATTTTTGATGACAAAATACGGTCTTGCTAATGGTATCCATAATATCAGAAGCACAAGAATATGAAATAATTTTAAACACAATCTCCAAAGCAAACTTTCAAATTTCATTTCAAAGGTATATTTCATATTCATTACATAATTTCCCAAACATTGCACAGGTTCAGATAAAATATAATTATTACAAAATACTCCAAGAGCGACATATTAAGATGCAGCATTGGTTGATCAGAGTTAGTAAATATACAGATACATCTACTGCCAATACACTCATATAATAACTAACATACCACAACAAATAATAGTATTAAATAAACTCCTACATAGCTAGCTTTGCCTCCTGCACGTCTCTGAAAGCTATATTCGCCCACCTACTTAACCTGTAAATCCCTTACCCCCCACCTACTCAAATCAATTTTGAGCACCCAAGGGTTTAAGGGGAAAAACATAAACTTCGAGTCAGAAAAAAGCCTAGTGTGAATAATAATATGTCTTCTCGGTTTATAGATATTAAGTGAGACTGTGCCATTGAGCGGAATACGGGTTTTCCCATCACTAATATCCTTTAAAAGTATATCTTTTAGCAAATGGAATTCCTACAACAAAGCTGGTTAAAATAGACAATATAAAATATAATGTGCATGCATACAACATGGGTAATCATGAACAATCAGTCTGAATCAATGGACTGTCCATCCTAACGTCATAGTTTTCTTAGGCTGACTGCAAACCTATGGCTGACTCGAACCAACTAGATATATCAAATTGTCTAACATACCGTTAGAAGACAACTGAACAGTCTGTCTAAAACTAACTATTTCTAGGGTCAACTGATCCTAATGGTTTTGCGGGCTCACCGATAACCTATCTCACCTTTATGTATTCATTTCTATGCGTATATCTACCTTTAGTCTTACCCGTGACAAAGCCCTACGCACTAGAATTTTGGACTTATATCACGTAGGGGCTACTAGCTAAAGTATAAGGCGTGACCCGCACCAGTTCCATCTGGTTTTCGAATCTCTCGGTCAATTCATCTTATCACAATTAATCTAAAAGTGATAAGAACACTAGTCTTTTTAGTAAGATTCAAAGCTGACTATCCTTTGTATTTCCTTGAAAACATAACTCTTTATAAATGATTTAACCCTTGAAATCATACTTTTAAAACAAGAAAAATGTAGCCCTTTATTTTATCCAAAATACTTATGCCGTGATATATGCTTTTTATAAAACAATATTGGTGAAGTTCGAAATCATTTATAAGTTATCTTACTTTGAAACCATAGGCTTATAGAGCCAAAACAATACATTGATAAAACATGGCATAGACATAGCCGATGAGGGTCTTCGCCCCTCAAAACATAAGCCATAAGGCCAAAGTTAATAAAAACCATTTAATTTGTAACGTTGGCGACCTCATCACCACTAAAGGTCTAGTTCCTCTAAATATGTTAAATCCTTTAACTTTTAAAACATAAGGCCATAAGGCCGATAAAATGGACGTCGTACTTCATACAATGTCGGCGTCCTATGGTATAAAACTTAGTTTGCATATTCATAATCCTTAAAAGGATAGGATCGACATACTTAAATCTCGACGTTATTGCTTTAAGGAAAATTAGCGGCTTCATTAGTGCCGAAATCATTAGGAGTGGCACCCTAGCCGTCTTCGAAAACACATAATTTTGAATAAATGTGGCATCGTCATCAACGACATCGACATAGTTAAAAGCGGTATAGTTGCCTATATTGTCGAAGCCAATAGGTATAAAACATACGATATCATCATCGCCGTTATAGACTACTTCAAAACCAATGGAGCCAGTGTTCTTAATAAAATAAGCGGTATTGCTTTCGTCGACGTCAACAAGTATAAATTTGGCATGGTTAAAGTGTTTGAAGGTAACAAGCGAAGTCGTTCTCTTCGAAGCTCATGATGTCGATGGTATCTATGTCGACGTCGTCTCCAACCTTCTTGAATTCCATATCATCTAGGATGATATCCTATGCATTCATTAAGGTCGGCAATGTATAACAACGACATCATGGACTTCGACGACGATGACTTCGAAGTGGCAATGTCGTAATTAACTTAAAAACTGCAATTTTGCTATTCAAAGTATTTTCTTTCTACCAACTCTTTGTATTTTTCAAAATACTATTGGATAACAAAATTCTTTATAAAAATATTTTCCAAAAAATTGCCATAGAGCAGATTTATCATTCCCAAACATATTTGCAAACCATTAACTTATATTAATACTTTGATATATACATTAAGCTTTTCTAGCCCAATAAATTTATATAAAATCATAAACCCATGGAAAAACCCCAAAAATCATAATAAATCTGATTTACTATATTCTTTAACATATATAAATTTCGAGGCCAAAACCTAATTTAATTATTTTTAATAATTAAAATCTGAAATAAACCACTTTCCAACCATAGGAAATTCACCAAATGTTTTAGTTAAATCCTAAAATTATGAAATTAAAAACCCACTTTTAAAATAAAGTTTCCAACATCATATCAAAATCTCAAGTCATTTGGGTGTCATATGATAGGTTTTCTTACTCAAACTTATCATATAATTTCATAAATAAATTAAATAAATTCACCAGTAAGCATATTATCATTCAAACTATCATAGAATGGCATAACACAAACAAAAGAATCGGGTTTATGCTTAAAAAAATACTTAAAGCATGAGATGCATATCTTATTATCTACCTTGAATGGATTAAGAAGGTCAAGATTTTTATTTTGATTTGATTCCCCTAGCTTTGATCTTGTTTTCCTAGCTTATTTTTCCTTTGAAACCCTTGTCAATGGTTGGCCTCGGTCTATTTTCGTTTTCTTTGAATGAAGTGATAATGAGATAAGAGGATGGAAGGGTGAGTATTAGGAAATAAAATCATTTTCATATTTTGCCCCTTGCATGCATTCCTCTTTCTTATTAATGTTTTAATTAATCCCCTTAGTTCATTAGTTAAGGCTCGATCCATTCCAATTGTCAAATCTCAATCTTCTTACCATTTTATATTATATTATTTAATTTATCCATTTAAATACCCTAAATAATGCTAATCAAAATTAGGATTATTACAGGCTCCCCTTCTTAAAGAATTTCATCCTCGAAATTATGGTAAAGCATACTCATCAAACATAAAAGTATAGATATAAAACATAACATCAAACAATTCATGATAACTGTCTCTAATCCTACTCTCCATTTCCCAAGTATATTCCCTCTCGTCGTCACTCCACTAGACCTTGACTAATCTGACTATCTTGTTCCTTGGCTTCTTCTTATCCTTAACCATTATACACATTGGGTGTCTAACTATGGTCATGTCTAGTTCCACTACTATGTCTTCCAATGCAGTCAGAGTAATAGTAGTCTTTGGGTCTCAAACACACTTCCTAAGATTAGAAATATGAAAAATATTGTGGACTCCTACCAAACTGCTTGGTAACTCTATCCTGTAAGTGAGTCTCCCGATCCTTTCTATAATAGGAAATGGTCCACGAAACCTAGGTGCCAATTTCCCCGACTTCCCAAATCTTACTATACACTTCATCTGTGATACTTTGACGAAAAGCCCAACTGAAAATTCTAAGTCCTTCCATCTCTTATCTGCATAACTTTTCTGCTTAGATTGAGCTTCCTTTATTGTAGTTCAAATTAACTCAATCTTTTTCACAGCTTCTCTTACCATTCGGACCAGGAACTAATGTATTTTTGGTCTCTAACCAACATATGGGTGATTTATACGGCCTTTCGTATAAAGCTTCAAAAGATGTCATCCCTATAATAAACTGATAACTATTTTTATACTAAAACTCGACTAAGTGTAGATAGCCTTCCCATGATCCTTCAAAATCTAGCACACAAGCTCTTAACAAATCCTCCAAGACTTTGTTAACTCTTTCTGTTTTCCCATCTATCTATCTGTGGATGGTAAGCAGTGCTCATCTTGAATTTGGTACCTGAAACCTCTTATAGACTCTTCCAGAATTTGCTAGTAAATAAGGAATCTCGGTCATTAACTATACTACTAGGAACTCCATGCAGTCTAACTATATTCTTCATGATTAGCTAAAGCAGGTGTTGTTCTTGTCGTCTTAACAGGAATGAAACGTGCACTCTTAGTCAGTCTATCAACTATGACCCAAATACTTTCATTTCCCATGTTTGACCTTGGCAACCCGTTAATAAAATTCATGGATATCGAGTCCCATTTCCAAACTGGTATATCCAAATGCTAAAGCAATCCACTCGGCTTTGATGTTCGACTTTCACTTGCTGACAGTTCAAACACTTCTTTACCGATAAGCCTACATCCCTTTTCATACCTTCCTAGAAGAAACTTCTCTTCATATCCTGATGCATCTTAGTTCCTCTAGGATGAATAGTAAACTTCGATCGATGACACTCCTTAAGAACTTCTTTCCTTAGGTCACTAACATCGGGAACACACAATCGTCCCTTCTTTCTTAACCATCCATTCTAGTCAAGATAAAAATCCTTCAAGTCATCAATCTTAGTTCCACCTTTCAATTTTCTATTTCTTTCAACTAGCAATGGATCATCTCTTTGCTTAGAAGCAATTCTTTCAATCAATACTCGTCTAACTTCCAAATAAGATAACATTGCGGTATTCTAACTAGAACCGACAGTCGATCTTAATCGCACACTACAAGTAGTCAATGCTTTCAAGTCCTTCCACTCTTCCAACATAACTAACACTACATTCTGATGTTTTCGGAAAAGCGCATCTGCAACTTTGTTTCCTTTCTCTGGTGTTTACTCAATTCCAAAATCATAAGCAGCTAAACACTCTAACTATCTCTGCTGCCTCATATTCAACTCCTTCTAAGAGAATAAGTATCTTAGCGACTTGTGATCCATATACAACTCGAATCATTCTCCTAAAAGGTAATGTCTCCACCTTCAAGGCAAAAATTACCACAGCTAACTCTAAGTCATGTGTCGGATATCTAACCTCATGTGGTCTAAGCTGTCAAGAAGCACAGGCAATCACATTACCCCTCTACATCAACACAGCTCCTAGTCCTATTCCACATGCATCAGTATAAACCACAAAATCTTGATTTCCATCTAGAACAACTAACACGGGCACGTTGGTCAATAAATGTTTCATCTTCTGGAATGCCTCCTCACATTTATCGGTCCAAACATACTTCACGTCCTTCCTTGTTAGTTTAGTCATCTTTGCTGTTATACTAGAAAAATCCTTAATAAATCTCTGGTAGTAGCCAACTAATCCAAGAAAACTTTTTATCTCAGTCACTATCTCGGGTCTCTTCCAATTATTAACTGCTTCGATCTTAGCTGGATCTATTGACAATCCTTTATCTGAGACTACATGAACAAGAAACTTCACCTCTTTCTTTCAAAAATGACATTTCGAAAACTTTGCTCTTAGCTGGTGCTGCCTCAGCGTCTCAAGCACTATTCTACGATGAATCTCATGATCTCTTTCATCCTTAGAACATATCAAAATATCGTCTATGAATACCAATACAAACCTATCCAAGTGCTCTCGGAAAATCCGGTTCATTAAGTCTACAAAGAAAGCAGTGCATTAGTCAATCTGAATGACATAACTAACCACTCGTAGGAACCATATCTTATTCTAAACACCGTCAATGGAATACTGTATTCTGCTACCCTTAGTTGATAAAACCCTATCCAAATTCCAATTGGGAAAACACTTTGGCTCTACTCAACTGATCAAATAAATCATCGATTCTCGGCAGAAGATATCAATTCTTTATCGACTTTTTATTCAACTTATGATAATCGATACACAATCTTAACGACCCATCCAGTTTCTTCACAAATATTGTGGTCGCTCCCTAAGCCGAACTGCTTAGTCTAATAATATTCTTTCCTTCTAAGTCCACCAGCTGCACCTTTAACTCCTTCATCTCGATAGGTGTCATTCTGCTAGGCGGTCTACTTGCGAATTTGACTTCAAGTACAAGATCTATTCAAAAATCAATAGCTCGTTTCGGTGGTAGTCTTGTAGCAGGCTTAAAAATATCTACAAATTCTCCAACTATGAAAACTCGATTCAACTCATCTTCCTCCTCTATCACACCCAATAAAGAACAAACATCAAAACTTGGATTCTCTACTGAACATATAACTCGGTCTCTACAGTTAGGATGTGTTAGTGATATTTTCCTATCATGGAAATATATCCTAGCATCATTTTACTTAACCAGTCCATACCCAAAATAATCCCAAAGCCCACGAAATCAAACATATGCGAATTATACGCAAATATATGACCTAATAATGCAAACTCTAGATGGTCACATCCCATCCCTAGAGTTACATACCCTCCTATCGGATTCACAACCCTTAAGAAAGTAACTAGGTATGAGGGTTCTAGGCTAAGCTTATCTACCAAATATAGGATATAAAAGAACGTAATGTACCATTATCAAACAGTACACTAACATACAAGCCATGAATCAAAAGTGTACCTCCCATCACAGCTTTCCCTTTCTTCTCGACCGTTGGTCTCGAGGTAGCCGGTTCCAAAGCAAACACTTTCCCTTTCTCCACCTTAGCTAGTTCCTTGCGTTGATTCTATAGTTTCCAATTTGGTCACATTTAAAGCACTTGATATTCTTCCTTCCAATGACTGTCTTTCCATCTGCTGAATAACACTCGTTCGTAAAATGCCCTTTCTTATTGCACTCTTAACACACAATATTTTCTTTTCCTTTCTTAGTTGCTCCGCCCTTCTGAGCACCTTTCTTATGAAAGAACTTCTTTTTCTAATTCTGCTCACTTGGAGCCTCCACTATCTTATTATCACCGTAGAAAATAAGCATCTCCTCATTCCTTAAAGCCATCTCCATGAACACATCACATGGATCCCTAAGATGTGGCAAAGTCGCCCTAGCAAGCTCAGGTCTCAGTCCAAGGATGAACTTCTCATTTCTCTTGATCAATGTATCCATGGTAGCATACCCGTATCTGGACAACTCCTCAAATTCGGTTGGGTAGTCAAGCACCGTCATATCACCTTGCACCAATTCTGCAAACTTCCTCAACAGAGTTGACTTAGCGATCTCAGACATAAAGCTTTCTTCAAACCTTTTCTTGAACTCTATCAGGTCAAAGTTTCCTCAGCCACTCCAATAGTAACACTGTTCCACCAGTACAACACAGCTTCTTGGAATTTCCTGGACGCCAATCTCCTCTTCTGTTCATTATCCAAATGAAGATCGACGAAAATCCTTTCACGATGAAGTAACTAATTCTCTACTTTAATTGCATCCTCCATTCCAATAAATGGCTTCCCTCCAAGCCTTGCATAATCTCTACTCAACACAGCATAATTGTTGACATCTGAAACTTCATGATTCACTCCGCTATCATTTCCACTAACTAACCCAGCAGTAGCTTCTGCTTGCATCATGTTGATAAAGAACTGATACATTGCTCCCATATCAATCGGTGGTGTTCCTGCACCTATATTAGCAGCTGTTTGTTTACTCGGATTCCTTCTAGTATTGGGCCTGACATTTTCGTTGGTAGTGGTGCTTCCTCCACAAAGATTCACTCTTCCATTTCCTACCTTCATATCTTACTTCCTTAAATCTCCATTCAAACCTTAGTAAGATAAGAGAGAACGGTCTAAGTGAGAAGGAGAATAGAGATAAAGCATATACTTGTATATAGCAAATACAAGTACGTTACTATAGCGTTATCCCATACCCCAATCTTATTCTCCGATTCATTTGGATTATGTTTTCAAAAACTCTTTTTAAAGTTCAAAATTCTTTAGTTTTTACATAAACTTATGCTCTGATACCAAGTTGCAAAATTCCCCATTTTGAGGTCCGAAATTAAGCGCTACGGATGTTGTTGTCATCTATAGTATTAATTTTCGATGACAAAATGCAGTCATGTTAATGGTATCCATAATGTCAGAAGCACAAGAATATGAAATAATTTTAAACACAATTTCCAAAGCAAACTTCCACATTTCATTTCAAAGATGTATTTCATATTCATTACATAATTCTTCAAACGTTGCCTAGGTTCATATAAAATATAATTATTATAAAATACTCCAAGAGCGACATATGAAGATGCCTCATTGGTTGATCAGAGTTACCAAATAGAAAGATACATCTACTACCAGTACACTCATATAACAACTAACATAACACAGTGGATAATAGTACTAAATAGACTCCTACATAGCCAGCTTTCCCTCCTGCATATCTCCGAAAGCTTTATTCGCCCAACCTACTTAACCTACAAAGCCCTTACTCCCAACCTACTTAAATCAATTTTAAGCACCTGAGGGTTTAAGGGGAAAACATAAACTTCGAGTCAGACAAAAATCCTGGTGTAAATAATAATACGCCGTCTCGGTTTATAGATATTAAGTGAGACCACACCGTTAAGCAGAATGGGTTTTCCCTTCACTAATATCCTTTAAAAGTATATCTTTTAGCAAATCAAATTCCTGCAACCAAACTGGTTAAAAATAGACAATATGAACAATAATGTGTATGTATGCAACATGGGTAATCATGAACAATCCGTCTGAATCAATGGCTATCCATCTTAACATCATAATTTTCTTAGGCTGATTACGAACCTATGGCTGACTCGAGCCTACCAAGCATATCAATTATCTAACATACCATTAGAAGACAACTGAACGGTCTGTCCGAAACTTACTGTTCCTAGGGTCAACTTATCCTAATGGTTTTGCAGGCTCACCAATAACCTATCTCACCTTTAGGTATTCTTTTCTGTGCTTACACCTCCTTTTAGTCTTACCAATGACAAAGCCATACGCATTGTAATTTTGGACTTATATTGGCTAGGGGCTACTAGCTAAAGTATAGGACGCGACCTCACAATAGTCCCATCTAGTTTTCTAATCTCTAAATCAATTCATCCGATCACAGTTGATCTAAAAGTGATAAGAACACTAGTCCTTTTAGTAAAAGTCCAAGCTAAATACCCTTTGTATTTCCCTGAAAACATAACTCTTTGACCCTTTAAATAATACTTTTAAAACAAGGAAATTATAGCCCTTTACTTTATCCAGAATACTTATGCCATGGTATATGCTTTTTATAAAACAATATTGGTGAAGTTCGAAATCATTTATAAGTTATCTTACTACAAAACCATAGGCTTATAAAGCCAAAATAATATAAAACCTTTACATTGATAAAATACAGCATGGACATAGCCGATGAGGGTCTTCGCCCATCAAAACATAAGCTATAAGGCCAAAGTTAATAAAAAGCATTTAATTTATAACGTCAGTGACCTCAATACCACTAAGGGTCTTTGTCCCTCTAAATATGTTAAATCCTTTAACTTTTAAAACATAAGGACATAAGGCCGATTACATATACGTCGCACTCCATACAATGTCGGCGTCCTAAGGTATATAACTTAGTTTGCATATTAATAAGCCTTAAAAGGATAGGGTCGGTATAGTTAAATCTTGGCGTCGTTGCTTTAAGGAAAATTAGCGGCTTTATTAGAGCCGAAATCATTAGGAGCGGCACCCTAGCCATCTTTGAAAACATATAATTTTGAATAAAGGCGACATCATTATCAACGACATCGACATAGTTAAAAGCGGCATAGTTGCTTATATTGTCGAAGTCAATAGGTATAAAACATATGACATCATTATCGCTGCTATAAACTACTTCGAAACCAATAGAGTCGGTGTCCTTAATAAAATAAGCGACCTTGCTTTCATCGATGTCGACAAGATAAAAGTGACATTGTCAAAGTGTTTGACGGTAATAAGCGAAGTCATTCTCTTCGAAGCTCGTGATGTCGATGGTATATATGCCGACGTCGACTCCAACCTTCTTGAATTCATTCCATATCATCTAGGATGATATCCTATGCATTCATTAAGGTTGGCAATGTATAATAGCGGCATCATGGACTTCAGCGACCATGACTACGAAGTGGCGATGTCGTAATTAACTTAAAAACTGCAATTTTGATATTCAAAGTAATTTTTTTCCACCAATTCTCTGTATTTGTCAAAATAATATTGGATAACAAACTTCTTTATCAGAATATTTTGCAAAAAACTGCCATAGAGTAGATTTATAATTTCCAAACATATCTGCAAACCGTTATCTTATATTAATACTTTGATATAAACATTAAGCTTTTCTACCCCCAATAAATTTATATAAAATCATAAACTCATGGGAAAAATGCCAAAAAATCATAGTAAATCTGATTTACTATATTCTTTAACAAATATAAATTTTGGGGCCAAAATCCTAATTATATTATTTTTTAGTAATTAAAACCCGAAATAAACCACTTTCCAACCTTAGGAAATTCACCAAATATTCTACTTAAATCCGAAAATTATGAAATTATAAACCCACTTCCAAAATAATGTTTCCACCATCATATTAAAATCTCAAGTCATTTGGGTGTCATATGATAGGTTTTCTAACTTAAACTTATCAAATAATTTCATAAATATATTAAATAAATTCACCAATAAGCATATAATCATTCAAACTATCTAGCATGACATAACACAAGCAAAAGAATCAGATTTATGCTTAAAACTGAAGATAATACTTAAAACATGAGGTGCGTATCTTATTATTCACCTTGAATGGATTAAGAAGGTTGAGATTTGTGTTTTGATTTGATTCCCGTAGCTTTATCTTATTTTCCTTGCTTATCTTCCCTTCGAAACCCTTGTTAACGGCTAGCCTTGGTCTATTTTCATTTTCTTTGAATGAAGTGATAATGAGATAAGAGGATGGAAGGGTGAGTATTAGGAAATAAACTTGTTTTCCTATTTTGCCCCTTGCATAAATTCCTCTTTCTTATTAATATTTTAATTAATCTCGTTTGTTCATTAGCTAAGGCTCGACCCATGTGAGGAATGCGGATTAAGGATCTTAAGTCTAGAATTAACACTAGAGGGGGGGTGAATAATGTTTTAAGAAATTTGTTAATCTTTTTGAGTTTATCTTAATTTGATAACAATGTATACACTAATCAGACACAGATATGAACACAGAATCAAACACAGATGCAAATATAAAATAAAAGCAGTAAAGGAAAGAACACACCGGATTTTATACTGGTTCAGAGTTACCCTACATCCAGTCCCGCAACACAAGTACAGATTTCCTTTCAAAAACAATTCTTACAAATACAACCCCCGGTTTCAAGGCTACGAGGTACACCCTCCAGAATCACAATCCTCTGGGTAGAGATACTTGATTTCCGGGGCAACAAGTTCACCCAATTGATTTCTAG
The DNA here is from genome assembly GCA_030737815.1 of Allium fistulosum. Classification (NCBI taxonomy): domain Eukaryota; kingdom Viridiplantae; phylum Streptophyta; class Magnoliopsida; order Asparagales; family Amaryllidaceae; genus Allium; species Allium fistulosum. The sequence continues at coordinate 1,530,161,110 of CM060902.1, forward strand.
GGCTACAATCACACCTTCTCTCGCTGAATTGATTACAAAAAGTCTATAACTCAGATTAGCACTTGGATCTTGTAGAGATAGTGGAGAGAATCAAAACCAGAAATTATCTAGTTAGATTCGATATTGATTTCGGCAGAGTAATGGTGTAATTTGTAAATAAGAAAGTGGAGAAGAAGAAGAGAAGTTAAATCAGAGAAAAAGTGATTAAAATTCATTGAAAACACCCTTTATTTATAGTAGATCAATAGCCATGTCCATTGGTGAAGGGATGTGGCGAATAGACACTTCTTTTTAAAAAAACAATTTAACCGTCACCATGTCGACAAGGGTACATGTGACCATGTCGACATGCCCTTGTATTTTTTGGTGATTTGTTTTTCTTTGAAAATAATTTCTATATTATATTATATTTATATTTAAACTTTAAAATATACCTATATATAGTTATAATACATAAATAACTATAGAGAACAATATTAAAATATATATAATAATTTTCTATACTTTTATATTTAAATCTTAAGTATAAATATATAAAACAACTAAATATATTAATATTAGAATTATAGTTTAAAAACCTAGGAAAATAATTTAAAATCAAAGATATTTAAAAATTAAGGGTATTTAAAACTAAGGATATTTTTTAGGCTAAAATATATTGAAAAACCAGGATAGATGATTTTGGTTTTTAAACAGGAATATTTAAAATCATTTTGAAAAACAAGCTATATATTTTGAAAGTCATTTTGAAATAAAAGTAAGTGGATACAAAAAGATGTTCCACTAGATTTTTCGTAAGTTCCATCCTACTTAGGGTTCCATCCCTTTAACGAGCGCGAAGTGGATTCCATTCCACGAATAAAATAGATTTTAAGATGTTAGTGCCTTTCTATGAGTTTTAACAATATTCCTAACTATATAAGTTATCTTGGAAACTTGAACTCTTGAAATTCTTGATACTCATGAGTCTTGAATCTTGATACCTTCAATCTTTGATCTTGAATCTTTATACTGTATAGTTCTTCATTCTTTAGTACCTGCAAACATATCTATATATATCTACACAATAATGTTAGTATTATATATTTTATAATCTAATTCTAAGTAAGGTTGTTGTCATCAAAACCAACTCCTCAGGGACTAACAATCTCCCTCTTTTTGATGATGACAACCTTTGTTTATAAAATATCACTTCTATCCTAATACTTCTAATAACTCCCCCTTAATCTATGCCTAACTATCCTATTTTATACTTCTCCCCCTTTGTCATCAACAAAAACCATATAACTCCATAATTATAATACTATATAATTCTATATAACTCTATATAACTCCTCCTGAAACTAAGACTACATTAGTTTTGATTATAATGATAGTGTTATCATACATAATCAATACTTAACTTTAAAATAAACTCATAATAACTACTTTTCCTAACTACTAAACTATTTATTCAAAAGATAAGAGAATATACGAATAAGAGAACACAATTTATTTATTCATAATGGAGTTTTTTAATAAAAATAGATAATTAAACTGATAATCATGATAGCTTAAAATATCATATATTATTAATACTAATCATATGTATGTTATATTTTACACACATAATATCAATCCATACTAAGTCAAATTCAAGCAAATCAAACCAAATCCTAATTATTTTTTTGAGAGTAACGGGTGTGTAGCGTGGAACTACACAGCCGGTTAAATAGTTATATTATATAGTACTGAAGAGGTCGATCGACATGCCCGATCGATGGCCAAAAAATAGGAGTGAAGCCACAAACTGTACTGGAAATACAAGAGTATCATTAACTATTACATATTAACTGTAGTACGAGATAACTCCCTGTAGGCCAAGACTATCTCTCCGGAGATGCAGTGGTGCTTCCCTGGGATTCTACTGGCTGGACGCTGCACTGTGGGAGGCTCAGGCGGAAAGGTGCAGAGTGACTTTGACCTGTTATAGAGGAGAAAATATGAGTGATACTTCTACAAGTTCCCTCGAAATGTCGTGGTGGTTTTCCAAATACAATGGCATTCCTTTCTTTCCAAATGCACCAGCTAAAGGTTGATATGAAGGCGTCCATCAGCAGACTCTGCTGATTGAGCTGCCAATATTCGAAGTGAGAGGTCACGCTGGGTATATACCCTAGGAGATAGGCACTAGTTGCCGCCCATATTGAATAGGAGAAATCACATTCAAAGAAAAGGTGGGTTACTGATTCGTTCTGGATTGAGCAAAGGACGCAGCGTGGGTCAATATGGATGTTCAGTCTATTGAGTCTGTCTTTGGTATTGATTCTGCCTGAAATTAAGCACCATTGGAAGAAGGCTATACGAGGTGGAAGGTTGCATTGCCAAACCCTGGGGAAGGAGAAAAGGCGACCGGGATGGATTAGATATTGATAGCAGGAGGCGACTGAGAATCCTTTGGAAGGTGCAAGGGCCCAGAGAAAGAGGTCTTGGCTGTTGGAAGGACGGATCGACAGGAGGATATTTGTGGCTGAGAGAAGTTTGGGAATTAGGTCTGCTTCGAAGATGGAGGGAGGGCAAAGGTGATCAGGACCTAGGGTGAGATAGTCTTCAACCGTTGCATTGGGGAGGGCGGTGTGTGAAAAGAGGTTGGGTAGTAGTTTAGCGAGGGGCAGTTGTCCAAACCAGGTATCTAACCAGAACAGGCATCTGTTAAACCAAATCCTAATTAAGCAAGCAAACAAATAAAAATTAAACAAAGTTAATCAAATATTACGAGGAACATCAACCCATCCTTCTTCTCCAAAGATAGGGTCTTGTTTGATGGCATCCCAATTCTCATTATCAACAGAGAGAGAAACGGGAGGATGTGCTTCATTATCATCCTTGTGCACGGAGGAAATCATCCATCGAATTGCTTCGAAATGCCTTTCTTGCTCCTTGATCATCTGCATTTGACTCAATTCTAAGTGACGCTGATTACGGAGAATGATAGAGAGAATATTCTTGAAGGATTTAAGAGTTTCTTCAAGACTTTCAGATAAATTGTGAATAGGATCGGCCATTTTTGTGAAAAAGAGAAGAGATGTAGATAGAATAGATAAGTAATGATTTTGAGTAAAGATTTCTAGAAGAGAACAGGTATTTATAGGTGTAAATTTCGTTTGAAATGAATAGATACAAGTTAGTTATTTAAAATTCAAAAACTAAAATGAAAAGACACTTTAGATTTTAAGCATGTCGACAGGGTGCCCTTGGGGGTTGTCGACAGGGTCATCTATGTTTTGAAGACTTGTTTTTGATTTTGAATATATATATATATATATATATTTATATATATATATATCATATTAACAGTTATTCTAGAGATGAAATAAGCTAGATAACAGAAAGATCTTCAACATTAATTCAAACTGGAATGATACATGGATTAAACAACATGAAATACAATAACATTCAAACTTAAAACAAACTTAAACAACTATGACAGGGTATGAAAAGATAGATCTAATTGGAGGATGATGAGGATGATGAAAGGTTAAACTTCTTGCTGACTTTTGAGAAGAACTTGTTCATCTTAGAAGACATTTTATCCAACTTTTTACTAACGGATCTCTTAAGTGCCCGTTGATTCTCCACAATTATCTTTTGGTTTTGGATAATCATCTTGTTGGTTGGTTTGGAGGTGTAATCAATACTTTCAAGAGATGTTTCACCTTCCTCTTCTTCTTCTTGAATATCTGTTTCATCCCCTTCTTCTTCTTCTTTTTCTTCCTCTCCTTCTTCCATTTCTTCGTGAGCTAAACGCTCTTCCTTTTCCACAAGGGATTCATAAGGTTGAAAGATGTATGGAATTTTCATAAGTGAGATATTGGAATGATTGAAAACTTTTCTAGAAATGAACTCCTCTCCTTTAAAATTCACTCCAAAATAGTTGAAAATTCTAGTAAGGTAAATTCCATGATATAAAATCTTTTCTCCCATTTCCAAGTTCTTAGGCCGAAATTCATCCATAATAACTTGAGCCCAATTAATATCATAGTTTCCAAAAAGAGCGAAAAGAGATTTACAAACTTTTGAAGTAGGATTATTAAAACTTCCCGATCTCAGGGTCAAAGTGTGTTGCAAAAGAAGGCTCACAATTTTTGCTTTTGGACGAAAATTGCGGTTTATAAAATCAAAGTTTTCGTCACTTTCAAAAATATGGTGGAAAGTCTCACGATCACTTTCATTAAAATTGAAATTTGAAAGATCCATACCCGTACACTTACAATTTAGAATCGCTCCCAAAATATCACAATTTAAAACAATTTGAGTGCCTTTTACACTACTCCAAATTTCATCATCGTTTCCTTGATAAAAGCCACGATTAAGATTTGCATAAAACATTTTCACAAGATTTGGGTAGCATACAAAATCATTTTGAGAATCGTCAACAAGACTTAAAATGTTGTTGCTAACACAAAGAGAATCGATTTCATAAGAAGCGAAATCGCGGAAAATTGCAAACTTTCTGGGATGAATTTTTCCATAATTAGCATAGCCAATATGGGCTTTGATTGCTTCCGGATCATAAAAGAGGTGTTCTTTTAAGGTTTTGGAAATCTCATAGTTGATGGAGTACTTGAGGAGGCCATTGATGTAGAGAGAAGAAAGCTTGAGTTATGAAGAAAGAGTTTGAATTTGAAAAGTTAAGTGAAAAGATGAGGTAAATGATAGTAAATAAGTAGAAATTAAATGGACAGTTTCTCTGGTCAAAAAGTGTCCTTTCAGAGTCTCGAATGGTGTGAAAGAGTGAAGGAAAAATACAAGCATTTGAATTCAAAATTTGAATTTCAAATTTTCTATACCATGTCGACAGGTAGGGATGGACCCATGTCGACAGATATCCGTAAATTTTGATGACTAGATACTTTTATATAATGTAATATATATATATATATTATTTTAATGTCTATATAATATTTGGAATATTACTAAGACTCATAAAATATTATAATATTATTAAAAAATAAAAATAAAATAATAAATAATAAAAAGTTTAAAATTCAAACGACACATCAATTCAAAAACAACCAATCAATCAATCAATTCAAAAACAACCAATCAATCAATCAATTCAAAAACAACCAATCAATCAATCAATTCAAGCATGCAATTTCAGCCAATGTATTGTAAACGTGTACCTTTTTTTCAGAGTCCGTGTCTTTGGTATCGACTAAATTGAGAATTGCTGTGAAACAAAGATTTGAATTATCTTTCTTCTGTTCATCATCGCTAGAGGATGAGTCAGAGTCATCTAGAGTAGCAGTGAATGCACGTTTCCGTTTCTTTGCAGAATCATTGTTTGCAGGAGGGTTTTGCTTATCTGGATGCAGACAGTCTCTTTTGATATGACCTGGTTCGTCACAATTGAAGCATTTGATAAAGTTTGGTACTGTAGTCTGATTACCGGAATTCTTAAAGTTGTTTCTCTTGGAACTATTCAATTTTCTGCACTTCAGGAATTTCCGAAAATTCCTGGTCATAAATGCTATCTCTTCATCATTATCACTGTTTGAGTCTGATCCGTCGATTAATGCATTGAATGCCATTGATTTCTTTTCAAATGCTTTGCTTTCTCTTCTCCCGATCATTTGAACTTCAAACGACATTAGATTTCCAATCAATTCTTCTATCTTTAAAGTACTGATGTCATTTGCCTCTTTAATTGCAAGTGTCTTTTGATCCCATTCTGGAGTGAGAGAATTTAAAAATTTTCTAACTTGATCTTCTTTCGAAAATTCCTTTCCCAAAGATATTAAAGAATGCACAATATCTTGAAATCGACTATACATATCTGAAATAGACTCATTAGTATTCATTTTAAATAATTGAAACTGATTTGTGAGCATGAAAATTTTGGTCTGTTTAACTTTGCTTGTTCCTTCGTGAGTTACTTGCAAAGTTTTCCAGATTTCATATGCAGACTTACAAATTGACACTCTATTAAATTCATTTCTTTCAAGTGAACAAAACAGAATATTCATTGCTTTAGAATTATTTTATGCAACAGCCTTTTTATCAGTGGTCCACTGTGCAAAATTAGTTGTGGGTTCAGAATATTCAGTTTGTGTCATATTCCAAGTATCTAATCCTACAGATTGTAAATATATTTTCATCCTACATGCCCAATATGCATAGTTACTGCCATTAAAAAGTGGTGGTCTGGCAGTAGACTTACCTTCTACAAATGAACTAGTGACAGGGACACTAGTGTTAATAACAGTATCAGTGTTGGTAGCCATTTTGAAAAATTTTCAAAAATCAGATTATGAAACTTTTGAAAACCTTGCTCTGATACCAAATGTGAGGAATGCGGATTAAGGATCTTAAGGCTAGAATTAACACTAGAGGGGGGAGGGAGAATAGTGTTTTAAGAAATTTGTTAATCCTTTTGAGTTTATCTTAATTTGATAACAATGTATACACTAATCAGACACAGATATGAACACAGATGCAAATATAAAATAAAAGCAGTAAAGGAAAGAACACACCGGATTTTATACTGGTTCGGAGTTACCCTACATCCAGTCTCACAACACAAGTACGGATTTCCTTTCAAAAACAATTCTTACAAATACAACCCTCGGTTTCAAGGCTACGAGGTACACCCTCCAAAATCACAATCCTCTGGGTAGAGATACTTGATTTCCGGGGCAACAAGTTCACCCAATTGATTTCCAGGGCTACCATCACACCTTCTCTCGCTCAATTGATTACAAAAAGTATATAACTCAGATTAGCACTTGGATCTTGTAGAGATAGTGGAGAGAATCAAAACCAGAAATTATCTAGTTAGATTCGATATTGATTTCGGCAGAGTAATGGTGTAATTTGTAAATAAGAAAGTGGAGAAGAAGAAGAGAAGTTAAATCAGAGAAAAAGTGATTAAAATTCGTTGAAAACACCCTTTATTTATAGTAGATCAATAGCCATGTCCATTGGTGAAGGGATGTGGCGAATATACACTTCTTTTTAAAAAACAATTTAACTGTCACCATGTCGACATGGGTACATGTGACCATGTCGACATGCCCTTGTATTTTTGGGTGATTTGTTTTTCTTTGAAAATAATTTCTATATTATATTATATTTATATTTAAACTTTAAAATATACTTATATATAGTTATAATACATAAATAACTATAGAGAACAATATTAAAATATATATAATAATTTTCTATACTTTTATATTTAAATCTTAAGTATAAATATATAAAACAGCTAAATATATTAATATCAGAATTATAGTTTAAAAACTTAGGATAATAATTTAAAATCAAAGATATTTAAAAATTAAGTATATTTAAAACTAAGGATATTTTTGAGGCTAAAATATATTGAAAAACCAGGACAGATGATTTTGGTTTTAAACAGGAATATTTAAAATAATTTTGAAAAACAAGCTATATATTTTGAAAGTCATTTTGAAATAAAAGTAAGTGGATACAAAAAGATGTTCCACTAGATTTTTCGTAGGTTCCATCCTACTTAGGGTTCCATCCCTTTAACGAGCACGAAGTGGATTCCATTCCACGAATAAAATAGATTTTAAGATGTCAGTGCCTTTCTATGAGTTTTAACAATATTCCTAACTATATAACTTATCTTGGAAACTTGAACTCTTGAAATTCTTGATACTCATGAGTCTTGAATCTTGATATCTTCAATCTTTGATCTTGAATCTTTATACTGTACAGTTCTTCATTCTTTAGTACCTGCAAACATATCTATATATATCTACACAATAATGTTAGTATTATATATTTTATAATCTAATTCTAAGTAAGGTTGTTGTCATCAAAACCAACTCCTCAGGGACTAACAACCCATTTTAATTGTCAAATCTCAATCTTCTTACCATTTTACATTATTTTATTTATCTAATTAAATACTCTAAATAATTCTAATCAAAATTTGGGTTCTTATAGTACTTGATGGCGACCCAGGTGTGTACCATGAGGAGACCTTTACCAGGTAGGAAGGCTCGCTAGTGAGAGGTTGTTGGTGGCATAATAAGTTAGTGCCATCAGCAAGATCGATGATCTTGCCTTTACCTGGTGAGTATAAACACCTGCGAAAGGTAGTTGGTGGCATAATGAGTTAGTGCCTAGGCCAGTGAGTTTTTATCGCATAACCAAAATATAGTGAGGATGAGAGGTGTTTCACTGTTGGATGATATGATTGTCTTTGTTGATGTTAGGTATTATCGAGTTTAATACCCCAACACCCCTAATTTACACTAAGATACTATAGTATACTCTTACTCTTGACATAGTTTATATATGCAAACTTGCTGGGTGCATAAGCAGATAAGGTTCATACCATATATCTATTATATTATGATATATCAAGTTTATGTATATTGCTTCAGACATATAAATCATTCATACCAGATTGTTGTCTGACTCGAGGTTATTTGTGTATATGTTTTCTTATAACTTTTAGGTACTCTTTATGAGTATACTGCAAGGTAGGTGTAGTGATAACACATAAAGTTGTACAAAAGATAAGCATAAGGCTTATGCCTTTCTAATATTACTACTATATGTAGCTAATAATTTTATAATGTGATTCAATACTATGAAGTTACCTACATTTATTATTATCTAGAGACGTTCTTCATTTATGTACTTATTGTTGCACAAGCGATATGTTGACACGTATTTTGTAACGCCCCACCTCTATGCTCACAATAACAAAGGTTATTATAAGGAATAACGTCTGCTATTGCAAAGAATAAGGCTTGTTAGAAGCGACCATCCGTAAGTTATGCCTTAGATGAGTACTGATTACATCGATAGGAGTTGTTTAAATTACTCCCAACAATGTACATTCAATCCAAATCTAAAAGGAAACTACGGTGGCTTTAGAAAAATTCAGAACAACTCATAATAGCAACAACACAGATAAGTATAATCACATCAGAACAGAAATATCAGATATATAGCGGAAGACAAATCTGGATACATGCTACAACAATCGATGCTTCACATGAACCAAATGTACATATACGTGTCATCAACATACATGAGACGAGAGTCAATAAACCAAAAGTACTCCTCGAAGTCTAGACGAAAGATGATGTGAAATCCCAAAAGCTGAAGCTACAACTGAATCAGAGGTAGAGATTACCCTAAAATAACTCGGTCGAGTATTATTTAAAAGAAAATAATAAACGGATCAGTCTAATTTAAACACCAGAAGCTTTAGCAACATTAAGCTTCCCAGATTTGAGACCCTTAGAAGCAGTAGGACAATCAGAAATCCAATGACCCTCTTTCTTGCAATAGCGGCAAATGCGAGGCTTAGGACAATTACGAAGAAGATGATCCAGAGAACCACAATTATAGCACGCCCTCTGATTAGAAGGTGCACTATTAGGCTGAGAACTAGAGGTAGCTTGCTTCTTCTTATTGTTGGAAGAATTAGGCTTATGAAATGGGAACCTCTTCTTGTTGGAGTTCTTAGAAACCTCAACCTCATCACCACTATCATGTTCCTTTTCGACAGCTTCAAGGCAAAGAGCCGAATCAACAAGTTCCTCAAAAGAGAGATTAAGCTGAAGTAAAAGGACCTTCTTCAAATACTTCTTCAAACCATCAACAAAACGAAGATTCTTCTTACGCGGAGTGTTAATGAACTCAACTCCGTATTTGGACAAGGCCTCGAAAGATGCAACATAATCAGAAATAGAGGACTTTCCTTGCTTCAACTCAAGGAAACTACGAGCAAGATTGGCCTTTTCTGATTCAGGAACGAACTTAAGTTCGAATCGTTCCTTAAACTGATTCCACGAGAGAGAGGACTCATCAACTTCCGCAATAAAAAGCTCATACCAATCAAGTGCACGCTCTTGCAACATACTGGATGCCACGAGAATGCGATGATGATCAGAATGATCCATCCGAGAAAATATGCGCTCATAAGTGCGCAACCAAGTATGAACCTCCATTACACTTTTCGATCCCTTGAAAGGCTGGCCTCCAAGGTGGGAATAGTCACTACACATGCGGGCGAAGGCAGACTTGTGAGTAGGAGCTGCGGGAGTAGCAACAGAAGGCTGAGTACCCCGAAATAGCTCCATAAACCGATCAGCTGACATATAGACTCCGTCCGGATGAGAACCACTAGACGGGCCTGCAAAAGAACGCTTCCCTCTACCTCTTCCAGCCATAGGCTGAGAGAACAAGAGAAGATAAGGATTAGTTAAACAGCACACAATTGATTCAAAATTTAACAAATGGAATACTATGGAATATGAGATTTATTCCTAGACATACTCCACATGTTAAAGTGGAAGGAATAAATTAGAAAGGCATGAATAAAACCCTCGAATGGTTGTAGCGCATGTTCCATTATGCTTCTGTTCTGTGTTTATTATAATTTGTTCTGAACCTCGGCTCTGATACCAACTGTGACGCCCCACCTCTATGCTCACAATAACAAAGGTTATTATAAGGAATAACGTCTGCTATTGCGAAGAATAAGGCTTGTTAGAAGTGACCATCCGTAAGTTATGCCTTAGATGAGTATTGATTACATCGATAGGAGTTGTATAAATTACTCCCAACGATATACATTCAATCCAAATCTAAAACGAAACTACGGTGGCTTAAAAAAAATTCAAAACAACTCATAATAGCAACAACACAGATAAGTATAGTCACATCAGAACAGAAATATCAGATATATAGCGGAAGACAAGTCTGGATACATGCTAAAACAATCGATGGTTCACATGAACCAAATGTACATATACGTGTCATCAACATACATGAGACGAGAGTCAATAAACCAAAAGTACTCCTCGAAGTCTAGACGAAAGATGATGTGAAACCCCAAAAGCTGAAGCTACAACTGAATCAGAGGTAGAGATTACCCTGAAATAACTTGGTCTGACCCGAGTATTATTTAAAAGAAAATAATAAACGGATCAGTCTGATTTAAACTCAGAAATAAGTGTATGATAAAAACACTTAAGCAAATAATTATAGTCTCGAATGAGACTATTCAACATAAATAATCAACATAGTTTAAATGAAGAAATCCCAATTTAAACTCCATCAACATCAACTTTCAAATTCACAATTTAATTCAAAACAGTAATTCACAAAATCTAGAAATCAAAATAGATAACCAGAAAAATCAGCATAAAAGTGGATTGATCCCAGCAGATGGGGAGTTTTAGCTACGCCGCACGTGCATCTCAAATGGCCGAAGCCTACCGAGTACTATAAATTATTGGTGCCCATCAGATGATCCGAAGGTCCGCAGAGTGACCCGAAGGTCTAGTACTGGTAATTGACCCGAAGGCCCATCAATGACCCGAAGGTCCAGCAGAGTGGCTCGAAAGCCCAACAAATCATCAAATTCATCAAACAACAAATATTTCAATTAACGAGTCCGGAATTAACCGAAATAGTAAAAGTATGGTTCCATACTCCGCACTTTTGCTAAATCGTTTAAATCTCTTCATCGTTTCCTTGAAAGTGCAAAATTGTGTATTTTATATAAATAACACTTTACATTCTCAAACGGACAAGTCCGGAATTAACCGAATTAGTAAAAGTAAGGGTTCATAGTCCTTAATTTTGCTGAAACGTTTAAATCGATTTCTCATTCTTTTGAAAGCGTAAACTGTAAAATTCTTGAAACAATTTTATTTTTAAAACGATTTGAAAACCCGTGATTAAAACATCAACATCTGTAGCAATTTCGCCGAGGAAATTTTGCTTCACAAAACACCGTAAAAATGGATATCAAATCAGCGTTGTGGGATAACCGCTTAAAAATTCACTTTAAATTAACGGTTACTGAAGTCAAAATAACAATAATTTTTATTCGTAAAAAATGTCGTCAAAACAACATGCTTCAAAAATATAATACCGGCGTAAAAATTCCGTTATAAAAATAACGGCAACAAAATTCGTTTTACAACCAAACACCGGTTCATAATAAATTTAACAGTAGACTACACTACTACATATTCAACAAAACATTGCACTGCCCACTTGCACTTATATAATATATCAAAAAAATGAGTTTGGCATTATACAATTTTCACGTAAGTAACAACTGTAAACAAAATAATTATTTGCACTCACATGATAATTTGCACTATAGCAGTTTTCATGCGCACTTATTTGCGCAAGATCAAAATGACATGGACCCAAACTTCTATATGCTATAACATACGCACGTAGACAAATGAAGACTTGGACCACATTTTCGTGTGCTACTCTAAAATATAAGTGGCTACTTACATCCAGACACATCACAAATAAAAGGAAACCTGGAACGCACGTATGAAAATGACGAGAACAGCCTATTGACTCCTTTGCACGTAATAGATAGTTACAATGACTCAGGTTTTAGGCAATTTAAAAGCTGACAACATCAACTCTTTTATACAAAAACGAAGTTTGCACAAATACAACACCCTGTAACATGATTTGCACTATAACACGTCGGTATTTTACATATATTGCCCTGACATGATATATAGCATAAATTAAGGTTGAATACTCATGTATGAAATCAACAACGGTCAGACAACCTTATGTGCAGACACACAATATTGCTTTACAAATGCTGAAGCTTCACGTTACAATTTCATACAAGATTTTTGTACACCCGAAACAAAATATCACCCCATAAAGCAAGAAATTTATGCACGCACTCAATTTTTCATGCATGGCAATACTTGCAAAATTGGTGCACGAGTAGGAAATACTTTAAATTAGAAATGTGAGTTGTACTCACCTTGGATTTGGGTTCAAAAACACTAGCGACCTAGAACTGAGAAGAAAGTAACAATTCGGTCTGCCATTAACATATTTGCAGTGCTACTGAAGAGAGTGGAACGGAAATGATGCAGCTACTGGAAAATATTTGAACCAAAAATGTTGCAGGCTTAATTTTCTTTTCACATAGGAGAACAAGTCAAAGAAAATAATGCTGGCAGTGGTTTGTGGTACACTAGCATTGAAGAGGAGATGTGCGTAAAGAAAAGAAAGTACACACGCATTAATTGATGACAACAATTGTTCAATATTTGCTTTCAAATAAAAGTTACAGCAACCCAAAATGATCCACTTTGCTTTAGACTTAGACTTGTGCAATTTGCATAAAATGAACCAATTCTCACGTGAGGGCCAAAATGTGTTCACACAATACTTTATAAACCTGGTGACATCCAAAGTTTCAATTTGCTTTTTATAAATGAATGTGTTTACAGCAAGGCAAAAATGTGTTCCAATTTGTTTTGAATTAGACCTTATTCACACGTGAAAGAAAATGAAAATATAACTTGGTTATTATTCAACACATCCAAGCTATTTGCAACTGACTTTACAAATTATAAATTTTCAAATTTCAATTTAAAATTTCCATTTTTTTCCCGACGGCAGTAAAATCACGGTTGTTACAAACTCCCCCCTTATAAAAATTGTGTCCCCGCAATTTTCATACTAGAGGTTGTTTATAACACAAATTATTATCACAACAAAGATTAAAATAGAAAAGATTGATAAGAATGCTTACCACCACCCGAAGAGGAGAGTAAACCAGGATAAGAACGCTCGATGAATTCTTTGGTTTCCCAAGTGCAATCTTTGGGGTTTGCAGACCATTGAATTTTCACAAGCGGGACTTCTTTATTCCGAAGGCATTTAACCTCCGAAGCTAGCACACAAATAGGATTTTGCACAATAGACAAGTCGGGTGAGATCTCAAGATCTTGCAACATAGGAGGATCAATAATAGAATCTGAATCACGAAGGCATCGACGAAGCTGGGATACATGAAATACGTCATGAATTCCCAAAAACTGAGAAGGTAGCGATACACGATAAGCAACAGGGCCAATGCGTTCCGTAATAGGAAATGGTCCAACATATCGAGGAGCCAATTTCCCGGAGCTACTAAAACGCACCACACCCTTCATCGGAGAAACACGAATGAATGTGCGATCGCCTACAGAAAATTCCAAAGGCTTCCTACGGTGATCGGCATAAGATTTCTGCCTATTCTGAGCCTCTTTCATCCTCTCTCTGATAATATCAATATTCTCAGAAGATTCATGAATATAATCGGGACCGAGAACTAACTTTTCCCCCGATTCCAACCAACAAGATGGTGATCGACACGGCCTTCCGTAAAGAGCTTTGAAAGGAGCCATACCGATACTGGATTGAAAACTGTTGTTATAAGAAAATTCAACAAGAGATAAGTGGGCTTCCGAACTACCACCAAAATCAAGAATATAAGCTCGTAGGAGATCTTCCAAAACTTGATTCACCCTTTCAGTCTGACCATCAGACTGTGGATGATAAGCTGTGCTAAGATTGAGCTTAGTACCCAAAGCTTTCTGAAGGCTCTGCCAGAAACCACTAGTAAAAAGCGGATCTCTGTCACTAACAATAGAACTAGACACACCATGAAGTCGAACGACTTCTTTCATAAACAGCTTAGCCCACAAAGGAGCAGTCTGATTGGATTTGATAAGAATAAAGTGGGCTGATTTGGTCAATCGGTCAACAATCACCCAAACACTAGTATGGCCCGACCTCGAACGAGGTAGACCATCTATTAAGTCCATAGAAATTTGATCCCATTTCCATAATGGAATCTCAAGAGGCTGCAAAAGACCACTAGGACGATGGTGTTCCGCTTTAATAAGTTGACAAGTCATGCAACGACTCACATAACTTGCAACATCACGCTTCATACCTTCCCAATAGTATAAGCGTTTCATATCAGCATACATCTTGCTACTACCCGGGTGGGTAGTATACTTAGAACGATGACAGTCCTCAAGAATGTCATTTCTAAGATTAGAAACATTAGGCACAATCAATCTTCCCTTCTTCCGAATACAACCATGAATATCGATATCGAAATCCTTTAGATCATCACTTCGGGATTCCGATTTACAACTCTGAATAAGATGAGAAATATCTGGATCTTGTTTCTGGGCATCGGCAACACGATCCAACAAACTAGGACGAGCTTCCATGATAAATAAAAGCACGGGAGAATCGAAAACAGAAGGACGGTCTCTAATATCACAATGAGATAAAGCTTCCAAAATATTTCACTCTGCTAGCATCATGGAAACGACAACCTGCTGCTTGCGACTAAGCGCATCAGCAACTCGATTACCCTTACCAGGGGTATACTGAATATCGAAATCATATGAAGCAAGAAATTTGAGCCAACGATGTTGCCTCATATTAAGTTCTTTCTGAGTGTAGATATTTCAGAGATTTGTGATCAGTGAAGAGAACAAAATGCTCGCCCAATAAATAATGTCGCCAAATCTTTAGAGCAAAAACTATGGCGGCTAACTCCAAATCATGGGTAGCATAACGAATCTCGTTAGGCTTTAGTTGTCTAGAAGCATATGCAACTACCCTATCCTTTTGCATGAGAATAGCACCGAGTCCATAACCACTGGCATCGGTATAAACAACAAGATCACGATTCCCTTCGGGAACCACTAAGATAGGAGCATGAGTAAGGAGATCTTTTAACTTCAAGAAAGAATTCTCACACTTATCAGACCAAATAAAAGGAACAGCTTTTCTCGTGAGAGTGGTTAGCGGTAAAGCAATAAGAGAAAAGTCCTTAATGAATCGGCGATAATAACCCGCCAATCCAAGAAAACTACGGATCTCAATAACAGTCTCGGGCCTCTTCCAATTCTGAATAGATTCGATCTTGGAAGGATCGACAGAGATACCATCGGAAGAAACAATATGACCGAGAAATTTCACCTTATTCTCCCAGAAGTGACACTTGGAGAATTTGGCATAAAGCTAATGCTGACGAAGAGTGCTCAAAACAATCTCCAAATGCTGAATATGACCGACTTCAGATTTGGAATAAATAAGAATATCATCAATGAAAACCAAAACGAAGTGTTAGCACCAAAATTGGTCACTAACCTCGTTCAGAAAGATTGTGTAGAGATATAAGTGATGAAAGCAATTAAACAGAGAAGACAATCTTAATTCAAGTGCAGAAAGTAAGAACACCAAATTTATAGTGGTTCGGCGTAATTGCCTACGTCCACTTTGCTCAACTTTATTGATTTCCTTTATGATTGATTGATTACAAATACAATTCGTGAATCAAATGCTTGAATGAAGGTGTTTGAGTAGAGAAGATGAGTCTTGAAAATGGCAGAGTCTCCCCGTCTTTTCTCTCCAAAAAAGGATCCCTTTCACTGTGACCCTGCCCCTCTATTTATAGGCAAAGATGGGCTGGACTTCCCAAGTGGGCTGATTGCCGAACGTTCCAGCCCGAGTACAGTGGTCGCCGTATGCCGATCAAGGTTCGCCGAACGATCTCTGCCGAACCATTCCTTCTATGCCGAACGGTGGGCTGATTCGTTGTGTTGAATGTCTCCTGGGTGACGAGTATTACGCCGAACACCATGGGATGCCGAGTACTCTTGTATGCCGAGTACTCTGGTGTGCCGAGCGACCTTGTATGCCGAGCAGTCTTGATGCCGAACAGTCTTGATGCCGAGCAGTCTTGACGCCGAGCAGCCTTGATGCCGAACAGTCTTGATGCCGAGCAGTCTTGATGCCGAGAAGTCTTGATGCCGAGCAGTCTTGATGCCGAGCAGCCTTGGTGCCGAACAGTCTTGATGCCGAGCAGTCTTGATGCCGAGCAGTCATGGGATGCCGAGTACTCTTGTATGCCGAGTACTCTGGTGTGCCGAGCGACCTTGTATGCCGAGCAGTCTTGATGCCGAACAGTCTTGATGCCGAGCAGTCTTGACGCCGAGCAGCCTTGATGCCGAACAGTCTTGATGCCGAGCAGTCTTGATGCCGAGAAGTCTTGATGCCGAGCAGTCTTGATGCCGAACAGTCTTGATGCCGAGCAGTCTTGATGCCGAGCAGTCTTGATGCCGAGCAGTCTTGATGCCGAGCAGTCTTGATGCCGAGCAGTCTTGGTGCCGAGCACTTATGGGATGCCGAACACTAGTTGATGCTGAGCATAGGTTGTTGCCGAGTGCCAGTTGATACCGAACACTACTTGGCGCCGAGTACCCTTGTTGCCGAGTATTACGCCGAGTAGTCTCGATGCCGAGTGCTTTTGATGTCGAGTGCTCTCGTATGCCGAACACTGCTGTGTACTACGCCGAACACTCCTGGATGTCAAGTGCCTCGCCGAACACTCCTGGATGCCGGACACTCTCTGATGCCGAGTTCCACTGGATGCCGAACGCTAGCGCCGAGCATTGGTTGTCGCCGAACACTAACTGACGCCGAGCACTACGGATGCCGAACGCTATGGATGCCGAGTCCCACTGGATGCCGCGCACTTCGCCGAGTCCTCCTGAATGCCGAATACTTCTTTCATGCCGAGTAGTGGCCAATGCCGAGCACTCAGTTGCCTGGTCAAATCTCCAGGAAACACTTGCCCCCCAAAGTGTATCGCGTGGCCGAACGTGGTACGCTTTGAATCGTGCAACATCTTCATCACGTCTTAAACTCTTGGCTAACCTCAAACGGGGACGCCACCTTTGTAGGATCGATGTGTGCCGGACGTGCTCCAAATGCCGAACGAGACATGCGCGTTCGAACGGTGCCTCCTTGCCGAGCCATGCTTCAATGCCGAACCGTTATGCGCCGAACGCTATGACCTTGACCGGTTCTACCGGTCATGGCCTTTTCGACTTCTACCTCCCTCTATATAACCAGCCGCCCTTCCACCATTCTCTCCTTACGCTTTCTCTTCTGTTATTCCCAGAGATTTACGACTCCTGCCACTCTACCAGACATAAAGTCTAGTTGATCCTTCCTCAATCTCGATCGTCGAACTAGGTACCATTCCCTCCACGATTACATTACTTCAATCTTTAGGTTCATCACATGGTGTACAATGTGTGGTTAGTAGAAGTGGTTCGCACGTTCGGAGTCGCCGAACAGTGCATGGTAGCTAGACCTAGCTCCTTTGTGCCGATCAAGATTGGAAGGAAAAGGGAGATGGGGCGTCGAACGGCGTAATCTTCGCCAGGCGATTTTGTCTCCATCGTTCGTCGTGAATGGAGAAAGGGCAGGACGGAGTTATGATCGAGGGCGGAGCGCTGCCTTAGCCGAACGGTATAAGGCCGAACGCTGCCCTTATGCCGAACAGACATATACGCCGAATAGCATCTAGACCGAACGACATAATTACCGAACAACTGTCACGCCGAACAGCTACACACCTTCGCCGAACATCGAAAATGCCGAACAATATAACCGCCGAACAATATATTCGCCGAACACCAAAAATGCCGAACAGTATAACTGCCGAACATTATATTCGCCGAACAT
Source organism: Allium fistulosum (assembly GCA_030737815.1). Taxonomy (NCBI): domain Eukaryota; kingdom Viridiplantae; phylum Streptophyta; class Magnoliopsida; order Asparagales; family Amaryllidaceae; genus Allium; species Allium fistulosum. The sequence goes on from CM060902.1 coordinate 1,530,179,467, forward strand.
CAAAAACGCCGAACAATACAATTGCCTAGGCCGAACAACACTTAGGACGAACAACACAATTGTCGCGCCATAATTCAGGCCGAACAACATTCAAATGCCGAACAAACATATATATGCCGAACAATTTCAATGCCGAACACTTGACAATGACTTATCCGAACTCAGATACATGCCGAACACTTCTTTAGGATGAACAATGTAACTGCCGAACATGTTATATGCCGAACAATACAATTGCCGAACACCTTTCATGCCGAACAATTTAATAGCCGAACACCTTATATGCCGAACAATTTAATTGCCGAACACTTTACTTAGGACGATGAACATTACTAAAATGCCGATCAGTATAAATGTTAAACTACACTTAGGCCGGTCACTCTAGAAATCATATGTCTTTTGAACCTGAAACTGTAATTACCTCAAGGCGGGCCTTTGAGACGGTCAGCGATGACGGTCTTCGAAAGCGATGATCCGCAGCTAATTATTATACCTTTATTGCTGTCTTTACACAATTGCTTGCACTAGTTCACACACCACGTGGGGGGAAAATTCGTGATGCTGATTCTAACGCTCAACGTTTTTCAAGTATAGCTTTCTCAAGCATTTAGCCAGGTTCATTATTTATTCGGGATGTCAGGAAAATCTAGTTCAGCCACCGTATCTGACAGGCCTGGGCCGTCAGCAAAGCAAGGAGCCGCAGATGCTTCCAATCCGTCAATCTCTCCCGCTCATAATCTGGCGCCCGATGCTCTAGAGTCAACCATCTTATTGGACAATCCGGTCGATTCTCAAGCCTCGAGGATCAACGAGGCCGCTCTGCGACGGATATGTTCCATTCACGGAATTCCCTTTACCGACGTGTTAGTTCCTTCGAGACACGACCGTCCTCACTTGCCCCCGGTCGGGTACACGGCCTGCAACAAGTTCATGTGCTGGATGGGCAGCGTGCCTCCGTTTAACCTATTTCTCCGGGATGTGCTGCAGTATATAGATATCGCTCCGTCGCAGCTGCACCCGAATGGTCATGCGTTCCTATATGGGACTTATTTACTCTTCATGGCTGTCTTCTCCAGGCCTCCGACCTCCGGTGATATTCGATATATTTACATGTTCAAGAGATGGAAAGATAGCCCCTCCTTCATCTTCCTCGAGCCGTATCACAAGTGCCAGATCCTGACAGGGGCCTGCAGCAAGTTCGCCCTGTACAAACAGGAATGGTTCTATGTGCGATGCCCGTCTGGTTTCGCTAGGAGATGGGTTGAAGGCAGTAAGTCTCTCTGCTGAACCGTTACTTGTACTTAATGGGAGTCATGTTTTTTCCTAACTCTTCATCTCATCTTTTCAGGTATTAACCCGCGTCCGGAAGGCCGAGGATATTCTGATGCTGTTGACGCGATTAGAGCTCTCCCGGCCGAGGACCGAGATATTCGAGCTATCATTTCAAATGAATCGCTGTCGGGGTTCGGCTTGCTAGCTCCTGATCGTCGGATCAGCCTTCCAGAAGGCGTTACAATTCCCAAACCTCCATCCGGTAAAGGGAAAAAACTTGCCGGCCCGTCGTCACGTCGCGCTCCCGTCGCGCACGAAGAAGGCGAGCGTAGAGAGGGTGATGCACCCGACACTCAGGGCGAGAACGTGGGTCCTGCTTGGAATCCGGCAATCGAAATCCAGGATATTGAGACGTCATCCTCCCCTTCGAAGGGAAAGAAAAAGCTGAAATATACGGTTCAGAAAGAGAAAGTCGGCGACACCTCAAAACCTACGCCTATCCCTCCTGAAAAAGAGGCTTCTTCACAGCGTCTGGAGAGTTCTCTAAGGGGTCTCTCGAACCTCTCTATCCCCGAAGACATACTTAATTATGGGTTCGATGATCCTGAAGCTCTCAAATTCTCGTCGCCCGCTAGAGGCAATGTAGGAGTTCAACTCCCAGCTCACAGAGACAATACCCCGATTAGCAAAGACAAACGAACGGGTCCGTCGGGGGGAACACTTAGGACACACACGCACACGCGCATTCCATAGCATACTTCAAGTCTTTTTAATTCGTGAATTCTCCTTAATTCGTTGTTATCTTCCTTCTTTGCAGGTGATATGGGCCGCTCCCACGGACTTGATCGCCTTCAAGGGTCTTCAATATTTCATCACTCCGGACGGGACTCCGGTTCGGGCAGACGCCGGGACCGAGGTGATTATGAGGATAGGGACAATCGTCCGCGCGAATCGTCTCATCGCAAGAAAGCGCATTATCAATCTTCTCAGTCCCGTGATCTTCCTCCTGAAACTGAGCCGGATAAAGAGAAGTCTCTACAGAAGGGCTATCAGTCAGATGCTGCTCGAGAACAACATTCCAGTTCATCGAGTACGAGGCAAGTTCGGGAGCCGCGTAAAAGAACGGAATTCTCTAAGCCTCCTCCTCCTGCTCCTGCCGTGGACCCAACCGTTGCGGAAAAGATGGTCGACCTTAAGGCCAAGTTTCCGAAGATTTGTTTTGACGGTTTGAAATTCCTCCCGGCCATCCATCACATTCCTGGGCACGTGAAGCAAAGTGCCATTGCATGCAACAATGACGTCTATGTTCAACATGACGCATTCGTGCACTTGGTGGAGAAGATATCAGAAGTATCTGTTGAGCGTCAACACGAGATTGACCGTCTGACTCTGGAGGCTGACAGCGATAAGAAAATCATCAAACTCCAAGACGAAGAGCTCGCCTCTTATAAGTTAAAGCTAGAAGCCGCTGAACAAGGCGCAAAAGATACTGCCGAGGCAGTTACTCGCTTAGAGGTGGCTCACAAAAAGGAGCTTGATGAAGCAGTTCAGCGCAGCGGCGCCCTTGCCCTAGAAAAAGACTCTGTTCAAAAAGAAAGGGACGTGCTCGCTATTCAAGTCAAAGAGCTGAAAGAACAACTCTCCAAGGAGAAAGAAGACAAAATAGCCGCTCAGGAAGAATCACAGCGGTATTGCGATGAGATTGTTGCTACCCGGCTCCTCAAGGCAAAGCTCGACGGTGAATTTGCCGGGGTCGAGAGAATGAAAGATGAAGCCCGTGAGGAGGGTAAAAGAATGGCTGAGGAGGAGCTTGATTCTCGCCTTGAGGCGGCCGCAGAGGCTGGCAGGGAAGAGGTCAAAAGTATGTTTGACCCGTTGATTGCCGAGTACGGAGCCCGCGTCCTTATGCATCGCGACCTAACATTCTTGGGCGACGGCTACCATGAATCCCTGGCTGAGGCATGGGAGACTCTGATAAAGATCAAGAAAGTCGAATCAGGCTCCGAAGAAATCGACGAGGATGCACTGGTGAAGGAGTTCCTGAGGGGGAATGAGCCATCGGATTTATCCGTAGCATTGGCTCTCTATGGCAAAGGCTCTTCCCCTTCGAAAGAGAAGAACAAACGAGGCTGGCCCGTCAGAGGCCGACACTACTACTCCTCACATTGCCGCTCCTTATGCCGCTCAATCGGCCGGTCGGTCGACGCTTGATCCATTCGAGCAACACGCCAGCTATGATCCCGAAGATCTCGGGCTTGGCGTTCATGTGCTGTCACCTATCCTGGAGGGTGAAACCCCGCGCGCCACCGACAGTCAACCTGATCCTGGTAGGATATTTTTCTTTCTCTAGAAATCGAAGTGATCCCGTCATTTTTCAACAGTGGTTATTTGTTCTAATGCCCACTTCTTATATTTCTCACAGGTTGTTCTGACACTGAGCCAACTCCGAGGAGCGACGACGCCAAGGAGGAAGCGGGGAAAACAAGCGACGCTGCTCACGCAGAGGTGACTCCCGGCCCAGACGCTCAAGTGATCGGGGCGCTCGATGATGACAAACTTGACACCTCGTCTCCGGCCGAAGGAAGCGACGAAGTTAAAATTACTGGCGCCTCTGAGCATACTTCAGAGATGAGCATGAAGGATCGTCTCGCCGACGAGGAGAAGAGAAAGGTCAAAGTCAAGGTTGAATCCGAAGTCCTGGAACTTACTGACCCGCGGAATAGACCTTTGAAAATCATTCTCCCGGGCAGGTCCAAACCATTAGATGTTCCGTCTCCTACTCCTGACTCCGTCTCTTTAGCAAGAAAAAAGTCCAAGAAGAAACGTGAGGGAGAGGAGTCGTCGGAGACACCGAAGGCGGACAAGAAGAAGAAGTCGAAGAAATGATCGATGCACTTGTTCAACAAGTTTTTTGCTTAAGTTTGTAATAGTTTCTACCTTTCATAACTTGTAGTTTGTACAGACCCGAATTTTGTAGGAGTGATCTTGTATCCCTATTTTGGACTTATCGAATAAAATTTCAGTTTCTTCTTGTTTGGATGATTCTCTTGTCTTTATGTGGTTTGCTGACACTGTGCTCCGGGAACTTGGAGACTTAAGACTGTTCTTACTCTAGTCCGCGCTCTGGGGGCTTAGAGTACTCCGCTCCGTACTCCGGGGACTCGGAGATTGGAAATCGTTTATACTCTAGTCCGCGCTCTGGGGACTTAGAGTACTCCGCTCCGCACTCTGGGGATTCGGAGATTGTAAATCGTTTATACTCTAGTCCGCGCTCTGGGGACTTAGAGTACTCCGCTCCGCACTCTGGGGATTCGGAGATTGGAAACCGTTTATACTCTAGTCCGCGCTCTGGGGACTCAGAGTACTCCGCTCCGCACTCTGGGGATTCGGAGATTGTAAATCGTTTATACTCTAGTCCGCGCTCTGGGGACTTAGAGTACTCCGCTCCGCACTCTGGGGATTCGGAGATTGGAAAATCGTTTATACTCTAGTCCGCGCTCTGGGGACTTAGAGTACTCCGCTCCGCACTCTGGGGATTCGGAGATTGGAAAATCGTTTATACTCTAGTCCGCGCTCTGGGGACTCAGAGTACTCCGCTCCGCACTCTGGGGATTCGGAGATTGTAAATCGTTTATACTCTAGTCCACGCTCTGGGGACTTAGAGTACTCCGCTCCGCACTCTGGGGATTCGGAGATTGGAAAATCGTTTATACTCTAGTCCGCGCTCTGGGGACTCAGAGTACTCCGCTCCGCACTCTGGGGATTCGGAGATTGTAAATCGTTTATACTCTAGTCCACGCTCTGGGGACTTAGAGTACTCCGCTCCGCACTCTGGGGATTCGGAGATTGGAAACCGTTTATACTCTAGTCCGCGCTCTGGGGACTTAGAGTACTCCGCTCCGCACTCTGGGGATTCGGAGATTGTAAATCGTTTATACTCTAGTCCGCGCTCTGGGGACTTAGAGTACTCCGCTCCGCACTCTGGGGATTCGGAGATTGTAAATCGTTTATACTCTAGTCCGCGCTCTGGGGACTTAGAGTACTCCGCTCCGCACTCTGGGGATTCGGAGATTGGAAAATCGTTTGTATGAGTCTGTACGCCGCACAGAATAATGTAATTTATCATTCGATTAAGAGATACAGAAACTTCATAGAAAATGTGGCTTCAAGCCTTTATTAATGAAAATCAACTAAATTGTTCGATTACAACTTCAAAAGGAAACTAAGTCATTATTGAATGGAAACATGCGGAAAACAATAATGCCTATAACAAGAAAGGGAAACATGCTAAATGTAATAGTGCCGCAAATGTTCACTGTTCCATGCTCGGGGGAGTGTCGTGCCATCAACGGTCGCTAGCTTGAATGTTCCTTCTCCAAGCTTCCGTTCAATGGCATATGGGCCTTCCCAGCTGGGATTCATGCGTGATGGTACTGGGAAAACTCGTTTCAGAACGAGATCACCCACATCAAAGATTCTTGGGCGGACTCTGCCATCGTAGTAGCGCTTGACTCGATGTCTGTGTGCCGCCGCCCTTAACTCAGCTTCTTCACGCTTTTCGTCGATGCAGTCCAGTGATTCCAGCAAGAGGTTTTGGTTCGTCTTGGGGTCATAGTATGTCACTCGGTGCGACGGAACTTCAAGTTCCACGGGTATCACGGCTTCAGAACCGTATGCCAAGGCGAACGGAGTGTGGCCGGTCGCGGACTTGTGGGTAGTCCTATATGCCCATAATGCCGTCGGGAGTTCATCTACCCACTTGCCTCCAACCTTCTCCAGACGCTTCTTTAGTATGGACTTGATTACCTTGTTAACGGCCTCGACTTGTCCGTTAGCTTTTGGGTGTGCAACGGCAGCGAACTTTTTCTCGATGCCGTACTTTAGACAGAACTCTTTGAACTCTCTACTTTCGAATTGCGTCCCGTTATCTGTAATGATGGTGCGTGGAAGACCAAAGCGGCATATGATGTTTCGTACAACGAAATTAATGACTTTCTTAGAGGTGATAGTGGCCAAAGGTTCTGCCTCGGCCCATTTCGTGAAATAGTCGACCGCAACTATCGCGTATTTCGCACCACCTTTGGATAGAGGCAAAGATCCGATTATGTCGATTCCCCAGATCGCGAATGGCCAAGGGCTGATCATTTGTGTGAGTTCCGTTGACGGAGCCCTCGGGATTTTTGCATATCTCTGACACTTGTCGCATTTTCTTGCGTAGTCCGCGGCATCCCGGTTTACGGTAGGCCAGTAATACCCATAGCGGAGGATCATTTTTGCTAGCGTTTGCCCCCCAGTATGGTCGCCGCATTCCCCTTCATGGACTTCCCTCAAGACTCGCTTTGTTTCATCATGAGCGATGCAGCGTAGTAATGGGATTGAGAATCCTTTCCGGTACATGGATCCATCCTGCATTACGTACCGCGCAGCCTTTCGAAGGACCTGTCGTCTTTCGCTTCTTCTTTCTGGTAAAGCCCCAGTTGTCAGGTACAGTTTGAATGGGGTTATCCACGAGTCCTTCTCGATCTCTGTTTCCAACACAAGATCGATTTTCATCTCGCCCGTACTCGGGGCATGCAAGACTTCCACGGGATACAATCCCATTTGCTGGACATCGTCGGTACTTGCGAACTTAGCCAACAAGTCGGCTTCTTTGTTTTGTTCTCGAGGGATGTGCGAAATGTCATAACGCTCAAGATTTGATAGTAGTTCCTGGACCTGAACGAGGTACGGAGCAAGCTTTCGTCCTTTTGCTTGGTAGTCTCCTCGCACTTGGTATACCACTAACTGCGAGTCACAAAAGATTTCGATTGATTTGATTCCGAGTTCTTTGACAAGCTTCAAGCCAGCGATCAATGCTTCATATTCAGCTTCGTTGTTTGTAGCCGGAAAATCGAGCTTCAGGGCATAACAGATTGATCGGTTTTCCGGAGTCATAAGAACTACGCCCGCGCCGGAGCAACGGTCATTTGATGCACCGTCAGTGTATAACTTCCATCGTATGGGGGGAATGATGTCGTGATCGTCCGGTTTGATGGGTATGGTAAATTCAGCGATGAAGTCTGCTAACGCTTGCCCTCGGATATCTCTCCGTGGTAAGTACGCGATATCGAATTGGCTCAACTCGATGTTCCATTTTAGCAATCTTCCAGAAGTTTCTGGTCGCTGAAGTACCTGCCTCAGGGGTTGATCGGTATAAACGCCGATTGAATGCGCTTGAAAGTATGGGCGTAGCTTGCGTGATGCAATCACCAAGCAATAAGCCAATTTCTCAATCTTAGGGTAATTCTTCTCTGCCCCCGTTAAACGCTTGCTAACATAATATACCGGCTTCTGGACTCGATCCCCCTCACGGACCAAAGCTGCGCTTATCGCATGAGGGGATATAGCCAAGTAAACATACAGCATCTCATGGTCAACTGGTTTAGATAGCATCGGTGGGCTCTCCAGATGCCTTACCAGGTTCTGGAAAGCTTCCTCGCAGCTAGACGTCCATTCAAAATTCCTCTTTCCTTTCTTTATTATGTCGAAGAATGGGATGCACTTGTCAGTTGCCTTGGATATAAACCGACTTAGCGCAGCCACTTTCCCGTTCAAGCTCTGTACCTGCTTTATAGTCCTGGGTGCTTGTACGTCTCGAATGGCTTGGATCTTTTCTGGGTTGGCTTCGATTCCCCTAGCGTTGACGATGAATCCTAAAAACTTCCCTGATGCAACGCTGAAAGAACACTTCAGCGGGTTGATCTTCATTCCATAGGACCTGAGTATGTTAAACATTTCAGCTAAGTCTTGGATGTGGTCGTTTGACTGCCGTGACTTCACAAGCATGTCATCCACATAGACTTCCATGGTTTTGCCCAGCTGGTCCTTGAACATTCGATTCACCAGACGTTGGTAAGTTGCTCCAGCATTCTTTAATCCAAAGGGCATCACTACATAGCAATACAGCCCGACATTTGTAACGAAGCTGGTGTGTTCTTGGTCCGGAATATGCATTGGGATTTGGTTGTATCCTGAGTACGCATCCATGAATGACAATAATTCGTGTCCTGCTGTGGAATCGACCAACTGATCGATCCTAGGCAACGGGAAACTGTCCTTAGGGAATGCTTTGTTCAAGTCGGAATAATCTACGCAAGTCCTCCATTTCCCATTTGCCTTTTTTACTAGCACAGGGTTGGAGACCCACTCCGGGTAGAGGGCGTCGCGGACGAACCCATTTGCTTTGAGTTTGTCCACCTCCTCTCCAAGAGCGGCGGATCTCTCTGGATCCATTCCTCTCCTCTTTTGCTTGACTGGGACGTATTTCGGGTCTATGTTCAACATATGACTTGTGATGGCGGGAGAAATCCCACACATATCAGAATGCGTCCAGGCGAAAACATCGAGGTTTGCTCGGAGGAAGTCGCTAAGGTCTTCTGTCATTGCGGGGCTTAACTGTGATCCGATTTTCAGTATTCGCGAAGGGTCGTCACGGCTAACTGAAATGTCGATTGTTAATTCAGCCGGTGCCGCCTTCTCTTCCCTGGGTTTCTCATCGTCGTCTCTCGGATCTATATCTCCGTAGATCCGAGAACTATGCCCGAGCCAGGGCTCGGGCACTACTTGTCAATTATTCGTGTTGAGGATGCGGACAGGATTGTCCGTACCCTTTCCTTTTTCCCTCCGGTGGGCTTCACGGAGCTCGGCCACATAACAAGAACGACCAGCTGCTTGGTCTCCGTGAACAATGCCTACTCCTTTGTCAGTTGGGAACTTCAAAGTCAAGCACCACGGGGCTAGTGCCGCCCTAAATTCAGCCAGGGCCGGCCGACCCAAGAAAACATTGTATGGAGAGTCCACATCCAAAACTACAAAGGGTAGAATTCGTACCCTCCGACGCTCGCCTTGTCCCAGTTCAACTGGTAACTCGACATATCCCACTACATCAGTCGCAGCGCCGTTAAAACCGTGGATACGAGCTTTGGATGGTTTCAAGTCTTTTGTCTCTAGCTTCATCTGATCATATGCCTTCTTGAAGATGATGTTGACTGAACTTCCACAATCAATCAAGATTCTTTTTACATACGCTGGTCCGATTGTTGCAGATATGACCATGGGATCGATGGTCGGAGCCTCTATTTGATCAGCGTCTCTGTTTCTGAACACAATATCGTCTGTCATCACGCGCTGCTGCTTAGCAGGGGCCCCGTCCTCTACGTTTGAACAGCACTCGAAATCCGCATGCTTCAAGGAGCTCGCATATCGCTCCATCTCTTGCCAGTTCTTATCTGCGGGATGAGGTCCGCCGATAATTGTATTTATAACCAGTCTTCCAACAGTTCGGGCAGGTTCCTCTGGATGACGTGGAGCTGGTGCACGACCTGGGTCGGACGTTCCCTGTCCTCCTTCCTGCGGATCCTTCACAAATTCTTGCAACTTCTTTTGTCTGATCAATTTCTCGATAGCGTCATGTAGGTGTCTGCATTCTTCCGTGTTGTGTCCATAGGTTTCGTGGAAGCGGCAATATTTCCCAGTCCGTTTCTGTTCTTCAATCGATTCCTTCGGACGTGGTTTTCTGTACTGAAAAGTATTGCATGTGGATAGGTAAATGTTCTCAAGTGGGGCGTTTAGCGGAGTGTACTCGTTGTAGCTTGGAATTCTCGACTTCCACTTTCCCGCTTCTTTCCTCTTTCCTTGACTCCTTCCTCCGGACTCTTTGGGCTGCACAGGCTTATTCTAGACGTTAACTTGGACCTTTCCTGAATTGTCTCCAGATTGCTTCACAGCAATGTTGCTCTTAATTGACTCTTGGGCGGGTCCCGGTGCCTTGTCTCGTCGTACCCACCTAGCTTCCTCTCTTCTTATGAACTGGTGCGCCTTGGAGTAGAAACGCTCTAGCGTAGTCGGAGGTTTTCCTGCCAGCCAATCTCCGAATTCAGAATCCGGATCTACACCTCTCATCACAGCCATTAGAATTGCGTGGTCGTTGGGATTACTGACTTCAGTTGCCGCAACGTGGAATCTTTGTAAGTACTCCTTCAGCGACTCCCCGGGATTTTGGATTACACTCGACAGAGACATCACGTCCTTCGGGCGTGTAGTATGTATCCTGAACTGCTCAATAAACTTCTTTGCCAACTCCTCGAAATTTGATACGGATCGCGGAGGAAGTCGGGTGAACCACATAGTAGCGATCCCAGATAGAGTAATCAGAAAGCACCTACACTTGGTGGCATCATTTGCTCTGGCTGAATCCATCATCCATTCATACCTCATTACATGTTGTCTGGGGTTAGTCTTTCCTTCGTATGCAGGAATAGTTGGCATGCTAAACTTCTTGGGGTAGGACGCTTGCAGCACAACATCCGTGAATGGAGTATGACTTTTTGACACTCCCCAATCGTCATTTGACAAGCCCTGATTTTCCTTCATCAGTTGCCTGATCATGGCTGTCAGATCGGGTGTTTGTATGGAAGCTGGGAGGTTGGAGTCAGTTCTACGCGCCTGTCCATGCTGATGCCTCCTTTCCTGGCGATCTGCCAATCGTGCGTCATGAGGTTCAACATTGTTAACATCTTGATGATCTGGAGCTCCCTCCTCCACCTGTACTCCAGTTCGGAAGCTTCCAGTTCTGGCTTGGTCGCGGTCTCCTGTTGTTCGAACAGCAGCGTCTGCCCTTGCGGTTTCAGTCTTACGGCGTCTGCGCCTGGGTGGCTCATCAGAAGAAGTTGAGCTATCAGAAGAGGAATAAGCAGCTTGATTGCCCCCAGCATTCTGTTGCTGCTGTTGAGTGAGTTGTGCCATCAGGTTGGCATTAGCTTGCATCTGTTCTCCCAGTTGTCTCCTGCTCTCCCTAAGTTCTCTCATCAAGTCGTTGAACTCCACTCTGGTGACAACTGGAGTCTGTTCTTGAGCGGCAATCCCTGCACTCGGGATTGCTGGTTGATTGCTAGGTCCTGCTTGTTGCACGCTAGCAGTCTCTCGGGCATCCGCATTAAGGGAAGCTGACCTGGTACGTGGTCTTGCCATTGTAGAGTTATTGGTATGAACTCTGAGTAGAATCAACGGATGTCCTATCAGTGAGTCGGATCTTCTTTGGGGGATTTATTCAATCCAGTAGCTTCAAAGCAGATCCTTGAGGTTTGAGAATTCAATTCTCAGTGAAAGCACCAAAGTGTTAGCACCAAAATTGGTCACTAACCTCGTTCAGAAAGATTGTGTAGAGATATAAGTGATGAAAGCAATTAAACAGAGAAGACAATCTTAATTCAAGTGCAGAAAGTAAGAACACCAAATTTATAGTGGTTCGGCGTAATTGCCTACGTCCACTTTGCTCAACTTTATTGATTTCCTTTATGATTGATTGATTACAAATACAATTCGTGAATCAAATGCTTGAATGAAGGTGTTTGAGTAGAGAAGATGAGTCTTGAAAATGGCAGAGTCTCCCCGTCTTTTCTCTCCAAAAAAGGATCCCTTTCACTGTGACCCTGCCCCTCTATTTATAGGCAAAGATGGGCTGGACTTCCCAAGTGGGCTGATTGCCGAACGTTCCAGCCCGAGTACAGTGGTCGCCGTATGCCGATCAAGGTTCGCCGAACGATCTCTGCCGAACCATTCCTTCTATGCCGAACGGTGGGCTGATTCGTTGTGTTGAATGTCTCCTGGGTGACGAGTATTACGCCGAACACCATGGGATGCCGAGTACTCTTGTATGCCGAGTACTCTGGTGTGCCGAGCGACCTTGTATGCCGAGCAGTCTTGATGCCGAACAGTCTTGATGCCGAGCAGTCTTGACGCCGAGCAGCCTTGATGCCGAACAGTCTTGATGCCGAGCAGTCTTGATGCCGAGCAGTCTTGATGCCGAGCAGTCTTGATGCCGAGCAGCCTTGGTGCCGAACAGTCTTGATGCCGAGCAGTCTTGATGCCGAGCAGTCTTGATGCCGAGTAGTCTTGATGCCGAGCAGTCTTGGTGCCGAGCACTTATGGGATGCCGAACACTAGTTGATGCTGAGCATAGGTTGTTGCCGAGTGCCAGTTGATACCGAACACTACTTGGCGCCGAGTACCCTTGTTGCCGAGTATTACGCCGAGTAGTCTCGATGCCGAGTGCTTTTGATGTCGAGTGCTCTCGTATGCCGAACACTGCTGTGTACTACGCCGAACACTCCTGGATGTCAAGTGCCTCGCCGAACACTCCTGGATGCCGGACACTCTCTGATGCCGAGTTCCACTGGATGCCGAACGCTAGCGCCGAGCATTGGTTGTCGCCGAACACTAACTGACGCCGAGCACTACGGATGCCGAACGCTATGGATGCCGAGTCCCACTGGATGCCGCGCACTTCGCCGAGTCCTCCTGAATGCCGAATACTTCTTTCATGCCGAGTAGTGGCCAATGCCGAGCACTCAGTTGCCTGGTCAAATCTCCAGGAAACACGAACTTATCGAGATATTCCCGGAATATCCAATTCATAAGATCCACAAAATATGCTGGAGCATTCGTCAAACCGAACGGCATAACAAGCCATTCGTAAGAACCATAACGAGTACGAAATGAAGTAAGAGGAATGCTATCTTCCGCAACTCATAACTGATGAAAACCGGTAGCAAGATCGAGTTGGGAGAAAATCTTGGCGCCACTTAACTGATCGAACATGTCGTCGATCCTAGGTAATGAATACCTATTTTTTATAGTGAGCTCGTTAAGCTTGAGATAATCAATGCAAAGCCTAAGAGTACCATCTGGCTTATTAACAAAGACAATGGCGGCGACCCAAGGAGATGAGCTAGAACGAATTAAAATGTTTGGCTTCCAACTCAAATAATTGTTGCTTGAGTTCCTCATTTTCCTTAGCAGACATCCTCGTGGGAGGACGACTGATAGGATGAGCACCAGAGATAAGATCAATACGGAACTCAATTGCCCTCTTCGGCGGCAAACATGAAACAGGCTCGAAAACATCAGAAAAATCACAAACAATTGGAATATTAGCTATGACATCCTCCGATTCGAAGGAAGAAATGAGAGCATTCGAAGTATGATCCATGCTTCGAAAAATAATAGATAACTGCTTGATAGCATCGGGATGCTTGAGATACAAAGTTCTTTCGGGACATAGGATTTGAACTTCATAACGGACGAGCCAATCCATCCCCAAAATCATATCAAAACCAAGATGATCCATAACATGCAGATTCGCATGAAAGGAAAAACCACATAGAATAATCTCAACATCAACACATAACAAACCAAGAATAGCGGATCCACCAATAGGATTCACAATCCTCAAAGAGTCACAAAGACTAATAACATCCAAAGGAATAACATCAAAAAGCTCCTTCGACACGAATGAATGTGATGCACCCGTATCGAAAAGAACTCTAATAGAACGACCATGAAATAAAATAAAACCTTCCAAAACAGAAGGAGTAATACCTTTGGGCTGAGAAGAAACACCAGAAGCTTTAGCAACATTAAGCTTCCCAGATTTGAGACCCTTAGAAGAAGTAGGACAATCAGAAATCCAATGACCCTCTTTCTTACAATAGCGGCAAATGCGAGGCTTAGGACAATTACGAAGAAGATTATCCAGAGAACCACAATTATAGCACGCCCTTTGATTAGAAGGTGCACTATTAGGCTGAGAACTAGAGGTAACTTGCTTCTTTTTATTGTTGGAAGAATTAGGCTTATGAAATGGGAACCTCTTCTTGTTGGAGTTCTTAGAAACCTCAACCTCATCACCACTATCACGTTCCTTTTCGACAGCTTCAAGGCAAAGAGCCGAATCAACAAGTTCCTCAAAAGAGAGATTAAGCTTAAGTAAAAGGACCTTCTTCAAATACTTCTTCAAACCATCAACAAAATGAAGATTCTTCTTACGCGGAGTGTTAATGAACTCAACTCCGTATTTGGACAAGGCCTCGAAAGATGCAACATAATCAGAAACAGAGGACTTTCCTTGCTTCAACTCAAGGAAACTACGAGCAAGATTGGCCTTTTCTGATTCAGGAACGAACTTAAGTTCAAATCGTTCCTTAAACTGATTCCATGAGAGAGAGGACTCATCAACTTCCGCAATAAAAAGCTCATACCAATCAAGTGCACGCTCTTGCAACATACTGGATGCCACGAGAATGCGATGATGATCAGAATGATCCATCCGAGAAAATATGCGCTCATAAGTGCGCAACCAAGTATGAACCTCCATTACACTTTTCGATCCCTTGAAAGGATGGCTGTAACAGCCCGATATTTTAAACGAAATTTTAATTAAAAATAAAACATTTTGAAATATTGAGTTAAAAAATAAAGTGTAGTAGTTTGTATAAAACGAAAATTTAAAACGTTACATTTCGTTACGTTTTGTCCGTTCTTAACTTTACTGTAGAATAAAATCTTATTAATGATGATAATAACTATTTTTAAATTCGGGTTAAAAAGATACGTTATATTTTTAAGGAACCGTTAACATTTATTAAATTTATTTAATAAAAGAAATAAGACAAATTGTACGTTATTTGGGCGTTTTATAATTTCTTTTGTTTTCACCGTCCATTTGATTTTTGGATGCCTTGGCAATTCAAGTTCAGCCGTTCAAAATTGTTCACGCATGAAAATATTCGTTCACTTGGCCTCCCATACGTTTCGCATATTTAATATGATTTATTGCTTTAATTCCTTGACCGTTCCAAAACTTTTCGTTTGCCTCCTCTTTACAAGTTGTGAGCAGCTGCCTTTTTATTTTTCGCAAGCAAACAAAAGTTTCCAGAGAAAAAATTTGTATTCTCTACTTCAGCTTTCACTTTAGATTTCGTGACCAAGGTATGGCCACGTCTCCTTCCCTTCAATTTCTTTTTTTTCTTCTTTTGGTTTGCCTTTGTTTTGCTGTTGTCCCCTGTTTCTTTGCCGCCAACCCCATACGAGACCAAGCTGGCCACGCCCTACCCATTCGTCACCCCTATACTCGGCCAGTCACCGACTACGTACCCCAGTCCTCCACCACGCCAACTACTAGACCCACTGACCCGTGCCTGATCGCCACCATGCAAAACCCACCTACCTCGGATCCAGACCCAAACCCAGTGGTCACCGCCTCGAGTCCAACCAACATCCACCACGTCACGATCTCCACGCCACGCCTACACCAGTCAGCCTACCCACCACCCAGGTTCCAACCCCGAACCCCACCCTATCCACCACGAGTCCAACCACCGAACGAACCCAGCCTGCCCTCCTCCACGACTCACTGCAGCCACATCACGCCAGTTACCTGACCTCGCCGACGTCAGCCCTCCATCGCTTGAACCCATCACCAGACCCAGACCTGCCACCACTTTCCAGTCCTCCACCAAAGCCTTTTACCACGTGACTTGTCCCCACGCCATCAACACCAACTCGAAGCTGCCACGTCCCTACCACCGAACCCAGACAAAGTCCTCCGCCCTTCCGAACGAACCTACCCCATACCAGATCCGAGACCACCGCATGCTCTTCTTTCATGTTGTTTATTTTTGTCGCCCTGCTTTGTTCTTGCTGTACCATTTGGTTGCCTACCCATACTTGGCCAATCACCAGAGAAATGTAAAAAGGAATTTGTATGTTGGTATCTTAGTTATAGTTTCCACCGAGCCCTATTTTGAGAAAAATGTCTTTGTAACCTGTATTTGTATTTCAGTTATTTTTGGCACTGACTTGTTTTGAAAAAAAAAAAAAGAACTAAAATTTATTTCAGTTTTGTTTTTAAGTTTTAAATATGTTCGATCTCTGACTTTTGTTTTGAAAACGAAGATTTCTTTTTTTGCTTTAGTTTTGTCCTTGTATAAACCAAAGAAGTGAAAGGAAAATGTTTGTTACTTTAAAAATATATAGTTTAAGTGGTCGAGCCATTCCCTTCCGTTTCTCAACTTGATTTATTTTTCGTTCGTTTACTTCAATTTGGAAAATTCGTTATTCGTGCATTCTTTTTGATTGTCTATTTATTCGCTTTATTCTTTTGACTTTAGATTTGATCTAGTCAGCGAATCCGCTAGCGACTGATCGTACTATCCGCGTGCTTTCGATTGACATCGTACTTCTTTCTTTCTCAGTCTCCAGCTCCGTAGAGGTGAGTAAATCTCACACGAATATCCATACTTATATAATTGTGAAACGACCGCAACTGAATGTGTAGAAATAAATAAATAAATAAATGATGTTATAATTACCTGTGATTTATTTATAGTTGATGTCAATTGTTAAAACTGCATATCGTATCATCTGTTATATTCTGTTCTTATTCTACTGTTATTCTATTCTGTTAAATCACACTGCAAGTTCCCTGTAGAATAGAATCACTATGGGTTGAAATGATACATACCCGAACGGACTTTAGAATAAGGGAAGGTCGTTATGGGCTGAAATGATAGGCCTGAGCGATTTTCAATTTAATTTTATTTACTTGGGATTGCGGGTTTGAAATGATAAAACCCGGATTTTTCTTTGTAAATTACGGATTGAAATGATATAGTATCCGTATCACTTGAATTAGGCTAGAAAATATTATACAGACCCGTGGTTATTTTTCTGTATTTTTGAATATTTTTAAATAATTTAAAAACTGTAATAATATTAAATTGATTTAAACCGAATATTAAATGATTTATTTAAAAAAAATAGAAATGATTTTTCTATGTGATAAATATAAATAAATGGAGGAATATTGATTTTAAAACGAAACTTAAATTTGAAATTTTGATAAAAAAAAAGAAGAAAGATGAAAACTTAAGTTAAATAAATTGAAATGAAATTTAGTTTAAATTGGTGGAAAAATGGAGTTAAGTTTAAAATGTTGAAATGAATGTAATAGGCAAACTGGAAAGTTTTGGTTTTAACTTGTAAAATTTCTTTTGAAATAAAATTAGTTAAAGGATTTAAATGAACGTTTTTAATGTATGATTTTATAAGTTTTACTAGGTAGAATCCGTAGCACTTGTTAAGTGTTGTGGATTGTATAAGTGAACTAAAAGACTAAAATGAACTAAGGCTATGATAGTACTTGGTAAGTGCTGTTGTAGCTGAAACTGAAATTGAACCTGAACTAATAAAAGGACTACTGTAGCACTTGTTAAGGACTGCAGTAGGCTGAATATGATTTTTGTTTTTTTTTAAAAAATTTAATTGTTATAGCAGTTTATAAATGTTGTTTTGTTGAATAAAAATTATTTTCAAAAATAACTTAACGTTATTGTTTTAAGTAAATAAGTGAACTCCGAAAAGGTTAGATCTTTGAAATTTAATAACTTAATATTTGTTTTCAAAAGAATAATGCCTTGGTTTTTAAATGATTAAATTTGAAGTATATTTGATAAATTGTTTTAAATCTATAACCACGGGTTATAATAACGATTGGTTGGCAAAGAGACCGGGATCGGATATGGACATACTCTCTGTCGATACCGAAAACCACTTTGACAACCGTGTACGTGGTGGAGATTCCAGAATGAAGTAGGATGGTGGCGACGTTCTTAAGGTATGTTACGTGGATCCAACTCCCGTGAGTTGGCATAAGGTGGCTAAAACAGGAGCGATTGACGGACCAATGAGGTAGCACCTCTTATCAGACACACTTCTTCGATACCATTCTATTACTTGTGATTGATTTGGTGGCCACCCTTGATTTGGGAGTGTTGTTCGAGGTGGGCGGTAGTGGCTGCTATGCGTCACCACTAGTCCGGATGCGTAATTGGTATATCTACCCTGGCATTGCCTAGTTGTGCCGTGTCACCTACCATATCGAGCTTTACTACGATTATGATTTTAAGATCCGACCGCGTTAAGGTTCTCCATCCCCTTAACGCTATTTTCCGATATGATTATACTTTACTTATTTAGACACTATTATAATAGCGAATATTACTATATAGTAGATAGTTTAACGGATCCTTAGAGGATGGGCGGTCCCAAGCATCTTCTAAGTTACTTGTACCTTTACTACAGTTCATTTGAGTTGGTTTACATTGTATAAGTATGTATATCCTGACTCGAGTGTTATGTTTTATTTTACGCTCGGGTCAGCCTGAGTATTCACAGCTTTGGACTTCACTTTTCTGGAGCTCGGAATCACTGGAGATTCTGCTTATCTAGTTATCTTCCTATTTCAGTTTCAGTTGCCTTATTTCAGCTTTTGTTTTAGAGACTTGTGTATTTGGATCTCTATTGTACTTGTTTCAGAACTGTATTGGGTTTCAGACTATGTATTTTGTATTTGATTTGAGACTATGTATTTTAGTGGCTTCATGAACCACTATGGTTATTTTTTAAATTCCGCTGCGAGTTATTCTGATATTTCTGTGTCTGTGATTCTGTGAATGATTTTATTTGCTCCAAATTTTATTACAATCTGTTATTTTGCATTATTCAAGTCTGACATGTGTGGATTATTGTCGATTTGAATGGTCCAAAATAGTGGGTCGTTACATTTGGTATCAGAGCCAGGTTTTAGGCAAACCTTAGCCTATGGAGCAAAAACTCATTAGAGATAGGGTAGAAATACCCTAGAATGAGTGAAATCAAACTCAGAATCATTTCCTTGTGAGTGAACGTATTTTTCAAAGTATAAAATGATTTTAAAATGATTTTTCAAATGATTTTTCAAAGATTATTTTGATATAAAGTTTTCTTGTTTTAAGAAGAAATTTTCTAAACCTCCTTCTTTCCGTATCTACCTTGTTAGGAAATTTTAGGATATTCATCCAAGTGTTCTTATCGTGTTTTTATCTTAACTTATCTTAGTCTTCTTTGTACCTTGTTCTAAAATTTTATTCTTGATATTTCCAGGATGAATCGTGGAAATGCTAGAGGTAGGGGTCGTGGTATTGCCCCAGTTCCTCCACCAGTTGCACCCGTTAAGTTTACAGTCCTTTGCAAGGAATTCTCTCAGCTCGGTGGCACTAAGTTCACCGGTTCAGAAAGTATCATCGAAGCCCAGCAATGGCTAAGAAGTTTGGAAAGAATCTTTACTGGTTTAGAGATCACTGATGCCCAGAAGCGTCAGTTAGCAGCATGGCAGCTGCAAGAGTCAGCCCTAGATTGGTGGGAGTCTGTTACGACTCGCACTAACGAAGGTGATCTTTCGTGGGAGCAGTTCAGGTATCCTTTGTGTTAACTTGAATTTTCCCCATTTCCTTTCCTTTTGAATTTATCTTAAGTTCAGTTTTGTATCTTCTTTCAGGGAGGCTTTTGTGGCAAAATGGATGCCCGAAGCCGGAAAATCTCAGCTTTACCGTGAATTCATGGACCTCAAGCAGGGTACCATGTCTTTTTCAGAGTATGAACGGAAGTTCAATGAACTTTCAAAATTTGGTCCTGGTCTTATCGACACTCAGCTAAAGAAGAACGAGAAGTTCATTGCTGGAGCTCGCCCAGAGTTCTACGACCGGCTTATTTCGCATGTTCATGGCACTTTTACTGAGCTCATGGATATGGCTATTCGCTTTGAGAACCCTACTTCCAAGGGTCCTGCTGCTTCCAGTGCTCATGTATCTCAGTCCTCCTCTGCTAATTCCAAGAAGAGAAAGCCCAACTTCCACCAGCAAAAGAAGAATTGGCTCAAACACCCGGGCTTAGGATCTTCAGCATCTGCTCCTTCCCAGAGGCACCCTATTGATCTTTCCTCCATTACTTGCTTCAAATGTGACCAGAAGGGTCACTATGCCAATAGTTGCCCTAATCCGCCTGTTGCTGCTGTTCCTCCACCCCAGGTTACCAGGAACGATCTTTGTCATGTTTGTCTTCAGCCGGGTCATTTTAAGAAAGACTGTCCTTTATATCAGAAGGGAAGGCCATCTGGCGTATTTGCTGTCACATCTGCTTCATCACCTGCTCCTGCACCTACTCCTGCTCCTAGCGATGATCAAGGTACTCTTCAGGGCACCTTTACTTTATTTCATCATCCTGTTCGTGTTTTATTTGATACTGGGGCTTCGCATAGCTTTATTTCTGATGTTTTGTGTAATAAGTTTGAAACTCTCCTTTCTCCTGAGTATGTTTCTGTTCCTCTATGTGTTTCAAATCCTATTGGTGGTCCCGCAAATCTAGATAAGATTTGTAAGCAAGTGAGACTCTTCTATTCTAGTCATAAATTTTCTGGAGATTTCTATGTCCTAGGTTTCGATGCTTTTGATCTGTTGCTTGGAAGTGATTGGCTTGATGGACACGATGCCCGTATCTCATGTAAATCCCGAATTGTTTCTCTTAAGGATGATCGAGGAAATTCTTTGCTTATTCAGGGCCGTATGCCTCATGATTATGCTGGTAGCTTTATCTTTTCTCTAGATGCTTCTATTGATGATCTTCAGTCGACCCGTGTAGTTAATCACTACCCGGATGTATTTGGTGAAGTTACTGCTTTACCTCCCAAGCGGGAAATTGATTTCCGCATTGATCTCATTCCTGGAGCTCGACCTATAGTTCTTCCTCCTAGAAGAATGGCACCCCGCGAGAAGGTTGAGTTAAGGAAACAAATTGAAGACCTATCTTCCAAGGGTCTGATCAGACCTAGTTTTTCTGAATGGGGAGCTGCGGTGGTCTTCGTCACCAAATCCGATGGTTCTCTTCGGATGTGTGTTGATTATAGGGAGTTGAATAAGCTCACTATGAAAAATAGATATCCAATGCCTCGCATCAATGATATGTTTGATCAGCTTTATGGTGCTACTGTTTTCTCTCAGCTTGATCTCGCCACAGGTTTTCACCAACTCAGAGTGGCTGAGGAAAGTATTCCTAAGACTGCTTTCCGTACTGAGAATGGATTCTTCGAATGGTTAGTCATGCCTTTTGGTTTGACTAATGCTCCCGCTTTCTTTGTTGACTTGATGAATCGTGTATTCCGTGATGTGCTAAATAAATTTGTTCTAGTCTTCGTGGATGATATCCTCATATTCTCTAAGTCTGAAGAAGAACATGAGTCACATTTGAAATCTGTTCTTGAGACTCTTCGAAAGCATCAGTTAAAAGCTAAATTTTCCAAATGCCATTTCTGGAAGGATGAAGTCCGATTTCTCGGGCATATTGTTTCTAGTAATGGAGTTTCAGTTGATCCAGTCAAGATCGCCACGATCAATGTAAGTTTTTTCTTTCCTTCTCTTTCATTGTTTCATTTCAATTTACCCTATCTTTTCTATTATCCTTTTTCCCTATTCTGTACAGGATTGGGAAACTCCTAAGACTCCTACTGATATCCGTAGTTTTCTGGGCCTCGCCGGTTATTACCGGAGATTCATTGAGAATTTCGCTCGGATTGCTGCGCCTCTCACTGCTTTAACTCGGAAGAATGCTAAGTTTATTTGGAGTAACGAGTGTATGGCCGCCTTCAATGAGTTAAAGGACAAGCTTACTTCCGCACCTGTTCTTACCCTTCCAAACGGAAATGAGGGATTAACGGTATACACTGATGCTTGTCGAGAAGGTTTGGGAGCTGTTCTGATGCAGGATGGTAGAGTGATTGCTTATGCTAGTAGACAGTTGAAAACTCATGAAGTAAATTATGCTGCCCATGATCTAGAGTTGCTTGCTGTTGTTTTCGCTTTGAAGCTTTGGAGACATCATCTGTTGGGTACCAAGTTCGAGCTTTTCACAGATCATCAGTCTTTGAAGTATATTTTCTCTCAGAAGGATTTGAATCAGAGACAAGTTAGGTGGTTAGAGTTCCTTGCTTCTTATGACCTCGACATCAACTATACACCGGGAAAGGCTTATGTTGTGGCGGATGCTTTGAGTAGGAAGAAAGCTTTGTTGTGTCAGATTGTTGTTTCTTCTCCTCTTGTGGATCGTATTATGGCTAGCCAGGATGAGGATCAGATGCTTAGATTGATTAAGGAGAGTGTCCGAAGCAGAGTTGGAAGTAGTAGTATGGATGGTAATGGAGCTCAGATTGACGATAAGGGTGTATTGAGGATCAATAATAGGATTTGTGTCCTGAATGTTGATGGATTGAGACAGGAGTTACTTCGGGAGAATCATCAGTCCAGACTTTCTATTCATCCAGGCGTGACCAAGATGTATCAGGATATGAAGAAATTATATTGGTGGAAAGGTATGAAACGAGATGTTTCCATTTTTGTGAATAGATGTGCGACTTGTCAACAAGTCAAGGCAGATCATCAGAAGACCCCTGGTTTATTGTAGCCTCTTGAGATTCCCAATTGGAAGTGGGAACAAGTTTCTATGGATTTCATTGATGGTTTACCGAGGACTAGGAAAGGGAACGAGAGTATCTGGGTTATTGTGGATAGATTGACCAAATCAGCTCATTTCATTCCGGTCAAGTCTACCCGTTCAGCTTCTAGTTTGTCTGAGATTTACATGAGGGAGATTGTTCGTCTCCATGGTGTTCCTCTCAGTATCGTTTGTGATCGTGATCCTATCTTTACTAGTAGGTTTTGGAAGGCCTTTCAGGATTCGTTGGGTACTCATCTAAATCTGAGCACTGCTTACCATCCACAGACCGACGGTCAAACGGAAAGGGTGAATCAGATTTTAGAAGATCTTCTTCGTGCTTGTGTGCTTGATTATGGAGGATCTTGGGAAGATCATCTCCATCTTGTCGAATTCACTTATAACAATAGTTATCAGGCCAGTATTGAGACATCTCCATTTTCTGCTCTTTACGGACGACCTTGTAGATCTCCTTCTTGTTGGATTGAATCCGGTAATCGATTGGTTCTTGGTCCTGAGTTGGTTTTGGAAGCTTCAGAGAGAGTTGAAGAGATTAAGAGAAAGATGAGGATTGCTCAGGATAGACAGAAAAAGTACGCCGATCGTCGAAGACGGAGTTTAGAGTTTGCTGTTGGTGATTTGGTTTTCCTTAAGGTCTCTCCCTTAAGGAATGTTATTCGTTTCGGTCGTAGAGGAAAGCTTTCTCCTAGATTTGTTGGTCCTTTCCGCATTTTGGAAAGAATTGGTTCTCTTGCTTATCGTCTGGATTTACCCGAGAAATTTTCTGGAATTCACAACGTCTTTCATGTATCTCATCTTCGTCGCTATCTGCATGATCCATCTCTTATTATTCAGCCTTCTGCTCTTGATAGTTTGGATATTGAGCCAAATCTGACTGTTGAGAGGAAGCCACTTCGTATCGTCGATCGAGGTACGAAGCAGCTAAGAAGAAAATCTGTCAACCTGGTCAAAGTGCAGTGGAGCACTGATGAACGGGATTGCACCTGGGAGACGGAGGAGAGCATTCGTGCTTCGAATCCGGAATTGTTTATTTCAGGTACTTTACTATTCTGTCTTATCTTTCTTTGTTTTCCTTCTTCGTTCCTTTTCGAGGACGAAAAGCTTTGAGTGGGGGAGAGTGTAACAGCCCGATATTTTAAACGAAATTTTAATTAAAAATAAAACATTTTGAAATATTGAGTTAAAAAATAAAGTGTAGTAGTTTGTATAAAACGAAAATTTAAAACGTTACATTTCGTTACGTTTTGTCCGTTCTTAACTTTACTGTAGAATAAAATCTTATTAATGATGATAATAACTATTTTTAAATTCGGGTTAAAAAGATACGTTATATTTTTAAGGAACCGTTAACATTTATTAAATTTATTTAATAAAAGAAATAAGACAAATTGTACGTTATTTGGGCGTTTTATAATTTCTTTTGTTTTCACCGTCCATTTGATTTTTGGATGCCTTGGCAATTCAAGTTCAGCCGTTCAAAATTGTTCACGCATGAAAATATTCGTTCACTTGGCCTCCCATACGTTTCGCATATTTAATATGATTTATTGCTTTAATTCCTTGACCGTTCCAAAACTTTTCGTTTGCCTCCTCTTTACAAGTTGTGAGCAGCTGCCTTTTTATTTTTCGCAAGCAAACAAAAGTTTCCAGAGAAAAAATTTGTATTCTCTACTTCAGCTTTCACTTTAGATTTCGTGACCAAGGTATGGCCACGTCTCCTTCCCTTCAATTTCTTTTTTTTCTTCTTTTGGTTTGCCTTTGTTTTGCTGTTGTCCCCTGTTTCTTTGCCGCCAACCCCATACGAGACCAAGCTGGCCACGCCCTACCCATTCGTCACCCCTATACTCGGCCAGTCACCGACTACGTACCCCAGTCCTCCACCACGCCAACTACTAGACCCACTGACCCGTGCCTGATCGCCACCACGCAAAACCCACCTACCTCGGATCCAGACCCAAACCCAGTGGTCACCGCCTCGAGTCCAACCAACATCCACCACGTCACGATCTCCACGCCACGCCTACACCAGTCAGCCTACCCACCACCCAGGTTCCAACCCCGAACCCCACCCTATCCACCACGAGTCCAACCACCGAACGAACCCAGCCTGCCCTCCTCCACGACTCACTGCAGCCACATCACGCCAGTTACCTGACCTCGCCGACGTCAGCCCTCCATCGCTTGAACCCATCACCAGACCCAGACCTGCCACCACTTTCCAGTCCTCCACCAAAGCCTTTTACCACGTGACTTGTCCCCACGCCATCAACACCAACTCGAAGCTGCCACGTCCCTACCACCGAACCCAGACAAAGTCCTCCGCCCTTCCGAACGAACCTACCCCATACCAGATCCGAGACCACCGCATGCTCTTCTTTCATGTTGTTTATTTTTGTCGCCCTGCTTTGTTCTTGCTGTACCATTTGGTTGCCTACCCATACTTGGCCAATCACCAGAGAAATGTAAAAAGGAATTTGTATGTTGGTATCTTAGTTATAGTTTCCACCGAGCCCTATTTTGAGAAAAATGTCTTTGTAACCTGTATTTGTATTTCAGTTATTTTTGGCACTGACTTGTTTTGAAAAAAAAAAGAAGAACTAAAATTTATTTCAGTTTTGTTTTTAAGTTTTAAATATGTTCGATCTCTGACTTTTATTTTGAAAACGAAGATTTCTTTTTTTGCTTTAGTTTTGTCCTTGTATAAACCAAAGAAGTGAAAGGAAAATGTTTGTTACTTTAAAAATATATAGTTTAAGTGGTCGAGCCATTCCTTTCCGTTTCTCAACTTGATTTATTTTTCGTTCGTTTACTTCAATTTGGAAAATTCGTTATTCGTGCATTCTTTTTGATTGTCTATTTATTCGCTTTATTCTTTTGACTTTAGATTTGATCTAGTCAGCGAATCCGCTAGCGACTGATCGTACTATCCGCGTGCTTTCGATTGACATCGTACTTCTTTCTTTCTCAGTCTCCAACTCCGTAGAGGTGAGTAAATCTCACACGAATATCCATACTTATATAATTGTGAAACGACCGCAACTGAATGTGTAGAAATAAATAAATAAATAAATGATGTTATAATTACCTGTGATTTATTTATAGTTGATGTCAATTGTTAAAACTGCATATCGTATCATCTGTTATATTCTGTTCTTATTCTACTGTTATTCTATTCTGTTAAATCACACTGCAAGTTCCCTGTAGAATAGAATCACTATGGGTTGAAATGATACATACCCGAACGGACTTTAGAATAAGGGAAGGTCGTTATAGGCTGAAATGATAGGCCTGAGCGATTTTCAATTTAATTTTATTTACTTGGGATTGCGGGTTTGAAATGATAAAACCTGGATTTTTCTTTGTAAATTACGGATTGAAATGATATAGTATCCGTATCACTTGAATTAGGCTAGAAAATATTATACAGACCCGTGGTTATTTTTCTGTATTTTTGAATATTTTTAAATAATTTAAAAACTGTAATAATATTAAATTGATTTAAACTGAATATTAAATGATTTATTTAAAAAAAATAGAAATGATTTTTCTATGTGATAAATATAAATAAATGGAGGAATATTGATTTTAAAACGAAACTTAAATTTGAAATTTTGATAAAAAAAAAGAAGAAAGATGAAAACTTAAGTTAAATAAATTGAAATGAAATTTAGTTTAAATTGGTGGAAAAATGGAGTTAAGTTTAAAATGTTGAAATGAATGTAATAGGCAAACTGGAAAGTTTTGGTTTTAACTTGTAAAATTTCTTTTGAAATAAAATTAGTTAAAGGATTTAAATGAACGTTTTTAATGTATGATTTTATAAGTTTTACTAGGTAGAATCCGTAGCACTTGTTAAGTGTTGTGGATTGTATAAGTGAACTAAAAGACTAAAATGAACTAAGGCTATGATAGTACTTGGTAAGTGTTGTTGTAGCTGAAACTGAAATTGAACCTGAACTAATAAAAGGACTACTGTAGCACTTGTTAAGGACTGCAGTAGGCTGAATATGATTTTTGTTTTTTTTTTAAAATTTAATTGTTATAGCAGTTTATAAATGTTGTTTTGTTGAATAAAAATTATTTTCAAAAATAACTTAACGTTATTGTTTTAAGTAAATAAGTGAACTCCGAAAAGGTTAGATCTTTGAAATTTAATAACTTAATATTTGTTTTCAAAAGAATAATGCCTTGGTTTTTAAATGATTAAATTCGAAGTATATTTGATAAATTGTTTTAAATCTATAACCACGGGTTATAATAACGATTGGTTGGCAAAGAGACCGGGATCGGATATGGACATACTCTCTGTCGATACCGAAAACCACTTTGACAACCGTGTACGTGGTGGAGATTCCAGAATGAAGTAGGATGGTGGCGACGTTCTTAAGGTATGTTACGTGGACCCAACTCCCGTGAGTTGGCATAAGGTGGCTAAAACAGGAGCGATTGACGGACCAATGAGGTAGCACCTCTTATCGGACACACTTCTTCGATACCATTCTATTACTTGTGATTGATTTGGTGGCCACCCTTGATTTGGGAGTGTTGTTCGAGGTGGGCGGTAGTGGCTGCTATGCGTCACCACTAGTCCGGATGCGTAATTGGTATATCTACCCTGGCATTGCCTAGTTGTGCCGTGTCACCTACCATATCGAGCTTTACTACGATTATGATTTTAAGATCCGACCGCGTTAAGGTTCTCCATCCCCTTAACGCTATTTTCCGATATGATTATACTTTACTTATTTAGACACTATTATAATAGCGAATATTACTATATAGTAGATAGTTTAACGGATCCTTAGAGGATGGGCGGTCCCAAGCATCTTCTAAGTTACTTGTACCTTTACTACAGTTCATTTGAGTTGGTTTACATTGTATAAGTATGTATATCCTGACTCGAGTGTTATGTTTTATTTTACGCTCGGGTCAGCCTGAGTATTCACAGCTTTGGACTTCACTTTTCTGGAGCTCGGAATCACTGGAGATTCTGCTTATCTAGTTATCTTCCTATTTCAGTTTCAGTTGCCTTATTTCAGCTTTTGTTTTAGAGACTTGTGTATTTGGATCTCTATTGTACTTGTTTCAGAACTGTATTGGGTTTCAGACTATGTATTTTGTATTTGATTTGAGACTATGTATTTTAGTGGCTTCATGAACCACTATGGTTATTTTTTAAATTCCGCTGCGAGTTATTCTGATATTTCTGTGTCTGTGATTCTATGAATGATTTTATTTGCTCCAAATTTTATTACAATCTGTTATTTTGCATTATTCAAGTCTGACATGTGTGGATTATTGTCGATTTGAATGGTCCAAAATAGTGGGTCGTTACAATGGCCTCCAAGGTGGGAATAGTCACTACACATGCGGGCGAAGGCAGACTTGTGAGTAGGAGCTGCGGGAGTAGCAACAGAAGGCTGAGTACCCCGAAATAGCTCCATAAACCGATCAGCTGACATATAGACTCCGTCCGGATGAGAACCACTAGACGGGCCTGCAGAAGAACGCTTCCCTCTACCTCTTCCAGCCATAGGCTGAGAGAACAAGAGAAGATAAGGATTAGTTAAACAACACACAATTGATTCAAAATTTAACAAACGGAATACTATGGAATATGAGATTCATTCCTAGACATACTCCACATGTTAAAGTGGAAGGAATAAATTAGAAAGGCATGAATAAAACCCTCGAATGGTTGTAGCGCATGTTCCATTATGCTTCTGTTCTGTGTTTATTATAATTTGTTCTGAACCTTGGCTCTGATACCAACTGTGACGCCCCACCTCTATGCTCACAATAACAAAGGTTATTATAAGGAATAACGTCTGCTATTGCGAAGAATAAGGCTTGTTAGAAGTGACCATCCGTAAGTTATGCCTTAGATGAGTATTGATTACATCGATAGGAGTTGTATAAATTACTCCCAACGATATACATTCAATCCAAATCTAAAACGAAACTACGGTGGCTTAAAAAAAAATTCAAAACAACTCATAATAGCAACAACACAGATAAGTATAGTCACATCAGAACAGAAATATTTTGTACACCCGAAACAAAATATCACCACATAAAGCAAAAATTTTATGCACGCACTCAATTTTTCATGCACGGCATTACTTGCAAAATTGGTGCACGAGCAGGAAATACTTTAAATTAGAAATGTGAGTTGTATTCACCTTGGATTTGGGTTCAAAAACACTAGCGACCTAGAATTGAGAAGAAAGTAACAATTCAGTCTGCCATTAACATATTTGCAGTGCTACTGAAGAGAGTGGAATGGAAATGATGCAGCTAATGGAAAATATTTGAACCAAAAATGTTGCAGGCTTAATTTTCTTTTCACATATGAGAACAAGTCAAAGAAAATAATGCTGGCAGTGGTTTGTGGTACACTAGCATTGAAGATGAGATGTGCGTAAAGAAAAGAAAGTACACACGCATTAATTGATGACAACAATTGTTCAATGTTTACTTTCAAATAAAAGTGACAGCAACCCAAAATGATCCACTTTGCTTTAGACTTAGACTTGTGCAATTTTCATAAAACAAACCAATTCTCACGTGAGGGCCAAAATGTGTTCACACAATACTTTATAAACCTGGTGACATCCAAAGTTTCAATTTGCTTTTTATAAATGAATGTGTTTACAGCAAGGCAAAAATGTGTTCCAATTTGTTTTGAATTAGACCTTATTCACACGTGAAAGAAAATGAAAATATAACTTAGTTATTATTCAACACATCCAAGCTATTTGCAACTGACTTTGCGAATTATAAATTTTCAAATTTCAATTTAAAATTTCCAATTTTTTTTCCCGACGGCAGTAAAATCACGGTTGTTACATATTTGCTCCTGACATATGCTCTTATGAACCACATTGCACTTTGATAGTGGTTTTTTCTGGTATATGTTGTTTCAATATGATCATACTACCGTTTGCCTATTTTTATATCTATGTTCTATATTATATATCATCTATGGAAGGTGAGACATATGACAGTTTATTGGTTTATTTTTACTATTCCCATGGCATTTCCTCTATTGGTCGAGTGTAAAACAACGTAGATGCCCTACATATGGGTACCCGAGGGGGAGGGATAATTAAAAAATTACTCGTTCCCAAAGGTGGGCAGACTGTAAAGCTCTTAATCTTATCCCAGACCATCTCGGCATCAACTATCCTCGGCATGATTATATTTTGACCAAGTCATTACAATCTCAACTATAGTCAAGACACACCATTTAGAACCATGAGTATTGATTTTGACGGCAACAACCGTATAAATACTATTGCTAATTAGTTTTCAAGTTGTGCGGACTATAGTGCAGGAAAAACATATATACTACTCAAAAGTATTGCAGGGATACAGATAAATCAAGGAGACCAAGAGGAATCAAGTAGATCAAGGAGAATCAAACATATTAAGGAGACCAAGAAGAATCAAGTAGATCAAGGAGACAAAAATCAAAGACAATGTTAGAAGGATACAAGAGACTCAAGAAAAAAAACTGGAAGAGCACAAGACATTCGGTTAGTCAAAACTATGTGTAAAGAGTCCTAGAAATATTTGTGAAAGACCCCATAGCATATCAGTGACAACCTGTACCCCCAGACACACCAATAAAACCACTAAAATGACTTTCAAACTCGCATCGTGCGAAGAAGTACGAGTCTTTGGGGTTTTAAAACATTACATGATATAGAGGCTATTATGAA
Organism: Allium fistulosum; assembly: GCA_030737815.1. Classification (NCBI taxonomy): domain Eukaryota; kingdom Viridiplantae; phylum Streptophyta; class Magnoliopsida; order Asparagales; family Amaryllidaceae; genus Allium; species Allium fistulosum. The sequence goes on from CM060902.1 coordinate 1,530,209,661, forward strand.
ATTTAAAGTATTCTACACTTTTAGAACTCACGGCTGAATGAAAATAAAATATAAATACTGAAAATAAGTCAATCATATAATGGTCTTAGCAAGTCCGTACATGGATGTCTCTAAATACTTTTTGTAGATCCTAGGATACTACCTTCCCAATCCTTGCTAGGCTACGTCGTTTCCTTTTCTTTTTCACATGAAATTGAAAATTGACCCATGAATTGTTATTTGATACATTGAGGTCGGTAATGTTGGTGAATTAGGTGTTGATGGGGGTTTGGAAAGAGAGCAATTCGAACCCGCAAAAGCCTACATAGAAGTTCCAGTGATGTGCCTTTTTCCAAATGTCCCGTAAGTGAATCATCTCATCGATTGGACCAACAACATAAAATCTGAATGATAGAATAATATAGTATAAGATGCATATGGAATAACTATAAGTACTATAAATCTGGGTGCCAAATCTTCTCTGATAAAGTTAGAGGTACGCCCTAGGGGAAATTATATAATTTACTGTAAATTATTAATTTTGTGGTAAAATTTTATTCGAAATAAAAGGTATTTTCTTTCCGGAACATTTAAATCAATCAATAGGTCAGAGCAATTCATTTGCAAATTGATTAAAGATCTAGTGCCAATCAAAATATTTAAATCTAAATACGTGAATCCCAACAATGACACTGACATTAAGTTTAGTACAAAATGGGGGTAAGAAGTCACCAGAGGGATTTATTCTGCTTAGAGATACTCCACCTTTTTGGTTGCTCCTCGGTGGCTTGGTAAGTTCCTAAACCTGTTTTATGTTACATTTTTATTATTGCATAATATTTGCAGGCAATAATCAATCAAACCTAAGTCTCAAAAGCTAAGCCTGTTGGTAGTCGGGTTAAAGCAATCAATTCCTGCATGTGGGGAGTTAAACGAATTAGTATAAGCTATATAAAGAAATTGAAGAAATTAGCTGGCTAAAACACTTATCTGTTGATCCGACTATGTCTAACTGAAGATAGTGATGGCAAATCTTTATATCTCAGAGTTTTTCTGGATTTGTTAGACTGCAAACGTGCTAGATCTTCTTCTTTTTAAAGATTGGAAGCTCCACATCTTGAATTCATTTGTGGGGGTTGGAGGCGCCACTATCAATAAGCATCTAGGTTATTTAAGGAAATGGTGTGTTTAACTAAGTGTTTGGCTTCTGAAGTTATTCGAGTGCCATTTGATATAATGACACGTCACGTGAGATAAGAGGTTTTAGGAGTTGGGCCGAAGCTATTTTCCATTGGGCTAGTTTTAGGCTTCGTTTTTATTGTTTGTTTTTTGTAGTGTATTTAATTTGGGAAAGGCCGATATGGTTGCTTTGTTGTAGAGTGGTGGTTGTATTTTTTTTGAGAAAAATGTGTGATCCTCTACAGTAGAGGAGAGCACACATGTACATATATATAACAACAATAGTAAAGGAGCTGCGAACAAGCCTAGCAGGTAGCAACAGACCCCCCTATACAAAAGAAAAAACAAACCCTCCCAAACTCCTAAGAATCTAAAAACCAAACCTAAAGAGACAACACCATCTAGATATCAAGGCCTAAAAGCGACACCAAAAAAGGAGCAACCATCTGAGAAACATCCACAACCGCAACTGCAACCTCAACCACCAAGTTGTAACAATACAGAATACAATATCCACACAAACAAACTCCAAAAAAACAAAACTCTCAATAAATCTCCAAAAAATCAACAACCCACAATCGAAAGACTAATAAGCTTTACGATTTAAACGAGGACTTCTCCTAATATTACTGGTTGAATAGCACTTACTATTTCTTCTCCTTAATTTGGCTGCACGAATTAATTCTCTAGTGTGGGCAGGAGAATGAGGAAATTTACCTACAGCCACAAGATAACAATACATAACAAATCTAAAGCCCCCGGTCCAATAATAGACAGATTGCTCAGATTTCTGAAATTTGGAACTCTCCAATTCTCTGCTCACATTGCTAACAATAATATTGCTCTCCAAACCACTTGCATCTCGATCTACAAAAAGTTCACCTTCTGATCCTTTCACATCTCTGAAATCAACATATTTAATCATTTCTACAGCAACATTACCCAAATAATCATATTTCTTCGACTTAGATTCCAATCCATTGACCCATAATGGATTACCAATCTTAAATCCAATAACATCCAAAGGAATATAAAAACGAGGCAATATCATACTAGTAAAATCAAAAATAAACTCCCAACCTCTTCTATATTCACAAGGCCCTCCCTATAAAAAACTGAAACATTGCTAATCTTCGACTCAGGAACAGATAAACCATCAGTAGAAAAATCAAACACCCCTCTAGTTCCAGAAGCTGTTACGTAAACTTGTGATCCTTCCTTCAACTCCTTCTCACTGAAATACAACTTCTTTTGTGTACAAAGTGTACAGTGTATAGCTGCAATTTTATGTGCACATTCAGAGATGACAACTTCTTTCATACCAACATGGCTAACCAACTTCATCTCCACGTTATCTTTGAATGACTCTCCTATTAAAACATTTACTTTGTTCACAGCAAAATCCTTGACAGTCAAATTACCATCAACAAAAATGAATCCATCATCCTCTTCATTGCCAGAAGACTCAAACCTCTCAGCCGAACAAAAAATTTCTAAACAAGTTTCATCACAACAATAATCTGATAATTGAAACTCTCCTTCATTTACAAGATTACATTGATGAGACTTAACATCTACTCCATTTACCCTATAATCGGAAACTGATTTTACTGAAACCCCTCTAACTACATTAGCACATGAAATCAAATCATCAGAATCAGAAAAATCGCCTGCAGTTCTATCCACCAACACAGAATTATGAAAACAACAATCTCTAACAGCGGGATCTAATAAAAAAATGTCAACATGTAAATGTCTATTCGAATCATTCACGTATAAATTCTCAACATCAATCCATTGTGATTCCACGAAACCATGAAAACCATTATTTGTTTTCGAGAAATCTTTAAACTGAAACCCATTCCAATCATCATGGTTCGAAAATTTACCAATGTTGTCTGCAGTTAAGCAATCAAAATGCCAATACACTTTGTTGAAAAGATAGTTACATTCCTCTTTATTCCCTATGCAAGAATCCAAGAACAAACCCCTTAATTTCAAGAATTCTAGTACAAAATAAAAATGGTGATCTTTAGGACTCAGGGGTTTCGAAAATATAGGATCAGAAATAGGGAAAGACAGATCTGAATTGAGGAATGGATTGAATGTCAAGGGACATGACGATCTCTTGTGACCAACCACTCCACAATTATAGCAGCGAATTGGATTTGAACTGTTTTTAACTTTGTGATTTTTATCTCCACATCGAAAACAGTAAAAATCCCTTTTCCATTTTAAAGTACGAGATTTTTGAGATTGGGTCTAAGAATAGGAAAACCTATCTGCTCCATCAAACGAACTGGAATTGAAAACAGGGTTCACATGATGATGTGAAGAAGTTGGAAAGAAAGCTTGTACATATACTCGGTTTTACCAGTAGTGTTTTGTTGTGTCTTGTACATATACTCGGTTTATTTTACGTTATAAAGAAAGCTTGAATCTGGTTCAAAGAAAAGGTATTTTCTTTCTATTATATATTTGATATAATGTGTTATATTGATTATTTATTTAACTAAAAGTATATTTAATAGAAAATCCATCAATGGTGTGTTTTGTGATGGTAATTACAATGTGTTGTGATCATGAGCAACTATCATAATATAATAAATAAATAGTTTTAAGTATTCTTAGTCAAGATGTATCAAGACTGGATATAGGTACATCATTGAGATTGGAGTACGTAACGCTCTCCAAATGTTGGGTAGTGTATAATTTATGGTTGTTGAGAGCACTAAAGGTAACACACTGATAGTTATTGGATAACCATGGAATGACTCACTCAATATTTTTCTATTAGTTAATATAACTAAGGTCGAATAAAAAATATCGATGTGACGATATATATAATTCTCTCGACTTGAGAATAATGTTGAGCATCAATGTGGCAACTCTGCTTTTATTATAATTAAATCATGGCACAATGTCCATCAAACGACTAGTTGGGTCGAGTGGAAGCATTAGAGTGAAACATTATTCAATAAAGAATTCATCTTCTTAGTTATATGGGGTTAGCATCACGGTCAACCGAAGTCAACCCAAAGTCAAAGTCTCTGGATCGAGTGGTTCAATTAATAATAATTGCTATTATTGGACCATAGAATTTGTATTTGGAATATAAAGTTGAATGTGGATGATATTGGAATTTTGACCATTACCAAATTCTATAAGTCCAAATGTGATATAGATTTGACGAAGATAATTGGTATAAATAATTGTCACTACTGGGTAACGCTTAAATAAGTAAAATTGGATTTTACCGAAGCTATGTAAGTGATAAATTTGGCCATAATGTCACATCACTAGGTAAGGTAACGTGTGAACATTATTATTCAAATGTTCGATATTAATCGCCGACCGAATTTACACCTAAGAGTTATAGAACCAAAACGTTGAATACTCCTATTACCACTTGATTTAATTAATTATAATTATTATAATTAATTAATATTTACAAAATATTAGTTATAAATTTTATTTAATTTGTGTTAATCAGTGTTAAAATAGTGCATATATAAAAGTTATATGCTTACATGTATCGATATACGATATCGATGAGCATTTAAATTTGATTCAAATTCATTTTATATCGATCAGGCTTGAAGAAATTTTGCGATCCAAATATAGGCATATAGTAGCCAGTCATAAGGGGTTGGGGTGGGATTGAATAACGATTCAAAAGGTGGGAAACAGTAAGAGAAGAATGTGGACCTGGATCCCTTTTTTGCTCCTTTGAATCTCTACTATTTAAACACCTCAAAATCCACTTTATGAGCTATTGATTTTTCACCCATCTAGACCAGAACTGGCTGGCCTCCCCCTTGCCATTGCTTCTCAATTTCCAAGCCTTTTAAACACAATTTAAATACAAATAGTAGATCGATGGTTGCTGCTTTCAATCCGATAGCTCATTTTGAAAGTTTGGATGCTATTTTAAGGAGTTCATAAATTTAACCCTTCAATGTGTTACAACTAGGCTTTAGTCAAGGTAAATCTTTACATTTATATATAATGTTCATCATGTCAATATGTGCTTAGATGATATATGAATTATCACAAATCCACATATGTTTGTATTGTCTACATTGTATGATAATATATGTGTGTATTTAAAAAAATTATATCTATATTATATATATAAACATATAGCTCACAGGTGAAACATTTAAAAAATTCAAATTTAATAACTAAAATGAATTTAAAATAAAAATTGATTTTAATATACAAACATAATTATATAAAATAGGTAAATACAAATTTTTTTATATCGTTCTTGTTTTCAAAAATAAAAAATATATATATATTTAAACCGTTAATATACATATGTAAATTTATTTTAAACTCAAATACAAATTATTCAATATCCTCAAATGCCAAGAATGACCAAATGCATTTTTGTAAAGGTTTCATTATGATCGTGTAGTAATGGTGTCTTTTGAATGGTTTGACCATTTAGAAAGGCAATCGAATGCATGAGAGTGGATGTAACCTAAGACACAGTTGAGATGAAGAGAGTGAATGGTCACTTCTACTTCATAAAGAAACATTAGGAACGAGAATTGTAAAATAATAACAGATAATTAGGAAGGAATAAGAAATATGATATTTGATCCAAATGTATTTTCACAAAGAAAATTGTTTTAATTGAGATTTGTATAAAATTTAAGGTATTTGATTCGAAAATTCTAGATTATAAACCAGATACAGTAAATGAAATAAATAGCATATATTAAGTGGTTGAATGGAGCTTAGGATTTCATATGCTATTATTATAATGGCGAAAATAGTAGAAGCATGCCATATAACACTTATTGATCGCATCAAGTTACGAAAATTATTTTCGTAACACATACCAAACATTATTTATGAAAGAATAATTATTTTTCAGTGTTGATAATAAATTGATGTAGTTTTATTTCAATATGATCATTATGAATATTTTTATAGGGTAAAGCTTTAATAGTGGTATCTATGATTCATGGGAAAATATAGTGTATCAAAATTTATGTGCAATTATTTTGGAATTATAAACTAAGCTATTGTTTGGAGAAATAATTCTTTGATTATATGATTATGAATCATGGTACTAGTGAATTATATCTCAAACAATAAAAGGCAAAGCACCCATTGAGTAGGAGCAACATAAGAGTTGATAAACTCTTCGAATTGATACATATAAATGTATGTAATCGTAAACGGATACATGTATTTCGTTGTTTTAGCCGATGAGCTATCACAGAGATGGACATGTGTATTTAATAAACAAGTAGTATGCCTATGATAAGCTCATAGAATATAAAATGGAAGTAAATAAAATAACATGCAATAGAAATAAAAATGATTCAATTTGATCGAATATGAGTATATTGGAAAGAGTTCTAAATGTACCTAAAAATGAATGAAGATTCAATCCCAAAAGTCACTTGTAACGATCCGGAATTTTATCATTTTGATTTGAGAATATTTATTTAATTTTAATATCAAACTAATGGTTTTAATAATTAAAATACCCCTTTTTAATTTATAACTAATAATGGTAAAATTTATTTCCAAGATATGTTTACAAAAATAATTAGTTAAAAAAATATAAAAAATGTGACTGAAAAGCTTTTTCAAAATCTTCAAGTTTTCACCATTAAGAAGTTGTTTAAAATATTGTGAACACCTTAGTTAACACATGCACACATTTACAAATAATATAAGCATGGATCGGTAATATAATAAAGGTTAATAATATGTTTGCTTAGATAAGAAATAGATTTGATGATTTTCATAAGATTTAAATTTAAAAAGGAGAAATTATGAAATGTTACACTCTCTTCCACATCCTAGTACACATATGGGTATTGCATGGTGGGTAAAAGGGGTGCACCCTTAGGTAACATGTAGAAGAGAAAGGGATGAGGGTGGATGGGTGATGTGGCATTAAATTTGTGGAGGGTATGGAGCTTAAGAGCTAAAAGGTAATTTTATATGTTCCTTTTCCATAAAAACAAATTTTAAAATTTTATCCATCTTCATTTTCATTTTCTACTTCTCAAATTTTGTACATCTTCTTCCTTAAACTTTCAACTTTTTTTTAATGACTTCCAATCATCTTTCAATTTTCAAAAGGAATCTCTTTTTTTTACTTCTTTTTAATTCTTAAAACCACCAAAAATACTTGCTTTCTACTTCTAAAACCCTCCTCTTCCTAAAAAAAACCCCTACTTCCTTCCACCACCCAAGGTGAGCCTGTACAACTATGGTCGAGCCCAATAATGCTAGGGTCGACCCAACTTTCACATCCATTGTCCAAAAATCAAGTTTTTACAAAAAGGAAGCTAAGATCTAGGCTCTTTTCAAGTTCTAGGAAATATTTAGTTTGTTTTCGTAGCTTTGGTGAGAAAAAACTCACATCTTTAGGAAAAATTATATCTTCACTTTATGTTTAGTATTTTCATAAGTAATCACTTAATTATTGGCTAGTTATATGGTTTGGTTGTGATTTTATACGTGTTTGTACATGAATTTGCCTTAGACTTGAAATAAAGTTTAAAAGTGTTGTTATGGTTGTAAATTTTTGATCTTTACATGTTGTTTGTGGTTGTGATATGATTTTATACACTATGGACATTAGTATTTAAGGATATGCCAAGAAAATTAGCACCTTTGTTTGGTTTGGCGACTTGGAATCCTTGTGGAAGCTATGTTTAAATTTGTTTTCAAAATCAAATCGATTTCAAGTTTCAAACTTTATTTTACTTTTACAAACACTTACTTTATGTTTTGTAAAAGTAAACGAGCTTTCAAAAGTGAAAAGCTTTCGAATTAAACTTAGAAAACAATTTTCAAGTTATGATATCCATAGCGATAGTCGCTATGGATGTAATTCGGTGAAAAGTTCAACTTTTTGCAAATTAAGTTTTTATACTTAAAACATTTTGGAAATGTTTTATAAAACATAGTTAATAATAATTAAGAAGTTAATTAAGGATTTATCAATTAATATTAATTAATTAAGTTTAGTATTTAATAATTAATTAAGTATTAAATAAAGTTTATTAATTATTATTAAGTGGAGATTAATTACTAATTAATTATCTTTTAAAAGTGAGATTAATTTTAATTAATCTTTGATTAAGTAAGATTTACTTTTAATTAATTATGAATTAAGTATATGATTTGTTTTTAATTAATTACTAATTAAGTATAGGGATAATTATTAATTACTTATTAAGTAAGGCTTAATTATTCTAATTATAAATTAATTAAGGGTTTAATTTATAAACAAATTATGTATTAAAGGTTAATTATGTATTAATTAATAATTAAGTTAAGATAAGACTTAATTAAGATTTAATTATGCTTTTAAAAAAGATTTAACTTGTAATTGATTTCTTAAAAGAGGTTTAAGTTCTTAATTACTTTGTTTTCTAAGGATCAATTTGTTTAATGACAACTTTCTTGAACAAAAAATAATTTTGAACATAAGGGATTCTATTGTCGATACCATTAAGTACCATATAAATGTGAACAGGTTATACTAAACTTTAACACTATTAGCAGAATAACTCCCAGTTCTGCTATACCTTAATTAAGTAGATCATTGAACATCTCTTAGCAGAATAAATCCTCATTCTGCTATTTTGAACTCAATAGATTGTTTGGACATCTATTTAGCAGGACAAACCACCATCCTGCTATTATGTTATTTGGATATGCATCTGCCAGTTGGTTTGTATTGACATGTTATTTTCTAATTTGGTTATGGATTTTATTTACATATATGTTAGCTTATGTAAATAATTGCTATGTGACTTGGAGTCAAAATTTAATTAAAATGGTAACTTGATTCAGTACCATTGTGGTTACTAAGCATTCTTTCAAATTTGTAAAAGTTATGGTTTTTAAATTGACTTTAATTCTATATCAATTTGAGGTTAATTCTTATAAATGATCTTGTAAGTTGTCCAATTATTTTGATAAAGGTATTTACAAATGATATTTTATAAATAATATTTTATAAAGGACTTATTTAAGGAGACTTGCAAATGATATTTGTAAATGATATTTTAAGAAGATGGAAGTATAAATGATTTTGGAGATTTATAAAAGAGTTTCATGGCGGCTAAAATTGCTGGAAAGAACTACTTGGGATTTTTGCTGACCTCAAGCACACATCCGCTTCTCCGGTATCAACTGCTATTCTTTCCCATGCCCTGGTCAGGTATTTTTCTCCAATTTGTTCAGAAACTATCTACATGTCACCTACCACCAGCTTGCTAACTTCAATTGTGCTTTTCCTCACTTATTGAAACATTTGGCGGTTCCACTCCTTCCATATGCTACAAACAGTCAATGTCAGAACAATACGACTCATTTTGGACTTTGGGTCTTCATTGTGGCTGCTGTCAACCAGGTATTCTACTATTTCCACAACTTTGTTGGTTAGAATTGATAAATTTTCCATGCGGTTGCAATATTCCCAAACTTTAATGGAGAAATCACACTCAAAGAAAAGATGCGAGGGTGATTCTCTGTCTCTATTGCAAAGAATCATTTGTACCCATCATTGCTTTATAAGCAGCGAGAGCCATTTTAGGGTTACTAACTCAATCTCATATAAGCATACTCCACTTTTTTTGTTGTTCTTCCTTCTTATTTCAAACCATGCAGATTTAGTTGTGAAGTCTTGACAGTAGGCTTCTACGCCCATATGTCATTTTCTCTCCACTAAATAAAGGCATGAACTGGATTTGCTGTTTTTGTGAGAACTTGTCCTTGAATAGCCCGCCTTGACGTGTAAGCAATATTAAACTGACTCAACTCGAAATTCCACTTTAACCTGCCAGACGTCTCAGGCCGCGTAAGGACCTGTCGTAATGGCTGGTCGGTATAGACTATGATAGGATGAGCCTAAAAGTAGGGACGGAGGTTTCTCGAGGCAATGACGAGACAGTAGGTCAGCTTTTCCAACTTTGAATAGTTCCTCTCTGCTCTGGTCAATCGTTTGCTAATGTAATATACCGGTTGTTGTACCTGATCCTCCTCCCGAATTAATGCAGCACTGATTGCATTCTCCGACACTACCAGATAAATGCATAGTCTCTCATGATCAATTGGCTTCAACAGAATAGGCGGCATAGCTAGGTGCCGAGCTAGTGCTCGAAATGCCCCGTTACACTCCTCATTCCATTCAAAGTTCCGCTTTCCTTTTCTGAATAGATTAAAGAAGGGAATACATTTGTCGGTGGATTTGGAGATGAACCTGCTTAATGCTGCTACCTTCCCGTTAAGGCTTTGCACTTGCTTTATAGTTTTAGGAGTTTCGAGATTCCGAATCGCCCAGATCTTCTCGGGATTAGCTTCAATTCCTCGAGCATTGATAATGAATCCAAGGAACTTTCCGGAGGTGACTCCAAAGTGGCACTTCAATGGGTTGAGCTTCATTCGATATTCTCGGAGGATGTTAAACATTATTTCAAGGTCTTTGACATGATTGATGGAGAGCTGCAACTTTCCAAGCATATCGTCCACGTACACCTCCATAGTTTTCCCAATCTGGCTGGCAAACATTCGATTAACAAGTCTTTGATAGGTTGCCCCGGCGTGCTTAAGTTTGAACGACATCACTTTGTAACAACAGAGTCCGAGATCGGTGACAAAGTTGGTATGCTCTTGATCGGGTAGGTGCATCGGTATCTGATTGTAGTCGAAATACGCATCTATAAAAGACAAGAGCTTGTGTACGGCCGTTGAATCTACAAGCTGATCAATTCTGGGAAGCGAAAAACTATCTTTATGGCATGCTTTACTTAGGTCTGAGTAGTCCACACAAGTTCTCCATTTCCCGTTTGGTTTCCTGACAAGCACTGGGTTGGATACCCATTCTGGATATAATGCATCTCGGATAAACCCGGTCTTCTTGAGTTTATCTACCTCTTCTCTCAGGGCGGCAGATCTCTCTGGATCCATACCGCGCCTCTTCTGCTTGACCGGGACATGTCGTGGGTCAATATTCAATGTATGGCTCGCGATGTCCAGTGAGATCCCATACATGTCTAAGTGTATCCAAGCGAACACATCGAGGTTTTCCCAGAGAAATTCAACCAATTCCTCTTTCATCCGTTGGCTTAGCTGAGACTCGATCTTAGCATTCTGGAGTCATCATCATCATCGATCAGAACATCGATCATCAACTCTGCCGGGGAAACCTGACTGGCTTTGACTTCCGCTTCATTATCATCGTCTCTTGGATCAAGATATTTTAGGAATTGGTTGGGGCGCCCGGGCCTAGGCCCAGGCGTTAGCTGTCAATTGTCAGTAAAATGGACGCAGAGAGATTCCTCTACATCCTTGCCCTTCTCTTTCGCTGCGCCTCCAGCAGCTCAGCAACATAACATGCCCGTCCAACCGCCCGATCTCCCTGAACAACTCCAACCCCGTTGTCGGTGGGGAATTTCAAAGTTAAACACCAAGGGGTAATAGCTGCCCTGAGTTCAGCCAGGGCCGGTCAGCCCAAGAAAGCATTGTACGATGAATTAATATCCAATACAATGAACTGCAACGTCCGGACTCTCCGATGTTCTCCAACTCCCAACTCCACTGGTAATTCTACCATTCCATAGGGTATAGTCGCACTTCCATTGAAACCATGTATACGGGATTGACACGGCTTCAGGTCCTCTGCTTCCATTTTCATTTGGTCATACGCTCGCTTGAAAAGTATACTCACTTAGCTTCCATTGTCCACTAAGATCCTCTTCATCCAAGCAGGACCTATCTGAGCTGAAATGACTAGTGGATCAATGGTAGGGGCTTCAACTCTATCGGCATCTCTGTCTTGGAAAACAATGTCCTCTGTCATCGTCTTCTTTTGTTTAGCCGGAGCTGCATCATCAAGATTACTGCAACACTCGAAGTCTGCATGCCTAATCGAACTGACATACGACTCCATTTCCATCCAGCTCCGATCTGCTAGATGAGGACCACCACTAACCATGTTAATCACTAACCTCCCGCCAGTACGCGCGGGTCCCTCCGGCTTAGCCTGATTCAGTACTTGATTCTGATTTGATGGGTGCGCACCTCCAGCCTGCGGTGCTCGAACAAATTGTTCCAACTTCCTATCTCGGATTAAATTCTTAATGATATCTTGTAAATGGCGACATTCATTGGTATTATGACCGTAGCAATCATGGAATCTAAAGAATTTTCCAGATTGAATCTGCTTTTCGGACGACTGCTTCGGAGCAGGCTTCTTATATTGGCCAGTATTACAGGTTTTCAAGTACACATTCTCCAGGGATGTATTCAAAGGAGTATAGGTGTCAAACATAGGAGTTCTATGTCGCAATCTGTGACTTTGATCCGGCTTCTTACCCTGATTTCCATCGCTTTTCTGCTGATTCTACTTATTCTGTATATTCAATTGCACCTTTTCGAAATTCTCACCGGTCTGTTTCACAGCGACATTGCTCTAGATTCCTTCCACACTAGGCCTTGCGTCATCCTTCTTCCTAGACTGTTTTGCATTTTCCCTCCTCAAGAACTGGGCTGCCTTGGAATAGAAATGGTCTAATGACGTAGGGGTTTTCCAGCCAACCAGTTGCCAAATTCGGAATCAGGATCGATTCCTTTAGTCAGTGCAATCAATATGGAATTATCATTAGGGTTACTAATCTCCGCGCAAGCGGCATGTAACCTTTCCAGATAACGTCTAAGTGTCTCTCTATGAGCTTGAGTGACGCTAGATAACGTGTTCACATCCTTAGGTCTTGTAACGTGCATATGAAACTGCTCAATGAATTTCGTAGCTAACTGATCAAAGCATGAAACGGATCGGGGTGACAAGCGAGTAAACCACATAGTCGCGATGCCCCCTAGAGAGATTGGAAAACCTCTGCATTTGACCGCATCGTCAGCTCGTGTTGCATTCGTAAGCCATTCATACTTCAAAATGTGCTGGTTAGGGTCTGAACTCCCTTCGTAAACGGGTAAAGTTGGCATTCTGAATCGATGAGGTGGTTCGGCATAAAGGATGTCATTAGTAAAGGGTGTATGACTCCTGGAGATTCCCTAGTCATCATTGGAGAGGCCCTGACTTTCTTGAATCATTTGACGGATCATGGTCGGGATGTTTGGCATCTGGACATTTTGGGCATGCTAGGCCAAGGTGCGGTCGGGTTCCACAATGCGAGGATGGGCCGGGCGCGGTCGACGGTCCATACCTCGCCTCCTTGGCTCCAGGTCTTCGAGAACATAGGGTTCAGGAGTACGATCGTGTTGACGATGGTTTGGATCCGTTCGATTTCGAATGTCAGCTTCCAAAGTCGATAACGGCGGCAGCAGCATGATTATCGGTGATGTGATAAGGAATTGTCCCTCCTTAGGAGGAGGGGCCTGCCTGGTGACTAGTAGATGGACCAGGTCCTGATTGTCTAAGATTCAGAGTGCGCTGATGCCCGGGAGCTTGTGCGTAGCTTCCATCCAGTCGTGGACGTGTGGATCTGTGATGGTAATCGGAAGAAGTGGAGCTCTCAGTGGATGAGTATGAAGCTTGATCCTTTCTGGATCTCCTTCATCTTTCCTGATTCAATTGGTTGGTTAACTCTATGTCGGCACAGATCTGTTGGGTAAGTTGCTGGCGACTTTGGGTCAGCTCTTGCATCAACTTTTGAAACTCCTCCCTCGTGACAGGGCCTTGTGGGTCTGAAGGTCCCACTGAGTTCTGACCGGTAGCAGGTTGCTGCATAGGATTCTGTCTTTCTCTTCCTTCCTGATCTGTCGCAGTTGAGGTAGTCCTTGTAGTGACCATGGTGAAGGGTGAAGCTCTCTCCTAGACTTGATACAAATCTGAATAGGATGGAAGAACTTCTAGGTATGAGATCTGGATCTTCTCCTTAGATTCTTGCAATCCGCTATCGGTAGTAGATCCAAAGAGCAGAAGAAAAGATGAGAGTTTCTCAATGAAAGCACCAAAGTGTTTGTACCAAAATTGGGCACAACACTCTTCAGACGTATTTGAAGAGAATAAAATGAAGAATATAAATGAAAAAGGTGGTTAATCTAACAAACACGCCAAAAATAGACAAACAGAAATGTAAGAACACAGGATTTAGAGTGGTTCGGCGTTATAGCCTACGTCTACTATGGAAATTTTGCTATTTTATTAATGGCTCTCGCTGATTACAATTGTTTACAACAGTAGACTCAAGATACCACAATGATTTCGGCAGAGTATCGGTGTTCCAGCGTCCAGAAAGTCCCTAATCTGGAGGCCTTGGATTGCTATTCATAGGTGTAGGCTTCAAATATCTCGCTACAATCTCAGAAGACCCTTTCTCTCACGTGGGTGGGCACATATGATCGATCCCTGGACATTTGGGATTGATCCATGATCGATACGTCCCTAATTCGTATCGATCCGATACACTTCATTTTGGGCTGAGATCGATCAAGTACATTCTGAAGGCTGCACGTAAGCTCTTGCGAAAATTTTGTGGCATTTGGACTTGTAGATTTTGAGTTATGATAGATGCAAGTATGGATTTACAGTGTGCTGTTGAAGTTGTTGAATATGCAAGTATATGATTTTTGTTTGATGATAATAAACATATATATATATATATATATTCATTTAAATATATTTGTTATTGTACTATTTTATTTTTACATAATTAAATAAATATTTGGTGAATAAAATAAATTACACAGAATTTAATTCAAACGGATATTTTATTCAAACAAATATTTTATTACAATTTTGAATAGTACAATTTTGAGCTCTCACTATATAATATATATATATATATAACATTTCAAATTAAAATGCAATTTCGATTACATCACAATTTCGATTTACAATATGCATCTCACTACATATCACTCATTCACTCGTATTTCTCTTCAACTCTATTCCATATTGAATCCAACATTTGAGTTATCTGCAAAATACACACTGACGCGGTAAAATTGAAAAAGAAATATTTGTGTAGTGTAAAATAAAATGTGTATTTTGAAAGTGTTATTTGCCTCGGTTATTTGGGTTGTTCGTCATCATATTTATTTTGAATTCATCATACACGAACAACCTGTGATATGCACAGTGTATCACTGTATATGCCACAAGGTCGTGCACACCGATATACACTTGACAAAACTGCAGGGACAGGTAAGCACAAGGTCAAACCCAATCAAAAGCCGGGTTCAACTCAAGTGCAATACAAATAAAGTCATGACACGAGCACAATGTCAAATCCGAGCCATAAGCTGGATTCAACACAGGTGCAAATCCAAATGTACAAGTTCAATAAAATGGTCAAGACAACTAAAACAACTTGACCAGTCCAAAATGAAAAATGAACAAGTACAAAAAGTAGTGAACAATACAAAACTGAGGAGACTTGACAATCCAACCAGATTCAAGTAAACCAGAGAAACCAATCAAAGTACAAATGCACATCAAACACAACACCGATCACAAATCAATGTATTAAGACTCCAAGCATACTGCACAGTCAAACTGCAACAACACATGGAAATGGGTCAGGCAAAAAGAGCACATGTTCAACCAAGTGGCTCAACAACTCAAAGACGGTTTCAAAAAGACTTCCATTTGAACCAGTACAAGTAGTTGACAGTGCACACAAAAGCACAATGGCAGAAAACCAAAAACAACATCAGATAAAATGGCATCAAGACAACCAGAGAAGCTCAACTGGCAACATGCACATGACTCATGACTGCAATATGTTCATGAACCTAGTCCAACAAACAAATGCTCCAGACCAGACCAACAAGAAATATGCAACTCAATACAGCATGCACTTATATACATATGCAACAGCAAGTACAACCTGACTATGTAATGAATGCAAGCACATGACTCAAAACATCATCATTGAAGACGAGAGAATCAAGTGCAGAATCAAATAAAATGGCCATGTGAACACACATATATATACATGAATGTGTGTATGTATACAAGTAGTGAACAGAACATAAACGAGGCAAGCAACTCACCACAATGCAACACAGACTCAAGTACAAAATGTACAAAATCAGAGGCTACCAAGGACAGAGTTCACATGACAATCAGGCATGGTGAAAATGGAATGCATCAGAGTAACGAAATGTCCAGACCATATTTCGAGATGACAATGCAACTTCAAATGAAAACGGTGTCACCAACTTACATACAGTTCAAGCCAGCAAAAATTGGAACCAAATCAAGTCAAAGACAACATAAATACCTATGTAGTTCAAAGCAAAGCTGTGAAGCTATAAGGAAAAAATTTCAAATGACCGAAGTTAGGTGATATCAAAAATCTAGTCCAGTTTTAACATAAATGCCGAAGTCAACAAGCACAAAGAAAGGAACCAAAGTCAAGGCCGAATTCAATCTGAATTTATCAAGTCATGGAATAGCAGGGTACAAGTCAAACAAGTCAACATAATCAAATTCCAAAACAATTCAAAGCCGTGGTGGTCAAGAAATCGAACAGTTCAAAATCAAAGCCATGATAATCAAGTAATCATGAAAAATACGATTTGAACTAGTCTAAAGAAATCACGAGCATTCAAGCATAATTAAATGGCCGAGCTCAAAAATTATCAGACGAATTCGAAAATTCAATCGAACGAAATTATAGGAATTCAAATCCTATATAACCCAATCATCATCGGCCTAAATTAGCAATCGAGTTCAAAGCAAATCAACCAGAAAATAAAAAAGGGAAATCACATACCAATTCAAGTTGAACTCGATCGATAAGGAGTCGTGTGCAAATCGAAGAAACGGTCGACCGTTAAAGTTGGAAACGCGAAAACATTCACTCGATCGATCAACGAAGTCGGCTTCCTCAAATTAGCAAAGCCCCGATTTTAGAACGAACAAGCAAAGAAAGGAGCAGCCATTATCACGAACAAAAGAAGACACGGCCGATAGTGTAAAAGGAGAAAGGGGATAATTTTTATCACCTAACATATTTGGGCCGACAATTTTTTATTGGGATTAATATTTAATAATTAGGGGCTTTGTTTTTTAAAATTGTTTTTTACTTTGTATTTCTTTTTAAACTTTTGTAATTTACTAGTCGTGTGACTAGGGGACAAACTACGGTGGTGTAGTTCGAGAATTCGCAACTCAGTGGCTGAGTTGTGGCAAGGTTTTGAGCGTAGAGTTAGGTTAGTCGATAGCGGGTGTCGCAAGTTTATGTGTGTAAGCGTCTGACTACTTAATTTCTAATAGAAACCTTGGGGGCAACACGTAAGCAGGGTTTTGCCGAAGCTGGGTAAATATGTGTTGTTCTATTTCTTTTTTTATTCTGCTATTATCTGTGCTACTATTATTCTGTTATATATGTGTTGAGATTATTTTATATACTTCCGCATTAAATTTTATAATTAATAGTATCACCCTATTAACCCCCCCTCTAGGGTGAAATCGATCCTACAGTGTAGCTGTTGTCTTTTCCTCAGAAGATGTAACCGTTGAGTAATCCTTGATAATATAAATACTGAATTGTTGACTGCCAATGATTATACAGTGCATTGTATTAACTGAGTGTTGAGTGTTAGAAATTTGTTGTTCATCGTCATCATTGTCACCAGGTGAGCGTTCAATTCATGTGAATTTTGAAAATTGAATGTTACTTCATCACACACAAATGTATGTTAACCTGACTCCCGTTAACATTTTCACATTCACGAGTCGTTGTCAGTTTTTCTTTTGTATTGAGTTCTGTATCGATCCTCTCCTGAATCGACGTAAAAACTCGAGTTGTAACGACGCTTGATGGTCATTTTAGTGTATCTCTTTGTATCGATCCTCTCCTGGATTGATGTGAAGAGTCGAAAAAATCGGCTTTGTATCAATGGTGATCGACGCGAATTGGTTGGTTCTTAAAATATTTCGTATCAATGGATACAAATCTCTATGAGCGTTAGGTTGATGGATACGAACAAGATGTTTCGTATCGATGTATCTTTATGGGTTCAAACAGTTAAGCAAGCCTTAGCCTCATGCTTCGTATCGATCACTAGATGGATACGAGTTATGCTTCGTACCGATGACGTTGAAACTGCCATGATTAAGCATTGGATACGAATTGGTCTTCGTATTGATTAGGTTGAAGGATACGACTGAGCCATCTCGTATCGGTTGATGGAGTAGACCTCTTCAACCGGTTATAGCAACTGGGAGACGAATAGCCACTTCTACTAGTATAAATATTTTCGTACTTGGACAAACTTACACTCCCTTGCCTCTTTCTTGTTTTCGTATCGCTTCGAGCTTGTGAAAAAGTAGAACTGCTCTCGCCTTCGAACCGAATCAATCTTCCAAATCCTTAAACCAACTGTTAAATCTAGGTAATTAGGCCACGATTTTGTGTTAAAAACGATGAGACTCGAGATCTTTTGCCATCTTATTTGTTTCCATGACTAATTCTGGTGAAATGAAGGCCGTAGGTGACCGAAATGAGTTTGGAGAAGGAGAAGGCGGCCTTCGTGTGGCTTTGGAGAAGAAGAAGTGTGGAGATACGAAGAGAAGCGCTCGTATCAATATGGGATGAAGGGAGGAACCATATCGATCAGCACATGATGAAGCTTCGTATCGAGTAAGGAAAATGCTCTGTATCGGTGGGTGACAGACTCTTCATATCGACAAACTAACGGTGGAATTCGTATCGATTGATAATCAATGGGATTCGTACCGATATGCCCTGATCGGTACGAATTTTGGGACTGGAAATCGATGATTCGATCGATACGAATTTATGACCCACAGACCGATACGAAGATGCTCTTTAAGTGATTTAGTATTTTGTTGATCGATACGAAATGGCTCCACCGAGGATCAATACGAACTATCCCCCTCGATACGAATTGTCTCCCCCTTGATCGATACAAATTGCCCATTTGATAATCGATCCAAGCTTGGATTTTTACCGATACGAAACTCCTTGCATTCTCAAACACTTGACTCCGACGAGCTTTTGCCTTGCATAATTTGACTTAATCATTTCACTGCATATTTGACTGCCCTTCGAAGCTCGTTGATGGAACTGTAACTTGACTAAGTTTGACAAATCTCAACTTGGATCGGTTTCCAAAGTCTGGATGGCACAGTTGTGACGGTCAGCGATGATGGTCACTCCGGTTGAATTTTGAAGTCTCATCGTTCAAACACTTTTTAAATCTCGTAGCACTTCATAGATAATATACAACACTACACTGCACAACACATTCATGCACTTCACACTGGGGAAAATATAGGATTATTGTCATCTAATGATGATTTTTGCTGAGTTGATTAGTTATGGACATTGGAAGTTTGCAACAACAGGAGGCTCAGAGTCCACCTCTTCCCATAATAGAGATGCTGGCTATCGCAGCCGAAGTTATAAGTCCAGCTCCGGATGAGTTACCAGGAGCAGCCTTCATCGGGAATCCATAAGACTCTGTCCCATCTAATATCTCTGATGAAATGCTGGGTAGGATTTGCACAAGGCATGGGTTGTCGAGGGATGACGCCCTACTACCTGGGGCAGAAGACAGACCCTACTCTCCCCCGGAAGGGTATACCGCTTTTATTAGATTTTCGTGCACAGCTAGGACACTCCCTCCATTTAACCAATACATCCGAGAAGTGTTATCCTACTTAAGGATTTCTCCAACACAAATACACCCGAATGGATATGTTTCGCTAAATAGCTTATTTATCGTCTTTATGGAGCATCTTTTTCGACCTCCGACTCCAGAGGAAGTTCGGTACTTGTTCAATATAAAGAGCCGAGGGGATAATCCATCTTTCACCTTCTTAGAGGTAGTTAGGAACTTTCAAGTCGTGATCGAAGCGTGGGCCAAGCTAAGTTATTTCAAGACTGAACGGTTCTACGTTCGATGCCCATCGGGTATAGCCAGACGGTGGCTAGTCAGGCGTAAGTACTTCAACTTTTATGTCAATTGACTGGATAATCTTATTTGATGTCGAATCAAATACTTTCTTTCTTTCACAGCTTCGATTCCGCAACCCGAGGGCGACCAGTTTAAAGAGATTGTAAGGGTTCTTCAAAGTGTGCCCGTTGTGGATAGAGGAATTGATGAAGTTCTAACAGATGAAAACTTGAGAGCTGTCGGGCTAATTGGTGGAAATCAAAGCATCGGGCTTGAAAGGGTCCTTAGGGCGGTTTCGGCGAGGCAAGTTAGGAGGAGAGTTCCCGGGATAGTGATCACCGAGCAAGGTGACGATGAGGATACGCCCGTCGAGGATGAACCCGTGCTCAGGCCTTCCTAAAGCCATTGACATTCTAAGAGAATAAGAAAAGGCAAGGTCGTTGCCCATAAAGCTACGAGATGCAAGTCTGTTGTCATGTCTTTATCGGCAGTGGGTGCGGTAATTTCAGAGGCTCCCTCCTCACACATGGAGAGCCCTTTCGAAGGACTTGCAGATCTCCCGATTCTGGATGATGTATCTCTTCAACAAGACACCGGGTTGGAAAGGCTTCAAAGTGCCTTAGATCTAGGAGAGCCAACTTCTCCGAGCACGGCTACAACAACCGATTGGTTGGGGGGTTAACACATGCATGCATACACTTCACGGCACTACACAACTGAAATCTATGAGCTGTTCAATTTCCGACGATAACTAACTTTGTTTCTCTTTTCACTCTACAGATTCAATGTCGAAGCAACCATCACTGCTTGGTAGCCTCCGCGCTGTACGCCAATCGTCTAGTTCATACAGGGAATCCCTAGGCATGATTCTGACCATGACCGCCATCATTCCGGCCAGGATAGGGATTAGTATGATAGAGAAAGAACTAGGGAAAGGGAGAGAGAAAGAGAGAGGGAAAGAGATAGGAGAGATAGGCACCGCTCTCGATCACGCTCTCCTCCACCCAGAGTTTCATTACCACCCCCTAGCTTTGGAACACAAACTGTTGGATCCTCGCGCCAGCTAGTGCCTCCACAAGTTCCAAGGCCTAGTAAACATCACTACACAACTAGGGCGGACACTTCTATCGCTACCGCTTCAACGGCTGTAGAGATCATAGGGGAGGGAGCCGCTCGAATTGCCCAATTGAGAAGAGAGTTCCCTAACATCTGTTTCGACGGCTTCCACTTCCCTCCAAATTTGAGGATGCTTTCAAATACGACAGAGAAAATTGTACATGACCATGTTTATCATGCCTTTGGTCAATATCGCAAGTGGAAGAAAACTGCAGAGAAGGCCTCGGCTGTGGCATTTGAGCGGGCAAAGGCAATTGAAGAGCTACAAGGAACTATCGCCAAGAAAGATCGAATAGTCACAGTGCTCATCGATGAAAATGACACTTTGAGGAATTCTAAAACAGAGGCTCTGAAGAAAGTAGACGAGGCCAACAAGGAAATGGAGCGGATGAGGCAAGAGCATTTAAAGATGGTAGACGATATGGGCTACAGGAACACCACCGTTACAACCGAGAGGGATACTGTGCTCAAAGAGCTTATGGAGCTTAAGGCGAAATACGACGAAGTCATTAAAGAAAAGGATGAGGCAAACAAGGCTTCTCAGGAGGCATGTGACCAAAATGTTGGGCTTAAAGGTGAACGGGATGCGGCAGTGCTAAAAGTTCAGGTGGCCGAGGCAAGGATTGAAGCCGAAGTCGGGGCAGCGGAGGCCAGGCTTGAAGGCGATATGGAAGATCTATTAATCACCTATAATGTCAATGTCCTGAAATATCGAGACTTGAGCTGGCTCAACGATTACCCGACTCACCTACATAATTCCTGGCACTGTTTTTTGGTTGATGAGAAAGCAGAGCATCATACTGAATCCATTGATGAGTTCAAATTGGAGAACCGGGTGCTGACTAAGGACGAGAGAAGATTTCTCCATGATTCTGCTATCATATTTGAAAAGAGAGACTCGCCACTCAGCATTAAGAGGCTGGAGAGGGTTCTGGTGTTGAGCATCATGATATGAGTTCTGGAATTCCTATGCCAACCCAGCTCGAATCTACTGTTGCAGTTGATCCTTTATCTGTGCCTGCTTACAATCTTGATCAACCGCAATTGTCTCCGGCTCGCGAGCACATCTCCGAAGGAGCCCGGCTCCACCCGTGAGCCAACCTGAGGAAGGTATTCTGAACACTTTTTGAATTCATTCTAAGTCTAGAGTATTATCAGAAGAAGTCACTAATATTTTTTCTTATCTTCATTCAGTGATAGGAGTTGCACCGGCCGTGCCCCCCTGCAATCCAAGTGCAGCATCAAGAGCAGGAGTCTGTTGCGACGGAGGCAACGACTACCACAGCTACCTCATCGACCAAGGAAGTTCATGTGAGCGCTTTTATCTTCAACGAATAGATGATGGAAGAACTCCTCGGTCATTAGAGCGATCCACTTATAGATTTGTCTTTTGTCACGGGCGAAGGCGTCGTAGCAAGCTCTTTGGCCCCTACTACCAGCATCCCGCTGGACACTCAGGCAGCCCATGATGAGGCGATGATGGCAGAGATCAATGCCGAAATGGCAAATGTCATGCTGGGTGGTAGTATGGGAGGTGGTATGGCAGGTCTTGGCCTGGCTCCTTTACGCATGGTCTCTCCGGGTGGTACAATCATCATCACCAGGGTACCCCCCGTGTCTCCTCATGTAGAAAGTGCCCCTTTCCCTCCGATCACGCACTCCGAAAGTGTTCCAATTTACATGAGTTCGGAGGAGGAGATTACAATTCTTTCCTCGGTCGGGAATAAGCCGGGTAAAGGCAAGAGCTCAAAACGGCACCACGGTGGCAGCTCAAGTGGGTCGACGCCGAAGGGGAAGAAGAAGAAGCCTAAGGAGTAGGCATGTATCTTGGTGTCCCCTTTTTTGGTAGATAGGTAGGAGTTACTTTTTTTTGTTTCTGTAGGCCGTCTATAGATGCAGGCTCTGCCCCTGCTAGTAGGAATTTTTGAAATAAGCTTCGTTTTGTACTCACTTTTGCTTCCAAAAAATAAATGGAATAAAATCTCCTTTTGTTTTTTTAGCATAACTCCGAGTTGATTTGTCTAAGTGTTTTAGTGTTCGAATCTCTATTTAATATATTTGTGAAGCTTTATTTTCTGGGTTGGACTTGTGTTTGGTTGTTATGTCCTGGAGTCATGGCTTCGGGCCGTATCCAAACGTTAAGTCGATTCTCAATGTTGCACTGTCCCGATCAGTAGTTGGTGCCAGAGTTATGCCCCCAGTCCCAGGGATGAAGCGAAGTGGTCGGATGATGATTATCTTTTATCCTTGACACTTTTATTTTTATTTAGTCGAAACTAAGTTGTTATGAGACGAGTTCGAGTGGTTGGATCACACTCGTTCATGTATTGAAAATCGCATCCACACTCCGGGGATTGAACTCACATGCGGGCGGTCAATCACCCTGCTTAATGTTTAAAGTTACGTCCATGCTCCGGGGACTTAACTTGTTTTTCGAGTGGTCAGCCACACCCGTTTTAATAATCGGAGTTGCGTCCACACTATGGGGACCTAGGTTGAATTGTAGGCAGTCAGTTCATGCCCAATTAATGTTTATACTCTAGTCCGCGCTCTAGGGACTTAGAGTTATTTGGTGAGCGGTCGGTTCACGCCCAATCGATGTTTATACTCCAGTTCACGCTCTGGGAATCCGGAGTTTGCTAACAAACGGTCGGTCACATCTGTTTTAGTTTATGAGATCTCGTTCGCACTCTGAGAACGATAAATTGATCAGGACGTGGATGGTAGGGTCACATCCACCTTGAGTAAACAAGTGAAGTCGTAGGTGGACTGTTTAACGGCTAATTTTCTATCGGATTAGAAAATCACCGATAAATTTTGAATTAAATTTATACCGCAAGCGCACAACGTACAATTCTAGTACGTGGCGAGTACGGGTCGATCTGCAGGGAATTGTTGGTTTTAAATCTCTATTCAACCAAATTAACCAAGATTTGAGATATTTAAGCTAACTACTAAAAATTGCAAAAACTAACAACTACAAAGGTGAATGAAAACTATGTGGCAATTTAGAGATAATTCCACTCTCTAGATCATATAGTTCAACAAAACATGAAATTATGATCTTTTTTTGGTCATAAGTGAATTTAAATGATGTGTTTATTATAAGTATGGCATATTTGTGCTATTAGTTAGCTCAATATAAGCCATCAAACTATAACACAACTTTTAAACCACCTTTAATTCTCATGAAATATGACAACAAAGTTGAAAGCAAAATCTATTTTAAGTATGGTCTATTAACTATTAATTAGAAATATAGACCATCAAATTTTAATTTCAACATTCACTTTATTACCATCATCATATGTAATGAAGAGGTAATTATTGTTTGTGATTGTTTAAGCATAACCTATTTGTTATGAACAACATAGACTATCAAATTCAACATGAAACAATAAATCACATCAATATTCATTTAAGCACAAAAGAGAGCAATAATTATCAAAATGTTGAAGCTACATGATTAAAGGCTTCATTACCCCTAAATTGAAGGGATTAGCCTCTCATCTATGTTATCATATCAACACTTGTAGCATGCACCATGAAATTAAAAAGAAAGGAAAATGAAAGCTAATGAAAAAGAGAACTAATCTAATTGCATAAAAGAAAATTTACACTACTTGCATACATAAACAAACCTACACTACTAACATGAAAGGAAATAAACAAAAGAAGAAAAGAGCATGTATTGAAAATTGCATAACAAAAATTACATAAAAGAAATGGCTAAGTAGCCATGGAAAGAAAGAAGAGAACTTGATTTATTTGTGAGCCTAAACTAAACAAAGGAGAGACTACATGAAGCATAAGGGGTATTTATACATGTATGAAACCCTAATCCACTTTTTTGGGAAATGCCCAAAATACGCCCTTAGGAAGTGTGGCGGCCAAGTAATCATTAGCATCATATAATCATCCATTAAGTGTGCATGAAGATTTAATGGCCTTTTAGCATGTGCATTAGCTCCTAAGTGTACATTAAGGTAGGTGGGTAAGTGGGGTCCTCCATGATCATCACTTTGAATTATTTCCATCTCCATTCCTTTGTATATTCTTTGTGCATGCATATATCTTCATGAAAACACTTGTATATGAAGCCAAATTCCTATAAAATAATATAGAAATTTCCAATTAAATTTTCTCAAAATAATATATGCACAAAAATGACCATTTTCCCCTGGATGAAGATGAATATGTGACGATTTGAAATAATTGTAATTTTGGTTTAAACAAGTTAAAATACCCAATATGATCATTTATTTAATTTAAATAGATTAAATACGGTGGTAAAAATATGCACATTTACGTGCACATCATGGACGGATCCACCCTCCTCGAGCTTGTGAATGTATAAAGCGAGGTCGATAGACGGATGGGTCCACCCTCCTCGAGCTTACGTTTGTAATTTTATACTCCAGCTCGCACTCTGGGAGCCGGAGTTAGTTAGAGGATTGTCGTGTATCAATCCTTTTCTGCTTCAATGTGGTAGTTTGCCCCCGAGCTCGGGTTTCACTTAGCGAGTGACCGGTCATACCACAGTCACTCCCTATTTGAATAAGTCCCACCGTAGGATGGAACTTAGCTCTCCATGAATTGTGATGGTCGCATGACGCATTTCAAGAATCACTACTCTGGCTCGAAGAGATTGCATTTTATTGCTAAAATAAGAAAGTACGGCAAAGTCAGTTGCCTTATTACAAGTTCAAATTTCGAAATGCATAAACAAATTGCAAATGAAAAGCAGACTAAATGAATTAACAAAGCCTGTTATGTGTAGTAGCGGCGAAGACTTTCGCTGTTATAAGCTCTCGGCAAAGTGAGACCATCGACAGTTGATAATTTGAATGTGTCGTCTCTAAGTCTTCGTTCGATAACATATGGTCCTTCTCACATTGGCTTCATATGCGAAGGGACTGGATAAATTCTCTTGAGCACGAGATCACCAAGTTCAAAGGTTCGGGGTTGGACTTTAGCATTATACAATCGGGCGACTCGAATTTGGTACGCGGCTACCCTCAAATCAGCCTCTTCACGCTTCTCATCTAATAAGTCCAGAGATTCGGCAAGAAATATAGCATTTGTCTTCGGATCATAGTAAGTCACATGATGAGAAGGTACTTCCAGTTCGACCGGAATGACGGCTTTCGAGCCGTAAGAAAGCGAAAATGGAGTGTGGCCGGTCGCGGACTTATGGGTAGTTCGATATGCCCATAGGGCCATGGGAAGCTCATCGACCCATTTGCCTCCCGCCTTTTCCAGTCACTTTTCAGAATGGATTTGATAACTTTGTTAACAGCTTCGACCTGTCCATTCGCTTGAAGGTGAGCAACTGCCGAGAATTTTTTTTGAATATGGAAACGTTGACAGAAGTTCTTGAACTCGGCACTATCGAATTGGTCTCCATTTTCAGTGATAATGGTATGTGGAAGGCCAAAACGACAGATGATGTTGCAGACAACAAAGTCGATTAGTTTCTTCGTCGTGATAGTAGCAAGGGGCTCAGCCTCCACCCATTTGGTAAAGCAATCAACTGCAATAATGGCATACTTCGCACCACCTTTAGCTAGAGGTAAAGATCCAATTATATCGATGCCCTACATGGCAAATTGCCATGGACTGACCATTTGAGTAATTTCAGTAGGCGGGGCTCTTAGTATCCGAGCATGTTTTTGGCATCTGTCACACTTCTTGGCATAGTCTGATGCATCCCGATTCACAGTCAGCCAATAATACCCATATCGGAGTATCTTCTTAGCAAGGGCTTGCCCCCTAGTGTGATCGCCACATTCTCCCTCATGCACATCATGAAACACTCGTTTGATTTCGTCATGGGCGATACACCGGAGTAAAGGAATTGAGTACCCTCTTATATACATAACTCCATTCTGGATAATGAACCGTGAAGCTTTCTAAAGAACTTGTCTTTCCTCACTTCTTCGCTCGGGCAAAGTTCCATGCTCGAGATAGTTTCTGAAAGAGGTCATCCATGACTCTTTCTCGGGTGTGGCTTCAAGAACCTAGTCTGTCTCCATCTGATCGATACTCGGAGAGGTAAGTGTCTCAACAGGAACAAGTCCCATTTGCCGTGCTTCACCGTTGCTGGCCAGTTTTGCTAAAGAATCAGCCTTATGGTTATGCTCTCGGGATATGCAATAGATGGCATAATAATCGAACTGATTCAACACTTCTTGGACCCGAGTGAGATATGTAGCCAACCTTCGGTCCCTTTCTCCTCGAATTTGACATACGACCAATTGCGAATCGCAGTAAATTTCCACAACAATAATTTTCAAGTCTTTTGTGAGTCTAAGCCCAGCAAGTAAAGCTTCATATTCGGCCTCATTATTAGTTGCACGGAAATCAAACTTCAGAGCATAACATACGGATCGACCTTCTGGGGTTTCAAGTACAACTCTAGCGCCTGAGCAATGGTCATTCGATGCACCATCTGTGTATAGCTTCCATATGTATTTGGGAGACTGACTGGTTTCGGACAAGTCCTCCGGTATAGTGAACTCAGCAATGAAATCTGCTAGATCTTGTCCTTGAATAGCCCACCTTGACGTGTAAGCTATATCAAACTGACTCAACTCGATGTTCTACTTTAACTTGCAAGACGACTCAGGCCACATAAGGACCTGTCATAATGGCTGGTAGGTATATACTGTGATATAATGAGCCTGAAAGTAGGGACAGAGCTTTCTCGAGGCAATGATGAGACAGTAGGCCAGATTTTCACACTTCGGATAGTTTCTCTCTACTTCGGTCAATCGTTTGCTAATGTAATATACCGGTCGTTGTACCCGATCCTCCTCCCGAATTAATGCAGCATTGATTGCATTCTCCGACACTACCAGATAAACGTATAGTCTCTCATGATCAATCGGCTTCGACAAAATAGGCGGCATAGCTAGGTGCTGAACCAGTGCTCGGAATGCGTCGTCACACTCCTCGGTCCATTCAAAGTTCCGCTTTCCTTTCCTGATCATATCGAAGAAGGGAATACATTTATCGGTGGATTTGGAGATGAACCTGCTTAATGCTTCTACCTTCCCATTAAGGCTTTGCACTTGCTTTATAGTTTTAGGAGTTTTGAGATTCCGAATCGCCCAGATCTTCTCGGGATTAGCTTCAATTCCTCAAGCATTAACAATGAATCCAAGGAATTTTCCGAAGGCGACTCCGAAGTGGCACTTCAATGGGTTAAGCTTCATTCGATGTTCTCGGAGGATGTTGAACATTATTTCAAGGTCTTTGACGTGATTGATGAAGAGCCGCGACTTTACAAGCATATCATCCACGTACACATCCATAGTTTTCCCGCTCTGGCTGGCAAACATTCGATTAACAAGTCTTTGATAGGTCGCCCCAATGTGCTTAAGTCCGAACGACATCACTTTGTAACAATAGAGTCCGAGATCGATGACAAAGCTGGTATGCTCTTGATGGGTAGGTGCATCAGTATCTGATTGTAGTCGGAATACGCATCCATAAAAGACAAGAGCTTGTGTCCGGCCGTTGAATCTACAAGCTGATCAATTCTGGGAAGCGGAAAACTACCTTTAGGGCATGCTTTATTTAGGTATGAGTAGTCCACACATGTTCTCCATTTCCTCTTTGGTTTCCTGACAAGCACTGGGTTGGATACCCATTCTGGTTATAATGCATCTCGGATAAACCCGTTATTCTAGAGTTTCTCCACCTCTTCTCTCAGGGCGGCAGATCTCTCTGGATCCATACCGCGCCTCTTCTGCTTGACCGGGACATGCCGTGGGTCAATATTCAATGTATGGCTCGCGATGTCCAGTGAGATCCCACACATGTCTGAGTGTGTCCAGGCAAACACGTCGAGGTTTGCCCAGAGAAATTCAACCAATTCCTCTTCATCTGTTGGCTTAGCTGAGACTCGATCTTTATAATTCTGGAGTCATCATCATCATCGATCGTCAACTCTGCCATGGAAGCTTGACTGTCTTTGACTTCCTCTTCATTATCATCGTCTCCTGGATCAAGATATTTTAGGAATTGGTTGGGGCGCCCGGGCCTAGGCCCAGGCATTAGCGGTCAATTGTCGATAAAATGGACACAGAGAGATTCCTCTATGCCCTTGCCCTTCTCTTTTCGTTGTACCTCTAGTAGCTCAGCAACATAACAGGCGCGTCCAGCTGCCTGATCTCCCTGAACAACTCCAACCCCGTTGCTAATCGAAAATTTCAAAGTTAAACACCAAGGGGCAATAGCTGCCCTGAATTCAACTAGGGTCGGTCGGCCCAAGAAAGCATTGTACGACGAATTAATATCCAATACAATGAACTGCAACATCTGGATTCTCCGACGTTCTCCAACTCCCAAATCCACTGGTAATTCTACCATTCTAGAGGGTATAGTTGCACTTCCATTGAAACCATGTATACGGGATTGACACGGCTTCAGGTCCTTTGCTTCCATTTTCATTTGGTTATACGCTCGCTTGAAAAGTATATTCATTGAGCTTCCACTGTCCACTAAGATCCTCTTCATCCAAGCAAGACCTATCTGAGCTGAAATGACTAGTGGATCAATGGTGGGGGCTTCAAATCTATCAGCATCTCTATCTCGGAAAATGATGTTGTTGTCATCGTCTTCTGTTGTTTAGCTGGAGCCCCATCGTCAAGATTACTACAACACTCTAAGTCTGCATAACTAATCGAACTGGCATACGACTCCATTTCCCTCTAGCTCTGATCCGCTGGATGAGGACCACCACTAAATGTGTTAATCACTAACCTCCCGTCAGTATGTGCAGGTCCCTCCGGCCTAGCCTGATTCGGTACTTGATTTTGATTTGATGGGCCCGCACCTCCAACC
This sequence comes from Allium fistulosum, assembly GCA_030737815.1. NCBI lineage: Eukaryota > Viridiplantae > Streptophyta > Magnoliopsida > Asparagales > Amaryllidaceae > Allium > Allium fistulosum. The sequence goes on from CM060902.1 coordinate 1,530,239,664, forward strand.
TGCGGTGCTCGAACAAATTGTTCCAACTTCCTATCTCGGATTAACTTCTCGATGATATCCTGTAAATGGCGACATTCATTGGTATTGTGACCGTAGCAATCATGGAATCTATATAATTTTCTAGATTGAATCTGCTTTTCGGATGACTGCTTCGGAGCAGGCTTCTTATATTGGCCAGTATTACAGGTTTGCAAGTACACATTCTCCAGGGATGTATTCAAAGGAGTATAGGCGTCAAACATAGGAGCTCTACATCGCGGTCCGCTACTTTGATCCCACTTCTTACCCTGATTTCCATCGCTTTTCTTCTGATTCTGCTTATTCTGTATATTCAACTGCACCTTTTTGGAATTCTCACTGGTTTGTTTCACAGCGACATTGCTCTAGATTCCTTCTACACTAGGCCCTTCATCATCCTTCTTCCTAGACTATTTCGCATCTTCCTCCTCAAGAACTGGGTTGCCTTGGAATAGAAACGGTCTAATGACGTAGGTGGTTTTCCAGCCAACTAGTTGCCAAATTCAGAATCATGATCGATTCCCTTAGTCAGTGCAATCAATATGGAATTATCATTAGGGTTACTAATCTCTGGGTAAGCGGCATGGAACCTTTCCAGATAACGTCTAAGTGTCTCTCCAGGAGCTTGAGTGACGCTAAATAAGGTGTTCACATCCTTAGGTCTTGTAACGTGCATACGAAACTGTTCAATGAATTTCGTAGCTAACTGATCAAAGCATGAAACAGATCGGGGTGACGAGTGAGTAAACCACATAGTCGTGATGCTCCTTAGAGAGATTGGAAAACCTCTACATTTGACCGCATCGTTGGCTCGTGCGGCATTCGTAATCCATTCATACTTCAAAATGTGCTGGTTAGGGTCTAAACTCCCTTCGTAAATGGGTAAAGTTGGCATTCTAAATCGATGAGGCGGTTCAGCATAAAGTATGTCATTAGTAAAGGGTGTATGACTCCAGGAGATTCCCCAGTCGTCATTGGAGAGGCCCTAACTTTCTCGCATCATTTGACGGATCATGGTCGGCATGTCTGGAATCTGGACATTCTGGGCATGCTAGGCCAAGGTGCGGTCGGGTTCCACAATGCGAGGATGGGCCGGGCGCGGTCGACGGTCCATACCTCACCTCCTTGGCTCCAGGTCTTCGGGAACATAGGGTTCAGGAGTATGATCGTGTTGACGACGGTTCGAATCCGTTCGGTTTTGAATGTCAGCTTCCAAGTCGATAACGGTGGCAGCAACACGATTATCAGTGATGTGATAAGGAATTGTCCCTCCTCGAGAGGAGGGGCCTGCTTGGTGACTAGTAGATGGACCAGGTCCTGATTGTCCAAGATTCAGAGTGCGCTGATGCCTGGGAGCTTGTGCATAGCTTCCATCCAGTCGTGGATGTGTGGATCTGTGATGGTAATCGGAAGAATCAGAGTTCTCAGTGGATGAGTAGGAAGCTTGATCCTTTCTGCATCTCCTTCATCTTTCCTGATTCAATTGGTTGGTTAACTCCGTGTTAGCACAGATCTGCTGGGTAAGCTGCTGGCAACTTTGGGTCAGCTCTTGCATCAACATCTGAAACTCCTCCCTGGTGACAGGGCCTTGTGGATCTGAAGGTCCCATTGAGTTCTGACCGGTAGCTGGTTGCTGCGCAAGATTCTGTCTTTGTCTTCCTTCCTAATCTACGGCGGTTGAGGTAGTCCTTGTAGTGACCATGGTGAAGGGTGAAGCTCTCTCCTAGACTTGATACAAATCTGAATAGGACGGAAGAACTTCTAGGTATGAGATTTGGATCTTCTCCTTAGATTCTTGCAATCCGATATCGGTAGTAGATCCAAAGAGCAGGAGAAAAGCTGAGAGTTTCTCGATGAAAGCACCAAAATGTTTGTACCAAAATTGGGCACAACGCTCTTCGGACGTATTTGAAGAGATTAAAATGAAGAATATAAATGAAAAATGAGGTTAATCTAACAAACACGCCAAAAACAGACAAACAGAAATGTAAGAACATAGGATTTAGAGTGGTTCGGCATTATAGCCTACGTCCACTAGGGAAATTTTGCTATTTTATTGATGACTCTCGCTGATTACAATTGTAGACTCAAGATACAACAATGATTTCGGCAGAGTATCGGCGTTCCAGCGTCCAAAAAATCCCTTTTCTGGAGGCCTTGGACTGCTATTTATAGGTGTAGGCTTCAAATATCTCCCTCCAATCTCGGAAGACCCTTTCTCTCATGTGGGCGGGCACACAAGATCGATCCTTGGACATTTGGGATCGATCCCCGATCGATACGTCCCTAATTCGTATCGATCCAAAACACTTCATTTTGGGCTAAGATCAATCAAGTACATTCTCGAGGCTGCACGTAAGCTCTTGCGAAAATTTTGTGGCATTGGGACTTGTAGATTTTGAGTTATGATCGATGCAAGTATGGATTTATAGTGTGCTATTGAACTCGTATCGATACGATTCGTATCGTTTTGATTCGTATCCTTCTGATTCGTATCCATGCATCACGTGTCGATCAGATGACGTGGCACTATATTTTAGGATCAATCCACTTTTCATGCCGAGTGACCGAGTCTTCCTCTTGAACGTGCCTCTGTTCGTATCAACCATATATATTCTCTTTATATCGCTTGTTTGAGGTCAATTTGTATCGATGCTTACACTCCTATTCGTATCGATATAGGCTCATGCTTCCCGTATCGATTGACGAGCGATACAAAATGTATTCAAGTGATGGGTACGAAATGGAGTTCTTTCGTGGATATGAACTTTTGTTTACTTGATGGATACGAACTACGGTTGGCCTTGATTGATACGAAGTAGGGTGAGTTCGATGGATATAGAGCAATGCACATTCGGTGGATACGAACCAATAGCCGCTTGGTGGATATGAAGGAAACCTTCTGGAGGGATGGATACGTGCTTAACTGCTTGAGGGATGGATACGAAATAAAGGCTCATGAGTTAATGGTTACGAAATTCCATGGGTACGAACATGGTGTTTCAACTTGAGGGATACAGATTTGCATGGATACGAATGGAGTTGTTTTCCTCATCCTTGATCGATCAATATCTTATGCATACGTACTCCGATTGACTTGAAATTTGGAGCGTTGGCTTTCATAACTTTGCTTGTCATATCATATCAATTGTAGCTCGATCCAGAATCGAGAAAAATTTACTAGTATCCATAATGAACCAGTGTATAACCGATCTTCGGGACGGACCGTCCTTGGTTTCCAATCAAGTTCTTAGTGTCACGACCTTGCCAAAAGGCAGGATAACAATTATGTTCACTAAACTTATTCTCAATAATATTCAATATGGAAGATAGGTGAAACCTTTTATGATTATAGAGGTATAACTTACAAGTGTCCTTGTTTAGACCTCTAACATTCCAACTTATCATAGACATTTAGGGAGTGGAGGTTTACTCCTCAATTTTCTAGGAGAAACCTCTCGCAAAACGCTCGCCTTACCTTTCTCTTCGGCTCTTTTAAATTGCTTATCATAATTCCGGTTTGGATTAGTGAGCTTTTTTCTTAAGTTAGTATCCTCCTCCTCCCCATCTGACATCTACACTTCAATGTTCACATTATTTAGATTGCTAACATCTTCATTTGTAACAGGCCCCTGCACTTCTGACTCTACAATATGGACTTGGGATGGTGTCTCAACCTGGATATCAATAGCTAGTGCATCCACTGAATCCTTCTATACCTCACTTCCCTCTTCGACTGGGGTGACTGGATTTCCATATGGTTACTAGTGTAATTGTTGGTGTAATTATTAGTTAGATGTATCTCTAATACCAGCTCTTTTTAAGTGGGTTCTGCAGTAGTAGGGTTCATGTTTTTATCTTGGATGAACTACCTAGTAGTATCTGCAATGTTAACATCCACTTTCCACCTCCATACTTGTTTGATTGCGGAGACTACCGTAGCATGCTGGGCATCGAAGTGCCCAAAGCACTTACACTGATTACACATCGGTGGCACAAATTCATACTCCACATCTTACACACATATATTTACCTTGTCGTCCCTTGCTCTAACCTGTTTTTTAATACGTCGCCTGCTTTAATATCAACAAGAACTCTAGCATATTTTAATTTTGTGATATTCCTTGTATTATCATCCATGGCCAGTAGAGTGCTTAATAAACTCACAAGTTTGTTAACACCTCTGGCATTCTACAATGCCAAGTCAATATTTAACATGCTAACCCAAACTGGGTGGGATTCCAGCATATCCCTCTCCAATCTTAAATTAGGCTCTCATATCTTAGTGAAAATTAGCCTACTGTCCATGAACTAAGATCCACCAATTAGCACCTTTTTACAATCATTCTCATTACTGAATTTAACCAGATAACCCATTTTCTATGGCAAAAACATCCTATTTTCCTGTAGGTTGCCACTCCTACTTGATATAAGCATTAAGATGAATATAATAAGGCCTCCTACCCACTAAATAAATGTAAATTGAATTGCTCCACATTGATTTAGCTATAGAGAACACTTCATCATCCAGAATAGCATTTCCCCCATCATCATCACCCGATAGAGCATCAAATTTGAAGACCTTACCTTCAATACACGTGTTACCGGCGATCAAGTCCACCCATGAGTGTAATCTTACTTTAAATTCCTTGAGTTTAGCCATGTTAGCCATACCTCTCAAATCAATATGAGGTTGCATGTAAACTCTAGATTGTTGCATTTTGTCTTTGGCTTTTCTCTTTACCTCTTTCCAGCCAGTATCTTCATCTTTGTGAATTCCTGATTCATCTGCTTCGGGATTAGGTAAATTGCTAGGGTTTTCGCCACTTTTGGAGGTCGCCATTTTTATTATACACACACACAATTGTTGAAATTAGCTAATTGATTTGTGTAAACAAAAATTGAGATTATACACAAAATACAATTAAGATGAACCTTGAGTCTACAATTGAAACCATGAAGAAGGAGAACGAAAATACAAAAAATAAACAAAAATTGTAAAATCTAGGAAACACCAAAGCCAAACGTCCGAAGGGTAAATCAAACATATGAATTAAGATGTCTGGATTTCGAACAACCTTAACTCGAGAGTAACTAGTTCAATTCAACTCAATTCAAACGTCTTGATCCTTTTTCAAATGTCTGGAATCGAAGTCGAACGTCTAAGAAAGGAAGTCATACTTCTAAATACCTAGATAATACTTTATATATATAAGAAGGTTAGACATCTGAAATGTTTTTCAAACGTCTAAATTGTTTCAGTAAGCCCAGGTTGAACTTGGCCCAAGGCAAGTAGGGTGAATCGAGGAACTTGCCCCCACTTTCTCGACCTTTAGGAGTTCACATAGCTTCATGGAGCCGGTGCAACAAGGAGTATCAGTTCTACACTTTATGATGTACCCAGTTCACACTTCATAGTGGGCGTAACGTGGAACTCAACAAGGCATGCAAAAAACAGTTCAATTGGAAGCCCTTATTATTACTGGGGCATGTTCGATCATATGTTAAACATGTTGGAATCATGGATTGAGAGATGGAGATTCCGCAATAGTATGGTTATACTGTTGGGCAGTGGTTGGACCTATGGGAGAATTGCTATAGTGATTTCTTTAGCTTTAAGTTCAATTGTAATGAGAAGGTGACACGAATGCTTCGGTAGGCATGAATCGTCAAGGCAGTATACTCGGCGCAAGCCTAGGCATTGCGATGTCCGTTTAGTGTGTAAGTGCAATATATGTGATTCATCATTGAGAATTTTAACTCAACGTTGGTTAGATAGTTATTATAGGGATTATATACTAGGAATTGACCTAGAGCAATTAGTTGTTGGTTGTTCAACCCTCAGTTGGAAACCTTCGTAAGCTATGGTTGATGTTGGTGTATTAAAAATTATACCCATAGTTTGTAACGTAACCAATCTTTAGATGTAATACACGAACACAAATAGAAACCCTAGGTTGTATAGATTATAGATGAAGTTACTTGCTTATGAACACCACGCACTAGTAATACAGTTATTCACCTGACTTTGTCTGATCCGCTTATTTCTTCCCTTTCTGTGCCCACCATAAGAGGACATGCCAGTAGGTGATTTGGCTAGGACATGGTGCATGGAGGAGAATGTTGGAACTGTGTTAACACCAGTGGGGTAAATGGGTAAATTTCAAAAAAATATATTTCATTTTTAATATTATCGGGCCCATGAAGTCTAAATTTATGTAGATTGGATCAAAATTTATTTTAAATAAAATCAATATTTTATTTAAGTTGCAAATAAAGTTTTAATTTAATGTCGTAATCATATTATATTATAATACGTGTATCATATACATGTGGTGTTCGTACACATACGACATAAAAAGTGTACATGGCTTAACATGCTCGTGTATAACTGATGAGATTTACACCACAACGAAATATTAGCCCCTCCATATACGTATGTGTTGTCTAATATATTTATATTTATATTTATATTTACATTTATATATTTAAACAATATAAAATAATATTTGTAACATACAAATGTTATATATATATATAATTGACATTATAATATAAAGTAATTGTAAATATTAATATAAATAGTTTTGACTTCAGATTTTAAATTTCAGATCTAGATCTATATAATAAAATATATAGAGATTTCAAATTAAAATCAATATATTAATTCTTAAATATATACATATTATGTACAGTTCGAAAATAATTTTTTATGCATTGCATGTATTATATATATATTAAATTAATATTTCAAAAGTATAAATATGTAATAACTATATATATTAATATGTATTAATGTGAAAAACGATTAAATAAATATTTATATATTAACAAATATTCAGATTTAATGATATTAATCAAAATAATTTTTTTAAAAGCTCACGATTAAAAAATAGGTTTTTGTTGATTAATGATTTCTGTACGTAAATATTAAAAACAAGTTAATTTCTTTTTAAAAACTATCCTTAAGTATATGTATAATTTTTATCAAATATTTGTAAGTTTATTTTATAATAGTGGAAAATAGGCAGAAGGACAATAGTTTATTTTATAATAGTGGAAAATAGGCAGAAGGACAAACTTTGAAAAAAAAATTAGGCTGAAGGACAACAAGTTTCATTTTTAGGTTGAAGGACAATGTTGAATATAACTAGCATTTTGTACAGTGTAAAACTGAATATAATGCTGGTTATAACTAGCATTCTGTATAGTGTAAAAACTGAATATAATGCTAGTTATAACTAGCATTGTCCTTCAGCCAAAAAATGAAACTTGGTGTCCTTCTGCCTAATTTTTTTCAAAGTTTGTCCTTGTGCCTAATTCCCTCTATATATTATGTACGGATTCAAATATACATATATATACAAAAAAAAATTATTTTCGAAAACAATAATGTATATAAATAACAAAATTTATATTTACATATTTTATATAATTATGTTTATACTTTAAAATACATTTTTTATTTTAAATTCATTTTAAATATTATTAAATTCGAAAAATACTTTTTTATAATGTTTCAATCATAGGCTACATGTTTATATATATGTATAATTTGTTCAAATACTACCATATATATTATCATCGAATGTAGATAACACAAATATATGTGGATTAGTGATAATTCATATGCTATCCAAGCACATATATAACATGATGAACTATTATATATAAATATAAATGTAAATGAATGATTTACCTTGACTAAAGCCTAGTTGTAGCATGTTGAATCGTTGAATCTAAGAACTCGTTGAATCAGTATCAAACTTCCAGAACGAGCTACATGACTAAATCAGCAACCACCGATCTACTATTTTTATTTAAATTATGTTTTAGAAGCTTGAAAATTAAGGAGCAATGGCAAGAGGGAGGTCGGCTAGTTCTAGTCTAGATTGAGGAAAATTCAATAGTTCATAAAGTGGAGTTTAAGGTATTTAAATAGTAGAGATTCAAAGGAGCAAAAAGGGGATAAAAATTGACATTCTCCTCTTAATATTTCCCACCATTTGAATCATCATTTAACCCCACTACAACTCCTTATGGCTGACAACTATATGCCTATATTTGGGCCTCAAAATTGCTTCAAGCCTGATCAATAAAAAATGCATCTAAAGCTAATTCAAATGCTCATCGATATCGTATATCGACACGTGTGTATATAACTTTTATATATACACCAATTCAACACTGATCAACACAAACTAAATAAAATTTTATAATTAATGATTATGAAATATTAATTAATTTAATTAATTTATAAGAATTATAATTAATCAAATCAGTTGGTAATATAAGTATTCAACTTTCGATTGTGTGACTTTTGGATGTAAATTCGGTCAGTGATTAATATCGAACAATTCAAATATTTACGTCCTCACATCACCTTAGCTAGTAATGTGATATTATGGCTAAATTTATTTCATACACAGCTTCGGTAAAATCCAATTTTACTTATTTAAGCATTACCTAGCAATGATAAATTTACCCCAATTATTTTCGTCAAAACTATATCACATTGGTACTTATGAAATTTGGCAATAATCAAAATTCCAACATCGTTCACATTCAACTTTATAGTACAAACACAAACTCCTTGGCTCGATAATAACAATTATTATTAACCAAACTGCTCTGGCCAGAGACTTCGATTTTGGGTTGACTTCAGCTGACCGTGACACTAACCCCATATAGCTGAGGAGATGAATTCTCTATTGAATAGTGTTTTACTTCCAATTCTTCCACTTGACCCAACTATAGTCGTTCGATGGACACTGCGCCACGGTTTAACTATAATCAAAGTGGAGTTTCCATATTGAAACTTTACATTATTCTCAAGTTGAGAGAATGTAATATCACATCGATATTTTTTGTTTGACCATAGTTATATTAATCAACATACAACAATCAGGTGAGTCATTCCACGGTTAACCAAAACTATCAGTACGTAACCCTTTGATGCCCTCACAAGACATTAGTAACACACTGCCCAACATTTATAGAGCGTTATGTACTCTAGTCTCAATAGATATATTGGTATCCAGTCTTGATGCATCTTGATTGGGATTATCTAAAACGATGTGTTTATTATATTGTGGTAACTTGCTCATGATTACAATACAATGTAATTACTATTACAAAACACACCATTTATGGATTTTCTATTAAATATACTTTATATTAAATAAATAATTAATATAACACATTATATCAAGTATATAATAGAAAGAAAATACCTTTTATTTCAAATGAGATTTTATTACAGAGTTAATAATTTACAATAAATTGTAGAATTGCCCTTAGGACATACCTCTAACTCTATCAGTCTCCTACTTTCACTTGGGGCCAATTATGGAATCTCTATCCCATCTCTTTGATCAATTTGATGAGAACTGTTTGATTTAGACCTTTTATGAATAAATCTACTATGTTATTTTAATTATCTACTCTATCAATTAACTCTCTCTGATGTTGATAAACTGTCTTTATCACGCAAAACTATTTAAAGTAAGTTTCTCAACTTTTAGTGAGCTCTTCTCATTACATTGTTATCATATAACAATAATGTAGTATTCTCAGTACTTGGAATCATCCTTTGCTTAGCTATAAATTTATATTTATTTATTGCTTTTATTGTGGCGCTATTCAAGGCGTGCACATAGATTTTAGTTGAATCAACCACAACCTTTTGTTTGGAACATTTAAAACTTAAAGCTCGTTAACTTAGGTTTAAATATAAATATAATATCGACACACTATACCCAATATCACTTATGAAGTTTGAGTCTGAATACCCCTTTATAAGAAGTTTGTTGTTTTTATAAATAGTTCTCTTGTATTTTGTAAATATTCGAGAATACTTTAAGTTAACATTTAGCGATCTTAATTTGGATTTGATATTTTCTTCAAGCATCAAATAGATAAGTAAATTACCATATTGTAGTAATACAACATGTATGATAATTCCTATTGCTAATGCATAAGGAATCCACCTTGCGTGTTCCATATTAAACATTTTAATAAGATGACTTTACATATCATTTGGGACATTCCCAACAATCTTTATACTTAATATAAAAGATATCATTTACAAGTCCAATGTCAAGTATTAAACAACTAAACTTACTAATTTTAACATAAGTACATAGTTAACAATCAACGGTATGTTGTTTACTTATAGTTTAGAAATATCTATGTACCTTCTACTGGATCTTTTTTATGGACACACGCTTCCTTTGCATTTTGACTGAAAATCAAATTATTCGATATTTCTATCAATATACTTATTCAATTCTGATGCTTATAGAATGATAGTTTCATACAATTCTTGGATCATGTTCGAAAAACCCAAAAACTCAATATCGCTCTAACTGACTTCGAGACTAGTTATTATGCATAAATAATCTATTCTTTATCATTATTTAGAAGTTTATATTTCAATACATATGTTCCAAAACACAAGGTCATACCAAAGCGATAATTTTGTGAGTAAATATGAATTAACATGAGTGAGTTGAATGACGAATCAATTACACTAATTTCAACAATTAAAATTTATGATATTATTCTTACCAATGTTGCTCATTATATCCCAACTGCATTAGTCTTGCTTTTGAAGAAACATTTGTGTTCGATGGATCATAACCCTTCAGGTACAGCTACTAAAATTGTGTTTTGATAACGTAGTTGAAATTCTTTCGGATTTGTGCATCATACCATATGGTAGAGTCAATACTCTGAATGGTTTAATTAACAACTGAGGATTATCTATTTTCGATGTTGATAGGAACTCGTTGTCTCTCTTCAATGTATAAAAATACTTATTAGACACTTTAATGCGTTGTGTTCGTTTAGGTTAGGTTAGTTTCATTTCATCTCACGTAATCAATTTAATCTTTGAATTGTATCCAAATCATTTTAGCACCAAATCTATTTAAAAGAAATCCCTTCACTACGAAGTTGGAATTTCTTTAAACAACAATTGTTTCTCAGTGCAACATAATATGAATTTGTAAAGACTTTATGAATTTCCTTTTACATAAAACTGATTTAGTTTGAGTTTACAATACTTATGTTCAAAACATAAATTAGTCATCCAATGACTATCATTTCCAAACTTCTTTTAGGGTAATTCATACAAGATCCCTCACGTACAATTATTATGTGCAGCTTTTCGACTAACATAACCTGTTAACTTCATATTAGAAGTTAACTCAACTTTATTCACAAATAACCATACTTTATTCAACAAAGTTTGATTACTCCTTATCGATATGTCATTATGTATTATAGAGAGGAGTGATGTAACGATCCGTCTTTTCGACCCTCAAAAGTCGACACTTAATACATCCACAGTATTCATGTGTCGAGCATCTAAATGTTGGAAAGACAAGTCATTAGGGGTGAAAGAAAAAGAAAGACAAGAAGAAACTAAATAACACATAATCTCACAATGCAAAGGAATAGCGTATAATAATCAATATAAAATTTTATATAATCATTTCCAAAATGATACATCAGAGTCATAATAGTACAACTTCCTACCTGGGACAGTTATAACTACACATAACTAAAGTTTATGGCATTATTTTTTCATTTAATTTCCCTCCATGATGTTTTTCAGCTCGTTTTTGAAATTTTAATGGCGTCTTCTTCGTCTTCCTCTTCTTCGTTTTCTTTCTCTCTTGACTCTGTTTCTTTTCCACCTCTTTTTTCCTCCTCTTCTTCTACCTCATCATCTGTTCTATCATCATCTCTCCATTCTTCTTCTGCCTCCCTCCAGTCAGATTCCATCAAGAAGGATTCTTCTTCTTTGAATTCTAATTGGTCCTCTCTCTTCAAATCTTTACCTTGTAATGCTGGATCTTATAAACCTATTCATTTTGATATACCTCGACATAAGTCTCCAATTGATTTACCCGATCTTGTAAGGGAGGAAGGATTGAAGTACTGGAATAATCATTTGGTTGGTTTCTTTTTGGATGGTACGCTTTCTTTCTTGACTGTTGTTAATTTCTTGAAAAGACATTGGAAGCTTAAAGGTGAAGTTGAATTTAAATCCGATGGGTATAATTTTTATTTCAATTTTTCCAATCAAGAAGATAAGGAACATGTTCTTAACTCGGATCCTATTTTTATAAGGGGAAGAATGTTCATAATCACAAAATGGGATCCGTCTATTGGTATTTCTCAAGCTCAAGTTAAAAAAGTGCCTGTGTGGATTCATTTTCATAGGATTCCTATTATTCTTTGGACATTGGTAGGGATTAACTGGTTAGCTTTTCATGTTGGTAGACTAATCTGTTTTGATAGTGGTACTGAAAAACTGCAGAGATTTAAGTATGCAAAGGCATTAGTGGAGATCTCGCCTGATTTTGAGCTACCTGAATCTATTCCTATTCCTCGGTTGGGAAATAATTGTCCAGATGTTCAACTGTCATATGATTGGAAGCCAAGAATCTGTTCACATTGTAAAATCTTTGGTCATGATACTGTCAGTTGTGAGTTTGTAAATAAGGCGAAAGATATTGATGTAAGTAAAATGCATGATTTGGTGGAGAATGTAGATAAGAATCAGTGTGATCATGATACTGCTAATACCAACTTAATTGATCATAGCTGGAAAGATGTAAAGAGGAGAAATAAAGGAGTATGGAAGAGGAAAGAGTCGGTGGTTAAAGAGAAGATTCAATCAAATGTTGATCCTATTAGTAGCATAGTAAAAGGCATAGGAAAAGATACTGAAGTACATAATGTTAATAGTTCTTGCTCAATAGTCACTTCTAATTCATTTTCAGTTCTATCAAACTTCTCTCTTGACACATCTCGGGATAGTATACCTGGTGTTTGTAGTGATGCTATTCCACCATTTACATCTCCTTCAGTTGACAATCTTTCCAATTATTCATTAGAGTCTGCTGCCAAAGTTGTATCATCTGTTTTCTCTAATAACACTACCTCTGTTTCATCATCATGTAGTTCATAATTTAGTTCTCAGTCTCCATCCATGTTTGTATCCAATACTTCTTCACCTTATCTACATTTGTCTCCTCCTAATCACATTATACTTCCTCCTTCTTCTAAATCAAGTAAAAGTACAGAAGTCATGTCTAATACTGGTATTATTAGTACTTTGGAAACTGGTGATTTGAATAAAGGAAAAGATTTTAAGGCTCAGGAGGTTCTACCTCTATCTTCATCAAAAAATAACTCTCACTCAAGACATACAAGGAAGAATCCTTCACCTTTGCTTCCCCTACTTCCTATTAAATGAATAATATTGCTTTTTGGAATATAAGGGGGGCTAATTTACCCTCTAAACAGATTGAGATATAGAATCTTATAAAGGACAAGGATATACATTTGATGTGTATTTCTGAAACTAAGCTAGATATTCATTCTACGCTCAAGGCTATTCGCTTGATATCTCCTTCTTGGTTACATGATCATAACTTTTTTGAATCTAATTATGGTAGATTATTAACTTTATGGAATCCTCAATTTTTCAAACTTTCTAAAATTAGTGCCTCTGATCAATACATTCACTATAATTGTATTCATTTGCCATCCAATATGAGTTTCCTTCTAACTTCAGTTTATGCTCAAAATACTTTATCTTTGAGATAGGTTCTTTTGGATCAACTTCCATCTTTAAATTCTTCTTCTATTCCTTGGCTGATAGGTGGTGATTTTAATTGTATGTTTGCATGTAATCAGAAATATGGTGGTTGTCCTTTATCTCTTAAGGATATTTCTCCTTTAAACAGTGCTATAAATCAAGCTAACCTTATCCTTGTTAAATACTTTGGTTCAGATTTTACCTGGTCGAACTGTAATAGGAGTGGTAATCCAACTCTTTGTAAACTTGATCATATTTTCATAAATCTTCCTTTTCTTCAATTTTGGCCAAAATCATTTTATCACATACTACAGCCTTCTTTATCTGATCACTGTCCATTAATATTTCATTGGGGAGTTGATGATTTCTGTGGAGGGAAATACTCTTTTAAATTTTTAAATTTTTGGACTAAGCAGGTGGACTATCATGTTATTCTTAAACAAGTTTGGAATATGCAATTTGGCAAGGATCCTCTAGCAAATATTACTCTCAAGATGAAAGCACTTAAATTTCATCTAAAGGTTTGGTCTGCAGCTAATTTTGGTAAGGAATCTAAACTTTCTTCTCAGATTAGGAATGAGCTTATTAGGATACAGGAAGTCTTGAGTTCTAGGCCATTTGATCCTATTTTACAACATGTTGAATTGCAATTAAAGAATGATCTTGAACAAGTTATTGAAAAGGAAGTGTCATCACTCAAACAAAAGATTCATATGAGAATGGAGAAAGAGGCAGATAGGAATACTAAGTATTTCCATAACTTTCTAAAAGTTAAGAGAAATCGAGAATGCATTTTTCAGATAAAGGATATGAATGGTAATTTGGTGAACTCTTTTGATGGTATTAATGAGGCTTTTGTTCAATATTTTAAATCTATCTTAGCTCCATCAAAATCATTCATTCCTGATATAAAAAAGCTTTATGATATTACTCTTCCAACTTTGTCCAACCCTCAGTCTAATTCTTTGATATATGAAATATCTGCTAATGAAATCAGAACTGCGGTTTTTAGTTTGGATAGTAATAGTTGTGAAGGCCCAGATGGTTATAATGCACACTTTATACAGCAGAGTTGGAATATAATTGGATTTGATATTGTTAAAGCCATACAACATTTTTTTCTTAACAACAAGTTTCTTGTTGGGCTATCTGCTACTGCCATTACCTTAATTCCCAAGATTGTTAATCCAACATTAGTTGCTGATTTTAGGCCAATTTCGTGTTGTAATATCATCTATAAAATCATCACAAAGGTTTTAGCTAATAGATTGCAATTAGTCTTACCATCCATCATCTCCAATAATCAAGCAGCGTATACTAGTGGAAAAACATTTCACCAAGATGCATGTTAAAGCTGGATATTAAGAAGGCATTTGACTCTATTGATTGGAATTCTATTTTAGCTATTATGTCTAGGATGAACTTTCCTAAGCCTTTTTTAGCTTGGATTTATACATGTATATCATCACCTATGTACTCTATTTCGAGAGAGGGTGGACTGTATGGATATTTTAAAGGTGTACAGGGTGTTAGGCAAGGTGATCCTATTTCTCCATACTTATTCATAATTGTCATGGAGCTTCTAAATTCCATTTTGATGGATCTTGTTGGTAAAAAAGTCCTTCAGCTTCATCCCAAATGTAAACAGCCTCTCATTACTCATCTTCTCTTTGCTGATGATCTGATCATTTTTACTAAGCCTACTTATAATAATATTCAGTGTATTATTTCCTCTCTGCAATTCTTCTATTCCATCACTGGCCTTCAAATAAATCTTTCAAAATCAAATATTTTGGTTGCTGGTTTGAATACTTTACAGAAGAATGATATTATTAAATACTCGGGTCTTCAAGAATTATCTAAAAATTCTTACTATTTAGGCTTGCCTATCATTAGCTCTAGAATTATCAAACAAAATTGCTTGCCACTATTTGAAAAGATTATTGAAAGGCTCCAGATATGGCCTACTGATAAACTGTCACAAGCTGGTAGGCTAACAATTATACAATCAATTGCTGTGGCTATGTCAACTTATTGGACTAGACATTACATTCTTCCAATTAAGCTAATTAATATGATTTCTAGTGCGCTAAATAAATTCCTCTGGCATGGTGACCCTTTTTCTAGAAAGCTTATTCCTATTTCTTTCTATAAGCTGTTTGATGCTAAAAAGTATGGAGGACTTGGTATTACTAATATTTTTCAATGGAATAAAGCTGCTATTTCAATATATTTCAATAAGATCTTTGCAACTGATAAGAACTTATGGTCTCAATAGGTTAATCACAATCTTATTGGCAAGAGGAATTTTTGGACATCGCAATACCACAAAACTGTAGTTGGAGCTGTAGGTGTATTCTTAAGCTTAGGGAAACTTTTATTCCTTTCATACAATGTAATTATGTATTGATTAAAGGATTGTCTTTCTGGCATTCTCAATGGGCTAAACAGGGACTGATCTTAAGTACTTTAGTTGAATATAATCTAAGAAGAAATTCAGGAATTTCAGAGGAGGCAAGAGTTGATGAGTTTATACATGATGATTGTATAGTTTTACCATATTCCATCTCCTTTCAACTAAGGAATTTATGGAATCTCATTACTAATAATCCTATTAAAAATAATGACAATGTTCTAATTTGGTCAGAGAAGAGTAAAAATCATTATATTAGGCTTGTTTACAATTATCTCTGTCAAAATGGTTCTGAGTTTCCCTGGCACTCAAGAATTTGGAAAACTGGATGTAATGCAAAGAAAACTTGTTGCTGTGGAAAGTGATGGCAAATGCTTTAAACACCAAGGATAAGCTTTGTAGAATGGGTATTATTTCAGAGGACTTATGCGTTTTTTGCAAATCTGAAATTGAAAGCAATACTCATTTATTTTTTGAGTGTCCTTTTGTATTTCAAATATGGTATAGGCTATTATCTAATGGTGGATTTTACAAGCCTTCACCTGTTAGTTCAATTGAATGGTTTAATGTATTCAAAGCAACTAGATGGAAGACTCGTATGACAAAGCTTTTGCTAAAGCTTCTTAAGAAATTGATTTATGCTGTGTGGTCTGAAAGGAACAATAGAATTTTTGGTATTGGAAGCAAGAATTCTTCTCAGCTGTATAACTTGATTCATGGTAATATACTCAGAGACTTAAAGACTGATAGTATTTGAAGTTTGTAGGCAACAATCAATGCTGGCAAATGGCTTATCCAATGGATAGTCTGATATACCTTACTGCAGATGAACTCAGGACCATTTGATGATATCTGCTACAGAATGTAGTTTAGTTTGCAGTGATTCATGGTTGTTTTTAGTTTTATTTTGTGATTGTTGTAGAAAGTTGTGTATTTGGCGGTATTATTGTCATAGAAAACTGTCAAGATAATGTTGTAACTGGTTATAAGTGTGTGGTATTGTAACTGTTTGTAATGATACTGAAGTCAATAAAATGAGTTTATGCTCTTGCCTTTCAAAAATACAAATTTCATCCAAAATAGGGGAAATAAAGAAATATACGAGAGATATGTCTTGGACCTCCAGCTCGTCTCCTGAGCTCCCAAGCGTCCAAAGCTAATCTGAAAACATGCTCGGTCTGACTCGAGCATTATAAGAAAACAACGGTCGGGTCAATCTGGTAAAACCAGCGTGATAAACTCAAATCACAAGTAATTTTATTTACTATAACTTGTAAATCCTTTAAAACCAAAGCTATCTCATGAGACCACGCCGCACATAAACACAGACGGGTTTTACCTTACGATAACCATAACATTTTCTATATAAAATCCTTTGATATTATCATAATGTCTAGAGTTTAAAGTATTTAATAACCAAGTAGCTGTGATGCGTGTACATGACAGCAATAATAGGTATACAATCTAAAACCGAAGGCACTTATCGGAGAATGAATTTCCATCAAATAGCAAGGTAAGGGACTACCTTCTGAGAATCTGTACACCTCAATATAAAATGTACAATGAGATCGAAAACCTTTCAACCTCTACCAACATAGGACCAGCCTACCTTTGAACTGGGTAGTACCGAATACGATCACCCCTTGGCTGTGATCAACAACCAAAGAAGGCCCCAAGCATACATAGAGATATGGACACTAGATCCTAGGATGATCATCCCCTAATGGATGCGACCCACATAGCCCTGCCACATCTATCATGTTTAAACCATTACCGAGATGTGAGGTTTGAGAGGCTACGCTCTTAACATTTAGCAATCTATCTTGGAATGATAACACTGCCCTCCAGGCTGAAATGCAATGCTATCATTCATCCACACAAGTTTGTTCTGGGTCCGAATGAATCTAAAGGCTCTTTAAGGAGCATCATCTTCAAGATGTCTTCCATGTGAAAACATATGTTGGTTCAGAGTGGGTTTCAGATAACATATCCGATCCCGGTCCCTCTAAACCAACACCAATAATTTCTGGTTGATTCATTCCCGGTTCTTTTGGAAGTATACAAAAAATATTCGTGTCCTTATCGTGGAACTTGCATATACAATCATACTTCCTAAGTCAAACTAGCCAAGATTTGATAGTCATTTCTTTAACTATCAAATACACAAATAAACAAAAATATAGAGATTTAGTTACCCATAGCAACCACTAAATCTCAAAATAAGTTTTCATTTACTAAATCTCTTTTAAAAAGGTTTATCAAAACATTCATATACTTATCTCACCGACATAAGTATATTCAGAAAACATCTGTGTAAGATTTTTTATTTAAAAATCATATTAAAAGGATCAACAAATGTTATTTAAATTAGAGATAAGAACAACCCTAAACACTATTCTTTTGGTGTTAAACATGGAACGAAAGTTCCACACCACTATAATTAAGAAGGTGAGTTAAGGGAAATCCAAATCTTAAATTATTTTTTATTTATAAATTTCTTCAATAAATCCTTTTTATAAATCATTTCCATTTATGAAATCTCCTTTTGCTTAAATTCTAAATTCATTTATAAAAATATTTTATAAATATCCAAAGTCATTTATAAAACTCTTTTATAAATTTCCAAAATTATTTATAATGTTGAAAGGGAAAGTCATTTATAAAACTCTTTTATAAATTCCCAAAATTATTTATAATGTTGAAAGGGAAGGTTTGAAGATGAAGTAAAAAAGGAAATTTAATTTAGATCTGAGTAAAGTCTGTTGTAGTCAATAAAGTGATGTTTTGTACGCGTGCATTTTGTATGTGGTCTTGGGCCGATCGACTTTGAGCTGTATAAGCCAAATAAAGCAATTTACCCATTTTCAAATATGTGTGTGTATAACTACTGAAGTACTTTCAAACAAAAAGTTAATGTATATTTCAAGTTATATAACTAATTCAAGGTGAAATAAAAAAGTTATTCGATTTCTTCCATTTATCCAAACCAACACAAACTTTTATCATATAAATGTTTATATCTATAAAATTTAGATGAACTACTATAATCTATCTTTTCCCCTTTATCTATGGTTATTTCTATTAAATTACCAACTATGTTTTCCATCATCGTTATTCTTTTTATGTATGGTTGAAATTGTAAACGAAATAAAATCAAGGTTGAAACTACTATTCTAAATTCAATAATAATATTTTAAATTAGGTAAAATAATAAAGGAATTTAACAACTTATGAATCATCATAACGCAGTAATCAATTCACTCACCTTTATGAAACTTTCCTTCTTCTAATTCGTTTTGAATATCCTTCCCTAAACCTCCAAGCTTAATGGATTCACCATTCTCTCCCTCTTTATCTTCTAATCTTGATTCTCTCTCTTTCTTCTTTGAATTGGATATGTTTTATTCTATTTTTAATGTAGAAATTTTTGAAGAGAACAAAAATAATGTTTAGATTTGTGAGGTTTCTATAGAGGACGAAGAAGAATAGAGAGGTAACGACTAGGGTTTAGAGTGAAAAGGAGTGAGGGTGAAGGTCTTATTTATAGTTGAAAACTAGGATTATCTGGTCTAAACCCAAAAGTAATTTTGAAAATGTCATTGGTTATAGTTTTCATTAATTTTGACCCATGATATCAAATTTAACAAGTTATCTAACTGTAGATACAACATTTCAGATGCAATGAAATAGGTCTCGAGGCCTAATTCCCAGTTTGTGAAATTTTACTATTTTTTCTATTATGTAAAACTACATTTTTACCCTTATTAATATTTTAATTTATTATTAAAATTCTTAGGTGTTACATACTTTCCCTTAAAAGGATTTTGTCCTTAATTTCAAATTTCTAATGCAGCATGTACATATAGGTATGTAATGCATATGAACATATAGATGTAAAATTAGGCGGTCTCCTGAACTAATCGACCTCTTGCAATGCAAGTGCTTATGTCATGTGTCCAAAATGTATGCAGTGTCTTATACTTGCAATTCTATATGAATGAGCAACCATTTAATACACATGCAAAAATGCAACAACCATTATGCATATAATAAAATAGATAAGTTGATTTGTGTTGTAGGCCAATGACATATTAACCCATTTGTGCAATACTAACTAATAAATTCACTTATTAGCAACCATCATCCAAAACATATCCTAGCGTCACATTCATAACTATGCCTAGCATTCAAACCTCCTACCTATGAAATATACTAATTTAATACTATGTGCACTAGCAATTATGCTAACTTAAATGGAAACGTACCAAGAAAGACATTTAGTGGATTTTCTCTTCATGCTCTCACGTAATCTCAACTAGATCGTCTCCCTACTAGAATCTAATTAGTTTAATTATTTTTTTGCAGAGTCGTCTTGTCTCATGCTCAACAATACAGGTAGGTGCATGGTGAACAAGTGACTGTCTCTCCATTACAACTTCTTCCAACTGACTCGGCTCAACCACAGTCGTTGAATCATGTAGATACTACCACAAGTGTGACATATGAAAAACATTGTGAACTCCCGCCAACTTTTCATGAAGCTCCACTTTGTAAGCTAGCTTCTATATTCTCTCCATGATCGGAAAAGGATCTAGTGCTAACTTTTCTGAACAACCAAACCCCGTACCGTGTCTAAGTGGCCACATCTTCACAAAGACCATGTCACCTATTGCGAACTCCAACTCCGTGCGTCTCCTATCAGCATATGATTTCTTCATATCCTGAGCAGTCTTCATTCTTTAACATATGAAGTCTACTTTCTCTGAAGTCCCCCTTATCATATCTAGTCCAAGAATGATTCTATCTATACCGTCCCACCAATAAGATGGCGACCTACAAAGCCTACCGTACAATGCCTCGAACGGTGTTATCCCAATACTTGCCTGATAGCTGTTATTATATGCAAACTCTACTAACGACTAATGGTTGTCCTAAGAACCTCCAAAATCCAAGATACACATCCATAGAAAGTCATGCAATAACATATTCACCCTCTCAGTCCGTCCGTCCGTCTGTCTATAGGTGATAAGCGGTACTCAAATTTAATTCGATGCCCAAGGCCTCATGAAGACTCCTCCAAAACTCACTAGTGAAAAGCGATCTCGATTACTAACAATGCTAGAAGGACTTATGCAATGAACTATTTCCCTCACGTATAAGGTCATCAAAGATATAACTGTTCTTGTACTCCTAATTGGAATAAAATGAGTGCATTTGGTTAGTCTATCGACTATGAACCAAATACCCTCATTCCCCTTCAACTTTTAGGTAATCCATCAACAAAGTCCATAGAGATACTTTTCCATTGCCACTATGGAATATCCAACTTCCATAATAATATAGC
This sequence comes from Allium fistulosum, assembly GCA_030737815.1. NCBI lineage: Eukaryota > Viridiplantae > Streptophyta > Magnoliopsida > Asparagales > Amaryllidaceae > Allium > Allium fistulosum. Next base: position 1,530,261,054 of record CM060902.1, read on the forward strand.
ATGCTTCTTCTACTCTGCCTTTACCCTGTGACATGTCATACACTTGGAAACATACTCCGCTACATGCCTCTTCATACCAGGCTAATAAAATACTCTCTTTATATCATGATACATTTTGTCACCACCGAGATGAATGGTCATCCTAGAATGACGGAACTCGTCTAGTACCATGTCAATCAACTCCATAATAATAGAAATACACCACCTACTATCTCTTCACAACCACTCTTTCAAATTAATGGAATAACGATCCAAATGACTCGAATGCTATCCTTCATCCAGTTTCTTAAAAAATACCCAATAGCTCTGTGTCTTGCCTCTGACCTGAACCAATACGGTCCATAAGTGAATGATGAACATCTAAAGCTGCAACATACTGGTGTAATAGCCGATAAAGGCCAAAAATTAGATATAGAAATGAACTCCAAGTGCTTCCATTCCAAAAACATAGGACTCAACATCGCACGCTTTCTACCCAAGGCATCGATTACAACATTGCTATTGCCCGAAGTATATGAGATAGTGAAATCATACGATGCTAAGAAATCCAACCACCTCTCTTGCCTCAAATTCAAATTTTTTTGGAAGAATAAATATTTCGGAGACTTATGTTTCATGAATAACTCAAAACGCTCTCCTAAAAGATAATACCTCCATGGTTTAATGGAAAGGACGATGGTTGCCAGCTCCTGATTATGGGTGGGATGGTTTCTTTCATGTACCATCAATTTTCGACTGGCATAACAAACAACTCTACACTCTTGCACCAACATTGCAGCCAGTCATATACTACAAGCATACATATATAATGCGAACGCCTTCATACTATCACGGAGTACTAAACAGGTGCAACAGTCAACAACTCCCTTATCTTAATAAAAGCGTCTTCACAACTTGAGTTCCATAAGAAAACTAAGTTCTTTTTGGTAAGATGTGTCAACAGTGTGGAAATTTTAGCGAAGTCCGTAATGAACTTCCTATAATAGCCAGCAAAAACAAGAAAACTTTTCACCTCCGTAGCATTCTTTGGTATGTGCCAACTCTGTACTACATCAACGTTACTAGGATCGAGTGCTAGTCCATGCTCAGAGACAACATGTCATCGAAAGAAAACCTCCTTACGTCAAAAGTGAAATTTGGGAAATTTTGCCTTTATCTTATGCCTACGAAGAGTATTAAGCACATCTCCTAAATGCAATCATGCTCTTCCTCACTTTTCGAATAAATAAACACGTCATTAACAAATACCACCGCGAACTTATTTAGCAAAATGTAATGGTGCTTTGCTCAGTCCAAATGGCATGACTAATCACTCGTCATATGTTTGCAAAGCAGTTTTTTGAATACTATCCTCAGCAACAAATCTGACCGAAAAAACATAAGTGGGACTTATCATTTTTTATGATACTAACTTGTATATTGGTGAAGTATGTAGAATTTTTTCTCTATCCACAACAGAAGCAACATATATATCTACAAAATTGACACATTCACAAGTAATATTCATGAAATAAACATTGAAAGGTTTTGGACTAAATATTAATCAATCACCAATATATTGTGATAATACAAGCACAATAATTTTATTTAAAAATTCATCTAATCATGTTAAGACAAAACACATAAACATAAGACATCATTTTCTAAGAGATGTTGTAAGTAAAGGAAAAGCAACTTTGAATTTACAAATACCAAAAATAAAATAGATGATATTTTAACAAAACCACTAGTACAAAATGTATTCAAGAAATTACAATGAGAACTAGGAATATACTATTTTGGAACTATTAAAACAATGTGTATGTTTAATATAAATAATTATGACAAGATGTTACCAGTATGTTAATTAATTATCATTGATTTTGACTACTCACATATGTATCATCACCTAATACTCCTTAATAATATAATTATCTTCATACCTATTTTGTAAATAAACCCATTTATTGATGACACATGGGAACATATCTATTAGTCAAAAACATATGGCGAGTAATAGATGCATCAACTCAGGGAGGATAATAAATTTAGGAGAGTTATAACAAAGTTAAGATAACATTGTTATATCTTATATTAATGATATTTAAATGGTTGTCATGATTAACACTGGAAGATTGTTAAAACAACATGTAACGATTTTGAGGAAAACAACCATAAAAATGTTATTACTAATGATTTTTAAAGTTATATGGACCATAATGCAGAAAATACAGATATACTACTTAAAAGTATTGCAGGGATACAGATGAATTAATTGACCAAGAGGAATCAAGCAGATCAAGGAGAATCAAGTAGTTCAAGAAGACCAAGGAGAATCAAGCAGATCGAAGCAATATGTCATCGCCCTGAGCTTTATATCTAGCCAAATGACACAAAAAAACCAAACGCATGCTATGAGTTAGACAATAACTAAGTTAAAATACTTTTAAAATGGGTGAAAGGATTAAGATTTCCTAACGGTATTTCTTCCAATATTCGTAGATGTGTCGACTATAAGAACAATAGACTTAGTGGGATGAAAAGCCAAGATTGTCATATTATGATGGAAAATTTGTTACCCGTTGCTTTTAATGAACTGTTGCCCATAAAAGTTTGGACGGTTGTAACATAACTTAGTTTTTTTTATAAGGAGCTTTGTTCTACTACGTTAAAAGTTGATTGTCTACGTAAACTTGAGGAAGAAATCCACACACTGCTCTACAAACTAAAGAAAATATTTTCTCTAGGTTTATTTAATGTAATAGAGCATTTACCTGTTCATCTTCCACCTGAAGCACGTCTTTGAGGGCCTGTGCAATATGGATGGATGTATCCATTCGAAAGGTATTAATGTTTAGTACGTTAAATATTAGTTTACTTCGTGTATAAATAAATTATAATTTGGAATAATTCTTAATAGGTACTTAAATCATCTAAAGAAAAAAAGTGAGACAAAAAGCACGAGTTGATGGTTCGATTTGCAAATCATATATCGAAGAAGAAGCTTCGTATTTTTTCTCTCATTATTTTAGTGATCATGTGAACATATCGTTTGAAAGTGCTACGCGTAATGATGAAGGCATTGATCAAGATGATTGTCAAGCGAGTTTATCTATTTTTAAAAAACATTGACAACCTGCTGATAAATGTGTGGAATTATGGTTGGACGATAGAGATTACCATGTAACACACACATATATTCTTCTCAATTGTGCTGAAGTTGCACCATTTGTTAGGTAATGCACATATATTCTTCTTAATGCATTATATCATCTACATATGCGTATATATACATATGCACACATGTGTGTTAATTATAATGCAATATTTCATCTATAATTGCAGTGTTTAAGAATCACAACATCCAAATGGCGATATCGGCAAAGATTTTTCTACTTGGTTTTCAAAATACGTTTACGACTCGACAAACTGTGTGGTCAATGAAGGATTGAAATATTTAGCTATGGGACCAAAAAGGAAAGTCAAGACCTATCCAATATTCTTCGTTAATGGATATAAATTTAACACCAAAGAATACGGTGCTGAAAAATTAACTAACAATACCGGTGTATTTGTTAAAGGTAGTGATGATCCAAATGATCATGTAAAAGATTTTTATGATGTGTTAACTCAGGTTTTGCAATTGACATATATCACAAGACCTGTAGAAGAAGTATTTTTGTTTAAATGAAACTAGTTCAACAACGTTCCAGGTTCTGGAATCAACATGCACCCAAAGTATAATCTTATAGAAATAAAGCATACTTCGCATTATTATAAGTACGATCCTTTTATACTTACCAAACAAGTTCTTCAAGTTTATTACGCTCCGTACCCATCTCTACGAAGAGATAAAGCAGATTGGTCGGTTGTTTCTAGAACAAAGGCAAGATTTACAATTAGTGGACAGAATATTCTAGACGAACAAGCTTATCAAGCAAATATCGAGGAAAATACTGGAATAACAACAACCGACGATCAAACCGATTTTGGACCTCTAAACGATTAATCAAATGCATTAATAGAAGCATTTGAGACTACAGAGGAACAAAACATAGAGTACGAAATGGAGTCTGAATCAGAAAACGACGTGGACTGATTAATAATCTACATATCGGGGGAAGGTAATTTCTGTGTTTATTTATGTTACATTTTCTCATTAAAAATGATGTGTTCTGCTAATGATATGTTTAGTCGTAATCTGTTTCACATAATCATTTTATGTTTCTGCCATAATGTATGTTTCATTTAATTAAATCATATATTTCTCAGATATGATATGTCTGTAACAGGTACTGTATATACATCGGATGGTTTATAGGCCAAAGCCGATGGATCGTAAGTATTAAATTTATTTCAATATTAACAATATTTTTCTACACGATCTATTATATATTAGTCTTGTTTTATTAAATATTTGTTTCTTTTTGACATAGTGGCTTCGAGCTCGGGCCATCAACTATAGTGCTCTCCATATCCAGACAGGCATATAAATGCAGGATGACTACCTGCTAGCCTAAATGGAGCAAGATACCGGGGATAATATCCGAGAGAGCATTTGGCAGGATTTTCTGGTAAGTGTAAATTTATATTTCGCACTTTCTCTTTGATCATAGATCACTTTGTATGCTATAGACTATTTGTAAAAATTTATAACTTTCATTTTCTAAACATGTAGGGTTCGGTCGACCTACAAGAGACCGATGTATCCCTGGTGCAGTGACAATGGAGTAGCAAAATCGCCAAAAATTATAGGGACGCGGTGTTTGCTATGAGAAGAGCGGGTAAAAAACCCAACTGGATGAGTGCTAGCGTTTAGGAGGCTTGGGTCGCATGGTGGAGGCAATGAGGAGTTCCAGGTAAGTTTACCACATATTAATTACTTTAAATTGTTGCGTGTGTTTTAATACATAATTTAGAACTGTAATGTTATTTCCTATTGAAATTTGCAGAGGGAGTCAGATAGGGACTCCGCAAATAGAAATAAGAATCCCGTCACTCATCGCGGTGGTTCCAAGTCGTTCCAGTATCATCGCGAGGATTTGGTAAAATTTTATATTCACATTTTTACATTTTAAGTTAAAACTTGTTAATATATAGTTAATGAAACAATATTATATATATATTCATATTTCAGGAAAGAGCCCGAGGAGGTGTTGTTCCGTATTGGGATGTTTTTGCTCACACTCATGCCCTAAAACAGACTGACGATTCGGGCTCAGTCGTATACTCATGGGAGCATGATGATAAAGGGACTGCTGCCTATATAGGTATATTATAGTTAAGTTAAAAGTTATCAGTTAATTAATTAAGTACACATTTCAACTTTTTGTCAATTAATATAGCGATTAGTCTAATAAATTGTATTCTGTATTTTGCATTACATCAAATGTTTTAGGAAGCACAGGCACAGCTGCTGACTGAGACAGGACGGGATGAGTTGACAGCTGACGAGGAGGACGTTATTTTCGAGTCTGTCATGGATCCACAATCCTGCAGTAGGCCTATGGATTTGGGAACCAAGCGGTAATTTTCAAAAAATAAACTAAATTCAAATATTGCATATTTTTCAGTTAAAGTTATGTAACTTACGTTTATGATATTGGAGGAAGTATAACAATTTATTTATATTCGCAGGCTAGGACATCGCATAAGGAGTATAAGATGGCTCAAGAAAAAGAAGAAATTGCAGAGCTATGAGCCGAGATCGTCGAGCTGCGGGAGCATGATCGCCGTTGTGCTACGCAGATGGAGCAGTTGAACCAGCGCTTGGCGGAGTATATGGAGCAGCATGGGAGGTTTCCTTCGTCGGGTGGTTTTGCAGGGGATGATGATCAGTGATGCTTGGTATATTTTATTATGTTTTTTTGTATGTATATATACGCTTCGAGTGGGTGAGGATGTGTTTGATACATTTTGATGGATTGTATATTGTTTTATGTGGATTTGGATGTTGAGTTTGTGGATTTGGATGTTGATTTTGTGGATTATGTTGGATTTGGATTTTATGGATGGAATATTATGTATGCTTATCTATATGATCATTGGTTTATATATGCTTGAAAATGAGTTGTTATTGATATTGATGGATGTGGGGTGGCTGGAAGGCAGCAGGTTCAAATGCATAAAAAAAATCACCCAGATTACCGATGGCTTCCAACGGCATATTGGTCATATTTTCTAACGGCTTCCAACGACATTTTTCGACCATTACCGATGGCTTCAGTCGTCTAATTGGTTATTCAAGATTGCCATGTGTTTTTTTGCCTTTGGAAACCGTTGGAAATTGTCGTTCGAGGCCGTCGGAAAGCTGCCGTTGGAAATCGTTACAAAACGCGATTTGTACTCCATATGCTGTCCCTACGGTTTCAGACGGCCTTCCAACGGCCACTGACGGCTCTGGGCTATCGAAAACCAGGGTTTTTCTTGTAGTGTCACTGCTCCACTTCCAAACCAACCTTCTTCCCGAACGAGATCATCAGACCTTACCGGACCAAAAATTTGGTCTAGCAACTCCTCCAACTTTCACCGATCAAAGTCACCGCCGCTCCAGAAATCCAGAGCGGCAAATCCAAGCAACACCGGACCACTGATTTGGTCCGGCAAGCCCTAGTTCTCAATGACGACAAGCCATCTCAACTTCCTCCTCGTTGTCACTTCAGCTAAGGGTTAGGGCTTCGGTGCTTCTTCACTTCGTTGATTGCTTCCGCGGCATCGCTTCTTCCTCGAGATTCAACTCTAATTGAATTAAGGCATCAGATTCTAACACTCAAATCATATATTATTTTGTGTCCAATAAATTCAACTTACCAGAGCGTGGTCCAATAAAACCATGACCAATAACATAAACAGTAGATCCAACACTCGGGCATTCAAATTCCGGAACGGTAGGGAAAAATAAATCAGGAACATTGTCAATTTGCAATAAAGCAACATCCCACGGTGCTTTCGAAACATAAACAGCTGTAGCTCGATATGTCTTATGTTGTTTCATACGATGTAATCTGACTGATATTCGCTTATAATTTCTTTGTAAGTTATTGATTAATGATCCTTCATATTTTGCATTTGATGTCATTCCTACTACGGGCTTCTTTGTTAGAATGAGGCTGTAACTATTGATTACAATACCTGAAGTCCAAGTGCCATCATTTACCATAACTAAAACAATTGAAGTGATGGCCATTTCTAAGGAGTTTGTGAAACTTGGGGAATGATTGGATACTATGTTTAGGTCCGTATTCTCATCTTGCTACTTTGGGCAGCCATTATAGAATCCAATGATATTGCAAGCTATATGAACAAATTTAAAGAATGTTAGTTCCTTACTTTTTTTTAGAAATTGCTTACTACATGAATTATATAGTCGTACTACAGGTCTTAGATAGTATACAGTTACTACAAGTCAATATATGTCTAGTGGCTAGAATTACGTGCTATGCATGATTTGAACATATGGCCTCATAGATCGAAGCCAGAGCGTTTAATCATTGGGACAGTAGTTGTAACATCCCGCCGTTTTGGATCATTCAAATCGACAATAAAACCACACATGTCAGACTTGAATAATTCAAAATAACAGAGTGTTAATAAAATTTAGGGTAAATAAAATCAATCACAGAATCACAGACACAGAATATCTGAATAACTCGCAGCGGAATAAAATAATCATGAAGCTCCTAGATACATAGTCTCAAACTAATACATAATACCCAAGTCTGAACATAAATACAACGGAAAGTTCAGATACATAAGTTCTCTACTACAAAAACAAAAGCTGAGTGGAAATAACTGGAATGGAAATATCAGGTAGACAGCTAAATCTCCGGTGGATTTCTAGCTCCAAAAAGGATGAAACCAAAGCTGGGAATTCAGGCTAACCCGAGGGTAAAGAAAAAACACAAAACACTCGAGTTAGGACATACATACTTATAAAATGTAAATCAACTCAAGTGAACTGTAAAAGAAATGCATCAGTAACTTAAAGAATGCTTGGGATCGCCCATCCTTTAAGGATCCGTTAAACTATCTACTATGTAGTAATATATGTTATTATAATAATGTCTAATGTAAAGTTAACTATTAAAATAGCGTTAAGGCATTACATTTTCCCCATTAACACATTTTTATAATGCCAATAGTCTATACAGTACCGTAACTCCCCGTAAACTGGGGCCGCCAAAGGATACCCCATAGGTACGACATAAAACAAACTCATAGAAGGCGCGCTAGGGTAGGTGACACGGCACAACTAGGCAATGCCAGGGTAGATATACCAATTACACTTCCAGACTGTTGGTAACGCATAGCCGCAACTAATGCCCAACTCGATCCATACTCCCGAATCAAAGGTGCGCACCAAATCAATCACAAAGTAATAGAATGGCTAACGATGAAGTGTGTCCGATCGGAGGAGCTACCTCACTTGGCCAGTCAATTGCTCCTGTTTTAGCCACCTTATGCTAACTCACGGGAGTTAGGTCCACGTATGTATAACTTTAGGATCGTCGCCACCATCCTACTTCATTTTGGAATCTCCACCGCGTACATAGTTGTTAAAGTGGTTTTCGGTATCGACAAAGAGTATGCCCATATCCGATCCCGGTCTCTTTAATAACCAAACGTTATTATAACCCATGGTTATTTCAATTTCAAATAGTTTATATTTCATATCAAACATATTCATTTTAAAACCTCATAAATCCAATATCATTATTCTTTAAAATATTATTCATTTTTCCAAAGTTGTAACACTTCCAAATTCATTTAATTATAACCCCTTTGAAACGTAAAAATTTAGAGATCATAGCACTTTAAAAAATGTAACCTTTAGAACCATAACATTCGGAACTATAACCCTTTAGAAAATTTTGTAGCAATTTGGAAATGTCAATTTTAAGAAAACGCAGCAATACAGAAGTGCTACTATAAGAATTCGCAGCGGTGCAGAATTAATACTGTAAGAATTCGCAACGGTTTTGAATTGTTACCGTAAGAAATCGCAGCAGTTTTGAATTGTTACTGTAATACTTCCAACTACAATAGTTTATATAACCAAATAGTACATATATTTACAGTTTTTATCATAGTCATTATATCATTCTTATTATATTACTCTAATTTTAGCTATTTGGTCATTAAAGAAACCACACCTTTAGTTAAATAATTTTGTTACTATAATGTCAAATTTTAAAGTTGAAATCCTTATGCTAAGTTAAAAGTACGTTATTAACTTACACTTTATTTTCTTTTCAGTAAATAACATTTATCATTTTTGTTACCCAAGTTATACCATTTATATTAGTTAAAACTTACATGTCAAATGTACGTTTTAACTTACATTTTTTTTCCACAAAAAAACCATTTATCATTTTAATCACTATTACATGAATTAAACTTACAATTTATAGGTTAGAATAAAATATCATTATTAAGTCAAATCGGATTATTAAATTTCAATTAACCTTCATTTTGTAAATTTGATTCCAAAATTTACATTTCCAACTATTCATTTTCTTATACAAATTTTAACTCATGTAAACAAATTTACAGAAATTATTACATTAAATTTTAGTTGAGATTCATATATAGAAATCCAAAATACTTAATAATTTTTAGAAAATCATTTTAAATCAACCACGGAGTCTGTATAAAATTCTCTACCCTAGGGTCAAGTAAATACAGACATATATCATTTCAATCCGCAATTTATTAATTTTCCGGGTTTTATATCATTTCAAACCCGCAATCCCAAGTCAAATAAAATTGCTCAGACCTATCATTTCAGCCCATAACAATTTTCCTTAATCTAAAAATCATTCGGGTATGTATCATTTCAACCCATAGTGAAGGAACTTGCAGTATGATTTCAGAATATTTAATAAACATAATAATATTCAATATATCATGGATATGATCATAACATGCAAAATATGATATGAAATAACATAATAATATTCAATATATCATGGCATATGATCATAACAGGTAAAATATGATATGAAATAACATAATAATATTCAATATATCATGGCACATGATCATAACAGGTTTAATGTCATAGGAAATAATCATAATAAAACATAGGTAAAATTTCTAACTTGCATATACATATCCATACAATTCAATCGTCGCCAATTCACCAAAATATAAGTATGTTGTCAAGAGTGATTACTCGCCTTTCTTTGGTTAGAGAAGTGATTCAAAATGCAACACAACGACTACGACAAGCACGACAAATTACGGACAAACTTGAGTGAGAGGAGAATCCAAATCCGACGCTTTGCAAAATAAAATAAATTCAATACGTAAACAAATAATTCACATAGGAAAATAAAAATAGAAAAAAAAAATATTTGTAAACATGTGAAGAGGGCTTGTCTAGGGGTGCATAGGCTCGACCTTAGGGGTTGTTTAGGTTAGGTGGGTTCGGCCATAGGGGTTTGGGCTAGGCTAGGGTTCGGCCATAGGGTTTTGACTAGGTTTGGGTAGGTTTTGGTGAAGGGGGTTCGGCCTAGGGTTAGGGTTTTGGTTGTGGAGGGCTCGGCCTAGGGATTTGGTGGTGGTGAAGGTGGTCACGACCAAGGCAAAACAAGGGGAAGGGGTGAGGTGGTTCGGCTATAGGTTTTGGTTGGAGGAAGAGAAGGTGGAGGCCGAAATTTGTGGAGAAGAAAGGGTAAAAGGAAGGAGGAGAAGGGGTTTTTGGCTAGGGCTTGTGGTTGGAGAAGGAGGAGATAGGTGTGGCCGAACTTTGTGGAGGGGGGAGGAGGAAAATTGTAGAGGAAAAGAGGAAGAAGGTCTAGGGTTTTGAGGAAGAAGATGAAGAAGAAACTTACATTGTTTTTTTTTCTATGGAGGCACAAATGAAGTGAAGAGTCTATCACAAACCCTAGGATATTATATAGACTTCTCATCTAACTAAAGGGTTTTCTAGCCCATTTGTACAAGCCCAAAGTCACAATGTAAATAAAGATAAATGTTAAAGGAAAAATAACTACGTGTAAGACGCCAAAAGTTGTAAATTTTTAGAAGTAGGAATCAAAATTTAACAAAACGAAAAACAAAGGAAATATTAGAATTAAATTCATCTTCATAAAAAAAAGTAAAAATTCAAAATTCAAAATTTTCACAGAAAGTCAAACTTTGACCAAATTTGACCAAAATTTGCATTTTAAGAAAAATCTTTATTTTATTAAATTTGGAAGAACATTTCACATCAATCCTAAAATATTACATTAAATTTCCAAATTTATCAAATTTTAAAATAATTATATTCAAAGTTTCAAATGAATTTTCATTTAAAATATTTTCAAAATTTGCGAGTTGTTACAGTAGTGCTGGACATGCGGTACTTAGCTTGAAGGTCGAAGATTCAATCCTCATCAACTTCATATCTCTATGAATTATATGAAGTATGTGTTGTGGGTTCGGTGCATACTTTCTCAGAATTTACAAGCAAAACTTGGTTCTCTACATCTTACAAAAATAAACAAACAAACAAATAAATAAAATTTAAAGAATGTAAGATGGTATTTTTACAAACATGAAACGGTGAAACTGAACTGCGTTTATATACAGAAAGAAGCCTAATAGTGAGAAACAATAATGCATTTTCAATATTTATGATTAATAAAAAACGAGCTCATGCAAATACCGATCATGAGTATATGTAAACCTTTATAAAGTAGAAGGACGAAGAATATGACTAACTGCTGTTAATTCTTGCCTACTAGTTTTTATCATGACTTTCTTTGGGGGAGATTAAACTTTTAACTTTGATTCCAAATTATGTTTATGTCAATTTTTTTCCATCTTATTACTTTGGGAAGCTACTATAGCATCCTATGATATTGCAAGCTAAGTGAAAGAACTACAATTACGTAAGACCACACATTTTTACAAACATGAAATGATGGAACTAGACTACATTTGTTTGCAAAAGAAGCATAGTTGTGAGAAATAGCAACACATTCTCAAAACATATGGAATGATTAATAAACAAAATGAACTCATGCATATACCAACCATGAGCATATGTAAACTTTAAACATACATTTGGTTTTGGTAAAATTACCTTTACGAGGTAGAAAGTAGAAGAATATGATTAATCAATACTATTTCTTGTCAATTACTTTCTATCATGACATCTTTGATGTTGAAGAGAACACACTAAATTTAATTTGTATTGCCGGTATTGTATAGGAAAGAAACCTCACTTTATAGAATTCAATCCATCAAGGAATTATGACAACCACCCTATTCGCTTATTCAAACTTCAAATTTGAAGGTTAATTACATGTTGAGGATTACTCTTTTATCCAAAAAAAAAGTTAAACAATTCATTGTTCCTATATGCCTAAATGCTAAGTATTAAGCAAATTTTATGTTTATTAAATAGGCCTGTCAATGGATACCCTAAATATTCGAAACCCGTACGCATCTGTATTCGAAAAGCGGCTAGATATCCAATATTCGGAAAAAACGGATACAGATGCGGATATGAAAGTATCTGCATCCGAAAATTATTTTTCCGATTTTCGTCAAGATTGTAGTTAATATTTTGTGTATTTTAGTACAACGACAGACTTGTGTTTATTTTTTTAATTAAGCTAATAGTTTGTATTATATGAATTTAACGTATATTAATTGCTTAGAACTATTTATTATCATTCTATTTGTTTATTTTACACACTATTAATAAATGAGATTGAAAAAAGTTTATACTAAACTAAAATTTCTGTTTATATTTATCGATTTATCGATCGCGGATATGATAATTATCTGATATCCGTTCATATCCGTGAATGCAGATATCCAATCATCGAAATTCGATATTCGAAAATGATTTCGGATGCGGATGCGGATATAACACTATATGTATATGAAATTATCCATTTACAGACCTATTATTGAAGTTTCTAATATTTATTACAATATAAAAACCCCAACTAAAAAAATTCTCATGGTAAAAACCACGCATAAACTGATATTCTATTTAGCAACTAGACTTTTTATTCTATTTAGCAACTAGACTATTTGTTCTAGAAACACAGGCTTAGTAGGTTTGGATAGATTATTGGTGATACCTGAATTTCTGCAATCCCTCCTTTTTGCTTTAATGGTTTAGTTAAGATACCAGTAAGGAAACCACGCTTGTTAAAAATAGGCCCACCTTCCATTCCTGAAATACAAAACAACCTATTTAATAACATGTTCAGTGCGATGATAGAGTAATAGAATTATATCATCAGTATACGAGTATACGAGTATTATATCATCACAGTAGTTCATTCTTTATCTCAGATGAAATCACAGCCGTTGCTTCATATTGGATACTGCTACTTTATGGGCTGTTTATTTAAAGCCCATGTAACTCTGTATATATTGTTTTGTACAATTGCTGTATCATATTGACAAAAGAATTATTGCATCAAACAATTATTACAGTAAAGATTTTTCTTCTCAATTCTTCTCTGTATCATTATATCATACAATTCTTCTTAAAATCTTAACTTGGTATCAGAGCTTGATTCTACTTAACAGCATAAAATCATCCTCGAGGAAGAATTCGATTCTTTTTCCATCGGAGTGCTTTCATCACTTGGAGAAATTATTTTTCCCATCAGATTCAGTATCATCTGGAAATTCGAGTTTGCTATCAGATTCTGGTGCCCTGCCGAGCCATTACACTGGCTGCACTCAAGAATTGCAAGAAGACAAACTCGTTTAAGAAAGCTTTTTGAAAAACAGATTCAAGAAACTAGAAAATCATCTCAGTAAATCTGAAAATTAGGCCAGAGCCACGCCAAGATCCATCAGAAAAATATTCATCATCTAGATCTAGCTGCTACTTACCTGTTCTCATTATCTTTTTGAGGTGTTTTCTATTCCTGAATCCCTTTTCTTTGCTTCCTTCTGGTTCTTGATTCAAGAATTATTATCATGGGTGATGATCTTTCAGCCACTTCTGATAACATTAATACTGAGCAGCAAACTGATGCAACAACCAAGTTGATCAAGACTGTTACAAGTCCACAAAGCCAATTGATCACCATGCATTTGGATGAGAATAATTATTTGTTGTGGAAATTGCAAGTCGAAACTGCAATTCAGGGATATGGCCTCGAAGGCTTTCTTCTTGGCACCATACCCACACCATCAAAATGCATCATAGTTGAAGGAAACAACATCATCAGCAATGAAGAGTATGTCAAACATCACAGACAGGACAGACTTATATGCTCCTGGTTATTATCATCAATAAACTCAAATTTGTTATCTCATATTATTGGATGCAAATTAGCAAGTGAAATATGGGCAAAAATTGAAAAAGTCTTCAACACTCAGTCTGCTGCCAAAGTGATGTATCATAAGAGACAACTTCAAAACATTAGAAAAGACAATCACTCTATGTGGGAATATCTATACAAAATCAAGACCCTTTGTGATCTGCTAGAGGCTGCAGGTCACAAAGTATCTGAATCTGAACAAATATTAACCATATTAAATGGTTTAAGTGACGGTTATGAAGAAGTGGTGGCAATTATAGCATCTAATAAAGTTTTACAATCTGTTGATGATGTCCATTCAATTCTTCAAGCACATAAGGCCAGAATATATAATAAAAGGCCTTAAGAACCCGAGTTCACAATCAACTACACCACAAACTCCAAAAATAAGAATCGGATCAGTAACAAAGGAGATCAATCATCTCAAAGAGGAGGACATTCTAACAGGTCAAGGGGAAGAGGCAGGTGGAACAATAACAATAGACCCAAATGCCAGATTTGTGAAAAAATTGGACATACTGCTATAAAATGCTATTTCAAATACTCAAACCAACACAACAACCAAAGAAGTGGAAACTACAGTGCTAATATGGCTCAGGCAAGCTCAAGCAATCAAACTGACAACAAAGATTACAGCTCAAATAAAAATGCTCAATCAGAACATGTGCAAGATGACTGTTGGTATCCAGACTCTGGTGCAACAAATCATATGACAAATAATCTTGATAACTTGAATCTTGGCAACAAAGAGTATAGAGGTAAACAGTCAATTTGCATGGGCAATGGTAAGTGTATCAAAATATCTCATGTTGGCAGTGCTGTTATTAAAGGAAAGAAACAATTATTTTTGCATAACTTATTAAGAGTTCCAAAAATCAAGAAAAATCTTATAAATGTGTCTCAATTTGCTAATGACAATAAAGTATATTTTGAATTTTATCCAAAATATTGTCTTGTTTGAGACATATTGACTAAAGATATTCTCTTGCAGAGTGATGCAGAAAAGGGTTTGTATAGGTTTAAATCTGTCAACAGTGCTAGCCCTGCAACAGAGCAAAATTATTGTAATCAGTGTGAAAAGAATGACTACAGTAGTGTATTTGACCTTTGACACTGTAAACTAGGTCACCCAAGTGTTAAAGTTGTGAAACAAGTACATTCTGAAAATTGTATTCCATATGATGATATCTCTTTTTCTTATGTATGCACCTATTGTCAAATGGGTAAGAGTCACAAATTACCATTTAATGACTCTCTAACCAAGTATTCTAAACCCCTTGATCTTAGTGCAACTGACCTCTGGGGACCTGCCCCAATATGTTCTGATTATAGTTATAAGTATTATATACCTTTTGTAGATGCACACACGAGATACACTTGGATATATTTCTTAAAAGCAAAGTCTGATGCTCACAGAGTTGTGATAAATTTCATAACTATGATTGAAAAACAACTTGGAACACACGTTAAAATCGTAAAGTCTGATGGGGGGAATGAATATAAAACCCTTAAAGACTACTTTAAGGAAAAGGGAATAATTCATAGATACACATGTCCCTATACCTCTGAGCAGAATAGGATGGTAGAAAGAAAGCATAGACACATAGTTGAATCTGGGCTTAGTCTACTAGCACATGCAAATTTGCCTCTAAAATTCTGGCCTGAAGCCTTTTACACAGCAGTCTATCTTATTAATAGACTGCCAACCAATGTTTTAGATGGAATAAGTCCTATGGACAAGCTTCAAGGGGTTAAGCCAGACTACCACAGTCTTAAAACCTTTGGGTGTCTATGCTTTCCCTACTTAAGACCATATAACAACAACAAATTAAATTTTAGATCCAGGCCATGTACTTTCCTAGGTTATGCAACAAATAAAAAGGGATATAAATGTCTTGATGATAGTGGAAAACTCTTCATTAGTATACATGTTGTATTCAATGAGAATGTTTTTCCTTTTAAAAGTTTTGAAATTAAGACTACTAGAAAAGTATCTGCTCATCAAAATCATGAGTGGATAGATGATACCAGCCATGCCAGTCACTCACCTACACAGACAACAAATGAAGAAGATCACTGTGAAGAAGGTCAACAAAGTGAATCAAGAAATAACACAAATTCTGGTGAAACTGACAGCTTACCTCACACAGAACCTCCTCAAAGATCAAGCCATCCTATGATTACTAGAGCTAAGAGCGGCATCTTTAAACCCAAAATATACAATATCACTACAAGCTCAGATGAACCAACCACCTATGAGGAGGCTGTTAAAAACAATAACTGGAAGATAGCAATGGATGAAGAGTATAATGCTCTTATAAAGAATAAAACATGGAATCTTGTATGTCCACCAGCACACAAAAATGTAGTGGGGTGCAGATGGACATACAAGATAAAGAGGAACCCTGATGGCACCATCAATAAATACAAGGTTAGACTAGTTGCCAAAGGTTATACCCAACAATACGGATTTGATTTCACTGAAACTTTTTCTCCAGTTATCAAACCCTCAACTATAAGACTCATTCTGACAATTGCCTTACATAAAGAATGGAGCATAAGACAGTTAGATGTCAATAATGCCTTCATAAATGGTATATTAGAAGAGGAAATCTACATGAGGCAACCACATGGTTATGAACAAAATGCAAACCTTGTGTGCAAATTAAATAAGGCAATATATGGCCTTAAACAAGCACCTAGAGTTTGGTTTGACATACTAAGATCAACTCTAATGACAATTGATATCAGTCTACCAAATCAGACTCATCCTTGTTCGTCAAAATTAGTCAATCATCAACTATATATATACTAATCTATGTTGATGATTTAATTATTACAGGTGACAACCAAGACGAGATCAATCAAATTATATGCTATCTGAAAAGGCAGTTCTCAATTAAAGACCTTGGACATCTCAATTTCTTTCTGGGAATTGAAGTGAACAGATCAAAAAATTCTGAAATAATTTTGTATCAAAGAAAGTACATATCAGAACTGCTCAATAAAAAAATGGAGAATGCAAAGCCCATGCCAACACCCATGATAAGCAATCAGAACTTGTCAAAGAACAGGGGAGAAGCCATAAAAAATGTTAAACAATATAGAAGTGTTATAGGAGCACTGTAGAATGCTACTATAACACGACCAGATATTGCTTTTAGTGTTAACAAACTTTCTCAATTTATGCAAGATCCCCGAAGTGAGCACTGGAAGTCGGTTAAGAGAGTGCTCAGATACTTAAAAGGAACCATTAATTATGGTCTATCGCTTAAAGGTTGCAATAATCTCAACATTACAGGTTATACAGATGCTGACTGGGCTACCGATTCAGATGACAGAAAATCTATCACTGGATATTGCATTTTCATTGGAGAAAATTTAAAATCGTGGTGTTCAAAAAAATAATAATTAATTTTAGATCTAGTACCGAAGCAGAGTACAAGAGTGTAGCAAGTGCAACTACAAGGATAATATGGTTACAATCAATTTTAAGGGAGCTAAAACTAAATTCAAGCATCGAGGCAACATTGTGGCTTGACAATCAAAGCGCTGTTTGCATGACTGCTAATCCAATACAACACTTCAGAACTAAACATATTGAGATAGATCTACATTTTGTTCGAGATCAAGTTTTAAAAGGGAACTTACATGTAAATCATATATCTGCTACCTACCAAAGGGCCGACACTCTCACTAAACCCTTGTCAAGAACGAACTTCATCAAGTTCAGATCTGAGTTGGGTATCAAAGAAAATCAGACTCCCTTGGAGCTCAAACTCTCAAATTTCAGCCAAATCAGGAAGCCGAAGGAGAAGCAATCTCAAAAAAGCTGTCTTGCTTTCAACTCAAACTTTCGTGACAACTCAAAATCTCTGAAGATACCTCAACTTAGCTCAAATCAGGAAGAGGAAGATCGAGAAATGAAGTCAGCTTCAGAATTTACAGATTGCATCAAATAATTTTAGCAATTTCAGAGATTCGAGTATAATCGCTCTCTAACCCTAATCCTAGAAATCAGATTAGGGTTCGAGGGGGAGAAAGAAAATGAATAAAGCTCAGCACTATACGAGTATTATATCATCACAGCAGTTCATTCTTTATCTCAGATGAAATCACAGCCGTTGCTTCATATTGGATACTGCTACTTTATGGGCTGTTTATTTAAAGCCCATGTAACTCTGTATATATTGTTTTATACAACTACTATATCATATTGACAAAATAATTATTGCATCAAACAATTATTGTAGTAAAGATTTTTCTTCTCAATTCTTCTCCGTATCATTATATCATACAATTCTTCTTAAAATCTTAACTAATAACCTGTTCAGTGCGATGATAGAGTAATAAAGGATGTGGTGGTAATTTCCATACCAGGAAGGCAATGGATGGATGTCAACCATTAACGGGGGTTGCGATTAGAATTGGACAGCATGCTGTTTGCTATAGTTCCAGTTGCAATGCTGGACGAAGAAGTCAATGGTCGACTTAGATGGTAAAGCTATATTAGTGAAAGAAAAAAGGTTTCTTCCATTAATAAGGTAAAATTACTCACATGATCAAGCATTTTATGCTAAATACAATACAAGAACACGGCTAATTACATTTTGAACAACAAATAACGTTAAAATCACTAATTTCAATGATTCAGTACTTTACCACAAACTCCACCAAAGAGAAGTAGTTAAACTTGAACCAAATCAACTTTTACTACTAATTTTAGAAAATATATGTTTTGTGAGCATTTTACTGCTAATGACAATACAGAAATACTGATCATGTAGATCTCATATTGATAACTTTCTTACAGAATTGATGAAACAGTTTTGATAGCAAGAATGATGAAATTAAGAGAAATAGAGATATTGAATTAAAACTTGTAATTGAGAATTTTATTTCTGTACTCAGATATCTTTGTGAATACTATTACAACGGTTTATATAAGTGTAATATACTGGAGTGGGCTGGTCTGTCTAAGCAGGCCCATAACCCATATTTGAGTGATACACTATGTTTGATATAATACATTCTGCGTTACACTTTACATTCTAACTCCCCCCTTCAGTATCATCTAGGTTTTTCTTCTCTCGTCCCCATTTTAGCGCCGCCATCTTCAACTCTTAAATCCAGTTTTAATCGAGTGAAATTTTTCGTTGAGAGAGGCTTTGTTAGTATATCAGCTCTCTGAAACTGAGCTGTTATATGATTGACTCTCAGTTTTCCTTCGAGAACTTTTTCACGAACGAAGTGCAGATCTACCTCGATGTTCTTCGTTCGTGTATGCTGAACTGGATTCGATGAAAGTGACACAGAGCTTAAATTATCGCACCAGATTATCGGAATATTTGTGGGATTAACTTGAATTTCAGTGAGTAGAGACATGATCCATGTGATCCCGGCTGTAGTGCTGGCAATTGCTCTGTATTCAGCTTCGGTACTAGAGCGCGAAGTTGTAGCCTATTTCTTTAAGCTCCAAGAGATCGGGTTGCGACCGAAGTAGATGCAGAATCCTGTAGTCGATCTTCTATCGTCTGGATCTAAGGCCCAATCTGCGTCACTGTAAGCTTGTATGTTCAAATCCTTTTCATTGTTGAGATGTAGACCATGACTCATAGTTCCTCTCAGGTATCTTAATATTCGCTTTACTGCTTTCCAATGATGACTAAGTGGGTTGTGCATGAATTGGCAGACCTTGTTTACACTATAGCTTAGATCTGGTCTGGTTATTGTGATGTATTGTAGTGCTCCTACCATACTTCTGTATTGTTTTTCATTTGTTATGGCTTCTTTTGAATCTCTTGACAGTCTGAGATTACTGGTCATTGGAGTGGGAAGTTGCTTTGCCTGATCCATGTTTGCTCGTTTTAGTAAATCCTGTATATATCTTTTCTGACATAGAAACATCTCTGAATCTGATTTTCTGATGACTTCAACACCGAGAAAATAGTGTAAGTCACCTAAGTCTTTTATAGAGAACATTTTGTCAAGATGATTGACAGTCTGATTTATTGTTTGATTATCATTACCAGTGACGATGATGTCGTCTACATATACCAAGATATAGGTGACCTTTTCTTGTTTGTGTTGCATATATAGAGAGCTGTCTGACCTTGTTGGAGTGAATCCCAAGTTTATTAGTGTCAACTTAAGTTTTTCATTCCATACATGTGGGGCTTGCTTCAATCCATAAATGGCCTTGTGTAATTTGCATACTAGATTGTTATTGTCCCCTTGTTTGTAACCCTCTGGTTGCTCCATGTATACATTCTCTTGTAAGTCTCCATTAAGAATTGCATTATTTACATCTAGTTGCCTGACCTTCCATCCTCTGTGAAGAGCTATGGTTAAAATAATCCTTATTGTGGTTGGCTTGACAACTGGTGAGAATGTTTCATTAAAGTCGAACCCATACTGCTGGTTATACCCCTTAGCTACCAGTCTTGCTTTAAATTTTGCAATACTTCCATATGGATTCCTTTTGACTTTGTAGGTCCATTTGCATCCTACTATGTTGTTGTCTTTAGGTGGTGGTACAAGACTCCAAGTCTTATTTTTGATAAGAGCATCATATTCTTTGTCCATGGCCTGCTTCCAGTTGTTGTTTGTAATGGCTCCACTGTAGTTTCTAGGCTCAGTTGTATCAAGTTGCACATTGTATGTCTTTGGTTTGAATATTCCACTTTTTGACCTTGTAATCATATGGTGTTTTGACATCTCAGGTGGTGGCTCTTGAATATGTGTGTTCTCATCAGTATGTTGAGACATTGATGGGAAGGATTCTCCTTGATCTGGATTGGTATTACTCTTTTGACTTGCATTGCGGAAGGAGTTGGAAGATTTAGGTGAATCATGACCTGATCCAGTATCACTGCTGGGTAGAGTGTGTTGTGATCCTTGATCTTCCTGCACACTTTCATCAGATTTGTTCCATTCAGATACAATGGTTATAGAAGGTATTGAAAAGCTGTTTTTACTGTGAACTTTCTTGGTTGTCTGTATATTTGTATCTACAAAAGGAAAAATAGTCTCATTAAATACCACATGTCTTGAAACATAGATCCTACCATCATTGCTTAAGCATCTGTACCCTTTCTGATTATTTCAATACCCTATAAAGGTGCATGGGGTAGACCTGAGACTTAACTTATGTTTGTTATATGGTCTGAGACAGGGAAAACATAAGTAGCCAAAGGATTTTAGACTTTTATAATCTGGTTTCACCCCCAAATAGCACTTCTATGGGAATCAGATGATTAAGAGTCTTAGTAGGAAGTCTACTAATTAAATATACAGCAGTATTAAAGGCTTCAGGCCAGAATTTCATAGATAAAGATGCCTGAGCCAGTAAAGTTAAGCCAGTTTCTACTATGTGTCTATGTTTTCTTTCTGCTATTCCATTTTGCTCAGATGTATGTGGGCAAGTTGTTCTGTGAATGATGCCTCTCTTCTGAAAATACTCCTTTAGTGGCTTATATTCACTCCCACCATCTGTTTGTATAGTTTTGACTTCATTACACAGTTGTTTCTCTACTTGAGTTATAAACTGTATTACAGTCTTTTGTGTCTCTAATTTTGACTTTAAGAAATATATCCATGTATATCTAGAGAATAAGTCAACAAATGATATATAGTACCTGTAGCCATAATCTGAATTTATAGGGGCTGGACCCCATAAATCTGTAGCAACCACTTGTAGTGGTTTGCCTATAACTGTTGTTGAATATGCAAATGGTAATTTGTGGCTCTTGCCTAGTTGACAATAAGTACATACAAATGGCAGAGAAACATCAACAGAGATATTATTACTCAAAAGTACTTGTTTGACAGTGTTTACATTGGGATGTCCTAGTTTATAATGCCAATGAGTAAATACTTCTTGATTATTTGTAACATGAGACTCTATACTGTTACAATGCATATTTCTAAAGTTGCTCTTTCTTGTGTTCCCAAGGTTGAATTTGTACAATCCCTTGTCCAGTTTACCCTGTAACCAAGGTTTCAAATCTCGGATTTTGGCCAATATCTCGGGAAAATATCTCGGCTGTCTCGGGCGATATTTAAAAGACTTATAACTAACCAAGCTGCCAAATCTCGGATTTTGGCTAATATCTCGGATTTTCATCTCGGCTGATCTCGGGGAGATTTAAAACCTTGCCTGTAACAATATGTTTTGACTTAGTAGATCCTTAACTAGACAGAATTTAGGGTGAAACTCAAAATACACATTATTATCATTGGCAACTTGAGATACACTCAATAGATTTTTCTTGATCTGTGGTACTCTCAATAGATTATTAAGGTAAAGAATTCTTTTACCTGGAACACTGCTGGTTCCAACATGTGTGATTTTTAGAGCTTCACCATTTCCCATAAGAATAGAGTGCATACCTGTGTATTCTTTGTTGCCAAGATTGAGATTCTGCAAGTTGTTTGTGAGGTGATTCGTTGCACCTGAGTCTGGATACCAATCTTCTTCAGCTATCTCCTCAGATCTGGTAAGTCTTTCTGAGTTTAAGTTCTGAGTTTTAGGCTTTCTATATGACTGCCTTGCCTTTGATCAATATGTGCTACATTTGCACTAGAGTTTTGATTTCTCTGATTTGAATGATTTTGTTGAGTTGGGTAGTAATCAGTGTTTAGTCTGAAGTAACATTGTCTGGCTGTATGTCTTGGTTTTTCACAAATCTGACATCTTGTTCTATTGTTGTTCCATCTTCCATTTCTTCCTCTACCTCTATGAGCAGTATTGTTTCTCTGATTGAAATTGTCTTGTCTAGTATTCTGATTCTCTTGTTTCCTCAATTGACTTTTGTTTCTTGAATTTGAGGCATAATTGAGAGATAGTTCTGTGTTATTTTCTTTTCTCTGTTCAATTCTTCCTTCATTAGCCAATAGTGTTGAGTTGACATACTGCATGTTAGGTAGTTTTTGTTGTGATGAAATGATTGCTACTACAGATTCATATTCACTATCCAGACCATTTAGGATGGTTAGTATCCGCTCAGTCTCTGATGCTTTATGTCCAGCTGTGTCGAGAATGTCATAGTATGATTTTGCTTTAGTCAGATATTCTCTCATTGACATGTTTTCTTTCTTGAGATTCTGTAATTGTCTCTTGTAATACATAATTCTTGCAGCTGATTGTGTATTGAAGTTTTGTTGTATTGCAGACCATATTTCGAATGATGTTTTACATCCAACAATCTGTGACATAAGATTTGAACTGATGGATGAGAGTAGCCATGCAACCAGTAGACTTTCTTGTCTCTGATGATTGATGAATTCTTTGTTGACACCTTTCTCCTGTGCTATCAGTTATCATCATTGCTGGTACAGTAGTAGTTCCATAAAGAAAGTCTTCCAGACCATACCCTCTTATGCTAGTTTCAACTTGATACTTCCATAATATGAAGTTATTTTCATCAAGTGTTGTTGTTACTAAACTGTTCTTTGGCTTTATGATCCTGCAGGAATTTGTTCCAGTATTTGATGAATCTTGGTTTCTTGATCTTGACCCTTCCCGATTCTTCACTCCACTAGTTGCTGATGATGCAGTATCATCATCTCCTGCCATGGTGGATGGATTATAAGGAAGTGCAGTTGAGATAATCTGATATTATTGATCTGATGGTGCAGCCGGTGTTCTTGATTCAAGAATCTTAGCGAGGCACTTTTACAGAGAATTCTTGATACGGTGATGGGTAAGCTTTAACCCACAGATGATGAGATAGCAGTAATCTGAGAGCAACCAGGATAGTGGATGATGATAACTCTCTGACACCTCCTTGGATGGCTCAGTGATGAGCGACGATTCTCTGATGAGGATTACTGTCGTTTGACAGATTTCAGTGGCTCTGATACCATGATAACTTTCTTATAGAATTGATGAAACAATTTTGATAGCAAGAATGATGAAATTAAGAGAAATAGAGATATTGAATTAAAACTTGTAATTGAGAATTTTATTTCTGTACTCAGATATCTTTATGAATACTATTACAACGGTTTATATAAGTGTAATATACTGCAGTGGGCTGGTCTGTCTGAGCAGGCCCATAACCCATATTTGAGTGATACACTATGTTTGATATAATACATTCTACGTTACACTTTACATTCTAACTCATATCTGTAAAACAGGTGCAATACATACTCCACAAGCAATTGTATATTTACATGCATAGTGTCTTATATGTTCAAAATTGTATCTTAATGGTTTCGAAAATCACCCCTTATAAAAATGAAAGGAAGACAAAACCCTAGAGGAAGAACCCATTGCTAGCAGAAAGTCACCTTTATTTTGACGTTCTAATAGATCAAATTTAAGTTCCTCCTAGATTGTCATAGGCAACAATAATTATGATATTGCCAAATGATTGCATAAAGAAAGGAAAAAAAAGAGTATCTAGTAAATCAATTCCTTATAATTAGTTAGTGAAAAATAACGAGTGCATATGCTAAAGTAAAGTGAATGTACCTTGAATTTTAATGTTGAAACACCAAGAATAGTAATTATAGTGGCTGCTTTGGTCATAACACTGACATTATTTGGTTCATTAACTGAAGAAAGCTTATAAAACTGATTCTTAAGCCCTATATCAGGGTCATCCTGCAAAATATCAAGAAATATATTACTGAACCTATATATAATAGTGACACATACTAAAAAAGCAAACAAACCATGAGAGCTCATGTTCACATTTGAACAAACTCATGCACAAGATAGTAAGTTCTTACAAGTTTGAAAGTTTCACCAGTTGGATAGAATCACTATTCAAGGGAGGCAATGACCAGCTAAGCTCCCATGAATTTTGTTCAAATGGGTCATCATGGGCTCCTAATAGTGAAATAACTGCATCAACATCTGCAGGAATATCTACCTGATAGATGTGAAAACATTATAATTAAGAAATTGCTACTAGTGTATCGAGAGAAAAAGTTAAATGTTGTGTTTACGACATTAATCAGAATAATATTATATATACTAGTACAAACTGCACGTACGTGCACGGTGCATCTAATAGGTAGAGATATTTATATTTTATTTAATAAAAAAATGAGTAGACGGATATGTGTTGTAAGTGTAAATGTTTTGGTAGTCAAACCACTTTTATTCCAAGTTGTTTTGTTAGTAGTGTCGGTGAAAAATTGGACAGTAAAATTGCATTGATAGGTAGTTGGAAAGAAGAGATGGTGGAGATTGCAAACCGATAGTAAGGTTCCGATGATGGATGGCGGTATTTCGAAATTTCAAAAAGACACCGTGAAAAATATATTCATTGATTTTTTTTTAATTAATAGTAGAAATGTCAGTAGCATGGGAAAGACCGTATTTGATTGATTTGGACCAAGTTCTCTTTCAAAGACGAGTATAGTTCAGGTTACATCCATGTTTAATGAGTGTTCCATTCTACTAATTTGACATTGGTCAAGAACTCAGATGGACTCCGCAACGTAAAGCTGTAAAATAAAATAAAAAATAAAATAAAAATAAAAAAGTGATATACACTAAAGTTTACTTATCTAACTATAACTAATATGTCAAATTTTAGTAGCTGGCTTTCGGGTAAAACTAATGTAAAATGATTAGCAAATAAATATGAATTGGGGATGTGATCACATCATTTATTATCACACATAACCTAACCATGACTTACAATTGTGCATAACTTCACAAATAAATTTGATCATGAAAAGCACACTAACATTTTATTCAAGATTATCATACAAGCCTTTAAAAAGACAATCTGAAACATGTAGTTATGCACTGTGGTATATGCTGCAAATATGAAGTGAAAGAAATTTAAACTGCAGATTCGATTGCCAACAATTTAGACGAAATCCAAAATGGATCTCTATCAAGACTTTCATCTTTTCCCACTTCTTCTTTTGCCTACAAAAGTTTAACTCACATCACTCAACATTTAATTGGCTTTGATAAATTTATACTCTTGTGTCACCATAATATCTACCTCTACAAGAACATCAATGGAGGCACGAGGAATTAATCTTGGGATAGATTCTTGAAAAAGAATAAATTACCATATCAGTTTTTTGCTTTGCTCGGCAATCGAGAAGGGTTCAATAACAAAGGCCATAGTGATAACAATATTTCCTGAATGATGATGAGTTTGTGTGATGTGTTCAAAAATATGGGATGCCTCATCCAAAAGAACCCTAGATGTTGAGAACTAAGTTGTTCCTGACCTGATCTATCCACCGGATAACACTGAAATTAAATACCCATCAAAACCAACAATGAAGTTTGAGGGAAAAAAATTACATTCACATGTACAAATCATATATATTTTTACTTCTTTTGCAAATGTTCTTTTGTACTCCAAGAAAATAAATAGATCATCATAATCAACTTCAGTTTAACTTAAATTAATTGATATCATTTATATGAATATAGAACAACATTGAATCGTGTTCTTGAATATTATCCTTGGTTATATATTCATCATAAAAACAGTCATCATGACTCGCTTCGTTGAACTTTTGTTCCAAATATATAGTCTTATACTTAGTCTAAACATCAACGATTTTCTCCAAATTTCAAAATATGTAGTCACTGGACTAAGGGTGTTTAGTATATTGCCTTTTTAAATAAGATAAATAACTTATAAGCAACTTATGTAACTTGAACTGTTTGCTAACAACTTAAACTTTTGATACATGTCACTTTTGATGTTGGAAGACCTAGAGCTACAGAGTTTCTAGAGTATGTTCATTCTTATGTGCAGGGACCCACCCTAGTTGCATCTTTTGGTGGAGCCAGTTACTTCGTCTTATTTGTGGATGATTTCTCACGTAAGGTCTGGGTCTATTTCTTAAAGGCCAAAGACGAAATATTTGCCCAATTTTGTAAGTGGAATACCTTGGTAGAGAAGCAGTCGAGGAAGCGTTTGAAAGTTCTCAAAGTTGGAAATAGTTGTGAATTTATGTCATAAGAATTCACTAACTATTGTGGGTCCGAGCATGTAGTTAGAGATTTTTCTATTTCTGTTGAGTCACATTGTTATGGAGTAGCGCAGAGCATGTGTCAGATATTATGGGAGAGAGCTATGAGCTTGAGAACGACCGCTGGTCTAAAAGAGGGATTTTGGGCAGAAGCGATATCTATGGAAGTATTTATCATCAACCGCACACCTTCTATTGCCATAGATATGAAGATCCCAGAAGAGATATGGAAAAGAGAGCCTGTTGATTATTCATTCCTTAAAGTGTTTGGTTGTTCAGCTTATTTAGAAGATGAGAGACATGATAAGTTGAATCCTAGAGAAAGAAACACATTTTGTTAGGCTATAGAGAAGGAGTGAAGAGGTATAGGTTGTGGTGTATAACAACTAGGAGAATTGTGACTAGCAGGTATGCAATATTTGATGAGAGGTCTTTATTGAAGGTGGAGCCTCTATCAAGTGATGACATTGGGAGGACCGAAAATTGCCAAACACATTTGGAGTCATCAGATTGTTTCTATATTCAAAGAGATATTGGTATTTCCGATGATACCATGGTTGATGAGAAGATTAGAGAGGTTCAGACTCTTGGTGGAGCTCACTTGCTGGAAAGGCCTTTTGGTTCAGTTGGCCCTATTTGTAAGCATATTTGTAGTGATGATTCTTCATCTTATGCTTTGAATGTTGTGGAGCTTCTTGTTGGTGAGTCTGTTGATGTTGACTTAGGAAAGTCTAGCAAAATTCTTGTGGAGGAGATTGAAGTAGATAATGTTGAGTAAGTCCTCACTCAATTTGGGATGGAGAAGTTGAAGCATGCTGTTATGTCTCCATTGGTCTCTCAAAGATTTGTATCTACAGTTTCATCTCCTACATCAGATATGTTGAAGAATTTTGGTATTTTCTCATATGCATTATGTTTGCTGATATGCATATTATCTTTCTTGTGCTTGGGAAAGATTTGGAAGCTCTGTTTGGGCAATATTGCCCAAACTAGTTCACATTGAGCTTGTTGACGTAGACCCAACAATTTGTCGAGATGTGATGATGCAGAGAGATTGTTATATTTGAATCAAGGTGGAGTGTTGAATTTATGTGATTCAAATATTTTTCAAAGAAGACAAGAAAATAATTAATTGATTCAATCAATCAATTAATTTGGCTTGCATATGGAAAGATATGAGAGGATATTTTGGAAGAAAACTAATTAATTAGCCAATCAATTAATTAGTCAATGCATTTGTTATATGGAGAAATAAATGATTAGGCATGGAGAATCAATCAATTAAAGGAAAGATATGGAAACTAAGATTACGCTATCTATTTGTACTAAAATCAAATCATGCAATTTGGAAATATATTTGGGTAATCAGGAAATTGATTTTCTTAATCTCCAAGCAACCCTTCATTCTCAAGCCTATTTAAATGAAGGAAGTACATCTTCATGTAAGTGGAGAGAGCATCCACCATTATCTTCTTCTTCAGTAAACCCTAATTTCTACAGTCAATCAATTAGGGGTTTTGAACGTAAACAAGTCTTTGGATAAATTGATTATTCAATTTGTAATTATAGTTTAGTCTCTCCACTACTACCAATAATTTTGTAATCTCTCTTTTTGTACTCTCTTTTTTGGTGAAATAAAGAATAATTGTTGGGTCCGTGGACGTAGGCAATTTGGTCGAACCACGTTAAATCTTTGTGTTCTCTACTTTTTTGTATTTCTTTGTTTGGTGATTATTTTTCATTGAATTGACGATTGATAATTAATCGACAAGCTAGATCCTTCTTTTGATTGTTTCTGCGCTTTAGTATTCCGCTGCAATTTTGGTGTTAGTGCAAATTAATTAAATTTCTGCACAACACTATTTACAACTACGATCACAAAACATTTTATTTAATTTTTTTGTTATTAATATACTTTAAACTGATTACTTATTTAATTATATCATAATATACCAAAGTATCTAATAGAAATCAAACATCTTTATTACGAATAAGATTGACTACAGAGTTAGATATATGTAGCAAATTACATGATTGCATGCCCCTATGGCATACCACTAACTCTTTCACATGTACCCAACTATGATCGTAACATGGTCACCATGTCATGTGCTTGACCACAATCAAAGTATAGCATAACTACCAAAGATCGACGATACCCTCAAGTATGAAAACTATCGCATGTCGGTACCATGAGATTTTCTATTTTGACTTAGTTATATTAATCTATAGAAGATTCTCGTCAATTCGTTCTATGATTGTTTCAAACAACCATAAGCATATAACCCCTTGGTACCACCAACGGACATGTGTATTACACCGTTCATCATATGGAAAGCATTATGTATACTGGTCTCAACAAATGTATTGGCACCATTTTCTCAATACATCTTGACTAGAAATATTTAAAAGGTAAGTATTTGATATCGTTTCAATGCTCATGGTTATGAACACATTCGTAACTACAATTAGTAAAATACTTCTTCTAAGGATTATCTACTATATATGTTTAGTGTATTTATTTCATTATTTATAACTCTATATAATAACGCATATAAAAGAAAATAAAACCAAAAATATACTTTATTTTGAACAAGGTTATTTATATATTTAAGTTATATAACTATTTACATAATCGCTCTTAGGACACACCGTTAATTATCAAAATCAACATCCCTTTCTCAAATCACCTTGATTAAGAACGTTTAAGAATAAGTTTTTATTTAGATATAAAAAATTCAATTATCATGATTACGAACACATTCCTAGTGGCAGTCGGTTGATTATTTATTCCTAGGGATTTCATATTGTATGAATAACATGTAATCATCAACATTTAATTTACATATGTAGTTATATACACATACAATGCAAATAGAAACCATACAAGCATACTTTCATTTAGAACAAGCTTCATACTAAGAGTAAAATGTATGATTATATTATCAAAATTACATTAATTGCTCTTGGGGAACGCTCTCAATTCTATCAATCTCCCACTTACACTTGAGGTCAATTATGATATCTCAAACCATATCGTTTAATCTATCTTCCTTGAATAAACTGAGAAAGTTGCTTAGCTAGTATATATGCAATATCATCCTTAGTATCAATTTGTTTGGCCATCAATTCTCCGTAACTGATACACACTTTTATCATACAGTACTTGCAGTAGACATGTCTGAGTCACTAAATTCATTTTGCAATCCAATTGTATTATAGAAATCAAAAGACAATTATAGGATCTTCAATAGCAGAAATCTCCTTACTATCTAATAAAGTTGCATAAAAATATACCGCTTCCTTTATGACATCATTCAAGGAGATATGCACAGTTTTAATAGTTGGATATGCTAAAACTCTTGTTTGGAACCTTTTCAAACTATGGTCCCTCTATTGAGATTGAATTCAAACTTCAAGATTTACTTATTTTTATCCATGTCACTACGATAACATGAGTCTAAATGCTCTTCATAAAGGATTCTTTATTTCCATAGAAACAAATTGCTAATATTTCATTAGTACTTAAGATTACTCCTACTAGCTATCACATGATTTTCATTTGGATTTGAGCCTACACTAAATGCATAAGTGATATGGGTTCTACAACACGGTACATATAATGGATCTGATTGCTAATGCATAAGGTATCCTTCTTATATGCTCCCACTCTCTACATTCGAAATGTGGAGTCCTTTCTTTAAAGGATAATTCCAAGTTACATAAAATCATTTCCATCCTTCATATCGAACATTATAGTGTGTTGGTTTGTACGTAGATTAGAACAGTCCCAACATCCTACTCAATCTATCTTTATGGATCTTTGTACAAATATATAGGTTATTCCCACCTAAATCCTACATGGATAACTTTTGCAACATAGATACGTCATTAACAATTAATATTAAGCCATTTATATACATTTTTATTACAAATGTCGTAGTATCTTATTTCTTCCTTTCTTATATCCACGTGCATCTTCTATATCTTAACTTTGATCAAACTATTTAATTACCTTGTCCATAACACTCATTCCAACTTCTAGCTACTTGTTAAAATTGCGAGAAGGTCTTATGAGTCTACAATTTTTATCACTGATCCTACTGAACTCAAGAACCTTTAACAATGACATTCAAACAATCTCTTCCAAAATCAAGATTTAGATAGACTATTTTTTAACATCCATATGTCATGTCTCATAGTAATAGTGTGCAAAAATTGCAAGTATAATTCAAACGAACTTAAACATGGTAATCGACAATTTTTTTTTATTAGAATCAACACTTTGAATTTGACAAAATCATTTTTCTAAACAAAATATCTCCATGAGTCTATACTCTTCCATCTGCACTAATCTTGTAAATGCCGATCAAATTGCTATCGATGGACATCTTCCCTCTGAGTACATTCCAATGTTCAATTTTATTACTATATGCAGAATCCATTTCAGACTTCACAGTATTAAGACATAAGGTAGTATATGAAGGAACCGAGCCCGTTGAAAGTAGGTTAAATAGATGAAGTTCAAAAAAATTCCACTATAGAAATTCGTTGGGCCTATAAGGTCTAATTGGTTTCAGATCCAATCAAAAATTAGTTTTAAATAAAAACTTATTTTATTTAATTTGTTAAAATGAGAGTTTAATTTAATTTAAATTAAATACCTTGTAATAAACATATCAAATATAGTTATATGTGTATAGTACATTTGCAGCATATACATAGCGTACATGTTTAATGTGAACGTTTATGGGTGTTGAGGTTTAAACCACAATGGACACACTCGCCCTTTATTCATGTCTATGTTGTCCATAGTTTTATTTCAAAATTATAAAAAATAATTATATCTATATACATAGTTTACTTATATTTATATATAATATGTTATAAAATTATTTTAACTAATTAACAATAGTTTACATATATTTACAATATGATAATTAATGGTGGAACAACAAGTTAGTGTCATTAGTAGGGTCGATGATCCGACCTTTACCAAGTGGGATGCATCAGCGAAAGGTTGTAGGTAGCACAACGAGTTAGTGTCATTAGTCGGGTCGATTATATGGTATTTTATTAAGCTGATAAGTTATCACCATATAACCAAATCACATTGAGGACGAGAGATGTTTGATTAATGGATGATATGGTTGTCTTTGTTGATGTTAGGTATTATCGAGTTTAATTCCCCAACACCCTAGTTTATACTAAGATATCATAGTATACCCTTATGTATGCCAGCTTGTTGGATGCAAGAGCAGGTAACGTTTAATTATTCATACCATATAGCTCTTATATTATGATATATCGAGTTTATGTATATTGCATTGGGCATATAAATCACTTATACCATACCGTTGTCTGATCCATGGTTATTTATGTATCGGTTTTCTTATAATTTATTGGTACTCTTTTTTAGTAGATTGAGAACTAGGTGAAGCGATAACTCATGGAGCTACACAAAAAAAGAAGAAGACTTACGCTTTTCTTATATTAGTATTATATGGAGCTAATAATTATATTATGTGATGTAGTACTATGGAGTTATCAACACTTATTATTATCTAGAGACATTCTTTAATTACGTACGTATTGTTGCAAATGTGACATATGGACTCATATCTACTCCTGATGCTTGGTCTTATGGACCATATTACACAGATGGTGATTGGTTTTGGTATCCGTTGTTTCATATGATCAGACTAACGTTTCGCTTGTATTTATATCTATGTTCTGTATTATGTTTCGTCTATGGGGTAGTGATACATATAGCAGGTTATCATTTTTATTAACTATACACATGGTGTTTCCTCTATCGGTAGGATGTCGAACAACATATGATGCCTTATATATGGGTATCAGAGGTGGAGGGATCATTACAAAAACTCTTGTTCCCAAACAAAGGCAGACCACAAAGTTCTTAGTCATATCCCAACCATTTGGACATCAGCTATAATCAGCATCATTATATTATAACCAAGTCATCACAATCTCAACTATAGTCGAAGTACACTACCGTCGTCATTACTTTTGTCCTATAAATGTCCCCCACCCTCATGACCATCGGGGTCCTATACTACAAATGAAAACTATCGCTTCATGATTTTACTTAACCATCTATTCTCTAAGTACATTTTCTCACTCTCTTATCTATTATTATGTACTATGCATGCTGATGTATCAAATTCATATTGGTCAGAAAAGTTACATTTATATTTTAATTCCGAAGGAAAACACACATATATGGAACGACT
This sequence comes from Allium fistulosum, assembly GCA_030737815.1. Taxonomy (NCBI): domain Eukaryota; kingdom Viridiplantae; phylum Streptophyta; class Magnoliopsida; order Asparagales; family Amaryllidaceae; genus Allium; species Allium fistulosum. The sequence continues at coordinate 1,530,294,541 of CM060902.1, forward strand.
ATCTTCCCTCAATTATGGTACATAATTTTAATTAAACTTCTCCAAAGGAATTTGGAAAAATCATTTTAATTCGAAAAATAATTCCAAAAAATTCCTAGAAGAATCGTATAAAATAATTTCCTTTCTATAGTGTGGTTTCTAGTTAATCGAAATACATAAAATGAAGCTAGATAAACTTGTTTAGAAACAAAGGAAGTGAGCAAGCTGGCACATACTAGAGATAACCTCATTACACTGCCAAAGGATAATTTGATTGACTCTTCCTCAAATTAAAGAAATGTTTGAGGTTAGAACAACAAAAGTTAAAACTTTCTAAGCTCAAATTTAAGAAGATGTTTGCTGAACAGAAGGATGAGGGGTGAGTACTGAAGTGAAGAAGGCTCGTGAAAGATGTATAAGGAAAAAAGGAATAAGAGTATTTGCCAAAAACTATATCACACGTATTTGTGTATCGTTTAGAGTACGCTTTGACAAAAAGAAGGAACATTCAAAGAGTACAATGACAAAGAAGCTAGGAAGGAGAAAGAAGTTCTAATATGTAACACAACAACAGAAATACCTTATTACAACCATCAAAAAAACATTGTAATAAGGATTTCACGATGTTTCTGCAAATATTGTAACGCCCCACTCCGAGACCCACATTAGCAAATAGTATTACTAAGTAACACCGTCTGCTAATACGGAGAATAGAACTGGATATGAGCGACCATCTATAACCTTGTCTTAATTATCTATTGAATACGCCGACAATTGCCACTTCTTACTTAAATGGATCGACATATCCAATAAATACTTAATACACAGCCATAGGTGGCTGAAGGATCTATCAGAATAAAATATAACAACTCATATGTAATACACATCACAAAACAGTAGATCATCACATACATTTTCACATATACAGATACATTACAGAGTTTACAAAATGATACATGTCAAGTGGTAAAGCAAACCACAATATACAGGCGAGTCAAAAGAATACATATCAGAGTTACAGCCAAAAAGGACTACACAAAGAGCTATAACAAAAAGGAGCTAGCAGAATAGTCCATGCGGAAGCAAAATAGGCTAAGTCCAATGTACCTGACCAGAAACATCTCGGTCTGACCCGAGTATAAAATACACGGGTCAATCTAGCTAAAAAAATCAGTTAGATAAAGCTAGATAATAATAATGCAGTATAAGATAATGAGATAATACTCCTCCAAAGAGAAGTGCAACAATAACCACATTACTAACATAGTGAAAACGTAGTCACTTAGCAAATAAACAAATCCTCCAAGAGGAATCGACATCACATAATGTCGAATAATAAGCCTCATCTCATCGGCATATGCAATAGTAATAAAGATGGTTTGTAGAATATTACTCCCACTTAGGAGATATTCCAAAACCCGCCATATCGGCTATCATAAGCAATAATGGAAACATATCCAAAAATCAATGCAACATAGCAAAGAATAGCGCCAGTGTAGGCAATATAAGTTTCCACGGGGTAGACACACTCATATCGTGTGGTTCCATAGAGCCATCGCCGAAAGGCGCTACTCAAGGTGTTGGATCATAGGTTTTGGTTACTAACAAGACACAACAATTCACGTATCTACGACTACGACAACATCCGGACTCAACGACTCAAAGTATGGTTCATATAGTTATATATTTTAACAAGATTCATCAAATATGTATATAGAGTCTAGTCTAGTGCTTTGTTAAAATCTTTCCTCAAGAATCATCATTCACATTCAAATAAACTTGCATGCATATTTTAATCAAAATCAAGTTTTCAAAAAATGCATGGAGGGGGCTCGAACCAGGGTCACTAGTTTAGAAGGCAGGTGCTCTAACCAAATGAGCTATGGTGATTTTTGATTCAGTCGACCGAACAAAATCGACCAGTCGACTGAATATCTATAAACAACCTATTGAACTTGTGCACATATGTATACACATTTATATTTTTAAATTCAACCGACTGACCATTTTCGACCAGTCGACTGACCTGAACCCAACTGCCATATTTTGAAAAGACATTTCCATTCTACGAAAGGTTGCGATCCTTCTTTGAACGGGAATGATTGCTTCTTTTGGACAGAACTCTTCACCAGTGGTAGCAACCCTCTGTCTACTATAAATATATGTTCCCAAACACTTCATACTTCACCGAAAAACTTTCTAACTTTCTTGTATTCTTCTTGTGCTCTCATACTCGCATTCAAACAACATACAAGCATTTTATTGCTTTGAATCTCCAAATTAACTTTCATAATCTTTGATTCTTAGCAACACCTTTCTTGCATATCTTCACATACACATCATACACTTGAGGATTTGATTATAGGAAGTTTGTACTATCAGAGACAAATCAGTGTTTTCAAGGACACATAGTGTCAGATATTCTTTTGTATTAGCGAAGTCCTGTTCTGCTTCTCAGGCGTCCGAAGTCCTCTTCGGCTTCTGAGGCAAAATCCTATTCTACTGCTCAGGGGTTGTATAAACCTGTTCCTCTGGGTTAAGTGAGAGTTGTTGTTTTAGTGAAATTCCAGAAGGAGTCTGGAACTCGACGTAGGACGATGCTTCGAACCGTATAAAAATCTCTGGTGTCATTTTACTATACTGCTTTTATATTCCGCACTATTTACAGTATTACTATCATTACTATACTCTGTATTATCATATATCCATATTACACGGTCCTACAGATTTTCATTTGGTATCAGAGCCTGGAATTCTATCGATCGTCACAACATCATAGAATAATGGTCAGCAAACGATCCAGTCGAAATACAACAGGCAAAATCCCTGTCAAAGCCACTAGTGAGACTACAAAAATGTACTTTCTGATTTACAAATTTCAGTAAATGGTAATAATGAGTTAGTTAGTATATGCGATAAAATCTCAAAACATAATTTTCTTATTTTAGAAAAGATGAAATCAATCAAAATTGAAAATGAGAAATTGAAAAATGAGAAATTAGATTTAGATAATCAACATGGTGTTTCGAAAAATAATTTTGAGGCTCTTAAAGATTTTCTAGATGAACAAAATACTATGTTTGAAAAAGAAAAAGAAATTTTTTCAAAAGAAATTACGGTTTTGAAAAGACAAAATGATTTATTAAAATCATCTTTAGATAATTCAGAATCTCGAATTTTTCTTCTCGAAAATGAGAACTGTACGTTAAAAAAGGAGAATTCTGAATTAAATAAGCAAATTGATATTTTGAAAAACAGTAATATTTCTTTTGAAAATAATAATTGTGACTTTAAAGCTTAATTTGATAAACTTAACACTGAAGTCACAAAATTTAATAAAGGTCAAAACGATTTAAACATGATTTTACCCAGTTCTAGACCTTTACATGATAAAAGTGGTTTAGGATATAATAAAACTGATCATAGAAATAACACTAGATATGCTTTTTCATGTATAATAAAAATGTTAAGGCTAGTACCAAATTTCGAGCAAAGTCTAAATCCAATTTTAATAGAAATTCAAATATTGTTATGACCAATAATGTTTACAATTTCTCTAGAAGTCCAAAATCATTGACGGGAAATATGAATAAAAATTATCTAAATATTTGGGTTCCTGTTAGTTGGAAAAATAGAGAAAAATACATTGATGATTATTTTGATATGGTGGTTAATAATGAAAATTATATTGATAAAGGTTCAACCACACCCAAATGGGTATGGTTTCCTAAAAATTAGGAAATTATAAGAACCTTTGGTATCATATGCTTTAAAAGTTATTTTTTTGATACCTTACATTATTAATAGTAGTTATTTTGTTCTATATTGTTCTATGTTAACACTTATGTAGAATATAATTTTTGTCATCATATAAACTCTCCTTTTTGTCGATGACAAAGGGGGAGAAAGATATTGCTCTAACACTATTTGCAGGAATAAACGATGCAAGTATACATTCAGGGGGAGAAAAGATTAATTATTTACAGGAATATATTCAAGGGGAGAGATAAGTCAACAAAACTTGTCGAAGATTCGTCCGTAGCAAATGGAGTTGTCATCATCAAAAAGAGGGAGAATGTTGGATCATAGGTTTTGATTGCTGATAAGACACAACAATTCACATATCTACGACTACGACAACATCCGGACTCAACGACTCAAAGTATGGTTCATATAGTTATATATTTTAACAAGAGTCATCAAATATGTATATAGAGTCTAGTTTATTGCTTTGTTAAAATCTTTCCTCAAGAATCATCATTCACATTCAAATAAACTTGCATGCATATTTTAAACAAAATCAAGTTTTCAAAAAATGCATGGAGCGGGGCTCGAACCAAGGTCACTAGTTTAGAAGGCAAGTGCTCTAAACAAATGAGCTATGGTGATTTTTGATTATCAATAGAATTCAGTCGACTAAACAAAATCGACCAGTCGACTGAATATCTATAAACAACCTATTGAACTTGTGCACATATGTATACACGTTTATATTTTTTAATTCAATCGACTAACCATTTTCGACCAGTCGACTGACCTGAACCCAACTGCCATATTTTGAAAAGACATTTCCATTCTACAAAAGGTTGTGATCCTTCTTTGAACGGGAATGATTGCTTCTTTTGGACAGAACTCTTCACCAATGGCAGCAACCCTCTGTCTACTATAAGTATATGTTCCCAAACACTTCATACTTCACCGAAAAACTTTCTAACTTTCTTGTATTCTTCTTGTGCTCTCATACTCGCATTCAAACATCATACAAGCATTTTATTGCTTTGAATCTCCAAATTAACGTTCATAATCTTCGATTCTTAGCAACACCTTCCTTGCATATCTTCACATACACATCATACACTTGAGGATTTGATTATAGGAAGTTTGTACTATCAGAGACAAATCAGTGTTTTCAAGAACACATAGTGTCAGATATTCTTTTGTATTAGCAAAGTCCTGTTCTGCTGCTCAGACATGTGAAGTCCTCTTCGGCTGCTGAGGCAAAATCCTGTTCTACTGCTCAGGGGTTTTATAAACCTGTTCCTCCGGGTTAAGTGAGGGTTGTTGATTTAGTGAAATTCCAGAAGGAGTCTGGAACTGGACGTAGGACGGTGCTCCGAACCAGTATAAAAATCTCTGGTATCATTTTACTATACTACATTTATATTCCGCACTATTTACAGTATTACTATCATCACTATACTCTGTATTATCATATATCCGTATTACACGGTCCTATAGACTTTCACAAGGAAAATACAATAATAAAACATCAGAAAGTCGCGTGGACTAAGACCATAGTCTTTATGCCAATAACTGTTAATTTAGTGATATCACACGCCCAAAGGCGATACGCACGAAGACTCTACTCCCACATAGGAGCAATTGTCCACATAGACAAAGCCACACTCCCAGAGGCGATACGCACGAAGACTCTACTCCCACATAGGAGCAATTGTCCATATAGACAAAGCCATAATAATAATACTCCCACATAGGAGCACTTGTCCACATAGACAATCAAAGACCCACATAGGTCCAGTACTGACCACCGAAGCAAATGTGTCATAAACTCTTGGAAAGGAACCTGAAAAATGTTAACGTGAGTCCCATACCACACGTTCGCAATAAACGGTTTACTAACTGTTAGTCAATTTCACATTCAAAGCAATACAAAGTTCACCTCATCTCATCGGTAAACCAGACCCAAAGGTCAAAACGGTCAAACGAATAGATTAGGAATTAACTGAAAAGATGAACGCACGTGTTCATAACACGCGTTTTACCTAATCATTTAATTCTCCTCCCCCTTCGCTCGAAGTGCAAAATTGTGTGTGTGTTTTAAATAGAAATTAGAAGTTGGAGAAACAAGCTTTTAATACAATTTAAAAGATCACTTTATAAAAACCCGTGTATGAAATCAAAAAGGAATCATCAAAGTCAAAAATGCGATAACAACTAATTGGAATCGACACGAATCGATTAAAATTGGAAACCAAGCAAAATAGGCAAATTGGGCTGAGACAAGCAGGTCAGTCGACTGACTGCAGAGGCCAGTCGACTGATCCAGAAACCTAAAACTTTCGGTTCCTGCAGTCAGTCGACTGACTGACATTGGAACTGTTTTTCAGCTTATCAAAATGAAGAGCAAACTCTCACAACTTGCAATAGGACGAGCAATGGGCGCTAGGGGTTTATGCCAATCGACGACCCAGCCCTATAAGCTCTTCAATACACCACCAAAAGCATGATCAAACATCAAAGCTATGTTTTTTTTAGAGTTTTTGACTTCAAAACACCAAAAATTGAAATGTTCACCAAATCAATTCAAATCAAAAGCAAATGCACATGAATAAGTGTTAGGAATTCATACCTAACATCAATGATATCTAGAGAAGTAGATGTGAGTTCAAAACTCACCTTTTTAACTCAAAAACAAAGATGAGAAGCTCAAATGCAAAGAAAAGATCAACCGCTCTTCACTTCTACTCTACAAGCTTCAATCTAAGATCAAAACAAGTATTTCCTACATTAGGGTTTAGGAATTCTCTGAAATTGAAGAGGAAATGAGATGGAGAAGGTGAAGGAGATGCTTACCTAAGCTTCTCTTAGAGTTTGGAGCTAAAACCTGGATTTGCAAATGAAAACTAGGGCTTGGAGTTTCTATTTCCCATTCTCTTCCACCATTTTTCTAAAGCTTGAAGTGTTAGGAAATGAAAGAATGAATGAAGAGGAGAGGGGGGCTGAGTTAGAGTATAGGATGAGTTGGGTGAAACCCAAACCCAAGCCCTAAGTGAAAAATAGCAAAATTCAACTCACTCCAAACATATCGATGCTTATACTCAAAAAAGTCACAAACACCATTTTGGACTCAATGGAAGTGGTCTCGAGTCCCAATTCGACTGTTTGCAAAAAGTGATATTTCGGACTTTAATCCGACTAACGATGCTATATTTAAATAAAATATTTAAGTATACAATCGTAAAATATGCGGGTTGTTACAAATATCGTCTTAGGCCAAGTTGTAATAAGGTAGGTACCTTTTACATGTTTTTTTAGTATTGTAATAAAAAGTTATAATAAACTTTACTATAACTTTTTCTGTACCGTTGTAAAAGATTATACTACAACAATTCTCCGATGTTGTAATAAACTATTTAAAACTTTTATCCACCATTGTAACTCACTCATATCAGAACCCTTTTTACAACTTCAATAAATTGTTGTCTAAAAATTTATTACGGCATTTTTACAACGTTGTAAACAGTGCATCTTTTTCCAAAAAATGTTGCATAATATTTAGTACAACTTTTTTTAAAGTTGTATATGTAATTCATCTTTTTTTTAACCTGCGGTTGTAGCTCAATATTGTGTACAACAACACTACAAGAAAATGTGCTTTATACAGCATTAAAGTTCAACGTTTCCACCCTAACCGCGGACAAATCTATTAAATAATAGTAAAGCAGAAGAATTTAAAGCTCTCTTATTAATTCTAGGAATTTCCTCCTCTCTCCTTAGTTCTCTCTAGATATTTTATTTTTCACATCCTCACAATTTACTATTATTATAATTATTACAATGTTTCTACTAGTTCTGTCTTCCGTCGTTAAAATTTAATACTAACGTTAATAATTTTTTACAAATTTCGTCCAAGTTTTTTCTGTTATTTTACATTTAAGTCCATATGTATATTAAATTTAGTTAGCTGATCTTAAGTTTAAGCTTTTTAAATAAATACAATTAATGAATATTCATTAATTGATCTAATAATTTTTTTAAAATGACAATTCAATGTATACCACATTCATATTGACAAAAAAGATAAAACTAATTTTTCATTCAAGTCCAGACAGTTCTAAATTTCCATAATTATATAAAAACTATTACAATATTCTACTAATATTATCTCCTATCATTACATTTAAATGCTAACATTCAACAATTTTTACAATCATTGACAGATTTCTCCTAAGTTTTCTTATATTAGTTTACATTTAAGTCCATATAATTGAATTTATTAGTTGGCCTTGAATTTAAATTTTTTAACTAAATCCAATCAACAAATATTTATTAATTAATCTAATAAATCATAAAAATGATAATTCAGTGTGTATACGCATTTGTACTGACATAAATGGCAAAACTATATTTTCACCCAAGTCCATATAATTTAATATTTTCACAATTATATACAAAATTATCTTTGATGCTTCTACATTTTTCTACTTTAAGTTCATAAAATTTCTTTCTTTCTAAAATTAGTTATTTGATATTTCATTACAAACAAATATATACAAAAAAATTGTTTCCAAAATTGGTACATCATTACAAACATATATAACGTTTTTCTTCATAAAGTTGGTACTCAAATGGACTCTTTATCATTATTAAATTATATTTTGTGAAGAATAACATTATAATTAATGATAAGTGATGAATGTTTGTATTATGTAATATTGAATAAAGATTAAATATTTTCAATTAGTATATTTTTGTACAAAAAGTAACATTTTAATTAGTTATATCTGTAATCTGAGTTAATCAATGGATAAAAATTATATTATATTTTGATTAGAAATATTTTTCTTTCATATTTTATTTTCTGTTTTACATAAATGTTAAATATTTTTTGAAATTTTTTATTATAAAATAAAAATAGTAAGGTATGAAAAAATGGATTAAAAATCATTTTTTTACATAATTAAAATGACAATGTGATCTGTAATGTTTCTAGTCTTAGTTTCACTTTATATTTTTTTTAGTAGTTAAATAAATAATTTTTAACACTCAGATAATGTCATATAATCATTTTGATAAATATGTGCTGCAAAAACTATAAATGCATACAAGTATATTGAGTCTTTGATATTACACTTCTATTTTTAGGTATTAGTCGTCATTCTTTTAAGTAATATTTGAAATTTAATGTATGCATCATTTACCTTTTAATCAAATGTATCAAAACCTAAATGTCAATTTCAGAATATAAGTACATGAATATTTATTTATGAAATTTTATAAAAATATTAATTTCAGAATTTATTAGAATGCTTATTTTCATTTACTTGATTGTAAATAATAAATCCTAAAAAATAATAAATCGATATATAACTCATTTTTATCAACAAAAATGATAATTTAATTTTTATTCAAATATAAAAATATACGAATCTTATAACAAAAATACACGGTAATAAATATGGTAATTTCAATTTATAAATCATTTATCCTAACAAAATTTAATCAGATATTGCGTAGTAAACAATATGCTTCGAAAATAGTTAAAATATTATTTTTCTACAACATACCGTGTGCAATGCACGGATTGCACACTATTGTATTCTGAAAAATAAAAACGAGAATTCTAAACGCTGTTTAAACTAAGCGATTCCATTTTGAGATTTTTTTTCATTTCGCAGTTACTTTAGCCGCCTTCCTCTCTTTCTTTTCCTTTTAACTTCTTGTAAAATCCTAAATCTTCCCATGGATTATTTTAACCTAATCAAAATACCAAACACACATGAAATCTCCTATGAAATATCGTTCATCCTTTAATTTCGCCTGCAATATCCAATTCAGTCGACCCCTAATGCCTCTTTAATTTGTCCTTGATAAACAAAAGAATATGATCTGATTTTGAGTTCACTCAATAGTTAAGAGCACCATTCACTTAAAATTCTCTAACGATTCTCTTCAATAATCCGATTTGAGGTAATTTATGTAGAATATTGAAAGTTAATTTGTTAATTAGGTTGGAGAAAACAATATCGGAAAGGTGAATTTATCTAACAGCCTTAGTAATTATCAATTTCTTACTCCCATAAAGTGAGAGGTTTCTGCTTTTTCATTATGCAACAGATGGAAAGATTGTTTTATAGGTTTTGGGGCTCCCGTGCGTGCAAATTCGAGAGATAGTGGATTAACCAATGCTACAGTGACTTCATCCTTGTTGGAATCAGTAAGTTCCATATTTATCTTTGGTTTGTAAATCGGTAAATTTATTGATCATATGTAATGTACATCTTAGTTGTCTATTGATACCTAGATTTCCCTTCTCTAACAATTATGGATTCCTGAGTCATACCAACTTTATTGTATTTGGAAATTAACCATAGGTTGAGAGTGGCGATCTTATATCATATGGCCTCATTCCATAGTTTATTGGAAGATTTCCTATGTTGGTTAGCTTATCAGCATTAAACAAGGACTAACTTGTTCAGGTATGGGTTACTTGTAGGTTATATATATCATTAAATGTATTGGCATTTGAAGAAGTGAATTATGAAATTGAAAAGAAACTTCCTTAAACAACTTGATAAAAAAAGGCCACAATGGATTCATGTATTGAGGAGATTGTCCTTTGTATGTATTCATTATTATATTTGATATATATTTTCTAGAACAATTTGACTGATGTGTTTGCATATCGGTATAACTTGAGTTTTTTTTTGTTACTTCTTGCAATGTTAGATTTCATGGTAGTTTCTTGCAATACCAATTGACAAGTTCAAATAAATTGGTTTGCTTTTCCTCTAGATTTTTACCCTAGGTGCAATAGTGAAAACTAATTTTCAGAAAGTGATCGAGTCTGACTGTAAGTATGTGATACCATCTTTTACTTTATCTTGGATTTTTTTCCTTTATATTGCTTTTTCAAAATTTGTATTATATGAGGTGATAATGTTTGCAATCCTTATTGTTACTATTTACTCTTGGTATAATTTGGAAGGTGTAATTTTCATTTTAAACAATTTTTCAAAATTTTGTGCACTTTTAGTTCAGTTTTGAAACTATTTGCAAGTTTAATTTCATAAAATCTATGGTTTTCACTTTTCACAACATCCAATATAACTATTCACATCCACCAATCAAACTCAAGATATATCAAAGAAAGTATATTGAGAAATAATTCAATTTTATGAAATTAAAATAGGTACGTGTGTGTCTAAGTCTGTTTCAATTTATACTACATAGATTTTATGTCATATGCATCATGTCATATGTCCCTAAACAATCTCATTCATTCGTTATATTATATATATTCTAACTAATTTGTTAAATCAAAAGGATATAGAGTTATGATTGTTTTAGAACATGGGGCACATGCAATTTGAGGATGAATCTTATGTGCACTTTGTACCTTTACAATTGGATATATAGTATATGAATGTGAGATACAAGAAATACAGAAACAAAATTTTGGTAACATAAATGTTTGTATAAGGTTCCGATTATAAAATACCTTTCACACTTCTAAGAAGAAAGAATTCGTTCTCAAACCTACTTTCGTTACCTACACATGCGACAAAGATATAGACTGAGAATGTGTTTTAACACATGGAGAGGGAAACTTTTGAAAATTTACCATGTTAAATTCATTTTTCAGATTATTGCTGATTTTCCATAAAGTACTCCTTGGGCAATATTCCCATGCTTCACCCGGTCTTTTGTGCATATCAACTAATACCATTTCTTCCTTTTTTGCCCTATCATACAAAAGCAACTTTTCAGAAGTGAATAGTTAAGCATGCAAAAGCTTTCATCATGAAAATATCCAAGAAGAATCACATGAATTCATGTATATCCTGATCAATGGTAAAGTGTTCAAACTTCTTGAAACTAAATGATATTTATCTATGAATATACAAATTTAACTAGTATAGTCTACCATTAATCATGTTTGTTTTCTTATCCTACCAGAATTCATGAAAATACCATTGTAGTAACATTAAACTACTTTCTACAATATCTAGTACAACTTAATGAATTGCTTGTCCATAAAACAGTACACACATAAATCAAAATGCATGACAACTAATTGAAACAAAGTATTGGTTTGGCATTGAAACTTGCTGAAACAAATTATTATAGTGATACAATTAATCATATCCATCAACCAAATTATTAAAGTATACATGTAAAACCTCCTATATTCTACCTAATATGATTTGTAATCGTTGTTAGTTGAGATGATTGGGAAGCTCTGTGCGAGGAGAGTAGTCCGTTACTTTTGCACTGGCTCAATTAGTTGATTTAAGTTCCACTCGTACATAGACTTTTTCAATAAACTCACATGGTCTCACTTGTGATCAACATTCTGCTATTGTTCCTGATGCGCACATGTAGCTTGCATCTACCAAAGTGCTTTCTTCATAGGCTCCTACACTTGACCGTGCTTTGGCTTATCCCAATCTAATGATTTTCACATGCAGTTACATGATGCACATGCACACGCTATGTCACATCCCTTAGCTGGAGCAAAAATTCCTCAAGCTACCCATATACAAGCTTGTTCTGCCATTCCTTTAGTCGTTCCTCCATCCTAAGCTACGCCTCCTACCAGTTCATGCACAGTTTTGTGAATATCCAGCCAGCTTTATGTCTTCTCATCATGTAGCTGCTCTTGATACACACTCGCATAAGAGGGTCTCTCTTGCTCATAAAGCTTCCCACATTATACAGTCAGTGTGTTTGCCTTTACTTGATAATACACAAGTTGTGCCCCATGCGCATTCACAAAAAGTATTCACTATAAATTACACAAACATTTAAATGCATCCTTTTTATGTTCACTTATATCACTTGCAATATTGATGTATCAGTAGAGAGAATAACTACAAGAAAAGTTGCTTTTAACAGCAATGGAGAACAGTGTTTAAGTGTTGATTGCTATTGTCGACCCTTTTATAAATAGGAAAAAAGCAAAGACAACACAAGAAAACATCGACATTTTTATTCAGTAAATTTCCAAAGGTCGTTCCCTCTAAAAATTTCATTGCCGTGTAAAATTAATTTCCCTCTTTATCTAAAATAAGCAACCCTAAATCACCTATGTTTTCAAATCTTAGTTGCCTCCGCTCTGCAAATCCTTTAAAACGACTCCTCCCAAATCTTAATTGCCTCTGCTCTGCAAATCCTTTAAAATGGCTCCTCTCTATCATGATCGTTACTCACAAAGAGGATCACTGTGGCTGCTTGGCTATGCTTGCGTTAGAGAGATATCATTCATTGAGTCGGCTAATCGCATCACTTGGAGCTTAGTCGCATCGCACTCGCCACCCTATACTTTTTCTTGCTGCCATTGGTAAGCACAGAACTGCAAATTCGAGCATGAAATTAAATTTGCTCAAATTTGATTGAATTTTGAATTCAAACCTTGATTTTCTTCATTCATTTAGTTGTTAAATTTAATAGTTTATTGCACTTGCTCGTAAAATGAATAGCTGATATATGTGGAAAAACTGAAATTTATATCAAAATTTAGTTATCCCTGTTTTTTTCTATGTTGCTTTGGATATATTTATTTTGGGGATAAACTAGCTTAAAGGGTTTTAGAGTAAGCTGCGCATGAGTGCATGTTGTAGGCATTTTTATATCTCACTTGCCTCGTAGTCACCTCCTTGTGTGGGAGAATGGAGATGTACTTAGTGCTCAGGGATGATGTTAGAAGCAACAAATCTAGAATCTGGTACAACGCAAAATGTTTTCATGGTAAAATTTCTTCTTCATATATAATGAAACTAAGCTCCCGCCAATTAGTAACACAATGCGAGTTAAAAGGTGAAATCTCCTTAAATATCAATAGTTAACAACACGGACGTGTTTCATATAATCTTTTAGAACATGTTATGAATGATGAACCGAGTTCTCCATGTCCATGGGTAGGTTAAAAAAAGCACACCATGTAACGAATCAATTAAACTTTAGCTATGCAAAGGCCGCCCGGTGTTGGCTGAGGTAGTGCAACAGCACAGGACCCTGACCTGCGAGGTCCCCTGATTTTAAAAGGAAAAAAGTGCAAGCACACACTCACGCATCAAAATATATAACATAATTTGTGCTTATTCATTAAATGGTTGTTCTGTCTAACATTTTCTTAGCATGGAAGATTTCTGTGTGTGTGTTTTAGTGTATAAGCGACTGAATTTTCAAATTTACATGTACATTAACTTGCTCTTTGTGTGTTTAGATTTGAAGTAATGAACATGCTATATGTGTGTTTATGTACCATGAGTGTAATTGTTCATTTTCTTTCAATACATTTGTAGAACATGTTTTTTCTTGTAGTGTATGTAAACTGTATATATAAATTAATATAAAATATATATAAATAAATATTATATAAACACAAATATAATATATACTATAAAATATTATATATAAATCATTAGCACTACACAGCCAGTCTTCCCATGACAGTATAATATAAATATGTTCTCCTAAGTAATAATTTTTTTAACTGGAATAGCCAATGCGAATAGTTCTCCATCCAAACAATTATATACAGCCCTACCGCTCAAACAAATACAATCACCAAAATCTATATTGGAAGATGGCTTAGTTATAGTACTTCAGGTTAAATTTTCTAATGTATTCTATGGTCGCTTTCTATGCTAGTTGATATAGTTTCACAAGTGTGCATGTAATTATCTAATAGAAGCATGCTCAATTTATGTATAGCTATTCCACACTAAATCCACACTAAAATATAGCTTTTCCAAGAGCTTGAGACCGGGGAAGACCTAGATTCCCAACTTGTAGTTGTGAGTGCGAATCACGCAAGCTCTTAATCTAGAAGGGAAATCTAGACAGTACAGGGATTCTGCTCTTAAGCTCTTATGAACAACATCCATTATATGGTTAGATCTGTGCGAAGGTTTAACGACTCGGAATTTCACTGCTTTGATTTGCAAATATTTAATTAATTTTAAATATTCAAATAATTGGTTTTATAGTGAAAATAAAACTCTTTTAAATAATAAATAATGCTGGTGAAATAGTTTTTAAAATTTGTTTACAAAAATATATAGTTCGATGGAAAACAGAAAATGTAATCGGAAACCCTTTTTGAATTTTCAATGCATAAATGTTGTTGGAATGTTATGCACACATTTGTAATATATATTCACATATATACAAAAAATTATGAACATGGATTAGTAATTTTAGTTAGGGTTAAGTATAATTTAATTTAAGTTAAGTAAGGAAAAAAAATATAAAATGTCACATTAGGGGGAGACAAAAAGTACAAAAGATACATAAACATGTTTTTATGGAAAATGAAAGGGGGAACATATAGGAGGCATGATCATGGTGAGGTGAAATAGGTTGTATGATGTGGCAAGTGATGTGTGGAGGGTATAGGACAAAGGGCTTTTTGGTAAATTCATCTTTTCACATTATATAAAAATAATTTCACTTCTCTTTCTTCTCTTTCATTTTCCTTTTTTTATGCTTCTTCTTCTTAAGTTTTAAAAGTTTTAATGTCTTCCATAGTGGTTTTCAAGTTTTAAAATTTCAAAGTTTTAGTTTTAAATGTTTTCAAAAACTTGTTTTAAAATATCTCCTTCTTCCATCACAATACTCCACATTCTTCATTTTTTCTCCCACTTCATTCGGCAATAAATTTCTATAAACTACTCTAATTCAAGATTTTTCTTTTTTCAAACCAAATAGAATTCTAGTGGCTACAACTTTTATTTAGACCACTTTTTCAAAGTTCAAATATTTTTTGGTCAAAATTGCATTTCTTTCTACCTCATTTTCGGATCCATATTATCAAGGCCGAAAATACCACTCCTTCATTTGACCATATCTCCCTCAAAACAAATCGAAATTGAGTGCTTCTTTTTTGAAAATTGTAGAGAAAAGAATTTCCTAAAACGTTTCTATTTTCACTTATGCAAATTTGGAGAGTAAGATCGCCAAAAATCGAGAAGAAAATGTCCCATTTTCGAGTGATCTTTTGTGTGGTTTTCCAAACTTTACAAGTTCTAAAGCATTTCAAGTTTTCAAAGATTTTTGGTGAGTAAACTTCTAATTTTCGAAAAGATGTTTTCTTTGCTTATACGATGGCATTTGTATATGATGTTAATGGTTGGATTATGATATGGTTTGGATGTATATGTATGTGATAATTTGTGTTTAGGCATTAGACTTGAATCGATGGATTAAAGTGATGCGTTTGGTTTTAAAGTTGTGATCTTGTTTATGTGGTAGTCATAAAAATGGTGTGTGCTATAAACATGTTTATATGATGTATGCTAGATAGCATCTTGTTTGTAAAAGTGATATAAGATTTCTTATGGAAACTATAGTAAATAGTTTGAAATCAAAAGCTTAAGTTTTCAAATTTTGTTTTTCCTATGTTTGAAAAAAAAGTTAGTAAACTTTAAGGTGAAGTTTCAAAAGGAAAAATAAAAACAAGTTGAGATTACGGGTATTCATAGCGATAGTCGATGTGGATGCAGTTTCGCTTAAAAATCCGACTTTTGCAAAATTTGGTTTATTAACTTCAAGTGTTTTGTAAATGTTTTATAAACTTAATAATAATGTTTTATACAGTTAATTAAGTTTTTAATGATTAATTTTTTATTAATTAATTTTAAATAATCAATAATTAATTAAGATTAAAAAGGGTTTATTAATTATAATTAAGTAAAGATTAGTTATTAATTAAGTAAGATTAATTTTTAATTAAATATAATTTTATATGATTTATTTTTAATTAATTATTAATTAACTATAAGGTTAGTTATTTAAATAAATCAATTGTTGATTATTTTTAATGATTAATTTATTAAGGCTTTAATTTAAAATTATTTATGTAAGGTTTAATTTATTAATTAAGTTTTAAATGTTATTTTATTTAATTAAATGAGATTAATTGAGATTTAATTATTAATGAAGGTTTAAATTATTATTTAATAATCAATAAAGGATAAATTAAGGTTTAAATTAATTATATAATAGTTAATTATTGTTTAATTAGTTACCAGAGGTTTAATTATTTCTTGATTTATAACTAAATTAAGTTAAGAATTAATTAAGATTGATTATGATTTAAATAAAGAGTTTAACTTGTAATTAATCATTTTAAGGGAGTTTTAAGTTTTTAATCCTTATTTTCTAAGAATAAAATTTGTTTTAAAGGTTCTTTTTCAAAGATGGTTTTGAACATAAGGGATTCAAATGTCGATACCATTAAGTAAACAAACAATTATGAATGAGTTATGTAAATGATTTGATTGTGTGGACGTGTGTTCGTAGAATAAATCTCCGTTCTGCTATAAGTTGATTGTTTAATTGTTTGAACATCCGTTAGTAGAATAAATCCCCGTTATGCTATAATGTAATTGTTTATTGTGTGGACATATGTGTTTGTATCAAAATTGGGCACAACACTCTTCGGATGTGTTTGAAGAGATAAAATTAAGAAACTAAATGTAAAATGAGGCAGATCTAACAAACACATGAATCAACAGATAAGAAAATGCACAAAAACACACGAATTTAGAGTGGTTCGACGTATTGCCTACATCCACTATGAAATGACTTATGTTTATTGAATTTCACTCGCTGTTTATAAGGGATTACACTAGTAAAACAGAAGATTAATAATGATTTCGGCAGAGTATTGGCGTAGAGAAGCAAAAATGCCCTTTTCAGCAGGTCCTGGGCTACTATTTATAGATGTAAGCAGCAAATATCTCGCTCAGATCTCGGAAGACCTCTTCTCTTACATGGATGGGCCCACGCGATCGATCCCATGCTGTTCGCACTCGATCCGTGATCGATACGAACCGAATTCGCATCGATCGAGATTTGATCCTTTTTGGCTGAAATTTATCTGATACATTCTTGATGTTGTAGGTAAGCTCCTGTGAATATTTGGTGGCATTTGGACTTGTAGATCTCGAGTAATTGTCGAGGGGGAATTAATTTAAAGGACAAAGATTTGTATATTTTTTGCCTCAAGGACACAACCTCAATATTTTTACCATAAGGACAAACATTCTTCTAAAAATTATTCATAAGGACAAATATTTTCCAAAATTATTCATAAGGACAACAAAACTGCTACCAAGCTAAAACTGATACCTAAAAACTGCTACCGATAACTACAAACTGATACCTAAAAACTGCTATCAATGACTAAAAACTGACACCTAAAAAAAGTTGTCCTTCAGGATAAAATATTGAAGGCCTGTCCTTGAGGCAAAAACACTGAAAATTTTTGTCCTTGACAATAATTTCCTGTTATTGTCGATGCAAGTTTGGATTTGTATGACATTGTCGTCTTCGTATCGATACTATTTCGCATCAATCATGCGTGACTGTATTCGTATCGATGCTTGCATGCTACTTCGTATCGATGGTTGGAGGCCGCCTTCGTATCGATGCTTCATGTTGCTTTCTTCGTATCGATCAGTGGTCGTTGCTACTCGTATTGATAGTGAGAGAACGATACGAGATGGAGGGTGGGAGATCGATACGAAATGGACATTTGTTGATGGATACGAAGTGTTGTTAACATGATGGATACGAAGCAGCTTCATTTTATGGATGCGAAGGAAGTTAGTAGGCGATGGATATGAACTGAATCTCTCTTGGGGAACGGATACGAAATTGGATGGATACGAATAGAGTTGGATTTCTCAATCGATCAATATTTTGAGCATACGAACTCCGATTGACTTAAAATTTGGAACGTTGGCTTTCATAGCTTTGCTTGTCGTGTCATATCAATTGTAGCTCGATCCGGACTCGGGCAAAATTTATCAGTATTCATAGTGAACCTATGTATAACCGATCTCCAAGACAAACTGTCATTGGTTTCTAGTCAAGTTCTTGGTATCACGGCCTTGCCAAAAGGTATGTTATCTTCTTTTATTTTTTAGAGAATTATATATAAAACCTAGGAAAAGAACTTACCTTTATGTTGTCAGTCTTCAGTTTATCTTACTCTAATTTATAATATACATTGATGTTGTTACTCGAAATAAATAGACTATCCTATACAGGAAAATGGGGAGAGAAACATTGGTGCTTCAGATCTTAGCCTAGTAATTTTTATTTATTTATTTATTTTTATTTTTTATTTTGGGTCTTTACAAGATTCCTAAATAAAGGCAATGCCAAATTTATGTGACTTATGTCTATATCTCTGCAGTCATCTACCATCAACTTGCAATTGTTTTTTTAATTATATTTTCTTTCAATGCTTTTAAGGAAGTTAGAAGATTCCGAGGCAGCTAAGCAATATCGTGTAGAAATTGGTAGAATTGATGTTTATTTGCAGTAGGCCATTATTTGCATTTCTGTATTATTTTTCCTTTCATTTTTTTCCCAAGTTTTTCTTAATTATTTCAATGTTGGCACACATTAGGTTATTGGACTTGTATTTAAATCCACAAGGTGGAAAATCACCTATGTTTAATGTTGTTGTCTATCTTCTTCACAATCATAGGGAGTCTCTGGACCTTTGCAAGTCCTAGAGGTATACTAATTGTTGTTGAATGCTTGCTTGATGTGTTATGATCATTTCCTTCATTTTGTGTTTCTTATTCGCCCACGGTATTGATGTTGTTTTCAATCATACTACTCTTACTGCCATTTTGCTCGTAGTTGTGCAATTTCATAGCAGTTTTGCCTTCAGGTTTTGATGTTGTTTTTGCATTGAGCAATTTTTCCTCATTGGCTTTATGTTCGTTGATTGATGCAAGGTGAGTTGAATCATGAGATTTGATACTTTTGGGAACTTCTTTCATTTGGAAATCCATTGATATTTTTACATCTCTCAAGTTCTTGGCATGCAAATTTTAATGATTCTTTTTCTTTCTTCAATGCGCTTCTTGGACAGGATTGTAGAGTACATGCTGGTGAAAATTTGATTTCTTGATTTGTGGTTTTTATTTTGGGTAGTACCAAGAATTAGTCTCTATATTTCTTGATTTGTAAGTTCTTGATTGGTGAGTTTCATGTCACTTTAGTTTTTGTTGATGCAGTGTTCATTTTATTTTCACTCATAATTTTATTTGGTTTCAGAAAATTAATGAGAGTAGTGTCTTAATCTTGACGATGATAATATTGAACTATCACGACTTGTTAATTTCCTAAGTTACAAAGCAACTCTATGTATGGTCTGGTTTGTTCCAACAATAAATAGTATATTCTTTCAATATCATTTGTAAGAGGTTAAACTAACTGTTGCTATTCAGTTTTTTCCCCATCCCTATATTTTGATGATTAACAGGATTTTTGTCGTTGAAATAATAAGGAATCGTTTCCTCTTCAATTCTCTTCCACTCCAAACACTGCACTACCGACCCCAACACCGAACCCATCATTATCTCTGCAAGAATTTTCCTAGGGCACTTCATCCTTCCCATTCGAAAATATCAGCATTTTGATTCTATCATGCTTCTGACTTTGAAATCTTTTAGGTTCAAATTTCAAAGGTTCCACCTAAGTATCAGGGTCCCTGTGAATCTATAAGCGTTGACTAAAAATAAAGTCTAAGTTTTCTTTACCTTTTCCATATGAAAACCTAAAAAATTCTACAGAAAAATTCAAGCAAAGTCTTAAGTTCCTTTATTTGAGACATATGAAAACGTTTTTGCCATGCAGATTCAAGGTTTTACCATCCATTTATTCATAAACATATTATTAACACATTCTCCTAAATTAACATATGAAATAATATTTTTGGAATGTATTAAATTATACATTACATATAATACTCACCCTTGAATTACACAAGTTACTTCTTAGTCGGCACAAATTTAGCCATCACTTAGCTAACGGCAACTGAATGTATATTCAAACATGAAAATATAAAAATTATTCATGATATTTTAATGTACACTAGTACATCTGAGGTTTTCTACCTTAATGTTCAATAAAGTAGAAATTACTCATATCCATGTTTGGTCCTCTTGATATTATTACTTACATCAGTCATGATTTTTTGATCATATGCAACACTGTCATGAAAGAAAATACTTTGCTTTTAACCAAAGTTGTCGATGAATAAGATGTATATTGCAAAAATGTACGCTAGATTTTTGTTTTGCTGAAATATGAAGCATATTAGTTCATGTAAACTTGTTGTGCCATAATTTTTAAGTAGATGCAAGTTAGATATGTTATTTTAAATTTGTATTTGATCATTGACTTTTAAATTTCATTGTTATATATAAGTGAAGATTTTTGATGCAAAAAATGTACAATATGATACAATCTTCAGGTTTTTGAAGCTCATTTTGGCATAGTAAGCACGTGAAAAAAATTTGGTTGGACAATTTGTCGTTAATATTTGGTGCAAGCTTGCTTTTTAGATATTGTGCCTTTGTCATGGATGTTGTATGAAGTTGGTTTATAGATGTTATGTTTGTTTATGAATTCATGTAAACTTTGATTATGTTTATTATGTTCAACTTAATTTGTGGAAATGGTTAATGGTTATGTTTTTATATGATAGTTTTTAGTTTGATTTGTATATAATATGTATATTATCCACTTGAAATATAATAAAATGCAGCTTAGTTTAATGATATACGTGTGTAAATAGTGCAATAATGCAACATGATATGAGTGCTGTAAAAATCGTAGGAACAAACAGCAGCTGTTGTCAATTCTTTGAAAATAGAATGCATATAGCTACGGCAGCATAACAAAATGCTGTGAAAATTTAATACCACCATTTATCAACTGCCGATGTAAATCACTATAAACATTTTTGATAGTAAATTATAAATGCTGTGAAAAATTCATAATAGCCTTTATAGGCTGCTATTGGAATGGTCAAACACAAAAACACTTTAGACAACAAATTTTAAACGTAATCAGTTAATAACAACACTTATAGCGATGATGAAATTGTAAAACAATACCATAAATACTTTACAACAAAATATTAACGCTGCCAAAATTTTAAAACATCAACGAAAGCAAACGCGGTAGAAAATTATTAACGGTAGGAAAAGAACGCTGTTCTATAGTATTTTTAACAGCCTTTATTTTTTGCTGTTAGAAATTTGGTATCTACGACTAAAATGCAAGAACAACATGTGAATTCTAATAACTGAGCACATTATGAGTTGCACCTTTTGAGAAAGCAACAGAAGATTGAGTATCTTTAGGTTGTCGAATATAATTCTTAGCGATTATAGCAGAATCCTCATTTTCACCTTGAGTATCATTTAATTGTTTACCTAAAATCTAAGCAATAGGAGGAGTTGTGAATCATTTGGTTGGATAAAAGCTTGGTCTACAGTGAAAGTCTGAGTATGCAAGGAGGCTTCAAATTGTACAGTTAAAGCAAGAATAACAGGCATAATGCCTAACGGGGAGTGGACATGCACAACATGTGCATCAATAGGGTACACACCCTACACAACATGTGCAAAAGGCTTCCAATGGAGAACATGTTGATACACAACAACTCTTAGCCGCTTCGAACAATGCAAACAAAGCTGATACACACACCATCGATGCTTTTTTTCCCTAAATATCTAAACAACTAAACAAAAAATTGAGAAGAGAAAAGAAGGTGCGCAATCAATTGGTTTATTTGATTTCAACCTACAAATTAATAGTCGATGACCACTGATAATAGTGGTATGACCACTACTAGGAAAACAGTAAATTCCAACGCCTCATTTCCAACGGCCGCCAACGGCTATTCCAACGGTTTCCAACGGTCCGTTAATTTTTTACGTAGCCGTTGGAAACCGTTGGAATCCATTGGAAATAAGCCGTTTGCGGCCGTTGGTAGCCGTTGGAAATTTTCCTGAGATAACAGACCGAGACCAGACCTGCAATTCATTATCTCTTCCCCTACTTAATTTTTCCCCAAATCTCCAATTCCCCCACCTCCTACCCAACTGCTACCGCCCCAAGCACCAACCCGACAGCCTCCGACGCCATCTACAAGCTGCTCCGGCCAATCTCCACCCTTCTAGCTCTCCAAATCGGTAATTTTTCTAAACCTAATATTTATGTTTTTTTAGATTTAGGGTTTAATTCGAATGTTGATTGATTCCTAATTGTTAGTGTATGCATATTACATTATGTTATCCCCTAATTGCAACTATTATAACATAATGAACAAGTTATTATAATTGATTGAAAATTTTGTAATTTAGGATATTACATTAGTTTATGTTTATTTGGTTATAAGTATATTGAATGTATGTGTGTGATAGAGTTTATTGCATTTGGAAGCCGTTAGAACGGATATTGCATTTGTGCGAACACGAGCTTTGTATTTGTGCGAACACGCGAACATTTGGAAGCCGTTAGAACCAATATTAATTAAATGAGTTATATATTAAAATTTAATATAAACAAATATTTAAATCCTTAGATATTATTCGGTCCCGTCTGACAAGTGTTGTATATGATCGTTTTAGGGTTATCCGTTTTTCCACAAAACGGACAACTCTATTCATCTGATACATCATTTGTCGGATTTGTCCCAGTATTGGACAAGTTACAAACACTATAAAGTAATTATATTCCGTAAATCATATCATTTTAAACGGTTCCCAAAATTTCGACGGCATTTCCTTTACGTTCCTTGTGTACACGCATTTGTGTACGATACAAGGAACACGGGGGAAATGCTGCCGAAATTTTGTAAATCGTTTAAAATGATATGATTTACGGAATATAATTACTATTGTGTTTGTAATGGGAAGTAGGATGACCGACCATCAAAGAAAGACACATTAGTGGTAATGAAACAATAGTTGCTTATTTAAAATAAAGTTTGTGAAATTAGCAGTTTGCGTCCGTTGGAAGCCGTTTGAAAATTTCCTGTAAAATATAAAACAAATGATTTATAACATTTTTACTCTATCATAGGTTTTCTAGTAGGGAAACATGGTCAATTACTTTAATGATCGGAGCTGGATGTATCAAAGAAGGGAAATTAGTGGCGCAATAAGCGAACATTTTCTAAAAGGGGTACAAGTGTTCATCGAATTTGCTATAAGTAATATTGGAAACGATGAAGAAATTCGTTGTCCGTGTAGTAGATGCAAATTGTTGAACTATTTAGAACCGAATATGGCTAAGCTTCATTTGCGCCAATTCGGTTTCGTACCCAATTATTTGCTGTGGGATCGTCATGGAGAAATTGTAGCCCCTAATAATCAAGAACAGTCGGTGGAGGTCATCAACGAAGAAGGTAGTACGAATCTCATAGAACATATGGTCGAAGATGCAGCACGATCAATGTTCCCTACCGTTGTAATTGATAACGACGATGTTAACATCGAAGAGGAACCAAATGTTGGAGCTAAAAAAATATATGATTTATTGGATCATGCTAAAAAACCCCTTTGGAATGGATGTTTAAGCGGCTCTCAATTATCGGTAACTGCAGAATACATTGCAATGAAATCAAAATACAACCTTACAGAAGCTGGATTTACGGCTGTTGTTCAAGCTGCTAAACGTCATATGCCATCCGATAATTTAATGTGCGAAAATTATTATGAAGTGAAAAAACTTATGTCATCTTTCGGTTTGCCATATCAAAAAATAGATACATGTTTAAAGGGTTGCATGTTGTATTGGAAAGAAGACATCAATCTTAGAAATTGTAAAATATGTAATCAGGAAAGATACAAATCGAGGAAAAAGAAGGGAAAAGAAGTTCCGTACAAGCGTATGCATTATTTGCCCCTCACCCCTAGACTTCAACGATTATATGCATCATCTGTAACAGCGCATCATATGAGATGGCACAGTGTGAGAACACCTCAAGAAGGTACGTTGACACACCCATCCGATGGAGAAGCATGGAAACATTTTGACAAGAAATATCCCGATTTCGCAGCGGAGAGCCGAAATGTTAGACTAGGTTTATGTACAGACGGCTTCTCACCGTTTTCTCAGTTTGGTTCTAAATATTCATCTTGGCCTATAATAATCACACCTTACAATCTACCTCCGTGGATGTGTATGAAAACTCCATATATGTTTCTCACGATTGTTGTCCCTGGTCCTGATGATCCGACACAGGGCATTGATGTTTACTTACAACCGTTAATTGAAGAGTTGAAAATATTATGGTATGAAGGAGTTGAAACATACGACATATCAAAAAAGAAAAATTTTCGGATGTTCGCTTCTTTGTTATGGACTATTAGCGATTTTCCTGCATATGCAATGCTTTCGGGTTGGAGTACGGCCGGTCGTTTTGCTTGTCCTTATTGCATGGAAGAAACACGAGCATTTTCTTTGCCAAATGGAAAGAAAATTTCATGGTTTGATTGTCATCGATGTTTTCTTCATATTAATCACCCTTTTAGAAGAGACAAAAAAAACTTCATAGCTAATAGACATGAGACTCTACGACCACCAGCGGTATGGTCAAGCGAGGATATATATGAACTTGTAAAAGATTATCCAAAGATACATGAGACCGGACAACAAGAAGAAATTCAAGGTAAATCGACGTTTCATAATTGGTGCAAACAAAGTATATTCTGGGAATTACCTTATTGGAAAAATCTATTAATCCGTCATAACATTGACGTGATGCATAACGAAAAAAACGTATTTGATAATGTGTTTTATACAGTTTTGAATGTGAAGGGCAAGACTAAGGACGATCTGAAATCTAGACGTGATATAAAGCAAATATGCAATCGTCCTGAGCTTCATATGACTCCCGACAATAAAAAACCCAAAGCATGCTATGAACTAGACAACAACCAAGTTAAAGTACTGTTACAATGGGTGGAAGGATTATGATTTCCCGATGGAATTTCCTCTAATCTTCGTAGATGTGTCGACTATAAAAATGGGAGACTGAGTGGAATGAAAAGCCATGATTGTCATGTAATGATGGAAAATTTATTACCCATCGCTCTCAAAGAATTGTTACCGGTAAAAGTTTGGACGGTAATAACAGAACTTAGTTTATTTTACAAGGAGCTTTGTTCAACTACGTTAAAAGTTGACCGTCTACTTAAACTTGAAGAAGAAATTCCTATACTGCTCTGCAAACTGGAGAAAATATTTCCTCCGGGTTTCTTTAATGTAATGGAGCATTTACCTGTTCATCTTTCATATGAAGCACGTCTTCGAGGTCCTGTGCAATATGGATGGATGTATCCTTTCGAAAGGTATGTTACTATATTGAGTATGCAAATGTTGATTTAAGTATAAATATAGTAGTTAATACTTAACCCAAATAATTTTTATTAGGTACTTAAATCATTTAAAGAAAAAAGTGAGACAAAAAGCTCGAGTTGAAGGCTCTATTTGCAAATCATATATCGAAGAAGAAGCTTCTTTCTTTTTCTCTCATTATTTTAAAGACCATGTGAACTTATCATTTGTAAGTGTTCCGCGTAATGACGATGAGGCCGTTGAACAAGATTCTTCTTCTGAAACAGTATTATCTATTTTTAAACAACATGGCCGACATGCTGGAAAATGTGAGGAAGTATGGCTAGATGATAAAGATTACCATGTAGCACACACATATATTCTTCTTAATTGTCCTGAAGTTGCACCATTTGTTAGGTAATTAGCACATTCCAAGTTTTGTTAAATTTAATACTACACGTGTGAATAAATAATAATGTAATATATCATGTTTGTGTTTGCAGTATTTATGAATCACAAAATCCAGGTGGCGATTTAAGCAAAGATTTCAGTACTTGGTTTTCGAAATACGTTTCTGATCCCACAAATAATGTGCTCGATAAAGGACTGAAACATTTGGCGTTTGGACCGAAAAGAAAAGTTAATACGTATCCAATATTTTTTGTTAACGGATATAAATTCAACACCAAAGAATACGGTGCTGAAAAATTAACAAACAATACTGGTGTATTTGTTAAAGGCAGTGATGACCCTAATAATCATATAAATGATTTTTATGGCGTGTTAACTCAGATATTGCAGTTGACATATTTTACAAGACCCGTGGAAGATGTTTATTTGTTTAGATGCAACTGGTTCAGCAATATTCCAGGTTCTGGTATTAACGTGCATCCACAATATAATCTTATAGAAATTAAACATACCTCGCGTTATCAAAAGTACGACCCATTTATACTAGCCAAACAAGCCCTACAAGCTTACTATGCCCCTTATCCATCTCTAAAAAGGGATAAAGCAGATTGGTCTGCGGTTTTTAAAACCAAAGCAAGATTTACGTTCGATGGACAAAATATTCCAGACGAACAAGCCTATCAAGCAGATCTGGAGGAAAATGCTGAAATAGCAATTACAGACGATCAAACTGATTTTGGACCTTTAAATGATGAGACACATGTATTAGTCGAAGCATTTGAGAGTGTAGAGGAAAACGACATAGAGCACGAAACCGAGTCTGAATCAGAAAACGATGAGGACGATTGAGTAATATCCGGTAATTTTTAAAAGTATTCACATTACATTGATCTCTGATTAATAATGCATTTATCCAATTTACACAATTTTAATGACAATAAGTGTATTACATTTTTTAATGGTTCATCATATCATGATTATTATGAATTGTATATGTATGTATATATGGCAGGTATATTTATTATGTCCGGTTCTGGTTCTGGTTCTGGTTCTGGGTCTCGGCGACGTGGCTCTTCACGTCATGTTGGAGAGGGTAGTGGTGAGCAACCAGCTCGGCCACTTGTTTACTTGCAGCCTAAGGCTGATGAGACGTAAGTATCATAATTAGCAAGCATAACATTTTAATTTTTTAATTGTACATGATATATCTATAATTGTCTAAAGTTCAATTTTATATTTAACGCAGTGGATTTGAGTTGGAGCCATCCAAAGTGGTTCTGAACATTTCGAAGCAGGCGTACATGGCTAGGATGACCGATTGCTGGCCCAAGTGGGGCAAGATCCCCGACGACGTGAGAGAGACGATTTGGCAAGATTTTCTGGTAAGTGTATACCGCTTTACAAGATGATTAATTAAATACAAATAAATAATTAGTAATATTTTCTCATTGTACAGGGCGCTATAGATTTGCAAGAGCCTGACGTCAATTTAGTTCAGCGACACTGGAACTCCAGGATCGCGAAGAACTATAGGGAGACTATGTCGGAGACTAAAAAAGTAGGAAAGAAGCCCAAGTGGATGAGCGCGACTGTATGGGAGAAGTGGGTTGAGTGGTGGAACTCTGAGGAGTTCAAGGTAACTCTAAAATAAATCTCAGCAATTTTTTACCGTTTAATAAATAATTAATCATTGTAAATTTGCAGGAGGAGTCAGCTAGGAACTCGGCAAACAGGAGTAGGAATCCTGTATCACACCGTGGAGGCTCCAAATCTTTCCAGCATCACCGCGAAGATTTGGTAAATTTATCTATTATGTATATTGATCAGTTTAGTAATAAGTTAATTATGTACAGTTAAATTATCCAAATTATCAATTGCAGGAACGTGCTCGTGGAGGCTCTGTTGGCTTAGTGGACGTGTTTGCTCACATCCACGCGTCTAGGCAAGTAGATGAGGCTGGCAATATCATATATCAGTGGGGTGATCAAGATAGGGCGACCGAGGCATATGTATGCATTTTTAAATTTCTAATACTTACACCGATAAGTTTATTAATTTCTAGCTATGCGAAATAATTACATGCTACTATTTTTCAACTGAAATTGTTTTTTTTTTTCATTTTAGTCGAGGTTGCAGGAGGCACAGGCTAATGCGCTTCAGCAATCAGGTCGTGATGCGCTGACACAGGAGGAGCAGGATAACATTTTTACTGCTGTTATGGATCCGGCGCAACGGAGTAGACGTTTTGGCTTCGGGAACCTAACGGTAAATAATTAATCCTTTTACGTATTTACAAAAAATCAGCGTTTTAGATATATAATGTTATACTATTTTATATGCTGAGACAATCCTTTTGCTATTATTTCTATTTGCAGGCTCGACAGGCTCGACAAGCTCAAAAAGACCAAGACAAAGATGAAATCAAGGAGCTTAGAGCTATGGTTGAGCAGCTACGGGATGAGAATCGTCTACGAGCCATCCAGGTGGAGCAGCTGGATCAAAAGCTTGCGCAGTATTTGCAGAATCATGGTACCCTTCCTTCGTTGTCTGGTGCTTCGGGAGGCGACGAGGATCCTTGAGGAGGTATGTTTTTGATTATATGTGCTTGAACAATGTATATATTGACTTGGAGATGTTTTGATGTTGTATATATTGGTACGGAGTGGGTGAGAAATATTTTGATGGCATGTACATGGTACATTGACATTTGTTGATGGTATGTACGTTGATGGTATATTTTGTGATGTTTGATCGGTTTGGTTTGTTTATATTGGTGTTTTATTGATTTATGTATGTTGTTTGTATTGATATTGATATATATGTGTGGAATTGATTGGAAATGGAATGGAATTTGAATGGATTGGAAATGGTATGGATGGAAGGTTAATAGGCCTGCTGTTATACAGCAAAATAGACCCAGTATTTCCAACGGCTTCCAACGGTTTCCAACGGCTTATTGGTCAGTTTGTTGTAACGGGTTCTAACGGTTTCCAACGGTTCCAAGCCGTTAGCGGCTGTTGGAAATTCCGTTGGAAATGGTTCGTTGGATCCGTTGGAAAGCATTGCAAGGCGTGAGATTTATTCCAACGGCTATTCCAACGGTTTCCAACGGCCGCCAACGGCTAGGAACCGTTGGAATAGCCGTTTTATCTTGTAGTGGACTTTTGCCCATGTTATCTAAGTCCGCAATTCAACATAAATAGTTAATCGAGAGGAAATTAACAACGGAATCAAAAAGTTAAATGCTTGAATTTTATTTTAACAGAAAAAGCTTTTAAATAATACGAGTTCATTGGTATCAAAACCAACTATCTGTGCAAGTTTTTTTGATTTTTAAACATTTTTGGTACTCTTGTATTACAAAAATCTTATTTTGTATACAATAAAACAAGGATTATAAGGGTTAAAATTCTAAACCATGCTTGATTTAGCCTTTTATTTTGAAAACAATTAAACCAGGCATGCTGTCCAAAGTACAAAAAATAGCTGAAAATGTAAAAAAAGAAAATGTGGTTGAAAACTTGAAACCAAAAACTGAAAATAAAAGCAAATGGTCCCCTAGAAGCAAAACTATTTTATGTTTTGTCATCGATGATCATTTTGCAAGACTATTTACATTCTCAATCAATGTTTGAACAAGACAATTCAACATTGACGTGGGTTGATAAAATTTTGTTTAACGTAGATAAACCAACTGAAGAAACTAACGTGTAATATTCTCCAATTTATTGAAAAGAAAGGATAGTGAAACACATTTCCAATGCATAAAAGCAGAGCGATGGTTCAACAACTATATGAATAGTGAAATAAGAGCACATTGAGGAAGAGCAATACATCATACAATCAAGCATTCTCAACAATTTCTTCAAATGTGTTACTATGTCGAACACACATCACTCGCTCTGAAACTAACATTAGTAACAAAATTTACGTGTCCATTTCAAACTGATATTGTTCACAAAATCAACATTTTAAACAGATTTTATGCTGATGTTGTTTTTAGAGAAACGGGATTTGCAATTGATTTAATGAGTTTGCGTTCACTGCAGCTCCAAACATTATGGACAATATCATCAACATCATCACAACTGAGTTGATGTATAAAGTGATAAAAGCTAGTGATAAAAATAAGGCTCTAAGAAAAAGCTAGTTATGTGTAAAGTGATAGTTAAAAGAAAAGGTGTGGTAATAGGCACGAGAACAACCAAAGACCAGATTAGTTGGAGAGCTGAACACAGCTAAGGTGAAAGGAGATGGACATAAAACTAAATAAACACAACTGGTTTGAAAGGAGATGGACAGAAACCTATCTCTAGCAGAGCTGGGCTAAGCAAAAATGAATAGAACTAAGGGGAGATGATGAATAATGCATAGCACATACGTAGAATCAAGTAAGTGAAAAATGAATCTGAAAGGTGCAGCAAGAATGAAAACTATATTAGAATATACTAGATGTTAAAAAATATAAATTACCTGAGTATTAGCAAGATGAGTTAATGGGCCAGCTATGGGATTTTTCCTTCCGGACATAGACGGTAAGAAGTATAATTATCCAATATGCATGTATCAGTTAGTAATAAATATACCAAATTTACTTATAACTACCGTCATGATCAAATCTCTTAGCTCTTGAACTGTATTCTACAATCCAATAACCTGGTTTTCCAATTCAAATACTTTCTTCGAGTTGGTCATATGAACTCCCAATTGAGTTAGTGAAACTCCAAAACAAGGTCATCTTATTCTTCCATACCTTTTTTACCATACGTCTTCCCACACCATCTTCATCTAAGGAGACCGTTCCTTTAGAGCTTTTACTACTGCTGTGCTCTTTTGTATTCCAATTTGACATTGTTACGAAGTAGTTGATTATGTATTGAATTAATCAACTTAATTATGTATTATACTTGTTATGAAGTAGTTGACATTGTTATGAAGTAATTGACTATGAAATTTATGTTGTTATTTGATCATGAATATTGTAAATTTTGGGTTCCTATTGAATGTAGTATAATAATGCATATTATGTCAGTTATTAATTGTTTATTAATGTTAAAATAATTGACTATATTGAGAATGAAAATATTTCAGCGTTATAAGCGTTGGCAATTAAAATTTACCAATGCTTATAAGCGTCAGCATAGAAAATTAAACAATGTTGGATGGTTAATTTGTCAACGTTTATAAGTGTTGCTAAGTAATATACACCAACGTTTATAAGCGTTGGCGAATACAACCTTCTAACGCTTATAAGCGCGTTGGGAAATTAAACTCGCCAACGCTTATAAGCGTTGGCAATAAATTGCGACGCCCCTACAGCGACGCTAATAAGCGTTGCTGAAACTGTTTGCGACAGTTATACTCGTTGGGAATCACCTGTTTTGGTGTAGCGTTTATCTTGGTCTGCAAATTTTAAATAAAACCAATATGTAAATATTGTATTCTCACTATGCATTAGGCAATATTATGTTCTTACTATGCAATCGACAACACTGAATTTGGCGGTTCCCTATTTTTTCTAGTGTCTTCTTTGCACCACAAATCATTTACTATCAATATCAAATTCACGTTCCTTCTTCTGCAAAATATAAAATACAAATTAGTTTAATGCTGAAGATATGTTTATTGCAAATTCCTAAAATCATTTTATTGAACGAAAACTAAACAACGAACAATATAAAGCAGTGCATAATTCAAATTCCTAAAATGGTTCTTACCAATTCCTCTGCCAACCTTGCATACCCCTTTCTGTTCTACTCATGTTGTGCATAATTTTATTCCTTGATACGATCTTTTTGTATTTCTTGCTCATCAACTACATAAGATCAATCTTGATTTTGCCTCTTTCCACCTCTATCCCAAAATCATCATCAACAAACTCTTGTATTGTGCTTCCACAATGAATCTTGTGTGTGTGTAACATGTTGTTTATAACCCATTAATAGAAAAATAAAGATGATTAAATTTAAATCTTCAGGTAAGTCTTTCCTTCATTAGTTTGTCAATAGTATAACCTATATAAATAAGAACAAAATGTCTGGTTTTCTTATAGAAATATTTTTATAAAAATGCTATTTGTCAAAATCAAAACATTTCCCCAATGGAGTGGATTTTCGAATGCCTATTACTTGCTAGATATTTTTGCTTTTGATATGCATACTTTTTCCTTGTTGAATTGGATATTGGTAGACATAAACTACCATGAAATAGAATCCAAAAATGGTCCATAGAGATTATGAATAATTTTTTCCCTAGTTTAGGTAACACAAGCTGCACAAGTATTCTCCACTATGTCTCATTGAGTTAAAATTTAACAGAAACTTTCAATCGCTGCAACTATATCCCCGACACTGGGATCGCAAAAAAATCCATACAAACATCACACATGAAAAATAGATTTAAATCTTAGCTACAGTGATAAAGATAACAATACAGTTGAAAATTAGTATACCGCATGTAGTAAAATGAATAAGCCAAACATGGCGTGCATTAAGCTATTGAACCAATGTAAACTATACATCACTCCACCACCCATATATAGCATAAAAAGTACCAAAATAAACATATCTCGAGCCACCAAAGCATCATTTCGGAAACACAATCCATATACTTGGAAATACTAGATGTCAATCTCTGCTCTGCAGTGAAATTTATTTTAATTTGAGCGGAAGCGAATTATTTGATCAGGATCTAGTATTATCTATTTAGATATCAATGCAATTTAAAAAATCAATTATACAAACTCATAGACACAATAGTAGAAATAAGAGACACAGAAGATTTAACGTGGTTCGGATATGAATATCCTATATCCACGGAGACCGAACAACTTCTTTTATTCAGCAAGTACAAGAGATTACAAGCCACTCAAGATTAGAGAGTTAAAACATATGCGGAGATTCTTCCTAATCTATCACTCAAATGAAGAGTAACAAAACAGAGCACAAAAATTGGCAAAGTTTTTTCTCTCTAAATTGTTCACCATTAAAGTGTAGAAGCTCCAGTATTTATAGAATGAGAAAGTGAGCAGGGCAGCTGCAACATATCAACTCTAAGATGTGGTTCGGCAAAGATTGGTTTGGCATTAGTACTCGACATCTGGATCGACAAAGCACACATTAATTTGGTTCGACAAGAATATGATCCGGCATTGGCACATTGGATTTGGAGCAGCATTGCATACCCGAACCAAAAATCTGGAGCAGCAACACTTTGGTTCGGTATTTCTACCGAACCAAAAATCTGGACTGGCAAACTTGGACCGACATAGCACCTTCAATCTAGAGCGGCATCTTCCCGAACCACAAATCTGGACTGACATCCATACTTCCCTTTGCTAAAAAATACTGTCATCACCGATCGAAATCCACTCCTCCACCGAACTAAATATTTGGTTCGGTATCACTATGACTACCGGATGAGATTGCTATTTTATCAAACAACCATCTCTTCTCCTCATCGGCTACCGAACAAAATCTGGTCCGGCATCTCCACCACCGAACGAAATTCCTGGTTCGCCTAGAAGCCCTAGCACATAACCGGACGACATTGTTTCTTCCTCCTCGTCGACCTAGGGTTTCATGACTTCTCCAATTTGGTCTGTACATGTTTGAATCACACAATTTCAACACTCTACTTCGATTCAAATATGCATGTCTCATCATCAAACAATCAACATAGATGTTGTTGGGTCTAGCGCACCATGGCGCTCAAGTAACAGGAATCAAACTGATCAAGTTTGAGCAATGCTCAAACTTGTCCTTTGAAAGTGACTTTGTCATTATATCTGAAGGATTATCCAAAGTACCCACCTTCAACAATTTGATCTTGCTTCGTTCTTCCTCAAGCATAAAAAAGAAACCTCTAACATCAATGTGCTTCGTCCGTGAACTATAAGCTTGATTCTCTACAAGATGAATCGCACTCTGACTGTCTGAAAATAGCTCCACTGTCCGCTACACAATTGAAAGATCATCCAACAACTGAAGTAAGTATAATCCCTCCTTTGTTGCTTCCCCAATCGGTATTAACTCTGCTTCGATAGTCGACAAAGCTACAATAGATTACAGCTTTGATCTCCATGAAATCGAGCCTATGCCAAGTGTAAAAACATAGCCCGACACTGACTTTCTAGCATCTCTATCCACAACATAATCAGAATCACAGTATCCTTTAAGAGAGATGTCACCATCCACTCCACCATATAACAAGCCCACCGAAGAAGTGCCTCGAAGATATCTAGGAATCCACTTCACTGCTTGCCAATTCTCTTTGCCTGGGTTAGACATATATTGACTCACAACACTCACTGCATTTGCCAAATCTAGTCTTGTGCACACCATCGCATACATGAGACTACCAATAACACTAGAATAAGGTATATCAGCCATATACCTTTTGTCTTCTTCCGATGAGGGAAATATGTCTTTTGACAACTTAAAATGAGAGCCTAATAGAGTGCCAACCGGTTTGGCTTTCTCCATACCAAATCGAGCGAGGACCTTCTCGATGTAATACGCCTGAGTGAGCCTTACTCTCTCCGCTTCCTATCCTTGCTTATCTCCATATCCAATATTCTTTGTGCCTTTCCCAAATCCTTCATGTCAAACTCTCAACTGAGCTCCACTTTCAACTCCTTAATTCTGACCATACTCCGAGATGCAATCAACATATCATCAACATATAACAACAAATAAATCATATCACCATCACATCTCCTGAAATAAACACACTGGTCTCTGAAACTTCTGGAGTATCCATGTGGAAGCATAAACTTATCAAACCTCTTATACCATAGTCTATGAGACTGCTTCAATCCATATAGAGATTTGTTGAGTTTGCAAACATAATCTGGTCTGCTACTATTAATGAACCCTTTTGGCTGCTTTAAATAAATCTCCTCATCCAGAATACCATGCAAGAATGTAGTTTGGACATCTAGTTGCTTTAATTCCATATCATAATGAGCAACTAATGCCAAGGGAATACGAATAGAAGTATGCCTAACCATTGGAGCAAAGATATCATGATACTCTACCCCCTTCTTTTGAACATACCCCTTTGCGACTAATCTTGCCTTGTATCTGAGATCACCATTTTCACCGTCTTTCACTCTATAGATCCACTTGCATCCAATAGCTCTCTTGTTGGTGGGAAGAGGCACCAAATCCCAAGTATGATTTCTCTACAATGATTCAATGTCCTCCTTCATAACAACTAACCAACTGGAACTGTTAACTAATGCAATAGCTTCTTTATAATCACAGAGCTCATCATGGACAACATTCAAAGCATATGTTTCCATATCATCGAAGTTAATGTCTTCGACGCTCAATCCAACAAACTCATCAAGCCACTTAGGCTTTCTTCTTTCTCTGACAGGCCTAGGTTCTAAATGAGCTCCACCTTGAGTCTGATCCTCTGTACCAACATCGGTATTATCCTCATCAACCATGGTGTCATTGGAAACACCATCTGAACGTCTATGGAAAGAATCAACAGATGACTTGCTTTGTGTCTGGTATTCTTCGCATGTCCTCTCATTGTCATCCGATGAGGAATGATCCACCTTCAACATAGCCTTCTCATCAAAAGTCACATGTCTACTCATAATGATCTTCTTGCTAATAGGATACCACAGTCTATATCCCTTCACTCCTCTCCTATAACCTAGAAAGATACACTTGCAACTCTAGGTTTCAACTTCCCTTTACTCTCATGCACATAAGCTGGGCAACCAAACACTTTGAGAAATGAATGCTAATAGGCTCTTCTTTTCATACTTTTTCAGAGATCTTCATATCTATGGCAGTAGAAGGTAAGCAGTTGATGAGGAAAGCCGCCATAGATAAAACTTTAGCCCAAAATCCCTTCTTCAATTTAGCAGTCAGTCTGAGGCATCTTGTTCTCTCCTATAATGTTCGATTCATCCTTTCTGCAACTCCATTAGACCGAGGGTCGCCTGGTGTGGTGTAATACCTCTTATTGCCTTCAGACTCATAATAATCAATGAATTCTTGTGATATAAATTCACCGCCATTATCTGAACGGAGGACTTTAAATTTCTTCCCTGGCTGCTTCTCAACCATAAATTTCCACTTTCGAAACCTAGCAAAGGTTTCACTCTTTGACTGAAGAAAGTATACCCATACTTTACGAGAGAAATCATCTATAAATGAAACGAAATACCTGGCTCCACCTAAAGACTGACAAGAGGAGGGACCCCAAACATCTGTATGAACATACTCTAGGACAACTTTTGCTTTATGCTCTCTTGCACTAAAAGAAATCTTCGTCTGTTTTCCAAGAACACACTCTTCACAAAAACCAAGTTTTGAATGATGAACTCCATCAATCAATCCTCGTTTTCTCAACTTATCCATGCTACGGTCACCGATGTGACCCATCCATAAGTGTCATAATCTGGAAGAATCTGAATCAACAGATATAACAGAAGCTGATTCACCAACTACAGTAGTGCCCTTTAATAGATAAGGTTTCATGCCCTCGCACCTTTCATAACAATCATGGAACTCTTCGATATCTTCATTTTCTCTCCTTCCACTACAATCTTCAAATCAAGTCCACTCAATGCCCCAACAGAAATCAAGCTCCTCCTTAAATCAGGTACATGTCTAACATCAGTGATCATAAGAATAACACCGTCAAACATTCTAATCATCACACTACCAACACCAACCATACGGCAAGAAGCATCATTACCTATCAGAATTTCTCCTCCATCAATTTCACGGTAAGTGGAAAAGCAGTTCCTTTCAAGTGTCATATGATAAGATGCGCCAGAATCAATCAGCCATAAGTTGCTCTTCCCAGAAGAGCCAGAAGCTGTAAACACATCAGTGTCACTCTCTGTATCTGATTTCTCTGCTGTAGAAGCTGAGGCTTGCTTTGAATCTTTTCTTCTACCTTCAAGCTTGGGACATTGTGCTATGAAGTGCCCTTGATTCTTACAATAATGACAAGTCACTTTTTAGAGCCCCTTGACTAAGACCGCAAAGAATTCCGTCCTCCACCTTTCTTAGACCTGCTTTGGCTTCTACCTCTCTGAACAGATAAACCTTCAGTATCACTATCCAAGCTAGTGCTCACCAATCTACTTCTTAATACTTCATTATGAAGACCAGCCTTTACATCAGACAAGGTAATTTTACTACGGCCATAAATCATGGAATTAACAAAAAGCAGTATACTCCTTAGGCAAGGAACATAAGAGGATCACAGCTTGAGCCTCATCAGTAATATCAACTTATGTTTCCTTCAGGTTCATAATCAAAGTGGTCAAAGCATCTACATGCTCCATGAGATCGGCTCCAGGCTTCATCTTGAACGAATAGAGTTGTTGCTGAAGAATAATCCGATTAGTGAGAGACTTGTCTTGATATGCATCCGATAATGCATCTCATAGTTCCTTCGCCATCTTCTTCTGAGAGAATTCTCTAAAAACTTCATCTGAAAGACTCAACTGAATTGTTGTGACTCTTGTGAGAGCTTCATCTTCCATATCTTCCAAATCAACTACATCAATATCTTTCAATTTCTCAGGTGCAGAAACAACCTTATAAGTCTTCTCCTTCTTTAATACATCCTCCATCTTCATCTTCCAAGTACTAAAATCTCCCTTTCCGTCAAAATGTGTTACTTCATAATTAATACCAGATCTACCAATAGACTTACTAGAAGTAGCCATTAATATCCAAACAAGAACAATAACACAAGCACTGATACCAAACTGTAGTGAAATTTATTTTAATTTGAACGTAAGCGAATTATTTGATCAGGATCTAGTATTGTCTATTTAGATATCAATGCAACTTAAAAAAATCAATTATGCAATCTCACAGACACAATAGCAGAAATAAGAGACACAGAAGATTTAACGTGGTTCAAATATGAATATCCTACGTCCATGGAGACCCAACAACTTCTTTTATTCAGCAAGTACAAGAGATTACAAGACACTCTAGATTAGAGAGTTAAAACCTATGTGGAGATTCTCCCTAATCTATCACTCAATTGAAGAGTTACAAAAATGAGTACAAAAATTGGCAGAGTTTTTGCTCTCTAAATTGTTCACCATTAAAGTGTAAAAGCTCCGGTATTTATAGAATGAGAAAGTGAGCAGGGCAGCTGCAACATATCAACTCTGAGACCTGGTTTGACAAAGATTG
Organism: Allium fistulosum; assembly: GCA_030737815.1. Classification (NCBI taxonomy): domain Eukaryota; kingdom Viridiplantae; phylum Streptophyta; class Magnoliopsida; order Asparagales; family Amaryllidaceae; genus Allium; species Allium fistulosum. Next base: position 1,530,333,027 of record CM060902.1, read on the forward strand.
GTTCAGCAATCATCTGGTTCCGCATCAGTACTTGGCATCTGGATCGGCAAAGCACACATTAATTTGGTTCGATGAGAATCTGATTCGGCATTAACACATTGGATTTGGACTGGCATAGCATTCTCGAACCAAAAATCTGGAGCGGCAACACTTTGGTTCGGTATTTCTACCGAACCAAAAATCTGGACTGGCATAGCACCTTCAATATGGAGCGGCATCTTCCCAAACTACAAATCTAGACCGGCATCCATACTTCCCCTGCTAAAAAATACTGTCATCACCGAACGAAATCCACTCCTCCATCGAACCAAATATTTGGTTCGGTGTCACTATGACTACCGGAAGAGATTGCTACTTCATCAAACAACCATCTCTTCTCCTCATCAGCTACCGAATGAAAACTGGTCCAACATCTCCACCACCGAACGAAATTCCTGGTTCGCCTAGAAGCCCTAGCACATCACCGGACGACATTGCTTCTTCCTCCTCGTTGACCTAGGGTTTCATGACTTCTCCAAATTTGGTCTGTACATGTTTGAATCGCACAATTTCAACATGCTCTTTATGTGATTTTAGTATATACCTAGTAATAGAATGGAGTCAATTTTAATCAGCATGCATACTCAGTGAAGTGATACCGTGCACTTAGAATTTAAAATAATAGAATCTTAGGGTAAAACATATATGTATGAATAATTTTTCATACCTAATACATGTTCATAAATCATCCTTCAGTCGATCGTTGACTTTCTTCCAATCACTTATGTTCGTAGTAATCATCTCCATTGCTGAAGTGCCAAGATAAGAAGCTAAATGCTTTGAATTTGGATTAGTAGGTTTTCCAAGTTGATTGAATTCAACTACAACCATTTCACCCGGTATTAGAGAGAATGTATTCATCATTGTTTTCCTCTTATTTCCCTTGTTTCTAATCGCACATTTTCTTCAGAAGGATTGGATGAGTTAGGACAAGGGGTTGAAGTAGTAGGAACGACGAGGGGAGTTTCAAACCTTCTAGCACTAATATTCAGCTCTTGAAGAGTCTCAGCCACTTTATTGTTCGACATTGTATAACCACCTTTCTCGATAAGAGTTTGAGTTAGTTTATCTAGACACGGTCTCTTTGATTTCTTTGCCCGACCGAGAAGCTTTGAAAGTTTCAAACAGATGTTAGAAATATAGCATGACAAGGTTCAAATAGTTAGAGGTAGAAATACAATTATATACAAGTGTAATATAATGCTAGCTAGAAAAATTGCATCAAGGAAACCAAAAAGGGTAAATGTCACCATTTTACAATAGTATTCTCAATAAGAGGTCATGCAGGTGAAGCATACTACAACACAATATGCAAACTATTGAATGGATCATCCTTTGTTCTGAATTATCAACTAGGAGTTAAATTTGCTCATGAATAAAAGACTGGGGTAATAGTTTGTCTAAATACACATGTGATTGGGTCATATTGTATTTGTATAATGCATGTTTTCCCCCATTTTCTTTTTGCTTGTAATGAAATGTCGATAACCTTGTAGTTTATCAAAATCATAATTTTATGCATGGATACACTACAATTTTGTAGTGTAGATGATGTGACTCTATATAACCTTGTAGTTTATATAAATCATATTTTTGTTTCTATCAAAGACTATTCAATGAACTGAAACACAAATCACAAAATAATCAAATTTAACAAAAGTAATTTTGCTAATATAATGGGAGTTGCACCTAAAAATATTGATTTAATTTATTTATTACTAGGAACGCCAATGCCAACTTTGAACCCATCCAAATTCATATGCTAATGTATATGTGATTTCGGTAACAGATTATCAAGAATTCATTGGTGCATTAGTTTTATCCTTGTATAATGGATGTCTATGTACGTTCTAATTAAGTTCAACTTTTCTAAGTTATTATAGTCGATTTTGTTGAAAGCAGGTCAAAATATTGATGCTTGTTTATTTATTTAATTTTAATTTCTTATACCAAAACACGATGAAGATGTTCATTTTTTTAACTAATCATGCCATTATAAGTGTTGAACCAAAAGATGGCACAATACACTAAAGTTGATTAGATCTAAATGTAACAAGTATGAAAATGATAGGAACAAGAACAAACATGCAATTTTTATAGTGGTTCAGCAAATGCTCCAGCCTACGTCCAATTAATCCTTGTTATTGATGTTTTCTCTCTAGAATATAGCGATTATAACCAAAATCCAACCGCATTATAGTAGATCTCATATTTTCTAGAGTATCTAAAAGGAGAAGAGTGTAAGATCCAAAAGTACCCTTCTAGTTATAGGTTGCTAGGTATTTATAGGCAAATCCCTGCATAAATCTTGCTATCAAAGTTTAAACATGTCTTAATTCCAAGATCCAATGCTCCAACTTGAAGGTAGGGTCAAACCAGTATGATCTACTAAACCAATCATGGAAAGTCATCTGGTTCCTACGGATTTCTAGATCAACATAACTAAGGACTCGAGTCCTTGCTTAATTATTACCTATAAATCATAATCATTCCACGTTACTCAGAATTTAACATATCATATATCATAAATCAAAATTGTCTTGTGTTCCCTTAAGTGTTAACTATCTCGAGTTAATTATATGTTGGGTAATCATTATCAAATCATCACAAGGCACTCAGATCCTAAAGTAAGTTTCTCAACATCTCCAGATCGGAAACCCAAATTGAGCCTAATTTGCTGACTCTCTGACGAGAGGATCCACTATTTGAGCATGTCCACTCTCTGGTGAGGAGTGTTGCCATCCTGTACAAGTCCATCCACTCGCTCTTTAGCAAGGGAACTTGCACTTCATGGTTCATTGCCCCATTTCCTCGGTTAGTGGAACCAAGTCCTATCAGTTAAATATTAGGTTTAAGGGATAACTGTTCCAATAGCATCCATCTACAACATTAATACCAATTATCATGTTCGAATGATTTTAGTGTCCAAACATATATCAATCAAATATTGAAATCAAATGCATCCAGCAAAAATAAAAACAGTCTAACCTAGCCAAGAATTAACCTTAACCCATAGCATGCCTTGGAACCAATTGAGATCCCGAACACGTGTTAGTAGCTCAATGGTAATCCTTCATAGTTTATTCAAAGAAAAATCAAAATGCAAAAGTTAAACCTGCTTCTAGTCCTTCCCGATCATATAATAATCATTCTCAACCCAGATCTACGGCCACGATCGGATACATCGGCCATGGATGATGGTCACTCTTACTGCACTACTACGGTTTGATTCTTTACATACTATTGAAAATGGTTACTCTAAACCTGCTCCTCTATCAAGTCGTGTAGATGTCTACAACCATTGGTTTCATGCCCATTCAGCGTATGGAATAGGCAGCATTTTCCACACTATCTTTCCCAATCTATGGTTTCTTGCTTCATGGGTTTTCTTTAGGAAATTTGTCCCTTAGTATCCAAGTAAATCCTCTTCGGAATCTTTATCGATTCGGTGTAAAAGGAAAACTTTGGTTACCTCTTTCGTCGCTTCGATTCTCCAAAGTCATCATAAACTTTTCTCTTTCCCTTATACTTTCCACATCCTACCCTAGATGGTCCCCCATCCTCCATCCTCCATGGCGTTAACTTTAGCATTTTCAGCTTAAATATCCTCCAAGGGTAGATATCTTTCAGCTTTTATAGTAGAAGTCCGCAAGATCCACTGGTTGATCTCTTTCCAGGTGATCTTGCAATTTGTCTTATTTGCGACTCTGGAAACCACCTTCATCAGAACTATTGATCGTTCTAGCTTATGCGCTACAGTTGCTATTGCATTGATTCTGGTCAAGTAATTCCATAAGGTCTCACCTACTCTCTGTCTTACAGTTGAAAGTGTCACTACATTTTTTGGTCGCTCTATTTGAACCATGAACTGGTTTATAAACTTTTCCACTGGTCCAATCAATGAGATAATGGACCCATTCTCCAGCTGATAAAACCACATCGCTGCTATGTCTATTACGTACGATGGGAAGCATCATCCCATCACTTCTTCCAAAGCATTGAATAGTCCCATGTGCTAGATTTATCTCATTAAATGAACACTCGGCCTGTTCTTTCGTTATACATCTCCAGCATTGATAGCTTAAAATCATATCAGATGCTTGAGGTAAATGTATTTCTGTTTACATCCTCCAAAATCCGATCCTTGGATCCAATCTTAGCACCTGTCTTATAATATTGGTGATTCTATCATTATCGTTCAATGTAAATCTCTGGAGCTCTACGCATCCTTATCTCAAATCTTCATCACGCCTCATGTTTCTGTAGGGGGTTTCTGCACCTAAACCTTGTAGCTCTACGTTCACGTTATGGTCTCCGTTTTTGACTTCAACATTACTCGTCCTCGATATACTGGCTCACCCAAGGCCTAGATTAGTCGTGCCCCTGACCATTGTGATCGGTACCAGTCTGATTGTGATCGTTACCGATCTATTGTGGTGTGGGGGTATGAGAGGGGTAGCTCCATTCTTTCCAGCTTCATTCGCATGTATATTTTCTCTACCTTCTGGCCTCTTATTCTGAGTTCCAGCTACTTTATTTGTCTTTTTCCGCTCCATTTTTCTGAAAAATCCATTAAGTATCTCCTCTTGCTAAGCCATCAATCTTGTATGCATCTCCATCATCATCCCTTCCGTTTCCTCTCTAATAATAGAGATAGAAGGTGGGTTTGCACTTGAGTATGCCTCTTGGCTGCCCCCTTTTCCTTGTTGATTTCCTCCAACAATAAATCTTGTAGTTAGCCCCTTCATCTTCTCCAAACCTCAAATCCAAGTCCTTCTCAGTGAAAGCACCAAAGGTGTTGAAAACAAAAGACGGCACAACACCCCAAATTTGATTAGACCTAAATCTAATAAGTATGAAAATGATAGAAACAAGAAAAAAACTCGTAATTTTTATAGTGGTTTAGCAAATGTGCCGGTCTACGTCTACTTTATCCTTGTTATTGATGTTTTCTCTCTGAAATACAATGATTATAATTAAAATCCAATCGCAATCTAGCAAATCTCGTATTTTCTAGAGTTTCTTAAGGAGAAGATTAAAATATCTAAAAGTCCTCTTCTAATTGTAGGTTGCTAAGTATTTATAGGCAAATCCCTACATAAATCTCGTTATCCAGGTTTAAGCACGTCTTAATGTCAAGATCCAAAGCTCCAACTTGAAGATAGGGTCAAACCAGTATGATTTCCATGATCCAGAATAACTCGGTACCGACCTCAATCAGGTCAGTACTGACCTATTTTGTTGCCCATGTGTCTAGGTTTTGCGGCAAGGTAGATCCCCATTTCCAATAGCATGAATCCACAATTATCAATCAACTCAGTACCAGTCTGTTTTTTACTTGGTAACAAACTGATTTGAGTTGTTCAAAACTCGTCCAACTTTGGCATACTTCTCTCCTTCATCATTCCCGGTGTCCTCCAAGTCTTTGGATTCATTCCTTAATTAGTCTACAGTCCAGCTTATCTATTTGAGTCTGTGGACAATTTGCCGGTAACAATAAGCTATAGCTTTTGTTAAATTATATTAATTGTATAAATATTCCAGTTTGTTTAAATAGTTGCATTTTATTATTTGTTCGTTGAATCTCTAACATAAAATTATAAATCATTTATCTACATTCTTAGATAAAGGATATCCTAATCCACTTTCTAGAGTATTACATACACACACATGTACACACATAGAGGTAAATTGATGTATATTTAATAAAAACAAATACATAAGACCAAACTTGAAAAAACTGAACTTCTTCGGTGTTTATGTGATCACAACAAAATAAATCAAATTTTGGTTAAAAAAAGACTCAGATTTTAAAAAACACCTTACCTAGTTAATTTCCTTTTTTTTTTTGATAATAATTGCACATTTCAAATGTTTTTAATTCAATAACTTGACTAATTAATATATGTTATAGCTCAGTTCCGATTGTAGCTATGTTACCCAGTTTAATATAGTTATCGAACTACTAGTTCATAACTCTCAAAAAAGAAACTAAAATGCATTTATCATCATCGTGATCATCTTTCAATGGACTTAAGATTATTGAATTTCTCAATTTTATTATCATAGTTGATTCGTTGCACATCAACTAAAACTGTGAATTCCAAGGGACTTAAGCTTATTAAATTCTCTTGTTTAATATACACAAATATGTCACTTTTTAATTATTTAAAAGTTGACAGTATAAAATTCCCTCTTAGTTTAATTATAAATTACCTCTACTTCTTCTCGCCCAAACTTTTCCGTTGATGCCACTACTTCATGTTTTTTGTAGATGATTGGCCTGTAAAAAATAAACACAAACAACATGAATATAACATATTTGGTACATGATTTATATGAAAGGGGGGAAAATAATTGTTAGTTAATCATGTAGAAAATTCAATCATCATGCGATAAAACTAGCAAATTCAATACATAAAGGAAATTTTAACAGTTGTTTGTTGACCATGTAGCAAATTCAATCATGTAATAAATGACAGAATTTATGCTAATTAATTATGTTTAATGAAACATAAACAAATCCGTTTGCTTAAAAATTACAAAATTTGTGTAAAGGAGCAAAGTTAGATGTCTATAATAGAAGAAAAACTTCACCAATGGTCCATCGCAACCCTTTCTTATGTAACTTTCATCTCCGTTTTGATCTCTTTATCATTAAGTAATGATTCATTTAGTCGTTTACTAGTTGACTCTTCATCCTCCTCATATTTATTTAATTCATGAAACCATCTTGGTGGTGCTCTAAGCACAACATACCATTTGAACAACTACTTCCGCTAGAAAAGTATACCTACATAGCTTGTATTGGAAAGAGGAAAGGGTTGCTTGCAAATTGATTTTGGAATTGATGTAAATTGACTAGCGTAAATCCTTCTTCAACCTTAACTCCACATCATATTTGCCCAATCACATTTAAACAATGCAACTTGAAATTGGCACTAGTCTAACAAAAGAATTTCACACAAGAACCCATAATAAACTACTTTGACAATGGATCCATCTTCACGAATAATACATAGCTCGATGGAAACACCACTATTTTATGTAGACTTCTCATAATATTAAGTATGGAAATGTCAACTGTTAATGATGTAGCCAGTATAAGAAGTTGCTTGCAAGAGAGGCCCATATGAAAGTAATTTTATTATTTCACTAACATAAGATGCATCTAATTCATCCTTAACTTGTAAAATTATATTGTTATGTACAAGGACTTATGATGATGATATGTGCATTGTATATCAAACTTAACAGTGTACAAACAAGAAAATATGACCTATACCCCTTTTTCAAACCAGTAATAATCGATTTTTCCTTTTTCTAATTTCAAATGTCTATCTAATATATTTACCACAATACTTCATGCATTCTTCGGCAATATTTAGGTCTTTCTTAATTGTTAACGTAGCCTTTTAGTACTTTGATATACCTACAACTAAGAAATGTATACAAAACATTTTTTAAGTGCATAAATTATAATCTATTTTGAGTGCCTATAATAAGATTTACCTTTCAAATGGATACATCCAACAATATTGCATTGGCCCACAAGTTCTTGTTTCTCTCCCTAAGTGTATTGTTAAGTGAATTGTCACGATCCGCCTTTCTTACTCCTAAAGACGACACTTAATGCACTCACGATATTCATATGCCGATCATCTAAGAGACCGAAAGACAAGCCATTGGGTAAAAGAAAAAGAAAAGGCAAGAAGAAAGAAAACACAGAATCTCACAACACAATGGAACAATAAATAAATAGTCAACATAAGATAATACATTACATCATTACCAAAATGAATATCAAAGTCACATCCAGTACTAACTTCAGCCTGGGACAGTTATAACTGCCTCTCCCCACAATGCTGATACAAAATATACATACACAGCGAAAATAAAATAAATATTTAGATAATGACGAAGCCACCAGCTCCATGCTCCTTCAAAATGCATCCATAAGAACCTGGACTACTTGGCTACTCATACAAATTTGAGTACCTAAGAGTTTTTGGAAAAGAAAAGAAAATACTGGGTCAGACATGGGTCTGGTGTGAGTTAACTCCAAACAACTGAATTATAATACTTGTAAAACTCTTTTAAAAGTAAAGGTATCTCGTAAGACCATGCCACATATAAACACGGATGAGTTTTTACCTTACGATAACCAAATCTTTTATAAGAAATTCCAGTGATATTATAATAGTGTTTAGGGTTTAAAGTAAGTATTGAATCATAGCTGAAATGGCTACATTAATTACATTCCACCATACATAGTATACAAACAAGTCCGTAAGCTCTTAGTGGAAAACAGATTCCATACGATGACAAGGTAAGTTATCGTACAGTACACCTTTAGAGAAAATGGACCGAGGCTACAAAAATTTAGCACCTCTGTTACTCAGGACCGGCCTACCCCTTCCTAGATAGTATTGAATACGACTACCCCTCAGTTGTGATCAACAACCGTACCGGGCACTAAAGCATACATAAATCCATAAATACCGATCTGGATCAGGTGATGATCATACCCTAATAAGAGCGACCCACTTAGCCCCGAGGCACCTCCCTACTTTAGTCTTATTCCCATTTGTGAGGCTTGAGGCTACGTTTAACTTTCTTAGCAATTCCCACTTAGAATGCTAACACTTCCTTCGAGGCGATAGTGCAATGCTAGCATTCGTCCATATAAGTAGTTCAGGATATGAACAAACTAAAGGCACTACTTCTACTGCATCCATTTTGGAATCACCCTCGGGATTAGTAGCAAGTTGCCCTTACACTTCAAAGATCTTCATTTTCAATTCCATCATCTTCCAGATGTTTCAAATTCGAACACTTACATTGGTTCGAAGTTGTTTTCGGATAACTAATGCTATCCGATCCTAGTCTCTTCGAACTAACATTCGATAATTTTAAAAGGGTCAAGTTATCGATAGTGGACGAATCCACTATATGGGGTGTGTATAGATTTGCATATCAAAATAAGACATCATATACTTATCCCCACTTTCCGATTTCAAACAGTATTGTCCCCTGATTAATAATGGAATCAAACAAGTTAGAAAAACTAACCTTGACTCGACGTAGATTCTTACTTCTCGGGATAGAGACGAGTTTTCATACCTTGGAATTTGGTGTTAAGTATACGATGAAATATATAACATATACTTAATTTATCATAACCCATTTATTGAAATTAACTTTCTTATTTTTATCACGTTTCTGATATTTCGACTCTCTATCCCTCGCCTAAAAAATCAAGTTCTAGATCTCACAAATAGAGGAAAGCCTACTCATCGATTTTTAGTACTAAATACAAGATGACTTACTTTCAACAAAATCTGTCAACATTTTAGTATAACTTATTCATATTTGTTTGGCTACTTAATGGCACAAACAAAAAGAATCCCTTGTATTAAAACCATCTTTTGTAAAAGAAAGTTATTTTTAAACAAATCGATTCTTGGGAATAGACTAATTTTAAAAATTAAATTTTTTATTTAATTAATTAAGAATAAGTTTAAACCTTTATTTAATAATAATTTACTCCTAATTTAATTAAAAATTAAGAAATAATTAAACTCCACCTAATTAAAAATTAATTAATAATTAAACCTTAATTAATTAACAATCAATTAATAATCAAACCTTACTAAAATAATAAATCTTTACTTAATTAATCGTTACTTAATTAAATAATCATAATTATCTCACTTAATAAATAATTAAGTACTAATTACCTTTACTTAATTAATATTTAAATACTAATTATATTTACTTAATTAATTAAATAATCATTAAACCCTTACTTAATTATAAGTAATAATTACCTTTTAATCCTTATAATATATTTGAAATCCTATTCAAAAATATATAGAGCGAAAACACTCTTAGTTTACACAAAGTGTTTGTTTTACGAACTACGTCCATAATGACTATTGCCATGGATGCTATAACCTCAAAACTAGTTTTATATATCAAATACCCCTTTAATCCCTTACATATTATATTTTAAATCACTTTATAAACTTTGTATAAATTTTTAGAAAACAGAGGTAAAATTTTTATAAAACTTTATAAAAACTTTTCTAGAAAATACATAAGTAAAACAAGTTTAAAATCAAGGGACCTCGATGTCACAATAAAGCAACTTCAAGTGTTAACTTTCCAAACAATATACAACATCCATATACATTAGCACAACATATGTACAAAAGTAAACACATCCATTCATCAAGTAAACATCCTCACTTTCAACATCGCTTATCATTTCGACTTCATTTCTAAGTCTACAACAAACATTACAACTAATCATATATATGTAAAACACAAGCAAACCACTTTCAAAAACAACAACTATCAACAATTTTTTACTACCAAAATAAAGTTTAGATTTTGATTTTAAAGTGAGATTCAATCACCAAAATCAAAGGAATTTCAAAGGAAAAGTCGCTACCCCTTTGTACCAAATCCGGATCTTAGATTTTCTTTGAAAAAATTTGATTTTGGAAGCCTAAAGAGGCCTAGATGGTTCGACCTAGGGTATGAAGGGCATGGCCTTGCTTGAAGGGGTGGTTTTTTTGGCTTATTTTGAAAAGAAAGGAGATGTAGAAAAGGAAAGGAGAAAAATTAAGCATGGTTTAAGGTTAAAAAAAAAGGAAAAGGTGGGATTTTTAAAATTTTAAAACTTTATGAAACCATGAAAGTGTAAGAGAGAGCTTAGAAAAGAAGGAGCAAAGATTTTGAAATAAAGAAGTGAAGTAAAATGAAAAATGAGAAAAGGAAAATAGTTTTTATATAAAATGAAATGAGAAAATTACCCATTTGCCCCTTATCCATTTACCTCCACCATTTTGTGCCACCTCACCCTCTCCTTGCCTTCCCCTACCCGCAACCCCCCTAGCCCGTGCAACCTCCAACTTCATTCCATCACATCATTCCCTTTGCGATGTGATAATACCTTTTATGTTTTTTCCTTTTTATTTTTTATATTTAATTTATAAAGGAAAAGTCAACTTTTACCTTTTACTTTAAGTAAATTATTTTAAATCCTAACCATCTCATATGTTATAATATGTGTGTGTATCTCTACTCTAATGTACACAACAACTTTCGATAACTTTTAGACAATGAAAAGTTGAAAATCCAAAAAATGATTTTCGGTCACATTTTTTATTTTTCTTCGAAGTAATTATTTATGTAATCCCAATCCAAAATAGCTTCACTATCCTCTGTTATTATTAGAAAGGGGTTTATTAGAGTTATAAAATCCATTAATTAATTATTTAAAAATATATTAAATATTCATATTTAAAGCGATCAAATATCGGATTGTTACATTCCCTCCTCCCCCTTAAAAGAATTCATCCCGAAATTAACACACAAAAGGATAACTCAAAATAACTCCAAAGGTTATATATTATATAAGGTGAAACACATACAAAAGGTAATACTACGCAACTATGTCATAAATAGAGAGTACACAATCCATACAACAAGCAAAAAACTATCCTAATACCAACTCGGGATAAGCTTTCCTCATGCTACCTTCCGCCTCCCAAGTACAATCCCTGGGATCTTCACTCCATTGAACCTTAACCAACCTTACGGCCTCATTATGCTATTTCTTCTCATCCCGATCCACAATGTGAACCGGATGTCTTATCACGGTCATGTTTGGTTCCACCTTTAAATCCTCTTGTGAAAGTCTAGTGGATTGTATACTATCTAACTTGTGTCTAATATGCAAGTATATAAATCACTGCAATAGTAGACAATAAATAGTAAAATATAAAAAGCGTGCAAATCAGAATTTTTATATTGGTTCGGACCTACCGTCCTATGTCCAGTCCCGAAGCTCCCCTTTGGAATTTCCTTTAAACAAACTACCCTTACTTCGTCCGGAGGAATAGGCTTAATACAAAAGTGTCTTTGACAATCTTGTGTTCCAATAACACAGTTTTAGACTTATAGTACAAATCTTCCTATGATCTCCTTTGAGTATATGAATATGATTGCTTTGAGTTGTAGGAAGTCATTTAACCAAAAGGTTATAATGGATTGAGAGTATGTACACGGTGTATATGTAAGAGAGTGCTTTGAAATCAAGAGAGTAAAGAATAGATCAAATCAAGTTAAGTAATGGATCTCTACTTCTCAATCAAGATGCTATTTATAGAATCAGAGAGGTGCAGATGAAGAGTTGTTACTCTTTGAAGAATTTTTTCGTTTTAATGGCTGCAACTTTTCATGAAAGATGATTTCCTTTACTTTCAAAAAGAAGTGTCTTTTCAAATATATAGTTTTTGTCATGACAGATGTCTGTGGTATAATGACAGACGTCTGTGACTAGTTTTAATTTTTAACCCTAGACTTGTCATAGACGTTTGTGAGTATACCTTAGACGTATGTGAGGTGAAAAAATAGTTTTTCACTAGATTTTGATGCATATATACTCAAGGATACCTTTAAAATATTTTATCTAGGAATCTTTTACAGTAGAATAACCTTAGTATGGCCAATGAATCTTCATTTCTCTTTGAGTCTCAATATCTTCAATCGTGGTGTCTACTTGTAATATATACCTGCAATCTTGATAAAGTCTATATATATGATTGTATAGTTATTATCATTGAAACATAAGTTGGAGGTTCTAACAATCTCCCCCTTTTTGACGATGGAAACAATACAATCAGAAATCAAGTATACATTCAAATATTAACCAGATAATCAGATATCAACAATAAAATAGAAGTATTATCATGTTTGTCTATGTTTTGTTTCCCCCTATGTATATGCTTCTCCCCCTATGTATATGCATAGATTTCTCCCCCTTTGTGATTATCAAAATGGAGGGAAATGATAAATGATACAGATATATTAAATAATCATAGCATGTTACCATCAAATGTTAATGTTCACCATAAAATGAAAAACAAAAGTTGTTAAAAGAGGAAAGCAAATAAGCATAAGAGTTACAGAATAACAGAAAATAAAATCTAATTATACTAATTGTGCGAATAAGATAATCCTCTGTAATTTTCGTAATACTCCCAGTAAGAAGATGGATCCTGCTCATATGTACCTGGCCACTGCGTTTGGTTTTGGTACTAATTTCCAAACATTATTTCGTTCAAATTGATTAAGTTCTTCTTACATAGCTAAAATCCAGAAATCATCATTTGATGCTTCCTTATAATTTTTCGGTTCAAAATTAGATATAACACTACTTTACTCATTTGATTTATTTGCCTTCTAGTTGAAAGTTTGTTATCCAGATTTCCAATTATGTTATCAATAGGATGATTAAAATATAGGGTGGTGATTTCAAATCATTGTTATTTTGATTATTATTATTTTCAATCATATTATTTTAATCATTATTATTTTCGACCATAATTTCAATGGCTCTGTTTTGATTAGTGTCAAAAATTTCTTCATCATTTTTATTTATATTTTTGAAGTTTTCATCAAATGAGACATGAAGGATTTCCTCTATAACATTTGTTCGTTTGTTAAAAATTCTATAAGCTTTACTTGGCTAGAATATCCAACAAAAATTCCTTCATCGACTTTTGAATCGAATTTACCAAGATTATCTTTTGTATTTAGAATAACGCATTTTGATCCAAATATTTAAAAATATGATACTTCTGGTTTCTTTTTGTAGAACATTTCATAACAAGTATTTTTAGTCATAGGTCTGAGAGTTACTCGATTTAATACGTAACAAGCAGTAGCAACTGCTTCAGCCCAAAAATTCTTTGGTAAGCTACTGCCATTTAGGAGAGTTCGAGCACATTCTTGTAAAGTGCGATTTTTTCTTTCGACTACTGCATTTTGTTATGGTGTTCGTGGAAATGAAAAATTATGAGTAATTCCCTTCTTTTTACAAAAGTTTGTAAATAATTCATTTTCAAATTCTCCACCATGATCACTTCTTATATTTTTTATTTTTAAATCCATTAGAGTCTTAATTCGTTTAGCAAAAATTTTAAACATTTTAAATGTATTACTTTTATGTTTTAAAAATAACATCCAAGTATATATTGAAAAATCATCTACAATTACAAAAACATATTTATTATGATTTATCGAACGTACTTGAGTTGGACCAAATAATCCCAAATAAAGTAATTCAAGAGTTTGTTTACTAGAGATTTCCATTTTAGATTTAAACGAGCTTTTCTTTAATATTCCAAGTTGACATGCATCACATAGATTTTTAACATTGAAATTTATTTTGGCTAATCCTCTTACCAAATTGTTTTTAGCTAATTTTTTTATATATTTGAAATTTATATGACAAAATCTTTTATGCCATATCCATGGATCATCATGATTTGTGGTTAAACATAAGTCATTAGTATGATTAATATTCATGTTTAGAATATAAATATTTCAATTTCCTGGGCCTTCAAAAATTAAAATTTTATTTTGATCAAAGATATTGCAGTTATCTTTTCAAAATCAATTCTAAATCCCTTATCGCATAATTGGCTTATACTAAGAAACTATGTTTTAAGTTTTTAACTAATAAAACATTTGAAATAATAGGATAAGTTCATGTACCGACATTGATGGCGTTTCCGATTTCGATAGCGCCACCGTCCATGTAAGTGATGTTTGATAGCATGTGTGCATTTCCCGTCATATATTTGGAGTATCCACTATCGAGTATCCATTTCTCCTTATTTTTGTTTTTGGGTACCTGCAAAATAATAAAGAGTTTTAATTAGTACCCACATACTTTGTTAGGGTCCTATGGGTTAGTAGGAGAAGGTAGCCATACCCATGAGGATTTGGAACCTTTAGAAATGTAATTTTCGTTATGAACTATCTCTTTTAGATATATATCTATGTGTTTTTGTCTAATCAATTTGTTATTTGTTTTAGGAATCCATACCTTAATCATTTTTGTTCCCTTATTTTCATATTTAAATTTTGTTTTTCTAAAATTTGTAATGTGCTGTACTTCTTAAAACTTTGATTATTATTAGAGACCAGGTTATTTCTAGAACATTTATGATTATTTTTGTTAAATCCTAAACCATTCCCATTTCCTGATGGTTTTGAAATATTTATCAAATTATCTAGATTTTGCTTTCCTTTATTATACTTTGAAACATTATTAGTAATTTTATCTAATTTATTTCTGAGATTAGAAATTTCTATATTAGCTAATTCTAAATTTTGTTTTAATTCATACTTTTCTTTTCCAATTTTATAATTCTCTATTTTGTTATTCTCTATGACATGTGTTAGAGTAGAATTTTGAGATGATAATTTTTTGCATTCTTTTTGTGCTAATTCTAATTCTTCTTCTAAAATACTTTTATCATCTTTTAACATTCCAATTTCTAATTCAGCTCTATTTAATTTTCCTATATTTTCTTTATTTAATTTCCCTATATTTTATTTATTTAATTTCTTTAATCCTCTATACATGTCATCTAATTCTATACTAATTTCGATAAGTTCATCATATGTTAATTCAGGACGTACCTCATCTGTGCTAGCCATGAAGCAAATATTTGCTTGTTCTGTGTCACTGTCACGGATGAAGAGGAAGAGTCGGAGTCATTCTATGTTACTTGAAATGTTTTTCTCTTTTTCTTGAAATTTTGGAATTTTTTTTCTTTTTATCATTGTTGAGTAATGGACAATCTTTCTTCATATGGCCAAATTTATCACACCCGAAGCATTTCATTGATGTTTGATTTAAGGAATTAGTGTTGCTATTGTTTGGAAATTTCGTCATCTTTTTGAACTTCTTGAACTTGTTGTAATTTCTGACGATGAACGCAATCTCATCTTCTTCCAAGTTGGAGTTGTCGTTGTTTTCCTGAAATGCGATGTTTTTCCTTTCTTGATTTTGTTCTTTTCTTTCTTGTAAATTAGATTCATATGACATCAGATTTCCTATTAACTCTTCGACTTTGAGTTGGGAAAGGTCGGTAGCTTCTTCGATGGCTAAAACTTTTATTTCCCTTTCGTTTGTCAAAGAGTTCAAAATTCATGTGACTAAATCAAAATCAGTGAATTTAACTCCTAGTGCCATAACATCGTGTTGTATAGTTTGATATCTAGCATACATGTCAATAATTGACTCGTTTGATTTCATTTTAAAAGATGAAAATTGATTTTGTAGAATAGAAATTTTTGTTTCCTTGACTTTATTTATGCCTTCATGGGTAATATGTAATCTACGCCATATATTATAAGCAGTAGTGCATAACACGACTTGTGAAAATTTAATTTTATCGAGTGAGCAAAATAAAACATTCATAGCTTTGGCATTGCTAGATGCCTCTACTTTTTGTGCATCAGTCCACGTGCCTATATCAGTCCATGTCTCCAACTGCAAATTCCAAATCCTTTCGCCTTCGATCTGCATAACTCTTCTATCGATCTTGAACTTCTTTCATCCTCCTCTTGATCATAGTAACCTTCTTCATATCTTCCTGAATCATATAAGGTCCTAGCACTAGTCAATCCTCAGTCTCCACCCAACATGCTGGTGACTTACATGGCCGTCCATAAAGAGCTTCATAGAGTGGCACGCTAATGCTTGCTTGATAATTGTTGTTGTAGGTGAATTACACTAAGTGTAGATGATCTTCCCAAGATCCATAAAGTCTAAGATGCATGCTGTCAACAGGTCCTCCAAGATTCGGTTCACCCTTTCCATTTGCCCGTCGGTTTGAGGGTGGTAGGCAGTGCTCAGACTTAGCTTTGTTACCAAAGCTGCTTAGTGCCTCCCAAAACTAACTAGTAAAGATCAGATCTCGATCACTTACAATGCTCACCATAACTCCATGCAGTTGGACGATCTCTATTATATAAATCTCTACCAATGTTGCTGCAGTCCTTGTTGACTTTACTAGAATAAAATGAGCACTCTTGGTTAGCCGATCTATAATGATCCACACATCTTCATTCCCGATCGAGGCAACCCAACTATAAAATTCATTGATATATGCTCCATTTCCAGTTTGGGATCTCCAATGGTTGGAGTAGCCCAGCAGTCCTTTGGTGGTCGCTTTGATTTACTGGCAGTTCACACATTGGTAGACATAGATCGAAATATCCCTCTTCATCCCTGGCCAGCAAAATGCTCGCTTCATATCCTTATACATCTTATTAACCCCAGGGTGGATACTTAACATAGACTTATCGCATTCCATCAAAACTTCCAGTCTAAGATCATCAACATAGGAACACATATCCTCCCATTCATCAGCTAAACACCCCGGTGGTCCATCTCAAAGCTCGAACAATTGTCTTCCTCTACATCCTTTATAATTTCCATTAAGCGGCTATCTTCCCTTTGTCTGCTCAAAATCCTCTCCAGAATGTCGGAGTAACTTCCAAGAGAGCCAAGGCTGCATTCTCGCTCAAAGCATCTACTACCACATTTGTTTTCCTTGGCGTATATAGAATATTCAAGTCGTAGGCCACCAAAAATTCCAACCATCGTGGTTGCCTCATGTTCATATCCTTTTGCGTAAAAATATACTTTAGGAACTTGTGATCCATGAAGAGCTCGAACTTTTCACCCAACAAGTAATGTCTCCACATCTTCAATGCAAACACCACAGCTAATAACTCCAAATCGTGCGTTGCATAGTTCTTCTCATGAGGCTTCAGCTGCTTGTTAGCATAAGCAATCACTTTCCTGTGTTGCATCAAAACTGCACCTAAACCTACTCCGCAAACATCGGTATACATAGTTAATCCTTCCCCTCTATCCGAAATAGCCAAAAACAGAGCATTGGTCAACCTCTTCTTCAAATCAATGAAGGCTTCTTCATACTTCAAAGTCCAAACAAACTTCTCATCCTTCTTCGTCAACTTGGTTACGCGTGAGTCGATCTTGGAGTAGTCCCGGATGAACCTCCTATAATATTCGGCCATGTCTAAGAAACTTTGTTAGGAGTCTGCGGTCTCTTAAAATCTTGAACAGCCGCTACCTTTGTTGGATCAACAGAAATGTCATCCCATAATACAACATGCCCTAGGAACCTTACTTCCGACTGTCAAAAGTGGCACTTAGAAAATTTGTCTTTAGAATGTGTTTCCTTAACATTTCTAACACCACTTCCAAATGTTGTTTGTGGTCTTCCTCAGTCTTAAGGTAGATAAGGATATTATCTATAAAGACCAATGTGAAGTTATTTAGAATGTCTCTAAAGACTCGATTCATTAGGTCTACAAAATAAGCGGGTGCATTAGTTAGCCCAAAAGGCATAATCAACCACTCAAAGAAAAAGTATGGCCCTCTAACCGCAGTTAAGAGAATACTATCCTCTACTACTCTTGGCTGATAGAATCTGATAGCCAGGTCCATCAAGGATGCGAGCACTTAAAGCTGGTCAAAAAGATCATCTATATGGGGTAAAGGATGCTTATTCCAAATGGTCTTCTTGTTTAATTCCTAGTAATGCACATAAAGTCTTAATGATCCATCAAATTTTGGCATAAAACCTACAGCTACTCCCCAACTTGAACGACTTGGTCTAATCAGCCCTCTCCATAACAAATCATCGGTTTGATTTATTATCTCCTCCTCTATCTTGGGACCATTTTATAGACAGGTTAAATAACAGGTCTTGCACCAGGAAATAAGTCAATACGAAACTCAATCCCCTTATGTGGAGATAAACTGTTAACTTTTTCAAAGACATCAGAAAAATCCCTAACAATTGCGATAAACCCTAACCCTTCTTGGGATGATTCTAATGCATACAGGAAACTACTCATTTGCTTACTGGGATCCTCACACAATATCCTTTCCAATACCCTTTTGGACTTGACTTGCAACACTACTATTCGCTTGACACAGTCAAAAATAGCTCTTTATTTTGATAGCCAGTTCATACCAATTAAAATATAAACCCCTTAAAATCTAAGACAAAAAGGTCACAAGAAAATAATGTGGGTGAGGTAAGTAATCGGCGTATCTTCGCAAACCATGCACATATAATGGAGTTCGACACACAAATAGGGGTTTCTACAAATTTAGGGGAAAGTTGCAATCCATCAACCAATTCTAGAGAAATAAAACTATAGGAAGCCTCGATATGAAACAATACTCGAACTGAAATGCCATTAATAATTAAAGTACCTCCAAGAACTTCCTTCCCTTTCACATATTTCGCGGTTGATGGTTCGTCCTTGATGACATACACTTTAACCTACCGACCCTTCTTCATTAGTGGGTAATCTTTCATAATGTGTCCAGGTTGCTAACAATTGTAGCAAAGCATCATTTGAACCGTTGGACAGAAAGGTCCCGCCTGCTGCAGTTGAACTCCAAAATTCTTATAGAACTTAGCGATAGGGCCCTTCTAATTACAGTTATTACAAATATAGTCCTTAAATTTATTCTCGTGATCTCCTCTTGACTTTCCTTTCCTCTGCTTCCTTCTATTTGGGTTATACTTCCTCTTGTTCGGGTTATTATTACTGCCATTGAATGCTGCCACCGGCTTCTTTTTCTCAAGATCTTTATACCTCAAAGCCATGTCTACCAAATCTACAAAACAACCCTTCAGATGGGCATTCATCTTCTTCTGGAATCCTTTCCTCATTCTCATAACAAACATCTCATTCTACTTAAGAGGAGTATTAATCAACTCCCACCCAAATCACGATAGCTTGTTAAACTTGGTCTCATACTCATCTACCAACAAGTCCCCTTGCCTATATCCAAGAAACTCCTATACATCCGAGGCTTTCCTGCAGCGGGAATGAACTAGTCTTCAAACACCTCTTTAAATCTGGCCTAAGAAAAACCATCATCCGGAACATTTATTGTAACGGAGTCTCACCATGCTGCTGCTCCATCTTGCAACTGCCAAAATGCTAAGAAATGCCTCTGCTAATCCGAAATACCTAATCCCTTGAAAATCTTTTCGTAAGAACAAAGCTAAGCTTGGAATTCGATAATAGATTCCATTTTATTAAACGACTTTCCTCCTAGATTTGTATAACCCTTGCATAGAGCTGCAAATTTCACACGGGGCTATGCCGATCTGCCTCCTAACTATTCTAACTCTTCCAACATTCAGAGCTCGACCATTGGTGGTCGTGTTTCTACTGGCTCCTCTACCTCGTCTTGTCCTATTGCTTTTCTCTTACTACCTGGATATAGTAATATAACTTTTAGAATATTTAGATGATATAATCTTAAGGGAAAGGTTACTAATCAAACATATCAAAGCCGATCTAGACTCGAGTACATATACGAATGAAAATAACAAATACGCACTCTAATAGACAAAGCTCATTCTCGGGTATTACTAACCCTATCTCAAATGACTTGACCCCATCCAAAGTTTAGGTGTTTTATCAACCTAAGCTCTGATACCACTTTGTAACAATACGCCTTTCCTACTCATAAAGGTGACACTTAATACACTCACGGTATTCATGTGCCGATCATTTAAGAGTCCGAAAGATAAGCCGTTGGGTAAAAAGAAAAAGAAAAGACAAGAAGAAATAAAACACGGAATCTCACAAGACAACAGAAAAATATATAAATAATCAACATAAGATAATACATTACATTATTACCAAAATGAATATCAAATTCACAACCAATTCTAACTTCAGCCAGGGATAGTTATAACTGCTTGTCCCTACAATGCTGATACAAAATAAACATACATAGTAGAAATAAAATAAATATCTAGGTAACGACGAAGCCACCAGCTCCATGCTCCTCCAAAATGCATCCGTAAGAACCTAGACTACTTGGCTACTCATACAAATTATACCTAAGAGTTTTAGGAAAAGGAAAGAAAACTCCAGGTCAGACATGGGTTTGGTGTGAGTAAACTCAAAATAATTGAATTATTATACTTGTAATACTCTTTTAAAAATAAAGGTATAGCGTTAGGACACGCCACATATAAACATGGACGGGCTTTTACCTTAATTAGCCAAAACTTTTTATAAAAATCCAGTGATACTATAATAGTATCTAGAGTTTAAAGTAAGTACTAAATCGCTAGAAATGGTTAGATTAATTACATTCCAGCATACATAGTATATAATCAAGTCCATACGAACTTGGTGGAAAATGGATTCCATACGATGACAAGGTAAGGGTCTACCTTTCGTACAGTACACCTCTAGAGAAACGTACCGAGGCTGCAAAACTTTTGCACCTCTGCTACTCAGGATCGACCTACTCCTTCTTAGATAGTATCAAATACGATTATCCCTCGGTTGTGATCAACAACCTCCTGGGCCACGAAGCATACATAAATCCATAAATACCGATCTAGACAAGGTGATGATCATACCCTAATGGGAGCGACCCACTTAGCCCTGTGGCACATCCTTGCATTAGTCATATTCTCAATTGTGAGGGTTGAGGCTACATTTACCTTTCTTAGTAATTTCCACTTAAAGTGCTAACACTGCCCTTCAAGCGACAATGCAATGCTACCATTTGTCCATACAAGTTGTTCAAGACATGAACAAACCGAGGGCACTACTTCTACTACATCCATTTTGGAATCACCTACAACATTAGTAGTAAGTAGCCCTTGCATTTTAAAGATCTTCATTTTTGATTGCATCATCTTCTAGATGTGTCCACTTCGAATGCTTACATTGGTTTGAAGTGGTTTTCGAATAACTCATGCTATTTGATCTCGGTCTCTTCGAACCAACATTCAATAATTTTAAATGGTTCAAGTTATCGATAGTGGATGAATCGACTGTCTGGGCTGTGTATAAATTTGCATATGAAAATAAGACATCATATACCTATCCCCACTTTTCGATTTCAAACGGTACTATCCCTTGGTTAACACCGGAGTCAGACAAGTTAGAAAAACTAACTTGACTCGACATACATTCTTATTTATTGAGATAGAGATGAGTTTCCATACCTCGGGATTTGGAGTTAAGTATGCGATAAAATATCTTATGTATACTTAATTTATCATGACCCATTTATCGAAATTAACTCCCTTATATTTATCATCTTTCTGACCTTTCGACTACTCTATCCCTCGCTTAAAAAATCTAGGTCTAGATCTCATAGATACAGGGAAGGCTACTCATTGACTTTTAATGCTAAATACAAGATGACTTACTTCCAATAAAACGTGCCAATGTTTTAGTATAACTTATTCATATTTGTTTGGCTACTTTATGACACAGATAAAAGGAATCCCTTAATTTTAGACCATCCTTTGTACAAGAAAGTTGTTTTTAAACAAATCGATTCTAAGAAATAAAATAATTTTAAAAATTAAAATCTTTATTTAGGTAATTAA
The DNA here is from genome assembly GCA_030737815.1 of Allium fistulosum. Lineage (NCBI taxonomy): Eukaryota > Viridiplantae > Streptophyta > Magnoliopsida > Asparagales > Amaryllidaceae > Allium > Allium fistulosum. Next base: position 1,530,355,361 of record CM060902.1, read on the forward strand.
GAATAAGTTTAAACCTTTATTTAAAATTTAAACCTTTATTTAAATTAAATCTTAATTAAATCTTAACTTAATTAAAAATTAATAAATAATTAAACCCTACCTGATTAAAAATTAATTCATAATTAAACCTTAATTAATTAACAGTCAATTAATAATTTAACCTTACTAAAATGATAATTAGTTAAATAATTAACAGTTAATTAACCTTTACTTAATTAATTAATTATAATTATCTCACTTAAGTAATAATTAAGTACAAATTACCTTTACTTAATTAATAATTAAATACTAATTATCTTTACTTAATTAATTAATTAAATAATCATTAAATCCTTACTTAATTTATAAGTAATAATTACCTTTTAATCCTTATAATAAGTTGGAAATACATTTCAAAAATATTTAGAGTGAAAACACATTTAGTTTACACAAAGTGTTTGTTTTACGAACCTCAATACTAGTTTTATACATCAAATACCCCTTTAATCCCTTACCTTTTATATTGTAATCACTTTATAAACTTTGTATAAAGTTTTGGGAAACAAAAGTAAAAGTTTCGAAAACTTTATAAAAACTTTTCTATAACACATATAAGTAAAACAAGTTTAAAATCAAGAGATCTCGATGTCACAATAAAGCAACTTCAAGATCTAACTTTCCAAACGACATACAACATCCACAAACATGAGCACAACATATGTACAAAAGTAAACACATCCAAGTAAAAATCCTCACTTTCAACATTGCTTATCATTTCGACTTCATTTCCAAGTCTATAATAAACGTTACAACTAATCACATATATGTAAAACACAAGCAACCACTTTCAAAAACAACTAGCAACAATTTATTACTACCAAAATAAAGTTTTAAACTTTGATTTTAAAGTGAGATTTACTCACCAAAATCAAAGGAATTTCAAAGCAAAAGTCACTACCCCTTTGCACCAACCTCGAATCATAGATTTTCTTTGAAAAAGTTTGGTTTTGGAAGCCTAAAGAGGCCGAGATGGTTCGGCTTAGGGTATGAAGAGCATGACCTAGCTTAAAGGGGGTGGTTTTTAGGTTTGTTTTAAAAAGAGAGGAGGTGTAGAAAAGGAAAGGAGAGAAATTAAGCTTGGTTTAAGGTTTTAAAATGGGAAAAGGTGGGATTTTTAAATTTTTGAAATTTATGAAGCCATGAAAGTGTAAGAGAGATCATGGAAAAGAAGGAGCAAAGATTTTGAAATGAAGAAGTGAAGTATAACGAAAAATGGAAAATAGTTTTTATATACAATGAAATGAGAAAATTACCATTTGCCCCTTATCCATTTACCCTCCATCATTTTGTGCCACCTCACCCTCTCATTGCCTTCCCCTACACGTAGTCCCCCTATCCCACTCAACCTCCAACTTCATTCCATCACATCATTCCCTTTGTAATGTGATAATACCTTTTACATATTTTCCATTTTATTTTTTTATATTTAATTTAAAAAGGAAAAGTCAACTTTTACTTTTTACTTTATGTAAATTATTTTAAAACCTAACCATCTCATATGTTATAATATAAGTGCGTGTGTGTCTACTCTAATGCATACAACATTTTCCGATAACTTTTAGATGATGAAAGGTCGAAAATACGAAAAACAATTCTCGGTCACATTTTCAATTTTTCTTCGAACTAGTTATTTCTGTAAATCCAATTCCAAAACAGCTTCACCATCCTCAGTTATTATTAAAAAGTGGTTTATTTATGTTATAAAATCCATTAATTAATTATTTAAAAATATATTAAATATTCATGTTTAAAGCCAAAAATAATGAAAAAGGCGCAAAATGAGATTCGAAAAGTTGGTGTACATGGTAAATATATAATACACAAGGAAGTATATAAAATGTTATATCTGAAGGCAATAGTGAAAGAGACTCTAAGGCTGCATCCTCCATTGTCTTTATGACTTCTTCGAGAGACAATTCATGACTTCGAATTAAAAGTCTATCACATTTCGAAGGGAACGAGAGTTATGGTAAATGTTTGAGCTATTGGTAAAGAATATGGGAAAACCTAGAAGAATTCTCACTAGATCTATTTATAGATAATGATATTGATTTTAGTGGATAAGATTTTAAGCTTATTCCATTTTCCCTATGGTTAATTTTACTGTCTCTATCGTGGAACTAGCTCTTGCAATTTTTTTTGCATAATTTGACTAGCAAATTCTAGAAATGATGGAAAACGAAGTTACGAGTATGAGTGAAAGTCCTAGATTGACCGTACACAAGGAGTATGGCCTTGTTCTTGTTGCCAAACCATGGAAAGTTTTTTTTTTATATATATATATTAAAGATTTCATAAACAAAAAGAATAGTAGCAGTTAATAATTTTGAAGACTTAGGCATCTTTGATGACTGTTTGTCTTATTGAGACTCTAAGGAAGTTGCAATACATTTTAATACAATTCATATATTTTTAAACATATCAAATACACCTTATAAAACTTATACCATAAGAGAGGTAGACATGAGTTTTGATGAGTTTAATCAAGAATACAACACACTCTATGTCATTGCTTTTCACTGTAATTGGAAACCAAACCAAAGGTGAAAAATAAAATAACAGACAGTTAAAACTTCCATACAAAGATAGCATTTTCTTCTATTAACATTACCAACAAATATCTAGTTGAGTTGAATTCAACATTAACATTGCAATTATTGTATATTTTTTATTATTGAATTCAAAGTTAGCTCTTTCATGACAAGTATAATTTTGTAAACCATAATAATTCTTATCTATTATCTATCATCTACATGATGAACCGTCGAAGCAAAACGTTCACGTCCATTTCAACAATAGGTGGGACTGTTAACCCAAAAAATGGATCAACACCTTGGATTGAGTGTGTAAGCACCAGCCCAGTTCTTACAGAGCGATAATATAGAGAATAAATGTCAAAAGAGTAGAAATATTAAAAAGATAAGAAGATTTTTAAAGTGGTTCGGCTGTTAATGAAGCCTACATCCACTATAACTTTCTATTAACTGACTGCAATTACAAGTTGAATTGGATTACAATATGATTGAATCTTCTAAGTTAGATCAAGTCACAAGTACAAGCGTTCACTAGAGAATCACAATGAACCTCTATATGACTATTGTGTGGGAGGAGAAGAGTGAAGAATAATCTCTGCAGAGTTCCAGCAGCCGGTCCAGAAGATCCCCTTTATGTTGCAGATAGATGATTATTTATAGAGATCGCAGAGCTATTGGGCTAGGTCTTCTTGCCAAATGCTTGCAAATGATTGTAGGAAGACGCACTGCAAGTTTCATCACGAACCGAGCTGACTTGATGGATCGCTAACGATCCATAGCTTCTGACTCGATGGCGATCCAACGGCTTGAAATGCTTCCCCTTACCTTTTACCTTAAAGTTCATGGTGATATGTAGAAATGGTATGGATTGCTAGCAATCCATAGTACATGGATCGCTAGCGATCCATGTACTTAACTGATTTTTGGACTTTTCTTCTGGGGTGCACTTGTTGTCTCGTGTTGGTGTTCTTCACGTAATTTCGTAGCATGTTGCCTTGTTTTAACAATGATCCACATACTGGTTGCATTAGACCGCTGATCGAACTATTGCCTCTCAGTTTAACTAGCTCGGAATTCCATCAAATTCAGCTATTGTCCTTAGAATACCCATTAGACCATAATGCAAGTGGACTCGAGAATCTACGAGCCAAGATTACAGATCGCTAGCAATCTATAGATGATGGATCGCTAACGATCCATCACCCTTGCGATTTTTCGCTTTCCATTCCTCTGATTTCTCTTGGTTAGTTACTCTAGTCTTTTTGATTAGCTCTTGAGTTATTCTAGATTAACCAAGCTGTTCGACTTCCTTTGGATTCTGTTGGGTTAAAAACTCGGATAACATTTTCCCACCAGAGTATGCCTTAATTGAAAACAAGGCGTGCTCTGGAAGTAATTGCTTTCCAGTTTCTGCTTTGCGAGGTTCAAGTAATCATTTAGGGCCACGCGAATTTGACTTTGTCTATTCAGTTGCTCGTTAAGTTTTAACCTGAACTGTTGTTGTTTGTCACAACATATCGAGTTTTACTCCATAACTTTTAGAATGCCTTGAAGCAGCACGTGGATCTCACTAGATAAATTTAAGATTGATTGCATGCGATTCGATGGATCGTTGGCGATCCATAGCCGATGGATCGTTGGTGATCCAATGACAGGCATTTTTCTCGTGTAATCTCCTATTTAACTACCCCGAGACGATCCATCACCTTACTCCCATCTTCTTTCAACGACCCAAACCTTTCCTTTGCGACTCGACCCAATTCTCGAACGATCCCTAAATCTAACCACTTCACCACCTTTGCCGATCATCTATCTTCGGAGTTTCTTGCCGTTGATCAATTTTAGGCTCGCCATTGCTTCGACTTCGTTCCTAGCTCCTTCTGGATCGCCACCTACCAAACCCTAACTCTATCATCTCATTTCTTAGATTGCCACCGACCCTTCTTACTTGGATCGCTAGGTCGAGAGCTCCGACCATCTTTGCCTATTGACTCTTGATTCGAGGTGGGTAATGCTGATTTTGACGTTTGTTTAGCAATTTGACGATGGGGTTATATTGGTGATGACTATAGTAGAAAATCCGAGTTGATTGTGAATTTATGGAAGAAGATAGTAAATCGAGTCTTGAGTTCTCCACGGAACGACACTCGGGCCTTTCCCTTTGCCTAACATGTTTCGTTGTCTTCATGCATAGAATCAAAATTGCCTTGTACTAAGTAACATTGCCGATACAACACGATGTATCGCGAATTGGTTTTAACCCTTCTAGAGGGAGATAATGGCTTAGGATAGCGTCTCGCAAGTAGCTAATGTTGTTGTCACCTTTTGGAGAATACAGACTGGTCTTGTTTCTTGAACGCTCGGTGTACCTATGTTGGGAAGAGCTTTCCATGTCGCTTCGAACAACGGATCCGGTTTTGATCGGTAATGGGTGAGTGTAGAAGGAGTAATTTCAAAAAAATGATACGAAAAGCCCTTATCATTCTCTACTATGAGCGAACTATCTACACGGGATAGAGCGTTTGTAGTATTCAGGACACCGAGCTCACCCCCCATAGGTAATACACTGCACTTGCCCTAGTATATACTTGAAATCCGATGTGTTGGCGTGAATCGATATTCTTTCGGAATTCAAGTGTTATAGGGGATTTTTTAGTTAAAGATAGAATTATCTGACTGCTTCGGACGCAAGTCCTGTTGTATGGAATGAAGTATCTATCTTCTCGCCGTAAGTCCAGCAGAAGAAGTCCAGCTCTTTCAAAAGCCGAATCATTGTCTGTCGCCTCTTCTTCTTCCGCTTCGCGTCCTAAATACGGTCAGCTAGTCCCAGTCGGTCCGGTTGTGGACCGAACTCCACCGAATTTCAGAGTTCTTCTTAACCCGCTAGAGAGAACTTCCTCCATAATCTTCGCCAAGGTTTTGCATAACATTTGCTTGCAACATGGCATTTTGGAGGATGATGTGCAACTGCCAGAGAAGAATGAATCCGCCCATATGCCACTCCGGGATACACTGCTTGCCGTCGATATATGTGCCTAAACGGAGCAGTGCCTCCCTTCAATGACTTCTTGAGAGAAACTCTTTCGAACTTGGGAATTGCCTCATTCCAAATTCATCTTAATGGGTATGCGATCTTGACTTGCCTGCATGTTCTGTTTATGTGGACGTTTAACCGTGCTCCGAGTTTCGACGAGTTAAGATATTTTCTCTCGTTTAAGAGGAGAGATGAGTGTCCAACTCTTGTTGTCATTGAGGCCCAGAGGAATCGCAAGATCGTGCTGCAGCTTCAAAGCAATTTATCCCAATTCAAGACTCGGTACTTCTTCGTTAGATGTCCCGAAGGGTTCAATCGCCTTTGGACAATGGGGGGTAAGTTCTCTTCTTTACTTATTGAATTTCGAAATGCTGCTATGGAGTTTCTAACAAGTCAAATGCTTCCTGTAGTTATTCCAAAGCCAAATAAAGACTTATCACTTGACTAAATTTTCCACACTCTGAAGGCTGTAGATGTTGGGGAGAGATCGGTTAGATTTCTGCTAATAGATGAAAATTTTCTCCTATATGGGCTGTTGCATCCAGGGAGATCCGCCGTAGCGGTTGAAGTTCTGTCTCCTTCCCGCTCCAGAATATGAATGCACAACACTTCTTCGTCACATGGTTCTGAAGAGGGAGTTTTTCAAGAAAAGGAGGGCTTGTATGGCGAGTCAGCTGAAGAGACTCATGAAAGAAGAGATGTCGCGACTGAAGCCAGCTGTCCGACAAGAATGTCCCTGATTCCAGAGGAAGGGGAAGAAGAGTTCAAGCAACGAGATGGCAAGGCTGCAACGGCAATAAAAAAGAGGAGGGTGAAATTGAGAGTAGCAGTAGCTATGATTCCTCCTCTAGTGATGATGATTTTGACGTAGGTTCTGGTGACGGAGACTCTGAATCATGTGACGAGACTCCGAGGATGAGTCTCGTTCTTCCGGATTCGCCTTACTAAGAAGTCCGCAATAAAGATGCTCCGCCAGTAGCTGAGTGACGTTAGGTTTCCCCGATTAAAGATGCTGGCGTAGATTTCGAGGACTTGAGCAACGTCTACGTGGATATTGATGAACTTATGAGGGAAGATTCAAATTCAAAGAGACGTCTCCTCGCCCGGGTCATGTTGCGCCCAAAATCAGTCTGATTTCTACCCAATGGCTGCCTGATCTAGTTTGTGATGTCATTTTAAGACCCTCCAGACACACTACACATTTCACTAGGGTCACATTCACTTACACACACATTATTCAAGCCTATTTTCCATTACTAAAGCTCTTTGTTTATTCTTTATGTCAGGTACCATGAGAGGATCGTGATGTCCCATGATAAGACCATCTCCGATCAAGCCTAGACGATTGCCTTATTCCAAAAAAGAGTTGCGTAGCTTAGCATCGACAAAACTCGTGTTGAAGTTGAAAAGACCGCTGTTACGGTGGATTATTTAGAGCTACAGGACACCTTTGAGAGGAAAATGGAGAAGATGGACGATACCATCTTAAAATTCTACATTAACTCTTTGTTCATCAGAGGAGTCTCGGTTATTTGGGCCCAAAGTTCCCACGCACTCTCACCGTGGTTTAGGAGGAAATTCTGACCCGTTTCCGAGATAGCAGGGATGTCTACACTGAGCGGGAGCTAGAGGATGCCTACCTTAACGAGGAGTCAAAGAAAGCACCGATAAGAAGGCCGAGAGATCCTATGAATTGAAAAGGAATAGGAAGTTGTTGATGTGGCCATGACTGCAACTGCTAAAATGTTATCGGAGCCCCTTGTTTCTGGACCAGGAAAATCGTCAAGACAGCCTCGCGATCAATTGGCGAGTTCTGGGCCCAAAGCTTCTTCGTAGATTGTGCAACCATCAAAAGAAGGAGAAGTTGGTGAATATGAGATTGACATTCTTGACCGCTTCTTTGATGCAGGTAACCTTCTTGTTTTTCCTGAGTTTGAGAATTTCCAGCTCACGCCGCAAGAACAAGATGAACTTAATGCTTTCATTTTTGATCTTATAGGTCCGTCCTCCTTACCTATTGATCTGCCAGTCTTCGATGCCTAGACCCGTCGCTATTTCAACCACCTCAGGCTTGTCTCTATAGCTGCTCCGATTGTTGCGTTTGTGTTTGGTTCGTAGCCGGGGCCAGAGTCCGAGAAGATCGTTGCATTGCATGGCTTGGATGACCCTTCTGTATCTTTGGAGGGTGAAATTACGGCAGTCGAAGCTCAAGAGCAGGAGGTCCAGACTGAGCAACCGCATAAATTTAAACGGCAACTGGTCGTCGTTAAGAAAGAAAAGGTTGAAGCGATAAAATCCTCGAAGAACCCCCGTAAGTCTTGAAAGCACAAGACGAAAAGGGAGTCCTCCAAGAAAGTTGGAGAGCAGGGAGGAAATGCCAGCACCGAGAAGATAGTTGATATCACCGGCAGCGACACTACCCCTGCCTGGGATCCTGAATATAAGCAAAAACTTCCAACTAAAGGCAAGAAGGGGAGCATCAGAAAAAGGCATTGAAATGTCTGGATGCTAGTGGAGCTGATTTACGAGACATTTTGTTTTGTTCAAATGTAGAGTCCGCACCTACTGCTTTGTTGTAGCTTCTGTATTTTTCTTTTTATTGGTCGATATTGTGTGGGTACGGCCTCCACATTTTGTCTTTGTACACAAAACAATATAAGTAATACAATGTTGAAATTTTGATCGTAATTTTACCTATCTACTTATATGTGTTTCATGCACTTATGTCAATTTAATTTGCTGCTATGTTATTTTATCTAGTCCTGTGATGATTACCGCTAAAATTCTTTGTTTGGAGTAACAAAACTGTGAAGTGTTTTGTTTTTGAGTATTTCTGTTTGAGTATCAGCGTGTTTCCCTCCCGGTTTACAGGGCTGTTTACTTCAAAAACTGAAAAAAAACCGGTTGATCCAATTTTTTGTTTGTTATTGTCTTTTTTATCATCGGACTTGCTTTATTGTTCCTATCCTTGGGAACTTATGATTTGAACAACTTAATTACAGATTTCTTGTTGGTTAACAATTAGAAGTTTCTGCTGATTCGTAGCATTTTGATTTTGTTGGATTCATGCCCATTGCTCCTGATGATGGGAATGGGTTGATTCTTGTTATTCCTGCAATAGGCAAGTTTTCCCGGTATCATCGGGGCAATACCGGTACTTAAAAGTATGCCCGGATTATGAAATGCACGGCTTTTAGAAGTGTGCGTGGCTTTTTGGACCTATACTACCCATCGATCCAGAGCGGTTTCGGAACTTCTCGACATTGCCAATCTTCAGGCAACGTGTGCAGTTTATGCTTTTAAGAACGTGATTCCATGGCTTAAAAAGGTAGTGCGCGACTTATGGGATGCGCGGCATTGATTTGAGCCTTCCTAATGCTGCCGGAGTAACACCGGTTCTTAGAAGGCAGGGATTGGGTTCCGCCGATCCAACGGTTTGAATCGATTTTCTTCTGTCGAACCGACGGGTAAGTGTGGCATACTTGGGCATGATTCCACTGCCTCAAGCAGCGATTAAATGGTTTTGAGCCGATTTGACCCCGTCGACCCAGCGGGTTACTTTTATGAACGTAGTTTTATTGGTTTAGAAAGCAAAGCAAATTTATTAAGAAAGGTTGGGCAAATTCTGCCCATTTACAATGCCCCCGACGTTCCGAGGAAGCTTATCTGCTGAAAAATAGAAAGCACATAAGATAATTTCAGATAAAGTAAGGACGCAGTGATTCGCTGTTCCATGCTCGGGGAATTTGGATTCCGTCCACAGTTGTCAGTTTGAAAGTTCCGTCCCCCAGCTTTTGATTGATCACATATAGCCCTTCACAGTTCAGTCCGAAGGCTTCGGTATGGGATAGACTCTTTTGAGGATGAGGTCTCCCACTTTGAAGGTTTGGATGCAAACTCTGGAGTTGAAGTACCATGCGACCCTTTTCTGGTGAGCAGCGGTGTGCAGTTCAGCTTCTTCCCTCTTTTCGTCAATCATATCAAGCGACTCGAGTAGGAGCTGCTCGTTTTTCCTTTGACTGAAATTCTGTCTTCGATGGAAGAGGACTTATAGTTCTACGGGGATCATTGCTTCTGAACCATATGCCAAAGCGAACGGGGTATCCGAACTGCTGGAACCCGTTTTCCCTTTCTTTTAGGCAAGTTTTGAATGAAGCTTAGGAGAAGTGAGCTAGACCTAGGTCCGTCTCCGGTTTGCTGGCCGATAAGATCACTGAGATTGAGTTCTTTACGAAGTTTATTCTAACATTGCGGGCCGCTCTAATAGATCTATCTTAGCTTTTTTATGAGAATACTATAGAGTATGCCCAATTGCTGCGTTGTGTGTTGTTCTATAGGCCCATAATGCGAGTGGAAGTTCATCAACCCAATTTTCTTTTGCTTTAGTTAGCCGCTTTTTGATAGTGGACTTGACGATCTTGTTTATTGCTTTCACTTGCCTGTTTGCTTGCGGATGAGTGACTATGGAAAAGCTTTTCTCGAATTGGAAGCGTTTGCAAAATTCTTTGAACTCGACGCTTTCGAATTGGGTCCCATTATCAGTGATGATTTTCTATTGCACGCCAAACCTGCAAATAATGTTTTTAGTAACAAAACTAATAACTTTCTTTATGGTAATGGTGGCTAGCAGTTCCGCTTCGGCCTAGTTTATGAAATAGTCAACGACAACTATGGCATATTTAGCCCCTCCTTTAACTATCGGTAATACACCAATTAGGTCAATTCTCCATATTGCGAACGACCATGGGCTGACCATCTACGTTAGCTCTGTTGAGGGAGTTCTTTTAATCTTGCTGAATCTTTGGCATCGATCACACAATCTGGAATAATCTGCTGCATCGTGATTTACTGTTGGCCATAAATATCCATACCGGAGGATTTTCTTTGAAAGGGTTTGCCCCACGGTATGGTCTCCACAGACGCCTTTTGTGAACTTCCTTCAAGATCTGCCGAGCCTCGTCGTCGGTCACAAATCTGAGCAAGGGGGTAGAGAACCCCCTTCGATAGAGTATCCCATCCTGTATTATGAATCGCCGCGCCTTCCGGAGAAACTTTTTTCGCTGGTGTCTATTTGCGGGAAGGGTTCATGTAAGCAAATAGACTTTGATTGGCGTTATCCACGTTTCTGGTTCGACAGTGCTTTCAAAAATCCAGCTGATATCCATTTCACTTATACTTGGAGCGGTCAGGGTTTCAACCGGGACTAGTCCCAACGATTGAGCTTCTCCGGAGCTGGCCAGTTTGGCTAAGTAATCAGCCTTCTTGTTTTGCTCCATCGGGATGTGAGTTATGGTGTAGCGTTCGATGTCGTTTAGCAACTCTTGTACTTTAGATAGATATGGGGCAAGGTTCTCCCCTCAAGCCCGGTATTCACCTTTCACCTGGCAGACGACTAGTTTAGAGTCGCTGTAGATGTGAACAGACTTTATTCTAAGTTCCTCTACATTTTCTATCCTGCTATGAACGCTTCATATTTTGCCTTGTTATTTGTCATATGGAATTCCAAGCGTAGGGCATAGCAAATGGCTCGTCCTTCGGGGGTTTCAAGCATCACCCTTGCCCCCAAGTAGAGGTTGTTAGATGCGCCATCAACAAAGAGTTTCCATCGTGTTTCAATTTCCAACGGTGTTTCTTCTTCATCATCCCATACGGTAAACTCAACAATGAAATCTGCCAGTGCTTGCCTATTGATTGCCCTTCTCGGATGGTAAGTGATATCATATTGGCTCAATTCGATATTCCATTTGAGGAGTCGCCCGGAATAGTCGGGTCGGTACAATACTTGCTTTAAAGGTTGATCAGTCAGTACTTTAATCGGGTGCGCCTGGAAATACGGTGTAACTTCCTAGATGCGATCAAGAGGCAATACGCTAGCTTTTCCAATTTCAGATAATTTTTCTCGGGTCCAGTGAACCGCTTGCTAATGTAGTATATAGGTCATTGAATCCTAGTTTATTCACGCATAAGGGCAGTGCTCAACGCGTGAGGTAAGACTGCTAAGTAGATGAACAAGTCCTCTCCGTCCATTGGCTTTGATAGGATTGGTGGGGCTTCCATGTATTGCAGCAATTCTTCAAATGCAGTTTGACAAACCTTATCCCATTCGAAGTTCTTCTTTCCATTCTTTAATGCATCAAAGAATGGTATACATTTTTCGGTGGCTTTCGAGATGAACTGGCTTAGCGCTGCGACTTTCCCATTCATGCTTTGTAATTTCTTCTTATTTCTCGGGTCTTGGACTTCTCGTAAGGTAGTTATTTTCTTTGGGTTTGCTTCAATGCCTTTGGCGCTCACTATGAATCCCAAGAACTTTCCGGAGGCTACCCCGAAGTGACATTTGAGTGGATTGAGTTTCATTCCATATTTTTGGAGTATTACAAACATTTCGGCAAGATTATTTAGGTGATTGGTTGCTACTCGTGATTTCACCAACATGTCATCCACATAGACCTCCATGGTTTCTCCGATCCGACGCTTGAATATAGTGTTTACTAATCTCTGGTAGGTTGCCCCAATGTTCTTTAAACCGAATGACATTACCCTATAGTAGTATAATCCTAGGTCAACGGTGAAACTGGTGTTTTCCTGGTTAGGCTTGCATCAGGATCTGATTGTAGCCCGAGTACACGTCCATAAATGATAGCAGTTCATGCCTAGCCGTTCCATCCACAAGCCAGTCAATTCTGGGCAGTGGAAAACTGTCCTTCGGGCAGGCTTTGTTTAAGTCTAAGTAGTCGATGCAAGTTCGCCATTTCCCGTTGGACTTCTTGACCAAAGCCGGGTTAGATACCCATTCGAGGTAGGTCACGCCACGGATAAAACCATTGGCCATTAGTTTGTCTACTTCTTCTCTTAGTGCCTTGGACCACTCGGGGCCAAGACTGCACCTCTTTTGCTTTACCGGTGTAAACATGGGGTCAATATTGAGCGCGTGGCATGCAATTTCTAGTGATACCCCACACATATCGGAATGTGTCCAAGCGAACACATCCAAGTTGGCACGAAGAAATTTGGTGAGTTCTAATCGCATCTTGTTTCCAAGGTTCGATCCAATTTTCAATACCCATGTCGGGTCATCCATATCGACAGGAATAGACACCGTCAATTCTGCCAGTGCTGCTCGATCTTCCCCTGAACTCTTCTTTCTAGGGTCCAAAGCCTTGTCGAATCATCTATGGTCCCCAAGCAAGGGGCGGCTCTGTAGTTGCTATTCAGAAGGCTCGCAAACGTGGAGAGTTCTCCCAACATTTTCCCTTTTTCTTTTCTTTTGGATTCGCGCAGTTCTGCAATGTAACATTCTCTATGACACATTGATCTCCTTCGACCACCCTGGTTCCGTTTGCCATTGGGCATTTCATGATAAGGCACCACTGGGCTAAAGCAATTCTGAAATCCGCCAGCGCAGATCGTCCCAAGAAGGCATTATATATAGAAGTTTCATCTACAATTACGAAAGTCTGGATGAGGGTGACTCTTCGATCGCCCTCACCAAGTTCTACTGGCAAGCTAATCATCCCGACGGGTTGTTTGGGTTCTCCAGTGAATCCTTGGATTTTTGTTTGGCATACAGACACATCTTTCATGCTAATCTTCATCTGGTCAAAGGTACGTTTGAAAAGAATATTCACAGAACTACCATTGTCAACCAATACTCGTCGGACCACTGCAGGCCTGATCCCTACTGTCACTACAATGGGATCGAGAGTTAGAGCTTCGATCCCTTCGGTATCTTGATTTCGGAATACTATATCATCATTCAAAGTTTTCTTCTGCTTGGCTGGAGCTCCATTTTCGATTGCGAGACACGAATCCTTCGGAGCGTGCTTTAACGAACTCGTATAACGCTCCATTTCTCACTAACTTCTCTGCGTGGGATGTGTTCCTCCATATATTGTTCCAATAATGAGTCTCTGGTTAGTTCGCTTAGATCCCTCTTCACTGGTTGCAGCTTAGTTTCTTCGATCCCTAGGAGCTTGGGGAGCCATTGTTTGGTCAGGATTTTGCGATTTTCTCATGTATTGCTAAAGCTTGTTTTCCCAGATCAGCTCTTCAATCAAGTTCTTTAGATGCCGACACTCATTTGTGTTGTGACCATGCGTCTCGTGGAAGCGACAGAACTTCCCCGCGCGCTTTTTGTTGTTCAGTTGTGTAACGACCCGTAAATTTTCGATAATTAAAAATTGTAAATTTAATAAAGTTTTTGTAGTTTAATATTGGAAGAAATAAAAATTGTAATTTAATAATGAAATGAATACTAAAATGAAATGTAACAGTGTTAATTAAAGCTAATTATTAACAATTTGAATGAAGCTTCAATAAATGAAATAATGTAAATGTTATACTTGGTTATAAATTGAATATGGGAAAACAAACGTAAATAGTGAGACAATTAATGAAATAATATATAATTGATGGTAATTGAATAAAATCAGTACTATGTAAGTAATTACAATATTTGTTTGTAATAATAAACTTAAAAATGTTATTTAATGTAGTAATGGTGACAACTGTTGTTCGTTACCAATATATTTAATCAATAGCAAATTTAATGTAATTAAGCATTACCTTTATGTAATTTAAGACAATAACTGAAAACTGTGAATGTAATCAAAGGAATAAAAATGTTAATTTTATTCATAAGGTAACAATTGACTTATTAGGAAAATGAAACCAAGATAAATAAATTAATTGAGATTTTATTTATAATTAATGTGTGAAATTGACCAAAATTTAATCAAATGGAAATATAATAGTTAATGCAAATAAAAGATGGAAATTGGAGTATATTAATGTAACGAAAGACAAAAAAGATTTACTATGTTATTAAAGTAATAATCGCTTGAGTATAAAGATTTAACTTTGAATTGATATCTAAATTTGTTTTAATTTATGGTAAATGTCCAAGTAATCCAAACAGATGGAAATTGTAAATAATTAAATTGGAACTGAAGAATGGATTTAATTAATTTAATTATTAATTTATTTAATTAATTTGAAATTAGCCATTTTGGCTACTGACTCAGATTTCGACGGAACCAGTTTCATTGGATCCGTGATAGTGAATTATTGTATGATTTCAAGTTTCGTAACGATCGGACTTGTCGTTTAATCGTACGGAATAGAAACGCCTAGAAATCAATTTAATTGAAATCAATTGGAAATAAGCTGATTTTGGCATAACTTCTTCATACAATAGAATTAGGACTTGAAACATGTTCCATTGAATTTTAAATCATCGAAAACATCTATTTTGATATATATAGAATGATACATTTTCGTTCCGGAGACAGAACGGGCTTTTCGGGTCGTTTATCGTTCAAAACCCAAATCAAATCTGATCCGTTCTTTCTATTTCTGATCTGCCTATAAATAGCCTATTATAAACCTTAGTTATTTCTTATTTCATTTTGTCTATATGTACATTTCCTTCTCAACCCCTCATTCCAATGGCAGACAATTAAAACCCTAAATTCAAATTGCAAATTCAACTCCAAATTCAATTCCAAAAATCAAACTCCTCCAAACCCTATCAAATTATATATGGTTTTGAACCTCTCAACGAGCGTATCTCAGATCTACAATTCATTTTTCGTCTTGGTTCATCGTTTGATCAGTAAACATCAGAGAAGTCTCGGCCGTTCATAGCGCGTTGATGAACTTCGACTGGTCGTTGATTCGAGGATGCAGTATTGTAGAGAGGACCAAGGGGTTTGCATCTGGGTGTTTCGTTTGGAGGATTGATGGGTGGATTTGCGGCAAAAATTGCTTTAGGGTTTGCATAACCGGTGGCGGCTGCTTCCGTTATAGCATGCAAATCGAGAATCTGGGTTGCCGTGGGTGGGTCGCGAGGCTAGGCGAGGTGACACGTCACCTGGATGGTGCGAGTGGCAGTGAACGGTGGCGTGGTGAGCGATGATGAGTGGCGGCGCATTTGGGTTCGAAGCAGCTGTGGTCTCGTTCACGATGGAGGGGTAGCTTTCGGTTGGTTTTCTTTTTTTGTTTATTTTTAATTTAATTTAAAATTTTGAAACGTTCTAACTCTCGTAACTTTTACATACGAGGTCGAATTCACGCGCGGTTTTCTCCGCTAGGATCGTATTGAAATTCCGGTCATTTTGATGCTAGTTTGGGCGAATTTTGAGATCATTTGAATTTGGGGCTTATTTTGAATTTCAAATCGATTTGAAATTCAAAGGTGAGTGTTTTAACCCACTCACAACTTCTAAATTTTTTTATGTTTGTTAAGTAAAATTTATGATGTGATTGAAAATTTATTTATGACTGTTTGGTATATTTTAAATCGTCATCTCAGTTAATTTGAATTTATTTGAATTAAATCATTATTTAATTTATTATTGAAATTAAATTGCCACTTAAATACCTGTATTGTAAATTAGTTAATGGCTGATATTTATTTGGTTGATTTGGATGATGATTGTGATGAATGCTTGATTGTTGATATTGGATAAATGGATGTTGTATTTTATATCGTTATAAACTGCAAGTTAACTATGGGTTGAACTGATACATACCCGAATGATCTATAGATTAGGGAAAAATCGTTATGGGTTGAAATGATAGACTCGAGCGATTTAATGGATTTTATTGTTAAATTCGGGATTGCGGTTTGAAATGATATAATCGCAAAATTCTAAATTGCGGATTGAAATGATAAATATCCGTATCACTTGACCCTAGGGTAGAGAATTATATACGGACACTGGATTGGTTAAATTAAATGATCCTTGAATCCTTAATTTTTGAAATTAATTGAATGATATTTTGAAATAAGAATTTGATATATATAAATTGAATTATTATTGGAATTGGTTTAAAGGAATTTAATTGAAATTGTAAAGTTGATTTTTGAAGTATAAATGGGAATTTACCGGAATTGAGTTGTTAAAATTGTTTGAAATATAACTTTGAAATGTATTGAAATTGAGTTTTGTGATTTGGAAATGTGGAATTGTCCAGATATGTTGAAATAGAATAAATAGTTAAATTTATATGAATTCCAAATTTCATATTTAATATAAATTGTTTTAAAAATATATTTTAACTATTTTAGCCTATATTAACTATATAAATTATTTTAACCTATTTTTGAACCAAGTTAATTTATTGTAAACTAATTTAACCATTTAATTTAATTTAAATCCAATTAATCTATTTTAAAGCTATTAATCTATTTTAATAATATTTAAATCTATTTTAAATCTACTCAACTATCTTAAATCAAGTTAAACTAATTTTAATCTATTATTAAATTATTTTAGAGTACTTTTACTATTTATAACTATTTATAACTAATTATAACTATCTAAAACTATCTTTCTAAATGTCAAACTAAATAAGGTAGAGGTGTTTATATTTGAAATCCTCGATTTTAAGTGAACATGGTTAAATGATATTATAACCTCGGTTGGGATTTAAATGTTGTATGTAATTGAATATGATGATTTTGAAGTAAGGATTTAACCTATTTTGGAAAATTATGATTTGGAAACGATATGATCTTCAAAGGTGAATATGATTTCAAAGTGAATATGATTTCGAAAGTATTATGGTTTTGAGAATATGATATTTTGGTATGAATTGTGAATTGACTTTTGAAATGTAAAAGAACCATCTGGTGTGTAATAAGCGATTGGTTGTTAAAGAGACCGAGATCGGATATTGTCATACTCTTTGCCAATACCGAAAACCACTTTGACAACTGTGTACGTGGTGGAGATTCCAGAATGAAGTAGAATGGTGGCGACGATTTCTGTATGAGGTGTGACGTGACCCTGACTCCCGTGAGTCAGCTTAGATGTGACTAAAACATGAGCATTTGATGGGCCAAGTGAGGTTGTTCCTCCGATAGGGCACATTCCTTCGATACTATATTCTGACTTTGTGATTTTTGGTGGCCGCCCTTGATTTTGATTTGGGAGTGTGTTCCGAGGTGGGCGGTAGTAGCTACTATGCGTTACCACCAGCCCGGAAGTGTAATTAGTATATCTACCCTGGCATTGCCTAGTTGTGCTGTGTTCACATGCCCTAGTGCACCTTTTTCGAGTTTGTTTTATACCATACCTATGGAGTGCCCTCTGATAAGCCCAGTTTACGGGAAGTTACGGTACTGTATAGACTATGAGAATATATAAAATGTGTTAAGGGGGATATGGGTAACGCCTTAACGCTATTTTAATACTTTACTTTATTGTAGACACTATTATAATAGCGTATTGTACTACATAGTAGATAATTTAACGGATCCTTAGGAGATGTGAATCCCGAACATCTCTTAAGTTACTGCACTCACGTTAGACACTGGATAGGAGATGTCAAACCCCGTAAACATCTCTAACGCTGTTCCACTCATATTTATTTACCGTTGATTTAACTTGCATAAGATCTTTTAGTTCTGACTCGAGTGTTTTGTCTTTTCAATTCGCTCGGGTCAGCCTGGGCATTTCAGGATTTAAAGATCTTATTTCTGGAGGACGAAGAAGAAGATTTGTACTACTATTACTTACCATATTTATTCCACTACATTCATACTATTCCGCTGCAATTATTTATTTATCTCTGTTGAATGTAACTCTGATTCTGTGTTGTATAAATATAATCAAATGTTTTTTGTAAACAACTTCATGAACTGTTATTTGATTTATCATATTTTTTCATTCCGCTGCGAGATTCTGTATTTGTTTTATTTCTTTCTCTTTTTCTTATTTACCCCATAACAATCTGCATTTTTGAATGGTTTGAGTTCGACGCGTGTGTCTGCTTAAAGCGTCCAAAAAGGCAGGTCGTTACAAGTTGCTTCCTTCTTAGGGGTTTTTTTATACTCCTTTGTCCCCTGTGTTGCGAGATAGATGTTTTCCGGAGTATCATTGAGCATGGTGTATTCCTCAGGCCTGAAGTCTTTAAGTCTTTTATTGTTACCATTTCGTTTATTGGAATTTTGATTTTTCCTTTTTTGGTTTCTGTCCTTCCCTGCACTTCCTTCGGTGGTCCCGAAGGCGTTTATGCTCTGGTTCATCGCCATGTCACTCTGCCCAACGTTCATTGGTTGCAAGCTAGTAGACTTCCTTTCTAACTCATGCGCCTCTTCCAATCTCAAGTATTGACCCGCCTTATGGTTGAAGTCATTCCTAGTCGTGGATTGTTTCATTTGGATCCATTTTCTGAACTCAGCTTTGGGGTGGATAGAGTGGACCAAAGCCATGAAAACCATATCCTCGTTCGGATTGCTTACCTCTGTCACTGCGGTATTGAACCGATTTATGAAAGATTTCGAAGATTCATTTCATCCCTGGAATAGGCCGGACAATGACATCACATCTTTAGGCTGCGCTGTGTGAAGTCTGAACTGATCAAGGAATCTTATTGCTAGTTGGTCGAAAGTGGAGATGTATCTTGGTGGAAGCCTAGTGAACCACATGGAAGAAATTCCTTACAGAAAAATTGGGAAACATCTACATCGAACAGCATCCGAAGCATTCGCTCCATCCGTGTACCAACTATACTTGTAGATGAGGTTTTGGTTCTTTTGTTCCATCATAGGACGGAATAGCTGGCATAGTGAACTTTTCAGGGTACCACTCATTCAAGATCTCTTCAGTGAAGGGGGTCCGACTTGGAGCGGATCCCCACTCTTTGTCTCTTCTATTCTTATTCTCCTTCGTCAGTCGCTTGACCATATCCGCGATAAATGCCTCTGATGTCCGATAGTCAGGGGGCCGGTTGTCAGTCACTACACCGAGTGTTTGGCTTTGCAAATGGTCTTGGTGAGTGGGCTGAAGCCTAGGCTCTCATATCTTTGGAAGAGCCACTCCCTCGATATCCCGTTGGCTTGCGGTTAGCCTGATTGGGGCAGTTTGGACATTCCTGGTGTTATCAAATGCATTGGCATTTCCTTCCAACTTGCCGTCGTTAAATTGCTCTCCATCTTCTGAGTCGAAGAGATCCATGGCTATATCCTCTTGTGGGGTCTTCGCTCCTTGCTTCAAGCTCATAGCTGGTTGCCTTACGATAGGTGGAGTACTTATGTTTCCTTGATTCCCATGGTTCCAGCTATCACTCCTTTTTGCGGCTGCTTTCCGTTTCTTCTGTTTAGACCAGAAACGGAAGAATTTTCTTGCTCTACGGCAGCTGCAGGTTCTGCTATAGTTTTTGGAGCAAGATGTGATTGTAAGGTCAAGAGGGCATTAAGCTTATCCATAAGAGCTCTCTAATTGCTTTTCATTTTCTGATTGATTTCATCAACCATTTTATTCAATTCATCTCTTGTAATGACTTCGCGTTGATTATAGGATCCTATCCCCTAATCTCCTGCATTGGCGCCATTTGCTTCAATTTGTTGATGATTCGTCTCTTCTTCGGCTATTACTGCCCCTATGGATCTTCCAGAAGCAGTTCTTTTTCTTCCCAGAGCCATTGATTTTTAGCAGAAGGTTTTTTAAACAGAGATTATGGATCTAACTTTTGAATCTATCTGATCCAAAGTAGATAGCTAGATCTTAGCCTGAGTTGGATCCTCTCAATGAAAGCACCAAAATGTCAACCCAAAAAATGGATCAACACCCTGGATTGAGTGTGAAAGCACCAGCCCTGTTCTTACAGAGCGATAATATAGAGAATAAATGTTAAAAGAGCAGAAATAGTAAAATGACAAGAAGATTTTTATAGTGGTTTGGCTATTAATGAAGCCTACGTCCACTTTATAACTTTCTATTAACTGACTGCTATTACAAGTTGAATCGGATTACAATATGATCGAATCTTATAGGTTAGATTAAGTCACAAGTACAAGAGTTCATAGGAGAATCACAGTGAACCCCTATATGGCTATTGTGTGGGAGGAGAAGAGTGAAGAATAATCTCTGTAGAGTTCCAACCGCCAGTCCAAAAGTTCCCTTTTATGTTGCAGATAGGTGAGTATTTATAGAGGTTGGAGAGCTATTGGGCTAGGCCTTCTTGCCAAATGCTTGCAAATGACAGTAGGAAGACGCACTGCAAGTTTCATCACGAACTAAGCTAACTTGATGGATCGCTAGCGATCCATAGCTTCTGGCTTGATGGCGATCCAACGTCTTGAGATGCTTCCCCTTACCTTCTACTTTAAAGATCATGGCAATCTGGCAAAATGGTATGGATCGTTAGCGATCCATGTACTTAACTGATTTCTAGACTTTGTCTTCTGGGGTGCACTTGTTGTCTCGTGTTGGTGTTCTCCATGTAATTTCGTAGCACGTTGCCTTGTTTTGATGACAATCTGCATACTGGTTGCATTAAACTACTGATCAAACTAGATGAATGCTTGCCTCTCGATTTAACTAGCTCGGAATTCCATTAAACTCGGCTATTGTCCTTAGAATACCCATTGGACCATGATGTAAGTGGACTCAAGAATCTACGAGCCAAGATTATGGATTGCTAGCGATCCATCACCTTTGCATTTTCTCGCTTTCCGTTCCTCTTATTTCTCTTGGTTAGTTGCTCTAGTATTTTTGATTGGCTCATGAGCTATTCTGACTCAACCAAGCTATTCTGACTTCCTTTGGATTCTGTTGGGTTAAAAACCCGGATAACAAGGACTATCTTATTTTCAGCTACTAGAGGCACCCTCTTCCATTACCTTTGACATTTTGTGTGATATTATTCTCTTTTCTAGTATTAGCTCCTCCTATCGTGATTATTCCACTCTTCAAATCCATTTCTTCTGTGAAAGTCTTCATAAAAAATGGAAGGAATAAAGTGATTTAGCAAGTAAAAATTCTCTATTGGACTTATCTATATTTCTACATAGAAAAATACAAATACACTGTATAGTAGCATATGCCCTTTCCAAGGTGTTTATTTTTTACTACTTAATTTTACCCAAAATTATACTATTTATGCTTTACTTAAGTATCTACTAACCTAGCTTTGATATCAACTGCAACAATCCTCATTTGGAGATCAAAAGATGGAACCTCAATCTTGGAATTATCTTTCGATGACAGAGATGTGATTAGTTAAATTATAAAGTCTTAAATAAACAAAGAAGATATTAACAAAAATTAAAACGCATCATTAAAATTCAAGTTTAACAATTTAGTTCCTAATATTTGTACCTATGCAGTGGTCAAAAACATAATTCAACATAATAATAGTGTTATGCCCAACATATGAAGATGCTAACACAATAGTGTTAGGCCTTGCACCAATGCTTTCGATTGTGGTTTCCACACTAGGCCTTACATTGACGTTTTCGTATTTCAAAATCCACTAAGGTCTTACTCCCATGCCTATGGTTTCTTCACTGTCACCCCAGGACAAGCCTTGCGTCATCCACGTAGTAAAGCTTACCTACCTAACCAATCATTCATTATGTTTTTTCTTAGTTATTCATTAAGCTAAGTTATCACATATCATCAATGTTTTAAGTATTAGTTTTGGTCATCTTAAGCCTTAGCATACTATTCTACATGCAAAAGTCACTAGTTTCGATTTCAACATCTTACCGAGAGCTACACTACTCTTGACAATCGCTACCACCTGTCTCATTTGAGGAAGACTGTTTTAGTTTAGATTTGGTAACTTATGACATTTAAATCTTTAAAATTTTGAAATCACCTCCACTGCTTAAAATTCAACCTTATGTTTCGGAAATCGCCTCCTCTACCTAAAGTTCATCCTTAACCCTCATCATGTTTGGAATTCGGTTAACACCTTCAGTTTTATAAACCTAACCTCATACTTAGTATTACTAAGTCTTCCTACTCAAGTCTTTAAGATTAAGGTTCTAGTTTTTTCTTACTTTCAGTTCAACTCTAGTGCTTTCGGTACCCCGTCTTGGTATATGTTGGAAACTATTTCATGCATGTCTAATACTACATTTACACATATCAAATTCTAATTTGTTTGACTTTGTACCATGTCACCGTTATGATGTACTTTCCTGACATGTTCAACACAATATGTGAATCTAGTCCCTTGACCAATTATTAAATACTTTATATTTAATAAAGTAACCTCCCAACCCAACTTATTTGCCTTCGAACATCCAACTTGTCCCTTCGGATGAGCCTAATTACTTTCAAAAATTACTTATTTTATTTCCAAAAAATCATAAAAATATTATTCTTAAATAGGTCGCTTGTTAACACTAGTCTTAAAAAATGTAAAATAAGGACAAAACAAGCAAATTTTTTGAGAAAAATGAGTGATCCTCTCAAGGAAGGGAGCACTCATGTAATTTTATTCTACACATAAATAGGTGTTACCAACAAGCTTGGTAGGTAGCAAAACCCCCTTACATAGAAGAGGGAAAAAAGTAGAAACCCTTCCCAGAAAAAATGAAATAAGATAAATAATAATAAATAGCAAGGTAACAAAAAGATCCGATGGAAGATACTAGGATCATGGGTGAAACTGAAAGAGACATCAGTCAAAAAATAGGAAGGCAATCTAACCTAATCATATCTGCTCGGCATCCACATACAATAGCTCTATAATCTGAACTTCCCAAGCCAAAATAGCCTACTATACCTGAAAAATCTCAAGAAAAGACATGGGAGTACCACATATATATGTATATAAGAGGGTTTATATACATACATACATACATATATATATATATATATGGAAGAGGACACTAGATAGATTTGCCCTAAACTCGGTTATTCAGATAATGAGGGGTGTTCGAGAAAATATTCTCATTGAATGTGTCAATAATGTCAGTGCTTAGAGCAATGTTATGTCTCCCGCTTTTACTACCATTTTTAGCATTAAATTGTGAATGTTACCTTTTGCCTTTTTAAGAATTTATTTGCAAAATATAGTTTTATTCAATTTAGAGCTAGGATTTGCAATCTCGTTGTAGTTAAACATCACTATAGTGTAAGCTAAGTTATCAAAAGGAGTGTCAAGGTTATTAAAAATTCTCTAGTTTCGTTTAAACCATAAATACCAACAAGTGATTATGAAAATGGTATCAATTAAGGTTCTATAATATTCAGTATATTAAAGTGTAAGGACATTCCACTAATTATCACAGTTAAAATCAGTATTATTCATGTTATAGTCGAAATTGCTAAGCGTACTTATGAGAAAAGAATTAGTTAATTGACAACCATAATATAAATGTGCTATGCTTTCTAAGTTGAATTGCAGAAAATGTATTTTTTTCTCTATAACTAAGTTCTTTTTCTTTAAGAATTCAATTTTGTTTAATTTTTTATATAGAATTAGCCACATGTGTAATTTTGCTTTAGGTGGAGCATTGGCATTCCAACTTAACTTATTTTGCTTAGTTCTAGAAAAATTAAAAAAATTTATAAACTAAGGTTGATGAGTATATTCTGTTATTTACCCAAACCCAACTTTTGGAATCACTCTCGTTATCCAGGTTATATAACTCATGCTTAGTTCATAGAGTAATAAATTAAGTCAAAGTACTAACTATAAGGGCACGGTTAAAACTAAAATTCCATGGAAAATCATTATCCAGCCTATAGAGCTCGGAAATTAATGCATTTTTGAAACTACAAATATCAAAAAGCTCCTTAAATTCCACTCCTAAAAGTTTAGGGGAGATCCAGTTATCATGCCAAAAGGCTGTGTTATTACCGGAATGAACTATATTATCAATACCCAATTTAAAAATATTGGTAACTTTATAATGGATTTCCAAAAGAGAGACACGTTGCTGGAGTTAGAGGAAATATGATGAAGGTTATATGTTCTGTCATAAAATTGACTTGAGATCATTTCTTTTCAAATAAGATTTTTATTATTATTGTTAAATTTACCAAGCCATTTTCCTAGTAAAGAGACATTAAGGTTATGTAGGTTTATGATTCCAAGGCCCCTTCCTCTTTGGATTTGCAGATTGTTTCCCACTTAACAAGGCAGTTAATACAGCTGCAAGATTAATCACCACTCCAAAGGAATTTCTTCTATTTTATTTATTTTTTCAATTACCCATTTCGAAAAAGATAACAGAACATCCAATAGGACGATAAGGCTGATAGGGCAGAGTTAATTAAGATGATTCTGCCAGCTCTGGATCGAAATCTACTATTCCAATTCTATAGTTTCCCATTAGTCTTCTCAATTATCACTTGCAAATCCTCTTTTTTTTAATTTAGTTGGTCTAATAAAAAATCCGAAGTATTCTATTGGGAATTTCATAGTTTTGTAGTTAAGGGTATTAGCAACATGATTTTCAACCTTATCCATACCATTCAAAACCAAAACTGCACTTGTTAATCGACGGAATTTCTATCAAGTTAGAAACCTACCGATAAATTTTGAATTAATTTTAACCGCAAGTGCACGACATACAATTTTAGTACGTGGCGAGTACGAGTCGATCCATAGGGAATTTTTTAGATTTTATAATTTTCTAATCAATCAAATTAGACCAAAGTGGAGAGAAGATTGTTAACTACAATTTGTAAAAAAAATGAAGCTAAAACTAGAAGGAAAATGAGATAAAAAACTATGAGATTAGAGAACAATTTAGAGGCAAAACCACTCTCCTATTTTTGTAAATCAACAAACAAATAATTTATGATCTCTAATTATGATATTAAGTTAAATAATTGTTGCATTGATCATAAGTATGGTTTATTTATATTATTAATTAACATAACTTAAACCATCAAACTATAATACAACAATTATACCACTTATAAATTCTCATGAAAATGAAGCCAAAGCAAAAGCTATTTTAAGTATAATCTATTTACTATTGTAATTAGTAAGATAGATCATCAAATTTTGTTTTTACTTTCTTTTAAAAATCAAAAATAAATTAGCAAATAATGATGTAAATTGTGTTTATGTTGAATAAGAATAGATCATTTGCAAAAGCAACATAAGCTATCAAACCCACTTGTATAAACTTACATCAAAATTCACTTTAATGAAGCATAAACCAAAAGAGATCATAAATCATAAAAATGTTGATATTACATAAAGTTAGAGAGCTTCATTACCCCTAAATTGAAAGGGTTTAGCTACTCATTTGTGTTATCAAATCAACACTTGTAAATTTCAACATTAAAAAGCAAAGAAATGAAAACTAAGCAAAGGAAGAAAGAGATATTAACTACTAACTACTTGCATAAAAATAAAGCTACACTACTTGCATGAATGTAAATTAATCTACTAACAAAGAAAAGAGAAGAGCATAGAAATAAGTATAAGCATAAAAGTAAATAAAAACAAGTAGAAAAGAGAAGAGAAAGAGGCTAGGAAGCCATTTTTATTTCATGAAACATAGAGCTTACAACTTTCATTTTGATTTCCTAACTAATTTCAAAAAGTAGAAGATATTTACGTGTACATAAGAGGGCTATTTATACATGCATAAAACCCTAATTCCATTTTTAGGGTGCTTCCCAAAATGCCCTTTAGGAAGTGTGGCCACCAAGTAACCATTAACTACTATTTAATCCATCATTAAATGTGCATGAAGCTTTAACCTCCACTTAGTTGTCCATTAGCTTCTAATTGTAGATTTAGGTAAGTGGGTAGGTGAGGTCCTCCATGATCATGAACTCGAATTATTTCCACTTCATTTCTTTTGTGAGAAATGCGGATTACGGATCTTAAGGCTGGAGTATTTCAAACTTTGTTGTTCTTCCATTGTCGTGAACCACACATTTATATCTTTCAGAATTTGACGACGAGATCTGTTCTATTGCGACGGGCTTGTTTTTCTGATCATCGTAGTATATTTGTTTGCTAAATTTGAAGACCGTATGAGAAAGATACATATGATTTAGTAGATTGACCAACTTGGCGCCAAAACTTTGAATTTGAATTTTGAATGAATGGACATTTCAACCACTATAAATAGGCCCAACAGTCACCCCTTTTCATAAAACTTTCTTTTCTTCTTCTTCCCGTTTTTCTATTTACTATCAAACTTCTAGGAAGCATATCTCCTTGGTTTCTTAATTGAATTGGATGAAACCAGCGGCAAATCGAAGAGGAAGGCAAGGGCTATGATCTAGTAATAGTTTGGTGATGAATTTGGATGGTATTGTGGTGCTATAGGCCGAACAGTAAGAGAAATGCAGGAAATCCCGTACACAGTTTTCAGTTTTGGATAGCCAACTTCAAACTGTCATATCTCACTCAATTTTGATTGTAATTTGATGATCCACCCATCAAAATGACCGTGAGAACAAGAACTACAATATGGAAAAGGAGATGGGACAAAATACTCAAATCTCTGGATGCAATTTGAAGAATACCATTGACAGTTTTGCTTTCTTTTTCTCTTTGTTCACCATAACTTCACTTGACCATAACTTGGTCATTTCTTGACGGATTCGCACGAAACCAGTGACATTGTGAAGCAGATGGAGAGAAGTATAGTATCAAATCAAGTTGTAGATGAGAATTAAAATTTTGTATTGATCTGGTACCCATTTCATTGTCGATTGTCATTATATATCCATTTGTTCTTCTTGATCGATGAATGATTATGTGGTATCTTTTAACCAACAGTCATTAGACATAACTCTCCTCCTGCAAAACAACAAAACCTTTTAAAGAATCAAATGACTTTTCAAAATAACTAAATATAGTTTTAAACAACAATATCATGATGATTCTGTGACATATTCATATGAAAATAGTGTTAATAATTTTATAAAAAAATTGCCATTTAAAAAAATTTCAAAAATCAGATTATGAGAATTTTGAAAACCAATGCTCTAATACCAAATGTGAGAAATGCGGATTACGGATCTTAAGGCTAGAATAACACTAGAGGGGGGGTGAATAGTGTTTTGTGGATTTTCTAAATCTTTTTGAAACTTATATAAATTTAATCACCAACAAATGCAATTCACAAACACAGATCTAATCACAGAATCAGACACAGATGCAAATAATAAATAAAAGCAGTAAAGGAAAGAACACACCAGGATTTTATGCTGGTTCGGAGTTACCCTACATCCAGTCCCGCACAAACGTACGGATTTCTTATCAAAAATAATCTCCCATATTACACCCTCGATTTCAAGGCCACGAGGTACACCCTCCTGTATTTGAGTCCGGGGCAAGCTCTCTTGATTTACCAGGCCACAAGATCACCTAATCGTTTTCCGGGGCAACAATCACACCCAATTGATTTCAAGGCTCAACCGCACCTTTTACTCAACGGTTTGATTTACAAATAATCCTATAACTCTGAATAGCACTGAGATCTTATGGAGAGAGTGGCAGAGAATCAAACAAGAGATAATCAAGTTGATTCACTTGGTATTTCGGCAGAGTATAGTTTGGGATTCTTTAGAATAAATGTGGAAGATGAAGAGAAGAGAAAACAAGTGAAATCTGATTATAAATTCGTTTAGAACTACTGGTATTTATAGGAAATCAACAGCCATATCTGTTCGTGAAAGGATATGATGAATAGACACTTCTTTTGAAAATTTGAATTCTGAATTTAACGGACACCATGTCGACATGGGGGGTTGAGGGATGTCGACATGCTCTAGGCAAAATTGATGATTTTGATTTTCTTATTAAAATTGGTTTCTATAATTTGTCAAAACGATTTCTAAACTTTGTAAATATATTTGAATATAGTTTAAACATATAAAAGAGTTTAGAAAGTAATTTTTAATATATATAATCTTAATCTATAAAGTGATTTAAAATCCGAGTAAATAAATATTTTAAAGCTAAATATTTAAAACAAGAGATAGTTTAAAATCAATGACAATTTTGAAATAAAAATATTAAAAATGATAAAGATAGTTTTGAGGCTAAAATATTTCAAACAAGAGAGATGTCTTTTTTGAAAAGAAGGTTTTGAAAACATTTAAAATAAGAGATATATTTTTGAAAAACATTTTTATAAAATTAGTGGATATCAAAATAGGACCACTATATGTTCCACTGGATATTGTCGTGGGTTCCATCCCACTAGGGTTCCATCCCTTTAACAGGCTCGAAGTGGATTCCATTCCACAAATAAATTTTGAATAAAGATGTAAGTGATTTCAAGAAGTTTTAACATAATTCTAGAGTCAATACTTATCTTGTACTATTAAAATATTGAACTCTTGATAACTTGATTTCTTGATACTCATGAGTCTTCAATCTTGATATCTTTGGTCTTTAAATTCATCAGTCTTGTATCTCTATACTGTACAGTCTTCATTCTTGGTACCTACATGTTTATATCCTGCATATACATACATATATATATATATATATATATACATACACACACACACACATATATATATATATATATATATCTAAACTATAATGTTAGTATTTATATTTTATAACAAGTCCTAAGGCTGTTGTCATCAAAACCATCCTTCTCAAGGACTAACACCTTTGTATTCCCTTGTGCATGCATATATCTTCATGAAGGCCTCTTCCATATGCATCCAAATTCCTATAAAAATCATAAAAATGTCCAAGTAAAAATTCTCAAATTGACACATGCACCAAAATGACCATTTTGCCCCTGAATGAAGATGAATATATGATGATTTGAAAATAATTGAATTTTAGTTTTAAACATGTTAAAATGCCCAAATATGATATTTATTTAAATAAAAAGAGATAAAATATGGATGTAAATATATGCACATTTACGTGCACATCAAATACCCCCACACTTATCTTTTTATTTGTCCTCGAATAAAGGAAAACTAAGATAAATCCGTTTTCGTAGGGAGCACGATTGCATTGAGCATATGCAACAAGCCGTTAAACCTCTGGGTGTTCTCAATAGGATGAGTGTTGTCTCATGAGGGTTTTCAGCGGATACTACCCGCAAAATCCGAATGCAAAGTGAAAATATTTGCAAAGTGAAAATATTTACAAAGTGCAAGATTTATTTACAATGGGATGAATGCAAGTTTTTTGAAAGTATTTACAAATGAAGGGTTCACTTTCAAATCGACACTCATAAGTTAAATATAAGTTCTGGTTATTATCAAGAAATTTAAGTCCTTTTACTTGTCAAAATTTTCAACAAAAATTAAGTTGTCATAACAATTAAACTGTAGTTTGGCTAGTTGTTTCGGTTGATAACACAATGTAATTATGAAATGGATCCTTAGTTAATTATCAAAGTTTGTCAAAGTGGTATTTTCATTTCTTTTCAATAACAAGTTAAATCAACCAAGTAAAAATAATGCTTAGATTTCAATTGCTTACTCTCTCTTATTTGAAATTTTTATTGATATTAACAATATTTACATATGCCTAACATAGTTAAACCGAGGCCAGATATATTACCCGTGCACTGCCTTGCGGACTGATGTGAGGGGAATACATAGCGTGGCGAGTGAACACACAAGTGTGAACACTTATCGACTGTAGGCGTTATTAAAAAGATTTTTTATATACATACACCTAACTCAGATAAACTGAGGCCAGATATACCGATCGTGCACTGCCTTTCGGGCTTACGTGAGAAGGGTATAGAGCATGGCGAGTGAACACACGAGTGTGAACACATGACTCTAAGTGTTAAAAATATATATACATATATACAAATGTTTTTTTAGAAAGAAAGAATCTTGCAAAATCATCTTAGCACCTTTTAACTTAAAAGATAGAAATGTTATATCCTTTACTTTAAATTTACCACTTTTTTAAACAAAGATTTTCAATTAGAATATACTTCATAATTAACACATATGAACCTTCCTATATACTAGTTAAACCATTGTTATTTGTAATCAAACTTCATTTTTATTTTTGTTAAGACAAATAAATTTTCAAAAATTTCAATTTATTAACCAAAACTTATACTTATCCTATAGCGTTTCTTCAAAAATAAATCAAAATGCTAAAAAGAAAATGTCTTTTAGATTTAGAAATTTTGAGATTTTTTTAAGTTAAAAAAAAATGAAAGTTCAAAAATACCATGAAACTTAAAAAAAATTGAAAATGAGACTCCCCCCCACACTTAATTTTGATTGTGTCCCCATAGTCAATGCATGCTATAATGAGTGTAATGGGTAAAACTATGTACATATTTACAAAAGAGGGTTAACATTCTTACTAGACGTAGCTTGGCTCATGAAGGATCATGAGCTCCTCCTCTTGGTTACTGGGCAATTCCAAGAAAGGTTTCAAACGATGATCTTTGAATTTAAAAATTGATCCATCCCTGGGGTTTGCAATTTCTACGGCACCATGTGGAAAACAGTTCGTACCACAAATGGTACGGTCCATCTTGATTTATGTTTCCCAGGGAATAAATGAAGTCTTGAGTCATATAAAAGAACTTTCTGGTTAGGCGAAAATGTTTTCCTTAGGATTGACTTGTCATGAAAAACTTTTGTTCTTTCTTTGTAAATTTTCTCGTTTTCATACGCATCGTTCCAAATTTCTTCTAGTTCGTTGAGTTGTAGTTTTCGGTTTTCGTCGACTTTCTCAAGATCAAAGTATAAGTTCTTTATTGTCCACAACGCTTTGTGTTCGATTTCAATGGGTAAATGGCAAGCTTTACCGTAAACTAAATGGAATGGGACATCCCAAGGTTAGTTTTAAAAGCAGTGCGATAAGCCCAAAGCGCATCGGTCAACTTCTGAGACCAATCTTTTCGATTTTTGTTAACAGTTTTCTCCAAGATTTGTTTTATTTGTCGATTTGAAACTTCAACTTGGCCACAAGTCTGAGGATGATACGGAGTGGATAACTTATGGGATATCGAGTATTTTTTCATTAAAGTTTCCAAAGAACGGTTGCAAAAATGGGTTCCGTTATCACTAATTATTGTGCGAGGTGTGTCGAACCTCAAAAAGATGTTTTCTTTGAGAAATTTCACAACAATCCTATGGTCGTTGGTTTTGCATGGAACGGCTTCGACCCATTTTGAGACGTAATCGACAGCGAGAAGGATATACAAGTTTCCAAAAGAGTTGGGAAAAGGTCCCATAAAGTCGATACCCCAAACATCAAAGATTTTGATTGTAAGAATGGGGTTTAGAGGCATCATATCTCGTCGAGAAATTCGTCCAAGCATTTGACATTGATTGCATGTTTTACAAAATTCAAACGAGTCTTTGAAAAGAGAAGGCCAATAGAAACCACACTGAAGTACTTTTCCACAGTTTTTCGAGGACCGAAATGTCTATTGCACGCTTGATCGTGGCAAAACGAAAGAACACTCTTGATCTCATTATCCGGAATGCAACGTCAGATGATTTGGTCGGGGCAATATTTGAACAAGTATGGATCGTCCCAATAGAAATATTTCACTTGGGACATAAATTTGTATTTGTCCTATTTGGACCAAGATGAGGGAGTTTCTTTAGTGACTAAATAGTTCACTATATCAGCGTACCATGGATCCATAGAAATTGAAAGAAGTTGTTCATCGGGGAAGTTTTCATTGATTGGCAAAGAAGATGGTGTGTTCGGAAGACAAGATAAGCGATTGGCTATGACGTTATCGAATCCTTTTTTGTCTTTAATTGTAAGGTCAAATTCTTGAAGTAAAAGGATCCAACGAATCAAACGGGATTTAGCATCCTTTTTAGCGAAGAGATATCGAAGAGTAGAGTGGTTCGTGTACACAGTAATGTGTGAACCTATCAAGTAAGGCCGAAACTTTTCGAGCACAAAAACGATAGCTAGAAGCTCTTTTTCTGTTGTTGTGTAGTTGAGTTGAGTGTCGTTCAAAGTCATACTCGTGTAGTAAATGACATGAAGGATTTTGTTGATGCATTGTCCTAAGACAGCACCAACCGCAAAGTTAGAAGCGTCACACATTATTTCGAAAGGAAGATCCCAATTGGGTGCGCAAATGATCGGAGCAGAAATGAGTTTGATTTTTAGACGTTCAAAAGAAGAGATACACTCAGAGTAGAAATCGAATGAAATATCTTTTCCGAGAAGAGTCGTCAAAGGACGAGCGATTTTTCTAAAGTCTTTCACAAAGCGTCGGTAAAAGCCAACGTGTCCTAAAAATGATCGAATGTCCATAACAGATTTGGGAATGGGTAGGTTTGCAATTACATCGATTTTCGCTTTATCTACCTCAATGCCTTTATTTGAGATGATATATCCAAGGACTATGCCTTATTTGATCATAAAGTGGCATTTTTCCCAATTCAAAGTAAAATGTTTTTCTTTACATCAATTTAGAACCAACTCGAGATAATGCAAACATTGGGAAAAAGAATCGCCAAAGATAGAGAAATCGTCCATAAAAACTTCTAGAAAGCGTTTAATTATGTCGAAAAAAATGCCAATCATGCATCGTTGGAACGTTGCAGGAGCGTTACAAAGTCCAAATAGCATACGTCTATAAGCAAAGGTACCGAATGGACACGTGAAAGTCATTTTATTTTGATCTTTGAGAGCAATTGGAATTTGGTTATAGCTGGAATAACCATCAAGAAAGTAGTAGAATTCATGGCCGGCTAAACGTTCGAGCATTTGGTCAATAAAAGGAAGAGGGAAGTGATACTTACGTGTTGCGGCATTTAGTTTTTGATAGTCAATGCAAACATGCCAACTTGTTTGAGTACGAGTTGGAATAAGTTCGTTTGAATCATTCTTGACAACGGTTAGCCCAGACTTTTTCGGTACAATGTGAATTGGGCTAACCCATGAACTATCAGAGATTGGGTAAATGATTCCGTTGTCAATAAGTTTAAGAATTCCATCATGCACCACATCTTTCATTTTTGGATTAAGTCTTCGTTGCGCGTCACAAGCAGGCTTGGCATCGTCGATTAAATGGATGCGATGTTGAACATGAGCGGGACTAAATCCCTTAATATCGGTAATCGACCATCCAATCGCTTCCTTGTTTTTTGAAAGAATAGAGAGAAGAGAAGTTTATTGGTCAAGAGAAATATTGTTAGAGATTATGACAGGACAAGTTTCGTTTTCACCTAAGTATGCGTACTTAAGGTGATCGGAAAGTGGTTTGAGGTCCAATTTTGGGAGTTTTTTGATCAAAGAATTGGGTTGAGATTCGGATTCAACTGGAAGTGATTCAAAGGGAAGAGTGTATTCAATCTCGTTGGGGATTTCATGAAACAATTTTTCGTATTCAGCTTCACGTTCGTTGTTAAGGTCAAGTGTCTTGTTTTCAAAGTTTTCGTGAATGACACTAACTTCCAACGTTTGGTCACGAGGTTCGTTCGATTGGCTTTCAAGATTGAAGATGTTGAGATCCAAAGTCATGTTTCCAAAAGAGATTTTCATCGAACCGTTACGACAATTGATTAATGCATTTGAGGTGGCTAAAAATGGTCGGCCTTAAATCAATGGAATTTGACTCGTGGGATCTGTCATGGGTTGTGTTTCAAGAACGATAAAATAAACAGGGAAAAAGAATTGCCTTACTCGAATGTGCACGTCCTCGATTTATCCGACGGGCTTCTTAATCGAGCGATCGACAAATTGAAGCGTGACTTTTGTGGGTTTGAGCTCTCCTAAGCCTAATTGTTCGTACACGGAGAATGGAATCAAGTTGACACTCGCGCCTAAGTCTATCAAGCATTTGTTAATCGTCTTATCTCCAATTGTGCACAAAATCGTAGGGCAGCCAGGATCTTTGTATTTTACGGGCATGGATTGGGACAAGACTTCACTTAACTGGCGGCTAAGAAGACTTTTTTGGGTACTTTAGTGTGTTGCTTTTGGGTGCACAAGTCTTTAAGAAATTTCACGTACGTGGGGACTTGCTGAACGATGTCAAGAAGCGGGATGTTAACTTTCACTTGTTTAAAAATTTCCAACATCTTTTCCATTTGGTCTGAGTGTTTCTTTGGTCGAAGATGATGTGGAAATGGAACACGATACTCGGTAGGCAGGTCTACTCGAGTAGAAGAAGAATATTGACTGGCATTTGATTCAATGTTGGGCTCCATGTTCTGTTCCAATTCATTTGAAGTGTCGAGAGAGGTTTTTGGTAAATCGTTTGGGTTAACGACCTGATTATCGATTTGTTTACCGGAACGTAAATTTGTTATAGCATTCAACTGGGTGACGTTGCTATCTTGAACAACATGGGCTTGATTTGAATTTGCGTTTTGATTTCTGGGATTTGGAAGGGGCTGGCTTGGGAGTGTTCCTCATTCGCGTTCTCTTACAGACGTGGCTAATTGACTCATTTGCATTTCAAGTTTTGCAATCGATTGTTTTGTGTTTTGCATATATGAAGTTAATAAATTTTGCAAATTGCTGTTTGATTAAAGGCTTTGAGTAGTTGCTTTAGCCAATGTTTCAAGAGTTTTCTCAAGTGAACTTAAACGTTTATCGTCTTGGGGAGTATGAGTAGAATTTGGTTGAAAATTTGATTGTTGCGGTTGATTATGAGACGGACCCGCAAAGTTTGGTTCAAAATTGTTGGGCTGAAAGGGAGGATTCGAAGCATTATTCGGGAATGCTTGCAAATTTGGACGAACCGTATTC
Source organism: Allium fistulosum (assembly GCA_030737815.1). Taxonomy (NCBI): domain Eukaryota; kingdom Viridiplantae; phylum Streptophyta; class Magnoliopsida; order Asparagales; family Amaryllidaceae; genus Allium; species Allium fistulosum. The sequence continues at coordinate 1,530,390,377 of CM060902.1, forward strand.
GTGTTGGGATTGTTTTGGTTCCAAGCAAAATTTGGATGATTTCTCCAACCAGGGTTGTACGTTGGAGAAAATGGGTCATTTTTGGCTTTATTGAAAGCATTGATTTGTTTGATAGAATTGGGGCACTAATTGGCTATATGATTAGGATCGTTGCATTTATAACACATTGGTTGGGAAGCTTAGTTCATTTGATTCAATGAGAAAACGTTATCAATTTTTTTAATCATTGCGTCGATCTTAGCTTCCAAAGCAAAAGAAGATCCTATCGAGTGTGCACTCGATAGTGAGTAAATTGATTTTTCGTTCGAACGTTCCCGTTGGGATGATTTTTCGGCGAGGTTTTCAAGAAATTTCCAAGCATCATCGTGATGTTGGGCAAGAAAGTTGCCTTGACACATTGATTCGAGCATGGTTCGTGAGTTGTTTTCTAGTCCATCGTATAATATTTGGCAAATCGTCCATTTTTTGAAGTTATGGTGTGGACATTTTATCAAAACTCTTTGAATCTTTCAAAATATTTTTCGAATGGTTCTCCCTTGAATTGATGAAAATTTACAATTTTGTTTCGGATTCTACTTGTTTTTTCCATGGGGTAGAACTTTTTTAAGAAAGCTTTTATGAATTCTTCCCACTTTTTAATCGAGTTTGATGGTAAGCTGTACAACCATTTTTCAGTGTAATCCGTAAGAGCGAATGGGATTAATCGAAGTTAGATTCGGTCATCGGAAAGTTGTTGGAGTTTAATGGTTGCACAAACTTGTTCGAATTTAGTCAAAAAGATGTATGGATCATCGTGCTCGAAATTGCCAAATTTTGGAAGTGTGGCAATATGGTTCAAGTGAATTTTGAAATGGTTACCCGTAGGGGCGGGTAACGTGATGCAAGATGGAATAGAAACTCTATCGGGAAAGATTCTATCCATAATAGTTCGAGGGGCGTTCTCGTTCGCCATTTCAGGAGGATCGTCTGTTCGCGTTAAACTGTTAGTTGTTGAGTCGCGAGTCCAATGATTTGTTGTTTTGTCATGAGTCCAAGTACTCATGCACAAGTGAAAGTCGAGAAGAGAAAGAAGTTGGGAAAGAGTTTAGAGAATGAAAGAAGATTTTAAAAACGAAGTGAATTTGTTTTTTTACAAGGAAGAAAACTATTTACCAGATGAAATTTATTTTCAATAGAGAAGTTTGATATTTGTTTTGTTTTTGGCTTTTCATATTTTTTACATGTTTTTGTATTTTTTTGAATTTTCAAACTTTCAAATATTTACCAAAAGGATGTTTTTGTTTAAATATGAATGAACTAATGCAACTAAATGAATGCAAAGGACTTAATTACAGTTTTCTGTCCTTAGTAACTCCTAACCCAAAATTGTATAATCACACTTTGTCTTAAAACAACAAAAATATTTCTCAACCAGGTAACGGGCAGGGGTTGTCGGTGCACCATGAATCACCGTAGCAATGCAGCCGAAGGTTTAAGTACCTTCAGAGGAACAACCACTATAATATTTACGAATCACCGTAATATTTATAAATGGTTATTACTCTGCCGTAGCCTAGACCCCAAGAAATAAAATTGTTTAAAGAAAACAATTGTGAAGATACAATTAAGCCCTAAGCGAGCTCGTGACACCCTTAAGTCAAATGTCTAACCATTATTATTAGTCAAATTCTATGATGAAATATGATTTGTGGGCTAAGGAAAGGGTGATGAAATCCCTCACCTTATGTGAATTAGGGTATTGCCCTTAAAAAAATAAGATGAAACGAATGCAAAGCAAAAATTAAACGTGAATTTACAATGCAACTAAAATGAAGTCGTTTTTGTTTTTGGATTTTGAATTTTTTTTTAATATAAATGCAAATGCAAGCAACCAACAATGCAATTCAAACTAAAACTAGAGATGAAAGCACAATACCAGAGCATGCAGATTATTTAGCAAATTTTTTTAAAGTGGCGATTTATTTTATAAGCAAGCAAAGCAAAGCAAAGCGATTCTTCTTGATTTTCTGCTTTGGCAACCTGAAATGAAAAAAAAGATATATACAAGTTATATATATATATATATATTAATATATATTAATATGAAAGAAATGACTAAAACAAAGGAAAAAAAATCAAAACAAAACAAGAGAAACAAACTTATTTGTTACCCAAAGTCGAAAGATATTTTTTTTTAATTTGAAAAGACACTAACAAAAATTCCCTTTTTTTTGAATAAAACAAAACAAAACTAAAGAAAGCAAACCCTTTCTTTTTTTTGGTAAACTATATATGCAAAGTTTTCCTTTCTTTTTTTTGTTTTTTTTAAGTCAGGCCCTACAAAGCCCAAAGCCCAGATGAAAATCAGCGAATCACAAGATCAACTTCCAAATAAAATAAAAGCTCTCAGACAAACAAAAGCACACGACCGAAAATCAATGAAACACAAAATCAAATTCCATGAACTTTTCAAAATTGCTTTTGAAAACTTGAAATTAAAATTCAGAGGGGTTCATGCGATTGTATTGGAATTTGCTGGTCGTGATGGTTGATTTAGACGTTCGAGGGGGCCGTGGTGATTGGAGAATGCTAGCGATTTAGGGGAAGCGCGATTGGGGTTCTGGGCTTGTTTCAGTTTGGGTTTTGGCGAGAAAAGGAAAACGACGTTACGCGGTTGGTGGATGTGGTCGACTTAGTTTTGGTGAATTAGGGTTTCGATGGGTTTTGGTCGTGGTGGTTGAAGTCAGGTTGCGGTGGTGGGAGGAAGTGGCGATTGCAGCAGTGGTTTGAGGTGATTTTTGTTCTGGTGGGTAAGTCGCGTGAGGATGTTTGTGCGCCGTTAATGGTTCTGGGTGATTCGTATACGGTTTGTACTGGTGTTTGTAAAAGAGGACTAATCGTAGGCTGGTTGTCGAAGGTATGCAAGAAGTTTCAGTTTTTTTTTTGGTAAAAGGCTGCTGTTCGTGTGTATGCAGAGTGAAGCGATGGTGGATATGGCTGTATGTATTGAACGGCAGTGAGTGAGTTGAAGAATATGTGAGTTGTTTTGTGAGTGAGTGGAGATGCCTATGATATGCCTAATTGCGATGGTGGAGAGTGGATTTGCATGTATGTCTAACTGAGAATGTATTGTATTGGATAGGTGATGTTTTGCTTTGGTATGTGGTGTGTTGTGCAGGTAGAGGAAGAAAACAACGGAACTGTGATATGGTTGTGGATTGAATGGGCAGGTTGGGGTGGACTTGTATGATGAGTAATGTGATTGACGAAGCAGCAATGTAGAACTTGAATTTAACAGTGTAGTTGAAAACAAGCAGTGGAGAGACAGTGAATGGATGTGTGTGGAGTTGTATGTAGTTGCAATGATATGAAATTGTGGTCAGATAAGTTGATGAAGGAATTGCAGTGGAGTATGGTTGTGGTTAGGTATAGTTTGAGTCAGTGTAGTTTGATGTAAGAGTGGTAATGAAGTCTGGAAGGTTAGTATATGTGGGGATGAATGTTAGTTGTATGCAGTCAGGCACTATGATGTTGTTGCTGCTGGTTGTTGATGAAGTAGCAAGTAGAAATTTGATTTGGTGGTGAAATTGCTTGTGAATGCAGTATGAAGTGGTTTGACAGTTGAGATATGATGGTTGTGGTTGAGTTAAGCAGTGATGGTGTTATCGATAGTATGCCAGTTGATGTTTGCTGAAACTAGTGATTGAAGGCAAGTAGAAGGTTGTGTGGATTTGGTGAAGTACAGTGTGATGTGGAAATGGGGTGACTGATATGGGCAGAAGGGATGAAATGGGAAAAGTGTAGTAATAGGGTGGTTTGGTGGTGTGGGCTGTAGCATAAGATGAATGATGAGGCTTGGTTGCAGTTGTAAGCTTGAGGAAGCTTGTATGTTGAGGAAGCCTAAGGAAGGTGGTTCGAGGAGTGGTAGTGTGGATGGTTTAAAGTGGGTATTTGCTATTGTGAAGCTTGGGTATGGTATTGTACGTCTGATATGGCAGCAGTCAACGGTTGAACAGTGAATTGTATTTGTAAAATTTGAGTTGAAAATGTGATGCACAGTGAAACAGTTTTGAGGAAAAAAAAGAGAGAAAAAGAGAAAATCTAAATGTACTTGACAATGTAAATTGAAAATGAAATGGAATAATTTTTTTTTCTTTTTGCAAATGAAATTGTGTCTATATATATATATATATATATATATATATATATATATATATATATATATTTTTAATAGAAATGCTAACACAAAACAAACTAAAAACAAACACACAAATCAATTTGCAAACAAAAATCACACAAACACACAACAATTTTTTTTTAATGCAAACAAACACACAAAACAAAAATCAAACGAAAATAATCCAAAGAATAGAAAATTAAAATCAAAACTATTCCCTGACAACAGCCCCAAAAACTTGTTAATCGACGGAATTTCTATCGAGTTAGAAACCCGTCGAAAATTTTAAATTAATTTTAACCGCAAGCGCATAGCATACAATTTTAGTACGTGGCACGTACGGATCGATCCGCAGGGAATTTTTTAGATTTTAGAATATTCTAATCAATCAAATTAGACCAAAGTGGGAAGAAGATTGTTAACTACAATTTGTAAACAAAATGAAGCTAAAACTAGAAGGAAAATTAGATTAAAAACTATGAGATTAGAGAACAATTTAGAGGCAAATCCACTCTCCTATTTTTTGTAAATCAACAAAAAAATAATTTATGATATCTAGTTATGATATTAAGTGAAATAATTGTTGCATTGATCATAAGTATGGTTTATTTATGTTATTAATTAACATAACTTAAACCATCAAACTATAATACAACAATTATACCACTTATAAATTCTCATGAAAATGAAGCTAAAGCAAAAGCTATTTTAAATATAATCTATTTACTATTGTAATTAGTAAGATAGATCATCAAATTTTGTTTTTACTTTCTTTTCAAAATTAAAAATAAATTAGCAAATTATGATGTAAATTGTGTTTATGTTGAATAAGAATAGCTCATTTGCAAAAGCAACATAAGCTATCAAACTCACTTGTATAAACTTACATCAAAATTCACTTTCATGAAGCACAAACCAAAAGAGATCATAAATCATAAAAATGTTGAAATTACATAAAGTTAGAGAGCTTCATTGCCCCTAAATTGAAAGGGTTTAACTACTCATTTGTGTTATCAAATCAACATTTGAAAATTTCAACATTAAAAAGCAAAGAAATGGAAACTAAGCAAAGGAAGAAAGAGAGATTAACTATTAACTACTTGCATAAAAACAAAGCTACGCTACTTGCATGAATAGAAATTTAATCTACTAACAAAGAAAAGAGAAGAGCATAGAAATAAGCATAAGCATAAAAGTAAATAAAAACAAGTAGAAAAGAGAAGAGAAAGAGGCTAGGAAGCTATTTTTATTTCATGAAACATAGAGCTTACAAGTTTTATTTTGATTTCCTAACTAATTTCAAAAAGTAGAAGATATTTACATGTACATAAGAGGGCTATTTATACATGCATAAAATCCTAATTCCATTTTTAGGGTGCTTCCCAAAATGCCCTTTAGGAAGTGTGGCCACCAAGTAACCATTAGCCACTAATTAATGCATCATTAAATGTGAATGAAGCTTTAACCTCCACTTAGTTGTCCATTAGCTTCTAATTGTAGATTTAGGTAAGTGGGTAGGTAGGGTCCTCCATGATCATATACTTGAATTATTTCCTCTTCATTCCTTTGTATTCCCTTGTGCATGCATATATCTTTATGAAGGCCTCTTCCATATGCATCCAAATTCCTATATAAATCATAAAAAATGTCCAAGTAAAAATTCTCAAATTGACATGCACAAAAATGACCATTTTGCCCATGAATGAAGATTAATATATGATGATTTGAAAATAATTGAATTTTTGTTTTAAACATGTTAAAATTCCCAAATATGATATTTATTTAAATAAAAAGAGATAAAATATGGATGTAAATATATGCACCTTTACGTGCACATCAGCACTCTTATCAAAATTAATTATGAGTCCCAAGAGTATTTTAAAGCTATATAAAATAAATTTAACAGTTGTAATGTGATGTGGTATATGTGAGTAAAAAGCATGGCGTCATTCACAAATTGAAGAACTGAAATTCCATTGTTTGTAATATCGTTTCCTACGTTTTCTAGAGCCCCATTAGAAATTGAAAGCTTAATGGTCTTAGTAAAAACGTCCACAACTAAATTGAATAGTAAGGGCGACAGAGGATCTCCTTATATAAAGCCGCATTTTCATTGTATTTTATTTCCTAAAGTACCATTGACCGTTATACTTGAGTTTTCTGTTCTGAGTAAGGCCATAATCACCAATCTAGTACTGAGACATCTAGCCAACAATAAGTCTTCAAGAAAAAATCAGTCGATTGAATCAAAAGCTTTAGCGAGTTCTAGTTTTAAGAGGGCACAAGTGACGTTATTCTTAGAGCGGTAGTTAATAAATTCTTGGACTACAGCAACCCCATCCATGATATTTCTACCATTAATAAAAGAGAATTGAGTATTGTCAATTTGGTTGTTCATTTTAGTACCTACCTTTGAAATAATTTTAAGAGAATGGTTTATTAATTAAATAGGATTAAACTCTTTGAGCTCTATCGCTACCACTTTTTTGTGAAGCGGGATGACGTTAGCAGAGTTAAATTTACCTATTTGTAAGTTGTCATTGTAAAACTGGTCAAACAATTTAATTAAATCATATCTCAAAACATGCCAAAATTTCTTATAAAATAATATGGGAAATTCATCCGGGCCCAGTGATTTATGACTAAGCAGGTCATTAATTGCCTTTAAGATCTCCTCTTCCAAGAATGGGCCATCCCGATCATCTAAATCAATCCTGGTGGTTACGGGGTATAAGTCAGACTAGTTTTCTTTGATTCTATGACCTCTGCTAGTTCCAAAAATGCCTTTATAGTAATTATTAAAGGCATTATTAACTTCATTTTAATCCGAGATTTCCGTATCGTTAACGAGTATTAAATTTATGGTTTGGCTAAACTTGTCCGTGTCTACTATAAAGATCTCTTACTATGTTTGTCTCTCATAATTACATGGAATTATAAGAGAATAATAGAAAATTAGCACTTAGTTTTTGATGATGCTAAACTTAAGAGCCTTTGTTGAAAAATATGTATTCCGAGCATCAAATCAATGTTCTACCCTTTTTATATTGCATGACATGGTGTATATTTATAGTAGCTGAGATGGATGATGAACGACCGAGCTTGTGTAGTACAATAAATAAGAAAAGTGTCTGATCGTTGACCTGGTCCTATGGGCTGATGGAAGACTGCTGTAAAGGTGGAATGGAATGAGGGGCTAAAAGGTATGTCAATTGTCCCTTTATACCAATGCATGTCTTGTATTTAATGCACCTTTATTGTTGGCGGCATGCTACAAGAGTAGGTATGCTATTGGTAGATCTACTATAGTTCCTAGTATGTTGGTTGTACGACTTGTCATTTATTTTTGCATGCCTATGCGGCCAGGCAAGCGAGTAGCTTCTTTCAGACTATGTTGGCCGGTGGTTTACTGCCGAAGCTTCTTGAGGAAAGCTGAGCGTTTGTTAAGGACCAAGTTGTAAGTGATGTGTCGGGCTAGCTGTGGAATGATGATATGGGCTGCCTAGAACCAATCGAAGGTGGCCTGTGATGAAGTCGAATCAAAGACAGGTCATGCTTGAGTCGGGCTTTATCTAATGAGTTGATTGTTGAAACCGGCTTGAGTTGAGCTGATCGACTATAGACTTGGAGGGTTGTCGAGTAGATGGTTGGTTTGGAACCAGATTGAGTTTGGGCCAGCATGGATTGGTTGGGATTAAATGTACTGGACCAGCATGGATTAGGTCGGGTTGTGCTTAATTGGTTTGCTAATTATACTTATGAGATATTTGAGAAACATCCATAAAATACGACCCTCAAATAATTTATATCAATTTATTTACTTGTGGGAAAATTCTATAAATTAAAAATCATCTCTAGAAATTTGTTCCCAACATCTTATTATATTCTTGGATGGTATAAATTACAAAAGCATGAGAATCAACCATAATAAATTCGTCCATGAGAAGTTTAGGGAATAAAACAGGATTATAGAATATATTACTTGCATAGATTTATTAGTTGATTGACCTTTCTTGCTCTTTTAGATTTAATCTTCTTCTTTTCCTTTTTTTGATTAGGGTGCAACCACCTTTAAAGTGCTCTAAGCTTTTTATTTTTACTGTAAATGATGAATGAATTGTATAGTGTCGAGGAGGACTTAAAAAGGTTTTATTCCCCTTACCAGAAAGTTGCATCATCAATAAGAAAGAAAAGGGTGAGAAATAGAAAAGAGAGAAAAAAAAACAAAACAACATCAGAATCTCAACAGCGGAACAAATGAAATATAATATATCACATAAGAGATTACATAGTATCATATACATCAGAGTTACACAGATAATACAACACATACTAGACGGTTATAAACACCTGTCTAGTTAATACACTCGATACAACTCAATACAACACAGCGGAAATACACATAAATACCAACACAGTGGAACCAATATATATCTATACGCTGAAGCCTCCTGCTCCATTGCTCCTCCAGAATTTGTCAAAGCTAACCTGATTCTCTTGGCTACTCATAAAAATTTGAGTACCCGAGAGTTTAATATGGGTCGTCGGTCCACCACTCCCCCTTCACCCTTTTTAAACTTTATTCTTTTTAGCTAATCATTATTAAATAATAATCTCAATAAGAAGATGTACACTCAAATGCTTTTCGTATTATATTGGTTAATCACATAACTTAACCACTTATATCATTATTCCCGTAATTAATCCATTATTAATTCTTTATTATTTTATGGCATGTTACGGTAGTATGAACGAAATTATGAAGAAGACCGTAAAGCTAGTGAGAGTTCACTGAAGTGAGAACAAAGGTGGGACTACTTGGGAGGTTGATGAGAGCATGTAGATTATGTATCCAGAGATTTATACTTGCTGGACCAATTTCAAAAATGGACACATTAGAAGTTTAGGGAAGAAAACGAGATTAGAAAATATATTACTCACACGGATTTCTTAGTTGATTAACCTTTTTTGCTCTCTTAGCTTTGATCTAATAGGCCTAATAGGGGAGGTAAATATCATTTCTATGCATTTTGAATGAGACATCTATAGCTTATACTCCATAACAATATGGAGCAGCATAACACAAAAATTGGACCCTTACTGAAATGGTTAATGCTATGTTATGTAATTTTGGTCTCAATACTAGTTTCTGGAGTGAGGCTTTACTTACCACTTGTTACATCTTAAATAGAATACCTCATAAGAAGACCAAAGTTACACTTTATGGACTTTGGGAGAAATGCAAACCAGATCTTGATTATTATTGAGTTTAGGGTTGTCGATGTGACGTTTCGGCTCTAGTGACCGAAATATCAAAGGGAGTTTATAGTCTAATAACTTAGATCAATGGGAATGGAAGGATCGATCTGTCGTATAACTACTTTGGGTCAACACGGATACATTTCAATACTTAATACATCTAAGATAATACGTATCTCATCTCGACAAAAGGCAACATACATGAGTTATTGACTTGAATCGGATAAAAATTCCATACTAACATAATCAGAGCGAATAAAGACAATGAATTTTATATCATATCAAAATTTAATACATCATCTTATATGTATATACTCATCACATCATATCACCAATACAATGATAATTTAATATAAATAAAATAGAGTAATTACTCACCCTCATCATCGGCTCCAACTCCATATCGCATCCCATAAAGCATGTACAGTCATAATACCAACTTGTAAAACAACCCCAGTCTAACCCGAGGTTGTTAAGCAAATAAAAAACCCTGAGTGTAACCGAGCTCAAATAATAACATAATGAGTGTGACAGGTTTGAATATAACTCTAAATTCAATCACTCAAGTTTATCAATATATCAACACCCATAGATAATTTCCAGTAAGCTCTATACCAAAACACCAATGAAAATAGATTTCAAATTCCTTTTCATACAAATCATTTTTCTGAAACCACTTCAAAATGGATTTCCAATCCACCTTTATGAAGTCATTTTATTTACGGAAATTGCATATATTCAAAAATCATATAGCAAAGGTCTATTTTTCAAACGATGTCAAAATATTGGTTTTATATTTAAATAATTTACCAAAACTAGTTTTCCAAATCTAGTATAAAGCCAATCTTTGCAAATAATTTACCAATATATTTCCTAATTTGTATGAAATCAATCTTTGTCAATATATTTCTTGAATCTGATTTATCCAAAAAAATCTTTCCAAAGCATTGCACAAAATAATATTTCCTCCTTTATTTGTTTGAAATTGCTACTTTTCATTTATTGAAACCATTTCTAAAAGATTCGATAATTTCATCAAAATAGATTTCGAAACACAATACGGTTCCATCAAATCTTATTTAAATAAATATCCTTATAAGGTGAGCGCTCAACAAATTAGATCATAACAGATCATAACAAATCATAACATCACTCATCTACAAACGACGCTTAGGGAAGGAACCTTTTAATCCAACCCCTATGATCCAAGCTCAGGCATTACCTTTAACCGATATCAAAAGCAATAATATCCAAACGGATTGTAAAACAAGTAGCAATCCCCTTAAAAAAGGTAAAATCATTAAAACTATTCCCAAATAGAGAAATACACAAAATTAATATTTTATTTCTTTCAAATTGGGAATTTTCAATAGTAGAAATACTATTAAATACCTTTGGTTTATTTTATACAAAGTCTATGAAACAACTTTTCAAATAATTCTCCAACATTCCTTTTATAGAAAAGCTTGTGTAAATAAACCATTCAACCTTAATGGTTTAATTTCAAATTCAAATTATTTTCAAAGTGAATCCATCTTTATTTTAAAAACAATTCTACTTCGGCATCCAAATAAAATATTCATATTGGATTTTAAATTCAATTTTGATTTGATTAAAATCCCATTTTTTCTACTTGAAATCAAATTCTATTAATGTCATGATAATTCAAAATAATTTTATACAAAATTCTTTCTAGTAATATAATCTATCTAAGATTTTTTCAAAGAATTTCAATATAAAATCTTCCTTCTTTGTATTAATTCAAATAAATCGATTTTCAAAGGTAAATTGGAATATATTTCAAAATAAAATTCTTTTAAAACACCATCCTAACTTTACATATTCATATCCTATTTTTCATGTAAATAATTCAAATCAATCGTTTAATTTAATTTTTTCTATCATCCAAAACAAACAATATCACCATATATAGCACACCATCCAACCATATGCATCCATTTCAAACAATCATTGATAAATTATCAATCACTCCAAGCAATTCAATCATGATAGACTACCAAGCCATCATCAATTAATATAAATTCTATTTAAACAATTCTATCATTGATTTCATGCAATTCTAGCATTAATTAACAAGATTATCAACCTAATATTAATCCAAAAAACAAGTATCAAGTTCATATTCTTTAATTAAAACCAAAATGGCATAATAACCAAATAATTAGATTAATATATTTACTATAAATTTAAAAGAGTTTGAAATACTCATTGTATTTTATTAATCAATTAATACAAAATGGAATTGCTCATAGAAAATTGAAGATAAAGGTAATTACACTCACTACTAGTAGAAAAAGTAGGTTATATTAGCTAAACTATGTTGAGATGAAGTTATACTCACTGCAATTTTTGAATTAATTAATACGAAATGAAATTGCTCTCGAAAAATTAAAGATAAGGATAATTACACTCACTGTAGAAAAAAAGTGTTACTGTAATTTTTCTAAATCGTTATACTCATAATATTAAAAAATGATATTGATACTCATGTCATAAAATTAACCATACAGTAAACGCAACCATTTAAAAGCACAAACTCAATCATCAAAACAAGTAATGTAAATTCTGATAGCATTTAATCAATAATCAAGGGATTACACTCACTTTGTCTCAGCACTAATCGATGTCCAATTTTCCCCCAACCCCTGACGCATTGTAACAACCCGGGATTGTAAAAGTTAGTTATCATCATTATACGATTAAAGTGATGGAAATTGATATTGAATTTGATCGGGTGGAATCCTTTGATAAATTTTCTACCAAGATTGCAATTGGATTTTTATAAAGTTAAAACTCTTTTATAAATTGTAAATGGGTATTGGACTTTACGAATTGGAAATATCGGCCCGCATTGGTTCGTGACCGTGATATCAGTGGATACCCATTCTTTTCCCTCATCATCTATTTCAGTTCGTAACCCTAAATCGCGAGATCGAAAAGAAAAAGGAAATGGCGGCTTCGCCCTCACCTTCGCTCTTCTGCAAATTTGGGTGTCGTAGAAATCAAAGATAACGGCTGCTAGGGTAACTTCGCTCGTTCCCCTCGTTTACCACGACCTCAGATCCGATCGTTGAAACAGGTGAGTGATGTTATATTCACTCACATCTAATTCAAATTTAGATGGTTTCTGTCTTGTTTTAATTCGTGAGTTTCATTGGGATTTTGTTGATGATTTTTGGAAATAGATAAGTCTTTCTCTTAGCCATCCATTTTCGTTGGGATGTTTGATATTGATTCTGACTTCTTCAATTCGTATATATATTTTGGTTGCTTGACATTCATGGCATTGACTCATTTCGTGATGACCACGGCTTGAATTTGGCTTTAATTTGTGACATTTGACTTTGTCACACTCGTGAATTTTTATGTTACTAGGTTGAATCCTTGGCTATCGGTTTTGACTTCGATCTATTACTTGACCTTGGCCATGTGTTCATCTGAGTGTTGTTAGCATTGCATCACCACTGTTGACCTTATCTGAGCATTGTTCATTTTTGATCGAGTCTGGATTTACATATTATGTCTCTGGCCATTCTTAGTACAACCTGTCCTGGATTACCATATTGTTGTGATGAGTTCGGGTCGTCTGCACTTGTTTGTGTACTCATGAGTCACATTGAGTCGGTCTTGTATGTCCAGATTCATCAATCTTAGTTGTATTTGTACATTTTGATTTTGGTTTCTTGATGGTGCACCGTGCCTTGTGCTTGTAGTCTTGGCTCTAGTTAGATGTGCAGTTGCTTTATTACTGCCTGGTCTGTCGTAGAGGTATACTTGTAGTTCCTTTTACTGGTCTGCCTTTGATCTTGGTTACAGTCTTGCATAGTATCCATACGCATTGGGTCCAACCATTTTGTTCTTGTATATCATGTGATGGTTAGTTTACATCAGTTATTTATGCATCCCCTAACTGTTGTAGTCTGGTCCATTTGTAGCCTGGTCTGATTACTTGTCTGATGGTTCTGTCCACTGTTCCATTTTGTTATACCTTACTTCTGTTTATTCAAGACTGTATATGTGCATACATACATATGTATGTGTGTATGCGCATATTCTTGAATTTAGGCTAAGTCCCTGATGTTGATATTCACTCTGGTTTCATTATAGACTTTTACTCTGACCATCTTTGTTTTAGTCTTGGCCTCGAGCTCTTTGCCATGTGCACACTGTATTTACTTCTGACTGTTGAGCGAGTTCGTTGTTGCATCCATGGGGTTACCTTGAGCATGTTACATCTGTGCTCGAGTCCGGTACCATTTTGTAGCTTTGAGTTGCACTGCATTTGTCCTGTCCACCTGAGTTCACCTGCATTGAGCCCTTGTGTCGTCTTCATGTACATGTCCAGTCATGTAAACCTTATTAGTACACTAGTTGGTTTAAGGGGCATTTGCTTTATACTTGTACTACCTGAACAAGTTTGCTTCTTCGATTTGTAGTGTCATGTTGTTTAATTACAGTACATTGTTGGTTGAGATTTGAGTATGTTCATACCTGAACTAGTCTAGATGGCATTTGTAGCTTGCACTGTTGTAGTTTTGAGTTTGTACTGAGCATGCACATACATATATTTGACTGCAGTTCAAACCACTTCAATGTTACTGGCTTTCAATACATATGCATAGATATGAAATTCATTGTCGTCCATTTATATTCACTGATCTTGCTCCTATCTGGTCATGACTTGGAATTTAGTTGAACAGTGGCTTTGTGATTTTAGTCATATATACATGAATGAAGCTGCAATGTTGCTTGATTCAATTGAAGCTGCATTATGGTTTCATCCATGTTTGAGTTTATAATTGACTTCACTGCACTTGAGTTTGTAGTCCTTGCATTCGAGTCTGGTACTTGCATTTTTCAGTCTTACAGTTGCATACATGTTGTACCTTAGGCACACCTAATTGCTCCTGACATGTTGCTCCCATTTGTTCAATTTGCATATAAAACTTACCTGACCAGTCTAACCAGTGACTGTTTCTTGTATTTGACTCACCATGTTGTGGCAGTCAAGTCTGCACTGTTTTATCCACTTGGATTCAGTTGTATTTCATGTATATGAAGTATTGTAGTAAGGCATTGTCATTTGAATTTGTTACCATGAGGCCGTATCTTTTGGTGCCTTCCCTCATTCTATTTTATACTTTGTTACTTGAGTTTGCTTGAGTATATGTAAACAGTTACATATTGGACCTGCCATGTTAAAATCATGTTGGGTGCTATCATTCTGTTGTGGTTGCTGACATGCATCACTGGTGCATGTTGCAGTGATATTTCCTTCACACTGGTATACTCTATGTTGCCACTGCCTGTTGGTTTCGAACCTGTAGCCTTTGTGTTTACTTGTTCATTTATTTGTTGGGTCACTTACTCATGTATTTATGTGTTGTAGTGCCATATCTTTGGTGCTCTCACTTTCAGTTTGCTATTCCACTGTGCCTTGCTTGTGACATGTTGAACTCGATTCACTTGTTGCCTCTGATCTTGTTTAGTATTGTTTGAGTTGTTTTGTAGTGGCGAGGCAGTACACGCGTGCGTGTACTGCAGCCCTAACAGAATTGACAGATTTTAATTGATATTTATTTTGTTCTTGATTCATCGACCTATTGCGTAATTCGTAGGCTGTATTGGCGAGGCAGTACACGTTAGCGTGTACTGCAGCCAATCAGCATTGCCATTTTTAAATTGACATTTCAATTGATTAAATTGATTTGGATTGTTAATTGTTGTTTAACACTGTTTAGTGTTATATCTGCCGTTATCCGATTCTTTTATCGAGGAGTCGGATATACGAGATTTCCGTGACTGTCGTCTATTTGATAATTGATTATTATGGCTTCTGTGCGCTAATAACTGAGTTTGAATTAGACTGACCCGTGTATTATTTTCTTTTGAATGTAATACTCGGGTCAGACCCGAGTTATTTCAGGTTGTAGATTTCCTGCTTTGAGTTGCTGTTTGAGCTATGAAGACTTTTCACATCTTTTGGAGTAATCGTGTCATAATATAGGTTGATATGTATTCATGTATATTAGTTGATAATGTACGTGTATATATAACTTCCAGAGTCGACAATTGTAGTTGTATCATATGTATTGTATCAACTGTATTGTAACTGGCATCAGTTATATATATATATATGAGACTTTTGTTTTTATCTGTGTTCCGCATTCTGTGTATCTGTGTTGTTTTTATATATATTGTCCTAAACCATTATGAACCATCGTAGTTCGTTTTATACTGGAATTGGATATGTCGATGGGAGTGAATAAATAAGAGATGAAAAATTTAAATATATACCACTCCTAACGAGGTAACCAATACTAGTGTAAGGCCAACTACGGATGGCCGCTCCTACCCAGCCTTATTCTTCATAATAATAGACATTATTTCTTTTAATACTCTTTGTTATTGTGAGTATAGAGGTGGGGCATCACAGTTGGTATCAGAGCTTGGGGTTTATGGACATAATATAAAACATAACTTGGATGGAACATGTGCTACAACTATTTGTCGATGTTTTCTTTGTGTTTTGAGTCAAAACTAAAGTTT
The DNA here is from genome assembly GCA_030737815.1 of Allium fistulosum. NCBI lineage: Eukaryota > Viridiplantae > Streptophyta > Magnoliopsida > Asparagales > Amaryllidaceae > Allium > Allium fistulosum. Next base: position 1,530,406,362 of record CM060902.1, read on the forward strand.
TGAGATTATGATGAAATTTTTAAATATCTTTATTTAAAAATAAAAGTGAAACTGTCTTCGCTGAGTACAACTGATAATCTTTTTGATTTAAAAAAAAAATCAAAATATGAAATTGAAATAAATTTCATTTGCTGTTTACATAGCTGTGTTTATTTTGTTTCTTTGAGAATTTCGAATCTGAATTGAGGATTCGAAATGATTGCAGTTATGTGATTCTTGTTGAGATTTTTGCTGATTTTCTTTTATGCTAATCACATGTTGATTAGATTTTTGCTGTTTTGAATTATCTTCATTAAAGATATATTCGAAAGATTTCTTTGTTCATTTTGTAGTACGTGCAAATTTGAGTTGCACGTTACTGCATTAATTTTACGTTGAACCGATGCTTGGTTATGAAACGTATTTTGTTGCCGTTACCTTTATAACGGGATTTTTACACTAGTGCTATGTTTTGAAGCACGGAGTTTAGTTGAAAATTTTTATGAATGAAAATTCATTGGTGTTACATTGTGGTGTAAATTATTTTGATGAGATTTTGACGTTTAAAAATTACTGTCGCTTTGGCTTCAGTAACCGTCTAATTTTAAAAGTGGATTTTCAAGCGGTTATACCGCAATGCAGATTTGTGACCCGTTTTTACGGTATTTTGAGAAGTACAATTTCCTTATTGAAATTGTTACTAATATTGCTGCTTTAATCAAGTAATTGGGAAATCGTTTTAAAATGAAAATTGTTTTATAAAAATTTCTAACAGTTTGCACTTTCAAAAGAAAAGGAAAGTAGTGATAATCACTTATGAGATTTATGGCATTAAGACCCAAGTAAGGGCAGCCAATTATTTTATATGAAAATCATATTATGATTTATGTTAATCTTTATTTCTCTGAATAGATATATGATGATCAAGAATGGCATTTTGATTGAATTTTTTGTTGCTGTTTTAATTTGTTTTTGGCTAATTTTGTTTTGAGAATTGTTTAATCAATCATATAACCTGATTACAGAAATGAGTTTATGACTCAGTTTTTATAAGAAAATAATTTGATTAATTTACTGAGAAATATGGTATTGAATAATAATAATGGATTAGGCAGTATGAACAAAGAGGTTTATGCTCATGTCTAGTTCATTTAAAAATTGATATGAACAAAGCAATATTGAAAAAATGGTGATCAAGCAGAAATGACTTTGAAATGGGTTGTAAAAATTTGGCATGAATGTTGGTATGTTTAGATATGATTTTTAAAGAAATTAAATTCCCTACTTATGAAATGAAGAAAGGATTACAAGAGTATTTCTGGAGTTAAAAAGGAAAAATTCCTTAAATGAATAAATATGTATGGTCTCTAAATTACCAAGTAATTTAGGAGAGGTGCCTCGATCTACTCATCATCAGGTGGATGGTGGGTATGTGCATGACTTGTTAAAGTCCTGAAGGCCTCTATGCAAAGGTTAACAGAATTGAGTCCTTTGCAATGCACACTTTGTGTTCAAAGGCAAGAGTTTGGACCATATAAAAATGTAAAATGGAACTGGAAAATAAGCTAGGCAGTGTGAACAAATGAGGTTCATGCTTATGTCTAGATTGTTTTAAATTGGAGATGAACAATGCAATAAATTATTTATGTGCTGATTTGTTCAGATCTAAAGCTAAAATGTTTTATAGGTTTTTCTCTAAAACCTTACCCTATGTTCACAATAGAATTGAGTATAAGAATTTTTATAGAATTCTACTGGATTTGTTTAAGAGATCATGACATTCTTGAATATAGGAGATATGCAAGTGATAAAACAAATTTTGAATGAGACAACTGGAGAAATGAAATAAAGCATTATTTTCATGAATGAAAGTATGGACAGTTGAGATTTTCTAAAATAAGAAATGAGATTGGTCACTAGATTATAAAACTAATCTAGGAGAGAAGCCTTGATCTATTCATCATAAGGAGTATGATGGGTATGTGCATGACTTGTTTAAGTCCTATAGGCCTTTGTGCAAGGGTTAACAGAATTGAGTCCCTTGCAATGCACACATGGTGTTCAATGGCAAAGAGATATGACCAAATTAAATTGATAAATTGAGATTTAGAGCTGAGCTATGGAATTAAAATGAGTTAATTCCATAAGAGTATGTGTACATGTATACTGTATTGAATAATTGAATATTGTTGATTTGAGATTCGATTATCGTTTTTGATAATTGAATATTTGTTGATTTGAGATTCGATTATCGTTTTTGATAATTGAATATTTGTTGATTTGAGATTCGATTATCATTTTTGATAATTGAATATTTGTTGATTGGAGATTCGACTATCGTTTTTGATAATTGAATATTTGTTGATTTGAGATTCGATTATCGTTTTGATAATTGAATAATTGTTGATTTGGGATTTCTGACTATCGTTTTGATAACTAAAGATTATCGTTTTTATAATTAGGCAATTGCTAATTTTGCTGATTGTAAGATTTTCTAGTCTCTAATTGATTCTAGATTATGTTGATTATATTAAACTGCTGTTTTCTATCTATCTCTCTTGATAGTTATAGTTTTCTGATTATGAAGTTCGTGTTTTCTATTTATCTGTTGGATAACTAGATATTTGCAGTTTTGCGATTTGTGAATTTTGTTTTCTAATTATCTTTGTTGATAATTAAATATTGCTGATAATTGCGTTTATTCAGTTTTGTTGTTTTCTGATTATCTATTTGATGATTAGATTTTGTGAGAATTTGTGAATTTCTTTTATGGAATTAAAAGTTTTCTTCGGTGTTGATGTTCTCGATCTCTATTTTTCTAGCTTAACCAGTCTATGTTAGAAAAATAATTGTTATTGACAACCTTAATTATGAAAATTGCGGGGACGCAATTTCTATAAGGAGGGGAGTCTGTAACAACCCGGGATTGTAAAAGTTAGTTATCATCATTATACGATTAAAGTGATGGAAATTGATATTGAATTTGATCGGGTGGAATCCTTTGATAAATTTGCTACCAAGATTGCAATTGGATTTTTATAAAGTTAAAACTCTTTTATAAATTGTAAATGGGTATTGGACTTTACGAATTGGAAATATCGGCCCGCATTGGTTCGTGACCGTGATATCAGTGGATACCCATTCTTTTCCCTCATCATCTATTTCAGTTCGTAACCCTAAATCGCGAGATCGAAAAGAAAAAGGAAATGGCGGCTTCGCCCTCACCTTCGCTCTTCTGCAAATTTGGGTGTCGTAGAAATCAAAGATAACGGCTGCTAGGGTAACTTCGCTCGTTCCCCTCGTTTACCACGACCTCAGATCCGATCGTTGAAACAGGTGAGTTATGTTATATTCACTCACATCTAATTCAAATTTAGATGGTTTCTGTCTTGTTTTAATTCGTGAGTTTCATTGGGATTTTGTTGATGATTTTTGGAAATAGATAAGTCTTTCTCTTAGCCATTCATTTTCGTTGGGATGTTTGATATTGATTCTGACTTCTTCAATTCGTATATATATTTTGGTTGCTTGACATTCATGGCATTGACTCATTTCGTGATGACCACGGCTTGAATTTGGCTTTAATTTGTGACATTTGACTTTGTCACACTCGTGAATTTTTATGTTACTAGGTTGAATCCTTGGCTATCGGTTTTGACTTCGATCTATTACTTGACCTTGGCCATGTGTTCATCTGAGTGTTGTTAGCATTGCATCACCACTGTTGACCTTATCTGAGCATTGTTCATTTTTGATTGAGTCTGGATTTACATATTATGTCTCTGGCCATTCTTAGTACAACCTGTCCTGGATTACCATATTGTTGTGATGAGTTCGGGTCGTCTGCACTTGTTTGTGTACTCATGAGTCGCATTGAGTCAGTCTTGTATGTCCAGATTCATCAATCTTAGTTGTATTTGTACATTTTGATTTTGGTTTCTTGATGGTGCACCGTGCCTTGTGCTTGTAGTCTTGGCTCTAGTTAGATGTGCAGTTGCTTTATTACTGCCTGGTCTGTCGTAGAGGTATACTTGTAGTTCCTTTTACTGGTCTGCCTTTGATCTTGGTTACAGTCTTGCATAGTATCCATACGCATTGGGTCCAACCATTTTGTTCTTGTATATCATGTGATGGTTAGTTTACATCAGTTATTTATGCATCCCCTAACTGTTGTAGTCTGGTCCATTTGTAGCCTGGTCTGATTACTTGTCTGATGGTTCTGTCCACTGTTCCATTTTGTTATACCTTACTTCTGTTTATTCAAGACTGTATATGTGCATACATACATATGTATGTGTGTATGCGCATATTCTTGAATTTAGGCTAAGTCCCTGATGTTGATATTCACTCTGGTTTCATTATAGACTTTTACTCTGACCATCTTTGTTTTAGTCTTGGCCTCGAGCTCTTTGCCATGTGCACACTGTATTTACTTCTGACTGTTGAGCGAGTTCGTTGTTGCATCCATGGGGTTACCTTGAGCATGTTACATCTGTGCTCGAGTCCGGTACCATTTTGTAGCTTTGAGTTGCACTGCATTTGTCCTGTCCACCTGAGTTCACCTGTATTGAGCCCTTGTGTCGTCTTCATGTACATGTCCAGTCATGTAAACCTTATTAGTACACTAGTTGGTTTAAGGGGCATTTGCTTTATACTTGTACTACCTGAACAAGTTTGCTTCTTCGATTTGTAGTGTCATGTTGTTTAATTACAGTACATTGTTGGTTGAGATTTGAGTATGTTCATACCTGAACTAGTCTGGATGGCATTTGTAGCTTGCACTGTTGTAGTTTTGAGTTTGTACTGAGCATGCACATACATATATTTGACTGCAGTTCAAACCACTTCAATGTTACTGGCTTTCAATACATATGCATAGATATGAAATTCATTGTCGTCCATTTATATTCACTGATCTTGCTCCTATCTGGTCATGACTTGGAATTTAGTTGAACAGTGGCTTTGTGATTTTAGTCATATATACATGAATGAAGCTGCAATGTTGCTTGATTCAATTGAAGCTGCATTATGGTTTCATCCATGTTTGAGTTTATAATTGACTTCACTGCACTTGAGTTTGTAGTCCTTGCATTCGAGTCTGGTACTTGCATTTTTCAGTCTTACAGTTGCATACATGTTGTACCTTAGGCACACCTAATTGCTCCTGACATGTTGCTCCCATTTGTTCAATTTGCATATAAAACTTACCTGACCAGTCTAACCAGTGACTGTTTCTTGTATTTGACTCACCATGTTGTGGCAGTCAAGTCTGCACTGTTTTATCCACTTGGATTCAGTTGTATTTCATGTATATGAAGTATTGTAGTAAGGCATTGTCATTTGAATTTGTTACCATGAGGCCGTATCTTTTGGTGCCTTCCCTCATTCTATTTTATACTTTGTTACTTGAGTTTGCTTGAGTATATGTAAACAGTTACATATTGGACCTGCCATGTTAAAATCGTGTTGGGTGCTATCATTCTGTTGTGGCTGCTGACATGCGTCACTGGTGCATGTTGCAGTGATATTTCCTTCACACTGGTATACTCTATGTTGCCACTGCCTGTTGGTTTCGAACCTGTAGCCTTTGTGTTTACTTGTTCATTTATTTGTTGGGTTACTTACTCATGTATTTATGTGTTGTAGTGCCATATCTTTGGTGCTCTCACTTTCAGTTTGCTATTCCACTGTGCCTTGCTTGTGACATGTTGAACTCGATTCACTTGTTGCCTCTGATCTTGTTTAGTATTGTTTGAGTTGTTTTGTAGTGGCGAGGCAGTACACGCGTGCGTGTACTGCAGCCCTAACAGAATTGACAGATTTTAATTGATATTTCTTTTGTTCTTGATTCATCGACCTATTGCGTAATTCGTAGGCTGTATTGGCGAGGCAGTACACGTTAGCATGTACTGCAGCCAATCAGCATTGCCATTTTTAAATTGACATTTCAATTGATTAAATTGATTTGGATTGTTAATTGTTGTTTAACACTGTTTAGTGTTATATCTGCCGTTATCCGATTCTTTTATCGAGGAGTCGGATATACGAGATTTCTGTGACTGTCGTCTATTTGATAATTGATTATTATGGCTTCTGTGCGCTAATAACTGAGTTTAAATTAGACTGACCCGTGTATTATTTTCTTTTGAATGTAATACTCGGGTCAGACCCAAGTTATTTCAGGTTGTAGATTTCCTGCTTTGAGTTGCTGTTTGAGCTATGAAGACTTTTCACATCTTTTGGATTAATCGTGTCATAATATAGGTTGATATGTATTCATGTATATTAGTTGATAATGTACGTGTATATATAACTTCCAGAGTCGACAATTGTAGTTGTATCATATGTATTGTATCAACTGTATTGTAACTGGCATCAGTTATATATATATGAGACTTTTGTTTTTATCTGTGTTCCGCATTCTGTGTATCTGTGTTGTTTTTATATATATTGTCCTAAACCATTATGAACCATCGTAGTTCGTTTTATACTGGAATTGGATATGTCGATGGGAGTGAATAAATAAGAGATGAAAAATTTAAATATATACCACTCCTAACGAGGTAACCAATACTAGTGTAAGGCCAACTACGGATGGCCGCTCCTACCCAGCCTTATTCTTCATAATAATAGACAGTATTTCTTTTAATACTCTTTGTTATTGTGAGTATAGAGGTGGGGCGTCACACGCATGCACAACCACCATCTCATCGCTTCACCCACCTGTAGTTGACGCATGTATGACAATCGCCACCTTCCTCCTCTTCGACATCGCCTCGCCCTAGCCTAGGTTACGCATAGTACATCGTTGAACCCTCTGACGCATGCATAGTAGAGCCCTTTGTCATGTTGCCCGCCTATGTGCATAGTCACGGTTTTTGATTTTGCGTCTTTTTTTTTTCTAATTGTGTTTTTCAAATTATAAGAGAAGGAAGATTAGGTTTTATTAGTAGTAGGATAAGGATGAGAGGTGTAGGTAACGTATGGGCCAAATTCCTTTGGTCCAATGAAAATTAAAAGTGATTTTTTTACCTTTTAAATAAAACCATACCCCTAATCGCTTTTAATCGAACCGCATATAAATCAACATTTAATATCCAATTAAAAATCTACTCAAGGCATTTTATCCAAATTTTATTTTATTTATATAAACGGTTTTTCTTAAAAAGATATTACTTCTCAATTTTTAGCAAATATAAAATAATTGTTCTGATTCCAAAATAAACTTCAAAATTCCACAAATATTATTTATTTACCAAAATAAATTTTTAGACAACTTTCAAATGTTTAAAACACAATTATTTTCATTTTATCATCAAATAAATCCAAAATTTTAATTTATAGAATTATATTCGCTAAAATATCCATTTGATATAATTATTTTATTTAACTCTGGAATGGGATATTATAGTAGAGCTATTGTTCGACTACCTGAACCAAAATTCGGGAAATTTGGACAAAAGGGCATTGAGTGTATTTTCTTAGGATACACTCAACACAACAAGGGTTATAGGTTTCTAGTAATATAACCTAATAATTTAATTGAGGTAAGCACGATAATAGAAATTATAGATTCAGTGTTATATGAAGATAGATTCACATCTATTTCATCCAATACATATATTAGTGAAAAGATGGAGGTTAATACACCTATTCGCGAAATGTGGAGGTCACTGAAACTATTCATGAATTTGAGAACACTCAAGAAAATAATGATAAACTGGTGAAAATCTTAGGAGAAGTAAAAGAATAAGGACTACAAAGTCACTCGGACTAGATTTTATCACTTATTTGGTTGAAGGATAAAGAGATGGTATTAGATATCAAGACATGCTTTTACAACCATGGACTCTGATCTTTTAACATATACTGAGGCCAAAAGGTCTCAAGATTTAGCATTTTGGCAAAAAGCCATAAATAATGAAATGGATTCTATTACAGGAATCAAACATGCAAACTGGTAAACTTGCCTTCTAGTGCTAAACCAATAGGATGTAAATGGATATTTAAAAAAATTAAGATCAGATGACAATATAATTTTTTTTAAGGCTAGATCAATTGCTAGGGAATTACCCAAAAGGAAGTAATAGATTACTTTGATACCTATGCACCTATAGCTCGAATTTGAACAATTAGGACATTAATTGCATTAACATCTATTTACAAATTTGAAATTTATCGAATGGAAGTCAAGAATGCATTCTTAAATGGAGAAGTTGATGAGGAGATAAATATGTCTCAACTAAAAGGTTTTGTGATGCTTGGACAAGAACGTAATGTCTGTAAACATATTAAATCACCTATGGTCTTAACAAGCACCAAAACAGTAGCATGAGAAATTTGATAAATCCATAGTATCGAATGGTTTTAGGATTTCTGAATCAAACAAATGGTGTCTATAGCAAATTTCGTGCCGGTAATGGTGTAATTATATGCCTTATGTTGATGATATGTTGATATTTTGGACTGATACCTCGAGTATTGAAGAAATGAAAAGATTTTTATCTTCATGTTTTGACATAATAGACATGAGGGAAGTTGAAGTGATTCTAGAAATAAGAATCATAAAAACAGCAGAAGGGTTGGTCATTATCCAGTCTCATTACATAGAGAAGATTCTAAAATGGTTTGATCGATTTGATTGCAAACCTATAAGCACCCCATTTGACCCAAATATGCAACTATATTCTAAACTGGTAGATCAAACGATCAGTTAGAATATGCTAAAGGTATTGGTTGTCTAATGTATGTCATGACATGCACAAGACCTAATATTTCCCATGCTATAGGAAAAATGAGTAGATATACCAGTAACCCTAATCATAATCACTAGCTAACTGTACAAAAAAATTAAAATATTTGAAAGGAACCATGGACTATGGTATATTATACAGTGGGTATCCAAGTGTAAAAGAAGGATACATGGATGCCAGTTGGAATATTGGAAGAGAGGATAATAATAAATCGACCATTGGATGGATATTCACTCTTGGTGGGGGAGCGATATCCTGGGCCTCAAAGAAACAAATATGTATTGCAGATTCTACCATGATTGCTGAATTTATCGCATTGGCTTCTTGTAGTAAAGAAGTAGAATTGTTACGAAGTTTACTATTAGAAATTCCTATATAGCTAAAACTAATGCCTATGATATATGTGCATTGTGATAGTCAAGCAACACTATCAAGAGCATATAGCCTTATATATAATGGAAAATCAAGGCATATTGGCCTAAGGCATAGTGCAATATGGCAAATGCTCACTAACAGGGTTACCATATATTTCCTAAGATCTACCCAAAACTTGGCTGATCCATTTACAAAAGGAATTGCATGAGATTTTGCATTGAAAACATCAAAAGGAATGAGTTTAAAGCAAACATAGAAATCATCTATGATGGAAACTCAACTCAACATAATGAAATTCATTATCTTGAGTTCAATGAGTAAAAGTACATTATACGATGTGATTTGAAGCACTATAATATTAGTTTAAACAACTAATATTATATCCATTCTGAGAAGAGTTCTTGGTACCTATAATGATATGGTGGAGGTTGGACTACTTAGTACTTCATAGATTTATGATAGAAGTACTACTGAAGTGTATAGTTATAGGGCACTTGCAATAAAGCTACCTATATGAATGCATGCAGGTGGTGCCGCCTTCTGCGAGACTATGGCTTAAGTCTCTAAGGGTATTTCATGAAACTAAGATATAGACACAAGGCCAATCCACGTGTCAGCTTATGAACTATCTAAAGAAAAGAAAATGAGCATAGGATTATTTGTTTAATGCTTAGTCAATAACTCCATCCTAGTGTGCTCTGATAGGTTATCACTATGTATAAATTCAAGTCCACAAGACATCTGTATTTATACACATATTTTCCTATAACATATGGCAAGAGAAATTTTGTTAAAATTTGGTGCAGGATTGTAAGTGAAAATGTTATAAAATATTAGTGTGAGTTATTTTGTTTTAAAATGAGAAGAATAGAAAGAAACGAGGAAGAATGTAGGATTGGAATAGTCCTATATCATATAAAATAAGTAATTATGTTTATTTAAATATGGGTTCTTCAAGAGAAGGTTAGACCATTTTGGCACCCAATGCTTGCTCTTTTATGAGGAGAGAGTCATGCATAACCACCACACACGCGCGTGCCATGGCCATCCGTCAGACCGAGCGGGCTAGGTTTTGGTCCAAACTATATTTTTGGATAGAATTATTTTAGTTAAAACAGGTGAGATATAAACCGTTAACAAGCCAAGAATTCGAATTTGAATACATGAAAATGGCGGGAGATGCAGCTGTTTGAAAATGGCGGGACGTTTGAATTCAAACGAAAGGATGCATCATTTTGTGGGAGATGTAAGTTTTCTTTAACGAAAAGACACCTCTTTGTAACTATAAATAGAAAGCCTGAAAAGCGTTTCAGAATTAATTTCATTTTAATTCTTTCTCATTATCTTCTCCTCTCTTGTTTCATTCAATACTATTTTGGATTTGTGACACTATGATCATAGACTCGATACTCTTACCACTGCAGTCAATTCATAAGATAGTTTGAATCGATTTCGACAGTGCTATCATAGTCCATTGAAGGGATTAATCATCTCGGCTCCACTATATATTGGGAGATGATTTTTTTTAACTCACAACACCCATTCATTTGTAAAATGGTGGGGGCAAATAACATCATAAGGAGAGTGTCATCGACATTCCTTGGAGCGATCTCTGTAGATTTGATTTTACCACTGTTGAGTCACTTCACCAGAAATCCAGGAATTCACACTAACAATGGTTAGGTTATGTGTCTGATAATAAATGATATGATCACATCTCCAATTCATATTTATTTTCTAATCATTTTATATTTATTTTACCCTCAAGCCAGCTACTAAATTTTGACGTTATATTAGTAGTCAGATAAGTAAACTTTTGTGTGTAGCACTTTTTTATTTTATTTTCATACATTGCGGAGTCCAATTGAGTTCTTGACCAATGTCAAATTAGTAGGAGGTAACACTCCTTAAACATGGATGTAACCAGAACTATACTCGTCTTTGAAAGAGAATTTGGCCCAAATCAATCAAATATGGTCTTTCCCATACCACTGAGATATATATAATATTATTCTGATTAATGTCATAAACACAACATTTAACTTTTCTTCCTGATAAACTATTAAGCAATTTCTTTATTTTTGAAAAGATAAAAAACGGCCCAAGGCCCAACAAAGTATCGGGTAAGTAATGATATTACCCGTTCGATTTATATCACATAATACAACTTAGCTCAAACCCTAGTCGCACATTCGTTTTCACATTTACTCGTTCTATCTCAAAAGAAAAAAAAACCAAAAACCCTAAAATTTAGGGCAAAAGGCGAATTGGGACGATTCTTCCAATTCCCCAATTTAGATGGTTGGATTTTCCTCCAAGGGTGTTTCTAGAGCTTCTCGTTGTTCCTTTTATCATCCGAAAGCTTCAGATCTGAGATATGTCTTCTAGAGTTAGCTAAAATTTCATGTTTGTTTGAAATTTGCTTCTCCCGTCTTTGAAGTTTGCTACTTTCTCCCTTATTCCGTACAGATAAGTGATATACTTGATTGTTGAGCTTGCTTCTATAATAGCACCTGCTTAATCTCTGATTATTAATGTCGAGTTGCAAAATTCTATGTTGTTATAGGAATTGTAACTCCTCTTGTGCGAAATTGGGTGATCAGTAGACCCTGTTCAAATTAGGTGAAATATAATTACAGTTAGTATTCTTATTTAATTTTTGTATCATGTTAAAATTACTAATTATACTTTGACTTATCTTGCAGGAGCTTCTTCTGGTTTGAGTATTGGGTAAGCTACTGTTACTATAGTTATTGTTTCCAAAGATATGCGACATAGATATAACAACACATCAGTAGTCAGTGCCAAAAGATTGATAGTAAGCCAATGTTGAAGGCCTACGATGCCACCCCTCTTCAACATGGGTTAATATGCAGTATCACATGTCGTTAATGAAGATAGGGATACAGAACGCCAACAGTGTCGCATACCATCTATAAAGTTGGATGATTAATGCCGAGTCTTTATAACGTTAAGCAAAGCCAGATAGAATCAGCGCTATGATTCAATAAAGAAGCAATGATGTCGAACATAATCGATACCATAAGCAATCAACGTCACATCTCATTAATGACGTATCCTATCAATGTCTCCATTCACCTATGAAGTTAAAATGGATGACACAACTCATCTGTACCACACTTTATTGATATCATTCATCATTGATGCCATTTGTTATCATGGCCACTATACACTAATGTCGTATGCCATTGTTATCGAAGTCATCTTACTACCGGTACCACTCCAACAATACTAAATCAATGACACCTATTATTGATACCGTCGACAATCAATGTCACATTTTATTGATGGCGCATTTCATCAACCCTTAGAAGACACTGCACATCTATACATGCGATGTTGATGCCGAAAATTATTATCATTCACGAGAGTTACCAAGGCCGATACCATACAAAATTGTGTAGCTTCCTGCTAACATCGCTCCATAGCAATGTTGCTCTATATCAATGCTGCACTATACTAAACCTACCTCATGTCAATATCGATCCATGTTGGTATAACTTCCAATTGACATTGTTTCATGTTGATATTGGATGCCTCCCCTATTTGAGAAGTGTCGAAGTTCAACTAAGCACCAAAGAATGTCGAAGATCATCTTCAAACAAGGCTTAGCGCCATGCAACATTGGTGATGCCGAAGGACATAGAAGCCGAAATCAATTTGCAGCACATGCTGCATTTCTAGCCCTATAAATATGGACCTAGGGGTATTTTAGAAGGGTGATCATTTCTTTTCTCTTCTCTCAAAATTAAACTCTTGTAACCCTAAATTGATTTGGGGAAAAATTCTGATTTGATTGTAATAATGCTCAATTGAAATGAATGAGAACTTGGACATGCCTATTACTATGATTGTGCATCTTGGACATCATTAAACACGAGCATGCATATAATGAAGCTCTTTATACCTAAAGCAAATGCGATGCTATTCACATAAGATCACATGAACCTCAGTCTAAACTAGTGTTTATATGCATAGCCACTATTTTTCCTCATACATATAGACATTGGACTATGGATATAAGGACTGTTTATTTGGTTTATTAACGTGTTTAATGGGCTATTGTACACATTTACGACTTACCTTCTACTCCTTTGGATATATGACATTTGACTTTGAGTATTCCATCCCTAAAGACCAAAATAAATTCTCGAATATATTATTCCAAGTGACCTTAAGGGCTCTTAAATATCTTGTTCTAAGTGACCTTAAGAGATCTCGAATATTGTATTCCAAGAAATCATACTAGCCTTCGAATGTGTAACATCCAAAGCCTATAGACATTATGGACCCATTTCCTAACGATATCCACTCGTACTTAGCCTTAAATGCGAAGCTCGTTCTTGATTTAATTAACGCCAACTAAACCATGCTTGGACATATCGACATATGTATCTAAATCAAGGATTGGCTCATCATTCTTAGCATCATGGTTGTTATACCAATTATTGGTTTAACTTTTTGGCGTTAAAAGGAGGGCTTGAAGCTCCATCTCCTTATAACTCTCTCCCTAAACTAATTACATGAAGTTTCTTTTGTTTCAAGAAAATAGGGAGATCAAGGCGAGTTAATGCTCCAAATGAAGAAGTCATACAAACGATTACATTAGAATAAAATGTTGTTCCTAACTTCAACTTAGGAAGCATAGAACCTGGACAGCCATCACAACCGGCAAAGCCTACCAGTAGTGAAGCTTAGATTAAAGATCTAACGCGTCAAGTGGCAGTGATGCAAGATTTGTTAGAGAAGATCCTTGCACCGTAATCTTCCAAAACTTCCAAGTTCACCAAAGGGTTCGAAGTTGAATCTCCAAGAAGGAATCTGGATGCTTCTTTTCTTAAAAACAAAAGCAAAAGAAAACTCGTTATAACTCCACAAAAGAGAAAAAGTCACCACCAAGCTAAAGCAACCGAGCTTTCTCTAAGACCATTGGCGGATAACAAAGTCAAGGAAAATTACCAAGGGAGACTAGAGAAGAGGTCCAAGGAGAAATCTAGATGTTCAACCTCCAAAGGATACAAACCTGTTAGAAGCAATTACCACAGTGACGAAGCTTATGTAAGACATATGATCGAGAAAATGGCTAAGGAAATGATTAATCTTAAAGGAAAAAGAACTCTTGATGAGAGGATCAATAATAACCACCAAGAAGTTCCGTTCACAAACGAGATCATGTCCACCAGGATCCCGTCCCATATCAAAATTTCGTCCTTAAGATATAATGGGACTACTGACCTCGACGATCATTTAATAGCATTCGAAAGTCAGATGTACCTTTACAATGCATCTGAAGTAGTGCGTTGTTGACTTTTCTCTACTACCATCCAGGGCGCAGCAGCCAAGTGGTATAGACATTATCGTGAATGATGGCTAATCCGGAGGATGAGAATGCAGCTGCGGATGAAGGAAGATTATACATGGAGGTGAATAAAGCTCTTCATTTGTAAGCATGTATGAAAAGGCAGCAACTTCACAACAAATGGCTTGAAGAAGGAGATAAGAATACTAAATTCTTCCATGATTCATTAAAAGTTAAACATGTCAGAGAAAATATTTTTAGCATCATGCTTGATCAAGGTAATTTATTTTCTACTCCTGAATCTGTTGACAAAGCCTTCATTGACTACTTCTCTAATATTCTCGGCAACTCTTCTGGGTTCTCTCCTGACTTAGACCAAATATCATCCCTTTCCTTGCCTAGACTTTCCTTACTTGAAGTTGATGCTTTAATTAAACTTGTTTCTGATGAAGAAATTAAGACAGTCCTCTTTTCCATGAACCAGCATTCTTCTGGTGGCCCTGATGGTCTTAATGTAACCTTTTTCATTTCAACTTGGAGTGTGCTTGGACATGAGTTCTGTCAGGCAATCCATAATTTCTTTAATAGATGTAAATTACTGGGGGAAGTCAATTCCACTAACATTGCCTTAATTCCAAAAGTTTCACCTCCTTCTAGAGTCTCTTCCTTCAGGCCAATTTCATGTTGTAATGTGGTTTACAAATGCATCTCCAAAATTCTTGCATCTCGTTTAGTTTGTGTTCTGCCTTCTGTTGTGTCTCTCAATCAGGCAGCTTTCATTCCATCTAGGAATATTCTTGATAATGTTCTTCTTGCCTAAGAATTATTAAAAGGATATGGCAAAGGTAATGTTTCTCCAGCTGCTACTCTTAAAATTGACATATCCAAAGCCTATGATTCTATTCATTGGGTTTCCATTGTGGGGATTATGGCTATGATGGGTTTCCCAAAAATCTTTGTTTCGTGGGTTTACACTTGCATATCCACTCATTCCTTCTCTGTGCTAGTTAATGGAAGACCTGTTGGTTATTTTAGAAGTAAAAAAGGAATTAGACAAGGGGATCCTATCTCCTCTTACTTATTTCTATTGGTCATGAAGTCTTCACTATTATACTCAAGAATAATTTCTCTCAAAATCTCATAAAGTATCACCCAAAGTGCACTCACCATCAAATTTCGTCCATTATGTTTGCTGATGATGTTATGATATTCACTAAACCTGAAGCTACCTCTTTGAGTGGTATCCTAAATGCTCTGCAGTCCTTCTACATGATGACAGGCCTCACAATCAACCACTCCAAATCTACCTTGCTTGTTGCAGGAGTCAGTGATGAACATGCTTCAGTTCTGTATCAGCTAATTGGTTTCTCATGTATGCACACTGATATGAGGTATTTGGGACTCCCCTTAATCTCAAAAAGAATTACCATTGCTGATTGTCTTCCCCTATTCAATAAGATTACTTCTGTCATGAATGCTTGGGATAATAGGAACTTGTCTCAAAGTGGTAGGCTTGTATTAATAAAATTTGTTGTGTTTCCTTCCTTAGTCTATTGGGCTCGTACTATTATCCTTCCTGGAAGGCTTCTGCACCTTGTACGGTCTTCCATGAATAGATATTTCTGGACTGGTAGTATTCACAATAGGAAACTGTTGCCTTGCTCGTTTACAAAATTTGAGTCTACTTTAAAATTGGGTGGGCTTAGAATTATAAATGCTAAGAACTGGAACATAGCTGCTTTCAGCAAGCACTTTGATGATTTATTAAATAAGAAGGACAGTCTTTGGGTCAATTGGACTTGGCATTACAATATCAAGCATGGGAAGTTTTGGTTATGGACATAGCACAACATAGTAGTTGGACTTAGAGGAATATTCTGAAGCACAGGGATGTTTTTCTTCCTTTGATTCAGTATCATGTCCACCCTAACTCAGATATTAGTTTTTGGGATGACCCTTGGGTGAGTAAAGGCATGATTCTTTCCCGGTTGTTTGATCATGCCATGATTGTTCAGTCTGGTGTCCACCGTGGAGCTAGAGCAAATGACTTCATCTCTGATGGCAGAATACACCTTCCTTACAATAGTAGTCAGGTGATTAGGCAGCTTTGGTATTTTATTCAGACCTACTACTTCAGTAATGATCACCCTGTCTCTGTGACTTGGAACAAGAAGCCTCATTCTATAAAGTTGGTTTACCATCACTTATCTAGTACCAATGTATTGCCTGCAGCTAAATGGTTTAATGAAATTTGGACCACTGATTCGGCCCCGAGAGAAAATCTGATGATGTGGAAGGTTGTTAGTAGTGCCCTGCTGACCAGAAGTGTTTTAAATAAGTTTGGCATTTGCTGTAGCCCAGACTGTGTGTTTTGTGAACAACATGAGGAAACTATTGAGCATCTCTTTTTCAATTGCCCATTACTTAGTGGTCTGGTGGAAAAAATTGGATGTAATATAGGTTTTTTTTATTCTGCTGCAAATTCAAAAATTGACTGGAACATTATTTATAAAGCTACCAGGTGGAGGACCCTCAAGGCAAGAGAACTATTTATTTGCATTAAAATTTATATGGATGTGATTTGGAGAGAAAGAAATGCAATTATTTTTGATAACCAGAGAAAGAGTTTTGCTTCTCTATGGTATGAGGTTAGGGAAAGAATATTCATGCAATTGAAAAGGAGAGCTTGCCTTTTCCCTGATATCATTATTAGTGGATGGGCTCATTGACTTCTTGTTTTTTTCTTCTTCTTTGGTTTCCCTATTTCATGTTTGATTCAAAGCTTGTTTTGAATCATTTTCTATTGTTGTTGCAATAAAACTTGTAGGGGTCCAGTTAACCCCGCTGGCTTTGCCAAAAAAAACTGTTAATAAAATAAAAAGAAAATATATGTGAACAAACTTAATATGTATAAAATATGTAGACATATATATATATATATAAACAATCATATGTAGACAAATTCTCTGATACAACCTTTTAAAATAGATTATAGTTTATAAACCGTTTTATATAACTGCATATACAACATATTATATATTATATAAATGAACAGGTATGTAAACTAATATATACAACCCATAAATATGTTATAAAAAAAATATGACATATATATATATATACTTACCCGTACGTATATATACATACATATATATATATATACACACACACGGTGATGGACTCGGGTATTGGGGAGAGGTGAGGTTGGCGGAGCCGAGCAGATGCAAGGTGGCGGGGTATTCGGGTTTGGGTGGAGCAAGGACAAGGGCGCTGCTTGGTGGAGCTTCGACCTAGGTTGAACTCGGTTGCGGTCACGGCAGCTTGGGTCGGCACGGAGGAGGGAGCAGTAGTGGCGGAGCTAATGGCGGACGTAGGGGGAGCAAGGAGAAAGGCTGAGGCGTGGAAATGAATTGGGTTTGGAAAAATGAAAAATAGATAAATAGATAAAAGGAAATTCATAGAAAATTGGGTTATGGAGGAGACCTTGGATTGGAGATTTGATCTTGCTAAGTCTGACATTGCTTGAAATACCTTTAAATGCGGATCACTTGTATCTTAAGTTTTGACCGGATATGAGTATTTTGTCCTGTGGTATTTAGGCATCAACAATGCTAATGGCTCGAGTGTTATAGTGTTTGAGAGGTCATGTGTTGGTGCAATGATTTCCACTGCAGAGGACCTTAAGTCTATGAGACAGTTTATGGGGACTTGAAGGCTTCTGAACGAAGATGGTAAGAGAGGAAAAGGTAGAAATAGAGAGAGTTATATTAAATCAAGGAGAAAGGAACAATGAAAGGACAGCCTATAAATAGAACCAATGGGAATTGTAAAAGTCATGCACAAATTCAGGGAGTTAATAAAAACTACCGCCTATTGATTTTACGGTGGAAAGTGAAAGGGTATGGGAAGCTAAAAGGTCCAAATACGGAACCGATACGACTGATCGGTTTACCGTTTTCGTCGTGTTACGATAACTCTGAAATGCATCGATGAATATACTGCGGAGATCAACACGACGAGACGATCAGAATGGTACACAGATATCGGTGATACGACAATCCTATCAAAATTCGATATTCGCTGCAAACTGCTGCAAATTCGTTGAAAATAAGATAAACGAAGGTAGAGAAGTCCAAATTTGGCGAAACGAAATATGACCTCTCATGTAGAAAATTATAAACAATTTTATTGTATAAAAATATTCAGATTTCGAAAACATTTTATTTTCATCAAAACTGAATTTAAACTGAAAATTACACAACAGAATTCACTTTCATATTTTCCAATAAAAATTTACCAGTTGTTATGTTGAAATAGACGTATTTCAAATATCAAATTTTTTATTTTCAAATTCAATTATTTAAAAATTTCACAAAAATTTAGTTAATTACGTTATTAAAACCGTTAAAATTTACGGGTCGATACACCAAAATTTAACCATTTTAAATTTGGTTTATTTTCCTATTCAAATTTATAAGTTACAAACTGATTTCTTTTCTATACTATTTTAAATTTATAAGTTATAAACTCATTCCTTATATACTATTTTCAATTATAAATTTAAAACTATTTTCATATATTTGTTAAATCATTCTTAGAATATTTTTCACAGTCAAAACTTGTTTTAATCGAAAACAATTTCTTTTGGTAGCAATTCTCACTCAGAAACTCGAAAATGAATATTGGCGATGCTGCAGTCATCCCCATAATTTATTTCCCAGTGACCAAAGCAAGTTTAATGCTTTTATTTTCTTCAAAAATATTTTCAAAATATATTTCTAGTCAAAAAACTTTCAAATAATATTAATATTAATTTCAAAGTCTTCGAAAACAATTTTGAAAATAAAAGAATTTTAAATTCTAAAATTCTTAATTTTTTAAAATCATTTCTATTTATAAGCTATATTAAAAATATACTTATACAAATTTTTAACCTTATTATCAAAATATTCCATTAATTTACAACTTGGTCATTTTAACCACTTCTTATTTTAATTGATTTCAATCCAATTTAATTATCAAATTCTTCATAAAATAAATTCGTTAAGTATTCGTTTTATTTTTAATTCAACCAATAATCGATGATGATTAAATATTATCATTGCCTAACAATAATTTCATTAATAATTAACCTTTTATATATATAATATAATATAGGTAAAATTATTTCATTTACTCGATTTTAAAACAATATTATGTCGACTTGCCCCGTTTAAGTGTTTAGAAACCCCTATCGATAACACGACATCACGCATATCGACCAGAATTCATAAACAACTCAACGAATAAGTAAACACAATATAAAACATTTTATAACACTAACAAGTACGCTCTTTCATATATATATATATATATACTCTCAACAGACTCATTCTAGGGTATTACTACTCTATCTCTTATGAGTCAAACCCCACAAAGCCAAGGTTATCGCTAAACTGGCTCAGATACCTACTGTAACGACCCATATTTCGTAAGGTTTAAATCGACAATAATCCATACATGTCTAACAAAAAAAATTTGAAAAGTAGATAATAAATGGGGTTAAATAAGAAAAATAGGAAGAGAAGAAGAAAACAAAACACAGAATCTCACAACGAAAACAATAAAATATAATAATCAAATAAACAATTCATGAAGCTGTTTACTATACATTTGATTATAATCTATACAAATTTATCAGAGTTATATATATACATCAGGGATAAATAATCAATACAGCTGAAAAGCATGATGCATGGGATAATAATAACAGTAATATATCAAAACTCTGTCTTCGTCCTCCAGAGAATAGTCTTCAATGCGCTGAAAAAACTCAGGACTGACCCGAGCGTAATGAAAAGACAAAACACTCAAGTCAGGACTAAAATACTCTTATGTAAGTCAAATCAATATCACAAATATGAGTGCAATAACTTAAGCGATGTTACAGGATGTTCCATCTCCTAAGGATCCGTTAAACTATTTATATGTAATAGTATACACTATAATATATAATGTCTATCAGTAAAATAAATATCAAAATAGCGTTAAGGCTTTACATTAATCCACCTTAACACATTTTTATAGTTTAAACCAAAGTCGTAATGGCTAGTGTAGGGATAAATATGGCAAGGCACGTGAGGCAATGTCCAAGGTTGGATTCTACCAGTTTACCCTTTCTGACTGGTCGTGACCCATCTGTGGCCAACCGCGACAATCAATCCAAACGACAAAAAGGTGCACCCATCGAATACGAAATCACAATAGTAATACGAGGGATCAACGTCGCTAGAGGTAGCTAACCTCATTGGCCTGACATAGGCTCCTATTTTAGTCATTTTAATTATGACACGAGTGTCAAAGCTATCCATCATCGTTCTCTTACTTCATTCCAGCAAATGTCGCCAATTCAACTTACATTCTTGATATCATCCACCACGTACACAGTTGTTAAAGTGGTTCCAATATTGACAGAGAGTATGCCAAAAAGAAGCCCTGGTCTCTTTAACAACCAAACGTTGTTTTACACACCGGTTGGTTCTTTTACATTTCGAAAACAGTTCGTACTTGATATCAAAATATCATAATCGCTTCAAAATCAAATCCATTTAGAAATTTACCATATTCACTTCAAAAATCATATTTTACTTCAAAATGTCCATTCAATTTGACATATCGATTTCACTTCGAAATTTGATTCGAATTACAATTTAGATTACAACTTCACTTTAACCCAATTCGTATTTAAATCCAAGATTTAAATATAAACATACCACCATTTTAACCAATTTGAATTTTAGAAAATAGATTTAAATATTTTTAAAATAGTTAAATAGTTAAAATAGTTTAGTAGAAATAGTTTGAGTAATAAAAATGGTTTATATAGTAAAATAGTTTGGAAATCAACATAATTTGAATATTTTAAAGAATATAGATTTTAAACCGTTTATACTAAAATAATTCATTTGAAAATAGTTTCAAAGTCAAACTGATTCAATTCCAAATTTCCCAATTCAAATCAATTCAAATTACCATTTCGATTTAATCGATTCAAATTCTAATTTCAAGTCGAATTTTACTTTGATTCCAAATGAATTTCAATTCCAAATTAATTTAAATTCCAATTTCAAATTAATTACTCCTCTTCCAATTCCAAATTAATTTAAATTCCAATTTCAACTAAATTCTCAAATTTAAACCATTTTGATTTATATCTATTCCGAGTTCGATTTCCAAATATCGATTCAAACACTTAAATCAAATTTTCCTTTAATATCTAATTCAAAATTCCAAACCTTCAAATATAATTAAATTCCGAGCTCAATTTTGAAATATAGTTTTATATCACTTTTAGTTACCAATATTCAAAATTCAACTAAAAGTCTACTCTTTCAAAATAAATCAATTTCCAAAAATTCAAATCATATTCCGATTATAACTTAAAATCTCAACTTCGATTAATTAAACAATTTCATTTCAAATTTAAATTTCAACATTTCGAGTTCCAATTCGAAAATAATTTGATTTCCATAAATTTGATTTTTATTTCTAAAACCAAATCATTTAAATAATTTAAAATCAACATTTTAAACATTAATTTAACCAATCCATTGTCCGTATATAATTCTCTATCTTATGGCCAAGTGAAGCAATTATTTCAATTTAATTTAGGGACGGATATATATTCAATCCAAAATAAGTGTCATAGGTATATATCATTTCAACCTATTTCTTAATTTATTCGAAATAATTCAATTTACAGTTTTATATACTGTAAATTATATACTAGATGATAACAGGATATATTAAACATAAATAAACATCCAAATATCAACCAATAGCATCCATCAAACCTATCATCCAAACAGTCAATAATTAAACAATCAACCAATTATTGATAATTCGGGGATTTACTAGCAGTTAAATTCTAATTCAATTTTAACTATCAATTTAAATTCTATAAATAAATTCAGATGTCAATTTAATGTCAATTTAAATTTATCAAACAACCATCAATAAATTTAAATTACTTCACGATATAAATTTTACCAACTCAAAATATAATAGTTAAACGTGAGCGTATAAAACACTCACCTTCCATTTGAAACTGAAAATAATTCCAACTTCTTATAAATTCCAGCTCGATCCCATATCGTAGACGACATCGATACGAAATCTCAGCAACTCGTTTCATGCGAAATGAACCTCGTACGAGAGAGTTACGATTTTATCAATATAACGATAATTAAAATTTTAAATAAACAAATATAATATAAAATAAAATAAAAACAGCTAGGGAAATAATGAAATGGATTCTATTATAGGAATCAAACATGCAAACTGGTAAACTTTCCTTCTAGTGCTAAACCAATAGGAAGTAAATGGATATTTAAAAAAATTAAGATCAGATGACAATATAATTTTTTTTAAGGCTAGATCAATTGCTAGGGAATTACCCAAAAGGAAGTAATAGATTACTTTGATACATATGCACCTATAGCTCGAATTTGAACAATTAGGACATTAATTGCATTAACATCTATTTACAAATTTGAAATTTATCGAATGGAAGTCAAGAATGCATTCTTAAATGGAGAAGTTGATGAGGAGATAAATATGTCTCAACTAAAAGGTTTTGTGATGCTTGGACAAGAACGTAATGTCTGTAAACATATTAAATCACCTATGGTCTTAACAAGCACCAAAACAGTAGCATGAGAAATTTGATAAATCCATAGTATCGAATGGTTTTAGGATTTCTGAATCAAACAAATGGTGTCTATAGCAAATTTCGTGCCGGTAATGGTGTAATTATATGCCTTATGTTGATGATATGTTGATATTTTGGACTGATACCTCGAGTATTGAAGAAATGAAAAGATTTTTATCTTCATGTTTTGACATAATAGATATGAGGGAAGTTGAAGTGATTCTAGAAATAAGAATCATAAAAACAGCAGAAGGGTTGGTCATTATCCAGTCTCATTACATAGAGAAGATTCTAAAATGGTTTGATCGATTTGATTGCAAACCTGTAAGCACCCCATTTGACCCAAATATGCAACTATATTCTAAACTGGTAGATCAAACGATCAGTTAGAATATGCTAAAGGTATTGGTTGTCTAATGTATGTCATGACATGCACAAGACCTAATATTGCCCATGCTATAGGAAAAATGAGTAGATATACCAGTAATCCTAATCATAATCACTAGCTAACTGTACAAAAAATTTAAAATATTTGAAAGGAACCATGAACTATGGTATATTATATAGTGGGTATCCAAGTGTAAAAGAAGGATACATGGATGCAAGTTGGAATATTGGAAGAGAGGATAATAATAAATCGACCATTGGATGGATATTCACTCTTGGTGGGGGAGCGATATCCTGGGCCTCAAAGAAACAAATATGTATTGCAGATTCTACCATGATTGCTGAATTTATCGCATTGGTTTCTTGTAGTAAAGAAGTAGAATTGTTACGAAGTTTACTATTAGAAATTCCTATATAGCTAAAACTAATGCCTATGATATATGTGCATTGTGATAGTCAAGCAACACTATCAAGAGCATATAGCCTTATATATAATGGAAAATCAAGGCATATTGGCTTAAGGCACAATGCAATATGACAAATGCTCACTAACAGGGTTACCATATATTTCCTAAGATCTACCCAAAACTTGGCTGATCCATTTACAAAAGGAATTGCGTGAGATTTTGCATTGAAAACATCAAAAGGAATGAGTTTAAAGCAAACATAGAAATCATCTATGATGGAAACTCAACTCAACATAATGAAATTCATTATCTTGAGTTCAATGAGTAAAAGTACATTATACGATGTGATTTGAAGCACTATAATATTAGTTTAAACAACTAATATTATATCCATTCTGAGAAGAGTTCTTGGTACCTATAATGATATGGTGGAGGTTGGACTACTTAGTACTTAATAGATTTATGACAGAAGTACTACTGAAGTGTATAGTTATACGGCACTTTCAATAAAGCTACCTATATGAATGCATGCAGGTGGTGCCGCCTTCTGCGAGACTATGGCTTAAGTCTCTAAGGGTATTTCATGAAACTAAGATATAGACACAAGGCCAATCCACGTGTCAGCTTATGAACTATCTAAAGAAAAGAAAATGAATGTGTAAAACACATTTGGTACGTCACATAGGATTATTTGTTTAATGCTTAGTCAATAACTCCATCTTAGTGTGCTCTGATAGGTTATCACTATGTATAAATTCAAGTCCACAAGACATCTGTATTTATGCACATATTTTCCTACAACATATGGCAAGAGAAATTTTGTTAAAATTTGGTGCAGGATTGTAAGTGAAAATGTTATACAATATTAGTGTGAGTTATTTTGTTTTAAAATGAGAAGAATAGAAAGAAACGAGGAAGAATGTAGGATTGGAATAGTCCTATATCATATAAAATAAGTAATTATGTTTATTTAAATATGGGTTCTTCAAGAGAAGGTTAGACCATTTTGGCACCCAATGCTTGCTCTTTTATGAGGAGAGAGTCATGCATAACCACCACACACGCGCGTGCCACGGCCATCCGTCAGACCGAGCGGGCTAGGTTTTGGTCCAAACTATATTTTTGGATAGAATTATTTTAGTTAAAACAGGTGAGATATAAACCGTTAACAAGCCAAGAATTCGAATTTGAATACATGAAAATGGCGGGAGATGCAGCTGTTTGAAAATGGCGGGACGTTTGAATTCAAACGAAAGGATGCATCATTTTGTGGGAGATGTAAGTTTTCTTTAACGAAAAGACACCTCTTTGTAACTATAAATAGAAAGCCTGAAAAGCGTTTCAGAATTAATTTCATTTTAATTCTTTCTCATTCTCTTCTCCTCTCTTGTTTCATTCAATACTATTTTGGATTTGTGACACTATGATCATAGACTCGATACTCTTACCACTGCAGTCAATTCAGAAGATAGTTTGAATCGATTTCGACAGTGCTATCATAGTCCATTGAAGGGATTAATCATCTCGGCTCCACTATATATTGGGAGATGATTTTTTTTAACTCACAACACCCATTCATTTGTTAAATGGTGGGGGCAAATAACATCATAAGGAGAGTGTCATCGACATTCCTTGGAGCGATCTCTGTAGATTTGATTTTACCACTGTTGAGTCACTTCACCAGAAATCCAGGAATTCACACTAACAATGGTTAGGTTATGTGTCTGATAATAAATGATATGATCACATCTCCAATTCATATTTATTTTCTAATCATTTTATATTGATTTTACCCTCAAGCCAGCTACTAAATTTTGACGTTATATTAGTAGTCAGATAAGTAAACTTTTGTGTGTAGCACTTTTTTATTTTATTTTCATACATTGCGGAGTCCAATTGAGTTCTTGACCAATGTCAAATTAGTAGGAGGTAACACTCCTTAAACATGGATGTAACCAGAACTATACTCGACTTTGAAAGAGAATTTGGCCCAAATCAATCAAATATGGTCTTTCCCATACCACTGAGATATATATAATATTATTCTGATTAATGTCATAAACAAAACATTTAACTTTTCTTCCTGATAAACTATTAAGCAATTTCTTTATTTTTGAAAAGATAAAAAATGGCCCAAGGCCCAACAAAGTATCGGGTAAGTAATGATATTACCCGTTCGATTTATATCACATAATACAACTTAGCTCAAACCCTAGTCGCACATTCGTTTTCACATTTACTCGTTCTATCTCAAAAGAAAAAAAAACCAAAAACCCTAAAATTTAGGGCAAAAGGCGAATTGGGACGATTCTTCCAATTCCCCAATTTAGATGGTTGGATTTTCCTCCAAGGGTGTTTCTAGAGCTTCTCGTTGTTCCTTTTATCATCCGAAAGCTTCAGATCTGAGATATGTCTTCTAGAGTTAGCTAAAATTTCATGTTTGTTTGAAATTTGCTTCTCCCGTCTTTGAAGTTTGCTACTTTCTCCCTTATTCCGTACAGATAAGTGATATACTTGATTGTTGAGCTTGCTTCTATAATAGCACCTGCTTAATCTCTGATTATTAATGTCGAGTTGCAAAATTCTATGTTGTTATAGGAATTGTAACTCCTCTTGTGCGAAATTGGGTGATCAGTAGACCCTGTTCAAATCAGGTGAAATATAATTACAGTTAGTATTCTTATTTAATTTTTGTATCATGTTAAAATTACTAATTGTACTTTGACTTATCTTGCAGGAGCTTCTTCTGGTTTGAGTATTGGGTAAGCTACTGTTACTATAGTTATTGTTTCCAAAGATATGCGACATAGATATAACAACACATCAGTAGTCAGTGCCAAAAGATTGATAGTAAGCCAATGTTGAAGGCCTACGATGCCACCTCTCTTCAACATGGGTTAATATACAGTATCACATGTCGTTAATGAAGCTAGGGATACAGAACGCCAACAGTGTCGCATACCATCTATAAAGTTGGATGATTAATGCCGAGTCTTTATAACGTTAAGTAAAGCCAGATAGAATCAGCGCTATGATTCAATAAAGAAGCAATGATGTCGAACATAATCGATACCATAAGCTATCAACGTCACATCTCATTAATGACGTATCCTATCAATGTCTCCATTCACCTATGAAGATAAAATGGATGACACAACTCATCTGTACCACACTTTATTGATATCATTCATCATTGATGCCATTTTTTATCATGGCCACTATACACTAATGTTGTATGCCATTGTTATCGAAGTCATCTTACTACCAGTACCACTCCAACAATACTAAATCAATGACACCTATTATTGATACCGTCGACAATCAATGTCACATTTTGTTGATGGCGCATTACATCAACCCTTAGAAGACACCGCACATCTATACATGCGATGTTGATGCCGAAAATTGTTATCATTCACGAGAGTTACCAAGGCCGATACCATACAAAATTGTGTAGCTTCCTGCTAACGTCGCTCCATAGCAATGTTGCTCTATATCAATGCTGCACTATACTAAACCTACCTCATGTCAATATCGATCCATGTTGGTATAACTTCCAATTGACGTTGTTTCATGTTGATGTTGGATGCCTCCCCTATTTGAGAAGTGTCGAAGTTCAACTAAGAACCAAAGAATGTCGAAGATCATCTTCAAACAAGGCTTAGCGCCATGCAACATTGGTGATGCCGAAGGACATAGAAGCCGAAATCAAGTTGCAGCACATGCTGCATTTCTAGCCCTATAAATATGGACCTAGGGGTATTTTAGAAGGGTGATCATTTCTTTTCTCTTCTCTCAAAATTAAACTCTTGTAACCCTAAATTGATTTGGGGAAAAATTCTGATTTGATTGTAATAATGCTCAATTGAAATGAATGAGAACTTGGACATGCCTATTACTATGATTGTGCATCTTGGACATCATTAAACACGAGCATGCATATAATGAAGCTCTTTATACCTAAAGCAAATGCGATGCTATTCACATAAGATCACATGAACCTCAGTCTAAACTAGTGTTTATATGCATAGTCACTATTTTTCCTCATACATATAGACATTGGACTATGGATATAAGGACTGTTTATTTGGTTTATTAATGTGTTTAATGGGCTATTGTACACATTTACGACTTACTTTCTACTCCTTTGGATATATGACATGTGACTTTGAGTATTCCATCCCTAAAGACCAAAATAAATTCTCGAATATATTATTCCAAGTGACCTTAAGGGCTCTTAAATATCTTGTTCTAATTGACCTTAAGAGATCTCGAATATTGTATTCCAAGAAATCATACTAGCCTTCGAATGTGTAACATCCAAAGCCTATAGAAATTATGGACCCATTTCCTAACGATATCCACTCGTACTTAGCCTTGAGTGCGAAGCTCATTCTTGATTTAATTAACGCCAACTAAACCATGCTTGGACATATCGACATATGTATCTAAATCAAGGATTGGCTCATCATTCTTAGCATCATGGTTGTTATACCAATTATTGGTTTAACTTTTTGGCGTTAAAAGGAGGGCTTGAAGCTCCGTCTCCCTATAACTCTCTCCCTAAACTAATTACATGAAGTTTCTTTTGTTTCAAGAAAATGGGGAGATCAAGGCGAGTTAATGCTCCAAATGAAGAAGTCATACAAACGATTACATAGAATAAAATGTTGTTCCTAACTTCAACTTAGGAAGCATAGAACCTGGACAGCCATCACAACCGGCAAAGCCTACCAGTAGTGAAGCTTAGATTAAAGATCTAACGCATCAAGTGGCAGTGATGCAAGATTTGTTAGAGAAGATCCTTGCACCGCAATCTTCCAAAACTTCCAAGTTCACCAAAGGGTTCGAAGTTGAATCTCCAAGAAGGAATCTGGATGCTTCTTTTCTTAAAAACAAAAGCAAAAGAAAACTCGTTATAACTCCACAAAAGAGAAAAGGTCACCACCAAGCTAAAGCAACCGAGCTTTCTCTAAGATCATTGGCGGATAACAAAGTCAAGAAAAATTACCAAGGGAGACTAGAGAAGAGGTCCAAGGAGAAATCTAGATGTTCAACCTCCAAAGGATACAAACCTGTTAGAAGCAATTACCACAGTGACGAAGCTTATGTAAGACATATGATTGAGAAAATGGCTAAGGAAATGATTAATCTTAAAGGAAAAAGAACTCTTGATGAGAGGATCAATAATAACCACCAAGAAGTTCCATTCACAAACGAGATCATGTCCACCAGGATCCTGTCCCACATCAAAATTTCGTCCTTAAGATATAATGGGACTACTGACCTCGACGATCATTTAATAGCATTCGAAAGTCAGATGTATCTTTAAAATGCATCCGAAGTAGTGCGTTGTTGACTTTTCTCTACTACCATCCAGGGCGCAGCAGCCAAGTGGTATAGACATTATCGTGAAAGGACTATCTACTCCTGAAAACAATTTTGCTACGAGTTCTCAGCATAATTTTATATTTGCAAAGACCCCACAATTGACTACGGCATACTGGCTAATATTAAGCGAAAAGAGTTATTTGGTGATTATCTCAAGAGGTTTAATTCCGAAGCAGTAAAGGTGGAGGATATGACTGATAGAGACAAATTGATGGCAATACGCTTAGGGCTGATTGATCAAACACCCTTCTGGCGAGAGATTTACCTTCGTGGATAAGAGATCTCTAGGACTTCCATTTTCAAGCTTACAAGTTCATCCGTTTAGATGAAATGTTCCATGCCAGGAAAAGTCCTAGGCGAAGAAAGAAATGGGAAAATTTGGCGATAAGAAACCAAGATGGGAGGAGATTCCAAAGTCCAATTGTGTTACTTTAAATAAACCAGTATCCTACATCTTCACTACAGTAAAAGAAAGTAGCGACTTTCCAGTCCCCTACAAAGCTAAGAATTACGCTAAACCAAAAGGAGGGAGAGAGTACTGTGCATATCATAAAGCAAACGGGCATAAAATGGATGAGTGTCGAGAATAAGTAGGAATAATCTAGAACATGATTCGCTCAAGACATTTGAAAGAGTTTATAAGAAATTATCAAAAAAATACACATTCTAATGAAAGTAATCAAAGGCTCCTAAACAATACCGCAAACTTTGTAGAAAATGATGTCCAACCATATTTCATTCCACCAATCAACCGAATCGATGTTATCCATGGAGGCCTGCATCTAACCGAAAGCAGCAAAGGGGCCAGAAATCGCTACATTAGAGAGGCAAGAGGTAGGATTTTCTCAATTCAAGAAGAGCCCCCACTTAAGAACCCCAGTTCCAAATTTAGATGCATAGTTTAACTATTACCCTGCAAGAGCTAAGAGGAATTCGACATCCGCATAATGACTCGCTTATGATAACTGCGCAAATTGGACTTTCTATGGTTACTAAAATTCTAGTATATACTGGAAGTGTAGTCAGTTAATTTTAAAAAATGCCTTCAACCAAATGGGGATCCCAAAGGAGAAGCTAAAGCCTAGATTTGAGCCCATCTTTTGGTTCAGTAACAAAGGATCAACCCTCATAAGGCAAATAAAGCTTCTGGTATAGATGGGAATTCCACTATGCTCTAGGACCTTCGAGACACTCTTTATCATCATGGATCAACCTTCTTATTATAATTCCTTCTATAGGAGGTAAGCTTTGGATGATGTTGATGCTTTTGTCTGACCAAAATACATGATGGTGAAATTCTTAACCAAGAGCGGTTGGGGAACAAAAAGGGGAGAGTAATTTAACTCTCGCGAAATGTACTTTTCCACTTTTGAGTAATACAAACGAAAGTACCTTTTTGTTATGACTCGGAGAAAAATGAATTAATCGAAATAGATATGGAAAAATCATTGGATGATGATTCTCCAGCCCACCATTCAGAGCAAAAACAAAGCTTATTGAGAAAAGTAAGCATGCATTGAGAGAGTTCAACTGCTCTGAAAAGAAAAGGAAAAGAAACAAACGTAGTGGAAGACAAAGTGGAAGGTGAGGAAATCATCACTGAATTGGATTGTAGAGGTAAATAGGTAAGAATGAAGCTCATAGAGGACCTTGAGGAGATATGTTTGGAACCTGTTGATCCAACAAAGGCTATAAAAATTAGGAAAGAATTGGATCAAAAACTTAGAGGAGAACTAATTCAATTTCTATAATCCAGCAAAGATGTGTTCGACTGGACCCATTCAGATATGGTTGGAATAGATCTGACCGTTATGTGTCATGCTTTGAATATAGACCAAAGAATCACACCTATTCGAAAGAATCAAAGATAGTTTGATAAAGTTCGATCTAATGCCTTGAAAGAAGAGGTCAAGAGATTGCTAGAGAATGGATTCATCAGAGAAGTCTCTACCCGAAATGGTTAGCTAATCCAGTACTGGTCAAAAAATCTAATGGGAAATGGAGAACATGTTTCGATTATACTGATTTGAATAAGGCATGCCCAAAGGATTGCTACCCCCTTCCAAGAATAGACTAATTAATCGATGCGACAATTGGAGACAAACTTTTATCTTTCATGGACGCTTACTCTAGATACAATCAGATTCCAATGTTCAAACAAAATGATGAAAACATTAGTTTCATAACATATTGGGGAACATATTATTACAACGTAATGCATTTCGAGTTGAAGAATGCTAAAGCAACATACAAAAGGTTGGTTAATAGAATGTTTAGAGAACAGATTGGTCAAAACATGGATGTATACATAGACGATATGCTAGTTAAATCTCAAGAGGAAAGCAACCATCTGAAGGATCTTGAGAAATTGTTCGGGGTATTACAGAAATATCAAATGAAGCTCAACCTACAGAAATGTTTTTTTTGGAATTCAGCCTGGGAAGTTCTTGGGATATATTGTTAGTGCTAGGGGAATCGAAGCCAATTATGACCAAATTCAAGCTATTAAGGATATGGCAGAACCCAAGACAAGTAAAGATGTAATGAGCTTAAACCGAAGGATAGCAGCATTGAATAGATTTATCTCCAAGGCCACCGACAAATGCATTCCATTCTTCGATGTGACTAAGAAGAAGAAAAACTTTGAATGGAGGTAGGATTATCAGAAATCCTTCGAGGAATTGAAAGACCATCTTGAGAGGCCATAAATCTTATCCAGTCCCATGGATGGGGAAAACCTTTACCTTTATATGGCAGTTTCTAAACATGCCGTTAGTTTTGTTTTGGTAAGAGAAGACAAGGGAACTCAACTTTCAGTATATTATACGAGCATGAGGCTCAAAAAAGGGGAAACTAGATATCCTGTTATAGAGAAATTAGCATACCGCTTGATGCTCACTGCACGAAAACTAAGAGCCTACTTTTAAGCACATCTGATCAAGGTCTTAATCAACTTCCCACACAAGCAAGTATTTAGCAAACTCGAAACTTCAGGAAGATTAGTAAAATAGAAAGTAGAACTTGACCAATATGATATTGAATTTCTACCCTAAGTGGCAATCAAAGGACAAGACCTAGCTGATTTTGTTAATGAATGTACGAGGTTCATTAAAGAACAATAAAAAAAGGAGAAGGATTTAAAGCCTAAGTGGCAATTGTTTGTGAATGGAGCTTCAAATGAACAAGATGCTATATTAGGATATGTGATTAGTACCCCCGATGGACATCGTTTACACTATGCAATGAAGTTGGGATTTTCAGCCACTAATAATGTAGCAGAATACAAATTAATGATGGTAGGACTCACCTTGGTCCAACAGTTAAAGATCCCTAGGATTGAATTTTTTTTATTCTCAACTAATGGTAAGTCTATTGAATCAAACATATCAGACAAAGGATGCTAAGCTGGTCTTGTATGTCAAAAAGGTGCTAAAATGATAACTCAATTTGAAGATTTCTCCATACACCAAGTACCGAGAGAAAAGAATTCTCAAGCTAATTCTTTGGCTAAATTATCTAGCTCATAAGTAGCACTAGAAACATTAATTATACCGGTAGGCTACCAACCAAACCCCAGTATAGAAGAGAAGGCACTCGAATCAAGAAATGAATCCATGGTATTGAGCGTATCTCAAGCCTTAACACATGCGGAAGAGGAATAAGAAAATGGAAGCTTAACCCTCCAAGAGAAATTTTCTCACCTAGAGACAAATGACCAGTATAAGAACAATTGGATGATGCCCATTTTTAAATACCTAATAAACGGAAAATTGCCAATAGAGAAAAAAGAAGCAAGAAGGATAAAACACCAAACTCTAACTTTTGTTATAATGAACGAAAAATTCTACAAGAAAGGATATTCGCTTCCTTACTTAAGATGCGTTGATCCGAAAATGGGAGCGAAATTGCTAAGAGAAGCCCACGAAGGGTTTTTTGGAGGCCATTCTAATGGCATAAAGTTAGCCAGGAAGGTTATAAGACAAGGCTTCTATTGGCCTCGGATGATTAGTCATGCTATCGATTATGTGAAAAGGTATTAAAAGCACCAAAAGTTCTCAAAGATCTCACATTTTCCACCTAGCGAATTGACTTCGATCTCAAGCCCATGGCCTTTTGATGTGTGGGGAGTTGACATAATCAGACTACTACCTATATCCATAGGAGGAACTAAATACAGAGCAGTAGTCATTGATTATTTCATAAAATGGGTAGAAGCAGAACTGTTTCCAAATATCACGTTAGGGAAAGTTCTTATGTTTGTGATCAAGAATATCGTTGCCAGATTTGGAATTCCATACAAGAAATATCTTATAATGGAACTCAGTTTGAAAGTGAAGAATCTAACCGATTCTATGATAGTAATGGAATCATCAAGAGCTTTTCATTCATATCTCATCCCAAGGCTAATGGAGCCATTGAAGTTGCCAAAAAACTACTATGACAAAAATGATTGGACAAGGCTAAAGAAAATTGGGTA
Source organism: Allium fistulosum (assembly GCA_030737815.1). Classification (NCBI taxonomy): domain Eukaryota; kingdom Viridiplantae; phylum Streptophyta; class Magnoliopsida; order Asparagales; family Amaryllidaceae; genus Allium; species Allium fistulosum. The sequence goes on from CM060902.1 coordinate 1,530,440,140, forward strand.
GAAGAACAACCACTTGTATTATGGGAATATAGAACTTCTACTAAAACCGCAACAAGACATACCATATATTCCTTAACGTATGGATGTGTAGCCATGCCCCTGACTAAGGTTGAAGTACCTTCTCATTGAAGGATTGTGCATGCATTTGATCCAAATAAAGAATTAAAGAAAGAATCCTTAGACTTAACCAATGGATTATGAGATGAAGTAGCCATAAGGACGGTTGAATGTCAACGAAGAATATCCAAATATTACAACTCTAAAGTAAGAGAGATCATTTCAAAAAGGAGATTTAGTGCTTCGAAGAGTTATGTCAAATACTAAGAATCCAGCGGATGGACCAGCCAGGCCAAATTGGGAAGGAGCCCTAATCATATATGAAGTAACCCCACCTGGGACCTATAGACTATGTCGACCTGATAGCAATGTAATAGCGAGAGCATGGAATGTCATTGCGACCATATTTCCCGATAATGGATGAATAATGAAGTTAAAACAAAAATATCTACTAGATCAATTATGGAAAGGAGTAAGAATCTCCTAAAATAAAAGATCTAAACCGTCACCTGAGATGGAATAAAAGATTTGATCCAAACTGAGATCACTACAATCTTCTAGAGGAAGATCTATCAAAAATTAGCCATTAGCGCTTACAATTTTCAAAAGGAAGATCTGTTACAATCTTCTAGAGGAAGATCTATCAAAAATTAGCCATTAGTGCTTACAAACTTCAGAAGAAAGATCTGTTACAATCTTCTAGAGGAAGATCGATCAAAAATTAGCCATTAGCGCTCACAGTCTTATAAAGGAAGATCTGTCACAATCTTCTAGAGGAGATCTATAGTAAGCCCTTATTTCCACCTAAAAATGGCCTGTTTAAGGTGCCTCCTAGAGGGAGGATGGATTAAGCCTTTGGTCCCCTCTGAAAGCAGCCTGACCAAAGCACTGAACTAGCCTTCGGTACCACCTATAAGGCCCGACTGAAGTGTCTCCTAGAGGAAGGTCGGGTAAGTCTATGGTTCTGCTTAAGATAGCTAACCAAATGCACCGGATAAAATCAATCAAGTTAATTGCACTATATTCAAAAGAATGGATCAAAACAATCTTCTAAAGGAAGATCTATCAAAAATGAGCTATTACTGCTCCAGGGAAAAGCCAATCTTCTGAAGAATGATCAATCAAATATGAGTTCATTGTGCTTTAAAGCAAAGATAAAGCAATCTTTAAATGATATATGTATTTTTTGGTCTTCTATCATTATTGCCAAAAAAACTTTTTGGTCTTCTATACTATTGCCAGATGGATCTTCTGTTCTTCTATTATCAATGCCAGACAGATTTCTGATCTTCTATTTATAAGGACTTTGTTGTTGCTAGACAAATATCGGGCCCTCTATCTAAAGTATTATTATGGCTGAAATTTTTTCCATCCAAAGTATTCTCATTAGTATCATTATCATTACTAACCGAATGATTAGCCTCCCCTCCTCCAATTTTGTTATATAAATTGGAAATCAGTGGAAAATTATTAACAATTGGAAAAATCTCAATATATATGGAAAATGTGAAGGATTCTCCGATCTAACGCATATCAATTTACGGCTTAACTAAATCTGGAAGGAATCATTTAGGAGTTATATACTAAAATTGTAATTAAAAGTTATAACTTATTCTGTATTGTGCAGAAAGCAAAGTAAGGAATCAATAAAGCAAAGTAATCCGTGAAATACCAATGGGCGGAAAAGGTTGTTGCTGAGATTATTGACTTGAAAAGTCAATGCTTCCTCCATACTAGGGAAGGGGCAAATGTTACTACAATTATCGCTTTTGAAGATATGCGACATAGATATAACAACGCATTAGTAGTTAATGCCGAAAGAATGGTAGTAATCCAATGTCTAAGGCCTACGATGCCGCCCCTCATCAACATGGGTTAACATGTAATATCGCATGCCGTCAATGAAGATAGGGATATCGAATGCCAATAATGCCGCATACCATCTATAAAGTTGGATGATTAATGCTGAGTCTTTTAAAATGTTAAGCGAAGCAGGATGGAATCAGTGCTATGATTCATCAAAGAACCGACGATGCCAAACGTAATCGATACCGTAAGCCATCGGTGCCGCATCTCATTAATGCCTTATCCCATCAATGTCGCCATTCACCTATGAAGATAAAATGGATGACACAACTCATCAGTACCACACTTTATCGATATCGTTCATCATTGATGCCATCTGTTTTAAGGCCACTATACACTAATGTTGTATGCCATTGTTATTGAAATCATCTTATTACAGATACTACTCCAACAGTACTTAATCAATGACACCTATTATTAATACCATCGACAATCAATGCCACATCTTATTGGTGGTGCATTTCATCAACCCTTAGAAGACACTGCACATCTATACATGCGATGTTGATATCGAAATTCGTCAACATTCATAAGAGTTACCAAGGACAATACCAAACAAAATGATGTCGCTTCCTGCTAATGCCGTTCTATATCAATGCTGCACTCTATTAACCCTGCCTTATGTCAATATCGATCCATGTTGGTATAACTTCCAATTGGCGATGTTCCATATTGATGTTGGATGCCTCCCCTATTTGTGAAGTGCCGAAGTTCAACTAAGCATGGAAGAATGTCGATGATCACCTTCAAATGAGGCTTTGCGCCATGTAGCATTGGTGACGCAGAAGGACATGGATGTTGAAATCAAGCTGCAGCGCATGCCGCATTTCTACCCCTATAAATACAGACCTAGGGGTGTTTTAGAAGGGCGATAATTTCTTTTATCTTCTCTCAAAATTAAACTCTTGTGAACCTAATTTGATTTGGGGAAAATTCCGATTTATTGTAATCATGCTCAATTGAAATGAATGAGAACTTGGACATGCCTATTACTATATTTGTGCATCTTGGACATTATTCAACATGAGCATGCATATAATGAAGCTCTTTGGACTGCAAGCAAATGTGGTACTATTCATATAAGGTCACATGAACTTCAGTCCAAACTAGTGTTTATATGCATAGCCTCTATTTTGCCTCATACATATAGACATTAAGCTATGGACCTAAGGACTATTTATTTAGTTATTAACATGCTTAATGGGCTATTGCACATATTTACTACTTATCTTCTCACTTCTTTGGATATATGACATGGGACTTTGAGTGTTTAATCCCTAAAGACTAAATAAAGTCTCGAATATATTATTCCAAGTGACCTTAAGGGCTCTCGAATATCTTGTTCCAAGTGATCTTAAGAGATCCTGAATATTATATTCAAAGAATTCATATTGGCCTTTGAATGTGTAACATCCAAAGCCCATGGGCATTATGGAACCATTTCCTAATGATATCCACTCGTACTTAGCCTCGAATGCTAAGCTTATTCCTGATTTAATTAACAATATTAAACCATGCTTGGTCATATCGATATATGTATCCGAATTAAGGATTGACTCATCATTCTTGGCATCATGGGTGCTATACCAATTACTGGTTTAACAACTACCTCCAATTATCGTGCTATCAAGATTGATTTCGCACCAACTTCCTAACCCTTTCATCAAATGATTAGAGCTAAATCGTAATATTTTTCCTTGGGAAATGTCTTAATCGACTTTCTGGCTTTGTAAGTATGCCTCCACTCTTTCTTTGTAGTTGTCCATATCATAAATGCTTTAGTTTTATTATTTAGATCGACTGCCTTTTTTCTGGCCTTGTGATTTAATACTTGATAGTTTTCTTCAATGATTTTCCACAACTGGATGCTTTCTGTCTCTTTTTTCGTATGCAATCTAGCATTTCTTTCTTTCTAGATTTAATATATAACTATTGTTAATAAAATGCAGGCTTTGTCAAACTCTTTCATTTTGTTTCTGTACTTATATTGAATGTATTAAATGCTTGTTCTTATGTTGTGCAGTGATATGAATTTATTAAGTTAAGCTTTTCTTTTGCAATAAACCATAAATTCCTTGAGTAAATACAACTGAAATATAAGTGCTCTATTGTTTCCCACTCTTTGTATAAAGAAGGCATTTAATTTCTCCATTTTTATTCCATTTGTTGCATATGTCTCTTGTAGGCAATCTATTTAGTAATGCAAAGTAAGCACAATGTGCCATTTTTGGGCAGTTTTCCATATTCTGAATTATTTTTATACCAATCTACTTCAACTTCTGCACCTTTAATGTATTCTCATGTATTTTTAAAAGAGAATTTTCCTTTAGAAGATAATTTCCAACTCCAAATGTCTTTATGCAAGCTTGGATCTATTTCAGTACTTTCTATGGAAAATTTGAATACATAAGCTGTTGGTTGTAAATCTATATTCCATTTGTGATTTTGTACGATGCATTCTACTTTTGCGTTTATTCCTCCAAATTGCATTATATTAAACTTGCCTAATAAATTGACTAATGATTTACTATTGATCTAAGGGTCAAACCAAAGGCTGATTTGTCTTCCATCTTTGAATTTCCTTTCAACCAATTCGATGCCTATTTCTCAGCTCTTTAAAATATTTTTTTGGGTGTGAATAATGGTATTCTTTTTGTGTTGTCCAGAAGTTTCTATTTTTGACATAATTTTCTTTCATCCACTTTAACCATAAATAATCACCTTTAATAGATTTCCAAAATAGCTTGAGATTGCATGCTTCATTTATGTCTTTGAAATTTCTTAGGCTTGGACTACCTATCTTCTTTGTTTTATAAATCGTATCCCACGAAATTTTATGCAATTATCCCCTCCAAATGAAATTTACACACATTTTTTCTATTTTGTGCAATGCATTTGTTGGTATATTATGGGTTTGTATCCAATACATTATGATAGTTGTGATGGTAGTGTGTGCAAGCTCTAATTTGTCATCAATTGATAGTAGCTTACTTAACCAGTTCTCTAATTTCCTTGAATGGTGTCAAATAATCCGGTACAGTCTTTGTCTATGATTTGATTCATACTAAAGGAAGTCCCAAATATTTGATAGGCACTTCATGCTTCTGAAACTTTAAATCTGAAGGATTTCCTCTTTCCTAGGACAGTTTTTGTTGAAATATGCTTTACTTTTGCTTTCATTAATTTGCAACCCAGTAAAATCTTTTAAATTTTAAAAGGTTTTGGCAACAGAAGTTGCATTATGTCAGCACTTATAAATAATAATAAATCATATGCATATAATAAATGAGAAACGCTAGGATTGATTATATTGGTTGGTTTTAAATTTGCATTTACCTACTCTATTTACATTTGTAAAGAAAAATATTCCATTGCAATAGTGAATATATAAGGAGAGAGTGGGTCTTCTTGTCTAATTCCCTTATTACTATATATATAAAACCACAAGGGAATCCATTTATGAGAACTGAATAAGTGGTAGTATTGATGCATTCCTTTACTAAATCACAAAAAATTTCATGAAATCCCATTTATAACATCATATGTATTATAAAATGTCTCTTTATTTTATCAAAGGTTTTATGTAGGTCAATTTTGATTCATACTTTATTTTTGCATCCTTTATTAAAGTTTCTAATTATTTCATGTGTGCTAATAAGGTGTTTTCAATAATAAATCTTCCTGGTATAAAGGCACTTTGATTTTCAAAAATCAAATATTTTAAAAAATATTTATTCTATTACATAATAGATTGGCTATGATTTTTTTAAATAAAATTACGATAGGCCATGGGCCTATAATCTCTTAAACCTTTGGGAATTTTAGCTTTTGAAATAAGAGTAATAAAAGTGTGATTTAAACATTTCAGTAGTTTTCCAACCATGAAAAATTCATTTATTGCATCAAATAAATTTAGTTTTATGTCATCCTAATGTGTTTGTAAAACTTTGCCCCAAACCAATTAGGCCCTTGGCTTTTATCTATATTAGCACTAAAAACTATATTTTTTATTTCTTCCACTCAAATTTAAGTATATTTAATCAACATGCATGAATAAACCGAGCCAGTGCAAAATCAAAGTTCTAACTAGTAACTGAATAGTTAATCGGTTGTTCATATTACTATAAATCAATCATTGGCACAAATTGGACTTTGACAACATTGCAGGTTTCATCAATGTTTAGAAGCAAGTACAAATAAAATACCTACAACTCTAATGCAAACATAATACATATAAGATAAACCATAAACCAATTATGAAATAATTTTTTTTAGAGATTTTACCTTTCGGTCGGAAGAGGAAATTCAAAGTTGAAATTGAAAAAAAACTCTAGTTAATCTTTGCTGTTTTAGCGAATATGAGTTGATATGATAGAATGCGAATAGGATTCGACACAAGTAGAATTGATTTTGGTAATTTTTAGTAAAAGGAAAGAAGTGGACCGGTTTGAGCGATTGGTTGTTTTTGATAAATGAAAGGGTACATATGTAATTTTCTAATTTTTGTCCTCAAAGTTTTTTTATGTCATCCTGAAAACGAATAGGTATGACTGTTTTGTCACCTTAAGTGAATTTTCCCATTTATCAATTGCATTTATGCCCTAAATTTAGTTTTATTGAATTTAAATTAGTGACAATTCACACTAAATCAATTTTAGCTCAAATATTAAAGATTATGTAACATCCCATAATTTTCGACTTTCGAAAATTCGACATCGATACTCACTTTATCGACTGCCGAGCCATCGAATGCCGGAAACCCAAAAAGTTATGGTTTTAAAAAGAAGAAAAAGGTAGAAGAAGAAGAAAAGAGTAGAAGAAGAAGAGAAGAACAACAGAACAACATTAGAACAGAAAACAATATCAGAATCTTACACATCGCAGCGGAACAATATACAATAGATAATTACTAGTCTTTTAAAACAAAGAGCTATATCAGTTTATACATACATCAATCAGAGTCAATATACAACAATTGACAGTTATATAACTTGTCCTCATACAGAATACACAGCGGAATAAATAATGTCAGATACAAATACTACGTCTCGCCATCCAGCTTGCTTCCAAAGCTCCAGAATATCCAGAATATCCTGATAACATAACTCTAGACTGCCCGTGTGGAAATTGGTGGGCATCCAGAGTTTAGAAGGGAACAATAAACTCCGAGTCAGTCATGGTGACTGGTGTGAGATCGTAAAATAGTTTATCTTTAAAATAAACAACAGGAAAACTTTAATGTCAATTCGCAATGCTTTTGGAAAATGAAACTACCATAAGACCTCCCACCACACACAATGCAAACGCAGACTTGGAGGAGATTTCTTCTTATGTTAGTCAAAGATGCTTACTACGCAAAATCAAATCATTTTGGATATTATTATTAGTGCATAGTGGAAAACATTTCGAAAGTAGAATATAAATCTTAGCCAGCATAGGTACCATTATATTATGCCTGCTATAGCTGCCTCCTAAGGAGACAGGTTATACAATTGAAATCGTAAAGGCTCGTATTGTTTCTTTGGATTTCCAACAAATGGTCAGGCTAAGGAACTTCCTTTTCCACGATGGGTACGTCCCTGGAATAGACGACCCGACAACCTAACCGGATCTCTGCCAACACAAGGCCGGGTTACCTCTGCAAAAATAGGTAACTACTGACACGCGTATGCCATCCCCCGATCGTCACCGATCTTCCCGAGGATCCCCGATTCGCAACAACCACAAAGTAATAAATTTGCAGCAACCACAGAGGTTAAGTATCTGGGCTCCATACCATGATACCACCTTTATCCAGAAGGAATGACATACACTAAGGGACGCTACTCCCTAGAACCTTGCCGCATCCTTCCTGTTTTGACCATTTCCGGGGTGTGAGGCTCGACGAAGTCTCATCCACAAAGCTACGCTTTCTACAAAGCCATGCTTCGGGTCAAACAAATGATCAACCTATGATCACAAAGATATAAGATCAACAAATGATCATATCACAAATGATCAAACACTGATCATTTCACAGCAACACTCAGTATGCCACGTTACCAAATTGGGAATATATCGCTGATAAATTTCAACTACATAACCTCTAAGCTCGTACGTCTCAGAGAATGGTGTTAAGCTAAGAGAATAAATTCTCCGCCACCAACAGATATGTATTTGGAAGAAATCAGCTTTATATCTCAAATTGTAACGTCAGACACACAATCCATACAAGTCTGTTCCGGGATCGAACAGAACCGAAGGCACTTCTCACGAAGCCCTTGCAATTTCGGATAATTTTCAATCACGTCAGGACTTCCCGTCACTAAGGGTGATAAAACCTCTAAACCAGAGATCAGCCGATGTAGAGTAACTCGACGGTAATCCTTCCGTTTTCAAAAATATCCGGTCTTCAACACCGGTCATCAAATGCAATTCATAACGACGTATCACATATTCGGAATTGGTTATACGACCCCATGGTCCTTTCCCGGCTAACCCAAATAGTGAGCGATTATTCAAAAATAAGTGTGGCATTCAAATTCATCCAATTCACAACAAATACCTATCAAGGTAATTATTGATAATCGGTTATTTAACTATCAATAAAAATGCGCAACATCATCAGATTCCAAATAATTTTCCAAATTATTTAATTTCCAAAAATATCTTTACTAGATATAAAATTTCCACACTTCAAAAATAAATCAATATTTATTTTTAAACAAATTCCCATTTCTTTTATAAATTCCATATTGAATTTATATTTTTCGAATATCTACTGATATTCAATTTTCAATTGATTTCAAAAATTCATTTTCGATTTATCTTTAAGAAGATAAATTCTCAAAACGTTTCGTTTCATTTGGAAAAAACATTTCCATACTTATTTAAAAATAAGTGTTTCACAAATCATTTATTTTCAACATTTGGAAAATATTCGATATACTTAAATCAAATTAAGTATATATTTCATTCTTTTAAGGAAACCGTTTACTATAACAACATTTATTTGAGTCAAAACGAATGTTACGTAAAACATCGTTACGACGACTCAAAATCACTAGTATAGGGATTCGGAATTAAGATAGATATATAAATCCCAATACTAGATAAAAACATTCCTTTTGGAAATCATTTACTATAATAACAGTGTTATAGTCCACCATTTCCTTATATTTTCGAAAACGTCTATTTCAACAATGAATGTTGAAATCTATGGTTTTCGATATTTAATCATTTTAAAACATCGTTAAAACAATTAACTTCATTTTAAAATATTCATTTTCCCAAACATATCCATTTTGTTCAATAATATATTCACTGTCCAAAATCGTGAATATAATTCACTTAACCAAATTTCAATCATCTCTACACATTTTATTTCAAGAATTATCCACTATCCAAAATCTTGGATAAAATTCCCTTAATATCCTTCTATATTAAATTCATCAATTTTGATTGATTTTCGAATTTATAAAACAACGTTTATAAATTCTATTTCTACTTTCTAACATCTTCGATTTAATAAATCTCCTTTTATTAACTTCTATAATTCACTTATCAAAATAAGCGATTTCGGATTTATAAACAAATTCCATTCATATCTCGTTTAAATGCCAAAATCTGATTTATAAGATAATTACTTATAAATCTTTTGTTTTACAAAAATCTATTCATTTTGTAACTTCACAATTTACAATTCTATAAATTTCATTTTTAACACTTATAAACTCGTTTTATAATCCCAATATTTTAAATTTATAAATATCAACTTTTTAAATCTTTTAAATAAACTGTTCACAAAAATTCAAAAATCTCAATTCAAACCATTTTATAAATTGCTTAAACTATTTATTTCAAAAATCACCTTACGGTCATAATTCACAAAAATCTTAACTTTTATAACTTTAAAATTTTAAACATTTATTTGTTTAAAATAAATCAATTCAACAATTCAATAAAACGTCTACTTTCAAAAATCACTTTAAAATCCTTTTAAAGTAAAGGTCATTATTTTTAAACTTCAAAACTTGAATCCGATGATGCAACGCACCAATTAGTCTATCACAACATTCAATATCATATATCAATATGATAACAGAATATACATCAATATCTGTAAATAAATAAATACTGGTGAGGAATCCAGTTGGATCCCTCCAACCTGTTTCCCTGCATCCAAAGACGTTAGCACAATACCAATTCCACTTCGAGGTGGAATATCGCGGTATATGGGTTTTATAAAATATCATCCGCTTACTAACGGCGCAATAGGGTCTCATCCGCTATGCGAGGCGGGAAATCAATCAATCCAATATATACATATGCCAATATGTATATATTGCTATATATATATATATAGATATATCCTATCATATCTAATATCACAATCAATAGCAATCAACACAATCAATAACTGCAATTCAAAATATATTTTGAGTGAGAAAAATATCACCTTAGCATTTATTTTGCAATCCATTTCCATCTCGACTTGTTTTCTCGATTTATAGACCTTGTATAAATAATTATACAATTCATTAAAATTCGATTTAAATCGAATGATTAAATTTTTTTTTTTGATAAATTTAACTTATCGGTGATTTCGTTTTTAATAGTTAAATTAACTGGTAGTTTTATTTAAACCAGTATTTCTCCTTTAAACAGATTTTTTCCCACTTCCTTAATAAATTATTTCCAATAAATAAATTTTCAAAATATTATACTTATTTTATTTTATTTCCTGGAAACTACATATACATACTTATTTAATAATCTATGCCAGTTTAAAAATCTATTTTCTTTTATTACTTCTAAAAATTAAACAGATCAACCTACCAATAAATTACCTTAATAATTCACTTTATTTTTAAATTTTCAACGGTTTACTAAAATAATCAAAATTCTTTTGAGTGAAAACAAAACGTTACCTCATCGACTCAATTACTCAAGCAAGCCGCCAGTAACGTGGTCGACGCCTCGTCCCAAAATCGATCGCGAGCCATTCGCCTAATTGAATGCCGCCGAGATTGATTCCCCTTACTGCCTCGATCCTCCTTTGCCATCGACTCGACATCACGAGTACGCCATCACTGCTTCGTCACCTGAAAACTACTATCGCGATCGAGAACTTCATCGCCTGAATTTGCCTGCTCGACTTCGCCTTCGTCGCCGCGAGCTAAGCTCGAATTCGCGAGCTCAATCCCCTCCTCCTCAGATGCTCGCACACGCGAGGAGCCCGCGTTGTCATCGCGACATCACGAGTCGCCTCTGCTTTCGATATTGCTGTCACGAATCCCTCCCCACGCGCTCGCGCCTTCCAGCTTCGATCGCAACGCGACCCCCCTGTCGCCGCCTACTCGGCTCGAGCCTTAAAATATAGACGAGGGAGAATCTAATGATTGATTTTGAGATGAGGGAAGTGGTGAATTCGATTTGGGGAAAAAGAGGGAGACAGCGGCCATCGTTCTTTAATTTTCGAACGAAAGCTTTTTCGTTTGTTTTTGTTCTGGAAATAGGAGGCGGCCATTTATTTTGAACGAGAACGAAAGAGGTCGCCATTTTTAAATTTTTCTTCGTTTCGATCTGGAACTGATTGAAAGAGGGAAGTACGAGAAATTTAAAAAAGAGAGGGGATGGGTTGCACGATAATTTCGTGGTCTTCAGCGTGAACAACGGGGCATGTTTTCAGGCGTGATTCAAGTGAAGACAACGTGCTGATGTTTACAAATTTAAATTTAAATTTAAATTGAATCCGATTAATTTCAACGCATTTTCTCACCGTACGATCACATATTAACTTTGAAAAATACGAAAATTTCAACACGACAATAATTCAACGTTACGGACCCAATGGAACTGGTTTCGTCGAATTCCGAGACTGTTTGAAAAATGACTATTTTTAAATATCGGTTCAAACAATTAAATTCAAAACTGAGCAAAACAGTTTAAAATTCAATTCTGAAAGTTCGATTATCTTCGGTATTATCATTACGAATTTTAAAAGCTTTTGAAATATTTTTCTTCAACTTTAAATTGAAGATTCAAATTTTTATTCAATTTATAATAAATTAAATTTTATAATTTAATCGTCAAATTCAAAGTAATATCGGGGATTCAAATTAAATCATCGTTCAAATATTTAAAATTAATTAAATATTCTCAATTTAATTTGTTCAAAATTCTGGGTCGTTACAAACTTCCCTCCTTAAAAGAATTTCGTCCCGAAATTACAAGTTAGGAAGAAAAAGTCCTTAACACGTCTACTATTTTTCACAATCCAATAGTTTTATCAAATTATCAAAACAAATCTTTCTACTAAAGATTCGTTATCAATTCAACTAAATTTCACCTTCAACTATAAGTTCAAACAACATTGTTTAACTTCTCAATTCAAATTCGAGTTTAAATTCAAATTTTAAACTTTCAAAATTTTCTCAAAATTTTCTAACACTCGAAATTCACGAAAAATTTCGCCAGCGTCTCCTTTGCGCGGCTAATACGGTACGACTACAAAATGTCCCTACGGACTCTCAGATTTCAAAAAGAAAAGAAAAAGCCAAGCGGCTAGACAAGAAATCAGCAAATTTCATATTGAAATTCAAATACTTACCTTTTGTCGAGCAATTCAAATTTATCTTTGAAATCAAATCCAATTCCTTTATACACCTGTATATCCTACTAGCCATAATATCTAGTTACAACATATTCAAACCATTTTGCACATTTCACTACAAAATTTTTCAATATATGCTTCATATACATTTTTACTTCACTATTGAATTTTACATTTCAATTTTACATTTCACGTTCTCATTTGAATTAAATTTACAATTCCAATCTAATTTGGATTCAGTTTAGCTTCCGAATATTGGATTTATCAATTATCTTTCATTCATAACTGCACTATTTTAAATTAGTTTCACTTACTAATTCATCACACATTCTAGTTCACTTACAAATTCAAATTTGTTTTCAACATTCAGTTTCCATTCCAGTTTTATCTTCATTCAATCATCAACTTAGAATAATTTCAATATCAAATTTTACTTACTTTAATTTAACTCCATCTTTTAAGTTAAATTTATTCTATCAAAATTCAAATTGTATAAGTTACCAATTTGATAATATTTCATAAGTATTTTTATATAGTATTCCAGAGTTTATCAACATTTCAAAACCATTTTGAAAACAATTAAAATTATCCTTTGAATTTCCAAAACAAAATCCAAATTTTCCAAACAACTTTCATTTAAAACAATTTAGCAGCAATTCCTCTTTTGGAAACCCGAAAATGAACACCGGTGATGTCATGATCATCATCGGAATTATTTTCCAGCGACCTAAAAGAGTTTAGAGCTTTCATCCCTCTAAAACAATTTTCCACAATATCAAATCCTTTGAAAAATCATTTTCAAACCAAAAAGGAATTAAACTTTCCAAATCCCCAAAAATTTCAAATTCTTTCAAAACATATCCAAAAACTTCTCTGGAATTTCGTTTCAAATTACAAATCACTTTTAAAATTTATATTCTTAAATTTCATTTGTACATGGATTTATTTCTTAACTTTGGAGTTACGATTTCAATTTCTTATTCAATTTCATTGATAATAATTTAATATTATTACTTCCTAACAACCATGCAACCATATACTATAATAATTCATAGAAAACATTTCTTTTCTATACAAAAATAGTTTTGGGCAAAATTATCTCATTCGCCCTATTTAAAAACAATACTGTGCCGAATTGTTCTATACAAGTGTTTAGAGATCCCTATCGATAGAGTTGTACGGACAATACCGACCAGAATCCATATACCACTCAACAAACCAATCATCACAATATAAAACAATTTTATATTCACTAACAAATACGCGCTCGTATCTATTATTACACTCAACTCATTCTAGAGCACTACCGACTCTATCTCTAATGAGTAACACCCAACAGAGCAGGGTTGTCGCTTAACCATATGCTCTGATACCAGCTGTAACATCCCGTAATTTTCGACTTTCGAAAATTCGACATCGATACTCACTTTATCGACTGCCGAGCCATTGAATGCCGGAAACCCGAAAAGTTATGGTTTTAAAAAGAAGAAAAAGGTAGAAGAAGAAGAAAAGAGTAGAAGAAGAAGAGAAGAACAACAGAACAACATCAGAACAGAAAACAATATCAGAATCTTACACATCGCAGCGGAACAATATACAATAGATAATTACTAGTCTTTTAAAACAAAGAGCTATATCAGTTTATACATACATCAATCAGAGTTAATATACAACAATTGACAGTTATATAACTTGTCCTCATACAGAATACACAGCGGAATAAATAATGTCAGATACAAATACTACGTCTCGCCATCCAGCTTGCTTCCAAAGCTCCAGAATATCCAGAATATCCTGATAACATAACTCTAGACTGCCCGTGTGGAAATTGGTGGGCACCCAGAGTTTAGAAGGGAACAATAAACTCCGAGTCAGTCATGGTGATTGGTGTGAGATCGTAAAATAGTTTATCTTTAAAATAAACAACAGGAAAACTTTAATGTCAATTCGCAATGCTTTTGGAAAATGAAACTACCATAAGACCTCCCACCACACACAATGCAAACGCAGACTTGGAGGAGATTTCTTCTTATGTTAGTCAAAGATGCTTACTACGCAAAATCAAATCATTTTGGATATTATTATTAGTGCATAGTGGAAAACATTTCGAAAGTAGAATATAAATCTTAGCCAGCATAGGTACCATTATATTATGCCTGCTATAGCTGCCTCCTGAGGAGACAGGTTATACAATTGAAATCGTAAAGGCTCGTATTGTTTCTTTGGATTTCCAACAAATGGTCAGGCTAAGGAACTTCCTTTTCCACGATGGGTACGTCCCTGGAATAGACGACCCGACAACCTAACCGGATCTCTGCCAACACAAGGCCGGGTTACCTCTGCAAAAATAGGTAACTACTGACATGCGTATGCCATCCCCCGATCGTCACCGATCTTCCCAAGGATCCCCGATTCGCAACAACCACAAAGTAATAAATTTGCAGCAACCACAGAGGTTAAGTATCTAGGCTCCATACCATGATACCACCTTTATCCAGAAGGAATGACATACACTAAGGGGCGCTACTCCCTAGAACCTTGCCGCATCCTTCCTGTTTTGACCATTTCCGGGGTGTGAGGCTCGACGAAGTCTCGTCCACAAAGCTACGCTTTCTACAAAGCCATGCTTCGGGTCAAACAAATGATCAACCTATGATCACAAAGATATAAGATCAACAAATGATCATATCACAAATGATTAAACACTGATCATTTCACAACAACACTCAGTATGCCACGTTACCAAATTGGGAATATATCGTTGATAAATTTCAACTACATAACCTCTAAGCTCGTACGTCTCAGAGAAGGGTGTTAAGCTAAGAGAATAAGTTCTCCACCACCAACAGATATGTATTTTAAAGAAATCAGCTTTATATCTCAAATTGTAACGTCAGACACACAATCCATACAAGTCTGTTTCGGGATCGAACAGAACCGAAGGCACTTCTCACGAAGCCCTTGCAATTTCGGATAATTTTCAATCACGTCAGGACTTCCCGTCACTAAGGGTGATAAAACCTCTAAACCGGAGATCAACCGATGTAGAGTAACTCGACGGTAATCCTTCCGTTTTCAAAAATATCCGGTCTTCAACACCGGTCATCAAATGCAATTCATAACGACGTATCACATATTCGGAATGGGTTATACGACCCCATGGTCCTTTCCCGGCTAACCCGAATAGTGAGCGATTATTCAAAAATAAGTGTGGCATTCAAATTCATCCAATTCACAACAAATACCTATCAAGGTAATTATTGATAGTCGGTTATTTAACTATCAATAAAAATGCGCAACATCATCAGATTCCAAATAATTTTCCAAATTATTTAATTTCCAAAAATATCTTTACTAGATATAAAATTTCCACACTTCAAAAATAAATCAATATTTATTTTTAAACAAATTCCCATTTCTTTTATAAATTCCATATTGAATTTATATTTTTCGAATATCTACTGATATTCGATTTTCAATTGATTTCAAAAATTCATTTTCGATTTATCTTTAAGAAGATAAATTCTCAAAACGTTTCGTTTCATTTGGAAAAAACATTTCCATACTTATTTAAAAATAAGTGTTTCACAAATCATTTATTTTCAACATTTGGAAAATATTCGATATACTTAAATCAAATTAAGTATATATTTCATTCTTTTAAGGAAACCGTTTACTATAACAACATTTATTTGAGTCAAAACGAATGTTACGTAAAACATCGTTACGACGACTCAAAATCACTAGTATAGGGATTCGGAATTAAGATAGATATATAAATCCCAATACTAGATAAAAATATTCCTTTCGGAAATCATTTACTATAACAACAGTGTTATAGTCCACCATTTCCTTATATTTTCGAAAACGTCTATTTCAACAATGAATGTTGAAATCTATGGTTTTCGATATTTAATCATTTTAAAACATCGTTAAAACAATTAACTTCATTTTAAAATATTCATTTTCCCAAACATATCCATTTTGTTCAATAATATATTCACTGTCCAAAATCGTGAATATAATTCACTTAACCAAATTTCAATCATCTCTACACATTTTATTTCAAGAATTATCCACTATCCAAAATCATGGATAAAATTCCCTTAATATCCTTCTATATTAAATTCATCAATTTTGATTGATTTTCGAATTTATAAAACAACGTTTATAAATTCTATTTCTACTTTCTAACATCTTCGATTTAATAAATCTCCTTTTATTAACTTCTATAATTCACTTATCAAAATAAGCGATTTCGGATTTATAAACAAATTCCATTCATATGTCGTTTAAATGCCAAAATCCGATTTATAAGATAATTACTTATAAATCTTTTGTTTTACAAAAATCTATTCATTTTGTAACTTCACAATTTATAAATCTATAAATTCCATATCTTCACGATTTACAATTCTATAAATTTCATTTTTAACACTTATAAACTCGTTTTATAATCCCAATATTTTAAATTTATAAATATCAACTTTTTAAATCTTTTAAATAAACTGTTCACAAAAATTCAAAAATCTCAATTCAAACCATTTTATAAATTGCTTAAACTATTTATTTCAAAAATCACCTTACGGTCATAATTCACAAAAATCTTAACTTTTATAACTTTAAAATTTTAAACATTTATTTGTTTAAAATAAATCAATTCAACAATTCAATAAAACGTCTACTTTCAAAAATCACTTTAAAATCCTTTTAAAGTAAAGGTCGTTATTTTTAAACTTCAAAACTTGAATCCGATGATGCAACGCACCAATTAGTCTATCACAACATTCAATATCATATATCAATATGATAACAGAATATACATCAATATCTGTAAATAAATAAATACTGGTGAGGAATCCAGTTGGATCCCTCCAACCTGTTTCCCTGCATCCAAAGACGTTAGCACAATACCAATTCCACTTCGAGGTGGAATATCGCGGTATATGGGTTTTATAAAATATCATGCGCTTACTAACGGCGCAATAGGGTCTCATCCGCTATACGAGGCGGGAAATCAATCAATCCAATATATACATATGCCAATATGTATATATTGCTATATATATATAGATATATCCTATCATATCTAATATCACAATCAATAGCAATCAACACAATCAATAACTGCAATTCAAAATATATTTTTGAGTGAGAAAAATCTCACCTTAGCATTTATTTTGCAATCCATTTCCATCTCGACTTGTTTTCTCGATTTATAGACCTTGTATAAATAATTATACAATTCATTAAAATTCGAATTAAATCGAATGATTAATTTTTTTTTTTTTTTGATAAATTTAACTTATCGGTGATTTCGTTTTTAATAGTTAAATTAACTGGTAGTTTTATTTAAACCAGTATTTCTCCTTTAAACAGATTTTTTCCCACTTCCTTAATAAATTATTTCCAATAAATAAATTTTCAAAATATTATACTTATTTTATTTTATTTCCTGGAAACTACATATACATACTTATTTAATAATCTATGCCAGCTTAAAAATCTATTTTCTTTAATTACTTCTAAAAATTAAACAGATCAACCTACCAATAAATTACCTTAATAATTCACTTTATTTTTAAATTTTCAACAGTTTACTAAAATAATCAAAATTCTTTTGAGTGAAAACAAAACGTTACCTCATCGACTCAATTACTCAAGCAAGCCGCCAGTAACGTGGTCGACGCCTCGTCCCAAAATCGATCGCGAGCCATTCGCCTAATTGAATGCCGCCGAGATTGATTCCCCTTATTGCCTTGATCCTCCTTTGCCATCGACTCGACATCACGAGTACGCCATCACTGCTTCGTCACCTGAAAACTACTATCGCGACCGAGAACTTCATCGCCTGAATTTGCCTGCTCGACTTCGCCTTCGTCGCCGCGAGCTAAGCTCGAATTCGCGAGCTCAATCCCCTCCTCCTCAGATGCTCGCACACGCGAGGAGCCCGCGTTGTCATCGCGACATCACGAGTCGCCTCTGCTTTCGACATTGCTGTCACGAATCCCTCCCCACGCGCTCGCGCCTTCCAGCTTCGATCGCGACGCGACCCCCCTATCGTCGCCTACTCGGCTCGAGCCTTAAAATATAGACGAGGGAGAATCGAATGATTGATTTTGAGATGAGGGAAGTGGTGAATTCGATTTGGGGAAAAAGAGGGAGACAGCGGCCATCATTATTTAATTTTCGAACGAAAGCTTTTTCGTTTGTTTTTGTTCTGGAAATAGGAGGCGGTCATTTATTTTGAACGAGAACGAAAGAGGTCGCCATTTTTAAAATTTTCTTCGTTTCGATCTGGAACTGATTGAAAGAGGGAAGTACGAGAAATTTAAAAAAGAGAGGGGATGGGTTGCACGATAATTTCATGGTCTTCAACGTGAACAACGGGGCATGTTTTCAGGCGTGATTCAAGTGAAGACAACGTGCTGATGTTTACAAATTTAAATTTAAATTTAAATTGAATCCGATTAATTTCAACGCGTTTTCTCACCGTACGATCACATATTAACTTTGAAAAATACGAAAATTTCAACACGACAATAGTTCAACGTTACGGACCCAATGGAACTGGTTTCGTCGAATTCCGAGACTGTTTGAAAAATGACTATTTTTAAATATCGGTTCAAACAATTAAATTCAAAACTGAGCAAAACAGTTTAAAATTCAATTCTGAAAGTTCGATTATCTTCGGTATTATCATTACGAATTTTAAAAGCTTTTGAAATATTTTTCTTCAACTTTAAATTGAAGATTCAAATTTTTATTCAATTTATAATAAATTAAATTTTATAATTTAATCGTCAAATTCAAAGTAATATCGGGGATTCAAATTAAATCATCGTTCAAATATTTAAAATTAATTAAATATTCTCAATTTAATTTGTTCAAAATTATGGGTCGTTACAGATTATGCCTAATTTTATAGAATAATAATTCTATTTTCATTAGATAATTTTTATGTAATTATCTGCTAAAAAGGTAATCGTATCAAAAATAAATAAGAATAAAATTTAGATCATTTCCTTTTTTTCCTTAGAAAATAGGTACCCATTACTTTAATTCATATACTAACTTTATCTATTTTACAAAATCAATTTCTTGTGACATATTATCCTTCAGAAATTAAAAAAAATGATATAAAAAAGGAATAGTCAAATGGAGAATCTCCAAACCTGTAGTCATGTTTAGTATAAAGTTATAATTCTTTATATAAACAATGCTCCTCTGCCATTTCAAAATCTCATAGCTTAATTTAATATAAAATTTCATACCTTAATTTGATATTCAATCAAAGTAAATGATACTAAAATTCCTTTAAAAACATAATTAGAATCTTGAATAGAATGAAAGAAATTAATACCCATGTTATTTTATCTGTTTTAGATTTTGATGAAGATTGTGAAAATTAAGGGTAAGATTGAGATAAATTTTCCTCCATGGACATCAAATTAAATATTTACGGTTTAGGGTTTGGAGATAAAAGACAAATTTTATGGTCCAATAATGTACATGAAATGGAAACTAAGAAGAAAGAGAGGCAGATTATATAAATGACAATTTAGTAACTTTAATAAGATTGTTGAAGATGATAATGTGTTGTTTGATTCTTCCCTCAACAAAATCTTTCTAAGTTAAAATTTGACTCTTTCCGTTCCCCTTATCAAAATGATTCACCGTTTAACAATTCACTACCTTATACCAGCATATGGAATTATTACTTTTATTAATCTTATTTAGCAAAATTACAATTCACTCAACTCATAAATAAAAAGTGGGATATGAGTCCATATATACTACTAACAATGCATGCAATTTTTTCATTTAGTGCAACATTCAATCGCCATGGATGATTTTGAAATCCAACGCCCTAAACGATACATAGAGAAAGAAAAAAAGATTTTCAAATAACAATTAAAATGCTTTAGTATAATTAGAATAAGCTATATCAACCATTAAACTATACTCATAAGCTTTGTACCTTTTGTGCAACATTGAACCACCATGGATAATTTTGAAATTAAATACCCTAAAAGAAAGTGAAAAAACATCGAAAACCCCACGGGTAATTAATATATAGTTATAATAAAAAATTTAGAAGCTTCAAACTTATGAAACATAAAAGTAAATTTTTATCATAATGTACAAATACTAATAAGTAATAATTTTGCAATATTAATCAGAACAATAAAGAAATTATTAGGGCATCTAAATAGATGTTAAGCAATCAACAACGTAAGTAGAATAAATCCTTTCACTCGGATAAATAAATTAGAAGGTAATAAAATTAGTTAAATAAGGTATAAATTAAAGCTTGGATTAATGTAAAGAATCATATTACGATAAAGGAGAATGAAGATGGGGACAATATGAAATTAAAATGATGGAGAAATAGATTTGAAAGGGTGTAAAAGGAATACTTAAAGTAATAAAATAGACATTAATTCAAAAAGTTTAAGAAAATAAAATGTAGGATGAATATGAAAAAGGTTAAATATACTTTTGATAATATATAATAAAAACATATTAGGAAAGATATAGGAAGATAAAATAAGGTGAGTAGATTGCAAAGTAATTATAAATGTAGCAATTAATGGAAGGATGAGAAAAATGTAAAATAAAGAGTTTAACTGCCAAAAAATAGAGTTTAACTCTCTATCTTATAAAGAAAAAAGAAGAAGAATGATTAAACATTAAAGTTCTTGTATTATAGATTGGCTGGTTAATACTATAACAAAAATAAAATATATTTGATGGGTATATAATGTATTGCCCATTATTTCTGATTGATGCAAACAATTATAATAATCAAAACTTTCATAATTTCTTTCAAAACAGGTAGTGTTCTAATGTACTATTCCATTGAACATGGATATTCTTATTACCAATTGCAATTAATTTTCTGAGAAAATGAGATATAATAATTGGAATCTATTACTTAAATAGGAAAGCAGAAACCAACGCTCTACTTAACTGACACATGTCATCGAACCGAACCTTCGTCCGCGTCATTTTTTGTTCTCTTTTTTCCAGATTAAAATATCCACGGCAGTTGCAATTATCGTCATTTACATACTTTTTATTTTGCAATTTTTTATCCATAACTGTTCGTTTTTCCTCCTCATTATCTCTAACCCACAAATCTGAGGATTACTGATGAGTAAATTCCTTTTATACGGAGACTTCAACTAAAACCTAGAACTTTATGGATGCGACAGTGGCAATCACTTCAATGGAGGCGCCTCCTTCTTCTCCGTTGGCGACTTCATGCCTTCTCAACTCAAAGTGGAAAATCATATCTCCTCCTTTTAAGGTAGCGATTTTCTCAAATTTTCTTTAATTTTTTTGATTTACTTTGTACTGTTCATTTAGGAATATGTTATTATGCATTTACACAAACTGCTTCATTATGTGAATTGTTTGTCGATGTTTTACTCAATAGTTGGATTTGATTCAGTCGACATACTGAAGATAAAATGACAATGGTATTTATAATTCCTCTTCTCAAACTTTCTTCAATTTGTTTGATTTACTTAGTACTGTTAATTTACGAATATGCTATTATGCATTTACACATAAACTGCTTCGACATTATGTGAATTGTTTGTTGATGTTTTACTCAATAGTTGGATTTGATTCAGTCGACATACTGAAGATAAAATGACAGTGGTATTTATAATTCCTCTATATTATCATACAGAATTTGCACGTATATTTTACTACAGTTTCGATTGTGATTATTCAGTTATGATTATTTGATGTCGAAGAGGTTGATATTTAACTGCATTTTAAATTCATTAGATGTAACTAATCGCAAGAACTAAAATTCATGTATTTTTTGTCTGTATTCAGACTATGAAGCCATTGGAATTTGTTGAATTAAAATATTTTATGTCGTCCAAAATTTTTGTGACACTCTATGATATGTTGATTACTATTCATAATATCGATATTTAAGTTTGTTTCATTTGCTTATTTAGTTTCAATTTAATTTTGTAATTACATAGCTGTTTCATCATGTTTAACTCATTATTTTCTACTGAGAGGTTTTATTTTTTAAGCTGTGTTACCATTACGTGTTGTAATTAATGAGCTCAATATATCCACATGAAAATTTTGCTACTACTTTTTACGATTATTTATGCACGCACACAAATACATACATCCGAATTACCGAATGTACATTATAACAAAGAGAGCTGTTTATTTCATTTCTTTAAGCATTTCATATGAATTTAGTGTACCATATTCCTTTTGCTGCATCCAACTAGGCACAACTTTTTGACTATTATAAAATTTCTAAATATAATTTCCATTGCCAAAAACAGAGGTTGGTGATATTTCTCTTCTTCCATGAGATGTTCAGTCTAACATCAGCATGCATGCATCATCAACCCTTATGTGCTTTAGTTGGCTATTTTATTGCAATTTATTCCATGCTAACTGAAATAGTTTCTCCAATAGAATTTTAATGCACTATTGTGAAAACTTAATTTCATTTCTATTTTTTTTAACATGCTTTCACGATTTTCCTCAACTTAATATGAAAGTTACGATGATGGTGTATAACCTATCATTTTGACTGTATTAGTTTTGGTTCACAAATATTATGTTTTGCGAAGTATAAATTCTATTTACATCCACTGTACTTATACAATTTTGGGAACATTTTGACTCTTTCAGAATATAAATTTCATATATTTTACTGATTATTGGACGTAAACACAAATCGACCGTACAAACATGCAATTAATTAACAAATAACTAAATCATACATTGACAGAGGAACAAAATTGTTTTATTCGGTTACTATTTTGAAGAGAGGAAACTGACCACCAAAATTTAACATATTTTTAATCATTTACACTGTACGTAGACCACATCCTTTAGGCACAGTTGAAATAAAAACAAACTCAATAACATCTTATTTCTAACATATTGCTAAAATTAACATGCAATGTTACATTATTCCATATCAGCCTCATTTTCGTTTTTACAAAATAATTTTGAATTCGTAGTATCTGCATTCAGACCCTGTTATCCTGTCATTATGACACTAATGGTCTTACGTACGTGCATTCAACTCATAACACCGTATTGACTTAGAAGATGAATTGATTGAAGGAATTGATTTGTCTAACTTTATAATTTAAGTTTTTTTTACTTCATCTTTTATGATTTTAAATTTCCGTTTAGAATGTTATTAATCTGTTACAATAAAATTCTACAGTCTATATTATTTCAAAAAATATTATTAATTGCCGGTGTTGACTGTTATTAATCTATTCTAATTTTAGATTTGAAATCTTGAGGTGATTGGCAAAATAACAATACAAAATCAGCATAAAAAACATAAATTGTTTATTACCATGATTACCCGAATAAAATTAACAAATACGCGAAACAAAATAACATTTGCATTTTTGCACGAAAAAAGCGAAAGCCCAGGTGCAAGATGCAAAAAAGCTCAAGGTGCAAATATTGTGCCTAGCTATGCTTATTTTGAATTGACTGCTTTAGCGTGTGCGCCCGCAGATCTTGTGCATATATTGAAGTGCATTATTCTGAATGCTACATAATTTTGGATATTTAACCAATATTACGAATGTCACCTCTATGGAAAAAAAACTGCTTTGAGTATATAATTCTACAAAATTGTAAATCAATACGAACCATTAAACCATATAATTTAAGCACTAATTTGAAATACCAATTCTGTTCTGTTAGAAATATTAGAATAAGTCCATCTTCTTGTGAAATGGTTTAAGTATGATATTATCATATTCAAAAAAAAAAATTTCCTTGGAGATAGTGTAGCTCAAAATATATTAGATGCACTAAATTGACGCCACAGAAGAGGGCACCATGAAACTTACTCATCTACATATACATTATAATTTCTAAGGGATTGATCATGCCTCTTACGCTACACTTGATAATTTAGTGAGCTATACAATAAAAAATGGAACAAAAGTTTGTAGATATGTTCTTATATCATGCAAGATCATCTTCATAAAAATTGAGATGATCAAAATATTTAGTGCAAAGTATAAATCAAAAAGCACTGGTTATATAGTGGAAGGCAGTTTTTGATTTAGAATGGTCTACCTTATATTTAGCATTGAACCACTAGAAAAAAACCAATAAACAACACAAAACTTGATGAGAAACTAGCCACTGAGCCATTTAGAATATATGTAGCAGGTTCTTTTGGGGGAATGAGTTGGATATTTGGAGCGTTGGTTACTGAGCCAGTGAAAATGTTTTATTGTGGACGGTTTATAAAACAGAAGATATAACTGAAATGCTCATTATAAATATAGTTACTATGCCATATATAGGCGAGGATCTAACTGAAATGCTCATTATAAATACAGTCATTATTCCATATTATAGGCGAGTATCTTTCATGATGACCGAATAAAAGGTCCTCTGCAACATAACCATCAAACCATATTAGACTAAAGGTTTAGAAGTTAAAGAATTTGAGCAAATAAAATTGGTACAGTAATAAGTAAAAGAAAGTGATAGTCTCAATTGTGGTAACAACTAATAAGTTAAAAGCAACATGTCAACATTAAGACAAACATATAGAGGTGCTGCTATATCACGAGGTTAGCTCAACAATAAAGTTAATGATGGTGCTACTTAGGCCTGAAGCCAAAGTGATAATCTCAATTGTGGTAAAAACTAATAAAAGCAACATGTCAACATTAAGACCAACATATAGAGGTGTTGCAATATCATGAGGTTAGCTCAACAACAAAGTTAATGCTGGTGCTACTTAGGCCTGAAGCCAATCTAAAAATACGAATGAAGTAATCATCTGTTTGTCAATGCAAAAACTGGCTGTAGACAGTTTATGTACTAAGACTCTCTTCCTACTCAAGTATAGCTCTCCTCGTGCCTTTATACTAAAATAGTGTTTCGTAGATTTAATTCCTTATGGATTAGAATGCCCCAATCATTTGTCCGCCTCTCAAAGTTGTGTTTACTACTATGTTGATATTTTCAACTTTTAAGTTCTCAGTTCATGTTTCTTTTCCTGAATATAAGTAAATTTGGGCCATGTATTTCTAAATATTCTCATCCATTGGAGAACAATATTATATTGCATGAAGTTTCCACAGTTTTAGATTGTGTCTTGGAATAAGTTATTTTGATTTCTTTAATCCTATCATTGTATTTAATTCCTTTTTAGTTATTATGATCTCACTTCTACATACATTGGTTATGCAGGTTTCGTCATTTTGCCTATGTTATCCACTGATTAAGGAAGGTAGCAAGCAGAAAGTATTTCCACCGAGTTCAATATATTATAATTGGAGGCACAACCCTTTGGATACTCCATAGATCGCTATGGGGATAATATCTTGCTAAAAGCAATGTGCAAAAATTTCATACATGAAAAGAATGAAAAATTGTATCATGTAAACCGATGTAAATGAAGGCTGTATAAAATTAAGATATGCCATGCTTAGATCATAAGTTTCTTACTATTATTTTTAGACAAATCACAGTACAATACTTGATAATTTTACTTTTGAACCACTTGCTACATGCTTTTCACAATTGTTTTATAAAGTATGATATGCATGCACATCAATATACAACTTATATAGTCACGCACAAAAAACGTATAGGTGATCATACAAAAATTTCACACATACACTACATTACAAACACTGTATTTTACGACCATGTCCATGGTAGGTCACTAACATCCACCATAAATTTGAAAAATATAACTACTAATCCTCATATCCAAGACATTTGAGCACATCTTTTAAAAAGGAAAATTTAGTACAAAACAAATATATATTATTCCACTCTATACATATAAATACGGGAAATAACGATATAATCATACAATAAGCATCTACAATTATCAACTTCACAACTGCCCGTGTGCGTAGCATGGACCACTCACTAGTAATACCATTAAACAACAAACCCAATAAAATCACTTTTGTTTAGAAATTTACCTTTGTGCACAACCACTAAAAATCAAACTATCAATTGACTTTCTTTTTATCCTCGTATCCCTTGATACATATCAAATGTCCCACCAACAAAATCTCCTAGAGCTATAAGAACTCAAACATCAACTACAAATTTATAACTTTAATGATTCCAATTGCTTATTAATTAGAAAATGTGCAAATAATATGAGTACGGATTACACAACATGATATAATAAAAGTGCATAAAATATGTAATTAAGTAAAATGTATTTATTTATTTATTGATGAAAGAGTGGTCCTCGAATGAAGAGAGTACTCGAAATTTTATTGAAACTAAAACAAAGAGCATACAAAAGAGTCTGTAGCGTCTATTAAGTTACATCTAATCAAGGTCACCACTTTGATGATCCACAATATGTGAAAAGTAAAGGACAAGAAAGCAATAATATTTACAAATATTGATGGTGGAAAAGAATAAAATAAACTCTAGAGGTATGAAGATAGGACAATGTGTGAGAAATTGGGTTGGTACATTGTCAAGCTTTTGAGAGCGTACTGTGTATCAAAGTGAACTAGTTACAAAGGGCTTTGGGCTTGAGAAGTTGCATTGCGATTTCTCATGAGTAAATGCATTAAAGATTGATAATTCAGGGCTGAAGGAGCAGCAGCATACAATGAAATGAAAGGTTGAAATGCAAATAGTTGATCATGAAATGGAGCAGCACATACAAAGAGAGGAGCAACACACGGTGGAATTTTTTTATGCAACAAACATGGTAAGGTGTATGGACATGAAAATGAACACGAGATGGGATGTGCAACAATATGAACCAAAATGCACAAAGCCATGCAGCAAACCATGCAGCAAACTATGTAGCAAACCATGTAGCAACCCATGCAGCAAACCAAGTAGCAAACATTGTAGCGAACCATGCAACAATATGTAGAAAATAAAATGGACAATGCATGATGAAGCATGGACAAGAGAAGTTGGCCGAGGGATGTGATCTGAATTAGGGATTGCTACCTGGGAGATGCTATCTAATGAGGAGGGAGAGACAGCAGGAAGAACTCTGAACGATGGGTGCTCGGAATTGATATGTTTTCATCCTGAAAAAGGAGGTGTGCATAGCGCTATGTTATTTTGTGAGGAGAGGGATAATATCCAGGGATGAGAATTTGAAGGTGACTTGTTCCAGACGAGATTTCCAATCTGCATCTCCTCCGACAAAACTTGTCCACATAAAAATACACCAGGCAATACCGTATTATATATAATAGAAGAAGGATTTTTATCTAAATTATTAAAAATTCTATTGTTTCTTTCAAGCCAGAGGCCCCAACTAGTGATAGAGTAAATTGCATCTATGTAGTATCTAACTGTTTTAATGGAGTTATATCTAAAACTATTCCAATATTCAAATGGCAAGGGAATACTTGAATTGATGCTAATGTTAAAAATAAAAAGTAATTATTAATAATAGATTGGGTGAACTGACATTCGTAGAATAAGTGACGAGTGGTTTCGGGATGATGATTACAGAAGTAACACATGTTGTGGTTAATATTATTAGATAATTTAAAGTTAAGACATTCAATGGTGTTTAATTTATTGTGAAGCACTGTCCACGTATGAATCTTTACTTTAGGAGGAACTTTCATTTTCCAGACATATTTGAAAAAGCATTTATGCGAACCTCTAAAAAAGTCAAAAATCTATACATGGACTTTGAAATGTATCTTTCACCGTTATCCCAACACCAAATCAAGTTATTGTGTTGGATATCTAGATTGATGTGGTTAATATTATTAATCAAGTTTTGAATTGGATAAATGCATTCCCTACTAGATTTTGGTTGAAAGAAAGATTCCAATTTAAATTTTCATGAAACATGAAAATGATGGCAATAAGATCGTTCTTGTTATTAGAAGCAAGAAAAAGGTCAAGAATTTATTTTTTAAGGCAATAGGTGAAACCCAAGGATCGTTCCAAAATGTCATTTTATTACCATCAAGTAAGTTAAATTTTAGACCCAATTTAAAAATATGAAACAAAGAAGAAATATTTTTCCAAAAGAAAGATAACATGTGATTGTTTAGTTTATATAAGTTTTTGGTTCCGTTGAAGTAGTAGTTGCTGATGATTTCTTTCCAAGTGGATGGTGTAACATCCCCCACTTGGAGGCCTAAAACTAACGGCTATGGATGCTGCAGTCATCCATAGTTATTAATCCTCGACGACCAAATACGGTAATGTTATATACATTGATATAACAAAAATACATGCATATGGAAAATTTTAAAAATCAACAAACAACTTTCTCATTCCATTTCAAATTCATTACATAATCCCACTACGAGAACCACGTTCAGAGAAAATATAATTATTACAACATACGCCAAGAGCGACATATGAAGATGCCCCCTTCTAAAATAATTTAATTTCCATAGTAAATCACTTAGGAAAAATCCCTAAAAATTACTGAAATTTAGTTTCAATACGTTGTCTAACATACAAAATTTCCAGACCCAATTTCTTTATAAAATAATCGAAATAAATTTTAAACCCAATTCATTCAAATTTTCCTTTGAAAATTCATATTAAACTTTCCACAGCTTGGAAAATTACAAAATTGAAACTCATCTCCAAAATCATATTTTACATGACATAAAATTTTCTTATGGCATTCGAAATCGATTATAATCGGTTGTACTCTTAAAACCATATATAATAATTATCAAATTATTTTGTTTGAATCCAACATGTCCAAATCCAAGCATATCATCAATCAAAAATCATCATAATAACGGATTTAAGGGGATTGAGATTTGAAAATAAATTAAGGGTCGTGCTTAATTATTTAAATCGGCTTAAGAATGGCTTATAGACTAATTAATTTACACAAGGGCTTATTAGGAAATAGCCGACCCATATATATTCACGGCTTTACCATCCATACACGTTCATTTCCATTTCACAAAAATGTAAACAAAAGAAGAGTTAAGTCAGGTTCGAGTAGCAAGAGAGTTTGTAGATGTCTTTGAGCCGGTTACGGGACTACCACCGAACGAGCTGTTGAGTTTCAGATAAATCTTGTGCTAGAAGCTGAACCTGCAAGTAGACCATCTAGTAGGATGACATCGACTGAGATGAAGGGTGCTGTATGATTTGTTAAGTCTGGGAAGCTAGCACCGAGATATGTTGTCCTATTTGGAAGTTCGACCAGTGTTGATCGAGAGGATTGCTTTTAAGCAGAAAGCGGATCCAGTATTAGCCGTTAGTTTTGGGCCTCCAAGTGGGGGATGTTACAGATGGGTTATTATCTACGAAATTCCAAATACATTTACATAATAATGAAATGGTTAATGCCTTCAGATTGGTTATTTTTAGGCCTCTTTGGGTTTTGGGTTTACAAACAAGTTCCTAGTTCACAAGACAATTTATATTAAAGCACTCCATTTTCCCTTTCCAAAAGAACTTTCTAATGATGTCTATCTTATTGATCACCTAGTTGGGAAAGCAGAAATAGGACATCCGGTAAATGGGAATAGAAGCTAAGATCGAGTTAACAAGAATTGTCCTACCTGCCCTAAACAAACAATTCGCTTTTCGAAGTGGGAGTCTTTTATTTATTATATCTATAACCGTGCTCTAATCCTCTCTTTTAGGTTTCGAATGACTAATGGGAATGCCTAAATAGTTTATTGGTAAATTCATAGTTTTACAATTTAATGTGCTTGTCAGATCATTAGTGAAGTAAAAGTGGTCATTGATTACTAGAACCAAACTTTTATGAAAGTTAATTTTCAAACCTGATAGAAGTTCAAAATTATAAAGAATTAGCTTAAGTGACACGATATGGTGAGGAAGATGAAAACAGAATAAGAGAGTGGCATAAGCGTAATGAAGGGAAGAGATTCCTCCATTAGCGATCTGACTCCCTATAGTGGGGAGAATGATATTATTTAAGGCAAGTCTTAAAACTTTGTTGAAAACGTCTATCGATAAATTAAAAAGAAGGGGTGATAAAGGGTCACCTGCCTGGCCTTAGATTGAATTTTGTTTCCTTAACTCCAATAACTAGAATGGAGGGC
Organism: Allium fistulosum; assembly: GCA_030737815.1. NCBI lineage: Eukaryota > Viridiplantae > Streptophyta > Magnoliopsida > Asparagales > Amaryllidaceae > Allium > Allium fistulosum. The sequence continues at coordinate 1,530,470,716 of CM060902.1, forward strand.
ACAATAGATTTAAATATGAGCTTAATCCAAGAGACCTACCTCCGAGCCAAATCCCCTAGCTTTAAGCATAGCCAATAAGAAACCACAATCGATGGAGTCAAATGCATTAGCGAAGTCTAATTTAGGAAGAGCACAAGTGAAGTCTTCGTTTTTACAGTAGTTAATAACTTCTTCAGCAGTGGCAATTCATCCAAGATATGTCTATCTAGCATGAAAGCCGTTTGAGATTTATCTATTAGGTTATCCATTTTATTTGCCAAAACCTTAGTGATTATTTTTATTGAGCCATTAATTAAGAAGATGGGTCTATAGTCAGAGAGTTCTACCAGATTTGTTTTTTTAGGGATAAGGATTACATCTGCATGATTGAATCCACCTAGTTGGAGTCCACCATCAAAAAATTCATCCAAGAGAGGCATGAAACCATTCTTGATGGTAGGCTAAATGTGCTAATAAAATAATAACAGATAACTGCCTGCTCCTAGGGCTTTGTCACTGTCTAAGCGCTTAATAGCTGACCAGACCTCCTCTTTGGAGAAACGAGAGTCTAATTCATCCAATGATGGAACCTGGGTTGGGTAAAGAGAGGACCAATTTTCTTGAATACTATGGTTGTATTTGCTACCGAAGATCTCTAAATAGTGGTTAGTGAAAATGTTGTTAAGCAATGATTGGTCTTTTATTTTCATTTCATTCATTTTAATAGAGTTGATGTAGTTTGAATGTCGTCTACCATTTTCAATGCTGTGAAAGAACTTGGTATTTTTGTCTCCTTCATTAATCCATTGAATTCGGGAACGCTATCGCCATATTATCTCCTCCTGATCTAGAAGTTTGTTCGTTTCCAAATTTAGGGAATGTGGTTTTTCATTTTTTATCGAGCATAAATTCCTAAGTTCACTAGACCTATTTAACATTAATATCTCATTAAGGATTCTATTCTTTTTAATTTGATATTACCGATGACATAAGTATTCCAAGTCTTATGACGATGTCTAAGTTCCCGCACCTTGAAAACCCAATTTTTCACAACGTTATTTAAGATCAGGTTATCCAAAGATCTCCATTTCGAAATCACTAGATTTGTAAAGTTATTTTCCTTAAACCACATTTTTCAAATTTGAAGGGTTTAGTTATATGCAGATTAGAATGAGAGTTATATAAGATAGGGAAATGGTCTAAAATTAGGCTAGCTAGATCGTAAGATTTGGAGAGTGTAAACGTCTCTTCCCACTCCTTGCTCATGAAGAACCTATCTAATAAGGCCATCACGTGATTCTCCCTACCATTGGACCAAGAGATACTCCTTCCAGAATGTGAAAGTTCACTAAGAAGGTTTTGATTAATGAAGTCATTGAATTTTTCCATATCAATAAAGTTACCCTCCTTAGGTGAAGGCTTCCCAATGTGTCTAATCACATTGAAGTCGTCACCCACAATCCATGGACCGTAGGAAAGGGCTCTAAAGTCATAACATTATAACCATAACAATTGTTTATGTATTCTATTATTAAGACCCATAAGGATGATGTGTAAAGAGTGATGGTTATAGACGGCCTATAAGAGCTTAAATCTATCTCCCCTCAAGAACATGATTCCTCCCGAGTTACCTATCAAAGGCACAAACACCCATTCAGAGAGGGTGATGCCTCCAATCGATCTAAGGAGACAAGGTTTGGCGAATCGATCTTATTTTCTTGAATAAGAGCAATATCTATTTTGTTATCGAAAAGAATTCTTTTTATCTAGGATCTTTTAATGGGTAATCCCAACCCTCTAATGTTCCAACTTAAAATTAACATATGTTATTATTGTCATCTCTTTCAATTTCTCTAGACTTGATAATTTCAAAATCCTTACCGCTTAAGTCATATATAAAACAAGAGTTTTTAGCAATATGAAATGCTCGACGAGCAGAAATCGTGTTCAGAATAACGGGAGTAAAAGTACTTCCTAATAAAACATGACCACCTTATGGAGAGCGGTCGCTCGAAGAGGTGTTGAATAAATGTCTTGTACTTCTATGCACTACCCCGCTAGATCTACTATGAAATCTATATTTTCTTCTTAAGACATGTAATTCGGGACGATAATCTAGAGGTTACGCATCAGTCAGCAGGTTTCGGATCTGGTTCCACCATTAGGATTTCATCTGATAATCCAGTCTGTTGGTAGCAAGAGATGACATCGGGTCCAATGCCAATATGTCAAAATCTCGGTCAAAGACATAGAAATTAGGAGCATACACGACAATAGGTAGGATTGCTCCTCAACAAAAAAGGAAGTATCCAATTCACTACTAGCTGAAACCGAGCTGAGCAGACTTCATCTGAGATTGGGGAGGATAGAAAAGTAAGGAGATGCTCAAAGATTGAGTGGATACCATCGGCTATGACAAGATCTCGCGATTGTTTGGCTAATGATCGAATCTCCTGAAGTTTGGAGCCAATCTCGTAAAGAACATTGAAAGAAGATGGCAAGTGGCTAGACGAGGAGGCGGCAGGTTCTGACGAGAAGAGAGACAGTTAGAAGATAATCGTAGATCTATCCATAAAGAAGGAGGAAACACCTTACGTTAAACACAAGATTGCTGCTTGTGGCTGAAACATCCATAATAAAAACACCGAAGCGGATCTTTGTACGAGTGGGTAACATGATTGGGGGCACCGCACCTGAAACAACGGATGGAGGATCTCTGTCGATCTATCTAAGGTTTGAAGCTTGTAAGAAGAGATTGGAAAGAGGGATGGTAAGATAATTTCTGTGGATGTTGCCTGATCGGATGTAGGAGGCACCTGTTTGACGATGTTGGCGAAGCTTCGCTACCTGATCGGGAAAGAGAAAACGTGGAGGTCATTAGTTGATAAACGGGGAGGATGGGATCGAGGCGGGTTATTGAATCGGGCAGAAGAAAAATCGCGATGGCCATGAAAGATAGGGTTTTGATTTCATAACTTGTAGTGGAAGGCGGGATTGATTGATGTCAAAAATGAATTGTTATTGTGGCGGTGAGCTTTAGAGTTTTAAAGGGAAACTTAATGCATCATAAAATTAAAAGTTATTTGAACTTATGTAGTTAATTTTCCCACTAAATTGAATTTCAATGAAATTAATTTAATTGTAATTAGTTCTCTAATTAGTTAAAATTCAAATTAAATGAAACTAATAACTATTTATTCCTTTTTTTAGTTGCATGATAATATCACTTGATAAAAACTTTTATATTTGAAGTTAGTTTACTTATAAATGTTGTTCTTATCTACATCTTCAATCTAATATTATCTATAATAAACCAGAGTAAAATTTAAAATAACATAACTTCTAACCAACTCTGTAAAAAATAATAGATAATTACCTCATCTGTAAGATCGTTAACAATTGAATAAAGATCAATCTTACATGTAATAGATTATACAGAACTGAAGATTATTTGATGTCTATGTAATGATAAACCATTTATAACATACAAAACAAATATAGGAATCAAAATTCATATTCTTCCTCAATGAACAAAAATAAAATGAAATTCGATTTATGTATACGTTTTGAGGGTACAAAATAGTTCAACTTACCTATAATAGATTTTGAAAACAACAGAATATTTTATGGTGTCCACTTGTTTATAAATCAAACCTCCTACAAAATAAATGATGGAAACAAACTAGCTCATAATTGTACGGATTAAAATAAAAATAAGAAGAAAACAAAATTTAAGGCAAAAAAAACCCTAAGCAAAGATATGAAATCAATAATTTAGAACAAATTCAACATCGAATTAAATGAAAAGAAATATGACAAAATAAAAGTCAATGATCAATCTCAACGGAACCAAACAAAACAACAAATTGAACACCGAATAAAATGAAAATACAAATAAAAAATTAAACTCATTAATCGATCTCAATCACATTAGAGGTTATTTTGGAGGTCTATAAATAATGTTTCCATAAAAAATAGTAATATTGAAAGTAAGGTAGAAACGAATCACTATAAAATATGTATATATATTCACAAATAATTTAAGATAAAGGCAAAGTGAAGAACTATTGATAGGTAAAATTGAATTCTAATCAAAATAAAAGAAATAAAAATCAATCAAGGCTTTTTGCGAAGAATCCTTAATTTGGATTAGATAGAGAATATTGAACATGAGAGTGAAACCACTGAACATGAAAAATAACCGAGGAAATACAAAACGTCTTGTATACTAATGAAGAGAAGAGAAAACGAATTATTGTTACAATATAAAGCAAATATAAATGCGAGATTATTGTACGTGCAAATAAGAATGTTATAAAAGAAAACATATGAAATAAAGAGCTATATACTATAAAAATAAGATTTTATTCTCAAAGCAGTATTTATAAATCTAGTAACTTACTACAAATAAATAACCAAACTCATAGTCTTATAAGTCTAAAATAAATCATAAGAAGACATAACTTTAGGCATAAAACTCAAATAAAAGAACAGCAATTTTAAATAAAAATAATAAATTCAAAATCAAACTAAACGAAAAGATAGATAACATAATACAAAGATCAGTAACATTGAAGCCAATTTTAATTCATATTAACCAACATAAAATCTAATAAAAAATATTACATACCCAAAAGCATGAGACATACAACATAGAAGAGGGAATTCTTGTTGAATGTGACCTGACTTGCTCAGCAAGTTACGATCTTGAAGGAGTCTACAAAATAAATAGCACATGTTTTTTGATTTAGTCTTTCTTTTATCCTTAGTTATAGGACACATAGTTTTTTAACGTTCTTATTTCATTGTATTTAAAGCCTTGTGTTGTTGATGTTGAATAACACTTCAAGTATTGCTTCTGCAATAATTGCCTTGTGTTCAATTCTGAGCAATATACCAAGATTTGGTATCAGAGCCACACGAGAGGGGCCTATGAGAGAATCAAAAGGAGTGTTTGCGTAACCAAACACAGAAAGAGAGAGAAAGATGACAACACCTAACAAATTCGTTCAACCTTCAATACCTAGGTTTGATGGACACTTTGATCATTGGTCCATGCTCATGGAGAACTTCTTGAGAAGCAAGGAGATGTGGAGCCTAGTTGATGAAGGGATACCGGAAGCAGCAGTCGGCATAACAAGTTCGAGCGAAGCACAGAGGAAGAGTGTTGATGATGCAAAGCTGAAAGATTTGAAAGTGAAGAATTACCTGTTCCAGTCCATTGATCGAGAGATCCTGGAAACCATTCTTGACAAAAGCACATCAAAGGCCATCTGGGAATCCATGAAGCAGAAGTATGCTGGCTCCACCAAGGTCAAATGAGCTCAACTGTTGTCCCTGAGAAAAGAATACGAACTGCTATCCATGAAGGAAGGAGAGAAAATCGACAACTTCATTGCTCATACCATGGTGATAGTCAACAAGATGAAAGCTAATGGTGACAAGCAGATGCAGAATGAGGTAGTTTCCAAAGTCCTACGTTCTCTAACACGTAAGTATGAATACGTTGTTTGCTCCATCATAGAATCTAACAATATAGAGACCATGTCCATTGATGAGCTTCATGGAAGCCTCTTAGTACACGAACAACGTATCTTGAGTCAGCAAGAGGAAGAACAGGTCCTCAAGGTAACTGAAACCAGTGGTAGAGGACGAGGTCGAGGAGGTTATCGAGGACGGGGCAGGGGAAGAGGCAGAAGTAGTTATATCAACAAAATCATGATTGAATGCTACAAGTGTCATAAGTTAGTGCACTATCAGACTGAATGTCCAGAGTGGGAGAAGGATGCCAACTATGTTGAACTTGATGAAGCTGAAGAAATGGTACTAATGACCCAAGTTGACAAGCAACACGCTACCAGGGAACAAGTATGGTTTCTCGACAGTGGATGCAGCAATTACATGAGCGGAGACAAGCAATGTTTTTGTGAGCTTGATGAAAGCTTTCGTCGTAATGTCAAGCTTGGAAACAATACCACAATGGCGGTTATGGGCAAAGGTAATGTTCGTCTCTTACTGAATAGTACATCGCTTGTTATTTCTAACGTGTATTTCATTCCGGAGTTGAAGAACAATTTGATAAGCATTGGTCAAGTTCAGGAGAAGGGGATTGCAGTATTCATCCAGAATGGAGTGTGCAGTATGTATCATCCAAAAAAGGGGCTGATCATGAGATCCACTATGACAACAAACAGGTTGTTTGCTGTTGTAGTTGACACGATGTCAAAGGCGCCAGCCTGCCACAGTGTGACTTGTGATGACAATGCCTACTTATGGCACTGTCGCTATGGGCATCTCAACTATGAAGGGTTAAGGAAGCTGAAGAAGGAGGAAATGGTACTTGGATTACCTAAGATTAAAAAAATCTAAGAAGTTGTGTACAAAATGCATTACAACCAAACAACATCAAGATAGTTTTCCCAAGAAAAGCTCTTGGAGGGCGAGTCAGAAACTTCAACTCATTCACTCTGATTTATGTGTTCCGATAACACCAAATTCTAGTAGCCACAAAAGGTACATCATGACCTTCACTGATGATTTTTCTAGGAAGAGTTGGGTCTATTTCTTGGATGAGAAGACACAAGCTTTTGAAACATTCAAAAGGTTCAAAGCGCTTGTGGAACGAGAGACTGGTTTGTTGTTGAAATGTTTACGCGATGATCGGGAAGGAGAGTATAATTCCAATGAATTCAAGCAGTACTGTGAAGAATGGGGAATCCGTAAACAACTCACTGCTTCATACACACCTCACCAAAACGGTGTGTTTGAAAGAAAGAATCGTACCATTCTCAACATGGTACGTTGTATGCTGAACAACAAGAAAGTTCCTGAGAAGTATTGGCCAGAAGCTACTGCATGGAGTATACACATACTGAATCGAAGTCCCACGGCAGCTTTGAAGAATGAAACACCCGAAGAAGTATGGAGTGGGCACAAGCCTACTGTAAACTCATTCAAAATCTACGGGTGTATTGCTCATGTGCATGTACCTAAAGAGAAGAGGAAAAAGCTGGATCATCGAAGCACCAAATGTGTCATGTTTGGTATTTCAGAAGAATCTAAAGCATACAGGCTCTATGATCCCTCTACAAACAAGATTATTGTGAGCAAAGATGTCATATTTGATGAGGAGGCTGAATGGGATTGGGGACAACAAATCACGAAACAGTCTCTAGTATGTGAAGATGATTCAGACTCTGAACAAGAAGAAGAAGCACAGGAACAAAGCACTGAAGCTAGCAACACAGAGGTGGAAGATGATCATGTTGAGGCTGAAACAATTGTTGAAGGAAGACCAAGAAGGAGTCCCATGTGGATGAGGGACTATGTCTCAGGAGAAGGTCTGTCAGAAGAAGAGGAAGAAGATAGCAATTGGGTGATGTTTGCATCCGTCACTGACCCGATCTCATTTGAAGAAGCTATAACCTGTGACAAATGGAGGAGAGCAATGGACTTGGAGATTGAAGCAATCAACAAGAATGACACATGGGAGTTATGTAGCCTGCCACTAGGAATTAAAGCCATCGGTGTAAAATGGCTCTTCAAGATGAAACTCAATGAGAATGGTGAAGTTGATAAGTGCAAGGCACGTTTGGTTGCTAAGGGTTATGCTCAGAAATATGGCATAGATTACACTGAGGTTTTTGCTCCAGTAGCAAGATGGGACACAATCCATGCAATTGTTGCACTCGCAGCTCAGAAAGGTATGAAAATTCACCAACTTGACGTTAAAAGTGCATTTCTGTATGGCAGACTTGCAGAAACTGTGTACGTTGAGCAGCCGCAAGGCTATGAGGAGAAAGGAAAAGAAGATAAAGTCTATAGATTGAAAAAGGCCTTGTACGGCCTCAAGCAAGCCCCAAGGGCATGGTACAGTCGAATTGAGGCTTACTTCACAGAGAAAAAGTTTCAGAAGTGCCCTTATGAACCAACGTTGTTTGTCAAGACAGGTAATAAAGGAGAAACCCTTGTAGTATCTTTGTATGTGGATGACTTGATCGTGACAGGAAGAAAATGAGGCTGATTGAAGAGTTCAAGTCATCGATGAAAACTGAATTCGATATGACAGACTTGGGGGAGATGAGATACTTTCTTGGAGTTGAAATAATCCAAGATGATACCAGAATTTTCATGAGTCAAAAAAGGTATGCGCATGAGGTTCTGAAGAAATTCAAACTGGAAGTTTGTAATCTAGTAAAAAATCCCATTGTTCCAGGTTGCAAACTGGAAAAGGATGATCAAAGTGGCAGTGCTAATGTGAGATTGTATAAACAGATGGTAGGCAGCCTCATGTACATGGCGGCAACAAGGCCTGACCTCATGTACGTGATTAGTTTGGTTAGTCATTTTATGGCGAAACCAACAGAGAAGCATATGTCTGCAATTAAGAGAATTCTCAGATATGTCAGAGGTACAGTAGACTTTGGCATGCATTATAAGAGGCATGGAGGTGATAAATTGGTGGCATATTCCGACAGTGATCACGCAGGAGACTTGGATACAAGGAGAAGCACTTCAGGATACGTATTCTTTTTAAGTAATGCAGCAATTTCCTGGTCTTCAAAGAGGCAACCAATTGTGACCTTGTCGACAACAGAAGCCGAGTTTGTTTCTGCTGCTTCTTGTGCTTGTCAACTAGTTTGGCTTAGAAGAATTCTAGAGTGCATTGGACTCCCTCAAATGCAATGCACTACCATTCACTGCGACAACATGTCCACCATCAAGTTGTCCAAAAACCCTGTTATGCACAAGAGGAGTAAGCACATTGACGTCAAATTTCATTTTCTTAGAGATTTTGTGAATGATGGTATTATGAAGCTGGTTCATTGTAGCAGTACAGAGCAACTATCAGACATTATGACTAAGCCTCTAAAGTTGGAGACCTTTGAGAAGCTTAGAGGAATGTTAGGGATGTGCAGAGCATCGGAGATAAACTGAAGCAGTGGACTTCAGTTTAGGAGAAGGAATGTTGAATGTGACCTGGCTTGCTCAGCAAGTTACGGTCTTGAAGGAGTCTACAAAATAAAAGGCACATGTTTTTTGATTCAGTCTTTCTTTTATCCTTAGTTATAGGACACGTAGTTGTTTAACGTTCTTATTTCATTGTATTTAAAGCCTTGTGCTGTTGATGTTGAATAACACTTCAAGTATTGCTTCTGCAACAATTGCCTTGTGTTCAATTCTGAGTAATATACCAAGAATTCTATGATTACATTTATATAATCGATTTTTCAAACTTGGAATTCAAAGGGAAAAAACATTGATATGATAATATTTATAGATTTAAAAATTTATTTTAGAAAGTAAGAAGAGAAAATGAGCTGGAATATTTATGAATAGCTGAAATAGAAAATGATTTATTTTAGATAAGAAGTTGAGAAAATGAAAGTAATAAAAGAAAATGAGCATAGAACATTGCTGAATAGCTAAAATAGAAAATAAAATTGTATATTGTTATTAGCATATAATTGAAATTTAATTTGAAGCTTGGAATGATAAATAATTATTAGAGTGGTAAGTGAAACTTTTTCTCTTAAATCATCTGGAGAGAGGATTGAGATTAAGGATAAATGAGAAAGGTTAAGTTTGATTATTATTTTTCAAAAGATATTTGCTGCATAGAAGCCAGAAAATTGGATAGGTAGTCTGTCAATAAATGTTTATTACCGTATCCTTTATGCTCTAAGAAGATATGGAATATTAATACTATAAATAATTTATGATGGAGTAATAGACAAATGAGAGTTTTCATCAAAATATTTTTCCTGATATTTACACTTTTACTCACTTGTTGTTGGGATATGCCACAAATTCTACTGCAATTTCTCCCAATATCAAAAGTTAAACTTTATACACCATGTTCGGATACATCTACTACTTAGATTGTTCGTTTATAAAGGTGAAGTTTAAATTACTTACCACGTTACATGTATACACAGTTATATTTCGTTAGGTGCTTGCATCAGTATTACCATATATGAAGATGATATTTGAATTACTCAGTACGTTTCTTTATCCGAATAAAAGTTATCCAAATTTACAATCAATGCAGTGCATTTTGACCATAACTAACGACAAATCTGTTTACTTACTTTTTCTCTCATATTTTTGTTAGAATAATGAATGATGTAGAGAGAGGAAGAGGGATATTGGGTATTGAGTGAAAATCAAAGTCCTACATTGTAGGATTCTTATGCCAATACCAATATATATACTAATACCCACTATACCTTATAAAAACAAAGAGAGAAGGAAGCTTGGGCTTGGGCTTGTGTGCATGAAGGCTTGGCATATGTATTGATAATTAATATTAAAATGTCAAAGATTGGGCCTTGGGCCTTGGGGCTCTTGGGGTCTCGTGATTAGATGAGCCGTCGTCTGCTACATGGGCCTGCTGCGCTAATTTTGGTTCGAACGTGTCTGTTCACCCAGACGCGTCCGTTTCCATCCAACGCAACCAGTTCCAGGCGCACGCGTTCGTACGGATGCGGGTTAAAGGGTCGCAACCTTTCCAGCAGTCACGACCGCTCCGAATAGGCACCTCCTCCAACCTATAAATAGGCGGCCAGAATATGAGAAACAAATAAGTTTTCTCTCTCAAATTTTGTTCCTTCTTCCTCTGTTCTAGTGCTATAATCTCTTCAGTTCGTCGGCGCTCCGTCAGCAACCGCGGGGCTGGTCCGTTTCATCCTGGGAAGCAAATTGCTAACAACCGTAAAACTACTACGGCGGCAATATTGTTTCAAGGAAACAGATACTCTCTGGACTCGGACAACTCAATAGGTATAATACTATTACAATAATTTTTTGTAACGGTTCCGCACCGTAGCATTCTATACCAGAATTGTAAACTGATTTAGTAACATTTCTTTGGTGACTATCGGTTTCGCGACACTTTTACGTGATTGCGAATAACAATCTTGAAACAATATTGTATTGTTGTAGACGACAATGTCTCAAAATAGCAACAATAACGCTACACCAACACAGACGGTGACAACTGCTCAGCCTACGGCTCTGGTTCCAACTATGGCAATGTCTCATGTAGAAAGGCCAGAAAAATTCAACGGGACAAATTTCAAGCGTTGGCAACAGAAGATGTTGTTCTATCTGACGACATTAGGGCTCGCCAAATATCTAACCGAAGATGCTCCTGAAGTTGGCAAACTCGAACCCGATGCAATCAAAGTAGAGGCTGCAACTGTCTGGAAAAATTCAGATTTTATATGTAAAAACTATATTCTGAATGGTCTGGATAATAGCCTCTACAATGTTTATTGTACTGTTGCAACGTCCAAGGAACTCTGGACAGTCTTGGACAGAAAGTACAAAACTGAAGATGCAGGCATGAAGAAATTCATCGCTGGCAAATTTCTCGACTTCAAAATGGTAGATTCAAAGACTGTGATCAACCAGACTCAAGAATTACAAGTAATCATCCGTCAACTACATGATGAAAGGATGACACTGAGTGAATCTTTTCAAGTCGCCGCACCCATTGAAAAACTTCCTCCATCTTGGAAGGACTTCAAAAACTATCTTAAGCATAAGCGTAAGGAAATGACAATGGAAGAACTCATAGTTCGTTTGCGGATTGAGGAAGATAATAGGAATTTCGAGAAAAAGATTTCTCCGAATATGGCTGCCAAAGCAAATGTTGTTGAGTCAGACAACCCTAACAAGAGAAAATGTGAAAATGCACCTAAGAAGTTGAAGAAGAATTTCAGGGTTCTTGTCATAACTGTGGAAAGAAGGGGCACAAATCAGCTGAATGTCGCGCTCCCAAGAAGAAGAAATCAGAAGCAAATATGGCTGAAGTTGCAGATGGCATTTCTGATATGGATTTATGTGCAGTAATATCAGAATGCAACCTTGTTGGTAACTCAAAGGAATGGTTCGTAGACACAGGAGCCACTCGACACATATGTGCTAATAAGTGGATGTTTACGACCTATAAAACTACAACTGATGATGAACAACTTTTCATGGGCAATTCATCTACATCAAAGATAGAAGGCAAAGGAAAAGTTGTGCTAAAACTAACTTCTGGAAAGGAACTTACCTTAAGTGACGTTCTCCATGTTCCAGACATTCGAAAGAACCTGATTTCAGGGTCCTTGCTTAGCAAGCATGGTTTTAAATTAACCTTTGTGGCTGATAAGCTTGTATTGTCGAAGAATGGAGTGTATGTAGGAAGAGGATATGTGTGTGATGGTTTATTCAAAGCAAATATAACCACTATTGTACCAAACAATGATATGAATAAAAGTGAATCTTCTGCTTATATTGTTGACTCCTCTAATATATGGCATTCTAGATTAGGGCATGTGAATTTTGATACACTGCGAAAAATGATTAATCTAGAATTTATATCAAAATGTGATATAGACTCCAATTATAAATGTCAAATTTGTGCAGAAGCAAAATTGACAAGAACCTCGTTTCATCATGTTGAACGAGAAACTGAACCTCTAGACCTTATACACACTGATGTATGTGACTTGAAAATGTGTCAAACTAGAGGTGGAAAAAGGTATTTCATTACATTCATTGATGATTGTACTAGATATTGTTATGTGTATCTCCTTAGAAGCAAGGATGAAGCATTCGACATGTTTAAACAGTATAAAGCCGAAGTTGAGAATCAACTCAATAGGAAAATTAAAGCTTTAAGAAGTGATAGAGGAGGAGAATATGAATTTCCTTTTGAGGAATTCTGCGCTGAACATGGTATTATACACCAAACTACAGCACCATATTCACCTCAATCCAACGGTATAGCCGAACGGAAAAATAGAACTCTTAAAGAAATGATGAATGCTTTACTAATCAGTTCGGCAAATCATATTTTAAATAAAATACCACGAAAGAAAACATCTAAGTCTCCTCATGAACTTTGGAAAAATAGACCGCCATCCTACAAATACTTAAAAGTGTGGGGGTGTCTGGCCAAAGTAGAGATACCTAAACCAAAGAAAGTCAAAATTGGACCAAAAACAATCGATTGTGTATTCATTGGATAAGCACAAAACAGTGCTGCTTATCGATTTCTAGTACACAAATCTAAAATTGATGATATTCATGAAAATACCATCATCGAGTCGAGAAATGCAAGATTTTTCGAACATATATTCCCTTTAAAACAGGGTACTGACAATTGTGTTCAGAAGAGAGCAAAGGAAGATGAAATCAATGATTCTCTTGAGAATACTGAACAAAATAACCTTCGGCAAGATACTGCTGATCAACAAGTGGAGGAACCAAGAAGGAGCAAGAGGTCAAGGACCTCAAGAACTTTTGGACCAGATTTCTACACATTTATGTTAGAAGATGATCCATTAACCTACAAACAAGCTATGTCCTCCAACGATGCCCCTTACTGGAAAGAGGCCATTAACAGTGAGATAGAATCCATCATGGCTAACCACACATGGGAGTTAGTTGATTTACCTCAAGGATGCAAAACCTTAGGTAATAAATGGATATTCAAAAAGAAATTGAAACCTGATGGTTCAATAGACAAGTACAAAGCTCGTCTTATAGTCCAAGGATTTAGACAAAAGGAAGATCTGGACTATTTTGATACATATTCACCAGTAACAAGGATAACATCGATAAGGATGCTTATTGCAATTGCATCCATACTTGATTTAGAAATACATCAAATGGATGTTAAAACTGCATTTTTGAATGGTGAACTAGAGGAAGAAATATATATGAAGCAACCCGAAGGGTTTATGAGCTTTGGAAATGAGAATAAAGTGTGCAAATTAGTAAAATCGCTTTATGGCCTTAAACAAACAAGCTCCAAAACAATGGCATAAGAAGTTTGATGAAACTATGTTATCAAACGGATTCACAATAAATGAATCTAATAAATGTGTCTATATAAAACAAGCACATATTGGGTATGTCATTGTTTGTCTTTATGTTGATGACTTGTTGATCCTAGGTAATAACAAGGCCATAATAACATCTACAAAGAATATGTTATCCTCTAGATTCGATATGAAAGACCTAGGACTGGCTGATGTGATATTGGGTGTCAAAATTTTGAGAACACCACAAGGATATGCATTATCCCAATCACATTACATCGCCAAGATACTTGAAAAATTCAAGCAATATAATATTACTATTGCAAAAACACCAGTAGATATGACCCAGAATTGGGTAAAGAACACTGGTGACGGTATCTACCAGCTTGAATACTCTCGTATACTAGGAAGTATCATGTATATTATGAACTGCACTAGGCCAGATATCGCATACACTGTAAGTAAGCTGAGTAGATTTACCAGCAATCCTGGTAAACATCATTGGAAAGCGATAATCAGAGTTTTAGGATACCTAAAGTATACGCAGAACTATGGTCTACACTATACAAACTATCCTTCAACAGTGGAAGGATACTGTGATGCCAATTGGATAACTGGATCACATGATACAAAGTCTACAAGCGGATATGTGTTCACATTAGGAAATGGAGCAATATCATGGAAATCATCCAAACAGACTTATATAGCTAGATCTACGATGGAATCAGAGTTTATTGCACTAGATAAGACTGCAGAAGAAGCAGACTGGCTTCGAAGTTTCTTGGAAGATATTCCAAATTGGAGCAAACCTGTGCCTCCAATATATATACATTGTGATAGTCAATCAGCTATTGGAAGAGCTAATAGTACATTATACAATGGTAAATCTAGGCATATTCGTCGTAGACATAAGACAATAAGACAACTTCTCTCTAATGGAGTTATCACTATAGACTACATAAGGTCTAAAGATAACATAGCGGATCCACTAACAAAAGGCTTGCCAAGAGAGAAAGTTCAAACCTTATCGATGGGAATGGGGTTAAGGCCCATAGAATAAAAGTTTTTCTAAAATGGAAACCCTACCTAGTTGACTGGAGATCCCAAGATCTAGGCTCAAAGGGACAACTGAGTTTAAGAGAAACTTGGTAGCACTGTTACTCACAAACCATTCCTATGATAAGTCAGTGCATTACTTGTTTGAAAATAGGATAAGTATTAATACTAATGATGTCTGTACTTAGGGTATTGGAAATAACCATTACAGAATCACCTACGTAAGTGTGAAGGCGCCGCTTCAAGGAGAATTGTAAGGCCGATTCTCTAAAACACTTATGAGACCAGGCAGATGTTCATGGCTAAAACAAACACAAACAGAGAACGAAGGATTATAAGAAATATTTATCGTGTGTTATCTATTTTAGAATTACACAAAAGGCTTACAGTTCAAGGACCTTCTAAGTCTACTGATTCGCCTGTAATTCAAATAGGTAATCACTAGGAAAAGTTCAAGGCCAAAGTGCTACTTTAAACCGATACGATAAATATCTCATGAAACTAAGAACAACTACTCATTCATGTGGGGGATTGTTAGAATAATGAATGATGTAGAGAGAGGAAGAGGGATATTGGGTATTGAGTGAAAATCAAAGTCTCACATTGTAGGATTCTTATGCCAATACCAATATATATACTAATACCCATTATACCTTATAAAAACAAAGAGAGAAGGAAGCTTGGGCTTGGGCTTGTGTGCATGAAGGCTTGGCATATGTATTGATAATTAATATTAAAATGTCAAAGATTGGGCCTTGGGCCTTGGGGTCTCGTGATTAGATGAGCCGCCGTCTGCTACATGGGCCTGCTGCGCTAATTTTGGTTCGAACGTGTCTGTTCACCCAGACGCGTCCGTTTCCATCCAGCGCAACCAGTTCCAGGCGCACGCGTTCGTACGGATGCGGGTTAAAGGGTCGCAACCTTTCCAGCAGTCACGACCGCACCGAATAGGCACCTCCTCCAACCTATAAATAGGCGGCCAGAATATGAGAAACAAATAAGTTCTCTCTCTCAAATTATGTTCCTTCTTCCTCTGTTATAGTGCTATAATCTCTTCAGTTCGTCGGCGCTCCGTCAGCAACCGCAGGGCTGGTCCGTTTCATCCTGGGAAGCAAATTGCTAACAACCGTAAAACTACTACGGCGACAATATTGTTTCAAGGAAACAGATACTCTCTGGACTCGGACATCTCAATAGGTATAATACTATTACAACAATTTTTTGTAACGGTTCCACCGTAGCATTCTGTACCAGAATTGTAAACTGGTTTTGTAACATTTCTTTGGTTACTATCGATTTCGCGACACTTTTACGTGATTGCGAATAACAATTTTTACGCTGAACGAACGAGTTTTGCAACTAGAAAAAGGAAAACAAATCATGGACCAGTATTTAAAAAATATTAACAGATAAATAAAACGGCTAAGCCTTTGCTGTTTTATTTATTTGTTCTTTTACTTTCATTTCTATTTGAATAGCATTAATCCACTTTTTTGATTAGATGTACGATATGGATTCAAGTAGAATTTTGATTAATGACTTTTTGAACCATGAAATTTGGCCAATATGGACTGTAATATAATATCAGTTAACATGAATTTGTTCTTCAATCATCAGCTGTGATAAAAGAAGTACACTCAGGTCTAAATATGAGAGTGCAATCATGTATCAAAATGGTTATGTCAGATGCAACAATTCAAATAACAAATAAACTTCAGCCATTGCTTCCGTTGAGAATCATGAAGAATTTATTCACTTAAGTAATAAATTGCTACCGTTTAATCTACTGTATCAAAAAGGTACATCACCATGAATAAGCAAGAAAATTGCTACCTCTGATTCCTACGAACATAGCAAACTACAAATTTAGAAAATACTATGAATTAAAACAAACGCCTTCCGTAACTTACGTGAGTTATGAGGTCGGCAACGGAATCTTTTTGTTTACGTATTAAAGTAAAATTGTATTTCATGTTAACTATAAATATCTCTATATTTTGTCTGTTACGAAAGCTTCCCGTTCCAAAGACAGCACGTCTTTTGTCTTCTTCTATTTCCTTTGTAGATAACAAAATTGACGTCTATGTTTATTCATTTCCCAGACGGCTCAAACGCCACCGATTATACAAGGTCATCAAAAATTCATATCATAACATATACTCCTCCATTCTCATTCCTTTGCATGCAGTTCAATTGATAATGAACTACTCTCAACTAAGCAATGTCTACATGTACATTATATTCCCTTCCTTCCTCACCTTTATACTCTTATTATTCTTCATACTTCGCTCTTCAAGAGCTAGCACTAACAGAAACTCACCTCCATCTCCTTCCAAACTTCCGTTAATCGGAAACCTACATCAGTTCGGTTCACTCCCTCATCGCACGCTACACGCCCTATCAAAGACACATGGCCCTATAATCTCCATGCAAATAGGCCATGTCCCTACAATCATAGTCTCTTCTGCAGACATTGCTGCCGACATAATGAAAACACTAGACCTTAGTTTTGCTTCCAGGCCGTACAGCACCATGGCCAAATCACTTATGTACAATTGTGACATAGCATTTGCACCATATGGTGAGTATTGGAGGCAAGTGAAGAAACTATTTGTAGTGCACTTATTGAGCAACAAGATGGTGCAGGCCTTTCGATGTATTAGGGAAGAAGAGGTTGAGATTATGATTAGGAAGATATATGAAGAAGAGTTGAATTTGGTGAATTTGAGTGACTTGATCGTAGGGCTTAATAATGACATTATATGCAGAGTGGCTTTGGGGAAGAAGTACAGTGGTGAAGTGGGCGATGCACGTAGAATAAGGTGTATGTTACATGAGTTTTTGGAGTTGTTGGGTTCTTTTCCTATTGGGGATTTCATTCCTTGGCTTTCCTGGGTGGATGGTTTGAGTGGTTTGAAGTCGAGGGTTAAAAGGAGCTTTTGTCAACTCGATGAGTTTCTAGAAGGAGTGATAGAAGAACATATTCAAGCTAGGAAAGATGGTGGCAAAAGTTACAATGATGGGCACGGTGATTTTGTAGATCTTTTGCTGTCGATCGAAGAGAATGATGAAAGTGTTGGTATTTCATTTGGTAGGAATAATGTCAAAGCACTGATTTTGGTATGTTCCTTTTTCTAAGACTTTTTGTTGTAAAGGTTAACCTCCAAACTGAAACCATAGCCTGAAAAGAGCTGGGGTATGGTTTTTGCACGTACATATTGAAAGATTATTAAATTTTGCAGGATGCATTTGCTGCAGGAACTGACACAACATCCACAGTCATAGAATGGGCAATGGCCGAGCTTATAACAAACCCGAAAATAATGAAAAAAGCTCAAAAAGAGATACGAGAAGTTGGTGCGCATGGTCAGTATATAACAGACAAGGAAGTAGATAAAATGATATATTTGAAGGCCATAGTGAAAGAAACTCTGAGGCTGCATCCTCCATTGCCTTTACTGGTTCCTCGAGATACAATTCATGATGTTGAACTAAAAGGCTATCACATTCCCAAGGGAACGAGAGTTATGGTAAATGCTTGGGCTATTGGACAAGATAAAAGAACATGGGAGAACCCTGAAGAATTCTTACCAGATAGATTTATAGATAATGATATTGATTTTAGAGGACAAGATTTTGAGCTTATTCCATTTGGAGCAGGTAGAAGAATTTGTCCTGCAGTTAATTTTGCAATCCCGGGTGTGGAACTTCCTCTTGCAAATTTGTTGCATAATTTTGATTGGGAAGTTCCAAAAATGATGGAAAAAGAAGTAACCGATATGAGTGAAAGTCCTGGACTGATCATACACAAGAAGTATAGGCTTGTTCTTGTTGCCAAACCATGGAAAATTTAACATATGGCTTTATGTGTGCGCGTCAATTACTACGTGTGAGTGGACTATATATTTTCCTACATGAAATAAAATCATATTATGAACTACAGATTTCAGAAATACAAATAATAGCCACAGTTACCAATTTTGAAGTCCTCGGTATCTTTGATGACTGTTTGCCTTGCTCATGCTAGAGGTTTACATGCAATTGGAATACAGTTCAATATGATTGATATTTTATTAAACATATCAAATGCACCTTGCAGAATTTGTACCTTAAGAGTGGTAGACGAACTAGTAATAGAGAATACAACGCTCTATGTGTTGATTTCACTGTAAATTGGGAACCAAACCAGAGGTGAAAAACAAGAAAAACAGACAGTCAAAATCCTATACAAAGATGGCTTTTTTCTCTAAGGTTAACATTACCAACGAATACTTAATTGAATTGAACTCACATTAATATAACAATTCTTGTATATTCATTATTATGGCATTCAAAATTATCTCTTTTCATCACAAATAATAGCATCACTGCTGCTATTTTGGTGAAATATAGTACAATTTCAATACAGAATATTGTCCAAATAATTTGTTTGATGTATTCGAATGGCTGCAACAGTAAAGTCTAGCATTCCCAACCATTTCCTTTCTTCGCTTTACTTTTCTCTCTCTCTCTGTTTTTTTTTCTGTTTGTTTCTCTTGTTAAAATAGCTAAACTCCATCATGTATGTACTTGCACATGATTGCTAATTCTTCATATTTTACTAGGAATTTTCCCTACAATAGGAACCTTTCGATCTTCAAAGGGCAAAAATTCTTTGTTCTTCTCAGCAATGAACTGGGAGAATCGAGATCCTTTAATTTCTCTCACTTCAGTTCTCCTCTTTTCCTCTGGTGGAGACAAAGACCACACAGTTGAAAGGATCTCATTTTGTTCATTGAAAGCTTCTAATATTGAAATGTCTTGCTTCTCTGCAACCATATAGAAAGAAATACATATATAATGGGTAATGTTTAAGGTCTGCAAAATATGGTATCCAAAGGAATAATATGGCACCTGAATACTTGAATATAGGTTCCAGTACTGCAGCAGGGATACTGAAATTGAGATAGGGTATGATTGTTCCCCCTCCATGTCTTGCATTGCTGAAGAAACACAGAAGAATAATACATTAAAAGTGTAAATATTTTGTATGCAGCAATTCAATCAAAATATCAGTCAAGGATATGTGCAGGTTTAATGACTTTGGTGGCATTAGCTGGAAGTAAAGCTAGGAACGAGCATAGTATTCCATTTATTTTAAGCGAAATAGAGATTGTGCGATCTTAGACTCTTAGTATAATTATGTATTGTCAAAAAAAAAAAATCCCCCTCTTTCACTGTGAAATCTGAAGGAATTTATTTGGTTAACTTTATAACATTAATCATTTATTTGAAAACCAAAATATACAGCTTAATAAAATATAACTGGTCGAATGGACTTTGTTGCATTAGCTGGGAAGTAATGTTTAGAAATGAGTAATATAGTATTTGACTCAATTTTAATTGCAATAAAGATAAGGAATATTTGCTAACGTAGGCTTCTTTTTGTAAACAATAACTGAAATAACCCACATTTGAAAATAATTACAAACGTAGACCTGTTTTTGCCAGGTAGACGTTGGCGCATTTTGAAAATGCGCCTTTGGACGAATTTTCAAAATGCGCCAACAGGCGACTTTACAAAATGCGCCAACAGGCGACTTTACAAAGGCGCATTTTCAAAATTCGCCTTTTCAAAATTCGTCGGGCATAGAACAAGAAATAGGTATGAATCTATACCCATAATTTGTCATTTCAAATTTAGGGCATGGATATTTTGCTTTGTTTCTTCATAAAAAATAAAAAATTAAGCTTGTAAAGTAAAGCGTTTAAAGATCAATGTTAATAAAGCATTTACAAAACTAACATTACAAGTATTTGTACACATTTTAGTCTTAGATTAAAAGCAATTTGAACTAGGTTAGAAGTAGTTTATAAAAGGCATATTAAAAAAGGTTCTTAAAAGCAACTTAAGATTATTTTTATAAGCAATCTATATGAACTACAAGGAGTTTAAATGCATTCATACTACTTTGTGGGTTAGGGGGTTGTCAATTTTTGGATAGTGTATAATTTTTATCGAAATGAATTGATTTTTAATATTTGTATTTTGTAGAGTATGTCGAGATGGAGCCCGAACCCGTTGATGGTAGGGTATTATTTCTTCAAGTCCAGCATCGTACTTCTAATAACATATGGATGCATGTGGTTTTAAAAAAAATTGTAATTTTGTGTCAGTTGGTATGATTCCTGCTTTTTAATTATGTATTTATCATTTGATCAGCGTGACGATTCAGATACCACTATAGATCACTCCACGTCGCTGAAGAAAGTGACTTCAAACCATCCAAGAGTATTGGCTGAGATTGAGAGGGCTGGTTTTTCACACATAATGAAGTTAGTATACATCCAGCTTGACCACTATCTTATCACTGCTTTGGTAGACAGATGGCGAACGGAGACCTCCACTTTTCATTTCCTTGTTGGTGAGATGACGATTACATTATGAGATGTAGCAGTGTTGTTAGGTTTGTCTATTGAAGGAAATGCAGTGGCTTATGGAGGAGTGGCATATGACTATATGCAACTATGTCGTGATTTACTTGGTCTTGACTCACCCCTCGAACAAACAAGAAGCAATGAGTTCGTGGAAGTCATGTGGTATCGACGTCAATTGTCGTACGATATTCCTACTGATGCTACAGAGGTTCAGATTCAGCAGCGAGCACGTGCTATTATTTTACAAATCATTATTTCGTGCTGAGTTATCCTATACGTATATGGAGTTATCCAAGCTCTCTCTTTTGGAGAATAAATCTATTGGTGGATGTCTGACACTAGTACAGGTTTGAAATAAATTTCAATAGTTTACTGTTTTACATGATTTGTCTCATTTTTTATCGTAATATTTTCTTTTAAATGCAGCTTTGGTCGTGGACTTATCTTCCAATCAAAAGATTGTTAGTAACAAACGTTGTTGTCGATCAGTCGATGCCGCTTGGATCTCGGTATATTTTTTATCCTTTTAATTTAATTAAACAGTGAAATTTTCATGTGTAATATTCAATTGTTAACATCTTATAACAGGTGGGTAGGATCAAAAAAAACGCGTCAAACTTCAAGACGGAGTGTGAAGTTCTACCGCAACGAGTTAGATGTGCTAGAGGATGACAAGGTGACATGGACACCATACACACATGATGTGCTAGCACAGCTTCCAGCCATGTGTACAGCTGCTAGATACTTGTGGACTGCGAGAGTACCACTCATATCTTACACATAAACTGCATTTCACTTACCCGACAGGGTTACGAGACAGTTCAGTATGATGCAACATATACCGAATGATGCGTCACCCTGCACGTCTACGTACAATGTAGAGGAGTATGTAACCCATATTCAGTTGTGGAATGAGTGCCATACAGCTACCCAGATTGAGAGGGAGCCCACCATTACGCTAGAGCAGTACAAAAGATGGTACTGGAACAAAACACGGCGATATGTTCTTACGACGCCAGTAGAGGCAGTGTATAGAAGTCCGTACGTTCTCAGAGCACCACTTGAGAGGAACGTGGTAAGTTGATGTTGTAAGTAGTATATCAATTAGTTATGATAGTGTGTGTGATGCTAATTTTCATTCAACGTTAAAGGCTGCTGATATAAGCAAAGCTTGGGAAGAAGCAAAAAGTCTTCATAAACGACAAACCGACGAGGAGGATAGAAGGATGTGCACTAACATCCAAAGGATTTTAGATGTTGTGTTGTGCAGGAATAAACTTGATAGGCCGAAACCTCCACTTCCAGTGCTTGTGTACACACGACGTCGTCCTAGAGGAGGTGCGGGTTCATCGTCACAAGGCACCTCGTCACAAGCTGCACCGGTACACAAAGAATTTGTTCCTAGCCCATCTCAACCAACGGCCGCATTACCTTCGTCCTCCACTGCGCGCCTAGAAAGGAGTAACAGTAGCACAGCAGTAGTAGTTCGAGACCACTGGTAATGCGTCGGCAAAGAAGAAGCCCGTGCGAATTTCATGAGCTTCACGACTAAATCGGTAATGTTGTTTGATGCGAATAGTTAGAGGTGATGTGGAAAGTGATATGTAATGTACAAACTAATGTTGTTTGGATTTGTAAAATGATGTTGAATCTATATAGTTGTGTTTTGTTTGCGTGTGGTCCAAAGTAATGTTGTTCGGATTGGTATGTTGTATGACTTTGTGTAATATGATGTAGTCGGGGGTTTGTAATTACTGCTCTATTTGCAGCAGCAGGCTTCCTTTGACGAATTTTCAAAATTCGCCAATGGGCGAATTCTTAAATTGCGTCCACGGGAGAATTTTGAAAATTCGCCCATAGAAACCTTTTATATTAAAACTAGTCAACCCCTTCTTTCTTTTTCATTTTTATTTGCTTTAAGGTCGAACCAAAAACCCAAATTTGTGTAAAATCATTCGCAGAAGTTATTAAGGTTGGTATTTTGTCTAATTTTTCCTCTATACTTACATTTGTAGATGTATAGTACGCCCTTTTCAATTTTGTTCAAATCGGAAAGTAAAACGACCCAACCCATGGTTGTAAGTTTGTGAAATTTGGATATTTTATTCAACTTTTCTTTTAGGTGAAAATGGATGATTGGGAGATCGATGATCAAACAATGATGGAAATATATGATGATTACGAACGGAACAAGGGCGTGAACGATGAGGTAGAATTTGTTCCGGTGACCCAAGTGGAAGATCTACCAAGAGTGGATGCTACAGAGACAAATGAAGAAGTAGAGACCAAACTTGTTTGTGCTACGCAGGCAAATGTCGTACTCGAGAATCCCCAACCGGTTCAACAATCATTGCATTCCAGGCTGATGACTGTACTTGCTCATCAAAACCCTGATAGATCAAGTTCTAGCATCATGGGACGTTCAGTACTTTGCTATTGCGGAGTTGAATGCAACGTTGTTGTTTTCAAAAGTCAGAGGAATGCATGACGTCGCTTTTACGGCTGTAAAGCGTATATCGATACACAGACGCATCAGGGGGTGCATAGTTGTAAATTTTTTGAATGGATCGATCCTCCACTGACAGAAAGGGGGGTCCAATACGCGCTTGAGATGCAAGCTAAGGTTAGTCGCTTGAAGAGAATGAATATTGCAATTCGCAATGAAATGCTTGCATAGTGCTACCGGTTACCACGTGATTGACCGTATGTTTTGCTGTATTGGAAGTTAAGTAATATTAGGTGGTGTTGTTTGTGTAAACATGCTTTTTATCATGTGTCAGTCCTGTATTTTCTATTGAGAAGTATCATATTGTTGAACAGACTAATATTTTGTTTTATATCATGGTGTAGGGTGTTTCTGAATTGGCGACTTTAGAAAAGTCGCCTTTGAGCGAATTCTCAAAATTCGCTTTCAGGCGAATTTTCAGAATTTGCACAAAGGCAACTTTTGAAAAGTCGCCAATTCAGAAACTACTTTATATCTAGTCAGCTTAAGCACTCACATCCTCATAACATACCCCTAGTTTTTTCAGATCTGAAGAACCTATTTTCTTTCAGCTTGCATCCTCAAACACCAAAACTCAATTTCTTTCGATAATCTGTTGGTTGTTGCCATAGAGTCCTTGCTGATCTACGCAAACGTCTTCACTATATCTCTGCATCGAAATTGGTAAGAAAATTACAAACCCTAGCTTTGTTACATCTATTGAAATATTTCTATATAAATGGCTGAAAATTGGTTGGTCAAATAAAAACTATTTGTTTGTAGAATGGCTAGAAATCTCATTCCCACACTTTGCTACTACGACGGTGATCAAATCGTCGACGAACAAAAAAACGGGAAGTATGTCGGCGGTTTTTATAAACCAGGAAGAGTACGCAAAGGTTGCACACTGTTTGAGTTGAAAGAATCTGTGTACAAAGCGACAAAAATAAGCGCAATCGAATTTGATATTGAGTTGGTCATTAACTGGCCTACGGATTCGGCTTCAAAAGCAATAACACTTTCAGACGATGAGGATGTTGAAGTTATGTTTTCTGCGGTTACCAAATCCATTGAGTTGTATGTTGGGAAAGTTGCAAAAGAAAATATGCAAGAACATGTACCATCTCCTATCGTTAGCACAGGAATAGAGTATTTTACAGATATGTTGGAAACTGATAATCCTTCAGCAAGCTTAGGTTCTCCTACTTACAGTAATCAATATGTACATGTTGTGGGTCATGGTCCTCCTCCCATAAACTATGGTTTCATGCCTTACATGATGTCGCAACCAACTTCAGAACAGTACTTCTCATACTACACACCACCTATGATGCTTCCAAGGTATCGTTGTTAACATTGGTATTTTGCGTGTACCTTTTTAAATTACAATTGCCTAATAGTTTCTTCTTACACATTCAGCTTCTAACAACAAATGCATCTACAAAATGTCTGTGCTGAACAACAAAATATTCATTTGTCGCAACCGATATATCTTACTCCATCAGAAATGTATGATATGAGTCAAAGGTCTGTGTAGCAATTTATTTGGGTAAGGTTTCCTATCTACTCTAGCTTCGTATTAAAATACTTTTGTAAACAGATTTACAAGTCTTAAGGATACGGCTGCAGAATATGGTGATGGACCGTCACAACACTCACCTGATTTCAATATTGGTATTGATATGGATGTTGATATAGATAGAGACACAGGACATGATCCTCTAATTGATAGTATGGATGTTGCGACGAGGACTAATAATGATGCATGTTGGGTAGAACGAATGCAGGTGAACAATGAATCGTCGAACTATGACTTTTCGAACGTGGATGATGTTGAAGGTGATGGTGAAGAAGCTCAAATGGAAGTACCGTTGGATGATGATCTATGTACTGCACAAATGATGGCAAGATCGGTTGTTGCTAATCTGCAATTTGCTGGGGGAAAATTTTCAACCACATGCATACAAAATGGATTTGTTGTTGGGATGGTATTTGAAAGTAAACAAAAGCTGTTATACCAATTAACCGAATGGTCAATTCTACATGGAGTTTCGTACAAGCCGATCAAGTCGAATAAAACTGTATACACTGTTATCTGTAATGTTGACACTAACTGTCCATGGAGAATACATGCAACAATCTCAAAGAAATCGCAGTCTGGCTGGTGGAAAATCAAAAAATTGCCTAGTGAACATACCTGTGTCAATCCTACAGTTAATTACAACCACAGGCAAGCCACTTCTAATTTTCTTTTGTCAAAAATCATGTCATTTGTCAAGGCCGATTTGGATATCTCAGCAGGTACAGTCCAAGTGCTTGTCGACGACCAACTGTTCATCAAAATTAGTTACATGAAAGCTTGGCGAACATTAAACAAAACGATAGAAAGAATTTATGGTGACTGGGCCGAATCGTATGAGACTTTGCCTCAATATTTCGAGGAAATAAAAAGAAGTAATCCGGGGTCTATTGGACATGTGACCTACGATGAAGTTGGAGTATTTGATCGTGCGTTTTGGGCATTTGGCCCGTGCATTACAGGTTTTCTACACTGCCGGCCATTGCTATGTATTGACGGAACACATTTGTATGGTAAATACAAAGGGACGTTGCTTGTTGCTACTGCTGTAGATGCGGATGACTGTCTGTTTCCATTAGCCTATGCAGTTGTCGAATCCGAGTCATATGATAGTTGGGGTTGGTTTTTTTCTTGCATGCGTGAATTCATTCACAGTGTTTGCAATCGTCGTATTACTTTCATATCGGATCGAATGAAAGGAATTCCGAAGGCTTTACAGGAGAAATGGCGAGAACCACACAAACATAAGTTCTGTGCACGACATCTTAAAGCTAATTTTCAAACAGCGGGTTTTAGAGATAAACGACTTACAACTTTGTTTTATTCAGCTGCATGTGCTTCAGAAGTAGTTGAGTACAACAAAATCAGAGAAGAAATTAAAGCTACAAATCCACGGGCTTATAAATGGATTGAAAGAAGTTTAGGGAATTTTGAAGAAAATTGGGCCCTATGCAAAGACGATGGAGTACGCTTTCATGTTATGACCATCAATGCATCCGAAAGTTTTAATGGTGTATTGAAAGGTGCTCGATTATTACCTATAAAGGTGTTTGTTGCACGAACCTTCTTTCGATCGGTTGAATATTTCTGCAAGAGACGAGAGACCGCAGATGCTATCACAACACGTTTGACTTCAAAATGGGAAGCTAAAATAGCAGACCGGGCTATTGAAGCACATCATTGTAGACTAGTTCGATTTAGTCGAACGGAATGGCAAGTGATTCATTGCTACGGCGATGAATTTAAAGTGATAATTGATGGTCCTAACTGTTCATGTACATGCAACATCCCCCTACTACAAAAATTACCATGTGCCCATGTAATGGCGGCTTGTTCGACACAGGATTACGGTGCTAACATAGCACATCATGAGTTTGCATCAAAGTGGTACTCTGTTCAAAGTTACAAAGCTTCACATCAGCCACAGTTTCATCCCGTGCGTGATAAGAGATACTGGAGACCATACACCGGTCCACATATATTGCCTCTACCTACAAGAAGACAACCTGGACGACCTAAATCTACGAGGATAAAAAATGTTATGGACGAGCATCAAACGCCTAAAACAAACAGGTGCAGCAAATGTGGATCGCAAGGTCATAACAGAAAGCGATGTACTTCAGCGACCTAAACTTTCATTATCAAATGTATGACTGCGTAACGAATTAAGATTTCAGTGTATTCAACTTTAAACGAATGTAATTTCTATGTATCGAACTAACTAGTTATGTATCGGACTTAAATGACCTTCGCAATTGTTAGATTTGAAAGCTGATATCTATGAAAGTTGTTAGATTTGAAAGTATATATCTATGCAGTTGTTAGATTTGATAAACTCTCTGTCTACTGTCTTGTTTGTGTGCAAAGTTTTTGCAAAGGCGAATTTGGAAAATGCGCCTTTGGGCGCATTTTGTAAAGTCGCATGTTGGCGCATTTTGAAAATTCGCCCAAATGCGCATTTTCGAAATGCGCCAACGTCTACCTGACAAAAACAGGTCTACGTTTGTAATTATTTTCCAAAGTGGGTTATTTCTGTTATTGTTTACAAAAAGGAGCCTACGTTTGCAAATATTCCTAAAGATAATGCAAGGTTAAGAATTGGTGTTGACCGCAAAGATTAATGCATTTTTTTAGTTAGTAACATCATGTATCTTTCTGAAAAGTTTGAATTTGCCAATATTTTTAAATAGTACGAGTTAAGTGTCATGTATCAGATGCTTCGAATACCAAGCATTCATTTTGCCTATAAAACAGAGTGATATGAAGAGGAAAAAAGAACCTGGTGACAAGTCCAATCAAGCGACCATTTGAGTTAACAACAGCTCCACCACTAGCTCCTGGATGTACAGCAGCAGTGGTTTGAAGCATTATTGGTTTATTCTTCTTTGTAATATCATCCACGTTTGAGTTGGGATACATGACAACATTCCCTAAAACTCCTGATGTTACAGATGGAGATAATTCTGCATTGGATACAAAATTATCGCATAAGCTTATATCACAGTATATTATTTCTTGTCCAATAAATTCAACTTACCAGAGCGAGGTCCAATAAGACCATGACCAATAACATAAACAGTAGATCCAACACATGGGCATTCAAATTCCGGAACTATAGGGAAAAGTAAATCGGGAACATTGTCAATTTGCAATAAAGCAACATCCCATGGCCCTTTCGAAACATAAACAGCTGTAGCTCGATATGTCCTATGCTGCTTCATATGATTTAATCTTACTGATATTCGCTTATAATTTCTTTGTAAATTATTGATTAATGATCCTTCGTGTTTTGCATTTGATGTTGTTCCTAGTCCAGGCTTCTTTGTAAACCTCTCTGGGTCCAATACATGAGCATTTGTTAGAACGAGGCCATGACTATTGATTACAATACCGGAAGCCCAAGTGCCATCATTTACCATGACTAAAACAATTGAAGTGATGGCCATTTCTAAGGAGTTTGTGAAACTCGGAGAATGATTGGATATTATGTTTATGTTCTTATTCTCGATCCTGTTGCTTTGGGCAGCCACTATAGCGTCCAATGATATTGCAAGCTATATGAAAAAACTTAAAGAATGTAAGATGGTATTTTTACAAACATGAAATGGTGAAACCGAACTGTGTATCCACAGAAAGAAGCCTAACAGTGAGAAACAATAATGCATTTTCAGAATTTATGAGTAATACAAAAAAATGAACTCATGCAAATACCAACTATGAGTATGTGTAACCTATATTAATTAGAAAGAAGAAGAATATGACTAATCGCTACCAATTCTTGCCTACTACTTTTTATCATGACATTTTTTTGGTGGAGGAGAGAAAGCATTAACCTTATATTTGATTGAAAATTATGCTTATGACAATTTTTTTCCAATTTGCTGCTTTGGGCAGCCACCATAGTATCTCATGATATTGCAAGCTATATGGAAAAACTTCAATAACGTAAGATGACACATATTTTACAAACGTGAAATAATGGAACTAGACTACATTTGTTTGCAAAAAGAAGCCTAATTGTGAGAAATAGTAACACATTCTCATAACATATGGTATGGTTAATAAACAAAATGAACTCATGCATATACCAACCATGAGTATATGTAAACTTATAACATACATTTGGTTTTGGTATAATTACCTTGAGGAAGTAGAACGGAGAAGAATATGATTAATGAATACTATTTCTTGTCAACTGCTTTTTATCATGACGTCTTTGATGTTGAAGAGAGCGCACTAAATTTAATTTGTGTTGGCGTAATGTATAAGCAAGAAACCCCACTTTATAGAATTATATCCATCAAAATTCAAATTTGAAGGTTAATTACATGTTGAGGATCGCTCTTTTATCAAAAAAAAAAGTTAATTACATGTTTAGTTCATCCTATACGCCTATGTTATTTCTATTTTATAATAATATATGTTCAGCTAAATGCTGCGCATTAAACAAATTTTATGTTTATTGATGTTTCTAATATCTATTACAACATAAAAAACTCTAAGTGAAAAATTATCGTGAAAAATTATCGTGGTAAAAAACATCATAAAACCGATCAACGTTTAGTAACTAGACTTTTTATTTTATTTAGTTACTAGACTTTTTATTCTAAAAACACAGGCTTAGTAGGCTCGGATAAATTATTTGTGATACCTGAATTTCTGCAATCCCTCCTTTTTGCTTTAATGGTTTAGTTAATATACCAGTAAGGAAACCACGCTTGTTAAAAATAGGCCCACCTTCCATTCCTGAAATACAAAACAGCCCATTTTAATAACCTGTTCGGTGCGATGATAGATTAATAGAAGATGTGGTCATAATTTTCCATACCAGGAAGGCAATGGATGTCAACCATTAACAGGGGGCTGCGATTAGAATTTGACAGCACGCTGTTTGCTATGGTTCCAGTTGCAATGCTGGATGAAGAAGTCAATGGTCAACTTAGATGGTATATCTATATATTAATAAAAGATTTGATGCATAAGAAGAGTTGTGAAAAAAAAAAGGTTTTTACTCCACTAATAAGGTAAAATTATTCCCATGATAAAGCATTTACTGCTAAATACATTACAATAACTCGGCTAATTACATTTTGAACCACAAATAAGGTTAAAAGCATTAATTTCAATGATTCAGCACATTACCATGAACTCCATCAAAGAGTAGTTAAACTTGAACCAAAACAACTTTTACGACTAATTTTAGAAAAAATATATTTTACTGCTAATGACAATACGGAAATACTGATCATGTAGATATCATATCTGTAAACACATGTGCAATACATACTCCACGTGCAATTATAAATTTACATGCCATAGTGTTTTATATGTTTAATATCAAATTGTGTCTTCATGTTATTGAAATCACCTGTTATAAAAATGGAAGGGAGACAAAACCCCAAAGGGAGAGCCCATTGCTAGCAGAAAGTCGCCTTTCTTTTGACATTCTAATAGATCAAATTTAAGTTCCTCCTAGACATCATAGCCAGCAATAATTATGATATTGCCTAAAGATTGCATAAAGAAAAACAAAAGGAGTTTCTAGTAAATCAATTCCTTATTAGTTAGTGAAAAATAATAAGTGCATATGCTACGTAAAGTGAATGTACCTTGAATTTTAATGTTGAAATACCCAAAATAGCAATTCTAGTGGCTACTTTAGCCATAACAGTGACATTATTCGGTTCATCCACGGAAGAAAGCCTATAAAACTGATCCTTAAGGCCTATATCAGGGTCATCCTGCAAAATACTAGGAAATATATTACTGAATATAATAGTGACGCGCACTAGGAAAGTTAACAAACCATGAGAGCTCATGTTCATATTTATGCAAACTCGTGACCAAGATAGTAAGTTCTTACAAGTTTGAAATTTCACCTGTTGGATAGAATCATTATTCAAGGGAGGCAATGACCAGCTAAGCTCCCATGAACTTTGTTCAAATGGGCCACCATGGGCTCCTAATAGTGAAATAACCGCATCAGCAGCTGCAGGAATATTCACCTGGTAGGTGTGAAAATATTATAATTTAAGAATTTGCCTAATAGTTTGTCGAGAAGAAAAGTTAAATGTTCGTGTTTACGACATTAATCAAACTAATATTATATATATATGTCAGTAGCATGGGAAAGACTGTATTTGATTGAATTGGACCAAGTTCTCTTTAAAAGACGAATATAGTTGAAGTTACATCCAATGTTTAATATGTGATACCGAATACCGCCTACTAATTTGACATTGGTCAAGAACTCAGAAGGACTCCGCAATGTATGAAAATAAAATATAAATAAAAAAGTGACACACACAAAAGTTTACTTGTCTAAGTACTAGTAATAACACCAAATTTTAGCAGCTGACTTTTGTGGGGAAAACGAATATAAAATGATCAGCAAATGACTATGAATTGGGGATGTGATCACATTTATCATTTATAATCAGACACATAATCTAACCATGACTTACGATTGTGCATATAACTTCACAAATAAATATGACCATGAAAAGCACACTAACATTTATTCAAGATCATCGCACAAGCCTCTAAAAAGACAATCTGAAACATGCAACTATGAACTATGGGCTGCAAATATGAAGTGAAAGAAATTTAAACTGCACATACGATTGCCAACAATTTAGATGAAACCCAAAATGGATCTCTATCAGGACTTTCATCTTTTCCCACTTCTTCTTTTGCCTACAAAAGTTTAACTCACATCACTCAACATTTTATTGGCTTTGCTAAATTTATACTCTTGTATTATTCATCATAATATCTACCTCTACAAGAACATCAATGGAGGCACCAGGAATTAATCTTGGGAGAGATTCCTGAAAAGGAATAAATTACCATATCAGTTTTTTTGCTACTTCTTCATGTTAGATTAAAAATATAATTTACAGCATGATCAACCTGAGTAGGATTTTTCCTATGCTCGGCAATCAAGAAGGGTTCAATAACAGAGGCCATAGTGATAACAATAGTGCCTGAATGATGATTAGTTCGTGTGATGTGTTCAAAAATATGTGATGGGTCATCCAAAAGAACCCCAGACGCCGAGAGTGAAGTTGTTCCTGACCTGAGCTATCCACCAGATAACACTGAAATTAATTATCCATCAAGACCAACAATAAATTTTGAGGAAAAAAAATATATTCGCATATAGAAATCGTACATATTTTTACCTCTTTTGCCAAAAAAAAATAAAAATAAAAATAAAAAATTGGAAAAAGAAGAGGTATTCCAAGAAAACAAATAAATCATCAACTTCAGTTTAACTCAAATCAATTGATATCAGTTATATGAATATATAACAACACTGAATCGTGTTGTTGAATATCATCCAAGTTTTAAGATCTAAAACATTCTTATCATTTAGATCTGATCTACCATATAAGGGGATTGGTATTGAAACTCAATTTTACTTCTCACACATCCATCAAAGTTTGTATGTAAAAGTGGAATGTAGCCATGTAGGAAGTAAGAGGAGAAAGAAAGGGGAGTGTTGATATCACTCCTCTTTTATAAACACCATCCATGTTTTGTTTATCCTCTCTTCCTTTTTTTTCACATTCCCTTTTCTACGTTTTTTAAAGACAGCAGCTGTTGGCCATCTATAGATATATCCAAACTATTGTAAATGAATTTATTTTTCTCACCTTGTCTCGTATAGAAATCGATGTACCTAAAATTTCTATTCTTGGTTATATATTCATCATAGAAAGTCACCACGACTCACTTTGTTTAATTTTTGTTCCAAATATACAGTCTTACACCTACATAGTCTAAACATCTACGATTTTCTACAAAATTCAAAATATGTAGCCACTGGACTAACTACCAGAGGGAGTTTGGTATTACCTTTGTAAATAAGATAAGTAGGGGTGTAAATCGGTCGGACCGGACCGGACGGAGGTGTGTTCAGTTTCTGTCCTAAATGAAATCGGACCGGACACGGACCGGACGAGATTTATGATCGGACAAATTTTGTTGTCCTAATTCATGTCCTAAATAAAATCGAACGGACACGGACGGACGTTTTTCGATCACGGACTCGGACGGACACGGACGAACATTGCTATTTACCTCATATTTTATATTTTTAATATAATTTCTACCAATTATATTATTTTTATCGGTATATATACTGAAGAATAAGCATTTTAATGATCTTTACTTAATCAACCAACCAAACAGTTGTCATAAATATTTTGAAGAGCATAATAGATATACCGACTTATAAGAAATTCGAACGAATTTAGACGAATTCAAACGAACATCGGTCGGACAAGGTTTTTTTTCGTACAAATTTTGCTGTCATAATTCATGTCCTAAATGAAAATCGAACGAACTCGGACGGACATATTTCGGCCACGGACGCGAACGGACATCGGACAGTCGAACAAAATTTACAGCCCTAAAGATAAGTAGCTTATGTAACTTGAAACTGATAGCTGACAACTTAAATTTTTGATACAAAAGTTGCAAATTAGTTAATAAGAGTCTTTCTTAAATTAGAAATAAATAAAAAATAAAACCGTAAGCAGAAAATAGCTGCTTATTTCATTTTGAGTACTCTACAACTAAATTTAATTGATATTTCAACTCAAATGTCCCATTTACTTGAAACTACTGTGGAAGTCACAATTCAAAACTACTTTAAGCAGTTGAAAGTAGATAATCCCAAACGGGCTCTTAACCTCATCAATTACAAAAGAAGCAGAGTTTACATCAATAGAGACAGATACACACAAAATATACCCAAAAAAGAACAAAAATAGAGCGAATCAATATTACTGGTGAAGGTGAAAAGCATGTTTCCTCATTTTTAGACCTTTAGGATCCTGAAACAAAATGATTATAATTAGTCACACTAATAAGAACCAAGCATAAATATCAATAAAAGTGAAATTAAACTAATTGTGGATAATATGAAGTGTCTGCTGCAAGAACTTACAGGGCCTTGTGTTCGAACCATGACTGCAAAATTACGAGCGAAATCAGCGAGCTCTGCTGTTTCCATTTCGTCCTTTAATTACAGATTTTGAGGAGATGAAACGGGAGGGGAGCAGCTGAATTTTATGCTTCTGGAGTTCTTTTTCCTCTAAAATTTATCCAAAGCCTAGAAGAGCATGCTGTCATCGTGCTTCTGGTTAGCATTAAAATCTCAATAATTCTCTCAATAATTCAAAATTGTCTTTTATATGCAATTCTTTAAAAAAAATCTCCATTAATTGATTTTAAAAATTAACATCTGTGTATTTGCTCCTAAACTCAATGCATCTATTAATTGATCCTAAAAAATAGCATCTACATATCTGATCTTAAACTCATTCATATAGCACTGCACTTTTATTACGTGTAATATTATCGTCAACTGCATACTATTATGAGAAACCTTAAGAAGCTCAACGATTCAAAATAGGTTGAAATAGATAATAAATAAACTATTATTATAATTTTTTGTTTCTGAGTTTAAGTGAAAGCATGATATTTGTCTGGTATCAATGTCAACTTACAAAAACGCCTCTCTATAAATATTAACAAAGGGGTTTTGGACCAAAGGTTCATATTCTCAAAGCTCATGCACAAAAAGTCCCTACTCATAAACTCATATAAATTAGGTCCATGTTTTGTTATTTTTTACCAAATTGTCCCCTTCTAGAAAATCAGCCCAGCATTGAAATCAGGGGCAAAAGTGACATAAATTAGTCAAAAACTAAAAATAGGGACTAAATTTTCATAACTTTTTCGGAAGGGACTTTTCTTCCATCATTTTTCAATTCTAGGGACTTGGCAGTCGTTCCTTGTATTAACAAATGTTAATATCACTCAAAAATATGATCTAGCACATGTACTTTTTTGCAAATTCATAACGCTCTTTCCATATATTACCAAACTTAATATCGTTTAAAAATATGATCTAACAAATAAACTTTCTATATATTTTTTCTTTTTATTAATTGATAACAGAAAAAAATTCAAACTAACAAAAAAATTAAACGATACAACTTAGAAATAAAAATTCAAACTAACAAAAAAATTAAACGATGCAACTTAGAAATAAAAATTCAAACTGACTGCACATGATTCTAACGTAAAATCATAGCTAAATAGTTATGAAAATTATTATTTTTAATATGTTAAGCATATATAATTTGTAAAAAAAATAATTTATCCACGAATGGTATATTATTGTCACGCGTGAAGCGCGTGCCGTAACACTTGTTTATTTATGATTATAATATGCTTCTTAGCACTAATTTCTATTTTTCATCCATTCTAAACAAATGCTTTTTTTCCTTTAGAACAGTTGTTTGTGCAGCACCGTTCTCTTATGTTCACTGTGATAAAGTCAAACATTTAAATTGAACATTTAGATGCAACAACAATGCACTAATACCAAAAGAATATTAATTTAATTTTACTTAACATATTTACGAATTTTACAATGCTGATAAGATTACAATTTGGCTTTTAACTTATCTTCGATATCATTCTAAATAACCTAGTACTTAACATTCTTTTAGGCCACCTCAGATTTTGCAATCCCAACCATCAATATGTGCCATTATTTCTTCGAAATCAAGTACTTGGTCATCTACTCAAGCGACTAACTCATAGACTATTTTCCTTTTTGTAAATTCCAAAATTAAAAGTTAGGTTAGGGTTTGTAAATCAATAAACCTAGGGGTCCTGAACGAGGTAACAAGTAAATCTTAGGGGTAGTTGTACAAGGTAAATGGTAAATCTTACGTGGGGATGGTTGTACGAGGTAACAAGTATGTTCTATGGCTCTAGCTGCATGGTTCTCAAAGATACATAAAGATGTTGCAGTGGAGTATCTACTTAAAACAAAAAAAATCATAGGATTTTTTCTCTATTGGACTTGGAGAAAGTTTACTTACTTTTTTGTTTAGAGTACATAGGAATGTTTTTTACTTCGTTTTTTAGAAAAAACTAATGGTGCATGTAAAGTATTTTCTTATGTGGGAATAAATTACGCAAATAAAAGAGAGGATGACGATATGTGATGACCGCCCTATACGTATCTAATATAACTTGTAAAGTGCACTGCAACGATACTTAGAAGATGTAGGGTGATCATTAAGGTAAATAAAGTAGCAAATCGTCGAAATAATCATAGTGCAATAGGATTATCGTAGTCATATACACGGATCATAGAGTTTATATATAAAGTAATAAACTCAAATGTATTGCCTCTAAATAAAATAAAGCATTGATAAAGCTCCGGTGCTGCTTGGAATATAAGCAATGGTAAGCCCAAAAGTAGGTATAAGAAAGTGTAACCTTCTGCTAATCCATATGCACAACTCCATGTTCTATCTCATACCTATTATCTAGTCTACTCATTTAAGAGTACACGAGATAATAAGAAGCAAAGCTCAAAATCTCGAGTTAGATAATAGTTTGGTATGAGTGATCTACAATATCAAAATACTGTAAAAATCAATATAGTAAAATATAGGATATAAGGTATGAAGAATCATATTTGACATGTCCTTACATCCAAAGGGTTGACACATAACATCAATATATACTAATCTACTATCATCATCGTATAGTTGTACTATAAGTCAAAGTACAATGTCGGGTGTATATGCATCTAAATCAATAGTACCTATGTCGTGTGACATCCCTAGTATAATAGAGTAAACATAACATCCATAGAAACAAATAAACAATCCTCATGTAATGAACGGGATTATCGACCCTCGAAAATCAACACTAATACATCCTTGGTATTCATGTGCCGCAAATTCAAGTGTCGGAAACCCGATCGTTATGGGTAAAAAGAAAATAAAGATAGAAGATAAAACAACAATAAAATCTCACATCGTATTCAACACTAAATTATACATGAAGATAGTATGTACAATCACTCTCAAAATGATGTATCAAAGTTATGATAAGTACTAATCCAGTCAGGATAGTTATAACGGCCTATCTCAATAGGTGCTGGTAGATACTTAATACAACGAAAATTTGAAAATAGATAATTATCTACATATGACATTCTAGCTCTAGGCTCCATCCAAAATGCTCCAAGATTACCTAACTATTTGACCGCTCGGAAAAATAGGACACCCAGAGTTTAAGGGGAATAGAAAATAAATTCCGGGTCAGTTATGGGACTGGTGTGAGAAACTCAAAATTCGTACATTTGAAAACAAATGGTATCTTATAAGACCACGCCGTACATAAACACGAAACGGGTTTTTATCTTATGATAACCAAAACATTTTATATACAAAATCTGGGAGTATTATTTTTAATGGCGTTTTTGAAAAACGTTTTTCAAATAAACATATTAAAATAGTCGAATTTGTTACATTGGTTAAATCTGATGACATAATAGGTTTACAACTAAGTTTGAAGGCACTTATTCGAGAGTGGATTCTATACAATGACAAGGTAAGAGACTCTGCCTTCCGTATAGTACACCTCTAGAGGGATGTACCTAGCGTCCAGATACCGGGCGTCTAAACCAACACAGGATCGGCCTAACACTTCCTTGATAGTACCGAATATGTCATTACCCAGGTTACCAGGATCCCCAAGCACACATAACAACTCATATTATAGAGGGTAACTAGAAGGGTGACAACATCTCCTAATGGGTGCGACCCATATTACCATGCTGCTTCTACCCTATTTCTGTCATTTCTGGGGTGCGGGCTTTAGGAAACGTTTACCTTTCATAGCACACATTTCACTTTGAATGCCACATTGTCATTCTACAATCATGTAACTTATTTCTACAAACGTATAACTCCTGAGCTCGTACGTCTCAGGAAAGGGTGTTAAGCTAAGAGAAGTTGCCTTCTCTGCCACCAAACAGATGATACGTTTATAAAGATCAATCAATGTGATCTTGAAATGCAATGTCAAACATTCGTTCGTACAAGTTGTCCAGGAACAGGACAAACCGAAGGAACTTTCCTACCACATCATGTTGGGAATAATCCCTAGGATTAGTAGCGAGTAGCCCTTGCATCAAAGATCAAATGAAGATACTACTACCACATTTATATGATATGGGAAATTTCCTCCGAGGGTCAGTGACAAGTAGCCCTTCATTTTATTTACTATCATTTCATGTCTTTACTTCGAATACGTCAATTGGTTCGAAGTGGTTTTCGGATAAAAATCACTCAAATCTGACCCCGATTCCTTCGAACCAATCATCGATAAAAAGATATTAAGTAAATAGGTGTTTATCATTTGATTAATTACTTCCTTTTTATCAAAAAATAATATCTTCTGGAGATATATATTTTTAAAACATTTCTTTTCGATATATACAAAATCATTAAACCTCTCTCTAACTTTGGAAATACCAAATCATTTTCATAAATCATATTGGAAAATATTATTTAGTTAAAAAGGGTTCGATGGAAATTATACTAATTCTACTCAACATCAATTTATGTATTCTACTATTCGTCGAATAACGGTGAAATCATTTTTTAAATTCACACGGATAGTATGGGTTCCCTCTTCAGAATTTAATACCAAGTATAAGAAGATTATCTATATAGAATGCAAGTTGTATGGAATTAAATTTGTAAATTTGAATCTTTTATATTTGTCTCATTTCCAACATTTCGACCTTATCTATTCCTCGCCTAAAAAATAGGCTAGGTGAGCCAAAGCACCGGTTGCTCCTGAAAAACTCCTCGGTTTAAGCACCTTACATCTGGATCTCATGAATAGAAAATTTCAGTCTACTCATCGGCTTTTAGAGCCAAGATTAAATCACTTGATTTTAACATCTTTTCTTTAAATCATTTATTTAAACCTTTAAAATAAATTATAAAACCTCCAAATAATTTTTAAAATACTTAATTATTTATTTAAAAACATTTATAAAAGATATGGGAAAGAATACTTAAGTTTAAAGTCATATTTCAAAAGTAATTATAAGTGCTGCAAAAAGTGTTGCGAATAGTGCTTTTAAAGCTTATTTGATCAAAACAACTTTTCTATTATTTAGAAATACATTTTTATAACTCAAATCTCTTTTAAAACATTTAAAATGTTTATAGGATTTATTCCATATTTTTAAGGAATTAAAAATATCATTTTTAAAAAATTTGTCGCTTTGGTTTTTGAACCGTTGAACTGCGGCTATTTTAAAAACATGTTTTGCTCATATTTCAAAATATACTAAATGAAATCTTGATTTTATTTCTTCGTGTGAAAACTATAGTTATAAGAGTTCGGAAAATTCTTATTACAAAGAATTCCGACTCTGAATCCCTCGTATAAATGGATTTAACTTTCTACGGCGTGAAATCGTGAACTACCGTTACACGACGGACCTATTTCAACTTAAATTTCATATTCTATTCAAACTTTTCCAAAACACCTTTGAATGTTTATAAATCATTATTAAATCATTTTCAAAAGGTTTAAACATTCCATATACACCATTTCATTTATAAAAAGGAAAGTGATTTCCTTTGTGATATTTCGACGTATATTTAAAATTGACTTGTTTTACACATCCAAACAACAATATTTCACAACCAAACATGATGATCAAATCATAGCAACCAAATAACATATCGTATCATCCAAAGTATATATATAAATATAAGTGGAGTTTTCCCACCTCGGATTAAACGGTTAACTTAAAAATGGTTATAGCTTCGCTAACTCGAACTTTAAGCTCACGAACCCTTGCACTAATGCCTCTAGATGGGTCGGCCCTTGCTTGGGATAGTGGTAGGTACTCACGGCCTTGGCTAGGAGGGGAGGAAGGCTTGGCTATGGTGGAATAGGGTGGTGGCCGTGGGGTAATTATTATTAACTGAACTACTCTGGCCAAGACTTTGACTTTGAATTGACTATAGTCAACTGTGCTACTAAGCTCATATAATTGAGAAGACGAATTCTCTATTGAATAGTGTTTCACTTTCAATGTTTCAACTCAAACCAAACTATAGTCATTCAATGTACGTCATGTTGCAATTTAACTATAATCAAAGTGGAGTGTCCACATTGAAGCTCATCGGTGTTCTAAATTCGAGAGAACTGTGTAATATCATCACATCAAGATTCTTTATCTGACCTTAATTTTATTAACCAATAGAAACTTTCAAGTGAGTCATTCCATAGTCATCCAATAACTATCAGTACATAATCTTTGGTGCCCTCATCAGCCATGGGTAATACATTGTATAATATTTGGAGAGCTTTACGTACTTTAATTTCAAAGGATTACCATATCTCAAACATCTTGATTGGGAATATTTAACACAATATTTTATTTTTAATTATAATGAATTTCTCATGATTATAACACATTGTAGTTACTATCACATAATATATCATTTAAGGATTTTCTATTAAATATACTTAAATTAAATAAATAGTTAACATAACATGATATGAAAAGTATATAATAGAAAGAAAAACACTTTTTATTTTAAACGAGATTTTATTATGGAGTTAATAATTTATAATAAATTACAAAATTGCGCCTAGCGAATACCCGAACTATATCGATCTCCCACTTGCATTTGTGGCCAATTATGGAATCTCAATCTCATCCCTTCGATCAGTTTACTGACTGTAACGACCCGTATTTTTAACTATTTTAAATTATTAAATTTAATATAATTATTGAATTTAATATGATTGTTGAATAAAAATGGTTAGAAATAAAAATTTAATGATTTATTAATACATTTTATTGAATATGAACTTGAATAAAATTTTGAAATAAAAAATTTCGAAAATTTAGGCAATAACATGTATTGAAATGAAATTTTATGTATTGAATGTGTTTATAATCAATAGCTGAAATTGAATAATAAATGTTGAATTTTTTAGATGGAAATAAAATAATTGTTGATAATTAAAATTCATTTGAAATTTTACGATTTATTGATGTAATTTATCTGATAACTGAATTGTTTAAATTTAATATTGGAAATTATTTAAATAATTGAATCTTGAATTTAATATGAATGAAAATGATGTCGAAAGTTGATTTAAGTTTTATTTAAACAAGAATGAAAATTGTTAGCTTTTAAAATTGAATTTAAAAGTGATTAAATTGATTTTGGAAATTACTTGTTTTAATTAACAGGAAATCATTGTCAAGGACAAAATTTCTCAGCATTTTAGTCTCAAGGACAGACCTTCGGCATTTTAGCCTGAAGGACAACTTTCTTTAGGTATCAGTTTTTAAGTTTTTAGGTACCAGTTTGTAGTTATCGGTAGCAGTTTATAGGTATCAGTTTTTAGTTCGGTAGCAGTTTTGGAAAAATGTTTGTCCTTATGAATAATTTTGAAATAATGTTTGTCCTTATGAATAAATTTTAGGAGAATGTTTGTCCTTGTGGGTAAAATATTGATGTCGTGTCATTGAGGCTAAAAATATATAAATTATTGTCCTTTCAATTAATTCCCCCTTTAATTAATGGGTAAAAAAAGTCTTTTTGGGCACTGTCTCGGATTACGACGAAACTAGTTTCATCGGATCCATAATAGTGAATTATTATAGAATTTCAAGTTTTGTAGCGATTGGACTTATCGTTTGGCCGTGCGAGCTTGAAACGCGTAGAATTTATTTTCAGGAATTTAATTAAAATAATTTGATTTTGAAAAGCTGTCTTCTAAATATGATGGAATTGGCTCTCGAGACTAGTTCCATTGTGTTCGGAATAGGGGTATAATATATAGAACGTCAGGCAGCATGCTTCATTTGGAGTTCGGATAATTTATGTATGATAGTGTCAGAAATTTATATATAAGGCCGCGTATACGTTCATTTCGTCAAAACCCTAAAGATAAAAAAAATTGGCCGCTCTCTTACACAATTTCAATAGCCAAAATTGCGTCACCTTCCTCCCTCGATTTCTCTCAATCCGTTCAACGAAATCAAACGGTTCTAAAAGCAAAGTTGGAGATCTCGTCGAGCTCGACATTATGGATGGTTGGATCGAGGTGAATCGTCTCACACTCGCCAGAATCTGTGTTCGAAGAAGATTAGGTTTATGGGTTTTCTGGGACGAATGACGGTGACGGAGACGACCGCACTTGGGGCGGTGGTGGAGCGGTGCGAGGCGCGTGTCGTGGTGTCGATGGATGGGGTTCCGCTTTGGCATACGCGTTGATGGTGAGTTGCGAGTCGGGTATCACGTGAGCCTGGAATTCATTGCATGTACGGGGATAAAGAGATGAGGTTATGTTTTAAACTATTAATTAATTTTGTTACTTAATTTTAATTAATCTCAAATGTTCATTAATCGATAACTTATGCGTACGAGGTCGGATTCAAGTGAAACGAGTTGCATTGGATTCGTATCGACGTCGTCTACGACATGGAATTGGATTCGAATTTATTTGGATCTGAAAAGTTTCAGGTCCAAATAAAGGTGAGTGTTTTATAACGCTCACGAAATACTAAAATATTTTTATGTTCGTTAAATTTATAATCATGAAATGATTTATTTTTATTGACTGTTGCTTGATAATTTAACTAACGTTTAAATTGACATATGAATTGAACTGATTGGAATTTAAATTCACAGTTAAATTTGAAATTGAAATTGAATTGTTAGTTAAACACCCGATATTGATAACTAGTTAATGGTTGTGATATTTTGACTGATTTGGATGTTGATTGTAATGGATGGCTTTTGGTTGATATTTTGGATGTTTATTTATTTTTTATATGTTTCTGTTATCACCCTGTATATTATTGACAGTATATAAAACTGTAACTTGAATTATTCTGAATATATTAAGAAATAGGTTGAAATGATATATACCTTTGACACTATGATTTGGATTGAAATGATATATATCCATCCTTGAAATTAAATTGAAATAACTGATCACTTGACCATAGGATAGAAAATTATATATAGACACCGTATTGGTTAAATTAAATGGTTTTAAATTCTCGAATTTGAATCTATTTGAATGCTTTTGTTTTAAAGTAATAAAATAGAATTTATAAAGATTGAATAGATTTCGAAGTCGAGTTTTGAAATATTGAAATTGAAATTTGTCTACAGAAATCGTTTAGAGAATTGAATTTGGAATTTGAAGTTATATGATTTGAATTATGGAAATAGATTGTTTTAAAAGATTTGAACTTTATTCGAACTTTGGAATTCATCTATGTAAAAGTGATTTAAATTGACATTTCAAACTTCGGCTCGGAATTGAACTATTTTAAAGATGTGAATATTAAATTGAACATCGAAGTTAAATTTGATTTAAAATGATATTCTGAAATTGAACTCGAACTTTATATAAACTGAGATGGTTTAAAATTGAGAGTTGAATTGGAACTTAAACTATTTGAATCGAATCAATGAAAATCGAAATTGGAATTTATTTGAATTGAAATTGAGTTGATTTGGATTGAAATCGAAATTAAGTCGATTTGAATTGAATTGAGATTGAAGATGATTTTAAATTGAAACATTTGAAATTGAACCAGTTGATTGAAATTTGGACCTGGGTCTAGATTTGTTGAAATGGAAAGAGACAGTTTTGAAACTACTTTCAAATAAATTATTTTAATATAAACTATTTAAATATTCAAATTATTTTGATTTTCCAAACTATTTTACTATATAAACCATTTTAATACTCAAACCATTTTATATCAAGCTATTTCAACTATTTTAACTTTTTAAACTATTTAAAAAAATTCAAACTATTTTCTAAAAATTCAAACTAGTCAAGTGGGAACTGTTTGTATTTAAATCATGGATTTAAATGCGAATTGGGTTAAAATGAAGTTATAACCTAAGTTGAAATTCGAAACGATTTTGGAAGTGAAATTGAGATATTGGAGTGAAAATGATATTTTCAAGTAAAAATGACATTTAAAGTAAATATGAGGATTTTGAAATGAAGGATATTTTTGAAGCAAATATGATATTTTGATATCAAGTATGTATCGTTTTTGAAATGTAAAAGAACCAACCAGTGTGTAAAACGACGTTTGTTGCTAAAGAGACCGAGGCCTCTTATTGGCATACTCTTTGTCAATATTGGAACCACTTTAACAACTGTACGTGGAGGAGACTCCAGAAGGAAGTGGTTGGATTTGGTGTATGTTTGCTGCATTTAAAGAAAGAGAACGATGATGGATAGACCCCGACACTTGTGCCAATTTGAAATGACTAAAACAGGACGGCTTGATAGGGCCAAGTGGGCTAGCTACCCCTAGCCAACATCAGTTCTTCAATTTTCTTCTTGGATTTGGTCCATACTATTACTTTTGATGTTGGTTTCGATTGGTGCACCTTGATTTGAGATGACCTCCCTTTGACTCGATATGAGATGGATGGACGTGGTGGGAGGTCGTGGCTACGATGCGTTACCTCCA
The DNA here is from genome assembly GCA_030737815.1 of Allium fistulosum. Classification (NCBI taxonomy): domain Eukaryota; kingdom Viridiplantae; phylum Streptophyta; class Magnoliopsida; order Asparagales; family Amaryllidaceae; genus Allium; species Allium fistulosum. The sequence goes on from CM060902.1 coordinate 1,530,515,433, forward strand.
ACCCTATGACCCGAACTGGTAGTATCCTACCTTGGGCATTGCCTCACGTGCCTTGTCATACTTTTATCCTTATTCGAGACCACTGCGAGTTTGGTTTAGTGTTGTCGTATCACGACGCATTGTTATCCCCTGACGTGCTACTGGGGCGTTATATGCAAACTGTACGACAATGCTTAAAAACGCGTTAAGAGCCTTAACGCTAAGAAAAATATTTATTTTACTGATTAGACATTACATATATAGCGTATTTTACTATATATAAATATTTTAACGGATCCTTAAGAGACGGAAAATCCCATAACATCTCTCGAGTTATTGCACGCACATTATACACTAGATAGGAGATGTAAAACCCCGTAAACATCTCTGACGCTATTACACTCATTTATATGTGATATTGATTGGACTCACATAAGGTTATTTTAGTCCTGACTCAAGTGTTTTGTATTTTCATTACGCTTGGGTTAGCCTTGAGTTTTCAACGCATTGAAGATTATTATGGAGGACGAAGACGAAGATTGGTATATTATTATTACTATTATTATTCCTTGCATCATGTTGTTCTGTTGCATTATTATTTTGTTCTGTTGTATATGTAACTCTGATAGATGTTGTAAAATTATAATCAAATGTATAGTATAAACAGCTTCATGAACTGTTTATTTGATTATTATATTTTGTCATTCTACTGTAAGATTATGTATTTGTTTTCTTCTTTTCTTGTTTTTCTTAATTAATCCCATCGATCATTTATGTTTTGAATTGTTTGAGTTGGACATGTGTGGATTATTGTCGATTTAAACCTTCCGAAATGTGGGTTGTCACAGTTGGTATCAGAGCTTTGGTTTAGCTATAACCTTAGCTTTGTGAGGTTTGACTCATTAGAGATAGGGTAGTAATACTCTAGAATGAGTTTGTTTGAGCGTATATATATATGAGAGCGCATACTTGCTAGTGTTATAAAACGTTTTATATTGTGTTTACTTATCTTTTGAGTTGTTTATGACGGTGAGTGCGATGCCATGTATCGATAGGGGTTTCTAAACACTTAAACGAGGTAGGTCGACATAATATTGTTTTAAAAGAGGGTAAATGAAATAATTTTACCTAAACTATATCTTATATATAAAATGATAATTTTAATAAACCTGTATGAATATTAATGAATGTTGTTTATTAGGATATGATAATATTTAGTTATCTTCGATTATTGGTTGAATAAACTAAAACGAATACTTTGTGAACTCTATTTCACGAAGCGTTTGATAATTAAATTGAATTGAAATCTAATTATAATAAGAATTGTTTGCAATAACAAAGATGTAAATTAATGAAATGTTTTCGTAATAAGGTAATGGAATTGTATAAGTATATTTATAATATAGCTTATAAATAGAAAGGATTTAAAAGCTGAAAATTTGAGAACTTAAATCCTGGTGCTTTTGAAATTGTTTTCTAAGATTGTGATATAATAATTAGTATTATTTAAAAATATTTACGAATAAAAGTGTCTCAAAATGAATTAAAAGAAAATAAGTCATGTACTCCCCACTTCTGTCGCTGGAAAATAATTTCGGTGATGACGGTCGCATCATCGACATTCATTTTTGAGTCTCAAAGTGGGGAAGGCCACTTAGTAGCTTTACTACACATTTGGTTCGATAAACATATTTTGATTTAAAATTTCTAAATATGATTTGATATATATGAAAGATATGAGTATATATAATATTTCAAAATGATTTGAAATGAACCCGGTATTTGAATTCTTAAGTTCCTGTATTAATGATTTTTAGTTGTAAAAATAAAGTGAATTTTTTAATAGTTGGAAACTTCTAAAATGAGAAATAAGAAATTAAAGCAAATTGTTTAAATGAAATATGAGAAGTTAAATTATAACTCTTAAATTTCAAGATAATGGAAATTTAAACTTGTGTAAATTGTTGAACATTCTTATTAAATAGAATGAATAAGATAAATTTGTATAACATTCAATTACATTCTAAAAACATATATAAAACTTACCAGAAATGTTTAAAAAGTTGAAATGTTAAATATGAATGTGTAATAGAATATTATACAAGTATGAACTTAAGTAATAAAAATGTTTCAAATTGAAATTGTGTTTAAAGAAATGTGTATAAAAATAAAAATTAAATTAAGTGGTTGTAAGAAATGTTATACACTTAGTCAATGTTCTAAGAAATGTTAAATGAATAATTTGAGTAGTAAAAAGAAAATACTATTTAGATATGAACTTAAGAGAAGGTATACAAATAATAAATTAAATCATACCTTTGTAAATAGTTTGTAAAATAAAAAGTAAATTTGCAAAGGATGTTTTAAGATTTAGTTGTATCTTTCTGAGATGATTATAATTTGAATAATATTGTGTGAAAGAAGATACATCTGTATAAAATGATTATAAACCTAAGAAATGATTAATGAAATTAGAAAGTTGAAATTTGAATTATGAAATGAAATTTTACTTAAGTCAAGTTGAATGGAATGAATTGATGAAATAAGTTAATGAAATGAATTATAAGATGAAAGTTAACTTAAGAAAAGTTGAATGAAATTGATTGTGATAAAAAGAAAATTTTATTAATATGAATTTGAGTTATAAAATAAAATTTACTTAAGTAAAGTTAATGGTATGAATTAATGAAATGAACTAATGAAGCGAATCAATGAATTAATATGAACTTAAGTTATTAAGTAATAATAAACATGAGTTGCATTATATAAAATGTTTATAATAAACTTAAATGGTTTTATGAAATGGTTTATAAATGATATTAGTATTAAAGAGAACATACTGAGTGATAATGAAATAAAATTTAGCTTAAATAAGGTTAAATGAAATTATTTATAAGATGGTCCATAAATGAATTTATATGAAAGGTGTTAAACAAAAAGGGAAATAATTGAAATTTGAATAAATTTAATGTAAATGAAACAGATGTGAATAAGTTGGAAGCAAACCAATTAAATGTTAATAAAGAATGAATGTTAATAAGAAATGAAGTGTATAAATTAGCTATGGACATTGGATAATGTAGATTGACATAGTTATGAATTAATTGGATGAATATTATTTGTTGAATGGGTTCTTTGGTTGTAAATCATTGTTATTACTGCTTTTGGTTGCATATGATTGTTATGTTGTATATTCGTGCTTGTGCTTATGGTTTGGATTCAGAGTTCATGTTATATAGTCTATTAAACTCATACATGCTTTCTATATCCTTTATATGCAACTAATATTCTAATTTAAGTTGAGATAGGTACATACGAAGGCCGTTTGGATGTATATGCGGTTTGATTTGCTTTTGCTTGCTTAATATGAGTGAACTCGCTCGTATTAATAATAAGGTACACATCTCAGATTACATACCGCACATTTATATTTTTCCCTACGGGATGCCTCATCATTGAGATTAGATGTATATTTGGTATATATATCTATATTGTAAAATTTTCCTATTGAGCCTCGCATAGAAGAAGCTACTGAAATTTTTCGTAAATTCGGGTGTTAGAAATTTTTTGAGAATTTAAATTTTTAATAACTTTTTTTTATAAATAAGTTGTAATTTTCGTAAGCCGATATCAGAGTGGCGTAGCGAAAGCTTAGTAAAGGTTTTGCAAATAAGATTTTTATGTTTATAAGTTGATTATTTTGAATAAAATATATCAAAGGTTTGATTCTCTACTTAACCCCTTTTCAAGGACGAAAAGTTTTGAGTGAGGGAGATTGTAACGACCCGTATTTTTAACTATTAAATTTAATATAATTATTGAATTTAATATTATTATTGAATAAAAATGGTTAGAAATAAAAATTTAATGATTTATTAATATAGTTTATTGAATATGAACTTGAATAAAATTTTGAAATAAACAATTTCGAAAATTTAGGCAATAACAAGTATTGAAATGAAATTTTATGTATTGAATGTGTTTATAATCAATAGCTGAAATTGAATAATAATAGTTTAATTATTTAGACAGAAATAAAATAATTGTTGATAATTAAAATTCATTTGAAATTTTATGATTTATTGATGTAATTTATTTGATAATTGAATTGTTTAAATTTAACATTGGAAATTATTTAAATAATTGAATCCTGAATTTAATATGAATGAAAATGATGTTGAAAGTTGATTTAAGTTTTATTTAAACAAGAATAAAAATTGTTAGCTTTTAAATTGAATTTAAAAGTGATTAAATTGATTTTGGAAATTACTTGTTTTGATTAACGGGTAAAAATAGTCTTTTTGCGCACTGTCTCGGATTTTGACGAAACTAGTTTCATCAGATCCGTAATAGTGAATTATTATAGGATTTCAAGTTTTGTAGCGATCAGACTTACGTTTGGCCGTGCGAGCTTGAAACGCGTAGAATTTATTTTGAGGAATTTAATTAAAATAATTTGATTTTGAAAAGCTATCTTCTAAATATGATGAAATTGGCTCTTGAAACTAGTTCCATTGTGTTCAGAATAGGGGTATAATATATAGAATGCCAGGCGGTACACTTCGTTTGGAGTTCGGAAAATTTATGTGTGATAGTGTCGGAAATTTATATAGAAGGCCGCGTATATGTTCATTTCGTCAAAACCCTAGAGACAAAAAATTTCGTTTGCTCTCTTACACGATTTCAACGGCCAAAATTGCTTCACCTTCCTCCCTCGATTTCTCTCAATCAGTTCAATGAAATCAAACGATTCCAAAAGCAAAGTTGGAGATCTCGTCGAGCTTGACGTTATGGACGGTTGGATCGAGGCGAATCGCTCGTACTCACTAGGATCTGTGTTTTATGTCGATCGGGTTTATGGGTTTTCTAGGACGAACGGCGGCGACGGAGGCGACGACACTTGGGGCGTTGGTGGAGCGGTGTGAGGCACGTGTTGTGGTGTCGATGGATGGGGTTTCGCTCATCCCTAGTGACGTGCGCTTTGATGGTGAGTCACTAGTCGGGTATCGCATGAGCCTGGAGTTCGTTGCATGTACGGGGATGAAGAGATGAGTTTATGTTTTAAACTATTAATTAGTTTTGTTAATTAATTTTAATTAATCTCAAATGTTCATTAACCGACAACTTATGCGTACGAGGTTGGATTCGAGTGAAACGAATTACATTGGATTTGTATCGACGTCGTCTATGACATGGAATTGGATTCGACTTTATTTGGATCTGGAGAACTTTTAGGTTCAAATAAAGGTGAGTGTTTTATAACGCTTAAGAAATACTAAAATATTTTTATGTTAGTTAAATTTAAAATCATGAAATGATTTATTTTTATTGACCGTTGCTTAGTAATTTAACTAACATTTAAATTGACATATATATTGAACTGATGGGTATTTAAATTGACAGTTAAATTTGAAACTGAAATTGACTTACTAGTTAAACACCCGATATCCATAACTAGTTAATGGTTGTGACATTTTGACTAATTTGGATGTTGATTATAATGGATGGCTTTTGGTTGATATTTTGGATGTTTATTTATTTTTTATATGTTCCTGTTATCACCCTGTATATTATTGACAGTATATAAAACTGTAACTTGAATTATTCCGAATATATTAAGAAATAGGTTGGAATGATATATACCTATGACACTTTGATTTGGATTGAAATGATATATATCCATCCATGAAATTAAATTGAAATAACTGATCACTTGGCTATAGGATAGAAAATTATATACGGACACCAGATTGGTTAAATTAAATGGTTTTAAATTCTCGAATTTGAATCCATTTAAATTATTTTGTTTTGAAGCAATAAAATTGAATTTATAAAGATTGAATAGATTTTGAAGTCGAGTTTTGAAATGTTGAAATTGAAATTTGTATACAGAAATCGTTTAGAGAATTGAATTTGAAATTTGAAGTTATAATTGAAATATGATTTGAATTATGGAAATAGATTTGTTTTAAAAGATTTGAACTTTATTCGAACTTTGGAATTCATCTATGTAAAAGTGATTTAAATTGACATTTCAAACTTCGGCTCGAAATTGAATTATTTTAAAGATGCGAATGTTAAATTGAACATCGAAGTTAAATTTGATTTAAATCGATATTCTGAAATTGAACTCGAACTTTATATAAACTAAGATGGTTTAAAATTGAGAATTGAATTGGAACTTAAACTATTTGAATCGAATCAATGAAAATCGAAATTGAAATTTATTTGAATTGAAATTGAGTTGATTTGGATTGAAATCGAAATTGAGTCGATTTGAATTGAATTGAGATTGAAGATGATTTTAAATTGAAAGATTTTAAATTTGGACCTGGATCCAGATTTGTTGAAATGGAAAGAGATAGTTTGATTTGAAACTACTTTCAAATAAATTATTTTAATATAAACTATTTAAATATTTAAATTATTTTGATTTTTCAAACTATTTTACTATATAAGCCATTTTAATACTCAAACCATTTTATATCAAGATATTTTAACTATTTTAACTTTTTAAACTATTTAAGAAAATTCAAACTATTTTCTAAAAATTCAAACTGGTCAAGTGGGAACTGTTTGTATTTAAATCATGGATTTAATTACGAATTAGATTAAAATGAAGTTATAACCTAAGTTGAAATTCGAATGATTTTGGAAGTGAGATTGAGATATTGGAGTGAAAACAATATTTTCAACTGAGAATGACATTTGAAGCAAATATGAGGATTTTGAAATGAAGGATATTTTTGAAGCGAATATGATATTTTGATATTAAGTATGAATCATTTTCGAAATGTGAAAGAACCAATCGGTGTGTAAAACGACGTTTGGTTGTTAAAGAGATCGGGGCCTCTTATTGACATACTCTCTATTAATATTGGAACCACTTTAACAACTGTGTACGCAGAGGAGACTCCATAACGAAGTCGTTGGATTTGGTGTACGTTTGCTGGATTTGAAAAAAGAGAACATTGACCCCGACACTTGTGCTGATTTGAAATGACTATAACAGGACGGCTTGACAGGGCCAAGTGATCTAGCTACCCCTAGTGGACATCCATTCTTCGATTTTCTTCTTGGACTTGTTCTGTACTATTAATTTTGATGTTGGTTTCAATTGGTGTACCTTGATTTGGAGTGACCTCTCTTTGACTCGATATGGGATGGATGAACGCGGTGGGCGGTCGTGGCTACGATGCGTTACCACCAGCCCTACGACCCGAACTGGTAGTATCCTACCTTGGGCATTGCCTCACATGCCTTGTCATACTTTTATCATTATACGAGAGCACTACGAGTTTGGTTTAGTATTGTCGTATCACGGTGCATCCTTATCGCCCGACGTGTTACTGGGGCGTTATATGCAGACTGTATGATAATGCTTAAAAATGCGTTAAGGGGATTAATGTAAAGCCTTAACGCTAAGAAAAATATTTATTTTACTGATTAGACGTTACATATATAGCGTATTCTACTATATACAAATATTTTGACGGATCCTTAAAAGATGGAAAATCCCATAACATCTCTTGAGTTATTGCACGCACGTTATACACTGGATTGGAGATGCAAAACCCTGTAAACATCTCTGACGCTATTACACTCATGTTATATGTGATATTGATTTGACTCATATAAGGATATTTTAGTCCTAACTCGAATGTTTTGTCTTTTCATTATGCTCGGGTTAGCCTTAAGTTTTCAGCGCATTGAATATTATTGTGGAGGACGAAGATGAAGATTGGTATATTATTACTACTGTTATTATTCCCTACATCATGTTGTTCTGCTGCATTATTATTTTGTTCTGTTGTATATATAACTCTGATAGATGTTGTAAAATTATAATCAAATGTATAGTATAAACAGCTTCGTGAACTGTTTATTTGATTATTATATTCTGTCATTCCGCTGCGAGATTCTATATTTGTTTTCTTCTTTTCTTATTTTTCTTAATTAACCCTATTAATCATCTGTGCTTCGGATTGTTTGAGTTGGACATGTGTGGATCATTGTCGATTTAAACCTTTCGAAATGTGGGTTGTCACACTGATTGACCAAGCTAAACCCTTCATGAATGGATCTGCTATGTTGTCCTTGTATCTACTCTTAGAATTATGACGTCTATCTTCTTGACATATTCTCTAATGAGGTGGAACTTCCGAAGAATGTGTCTCGATTCTTCTATGATTTACGTTGTTATCTGCATTGCAACATTGTTGTCATAAAATAATGTCATTGGATTCGTGTTAGGAATCATCCCTAGTTCACTCATAAATATATGCATCCATACCGTTTTTTTAGCTACTTCATTAAGGGCGATGAACTCGACTTCCATTGTTGAATTAGCTATTGTTTCCTATTTGAAACCATTCCAACTAATAAACCCACCGTTTGAAGTAAAAATGCAACTCTATATAGACTTATTGTTGTCGATATCACTTTGAAAGCTGAAGTTTGTATACCCCGTTATAAGGAGGTCTCCATTTCTTATATATAAGGAATAAGACCTTAGTATTTCTCAAATACTTTAGTATATGTTATAATAGTCCAATTTTTTTCTCCAGGATTAGACTAGTACCGACTACGCATTTTAATGCATAAGTCACATCCAGCCTAATACATAGCATGACATATATTATGGAACCGATTGTCGATGCATACGATACCCTCTTCATACGCTTTTTCTCTTCGTCGGTTTCAGGAGAATCCTTTTTAGAAAGGATGCTTCTAGATTACATCGGAACATTTTTGCGCTTCGAATTCTCCATATCAAATCTTCGTGGCATGGTATCTATATACCGGGATTAGGACAATTCCAGCAACCTTTTAGATCCATTTCTATAAATCTTAATACCTAGTATATAGGCTGCTTCTTCCAAATCATTCATGGAGAAGTCCTTTGTAATAACCCTGCCTTTTTACATTGTAAATTATAAATAAATTTGCTTAAAATAAAATATTCAAATTTGATATTTGATAATTATTATTTTGAAAAGAAAATATTTATTATTTGTAGTCTATTTAATAAAAAAAATTGATTTAATAAATTTAATTAAATTAATAAATTCTTTTTAGAAAATATACTGAAATTAAACAAAATGTTTTAATACACATGAATATTTTTATAGCCAATAATTTTAAGATTAAAAATGTTTATAAGTATTCAAATTTAAATATGAGGATAATTAATTAAAACTAAATTAAATTAAAATAAGGCCCAAAACCCAGTTACAATTCAAACTTAAATTTAATTTCATTACCTTTTTTTTCTCTAGCCAGTTCTTTCCTTCTCTAGATAGTGATATCTCGCCTAAAAACCTAATCCTCTAATTCAAACCTCCAATCTAACTTCATAAATCATGTAAAATTCGAAAAAAAAGAGGCGATCGAAGTCACGCACGCATGACAAGGTGTTTGTCGCCTTGCGTCATTGATGATGTCGCGAGGAGAGCCTACGTCTTATGTTGGTGATGTCATGGATAGGAAGATGCCACTGTAACGATGGCTAACAATCGAAAAGGCTGCGATAGTGGAAGCTATGGAACTATTTCCTTGCGTGATGGTTGGATGATGACAATGGTGTCAGGGTACAGTCGGTGATTGCTATCGAGGTAGAGTGTGAGGAGGTGCGATATTTTCGGGTCGTGCACAAATACTGGCCGTAGTCTCTAGAAGCATGGTTTTAGGTGAGTAAAATTATTTACTCACAACTATTATCTAGATAAAAATTTCCTTTCTTGCTTTCAATTGATTGTTGCTTATACGAGTAAATAGATATAGACTTGATTGTTAATAAAAATATAAGCTACTGAATAATGGTTGCTTGATGAATTTTGGGTTGGATATTGATGTTGATCATGTTGGAATACAAATGCATATGTATATATATTGTATGAATTCAAAAGTGAATATACTGAGAAGTGATATAATAAATAATTAAAATGATATAAATAAAATGAGATAAATATAACATTCAAGAGCTAATTAAAGTTACATAAGAGTGTTGAATAAAATATGTTTTAAGAAGTATATATGAAAACTTATAAACGTAATATTTAGTTGTTTAAAAGAAATTAATTAATTAATTAATTAATTAATTAGATATTTAATTTCAATAATCATATAAAAGTTAAGTATAATATGGTAGTTGAGAAATATAAAATAATCATATAAAATTGAGAAATATAATTAAATATTAAGTATTTTTAAGAGAATGTGATGATGAATAAATTTGAATAAAAGTAATATATAAATAATAAATAAATATGTGTATCTAATAACTAAATTTTTATATTCAAATAATCAATTTGATTCTACAAAGGACATTATGTATCTCTGTTATTTTTATTTGGATGAGTTTGGTTTATCATAGACAATTTATTATCAGGTAATTAATATGTAAGTTTACGTGATAGTACTTTATTCTCAGCTTGGTATTATGTTTTATTACATTTGTAAGGTAATTAATTAATTGGGAATGAATCTATTTTAATTTTAAGAGATTATTTAAATGTTGTAATTTATACAGTTTCTGGGAATATAAAGTAATTTATAATTAATGTTTAAAATATTTTAAGATATTATATATGTGTGTGTGTATTTTGGATTATGAATATATTAAATAATTTTGGATAATTTATAGTTATTTAAAATAGTATTTGATTATAGTAACTTATGAAATAATTTTTGTACATAATATTTGGTTTATTAACAATTTTACAAATTTTAAAATGAAAGAAATCGAGTCTTCTATTATTATTAGTGAATATTTAATTATTGATTATTTTATATTCATATTTATTGCAAATAATAAAATTATAATTGAATTTAAATTCTGGTTAATCTTGAAACATGCATTGATTGTTCATTACTAAGTATTTATTTCTTATATAAGATAAAATGTTGTGAAAGATTTTTAATAAATATTGACTTGGTCCTTTTATATTCATATTTATTCTGATAATCTATTTTAATGTTTTCAGGTTCATTTTTTTCCTGTATATTGAATTAGATTATATGAATGATTCACAATATAGATGGATTTGATTAGTATTTTAATGCTATACTGTGATGACATCCTTCTATGTGATTTTATGATGCTTAATTATGTGTGACGAGAAATTGAATAAATGGAGTTATAATACCATCTGGTATGGGATATTGGGTAATATTTCTTCAGTTATTCTTTGGACCCATTATACAGAATATTGAGTAAATTGAGTGGAGTTTATAAGTAGTGAATAAACGTTTAAGTATCACTCAGTGGTATGGGACATTGTTGTGATATTTATTCGTTATTCATTGTAAGTAGATGACACTCACATGACGGGAATAGAGTAGATAGTGTGAGGTGATACACGTAGTGATATATGGCTTCGTACCTATATTTAGCGAGTATGGCTCCATGCCTAACAATGAGCATGACTTTGTCTAGATGTATTGGTTCTATTTGCCACTATAACGATGTACTCCTATTATGTTTGTTGTAGAGGACCGGATGGCTAGAATCCACCCTAGCGACCTGATTATGGGTCGCTCCCTAGATCCTGACACTATATTATATAGCTTCGTACTATATAATAATAATATGTGTCATCTAGGCCAGCAGTTTGTTACCTATACCTTTGTGGTGCTTTATAGAGGCAATTGGAGTGGTGTGACTTATTAGTCTTTGTGCCGATGAGACACCAGTGGATACATGTCACGATGACTGTGGAGGTAACTAAGAGTGTAGAGATTCCATGTCTCTAGAGCTTGTGTGTGTACTATCAGTCTCCCTTTTTGTACCGACGAAATAGTAGATAGATTGGCATATACAATGATGCACCTTACTGTAGCATTGATATGGACCAGGTGACACATATTATTATTATATATATGACACTATTTGAGACTTCGTGTCTGTCATATAGTCATTTTCCAGCATGATACTTTCTAATAGATAGATATGAGGAGATGAGATTATACCTCAGATATATGATCGGAGTATAGTGGATTCTCATTTGTATTGATAGGCAATCTACCCTATTATAAATATGTTGATTATGATGTTTTATTTATCGAGATTGAGAGATATATTTGGGGAGTGCTTCATGCTAGCTTGATTATACTTGCTGATATCTCGTTTATTGATATTTCTATATTTAGATGATAATTTCTAGATATGTGTGATTCACCTATTTGTATTGATTATGTGATTTCTGATTTGATGTGTTTCTATATGGGTGATGACATCTTTGATGAGGTTATTGATGGCTTCGATATATTTGAGATGCATTGATATTGAAATGTTATTATTTCATGCATATGCTATTTATCTATTTATATAAATGTGTATAACCCTTTGATTTAGATATAATCTGATCCGTGTGTTATTTATATCATACTTGGGTCAGTTCGAGACATTCCAAGTACATGGGTACTTGACCAGCGTATGTTTTAGTGGGATTAAAGGAGATATCTTTATATATATATCAAGAGTTTTGTTGTATACTAGTTTGACATTGATTCATTGTGTACATTTGATTCAGAATTGTATATTGACTATTTATCATATTGTATTGAAATAGACATCATCTGAGATGTATTAACCTTTATAGTAGTTAATATTATATAATGTATTATATGTTATCGCTGCATTTGGCTTTGTGTTCACTATGATGTACTATATATTATGTATTGTTCTGTCCTGAAGGCACATGTAATTATTGTTTTGTACTGATACTATGTATCTACTGGTTAGTTTTATATTTAATGTTTTAATACATACCACTGTTAGTCTAAGGGAATATTAACGTGTGTACCCTATATAGCCTCATTCTCATATTATCTTACAGTATTACTCTGTAATACTCTTAGATAGTATGAGTATAGAGATGGAGTGTATACAATTGGTATCAGAGCAGGTTTATTATAATATATCGTATATTTAAGAAACGAGACGAGACCTTAGATGAGACTTAGAGCCCCTGACAATTGGGAATGTTGGGTAATTTCTATACTATGAGTTGTGATATGAATATGTGTGTGTGTGTGTATAATAATTACTGGGGTAATCGTCCAAAGGCATATTTGTGGTTTTACAAATATATGAATTTAGATATATAAAATTATTTTTTCTTTTAAGTATAAAATGGTTGGACTGGCAAGGACAAAAGGAGTTAATTCAACCAGTATTACTTGCATGTTTGATATTGTATAGTGGTTTGGTTTAATATGGTGTAGTTGTGTTTTGAATGATTTGTTTTTTATTAGAGTGTGCGATGGAAAATCTATTTATTAGTTTCTGTTGAGTATATTTATTGTTGTTATGTATGTTGTTTGGCTATTTGAAATTAGTAGTATTGAATTTAATTTTGAAAATTCATGTGTATTTAAAGGTAATTTGAAATTATTTTGAAGTTATTAAAGTTTTGATAAAAGCAAAGACATTTTATGTATGCAAATGTAGTTTATTATTGTTGCTAGATGATTTTGGAAGTTAACTGAATGATTTAACTGGAAATCTTTTGAAAAGAATATATCATTAGTGTATTAAATAATTTGCGAAAGTAATATTGATGGATATTTCTAAAATGAAACCGTGTTAATTTGTCCATCAAGTGAGTTAAGAATTCTGGTTGATGCGTCTACCAACGTTATCGATAGGGATCCCTAAACACTAGGACAAGACATTTCGACACAATAATTTTAAAAGAAAATAATATTTTGAGAGAGAATACAATTTTTTGGAACAATGCTAGAATAATAATAATAATAATCTACAGTGTTTTGAAAAGACTAATATTCTGAAAAAAGAAAAAAAAACAATGTTCAAACTTGTTTTTGGCCTGTAATTAAAGTTTTCAATGGATATATACTTCTGAATAATTAATATTAACGTTGCTTGTTACCTGGCAAATGAGAAACCAATTCCATATTCTAATGCATCTTCTTATTTAATTTTTGTTTAACTAACATAAAAGATTTAGTCAAATAGTAGTTAACGAATCATGCATTTTGAAGCATTTATTAAATTGCAGGAAAAAAACTGCAAATGAAAGAAAAGAAAACGGTAAAAACAACAACATGGTTGAGTTCGCAAAATTATGAAAGATAATTTAGATAGTTCTAATTTTAGAACTCTTTCGTAATATCCTATCAGCTTAATATCTTCAAAATGCATTGTACATTATACAATCTCTGAAAGAAACTGAAATCACAGAAGACAAATAAAAAGTTAAAAAAAGCTACACTACAAAAAACATCCGAATAAAGACTGAAAAATAAAGACTAAAATTACTTTGTTTTTAAATAGAGACTGATTAAAGACTTAAAAAATTAGTCTTTAAAATTTCAAATTAGAGATCGAGATTCAGTCTCAAATCGGTTTATAAATATTAAGACTGCTTAGAGACCAAATCTTAGTCTTTATTTCAGTTTTAATTTAGTTTTTAAGAAGTCTTAAGATAACTAAGAATTCAATGTTTTAGGCTTAAGAAAATCTAATGGTTGATGTTAGTAACTCATGTGAATACGGTTGTGACAACCCGCACCTTCTTACACACTTCAAAACTCATCGCGCCAAGAAATGCGAATCGTTGAATTTTTGAAAACTTAAACAACCAATGACTAAGACCATCAAACATAATCTAAGACAATCTAACAATCAAATACATTTCACAATGGAAGAGATAAAACATGTAAATATCACAGAAAATAGCTGTCTTCGAAAATCTTAAATTATAGTCTCAAAAAAATATCAATACGTATTCTAAATAAGAGTACATAGCAAAATATCCCTTGAAATATGCTACAAGAAAATAACTGTACTGATATGATAAAATGATAAATGAAGAGAAGATGTAAATTAGCCGACTCCAAGAAAAGCACGGCTCTCTTCAAGTATCCAAAATGGCCAAATCACCTACTCCCTTGTCCACCTATTATGGGAAAAAAAGATGAAAAAGTAATAGGCTAGACAAAAGTCTGGGGATGAGAACAAGGCTAATAAGATAATTAGGTGCAGTTGACTTTAAATCTAGCTATGACTCTAGATTTTGCCTAAGTGCAGTTTATACATCATAATCATTTTGATTTCATTCGGAGTTATTATATCACATATCTCTTATTACATCTCATTTCCAAAATTGTCCCATGTAGACTAGCAGTCAGGATTCATACCCCAGTATACTAATTGGTGAAAATAGCTTTTATTCATTCGCTTTGGTGCTATGTGTTTAGTTTACCCCAATTGTAGGAGAAACTCATGTTCGAGTGTGTAAATAGCTCGATCTGATTGTAATACCTTGAGATCAATTAAGAGAATATCATCTTGGGATTGGCATATCATCTTCCCTATGTGGAACAGTACCTATATGAGAATCCGCATGTGAAACGGTATCTCAATTGTACCGCGTCACTGTAGCATTCATTGATCGCAGCTTGCTTCATCCGAGATTTATCGATTTTTTTTCAAATTACAAGGTGTTCAAATCCTTTTATTAGGTCCGTTTCCGTTATAGGGTTTGATCTCTCAGGATCATCTTTCATTTAATTTAGCATGCAATCTATCTGGATCGTTTATCGTTTAAGTTAAGAGAACAATCTCTCTGGATCATGTAATGTTTAATTTAAGTGGGGCAATCTCTTCAGATAGTTTAGTGTCCTAATCTAGGATTTCGATTTCTCCGGATCATTGCTGAGTCTGTTCGCTCTCCAGCAAAGGGACTCAACAACCAAGCAAACCCATCTGCTCACTCTTTGGTGAGTAGACTTACTTCTTTAACTTCGGCCTGCCTCTCCTAGCAGTAACTCTATAGCGACAAAAGAAGCCCATCCTTTTCACTCTCCGGTGATGTAGCTCACTTCTTGCACTTTGGCCTCATTTCATTTGAACGTTCGACCCAGATCATTAACCATTCATGTATAAAATTTAGGGTTTCGTCCAAATTTTAATCGTCTATTAATTATAGGTAATCATCGTTAATTCAAGTCGATTGATGTTTCCAGTTAACCCTAATTTCCAGTTAATTAATCCTAATTTTTGTAATGTCATCTTAGTATCTAATTTCAATTCAATTAGGTTTTCAATTTAGGGTTCCCCGTTTAACATTAACAAGTGTCAAATTAACAAATTTCATAATTCAATTATAAATTAAATTCTAGGGTTTAGGGATGAACATATTCAAATTTAATTTAGCAAGTTTAAATCTAAGTTTTCTACAATTCTAATCATTTAAAATAGTTTAAAATCAATTCCATTAATCAAATTATTAATATGCGTCCACTCACCTCTAGCCTAAGCTCTTGGCCTTGAGAAATTGGCCTCCAAACGATAGCTCCTTCCCTAGACCGCCTTAGTTTTCCTTGATTGCTTGCTCTTGCCTCTTAGATTGATTAGGTTTCATCCATATTCCTATAAATGCCCAAACTAATTGTTCTTTTCACATTACTAATAAGCTCAAATACGTATTTATTTATAGAACCTAAACTCAATTTCAGAATCATCTTAACCAGTTAACAAAATTTAAATTTCAACAGAACGAAATAGATGAATTTACTTTACTAATTGATTTTAATTTATTGAATGAATTATTTTTCCTAATTAAACTGAAAATCAGATCAATCTATTCTACTGACTAATTACGACGATAAACGGTAAGTACTTTCACACATGATGGTTGAGGGAGAGTAAAGATAAAAGACAAAATTGAAAAGAAAAATTAAACTTTAATGGAGGATTGGGAAAATAGTGTAAAACATAGTCATAATATATTTTGAAATTTGATCAAGACATTGATCTTATACATCCATTAAATAAATTGTTAGAATCTTTAATAGAAAAAACAACATCCTTATCAACATTTTTTGATGGTAGGATGGAGATAGAAATTGAAGTTGAGATGGATATAAAGAAGGAGTTTACGGTGATGGTTCCTTCATAAATTTCTAATTAGAGAAATAGGAAATTAGAGTTAAGGGTTGAAGTAGGTTAGAAAGAGATGATAGTTGAACGATAGAAAGAAGAGAGAACATAGATTATAAAATGGATAATTCAATAATCATAAATAGGATTCATAAGGAGATGATTGATATTTTAATTCTCCCATCAAAAAAAATTACCCTAAAAAGGTTGACCTCTTCTATGGATGCTACTATATGCATCAATTAACACACTCATTAATATCACCTAAATAGATACCAAAGAAATTTGAAAATCACTTCAGGCATCCACTGTGTTGTTAACGCATGAAATTTAAAGTTCTATAGACTTGAATCCCACTTCGAATTCATTTGACAACTTGAATAATTTCCATTTTTAGGTAGCCATGCCATATCTTTAGTTCTTACCGTTTGAAAATATATTTCAAATGAAATCATCTTAAATCCTTGTATATTAAGGTTCAAAATTACCGAATTAACTAAAATTCTCTACTCAAATTTCAAGTTTATAGAAATTTTAAAGAAATACATTGGAGATTTTTTTTTGAAAAATTAAGAAAATGAATGATGGATGTAAAAGGGTGAGAAAAATGTATTGCATAATATTGGAGGGTGGGAAAAGACGTGGATGATAGAACGAGAAAGTGAGTGTGTATATATATATATAGTGTCACTATTTTTTATTTCTATTAGTTAAACCGATAGCCCATTTAACAATTTCCAAAAAGAACTAGACAAATTCTACTTACGAGTGTTATGGCATGCGCTTCGTGCGTGATGATAGCACTTGCTTCGCCAGTGAATTGATTTTTTTTCAAATTGTATGTGTTTAACATATTAAGAGAAATAATTTTCTTAAATATGTAGCTATGTTTTGGCGTTGGAATCACGTGTAATTAGTTTGAATTTCAATTCTAAGTTGTAACATTTGATTTTTGTTAGGTTGAATTTTTATTTCTGTTATCAATTAATAAAGAGCGAAAACGTATAGGAAGTTTAATTGTTAGATCATATATTTAAGTGATACTAAGTTTGGTAATATATGTAGAAGAGTATATTGAATTAGTAAAAAAGTATAGTTGCTAGATCTTATTTTTAAGTGATAATAACATTTGGTAATATCTATAGAGATGTTGTGGAAGTTTACGTTGATAGTAAAAACAGGAAGATAAAATCGATAAGATAATAAAACTAATTATATTATTTTTTCACAATTTTTGAATGATACGTCACTTACCACTTCAGAAGTAAATTTATCATTGCAGCCGTACTCATCTTTTGAGGGGGATTTTTTTATCGTCATTTGTTGATTTCTGGATATATACACTATCTTTCGTTGAAGATGCTTTTGGAGATATATAATCTTTTTCAGTCGATCTTTGCATATCAAAGTGTCTAATATCCATTGGTTGGCCGGTAAATTGTGTTTTATGCTGAAATTGATTTTTAATTTATAGATTAAAGTAATAATAACATGATGACTGACATGTACTTTTGAAATTTTTTTATAAGAAGCTTAATTTTTACGCATATTTGAAAAAAGAAAATGAAAAAGGAATAAATTTTCATTGATCGCTTGATTTATGCCTGTAAATAACGTGCAATCATGATATTATTTTGAGAATATACAGAGCAGTGCACTTAAAAAAATAATACAAACAAATTATAAAAAGTGTAAATTACCTTCTTAAAACAGAAGTGTAGAAGTTGTAGTCGTAGAAATGATTTTTTTCTGTAGAATAAAATTGACATCTAATTAAAGATAACAAATAACAATAAAAAAGAATAAATTTTCATCGATCAGTTGACTTTATGTCCGCAAATAACATGTAATCATGATCTTATTTTAAGAATACACAGAGCAATGCACTTAAAAAAACAATACAAACAAATTATAAAAAGTGCAAATTATCTTTTAATATAAAATAGAAGTGTAGAAGCTGCAGTCGTAGAAATGATTTTTTTGTAGAACAAGATTGAAATATATTTAAAAATAAAAAATAACATGAAAAGGAATAAATTTTCATTGATCAATCGATTTATGCCTATAAATAACATGTAATCATGATATTATTTTGAGAATACACAGAGCAACGTACTTAAAAAAACAATACAAACAAATTATAAAAAGTGCAAATTACCTTTTTAATATAAAATAGAACTGTAAAAGTTGCAGTCGTAGAAATGATTTTTTTTCTTCCGTAGAATAAGATTGAAATATATTTAAAACAACAAAATAACATGAAAAAATAATAAATTTTCATCGATCATTAGATTTTATGTCCGTAAATAACATGTAACCATGATGCTATTTTGAGATATAAAGAGCAATGCACTTAAATTTTAAGTTTCAAATTCTACTCAAATTATTTAAATGGAATTTAATTTTGTTCAATCATTTATATAAAAAAATTGAATTTATTTTTTTCAGAAGAAAGAGTTCCAAAATAATATTACCACTTTATGCATTTGGTTGTT
Source organism: Allium fistulosum (assembly GCA_030737815.1). Classification (NCBI taxonomy): domain Eukaryota; kingdom Viridiplantae; phylum Streptophyta; class Magnoliopsida; order Asparagales; family Amaryllidaceae; genus Allium; species Allium fistulosum. Next base: position 1,530,534,816 of record CM060902.1, read on the forward strand.
AGGCATCCATTCTATTTCATTGGAAACAATATCTTTAAATTTGGTAATTAGCAATAAATTTACTAATCTACCTTATAAAATAAAATAATTGTAAAATTATATTACAGAATATACCATGTACACCACCGTGCCATTAAGGCATTAATATGAATGCTCCATTTATTTATAATAAGATAATAGCTAATAATAACAAATGTTGATATGATTATATTTCTGACCCATTCCCCTTCACATCTCAAATTCGCAGATCAGATCTTACCCAAAATTAGCAGCATACAGAAATGAATTCTCTTTCCTTCACACAAAAAAAACTATTTCCCCTTCTTTCCATGATTCATACGCAACCCCAGTTATCACCGATTGCACAGACATCTTCTCTCACCATCTTCGAATTATAATGAAGCGGTATTTTTTTCGTTTTTCCAAAATTAGTTTATTAATGTAGGGTTTCTGATTCATAAATGAGTAGCGTTGATTGAAATTAAGATTGATTAACAACTTATTAATGTTTGTGCGGTTCTATAGACTTCACTTCAGTTTTGCCTCAAAACCCTAGCGTCTCAAAGCCCTAACCGCCAATCGACGATTCCAGACTTTGTCTAACTTCTCCAGCTCTTGATAGGTAATTTGAAATCAAATTAGTTTTGGTTTATTGTTTTAGTTGAAATTGATCATGTTTGTTGAGTTTGTTGTTTGCATCGAGTCCATAATTATTAACTTGTTTGAGTTTGCTGTTTTAATTGATCAAACTTTACGTTAAATTAGAATTAGGGTAATTCTTCTTATGTAGAAAACGTAAGGATTTTGCAGAAAGCTATTATGATGCATGCTACTACATTTTTTTGTGGATAAATATTTTCATCTTACATACTTCAGCAACAGAAGATGGTTTGATGTTTCTGGATATATTTTTTGTCTTCATTTATGAAACAGTTTTTATTCAGATAAAGGCAGTAATTTGAAAACTATGATCAAATTTTCTAACCAAAATTTGACTACAGGAAAAATATGCCACTACAATTATATGTTAATACCAGTACTATGTGTTAATAAAAAGCTTCAAAAGAAAAAAAACCATAGTTTAATCACATACCTGCAGTATTTGATAATAGCAAAAGATAAGACCTTAAACATAATATATGTCTAAATATTTTATGTTGGTATCTTTAATCCGAATAATTAAACATACTTTAACTTGTGCCCGGATTCCATACTCACGAGAATCGACTGCTAGCCCCAATTCTAAATTGGCATCTATAGTGTCATGTCTGAGGTCTTGTAAATTATATGCATGGAGTTTGTGACCAAGTCCTATGCCTTTTCCTTCATGACCATGTAGATATACTAGTACTATCCCTGCCTTCTCGATTAGTTGTAGGGGAAGGTCAAGTTGATTTCAATAGTCACAACGTGCTGAGCCTAGTATGTCTCCTGTTAGGCATTCAGAGTGAACCCTTACTAGCACATCCTGCCCATCTTTTATATCTCTTTGCCAATTCAAAATTAACCTCTTTGATTGATATATTTCGACAATGTATATTTTTTTACTGTTTAGGCCACTTTAAAAACATATTATGCATCTAGAATCCATTGAGAACTACTTACGGAAAATTGGTTGCTTTCTGCCTACGTGGTAGAAACTGAATTTTTGTACTGGTATACTTTGAGAGTGCAACATTCCAAACTTTCAAAGTGCACTAGTACAAAATAAATTCTATTATGTAAGTAGAAAGTGGTTTGTTTTTTAAATTGTTTTCTAAAAGGGTATGAATGTGTGCTAAACCTTGAAATGTTGTCTAAATGGGTAAATTTCTAAGTAAATATCACACCTTTACTAGAGCAATATGTTCAGTCCCATCAAGTTTTGAATTATAACAGTATGCCCGAAAGAGCCCCTATTTGGTAGGTAAGCGCGAAACAACAAGTTTTTCCATCAGCTTTTCCCGCTTTCTTCTATACCTGAATGAGAAAAAGGCCAAAAAAAGTACCATACGCATTTACTTGTAAAATATACAATCAAAATATCTTTTCTGATGTATCCTTCATACCTGATCAAATCCGTGATTGTAACAATAGGATAGCCATAATCCATGGCCACTTCAAAGAACTCAGGCTAGCAGTAGAGCCATCATCTTGTTTAAAACAGCTGAAAGCACAGATACAGGTGGTAGTCCTGTTAGCTTAACTAAATCAACGGAAGCCTCTGTATGTCCAGCTCTTTGTAAAACACCACCTTCTCTATATTTATGTGGAAATACATGTCCGGGTCCTCTGAAATCTCCAGGTTTGGAATCTGGAGATGATAGGGCTAGAATCTGTTAGTCCATGAGTTGATGGTTTTGATGACAACAACCTTAGAATAAGATTATAAAATATAAATACTAACATTATAGTTTAGATATATATGTATATGCAGGATTTAACCATGCAGGTACCAAGAATGAAGACTGTACAGTATAGAGATTCAAGATATCAAGATTGAAGACTCATGAGTATCAAGAATATCAAGATTATCAAGAGTTCAAGATTTCAAGATAAGTATTGAGTCTAGAATTATGTTAAAACTTCACAATAGCACTGAAATCTTCATTCCGTATTTTCATTTGGGATGGAACCCATTTCTACCTTTTTAGTGGCTTACAAACCCACGACAAGTAGCTTACAAACCTACGACAACAAACCCACGAACATCCTGGTTTTGTACAAGTTCTCGAGTCCTGATGTGATGAGATATTCTGCAGGAAGAAGCTTGCAAAACTACTTCAAAATGATTTTCAAAACTGCTTTTCAAAATGTTTTAGCCTTAAAAATTATCTTTTCAAATGATTTTCAAAAAGATGTTTTAGCCTTAAAAAGTATTCTTTGATTTTGTTCTTAGATAAATTCTTGTTTTAAACTTTGTTTGTTTTAAACTATCTTTTAATATATTTAACTTTTAATATTTACTTAGATTTAAATATAAAATTATAGTAAAATTATATATATATTATTCTCTATATTTATCTATGTATTTTATCTAAAGTCAAGTATATTAATAAAGTTTAAAATAGTTTTAATATAAGATAAATGTTATTTTCAAAGAAAAACAAAACATCAAAATTTCCTTTGGGATGTCGACATGCCCTAGTACCCCATGTCGACATAGTGTCAGTTAGGACCAAAAATTTGAATTTCAAAAGAAGTGTCTATTCGCCATAACCTTTCATGAATAGACATGGCTATTGTTCTTCTATAAATAGGGGTTGGTTTCAATGAATTTTAGATTGGATTTTCTACTTTTTCACTTCTCTTCTTCTTCCACATTTTCTTATTAAAAATTCTATCATCACTCTGCCGAAATCAACATTGAATCTAACTAGATCATCTCTGGTTTGATTCTCTATCACTATCTCAACAAGATCCCAGTGCTATTCAGAGTTATAGGCTTCTTTGTAATCTATCTAGCGAGAAAAGGTGTGATTGTAGCCTTGAAAATCAATCAAGCGAGAAAAGGTGTGATTGTAGCCTAGCTTGGAAATCAATTGGGTGAACTTGTTGCCCTGGAAATCAAGTATCTCTACCCAGAGGATTGTGATTCTGGAGGGTGTACCTCGTAGCCTTGAAACCGAGGGTGTAATTGTACAATTGCTTTTGAAAGGAAATATGTACTTAGTTGTGCGGGACTGGATGTAGGGTAATTCTGAACCAGTATAAAATCCGGTGTGTTCTTTCCTTTACTGCATTTACTTTATTTTTGCATCTGTGTTTGATTCTGTGATTATATCTATGTCTGAATATTGCATACATTTGTGTACAAATCAACAATAACTCAAAAAGATTTAGTAATTTCTAATAAACACTATTCACTCCCTCTAGTGTTCATTCTAGCCTTAAGATCCATATTCCGCATTCCTCACAGAATTGTCTTTTCTCTGTCTGATGTTGATACACCATTTGTTGTGCCTACTCTTACATCCTAGTGAATATACAAAGATGATCAAATAAATGCTGAAATTTGAATTTGGAATTTGAATGTTTGTGTATCGATCTCTGTTACAGTTGAAGCTACAGAAGATGGATCTCTATTTCAGTTATAGGGTACATCAGTAAATAGTATAGGTTAAGATGGTCACTGATTACAAACTTTAGTATACGTTTGCAAAGAAATTGCGAAACATGGAAATATTTAAATTTCCTACCTATCAATAAAACAGTAATTTTAGCTCATTTATTCAACTACGTATGTTTTATCTACTTGCAATGCAACTGTATGTCATATTACAAATCTTTTCTCTGTGAATAGCCACTCATGAAGTTCAGTAAAATTTATTTCCATAAGAAACTTGTTATTTATTGCTTTCAATTATATTTGACATTATCCAACAATTTAAATACTTCTAACTTAGCTTTAGTTTTCTTTTTGTTCCAATCTTTTTTTTATTTACGAAAAAAAATTCACTTGATTTTGATTCAAGCAATTTTTATAGCTGTTCATCACCGAAAAAGAATAAGAAATGCATATGAACTAAAATATGTTTTTACGATGTATACAAAAAACTTCTGAACATACTTGAAGTTAAAATATGACAACATATTAATCATATTGTATCTACTTGTGCACATATGTCAGAAGAGATACTACTTGATGCAAAGAGGGAAGCACGGTTTTATATTGGTAGTTGTAGTTTGATTGCATGTGAGGATGGAATAGTGATTGGATATTCTATTTTTGATTCCTTGAAAAGTCTGTCTGAATTGCAGAATGGGGATGGTTTTAAAAATATTGATGTGCTAATGGTTTCCCCCGGCAATGATGATATGGTTTTAAATAAATCATCAGTCGATGATGAAAACCGATCGGATAATGATAAGGATGGCTTTGATGTATCAGTTGGTGAAATTGTGAATATAGAAAACTTAAACAGTGCAATAGCTTCTCAAAATTTGAATATGTCAGAACATCATCTAGTTGTGGAAGTAAATACTCAGTCAAGTTTAGATATTTCAAATTGTGAATATAGGGATGTTTCTAAAATGTTTGTGTTTGAGGATGATTCAGTAAATGGAGATGCTGTTGTTGATATCTCAAAGACTGGAATTGATCACGCTGCCCTTGTATCAGTAAACTCCACTTTTGCTGATAAGGGTATTGTTATGTCAGAGGATAAAAGAGATGTGAACTGTAATTTGTTTATGAATAAGGATGGTTTAGTTGTCGGGGTTTCTTCTTCTATTGAGCATTGCATTGTGAATAAAGACTTTTCAGACGTTCCAGAGCTTAAAGAAAATTTTGAAGCAATTATTATCTCTCAAGTAAAGGGTAGTGAAGATAATATAGTCTCTTCAGTTTCTTCATTATCAAAGAGAGGTAGGCGTAGGAAATCTATTGCCGTAAGCAGATCCGTTCATCGTAGTGCTAGGATTAGTAGTAGTCGCTCTCATTTTTTAGGTAAGTTACCCGATTCGAGTGCCATGAGTGGCGCCTCTAATTCAGGCTCAGGTGTGAGTTCTAATTTGGGCAGTACTTTTTCTTCTTATGCTCTAGGTAATTTGTCATCCATTGAGTTTTGTCAGTTAACTAGGGATACCGCTTTTGTTTTTTCTGATGTTGAGTTAGATACTACGTTCATTAAAAGTAGGGAGTTTGAGAGGGCTAGATCTATTGGTTTATGAGAATTATTAGTTGGAATATCAGAAGTTTGCACGATTTAAATAAGTGTGATAAAATCAGAGTTTTTTTAAAGACTGTTCTATTAACATTGCACTTTTACAGGAAACTAAAATCGAATGTCCTGATATTCGTTTTTATAGAAGATTAGGTGGTTATCATTTTAGGAAATGAGCTTATTTACCTTCTGCTGGTGCTTCTGGGGGTTTACTTATTGGGTGGTGGGATAATTCTTTTAAATTGCTCCAATGTATTTCTAAGTAACACTCATTGCATATTATTCTTATTAACCTTAATGATAATTCTATTTTAATTATTTCTAGTGTTTATGGGCCAAACTCAAAAATTGGTCATCAGGTTCTATGGAATGAATGTCTAGAATTTAGATCTTTAGCTCCTGGTTCTTGAATTTTGGGGGGTGATTTCAATGTTATGCGTTTTCTAGGAGAGCGTTCACCTCGGGAAGGTAATTTCTCTGCTATGGAGGAATTTGACCAATTTATTATTAATTCTAATTTGATTGAAATTCCTCTTTCTAATAGAGAATTTACATGGAGTAATACTAGGGAGTCCCCTTCTATGGCTCTTCTTGATAGGTTTTTCGTTAGTGATGAAATTGAGGATAAATTTCCTATTTGTAGAGTTTCTGATTTGCCTTACACTTATTCTAATCGTTGTCCTATCATTCTTACATGTGATCATCATAGAGTTGTTAATAGATCTTTTAAATTCAAAAAAATGTGGTTATTAGAATCCAATTTTTTGAATTAATTAAAAATAAATGGATTTCAATGAACTTTTATAATATAAGAAATATGGATAATTCCACAATTTTTTTTAAAACTTAGGGGTCTTAGGAACTTTCTTAAAAATTGGAGTAAGAATGTTTTTGGTAGTATTAAAATAAAAAAAAACATTCTTTCCGAAATGCTTAAAATAAACAAGATAGAAGAAACTAGACAACTAAATCTTGGTGATTGTCACGTTCTTGCTAATCTAAAAGAAGAGCTTAATTCAATTTTATAAAAAGAGAAGGTTATGTGGAAACAAAGATCTAGAATTCAATGGATTAATGAAGGTGATAATAATACCAAATTTTTTCATAATATGGCTAATGGTAGAAAACGTAGTAATACGATAAATTATATTTTTGTGAATAACGTGGAATTGGTCGATCATAGAGATCTTAATAAAGCTTTTACTGACTATTATAGAGATATTTTCGGTAATAAAAATAAGCATAGAATTAATGCTAGATGGAATGATCTTTATCCTTCTAATTCTAGAATTGCCTTTCTGAGTTTGATAATCCTTTTTCTGAAGAGGAAAGTTTGAAAGCTATTAATGACATGCCCAGTGATAAATCCCCGGGTCCTGATGGATTCCCTATTTTCTTTTACAAAATATTTTGGGATGTTTTAAAATTCGATTTAATTAGCATGTTTAACGAATTTTATAATGGAAAATTGCAATTAGGAAGATTTAATTTTGCAAATGTAATTTTATTGCACAAAAAAATCGGTGCTAATAATTTAAAAGATTTTAGACCTATTTCCTTAATTAATTGTTCCGTTAAAATTATTTTAAAAGTTTTAGCTAATAGACTTAGTAAAAGAATGATTGATCTAATTGACTGTTCACAAACCACTTTCATTAAGGGGAGAAATATCACTGATGGTGTGGCTGTTGTTCAAGAATACATTAATCACTGTTGTAAGAATAAAATTACTTGTTGCGATTCTAAAACTGGACTTTGCGAAAGATTTTGGTTCAGTGGATTAGGATTTTCTAGTTGATATGTTACATCTTAGAGGCTTCAGTCATAGATGGATTAGCTGGATTACGACTTTACTTAAAACAGGTAATTCCAGTATAATGGTTAATGGTATTTTAGGTAATAAAATTCAATCTAAACGAGATTTAAGGCAAGGTGATCCTTTATCGCCTCTTTTGTTTAACTTAGCAGCAGATGTTTTCACTAAGATAATTAAAAAAAGCGGTTGATAATGGATCTTTGGGGAGTGCCGGTAGTGAAATCTTGCGTAATGGTCTATTTGTCCTTCAATTTGCGGATGATTACCTACTATTCATCTCTCATTTGCCTAATCATGTTATTACCCTTAAATTTATTTTATATAGTTTTGAACTTATTTCAGGTTTAAAAATAAATTTTGATAAAAGTTCGGTTTTAGTTTTAAATGATTTCGAAAAGGTTGAAGATTTAGTTGCTAATATGCTTAATTGTAAAACTGTGAATTTTCCTTTTGATTATCTTGGTTTTCGGATTAGACCAACTAAATTTAAGCATGATGATTGGCTTATTATCATAGATAAAATTAAAAATAGGATTTCTAATTGGAACGGGAGATTTTTATAGAGAGCGGGTAGATTTGTTCTTATAAACTCAGTTTTATCAGCTCTCTTGATCTATTAGATGTCTATGCATCTTTTTCCAGATTGGGTGATTAACAAAATTGATAAAATTATAAGGGACTTCTTAAGGAGTGGGGACAACTCTAACAGCAATATTAAATGTTTAGTAAATTGGAAAATTATTTGTAAATCCAAAAAGGAAGGTGGTTTAGGAGTCATTAATTTGCGTAACATGAATTTGTCTTTGTTAGGGAAATGGTTACGGAGATTTAAGGATATCAATGATAATCCTATTTGGAAAGAAATTATTTCTAAATATTACTATAATGGTAGTAATATTTACATCAAATTACTCCTATAGTTATAAATAAATTGTCTAATTTTTGGAAATCAATTTTAAAATGTCATGAGATTTTTAACCTTGGTACTAATACAATAGTTCATTCAGGAGATAGTACTTTGTTTTGGCATGACCATTGGATTTCTGTTATCCCTCTTAGGATAGAATTTAAAGAGCTTTACGAAATTTGTAACTTTAAGAATTCTTTAATTATAGATGTTTTTTCTCCCGAAAATGACCTCCCTTGGAATTTTAGTTTTAATACGATTTTAGTAGGTACAACATTTAGGCAATTTTCTTTGCTTTATGCTAGATTGAATCTATATAATATTGATAATGAAAATGATAATATTTGTTGGGAATGATATAAGAGTAAGAAATATACTTCTAATTCTTTTTATAAATTTCCTAATTTCTCGGGTGTAGTTAATAACTCTTTTAAATTTATTTGGAAAACAAATGCTCCTCCTAAATCTAAAATTCATTTGTGGTTAATCATGCATGGAAAATTAAATATTATAGAATTTTTAAAAAGGCAAAATATGCAAAATGATAATAAATGTTATTTTTGTAATATGCATTTGAAGATATTAAACATGTATACTATGATTGCATGGATACTTACTACATTTTGAATAATACTCTCAAAATCTTTAACTTTAGGCTTACAACTAAAATTACTGATTGTGACCACTATTGGAATAATTTTAGATTTAAGTTTAAAATGGAAAATAGATTTTTACTTGATACTTTATTCATTATAATTTGTTGGTATATTTGGTTTGAGAGAAATCAGAGAATTTTTAATAATAATAATAGTCTGTTGATACACGAAGATTTTGATCAATGACAACGAGCTTCAACAAAAAGGAAGAGATATATGCAAAATCAGAGGAAGATCGATGAAGACCAAAGTGTAAACATAAGTATGATTTTTATAGGTCTAAAGTCTAGATTATTTGTTAAAATCTATCCTCAAGAGATTTGCACGCACATTAAAGCACATTCGTAAAACTTCATTTTATGCACACATTCACTGTGCAGATTCTTATAGTTCAGTCGACTGAACAGGCATGGCCAGTCGACTGAAACTAGCACAGAATTAAAAACATGCACAGTTTCAGTCGACTGAATTTCCTGTGCAGTCGACTGAAAGCATTCCTGAAAATTTTCCTCAATATTTTCAGTCGACTGAATCTCCTTCTCAGTCGACTGAATTTGTAACTGCGAATTTTTTATGAAAGGACACTTTCTTTCTTCCAAGAGTTGCAACCATTCTCCAATGGAAATGGAAGCATCTCTTCCCTGCACCTTTAGCAAACAAATGCAACTCTTCTACAAGTATAAATACATGTTTTTAACATTTGCAAATCACCAATTCTAATTGCTTTAATCTTTCTATTTTCTTGAACATACTTTCAGATTTATTAAAGTTTTCAAAAGCAATCACAAACCACTTCAATTGCTTGAATCTCTGTTTTAACAATAACACCTTTTGATTCATAGCAATTCACTTTTCCTAAATCTTCACAAACACTTTGTATACTCTCGAGGATAAGATTATAGGAAAGTTGTACTCAATTTGACTCATTAGTGTTATCAAGAACACAACAAGTCAGAAATACTTTTAGTATCTAGTTGAAGCCCTCTTCGGCAGTTGAGGCAAGAAATCCCGTTCGGTTGTTCGGGTAAGTTGTAAACCTATTCCTCCGGGTTAAGTGAGGGTTGTTGGTTAGTTGAATTCCTAAGAGGAGCTTAGGGACTGGACGTAGGACAAGAGGTCCGAACCAGTATAAAGTCTTGGTGTCTACTTTACTTACTGCTTACTACTATCTACCTAGACTATTTCACTATTCCATATTATACGATCCTACCGCATAGACTCTTTCATAGTCATTTTAATAAATTGATTTTTATAATATCTTCATTTTGTTTTAATTGGATCTCAAATCCTAAATATAAATTAGCTAAAAATAATCATTTTAAAGAATATCTTAATAAGGTTAGTAATAATATTAAGTTATTTAAACATAAAAACAATATTTTTGACATTAGTAATTGTAGCATTAATATTTTTTCAAACTTAAATGATGATTTCACTGATTATCATAATATCCTTTTAATCAAAGGATAAAAAGGATAAGTTTTAATTTGTTTTAGTTTTAGTTTTAGTTTAGTTTGTTTTTGTTTTAGTTTATACATTTTTAACTTCTTTTGATCATGGATTCTTTTTTAATCTGTTTTCTAATTTCATTTGTTTTCTGTCCTATTATCTTAGCTTTTGTATCTTTACTTTTATTTCATTAATACATATATACAACAACAACAACTAAGCCATTATTCCCAAACAAGTTGAGGTCGGCTAGAGATGGAACCCAAAACTAAATGAAAAAATCAATTTAAAAGTTATAATAACAACAATAGCAATAGTAATAATAAAATAAAGTCAAATAAGTAAATTAATAATAATAGCTAAGTAAAGTAAAATAAAATAAAAATATATATGTATATATATATATAAGAGGAATGATAATAATAATACTAATAGCGATAATGATACTAATAGTAATATTGGTCAAAGACCAAACCTACGTCTTAGGTTCATGTTTCCTAGTCCTATAATCTAAAACTTATAAAACTCAACGCTCATGGTTCTGGTACGTGAATCGCTAACTTCCACTCGCTCCGATCCGTCACCAGCTCTTCGGATATACTCCAATCCTTCAAATCTCTTTTTACTACTTCCTCCCATGTCAACCTTGGTCGACCTCTACCTCTCTTTGGGTATTCAACACGGCCTATAATTCCAACACGCACAGGTGCCTCGGGCGGCCTTCGTTGAAGATGTCCAAACCATCTTAAGCGATGTTGAATTAGTTTCTCCTCAATTGGTGCTACTCCAAGTTTATCACGTATATCATTATTTCTAATTCGGTCTCTTCTTGTATGACCGCAGCTCAATCGTAGCATACGCATCTCTGCTACGCTTATCTTTTGGATGTGTTGGCTTTTAGTAGGCCAACATTCTGCACCATACAACATCGTAGGCCTGATTGCCGTTTTGTAGAACTTTCCTTTAAGCTTTTGTGGGACCTTCCTGTCACAGAGAATCCCAGATGCTTGTCGCCATTTCACCCATCCCGCTCGAATTCTAAAACTAACATATTCATCAATCTCACCATTATACTGCAACATTGATCCCAGATATCGAAATGATTCCTTCTTGGGAACTATTTGTCCAGCCAGAGTGACATCTCCATCTTCCGACCTGACACCGCTGAACCCGCACTTCATATACTCTGTTTTAGTTCTGCTAAGCCTAAAACCCTTTGATTCTAAAGTCTGTCTCCACAGCTCCAGTTGTCTATCAACCTCAATCCTACTTTCATCAATTAGCACAACATCATCAGCAAATAGCATACACCAAGGAATTTCACCTTGTATACCCTTCGTAACCTCATCCATCACTAAAGCAAAAATGTAGGGGCTCAAAGCTGACCCTTGATGTAATCCTATGTTAATGGGAAAGTCACTGGTTTCATCATCGCATGCTCTGACACTAGTCACAACATCATCGTACATATCCTTGATAAGTGTAATGTACTTTGTTGGGACTCTCTTCTTTTCTAGGGCCCACCACATCACCTTTCGCGGTACCTTGTCATAAGCTTTCTCCAAATCAATAAACACCATGTGTAGATCCTTCTTTTGCTCTCTAAACCTCTCCATAAGTTGTCTTATCAAGAAAATCGCCTCTGTGGTCGACCTCTCGGGCATGAAGCCAAATTGGTTTTTTGAAACACTTGTCATTCTCCTTAGTCTATGCTCAATGACTCTCTCCCAAAGCTTCATTGTATGACTCATAAGCTTAATTCCTCTGTAGTTTGTGCAACTTTGAATATCTCCTTTATTCTTAAAAATTGGAACTAGTATGCTTTTCCTCCACTCATCTGGCATCTTGTTTGATTTGAAAATATTGTTGAACAACTTAGTTAGCCATGCTATCCCTGCATCTCCAAGGCATCTCCATACCTCAATGGGGATGTCATCAGGCCCCAATGCCTTGCCTGCTTTCATCCGTTTTAGTGCCTTCTTTACCTCGGATTCTTGAATTCTCCGAACAAAATGTATGCAAGTGTCATCAGAAGAGTCGTCTATCTCGATCGTAGTGCTATCACCTTCTTCATTAAATAGTTTGTCCAAATAATCTCTCCATCTATTTTTTATCTCCTCGTCCTTCACCAAAAGTCTATATTGTCATCTTTGATGCATTTAACTTGGTTGAAGTCTCTTGTCTTCCTCTCGCGGAGCTTAGCTATCCTATAGACGTTTTTTTCACCCTCTTTCGTACTTAGGTTATGATATAGATCTTCATACGCCCGGCCTCTTGCTTCACTTACCGCTCTCTTTGCGTTCTTCTTTACCACTTTGTACTTTTGCATGTTGTCCTCGCTCATGTGATGATGTAAGCACTTATAGCATTCCTTCTTCTCTTTGATAGCCTTTTGCACATCACTGTTCCACCACCAAGAGTCTTTAGGTTTACGTTTATTTCCTTTCGCTATCCCAAACACCTCGGTAGCCACTTTCTGAATGCGTCTTGCCATCTCATCCCACATGTGATTTGCTTCTCCTTCTATATTCCATGCCCCTTCTACCATCACTCTATCCTTAAACACCCGTGAGGCGTCTCCTTTGAGCTTCCACCATTTCGTTCGACTAGTCTTGGCTCCTTTACCCTGTTGAACACATATTCCGAGACGAAACTCGGATATCAAAAGCTGATGCTATGAGACGAAACATTCTCCAGGTATGACTTTGCAATCTACACAAGCTCATTTGTCGTCTCTTCTAGTAAGTACAAAGTCAATCTGGCTAAAGTGTTGACCACTACTAAAAGTAATTAAGTGTGACCGTCTCTTCCTAAAGAAGGTATTAGCTATCATGAGGTCATAAGCAATAGCGAAATTCAATATTTCTTCTCCTTCTTGGTTTCTATCGCCATATCCAAAACCACCATGCATTCTCTCAAACCCCCCACTAGTTGTACCAACATGGCCATTGAAATCTCCTCATATGAAAAGTTTTTCGCTACTAGGCACATCCCTAACCATGACATCTAGCTCTTCCCAGAAATTCCTCTTGACGGCTTCACTTAGACCTACTTGTGGGGCATAAGCACTAATGACGTTCATAATCATATCACCCACTACCAGCTTAACTAGGATGATCCTGTCCCCTTATCTCCTAACATCGACCACTCCGTTTCTAAGGTTCTTGTCAATTAAAATACCTAACCCGTTCTTGTTACGCTCTTTTCCCATGTACCATAACTTGAAGCCTGTGTTCTCCACCTCCTTCACCTTTTGTCCCGTCCATTTGGTCTCCTGAACGCATAAGATATTTACACGTCTTCTAGTCATAGTATCAACTATCTCTCTTAGCTTTCCTGTTAATGATCCTACATTCCAACTACCTAACCGAATCCTACTTTCATCGACTAGCTTCCTTGCCCTTCGCACCCGCCGAGTAAAGTGCGAAGACCCTTGCTCATTTATCACTACATCGGGGCGTCGATGTAGTGCGCCACTAAGGGCGTGATGACCCAACCCTTGCATATTTTTCACCATACCCGAGCCTCGATATGGCACGCCACTAAGGGAGTGGCGACCCAGCCCTTGCTCACTTTTCACCATACCCGAGCCTCGACATGGCGCGTCGCTAAGAGGGTTACGTCCCAATGAAATATAATTAGGTTCCATTTCCATAAGAGAGGCTGGGGTTTTTACGTTGGCTCGCCAAGCCTATCACAACCCTCCTCCTTTATCCTGGCTTGGGACAGGCTGCATAGAAAACTACACAGGCGGAGTTTCATTAATACATATATATGTATATAAATTTCATTTTTATACATATATGTGTGTTATTCTTATAATTTTCTATAGTTCCTTTTACAGATACAGGTTTTGGCCAGAAATGGTGTTAGATTCTTTTTGTAGGTTCACAGGATTGTTGATGGCAGGATTGCTATTTGCAGTGAGGAGTTCTTCTCAGTTCTTCTACATCTTCAGTGTGGCGTTCTACTTTATGGATGATTCACTTTTCAGCGAGGCGCTCTCTCCAGTTCTTTCGAGTCTCCAGAGTGGTGTTTTTTCATTCCAGATCATTCGCATTTCCAGTTCTTCCAAGTCTGCAGCGTGGCGTTTCTGTAACATTCCCCCTTTTGACCGCCTCCAGTCGATAATTAAACCCACTAGAAACGTTCAAAAAGACGAATTATTATTTAGTTTATAAGGTTTAAACAGAATCAGCCACAGAAACACAGATAATAACAATCAATTAAAACAAATGAATCTTTATTTCATTACTATAAATCTTTTAATATACATCAGAGTTTATACAATTTTTTATACTGATACAGCGGAATATCTAAAAAATACAATTTTCTTCTGAAACTAAAAATGGTTCTTTACTCTCTCTCTAACTTCGCTGCTCGAAAATCTTCAAGCTGTAGAAATACTCGGTCTGACCCGAGTATTATATTCAAAAGAAAATAATACACAGGTCAGTCTAATTCAAACCAGTTTATTAGTGCATAGAGGCAGTAATAATTTAAATAGACGACAGTCACAATAATTCTCGTCTATCCGACTCTTTAAACAAAGAAACCGGATAACGAAAATTTTAACACTAAACAGTGTTAAACAATAAATCAACAGATTTAAATCATCAACGGAGATAAATAAACAATTTATCATATCGACTAAATCAGTTTAAAACAATTGAAATTGTCACTTTAAAAACCATCAAGACTCGATTGGCTGCCGTACACGCGCGCGTGTACGGCCTCGCCAATACGGCCTAAAAATCAATGCATCCGACGCAAAGAAATATCAATTCAAAACTGTCGAGTTTGGGTGGCTGCAGTACACGCACGCGTGTACTGCCTCACCACAACAGTGAAGAAATAGAAATCAACACAAGGTCAAATCCGAGTTTTTAAAACTGGATTCAACACAATGTAGAAATTCAAATGAAATGGTCAAGACATAAAATCAAGTCTCGACCCAAAATCAGTGACTCAGTGAAAATGCAACAATAGAGCACAACGCACCAAGTAAGTAACAGCAAGCAACAGGGCCAGACCAAAATAATACAACATGAAGTGAATGCAACTCCAGGTGAACAACCAAAGTGCAATACTAGGAAGATGTATTCATATACATACACACATGTTAACATAACCAGGCAGCACGTTACAGTGAATTCATATATGCAGACTACTAAGGTGAAAACACATGACGTGAGCATGCGACACTGCAGCCACAATGCAGACAATCAACACACTGCATATACAACAGGTAAATGAAGATGCAGTGAGCATATACATGGTTATAAACAGAGGCAACACTAATATAACCTAGACTACATGAAATACATGGAGGCAATGCCCAAACTGTCGCAAGTAACTCAACAGTTCATATTGCAGTGACAACATACAAAAATGACCCAGCAACAAGCATATATACAACAAAGATGAACTAATGCATCCATACAGTTCAATGCTAAAAGCCCAAGTACACAACCAAGTAAATAAACACAGCAGTGTGCAACTATGTAATGCAACTGCGACCTTACAGGAACCATCACTAATTGGAAACTCAATGCAAAAATGGGACTTCAACAGCCGGAATGGCATTTTTATACGAACCCAACGTATATGTAACAGAGAATGCATAATGCTTTCATGACCAGAACTCAACGGCACAGGCAGGTAGGCCAGGCAGTTTAAAAAGGGTAGTCATGTATACCCAAAATTGGAAACAAAGGCAACTAAACTCAAGTGCAACAGCCAAAAGGAATAACTCAGAAATGCTCAAAGTCCAACACAATAACAACTGTGCACTAAGTACAACTGCAATTAAAACTAATAAAGTAAAATGGTAGACTACTGAACCTCATATATATATATATATATACACATATATATACATATGATTTTAAGGCCAGAAATCATGTAACATCAGCAATATTGAGTGATAATATCAAATCCATGAAAATAAATTTCAAAGTGATCAAGGGCATCTGCAACATTGAATATATAATATCAAGTCAGTGCAGCAGATAAAACACAAGTATAGATCCAACCATGCATGCATACACACATACAAGAGTATATATGCCTACATTTTAATCCACACATGTATATGTATACACTGCACTTATACGTACAGGCATCTACAAAATCAGGAACAACAAATCAAACTGCAAGTCAACAAATAAAAATCAACATCAAGTTATGGCAGCAACTACTGGATCAAGGTGGAATAAAGACTACAAGGACAAGACATATATATATATACATACAAGAATGTATGTATACACATGGTTTCAATGCCTATTCAAGTGCACATAAAAGTTCAAACATCCAAAAGCATTTAGCAGCAGTTTCGAAATAATCCAGACAACAGTAGTTTCAATTTATTTGCTAAATAAATTCAAGGCCGAAGATTAAGAAAATGTCACAGGAAATATCCAACATGACGAAGTCAGTGCCAACAATAATGACAGCGACTTGATCATCTCAAGCCACTAGGGCCAAAATCAAAACAATGCCGAAGTCGACATAAAGGCAATAGCCAGAACAAAAATCAAATGCCCGAAGTCAGAAAGTCCTCAACAACGAAATGAAGATCAATTGGCCTAAGCATTCAAAGCCGAGAAAATTCAACAAAAATAAATAGAACTGAAGTTGTTACTAAATCAAGTTATTCACGAAATCGATAAATCACTCAACAGACAGTTCAAATTCCAATTCGAGAAGCAGTCAGGTAGATTTTAACATAATTCGAAGAAGATGTGAGTAATAGAAATTACTCACCATTTTTCCACGCGATCCTTTCCTCGATCGAGCTAAACAACTTCACCCCATCACGAAGTCGAACCATTGAAGCCGGTGCTCAAATTCGCCAGAGAATTGAGACGACGACTTTGATTTTGAAAAGCCCTAAATTTTCCAGATCGAAGCCCTAGTTTTTCTTTGTTGAAGAGGAGCGATTTTGTAGGCCGCCATTTTTTTCTCGTTTGCTTTAGTATTTAGGGTTCACGAATGAATGAGATAAAGGAGAGGGGCGACGTGGGTTTAATAGAGAATAAGGGGTATGGGCCGGTATGGGGTAGTATGGGCTGATATTATATTTATTTAAAAAAAAATTTCTTTTTAAATCTAATTTGTTTTGTCTAGATAATTTCTTTAATTTATTTTGTTTAAACTTGTTGTTAAAATTTTACTAGGTGGTATTTATTCATTTCGTACAAATAAAATTTTAAATAAAAGAATTCCAATCGATTTACAAATTCCAATAAACTTTAACAGAAATTAATATCGCCAATTTGACGAAGATTTTATCGTTATAGAAATTCCAATAACAAAAAGAAATTATCTGTCAACTTAAATCATTTACTGATGATTAAAATTTTGGGCAAAACCCCAGTTGTTACAGAAATTCAAATTGAATTCAGTTAAATTTTATACGCGTTTATACGCCGTGTATTCACAAAACAATTCCGATAAATACGAAAATTGAAATCCAGTAATAATTCAATATTACGGACCCAATGAAACTGGTTTCGTTAAATTCCGAGACTGTGTCTCGGAAGACTATTCTTATTTTCAATTTAAACGATATAATTTCAAAACTGAACAAATCGTTTTCAAATTCAATTCTGAAGCTTCAATTATCTTCAGTATTATCAATATGAATTTTCTAAGCCTTTAAATTATTTTTAACCGGCTTAAAATTGAAGATTCAAATTTTATTCAACTTTCAATAGATTAAATTCAAAAATTTAATCGCCAATTCCTTCTGATAATTTGAAATTCAAGTCAAATCATCGTTCAAATATTTAAAATTAATTAAATATTTTCAATTTAAATTGTTCAAAATCCAGGGTCGTTACAAACTCCCCTCCTTAAAAACTTTTCGTCCACGAAAAGGAAAGGTTGTTAAAATTTCATCGATATTTATACTCTAGTCAATTTTCTAAGCTTAAAACTTATTACAAATAAATGAATATAGGATTCATTCCATTTGTTTAATCTCACTAGCTTTGTTCATTATCTCCTTTGTTCATTGATTTTCAAAAATCAAAACGCAAAAGTCTTTTACCAAAATTTTCGATTTACAACTCAGATTCAAACTTAAAATTCTTCACGTTAGAGATTTATATAATATATATCTCTTTCAAAGCTGTGGACTTTCAAAACATTACAAAGATCCTCTTCCTTAATTCATTAGGTAGGAATTATGTAATTTTAATTTCAAACTATTGATTCGCTATTTAAAGTTTGAAAATACTTGCTAACTCGAAATTTAACAAGTCCATCTTCGTTCTCACAGACATTAGACATACGCTGGCCAGGCGCAGGTCTAAAAATCTCCAAGTACTAAATATACTTGCTTCAATTCCCAGTGAAAATACTTTTAAAAATTCTTTTAAAAAATGGATATGGAAAGCACGTTCCCCCATGGATTACAGTTCCACCCGGCGGTTACGCTACTATCCCAGTAGAGTCGCTTGTGGCTGTAGATTTCTCATCTCTTAAATTTCGCCATGGTTGTCGCCATAGATTGCAGTACACACGGCGGTTACACTACTATCCCAGTAGAGTCGCTCGTGTCTGTAGGCATCACGCCCCTCAAATTTCGCCTGGCATTAGATTGCAGTTTACTCGGCGGTTACGCCACTATCCCAGTGGAATCGCTCGTAACTGTGGGCATCTCGCCCCTCAAATTACGCTAACATCATCAATCAAATCTAATCTCATCGCGATGAACTATCGCGAAGGATTTCCGATTCAAATAGTCACTCTGACTAAAATTCTACGTAGCTACGAATTTCAAATGGATACTCTTCACGAGTTCCAATACCTTCTCCAATAATAAATGGAAGGTACTTTTCCATATCCTCAGTTTGGAAAACATAATATCATATATATGTAGTACTACATTTCACATTTCGTACATATCATATCCATGTAAGCTTACATAAGATTTCCATAACAATGTCTTTCTAAACTAACGGTTTCAAATTTACCGTATTCATATATATAAGTTCTAAAAACTTACATATCTCATATTCATAACAAAATAGAGGATTTCAAAATTTTCCTCTAAGTCGATTTGGAAATTTAAGGTTATCTCAAAACCTAATTCATATTCATAATTCCATTTCATTATCGACTTTCACATTCGATTTGGATTTCACGCTTACATCGTCAATTCTCAACACAGAATTGATGTCTATCGATATATAACCTCTGAGCTCATACGTCTCAGAGAAGGGTGTTAAGCTAAGAGAATAAATTCTCCGCCACCAACAGATATATATTTAATAGAGATCAATTGCTATGTCATCAATTCACAATGTTAGACATGCAATCCAAATCATCATCTGAAATTCAAAGCTCAACTTATATTGTCTTTGATGTCGAAGTTAAACTCAATTTTAACTTAATGATTCAATCTTTTTGAAAAATTCCAAATTGAACTAATTGTTCAAATTTCTCATTTAACTTTTCAACTTCGACTTCAAAAATGAATTTCAAATCATTTATTCCTTACGGAATATATTCACAACATTTCATTTTTGGAAAAAAACATTTCCATACTTATTTAAAAATAAGTAATTCACAAATCCATTTTATTTTCAACATTTGAAAATATTCCATATACTTTAATCAAAATTAAGTATATATTTCATCTTTAAGGAAATCATTCTCTTTCACATATTCATTTGAGTTAAAACGAATGTTACGTAAAACATCGTTACGACAACTCAAAATTACTAGTATAGGGATTCGAAATTTAGATAGATATATAAATCCCAATACTACACAAAACATTTCCTTTCGGAAATCATTTACTATAACAACAGTGTTATAGTCCACCATTTCCTTATATTCGAAAACGTCTATTTCAACAATGAATGTTGAAATCTATGGTTTCGATATTCAATGCTTTGAAAACATCTTTTAAAACCATTAACTTCGTTTTAAAATATTACTTTCCCAAAACATGTCCATTTCATTCAATAATATATTCACGGTCCAAAATTGTGAATATACATCTTTTAACAAACTATACAGAATTTTACTTATCAAAATAAGTCAGTTTCGAATTTATAAACAATGTTATAAATTCCATTCCTATTCATAAAGACTTCAATTTATAAAAAATTGCTTCATTAATCATTCCTTTATAACTCAGTTTTATATCAGAATTTTATTTATAAGTAAATTACTTATAAATTCTTTTATTTCGCAACTCCGATTCATTTTATAACTTCACAATCT
Organism: Allium fistulosum; assembly: GCA_030737815.1. Classification (NCBI taxonomy): domain Eukaryota; kingdom Viridiplantae; phylum Streptophyta; class Magnoliopsida; order Asparagales; family Amaryllidaceae; genus Allium; species Allium fistulosum. Next base: position 1,530,555,531 of record CM060902.1, read on the forward strand.
TAATTCTGTAATTTCCATTCACTTATGAAATCCATTAAATATTTCACTTTTAACACTTATACAATTCCAATATCTTATTAACACTTTTCAAATCTTCAATTTAAGCCGTTTATAATAATTCAAAATTCCAATTTAAACTATTATATAAATTTATCAGTCTTCCATTTCCAAGACAATCTACTAGTTCTTTAGTAAATCATTCATCGACTTGGTTTTCAATTTAATCGCATTTGATTCATTCACATTGGATTTTCTAACATTCATTCAAATTCAATTAGTTCACTTTCACTAATTTATATTCAAGTTAGTTTGCCTCAATTCAAATCAAATTTGGTTCTATTTAAATTTCTTACCTTTCAATTTGAATTCAATTTACTTAACTCTCAATTTCCATTAATTCAATTTCATTAATACTTAATGAATTTCCTAAACAATCAACTAACAACCAATGCACATTCAATTTAACCAAATTTATTTACTTTGCTTACATTCAATTTGGTTCAACACACTTAATTTCAATCGGTTTATATTCTAATTCAGATTGAATTTTTATACTTACCATATTCACAAATTCACTTTTACAATTAAAGTTGAATTTCCTTTATATACTCAAATTCATATTCATTACATCACTTTATCCATTCATTTTTATATCAAATTAAATTTGATTCACTATTACTTAAGCCATGTTTCATTTATCTTCACTTGCATTTATTTTCACCATAAAACTTAAGTTCGCCTCAAATTTATTTGAAATTCTATTTTATTTAACTTTACTAAAGTCAAATTCATATCACATTTCAAAATTCAGATTTTGTTTTACTTAACAAAACTGTTCAACCATTTAAAAACTGGTTTTACTTAAACTTTCCCATTTTATAAGTTAAACAACTTATTAATTTAAATTTCCCAATTCATATTGTATAATCACTTATCTTTCAAGTTTAACTTTCCATCTCAATAATTTTATCAAATCAAGTTCAATTTATTTAACTTTCCTTTAGTTAAATTTCAAATCATGTATTTATTCATACTAATTCAATTCAATTTAACTTTTCTTAAGTTAAAAATCTTTATTTTCATATTCAACCTTCACTTTACTTATATAAGATCTATTCCAAATTCATTTATCTTATATTTTCTAAAACAATTTTATACTTCTTTAAATTTGAAAAACGTTTCCTTTTTAAAGTGTTTCTAGTAACTATTCATATTAAACATCATAAACTAAGCTTTGTGTAAACCAAAGCTCTAATACCACTCTGTAACATTCCCCCTTTTGACCGCCTCCAGTCGATAATTAAACCCACTAGAAACGTTCAAAAAGACGAATTGTTATTTAGTTTATAAGGTTTAAACAGAATCAGCCACAGAAACACAGATAATAACAATCAATTAAAACAAATGAATCTTTATTTCATTACTATAAATCTTTTAATATACATCATAGTTTATACAATTTTTTATACTGATACAGCGGAATATCTAAAAAATACAATTTTCTTCTGAAACTAAAAATGGTTCTTTACTCTCTCTCTAACTTCGCTGCTCGAAAATCTTCAAGCTGTAGAAATACTCGGTCTGACCCGAGTATTATATTCAAAAGAAAATAATACACAGGTCAGTCTAATTCAAACCAGTTTATTAGTGCATAGAGGCAGTAATAATTTAAATAGACGACAGTCACAATAATTCTCGTCTATCCGACTCTTTAAACAAAGAAACCGGATAACGAAAATTTTAACACTAAACAGTGTTAAACAATAAATCAACAGATTTAAATCATCAACGGAGATAAATAAACAATTTATCATATCGACTAAATCAGTTTAAAACAATTGAAATTGTCACTTTAAAAACCATCAAGACTCGATTGGCTGCCGTACACGCGCGCGTGTACGGCCTCGCCAATACGGCCTAAAAATCAATGCATCCGACGCAAAGAAATATCAATTCAAAACTGTCGAGTTTGGGTGGCTGCAGTACACGCACGCGTGTACTGCCTCACCACAACAGTGAAGAAATAGAAATCAACACAAGGTCAAATCCGAGTTTTTAAAACTGGATTCAACACAATGTAGAAATTCAAATGAAATGGTCAAGACATAAAATCAAGTCTCGACCCAAAATCAGTGACTCAGTGAAAATGCAACAATAGAGCACAACGCACCAAGTAAGTAACAGCAAGCAACAGGGCCAGACCAAAATAATACAACATGAAGTGAATGCAACTCCAGGTGAACAACCAAAGTGCAATACTAGGAAGATGTATTCATATACATACACACATGTTAACATAACCAGGCAGCACGTTACAGTGAATTCATATATGCAGACTACTAAGGTGAAAACACATGACGTGAGCATGCGACACTGCAGCCACAATGCAGACAATCAACACACTGCATATACAACAGGTAAATGAAGATGCAGTGAGCATATACATGGTTATAAACAGAGGCAACACTAATATAACCTAGACTACATGAAATACATGGAGGCAATGCCCAAACTGTCGCAAGTAACTCAACAGTTCATATTGCAGTGACAACATACAAAAATGACCCAGCAGCAAGCATATATACAACAAAGATGAACTAATGCATCCATACAGTTCAATGCTAAAAGCCCAAGTACACAACCAAGTAAATAAACACAGCAGTGTGCAACTATGTAATGCAACTGCGACCTTACAGGAACCATCACTAATTGGAAACTCAATGCAAAAATGGGACTTCAACAGCCGGAATGGCATTTTTATACGAACCCAACGTATATGTAACAGAGAATGCATAATGTTTTCATGACCAGAACTCAACGGCACAGGCAGGTAGGCCAGGCAGTTTAAAAAGGGTAGTCATGTATACCCAAAATTGGAAACAAAGGCAACTAAACTCAAGTGCAACAGCCAAAAGGAATAACTCAGAAATGCTCAAAGTCCAACACAATAACAACTGTGCACTAAGTACAACTGCAATTAAAACTAATAAAGTAAAATGGTAGACTACTGAACCTCATATATATATATATATATATACATATATATACATATGATTTTAAGGCCAGAAATCATGTAACATCAGCAATATTGAGTGATAATATCAAATCCATGAAAATAAATTTCAAAGTGATCAAGGGCATCTGCAACATTGAATATATAATATCAAGTCAATGCAGCAGATAAAACACAAGTATAGATCCAACCATGCATGCATACACACATACAAGAGTATATATGCCTACATTTTAATCCACACATGTATATGTATACACTGCACTTATACGTACAGGCATCTACAAAATCAGGAACAACAAATCAAACTGCAAGTCAACAAATAAAAATCAACATCAAGTTATGGCAGCAACTACTGGATCAAGGTGGAATAAAGACTACAAGGACAAGACATATATATATATACATACAAGAATGTATGTATACACATGGTTTCAATGCCTATTCAAGTGCACATAAAAGTTCAAACATCCAAAAGCATTTAGCAGCAGTTTCGAAATAATCCAGACAACAGTAGTTTCAATTTATTTGCTAAATAAATTCAAGGCCGAAGATTAAGAAAATGTCACAGGAAATATCCAACATGACGAAGTCAGTGCCAACAATAATGACAGCGACTTGATCATCTCAAGCCACTAGGGCCAAAATCAAAACAATGCCGAAGTCGACATAAAGGCAATAGCCAGAACAAAAATCAAATGCCCGAAGTCAGAAAGTCCTCAACAACGAAATGAAGATCAATTGGCCTAAGCATTCAAAGCCGAGAAAATTCAACAAAAATAAATAGAACTGAAGTTGTTACTAAATCAAGTTATTCACGAAATCGATAAATCACTCAACAGACAGTTCAAATTCCAATTCGAGAAGCAGTCAGGTAGATTTTAACATAATTCGAAGAAGATGTGAGTAATAGAAATTACTCATCATTTTTCCACGCGATCCTTTCCTCGATCGAGCTAAACAACTTCACCCCATCACGAAGTCGAACCATTGAAGCCGGTGCTCCGCCAGAGAATTGAGACGACGACTTTGATTTTGAAAAGCCCTAAATTTTCCAGATCGAAGCCCTAGTTTTTCTTTGTTGAAGAGGAGCGATTTTGTAGGCCACCATTTTTTTCTCGTTTGCTTTAGTATTTAGGGTTCACGAATGAATGAGATAAAGGAGAGGGGCGACGTGGGTTTAACAGAGAATAAGGGGTATGGGCCGGTATGGGGTAGTATGGGCTGATATTATATTTATTTAAAAATTTTTTTCTTTTTAAATCTAATTTGTTTTGTCTAGATAATTTCTTTAATTTATTTTGTTTAAACTTGTTGTTAAAATTTTACTAGGTGGTATTTATTCATTTCGTACAAATAAAATTTTAAATAAAAGAATTCCAATCGATTTACAAATTCCAATAAACTTTAACAGAAATTAATATCGCCAATTTGACGAAGATTTTATCGTTATAGAAATTCCAATAACAAAAAGAAATTATCTGTTAACTTAAATCATTTACTGATGATTAAAATTTTGGGCAAAACCCCAGTTGTTACAGAAATTCAAATTGAATTCAGTTAAATTTTATACGCGTTTATACGCCGTGTATTCACAAAACAATTCCGATAAATACGAAAATTGAAATCCAGTAATAATTCAATATTACGGACCCAATGAAACTGGTTTCGTTAAATTCCGAGACTGTGCCTCGGAAGACTATTCTTATTTTCAATTTAAACGATATAATTTCAAAACTGAACAAATCGTTTTCAAATTCAATTCTGAAGCTTCAATTATCTTCAGTATTATCAATATGAATTTTCTAAGCCTTTAAATTATTTTTAACCGGCTTAAAATTGAAGATTCAAATTTTATTCAACTTTCAATAGATTAAATTCAAAAATTTAATCGCCAATTCCTTCTGATAATTTGAAATTCAAGTCAAATCATCGTTCAAATATTTAAAATTAATTAAATATTTTCAATTTAAATTGTTCAAAATCCAGGGTCGTTACAGTTTCCTTCTCAAATGGAGATGTCTTTTAATATCATTGGCGCTGAGTTGCTTCATAGATTTTTTAGGTACTTCTAACACCTTAATACCGGGCCGTGGCCTTGCCGGAGCTTGATATTGGGGTGTAATGGGCGGTGGCCTTGCCGGAGCTTGATATTGGGGTGTAATGGGCAGTGACCTTGCCAGAGCTCATTCTAGGGGTACCTGAGTTATTTTCTTTGTTGCTTGTACTATGATTAGCTACCCGCCAGGCATGTTGGCAGCACCTTGCCTTCTGTGATATGTAAATATTTACATATGTGCACTCCTCTATACTAGAGGATCACACATTTTTCTCAAAAACATATCAATCTTATTAATAAGAATATAAACTAGACAAGTATAAATTTCAATACAGCAAAAAAAATTGGGTTAAAAAAATATAGTGGGTATGAAATGCACAATAACATAAATACCAATATTTTTTGGCGTTAAAGCAGAAAATGAAATAAAGTGCATAATGCAAATGTGAAAAAATTAATAATAGACAATTTAAACAAGATGAACAACACTATGTGATAATCTGAATAATTACTCATTTGGTAAGTGGTACAAGATAATACAATAAATAATTTTGATCAAAACCATCAAGAGTTTCAACTAAGTTATAATAAAATATATTTTCCTAGAGCAAAACTTTTATGATGTACAAATTAAATAAGAAAATAGTGTGGGGGACAAATTTTTGGGTTCAAAGGCATGCTTTTAACTTTTTAACAAGAAGGACAGAAACTTGGTTGTTTTTCTATTAAATATAAAAAATGAATGTAGTAGAAAAATCTTACAGTTTCCAACTATTACCTAAAATGATTCATCTTGAACATGATTATAATTGAGTGTATGGTACAAGACAAACCACTTTTTTTGGGATATGATATCGTATTCCATTTTCATTATCCAAAGCCTTCATGCCATGAATAGAATTTCATCTAAACATTAAAATAGTGTTTTAAGGTTGTGATATCCAATAATATATATTATCATATGGTAATTTGTATTATTTTGAGATTATAGGTTTCTATATTTTGGTAGTACTAATTAATTACTTGTATCAATTTATTTAACATTCAAAATTGATTGTATTGTAGGATTATTGTATTAATGGATGATCGACTATGGATGTATCATAGAGTTTGTGAGGGTTTTGTAACTCAAGAATTTTATGATGGTGTTGGAAAATTTATTAATTTTGCATTTTCCCAAGCATTATCAGAGAGAGTTGTCAGATGTCCATGTGTAAAATGTGATAATAGAAAATTTCAAAATAAAGAGGTTATCATAAAGCATTAGTTATAAAAAGGGTTTACTGTAGATTATTTGCGTTGGATATATCATGGGGAGATGGATACAGAAGAAATTTTATTACTAGGATCTTCACACAATAATGTCAATGTTAACCCGTACAGGGAAATACTTACGGATGCATTCGGTGAAAATTATGTCCATCAAAATGAAGAATTTGATTACATAAATGATGAAACACCTAATTTTGAAGCAAAAGAATTCTTTGATATGTTGAGAGCCGTTGATGAGCCTTTATATGATGGTTGCAAAACCGATATAGTATTGTCGGCATGTGTAAATATGATGGTATTAAAGGCCCAAACAAGATTGACACAAGCATGATTCAATTATGCTAGTTCCATGATAAAAAAACATTTTGCGAGAAGACAATAAATTGAATAATAATTTTTATGAAGCGAAAAAGATGTTGAAACTTTAGGACTTGGTTACGAAAAAATTGATGTATGTCATAATTTTTGCATGTTATATTATAAAGAGAATGAAGCGAAGAATTTTTGTGATATTTGTAAGGAGCCAAGATATAAGTCTACTAATTCTAGTGGTTGTAGGAAAAAAATTCTAAAGTACAACTACGTTATTTTCCTATAATACCACGTTTAAAAAGACTGTTTATGTCTTCAAAGCATGCTAAGGACATGGCATGACATTATCATAATCATTCCACCGATGGTAAATTAGCTCACCCAATCGATGGTGAGGCATGGAAGCATTATGATCAATGTTATCCCGACTTCGCTGATTCTCCATGAAATGTTAGGCTTGGACTTTGCACAGATGGTTTTAGCCCATTTGGAACTAGATCAACTACTTATTCATGTTGGCCTATGATTTTGGCTATGTATAATTTGCCACCATGAAAGTGTATGAAGAAACGATTTATGTTCTTAAACATGATTATCCGAGGTCCAAAAAGTCCTGGAAAAAACTTGGATATTTTTCTATGGCCTTTGATTGATGAGTTATTGGATTTATGGCATGACGTAATAGCTTATGATGTGCATAGAAAAGAAAATTTTCTTTTAAGAGCTTCACTGATGTGGACCATTAGTGACTTACCAGCTTATGGAATGTTGTCTGGTTGGAGTACACATGGTAGATTAGCATGCCCTTATTGTGTGGAACAAACAAAATCCTTTACTCTTGAGAAGGGTGGTAAGCCTTTATGGTTTGATTGTTATCGATGTTTCCTGCCATTGGACCATCCATTTAGGAAACATAAAGACAAGTTCAAGAAGAATAGAATTGAATTAGATAGTGCTCCAGTCCAGCATTTTGGCAATAGTTGAAAAATATTGTGTCACAATTGCCTTATATTGCATCTGGGTTTAAATCGGGAAATACAAAAATAGCAGGCTTCAGTGAAACACACAATTGGCTTCATAGAACTATATTTTGGTACCATCCATATTGGGAAAGTAATTTGATTCGTCACACTATAGATGTAATGCATGTGGAGAAAACTTTTTTGATAATGTATTTAAGACTCTAATAGATACTGATAAAACAAAAGAAAATTTAAAAGCTAGAAATTATCTTAAAATGTATTATTGTAGTAGAATGCGATGGATGAGCTTGGTTAAACATCGCAATGGTTAACTATTACAAGCCGAAAGCTCCTTATTTCCTTACAAAAGCCAATCAAAAAGATGTTTGTAAGTGGATTAAATCAATTAAATTTCTAGATGGATACGCTTCTAACATAAGAAGACGCGTTAATGAGTTTGAAACAAAAATAAGTGGGTTCAAGAGCCATGACTATCATATGCTTATGCAAAGACTCCTGCCTACCGCGTTCTAACCTTTTGTACCAAAAAATATATGGGAAACTTTAGTGGAGTTAAGCAACTTTTTCCGTGAACTTTGTGCCAAAAATATATATATGGAATATATGGCACTTCTAAATAAAAATATCATTGGGATTACTTGTAAAGTTGAGAAGATAATTCCGCTTAGTTTTTTTAATTCTATGGAACAGTTAGTTGTTCATCTACTATAATGTTTGAAGCTTTCTTTATGCTTTATTTTTGATATTCCAACCATTTCTCTTAATATGATGTAGGTATATATTTTAATGAAAAGTAGGTAATAAAGCACATGTTGAGGGTTCCATTGCTGAAGCATATGTCATCGATGAGATTTCAAACTTCACATCATGTTATTTTGGTCCAAATGTTGAAACAATTTGGAACCAACCTCTAAGAAATGACGATGGAGGAAAAGTTATATTCAATGGACGTTTGTATATATTTTCTCATTCGGGAAAAGTATTATCTTCGATGGAATCTCTCTCAATTTGAACTCATGCCATCCAGAAGTATGTGCTTTTCAACTGCACCGAAGTAGAAGAATATGTGAAGTACGTATTTTACAATTTATAACAAATCAGATGAAGCATATAGTACTTAATTTTACTCTATTTTTATTGCTTACAGTGAATGCAAAAAATGAATTAATAAGTCAATACCCCACGGAAACTGAAAGTTTTATCATTACGAAGCTTGAGTATGTAGTCCCTGATTGGTTAAAAAACCGTGTAAGTAGTTTTGTTAAAATGTAGTTTTTAATTAAATAAATTAAACACTGTTGATGATTGTCTTTTTTGTAAATAGATTCCATTTCAACCGAGTGGTATTGGGCATCAGTTATTTTTACTTGCAAAAACCAGATTATAAAGCAGAGTGCTACAATGGTTATTATGTAAATGGTTTTAAATTTCACACACTTAATTATGGAAATAACAAGGCGACGATGAATAGTGGTATTTGTGTGAAAGGAAGTTGTCACAATGATTTGGAAAGCGATTATTATGGATTGTTAAAAGGGTTCATAAAGGTTAGATATCTTGGAGGGTAAAATGAGATATTTATATTTAATTGTGAGTGGTTTAACACATTGAGTAGAAATGGAATGAAAGTGCACCATACAAATGGACTATAGAATAGAACAAAAATTCTCGACTACAAACTAATGATAACATTATACTTTCCCAACAATGCCAACCAATGTATTTATTGTCCAAGCCTGGTAGTGGCTTAAATGAATGGGTGATAGTAATTAGAACTGTAGCTAGAAGTCGATTTGTAAGTGAATTGTTGACCCCTAACTTAATGGAGGATGGTGCAAACGTAGATCAAGTAGACGAGATATATCAACCCTCTATTGTCACTACCGACGATATCTCTGATCAATCATTTATAGTGGAATATTTTGATGCACTAGATGAAGAAGAGTTCGAACATGTAATGCAGATAAATACTAATTATTATCCTGGGTCGGATGATAATGAAAATGCATATGATGTTAAGGTAGACTATGATGAGGATGTTGACCTTAATTATGATGAAGAAAACGAAGATGGTTATCAAGATAAAAGTATCAATGATGAAGACACTAAAGACGAGTTTGCATTATAATCAGCTAGAAAATATTTTGTGTTGAATAAAGATTATGAAGTCATTAGTTTCCATTAATGACGATGTTTTATAGTGCACTTATCAAAAATTTTATTATTGACTTGATGCACTTTCAATAATTGAGTCCATAATTCTGATTGTGGAAGTATTGTATATATCTGATGCAATTTTTATTTTTTAGTTTTCAGAGTCGCTTGGCAATATATCCTAGACCACAACTGCATTTTTTGAGCATATGAATTTGACTTATTAGCAGACAAATAACCTACAACATATGAATTTGAAATGGTACTTAGATACAACATGTCACTGGGACAACAAACCACAAATCACGTGTTAATAAATGTTCGAATCACGCTACGCAAGTTTCGAACTTGTGCCCTCTCGCACCAAAGTCGAATCACTTAACCACTAGGACAATGGTGCTTGTCTTTCAATGGATTATACGCTAATTATGTTCACTATAGTTTTTTGAATAGATATAAGGCCAGGTGGATCCATAACTCGACGTCTTCTTCAGAAAAGAACTTATTCAAATCAACCAAATAATTTTGCCGCATCTAATTATTAACATAGCAGCGACCCATCAAATGAAGAAGATTTAGAAAGAATGAACAATGTTGATGAGGGAGATGAACATGTTGAAGAAGAAGAAGATTCTGAAGCAATTCCTACTTAAGGTTACAATCCTACAGTTGATCCAGTTACAAAGAAACCTTCGTTGGAATGGAAAGGCAATTGTGTAATGATTTTTTCATATTAATTTTGAATACTTATTTATGTAAATAAAGATCATTAAAGGGATTATTTAATCTAAATTTTGTTAGTTTCCTCAACCAAAAGGCCTCGCGTATAATTTGGCAAATATGGTCAAGACGATTTACGGGACCATGGTTCAAATTTAAGTTAGTACCTCAAGAAATAAGAAGCATGCTCTTTGATGAATTCAAGGTATTACTTCTTTAACCATTTATTATTTTATCATGAGAGAAATTATTAAGTTATTTCTATCATTGTAATTTTACATGGGTGCATTAAGTTTCAACGAGTTTAGGTATAAGTAATCAAGAAGTCAACAATATCATCATCATGTACACATAAAATTTATACATCTATGAACTCTTATTCAGTTAACCGAACTTTATAAGTTACTTTCAAGTTAATCACATTTATATTTGTAATTCATAAATTTTCGACTATACTAGCCAGTACAATCTACAAAATTTTATACTTTATTAATTTTGTTTCTCATTTTGGACCCCAACAAACCAGTTCAAAACTAGGTGAAATTATTTTTGTAGTTTATGTCGCATTGCTGATACACATATTATAGACAGCTTATTTTCAAAATTACTGCCTAGTAGACTAACACGCTAATATAAACAAAGAAACAAACAAATTACCTTCTGTTGCGATGTTGAACACACACATACATATATCTATATGTGTGCATGTATGTACAGTAATTGTTTTAGGATGTAGAAAAAGGTGGCCAACATCTCTGTAACGACCCAGTTTTTTAGTCATTCGATTTTAGAATATTTAATTGAATTTAAATATTGAAAGGTAAATTTTATATGTTAAATTAGTTAAATAATTGAATTTGGAATTTAATAAGAATGAAACTGAATTATGAAGTTGATTTAAATTCTATTTGAGTTAGAATAAAGTTAGCAAACTTTTAAAGTTGAATTAAAAGTTAATAAATAGAAATTGGAAATTTTAACATTTAATTAGACGTGTAAAAATAGCATATTATTATATGATTTCAAATTTCGTGTCAATTGGACTTATCGTTTGGTCAAGCGAAGCTGAAACGCATAGAAATTTATTTAAGTAATTTAAATTTATATAAATCAAATTTTGAATGTTATCTTCCAAATACGATGGAATTGGCTCCAGATATATATATTCCACTGTGTTCGGAATAGGGGTAAAACATATAAAACGCCAGACGGCACACTTCGTTTGGAGTTTGAAAATATTAGACGTGAATAGTGTCATTTAAGTGGCTATATAAGAACCATAATTTGCAAACCCCTAGCCCTAAAAACACTAGCCGCCTCTACTTCAACCAACGACCGAAATCTCATGCTTTTCCCTCCTTGATTCCTCTCAATCCAATCACTTTTAGCAGAAACTTCCTAAAAGAAAATCGTAGAGCTTATCGATATGCACACATCTACCGGTTGGATCGTGCTCGTTTGTGGTGAGGTGATGGAATCTTGGCTGCGTTTGTTGGCCGTTCGGGGGAGGGGGTGCTGTGAAGTGCGGGTATGGCCGGAGTAGTCGGGGTTAGGGGCGGTGATGAATGGGAGCTCGAGCTTCGAAATGGCGGTGGTCGATTGTCGTTTGGCAGCTTGTAGGAGGAGCGACACTCAAAAGAGTTGAACGATGATGGGTTTCAAGCTTTGGGCCTTGGGCATGTAAACGTGATAAGGGGGAAGGATTATTGTAAGCTAATTATAGTAATTAGTGGTTAATGATGTGTTTAATTAAATTGTATATAATTGTTATCTTATAATATGTATAACTCTGTCATACGAGATCGGATTTAGGGGAAACGAGTTGCATTGCACTCGTATTCGAGAATACTTTGCGATGGGACCGGATAGGACTTGACTGGAGCACGTAGGAATTTTGGTTAAATTCGAACACCTGTTCGTTTTTAATCGAAATAAAACGCTGCAACGACGACTGCAACCAAAGTGACTAAACTCACCTCTCTGGCTTGCTTATATTTTTATATAAGTGGTAATAATTTATTTATGATGATTGATGCTTGTTTGGATGATATATTATATATATTAGTTAGTTTGGATATATTCCCGCCTATTTGAGCGGATGAGACCCTATTGCGTTCCCGTGTATGAGCAGATGACCCTTTGTATACGAATCCCGCCTCGAAGAAGTTGATTTTTATATTAATTATATGTTGTATTCGATGCAGAGGGACAGGTTGGAGGGATCCAACAGGATTCCCTACCACTATTGATTTATTTTCATATATATGATGATATATGATGTTACGGATGCTATGATGATGTTTTTGATGTGATTTGACTTATTTAGTGCTATGGTAGCACTGGGCCTTGTTTTCGGTATTTTGGAAATATTGAAATTGATGATTTTGAATTGAAAAGGTTTTCGAAGTGATTTTGGAAGTAAATATGTTTTAATGATTTCTGATTTATTTTAAAAAGAAAGGAATTTGTTTTTAAATAAAAAGTAATGATTTTTGATGTTTTAAAATTATGGTTTTATGTAATGCTATGTAAATAGATTTTTGAACAAGTTTATATAAAAGATTTATAAAGGTGGTATTTTTTATAAATAAAGAAGTGGATTTAAAAAAAGGAATTTATATATGTTTTATAAATGGATTTGAAGTTGTTTTATAAAAGGATTTTTATAAATGAGTTTGATTTATAAAGAAATGGCTTAGAAATGGATTTCGATGGTAAAATTAGTTTTATAAAAGAATGTATTTATAAATAGAATTTGGTAAATAAAGGAGTTTTGTAAAATAGAAGTTTTAAAAAAATGAAAGAATATTTATAAAAATAGTTTTATAAATATGGAAGTGATTTATGTTGAAGTTTAAATATGGGTTTTTATTTAAAGAAATGTTTGAAAGTGATATTTTGATAAAGTCATTAGTTTTAAAAGGCAATTTATCTTTTGGAAGTAAAGGTTTGAAAGTAATGGTTTTAAATGGATTTAATGGTTTTGAGAAATGTTTTAAAATATGATATATATCGAAAAACATAGATTTCAACATGTATTGTTATAATACACGTTTTCGAGAAGGAAGGCTTGGACTATAACACTATTTTTATAGTAAATGATTTTCGAAAGGAAATGTTTTATATAGTATATGGGATTTATTATCTATATATTTATTTATCGAATCCCTATACTAATGTTTTGGGTTGTGTAACGATGTCTTACGCAACATTCGTTTTGACCTAATAAAACGTGTTTTGAAAAATATAAAGCTTTCCTAAAATGATTTGTAAATATGCTTATATTGTTAATATAAGTGTATGGAAAATATTTTCTAAGTGTTGAGACTTGAGAGTGAAGTGATTTGTGAATATGCTTATACCGTTGATATAAGTATATGAAGATATTTTGTAAGTGTTGAAAATGAAGTGATTTGTTAATATGCTTATGCTATTGATATAAGTATATGGAAATGTTTTCCAATATAGAACGGTTTGAAATGGTTTTGAGAATATATCTTTTTAAAGATAGTTTGAAGTAATATTTGGAGATTTATCTATATATAATGAGAATACCTCCATTTGAAGCTTTTGCAATTACAATAATACCCCAACCGTGAGTTGCAAAATAGTGAAAAAAGAGAGGATAATTTTGTCATCTGTCTATCCCACATGTTTTCCAAGTTCTCCCATGTTTTGCACAAATGAGAGTGAACATTAAAGGCTCTCTCTTCTACCTCCCATCGCACTCTCTTTTGTCTCCCATCGTTTTCTATTCTAACAAACCACTACAAATGGAATCCTAATAAAAAAATGAAAACAAATTTTGAATAACGATTTCTCCTTAAGATAGAGCTAGATTCCATTGTCTTCCTTAGGTCTTTACTTGCAAGGATAGATCCATCAGAATATGGACTCAAGCATTGCACGTATGCCACCAGTTTTACATCACCGTATATTAAATCCAAATTAGTATAGTGAAATTGAAAGTCATGCTATTATGAAAGCAAAACATTCTTCAATGAAATTGTGAAGGTAAACGAATTTGTTTTTGTAAATTAATTAATGATTTTTTTACAATAGATGATGAATCCTTATGTAAACCCATGGTTCTACTAAGTAACTTTCATGATAATTTTACAAACAATTACTCAAAATTTGTCAAAAAGAAGGTATTTTGGGACCAGATTAAGAGGAAATTGGATGTGAATATATTATATGATGTAATGAATAGTTATATCTTTTATATATTAGTTTCACGAAAATAAATAATATAGTTTTACTTAATTTTGTGTAAATGGTATTGATAATTGAGTAATAATACAGATCCTTCTTTGTACTCAAGTATTAGTTGAGCGTATTTTCCCTTTATATATGGTTATGTAATATCACAAGTATAAAAGTTCCTTTTTTTGCAATTATAAGCTAAAAATTAAAGTCAAAAATTAAGAATACATAGAGCATTGTGCCACATAAAAGAAAAGATTATCAGCAGAACAAGTTTCATAAAAGTACACAATAGCAAATGATTATGTGTATTAGTTCATAAAAAACTCCATATACATTTCGCTCGATTTGGCAAAAAGAAGAAATTACTGGCAGCGGCGCTAATCTTCATCACTATCAAAGTACCTACTCTGATTAGCAGCTTTGGATCTGGCAAGCATCTTATCAAGATCCTCTTTCAATTTATCAACCCACTTCCCCATTTGATTCATAAATAAGACACTAATCCCCATTCCAAGAATACTCTCTCCTGGATGGTGCATGTAAGGCGGCTTACGGAGTGCACTGGAATTCATATGGGTGCCTAGCCCTAGCAAAGCGTCCAATTCCATCAGTTTCACTGGCGTTTTTTTTCTTTTCAATTTGATAAATTTGATTTTGCTTTTGCTTTTGGTTTTAGAGGAGAAGAATGACACATAAAAAGGTAGTTTACTTAGATGATAATCAATATATAATGGGAATACCCCATTTTGAAGCTTTTGAATTTACTGAAATGTCCATTATACAAATTAAGGAAAATTAATTAGCATGAGCACAAATTTGTCATTTCTCATTGCCCGTTTTCATAATTTCTCACGTTATACAATATTGCCCAACGCTGTTATCCTTGTCGCAAAAGCTGTTTTTCGTTTCATCTTCTTTTATTAGTAACAAGATCCAGATCTCAATCACAGCTACAAAATAGGATGTTAGGGCCATGATTCAAATCGTCAAAGACAACTGATAAAAACTCTAGCTTTTCTACTCATCCTTCTTTCACTACAAGATTCAAGCTTAAATGAATTAGGTTCAACTGAATTAAGATATTTTGGTTTTAGATGAAAAGGAGAATAACATCTAAATCCACCAGCGATTAACTCTAGACTGCTAACAATGATGCCACTGACCATAGTTATTTGGTACGTGCATACTTCAACTCACACATCATCTTCATAACCCTGCATCGGTTGAATCATGGCTACCATAGGTTTTCCTACAGAGAACGAAATCTGAACAAAGAAAATGGGTATGTTTTCTTTTTCTTTTTTCCCTCTCAGCTTGGAACATGGGTATGTATGAGTATATTTTTATATTATGATGTGAATGGAACCAAATGAAGCTTTCAACATGATTAAATTACCCCTTTAGCTGTTTGTTATATTATAATGGTATTTTTGTCATTCATGATTCTCATGTTTTTATCCAACAGTGAGATATTTTCCCCCATCATCATGCCACACTCTTTTAATATTCAAGGAACCTTCTTCCACATTAGAAGATCAGAATCTTATGTAAAATCATCAGCAACCAGAAAAAACACACAATCTCTACAATCACTCAAGTTAAAAGGTATCTTGATGAAGGTAATAAGTTTTCCCAAATTTTGGTATAGCTGATAAAATGATGTGATTCATATCATTTAAAGGATGTGGTATTTAGTTCGTAGTTTGATTCGCTGCAAATTTGTTAACATATACATTAATATCTTTGTACTTTTTATGCAGTCCTTCACAAAAATACACTGTGAAGGGAAGCTACTTTGTTGTTCTTCATCTTTAAGTAAATCCAATGGTGATTATTTTAAAGGTTATCGAACATCCATACTATATTAATTAATATCACTTTATGGAGAAGAATGTTTTCCTAAAAAGGTGAACAAACTAAATTTTTATGTCCCTTAACTTATTAATTTTTGGTAAATCCTGAAATTAACATTGTATACAAGTCCATTAAGTTTAAATCGCCAGAGCATAAATTTTATTGACAGAATAGTAGGCTTAGGAGACCGTGACATGCATGGCTATTTTAAATCTATCACTTCACCGCATTTGGGGGTGTAGTTGAATGTATTATATATTTTCTCATGATTTTAGGATATGGTCTATGCAATGTAAGAAGGAAAAATCGGTACTCCCTTCATAAAGGCACGCTAGAGTTGACAAATGTGGTAGGTTATTTTGTGCCCAATTAGAAAGTTGATTTTACCTACTATATATTTTGGAGACAAAAATTTAGTTGTTAAATGAAATAAAGAAAGGAAATAATCAGAAATTATTCAATTAGGTATCAAATTAAATATTTTTTTACCGCGAGTGTTATCTAATTAATGGAATCGGTGTTATATTGAAATGGAATATAGCAATGCTATTAGTCGCATGTATAACCTCTTTACTGCATTTTATTTACACATACAAAACAATAGTATATGTAGTTAATGGGATGGTCTTTATTAGCTTACACGTCAGTGTAGTTAATAAGATGGTCTTCGTCAGTTTTCAAACTTTTGTAAGAAGGTAAACGACCTATATTAACTTATAATTTCACTTTGTATACATAACCTCATCACAAGTTTTCAACTTATATGGATTAATCTACATTATAACGCGAATCTTCTAAATGAAGTTTTTATATTAAAAAAACATGAAGCTCTTGAAATTACTAAAGTGCATAATTTCAGTAATAAATGATATTTTCTTTATATGCCCCCATAGTTCATGTTCACCCCAGCAATTAATCACTGCTTACAATTCTCTCTCCTACCGATTCACAAACCTCTTACTAAAGTAAAAACTACTATTTTTCATGTTTCAGTTCATCATCTATTTCATCAAATGTTCAAATTTGGAGTTTTCAATTTATTTTATAGAAAACCATGGATTATGGACAAGCTTTAGGATCACTATAATCCATGACTAAACCTAAACTTATAATCACTTCTTTGACGTATAAGTTAAGAATAAATTATATAACTGTTAAATTCTATTTTTGCAAATGATATAGTAATTATTCATAATATGGATTTAAAACCTGGCTGAAGACGGGTTTCATTGCATAGGTCAAAATAGGCATGTAATTATTTGATATTTTTCTTGGTCTAATAGTGTTATAGTAACTGTTTCTATATTTGGTTAAGTTGATGTATAATTTTGCGTTTAGACATTCAAATTATCCCACTTCATTTTGTTTAGCTTCTTTGTATTCCACATGTTGTACATAACATAATTCTATACCCAACAACAACATTCTGATTTTACATATACTTCAAACTTTATACATGCGTTTTTGACTTTGGCAAGTTATGATGAAGAAACTGGAATACATTGATATTTACTTTCAATTCTTAACTTACTAATGTGTTTTTTTTCCAGTTTTTGGAACCATTAAAAATGGCTTTCATCTCAAAAACAATGCTTGATGATGCTTTCACTTTAAAAGCTGTTAAGAAGAAGAGAAGAACCTGAATTTGCTTCAGAATTGTTGATTGTACTTATAGCTAATGTCAATAAGGCTATAAATTGAGTACTTTATTGGTTGTTTTGTGTTATAATATTCTTAATATATACACATACATTTATTCTTTTTGTTTGTATAAAGCTTATACAATTTATATATTTACTTATTGACTTATATAAGATGTTGCTGACGATGTATATAGTTTTCAAATTGTAATTTTATCAAAGGGAAGGATTGGCGTCTATTTGCACTTGAAGCTTTTGAATTGCTAAAATAGACCATCAAATATTCTACTAAACCAAGGATGTGAAATACTTGAACATGATGACACTTTGGTTATTCTCTAAATGCTAAGAATATCGTTTCTCCATAATGAAGGCTATCAGTTTTTAGTGTGCGTGATAACAATATTTATATGCCAACTAGATAATTTTGAGTTTCTTAAGTTCTTGGTTAATGCATCAACATATAAAATAGTTTCTTTTTTACGTGTTGTTATAATTATCCAATAAAAAAAGAAATTAGATCATGTATTTCTCAGCACCAAAAATAAGTTAATGCACATTTTTTTCCATACGTTCAACGGACGTGCATATATACTGGATATTTATCTATATATAATAGGAATACCTCTATTTGAAGCTTTAGGAATACCAAATATATCCTTCCCGCTTTTCAATTAAAAAAATGACTCATGGTATTTGTGTCATTTCGTTTACCCACGTCCCCTTCCTTCGTGTTCTTCCACTAGCCACATTTCTTAAATCAGTTTTTCTTTCGCATCTCTCCACCTTGACACTTTTCATCCTAATTAAGACATCATGGTTCTTCTCCTTAATAGAAGGTTCTTCTCCTTAATAGCAGTAGCTTAATTTTTTTTTTGAAATACCAACTAGATTATTTTTATTTCTAATTTGATCTTTTGGATTTCTTTTGGATAGAGAACATGCCTGACTTTCAACAAAGGACTTTCTAGAGGCAAACGACACTATGAGATAGGTACATATATATTTATCATATAGATCCTACTCTCTGTTAGTCGACTATTATTCCATTGGCATCATCAAATATTAGAAAGATATAGTTAATAAATACTTGAAAAAAGGCATAACAGAAAGACATAGCAAATAAACGAAGGATCTGATTTATCATTTATTTTTGATATTGAAGTGTCTAGGTTCTGATTAGCAATAGTTGTGAGCATCAATTCCAGGTAGAGTTTTGGTACAGTTTCGTCGACATGTTGGAAGTCGGCTTGGGGTCTGTGCGAGATCAGTAGACAGGAGAAAAAGAACACACAAAGCATAGGATATTGGATTTTGGAGTGAAACACGTTTAGGAAACGAAAATTTTAGAAAAATGAATTCATACAGCTATGTCATACGTATATTTTAGAATCTTCGGATGAGGAAAACATTCTTCCACTCATAGACTGGACTAAAAAACTAAAAGCGCAATATTGATATACATGTCCATAAAAAGGTATACATGTCCACTCATACGGCTGTGTCATATCTTGATTATTTTCTAAGCTAAAAACTAACTAAAAGAGACTAAGGGGAGAGGAGGGTTACATGAAACATAAGGGGATTTTATACATGTGTTAAACCCTAATTCATATTTTTGGGGAATGCCCAAAATACCCTCTTAGGAAGTGTGGAGGCCAAGTAATCATTAGCTTCAAATAATCCTCATTTAAGTGTACATGAAGCCATTAATTCCATAAGCATGTGCATTAGCCTCTAATTTGTACATTAAGGTAGGTGGGTAGGTGGGGTCCTCCATTATCTTCACTTTGAATTATTTCCATCTTCATTTGTTCTCTTCACTCTTGTGCATGCATATATTATCATGAAGCCATTTGTAAAATTCACCAAATTTCCTACAAAACAACATAGAAAATTCCAAGTAAATTTTCACAATTTAATAAATGCACAAAAATGACCATTTTACCCCTATATGAAGATGAATATGTGACAATTTGAAAATAATTTGAATTTTGGTTTAAACAAGTTAAAATACCCGATATGATCATTTATTTAATTTAAATAGATTAAATATGGTGGTAAAAATATGCACATTTACGTGCACATCAGATACCCCCACACTTATCTTTTTATTCGTCCTCGAATAAAGAAAAACTAAGATAAATCCGTTTTCGTAGGGAGCACGATTGCATTGAGCGTATGCAACAAGCCGTTAAACCTCTAGGTGTCCCCAGTAGGACGAGTGTTGTCTCGTGAGGGTTTACAGCGGATACTACCCACAAAATCCAAATGCGGGATGAAAATATTTACACAATGCAAGATTTACTTATAATGGGATGAATGCAAGTTTGTAACGAAAAAGGATTTTGCCCGCTCGAAAATCGACATCCATACTTTACATCGTACTCGAATGCCACAGATTCGACCGTTCAAATCTGAGTCGCTGGAGCTTATAACAACATTAAGTAAATAACACAGCGGAAGAAATAAATAATACATTGATATACAATATCTGATACAACAGAGTGATACAATGAATATCAATATACATCAGAGATATGATACAACAAATAGCAGCGGAAAAGAAAATGATAGATAACATCAGCAGCGAAACAAAAACTCTAAGATAGTCTTCAAAAGAGAACTCCAGCAGTAGCTCGTACTCCCAATAACGATGCACCAAGATGAGCAAGACCGGTGTGATCCAAAGACTGAACTAGCTCCAGATAATCTACTAATCATGACTATCTGAAAAACCCAACTCTAGACTGCTCATGTAGAAAATTTTTGAGCATCCAGAGTTTAGGAAAAAAACAATAAACTCCGGATCAGTCATGGGACTGGTGTGAGCAACAAAAACAGTTTATCTTTAAAAACAAATAGCAGAGAATTTTAAAGTCAATTCGCAATGCTTTTAGAAAATGGAACTACCATAAGACCTCCCGCCACACACACAATGCAAACAAAGAATTGGAGGAGATTTCTTCTTATGATAGTCAAAGATGCTTACTACGCAAAATCAAATCATTTTTGATATTATTATTAGTGCATAGTGAAGAAAGTATTTCGAAAATAGAATATCAATCTTAGCCAACATACGACCAGTATCATATGCCTACTATAGCTACCATGTTCAATAGCAGGTTACCGCCACATTCCATGGCAGGTAATACAACTAAAACCGTACAAGTCTCGTACTGTTTCTTTGGAATTCCAACAAATGGTCAGGCTAAGGAACTTCCTATGCCACGAAGGAATGCCTATGGAATGACGTCCCGAGAACCTAACCGGATCTCTGCCTACACAAGGCCGGGTTACCTCTGCAAAAATAGGTAACTACTGACACGCGTATGCCATCCCCCGATCGTAACCGATCTTCCCGAGGATCCTCGATTTCAACAACCACAGAATAAATTTGCAGTAACAACATAGGTTAAGTATCTGGGCTCCATACCATGATACCACCTCTATCCAGAAAGAATGACATACACTAAGGGGCGCTACTCCCTAGAACCTTGCTGCATCCTTCCTGTTATGACCATTTCCGGGGTGCGAGGTCCGACGAAGTCTCGTCCACAAAGCTACGCTTTGGCACAAAGCCATGCTTCGGGTCAAACAAATGATCAAAGTAATAATCACAAAGATATATAATCAAACGAATGATCATATCGCAAATGATCAAATAATGATCATCACACAGCAACACTCAGCATGTCACATTACCAAATTGGGAATATATTGCTGATAACCTTCAATTACATAACCTCTGAGCTCGTACGTCTCAGAGAAGGGTGTTAAGCTAAGAGAATAAATTCTCCGCCACCAACAGAAATGTATTTGAAAGTAATCGGCTTTATATCTCAAAGTGTAATGTCAGACATGTAACCATACGAGTCTGTTCCGGGTTCGAACAAAACCGAAGGCACTTCCAAAGAAGCCCTTGCAATCCGGGTATTCACAATCCCGATCGGATTTCCCATCACTTAGGGGATCTCTATACCGGGCGCTACTCGGTGCAGAGACAATCGATAGGTCATCCTATCGCTCTCGCAAATACCTGGTCTTCACCACCGGTCTTCAAATGCTATCCATATACGACGTATCACTATTCGGAATGGGTTATATGACACAAAGGTCTTTTCCCGGCTAACCCGAATAGTGAGCGCAATATTCAAAAACAAATGGATAATGGGATTTCAATTAAGTCACAATTTAAACCCCAAACTTTCTTTTCAAATGGTTTAACAAATTACCATATTAATCCTTTTAAACAAAAAGATTAAATTCACAAAGTTCACTTAATTTCACAAAGATTCATTCACAGATTTTCCAAATCGATTTCCATTTCAATTTAACTCGTTAAATATTTAAATCAAAGATTTAACTTATAGTTTTCAAAACAACTTCATTTCGAATGGTTTAAATAAATCATCATTTTAAATCTGTTAAAAATAAACAGATTTAATTCATAGCTTTCAAAAAGAATTCATTCATAACTTGGAAAACCATTTTTCAATTCAATCTTGAAATTCCTTTAACTTAAATTGGAATTTCATTTCCTATCTGAAAGCTTTTATCCTTTTAAAACAAACAGTTTTCATTTTGGAAATCTGATTCATTTATACGAGTTAAGGTTCTTGGGTTAAATCCAAATTCTCAAAATTTTACTTTTAAAATGGTTTAATTTCATATAAACTCATAAATAAGTTGAACAGCCTTTTTAAACCCTAGTTTCCAAATCATAGAATTCAATTTCAAATATTGAATTCAAATTTAAATCAAATTATTTAAATTTTCAAGACTCGATTAAGTTATTCAAAATAATTTTTATTTTTGAAATTCCATTTCAAAAGCTTTTCATTTTAAACCCAAATTTCCAATTTCAAAATAAATTGAAATTAAAATTTCAATTTCAAAACATCAAATTTAAATTATCTGTGACTTAACCGATTTCCACGTGAAATCCATATTGTGTGTGTAAAGGTGTGGTCCAGGGGTTTAATACAGAAGTGCAACATCATTCAATCATCACAGATCAAAATACAGGATATAGTTGATAAGCGATATAAACTATAACGCTTATCTTTTCATATACAGATCACAGATAATAACAGGTAAGTAAATTACATATCACAACAAAAATCAGGATGTATCACAGAGCATCACAATCAGGGATATCAAATAATTCATATTCAATAGAATGCAAATATCCATAGGTAGGATTAATTTTCATTATCCGATTAATTTAAATCAGGTGGGTCATCAATCATGGTTAATTAACATTACTTGGTTCCAAATCATTTGATTGATTGTCCTTTAATCATTTATTTAATTTATCAATCAACTTTTAATTAATTAAATAATTAATCTTTAATTATTCAGTTATCCTTTAATTAATTCACTTAACTTATTAAACATCTTTAAATTAACCATATTTGTAATTAATCATCATTTACAATTCTTGATTACAAATAAATTAAACACTTAAATTATTAATTACAACATTTAATTAATTATTCTTTAATTCATCATTAATTACCCTTTAATTAATAATAAATTCTTAATTAATTACAATAATAAATAAATCCATTACTCCCCGATTACTAATTATCTTTTAATCACTTTAATTAATTGACCTTTAATAAATTATTCTTAAATTAATTACCTTAATTAATCACATTAATTAGTTGTTCTTTAGAGTAATTAACCTTTAATTACTTTGATAAAAAATTTATTACATTAATTAATTACAAACCAATTAATCCATTTATCTTAATAATTAAATGAATTACATATCATAAATTCAAATTTTCATTAAGATAAAACTTCTCTAATCTATACATTTGAAAACATTCATTTCAATTTCTACCTTTGGATTTCATTTTGAATTTGAATTCAAAAATTAACCTGGATTCACTTCAATATGGGTTTAAATTTTAATAAAACTAGTTTACAATTTAAAGTTTCATTTGAATAAAAAAAACACAAACAAACTGCTGCCAGTTTTTCTCAAAGCCTGGAACAATCCACTGACTCGAGACAACCCAACACCGCTTCGAGTCCTCCAGGCCAAATCACGACATCGTCTTCGAGTTCCTCACCTCCCTCTGCTGCTTCGAGTCGAAACCCCGTTTTCAAGTGCTTGAACCCGAGATTCCACCCAGTTTCAACAATCCACCTTTCTTTCCCAAAATACAACCTCACAGCATAACAACCCAAATTTCCAAACGTGCATGTGCACGTGCACATGAAATCGGAGTGACTCCGATCATCAACGCTCCTTCCAGCAAGTCACCAACGACCTCTACCTTTGATTCGACCACCCAGCTTCGCCTATATCGACCCAAATCAAAATCGAGCTAGTCGATCACCTGCTTCCCAGACCCGGTCACCTACAACCACCACGTCCCATCGCCTCAGGCCATCAGCTTTGTCGAAACTTCGGCCAGAGCTCCATCTACCACTCGAGCTTCGATCCCAATAGGTCCGGTCACGCTCGATCGCCCCACGGCAACGAACAAACTAAAAATCATCACTGGCCAAAAACGAGATTTAAACCCTAAAAGGGCTTCGCCACGCATCCACGGCGAACCAGAAAATCATTGAACATTTTTCTGATGATCCTAGATCTCCAAACATGCTCCCTTTTCAATCACGAGATTTATCATCACTCCGATCATCAGATTTTCGTCAAAACCCAATTTACGTTCAACTCGTGATTTCTCCATACATATGTGCTTAAAAATCTTGATACTGATCTTAAAAATAATAACTTTCAATTTCAAAAGAGATTACATAAGTGGAGCAATAAATCATTAAAGTCAATTTTGTCCTACTTTTGAGTTGTTACTGTAATTCATGCTTCCAGATTTAAACTACTTATTAACTATGTTTAACAGTATTTTTAAAACTAAGATCTGGTTAATCTAATCACTTTTTGTTTAAATCTCAAATCTTAAAAGAGATTGGAATAAGAGGAATTTAATTTTAAATCTAACATAAGTCTGTATATCTTTTTAACAGGGTGAAATGCCTGCTCTCATACATGCATACCTACATATCCTGGGAATACTTAAGGGTACGATCCCATTTATATTCATACAAAATAGTTTCACTTCACATAAACAAAGCATAACACAGATTCAAGCTTTTAACAGGTAGATTTGCTCACCTGGTAAAGAAGAACAGAGGAGAAGAGCAGAGCTGCTATGCTGAAACCATTTAGTTGCTTTGATTTTTAAATTTGATTTTACTGTCTGTTGTATGAATTGAATTGTAATGGCATTTCTTTGATCTTTTATTTGATTGCTGAATTTTTCTTCAATTGTTTGTAACCTCTCCCCTGCAACTTGAGCTTTGAACTTCAGGTTTATTTGAAATGAAGGAAAGTGGTTGTTCTACTTTGATTTCCAAACTCTAAGCTTGAATTTTATTTTCTCAGCTTTATTTTGTTTGAATGGAACGAATAGAGAGGAGGTTGATATATAGGAAGTTTACAGGGTAATGCAAATTTGTAAAATAAGCATGCTGAAGATGCTTGCATTCAATGCTAGAGCATGTGGCATTAATTACCTTGTCTTACCTCCCATGCTTATGTACTTCCATGTTTTCTATACTTAAATATATTTTTGTTCGGCTGATAGATGATATAGGGATGTTTTTGTTTGTACTTCATTAGATTGTTTCATTTAATTTTGTACAAATATAAATGAATTAAATGGTGTTTTAATTGTTATCAAACTTAACTTATGTATCTTGTTTTGCTTCCAGTTTGATGCTTCCTTGTTTTATAGGCTGAAATGATTTTGTTTTGGTGGCTAAAGATATGGCATTGTAATAAAATTGAGGTTCTAATTTAATATGCTGTTTGCAGTTTTGCTATTTGACATTTGTGTATATATTGTTATGTTTTCAAGTGTACATATTTCTTTTGTAAATATACTTTGTTTCTTTTCTTTCTTATTTTCTTACACTTTGAAATATAAGTGAATTTTTATTTTAGCTCAATTATTTATTTTACTTTAATATTTACTGTCTTATATTTAATTTATGATTTCAAATTATTATTAACCATCCATTCTAATTTTTATTATTATCAATTATTATTAAATCATTTATTTACAATTTAAATTCAAATTCTAATGACTTTATATATTTTTCGAGTTGAATCGGGGAAACTCGCTTCCATTTATAATCAATTTTACAATTTTAATTCAAAAATTCATTTAATTATCAATTTAAATTAAATTAAAATCCAGGGTCGTTACAAAGTTCTTGAAAATATTTACAAGTGACGGATTTACTCTTAAATCGACACAAAGAAGTTAAATATAAGTCTTGGTCATTATCTTGAAAATTTAAGTCATTTACTCATCAAAATTTCCAACAAAAATCAAGTTATCATAACAAATAGACAATAGTTTAACTCGTTGTTTCGGTTGATAACAAAGTGTAATTTGAAATGGATCTTTAGTTGATTATCAAAGTTTATCAAAGTTGTATTTTCATTTCTTTTCAATAACAAATTAAATCAAATAAGTTAAAATAGTGCTTGGATTTCATTTTGCTTACTCTCTCTTTTTTTTGAAAATTTTATTGATATTTACAATATTTACATATGCCTAACTCAGATAAACTGAGGCCAGATATATTACCCATGCACTGCCTTGCGGACTGATGTGAGGGGAATACAGAGCGTGGCGAGTGAACACACGAGTGTGAACACCTATTGACTGTAGGCTTTATTAAAAAGAATTTTTATATATATACACCTAGCTCAGAAAAACTGAGGCCAGATATACCGATCGTGCATCGCCTTTCGGGCTTACGTGAGAAGGGTACAGAGCATGGCGAGTGAACACACAAGCGTGAACACCTGTCGACCGTAGGTGTTAATAGAAAATATTTACATATATACAAATGTTTTGTTTTTTTTATATGTTTTTTTTTAATTTTTTTTATATAAAGAGAGTTTTTTTTTGCAAAATCATCTTAGCACCACTTAACTTAGAAGACAAAAAAAATGTTATATCCTTTACTTTAATTCAACCACCTTTTTAAAACAAAGATTTTCAATTAGGGTACGTTTCATAATTATCACGTATGAATCTTCCTATATACTAGTTAAACCATTATTATTTGTAATCAAACTTCATTTTTATTTTTATTAAGACGAATAAATTTTCAAAAATTTCAATTTAATAAACCAAAACCATATATTTATCTTATAGTGTTTCTTTAAAAATAAATTAAAATGCTTAAAAAAAATTGTTTGTTTGTTTTTTTTTGAGATTTTTTTAAAATTTTGGAAAATTGAAAATGATGGTGGGTCCCCCCCCACACTTGATTTTGACTGTGTCCCCACAGTCAACCCAAGTGGAAGGAGAAAAATAAAAATAAAAACATGACCTTTATTAAAATGAAAATTAACGGTAATTACACAAGATCAGAATGTATATCGTCAAAAAGTAAATGAAACGGTCTTCCAAAGACCGATTCATTTGTCTCGTCAAGTATACGAGACACAACTCAAGCTCGAAAAACCAAATCGTAAAAGATTTCAAAATTGAATGTTGATTTGGAAAAACGAATGTCGTTTTATTGAACATCGTACGAGTTGTTTTATTTTCGATGATTTTTGGGGTCGATAAAACAATTGATTGAAGTTCAAGTTTATTTTCACCAATTTGAAATTCAAACTTATCATTGAAAACTTCTTCAAAATTATTGATTTCAAAATCGAAGTGGTGATTTAAATCTTCCCCGTCGGAATTTAACAACTCGTTTTCAAAAAGACCATAAAACTCGTGTTCGTTAAATTCGACTTCCTTTGTTGGATTATCAACAACTTTATTGCATAAATCAAGTTCAAAATTCAAAGTTGTTGTATTCAAATTTTCAGAAAAAGGAAGATCGAAATTTAAATCGAGTTTCTCACCCTCAAAAGAATTGAAATCCAACTCAATTACCAATTTTTCAACAACTTCGTTAAGATCTTCGCTTTCAATTTCAAAAGTTGTTATTTGAAAATCGTCGATTTGGGTAAAAGATGGATTATTGTTTGACTCGTCACACGTTGGAATTTGATTTTGTTGTTCACGTTGTTTCATATAAGTTTCAAACAACGAATCCGTGTGATCATTGTAAATTTCATTCATTTGCTCAACAAAATCCAATTTATAATTATTAGCTTGATGATTTTCGATTTGGATTTGTTGAGAACAAAAAATTTCACTTGCATCATAGTTGAGATTATTCCCATTACCAAAATTATTTGAAAAGTGGTTCACATTTTCGTTTTGATTTTGAAATTCATTTTGGAGTTCAAAATTGAATTGGCATGGGTTACACTCAAAATCGTTTGAATTTTGAAGTGAATTCAAATTTTGATAATTTTGAAAACTTTGATTTGAATCATTGCCCAAACATGAATTACACAAATCTTTTATCTCTTGATTTTGTTGTATAGAGATTTCAAGTAAAGACGAAATGTTATTTTCAAGATTTGAAGGTTGGTCATCATTTTGAAAATTTTGTCGTTCGAAATTCGACTCATTTAAACAATAGTTGTTGTTAAAATATCCATACGAATTTGGAGTGAAATCATATGGGTTATATTGATTTTCACAACTATTGTAAAATTCAAGTGAATATGGAAATTCGAACATTTTCAAGAATGTTTTTGGTTTTTTTATAAAGGAAAAAAAAAATTTACAAATAAAATTTAGTTTTCAAAAGGAAATTGATTTTTATTTTGTTTTTTGGTTTTTTAATTTTTTTTCTTTGTTTTTGAAAATGTTTTTTATATTTTTTTTTGGATTTTGGTTTTACTAATTTTTTTTTGGATTTTTGAAATTTCAAAGAAAAAGGATTTATATATTTCAAAGGAAAAGGAATATTTACAATTTTTCTTTAGTTTTTGATTTTGAATTTTTTTTTAAATATGCATGAACTAATGCCACTAAATGAATGCAATGGTTAATTACAATGATTTACCTTAAGTTAACCCAAAATTGTATAATCACACATTGTCTTAAATCAACAAGATAGTTCTTAGCCAGGTAAGGGGCAGGAGTTATCGGTGCACCACGAATCACCGTAGCAATGCAGCCGAAGGTTTAAGTACCTTCAAAGGAACAACCACTATAATATTTACGAATCACCGTAATATTTATAAATGGTTATTACTCTACCGTAGCCTAGACACCAAGAAATTAAATTGTTCAAAGAAGACAACTTATCAATATACAATTAAGAGCTATCAATGTCTAACCGTTATTATTAACAAATTCTAGGATGAAATGCAAAGCAGAAATTAAACGTGAATCTAACGATGCAACTACGAATGGAATTTTGGTTTTTGAAATTTTTTTTATGCAAATGCAAGCAAACAACAACGCAAGATAAATAAAAACAATAAATATAGCAAGCAAGCAGTTTATTTTCTTCTCCTTTTTTTTGGCAAGCGGGTTGTCTCCTTCGGCAACCTGAAATAAAAACAAGATATATACACAAGTATTTTTTTTTTCAAAATTTTTTTTAATTTTTTTTTTGAAAAGGAAACTTTAAAGTAGGTTTTTACCTAAAAAAAAATTTTGTTATTTTTTTTTTGAAAATGGAACTTAAAACAATTTAAAACTCTAAAATGAAACAAAACAAAATCAACCTTCTTTTTTTTTATGATAAAACCAACCTAAAAACAAAAAATAAAAAAAAGAATACCCAAAATTAAACTTCTCACCCACTAAACTTATTACCCACACCCACTCAAGTTATTACCCACCCCGTTTTAAAGAAAACCCGGCCCAATAAAAACGTTCACAAGCTCCACTTAAAGATCAAAACAAATAATATGATTGTACGCAATTTCCCAAACAGTAAATCAAAACGATGCCTCTTCGTTCTCAGTTATAAAATCAAAACAAAACAAGCGTGAGTGAAGTCTGAAATTGGGTCGACGATGTGTTATAGGAGTCGAAGTCGATTGGAGGAATCTGGGGTTATCGTTGTTGTTTGCGGCTTCGTGGTCTTCGGAGGAGGGTGGTGGTGAAGATGATTGTAGGGTTCGATTTTGGCGATGCTCGGCAATTTGGTTGCTGGCCGTGTCGTGATTTGATGAGAAGCAGCAGATGACAGTTACGTTCGAGAATTTAGCAAGGCAATGGTTTGTGGAGTTGTAGTGATGTACGGTGAGGGACTTGCAGGTGGAGGAAGTTGCCTCTGGTGTCGTCGTGGTTAGCTGAAGGATGTTGCTGCTTGGTTCGCGTTGTGATCTGTGGTCGGTAAAAGTGATGTTTGGTTTGGGGACTGCAGTTGTTCAAAGAGGCTGGAGTTTGAAGTTGTTTAAGAAATGGTTGAAGATGATCAGGCAGATGGCATCAGTTTGTAGTGTTGTAGTGGTATGTGAATTGATGGCGGCACTGTGGTTTGGAAAGGCAGCAGTGAAGTGTTTTGAAGATGAGTGATTGTGAAGAGAGGTTGTATGTTGTGGGAACAGTGTTGTCTGCAAGGTGGAAATTAAAGACAGCAAGTGTGGTTTGGTTATTGCTTGAAGTTGTGGTCGTGGTTGTTTTCTGGTGATGTAGTGGAAGTCGAGATTGGTTATGTTGAACTTGAAGCAATTTGTAGGCGCTGCTAATCAAGCAATGGGTTTGGCTGCTGGCGTGGTAAGTTTGCAGCTGCTCTTTTTTTTTTGGGTACTGAAGTGGAAGGTCGTTGAAGACATAGGCAGGGGCAATGAGGTCAGTGGTTGAAGTGGTCAGGTTTTGGTTAGTGAGTAGTTGTTTGCTACACTGTTGGGCAGTCTGTTGTTGGAAGAGTGTTGTGGTCGTTGAAGTTTGTTGTTTGAGTTGCTTGGCGATGAAAGTTGTGATGACTGTCAGTGAAAAGCAGGAGCAATGTCAAGTACGGTGTGTGTTGATGGTTTGTATGAATTAAAGTGAATGGGATAGAAGAAGTTGAATATGAATGATGATAGTAAAGTGAAGACGAAGAAAGGCAGTCAGGTGATGTATTGGTATGTATTGTGTAATGAAGTAATAGCAGAGGGGTATGGCACTGTGTCAGTTGTACTTGTAGTATGGGTTGCACGCAGATGTAGGAAGTCTGATTGGGTTACTGAAGTATCGATGTGGTCAGGGGCTGTTGCTTTGACCGTAGTTGATGCAGGTGAAGCAGATGGCGGTTCAGGGATGTTTGTAATGTGTAGTTGAGGCAATTTTTCTTCCTGATGATGATGAAGCGGCAATGTTCAGGCTTGTAGTGGAACAGTGGGAGAATGAGCAGAGGAAGTATTGTAGTTTTGTATGTTAGTGTGCACCGTTGAACAGTGGCGAAGAGAAGGTGTGATGGCAGTGTTTGATTCGAAGTGTATGTTGAGTGGAGGGTTGTTCGAGACAGTGTGAGGCAGTAGTTTGTTGTGGATGGGTGATGAAGTTTTTGATATGGTCAGAAGTGGTTTGGTGATTGTATGGAGATGATGGAAGGCAGTGGTCGACTGATGGGGCAGTATTGACGGAACAACAGTTATGATGTGCAGTTATGTTAGAAGTGAATGCTAGGAAGGTTGGAAGTGAACTGCAATGTGAAATTGGCGGGTATGAAGTGATGCACAGATTTAACTGTGGTGAACAGTAGAGGTGTTTTTGTAGTTATTTGCAGTTGAAACAGTAGCAGTTTTGATGGTTTAAGGGCAGTAATCGATGAAGACAGCAATGAGAAATCAGGAAGTTGGTTGTTTGATGTATGCAACTGCGGTTTGGTGAATGGTGATATGGGGCAGGGTGATGATGGTTTGGTTGTAGAGGTGTTGTTGAGAAGCACAGAATGATGGGGAAGCACAGTGAACTGCAGTGCACAGTTAGGTTGTGCACTGTGCACAGTTTTATATAAAAAAAATGTAAATGTAAAACGATGTGAATGCAATAATTTTTTTTTTTGAAATTATGTATGCTTTTTTGTTTTGTTTTAAATATGCAAATGCAAATGCCAATAGAAAAATAGAGAAGAAACAAACACACCAACAAATGCAAGAACAAATCACACAAACACACATTTTTTTTTAACACACAACACACACACAATGAAATTAAACGAAACTAATTCGAAGAATAGAAAATTAAAATCAAAACAATTCCCCGGCAACGGCGCCAAAAACTTGTTCGTCGACGGAAATTCTATCGGTTTAGAAAACCGTCGAATGAATTTAAATTAAAATTTACCGCAAGTGCACGGCGTACACTTGTAGTACGTGGCGAATACGGGTCGATCCGCAGGGAATTGATGATTTTAAAATTCTATTCAATCAAATTAAACCAAAGTCGAGTGAAAGTTAAGCTAGAGAATTAGAAAATTAGCTAACTAACTAAAAGAAAAGAAATGCATATATAGGAGTTAAATGACAATTTAGAGAATAAATCCACTCTCTAGATCATGTAGTTCAACATATATGAAATCATAATCTCTCTTTTATGGTCATTAGTTCTTTAATTGATGTGCTTATCATAAGTATGGCATATTTGTGCTATTGGTTAGCCAACATAAGCCATCAAACTATAACACACCCCTTAAACCACTTACTAACATTCATGAAATTTGACAATGAAAATGAAATCTATTTTAAGTATGGCCTATTAACTATTGATTAGAAATATAGACCATCAAATTTTAATTTCAAATCACTTTCTTTTGCCATAATCATATTTTGATGAAGAGGCATTTGTGTTAGTGATTGTTTAAGTATAGCCTATTTGGTGTCAACAATATAGACTATCAAATTCAAGGCAAAAACAACAATGAAACCACTTCAATCATTCTTCATTAAGCACAAAAAGAGAGCATGAATTAACAAATAGTTGAAGCTACATAATTAAAGAGCTTCATTACCCCTAAATTGAAGGGGTTTAGCCTCTCATATTTGTCATTTTATTAACAAATATAGCTTGCAACATGAAAGCAAAAAGAGAGCAAAATGAAAGAAAACTATTCTAATTGCATAAAAGAAAATCTACACTACTAGCATGAAAGGAAATGAACATGTAATTAAAAGGAAACACTAATTACATTGCATAAAAAAAGGAATTACATAAGAGAGAAGAAATGGCTAAGTAGCCATGAAAAGAAAGAGAGCTTTGATTTATTTTCTAAGCTAAAAACTAACTAAAAGAGACTAAGGGGAGAGGAGGGTTACATGAAACATAAGGGGATTTTATACATGTGTTAAACCCTAATTCATATTTTTGAGGAATGCCCAAAATACCGTCTTAGGAAGTGTGGAGGTCAAGTAATCATTAGCTTCAAATAATCCTCATTTAAGTGTACATGAAGCCATTAATTCCATAAGCATGTGCATTAGCCTCTAATTTGTACATTAAGGTAGATGGGTAGGTGAGGTCCTCCATTATCTTCACTTTGAATTATTTCCATCTTCATTTGTTCTCTTCACTCTTGTGCATGCATATATTATCATGAAGCCATTTGTAAAATTCACCAAATTTCCTACAAAACAACATAGAAAATTCCAAGTAAATTTTCACAATTTAATAAATGCACAAAAATAACCATTTTACCCGTATATGATGATGAATATGTGACAATTTGAAAATAATTTGAATTTTGGTTTAAACAAGTTAAAATACCCGATATGATCATTTATTTAATTTAAATAGATTAAATATGGTGATAAAAATATGCACATTTACGTGCACATCAGCATCATTTGGAGAATTGGGTTTCGAGAATTTGAAGTTTGGAGATCGGATTTGCATTGTTGAGAAGTTTGGTGTTCATCGTGAAGTTGCAACAAGTTGGGAGTTTCGATCCATATCATTTTGGATCAAAGTTCGGAAAGTGTTTGAATTTTGCTCGTTGGGTTTTTGCGCGCCGAAGTGAAGTTTGAATTTCTGAAGATTTGTTTGAAGTTCAATCATGCCACCGAGACGAGCTCAACGTCATCGCAATGTTGATGCTTTGTATGGAAGAGAAGAGGCCGAACAAATGAAGCAACGAATTAGTGATAAATTCAATGAGAAGTTTGATGAGGGAATTGGTCGATTAGAGAGAATGATGCTTGAAATGAATCAAAGTAGAAGAAGGGTTTCACCTGAATCGAGCCATGGGGGAAATAGAGTTTCACCACATTCAGATCGGGAGAGAAGAGAAGATCATGATCGTAGAAATGTTGACGATCGTGATAGGAATGTTGATGATAGTGATCGGAGGAATGTAGATCGATGGGATGTTGGTGGTAGGAATGGTGGTGGTAGAGATGTTGGTGGTCATGATCGACATCGATATGCATCAGATTTTGATGAGGAGTTTGATGGTGGTAGTGTTCATGGTCGAAATCGAAGCCAAGGAAGAAATCATTCAGAGTATGATCACAAATGGGAGTCCGGAATGAAAATTGAAATTCCAGAGTTTAAGGGTGGTATGCAGGCTGAAGAATTTCTAGATTGGATATCTAATGTTGAAGAGATCTTTGAATTCAAGGAGGTTCCGGATGATCGTCGAGTGAAGTTGGTTGTTACTAGGTTGAGAGGAAGAGCTATGGCGTGGTGGCAGCAAACCAAACTTACACGAGAACGGATGGGGAAGTTGAAGATTGTTGCTTGGGAGAAAATGAAGAAGATGATGAAGGCTACATTCTTGCCTTACAATTATCAATCACTCATGTATCAGAGGTTGCAGAATCTGAGGCAAGGGACGAAGACTGTTAATGATTATGCTGATGAGTTTTATCAACTGATTGCTCGAAATGACATTATGGAGACGAAGGAACAATTGACTGCTAGGTTTGTTGGGGGTTTGAGGATCCAGATCCAGGATATGGTAAATATGTTTGACCCAAGATCTGTAGCTGAAGCGCACCAGAAGGCGTTGGCTTGGGAGAAGCAGGGAAGATGAGGAAGTGGTGTGTTTCCAAGTTCCAATACTCAGAGCAAGGGTGCTAGTGGGAGTTTCAATGTTTCTAAAGCTGTCAGTAAACCAGTTGTGAATGAAGTTGCGAAGGCGAAGGTCAACAACAGTTTCAAGTGTTATAATTGCCAGGAAGTGGGTCACAAGAGTAATGAGTGCCCGAAACCGAAGAGGCGAGCTATGATTGCTGAAGAGGAAGGTGAGGATGTTGATGAAGGTTATTCTAGTCCAGTTAAGGAGGATGAACAGGATATCGTGTCGGGAGATGAAGGATGTAATCTAATGTTGAGGAGATCATGTTTGACACCGAAGCAGGAAGAGGAGGCTAGTTGGTTGAGGAGTAATATCTTTCAGTCGACATGCACTATACTGGGGAAGGTGTGTAAATTTGTGATTGACGCCGGAAGTTGTGACAATATCATTTCTACCGAAGCTGTGAAAAAGTTGAAGTTGAAGACGGAGAAGCATCCAAATCCTTACAAGTTAGCGTGGTTAAGGAAAGGAGGAGAGGTGAAGGTGGACAGGCGAGTTCATGTTCAATTTCCTATTGGGAAGAAGTATAAAGATGAGATCTGGTGTGATGTGGTGGAGATGGATGTTTGTCACTTGCTTTTGGGAAGACCATGGCAGTATGATCGAGCAGTGCAGCATGATGATCGAACCAAAAGCTACAGCTTTATGTTTGAGGGTACTAAGATCATTTTAGTTCCGAAGAAGAGACAACAAGGAGAGAGCAAGTCAAAAGAGATTGAGGAGCTGAAGACTTTGTTGACTTTGAAGGAGTTTGTTGAAGAAGTAGAGGAGAGTCCAGAGGTGTTCTTGTTGATTGGACATGAAGCTACTGAATCTGTTGAAGTTCCAGAGGAAATAAAGCCAGTGTTGGAAGAATTCAGAGATGTGTTTCCTGAAGAGTTACCAAAGGAGTTACCATCGTTGAGAGATATTCAGCATTAGATTGATCTTGTGCCAGGGGCGGCATTACCTCACAGGCCACATTACAGGATAAGTCCTAAGGAGCATGAGGAACTAAGAAGGCAGGTGGAGGAGTTGTTAGAACAAGGGCGTGTTCAGGAGAGCTTGAGTCCTTGTGCAGTGCTAGCCTTAGTGGTACCGAAGAAGGATGGGACTTGGTGGATGTGTACGGACAGTCGGGCTCTAAACAAGATCACTGTGAGATACAAGTTTCCTATGCCGAGGTTCGATGATTTGATTGATCAGTTGAGTGGGGCTGTTGTGTTCTCAAAGATTGACTTGAAGAGTGGATACCATCAGATTCGTATTAGACCAGGTGATGAGTGGAAGACTGCTTTTAAAACTAGGGAAGGTCTATACGAATGGCTGGTTATGCCGTTTGGCTTGTCAAATGCTCCTAGTACTTTTATGAGAGTGATGAACCAGATTTTCAGACCATTTATTGGGAAGTTCGTAGTAGTTTACTTTGACGATATTTTGATCTATAGTGGGAGTATGGAAGAGCATATCCATCATTTGCGAGAAGTGCTGTTGATTCTACGATAGGAGCAATTCTATGCAGCAATGAAGAAGTGCGTGTTCATGACGCACAATGTTTTGTTTCTGGGATATGTTCTGTCGAAGGAGGGTATTCAAGTGGATGAAAGCAAAGTGGAAGCTGTCAGGAGTTGGCCACAACCCAAGACAATTACTGAAGTGAGGATTTTTCATGGGTTGGTATCTTTTTATCGAAGATTCATTCCACATTTTAGCAGTGTGATGGCACCTGTAACCGATTGCATGAAAGGAAAGAAGTTCGTATGGACAGAGGAAGCAGAGTTAGCTTTTGAGAAGATCAAGACACTTTTGACGACAACACCCATTCTGGTACTGCCGGATTTTCAGATAGTGTTCGAGTTACACATTGATGCTTCGAAGGTTGGGATTGGTGGAGTATTGAGTCAGAATGGAAGACCAGTTGCTTATTTCAGTGAGAAGTTGTCTGGAGCCAAGTTGAGATATAGCACTTATGATGTGGAGTTTTACGCAATTGTTCAAGCTGTGAAGCACTGGAGGCATTTATCTGTTTCAGAAGGAGTTTGTTCTTTATACGGATCATGAAGCTTTGAAACATTTGCAAGGGCAGGACAAAATTTCAGCTAGACACGCTTCATGGGTCGCGCATCTGCAACAGTTTACTTTTGTTGTAAAGCACAAACCAGGGGTAACGAATCGTGTAGCTGATGCCTTGAGCAGGAGGAATCATTTGTTGACGACGATGAAGGTTGAAGTGACAGGATTTGAACTATTGCCAAAGTTGTTTGAGGAA
Source organism: Allium fistulosum (assembly GCA_030737815.1). Classification (NCBI taxonomy): domain Eukaryota; kingdom Viridiplantae; phylum Streptophyta; class Magnoliopsida; order Asparagales; family Amaryllidaceae; genus Allium; species Allium fistulosum. The sequence continues at coordinate 1,530,592,924 of CM060902.1, forward strand.
GATCCTTACTTTGCGAAGATTGTTGAGAAATTCAAGGATGAGAGTACTGATGAGTTTGTGTTAGTAGATGGATTCTTATTCAAGGGGAATCGATTGTGCGCACCAGATTGCAGCTTGAGAATGAAAATTGTAAAATAGTTGCATGAAGAAGGACATGTTGGTCGGGATCGCACATTGCAGTTGATTTCTCAGTCTTATTATTGGCCCTCGATGAAGCGGGAAGTTGAAAAGTTTGTTCGAAGATGTCATGTTTGTCAAGTTTCGAAAGGGACAGCTACAAATGCGGGTTTGTATATGCCTTTACCTGTTCCTACAAAACCGTGGGTTGATGTAAGCATGGATTTTGTGTTGGGCTTGCCGAGGACTCAACAGGGAAATGACTCTATATATGTTGTGGTGGACCGTTTCTCGAAGATGGTACATTTTGTTGCTTGTAAGAAGACGGCAGATGCAGTCCATGTGGCACTGGTGTTCTTTAGAGAGATCTATCGCTTGCATGGGTTACCTGAATCTATTGTTTCGGATAGAGATACTCGCTTTCTAAGTCATTTTTGGATGAGCCTATGGAGAATGGTTGGGATGAAGCTGAAATTCAGTAGCGCTTATCACCCACAGACGGATGGACAGACTGAAGTTGTTAACAGATCCCTAGGTAATCTATTGCGATGCCTCGTGGATGGCAATTTGAAGAGTTGGGATTCGAAGTTAGGTCAAGCTGAATTTGCACACAACCATGCAGTTAATCGTTGCACTGGTTTCAGTCCATTCCAGGTTGTGTACTCAACAATTCCTAAAGGACCGTTGGATTTATTTGTAGTTCCACAACAGAAAGGAGTGATCAAACGGGCTAGTGATTTTGTATGTGAATTGCAAGAGTGTCACAAGGTTGTGCATGAACGATTGCTTAAGGAGAATGAGAAAAATAAGAAATCCGCAGATATTAAACGACGACATGTTGACTTCAAAGAAGGAGATTTTGTATATGCAGTATTGACCAAGGATCGATTTCCTGTTGGTACTTACAATAAACTAGCTGCTAGGAAGATTGGTCCTTTAGAAATCATAAAGAAGATCAATGATAATGCGTATCAGTTAAGGTTGCCGGAAAATATTCATACTTCTGATGTTTTCAATGTCAAACACTTAATTACGTATTATGTGGAGAAGTTTGTCGAAGAAGAGGAGAGTGCGAATTCGAGGACGAATTCTTTTCAACCAGGGGAGGATGATGCGGCGCATACTAGAGGAGTTCACGAAACCCTAAATCGCTCCGCCTTAAGTCGCGAGCAACACACCTTAAGCCGCTCTTCATCTCCCTTAAGTCGTGAACAAGCAGATGTCCTGAATCGCGAAGCCCTAGATCGCAAATCTAGCCTAAACCCTAAGTCGCGAAATCCAGAGAAGGTCGCTCCAGTTCTTATGTCGCAAACGAGCTATGTTAAGTCGCTGCCAGATAAATCGCGAGCGACATTGCTTAATTAAGACGCGGCAACTCCAGTAGATCGCGAACGAGCATCTCCAGTAGGTGGCGAGCGACATTCCAACTAGGTTGCTGAAGTTCTGATGCGAAGAAGCTTAGGTCGCTCAAAATTCCTATACCGCTGATTGCTAGGTCGCGAAGCTTATGGCGTTCAAGATGTTAAGTCGCGAAGAAGCTTAAGTCGCTGCTGATTTCTTATGTCGTTTCTTTAAGTCGCATTATTGTTTTGTTAAGTCGTTTGTTGTTTTGTGTAACTCGTGTCTTGTCAAGTCGGGTATGTTGATAAGTCGTAAGTCGTATTGTTTAGGTCGTTGCTGTTGATTTTAAAGTCGTGTGCGACTGTGTGTTTTGTAAGTCGTTGTACTATTTGTGTTGTATTTTCCTTATAAATAGGGATGTGTTGTAATTTGTAATAGGTTGTTGATTTTTGAATAAAAATTTGGTTTGTGCTTTGTGCCACCATTAAAATTGGTAGTTGAGTGTTATCTTCTATCTCCACCTTCGGCATTCGAGTGCGCTCGAATCAACGATTGTTGAAGCCAATTCACGGAATCAAGTGCGCTTGATCAACGTTCAAAGAATTGTAGATCTTCTCTCACGGCATCGTGCGCGATCAACGTGTCGAAGATTGCTAGAATCCGGTATCTTCGTGATCAACTGATTTGGGCATTTGGGTATTCTTAAATTCACCAATTTATCATCAATTCACCGATTATTTCCGCTAATCATGTGAGATCCTGGACGGATTCGATTTACATCATCGAATTCGCTTCCTTGGCTGCATCAGTACTTTTTTGGAATTTTGATTATACGATTATGGATTATGGATTATGATGATGAATTTCTACCATGATGGTGCTAATAATAAATAATCGTATAATTTTTCACATTAATTCAGTTGTCTTAAATAAAATATAAGCTATTTGGTGTCCATTTGAAAGAAATTTGGGTAATCAAAGTTGAATGATTCACATGTTCCCTTCGTGGCTTTTTCCTATCTACTTCTATGAACTAGCTCCACTACATAACAGATATTGGTTTTTTTTCAAATGCAAATAAAACTAATGAATATATTCTTTGGACAGGTAGAAATTTATGACCCTAAAGAACTAGCAGGAAAAGTCTTTAACCGTTAAAAACATAAACAAACTAAACATCAACGTGAGCCAACAACACTGGATACGTATTTATAAATAAATAAAGTACAACAACGACTTGCTTATTACATACACAAATATTCATATGTTAGACTGTTTCCACGTGCCTTTTGTTCAATTTACCGCACATGGAGATGGAATAAGCTACTTAGTAAACAGCTTTAGTGTCAGCTTCAAACAAATAAAGGTATGGCTTGTTTTTTGTTCTCTGACTTTATTATCTAAATTAAATAATAGTTTCCATGCAAGTACAAAATCCTTTCTCTTCAGTATGGTTGTATGCAGCAGAAATATAAAATAACTGCTGTGTATAAAAAAAATTCAAACTCATTTCACTTTTACAATTGTTTTGACTTAAAGTCCAGACAGTTTCGCTCTTTAAATTATTATGTTTCCACTTTTCATGTCCATAATCTATATGGTTACAACTGTGGTAAGGACATGACAGTTTGGTTATACATTGATTATGACATCAATCTATTGCATAATGTCATAAGTAGGAACATGAATCCAAAGCCTGTGTTTGTATCTATTTTCTGTATGTTCTGCTTTCGGTTTGCTTGCAAGAACTCTGTTTCTTTTTTCTGAAATTGTACCTGAATATGTTGCAAGTGTAGTGCTACTTTGTAATATAGCTTTTTTTGTTTCCGTTTTTTAAAACAACTCTGCTAATTGTATTTCTATTTAATCACTGCTATTTGTGTATGCTATAACATTACTTCAACTAACATTAATTTTAACCTATTGACGCAGCGGAAATAACAGAAACGGATACAACGATGAAAGTATGAATCGATGGATTGGAAAATACCGAATGCCCAAATCCGTTGATCTCAAAGATACTGGATTCTAGCTATCTTCGTCACGTTGATCGCGCACGATGCCGTGAAAGAAGATCTACAATTCTTCAAACGTTGATCAAGCGCACTTGATTCCGTGAATTGGCTTCAACAATCGTTGATTCGAGCGCACTCGAATGCCGAAAGTGGAGATAAGAGATAACACTCAACTACCAGTTTTAATGGAGGCAAGAAGCACAAACCAAATTTTATTTCAAATTCAACAACCTTTTACAATAACACCACATCCCTATTTATAGGGTTTACAACACAACACAAACGGCTTACAACAACACGACATAACGACTTACAAAGACATGCGACTTAACAACATAAACGACTTAACAAAATACAATATCACACGACATACGACTTAACACAGACAGGCAGAGCGACTTAACAATCAAAGCATCAGCGACCTAAAATTATCAGCGATCTAACTTCATTCGCGACTTAACAAATCATCAGCGACCTAACTTCATTCGCGACTTAACAAATCAGTTCATCTTCAGGCGACTTAAACTTCTCGCAACCTAATCATGGAGCGACTTAAAAATCTACGCGACCTAACTTCATCAGCGACCTAAGAATTCGCGACTTACTAGAGATAGGTCGTAGCTTGCTGGATTTAGGTCGTAGCTCGTTGGAGCATCTCGCGACATACGCTGCTGGAAACAATCGCGACCTAGGTTGGAAACAATCGCGACCTAGGCTGGAAACAATCGCGCGCGCGACCTAAGGTTTCTGGAGCATCTTCTTCCTCGCGATCTAGGACTTCATTTGCAATGCTCGTTCGCGACTTAGGAGGAGGGGCGACTCGCGATTTAGGGGAGAATCGGTCGCGACTTAAGGTAAGTCGTTTGATCATTTCTCGCGCTGCATCATCCTCCCCTGATTGAGAAAAATTCGTCCTCGAATTTAAAAGTTCTTCCCCATTGGGTTGTTCATCTCCATAATAAGGTATAAGATGTTTAACATTAAACACGTCAGAAGTGTACACATCCTCCGGCAGCTTCAACCTATAAGCATTTTCATTGATCCGTTTCACAATCTTTACAGGACCAATCTTTCGAGCTTTAAGTTTATTGTATGCTCCCACTGGAAAACGATCCTTCGTTAGTACAGCATATACTAAATCTCTTTCATTAAATTCAGCCTTTCTTCGCTTCAGATCCGCGGATCGTTTATACTTCTCATTCGTCTTCTCCAATCGTTCCTAAACGATTTTATGGCATTCTGTCAACCCATCAATAAAATCAGCAGCCCGCTTAACTGTCCCCTTCGGTTGTGGTACTATCGTTAAATCCAACGGCCCCTTTAGCAAGCTTGAATATACAATCTGAAATGGACTGAATCCAGTACTTCGATTAACAGCATGATTATGTGCAAATTCCGCCTGACACAACTTCATATCCCAACTCTTCAAATTATCCTACACAAGACATCGCAACAAGTTTCCCAATGATCTGTTCACCACTTCCGTTTGCCCATCTGATTGTGGATGATAGGCGCTACTAAAATTCAGCTTCGTTCCAACCATCTTCCACAGACTCAACCAAAAATGACTTAGAAATCGCGTATCCCGGTCAGAAACAATGGATTCAGGTAGCCCATGTAGTCGATACACTTCCTTAAAGAATAACTGAGCAACACGGACTGCATCCGCGGTCTTTTTACAAGCTATGAAATGCGCCATCTTGGAAAATCTATCCACCACCACATATATGGAATCATTTCCAGGTTGAGTTCTCGGCAAACCCAAAACAAAATCCATGCTAATATCAACCCATGGTCTAGTAGGCACGGGCAATGGCATATATAACCCTGCATTCGTAGCCGTCCCTTTGGAAACTTGACATATATGACATCTCTGCACAAATCTTTCAACTTCTTTCCTCATGGATGGCCAAAAATATGATTCAGAAATCAACTGCAAAGTACGATCTCTACCCACATGACCTTCCTCATGCAACTCCTTCAAAATCTTCATTCGTAAGCTGCACTCTGGTATACACAATCGATTACCCTTAAAAAGAAAACCATCCACCAACACATACTCATCCGTCTTCCCTTTCTCGACTTCATCAACCACCTTGGCAAAGTAAGGATCATCAACAAACAATTCTGGCAACACATCAAACCCCGTCACTTCAACCTTCATTGTAGTCAACAAATGATTCCTTCGACTCAATGCATTTGCCACACGGTTTGTAATTCCCGACTTATGCTTCACCACAAATGTAAACTGTTGCAAGTATGCGATCCATGAAGCATGTCTAGCTGCGACTTTATCCTGCCCTTGCAAATGCTTCAACGCCTCATGGTCTGTATACAAGACAAACTCCTTATGGAACAAGTAATGTCTCCAATGCTTCACAGCTTGCATAATAGCATAGAACTCCACATCATAAGTATTATATCTCATCTTAGCTCCCGAAAGCTTCTCACTGAAATAAGCAATTGATCGACCTTTCTGACTCAACACCCCTCCAATTCCAACCTTCGAGGCATCAGTATGTAGCTCAAATAACAACTGAAAATCTGGCAATACTAGAATTGGTGTTGTCGTCAAAAGCTCCTTAATCCGCTCAAAAGCTAATCCTGCTTCTTCCGTCCACAGAAATTGTTTTCCCTTCATACAATCAGTAAATGGCGCCATCACGCTACTGAAATGTAGAATAAACCTTCGGTAGAATGATGCTAACCCATGGAAACTTCTCACTTCAGTTATAGTTTTGGGTTGTGGCCAATCCTTGATTGCTTCAACTTTACTTTGATCTACCTGTATACCTCCTTCAGAAACAACATACCCCAAAAATAAAACACTATGTGTCATGAACACGCATTTCTTTGTTGCAGCGTAAAATTGTTCCTGTCGAAGTATCATCAACACTTCTCTCAGATGATGCAAGTGTTCTTCTGTGCTTCCACTATATATCAGTATATCATCAAAATACACCACCACGAACTTCCCAATAAATGGTCTAAAAATATGATTCATCACCCGCATAAATGTACTAGGTGCATTCGAAAGACCAAACGGCATAACCAGCCATTCGTACAACCCCTCCCATGTCTTGAACGCTGTTTTCCATTCATCCCCTGGTCGAATTCGAATTTGATGATAACCACACTTCAAATCGATCTTCGAAAAGATAGCAGCTCCACTAACTTGATCCAACAAGTCATCCAATCTGGGCATAAGAAATCTGTATCTCACTGTAATCTTGTTTAGTGCTCGACTATCAGTACACATTGTCACATATCGAAATTTTCGACTTTCGAAAATTCGACATCGATACTCACTTTATCGACTGCCGAGCAATCGAGTGCCGGAAACTCCAATAGTGAGGGTTTTAAGAAAAAGAAAAGGTAGAAGAAGAAGAAGATAGAAGAAAAAGAGAAGAAAGAAAGAAGAAGAACAACAGAAAACACATCAGAACAGAAAACAATATCAGAATCTTACATATTGCAGCGGAACAATATATAATAGATAAACACTAGTCTTTTAAAACAAAGAGCTATATCAGTTTATACATACATCAATCATCAGAGTCAATATACAACAATGGACAGTTATATAACTTGTCCTCATACAGAATACACAGCGGAATAAATACTATCAGATACAAATACTACGTCTCGTCATCCAGCTTATCTCCAAAGCTCCAGAATATCCAGAATATCCTGATAACCTAACTCTAGACTGCCCGTGTGGAAATTGGTGGGCACCCAGAGTTTAGAAGGGAAACAATAAACTCCGAGTCAGTCATGGTGACTGGTGTGAGATCGTAAAACAGTTTATCCTTAAAATAAACAACAGAAATATTTTTAAAGTCAATTCGCAATGCTTTTGGAAAATGAAACTACCATAAGACCTCCCACCACACACACAATGCAAACGCAGACTTGGAGGAGATTTCTTCTTATGATAGTCAAAGATGCTTACTATGCAAAAAATCAAATTCTTTTTGATATTATTATTAGTGCATAGTGTAGAAAACATTTCGAAAGTACAATATAAATCTTAGCCAGCATAGGTACCATTATAGTATGCTTGCTATAGCTGCCATATTAGATGGCAGGTTCTACAACTAAAACCGTACAAGGCTCGTATTGTTTCTTTGGATTTCCAACAAATGGTCAGGCTAAGGAACTTCCTATCCACGATGGGTACGTCCCTGGAATAGACGACCCGAGAACCTAACCGGATCTCTGCCAACACAAGGCCGGGTTACCTCTGCAAAAATAGGTAACTACTGACACGCGTATGCCATCCCCCGATCGTCACCGATCTTCCCGAGGATCCCCGATTTCCAACAAACCACAAAGTAATAATAACTGTGCAGCAACCACAGAGGTTAAGTATCTGGGCTCCATACCATGATACCACCTTTATCCAGAAGGAATGACATACACTAAGGGGCGCTACTCCCTAGAACCTTGCCGCATCCTTCCTGTTTCGACCATTTCCGGGGTGTGAGGCTCGACGAAGTCTCGTCCACAAAGCTACGCTTTCTCAAAAAGCCCTGCTTCGGGTCAAACAAAAATGATCAACCTATGATCACAAAGATATAAGATCAAACAAATGATCATATCACAAATGATCAAACACTGATCATTTCACAGCAACACTCAGTATGCCACGTTACCAAATTGTGATATATCGCTGATAAATTTCAACTACATAACCTCTGAGCTCGTACGTCTCAGAGAAGGGTGTTAAGCTAAGAGAATAAATCCTCCGCCACCAACAGAAATGTATTTGAAAGAAATCAGCTTTATATCTCAAATTGTAACGTCAGACACACAATCCATACAAGTCTGTTCCGGGATCGAACAGAACCGAAGGCACTTCTCACGAAGCCCTTGCATTTCCGGATAAATTTCTAATCACGTCCGGACTTCCCGTCACTAAGGGTGATAAAACCTCTAAATCGAAGATCAGTCGATGTAGAGTAACTCGACGGTAATCCTTCCGTTTTCAAAAATATCCGGTCTTCAACACCGGTCTTCGAATGCAATTCATAACGACGTATCACATATTCGGAATGGGTTATACGACCCCATGGTCCTTTCCCGGCTAACCCGAATAGTGAGCGATTATTCAAAAACAAGTGTGGCATTCAAATTCATCCAATTCACAACAAATACCATTCAGGGTAATTATTGATAGTCGGTTATTTAACTATCAATAAAGATGCGCAACATCATCAGATTCCAAATAATTTTCCAAATTACTTATTTTCAAAAATATCTTTACTAGATATAGAATTTCCACACTTAACCGTTTGAAAACAATTTCAAATCAATTCCCACATTTCTTTTTATCTTTGAAGATAAAATCTCAAAACAGTTCATTTCATATTGGAAAAGCATTTCCACACTTATTTAAAAATAAGTATTTCACAAATCATTTATTTTCAACACTTGGAAAATATTCGATATACTTAAATCAATATTAAGTATATATTCATTCTTTAAGGAAATCATAAGTTTTAACATCTATTTGAGTCAAAAACGAATGTTGCGTAAAACATCGTTACGACGACTCAAAATCACTAGTATAGGGATTCGAAATTAATATATAAATCCCAATACTACATAAAAATATTTCCTTTCGGAAATCATTTACTATAACAACAGTGTTATAGTCTACCATTTCCTTATTTTTCTCGAAAACGTCTATTTCAACAATAAATGTTGAAATCTATGTATTCGATACTTAACACGTTTTAAAACATCTTTTAAAACAGTTACTTCATTTTTATAATATCGCTTTCCCAAAACCATATCCATTCTACTTCAAAAATATATTCACTGTCCAAAATCGTGAATATACCTCACTTAACCATATTTAAATCTTTTCTACACATTTATTATTTCAATAAAAATTCGCTATCCAAAATCGCGAATATATCTTCTTTAATAATCTTCTATCTTAAATTTGTCAAATTCAATCGATTTCGAATTTATAAACACTTTTTATAAATTCTATTTGTATTCATTTTCAATATTAACAAAATTCCTTTAAAATTTCATCACTTTGATTTATACAAAAATCAAATTTTATAAATCTTCTATATAATGCTTTTATTTCACAATGGTCCATTTAAACCAATTAAATAAATCCTTATCGATTTATTTAAATCTTTATTCCCAATTCGTAAATCTATTTCCACAAATTTAAAAATAAATAAATATTTATTTTTACACCAATTTCCCTTATTTCAATTTAATTCATTTTCCAATGCTTCACTTTAACCCCAAAATCAGATTCCAAATTAATTTCTAATTCTACTTCAATACCAAATCAATTTCAATCTTCATTTCTAAATAAATTTCCCATCCCAACTCATTTTATATTGACTTTCCAAATTCGTTTCAATTTGCCAATTTAATTTATAGTTGGACTTCCAACTTATTTCCTTTTTAATAAATTCCCCTTAAAGAAAATAAATCTCTTTATCTTTTTCAAACTATTTAGAAACCCAAATTTTAATTAAATTCTTCAATTTAAAATCACTATCATACGAAATTCATTTACCCAACATTTTCACTTGATTCTGGAATTAATTCAATAAGATTTTAAAAATCAACCTTTATTCTTTTAAATTCTTTTCTTCAAATTTATTAAATTTCTAAAATTAATTCACTTAGAAATTTTCTACTTGCATTTCAAAAATTCAATTTCGTTTATCCTTGGAATCCAATGATGTCAAACATCCATTCAGCTAAATTTTAGCTTTCAACAATTTCCAGATATCAATATGATTTATAGCATCACTATAATCATTCACAGATTCATATCACAATAGAAATAAATTCAATCAATGTGAGGGGTCCAGTTGGATCCCTCCAACCTGTTTCCCTACATCCAAAGATGTTAGCACAATACCAATTCCGCTCCAGTACGGAATTATCGCGGTATATAGGTTTTTATAAATCCGCTTACTAACGGCGCAATAGGGTCTCATCCGCTATACGAGGCGGGAAATCATCAATCCAATATATACATATGCCAATATGTATATATTGCTATATATAGATATATCCTAAAATATCTAATATCAACAATCCAAACAGACAATCAAACAATAACTGAAAATTCCACTTTCATTTTGAGTGAGAAAAAAATCTCACCTTAGCTTTTAATTTTGCAATCCAATCCAATTCGTCTTGTTCCCTTTACGATTTCAAACTGTATAAACATTTATACGATTTATTAATATTCGAACAGATCGAATAATAAATTTTCATTTGATAATTTTGATTCATCGATGATTTCATTTTAAACAGTTAATTTTAAATTCTAACTGATTTCCGTTTTGAAATAAACTTATTTAACTAAAATTTTATTTTGTCCCAATTTCTTTTAATAAATTTATCTAACAAAATTTTAAATCAAAACTATTCTTCCTTTAAATAAATATTCCACTAAATAAATTATATTAGTTTTGATTTATAAATAACTACTTAACATTTTAAAATTCCAAATTAACTTCCAAAATATTATACAATTTTAAATTAACAGTCGAACCAATTTCTCCTTTAATAATTTTATTTAACTACAATTAAATTTTTAAAACTAAATTTTCTTGTCTGATATATACACACTTTTAAATTTTAAAACAGTCCAGATTAAAACTTTATACATACATATATACTTACTGTTTCTCTATGTAGATATAACTAAGCTGCTGTTTACATATAATATTTATTTAAATTTTTTTTTAATTCCAAAAATCAATTACTGTTTCTATAAAAATCTACTGCATATATACTTATTTGATTAAATTAAAACAATTGTAAATAAATTTTCCTTTTATCTTTTTCTGCTTCTAATTTAAACCCCTACAATAATTTATGCAATAAATTTGCTATTATCATTTTTTTGTAAAATGTATATATATAAAGTCAACGAATAAATAAAATAAAATAAAATATATATACCTCATTGAAACCCAGTTCGCGACCTCCACATCGCCGTCGCCACCTATGCTCAAACGCGACCCCTATCGATGAACTCGCGATGCCGATGAACCTCGCGATGCTCCAGAATCTCGAGCCCCACCCAATCTCGACGAAACCATCGCGACCCCAGACTCACGAAACTCCCACTGCCTCCAGTCGAACGCGAGTGTCGCGCTCGTGCCACCATCGCGCCGCCGATCCCCTTGTGATATCCCGGGTTTTTGGGCAATATAAATTTAATAATCTTTATTAATAATTAAATTGGATTGATAATTATCCTATATAATTTTAATTTAAAATTGGTAATTTAATCTTTTAAAAGATAATAAATACTTAATTTGACAATATTGATAAGATTTGTTTGTTAAAGCTAATAAAATTTTATTCTATTTATAATATATATATATTTGATATATATATTGTGAATGGAAATATCTTTTGTTTTAAATTAAAGTTGAATTTTCAAATTGTAATATATATGTATGTATATGTTATAATTTGGATTATTTTGAATTTAATTTAGTCTATTGATAATTTATATATGTATGAACTGTGATTTAAAGCTTTGTTTTAAAATTTATATTTTTCAAAGGTTAGTTTAGATTAATTCAATTGTTTTCAAAATATAAGATAATTGTTTATTTTAAATATGATAGTTTAAATAAAGTTTTATTTTGTATTCTTTAAAGTGTTTAAATTTAAAATGGTTATAAATATATATATACAAGGTTTAAATAAACTTTCTTTTTTTAAATATCTCTTAAACTAAAATAGTTTGTAAACAAGTAAATAAAATTATATAAACCCATATTCACATAATTAATATAACATAAATACTTTTGTAAATAAGGTTTTAAGATATAAATACTTTTTCAAAAGGGTAATTGGTTTTATAATATTTTCTCTAAAAATAGTTTTTATATATATACATATACTAAGATAAGTATTTATTAATTAGGAAGGTTAATTTAAAAACTTTATATTTACATTTAAATAAAATAAAATTTATATACAAACACTTAAGTAATATGTGTAAACATATTAACATGATTAAAGACACTTGTAAGCTAAATGAATTTACATGGACATTTGTCCAATTTATAAATAAACAAGTGGCAACATTATCTTCATTTAAGAATTTATAGTTTATAAATAAATGTATGTTTAGAGAAATCTGATCTTCTATTTTCTCAGTTCAAATCTTTTTCATCTAAAAACTTTTTCTTCTTTCTAAAAATCTGAAATCAAATTCAAAAGAAATTAAACTATTCCAACCTGCAACTAAAATGAAGTTCAACTACAATTCAAGTAGCAGTTTCAAATTCAACTAAATAATCAAGCAAAAGCAGTTTCATCATCAAAGAATTCGAATTGAATGCAAAGCTGATCCAGATCAAATTCAGTCTGCAGTTCATAAATGAGTGCCTCTGTTCTCTGTTTTATAACCTGAGAATCTTTTGGAAGAAGGTTTCAGCTTGTTTCAATTTTCAACTAAGATTCAAGTTAAAGATTCAACTATTAAACAAGCATGCAAGGATTCAAATTTCAACAGCAAAGAAATCAAAAGCTTTTTCCAAATAAAATCTAAAGCCTGGAAGTGATAAACTGCTCTGTTTTAAGGTGAGTAAACCTTTATTTTTAAACAGTTTTAAAATCTGAGAATAAACTTAAATGTTGTGATGAATGTTATAGTAATATGGTTGGCATATGATTTATCTGTGAATGCATGTTGGTATAATAAAATGCCTGCACTAAAATTAGTATCTATAAATATTTGTTGTTCTGTTATTTAAAGTAAGTAAATTATTTTAAAAAAAAATAGTTTGCTATGGATTTTTACTACCATGCATGAGTTGATATTGATTTGTATTATAGTTCTTTAGTTTGAATTTATATGAATCAGTATGTATATGTTGAGTGTACCTGTCTATGTATATATATATAAATATTCCTCTGTTTAGTAACAGGTTAACAAAATTTAAGAAAAAAATCCATATCTCAATTTGCAAGCAATTTTAAGTTATAATCTTTAAAGGAAAACTGTTAGAAATAGTTAGATTCAAGTTTTAAAAATAACTTTAATTAAAGTTAATTAGTAGAATTTCTAGAATCTAGAAATGTCAGTGATAATCAACATAAGGCAGAAAAATCGAATGATGTAATTTCGAGTTTTGATTATATAAACTGTTTCGAATTGAAAAATGTTGAATTTTAATAATCAAAACAAGATTTTTAAGTTTATGATTGTCGAGATATAGTGAGTTGAACGGAAATCACTTTTTCGTCGATTTCTGGCAATCGTGGAAGAAATGATCATCGAGATCATTGCTGGAGGAGGCTGGTGCGATAGGGATCCTAGGAAAAATACTCGGTGGATTTATTGACCATCGTGGTGGCGGCACGACAATGATGTAGGGTTTAAGATTAGTTTTGGGATGGTTGGGTTCGCGTGGTTGTTGCGTGGCCATGGGGTACCGGAGGTGACCGGTATGGGTTAGATCGACGTGTCGTGGTGCGGCTAAGTTTTGGTCGGAGTGGTTATGCTTCTGGTGATCGGAGATGGCAACTCGAGGTGGTTTTGGTCGATCAAATTTTGGGTTCCATCTTGTCTTGATTTGTTCGATTTCGTTTCCAGGCGAATCGATCGAATCTGGGTAGTCGAGATGATAGGGCAGGTCATCGGTGATCTGCAGACGTCGGCAAAGATGGTCAGAACGGTGGCGAATGCATGTGCACGTGCACCTGTGCACGGCGATGATCTCGTGTTTGGATGATAGGTTCGTGAGCGACTCGAAGTGGTACTCGAGCGGGAAGTCGATTGACTCGGGGATGAGCTCGTGCTCGCGTGAGAGTGTAACAGCAGTTGTCTAACTCGAGTATTTCAAACATGGGCTCGGGTTATTTGAGATGCAGCAGGGTTTTAAAATTTAAAACAATATTTAACAAAGTTTTAAAAACAATTCAAATGTTTAAAATCAAGTCTTTGAAGGTGAATAAAGTTTTAAAAAATGAAATGGTAAATTTAATCAGGTTTTAAGATATATTAATTATGTTTTAAAAGCCAAATGAATTTTTAAACAAGTTTTTTTTAACAAGTTTCAAAGTTTAAATTTTTAAAGTTAAATGTTTTGGAATTGTTTTGGTTTTTGAAATTACCAAGTGTTTCAAATAAATTAATGATTAAGAATTATTAATAACTAAGGGTTAAGTAAATAAATAAAATAGGATGAATTAGTTGATAATTAAGATCAATTGATTAATTAATTAAGATTGATTAATTTATAATTAGAGGTAATTAATTATTTGGTAATTAAGATCAATTAATTAAGTAATTAGGATTAATTAATTAATAATTAGGTTTTATTAATTATTAATTAAGGGGTGATTAATTTGTAATTAAAGATTAATTAAGGATTAATTGATTAAGATTTATTAATTGATAATTAAGGTTTATTAATTAATAATTAAAGAATAAATAATCTGTACTTAAGATTAATTAATTTGTTTAAGGGTAATTAAGGGATGAATTACTCAAGTATAATTAATAAATAAATGTGATTAATTTAAGTTAATTAATTTGTAAATTAATTAAAGATACGCACTTGATAAAGGATTAAGTATGAATACTTAATAAGATTGATAAGTATAATTACTTAGTGTAGGTAATTAAGGATAATTAAGGAAAGGATTAAGGAAATTACTTAATGGGAAGTAATTAAAGGATAATTACTTAGGAGAAGTAATTAAGGATTAATTATTTGTTAATTAATTAAAGGATTAAAGTAATTAATTAAGAAGTTAATTAATTAAGGAAAGTAATTATAGGATGATAATTACTGTATATGATTAATTAAGGTGGATTAATAGAAATGATTAATTAAAGTTTAATTAATTAATGTAATTAAATTAAGGGTCAATGTAATTAATTAATGGAAGTAATTAATTAAGGATTATTAATTAATGTAATTAATGAAAAGTAATTAAAGGTTAATTACTGTTAATGGTTAAGAATAATTAATTTGTGAAATTAATTAAAGGATAATTACTTTATGTAATTAATAATTAATCAAGGATGATTAATATTTAAGGAATAATTAATTAATTAAAGGTTGAAATTAATTAATGATTGATTAAGCAAGGTTAGATGATTAATTCTTAAGTAATTAATTTAATTTAAGTTAATTAAATTAATTATAACATAGGGTTAATAATTGTTGCTTATATATGATTGTTGTGTAGAATATCTGATTGGTTGATACCTATTGGATGATATGCTGTGATATGATATTGGATATATCTGTGATAAATGTGTGATATTTATCTATGTTAAATGCTGTGTGAATTCAAGTATCGAATTGAATTGAATTGTTTAAACCTTTAAAACAACTTGGCCTTAAAAGATACGTTTTGGATTTCGATGAAACCGGGATCGGGTTTCCGTATACCGGAATTCCAGGTCTGGAGACCCGAATACCACATCGATCCAAATTTACGATAGGTCGTGAATCTCAAGTGAAGATGAAGATTCAGAGTGCAAGGGTTATTGTCGTTAACTCTGAGGGTGATTCCAAAACGAGTGTAACGAGATAATGCCTTCGGTTTCGTTCGAACCCGGAATGAACTTGTATGGATTGAATGCTTTCAGCACATCGTCAGGCGGACGATGAGCATTCTAAGTGATATGTTCTGATTAAAGGTAATCGTAACCTCAAGCCTCATCAACCGGGAATGGCTAAAACAGGGGAGGTGCAGCAAGGTTTCGTGGGTAGCACCCACTGAGAGCAAGATAGATCCCTGTCTAGAGGTCCCTTTTCTTTTTATTCGGCTTAGTGTGTGGTTGGTCACGCCAACTACGGGATTATCTTGTTCGGGATTATCCAGTAAGGGATGGTTCCGGCTTTGTGTTGCAGGGGAGCGGGCGTACTCCTCGGTACGGTGATCTAGGCCACGTACTGTGACAGGCGGTACCCCAGTAGCCCTGCCATTGTATGGAATCCAAACTCCAATAAGTGCCGTACGTATTAGTTGTGCCCAACTATGTTGGAATGTGAGATGTAAGCATTTCAGCTATTTCTGTATTTTACTTGAAAACCCTAGACCCTATTATAATACAATCAGATTTCCTATCAAACGTTTTAGTTAGCGTAAGGTAAAAACTTACCCATGTTTATTTGTGGGGAGTCTTACGTGATACTTTTGTTTTCAAAAGTTTTCAAAGTTAAGCAATCTAACCGTTTACTCACACCAGACCCATGTCTGACCCAAGTGTTTATTTCTGTTTTATAAACTCTTGGGTACTCAAATTTTTACGAGTAGCCAAGGGATTCAGGTTTAGCTTTGACGAATATTCTAGAGGAGCAATGGAGCAGGAGGCTTCGGCGTTCGTAGATATAGTATTCCGCTGTGTTGATATCTGTGATAGTGTCTTGTCTTGTATTTGAGTTGTAATGTCTAGACAGATGTTTATAACTGTCTAGTAAGTGATGTATATGATGTGTAACTCTGTAAATTGTTGTATACTATGTAATAGTTTATGTTATTAATATAATTTATTCGTTCCGCTGTGAGATCGTTGTTGTTGTTTCTTTCTTTCTTCTCTTCTTTTCTATTTTCTACCCCTTTCTTTCTTCA
Source organism: Allium fistulosum (assembly GCA_030737815.1). Taxonomy (NCBI): domain Eukaryota; kingdom Viridiplantae; phylum Streptophyta; class Magnoliopsida; order Asparagales; family Amaryllidaceae; genus Allium; species Allium fistulosum. The sequence continues at coordinate 1,530,610,005 of CM060902.1, forward strand.
TAATGATGCGACTTTCTGTGGAGAGAAAGTCGTGGTTGTTACAGTGGTATCAGAGCATAGGTTGAGCGAATGCCTAAGCTTTTGGTTAAGTGAATATCAGAACACTAGGTTGAGTGAATACCTAGGTTCGGAAGGATTGTTCATTAGAGATGGGATCTATAGCAACCTGTTGAGTCTGAGTATATATATATACGAGAGCGCGTATTTGTTAGTTATATAAAATGGTTTTATATTGTGTTAATTGATCGGTTGAGTGGTATATGGATTCTGGTCAATACGAGTAGCTAACGTTATTGATAGGGATCTCTAAACACTTGACCAGGCCAACAGACACAATATTGTTTTAAAAAGGTAGATGAAATAATTTTACCCAGATATAATTTCTATATAAAAAAAATAAAAATAAAAAATAATATCATTTTAAATGTATATGGTATTTATAATGATTGGTTGGGATGATAATAATTTATCATCTAGGATTAGGAGTCTGAGTGTTGAGGTTGGAAGTGTATTTATCGAGACTGTAGACCTAATACCGTCTCGAGTGAACTTTACAGTTGTGTAAGGATTTCACAATCTCTGAAGGAAACCTGTTAAGGTTCGGAGTTCATCTTAGGAGTTGGATGAGTAGAGTTGGATCTGTCGGAGAACAGAAGCGAGTGATGGTATCTCAGGTAATAGTAGCTGTGTGATGAGATGCAGTGACTATGGATGTTTCCGAAGATGTTTTCTTTGGAACAAGTTAATGAAGTGTGTCTGCTTCGGTGTTGTGGTTGAGTTCAACATGGTGTTTGTGTTGGTTTGGGTCCGAGTTTCTCGAAGAGCTTTGGTTAGGAAATCTTTGGCATCGGTGGCAGCAGTACAGCTCGGAGTATTCTGTGCATTGGCAGGAAGTTCTTCCGGCTTAGCAGTTTTTCTGGAGGTGGAGTTCAGAAGCAACAGAGTGGATCCATTTCTTCGATAAATAGGATAGATAAGTATAAGCTGTTCTGATTGGTAAAGAGAGAACAGTTTTCTTTGCAGTTAGGCTGGGTTGATCGCAAAAAGTGACTTGCGATTGTTTGAGTGTTCTCTTGAGTTATCTGAGATTTTCTGGGATGTGTTGTCCAGTTTGTGCTTGTGTTCTTCATCAGCATTCTTATCTACTCTAGATCAGAGTGGTGTAGCGGAAGCAGTTTGGCGAGTGCTCCTGTTTGTCTTTTCCAGATAGGAGAAGTTAGTTCAGTCTACTGATGGTAGTAGAGTTGTGTTTTGGATTGGGTAGATCTTGAGAGGATCATTGGTTGAGTTATTTTTGGTCCTGTTTGTTTCTAGAAGCATCGGCGAAGGTTGAGTTGATCAGGAAGGATTTGTAGGTAGCCCGAGATCGTCTGAAGATTTTGTGGATAAGAGACGAAGGAATTTGAAATTCGAAGTTGGAGACTTCGTTGTTGTTGAAGTTTTTCTCTGGTTAAAGGGAGCTATAAGATTTGGTAAGTCTGGGAAGTTAGCTCCGAGTTATTTTGGATCTCTTCTGTGATCTAATTTGGATAAGTACTTTGATCTACTAGATTGAATTGTCAGTTTGGATAACTGGAAGTCAATGTATTTTACGTATCTCTGAGGGAGTACGTGTTTGATCTATCTCTGGTTTTGGAACCAGCAGTTTTGGAAGATTTAGTTGTTGAGTCAGACTCGTCTGTAGTCTGATATCTTGTTTAGTTCTATAGATCTAGATGAGTAAGAACTCTATAGCTTAGTATTGTTGATTGTTTGGATTTTGTAGAGTGAGTATCCCGGTATATTTATACTTGGGGAAACTCGAGGAGATTGTATTCAGAATTTTGTTTGGATAATTAGAATTGTTTGATTGGATGAATTGGTTGCTTTGGTTGTTAGTAACTGGATGATAGGTATGATTTGCTGTTTGAGATTGAAATCTTTGCTGGATTATTAAATTATCTTTGCTTTTAATTACGGGGACGAAATTATTTTAAGGGGGGAGGAATGTGATATCCCGGGTTTTTGGGCAATATAAATTTAATAATCTTTATTAATAATTAAATTGGATTGATAATTATCCTATATAATTTTAATTTAAAATTGGTAATTTAATCTTTTAAAAGATAATAAATACTTAATTTGACAATATTGATAAGATTTGTTTGTTAAAGCTAATAAAATTTTATTCTATTTATAATATATATATATTTGATATATATATATTGTGAATGGAAATATCTTTTGTTTTAAATTAAAGTTGAATTTTCAAATTGTAATATATATGTATGTATATGTTATAATTTGGATTATTTTGAATTTAATTTAGTCTATTGATAATTTATATATGTATGAACTGTGATTTAAAGCTTTGTTTTAAAATTTATATTTTTCAAAGGTTAGTTTAGATTAATTCAATTGTTTTCAAAATATAAGATAATTGTTTATTTTAAATATGATAGTTTAAATAAAGTTTTATTTTGTATTCTTTAAAGTGTTTAAATTTAAAATGGTTATAAATATATATATACAAGGTTTAAATAAACTTTCTTTTTTTAAATATCTCTTAAACTAAAATAGTTTGTAAACAAGTAAATAAAATTATATAAACCCATATTCACATAATTAATATAACATAAATACTTTTGTAAATAAGGTTTTAAGATATAAATACTTTTTCAAAAGGGTAATTGGTTTTATAATATTTTCTCTAAAAATAGTTTATATATATATACATATACTAAGATAAGTATTTATTAATTAGGAAGGTTAATTTAAAAACTTTATATTTACATTTAAATAAAATAAAATTTATATACAAACACTTAAGTAATATGTGTAAACATATTAACATGATTAAAGAAACTTGTAAGCTAAATGAATTTACATGGACATTTGTCCAATTTATAAATAAACAAGTGGCAACATTATCTTCATTTAAGAATTTATAGTTTATAAATAAATGTATGTTTAGAGAAATCTGATCTTCTATTTTCTCAGTTCAAATCTTTTTCATCTAAAAACTTTTTCTTCTTTCTAAAAATCTGAAATCAAATTCAAAAGAAATTAAACTATTCCAACCTGCAACTAAAATGAAGTTCAACTACAATTCAAGTAGCAGTTTCAAATTCAACTAAATAATCAAGCAAAAGTAGTTTCATCATCAAAGAATTCGAATTGAATGCAAAGCTGATCCAGATCAAATTCAGTCTGCAGTTCATAAATGAGTGCCTCTGTTCTCTGTTTTATAACCTGAGAATCTTTTGGAAGAAGGTTTCAGCTTGTTTCAATTTTCAACTAAGATTCAAGTTAAAGATTCAACTATTAAACAAGCATGCAAGGATTCAAATTTCAACAGCAAAGAAATCAAAAGCTTTTTCCAAATAAAATCTAAAGCCTGGAAGTGATAAACTGCTCTGTTTTAAGGTGAGTAAACCTTTATTTTTAAACAGTTTTAAAATCTGAGAATAAACTTAAATGTTGTGATGAATGTTATAGTAATATGGTTGGCATATGATTTATCTGTGAATGCATGTTGGTATAATAAAATGCCTGCACTAAAATTAGTATCTATAAATATTTGTTGTTCTGTTATTTAAAGTAAGTAAATTATTTTAAAAAAAAATAGTTTGCTATGGATTTTTACTACCATGCATGAGTTGATATTGATTTGTATTATAGTTCTTTAGTTTGAATTTATATGAATCAGTATGTATATGTTGAGTGTACCTGTCTATGTATATATATATAAATATGCCTCTGTTTAGTAACAGGTTAACAAAATTTAAGAAAAAAATCCATATCTCAATTTGCAAGCAATTTTAAGTTATAATCTTTAAAGGAAAACTGTTAGAAATAGTTAGATTCAAGTTTTAAAAATAACTTTAATTAAAGTTAATTAGTAGAATTTCTGGAATCTAGAAATGTCAGTGATAATCAACATAAGGCAGAAAAATCGAATGATGTAATTTCGAGTTTTGATTATATAAACTGTTTCGAATTGAAAAATGTTGAATTTTAATAATCAAAACAAGATTTTTAAGTTTATGATTGTCGAGATATAGTGAGTTGAACGGAAATCACTTTTTCGTCGATTTCTGGCAATCGTGGAAGAAATGATCATCGAGATCATTGCTGGAGGAGGCTGGTGCGATAGGGATCCTAGGAAAAATACTCGGTGGATTTATTGACCATCGTGGCGGCGGCACGACAATGATGTAGGGTTTAAGATCAGTTTTGGGATGGTTGGGTTCGCGTGGTTGTTGCGTGGCCATGGGGTACCGGAGGTGACCGGTATGGGTTAGATAGACGTGTCGTGGTGCAGCTAAGTTTTGGTCGGAGTGGTTATGCTTCTGGTGATCGGAGATGGCAACTCGAGGTGGTTTTGGTCGATCAAATTTTGGGTTCCAGCTTGTCTTGATTTGTTCGATTTCGTTTCCAGGCGAATCGATCGAATCTGGGTAGTCGAGATGATAGGGCAGGTCATCGGTGATCTGCAGACGTCGGCAAAGATGGTCAGAACGGTGGCGAATGCATGTGCACGTGCACCTGTGCACGGCGATGATCTCATGTTTGGATGATAGGTTCGTGAGCGACTCGAAGTGGTACTCGAGCGGGAAGTCGATTGACTCGAGGATGAGCTCGTGCTCGCGTGAGAGTGTAACAGCAGTTGTCTAACTCGAGTATTTCAAACATGGGCTCGGGTTATTTGAGATGCAGCAGGGTTTTAAAATTTAAAACAATATTTAACAAAGTTTTAAAAACAATTCAAATGTTTAAAATCAAGTCTTTGAAGGTGAATAAAGTTTTAAAAAATGAAATGGTAAATTTAATCAGGTTTTAAGATATATTAATTATGTTTTAAAAGCCAAATGAATTTTTAAACAAGTTTTTTTAACAAGTTTCAAAGTTTAAATTTTTAAAGTTAAATGTTTTGGAATTGTTTTGGTTTTTGAAATTACCAAGTGTTTCAAATAAATTAATGATTAAGAATTATTAATAACTAAGGGTTAAGTAAATAAATAAAATAGGATGAATTAGTTGATAATTAAGATCAATTGATTAATTAATTAAGATTGATTAATTTATAATTAGAGGTAATTAATTATTTGGTAATTAAAATCAATTAATTAAGTAATTAGGATTAATTAATTAATAATTAGGTTTTATTAATTATTAATTAAGGGGTGATTAATTTGTAATTAAAGATTAATTAAGGATTAATTGATTAAGATTTATTAATTGATAATTAAGGTTTATTAATTAATAATTAAAGAATAAATAATCTGTACTTAAGATTAATTAATTTGTTTAAGGGTAATTAAGGGATGAATTACTCAAGTATAATTAATAAATAAATGTGATTAATTTAAGTTAATTAATTTGTAAATTAATTAAAGATACGCACTTGATAAAGGATTAAGTATGAATACTTAATAAGATTGGTAAGTATAATTACTTAGTGTAGGTAATTAAGGATAATTAAGGAAAGGATTAAGGAAATTACTTAATGGGAAGTAATTAAAGGATAATTACTTAGGAGAAGTAATTAAGGATTAATTATTTGGTAATTAATTAAAGGATTAAAGTAATTAATTAAGAAGTTAATTAATTAAGGAAAGTAATTATAGGATGATAATTACTGTATATGATTAATTAAGGTGGATTAATAGAAATGATTAATTAAAGTTTAATTAATTAATGTAATTAAATTAAGGGTCAATGTAATTAATTAATGGAAGTAATTAATTAAGGATTATTAATTAATGTAATTAATGAAAAGTAATTAAAGGTTAATTACTGTTAATGGTTAAGAATAATTAATTTGTGAAATTAATTAAAGGATAATTACTTTATGTAATTAATAATTAATCAAGGATGATTAATATTTAAGGAATAATTAATTAATTAAAGGTTGAAATTAATTAATGATTGATTAAGCAAGGTTAGATGATTAATTCTTAAGTAATTAATTTAATTTAAGTTAATTAAATTAATTATAACATAGGGTTAATAATTGTTGCTTATATATGATTGTTGTGTAGAATATCTGATTGGTTGATACCTATTGGATGATATGCTGTGATATGATATTGGATATATCTGTGATAAATGTGTGATATTTATCTATGTTAAATGCTGTGTGAATTCAAGTATCGAATTGAATTGAATTGTTTAAACCTTTAAAACAACTTGGCCTTAAAAGATACGTTTTGGATTTCGATGAGACCGGGATCGGGTTTCCGTATACCGGAATTCCAGGTCTGGAGACCCGAATACCACATCGATCCAAATTTACGATAGGTCGTGAATCTCAAGTGAAGATGAAGATTCAGAGTGCAAGGGTTATTGTCGTTAACTCTGAGGGTGATTCCAAAACGAGTGTAACGAGATAATGCCTTCGGTTTCGTTCGAACCCGGAACGAACTTGTATGGATTGAATGCTTTCAGCACATCGTCAGGCGGACGATGAGCATTCTAAGTGATATGTTCTGATTAAAGGTAATCGTAACCTCAAGCCTCATCAACCGGGAATGGCAAAAACAGGGGAGGTGCAGCAAGGTTTCGTGGGTAGCACCCACTGAGAGCAAGATAGATCCCTGTCTAGAGGTCCCTTTTCTTTTTATTCGGCTTAGTGTGTGGTTGGTCGTGCCAACTACGGGATTATCTTGTTCGGGATTATCCAGTAAGGGATGGTTCCGGCTTTGTGTTGCAGGGGAGCGGGCGTACTCCTCGGTACGGTGATCTAGGCCACGTACTGTGACGGGCGGTACCCCAGTAGCCTTGCCATTGTATGGAATCCAAACTCCAATAAGTGCCGTACGTATTAGTTGTGCCCAACTACGTTGGAATGTGAGATGTAAGCATTTCAGCTATTTCTGTATTTTACTTGAAAACCCTAGACCCTATTATAATACAATCAGATTTCCTATCAAACGTTTTAGTTAGCGTAAGGTAAAAACTTACCCATGTTTATTTGTGGGGAGTCTTACGTGATACTTTTGTTTTCAAAAGTTTTCAAAGTTAAGCAATCTAACCGTTTACTCACACCAGACCCATGTCTGACCCAAGTGTTTATTTCTGTTTTATAAACTCTTGGGTACTCAAATTTTTACGAGTAGCCAAGGGATTCAGGTTTAGCTTTGACGAATATTCTGGAGGAGCAATGGAGCAGGAGGCTTCGGCGTTCGTAGATATAGTATTCCGCTGTGTTGATATCTGTGATAGTGTCTTGTCTTGTATTTGAGTTGTAATGTCTAGACAGATGTTTATAACTGTCTAGTAAGTGATGTATATGATGTGTAACTCTGTAAATTGTTGTATACTATGTAATAGTTTATGTTATTAATATAATTTATTCGTTCCGCTGTGAGATCGTTGTTGTTGTTTCTTTCTTTCTTCTCTTCTTTTCTATTTTCTACCCCTTTCTTTCTTCATAATGATGCGACTTTCTGTGGAGAGAAAGTCGTGGTCGTTACACCCCTCCTCCCAGATCGCGCTATCGACCGATACTCCCAATCGCCTTGCTCGAACCCATCACTGAATCGCGCCTTTCCCCCAGACCTGCCGCATCCAAATCGACGTCCCCTCCTCGCCACGACTCCCAACCCGAAGTCAAACATCCTCCACGCGCGAACGCGGCCTCGTGCTCGCGAGTCTTCAATTTGAACATACCAGCTTGATTTCGTGGACATGCCGAGAGAAAAAAGGAAGGGTTTCGTTGTTTAAATGAATAAAAGAGGGAAGGGGGCAACTCGGCCATTTTTCTTTGTTTGATTTTGAGCTGAACGAACGAATTTGCTTTTGAACGAAATGCTCGGCATAAAATAAGGAACGAGGTATGGTTTGCACGATCTATTACGTGATCGATGGCGTGATTTTCTCCGTGATTAAAGGAAGATAACGTGTGTGTTGACTAAATATTTAAAGTTTAAATTTAAATTGGTTTCAATTAAATTTCGACGCGTTTTTACGTCATGCGCTCACATAACAGCTCCGAAAAATACGGAATTTGAAATTCGACAATAATTCAATATTACGGACCCAATGGAACTGGTTTCGTCGAATTCCGAGACTGTCTGAAAAATGACTATTTTTAAATATCGGTTAACGATATAGATTTCAAAACTGATCAAATCAATTCGAAATTGGATTCTGAAGCTTCTGTTATCTTCAGAATTATCAATATAAATTTTACAAGCGTTTGAAATATTTTCCTTTAGCTTTGAATTGCAGATTCAAATTTTTATCCAGTTCAATAGATTAAATTTATAATTTAATCGCCAATTTCAAAGTTATTTTCGGGATTCAAATTAAATTACCGTTCAAATATTTAAAACTAATTAAATATTCTCAATTTAATTCGTTCAAAATTCCGGGTCGTTACAAACTTCCCTCCTTAAAAGAATTTCGTCCTCGAAATTACAAGTTAGGAAAAATAGTCCTTAACTCGTCTACTATTTTTCACAATCTAAATAGTTTTATCAATTTTCAAAACAAATCTTTCTACTAAAGATTCGTTATTGTTTCAACTAATTTTCTAACTTCAATTATAAGTTTTAAACAACATTGTTTACTTCAAAATTCAAATTCGAGTTTAAATTCAAATTTTAAACTTTCAAAATTTCTCAAAAATTTTCTAACGCCCTAAATTTTCGAAAAATTTCGCCAGCGTCTCCTTTGCGCGGCTAATACGGTACGACTACAAAACGTCCCTACGGACTCTCAGATTTCAAAAAGAAAAAGAAAAAGCCAAGCGGCTAGAGAAGAAATCATCAAAAACTCATATTATAATTCAAATACATACCTTTTTCGAGCAATTCGAATTATCTGTGAAATAAATTTTCCAATCCCTTTATACACCTGTATATCCTACTAGCCATTATATCTAGTTACAGCATTCAATCATTTTGCAAATTCGATTACAAAATTTCCAATATACACTTCTTATATCCTCTTTAAATTCGCTGTTGAAGTTACATATTCAATTCCGTTCAATTTTTCATTTCACATTCATTTGAACTTATAATTCACCTTTTCAATTCTATTGGAATTCAATTTATCTTCATTTATAATCATTGAATTTAATTCGTTCAAACCTTATCCATTTGGTCAATAATCAATTAGCTTCACTTACTAACTTTCAGTTTAATACTTCATTTATCAAATTCAATTCCAGTTCTATTTACTTTCAAATTCAAAATGAATCTCAACTTTCATTTTAAATTGAATCTCTTTTCTATCAGATTCTCAAATATTTTATAAGTCTTCGACTTACTTACATTTTGATTTATCAAATCATTTATAAATTCACTTACTAATTTCATTCCATTAGAATTCTATTTTCAATTATAAATCCATATTCACAATTTCATTCCATTATGAATTTTATCTTCAATTATCCTTTTTGAATTCTATTTTCATTTGTAAATCATATTTACAATTCATATTCATAATTTTTATTCATATATGAATTCACCTCTTTATATTTCCAATTCATATTTAAAATTTCATTCGTTAAATGGATTTTTTTTATTTAAACTTTAAACTTTACAAGTTATCAACTTCATGATATTTTCATAAATTTTTTTTTTAGTATTCCAGAGTCTTTTCAACATTTCAAAGCCATTTTGAAAACAATCCAATCATTCTTTGAATTTCAAAAACCAAACCCAATTTTCCAAACGACTTCCATTTAAAACAATTTGGCAGCAATTCCTCTTTTGGAAACCCGAAAATGAACACCAACGATGCCGCGGTCATCATCGAAGTTATTTTCCAGCGACCGAAAAGAGTTTAGAGCTTTTCATCTCTTCAAAACACTTTTCAAAACCATTGAAATCCATTTTCAAATCAAAAAGGAATTAAACTTTCCAAATCTTCAAAATTTTCAAATTCTTTCAAAAACATTTCAAAAAACTTCTCTGGAATTCCGTTTCAAATTACAAATCACATTTATAATTTATATTCTCAAATTTCAATTGTATATGGATTTATTCCTCAACTTTGGAGTTACGATTCCAATTTCTTATTTAATTTCAATGATAATAGATTAATATTATCACTTCTATCAACCATGCAACCATATACTATAGTAATTTACAGAAAATGATTTCTTTTCTATACAAAAATAGTTTTGGGTAAAATTATTTCATTCACCCTATTTAAAAACAATACTGTGCCGAATTGTTCTATTCGAGTGTTTAGAGATCCCTATCAATGATCGTTAATTACTCGTATTGACCAGAATCCATATACCACTCAATAAATCAATCATCACAATATAAAACAATTTTTTTTTTATATTCACTAACAAATACGCGCTCATATCTATTATTACACTCAACTCATTCTAGAGTACTACTGACTCTATCTCTAATGAGTAACACCCAACAGAGCAGGGTTGTCACTTAACCATATGCTCTGATACCACTTTGTCACATACCGAAATTTTCGACTTTCGAAAATTCGACATCGATACTCACTTTATCGACTGCCGAGCAATCGAGTGCCGGAAACTCCAATAGTGAGGGTTTTAAGAAAAAGAAAAAGTAGAAGAAGAAGAAGATAGAAGAAAAAGAGAAGAAAGAAAGAAGAAGAACAACAGAAAACACATCAGAACAGAAAACAATATCAGAATCTTACATATTGCAGCGGAACAATATATAATAGATAAACACTAGTCTTTTAAAACAAAGAGCTATATCAGTTTATACATACATCAATCATCAGAGTCAATATACAACAATGGACAGTTATATAACTTGTCCTCATACAGAATACACAGCGGAATAAATACTATCAGATACAAATACTACGTCTCGTCATCCAGCTTATCTCCAAAGCTCCAGAATATCCAGAATATCCTGATAACCTAACTCTAGACTGCCCGTGTGGAAATTGGTGGGCACCCAGAGTTTAGAAGGGAAACAATAAACTCCGAGTCAGTCATGGTGACTGGTGTGAGATCGTAAAACAGTTTATCCTTAAAATAAACAACAGAAATATTTTTAAAGTCAATTCGCAATGCTTTTGGAAAATGAAACTACCATAAGACCTCCCACCACACACACAATGCAAACGCAGACTTGGAGGAGATTTCTTCTTATGATAGTCAAAGATGCTTACTACGCAAAAAATCAAATTCTTTTTGATATTATTATTAGTGCATAGTGTAGAAAACATTTCGAAAGTACAATATAAATCTTAGCCAGCATAGGTACCATTATAGTATGGTTGCTATAGCTGCCATATTAGATGGCAGGTTCTACAACTAAAACCGTACAAGGCTCGTATTGTTTCTTTGGATTTCCAACAAATGGTCAGGCTAAGGAACTTCCTATCCACGATGGGTACGTCCCTGGAATAGACGACCCGAGAACCTAACCGGATCTCTGCCAACACAAGGCCGGGTTACCTCTGCAAAAATAGGTAACTACTGACACGCGTATGCCATCCCCCGATCGTCACCGATCTTCCCGAGGATCCCCGATTTCCAACAAACCACAAAGTAATAATAACTGTGCAGCAACCACAGAGGTTAAGTATCTGGGCTCCATACCATGATACCACCTTTATCCAGAAGGAATGACATACACTAAGGGGCGCTACTCCCTAGAACCTTGCCGCATCCTTCCTGTTTCGACCATTTCCGGGGTGTGAGGCTCGACGAAGTCTCGTCCACAAAGCTACGCTTTCTCAAAAAGCCCTGCTTCGGGTCAAACAAAAATGATCAACCTATGATCACAAAGATATAAGATCAAACAAATGATCATATCACAAATGATCAAACACTGATCATTTCACAGCAACACTCAGTATGCCACGTTACCAAATTGTGATATATCGCTGATAAATTTCAACTACATAACCTCTGAGCTCGTACGTCTCAGAGAAGGGTGTTAAGCTAAGAGAATAAATCCTCCGCCACCAACAGAAATGTATTTGAAAGAAATCAGCTTTATATCTCAAATTGTAACGTCAGACACACAATCCATACAAGTCTGTTCCGGGATCGAACAGAACCGAAGGCACTTCTCACGAAGCCCTTGCATTTCCGGATAAATTTCTAATCACGTCCGGACTTCCCGTCACTAAGGGTGATAAAACCTCTAAATCGAAGATCAGTCGATGTAGAGTAACTCGACGGTAATCCTTCCGTTTTCAAAAATATCCGGTCTTCAACACCGGTCTTCGAATGCAATTCATAACGACGTATCACATATTCGGAATGGGTTATACGACCCCATGGTCCTTTCCCGGCTAACCCGAATAGTGAGCGATTATTCAAAAACAAGTGTGGCATTCAAATTCATCCAATTCACAACAAATACCATTCAGGGTAATTATTGATAGTCGGTTATTTAACTATCAATAAAGATGCGCAACATCATCAGATTCCAAATAATTTTCCAAATTATTTATTTTCAAAAATATCTTTACTAGATATAGAATTTCCACACTTAACCGTTTGAAAACAATTTCAAATCAATTCCCACATTTCTTTTTATCTTTGAAGATAAAATCTCAAAACAGTTCATTTCATATTGGAAAAGCATTTCCACACTTATTTAAAAATAAGTATTTCACAAATCATTTATTTTCAACACTTGGAAAATATTCGATATACTTAAATCAATATTAAGTATATATTCATTCTTTAAGGAAATCATAAGTTTTAACATCTATTTGAGTCAAAAACGAATGTTGCGTAAAACATCGTTACGACGACTCAAAATCACTAGTATAGGGATTGGAAATTAATATATAAATCCCAATACTACATAAAAATATTTCCTTTCGGAAATCATTTACTATAACAACAGTGTTATAGTCTACCATTTCCTTATTTTTCTCGAAAACGTCTATTTCAATAATAAATGTTGAAATCTATGTATTCGATACTTAACACGTTTTAAAACATCTTTTAAAACAGTTACTTCATTTTTATAATATCGCTTTCCCAAAACCATATCCATTCTACTTCAAAAATATATTCACTGTCCAAAATCGTGAATATACCTCACTTAACCATATTTAAATCTTTTCTACACATTTATTATTTTAATAAAAATTCGCTATCCAAAATCGCGAATATATCTTCTTTAATAATCTTCTATCTTAAATTTGTCAAATTCAATCGATTTCGAATTTATAAACACTTTTTATAAATTCTATTTGTATTCATTTTCAATATTAACAAAATTCCTTTAAAATTTCATCACTTTGATTTATACAAAAATCAAATTTTATAAATCTTCTATATAATGCTTTTATTTCACAATGGTCCATTTAAACCAATTAAATAAATCCTTATCGATTTATTTAAATCTTTATTCCCAATTCGTAAATCTATTTCCACAAATTTAAAAATAAATAAATATTTATTTTTACACCAATTTCCCTTATTTCAATTTAATTCATTTTCCAATGCTTCACTTTAACCCCAAAATCAGATTCCAAATTAATTTCTAATTCTACTTCAATACCAAATCAATTTCAATCTTCATTTCTAAATAAATTTCCCATCCCAACTCATTTTATATTGACTTTCCAAATTCGTTTCAATTTGCCAATTTAATTTATAGTTGGACTTCCAACTTATTTCCTTTTTAATAAATTCCCCTTAAAGAAAATAAATCTCTTTATCTTTTTCAAACTATTTAGAAACCCAAATTTTAATTAAATTCTTCAATTTAAAATCACTATCATACGAAATTCATTTACCCAACATTTTCACTTGATTCTGGAATTAATTCAATAAGATTTTAAAAATCAACCTTTATTCTTTTAAATTCTTTTCTTCAAATTTATTAAATTTCTAAAATTAATTCACTTAGAAATTTTCTACTTGCATTTCAAAAATTCAATTTCGTTTATCCTTGGAATCCAATGATGTCAAACATCCATTCAGCTAAATTTTAGCTTTCAACAATTTCCAGATATCAATATGATTTATAGCATCACTATAATCATTCACAGATTCATATCACAATAGAAATAAATTCAATCAATGTGAGGGGTCCAGTTGGATCCCTCCAACCTGTTTCCCTACATCCAAAGATGTTAGCACAATACCAATTCCGCTCCAGTACGGAATTATCGCGGTATATAGGTTTTTATAAATCCGCTTACTAACGGCGCAATAGGGTCTCATCCGCTATACGAGGCGGGAAATCATCAATCCAATATATACATATGCCAATATGTATATATTGCTATATATAGATATATCCTAAAATATCTAATATCAACAATCCAAACAGACAATCAAACAATAACTGAAAATTCCACTTTCATTTTGAGTGAGAAAAAAATCTCACCTTAGCTTTTAATTTTGCAATCCAATCCAATTCGTCTTGTTCCCTTTACGATTTCAAACTGTATAAACATTTATACGATTTATTAATATTCGAACAGATCGAATAATAAATTTTCATTTGATAATTTTGATTCATCGATGATTTCATTTTAAACAGTTAATTTTAAATTCTAACTGATTTCCGTTTTGAAATAAACTTATTTAACTAAAATTTTATTTTGTCCCAATTTCTTTTAATAAATTTATCTAACAAAATTTTAAATCAAAACTATTCTTCCTTTAAATAAATATTCCACTAAATAAATTATATTAGTTTTGATTTATAAATAACTACTTAACATTTTAAAATTCCAAATTAACTTCCAAAATATTATACAATTTTAAATTAACAGTCGAACCAATTTCTCCTTTAATAATTTTATTTAACTACAATTAAATTTTTAAAACTAAATTTTCTTGTCTGATATATACACACTTTTAAATTTTAAAACAGTGCAGATTAAAACTTTATACATACATATATACTTACTGTTTCTCTATGTAGATATAACTAAGCTGCTGTTTACATATAATATTTATTTAAATTTTTTTTTTAATTCCAAAAATCAATTACTGTTTCTATAAAAATCTACTGCATATATACTTATTTGATTAAATTAAAACAATTGTAAATAAATTTTCCTTTTATCTTTTTCTGCTTCTAATTTAAACCCCTACAATAATTTATGCAATAAATTTGCTATTATCATTTTTTTGTAAAATGTATATATATAAAGTCAACGAATAAATAAAATAAAATAAAATATATATACCTCATTGAAACCCAGTTCGTGACCTCCACATCGCCGTCGCCACCTATGCTCGAACGCGACCCCTATCGATGAACTCGCGATGCCGATGAACCTCGCGATGCTCCAGAATCTCGAGCCTCACCCAATCTCGACGAAACCATCGCGACCCCAGACTCACGAAACTCCCACTGCCTCCAGTCGAACGCGAGTGTCGCGCTCGTGCCACCATCGCGCCGCCGATCCCCTCCTCCCAGATCGCGCTATCGACCGATACTCCCAATCGCCTTGCTCGAACCCATCACTGAATCGCGCCTTTCCCCCAGACCTGCCGCATCCAAATCGACGTCCCCTCCTCGCCACGACTCCCAACCCAAAGTCGAACATCCTCCATGCGCGAACGCGGCCTCGTGCTCGCGAGTCTTCAATTTGAACATACCAGCTTGATTTCGTGGACATGCCGAGAGAAAAAAGGAAGGGTTTCGTTGTTTAAATGAATAAAAGAGGGAAGGGGGCAACTCGGCCATTTTTCTTTGTTTGATTTTGAGCTGAACGAACGAATTTGCTTTTGAACGAAATGCTCGGCATAAAATAAGGAACGAGGTATGGTTTGCACGATCTATTACGTGATCGATGGCGTGATTTTCTCCGTGATTAAAGGAAGATAACGTGTGTGTTGACTAAATATTTAAAGTTTAAATTTAAATTGGTTTCAATTAAATTTCGACGCATTTTTACGTCATGCGCTCACATAACAGCTCCGAAAAATACGGAATTTGAAATTCGATAATAATTCAATATTACGGACCCAATGGAACTGGTTTCGTCGAATTCCGAGACTGTTTGAAAAATGACTATTTTTAAATATTGGTTAACGATATAGATTTCAAAACTGATCAAATCAATTCGAAATTGGATTCTGAAGCTTCTGTTATCTTCATAATTATCAATATAAATTTTACAAGCGTTTGAAATATTTTCCTTTAGCTTTGAATTGCAGATTCAAATTTTTATCCAGTTCAATAGATTAAATTTATAATTTAATCGCCAATTTCAAAGTTATTTTCGGGATTCAAATTAAATTACCGTTCAAATATTTAAAACTAATTAAATATTCTCAATTTAATTCGTTCAAAATTCCGGGTCGTTACACACATCCTTCACGTTCCATCCTTCTTCAGCACTAACAAGGCTAGAACTGCACAAGGACTTAAACTCTCCTATACACGCCATTGTTCAAGCAACTCTTCCACCTGCCTTCTCAATTCTTCGTGCTCCTTTGGACTCATTCTGTAATGTGGTTTATGTGGTAACACAGCTCCTGGAACAAGATCAATTTGATGTTGAATGTCCCTCAACGGCGTTAACTCCTTTGGCAACTCCTCTGGAAATACGTCTTCAAATTCCTTCAACACTGGCTTTGCTTCTTCAGGAATTTCAACCTCCTCACTACTGTCACGTCCAATCAACAAAAATACTTCAGGCTCCTCTTCTACTTCTTTAACAAACTCCTTCAAAGATAGCAAAGTCTTCAGTTCTTCAATCTCCTCCAACTTGCTTTCCCTCTGTTGTTGCCTTTTAGGAACTAAAGTGATTTTAGTGCCATTGAACATGAAACTGTAGCAGTTAGTTCTACCATCGTGTTGCACGGCTCTATCGAATTGCCATGGTCTCCCCAACAACAAATGACATACATCCATATCCACAACATCGCACCAAATTTCATCCTTATATGTCTTTCCAATAGAAAAAGTTACACAAGCTCTCTGACTAACCTTCACCTCTCCACCTTTCCTCAACCATGCTAACTTATAAGGTTTTGGATGCTTCTCTGTCTTCAATGCCAACTTCTTTACAGCTTCTGTAGAGATAATGTTGTCACAACTCCCTGCATCAATAACAAACTTGCAAACTCTCCCCAGAATAGTGCACGTCGATTGAAAAATATTACTCCTCAACCAACTAGTCTTTTCCTCCTGTTTTGGTGTCAAACAAGATCTCCTCATCATTAAAGAATACCCTTCATCTCCTGACAACAATTCTTCTTCCTCCTCAACTGGTAGTGAATTAGAAGGTTCTGCATCTGCATCCTCATCTTCAACCTCAGCAATCATCGCTCGCTTCTTAGGCTTTGGACATTCATTGCTTTTGTGGCCAAACTCTTGACAATTAAAGCATTTGATACTACTATTGACCTTGGTCTTAGCAACTTCATTGACAATCGGTTTACTAACAGCCTTGGAAACGTTGGTATTGCTACTAGCCCCTTTCCCTTGATTGTTGGAATTTGTAAACACACCACCTCCTCTTCTGCCTTGCTTCTCCCAAGCTAACGCCTTCTAGTGTGCTTCTGCAACGGATCTAGGGTCAAACATATTCACCATATCCTAAATTTGCATTCTCAATCCTCCAACAAATCTAGCTGTCAACTACTCCTCTGTCTCCATGACATCATTTCTGGCAATGAGTTGATAAAACTCATCTGCATAATCATTAACCGACTTGGTCCCTTCTCTCAGATTCTGTAAGCGCTGATACATAAGAGACTGATAATTATAACGCAAGAAAGTAGCCTTCATCAATTTCTTCATCTTCTCCCATGACTCAATCTTTGATTTTCCCATTCTTTCCCGTGTAAGTTTAGTTTGTTGCCACCACGCCATAGCTCTTCCTCTCAAACGAGTAGCAATCAACTTAACTTTACGATGCTCGAGAACTTCCTTAAATTCAAAAATTTCTTCAACATTAGATAACCAGTCCAAAAATTCTTCCGCAACCATTCCTCCTTTGAATTCTGGAATCTCCATTTTCATTCCCGATTCCCATCGACGATCATCTACCGAATATCTATTTCGATCTCGCACTTGGTCTCGATCTCGATAATGAACACTACCTCCATCATTATACTCTTCAAAATCAGATGTACTGCGGTATCGATCTTGACCATCGACATCTCTACGATCACGATTATCCCTCCTACCATGTCTTCATTATCACGGTGTGGTTCATACTCAAACTCACGTTGAGTCCTTCTTTCTTCTTCTCGATACTCATGGTGATCTCTCATCATTGAAACTGATGATTCTCTTCTATCTCGGTAAGATTGTGGTGACATCCTTCTCGCTTCCGAAACCGATGGCGAAACCCTGTTTCCTCCATGATTCGAGACTGGTGACCTTCTCCTTTGATTTTGATTCATGTCGATCATCAATTTCTCTAACTTGCCAATACCTTCATCAAGCTTTTCATTGAATTTATTACTAATTCATTGCTCCATTTGTTCAGCATCTTCTCTTCTATACACATCTGCAACGTTTTGATGACGATTATCTCTTCTAGGTGGCATGATCCCTCTAACAAGTTCGGCTTTGCTTTGATTGGCTCGGTCTAAACTCCAACACACGGCTCTACTCCTTGGCTCCAAGACTCGGCTTAGCTACGATTGGCTAAATCTAGCTCTGATACCAAATGATGCAGCGGAAATAACGGAAATGGATACAACGATGAAAGTAGGAATCGATGGATTGGAAAATACCGAATGCCCAAATCTGTTGATCTCAAAGATACCGGATTCTAGCTATCTTCGTCACGTTGATCGCGCACGATGCCGTGAAAGAAGATCTACAATTCTTCAAACGTTGATCAAGCGCATTTGATTCCGTGAATTGGCTTCAACAATCGTTGATTCGAGCGCACTCGAATGCCGAAAGTGGAGATAGGAGATAACACTCAACTACCAATTTTAATGGAGGCAAGAAGCACAAACCAAATTTTATTTCAAATTCAACAACCTTTTACAATGACACCACATCCCTATTTATAGGGTTTACAACACAACACAAATGGCTTACAACAACACGACATAACGACTTACAAAGACATGCGACTTAACAACATAAACGACTTAACAAAATACAACATCACACGACATACGACTTAACACAGACAGGCAGAGCGACTTAACAATCAAAGCATCAGCGACCTAAAATTATCAGCGACCTAACTTCATTCGCGACTTAACAAATCATCAGCGACTTAACTTCATTTGCGACTTAACAAATCAGTTCATCTTCAGGCGACTTAAACTTCTCGCGACCTAACCATGGAGCGACTTAAAAATCTTCGCGACCTAACTTCATCAGCGACCTAAGAATTCCCGACTTACTGGAGATAGGTCGTAGCTTGCTGGATTTAGGTTGTAGCTCGTTGGAGCATCTCGCGACATACGCTACTAGAAACAATCGCGACCTAGGCTGGAAACAATCGCGCGCGCGACCTAAGGTTTCTGGAGCATCTTCTTCCTCGCGATCTAGGACTTCATTTGCGATACTCGTTCGCGACTTAGGAGGAGGGGCGACTCGCGATTTAGCTGGGCTTCGCGATTTAGGGGAGAATCGGCCGTGACTTAAGGTAAGTCGTTTGATCATTTCTCGCGCTACATCACCTATGGAGGGAAATGGTTTGAAATTAATGCGTATACTTTGTGTTACTATACATATCAAGCAATGCATTAGGAATATGCTGTTTAATGAAAATATAACCATCCTTGTTAATATCTTTCCGAGTTTATCAATATTTGGTGATATACAAACAATTTTTCATTCCAGTATAATTATTTTTTCAATGAGATTTTAACTGTACTTTTAATAATATTGTCTACACACCAGTAAATGTTGGTTTTTTAGTTGACTACTTTATTTAAAATGCAATATGTAGTTAAACAATGTGTTCCTATTTATTGTGTCATGTCTGGACCTACCTTTACTTATATCTCTCTAATGCACTGCTATGGTATAATACTAATTTGTAGTTTCCTATATCTTACCATCTAGCAAATGCTCGTATCCTGTATCTTCGCCCTTTGAATATATGGATATTTGCACTGAATTATGCCCAATCATATGCTACAGTGAAACTTGTTGAATTACCAACTAAAACATAGTAAATTCGAAGGATAATATGCACTATCATATATCATTCTAACTAGTTGTGTATTACTCTTATATGCTGTTTATTTCTCAAGCGAAATAATATCTTTTATGTAGAGACATTTCTCATATGATGAGATTCATGAACCAACAATCCGAAGAATATGGGAGGCTACAGCAAAAGAAAATTTAAAGAAAACACTATACCGTGCACGAGAAGCGGCAAAAATAGAAAATAAGATGACTAGTATAACAGAATGCAAGGACCATCCACCTATTTGGATTCCTCCTAATATACGGAATGAGATGATTGATATTCGTTAGGCGCAAGAGGAATTTGAGAAACAAAGAGAAATAATGTGAAAAAATTGCCTTACGTCGAAGGAAGGGACCTACACTCGTCATTGTGTTGGTTCTGTTTCAACAGCCTCACATAATGAACAAATTGTAAGTCAAATATTTTCAAATCATTTTCCGTCCAATAAACTATTAACTATGCTAGTTGAAGCATATGTGTAACGCCCCACTCCAAAACCCACATTAGCAAAGAGTATTACTAAGTAACACTGTCTGCTAATACGGAGAATAGAGCTGGATAGGAGAGACCATCTATAGCCTTGTCTTAATTATCTATTGAATACGCCGACAATTGCCACTTCTTACTTAAGTGAATCGACATATCCGATAAATACTTAATAGCCATAGGTGGCTGAAGGATCTATCAGAATAAATATGATAACTCAATGTAATACACATCACAGAACAGTAGATCATCACATACATTTTCACATATACAGATACATTACAGAGTTTACGAAATGATACATGTCATATGGTAAAGCAAACCACAATATACAGGCGAGTCAGAAGAATACATATCAGAGTTAAAGCCAAAAAGGACTACACAAAAAGCTATAACAAAAAGGAGCTAGCGGAATAGTCCATGCGGAAGCAAAATAGGCTAAGTCCAATGTACCTAACCTGAAACATCTCGGTCTGACCCGAGTATAAAATACCCGGGTCAGTCTGGCTAAACAAATCAGTTAGATAAACTAAATGATAATGAACATACACGATCATAAGTACCACAATTATCTCCAAAGGGGATAACCAAATCATCTAACATAAGATGAATCATAACAAGCCTCATATCATTGGCAACTCAAATAAACAAGGGACATACATATCCCAAAACAAGCCAGAAGGCAAATAACAAATACCAATAAAGGTAACACAAGTTTCCACAAGGTAATCGCTATATATCGTGTGGTTCAAAGAACCTACATCGAAAGGCGATACACTAGGGAAATATAATTGTTAAAGAAACAAAAGATGCTCGAGCTCAGTACTGTATAACAAGGATCCATACGCCCTGACGCAGCGGATTAATCAAAACAATGTAAGTCGGTGAAAGTAGCAGTCGATGGATTGATGAATGCTGAATTGCCCGAATTCGTTGATCCGAAGATACCGAACTCTAGCTATCTCGAACTCGTTGATCGCGCACGATACCGGGTTCAAAGATCTTCAATTCTTCAAGTGTTGATCAAGCGCACTTGATTCCGCGAATCGGCTTCTACAATCGTTGAATCGAGCGCACTCGATTAACCGAAAGAGGAGATAGGAGATTACACTCAACTACCAATTTGGAATGAAAGCACAAAGCAATCAAAAGAGAATTTTATTCAAAAATCAACAACCCTTTACAAATGAGACTCACGGCCTATTTATAGGCGAACAATTTTACAACAGAAATTTCTCCAACTCCTAAGTCGTTTCCGACTCATAGCTACGCTCTACGACTCATCATAATGCGTTTACGACTCATCACATTACAACATGACTTACGACTTATACAAAACGTTACAATACTAATCTTCAACAACTTATCAACATACAACACGACTCAACAGTAAACGACTCATAATCAGACGACTCATCATAAGTCGTTTACGACTTATCAAATTACAACACACTACGACTTATGATTTACAACAGATGCGACTTAGAAAACAATCGGTTCAGATTAACTCGTCAGGAGAATCTACGGCATGGATTAAAACGACATCAGAATATCCAGCTCCAGGCCTCTACGACTTAACCCAGTTTTGATAAGTCGTGGACGACTTATACCAGCCTCGCCCTTGAGTCGTGGATGGCTTATCTCCTCACCTTCCTTGAGTCGTAGACGACTTATCACTTGTGTATTCTTCCCCTTGAGTCGTGAGCGACTCATCTCCCTGTTAAGTCGTAGACGAGTTATAGTTGCTTCGTTAAGTCGTAAACTCGTCACATCTTTCCCTTTGGTCTTCCAGATGAGTCGTGGACGACTCATCACCGCCTCCTTAAGTCGTAGACGACTCATGCCTGTCTCTATGAGTCGTGGACGACTCATCACCGCTTCCTTAAGTCGCATACGATTCATGCCTGTCTCTATGAGTCGTGGACGACTCATCACATGACTCATCACCGCTTCCTTAAGTCGCATACGATTCATGCCTGTCTCTATGAGTCGTGGACGACTCATAACATTGCCCTTAAGTCGTAGACGACTTATATCTGCCGTGTTAGTTTTATCTCGTGGACGACTCAGGACTTCATCTCTGGGTTGAGCTGCATCACGCCCGAAGGCAACGCCAAAAGGCAACAAACCCCGAAGGCAATGCCCGAAGGCAACGCCAAAAGGCAACAAACCCCGAAGGCTCAAGCCCGAAGGCAACAAACCCCGAAGGCAACGCCCGAAGGCAACAAACCGTAGTGGCGGTACTGGACACCACTGTCCGGCGGAATGTGTCACAACTCTCAGAAAGAAACCTGGAAAATGTTAACGTGAGTCCCATACCCCACGTTCGCACTAAACGGTTTACTAACCATTAGTCAATTTCACACTCAAAGCATTACAAAGTTCACCTCATCTCATCGGTAAACCAGACCCGAAGGTCAAAACGATCAAACGAATAGATTAGGAATTAACTGAAAAGATGAACGCACGTGTTCATAGCACGCGTTTTATCTAATCATTTAATTCTCCTCCCTCTTCGCTCGGAGTGCAAAAGTGTGTGTTTTATATAGAATTTATAAGTTGGAGAAACGAGTTTTTAATACAATTTGAAAAGATCATTTTATGAAAATCCGTGTACGAAATCAAAAAGGAATTATCAAAATCAAATATGCAATAACAACTAATTGGAATCGACACGAATCGATTAAAATTGGAATCCTACACAAAGTAGGCAAGTTGGGCTGAGACAAGCAGATTCAGACGTCTGAATTGTATATTTCAGACGTCTGAAACTGGTGCTCAGGCAATACTTTGCCTATGCCAAAGATGGCCAAATCATATCGGAAGCAATCGGACGAGTGATGATAGCTAGGGGTTTACGCCAAACGACTACCCAACCTTAGAGACTCATCAATAGATTTCGACCAATATGCCCAAACAACCATATAAGGATTTTTCATAGATTTTGACTTCAAACGCCAAAAATTGGAGTATTCATTAAACCGATTCAATTCAAGAACAAATGGACAAGGATTATATGTTAGGAATTGCTACCTAACACTATCAAAGATATAGATGTAGATGTGAGTTCAAAAACTCACCTTTTAACTCAAAACAAAGATGAGAAGCTCAAATGCAAGGCTAGAACAATCACCCTTCAATTTCAACCCAAGGAGCTTCAATCTAAGCTCAAAAGAAAACATTTCCTAAGTTAGGGTTTAGAACATTTTAGAAATCGAAGAGGAAATGAAATGGAGAAGATGAAGAGAAGGCTTACCTAAGCTTCTCTTTGATTTTGGAGCAAGAATTGAGTTTGCAAAAAGGAAACTAGGGTTTTGAATTTTAATTTCCCATTCCTCTCCCCATTTTCAGTTGAGCTTAAGAAAAAGAAATGAAATGAGGATGAATGGATGAAGAGAAGAGCTGAGTTAGGTTATAGAATGAGTTGGGTGAAGCCCAAACCCAAAGCCCAATTAGAAAATAGCCAAATTCTACTCAACTCCAAACATATCAATGCTTATACTCAAAAAAGTCGCAAACACCATTTTGAACTCAATAGAAGTGGTCTCAAATCCAAATTGTTGATTCTATGCTTCATTCTTTATTCAGACGTCTGAAATGAACGATTCAGACGTCTGAATCTAGAAAACAGAAGTAGTCTAGAACAATATTCAAACGTCTGAATTGTCCATTTCAGATGTCTGAAAATGGCAATTTTGGCCTATTTCCTCTCTGGATTGATTCAAACAATTTCAGACGTCTGAATGCTTCAATTCAGACATCTGGATCCCTGTAAGACAGTTTTTCTCAAATAGACACCCCCGAATCTCGATCCACAAAGACCTTTCACTATTTCGACTGTTCTTTGACGAATAGTGACTTTCTCGGACTAAAATCCGACTAACAATGCTATATTTAAATTAAACATTTAAATATACGAATCGTAAAATATGCAGGTTGTTACAGACTCCCCTCCTTAAAGAAATTGCGTCCTCGCAATACTTAAGAAGAAAATAAAGAGTAACAACCATAAAAGCATATCAACACAAAAGAAATTTGAAATAAGAAGTTCACCATAAAGAGCACGAAAGAGTAAGTCCGGATGTGTTCGCTCGATGAATTCTCAAGATTCCCAAGAGCAATCCTTAGGATTTGAGGACCATTGAACTTTCACAAGAAGATATCTTTATTTCGAAGGCGTTTAACCTCCGAAGCAATGATATGAATAGAATGTTGCTCATAAGTCAAATTTGGTGAAACTTTAATTTCTACAATTACACCGGGCTCAAGAATAGAATCAGAATCCCTAAGGTATTTCCGTAGTTGAGAGACGTGGAAAATGTCACGAATAGCAGAAAATTGAGCCGGTGATAAAAAGCGATAAGCCACGGAACCAATACGTTCAGCGATGGAAAAATAGACCAACATATCGAGGTGCTAACTTTCCCGATTGACTGAAACGCACATCACCCATCATAGGTGAAACACAAATGAACTCCGACAAAGCCTGGACTTAAAACCAGCTTCTCACCCGCTTTAAGCCCACATGAAGAAAATCGGCGTGGCCTTCCGTAGAGTACCTCGAAAGGTGCCATACCAATAAAAGATTGGAAGCTATTATTGGAAGAAAACTCAACGAGAGAAATATGATCTTCCCCACTTCCACCAAAATCAAGAACACATGCACGAAGGAGATCTTCAAGAGTTGATCCACACGCTCTATTTGTCCATCGGATTGAGGACGATAAGCGGTGATAAAATTAAGCTTTGTTCCCAAAGCTTTTGAAGACCTTACAAAAATCCACTAGAAAAATAATGGATCACGATTTCTAACAATAGAAGTAGGAACTCCATGCAATAACATGACATAGAGTTTAGCCAAAAGAGGTACGGGTTAAAAGTGAAGGATGAGCCTCAAGGCTACTCAAAACAAGAGATGAACATAAGTCGGATTCACGATCTCTAATCTCACAAGTGCATAAAATCTCGAGATCATTCCATTCAGATATCAACAAAGAAACATCCGCTTGTTGCTCTCGGCTTAAGGGCATCGGCAACACGATTACCCTTTTCCGGAGTACAAAGAATAACAAGATCATAAGATGCAAGGAACTCGAGCCAACGTTGTTGATGCAAATTGAGTTCCTTCTGAGAAAACAAATACTCAAAGATTTATGGTCGGTATAGAGAACAAATTTCTCTCCCAAAAGATAATGAACCAAATTCTAAGAGCGACAACAATAGCCGCGAGCACTAGATCATGAGTGGCATATCTAGTCTCGACAAGCTTTAATTGTCAAGAAGCAAATGCGATAACACATTCCCCTTTGCAAGAGAATGACACCAAAACCAATACGACTAGTATCGGTATAAACAGTGAAGTCTTGGTTCCCTTCGGGAACCACAAGAATAAAAGCATCGGAAAAGAGTTCCTTTAACGATTCCCTTTCCCGAAAAGCTAAGATTTTCAAAATTATAATTAACTTTATATATATTCATCTTTTTAGAAAAATTAACTTTTTACAAGAATTTACTGTGTCTAACTGTCTCATCAAAGCATTTAGGAGATTCCTATCGATAACGTTGATCAAGCGCATCGACCAGAATTCTTAAAGCACTCAATGGGCAAGACAACACAAAATTATCTTATATATGATAACCATGTCTCTTATAAAATTTACAAACATTCTTTGCTCGTTTTAAGAACAAAACCCGATCATTTTTATAAATATCTTATTAAAAAGATTTGCAAATTTTAAATTTGTTATTTTCATCCATAATCAATAAATATAAGGATAAACTCATCGAGATATTCGTAGAATACTCGATTCACAAAATGGATGAATTAAGGTAGAAGGTTCGTCAAACCAAATGACATAACGAACCACTCACAAGAACCATAACGAGTGCGGAATGCAGTAAGAGGATGCTACCTTCCGCAACTCGTAGCTAATGAAAACCGGTGGCAAGGTCGAGCTGAAAAGACCTTAGCACCACTCAAAAGATTGCTTAGGTGGTAATCCTAAGACAAGCTCAAATATACCGGAAAATTCACAAACTACCTGAATGAGAGAAATAACACTTTCCTCATCAAGTGAGTTTAAAGAATTAAAATGATATCCCCGAATTTGGAAATCAAAATCATTAAGAACAAAAGAAATCTGCTTAACATATTGAAGATGTTGAAGATGAATAGTCCACATTGGACATAGGATATGGGCTTCATAATAATTAAGCCAATCCTTTTCCAAAAATCAATTTCAAAGCCTAAATAACGCATAACATGCAAATCGGCTCGAAAAGAATAATCACGAAAATAATCTCGACATTTTTTTCAAAGCAAACTGAGTGTTGCGGATCCACCAACCGGATTCGTAATTCTCAGTGAAGTCATCAAACCCATAATATTTAAAGAAAAAGAATCAACAAGTTCTCTTGATATAAAAGAGTGGTCTCTTGATATAAAAGAGTGGGTCACAAAAAATGGGATTTTCTCCATTTACTGGTATATTTACTCATTTCACAGGTTAGTATATTTTAACTCACAACTTCTGTTATTCCTAATGCCAGCCTTGTCTCAATTGCTGTTCATCTATTATTATATACCATGCCAACTGACTGAGTCAATAATAATTAACTTGATTAACTAAATCACCTTAGACATTTTTGTTTGGAAAAAAGAATATGTTGTTAAACAAATGTGCTGTATGGTTGATTAGTATTCAGATTAAAAGTTGCAAACATGTTTGGGCAAAGAACTCCATCCACAATTGCTTTATTTTTGATGCATGATTTTTCATAACCCATATTATGTAAAGAATCTAATTTAAAATTGATAAGTTTGAAAATAGTAACCAAGAACATTACTAAAGTTTAAGAATATGCATCACTGTTTATTTATGAAAAACTGATGGGACAAACACCCGAACTTAGTTTTCCATGCTCTAACTTAGTAGTTGAATTATAAAGAAATATTTGTATCAGATCAAATTTGCTTTTGTAAAGCTAATGGTCCAAAGAATTATCCCCATGAAAAGCAGTGAACAACAATGCTTATTATCACAATCACATTAGAGAAAGAGTTGTTATGTCATATATCATATCGATATATGGAGCTTTTGCTATATTCACAAGTCAAATAAGTAGGCTAACAACTCCTTTGATGCAAAACTTTCACCTTCCGTAATTTGTTCTGGCCTCTAGTATTTGTAGCCTATGACCTTTCTCTTCTGCATGGTACAAGACATCTACAGATTATACAATTGTTATATGATTTGGAAATATTGCAGCTAAACTAGTCCAAAACAGAAAAGCAATCAAAAGTTGCCAAATTAATTTTATCATGTGCATATTTATTTATTTTATACCTTTGCAGCATCCATTGTTTATGGCTTGCATCCTCCTAGATGGTTTTTTTCATCGCTGAAATGAAACAAAGGGTTTTTGTATGGATTTATATATATATATATAACGAGAAAGAAAGTAAACTAGAAAAGTACCTCAAAATATGAAAAGTGGTTTTAGTATGGATGTTTATATAGAGTGTAGACTATAGAGTGTATTTGAGGTATTTTTGGAGGGACTCGGATATATTATCTGATGTGCACGTAAATGTGCATATATTTATATCCATATTTTATCTATTTTATTTAAATAAATGTCATATTTGGGTGTTTCAACATGTTTAAACCAAAATTCAATTATTTTCAAATCATCATATATTCATCTTCATATAGGGGCAAAATGGTCATTTTTGTGCATGTGTCAATTTGAGAATTTTTATTTGGACATTTTTTATGATTTTTATAGGAATTTGGATGCATATGGAAGAGGGTTTCATGAAGGTATATGCATGCACAAGAGAATACAAAGAAATGAAGAAGGAAATAATTCAAACTCATGATCATGGAGGACCCCACCCACTTACCTAAATCTACAATTAGAAGCTAATGGACAATTAAGTGGAGGTTAAAGCTTCATGCATATTTGATGATGGATTAATTAGAGGCTAATGGTTACTTGGTGGCCACACTTCCTAAGGGCATTTTGGAAAGCACTCTAAAAAGTGAATTAGGGGTTTATGCATGTATAAATAGCTCACTTATGTACATGTAGATATCTTCTTACTCTTTCAAATTACTTAGGAAATTAGAATGCAAGTTGTAAGCTCAATGTTTCATGAAATAAAAATGGCTTCCTAGCCTCTTTCTCTTTTCTTTTCTACATGCTTCTTTTTACTTTTATGTTCATTTTTACATCTATGCTCTTTTCTTTGTTAGTAGATTAGATTTACATTCAAGCAAGTAGTGTAGCTTTATTTTTTATACAAGTAGTTAGTAGTTAATCTGATTTTCTTCCTTTGCTTATTTTCTATTTCTTTTGCTTTTTAATGTTGAAATTTACATGTGTTGATATGATAACACAAATGAGTAGCTAAACCCCTTCAATTTAGGGGTAATGCAGCTCTCAAATATTATGTAATTTCAACATTTCTATGATTTATGGTCTCTTTTATTTGTACTTCATGAAAGTAAATTTTGATGTAAGTTTATATAAGTGGGTTTGATAGTTTATGTTGCATTTGCAA
Source organism: Allium fistulosum (assembly GCA_030737815.1). Taxonomy (NCBI): domain Eukaryota; kingdom Viridiplantae; phylum Streptophyta; class Magnoliopsida; order Asparagales; family Amaryllidaceae; genus Allium; species Allium fistulosum. The sequence goes on from CM060902.1 coordinate 1,530,639,109, forward strand.
ATGAGCTATTCTTATTCAACATAAACAAAATTTACATCATCATTTGCTAATTAATTTTTTATTTTGAAATGAAAGCAAAAACAAAATTTGATGATCTATATTACTAATTACAATAGTAAATAGATCATACTTAAAATAGCTTTTGCTTTGGCTTCATTTTCATGAAAATTGGTAAGTGGTTTATTTGTTGTATTATAGTTTGATGGTTTAATTATGTTAATTAATAACATAAATAAACCATACTTATGATAATTGCAACAATTATTTCACTTAATATAAAAAAAAGATAATAGGTTATTTGTTTGTTGATTTACAAAAATATGAGAGTGGATTTGCCTCTAAATTGTTTTCTAATCTCATAGTTTTTAAGCTTCATTTTGTTTGTAGTTAACAATCTTCTCTCATTTTGGTCTAATTTGATTGATTAGAAAATTTTAAAATCTTAAAATTCCCTACGGATCGACCCATACTCGCCACATACTAACATTTGTATGCCTTGCGCTTGCGGTTAATTTTAATATAAATTCGCTCGACGGATTTCTAACTCGATAGAATCTCTGTCGACGAACAAGTTTTCTGACATGATTGAACGCTTTCTAGAAGTTTTGATGGACGATTTCTCTATCTTGAGTGATTCTTTTTCTAAATGTTTACATCATCTCGAGTTGGTTCTAAATCGATGTAAAGAAAAACATTTGACTTTGAATTGGGAAAAATGCCACTTTATGGTTAATCAAGGCATAGTCCTTGGACATATCATCTCAAATAAAGACATTGAGGTAGATAAAGCAAAAGTTGACATAATTGCAAACCTACCCATTCCCAAATCTGTTAAGGACATTCGATCATTTCTAGGACACGCTGGCTTTTACCGATGCTTTGTGAAAGACTTTAGCAAAATCGATCGTCCTTTGACTACTCTTCTAGGAAAAAAAGTTCCTTTCAATTTCAATTCTGATCGTGTCTCATCTTTTGAATGTCTTAAAAACGAACTCATTTCCGCTCCGATCATTTGCGTACCCAATCGGGATCTCCCATTTGAAATAATGTGCGACGCTTCGAACTTTGCAGTTGGTGCTGTCTTAGGACAACGCATCAACAAGATCCTTCACGTTATCTACTACGCTAGCATGACTCTGAACGATGCTCAACTTAGCTACACAACCACTGAAAAAGAGCTTCTAGCGGTAGTTTTTGTTCTCGAAAAAGTCTGACAATATTTGATTGTGTCACACACTACTGTGTACATGGACCATTCTGCGCTTTGATATCTCTTCGCTAAAAAGGACGCTAATTCTCGCTTAATTCGTTGGATCCTTTTATTACAAGAGTTTGATCTTACAATTAAGGACAAAAAAGGATCGGACAATGTCATAGCTCATCACTTGTCTCGTCTACCTAATGCACCATCACCTTTACCAATCAATGAAAACTTTCCCGACGAACAACTTCTTTCTGTCTCTGTCAATCCGTGGTATGCCGACATAATGAACTACTTCGTCGCTAAAGAAACTCCCTCATCTTGGTCCAAACGGGACAAATGCAAATTCATGTCCCAAGTGAAATATTTCTATTGGGACAATCCATACTTGTTCAAGTATTGTCCCAACCAAATCATTCGACGTTGCATCCCGGATAATGAAATAAGGAGTGTTCTCTCATTTTTCCATGATCAAGCGTGTGGTGGACATTTCGGTCCTCAAAAAACTGCAGAAAAGGTACTTCGGTGTGGTTTCTATTGGCCTTCTCTTTTCAAAGACTCATTCGAATTTTGTAAAACTTGCGATCGATATCAAATGCTTGGACGAATTTCTCAATGAAATATGATGCCCCTAAATCCCATTCTTACTATCGAAATCTTTGATGTTTGGGGTATCGACTTCATGGGACCTTTTCTCAATTCCTTTGGAAATTTGTATATACTTCTTGCTGTCGATTATGTCCAAAATGGGTCGAAGCTGTTTTTTCATGCAAAACCAACGACCATAGAATTGTTGTGAAATTTCTCAAAAAAACATCTTTTCGAGGTTCGGCACACCTCGCACAATAATCAGTGATAATAGAACCCATTTTTGCAATCGTTCTTTTGAAACTTTAATGAATAAATACTCGATAACCCACAAGTTATCCACTCCGTATCATCCTCAAACTTGTGGCCAAGTTGAAGTTTCAAATCGTCAAATAAAACAAATCTTGGAGAAAACTGTTAACAAAAATCGAAAATATTGGTCTTAGAAATTGACCGATGCGCTTTGGGCTTACTGTACCGCTTTTAAAACTAACCTTGGGATGTCCCCATATCGTTTGGTTTACGGGAAAGCTTGCCATTTACCGGTTGAAATCGAACACAAAGCATTGTGGGCAATAAAGAACTTAAACTTTGATCTCGATAAAGCCGGCGAAAACCGAAAACTATAACTCAACGAACTAGAAGAACTTAGGAACGACGCATACGCAAATGAGAAAATTTACAAAGAAAGAACAAAAGTTTTTCATGACAAGTCAATCCTAAGAAAAACGTTTTTGCCTAACCAAAAAGTTCTTTTATACGACTCTAGACTTCATTTATTCTCTGGGAAACTTAAATCAAGATGGACTGGACCATTTATGGTACGAACTATTTTTCCACATGGTGCCGTAGAAATAGAAAACCCAAGGGATGGATCTATTTTCAAAGTCAATTGTCATCATTTGAAACCATTCTTGGAATTGCCAAGTGACCAAGAGGAGGAGCTCCTAATTCTTCATGGCCAAGCTACGTCTAGTAAGAATGCTAACTCTCTTTTGTAAATACGTACATATTTTTCCCCGCTACACTCATTATATCATGCATTGACCGTTGGGACACAGTCAAAATTAAGTGTGGGGGGGACTCTCATTTTCAATTTTTAAATTTTAATTTTCATGGCATTTTTGAATTTTCATTTTCTTTAAACTCAAAATTTTCAAAAAAAAAAAATCTCTATATTTCTAAATCTCAAAAACATTTTTTCTTTTTAGCATTTTGATTTATTTTTGAAGAAACGATATATGATAAGTATAAATTTTGGTCAACAAATTTAAATTTTTGAAAATTTATTTGTCTTAACAAAAACAAAAATGAAGTTTGATTACATATAACAATTGTTTAACCAATATATAGGAAGGTTCATATGTGTTAATTATGAAGTATATCCTAATTGAAAATCTTTGTTTAAAAAAGTGGTTGATTTAAAGTAAAGGCGAAAATATTTTAAATCTTTTAAGTTAAGTGGTACTAAGACGATATTGCAAAACTCTCTCTTCTAAACAAAACATAAAAAAACATTTTTATATATGTATATATTATCTATTAACACCTAGAGTCATGTGTTCACACTCGTGTGTTCACTCGCCATGCTCTATAACCTTCTCACGTCAGCCCAAAAGGCAATGCACGATCGGTATATCTGACCTCAGTTTCCCTAAGTTAGGTGTATATATATAAAAATTCTTTTTAATAATGCCCACAGTCGATAAGTGTTCATACTTGTGTGTTCACTCGCCACGCTCTGTATTTCCCTCACATAAGTCCGCAAGGCAGTGCACGGGTAATATATTTGGCATCAGTTTACCTGAGTTAGGCATATGTAAATATTGTTAATATCAATAAAATTTTCAAATAAGAGAGAGTAAGCAATTGAAATCTAAGCACTATTTTTACTTGTTTGATTTAACTTGTAATTCAAAAGAAATGAAAATACCACTTTGATAAACTTTGATAATCATCTAAGGATCAATTTTTTAGTTACATTGTGTTATCAACCGAAACAACAAGTTAAACTATAGTCTATTTGTTATGATAACTTGATTTTTGTTGGAAATTGAGCAAATGATGTGAATTTTCAAGATAATGACCATAACTTATATTTAACTTATTTTTATCGATTTAAAAGTAAATCATTCATTTGTAAATATTTTCAAAACATGCATTCATCCCATTGTAAATAAATCTTGCATTGTAAATATTTTGACTTTGCATTTGGATTTTGTGGGTAGTATTCGCTAAAAACCCTTACGAGACAAAACTCGTTCTACTGGGGACACCCAGTGGTTTAATGGCTTGTTGCATACGCTCAATGCAATCATGCTCCCTACGAAAATGGATTTATCTTAGTTTTCCTTTATTCGAGGACGAATAAAAAGATAAGTGTAGGGGTATTTGATGTGCACGTAAATGTGCATATATTTACATCCATATTTTATCTATTATTATTTAAATAAATGTCATATTTGGGTATTTCAACGTGTTTAAACCAAAATTCAATTATTTTCAAATCATCATATATTCATCTTCATATAGGGGCAAAATGGTCATTTTTGTGCATGTGTCAGTTTGAGAATTTTTACTTGGACATTTTTTTATGATTTTTATAAGAATTTGGATGCATATGGAAGAGGGTTTCATGAAGATATATGCATGCACAAGAGAATACAAAGAAATGAAGAAGGAAATAATTCAAACTCATGATCATGGAGGACCCTACCCACTTACTTAAATCTACAATTAGAAGCTAATAGACAACTAAGTGGAGGTTAAAGCTTCATGCATATTTAATGATGGATTAATTGGAGGCTAATGGTCACTTGGTGGCCACACTTCCTAAAGGGCATTTTGGGAAGCACCCTAAAAAGTGAATTAGGGTTTATGCATGTATAAATAGTCCACTTATGTACATGTAGATATCTTCTTACTTTTTCAAATTACTTAGGAAATTAGAAAGCAAGTTGTAAGCTCAATGTTTCATGAAATAAAAATTGGCTTCCTAGCCTCTTTCTCTTTTCTTTTCTACATGCTTCTTTTTACCTTTTTGTTCATTTTTACTTCTATGCTCTTTTCTTTTCTTTGTTAGTAGATTAGATTTACATTCATGCAAGTAGTGTAGCTTTATTTTTCATGCAAGTAGTTTAGTAGTTAATCTCATTTTCTTCCTTTGCTTATTTTATATTTCTTTTGCTTTTTAATGTTGAAATTTATATGTGTTGATATGATAACACAAATGAGTAACTAAACCCATTCAATTTAAGGGTAATGAAGCTCTCAAATATTATGTAATTTCAACATTTCTATGATTTATGGTCTCTTTTATTTGTGCTTCATGAAAGTAGATTTTGATGTAAGTTTATACAAGTGGGTTTGATAGTTTATGTTGCATTTGCAAATGAGCTATTCTTATTCAACATAAACAAAATTTACATCATCATTTGCTAATTTGTAACGACCCGTAAATTTCAACCGTTTTAATAACGTAATTAGTTGAAATTTTGTGAAATTTTAAACGATAAAATTTTGAAATAAAAATTTAATATTTGGAATACGTCTAGTTAAACATAGCAACTGGTAAATTTTCGTCCGAAAATATGAAAGTTTATTTCGCGCGTAAATTCACTTCAATTTAATCAGTTAAAAACGGTGAAAATAAAATGTTTTCGGAACCTAAATATTTTTACATAAAAAAATTCTAAACCATCTTCTGAGCAAGATGTCAGTTTGTCGTTTTTCCAAATTCGGACATCTATTGCTCCGTCGTTCTTATTTTCTGCAAAATAGCAGCATTCTGGTACCGATATCGATTTTTTATCGGATGATCGTACCACTGATATCTGTGTATCGTTTTGATCGTCTCGTCATGCTGATCTCTACGATATATTCAATTGTCAATTTCGATGTCCAATACGAGATGGAATTTGCATTTCTGTTTGTCGTATCGGCGCTTTTGTTTCCTCTGACCTTTTTATTTACCTACCGCATAATACAAGGTTCACAGCCTTTTATTTGCCCAAAAATCAAATAGTGACTATTACTTTCCCACTGTTCATTTATTACTCCGGACGTTTATTTCCAATGTTAACTTTTGGCCTTCAAATATCAAGTTGTCTGTTCATCAGCTTTGGGAATGAAAAAAAAAAACCAATATTATTTCGTTCGTACCCTCCCTCACCTCCTACCCATTCATCTCCTACCTTTCTCTGTCACTTTTATTTCTAAATTTTTCCTGTTTCATGACCAAAAGCATGCAAGCCCACCTCCACTTTAAACTCCACCAAGCAGCCACGTAACCCCTCCTATTCCAGCCCTCTGCCGACCAGGCCAAGCACCACCTTTTCCCACATGTTCGCCACCACACCACATCATCCCGCCTTTCACCACCTCGACAAGCAATCTCGGCCCCACCACCAACCGCCTACCACCAAAGTCCGCCATCCCAGGCACCCGGAGAACGACCCCAAACGCCTCCCACTGTGCACACACCGTCTGCTCCGCCACGTCAGCCTCCGTGAGCATCACCCTCCACGTCACCCACCCCATCGCAACACCTCACCACAACAGCCCTACCAACCGCCATACTCCTGCTCCACCCACGTCAGTCTCTTCCTTGACCATCCGAGCACCATTCCCTGCTCACGTTACTCGCCATCCCCAAGGTAATAGCCTCCGTGTCGAAGCCTAAGCATAGACAAGCCAAGTCACTCCTCTGCCGCGGCTACACCCCATCGCCACATCACCTCGCAGCTCGCCTCACCTGACCTCCACCACCAACTCACCGCAAGCACCCATCGCTTCCTCTCTACCTCGCGCACCCTGCTATTCAACTCATCCACCCTGATTAGCCGAGCTCCATTCTTTTTTTGTTCTATTACAGGTATAAAATGTATATATACATTGTTCACATTTTTGGTTATAAGCTTTATATATATGTACGTATATTTTGAAAATATGAATATATTTAAGCATATTGATAAAATTATTTAGTTCATGTGTATATTGATAAAAAAATTTTTTTGTTGTCGCATCATTAAAATATAAGTTATGTATATTAATACATAGTATTGTATGGTATTTTTATGCTAGTTAGCTGGAAGTTGTAATACATCCACTTTTGAAATAGTTTTACAGCTCTGACATCTTATATGATTAAATAACTTACGCCTATATCTATTACTTGTATATAATTATATTATGTTATATATTTAAGCATCATATAGGTTATAAGTATATATATAGCTGGAAGTTTTATCATGTGATCTATGCTAAATAAAATGTTTTAATAAGTATGGTATGATAGATATAGTACTTACATGCTGTAGCCTAAAGTCGGTTGTCTTACTTTCGTACTTTGTTTAGTTTGCTTTGCTATTTCATATTTTATATTATAAGTTTTGAATATAAGTTTATATACAGCATACGTTTTGGATCTGTCTATACTATATTAGTGATGATTTTGGTGATAATATATATATGGGTTTTGAAAGCTATTATTTTAATATTTGCCTTGAATTTCAATATTGAAATAATAAAAATAAATAAAATATTATAATAATGTATATATCTAGGTTTATATCAAAATGATTCTGATTGGTTCTTATCATTCCCATATTATCAGCTTTGGGTCCGTCGTGCCTATTCCTTCATTGAATCCATGCCAATCTAAATTTGCATTGGAATTCGTAGCTCAATTCATCGTCTATTCTCTCTAGCCTCGAAAGGTGAGCACTCACTCACGATTAACGTTCTTTTATTTATTAAATTTGATTTCAATTGAAACGACAATTGAAATATACTGCTGTTAGTTAATTACAATGTTATATATGCTATTGCCTGTATCAATTCACCTGTGACATCTGACACCATTATCTGTTAATTATTTATGCGATGATAATACAGTTTGGCTGAAATTGATTGATTGTTGATGTTTATATTGGACGTTAAATTGTTAATGTTAAAATGATAAACAGTATGAAATTGAACTTGATATAGGATAATTAAATGTTAAATTTGATTAACTGACATTTGTATAATATGACCCCTTTAACTGTTAAATCCATTGACACGTATGATTTGCTTAATTACATTTTGAATCACTGAATGTATGTTGTTAAATTGATGATGTATGAAATTGTAAATAGATGACAAGTGAAAAACCGTAATGTAATAATCTTTAATCTACATGAAATGATAGTGTAGATTCTAGAAATAATTATATTAATTCGTACAAATAACAATGCGAATTAATACGGTTATTTCGGGATTATTTGAATTGATTATTGGATTGATATTGGTTGTTGTTGTTGCTTGTTTATTTACTTTGACACCATCCCAGTTATCACACTGCAAGTTCCCTTTGATATGTTTTGATTTTGAATTGAATTGGAATCGGGTTGAAATGATAAATACCCAAATTGAACTTTGACCTAGGATAGGAAATTAAATAAAACCCGATTGGTCAATAAATTCGATTTAAAAATAAAATGAAGGTTTTATTTTGAATAAATAATATTGTTTTGAAACGAAATTGGAAATTGAATTTTAATGAAATTTAAATGTGAATATAAAATATTAACAATGTAATTGATGAAAGAATGTTGTTTAATTTGAGAAATGATTTAATAATTAAGTTTTGAATTATTTAATAATTAAATAAGATTGAATGATTTAATGATCAAATTGAATTGAATTCTTTAATAGGAGAAGTTGAACTTTTGAATAAGTGAATTTACTTCGTAAATAATTGAAATTGAGTTTTCTTTATTAATTAAGTTTTGGAAAATTATTTAAGTAAGTAAATAAGTGAAATTGAATTTCTTTAACAAGAAATAAAAATGTGATTTATTGAAATTAATGTAAGACTTGAAATTTAAAGAATTTGATTTGATAAATTTAATTTAAATAAATTTGTAAGTTTTGATTTAATGAAGTTGAACTTAAGAAATTGATTTAATGATTTGGAAATGTAATAGAAACTGTTTGAATGATAAATTAATTTAACGATATTGAATGAAATTGATAAATGAATTTAAATTGATTTAAATGTTAAATTAAATTTATTTAAATGTTTTCGAAATGAAACTTATATTCGAACTTGAGTTAATATTTGGATTGTTTAATTAGAAATTGAATTTGAATTATAAGATTTTGAAATGATAATTTGAAAGTTTGAAACGTAAAGTATGGAAATTGTTTTCCGAAAGACAAGTGAAATGTTGATTTACGAATTGAAATTGAAATTGATTTGGTTTTGAAATAAACAAACGACCAATCGGTGAAATAATTACGGAAGTTATTAAAGAGACCGGAATTCGGTTATGGGTATACTCTCTATCTAAACCGAAAACCACTTTAATAAATATACGCGGAGTGATGATCCAGAATGAAGTGGATGGTTTGGTGAACGCGTTGACTGAAGAAAGAGAACGATTTTGGATGACCCCCTGACATGACTAAAACAGGAGCCGCGCCGGGCCATTGAGGATCGCCATCTCTAGCGGACACACTTCTTCGATACCATATCTATTACTTTTGTGATTCGATTTGGGTGCACCCCTTGATTTGGGAGTGTTGTTTCGCGGTGTTGGGGTAGTAGCTGCTATGCCCAACATCAGTCCGGATCACGCAACTACTAGTATCCTAGTTGGTATCGCCTCATGTACCTTGTCATACTGATTATCCTATTCGCGACAACTACGATTTTGATTTGTACCTTTAGTATATGGATTGCCCTCTAGTGACTTCCGGTTTTGGGGAAACTACGGTCTTGTATATGCTTTTGGGAATAAACAGGTTAAGAGGTGTATGGGCCCTGCTTAACCCTACTTTGATATCTTTATATTACTGATAGACATTATCTACTTAGCGTACATTACTACCTAGTAGATAGTTTAACGGATCCTTAAAGGATGGTTATTCCAAACATCCTTTGAGTTACTTGTATTTCAATTGCTATTTCACTTGAGTTGGATTTATTAATATAAGAATGTTAATCCTGACTCGAGTGTTTTGTATTTTGCTTTACGCTCGGGTCAGACTGAGTGGTTCAGCTTTCGAGACTCACCTTTGAAGTTGGAGCTTTGCTTGAAGATCCAGCCATCTATTCTGTTTCCAGTATTCGATGATTCCAGTGATGTATTCTGATTTGTATCTGATGTATCGTATTACTCTTCTGTTGTAAACTCTGATGTATTTTTATATATTCATATAGTAGCTTCATGAACTACTATCTCTTTTATTTCCGCTGCACTTATTACTCTGTGTCTGTGATCTGTGATTTTATTTATTTACTGTATACGTTCAGTTTTGCCAATTTAAATTAACAACGCGGTATTTTGAGCAATTCAACTCCGGCATGAGTGTCTACCTATACACTTATAATGGATGCGAATGGTCCAAAATGGCGGGTCGTTACATAATTGATTTTTTATTTTGAAATGAAAGCAAAAACAAAATTTGATGATCTATATTTCTAATTACAATAGTAAATAGATCATACTTGAAATAGCTTTTGCTTTGGCTTCATTTTCATGAGAATTGATAAGTGGTTTATTTGTTGTATTATAGTTTGATGGTTTAAGTTATGTTAATTAATAACATAAATAAACCATACTTATGATAAATGCAACAATTATTTCACTTAATATCAAAAATAGAGATCATAGATTATTTGTTTGTTGATTTACAAAAATATGAGAGTGGATTTGCCTCTAAATTGTTTTCTAATCTCATAGTTTTTAATCTCATTTTCATTCTAGTTTTAGCTTCATTTTGTTTGTAGTTAACAATCTTCTCTCAATCTGGTCTAATTTGATTAATTAGAAAATTTTAAAATCTTAAAAATTCCCTGCGGATAGACTCATACTCGCCATGTACTAACATTTGTACGCCGTGCGCTTGCGGTTAATTTTAATATAAATTCACTCGATGGATTTCTAACTCGATATCATCTCCGTCGACAAACATTAGCCTTGGTATTAAAAACAACAAACTGCTGTAAATCCCAAAATATGAGAAAGAAGGTAGGCCTCCAAATGATTTATTAATTATGGTTCCATTCGTTGCCCAAATCAACGATTTACCTGTCATATGTGCATGCATTCATATCATGTACAGTGCATTGACAGGTGGCTTTGTTTACATTCTACCTGTCCTCTTTTTCGTTGTACAGTTCTAGGGCTCCCGCCCGTGCAAAGGTGCCCTAGAGGTGTTCCATTAGAGGGACCACTTTTTAATTACTGAGTCAACCTGTTCATTTTTTTCCTAGTCATGTATCTATTACATTGTGATATTGATATTTCCATTATGTTGCAAAAAGTAGTTTAACCGTTAATATTTATAGGACAACCTAATGATAGTGCCTTATTTAAAATAACAAACTATCTTTTCAGGTTATTATTAGAACTTTGCTACCGCGATATATACATATCTCAAATATTTTTTAAGGACACAGACGTATTAATTATCATGCCAGAGCAAAAGATTGCCATTTGTCTGGTGCAAACATTACTTGCATTTAAGGGGAAGTAACGTAAAAAAGACAATGGGGTGATCCATATATGGAAATGTTGTTCAACTACTGTTTCATCCTCTCTTAAGGGATAGTGGTTTTTTGAAAAAATGTACTTTATAAATAAATAGGGATCATATACTTTCATGATATACCACATTAAAACCTGGCAACCCCCCTAACCTATATGGGTGCCTTGCCAGGAAAAAGAGTACATATCATGTTCATATGTTAACAGTACAACAACACAAATGCCGGGAACAAAGTTGACTAATAGATAGAGGAGTTAAAACTAGTTGTCGACGCACTCAAAACCATCCATATGTACAACTTAGGGGAAAAATCAAAATTAAAAAACACAAGAAGGAATACAACCCATACAAGAATAAAAGAAAAAACAACTACAAATGGATACGTGTGGGGGCCAGCAAACTTCATACGGCGAACAGCCATTGGAGGCAAATGTCTTCAATTAAGCAGTTTATTAATTCGGAAGCTACCAGATAACTTAAATGAAATATCTCAGATTTCAAAAACTTAAGAAAGCAAAATAATGGCGGCCGAGCTTCGAGAGGACAACAGAACCAGAAAAGAACAAAGCTGCGCGATTGATCAGTAGCTAGAAATCGATTTTCATGGAGGGTGGAAATCTATACACGGGTCCATTTTGAAATCGAAGTTGGACAAGGTAAGTATCAATTCTGTAGTAGTCTTCTTCAGTTCCACTGACTCTTGAAGAAAATTTCTGCAGTCTTATGTTATGAGCATTTTCCTTACATTAACCGGCATTTCAATTCCTTTAAATATTCTCGAATTATGTTCGCACCAAATATGCCAGATTAATGAAGTAAAAGCAGTGTTTATGATATGTCTGTGTAGCTTATTACTATGATTAATTTGATACATAGTCTCCAAAATTTGATTGAAGTCACAAGCATTACCGAGACTGATTCTAAGTTTCTTCATAATTTCTTCAAGTAGTTGTTTAGAATAAGAGAAATTGAAAAAAAGATGGCCTCTGTCCTCATTATGGTTAGAAAAAAGAACACATAGTCGATTGATGCTATTATTCCACCTGCTTATTCTGTCTTTTGTGTTCAATCGATTCAAAATTGCCATTAAAGAACAAATCGACATTTTAGGGGCACATTTACTATCTCATATAATTGTAGACCACTTAACTTCTGAATGCTTGCTTCTAATATGCTCCCATGCCGAGCTTAAGTTAAATTACCCATTTTTGCTAGGAATTCAAAACCAGTAATCATGTTGCATCTGTTTATCTGTTATAATATTGTGCACTGTATCATGATATTGAATAGGAATACAATCAAGATTATTCTTCCATTCATTATTAGCTATAAGTGTGGATACTTTTCTATTATTTCCTCCATAGATATCCATGGAATTCCAGCCGAATTTTTCCACCATTGAGCACCCATTGATCCATGGGTCTATCCATATGTCTGTGTTCTCACTATTAACTATATTTTTATTAATTAGACCAGTGCACCATTTTCTAGTTTTGAGCAGTAATTTGCAAGTATGTGATGCATAATTGTCTATGGTAGCAGACAAAAAATTTGAACTACTGCAGTACTTATTGAACATCCATTTGGCCCATATTGAATTTCCTTGTAAAAAATTCCATAGTAGTTTAACAGCCATTGCCTTAGCCATATCATCAATTTTTCTAATATCAAACCGACCTTCATTCATGGTTTTACATACATCATCCCAAGACATTTTATGGGCTTTAGATTTCCAAATGAAGTTTGCACAAATTGAATTGATTCTATGTGTAATGACCCTGAATTTTTGACTTTGAAAATCAAGATATTTAATTGATTTTAAATATCTGGATGTCAGTTTGATTTGAAATTCAAATATCAGAATGAATTTGGCAATTAAATTATTGAATTTAATTTACTGAAGTTGGGTAAAATATTGTATCTTCAGTTTCGAGCTTGTTAAAAAAAATATTTTCAAGGCTTAGAAAATTCATATTGATTATACTGAAGATAATAGAAGCTTCAGAATTGAATTTGGAAATGATTTGTTCAGTTTTGAAATTTTTTCGTTTAAATTGAATTTAAAAATAGCTTTTCGAGGCACAGTCTCGGAATTCGACGAAACTAGTTCCATTGGATCCGTAATATTGTATTATTATCGGATTTCAATTTTCGTAATGTTTGGAGTGATCGTTTGGCCGTACGGTAAGCAAACGCGTCGAAAATTAAATCGAAAATTTAATATTTTAACTGGTCCAAAAATCTTTCTTCTCCATACGATCGAATTTGGACTCGAAACCTTTTCCAGTGCGTTCGGAATAGGCGTATAACATTAGAAACGCCTGGCGGCATGCCTTGACAGGAGGTCAAGATTTTGGCTACGATTGACGATTTAAAATTCAAAATTTGAATAATTTATAAAGTTGACTGGTCAAAATTTTTCCCATCAACTTTTTCTTTCCATCAGTTGAAATTCTTTCAACATCAAAGCTTTTGGTCTCCTCTGCAAATTACTGAAGCCTTCATCTTTCACACTAACGTCTTTTCCTGTTTCCTCCATTCTTTCTTCAAAAAATGCAGACGTATTCAAAAGAGATTGAAAAAAAAAATTCCGTAAAATCAAAATAATGGCTGAATGAAAAGGGGAGCGAAATCAATTCGAATAGAACGTGAGCCATTTTCCCTCAATACCTCAGTCTCATTCGCGAATTCAATCAATCGAAAAAAAAAGAAAGAAAAAAAACTTCCCTCTTCCTAAAATCATTCAGCGATTCGAGCTTCAAATGGCTACCGATCTTGGGGCAACACGAGTGGCTTCGCGAATCACCTCATGCCAGGCTCGCGCACGCGAGATGATGGATGGCTACAATCGCGATGAAGTGGAGGCACGTTCGTGCCCGCGCGAACGGGGGGAGAGACCGGAAATCACTGGGTCGCGTGATCGGTGGGGGCGTGTACTGGGATTTGGTGGTCGTGAAGTCGTCTTGGGGTTTCAATTCGTGGCGAGGGCTCGGCGAAGGGTTCTGATCGATTTGGCAACGCGTCAGTGAGGTATTGCTATTTTGATTTTACAACCAAGTAAATCGATAATTATTTTATTTCCAGTTTAAAAATAAAAAAAATACATACATACATATTTTTAGAAATATATATATATATATATATGGTTTTGGAAATTATAGGAATTTTAAATGTGAGCAGTATTGATTTTACTGCAAGTTTTAGAAAAATTATATTTTGATTTAAATAGATATATAGACAGAAATAATAATAATGTATATATAGATAAGATTTCAAACTGCAGTAAGATATAAAACTATTTATTTTTCAATTTAAAGATAATATATATTTATATATACAGTAGAGAAAGTTTACAGTCAAGAGAAAATTTTCTGTTAAGCAGTTTTTAAAATTTTAAGATAATCTTAAATTAAGTTAAGGTATATATAGGTAAACAGAAAATATATGTATGTATATATAAGGTTTGGGGATATAAGAATTTATATGAATTTGATTTTTAAAATCTATGTAGTTTATTTTAAGTATATATGTGGTTTTGATAAAATAAATATACATATACAAATTTTAACTTTACTAGTTATTTTTAAAAATAATGAATTTCGGTGATTAACATGTTTCATTAGTCTATTTAATTATTTTTAGTTACTAAAAAATAAAATATTTATAAGGAAGAATAGTTTAAAACTAAAATTATTAGTTGAATTAAAATTTTAAAATGGTAATTGAACTGTTCGATTTATTTCGAATATTAATAAAACGTATAATGTTTGTTACAAGGTCTGGAACCTTGAAGAAATGGTCAAAATGGAAATGGATTACAAATTATAAGCAAAGGTGAGATCTTCTCACTCAAATAAAAAATTTGAATTGCAGTTATTGATTGATTGATTGCCTGATTGTGATAGTATATATAGCAGTATATAGCAATATATATATATTCCAATATATATATATATTGGAGTTGTGATTTCCCGCATTATATAGCGGATGAGACCCTATCCGCCGCATAATAGCGGATGATATTTTTATAAATCCCATATACCGCGATATTCCACCTCGAAGTGGAATTGGTATTGTGCTAACGTCTGTGGATGCAGGGAAACAGGTTGGAGGGATTCAACTGGATTCCTCAAAATTATGTGAATTTGTTTCATATATTGTGTGTTGATTATTTATAATCTGTGTGTGATTATATTTGTGATTGGAACTGTTGAAGGCTAAAATTTAGCCGAATGTGTTTTTTTGGTATCGTTGGATACCAGAAATGAATATAAATTGGATTTTGAAATTAAAGTGGAAAACTTTAAGTAAATTTATTTTTAAGAGTTGAATAAATTTAAAAGAAAGAATTTAATGGTAAAAAGTTGATTTTTGTAATCTTATCAAATTAATTCCAAAATATGGTGAAAATATTTTAATAAACGGATTTTGGATAATATTATTTAAAAGTTGAAGAATTTATTGAAAATGGAATTTATAAAGGAAAGGGAAATTTGGGAAAACTGTAGCCAAAATTGAATCATTGGATAAATGACTGTTTTAACCAATTCAATTTGACCACTGATGTTAAGTAGTTTACTGTTCCAGTGGTTGATCTTTTTGTTGATTTTATCAATTAAGCAGCCAAAGTCTCTTGATTTGAGTATATTGTTCGATAGAGGAATGCCTAAATAATTCACTGGTAGATTACCAATGTTGTTATTTAGGATTCTGCTATTTGCTTCTGGTTTTTGGCTCCTTTACTAAAATAAACAATGGACTTATTTTCATTGACATCAAGACCAGTAAAATATTTCAAACTATTAAGGGTGTGTATGATGCTTTCTGCATTTATTATGTTAGCTTTGGCCAAAATTAGGACATCATCCGCATATAATAAGCGAGTGATTACGGGATTTATCTTATGAATAGGGGAAAAAACCTTTTATGAACTCCAAATCAAGATTGATTGAGAGGAATTCCATGGCTATAGCAAATAGGTATAGTGATAGAGGGTCACCCTGCCTAAGTCCCCTCGAGCTTGTAATGAATCCAAATGGGGTTCCATCAATTAAAACCGAAAAGGAGGAGGTAGAAATGCATTCGTATAGCAACTTAGCAATAGATATAGGAAAGCCCATGGCCAGCAGCATATGATGAATAAACTCTCTATTTACTTTGTCATAGGCTTTGTGCAAATAAATTTTCAGGCAAATATTGTTGGAATTTTTTCTATTAAAACCTCTGATCATTTCATAAGCAAGGAGAGAATTCTCTGTAATGATTCTTCCAGGGATGAATGCATTTTGATTACATGATATGAGGTCATCTATATAAGGTTTTATTTGATTACATAGAAGATTGGCTAAAATCTTATGGGAGACGTTGCATAGAGAAATTGGTCTGAAGTTAGACATATCATTTGCATTCGGTTTTTTAAGAATGAGGAAAATAAATGTATGATTAATTTCTTTAATAATTTTGCCCTGTTGAAGAATATCATTCATGGCAGCCCATAAATCCGCTTTAAGCTGCTCCCAATGTACTTTGTAAAATTTCGAATTTAGGCCATCAGGCCCTGGTGAGCTGTTGTAATTGATTTGGAAAATAGCAGCTTGTATTTCCTCAATTTGAAATGGTTTGCATAAATTTCTTCTTGCATTTTCAGAGAGATTTTTTTTACAAATAATGCCTGGAAATTGTTTTGTTGCCTGTGTTGAAGAAAACAATTCTGAAAAATATCCGATGGCTTCAAATGCAAGTTTTTCTGAGGCTGCTATCCATGTGCCATCCGAATTGAGAATATAGTTACTTCCTCTGTTTGTTTTAAGCACATTAACTTTATGATAGAAAAAAGTTGTTGGCCTATCCCCTTGTACTAACCAATTGAATTTCATTCTCTGTTCATTGTCTATTGCTATTCTGCTCATGAAAGTACGAATCTGTTCTGATTTCAGAGAATATTTTTCTATCAGATCATTATTAGAAGGGTTTTGAACAAGTTGGATATACATATCATTGGCCTCTTCCTCCATTAAAGTATATACTGAGTGTATATTTATGCTGTTTTAACCCATGTTTTCAATTCTGATTTTGCAGTCTTCAACTTGCATAGAAGATGTTGCAGAGGATTGCCATGGAAAAGTTGAGACAAGGCACTGTGAACAGCAGAGTGATATCCCTCTTGAAGGTGCCAAGCATTGCTATATTTGAAAGGTAATACTTTCCTCTTATCATTATAAGTCATGAATTTTTGGAAAATAGGAACATGGTCACTTTGGGAATGGTGACCGAAGTGAATACCAAAATGGTAGAACTTATTCATCCATAGTGTATTAACAAAAACACAGTCAATTTTACTATGAATAGAAAAATTTTGCCAACCCCTTCATGTAAAATAGTTACCAGTGAAATTAGGTTCCACTAGTTTAGATGAAGTTATGCAGTCAATAACGTCAACATCACCCACCGAGTTGTAAATTCCATCGTTGATTCTCTCACTAGGCAATAAGATAGAATTAAAATCACCTACCATTAACCAAGGCAGATTAATTTTTTTTGACTGCTCTGTGATATAATTCCACAACTCCTTTCACTTAGTTTCATCGTTGTATTCATAAACTGTAGTACATAACATACTAATACCAGTGGTATTATGAAGGATACAAGTAATAAATTGGTCATTAGTGTGGATAATGATATTTCACCATTGTGAAGTGTCCCTTAGGAGTAGAATTCTACTTTTGCAGTTGGAAGAAATATTGTGCGAGTGACACTAGTTATTATCTAATCTAGCCATAAAACTTTCAATGTTAACCACTGAGAGTTTATTTTCAATGATTCCAAGAAAAGAAAATCGCCTACTATTAGTAGAATGCAGTATTTCTAACTGCTTAGAAATGGCATTCATGTCCTGGGTGTTCCAAAACAGGAACTCCATAAATTAATTATTTCCTGAAATGCTACCATTGTCACGAGAGGAAGCGGTCCCGGATGCTTATTTGTTTTTTCGGTTTTTTATTTTTTCTTTTAGTTGATTAACTAATGTATTCCATGCAGGATTATCTAACACATCAGCCGATGAAGTTGCTTTGAATTCAAATGGAGTTTCTTCCGTTCTTACTTTTCGAGTAGCTTGTGTTCTACGTTCCTGTTGCATCACTGTGCTCTGGTCGACATTGGCAATGGGTGGAGAAGCTTCAACAGGAGTATCAGGGGTCTCTTCTGCGATTAAGTCTTCTTCAATTATGTTTGTGGCAATGTTTTGTGTATTTATTTCTGAGCTCATTAGATTTAGATTCTGAGTATCTTTTGTATTAATAGTCGTTAGGCCACTAATCGACTGGACTGTATGAGTGACTATCTCTGATTGAACAGCTTTACTGTTGTTATCCCCTTCGTTAGGAATATTGATATAAGTAGATTTTGGTTCCGCACTTTCTTGTATATCTGTAACAAATGACAGACCATCTTTATCGTGTTGGTTTAGACTTATGTCGTCAATGTTCATATCATTAATCTCGGTTGAATGCTCCTGGGGAGTGTTTTTTGGCATCCAAATTTTGGTGAATTGGCAATGCGACTCAGCATGGCCAAAACTGGTACAGTTAGAACAAATTATGGGTTTCCATTCGTACACTACATCTTGCCAAATCAGTTCATCTTCCTCCGTTAGTATGGGGATCTTATTCGGGAAGTCAAAAGAGTTTTTGATTTCTACCAAGACTCTAGCATAAGTTATTTTGATAATTCCTTCCGTAAATTTGTCCAGCTTGATGGGCGAGCCTAGAATCGAGGCTATGCGACTAATCCCCTCTTCTGTCCAGTAATCGAGAGGTAGATTAGGGAAACGAACCCAAATTGGAATAGAATTAAGTAGTTCTTTATTAAGTTGCATTCCAAGCGACCATCTCTTCCTCATCATCAATTTTTTATTGTAGTAATAGGGGCCACCTTCCAGAATTCTATCACAGTCATTTTTGTTATTAAATTTAATAACATAAAATCTGTTTTCCTTAGAATATATTGAGAAATCATCTTCTGGTTTCCACACTCTAGTTATGTAATCCCTAAAGTATGGATAGTACGGTTTGGGACCAACAACATAAATAACTATACTCGGGTCAGAGCGTAAGCTAGTGATGCTTTCGGCTACTGGACTCTAGCATTAACCCACTGTTTTTTCGTGTTTTGAACAACTTAAGCGGACATTTTGGCACAATGCAACGAATTGAAATTGCGGGATTGATAAAACTTTAGCGGAACGGAAACCAGATATTATTGCCCTTAACAACTTCATTCCATGCTCGACTGGAGGTAGTGGAAAAATTCCATTTGGTACTAGCAGAACTGTTCTCCGTCTGGATTTTGCGGTTAGTGTTTTCGAGGTTATGAGCAAAGTTTTGATGGGTATTTAGATTAGGTTCAGGTCTCAAAATTTTGGGTTGAGATGTATGAGGAGCGGAAGTGGTTCTGTTTTTCCTCTAGGGGGGTTTTAGTTAGGCATTTCCATCTTTTATTTATGACTAGGATGAATCCTTCTTCCTGCAGTAGAATAGAGTCTGCGTTAGGCATATGTGAGAAGCCCAAAGGCGGATCTGGTGGAGGCGACATCAGATCAAATATGGATGGTGACTTAGGGTTTAAAAACTCAGTGGAAGACATATGAGGTGGCGAGAAAACACAACAAATTATGGAGAAGGCTATGGAAAAAGGGGGAGACAGGTGGATAACGACAGAGAGAAGGAGATGGCGGCTGAAAGGAAGATCAAGGAGAAAATAGGGTTTCCGCCATGACATAATAGAAAATGCACATATGTGGTTGTAGTTATTAATTGGGGGACATGGATGTTTATTTCCTTATTATGTAGGCATGTGTGGTCTTGTTGGAGGGAGACATTAGAGTCTTGATGAATGCGGGATGGATTTATCATGAGCATAAGAAATGATATACAAAAATTATACTAATTAAAATCTAGAACTTCAAATTTCGAACCCCAAAAAATAATTCTAGGAAAAACCATCTTAGATCACTACTGCAGCCTTTATTCAGCTGTAAATCTTTAGATATGTTAAATATGTAATTTTCAGCATGTCGAACATTTTGAGCACATTGAAAGCTTTATTTGAAATTTTGAAACTGTATATAAATTCATCATAATCCTCTTTATATCACTAGGTATAAACCAAAGAGTTTGGATATACTATGCTAGATGCATGCCTCTTGAACATTGCTTTCAAACCTCATGGTCAGGGTCTGGAGGTTTAAACTGTCTTTTCTACATCCTCAAACTACGGCAAACGAGTATAGCAGATTCAAGGTCTTCAATGAACTTTCGATTTCTACTAGTTACAGTATAAGGAGACAGTAGTGTATCACTTGATTGAGTATGCATGTGGAACTAGAATACCTACTCCCGTTTCAAAATGTTTTAATTTCCTTGTAACAATAAAGCTTGCAGTCGAAATAGCTACCAAAAACCTTTAGTTTGTTCTCCTTCTCCTTCAGATCTAGAAATAGATGCCAAAAACCAATCTCTAAGCCAAAACAAAATTGGTTTCAACAAAGTATGAAATATATACAATAAGTCTACCTACTTTTCAAAAGTCCACTTTTAAAATTTCTTCTTGTCCTTATAGCACTTTGTATGTATTTTATGTACCTAGTCATAGATCTATGTCATTGGGAGCATATCCATCGCAACAATCACCTTTGCATCCAACACATTCGGGACTGTGCAACATGCCATTTTTTGATCTAATGAAACAATAACTACCATATATGCAACAATATTCACATATGCAACTGTTTTAGGACCTTCTATGCCTTATGAGTCACCTTACAATTTCGAAGAACATCAACACCACGAGGGTATGGAGTGATTAGCGTTCCCACTTCACTTGTTTGCTTTGTTTTCCTTGTTGAAGTAATAATGTACGTATATGTTAGTGGACTTGTTTGCTTTGTTTTTCTTTCAAAGTAACATGTGTGCATGTGTTTAGTGAACATGTTGGATTACCTTTTTGTTAATGTAATATGTTTGGACATGTTATTTTAACTTTCTCGTCAGAGCAATGTATATACATATATTTGAGAATGCATGTGTTATCATAAATTGAGTACTTTATCATTTGTGTGTTGTTGTTAAATACGATGCAACTTGTATATACTAACGAATATATTTCGATACGTATGAAATTGTAATGCCGGTATACTAAATTCCTGATGATATTCATATTATACTATTGTGGATATTGTATATGTCTAAGTTATGTAAATTTAAGACTTATAAAAGAGAGAATTTCTGTAATGACCTGTAATTTTACCACTTTGAAAATGTGATATTTAATTTATTTTAAATATTCGATATAGAATTTTCAAAAGTAATCATCATATTTTATGTGATAAATTAATGATAAACTTATTTTTAGAATTTGATTACAAAATCAAGAAGTTTGGATTTTCGTCGAAAAGTGACAAAAGGCGGTTTTCGATAAAATTTTATATACATTCGAATAATTGTTGTAAATGGTAAATAACTCTTTTGAATGGTTATATAATGATATAATAATAATATAAATTTGATTTATAATGATTTTATAAACATATATACTTGTTTTATAAAAATTGACAAATTTTATCGCACATTGACAAATCAACGTTGTATTTTTACAATTAGATTTTAATAATATCTATACTATACTATTATTAGTGAGTTGAATTTCGAGCTCACACAGGCCCCCTTGAAATTTGGCAACCGAACGGTCACGTTTATACTTTTTCTTATCTTCCTCCAAACCCTATATATTAATATTCGTTTCCTTTCACCAGCATCCCCTAGCGCCTTCAAATCCGAACCTTAGCTTCGCGGCAGCAACTTTCACCACACCATCGCTTTCGCCGTTGTCCGCCCTACCTGGCGCCTTCGCTTGCCAAATAGACTTCCCTCTATCGCCGTGATTTCCATCGGTTTTGCCCCCGTTATCATCCTCCTCGAACCCTAGAGGTAATCAGCCCATTTTCCCATTTTCTTTTTAACCAATAAAACGAGGTGCTATTGCTAATTGCTCTCCTCTAT
Source organism: Allium fistulosum (assembly GCA_030737815.1). Classification (NCBI taxonomy): domain Eukaryota; kingdom Viridiplantae; phylum Streptophyta; class Magnoliopsida; order Asparagales; family Amaryllidaceae; genus Allium; species Allium fistulosum. The sequence continues at coordinate 1,530,661,492 of CM060902.1, forward strand.
GTTTCGCGTTTCCACAGCGGGCGAATACAGGTCTTCCTTCCGTTGTTAGGTTTTTGCTCCATTCGCTCTTCTACGTGTTTCAGGTATCTTCTTCTAGCTGGGCTGTCTTCTTCTACCTGTTGAATATGTTATCACATATAGATAAACCCCCTTACAGCTAATTTGCATCTGTTTTGGTTTACTGATTAATTTCCATTTTTATGTATACTTACTATTAATATAGGAATCATGTGTTGGTTTATAGTGCTTAGTCATAACATGTTAGGATGAAGATATAATGTAAAAGTTATATCTTCATTTATGAGTCGATGAGTACCAAGCTAAATAGATAAGTTTACCATGTATAAATGAATTTTTTTTTTGGTCTTTTTGTCTATTGACAAACAGTAAATTTGAAATGCGTGTAAAACTACTGCATCTAAAAACTACAACAATTGTAAACTACTGAATTTAAAGGCTGCATTTAATATGATTCCAAGTTGTTCAAGGCTGTGCTTCAATCTCTATTATTTTTATTTATATATTTATTTCAAATAAGCTGGATTTATTTAAATTTGAGGTGGCATGTACTTAAACACTAACACTATTTTTATTTTATTTTTTGAATTGGGGTGATTGCTTTATTCTCACCTACTTATAGTTGGGTGAAGGTAATTAATTTTGTATTGGTGAAGTCTATCTCTATGTCTAATTTTTTTTTGATATGATGGGAGATTGCATAAGCAATAAGTATCCTTTTAATGTGACTCCAATCTATGTTATCAATGTATATTTCAATGATTTACAGTTATTTGGATTTCAATTAATTTTGTGGATAAACCTTATTGTTTTCCATGTTAGGATTTAGCGATTAATAAATCAAGAGCTAACCTCAAATATGTTTTCTAATTGTCCCAATTTCATGTTTGCATATTAGAATAGAAAAGTTGACCAATAAATATATCATATGAATCACTAATTAAATACAACTTGATTGCAGATTAAACAGGCATTCAACATAACTAATCTGAATTGCTCTTCTGAATTGCGATAGAATCATGATAGTGAAACCGTGGTAAATTTTAGTGGATTTCAGAGCATAGACCAACTCAATATTGATGGGATATGGTTAATTTGAATTCAATCATTCACAATTGGGTATTTTTCGAATAATTTTGTTTTAGTTATCTAACCGTTGATTGTTTTTCCCATGGAATTATTACTCATTTTCTTAAGTGTAGAGGAAGATGGAGTAATGATTTTTTGCAAATAAATTTCTGAAGAATTAAGTACAACCTAAATGAGTTGATAGGTTTAAAAAATTTATTAATATTGCTCCTAATGATTTTTTTTTTCTGTCAATACTTTTGATTTGAACATCAGTGCTTTAGCTTAGTCATAACATGTTAGGATGATGATATAATGTAAAAGTTATATCTTCATTTATGAGTTAATAAGTACCAAGCTAAATAAATAAGTTTACCATTAATAAATGAATTTTTGTTTGGTCGTTTCATCCATGACAAACAGTAATTCGAGATGCAGCTAAAACTACTGCATTTAGAAACTACAACAATTTTAAAACGAGCATTTAATATGATTCCAATTTTTTTCAGGCTATGCATCAATCTCTGTTATTCATATTTATGTATTTATTTCAAATAAGCTAGATTTATTTAGATTAAATTTTCTAGATGAACCTTCATGTTTTCCATGCTAGGATTTAGCTATTAATAAATCAAACACTGACTCCAAATGTGTATATTAATTGTCTTAATTTCAGTTTTGATTATTAGTATGGTAAATGTGCTCAATGAAGAAAATGATATCAATCGCTAATTAAACACAAGTTGATTGCAAATTAAATAAGCAGTCAAGTTAACTAATCATAAACATTTTGCAAATTCTTATAGAATCATAATGGTGAAACCAGCGTACAACTTAAAGATTTCAAATATTATAGCAGCTCAATAATGATCGGTGTTGTTAATTTGAAAGAAATCATTCATAATGAGGTATTTTTTTAAAAATATTTCTTTTAACTATCTCATCATTAGTCGTTTCTCTCAAGGAATTATCATTCCTTTGGTTAACTTAATATAAAGATGCATTTGTGAGTTTGTACAAAAAAAACCTTTGAAAATTTGGAGGTAATCAAAATAGTTTTAGAAAATTTAATAATATTGCTTTTATTTAAAGTTTTCTTATTACTTTTAATTTAAAAATTGTTGATTCAATTTAGTTTTAGAATGTTAGGCTGAAGATATAATAATGTAACAATTATAATTTTGTTTATGACTTGATGAGTATTAAGCTAATAAAAAAATTTCCATGTGGTTTTTTGTCTTTTCATTCATCGACAAACAATAAATTTAAAATGCAATTAAAGGTTATGCATTTAAAAGCAAAAACGTCATAAAACTATCATTTTTTTCCTCATATGTCTATTTGGTTGGCTACAGACGTAGAGAACATACTATGTTTTTCCATCAATTTTTGAATGTGTGGAACCTTATCTTCAAAGCAATGACATGGTTTTTTTTTCTTTTTTTGTTGTTAAAGAGGTTGATAATACTTGCTTTAGATCTCCAATCCCTTATCATCAATTATGAATCGTTCTCAGAGAAGTTTTGTTTGTTCTCTGTTCAAACGGAAAATTGTGTTGCATTTCAACTACTGTACTGTGTTCGATAAAATCCCATTTGAAGATGGTAAGGGTTCAGATTTCTTATAATAAAAATCTGATGTTATTTTTAATTTGATATATAAAATCCTCTATGTGTTATTTCTATTCGTACGTATATTGGACCCCATTTCTTTTATATGTTGTGGATGTAGTTAACCTATTTGTTGAATTTACAATTAGGCGTTGAACATTTTTTAATAAAGAATCGGTCTGAAATTTTGAGACATATTAGTTTCATTTTCCAAGTTAATTAAACTGCTGCTTTTTATCTTATTAACTCATGAGTCGTTGATTTAAAAATTACCTTTTTTATGATTCACATCTTCATGATGTGCGATATAAGAATATTAACATAGTAATACATGTTTAGTCATTCATATGCTAGGAATTTTGTGAGTATTGTATTAGATGTCCTATCATTCATAGTTAAGGATTTTTACAAGATTTATTTATTGTATTGGTAAATTAATAAATAATAATTTTATTGATCCATTGTTCTTTATGCAACATAATTTCATTGTGCGGTGATTAGGCCCTTTATTTTTCAAGTAACACTTCTAAAATTTATTTTGTTGGCAATACCTATAAACGGTGTCCCTCGATGTTCCAAAATCGTTATATCACCTATATGATATACCTTCCTATAAGTGTGAGATCCTTTTGCAAATTATGCTCATAAGTATCATAATCTTATTCATACAACTATGGTTTTCTCTTCCTTTTTTATTTACTCATTATTGGGTATTATGAATTTTTGTTCATGATGTATGGACTACGACTAAACATATAGGCATGCTATGGAATTGCTATTCATAATATTTGTTTGTTTATGGCAAATTAATTAAGTTATTAAATTTACATTATTCATACAACAACAAAATTATAGCCTTTAACTCCACTGCTAAATTTTAGTTTACTAAAACCCAAAACTGGCAGTGTTTTAAATGTTGTAATTAGGGGGTGAGAACAGTGGTAAACTAAGTGCAATGCATCTTTATTTGTGCAACTAGGTCTTCATACGTCTCTTAGATCACCAGTGCTGATTAATTCTAGCACCTGAATAAAATAATAGGATCATTCGCTTGGGCAAGTGGGGAAAGCTACGATATAGTTGGATTCAACTTTATATTGTAGTTAATTTAGGTTTAGTTTCTATCTGGATGCATCAGTATAAATGTTCATATTTACATTGTGGTAAAGTTAGTTTGCAAAGTATACAGAAGTAGGAACGATTCGCTCGGTATTTTTCTAGGGAACACCTCGGACTTGAGATATTGCAGAAAAAGACTTCAATTTAATTTGAGGACTTCGTTTTATTTGAAAGACATGGAAATATCACATTCCCATATAGAACAGTTGACTAATTCAATTTGAGAGAATTGGTAGTTATAGAGTATAATTGCAATGAAATGATGATAGTACGTATTGCATTTGTTATTCACACAGAAGATTATAAGTATGTAGACTTATGAAACCCTAAAAATCATACCCGTATAAACAATCAGCTTCAACTTCACCTTTTAAGAAGAGTAGTAAAAACGATGAACATGCACATGGAGTATATAGAAGCGATGGAATTGGTTTTTTTACTTCTTTTTTATCTTAATTGAAAGTGCATTGCAGGCTTGATCGGGTATGCTATGTCCAAAGAAGGAGGTTTATCAGATGCTAAAAGCCTCATTTCTGGTGCTCTAAAGGTACGCCACTATAGATTTTGTATGGGCCATTTCAAACAATGCTTCTTGTGTTTTCAATTCGCACAATACGTATCGTTTTATAATCGTGCTTGATGATTCAAAATCGACAGCCAGTTAATGATTCAAAGCCACATACATTGGCCTATTTGGAAGCCCCACACCCACATTGGCCTACTTGAAAACCCTATACAACATGTTTTACATGCGAATAATTTGTCTAAAAAGTTTGATATAGAAATTTGATTTGAATATTATAAGATTGTACAGTCTAATTTCTGATGCATGAACATTAAAATTAAATATAATATAACATAGTCTTTTTATATGGATATACTGACATAATATTACAGAATTCAAAATATTTGTATATTAAAACTGAATATAGTATAACATAGTCGTTATACTATACTATATTAAAACCGAATATAGTATAACTATATGTAGGCTTTAATTAAATCTTTTTATATGTACAGTCTAATATAGTCTAATTTAAGATTGTACTGTCACTGAAATCCCACGCCTTTTCGATTGATGAACATTAAAACTGAATGAACTTTATTATTTATTAGTTGTTGAAGATATTATTTTCAGCAGTAAAATTGATTCTTCTAACAAAATATATTTAGCTATTTAAATTTATATTTCATGTAAATTTATAAGATCGAAAGATCTAAAAAATTCTTTGAAACCATAGCCTGTAGCCTTTATTCAGCAGGTTATTCATCTTGGGCAATCCCATCCTTCACAGTGCATCATCTTTGGCTTCCTTACAATCAATGGTGTTATGCCAATTTTGTTGCATCTTCTCCTTTTTTTGTGAATCTATTGACTCTCTTTTGAACTAAATTTCTTTCCTATCTTCATGAATAATATCCATTATGAATTGCAAGAATTCTGTTATAGCAATAATGGAATATTGAAAATTAGCCCATAACATTTAGACAGTCTTACGATGTAATCATGTATCATGTACCACGATTATAAAGTTAGTACAGATTTTGAATTTTATGATGGTATGGTCGTTTATAAAAGGCGTAATTTTTCTCCGTATCTTCATTGATTGTTTATGATGCATTTTAATCTAAATGAAATCTAATTTATAGTCTCATTTTGTGCATAATGCTGACCAATATATAATGTTTAGCTATGACCAATATAAAATTTACTAATGTAACTTCACCTCTTCTACAAATTGTTGTGGTCTATGCAAGCAAGTCACAATGAATCTTGAGATCTATATCTAATTAGAAAAGATGTTCAAGTGATAATTGGCGGATACAGATGAGAAGCATTGATTACACACAATGGTTGGCCAGTATTTTCTCTCTGTTTGCTACCTGGTGTTCGAATAGTAAGAGAGAAAAAGAGTCAAGTCAAAGGCATAACATACATGGTATTGATATTAATGTCTTTTATATTTTTTTACCCAGAGTATATTACTAAAATGGCTTATTTTTCTTCTTTTAGTGCGTTGAACAATTATATTGATTCATTATCCTTTTGACATCGTGTAACAATGATAACAATTTTCCTTCATTAGAATTGGATAACTTACATCAAACATATGCAATGATTTGATTAAATTTATGTAATCTTGAGCATTTTTAATATTAGATGGTTATAGAAAAAAGATATTGGAAATGCAATTAGTGGTATTATTAAAAAGGGAACAGTGTATGTTTGACAGAGCTCTATTTGTATAGATGACAAATGTTTGATTCTTCTACTTTGGGTTTCTCACTAAGCCAATTCTGAATTATAAATTTGTTACATAGACGTTTACTTACTAGATTTTCTGTATTGCATTGAAGACTCAGGAATCGAAAATACTGGCATTGCTTAGAGATGAAGAGAACGAAGAAGATAATCTAACTCAAACCGACATAAATGAAGAAAACCCATTGAAAGTTCTGGATCTTACCGACTTGGTGGATAGTCTTGATTAGAAGCTAAGAAGCCCAATTATTCTCTTCCCCTCAAAGGCTAAGGATGGGAAGTTGTGTTACTTGCTACAGGTGGCAATAGTGTTCTATCTTCTCTTGGAAACTAACTAAATTTACATCAATGAATGCTTCAGCTATTTGATTTGTGGGCACTTTGCTAGATTTTGGGGAAAAAAGCTTCTTTTTTTTGTACGGTTGTTTTTGCTATTTGTAACTATAGGATTTATTTGAACAAGTAATGGACTGTAACTAGCGGAAATGCTCAAAGGTATTATTTGGCAATGCGTCACATTGTTTTGGATTAACACATGTTGGGAATAGTGCCATTTAGTGGTTTTTGTTGGGAGTAGTGGCATTTGGATAACTGTTTCTGTAAAAAATTATTTGATTCACATATGTATAAAGGTACAATGCTACTATCATATGCTTTACATATATACCTTGACTTTTCTTCCTTACATTCATATACGTATTTTCCTTTTCTTTTAAGTTTTGACCCTTATAGGCATTTAGTGCCGTTATAATTTTCCTTTGATTTAGTTTTAATAATCTAAATGACTAATACATTAATTAGCCACGATATAAGTAAACTTTTAGAAAGGCCTTCTTTGGAAAAAAAAGAATGTTGATTTGAATTATATAATATTCTTCCAAGAAAAAAAAAATAAAGATTTAATGATAGTTGCAAAAACAAAATATAGTCATACTCCGTGTGCGTAGCACGGGTTCGCACTAGTTTAATATGGTTTTATAAATTAAATAAACTTGTTTTAATTAATTAAAAATGATAAGAACTTATTTTCAAGTTTTGTTTGCATAAATAAATAGTTTAACAAAAACGTCAAAATATGACCATAAAACGTTTTGTCGAAAATCAACGTTTTGTTCAATATAAGTTGTCACAATGTTATTGCACCTATATTTACATATACATGTACACATATTTAAATAGGGAAAATATTAATAAAGTCACCAAACAAGATTACTTTTCCTAAACAAGTTTAGAAATTTCTATCTACGGGTGCGGCGCAGTGGAAAGGAGGCTTGGGTTCTGGTATAATGACCCAGGTTTGATTCCTACCATGCGCTTCCTTGTCCTATATAAATTTACCAGGGGTTATGGGAGCTTGGATCAGCGGATGGCTTTACTATACCCTCCTCAGGAGTTTACCGACCCGCTGGGTTCTCCTGGGTTTTCAAACAAAAAAAAAGTTTAGAAATTTCTAGAATATCACTAGCAAAAAGTAAACACTAAAAGACAAACATGTCAAAATCAAATCTAAATAAAAATCTTATCTTTTTTACTTAACCCTTAAGTGATTAAGACATAAAGTAGTGAAGTGAAAGGTGATGTTAAATGTTGAAAAAGTGTAGTTTACTTAAAGATGAAGTAAGAGTATTACGATCATTTCACATAATAATATTTTATTTCGAACTTTTTTCTATAAATACCTACCACTTCTTTCACAAATTTGACACACTTTCCAATCTTCTTCTTCCTTTGCTAAGCTTTCTTCTTCTTCCTTAGAGCTTTATGGCTTCCATGCTAGCTTAAAATAATTTAAAGTAATAACAAAGTTCTGTCGGAAAATCGGAAATTAATAGTCCACTTAAGTTCGAAATCAAGATAGCGGAGTTATAGCGGATTTCAAGAAGTTTTGGGAAGTAGTAGCGAAGCTATAGTCAAATCCGTATTAACAAAGTTAGATCATAAAGTAAATTTTTGTGAGAAAACTATATCTCTTCTCTACTCTTATTTTCTATAATGTTATGCCATGCTTTTGTAATTGTTATGTTGCTCGATATTATGTTTGGATGGTTAATTAAGTATTTTAAAATTTAGAAGTTAAATACTTAATGGATATGCATAAACGACTAGTACACGTGTTTCGTATGTGAGATCTAAGGAGACTTGGGCGAGGGATGGAACATGTCGAATGGAAAGCCCGGATGCTCCAAAATAAATATCAAACTATTTTAACTTAAGATAAAATAACGTGTTATAAATATTTGATAGAATGAAGCATTGATTATCATTCATTGTTGTGTTTATTTCACTGATTGATTGTTTGAATTAGGCTCGGCCAATTTATGAGCACCGATTATTATTTATTGATTTTTGAGTTTGCTTGACCAGTTTATGAGCAATTAATTATCCATATGCATGGACCGGGTAGAAAATAATTCTAGGCTAACACCTTGTGATTTATTTCACGATTTGACTATAAGGTGTTTAGCGGCAATATTTGGTTCACTTCAATTTAATGAATTGTTTTGAAAATTGGTTTTCAAGTTGAAATGTTATGAAATGTTTTCATTTAAAAGAGACAAAAAGAGATATTTGAGAATAAATATTTTGAAGTGATTTTATATAAAAGTGGTTTGTATAAAAATGGTTTTATAAAAATGGTTTATAAAATGGAAAGAATTTTGAGAACTAAACCCGATGGTTTTAAGATGATTTTTGAAAGGATTTGGAAATGAAAATTATTATAGATTAGTAGTATGTGTAATTATTAGTGTAAATAATTTTGCCACTTCGGGATATAAAGTGATTTTTTTATGTTACCAAAGATTCGGGCAACCCATAATCTACGAAACGCATGGGCAAAGGAGGTTCAGATGTTTTGTAGCCTCGGTGTAGTCGGATCTTGGAATAGAGGGATGCACCAATCTATTATTTATTTGGAAGGATAGACCCAGGGGCCTGGTTATGGGTAGAAACCTCTTGAGATTTGGTGGCATATAGTTTTGTATGCTTGTATATTGGTATCGTTCAAAAGGTGATTTGTTTTCAGATCCCGAAGTAAAGGACTAGTTTGAATAAAAAAGATACATACATACATACATACATACATACATACATACATACATACATACATATATATATATTTCAAAAGTTTTGAAATAAGAATTTAGGAATAAAGTTCAAAGAGATAATTTCTCTAAAGGTAATTAGATTTGAAAAATCTAAAGGTAAAGATTAAGCCAAAGTGGGTAGTTTTGGGAATTGCATATTGTTTGTGCATCATAGGCTCCATGAGTTCAATCTGTGGTAGGAGAATTATGTTGGCTTGATCTTGTTATCTAATTTGGTACCCAATTAGATTACAAGATCAAGCCAACGTAATTCTCCTACTGTTATCTAGTTGGGAACCTAATTTGATAGGGTACGTAGGCAGTCACAAGTGGTGGTGATGTAGCCCCAATAATAACATAACATTTTTCTGTTTATTGTTTGCCATATATCGTATATTGATGTATTTTTTCTGCTTATTATTTTATTCCGCATTTGACAAGTTTATTGAGTCTGTAGGAATGGCTATGGCTGTCTCTCTCATCAGAGTTGTGCAGCGGTAGATTTATTTGTATTTGTATTTGGTATGTATTAAAGCACACCTAGTAGATTAAATTGATTACTATGATAACTTATAAATTTGAAATTGTATCCTATACATTAAATAGTCCTGAATGTTTACCAAATATTGTATGTTAAAATGGTAGTTTTCATTCATAATTTTAGAAAGAACGGGTTTTTCGGCGATTTTGACTGATCTGAAAATCCGGGTATTTGCAATTTCGGTCTTTAAAATTAAGTTTTAATTTTTTTAGGACTACAATATCAGTCTTTACATTTCGAAACTGAAATGTCCATCTAACTATATTTTTTACGACTAGGATTTCAAAGACTGAAATTTCTGTCTTTGATCAATCTATAAGTATAATTTAAAGACTGAATTGCTTGATCAAAGGCTATAATTTTCAGTCTTAAATCTAGTGTTTTTTTTGAAATGTACTGAATCATTGAATTTGAGATATTGCGGAAAGTTTAGCCTGATGTAAGCCAGTTGCGATTGTTTTTTATTACATCGCACTTCTAAACTAAAACCAATATCCAAAGATAAAATTCACTTATTTGGATTGAGTTGAGGGAACTTTAAAGGTAAGATGTTAGAGAATAGAAAGATGCTTGAGTAAAACTGAAACTTATTTGATATAAAAATTCATCAGGAGGAAAGATTCTAATTCATGAAACTCATAGCTAAAGCAATACAAAAAGAATAGATAGCAAAAAAAACAGAGAGAGAGAGAGAGTTACATCAACTGATAAAAGTTTAAGTTCTTTACCACTAAGTCTAAATATAAATAGGAACATTGATATTAAAAGCTATAAACTTCATTGTGTGAGTTGAAATGAGAAAAACATCATATTACATTGATTTCATAGTACGCAAGTTTGTTGGCCAAAGTATATTTAAAACCATGACCAGTGAGAAAAAGTCCAAATCAAATTGCACGTATATATCATATAAAGTAAACAATAAGAGTGCAAGTTAAACTTTTAAGGAAAAAGAAAAATGGGAAAAAATAAGATGAACAATGATATGAATTTGGGAATTTCATTTTAAATGTCGTACAAAAATAATCATAACTTTTCATTTGAAAATCCATTTTCAACGAATCGTTTTCCATTTGAAAGATATTTTAATATGGAGTAACTTTTGTGTTCGTTTTTTTTAAAATTTTGAAGTTTAAAGGTATTTAAACATGTTAAAAGTGGTATAATAATTCTGGGCTAAATTTTGATTTTCATTATTATGTGCTGTGCTTGTTTGGTCATATCTTTTGAATGTTTTATCCGATTTTGATGATTTTGCCCCATTCCGGAAAGCCTAGAATATAAGCAACAACTTTACTTTTCAGTATTTTGTGAAATTTTTACATTACTTGGTGAAAAGGGGTTTTGTAGCAGCGGACCTACATTTGCAAAGACATTTCATAATTTGTGATGTTTGGTTAAATCGCCATAACTTTTGATACGAACCCAATGTTCATGATTCAGAAGATGTTTTGGATATATGATTCATTATGCTACAACTTTTCTTTTAAAGGCTTTGTCTAAATATTTTTTTTAATATCTTAAATTTAGTTGTAAAATCGCTAAAATGAAACGCAATGTTGTTATATTTTTTAATGAATGCCAAACTACTTATGTTTGTATAATGTGATCTCACATGGTTTATTTGAGCTATTGTTTGGTACATGAAGATGTTGAGAGTTGGATTTTGGTGCAAGTCCTCTTTTGCTTGCTCAAAATGAAATAAATTGCTTAAAATGCAATACTAAAGGTATGTTTTTATGCATAGTGTAATAAATATATGATTTGTGTTAGTGTATTGTTTCCTTGTATTTCGAGATGCCCCATTAATTGGGATGTATATTGATTTTGTAATCATATTATGTTTTGATTTTTCGAAACGCTCTCCGTACAAAGGAGATTCTGTCGAAATTTTCTAGAAAATCCAGGAGTTAAAAAATTTTCATAAAAATTTATCATGTGTGAAAATAGAAAGTAGTTGTATAAATCTATAACACACAATAAGGAGGTCGAAAATAGAGCCATATAGAGGATTGTATAGAGTTAGATTATAGAATATTATAGAATACGAGGAAAGTTCAAGGTATGAGTTGTATATACGTTTCCCTATAGGAAATTGGGAGGACGCAATTTTCATAAGGGGGAAGTCTGTAACAACCCTGCATTTTTACGTCGTATATTATACATAAATTTAATTAAAATAAAATATTCAAATTTGATATTTTATAATTCTTATTTTTAAAAGATATTTGTAGTCATTTAATAAAAGATTATGATTTAATAAATTTACTTTAATTAATAAATTCTTTTGAGAAAATATATTGAAATTAAACAAAATGTTTTAATAAACATGAAATATATTTGTACTCAATAATTTTTAGATTAAACATGTTTATAAGTATTCAAATTTAAATATGAGGGAAAATTAATTAAAACTAAATTAAATTAAAATAAGGCCCAAAACCCACTTACAATTTAAACCCAAATTTAATTTCATTACCTTAATTTTCTTTGGCTGGTTCTTTCCTTCTTTAGAAAGTGATATCTCACCTAAAAACCCAATCCTCCAATTCAACCTGCCGATCCTAATTCATAAATCGCATGAAATTCGGAAAAAAAGGAAGAAGAAAGAGGTGATTGAAGTTGCGCAAACATGATAAGGCATTTGTTGCTTAGCGTCATTGACGATGTCGTGAGGAGAGTTTGCGGCTGATGTTGGTGATGTCGTGGATGGGGAGATGCCGCTGTAACGATGGCTGATGATCGAAAGGGCTATGATGGTTGCAGTTGTGGAACTATTTCCTTGGGTATTGCTTGGATGATGACGATGGTGTCAGGGTACGGTCGGTGATTGTTGTCGAGGTAGAGTGTGAGGAGGTGCAATATTTTCGGGTTGTGCACAATACCGGCCATGGTCTTTGGAAGCATGGTTTTAGATGAGTAAATTTATTTAATCACAACTATTATCTAAATAACACTTTCCTTGCTTGCTTTCAATTGATTGTTGCTTATACGAAGGAAATAGAATGTATGCCATTGAATAATGGTTGCTTGATGAATTTTTGGTTGGATATTGATGTTGGTGTGTTGGAATTCAAATGCATATGTATATATATTGTATGAATTCAAAAGTGAATATGTTAAGAAATGATATGATATATAATTAAAATAATATAAATAAAATGAGATAAATATAATATTCAAGAGTTAATTAAAGTTACGTAAAAGTAGTTGAACAAAATATGTTTTTAGAAGTATATATGAAAATATATAATGTAATATTTAGTAGTTTAAAAGAAATTAATTAATTAAATAATAAATTAGATATTTAATTTCAATAATCATATAAAAGTTTAGTATAATATGGTAACTGAGAAATATAATTAAATATAAGTATTTTTAAGAGAATCTCATGATTAATAAATTTGAATAAAAGTCGTTATATAAATAATAAATTAAAGATGTGCATCTAGTAACTTAAAATTTTATTCAATTAATCAATTTAATTCTACAAAGGACATTACGTATCTCTATTATTTTTATTTGGATGAGTTTGGTTTATCATAGATAATTTATTATCAGGTAATTAATATGCAAGTTTATGTAATAGTATTTTACTCTAAGCTTGGTATTATTTTTTATTACATTTGTAAGATAATTAATTTATTGGGAATGAATCTATTTCAATTTTAAGAGATTATGTAACGACTCGGGAATTTTGATGATTTTTATAACGTAATTAACTGGAATTTTGCTTGAAATTAAATATTTGAATTTGGAAATAAAAATTTGGTATTTGGAATACGTCCATTTAAACATAGCAAATAGCAATTTTTTATTGGAAAATATGGAAGTTTGTTCAGTTGTGTAATTTTCAATTTCAATTTAATATAAGTAAATTTGATAAAAATAAAATGTTTTCGAAATCTGAATATTTTTATATAATAAATTTTTTTAATATTTTCCGAGTGAGACGTCATCTTTCGTTTCATCAAATTTGGACTTCTCTAGCTCCGTTTATCTTATTTTCAACGTTTTAACAGCATTTTTGGCAGCGAAAAATCGAGTTTTTATAACTTGATCGTTTCGCTGATATCTGTGTACCGTTCTGATTATCTCGTCATGCAGATCTCTGCAATATATTCATTTGTGTGTTTTTGGTGTCCGACACACGACGAGGTCCGTGAAACGGTTAACTGTATCGGTATCCGTTTTGTATCTTTTTGGTTTCCTATGCTTTCGTTATCCACCGTGAAAATGAAAGGCCAATAAATTCTAGAACTAAGTTCAGACTTTTGTGATTCCTACTTGTTCAGATATGTATTTCTGTTTCTCTCTTTGTTACCTTTCCTTTCCTTGTTTTGATTTGCTCGTACTATTGAGAAAATATGTATATTAAAAGGTAATATATATAAAGTCACTATATATCAGTTTTGAAACCTAAAGCCGTTCATTTTCTCTTGACGAAAGCTTGACCCTTGCCCTTCTCTATTATTATAAAATAATATATATTCACGCTAACTGTTGCATTTTTTTATTGCTTTCTGGAGCCACGTCCTTCCACCTACTCCTTTATGCCGAACTCCATCGTGCCCATTTCATAGGTCGGTTTCCATCCTCCTTCTGCATTCGGCCATTCTTATAAAAAAATTATATATAATAATTTATATCGAAGCATATATAGTTCTGAAGTGATGAAGCCTGCTCGTCACCTCTTCGAATTGCAAGTCACACTTGCTTCCCCTCTTCCTTTCGCCATCTTCTCTTCAGCCATCCGCCGTCCAACACTTTCCCCACCATTGCTTGCTCGCGCACGCCACTCAGCCTCTTCCCTCATGATCTGTTCCCACCCACAGCCGAAAAGAAAAAGAAAAAAAAATAAAACTTAGAACCGAAACCCAAACATCAGCACGCATCTTCGACGTGGCACCTAGTATTCTTTGATATTATGAGTAGTATATTATATGTTAAGGTACACTTATAATATAGTGGCCTAGTGTTCGGACGGCTAAATGTCTATTGAATTAGAAAATAGCCGAATGAATTTTGAAATAAATTTTAACCACAAGCGCACGGCGTACACTTGTAGTACGTGGCGAATACGGGTCGATCCGTAGGGAATTGATGATTTTAAAAATCTATTCAATCAAATTAAACCAAAGTCGAGTGAAAGTTAAGCTAGAGAATTAGAGAATGAACTAACTAACTAAAAGAAAAGAGATGCAAATATAAGGGTTAAATGATAATTTAGAGAATAAATCCACTCTGTAGATTATGTAATTCAACACATATGAAATCATAATCTCTCTTTTATGGTCATTAGTGCTTTAATTGATGTGCTTTAATTAATGTGCTTATTATAAATATGACATATTTGTGCTATTGATTAGCCAACATAAGCCATCAAACTATAACACACCCCTTAAACCACTTACTAACTTTCATGAAATTTGACAATGAAAATGGAAATGAAATCTATTTTAAGTATGGCCTATTAACTATTGATTATAAATATAGACCATCAAATTTTAATTTCAAATCACTTTCTTTTGCCATAATAATATTTTGATGAAGAGGCAATTAGTGTTAGTGATTGTTTAAGCATAGCCTATTTGATGTCAACAACACAGGCTATCAAATTCAAAGCAAAAACAAATAGTAAACCATTTCTATCATCATCATTAAGCACAAAAAGAGAGCATGAATTAACAAATAGTTGAAGCTACATAATTAGAGAGCTTCATTACCCCTAAATTGAAGGGGTTTAGCCTCTCATATTTGTCATTTGATTAACAAATGTAGCTAGCAACATGAAAGGAAAATGAAAGCTTAATGAATAAGAGAGCTAATTAACAAGAATTAGAACTATTCTACTTGCATGGAAGTAAATCTACACTACAACATGAAAGGAAATAAACAAGAAAGGGAAAAGATCATATATTAAATTGCATAAAAAAAGAAAAGAAAATTACATGAAAATAAAAATGGCTAAGTAGCCATGAAATAGAGAAAGAGAAGAGCTTGTTTATTTGTGAGCCTAAACTAAACTAAAGAAAGACTAAGAAGAGAGGGGTTACATGAAACATAAGGGGTCTTTATACATGTAAGAAACCCTAATTCATATTTTTGGGGAATGCCCAAATTGCCCTTGAGGTAGTGTGGTGGCCAAGTAATCATTAGCATCCCCTAATAGTCATTTAAGTGTACATGAAGCCATTAATTCCATAAGCATGTGCATTAGCCTCTAATTTGTACATTAAGGTAGGTGGGTAGGTGGGGTCCTCCATTATCATGCCTTTGAATTATTTCCATCTTTATTTCTTTATCTTCACTCTTGTGCATGTATACATCTTCATGAAACCACTTGTATATGAAGCCAAATTCCTATAAAATAATATAGAAATTTCCAATTAAATTTTCTCAAATTAAAATATGCACAAAAAATGACCATTTTGCCCTTGGATGAAGATGAATATGTGACGATTTGAAAATAATATGAATTTTGGTTTAAACAAATAAAATGCCCGATATGATCATTTATTTAATTTAAATAGATTAAATATGGTGGTAAAAATATACACATTTACGTGCACATCACCTAGTTCGAATATGATATGATATAGGAATGTTTATTTTCTCTGAAATTTTATAGTACATTAACTGCCGTATATAATCAGTAGTATATATATATATAAATATAAGAGTTGTACATATAGATTTCTACAAGTTTTTATACGACCCGTCGAGTCATATATATATATATTGATTAAAATAAAATATTGACTTTATAATAAAATAACTTCTCCATACTTTCGGTTGTTGGTATATATATATATATATATATTTCAACAAAGTAAGTTTATATTGATTTTTTATAATAATTATTGATTTTAAAATATTATATGTATGTTCTTATATATGATTTGCTTAGATATATATGATATATATATATATGTTTACGTAAAATATATTTTGTACAATTTTAAAGTATATTCAGTTGTATAGTGTGTCTGCATATATATATTTTTAGCCTGTATAGTATAATTTGTTATAAGGTTTGCCAACTGTTCTGTTCAGAGGAGAGAAAAAGTATTATATAAATATAGTTATAACTTGCGTTTTGCTTTATTGTTGTATATATACAGTTACAAGTGTTTATATATATAAAGATTTTGATATTCAAATATATATATTATAAAGGTTTTTGTTTTAAATACATGTTTTATTTTATATACAGTTGTATTTTACATATAGGATGTATGTTGTTATGTATATCAAAGCTGCATATGTTAGCATGCATATATGTTTAGCCCAGATATTTATTTTGTTTGCATATGAAAAGTCTGCATACTTGTTAGGGTCTGCATAGATATATATATATATATGTATATATATATATATATTGATTTTCTTTATTTATGTATGTGTTTTAAATTAATTGATGGTTTTGTAATATATTATATATATAGATTTTATGTTATATAAGTTGTAGATAAGTTGTTGAGTTATGTATGTACTATAATAAAATATGTTATATTGATTTTGTTATAAACATTGATCTTAAAATATAATGGGTCTGTAACAACCCTGAGATTGCAATTACCGAATAATAAATTAAAATTATGATTTTAAGTTGAAAAGGGAGCTAAACAAGAATTTTGGAAATTTAAATTTACAATTGGTTTGCAAATTAAAGTATTTTGGGTTTAAAATGGGGAAATTAATATTTTTGGAATTTAATATTTAAAAGGGGAATTTTTAATGTGATAATGGGTTTAATTGGCTAATGAGACAATTATATGGTTTTAATTAAAATTAGAATGCCACTTTGGATTTTTGTTCACATGATAACCTTAGGAAAATAAACTAAGTCCTAATGGGTTTTAAAACCTCTTACCATGACCCATTAACCAACCCACTCCTATATAATATCTCAAACCCCTCCCATAAACCCTAACCCTTCTCTTCATAAATTCCTAAACCTAGATCTAAACATAATTAATAGCCTCCCTTTAGAAGACCCATCTCCTTCTCTACATGGCTAAACTTGTTTAATCCTAGCAAGGTAATGCAATCCTAGGCCTAATCACCTTCTAATCTTTAGTTTAATTTGTGAAATCTCTTTGTAATCCTTGGTTTTGTTCTCTTTTTAATTTTGAAGCTCTCTAATCTCCATCCTCTTTGCTTTGGAAAGTTGCACTTGAAGTGTTTGCTTATTTGCTTGATATTGTGCACACAAACCACTTGATCATTTGCTTCTTTGAGGTAATTACTAATAATTAGTGATTATTGCTAGTTAATTTTAGTGAAAATTTAATGCCAAAACTTGAAAAAAACACCCCTAAATCACTAAAAACATCAATATTTGCTGGCTGGAAATTGCTTCAGCCTGAAAACGGGCTGAAATTGGGATCTGAGGGCCCAAAACAGGCCTGGGTTGCACCCAGGCACAGCAGGAGCAGACCAGCCTAGGGGCTGGCACACAAAACCCCCCCTTCCCAGCCCGCCCGAGCTGGGTCTGGTCCCCAGCCCAGGCGGGCTGGGGCCTTGATGCGCCCAGCCCGCCCCGGGCTGGGTCTGACCCAGCCCGCCCGGGCTGGGTCTGGTCCCCAAACCAGGCGGGCTGGGGCCTTGATGCACCCAGCCCGCCCGGGCTGGGTCTACTCCCCAGCCCAGGCGGGCTGGGGCCTTGATGCGCCCAGCCCGCCCTGGCTGGGTCTGACCCAGCCCTCCTGGGCTGGGTCTGGTCCCCAGCCCAGGCGAGCTGGGGCCTTGATGCACCCAGCCCGCCCGGGCTGGGTCTACTCCCCAACCCAGGCGGGCTGGGGCCTTGATGCGCCCAGCCCGCCCGGGCTGGGTCTGACCCAGCCCAGGCGGGCTGGGTCTACTCCCCAGCCTAGGCGGGCTAGGGCCTTGATGCGCCCAGCCCGCCCGAGCTGGGTCTGTTCCCCAGCCCAGGCGGGCTGGGGCTGGACCAGGGCTGCACTATGGGTGCAGCCCGAGAAAATAAAAAATAAAAAAATGTTAAGTTCTGTTTTCAGATTTTTACCTTCACTTCGCGATGCTGCCACGATCGCATCCGAAGTCGAAATTCGACTTTTTTGGTCTCGTTGGAAAGGTGGAGTTTCGAACTCCATCTCTGGAAAATTTGGGCAACATCGGAGTTCGTTTGGTACTTCGAATTTCGTGTAGAAGTTGAACTCTGGTCGCTGTTGGTAAACAGTATGAATCTTTTTCTGGGTCCGACTTTGAGATGTCGCTGCCACTTCATCTCAACTCGGAATCAAGAAATTATTTTTGCATCTTAAAGTAGGGATGTTGGACTACATGCTTGTAAATTTTCATGACAGTTGGACACAGTTTGCTAGTCCAAATAAATTACCGAACTTGGGTTCGCAGCTGTTTTTGAATGTTTACAAACACTTAGAATATTTTTCAGTGATTTTCTGGTTTTATTGATTTCTTTGAGATTTGTCTCTAGATTTTGTACACGGGTTTTATGAATTATTTTCAAAAGATTTTTCACTCCTAAATGGCTTTCGAAATTATTATATAATATTATTTTTAATTATTAAATTAATTACTCCATAATAGGAGAGTTTTCAAAAGCCGTTTAAAGTGATTTCAAAAATCAATTATAAATCCGTTTCGCACCATTATTTTCTATAATAAAAACCTCGCACTCACTTTTTAGCACGTCGAGCGAAGTGGAAAGGTGCTTAAACGGTTAGGAAATCTCCGGCCTATGGAACCGTGTGTATTTTCTTTCCGGTTAATCCCCGACCTATTCGATTGATCGTTTTGACCTTTGGGTCTAGTTTACCGATGATACGAGGTGGACTTTTTATTGTTTGGAGTGTGAGCTTGCTATTGTTTAGGAAACCGTTTAGTGCGAACGTGGGGTATGGGACTCATTGTTAACACTTTACGGGTTCCTCTCCAAGAAGTTTGTGACACATTAGCCTCTGGGCGGCCAGTACTGGACCTCTGGGTCACCACGCCTCTGGGCAACCGTCTCTGGACACCTGCTCTATGGAGCAGTTTATTTTTCGGCGTGCGCCTCTGGGCCTTTATCCTTCTGGGAAGGATCTCGCCGTCTCGCGCGTTTCGCATCTGTGCGAGTGATCGATCACAACTCTACAGTACTTGGCAACAACGACTCCGGTCGGTGCACGTGCAATACTGGTATTATTTGATGATTTTTATATCCATTCGAGTACCGCCATTCGGTGTTGGTTCTATGGAACCATACGATGTAAGTGTGATTGCCTTGTGGATTCACAGTGTCTCTGGACACTACTTTTCAATGTTGGATTTCATTGACTTTTCAGTATATCCCCATTGCTCTTTGGAACATCGATCTTTGCTTGGGCATTGATTACAGACTCTGGTCACTCGTGGGATTATTGCCTATGGGCATTCTTTTATAGCTTTGGCTACGCCGATGATATGAGGCGATTTTATTTATTCTACACTTTGGTGTTGATTTCTCTTTGGAGATTTTTATTGTTTATTGATGATTAGGGATCGTCATTTTATTCATGTGGTTCATAATATACTTCTCTTTGGATAAGTACTGTTTTATTTATGTACCGCATTATTATATCTCAGTTATTACTGATTGTTTAGCTAGCCTGACCCGAGTGTTTTCGCTCGGGTCAGACCGAGTTGTTTCAGGTTAGGTCTTTGGACTTAGCTTCTGTGCTTCCGCTTGGACATTATCTGCTATGCTGATAGATAGCGCTTTTATTTGTCCACTATTCCGCTATTTTGTTATTATTCAGACTTTGATATGTACATATTTTTGACTCACATGTGTGAGCAGTGGCTTTGTACTCACTTATAGTATTTGGATCTGTATTGATGATGTATTGTTCTGGGATTTTATATCTGTGATGTGATTCTGTTCTGTGATGTTTTATCATTTATTACTATGCTTATTCTGATAGATCTTTAGCCATTTGTAATTTCGTTATAAGTATTTACCGAATATGTCGAACCACCTGATTGAGAAAAATTTAAATAGATTCCACCTTTCGACGTATTCGGTAGATAGTTATAGCTTGATTACAAATGGTCGCTTCCACTATACTCTATTCTCCGCTTTAACAGACAGTATTACCCCCGTAATACTCTTTGTTATAGTGGGTCTCGGAGTGGGGCGTTACAGTTTGGTATCAGAGCCTGGTTCCAGGAATAAGCATAATAAACACAGAACAAATACACTTAGTACAATACATCTTAATTAGATCCGAATTAAATCAAATCCCTTCCTTATGTTTATTGATAGATAAGTTAGGAATATGTTTAGGAATTCGTTATATTCCGTAGTATTCCTTAATTAATTATCTATCATTGAATCATGTCTAACTCTAATTCCCGTTTGACCAATTGAGCGGTGCGAGGGTCTTCTCTCAGCTCGACCTTGCCACCGGATTCCATCAGCTACGAGTCGCAGAAGACAGCATTCCTCTTACAGCATTTCGCACTCGTTATGGTTCTTTTGAGTGGTTGGTCATGCCGTTCGGCTTGACGAACGCTCCGGCTTTCTTTGTCGATCTTATGAATCGAGTATTCCGGGAATACATCGATAGATTCGTTCTGGTTTTCATCGACGATATTCTTATTTATTCTAGATCCGAGGCAGATCATGCTCATCATTTGCGGATCGTCTTGGATACTCTTCGTCAGCATCAGCTTAAGGCCAAGCTCTCCAAGTGCCATTTTGGGAGAGCAAGGTCAAGTTCTTGGGCCATATTGTATCATCTGAGAGGATTTCTGTTGATCCTGCCAAGATCGAAGCTATTCAGAATTGGAAGCAGCCCGAGAACGTTCATGATATTCGCAGCTTCCTTGGTCTGGCGGGTTATTACCGTCGATTTATCAAGGATTTCTCTCGTGTTGCACTTCCCCTCACGACTCTGACTCGTAAGGGTATTCGCTTTATTTGGTCTGATAAGTGTGAAGCTTCCTTCCAGCGACTGAAGGAACTTCTCACTCATGCTCCTATTCTGGTGGTTCCTAAGAGTAACCAGGATCTTGTTGTTTACACCGACGCTTGCGGTAGCGGCCTCGGTGCTGTGATTATGCAGAAGGATCGGGTAGTTGCTTATGCTTCTAGGCAGCTACGTCCGAATGAGGTTCGCTATCCGACTCATGATCTTGAGTTGGCAGCTATCGTCTTTGCTTTGAAGACGTGGCGTCACTTTCTATTAGGCGAACGCTTCATTCTTTACACCGATCACAAGTCATTGAAGTATTTATTCAGTCGGAAGGATCTCAATATGAGGCAGCAGCGATGGCTTGAGTTTCCCACCTCATATGACTTAGACATTCAGTATACCCCTGGCAAGGGTAATCGTGTGGCTGATGCACTTAGTCGAAAACACTCGGCGGTAGTTTCTATGATGATAGCCGAGTGGGATATTCTTGAGACTCTTTCTATGTGTGATATTCGAGATCGAGCTCCATCTTCTGATTCTCCGGCCTTATTATTCAGCCTGGAAGCTCGTCCTATCTTATTGGATCGCATTGCCCATGCTCAGCGGCAGGATCCAGAATTATTGCATCTTATTCATCTCCTTGAGTCGGGATCCAGTGATGAGACATTGTTGGATTATTCTATTGATTCTCATCGGTGTCTTCGCAGGAAGAACCGTATTTTGGTACCATCTGATTTATCACTTAGACATGACATTCTGGATGAGTGTCATCGCACTAAGTACACTATACATCCCGGGTCGAGTAAGATGTATGCCGACATGTGTCGCCTATTTTATTGGGAGGGTTTAAAGAGCGATGTTGCAAGTTATGTAAGCCGTTGCATGACTTGTCAACAGATCAAAGCTGAGCATCAGCGACCATCTGGTCTTCTACAGCCGCTAGAGATTCCATTGTGGAAATGGGATCAGATATCCATGGATTTTATTGACGGTCTGCCTCGATCGAGGTCAGGCCATACTTCTATTTGAGTCATCGTCGATCGCTTGACCAAATCAGCTCATTTCATTCCTATTAAGTCCACTCGGACTGCTCCTCAGCTTGCCAAGTTATATGTGAAGGAAGTCGTTCGACTTCATGGCATTCCTAGCTCTATCGTCTGTGATCGAGACACTATCTTTACTAGTCACTTCTGGAAGTGCCTACAGTCAGCTTTGGGCTCAAAGCTGAATCTCTCGACTGCTTATCATCCTCAGACCGACGGTCAGACGGAGAGGGTGAATCGTGTTTTAGAGGATCTTTTGCGCTGTTGTATTCTGGATTTCGGAGGTAGTTGGGAGGATCACTTACCGCTTGTAGAGTTCTCCTACAACAACAGCTTTCAGTCTAGTATCGGCATGGCACCTTTCGAGGCTCTTTATGTAAGGCCGTGTCGCTCTCCTGCTTGTTGGTTAGAATCTGGTGAGAAGCACCTTCTTGGTCCAAATTCAGTTCGGGAATCTTCTGAGAAGATTATTCTTATTCGTCAGAGAATGAAAGAGGCGCAGAACCGTCAGAAATCCTACGCGGACAACCGTAGGAAGCCTCTTGAGTTCTCCATTGGTGATCATGTCTTTATTCGGATATCTCCCATGAAGGGGGTTGTGCGTTTCAGCTCTACAGGGAAGTTGGCTCCTCGTTATGTCGGACCATTTCCTATTACGGAACGCATTGGCCCCGTTGCTTATCGTGTGGCTCTAACTGCTCATTTCTCTGGAATACATGATGTGTTCCATGTCTCTCAGCTTCGCAAGTGTGCGCGCGATCCTGATTCTATTATCGAGCCTCATATCGTGCCTGATTTGGAGATCTCACCCGATCTATCTATAGAGCAGCATCCTCTTCGTGTGCTTGATTCGGAGATCAGACGTCTTCGAAACAAAGAGGTTCCGCTTGTGAAGATTCAATGGTCGTCTAATCCTAAGGACTGCACTTGGGAGACCAGTGAATTTATCGAGCGTACTTATCCTAGTTTTCTTTCATCTTCCGACACGGGTGAGCATCTATATTTTATCTTCTGTATTCCTTTTGTGGATTAGATGTTATAGACGACTTCTATATTTAAGGAATTGCGGGGACGCAATTTTCTTAAGGGGGGGAGTCTGTAACAACCCTGAGATTGCAATTACCGAATAATAAATTAAAATTATGATTTTAAGTTGAAAAGGGAGCTAAACAAGAATTTTGGGAATTTAAATTTGCAATTGGTTTGCAAATTAAAGTATTTTGGGTTTAAAATGGGGAAATTAATATTTTTGGAATTTAATATTTAAAAGGGGAATTTTTAATGTGATAATGGGTTTAATTGGCTAATGAGACAATTATATGGTTTTAATTAAAATTAGGATGCCACTTTGGATTTTTGTTCACATGATAACCTTAGGAAAATAAACTAAGTCCTAATGGGTTTTAAAACCTCTTACCATGACCCATTAACCAACCCACTCCTATATAATATCTCAAACCCCTCCCATAAACCCTAACCCTTCTCTTCATAAATTCCTAAACCTAGATCTAAACATAATTAACGGCCTCCCTTTAGAAGACCCATCTCCTTCTCTACATGGCTAAACTTGTTTAATCCTAGCAAGGTAATGCAATCCTAGGCCTAATCACCTTCTAATCTTTAGTTTAATTTGTGAAATCTCTTTGTAATCCTTGGTTTTGTTCTCTTTTTAATTTTGAAGCTCTCTAATCTCCATCCTCTTTGCTTTGGAAAGTTGCACTTGAAGTGTTTGCTTATTTGCTTGATATTGTGCACACAAACCATTTGATCATTTGCTTCTTTGAGGTAATTACTAATAATTAGTGATTATTGCTAGTTAATTTTAGTGAAAATTTGATGCCAAAACTTGAAAAAAAACACCCCCAAATCACTAAAAACATCAATATTTGCTGGGTGGAAATTGCTTCAGCCTGAAAACGGGCTGAAATTGGGATCTGATGGCCCAAAACAGGCCTGGGTTGCACCCAGACACAGCAGGAGCAGACCAGCCCCTAGTGGGCT
This sequence comes from Allium fistulosum, assembly GCA_030737815.1. Lineage (NCBI taxonomy): Eukaryota > Viridiplantae > Streptophyta > Magnoliopsida > Asparagales > Amaryllidaceae > Allium > Allium fistulosum. The sequence goes on from CM060902.1 coordinate 1,530,686,162, forward strand.
GGCACACAAAACCCCCCCTCCCAGCCCGCCCGGGCTGGGGCCTTGATGCGCCCAGCCCGCCCGGGCTGGGTCTGGTCCCCAGCCCAGGCGGGCTGGGGCCTTGATGCGCCCAGCCCGCCCTGGCTGGGTCTGGCCCCAGCCCAGGCGGGCTGGGGCCTTGATGCACCCAGCCCGCCCGGGCTGGGTCTACGCCCCAGTCCAGGCGGGCTGGGGCCTTGATGCGCCCAGCCCGCCCGGGCTGGGTCTGGTCCCCAGCCCAGGCGGGCTGGGGCCTTGATGCACCCAGCCCGCCCGGGCTGGGTCTACTCCCCAGCCCAGGCGGGCTGGGGCCTTGATGCGCCCAGCCCGCCCGGGCTGGGTCTGTTCCCCAGCCCAGGCGGGCTGGGGCTGGACCAGGGCTGCACTATGGGTGCAGCCCTAGAAAGAAGAAAAAAAAAATAAAAAAAATGTTAAGTTCTGTTTTCAGATTTTTACCTTCACTTCGCGATGCTGCCACGATCGCATCCGAAGTCGGAATTCGACTTTTTTGGTCTCGTTGGAAAGGTGGAGTTTCGAACTCCATCTCTGGAAAATTTGGGCAACATCGGAGTTCGTTTGGTACTTCGAATTTCGTGTAGAAGTTGAACTCTGGTCGCTGTTGGTAAACAGTATGAATCTTTTTCTGGGTCCAACTTTGAGATGTCGCTGCCACTTCGGCTCAACTCGGAATAGAGAAATTATTTTTGCATCTTAAAGTAGGGATGTTGGACTACATTCCTGTAAATTTTCATGACATTTGGACACAGTTTGCTAGTCCAAATAAATTACCGAACTTGGGTTCGCAGCTGTTTTTGAATGTTTACAAACACTTGGAATATTTTTCAGTGATTTTCTGGTTTTATTGATTTCTTTGAGATTTGTCTCTAGATTTTGTACACGGGTTTTATGAATTATTTTCAAAAGATTTTTCACTACTAAATGGCTTTCGAAATTATTATATAATATTATTTTTAATTATTAAATTAATTACTCCATAATAGGAGAGTTTTCAAAAGCCGTTTTAAAGTGATTTCAAAAATCAATTATAAATCCGTTTCACACCATTATTTTCTATAATAAAAACCTCACACTCACTTTTTAGCACGTCGAGCGAAGTGGAAAGGTGCTTAAACGGTTAGGAAATCTCCGGCCTATGGAACCGTGTGTATTTTCTTTCCGGTTAATCCCCGACCTATTCGATTGATCGTTTTGACCTTTGGGTCTAGTTTACCGATGATACGAGGTGGACTTTTTATTGTTTGGAGTGTGAGCTTGCTATTGGTTAGGAAACCGTTTAGTGCGAACGTGGGGTATGGGACTCATTGTTAACACTTTACGGGTTCCTCTCTAAGAAGTTTGTGACACATTAGCCTCTGGGCGGCCACTATTGGACCTCTGGGTCACCATGCCTCTGGGCAACCGTCTCTGGACACCTGCTCTATGGAGCAGTTTATTTTTCGGCGTGCGCCTCTGGGCCTTTATCCTTCTGGGAAGGATCTCGCCGTCTCGCGCGTTCCGCATCTGTGCGAGTGATCGATCACAACTCTACAGTACTTGGCAACAACGACTCCGGTCGGTGCACGTGCAATACTGGTAGTATTTGATGATTTTTATATCCATTCGAGTACCGCCATTCGGTGTTGGTTCTATGGAACCATACGATGTAAGTGCGATTGCCTTGTGGATTCACAGTGTCTCTGGACACTACTTTTCAGTGTTGGATTTCATTGACTTTTCAGTATATCCCCATTGCTCTTTGGAACATCAATCTTTGCTTGGGCATTGATTACAGACTCTGGTCACTCGTGGGATTATTGCCTATGGGCATTCTTTTATAGCTTTGGCTACGCCGATGATATGAGGCGATTTTATTTATTCTACACTTTGGTGTTGATTTCTCTTTGGAGATTTTTATTGTTTATTGATGATTAGGGATCGTCATTTTATTCATGTGGTTCATAATATACTTCTCTTTGGATAAGTACTGTTTTATTTATGTACCGCATTATTATATCTCAGTTATTACTGATTGTTTAGCTAGCCTGACCCGAGTGTTTTCGCTCGGGTCAGACCGAGTTGTTTCAGGTTAGGTCTCTGGACTTAGCTTCTGTGCTTCCGCTTGGACATTATCTGCTATGCTGATAGATAGCGCTTTTATTTGTCCACTATTCCGCTATTTTGTTATTATTCAGACTTTGATATGTACATATTTTTGACTCACATGTGTGAGCAGTGGCTTTGTACCCACTTATAGTATTTGGATCTGTATTGATGATGTATTGTTCTGGGATTTTATATCTGTGATGTGATTCTGTTCTGTGATGTTTTATCATTTATTACTATGCTTATTCTGATAGATCTTTAGCCATTTGTAATTTCGTTATAAGTATTTACCGAATATGTCGAACCACCTGATTGAGAAAAATTTAAATAGATTCCACCTTTCGACGTATTCGGTAGATAGTTATAGCTTGATTACAAATGGTCGCTTCCACTATACTCTATTCTCCGCTTTAACAGACAGTATTACCCCCGTAATACTCTTTGTTATAGTGGGTCTCGGAGTGGGGCGTTACAGGGTCTAAAAGCTTATGCGTTAGTTTATGTACCAGTATATATATATATATATATACCTGAGTTTAGTTTATGTATATTTCTAGAGATTATATTTTATATGTGTTTAAATTAAACATTTATTTGAAAACATATATAAGGAATTTATTTTAAGTATATGTTCTAAAGTTGATTTTGAAATATATATAATATATATATATATATATATCATTTTCTTTCAATTCATACCAAGCTGATTTGATTTGTTCTCATCGATTCATATTTATCAGCTTTGTCCGTCAAATCTGTGTTCAACTTACTTCACGTTGAGATTTGTTGTTGGATCGGTCGATGGTCTAGATCATGATTCAAATCGTAGCTTGTCGTGTTATCTAATCTTTCTAGCCTCGAAAGGCGAGCAATCACTCACGATTAACATTCTTATATTTAGTAAATTTGATTTCATTTGAAATGGCAATTGAAATATGCTGCTAAATTGAACTGTTAATTATTAAATTGCAATATATGACATGCCATTATCTGTAACTATTCACCTGTGACATCTGACACCATGATCTGTTATTTATATTATATTTTATTTGTCATTAATGATATATGCATGTTGTTGATATGTTATATTTTATCATATTTGTTCTCACTCTACAAGTTCCTTATTAATTTAGAATTCCTTATGGGTTAAAATGATACATACCCGAACGATTTTATAGAATAGGGGAAAATCGTTATGGGTTGAAATGATAAACCCAAGTGATTTTCATTGATTTGAAATTTTGGTATTGCGGGTTGAAATGATATATAACCATAAATATTTAAATTGCGGATTGAAATGATAAATATCTGTATCACTTGACCATAGGATAGAAAATTATATACGGACACCATTGGTCTTTTTTTTGAAAATGATTTCCAAAGTTTTGAAGGGAAATATATGAGTTTATTTAAATATTGATTTTAAAATATAATATGTATAAATTTTAGATTTTTAAATTATATGTTTTAGGAATTTTGAATTTATAAGTTAGTTTGAAATTATAAATTTTAAGATTTTTCTTATAAAATTTATTTTCTTAAAAATATATAAAATAAGATTTAATTTAATAAATTTAATTTAATTGGTTTATAATATGTTTAAGTATTTATTTCAAAAACAAAAAAAGATTTTATAACTTTAATAAATAAAGGTTGGAAAAATAAAGTGAAATTGACTTGAAATTTAATTGGTTAGTAATTAAATATAAATAAGGATTTATTTGAATTCATTGATTTTGAGATTTTTGAAAAATATGATTTATGACTTGATTTGATAAAAAGTGATTAAACGAATATTCTCAATTTTAAATAAAATTAAGATTTAATATTTAATGTTGATTTAAATATATAAACTGGGATTTAAATAAATTGTTATAAAAATGGTTAAGGGAATAATTTCCAATTTGAATAAATTTAAAGTTAAATGTTGAAATATAAATGAAATTTATATTGTAAATGTTTGAATATTTAAACTTGAATTTTTGAACTTTAAATTGAAATGATTAAACTGAAATTGATTTAAATTGAATTTTTGAATTTAAGATGATTTAAATCGATTTGCGAAATTTGAGGAAACTAATTTTATTATTTAAAGTATTTTATTATATATATAAAAACTATTTTAAATTATAAAGTATTTTAATATATATATATATACTATTTTCAACATCTAAACTGTTTAGGTGGAAAGAGTTATGAGTACGAAAGTGTTATGATTTCAAAACCGTTATGAGTTCGAAAGTGTTACAATTTCAAAAGTGTTACGACTCTGGAAATGAATACTATTTAAAGTGAATAATGATAAATTGATGTAGTTTTGAAATGAATATGATATTTTGATATGAAGTATGAACTATTTGAAATGACCACGGTGTGAAATAAGCGTTTGGTTGTTAAAGAGACCGAGATCGGATATTGTCATACTCTCTGCCAATACCGAAAACCACTTTAACAACTGTGTACGTGGTGGAGATTCTAGAATGAATTAGGATGGTTTTGTGACGATTCTATATGATATTTACATAGCCCTGACTCCCGTGAGTTAGCTTGATGTGGCTAAAACAGGAGCCATGCCGGGCCAAGTGAGGTCATTCCTCCGATCGGACACATTTCTTCGATACCATTCTATTGCTTTTGTGATTTGATTGGGTGCACCCTTTGATTTGGGAGTGTGTCACGAGGTGGTCGGTAGTAGCTGCTATGCGTTACCACCAGTCCAGATTCGCAAACGGTATATCTACTCTGGCATTGCCTCGAGTGCCTTGTCACATGCCCTATCGCGCCTTCTACGAGTTTGGTTTGTACCATACCTATGGAGTAACCTCTGATAGACCTCCAGTTTACGGAGGAATTACGGTACTGTATAGACTATGAGAATATATAAAAATTTGTTAAGGGGGATATGGGTAACGCCTTAATGCTATTTTAATACTTTACTATAGACATATTATAATAGCGTATATTACTACATAGTAGATAGTTCCACGGATCCTTAGAGAATGGAAATCCCAAACATCCTTTAAGTTACTTGTATTTCAGTTGACATTTCACTTGAGTTGAATTTATTAATATAAGAATGTTAATCCTGACTCGAGTGTTTTGTGTTTTGCTTTACGCTCGGGTCAGACTGAGTGACACAACATTTGAGACTCACCTTTAGAGCTTCGCTTGGAGATCTATCATCATCTACTCAACTTTCCAGTTACTTCAGTTTATCCCAGTTGTTTTGTTCAGACTTGTCATTGGCATTTGTATTAATAACTTCTGTGTACTCGAGATATCTGTTGTATTTTATTCAAACTCTGTTGTTTATATAGTAGCTTCATGAACTACTATTTATCTATTCCGCTGCTTATTGTTATATTACTCTGTATCTGTGATTCTGTGATTGATTTATTAACTGTATATGCCGATTTTTGCCAAATATAAATTAACAATCTGATATTTTGAGCAATTCAAGTTCGACATGTGTGGATGCGAATGGTTCGAAATACCAGGTCGTTACAGATTATTTAAATGTTATAATTTATACAATTTCTGGGAATATAAAGTAATTTCTAATTAATGTTTAAAATATTTCAAGATACTATATATATATATGTATGTATTTTCGATTATGAGTATATTAAATAATTTTGGATAATATATAATTATTTAAAATAGTATTTGATTATAGTAAACTACTATAACGATCCACCTCCTCGACCCTCAAAAATCGACACTAATACATCCTCGGTATTCACGTGTCGTAAATCCAAATGTCGAAGAGGTAGATTGTCATGGGGTAAAAGAAAATAAAGGTAGAAGACATACAAAATAGAATCTCACATCGTATTCAACATTTAATTATACATATGAGTAGTACATGCAACTACTCAAAATTACTCTATTAGAGTTCTAGTAAATACTAATCCAGCCAGGATAGTTATAACTGTCTATCCTTATAAGTGCTGGTAGATACATAACACATAATATAGTGGAAATAGAAATAGATGACTATCTACATAGGAACCTCCAGCTTCATGTCCAGTGCTACCTCCAAGATGCTCTATGTAGCCTAACTACTTAACTGCCAAAAAAATAGGGCACCCAGAGTTTAAGGGAAAAGAAAATAAACTCCATTTCATCATGAGACTGGTATGAGAAACTCAAATACAGATATTTTGAAACAAATGGTATCTCATAAGACCACGCCGCACATAAACATGAATTTTTTTTACCTTATGATAACCAAAACATTTGCTACGAAAAATCAAGGAATATTATTTTTAATGACATTCTTTTGAAAATACTTTTCAAGTAAACTTATATTATCTTAGCCAAAATTGTTACATTGATTAAATTCTAGCAATCAACAATCAAGTCCAAAGGCACTTATTAGAGAATGGATTTCCATACATTGGCAAAGTAACAAACTAACTTCCATACAGTACATCTCTAGAGGGATATACCAAGGATCAACACCTTTGAAACCTCTGCACTTGGCAAGACCGGCCTACCCGCAGACCCCTCTGGTGGCGGACAGAATCGAATATGACATCACCCTGGTCACAACCGACCTATCCGGGATCCCATAGCATACACAACATACTCAACATATAGAGAGTAATCTAGAAAGGTGATGACCATACCCTAATAGTTGCGAACCACATAGCCTTACGTCAAGCCCTATTTTTGCCATTTTCGGGTGATGAGGCCCGAGGTAACGATTACCTTTCATATAGCACATTCCATTTTGATTACCACATTTCCAATTCCATCACACACTATTGGTTTCCACAAATGTACAACCTCTGAACTTGTACATCTCAAAGAAGGATGTTAAGTGTAAAAGAGTTACTTCCTACACTACCAAATAAATGAATGTTTGTAAAAATCAATATGCATGTAAGTTAGAAATGCAATATCCGACATTCGTCCATACAAGTTGTCTAGGAATAGGAAAAACTGAAGGAACTTTCCTACTACATCCTATCGGGAGTCACCCCTAGGATCAGTAGCGAACAACCCTTACATCAAAGATCAAACGAAGATACTACTGCCACAAATATGATATGGGAAATTTCCCCCAAGGGTCGATGACTAGTAGCCCTACATTATATATTCTAATTTATTATCATCCATGTCTTCACTTAGAATGCGTATATTGGTTCGAAGTGGTTTTTAGGTAGGAATCACCCAAATCTGATCCCCTTTCCTTTGAACCAATCATCGATAAAAATGTTAAGTTTGAGGGTGATTATCATTACATTTATTAATATCTATTATCAAATAAAATATCTCTTTTAGAGATATAAATCTTTAAATCATAATCTTTTCCAGTTTATACGAAATCATTAAACCTCTCTTTAACTTTGGAAATACCAATTCAAAATCATCTCTCGTAAATCACATTTCAAAACCTTATTGAGTAAAAAGGGTCGATAGAAATTATACTAATTCTACTCAATATCAATTTCCGTAGTCAACCTTTACTATCCATCAAATAACGGTGGAATCACATTTTAAATTCATAGGATATTATAGGTTCCCTCCTCGGAATTTAATACCAAGTATAAGAAGATTATTTCTATACAATCCAAGTTGTATTAAATTTGGAAAAATTAAACCTTTTATACTTGCCCCATTTCCGACATTTCGACCTTATCTATTGCTCGCCGAGAAAAGAGGCTAGATGAGCCAAGGCACTGGTTGCTCCTAAACATATCCTTAGTTTAAGAATCACAGATCCAGATCTCACGAATAGAAAAATCCAGTCTACTCATCGGCTCTTAGAGCCAAGATGAAATCACTTGATTATAATAGCTTTTCTTTAAATCATTTATTTAAACTCTTAAAAATAAATTATAAAACCTCCACCTTATCTTTAAAATACTTAATTATTCATTTGAAAACATTTATAAAAGATTTTGGAAAGAACACTTAACTTTAAAGCCATATTTCAAAAGTTATTAAAATTGCTGCAAAAAGTGCTGCGAATAGTGCTTTTAAGGCTTATTTAATCAAAACAAATTTTCTATCATTTAGAAATTCATTTTCATAACTCAAATCTCTTTTAAAATATTTTAAAATGTTTATGGAATTTATTCCATATTTTTTAAAGAATTAAAAGTATCAATTTTACAAAATTTATCGCTTTGGTTTCCGAAATGCTAAACCACGACTATTTTGAAAACTTGATTTTCTCATATTTCAAAATCTACTAAACAAAATCTTGATTCTTTTTTTTTGTTTGAAAACAATGATTATAAAAGTTTGAAATATTCTTATTGCATAGAATTTTGACTCCGTTTCCATCGTATAAATGAATTTAACTTTCTACGGTGCGAAATTGCACGCTACCATTACTCGACGTGCCTATTTTAACTAAATTTTCAAATCCCTTCCAAACTTTGTCAAAATAATTTTAAATGTTTATAAGCATTTCTAAATCATTTTAAACCATTTTAAAGAGGTTTAACAATCTCATATCTATCATTTCATTTATTAAAGAAAAGTGATTTCCTTTATGATATTCGACGTGTATTAAACATAAATTGTTTCTCATAACTAAAAAAACATATTATCATATTCAAACATGGTTCACAATCATCACAGTCAAGCATATCCAAACATGTATATCATCCAGTATATCAAAATATAAATAGAGTTTCTCACTTGAATTCGTTTCTAACTTTACGAAAATTTGCTATGACTTCGCTACGATCGCACTAGACCCTATGGAATCGAGCCTTGGACCTTTGGGAAGGCTCGGCCTATGCTTGCAAATGGAGCTGGGCTCGGCCAAGGGTGGTGGATGGTGTGGCCGTTGGTTTCAAGGGGAGAAAGGAGTGGATTTGCTTTGGTTTGGAGGTGTTTGTATAATACACACACACACAGAGTATAACTTTAATTTTTTTTGCAGTAAAATTTTCCATTATTTTTTAAGGCAAGAGGCCATTAAAGTGGAGTATAAATAAGTGAAGAAGCTTAGGAATTTATGAACAAATGAAGTGAAGTTGGATGGTGGTATTTATAGGCAAAAAAGTGGATAAATATATCTTGATATCATGTGCACACACATCACCATTGCCTCATCCATTTGCCTCCCTCCTCCATCACTATGCACGGCCGAACATCCCCCCATGTGGCTACTCCATGTGCTTGTATTTTGGGTGTAAGAGGTTGACTTTGGTTTGCTTAAGGATGAAGTTTAGGAAAATATCTTAGATATTTTGTAATATATATAAGTGTATTTGTATATTTGTATGTATGTATGTGCATGTAAATGTGTCCATGTATATCTCAAATGATTCACAACTTTTCTATGTTAAATCATTACGGATTTCGATTTCGATTTCGATTTCCGTTCATATTTTCACTTCTTATTTAATATATAAACAAAGTTTGACAATAATATTTATATCATTATATAGTAATTAAAAGGGCTTATTTAATAATTAAAATAATTATTAAATCATTTAAAGTCAATTTAAATTCAAAAATCGTTTATTCCAAAAAAGTGATATTATTGACGTTGTCATAAAGGGATTTAAATTTCTAAAATAAGATAAATAATTTTATTACATTTTCTCACTCATATAGATAAATGAGTCTATGTATCCAACTTTGTGCATGATGTCGGATGGTCTAAGAGCTGTTTATCAATAAAACGATTTTCGGTCTTTTTATCGATATTTTCCAAAGTGTATAGTTTCGTAAATATTCATTCAAAATAAGATTACCAATATTATTTATTGTTCAAAACATTATCATTTATGTAAAAAATCTTATATTTGAGTATTTTAATTTTTTTTCTCGAAGTGACGAATTTGCGGGTCGTTACGTGCTTCCCCCTTAAAAGAATTTTGTCCTCGAAATTAAGGATAATAAGAAAATGTCTGAAAAAGGAATGTATATTTGACAAGGGGAGATATATACAAGATATGATAAGTTATGACACCACAGGCGGTGAGTACACTATCTCGATACCACATGCAATCTATACAGCAATAATAAACTCAGGATAAGCTTTCCTTATTCTATCTTCTGTTTCCCAGGTGCAGTCTTCGGCTGACGTGCACGTATGTGCATATTTTTACCATCATATTTAATCTAATTAAATTAAATAAATAATCATATTGGGTATTTTAACTTGTTTAAACCAAAATTCAAATTATTTTCAAATCGTCATATTTTCATCTTCATATAGGGGCAAAATGGTCATTTTTGTGCATATATTAATTTATGAACATTTACTTGGAAATTTCTACATTATTTTGTAGGAAATTGGCTTCAAATGAAAGAGGGTTTCATGGAAAATATGCATGCATAAATGAATACAAAGGAATGAAGATAGAAATAGTTCAAACTCATGATAATGGAGGACCCCACCTACCCACCTATCTTAATTAGAGGCTAATGCACATGCTAATAGAGTTTAAAGCTTCATGCACACTTAAATGATGAATTTTTGATGCTAATGATTACTTGGCCTCCACACTTCCTAAGAGGGTATTTTGGGTATTCCCCAAAAAAGTGGATTAGGGTTTCATACATGTATAAATACCCCTTATGCTTCATGTAACCTTTCTTAGCCTTTCTTTAGTTTAGTTTAGGCTCACAAATAAATCAAGTTCTCTTCTTTCTTTTCATGGCTACTTAGCCATTTCTTTTATGTAATTTTTTCATGCAATTTTAATTCAAGTCTTTTCTTGTTTATTTACTTTCATGTTAGTAGTGTAGATCTACTTTTATTTTATGCAAGTAGAATAGCTCTTCCTTTACTTTGCTTTCATTTTTTGTGTGTTTCATGTTGCATGCTACTTGTGTTGATATGATAACACAAATGAGTGGCTAAACCCCTTCAATTTAGGGGTAATGAAGCTCTCTAATTATGTAGCTTCAACATAACTTGTTAATTTTGATCTCTTTTGTGCTTAAATGAATGTTGACGTGATTTATTGTTTCATGTTGAATTTGATAGTCTATGTTGTTCATAACAAATATGCTATGCCTAAACAATCACAAACATTAATTACCTCTTCATCCACGTATGATGATGGTGATGAAGTGAATGTTGAAATCAAAATTTGATGGTCTATATTTCTAATTAATAGTCAATAGGCCATACTTAAAATAGATTTCATTTTCAACTTGTTGTTATTTTTCATGAGAGTTAAAAAGTAGTTTAAATGGTGTTATATAGTTTGATGGCTTATGTTGAGATAATTAATAGCACAAATAGGCCATACTTATGATAAGCACATCAATTAAACTTACAAATGACCAAAAAAGAGAGATCATAATTTCATTTTGTTGAACTATGTGATCTAGAGAGTGGATTTATCTCTAAATTGTCATTTTGTTCTCATAGCTTTCATTCACTTTTGTAGTGTCAGTTTTTAAATTTTCTTTGTAGTTAAAACAATCGCTCGATTTTGGTATAATTTGATTGAATAGGAATTTAAAATTGAACATTTCCCAGCGGATCGACCCGTACTCGCCACGTACTATCATTGTATGCCGTGCGCTTGCGGTTATTTTTATTATAAATTCGTTCGACTGTTTTCTAAACTGATAGAATATCTATCAACGAACAAGTTTTCCTTATTCTATCTTTTGTTTCCCAAGTGCAGTCTTCGGCATCGCCACTCCATTGAACATTAACCAACTTTACAACCTTCCTTCTTAATCGCTTCTCATCATGATCCACGATTCGAACTAGTCGTCTGATAACTGCCAAATTTGGTTCTACTTCTAAATCTTCCTGGGCAGCTGTTTCCACAATCTATCAAATCATGCACATATTTCTATAGATGGGATACATGAAAGACGCTATGCATAGCAGACAACCTTTCAGGCAATTCCACATGATAAACTAATGGGCCAATTCGCTCAAGAATGGGAAAAAGGTTCAATAAATCGAGGTGCTAACTTTCCTGCCCATCCAAATCTTACTACTCCTCTCATCGTAGAGACTTTCAAGAATACAAGATCTCCAACCGAGAATTCCAAATTCTTGCACCTTTGATCCGCATAACTCTTCTGCATGCTCTGGACTTCTTTCATCTTCTTCTGATCATGTCCACCTTTTCTGAACTTCTCAAATCATATCGGGACCCAGTACTAACCGATCTCCGGTTTCGATCCAACTTGCTGGGGATCTACATGAATGACCATATAAAGCTTCATATGGTGCCATGCCAATACTTGCCTGATAGTTGTTATTATTAGAGAATTCCACCAGATGAAGATAATTTACCTATGAAGCTCCAAAATCTAAGATACAAGCTCTCAGAAGATCTTTTAACACTCGATTTACCCTTTCAGTTTGCCCATCAGTTTGGGGATGATATGCAGTGCTTATACTCAGCTTCATTCCCAAAGCTTTTTGTAATGCCTCCTAAACTTATTGGTAAAGCTTGGGCCTCGATCAATGACTATGCTTCTTGGGACACCACGCAATCAAACAATTTTCCCCATGTATATTTCTACAATTCTCGTAGCAGTTCTTGTTGGCTTTCCTAGGATAAAGTGTGTGTTTTTGATCAATCGATCTATGATAACCCAAATGCCTTCCTTTCTCTTTCTTGATTGAGGTAAGCCATCGATGAAATCCATCGATATGTGGTCCCATTTTCAAGTCATAATTTCAAGAGGTTGAAGCAATCCAGTGGCCTTTTGCTGATCGCTTTTAATTTGCTATCAATTTCCACATCTACTAACATGGATGAAGATGTCTCTCTTCATGCTTTCCCACCAAAATGTTCATTTCACATCTCTATACATTTTATTAACCCCATGGTGAATATTAAGCTTGGATTGATGGCTTATAGTCAACACTTCTTATCTTAAGTTGTTAATATTGGGAACACAAATTCTTCCATTTAATCGTAATATTCCATGGTTATCTACTTCAAAGCTTGAATTATGCCCTCTGCTTATATCCTTAATAGTCTTCCATAGACGCCGATCTTCTCTTTGTTTGCTAGAAATTCTCTCTAGAAGAGTTGGAGTCACTACCAGATAAGCCATAACGGCATGCTTTCTGCTTAACGCATCTGCTACTAAGTTGGCTTTCCCGATGTATATAGAATATCTAGATCATATAACGTCAGAAATTCTAGTCAACGCTGGTATCTCATATTTAAGTCCTTCTGCGTGAAAAGATACTTCAAAGATTTATAATCTGTGAAGAGTTTGAACTTTTCACCCAGTAAATAATATCTTCAAATCATTAATGTGAACACAATGGCTAATAGTTCTAAGTCGTGTGTTGCATAATTTTGCTCATGCGTCTTTAACTGCCTACTAGCATATGCAATAACTTTCTCATGTTGCATTAGAACTGCACCTACTCCTTCCCACAAACATCCGTATAAACGATTAAACCGCCACTTTCATCAATAATAGTCAGGACTGGAGGTTGCTAACCTTTTCTTAATCTCCTGGAATGCTTCCTCACATTTCGACGTCCATTCAAATTTAACATTCTTCATAGTCAACTTTGTTAAGTGATAGAAAATCTTGGAGAAGTCTCGAATAAATCTCCGGTAGTATCCTGCTTATCCTAAGAAGCTACAAATGTCCTACGGAGTTGTTGGTTGTTTCCAATCTAGAATGGTTGTAATTTTCTCCTGGTCAACTGAGATTCCTTCCTTTGACACAACATATCCAAGGAACCTTACCTTTTCTTCTCAGAAGTGGTATTTTGAGAACTTAGCTTTGAGCACGTTCCTTCTCAATATTTCTAGCACAATCTCTAAATGCCTTTCATGTTTTTCTTCGGCCTTTGAATATATAAGAATATCATCAATAAAAACCAACATAAATTTGTGGAGCACATCTCTAAATACTCTATTCATAAGGTCCACAACATAAGCAGGCGCATTGGTTATTGGTTAGCCCAAAAGGCATAATCAACCACTCGTAGAAATCATTTGGTCCTCTGGATGCAGTTAAGGGAATGCAATCTTCTGTTATCTTTAATTGATGAAATCCTGTAGCTAGGTTCATTTTGGAGAATATTCAAGCACCATAAAGTCGAACAAACAATTCATCAATACGGGTAGAGGATACTTGTTCTTAACCATTTGCTTATTTAGGTCTCGATAGTCTACATAAAGTCTTAGGGAGCCGTCTGAATTTGCGACGAAAACTACAACTGAGCTCCGATTTTAGCGACTTGGTCTAGTTAGTCCTTTCTTTAACAATTCATTAGTTTAATTCCTTAATTCATTTACTTCCATGAGGGCCATTCTTCAAGAAGAGTGAAAAAAAGAACTTGCACTAGAAATCAAGTCGATTCGAAACTCAATCTCCCTATGTGGTGGTAAACTTTTAACTTCCTCAAAAATGTCCGAAAATTCCGTAACAATTGGTATTTCTTCTGGACGTTTTTGAAACGAATTTAGGGCATACATAGAACTATCTTTACTAGACTTGGTTCTTCACACGTTATTTTAAAAGGTTCATTTCTTTTATTTCCCAAATGCACTGTCCTTTCAACACAAGAAAAAACATCCTTATATTCAAACAACCAATCCATACCGAGTATGATCTCAAATACAATAAAATCGAGGATGATTAGGTTACATGAAATTTTTTGAGATAAGTAGGAAACTTGTACTTTTTCACAAACCGGTTATTTAGAAATAAAACTATGGGAAGCCCCAATATCAAATAATACTCTAACTTGATTTTTATCAATCCAGATATTACCTTCTAGAACTCTCTTGCCCTTTGCATCAGTCAAAGTTGAGGGTTCATCTTTAATGACAAAAACTTTGACCCATTCTCCTTTCTTATCAGTGGGCAATCCTTCTTCTGGTGCCCTAGTTTGTGACAATTATAGTAGGTCCTATCCTAGACTTAGGATTCTTACAGGTGTTGGAAAAATGACTCTTCTGGCTTGCCTTGCCATGGCTTCTTTCCCAATTGATCAATTTTCTCTTCTTCTAGTTATTGTTGCCGCTTTGAGTTGTGGGCGGATTCTTCTTGTCCATAGTTTCATATCAGAAATCTATGTCTACCAAATCTATGAAGGTTCCCTTTACATGCCCGGTCATCCTATCTTGCTATTGCCCCTTCATCCTAGTGATAAACATCTCATTTTTCTTTAAAGGAGTGCCTATCAGTCCTGGTCCTAAATAGGAAAATTCACTGAAATTGTTGAAATATTCTTCAACGGACATTTCTCCTTCTTTAAATCCATAAAACTCTGATAAAAGTGGGATTTTATTATAGCTAGCATATATTGTTCTTCCAAGACTTCCTTGAACTGGTCCCATGAGAAATTATTTTCTGGATCATTCAGAGTGATGGATTCCCACCATGCTAGAGCACCTTCCTATAGTTGCCAAGAAGCTAAGAACCTTTTCTGCTCGTCCTCGATATTTAATCCCTTAAAAATTCTTTCATAAGAGCGGATCCAAGCCTGAACTTCAGTAATGGACTTCATTCCTTTGAATAGTTTACCACCCAAACTAGTATAATTCATGCATAGAGTAGCCAAGTTAATTTGAGGTTGCATAGTGATTACCACTTCCTCTATTACTGAAGCATTTGATCAACCGTTGGTGGCCGTAGTGTTGCTACCTCCCCTTCCCATTCGTCCTCTTCTGTTACTCATTTCCTACCATCTGCATATAGTAAGGAAACATCTTTAGAATGACAGACGAGATTATCTTAAGGAATGGGCATAAAACTCGAATATACTTATTCAGATAAAATTTCAAATATGGGCTTTCTTTGAGTAAACTCATTCTAGGGCATTACTAACCCTATCTCTAACGAGTTGACCCAATCAAGGCTTAGGTATTCACTAAACCATAAGCTCTGATTCAAAATGTGACGACCTACCTCTCGACTATTAGAATTCGACACTAATACATCCTCGGTATTTACGTGTTGTAAATCCAAGTGTTGAAGAGGGAGATTATCATAGGCTAAAAGAAAATAAAGGTTGAAAATAGACAAAGTAGAATCTCACATCGTGTTCAACATTTAATTATACATATGAGTAGTACATACAATTACTCAAAATTGCTCCATTAGAGTTCTAGTAATTACGAATCCAGCAAGGATAGTTATAACTCCCTATCCTCACAAGTGTTGGTGGATACATAACACATTATACAGTGGAAATTGAAATAGATGACTATCTATATAGGACCCTCCAGCTTCATGCTCCATGCTCCTACCAAGATGCTCCATGCTACCTAACTACTTGGCTGCCCGAAAAATAAGGCACCCAGAGTTTAAAGGAAAAATGAAATAAACTCCAGATCGGTCATGGGTATGAGAAACTCAAATACAGATATTTTCAAACAAAGGGTATCTCATATGACCACGCCACATATAAACACGAAACGAGCTTTTACCTTATGATAACGAAAGCATTTTCTACGAAAAATCTAAGAATATTATTTTTAATAACATTCTTTTGAAAACACTTTTCAAGTAAACTTATATAATCTTAGCTGAAATTGTTACATTGATTAAATTCCAGCATAGCAGGTTCTACAATCAAATAAAAAGGCACTTATTGGAGAATGTATAATGGCATGGTAAGGAACTACCTTATGTACAGTACATCTCTAGAGAAATGTACCGAGAATAAGCACCTTTGAAACCTCTGCACCTAGCAAGACCGGCCTACTTCCAAACCCTAGTGGCAGATAGAACCGAATATGACATCACCCTAGTCCTAACCGATCGATCTGGGATCCCATAGCATACACAACATACTCAACATATAGAGAGTAATCTAGAAAGGAGATGACCATACCCTAATGGTTGCGAACCACATAGCCTTACGACATGCCCTTATTTAGCCATTTTCAGGTGATGAGGCCCAAGGTAACGATAACCTTTCACATAACACATTCCACTTTGAATGCCACATTGCCAATTCCATCACACACTATTGGTTTCCACAAATGTACAACCTCTGAGCTCGTATGCCTCAGAGAAAGGTGTTAAGTGTAAGGGAGTTACTTACTACACCACTAAACAGATGTACGTTTGTAAAAATCAATTACATGTATGTTAGAAATGCAATGTCAGACATTCTTCCATTCAAGTTGTCCAAGAACAGGACAACCCGAAGGAACTCTCCTACTACATCCTTTCGGGAATCACCCCTAGGATTAGTAGCGAGCAAACCATGCACCAAAGATCAAATGAAGATACTACTGCCATATATATGATATGGGAAATTTCCCTAGGGTCGGTGACAAGCAGCCCTACATTCTATCTTCCAATTTAATATCATTCCATGTCTTCACTTCGAACGTGTATATTGGTTCGAAGTGGTTTTTGGATAGGAATCATCCAAATCTGATCCTGGTTCTTTCAAACCAATCATCGATGAAAATGTTAAGTTTCAGGGTGATTATCATTTCATTTAGTAATATCTTTTATCAAATAAAATATCTCTTTTAGAGATATAAATCTTAATATCATATTCTTTTCCAGTATATACGAAATCATTAAACCTCTCTTTAACTTTAAAAATACCAACTCAAAATCATCTGTAACATCCCCCTACTTGGAGGCCCAAAACTAACGGCTACAGATGCTATAGTCATCCATAGTTATTAATCCTCGATGACCAAATACGGCGGTGTTAGGTTCATTGATACACAGGAACACATGAATATGGAGAAATTTTTAAAACATCAAACAAGATCACATTCAAATTCAAAACATTTCCAATTCATTACATAATCCCACAATCGTAAACCACGTTCAGAGAAAATATATTTATTACAACATACGCCAAGATCGACATATGAAGATGCCTCATTGGATTATCAGAGTATATACAGGCAATATAACAATTTTACCATTACAAACAACACATCAGAATCAAATAAAAGAGAACTCTATATAGCTAACATGCCTCATGAATGTCTCCTGTAACACCCAATATTTTCGGTAACATTATGTAGGATATTTAATTAGCTAAATTAAATAAAATAGTGTGTTGATTAGGGGATTGAGATTTGATTTAATTAAGGAGTAGCCATGCCATTTAACTAATGAATTAAAATAAGAGTTAACATGAAATAGGGGAAGGGTAAAATAGGAAAGAGGCCATTCCTATATCCTTAAACCTTGGCCGTGTTTCTCCATACACATTCATTTCTAATTTGTCAAAAATTTTCAAACTTAAGGCCGGCCACCATTAATAAGAGCAAGAGAAAAAAGATTAAGACAAGCTAAGGAAGAAGCTTAATCAAATCAAATCCGTTCACATCTCAATCCCTTTAATCTCTAAAGTTAAGGTGAATAATGACTACATCTCAAATTTCTTATTGTTTTCGTTTTAAGTTGAATGCGAACTTATTTGCAATGATTTGCCATGTTTTTGAATGATGGAATGATTATATATACTTGTTGATGATTTATGGTTGTTCATATAAATTTTATGACATGTTTTGATATGAAAACCCTATTAAATGACATCCAAATGACATGTTTTAATATGAAAACCACTTCTCCAATGCTTTCGAAGGGATGGTTTCGAAACCATCACTTTTATACTTAGGAATGATTATGAAAGGAATGCTTTCTACTTTAATGGGTTTCTGATCCTTTTGCTCTATTTGAAGGTATAATCCAAATGGTTTCGACCGAAATGGTTTTCAAAGGTTTCGAAGGGGTAAATTTTTGAATAGTTTCGAAAGGTTTCCACATGTTTTAAATTGAACCCAAAGGCTTTCGAAAGGTTTAGTGTTTAATGCATTCGAAAGGGTTTTAGATGAAGGTTTCAAAGGGGTGGTTCCCCAATGTTTTCGAAAGGTTTTAAAGAAAGATTTTCCAATGGTTTCGAAGGAGTCGAAAGGGAAGGTTTTTCTTGTTGTTTCGAAAGGATTAAAAGGAAAGGTTTTCCTAAGGTTTCAAAAGGCAATGTTTAAAGGTTTTAAAAGAAAGACGTCTAAGGTTTTTTAAAGCTTTCAAAAAGAAGGATTTCCAATTGTTTCGAAAGGGTTTTGAGAATGGTTTCGAAAGGAAGATTTTTGCCTTTCGGCCTAAATTAAATAAAGGGTTTTACTTGGTTTAGAAAGAGGTACTTCCAATGGTTTCGAAAGGGGTACTTTCAATAGATTCAAAAGGGGGACTTTCAAAGGTTTAAATGTTTTCATCAACTAAGATTTGAGTAAAGTATATATATAACATGGCAAGGTGATTTTGAGTAAAACAAAGAATATATATAGATTTTCCTTATTTGAGTTTGATTTAAAGGTTTTAAATCATTTTGAAAAGGTTTTCATGGAAAATTATGGGAAGGGATCTTTAAGTAAAATGACTCAGATATTAGAATACCAAATGATACTGGTATAGGGTTGCACCCTATACATTAGCTATTAGCCCCAGCTAATTATGTCCAAAATTCCACTGTGTAGGGCTTTATAACAGGTAAGACTAAAATTATGATTACACAGAAAGGAATATATGTTTGTATACAGATAGGTTATTGGTGAGTCCGCAAAACCATTAGGATCAGGTGACCATGGGAAATGTTAAGTTAGGGACAGATCATCCAGATTGAAATGTATTTACCAGATAGTTAAGGATAGATCGTCTAGAAAAGGAGTGTCTAATAGATGTTAGATAAATTTTGATATATTGTCTGGTAGGCCCGAGTCAGCCAAAGGTTAATAGTTAGCCAAACAAAACTATAATGTTTGAACAGGTAGTTCATTTATTACCTGATATGTATGTTTACATAATGATGCTTTACAAATTTTAACCAGTTTTGGTTGCAGGAAAAGATATGCAAAAGATATGTTTTAAAGGATGTTAGTGAGGGAAAACCAGTTCAGCTAAGCGGCGTGGTCTCACTTAACATAAAATAATCAAGATGTATACTATTATTCACACCAGGCTTTATGTCTGACTCGAAGTTTTTGTTTTCCCCTTAAGCTCTCGGGTGGTTAAATTTGATTTAAGTAGGCTGAGGGTTGAGATTTTCAGGTTTTTGTTGTTTTGACGAATAAAGCTTCTAGAGACGAGTAGGTGGCTAACGGATAGCTATTTAGGAGTTGCAGTTTATTCTATGTATTTCCACTGTGTATATTAATTCAATTATGACTATATTGCTTTGATCAACCAAGGAGGCATCGTCATATGTCGCTCCTGGCGTATTATTATAATGTTTATTTTTGATCTTTACCTGGGAAATGATATGGGATTATGTAACTTGGATATGAATTCGTTTTGAAATGTAAACGGTAAAATGTTATTTTTGAAATCTGTGATTTGTTCATATTTAAGTGCTTCTGATATTATAGACATTAGCATTACCGTATTTGTCACCAGAAGTTAATACTATATATGACTACAGCATCTGTAGCGCTTAGCTTTTGGCCTCCAGATACGGGATGTTACAACTTGGTATCAGAGCATAGATTTATGAAAAACTTTAAACTAAAAAATGATTTTTGAAAACATAATCCTTAGGAATTAGAGTATGATCGGGGTGTGGGATAGCGCTATAGTAACGTACTTGTATTTGCTATATATAAGTATACGCTTTATCTCCAGTCTCCTATCTTTGTTAGGTTATTTTTCTGTATCTCATGAGGTTTGAATACAGATATGGATGGTAGAAGAGGAAGAGTTAACCCAGGAGGGTAGGGCACCGATGGGAATGCCAGACCTAATGCAAGGAGGACCCCAGGTCAAGCATAAGTAGAGAATGTGGGTGCTGGAGTCCTACAAGTTGGAATGGAAGCCATGTATCTGTTTTCATGAATATGATGGAAGCGGGAGTTGTTGCTGGAGTAATTGGAGGAGGAGTTTAGGAAGCTCCAATTGACAATGACTATGCTAAGTTGAGTGGAGATTATGCTAAGCTCAGAGGGAAGCCATTTGTTGGAACCGAGGATGCTTTTGGGGTGGAAAACTGGTTGTTGCACTATGAGAGAATATTTGTAAACTTGAGGCTCAATGATGAGCAGAAGAGGAGGTTGGCATTGAGACAACTTCAGGGAGCTGCTTTATTTTGGTGGAATAGTGTGACTATGGCAGTGGATGAGGAGACTATGACATGGGCAAAGTTTAAGAGGAGGTTCCAGAAGTGGTTCATGTTTGTGATGGCGTAGTCTGTTTTGATTCGAAAGTTTGCTGAGCTAGAACAAGAACAGATGACTGTTCTGGAGTATGCCAGCAGGTTTGAAGAGTTGGATAGATATGGTTATGCCACTATTGATACAGTGATGAAAAGGAATGAGAAGTTTATCAGGGGATTGAAGCTTGAGTTGGCCAGGGCTACCTTACCGCATATTAGAGATCCCTGTGATGTGGTTGTGGAAATGGCTTTGAGGCACGAGGAGATGCTTGCGTGTTAGGAGAAGAGTAAGGTGAAGGAAGTCCAGGTTGGGCAAGGTCAAAAGAGGAAGTTATTCCTCAAGAAGGGTGCTCAGAAGGGTGGAGCAGCCAAGAAGGGGAAGTCTGAGGTGGTCTGTTTCAAATGCGACAAGAAGAGTCATTTCGCCAATAAGTGTCGTACTGGAAAGACAACGAAGGTGATCGAAAAGAAGAACATTAGATGCTTTAACTGCGATCAGATAGGCCACTATAAGAATCAATGCAAGAGCCCGCTAAGGATGGAAATGGCAAGGTGTATGCATTGGAGCCTGCTACTTCGAAGCCAACAGCTCAGGAGAAGGGAAAGATAGTTTTGGGAGGACGCTTTAGATTCATGGTATGTCTGTTAGCGTTCTATTTAATACTGGTGCATCACATTCTTTTATATCTAGATGTTTGATAGATAAGCTTAACTTAAAACCCATATATTTAGTTACTTCCTTACGGGTTGCGAATCTGATAAAAGGGTATGCAACTCTAGGGTTGAGATGTGACCAGTTAGAGTTTGACTTGTTAGGTCATGCTTTTGTTTGAAGTTTGCATGTGTTTGATTTTGTGAGGTTCGGGATTATTCTTGCGATGGATTGGTTAAGCGAGTACAATGCTAGGATATTTTTCTATGATAGGAAAATATTTCTTAGGCACCATGATTATAGTGATCGGATAGTTCATACCGTAGAAGGTGCTAGCGGTGAGGTGAACGCTTTATTGGGTGTTATGGAGTTGGAAGATAAGATGAATCGAGTTTTCATGGTTAGAGAATTCATAGATGTTTTTGAGCTTGTAGTAGGATTGCCACCGAAACGAGCCATTGAGTTTCAGATAGATTTGGTTTAGGGAGCAAAACCAGTGAGTAGGCCGCTAAGCAAAATGACACCTACAAAGATGAGGGAGTTGAAGGTGCAGTTGGTGGATTTAGAAGGCAAGAGTTTTATCAGGCCGAGTAGTTCACCTTGGGAGGCGGCCGTAGTATTTGCTAAGAAGCCGGATGGATCGTTAAGGCTATGTATCGATTATCGTAAGTTGAATGAGAAGACGATAAAGAATCGGTATCCATTACCGAGGATTGATGGTTTGTTCGATCAGTTAAGTGGAGCCAAGATATTTTCCCTGTTGGATTTGGCGACATGTTTCCATCATCTCAGAATAGCAGAGAATAGTATACCTTAATGGCGTTTAGGACAAGGTATGGATCGTACATATGGTTAGTTATGTTGTTCAGACTGACTAATGCGCTGGCATTCTTTGTGGATTTGATGAACCGAGTTTTCCGAGAGCACTTGGATAGGTTTGTATTAGTTTTTATAAATGATATCTTGATATACTCTAAGGATGAGAAGGATCATGGAGTTCATCTTAGAGTGGTGCATGAGATGCTGAGGCAGCATCAACTAAAGGCGAAGTTTTCGAAGTGTCATTTCTGGAAAAAGGAAGTGAAGTTTCTGGGTCATGTAGTCTAAAAAAAAAGGTTGTCAGTAGATCCGACTTGAAGCGGTGAATAGTTGGAAGAGAACCAAGATAGTGACTAAGATAAAGAGCTTCCTTGGATTAGCTGGTTATTATCGGAGGTTCATTAAGGATTTTCGCGGATAGCGACACTAATGACCAAGCTAACAAGAAAGGATGTGAAGTTTGTGTGGACTGATAAGTGTGAGGAAGAATTTCAGAGTTTGAAACACTTATTGACACATGCACCTTTGTTGGTTGTTCTGGAAGGGAATCGGGATTTGGTGGTTTATACTGATGCATGTGGAACATGATTAGGAGCCGTGCTAATGCAGAGAGGTAAGGTGATTGCCTATGCTTTTAGACAGCTTAGACTGCATGAGGTCAGATATCCGACACATGATTTGGAATTGGCTGTAGTGATTTTCACGTTGAAGGTGTGGAGACATTACCTTTTAGGAGAGAGGTTTGAGTTATATACAGATCAAAAGTCACTGAAGTATTTTTTCTCTCAGAAGGAGTTGAACATGAGACATCAGAGGTGGTTAGAGTTTGTCGCTGCTTATGATTTTGGAATTGAGTACACACTAGGGAAAGACAACAAAGTCGCAGATGCACTTAGCAGAAAGCATCAGACTACAGTGTTGGCGATGATCGCTGAGTGAAAGGATTTGGAAGCCTTGGCAGCTTGCAGAGTGCAGTAGAGATCTGAGGCTGGGTCCAGTGGAGAGACTATTGTATTATCTTGTTTGGAAGTTCGACCAGTGATGATCGAAAGAATTGCTTCTAAACAGGAGGAGGATCCAGTGTTAGTTGAACAGATCAGGAAGTTAAGAGATGGAACCGAGAGCGATGACTTAAAGGGTTTCAGTCTTGACTAGAATGGGTGGTTGAGAAAGAAATGGAGATTATGTGTTCCGAGTGTAGGAAACATAAGAAAAGAAGTTTTGGAGGAATGCCATAGTTCGAAGTTCACTATTCAACTGGGAGGAACTAAGATGTATTAGGATATGAAGAGGAGTTTCTTCTAGGAAGGTATGAAATAGGATATTGGCTTATGGGTAAAGCAAGGCTTTAATTGCCAATAGGCAAAGGCTGAACACCAAAAGTCAAGTGGATTGCTTCAGCCATTAAATATTCCAGCATGGAAGTGGGATTCTATTTCTATGGATTTTATTGATGGGTTGCCACGGTCGAATAGAGGAAATGAAAGCATATGGTTCATAGTGGACAGATTGACCAAGAGTGCCCATTTCATTCCAGTTAAGTCAACTAGGACGGCACCTGTTTTGGCGAAGTTATTTATGAAGAATGTAATTAGACTGCACGGAATTCCTAGTAGTATAGTAAGTGGTAGGGATTCCTTATTCACTAGCGAGTTTTGGAAGAGTCTATAGGAAGTTTTGGGAACCAAGCTCAAGATGAGTACCGCTTACCATCCGCAAATAGATGGGCAAACAGAAAGAGTTAACAAAATCTTGGAAGATTTGTTAAGAGCTTGTGTATTAGACTCAGGGGATCATGGGAGCACCATCTGCATTTAGTCGAGTTTTTGTATAACAACAGTTATCAGACTAGTATTGGGATGGCACCGTTTGAAGCTTTGTATGGAAGGCCATGCAAATATCCCGTATGTTGGTTGGAGACCGGGGATAGGTTGGTTTTTGGTCCAGAGTTGGTCAGAGAAGCTGCAGAAAAGATTGAGGTCATTCGAGCTAGAATGAAGGAGGCTCGGTCTAGGCAGAAGAGTTATGCAAATAGAAAACGGAAAGTTTTAGAGTTCTCGGTTGGAGAGTTTTAGTCAAAGTGTCACCGATGAAGGGTGTGATTAGATTTAGGAAATTAGGGAAGTTGGGACCGAGATTCGTTGGACCTTTTCCTATTGTTGAGAGGATCGAGAAATTCACATATAGAATTGAGTTACCGAGCAGTTTGGCTGGAGTCCATGTTGTTTTCCACGTTTCTCATCTTAGAAAATGTGTTAGGGACCCGGAGACTACTATAGCACCGACTGTGTTAGAGGATTTAGTTGTAGAACTAGACTTGACCATAGTTAGAAAGCCAGTTGGTATAGTTGCGAGAGATGAGAAAAGGCTTAGAAACAAGACAGTCAGATTAGTGAAAGTCCAGTGGAGTGACGATGAGAGAGACTATACTTGGGAGGCTGGAAGCAGGATTAGAAATACTTATCCTGACTTATTTGATGGTATGTTTTACCACTTTGATGGATTTGTTGTGTACCTTATCGTAATTTCGTTTTCGGGGACGAAATTATTTAAGGAGGGGAGTCTATAACACCTCATATTTTCGGTAACATTATTTAGGATATTTAATTAGCTAAATTAAATAAAATAGTGTATTGATTAGGGGATTAAGATTTGATTTAATTAAGGGGTAGCCGTGCCGTTTAACTAATGAATTAAAATAAGAGTTAACATGAAATAGGCGAAGGGTAAGATAGGAAAACCATTCCTATATCCTTAAACCTTGGCGGTGTATCTGCATACACGTTCATTTCTCATTTGTCAAAATTTCAAACTTAAGGCCAGCCACCATTAACAAGAGCAAGAGGAAAAAGATTTAGACAAGCTAAGGAAAAAGCTTAATCAAATCAAATCCATTCACATCTCAATCTCTTTAATCTCTAAAGCTAAGGTGAATAATGACTACATCTCAAATTTCTTATTATTTTCGATTTTAAGTTGGATTTGAACTTATTTGCAATGATTTGCCATGTTTTTGAATGATGGAATGATTATATATACTTGTTGATGATTTATGGTTTTTCATATAGATTTTATGACATGTTTTGATATGAAAACCCTATTAAATGACATCCAAATGCCTTGCGAGTTTTTATATAGACCAGAAATATTATTTTGGAGATGGGTTTCAATTTTCAGAATTTTTGTGGAATTTATATAAATTTTCTAGTAAAGAAAATGTTATTTTGGGTTAGAAATTACTTACGGTTAAATAATATTTGGTTTGGGTCTGAAATTAATATATGTTAGAAAACATATAAAAAGTGATTTTTAGGAATTTTTGTAGAATTTTCCTAAGTGTTTTAATGGGTATATAAAATTATTTAAGGTATGGGACTTAAATGTTTTGTATATTTTTGAAAGGAGAAGGGGCTTTTTGTAAATAAATTCAAATTGTTAATTCTGGAAAGTCGGCAGTACTTTTAGAAAAGAGAAACTTGCAACCAATCACAATTTGACAAACAAGGCAGGTTAGTTACAAAGAAATAGTTTAAAAGGACAAATAAACATGTTTTTCACTGTTTCGATGCTTTCGGCATCATGTTCCGCCTTCTTACCTTCGCCTTCAACACTGTCAAAACCAATGCACATGGTATCAGGGAACTGGTACGTAGTGAATTGGATGTAGGCGGTGTTAGTCCTTGAAAAGAATGGTTTTGATGACAACAACCTTTGGGCTTGTTATAAAATATAAATACTAACATTATAGTTTAGATATATATGTATATGCAGGATATAAACATGCAGGTACTGAGAATGAAGACTGTACAGTATAGAGACTCAAGATTGAAGACATCAAGATTCAAGACTCATGAGTATCAAGATTATCAAGAGTTCAAGATTTCAATAGTACAAGACAAGTATCGATTCTAAAATTATGCTAAAACTCCTAGAAAAGCACTGACATCTTAAAATCCATTTTATTCGTGGAATGGAATCCACTTCGAGCCTGTTAAAGGGATGGAACCCTAAGTTGGATGGAACCTACGAAAAATCTAGTGGAACATTGTTTTGTATCCACTAACTTTTATTCAAATGTTTTACAAAATTATATCTTGTTTTCAAAACGATTTCAAAATCTTCCTTTTTAAATCAAAAACATCTATCCTGGTTTAAAATACTTTTAGCCTCAAAATAATCTTTATTTTCAATATCAAAATTATCCTTGCTTTTAAAATATCTTTAATTATAATGTACTTAACTTTTAATATTTATATTTAAGATTTAAATATGAAATTATAGTAAAATTTTATATATACCAAAATATTATTCTCTATACTTATTTATGTATTTTAACTATAGTATATTTATAAAGTTTAAAATAGTGTTAATATAAGATAGAAGTTATTTTCAAAAGAAAAACAAATTATCAAAAATACCTTAGGCATGTCGACAACCCCTAGGTACCCATGTCTACATGGTGACAGTTTATTTCAAAAGTTTGAATTTCAAAAGAAGTGTCTATTCGTCGTATCTTTTCCCAAATGGACATGGTTGTTGTTCTACTATAAATAGGGGATGTTTTAAATGAATTTATATTCATAATTTTCTGATTTCACTCCTCTTCTTCCACATTTCTTTATATACATTTTTACTATTACTCTGCCGAAATCACCATTAAATCTGACTAAGATCGTCTCTGGTTTGATTCTATCACTATCTCAACAAGATCCCAGTGCTATTCAGAGTTATAGGCTTCTTTGTAATCAATCGAGTGAGAAAAGGTGTGATTGTAGCCTGGAAAATCAATCAAGTGAGAGAAGGTGTGATTGTAGCCTAGAAAATCAATTGGGTGAACTTGTTGCCCGTAAAATCAAGTATCTCTACCTAGAGGATTGTGAATCTGGAGTGGTGTACCTCGTGGCCTTGAAATCGAGGGTGTAATTGTAAGAATTGATTTTGAAAGGAAATCCGTACTTGTGTTGCGGGACTGGATGTAGGGTAACTCTGAACCAGTATAAAATCTGGTGTGTTCTTTCCTTTATTGCTTTTACTTTATATTTGCATCTGTGTTTGATTCTGTGATCATATATGTGTCTGAATATTGCATACATTTGTGTTCAAATTAATATAAACTCAAAAAGAATTAGTAATTCCCTAAAACACTATTCACCCCCCCTCTAGTGTTAATACTAGCCTTAAGATCCGTAATCTGCATTTCTCACATTTGGTATCAGAGCTAGGATTTCAAAAGTTTCATAATCTGAATTTTGAAAAATTTCAAAATGGTTACCAACACTGGTACTGCTGTTACTAGCAACACTAGTTCATTTGTAGAAGGTAAGTCTACTGCCGGACCACCACTTTTTAATGGCAGTAACTATGCATATTGGGCATGTAGGATGAAAATATATTTACAATCAGTACGACTAGACACTTAGAATATCACACAGACTGAATATTTTGAACCCACAACTGATTTTGCACAGTGGACTGTTGAGGAAAAGACAGTCGCACAAAATAACTCTAAAGCTATGAATATTCTATTTTGTTCACTTGATAGGAATGAATTTAATAGAGTATCAGTTTGTAAGTTTGCATATGAAATCTGGAAAACTTTGCAAGTTACTCACGAAGGAACAAGCAAAGTTAAACAGACCAAAATTTCCATGCTCACAAATCAGTTTCAATTATTTAAAATGAATCCTAATGAGTCTATTCCAGATATGTATAGTAGATTTCAGGATATTGTGCATTCTCTAATATCCTTGGGAAAGGTATTTTCGGAAGAAGATCAAGTCAGAAAAATCTTAAATTCTCTTACTCCAGAATGGGATCAAAAGACACTTGCGATCGAAGAGGCAAATGACATCACTACCTTAAAGATAGAAGAATTAATTGGAAATCTAATGTCGTTTGAAGTTCAAATGATTGGAAGAAGAGAAAGCAAAGCATCTGAAAAGAAATCAATTGCATTCAATGCATTGACCGATGGATCAGACTCAAACAACGATAATGATGAAGAGATAGCCTTTATGACCAAGAACTTTCGGAAATTCCTGAAATACAGAAAGATGAATAATCTCAAGAGAAACAACTATAAGAACTCTGGTAATCAGAATGTAGTGCCAAACTATATCAAATGTTTCAACTGTGATGAACTAGGCCATATCAAAAGAGACTGTCCGCATCCAGATAAGAAAAATCTTCCTATAAACAATGATTCCGCAAAGAAACGAAAACGTGCATTTACCGCCACTCTAGATCACTCAGACTCATCCTCGAGCGATGATGATCAGAAGACAGATAATTCAAATATGTGTTTCACGGCAGTTCACGACTCCGATGAATTCAGAAAAATGGACTCAGAAAAAGACTCTTGCTGAAAAGGAAGAGCATTTGGCTCATGGGGAGATGGAAGAAGAAAAAGAAGAAGAAGGGGATGAAATGGAAATAGAAGAAGAAGAAGGTGAAACATCCTTGGAAATATTGATTATCCCTCTAATCCAACCAACAAAACCTTACTCAAAAATCAAAAGACTATTGTTGAGAATCAACGGATTCTTAAAAGATCCGTTAGTAAGAATTTGGCTAAAATGTCATCCAAGATGAACAAGTTTTTCTCCAAAGTTAGCAAGCAACTTGGATTATCTTCATCCTCATCATCCTCTAACTAGTTCTACCTATTGTTGTATTTGTTTTAGTTTGTTTCCAGTTTGAATGTTCTAGTATTTCTTAATGTTTAAACATTTTATCGATCTACTATGAAATGAAATTGACTTATAATTCTGTTATCTAGCTTATCTTATCGTCAGAATAAATGTTAGTATATTATAGAAATATATATACATATACACAATTATTCACAAAATCAAAATAAGTCATAAAATTGAACCGACCCCTGTCAACAACCCCATATACCCCATGTCGACATACACTGGTCAAAAATGACTTCTCATTTTAAATTTGAAATTTGAATAACTACCTTTTGTCTATTCATTTCAAACGAATTCCTACATATATAAATACATATTTCTTCCAGAATTCATCACTCAAAATCATTTCTTATCTATTCTATCTATACTTCTTCTCACAAATTCAAAAATGGCCAATCCAATTAATAATTTGACTGAAAATCTTGAAGAAACCCTTAATTCTTTCAAGAATATTCTTTCTTTTATTCTCCGAAATCAGCGGCACTTAGAGTTGAGTCAAATGCAGATGATCAAGGAACAAGAAAAGCATTTCGATGCGATTTGATGGATGATTTCCTCCCTGCACAAAGATGATAATGAAGCACATCCTTTAGTCTCTCTCACCAATGACAATGAAAATTGGGATGCCATTAAAGCAGATCCAATATTTGGAGAAGAAGGATGGGTGGAGGTTCCTCGTAATGTTTGATTTTACTTGTTTGCGTTGTTTTAAAAATTGATTGCTTGGATTGTTTTGATTTGATTTGATTTGATTTGGTGTGGATTGATGTGAAAAACATAATATGTATATATATTATATGATCTTTGATTAGTTATCATGTCTAATAAAGTATAAATAATTCTTAATCTATCTATTATATACTTCACTAAATATTTTATGCAGGTACTTTAGTACAAGAATAAGGGGGAGTTATATGGTCACAAGTTAGTTTTTGTTGATGACAAAGGGGGAGAAGTATAAAATAGGATAGTTAGGCATAGATTAAGGGTGAGTTATTAGTTTTAGGGGGAGTTATTAGAGAGTTATTAGGATAGAAGCAATATTTTATAAACAAAGGTTGTCATCATCAAAAAGGGGGAGATTGTTAGTCCTTGAAAAGAATGGTTTTGATGACAACAACCTTAGGACTTGTTATAAAATATAAATACTAACATTATAGTTTAGATATATATGTATATGCAGGATATAAACATGCAGGTACTGAGAATGAAGACTGTATAGTATAGAGACTCAAGATTGAAGACATCAAGATTCAAGACTCATGAGTATCAAGATTATCAAGAGTTCAAGATTTCAATAGTACAAGACAAGTATCGAGTCTAGAATTATGTTAAAACTCCTAGAAAAGCACTGACATCTTAAAATCCATTTTATTCGTGGAATGGAATCCACTTCGAGCCTGTTAAAGGGATGGAACCCTAAGTAGGATGGAACCTACGAAAAATCTAGTGGAACATTGTTTTGTATCCACTAACTTTTATTCAAATGTTTTACAAAATTATATCTTGTTTTCAAAATGATTTCAAAATCTTCCTTTTTAAATCAAAAACATCTATCCTGGTTTTAAATACTTTTAACCTGAAAATAATCTTTATTTTCAATATCAAAATTATCCTTGGTTTTAAACTATCTTTAATTATAATGTACTTAACTTTTAATATTTATATTTAAGATTTAAATATGAAATTATAGTAAAATTTTATATATACCAAAATATTATTCTCTATACTTATTTATGTATTTTAACTATAGTATATTTATAAAGTTTAAAATAGTGTTAATATAAGATAGAAGTTATTTTCAAAAGAAATTTTTTTATCAAAAATACCTTAGGCATGTCGACAACCCCTAGGTACCCATGTTGACATGATGACAGTTTATTTCAAAAGTTTAAATTTCAAAAGAAGTGTCTATTCGTCATATCTTTTCCCGAATGGACATGTCTATTGTTCTACTATAAATAGGGGATGTTTTAAACGAATTTATATTCATAATTTTTTGACTTCACTCCTCTTCTTCTTCTACATTTCTTTATATACATTTTTACTATTACTCTGCCGAAATCACCATTGAATCTAACTAGATCATCTCTGGTTTGATTCTCTATCACTATCTCAACAAGATCCCAGTGCTATTCAGATTTATAGGCTTCTTTGTAATCAATCGAGCGAGAAAAGGTGTGATTGTAGCCTGGAAAATCAATCAAGTGAGAGAAGGTGTGATTGTAGCCTAGGAAATCAATTGGGTGAACTTGTTGCCCATAAAATCAAGTATCTCTACCCAGAGGATTGTGAATCTGGAGTGGTGTACCTCGTGGCCTTGAAATCGAGGGTGTAATTATAAGAATTGATATTGAAAGGAAATCCGTACTTGTGTTGCGGGACTGGATGTAGGGTAACTCCGAACCCATATAAAATCCGGTGTGTTCTTTCCTTTATTGCTTTTACTTTATATTTGCATCTGTGTTTGAATCTGTGATCATATCTATGTCTGAATATTGCATACATTTGTGTTCAAATTAATATAAACTCAAAAAGAATTAGTAATTCCCTAAAACACTATTCACCCCCCCTCTAGTGTTAATACTAGCCTTAAGATCTGTAATCCGCATTTCTCACAGGCGGAAGGTATAGAGTCAAAACCAGGGGTTCCGAAGGGGTTGAGGCATTACTTTGATTTTAAAAGAAAATGCGCCTGCTTGCTTTCGACTAAGTAGCTTTCGACTAGGTCAAATGGATTTGAAGAAATGGTTTGGATTAGGTTGTGCTTTTGTTTTAAACTACTGCTTTCGACTAAGTCGAAACCTTTTGGCTACCACTTTCTACCTTTCGACTTAGATGGGTTTCGAAAGGGTTGTTTTGCTTTGTTTTTCCTTTTAAACTTGACCACTTCTCTAATGCTTTCGAAGGGATGGTTTTGACACCATCACTTCTTTACTTAGGAATGATTATGAAAGGAATGCTTTCGACTTTAATGGATTTCTGATCCGTTTTCTCTACTTGAAGGCATAATCCAAATGGTTTCGACCGAAACGGTTTTCAATGGTTTCGAAGGGGTAAATTTTTGAATAGTTTCGAAAGGTTTCCACATGTTTTAAATTGAACCTAAAGGCTTTCGAAAGGTTTAGTGTTTAATGCATTCGAAAGGGTTTTAGATGAAGATTTCGAAGGGGTGGTTCCCCAATGATTTCAAAAGGTTTTGAAGAAAGGTTTTCCAATGGTTTCGAAGGAGTCGAAAGGGAAGGTTTTTCTGGTTGTTTCGAAAGGATTAAAAGGAAAGGTTTTCCTAAGGTTTCAAAAGGCAATGTTTAAAGGTTTTAAAAGAAAGACGTCTAAGGTTTTTTAAAGCTTTCAAAAGGAAGGATTTCCAATGGTTTCGAAAGGGTTTTGAGAATGGTTTCGAAAGGAAGGTTTTGGCCTTTCGGCTTAGATTAAATAAAGGATTTTTACTTTGTTTAGAAAGAGGTACTTTCAATGGTTTCGAAATGGGTACTTTCAAATGATTCGAAAGGGGGACTTTCAAAGGTTTAAATGTTTTCATCAACTAAGATTTGAGTAAAGTATATATATAACATGGCAAGTTGATTTTGAGTAAAGCATATAATATATATAGATTTTCCTTGTTTGAGTTTGATTTAAAGGTTTTAAATCATTTTGAAAAGGTTATCAAGGAAAATTATGAGGAGGGATCCCTAAGTAAAATGACACAAATATTAGAATGCCAGATGGGACCGGTATAAGGTCGCGCCCTATACATTAGCTATTAGCCCCAGCTAATTATGTCCAAAATTCCACTGTGTAGGGCTTTGTCACAGGTAAGACTAAAATTATGGTTACACAGAAAGGAATATAAGTTTATATACAGATAGGTTATTGGTGAGCCCGCAAAACCATTAGGAACAGGTGATCCTGAGAGATGTTAAGTTAGGGACAGACCGTCCAGAAGAGAAGTATTTAATAGATAGTTAAGGACAGACCGTCCAGAGGAGGAGTGTCTAACAGATGTTAGATAAATTTTGATATATTATTTGGTAGGCCCGAGTCAACCAAAGGTAAATAGTTAGCCAAACAAAACTATAATGTTTGAATAGATAGTTCATTTATTACCTGATATGTATGTTTACATAATGATGCTTTACAGATTTTAACCAGTTTTGGTTGTAGAAAAAGATTTGCAAAAGATATGTGTTAAAGGATGTTAGTGAGGGGAAACCCGTTCTGCTAAGCGGCATGATCTCACTTAACATAAAATAACCAAGATTTATAGTATTATTCACACCAGACTTTATGTCTGACTCGAAGTTTTTTCCCCTTAAACTCTCGGGTGCTCAAAATTTGACTTGAGTAGGCTGAGGGTTGAGGTTTTTAGGTTTTTGTTCTTTTGACGAATAAAGCTTCCGGAGACGAGCAGGTGGCTAACGGATAGCTATTTAGGAGTTGCAGTTTATTCTATGTATTTCCACTATGTATATTAAGTCAATTATGACTATATTGCTTTGATCAACCAAGGAGGCATCGTCATATGTCGCTCCTGGCATATTATTATAATGTTTATTTTTGATCTTTACCTGGGAAATGATATGGGATTATGTAACTTGGATATGAATTCGTTTTGAAATGTAATCGGTAAAATGTTATTTTTGAAATCTGTGATTTGTTCATATTCAATTGCTTCTGATATTATGGATACCATTAGCATTACCTTATTTTGTCACCAGAAGTTAATACTATAGATGACTGCAGCATCTGTAGCGCTTAGCTTTTGGCCTCCAGATACGGGATGTTACATCTCTGAAAGCTTTATTCGTCTAATGAGGTACCTGAAAACCTCAACTCTCAAACCGCTCAAAGTCAATTGAGTACCCGAGAGTTTAAGGGGAAAACGTAAACTTCGAGTCAGATATAAAGTCTGGTATGAATAATAATCTACCATCTCAAATCATTTAGATATCTAGTGAGACCATGCCGATTAGCGGAACGGGTTTTCCTCTCACTAGTATCCTAAAACCTTTATAAAACCATATACTATGCTCCTGCATCCACAATGGTTAAAACAATTCAAAATATTATGATATGATGATATGCAAAACAAATGAATCAATTCTGGATTACCCATCCCCATTCCTTATGACTATCTATCTCAATTAAAGTTTCTAGGATCACTATTTACCTATTAGTTTTCATGGGCTGACTAATAACCGGTAAAATATTTAATTACTCCCTGTCCAATTATATAGTTTTCATGGGATCACTATGAATCTATTGGTGACTCCAATATCTTTACACTTATCCTAGTTTTCATGGCTAAACTAGGAACCTATTGGTAACTCCAATATCCTCTCTTCTTATCCTAGTTTTCATGGACTGACTAGGAACCTATTGACATCTGTCAATACCTTAATCCGAATATAGTTTTCATGGGCTAACTACAAACCTACTGGCCCCCTACCAGTATCAAATAGTTTTCGTGGGCTTACTATGAACCTGTCTTTCTGACATATCCATTTATACATAGTTTTCAAGGGCTAACTATGAACCTATTAGCCCCTGCCAATATGTTTTCCTATACACTGTTTTCATGGACTTACTGAGAACCTATTGGCCCCTGCCAATATCTTTCTTTAATATTTTAGCATCCTATATTCTAGTCTTTCTAACCTCCTAGATGCAATTCTACTCATTCAGGAGTTAACTTAATTCATATTCAATACCGGGTCAACCTAGCTGGTTATTCTTCCCTTCCCCAAAATGTAGTTATGGGTCCATTACAATGTGAATATATACATATATGAAGAAGCATACATAATTTCTTAGTTAATTCCTTTAAACTTTTAATCAAAGAAAACTTCTTCAAAACTTCTTTTTAAAATACCTTAAATATTTTTATGTCATGGTTTTCTTTCAAAAATGAGATTGGGTTATTTTCTTTGAAAACTAAGGCTGTCAAAACCTTCAAAACTTTGCTTTCGACTTCACTGGATAACCCCCTTCGAAAGCATATCTCTTTTCAAAACATTAGGCCCCTGCCTTTCGGAACACTTTAAAACATCTCTTTTGAACCCTTTCGAATGTAATAAAGTATTGCTTAATAACACTTATAAGCATAGTTTCGAAGCCATTGAAAGTACCCTTTTCGAAACCATTGGAAGTAACCCTTCCAAAACCATTTAAAGTCCCCCTTTCGAAACCATTGGGTTTATACTTAAAATATTATTTGGGTCAAAGTGAATGTAAACGAAAGTATCTCTTTCGAAACCATCCTCTATCATATAAATATATTGGGGAATACTTGATGGCGTCGGCACAATCCCTTTCGAAAGCTGCAAATCATTTAAACAAAACATTGAAGGATAGCATCGAAACCCCTTTCGAAGCCATTGCCTTCGAAACCCTTGGACCCTTTCGAAAGCATTTAGGAAGAGCCATAAAACATATTTAAAACAAGCTCTACCTTCCGAAAGCATTGATAACTGCAATACATTCGAAAGGCTAAAGAACGGCAGTAGGGATTCGACTAGGTTGGAACCCCCTCTTTTGACAGCATTATTTTAAGTAAAGAAACCCATTCGAAAGCTTACACTTTAAAACATAAGTTGGCAACCCTTTCAAAGCCTTTAAAACCTCTTTCAAAAACTATGCTTCGACTCCTTCGAAGGCTTAAATAAAACAAAGGCAGGCGCTTCTCTTTTTAAATAAACAAAGGTATCGACCCCATCGGAAGCCATGCTTTCGACGCCAAGCCTTCCGCCTTTCTCCAATCCACTATGTACCATCTAAGTGATACCTTGTGTATTGGTTTTAGCTTAGTGGGTTTCGACTTGATTGAAGGTGGATGCTCTAAGTCGAAAGGTACTTCTAAAGAAGGCAGAGCCAACTTTTTTGGGTAAACCTAATTTAATACCAATTAAAGCAAACTCTTTCTAACTAACCTGCTTTGTGTAAACACCAGATTGGTTGTCTTAACTTTTCAAATTCTTCATTAAAATAACTGCCGCTAATTTCAGATCTAAACCATGGTTAAGTTAACAAATAAGCCCTTCCATTAAGCAAAACAAATATTGCAAAGAAGTCCCTCTTCTAAAATAATTTAATTCGCATAGCAAATCACATAGGAAGAATTCCCAAAAATTCCAGAAATTCACTTTGATCATGTTATCTAACATATTAAAATTGCAGACACAAATTCTCAATATATTTTCTGAAATAAATTTTTAAACCCAAATAACCATATTTTCCTTTGAAAATTCACAACAATCTTTCCATAGCTTAGAAAATTATCAAAATTAAAACCCAACTCCAAAATCATGTTTTACATAACATAAAATTCTTCCATGACATTCAAACATCAACATAAATCGGTTTTGCTTTAAAACCATGTATAATCTTATTTAAACACTCTTGTCTAAATCAATCAATTTGTAATTCAAGCATATTTTCCAAATCATCATAAAAACGAATTTACCCTTAAATCCGAAAACATATGATTATAAAACAAAATAGAGATGGAATTATTATTCACCTTGATTAAGATAAGGAGATAGGATTAAGATTTATTTCCCCTAAGCTTTACTTTGATTTCTCTTCTCTTAATGGCCGACCCCTCTTTAAGTTTTTGCTTTGCATTTTTAAAATGACGTGAATTGGAAATGAAATGGTAGGAACGAGAATATATAAGGGTATGGGTTATGTGCAGCAAATTCCTAATATACCCTTATGTAAATTAATTAGCTTATAACTCATTCTTAAGCCCAATTAATTATTTAAGTAAGCACGACCTTGTTATATTTATTCAAATCTCAACCCCCTTATCTCTTAACATTTACATTATTCTATTTTATTTATCTAATTAAATCTCCTGAATAATGTTATCAAAAATTAGGGGTGTTACAGGCCCCCCTCCTTAAATAATTTTGTCCTTGAAATTCGGTAAGGACTAAATACTAAACATATCAATCATCTGTAACGACTCCTTACAACCATACTAGTCTACCTGACTAGGAATTATCTATATAAATCTAATATAGATATACCCTCAAAACAGATCAGGATAAGTATCTCGAATCCCGTCCTCTGTCTCCCAAGTATAGTCCTTCTCGTTGTCGCTCCACTGAACTTTCACCAACTTGACTGTCTTGTTCCTCAATCTTATCTCATCTCTCGCTAAAACCCGAACTGGTTGTCTAACAAAAGTCAAATTAGGCTCAACTACTAGATCTTACAACTCTGTTGGAGGAATAGTGGCCTCTGGATCATGCACATACTTTAGAAGATGAGACACATGAACTACATTATGGACACCTGCCATACTACTCGGTAACTCTACTCTATATGCAAGCTTTCCAATCTTCTCTATAATCTGGAATGGACCAATATATCTCGGTGCCAGTCCTTGACTTCCCGGACCATACCACACCCTTCATCGGTGATACCTTAATGAAAACCTTGTCTCCAACTGAGAACTCTAGGTCTTTATGCCTTTTATTTGCGTAACTTTCTGCCTGGATTGAGCTTCCCTCACCCTTTCTCGGATCAACTCAATCTTCTCTGACGCCTCCCTAACCAAATCTGGACCTAAGACCAATCTGTCTCCAATTTCCAACCAACACGCTGGCGATTTGCATGGCTTTCTATACAAAGCTTCAAAAGGTGTCATTCCTATACTAGTCTGGTAACTATTATTATAGGAAAGCTCAACCAAATGTAGGTGATCTTCCCAAGATCCACCAAAGTCTAATACACAAGCTCTCAACAAATCCTCGAGTACCTTATTGACTCTCTTTGTCTGCCCATTCGTCTAAGGGTGATATGCAGTACTCATCTTGAGCTTAGTGCCTAACACATCCTATAGACTCTTCCAGAATTTGCTAGTGAATAAAGCATCTCTGTCACTGACTATGCTACTAGGAACTCCATGTAATCTAACTATGTTCTTCATGAACAACTTAGCCAAAACATGTGCCGTCTTGTTGACTTTACTGGAATGAAATGGGCATTCTTGGTCAACCTATCCACTATGGCCCATATACTTTCATTTCCCCTATTTGACCTTGGCAACCCGTCTATAAAATCCATGGATATCGAATCCCATTTCCAAACTGGAATCTCTAAAGGCTGAAGCAACCCACTTGGCTTCTGATGTTTGGATTTCACTTGTTGACAGTTTGCACACTGCCTAACCCACAAGCCAACATCCCTCTTCATACCTTCCCAATAGAAGTTCCTCTTCATATCTTGATACATCTTGGTCCCTCCAGGATGAATCGTAAACTTGGATCGATGACATTCCCCAAGAACTTCTTTCCTCAAGTTCTCAACATCTAGAACACATAATCGTCCCTTCTTTCTCTACCATCCTCTCTGGTCAAGACAAAAACCTTTCAAATCATCGATCTCAGTTCCAACCTCAATCCTTTTGATCTTCTTGGATAATAATGGATCCTCCTTCTTCTTAGAAGCAATTCTCTCGATCAACACCGGTCGAACTTCTAAACAGGACAACATGACAGTACTCTTACTAGAACTAGCAGTCAATCTTAACTGCACACCATAACTGGCCAAAGCATCTAGATCCTTTAACTCTGCCAACATAGCCAAAACCACATTCTAGTGTCTTCTGCTAAGAGCGTCCGCTACTTTATTACCTTACTTGGTGTATATCCTATACCAAAATCATAAGCAGCCAAAAAGTCCAGCCACCTCTGCTGTCTCATATTCAGCTCCTTCTGAGAGAATAAGTATCTTAAAGACTTATGATCTGTATATAGCTCAAATCTCTCCCTAAGAGATAATGCCTCCAAATCTTCAATGCGAAGATCACCGTAGCTAACTCCAAATCATGAGTAGGATATCTCACTTCATGCGGTCTAAGTTGTCGTGAAGGGTAGGCAATCACTTTACCCTTCTGCATCAACACAGCTTCCTATCTGGTTCCACATGCATCAGTATACACCACCAAGCATTGGTTTCCGTCTGGAACTAATAAAACCGGTGCATTGGTCAACAAATGCTTTAACTTAAGGAATGCTTCCTCACATTTGTCAGACCAAATAAACTTCACCTCTTTCCTAGTAAGCTTAGTCAAAGGCGCTACTATCCGCGAGAAATCATTAATAAATCTCCAGTAATATCCAGTAAGTCCAAGAAAACTTCTAATCTCAATCACCGTATCTGGTCTCTTCCATTTGTTCACATCTTTGATCTTATCTGGATCGACTGACAAACCCTTCTCTGGAACCACGTGACCAAGAAACTTAACCTCTTTCTTCCACAAATGACACTTGGAATTTGCCTTTAGCTGATTCTACCTTAGCATCTCAAGCACAACTCTAAGATGATCTTCATGCTTTCTTTCATCTGTAGAGTATACCAAAATGTCATATATAAACACCAACACGAAACTGTCCAAATACTCTCAGAAGACTCGGTTCATCAAATCCACAAATAAAGCAGGTGCATTCATCAACCCGAATGGCATTACTAACCACTCATACGAACCATATCTAGTCCGAAATGCTGTCAAAGGAATTCCGTCCTCTGCAACTCTTAACTGATGGAAGCCCGTCGCCAAAACCAACTGGGAAAACACTCTATCTCCGCTCAACTGATCAAATAAATCATCAATTCTCGGAAAAGGATACTTATTCTTTATCGTCCTCTCAATCAGCTTACGATATTCGATACCCATCTGGTTTCTTCACGAATACCGCGGTCGCTCCCCAATGCGAACTGCTTGGTCTAATAAAATTCATCCTTCTAGATCCATTAGCTGCGCCTTCAATTCCTTCATCTCATTAGGTGTCATCCTGCTAGGTGGTCTGCTCACAGGTTCAGCTCCTGGCACAAGATCTATCCGAAACTCAACAGCTCGTTTCGGTGGTAGTCCTATGACAAGCTCAAAGACATCTGCAAACTCGCTTGCGATTCGAACCTGACTTAACTTTTTACCCACTTCCATGGCACTTAACAAAGCATAACTGCTCCGATCATAATTCTCCACTGGGAATATAATTCGGTTATGACTATCAGGGTGTCTCAGTGATATCTCCCCATCCTGGTAAAATATCTTAGCCTCATACCTTCTCAACCAATCCATGCCCAAAATGATTCCGAAATCTACAAAATCGAAAACATACAGACTGCATGCAAACTTATGACCTAACAAATCAAGTTCTAACTGGTCACATCTCATCCCCAAAGTTGCATACCCTCCTATTGGATTCACAAAACTTAAGGAAGTAACAAGGTATGTAGGTACTAAGCATAACCTATCAACTAAACATTGGGATATAAATGAATGTGATGCACCGGTATCAAATAATATCCTAACTGGAATACTCTGAATCAAAAACATACCTTCCATTACAGTCTTTCCTTTATCCGCTGTAGTTTGTTTAGCTGATGATCCAACAACAAAAACCTTCCCCTTGTCCGCCCTGACTGGTTCTGGACACTGGTTCTTATAATGCCCTACTTGATCACGGTTGAAGCACTTCACATTCTTCTTATTTGTAGCCTTCTTTCCCTTTCCTGACCGACACTCATTTGCATAATGACCCT
Organism: Allium fistulosum; assembly: GCA_030737815.1. NCBI lineage: Eukaryota > Viridiplantae > Streptophyta > Magnoliopsida > Asparagales > Amaryllidaceae > Allium > Allium fistulosum. The sequence goes on from CM060902.1 coordinate 1,530,727,065, forward strand.
TCTTGTCACACTTATAGCAAACTAAATCAGCCTTTTCCTTCTTTGCAGCATCTCCCTTTTGGGCTCCTTTCTTCTTAAATAACTTCCTTTTCTTTCCCTAAGAACCCTGGATTTCAACTGGCTTCTCTCTAGCACAAACAACAAGCATCTCTTCATGGCGAATTTCCATCTCCACAACCACATTACAAGGATCATGGATATGTGTCATGGTTGTCCTAGAAAATTCGGGTCTCAAACCCAGAATAAACCTTTCATTCCTTTTGATGCCAGTGTCAACAATAGCATACCCATATCGAGATAGCTCATCAAATCTACTGGCATACTTGATAACCGACATCTCTCCCTAAACTAGATCCATAAACTTCCTCATCAACTCTGACTTAGCAACCTCAGATAGAAACCTCTGTTCAAATTTCCTTCTCAATTCAGCCTATGTCAACTCTTCCTCCGGAACTCCTGCAGTAACACTATTCTACCAATGAAGTGCTGACCCATGCAACTGTCTAGAGGACAACCTTCTCTTCTGCTCATCATCTAAACCCAAGTCAACAAAGATAAGCTCCCAATGCAATAGCCAATTTTCTACCTCAATAGCATCCTCTGTTCCCATAAACGGTTCCCACCAAGACAGGTGTAGTCTCTGCTCAACTTAGCATAGTTATTCCCAACTAGAGCCACAAAATTAGCTCCCCTAATATTCCCAGCAACTCCAGCAGCAGCTCCTGCTTGCATCACATTGGTGAAGAACTAATACATCGCCCCATATCCATTGGTGGATTTCAAGCACCCACATTGGCTTCAGCATTTTGGTTAGCATTAGCCTGTCGACCTTGGTTCCTCCTAGTATTGGGTCGAGCATTTCCATTAGTTGTGGTGCTTCCTCTACCGAGATTTCGTCTTTCGTTTCCTGCTTCCATATCTTCTTTCTCATAAATTTGCATACGAGCCTTAGTAAGATATATAAGAACAGTCTAAGAGAGAAGGGAGTACGTACGTATATATATATATATATATGTATGTATGTATGTATGTATGTATGTATCAAATACAAGTACGTTACTATAGCGTTATCTCAAATCCCGATCATATTTATGATTCATTGGATTATGTTTGAAAATTTTTTTAAGGTTTAACTTTTCTTTTAAAGTTTCCTAAACCTATACTCTGGTACCAAATTGTAACATCCCCCTACTTGGAGGCCCAAAACTAACGGCTACGGATGCTGCGGTTATCCATAGTTATTAATCCTCGGTGACCAAATACGGCGGTGTTAGATTCATTGATACACAGAAACATATGAATATGGAGAAATTTTTAAAACATCAAACAAGATCATATTCCAATTCAGAACATTTCCAATTCATTACATAATCCCACAATCGTAAACCACGTTCAGAGAAAATATATTTATTACAACATACGCCAAGAGCAACATATAAAGATGCCTCCTTGGACGATCAGGGTATATACAGGAAATATAACGATTTTTCCATTATAAACAACACAGCGGAATCAAATAAAAGAGAATTACATATAGCTAACATGCCTCCTGCATGTCTTCGGAAGATTTATTCATCTAATGAGGTACCTGAAACCTCAACTCTCAAACCACTCAAAGTCAATTGAGCACCCAAGAGTTTAAGGGGGAAACATAAACTTCGAGTCAGACATAAAGCCTGGTATGAATAATAATCTACCATCTCAAATCATTTAGATATCTAGTGAGACCACACTGATTAGTGGAATGGATTTTCCTCTCACTAGTATCCTAAAACCTTTATAAAACCATATATTGTGCTCCTGCATACACAATGGTTAAAACAATTCAAAATATTATGATATGATGATATGCAAAACAAATAAATCAATTCTGGATTACAGTTCCCCATTCCTTATGACTATCTATCTCAATTAAAGTTTCCAGGAACACTATTTACCTATTAGTTTTCATGGGCTGACTAATAACCGATAAAATATTTAAGGACTCCCTATCCAATTACACAGTTTTTATGGGATCACTATGAACCTATTGGTGACTCCAATATTTTTACACTTATCCTAGTTTTCATGGGTTAACTAGGAACCTATTGGTAACTCCAATATCCTCTCTTCTTATCCTAGTTTTCATGGGCCGACGAGGAACCTATTGACATCGGTCAATATCTTAATCCGGATATAGTTTTTATGGGCTAACTACAAACCTACTGGCCCCTGCCAGTATCAAATCATAGTTTTCATGGGCTTACTATGAACCCGTCTTTCCGACATCTTCATTTATACATAGTTTTCATAGGCTAACTATGAACCTATTGGCCCCTGCCAATATCTTTTCCTATACACAGTTTTCATGGGCTCATTGAGAACCTATTGGCCCCTGCCAATATCTTTCTTTAATATTTTAGCATCCGATATTCTGATCTTTTTGACCTCGTGGATGCAATTCTACTCATTCAGGAGTTAACTTAAATCATTTTCACTACTGCATCAATCTAGCTGGTTATTCCGCCCTTCCCCAAAATGTAGTTATAGGTCCATTACAATGTGAATATGTACATATATGAAGAAGCATACATAATATCTTGGTTAATTCCTTTAACCTTTTAATCAAAGATAACTTCTTAAAAAACTCCCTTTTAAAATACCTTATATATTTTTATGTCATGGTTTTTTTTCAAAAATGAGATTGGGTTATTTGCTTTGAAAACTAAGGCTGTCGAAACCTTCAAAACTTTGCTTTCCACTACTGCCTTTCGAAACACTTTAAAACAACTCTTTCGAACCCTTTTGAATGTAATAAAGTATTGCTTAATAACACTTAGATGCATAGCTTCGAAACATTTGAAAGTACCCATTTCGAAACGATTGGAAGTAACCCTTTCGAAACCACTGAAAGTCCACCTTTCGGAACCATTGGATTTATACTTAAAATATAATTTGGGTCAAAGTGAATATAAATGAAAGTATCTCTTTCGAAACTATCCTCTATCATATAAATATATTGGGGAAAACTTGATGGCGTCGGCACCATTCTTTTCGAAAGCTTCAAATTATTTAAACAAAACATTGAAGGATAGCATCAGAACCCTTTTCGAAGCCAATGCTTTCGAAACCCTTGGACCCTTTCGAAAGCATTTAGGAAGAGGCATAAAACATTTTTAAAACAAGCTCTACCTTTCGAAAGCATTGATAACTTCAATACACTCGAAAGGCTAAAGAATGGCCGTAGGGCTTCGACTAGGTCGGAACGCCCTCTTTTGAAAGCATTATTTTATAAGTAAAGAAACCCATTCGAAAGCTTACTCTTTAAAACATAAGTTGGCAACCCATTCGAAAGCCTTTAAAACCTCTTTTGATAATATATATGCTTCGACTCCTTTGAAGGCTTAAACAAAACAAAGGAAGGCGCTTCTCTTTTTAAATAAACAAAGGTATCGACCCCACCGAAAGCCATGCTTTCGACACCAAGCCTTCCGCCTTTCTCCAATCCAATGCGTACCATCCAAGTGATACCTTGTGTATTGGTTTCGGCTTAGTGGGTTTCGACTTAATTGAAGGCAAAAGCTCTGAGTCAAAAGGTACTTCTAAAGAAGGCGGAACCAACTTTTCTGGGTAAACCTGATTTAATATTAATTAAAGCAAACACTTTCTAACTAACCTGCCACGTGTAAACACTAGATTGGTTGCCTTAACTTTTCAAATTCTTCACTAAAATAACTGCCGCTAAACTCAGATCTAACCATGGTTAAGTTAACAAATAAGCCCTTCCATTAAGCAAAACCAATATTGCAAAGAAGTCCCTCTTCTAAAATAATTTAATTTGCATAGCAAATCACTTAGGAAAAATCCCCAAAAATTCTAGAAATTCACTTTAATCATGTTATCTAACATATCAAAATTGCAGACCCAAATTCTCTTTCTGAAATAAATTTATAAACCCAAATAACCATATTTTCCTTTGAAAATTCATAACAATCTTTCCATAGCTTGGAAAATTATCAAAATTAAAACCCAACTCCAAAATCATGTTTTACATAACATAAATTTTTTCCATGGCATTCAAACATCAACATAAATCGGTTTTGCCCTAAAACTGTGTATAATCTTATTTAAACACTCTTGTTTAAATCAAACAATTTGTAATTCAAGCATATCATCATCCAAATCACCATAAAAACGAATTTACCCTTAAATTCGAAAACATACGATTATAAAACAAAATTGGGATGGAATTATTATTCACCTTGATTAAGATAAGGAGATTAGAATTGTGATTAATTTCCCCTAAGCTTTACTTTGATTTCTCTTCTCTTAATGTCCGGTCCCTCTTTAAGTTTTTGTTTTGCATTTTCAAAATGACGTGAATGGGAAATGAAATGGTAGGAACAAAATGTGGGGTTGTGCGGGTTTTGGGTTCATGTGGTTTCCACATGGCGACGAAAGGGGAGAGGTCGGTGCTAGAAGGTGCGGCGTGGTCAGGGGGTTCGGGGGTAGGGTCGCGGTGGCGCCTGGTGCCTTAAAACGACGGCGGCGATTAGTGGAAGGAGGCGGCCTGGGTGTTCGTTTATGTACGAGATTTAGGGGAAGAAGTTTAGTGGCTAATAAATTTTAAATTGAGGTAATTAATGGTTTAAGTTGTAATTAAGGAAAATATTATATTATTTTATTCGATAATCTTATAAACGTGATAACTTACTCGTTTTAGGTCCAAATCCAACGCGATCTATTGAGTTTGGTTCGTATTGAAAAGCACTACGAAATGCAATTGATTTGGTGATAATTGGAGATTGTAGAAGTTTCACGTTAAATCGAACGTTGTTCGATTTAGACGGAATCCAGAACATCCCAGCGACGACTAGAATAAAGGTGAGTTCAACTTACCTTTTTGGATAACTAGTATAATATATAGTGGATAAATATTGCTGAATGATTGTTTGGATGAATTACTATATTTATATTAGTTGGATTGAATATTCCCACCTATTAGAGCGGATGAGACACTATGTGCCCCACATAATAGCGGATGACCCTTTTTATTGCGATATCCCACCTCGAAGCGGTGATTATATTTTTGCGGTTATATGACATCTGTGGTTGCAGGGAAGTAAGTTGGAGGGATGCAACTGGATTCCTCAAAATTATTGATTTTAATTTCATATATAGTGATATATGATGTGTTCTGAATAATCTGTTATAGATTATGATGTGATTTGATTTATTGGATGCTATAGTAGCACAATTTTGGTATTATAAATACCATAAATAATATTTTTGAATTTTAAAAGGAAATTCAAAGGAGATTTTGCAAAAGAAAATATTTATATTGAATTTTGGGATTATTTAAAAGGGAATTGATTTGGATAAAATAAATGATTGAATTTTAGATATTTATTTAGCTATTTCGTAAAATGGTTTCAAATAAAGAATTTTAAATTAAGGATTTTTAAACAATGGATTTTTAAATGAGATTCTTAAAATATGAAATGGAAGTCGAAATCAAGATTTGAATGGTTGTGGAATATAGTTTGGATTATTTAAGAAATGGATTTATAAATGGAATTTTAATTAGAAATCAATTAATAAATGGATTTTAGTAATATAAACCTGTTATAAACTGGAAATGAGTTCATAAAATTTATAAACAATGAAGTGAAATGATTATCAACCGATAAATTGGAAATATAAATTCACAGTGAGAATTTATAATGAGATATGGAAATTGGTTTAGAAAGAAATGGTGGGTTCTAATTTGGAATTTGGAAAACGTTATGAAATTGGAAACATAAATCAATTTGTGATAAATCGAGAGAGATTTATAAATATAAAATTAGTTATATTGGAATTTTAAAAATATATTTTTATCAAGAAGTTAAGTTTGTTGTAAAAAAGGATTTTTATCTATTAAACTATGTAGTTTAAAAACTGTTATCTGTATTAAATATTTCGGGAAGTTGGTTTTTCAAATATTTAATATTAGTGGAAATGAATTTTAATTTTTAAAATAAGCATTGTAAATCGATTAGTTTTATATAAGTATGAATTGGAAACGAGTTTCGTTGATTATTTAAAAGGGTTTTGATATTTTAAATAATTACTTAAACGTGTTTTTGAAAATAAATTATTATTCTTTAAAAAAATTATTATTTTACATGGATTTTAAAAGTAAGTAATTAGAATTTATTTATAAATCCTCTCGAGATTTGTAAACTGGATTTTATTGAACGGATGTGATTTTATAAAAGAAATCTTATAATGGGATTTCTGGATACTTAAGAAATTTCCAAAATAGATAGGTACAGAAGCTTCAGAAATGACTTGAATTCATAAAAGAAGTTATAAATTGTTAGATGGGATTATGAATAAGTATGATCAGTTTTTTTGGAAATTGTAAAAAGGATTGGAAATGGATTCTGGGAATTTATAAAATGAGCTATAATGGGTTTAGAATTTTCAAATGAATTTGTGAATGTTTATTTAAGTGGGTAGAAGGGGAAATCCTCTTTGGTTTTGTAATTATACTCATACAATCAGGATAAGCTATGAAAGTTTCCTAAGTGTTGATATTAGAATTGGTTTTAGAAAAATAAACTTGTAATATTTTCCTAAGTATTAGAGTGGAAGGTTTTGGAAATATTTTAACTACAAAAGGATTTATATAGAAATATTTTTCTAAGTAATGGATTGTAAATTGAATTTGGGAATATTTCTAAGTACTGATATGGTTTGAAAATATCCTGTTATGGATATAAGTATTCGAAATTGTTTTCAAATATTAAAAGAGATTTGAATATATATCTTTGTAAAGATATTTTGAAATAAATGTTTTGAGTATTATTCCAGTGAAGGATTTGGTTTCATCGCTGAAGAGAGACAAGAATAAGAAAGTAGTAGCTTCGAGTGGATCCGTTCGTCGAAGTGCTAGGCTTCGTAACTACCTGTCTCATTCTATTGGTGAGTTACCTGGATCGAATGCCGCACATGGCACTACGAATCCAGGCTTAGGTATGAGTTTTTGTTTGGGTAGCACATACTCTACTTATGCATTAGGCAGCCTTACTTCAGCTGAGTTTAGTCTGCTTTCTCTTGATACTTCTTTCATTTTTTCGGATATAGAGTTGGATAGGGATTTTATTAGGTGTAAGGAAGAGGGCTAGTTCTGTTTGTCTATGAGGATTTCTAGTTGGAATATTAGAGGTCTAAATGATTTAAATAAATGTGATAAGGTTAGAGTGTTTTTAAAGACTTTTCTATAGACATTGCTCTTCTTCAAGAAACTAAAATTAACTTACCTGACATGCATTTTTTTAGAAGATTAGGTGGTTTTCATTTTAGAGATTGGGTTTCTCTTCCTTCAGTGGGTTCATCAGGGGGTTTAATGATTGGGTGGCGTGATAAATATTTCAGATTGCTTCAATGTATTACTAAACAACATTCTATCCATATTATTCTTATTAATCTTTCTGATAATTCTTTTTTAAATATTTCTAATGTATATGGGCCTAATTCTAAAATTAATAGGAGAATTTTATGGGACGAATGCCTAGAATTTAGAGCTTTATCTTCGGGTTCTTGGATTTTGGGGGGTGATTTCAATGTTACGCGTTTCTTAGGAGAGCGGTCTCCCAGGGAAGGGGATTATTCTGCCATGGAGGAATTCAACCATTTTATTGTTAATTCAAACTTGATTGAGATTCCCCTTTCTAATAGAAAGTTTACTTGGAGTAACGCTAGGGAATCTCCATCTATGGCTCTTCTTGGTAGATTTTTTGTTAGCAATGAGATTGAAGATAAATTCCCTATCTGTAGAGTTACTGGTCTTCCCTACACGTACTCTGACCACTGTCCTATTATTCTCACCTGTGATCACCATAGAGTTATTATTAATAATTTTAAATTTGAAAAGATGTGGCTTTTGGATTCTAACTTTGAGAATTTAATTAAGGGTAAGTGGCTTTCTTTGAATTATCATAATATTAGAAATAAGGATAATTCAGCTAAATCCTTTGTTTTAAAACTTAGGGAGCTTAGAATTTTTCTTAAAAATTGGAATATGAATGTTTTTGGTAATATTAAAATTAAAAAAGATAACATTCTTAACGAGATGCTTAAAATTAATAAGATAGAAGAATCTGTACATCTAAATATAGGTGAACGTAATGTTCTTGCCAACTTAAAAGATGAACTTAATTCAATTTTAGAAAAGGAGGAGGTAATGTGGAAGCAGATATCTAGAACTCAATGGATCAATGAAGGAGATAATAACACTAATTTTTTTCATAACATTGCCAATGGTAGAAAATGTAGTAATACTATTAATTCTATTATTGTTAATAATGAAGAACTTGTTGATCAAAGAGATCTTAACAAGGCATTTACAGACTATTATAAAGATATTTTTGGTAAAAAAACAATCATAGAATTAATGTTAATTGGAAAGATCTGTATCCATCTGACTCTGTAGTTGACTTACCAGAGTTAGATAATCCATTTTCTGAAGTTGAAATTAAAAAAGCTATTAATGACTTGCCAAGTGATAAATCCCCGGGTTCTGATGGGTTTCCAATCTTATTTTATAAAACTTTTTGGGATATTTTAAAATTAGATTTAGTCAATATTTTTAATGACTTTTATAATTGTAATTTAGAATTAGGGAGATTCAACTACGCAAATGTTATTTTATTACATAAAAAAGTAGGAGCCAAATTTTTAAAAGACTTTAGACATTTATCTTTAATTAATAGTTCACTTAAGATCATTTCTAAAGTTCTAACCAACAGACTTAGTACTAGGATGAATGAGTTAGTTGATTGTTGTCAATCAGCCTTCATCAAAGGGAGAAATATCACTGAAGGAGTGGCAGCTGTTCAAGAATTTATTAACCACTGTTGTAAGAATAACATTACTTGTGCAATTTTAAAACTCGATTTTGCTAAAGCATTTGATTCGATAGATTGGGATTTTTTAGTTGACATTTTTCATGCTAGAGGTTTTAGTATTAGATGGATTAATTGGATTAAGAATTTGCTTAGAACTGGAAACTCTAGTATTATGGTTAATGGTATATTAGGAAATAAGATTTGATCTAAGAGAGGATTAAGACAAGGGGACCCTTTATCGCCTTTAATATTTAATTTAGCTGCAGATGTTTTTGCGAAGATTATTAAAAGAGCTGTGGAAAAGGGTATCCTTGGAAATGTTGGTAATGACTTTTCACGCAATGGTATTTCGGTTCTCCAATTCGCCGATGATACCTTGCTTTTTTCCTCTCATTTACCTAGACACATCATTACCCTAAAGTTTATTTTATACAGTTTTGAACTTTTATCAGGATTAAAAATTAATTTTGACAAAAGTTCAGCTTTAGTTTTAAATGACTTAAATAAGGTTGAAAACTTAGTTGCTAACACTTTAAATTGTAAAACTATGAAATTTCCTTTTGACCATTTAGGATTTGTGATTAGACCCACCAAACTTAAACATGAGGATTGGCTTATAATCATTGATAAAATCAAAAATAAGATCTCTAATTGGAATAGTAGATTTTTATCTAGGGCATGTAGATTAGTCTTAATTAATTCGGTTTTATCAGCCCTATCGATATACTGGATGTCCATGCATCTATTTCTAGATTGGGTCATTGATAAAATTAGAAGAGATTTCTTATGGAGTGGGGAAAATCCTAATAATAGTATAAAATGTTTAGTTAATTGGGAAATGGTGTGTAAAGCTAAAAAGTAAGGTGGATTAGGTGTTATTAACTTGCGTAATATGAACTTGGCCTTACTAGGTAAATGGCTTTGGAAGTTTAGAGACGTAGATGATAATAACACTTGGAAAGAGATTATTTCAAAATATTATCATAATGGGAATAGAAACTTATTTGCTTCCCCAATTACTCATAATATTTCTATTTTTTGGAAAAATATTATGAAATGCCATGAGATTTTTAACTTAGGTATTAATATAATTGTTCATTCTGGCAATGGTACTTCTTTTTGGCATGATCGATGGATTTCGGTTTTACCTCTCAAGTTGGAATTTAAAGAGCTTTATGAAATTTGTAATTTTAAGTTTGCTTCAGCTAGAGATGTTTATTCTCCTGAGGAAGAACCTCCTTGGAATTTTGGTTTTAATAGTATTTTAATTGGTTCTACTCTTAGGCAACTTAATCTTCTTTATGCTAGACTAAATCTTTATAATATTGATAATGATAATGATATTATTAATTGGGAATGGGATAAGAGTAAGAAATATACCTCTAAGTCTTTTTATAGATTTATTAATTTTTCAGGTACTTTAAATAACTCATTTAGATTTATTTGGAAATCTAATGCTCCTTCTAAATCTAAAATTCACATGTGGTTAATTATGCATAGAAAACTTAATACAATAGAACTTTTAAAGAGAAAAAACATTCAAATTGATAATAATTGTCATTTTTTCAACTTGCGTCTTGAAGATACCACGCATATATACTTTGATTGTTTGGATACTTATTACATTCTAAAAAATACTCTTAAATTTTTTAATTTTAACATAATAACTAAAATCTCGAATTGTGATTTTTACTGGAATGACTTTAGATTTAGGTTCAAAAAGCATATTAGGTTCTTACTTGATTCTTTATTTATTATTAGTTGGTATATTTGGTTTGAAAGAAATCAAAGAATTTTTAATAATAATAGTAGTCATTTTAATAAATTGATTTTTTCAATTTCTTCATTTTGTTTTAATTGGATTTCTAATCCCAAATATAAATTAGCTAAAATTAATCAGTTTAAAGGATATCTTAATAAGGTTAGATATAATATTAATTCTTTTAAAAATAATAATATATTCAATGTTAGTAATAATAGTATTAGTATTTTTTCAAATTTATATGATGACCCAACTAATAATTATAATGTACTCATGATTGAAAGTACATAATAATTTTATTTTCTGCTCAGTTTTTTCTCTTGGTTATTTTTTCTTTTTTGTATTTGTTTATAAGATTTCTTTTTTCTTAAGTTATGGTTTTAATAGTCTTATTTTGTTTCTATTTTCTTTCTTCTTTATACATATATATGTATATTAATTATTAAAATATACATATATATGTATCATTCTAATTCTTTTTCTCAGTTCTCTTCCAGGCTCAGGTATGGGCCATTGGGGGTCAGTCTCTTATTGCAGGTTTTCATGTCTTCGATGTGCTGCTTTTCGGATTATAGTGATTCCTTCAGTGCAGAGTCTTCCCATTAGGATTCCTTATGGTTCTAGCATAAAGAGACTTCAGTGCGGACCTTCCAGTCTTCATCACATTCATTTTCTCTTCAGATTAGTTGGCTATCCAGTCCTCTTGATCCAGATGCATTGTGCTTCCTTATTTCTGGTTTTCTCTTTAGTATTTTAGGTACTTCTAACACTTTGATATCGAGTCGTGGCCATGCCGGAACTTGATATCAAGGTGCGATGGGTGGTGGCTTTGCCGGAACTCATCTTAGGGGTATCTAAGTTTTCTGTTTTTAGCAGTTAGTTTTTTGTTACCTGCCAGGCATGTTGGCAGCACCTTATCATTGTTTTATATATAGTTGTATGTGTGTTCTCCTTTATTTATAAAGGATCACACATTTTTCTCAAAAAAAGAAGATTTATAATATAGGCTTAGTGATTTCTTATGCGTGTAATTTGATAGTTAAATAACCGACTATCAAATATGGCCAAATTCGTTGATCGTTTCGAAGAGATCGAGATTGGATTTAATTATCTAAAAACCACTTCGATCTGATTTGAGCTTTACGAATTGTGAAATCTTGAGGATATTAAAGACTATGATCTTTGAAGAGATTGGTTTGTTCAGACCCAGAACAACTTGTATGGATGAATGCTATCATTTCCTGGAAGGCAGTGTTAGCATTCCAAGTGGGATTTCTATTCAAAAAGGTAAACGTAGCCTTAAGCCTCATTAACCGAGAAATGACTAAAACAGGGCATACACTAGGGCAAAGTGGGTCGCTCCCATTAGGGTATGTCGTCATCTTTCTAGATTACCCTATTTTGATGGATTTGGTTATGCATGAGAGATCTAGATTAAGGTTGGAAGACCGTGATGATGACATATTCGGTACTACTAGTCAAGTGGTAGGCCGGTTCTGTGTGGTAGGGTACAAGATGTTCTTGTCAGACCCGGATGCATTGATCTAGAGATTTACCCGTCAGAAGGTAGTTATTTACCTTGTCATAGTATGGAATCCAATCTCTAATGCATGCCTTATGCTTTTAATTGTAGAGCCTAGTATGTTGGAACTTCATTAATGTAACAATTTCGGCTATTTGAATAAGTATTTGTACTTGACACTATTATAATATTATAGCATTTTTATATAAAAGTGTTTTGGTTATCATAAGGTAAAAATCCGTCTGTGTTTATGTGCGCCGTGGTCTTACGAGATACCTTTTGATTTCAAAGATTTCCTTATAACTTTAAAATCCAATTGGGTGTGTTTTCTAAAGCTGGTTTTCCAGACTGACTCGGGTGTTATTTTATCATAATGCTCCGGTCAGACCGAGTATATTACAGATTAGTTTGGATGCATGGAGCTTCAAGAGACGAGTTGGAGGACCAGAGACATATTCACGTAGATGGTTATTTTTCCGCTGTATTCATTGGTGTGTTATCGTCAATTGTGCGGACTGGCTGTTACTATCTAGGCTGAAATAGGTTCTATGATTGATGTTTGTATATACACATATTACAGTTTTGCTTTTGTTTAAAGATTTGTGGTATATTATAGTTTATTCGTTCCACTTTAAGATTCTATGTTGTTTAGTATTCTTCTTATCTTCTTCCTTCTTTCTTTTTTCCCTTAACAATCGGGTTTTCCAGCATTCGATTCCTCGGCATGAAATACAGTGGAAGTATTAGTGTCGATTTTCGAGGGTCGAAAAACCCCGGTCGTTGCATGCACCAAATCCAACCACTTCATTATGGATCATCCACCATGTACACAGTTGTTAAAGTGGTTCAAATATTGATAAGAAGTATGCCAATAAGAGGCCCTGGTCTCTTTAACAACCAAAATTCATTTTTCACACCGGTTGTTTCTTTTACATTTCGAAAACGATTCATATTTGATATGAGAATATCATATTCACTTCAAAATATCACTTCATTTCAAAAAACCATATTTACTCAAAATATGTCATTTTCACCTGAAAATATCATTTCAAATTCCAACTTAGGTTATAACCTCATTTAACCACATTCGCATTTCAATCACCGATTTAAATATAAACATTCCAACTTCGCACGGTTTGAAATTTTAGAAAATAGTTTAAATAGTTATAAATAGGTTAAAATAGTTAAAATAGTTTAGAGATCTAAAACAGTTTAATATAAAATGGTTTATATAGTAAAATAGTTTGGAAAATCAAAATAATTTGAGTATTAAAAAAATAGATTTTAAACAGTTTGTATCAAAATTAATTTATTTTGAAAATAATATCAAATCAAACAGTTTCTTTCCATTTCAACAATCTAGACCCATATCCAAATTTCAAATCAACAAATTCAATTTCCAATTTTTCATTTCAATTGACTCAATTTAGATTTAATGTCAAATCAACTTGACGTCAATTTCAATTCGAATTAACTTCAATTTTCGAAATGTTCATTTTAACTTCAAATTCGATTCAACAATCCAATTCAATAATTTAAATTTCAATTCAATTCTTATTTTAAACCATTTCAATTTATATCAATTTCAGATCCAATTTCAATTTTTTGATTTAAAACACTTAAATCAAATTAAACCTCGTTGTTCAATTTTAAGATCCAAATCTTTAAAATAATTCAATTTCCAAAATTTAAAGTCACATATCAATTATAACTTCACATTTCCAATTCAAGAACAATTTCCTTTTAACCAATTTCAGTTTCAACATGTCAAAGCTTGGATTAGAAAACAATTCAATTCTTATAAATCTAAAATTTATTTCTTTTAAACAATATTATTTAATCAAAATCCAAATTCAAGATATTTAAAACCATTTAATTTAACCAATCCGGTGTCCGTATATAATTTTCTACCATATGGCCAAGTGATCAGTTATTTCAATTTTAATTATGGGGATGGATATATCATTTCAATCCAAATAAAAGTGTCATAGGTATATCAAACCTATTTCTTAATTTATTCGAAATAATTTAAATAACAGTTTATATACTTCCAATTAATATACAGGGTGATAGAAGGGATATATATAAATAAATAAACATCCAATCATCCAAAATGTCAACAAATAGACATCCATCACAGTCAACATCCAAATCAACCAATAAATCGCAATAATTAAATTCAATATTAATTTAAATATCAATTTAATTCAATATAAATTCAAATTAAATTTAAAAAACAACTTAAATTACCAAACAACAAATAATAAAATCCTCATCACTTCATAAATTTAATTCAACTAACATAAGAAGATTTAGTACTGCATGAGTGGGTTAAATCACTCACATTTGATTTATAGTCGATTAAAAATCCAATAAAAGCCTAAAATTCGAACAGTCTCCAAATTCATCCAAACCAGTTCCATGTCCAGAATTTTGATACGATCCCAACGGAAGAAACCGCGCGCGAATCCGAGCTCGTATGCAAAAGTTATACGTGTTAAAATATTTGAAATTTAAATTAGAAACAAAAGAAGGGAAAAAAGGTAAAATTGATACCATCAGAAACGCTACCAGACGCGAACCCATGTTCTCGACTAACAGCCGCCGACTTCGAGCTCTGATCGCCACCGCTCCGATCATCTTCACCAAGATCCGTGTCCACCGTTGTGCTGCCCAGGCCTAACCGCACCCCCCTTCATCGCGCGCCCCTCCGTCTCGCCAAAGGTGATCCGCCGTCACCATGATTAGATCGCCCAGTTCTGGCGAACCTCGTCGTCTTTAGGACGATCGAAGGCCATGGATGAACACTGCTCGACGTCCTCTACAATACTATGCCCTTCGATCGTCGATTGGCCGACGATCCACCGTTGATTGCGAAACCCTAACAACGGACGGCTGAGAAAGATCACCAAATTCTGGACAAACGGAGCCTCCAATCGAAAATTGAATTGCAGATTACATTCGTCAAAAGTTTCGCGATGATATATTATATGATAGGATTTGAGCAGTTTGAATTTTGGAGTTTGATTAGGAACTATAATTAGGGTTTGAGATGTCTTCCATTGAGAAGGAAGAGATAATGGAACAGATAAGAACAGAAATTGAACATACAGAAAATGGAATAGAAGCAGCTAGGGTTTATAACAACATATATATAGACAGAGATGGATAAGAATGGATGGAACAGATCAAATGGGTCAAAGTTAAAACAAAGAATCGAAAACCCGTTTAGTTTCAAACCCTAATTCTATTGTATATAGAAGTTAGCTTTTAGAATCAAATTATATTCACTTAAATTCCATTAATTGATTTCTATGCGTTTTGAGCTCGCACGATCAAATGATAGGTCTGATCGCTACCAAACTTGAAATCACATAATAATTCACTATTACAGATCCGATGAAACTGGTTTCGTCAAAATTCTACACATTGCCCAAAAGGACTAATTTTACACGTTAATTAAATGAATTATCTAAAAGCAATTTAATCACTTTTAAATTCAAATTTAAAAGTTAACAATTTTATCATTCTTGATTACACAGAAATTTAATAACCTTTTAAAATAATTTTTTTCCATGTTAAATTCAAGATTTAAATAGTACATTAATTTCACCGTTAAACTACGACTGTAATAAAATCTTAGTTCATTATAATTAAAATTTCAACAATTCTAATATTTTGATTTACATTCTTATTATTAAATCATCAAATACCTTATGGATTTATTTAACATAAGTTTCCATCTTATTATTCTCATCTCTCTACGTTTAACGTCTTTTCTTGTATTAACTGCAATATTTAATTATATTAAATTTCATTGATTTCCAAATTAATTTCAAACGGATTAAATAATATGGTGACAAATAAAACAATCATTATACATTAGTAATTCAACACATTTCTATATTTATTGTTTACAACAAAAGCTAATAAATTTACGTACTAAATAATTGATTTCATATTCTATATTAAAACCAATTTTAATTAAATAACATATACTTTCACCATTAAATACAACATCGATTTTAATCATTATTTAACTTAATTATTGCAATTGATTGAAATTAGATTAAAACGGTTGTCAATTACATTCAATCAACATTATTAAATTATATTTTAATATATTTTTCCATTTATAACCATAAATTTAAATTCTCCAAAATATTAAATTCCAAAAATCTTATTGAAATTAATATTTTTATTTATAAAAAATATGGGTAGTTACAATATGTATATATATTATTATTCAAAATGATTTAAAATAAAACCTCGTGCTTAGTTCTAAAGTTTTTTCTTTGGAAAAAATTTGGTATAAACTTTTTAATGTAGAAATGTTTTATTGTATGCTATGTAAGGTGCCTAAGTGGTAGTGGCATAGCTCGGAATAAATGTTGGAACTTTTCAGGTTTTTCCATTTTGGGTTAAGTGTGTTAATAAATTATTGAAATTTGTTAAAATATTTTATGGACCCATGTAGCCTATGCATCAAAATTATATTGTATGTATATCATGTTATGATATATTGTTTGGTAGATTTCATTTGTTAAAATGAAATGGATTTTTCAACGATTTTGGACAGTCGACAACTTCTGGATCGTATAAATTTAAAGCTAAGTGTTTTCGTGAAAATATAAAAGTTGAGTTTATATAACACTTGAATTTGAGAAGTTAGTAAGTTAAAACAAGTTTTGAATTTGTTAAAAATTCTTGTTAAGTAAATTGATTTGACCATTTGTATATACTCTTAGGGTGTCATGGAGTATTATACGAATATGAACTTAAGTTATAATTGTTTATAAACTTGAAATTATGTTTTATGAAATGTTTCTGAAATGATTTTAGTATTGAATGACATACTATTTGGATAAAAGAATGTAGTAAAGGATATTGATATAATTAAGAAACCAATGGGATAAGTACGTTTTATTTGCATGACTGTTCTTGATCCAGTATTCGAGTACATGATTTCGAGGTGATTTACACTGGTCCGAACAAAGATTTTTCACT
Organism: Allium fistulosum; assembly: GCA_030737815.1. Lineage (NCBI taxonomy): Eukaryota > Viridiplantae > Streptophyta > Magnoliopsida > Asparagales > Amaryllidaceae > Allium > Allium fistulosum. The sequence goes on from CM060902.1 coordinate 1,530,744,229, forward strand.
AGATTATTGACGTTGAGTACTTAATATTAATAAGGTTCCAAAGTTTTCTATCATAGTATATGACTATGTAAGGAGAACAAAGGTTTCTAATCAAGAGACCTGATCGAAGTCTGCACTAGAGAGGTCAAGTCATCAATATTGGTTGGGAAGTGAAATTTATGCAATCGAGCAAGTGATCAGAATTTATATTATGTGCGGAAGATCCATGTACATCATATGGGTTTTAGTATTTGCATCTATGTTTTGTTAGCTTATTAAGAGTTTAGGCGATTACTCTTCAATTTGTTATGAGGTATTATGAATCGTCAACTAAGTAATAATTTGAGGTTGTTAAGCGTAACTAAGTAGATTGTTTATCATCCTTGTGCGATGAGAAGGTTTCGAACTTGCGCAAACCATGAGTTTTGTTTACTAAGTGATTTTGAATACTATTAAATATTTCTATGTGATTGTTTCATTTGTTTCTCGTGTTGGAATTTCAAGGACGAAATATTGTAAGTGGGGGAGAATAAAATATTCGAAATTTCGGACACTTCGTATTTAAATATCTGAACTATTTAAATATTTTAATCTTAAATTAAATGTTATTTAAATAATTTAATAAGTTTTTTAATCCTCATTTAAATCATAAGTAATGATGGTGAACTTGTTTTGAAAAAATATTTACAAAAATAAATACTTTAAAAAAATATCGATAATGTGATCGAAAATCGTTTTATCGATAAACAACATTTTCTCAACAAAAGTTGTTTATATTTTTTGTACATGTTTAATTAACCATTAATTCACAACAAAAAATATTTTCATGTTTAGGGCTAACTAAATGTGATGCTATCATGCATGAGGTAAAAAGAAGATATTTTAAAAATAGGCTTTGGTGGAAAGTCTTAAGTGTAAAGTAGTGAAAATGAGGTGTAAAGTTAACATAAGAAAAGAAAGCTCCTTTGGGACTTGCATAGAAGGTAAGAGGTGGTTATGACCTCTTGTAAAACCCTATATACCATACATAATAAATCACTAATTCACTAAGCTTGAGATGGAGTATGAGAATTAAAAATGGTGGAAGTGCTTAATCACTAATCCACTAATTATTCTCTAACCTTTTCACGTCTTAACCAAATCATATCCAGTCTCTTTTAAACTTTGGCTTTAGGTCTAAAACATCAAGGTAAGCATGATTCGAAAGTAAAAAAGTACGAGAAGGTGAGAGGAAGAGAAGGATCTAGGAGGGGCCATGAGCATTGGAGGAGGACGAGGAGGGCCTTGGTATGGAAGTTCTAAGGTTGGATCTTTAGGCTTTTGGTGATGGTGGAAGGTGGTTCTTTGTTCTTGTGGCTTCTTACTTTGGTTTGGAATGGATCTATGTGAGTTATCTCACTATTTTATAAGTATATATTGTGTATATATATGTTGTGTTTGAATTATATAGTTAAAGTGACATTAACTAAGTAAAGATATAAGCTTTGGACCACTCTTGCTTTTGAAAACAAATGACAACTTTATATTGTATAACCTCACTTTTATTACCCTCTTAAACATGTGACATGGCCTAGACTTGATGTTTAAATGGTTGTTTGACTTGTGTGTTAATTTGAAGTAAGTTTAGAAGTGTTTGAAACAAGAATAGTTGTTATAAGTGCACCTCCAAATCCCTTATTTTCGTAAATTTTTATAAATAAATTGGAAAGATATTCTTAAGCGTTTGTTTTCATTGTTTTTAATTACCCTAATGGTTGTACTTACTATGAAAATTTCAAGTCTTAAATCATTTGTTAAAGTTGTTAAAACTAGTCACAAATATCATTCTTTTCAATGTTGTTTTAGTAAGGACTTTTAACAGTATTTATAAATAATGTAGTTAGTCGCTTATGGTATTAAGTGTTTAAAAACGATATTTAAATTGGTACTTTTCTCTAATCATTTTAGACATGTTTTCAAACATGTTTTGAAGTATATTAAAGTTGGTCTGAAGTTTAAATATATTTTTAATAATTATATGTGAATTTTGGAAAAGAAAAGATAAGGTTTAACAATAAAAATCGACGAGGAAGACTTCTCTAATTTTTGAAAGTTAAGGTTGATGTCGAGTAGGGACGGAGCAATGAAGCTCTCACCTAACAGGTTTCCCTCTTGAACGAGGAATAGTTAAGTTGGAATGTCGGAAACGTGTTGATCTTATTGTTTACTTACATGTTTTAAAAGGTGTAAGGACCTGATTCTTCGACTTCCGAATATCGACATCAATACGTCCACTGTATCGACTACCGAGCCATCGAATGCTGGAAAACCGAATACTTAGGGTTTTAAAAGAAGAGGTAGAAGAAAAGATAGAAGAAAAAGAAAAGAAGAACAACAGAACAACATCAGGAACATAAACAATTTCAGAATCTCACATATCGCAGTGGAACAATATATAATAGATAATCACTAGTCTTTTAAAACAAAGAACTATATCAGTTTATACATACATCAATCAGAGTCAATATACAACTCAATACAACAATGGACAGTTATATAAACTTGTCCTCGTATAGAATACATAGCGGAATAAATAAATAAGTACGGATGTACGTTTCGCCATCCAGCTTGCTTCCAAAGCTCCAGAATATCCAAAATATCCTGATAACATAACTCTAGGCTGCCCGTGTGGAAAATAATGGGCACCCAGAGTTTAGAAGGGAAACAATAAACTCCGAGTTAGTCATGGTGACTGGTGTGAGATCGTAAAACAGTTATTTTTACAAAGAAAATAAAATTTATTCGCAATGCTTTTTGAAAAATGAAACTACCATAAGACCTCCCGCCACACACACAATGCAAACGCAGAATTGGAGGAGATTTCTTCTTATGATAGTCAAAGATGCTTACTACGCAAAATCAAATCCTTTTTGATATTATTATTAGTGCATAGTGTAGAAAACATTTCGAAAGTATAATATTAATCTTAGCCAACATACGACCAGTATCGTATGCCTACTATAGCTACCATGTTCAATAGCAGGTTACCGCCACATTCCATGGTAGGTAATACAACTAAAACCGTACAAGTCACGTATTGTTTCTTTGGATTTCCAACAAATGGTCAGGCCAAGGAACTTCCCATTGCCACATAGGTACGCCTCTGGAAAGACGACCCGAGAACCTAACCGGATCTCTGCCAACACAAGGCTGGGTTACCTCTGCAAAAATAGGTAACTACTGACACGCATATGCCATCCCCCGATCGTAACCGATCTTCTCGAGGATCCTCGATTCCAACAACCACATAAGAATAATAATGCAGCAACAACATAGGTTAAGTATCTGGGCTCCATACCATGATACCACCTCTATCCAGAAGGAATGACATACACTAAGGGGCGCTACTCCCTAGAACCTTGCTGCATCCTTCCTGTTTTGACCATTCCGGGGTGTGAGGTCCGACGAAGTCTCGTCCACAAAGCTACGCTTTTCACAAAGCCATGCTTCAGGTCAAACAAATGATCACAAAGATAAATGATCAAACAATTGATCATATCACAAATGATCAAACAATGATCATTTCACAGCAACACTCAGCATGCCACGTTACCAAATTGGGAGTATATCGCTGATAAATTTCAACTACATAACCTTTGAGCTCGTACGTCTCAGAGAAGGGTGTTAAGCTAAGAGAATAAATTCTCCGCCACCAACAGAAATGTATTTGAAAGAAATCAGCTTTATATCTCAATTTGTAACGTCAGACACACAACCATACAAGTCTGTTCCGGGATCGAACAGAACCGAAGGCACTTCTCACGAAGCCCTTGCAAATCCGGATAATTTTCTAATCACGTCCGGACTTCCCGTCACTAAGGGTGATAAAACCTCTATATCGGAGATCAGCCGATGTAGAGTAACTCGACGGTAATCCTTCCGTTTTCAAAAATATCCGGTCTTCAACATCGGTCATCAAATGCTATCCATTTCGACGTATCACATATTCGGAATGGGTTATACGACCCAAAGGTCCTTTCCCGGCTAACTCGAATAGTGAGCGCTTATTCAAAAATAAGTGTGGCATTCAAATTCATCCAATTCACAACAAATACCCATTCAAGGTAATTATTGATAGTCGGTTATTTAACTATCAATAAAGATGCGCAACATCATCAGATTCCAAATAATTTTCCAAATTATTTATTTTCCAAAATATCTTTACTAGATATAAAATTTCTACACTTCAAAAATAAATCAACGTTTATTTTTAAAACGAATTTCCATTTCCTTTATAAATTCCATAGTGAATTTATATTTCAAATATCTACTGATATACGATTTTCAATCGATTTCCAATATTCAATTTCAATTTATCTTTACAAAGATAAATTCTCAAAAACATTTCGTTTCATTTTGGAAAACATTTCCATACTTATTTAATAATAAGTAATTCACAAATCATTTATTTTCAACACTTGGAAAATATTCGATAACTTAAATAAATGTTAAGTATATATTTCATTCTTTAAGGAAATCATTCTCTTAAGCACATTTATTTGAGTCCAAACGAATGTTACGTAAAAGATCGTTACGATGACCCAAAATCACTAGTATAGGGATTCGGAATTAAGATAGATATGTAAATCCCAATACTATATAAAACATTTCCTTTCAAAAATCATTTACTATAACAACAGTGTTATAGTCCACCATTTCCTTCTTCCTCGAAAACGTCTATTTCAACAATGGATGTTGAAATCTATGATTTCGATATTTAATATATTTTAAAACATCGTCAAAACAATTAACTCCATTTTTAATGTCACTTCCCCAAAACATATCCATTTTACTTAATAATATATCCACTGTCCAAAATCGTGAATATACTTCACTAACCAAATTTCAATATTTCTACACATTTTATTTCAAGAATTTATCCCTTATCCAAAATCGTGGATAAAATTCTCTTAATAACCTTTGATATTAAATTCATCAAATTTGATTGATTTTCGGATTTATAAAACAACGTTTATAAATTCTATTTCTATTTTATAACAACTTCGATTTATAAATTTCTTTTATTAACTTCTATAATTCACTTATCAAAATAAGTGATTTCGGATTTATAAACAACGTTTATAAATCACATTTATACTTTATAACAATTTCAACTTATAAAATCATTTTATTAGCAAATTCTATTCATATCCCATCTAAGTGCAAAAATCTAATTTATAAGTAAAGTACTTATAAATCTTTTATTTTACAACATCTATTCATTTTATACTTCACAATTTATAAATCTATAAATCTCGTTCACTTATGATTTTTATTTCATCTCATTCTAACACTTACAAAACTCGTTTTAAAATTCCAATGTTTTAAATTTACAAATATCAACTTTTTAAATCTTTTAAAAAAACCCGTTTATAATACTTTAAAAATCTCAATTTAAACAATTTTATAAATAAATCAACTTTTATTTCAAAAATCACACTTTGGTTATATTTCACAAAAAATATAGTTTTTTTATTGTTAAAATTTAAACGTTTATTTATTTAAGATGAAATAATTCAAAATTTCAATAAAACGTATATTTTAAAAAATCACTTTAAAAATCTCTTTTAAAATCAACATCGTTATTTTTAAACTTCAAAAATGGATCCGATGATGCAACACACAAATTAGTCAATCACGACATCCAAACATCATATATCAACATATGATAACAGAATACATCACAATATCTGTAAATAAATAAACACTGGTGAGGAATACAGTTGGATCCCTCCAACCTGTTTCCCTGCATCCACAGACATTAGCACAATACCCATTCCACTTCGAGGTGGAATATCGCGGTATATGGGATTTATAAAAATATCAATCCGCTATTATGTGGCGCAATAGGGTCTCATCCGCTATATAATGCGGGAAATCACAACTGCAATATATACATATGCCAATATATATATATATACTGCTATATACTACTATATATACTATATCACATCCAAATGGCAAGCAATCAATCAATAACTGCAATACAAATTTTCATTTTGAGTAAGAAGATCCCACCTTAGCTTTTAAATTTGCAATCCACTTCCGTTTTGATCATTTCTTCATTGTATTAACCTTGTATGACAATTATACAATTTATTAAAATTCGAATTAATCGAATAACAAATTTCCGTTTGATCAATTTAATTAACCGATGGTTTTACTTTTAACTAATTTCTTTTAAATAAATTTATTTAACAAAATTTAAATTTAAAACTAAGTTTCCTTTTTAAATAACCTTTGATAAAAAATAATTTAATAAGTTTTATTAAACAAAACTACCTTTATCATATATCTATTATCTATTTTATTTTCACAAAAATATACATATGTATATTCACTGTTTTAGTAAAATTAAAAACTGGATTTAAATTTCTGTACATAAAATTCTACATATATATATATATCACTGTACCATATCTTCCTTTTATGATTTCATATATACATAAAAAATCGTCTGTTCAAACATATATATCTGTAAATAAAAACTACTGTATATGTATAAATTTATATAACTCTTTACTGTGATTATTCTATATATATATATATAATTCCAGATTTAAAACTAAATATGCTTACCTTACTGAACAACCATACTTTCTCAAGACAGTGGGTGTAAATGTATACATTACATTATTATTTCCTTCCCTTTGTCTAAGCCTTGAATATATATATATATACTTTCAATTACAGTAAATAGCAAAACAATCGTTACTGCATTGTTTAAATTTGTCAATATTTTTTTTTCCAGATCTATATATGTATATAAATTGGTTAAATAAATAAATAAAATAAAAGTATATATATATATTACCTTACCGACGAACAACGAACGCGATCTGAAATCGCCAGAAAACAACATCGTCGAGCACGCGAACGTCTTCCCACCGACGACCCAACAATTGCCACCCCAACTAGTTTCGATCGATAATGAACCCTAGACCAGCAGTTGTCGCCTCCAGAACCACCACAGTGTTGACCTTCGCCACTTCGACTTCGGCCTCCACGCGAGACCATCACGAGCCGCCGCAGCCTGAGTTCGTGCTCCCTCCTCGATCGACACCCTCTCCAGATTGTCTTTGCCTCGCCTGCCTACGTCGCGACTACGCTCGAATTCGTGAGCCTGATCCCCTTCGTTCCACTCGCGATTCGAAGCAGTTCAAGATCGAGCGCGTGAGTTTGATTCAAAATCGAATCTGATTTGGCTTGTTTTTTTTTCTATTATTATTTTGAAGTAGGCAGCCGGTTCTTGGATTCGAAAAGGAATGCTTTGATTTTGAAATAAAAAGGAATGGAGGAAAGAATTTACTCGGTTATTGTTTTCTTCGATTTGAAAATCTGAAAGGGAAGGAGAATGAATATAGTGTCGGCCATGAAATAAGGAGGGAGGGGACGAGATACTTAAAATCAAACGAGGCATGCTTTACACTATCTCTTTCGTGATCTTAGGCGCAATTTTAGGGAAGATAACGTGCTGCCTTACTTTGCCACAGTATTTTGATGAGAAAGGCAAAGTACTGTTGTTTGACTAAATTCGAATTTAAATTTCAATTGAATTCGACTTAAAATTTCAACGCGTTTATCCAACGTGTGCTCACATATCAACTCCGAAAAATACGAAATTTGAAATCCGGTAATAATTCAATATTACGGACCCAATGGAACCGGTTTCGTCGAAATTCCGAGACTATGCCCCGGAATGCTATTTTTTAAATATCGATTCAAACGATAAAATTTCAAAACTGAACAAATCACCTTCAAATTCGATTCTGAAGCTTCTATTATCTTCAGTATTATCAATGTGAATTTTAAAAGCTTTTGAAATATTTTTCTTTAGCTTAAAATTGAAGATTCAAACTTTTATTCAACTTAAAATAGATTAAATTTTTATAATTTAATCGTCAAATTCATTCTGATAATTTGAAATTCAAATCAAACCATCATTCAAATATTTAAAATTAATTAAATATTTTCAATCTAAATTGTTCAAAATTCTGGGTCGTTACAAAAGGTAATTAACTTTGCTTAACACTAATGGCAAACGAAGTAGGCGTATCTATTTGTGAAAGTTAACATTGATGTCGCGTAGGCAAGGAGAAATTGAGCTTTAACCTACCGAGCTTCCCTCTTGAACAAGGAATAGTTAAGTCAGAAATGTCGGAAACGTGTAAATCATATTGTTCTCTAACTAGTTTATGGAAATCATTAATATTATACTTAACACTAAAAGCCGACGAGTAAATTTGTCTATTTGTGAGATTCAAGAATGATGTGTCTAAGCTCTAACTTATCTGCTTCACTCTTGGACGAGAAATAGTTAAGTTGAAATGTCAGAAACGAGTTAGTATACGAACATTGATTTGTATAAACAATTGTTTTAACTAGATAACTGATTAGTCGGCTATCGAACTTAACTAGATATTATCTTAGATCTTTAAAAGGATGTTTTAAAGATAATACAAGTATGGAAATGATTTTGGGTTTGTTGTGACAATGTTTTAATAACTTTTGTCTTTAACCCCTTTTGATTATACTTATGAATGTAAATAGATCTTTAAAAGAATGTTTTAAAGATAAGCATAAGTGAAATGGTTTTGGGTTTATAGTGACAATGTTTAAATAACATTGTCTTAAACTTTTCGAATAGATTTGTGAAAGCCCTTAGATCTTTAAGTGGATATTTTTTAAAAATTATAAGTATGGAATCTTTTGGAAAAAAAGATTGAAAAAGTAAAGGTTTAAAATAAGAAATCTTGTTAGTGATTTGTGAATATACTTATACCACTTGAGATAAGTATATGAATACCTTTTGAAGTATAGAAAAAGTAAAGGTTTAAAGTAAGAAGTCTTGTTAATGATTTGTGAATATACTTATACCATTTGAGATAAGTGTATGAATACTCTTTGAAGTACTGAAGGAGTACAAGAAAAAAGTAGGAATTGATAAAAGGTGTTTTACAAGATAAAAGAAGTTTTACTAATAAAAATGGATTTAATTAATAAAATATTAAATAAACAAAAATGGGATTAGAAGTTGCTTATGTGACTTAATCATGCTTTGTATGACTTGATCGTGCTTTGTATGTTTACTTGTTTATGGAAAGCGTTTGGTCATATACTTAGCATTAAAAGCCGATAACGTAGGCTTATATATCTGTGGGAATTAAGACCGATGTTCGTGTAGGGAGATGAGCAATAGAGGTCTAACCTACCATCTTCACTCTTGATCGAGGGTTAGTGTGAGATGAAATATCGAAAACGTGATAAGTATACGAGACTTGGTTTTCATATGTGATTATTCTCATTATAATTCAATGACCAAATTCTCGATTCAGTCTTGAGGAGACCGCGATCGATAGTGTTTTACTTATCAAAAACACTTCAGGATTGAGATAGGTGTTCTAGCTCTTGAAAGTGGATATGTTCGAGATGTTGGAATCTCTGCGTGGTTTCGAGATCTGTTTAAGATGTAGGAATCCAATTGGGGATTCATGTTCTGTTCGAGTGATGAAGACTTGTGTGAAATATGTTGAACGTAACCTCGACATCGAAAATGACTAAAATAATGTAGGCCTCACAACCTGGGGTTTAGCTGACCCATGTCAGGGTATTATCAACTCCATATCTAGAGATACTTATCGACCGTTAGTCAGCGGAAGTTGATGATATTTGGTTAACGTTTTTAATCTTTTTGTTCAGATGTTAGGCTGCTTGTGTTTACCTAAATGGTATATTTTATTTAGAGATGTATGTTGCTCAGAAGGTAGTTTCTGACCCTTGTGTAGAAGATTGGATCTGGCTCCAACAGGGAGATCTCCATGGAAAAATCCACTATGCGAATGTCATTTATCGATTTTCATTGTACCCTCTAATAAGCTGTTGAATGTAACAGTTGTAACCATTCCAGCAATGTTATAATATTTATATTCTACACCCTAGGCATTATCTATTATATCACCTTATATACTTATTAGGTGGTGATTATTTTGAGGGGATAACCGTTATGACATTCCATCGGTCTCAAAAGTACTGTTATATGTTGGCTGCATATTTCTTAAGTTTCTCATACCAGACTTATGTCTAAAGCTTGGTTTTTGTTTTTCCTGAATTTCTCTTGTGCTCTTTTGAGTAGTTGAGAAATGTAGGTTTTCGTTGATGTTCTTTAGAGCTCGAGAAAACGAGATGGATGTTTCACCTATCGTAGTATTCTTATTTCCCCATTATTACTATATTGTACATATCAGCATTTGTGAGGACAAGAAGTTATAACTTTCCAGGCTAATGATAGTACTTAGGTTTTGTAACTCTGAGATTTCGGTATCGGAGTAACCATTTGTATTGTTCCTTTGACAATATATATTGTCGTTCCACTAGAGAGATTCTAGTGTTGTTTCTCTTCTTTTCTTTATATTTTTTTTCATTTTATTTCACCCTAGCAATTCGTCTTTCCAGCACTCTAGTGCTCCGCACGCGAATACCGTGGATGTATTAATGTCAACATTTAGGAGTTGAAAAGGCGAGTTATAGATATTTTGTCTGTAACACACTTTGACAAAAATTCAAACTATAACAATATATTTATTATCATTAACAAGACGTATACTCCACAATCTCCCCCTTTTGCTATAACAAACAACATGTTAAGATTTGACAAGTGTAATGCATATAGATTTTGTACTCAATGTCCTTAATCATCTAAGTAATATCCTTAATCATCCGTGTAATAGATATAAATATTTTCAAGAATAACATAAGAAAGGTCAATCGTAACGACCCAGAATTTCACTGCTTTGATTTGCAAATATTTAATTAATTTTAATATATTTGATTTTATAATCAAAATAGAGATCTTTTAAATAATAAATAATAATGATGAAATTCTTTTTACAATTTGTTTACAAAAATATTTGGTTCAAAGAAAAATCGAAAATGTGATCGGAATTCGTTTTGCGAATTTTCGACTTTTCGTCGGCTAAAGTTGTCAGAAAGGTTGTAACCTCTATTGTATAATATTATACATTTATTTGTGAGTTAGGATACATATGTATTAGTATATATATACACACTTAGATTAATTTAGTGTTTAACTATTTTTGAGAAAGTGAAGATGCTTTATGAAACATGGTTATGCATGAAATGACATCAAAGTGAGACATAAGTACGTTAGGTGCAACACAAGTACACAAGGCATTCAATTTATGTTGGCTTGTGTTCATGGGGAAGGGAGCTCATGTGTTTTAGTAGGAAGGAGGTGGACATGGCAAGATGAGGTGGCACGGTTTAAGTGGAGGGCAAGCTACCAAGGGCATGTTGGTAATTTTCTAGTTTCAATTTTTATAAAACATATTTCCTAAACTTTTCTCATTTTCATTTTTCCTTATCTCTACTTTCTAAAATTTCGCCAATCTTCGTAAAGACCTTTCATGGCTTCTTTTTTAAATTCCTAAGTCTTTAAATAAAAAATTTTGTACTTTAAAATGTTTGAATTCATGTATAAATCACCTAATTTCTTCCTCCTATTCTCACGGCCAGAAATCCCCCTAAACTACCCCAAATCAAGAAATTATTTTCTTTTAAACCATGGAAATTCCGGTGGCTAAATTTTTTATTTGGGATACTTCTTCAAATTTTGAGTTTATACATGTCAAAATATCATTTTTTTTCCAAAGTGTTTTCGGACCTATATTTTCAAGTCTGAAAATACCTCTTCTTCTTTTGACCATATCTCCTTCAAAACTGATCCAAATTGAGTGATTCTTTTTTTAAATAGTAGAGAAGATAATTTTTAAGAACTTTTATTTTGACAATTTCTCCAAATTACGAGAGTAACATAGCCAAAAATCCAAGTGAAGATAACCATTTTTTGGATCCGGTTTTGTGAATTCAACCTTATTCGAAGTCCCTCCGTCTCTCCAAGTCAAGCCCACACATCCTTGTTCTTATCATGACCGAGACATGCATGCCTTAGGCCAAGCCATCTAGGACTTTAGGGCTTCAAAAATCAAAATTTTAGCATAAGAGAGTAAGGATCTAAGTTTGATTTCAAATGTAGGAAAGGATTTGCAAACTTTTGGTGAGTAAACATTTTGGTTTTCAATTTAAAGTTTAAAATTTCTATTTGTTGAAAAATTAATGTATGATATGTCGTGGATAATTACGTTGTTATGATTGGTTAAAATAATGTTGTTATGATGCTTATGTATGGGTATATATGGCTTGGATGTGGTAGTATAAACTTGGAATGGAATTTAATGTAGTATGGTTTGAAAGTTGTTAATTTACTTTATGTAGACTGTATGGTATGTGATAAATGTTGGAGGATATGATATGTATTGTGACGATAAGAAAAGTTAGTGATGGATTTGTTAAGTGATATAGGGATCCTTTGAGTTTAAGTTGTTTCACTTACTTTGTTTTCTCGCAAAAGTTTTATAAAGTTTCTAACTTTACTTTTAGGATTTTCAAATACTTGTATAGGTTATTAAAAGAAGTTAAAAGGTTAAAGGGTAAGAGTTTCAAAGGGTATTGTGTACGCAAAACAAGTTCCAAGTTATGGCATCCATAGCGATAGTCGATATGGATGTAGTTTCGATAAAAGTCCAATTTTTGAAAATTTAGTTTTTCATACTTTAAATTGTTTAGAAATGTTTTATAAACTTAATAAAAATGTTTTAGAAATTTAATTAAGTCTTTAATAATTAACTTTTAATTAATTAGTTGTGATAAGTGATAATTAATTAGGTATTAAACAAGGTTTATTAACTTTAATTAAGTGTAGATTAGTACTAATTAATTATCTTTGAAAAGTAAGATTAATTTTAATTAATTATTGACCAAGCAAGGTAAATTTTTAATTATTTATGATTTAAGTATATGATTTATTTTTAATTAATTATTAATTAAATAAAGGGTTTAATTATTACTTAATTACTAATCAAGTTAAATTTAGTTAAAGATTTAATTAAACTTAATCATGATTTAATTATTTTAAATAAAGGATTAATTTATTATTTAAGTTTTAATTAAAGATTATTTAATTAATTAATTTAGATTATTTAATAATTAATTATTAATGAAGGTTTAAATTATTATTTAATAATTAATAAAGGATTAATTAGGGTTTAATTATTTATTTAATAGATAATTATTGTTTAATTATTTACTTAAGTTTAATTATTTATTTATTACTAATTAAATTAAGTTAAGATTTAATTAAGTTTAATTATGGCTAAATAAAGGGTTTAACTTATAAGTAATTTGTTTTTAAAGGAAAATTCTTTTGCAAAAAATAGTTTTGAATACAAAGGAATCAAGAATCGATGCCATTAAGGGACCATATAACTGTGAATGTGTTATAATGTATACTTTTTGATTAATTGGACTTAGGTTAGCAGAATAATTTCCCGTTTTGCTATAAAAATGATTATTGATAGTGTGGACATCTATTAGCAGAATAAATCCCCGTCCTTCTATTATGTAATTGGTTGATTGTGTGGACATATGTTAGCAGAATAAATCTCCATTCTGGTATAAGTAATGAATTGTTTGGATATCTTTTTAGCAGGACAAATCACCATCCTGTTATTATGTTATTTGGACATGTATATGCCACTTGAGTTGTATTGACATGTTATTCCTTAATTTGGTTGTGAATTGAATTTACATACATCTTGACCTATGTAAATAACTATTAAGTGAACTAGAATTCAAATTGAAATTAAATGGTAACTTAAATTAGTACCATTGGGATTGCTAAGCCTCTTTTTTAATGTATAAAGTATGTTTGGGAAATTTATAATGATATTTGGAATATGTAGTGGGTTGGTAAAAGGGAACTCTTTTATAAAGGATAAGAGGGTTGGTTTATCAGAAATATTGTTTTAGAAAGAGAATTTGTTTTGGCTGTTTGATATGCAATTTGATAAGGGGAAATTTTTGATAAAGTTTTGTAAATGTATTTATACTAATAATATAAGTATATGGTTTGGTTTTCTAAGTGTTGGAAATAAAATGTTTTGGTAATATACATATACCATAAGACAAGTATATAAATGTTTTCTAAGTATAAAAGGATGTAAGGGGTTTGGAAATAGTGTTTTGAAAAGATCCTTTGATCAAGTTTGTAACGACCCATATTTTTACGGATCGAAACATCATAAAACAGTTGTCATTTGGTCGCATTGTTGATAAGTCATCCATAGTCTAAGTCCTAGGTCGTATAGTAGTTAGGTCGGAGTAGACGACCTAAGAAGGTGGAGCGACCTAAGGAAGTTGGCGACCTAAGGATTTTGGGGATAGGTCGTATAGGAGTTGGGTCGTATGGTGGCTTAGGTCGTGGGGTAGGTTAGGTCGGTTGGAGCGACCTATAGGATGATAGCGACCTAAGAGTTAGCGACCTATAGGAGTTAGCGACCTAAGGGTTAGTAACCTACAGTATTTAGCGACCTAGTAGTGAGCGACCTAGCGGTGAGCGACCTATTAGTTAGCGACTTAAGAGCTAACGGTATAAGAGTTAGCGAGTTAGCGTAGTAAGGTCGTGAGCGACCTAAGGTGTTAGGTCGTATCCTAGCTAAGATAGTTAGGTCGCGTGTGTGTTAGGTCGCAGGTGTGTTAGGTCGTAGAAGCGATCTGTGTTAGGTCGCTAGGCTGCATCTTTGTTAGGTCGTAGGTCGCGAGGAAGCGCATGTGTGTTAGGTCGTAGGTCGCATGGATGCGCAGATCTGGGTTAGGTCGTAGGTCGCATGGATGCGCAGATCTGGGTTAGGTCGTAGGTCGTAGAAGCGCATGCGTTAGGTCGTAAGTCGTGGAGTTTTGTTAGGTCGCATGGTTGCACATAGGCTTGGGTCTGTTAGGTAGAAGTTCTAGGTCGTAGGGTTTCTTAGGTCCTGGACGACCTAATTCCGAGCGAACGACCTAAGTTTTTCCAGCCTATAAATACACGTCCATTTCTTTATTTTTGGGATCCGGATTTTGAAGCGACGAAGTGCTGCCATTTTGAGAGCTCGACTTCTACACTTCTTCACTTCTTTTCTCCACTCTAATCTTGTGATTCCTTCCATCCGAATCGAAGATCAAATCGAAGATCCAAGAGCTTAGATTGAAGATCTTCATCCATCAAAGATCGATTTCATCGTTTGAAGCGGATTTGTGATAGATCGAGTTAGATCCTTCGCTGTCCAGATCTGAAGTGTGTTGCTTTTGGGATATTTAGGTGATTTGGTGAGTGGTGATTATCTCTCACACGGATCCAAAGGAGTATATCGGATCGTTGGCTTGATTTTTGTGTAAAGTAGTGATTTTCATGCATCTTTGTAAACTTAAGTGTAGATCCATTGTTCATGATGATTTGACATCCATTTTACTACATGATAACCTATGCAAGTTCATTCATCAAGATTATAGAGATATTTCTCATGTTTTCATGCTTGTTAGACTTTAGACTCTTTATTTACGAAATTGCCATTACTGTTATAATTGTCTATTTAGATCATATTTGAATGCTTAATTACTTGAATTAATGTTTGACTTGATTGATTGCTATGAATTAGATGATTTATGATTTGATTTAGACCGAAGATGATTCAAAAGCTAAGGGAAAGGCTCTTGAATTGGAAAAGCTGCTTGTGGCATATGTGGCGGATGAGGAAGCTCATATGGATAGATTTGATGATGATGTTGAGATGAGGCTTTGCTATGATGATGATGAGGTGAAGCATGATATGAGATAGCCTTGGTCTAATCCAGACGGGATCATTCCAAGCATGTTGACAACTCGGTGAAATGGTTCGAGTTTGAGGATAATGGGTTGTTCGAGAGGCGCTTGAGCTAGTATGGAAATAGTCGTCGAGGAGGATGACTAGAAGGCTGAGGTTTCATCGTTGTTGAAGGTTCTAGCATGCTCAAAGCAAGAGTACGTTGGGCAGATTCGATAGTCCCTGAAGACTATGATTGTAGTCGAGTACTCTGGGCAGATTCGATAGTCCTAGGCACGGATTACGACGACGTGCGGAGTTATGTCTAGAACCGGGGTTTCCATTAGCCCTTGACGGACGGATGAAAGAATGAGCCGGTCATTCAATTAACGATGATATCGAAGCAATGATAACAGTGATAGCCAGAGTCATGGATGTTTGGTTGTATCGTCATTCGGTCTCAGGAGCAGTGTTTTCTGGGTGCTTATCTGATCTTGGTTTAGGCCTTGGGGGTTTGTACTTGGAAAACATCGCCCTTGACTCGAGTGATAATTGCTTTACTTTAAATTGTATGCTTTGCTATGTTTGCTTCTGCTTAGTGTGTGTCTGGGGGCTATCACTGTAGAAAGAGGTGGAGTGGGAGGGTTGTATTCCTATTCCTTTTCCTTTATGCTCTTTTGGTATGTTGTTAGTAAATTTACCGCTCACTAAAATTGTTGTCCGACTCAAGGCTTTATGTTTTAACTCTTATTGCCTTGGGCTGTTCGTCCATTTTGGGACGGGCAGACTAGGTAGCAGGTGACATGTGCTGTTCTTGCTTTCCACGGTGCTGATGTCGAAGACGAGCTGGAGGCTTGCATATTATCTTCTTACTATATGTACTGGATGTTCCGTTGCTTGTATATTCTCTGAGTGTTATGTAGTGAGGCTTGATGTATTGACTATTCAGATGTTTGTATTCAACTATTATGAAGTTTTATTGATGAGATTCTATTCTGTGAAGCTTCACTATATATATAGTCTATTGTATTTTGTCCATGCGTTGTGAGTAATACGATAGATTCTGTTGTTTTAACTTTACCTTGGCAACCGTCCATGGCTGCCTGGCACACTTTACAGCGCACTATCTCTAGGTTTAGTGCAGGGGTCATGGGCGGTCGTTACATTTGGTATCATAGCTTTGGTTAATCGATTTTACCCAACGCTCGCTGATGTAACTACGTATTAGAGACGTAATTGTATTTTGATGGATGATTACTATATATAATATAGTAGCTTAGAAAGATGTAAGTCCTTTATGCAGTTGTTTCTCAAGGTGTATTAATCATTCCTTTTTATAGATATTGAGAATGAGTCGAAGAGGGAGACCAGCTGCTAGGGAAGGCCGTGCTGCTGAGGGGGCTGCTGATTATGCTGCTATGTTCGAAGCTATGATGACTTCGATCATGAGAAGGATGCCAGCTCCGGGGCCATCGGTGGATGTTGGAGTTCAAGTTCAAACTCCAAAACCAGTGGATTTTGCTAAGTTGTGTAAAGACTATACCGCTCTTGGAGGAAAGGTTTTCTTGGGAGCAGAATCGACTATTGAAGTCCAAAGGTGGATAGATGCTTGTAGAAGAATCTTTGGTGATTTGGGGATCGATGATGCAACTAAAAGGAAGCTTGCATCAAGACAGCTTCAAGGAAGGGCTTCTGATTGGTGGAACTCCATCACCATTGATACTCCGGAGGAAGAGATTACTTGGGTGCAATTCCAAGCCAGATTTGAAGCTAAGTTCATTTCTACAGCTCAGAAGTCTGTTCTGTTCAAGAAGTTTGTGGAGCTCAAGCAAGGAGGAAGACCAGTACTTGAGTATGTTTCTGAGTTTGAAGCTTTGTCCAAGTATGCTCGGTCATATATTGAATCTTCATACTAGAAGAACGAGAAATTTGTGACAGGCTTGGATAGTTATCTTGGGAGGCAGTTGGTGGATCATTTGGACGACCCATTTGAGAAGCTTGTGGAGAAGGCTCTCAGGCACGAGAATCTATTTCCTAAAGAGGGATCTGTTGTTGATGTGACCAAGGAGGAGTTTAAACCACAGCAGGGTGGTAACAAGAAGAGGAAGCAGCATCAGCAGATGGGTAAGGATGGCCAGAAGAAGCCGAAGGGCGAAGTGACCTGCTACAATTGTCAGCAGAAGGGCCATTTCTCTAGAGATTGTAAGAATCCGAAGGTGCCGGTGAAGTGCCACAACTGTGACAAGCTGGGGCATGTTAGGAGGAATTGTCCAGAACCGCGAAAGGACAAGAAGATTGTGCAAGCTTATGCTTTGGGGGCTGTTCCATCATCTTCGAAAGCCTCTACCGCTGAAGAGAAAGGAAAGAGTGTGGTGGTTCAAGGTACTCTTTCCATATATGGTATTCCAGTGAGAGTGCTATTTGATACTGGGGCGTCGCATTCGTTTGTTTGTAACGAACTTGTAGGCCGGTTAGGTTTAGAACCGGATATTGTTGATAGGCCATTGGTTGTGACTAATCCAGTTGGGGGTTCGTCTTGTTTGTGTATGCTATGCCGTGGTCTGATTGTATCGAGTCATGATTGCTCTTTTGTTTGTGATTGTTTTGTTCTGAACTTTGCGGGGTTCGGAATTATTTTGGGTATGGACTGGCTTAGGAAGTATGCGGCAAAGGTTGGAGGTGACAATCGAGAATGTGGAGGGGCGAAGGATTGTGATACGATGTAAGCATGAAGAAGGCATCTTCATGAGCTTCGTGTATTCGCTGGTTGTTCCACGGGATGGACTGTCATCGTTGCCAATCGCTAATGGATTTGAGGATGTCTTTGACGAGGTCAAAGGGTTACCGCCGCATAGAGAGATCGAGTTTCGTATCGATTTAGTTGAAGGAGCCAGACTTGTTGTGATGCCTCTCAAGCGGATGGCGCCTAGGGAACAGTAGGAGTTAAGGGTGCAAGTTGATGATCTTTTACAGAAAGGATTCATTCGGCGTAGTGTGTCCGAATGGGGTGCACCAGTTGTGTTTGTTACCAAAGCGGATGGATCGTTAAGGTTGTGTGTGGATTATCGTGAGCTGAATAAAGTGACTAAGAAGAACAAGTATCCATTGCCGAGAATAGATAACTTGTTTGATTAGCTTCACGAAGCTAAGGTGTTTTCTCAGATGGATTTGGCAACGGGATTTCACCAGTTAAGAGTGGCTAAGGATAGTGTGCCGAAGAATGCTTTCAGGACACCATCCGGTTTCTTTGAGTGGCTGGTAATGCCGTTTGGATTGACCAATGCGCCAGCATATTTTGTGGATCTTATGAATAGAGTGTTCAGGGATCAGTTGAACAGGTTCGTGCTAGTGTTCGTGGATGATATTTTGATTTATTCCAGAATTGAAGAAGAGCACAAGACGCACTTGCGTATTGTTTTGGAAATCTTACGGAAACATCAGCTGAAGGCTAAGTTTTCGAAGTGTCACTTCTGGAAGAGTGAAGTGAGGTTCTTAGGCCATATTATCTCTGGAAATGGAATAGCGGTAGATCCCGCTAAGGTGGCAGCAATCCAGGATTGGGTTAGACCTAAGAATGCATCTGATGTGAGAAGTTTTCTTGGATTAGCAGGATATTATCGTCGATTTATCAAAGACTTTTCCAAGGTAGCTGCACCATTAACAGGATTGATGAAAAAGAATCTGGTATTTAGATGGGATGCTAAGTGTGAGCAAGCTTTCGGAATCCTGAAAGAGCGATTGACAAGCGCTCCTGTTTTGACTATTCCAAGTGGAAATGATGAGATGGTGGTTTACACCGACGCATGTGGTACTGGACTTGGAGCAGTGCTAATGCAGGAGAATAAAGTTGTTGCATATGCAAGTCGACAACTGAAGCCGCATGAAAGGAATTATCCGACTCATGATTTGGAGTTAGCGGCGATTGTTTTTGCTCTGAAGATGTGGAGACATTATCTATTGGGAGTTCGATTCGAATTGTTTACAGATCATAAGTCGTTGAAGTATCTTTTCTCCCAAAAGGATTTGAATCTTCGGCAGCAACGTTGGCTAGAGTTTTTGGCATCATATGATTTTGGTATAGCTTATACTCCGGGAAAAGGTAACGCAGTGGCAGATGCGTTAAGTCAAAGACATGCAGGATTAGGAGCCATGATTTCAGAATGGAAGAATCTCGAGTATTTAGCTGGATTTGACTTCAGGCCTAGATGTGAATTGGAACCTGAGATGTTGGCAAACTTATCGATAAGACCGACTCTTGTGGAAAGAATTGGCGAGAGCCAAAAGCGAGACGATAAGCTTGTCAAGATTATCCGTGAATTGGAATCTGGATTGGATCCAGAAAAGGATAAAGGATTCGAGGTCGATCGAGAAGGTTGGCTTTGGAAACAAGGACGACTAGTTGTTCCCGATATAGATGAATTGAGAAGTGAAGTTCAGAAGGAAAGTCATCACTCGAAGCTGACAATTCATCCAGGTGGAAATAAGATGTATCGGGATATGAAGAGAACCTATTACTGGGAAGGTATGAAGAAGGATGTTGGAAATTTTATTTCCAAGTGCATGAACTGCCAGTTGGTAAAAGCCGAACAGAAGAAGCCAAGTGGATTGCTTCAGCCATTAGAAGTTCCTGCATGGAAGTGGGAACAAATATCGATGGATTTTATTGATGGGTTACCTAGAACAAGAACGGGAAATGAAGGGATTTGGGTCATCGTAGATCGTCTGACTAAGAGTGCAAGATTCATTCCTGTTCGATCGACTAGGACTGCATCAAAGTTGGCAGAGTTGTATGTTAAGTGGATAGTTCGATTCCATGGTATTCCGAAGAGTATAGTGAGCGATCGAGATCCATTGTTCACTAGTGGATTTTGGAAGAGCTTTCAGGAAGTTTTGGGAACCGAGTTATGTTTGAGTACAGCTTATCACCCTAAAACAGATGGTCAGACCGAGAGAGTCAACCGAGTTTTGGAAGATCTCCTCAGAGCTTGTGTTTTGGATTTCGGAGGATCATGGGAAGATCACCTTCATTTGGTGGAATTTTCATATAACAACAGTTACCAGTCAAGCATTGGTATGGCACCGTATGAGGCACTGTATGGGAGACCATGTAACTCTCCGACATGTTGGTTAGAGACCGGAGAAAAACTGATGCTTGGGCCAGAGATGATTCGACAGACTTCAGATTGCATAGAGATCATTCGGCAACGAATGAAGGCAGCCCAAGACCGTCAGAAAAGTTATGCCGATAAGCGTCGTAAGGATTTGGAGTTCGACGTAGGTGATATGGTTTTTGTGAAGATTTCTCCACTGAAGAATGTTATTCGATTCAGGAAGAAAGGAAAATTGACTCCGAGATTTGTTGGACCATTCCCGATCATCGAGCGAATTGGAAAGCTCGCCTGCAGATTGGAGTTACCAGAGAAGATGTCGGGTGTGCACAATGTTTTTCACGTATCGTATCTACGGAAGTATGTGCACGACTCGAATACAGTGGTTTCTGCTGATACCTGTGAAGATTTCGAAGTTGATCAGGTCGATAAGAGATCTCGTAAGCTGTTTCGTGTTGTGGAAACCGACACGAAACAGCTTAGGAGGAAGGTAGTTAGGTTGCTCAAGATACAATGGAGTGATGATGATAACGACTGTACATGGGAGGTGGAAGAGAGGATGAAAGCGGCTCATCCTGAACTCTTCAAGGTATGGCCCTAAGGTGTCGTGTCATCTAAAGACATTGTAACTTGTTCTAGTTTTAGAATTCTGCATGCTAAGCTAGAATTGGATGCATGGTTTGTTGATTGCTATGGATGGTAGGCATGCAGAATAGTCTTTGATTGCTCTGTTTGTTTGGAATTTTGGGTGCGAAATTCCTAAGGGGGAGAGAATGTAACGACCCGTATTTTTACGGATCGAAACATCGTAAAATAGTTGTCATTTGGTCGCATTGTTGATAAGTCATCCATAGTCTAAGTCCTAGGTCGTATAGTAGTTAGGTCGGAGTAGACGACCTAAGAAGGTGGAGCGACCTAAGGAAGTTGGCGACCTAAGGATTTTGGTGATAGGTCGTATAGGAGTTGGGTCGTATGGTGGCTAAGGTCGTGGGGTAGGTTAGGTCGGTTGGAGCGACCAATAGGATGATGGCGACCTAAGAGTTAGCAACCTATAGGAGTTAGCGACCTAAGGGTTAGTAACCTACAGTATTTAGCGACCTAGTAGTGAGCGACCTAGTGGTGAGCGACCTAGTGGTTAGCGACCTATTAGTTAGCGACTTAAGAGCTAATGGTATAAGAGTTAGCGAGTTAGCGTAGTTAGGTCGTGAGCGACCTAAGGTGTTAGGTCGTATCCTAGCTAAGATAGTTAGGTCGCGTGTGTGTTAGGTCGCAGGTGTGTTAGGTCGTAGAAGCGATCTGTGTTAGGTCGCTAGGCCGCATCTTTGTTAGGTCGTAGGTCGCGAGGAAGCGCATGTGTGTTAGGTCTTAGGTCGCATGGATGCGCAGATCTGGGTTAGGTCGTAGGTCACATGGATGCGCAGATCTGGGTTAGGTCGTAGGTCGTAGAAGCGCATGCGTTAGGTCGTAAGTCGTGGAGTTTTGTTAGGTCGCATGGTTGCGCATAGGCTTGGGTCAGTTAGGTAGAAGTTTTAGGTCGTAGGGTTTCTTAGGTCGTGGACGACCTAATTCCGAGCGAACGACCTAAGTTTTTCCAGCCTATAAATACACGTCCATTTCTTCATTTTTGGGATCCGGATTTCGAAGCGACGAAGTGCTGCCATTTTGATAGCTCGACTTCTACACTTCTTCACTTCTTTTCTCCACTCTAATCTTGTGATTCCTTCCATCCGAATCGAAGATCAAATCGAAGATCCAAGAGCTTAGATTGAAGATCTTCATCCATCAAAGATCGATTTCATCGTTTGAAGCGGATTTGTGATAGATCGAGTTAGATCCTTCGCTGTCCAGATCTGAAGTGTGTTGCTTTTGGGGTATTTAGGTGATTTGGTGAGTGGTGATTATCTCTCACACGGATCCAAAGGAGTATATCGGATCGTTGGCTTGATTTTTGTGTAAAGTAGTGATTTTCATGCATCTTTGTAAACTTAAGTGTAGATCCATTGTTCATGATGATTTGACATCCATTTTACTACATGATAACCTATGCAAGTTCATTCATCAAGATTATAGAGATATTTCTCATGTTTTCATGCTTGTTAGACTTTAGACTCTTTATTTACGAAATTGACATTACTGTTATAATTGTCTATTTAGATCATATTTGAATGCTTAATTACTTGAATTAATGTTTGACTTGATTGATTGCTATGAATTAGATGATTGATGATTTGATTTAGACCGAAGATGATTCAAAAGCTAAGGGAAAGGCTCTTGAATTGGAAAAGCTGCTTGTGGCATATGTGGCGGATGAGGAAGCTCATATGGATAGATTTGATGATGATGTTGAGATGAGGCTTTGCTATGATGATGATGAGGCGAAGCATGATATGAGGTAGCCTTGGTCTAATCCAGACGGGATCATTCCAAGCATGTTGACAACTCGGTGAAATGGTTCGAGTTTGAGGATAATGGGTTGCTCGAGAGGCGCTTGAGCTAGTATGGAAATAGTCGTCGAGGAGGATGACTAGAAGGCTGAGGTTTCATCGTTGTTGAAGGTTCTAGCATGCTCAAAGCAAGATTACGTTGGGCAGATTCGATAGTCCCTGAAGACTATGATTGTAGTCGAGTACTCTGGGCAGATTCGATAGTCCTAAGCACGGGTCACGACGACGTGCGGAGTTATGTCTAGAACCGGGGTTTCCATTAGCCCTTGACGGACGGATGAAAGAATGAGCCGGTCATTCAATTAACGATGATATCGAAGCAATGATAACAGTGATAGCCAGAGTCATGGATGTTTGGTTGTATCGTCATTCGGTCTCAAGAGCAGTGTTTTCTGGGTGCTTATCTGATCTTGGTTTAGGCCTTGGGGGTTTGTACTTGGAAAACATCGCCCTTGACTCGAGTGATAATTGCTTTACTTTAAATTGTATGCTTTGCTATGTTTGACTCTGCTTAGTGTGTGTTTGGGGGCTATCACTGTAGAAAGAGGTGGAGTGGGAGGGTTGTATTCCTATTCCTTTTCCTTTATGCTCTTTTGGTATGTTGTTAGTAAATTTACCGCTCACTAAGACTGTTGTCTGACTCAAGGCTTTATGTTTTAACTCTTATTGCCTTGGGCTGTTCGTCCATTTTGGGACGGGCAGACTAGGTAGCAGGTGACATGTGCTGTTCTTGCTTTCCACGGTGCTGATGTCGAAGATGAGCTGGAGGCTTGCATATTATCTTCTTACTATATGTACTGGATGTTCCGCTGCTTGTATATTCTCTAAGTGTTATGTAGTGAGGCTTGATGTATTGACTATTCAGATGTTTGTATTCAACTATTATGAAGTTTTATTGATGAGATTCTATTCTGTGAAGCTTCACTATATATATAGTCTATTGTATTTTGTCCATGCACTGTGAGTAATACGATAGATTCTGCTGTTTTAATTTACCCTTGGCAATCGTCCATGGCTGCCTGGCACACTTTACAGCGCACTATCTCTAGGTTCAGTGCGGGGGTCATGGGCGGTCGTCACAAAGTTTTATAAAGTGACTTTAATTAATGAAAGGTTAATTAATAAAGGCTTAGTGGATCCCATATGGAATTTAATTCATGTTTGAATGGTTTTTTATTTAATAGTTAAATAACCGACTATCAAATCTGGACCAAAACATAACTTTGGAAATATCTAGAAGAAACACATGAGTTATACAGTGTAGTCATCTCCAATGATGTTGTAATGTGCGTATAAATCTCATTTTGTTATTCTAGGACAAATGATAGGTAAATCCATTCATTCAACGGTTAGAAGGTGAACTCCGCTCTTATCGATAGTCTGCTTATTTTCTAAAGAACCGGGGTTGAGTTTACTAGAACTATCAAATGTTGTTTCGTAGAGACCGGGATCAGATAAGTATAAATTATCCGAAATCCACTTCGATCCAACTCAAGCATTTTGAACTGAAGATATCTTGAAGATGATTGAAGATTGAGCTTTTAAAGTGCAAAGGCTACTTGCTACTAATCCTGAGGTAGCAGAGGTAGTGCTTTTGGCTTCGTTCAGATCTAGAATGTACTTGAATGGATGTATGTTGGCATTGAATTTCCGCCTAGAAGGCAGTGTTAGCATTCCAAGATGGTTTGCTATATAAAAGCTAATCGTAGCCTCCAGCCTCACAACCCATAAATGAATAAAGCAGGGACGTGTCATAGAGCCATGTGGATCGCTCCCATTAGGGTATGATCATCCCATATCTAGTGTCGATATTTGTATATGCTTCGGGGCCCATTAAGGTTGTTTATCAACCATGGGATGATCATATTCGGCGCTATCCAGTAAGGGGGAGAGCCCGTCCTAAGTAGCAAAGGTGCAACGTATTGTAGTCTCCCGTGCATTTTATCTAGAGGTGTATGGATTTGGTGGGTAGATCCTTAACATTTCATAGTTGAATAAATAAAATCTTATGATTTGTGTTTCTCATGCTGGTTTTACCATACTGATCTGGGCGTTATTTTTCTTATAATGCTCGGGTCAGCCCAAGCATATTTTTTAGATTAAGCTAGATGTTTTGGAGCTTTCAAGTGACGAGATGGATTCTCCAAGACGTACTCACATACCTTATATTCTTCCACTGTTATGTTTTGTTTTGTTCTTATCTTTATTTATTAACAATTGTAAGGACAGGCTGTTATAAATGTCTAGGCTGATAATAAGTTAATGTACTCCGATTTTGTGTATAAATAAAGATGATTTATTTTTGTAAAGATTTGTTTATATTATATATTACTTGTCACGTTCTCTGAGATTCTATTCTGCCATTTTCTATCTTCACCCCAAATGACCTGTCTTTCGAACACTTAAAATGATTGGCACACGAATACCATGGATCTATTAAGTGTCATTTTCAGGTGTAAGAAAGGTAGATCGTTACATCAAGTGATCGTGTTTCAATAGTACATTCTCTAGAAATATCTTAGATATCTTAAGTTTTATATTCTAATTTTAAACAAAATATATGAATTTGTTTTACAACAATTTGTGAAGAGGGAAGCACATGGCCCATGGTTATACACATTAATATATTAAAATAAAAATCAAAGGCTCATCTTAAATGATTTCATTTTAGAGCTCAAAAATTTCATTTTCAAAATTCATCTCTCAAAAATCATGTCAGGTTATGAATATCAAAAACTCATCTCAACAAATTTCATTTCAAAATTTTGAAATTTTCATTTCACAAACTCGTTTTCAAAAGTTATTCCCTGCATTGAAAAAATCATCTCAAGAAGTTTCGACATTTTCAATTCAAGGAATTTTCTAGTCAAGACTCTCCAATCAAAAGTAATTTCTTATAGAAAACTCATGTCAAAGATTCAGCAAAAATGTCTTATTTCAAAATATTCACATCATGAAGAAATACGAAGAGCAAAGGAAAAAAAATCCTTAGAATGCAAAAACATATTTTTGTTTTTTTTGAATTTTGCAAAACAAAAGATCTAAGGAAAAAAATATTTTTAAGTAGAATAAAAGAAATGCAAGCTCACCAAATGTGCATGAAATCGAGTGTGTGAAATATCAATCACTTGGTGATACATATGGGTTACTAAAGATATCAGATTGGAAGTGTCAGTCAAAGTTATACCGGATGCTATAAATAGAAAAGAACAAGCAACTCTTTCATGATACCATATGTACTTTAGGCTGCCTATGTTGGCGCATAATGATAGGTTAGGTAGCACTTGTTATTACTGTTATAGACCTCAAAAATGTGCGACATGCGACCTAACCATGATGCCGCATCACATCAATAAAGAGTTATGTGCAATGCCGTGTGTGACCAATGTCGCGTCTCTTCAAAGGAGCAGTGATGTCAAATGTGACCGGCATTGTAAGCCATCGGTGCTATGTAAACATGATGTATGCCAAATCTCATTGATGTCGTGTTTTATCGATGCTGCCTTTTACTTAAAACTAAAATGAATGTCACAACTCAACTGTGCCGCAATCTTTCAACGTCGCTCATCACTATAAAACTACCTGCAACCAAAGCCATTAAGTAATGATATCGTGTCCTATTAATGTCGCTTGTATTCTAATGCCATCGCTTTTTAGAATCGCCTTTTGGATAGTACCGCCCATCATTGATGTCGCCAATGGTCAATGCCTCCACACTACAGTGTCAACTTTCATATGGCACATTTCATCAACATTTGGAGGGCACTGCCCACCTATACATGCGATGTTGATGATGAACGCCATCAATATCCACAGAAGCTATCAAAGATGCTACCTATTGATATTGCTTCATACTTATGTTGATCAAACTGACGTCACCACCTACTAATAAAGGACATTGATCGTCGTAACTAGAGACATCAATGTTGGAAGTCATTGGCACCGCATGTTTCTTTTAATGAGGCAATGCTAAAGCCTTATTATACACCCAACAGTGCCGAAGGTAATGATTGGGCAAAGATTAGCTCCACGCAATGCTGATAATGCCGAGAGTTATGAATGCCAAAGTTGATCTATTATGCCGCAACTCTTCCCCTATAAATACAGACCAAGAGGCGTTGTGGAAGGGGTGGATCATTCTTCTCACTCTTCTTACATTTTAAACTTTGTAACCATAAGTCGATTTGGGGATTTATAGGCAATTGTAGCATTTGAACTATTGAACTTTGTACCTTTGACATTACAGTAAAAAAAAGATTTCTCGAATCATGACTTACTTTTGAATTCCAAAGAATATATGATTTTTTAATCAAAGATTGCTTCGAATTCCAAATGTACTAATATTCTTGATTTTCTCTTTTTATCATATGGTTGAGTAATATGGATTTACTTCAAGCATATATGATTTCCCCATCAACCCAGACTTACTTATCAATCCTCTTGTACCTTAACTCAACAAGTGTCACTATTTGCCAACACTCGTTGAGGTTAAATTTAGGCTCTCCTAATTCCATCATCAGCCAAGCTTCTCATCCTTACACTTTTGAGGTTGACGAAGTAATTCGTTAACATTTTGGCGCTAGAAGGAGAGCTTGAACTCCATCTCTGTTAAAACCCTAAGTGGAACTACCCTAGCTTGTATATCTAGGGCTTAAAGGACTTTCCCCTACAAAGCATATTTCATTCCAAGCTAACCTACCTTTGATTCTTAACACCAATTAATCACATTAACGACAAGCACAATTGTCCCGGTGGTTAATTGATTCGACTTTGGTGCGAGAGGTCACAAGTTCGAAACTTGCGTAGCGTGAGTCGAACATTTATTGACACATGATTTATGGTTTGTTATCCAAGTGACATGTTGTATCTAAGTACCATTTCAGAATTAATCACATTAACTAAGTTTTTCTTAGTCATGCCAATTAATCATGTTCAGATCTCTGAGCAAGGATCCTCCAAGCCTCAAATAACTAGGCCAAAATTTTCAGATCACTAACGATCCCCGACTTCATGAAGAACATGTGCTAAGACTTGTAGCATTACAAGTTATAGAAGAGAAGAAAAGATAAGTGGCTCCATGTAATCTAGAAAAATGGTGTTTGAATCCCTTTCATATAGGAAAAACACCAATCTTTGCCCTGGGCAGCCAATACGAAAAGGAGAGCATCTTCTTGAAAATGAGGAAAGAGATTCAACTCAAAGCCAAGGGGACCACTTTTGAAAAGGAAATACAAAGGGACTTTGAACGATTCACTAGAAAATGGAGGAGTGTGCTTGATCAATCCTACAAAACTAGTGTAGCACAAAACTCCCTAAAAAGAAACTAGTCATCGAAGATGAGGAATCCATCTCAAGAAATAGGGAATTAAATACCAATCAAAAGGACCATCCTCCAAAAGGTTATGACTTTCCAAGAACTACACTACTTCCTATGAGAATATCTATCTCTTGACCAAGGACAAACTCAACTACTGGCCCTTGCAAAAGAAACGTACAAAAAAGGAAAAGAATCTTAGAGGGTTATATTGTTACTATCATCAAGCCAATGGACATAACACAAACCAATGTCGAAGCTTGGAGGGATTGATCAACAATTTCCTATTGCAAGGAAAGCTGAATGAATTTGTACGAAAATGTTAAATCATACATCAATAAAATAAGGTCTTTTGAACAAAATAAGTTTACCTACATGTCCGGGGAGTAAGATTCTTCTAAGGCAAAAGACCTAGCCATCAAAGGCCTCAAACAGAAAAGCCTTCAGTGCCATCATCAAAGGCCTCGCTGAAGCAGCTCTTGAAGGGAGGACAGAGTAAGCCTTTGGACCCATCTAAGATGGCCTAGCCAAAGCACCAAACTAGCCTTCAGTGTCATCATCAAAGGCCTCACTGAAGTGCCTCCTCGAGGGAGGATGGAGTAAACCTTTGGCCCCATCTAAGATGGCCTGGTCGAGCCCCTAACCAGCCTTCAGTGCCGTCATCAAAGGCCTCACTGAAGCGTCTTCTAAAGGGAGGATAGAGTAAGCCTTTGGCCCTGTCTAAGATGGCTTGGACAAAGTGCCAAACCAGCCTTCAGTGTCGTCATCAAATGCCTCACTGAAGCACCTCCTAGAGGAAGGTCAGGTAAGTCTTTGGTTTTGATTAAGAGTAGCAAACCAAGCGCACTGGATAGCAGACCTAAATCATCACCTAAGATTGTGATAAGGGGTCCGATCCAAGTAGAGATCTTCACCTAAGATGGTGCCAAACAAATCAATCAAAAACCAGATCCAAGTAACGCTTCAGATCAATCAGTCTTATAGAGGAAGATCTATGAAAATCAGAGCTGCTTAGTGCTCCAAGTCAAGCAACCTTCTAGAGAAAGATCCACCAAACATAAGCCATTTTTGCTCCTCAACAAACATAATCTTCAACGGCCAGATAAGGATTCTTGGTTTTCTATTATGGTTACCATATAAGGATTTCTAGTCTTCTATTATTTTTGTTAGATAAGGGTTTGTAGTCTTCTTCTATTACTAGATATGGATTTCTAGTCTTCTGCTATATGAAGATTTTTGGCCTCCTATTATTAATACCAGATGGTTTTTCTGGTCATCCTTATTAAGTGCTAAATTGGGTTTTTGGTCTCATTTATTACCAGGTGGGTTTTCTAGCCATCCTTATTAATTACCAAACGGGTTTTCTAGTCTTCTTTTTGCACTATAGCCATAATGGTTCTTTAGGTTTCTATTGAAATTATTATCAGAAGGATTTTCGAGTGGCAGAGCTTCGCTAAATCAGCTCTCAATTCAGATTTAAATTTATTTAACGGTAACCACCGTTACTAAACAAGCTGCTAAATATTTATTAATGGAAAGGCGGAGTTTTATATAAAGTTCTAAAAAGCTCAATTAGTAAGGTTCTTAGTTTTCTTAACAAGCAGAATATCCATTTATACATCAGAAGCTCAAAATACGGGAAAGAAAGATATTAATCGTCAAGAAATTTCAAACAAGAACTAGTATCCGATTCAAAGCTACATACCTTACATCCGAGGTATCATTCATTCAAATACAAAATTCATTCATGATCTAATACATTATATATAACGTTACAGGCACAGAAATCAGATAAAAGAAGAATCTGTTAAAGAAAATCTTGGTCAAAGCTTGAGGTTCCATGCTATCTTTTCTAAATCCTTGGCAATTAAAGGATTAGTAATGTGGCAAAGGGCCACATCCAAAAGCTCTTTGAATTTCTTTTCCTTCCTTCGAATAATACCTACATCATCAACTGAATCAATTTGAGTTTTCAAAGCATGTTGGAGAGCCTTGTTGGCTCCTTTCAAAGTTTAAACCATGTCTTTTAACTCTTCAATCTCTTGTTTAAGAATATATTCCTCACGCTCAAGCTTTTGAACCTTGCTTTCATATTCATTGAGACATCGAGATACTTTTTCATTCCACTTTTTACTAAAAAAAATACATGCATTCGAATTTAACTTGTTTGCTCCATTTGGAGATCACATCATCACTTAAACTCGAAGGTGGATTCAGTAAAGTAGGAAATTCTTGACTAACTAAAGATTGAGATCTCGTTGTCCTTCTAGGAGTAGGAGTAGGAGTAGGAAGACTAGAACCGCCTTCACTGACAATGAATTCCAGGAATTGGCAAGATACTTGACTCTTTATCAACTCCACTTCGAGGTCATTTATTCGTTGATGTAATTTACCCATTTTGACGTCAATCCCAATTAAAGGCCTGAAATCTAAGGCTGAGTCTATCCGTTCTTTCAACTCTGGAATTCCTTTATCCTTCTCCTTAATCTCCTCTTCTAATTAGAGATTCGTTCCTTTAGACCTTTAAAAGTCAATCTCAGTTGAAAGCATTTCCTATGCCATTCTTGTGCCTTTGGATTATTTGGAAATTGTAAAGCTGAAGTGTCCTACGAAGACCACCTCTTTTTAATATGAGCTAGTATTCTATCTTTAATTTCAATTGCTCGGGAGAAAACATCTAAAGGATCAGATGCACACACTAACTGGGTTTCCTATTAAGTATAAGTGGAATAGGAATTAATACATGAAAAACAAGTTCTTTTATTAGTAACAACAAAGATTTACAGACGATAAAGAAATTTGAATTACATCACAATTCCGTTTTCAAATATTTGATTAACTCTTAAAGTTTTGAAAAATCGGCTTTGTCCTTTTCAAATGACCCAACAGATATGGTAAGAGTAGAGTCAAAAGAAACTTTAATCCCTTCTAGGGTACTAATGATAGGGAATCGAAGATAGTCCCATTCCTCGACTGGAGAGCTAGCATGACCACATATCAGTTTGACATCACATGATAATATCAAATTTCACTCGGTAATTTATCCTTTTCATCACCCAAGATATCAAAGAGAATGTGAGGAAACCGCATGTAGACTTCTTGTAGGTCTCTGAGAAAGTAGTGTCTCGCTAACTGCGATGTCTTGAGAATTAGGCATTTTTCCTAAAAATCCTTCTTTAATTTGACAAATTTACTCAAGACTTCCATGGAAACAGGACTGCTTGAGATTTCTTTCATATATATGATATATTAAAATTAGGTTGATAATAGGAAAACAAAACGGTAAAGTTCATAAGCTACTTAGGTTACATATTACAATTATACATCATTCGGGTTCATACAAAATAGATTTCTTATATAGTTCAAAGATAAATCTCTTCCTATTATACTTGATTTTTTCGAGGGGAAGAGAGCGAGAAGAAAGAGGGATAGAGGCATCTCTTGGGAGATTCCAACATGCCCCAAGATGATAATTGGACCCATGTTCATTCAAGTATCTACGATGAAAAGCGTCTGAGCAAACCCTCGCAGTTGTCGCCCAAAGAGGAAAAATCAACGAATATACCTTTAAAGTAAACTTTATAGAGAAATTCTTCCAAAGCACTCCTACCATCAGTAAGCATCCAAAAGAGGGTCATTAGTTCAGCACTCTCCAATAAGAGTCTCTCCCTATGAAGGTGTGCCTTCTTCATCCGTGGAGCAAATTGCCTCTCTTTGAAAAATCTTAATTTGATGTACTAGTAGCGAGATTCTTGTATTTCTCAGATGACTCGTTATACTCTTTTAGTTGTCTATCTAACTCTCTATTCAATCGATCTATTTCCATTTGTTTCTTTTCAAACATAACTTCATAAAGATATTTCGATTTTCTCCTTAACTAAAATAATCAAC
Organism: Allium fistulosum; assembly: GCA_030737815.1. Lineage (NCBI taxonomy): Eukaryota > Viridiplantae > Streptophyta > Magnoliopsida > Asparagales > Amaryllidaceae > Allium > Allium fistulosum. The sequence continues at coordinate 1,530,776,696 of CM060902.1, forward strand.
ATATTAACTAAGGGTTGTTTTATAATTTAAGACATTTAGATAAAGAGATCCACACCCAAGAGAGTGGAATTGAAGGTGAACGAATTTTATCCTTCCCATTGGGCTTGTGGACTTGAGGAGCGTTGTCCTTCTGAGGAGAATCTTTACTTAGAGAATCGAGAATTTCAATAATGTCTGCTGCCAAGTTCGGGTTAGCACCTCCCGATCCATCCTTCCCATCTACCAACCCAGAGAGACCCTTTCCATCGCTGCCACCATTATCGTCATTATCACCATCACCATTTTTGCCATTATGATTATCATCAACATCAACATCATCGCCATTATCATCATTATCGTCATTATCATCCTCTTCTCTATCAGATTTGATCATTTCATTGATTTGAGGGTTATCGAAGGTTAGCCATTTTTTGGCATCGACCTCTTCCTCGGTAGGAATTTCTTTTTGAAGAGTCTCTTTGTCCTTCCTTAGCCTAAGACTAATTCTTTTGAACTCTTCATTCCAATCAAGGAGGGATGGAAAGTCTAAGTCTAGGCATTTTCGAATATTATCAGCATATGCTATGAATAAAGCATCTTCGTAACTCTTCTTAATAATTTTGGGAAGAGCATTATCAATGACAGAAGCAACTTTCTTCTTGGCATTGCCAATAATACTGCTTGAGTAGGCCAAGATAGTTGTTTTCCTTTGTAGCATATCCTCTAAGGATTTGTTCTTGCCAGCCAACTCGACCTTTTCTTTATTAGCTATCTCCAAATCTATCTTCAACTTGACTTTTTCTTTATTGGCCTTGTCAAAGCCTACTTTCAAGGTCTTCATCTCCTTCTCTAGTAGTTGTTTGGCATTTTCTTCTCATCAAGCAAGGAGACGAGCTTTTCTTTTTCAATGACAACTTCATCTCTTGCTGATGTGATATCGATTATGTTATGATTAAGCGAAGAAATTTGCCTTTTAAGCTCGGCCAATTCGTTGGAAGGCCCTTAAGAAGCATCTTAATGAAAAAAATATGCTTTCCCACCTATAATATATAACAACTCTAAGTCAAGGCAGGGTCTATAAAGTCAAAATTAACTAAGTGAACTGGAAGAAATACCGATATAATTTGTTTAAGAGTGATGAAAAGGTGATTAATAGAATAAGTTGGAGGCTGCAATGATCTGAGAGAAGTAACAAATGGAGATTGGATGACCAATTAAACAAGTGTTAAAATTCAGCACATGAGGGGAGGCTGAGCCTGAACCTTTAAAGGAAGAGGATCATCTGGAGAAAGGGACAGACCAAGATCAGTGTACATGAGGTTGATGGTTATTAGAGAGATAGGAAAAGTAATATTTAGAAGGTGCTTAGGAGTCCGAGCCTCCTTTGGATGCTCCGGAACTTTACCCAAATTTGCCGCTTCAGGACTCGAATTGATGCTTAAATGTCCCTCCTCATCGACAGTAACAAGGGTAAAATCCCCTACAAGGTTGGGTCTTTTGCTTGGGGAAGGAAGTGCAATATCGATAATTATATCCTCATCCACATTCTTCTCTAATGTTTCAATTGCTATGGCAATGGAATTCTTGATAGAAGTAGGTTTACTCGACTAAGAAGGTGTAGAAACTTGATCCTTATTCTTCCGTTTTTTAGGAATATTATCTTTAACCTTTGCCTCTTTAGAAGCAAGGACAGGGCAGACGAGCCTAAAACAAAAATAGAAGTTAATAAAATAATAACTTTAGGAATTCCATATTAGATATATTGAAACTCACCAGCAAGTTCGAGCTGAATCGGAGAATTAGCAGAAAATAATCCTGGCTTGCCCATAACTGACAATCGTTTTCCCCAAGCATTATATTTGACCATTGGAGGCTCTCCTAAAATCTTGTGGTGATCCAAAATAATGGAATACTGAAGAATTTTTGCTGGAGTTAACAGTTTAAGCATGTTCCCCGTCTTATCTGCTGCTCGAGTTAGGGACTACATGGTTCCTTGATCGGTGGAGCTTAGCTTTTTAGGAGCGGGGTCTAAAAGAAAACATTCATTAGCGAAGAATATTAAATGAGTATGAATAACCAAAGGTAGAGACTTACTGGAAATAGAGAATTTCTCTCTTATATTAGAGTAGCACTTGACGAAGTAAAACTGTGTCTCCCATCTCCTTGTCTTGTTAACACTCTTGGAAATAAAAAATTTCGGGGGAGGACGAATCCGGTACAAGGGAAGATCTGGTTGCTCACTAATCTTAGCAAGACCAGCTATTGAATGTAGAATTTCAACACCTAGAGATGGAAGTCATGTCTCTCAGGCTAAGACTTCTAAACATGTCAGATACGTACATGCATTTGGAGAAAATTAGATTGGGGCAATATTCAAATGCTTTAAGTATTTCAATAAAAGTCAGGGAAGGGAGGGTAACTAGTGTGCCAGATGTATATAGGAGTGAAAGAGAAATACCCCTCTGGTGGGTTATAAATGTTATCTGCAGGACCGGTATGAATAACTATGGTGCCGATAATTCCAAATTGTTCTAGAATTGAATCCACCTCAGCTTGAGTCATGATGTATGATGGATCTTAAAGATGATCTCCCTTCTTACTAGCAGAGGGTAAAAGCTTAGGGCCTGCACTAGTTTTCTTGGTGGACTTTGCAGTTAATTTCTGACCTTCCATTTACCTTCCTGGTGGTATTATTCCAAATTTAAGAAGTAATAATACTCAAATTGTAGAATGATTACTACATGCTAAACTAAAAATTTATTATATAACTGATTTACCTATTGATGGCTTCAAAATGTTTTAAGTATAAAATATAATCCACCTTTGCTACAAGTTAATAACCCTTCAGTGGTACATATCGAATTTGTTAAAAGACTCGAACTTTAACTTTAATAAAGGAATTCTTAGGAAAGTGTATAAAATTGAATAAAAGTTAACTTGCGGTATCAATAGGCCCATGTCAATTAAGTAAATCACTGTCAAATATCATGTAGCTTATATCATGAAACAATAGCGAATACCGAAATTATAACTAATGTCAAAGAAATAAGGTTATCGACATTAATGAATAGCAGCAATATGAATTAATAATGTGCTAATCGGGTTAGACGGCTTATAACATGTTAAAACAGCAATGTCCTAAGTGATGATATCATTTAAAGCTCAATTTGTAATACTAAGGTTAGCTATGGAGAATGGTAACAAACAATAATGCTATAGGCATTAAACCATACCCATAGGTTAATATTAAAAATGAGCAACATCGTTTTTAACTAGTGTTAAGCTTATTAGTGTTACATTTAATCGCCATACACGTAGTCGATGACTACATATTTCTAATAAGGGGTTGCCACACCTCAACTTAATCATCGGTGATGTGAAAAAGTTTGTGTGTTATAGATTTTAGTTAGTTAGTAGATAATTTATCAACATCGAATATCATGACAGTATCGTAAATTGTCAATGTTGGCATAAAACCATAGGGAATAAATCGATGTCCATTATAACAATGTCGAAAATGATCGATGTTGGTATAGCGTAAGAGATATTGTTTTGAATCTAATAAGTTGTCTTCTTCATCAATAAACCAAGAACATACCTGATTTCATGCCAATGTCGCTTAGAATCAAAATTCATTCACACTACATAAGGTCTAATGCTAATATAATCTAAATCGATTACTAATCTAAGTATTAATTATCAAGGCCCTATAATCAAAACCTAAGGTCGATTTAAAATCGATAAAAAAATCTAATCTAAACCCTAGCAGTAATTTCAACACGAAATCACCCAGTATAACTAGCTAATAAAATCAAAATAAGATGAATATCATACCTAGATGATTTGAATACTTGAGAATTAGGAAATTTCTGAATTCATTTGAGGAAATAATTTCTTGCTTGAGATTTCGATTGCAGGTAAAAAAAGAATGAGGGAAAACTCGACTATCTATAGGAAGAAGAGAGGATGAAAAGTCATCATCGATCAAATTCAAATCAAGGGCTGGATCTGTTGGGAAAACCAATAGGTGATAAACTCAATGTTGATAGAATTAACATAAAAAGTCAATGCTTCCTCCACACCGGAGGGGGCAAATGTTATTACCATTATTAACCTCGAAAATGTGTGACATGCGACCTAACCATGATGTTGTGTCTCATCAATAAAGAGTTATGTGCAATGATGCATGTTACTAATGTCGCATCTCTTCAAAGGAGCAGTGATGTCAAATGTGACTAGCATCGTAAGCCATTAGTGCTATATGAACATGACCTATGCCGCATCTCACCGTGTTTTATTGATGCCCCTTTCACTTATGAAATAAAATGAACATCGTAACTCATTACTGTCGCACTCTTTCAACATCGCTCATCATTGAAACTACCTACAACCGAAGCAGTTAAGTAATGATGTCATAACTCATTGATGCCACTCCCATTCGAACATCGTCGCTTTTTAGAATCAGCTTTTAGATAGTACTGCCATCATTGATGACACCAATGGTCAATACCACCACACTACCGTGTCAACATTCATATGATGCATTTCATCAACATTTGGAGGACACCGTTCACATATACATGCAATGTTGATGATGAATGTCATCAATATCCATAGAAGCTATCAAAGTCGCTCCCTATTGATATTGATTCATACGCATGTCGATTCAAATTGATGTCACAACCCATTAATAAAAATCATTGATCATCATAATTGGAGCCATCTATGTCGAAAGTCATTGGCACCACGTGTTTCTATTAATGGGGCAATGCTAAAGCCTTATTATACACCCAAGAATGTCGAAGGTGATGATTCGGCAAAGATTAGCCCCAAACGACGCTGACAATGTTGAGAGTTATGAATGCCAAAGTTTATCTGCTGTGCCACGACTCTTCCTCTATGAATATGAACTTATGAGCGCTATGGAAGTGGTGGATAATTCTTATCACTCTTCTTACATTTTAAACTTTGTAACCCTAAGTCGGATTGGGGATTTATATAACCAATTGTAGCATTTGACTATTGGACTTTGTACCTTCGACATTACATTGAATAAAAACAAGATTTCTCGAATCACGACTTACTTTCAAATCCCAAAGCACATATGATTTTTTAATCAAAGATTACTTTGAATTCCAAAAGTACTCATATTCTTGATTTCTGTTTTTATCAAATGGTTGGGTAATATGGATTTACATTAAGCATTTATGATTTCACATGGCCTTGCATATGATTTCTCCATGAACCTAGACTTGCTTGTTACTCCTCTTGGGCCTTAACTCAAACAAGTGTCCCTATTTGCCAACACTCGTTGAGGTTAAATTTAGGGTCTCCTAATTCCATCATCAACCAAGGTTCTCATCCTTACACTTTTGGGGTTGACGAAGAAATTCATTTACACCACTTGTTATCTAGGTTCCCCATAGTGGCGGACAATGAAAGCACATGTCACTCTTAATGTGCCAGTGGTGGCGAACAATGGTTTCTTAGACAATGGTTTTATTTTTGACCTCTTGAACTCTTGTCGTCAATATCAATCATCAAATATAATCATTATCAAACATGCGTACTGCATACTCCACAATTTCAATCGTATTAGCTACAATGTTCGAATTTCTCAAAAAAATATCTACGTCAAAAATGAAGCACAAAAGTAGACTAAAAAAATCTCAAGCATATGTTGTATTAGCATCATTCAAATAAAATATACATTACATCATCTCATGTAGAAGTTTATGACAAAAATATATGTAAAAAAAATTATCATTGAACATCTACCATCACTATTTGGAAAAAAAATCAATATATTTTGAAGCCATTATTTGACAATTTTAAGTCCATGATTTGATTTAACACAAATATGATAGTTTCAAATATTAAAAATTTCTAACCAAAAAAATTGTTTCATATCAAAACAAAAAATAGGCCAAAAGTTATAACCAAAATACTACATCTTGTTTGAATAACTAAGAAATGCTACTTTAAGTCATGTGCTGAATTGATCACAAATTTTCAAGATTTTATGAAATGAATCAACAAAAACTCAAGACATGAAAGTTATAGATTTATCAAATTAGTTTTCAGAACTTCAAGAATTCAAAAATTGGAGTTACATTATTTAGGTTATGATCGATTTACTATAGCCGTGTCAAAATAATTCTGTAATTATAATTAACCATAGTACCAAGTTGCATGCATATTAACAAGAATTTCTGAAATGATTCATCAAAAAATCAAAGAATGAAAATTGTAGAATTTTCTATAAAATTTCAAAACTTCTACAATTTTATAAATCAGAATATCAAAGTAAAAGTTAAGACAATTTTACTACAGCAGTGTCAGAAAATAAGAACTCAAAACAAGAAAAGAAAATTGGGAAGTAGGGTTTAGAGAGCATACTTTCGGTTACCTTTGAAGTTGCGCTCGTGCTCACCATTGTTCTACGAAGTTCATTGATCTCCACTTCGTTCTACTAGGCTAAGAAACACTGCAATTATCCCTCATCAAATGTGTAGAACAACTAGAAATGTGCTTCCATCATAGTTGCTTCTTAGCCCGTCTTTTACCTAAACATTAGAAGAGATAAGTGGCCTAGAAAAGGATGTAGGATCACATGTTATAAAAAATATATCCCTTGGAATTCTTGGGATATTCTACAAGTTCACACAAAGCTGACATTGCCTGAAGTTTATTAGGGCCAATGTTCTTAACGTGGGCTGGACAACCTCATACCTTCAAATAATTGAGGTGGGATTTCTCCCCATGCCATATCCCATAAGCATCTTAGGCATGGATTTAGTACTTATCAAATTCAACATATACATTGCGGTTTCCAACACATATCCCAAATAGGAAAAAGCTAACTCAGCCTCACTTATAATGGAATGAACCATATCTGATAGGGTTCAAATTATTCTTTTCAAAATACTGTTATTGTAATGATCTGCCTTTTTGACCCCCAACTGTCGACACTAATACATTCATAGTATTTATGTGCCGAGCACCCAAGTGCCAGAAAAGACAGATTGTTAGAGAAAATAAAAGGAAGTAGAATAAGAAAGAAAGAACGCAACATCAGAATCTCATAGTGGGATGATAACATATAATATCAAAAAGACAATATAAAGTGTCACTCTGAGATACAAAGCATTTCAGAGTTACAATCCTAACTACTATCATTAGCCTAGACAGTCTTAATAGCTCATCCTCACAATTGCTGATATACACATAGTAGTAGTGCAATGGAAATACAAATACTACAATAGGTGAAACATCCAACTCGTCGTTTTGAGCTCCAAAGATTATACAACTAAAACCTGTCTTTCTCAAACTGCTTGAAAGAGCCCTCGAGAAATTTGGAAAAAGGTAAAATTAGGAGTCAGACAAAAATCTAGTATGAGAAACTCAAGGAACATGTGCCCATATAACAACACCTTTCGAGGCAAACCGAATCACCAGAATGGTTTTCCCCTCAAAAGAGCCAAACCATCTAATAAGCACATAAGGTGATATAATCGATAGTGTCTAGGGTGTAGAATTTAAATCAGAAAATAGCTACGCCACTTGCATCTCACAACATAACAATATTAGAAGTACAACTAAAACCGCTAAGTTATGTTTGCATAATAAGTTCCATTTGAGATGCCCTCAGTGCATCGAGGTAGATCTCTTGATAAGGGTTAGAAACTACCTTCCGAAACCATTCATATCTCTAGATAAAATATGTCACAAAGAAAAAAATTAGGTAGTCCACGCTCGAACATGTGACACTGAAATACAGCAACTCCCGCGCGCCTCAACCGAAAGCATCTCAAGATATTTGGAGTTGATGTACCCTTAGGTTAGCTAAACCCATTGGCTATGCGCCTACTCTATTTTCTATCATTACCTATCATAAAGTCACGTTTACCATCTCAACACACGAGTCTTCATCACTTGAACATATCTTGAATTTCTACAAGGATTTTAGCATCTCGAACAATTCATGAATCTCTACATGGATTCTCGCATAAGTCATTCAATGAATGCCAACTTTGTCCTACCTTTTGGAATTAACCTCAATATAGACAGTACCCTTGCTAGCATTATTTGAAGTGTTAACATTGACCTCTCCCTTGGACATAACTTTAGGATAGACAATTTAACTCTATAACATTTCACTCCATAACTGCTTGTAAAACATAGTACTCGTATATCGGTTTTAAAGTAGTTACAGTTTTGAGTCATCTCATATAAGTACACTGCCCCTTTTACAAGGCATCTCAAAACTAATCGATAGATTTTCGATTAACTTAACTCCAGATCTCTCAGAAATGAATAGACAATGCATAAGGGTAGAGACCATCTCTTATATGGACGGATTCCTTATCTCTTGTCTAAAAGAGCAAGACGAGTTTATACGTAGGGTATAGCATCACCGAGGATAACTATACCATATAATTCTCGTGCTTCTTTTAGATATTTCCGAAGTTAATTTTGGTCAAATTCAATAACAATGAGAATGATTGCATATGGAAGCTAAGTGTCGTTTGCTTATCACATTTCCAACCTTCTCAACTTACACTATCCCATGGTCAAGAGTGAAGCTAGTAGGTTAGAGCATTGTTTGCTTAGAAGCCCTACTAGAACAACATTATTTACTCGCATAAATAAAACAAGCCTATTTTATCGGCTTTTAGTGCTAAGTACACGACTAAATACTTTTCGTGGACAAGTAAATACACAAAGCACGATTAAGTCACACAAAGCATGATTAAGTGACATAAGCGACTTCTAATCCCATTTTTGTTTAATTACTTCTTTTATTAATTAAAACTTCTTTTATCAAATAATTACTTCCTTTAGAAGTAAGTGAACTGTACATAGGTGTCCTTCTTAAGAAATCTCGAATACATACATTCTAAAAGCAAGAGATAATACAAAGGAATGAGTCCTCCCTAGGGGATCTGAAACTGTATGAATATGTTTGCTCCTGTTCACTTCCTTTTCTAACTCGTGTATGTATGTGCGTATGCGTATGTGTGTGTGTGTGTATTACCTTTATAAAAGATGTATATGAGTATTCTACTATTTCACCATTCATTTCTACTCTTTTCAATACTTCAAAATAAATTTGTATACTTATCTCAAATAGTATAAGAATGTTCACTAACCGCTTAACAAGATTTTCTACCTTGAAAGTATAAACAAGGGCTAAATATAAATCTTACTAAAACATTGTTTGCTATAAAACCAAACACTCTATACTTTTCATTATCTTTATAACATTCTTTTTAAAGATCTAATTACATTCATAATTGTATTCAAAGGGGTTAAAGACAAATGTTGCTTAAATATTGTGACTACATACTCAAAATCATTTCACTTAACCTTATCTTTAAAATATTCATTTAAGGTTTCACTTATATTCAAAAGTATATTCAAATGGGTTAGAAACAAATGCCGCTAAAACATTGTTTACTATACACCCAAAACCATTTCACTTAACATTATCTTTAAAATATTCATTTTAAAGATCCGCTTATATTCAAAAGTATAATCAAATGGGTTAAAAACAAATGCCGCTAAAACATTGTTTACAATGAACCCAAAACCTTCACTTAACATTACCTTTGAAATATTCATTTTAAAGATCTAATTACATGCATTAAAAAGATAATACGCTTTTATTTAGCTTCTCAAAACCATTCGTTATAACTAAGTGTTATAACGAAAACTACATCCCCTTTTATAAAATAATTAACTTACTTTTCCCAACTTATATACATACGCCCACACACTTTGAAAATAGTTACAAATAGGTTTTAAATATCTATATAAAATATTACTTAAAAATAACAAATTTAGAATTTAACAAAAATCAATAAAAAGCATGTTTTATATTTAAAACTCTATACTTTAAAAATTCATAAATAATTATTAAAATTATATTTAAACTTGAAACCACTTTTAAAATACTCTAATTAATGTTATTAAACACTCATAAATATAATTGACTTAATTATCATTTAAGCTCATTGTAAATCGCAAAACGTGTTAAAAATAACACTACAAAACCAATGTTGTGAAAAGAGCCTACAAATGCTATCGTAGGTCTAAGGCATCATTTATAAGTGTTGTAAATGCTACTGGACATAGGACACTAGGAAAAAGCAGGAAAGTTTGGTTCGGTTTTCTCCATCTAAATAAATTATCCAAGGTCCAAATTTTTTCAGTAAGTATTGTACTTAGAGTACTTAAAAACCATGCAAAGAAACTCTTTAGCAATATCTTCCAAAAACGTATTAAAATTTTCTAAACAATGAGCCATTTACGAAGTACTCATATAGCGACCTTTTCGCTACTAACTTTTTAAATTTTGTTCAATCGGTTGTAAAATGATTTAAACTCTAATATGTTTACAGTAAGAAATGCACATATAGTACTTGTTAAAACAACAAAGAAACCCCTAAGGATGTCCCTAAAAATAATATGAAAAATTGTCGAACACAAGGCAATTTGAAAGTGCTAATATAGCGACCAATTTCGTTATTGAAAGTGTGCTATGGATCATGTAATATGGATATACGACAATACATAATATAGTGAAGATAGCTATATAGTAAATAGTGCGGAATATAAGAGCAGTATAATAAAAATAACACCAGATATTTTTATACTGGTTCGGAGCACCGTCCTATGTCCAGTCCCAGACTCCTTCTGGAATTTCACTAAAACAGCAACCCTCACTTAACCCGAAGGAACAGGTCTATACAACCCTTGAGCAGCAGAACAGGGACCTGAGCAGCGGAACAGGATTTCGCCTCAGCCGCCGAAGAGGACTTCACACGCATGAGCAGCAGAACGGGACTTTAACAAATACAAAAAATTATTTGACTTTTTGTGTTCTGATAACACTGATAGTCTGTTTATAGTACACCCTTCCTATGATCTTCTCCTCGAGTATAAATATGTATATTTGAAGTTTGTGAAGATTAGAAAGGAATAGTACTGTTTAAGAATGCTGAATATTTGAGAGTATAGTTGCAAGAATATTCAAGAGAGTTAGATAAGAGAGATAAGCAGATTAAGTACTTTGGAATGAAGTAGGATATGTATTTATAGTTGTTAAATAGAAGCGACCATTGGCGAAGAGTTCTGGTTGAAGCGTTGTGTTATCCCGCCTTTTGGCAAGGCCGCGGACAGACGGGTTTAACTTAATCAACTACATGTTCGTCTGGCATTTACTATTCACGTTCGGATAGCATTCAAGAGTACTCGGCATGCACAGAGCGTTCGGCATCCAGGAGCGCTCGGCATTTAGAGGGATCGTTCGGCACTGAGCGAGTGCTCGGCATTTAGAGGGATCGTTCGGCACTGAGCGAGTGTTCGGCATTAGAAGGATCGTTCGGCATAGAGGAATGTTCGACACTGGACGAGCGTTCGGCATAGAGAGATCGACGTTCGGCATTGGATGGAGTGTTCGGCATAAATCTTGTTCGGCACTGGACGAGCGTTCGGCATAGAGAGTTCGTCGTTAGGCATTGGATGGAGCGCTCGGCATTAACCAACGTTCGGCATCTGGAGACGTTCGGCATTGGATGGATCGTTCGGCATCAAGGAGCATTCGGCATTGGATGGGTCGTTCGACATCAAGGAGCATTTGGCATTGGATGGGTCGTTCGGCATACCTCACCTCGCTCGACATTGCACCTCGCACCTCCATATCTCGCACCTCCATACTTCGCACCTCCATATCTCGCACCTCCATACTCCGCACCTCCATATCTCGCACCTCCATACTTCGCACCTCCATATCTTGGTACCTCGCACCTCCATACCTCGGTACCTCGCACCTCGATACCTCTGTACCTCGCACCTCCCAACGTTCGGCATGAGGAGATCGTCCGGCATTCACGCCTTGTTCGGCATTCAGCGTTCGGCATCTATGGTTCGGCATATGGAGACCACTCCATTTGGGCTGAGGTACTCGGCTACAAGGCCCACCAGGGAAGTCCAACCCATCTTTGCCTATAAATAGAGAGGCAGGGGCACAGTAAAAGGGGGATCTTCTTTCTGCTCTCTTACTTTCTCTTTTCTAAGGCAAAGGCAACTCTGCCATTTTGTAACTGCAATCGATTATTACAGCAATAAGAAGCAAACTTCTGGAGTGGACGTAGGCCGGAGTTAGCCGAACCACTATAAAATCTGTTGTTCTTTACTGCTTTCATTTCAGTTTTGACTGTTCTTCACATTATTACTCTCTACATACATTCTATCTCTGAGCTGTGATTGGTATTTGGTGCTTTCATCTGGATTTTGGGGTTAGTGACCAATTTTGGCGCTAACACTTTGTTGCTTTCACTGAGAAATTGAAACAATCAGGAATTTTGGAGTTAGGAACTTGGATCTTAGAAAGCAATGGCAAGACCACCAACGAAGAGGCAAGCAGTGGAAAGGAGCAATCAGGAAGGAAGTCAAGCGGCATCTTCTGGAGCTGGAGAGGGTCATGCATCCATCTACATAACTCGGGACGAGATGCAAGTGATGATGAATTCTATGCAAGAGCAGATGATGAAACGGCAAGAGGAGATGATGCAGGCTCTTCTTAGGCAATTTGGACAACCAGGAACTACAGGTGCTCAAGATCATGGAGCTGGACCAGAGGAACTCAACCAACGGACAGACGGAGTGAATCAGCAGGGGGCAGCTCTCAATCAACAAACAGTTAACAATTTGGATGGACCTAGACTCGGGGGCACGCCACCAGGAGTACGTGATGAAGAATATGTGCCAGACTATCCTCGGGGACTTGGGGGGCAGTCTGGATTAGTTGGAAACACTAGATTGGCTGACATTATCAGGCGGACTATTCGTGGAGGTCTGACAAACAGGGATTCAGAGGGAGTTAACAAAAGTCCGTTTACCCGGAACATCAGGACAGCTAGGAATCCGTCCGATTTCAAACTACCCACTCTGGAAGTATACAACGGGAAGACGGATCCCACCGACCACTTGATGAGGTACACTAGGCATATGGAAGTGCTGGGGGCAACGGAGGAGGTTATGGCCTGATGTTTCCCCCTGTACTTGACTGAAATTGCTGCTATGTGGTTCAGACAGCTGGAGGATGGATCCATTGGAACATGGACAGAACTGGTGGACAAGTTCTTAAGTCAATTTCGAGTTCACATAAAAAGGCCAAAGAACGTGATGACACTAACATCAGTCAAACAGGGGGCAGATGAATCGCTCAGGACATTCTTAACTCGATTTAATGCGGCAGTTGCTTCGGTGGATCGGCCAGATCCATCAATGGTTTTGATGGCTGCGGTATCAGGAGTCAGAGATAATTCGGAGTTCAAAGTATCATTGATACGGGACCCACCGTTGGATATTGGGGAATTCTTTCATGAAGCTGAAAGATTTCTTCGACAAGAGGATGCATGTTTGGACATGAGGTCACATGAAGTAAACATGACCAAGGATGGAAGATTACTCGGCGAAAGCTCAGGTGGGGACAAGGATAAAGGGAAAAGGAAGCGCTGGGGAGAACCAAAGTTCTCCACTTACACAGGATTGAACGCAACGTTGGAGCGGATTTTCTTAGATACTCGAGATCGTCTTCCCTATCGAAGGCCATCAAGGAGGGAACCCACGGAACGTGAAAGGGCATCAGGAAGGCACTGTCTCTTTCATGACCTGGACGGGCATGATACTAACAGCTGCCGACATCTAAAGGATATAATCGAGGAGCATATAAGGAATGGTCAGTTGCGACAGTATGTCGGAACTCGGAATGCGGCGGTGGAACATGAACAGCCTCCGCCTACCTTGAACGACGAGGGCGCGAGGCCCAGGAATGGTGACCGATTGGTCATCAACTAATCTTGATGGTTTGGAATAAGTAACAAACTCCGGGCAAACGGTTAAATCACTTACTCATGTACGGGGTCGGAGATAACCCTCAGGCATGCTCTGAGATGATGGCTTACCGAAACGCCCGGGTTTGTGAAATCTGTTTTTCCTTTGACTTGGACATTTGCTTTTTCTGGTTTAGTTTTGGAGTTTGGTTTGAACTCCCTGTTTTTCTCGTTTTTCTGGTTTGAATTCTGGTTTGAATGTTTGTTTTTCGGATTGGATTTTGATTGGATTTTCTCTGGATTTTGGCTTAAAGGTCGTCGAGTATGGACTATGCTCGGCAAGGGTCCGGAGCGACCAGGATTCGGCTTAGGACTTAAGCCACGGCATTACTTGCGTCCAGGGACACTGGACCACGGTCGTCAAGTGTGGATTGCGCTTGGCAAGAACCCGAAGAGGTTAGCTCAACGCCCAGGGACACTGGGCCACGGTCGTCAGGTGTGGCTTGCGCTTGGCAAGAGCCCGGAGAGGTTAGCTCAACGCCCAGGGACACTGGGCCACGGTCGTCAGGTGTGGCTTGCACTTGGCAAGAGCCCGGAGAGGTTATGGATTTGGATATCGACCCGAAGAGGTCCTAAAGTTCCCTATTGGTTATTGGATATGGATGAAACATGGACTTTGGATATTGGACTTGAGGCTATTCAAAACACACCTTTCAAAGCAAGGCATGTTTTGGGGGGCAAGTGTTAACCCGCCTTTTGGCAAGGCCGCGGACAGACGGGTTTAACTTAATCAACTACATGTTCGTCTGGCATTTACTATTCACGTTCGGATAGCATTCAAGAGTACTCGGCATGCACAGAGCGTTCGGCATCCAGGAGCGCTCGGCATTTAGAGGGATCGTTCGGCACTGAGCGAGTGCTCGGCATTTAGAGGGATCGTTCGGCACTGAGCGAGTGTTCGGCATTAGAAGGATCGTTCGGCATAGAGGAATGTTCGACACTGGACGAGCGTTCGGCATAGAGAGATCGACGTTCGGCATTGGATGGAGTGTTCGGCATAAATCTTGTTCGGCACTGGATGAGCGTTCGGCATAGAGAGTTCGTCGTTAGGCATTGGATGGAGCGCTCGGCATTAACCAACGTTCGACATCTGGAGACGTTCGGCATTGGATGGATCGTTCGGCATCAAGGAGCATTCGGCATTGGATGGGTCGTTCGACATCAAGGAGCATTCGGCATTGGATGGGTCGTTCGGCATACCTCACCTCGCTCGACATTGCACCTCGCACCTCCATATCTCGCACCTCCATACTTCGCACCTCCATATCTCGCACCTCCATACTCCGCACCTCCATATCTCGCACCTCCATACTTCGCACCTCCATATCTTGGTACCTCGCACCTCCATACCTCGGTACCTCGCACCTCGATACCTCTGTACCTCGCACCTCCCAACGTTCGGCATGAGGAGATCGTCCGGCATTCACGCCTTGTTCGGCATTCAGCGTTCGGCATCTATGGTTCGGCATATGGAGACCACTCCATTTGGGCTGAGGTACTCGGCTACAAGGCCCACCAGGGAAGTCCAACCCATCTTTGCCTATAAATAGAGAGGCAGGGGCACAGTAAAAGGGGGATCTTCTTTCTGCTCTCTTACTTTCTCTTTTCTAAGGCAAAGGCAACTCTGCCATTTTGTAACTGCAATCGATTATTACAGCAATAAGAAGCAAACTTCTGGAGTGGACGTAGGCCGGAGTTAGCCGAACCACTATAAAATCTGTTGTTCTTTACTGCTTTCATTTCAGTTTTGACTGTTCTTCACATTATTACTCTCTACATACATTCTATCTCTGAGCTGTGATTGGTATTTGGTGCTTTCATCTGGATTTTGGGGTTAGTGACCAATTTTGGC
The DNA here is from genome assembly GCA_030737815.1 of Allium fistulosum. Taxonomy (NCBI): domain Eukaryota; kingdom Viridiplantae; phylum Streptophyta; class Magnoliopsida; order Asparagales; family Amaryllidaceae; genus Allium; species Allium fistulosum. The sequence goes on from CM060902.1 coordinate 1,530,792,428, forward strand.
GCTAACACGTTGGGTCCAAATCTCTTCGTAGAGATTCGTAACTCTTCATGAATGATCGTGTCTTTTCAGAAAATATAGCCGTTATAGAAATTCAGTCAACTGAGCCTCTGGGCCAGTCGACTAAATATTCAAACGATTTTTATTATATAATATATATACTTGTGCACCTGTGCATACTGCACAGAAATTAGCAGGTCAGTCGACTGACCTTGTATTTTCTGTGCAGTTTGCACAGTTTACACAGGTATATATAATATTTATATTATTTATAATTCTAACTTTAAAAACTTGTTATATATATTATATGCTTATATATGTATAAATCATTTAAAAATAAGAAGATTATATATATAAGCTAATATATACGTAAACGAGGAGAGATCTTAACAATATTGACTTAAGACTCAAAACTTAATAGTATAAAAGTTGATGCATGGATTTTGATGTCTTGTCTCCATGTAGTATATATTCTCTTTTTGTCGTAACAGTCATCGAATCTGTATGTTGTAGTGATAGATTCAAGTCATGAATCAAAACCAAGTCTCAACATTCTCCCCCTTTTTGATTGATGCAACCTGTAAATAGATATAGATTTTGACTGTATATAATATAATATAAATACTTTCTCCCCCTGAATCTTTGACGATAAATATCCTGCATTCTTAATGTTAGTGATTATTTTCTCCCCCTTTGTCATCGACAAAAAGGAATAAAGAGCATGAATAATCATATGATGCATGTATAGATATTCAAATCATAGTAGTAAAAAGAAACAAACATTCATACATTACAACATCATAAACAAGAATTTTTAATAATACGAGAACATTGGCTATTTATTACAAGCCATGTTTAAATGTTTTAAAATGAAAGACTAATGTTTGTAGATCATAAGATAAGCAACAACTTACTCTATTATTTGCTTACCCCTATCACCATGAGAACTTTGACCACCTATATCAGCACTATCGCCTTCATTTCCACCATTGTCTCTACTACTTGCTTGATCATCAGAAGAGGAGGACCAAGTGAAGACGGGTTGTTTGCCTGGATCACCTAGTGTAGCCATGGAAGAGCCGGATGAACATGAGATGCTTGCCATAACTTTGTGAAAAATCCTTTCACTTTATCAAGCTTTTTGTCAACCCTAGTTATATGTGTGTTAAGAATTTGTTGGTTACAGCGTATCATGGAAATAGACTCATGTGGAGGAAGACCCGGATTTGGAATCATAATTTCGTCTTGTTGACGAATAGTTGATCTTTAGCGAGTCAAACGGTGAGATGATGCTCCGCCTTGTTGTTGAGATGGTTGATCTTGAGGTATTTGGCATTGAGTCCATTCTTCAAAGGAAATGATGGGAGGAGGTCGAGCAATCGGTAATTTCATCAAAGCTAGAGTACGGGAGTTTAAGCAGCCGACGGTAGAGACCGGTGAGTCGGGTTCCGGAATCTCACATTCTTTTAGTAAGCGCATAATGTACTCACCTTAATATAGGACACTCATGCGACCATTGTTGAAACTTAAAAACTCATCAAGAATTAACCGGAGCCAATTAATTTTGATATTTCCGAAGATACCATATAAAGCTTTGAAATTGTGTTCATAAACAAGTTTGTACTTCCAGTTCTCGGAGTTACGGTTTTCATTAAAGCACGGTGCATAATCCTAACTTTAGGCCTTAAGGACATAGATTTAAGTTGGTGCACATCATCTTCTAAAAACAAATGACTTATACAATTACGAACAACCATATCACAATCAACATAACTTAATTCAATTCCATCATTTTCAGATTTTAGGATGTGAGCCATGCGATCTAAAGAGAAAAATACCGGTTTTCCACAAACCAAACTCCATATGCAATCAACTTGGTTTTGTATATTTTGGTGACCAAAATTAATATTGGCATAGAATAGTTTAACCATAATTTGGTTTATCTTGTGTTTATTTTCATCAATATTAATTAAAGACTCTAAATTTCTACGACGAGCCAATTCTTGTATATGATAAGGAGAGAAATCGGCAAATTTCATAAAAGAACCTTCAAAGATACGAGAATCCTGCATTCTCCTCCATCGTCTAACCGTGGTATCGTCGAAAAGCCATTGTCGAATTTGGTCGTCGGAAGGAGGTTGAGAGGATGAAGTTGCTTGAACTTTTCTTTTTGGAGCCATTGAATTTGAGTTTGGAGTCTAAAAATTTGATTTTTGAAGTTTTAGGTTTTGAGGAAAGTTAAAAAATCTGAAGTAAAAGTGAAGAGTAAAGGTGAATATGGAGGATAAAAGGTGAGGTAGGGTTGGTAGGAGCAGTTATTTTGGCTCAGATCTATGAATCAGTCGACTGAATCAGGTGCTCAGTCGACTGAAGCTGAATTGTGAAAATTTTGAACTTCTGGTTCAGTCAACTGAAGGTTTGATTCAGTTGACTGAATCTAGGGGGTAAAAAATTTTAACTTCTGGTTTAGTCGACTGACCCAATGTGGCAGTCGACTGAATCTGCGGTAATCATATTTTGATTGCAGAGTCAGTCGACTGACCTACTGGTTCAGTCGACTGGCCTGTGCCAGTTTCCACAATAAACCTACTTTGGTGTATATTTGTTTATATTATTTAGACATACTAATGAAAATTTAATTTTTATTTATATGATCGTTAGTACCAGTATATATATTGTGAAAATATGAAGGAAGAAAATATGATTCTTTTATTTATATTAAAAATTGTACATGATTTATTAACTTATTCAGAAAGAGAAACACAATGACAACTTCTCTTATTTTGAAGGGCTAGGAGTTTGTAGCCATGTTGCTCTTTGCGTCGAATGTTGGACGCTTCATTTCGATCCCATGAGTTTGGTGAGACCGATGGTCATTGTGGGGACGAAGTAGAAGGACGAATGGGCGTAACTACGTGTTCGTCGATTGGATGGGACGAAGCGCCATAGAACTTCATGGCAATATGTTCTATAATACCTAGACGTCTTGAATTGTTTTTCTTCTCGTAATACATTTCACGTTGAAGCATCAACGACTCCTGCTGATAGTGATGTATATCACTTATCTTTTGTTTAGTCATTGGAGAGTATTCAAATACAATTTTCTTTCCTTTCTTTCTCTCCGGAGTGTATCTGGTATGATCATGAGGAGTAGAAATTTGTGTAGAGTGATGAACAGGTGTTTTTGTTGGGGATTCGGAGGAGGTTATGATTTCAATGGATTGAGTTGAATGTGAGGAGTTTGACATATTGGTAGAACTTTGTATTTTTCGATTTAGTTGTTTATATGAATATTAGTGAAATGCCTATTTATAGGCTATAATGGAGAATAAAAAGGATTAAATGAGTGGATTGACTTGTTTGTAGTTAAAACAAATTCGTTAGTTAAGGATGATCATTGCTATTGCTTGGTAATTTTCTGTTATTGTAGTTTACTTTTTGTTAATGTAATATGTTTATATATACAGTAATCATATGTATATGAAAGTAAGAGTTATAAATAAATTAGTGTATAGTTGTTTCCACAGAAGAAAAAACCCCGACCTGGACCTTAATGCAAATAATCAATAGCTTAGGTGGTTAAGACATCTGGGCTATTCACAACAGGTCATAGGTTCAAGTCTCAACACGGTCAGAAAAATGATTTTTTTTTCAAAAATTATATTTTTGAGTTTTAGTCTATAATTTTCGCATTTTATCATTTTTAGAACTATTTATATATCTTTACTTGACATTTTACCGAGTTCTCGACGTAGTTTTATAAATGTGTTTTCTAACAACGGTTTTGTGAAAATATTAGCTAACTGATTTTCAGTTGGAACGTAATCTAAATTTATTACATCTTTTTCTATATTGTCGTGTAGAAAATGATGTCGAATATCTATGTGTTTAGTTCTAGTGTGATTTACTGGATTTTTAGATAGATTAATTGCACTGGAATTATCGCAGTAAATCGTTGATTTTGATAAATTAACTCTGAAATCTTTAAGTGTCTGTTGCATATAGATTACTTGTGCACAAGCTAATGCTGCAGATATATACTCTGCTTCACAAGTTGATAGTGAGACACAATTTTGTTTCTTGCTAAACCACGATATTAATGATTTGCCAATGAAATGACACGTACCGCTCGTACTTTTTCTGTCCGTTCGTGATCCTCCGAAATCAGCATTATTATATGATACTAACTCGAAAGAGTAATCTTTTGGATAGAAAGGTCCGAAATCTTTAGTATTACTTAGATAATGTAGTTTTCATTTTACGGCTCGTAAGTGTGATTCTTTCAAATCAGCTTGAAATCTTGCACATAGACATACACTCATCATTATATCTGGACGACTAGCTGTTAGGTATAGTAATGATCCAATCATACTACGATATAGTTTTTGGTCTACACTCTTGCCGTTTTCATCTCTATCAAGATGTGTTGTTATGCTCATAAGTGTTGGTTTGGCAGAAGTGTTTTCCATTCCGAATCGCTTGATCAGATTATTACAGTATTTTTGTTGAATTATAAATATTCCATCTGAAATTTGTTTTATTTAAAGACCTAGAAAATACGATAATTCTCCCACATGAGACATCTTGAATTCTCAAGTCATTATTCAGAAAACTCTTTTTTTGAAAAGCAAGAGTAAAACTCATTTTATTGACTTATATAGAATTACAAGATTCGATTCAAATCACAAAAATCACTCAATACAACCTCACTAGACAACAGCCCTCTGAATACCAGAAAACTCTATATTAAACACATAACAGAATAATACAACAAACAAAACAAAAAGAAAACTAAAACTCCAGAAAATAGCCCTCTGCCTAAGCTTCATATATGATTAGCTTTCAAGTCTCTAAGAATTTTGCCATGAATCTGGTTATATAGCTGTGCCACATTCTTACATCCCTTACCAAATACTCTATCATTCCTTTCAGACCATATTGCATGTATCGGTTTCTTTAGCAGTTTAAGCAACAACCTTGTCTTATGAGTCTTCCACCTTGTAGCTTTGAATACATTAAACCATTCCACCGTGCTAACAGGTGATGGTCTATAAAAACCACCATTAGAAAGCAATCTGTACCATATCTGATACACAAATGTACATTCAAAAAACAAGTGAGTATTACTTTCAGTTTCATATTTGCATAGTACACATAAGTCATCTGAGATAATACCCATTTTACATAGTTTATCCTTGGTATTTAATGCATTTCCCATCACCTTCCATAACATTAAATTTTCCTTAGCACTACCCCCAATATTCCATATTCTTGAATGCCATGGGAATTGATAACCATTTTGACAGAGGACATTATACACAAGTTTAATAGAATGATGTTCACCCTTGCCAGACCAAATTAAAACATTTTCATTATTGATAGTAGGTTTGCCCATGATATCATTCCATAAGTTTCTAAGTTGGTAGGAACTAGAATATGGTAAAACTATACCATCATCATGCATAAACTCTCCAACCTTTGCTTGATCAGAAATACCAGAGCTTCTTCTCAAATTATAATCCACTACAGAACTTAAAATCATCCCTTGTTTAGCCCAAGGTGAGTGCCAGAATGATAAATCCTTAATCAAAACATAGTTACACTGAATATGAGGAATGAAAATCTCCCTAAGCCTTAGAATACATCTCCAACTCCAACTGCAGCTTTGAGGAATGGGCATAATCCAAAAATTCTTTTTGCCAATAAGGTTGTTATTGACCCATTGAGACCATAAGTTCCTTTCAGATTCAAAATTTTTATTGAAGTAAACTGATATAGCTGCCTTATTCCAAAGAAATATATTAGTAATACCAAGACCACCTTTCTTTTTGGATTCAAATAGTTTGTAAAAAGAAATAGGAATCATCTTTTTGGAAAAAGGATCACCATGCCAAAGAAACTTATTAAATGCACTAGATATCATATTAATAAGCTTAACAGGAAGTATATAATGTCTAGTCCAGTATGTTGTGATAGCCACTGCAATTGATTGAATGATAGTTAATCTACCAGCTTGTGACAGTTTATCCATTGGCCATAATTGAAGCCTTTCAATAATCCTCTCAAAAAGTGGTAAGCAATTTTGATTAGAAACTCTAGAGAAAAATAAAGGCAAACCCAAGTAGAAAGTATTTTTGGATAACTCCTGAAGACCAGAGCACCTAATAATATCATCTTTCTGATTTGAATCTAAATCAGCAACTAAAATATTGGACTTGAGCACATTAATTTGAAGGCCAGTAATCGAGTAGAAAAGCTCTAGAGATGAAATGATACACTGAATATTGTGATAAGTCGGTTTAGTAAAAATGATAAGATCATCAGCAAAGAGAAGGTGGGTAATAACAGGTCTTTTACACTTTGGATGAAGCTGAAAATCTCCTTTATCAACAAGACTCCTCAAAATGGGATTAAGAAGTTCCATAACAATAATGAACAAGTATGGAGAAATTGGATCACCTTGCCTAATACCTTGTTTACTTTTGAAATAACCATATAGCCCACCCTCTCTTGAAATTGAAAACATGGGTGATGATATACACGTGTAAATCCATGCTAAAAAAGGTTTTGGGAAGTTCATTCTGGACATGATTGCTAAAATTGAATTCCAAGCAATAGAATCAAAAGCCTTTTTAATGTCAAGCTTTAACATGCACCTTGGAGAAATATTCTTCCTTTCATAACCGTACAATAATTCTTGGGTTAATAGAATGTTATCACTTATAGATCTACCCTTAATAAATGCAGCCTGGTTGTTAGAGATAATAGATGGCAAGACTAATTGTAATCTATTAGCTAAAACTTTGGAAACTATTTTATAAATGATATTACAACATGAAATTGGTCTGAAATCAACAACAGAAGATGGATTTACTTTCTTGGGTATAAGAGCAATAGCAGTGGCAGCCAATCCAACAGGTAATTTATTATTAAGAAAAAAATATTGAATAGCCTTAATAATATCAGCCCCAATTACCTTCCAACTTTGTTGAATAAAATGAGCATTATAACCATCAGGCCCTCCACAACTATCACTGTCCAAACTAAAAACTGTAGCTTCAATTTCATTATTAGAAATAGCATTGATCAGAGAATTGGATTGATGGTAATCTAAGGTTGGAAGAGTGATATCATAGAGAGGATTAATGTGAGGAATGAATTGATTATCTGGAGCTAGAATGGATGTAAAAAACCTCACAAAAGCCTCATTAATTCCATCAAATGTTCCCACCAAATTTCCACACATGTCCTTAATCTGAAAAATGCTTTCACGATTTCTTTTAACTTTTAAGAAGTTATGAAAATATTTAGTATTCCTATCAGCCTCCTTATCCATTCTCAGTTGAGTTTTCTGCTTGAGTGTTGACACTTCTTTTAAACTAATTTGTTCAAGAACATTCTTTAATTGCAGTTCAGAGTGAAGTAAAGTATTATCAAATGGTCTAGCACTCAGTTGCTCTTGAATCCTAATCAGCTGATTCCTAATTTGAGAGGATAGTTTAGAATCCTTACCAAAATTTGCAGAAGACCAACTTCTAATTTGAAATTTCAAAGCTTTCATTTTGAGTATAATGTTTGTGAGAGGATCCTTGCCAAATTGCATTCTCCAGACCTGCTTTAAAATATCAAAATATTCCACCTGCTTAGTCCAAAAATTAAAAAATTAAAAAGAGTGTTTCCCTCCACAAAAATCATCAACTCCCCAAAGAAAAATTAGTGGCCTATGATCAGATAAAGAGGGTTGACAAATGTTATAGAAAGATTTTGGCCAAAGATGAAGAAAAGACAGATTAAGAAAAATATGATCAATTTTACATAAAGTTGGATTACCATTCCTATTACAATTAGACCAAGAAAAATCAGGACCAAAATGTTTAGCAGGAAAAAGATTAGATTGAATTAAAGCACTGTTAAGAGGAGAAATATCTTTAAGTGATAATGGACAACCACCACACTTTTGATTACTTGCAAACATACAATTAAAATCCCCACCAATAATCCAAGGAATTGAAGATGAACTTAAGGATGGAAGAAAATCCAAGAAAACCTGTCTCAGAACTGGAGAATTATGAGCATACACAGAAGTAAGATGAAAATTTGAATTGGAAGGTAAATGGATACAGTTATAATGAATGTATTGATCAGAGGCACTAATTCTGGAAAGTTTAAAGATAAGTGGATTCCAAAGAGTGAGCAATCTGCCATAATTTGACTCAAAAAAATTATTATCATGCAACCAAGAAGGGGCAATCAAACGAATAGCCTTTACTGTTGAAATAATGTCAAGTTTAGTTTCTGAAACACACATCAGATGAATGTTATTGCTCTCAATAAGATTCTTAATCTCCAATTGTTTAGAGGGTAAATTAGCCCCCCTAATATTCCAAAAAGCAATGTTATTCATTTATTTGGAAGGGGAGGAAACAATGAGGAAGGATTCTTCCTAGTGTGCCTTGGATGGGAATTATTTTTGGATGAAGGTAAAGGTTGCACATCAGGAGATTTATATTCCTTTCCTTTATTAAGATCATTACTCATACTACTAGATTTCTTCAAAACAACCGTACTCTCACTTGACCTAGAAGAAGGTGGAAGTAAAACATTGTTAGGAGGAGACATATGCAAATATGGAGATGGATTAGGAACATTCATGGATGGAGATTTAGAACTAAATTGAGAACAACATGAAGTTGAAACAAAATTTGCAACAACAGCTGAAGCAACAGAATCAGATAAAGCTTTAGAAGGATTTTCACTTGACAAGGCTGAAGTAGAAAGATTTGCAACAGGATTTTCACTTAACAAAAATGAATTAGAAGAATTTACCACAACAGCTGAAGCAACAGGATCAGATAAAGCTTTAGAAGGATTTTCATTTGAAAAGGACGAAGTAGAAAGATTTGCAAAAGGATTTTCACTTAGTAAAGATGAAGTAGCAAGATTTGCAACAACAGCTGAATCAATAGAATCGGATAAAGCTTTAGAAGGATTTTCACTTGACAAGGATGAAGTAGAAAAATTTGCATTACAAAGAAGATCAGATACACCCCTAACCATATCAATAGAAGGATTGGATAAAGCTGAAAAAGGGTTAGCATTGACCGTAGAGCAAGAATTATTAACAGTGCGAGCTTCATTGTCTTTTGGAACTTCCTTACTTCTCATTTCATCAACCTGAGAATTTTCCTTTTCCATAGAGACTTTCCTTTTCCATATCCCTTTATTTCTTTTGTTAACCACCTTCCAATTTGTTCTATAGGATTAGCAGTATATGTCCTAACTTCATTCTCCTCTAAATCATGCATATTATTGTCTTTAACATCATTGACAGAATTAACAAATTCACATGTTGAAGTATCATGTCCAAAAATTCTGCAGTGAGTGCAAATTTTAGGTTTCCAATCGTAAGATAATTGAACATCAGGGCAATTCTTTCCAAGTTGAGAAACATGGATAGATTCAGGTAATTCATAATCAGGTGAAATCTCCACCAAAGCTTTTGCATACTTAAACCTTTGTAACTTCTCAGTGCTGCTGTCAAAACATATTAGTCTACCAATGTGACAAGCCAACTAATTGATACCAACTAACGTCCACAAGATGATTGGAATCCTATGAAAATGTATCCATACCGGAACTTTCTTTACTTGAGCCTGAGATAATCCAACAGAAGGATCCCATTTTGTAATAATGAACATCCTACCTCTAATAAAGATAGGATCCGAGTTAAGGATATTGTCTTTATCTTCTTGATTGGAAAAGTTGAAGTAAAAGTTATACCCATCCGATTTAAATTCAACTTCACCCTTCAGTTTCCAATATCTTTTAAGAAAATTCACAACCGACAGAAAAGATAACGTACCATCAAGAAAGAAACCGACCAAATGATTGTTCCAGTATTTCAATCCTTCATCTTTAACGAGATCTGGCAAATCAATAGAAGGTTTATCTCTCAAAATATCAAAATGAATAGGCTTATACGATCCAGCATTACGTGGTAAAGATTTGAAAAGAAGCGACCAGTTAGAACTTGGGGAACAAGAAACATTGTTAATGGGAGATACCACTGAAGAAGGGAGATTAACAGTAGAAGATGAAGAAAGAACAGAAGAAGAGGTAGAAGAAAGAGGAGGAAAAGATGCGGAGTCAAAGGAGAAAGAGGATGAAGAAGAAAAAGAAGAGGAAGACGCCATTAAAATTTCAGAAAACTCTTTACATAATTTATTATTAGTTGAACCAAATATAATGTCGTCGACATATATTTGAACTATTAAAATATCACTTTTAGAATGATTTATAAATAGAGTCTGATCTACTTTTCCTATTTCGAATCCTGATTCAATTAAATAGCTTTTAAGGCGTTCATACCAAGCACGTGGTGCTTGTTTTAAACCATATAAAGATTTATTAAATTTATAGACATGATCTGGATATTTTTCATGAACAAATAAAGGTGGTTGTTCAACAAAAACATTTTCTTTAATATAACCATTTAAAAATGCACTTTTAACATCCATTTGATAAAGTTTAAAGTTATTAAAACACGCATAGGCCAGTAAGATTCGTATTGCTTCTAGTCTAGCGACTGGAGCAAACGTTTCTTCGTAGTCTATTCCTTCTTCTTGGTTATACCCTTGTGCTACTAATCTGGCTTTGTTTCTAGATATATTTCCTAATTCGTCTGCTTTGTTTTTATAAACCCATTTAGTTCCTATAACAGTCTGATCGGTCGGTCTGGGTACTAGTTCCCAAACTTCATTTCGTTCAAACTGATTTAGTTCTTCTTGCATAGCAATAATCCAGTTTTTATCGGATGATGCTTCCTTAGTATTCTTAGGTTCTATAGTAGAAAGAAAAGCAACATGATCCATTAAATTTAGTTGATTTCTAGTTCGAACATTTGAATTTATTTCTCCAACTATATTTTCTGTGGGATGATTTCGTAAGATTCTTGGAGGAGATCTTATTGTATTGGTGATATTTCTATTTTCTGAATTATGAATAATGTTTTCATCTTCTCTTAAATTATTGGTCTCTATATTCGTGTTATCATTAAGTAAATCATCATCATCATTAAAACTTGAAATATGTTTAAAGTTTTCATCAAAAGATATGTGGAGTGTTTCTTCAATAGTATTAGTTCGTTTATTGAAAATTCGATAAGCTTTGCTTCAATCTGAATATCCAAGAAATATTCCTTCATCACATTTTGAATCGAATTTACCAAGCTGATCTTTGGTATTTAACACAAAACATTTTGATCCAAATACTTTAAAATAAGATATGTTTGGTTTTCTACCGTTAAAAAGTTCATAAGGTGTATTCTTAGTGAGGGGTCTAATAGAAACACGATTCAATACATAACAGGTAGTTGCAACGGCTTCTGCCCAGAAATGTTTTGGTAACGTACTTTCATTTAGTAAGGTTCTAGCACATTCTCGTAGAGTCCGATTTTTTCGTTCTACAACTCCATTTTGTTGTGGAGTTCTAGGAAACGAAAAGTTATGAAATATTCCTTTCTTTTTACAATATTTATCAAACAGTTCGTTTTCAAATTCACCTCCATGACCACTTCTAATATTCTTAATTTTAGTACCTTTTAAATTTTGAATTCATTTAACAAATGTTTTGAAATTCTCAAAAGTATCACTTTTATTTTTTATAAAGATAGTCCACGTATATCTAGAAAAATCATCAACTATTACAAACACGTATTTATTGTGATTTATGGATTGAACTTGGGTTTGTCCAAATAAATTCATATGAAGTAATTCAAGTGGTTGTAATGTCAAAATGACTTTCTTAGATTTAAACGAAGATTTAGTTAATTTACCTAATTGACATGTGTAATAGATATTATTAACTTTAAAACTCATTTTTGGTAATCCATTTACGAAATTATTTTTAGAAATTTTATTTATAGCTTTGAAATTGATATGACATAATCGTTTATGCCATAGCCAGGGATCATTTTCTTTGGCTATTAAACACATGTCTGAGTTATGATTAACTTTCATATTTAAAACGTAAATGTTTCTATCTCTATCTCCTTCGAAAATAAGATTCTGATTTTGATCGAAGATACTACATTTATTTTCAGAGAAATATATTTTAAATCCTTTATCACATAATTGACTTATACTTAATAGATTATGTTTTAGATTCTTAACTAATAAAACGTTATAATAAGAGGTAAATTAGATGTACCGTAATTGCTCACATCGCCTTTGCCGATGATATATCCCTTGGAATTATCTCCAAAAGTGACGAACCTCCATCTGAGTATGTAATGTTTGTCAGCATATCTTTGTCTCCTGTCATGTGTTTTGAGCAACCACTATCGAGTATCCATTTTCCTCTTTTTTTGAGTGGGACCTGCAAAAAATATGAGATGACGTTGGTACCGACATTTTTAATAGGGTCCTAAGAGTTAAATCTTAGGAAACCAAATCCAAGTGGGTTTAGTATCCCTTTTATAAATATAATTCTTATTATTATGAACGTTTTCTATGAATGATCTAATAAACTTATTCCTTATTAACTTGTTATTTGTTTTAGGAACCCATATATTGATACTCTTAGAAACTAATCTTTTTGAAGATTTAGACTTAACATTGTTTAAATTACTGGATTGTGAACTCTTGACTTTCTTATAGCCTAGTCCATTTTTATTGTTAGCAGGTTGTGAATTTTCAATAATTCTAGATAAATTTTCTCTGCCTTTATTAAAATTTGAGACATTTTTAGTGATCCCTTCTAATTCGGTCTTTAGACTCGAATTTTCTAGTTCAACCATTTTGATATTAGTTTTCAAATCATGATTTTTAGATACAAGAACATCATTCTTTTCTTTTTGAGTTTCAATTTCTTGACTCAATAATATTAGTTGAGAATTAACATTTGAAAGTGATTCTTGAGTTTTCTCAAGTTCTTCTTCCAATATTTTCTTCTCGTCTTTAAGCATATCTTTTTCGAATTCTGCCTTGTTCTTATTTTCAATAGCCTCTTTATATTTTCTTTTGAGACTTTTTAAAGTATCTAACAATTCTGAGTTTATCTCAATCATATCATCAAAAGTTAAATCACTAACCTCATTATCTGTGGCCATAAAGCATACGTTAGCTTGTTCATTATCGCTATCACTCTTGCTTTCTGAGGAGGAGTCTGGATCATCCCATGTAACTAAGAAAGCTATCCTTCTGAATTTGTCCTTCCTTTTATTGCGATATTCTTTCTTTTGATCAGGACAATCCTTCTGTATATGCCCTTTTTTGTGACAGTTAAAGCACTCCAAAACTGATGAAGATGGTGGTTTATTGCTGTTTGAGTTTCTCTTGCCATTATTTCTGTTTCCTTTTCTATACTTCAAGAATTTCTTGAAGTTTTTGGCAATAAAGGCTAGGTCGTCTTTGTCTGAATCTGATTCTTCTTGTTCTGCATGGAATGCTATATTCTTTCTATCTTGAACTTGAACTCGTTTAGCCTGCAAATTCACTTCATAAGACATCAGATTTCCTATTAACTCTTCCAGAGTTATTTTGGAAATATCGTTCGCTTCTTCAATAGTGAGAACTTTTCTTTCCCATTCTTCCGTTAAAGAGTTAAGGATTTTGGATACGATATCAAAATCTGAATATTTTTCTCCTAGTCCTACTAATAAATGATAGATATCCTAAAATCTTGAATACATATCGTTTATAGATTCATTGTCTTTCATTCTAAAGTTTTGAAACTGACTTTTGAGCATGGATGTCTTGCTTTGTTTGACCTTGCTAGTTCCTTCGTGTATAACTTTGAGTGTACGCCATATTTCATATGCAGTGTTGCACATGCTAACACGGTTAAACTCATTTTTATCTAAGGCACAAAAAAACATATTCATGGCTTTTGCATTTGTTGTGGCATCTAGTTTTTGGGTATTGTCCAACTAGAATACTCCCCGGTAGGAATAGTGTATTCTTTCTGAGTAATATTCCATGAATCAAAACCATTTGCTTGCATATATATTCTCATTCGTGTGGCCTAATAGTTATAGTTCATGCCATTGAATAGTGGTGGACGTGTAGTGGATTGTCCTTCTATGAAGCTAGTGTTAACGCTAGTGCTAGTGTTAGTTTCCATATTATTAGAATATCAGATAACTGTGGTACAATTATATGAAAAACCTTGCTCTAATACCAAATGAAAATGTGCTATGGATCGTGTAATATGGATATACGATAATACATAATATAGTGATGATAGCTATATAGTGCGGAATATAAGAGCAGTATAATAAAAATAACACCAGAGATTTTTATACTGGTTCGGAGCACCGTCCTACGTCCAATCCCAGACTCCTTCTGGAATTTCACTAAAATAGCAACCCTCACTTTACCCGGAGGAACAGGTTTATACAACCCTTGAGCAGCAGAATAGGGACCTGAGCAGCGGAACAGGATTTCGCCTCAGCAGCCGAAGAGGACTTCACAAGCCTAAGCAGCAGAACAGGACTTTAACAAATACAAAAGATTGTTTGACTTTTTGTGTTCTGATAACACTGATAAGTCTAATTATAGTACACCCTTCCTATGATCTTCTCCTCGAGTATAAATATGTATATTTGAAGTTTATGAAGATTAGAAAGGAATAGTATTGCTTAAGAATGCTGAATATTTGAGAGTATAGTTGCAGGAATATTCAAGAGAGTTAGATAAGAGAGAAAAGCAGATTAAGTACTTTGGAATGAAGTTAGGATATGTATTTATAGTTGTTAAATAGCAGCGACCATTGGCGAAGAGTTCTGGTTGAAGCGTTGCGTCCAAATCTCTTCGTAGAGATTCGTAACTCTTCACGAATGATCGTGTCTTTTTAGAAAATATAGCCGTTATAGAAATTCAGTCAACTGAGCCTCTGGGTCAGTCGACTATATATTCAAACGATTTTTATTATATAATATATATACTTGTGCACCTGTGCATACTGCACAGAAACTAGCAGGTCAGTCGACTGACCTGGTATTTTCTGTGCAGTTTGCACAGTTTACACAGGTATATATAATATATATTATATATGATTCTAACTTTAAAAACTTGATTATATATATATTATATGCTTATATATGTATAAATCATTTAAAAATAAGAAGATTATATATATAAGCTAATATATACGTAAACGGGGAGAGATCTTAACAATATTGACTTATGACTCAAAACTTAATAGTATAAAAGTTGATGCATGGATTTTGATGTCTTGTCTCCATGTAGTATATATTCTCTTTTTGTTGTAGCAGACGTCGAATCTGTATGTTGTAGTGATAGCTTCAAGTCATGAATCAAAACCAAGTCTCAACAGTTATAACTTTTGCAACTTTGTTCAACCATTTCTATAACTTTTCAAACCACTTCCTCGATGTCCCATACATTACTGCAAGTGTAGATCACAACCATTCACAATATATTTACATATAATCAATTTGAATAAGTTTAAAGGCAAGGGAATTCAAAGTTCTTTCATAGCTACTATCGCTATATGGACCATTCCATACCCATTCCAATTTCAACACACCATCCAAAATAACCATTTATACACAATGTCAAGGTCATGCCACATGTTATAAAAGGTCGTAGAAGTGACAATATATAATATAAAGTTATCATTTGCTTTTCAAAAGCAAGTATGGTCCAAAAGTTATAACTTCAATTAATTAACTTTACTTTAACCTTATATTCAAGCACACAACATATATAACACAATATATACTTGTTCAGTAGTGAGTAAACTTACCTAAATCCGTGTTAAAACTAAGCATAAGCACACAAGAATACATGAGCACTTCCTATCATCACCAAACATCCAAAGCTTCCACCTTTCCTTCCATTTTGCACTAGGCTTCCTCTCTCCTCCATATAATGCTCACAGCCCAATATAGATATCCAATTTGTTTCCACTTCTTCCACTTTTAAGTTGCTTTCCATGTTTCCAAGATGATCTAAGGCTATGCCAAAGTTTGGTGGAGATTGGAGTTGATTTGTTTTGATTAAAGGTTAATTAGTGGAGATAGAAATGGATTAAGGCTAAGTGTTTCTATCTTTTAAAATTAACAAACGAGTTAATATAATCCAATGGAGAGCCTTACGTAGAAGTGGCCAAGTGGTAACACCTCACCTCTTACCCTTTATGGAAGGTCACCATGCATTCTCCCTTCCATGTGCCAACTTTACACCTCATTTCCTGAGGAAGATATCTTTTACACTATTCACCAAATATATTCTCCTTAATTCATTTGTTTTTTATTTTACTATTCATGTTTAATTAGCTACAAACACCAAAATATTTTTAGTTACTAATTAATTACACATTAATATATTAGACAAATATAAAAATTTCGAACAACTTTTATTGAGAAAACAACCGTTTATCAATAAATGGATTTTCGGCTTTACTATCGATATTTCTTCGAAGTATTTATTTTTGTAAATATTTTTCAAAACAAGTTTACAATCATTAGTTATTAATTAAAAGGGGGTTAAAAAGGTTATAAAATCTCTTTATCATGTTAAATCCAATATTCAAATATTTAAATAAATCATATATTTAAATACGAAGTGTTTGAAAATACAGTTGTATTGTGAAGTATAAGATGGAGTGATGTGGAAGACAATCCTACTATCTTTTAAGTATTTGTTGGAGCTCTGTCCAACATACTCACCTCCTTAATCATATCGAAGTATTTTAATTCTATAGTTTATCTGGTTTTCTACCTCGTCCTTATACGCTTTGAATTTCTCATAGATATCAGATTTATTCTTCATAAGATATACATATCATATCTCAAGAAATTATCAGTAAAGTAACAAAGTTGATTATCCTTTGTCACTATAGGCATTGTGCTATATATTAGTATGTATGAGATCTAAGAGTTTATTAACTCTTTCATTGCTCCCACTAAAAGGGTGCTTGGTCATTTTCACTTTGAGGCATGACTCATAAGCATCAAATGATTCATAATCAAATATCAGCAGAAAACCATCGGTTTTCTTGAGCATTCATTTTCCACTAAAATGACCTAGCATAGAGTGCCATAAGTAACTATTATTATTTTCAATATATTTATTAACAACATAGATATATTGAAAATTAAGTATGTAAATGCCATTATTTAGAACACCATTGCAGATTTTGTTTCCATTAGACAAAATGTTCATGATGTTGTTATCACAATGAAAACTATATCTAGTTTCAAAAAATCTAGATAGTGATATTATTCCACAAATAATAACAATTATTCAAAATTAACTCAAATCCATTTGTCAAAGTCAAGTGATAGTCTCTAACTGCAGCTGCATCTACTAGAGATGCATCAACAACTTAAAGCCTCATTCCACCCTTCGCCTATAATGAATTATATATATGAGTCACAGATCTAGTATCTAAAACCAAGATAATTTATTGATTGCAAAATAGTTTTGAATCATGAACATTCCTCTAGGAAAGGAAGAAACACTTTCCTTCTTGTCTTTGACCATCTTTAAATAGTCCGAAAAATTATGCTTCCAATTCCCCTTCTTGTGACAATCGTGACATTCGCCTTTGTCGGTTGGACCATCCTTCATACCCTTCTTAAAGCCTCACTTTCGTTTCTTCGAACCTTTCAAAGACATAGCCTTACCCGTGACGGCTAATTTATGTGTTTTGATTCTGGAACGATCCCTTAAACGACCTCAACACACTGGGTAGCTTGATAAGGTTTACGCTCAATTAATTTATATTATTGTAGTTGAATGAACATGTTAAGATGCAAAGTCAGCGAGCCTAGGATCAAATCCACTTGCAGTTCATCGCTTATCTTAACACGTAGCTCTAAAAGTCCATTAATATCGCCTTTTATGGTCAACACAAAATCCTCAATGCGACTATCTTAGTCATCTTCATGTCGAATAATTTCTTAGTAATCTCATATCTTGCGGAACGAGATTGCTCCATAAACGCAGACTTAAGGCTTCCAATTTTTTTTGGACATACATCTTTTTTGCTTCTTCTACGATGACTTGACTAATGTAGACAACGCGAAAACTTAAGCGATTTCACAATCAACTGTAGAACCTTGGGTATTGGTTTTAATGAGAACAACTAAATAAATATTAGCACCGATGATTTTCCAAGTTTATATATGATCTAGTATAGGAATTACAGGAAGTGGGAATTAATTTAAAGGACAAAATTTGTATATTTTTAGCCTAAAGGACACGACCTCAATATTTTAACCACAAAGACAAACATTCTCCTAAAAATTAATCAAAAGGACAAACATTCTTTCAAAATTATTTATAAGGACAAACATTCTTCCAAAACTGCTATCGAACTAAAAACTAATACCTAAAAACTGCTACCGATAACTACAAATTGATACCTAAAAACTACTATCAATAACTAAAAACTGATACCTAAAGAAAGTTGTCCTTCAGGCTAAAATACTGAAGGTCTGTTCTTGAGGCTAAAACGTTGAGAAATTTTGTCCTTGACAATAATTTCCTGTTACAGGAATACTATTGATATGAATTGCAGGATAACTAAGTAGAGATGCAATACACATATCAATGAAGGTCAGCACAAGAACACAAGTACAAGACCAAGTATATCAAGAGGAATTAAGACCAAGGAGACAAGAACATGACTGGAACATATGAGATTCAAAGGAAAGTATTGGAGGACACAAACGAGTGAAGGAAGAAGGACTAGAAGAGTAAAGGATAATAGTTAGTTAGTTTTAAAATATATCGAGTCACAGATGACTGATAAAGATCCCATAACAAACCTTTGAAATTTCTGTTCTAAATCTCTTTATTTTATTTTCCATAACCATTTTATACAAATTATAATTTTTTTACAAGCTAAAAGAGTTAAAACAATTTTTATAAAGAAAGTGTCATTTTATACTAGGATGTGTCGACTAATTGAAATTGTGTTAAGACTAATTGAAATTGTCATCGATAGATTCAATTTCTTGTAGACATCACTTTAAATTGTTTGTAAAGGTGCATTCTATCACTCGTAGAAAGTTAGACTATATAGGTGATCTTGACTACTTGTGGAAAGTCAAGAAGTTGGGTTTTCTTGCCACACGTGGAAGTGCAAGAAGTTAGATATGTCCTACCATCCGTAGAAAGTCAGTATATGTGTTATTTAACATTTGATTCGAGTCAATGTGTACTTGCTATCCGTGGAATTGCAAGTTTGTTATAGTGGAAATTTTGTCCAGGGTATAGGACTGGATATAGGATTGGAAATCCAAACTAGTATAATAATTCTTTGTGTCTACTGTTTACTTTTATTGCTTTTATTTTTTGCATTTACTATATTACTGCTTGTGAGCCTAATTCCACATTATTAAGTTTAATGATTACAATATAATTTGGTAATAATTTTAAAAGTACAATATTAGGTCAATCTCATTTGGTGAACCCATTTTTATGTGATAATATGCTAATGCTATTAGTTTAGAATAAACTCTTTCATTTTTGCAAATAAACTAACGAATTGAAATGTGTTTAGGGAAGAAAATGGAGTTATGAGTTGGATCAAATAAAAAATATTTTCAAAAAGTATTCGTTGAGGCGTAACCACCAATAGACTTGTAATTCAAATTAGGTCAACTAGGACAAAAAGAAAAAATTAAGTTAATTATATAACCTTTTTTTTATGACATTCAGTTACAGACTCTTTCGAGAATCAAAATTTAATAACTAATTTGACTAGTTGATTCATTTTCAAGATATACAAAATCAAAACTGATCATAAAAATGACTAAACATCAAAATAGAAATTTATCCAAACAATCAACTAAGAAAAACCAAACCAAATTAATTTTAATTACTATTCCAAGCAGATTTTCGGTTCGACTATGAATTTGAAATTATAAAATATTTAACTACGTATATATTTAATTTTAAATTCAATAAAAAAGTAAAGAGGGAAGCTAAAGAAGCCTAAATATTTGGCTAATTTATCAAAAAATTATGGTACTATAAAGCCAATGCATATCAATGATAATATTTGAAAATGGACTAATATCTGATTATTCAATCCGAGCTAATCATAGAAAGATTTAAATAAACAAACGACTAACTTGTCAATGATAAATTGTAAAATTTTAGATTAATCTATCCAAGCTAATACACATATAAATAGAACTAATTGTTGTTAATGATAAATTAAATAAAACAATAAAACATAATATAGGTAACTTTGACAAAAATGACTGTATGTCACATTTCCATTTGAGCTTTATAAATAGATAATAAGTTGTTATGAAGATTTTACTCATGCCCTTTGCATCAATCATTTAGTTTTGCATACAAATATGGGGCTTTGCACGAAAGGTCCCTATTTCTGATGGTGTTACAAGAAAAGTCCCTATAGAAATAAGTATGTAAATTAGGTCCCTGTTTTTTCTAAATCAGAAAACGCAAGTTAGCTTGCGCTTTTTAAAATTTCAAAATTTTCAAAATCAGAAAGCGCAAATTAGCTTGCGCTCTCCTAATAGAAAGCGCAAGTTACCTTTCGCATTTTAAAATTTTCAAAAAAAATTTCAAAATTAGAAAACGCAAACTAGCTTGCGCTTTCATGATAGAAAGTGCAAGTTAACTTGCGTTTATCAAAAATTTCGAAAAATATTTCAAAATTAAAAAAGTACAAATTATCTTGAATTTTCTGTCAGAAAAGTGCAAGACACTTTGCGTTTTTTTATTTTTGAAAAATAGAGACCAAATTTACATATTAATTTCAGTAGGGATTTTTCATATAACAACATAAAAAACAGGGACATGTGACTCTTTTCTTGTACATACAAATATACTATAGGAGAATAGGTAGAAGAAAATACTTCATTTACTTTTTTGGATGAATGACGTCGGTTTTAAAATTTGGTCTGAATGATACCGAATATTATATTAGTATAGCATCAGATTAAATAAATGTTGTATAAACTATGAAAACGAATACTATATGAACTTAGCATAATATGTGTGTATTGCTATATGAACGTAGCATCATATATGTGTAATGATATATTAATTGACATTTCTTTAATTTTAAAAATAAATATTATTTTAATTCATCTAAGGTACTTCATCCGATGTTAGTTTAATTTAGAATTTCGTTTATTCGATGCTCATTTAATATATCATTCTGTTTTATCAGATGCTATATCAATATAGCAGTCAGATCCTATATTAATATAACAGAAAGTCTCGCTTTTTCCTTTCCTCCTATTATTTCCCTCAATATACTAATTATTTTACGATTTGATCAGCATATTTGGTACGAAATACTAAACGATTGCATGTGGGTCATTTGGGCCTGATCTACCCAGCCCATTGAAATGCCTTTAACACCTTTTTGATAACCGTTTGAAAACGCCTCTGCTACTGTTTTGAAAGCCTCTTGTTAGCCTCCAAAATGCTCCATGTTCGTTCTAAAATCCCCTCTACTCAAACCCAAACCACTCAAAAAATTTCTTCCCTTCTTCCATATTCGACCCTTTTCTTCGGAAAGCAACAAGCTCAAAGAGCCCATCATTTTGAACTCGCTTTTAGTCAACCTCAAGCACAAAAAATGGAGCTTCTTCAAACAAAACTCGTCAGTTCTCACAGACTCATTAACCCGCAAAGTAATTCTTCATCCCCAAATTACCCCACATCTTGCACGGAGTTTCTTCAACTGGGTTTCGAAAAACAAGTCGCCTCTGCTTTCTACAGAGACCCATTTGTGTACAGTTTGTATTTTAGTAACTGCTAAGTTGTTTGATGATGCAGTGACCATATTGAAGCAATTAATCAAACATGAAGGTGTGTGTCATTTAGCCAATTCTTTTTCAAAAATGGATTTAGATGTAGCAGTCTATGATGCCTCAATTCGTGCATGCACTCAACTTGGATTAACCAAAGATGCGATTTTTTTAATCCAAACCTTAAAAAAGATAAATATTTGTGTTTCAATTCATGCTTGGAATAATTTACTCAATCAAGTTTTAGTTTCCGAGCAAGACGTGAATAGATTTAGAACACTGTATAAAAACATGCTTTCTTCTGGATATTTTGAAAATGTGAACACTTTCAATTTGCTCATATACTCCTTTTGCTACGAAGGTAGAGTATGGGAAGGATTCTCGGTATTATATCGTATAATAAAAATGGGATATTCACCAAATATAGTTACCTTCAACATGCTAATTGATGGATGTTTTCACTGTAAAGAACATGAACTTGCTCTTAAGCTTGTTGATAAGATTGGTGACATTTTAGGCGAAAACGAAAAACCCAATCATGTAACTTATAACATTGTCCTACACCACCTTTGCAAAATTGGAAAAGTTGACTTAGCTAAGCGATTTATTAAAAGCCACGCACCAGATATTAGGACTTACGCCATCCTAATTGATGGATATGGACGTGAAGGCAAGTTGGATGATGCACTCAAGTTGTTTATCGAAATGACTGATGAAGGCTTTAAGCCTAATGTTGTGGTTTATAACACGCTTATGAATTGGTTATTCAAGAATGGATGCATAGAAGAGGTTAAGTTCTTGTTTAAAGACATGATAGAGAGTCATGTATACCCCGATCATTTCACTTACTCGGTTCTTGTAGATGGTTTTAGTAGAAATGGGTACATGCAAGAGGCAATTAAGTATTATCATGAAGCTAGAGAAGCAGGACTTTTGAAAGATGCATCGACTTTTAATAGTTTGATTGATTGTTTGTGTAAGAGTGGTAAGATGAAAGAAGCTCAACAACTCCTATGTAATATGATTGTTATTGGTTTGTCTCCAGACGTCTATACATATAGTACTTTGATAAAAAGACTCTGCAATGAGAGTAGAATAGATGAAGCTTTAGATACCTATGATATAATGGTTAAGGAAGGAGAAAGACCAAATCTTGTGACATACAATTTGATTATACATGGTTTATGCAAAGTTGAGTCGGTTGATATTGCAAGAATCGTTGTGAAAGAAATGAGAGGAGCGAACTTAAATATAGACGCAATAACTTTCAACACATTGTTAAGTGGATACTGCCGTGAGAAAAACTACAAAGATGCGTTTGCTTTGTGCAGCGAAATGAGAAAGTTAGGGGTCAAAGAAAATGAAGTTACTTACAATGTGCTTATAAGTTGTATGTGCAAGGCTAAACGCTTTCATGAAGCAAGAGAAACCTTGAAGGAGATGTTTGATAGAGATATAATTCCTGATAAGATTACATATACCACGCTTATCACTGCATTCAGTAAGAATTTTAGTGCAGATGAAGTAGTGGAGTTGCATGATTTCATGGTGCTTAGAGGAGTAGAGTGTGATGAGTATACATACAATTCCTTTGTCAGAGTACATGTTCAAAATGAAGATGGTTCTTGCTAATCGTGTAAGGTATGTATTCATATATTAATATGATATTTATCTATGTTATTGGAGTTCACGTAGTCCCTTAATCATTTGGTGACATTTATAATATTTTTCATCTGTTCGTGCCTACAAGTAAACTCCAATCATTCATTATTTTCTCTATATAATACAGCAAACAGACTATCAAAATTAATACAAATAATGGCTTTATCTATTTCTTTCAAACTGCTTGTGCTCATTCTTCTTCAGTCTGCAATGGCTATGCCTGTATCAAAAACAGCTGCCAAAGTCGAAGATGACTTAAGCTTCACTCATTATGCAAGAACATGTCCTAATTTTGAGGCAGTTGTTCACAACAAGGTTAAAAACTGGATAGCTAAGGATTACACTCTCGCAGCTAGTCTTATTAGACTTCATTTTCATGACTGTGCCATAAGGGCAAGTCCTTAACTCCTTTTGAAGTTTACATTACAATATCCAGTCTATTTAAATATTACCTTTTTTACTCAATTTAGCTGCTCTTTTTTATGATTTATCTCAGGGTTGTGATGCATCTGTGTTGCTAAATCATAAAGGAAGCGAGAGAAGCGCGAAGGCAAGCCAAAGTCTAAGGGGATTCCAAGTTATCGATGACATAAAAGCAGAGTTAGAGAAGAAGTGTCCTAAGACAGTCTCTTGTGCTGATATACTTACAGCTGTAGCTAGAGATGCTACAGTCAAGGTAAATAATACTCGAAAAAGGATTAATATCGATTGTATTCATTCGGGTAAGGAACACAACTAACTAAAAATAAAATGATTTTCCTTAAAAAAAAAGGATAAAGGTACACTCATAGAATCAAGCATACCTATGTAACTTTAACTATGTATATACTTAACCCCAATACATATTTGGGTACCTTGCGAGGAGATTAACTAAGTGAAATTGGATTTTGATTTATTTTACATATTTTTGATTGAGTACGCCAAATTCGGTATTAAAATTCTAGAAAATGATTTTACCTTTACCACATTACAAATAGATATCTTAGCAAAAAATATTAAAATATTAAAAAATATTAAAAAAAATAAAGAAAAAAAAACAGAGAAAAAAAAAACAAAGAAAGAAAGAAAAAAAAGAACTGTTAATAACACCACTTATCAGTAAATTTGATTAATCCACGATAAGTAGTATGTTAATGCGGTTTTTTTTCCCTTTTTAGATTGGTGGTCCATTTTGGGAAAACTCATATGGAAGAAAAGATGGCAAAATATCATTAGCTAAAGAAGCCGAGCTCGTTCCAATGGGATATGAAAATGTAACACATCTCATCGAGTTTTTCCAATCCAGAGGCTTAAACGTACTCGACTTGGTAGTTCTTTCGGGTAAGTATTTTCATACATTCCCTTTAATCGCAATTCGAATTACAGCTTAACCTTAATACTTTTATCCTAAATATTTATAATATTGAGAGACAAATAAACACATGTGTGACATAATATATCTTGTCCAAGTTGCGTTTGTTTATATTTTTTTTGACTATTCATAACAGTGTAAGACATTTTTCTTGATATATAAAATAACCAAGTTCAAAAAATAAAAATAAAATAAATAAATAAATAAAAATGCAGGAGCACACACAATAGGAAGAAGCCAATGCGCCATGATCCAAAACCGGATCTACAACTTCAAGAACACGGGCCGGCCCGACCCGACAATCGACCCAAAATACCTGGACTTCTTGAAAAGAAAATGCAGATGGGCTTCGGAACATGTACAGTTTGATGCCACCACACCCTACAAGTTCGACTATGTGTACTACAAGAATCTGGAGAAGAAGATGGGCCTTCTGTCTACGGATCAGCTTCTGTACTCTGATTCGAGGACTGGCCCGATTGTTCAGGCATTGGCGTCGCAGCCCATGCTTTTTAATCAGCAATTTGCAGTTTCCATGGTTAATATGGCAAACTCAGAGGTGATCGTGGGTGATGATGATGATGGTGAGATTAGAAGGAATTGTAATTATGTTAATTATCATTATTGACTGATGGAGATGGGGTTAATTGGGTTGTTGTTGTTATTGTTGTTGTTGTTAGTGTTGTTTTTTGTGGTTGGTGATGGGTTGAGGTTTGTATTTGATGTTTATATTCAATGAATTATTTTTTACAAGGCAGAGATAATGAGACCTTTTGAAATTTTCCTTTATTTCTATCTGTGCATTTCCATACCTCTGGTTTTCTTACCAGCGAACTTTTATTTTACTATTTAATCTATTAAATAATCAAGTTGACCATTAAAGAAATTTTTATTTTACATTAATAATGATGATGTAAAGGAACTTTCTAAAACTATAATATCTAAAAGAAGAAAAATAGTTTTGGTTTTTAACTTGCATTCAAGATTTTTTTTTTCTCTTCAAAGCATCACCTTTTGATTCTCTTCACGAATATTTCATATTAATTTTCTTATGCATATTTTGACATTTGAATAATTTTTGTTTGAGGATTTTAGAATCTCAAACTATCAATTTAGGTTACGTCCGTGGACGTCTATTTCACCAATGGGGAAGTGATTAGTGGATAATACGTCAATTCAACGTATCAAAGATAATCAAAAGTAATATTTACATTATCAGCTTGGAAAATAACGATTACACTTTAAAAATTCAAAATCTAGCATGATATAAAAACTAGATACGAGCCCATTAAGTCCCTTACATCACTTTACTTCACTTTACATTCAAAAACAAAGCCCCGCATCCCTTAAGTCATCATGGCCGAGCCCATTAAGCCCTAGGTCGAGCCAAAACAGCCCCTCCAAAGCCCAAAAAGGTTCCAACTTGGTCCTCTAAGTCGAGTCGTTAGCAAGTAGAGCTTAGATTTAAGTTGATGGCTAGAGTTAGTAAAGGTCGGAATTAGTTTGGAAGCTTTATGGTGAGTAAAACTTCACCTTTAAAACAAAAGTTTTTAAACCATACTCATGTTCATATTTGTTGCTATTGAATGCTTTTTGTATGTATTTGGTAGTGTGGTAGTTGTTAGTTTGATTCATGCTTCGAAAAGTTGACATCTTGATCGTAGTTTAGTAACTTGTAAAGTTAGTAAGTAAAAGTTGCTTATAATGTTGGCTCATGCTTACTACATGTTGTATCATAGTAAATTACCTTGTGTATGTTCATATTTTTGCTATGTAATGTTTGGTTGTAATTATAATGCCATAATTTTGTTTGCCGAACTGCCGGTATAGTGATAGTCGGTATATCGACACTTTTGGAAAATCACTTTTTATCGAAACCGTTTGGTTTCATCTTCATGTTTGGAATTGTTTTACAAATTAAGCAAGATTTTGATTAACGATATTTTCAAAAGTATTTAACCATTTTAATAATGATTATTTAATTTAAATCAATTATTTAATTAATAAGGATCAAGGTTAACTAATTACTTAGTTAATGATGTGTTTTAAATTTAACTAATTACTTGGTTAATGATTGTTTAAATTAATTAATCAATTTATTTAATGATGTTTAAGTATAATTAATATTTTAATAATGATGGATTAAAGTTAATTATTGATGAATTAATGATGTTTTTGTATTAATTAATCTTTTTAATTAACAGCTTCTCAAGTTAATCAACTTGTTTTAACTTTAATTAACCTTCCATTTAATGATGTTTATAATTAATAAATCATTTTTAAATAATGAGATTAATTAATTAATTATTAATTTAATTAATTGTATTTAAATTTATTAATTAATTGAATTAATAATGTTTTAAAGATGGTTTACCCTTTTCAATTAAACGCATTTGAAGTTAGTTTATCAACTTAATTAATGAAGTTTCAAAGTGAATTTACCGAAGTAACAAGGATGTTTTGTCTTTGTTATTCATTTTAATTAGTAATATTTATTTATTTAATTATAATTAATTGATTAAATTAACGGTGTTTAAAGGTGATTAACTTCTTTTGAATTAAAGACTATTGAAGTCAATCAATCAACTGAATTAAATGAAGTTTTTGAGTTGATTAATAAACGTAATAAGAATGTTTTAAGTTATTTAATCCCTTTTATAATGATGTTTAAAGTTTGTAAACTCTTTTAACAAGGTATTTTAAAGCTAATACTTGTAATGTGAAGCCAAGCACGGATTTGGTTTTTAAAAGAAAAAGTTTGATTCATTTATGGATTTGAATTAATTTCCGTAAAGCGATTCACTTATATGAAAATGATTTATTTTTATAATTAGCACTAAACATCGAAAAAGAGTGGGTTTTCCACTTGCAGTGGTCATACCAAACTTACTAACTAGATCCCTAGCATACTTTTCTTGACTAATGAAAATACCACTATCTAATTGTTTTATTTGCAATCCTAAAAAAAAATAAGTTCACCCATATGACTCATCTCAAACTCTTTTGTCATTATTTTAGAAAACTCTTTGTTCATTTCATTGTTTGTTGATCCAAAAATGATATCATCTACATAAATATGTACCAATTGGACATTATTTTTGTTTCTTTTAATAAAAAGAGTGTTATCTACTCTACCAATTTCAAAATTTTATTGTAATAGGTAAGATCTTAGTCTATTATACTAGGCTCTAGGAGCTTGTTTCAGAGCATATAAAGCTTTCTTTAATTTGTAAACATGATTTGGAAACTTTTCTTCTTCAACAAGTGGAGGTTGTTCAACATAAACATCCTCTTTAACAAAATCATTTAAAAAGGCACTTTTGACATCCATTTGAAATAATTTGAAATTGTTGTGGTTTGCGAAAGCAAGTAGAATTCTAATGGCTTCTAATCTTGCTACGGGTGCAAAGGTTTCATCAAAGTCTATTCTTTCTTCTTAACAGTAACCTTGCACGACTAACCGAGCTTTATTTCTATCGACCTCACCTTGTTCATTCATTTTATGTTTATAAACCCATTTAGTTCCTATTATAGTTTTGTCCTCAGGTCTATGAACAAATTCTCATACATCATGTCTGGTGAATTGATTTAGTTCTTCTTGCATAGCAAGAATCCATGAATCATCAGATGATGCTTCCTTTGGACTTTTGGGTTCAATAGTTGATATAAAAGCTACATTACTCATCTTGTTTAGTTGATTTCTAGTTCTAACAACAGATTCAATATTTCCTAGTATATTTTCTATAAGATGATCTTTTAAAAGTCCGATCCTTTGATTAGGATGAACAATTTCACAATTTGTTTCATTTGATTCATTATTTAAAGCAACAAATTTGTAACATCCCGCCTTTTTGGACGCTTTAAGCAGACACACATGCCTACTCAAACCATACAGAAGGGCGGATTATTATTGGGGTGAATAAGAAAAAGAGAAAGAAATAAAATAAATACAGAATCTCGCAGCGGAATGACAAAATATAATAATCAAATAACAGTTCATGAAGATGTATACAAAATATTTGATTATACTGATACAATACAAAATCAGAGTTACACATATAAGAGATAAACAAATAATGAAGTAGATCAGTATGAATGCAGTGGAATAAATATAGTAATAATAGTAGTACAAATCTTCGTCTTCATCCTCAAGAAATAAAGTCTTCAAATCCTGAAATGCTCAGGCTGACCCGAGCGAATTGAAAGGACAAAACACTCGAGTCAGAACTAAAAGATCTTATGTAAGTCAAATCAATGGTAAATAAATATGAGTGTAAACGCGTCGGAGATGTTTACGGGGTTTGAAATCTCCTATCCAGTGTCTAACGTGAGTGCAGTAACTTAAGAGATGTTCAGGATTCACATCTCCTAAGGATCCGTTAAACTATTTACTATGTAGTACAATACGCTATTATAATATGTCTACAGTAAGATAAACTATTAAAATAGCGTTAAGGCGTTACATTTTCCCCCTTAACACATTTTTATAATGCCAATAGTCTATACAGTACCGTAACTCCCCATAAACTGGGGCCGCCAGAGGATACCCCATAGGTACGACATAAAACAAACTCGTAGAAGGCGCACTAGGGTAGGTGACACGGCACAACTAGGCAATGCCAGGGTAGATATACCAATTATACTTCCGGACTGGTGGTAACGCATAGCAGCTACTACCGCCCACCTCGGAACACACTCCTAAATAAAAAAAAATCGAGGGTGGCCACCAAATAAATCGCAAAGTCAGAATATAGCATCGAAGAAATATGCCCGATCGGAGAAATGACCTCACTTGGCCCGTCGATTGCTCTTGTTTTAGCCACCTTATGCTAACTCACGGGAGTTAGGTCCACGTATATACCTTATAGGATCGTCGCCACCATCCTACTTCATTTTGGAATCTCCACCGCGTACACAGTTGTCAAAGTGGTTTTCAGTATTGGCAGAGAGTATGACAATATTCGATCCCGGTCTCTTTAACAACCAATCGCTTATTACACACCGGATGGTTCTTTTATATTTCCAAAATCATTTCATAATTGATATCAAAATATCATATTCAATTCAAATCATATCACTTTCGAAATCATTACTTACTTTCAAAATTATATCACATTGAAATCATAGTTCGAAATTATATTTCCTTTCAAAAGTCATATTTCCAAAATAGGTCAAACTCTCATTTCAAAATATCATATTTAACCAAATATGTTATTAAATTCCCAACTTAGGTTATAACATCATTAACCATATTCACTTAAAAATCAAGAATTTGAATATAAACCCATCCATTTTACATAGTTTGGAATTTAGAAGAAAATAGTTTAAATAGTTATAAATAGTTAATATAGATTTTAATAGATTAAATATAATTAAATAGATTAAAGATTTAAAATAAGTTAAAACAGGTTAATTAGTTAAAATAAATTGAATGGTTTAAAATAGGTTAAAATGATTAATATAATTAATACAGGTTAAAATAGTTTAATACTTTGAAATCTTAATAATTAGAAATTTTGAAATAATATATCTTTAAAACAGTTTATATTAAAACATGAATTTGGAATTAATATCAAATTAAACTATTCATTTCAATTCAACACATTTGGACCATTTTCAATTTCCAAGTCAACAAACCAAATTCCAAACCTTTCAATCTAACATTTCAATAAACCATTGAATTTCATATCGTTTCAATCCATGTTCAAATATCAATTCGGATTACTCCAATTTCAAAATATTTCAAAGTTATTTTCAAACAACTTCAATAACTTAATTTCGATAGAATTTCATTTATACTTAAAAGTTTAACTTTTAAACTTCCAATTTAATTTCTTAAAGCAATTCCTTTTAAACCAATTCACATTTCATCATAATATTGATTTTTCTAATAATACTTCAATTTACATAAATCAAATTTTATTTCAAAATATCATTTAATTAAATTCGAAAATAAGGATTTTAAAATCATTTAATTTAACCAATTCGGTGTCCGTATATAATTCTCTACCCTAGGGTCAAGTGATACAGATATTTATCATTTCAATCCGAATTTTAATATTTACGGTTATATATCATTTCAAACCGCAATCCCAAATTATTAATAAAATCCATAAAATCGCTCGAGTCTATCATTTCAACCCATAATGATTTTTCTTTAATCTATTGATCATTCGGGTATGTATCATTTCAACCCATAGTGAACTTGCAGTTTATAACGATATAAAATAAAACATCCATTCATCCAATATCAACAATCAACATCCATTACAAACATCATCCAAATCAATCAATAAATATCAATATAGAACTGTTAATCAATAACAGGTATTTATCTGGCAATTTATATTCAATAATAAATTAAATAACGATTTAATTCAAATAAATTCAAATTAACTGAGATGATGATTTAAAAATATACCAAACAGTCATAAATAAATTTCTAATCACATCAAAAATTTAATTTAACAAACATAAGAAAGTTTAGAAGTTGTGAGTGGGTTAAAACACTCACCTTTGAATTTAAATCCAATTTATGGCCCAAATTCAAATAGTCTCAGAATTCGTTCAAACTAGCGTCAAAGTGCCCGGAATTTCGATACGATCCCAGCGGAAGAAACCGCGTATGAAACGGACCTCGTATGTGAAAGTTATACACATGAGAAGATTGAAATCTTAAGTTAAATTAAAATAAATAAAATAAAAGAGAACGAACCATATTCAGCCACGTCAACACACACGTTCTCTTCCCAGATCGAAACCCTACCCGAAAGTTCGAACATGATTTCAACAGCCGCCACTATAACACGACTTTGACCGAAAATCGCCACCGCCACGTAAGCTTCCGACACGATCAGGCATCGCCTCCACGCTGCTCCCTCAAAGCCGCACCTCTGGCCAGAAGGCCATCGATTCCGGCGCCTCCTTGGTCGTGCGCCGCCGCCGCCGTGTTTCGCCATTTTCTGGTGATTCTTTTCGCCTATGACACGAACGAGCAATACCCCGAGACCTTCTCAACGACACCTTCCCAACGGCACCTCCCGATCGTCGATCGGGCGACGATCCACCGTTGGATCGTCAAAACCCTAAAACGGACAATCGAGGTTCAACCTCGATTTTTGGAAAAACGCTGCATTGAATTGACAAACGAACTACATATTTGAGATGCGCTCATCGAGAGCTTCAAAACGGTATATAAAATGATAGGTTTTGGAGGAGTTTAAATTTTTGGAATTGAATTTGATTTGAAATTGTAATTGGGGATTAGGGTTTGTCTGCCATTGGAAAGAGGAGTTGAGAAGGAAATGTACGTACAGACAAAATGAATAGGAAGACTACTAGGGTTTATAACAGGTTATTTATAGACAAAGCTGGGAATAAAATGAACAGACAAGATTTGATTAGGAAGTTTAACGATAAATGACCCGAAAAGTCCGTTCTGTCTCCGAAACGAAAATGGGTCATCCCATATATCAAAATAGATGTCTTCAATATTTTTAAACTCGATGGAACAGGTTTCAAGTCCTAATTCCATCGTATGAAGAAGTTATGTTAAAATCATCTTAATTCAAATTGATTTCAATTGATTTCAATTAAATTGATTTCTAAGCGTTTCGAGCCCGAACAATCAAATGACAAGTCCGATCTTTACGAAACTTAAAATCCTACAATAATTCGCCGTTACGGATCCGATGAAACTGGTTTCGTCGAAATCCGAATCAGTGGCCAAAATGGCTATTTTCACATTAAATAAATAAATTTATATTAAATTAATTAAATCAAATTTTCAATTCAAATTTTTATAGTTTACAATTTCTATCATTTTAGATTACTTAGAAATTTACCATAATTTAAAATAAATTTATATATCGATTCAAAGTTAATAAATTTTAAAATTTAAATTTCAAATAAATTGTTTTTATTTGATTTCAATCTTTATACTCAATCCATTATTACTCAAATAACCTAGTTAACATTTGTTTGTCTTTCAATTCATTAACATTCTCCAATTTCCATCTCTATTTGTATTAACTACTGTAATTCAATTATATTGAATTTTTGTCAATTTCACACAGTAATTAAGATTTTAAATCCAATTAATTAATTTATCTTGGTTCCATTCTTTTATTACATCAATTATTACTTTATGATTAAAATTAGCATTTCTTATTCATTTTGTTACATTCACAATTTCAGTTATTGTCTTAATCTTATTAATGTAACATTAATGTCATTTAATTCTAATTGATTTCCCATTTTAAATTTAATAGACCAAATAAACAGGTTACTTATAACAATCGTTACCATAACTTTTAATTACCCTTATGAATCCATTATTCACAAACAAATGTTCAATTCTTATATAATACCGATTTCATTCAATCATCATTAACTATCTATTTCATACAATAATTAAATATTTACATTTGTTTCTTATATTCAATTTTATAACCAAGCATAACATTTACGTTATTTCAAATAATTGAACTTCCATAAAAGGTTATCCTTTTCTTAATTTAACTTTATTCCATTTCATTATGATTGTTAACAATTAACTTGAATTATCATTTGTTACCTTTCATTTCAGTATTCATTTCATTATTAAATTACAAATTTTTATTTCTTCAATATTAACTTACCAAAATCTTATTAAATTAACAAATCTAATTATCGAAAATTATGGGTCGTTACAAAATTCATCTTCATCATTTATTTGAACAAAATCTTTGAAATTTTCATCAAAAGATACATACACTGTTTCTTCAATGGTGTTAGTTTTTAAATTGAAAACTCTGTATGCTTTACTTCTATTAGAATATCTGATAAAGATTCCTTTGTCGGATTTAGGATCAAATTTATCCAAATTGTCCTTTGTATTTAGAATAAAGCATTTACTTCCAAAAACTTTAAAATAAGATAACTTTGGTTTCTTATTGAAAAGAAGTTCATATGGTGTTTTATTGGTTAGAGGTCTAATTAAATCCTATTCAAAATGTAACAAGCTGTAGCGATCGCTTCAGCCCAAAAATTTCTTGGTAATTTACTATCTGAAAGCATAATTCTCGCACACTCTTGAATCGTCCTATTTTTATGCTCTACCACTCCGTTTTGTTGTGGAGTTCTTGGAAAAGAAAAATTATAAGTTATTCCTTTTTGATTACAGAAATTCTCAAAATTTTCATTTTCAAATTCTCCACCGTGATCACTACGAATTGTTGGGCGAGATTCTACCGAACCAATCTATACCGGACCAACCTACTCCCCATGCCGAATCAAGGAGCACAATCGATACCGGACCAACCTACTCCCTACCACCGAACCAAGGAGCACAATCGATACCGGACCAACCTACTCCCTACCACCGAACCAAGGTGCATGAGCTCCAACGGACCAACCTACTCCCTACCACCGAACCAAGGTGCATGAGCTCCACCGATCCAGGAGCCTGCCGGACCAGACACACCGGACCAACATACTATATCTCGCTACCGGACCAACTCCTACTCCAACCATCTCTGAACCAAGTAATGCCGAACCAAAGCGTCTACCACCTACCGCCGAATCAAAGGACTGCCGAGCCAAAGCAATGCCGAACCAACGCTACCAGGCCTGACCACACCAGCCCAGGCCCACCAGCAGCTATATACATCCAAGACCCCTACCTCCAGCCTCACTCTATAAATAGAGGGGCAGGGGTACAGCAATAGGGGACAAGTTTGAGAGCTCAAGCACGGAGAGAACTTTCAAACAACTTTCTTTTACTTGTATCAAAGCTTTGTACTTGTAATCTAAACAAGAAAAGAGAAATAACATATAAAGTGGACGTAGGCACATTCTGGCTGAACCACTATAAATCTGCGTGTCTTTTACAGCTTAGCCCCTGCTTTTCATATATTTGCATAAATCATCCAAATCACTAAGAACAACATAAAATCTATTAAATCATACGACTTTGAGGTGTTTGTCCATTTTTTGTGCAAACATTTTTGGTGCTTTCACTGAGAGCTAGAAGCTCGAAGCTTCAGCTTCTTCCACTTAACCTTTTTCCTAACAGCATCATTCATCGTTTGGAAAACATGCCTCCTAAGCAGAAAAAAGATGTTAACAAAGGAAAAAACATCGCATCCAGTAGTCTTCCAGATCCAGCGGTCACGGATCAAGTAAATCGTCCTCCTCTAGCAGCAGTACCAAATGAAGGACAGGCTAATCCGACCACTCCTGCCATAGAACAGCCCGCAGCAATTACTAGGGCAGATTTAGACAGGGTTGTGGTTGAAGTAACTAACCGCTTCACGTCCCAGCAGGAAGCCTTGGTGGACCATCTCATGTCACGCTTAAGGGATGCTGAAGAGTCCAACCGCAACACTGAATCATGGGGCAAGTCCCAGTCTGGAGGATCTCAGAGACAACAAAGATCTTCCTTCTTCGAAGGAGCTAACGGCAGAAGCAGCCATGGTAGGAGTCAAGATCGAGCACAGCCCGAAGTTAGGCCTGAGGGAACGTTTGGAACCGAACCCAACAGGGGAGGTACCGGGCGGAGGTCAACTGTAGCTGATCCTGTCATACTGCGTAACCACGGAAACGCCAGTGAACGGGGCCGAGCTAGAGTCCAGCCCGAAGTTGGACCCGAGGAAGTGCTTAGATCAGAACCCAGCAGGGGAAGA
This sequence comes from Allium fistulosum, assembly GCA_030737815.1. NCBI lineage: Eukaryota > Viridiplantae > Streptophyta > Magnoliopsida > Asparagales > Amaryllidaceae > Allium > Allium fistulosum. The sequence goes on from CM060902.1 coordinate 1,530,827,871, forward strand.
TCAAGGCAAGGGCCAACTATAGCTGACCCTAGCATGCTCCCAGAAGACCAAAGGCAGCCACTGGAAAATATGAGGAATGATAGACGATACCATCCCTACAGGTCATCTGGACGGAATCAATCCCACAGAACAGAACCAAACTCATTTCTATCTACTCCAAATTCTGATGAAAGGATGGCACGCTTATTCAGAGAGTGCGTCCAACGGGAGCAAAGAGATCGAGGGATAGGCGCTAGGGTAACCAGCCCTTTCGCCCGCAATATCAAAATTGCTATCCCCCTCGAGAATGGAAGATGCCAACAATGGAACTTACAAAGGAACCTCCGACCCCGTTGTACACTTACAGAGATACACACAACATATGCTCATGAGTGGAGCGACAGAGGGAGTACTGTGCAAATGCTTTCCACTATTCTTAGCAGATCTCGCTACCTCCTGGTTCTGTCATCTACCCCAGGGATCCATCAGCTCGTGGGAAATGTTAAAAGAAAAGTTTATCAGTCAGTTCCGCATTCATGTGGAACAACCTAAGGACGCTTATTCCTTATCCAGCGTCAAACAGAAACCTGGAGAGAAACTGCAGTAATACCTAACCCGATTCAATGCCGTAGCGGCCGCAGTCCAAGATGCCGATGAGAAGCTTATCCTAATGGCCCTCTGTAGTGGTGTGCATCCGGACACTAAATTTGCTAGAAGGTTGACAAAAGAAAAACCAGCTACTTTACCCGATTTCTTCCATGAAGCCGGGAAATATATGAGGCTTGAGGATGCTGCCGTTGAGGGGCAGTCAGGACAACAAAATAAGGCAACTCACAGCAACGCACCTGCTGTGGCAAGGGACGTTCGAAGAAATGATTCCAGAGACAATGTTGGGGCAAGAAAGGAGAAAAGCGCCTATATCGGCCAGGACCGAGATTCGACACTTACACTCCTTTGAACGAAACCGTCGAAAACATCTTCCTTGCCACCCAAGGCGAAGTTAGATACAAACGCCCACCATACAAGAAGGAATCAAATAACGCGCAGAAGTCCGGAAAGTTCTGCCGCTTCCACGAATCTCATGGGCATGATACCAATGAGTGCCATCATCTCCGGGACCTGATTGAAGAACACATCAGAAGGAAGAAACTGGAACGCTATGTAAAATGTCAGGACATGACTCCAGCTCCTGCCAATGAGAACCCAAGGCTACCCTCATCGGAGATCGGCAGAGGAAACCGCAACACTAGCGGCTCTAGTCAAGAGAAAATAGTGGTCCATACCATCTCAGGAGGACCGCACATCGCAGACAGAAGCTGGAAGGAGATGGAAAGGTATGGAAAGTCGCTTAGAGACATTAAAGACTGTGTCAATTCGGTTATAGAAGAGCGCCACCCGAAGCGGAAAGAAAGTGATGACATCACATTCGGTAAGCGTGACCTAGAAGGAAGGCGATACTCTCACATGGATCCCATGGTTATCTTTGCCCGGCTCGGTCCCGCCGAAGTTTACCGAATTCTAGTAGACACTGGAAGCTCAGTGAATATCCTGTTCAAACATGCATTCGACAAAATGAAACTATCAATGAAGGATGTATCTCCCTGCAATAAACCACTACACGGTTTCACTGGAGATTCGAAGATGCCCCTCGGGCAACTGGACCTCTTTGTTGAAATTGGAAGTCATCCCCGCTCCGTTGTACAAAAACAGACGTTTGTGCTAATAGAAAACCACTCGGCCTACAACGCCTTCTTAGGAAGGCCAGCCTTGTCTGACTTCCAAATTGTTCTAGCCCCATGGTGCCTAAAGATGAAATTTCCAACGGACAATGGAGTATGGGAAGTAGAAGGAGACCAGGACGTTGCTCGAGACTGCTATGTGACTGAACTTCGCAACAACCTCAGGAAGGATAAAGGGAAGGGTGTAGAGGTTGCCCTCTGCACGAAAAGTCTAGAAGCGTAGGAACTAAAGAAAGCCCCTCCTCTTCGATATACCAGCGACCCTTTCAATGAATTAGACCCCAGGGACAAAGAGGAGGAGGCCACCGCCGAGCATGCAGAGGCTATGGAGTTTGTATCTGTAGACAAGCACGACTCGAGTAGACTATTGAAAATTGGGTCCCAACTAAAAGCAGAGTTGAAGGAGCAACTCATCGACTTTCTCCGCCACAACTTGGATAATGTTTAATTAATTTTATGAATCTTTTTGAAATCTTTTCAAATTAAACCCAAACTGATGCAATTCACAAACACAGAGACACTCACAGAACCATACATGGATGCAAATAGTAAATAAAAGCAGTAAAGAAAAGAACACACCGGAATTTTATACTGGTTCAGAGTTACCCTACATCCGGTCCTACACAATTTCTTGTGCAAATTTCTTTTCAAATATAATGTCGATATTACAATCTCGATTTCAAGGCCACGAGATACACCCTCCTGTCTCCGAGTCCAGGGCAAACTCTCTTGATTTAACCAGGCTACAAGATCACCTAATTGATTTACGGGCTACAATCACACCCAATTGATTTATGGGCCACAATCACACCGTTTCCAATCACATTTATATAGGGAGAAACTCAATACACTTCGATCATTGATTACAAATGATCCTATAACTCTGAATAGCACTGAGATCTTTGAGAGAGAGTGGCAGAGAATCAAACTAGAGACGATCAAGTTTGATTCACTTAGGATTTTGGCAGAGTTTTGTTAAGAATGTTTGAAAATAAGAATGGAAGAGAAAGAGGAATGAAAACAAATAAATCTTAAGTGAAAATTCGTTGAAAACTACTGGTATATATAGGAGAATAACGGTCATGTCCATTCGTGAAAGGCTATGACGAATAAACACTTCTTTTGAAAATTTGAATTTCAAAATCTACGGCTACCATGTCGACAAGGGGCGTATATGCATGTCGACATCCCCTAGTATTTTTTTAAAATTGATTTTTGTTTTAAAAGAGATTTTCTTTCTAAAGTTTGTCGAAACAATCTTAGAACTTTGTAAACTATTTTGAATATACTTTATGATTATAAAAACCTTTGGAAAGTGACCTTACGAAATATAAAAGTAACAAAAAATAAATATAAAAATATTTTGAGATTAAAGCTAAAACATTAAAACCAGGTGATAGTTTAAAAACAAGAAATGATTTTGAAATTAATATGATTAAAAATAGTTTTTGAATTAAGGCTAAAATATTTAAACCGAGAGAGATGTCTTTTTAAAAAGATAGTTTTGAAAAAATCTAAAAATAAGTCATTTTGAAAATTTCATGGGTTCCACTCCACTAGAGAAGGTCGTGGGTTCCATCCTACTAAAGGGGTCGTGGGTTCCGTCCCACTATTAAAGCGAGAAGGTGGATTCCATTCCACAATTAAAATCCGAATAAAGTTTTTAGTGCTATTATGAAGTTTTAACATAAATCTAGACTCTATTACTTATTTTGATATCTTGAACTCTTGATAATCTTGATACTCATGAGTCTTCAGTCTTGATTTTTACAATCTTGAATTCGTCAGTCTTGAATCTCTATACTGTACAGTCTTCATTCTCAGTACCTGCATATATATATATATATCCTGGATATACATATATCTAGACAAAGATATTAGTATTTATATTTTATAACAAGTCCTAAGGTTGTTGTCATCAAAACCATCATCTTAGGAACTAACAAAGCGTACCTCTCATCACAACCTTTCCTTTCTCCTCGGCTGTTGATCTCGAGGTAGCCGGTTCCAATGCAAACACCTTGCCCTTCTCAAATTTAGCTGGTTCCTTACACCTTCTACTTTCCATCTCCATAACGACATTCATTTACAAAATGACCGATCCGATCACCTTCTTTCCTATCATAGTTGAAGCACTTAATGTTCTTCTTTCTTATCGCCTTCTTTCCATCTCCAGAATGACATTCATTTACGAAATGCCCTTTCTTATCACACTTATAGCATATAATCTCATATTATTCTTTCTTAGCAGCTCCAATCTTTTGAACTCCCTTCTTATGGAAAAACTTCTTCTTCTGATTCTGCCCACCTTAAGCCTCCACCGCTTTGTTATTACCAAAAAAGCAAGCATATCTTCATTTTTTAGAGCCGTCTCAACAACAACATTACGTGAATCCCTGAGAGTGGCAAAGTTGCCCTAGCAAGCTCAGGTCTTAGTCTCCGAATGAACTTATCATTCCTCTTAATTACTGTACCAACTGTTGCATAACCATACCTCGATAACTCCTCGAATCTCATAGCATACTCCAACATAGTCACATCCCCTATGCCAACTCATCAAACTTTCTCAACACTGTAGATTTGGAAATTTCCGACATAATCTTTCCTTGAACCTTCTCTTGAATTCTGCCAAAGTTAATGTTTCTTCAGCTACACCAACCGTTACATTGTTCCACTAGTACAACGCATCTCCTTGCAGTTGCATGGACACTACAGTCCTCTTCTGCTCATCATTCAGTCCAAGATCAATGAAAATCCTCTCGCAATGACAGCAAATTCTCTACTTCAATTGCATCTTCAGTTCCAACAAATGGTTTTCCTCCAAGCCTTGCATAGTCTCTACTCAGCGAGCATAGTTGTTGACAATTAGATCTTCCTGATTCACTCTCGTAGCATTTCCACCTACAAGTCCAACAGCAGCTCCTGCTTGCATCATGTTGACAAAAAACTGATACATAGCTCCTATATCAACCTGCAATGTTCCACATCTACATTAGCAGCTTGTGCCCGACCCAGATTCCTTCTAGTATCGGGTATGCCGTTTCCATTTGTTTTGGTGCTTCCTCCACTGAGATTCACTCTTCCATTTCCTACCTCCATATCCCACTTTTCGTTTAACTCTGCATTTGAACCTTAGTAAGACACGAAGAATGGATTTAGAGAGATGGGAGCATAGAGATAAAGTGTATATTTATATATAGCAAATACAAGTACGTTACTATAGCGTTATCCCACACTCCAATCTTATTCTCTAATTCATTTGGATTATGTTTTAAAAATCATTTTAGGTTTAGATTTCTTTTAAGTCCTACATAAACCTATGCTCTGATACCAAGTTGTAACATCCCCCATGTTGAGGCCCGAAACTTACCACTACTGACGTTGTAGTCATCTATAGTATTAATTTCCAGTGACAAATTATGGCAATGTTAATTGTATCCATAATATCAGAAGCAAAAGAATATGAATATTTCAAACATGGCTTCAAAACAACTTTTCTCATTACATTACAAATCAGCATTTCATATTCAGTACATAATCTCACAACGTTGCTCAGGTTCAGATAAATATAATTATTACAAAATACGCCAAGAGCGACATATGAAGATGCTCTCTTAGATGATTACATAAGAAAATAGACAGTTATAACATCTATCATTACATACAACATTTAATCATAGCGGAATAGATAAATAAATAATCTCCTATATAGCTAGATCTACCTCCTGCATATCTTGGGAAGCCTTTTTTCCGCCAAAACCTACTAAAGCAGGAAACCTTAACTCTCAACCTACTCAAATTAAATTTTGTGCACCCGAGAGTTTAAGGGGGAAACATAAACTTCAAGTCAGACAAAAAGCCTGATATGAATAATAATACGACATCTCGGTTTATTGCTATTAAGTAAGACCACGCCGCCTAGCAGAATGGGTTTAGCCTCACTAATACCCTTTAAAAGCCTATCTTTAGCAAATAAAATCCTGCAACCAAACTGGTTATGATAAATAATATAACAATAACATGTATGCATACAATAAAGGTATTCAGTGGACTATATGTCCCAACATCATAGGTTTATCAGGTTGAATCAAGCCTACCAGACATAATAAATGTTCTAACTTACCATTAGAGGAAAAATGGACGGTTTGTCCATAACTTACTACTTCTAGGGTTGTCTGATCCTAATGGTTTTGTGGGCTCACCAATAACCTATCTCTACTTTGTGTATTCCTTTCTGTGTGTAGCCTTCCTTTTGTCTTATCCATGAAAAAGCCGTACACACTGGCATTTTGGACTTATATTAGCTATGGGCTACTAGCTAAAGTATAGGGCGCGACTCTACACCATTCATATCTGGTTTACTAATCTCTAAGTCATTCTCTTAGTAAAATTCTGGGTTAACTACCCAATCCATATTTCCTTGAAAACAAAATCTTTTTAAATGATTTAACCCTTGAAAACATACTTAAAACAAGAAAAACATTGGTCCTTTATTTTACTCTAAAATACTTATGCCATGATATATACTTTATAAAACACTATTGATGAAACTTGAAATTATTAAGGTCTTCGACCCTCTCAAAACTTAGGCTACAAGGCCAAAACTATGTGAAACCTTTACAACTATAAAACTCGGCGATGTCATCGCCATTAAAGATCTTTGCCCATTCTAAAGCATATTAAAGTATTTTATTTGCAAATATATGGGGATGATATCGAAATCATTACTTTATAAGTCATAGTGTTAAAGTTTAAAAATTAAACTTCGGCAACTCTAAAAAACATTGGCATCAATGCCTCATCGAGGGTATAAATAAATTAGAATAGGTGCGACATCGATATCAATGACGTCGATGTAGCTTAAAGCATTATGGGTTAAGCTCGATGACTAGTTAAAAAGTGGTAAAGGTTAGGCTCGATGATAAGTTAAATGCGGCATAGTGTAGGCTCGATGACCATTTGGGTCGACGAGGCAAAAACATTAAGAACTGTATGTGATATCATGCTTCTTAGTAAAAATGTGGCATGCATGTGACTCGACATGCCCAAAGACCCCTCTCCGCCTTTTCAAACTCGATGAGGTTCCAAACCAATTCGCTTCATGCCAAACTCATTGACATCATGCGGCATTGCCTTATTCTGCGTCGATGACACTAGGATGTAGTGAGATGGGCTCGACGTAGCCAATATCGACATGGAAAAGTTGTAAAAATCTGGAAAACTACAAAATTACTATAAAAAGTGTTTCCCTTTCACCAAACCTCTATAATTCATCAAAACCTTATTAGCTATCAAAAATTTATCAAATTCTTTACTGAGGAAAACTGCCACATTCCATAATTTTAAATGCTAAATATTTTCATAATTTAACCTTATTATAGGCAACTTACTTAAATAAATAAGCCTTTTAGACTTAAACAATTATTTATCATTCCGAAACACTTAGGAAAAATCCTCATAAATTAAAATAAATCAAGTTAATCATACTCTTCGACATATAAAAAATTTAGGTCTAAAAACTTATTTCAGTTATTCTAATAATTAAAGCCCAAAATTCACCAATTTATTCACTTAGAAAATTCGTATAAAATCCATACTTGGTTGAAAAATTATGAAATTAAAAACCCAAGTCTGAAATGATATTTCTAACATCATATCAAAATCATAACTCATTTAGGTATCATATGATAGGTTTTCCAGCTCAAACATATCACTAGAATTCATATATAAATTCTAAAAAATTAGCAACAAGTATATTGATTATATTAACTTGGATGTTTATTTATATGCTAGTTAATTTCGATTGATGTGTTATTGTCCATTTACAACAGTTGAGAATAATGTGTTGCTATTATTGTTTGTTTGGTTGTTTGAATTGTGTTCAACCAGTTTATGAGAAATTATTATTGTATATTGATTATTGATTTTGCTCAACCAGTCTATGAGAGGTTATTTTTTCATGCATAGATTGGATAGAACATAATTACATATGAATTTAGAATGAACATCTTGTGGTTAGAATCTCATAGTTTGATTATAAGATGTTCGTTTGAAATATAAGTTAAGGAATTAATTATAATAAAAGGATATTATTACAATTTTAAGAGGGAAATATATTTATTGTTTAAATGAAATGTTTTCCAAAGAGATATATAAATATTTTGGAAATACATTTGTATAGAAGTGTTTTTCCAATATTTTGATATAAAAGATATTTTTGGAATAAATGTTGGTTTAAATGTTTTGGATCAAAAAGGATTTAAAAGGGTATTATTTCCAGAACTTAAACCCCGGTAGTTCTAAATGTCTTTCCAAATATTTTTAGGAAATAAACAATATTGTGTTTGGAAGTATTTGGGACTATTAGTGCAAAATGATTTATCACTTCGGAAAACAAAATGATTTGTTATGTTACTAATGATTTGGGTAACCCTTAATTAAAAAGTGGACGGAGGGTTTAGGTAACCCTTAGTATAGTTTTCTCTTGGATAGAGGGATATACTTATTTATTTATCTTGGAAAAGCTAGGACCCATTCCTTGTAATTGGGAGAAACCTCCCAATCTGGTTGCATATATTTTGATATGCTTTTATAGTAGAGTATTTGGGATTTCTAAAAATGATTTGTTTTTAAATCCCAAAGTAAAGTATAATTTGATACAACTGATGTATATATTATTATTTAAAATGGATTTGAAAATGAAACTAAGAATTTAGTTTGAAGAGATTATTTTTCAAAAAGATTATATTTTGAAAATAACAAAGTTAATTAGATTTCAAAAATCTAAATAAGCGGGTTGTTTGGGAATTACATATTTGTTTGTTGTATCGTAGGCATATTTTGTTGTCTCTCTCATCAGAGCTGCGCAGCGGCAGATCTATAGTTTTTTTATTTTGGTTTGTATTTAAGCACACCCTATAGAATAAATGATTAGTCTAATAAGTTGTATTATTAAAATTGTATCCTATACATTTAGTGTTGTTGTATATCTATCAAATAATATTGTGTATTAAATTGGTAGTTGCCATTTGTTAGTTTTAAAACGGATGGGTTTTCAACGATTTTGACTGGTTCGGAAATCCAGATCATTACAATTGAGCATCCTAGTTATTCCATCAATTGATGCCAAACTTAGATCGAGTTTCAGATCAAGATAAAATTCAAATTCATATATCCAAATGACTTCAAGATGGTAGATCTGATGGGCCACGTATTTTAATTGGCACGGAAAGTTGAGGTTTGGGAATTTTTGATCCATGTCGAAGCTTAGAGCATCATAACCAATAACAAAGGGCGTATAATGTCACAAGTAAGCAATATCGTGGGGTAGTTAATGTTGCGAGTTTGCTACGCCGTAGGAGGCGATGTTATAGTAACGCCGTAAATTTTTTATTCGAGCCATATCTCAACATCTTAAGTGTTTGAAGCTGTATATAGCTGCTATTGCTGAGTAATCAGTGTCGTAAATAACTAGTGCCATAAGTTATTAAGCTCGACCACATCTTGATGACGTAAGTCACAAGAATGCCATAGGGTTGTATAATGCCGCAAGTTTTATGTCGAAGTTTTCATGCCGCAGATTTTATACCGAAGACTTCATACCGCCCATCAAAGCTTCATGTCGAGATTAATGCCAAAGCAAAAGAGTTTGTACCTGAATCAATGATCTCAATAATTAATAGATCTGAGTCCCATAAGATCACCAGAAATCATCGAAGTTCATGTCGCAATTAGTGATTTTGGAATTGATAGATGTCGGAGTTAATGCTTTCCAGAGTCAACAAATCTGGTTTTATAAGTAATAACTTAATGTCACAAGTAAGTGATGCCGTAAAAGTAAATGGTGCTGCTGGATATCTGATATTGAAATCAAGTGATTTAATCCCGAAGACTATGGTGCTGATACTGGAGTTATTGTTGAATGCCAAAGTGTGCGGCATTGATACCGGAGTTATGGATGAATGCCGAAGTATGCGACATTAATACTAGAGTTATTGTTGAATGTTGAAGTGTGCGGCATTGATACTGGAGTTATGGACGAATGCCGAAGTGTGTGGCATTGGTACTAAAGTTATTAATGTCGTCAAAAAGCTATGTCGTAGATTACTAAGGTTGTAATTTCACAAGTCAGGCTGATGCCGACAGTCACTTTATACTGCAATAGAGAAGCTAATGTCAAAATCCAATATCGAGGGTATACCCACATCAAAGTTAAATGCTTCATATCATAGATCAATAGATTCTTGCCATAGGTTTCAGATGCTAAAGCCAAAAGAATTTGTTCCAAAACAGAGGGTTCCAAGTCCAGAGCTTCCTTCCAAGGTTAATGGTTCATTTTAGAGGCCACAAAAAATTAAAAGTTAGCAATTTCAAAATTTAATTTTCAAAAGTTTACAGATATAATAGTTTCAAAGTTGAAAATCTTGAAAGCATTCAAATTTTTGAAGTGAAAACCTCAAATGTGTATCCAAGGTTTTAAATCTCGGATTTCGGTCACGTCTCGTCTCGAAGAATTTAGATAGCTTATCTCGTATCGGGTGAGATCTCGAACGAGATGAGTGCATCTCGGTCGTCCATCTTGGATTTACATCTCGGTTTCTAAAATTCATTTCGGAGTTATCTCGCAGTATATGTCATGTCGAAAATTAGTTTTCATACACCTAAATTTATAATACTAATCACTACCTTAAGGAAAACACTATGCACTTACCTTGAATATATCACACGCTTATCATTAGTAATTTAGTATGGAAAAATATCACTTGTATCATGTAAAATAAACAAATAACTAGATTTCATGAATAATGTTCAATATAATATCATATGAGATAAAGTAGACAAGAAACAAACCATAACATATGCACCTTTACTTTGTTTGATCATTCACTTAACTTTCCTACACAATATAATGTCTCATTTCTACCTTTTATGATTTATAGTGCTGCAAGGGAAATCTTATTTTTATAACTTCAAATACAAAAGTCTACAAGTAGAATTAAGATATTCAATGTCTGATTATAGTATTTAATTATTAGCAAACAAAATCTCATTAAGCAACTAATAGCATAGATATTTCAAACAAACGTAGAAAATAGCATACATAGTACAAACAATTTCAAACATTTAGTAATATTATAAGAAAAGCAAAAAAATGATGTACGAATGAACATGTAATCATCAAATGAAATTAATAGATGAAAGAGAATTCCTTTATTTCTTAAAAATAAGCCTTGAGGAAAAAAATTATAGCAGCAAAGACTAAATGAAATCAAATTGGGAATCCATTTAGAACATAAAGTTAAATAAGTGAAGCCCAAAATTTATAGCCGCAAAAAAATAGGGTTAGGACAAAAACTCAAGAAAGTGTCGAAAAAAGAAAAATGAAATCGGATGTAAATTAATTTGGATCAGAAACCTAAATGAAAATCATAAAGTGAAATACTTACCATAATCGATGTAGATTTTATCATCTTCTTACACTCGTCACTGCCGTAAAATAAGAGACGAAGATTAAATGAGATTTATATAAGAAATAAGGGTTAAAAAAAGTACAATTAAGAAGGCTTAAATTAAGGTAAAGGATGAGCTAGCCCAATACGGAAAAAGAGTTGATTTTTTCCAAAATTCAAAAATTCGGCCGATATCTCGCTATTAAATCTCGTCCGAGATACCGGACGAGATACTGAAATCTCATCCGAGATTTGGGTCAGACGAGATTCAAACGAAATTAGTTGTTTCGAATCGCCCAGGCTTGAAAACGAGATCTCGGCCGAGATCTCGGCCGAGATGAGCGAGATTTAAAACCTTGTGTGTATCTGGTTTTGAATTTATAAATTTTTATATTTAAGATTTCGAATACATATACATGAATTTTCAAACAGGATAACTGTATACATGAAGTTTCAGAATATATGCAATTTTATTTATGCATCGAGTTTTCAGTAATATCAAACTCTGTTTATAAATGAGTTTTCAAGTATATTTATTCTTATACATAAAGTTTCTTATACATGAAAGATTCAGATATGCACAGTTTTGAGCTTAACAGCTTTTCATATATATATATATATATATATTGGTTTGGTATATGGATATTAGACATATCAAGTTTGAACATTCATGTTAGATCTATATCAGTAGATTTCAAACATATTAATTTTGAATATATATGTTTATTCTAAAAGGCGATATATTTGAGTTTCCAATATGACTAGATATGGTTTCAAATATATGATCTCTTATTCATCAGAAAAGTTTTACTTATATCTGGTTTTGAATTTATCATCAGGCCCAACACACACATCCAGATTCTAATTATATCAATACATATACAAACATTTGGTTTTAAAGGTGTAAAAACTTTAAACATACAAGATATATACACACACATTGACCTTGGATATGTGTATAAGCTTTGGACAAAATCTTCCAGTTTAGCAGAATTTTAGATGTACAAATTTTGAGTGCATATGTCTTTGAATCCATGATGGTTTCACCTATCTTGATTTCATAAATAAAGGTTTTGAACAAATATTAGTTTTCAAGGAGGCATCAGTTTCAATTATATAGAGTTATATATATATATATATATATAGATTTGTGTTTACCTATGTTCCAAAAGCATAGAGCTTTAAATACATATGACAGGTTTCTAAAAGTATTAAACTTCAAACACATGTAAGTATCATGTTTTTAAATACATAAGTTTTGCTATTATTGAAATAAAATACTTATATTGATGATTTTATCTAATACAGAATATGTTGAGTACATCAGTCTATATATACAGAGAAAATGCTTTGATGGACTATTGGGCTAATATGACTTACATACCCACACCGCATCAGTTACTTTATCTTATAAAATATCTTATTGTACACGGCAAGTCTCATTTTACACTTCCCCTCAAAATTAGCTAGGTTTTCTAGCCGCTTCATGTCTCTTCTCGAATCAACACGAAATACTTCGATCTTTTATCAAATCAAGGAAACTCTAGCGATTCCTCTAGATCAACATCATATCTTTTTACAATTGAGGCTCAGATGCACAAAAATTAGCTAGGGTTTACTGTTGCTTTAACGAATCAGCAGTAAACACTGAGTACTTCTTTAGATCTGTAAAGTAATTTGGAACTATAGCCAAGCTTCTCAAATGGAGTTCAGAAACTCAGAAACTCTGACTAAGGTTTCTAGATGCCTTTGGCTTTGATGTGCGGATCTTCGATATGGCTTCAAACAATAGATAATTAAAGCTATTTATAATTCCTATTACATGAAAGCATAACTCCTTAATTTAATCTTGATTTCTCTAGTACTGATTGAGTTTTCTGGTAAGGATCTAAAGGAATCTATAGCTCCAGAGTTGCCTTTAGATAGTTGGTGAGAGTTGCTATCGAAACATTCACTTTGCTGGTGAGAGTTCTCAACATTGAGCTCAAGCTATAGTCTGTGAAAATTCTTTGCAGACAATGTTTTAGTGAATATGTCGGCTCTTTGGTAAGTGATTAACTTGAAGATTTCCTCTTATAACTTGTTCTCTAACAAAATACAATTCCAGTTCCATATGTTTAGTTCTTGAATGTAGAACTGGATTTGCAGTTAAGGATATTGTGCTCAAATTGTCACGCCATAGTATTGCTTTGTTGTTGAGCTTGACTTTTAATTCTGCAAGTAGAGATTTAATCCACATTACTTCAGAAGTTGCACTAGCCACACTTCTATATTCAGCCTTTGTGCTGGACCTAGAAATAGTTGTTTGTTTCATTAAACACCAAGAGATTGGATTCTTTCCCAAGTAGATACAGTAACCAGTAGTAGATCTGCGATCATCTAGGTCAGTGGCTCAGTCAGCGTCTGCAAAACCAAATAAGCATAAATTAGCACAGTTTTAAGAGTTAAACCATAATTTAGTGTACCCTTTAAGTATCTCAAAATTCTCTTTACAGCCTTCCAATGCTCATCAAGAGGGCTTTTCATAAACTGGCTGACTTTATTAACATTACATGCAATTTCTAGCCTGGTTATAATCACATATTGTAGAGCTCCTACAATACTTCTAGATTGTTTTGCATTTTATATAGCTTCACCTCTATTTTTTGATAAATGTAGATTAGTAATCATTGGTGTGGGAAGACGGTTTGCCTGATCCATTTTGTCTTTAATGAGAATTTCTTAGATATATTTTTTCCGATTTGAATGGATCTCTGAATTTGAAGTTCTCTTGACTTCAGTACCAAGAAAATAGTTTAACTCTCCAAGGTCTTTAATAGAAAATTCTTGGTTTAACTTCTGTATTATACCTCTGATTTCATTATCATTACTCCCAGTAATGATGAATTCATCCACATAAATTAACACATAGGTTACTGTATCCTTATGGAACTTGGTGAATAAAGAATTGTCTGACTTTGTTGAGTTGTAGCCAAGTCTAACAAGAGTGGTCTTTAACTTCTCAAACCATACTCTAGGAGCCTGTTTGAGACCGTAGATTGCCTTGTTTAGCTTACACATAAGATATGCATTTCCATTTTGTTTAAATCCATGTGGTTGTTCCATATATACTTCTTCTTGTAGAACACCATTCAGAAATGCATTGTTTACATCTAATGGTCTTTTACTCCATTTATTGTGTAGAGCAATGGTAAGAATTATTCCAATTGATGTTGGTTTTATCACTGGTGAGAATGTTTCATTGAAGTCAAATCCTTGTTGTTGAGAGAAACCTTTAGCAACCAACCTTGCCATATATTTAGAGATTGTTCCATCTACATTTCTTTTCAATTTGTAAGTCCATTTACACCAAATAATATTTTTGTGATGTGGCAAAGGAACAAGACTCTAAGTATTATTCTTTATAAGAGCATCATATTCTTCTCTCATAGCTGTTCTCCATTTCTCACTTTGCAATGCCTGCTGATAGGTATATGGTTCTTCAGTATCTAAATTTGTGATATATAATTTTGGTTTGAATATACCACTTTTAGATCTAGTTATCATATGATGACCCTCTCTTTTTGAAGCAGCTTGCTATCTTGTGTTATAATCTTGTGTTTTGGACTGGGTACTGGACAACTGAGCATCATCGTGTGCATGTCCATATTCTGACTGGTGACTTGATTCCTGTTGAGATGTTAAGATGGGACATCTGAATGATTTTGGTGATTATTTGTTTGACTGAAGATTTGGCTAATAAGATTCTGCACCTCTGACATTCAGGTGATCTGAATCTTGCATCTGAGTTATGTTATCAGGGTCAGTAGGTATTGGTGGTATAGAGAATTTTGGGTTATAGATTTTCTGTGATGTCTTTATCTCTTTTTCACTGAATGGGAATACATGTTCATTGAAGATGACATGTCTAGAAATAAAAACTCTTCCTTTGCTGTCCAAACACTTATATCCGTTTACATTGTTGGGATATGCCAGGAATGTATAATGGTATGATCTGAAATCTAACTTGTGATTATTGTATTGTCGTTGACAGGGAAAACATAGATAGCCAAAAAATTTTAAGCTTTGATAATCAGGTTGCCTATTGAATAGCACTTCAGTTGGGTTACTATCCTTTAACACCTTTGTAGGAACCTGATTAATCAGAGTCACTGCAGTAGCAAAAGCATCTGGCCAAAACTTGAGTGGTAAAGATGCTTGTGCAAGCATGGTAAGTCCAACTTCCACTACATGTCTATGCTTTCTTTCTATCAGACCATTTTGTTCAAATGTGTGTGGGCAAGAAATTCTTTGAACTATTCCCTTCTTTTGAAAATATTACTTGAGTGGTTTAAACTCTGTACCTCCATCAGTTTGCATAAGTTTTACCTGAAAACTAGTTTGCCTTTCAGCTTGAGCAATAAATTGTAACACAGCCTGATATGTTTCAGACTTTGCTTTTAAAAAATATATCCAAACATATCTAGAATATGCATCAATAAATGATATATAATATTTAAAACCATAATCAGTGTTAATTGGGGCAGGACCCCATAGATTAACACAACAAGTTCTAGAGGGTTATTATATTTTGTTTGAGAATTTTTAAAGGCAAGTTTATGACTTTTTCCCATTTGACAATATGTACAAACATATGGAGTTGAGATAATATCACAGTGAATATTATTTTTATTTAAAATTCTCTTTACAACATCAATACTAGGATGCTCAATTCTGTAATGCCAAATTTCGAATATACTCATATATTTTTCATTCTGAGCAATATTGGAGATATTACAACACATTCCAATGTTTCACATTTCTTGAGTCAGCTAAAGTGAACCTGTAAAGTCCTTTTTCTGTTTTACCCTGCAAAATAATTTTTTTAGTTAGAATATCTTTGACTAAACAATAATTTGGGTGAAATTCAAAATACACATTATTGTCTCTAGCAAGCTATGAAACACTTATAAGATTTTTCTTTATTTAAAGGACCCTTAACAAATTATTTAGATAGAGTTCTCTATCACCCTGAATACAAGCATTACCAGTGTGTTATCTTAGTAGATACACCATTACCCATGTGCTACACTGTTTACCTCGATATTCTTTACTACCAAGGTTTAGATTGCTAAGACTATTGGTCACATGATTAGTAGCTCCAGAATTAGGATACCAAACTTCATCTATGATGTCCTCTGGCTTAGCTATGTCTCTGTTATTGCCTTTTGCTGCTTCTGTTTGATTTCTTGGTTCTTCAAGAATATTTGTCAGATTTGCATTAGGATTATAGGCCTTTTGACTGTTTTGCTGTGCTGGCACATAATTTGCATCGAATCTAAAATAGCATCTATTAGCTGCATGGCCAAATTTTTCGCAGATCTGACATCTGAGTCTGTTATTGTTGTTGTTATTGAATCTTCCACCTCTTCCTCTATTTCTAGATGACTGACCTCCTCTTTGATTGTTACTACCTTCATTGATTTTTGGATCTGTTGTTTGATGCATAACCGATAGTAAAGTCAGAAGTAATCAGTTTCTTGTGTTCTACCTTTATGAGCAAGAAGGGTAGAGTGAACATAAGATAAGTTGGGGTAGTTTTCATTGAAGAAAGTATAGCAACAACTGCTTCATACTCCTCATCTAGACCACTAAGAATAGACAAAATTTGCTCAGTATCTGATATAACATGACCTGCTGCACACAGTAGATCACACACTGTTTTCACTTTTGTTAGATACTCTCTCATAGACATGCTTTCTATCTTTAAATTTTGTAATTGCCTCTTGTAGTGCATGATCTTTGTAGCCGATTAAGAGTTGAATACTTGTTCTATTGTTGATCAAATTTCTTTGGTAGTAGTACACCCTATCAACTGTGGTAATAAACTTGCACTTATGGTATATAGAAGCCATGAACTCAACAAATTATCTTGCCTCTGAATGATTGCATACTCTTTGTTTGTCACTGAAACACCATCTGCAGAACTGACATATTGCTCTGGAACTATTTTGGTTCAAAGAATATATGGTTCTAACCCATATCCTCTTATAGTAGTTAATACTTGAAACTTCCATAGCAAATAATTTGTTTCATCTAATTGATTCGCTATTAACTGACTTTAAGGACTAATTATGAGTTTTAATAAAACAACACCCAAGTCAGTCTGGAAAACCAACGTGAGACAACACACCCAACTGGATTTAAAGTTATAAGAAAATCTTTGAAATGAAAGGTATCACGTAAGTCCACGCCGCACATAAACACGACGAGTTTTTACCTTACGATAACCAAAACACTTTTATAGAAAATCCAGTAATATTATAATAATGTCTAAGGGTTCAAAGTAAAATATTAAAATAGCTGAAATGCTTGCATCTCACATTTCAACATAGTTGGGCACAATCAAAACCATACGGCGCTTATTGGATAATGGATTCTATACCATGACTAGGCACTAGGGTAGCACCTATCACGGTACACGTCTAGAAAATGCACCGAGGACCTCGTTTGGATCCCCAACCAACACAAGACCGCCATACCCCTAACCTGGATAGTACCGAATATGTCATTACCCCGGTTGCTTTGCAACCCTTTTTATCGAGATCTCATGCACATCCAATCCATAAATATGTAGATGTATCTAGAAGGGTGACAACATACCATAATGGGTGTGACCCACTTAGCCTTGTTGCATCTCCCCTGATTTTCAGTCATTCACGGTTGATGATGCTTGAGGCTACGATTACCTTTCAAGAAATTTACACTTAGAGTGCTCGTTGCCCTCCAATGACTTGCTGATAATATCCATCCATACAAGTCCGTTCTGGGTCTGAACGAAACCGAAGGCACTATTCCTACTACATCCATTTTGGAATCACCCTCAGGATTAGTAGCGATTAGCCCTTGCACTTCACATCTCCATCTTCGATTCCATGCTCTTCCTAATGTCTTCACTTCAAAACGCATTCATTGGATCAAAGTTGTTTTCGGATAACATATCCGATCCCAGTCTCTTTGAAACAACGTTCGATAATTTCTGGTAAACTCAACCCCGGCTCTCTAGGAAATAAACAGACAAAGATAAGATCGAAGATCATCACTTAACCGTTTTGTGGACGGATTTCCTTATCATCGTCCTAGAAAAACGAAACAAGATTTATACGCACAGTACAACATGATCAGAGATGACTGTGCCATATAACTCAGTGTTTCTCCTAGATATTTCCAAAGTTACGTTAGGTCTATTTTCGATAATCGGTTATTTAACTATCGAATAACAAATATTCAATCAGGATTTTATTTTATAAGGAAAACCAACATTGGTTAAGCATATATGCGACCGCTAGTCTCGTTTTATAAACCTTTTACGAATAACAACCACCTTGTAAATTTCCTATATTGGAATAGTTTTACAAGATATATCTACTGATTTATATATTTTCAATAGAAAATATCTATATACCTATCTCAACAGTATAGTTACAAAACCGAGAAAGGTTCTCTTTCATTCTAATCTCAAATCATCTATAAACTTCCTTACAATGCTCCAAACCATTTATAAATCATTTTATAAACCTTCCAAAAACCATTATAATTCCTTTATAAAAGTTAAACCCCTTATAAGCTTCTTATACATTTCAAAATCACTTATAAACCCTTTATGACTTCATAAACCATTTCTAAAAACTTCTTTAATAAATCTATAAACCTGTTTCTAAAATTCGTTTATAAATATCGAACTATTTATAAACTCTTTCTCCTTGTAAATAATCTTCCTTCCATCTCCAAACCATTTCATAAGCTCTTTTATAAAATTATGATCTTTCGATTCTATTCATAGGTTTCAGAAGCATTTATAAATAATTAAAATCTTTTACTCCAAAACATCATTTTATGATAATAATTATTAACACTAGACATTTAAATTAATGAAAAATTATTAACTTTAACATCTTAATAATAATTAATAATTCCAAAATATTGTTAAATAAACAATAATAATTTATCTTTACCATATTTATAAATAATAATAACTTATTTCCAAAACTTATTAATAATCCTTATTATAAATTTTCAAACCACAATTATTCCCAAATAATTAATCTTTCAACTTATTAACTTCTTATAAATTCTTAAAACAGATTAACCATAAACAAATAACCTTTAAAAAATATTAAAATAATTAAATAATTTTAAAATAATATTAATATGATAATATAACTTTAAAACAATTTTTAATATAATTAAATAACTTCAAAAGAACATTATTATAAGTAAATAACCTTAAATTAAAATTATTATAATTAAATAACCTTAAATTAATATTATATAATTAAATAACCTTAAATACAATATTAATGTAATTAATTAACTTTAAAACAATATGAATATATTTATTTAGATAACCTTGAAAATATTTTCGACATCCAATTTCAAATTCAAAAATCCTTTTTGTCTCAAAAACCAATTCCGACTTAATTGGTAATTTATAGTATTTTCAAAATACCAACTTGAGGCCAATAGCCACCCAACACTTAACCAATATCGATATTAATTTTTCTTATCACTACTGGGTTTTATTTCCAAAGATATAACGATGTTATAACCATAACATCAACAATCATATTACTTAATCAATAAACCATATAAAAGAAATATCATTGAATAATTTAATAATAACGAGGAATTCCGTTGGATCCCTCCAACCTGTTTCCCTGCATCACATATGTTATACAATCATAAAATACAAATCAACCGCTTCGAGGCGGGTTTCGTATACAAAGGGTCATCCGCTCTTACACGGGAACGTAATAGGGTCTCATCTGCTCCAATAAGTGGGAATAGATCTAAACCAAGTAATAAATATAATAGTTTAAACAATCATTCAACAATTTTTATCAACTATAAATCATACTAGTGATCCAAAAAGGTGAGTTTAACTCATCAAAATGTTCTGTTGTTGCCGAGGCGTTCTGGTTTGGAACTAAAACTGGACGACGTCCAATTTTAGCCCAAAATTCAACCGTCTCCAAATTTATCCAAACCAGTTTCATTGCAAAGCTTTCGTTATCACGAGCGCAATACAAAAAGTTTCGTCTCGATCGATTCTTGCATGAAGGAGTTATGAATTTTATAAGTTTCGATAATTAGATTAATAATAAATTAAATTAATTACATACTTAACTTTAATTACATTTTAATAACTACCTTCCTCAAATTTGACTTGCCACCTCCATCATACGACCTCACCATGGCCACATCTTCGACTGGCCACCGCTCCTTTGTTCTTCCATAAAAAATCCTGAAATCACCACCAAACTCCATCTCTCCACGAGCTCCACCATCTCGATGCCTTAAATCATTCTCCGCACCACCCTATTCGATCGCGTCCATAGCTGTTCCCTATGTTCGTACAGTGGATGGAAACCACTGTCGACCACTGCGAATCCCAGAAACTTCGCTGCACCTGCTTCTCTCCATGACGAATTCGAATCCAATATTCAATATCCAAATCAAAGTCTAAAATTTCCTAAATCCTAAACCCTGGTTTCTTAAACCCACAACCCAACTGTTCTGGCTTCCGCACCTATCCCCATCACGAAACTCCATCAAATCTCCTACCAAGATGAAGTTCTAAGCATGATAAAGCCAAGAAAATTTGTTTTAGAAATTTCCATAGAGTATTTGATTTGATTTTAAATTTTGAAATGAAAACAACCCTCACGTATTTGCTACAGGCATTCCTTTTAAACTAGGAGGGAGTTCATAGCGGATGGATGGGATTGTACAGGGTAGGGTGGCTGATACTGATGGAAAAACGGCTGTGGTCAAATCTGAATAGAACATATTATTTAAAATTTCAAAACATCTCGCTGTATAATTACGGACTCCAATCAAGGCATACCGCCTGGCGTTCTTAATGTTATACCCCTATTCCGAACGCAGTGGAATAAGTTTCGAGACCTAATTCGATCATATGCGAAGATAGCTTTTTGAACCCAATTATAATATTAACTTTCCGATATTAATTTCAACGCGTTTGTATCCTGTACGACCAAACGGTGCATCTGATCGCTACAAAATTTGACGCATATTATAATTCATTATTACGGTCCCAATGACACTGGTTTCGTCGAAATCCGAGACTGTGCCCCGAAAAGCTATTTTTATATGTTAATTAAAACGAGTTATTTTCAAAATTAGTTAAATGACTTTTAAATCCAGTTTAAAAGTTTTATTACCTTCATTCTTATTAAATAGAATTTAAATAAGATTTTAAATCATTTTTATCCAACTTAAAAAAAATCCAAGATTCAATTATTCAAACGATTTCAATTATTAAATTCAACAATTAAACTATCCACTAAGTCGCTATATTTGGAATTTAAGCTATTTAACCTATAAAATTAACTTTTTAATATTTAAAATTAATTAAATATTCTAATTCAAGTAACTAAAATTCTGGGTCATTGCGCAATCGGTATTTCTTCTAAAGGTTTTTGAAACAAATTGAGTGTATACATGTAATTATCTCTTACCGGACTTGGTCTTTCACATGTTAATTTAAAATATTCACCTCTTTTACTTTGTAACAGTACCATCCTTTTAACACAATCTAGAACAGCTATATACTCAAATAAATAATCCATACCGAGTATAATCTCAAATCCAATAAAATCAAGGACGATTAGGTTACATGAAATGTTTTGGGATAAGTGGGTAACTCATGCTTTTTCACAAACCATACTAAGATTAGTTGTACCATTTATGGGATTAGACACATAGATAAGGGTATCTAATATTTTTGGGATTATCTTTAATCTATCAGCCAATCCTTTAGCAATAAAACTATAGGAAGCCCCAGTATCAAATAATAATCTAACTAAATTTTCATTAATACAGATATTACCTTCTAAAACTCCCTTGCCTTTCGCATTGGTGGAAGTTGAGGGTTCATCTTCAATGGCTAAAACTCTGACTTGCTCTCCTTTCTTTATTAGCGAGCAATCCTTTATCATGTGCCCTGGTTGGTGACAATTGTGGCAGGTCCTTCTCAGAACTTTAGGATTCTTACAGGTGAAAGATGGACCTTTTGTTGGCAATTAAAACAAGTAACATCTTTTAAATGGTTTTCCTAAGATCTCCCTCCCGACTTGCCTTGCTATGGCTTCTTCCCTGGGTGATTGAAATTTCTCTTCTTCCAATTGTTGCCGCTGCTTTGAGTTGTGGGTAGATTCTTCTTGTCCAAGGTTTCATATCGAAAACCCATATCTACCAAATCTACAAAGGTTCCTTTTACATGCACGGCCATCCTGTCCTGATGTTGCTCCTTCATTCTAGAAATAAACATCCAATTTTTCTTTAAAGGAGTATCTATCAATCCCGGCCCAACGCAGGATAATTTATTGAACTTGTTTGAATAATCTTCTATGGACATTTCTCCTTGCTTTAGATCCATAAAACTTTAACAGAGGCAAGATCTTCTAGCAGCGGGCATGTATTATTCTTTGTAGACTCCTTTGAACCATGCCTATGAGAAATTATCTTTTGAATCAATTAGAGTGATGAACTCCCACCAAGATAGAGCCCCATCCTTCAATTGCCAGGAGGCTAAGAACCTTTTTCGATCATCATCGATGTATAATCCTTTAAAGATTTTGTCACATGATCGGAGCCATGCCTGGACTTCAATAATAGATTTTGTGCATGTAAATGGCTTTCCTCCCAAGCTAGTATAATCTTTGTATACTGCGGCAAAATCAACCGAGGTTGCACAGGAACTACTACTTCTTCAACTACCGTAGAATTTGGAGTTTGATCATCGGTGGCCATTGTGCTACTACCTCCCTTTCTGCTTCCTCTTCGGTTACACATTTCTTACTATTTGGATATAGTAAAGAGAAAATTTAGAATACAGACGAGACTATCTAAGGGAATGGGCATAAAAAGTCGAATATACTTATTTTGATAAAAAATTTAAATACGTGCTCTCACTGATGAAACTCATTCTAGGACATTACTAACCCTATCTCTAATGAGTTGGCCCCATCAACGCTTAGGTGCTCGCTCAAGCTAAGCTTTGATACCAACTATGATGACCCGCCTTTTCGATCCTCGAAGATCGACTCTAATAAATCCTCGGAGTCACGTGCCACAAATTCAAGTGTTGGAAGGACAAAGAATCAGGGGTAAAAGAAAATAAAGATAGAAGAAAGAACAAAATAGATTCTCACATTGCATTTAACAACTTGTAATTATACATATAGATAGTACATACAATCACTCTCAAAATGAGATATCAGAGTCATAGCAAGTACTAACCCATTAGGGATCGTTATAACTGAATATCCCTACAGGTGTTGGCAGATACTTATACATAATACAACCAAAATAGATAACTATATATATAGGACCCTCCAGTTCATGCTCCAAGCTCTCCAAGCTACCTAACTACTTGGCTGCTCGAAAAAATAGATCACCTAGAGTTTATGGGGAAAGAAAATAAACTCTGTTTCAGTCATGGGACTGGTGTGAGAAAGCTTAAGATACTGATACTTCAAAAATAATGGGTATCTCATAAGACCACATCACACATAAACATGGAATTGGTTTTTACCTTATGATAATCACAACACTGCTACATAAAATTCGGGGATATTATAATAATGTCTAGATACAAATACTTATTAATCATAGCCAAAATTATTACATTTATTAAATTCCAACATACTAGGTTCTATAATCAAGTACGAAGGTACTTACTGGAGAATGGATTCCATACAATGGCAGGTAAGGGACTACCTTCCATACAGTACATTTCTAGAAGAATGTACCTAGGATCAATACTATGATCCTCTGTATCTGGCAAGACCGGCCTACCTTATTTGGTCAACACTATGACCTAGATAGTACCAAATATGGCATCACCCTGGTTGTTACCAATCTTTACCAGGATCCTATAGCATACACTACATACTCGACATATAGAGAGCAATCTAAAAAGGTGATGACCATACTCTAATGGTTGTGAACCACATAGCCTTACGGCATACCCAGTTAAAGCCTTTTTCGAGTGTGAGGCTTGAGGTAACATTTACCTTCATAGAACATATTCTACTTGGAATGCAACATTTCCATTTCTAATAACACACGATTGATTTCCATAGAAGTATAATCTCTGAGCTCATACGTGTCATAGAAGGGTGTTAAGTATAAGAGGGGTTACCTCCCACACCACCAACAGATGTACATTTGTAAAAATCAATGTACATGTATTTTAGGAATGAAACGTCAAACATTCGTTCATACAAGTTGTCCAGGAACAGGACAAGCCGAAGGCACTCTTCTACTACACCCTATCGGGAATCAACCATAGGATTAGTAGCGAGCAGCCCTTGCATCGAAGATTCCAAATGAAGATACTACTACCACCATATATATGATATAGGAATTTTCCCCGAGGGTCAATGGCAAGTAGCCCTACATTATGAAGATCTCCGTCTTTAAAATCATTGTCTCAAACTTTCGAACAATTATATTGGTTCGAAGTGGTTTATGGATAGGAATCACTCAAATCCAATCCCGGTTTATTTGAACCAGTTAACAATAAAAAAAAGAGGCCAAGTATTGTAGGTAATTATTATTCCATTAATCGATATCTTTTTCATCCAAGTAAAATGTTTTCTTGAGATATATATCTTTAAAACATTTCTTTCAATGCATACGAGATTTTTAAACCTCTCTTTAACTTATCATATTATCTATTTTAAATTACTTAGATAACTGTTAATTCTTTTATAGCAATTTTATGTTAATTATACCCAATACCAATTTCCATATTCAACCCGTACCGTTCGTTGAATAATGGTGAAATCACCTTTTAAATTCACATGGATAGTACAAGTTCCCTCCTTGGATTTTAGTATAAGGTTTATCTTTCAGGAAAACTCTAAATCTCCTTTTTCTTTTATCTTTGGAAAATGTGGTCCGAGTAAATCAAATTTACTATTCCATCGAGCCAGTCTGGATAGCTAGAGCGGAACCTAAACACTGGTTGTCCAAGCTTGGGTTTAGAAACTATCTCTCTGTCACCAATAAGGGGTCAAGTTATTTGATCAACTCTAAACTCTTTAAAATTCTTGATTTATTATTTAAAAAACATTGAAAAATATTTGGGAAGAAAATCCCAAATCTCAATTTCAAAAGTTACCAAAAAGAGCTGTGAATAGTGTTTTTAAAAGTTTCTTTGATCAAAACATTAATTTCAGTCTACATATGTCCATTTTTATAACTCAAATCCCTTTTAATTCATTTTAAAGTATTTATGGAATTTATTTCGTATTTTTAAAGATTTAAAAATATCCATTTTAAAATTTTTGCTATTTTGGTTTCCAAACAGCCAAAGCGTGACGTTTTTGAAAACTTGTTTTGGACATATCTCAAACTTTACTAAATGAAATCTTGATTTTTCTTTTCTTTTTGAAACTATATTCATTATGGTCCATAAAATTCTTATTACAAAGAATTCCAACTCATATTCCATTCTACACATACGTTTAATTTTTCAGGTTGCAAAATCGCGAATTGCTGAAACACGACGGTTTATTTTTACTCCATTTTCCAAAAAATTTAAAACTTTTCCAAAATGAGTTTTAATGTTTATAAACCATTTATAAATTATTTTAAACTATTTTAAAGAAGTTTAACAATGCCATATATACCATTTTATTTTATAAAGGAAAGTGATTCCTTGGTGTAAATTCGACGTGTATTATACCGTGAATCATTTCTACATCAAACAAACATATCATCAACATCTAAAACATGATGATCAAAAATAGAAAACATCCATATCAAACATATCATATCACCATATAATTTACAAAATTAACAGTAGAATTTCTCACCTGATATCCTTTCGATCTAACTTTCAGTGGACTATAGCTCCGCTATTCCACAACCGAAGCCTTTGAATCTTGCTTGAGGATTCTTAAGGGGTTGCCTTGGGCTTTCAAGGGTTGTGGGATGCTTAGATGGGCACGGCCTAGGTAGAGAAAAGGAGAGGAGATTACTAATTCGATCTCGAATCTAGGGTAGTATATACCTTTCTATACTGAGGTATATTTCTCAATATAGCTTTGCTATTCCTATGGAATATTTTATGAAGAGAAGGAGGCCATTGAAGAGAGCTCCTAAGGTGAAGAAGAAGAAGAAGAAAAGTAGTGAATTAGTGAAGAGGAAGAGTGGAAGTGGCTAGCTATTTATAGGTAAAAAGTGGAGAAAAATATCATGATGTTTTCTTTGCCTCATATCACCATTTCATCACCCTCCTTCGTCATCCATATGCCCAAACCATACTCTCCCCCATGTGCTACCCATGCGTGTACAAGTGGTGGAGAGTTTTGTTTGTTTTGGTTAGGAAATATCATGATATTTATATTATTTTACCATTAGTAAGTATGAAATGTAAAAGGTAATTATTAAGTGTTTTCATATGTTCTTGGATGTGTACGTATATGTATGTCATATATAACTAATAACGTTGCACAACTTCTTTATGTCAAATCGTCACGAATTCCAATTTCGATTTTCAGTCAAATTTTCACTTCTTACTTAAACTATATATATTGGTAAACAAGGTTTGAAAATAATATTTATATTATTATTCAATAATCCAAAAGGCCACTTTTGATTTTAAACTAATTATTAAATCATTTAAACTCAATTTAAATTCAAAAATTGATTATTTGGAATGATGTTATCATTGACAATTATATAAAAAAAATTATTTTCAAAAATAAAATAAATAATTTTATCACATATTCTTACTTATAAGGATAAATAAGTTGTATGTATCCAGACTCATGCACGATTTCTCATGGTTAAAAAGCAGTTTATCAATAAGTCGATTTTTAGTCACTTTATCGATATATTTCCCAAAAGTATATTTTCGTAATTACTTCTTCAAAATAAGAGTACCTATTAATCGTTGTTCAAAACAATATAATTTGTGTTATATTTAAATATTATTTTCCAAAGTGATAAATTTTTGGGTCGTTATATCAAGCCTCCTTTAGAATCTACATCTAAATCTACGTAAAAGGAGGTAAAGTGTCAGTTGAAAATTTATGATATTTTTCATAAAATAAATCTATTTGAAGTTATAAAAGGTGAAGTCTTAGGAGGAAATATGTGAGATTTATTTTGTAATAGAGTATGATAGTAGAAAATGTATGCCACTATTACATTGGACATATTGTACAAATGAGGAAAAAGTTAATGTAGGTGTTAAATAAGCTTAAAGAACCTTGATGGGCTTTATTGAAAATTTTGAACCATAAATTATTAGAACTAAGCATTTAAAATGAGATTAAAGAAGGTGATGGATAAATATTGATTTTTTTATTGAACTAATAGAATGGATTAGAGTAGATTTAAAATAATTAACATTAATTTTGTTGAAAAATTATGAGAGATTGCATTTTCATTAAATTAAGGCTAAATTATTTGGTGGAAGAGTAGGATTTTAATTAGATACAAAGACAAAGAGTAAGAATACTCTAAAAACTACTAATCTACCTTTTATTGTATAGAAATTAGTGTGACTAAATAATTAGAGGGAAATGATTAAACAGGGGTAAGAGCTTTTGACTAGTCACTATAAATGAGTGTAGTGTGGTATTTAATATTATGATTAATTATATAGGATGAGGGACTTGGTTATTGAAATGCATGGGGGTTGAATGTAAAATTGCATCTTCAAATGTTAAGAATTAAATATTTGGAATGATAATAAATGAGAGTGCAGATTTCATTTTATGTTTAAATTTCTAAACAAAAATAAAAATGTTCTCAATATTTACGTATAATTTATATTTAAGTCCATTTAATTCTATGTTTAACTAAACACAAAAACTAAATCCTTGTAGATACAAGTCCATGGAATGCCTGTTACTACTATGCTATTCGAAGATGGATTTGCAATAGGTGTATATGGAAGAGTAACCACAAAATGTATTAAATTTATTCGTTAATTCAATTTTATCTTTTAGTAGTATATACTTGGAATTTTGCTTTCATGTTTCAACTGTAGAAGGAAATATTATTAATGTCATTAGAAATAACAAAGCACTAAAGTTATTAGAAATTGGAGGAATATTCATTGCAAAATCTGATGGTACAAGAAGATGTGTAGTTTTATGAGATTATTTGAACAAATTTGTAACAAAATAATATTTATAATGCATTTTTCTTAATAAGCAATATTTTTAAATATATTTACCCATTTATTATCGAAGATGAAAGTTAGTATGTAATTTTTCCTCATAAATAGGAGGCAAAAGGACGCTTGATCAAATATCATAGCAAATATAATGAAGGAGCTTAAATTCTAATTGCCGGTTATTCAAGCAAGGTATGTATTTATTGTATTTTTTTCAAAGTTTTCCATATAAGTATAATGTACAAAGTATGCTGGCAATCATATAATGCACACTTATATATAATATAGTTTAATATATGTATTTCAATATTTTATTGACATAAATTATTTACAAACCAATGGCTACAACGAATGGTTCTGTCGACAATGTATCTCGCAACATGTAATTAGTTACTTGAAGATTACCATAACCCAAGCATCTTTAGAAGTTGAATTATATTGTAGGTGTAACAACCCACCTTTTCGATCCTTAGAAGTCGACACTAATACATCCGAGTATACACGTGCTGAGCATCCAAGTGTCGAAAAGACAGATTATTAGGGTGAAAGAAAAAAAACATAACATAATCTCACAATGTAACGAGTAATATATAATATACCAATGATATTTACAAAGAGAAAAGAACTTTAATATACATGCTATCATCAAAGCAAACTAACATATCACCAGCCTGGAAAGTTATATTAATATGTCCTCATAAATGCTGATAAATACAAACCAAAACAAAATAGAAAAATATAAAATACGTGAATACGTCTTGGGTGCTCGTCTCCTAAAGCTCCAAAATGTCTAGCTAAATCTAGAAAATATGCTCGGGCTGACCCAAGCATTATAAGAAAATAACGCCCTAGATCAGTCTGGTAACCAAATGCAAGAAAACTCAAATTAGATCATATGTATTTCCATATTTATAAAACTCGTCAAAAATAAAGGCATCTCATAAGACCATGCTCACATAAACATGGATTGGTTTTTACCTTACGATAGCCAAACATTTTTATTCAAAAAATTTAGTGATATTATAATAATGTTTAAGCACTGAAAATAAATATATAAAATATCTGGAATGGTTACCCATATTTTACATTCAATAGAACTAGTTCTACAACTAAAACCGTAAGGCGCATATAGGAAAATGGATTTTCAACATGACAAGGTAAAGGATACCTTCCGTAAAGTATACCTCTAGATAAAATGAACCCGAGGGCCACACATGGACCCGCAACTAAGACAGAACCGGCTGCCGTTTTAACATAACATACCGGATTACATCATACCTCGAGCACCGAGGCTGCAAATGTTGCCCCATAGTTGCCCCATGCGCACACCAAATCCAAAAATCTCGATCTAGATCGAGGAATGATGCTCCTAATGGTAGCTCTCTACATCTGCGAGTGTCCCCCGTTTTAGCTATTACTGGGTTATGAGGCTTGTGAGGTCACGTTTTACCTTTTCATCCTAGCAATTACCACTTGGAATGCTAACACTGCCCTCTAAGAAATAATGCAATACTAGCATTCATCCATACAAGTTGTTCAGGATATGAATAAATCGTAGGCACTATTTCTACAACATCCATTTTGGAATCACCCTCGGGATTAGTAGCAAGTAGCCATTGCGCCTCAAAGAACTCTGTCTTCGATTCCTGTAACGACCCAGAATTTTGTCTCTTTGATTTATAAATGTTTAATTTATTTTAAATCTTAAATTAATGGTTTTAATAGTAAAATAAACTATTTTAAATAATAACTAGTGATGGTAAAAGTGTTTTCAATTTTTTTAAATAATCAATTCGAAGAAAAATTGAAATGTGACCGAAAAACATTTTTCAGATTTTTGACTTTTCATCATCTAAAAGTTGTCGAAAAACGTTGTGTACACGACGATAAATATACACACACTTGTACAAATAATATATGTTATGGTTAAAGTTAAAATGTGTTAAATTATTTACTTAAGTAAAAAGTTTAAATTGTTTAATTTTTCTTTTAAACTGAATTTTGAAAAAAATATATAAAAAGGTACTGTCATATCAAAATAACTCATCATAGTACTAAAAAGAAGTGATAGAATGTGTGTGAGGGGTGATACTTGCGTATGGAGCAAGGTGGGGGGTGATGTGGAAAAGTTTGGTGGAGCGTAAGGGACCAAATGGCAAACGGGTAAACTATTATCTTCATTTTATATAAATCTATTTTTCTTTTTTCCAAATTTCCATTTTACTTTCACTTCTTCATTTCAACTCTTATTTCCTCTATCTAAAGCTTCATTTTTTTTTCCATTTTAATGGCTTCCATAATTTTCTAATTTAAAAGATCCTTCTTTTTCCATATAAATCCTTAAATTCTTATTTAAAACCCATACTCTTCCTTTATACATCTCCTCTCATCCAAAAGTAAGTCAAAACACTCCCCTCATGCATTATGCTGAGCCTACATAACCAAGGACAAACCCATATGTCACCTTCTAAGTTTTAAAAATCAAGTTTTGAAAATAAAAGGCTAAGTTTCGGGTGACAGTGGGAAAGTGGTAGTAATTTGACTTGCATTTGGTTGGTTTGGTGAGTAAAACTCGCACTTTTAAGAAAAATTTTAACTTTATTTTGCTGCTTAACATGTTGCAAATTTTTTGGTTGGTTGAGTAAGAAATGATATTGATTGATAGTACATATATGTGTTATTTGTAATGGTTGTATTAGGCTTGGAAAATTAAGTAATAATTTAAGCTTTAGTTGCAAGTTATGATTTTTTAACTTGTGTATGTCGCTTATGGCATGTGTTTTGAATGTAAGAGCTTATGTTTGGATGATGTAGGCTAAAGAAAAGTTAGCATTTGATTTGTGTAACGATCTATATTTTTGATAATTAAAATATTAAATTTAATAAGATTTTAGAATTTAATATTGTCAGAAATTAAAATTTATGATTTATAAATGGAAAAAAAATTAGAATATAATTTAATAATGTTGATTGAATGAAATTGACAACTATTTTAATGCAATTCCAATTATTGGTAATAATGAAGGTTAATAAGGAATAAATTAAATGTTGCATAAAGCAGTGAAATTATATGTTATTTAATTGAAATAGGTTTTATTATAGAATATGAAAACAATTATTTAGTACGTAAATTTATTAGCGTTTGTTTGTTAATAATAAATTTTGAAATGTGTTTAAATACTTTAAAGTAACAATTATTTTATTTATCACTCATTTGGTTAATCCATTCTAAAATTTAATTTTGTAATCAATTAAATTTTATGTAATTGAAATATTGAAGTTAATATGAGCGACGACGTTAATTGTAAGGTAATGAGAATAATAAGATGGAAACTTATGTTAGATAAATTCATAAGGTAATTGATGATTTAATAATAAGAATGTAAATCAAAATAATAGAATTTATTAAAATTTAAATTACAATAAACTAGGTTTTATTTCCGTTGTAATTTAACATTGTAATTAATTTAATGTTTAAATCTTGAAATTAACATGGAAAATTGAATTTCAAAAGATCATTAAATTTCTGTGTAATCAAGAATGATAAAATGGTTAACTTTTAAATTTGAATTTAAAAATGATTAAATTGATTTAAAAATAATAATTCATTTAATTAACGTGTAAAATTAGTCTTTTTGAGTACTGTCTCGGATTTCGACGAAACTAGTTTCATCGGATCCGTAATAGTGAATTATTATAGGATTTCAAGTTTCATAGCAATCAGACTTATCGTTTGATCGTGTGAGCTTGAAAAGCATAAAAATCAATTAAAGGAATTTAAATAAATATAATTTGATTTTAAAAGCTAACTTCTATATACATTGGAATTAGAGTTTGAAATTGTTTTTATTAAGCTAAAAATATCGAAAACCTATATTTTGATATATGGGATGACCTATTTCCATTTCAGGAACGAAACGGGCTTTTCGGGTCTTGTTATCGCTTCGACCCATTCGATTTGTTCCATCCATTTTTATTCATCTCTGCCTGTATGTATGTTGTTATAAACCCTAGCAACTCTATTCTATTTTCTGTACATACAATTTCTATTCTTATATGTTCTATTATCTGTTCCTTCTCAATGGCAGACATCTTAAACCCTAATTACAATTTCAAATCAAATCGAAAAATTCAAATTGCTCAAATCTTGTCATATATTATACCATCGCGAAACGAACGTAATCTGCGTCTGCAATTCGTTTTTTGATTGGAGGCTCTGTTTGTCCAAAAATTGGCGATCTTTCTCTTCCGTTCGTTGGAGGGTTTTCCAAATCAACGGTGGATCGTCGACCAATCGACGATCGAAGGGCACAGTATTTCCAAAGGACGTCGAATAGCGTTCATCCACGCAGTTGAATCATCTCTAAGGCGACGGAATTCGCTAGGAACGACGATAGAAGGAGGCGGTGGCGGTCGGTCGTTGGCAGCGCCTCTGGACGCCGCGACTTTGGTGTGTGGGTGGCTGGACGAGGCGGAGACGATGATGAGATCGGATCTGGTTTCAGGTGGCTGTAGACATGTGCGGTGGATAGGGTCTGGGGGCGGTTGTAGCTTGTGATGGGTTCGACTTCGTGTTCATTTAGGGTTCTGGGGAAGGTGAAGAAATTACCCTTTTTCCCTTCATTTATTTTTAATTTAATTTTAAATTTCAATCTTCTAACCTGCAAAATTTTGCATACAGACTCCGATTGACGCGTTTCTTCCATTGGGTTTGTATCGAAATTCCAGATAATATGGAACTGGTTTGGTTGAATTTGGGAACTGTTCAAATTTTGGGCTTTTATTGGATTTTTAATCGACTATAAATCAAAGGTGAGTGATTTAACCCACTCACACAATACTAAATCTTCTTATGTTAGTTGAATTAAATTTATGATGTGATAAGAATTTTATTGGTTGTTATTTGCTAGTTTATATTGGCATTTTAATTGTAATTGAATTTTATATTGAATTAAATTAACATTTAAATTAATATTGAATTTACTTGCTAGTTAAGTACCTGATATTGATAACTAGTTAATTGTTGTAATTTATTGGCTGATTTGGATGTTGACTGTGATGGATGTCTATTTGTTGATATTTTTGGATGATGGATGTTTATTTATTTATATATATCCCTACTATCGCTCTGTACATTAATAGAAAGCATTTAAACAGTTATTTGAATTATTTCAAATAAATTAAGAAATAGGTTGAAATGATATATACCTTTGAACTTTGACTTGTATTGAAATGATATATATCCATCCTTGAAAGTAAACTGAAATAACTGATCACTTGGTAATAGGGTAGAAAATTATATACGGACACCGGATTGGTTAAATTAAGTGGTTTTAAAAATCTTGAATTTGGAATTTGATTAAATAGTATTATTCAAAAGAAATAAATTTTGTATTTATACGAATTGAATTATTCTCTAATTCAAGCTTTGAAATGTTGAAACTAAACTTGGTTAAAAGGAAATTGTTTTAAAGAATTGAATTGGAAATGTGAAGTTTTAATTGATATATGACTTAAATTTTGGAAATTGAATTATTTAAAGATTTCGATCTTAAAATTGAACAATGAGGTTTAATTTGATTTAAGTGTTTTAAATCAGTAAATTGAAATTGGACTTGAAATTGATATAAATTGAAATGGTTTAAATTAAGAATTGAATTGAAATTTAAATCATTGAATTGGATTGTTGAATCAATTTTGAAGTTAAAAATGAACGTTTCGAAAATTGAAGTTAATTGACATTAAATCTAAATGGAGTCAATTGAATTGAAAGGTTGGAAATTGAGTTTTTTTGATTTGAAAACTGGACATAGGTCTAGATTTGTTGAAATGGAAAGAAACGGTTTAATTCGATACTATTTTCAAAATAAAATATTTTAACATAAAATGTTTAAAATCTATCCTTTTGATATTCAAAATATTTATATTTTCCAAACTATTTTACTATGTAAACCACTTTCAATACTCAACCATTTTATAACAAACTGTTCTAAATCTTTAACTCTTTAAACTATTTAACTATTTAAAACTATTCAAACTATTTTCTAAAAATTCAAACTGTGCAAAGTTGGAATGTTATATTTAAATTGTGGATTTAAATGCGAATGTGGATAAATGAGGTTATAACCTAAGTTGGGATTTGAAATGATATTTTGAAGTGAGATGACATATTTTAAGTAAATATGGTATTTTGAAATGAAGTGATATTTTTGAAGTGAATATGATATTTTGATATCAAATATGATTTTTTTTGAAATGTAAAAGAGCCAACCGGTGTGAAAAATGACGTTTGGTTGTTAAAAAGACCGGGGCCTCTTATTGGCATACTCTCTGTCAACATTGGAACCACTTTAACAACTGTGTACACGATGGATGATCCAGAATGAAGTGGTTGGATTGATGGTGTTTGCTGGATTTGAAGAAAGAGGACGATGATGGATAGACCTCGACATTTGTGTAAATTTGAAATGACTAAAACAGGACCATATCCGACCAATGAGGCTAGCTACCTCTAGCGGACACACTTCTTCGTATTACCATCTTGACTTTGAAACTTGATTGGTGCACACCTTCGGATTTTGGGAGTGTTGGACGTGATGGGCCGTTAGGGGTTACCACCAGTCAGGAAACGCAAAACGGTAGTATCCTACCTTGGGTATTGCCTCATGTCCCTTGTCATACTCTTTATCCTTATTCGCAACCACTACGTTTTTGTTTTAGTATGGTACCTATAGGGGACTCACTGGCTACCGACTTTACTGGTTGTGTTACAGGATCTGCCTAGACTACCTGCTTAAAAATGTGTTAAGGGTAATTAATGTAAAGCCTTAACGATAAGAAAAATATTTATTTTATTGATAGACACTACATATATAGCGTATCTTACTACATATGTATAGTTTAACGGA
This sequence comes from Allium fistulosum, assembly GCA_030737815.1. NCBI lineage: Eukaryota > Viridiplantae > Streptophyta > Magnoliopsida > Asparagales > Amaryllidaceae > Allium > Allium fistulosum. The sequence continues at coordinate 1,530,863,149 of CM060902.1, forward strand.
TCCTTAGGAGATGGAAAATCTCGTAACATCTCTTAAGTTATTGCACTCATGTTATACACTGGATAGGAGATGTAAATTCCCGTAAACATCCCTGAAGCTATTACACTCATATTTACTTGTTGTTGATTTAACTTACATAAGAACTTTTAGTTCTGACTCGAGTGTTTTGTCTTTTCATTACGCTCGGGTCAGCTTGAGTATTTCAGTGTTTGAAGACAATATTCCTTGAAGATGAATATGGAGTTTGTTAGACCGTATTTACTATTATTATTCCGCTGCATCATTATTGGTATGTTTGTTATGTTGTAAATTTTTTGAAATCAAATGTATATTGTAATACGGCTTCATGAACTGTTTATTTGATTATTATATTTTGTCATTCCACTACGAGATTCTATGTTTTGTTTTCCTTCTTTTCTCTTATTTTTCATATTAAACCTCATTGATAATCTACCTTTTTGAATGATTTGAGTTAGACATGTCTGGTTTATTGTCGATCTAAACCTCCAAAAAGATGGGTCGTCACAGTTGGTATCAAAGCTTTGATTTAGAGATACCTTAGCCTGTTGGGGTTAACTCATTAGAGATAGGGTTATTAATAACCTAGAATGAGTCTGAGTGTTTATATATATACGAGAGAGCGTATTTGTTAGTGTTATAAAAAATTTTTTGTATCGTGTTGATTTGTTCTGTTGAGTATTTATAAATTCCAATCGGTACATAGGACGCTATGGCATCGATAGGAATTTCTAAACACTTGAACAGGGTAAACCAACACAATATTGTTTAAAAAAAATGGTGAATGAAATAATTTTACCTAATATTTTATTTTATTTTGTATTTAAAAGAATAATTTTTCATAAATTGATATAGTTATTTCTGGTGTGCTGTTTGTTATTGTCTTTTATTATTTCGATAGTCAAGGTCCTTAAAACTATTGACTATTGTATGTTATAAGAAAAGTAAGTTTATAAATATGGTTTATAAAATATGATTTATAAATAAAATGAGTTTAATTTGAAAATTTGAGAACTTAAATGCTGGTGGTTTGAAATTGGTTTTCAAATATTTTGAAAAAAAATAATATTAGTATTATTTGGAAGTATTTTCGAATAGAAATATTTTCAATAAAATTGGAAAGGAATGTTTTAAAAAAGTAGTTTTAAAGAGAATAAGTTCTGTACTCCCCTTTTCTATCATTGGAAAATATTTTCGGTGATGACTGCGCAACATCGTCGACGTTCATTTTCGAGTTTCAAAGTGGGGGAGGCCACTTAGTAGCTTTGCTACGCATTTGCTTCATAAAATAGATTTTGATTTAAAATTTCTAAATATGATTTGATATATATATATATAAGAGATATGAGTATATATATTATTTCAAAATGATTTGAAATGAACCTGGTATTTGAATTCTTAAGTTATTGTTAATTAATGATTTTTAGTGGTAGAAATAAAGTGAAATTTCAATGGTTGGAAACTTCTAAAATGAGAAATAAGAAATTAGAAGCTAAGTGTTTAATGAAACTGTAAAGAAATTGGAGATTTGTCTCTTGTAAATTAAAACATAATGAAAATTAAGAAGTTGTAAACTATTGAACATTTTGTTAACTAAAATGAATAAGATAAATTTGTATAACACTCAATTACATCTAAAAACATATATAAATCTTACTGGAAATATTTTAAAAGTTGAAATGTTAATTATGAATATGTAATATAGAATATTATACAAGTAAAAGCTTAAGTAACAATAATGATTCATAAATAGATTTAATATTAAATGATACGATATATGAAAAAATAAATGTAAGAATCGAGAAACTTAAGTGTGAAATGATTCATAAATGAATATTAATATTAAATGGAAATTAAGTTATATGAGTAAATAATAACTGTGAATTAAATTGCAAAGAAACTTATGTAATACTTTAATAATGGATTCATTGATGATTCCAAATATTGAATGGGAAATAAATTATGTTAGTAAACGAATGTAAATTTATAAAGATGATCTTGTATGAATGAATGAAAATTAAAATAAATGGAAAGTAAGTGATATGAAAAGAAACTATAACGACCTGAAATTTTCAACCATTTGCATCCATACATGTCAGATTTGAATTGCTCAAAATATCATATTGTTAATTTAAATTTGGCAAAACTCAGCATATACAGTAAATAAATAATCAAAGAATCATAGACACAGAGTAATATAAAAATAATACAGCGGAAACAAAAGAATAGTAGTTCATGAAGCTACTATATATATAACAGAGTTAAACAAGATACAACAGAAGTCTCGAATACATAGATGTCTCAATACAATAATCAAATACAAGATTAGAATACATCACTGGAATCAACTGAATAACTGAAAGCAGAATCAATAGCTGGATCTCTAAGCGAAGCTCCAACTCCAAAGGTGAGTCTCAAATACTGTATCACTCAATCTGACCCGAGCGTAAAGAAAAACACAAAACACTCGAGTTAGGATTAACATTCTTATATCAATAAATCCAACTCAAGTGAAATATCAACTGAAATACAAGTAACTTAAAGAATGCTTGGGATAACCATCCTCTAAGGATCCGTTAAACTATCTACTATGTAGTAATATACACTATTATAATAATGTCTAATAGTAAAATAAACTTACTTTTAAATAGCGTTAAGGCTTTACATTTTCCACCTTAACACATAATAGTCCAAGTAGTCTATCCTGTATCAGCATACCTCCAGATCGGGAGGCTACCCTAAATACTCCACAGGCTACGGCACAAAACCAAACTCGTAGTAAAGCTCGCTATGGTCAGTGACACGACACAACGAGGCAATGCCAGGGTAGATATACCAATTACGCACACGGGCTGGTGGAAATGCGTAGCAGCCACTACCGCCCACCTCAGAACACACTCCTAAATCAAAAATCGAAGGGTTGCCACCAAATCAATCACAAAGTAATAGAATGGTATCGAAGAAATGTGTCCGATCAGAGGTGCTACCTCATTGGCCCGAGATTGCTCCTGTTTTAGCCACCTTAAGCCAACTCACGGAAGTCGGGTCCACGTTCATACCTCAATAGGATCGTCGCCACCATCCTACTTCATTCTGGAATCTCCACCGCGTACACAGTTGTTAAAGTGGTTTTCGGTATCGACAGAGAGTATGCCCATATCTGATCCCGGTTTCTTTAACAACCAAACGTTATTATAACACCGCGGTCATTTCACAATAGTTTATACTTCAAAACCAAAATATCATTTTTATTTCAAAACCCAAATCAATATGATATCATTTCCATTTCTGTAACGACCCGTATTTTACGGATCGACACATCGTAAAACAGTTGACAATTAGGTCGCATTGTTGATAAGTCGTTCAGAGTTTAAGTCTTAGGTCGTGAACGACCTATGGTATGTCATAAGTCGTGTGCGACTTAGAATGCTTCAGCTCTGACTTACTAGTAGCGTTTCATCTTGACATCTTTATTGTAGAAGTGTTAAGTCGTAGACGACTTATAGGGGTTGGCGACCTAAGGAAGAGGGGTAGTGGTTTAGGTCGTTTGACAGTTTAGGACGACTTATAAGGCTTAGGTCGTAGACGACTTAAGGAAAGTTGGTGACCTAAGAGTTTTGGTGAGTTAAGTGTTAGGTCGGCTGGGCGAGTTAACGACCTAAGGAATTGATCGACTTAAGACATAGACGACTTAGAGAGTTAACGACCTAAGGGATTAAGTGAGTTAGCGACTTAAGGATTTTAGGTCGTATGGTAGGTTAGGTCGGTCGAGCGACCTAAGTGTTGACGACTTATAGAAGTTAGCAGGTTAGCGACCTAGTGGTTAGCGTAGTTGGGTCGTAGACGACTTAGGTATTAGGTCGTAAGGGTTTAGGTCGTCACCCAGTTATGCCGCGTGGTTATTTAGTCAGTTAGGTCGTAGACTATCTGTTAAGTCGTAAGTCGCGCATAGTTAGGTCGCGAAGTGTTAAGTCGTATGGTTTCTGATAGGTCGTGCGCATATGCTATGTGTTGAGTCGCGAGCGACCTAGGAGTTAGGATGTTAAGTCGTATCTCGTTGAGTCCTGGTTCGTTAAGTTGCGTGCATTGTTTTAGGTCGGAGGACTGTTAGGTCGTAGGTCGGAAGAGTTAGGTCGGCAACGACTTAGGAAGGGCGGACGACTTAAGAATCTGCCTATAAATATGGGAGTTTTTCTCACTTTTTGGGATCCGGATTTCGAAGCGACGAAGTGCTGCCATTTTGAGAGCTCGGCTTCTACACTTCTTCACTTCTTTTCTCCACTCTAATCTAGTGATTCCATCCATCCAAGTTGAAGATCAAATTGAAGAATCAAGAGCTTAGATTGAAGATTTTCATCCATCGAAGAGAGATTTCATCGTTTGAAGCGGATTCATGATAGATCAAGTTAGATCCTTCGCTGTCCAGATCTGAAGCGTGTTGCTTTTGGGTTGTTTTGGTGATTGGGTGAGTGGTGATTATCTCTCACACGGATCCAAAGGAGTATATCGGATCGTTGGCTTGATTTGGTGTTAAAGTAGTGATTTCCATGCATTTTTGTAAACCTAAGTATAGATCCATATAGATCCATTGTTCATGATGATTTGACAACCATTTTACTACATGATTAACCTATGCAAGTTCATTCATCAAGTTGTAGAGATAATTCTCAAGTTTTCATGCTTGTTAGACTTTCGACTCCTTATTTACGAAATTGCCATTATTGTTAATATTATCTAGTTAGATCATATTTGAATGCTTGATTACTTGGATTAATGTTTGACTTGATTGATTGCTATGAATTAGATGATTGATGATTTGATTTAGACAAGATGATCGAAGATGATTCAAAAGCTAAGGGAAAGGCTCTTGAATTGGAAAAGCTGCACGTGGCATATGTAGCGGATGATGAAGCTCATATGGATAGATTTGATGATGATGTTGAGATGAGACTTTGCCATGATGATGATGAGGCGAAGTATGATATGAGATAGCCTTGGTCTAATCCAGACGGGATCATTCCAAGCATGTTGATAACTCGGTGAAATGGTTCGAGTTGAGGATAATGGTTTGCTCGAGAGGCGCTTGAGCTAGTATGGAAATAGTCGTCGAGGAGGATGACTAGGAGGCTGAGATCTCATCGTTGTTGAAGGTTCTAGCATGCTCAAAGCGAGAGTACGTTGGGCAGATTCGATAGTCCCTGAAGGCTAATGATTGATAGTCAAGTACTCTGGGCAGATTCGATAGTCCTAGGCACGGGTCACGATGACGTGCAGAGTTATGTCTAGAATCGGGTTTTTCCATTAGCCCTTGATGGATGGCTGAAAGAATGTGCCGGTCATTCAATTAACGGTGATATCGAAGCAATGATAACAGTGATAGCCAGAGTCATGGATGTTTGGATGTATCGTCATTCGGTCTCAAGAGCGGTATTTTCTGGGTGCTTATCTGATCTTGGTTTAGGCCTTGGGGTTTGTACTTGGAAAGCATCGCCCTTGACTCGAGTGATAATTGCTTTACTTTAAATTGTCTGCTTTGCTATGCTTGCTTCTACTTAGTGTGTGTCTGGGGGCTATCACTGTAGAAAGAGGTGGAGTGGGAGGGTTGTATTCCTATTCCTTTTCCTTTATGCTCTTTTGGTATGTTGTTAGTTAATTTACTGCTCACTAAGACTGTTGTCTGACTCAAGGCTTTATGTTTAACCCTTATTGCCTTGGGCTGTTCGTCCATTTTGGGACGAGCAGACTAGGTAGCAGGTGACAGGTGCTGTTCTTGCTTCCCACGATGCTGATATCGAAGACGAGCTGGAGGGTTGCATATTATCTTCTTACTATATGTACTGGGTGTTCCGCTGTTTGTATATTCTCTGAGTGATATGTAGTGAGGCTTGATGTATTGACTATTCAGATGCTTGTATCCAACTATTATGAAGTTTTATTAATGAGATTCTATTCTGTGAAGCTTCACTATATATATATTCTATTGTATTTTTGTCCATGCGCTGTGAGTAATACGATAGATTCTGTTGTTTTAATTTACCCTGGCAATCGTCCATGGTCGCCAAGCACACTTTACAGCGCACTTTCTTTAGATTCGGTACAGGGGTCATGGGCGGTCGTGTATCATTTCCATTTCAAATATATCCATTTCCAAAAATCATATCACTTTCCAAAGTTATAACGCTTTTGAAATCATAGTCTTTTAAATCAAAACACTTTGGAAATCACAGCTTTGAAATCATAGCATTTTGGAAATCATAACACTTTGAAATTATAGCATTTTGGCAATCATAGCACTTTCCTCTTAAACAGTTTAGATATTAAAATTAGTATATATAATAAAATAGTTTATAAATAAAATAGTTTTTATAAATAGTTATAAGTTAAAATAGTTTATAAATAAAAATAGTTTATATAAATAGTTATAAGTTAAAATAGTTTATATAAATAGTTATAAGTTAAAATAGTTTATAATAAAATAATTTATATTAAAATAGTTTATATTAAAATAATTTATAAAGTAAAATATCAATAGTTTTTTTTTGGGCAAGGCCGACGGGGTTGGATGGTCCCCGACCATTTAATTGCAGCACCAAAGAAACACATACAACAGGGAGCAAAAGCTCAATGAAAACAGAGGAAAACAAGGTGCCACAAGCACTGAGGGAAACAAAAACAAAGAAAGAAAACCAAACAAAATCTAAAAAAATTGGAAGGACAAATATATCCCTGGGTCAAAGGAGAAATTAAGAATCCCAAGCGCATGTTTAATTTCATGCATAATCCACATCTTGAACAGAGCATCAGATTTGGCTTTGGCGGCATCAAACACTCTAGTGTTACACTCTCTCCAGACTGCTGAGATGAAACTCTTCAACACATCGCTAAATAATCTCTTACCTTTCTTCTTGTATCCAGTGTTCGCATGGATATGATTCCACTCAACCTGATTGTCATGCGGTACATCATATCTTCGAAGCTTTGACATCACCGCAGTCCACACAAGCATTATTACAGGACATTCGAAGAACAAATGCTCTACTGTCTCTGGTTGATCGCTGTAGAATGAACAATATATGTTTACACTCATGCCCATGCATGCGAGTTTAGCTTTCATTAGGATTGCACGATTTAGCACTTTCCACATCATAAAGTTTTCTCTCAAACTACTGTCCATATTCCACATTCTCTTACACCATTCCCACGTTGGCTGAGCACTGTTCTTCAACAAGAATTCATATGCGTCTCCTATTTTAAATTTAGCCTTTTTAGCACCCCATACAATCTCGTTTGCTGTAGAAGACAACGGTGTAAACCTTCTAATCATATTCCATATATGTTGTATTCTCTGATTGGATGAAAAGGACCGAAAACATTGATTATTAAAGACTACATCCTTTACCTTTGCCGCTGAGTGAATGCCTGATTGCTGTATCTCGCTGTGCGTGAGTAGTCTTCTAAGTATCATCCCCTTATCAAGCCACGGATCATCCCAGAAACTCGTACTGTATGCTGGGTTGGTGTTCATTTGAATGAGCGGGAGAAAAGTCTCCTTCAACTTGAAAATACTTTGCCATGTCCAGCTTAAGTTTTGTGGCTTTAGCATATTCCATAAACTTCTACCTTTAATCACATTTCTTTTAGACCATTCAGCCCAAAGGCTGTCAGAACAGTTAAAGTAGGTGTCTACGTGTTTCGCAAAGGCCGCCCTATTCCATTGAGTCAAGTTAAAAATACCAAGCCCACCCTTGTTCATAGGTCGCTCTACTCTGTTAAATTTAATTGGCGCAATGTGTTTGCTCGTAGTGTTGCCCGTCCAAAGAAATTTCATAAAGGCACTTATAATCATCTTAATTAGGTTAAAGGGTAGAACGAAAGTCATAGCCCAGTACACCTGCATTGCAAAGATTACTGACTTAATTAAAGTAACTCTCCCGGCTTGACTGAGCTTCCTAGTAGTCCAGCTATTTAATCTTGCTGTAATCTTCTCATAAAGGGGAAGACATTGGATAGTTGTAATCTTAGAAGTTGTGAGCGGCAGCCCCAAGTAGGAAACAGTGCTAGGGTTAGGAGACAGTCCAGATGCAAGAGTAATTTCAGCAGCCTGTTCCAAATTAACACCTGCCATAATGATATCAGATTTTTGGATGTTAACTTTTAATCCCGTCATTGTGTAAAACTGATCAAGAGTGAACATTATATTCTTAACAGTGTTGATGTCTGGAGTATAAAACACCACTAAATCATCAGCAAACATCAATGTTGAGATTTGAGGGTCAATGCATGCATGATGCAGTTTGAAACTTCCCTGGTTTATTAGCTTGTTTATCATCCTAGTTAGAAGTTCCATCACCAGAATAAAGACGTATGCGGACAGCGGATCACCTTGCCTTATTCCTTGCCTACTTCTAAAAAAACCGGCTGTCATACCATTGACGATGACCGAATAATTTGGAGTTGAGATACATTCATAAATCCAAGAAATAAAATGAGGCGGGAAATTCATGTAACCCATGATTCGAACGATGCTATCCCATTGTAACATGTCGAAAGCTTTCATAATATCTAGCTTCATCATTGCTTTCGGGGGGGGGGGCATTCTTACGGTTATACCCTTTAAGGAGTTCGTGAGAGAGAAGGATATGGTCTAGTATATTTCTTCCTGGCAAGAAAGCAGCTTGATTCTTGGAAACAATGCTAGGGAGCACATACTTAAGTCTCGTTGCAATTACCTTTGAGATGCATTTATATATGGTATTACAGCAGGAAATAGGTCGAAAGGCGTTCACATGGTGAGCATTTTTGACTTTGGGGATTAGTGCTATATTGGTATAGTTAAACGACCTGAAGATTTTGGCCTTTTTGAAGAAAAGCATTATGGCATTGCACACATCATGTGATACAAACAACCAACAAGAAGTGTAGAAATGAGCGTTCAACCCATCCGGTCCACCGCACGAGTTATTATTAAGTGAGAACATGGCCTTTTCTATTTCTTCAGGGGTAACGTCTTTGCATAGCGAGGCAAAATCGTCTATCGTTAATCTAGGCAGGATATCAGTAGGGATGCCATCAATACTATGTATGAAATTGTTTCTGTTGCCGTACAGGGAAGAGAAATGTTGAACAAAAGCGTCTTGTACTCCTTCAGCAGATGTTTGAAGAAAACCATTCATATCATTGATAGATGCTATATTATCTCTGTGTTGCTTATTAGTGAGACTTGCATGGAAGTAGGCACTGTTTCTATCTCCTTTTTCCTGCCATTTTATTCTAGACTTTTGCCTTATCATATCACTTTCTTTAGCTAACGCTTCAAAGCATTGCTGTGACAGAGCACTTTCAGTTGAAGAGAGGTTTGCATCACTAACATCAGACATCATAGCTATTTGAACCTCAGCAAGCTTAGCCTCAATTGTAGTGCTCATTTTAAAACCTTTGCTAAATCGTTTAAACGACCACACTTTCAAGACTTTCTTCATCTCTTTAATTTTTTCCTGCAAAACAAATAAATGGTTACCATCCTTAGTTTTACTCCATGCAGATAAAGCGATAGTTTTAAAGTCAGGTTCAAGAACCCATGAATTAAAAAATTTAAAATTAGTTTTTCCTCTCTTGTCCGCTTCACGTAGGTGAATTATCTGAGGAGAGTGGTCCGATAGGAGAGGAGGAGGGAGATGGTTGAAGAGGAGAGGCCATTTGGAAAGAGAAGTTTGATTGGTGAAAGAGTGGTCGATCCTAGAAAAGGTCCTACTGCCTTGCCTTCTTTTATTATTCCACATATATTGCATACCAACTGATTTTACCAGAACAAGTTCAACATGGTTTAGGGTATCTGCAAGTGGTTGAATTTCGTTAAGGGACAGGGGATTTCCTCCGACTCTATCAGAGAGAGTATAACAACAGTTGAAGTCACCAAATATTAACCACGGATGGGAGGACTGCCTCAGAGCCGGGATGACCGAAAATAACGAGGCTCTTGCTGCTACTGAGTTGAATGCGTAGACAAAGGAGACATAGTAGGAAGAATTATCAGAGGAATTATGAGCATGGAAATGAATCAGTTGGGAAGTGGAGAGGATTGGAGTTAATTGGACATGAAGGGGATTGAAAAGTATCATAATCCTACCGTATGGAGCTTCATTCAGATTGTGGATATAGTTCCAATATGGTTTTATGTATCCAGCAGCTTTGACTGTCAAAGCTAGATTGAACTTAGTTTCAAGTATCGCTAGAATCGATAACTGATGAGAACTGATAAGCTGTTTACATTGTTCAAGCTTGATGACATGGTGACCCCTACGTATATTCCATGCTCCAATATGAGACATCATTGGAGAGCACGGGAGTTAAGCATTTCTATCTTCATTCTCCTAGTTACTACCTGAGAGGAGGACAAGTAGTTAGGAATTGTAGCTGAAAGGGGTGTAACTTCACTGTTAGTTTTGCCATCAACCTTAGGGGAGGAGGCCAGACGAATGAGAGTAGATAGGGAAGGTGAGGAATGAGGAGAGGTTGGAGGAGAGAGAGTAGAAGGGTTGACAGATGGGGGAGGCAGTTTGTAAGCAGATGGAGGCTTGATGTTGGAGTACGTGTGTTGAGGAGAAGGGTTGGGAGATTTGACAGCATCTGGGGGAGTAATATTTGAAGAGTGTTCCTTGGCCGTATGAGTTGTGCATGTAGATTCATGCATGTGCATGTCATCTTGCATAGCAGCTGCATTTTTGAGTTGTTCAGTCTTTTTTTTATTCTTTTTATTTTTCTTACCACTTGAGTTAGCACCCTCTACAATTTTACTTTCATTGTTAGATCCACTGTCATTACTTGCTATAGGGCCTTCAAGATTATCTACCTTTTCCTGCATTTGTAAAGAATGAACAGCCATCACTTGCTTTGTAATTTTGTTGCTTATGTCCTTTTGCATTAATTGATCTTCTGCATGGTTTTTTATTTCTGCCTCTGTATTACCAAGTGCTACATCACCTTTTCCAACCACATTCCATGCATATCACTTAAATCATCTGCCTCGTCCAGTTCAAGGAGAAAATCAAATTTATTAGATATCAAGAGATTATCTTTTATATCCTCAAACACAGAATTCACATCTTTTACGTTTCTTTTGTCCTCAACCACATTATCAGCAAATGCTTGAGAGCTGTCTAATTCACGTTCATTTCCTTCTACATTATTCACTTTATTTGAACTGCAGTGCCCATTTGCCTGCCCGACTATCTCACCCTCCTCAACCTTTTCTTCATCATCAATATTGTCCCTTACTAGTTCACTCACATTTTCATCGCTCCTTCCTCTTGTTTGTTCCAAGTTACTGTCCTTCACAGCAGTGTATATTCTCTTCTTTTTCACGTGTTGCTATTTTCTGATGTTCTACTTCTGGAAAGTTTTGACCTTTCTATGTACTTGGGCATTCTCTGTGGTTTCTTCTTTGTCTTCCTTGCTGTCATTTTTTCTTATGTCTTTATCGTTCTTTGTGTTACATTTCTCCTTATTATCACAACTTTCAGTTGAATGTCCAAATTTTTTGCACATAACACATACATCCGGCCTCCATAGGTATTGGACATAGATTTTCTGATAACCCCCTTCCACTAGCTTAACCATAAATTCATCAACTAGCTCCTTGTCTGGTCTTACCTCAATCAAGCATTTCGCGAAGCTCAACCTATCTTGCTTCTCCATCATTTCATCCATACACAACAATTTACCCAAATGACTACTAAGCCAGTTAATTCCTAGTGGCGACCAGGCATATATAGGGAGGTTATACATGTGTACCCATACTGGAACAGCGGTGACAGAGCCAGTTACATTACTAACAGCTGCATCGTATGGTTTTATTATAAACAATTTATTATTCATAATAATAGGATCACTCTGTGGAATTTTATTCTTGTCTTCACTACAGGAGAAGTTGAATAAGAAAATGATACCGTCCAATTTAACAGTGACAGAGCCTTTTAATCGCCAAATATTCTTAAGCTTCTGAACAACAGCTGTATACGATAACGGCTTGTCTAAGAAAAAACCTACTATTGTATCATTCCAGATCAAAGCACCAGCTTCAAGGACATCCGACGGAGGCACTAAAACATCATCTTCATACTCAGGAGTCAGGTCAACGGGGATGTACTTCCCAGCGTTCTTGGGTTTACGCTTGAAAAGAGAAGTCCATTTCCGTTCACCTTGAGAAGGGGGGGGGGGACAACGGGCTGAGATGGTGGAGAAGGACAGGTATCAGGAGGAGGAATAGGGAAAGGGTTAGGGGGGACAGGAGAGGGGATGATTGGAGGAATAGAGGCATGGACTAAAGAGGACGAAGAACAGAAGCTGAATGACGATAGGGAGAGGGCATAGAGGAGGAGGGGGGTGGAACGGGATTGATGGGAGGAGGGGGCGAAGGGTTAAAAGGTGATGGGGATTGGACAGAGTTGACGTTGGGGGAGAGGGGAGGTACGACAGAGATGACGTTGGGGGAAAGGGGAGGTACTACGGGTGCAGACATGAGAGTTTGTAATATCAAAAGTTTTAAATATAATTTAAAATTACTTTATAAAATAAAATAGCTTCCTCGGCTTTCACAAATCGATTCAAATCAATTCGAATTCCAAATTCAAATTTAATCAAATCTAAATCATCAATTTCAATTCCAATTCAATTAAACATTTTCAAGTTATATCGATTTCAAATACCGATTTGAACCACAAATAAACCATTTCAATTTCAATATATTTCAAAGCTTCAAATATTCCACATTTCAAAACTAAATTTGATAATTTTATATATATCAATTCACTTTTCTATTATTTAGTTTTGAAATATTTACTTAATTATTTCAATATCATTTGAATACAACTTCAATTTACAAAATATCCCATTTAAATTTATATAAGTTTGAAATATCCATTTAAGTCACCTTTAATCAAATTTCAAGTTGTAAAACACTTCTTTAAAATTTCAAATTCAATAAATTTCAAATCAAACTTATATAAGTATAATTCTTAAATAAATATAATTTCAAATCAATTTCAAATTTATCTTTACAACCCGAATCATTACAAACTCTATATTCGAAAATATAAATTTTAAATAAATACTTAAACATATTATATATCAACTTTATTAAACCAACTTTATTAAATCTTTAAAATCAATATTTATCAAAACCATATATTTCTTTTCAAAACCATAGAAATCATTTTCAAAATATTTATATATAGACCAACGGTGTCTGTATATAATTTTCTACCCTATGGTCAAGTGATACAGATATTTATCATTTCAATCCGCAATTTAAATATATACGAGTATATATCTTTTCAACCCGCAATCCCAAATTCAATTCAATGAAAATCGCTTGGGTTTATCATTTCAACCCATAACGATTTTCTCCTATACTACAAGATTGTTCGGGTATGTATCATTTCAACCCATAGTGAATTCTATACTAACAAGGAACTTGCAGAGTGATAATATATATGATAATAATATAACATGCATATATCATCAATATAAATAACAGATAATGGTGTTCGATGTCACAGGTGAACAGTTACAGATAACAACATATATATATATATATAGCAATGTAAGTAACTACCAGCATCATATTTCAATTGTCGTTTCAATTGAAATCAAATTTAATAAATATAAGAACATTAATCGTGAGTGATTGCTCACCTTTCAAGGCTAGAGGAATTTGAAAATGAACAGAGCTATGGATCCAAGCACGAATTCCGAAACAAAGCTGAATTGGTATGAATTTGACGGATGAGCTGATAATACGAATAGACGAAATAAGTCAGAGCTGGGTTGATGAAGATAATTGGTAAAATGAACATATATATATATATAACTATATATATATATATATCAATCAGAATTCTAAATTAAATATATACATTTCAAAATCCATTGTTTCACTACACCACAAAGCTGTTTTAGCCACACCCCTATCCGCCTTATTTGATACGGCTCAAAGCCGTATCAAATTTGATATGGCTAAAAACCGTATCTAAACATTTAGATACGGCTCAAAGCCGTATCAAATTTGATACGACTTTGAGCCGTATCAAATTCGTGCCTATTTTGGCTGGAAAATCATACACCCTGGAAAGCACGGTCTCCCCCAAATTCATTCATTCCCTCGTTTTTTTTCGTTCTCCCTCCAAAACATAAATGTCGTTCTCTTTCCCCCAAATTCACGTCCGTTGCATCCCAAATCTCTAAATCACTTTGCTCTTCCCCTAACTCACGACCGTGATTTGCTGTACCTCGGTTCGGATCGATTTGCTGGCGATTGGGAAAAAACCCTAAATCCTCTTAACTGCCTAAACGAAACATACGTCCCCAAAATCGAAAATGAAAAACCTGCAACCTCATCTCGCCTGCACCTGCCGCATCGATCTCGCCTGTGCATGCCATCGATCTCGCCTGCGCCTGCCGTCGATGCCTCTCGGCCTTCTGCTGCCAGTCGATCTCGAGCTTCTGAGTGGTATGTGTTGTTTTAATCTTTAATTTTAATTTATTTAAGTTTATAGTTTAATAATATTGAAACTGATTTTTATTTAACATGTATTGGTATGGTTTGACAGATTTATTTACTGGCTTTTTTTTCTACATTATGATGGTACGCTTTCGGTATTGGTATGCTTTTGGTTTTGTAGCATACTCACCTGTTGAATCAATGGGAAATGGCTCAACCGGAAGTATTTATGATATTTCCAGTGCTTATCAGGTGATTACATTTTCAGATTTTGTTGATATTTTTTTTGAAGTTGCAGATCACAATGAATGCTTGCATTTAGATCATATAAGTTTAATTCTTATTGATTATAGCGATTGTAGTTGCTTTAGGAAACAATGGCCATAGCATTGTCTAGAACATCTGATATTTTATGCATATTGATCTACTGCTTTAGCAAAGGAAAGTATGAAATTACCATAACAAACAAAGACCAAACACAAATAGTTTTAAATACAAGTCAATTCTCTATCTGTAACTAATGATTTAAGTTCTTTAAATAAACCAGTATTGCCATCAAGATCATATATAATTGGAATGCAATTCCCCTTCTTCATCATTATGCTATATTAATGTCTGCAAATTTTGACATGAATCGAATGATATCGAATTGCAGGAGAATTGGTTTAGAGTTGCCATAATGGTTATCACGCTTGCTGTAAGTGGATTCTTCCTTTTTTTAGTTTGATATAGCTAATCGAACTACTGAATATCATCAATTTTTTGGCATTGGATAGATTATACTGTTGATTTCATTGGGTGGTCATATCACTATAGGCTCGGTGTAGAAAATTTTAGTATGTTTATGTTGTACTAGGTGATATTTTCAATACTTTGTCAGTGAGCTTTTACTAACACGTCTCTATTAGTACTATAATTCTCATTCCCCCTACGTTTATTTGTTTTTCTGCTTTCGATATTTCTCCTTTGTACAGTATTAGTACTATATTATGATGGAAGATCTACATTACTTGGTATAAATGAAAACACATATGGGTTATGATACATCATGCAAAGGAGGAGGTGTTCTGAAAATATTCCCTTGTTGAATTTCTATATCAATATGAAATGTTGTCCTATGCTTAGCCAATTGATTTTTCTGATAAATTGCTATGTAACAGAATAAAATGGCTAGGTGTGGTTTAAATGCAAATATTAAAATGTAATTATAGTAGTAGTTAATCCCTTGTCCTTTAGAGTCGAATTGCATCTCCGCTTACAATCTGTCAGTCGCTAACACTTCGGTTCCACATGGTAGAAATTATATGCTTAATTGCAGTTCAAACTTTAAAGTTTAAACATCAAGTTTCATATAGTTGAACCTTTTTTATGTGCTCTACCTACACCCAACTAAACACACAATTTCAACCACAAGCTAACTCGTTTTCTTCTTCCTAACAGATACGATTTGAAAAAAGAAAAGAAAAGAAAAAGATCAAGAAAGAGAAAAAACTATCAATTAAGTTTTTCATATGGAGGTGGAAGGAACAGCCGGGAATGAACCACTGAAGAAGTCAACCACAGATACCGAAACTACCCCTGAACCAGACTCATCAGCTTCTGGAAGCTTCGACTGCAACATCTGCTTAGACATCTCTGTTGACCCTGTAGTCACATCATAGCTTCTTACAGATAATGCGTTATTTTAACATCATTCAATGTGCAACGCATTGTTTTCATACTTGATAATAGATGAGTAAGATAAGCAAACAAATATAAAGTGCAGTGCAAAGTGCTTAAATTTAGATGATATCATCAACGAGTTAAAAAAAATTAAGTAGTTATAAGCTTATGTATATGTTTGGATATACTTTCACTTGTATTATTTTTATTCGAAATTTTACTGAAATATTAAGTAGTTATCTTATTGGTATATCAATGTGGAAAGTGTGTGAGTTACAATATGGATATCTTTAACAGCAACATATATGAGCAACATCTTTTCCAGTTATTTTGTATAATACTGCTTTTGTATAATATTGACCATATTTTGTATAATACTGCTTCTATTGTAATCCAACTATTGCCGTATCTATTACAGCTTTAAATACTGAAATATTAATGCATTATTTTTTTACTTTAATACATTAATTTGATACGGCTCAAAGCCATATCAAATTCATGAATTTGATACGGCCCAAAGCCGTATCAAATTCATGAATTAGGCAGTGCTTTGAGCCGTATCAAATTCATGAATTAGGCAGTGTTTTGAGCCGTATCAAATTATTAACCACGCCAAAATTTGGTACGGCCCAAAGCACTGCCTAATTCCATTTGATACGGCCAGAAGCACTGCCTAATTGGCATTTCTGGTGTAGTGTTTTAACTCAACTTACATATTTTACAGTTAATATATATATAAAACAATATCTAAATTTATTCAAAACAAAAATTCCCTCAGAACTTAAAGTTTCAAAACAACAAACGTAAATACAACATCTACTAGAACACAGCCTACGTTTAAAGTATGATATATATAGGTATAATACTTTATAATACATCATACAATACTCGTATACTAATATATATATATATAACTATTTATGAAATCATATTCTCAATTCAAACACATTACAAATTTAAATATATATGTATTTCAAGATCATTGTTTAAATAAACACGTAAGGCAAGTATATTGACATAATATAATTCGAAATAAACACAAATTCTTAAAAAAATGGAAAATACTTACTTATATAAAGTATGTTCATTTGCAATTACGAGACAGCCTATATATACTAATATATATTATGCTTATTTGTTTTAAAACTAGGTATATATATACAACAAAATATTTTATACAGACTTAGCTAAACCTTTACGTAGAAACTGATCTATAGTTTACATGAACTATATATATAGATTTTAGAATCACTACTAAAATCGAACAGCATAAACTATATACAATCACTACTAGAATCACTATAGAATCTTTAGAAAATTAATTATTGAATCACTATCGAACATCATAAACTATATATATATTCTGACAGGCTAAACCTCATATAAGCTAACATATCAATATAATATATAACTATTATTTGAACTTTACACCATAAACCGATAATATATATAACATATACTTTTACATAAAACATATATTCCATACATATATACTGACATAAAATATCATTCTAAAGCAATATTTTAGTTAAACATACCCAAGTATAAACGAAACAGGTCTCACAAATTAAACGAATGCAGGCTATAAGAATATATGTATATATAAAATCAATTATATAATGCCAATATAAGCTTGTTTACAAAACCGAACATGTACTTATAAACTGAAATCAAAATATGCATAAGTTTTATATATATATATATGTATATATATATATATGTATGTATGTATATATGCACAATATACAACTCGAGAGGAAATTGGTGAAGGGAAAAATAAGGCTCACCACGACAAGGCCGGCAAGGCGGTGGCTAAGGAGGCACTGCAGCTCGAGAGAAGATGGGAGGTCTTCAGTAAAATGGAAGGGAAGGGTGGATTAAGAGAGGCGAATGGCTGCTTGGAGGGTTTTGTCAGAGATTGAGAAGGTGGCAAGGGGAGTGGAATGGTTCGACCCTGTTGATGATGATAGCTTCGGCCTAGGGTTTTGACAAGGAAAGAAGGTGATGTTGAGGTTAGAGTGAAGATGAGTGGTGGGTCGCGTGGTGTTGCCGTGGCCATGTAGGAGATGGTGAGACGACTGTTTGGTTGACAAGGCTGAGAATTGAGAAATGAAGGGGCAGAGATGAGAAAACTAGCAGATTCTTGGGAAAAATATTATATCTCCAGGCTAAACATTGATTTATTTTATTATATTATAAAGATAGATCGAAAGTAAAAGAAAGGCAAGAGACATAGATATGCATAACGAACCAGTGAAAAATCAAAGCTCAGAATAGCAAAAGTCATCAATCAAACAGCTGGCTGAAATTATTAATAGCTGATGGCTCTTCAATTTCACGTGGGTATTGAAAAGACGCACCTAAACTAACAGGCCCAAAATACGAAACTGATACGGAAATCGTTTCCATAGATTTCGTCGTCTTCCGGACTCCGAAACACCCAAATGAATATGCTTTTGAGATCAGCATGACGAGGCGATCAAAACGGTATACAGATGTCAGTGGTACGATCATCCTATCAAAAGTCGATATCGGTACCGAAATGCTGCTAATCTATCGAAAATAAGATAAACGAAGCAATAGAAGTCAAAATTTGGAGAAACAAAATATGACATCTCACTTAGAAGATGAATTACAAATTTTCTATAGAAAAATATTCAGGTTTGGAAAACATTTTATTATCATCAAATATTAACAGATTTAAATTGAAATAGAATTACACAAGAAAATAAACTTCCATATTATCTGATGAAAATTTAACAGTTGCTATGTTTAATTAGACGTATTCCAAATATTAAATTTATATTTCAAAATTTTATTGTTTTAAAATTTCACAAAATTTCAATTAATTTTATACAACAAATAAAATTTATTAAGAATTTACGGGTCGTTACACTCTCCCTCACTCAAACTTTTCATCTCCTAAAAGGAAGAAGGCAGGAGAATAAAACAACCAGAAAGAAAGAATAGATTTGAAATTCAAAATAACCAATAAATTTAAAACCATATAAATTTCAAATTAAACTAATTAATATCCAACAATTTGGTTTAATCCATCTGATTTTACTTAAGTTAAATCAATCAATCTATTTCTAAATTCATTATCTTTTTGTCTAGTCATCCTCAATTAACAATTTCTAAATCATCAATTTGTATAATCATTTATTATACTCTTATTTTATTCAACAATTTTAATTCTTTCATTCCAAATTATTATTAACTTTATTCCACTTAATATATCTTATCACATGTATCTAAACCATATAAATTAATTTAAATTGAAATTTATATGGTTTAAATTAATTTATATTCAATAACTGATTTTAAATTCAAGGTATTTCCCTAAGTTGATCTAATTTCAATTTATTAATTCCCTCAAAACAACCTTATTTTATGTATCTCATTTATTCATTATCTTTTTATTCAAAACTCTTTCTCAATTAACATTTTTTTTATATAATTAAAATTAAGTGTATGCCATTTATTATAACCACTCAAATTTATTTATAAAAATCATCTTATATTGTATATTATCCAATTACATATTCAACTTCTGTATGATAAGGTAAGTTATATAAGAATGAAATTGGGTATTATACAAATAAACTTTTCCCAACTCAATTATTTCAAGTTTAAATATTTATTCAAAATTTTGACTTCAGCTTATAATTGAAATCATCTTTAAATCATAAATTTAAGAATTTAAATCTCCGATTAACTTCAAACAATTTAGAGATAAATATATAAATGTATGCTATATATATCAAATATATAAATATATACATATATATATAATATAAGTCAAGTCATACTTAAGAATTTCAAATCAAATAAATTTTTAAAACAAAACTGTAGCAAAGCTACAAATTGGTCTTTCCATTTCGAAACTCGAAAATGAATGTCGATGATGCGGCCGCCATCACCGAAATTATTTTCCAGCGACAAAAGAGGAGAGCACTGATTTCAACATTAAAATTCTTTGGAAAAAATTTCTATTCGAAATTACTTTAAATAATATGCACTTTAAAACCAAAGTTTGAATCATCGAAAATTTAAATTCTCAAATTCCTGATTGAAATTAATTTTAAATTCCCAATCAATTTATAAACCAAGTTTAAAAATTCATTTATAGAAGAATAAATGATAATCAAATATTATCATTTCAAACAACCAATTTAATTACCTTATTAAATTCCAGAAAAATTTACTTATATATTTATAATATAATCATACAAATTTATTTCATTTACCAAATTTGAAAACAAAATTATGTCAGTTTGCTCTATTCGAGTGTTTTGGAAATCCTATCTATAGTGTTGATCAGACGAATCGATTGAAAACCCAAATCAACATCAACAACTCAAACAACACAATATATAAATCATTTTAATGTTAATACAAATACACTCCCTCACTCGATAATACAAGAATAGATTTCAAACAAGGATAGAGACAGAGATTCAAATATAGAGGGATCCTAACCAAAAAGAGTTCAAATAGAAGATAGGCTCGATAAGGAGATAAGATAATTGAATTACAAAATAGGGAGATAAATAGATTTCAAAGAGAGAAAAGGATTAATAGACTTATATAAATCGCGGACAACCTTAACCGGGTCAACCGTGACTTCAAAATAAGATCGAGGTAGTATTCTGGAATAAATCGACATTCGATTGCTAGAGATAGAATACGGGTATAGCAAAAGATAGCAGCATCGTAAACCGAGGATACATAAATCTCTGGTGAATTAATACCGATTGTAAAGGAGTTTCACCCCTGTACAAATTATTCAAAGATTGGCGAGACCGCCGATTTATTATAGAGATCATTCGAAGTGGAGTTATGGGATACTCCAGAATCAAGAAGCACGAATAGGGGAGACAAGGATGGATTTTGGAACCGAAGGGAACGTTCCAAAATTCAAAGGAAACCAATTCAAAGAGGAAGAGATTCAAGCTCGAACGAAAGTGATTCTGTAATTACATTTACTCTATATGCTAAGTTTTGCCTAAAACCAATGCTCTGATACCAACTGTAACGACCTGAAATTTTCAACCATTCACATCCATACATGTCGAATTTGAATTGCTCAAAATATTAGATTGTTAATTTAAATTTGGAAAAACTCAGCATATACAGTAAATAAATAATCACAGAATCATAAACACGGAGTAATATAAAAATAATGCAGCGGAAACAAAAGAATAGTAGTTCATGAAGCTACTATATATATAACAGAGTTAAACAAGATACAATAGAAGTCCCGAATACATAGATGTCTCAATACAATAATCAAATACAAGATCATAATACATCTCTGGAATCAACCGAATAACTGAAAGCAGAATCAATAGCTGGATCACCAAGCGAAGCTCCAACTCTAAAGGTGAGTCTCAAATACTGTATCACTCAGTCTGACCTGAGCGTAAAGCAAAACACAAAACACTCGAGTCAGGATTAACATTCTTATATCAATAAATCCAACTCAAGTGAAATATCAACTGAAATACAAGTAACTAAAAGAATGCTTGGGATAACCATCCTCTAAGAATCCGTTAAACTATCTACTATGTAGTAATATACGCTATTATAATAATGTCTAATAGTAAAATAAACATACTTTTAAATAGCGTTAAGGCTTTACATTTTCCACCTTAACACATAATAGTCCCAGTAGTCTATCCAGTATCAGCATACCTCCAGATCGGGAGGCTACCCTAAATACTCCACAGGCTACGACACAAAACCAAACTCGTAGTAAAGCTCGCTATGGTAGGTGACACGGCACAACGAGGCAATGCCAGGGTAGATATACCAATTATGCACACGGGCTGGTGGAAACGCGTAGCAACCACTACCGCCCACCTCGGAACACACTCCCAAATCAAAAATCGAAGGGTGGCCACCAATCAATCACAAAGTAATAGAATGGTATTGAAGAAATGTGTCCGATCAGAGGTGCTACCTCATTGGCCCGAGATCGCTCTTGTTTTAGCCACCTTAAGCCAACTCACGGAAGTCGGGTCCACGTTCATACCTCAATAGGATCGTCGCCACCATCCTATTTCATTCTGGAATCTCCACCGCATACACAGTTGATAAAGTGGTTTTCGGTATTGACAGAGAGTATGCCCATATCCGATCCCGGTCTCTTTAACAACCAAACGTTACTATAACACCGCGGTCATTTCAAAATAGTTTATACTTCAAAACCAAAATATCATTTTCATTTCAAAACCCAAATCAATACGATATCATTTCCATTTCAAATATATCCATTTCCAAAAATCATATCACTTTCCACAGTTATAACGCTTTCGAAATCATAGTCTTTTAAAATGAAAACACTTTGGAAATCATAACTTTGAAATCATAGCATTTTGGAAATCATAACACTTTGAAATTATAGCATTTTGGAAATCATAACACTTTCCTCTTAAACAGTTTAGATATTAAAATTAGTATATATAATAAAATAGTTTATAAATAAAATAGTTTATAAATAAAATAGTTTATATAAATAGTTATAAGTTAAAATAGTTTATAAATAAAAATAGTTTATATAAATAGTTATAAGTTAAAATAGTTTATAAATAAAAATAGTTTATAAAAATAGTTATAAGTTAAAATAGTTTATAATAAAATAATTTATATTAAAAATGATTTATATTAAAATAGTTTATATTAAAATAATTTATAAAGTAAAATATCAATAGTTTTAAATATAATTTAAAATAACTTTATAAAATAAAATAGCTTCCTCGGCTTTCACAAATCGATTCAAACCAGTTAGAATTCCAAATTCAAATTTAATCAAATCTAAATCATCAATTTCAATTCTAATTCAATTAAACATTTTCAAGTTATATCGATTTCAAATACCGATTTGAACCATAAATAAACCATTTCAATTTCAATATATTTCAAAGCTTCAAATATTCCACATTTCAAAACTAAATTCGATAATTTTATATATATCAATTCACTTTTCTATTATTTAGTTTTGAAATATTTACTTAATTATTTCAATATCATTTGAATACAACTTCAATTTACAAAATATCCCATTTAAATTTATATAAGTTTGAAATATCCATTTAAGTCACCTTTAATCAAATTTCAAGTTGTAAAACACTTCTTTAAAATTTCAAATTCAATAAATTTCAAATCAAACTTATTTAGGTATAATTCTTAAATAAATATAATTTCAAATCAATTTCAAATTTACCTTTACAACCCGAATCATTACAAACTCTATATTCGAAAATATAAATTTTAAATAAATACTTAAACATATTATATATCAACTTTATTAACTCAACTTTAATAAATGTTTAAAATCAATATTTATCAAAACTATATATTTCTTTTCAAAACCATAGAAATCATTTTCAAAGTATTTATATATAGACCAACGGTGTCTGTATATAATTTTCTACTCTATAGTCAAGTGATACGGATATTTATCATTTCAATCCGCAATTTAAATATATACGGGTATATATCTTTTCAACCCGTAATCCCAAATTCAATTCAATGAAAATCCCTTGGGTTTATCATTTCAACCCATAACGATTTTGTCATATTCTACAAGATTGTTCGGGTATATATCATTTCAACCCATAGTGAATTCTATACTAACAGGGAACTTGCAGAGTGATAACAGATATGATAATAACATAACAGGCATATGTCATCAATATAAATAACAGATAATGGTGTTAGATGTCACAGGTGAACAGTTACAGATAACAGCATATATAGCGATGTAAGTTACTACTAGCATCATATTTCAATTGTCGTTTCATTTGAAATCAAATTTAATAAATATAAGAACATTAATCGTGAGTGATTGCTCACCTTTCAAGGCTAGAGGAATTTGAAAATGAACAGAGCTACGGATCCAAGCACGAATTTCAAAACAAAGCTGAATTGGTACGAATTTGATGAATGAGCTGATAATACGAGTAGACGAAATAAGTCAGAGCTGGGTTGATGAAGATAATTGGTAAAATGAACATATATATATATATAACTATATATATATCAATCAGAATTCTAAATTAAATATATACATTTCAAAATCCATTGTTGTAACTCAACTTACATATTTTACAGTTAATATATATGTAAAACAATATCTAAATTTATTCAAAACAAAAATTCCCTCAGAACTTAAAGTTTCAAAACAACAAACTGTAAATACAACATCTACTAGAACACAGCCTACGTTTAAAGTATGATATATATATATAGGTATAATACTTTAATACATCATACAATACTCGTATACTAATATATATATATATATATATAAAACTATTTATGAAATCATATTCTCAATTCAAACACATTACAAAATATATATGTATTTCAAGATCATTGTTTAAATAAACACGTAAGCAAGTATATTGACATAATATAATTTGAAATAAACATATACAAATTCTTAAAAAAATGGAAAATACTTACTTATATAAAGTATGTTCATTTGCAATTATGAGACAGCCTGTAACAACCCGAAGTTTTAGATCGTGAAAATTCCAGATAGTTTGGAAAAGAAGAAAGAGATAGAAGAAGAAGAAACAGAAACACAACACTGATTCTCACAAATCGCAGCGGATCAAAATATAACATCAAATAATAACAGTTTACAAAAGAATACCTGTATTTGTCAATTATATTTTTACATCAGAGTTACACTCATACACAAACACTGGACATATACAAATCGCATGTCTCAGATAAACAGAAATAATATCACAGCGGAAACACTCCATATGTTCCTGCCATCCAGCTCGTCTCCTGAGCTCCAGAACGTCCGTACCTGAAAATCTATAATACTCGGTCTGACCCGAGCATTACATCAAAGTAACACCCGGGTCAGGCTGGAAACCAGCGTGAGTAAACCCATCTAACAAGAAATACTAATGCATGAAACTTATTTAAAACCCAGGGTAACTCGTACTTCTGTAACGACCCGATATTTTGGACCATTCGCATCCATTATAAGTGTATAGGTAGACACTCATGCCGGAATTGAATCGCTCAAAATACCGCGTTGTTAATTTAAATTTGGCAAAACTGAACATATAAAGTAAATAAATAATCACAGATCACAGACATAGAGTAATAATTTGCAGCGGAAATAAAAGAGATAGTAGTTCATGAAGCTACTACATGAATATAAAAAATACATCAGAGTTAACAACAGAAGAGTAATACGATACATCAGAGTTAAACCAGATACAACGGAAGAGTAATATGATACATCAGATACAAATCATAATACATCACTGGAATCATCGAATACTGAAAGTAGAATAGATGGCTGAATCTTCAAGCAAAGCTCCAACTTCAAAGGTGAGTCTCGAATACTGGATCACTCAGTCTGACCCGAGCGTAAAGCAAAACACAAGACACTCGAGTCAGGATTAACATTCTTATATTAATAAATCCAACTCAAGTGAAATAGCAATTGAAATACAATTAACTCAAAGGATGTATGGAATGACCACCCCTTAAGGATCCGTTAAACTATCTACTAGGTAGTAATGTACGCTAAGTAGATAATGTCTATCAGTAATATGTAAAGATATCAAAATAGCGTTAAGTCATGGCCCATTCCACCCTTAACACATTTTTATTCCCAAAAGCATATACAAGACCGTAGTTTCCCCAAAACCGGAAGTCACCAGAGGGCAATCCATATACTAAAGGTACAAAACAATTTCGTAGTGGTCGCGAATAAAGGGATACAAGTATGACAAGGCACATGAGGCAATACCTAAGGTAGTGATACTACCGTTCGCCTGATCCGGACTGGTGAGAACGCAACGCCGCAGCGCCCGCAACACCGTGAAACAACACTCCCAAAATCAAGGGTGCACCAATCGACAACAAGTAATAAGTAGTTCGAAGAAGTGTGTCCACTTGAGGTAGCTAATCCTCCATTGGCCCGGCACAGCTCCTGTTTTAGTCATTTCCAATTTGACACAAGTGTCAAGGCTATCCATCATCGTTCTCTTTCTTCAATCATCACGTACATCATTCCCACCACTTCATTCTGGATCATCACTCCGCGTATAGTTATTAAAGTGGTTTCGGTTCAGATAGAGAGTATATCCATTACCGATCCCGGTCTCTTTAATAACTTTCGTAATTATTACACCGATTGGTCATTTATATATTTCAAAAACCAAATCAAATTCAATTTCAATTTCAATTCGTAAACCAACATTTCATTTGTCTTTCTAAATCAATTTCCAATATTTACGTTTCAAAACTTCATAATTATCATTTCAAAATCTTATAATTCAATTTCAATCTTTATTCAAACGATTCAAATATCGATTTAAATTCGTATATAATAAGTTTCATTTCGAAATCATTTAAATTAATTTAATTTAACATTCAAAACAATTTAACGTCATTTATCGATTTCATTCAATATTTAATAAATTCATCATTCAAAACAATTTCTATTAAATTTCCAATTCATTAAATCCATTATTTTAAATTCAACTTCATTAAATCAAAACCTACAATTTTGAATTAAACTAAATTCGTCAAATCAATTCTTTCAATTACAAGTCTTACATTAATTCCAAAAATATCACATTTTCATTTCTTGTTAAAGAAATTCCATTTCACTTATTTACTTACTTAAATAATTTTCCAAAACTTAATTAATAAAGAAACTCAATTTCAGTTATTACGAAGTAAAATTCACTTATTCAAAAATTCAATTTCTCTTATTAAAGAATCCAAATCAATTTAATCATTAAATAATTCAATCTTATTTAATTATTAAATAATTCAAAACTTAATTATTAAATAATTTCAAAGTTTAATAATTTCAAACTTAATTATAATTTCAAACTTATTTATTAAATCATTTCAAAGTTTAATTGTTTCAAACTTAATTATAATTTCAAACTTAATTATTAAATCATTTCAAACTTAATTCAATCATTTCTCAAATTAAACAACCTTCTTTCATCAATTTCTTTATTAATATTTCATTTTAGATTATTAAATATTCACGTTTAAATTTCATTAAATTCAATTTCCAACTTCGTTTCAAACCATATTATTTATTCAAATAAAATCTTCGTTTTATTTTTAAATCAAATTATTGACCAATCGGTTTTTATTTAATTTTCTATCCTAGGTCAAAATTCAATTTTGGGTATTTATCATTTTAACCCGATTCCAATTAAATTCAAAAATCAAAACATAACAAAGGGAACTTGCAGTGTGATAACTGGGATGGTGTCAAAGTAAATAAACAAGCAATAACAACAATCAATATCAATCCAATAATCAATTCAAATAATCCCGAAATAACCGTATTAATTCGCATTGTTATTTGTACGAATTAATATAATTATTTCTAGAATCCACACTATCATTTCATGTAGATTAAAGATTATTACATTACGGTTTTCACTTGTCATCTATTTATAATTTCATACATCATCAATTTAACAACATACATTCAGTGGTTCAAAATATAATTAAACAAATCCTACGTGTCAATAAATTCAACAGTAAAAGGGGTCATATTATACAAATGTCAGTTAATCAAATTTAACATTTAATTATCCTATATCAAATTCAATTTCATACTATTTATCATTTTAACATTAACAATTTAACGTCCAATATAAACATCAACAATCAATCAATTATCAGCCAAACTGTATTATCATCGCATAAATAATTAACAGATAATGGTGTCAGATGTCACAGGTGAACTGATACAGGCAATAACATATATAACAGTGTATTTAACTAGCAGCAGCATATTTCAATTGTCGTTTCAATTTAAATCAAATCTAATAAATAAAAGAACATTAATCGTGAGTGAGTGCTCACCTTCCGAGACTAGAGCGATAGACGATGAAATTGAGTTATGAAATCCAGGCACAAAACTCAAACGGGCAAGATCGAACTCGAATCGACTAACGAAGCTGATAATAAAGAATTGACAAAACCAATCAGAACGAGATCGATGAAAGTAAACGGTATAAGGGAACTTATATAACTAGATATAACTACATGTTTTAAATTCAAACGTATATTACATTAAATATATATTCATATTTCAAAATTTTGTTTAAAATATAAACACATATATTAAAATAACATATCTACAACAAATACATGTATTTATCAAAATGCAAATTAAAAATACTGACGTGATTTACATACCACACGAACAACAATAGTTTATACACTACGTAATATAGGTAACAGCTTGGGGAAATATGCGAAACTGTAATCCATTCGAAAACAAATACAAACGATTTGAAATGTATATATATAATACACTGTTAGAACTAAATATTAACTTATATATACACACACATAAGTATAATACCATATACACGTCAGCTTAGTATATATGTAAATGAAAATTTTAAGTTGATGAAGTTTCCATACGCACACTATTATTCAATATATAATAACCAATATACTAACGCACGCATGCTAAGAACTGTGTACAAATATATATAAAACATAGGTTCTAGATAGCAACAGCACACACCCAAATGTATTCTTTAAACATATATAACTTCACTATACCTTATTTAACGTTTATAAACTAACATAAATATGCATATAGTTTAACAATATATGTTGTAACATTTATGACTCAAATATACATATAAACCAATATAACATCCATTACAAAGTTATATACATAAACTTGGAAACCCAACATATATAACCCAAGAACCAGTGTGTATATATAATACTATTATACTATAAATGTATGCATATATCTAAACCCAAAATGCAAATACTGCAACTGCAGTTATATATCCAACAGTATATGAATCTGTACCAATGACAACTTGTTAGATAATATATAAATAAACCAGAAGCCAAACTTCCAATATATAAAACACTTGAAAACCAATATGACTATACTTTATATAAAAAAAATAACATAAATGAAAATACATACATTTAAGGTAGGAAGGCCGATCAAAAGGAGGTGAGTGGCATCGATTCTTTTTTTTTTCAACAGCAAGCATGAGAGGATGGACGGGTGTTGATGGAGACTACTATTGTCTCGACTGGAGGAGATGATGGCTGAAGTGGGTTCAGCTGAGACGTGAGGCGGTTACAGAGGAGAGGGAGGACTTGCCGCTGCCGGGGCCGTGGAGGAGGAGGTGTTGCGGGCTGGGTTCGGTGGTGAGTGGTTGATGACGCGGAGGAGCGGTGAATGAAGGTCAGCGATGGTGATAGCTGCGGCCAAGATTTGATGAGGGATGCTAACATTTGGGTGGACGGTCAACAGGGGTTCGGTTGCTATTGATGCGGCACCAAGGTGGTGCTTTCGGCGTATCATATGGTCAGGGCGAACTGCATGGAAGGGAAGGTGGGCGGAGGTCGGACTGGTGGGTGATATGCGGAGGTGGAGCGGGGTCCACGTGTTGGCTGATGGTGGCAGTGAGGTCGTATGCTTGGAGGTGGACGGCTGCGGCTTGTGGCTGCGGCGACTGGGCTTGGCGGTGATGGAAATGGAGGTCGAGGGTGGAAGCTTGCAGCGAAGAGATGCATGGGAAGATAAACAATGATTTAGAGAATAAAGAAAAATGCTTTCGGCCATTATTATTTTTAATTTTTAGAAAAGTAGCAGGTGGTAAGCAGAAGAAAGAAATAGGCAATATAAATGCAACAAAATAAATTTCACAGAGGAGAACGAACCAAATTCATTGAATAGCTTGAAAATAGAACGGCCAATAAAATGAATTCAAGGAATAATAATGGCAACTGGCTGTTAGGTTAGGCGGACAATAAATGTCAGTGACTGTTAGGTTACCGAGGAAATTTGAATAGCCACTAGATTTCAGAAAGCCCCAAACCGATATGGATCACTATTTTACAGATTCTGCTATGTACCGGACTTCAAAACACGGAATTGAATATACCGTAGAGATTATCATGACGAGACGATCAAAACGGCATACGGATATCAGCGATACGATTTAATTATAAAAATTTGAATTTTCTACTGTGGAACATGTACAAAATCGCAGAAAATTAAGATCGACGGAGCCAAAGATGTCCGAATTTGGAAAAACGAAAAATGACGCTTTGCTCAGAAGATGATTTAGAATTTTCTATATAAAAATATTCAGGTTTCGAAAACGTTTTATTTTCATCGCTTTTTAACCGATTAAATTGAAGTGAAATTACGCGCGAAATAAATTTTCATATTTTCGGACGAAAATTTACCAGTTGCTATGTTTAACTGGACGTATTTCAAATATTAAATTTTTATTTCAAAATTTTATCATTTAAAATTTCAACTAATTACGTTATTAAAACAGTTGAAATTTACGGGTCGTTACAACTTCACTACAAGTTTTTAACTTGCCATAGTCAAATACACATCCTACAATCATCTAAGTATCATTACTCAGATTAAATGAGCAAGTTTACTCTATTTATTCCATTCCAGCCTATTTATTCCAAAGTCAAATCCATAAAGCATTATTGTAGATTACAAATCGAAGTTGTTTCGGGTATGTACTGATATCCGACCCCGGTCTCTTCGAATCCAATATCATCTTAAAGCTGTTTAAGTTTAAACAATTCCATTTATATCCAGAATTACATATTACATAGCCATTCATCACAGATAGACAAACCATATTATCTCAGTTCAGTCCAATCATATCATATCACATAGCATCACAAATCACTTATCAAAGATATCAAGTAATCCAAGGCATACAATATCATTCAATTATTCATAAGCAAGATAAATTAGTCACACCATTCCAATTAATTTAAATAAATTTAATTAATTTCCTTAATCACTTTTAATCTTTCTTACTTAACATTAATTAATTACAAACCATTAATTAATCATCCTTTAATTATCCTCTTTAATTACATTAAGTAATTAGCCTTTAATTAATACATAAATTAATTAACCTTCACCCATTCACATTAATTACATTTACCCTTAATTAATTTCTCAAATCAATTATCATGTAATCACTTACATTGATTAATTATCCTTCATTAATTAACTAACCCTTAATTAATTTCCTTAATTAATCGATCCTTTAATTAATTACACTAAGTAATTAATCTTTAATTACTTCCCTTAAGTAATTTACCTTTAATTACTTTCATCAAGTAATTATCCCATTGGTTAATTATCCTCAATTAATTAACCTTGATCATTAATTAATTTAACCTTTAATTTCTAATTAAATTAATTAACCCTCAACAGATTAATCATTTAATTACTTACATTAAGTAATTATCATTTAAATAATTAATCTCAAATTACTTAATTAAATTATCCTTTATTATGAATTAATTAATCTCTAATTAATTAACTCATAATAAATTAAGTTAATTAACTACCCTTTTATCGTTAATTAAATAAATTAATTACTCTTTAATTACTTAATTAATTCTTTCTTAATTATCAATTAATTAATCTTTAATTAATTAATTCAACCCTTAATTATAACTTAATTAATCCTAAATCATTAATTAATTAAATTAATTAAACTTAAATTACTTAATTAATTTATCAATCTCAACTCATTAAAACCTTAATTAGCTTTTTAAGGTAAACCATTATCCTTTATTAATTACTTAACTATCATTAGCATATTAAAAAAAATTTATCTTTATAATTAACTTACCTAGTTAAATCATTTAGTTAAGTTTTAAAATAAAATAACATTTTAACTTGACAAATTAAGGTTAACAAATTTATATAACTTCCGAATCAAATGTTAAGAAAACATATATTTTATATAAAGAAATTTATTTAAGAAAAAGCTTTTAAACTAAATTTATTTTAAATTTCAAAACCTTGTTTTATTTAAAAACTTTTAAAATTTGGTTGAACCTTGCTTCGGGTCAAACCCGAAGATCACTCAAGTCCTGCTCGAGTAAAACCACTTCCTTTCTATATATTTTTTTCAAAATTAAGTTTAAACTTTAAAACTGAAACAATTTCATTCACGTTCGTACCCGAGACTCTACCCGAGTTCCTAACCCAAACACCTGAACTTCCCTTCGAGTCAATTCCACAACCCAACCTACTGATACCCCAGCACCACCGTGCACATGCACCGATCAACGCTAGAGCTCCGACCATCCATGACACCTTCGGCACACCGACAATCACCTAATCCTTCGATCCCGACCCCTAAATCACTAGCATAAGCCCACGATCGAAATCGAGATACTCAGTCGAAACTGGAACCAAAATCCATTGCCAAAAGCTTCCTCGAACCCACGTCCCCGACCACCGGAACACCTGAACCTTTGGCCACACCTCCGCCAGCCTTCTACACTGCTTTCCCCCAAATCCTGAGCAACTCGAATCACCAGAGACGCCGCGGTGACGAGATATCCAACCTCGACCCATTTTAGGGCTTAAACCCTTCTCCGATCAAATTCCGACGCCACAGTGATGAAGAAAATCATCCACCATTTTTCCTGGCCTCGATAACTTCCCAGCTACCTTCATACGAAACCCCGACCACCCGAGTACCCCCGGCCGCCAGTATTTGCTCAAAAGCCATTTTCTGGTCATCACAGAAATACACACTCGATACAAAACTAAAAATCATGATTTTCATTTTAAAAATCCTAAATTTCAAAGAAGATTCAGGTTATAAACATGAATCAGCAAACTATGACGATGGATTTAACATGTTCTTAAGTTTTCTACTGTTCTTCCTGTTTTCTAGGAAATTTTCAAACTGAATTTGCTTAAATCTATTCTTAAACTTTGATTATGCTTAAACAAAAATATCTTGTTTAAATTCTTCATCCTATAAAAGATTGTATGGAGAGATTTTAAATTTTGATTTATTTTTAAACTCTGGAGTTAAGAAACAGGGATATACCCAGTTATACAAACATGCACACTTCAACACATATAAATATACAGAGATCACACTTATATATGCACATGTAAAGCATACTTTATTCCAGTAATTCACATGAAATCAGATTTCCATTTACTTAAGTTTTTAATAAGAATGTTTACTCACTGATTTGAAGACAAGGGCATTGCTTGCTCTGTTTTTGTTGACCTTCTTCTCTATTGAGTTGCTTGCTTGCTTTAAGTCATGAAATGCAGAAATGTTTATCTTTTGTTTAACTTACTTAGCTTCGAGTGAAGGAAATAAAATGTAAAACAATGCAGTGATATGAAGGTACATTTATAGGAAGTGGAAGTGTACCAGGCAAGCAAACAATGTGGCTGCCGATTTTTGTTTGCAGGCTCTTTTTTTCCTAATCTTTTGCTTTTACCTTAATTTGATTTTACAGTGATTAGATATATTATAGGTTGATTTGATTTTATGCTTGACTTTGATTTTATTTTTGACATTGATTATATGTTTTGTGTGCTTGGATTTAAATGTTGTCTCCCCTTTTGTTTACATACATACATTCATTCATATTCATACACATGTATAAAAATACGGTTTTGTCTTGTTTTATCATATATATATGTATATTTGTCCTCAATATGTTTATACTTATTTATATTTTCATACTTATCTACACATTTCTTATTTGATTTGAACATGTATACAAATACTATACTTAATTTCTTTCTTACAATTTCTATGTACATTAGTTCATATCGTAAATATATATATTACTTATACTTGTTCATATATTTAAATATATTAAGCTTATATATCCTTATTTATCATATATATGTTTGTACATTTTATACAATATTCTCCCGATATTTTACTTATGTGTACTCTGTCCTTATATGTGTATATATCCATATTTATGCAAACTTTCATGTAGATTATTTCGTATGAGCCTACATTCATATACTCATATATGTATATACTTATACATATGTCATAAAGCTTGAATGTATTTACCTATATATATTTATGGACATTTAATCTTACTTTAAATGGTGGAATTAATATATACATTTTCTAAAATATTTAGCATAGTCAATATTCAATATAGTTTTTTAATTAATATCTAGATTCAAGTATCTTTAACATCAGAAAATTAACCTATTTGACTTGTAAAATAATATTTCAATAGTTAATTATTCAATATCTGATAGCTCAAAAATCCGGGTCGTCACACAGCCTATATATACTAATATATATTATGCTCATTTGTTTTAAAACCAGGTATATATATACAATAAAATATTTTATACAGACTTATCTAAACCTTTACGTAGAAATTGATCTATAGTTTACATGAACTATATATATATATATAGATTTTTGAATCACTACTAAAATCGAACAGCATAAACTATATACAATCACTACTAGAATCACTATAGAATCTTTAGAATATTAATTATTGAATCACTATCGAACAACATAAACTATCTATATATATTCTAACAGGCAAAAACTCATATAAGCTAACATATCAATATAATATATAACTATTATTTGAACTTTACACCATAAACTGATAATATATATAACATATACTTTTACATAAAACATATATTCCATACATATATACTGACATAAAATATCATTCTAAAGAAATATTTTAGTTAAACATACCCAAGTATAAACGAAACAGGTCTCACAAATTAAACGAATGCAGGCTATAAGAATATATGTATATATAAAATCAATTATATAATGCCAATATAAGCTTGTTTACAAAACCGAACATGTACTTATAAACCGAAATCAAAATATGCATAAGTTTTATATATATATATATATATATATATATATATATATGTATATGTATATGCACAGTATACAACTCGAGAGGAAATCAGTGAAGGGAAAAACAAGGCTCACCGCGACAAGGCCGGTAAGGCGGTGGCTAAGGAGGCACTACAGCTCGAGAGAAGATGGGAGGTCTTCGGTAAAATGGAAGGGAATGGTGGATTAAGAGAGGCGAATGGCTGCTTGGAGGGTTTTGTCAGAGATAGAGAAGGTGGCAAGGGGAGTGGAATGGTTCGACCCTGTTGATGATGATGGATTCGGCCTAGGTTTTTGATAAGGAAAGGAGGTGATGCTGAGGCTAGAGTGAAGATGAGTGGTGGGTCGCGTGGTGTTGCCGTGGCCATGTAGGAGATGGTGAGACGACTGTTTGGTTGACAAGGCAGAGAATTGAGAAATGAAGGGGCAGAGATGAGAAAACTAGCAGATGCTTGGGAAAAATAAAATGTCTCCAGGCTAAACATTGATTTATTTTATTATATTATAAAGATAGATCGAAAGTAAAAGAAAGGCAAGAGACAGAGATACGCATAACGAACCATTGAAAAATCAAAACTAGGAATAGCAAAAGTCATCAATCAAACAGCTGGCTGAAATTATTAATAGCTGATGGCTCTTCAATTTCACGTGGGTATTGAAAAGATGCACCTAAACTTAAAGGCCCAAAATACGAAACTGAAATGGAAATCGTTTCCGTAGATTTTGTCGTCTTCCGAACTCCGAAACACCCAAACGAATATACTTTTGAGATCAGCACGACGAGACGATCAAAACGGTATACAGATGTCAGAGGTACGATCATCCTATCAAAAGTCGATATCGGTACCGAAATGCTGCTAATCTGTCGAAAATAAGATAAACGAGGCAATAGAAGTCAAAATTTGGAGAAACAAAATATGACATCTCACTCAGAAGATGATTTACAAATTTTCTATAGAAAAATATTCAGGTTTGGAAAACATTTTATTATCATCAAATATTAACTGATTTAAATTGAAATAGAATTACACAAGAAAATAAACTTCCATATTATCTGATGAAAATTTAACGGTTGCTATGTTTAATTAGACGTATTCCAAATATTAAATTTATATTTCAAAATTTTATTGTTTTAAAATTTCACACAATTTCAATTAATTATATAAAACAAATAAAATTTATTAAGAATTACGGGTCGTTACAGAAACCAATAGAATGAAATATGTAAGTTGTGCATAGAGCATTTTATTCGCATAACAATTCTGATTTGAATACATGATTTGTGGAAATTCACACTAGTCCAAACTAGGATTTTTCGCTCGATTCTTGACGGCGAACATTTGATATGATTTTTTGATATGAATTGAAGTTTTCTATCGTAGTTTATGGCTATGCAAGGAGAATGGAGATTTCTAATCAAGGAATCGGATCAAAGTTCGCATTAGAATATCGAGTTAACGATACTAGTTCAAAGGTGAAATGTGTGTATTCATGTAAGCTATTAGAATTGATATTTAGTATAAGTGATATATGTACATTGTATAAACTTAAATAATATTTAAAATTCTATGTTGTTTGGCTTATGGGATGTTTGGGAAAATGATACTTGTTTAAAGTTGTATGAATAATCTATTAATTAATTATCTAAGGCTGTTGAGTGTAAAGAGCACTTGGTAGCTTATTTATCACCCTTGTACGATAAAAAGTTCTAAACCTGGACAAACCATTAGTTTTTTGGTTGTTATGGATGTGTGATGGATTCTTTTGTTGCATATGATGGTCGTACTGCTTCTGTATGCATATGATTATTATATATGTTGGGTGTGCTGCTTGTGCTATTAATTGAAACAACTAATATATTAATCTTTTTACATAATTTTAACTCTTTTGGATTACATAAGTGAAATACAGGTTTATGGAAGCAATAGCTGTTGCTTTTGGTTTCATAAATTAAGTTTGTTTGCCCGACTAATAGGTACGTTTTCGGATTACGGTTTTTGTATCGATATTTTATTATTTTTCACATGGTTTGGGATGCTTTTTTAATTGAAATATGATATATATATATTGTAATTATGATATTATTATTTTCCGGACCTATCCGCGCAAATGAGACTCTGCCGAAATTTTTCGTATATTTAGGACTTAGAAATTTTTTGTAGAAATTGTGTTATTTTCAAATTTTTGTTAAACTTAAATAGGTAAGATTAATTATTTATAAATTGATTATTTTTAATAAAAATATATCAAATCTCTTGATTCTTTCTTGTTCCTTTTCGGTGACGAAAAGTTTTGAGTGGGGGAGATTGTAACAACCCGTATTTTTGATAATTAAAAATATTAAATTTAATAAGATTTTAGAATTTAATATTGTCAAAAATTAAAATTTATGATTTATAAATGGAAAAAATTATTAGAATATAATTTAATGATGTTAATTGAATGAAATTGACAACTGTTTTAATGCAATTCCAATTATTGGTAATAATGAAGGTTAATAAGAAATAAATTAAATGTTGTATAAAATGGTGAAATTATATGCTATTTAATTGAAATAGGTTTTATTATAGAATATGAAATCAATTATTTAGTGCGTAAATTTATTAGCGTTTGTTTGTAAACAATAAATTTGAAATGTGTTTAAATACTTTAATGTAAGAATTATTTTATTTCTCACTCATTTGGTCAATCCATTCTAAAATTTAACTTTGTAACCGATTAAATTTTATGCAATTGAAATATTGAAGTTAATATGAGCGACAATGTTAATTGTAAGGTAATGAGAATAATAAGATGGAAACTTATGTTAGATAAATTCATAAGGTATTTGATGATTTAATGATAAGAATGTAAATCAAAATAATAGAATTTATTGAAATTTAAATTATAATAACTAGGTTTTATTTCTATTGTAATTTAACTTTGTAATTAATTTTATGTTTAAATCTTGAAATTAACATGGAAATTGAATTTCAAAAGATCATTAAATTTCTGTATAATCAAGAATGATAAAATGGTTAACTTTTAAATTTAAATTTAAAAGTGATTAAATTGATTTTAAAATAATAATTCATTTAATTAACGTGTAAAATTAGTCTTTTTGGGCACTATCTCGGATTTCGATGAAGCAAGTTTCATCGGATCCGTAATTGTGAATTATTATAGGATTTCAAGTTTCGTAGCGATCGGACTTATCGTTTGATCGTGCGAGCTCGAAACGCATAATAATCAATTAAAGAATTTAAATAAATATAATTTGATTTTAAAAGATAACTTCTATATACATTGGAATTAGAATTTGAAATTGGTTTCATTGAGTTTAAAAATATCGAAAACCTATATTTCGATATATGGGATGACCTATTTTCGTTTCGGAAACGAAACGGGCTTTTCGGGTCCTTGTTATCGCTTTGACCCATTCGATCTGTTCCATCCATTCTTATTCATCTTTGCCTATATATATGTTGTTATAAACCCTAGCAACTCTATTCTATTTTCTGTACGTACAATTTCTGTTCTTATCTGTTCCATTGTCTGTTCCTTCTCAATGGCAGACATCTCAAACCCTAATTACAATTTCAAATCAAATCGAAAAATCCAAACTGCTCAAATCCTATCATATAATATATCATCGTGAAGCTCTCGACGAACGTAATCTATGTCTGCAATTCGTTTTTTGATTGGAGGCTTTGGTTGTCCAGAAATTGGCGATCTTTCTCAGCCATCCGTTGTAGGGTTTTCCAAATCAACGGTGGATCGTCAACCAATCGACGATTAGAGTGCACAGTATTCCTAGAGGACGTCGAGCAGCATTCATCCATGTGGTTGGATCATCTTTGAGGCGATGGATTTCGCTAAGAATGGCTATAGAAGGCGACGGCGGCGGCCGGTCGTTGGCAACGCCTCTAGACGCCGCGACTTCGGTGTGTGGTCGGTTGGACGAGGGGGAGACGATGATGAGATCGGATCTGGGTTCATTTGGCCATTGTAACGACCCGGTATTTTCAACCATTCGCATCCATTATAAGTGTCTAGGTAGACACTCATGTCAGACTTGAATTGCTCAAAATACCGCGTTGTAAATAAAAATTTGGTAAACTCATCATATACAGTAAATAAATAATCACAGATCACAGAGTAATATAATGCAACGGAAGTAAAAGAGATAGTAGTCCATGAAGCTACTATATAAATACATCAGAGTTAATTAAGATACAATAGGAATACCAAGATACAACAGAAGTAACAGTATGAAAATCAGGTACAACTGGAATCAACTGGATAACAAAATGAATAGATATCTGGATCTTCAAAGCAAAACTCCAGCTCCAAAGGTGAGTCTCTAATGCTGTATCACTCAGTCTGACCCGAGCGTAAAGCAAAACACAAAACACTCGAGTCAGGACATACATACTTATATAATGTAAACCAACTCAAGTGAACTGTAATAAAGGTACAAGTAACTCAAAGAATGCTTGGGATCGCCCATTCTTTAAGGATCCGTTAAACTATCTACTATGTAGTAATATACGCTATATACAGTAGTGTCTAATTAGTAAAGTATAATCATATAGAAAATAGCGTTAAGGGGATGGTGAACCTTAACGCGGTCGGATCTTTAAACCAAAATCGTAGTGGGCTCGATATGGTAAGTGACACGGCACAACTAGGCAATGCCAGGGTAGATATACCAATTACGCATCCGGGCTGGTGGTGACGCATAGCAGCCACTACCGCCCACCTCAAACAACACTCCCAAATTGAGGGGTGCACCCAAACAATCACAAAGTAATAGAATGGTATCGAAGAAGTGTGTCCGATAAGAGGTGCTACCTCCTTGGCCCGTCAATCGCTCCTGTTTTAGCCACTTTATGCCAACTCACGAGAGTTGGGTCCACGTATATACCTTAGGATCGTCGCCACCATCCTACTTCATTCTGGAAACTCCACCGCGTACACAGTTGTTAAAGTGGTTTTCGGTATCGACAGAGAGTATGTCCATATCCGATCCCGGTCTCCTTAACAACCAATCGTTATTATAACCCGTGGTTATAAATTTCAAAATAGTTTATGTTTCAAATCAAATACATCCTTTAAACCATTTCAAAATCATATCATTTATTTCAAACTAATACATACTTTCAAACCCAAAACATATCTATTCAAAACCAATTCAAAAATATATCATTTCCATTTCAAAACCAATTCAATAATGTATCATTTCAATAAAACCCAAATTTCAAAATCATTGAATATTTCCTTTAATTTATTAAACTTGAAATCTTCCTTTAAATTATCATAGCATTTTGGTAATGTAACCTTAAGGAATCATAGCATTTTTGGAATGTAATACTTTCCAATTTAACATTTTATATAATCAAAGTATTTATATACTTACAAATTTTTAACATGGTCATTTTATCATAGCCTTATAGTTAAATAAACTTTGTTACTGTAATATCCAATTTAATGCTGAAATTCTTATGTTAAGTTAGGAGTACCTTATTAACTTACATTATCATTTCAATAAAGAAACTTTATTATTTTAGTCATTAAAATATGTCATTTACATTAATTAAAACTTACATATTAAATGTACTTTTTAACTTACATTTCTATTACAGTAAAGAGCATTTATCATTTAATCAATATTACACTAATTAAACTTACATTATCAAATGTACGTTTAATTTACGTTTTATTACAAAAAGGGCATTTATTATTTTAAATCAATATTACACTAATTAAGCTTACATCATCAAATGTACGTTTTAATTTACGTTTTATTACAAAAAGGGCATTTATTATTTTAATCAATATTACACTAATTAAACTTACATTATCAAATGTACGTTTTAATTTACGTTTTATTACAAAAAGGGCATTTATTATTTTAATCAATATTACACAAATTAAGACTTACATGTTTCTTTCATTAATTAAGACTTTACATGTTTCTTTCAGTAGGTAAAACTTTACATATTTCTTTCATTAATTAGAACTTTACACGTTTCTTTCATAAATTAAACTTTACATATTCGTCATCTTTGTTATTGCAGTAAAGAACATTTCTTATATTAATCAATTAAAATATTAATTAAACTTACATCTCACATGTGTGTTTAACTTACATTTTTCCATTTTAAAGTCATAGCTATTTATCTTACAAAACATAACATTTCACAAAAGAATATTTTATCATAGTTAATATAAAAATCAAATTCTTTACAAATTTATTCCTTTAGACATCAATTCCACTATGATTCCAAAACTTATTACAAGATGTCCCATAAAAAAAATGTATTTCATTTTATTTATTCAAAATACATTAGTTATTATACAAAATATGTCCATCCTAGGAAATAACCTTTATTACAATTACTAAGTTATATTTAAGATTCCAAATTAAATCAAACTTAATTATTAAGTTATTTATCATAAATAAGACTCTCTAAATTCCATTAATTAAAATTTCATGTCAAATGTTCATTTTTAACATGCATTTTATTTTCACAATAAAGAGCATTTATTGTCAATATCACCTATTTCCAAATTAGGTTATATTTCCAATCACAAATTTCCATTCATTTATTTAACATTTTTAATACATATGAAATCATTTTTCACTTTATTAAATCATTTTAAAAACCAAATTTAAATTAAAATATCAAAATTTACATTTTCAAAATACTTAAAACTTCCAGAAAAATTTATAAAATAACCGTGGGTCTGTATAATATTTTCTAACCTAGGTCAAGTGATACGGATAATATATCATATCAATCCGTAATTTACAAAGAAAAATCCGGGTTCTATCATTTCAAACCCGCAATCCCAAGTTAAATAAAATAAATAAAAATCACTTAGGCTTATCTTTTCAGCCCATAACGATCTTTCCCTATTCTAAAGTCCGTTCGGGTATGTATCATTTCAACCCATAGTGATTCTATTCTACAGGGAACTTGCAGTGTGAGAACAGAATATAAATAAACAGTAAAATAAAATAAAATATAACAGATGATGTAATAGGCATATAAACAGTATTTAATATCATATAAATATATCACAGGCATGTATAACATAATATAATTATTTCTACACTTTCACTTGCTATCAATTCACAATAATATAAGTATGAATGTCAGGTGTGATTACTCACCTTTTTACGCTAAAGTTTGCAAAGCAAACACACAAACAAAAATCC
The DNA here is from genome assembly GCA_030737815.1 of Allium fistulosum. Taxonomy (NCBI): domain Eukaryota; kingdom Viridiplantae; phylum Streptophyta; class Magnoliopsida; order Asparagales; family Amaryllidaceae; genus Allium; species Allium fistulosum. The sequence goes on from CM060902.1 coordinate 1,530,905,252, forward strand.
GGAAAGCACGAAAGCACGACTAGACACAATTCTGATTTGAATGGATGGAGAGCCAAGATATTGATCTTGTATATAACCAATACACAAATCATAAGAATAAGATTCAACACAACAAAAGATGAATTAAACTATGCAATTACGAATCAAAGAACATAACCTTGCTTTCAACCACCAAGTGGGCTTTGCCATGGTCTAATGGTGAGGAGGAGGTTATGTTGTGGTGGTGGAGGCTGAGCTATGCAAGGAGAAAACAAAAGGAAAAAAAGAGGAAATAAAAAAAGTGGAAAAAAGGAGAAGGAAGCCATGGAAATAACCTAGAGCTTGTTGTATTTTCTTCATGCAAATGAAAATGAGAGGATGAGAACTTGTACGTGAATAAGAAATAAAAAGAAGGCAGCTAGGGTTTCAAGAGATTTGAATGGCTAAGATGTAGGGTTTAGAAAATAAAAGGCTAGTGAATGAATGGGATTTATTCCCTATTTAATAAAAGAAACTTACTGTAAAATATTTCAGTCAGAAGAGGCAAATGAGGAACTGAGATATTGAGAAGATTTTTATGTGATTTGATAGAGTAAATGCTAGGAAAATAAAGAGATAAGAAATAAAGAGAAAAAAAAGTTATACATATATTATTCCTAAATGCATGTGAAATATGTGAACATAATGGGAAATAAATTTTGTATAAGTATGGAAAAAGGAAATACACGGCTATAGAAGAGAAAAAAAAGAGCTAAGGAGTTATGAATGCTAAGGAAACGGAAAGGCATAAGTTAAGGAGAAAGAAACGTACAATATATTTTATTTTTAAATTCAAATGAAAAATGAAAGATGGGAAATAAATTTTGTAAGTGAATTTTCAACTTGATATGCAAGGCTATGAGTAGAGTAATTCATGGCTAGGAATGAGGAGGAAACGGCTAGAAAATAATAAAGGCCATGCAAATGAAGAAGGCAAGAGTTTAACCAATGAAACGTATGCCTCTTAAATTTCTCCAAGCCATTTATTTTCATACATTTCTTTCTAGAAATGAAATGTGAAGTGAATGTGTACGTGAATTATGAAGTGGAATGGATGGCAAGAAAAGATCTGAACGGCTAAAGAGGAGTAAATGATAGAAAAACAAAAAGGCTAGGAAATAAAAGGTAAGAAATAAGGAGAAAGAAACACACATACATACATATATATATTTATATATATATATATATGTGTGTGTGTGTGTGTGTGTGTGTAATGACCCGTATTTTTACGGATCTAAACATCGTAAAATAGTTGACATTCGGTCAAATTGTTGATAAGTCGTCCAGAGTCTAAGTCTTAGGTCGTATGAGGGTTTGGAGCAACCTAAGGAAGTTGGCGAGTTAAGGGGTAGGCGGCTTAGTGAAGTGGAGCGACCTAAGGATTGGAACGACCTAAGAAGTTAGGTCGTGTAATAGTTAGGTCGTATAGAAGATAGGTCGTATGGTGGCTTAGGTCGTGGGGTAGGTTAGGTCGGATGAGCGACTTAAGGTAGTGGACGACCTAAGGAGTTAGCGACTTAAGTCTGTGAGCGACCTATGGGGTGGTTTAGTTAGGTTGTAAGCGAACTAAGAGAGTAGACGACTTATAGGATTGGCGACTTAAAATAGTGGTGAGCGACCTAAGAGTTAGCGACCTATAAGGGGTTAGCGACCTAGTAGTTAGCAGGTTAGCGAAGTTAGGTCGTTAGACGACTTAAGGATTTAGGTCGTATCCTGGCTAAGTTAGTAAGGTCGCGTGTGTGTTTTAGGTCGCCGGTTTGTTAGGTCGTAGGTCGCGGATGCGCGTAGGTCGCTTGGATGCGCGTTGGCTTAAGTCGTAGGTCGTAAGTCGTGACATAGTTAGGTTGCGCATTGTTTAGGTCGCGTGAAGGCTTAAGGGGTTTAGGTCGCTGAGTCGTGAGCGACCTAGGAGTTGAGTCGAATGTGTGCTAAGTCGCAGGATGTTAGGTCGCGATCTTTGATAGGTCGCTAAGCCGCATTCGTGGGTTAGGTCGTAGGTCGTATGAATGCGCTGAACTACTAAGTGTTAGGTCGTGAGTCGTAGTGGCTTTGGTTGTTAAGTCGGAGGTTGTTAGGTCGTGGGTTCTTAGGTCGTGGACGACCTAATTCCGAGTGAACGACTTAAGGAGGATTTCAGCTATAAATACTCATCCATTTCCTCACTTTTTGGGATCCGGATTTTGAAGCGACGAAGTGCTGCCATTTTGAGAGATCGACTTCTACACTTCTTCACTTCTTTTCTCCACTCTAATATTGTGATTCCTTCCATCCAAATCGAAGATCAAATTAAAGATCCAAGAGCTAAAGTTGAAGATCTTCATCCATCGAAGAGAGATTTCATCGTTTGAAGCGGATTCGTGATAGATCGAGTTTGACCCTTCGCTGTCCAGATCTGAAGTGTGTTGCTTTTGAGGTGTTTAGGTGATTTGGTGAGTGGTGATTATCTCTCACACGGATCCAAAGGAGTATATCGGATCGTTGGCTTGATTTTGTGTTAAAGTAGTGATTTCCATGCATTTTTGTAAACCTAAGTATAGATCCATATAGATCCATTGTTCATGATGATTTGACAACCATTTTACTACATGATAACCTATGCAAGTTCATTCATCAAGGTTGTAGAGATATTGCTCATGTTTTCATGCTTGTTAGACTTTCAACTCTTTATTTACGAAATTGCCATTATTGATAATATTGTTCATTAGATCATATTAGAATGCTTGATTACTTGGATTAATGTTTGACTTGATTGATTGTTATGAATTAGATGATTGATGATTTGATTTAGACCGAAGATGATTCAAAAGCTAAGGGAAAGGCTCTTGAATTGGAAAAGCTGCTTGTGGCATATGTAGCGGATGATGAAGGTCATATGGATAGATTTGATGATGATGTTGGGATGAGGCTTTGCTATGATGATGATGATGAGGCGAAGCATGATATGAGAAAGCCTTGGTTTAATCCAGACGGGATCACTCCAAGCATGTTGATAACTCGGTGAAATGGTTCGAGTTGAGGATAATGGTTTGCTCGAGAGGCGCTTGAGCTAGTATGGAAATAGTCGTCGAGGAGGATGACTAGAAGGCTGAGATCTCATCGTTGTTGAAGGTTCTAGCATGCTCAAATCAAGAGTACGTTGGGAAGATTCGATAGTCCCTGAAGGCTACTGATTGGTAGTCGAGTACTCTGGGCAGATTCGATAGTCCTAGGCACGGGTCACGATGACGTGCAGAGTTATGTCTAGAACCGGGGTTTCCATTAGCCCTTGACGGACGGATGAAAGAATGAGCCGGTCATTCAATTAACGATGATATCGAAGCAATGATAACAGTGATAGCCAGAGTCATGGATGTTTGGATGTATCGTCATTCGGACTCAAGAGCGGTATTTTCAGGGTGCTTATCTGATCTTGGTTTAGGCCTTGGGGGTTTGTACTTAGAAAACATCGCCCTTGACTCGAGTGATAATTGCTTTACTTTAAATTGTACGCTCTGCTATGTTTGCTTCTGCTTAGTGTGTGTCACTATAGAAAGAGGCGGAGTGGGAGGGTTGTATTCCTATTCCTTTTCCTTTATGCTCTTTTGGTATGTTGTTAGTTAATTTACTGCTCACTAAGACTGTTGTCTGACTCAAGGCTTTATGTTTTAACTCTTATTGCCTTGAGCTGTTCGTCCATTTTGGGACGGGCAGACTAGGTAGCAGGTGACAGGTGCTGTTCTTGCTTTTCACGATGCAGATGACGAAGACGAGCTGGAGTATTGCATATTATTTCTTACTATATGTACTGGATGTTCCGCTGCTTGTATATTCTCCGAGTGTTATTTAGTGAGGCTTGATGTATTGACTATTCCGATGTTTGTATTCAACTATTATGAAGTTTTATTGACGAGATTCTATTCTGTGAAGCTTCACTACATGTATATTCTATTGTATTTTGTCCATGCACTGTGAGTAATACGATAGATTCTGCTGTTTTAATTTACCCTGGCAATCGTCCATGACTGCCTGGCATGCTTTACAGCGCACTATCTCTAGGTTCCGTGCGGGGGTCATGGGCGGTCGTCACATTTGGCATCAGAGCTTTGGTTAATCGATTTTACCCAACGCTCGCTGACGTAACTACGTATGAGAGATGTAATTGTATTTTGATGGATGATTACTATATATAATATAGTAGCTTAGTAGAGTTTGAGTCCTTTATGCAGTTGTTTCTCAAGGTGTGCTAATCATTCTTTTTATAGATATTGAGAATGAGTCGAAGAGGGAGACCAGCTGCTAGGGAGGGCCGTGCTACTGAAGGGGCTGCTGATTATGCTGCTATGTTCGAAGCTATGATGACTACTATCATGAGAAGGATGCCAGCTCCGGGGTCATCGGTGGATGTTGGAGTTCAAGTTCAAACTCCAAAACCAATGGATTTTGCTAAGCTGTGTAAGGATTATTCTGCTCTTGGAGGGAAGGTTTTCTTAGGAACATAATCAACCATTGAAGTCCAAAGGTGGATAGATGCTTGTAGAAGAATCTTTGGTGATTTGGGAATTGAGGATGCGACTAAGAGGAAGTTAGCATCAAGGTAGCTTCAAGGAAGAGCTTCTGATTGGTGGAACTCTATCACTATTGATACTCCGGAGGAAGAGATTACTTGGGAGCAATTCCAAGTCAGGTTTGAAGCTAAGTTCATTTCTACAGATCAGAAGTCTGTTCTGTTCAAGAAGTTTGTGGAGCTCAAGCAAGGTGGAAGACCAGTTCTTGAGTATGTATCGGAGTTTGAAGCTTTGTCCAAGTATGCCCGGTCGTATATTGAATCTTCGTATCAGAAGAATGAGAAGTTTGTGACAGGCTTGGACAGTTATCTTGGGAGACAGTTGGTGGATCATTTGGATGATTCATTTGAAAAGCTTGTGGAGAAAGCTCTCAGGCATGAGAATCTGTTTCCTAAAGAAGGATCTGTTGTTGCTGTGACCAGGGAAGAGTCTAAACCTCAGCAGGGTGGAAACAAGAAGAGGAAGCAGCAACAGCAAAAGGGTAAGGATGGCCAGAAGAAGCCGAAGAGCGAAGTGACCTGCTACAATTGTCAGCAGAAGGGCCATTTCTCTAGAGATTGCAAGAATCCGAAGGTGCAAGTGAAGTGCCACAACTGTGACAAGCTGGGGCATGTTAAGAGGAATTGTCCAGAATCGAGAAGGGACAAGCAGATTGTGCAAGCTTATGCTTTGGGAGCTGTTCCATCATCTTCGAAAGCTCCTACCGCTGAAGAGAAAGGAAAGAGTGTAGTGGTTCAAGGTACTCTTTTCCTATGTGGTGTTCCAGTTAGAGTGCTATTTGATACTGGGGCGTCGCATTCGTTTGTTTGTAGTGAACTTGTAGGCCGGTTAGGTTTGGAACCGGATATTGTTGATAGGCCATTGGTTGTGACTAATCCAATTGGGGGTTCGTCTTGTTTGTGTATGCTATGCCGTGGTCTGATTGTATCGAGTCATGATTGCTCTTTTGTTTGTGATTGTTTTGTTCTGAACTTTGCAGGGTTTGGAATTATTTTGGGTATGGACTGGCTTAGGAAGTATGCGGCAAAGGTTGATTGTGAAAGGTTGGAGGTGACAGTCGAGAATGTGGAGGGGCGAAGGATTGTGATACGATGTAAGCATGAAGAAGGCGTCTTCATGAGCTTCATGTATTCGCTGGTTGTTCCACGGGATGGACTGTCATCGTTGCCAATCGTTAATGGATTTGAGGATGTCTTTGACGAGGTCAAAGGGCTACCGCAGCATAGAGAGATCGAGTTTTGTATAGATCTAGTTGAAGGAGCCAGACCTGTTGTGATGCCTCTTAGGCGGATGGCGCCTAAGGAACAGCAGGAGTTGAAGGTGCAGGTTGATGACCTTTTACAGAAAGGATTCATTCGGCGTAGTGTGTCCGAATGGGGTGCACCAGTTGTGTTTGCAACCAAAGCGGATGGATCGTTGAGGTTGTGTGTGGATTATCGTGAGCTGAATAAGGTGACTAAGAAGAACAAGTATCCATTGCCAAGAATAGATGACTTGTTTGATCAGCTTCACGAAGCTAAGGTGTTTTCTTAGATAGATTTGGCAACGGGATTTCACCAGTTGAGAGTGGCTAAGGATAGTGTGCCGAAGACTGCTTTCAGGACACCATCCGGTTTTTTTGAGTGGCTGGTAATGCCGTTTGGATTGACTAATGCGCCAGCATATTTTGTGGATCTTATGAATAGAGTGTTCAGAGATCAGTTGAGCAAGTTCGTGCTAGTGTTCATGGATGATATTCTGATTTATTCCAGAACGGAAGAAGAGCACAAGACGCACTTGCGTATTGTTTTGGAAATCTTACGGAAACATCAGATGAAGGCTAAGTTTTTGAAGTGTCACTTCTGGAAGAGTGAAGTGAGGTTCTTCGGCCATGTTATCTCTGGAAATGGAATAGCGGTTGATCCCGCCAAGGTGGCAGCAATCCAGGATTGGGGTAGACCTAAGAATGCATCTGATGTGAGAAGTTTTCTTGGATTAGCAGGATATTATCGTCGATTTATCAAAGACTTCTCCAAGGTGGCTGCACTGTTAACAGGATTGACAAAGAAGAGCCTAGTATTCAGATGGGAAGATAAGTGTGAACAAGCTTTCAGAATCCTGAAAGAGCGATTGACAAGTGCTCCTGTTTTGACTATTCCTAGTGGGAATGATGAGATGGTGGTTTACACCGACGCATGTGGTACTGGACTTGGAGCAGTACTGATGCAGAAGGATAAAGTTGTTGCGTATGCAAGTCGACAACTGAAGCCGCATGAAAGGAATTACCCGACTCATGATTTGGAGTTAGCGGCGATTGTATTTGCTCTGAAGATGTGGAGACATTATCTATTGGGAGTTCGATTCGAGTTGTTTACAGATCATAAGTCATTGAAGTATCTTTTCTCCCAAAAGGATTTGAATCTTCGGCAGCAACGGTGGCTAGAGTTTTTGGCATCATATGATTTTGGTATAGCTTATACTCCGGGAAAAGGTAACGCAGTGGCAGATGCGTTAAGTCGAAGACATGCAGGATTGGGAGCCATGTTTTCAGAATGGAAGAATCTCGAGTGTTTAGCTGGATTTGACTTCAGGCCTAGATGTGAATTGGAACCTGAAATGTTGGCAAACTTATCGATAAGACCGACTCTTGTGGAAAGGATAGGCAAAAGCCAAAAGCAAGACGATAAGCTTGTCAAGATTATCCGTGATTTGGAATCTGGATTGGACCCAGAAAAGGATAAAGGATTCGAGGTCGATCGAGAGGGTTGGCTTCGGAAGCAAGGACGACTAGTTGTTCCCGATATAGATGAATTGAGGAGTGAAGTTCTGAAGGAAAGTCATCACTCGAAGCTGACAATTCATCCAGGTGGAAATAAGATGTATCGGGATATGAAGAGAACCTACTACTGGGAAGGTATGAAGAAGGATGTTGGAAATTTCATTTCCAAATGCATGAACTGCCAGTTGGTGAAAGCCGAGCAGAAGAAGCCCAGTGGATTGCTTCAGCCATTAGAAGTTCCTACATGGAAGTGGGAGCAAATATCGATGGATTTTATTGATGGATTACCTAGAACAAGAACGGGAAATTAAGGGATTTGGGTCATCGTAGATCGTCTGACTAAGAGTGCAAGATTCATTCCTGTTCGATCGACTAGGACTGCATCAAAGTTGGCAGAGTTGTATGTTAAGTGGATAGTTCGATTCCATGGTATTCCGAAGAGTATAGTGAGCGATCGAGACCCATTGTTCACTAGTGGATTTTGGAAGAGCTTTCAGGAAGTTTTGGGAACCGAGTTATGTTTTAGTACAGCTTATCATCCCCAAACAGATGGTCAAACTGAGAGAGTCAACCGATTTTTGGAAGATCTTCTTAGAGCTTGTGTTTTGGATTTCGGAGGATCATGGGAAGATCACCTTCATTTGGTGGAATTTCATATAACAACAGTTACCAGTCGAGCATTGGTATGGCACCGTATGAGGCATTGTATGGAAGACCGTGTAACTCTCCGACATGTTGGTTAGAGACAGGAGAAAAGCTGATGCTTGGGCCAGAAATGATTCGACAGACTTCAGATTGTATAGAGATCATTCGGCGACGAATGAAGGCAGCCCAAGACCGTTAGAAAAGTTATGCCGATAAGCGTCGTAAGGATTTGGAGTTCGACATAGGTGATATGGTTTTTGTGAAGATTTCTCCACTGAAGAATGTTATTCGATTCGGGAAGAAAGGAAAATTGACTCCGAGATTTGTTGGACCATTCCCGATCATCAAGCGAATTGGAAAGCTCGCCTACAGATTGGAGTTACCAGAGAAGATGTCGGGTGTGCACAATGTTTTTCACGTATCGTATCTACGGAAGTATGTGCACGACTCGAATACAGTGGTTCCTGCTGATAGCTGTGAAGACTTCGAAGTTGATCCAGTCGTTAAGAGACCTCGTAAGCCGCTTCGTGTTGTGGAAACCGACACGAAACAGCTTAGGAGGAAGGTAGTTAGGTTGCTCAAGATACAATGGAGTGATGATGATAACGACTGTACATGGGAGGTGGAAGAGAGGATGAAAGCAGCTCATCCTGAACTCTTCAAGGTATGGCCCTAAGGTGTCGTGTCATCTAACGACATTGTAACTTGTTCTAAGTTTTAGAATTCTGCATGCTAAGCTAGAATTGGATGCATGGTCTGTTGATTGCTATGGATGGTAGGCATGCAGAATAGCCTTTGTTTGCTCTTGTTTGTTTGGAATTTCGGGGGCGAAATTCCTAAGGGGGAGAGAATGTAACGACCCGTATTTTTACGGATCGAAACATCGTAAAACAGTTGACATTTGGTCGCATTGTTGATAAGTCGTCCAGAGTCTAAGTCTTAGGTCGTATGAGGGTTTGGAGCGACCTAAGGAAGTTGGCGAGTTAAGGGGTAGGTGGCTTAGTGAAGTGGAGCGACCTAAGGATTGGAACGACCTAAGAAGTTAGGTCGTGTAATAGGTAGGTCATATAGAAGATAGGTCGTATGGTGGCTTAGGTCGTGGGGTAGGTTAGGTCGGATGAGCGACTTAAGGTAGTGGACGACCTAAGGAGTTAGCGACTTAAGTCTGTGAACGACCTATGGGGTGGTTTAGTTAGGTCGTAAGCGACCTAAGAGAGTAGACGACTTATAGGATTGGCGACTTAAAATAGTGGTGAGCGACCTAAGAGTTAGCGACCTATAAGGGGTTAGCGACCTAGTAGTTAGCAGGTTAGCGAAGTTAGGTCGTTAGACGACTTAAGGAGTTAGGTCGTATCCTGGCTAAGTTAGTAAGGTCGCGTGTGTGTTTTAGGTCGCCGGTTTGTTAGGTCGTAGGTCACGGATGCGCATAGGTCGCTTGGATGCGCATTGGCTTAAGTCGTAGGTCGTAAGTCGTGACATAGTTAGGTTGCGCATTGTTTAGGTCGCGTGAAGGCTTAAGGGGTTTAGGTCGCTGAGTCGTGAGCGACCTAGGAGTTGAGTCGAATGTGTGCTAAGTCGCAGGATGTTAAGTCGCGATCTTTGATAGGTCGCTAAGCCGCATTCGTGGGTTAGGTCGTAGGTCGTATGAATGCGCTGAACTACTAAGTGTTAGGTCGTGAGTCGTAGTGGCTTTGGTTGTTAAGTCGGAGGTTGTTAGGTTGTGGGTTCTTAGGTCGTGGACGACCTAATTCCGAGTGAACGACTTAAGGAGGATTTCAGCTATAAATACTCGTCCATTTCCTCACTTTTAGGGATCCGGATTTTGAAGCGACGAAGTGCTGCCATTTTGAGAGCTCGACTTCTACACTTCTTCACTTCTTTTCTCCACTCTAATCTTGTGATTCCTTCCATCCAAATCGAAGATCAAATTGAAGATCCAAGAGCTAAAGTTGAAGATCTTCATCCATCGAAGAGAGATTTCATCGTTTGAAGCGGATTCGTGATAGATCGAGTTTGACCCTTCGCTGTCCAGATCTGAAGTGTGTTGCTTTTGAGGTGTTTAGGTGATTTGGTGAGTGGTGATTATCTCTCACACGGATCCAAAGGAGTATATCGGATCGTTGGCTTGATTTTGTGTTAAAGTAGTGATTTCCATGCATTTTTGTAAACCTAAGTATAGATCCATATAGATCCATTGTTCATGATGATTTGACAACCATTTTACTACATGATAACCTATGCAAGTTTATTCATCAAGGTTGTAGAGATATTGCTCATGTTTTCATGCTTGTTAGACTTTCAACTCTTTATTTACGAAATTGCCATTATTGATAATATTGTTCATTAGATCATATTAGAATGCTTGATTACTTGGATTAATGTTTGACTTGATTGATTGCTATGAATTAGATGATTGATGATTTGATTTAGACCGAAGATGATTCAAAAGCTAAGGGAAAGGCTCTTGAATTGGAAAAGCTGCTTGTGGCATATGTAGCGGATGATGAAGGTCATATGGATAGATTTGATGATGATGTTGGGATGAGGCTTTGCTATGATGATGATGATGAGGCGAAGCATGATATGAGAAAGCCTTGGTTTAATCCAGATGGGATCACTCCAAGCATGTTGATAACTCGGTGAAATGGTTCGAGTTGAGGATAATGGTTTGCTCGAGAGGCGCTTGAGCTAGTATGGAAATAGTCGTCGAGGAGGATGACTAGAAGGCTGAGATCTCATCGTTGTTGAAGGTTCTAGCATGCTCAAAGTAAGAGTACGTTGGGCAGATTCAATAGTCCCTGAAGGCTACTGATTGGTAGTCGAGTACTCTGGGCAGATTCGATAGTCCTAGGCACGGGTCACGATGACGTGCAGAGTTATGTCTAGAACCGTGGTTTCCATTAGCCCTTGACGGACGGATGAAAGAATGAGCCGGTCATTCAATTAACGATGATATCGAAGCAATGATAACAGTGATAGCCAGAGTCATGGATGTTTGGATGTATCGTCATTCGGACTCAAGAGCGGTATTTTCTGGGTGCTTATCTGATCTTGGTTTAGGCCTTGGGGGTTTGTACTTGGAAAACATCGCCCTTGACTCGAGTGATAATTGCTTTACTTTAAATTGTATGCTCTGCTATGTTTGCTTCTGCTTAGTGTGTGTCTGGGGGCTATCACTATAGAAAGAGGCGGAGTGGGAGGGTTGTATTCCTATTCCTTTTCCTTTATCCTCTTTTGGTATGTTGTTAGTTAATTTACTGCTCACTAAGACTGTTGTCTGACTCAAGGCTTTATGTTTTAACTCTTATTGCCTTGGGCTGTTCGTCCATTTTGGGACGGGCAGACTAGGTAGCAGGTGACAGGTGTTGTTCTTGCTTTCCATGATGCAGATGACGAAGACGAGATGGAGTATTGCATATTATTTCTTACTATATGTACTGGATGTTCCGCTGCTTGTATATTCTCTGAGTGTTATGTAGTGAGGCTTGATGTATTGACTATTCCGATGTTTGTATTCAACTATTATGAAGTTTTATTGATGAGATTCTATTCTGTGAAGCTTCACTATATGTATATTCTATTGTATTTTGTCCATGCACTGTGAGTAATACGATTGATTCTGCTGTTTTAATTTACCCTGGCAATCGTCCATGACTGCCTGGCACGCTTTACAGCGCACTATCTCTAGGTTCCGTGCGGGGGTCATGGGCGGTCGTCACAATATGTGTGTATATATATATATATATGATTCTTAAATGCAATTGAAAAGAGGATATTTTGAGATGTTTGTACGTGATTAATAAGAGCAATTCACGGCTATGAACGGTGAATGGCTAGGGTAAGTAATAAAGAGGGTAGGTAAATAAAAAGGCAAGCATTAAAGAAATGTAACGCATGTCTCCTTGATTTCTTCCAAGCCTTTTATGAAAAGATATACACACAAGTGAAATCCAATAAATAAAGTTTAGATAAACAAAATAGAAAAATAAAATAAAATAACATAGAAAATAAAAATATAGAAACGCACATAGAAAAATAGAAATTGAAATACAGTAAATAACTACGTGTAAAACGCTGTAATTTATCTGATTTAAAAAGTATAACTCAGAATTTAACGAAACGAAAAGCAGAACAGATATCATAAATATATTCTACTTCAAAGAAAAAGATTAAAATTTAAAATTCAATTGTTTTTAATATTTAAACTGAAAATTCAAATTTTGACCAAAATATAAAAATTTCAAAAATCGTTTATTTATTGCATTTGGAAAATAAATTACAAACAAATTCCAAACTTACATTGGAATAATTCTAAAAATTCACTTTTAAATGATTTAAAAATCAAAATTTCAAATAAAATTTTAATTAAAAATATTCACAAAATTATGGGTTGTTACAATCCCCCCACTCAAAACTTTTCGTCCACGAAAAGGAACGAGGCATGGAAAATAGAGACAACAGATAGAATGAGATAGAACCAAGACAATATATAAAAAAAGAAGAAGATTGAAATTATACTTGGTAACAGTCGTTACAGGTAAATTCAACAAGACGGAGATGATCTTCCCAAGATCCTCTTAAATCAAGGACACAAGCACGAAGAAGATTCTTGAAAAGTTTTCCAAAACAGACCGGTAAAGGTATTTTGGGAGGAAGAACTACAAATCGAACTTTAGGAGATACGATCAATTTGGAATTCAATTCCGCGCTTAGGATGCAGGAGAATAGGAACAACCGAAGGATAAGAGATTGGAAAACAAAATAAGATGATAAATTTTAAAACCATAAAATTTTCAACTTAAATTAATAATTGATTTCATCCATTTGATTTTTCCTAAGTTAATTAAATCTTATCTATTTATAATTTCATTATCTTATCACCCAATTAACAATTTCTAAAATCGTGAATTTGAGATCATTTATTATACTCAAAATTTTATTCAATAAGTTTCATGCTTCTTTATTCCAGATGGTTATTACATTTATTCCACTTAATATATGTCTAATCACATATATTAAGTATACTTACACTTATTATGACTTACTCCAATTTATTCATAAGTTCCTTTAACTTCACTTTATACTGTATATTATTCAATTAACTTTTTATTCTATTTACCTTTATTAATCCTTTATAACTAAAATTTAAGTGTATAACATTTATTATGACCACTCAAATTTTATTTATAAAATCTCCTTTATACTGTGTGTTCTCTAATTACATATTTAACTTTTAATAATTTAGGTAAGTTATATTGGAATGCAAGTGAATATTACACAAATAAAAATTTCTTAACTAAATTATCCAAGCTTCAATATTTATTCAAATTTTGATTTCCTTTTATAATTGAAATTATCCTTTAAGATAAAATTTAAGAATTAGATTTCCGATTAACTTCAAACTATTCTAGAGATAATTAAATATACACAATATATATCAAATCAACTCTTAAATCACATATATTATAAATTAAGTCATAATTAGAAAGCCAAATCAATTTAATTCTCCAAAGAAAAACTGTAGCAAAACTACAGAATGGTCTCTTCGCTTCAAAACTCAAAAATGAATGTCGATGATGCTGCAGTCATTACCGAAATTATTTTCCAGCGACAAAGAAAAGAACACTGATTTACAAATTAAAATCCTTTGAAACAATTTCTACGTATTACCTTTAAATAATATATCCTTTTAAAACTTTCAAAACAAAGTTCGAAATCATCGGAAATTAAATTCTCACATTCTTGATTTAAATTCATTTAAATTTCCAAATTAATTTATAACCATGTTTAATTATTTAGATATGAAACTAAAGCCAATGATTATAAAATACATACAAAGTTAAATATTATTTCTTAACACCCAATTCCATTAATTATCAAAAAATTAGAAAATTAACCTTATACATATTATAATTATACAAAATTTATCCATCTACTAAATTTAAAAAAAACCATATTGTGTCAGTTTGTTCTGTTCAAGTGTTTTGGAGATCCTATCGATAGCGTTGATCAGACGAACCGATCGGAAACCCAAATCAACATCAACAACTCAAACAACACAATATATAAAACATCTTTAAAATATAATTTTTTTTTTCAAATACAAGATTAATTTTTCAAAATAAGGATAGGGAATCAAATTGATGGACTCAAATTAAAGAGAATTTTTTTTATAGACAAATTGGAGACAAAGATAAGACGATTAAATAACAGAATAGGAAGATGGGTAACCTATACATATCGCGGGCAACTTAACCAGGTCAACCGTGACTTAATGAATAAGATCGATGTGGATTTTCTGGGGTAAATCTACATTCGATCTCAAGAGATAGAATTCAGGCATAGCAAAAGATAGTAGCATCGTAAACCAAGGATACAGAAGTCTTCGGTGAATCAATGCTTTTTGTAAAGAAGTTTCACACCTTTACAAGTAATTAGAATATTGGCGGGACCGCCAATTCATTAGAAAGATTATTCGGAGTGGAGTTATGGGACACTCCAGAATCAAGAAGACACGAATATGGGAGGATAAGAATGGACTTTGGAACCGAAGGGAATGTTCCAAAATTCAAAGGAAACCGAATTGAAGATGAAGGAATTCAAGCTCGAACGAAAGCGATTCTGTAATTAAATTTACTCTATATGCTGAGTTTGCCTAAAACCAGAGCTCTGATACCACATATAACGACCCGGTATTTTCAACCATTCACATCCATTATAAGTGTATAGGTAGACACTCATGTCGGACTTGAATTGCTCAAAATACCGCGTTGTAAATAAAAATTTGGCAAACTCATCATATACAGTAAATAAATAATCACAGATCACAGAGTAATATAATGCAGCGGAAGTAAAAGAGATAGTAGTCCATGAAGCTACTATATAAATACATCAGAGTTAATTAAGATACAATAGGAATACCAAGATACAACAGGAGTAACAGTATGAAAATCAGGTACAACTGGAATCAACTGGATAACAAAATGAATAGATATCTGGATCTTCAAAGCAAAACTCCAGCTCCAAAGGTGAGTCTCTAATGCTGTATCACTCAGTCTGACCTGAGCGTAAAGCAAAGCACAAAACACTCGAGTCAGGACATACATACTTATATAATGTAAACCAACTCAAGTGAACTGTAATAAAGGTACAAGTAACTCAAAGAATGCTTGGGATCACCCATTCTTTAAGGATCCGTTAAACTATCTACTATGTAGTAATATACGCTATATACAGTAGTGTCTAATTAGTAAAGTATAATCATATAGAAAATAGCGTTAAGGGGATGGTGAACCTTAATGCGGTCGGATCTTTAAACCAAAATCGTAGTGGGCTCGATATGGTAAGTGACACGGCACAACTAGGCAATGCCAGGGTAGATATACCAATTACGCATCCAGGCTGGTGGTGACGCATAGCAGCCACTACCGCCCACCTCGAACAACACTCCCAAATCGAGGGGTGCACCCAAACAATCAAAAAGTAATAGAATGGTATCGAAGAAGTGTGTCCGATAAGAGGTGCTACCTCCTTGGCCCGTCAATCGCTCCTGTTTTAGCCACTTTATGCCAACTCACGGGAGTTGGGTCCACGTATATACCTTAGGATCGTCGCCACCATCCTACTTCATTCTGGAAACTCCACCGCGTACACAGTTGTTAAAGTGGTTTTCGGTATCGACAGAGAGTATGTCCATATCCGATCCCGGTCTCCTTAACAACCAATCGTTATTATAACCCGTGGTTATAAATTTCAAAATAGTTTATGTTTCAAATCAAAATACATCCTTTAAACCATTTCAAAATCATATCATTTATTTCAAAATAATACATACTTTCAAACCCAAAACATATCTATTCAAAACCAATTCAAAAATATATCATTTCCATTTCAAAACCAATTCAATAATATATCATTTCAATAAAACCCAAATTTCAAAATCACTGAATATTTCCTTTAATTTATTAAACTTGAAATCTTCCTTTAAATTATCATAGCATTTTGGTAATGTAACCTTAAGGAATCATAGCATTTTTGGAATGTAATACTTTCCAATTTAACATTTTATATAATCAAAGTATTTATATACTTACAAATTTTTAACATGGTCATTTTATCATAGCCTTATAGTTAAATAACTTTGTTACTGTAATATCCAATTTAATGCTGAAATTCTTATGTTAAGTTAAGAGTACCTTATTAACTTACATTATCATTTCAATAAATAAACTTTATTATTTTAGTCATTCAAATATGTCATTTACATTAATTAAAACTTACATATTAAATGTACTTTTTAACTTACATTTCTATTACAGTAAAGAGCATTTATCATTTAATCAATATTACACTAATTAAACTTACATTATCAAATGTACGTTTTAATTTACGTTTTATTACAAAAAGGGCATTTATTATTTTAAATCAATATTATACTAATTAAGCTTACATTATCAAATGTACGTTTTATTACAAAAAGGGCATTTATTATTTTAATCAATATTACACTAATTAAACTTACATTATCAAATGTACGTTTTAATTTACGTTTTATTACAAAAAGGGCATTTATTATTTTAATCAATATTACACAAATTAAGACTTACATGTTTCTTTCATTAATTAAGACTTTACATGTTTCTTCAGTAGGTAAAACTTTACATATTTCTTTCAATAATTAGAACTTTACACGTTTCTTTCATAAATTAAACTTTACATATTCTTTCATCTTTGTTATTGCAGTAAAGAACATTTCTTATATTAATCAATTAAAATATTAATTAAACTTACATCTCACATGTGTGTTTAACTTACATTTTTCCATTTTAAAGTCATAGCTATTTATCTTACAAAACATAACATTTCACAAAAGAATATTTTATCATAGTTAATATAAAAATCAAATTATTTACAAATTTATTCCTTTAGACATCAATTACACTATGATTCCAAAACTTATTACAAGATGTCCCATAAAAAAATGTATTTCATTTTATTTATTCAAAATACATTAGTTATTATACAAAATATGTCCATCCCAGGAAACAACCTTTATTACAATTACTAGGTTATATTTAAGATTCCAAATTAAATCAAACTTAATTATTAAGTTATTTATCATAAATAAGACTCTCTAAATTTCATTAATTAAAATTTCATGTCAAATGTTCATTTTTAACATGCATTTTATTTTCACAATAAAGAGCATTTATTGTCAATATCACCTATTTCCAAATTAGGTTATATTTCCAATCACAAATTTCCATTCATTTATTTAACATTTTTAATACATATGAAATCATTTTTCACTTTATTAAATCATTTTAAAAACCAAATTTAAATTAAAATATCAAAAATTACATTTTCAAAATACTTAAAACTTCCAGAAAAATTTATAAAATAACCACGGGTCTGTATAATATTTTCTAACCTAGGTCAAGTGATACGGATAATATATCATTTCAATCCGTAATTTACAAAGAAAAATCCGGGCTCTATCATTTCAAACCCGCAATCCCAAGTTAAATAAAATAAATAAAAATCGCTTAGGCTTATCATTTCAGCCCATAACGATCTTTCCCTATTCTAAAGTCCGTTCGGGTATGTATCATTTCAACCCATAGTGATTCTATTCTACAGGGAACTTGCAGTGTGAGAACAGAATATAAATAAACAGTAAAATAAAATAAAATATAACAGATGATGTAACATGCATATAAACAGTATTTAATATCATATAAATATATCACAGGCATGTATAACATAATATAATTATTTCTACACTTTCACTTGCTATCAATTCACAATAATATAAGTATGAATGTCAGGTGTGATTACTCACCTTTTTACACTGAAGTTTGCAAAGCAAACACACAAACAAAAATCCGGAAAGCACGAAAGCACGACTAGACACAATTCTGATTTGAATGGATGGAGAGCCAAGATATTGATCTTGTATATAACCAATACACAAATCATAAGAATAAGATTCAACACAACAAAAGATGAATTAAACTATGCAATTACGAATCAAAGAACATAACCTTGCTTTCAACCACCAAGTGGGCTTTGCCATGGTCTAATGGTGAGGAGGAGGTTATGTTGTGGTGGTGGAGGCTGAGCTATGCAAGGAGAAAACATAAGGAAAAAAGAGGAAATAAAATAAAAGTGGAAAAAAAAAGAGAAGGAAGCCATGGAAATAACCTAGAGCTTGTTGTATTTTCTTCACGCAAATGAAAATGAGAGGATGAGAACTTGTAAGTGAATAAGAAATAAACAGAAGGCGACTAGGGTTTCAAGAGATTTGAATGGCTAAGATGTAGGGTTTAGAAAATGAAAGGCTAGCAAATAAAAAGGCTAGTGAATGAATGGGATTTATTCCCTATTTAATAAAAGAAACTTACTGTAAAATATTTCAATCAGAAGAGGCAAATGAGGAACTGAGATATTGAGAAGATTTTTATGTGATTTGATAGAGTAAATGCTAGGAAAACAAAGAGACAAGAAATAAAGAGAAAAAAAACTTATACATATATTATTCCTAAATGCAAGTGAAATATGTGAACATAATGGGAAATAAATTTTGTACGCGTATGGAAAAAGGAAATACACGGCTATAGAAGAGAAAAAAAAGAGCTAAGGAGTTATGAATGCTAAGGAAACGGAAAGGCATAAGTTAAGGAGAAAGAAACGTACAATATATTTTATTTTTAAATGCAAATGAAAAATGAAAGATGGGAAATAAATTTTGTACGTGAATTTTCAACTTGATATGCAAGGCTATGAGTAGAGTAATTCATGGCTAGGAATGAGGAGGAAACGGCTAGAAAATAATAAAGGCCATGCAAATGAAGAAGGCAAGAATTTAACCAATGAAACGTATGCCTCTTAAATTTCTCCAAGCCATTTATTTGCATACATTTCTTTCTAGAAATGAAATGTGAAGTGAATGTGTTCGTGAATTATGAAGTGGAGTGGATGGCAAAAAAAGATTTGAACGGCTATAGAGGAGTAAATGATAGAAAAACAAAAAGGCTAGGAAATAAAAGGTAAGAAATAAGGAGAAAGAAACACACACACACACACACACACACACACACATATATATGTATATATAGATATATATGATTCTAAAATGCAATTGAAAAGAGGATATTTTGAGATGTTTGTACGTGATTAATAAGAGCAATTCACGGCTATGAACGGTGAATGGCTAGGGTAAGTAATAAAGAGGGTAGGTAAATAAAAAGGCAAGCATTAAAGAAATGTAACGCATGTCTCCTTGATTTCTTCCAAGCCTTTTATGAAAAGATATACACACAAGTGAAATCCAATAAATAAAGTTTAGATAAACAAAATAGAAAAATAAAATAAAATAACATAGAAAATAAAAATATAGAAACGCACATAGAAAACTAGAAATTGAAATACAGTAAATAACTACGTGTAAAACGCTGTAATTTATCTGATTTAAAAAGTATAACTCAGAATTTAACGAAACGAAAAGCAGAACAGATATCATAAATATATTCTGCTTCAAAGAAAAAGATTAAAATTTAAAATTCAATTTTTTTTAATATTTAAACTGAAAATTCAAATTTTGACCAAAATATAAAATTTTCAAAAATCGTTTATTTATTGCATTTGGAAAATAAATTACAAACAAATTCCAAACTTACATTGGAATAATTCTAAAAATTCACTTTTAAATGATTTAAAAATCAAAATTTCAAATAAAAATTTAATTAAAAATATTCACAAAATTATGGGTTGTTACAGCCATAGACGCATGCGGTGGATAGGGTTTGGCAGCGACTATAGCTTGTGATGGGTTCGACTTCGTGTTCATTTAGGGTTCTGGGGGAGGTGAAGAAATTACCTTTTTGCCCTTCATTTATTTTAAATTTAATTTTAAATTTCAATCTTTTAACGTGCATAACTTTTGCATACAGACTCCGATTGACGCACGGTTTCTTCCATTGGGTTCGTATCAAAATTCCGGACAATAGTGAACTAGTTTGGTTGAATTTGGAGACTATTCAAATTTTGGGCTTTTGTTGGATTTTTAATTGACTATAAATCAAAGGTGAGTGATTTAACCCACTCACGCAATACTAAATCTTCTTATGTTAGTTGAATTAAATTTATAACGTGACAAGAATTTTATTGGTTGCCGTTTGGTAGTTTAAATTGGCATTTTAATTGTAACTGAATTCTATATTGAATTAAATTGACATTTAAATTAATATTTAATTTAATTGCTAGTTAAGTATCTGATATTGATAACTAGTTAATTGTTGTAATTTATTGGCTGATTTGTGATGGATGTCTATTTGTTGTCCTTTTTGGATGATTGGATGTTTATTTATATATATCCCTGCTATCACTCTGTATATTAATTGAAGGCATATAAACAGTTATTTGAATTATTTCAAATAAATTAAGAAATAGGTTGAAATGATATATACCTATGACAATTTGATTTGGATTGAAATGATATATTACCATCCTTGAAATTAAAATTGAAATAACTGATCACTTGGTCATATCGTAGAAAATTGTATACGGACACTGGATTGGTTAAATTAAATGGTTTTAAAAATCTTGAATTTGGATTTTGATTAAATAATATTGTTTAAAAGAAATAAATTTTGGATTTATATTAATTGAATTATTTTCTAATTCAAGCTTTGAAGTGTTGAAACTGAAATTGGTTAAAAGGAAATTGTTTTAAAGAATTGAATTGGAAATGTGAAGTTGTAATTGATATATGACTTTAATTTTGGAAATTGAATTATTTTAAAGATTTGGATCTTAAAATTGAACAATGAGGTTTAATTTGATTTAAGTGTTTTAAATTAGTAAATTGAAATTGGACTTGAAATGATATAAATTGAAATGGTTTAAAATAAGAATTGAATTGAAATTTAGATCATTGAGTTGGATTGTTGAATCGAATTTGAAGTTAAAAATGAATGTTTCAAAAAATTTAAGTTAGTTCAAATTGAAATTGAAATCAAGTTGATTTGATATTAAATCTAAATGGTGTCAATTAAATTGAAAGGTTGGAAATTGAGTTTTGTAGATTTGAAATCTGGACATAGGTCCAAATTTGTTGAAATGGAAAGAAACAGTTTGATTCGATATTATTTTCAAAATAACTTATTTTAGTATAAACTGTTTAAAATCTATCTTTTTTATACTCAAATTATTTATATTTTCCAAACTATTTTACCATGTAAACCACTTTCAATACTCAAACCGTTTTATATCAAACTATTTTAAATCTTTAAATCTTTAAACTATTTAACTATTTAAAACCATTTAAAACTATTCAAACTCTGAAAATTCAAACTGTGCAAAGTTGGAATGTTATATTTAAATCGTTGATTTAAATGCGAACGTGGATAAATGAGGTTATAACCTAAGTTGGGATTCTAAATGATATTTTCAAGTGAAATGATATATTTTGAGTAAATATGGTATTCTGAAATGAAGTGATATTTTTGAAGTGAGTATGATATTTTGATATCAAATATGAATTTTTCCGAAATGTAAAAGAACCAACCGGTGTGAAAAATGATGTTTGGCTATTAAAGAGACCGGAGCCTCTTATTGGCATACTCTTTGTTAATATTGGAACCACTTTAACAACTGTGTATATGGTGGATGATCCAGAATAAAGTGGTAGGATTGGTGGCATTTGCAGGATTCTAAGAAAGAGAACGATGATTGATAGACCCCGACACTTGTGACAATTTAAAATGGTTAAAACAGGAGCCATACCTGACCAATGAGGCTAGCTACCTCTAGTAGACACACTTCTTCGTATTACCATCTTGACTTTGAAACTTGATTGGTATGCACCTACGGATTTTGGGAGTGTTAGACGCGGTGGGCCGTTAGGGGTTACCACCAGTCAGGAAACACATAACGGTAGTATCTTACCTTGGGCATCGCCTCACGTGCCTTGTCATACTCTTTATCCTTATTCGCGACCACTACGATTTTGTTTTAGTATGGTACTTATAAGGGACTCACTGGCTACCGACGTTACTGTTTGTGTTACAGGACCTGCATAGACTACCTACTTAATGTGTTAAGGGGGATTAATGTAAAGCCTTAACGATAAGAGAAATATTTATTTTATTGATAAACACTACATATATATAGCGTATCTTACTACATATAGATAGTTTAACGGATCCTTAGGAGATGGAAAATCCCATAACATCTCTTAAGTTATTGCACTCACGTTATACACTGGATAAAAGATGTAAAATCCCGTAAACATCCCTGAAGCTATTACATTCATATTTACTTGTTGCTGATTTAACTTACATAAGAACTTTGAGTTCTAACTTGAGTGCTTTGTCTTTTCATTACGCTCGGGTCAGCCTGAGTATTTCGGTGTTTGAAGACAATATTCCATGAAGATGAAGATGGAGTTTGTTAGGCCGATTTACTATTATTACTTCGCTGCATCATTATTGGTATGTTTGTTGATTGTACTGTGATTATGTTGTAAAAATCGTGTAATCAAATTTATATTGTAAAACGGCTTCATGAAATGTTTATTTGATTATTATATTTTGTCATTCCGCTGCGAGATACTATGTTTTGTTTTCCTTCTTTTCCCTTATTTTTCTTATTAAACCCCATTGATAATCTACCTTTTTGAATGGTTTGAGTTAGACATGTGTGGTTTATTGTCGATTTAAACCGTCCAAAAAGGTGAGTCGTCACAATTTGTGTTTGTGGTGACATGGAAATCCTTTGGATTTAACTTGTTTACTTATTTTAATTTCTTGAAAAGTTTATAAAGTTTTAAACTTTACTTTCTAGCTTCCAAAACTTTGTACAAAGTTTATAAGGGAACTTAAATTATAAAATTTAAGGGTTTTAAAAGGGCATTATATATAGAACTAGTTTTGAAGTTATGGTATCTATAGCAGTAGTTGCTGTGGATGCAGTTCGTAAAACGAACAATTTTTGAAAACTAGAAGTGTTTTTTCACTCTAAATAATTTCATAAGTATTTTAAAAACATATTATAAGTATAAAAAGGAAATTACTACTTATTAATTAAGTAAAGGGTTTGATGATTATTTAGTTTATTAATTAAGTAAAGAAATTTATTTAATTAAGTAAGGGTTAATTAATTATTAACTAAGTAAAGGTTAATTATTTAATTAATTATTATTTAAGTAAGGATTAATTATTAATTAACTGTTAATTAACCAGGGTTTAATTATTAATCAGGTAGGGTTAATTATTAATTAATTTATTAATTAATTTAAGATTCAATTGAGATTTAGTTAGGATTTAATCAAGAATTAATTATTAGTATATAAAGGTTTATTTGTAATTATTTTATTTCCAAGGATCGGTTTTTTTAAAATGCAACTTTCTTTTTCAAAGAATGGCTTAAATACAAGTGATTCTCTTTGTCCGTGCCATTAATTAGCCAAACAAATACGAATATGTTGTATTAAAACGTTGATAAGTTTTATTGAAAGTAAGCCGTTTAGTATTTAGTACTAAAAGCCAATGACTAAACTTTCCTCTATCTGTGAGATCTAGAACTTGTTTCTAGGTGAGGGATAGAGCAGTCAAAAAGTTGAAAACGTAATAAATATAAGAGACTTAATTTCAATAAACAAGTCATGATAAATTAAGTATATGGATGATACTTCATTGTACACTTAATACTATTCGGTTAAATTTTAATGGAATAGATTATTAATGATATCTATTTAGTAGAAATAAATTCCCATTCTACTATTATTTATATGGAATAGATTATTAATAGATTATTGTTTGTGCCAAAAATGGTCACAAACACCCTCTTGTATGTGAAAGCACCAATATCCAATATTTAAAGCCAAATAGAGAAGTATTGATTCACAGATCACATAATAGAATGCAGAAAAGTAAATGAACAAGCAAGTTTTACGAACTCCGGCCTACGTCCACTCCAATAATCTTTTATTTATACTGTAAGATTACAATAAAATTGTTTTTGCCTTAGAAAAATAATGGAGGAAGAGATAAGAAGTGATGAAGGAGAGCCATCAGAAAAAAAGTTCCCTGTAATGAGCCAAGTCCGCTGTATTTATAGGTGAAGTCGTACATGGATTGGGCTAAAATTTCGACAGAATAACCTCCAGGTGCATAGGGGACCACCATATCGATCGGTGAAGCTAACTCGACCGTTAAGAACGATCAACCTAATGTTAGCCGATAGTTTTTCTTTCATCCAATTCAAGCGCGATTATTTCTGGGGGGTCCCACATGCCTCTTGACGTTGCTCATAAAATACGGAATCATTCTGAGATGTAAATTGTGAGATATGAATCGGTCTTGGTTGAGTTTGGCTTACGCACAAAACTATAACGATCGTCTTGATGTTCGACAAGAACGATCGGCCATCCTCCTTTCTCAACCTTCTGACATGCGATCGTTTCTAGATTATACATTGAATCATGCCGATCGTTTTGGTGGGTTGGCAAGAAAGATCGGTGAAAACGATTGGCCATCCTAAGACCTTCACCTATTGATACACGATCGTTTTTGTAGGCTCTACTCTTCATTTTATTGATGCTGTGAAAGTTTCAAGTAAATTGGTCTTGTGGATTTTGAGATGTTGTTCGATCTCCGATGACTTGAACTGTTTCATGGATCGTTCTTGGTTGATCCATACAAATCCTTACTTCATCCGTAACTTGAGCATACGAAGTCCGATTGACCTAAAATTTAAAATGTAGCATCGTCGGACCTTCCTTGTCACTTCATGCCGATTACACCTTGATTGGGTACTTAACCATTTTTTGAGCATTATCCATCCGAATCCATTTAACCATCGTCCATAGTTTTAACTGTGATTGATTTACAATCCATCCATTTGAGTCAAATCCATGATATCCCAGCCTTGATAATCATGAAGTCTATTGGGTTATATCTGCCTGTGTACTGCCTTGCCAAAACGCGGGTTAACACTTTGCCCCCCAAAACATATCTTTTGATTGGAAGGCATGTTTTGAATTTCCATAAATACCAAATCTAAAGTTCATAATTCGTAAATAGCCGTATTATCCAATCCAGAATCCAATCCGTTGCCAATCCAATCCCTTGATCTCTCTGGATCATTAGCGAAATCCGTGACTGTTCTAAGTTGATATCCCATTTCAAATCCATTCCAAATTCATTAACCAAATCCACGATATATCCGGATCATTCTATCCAAATCTGGGACTGTTCCGGGTCCATATCTAATCCTATAGACCTCTAAGATTCATTTTTATCCAAATCCGGGACCGCTTCGGGACCAAATCAATAGCTGTTCGAAGCTGATATCCAAACCTGTAACCTTTCCGGGTTCTTGCCGAGCAATATCCATACTAGACGATCAAATAAGACGATCCTGGCGCTCTCCGGCGAAGCGGTGTTATTTCCTGTACTCCGGTTCAATTTCCTTGAACATCAAGTGATGTCTTGGCCTAAGTCCTAGGCCGATCGTGGTCTCTCCGGACCCTTGCTGAGCATAATCCATACTTGACAACCTGGGTAAGCTGATCATGTCGCTCTTCGGCGAAGCGACCTACTCCTTGCCAGGCATAATCCATACCTGACGAGCTGTTGGGTTTTATTCTCCGGCCTTGTCTCTTCGGTTGGGGACTTAATCCGTGGGTATCCTTCTTCGGCCTCGATCCCCAGTTGAGGACTTAATTCATGGGGTATCCTACTCCATCCACGATCCTCAGCCAGGAACTTAATCTATAGGGTATCCTACTCTGGCCTCGACCCCCAGTCGAGGACTTAATCCGTGTACGAATCCATCCCGTCGCTCTCCGGTGAAGGGACTCCCACCTTGCAGTTATTGCCCCATCTCTTCAGTCAAGGCCACAACCGCGACCTGTGTTATCTATTACATTAATCCATATTTAAGCATTCCAAAGTCCATTTGGTAAAATATAAAAGAAGAGTCCGTACAACCAAAAAACTAATAAACCAAAATATCAGAAAAAACAGAGTTCGAAGTAAAGAAGAAAAAACTAAATTTCATAAACCTGAGCACTACAGTCCATTATCATCTCAGAGCATGCCTAGGGACCGTCCTCGATCCTGTACATGTGTAAGTGACTTAGCCATATTACTATGGAGTTTATTACTTATTCCATGCCATCCTAATCAATTGATGACAAGTTGACCATGATGCCTTGATCCAGCGCCATTTTCGTTCAAGGTGAACGGTGGCTGCTCCTGTTCCACCATCGCAGCCCGAGTCCTTATGTATTGTTGTAACTAACCATTCCTCACGTACTCCTCGATGATATCCTTCAAATGCCTGCAGTCATTTGTATTGTGCCCATCCAGCTCATGGAACAGTCAATGCTTTCCTGATGCACGTTCGTGTTCGGAGGGTTCCCTCCTTGCCTGTTTTCAATATTGAAGGCATCCTTGAGTATCCAAATAAATCCTTTCCAAAGATTCGGTCAAATCCGTATAAGAAGAGAATTTCGGTTCTCTCCATTGCCTTTTCGACATATTAATGCCATCATTCATTTTCCGTATGCTTTTATCATTCTTGTTTACATCTCCCAACGATCCTCCACTTTGCACAACATTCACCTCCTGTTTGTTTGCTCGTGCGTCTTCCTGCCGCAAGAACCTATCTACTTCATGATACTGTGATCCATAGGTGGATCTCGCGCCAGTGAATCCTTGAACTCCGTGCCATCAGCAATTCCAGTTACAGCTTACATAAAACCATGGATGGATCTGGACGATCAACCGATACGCCGTGCCATTAAATCGTGTTAGGAAACTCCTCAAGGACTCTCTGGTCCTTTGTTTCAGTGTTTCCAAACTCATCACATTTTTGGGTCTCGAGATGTGAACCCTAAACTGCCTCATAAACCCTTTGATCAATTCTGTCCATGTGCTGATAGAGTCGCTTTGCAACTGTCTGAACCATAGTGCGGCTATATCCGTCAAATAAAAGGGGAAGCACCGTGCCATGACTTCCTCCGATGCCTCCAGTACTTCCATGTGTCTCATGTATCTCGTCAGATGAACAACGGGATCTGTTTATCCATCATATTTCTCAAGCGTTGATAATTTGAACTCTGGTGGATTCCTAGCTTGCCTGATATTAGGAGCGAAGGGGCTCCTATTTAAATCTTCCAGATCCCTATTTACCAATCCTCCTCTCATAACCCGTCTGATCATTTCCGCCAACCTGTCGTTGTCATCTAGTGGTAGTCTTCGCTCATTGTCTCCAACCTGCCGCCCGAGTCCACGGAGGAATCCTGAAATCCGCTCTTCTAGACGAGCATCCACATTCCAATCAAATCCAAACTGCACAGCACCGCACAGTATCCTACCTGGGGTTGAGCTAACATAACCTGAGGCATGCCCCAAAGTGTGGATCGATCCGCACCGATCGTTCTAGAACGATCGACTAAAGTATCACCGATCATTCTTGGTTGGTAGAGGGCTGCTCCCGGCAGTTCCACTCCATCTTACATCATGTTTGCTTCGTTTCCTTGGTTCTGATTCGGGATTTCCTTTGCTCTTGCTAATTCAACTCCATGATCCATAGTTCCAGCATTTCCTGCTATGCTATTTCCTTGGTTTTGCGCTCCATCTTGTCCAATCTATCGGAGTAGGTTCTGCATCATCTCCTTCTATCTCTTTAGCATCCTTTCCTGCATAGGTTCCATCATCATTTCCATCTTGCCCCTGGTAATGAAGATTGAGGTTTTATTAGCTCCCGAGGAAGCCTCCTGACTCCCTTCATGATAGCTCCTATCCACTCTCTGTCTCCTTGTTGATGGTTTCACCATTACTCTAGTTACAAGTTCTTTAGTTGATTCCAAATCCGAACTCCAAATTTGCGGGGGCTAGCTTTCTTAGTGAATGCACCAAAATGTTTGTGCCAAAAATGGTCACAAACACCCTGTTGTATGTGAAAGCACCAATATCCAATATTTAGAGCCAAATAGAGAAGTACAGATTCATAGATCATAGAATAGAATGCAGAAAAGTTAATGAACATGCAAGTTTTATAGTGGTTCGGCAAACTCCAGCCTACGTCTAATGCAATAATCTTTTATTTATACTGTAAGATTACAAGTACAGTGGTTTTTCCTTAGAAAAACAATGGAGGAAGAGATAAGAAGTGATGAAAGAGAGCCAGCCGAAAAAAAGTCCCCTGTAATGAGCCAAGTACATTGTATTTATAGGTGAAGACGTGCATGGATCGGGCTGAAATTTCGGCAGAAGAACCTTCACGCCCATAGGGGCCCACCATATCGATCGGCGAAGCAAACTCGATCGTTAAGAATGATCGGCCTTATGTTAGCCGATCGTTTTTCTTTCATCCAATTCAAGTGTGATCATTTCTGGGGGGTCCCACATGCCTCTTGACGTTGCTCCTAAAATATGGAATCATTATGAGATTTAAATTGTGAGACATGAATTATTCTTAGTTGAATTTGGTTAATGCACTGAACTATACCGATCGTCTTAATGTTCGACAAGAACGATCGACCATCAACAATCAGCCATCCTCCTATCTCAACCTTCTGACAGGCGATCATTTCTGGATTATACATTGAATCATACCGATCATTTTGATGGGTCGACAAGAACGATTGGGGAAAACGATCGACCATCCTAAAACCTTCACCTTTTGATACACAATCAGTTTTGTAGGCTCCACTCTTTATTTTATTGATGCTTTGAAATTTTCAAGCAAATTGGTCTTGTGGATTTTGAGATATTGATTGATCTCCAATGACTTGAACTGTTTCATGGATCATTCTTGGTTGATCCATACAAGTCCTTGCTTCATCTATAACTTGAGCATACAAATTCTGATTGACCTGAAATTTAAAATGTAGCCTTAGCGGGGCTTCCTTGTCACTTTATGCTGATTACACCTTGATTGGGCACTTAACCGTTTTTTGAGCGTTATCCATTCGAATGCATTTAACCATCGTCCATAGTTTCAACTATGATCGATTTTCAATCCATAAATTTGAGTCAAATCCACGATATCCCGACCTTGATAATCATGAAGTCTATTGGGTTAAATCCGCCTATGTACTGCCTTGCCAAAAGGTGGGTTAACAATTATTGGTGACATCTATTTAGCAGAATAAATCATCGTTCTCATATAATTTAAATGGAATAGATTATTTATAGTGTGCTGATATTCATACCCCTATTCCCTCTTCTGGCCACCTTTAAAATTTAAATGAAAATGATTATTTTGTACATACTTCTGGCCACCACATCATATCTCTTCACTCAATCATTCACAGCCGTACTCCTTCTTCTCAAACTACGTACTATTCGAAAATATCAAACCCTAAACCCTAAGAAAAGAAGATTTTCTTTTTTTCCGAATAGTGGATGGAAGATGAAGATAAAAAAGTGGTTAGTTTTTTCTCTTATGTTATTTAGTGTTTTCTATTGCTTTTTAGAAACTTTTGTTTAGGATTTTCTATTGATTTTTTAGGAGATTTCTTCCAATCCCTTTTGTTATTTCAATCTTGGAGGACATTAAATTTGATGATGTTGTAATAGAGAATGACAATGTAAGTTATTGATTTTTAGGGTTTTTTTATCGTACAACATATATGTCTTGTTTCACAAAAGATTACATTTAATTTTCTTTTTTCGTTTCGTAGATGGAGAATTTGAACGACAATAAAATTGAGAGTTCCCTTATTGTTTCAGATGATAACAATGTTGATGATGGCAATGTGGTGCAAGATGATCGATCAAATGACTCAAAAGACATAAAAGTTGATTTGACAAATCATTTTACAAACGATGAAGTATTCATTTATTAAATAATTTACAATCGCTAATGTGGTTATAAAAATAAAGTATGTTAATTTTTTGTTGTTAAACTATGTGATTTCAGGTATTTGTTTGAAAAATACATTGATCCGATTGTGTAAAACAACAAGAAAAAAGTTGAATACCATTGTCGTAGTTTTAAAGTCCGATAAATTAGGACCTGGAAGAAAACCATGGTTGCAATTGGGGTGTGAAAGGGCTGGCGTTTATTGCAGTCATCAGTCAAAGTCAGTAAAAAAAGGAAAACAATGTAAAACGACCCAGACCTAGCACTACTAGAAAATGCAATTGTCCATTTCTATTGAAGGGTGTGTATCTAGACGAAGATAACTGGAAAGTATCTGTAATCAATGGACTGCATAATCACGAACTTCCTTATTCGTTAGAAGGACATCCGTATGCGGCAAGGTTGATTGACATGGAGAAAAAAATGTTAGAAGACATGAGTATTGCAGGCATTCCTCCAAGAGAGTATTAGTTACCATTAAGAAGTTCTTTCCAGAAAATTCCTCAACTTTGAAGACTATCTACAATGCTAAATATAAAATGCAACTGTCAGCGATGGAGTGTAGACCCACGATGCAGCATTTAATGAAATTGCTTACAGAGAAGCATTATGTGTATTTTGATCGGGCTGATGTAAAAACCAATCATTTGATAGATATAATGTGCTCTCATCCGAAATCGCCTATATTGTGTAAGTGTTTTCCATCAATCCTTTTGCTTGATTGTACATATAAAACAAACCGGTATAATATGCCTTTGTTGGAAATGGTTGGTATGACTTCTACGGGCCGAACATTTAGTATTGCTTATGCATTTCTAACACACGAGAAGGAGGAGAATTACGAATGGGTGCTAATGAAGTTAAAACATTTTTATTTACCCGATAAAGTACCTGAGGTAATAGTTACCGATAGAGAATGGGCGTTGATAAATGGAATCAAGAAAAATTTTCCACAGGCAAAGTTGATGATGTGTTTATGGCACATGGGAAATAATGTCATTACAAATTGCAAGCTGGAGTTTAAAACAAATGAAGTTTTCGAGATGTTTTTGCAAAGTTGGAAGAAGGTGGTTCACGCACCGACCGAAGATGAATTTTGGATATATTGCAATGATTTTCAAAAAGATTGGGTAGATTATCACTACACCATTCTGTCCATTTTGCCACGCCCCAACGCGGAAAATTTGCCACGGTCTTGAGCCGTGGCAATTTTACCACAGTTTTGGACCGTGCTAAAATAAATTGCCAAGGTTACAGGCCGTGGCAATTTTGCAATGGCTTCAGACCGTTGCAAAATTATCCTAATTTTTTAACTCCCCCTTACCGTATACAACCTAACTCATTATTTTCGATCCCCGTCCTAACAATTTCAATCTCGCGCCATAACTCATGAACATTCGTCTTCTCTCAAATATTTTCCATTTCAATTTGTTGTTTCACACAATCCTCGTAAATCTCAATGGGTAAATTTAAGATCAATTTGTTTTCTCCTCTGTCTTCTCACTATCAGTTCTTTTATTTCTTATTGATCTGATTTTATTTTTGTATTATTTTTCTATTTTTAGCCAAGATCAAGATTGGAATCAACGGTAATATAGTTTAATTGAGAAATCAACTAGCAGAGTTGCATCTGTTTGCTAAGAGACCACGTCGTCAGATCTTAAGTTGAGAAATCGACTAGCAGAGTCTGAGTAGCGATGGGGTTGCCTTGGCTTGGTTCACGTTGAAATTTGGAGTAGCATCACAGCTATTGCTACGCTCACATGGAAATTTGAAGTCGCCGCTTGCCTTGGCTGACGATGTCTGGAGGTGAGGTGATGTGCTATTGTTTGCCTGCTGTGCTGAAGTTGAAGGAGCTATTACATAAGGGTGATAACAGAGTATGTGCATACTGTGGTGCTCCAGATCCCAAATGGGCGTAAGTTCTTTCCTATATTGAACGAATGAAACTCTTTTTGATTTCATATGAAGACCATCATGATAAATGCAGCTCGTTCTAATGTTCTAACTATTAACAGCATCGGTTTTGAATTGATGTTGTTTCACTTTTTGTTCAAAGTAAGTGAGTACTAGATAAAATAAAAAATATATATACAAAATCAACTGCTGAACTATCATCTGCTACTCGTTTAATGTAGGTTATTTCAATATTATGCTAATAACTATTAACTGCAATTATATTGTAAAGTTTTAAGTTTTAACAGGTCTATGATTAGAAACTGGAACACGACTGTACTCGATTTTTCCATAAACTTCATCAGCATTGATATAGCCATTAAATATCATGTTGTTGATGTGTTTGCAAGTGTTTTAGACTCATACTCTAAACAATGAAAGTCATCAATCAAGCAATATATGCATAATAATTGAAATGAACAGTATTTCATTTCACCTAACTTGCTAGTTTGAACAGTTTTTTCAACTTTGAGACCACAACTCATGTTTTCTTCTTTAACTATTACACACATGCAGTTTGTCAGTCGATAGTAAACTATTAACACATAAAAGGAGTCTTTGTAATTGAGATATTTACTAGTTTTCGTAAAAGCGTCTAAACTAGCAATTGCCTTTTTAGGTTGACTAATATACGCACAAGTAGGGACAGAATATGATATGATTTGTGCGTAAATTATCCGTCACTATTCGAACATTTGTTGCATAATTCCACAAATACATGCAGCACCACAAGTCTTTCCCATGTGTGTTTTATTTCTATGAAGAAGAATCCAAATCACCCTCCATATCAATCATCATTTTCTCTAATCATTAGCACCAGTTTCTTCAAATTTTTTTCTAGAAAAATAAAATCAAATAATTTCTATAAAAATAATGCTTTAATAGTCAAAGTAAAATTAAATTGCAAGGAAACAATAATTGTATTCTTTGTCTCAAACATGAAGATGCTTGTCCCTAGGTATATTCAAATCTTTTATTCGAAAGGGTCATCAAATGGCACCTCGTTATTTGCGGTTCATCCACCGTCTAAAATATTAAAATAAAAATTCCAATTATATCCCCCAACAATTAATTACATATTTGATTGAAGAAATGTCAAGTCTGAGCTAAACTTGTTTATATTTAATTTAAATTGTGTGTTTAATAATCTTCTAACAATATATTCTGATGATCTCCCGACAATCTAAATAATCTTCGGACAGTTTTCATTATTTCTAATTGTTTGGCGTAGATGGTAAAATAACAACGTAGGAGCTTGGCATGATTTAAACTAAAACAACACACTGAGGGGAATATTTATACTATAATATCGTTGGTGGCTAGCATCGAATTTGTCAAACACACGTATTTTACATGAAAATAGAAATCAAAGGGCTGAGTTTGAATTCTTCAACCAACAAAAGGATTATCTATAAATAAAAATAAAAACAAAGCTCGACCTGGGCGTTGAAAGCCATAAAACCTTACTACCATATTGCGCTTAAACACTTAAAATTTGTTAGGTTTAGGCATTAAAAATTGTAAAATTTTGTAGGTTTCGACGCTGAAAGTATTTAATCAACATAGTTAGTAGGGAAATAGAAGAAACAGAGGGGCGGGTTTGAGTAATTCAACTAGCATAAGGGTTTGCTATTAAAAAATAAAAACAAAGCTCGACCTTGGCAAGGTAAGTATAATACCCATGCCATACATGGACGTTGAAAGCCATAAAACCACCTTTCCATGTTGCGTTAAAACAGATTAAAATTTTTAATTACGTAGAGTAAAAGGTGGGTTGAAAACAAACGTGAGCTCGATTGAAAAAAAACAAACGTAAACAGTAAAAGAGGATAATTTTGAAATAATCGGGATGGAAACAATAAAAAAAGTAAAAGATGAAATAAAAATTTTTATTTTTATTTGCTGAAGTGATGAAAGCAATTAATGGGATGACAATGGACATATGCTATGCAAAAAAACATCATTTTAGTATGTCTTTACGAGTTCCCTTTGTATATTTCTCTTTTTTTTCATTCTTACCTACCAAAAACACTATCAGCAGATGATTGCACAAAAAGATAAGAATGACATGAGGTTGAAAATTCTGCGATAGAAACAGTTTGTGAATGTAATAGAGAAATGCATCTTATGGATTCTATATAAATGTTTGTGATGTTGGATCAAACATACTTGAAAATCTTTAAAACGATCTTGGCAAATAATGGCTTTTGTAATGATGCTTCTCTGTGGACTTCTTTTAGCCATCCAAACTCTAGGTATGCATTTACTCTTACACTCTATTGCCTATTATACACAGTTTTGTGTGGCTGGACTTCGTAATCTGTTTTCATGAAACCAACAGTCAAATGTGTGATTTGATGATTCAAACTGCTATGTGATTCCCTATTCGGATATACTACTAAAGAAAGTGAGTTTTCAGTGTTAATAATTCTAGAGTAATGAAAAAAAGTAATATTTTCTTCTTTGCATATAGATGCTTAAAACCCTAGTAAACTAATAAAAATTCAATGTAGAAAAGGAAAAAAAATGATAGTGGGTTTGAGTTAGATTAGATTTCATGTCACTAATGGTGCGTCATTTCTTTTAGTAAGCTACGTATGTAAACAAAATTATTTCAATATGTATGTTTTTCTTCTTGTGCCCGAGAATAGGAAAAAAAGGAAGGAAGAAGAAAAGAAAACACTGGTATCTTATATCTTTTGTAATATGTAACCACAGAAACGAATGGATACACTTTCATTGTGTTTCGCCATCCAGTAGTCAATAACACATACAGAGCATATTATGGAAATCATACACTGTTCATTGTTGAAGAAGCATCCGACGTTGAAGTTTTGGTTAGGAATGCTCATGGAACTATACTATCAACTATTAGAGAAAAGGTAAGAAAAATATCAACTGTTAGATAAAAAATGGATTTATATGTTATCATTGCATAAGACTTAGTCTTTTAGGGTGATGATAATAAGTCATATAATATGATTGTAACATCTGTTGTGTTTCATTTTTTAGCGTCTTGGAATAAGCAAAAAGTGGAATATTTTTCAAGGGGAAGATTCAACAGATCCTTGGTACACAAGTAAAAGGTTGAATCATAGACCAAAATAAATAAATTATTCATCTCATGAGCAAAGTATTAATTTCAACAATCTATATATATTCGATGTAGATTGCATCTACTTTTGTGGTCTTCCCCTGCCTTCTTTTGACATACGTTGGCCAGTCATCTTATATCATAAAAAACGAAGGGGTTGTGACTTATGTTTTACATTGGTCAATTCCAGGTTAAATTTCACATGCGAATTTATGAATATCAATGTTGGCATATTAGTACCCTTCAGTGAATAAAGGAAAAAGCAATTTTCAATTTATGCAATCCGCACAATGTGCCAATATGGCATGGTTTCTTTCAAAATTAAAGGAGATTCAAGAAACAATTTTCAATTTTATTTATTTTTTACGAAAAATACAAAAAAGCAAAAGAAAAGAACAGAAAAAACAAAAAGAAAAGAACACAATGTTTATTGGCGAGTGGTCATTGTGGTGGCGGCGGCGGCTGTCATTGCTAGTCAAGCTACTATATCCGCCACTTTTTCTCTAATCAAGTAGGCTCTTGCACTTGTATGTATTGCATGTATGGGTAGTGCTAGTATGTGCTTCTGTCTTTGCTTGTACATGTTTACATGTACATTTATAGTATGAATTTTTCTCCGTCTATCCATTTTTGGTTGAATTAATTATGGTGGTTTACTTTGTTATCTTTTGTTTGCTAGCTTAGTTGAACACTGATTTCAATTGCATACCTATATTTTTGACTAATGTTTAAGAGGTGAGTGGTTAATAGATACAGAGAGTGTTTACTTCTATGAATGCTATACAGTTATATTTTCATTTGGTAAAATTAAGACAATTAAACTTGTACTCTTATATAATATGTATGCATGTATTTTTGTA
The DNA here is from genome assembly GCA_030737815.1 of Allium fistulosum. Classification (NCBI taxonomy): domain Eukaryota; kingdom Viridiplantae; phylum Streptophyta; class Magnoliopsida; order Asparagales; family Amaryllidaceae; genus Allium; species Allium fistulosum. Next base: position 1,530,941,006 of record CM060902.1, read on the forward strand.
TCATATATCAAATAGTTTAAAGTTTCATTATCTAATAAAGGGAATTCAATAGTAATAGTTAGATGGGAGATGTGCGTGTGGGCTGTGTGAGTTGTGGAATACTCATATTGAAGAATGCATGAGTTGATAAATCTATATTTATGTTTATAAGTTTGCATCTGTTTGTTTCTTGCATGAGTTGTGGGGTGTGCTAATTGACTATCTTTGATAGGAGAAGGATATTGCATCTATATGATATGCAAACATGAATTTGTTAATTGTATAAGCTGAGTTGTCAAATACAACCCACTTCATATTATCCACTGACGTTTCTGACGTTCCATTCATTCTTAGTTGCTACTAAGTCTATTGATGTCCTCTTGTTTTTCTCCTTTTGAATTCCCATGCTATTTGAACTTGGATCTTCAGTTGATTGAGATGTGTTTCTTTAATATTCTCTTCATTCATCTTTCAAAATTTTATCTTGTATTTTTTTATGGATTTACAAATATACAATGATTTTTTTATCATTAATTTTTGTTATTATATTTTACTTGTCATTCCCTCCACATGTTAATTGGATTCCTCCCTTAGCATTTGTAGCATTGCTAATTTTAAACTCTTGTTTGTTTTGACATGCAGTACATGCTAATTTTTTGTTGTGACTTCAAATCACGCAGGCTTGAGATTGAAGAGAGTGGGAAAACTTGGAAACAAGACCAAAACGTTAGACTTAAACACGTTGATACAACTGGATACCTATACAACTATGATTATAAATACAGTGATATAGAAGGTGGACAACAAGAGGTACCATTTAACTAAAACTGATTTCTTTCTTCTTTCTACAATCAGTATGTATGCTCATTTAAGTTTTAACCCTTGTTTCTCAGTTATCAACTTAGTATATCACAATTAGTGTACAAGAAGAGCAAAAAGCAACATAAGCAAATCATCATTGTTAAGTTACTGATGTTCAGGTTGACAACAATTTCATGGCCATCAATCAGTCATGTTGATTGAAGGTGCTTTTTGTATTTAGCTATGCATTATTCATGAACTGTTGTATACTTGGTGAATTCAGGGATCATTTCTTTCTCTGTTGTTTTTTAGTTTTTGTAATGTATAATAGATGTTGTTTACTTGTTTTACTGCGAACTGATTTGTAAATATCGATAGAAGTTGTGTATATATGCTACTCTATTTCTATCTTTTATTTGTTTACTTGTATGCTACTGTATTTCTTTCATGTTGAAGTTGTATTATCAATTGAAAGTTGTAAGTTTGTAATCAAGCACTTGTAGTTGTATTATGAACTGATGTCAACTATTACCCGTTTTGTTTCTACATTATCAAATTTTCATTTAGCCACTGCTCAAAGCCATGTGATGTAGCTCAGGCCAGGGATGAAGGCATAAGTCGTACGCGACTTATGGAAGGAGCTATGAGTCGTGACCGACTCAAGGAAACAGGAGGCATAAGTGTAAGTCGTAACCGGCTTAACATGATGAGGGACTTAAGTCGTGACCGACTTAATAATGGGGAAGGCATGAGTCGTGACCGACTCAAGAAAAGCAAAGGCGCTAAGTCGTCCCAGCGACCTAGTATAACTCGGCAGCGAGTTAACTCGAGTTCGCGACCTAACGAAGGCGCTAAGTCGTCCCAGCGACCTAGTATAACTCGGCAGCGAGTTAACTCGAGTTCGCGACCTAACGAAGGTGCTAAGTCGTCTGAACGACCTATGGAGCTACGCGGTGAAGAGGCAGAACAATTTGATGAAGTGTTAGGTCGTGAACGACCTAACGAGTCAATGGATAGATCGGTGAAGACTGGAGGCGTGGATCTTCTCTGCCGACTTAATCTCAGCTGTTGATTTCTTAAGTCGTTGATGCCGCTTATTCTTAAGTCGCGCGAAGCCTGGTGCGTTGATTCTGCTGCGAGTTAATCTCCACCACTGGTTTCTTTAAGTCGCCGCATGGTTTAAGTCGCTGAAGGCAAGTGTTGTAGCTGTCTGTCTTAAGTCGTCCCCGTGTTAGGTCGTAGGTCGTTGCCGACCTAAGTACTTGTATTTTCTTTGATGTTTTTTGTCTGTGTTTGTTAAGTCGTTGAAGGCTTGTAAAATTGTAACTGTTGAGTCGGAGTTTTTGTTAAGTCGTAGGTCGTAAGCTGTAACTCGGAACCGACTTAGTACTTGTAATATTTTTGTTGTTGTTTTTTGTGTGAATTGTAAAATGCCTATAAATAGGTCGAGACTCTCATTTGTAAAAGGTTGTTGAATATTGAATAAAATTCTCTTTGATTGCTTTGTGCTTTCATTCAAATTGGTAGTTGAGTGTAATCTCCTATCTCCTCTTTCGGTTAATCGAGTGCGCTCGATTCAACGATTGTAGAAGCCGATTCGCAGAATCAAGTGTGCTTGATCAACGCTTGAAGAATTGAAGATCTTTGAACCCGGTATCGTGCTCGATCAACGAGTTCGAGATAGCTAGAGTTCGGTATCTTCGGATCAACGAATTCGGGCAATTCAGCATTCATCAATCCATCGACTGCTACTTTTACCGATCTACATCATTTTTGTAATATCCGCTGCGTCAGTTTTGGTATCAGAGCTTGTTCTAGCCAATCATAGCTAGATCGAGACTTGGAGCCTAATCATTTTGAAGTTGGGCCGTGGTAAGCAAGTGAGGCCGAGAGTAAGAGGAAGAAGAGTCATCATTATTCGAAGATTGTTTGATCGGATTTGCATTGGAGGCCGAAACTTTGTCCATCGTGTTCATCGCGATTTGCTACAAAGTGGAAGTTTTCAATCCGTTTCATTGTGGATCAAAATCCGGAAAGTGTTTGAATTTGAAGTGTTGAGGAATTTGTGAAGTTTTCAAGTATGCCGCCAAGAAGAGCTAATCATCACCAAAACGTAGAAGCTTTGTATCGAAGAGAAGAAGCTGATGAGATGGAGCAAAGAATCAATGAGAATTTTAGTGAAAAGCTTAACGAAGGAATTGGCCGGTTAGAGAAGCTTATGACGGAGATGAATCAAAATCGGAGAAGGGTTTCACCAGAATCTAACCATGGGGGAAGTAGAGTCTCACCACATTCCAATCGAGACAGAAGTGTTGAAAATGATCAAGGGCGTGGGAGGAACGTGAATGATCGTGAACGGAGGAATGTCGATAGAAGGGATGAAGGTGGAAGACGTAATGGTAGTAGAGATGTTGGTGGTCAGAATCGACATCGTTATGCATCTGATTTTGAAGAGGAGTATGATGGTGGTAGTGTTCAAGGAAGAGGTCAAGGAAGAAACTATTCTGAATATGATCACAAGTGGGAATCGGGGATGAAGACAGAAATTCCTGAATTCAAAGGTGGTATGCAAGCGGAGGAGTTTCTAGATTGGGTAGCTAATGTTGAGGAGATTTTTGACTTCAAAGAAGTTCCAGAACATCGTAGAGTGAAGTTGGTTGCTACGAGGCTGAGGGGTAGAGCTTTGGCATGGTGGCAGCAAACCAAGCTTACACGTGAACGAATGGGGAAGTCAAAAGTTGAATCTTGGGAGAAGATGAAGAAATTGATGAAAGCAACGTTCTTACCTTACAATTATCAATCTTTGATGTATCAACGTTTGCAAAATTTGAGACAAGGGACGAAAACTGTGAATGACTATGCTGATGAATTCTATCAACTCATTGCAAGGAATGATATTATGGAAACAGAAGAGCAGCTGACATCTAGGTTCATTGGAGGATTGAGAATGCAGATTCAGGATATGGTTAATATGTTCGATCCAAGATCTGTAGCAGAAGCACATCAGAAAGCATTGGCTTGGGAAAAACAAGGGAGACGAGGAAGTGGTGTGTTTACTAATTCTAGCAATCAAGCAAAGAATGTTGGAGGAAGTTCTAATGTTTCCAAACCTATCAGTAGACCAGTGTTGAAGGAGGTTGAGAAGACAAGGGTTAACAATGGTTTCAAATGTTACAATTGTCAGGAATTGGGTCATAAAAGCAGTGAGTGTCCAAAGCCGAAGAAACGAGCCATGATTGTAGAAGTTGAAGATGAGGATGTTGATGGGGAGTGTTCTAGTCCAGTTGAGGAGGATGAGCAGGATATTGCGTCAGGAGACGAAGGTTGTAATCTAATGCTGAGGAGATCGTGTTTAACACCAAAGCAGGAGGAAGCTAGTTGGTTGAGGAGTAATATCTTTCAGTCAACATGTACTATTCTGGGGAAGGTGTGTAAGTTTGTGATTGACGCAGGAAGCTGTGATAATATTATCTCAACCGAGGCTGTGACAAAATTGAAATTGAAGACAGAGAAACATCCAAATCCATACAAGTTAGCATGGTTGAGAAAAGGAGGAGAAGTGAAAGTGGATAGACGAGTTCGTGTTCCATTCTCTATTGGGAAGAAATACAAAGATGAAATATGGTGTGATGTAGTAGAGATGGATGTTTGCCACTTATTATTGGGAAGACCATGGCAATATGATCGAGCAGTAATACATGACGGTCGGACCAATAGCTACAGTTTTATGTTTAAGGGCACGAAGATTATCTTAGTTCCGAAGAAGAGATCACAAGAAGAAAGTAAGTCCGAAGAAATTGAAGAACTGAAAACTTTATTGACTTTAAAGGAGTTTGTTAAAGAAGTTGAAGAAGAGCCGGAAGTATTCTTGTTGATTGGGCGTGAGAGCAGTGAAGAAGTTGAAATTCCTGAAGAAGTTAAACCAGTTTTGAAAGAATTTGACGATGTATTTCCAGAAGAATTACCAACGGAGTTACCACCGTTGAGAGATATACAACATCAGATAGATCTTGTTCCAGGTGCTGTGTTGCCACACAGACCACATTATCGAATGAGTCCAAAGGAACATGAAGAGTTGCGAAGGCAGGTAGAGGAATTGCTTGAGCAAGGACATGTGCAGGAGAGTCTGAGTCCTTGTGCTGTACCAGCTTTATTGGTACCCAAGAAGGATGGGACGTGGAGGATGTGCACTGACAGTCGAGCATTGAATAAGATTACCGTGAGATATAGATTTCCAATGCCGAGGTTGGATGACTTGTTAGACCAAATAAGCGGAGCTACTATATTTTCGAAGATTGATTTGAAGAGCGGATATCATCAAATTCGTATCAGACCAGGAGATGAGTGGAAGACTGCTTTTAAAACCAGGGAGGGTCTATACGAATGGTTGGTCATGCCATTTGGTTTATCCAATGCACCGAGTACTTTCATGAGAGTGATGAATCAGATTTTTCGACCGTTCATTGGGAAATTTGTGGTTGTATATTTTGATGATATTCTAATTTATAGTGGGAGTCCAGAGGAACATTTGAATCATCTTAGAGAAGTGCTGATGGTATTGCGACAAGAACAATTCTATGCTGCAACGAAGAAATGCGTGTTCATGACGCATAGCGTGTTATTTCTGGGGTATGTTGTTTCAGAGAAAGGGATACAGGTTGACCAAAGTAAAGTTGAAGCGATTAAAGATTGGCCACAACCCAAGACGATAACGGACGTTCGTAGTTTTCACGGGTTGGCTTCATTCTATCGAAGGTTTATACCACACTTTAGTAGTGTGATGGCACCTGTGACAGATTGCATGAAAGGTAAACAGTTTTCATGGTCAGAGGAAGCTGGGATTGCTTTTGGGAAGATCAAGGAATTGCTGACGACTGCACCAATTCTAGTATTACCAGATTTTCAGTTGGTGTTTGAACTACATACTGATGCATCCAAGGTTGGGATTGGAGGGGTGTTGAGTCAGAAGGGGCGTCCTATTGCATATTTCAGTGAGAAGTTGTCAGGAGCGAAAATGCGATACAGTACATATGATGTAGAGTTTTATGCTGTTGTACAATCTATTAAACACTGGAGACACTATCTATTTCAGAAGGAGTTTGTTCTTTACACTGATCATGAAGCATTGAAGCATTTGCAAGGGCAAGACAAGATTTCAGCGAGACATGCATCATGGATTGCATATCTGCAACAGTTTTCTTTTGTTGTTAAACACAAGTCGGGGGTGACGAATCGTGTGGCTGATGCTTTGAGTAGGAGGAGTCATTTGTTGACTACACTAAAGGTTGAAGTGACGGGGTTTGAAATATTGCCAGAATTATTTACTGATGATCCTTACTTTGCAAAATTTGTTGATAAAGTCAAGGAGGGAGAGACGGATGATTTCGTGATGGTAGATGGTTTTCTGTTCAAAGGGAATCGATTGTGCATACCGGAGGGTAGTCTGAGAATGAAGATTATCAAGGAGTTACACGAAGAAGGGCATGTTGGAAGAGACCGTACCTTACAGTTAATTTCACAATCCTACTTTTGGCCATCGATGAGGAAAGAAGTGGAGAGGTTTGTTGAAAGATGCCATATCTGTCAAGTTTCGAAAGGAACTGCGACTAACGCAGGTTTATATATGCCGTTACCGGTACCAACTAAACCATGGGTTGATGTGAGTATGGACTTCGTGTTGGGATTACCGAGGACACAGCGTGGTAACGATTCCATATATGTGGTGGTGGACAGATTTTCGAAGATGGCACATTTTATTGCTTGTAAGAAAACGGCGGATGCTGTTCATGTTGCTCAGTTGTTTTTCAAGGAGATCTATCGACTTCATGGATTACCAGAATCTATTGTGTCAGATAGAGATACTCGATTTCTGAGTCACTTTTGGTTAAGTTTGTGGAAAATGGTGGGAACGAAGCTGAAATTTAGTAGTGCTTATCATCCGCAAACTGATGGACAAACAGAGGTGGTTAATAGATCATTGGGAAACTTGTTGAGGTGTCTTGTTCAAGATAATCTGAAGAGTTGGGATGTGAAGTTATGCAAGGCAGAGTTTGCCCATAATCATGCTGTGAATCGAAGTACTGGGTTCAGTCCATTCCAGATTGTCTATTCGAGCTTACTGAAAGGACCGTTAGATTTAACGGTGATACCACATTCAAAGGGGACAATTAAGAAAGCTGCTGATTTTGTTGAAGGGCTGACGGAATGTCATAAAATCGTTCAAGAACGATTAGAGAAAGCAAATGAGAAGTATAAGCGTTCTGCAGATTTGAAACGAAGGAATGTTGAATTTCATGAAGGTGATTTGGTTTATGCAGTGTTGACGAAAGATCGTTTTCCGGTGGGAACGTACAATAAATTGAAAGCACGAAAGATTGGTCCAGTTGAAATTTTAAAGAAGATCAATGAAAATGCTTATAAATTGAAGTTGCCAAATGATGTGTACACGTCGGACGTATTCAACGTTAAGCATATCATACCATATCGTGGAGAAGAGTTTGTTGTGGATGTAGAAATTACAAATTCGAGGTTGAATTTCTCTCAACCTGGGGAGGATGATGTAGCTCAGGCCAGGGATGAAGGCATAAGTCGTACGCGACTTATGGAAGGAGCTATGAGTCGTGACCGACTCAAGGAAACAGGAGGCATAAGCGTAAGTCGTAACCGACTTAACATGATGAGGGACTTAAGTTGTGACCGACTTAACAATGGGGAAGGCATGAGTCGTGACCGACTCAAGAAAAGCAAAGGCGCTAAGTCGTCCCAGCGACCTAGTATAACTCGGCAGCGAGTTAACTCGAGTTCGCGACCTAACGAAGGCGCTAAGTCGTCCCAGCGACCTAGTATAACTCGGTAGTGAGTTAACTCGAGTTCGCGACCTAACGAAGGTGCTAAGTCGTCTGAACGACCTATGGAGCTACGCGGTGAAGAGGCAGAACAATTTGATGAAGTGTTAGGTCGTGAACGACCTAACGAGTCAATGGATAGATCGGTGAAGACTGGAGGCGTGGATCTTCTCTGCCGACTTAATCTCAGCTGTTGATTTCTTAAGTCGTTGATGCCGCTTATTCTTAAGTCGCGCGAAGCCTGGTGCGTTGATTCTGCTGCGAGTTAATCTCCACCACTGGTTTCTTCAAGTCGCCGCATGGTTTAAGTCGCTGAAGGCAAGTGTTGTAGCTGTCTGTCTTAAGTCGTCCCCGTGTTAGGTCGTAGGTCGTTGCCGACCTAAGTACTTGTATTTTCTTTGATGTTTTTTGTCTGTGTTTGTTAAGTCGCTGAAGGCTTGTAAAATTGTAACTGTTGAGTCGGAGGTTTTGTTAAGTCGTAGGTCGTAAGCTGTAACTCGGAACCGACTTAGTACTTGTAATATTTTTGTTGTTTTTTTTTGTGTGAATTGTAAAATGCCTATAAATAGGTCGAGACTCTCATTTGTAAAAGGTTGTTGAATATTGAATAAAATTCTCTTTGATTGCTTTGTGCTTTCATTCAAATTGGTAGTTGAGTGTAATCTCCTATCTCCTCTTTCGGTTAATCGAGTGCGCTCGATTCAACGATTGTAGAAGCCGATTCGCGGAATCAAGTGCGCTTGATCAACGCTTGAAGAATTGAAGATCTTTGAACCCGGTATCGTGCGCGATCAACGAGTTCGAGATAGCTAGAGTTCGGTATCTTCGGATCAACGAATTCAGGCAATTCAGCATTCATCAATCCATCGACTGCTACTTTCACCGATCTACATCATTTTTGTAATATCCGCTGCGTCACCATGGCTATATGTAAATTAGCCACGGCCCAGAGCCGTGGCTAAATGAAAATTTGCCACGGCCCAGAGCCGTGGCTTAATGAAAATTTGCCATGGTTCATAGCCGTGGCAAATTTTCATTTAGCCACGGCTCTGGGCCGTGGCAATCTTTTTGCCGCTGCCTATTTTGCCACGGCCCAAAGCCATGGTAAAATCGTTTAGCCACGGCCCAAAGCCGTGGCGAAATGGCTTTTTTGGTGTAGTGTATGCTAAAAGCTTGAAGTACATTCGTAATCAATGTTTGGAATACAAAGAGTATTTTGCTTTTGCATGGACAAATAAAATTAAACACCGTGATAATAGAACAACAACTCGAGCTGAATCTTCCCATGCTTAATTATAAAAACATCTTGGTACGTCTAGAGCAACATTTGCCGTATTATGGTCGAAAATGGATAATATGTTGTGTCTACAACATACGGAAATAAAAGCCACCTTTGAAAGAAGCTTAGGAGCCGTACCTATTGCATATCGAGTTTCGTTCTTAAAACAACTACGAGGTAAGACATCCTTTTTTGCATTGGATTTAACTGTGAAAGAAATGGGAAAAATTAGTTGTATTGCTTTGGATGCATCCGTTTGTGACCATTCGAATTGACTTGTGTATGGTCTTTCATGTGCACATGAAATATACAAGTATCACATTGATGGTCTTCCAATCCCAATCGAACTCATAGATGAACATTGGAGACAATTAAATTATATTCCACAAGTTGAAGAGTCACTCGAGTTTATCCATACAGCTGAGTTTGCTTAGATTAAAAAATTATTTGATTTGAGCACTGCTGAGGAGAGGAAAGTTTTACTATTGAAGCTAAGAGAAATTGGATTACCAGCCACGACATCAACTTTGGAACCGAAAATAGAAAAACACAAAGGGAGACTAATCGGTAGTAAGAACAAACTAATTAGCAAACAAGGCAAACATCAAAAATCTACAAAACGGGATCCCTCCGCTTTTGAGAATGCAAAAACTGCTAATGAAATTCTTTCTCAAGCTAGCGTGAAAAAGAAACTGCTTCCCAAATGGAAAAAACCCGTTGTGAATTTTGATAAGTGTGATGTAAATACAACAAATTCAGATTTTAAGTATTTAGCTTACCTACTGGCTTTTCTACACCAATATATTGCTAACGTTGAAGATGTTATGGGAGATGGCAATTGTGGATTTCGTTGTGTAGCTGAATAAGTTGAAGAATTAAATTCCGACTGGAGAGAAGCAAGGGAGTGGATATTAGCCGAATTGATGAAAAATTGGGATTTATACGTCAGACATTTCGACATAACAAACTGCGAAGAATTAAAATTAGCTACCGATTGCGACAGTAGTCCTTGTTTTAAAGCTAATTGGATGATAATGCCTGAAACTGGATACTTGGTTGCAAATGCATTCAATCGAGTTGTGGTTTATATTTCCAATCGTCAAAGTTTGACATTTTTTCCACATGAAAGAGGCCCAAGTCTTGGACACGAGCAACGATTTATTATTTTTGCAAATATTCTAGATTACCACTTTATCAAATTGACTTTTAGGGAAAATGCACCCATCCCAACAGTCGCTAGCTTTTGGTATAGATTGGCAACTAAAGAAGCTAAACTATGGAGCGAACTATACATTGATCGACAAATAGAGTTTGTTAAACTATGCCCATTGGATATGGCCACAAAGGATGATCACTTTGACCTTAAATTTTGTCCAGCGAGTTAAGGTCAATGGTCACAAACGATATGGCCACAAAGGATGCTTTCAGTAAAAACACTAATGTAATGAAATGTAAACTTGAAAATTTTGTCATACGATTCAAGTTGAATGCTAATGAATTTTGTATTTGGTGTTGATTTATATGTATTGATGTGGTTGAAACTTTTGTGTAATGAATAATTCAAGTTTAAGTGATATTTATGTATAGTGAACTACAAATATACAAGTTAGTAGACATGCAAGTTCATTGCTGTTTCAAGGTTCAAATGGTGTAAACGGTTGGTAATAGCCGACTAATTTAGGGTTTAAACGGTGTAACACCATAGAATGAAAATTCAGCTGTACCAACTCTAATAGATTGGCGTAACACCACCGAGATCACATTGCATGTAACGGCTATTGATCGCCATACGGTGATTCAAGTAAACGACCAGAGAAATCATTTTTTGACTTGTAAAATACAACAACAGTTCGGCCATCGATAACCGAAAATAGGGCAACAACCGGTTGTTATACGTCGTACGGTTATGAATGCCACCGACCAGAGAAATCATTTTCTGATTTATAAAATACAATAGCAGTTCGGCCATCGATAATTGAACAAATAGGGCAATGACTGGTTGTTATACGCCGAACGGTTATGAATGCCACCGACCAGATAAATCATTTTCTGATTTATAAAATACAACAGCAGTTCGGTCATAGATAACCGAACAAATAGGGCAACAACCGGTTGTTATACGCCGTAAGGTAGGAATGCCACCGACCAAAGAAATCATTTTCTGATTTATAAAATACAACAGCGGTTCGGCCATCGATAACCGAACAAATAGGGCAACAACCGGTTGTTATACACCGTACGGTTATGAATGCCATCGACCGGAGAACAAAAAATAAAAGTGTTGTCGTGCCAGTTCGACTATATAGAACCGAAGAATTCTTAAAATTAACGGCTGTTGGTGACCGTGCGGTGATGAATGCAACCGTATGTTATAAACATGTACAAAATGGACTAATATCTTCGATTGGTGGTAACCGAACATTTAAAGGGTTGGATGGCTGTTGTTCGCCAAACAGTGGTATAGAAGCATATTATTCAATTAGAAGCATATCATTCAATTATAAGCATATCATTCAATTAGAAGCATATCATTCAATTAGAAGCATTTTATTCAATTAATACCAAACAAACACCAAACTAAACCAATCATTCACTTAGTATGGCATTGTTTCCAAGTCAAAATAACCCACATACAAAATAACCATTGTTTCCAAACAACCAAATACAAAATAACCATTGTTTTCAAACAACCAAATACAAAATAACCATTGTTTCCAACCCACGTACAAAATAACCATTGTTTTCAAACAACTAACATACAAAATAACCCCTTCTAAATTTTAGGATAATTCTTTCCTTTTGCACGTTTCTCCCGTTTATCAGGTTCGTTCAGTGCTTCCTCCAACATGTCAATTGCTTCACATTCTATAGTAAGACACCGATTAAATGTTCTTGAGCGAGTTACTTTGATATTTTCCTTTAGTTTTTCTACAGCTTTCCCTGCAGTAATTCTCTGCATTAATTTTAAAAAAAATTCAAGTAAACAAAAAACGAGTAAAGATCATAGGCACTCACCAACTTATCATTATTGTCAGCTTTCCTTGAGCAACTTCTCCTCACATCCGGGTGTTGAACAATAGGATGCAACACACTCAAATACCATGGCATGTACTTAGCCGTACAATCCCAAGGATCAACTACCAGAGTAGACCGTGATTTTAAAGAAAGTACATGATCTTTCCAATTTTCCGAATACCAAAATCCATTGTCAAATACAATTTTATATTGATTAACATGTCGACCTCTACGACATTTGCTTGGAACCATTGGATTTGTGGGGATACGCTGAGAAATAATAATTTGACGTAGCACTCTATTGGGATAGTATGGTTCCGCCATATCAAAACACAAAATGAAACGCCGTTATAAAATGTGACTTCAGGCATGGGGTAATGAGACCTCACGGTATGGTATAGATCCCAACGTACCTAAAATTAAACATGCCATTTACATTTGTATGATTTGCAAAGCAAAGTATACATTAATTATTTAACTTACATCTTGTGGAGATCAACCATATAACTGTTCTCGAAGCCGTATTATGGCCGAAGTTGTATCTCCAGATCGTTTCATTGGTTGCCATCTACACATCTGTAACAACCCATATATTTTAACAAATATTTTAAATTAATTTTTGTTTGAAACTTTGATTTTTAATCATTTTAAATGGAAAGTTTGGAATTTTTCCAATGTATTTTGGATTCTGTTTCTAATTTGTTTTCCAAATATAATTAAATAACGATTTTCTTGAAATTTATATTTTGGTCAACTTTGGTCAAACTTTGACTTTCAGTTGAAAGTTTTAAATTTGGATTTTATTTTTCTAATCTTTTTCTTTGAAACTGTATTTGATTCTGATATTCGTCCTGTTTTCGTTTCGTCAAATTCTGTTTTAAGCTTTTTAAAATTGATAAAATTCAGCGTTTCACATGCAAATTTTCTCTGCATTTTCATTGTTCATTTTTCTATTTTCTTTTCATCTTTTATTTGTTTAGACTTTCTTTATTTTATTTGTTGTTTTAAATTTATTTTGAAGAGGGCTTGTGATAGTGAGATTAGGAAATGCAAAGAGACTTTAGTTACATTGGTGCCTTTCCATTTCCTAGCTTTTCCACTTCTAGCCGTTCATTTCTTCTCGTACAAACTCCTCACCTCCTCACGTTCCTTCTCATTCACGTACAATACATCACTTCCTCCTTCTCATTTCTCATTTTCATTACCTGAAAGAAAAATATATTAAGTAAGTTTGTTTTCCTCCTTCTCCTTCTCTTTTCGTTTTCTTCTTCTTTTATTTGCAAACAAGGTTCGGTCCCCACCATTCACCATCCTCTTGCCGACCACCTCACCACCACCATCACCACCTTCTGATCGGCCAGCAACCCCTCACCATCATCACTAACCCAGGCCGTGAATCCCATAGATCAAAACCCCATCACCAAAAACATGTTGCAAACCCTAGCCGACCCCCTATATAATCACCACCATTCCTTCTTGTAGTATCGACCACCACCACCTATGCCTCCTCCTCCAGCCATGACATGACCTGACATGACCATAGCCGCACCACCAGATCAGGCCTGACCATGCTAGCACCCAGACCGAGCCCAATATGCCTAGGGCCGAACCAAGAAGCCAATGACCATTCACCTACCTTGCCTCTTTGCCTTCACAACTCCTACCCCTTCACATTCCATGCATAGCCATGTACATTTTCTGACCATGGCCGTGAGTTTCAAGCAGCAACCAGTCCTTGGCCGAGCCTATAATGGTGTGGTCTAGCCTATTGTGATGTGATCGAACCACTTGCTTGAGTCAAGTCTTATTTTCCACTTGTTCTTTCTTTTCGCTTTGTTAATTCTTATATTTCTTTTATGATTAGTCTATACTTATATTTGTTTTATTTTATTGGTTGTTGCAAGATCTGAATATTGGCTCATCATCTTCTCCTCGAATCTAGTCGTGCTTTTTCGTGCTTTGCGGAGTTTGGATTTGTGTTTTGAATTTGATCTCTAGCTTTAGAGGTGAGTTTATCACTCTTGACAATTCGTACTTATATAAATGTGAAACAATGTCACCTGAATTGTAGTAGTTGACATGCTATGTTATATGCTCACATCTGTCTGTTATCTGACATTATATGATGATATTACCTGATTATATACATGTTGCATCACCTGACATCATATGATATGTTTTACTGTTTATTTATTTTCTGTTTCTCACACTGCAAGTTCCCTGTTAGTATAGAATCACTATGGGTTGAAATGATACATACCCGAACAGACTTTAGAATAGGGAAATTTCGTTACGGGCTGAAATGATAGGCTCAAGCGATTTTTATTTGACTTGGGATTGCGGGTTGGAAATGATAAAACCCGGAATTTTAATATATTACGGATTAAAATGATATTTATCCGTATCACTTGACCTAGGTTAGAAAATATTATACCGACCCGTGGTTAAATTTTAAAATGATTTTTCTAAAATTATTAAGTATTTAAATTTTAAAAATATGGATTTTTAACTTAAATTGTATTTAAATGATTTAAATAGTGATTTTCTATAAGTTAAATTTTTATAAGTTGATAAATGGTTTAAATTGAAATTTAAAATTTGATTTAACTTAATAATTGAAAATTTGATAAAAAAATGGAATTTTAAACTTAACTTAGTAATTAAAATATTTTAGTTATGAAATGGATATTTTTAAAAGAAAGAAATATTAAGATTTGTTTGTTAAAATGAAAAGTTAAGCAAATTATAATGTAAATTTGACTTAATGAATGAATTATAATTTAATTGGATATTTAGTAAATAAAATGTTATTTTATTAAAATTATAAGTTACGTAATATCCAAATAAATAATTTTGAAAAGTGAAATTAGTTTGATAAGTTAAAATGAGAAAAGTTGAAAATATATTGTTTTAAATTGTTATAATAAACTTATAACAGTAATTGTAGCGTTTCAGAAATGCTGTGGTTTTAATGTAGTGTTTTCCAAATTACCACTATACTTGCAGTAACGTTCTGTAAGTGCTACTGTTTCTGAAATGTATTGGGTTTTCAATTTAATACTGTACCTCCTGTAACAGTTTATAAGTGCTGCTGTTTCTGAAATGAACCGTATTTCTGAATTACTATTATACCTACTATAACATTTTATAAGTGCTGCTGTTTCTGAATTGAACTATTTTCTGAAATACTATTATATCTACAAGTAGTAGTTTCTAAGTGCTGCTGTTTCTAAAAGATAAATTTTCTGAAATGCTACTATAAGAATTATAACATTTTCTAAGTGTTATGAATGCTACAATGTTTTGAAATTGTTATAATTGATTGAATGAACTTAGGAAATGCTAAAATTTTGGAAATTGAATATTTGACTTGGAAGGATAATGACTTCATATTTAAATGGTTTAAATGAATATGTTTTGATTTGAAATATAAACCATTTTGAAATTTATAACCACGGGTTATGATAACGGTTGGTTGGGCTCCTCCGATCGGACTCATTTCTTGGTATGCCATTTTATTACTTTGTGATTTATTGGATGGCCCTCCTTGATTTTTTTGATTTGGGAGTGTGGCTAGAGGTGGGCGATTGTTGCAGCTTTGCGTTACCCTATCCACCTTAACACTGTTATTTTGCATAGTTTGCTTTACTTTAGACATTACTATGATTGCGTTCATTACTACATAGTAGATGGTTTAACGGATCCTTAAAGGATGGGCGATCCCAAGCATCCTTTAAGTTACCTGTGCATTGCTATTACAGTTCACTTGAGTTGGTTTACATTGTATACGTATGTATGTCCTGACTCGAGTGTTTTGTGTTTTACTTTACGCTCAGGTCAGCCTGAGTATCACAGCTCTGATTCACATTATGGAGCTAAAGATTTGCTGGAGCATATTTATCTATCTGTCATCCATTTCCATTTCGGTTATTTCCTATTCAGTATTGCTTTTGTATTAGTTAACTTATGTATTCCGACTTCTGTTGTATTTGTTTTCAGACTATGATATTTTGTATCTGTTTTGAGATTATTTATATAGTAGCTTCATGAACTACTATGGTATTTTATTTCCGCTGCGAGTTATTCTGATATTCTGTGTCTATGATTCTGTGTTTGATTTTATTTGCTCCAAATTTTCTTAACAATCCACTGTTTTGAAGTATTCAAGTCCGACATGTGTGGATTTATTGTCGATTTGAATGGTCCAAAATAGTGGGATGTTACATTTGGTATCAGAGCTTTTGTTTTAGGCAAACCTTTGTCCGCGGAGCAAAAACTCATTAGAGATAGGTAGAAATACCCTAGAATGAGTGAAATCAATATCAGAATCATTTCTTTGTGAGAGGACGTATTTTCAAAGTATAAAATGATTTTCTAATGATTTTCAAAGGATTTTCAAAGATTATTTTGATATAAATTGTCTTTTTTTGAAAGCAAAATTTCTCTAGACCTTATTCCTTTCCTTGTCCACCTTGTTAGTAATTTCTTTGATTAGGATTATCATCGATTAGGATTCCTTTGAATTTTGGAATGCTCCCACTTGCTCTAAAATCCATTCTTATCTTCCCCTATTTGTATTCTTTTGATTTTGGAGCATTCCATAACTCCACTTCGAATGACCTCTATAAAACTCGACGATCCCGCCAATCTTTGAATGATTTGTAAAGGGGTGAAACTCCCTTATAATTGGCATTGATTCACCGGAGATTTCTATACCCTCAGTTTAGATGCTTCTATCTTTTGCTATGCCGAACTCTATCTTTGGCGATCGAATGTCGATTTGCCTTAGAATACTGCATCTATCATATTCCTGAAGTCACGGTTGACCCGGTTAAGGTTGCCCACGATTTATATAAGTATGTCCATCTACTATTTTGTAATTAATCATCTCATCTTCGTTCGAGTCTATCTTCGAATCAGAATTCTATTTAATTAGAGTTCCTCTAATTTGAATCCCTATCTTTGTTTTGAAATCCATTCTTGAATCATCCCTTGAAAAATTTGTGTTTGTTTGTATTTTAGAAATGGTTTATATATCGAAATTATTATTTTGATAAGAATGATTATATTTTATATATAAGAGTGAAATGTTTTAGATAAGGATTATATACCTTTTAAAAACGAGAATTTGAAGTTTCGAAAGGATTTGAAATGTTGGAAATTATATAAGAAATTGATTTATATAAAAATGATTTATAACTGAAGGGTTTTGAATTTGAAATTTGAGAGATTGAACTCTGACATTTTGAAACTGGTTTTAAGATTTTGAAAATATATAATAATACGATTTGAAAGTATTTTCCGAATAAGAAATGTTTCAAATGACTTTAAATGAGTTCTAATGATTTCAAAGAAATTTCAAAGAAAGAAAAAAAAATAGAAGTCCAGAACCCACTTATGTCGCTGGAGAATGATTTCGGTGATGAGTGCACGCATCAACGACATTGATTTTCGAGTTTTAGAGTGGGGTAGAGGCCACTTTAGTAGCTTTGCTATGCGATTGGTTTTGTGAAACCAATTTTGATTTCGAATTCCGAAGTATGATTTGATATTCGAAAGATATATGTATATATATTTGAAACAGTTTGAACGAGCCCGGTGTTCAGTCCTCGAGTTTTGGATTTGATTTGGTATAACCCTATCTTTTGAAATTGATTTACTGATTTGTTGCTGATTTCCAACTCTTGGATTGGAAATTTGATTTCTCCGACTATTTTGAATGTTCGAACACTTCCAAATCGAGGTTTAATTTTTTTAAAGCTAAGAAATTTCGGAAGTATAAATTATTTGATAAAGTATATAAGTTTAGTTTTGTATGTTTACACATGAAGTAATATGATTTAAATAAGTTTGAAACTGTTTTGTTAAGTAAATAAATAAGACTATTTTGAATTATACTAATATGAAAGTTAGTTTTAAAATATTTTGAATAAAATTTAGTTTTAAATGTTTTAACTTAGTAACATCTTTTATAAAACTATTTATATATATAATAACAATAATTTTCAAAGGATAAAGTGGATCTTTCAAATAAAAATAAATAGTTTAAAGGATTTAAAGGGATGGTTATAAACTGGGAAATAATTTTTGGGGTATAATTGATTTTGAGAAAAAGATTTGATTTCGAAAATAGATTGGGATTTTAAAACCCAGTATTTATTTTATATCTGTATATTTTCAAACATAGAGTTTATAATGATTCAGGTTGGAAAGATAAATTTGAGACTGATTTGAAATTATATTTATTTAAGAATTATACTTAAATAAGTTTGATCTGAAATTTATTAAAAATTGAAATTTCAAAGATATGATTTTTATAACTTGGATTTGATTAAAAGTGACTTAAATGCATATTTCAAATTTATATAGATTTGAATGGGATATTTTGTTTATTTAAATTTGAAAATTGAGGTTGTATTTAGATGTTATTGAAATGATTTAGTAAATATTTCAAACTAAATAATAGTAAAGTGAATTTGAGATATAAATGAAATTATCAAATTAAGTTTTGAAATATTGAATATATAAAGCTTTGAAATATATTGAAATTGAAATGGTTTATTTTGTGGTTCAAATCTGTATTTGAAATCGATAAAATTTGAAATGGTTTATTGAGGAACTGAATTGAATTGAAATTAATGAATTGAGATTAAAGTTAACTTGAATCTTGAAACTCGTGTTAATTTGAATTGATTGGTGAAATTTGAGGAAACTATTTTTATTATATAAAGTATTTTAAATTATATTTAAAACTATTTTTATATTAATTTTAATATAAACTATCTTTAATATAACTATTTCTAATATAAACTATTTTAAAAATACTAATTATTTTAATATAAATTGTTTTAACTTATTACTATTTTATTTAAATATTTTATTTTATAAACTATTTTATTTTATATACTATTATTAATATCTAAACTGTTTGAAGGAAAGTGTTATGATTTCAAGTGTTATGATTTCCAAAGTTTGAATTTCAAAGTATAATGATTTCCAAAGTATTATTATTTCAAATTGTTTGGGTTTGAAAGTATTATATCCTTGAAAGAGGCATTTCACCAGAAGGACAAACTTTGCAGTCCAATTAGTTTCTAGGACACACATCCACAGAAATTAATTTCAAGGCCAAAGTCAGCAGAATAATTACTTTTAAGGACAAAGTCAGCAATCCAATTACTTTCAAGGACATAATTTCATAGGTTTTTTGGCCTTAGAAACTAATTATTTTGCATTTTGTCCTTAAAAGTAATTATTTCAGCTGTGTGTCCTAGAAACTAATTGCACTAGCTAGAGAGGCCCTTGTTGCTAATTTCCACTCCTTGAAAGTACTATGATTTTGGAAATGTATTTGTTTGACATAAAATATGTTGATTTGGAAACAAACTTGGATTATTTTCTAAACCTATTACCTTGGAAAGTTTGAAACTGAAGATATTTAGTTTGGAAGGAATAATTTGGTGAAATCGTATATGATTTTTAAACTGAACTGGTATTAAAACGAATTTGAATTTGAGAACCTTATTTTTTCTAAATACTTGATTTGGGAGTTATCGAACTTATATAAAATTGATTTGTATAAGTATGAAGTTGATTCGAAACTATTGATTTGGAATGGTACTCAATTTGAAAAGCGAAATCTTATATAATCAAAGTCTATATAAGTGTGATTTGATATACTTTTGATTTTGGAAAGTATTTGATTTGAAAATGAAAATCTTATATATAATGGACTTTATATAAGTATGATATTTGAAATTGATTTGAAAAGGTACTATATGATACATATTTTTGAAGTAAAGATATGGAAAGTGCCTTCTGCTTGATATCCTATTTGTGGCCACATTTGGGATTCATTCTATCGATATTATTCTCTTTGATTTGGTTTTCCGGATATGATACTCGAGTGTCCATCGAATTCAATGGCGTTACCTATGGTCTTATGAACTCGACTACATAGCGTAATTCGCAGGGGCTGTGATGGCCTATGGGTACAGATGTTTCCTGGGGGATCCAGGCGTAACCATTGTGTATCTGCGATCTATGGTCGTTTTGTAGCGTAATCCGCAGGGGATGTGACGGCCTACGGGTACGGATGTTTCCTGGGGGATCCAGGCGTAACCATTGTGTATCTGCGGTCTACAGTTGTTATCATAGCGTAATTCGCAGGGGCTGTGACAGCCTACGGGTACAGATGTTTCCTGGGGGATCCAGGCGTAACCATTGTGTATCTGCGATCCTTGATTCGGTTTGATTCGGTTGATTTGTTTGGATTGTACTTTACATATCGGTTTTGAAGGTTTTTCCAGTATTTTCACTGGGTGTTGAAACAAGTCTACTAAATACTTGGAGAAATCTAGCTTTGCGCCTGATCAACGCATGGCCAGAGTCTACAAGAATGAGGATAAACTTGTTGAGACATCGAGTTATAAAATATTTTCAAAACGGAAAATTTGTTTCGATATAAAAGTATTTTATTATAAAAGTATTTTGATAAAGTATTATATAAAGGATATTTTGATCAATTCTCTTTCTAAATAATTTAAAATGTTTAAAATATTGTTTATTTATATACTACACGGTTTAATAGTAAATTATTAGTGTTGTAAATATTTTAGAAGTTATTAATTAAATACAATATATTTAAAGAAAATAATTATTGATTTATTAATAATATTGAAAAGTATCTTGAGATAAATTAATAAATTTATGAATTATGGATTTAATGTTTTCAATAGCTTCTTTGTAAATATAAGTAATGATATAAATAATTGTATTCAAATAAGTTTTCATATATTTATAAAGGTGTTATTTAAACATATAAATGGTATTTATAAAGGAAGCAAGAAATTTTACAAATGGGTTTAACCAAATTATTAAATATTGAATAATTCAAATTGAAATTTATATAGTTTTAAATTAATTGTTTATCCTTGTCTTTCAACCTATTTTTCTTTCTAGTTGTTTCTATTCTCCTACCTTCTTCCTTTTCGAGGACGAAAAGTTTTGAGTGGGGGAGAGTGTAACAACCCAATATGTTAACAAATATTTTAAAATAATTTTTATTTGAAACTTTGATTTTTAATCATTTTAAATGGAAAGTTTGGAATTTTTCCAATGTATTTTGGATTCTGTTTCTAATTTGTTTTCCAAATATAATTAAATAATGATTTTCTGGAAATTTATATTTTGGTCAAATTTTGACTTTCAGTTGAAATTTTTAAATTTGGATTTTATTTTTCTAATCTTTTTCTTTGAAACTGTATTTGATTCTGATATTCGTCCTGCTTTTCGTTTCGTCAAATTCTGTTTTAAACTTTTTAAAATTGATAAAATTCAGCGTTTCACACGCAAATTTTCTCTGCATTTTCATTGTTCATTTTTCTATTTTCTTTTCATCTTTTATTTTGTTTGGACTTTCTTTATTTTATTTGTTGTTTTAAATTTCTTCTGAAGTGGGCTTGTGATAGTGGGCTTAGGAAATGCAAAGAGACTTTAGTTACATTGGTGCCTTTCCATTTCCTAGCTTTTCCACTTCTAGCCGTTCATTTCTTCTCGTACAAACTCCTCACCTCCTCACGTTCCTTCTCATTCACGTACAATACATCACTTCCTCCTTCTCATTTCTCATTTTCATTACCTGAAAGAAAAATATATTCAGTAAGTTTGTTTTCCTCCTTCTCCTTCTCTTTTCGTTTTCTTCTTCTTTTATTTGCAAGCAAGGTTCGACCCCACCATTCACCATCCTCTTGCCGACCACCTCACCACCACCATCATCGCCTTCTGATCGGCCAGCAACCCCTCACCATCATCACTAACCCAGGCTGTGAATCCCATAGATCAAAACCCCATCACCAAAAACATGTTGCAAACCCTAGCCGATCCCCTATACAATCACCACCTTTCCTCCTTGTAGTCTCGGCCACCACCACCTATGCCTCCTCCTCCAGCCACGACATGACCTGACATGACCATAGCCGCACCACCAGATCAGGCCTGACCATGCTAGCACCCAGACCGAGCCCAATATGCCTAGGGCCGAACCAAGAAGCCAATGACCATACACCTACCTTGCCTCTTTTCCTTCACAACTCCTACCCCTTTACATTCCATGCATAGCTGTGTACATTTTCTGACCATGGCCGTGAGTTTCAAGCAGCAACCAGTCCTTGGCCGAGCCTATAGTGGTGTGGTTTAGCCTATTATGATGTGGCTGAACCACTTGCTTGAGTCAAGTCTTGTTTTCCACTTGTTCTTTCTTTTTGCTTTGTTAATTCTTATATTTCTTTTGTGATTAGTCTATAATTATATTTGTTTTATTTTATTGGTTGTTGCAAGATCTCAATATTGGCTCATCATCTTCTCCTCGAATCTAGTCGTGCTTTTTCGTGCTTTGCGGAGTTTGGATTTGTGTTTTGAATTTGATCTCTAGCTTTAGAGGTCAGTTTATCACTCTCGACAAATCGTACTTATATAAATGTGAAACAATGTCACTTGAATTGTAGTAGTTGATATGCTATGTTATATGCTCACATCTTCCTGTTATCTGACATTATATGATGATATTACCTGATTATATACCTGTTGCATCACCTGACATCATATGATATGTTTTACTGTTTATTTATTTTCTGTATCTCATACTGCAAGTTCCCTGTTAGTATAGAATCACTATGGGTTGAAATGATACATACCCGAACGAACTTTAGAATAGGAAAAAGTCGTTACGAGCTGAAATGATAGGCTCGAGCGATTTTTATTTGACTTGGGATTGCGGGTTGGAAATGATAAAACCCGGAATTTTAATTTATTACGGATTGAAATGATATATTATCTGTATCATTTGACCTAGGTTAGAAAATATTATACCAACCCGTGGTTAAATTTTAAAATGATTTTTCTAAAATTATTAAGTATTTTAAAATTTAAAAATATGGATTTTTAACATAAATTGGATTTAAATGATTTAAATAGTGATTTTCTATAAGTTAAAATTTTATAAGTTGATAAATGGTTTAAATTGAAATTTAAAATTTGATTTAACTTAATAATTGAAAATTTGATAAAAAATGGAATTTTAAACTTAACTTAGTAATTAAAATATTTTAGTTATGAAATGGATATTTTTAAAAGAAAGAAATATTAAGATTTGTTTGGTAAAATGAAAAGTTAAGCAAATTATAATGTAAATTTGACTTAATGAATGAATTATAATTTAATTGGATATGTATTAAATAAAATGTTATTTTATTAAAATTATAAGTTACGTGATATCCAAATAAATAATTCTGAAAAGTGGAATAAGTTTGATAAGTTAAAATGAGAAAAGTTGAAAATATATTGTTTTAAATTGTTATAATAAACTTATAACAGTAATTGTAGAGTTTCAGAAATGTTGTGGTTTTAATGTAGTGTTTCCCAAATTACCACTATACTTGCAGTAACGTTCTGTAAGTGCTACTGTTTCTGAAATGTATTGGGTTTTCAATTTAATACTGTACCTCCTGTAACAGTTTATAAGTGCTGCTGTTTCTGAAAGAACTATATTTCTGAATTACTATTATACCTACTATAACATTTATAAGTGCTGTTCTTTCTGAATTGAACTATTTTCTGAAATACTATTATATCTACAAGTAGTAGTTTCTAAGTGCTGCTATTTCTAAAAGATAAATTTTCTGAAATGCTACTATAAGAATTATAACATTTTCTAAGTGTTATGAATGCTAAAATACAATGTTTTGAAATTGTTATAATTGATTGAATGAACTTAGGAAATGCTAAAATTCTGGAAATTGAATATTTGACTTGAAAGGATAATGACTTCATATTTAAATGGTTTAAATGAATATGTTTTGATTTTAAATATAAACCATTTTGAAATTTATAACCACGGGTTATGATAACGGTTGGTTGTGCTCCTCCGATCGAACTCATTTCTTGGTATGCCATTTTATTACTTTGTGATTTATTGGATGACCATCCTTGATTTTTTTGATTTGGGAGTGTGGCTAGAGGTGGGCGATTGCTGCAGCTTTGCGTTCCCCTATCCACCTTAACACTATTATTTTGCATAGTTTGCTTTACTTTAGACATTACTATTATTGCGTTCATTACTACATAGTAGATGGTTTAACGGATCCTTAAAGAATGGGCGATCCCAAGCATCCTTTAAGTTACCTGTGCATTGCTATTACAGTTCACTTGAGTTGGTTTACATTGTATACATATGTATGTCCTGACTCGAGTGTTTTGTGTTTTACTTTACGCTCGGGTCAGCCTGAGTATCACAGCTCTGATTCACCTTCTGGAGCTAGAGATTTGCTGGAGCTTATTTATCTATCTGTCATCCATTTCCATTTCGGTTATTTCCTATTCAATATTGCTTTTGTATTAGTTGACTTATGTATTCAGACTTCTGTTGTATTTGTTTTCAGACTATGATATTTTGTATCTGTTTTGAGATTATTTATATAGTAGCCTCATGAACTACTATGGTATTTTATTTTCGCTGCGAGTTATTCTGATATTCTGTGTCTTGATTCTGTGTTTGATTTTATTTGCTCCAAATTTTCTTAACAATTGTAACAACCCAATATTTTTGCAATTATTTTTAAATTAAATTTTATTTCAATATTTTTTTATATACATTTTAAAAGTGTAGTTGTAATTTTCCAATATTTGTTGTATTTTATTTACAAATTTTAAATTCTAGTTTCAATATAATAAACTATTTTCTTTATTTACTTTTTATTTTTCCTAAGAATAATTGTTTATTTTCATTTTCACTTTATTTTGTTTGTCTTTTATTTTTATTTACTGATTTTTATTTGTTTATATTGAATTAAAAAGAAAGTGGAAATTCGAAGAGACTAAAGCTTTAAAACTTTTGACTTTTCATTGCCTAGACCTTTCATTTCTTTGGCCGTTCTTTCCTTGATTGTAGCCGTGAGTTTTATTTGGTATTTCATGTGAAAACTTTCTCATTTCCACCACTTTGCACGGCATTTCATTTCTGAAAAAATTCAAGTAAGTTAATGGCTTCCATTCTCCTCTTTTTCTCTTCATTTTTCTATTGATTTTTCCATTGTTTTGCTTGATTTCCTCTACATGTTGCTCGGCCTAAACCCCTTCACCACCTTCACCGACCACCACCACTTCCTCCTCATCACCATCCATGGTATGACCTCCTCCTCCTCTGACCAATACTGGCTGTGACCATCCTATGATGCAAACTTCACAAAAGTTGCAAAACTCCTAGAAATTGCCTAGCTGAACTCATGTATTTTCCACCAGCTTCATTTGTAGCCACGACCACACCCCTATCCACCACCACCAGTACGTGCTCCACCTTTGAACATCACCATCAGTCCATCACCTGACCTGTAGCAGCCCCTGGCCGAGCCTAAATGTTGAACAAAAACTCCTCTTTTGCCTTGCCCTTTGACCTTCCTTCACTAGTAACTCAAAAACTCTTCATCTCCTTTGTAGCCGTGCCTATATGAGTCCAAACCAGATCCATTTCAACCTATAAACCCACCATGGCCGAACCAATAAAGCATTATGGCCGAGCAAAAGTTGTTAGTGGTCAAGCAAAATTTGATTGGAAGCTTGGTGATGTCATTGGTTTCAAAGTTTCAATTTGTTTCAATATAATTTTGTGCTAAATTTATATTTATATTTTGCTTTGTTTTATTGATGAATACAAGATTAATATCTTGGCTCTCTCTCCACTCGAATCAAGTCGTGCTACCGTGCTTTCTGGATTTTTGTTTGTGTGTTTTATTTGCTAACTCCAGCGTAAAGAGGTGAGTATTCACGCTTGACCTTCATACATATAGAATTGTGAAACAACAACAAGTGAATGTGTAGAAACTGTTATATCATGTTATACCTGCCTGTGATATGTATTATATGATGTTAAACCCTGTTATAAACTTGTCACATCATTTGATAGGTTATATTCTGTTATATTGTTTATTTTATTCTAATTCTCACACTGCAAGTTCCCTGTAGAATAGAATCACTATGGGTTGAAATGATACATACCTGAACGGACTTTAGAATAGGGAAAAATCGTTATGGGCTGAAATGATAAGCTTGAGTGATTTTTAGTTATTTTTATAAACTTGGGATTGCGGGTTTGAAATGGTAGAACCCGGATTTTTCTTTGTAAATTACGGATTGAAATGATATATTATCCGTATCACTTGACTTAGGCTAGAAAATATTATACAGACCCGTGGTTATTTATATATTTTTCTGGAAAAATTTTAAGTAATTTAAAATGTAAAAATATGATAATTTGATTTAAATTGAATTTAAAATGATTTAATAAAGTGATAATGATTTTTCTATATATTAAAAATGTTAAATAAATGAATGGAAAATTTTTGATTTGAAACATAACTTAATTTGGAAATTTGTGATTTGATTTTAAATGGAAGTTTAAGTTAACTAAATAAAAATGGAAATTAAGTTTTATTTATGAAATGGAAATTTAAATCTAAGTGTTAAGGTAAATTGTTAAAAATGAAAAGAATAAGAAAATTGTACACTTGAATTTAATAAGTGAAATTTTTGGAAAATTTGATTTTATTGTAAAATTTTTCTTTATAAAAATCATAAGTTAAAGGGTATTTAAATGAACATTTGTGAAGTGGAAAAATATGATTTTTACAAGTTAAAATGGTTAAATTGGAGTTTAATTGTTTCTGGAATTTTGGAATAAATATGGAATTCTTTTAGTAGCACTTCAGAAATGCTATCGTTTTTGGAATTAACTTAAAATCTGATGTAAATGATATGGCAACACTTTGTAAGTGCTGTGGTTGATGCAAATGAACTAAGGGCTACTGCAGCACTTGGTAAGTGCTGTGGTTGCTAAATTAAACTAAAACCTGAAACTAATAAAAAAGCTACAGTAGCACTTGATAAGTGCTGAAGTTTGTTGAATTGAGATTTTTCAATTGAACCTAAACTACTACATCAGTTTATAAATGCTGACTTTTCTGAATTTAACTTGTTTTCAAATGAAACTGAACTACTACAGCAGTTTATAAATGCTGTCTTTGCTGAATTGAATTGTTTTCAAATGTAACTTACCGCAGCATTTTCGAAGTGCTGCGAAAGCTGAAATTTCAATGTTTTAATGTATTTAAGTGAATAAATAAGCTCAGAAAAGGCTAAATTTTTGGGAATTGAGTATTTGATTTAAAGGTATATTGACTTCATTTTTAAATGGTTTAAATGAATTATTTTGATTTGAAATATAAACTATTTTTGGAATTATAACCACGGGTTATAATAACGATTGGTTGTTAAAGAGACCGGGATCAGATATGGAAATACTCTCTATCGATACCGAAAACCACTTTAACAACCATGTACGCGGTGGAGTTTCCAGAATGAAGTAGGATGGTGGCGACGATCCTAAAGGTATATTTACGTGGACCCAACTCCCGTGAGTTGGCATAAGGTGGCTAAAACAGGAGCGATTCTCGGACCAATGAGGTAGCACCTCTGATCGGACACACTTCTTCGATACCATTCTATTACTTTTGTGATTGATTGGGTGCACCTCTTGATTTTGGAGTGTGGCTCGAGGTGGGCGGTAGTGGCTGCTATGCGTTTCCACCAGCCCGGATGCATAATTGGTATATCTACCCTGGCATTGCCTTGTTGTGTCGTGTCACCTACCATATCGAGCTTTACTACGAGTTGGATTTCTCCCGTAGCCTGTGGAGTATTGAGGGTAGCCCCCAATCTGGGAGTATGCTAATACTGGATAGACTACTGGGACTATTACGTGTTAAGGGGAATATTGGGTCACTCCTTAATGCTATTTTAAAGTATGTTTATCTTATTATTAGACATTATTATAATAGCGAATATTACTACATAGTAGATAGTTTAACGGATCCTTAAAGAATGGGCGATCCCAAGCATTCTTTAAGTTACTTGTACCTTTTATTACAGTTAACTTGAGTTGGTTTACATTGTATAAGTATGTATGTCCTGACTCGAGTGTTTGTGTTTTATTTACACTCGGGTCAGCATGAGTATCAGCTTTGGATCTCACCTTCTGGAGCTAGGACAGCTGGGGATCATCTTTTATCTAGTTGCTATCTATTTCCATTCAGTATTTCTATGTCAGCTTTGTATTAGAGACATATGTATTTGGGATTTCTACTATGCTTATGTATTCAGACTTCTATTGTATCTGTTTTTCAGACTATGTATTTTGAATCTGTTTTAAGACTTTGTATTGTAGTGGCTTCATGAACCACTATTTATTTTATTTTCCGCTGCGAGTTATTCTGATATTCTGTGTTTGTGATTCTGTGATTGGTTTTATTTGCTCCAAATTTATTGCAATCTATTGTTTTGTATTATTCAAGTCCGACATGTGTGGTTTTATTTTCGATTTGAATGGTCCAAAATAGTGGGTCGTTACATTTGGTATCAGAGCCAGGTTTTTAGGCAAACCTTAGCCTAAGGTGCAAAAACTCATTAGAGATAGGGTAGAAATACCCTAGAATGAGTGAAATCAACCTCAGAATCATTTCTTTGTGAGAAAACGTATTTTCAAAATATAAAATGATTTTTAAATGATTTTTCAAAGGATTTTTCAAAGATTATTTTGATATAAAATTTCTTGTTCTAAAAGCAAATTTTCTAAACTTCCTTCTTTTCGTATCTGCCTTGTTTAAAATTTCTTTAATTAGGATATTCATCCAAGTGATTTTATCTTGTCTTATCTTATCTTATCTTTGTCTTCTCTGTACCTTTGTCCTAAAATTCATTCTTGATTTTTCAGGATGAATCGTGGAAATGCCAGAGGTAGGGGTCGTGGTATTGCCCCAGCTCCTCAACCTGATGCACATGTTAGGTTTACTGTTCTCTGTAAGGAATTCTCTCAACTTGGTGGTACCAAGTTTACCGGTTCGGAGAGCATTATTGAAGCCCAGCAATGGTTACGGAGTTTAGAGAGGATCTTTACTGGTCTCGAGATTTCTGATGCCCAGAAGCGTCAGTTAGCAGCTTGGCAGCTTGGCAGCTGCAAGAGTCAGCCTTGGATTGGTGGGAGTCTATTACAGCTCACACTAACGAGGGTGATATTTCCTGGGAGCAGTTTAGGTATCCTTTGTGTTATCTTGAATTTTGTTCCCATTTCCTTTCTTTTGAATCTATCTTAAGTTTTGTTTCTGTATCTTCTTTCCAGGGAGGCTTTTGTGGAAAAATGGATGTCGGAAGTCGGGAAATCTCAGCTTTATCGCGAGTTCATGGATCTCTAGCAGGGTACCATGTCCTTTTCTGAGTATGAGCGGAAGTTCAACGAACTTTCCGAGTTTGGTCCTGGCCTTATTGACACCCAACTTAAGAAGAATGAAAAGTTCATAGTTGGAGCTCGCCCAGAGTTCTATGATCGTCTCATTTCTCATGTTCATGGCACTTTCACCAAGCTTATGGATATGGCTATCCGTTATGAGAACCCTACTTCTAAGGGTCCCGCTGTTGCTAGTGCTCCTGAATCTCAGTCTTCCTCTGCTAACTCTAAGAAGAGAAAGCCAAATTTCCATCAGTAGAAGAAGAATTGGCTTAAGAATCCGGGTTTGAGAACTTCATCTTCTCCTTCTCAGAGGCACCCTATCGACCTATCTACCATTACCTGCTTCAAGTGTGATCAGAAGGGACACTATGCAAATAGTTGCCCTACTTCAGTTGGTGCTGTTGTCCCTCCACCTTAGGGTACCAGGAACAACCTATGTCATGTCTGTCTACAGCCTGGTCATTTCAAGAATGATTGTCCGTTGTATCAGAAGGGCAAGCCATCTGGTATTTTTGCTGTTACCTCTGCTTCTTCACCTGCTCCACCTGCACCTACTCCTGTTCCTAGTGATAATCAAGGTACTCTTCAGGGCATGTTTTCTTTATTTAAGCATCCTGTTCATGTTTTATTTGATACTGGAGCTTCACATAGTTTTATTTCTCTGGCTATTTGTGATAAGTTTGAGCATCGCCTTTCTCCTGAGTATGCTTCTGTTCCTTTATGGGTTTCTAATCCTATTGGGGGTCCTGCGAACCTCATTAAGATTTGTAGAGGAGTGAAACTTCTCCATTCTGATCATCGCTTTATTGGCGATTTCTATGTTCTTGGTTTTGATACTTTTGATTTATTGCTTGGAGATGATTGGTTAAGGAATCATGATGCTCGCATCTCTTGTAAATCCCGAACTGTTTCTCTTGTTGATGATCGGGGTAATTCTTTGGTTATTCAGTGTCGTATGCCTTATGATTATGCTGGCAGCTTTATTTATTCTTTGTATTCTTCTCTTGTTGATCTTCAGTCGACTCGTGTGGTCAAACTTTATCCCGATGTATTTGGTAAAGTCACT
The DNA here is from genome assembly GCA_030737815.1 of Allium fistulosum. Classification (NCBI taxonomy): domain Eukaryota; kingdom Viridiplantae; phylum Streptophyta; class Magnoliopsida; order Asparagales; family Amaryllidaceae; genus Allium; species Allium fistulosum. The sequence goes on from CM060902.1 coordinate 1,530,971,323, forward strand.
GCTTTACCCCTTAAGCGGGAAATTGATTTCCGTATTGATCTTATTCTTGGAGCTCGACCTGTAGTTCTTCCTCCTAGAAGAATGGCACCCCGCGAGAAGGTTGAGTTGGGAAAGCAAATTGAGGACTTGTTCTCCAAGGGTCTGATCAGACCTAGTCATTCAGAATGGGGAGCAGCGGTGGTTTTCGCCACTAAGTCCGATGGTTCTCTCCGGATGTGTGTTGATTATAAGGAGCTGAACAAGCTCACTAAGAAAAATAGATATCCAATGCCTCGCATCAATGATATGTTTGATCAGCTTTATGGTGCTACTGTTTTCTCTCAGCTTGATCTTGCCTCAGGTTTCCATCAACTCAGAGTTGCTGAGGAAAGTATTCCCAAGACTTCTTTCCATATTGAGAATGGGTTTTTTGAATGGTTAGTCATGCCTTTTGGTTTGACTAATGCTCCTGCTTTCTTTGTTGATTTGATGAATCGTGTTTTTCGTGATGTACTTAATAAATTTGTTCTAGTCTTTGTTGATGATATTCTCATTTTCTCTAAGTCTGAGGAAGAGCATGAGTCACATTTGAAATATGTTCTAGAGACTCTTAGAAATCATCAGTTGAAGGCTAAATTTTCTAAATGCCATTTCTGGAAGGATGAAGTCCGATTCCTCGGCATATTATTTCTGGTAATGGAGTTTCTGTTGATCTAGTCAAGATCGCTGTGATCAATGTAAGTCTTTCTTTCCTTCTCTTTCCTTTTTTCATTCAATTTATTCTATCTTTCCAGTTATCCTTATTTATCCCTATTCTGTGCAGGATTGGGAAACTCCTAAGATTCCAACTGTTATTCGTAGTTTTCTGGGCCTTGCCAGTTATTATCGGAGATTCATTGAGAATTTTGCTCGAATTGCTACACCTCCCACCGCTTTGACTCAAAAGAATGCTAAGTTTATTTGGAGTGATGAGTGTAAAGCTGCATTTAGTGAGTTAAAGCATAAGCTTACTTCCGCACAAGTTCTTACCGTTCCAAATGGAAACAAGGGATTAACGGTATACATTGCTGCTTGTCGTGAAGGTTTGGGAGCTGTTCTGATGCAGGATGGAAGGTCATTGCTTATGCCAGTCGTCAGTTGAAGACCCTTGAATCCAATTATGCTGCTCATGATTTAGAGTTGCTTGCTGTTGTCTTTGCTTTGAAACTTTGGAGGCATCATCTTATGGGAACTAAGTTTGAGCTCTTTACTGATCATTAGTCTTTGAGATATATTTTCACTCAGAAGGATTTGAATCAGAGACAAGTTAGGTGGTTGGAGTTTCTTGCTTCTTATGACCTCGACATCAACTATACCCCTAGGAAAGCTAATGTTGTGGCGGATGCTTTGAGTCGGAAGAAGGCGATGTTGTGTCAGCTAGTTGTTTCTTCTCCTCTTTTGGATCGTGTCATGTCTAAGCAGGATGAGGATGAGATGCTTAGATTGATGAAGGAGAATGTTCGTAGTAGGGTTGGTAGTAGTAGTCTGGATGGCAGTGGTGCTCAGAATAATGATAGAGGTATTTTGAGGATTAATAATAGGATTTGTGTCCCGAATGTTGATGGATTGAGACAGGAGTTACTTCGGGAAAATCATCGGTCCAGACTTTCTATTCATCCGGGAGTGACCAAGATGTATCAGGATATGAAGAAGTTGTACTGGTGGAGAGGTATGAGGCGAGATATCTCCATTTTTGTTAGTAGGTGTGCGACTTGTTAGCAAGTCAAGGCCGATCATCAGAAGACCCCTGGTTTGTTGCAGCCTCTTGAGATTCCCAATTGGAAGTGGGAACAGGTTTCTATGGATTTTATTGATGGATTACCGAGGACTAGGAGGGGTAATGAGAGTATCTGGGTTATTGTGGATAGACTGACCAAATGAGCTCATTTCATTTCGGTCAAGTCTACCCGTTCTGCTTCTAGCTTGTTTGAGATCTACATGAGGGAGATTGTTCGTCTCCATGGTGTTCCTCTCAGTATCGTTTGTGATCGTGATCCTATCTTTACTAGTCAGTTTTGGAAAGCTTTTTAGGAATCTTTGGGTACTCATTTGAATCTGAGCACTGCTTACCATCCACAGACCGATGGTCAAACGGAAAGGGTGAATCAGATTCTAGAGGATCTTCTTCGTGCTTGTGTGCTTGATTATGGAGGATCTTGGGAAGATCGTCTCCATCTTGTCGAATGTACGTATAACAATAATTATCAGATATAATTTCTATCTTTTATTTTGATCTTTTCCTAATATTTTATCTATCTCACTTCTATCTTTGAATTTAGGCTGGCATTAAGATGTCTCCGTTTGCTGCTCTTTACGGACGACCTTGTAGATCTCCATATTGCTGGATTGAATCCGGTAATCGTTTGGTTCTTGGTCCTGAGATGATTTTAGAGGCTTCTGAGAGAGTTGAGGAGATTAGGAGGAAGATGAGGATTGCTCAGGATAGGTAGAAGAAGTACGCTGATAGGCGTAGGCAGAGTTTGGAGTTTGCTGTTGGTGATTTGGTTTTCCTTAAGGTCTCTCCCTTAAGGAATGTTATTCGATTTGGTCGTAGAGGGAAGCTTTCTCCTAGGTTCATTGGTCCTTTCCGCATTGTGGAAAGAGTTGGTTCATTGGCTTATCGTCTGGACTTGCCCGAGAAGTTCTCTGGAGCGTATAATGTATTCCACATTTCACATCTTCGTCGCTATCTGCATGACCCATCTCTTATTGTACAGCCTTATGCTCTTGATAGTTTGGATATTGAGCCTAATCTGACTGTCGAGAGGAAGCCACTTTGTATTGTCGATAGAGGTACGAAGCAGCTAAGAAGGAAATCTGTTAGTCTGGTCAAAGTACAGTGGAGTACTGATGATCGAGATTGTACCTGGGAGACCATTCGTGCTTCGAATTCGGAATTGTTTGTTTCATGTACTATTTGCTTTTCTATCTTGTTTTCCTTATTTTCCTTGTTTCGTTCTTTTCGAGGACGAAAAGGTTTGAGTGGGGGAGAGTGTAACAACCCAATATTTCTGCAATTATTTTTAAATTAAATTTAATTTCAATATTTTATTTTTTTAAAACATTTTGAAAGTGTAGTTGTAATTTTCCAATATTTGTTGTATATTGTTTACAAATTTTTAATTCTAGTTTCAATATAATAAACTATTTTCTTTATTTACTTTTTATTTTTCCTAAGAATAATTGTTTATTTTCATTTTCACTTTATTTTGTTTGTCTTTTATTTTTATTTACTGATTTTTACTTGTTTATATTGAATTAAAAAGAAAGTGGAAATTCGAAGAGACTAAAGCTTTAAAACTTTTGACTTTTCATTGCCTAGACCTTTCATTTCTTTGGTCGTTCTTTCCTTGATTGTAGCCATGAGTTTTATTTGGTATTTCATGTGAAAACTTTCTCATTTCCACCACTTTGCACGGCCATTTCATTTCTGAAAAAATTCAAGTAAGGTAATGGCTTCCATTCTCCTCCTTTTCTCTTCATTTTTTTATTATTGATTTTTCCATTGTTTTGCTTGATTTCCTCTACATATTGCTCGGCCTAGACCACTTCACCACCTTCACCGACCACCACCACTTCCTCCTCATCACCATCCATGGTCTGACCTCCTCCTCCTCTGCCCAATACTAGTCGTGACCATCCTATGATGCAAACTCCACAAAAGTTGCAAAACTCCTAGAAATTGCCTAGCCGAACTCATGTATTTTCCACCACCTTCATTTGTAGCCACGAGCACACCCCTAGCCACCAGCACCAGCATGTGCTCCACCTCTGAACATCACCATCGGTCCATCACCTGACCTATAGCAGCCCCTGGCCGAGCCACTTGACCTTTGGGCGAGCCTAAATGTTGAACAAAAACTCCTCTTTTGCCTTGCCCTTTGACCTTCCTTCACTAGTAACTCAAAAACTCTTCATCTCCTTTGTAGCCATGCCTATATGAGTCCAAACTAGATCCATTTCAACCTATAAACCCACCATGGACGAACCAATAAAGCATTGTGGCTGAGCAAAAGTGGTTAGTGGTCAAGCAAAATTTGATTGGAAGCTTGGTGATGTCATTGGTTTTAAAGTTTCAATTTGTTTCAATATAATTTTGTGCTAAATTTATATTTATATTTTGCTTTGTTTTATTGATGAATGCAAGATTAACATCTTGGCTCTCTCTCCACTCGAATCAAGTCGTGCTACCGTGCTTTCTGGATTTTTGTTTGTGTGTTTTATTTGCCAACTCCAGCGTAAAGAGGTGAGTATTCACGCTTGACATTCATACATATAGAATTGTGAAACGACAACAAGTGAATGTGTAGAAACTGTTATATCATGTTATACCTTCCTGTGATATGTATTATATGATGTTAAACCCTGTTATAAACTTGTCACATCATCTGATATGTTATATTCTGTTATATTGTTTATTTTATTCTATTTCTCACACTGCAAGTTCCCTATAGAATAGAATCACTATGGGTTGAAATGATACATACCCGAACAGACTTTAGAATAGGGAAAAATCGTTATGGGCTGAAATGATAAGCCTAAGCGATTTTTAGTTATTTTTATTAACTTGGGATTGCGGGTTTGAAATGGTAGAACCCGGATTTTTCTTTGTAAATTACGGATTGAAATGATATATTATCCGTATCACTTGACTTAGGCTAAAAAATATTATACAGACCCGTGGTTATTTTATATATTTTTGTGGAAAAATTTTAAGTAATTTAAAATGTAAAAATATGATAATTTGATTTAAATTGAATTTAAAATGATTTAATAAAGTGATAATGGTTTTTCTATATATTAAAAATGTTAAATAAATGAATGGAAAAATTTTGATTTGAAACATAACTTAATTTGGAAATTTGTGATTTGATTTTAAATGGAAGTTTAAGTTAATTAAATAAAAATGGAAATTAAGTTTTATTTATGAAATGGAAATTTAAATCTAAGTGTTAAGGTAAATTGTTAAAAATGAAAAGAATAAGAAAATTGTACACTTGAATTTAATAAGTGAAATTTTTGGAAAATTTGATTTTATTGTAAACAATTTCTTTATAAAAATCATAAGTTAAAGGGTATTTAAATGAACATTTTTGAAGTGGAAAAATAAGATTTTTATAAGTTAAAATGGTTAAAATTGGAGTTTAATTGTTTCTAGAATTTTGGTATAAATCTGGAATTCTTTAGTAGCACTTCAGAAATGCCATCGTTTCTGAAATTAAGTTAAAATCTGATGTAAATGATACTGCAACACTTTGTAAGTGCTGTGGTTGCTGCAAATGAACTAAGGGCTAAAATGAACTAAGGGCTACTGCAGCACTTGGTAAGTGTTGTGGTTGCTGAATTAAAACTAAAACCTGAAACTAATAAAAAAGCTACAATAGCACTTGATAAGTGCTGAAGTTTGTTGAATTGAGATTTTTCAATTGAACCTAAACTACTACAGCAGTTTATAAATGCTGTATTTTCTGAATTTAACTTGTTTTAAATGAAACTGAACTACTACAGCAGTTTATAAATGTTGTCTTTGCTGAATTGAATTGTTTTCAAATGTAACTTACCGCAGCATTTTCTAAGTGCTGCGAAAGCTGAAATTTCAATGTTTTAAAGTATTTAAGTGAATAAATGAGCTCAGAAAAGGCTAAATTTTTGGGACTTGAGTATTTTATTTAAAGGTATAATGACTTTATTTTTAAATGGTTTAAATGAAGTATTTTGATTTGAAATATAAACTATTTTTGGAATTTATAACCATTGGTTATAATAATGATTGGTTGTTAAAGAGACCGGGATCGGATATGGACATACTCTCTGTTGATACCGAAAACCAATTTAACAACTGTGTACGCGGTGGAGTTTCCAGAATGAAGTAGGATGATGGCGACGATCCTAAAGGTATATTTACGTGGACCCAACTCCCATGAGTTGGCATAAGGTGGCTAAAACAGGAGCGATTCTCGGGCCAATGAGGTAGCACCTTTGATCGGACACACTTCTTCGATACCATTCTATTACTTTTGTGATTGATTGGGTGCACCCCTTGATTTTGGAGTGTGGCTCGAGGTGGGCGATAGTGGCTACTATGCGTTTCCACCAGCCCGGATGCGTAATTGGTATATCTACCCTGGCATTGCCTTGTTGTGCCGTGTCACCTACCATATCGAGCTTTACTACGAGTTTGGATTTCTCCCGTAGCCTGTGGAGTATTGAGGGTAGCCCCCAATTTGGGAGTATGCTAATACTGGATAGACTACTGGGACTATTACGTGTTAAGGGGAATATTGGGTCACTCCTTAATGCTATTTTAAAGCATGTTTATCTTATTATTAGATATTATCATAATAGCGAATATTACTACATAGTAGATACTTTAACGGATCCTTAAAGAATGGTCGATCCCAAGCATTCTTTAAGTTACTTGTACCTTTTATTACAGTTCACTTGAGTTGGTTTACATTGTATAAGTATGTATGTCCTGACTCGAGTGTTTGTGTTTTATTTACGCTCGGGTCAGCATGAGTATCAGCTTTGGATCTCACCTTCTGGAGCTAGGACTGCTGGGGATCATCTTTTATCTAGTTGCTATCTATTTCCATTCAGTATTTCTATGTCAGCTTTGTATTAGAGACATATGTATTTGGGATTTCTACTATGCTTATGTATTCGGACTTCTATTGTATCTGTTTTTCAGACTATGTATTTTGAATCTATTTTGAGACTTTGTATTGTAGTGGCTTCATGAACCACTATTTATTTTATTTTTCGCTGCGAGTTATTCTGATATTCTGTGTCTGTGATTGGTTTTATTTGCTCCAAATTTATTACAATCTATTGTTTTGTATTATTCAAGTCCGACATGTGTGGTTTTATTGTCGATTTGAATGGTCCAAAATAGTGGTTCATTACAACAATCCACTGTTTTGAAGTATTCAAGTCCGACATGTGTGGATTTATTGTCGATTTGAATGGTCCAAAATAGTGGGATGGTACAACATCTTTGCCATCATGTCGTCATAATCTTTACTAGGAACAACATTAGGAAGCTTAGGCAAATGATTGTAAATCCAAGCCTATAGAAATATTAATTAGTACTTATTTTACTATTGGATATATTTGTTGAATAAAAATAGAAATGACATTGTTATCCCAACTTTTGGCAAAGCCGAGATACCCAAAAGATTAACTGAAAATCAATGATTGTTAGTCATGAACATCGATTGTGCATCGCAGGTTCACCATGGATATCGATGAATTTTGTCCGAGTCCGGATCGGGCTGCAATTGATAAGACATGTCAAGCAAGGCCAGAGGAAACGACGTTCCAAGTTTTGAGTCAATCCGAGTTCGTACGCTCAAGATATCACCAACGGAAAATGGAGGAGACAGCCTTGTGTTCGAATCCATAAAAGACCCTATGTTCGAATCGATGAGGTAGGAATGCTATTCGAATCCATCAAGGTTGACTCCATCATCTTCGTATCCATCAAGTTTTACATGCTTCGTATCCATCATGGAAGCCTTCCTTCGAATCCATCCCTTTCGCCTGGCTTCGAATCCATCGAGCACTCCTTAGTTCGAATCCATCCAAACAGACTACACTAAAATCCAATAGCTCGAATCCAATGGAACGTTCCCACCTTCGAATCGCTTCAAACAGTGAAGTCCCCGTATCAATCGACTAAGGTTACCCAGATCGATTCGAAGGAAGCATGTCTTCGAATCGATCACCTCGAATCCACCACGTCTACATAGCTAAAACCTCGGCCACGACTCGGTAAAGCTAGGAGAAAAAGGAGGATCGACTCGAAGGAAGCGCTCCACGTCATCCCAGAAGCACGCGCTGGATCGATTCGAACGAATTGATTCGAACCAGATCGATTCGAACCAGGATAGTCAACCAGAAATGCAACCTTGAATCGATCATAACTTGAGATCTACACATCCAAATGCTATGAAATTTTCACAGAAGCTTGAGCACATGTTGAAGAATGTTCATGCCAAATTTCAGCTCGATTGGATGATTTCTTGATCGATTCGAACCAAGGGTCGAATCGATCCCAAAGTGGGCCCGGATCTCCAGATTTCGGCCATGTGGGCCCCCTGACGTAACAGAACTGGTCTCCCCTCAATTTAGGCGAAATATCAGCCTCCAACACCTATAAATAGAGCCCCTGGACATTCAGAAAGGAGGTCGGACAATTCTCAGAGCTAAAGAGCGCCCAGATTCTGCCAGATTTACTCCAGATCACCATTGCTGCCTTAGATTCAGACTTAGTTCAACAAATCAGTTGTAATACAACATACGAAATTGTAATCTTCAAGCATCGAGCAATAAAATCATAAAAACCTTGAAGTGGACGTAGGCCGGAGATAGCCGAACCACTATAAATTGTGTGTCACTGTTCATTATTTCTTGATTGCTGCTTGTTACTTATTTAAGATCTGTGATTTGTGTGTGAATACTGTTGATTCGTATTCATACGCTGGTGCTTTCACTACACTTGGGGTTTGTGACCATTTTTGGTGCAAACACTTTGGTGCTTTCACTGAGAAGAACTAGCACCCGCTACACCAGACTCAAAGTTTAGATTTAAAATTTTAAAGATTCAGATCTGACTCTACAATGACTCGACAAACTAGACAAAGAATTGAGAGGAGCCAACAGGCAGGAAGTCAAGAGGCATCCTCTGGTGCTGGAGAAGAACCAGCTTCGATCTACATCACTAGAGACGAAATGGAGACCATGACCAATCTGATGCACGAAAGAATGATGAAAAGCCAACAAGAGATGCTGCAGAATTTCTTCGAGTAGATGAGAGCTGCAGGGACGCAGAACCCTGGACCAGCTACAGCGGCTGTGAATATGGAACAAGGAGCTAGGGCTATGAAACCCAACGGAGGACAGAATGCAGAACCAGAAGGCAATCAACAAGGGCTTGGGGGCAGGCCCGCAGGATCCAACGCAGAAGTACCTTTGGAAGGAGCTCAACCGGCTAGGGCCAACACAAATGCTAACGAGCCGCCCGAAGAGTACGTACCAGAATTCCCTACAAGACTCGGAAGGCAAGACAGAGACATGACAAGGGGGCAACCCCTAGATGGAGATGAAAGAATGATCGGCCTAGTGAGACGACTCATGAGAGGAGGGTTTTCAGGAGGAGGATTGGAAGAAGTTAGTCGGAGTCCGTTCGCTCCGATTATCAGGAATGCAAGGAACCCTTCGAAGTTCAAACTACCAACGCTGAATCCTTATGATGGAAAGTCAGACCCGACCATGCATATCACCAGATATATCAGACACATGGAAGTGCTGGGAGCATCCGAGGAAGTGATGGCACGATGTTTCCCCTTATTCTTATCAGATTTGGCTGCGCTTTGGTTTAGGCAGCTAGAAACCGGATCAATCAGGACATGGGGCGAGCTTGTGGATTGCTTCATGAAGCAGTTTAGGGTTCACGTGACGCGACCTAAGAGCGTGATGACTTTGGCATCAATAAAACAAAGGACCGGAGAGTCCATAAAAGATTTTTTGTTACAATTTAATGCGACGGTGACTTCTGTAGATCGCCCGGACCCATCGATGATTTTGATGGCTGCAGTGGCAGGAGTTGGAGAAGGCACCGAATTCAAAGACTCTTTGACTAAAGATCCATCGCAAGATCTTGGAGAGTTTTTCCATGAAGCTGAAAAATTCATTCGATTAGAGGAATCACGAGCCGAGAGGCAGGAAATAAATGTTGCACAAGGCGAAGGAACCGCCAGGGAACAGTCCAGGGCAGACAAAGGAAAGAGAAAGCAGGATGACGCACATGATGGTCCTGATAAACGGAAGAAATTCCGAGAGCCCAGATTCAGGCAATACACAGACTTGGTGGCAGGACTGGAACGAATTTACACCGAAACTCGGGGGCAACTCCCCTATCGAAAACCACCCAGGAGAGATCCCACGGAGCGGGAACGTAGGACTGGAAAGTACTGCCTATTCCATGAGCTGGATGGGCACACTACCGATGAATGCCGCCACCTGAAGGATGAGGTGGAAGAACATGCCAGGAATGGTAGATTGCCGCAGTATGTCAGAGAACGCACGACGGCGGTTAGACCCGATCAACTACCACCTCAACCAAACAGGAATGATCCTGGATCGGGATCACGACTCGTCATCAACTGATTGTGATGGCAAGGGCCGAGTTCAAGATTTGGACTCTGGTCGATTAGTTTTCTTAGATTTGATTTCCAAAATAAAATGGCTATCCCACTTACTCATGTACGGGAACCGGAGAGATCCCTAGGCATGCTCTGAGATGGAAATAGACCGCTCTGCCCGGAGAGGCATTATCTTGTTTTTCCTGGTGTTTGAGATTGAACATCTAGGATTTGAATTTAATAAAGAAACACTTATTAAAATAAACCTTTGATCGGAGAGTTAAAGGATGAACATTAGATATCAATGTAAATATGATCGCTTTATGACCTTACCCGGAGAGGCGGGGTCCGGAGTGCAAGAAGTGAGTTGCTTCGCCGGAGAGCGACAGGATCGACTCACTTAAACGTTGTTTCCCCTTCACCGGAGAGTGACAGGATGGGATCCAGCATGAGCCCGGAGAGGCTATGATCGGCCCACGATTTGGGCCATGACATCGCTTAATGTTTAGATTCACTGAACCGGAGTGCAGGAGGTGAGTCGCTTCGCCGGAGAGCGACAGGATTGACTCACTTAACGTTGTTTCCCCTTCATCGGAGAGTGACAGGATGAGATCCAGCATGAGCCCGGAGAGGCTATGATCGGTCGAGAACGACCAAGACATCGCTATACGCCCTAGCTGGGGCCAGAGTGCAAGGGATAGAAAGCAACGCCGGAGTGCAATAGGATCTTTCTATTCGATTGCTAAGTCTGGGATGGGCTTGGCAAGGGTCCGGAGTAACCATCGATAATACGGAGAGACGGTAGAATCTCATTCTTAACTTCCACTGAAAGAAATTGATAACGATTCGGCTCCGAACAGCCATGGACTTGATTGAAAATGCTATAAGCTATGAGATACACATGAACTCACTGCATTTAATTTGAGACTGATCAAAACACGCCTTTTACCAAAAGGCATGTTTTGGGGGGCAAAATGTTATCCCAACTTTTGGCAAAGCCGAGATACCCAAAAGATTAACTGAAAATCAATGATTGTTAGTCATGAACATCGATTGTGCATCGCAGGTTCACCACGGATATCGATGAATTTTGTCCGAGTCCGGATCGGGCTGCAATTGATAAGACATGTCAAGCAAGGCCAGAGGAAACGACGTTCCAAGTTTTGAGTCAATCCGAGTTCGTACGCTCAAGATATCACCAACGGAAAATGGAGGAGACAGCCTTGTGTTCGAATCCATAAAAGACCCTATGTTCGAATCGATGAGGTAGGAATGCTATTCGAATCCATCAAGGTCGACTCCATCATCTTCGTATCCATCAAGTTTTACATGCTTCGTATCCATCATGGAAGCCTTCCTTCGAATCCATCCCTTTCGCCTGGCTTCGAATCCATCGAGCACTCCTTAGTTCGAATCCATCCAAACAGACTACACTAAAATCCAATAGCTCGAATCCAATGGAACGTTCCCACCTTCGAATCGCTTCAAACAGTGAAGTCCCCGTATCAATCGACTAAGGTTACCCAGATCGATTCGAAGGAAGCATGTCTTCGAATCGATCACCTCGAATCCACCACGTCTACATAGCTAAAACCTCGGCCACGACTCGGTAAAGCTAGGAGAAAAAGGAGGATCGACTCGAAGGAAGCGCTCCACGTCATCCCAGAAGCACGCGCTGGATCGATTCGAACGAATCGATTCGAACCAGATCGATTCGAACCAGGATAGTCAACCAGAAATGCAACCTTGAATCGATCATAACTTGAGATCTACACATCCAAATGCTATGAAATTTTCACAGAAGCTTGAGCACATGTTGAAGAATGTTCATGCCAAATTTCAGCTCGATTGGATGATTTCTTGATCGATTCGAACCAAGGGTCGAATCGATCCCAAAGTGGGCCCGGATCTCCAGATTTCGGCCATGTGGGCCCCCTGACGTAACAGAACTGGTCTCCCCTCAATTTAGGCGAAATATCAGCCTCCAACACCTATAAATAGAGCCCCTGGACATTCAGAAAGGAGGTCGGACAATTCTCAGAGCTAAAGAGCGCCCAGATTCTGCCAGATTTACTCCAGATCACCATTGCTGCCTTAGATTCAGACTTAGTTCAACAAATCAGTTGTAATACAACATACGAAATTGTAATCTTCAAGCATCGAGCAATAAAATCATAAAAACCTTGAAGTGGACGTAGGCCGGAGATAGCCGAACCACTATAAATTGTGTGTCACTGTTCATTATTTCTTGATTGCTGCTTGTTACTTATTTAAGATCTATGATTTGTGTGTGAATACTGTTGATTCGTATTCATACGCTGGTGCTTTCACTACACTTGGGGTTTGTGACCATTTTTGGTGCAAACAGACATACCGTCAAGAAATGACATACCGTCAACAATGTCAAGTAACCAGCCATTTGTTTTACATCCCGTCTTGATGCCAACCCTAATTGACGATACAAAAAGGCTAATGCTCCCATGCCCCAAGCTTGTTCATTCAAATGATTTACGTTCTCCAAATATCTCAAATAATTCACCGAAACCTTCATGCCCGACTTATCACAGAATAAAGTGCAACCCAATAAATTTAGCATATACGCACGAGCAACGACTACGTAATCATCTTCATTTGCATCTTCTTTATTTTCCTTTTCTTTAAATGTTTCCAGTAGGAAGTTGAGCTTGACTGAATTAGAATCATTGAGTTGTTCCTTCGCTACAGCCCCGTCAACACCAAGATAATCAACTAAAAGTTCAGTCGGAATACAATCATCCTCTTTCTTATAAATACATTTACCGACGATGGGTATTTTTAGAATTTGGGCGACATCATCCAATGTTATTGTCATTTCACCAAAAGGCAAATAAAAATAATTTGTCTCGGGATGCCATCTATCAGTGAAAGCTGAAATAGTCACGTAGTCGACGTGCTTATATGAGGATTGTGCCAAAGTATACAAACCTGAATTTTTAATTTTTGAGCAATCGGAGTTGGCATATCATTAATATTCCATTCTTTCAACTTCGTTGTATGGGAAATGCATTTTAGCAGGCCTCACTCCTACAGAAATAAAAAAACATAAATTGTCGTACAATTTGAGATTTTTATTTAATAAATTGCATAAAATAATACCCAACTATCCTCGTGGTTATTCCAAATAGCAAATGTAATGTGTGATTTGAAAATTTTTAAACAGATGTATTTACCGGCATAGAATCGGTAGCTTTGCTAGAAGAAGGCACACTCAAAGGAGGAACATCTATTTGCAATTCTGCTTCTTCATTACATGCATCATCATCATTTGATTCCTCACCCGGACCACTTCCAGATCCTCCTTCACCAAAACCATCCCCCAAACCATCTTCACTTGACTCGACTCCCAAACCATCATCTTTTCTATTTTCTTCTTCATTCCCACCTTTTACTACAATAGCCATCTTCCTCTTCTTCTCTAGTTCTGCAGCCCTTGACTATCTTAACGAAGCAGTCATGGCTTCTCGATCTTTTCCTACAAACAATGTAATAAATGTTAAAAATATTCATAATTTCATGTACCAACAGCAATAAATTCCAAAGAATTGTACAAATATATTTACTTATATAAATACAAAATTATATAAATTCAAGACAACAAAATTACTTATAAATCAATTACTTATAATTGTGATATCAATGATTTTGTATGTGTTCATTCATAAGTGACAAACAATGACTTTATGTACAAATTTACCTAAATTCAATAACCATGTGTACCAACTCTAAGAAACTCTTTTTTTATTTTGCTGTGATAGAAGTTCGGCTATACAGAACTGAGTAATTATGGAAATGAACGGTAGTTGGTGGCCGTACGGTGATGAATGCAACCGAACAAAAAGTAACATACATTTTTAACTTTGTTTATTCCCCAAACGGTGGTTAAACACTGATTTATTATGGGTTTCCACGGTCAAACACCACTGTTTGGTATAAACATGTACAAAATGGACTAATATCTTTGGTTGGTGGTAACCGAACGTCTAAAGGGGTGGACGGCTGTTGTTGGCCGAATGGGTATATCTGATGTCGACTTGCGAATACTAGTGCTGAACTAGGGCGTATCGATGTAAAATGATCGAAATGTAAAACAATCGAAAAAATTATGGTTTGCGAGGCGGACCTTACTCGATTGCGTTGTAGATGTCAATTTCTGGCTTCCCTACAAAGTACAACCACTTTTCTTCATTGATACGGTGGAGCTTTGAAGGAGCAAGAGGAGAGAGCAAAGGGTGCGAATTTGAATGAGAAGGAGGAAAGTGTGGAGATTTGAACGAGATGAGGGTGAAGAGGGCTTGGGTGCCTGTTTATCAATTAAACAAAATACAAGGTGTTATGAAGAATGAACATTGTTAGGTTGAGGTAGCCTTTAGTGTAGGTGGCCATAAGTGGAAACAGAGGTACCAATAGCAATACACTAATAACATTTGTTTAGCAGAATAAATCCCTATTATGCTATAATTTAAATAGAATAGATTATTGATGACATCTGTTTAGCAGAATAAATCCCTTTTCTGCTATTATATTAATTTGGACATTTATTCATATGTTGGTTAATTAATATTGGGAAAGTGATGTGTTAACTATTGATTGTTAGTTATTGATTTTATTAATATATATGATTGCTCATGTAAATACCAATTATATGACTTGAAAAGTCAAATTGAATTAAAATGGTAACTTGATATAGTACCATTATGGTCACTAACCCTCCTTTTGAATTTGTAAACTTATGGATTTAAAATAACTTAATTTTTATAAAAATTTGAGGTTAGGTGTTTATGAATGATGTTTTAAAGTAAATTAGTTAATTATTTATTAATGAGGTTTTAAAGTTAATTAATTATTTAATTATGATGTTTAAAGGAAATCAATTAATTAAATAATGGTATTTAAAAATAATAATCTGTTTATAAAAGGGATTTTTCTTAATAAAAGGTTTTATTTAAAAGGGATTATTCAAATGATATTTGGTAAATGATATTTTACAAAGTAGTTATAAAGGGAGATTTAAAATAGATTCTTATAAATAGAAAAAGGATTTATAAATCATTTTAGATATTTTAATAGAAGTTTTGTAAATTAATTTAAAGATTTACAAAAATATTTTTTAAATATGAAATGGGCTTATAGAAAGGGAATTTTATAAAGGAATTGACATTAATCATTCTTTATTATGGTGGTACAGTATTCTTTCTGTACTTAACACCGGAGGATAGTGGTTTGAGCTTATAGTAAGTAATGTTTTAAATGATATTTGTTTTTAGCCTATTTAAATATGAATTTGGAAAAGAGAAAATCTTCCTTAAGTTTTTTTATGTACTTATACCGTTGAGATAAGTATATGGATATAATTTCTAGGTATTGAAAGTATAATGGCTTGTGAATATACTTATACTTGTATGATAAGTATATGAATGTTTTCCAAGTACTTGGAAGGAGTATAAGTGATTTGTTTAAATATCCTTTTTGAGGGTATTTTAAATCAAATAATTGAAAGAGATTTTAATTAATGAAGATTAATTAATGGAGGATTAGTGGATTCCATATGAAATTAAATCTATGTTTGATTGTTTGTTTATTTGATAGTTAAACAACTGACTATCAAATCTTGATCAATTTTTAACTCTGCAAATATCTGGGAGAAATACGGGGATTATATGGTACAGTTATCATCGGTGATGTTACTGTAAATGTAAACTCGTATGTTCTTTTAAGAAAGATGATAAGGAGAGCCATCCACTTAAACGATTAGGGGGCGATCCTCGCTCTTATGTATTGTCTATTTATTTTCGAAAGAACCAGAGTTGCGTTTACGGAAACAATCGAATGCTGGTCCGAAGAGACCGGGATCGAATAAGTATGAAATATCCAAAAACCAATTCAAACCAACTCAAGTGTTTGAACTGAAGACATCTTGAAGATTATGGGACCGAAGATGGAGCACTTTAAAGTGCATGGGCTACTGCTACTAATCTTGAGGGTGATTCCAAAATTGTAGCGACCTGGAAATTCAAAAACTTCATCTTCAAATATCAATACATTTTGAATAATAGTTAAGTGTTATGTATATGATTTTAAAACCTTGTTTAACATCATTGGATTAATAGAAAATGATAGCATACTCATTTTTGAATTTTTTTTACAAAAATATGTTCTTTGAAGAAAAATTGATAATGCGACCGAAAATCGGTTTATCGATAAATAGTTTTTCAATCGATATAAGTTGTTCGAACTATCGTACACTTAATTAATGATAAAATGAACAAATTAATAACAAATTAATGCACTTTTCTCTTCATCAAGCTTGGAATGATCTAGAATCTTCCTTAAGGATAAGGGATATTATCATGAGAGGGGTAAAATGAGAATATGAATAAAGGAGAAGTGACGTAAAGTTTTCATGATAAGAGGCAATTAATTTCATTAGGGTTTTGAGGTGTTTTTGGTCTTTTTCCATCATCATTCATAAGCCTATATAAGGAGGAGTACACCCGTAGCAAATATATCACAAAATTCCTTAGCTTTGGGCTAAAATTTCCATGTCTTCTTCATCTTCTTCTTCTTAAATTCCTAAAGCAAATAATTTCCATAAACCATCTCCAAATCACATCAAACTTTGAGGAAAGCCTTGCCACCACCTAACAACACCTTCTACGTAGTTAGATTACAAAAAGTAAAGCCACACCCCCACACCATTAGTCTGTCATCTATTGAGAGGGAAATGAGGCAAAGGAGCAACTATAAGCAAGGAAAGGAAGGGAGGAAACAAGGTTGCTGGTTTGGGTTTGAACTTGAGTGTATAAGCATGGTTGTTTGTTGGGTTTAAGGTGAGCTAATTCACCACTTCGATTGAAAACATTGCTTTTGATTCTTGTTTTTTGAATTAACTTGGACATATGTTGAAAATGTTGATTTTGATTCTTGTTTTGGAAACAAGTGGCACATAGATCAAATATGGAATCGAATGAACTTAAATGCACTTGTATAATGTATTTCTAGACCTTGGAACAAAGCACAACAGTTGTATTTGAACATAGGTTGGAGTATAACTTGGATTTAGAAGTGCACTTATAGCGATAGCGATAGTCGCTATAGATGCAGTTCGAAATTGCCTTATTTTTGACAACCGTTACAGAACTTTGTAGAGAGATCTATAGGGATTTCTTGCCTTATTTATATTTCTATATATGTATGTTTGTTGCTATTAAAATCTTGGATACTAAAAGGTTAAGTAACATCTTGAAAATGGCCAAAACATCACTAGTGCAAAACTTCCCCGTTTAACCTTGATTTTTGGACTTCGAATGTTTCAAAACAGACTTTAAGTTTGAGCGATTTGTTTCATTCTTTTTAAAAGTACTGCCAAACTCATATTAGAGTGTTTTAAAAGTATTTTGAGATTTCTATGTATTTCTAAGAATTAGTTATGCATTTATATAAAAAGAGTGTTTTATGAAAAACACGATTTTCTATGTTTTCAAGTAAATTAGAAAATGATTATTTTTAAGTAATATTTTGAATAGATGTTTTAAAACCTATTATAAATATTTTAAAGTATTTAAAAGTATAAACAAAAGATTTAGGAAGGGGTTAAATTGCTAAATGGCCAAATGGTTGATTGTTTAATTACTTATTATAAAAGTAATCAACTATGCTTAACACTAATAAGCCGACGAAGTAATCTTACCTATTTGTGGGAGTTAAGGTTGATGTTGAGTAAGGATGGAGCAATAGAGTTCTAACCTATCAGGAAACCCTCTTAACCAAGGAATAGGTAAGTGGAAAATATCTAAAACGTGTTAATCGTGTTGATTTCTTACTTGTTTATGAAAATTATTACAACTATACTTAATACTAAAAGCCGACAAGGTAGACTTATCTATTTATGAGATTCAAGGATAAAGCGACTAGGCAAGGCTTGAAGTAGCCAGTGTGCAAACTTACTTGGCTTCAATCTTGGGTGAGGAATAGTTAAGTTGGAATGTCGGAAACAAGTTAAGCATACAAATATATATTTATATAAACAAGTGTTTTGACTGGATAATCGATTAGTCAACTATCGAATTTGACATAATATTAACTAAGGAAGTAATCAAAAGGCTTCATGATTTCATACCAATAAGAACCCTCAGGGAGGATTATTGTATGAAACCTCTCTAGCTTTCACTTACTTTTGAAAGAGCCAGGATTGAGTTTACTAGAAATTCATCGATGTGTTTTGAGGAGTGCAGGATCGGTAAGTGTTCTATTTACCGGATACCACTTCAAAAATAGTACATGAGTTCTACATTCTGGTAGCAATTGAAGAAAAGGAATCCATGTAGTGATTTGTGATCTATTCGAGATATGGGAATCCATTTGGGGACTCATGTTCTGTTCGAGTAATGAAGACTCAAGTGAAAGATGCCGAACGTAACCTCGACATCGAAAATGACAGAAAATAGAGTAGGACACATATCCTGGGGTTTTGCTGACCCATGATGGGGGTATATCAACTCCATTATCTAGAGTATGCTTATCGATGTTACGTGCAAGAGTTGATGGTACTTGGTTCCACGTGGTTCTATAGGTTTGTGCGTGGGCTAGTTTTGTTTACCTTAGTGGTATATTTTATCTAGAGATAGACGATGCTTGGAGGGTACTGTCTAACCCTTGTCGGGAGGTTGGCCTCAGTTTATCTGGGATGTCTTCAACGAAAAATCCAATACGCGAACGTACTTTAGCGGTTTTAAATGTAACCTAAATATGTTGTAGTGTTACCAATGTAAGCATCACAGCTATTTGAAATGATTATATCCTACACCTAGACATTATTTATCATATCACTATATTAAACATAATAAACGATTAATTTCTTTTGAGGGGAAAACTGTTACGGGAACCCGTACAGTCTCAATAGTTACTATTACATGTTGCATGTATCTCAGGTTTTCCCATACCGGACTTTTGTATGATGCTTGGTTTTATTTTCCCTAAATTACTCGCGTGCTCTTTTGAGTAGGCTGAGTATTAGGTTTTACCTTGGGCGCTTCGGAGGTCAGAAGACGAGCTAGAGGCTTCCAATATTTATTTATATCAGTTGTTCTGTTTTAGCTATGTGCATGTACCAGCGTTGTGAGGATAGATAGTTATAACTGTTCAAGTTGTTGATAGTACTTAGGTTTTGTAACTCAAAAATTCCTATATTCAAAGTAACCTTCTATACTGTTCTTTTGATATTATAAATTATTGTTCCACTGTGAGATTCTAATGTTGTGTTCTTTCTTTCTTCTTCTATTCAATTTTTTTATTTTACCCTAACTTTCTATCTTTCTAGCACTTAGGTGCTTGGCACATGAATACTGTGGATGTATTTAGTGTCAACATTCGAGAGTTGAAAATTCGGGTCGTTACATTTGGTATTAGAGTACAAGGTTGAGCGAACACCTAAGCTTTGGTTGGGTATGGATCATTAGAGACAGCGTAAGTGACACCTTAGAATAAGTCGAGTGTATTTGTATTTTCTATAAACCTATACCCCTCTCAAACTTTCCTTAGGAATAATCTATTTGTTTGAAATGACTCTAGCCTTTCATATCCTAAATATATTCTGCTATGTTCAGGTTATACATCATGAGTACTAGGGCTACGAATGCTCGAGGAGTGTAATGACCCTAATTTTTAGTAACATTATTTAGGACATTTAATTAGTTAAATTAAATGAAATAATGTAAAATGATTAAGGGATTGAGCTTTGTGAATTTAGAGGGTAGCCCTAAATAATGGGAATTTTTGTAGATTTTTCCTAAGTATTTTAATAAATATATAAAATTATTTAAGGTATGTGTAACACTCCATACTTTTGGTAACATTATTTAGGATATTTAATTAGTTAAATTAAATAATATAATGTGTTGATTAGGGGACCGAGATTTGATTTAATTAAAGGGTAGCCATGACATGTAACATATGCATTAAAATAATAATTAAAATAAAATAGAGGAAGGGTAAAATAGGAAAGAGGCCATTTCTATATCTCGTAAACTTGGTCATGTATTCCCATATACACATTCAATTCATTTTATTAAAAAATTTAACAAGAGGTCGGCCATCATTAATAAGAGAAAAAGGAAGAAGATAGAGAAAAGCTAGAAATAAGCTTAAGCAAATCAAATCCATTCACATCTCAATCTTTTTAATTTCTAAAGCTAAGGTGAATAATGTTAACATCTCATATTTCTTTTGTTTTCGATTTTAGGACGAAATCCAAACCTATTTAACGACCTGGATTTTTTGATGTTTTAAATTAGAATTTAACGAAGATTTTGAAATAAAATTATTTTTAAAAATAAAAATTTGACAGTGAAAACTGGATATTTGAAATGTGTCCATTTAAATAGGACCAATAAAATTTATTTTGCGTCAAAATTCATCCGAATCTTGGTCAGCACAAATTTTTAGTGCAAATTATCAAATTTTAAAGTATGAATATTTCTACATAAATGATCTAGAGAATTTTCTGATTAAAATGTCAAAATTTGTTCCGTCCATTTTCAACCCTTGTAGCCCCGTTTATCAAGAATTGCCGTTGTTGTCCAATTTCGAAGCGGTAACAGCGGCAACAGACGAGATTTTGCTATGAATGTCGTAGCACAGATTTGATTACATCGTTGGATTCGTCTTATCGTGCTGATCTCCGCGGTATATTTGTTTTCGTATTTTGGCTTCCGTGGCAAAATACATGGATGAAATATTGGTTCGTGACCGTGCCCAAGGTCATCATTACACATTCTTTTTCAACCTACAAAAAATTCTTTTCGCAGCCAACAATTTCTTTAAGCCAACATTTTGCGTGCACCTCCAAACTAATTAAATGCCACATTTAATGCTTCTCTCCCTTCTGTATTTATATACATGCTCTTCTCTGCTCCCCTCATCTCCCTTCCTTATGCTTTGCTTGATAAAAAAATAATGCAAGCTTCCATATAACTAAACATATATCACTATAGCCCACTGTTCTTTCTCCTTCTCCTTTATATTTCCTCCCCGCCTTGCATCCTTCCCACACCACCCTCCACCTCCCAGTCAACCGAACACCCCTCTACCGAACCACCCGGATCCCCACTGCCTCAGCCTCTCCAATCGACCAACCTCCCCTGTGCCGAAGACTGCTCCGCCTCCTAGCCTCACAACTGACCAATACCCCAACCTGCACCTCCCCATAGTAGCCACCCCCTCAACCGAAGCTCCCTCAGCCCAAACCTCCGCTTGAACACCTCAACTGCCTTGCCCCTATGCACCCTAAGCCTGCAGATCCCCTCTACCTTGCCACCATCCCTGAACTCCTGCATCCTCCCCTCCCCCGCCTGCACGTCCCACCGCCCGACCTCCCTACGTATACCTCAATTCGCCTACCAGCCGAACTCCACCCAGTCCGCTACCTCACCTCCTCCTACCAACACGAACACCCAGCTTCCCCCGCCATCACCCATAGCCCGAGACCCACCCACGTTACCCTTAACCTGCCGCAACTAGCCTTGAGCCCGCCTCCTCCTGCTACCACCAAGCTTCACCACTACCGAAGTCCGCTTCCCACCACCCGAAACCCGAACCGAAGCCTCCCCTCGCCGAAGCCACACCCGAACCCGCTTGTAAACTTCCGAACACCGAGTTTTCCTATCCGAAGTTTGCTCCGTACATCATTCACTTCGTCCAATCGTACGTCGCAGCGTAACATAGCTCGTGTATGTGTACACGTGTCCGTATCGCCATATCCGCTTGTCGATAGCCACGAAGGTGAGCAATTCTAAGCTCACGATCAGATTTTCGTACGCAAGTATCCTACGACTTTTATAAATGATTGATTGATTATAATGACTGATATTGGGTTTGGAAACCAAGGATATTTAACGACGTGATATGATTTGCTGAAATAATTGAAATTATTGATTGGGATTTCAATTGCATGAAACCCGTTATCTATGGAAAAAATTGAATATTGGATGTTGGTTGATTATTGATACTGTGTCACTTTTATGTTGTTGCTGTATGTATTGATTTGGACACTGAAATTTGAACCGGGATATGGATTGAAATGATAAATACCCAAATTAAATCACTTGGCCTAGGATAGAAAATTAAATAATAAACACCGATTGGTCAATTGAAATTTATTTTGGAAAATTATTATTTAAATTTGAAATTAAGGAAGAATTTGAAAATTTAACATGAATTTATAATTTAAATTTTTCATTGAAGTTAATATTAAATTTCGAAATCTATTAAGTTAATTTAGATTTTCAAATGAAAGATTAATTGAACCATTTTTAATTATGAAATTAAATTAATAATGGTTATGTTAAATGTTAATGATTTTAAAACTCGTTAAGTCGATGATTTGAAATTTAATGAAGTGTTAATATGGTATATGTAATTAAATTTTAAATGAAAATTTGATTTATTAAAAAAAGAGAATTTTAATTGGATTTGATTGAATTAAAATACAATAATTAAATTTTAAACAAATATTTGATTTAATATAAAAGAGAATTTTAATTAGAAGACCAAGCCCCCCTTTGTTTAAAGGTAACTCAAGCGAACTAAACTTAACCGGAGATATGTATCTGCCCATAGTTCTGCCAGTCCAAAAGAATCTCATTATGGCACTTCGAATCATCTTAATAAGTGTGAAGGGGAGAACAAAGGTTCTGGCCCAATACACTTGCATAGCAAAAATTATAGACTTGATTAAAGTCAGCCTACCAGCTTGGCTCAACTTCTTTGTAGTCCAGCAATTCATTTTTGAAGTAATTTGACTCAAATTTTGCTAAGCATCTTGACTCACTGTTTAATTGTCCAGACAACCTCTGGGCTCAGTGGTCAGAAATGAACGTAATTAAAGGTAGCAATTTATGGAATATGAACAAGCCTCAGAATTTAAGCTGGACTTGGCAGTGCCTCTTCAAACTTAGGGAATATTTTCTCCCTCTAATACAACTAAATACTGACCCTATTTACAGTGTAAACTTTTGGGATGATCCATGGCTTGAGAAGGGATATATTCTTCGACGTAACCTATCATACAATGAAATTATTCATACTGGGATTCACTCATCAACGAAAGTCAGTGATGTTCTCTACGCCTTTCAGGGAAATGGCAACTACTCATCTAATCAGCGTGTTCAGATAATATGGGATCAGATAAGAAGATTCACTCCGATTAACTCGTCTTCTGCTAGAGTTGTTTGGGGAGAGAAGAAGGCGGCATATAGAATTGGTGATGCTTACGAGTACATACTACAAAACAGTGCCATACCAGCATGGAATTGGTGGAAGTGCATTTGGTCTACAGACAGTAGTATGCGTGAAAATTTACTTCTGTGGAAGGTGTTGAAACGTGCTATTCTAACTAAGGCGAAATTAGCAATAATGGGAATGAATATGAATGTGTACTGCCCCTTCTGCAGTGAGTATCCAGAAACTGCTGAGCACTTATTTTTTGAATGCTCATTGATTAACTCTGTGTGGACTGAAATCATGGTGAAGATTAACAGTACGAGTCCTTCTCATGACAACCTCATTGAGTGGGAACGTATCCATACTATGACTAAGGGAAAGGAAAAACACAAAAGAATTTTTACTGCGGTTTTGAAGAGCTTCGTTTATGCAGTTTGGAAAGAGCGTAATATTAGAATATTTGATGAAACCAATGCGAAGACTGATGCTTCTTTCAAACACTGGGCTATGCATGAAATTAAAAGCTCCCTTGATATTCTATTCACTTATGATCCAGGGATATGCATGCCTTTCCAGCTCCTGTAGATGTATAATTTTCTTTGTGTCTTTGTTTTTATTTTTTTTCTCTGTGCTTCTTCTGTGTTTGTAGCACCTTGTTCCTCCGTATTCTGTGAGCTTGCTCATGTTGTTGTTTCTATGTGTACTCTTTGGTGTTGCAATAAATGGTCGGGGTCCATTCACCCCCGTCGGCCTTGCCAAAAAAAAAGAGAATTTTAATTGATTTTATTAAATTGAAAGAAAAAGATTAAACTGAATTGTTGTGAATTTAAGTTTAATTAAAAGTGTTTGAGTAAATTAATTCTAAAGTTTAATTAGATTAAATATTTAATTATAAAACTTTTTATATCTTAAGACTTAATTAACTCGGTTAATTTGAAAAGTTATTAAATTTGGATAATTTAGTAAAAGTGAAATATTTGTGGATGTTGAATCTTTGATCCAATTTGTCGAAGTCAAATGAGAATATGATATTTGAAAATAAAGGATATTTTGACAAAATATCCAATCGATGTTAAAATGACGTTGGTTATTGAAGAGACCGACCCAGATATGGGCATACTCTCTATCGATACCGGAACCACTTTAATAACTATGTACGTGGAGTGATGATCTAGAATGAAGTGGTTGGATTTGGCTTACGATCGCTGGATTTAAAGAAAGAGAAAGATGATGGATTAACCTGGCACTTGTGCCAATTTGAAATGACTAAACAGGAGCCGTACCGGCCAAGTGGGCTAGCTACCCCGAGCGGAGGCACTTCTTCGTTTGAATATCCTTATTTCGGTTGTTATTGGTGATCACTCTTCGATTATGGGAGTGTTGGACATGGTGGGCAATATTGGCTATGATGCGTTACCACCAGCTAGGAAGGGTAAACTGGTAGTATCCTACCATGGCATTGCTTTACATGTCTTGTCATACTTTTATCCCTATACGAGACCACTATGATTTTGATTTAAAGTTGTCGTATCATGGCGCATCCCTATCTACCGATGGTTTACTGGTATTTTATGTGCAAACTGTACGACAATGCTTAAAAACGTGTTAATGGGGATCAATGTAAAGCCTTAACGCTATTTTGATATTTTATATTACTGATAGACACTGCATATATAGCATATCTATTATATATATAAATAGTTTGATGGACCCTTAAAAGATGGAAAATCCCGTAACATCTCTTAGGTTACTTGTACAGTTCACTTGAGTAGGACTACTTACATGAGAGCTTCTAGTCCTGACTCAAGTATATTGTTTTACTTTATGCTCAGGTCATCCTGAGTATTGCAGTGTGTGAGCAGTGGGAGCCAAAGACTTGGTCGAAGACTCCACTCTATCCAGTATTAGTTATCTATGTTTATTTTGGCTTGTATCAGTAAACTTTTATGTATCTCTAGTATTGTATAATTAAAGTCTAAAACTCTGATGTATTTTGTGTAGTAGCTTCATGAACTACTATGTATATTATTTATTTCCACTGCGAGATTCTATATTATTCTGTGGTGATTCTATGTTTGATTCTATTTTAAAACCCCAAATTGATAATCAGCCTAATTCGAATGGTTTAAGTTGGACAAGGATGATTTATTGTCAGCTTAAGTTGTTCGAAAAAGGTGGGTCGTCATAGTTGGTATCAGAGCTTTGGTTTAGTGAATACCTTAGCCCGAGGGATAAACTCATTAGGAGTAGGGTTAGTAATTCCCTATAATGAGTGGAATCATTCTTGTGAGAGCGTATTTTGAAAATTCAAAATGTTTTAAAATCCAATCTATTTTCAAAATTTCTATCGATTCGAGTTCATCTTCCTTTTTAAAAATTCGCTTTGACTAGGATTTCCTTAAGTTTTTCCTTTTCCATGTTCTAAATCTATCCTTGACTTTTCAGGATGAGCAACAGAAGAAATGCTCGAGGTTGGGGAAGAGGAAATGGCCCCGTACTAGATGTTGTTGCACCAGTCACACCAGTAGCACCCGTTGCACCAACTTCACCAGTTAAGTTCACTACGCTTTGCAAAGAGTTCGCACAGCTTGGTGGTACTAAATTATCAGGGTCTGAAGGCATTATTAAAGCTCGGCAGTGGCTTAAGAGCTTGGAAAGGATCTTCACCGACTTGAGATTTCTGATGCCCAGAAGCGTCAGTTGGCCGCTTGGCAGGTGCAAGATGCTGCTCAAGATTGGTGGAAATCTATTACCACCCACATTGAAGAAGCAAACATCACTTGGGCGTAGTTCAAGGAAGTATTCATGACCCAGTGGATGCCTGAAGCTGGAAAATCTTAGTTATATCGCAACTTTATGGATCTTAAGCAGGGAAGCATGTCATTTTTGGAGTATGAAAGGAAATTCAACGAGCTATCCAAGTTTGGACCAGGTTTGATCGATACTCCACTTAAGCAGAATGAGAAGTTCATAGCCGACACTCATCCTGAATTTATGACCGTCTGACTGCCCATGTTCATGGCACCTTCACTAGTCTTATGGATATAGCCCTCAGATATGAAAACTCGAGTTCGAAGGGAGCATCGGTTGTTCACTCTGCAACTCCTTCAACAGCTTCCAACAATCCCAAGAAGAGAAAGCCTAACTTTGAGAAGCAGAAGAAGAATTGGCAGAATATGTGTGGGATCAGACATTCTCAGAGGAAGCCCATTGATATCTCTTTTATCACTTGCTTCAAATGCGATCGGAAAGATCACTATGCCAATAGTTGCCCAGTTTCCGCAGGAGTATCTGTCCTTCCAGTTCAAAAGACCAGGCAAGATCTTTGCCATATTTTCTTGCAACCATTCCACTTCAAAAAGGATTGACCTACCCAGAGAAAGGAACCTCATCGGGAGTTTTCACAGTGACAGCTTCAACTCCTAGGGTAGAAGACGACAAAGGTACACTTCAGGGAACTTTTTCATTGCATGATTTACCTGTTCGTGTTTTATTTGACACTGATGTGTCTCATAGTTTTATACCGGTTGATTTATTTGACAAACTTGAGCATATTTTAAAACCCGAACGTGCATCTGAATCCTTATGTGTATCAAATCCCATCGGTAGACTCGTAAACCTTAGAATGATCTGTAAAGGAGTGAAACTTCTTAAGGATGGCATACACCATTTCACCAGAGATTTTTATGTCCTAGGTTTCCAGGATTTTGATATATTGTTAGGTGGAGATTGGTTAAGAAAGTTCAATGCATTTATTTACTACAGAGCTTGAACAGTTTCTCTGTTGAATGATAAAGGTGAACCCCTAGAAATCAAATGTCCATTGCCTCAAGATTTTGTCGGAAGTTTTATCTTTTCCCTTGATTCCCATCTTAGTGATCTCAACACTACTCCTGTCGTCCAACATTTCCCCGATGTTTTCGGTGAAGTTAATTCTTTACCACCTCAGCGTGAAATTGAATTTTGCATTGATCTTATTCCTAGAGCTAGGCCAGTCGTACTTGCTCCAAGAAGAATGTCACCTAAAGAGAAAGTTGAATTAAGGATCCAAATCGAAGATCTTTTCTCCAAATGTTTGATTCGTCGTGGTCATTCGGAATGGGGCGCAGCTATGGTATTTGCTACTAAATCTGACGGTTCTCTAAGGAAAGATTATAGAGAGCAGAACAAGCTTACCCACAAGAACAGATATCTGATGCCTCATATCAACGACATGTTTGATCAGCTGCATGAGGCAAAGGTATTTGCTCAGCAAGATCTTGCTTCCAGTTTCCATTAGCTTAGGATTGCAGAAGATAGCATTCCCAAAACTGCTTTCCAAACCGAAGACGGTTTCTATAAATGGTTAGTTATGCCTTTTGGTTTAACTAATGCACCGGCTTACTTTGTTGACCTTATGAACAAAGTATTCTAGGAAGTTCTAAATATATTCGTTCTAGTTTTCGTTGACGATATTCTAATCTTTTCTAAGACTGAGAAGAAGCATAAGGAACACCTTAAATTTATCCTTCAAACTCTGAGAAGTCATCAATGGAAAGCAAAATACTCTAAATATCATTTCTAGAGAGAAGAAGTTAGATTTCTTGGGCATGTGGTTTCAAAGAATGGAATTTCGGTGGGTCCAGCAAAGCACCGTAATCAATGATTGGGAAACTACTAAAACTCCTACAAATGTCCGCAGCTTCCTAGGCTTAGCTGGTTATTACAGAAGATTTATTGAGAACTTCGTTCGAATTTCTTCACCACTCATAGCTTTGACTCGAAAGAATGTTAAGTTTGTTGGAGTAAGAAGTTTAAGGAAGCATTCGAAGAACTAAAGCGCAGGCTAACCTCTGCCCTATTCTCACTGTCCCGGATGGTAGTGAAGGGTTCACTGTTTATACGGATGCTTGTAGTGAAGGATTGGGTGCTGTTTTGATGCAGCATATAGAAGTTATTGCCTATGAGAGTCGTCAGTTGAAGACTTATGAGGCAAATTATGCAGCTCATGATTTGGAATTGCTCGCCATTGTCTTTGCTTTGAAGTTATGAAAACATCACCTTCTTGGAACAAAATTTGAACTCTTTATAGGCCACCAATCACTTAAGTACATCTTTACCCAAAAGGATCTGAACTAGAGACAAGTTAGATGGCTCGAATTCTTATCATCATTTGACCTCGACATCAACTATACTTCCGGAAAGACTAATGTTGTAGCCGATGCTCTGAGTAGGAGCAAAGCCATGTTATATCAACTTGTTGCTTCTCTAGCTCTTATGGATCGCATAGCCGCTAAGCAGGATGAGGATCCGATGCTTAGGCAAATAAAGGAAAATGTCCTTGGTAGGAAGGATAATACTCAAGGTGAATGGGGCGGACAAATCGATAGGAATGGAATTCCAAGAATTAATAATAGAATTTATGTTCCAAATGTTGATGGTTTGAGGCAAGAAATACTTAGGGAAAATCACCAATCCAGACTTTCCATTCATCCCGGGGTTACAAAGATGTATCAAAATATGAAAAAGTTGTACTGGTGGAATGGAATGAAGCGAGATATTTCCATTCATGTTAACAGGTGTGCCACTTGCCAGCAAGTTAAGGCCGATCATCAAAAGACAACAAGATTATTGTAGCCTCTTGAGATTCCGAATTGGAAGTGGGATCAGATTTCTATGGATTTTATTGATGGGTTATCGAGGACCAGAAAAGGTATTGAGAGCATCTGGGTTATTGTCGATAGATTGACAAAATATGCTCACTTTATTCCTGTGAAGATTACTCGATGCCTCGAGTTTAGCCGAGCTTTATATGAAATAAATTATTCGCTTCCATGGTGTTCCGTCTAGCATTTTATGTGATTGGGACCCTATCTTTACTAGCAATTTCTGGAAAGCTTTTCAGGAGACTCTTGGTAATCAATTGAATCTAAGCACGGCTTATCATCCTCAAACGGATAGCCAAACCAAAAGGGTAAATCATATTTTGGAAGATCTTTTTCGAGCTTGTGTTCTAGATTTTGGAGGATCATGGAAAGAACATCTCCATCTCGTTGAATTTACCTATAATAATAGTTATCAAGCGAGTATTAAAATGGCACCGTTCGAAGCTCTTTACGGACGGCAATGTAAATCTCCATCTTGTTGGGTTGAATCGGTAAATCGACTTATTCTTGGTCTTGAGATGATTTTGGAAGCTTCTGAGACAGTCGAAGAAATCAGAAGGAAAATGAGAATTGTCCAGGATCGACAGAAGAAATATGCAGACAGAAGGAAAAGAGACTTGGAATTTGCAGTTGGAGACCAAGTATTTCTCAAAATTTTGCCTTTGAAGAATGTAATCTGATTTGGAAGGTTGGGAAAGCTTGCTCCTAGATTTGTTGGCCCTTTCTGCATCTCAGAAAGAGTTGGTACTTTGGCGTATAGAGTTGACTTACCATAGAAGCTATCGGGGATGCGTAATGTGTTTCATGTTTCACATCTCCGCAAATATATGCATGATCCATCAGCGATTGTTTAGCCTTCTTTGTTCGAAGAAATGGATGTTGAGCCCAATCTAACTATTGAGAGGCAACAGATTCGTAAAGTAGGTAGAAGCACGAAGCAGCTTAGAAGGAAGGTTGTAAATCTCATCAAGGTTCAGTGGAGCGAAGATGACCGAGATTGTACTTAGGAAACTAAAGAGAGTATCCGTGCTTCAAATCCTAAATTGCTAATGCTGGGTATGTAGTCCATGCCCAAATCTATTTCTATCTTCCTGTTTATCTTTCTTATCTCTTATTCCATTCTTTTCGAGGACAAAAAGTTTTGAGTGGAGGAGATTGTAATGACATGGATTTTTGGACGTCTTAAATTAGAATTTAACGAAGATTTTGAAATAAAATTATTTTTAAAAATAAAAATTCGACAACGAAAACTGGATATTTGAAATGCGTCCACTTAAATAAGAGCAATAAAATTTGTTTCGCGTCAAAATTCGTCCGAAACTCAGTCAGCACAAATTTTTAGTGCAAATTATCAAATTTTAAAGTATGAATATTTTTACATAGAAATGATCTGGAGAATTTTCTGATTAAAACATCAAAATTCATTCCGTCCGATTCCGACCTTCGTAGCTCCGTTTATCTAGAATTTTCATTGTCGTCCAATTTCGAAGTGATAACAGTGGGAATAGACAAGATTTTGCTACGAATGTTGTAGCACAGATTCGATTGCATCGTTGGATTCGTCTCATCGTGCTGATCTCCATGCTATATTTGTTTTCGTATTTGGGCTTCCGTGGCAAAACACTACATGGTTGAAATATTAGTCCGTGACCATGACCGTGCCCGAGGTCATCATTACACATTCTTTTTCAGCCTACAAAACATTCTTTTCGCAGCCAATAATTTCTTTCAGCCAACATTTTGTGTGCGCCTCCAAACTAATTTGGACACTACATGGTTGAATATTGGATGTTGGTTGATTATTGATACTGTGTCGCTTTTATGTTGTTGCTGTATGTATTGATTTGGACACTGAAATTTGAACTGGGATATGGATTGAAATGATAAATACCCAAATTAAATCACTTGGCCTAGGATAGAAAATTAAATAATAAACACCGATTGGTCAATTGAAATTTATTTTGGAAAATTATTATTTAAATTTGAAATTAAGGAAGAATTTGAAAATTTAACATGAATTTATAATTTAAATTTTTCGTTGAAGTTAATATTAAATTTCGAAATCTATTAAGTTAATTTAGATTTTCAAATGAAAGATTAATTGAACCATTTTTAATTATGAAATTAAATTAATAATGGTTATGTTAAATGTTAATGATTTTAAAACTCGTTAAGTCGATGATTTGAAATTTAATGAAGTGTTAATATGGTATATGTAATTAAATTTTAAATGAAGATTTGATTTATTAAAAAAAAAGAATTTTAATTGGATTTGACTGAATTAAAATACAATAATTAAATTTTAAACAAATATTTGATTTAATATAAAAGAGAATTTTAATTGATTTTATTAAATTGAAAGAAAAAGATTAAACTGAATTGTTGTGAATTTAAGTTTAATTAAAAGTGTTTAACTAAATTAATTCTAAAGTTTAATTAGATTAAATATTTAATTATAAAACTTTTTGTATCTTAAGACTTAATTAACTCGGTTAATTTGAAAAGTTATTAAATTTGGATAATTTAGTAAAAGTGAAATATTTGTGGATGTTGAATCTTTGATCCAATTTGTCGAAGTCAAATGAGAATATGATATTTGAAAATAAAGGATATTTTGATAAAATATCCAATCGATGTTAAAATGACGTTGGTTTTTGAAGAGACCGGACCCGGATATGGGCATACTCTCTATCGATACCGGAACCACTTTAATAACTATGTACGTGGAGTGATGATCTAGAATGAAGTGGTTGGATTTGGCTTACGATCGCTGGATTTAAAGAAAGAGAACGATGATGGATTAACCTGGCACTTGTGCCAATTTGAAATGACTAAACAGGAGTCGTACCGGCCAAGTGGGCTAGCTACCCCGAGCGGACGCACTTCTTCGTTTGAATATCCTTATTTCGGTTGTTATTGGTGATCACCCTTCCATCATGGGAGCGTTGGACAAGTTGGGCGATCATGGCTATGATGCATTACCACCAACCGGGAAGGGTAAACTGGTAGTATCCTACCTTAGGCATTGCCTCACGTGCCTTGTCATACTTTTATCCCTATATGAGACCACTACGATTTTGATTTAGTGTTGTCGTATCATGGCGCATCCCTATCCACCGACGGTTTACTGGTGTTTTATATGCAAACTGTACGACAATGCTTAAAAACGTATTAAGGGGGATCAATGTAAAGCCTTAATGCTATTTTGATATTTTATATTACCGATAGACACTACATATATATCGTATTCTATTATATATATAAATAGTTTGATGGACTCTTTAGAGATGGAAAATCCCGTAACATCTCTTGAGTTACTTGTACATTTCACTTGAGTAGGACTACTTACATGAGAACTTCTAGTCCTGACTCAATTATATTGTTTTACTTTATGCTCGAGTCAGCCTGAGTATTGTAGTGTGTGAGCAGTGCTTATTTTGGGAGCCGAAGACTTGGTCGAAGACTCCACTCTGTCCAGTATTAGTTATCTATGTTCATTTTGGCTTGTATCAGTAAACTTCTATGTATCTCTAGTATTGTATAATTAAAGTCTAAAAATCTGATGTATTTTGTGTAGTAGCTTCATGAACTACTATGTATATTATTTATTTCCACCGTGAGATCTGTATTATTCTGTGTGTGATTGTGTGTTTGATTCTATTTTAAAATCCCAAATTGATAATTAGTCTAATTCGAATGGTTTAAGTTAGACAGGGATGGTTTATTATCAGCTTAAGTTGTTCGAAAATGGCGGGTCGTCACATTTTCCATGATTTTGAATGATGGAATGATTATCTATACATGTTGATGGTTTATGTATGTTCTTATTGATTTTATGATATGTTTTAAGGTGAAAACCCTATAAAATGACATCCAAATGCCTTGCGAATTTTTATAAAGATCATAAATGATATTTTAGAGATGGGTTTCAATTTTCAGAATTTATGAATTTTTGTTGAATTTATATTAATTTTCTAGTAAAGAAACAATTAATTTGGGTTATAAATTATTTACGGTTAAATAATAAAAGGTTTGGGTCTAAAATTTTTATATGTTGGAAAACATATTAAAAGAGATTTTCTGAAAATTTTATAGAATTTTCCTAAGTGTTTTAATGGGTATATAAAATTATTTAAAGTATGGGACTTTAATGTTTTATATATTAATAAAAGGAGAAGGGGATTTTTGCAAATAATTTAAATAGTTACTTCTAAACATTGCAGCACTTTTTATTGGTAAAGAAAAGAGGAAACCAATCAACATTTGACACGTAAAGCAGGTTAGGTGGAAAGAACTATTTGCTACATGTATTTCACTATTTCAATGCTTTCGGCACCAGGTTCCGCCTCCTTAACTACGCCTCCGACACAGTCGAAACCAATGCACATGGTATTAGGGAACTGGTACGTAGTGAATTGGATGTAGGTGGAAGGTATGGAGTCGAAACCACGGGTTTCGAAAGGGCTGAGGCAACACTTTGCTTTTAAATTAAAAATGCGCCGGCTTGCTTTCGACTAAATGGCTTTCGACTGAGTAGCTTTTGACTCAGCTAGCTTTCGATTGGGTTTAATGGATTTAAAGGAAATGGTTTCGATTGGGTTGCGCATCTGTTTTTAAATAACTACTTTCGACTATGTTGAAACCTTTTGCTGCTGTCTTTTTACCTTTCGACCCAGATGATTTCAAAAGGGTGCTTTGTTTTCTAAAATCTGGTCACTTCTCCAATGCTTTCGAAGGGATGGTTTCGACAGCATCACTTCTTTACTTAGAAAATGGTTTCGAAATAGATGCTTTTGACTTAAATGTTTTAAAGACCCTTTTTCTATGATTGAAATAAAACCCAAATGGTTTCGAAAGAGACAGTTTTAAATGGTTTCGAAACAGATGCTTTCGACTTTACTGGGTTTCTAATCCGTTTGCTCTACTTGAAGGAATAATCCAAATGGTTTCAACCGAGACGATTTTCAAAGGTTTCTAAGGGATAAATTTTTGAATGGTTTCGAAAGATTTTCACATGTTTTAAATTAAACCCAAGTGCTTTCGAAAGGTAGGTTTTGACGCCTTCGAAAGGTTTTAATGAATGGTTTCAAAGGGGTGGTTCCCAAGGGTTTCGAAATGGTTGAAAGGAAAAGTTTTTCCTATGTCTTCGAAAGGTAATATTTAAAGGTTTTAAAGATGGATGTCTAATGTTTTAAAGCTTTCGAAGGAAAGGCTTTTAATGGTTTCGAAGGGGTTACTTTCAAGGGTATCGAAGGGGTTACTTTCAAGGGTTTCAAAAGGGTTGTTTAAAGGTTTTAAACAAAGGTTTCGATTTTATTAAATAGGCAATATAGCCTAAGTATTTTCAATTTAAAAAGGGTTTTAACTTGTTTTGGAAGGATAGCGAATCCTTATTAAAATTCATCAACATTATTTTGAGTATAGTATACACAACATGGCAAAAATAGCTTTGAGTAAAGCTAAGAATATATTTTCCTTATATAAAGATGATTTAAAAGGTTAAGTCATTTTGAAAAAGGTCTTTAAGGAAAAATATGAAGGGTAGTTAACCCTAAGAAAATGATTCGGACAGATAGTCCATTTTGATTCGGACAGTTAGTCCAATTTGCGGACAGTTGTCCAGTTTGCAGGTAGTTGGCCTAGTTTTCGGACAGATAGTCCATTTACTACTTATGGATAGATAGTCCATTAGTTACCTGATTATAGCTTAACAAAATTAGCTATTATTATCTTTATTATATCAGTTTGATTAACTAGTTTGGTTGCAGGAAAGGATTTGCAAAATATATGTATTAAAGAGAATATTAGTAAAGGGAAAACTGTTCCGCTAAGCGGCGTGGTCTCACTTAATATCAGTAAACCGAGACGTAATGGTATTATTCACAGCATACTTTATGTCTGACTTGAAGTTTTGGTTTTCCCCTTAAACTCTCGGGTGCTCAAAATTGATTTGAGTAGGCCGAGGGTTAAGGTTTTCAAGTTTTAGTCCTTTTGGCGAATGAAGCTTCTGGAGACGAGCAGGTGGCTGACGGGTAGCTAATTAAGAGTTACAGTTTTATTTTGTTTTGATTCTGTTGTGTATAGTAAGTCAGATATGACTATATTGACTCTGATCAACCAAGGAGGCATCGTCATAGGTCGCTCTTGGCGTATTTTGTAATGATTATATTTGATCTTTCCCTGGAAAACGATTATGGGATTATGTAATTTGGATATGAATTGGTTTTGAAATTTAATCAGTAAAATGTTGTTTTTGGAAATATGTGATTTTATTCATATTCAAGTGCTTCTAATATTATGGATACCATTAGCATTACCGTATTTTGTCATCGAAAGTTAATACTATAGATGGTTGTAGCATCTGTAGCGCTTAGCTTTTGGCCTCTAGATAAGGCATGTTACAGTATGAGACTTAAATGTTTTATATGTTTATAAAAGGAGAAGGGGTATTTTGGAAATAATTTAATTTGCTTATTTCATAAATTTCGGCAGTACTTTTAGAAAAGAAATTAGCAACCAATCATGTTTCGACAAACAAGGCAGGTTAGTTGAAAAGAATTGCTTTAAAAAATTAAAACAGTTTATACATGCTTTTTACATGTTTTTCCACTTTCAGCACCCAGCTCTCGACCAAGCACTACCACTTCCATTCCATCGAAACCAATGCGCATGGCATCAAAGACTTGGTACGTAGCGAATTGGACTGAGGCGAAAGGTATGAACTCGAAACAAGGGGTTCCGAAGGGGTCGAAGCTTTGCTTTGTTTTAAAAGAAAATGTGCCTGCTTTGCTTTCGAAAGGTATGCTTTCGACTTAGTTATCTTTCGACTTGTTTCAATGGTTTTAAGGAATGGTTCCGAAAGAGGTTGTGTATTTTGTTTTATAAAGAAGCTTTTGACGGGGTCGAAACCCCTTGATGTCGCATCTTACCTTTTGAAGCAATACTTTTGAAAGGGTTTCTTTGTTTTAAAACCCAAGCCGCTTCTCCAATGCTTTCGAAAGGTTGGTTTCGACACCATCACTTCTTTACTTAGGAAATAACTTTCGGAAGAGTGCTTTCGACTTAGTTGTTTTATGACCCTTTTGTTCTATTGAAAGTTAAACCTGAAGGTTTCGAAGGGAATGGATTTAAATGGTTTCAAAAATTATTCCACATGTTTTACTTGAAACCAAATGCTTTTGAAAGGTTTGATTTTACGAAAAAGATTTAGTGCTTTCGAAAGGTTTAAGAGAAGGGTATCGAAAGGGTGGTTCCCCAATGGTTTCGAAAGGTTTTAAATGGAAGGTTCCAATGTTTTCGAAAGGCAATGTTAATAGTATTTTGATAAAAGGATGTCTAAGGTTTTAAAGCTTTTGAAAGAAAGGTTTTTCAATGCTTTCAAAAGGTTTACAAAGAATGGTTCCGAAAGGTATGTTTTGACCTTTCGGCCTACGGTTATAAAGTAAAGTAGTTGCTTGGTTTCGAAAGGGGTACTTTTAAAGGCTTACATGTTTTAATCAACAAAGTTTTCTGTAAAGTATATATAACATGGTGAGGTGATTTGAGTAAAGCATAAAGTATATTTCCTTGTTTAAAATATGATTTAAATGTTTAAATCAATTTGAGAGAAAATGTTTTCAAGGAAAATTTTATGGGTAGTTGACCCTAAGTAAAATGACTTCGATAATAGAATACCAGATGGTATGGGGTCACGCCTAATACTTTAGCTATTAGCCCCTAGCTAATAAGTCCAAAATTCTAGTGTGTAGGGCTTTGTCACATGTAAGACTAAACTGATGTTACACACAGAAAGGAATCTATAAATGAGAGATAGGTTATAAGTGAGCCCACAAAACCATTAGGATCGGTTGACCCTGGGAGAGCTAAGTTAGGAACATATCGTCCAGAAGAGGAGTATCTAACAGAGGTTAGATATTTGTTTATTTTGTCTGGTAGGCCCAAGTCGGCCAAAGGTTAGTAGTTAGCCAAATAAAACTATAGTGTTCGGATAGATAGTCCATTTGTTACCTGATTTATATGCTTATATGATATTGCTTTATTGTTTTAACCAGTTTTGGTTGCAGGATTAAGATTTGCAGAAGTTATGTTTTAAAAGGATATTAGTGAGGGGAAACCCGTTCCACTAAGCGTCGTGGTCTCGATTAATATCAAATAACTAAGATGTATATCTATTCACACCAGGCTTTATGTCTGCCTCAACATTTATGTTTTTCCCCTTAAACTTTCAGGTGGTCAAAGTTTATTTGAGTAGGTTGAGGGTTAAGGATTTTCAGGTTTTAGTAGGTGGACGAATAAAGCTTCCGGAGACGAGCAGCAGACTGATGCTAGCTATATTTAGGAGTTGTTATGTTTTATTTCTTGCTACATTGTATTAAGTCTGTTATGACTATTTAGTACTCTGGTCAACCAAGGGGGCATCTTCATATGCCGCTCTTGGCGCATTTATGTAATAATTATATTTGATCTGAACCTGTGAAACAATTGGTATTATGTAATGGAATATGAAACATGTTTTGTGAAATGTAATCAGAAAAGTTGTTTTTTTAAATCTATTATTTTGTTTCATATTCATGTGCTTCTGATATAATGGATACCATTAACATTACCGTATTTGGTCACTGGAAGTTAATACTATGGATGACTGTAGTATCTGTAGTGCTTAGCTTCGGGTCCCCAGATAGGGGATGTTACAACTTGGTATCAGAGCATGAGTTTATAAAAATCTTTAAACTAAAATGATTTTTGAAAACATAATCCTAAGGAATTAGAGATAAGATCGGGGTATGGGATAACACTATAATAACGTACTTGTATTTGCTATATATAAGTATACGCTATATCTCTATTCTCCCATCTCTCTTAGGATATTCTTCTGTATCTTGCCGGGCTTGAATACAGATATGGATGCTAGAAGTGGAAGAGTTAACCTTAGAGGGGGAAGCATCACTACAAATGGAAATGTTAGACCAAATACGAGAAGGAACCATGGCCAGGCACAAGCTGAAAATGTGTATGCTGGAGTCCCGCAAGTTGACATGGGAGCAATGTATCAGTTCTTTATCAACATGATGCAAGCGGGTGTTGCTGCTGTAGTAGTTAGGGGAGGAAACCCAAAAGCTCCAGTGGTGGATAACTATGTTATTCTAAGTAGGGATTATGCTCGGTTGGGAGCAATGTATCAGTTCTTTATCAACATGATGCAAGCGGGTGCTGCTGCTGTAGTAGTTGGAGGAGGAAACCCAAAAGCTCCAGTGGTGGATAACTATGTTATTCTAAGTAGGGATTATGCTCGGTTGGGAGGAAAGCCATTTATTGATACTGAAGACGCCATTGAAGTAGAGAACTGGTCACTACAGTGTGAGAGAATCTTTGCTGATTTGGGGCTCAATGATGAGCAGAAGAGAAGACTCGCTTCGAGACAGTTACAAGGAGCAGCATTGTACTGGTGGAACGACCTTACAATTGGAGTTAATGAGGAGAAAATGACATGGGCTGAGTTCAAGAGGAGGTTTGGAGAGAGGTTTATGTCAGAGATTGCTAAGTCTACTCTGCTCAGAAAGTTTGCTGAATTGGAGCAGGGAGACATGACTGTGTTTGAGTACGCGACGAGGTTCGAGGAGCTAGTATGGTATGGCTATGCTGTGGTGGATACTGTGATTAAGAGGAATAAGAAGTTCATCAAGGTGTTGAAGCCTAAGCTTACTAAGGCAATGTTATCGCATATCGGGGATCCATGTGATGTTGTAGTGGAAATGGCTCCGAGGAATGAAGAGATGCTTGCTTTTCTGGAGAGAAATAAGGCTAAGGAAGTCCAGGTGAGGCAGAGTCGGAAAAGAAAGTTCTTCCATAAGAAAGGAGCTCAGAAGAGTGGAGCTGCAAAGAAGGGAAAGTCAGAGGTTGTCTTCTTTAAGTGTGATAAGAAAGGACATTTCTCTAATCAATGTCATTCTGGAGAGGGAAAGAAGGTGATCGAGAAGAAGAATATACGATGCTTCAACTGTGATCAAATTGGACATTACAATAACTAATATAAGGAGCCTGCTAAGAATGGAAAGGGTAAAGTATATGCATTGGGGCCAGCTACCTCAAGGCCAATAGCAGTGGAAAATGGAAAAGCTGTGTTGGGAGGTACGCTTCTAATTCATGGTATGTCAATTAGTGTTCTATTTGATATCGGTGCATCGCATTCTTTTATATCTCATTGTATGATAGATAAGCTTAACCTAGAACCCTCATATTTAGTTACTTCCTTAAGGGTTGCAAATCCGATAGAAGGGTATGTGACACTTGGGATGAAGTGTGACCACCTAGAGTTTGATTTGTTAGGTCATATCTTTGTTTGTAGTTTGCATGTGTTTGATTTCGTAGGGTTTGAAATTATTTTAGGTATGGATTGGTTAAGTAAATACGATGCTAGGATATTTTTTTCATGAAAAATATCGCTTAGACTCCCTGACTGTAGTGATCGGATAGTATATTCCATAGAAAACACTGGTTTTGAGGTTAATGCCTTGTTTGGTGTTGTGGAGGCAGAAGATGAGTTGAGTCGAGTTTTCGTTGTAAGAAAATTTGCAGATGTCTTTGAACCTATAGTAGGACTGCCACCAAAAAAAAGCTATTGAGTTTCGGATAAATTTAATACTTAGAGAAGAATCGGTGAGTAGACCACCTAGCAGGATGACACCTACCGAGATGAGGGATTTAAAGGTGTAGTTGGTGGATTTGGAAAGCAAGAATTTTATCGGACCAAGCAGTTCGCCTTAGGGACAAGCTGCAGTGTTTGCTAAGAAGACGGACAGATCGTTGAGGTTATGTATCGATTATCGTAAGTTGAATGAGAAGACGATAAAGAATCGATATCTGTTGCCTAAAATTAATGATTTTTTCCATTAGTTGAGTGGAGCAAAGGTATTTTCTTAATTAGATTTAGCGATGGGATTCCATCAGCTTAGAGTGGTAGAGGATAGTATTCATTTGATGGTGTTTAGAACTAGATATGGATCGTATGAATGGTTAGTGATGCCGTTCAGACTAACTAATGCGCCGACATTCTTTATGGATTTAATGAACCGAGTTTTTCGAGAGCACTTGGATAGGTTTGTGTTAGTGTTCATAGATGATAATTTGATATACTCTAAGGATGAAGGGGAGCATGAAGATCATCTTAGAGTGGTGCTTGAGACGTTGAGGCAGCATCAATTGAGCGAAGTTTTCGAAGTGTCATTTCTAGAAGAAAGAAGTGAAGTTTCTTGGTCATGTAGTCTTAGAGAAAGGGTTGTCTGTAGATTCGACTAAGATTGAAGTGGTGAATAATTGGAAGAGACCCGAGACAGTGACTGTGATAAAGAGTTTTCTTAGATTAGCCAGATATTATCGAAGATTCATAAAGGATTTCTCACGAATAGCAGCATCGATGACCAAGCTAATGTAAAAAGATGTGAAGTTTGTATGGATCGATAAGTGTGAGGAAGCATTCCAGAGCTTGAAATACTTATTGACTAATGCACCTGTGTTAGTTGTTCCGAAAGGGAATCAGGAGTTCAGGACTTAGTAGTATATACAAATGCTTGTGGAACTGGGTTAGGAGATGTGTTAATGCAAAGAGGTAAAGTGATTGCCTATGCTTCTCGACAGCATAGACCGCATGAGTTTAGGTACCCAACTCATGATTTGGAATTGGCTGTAGTGAATTTTTCGTTGAAGGTGTGGAGACATTATCTTTTGGGAGTAATATTCGAGATTATATATGGATCATAAGTCATTGAAGTATT
The DNA here is from genome assembly GCA_030737815.1 of Allium fistulosum. NCBI lineage: Eukaryota > Viridiplantae > Streptophyta > Magnoliopsida > Asparagales > Amaryllidaceae > Allium > Allium fistulosum. The sequence goes on from CM060902.1 coordinate 1,531,012,156, forward strand.
TATTCTCTCAGAAGGAGCTGAATATGGGACAACAAAGATGGTTAGAATTTATAGCTACTTATGTCTTTGGAATTGAGTACATACCAGGAAAAGGCAATAAGATTGCAAATGCACTTAGTAGAAAACATCAAAACGCAGTGTTGACAATGATAGATGAGTGGAAAGATTTGGAAGAGTTGATGACATGTAGGGTATAGTGGAGATCTGAAGCTGGATCTAGTGGTGAAACTGTAGTGTTATCATGTTTAGAAGTTCGACCAACGATAATCAAAAATATTTCTTCTGAACAGATGGAGGATCCAGGAAGTTAAAGGATGGAACCAAGAACGATGACCTAAAGGATTTTAGTCTTGACTAGAATGGGTGGTTGAGAATGAAAGGAAGATTGTGTGTTCCGAATGTGGGAGACATTAGGAAGGAAGTTTTAAAGGAATGCCATCATTCAAAGTTCACTATTGATCGAGAGGAACTAAGATGTATCAGGACATGAAGAGGAGTTTTTTCTGGGAAGGAATGAAGAGGGATGTAGGCTTATGGGTGAAGCAGTGCCTGAACTGTCAATAGGTAAAAGCCGAACATCAGAAACCAAGTGGGTTACTTCAGCCTTTAGATATTCCAATTTGGAAATGAGATTTTATTTCAATGGATTTTATAGATAAGTTGCCAAGATCTAATAGAGGAAATGAAAGCATATGGGTAATAGTGGACAGGTTAATCAAGAGTGTTCATTCATTCCAGTTAAGTCAACTAGGACGACACCTGTTTTGGCTAAGTTATTTATGAAGAATGTAGTTAGACTGCATGGGATTCCTAGTAGTATATTTAGTGATAGAGACTCATTATTCACTAGTGAGTTTTGGAGAAGTCTACAGGAAAATTTAGGAACAAAGCTCAAGATGAGTACAGCTTACCACCCATAGACTAATGGCCAAACGGAAAAGGTTAACAAAGTCTTGGAAGATTTGTTACGAGCTTATGTGTTAGATTTTAGGGGATCATTGAAAGACCATCTACACTTAGTCGAATTTTTGCATAACAGTTATCAGGCTGGTATAGGGATGGCACCTTTTGAAGCTTTGTATGGAAGGCCATGCAAATCTCCAGTTTGTTGGTTAAAGACCAGGGATAGGTTGGTTCTTGGTCCAGATTTAGTTAGAGAAGCTGTAGAGAAGATTGAGTTGATTCATGCTAGTATGAAGGATGCTCAGTCTAGGCAGAAGAGTTATGCAGATAGAAGACAGAATGACTTAGAGTTTTCAGTTGGAGATCATGTTTTCGTCAAGGTATCACCGATGAAAGGTGTAATTCGATTTGGGAAATCAGGGAAATTGGCACCGAGATTTGTTTGACCATTTCCTATTATAGAAAAGATCGTGAAACTCGCATATAGAGTAGAGATATCGAAGAGTTTGGTAGGAGTCCACGATGTTTTTCATATTTCTCATCTAAGAAAGTGTATTTGAGACCTAGAGCCTACTATAGCACCGACTATGCTAGAGGACATAGTAATAGAACCGAGCTATACTATAGTTAGAAAGCCAGTCGTATAGTCGCGAGAGATGAGAAGAGGCTAAGGAACAAGACAGTCAGATTAGTTAAAGTCCAGTGGAGAGACGATGCAAGAGACTGTACTTGGGAGACCGAGAGCAGGATTAGAGATGCTTATCCTGATTTGTTTGATGGTATGTTTTACCTTTTTGATGGATTTGTTTAGTACCTTATTGTAATTTCGAGGACAAAATTCTTTAAGGAGGGGAGTCTGCAATGACCCTAATTTTTAGTAACATTATTTACGACATTTAATTAGTAAAATTAAATGAAATAATGTAAAATGATTAAGGGATTGAGGTTTGTGAATTTAGAGGGTAGTCGTGCCCATTTAACCAATGAACTAAGGGAAATGAAATAAAAACAAGTTAGGGTAGATAAGGGGCAAAGTAGGAATAAGACATGTTCTAATACCCTAAACCCTTACCCACTCTCATTTTACACGTTCATTTCCACAAACTAAAAATAAACTAGAGGTCAGCCGCCATTAAAGAAGATAAAGGGGAAGATAAGCAAGAATAAAGAGGAAGAAACTAATCAACTTACTTCAAGAGCAAATCTCAACTTTTTAATCACAAGCTAAAAGTGAATAAAAGGTTACATCTCCTATTTTTGGTATTTTTGGTTTCTAGATCCGATTCGAATATTTTGCAAAGTAGTTTGCCATGTTTTTTATTGTTAAAATGGATATATATATATGCTTATTGATGATTTATGCTAATTCATATGAATTTTATGATATGTTTTAATGTGAAAACCCTATTAAATTGCATCCAAATGCCTTGTAATTTTAGAATAATGTCAGAAATGATATTTTAGAGACGAGTTTTAATTTTCATAATTTTTTGAATTAATATGGATTTAATATTAATATTCTAGTGAAGAAATTGGTTATTTGGGTTTAAAATTAATTACGGCTAATATATGTTTGTTTTGGGCCAGAAATTAGTATATATTAGAAAACATATTAAAAATGATTTATGGGAATTTTTTGTAGATTTTTCCTAAGTGTTTTAATAAATATATAAAATTATTTAAGGTATGGGAATTAAATGCTTTATATATTTATAAAAGGAGAAGGGGTATTTTATAAATAATTTAATTTGCTTATTTCAGAAATTTCGGCAATACTTTTAGAAAAGAAATTAGCTACCAATCATGTTCTGACAAACAAGGCAGGTTAGTTGAAAAGAATTGCTTTAAAAAGTTAAAAATCAGCTTATACATGCTTTTTATATGTTTTGCCACTTTGGCACCAAGCTTTCAACCAAGTACTTCCACCTCCATTCCATCGAAACCAATGTGCATGGTATCAAAGACTTGATACGTAACGAATTGGACTGAGGCGAAAGGTATGAAGTCGAAACAAGGGATCGAAGCTTTGCTTTGTTTTAAAAGAAAATAAGCCTGCTTTGCTTTTGAAAGGAACGCTTTTGACTTGATTAGCTTTCGACTTGGTTAAATGGTTTTATGGATGGTTCTGAAAGAAGTTGCACCTTTTGTTTTATAAAGAAGCTTTTGACGGGGTCGAAACTCCTTATTGTTGCATCTTACCTTTCGAAGCAATATTTCGAATGTGTTTCTTTGTTTTAAAACCTAAGTCGCTTCTCCAATGCTTTCAAAGGGTTGGTTTCGACACCATCACTTATTTACTTAGGAAATAGCTTTCAGAAGAGTGCTTTTGACTGGTTGTTTTATGACCTTTTTGTTCTATTGAAAGTTAAACCCGAAAGTTTCAAAGGGAATGGATTTAGATGGTTTCGAAAGATTATTTCACATGTTTTACTTGAACCCAAATGCTTTCTAAAGATTTGATTTTACGAAAATGATTTAGTGCTTTCAAAAGGTTTAAGAGAAAGGTTTCGAAGCGGTAGTTCTCTAATGGTTTCAAAAGGTTTTAAATGGAAGGTTCCAATGTTTTCGAAAGGCAATGTTTATAGTGTTTTGATAAAAGGATGTCTAAGGTTATAAAGCTTTCAAAAGAAAGGTTTTTCAATGTTTTCGAAAGGTTTATAAAGAATGGTTTTGAAAGGTATGTTATGGCCTTTCGGCCTAAGGTTATAAAGCAAAGTAGTTACTTGGTTTCGAAAGTGTTGCTTTCAGTGGTTTCGAAAGGGGCACTTTCAAAGATTTAAATGTTTTCATCAACAATGTTTTGTGTAAAGTATACATAGATGGCAAGGTGATTTGAGTAAATCATAAAGTATATTTTCCTTGTTTAAAGTATGATTTAAAGGTTTAAATCAATTTGAGAGAAAATATTTTCAAGGAAAATTTTATGGGTAGTTGACCCCAAGTAAAATGACTCCAATATTAAAATACCAGATGGAACTTGTATGGGGTCGCACCCTATACTTTAGCTAGTAGCCCTAGCTAATATAAGTCTAAAATTGCAATGTGTAGGGCTTTGTCATAGGTAAGACTAAAATGATGTTACACACAGAAAGGAGTCTATAGAGGAAAGATAAGTTATTAGTGAGCCTGCAAAACCATTAGGATCAGTTGACCTTGGAAGAGCTAAGTTAGGGACAGACCGTCCAAAAGAGGAGTATCTAACAGAAGTTAGATTATTTGTTCATTTTTTCTAGTAGGCCAGAGTCAACCAAAGATTAGTAGTTAGCCAATCAAAACTATAGTGTTCAGATAGATAGTCCATTTGTTACCTAGCGTATATGCTTATACGATATTGCTTTATTGTTTTAGCCAGTTTTGGTTGCAGGATTTAGATTTGCAAAAGACATGTTTTAAAAGGATATTAGTGAGGGGAAACCCGTTCCGCTAAGCAGCATGATCTCACTTAATATCAACTAACCGAGATGTATAATATTATTCACATCAGGCTTTATGTCTGACTCGAAGTTTATGTTATTCCCCTTAAACTCTCAGGTGCTCAAAATTGATTTGAGTAGGCCGAGGGTTGAGGATTTTTAGGTTTTACTATGTGGACGAATAAAGCTTCCGGAGACGAGCAGGAGAATGATACTAGCTATATTTAGGAGTTGTGTTTTATTTCCGTTATGTTGTATTAAGTCTGTTATGACTATTTAGTACTCTGGTCAAACAAGGGGGCATCTTCATATGTCGCTCTTGGCGTATTTATGTAATAATTATATCTGATTTGAACCTAGGAAACGATTGGGATTATGTACTGGAGTATGAAACATGTTTTGTGAAATGTAATCAGAAAAGTTGTTTTTTTGAAATCTGTGTTCATGTGCTTCTGATATTATGGATACCATTAACATTACCGTATTTGGTCACCGGAAGTTAATACTATGGATGACTACAGCATCTGTAACACTTAGCTTCGGGCCTCCAAACAGGGGATTTTACAAGGAGGTAGAGGTCGAGGTGGTCGGGGTCGTACCATTACAAATAGAGGAGATCGAGCACCAAGGAATTTTGCTCCAGTCGGGGAACCAATGGTGGATATTGAAAAAGAGGTCGTGTAGGTCAAGCCTTAGGTGACTTTTGCTTCGCGCCACCACGATTATGAGTGGTTTGAAGGAAAAAGGTTTCTGGTACGAAGATGATCATAAAATTCCATACTTGGATTAAGTTTTGTGAATGTATGTTTGGGGATACAGAGCTGGATGGCGCGATGAAGCATTAGTTGGCTTCACGGCATCTGATGGACGCAACCATGGATTGGTGGAGTTCTAGCACTGTTAATGACGAAGAGAACGATATCTCTTAGGCCTGATTTAAGGAGGGATTCGAGATAAAGTTTGTCTTGAAAGCTGAGAAGACTTTGCTATTTAGGACCTTTATCGATTTAAAGTAGGGTGCCATGTTAGTAGTAGAGTATGATAATCGATTCGTTGCCTTGGTCTCGGCTTGGGTCTAGTTTGGTAGATACCTTGTTGAAGAGAAATGAGATGTTCATCGTAGGGATGCACCGAGAATTCAAGTGAAATATGACTAGTCACATCTTGGGTTCGTATGTGAGTCTGGTGAACATGGGGTTGAGGTTTGAGAATTTGACACCGAAGTTGTCTACTGCTGCACCAGCTGGGGGCATCAAGTGGAATTCCAGCCGCCTAGAGATATTTCTTGTTTAGCTTCTCATAAGTGTGGGAAGAAAGGGCATTTTGTCGGGAACTTTCCATCAGTCGGGAGAAGACAAGTAGCAAAAGTGCCATTAGTGAGGGAACCTATTGCTAAGGTACTAAAGATAGAGCCACCAACATCCAAGACTCAGTTTGTTCCAAGGCAGGGTTGCTATAACTGTCATCAGCCATGCCATTTTGCTAGAGAGTGTCTGTTGCTCCAGAAGGGAGAACAATCCTTAGCTTTCGCACTAGCTTCAACACCTTCAACTTCTGCAGCTGCAAAAAGGAAGCAAGTTTTGGAAGGTATTCTATCTATTTTTGGCATTCCTGTTCATGTCTTATTTGATACTGGTGTTTCTCTTAGTTTCATTTCTCATACTCTTGTTGATAGATTGAAACTTGAGCCAGTTATGGCTTTATACTTTATTTGTGTGTCGAACCTTATTAGGGGCTCGGTTAACCTTAGGAAGATATGTTTAGGAATTCTGATTTCTTGTTTTGACCAACTCTTTCCTTATGATCTTTATATTATGGGATTTATGGGCTTTGATATTTTGCTTGGGATGGATTGGTATCCTGATATCATGCAGTTCTGCATTGTGCAAAGAGAACTGTGTTGTTTAAGACCGAAAAGGGGAAAACTCTAATATTAATAGTGGAGAGCCCAATTTGCTTATGTGTGGTTTCCTCTATTCTCTTGACGTGGTGAAGGAGGAGTTGGGTTCAATCTTGGTTATTCGAGTGTTTGAGGATACCTTTGAAGTGGTGTTAGGTTTACCAACTAATTTAGGGATCGAATTTTGCATAGAATTAGTTAAAGATGCAAGACCTACCTTATTGCCTATTCGTGGACTTGCACCGAAAGAGAAGTTGCAGCTATCTATCCAATTTAGTGATTTCTTATAGAAGGGCTTGATCCCACTAAATCATTCGAGTTGGGGAGATCCTATCGTCTTTGCTACGAAGGTGGATGGTTCCTTAAGGTTTTTTGTAGATTATCGCAAGCTCAATTAGCGGACTGTTAGGAACAAGTGTCCTTTGCCTAGGATAAATGACTTGTTCGATCAGCTCCACAGAGCTCGAGTATTTACTCAACTTGACCTTGGTCTTTGAAATCAAGAATGCAAGTGCGCAAGAGATCTTCTAAGATACAATTCACTCTCTTGGTTTTTCTGTCGATTTGAGGGTGATAAGTTGTACTAAGATGTAGCTCGGCACCGAACGCCTCGTCTAAGATCTTCCAAAACACATTAGTGAACAATGGGTCTCGGTCGCTCATAATGCTTTTCGGTACACCTTGAAATTGTACAATCTGTTTCACATACACTACATGGTTTCAATATTTGAGGGTGCCAGAGGAGACTGCACCCTTAACCACTTTTAGATCCGACCAGTTTTATGAGTGGTTAGTTATGCCGTTCAGCCTAAGTAATGCTCCAACATTTTTTATAGACCTACTGAATTTGGTTTTCTAAGATGTATTGAGTAAGTTCGTCCTTGTTTTTATCGATGATATTCTGGTCTATTCCAAGAATGAGTAGGAACATTCATTCCATCTAAGGATTGTTCTAGGAACATTAAGGGAGCATGTGTTGAAGGCTAACTTCTCAAAGTGCCATTTTTAGAGTTCAGAAGTTAGGTTGTTATGTCATGTTGTTTTGGCAGAGGGTATTTCTGTTGATACCGCTAAGATTGTGGCCATTCAGGACTAGAAGAGGCCAGAAAGCGCAAAGGATATCAGAACCTTTCTGGGTATAACAGGTTATTACAGGAGATTCGTACTGGATTTCTTAATGATTGTCCCTCGTTTAATGAATTTGACAAAGAAAGATGTCAAATCTGTATGGACGGATAAATGCACGCAAGAATTCTTAGAGCGAAAAGAAAAGTTGACTAGTGGTCCTGTTCTTACTGGTGCCAGATGGAGGTGAGGGTTTAACTATTTATACCGATGAGTGCGGAACAGGTCTAGGTGCTGTATTGGATGCACCATGGAAGGGTGATTGCTTATGCGAATCGCCAGCTCAAATTACATGAAGCAAGTATGCAACTAATGACATGGAGTATTTACTGGTGGTATTTACGTTAAAGATGCAGAGGCATCATTTTCTAAGTTAGAGGTTCGAGTTATACACAGACCATAACTCTTTGAATTGTCATTTTACGCAAAAGGTCTTGAGCCTGAGGCAACAATGGTGGTTGGAGTTTTTTGTAGCCTATGGTCTAGATATTTTGTATACTCTAGGAAGAGCTAATGTCGTAGCTAATGAGCTCGGTAGGAGGTATGCAGTTATGGCAAATGTTGAGGTTTTTCCGACTTTGATTAGTCGTATCAAAGGGAATCAGCTTAGAGATCTTAATTTTGATAGGATAGTTAGTTAAGAACATAAGAGAGAATGAGGCACCAGAGTGGTGGCCAGGATTCAAGGTGGATAGTCATGGCATTTTGAGAATGAACGGTAGGTTGTGTATCCCGAAGGTTAATGGCATTAGGTAAGAAGCTCTAGTAGAGAGTCACCATTATAGGTTGATGATACATCATGGGGTCACTAAGATGTATAAGGACATAAATAGGATGTTATGGTGGGGGTATGAAGATGGATGTTTCTATCTTTGTGAACAGGTATGCTAACTACCAACAGGTAAAAGGTAGTAATCAGAAGACGGTCGGGCTGCTTTAGCCACTTGAGATTCCAAAGTGGAAGTGGAAGCATATTTTTATGGATTTCATTGATGGATTGCCTAGGTCGAGGATGGGTAACGAAGCTGTGTGGGTATTGTGGATCGATTAACCAAGAGCGCACACTTCTTACCTATTAAGACTACGAGGAAAAATTCTAGTTTGGCTAAGTTATATGTTAAGGAGATCATCAAATTGCATGGTGTTCCTTGTGATATCGTGAGTGATAGAGATCCAATATTCACAAGCCAATTCTGAAAGTGTTTGCATGAAGCATTGGAGACCAAGCATAATTTGAGTACCGCTTACCATCTGTAGACAGATGGACAAACGAATAGGGTGAATCGAGTATTGAAGGCCTTGCAAATCTCCATTGTATTGGGTAGAACCTGGAGATTGTCTTGTGCTTTGGTCGGATATGATCCGAGATGCATCGATAAGGTTATAGAGATTTGAAAGCAAATCAAGGAAGCACGGAATCGACAAAAGAGTTATGCAGACGAGAGGCGCAGAGACTTGGAGTTCTCGATTGGAGACTTTGTATTTGAAAAGGTTTCTCCAACGAGAAGTGTAGTTCGGCTTGGAAGGGCTAGGAAGTTGGTACATCATTATATAGGACCATTCCCGATTCTTGAGAGAATTGGTACACTCACATATATAGTCGAGTTACTGATTATGCTATCCGGTGTGCACAATGTATTTCATGTATCGCATTTGCGTAAGTTTGTGCATGATCCTTCGATGATAGTAGAAGCGTCGCACCAAGAGGACTTGGAGATTGATCCACATTTGATTGTATTAAGATAGACTTTTTGTATTATTGATAGAGATATGAAGCAATTGAGGATTAAGGTTGTAAAGTTAGTCAAGATACAATAGAGTTAGGATGCTCGAGATTGTACATGGGAGACCGAGGATAGTTTGAAGGAGTCCAACCCGGATTTGTCATTAGACTAGAGTTTTCTTATCTTAGTTTGTATTTGAGTTGCGGTTTAGTTTGTATACAGTTTAAACAGGGAATATATATATATATATATATATCTTGTTCTTCTATCTTCTCTGATTACCGTTCTTGTTTGAATTTTTTTGATGAAATAGTCTAAATGGTGAAGAATGTAGCGATCTGGAAATTCAAACACTTCATCTTCGAATATCGATACATTTTGAATAATAGTTAAATGTTATATATATGATTTTATAACCTTGTTTAACATCATTTAATCAATAGAAAATGGTATGAAACTTATTTTTAAAAATGTTTACAAAAATATATTCTTCGAAGAGAAATAAATAATGTAACCGAAAATCGATTTATTGATAAACAGTTTTTTGATCGATATAAGTTGTTTGAACTATCGTACACTTAATTAATGATCAAATAAACACATTAGCAACCAACTAATGATCTAGAAGCTTCCTTAAGGTTAAGGAATATCTTCATGAGAGGGGTAAAATAGTAAAATGACTAAAGAAGAAGTGACATAAAGTTGTCATGATAAGAAGCAATTAATGTCATTAGGGTTTTGAGGGTTTTTTTTTGTCTTTTCCCATCATCATTCCTAAGCCTATATAAGAAGGGGTACACCCTTAGGAAATATATCACAAAATTCCTAAGCTTTGAGCTAAAATTTTCATATCTTCATCATCTTCTTCTTCTTAAATTGCTAAAGAAAATAATTTGCAAACATCTCAAAATTACGTCAAACTTTGAGTAAAGCATTGACACCACATAACAACAACTTCTACCTAGTTAGACTGTAAAAAATGAAGCCACACTCCCTCATACAATTAGGCCGTGAGCTAATGAGAGGGAAAGGAGGCAAAGGAGGAAGCATAAGCAAGGAAAGGAAGGGTGGAAAGGTGGTTGCAAGCTTGGGTTTGAACTTGAGTGTTTAAGCTTGGTTGTTTATGGGTTTAAGATGAGCTAACTCATCACTTGTATTGAGAATGTAACTCATATATGCTTATATTGTGTTGTCTTAAAGTTATTTTAATTAACTTGGTTGAACCGGCCAATTTCCTATCGGATTAGAAAACCGCCGAACGAAATTGTAATAAAAATAACTGCAGTGCACGACATACAAAGATAGTATGTGGCGAGTACAGATCGATCCGCAGGGAATTGTTTGATTTTAAATTTCTATTCAATCAAATTAACCGAAGATTTGAGAATGTTGTTAACTACTAAAAATTGAAAAAACCAACAACTACAAAAGTGAATGAAAACTATGAGAATAAAATGACAATTTAGAGATAAATCCACTCTCTAGATCACATAGTTTAACAAAATATGAAATTATGATCTCTCTTTTTTGGTCATTAGTGAGTTTAATTGATGTGTTTATCATAAGTATGGCATATTTATGCTATTAATTAACCTAACACAAACCATCAAACTATAACACGACTTATAAATCACTTTTAATTCTCATGAAAAATAATAATGAAGTTGAAAATAAAATCTATTTTAAGTATGGCCTATTAACTATTAATTAGAAATATAAACCATCAAATTTTGATTTCAACATTAACTTCATTACCATAATCATATGTAGATGAAGAGGTAATTTGTGTTTAGTGATTGTTTAAGCATAGCCTATTTGGTGTCAACAATATAGGATATCAAATTCAAAGCTAAAACAACAAAAATTAACCAATTCAAGCATTGTCATTAAGCACAAAATGGGAGCAATAATTATCAAAATGTTGAAGCTACATGATTAGAGAGCTTCATTACCCCTAAATTGAAGGGGTTTAGCCTCTCATTTTTATCACCATATCAACAATTTTAGAAAGCAATATAGAACAAAACGAGAAGAAAAAGAGAGCTAAATGAAATAAAAGCTAAGCTACTTGCATAAAATAAAAGAGATCTACACTACCAACATGAAAGTAAATAAACAAGGAAAGAAAATGTAATAAAGTTGCATAAAAAAAAGAAATCACATAAGAAGAAAATGGCTAAATAGCCATGAAAATAAAAGAGATCTTCTAATTTATTTTTGATCCTAAACTAAAGAGCTACGAGGAAGAGGGAGCCTAAGAGAGATTACATGAAACATAAGGGTTATTTATACATGTATGAAACCGTAATTCACATTTTTGGGGAATGCCCAAACTACCCATCTAGGATGTGTGGTGGCAAAGTAATCATTAGCATAAGATAATCCACCATTTAAATGTGCATGAAGCTTTAATGGCCATTAACATGTGCACTAGCTCTAATTTGTACATTAAGGTAGGTGGGGTCCTCCATAATACATGAAATGAATTTCCTTTTTCATGTGCTTCTCTTCACTCTAGTGCATGTATATATCTTCATAAAGCCGCTTGTATTTAAATTCAAATTCCTACAAAATAACATAGAAATTTTCAATTAAATTTTATAAAATTAATATATGCACAAAAATGACCATTTTGCCCTTATATGAAGATGAATATGCGATGATTTGAAAATAATTTGAATTTTGGTTTAAATATGTTAAAACGCCCAATATGATTATTTATTTAATTTCATTAGGTAAAATATGGATCTAAATATATGCACATTTACGTGCACATCACTTGTATTGAGAATATAACTCATATATGCTTATATTGTGTTGTCTTAAAGTTGTTTTAATTAACTTTGACGTATGTTGAGAATATTGATTTTGATTCTTGTTTTGGAAACAAGTGGCACATAGGATCTATATATTGACTAGAATGAACTTAAATGGACTTGTATAACATATGACTAAACCTTGGAACAAAGCACATATGCTGTATTTGAACATAGGTTGGAATATAACTCGGACTTAGAAGTGCACTTATAGCGATAACCGCTATAGATGAAGTTCAAAATTGCCTTGTTTTTGGCAACTTTTATGTAACTTATATTGAGATCCATAGGGATTTCTCGCCATATTTATATTGCTATATATGTACGTTTGTTGTTATTAGGAGCTTGGGTAGTAAAAAGTTAAGTAACATCTCGAAAACAGCCAAAACATCACTAGTGCAAAACTACCCCCTTTAACCTTGATTTTTGGACATCAAATGTTTTAAAAGGGACTTTAATTTTTAGCGATTTATTTCATTCCTTTTAAACGTACTGCCCAATCCATATTAGAGTGTTATAAAAGTAGTTTGTGATTTCTATGAATTTTTAAGAATTAGTTATGCACTTATATAAAAAGTGTGTTTTGTGAAAAACACGGTTTCATATGTTTTCAAGTAAATTAGAAAATGATTATTTTTACGTAATATGTTGTATAAATGTTTTTAAAACCTATTATAAGTACTTTTAAGTATTTTAAAGGTATAAACATAAGGTTTAGGAAGGAGATAAAATTGCTAAATGGTCAAATGGTTGATTGTTTAATTACTTACTAGAAAAGTAATTAACTATGCTGAACACTAATAAGCCGACGAAGTAATCTTATCTATTTGTGAGAGTTAAGATTGATGATTAGTGGGGATGGAGCAATAGAGTTATAACTTACCAAGCTACCCTCTTAACCGAGGAATAGGAAAGTGGAAAATATCGAAAACGTCTTAATTGTGTTGATTTCTTACTTGTTTATGGAAATCATTGCTACTATACTGAATACTAAAACTCGACGACGTAGACTTACCTATTTGTGAGATTCAAGAATAAAGTGACTAGGAAAGGCTTGGAGCAGCCAGTGCCCAAACTTACTTGGCTTCACTCTTGGATGAGTAATAATTAAGTTGGAATGTCGAAAACGAGTTAAGCGTACGAATATTGATTTGTATGAACAAGTGTTTTGACTGGATAGTCGATTAGTCGACTATAAAACTTGACCAAATATTAAGTTAGGAATTAATTGAAAGCCTTCACGATTTCATACCAATAAGAACCCCCAGGGAGGAGTATTGGTACGAAATGTCTCTAGCTTCCACTTACTTTTTAAAGAATCGGGATTAAGTTAACCGAAAATTCATGTTTTGGAAGTAATTGAAGAAAAAGAATCCATGTAATGATTTGTGATTTGTTCCAGATTTGAGAATCCATTTGGGGATTCTTGTTTAGGTAGAGTATTGAAGGTTCGAGTGAAAGAGGCCGAACGTAAACTCAATATCGAAAAGGACCGAAAACAGAGTAGGACGCACAACTCGGGTTTGCTAACCGACGACAGGGTATATCAACTCCATTATCAAGAGTATGCTTATCGATGTTGTGCACGGGAGTTGATGGTACTTAGTTCCATGTGGTTCTATAGGTTCATGCGTGGGCTAGTTATGTTTACCTTAATGGTATATTTTATTTAGAGATATACGATGCCCAAAAGGTACTTTCTGACCCTTGTCAGGAGGCTAGCCTCAGTTTATCTGAGGATGACTTCAATGGAAAATCCAATATACGAAAGTACCTTAGCGGTTTGAATGTATGTTATGGTGTGACCAATGTAAGCATTACAGCTATTTGATATGATTATATCCTACACCTAGACATTATCTATAGTATCACTATATTAAACTTAATAAATGGTTGGTTTCTTTTGAGGGGAAAACTGTTACGGGAATCCGTACGGTCTCAATAGTTACTTTTACATGTTGCATGTATCTTAGGTTTTCTCATACTAGACTTTTGTCTAACGCTTGATTTATGTTTTCCTTAAATTCCTCGAGTGCTCTTTCGAGTAGGTTGAGTGTTAGTATTTATCTTGGACGTTTTAGAGTTCTTAAGAAGAGCTAAAGGCTTCCAATATCTATCTACTTCTATTTCAGTTGTTCCGTTTTCACTATGAGCATATATCAGTGTTGTGAGGACATGCAGTTATAAATGTCTAGGCTGATGACAATACTTAGGTTTTGTAACTCTAAAAATCCTATATTCAGAGTAACTCTTTGTACCGTTCTTTTGATATTATAAATTATCGTTCCACTGTGAGATTTAGATGTTGTGTTCTTTATTTCTTGTTTTATTATATTTTTTAATCTTACCTTAACTTTCTGTCTTTCTAGCACTTAGGTGCTAGGCCCATGAATACTGTGGATGTATTTAGGGTCGACATTCGAGGGTTAAAAACTTGGGTCCTTACTATTTGCAACTAAATTGGTCACAAACACCCAAGAATAGGTTTTAGTAGTGAAATAAATGAAGAAATTAAATGCAAACTAAGGAATAACACTGAATACAAAGAAAAATGCAATAAAGAGCAAAAACAACAAGGTTTATAGTGGTTCGGCGTTAATTGCCTGCGTCCACTTTGAATACTTTCTTTATTGCTTCAAAAATCACTCAATTACACTTACAATCAGCAAGAGATCAAGGAAGAATGAGATAAGGTTGGTTACAAATATTGAAGAGTTTCACTTATCAGCCAAAAAGAGAGGTCCCTTAAAATGGCCCCTGCCCCTGTATTTATAGATGAAGGCAGCCTCCAATCTGATTGAAACTTCGACACTTAGACCCTCTCAATAATATGGACCCACCATAGGGAGGGCTAGGCCCAACTCTCCATGAGTAGGGGTCGGTACCAACCCCTTCATGGATTGAGTTTGGACTAGTGACTCGTATGGTGACAAATATCATAGCACTTGGACTTGTGAATCTCCGGTCTTTATCGTGTTTCAGTTATAGCCCCAATCTAGTCAAGGTAATGCCAATCCAAGATGCTTTTTTCTACTATGCCGACCCATCCTTCTTGGACTATGCCGACTCGATCCATACCATGCCAAACCATCCTTATGAACATATGACGCCGACCGATCCATACCATGTCGACCCCATACTTATGAACATATTATGCCGAACCAATCCATACCATGTCGACCCCATACTTATGAACATATTATGCCGAACCAATCCATACCATGTCGACCCCATAATTATGAACATATTATGTTGACCCAATCCATACCATGCTGACCATCCTTATGAACATATTACGCAACCCGATCCATACCATGCCGACCCCATGGTTTCACAAGTCATGCCAATCCTATAGTGCTAAATGTACGCACCGATCCCTTCCTTTGTTGCATGTTATTCTGATCCCTCTAGCGTCATCAAAACATGTTGCACTAGGTACTACAACTTATACCGATCCCTCTATATTTCCATCCAGGTTGACTATCTAGCCAAGTAACCATGCTGATCCCTGTTCCATCCAAGTTAATTTCCATCTTTTTGGCATCCTGTGCTATCTGTCTATCAACTCTGTTCAATTCGGGCTTTGTACAATTGTCCGGGCTCCATTTCTAGGTCTTGTAGTCGTTGCCTCATGGTCGTCTTTCTTGTCAATAGTCGAATCCGTCTTACACGACTAGTCCAACATACCCTGGTCAGGGTACCAGGTAACACTTGCCCTCTAAAGTACGTCTTGTGAGTAACATGATGTGCTTTGTATTGAAAAAAGTATAAGTTGCCGGAAAGAAGTCCGTCTAACTTCCTGATTGATTTCTGTTCCTTTATCGTCCTTCAATAATACAAGTCTGATGTCTTATTCCGTTAGCATATACAAATTCGGTAATTCGAGGCTCATAGTTTTTTCCTATCAGATTCGATCTCGAACTTGGCTGTTTTAGGCTTGATCGCAATTTTGGTTGATTTCAAAAGGTTGAATTCTTGAATCGTTTTCGAGCACATTCACATACATGTTTCTATTGTTGGCTCTTGGACGTGTTCGAACATTTGCAGGTCGTTTTAAACTTTCATAGTATTGTGCATGCTCATGTTTTGTACGCGAACCTTCATGCTAATAATCGTCCAACATTCTTTAGTTGTCCATCATTTCTCCCCTTCCATTTTTTTCCCTTTATTTGTTCTTTTCCCATTTTTTTTATAAATTTCTTGTGGAGGGATCGGCATCTGACATGCCGATCCCTTGATAGATACAAGCTAATAGGGGTCGGCAAATCCCAATACCGATCACTATTTCCTCCAGACTTGGTCAACCCATTGTAAACGGTTCCTGCTTACACCCTTGGTCATATATAAATGTACTTTCCCTTCACTTCCTTTTATACTTTTACTTCTCCAAGTTTTACTTTTCCTTTGCATTTTCAAGCTTCCTTTCTACCGAACCCCCATCATTACGAAACCTCTCTTTCTTACAAACATAGTTCCTTCGATTTCAAATCTTAAACTCAAACACGAATTCAAGCTATTCCCTCACAGTTGCTCCTCGTTAACCTTCAATTTAAAATCCCAAACGTTCGCCCTCTAACTTAACTTGATACATACATATAGGTATGAATTCTTCCATTACTTGTGTTATTGGGTCATAAGCTTCGAGCTTGGATGAGCTTTAGTGCCGTTTAGGTGTGTTGGTTGATGGGTTTCATTAAGATACATAAGAGAGGAGGTGAAGATGAAGGAATAGGAGAAAGAGAAGGAAGAAGGTGGAGAAAAAGGGTTCGGACAAGGTGGCAGAGAAGATGGTTGAGCTCTGGATTCAATGGGAGAGGGTTTGGTATGGGTTTGAGTGAAGTGATGAAAGTTTAGTGTGAAGTGGTTGGGTGAGGGGTCAGTGAGGAAGATGTAAAGGAAGGAATCGGTAGGACTTATTAATGGAAAAAGGGTCAGTATGTTATTGTACCGATGAGGGATCAGTGTTTTAGTTAGGTGTAAGGATCGGTGTAAAACTGTTGGGGTCGGCATAGAGCATAGGGATCGGTGTTGACACTAAAGACTAATCTAACCTAAGTCCTTTGAATGCTTAAATCCATACTGCCTTGCCTGAATACAAGATGAATACGGACAATGCGATTTGCACACTCAGACTGTCGAACTTAATCTTAAACGGACAAATTTCCGGACTTTCTCAATATGAACTAAATAAGGAACTGGCCAATAAACTTAGATAATAAACTTCATAACTCAATATGTCGATAACCGATCCTAACGCTCTTGTCGTCGATCACCTTTTACGTCATTTGAGACGGTCAGCCATGATGGTCTCTCTGGACGAAACCTCTAAGCTTCGACATTTTACTTTTACTTTTCTGATTTCAAACTTCTTACATTCATTTCATATTGCACTGCACTGGTTCACACACAGCACAGGGGGACAAGTTATTATTTCTAATATTGATTGTCTACTGAGTATAACTGACACATATCCCAAGTTATATAAAGCGTTCAACCATAATTTCTTCTGAATCAGTTATGAGATCAAGTTCAGCTACCTTGTTTGACAAGCCTGCCTCAAGTCAGCAGATAGATCAAGCAGGGGGATCTGGCCCACGAGAAAATCTCTTCTCTAACATCTCGGTCCATTCTATGAAAGTTATTGACCCAGCTCCCGACGCCGTGGAGGATGCCATCATTTTGAACAATCTGGCCGACTCACAAGCTTCCAAAATTGGCGAAGCTGCTCTTCGTCGGTTGTGTTCTATCCATAGGATTCCCTTTGAAGATGTTTTGGTCTCGTCAAGGCAAGATAGACCTCAATTGCCCCCAGCTGGATATATCGAATGTAATAAATTCATGTGCTGAGCCGAATGTGTGCCACCGTTTAACTCTTTTGTTCGATAGATGCTGTAGTACATGGGAATCGCTCCTACTCAGCTACACCCTAACAGCTACACTTTTATCCATGGCACCTTCCTTCTCTTCATGAACGTCTTATTTCATCTGCCAACTGCCGAAGACATCTGATTCATTTATAACTTCAAAAGACGGGCCGATAGTCCATCGTACATCTTCCTCGAACCCTTGCCCAAATGTCAGGTCTTAACGGGCGCATAGAATAAACTCTCCTTATTCTAACACGAATGGTTCTAAGTACGATGTCCTCCTGGCTTTGCAAGAAGGTGGTTGGAAGGACGTAAGTGCTATTTTGGCCTTTGCCTTCACTACACCAGAAAAGACTTTTGGTAGCGTTGAAAAAAAGCTACCATAACTTATGGTAGCGTTTTAGAGAACGCTGTTATACGACATGCAACTAAAAGTCTAAAACTTTTTGTTGCGTTGTAGTAAACGCTATCAAAAGTCACTTTCAAATGCAACTATAGGTATTTTCCGTAGGATTTAAAAAACGCTACCAAAAGTCACTTTTAAATGCAGCTATAGATTTTTTCTGTAGGGTTAAAAAAACGCTACCATAAGTCTTCATTTTTTGGTTTATACCATTTCCAGCAATCGCTTATATACTATTCATATTAAAACGAACGATCAATCGCATAATTTTCATATATTCAAACAAACAATTAAATCACATAATTAGCATATACAAACAATCAATCATATGATCATCATATTCAAATAATTGCAAAAACATGTTAATCTCACAATCAAATATAATATCCATAATCAATTCGATAGTAGTTTTTCAACAAAATAAGTCACATACTACAAGCATTCACAGACAAGTTTCCACAAATGGTACTAACAAAATACGACAACATATATAACAATTAAATTCATGTTCGTTGCTTGATTACCAATAGTTCTTTGTTGTCGACAGTCTTCGCTTCGAAATAGCTAATTACCTGCAATAAACTATATTTGCCAGTTGGTTGTTGCATACAGGATTGTCCACAAGTCTGTAAAGTTTAGAAATGAAAAATGGGTTAACTAAAAATGTACTGTATTTTAACTGTAAAATTAAAGTAAAGAAGAAGAAGAAGAGATAACTGAAAAGTACTTACATCAGAGTTCCATTATATGTTGGACTTGAAGTAAATGAGGTGATCGAATTGTTTTGAAAATTGACCAACTTTAGCTGCAAGCTGAATTTATCTCCCAAGTTTATGCTACCATTAAATTGATTATTACCCAGTGATCTGCATTATAATGCAGTAGGTGAAGTTCATACACAAATTCAGATTATATATAATTTCCTTTAGGTGAGTTTAAAGATGAATAACTAATTAATGTAGAACGTCCGGTTATTATATATTTGCTACAAGTAAACATAATGATCCATTTGAGTTCATGTGGTTTAGTTATTTGAAACTTACACTTGCTCTAATCCGGGAAGACTGAACATTATTTCAGGGATATTACCGTGAAGTCCTCCAGATTCCACAACACTGGATACCATAATATTTTTAGAACAAAAGCTTTAGTTTAAATGAATAATCAATGCAAAGTAACGTCCAAACTGGCACTTATTAAACTTTTTTTTTGGGGCACTTGTTGAACTTACAGATCGACTAAAGATTATATTGTCGAGAACCAACTTGGAGCCTCTGAAGCATCGAAGCTGTTGTTGCTCAAATCTCTGAAGAAGAATACTGGTATTTAATAGTCTTCATCAAATTTTATTATATATTTTAATCAGTATATGAAAGGATATGTACACATAATTGAGGCTGTTCATTCCTGTTAGGTCATGCATTGGTCCAGACAGTTTGTTGTTTGCTAACTTCCTGGAAGAAAAACATCTCATTGGTAAAATATATACTTACCATTATAGATTTCTATTGAATCAAAGCACACAAGTCAGACTAAGGCAGAGATTATCATAGAACACTCTAAAGGAAAGCAACAACATCATTATATTAATATCACTACTGATAATAAGTTTGACGTACTTATCTCAGATGAAGAGGAGGACCAGGAAGAACATCTAGAGCACGTAGCCATGAAGAACTTAGTCCTACATAAGAAGAATTCAATGAGTCAGATTTTGTTGAACATGTTGCCAATAATATACAGGAAGAGGGGGATGAACCCACATATGAAGACAAATTTGCTATCTTTGTATCCCCTAACCCTGAGTATGAGCACGAGGTGTTAAAAGAATCCAACAGACCACAACCCCAACCAGAGCACCCTAAAAGATGTACCAGGGCTTGAAAAAGTGGTAAATGACTTTTATTTTGTGGAATGCCAAGGGGATAAACACTGATCTTAAGATGGATCAAATTTTATCCTACCTGCAATACTGATAAACCAAAATTTGTTGGTTTATTGGAAAATAAACTGCCTACACAAAGAATTCCTAATCTACTTACTAAACTTGACAAAAATTGGGCTAGCCTTCACAATAATTAATATGGCTCTAAAGGTAGGATTATGCTTTTATGGGACAAAAATGCTTGGACATAAACCCCATCCAAGTAAGCACACAACATCTTACTTGTAATATCACTAATATGGGAGGTTTCTCTATGTATCTACATGCGAGTAATCTGTTTTTAGACAACGAACAACTTTGGTAATAACTCTCTCAATTGGCATGTGTTATAAACAAAGCTTGGTTGCTAGCCAGGGAATTTAATAATGTATTGAACTCAAAGGACAACAAAAAGGGATTACCAGTCCCTTTTTCTCATCTCAGAGGGTTTTCTAACTTCTTATTCACATATGGCCTCGCTGAAGTTAACATACAAGGCATCAACTTTACCTAGAGAAGGAGAGGTATTACTACCCATATATAGATAAAGTGTTAATAAAAAACACTTTATTACAACACGTCCCAACATTTATTGTCACTGTCAATACATCACATTTGAGTGACCGTACCACCATCATCATCAAACTTTTCGCATACACACACACACTATTCAACAAAAAGGGACACCTTTCAGATATAACAACAGCTGGCACTTAACTACTGGATTTGAAGACCAGGTAGTATCTATGCTATTAGATTTGGCTTGGGGTACACCAGTGCAGCAAACTATGATCAAACATAGATGAATTAAACAAAATCTCAAAACTTGGAACATAACCAGAGAAGGAGAGATGTAATGACAAATCAGGAAGCAAAATTTATCCAAAAACGTCTGGATGCAGACAACAACCTTGAGCATGTGTCACTTTATGACGACATGGTGACAACATGCAGTAAACTGAGCAGAAAATGCATGAAAAATACATAGAAGCAAAACAAAAATAAAAAATCACTTGGCTTACTAAAGGTGACACTAACTTCAAAAATTTTTATGTCGGGATGAGCATGAGGAGACATAGAAACAATATTAAATCCCTATATGATGCCAATGGCCAACTAATATATGATACAACACAAATACAAGACCAGGCAGTGCAACACTACACTGAACTGTTCAATGGTGCTCAAGAAGATGCCACAGTATATGAGAATATATAAAGTAGAAAAGTATTAAATGAGCAAGGCAGAGCCAATCTACTACTTCTTGTTTCTTAATAGGAAATTCATGATGCATTGTAACTAATTTGCCCATCCTATTATTAGAGGCATTATAACTTACTTTTGTGCCTCTATTTGAACTAATGGAGGCATTTTTAGCTGTTTCTACTATCTTTATTTGTGAGATGACACTATAATAGCATGAACAAAATAGTTATATATTACAACACCAAATCACATACTTGAGTACTGTCCGTAATATTTGGAGTCGTCTTTGCCCAAATAGTTACGGTGGCATTTTCTTTTTCACTAACCCACCCACAAACCTCCTTTAAAAATGGAGTATTTTCATATTTTGCACATTCTTCAACCGTTTTGACTGGTTTCTAGAATCATACAACAATTTTGATAATCAAGATGCATCAATCAGAAAAAAAAATATGAGTCTATCATGAGTAATTTTAATGTAGGCTTGAACTTTATGGATTTTTAGAAGTTGGATTACTGATTCAGTAAAAATTTAATATCACTAATGCAACCTGTTGCACTTGAAGATAAAAATGACCACAAATTTAAGACTATAACAAAGACAAATAATCCATGTTTAAGTTTCATTGTATTTATGGGATTATACTTCCATCATTCTACCAGTAAACAATCCTATTTTAACTAAACGTAGAAAATTATAATGCCATCAAAAGTTGAGATGCATGCTTGGTTGATAATCTAAAACAAAGTAAACATGATTAAGTTTTTAAAATAAAAGAATATGCAACTCATTTAAACCTTTTTTTTGTGAGTAAACTTGATATCATAACTCAGTCTCACCTATTACCTCAATATATGAAAACAAGAAATCTGGTAAAAATCTATCCAATACTATCAGCCATAAGAAAATCTAACTGCATACCTCGTACACTAGGAAGGAAACATAATACAGATACAAGATCATCAACCTGGAACTAAGAAAGCTAACTGACATGCATATCATTTGCCTAGAACATTTGTTCCCAAAGAAATTAAATTTATAAATAAAAATAGGCGTGACAAATTCATCTTTGATTTTGGTAGAAGTAATGCTAATTTGCAAACTAGTACTACATAGGAAATGCCCCAATGCTTATGAGCACAATGTGGAAAATGGAGGATATTAAGAAATAGCTGATCGAATGGAAGTGACAACAACTGAAGATGCTTATGAAGCTTTGGAAGGCATTACAGTTATAATCATTTCCACTTTTGTAAGTAAGTGTTCACTGTTGGTAAAATGTTTACTGTGATGTTACGGAAAAGACCGATAACTAACTGAATATACAAAGGATTATTAACATGAATGGTCATGCAATTTGACTGGTTTGGAAACCTAAGCAAAGGCCAATGGAAGTTCAAGCTGAAAAATCTTTGAACATCACTCAACTTAGTTTACACCATTCAAAATTATCAATCTAACCCAATTTTGAAGGGCCTTTTATAGATCCGCTATTGTCATTTTGCTATATATGTATACTCTTAAAGAAATTCAAGGTGAAATTAAATTGCTATTTAAGTTAGAACATCCATTCTCTAGTAGCACCAACTTACTCAATTAATGCCCTATTTGCACTGCGAGTGCAGTTGAAGATACAATTTAACTCGATTAAGCTATAGTGACAGAGTAACTAATAATAATAGTCATACTTCAGCATCATAGGCAAAAAAATTCATTTGCTATATATTTGATAAGTAAATAAATAGAAATAAAACATCAAGATTTAATTTTAGAAATATAACTCAAAGTGCCCATAGATGATCCCAATAAAAAACATAGATTATACTATTGTCTTTAAACAGAACAAAATTACCTGATAAAAGTAGAATAGGCAAAACAAAACAGCCCAAAAAGGTAGCTATTTTTCTGCTTTCACCATGCTATCTCTCATCCATTTCCTCGTTAATCAATGAGAAAATTAAGAACTCATCTTGAGATATTACTAATTTGATGATATAACAAATGGAATTTAAGATTGGATCAGATATTCGAGATTTAGGTGTTAACAGGCATAGTAAAACTAAAATACAATCATCGCCAGTATAGTCGTACTAACCTCGAACAAAAATGCTAACAATAATAAAAAATCTCCACGATAAAAGCCATAAAGTTGTATTTTTCAAATGGGAATTACCTTGATTTATTATTTAGGGCTTATGAACAAATCTCAAGAAGCAAACGGGAAAAGAATGAAGGAAGAGTAAATTGACGATGTGGAGGGGACCAGATTGATAGAGATACATGACGCGAGATGGAGATAAGTAGCTTGAATGCAGAAGAGAGACGAATTTTGTTGAATGTGGGAAAATGTAACAACGAAGGAAAGGAGGTGGAAAAAACGAAATGAATTTTTAGGATTGGCGGGATACTGGCAAATTTTGGCTCGTAAGAATAAAAAAACAAGTAAAAAGAAATGGTAAGATCAATATTCGTTGCATTTACGCTACAAACGCTACTAATAAGTGCAACTAAATGTAGGGTTTCTTGTAGTGCTTTAGCCTAAAGATTCAAATCGCAGCTTCTTCCTTAATCGTACTAACTCCTTCAACTCTTTCAGGTGTTCACCCTTGGCCTGAAGGCATCGGATACTCCAGGGCTATTATGGCTATTCGCGCTACTCTGGTGGAGGACCGAAACATCAAAGTCCTCATCTCTAATGAATTGCTCTCGCTGTTTGGGCTATTAAATGACGGCCGCAGAATTGATCTCCCTAGAAGCAGAGCGATTCCGAAGACCGTCTCCGAGAGAAGGGAAGAATTAAATGACTCTGTGGTGCCCCCTACCGAGGGAACCCAAAAAGGCATCGAAGAAGGAGAAATAAAGGAATCAGAGGACGTAGAGCTAAGAAATGAAGACGCGGGCCTTGGAAAAACACTGACAGATGATGCGCCATACACTAGCTAACTGCAACCACCCCCGGGAAATTTTTTGGCGTACAGGATTCGAAAAAAGAAAAACAGGGCAACCCCAAAATTTGTGATAACTCCGGTTGAAAAAGGCTCGTCTGCTCAATTGAGAGCGTGTTAAAGGGATTTTCTGACATTTCAATCCCGGACGACTTATTAAATTACAACCTCACTAGTCTTGAAGTTGAAGGGATTAACTCCCCCACGAGAAGTGGCGAAGGCATGCAACATTCCAACAGAGGAGAAAAACTCCCATGAGTAAAGCAAACGTTACCGGTTCGTCGGGGGTAAACACTAGGACACACACAAGCACTTGCACTCCACCATTCACTCGTGATTAACTCTTTATACAACAACTCCTAATATGTTCTCGTTTGGCTCTCTTACAGGTGCAATGTCTCATTCACATGCCTTCGACCGCCTTCGTGGCTCTTCCACTTACTATTGCTCGAGTCGGGATTCCGAAGCCGTAAGGCGCCGAGATAAGGATGAATGACGGGATAGAGACTATCACTCTCGAGAATCTTCCTCTTCATCCAGAAGGAAGTCTCAAGCACATGCTTCGTGCCAAGGCGATCCATCCAACCCTCCCGCACAAAGAGGAGACAAGTCCACACATCAAGGTTCCCAATCTGCCGCTCCTCATGACCAACACTCTGGATCATCAAGTACCAGGTGATCTCATGAGCGTCGCAAACATACACTGGTTACGTCTGAACAAATCCCTCCAGTTCCTGCCCAAGATCCTACCACAGCGGAGAAACTAACTGAACTCAAGGTTACTTTCCTGAAAATATACTTTGATGGGCTCAAATTCCTTCCCTCTATATGCATCATTCCTGGAACTGCCAAGGAGAGCTCATTAGCATGTATGAATGATGTGTACATTCAACATGAAGCGTTCATTCACTTAGCCGAAAAAGTTTTCGAAGTTTCTATCGAGCGCGAGCATGAGATTGATCGCCTTAAGACAGAGACCATCCACGACAAAGATATCATCAAACATCTAGATGTCGAGCTGCTCGAATTTAAGGCTCAACTTGACGAGGCGAAGAAAAATGCAAAAGAGACGGCTGAGGCAGTTAGTCGCCTAGAGACTTCACATAAGAAGGAACTGGATGTTGCACTTCAATGCAGTGGCACCTTAGCTTTAGAGAAAGGCTCTTTGCAAAAGGAGAAAGATGTCTAAGCTCGCTGTGTTAAGGAGTTAGAAAAATTACTGTTTAAGGAGAGGGAGGAGAAAATTGAGGCATAAGAGAGTCGCAAAAATATTGCGAGGAGATTGTCGAAACTAAAAATTTAAAAACGAAACTTGATGAGCAACTCTCCCAAATCGAAGCCTTGAAAGAAGCCACCCGCGAAGAGAGCAAGAAAGAGGTGCTCACGAAAGCCAAGTTCCGAGTTGAGGTAGCAATTGAGTCGGCAAGAAGAGATTAAATACTTATTTGATCCACTCATTGCCAAATACAATGCAAAAGTTCTCCTTCACCGTGACTTAACTATCTTAGGCGAAGGCTATCTCAAATCGCTCACCGAAGCTGAGGAGATCATTATAAACATCAAGAAAGAGTAGTTGGGGGTGGCGGAGCTTGACGAAGAGGCACTTAAGCAGGAAGTGCTTCGAGGAAATGAGCCATTTGACTTGGCTTTCGCAAAACTCCAATTTTGCAAAGCTCCTACACCGCCTAAGGAAAAGGAAGATATCGTAGGGTCTTCTAGAATCAAGCATCAGGGTCCTCCTCTTTTTCAGCAGGCTGGGATGTCATCGGAGCAGCACATCGGTTATGATCCAGACAATCCTGAACTTAGCCCACACATGTTGTCTCCCATCATCGAAGGGAGCACCCCGGCGACCACCGAAAGCCAACCGGATGCTGGTATCGTATATAACTCCTTCGCATTGAAAAAGTTGTTGTTTTTGGCACATAATGGCTAAAGACTAATGCTTGCATTTCTATGAAACTTTGTAGGTCATCCGGGTCCTGAATTAACTCCTAGGAGCGATGTCGCCACAGAGCAGGAATGAAAAGTGGCCGAGGCTCCAGACACTGTAGAAACTCTAGGGCCCGACGCTTAAGTGATTGGGGGCACTTGATGAGGATAAGCCCGAAAACTCATCTTTTACTAAGGAGCAAGATGACATTTTGGTCATGAGTGCTTCAGAGCATACCGCTAAATTCAACTTGAGAGAACAAATTGAAGAAGAGGAAAAATCAAAACTCAAAATTAGGGGTGAACCCGATGTTGTGGTGGTTGAAGATCCTCTTCATAGGCCTTTGCAATTCATCCCACCTGGCGGGACAACTCCTATTGCGGTTCCTCATCCTTCCTCAAGTACTTCCACTCAAGGCGGCAAAGGGTCTCGAAAGAGGCACTCGACCGATTCAACTCCCGAAAAACCGAAGAAGGAGAAGAAATCGAAGAAATAGTCAGCGTCTTGTGTTATTGTGTTTAGTCCGAATAAGTTAGACATGTGTTTTTTTCTTTCCCGCTTTCTTTTTTTTCTTTTTTAGATGTATGGGCGTGGATCCCGAACTTTAGAATGATTAGCAAGGAACTTTTGAGATTGTAAATAATTTTTTTTGTTTTTTGATTAATCATCAGTGAATTATTGCTTCGATAGTAGAATAATTTTTTCCCATTCCAAGTACTTGTAATAATTTTCACAAGTTTTGTTGATAATTCTCTATCTCGATCTCGATGCCCCTCCATAGGTCCCATCTTAAGTTGTAAGCGATGCCAAGCCAAAACCGTAACTATCGATTGTATTTTTGCCACTGACAGTATGAGCCTCTTCCGTTGATCTTAGATTGGAACTCATGGGATAGCGAAAGACTGAAAGCTCGCCAATCTATCCGTCTGGTTTTTGAGTTAGCTCGTGGTTTGGGGACTTAGAATTTTCCATCAATTTTTTTACATTCTAGTCCGCGATCTGGGGATTTAGATTACTCTAGTCCATGTTCCAGGGACTTAGAGATTTTTGTTGAATTTCTTATATTCTAGTCTGCGCTCCAGGGACTTAGATTACTCTAGTCCGTGCTCCAGAGACTTAGAGATATTTGTCAAGTCATTTATACTCTAGTCCACGCTCCGAGGACTTAGAATACTCTAGTCCACACTTTGGGAACTTAGAGAATTATGTCAAGTCGTTTATACTCTAGTTCGCACTCCAGGGACTTAGAGTACTCTAGTTCGCGCTCTGGGGACTTAGAGATTTATTTTAAGTCATTTATACTCTAGTCCATGCTCCGGGGACTTGGAATACTCTAGCGCACACTCTGGGGGCTTGGAGATTTATGTCATGTCGTTTATACTCGAGTCCGTGCTCCGGGGACTTAGAGTATTATAACTAGCACTTTGGGGACTTAGAGATTTATATCAAGTTGTTTATACTTTAGTCTGTGCTCCGGGGATTTAAAGTACTCTAGTCCATGCTTTGGAGACTTAGAGATTTATGTCATTCTCCTACCGGCGGTGACCTTTGTTCCCGATTGTGAAAAATGCCTTTTGATTCGTCTACAGAAATCGCCAACCGAGCAAACTTACAAAAAACCCCTTGTTCATTTTCAATGGGGATCGGTATTACTGGTCTATTTTTAATCCTACGCATCTGTTCATACATCGCAGATGTCGATATCGATCAATTCCAACACATACTTAACATAACATGCAATAAAAATAGTTTATGCAAAGAAGGCTTCAAGCTTTTATTTGTCATAAAAATAGGAACTAAATAACTTGTCTTATTACATATCGAAAGAAAGTCAAATACCAAAGCAAATATTGAAAGCAAATACTTCTGGAATATGAAAGAAACGGTCTAGGTGAAATAGCATCATAAATGCTCGCTATTCCATGCTCTTGGAAGCGTCACACTATCAACAGTCACTAGCTTGAAAGTTCCTTCTCCAAGCCTATGTTCAATGACGTATGGCCCTTCCTACATTGAGTTCATGTGCAATGGGGCTTGAAAAGTTTGTTTCGGGACAAGATCGCCAACTTCAAAGGTTCTCGGTTGGACTTTAGCATTATAGTACCGGGCGACTCGGTGTCGATGTGCAGCCGCTCTCAAATTAGCCTCCTTACACTTCTCAATAATAAAGTCCAATAACTCCAATAAGAGATTTTGGTTTGTTTTGGGATCGTAGTAAGTTACCCGATGAGAAGGGACTTCAAGTTCTACAGGAATGACTGCTTTGGCTCCATAAGCAAGGGCGAGTGGAGTGTGGTCGGTCGTAGACTTATGAGTGCTCCTATAGGCCCAGGGTGCCGTGGGAAGTTCATCCACCCACTTGCCTTTAGCCTTTTCCAAACACTTCTTCAAGATAGATTTTATAATCTTGTTTACAACTTCAACTTGTCCATTCGCTTAAGGATGAGCGACCGCCGCAAATCTTTTCTCAATGTGATACCTCCGGCAAAACTCTTTAAACTCAGCACTATCAAATTAAGTCCTGTTATCAGTTATGATAGTCCGCGGAAGACTGAAACGACACACAATGTTTCGAACAATGAAGTTAATGACCTTCTTGGTTGTGATCGTAGCTAATGGCTCCGCTTCGCCCCATTTGGTGAAGTAGTCGACTGCAACGATCGCATATCTCGCGCCACCTTTGGAAATCGGAAAAGAGCCGATAATACGATTCTCCATAAAGCGAATTTCCATGGACTAACCATTTGCGCGATCTCCGTCGGTAGTGCTCTTGGGACTTCGCATATATCTGGCATTTGTTGCATCGTCTCACGTGATCCGTGGCGTCCTGGTTCACGGTTGGCCAGGAGTGCCCATAATGGAGTATCTTTTTTGCTAACATTTTCCTCCCCCAGTGTGATCGCCACATTCTCCCTCATAGACTTCTTTCAAGACATTCTTTATCTCGTCATGGGCAATGCACCTGAGTAAGGGAACAGAGAATCCCTTTCGAAACATAATTCCTCCTTGCATAATATACCGTTAAGCTTTACGAAGGACCTGTCGCGTTTTATTGCTCTTCTCAGGCAAGATTCCATGCAATGGGTATTCTTTAAATGGAGTCATCCATGACTCCCTTTCGGGTTCTGTTTTTGGCACTTGATCAACTTCCATCACATTTATACTTGGGGTATGTAGTATCTCGATTGGAACCAAGCCTATCTGTTGTGCATCACTAGTGCTCACGAACTTTGCCAACGAGTCGGCTTCTCTATTCTGCTCATGCGGGATATGCGAAATGTCATAGTATGCGATATCCGCCAACAACTCCTGAACTTGGGGTAAGATATGGGGCAAGCCATTGTCCCTTTACCTGGTAGTCCCCTCTAACTTGGTACACCACTAGCTGAGAGTCACAAAAGATTTCGATAGATTTCACCCCGAGCTCTCTAGCAAGCTTAAGTCCAGCAATTAACGCCTCGTACTCGGCCTCGTTGTTCGTAGCATGGAAATCAAGCTTCAAAGCATAGAAAATTGACCGGTTCTCAGGGGTTTAAAGATGGACGCCTGCTCCAGAACAATGATCATTGGATGCTCCATTGGTATATTGCTTCCATCGTACAGTAGGGATTACACTGCTCTCTAGTGGCTCGTCCTACATGGTAAACTCCGCTATGAAGTCGGCTAGTGCTTGTACCTAGATAGCTCTTCGAGGAAGATATGTGATGTCATACTGACTGAGCTCGATGTTCCACTTAAGCAGCCTTTCGGACGTCTTGGGTCATTGTAGGACCTGTCGTAAAGACTGATCGGTGTAGACATTGATTGGATGTGCCTGGAAGTACGGGCGAAGTTTGCACGACGCGATCACCAAGCAGTAAGCCAATTTCTCTATCTTCGGGTAGTTTCTCTTTACCCCCGTTAATCGTTTATTGACATAGTACATCGGTCTCTGGACCCGGTTATCCTCACGAATCAATGCGGCACTTATGGCATGTGGCGATACTGCTAAGTAAATGTACAACTCCTCATGATCTACCAGCTTTGACAAAATAAGGCGTCTCTCCAAATGATTCATCAAAGCTCGGAATGCGCCTTCACAGTCTTGTGTCCATTCGAAATTCCTCTTTCCCTTCCTTATCAAATCGAAGAAAGGAATACATTTATCGGTCGCCCTGGAGATGAAACGACTCAGGGTAGCGACCTTCCCGTTTAGGCTCTGCACTTGCTTAATAGTTATGTGTGCTTGTATATCCCGAATGGCTTAAATCTTCTCTAGATTCACTTCGATTCCTCACGCATTGGCAATAAAGCCTAGGAACTTCCCTGACGCAACACCGAATGAGCACTTCAAAGGGTTGATTTTCATGCTATAAAATTGGAAGATATTGAACATATTTGATAAGTCTCGAATGTGGTCCTTTAATTGCCGTGACTTCATGAGCATATCATTCACATAAACTTCCATCGTCCTCCCAATCTGATCTTTAAACATTCGGTTAACCAATGCTGATAGGTAGCTCCTGCATTCTTTAATCCAAACGGCATTACTACATAACCGTATAATCCAACGTCCGTGACAAAACTGGTGTGCTCCAGATCTTGGATGTGCATCGGGATTTGGTTATAGCCTGAGTAGGCCTATCGACGGATACTTTCGGATGTGGATAGTGCCATATTCGCATCCACATCCGAAATCATTTTCGGATATCGGATATCCGCATCCCTGGATATGGACGGATATCGGATAATTATCCTATCCGCTAACAACTGATAAATTAAGAAATATAAATGGAAAATTTTAGTTTAACGTAAACTTTTTTCAATCTCATTAGTTATAAAAGTGTTAAAAATAAACAAATATAATGATAATAAATAGTTTTGAGCAGTTATTATGCATTTAATGCGTATAATATAAACTTATAATTTAATAAAACCATAAACAAATATCTTTCACTGTACTAAAATACACATAATTTAAACTAGAATCTTGAAAAATACCGGACGGATAATTTTCGAACGTGGATGTCGTCATATCCGCATCCGCATTTGTTTTTTCGGTTATCGGATATTTATCCGCTTTTCGAATGCGGATGGGGACGATTTCAGATTTTTCAGGTATCCATTGACAACCCTAACCCCGAGTACGCATCCATAAATGACAATAATTCGTGCCCTGCTGTTGAATCAACTAGCCGATCAATTCTAGGCAGGGGAAAACTATCATTAGGGCACGCCTTGTTCAAGTCCGAATAGTCAATACACGTTCTCCATTTCCCATTTGCATTCTTCACCAGCACGGGGTTAGATATCCATTTGGGATAGAAGGCATCGTGAATAAACCCGGTGGCTTTAAGTTTATCCACCTCCTCTTTAAGAGTCATGGATCTCTCCGGATCCATACCTCGTCTTTTCTGCTTCATAGGGACATACTTCGGATCAATATTCAATGCCTGGCTCGCGAAGGCAGGTGAGATCCCACATATGTCAAAACAAGTACAAGCGAACACATCCATATTCACTTGGAGGAAATCGGTAAGCCTTTCATCATCAAAGTACTGAGTTGTGTCCAATTTTCAACACCCATGATGGGTCGGCGTGGCTGACTGAGATATCAATTTTCAGTTCAGCCAACGCTGCCTTGGCCTCCTTGGGTTCCTCCTCATCATCCCTCTGATCTATGTCTCTATAGAACCGAGTGTGGTTCCCAAGCCAAGGCTTAGGGGCTATTTGTCAATTTTTAGTAACCTGGATGTGGAAAGATTTGTCCACACCCTTATCCTTCTCTTTCTACTGAGCCTCTCTTAACTCAGCCACATAACAGGCACGGCCAGTTGCCTGATCACCATGCACAAGACCCACTCCATTATCTGTCAAAAATTTCAACGTCAAACACCACGGGGCAAGGGCTGCCCAAAATTTAGCCAGGGCCGAACAACCCAGAAAAACATTGTATGGTGAATCAACATCCAAGACAATGAACGATAGGATCCACACCCTCTTACGTTCACCTTCTCCCAGCTCAACTGGTAATTCGACATAACCCACCGCCTTAGTAGTCACGCCGTTGACACCGTGTATACGAGCTTTAGATGGTTTCAAATCCTTAGCCTCCATCCTCATCTGATCATAAGCCTTCTTAAAGATGATGTTCACAGATCTTCCACAATCAATCAAAATTCTTCTCACCAGAGCGGGGACAATCATGGCAGAGATAACCATCGGATCGATAGTAGGGGCTTCTGCTCTATCGACATCTCTACTGCTGAATACTATATCATCCCTCATTGTACGCTGTTGCTTGGCCGGAGTTCCATCCTCTGTATTCTAAAAACACTCAAAGTCCACATGTTTCATTGAACCAACATAACGCTCCACCAACTATCTTGTTTATCACCAACCTCCCACCAGTCTGAGCGGATTCCTCAAGCTAGCGCGGAGCTTGCCCTCGATTAGGATCAAACGTTCCTGGTCCGCTATCCTGTGGATTCTTGACAAACTACTACAACTTTTTCTACCGAATCAATTTCTCAATGGCATCATGGAGATGCCTACACTCATCAGTATCGTGCCCGAAGAATTCATGTAATCGACAGTGTTTATCGGTTTGTTTTGGTTCCTCAGCCGATTCTTTTGGACGTCACTTCCTATATTGGAAAGTTTTACAGGTCGCATTCAGAGGTGTAAAGTTGTTATATGTAGGAATTCTTGACTTCCACATTCCGAGCTCCCTTTTCCGATCGGGATTTCCTTCTCCGCTCCTTTTATGTTGATCCGACTTGTTTTAAACATTAACCTGAACCTTTCCAGAGCTTTCGCCAGATTGCTTTACTGCGATGTTGCTTTGGACCGCTTCTCCGCTCGGACCTACAGCATTACTTCTTCTAGACAATCTGGCCTCTTCCTTTCTCATGAACTGGTTTGCCTTTGTGTAGAAACGGTCCAGTGTGGCCAGCAGTTTTCCAGCTAGCCAATCACCAAACTCAGGTTCTGGGTCAATCCCTTTGTCACAGCCATAATTATGGCGTGGTCATTTGGGTTACTAACTTCAGTTGCAGCAACATGAAATCTCTGCAAGTAATTCTTCAGTGATTCTCTCGGAGCCTGGATTACAATAGATAGAGACATGACATCATTGGGGCGTATGGCGTGAATCCGGAACTGCTCCACAAATCTCGTAGCCAGCTCATCAAATCTTGAGACTGATCATGAGGGTAACCTCATGAACCATATTGTAGCAATCCTGGATTGAGTTATAGGGAAGCACCTTCATTTGGTAGCATCATTCACACTCGCCGAACCCATCAAACATTCATACCTCATGACGTGTTGCCGGGGGTCAGTCTTCCCTTCATGAGCGGGCATCGTAGGCATGTTAAACCTCCTAAGATACTCTGCTTGTAAAATGTTCTTGGTAAATGTGGTATGACTCCTGGAGACTCCCCAGTCATCGTTTGTCAAACCTTGGTTTTCCCTCATCAGCTATTTGACCTTTGTAGATAAATCTAGTGTCTGGATGGGTGGCACAAGGTGGTGGTCGTGCTCCATCCCGCATGAATGTTCCGGCCGGTGTCTCCGAGGCATCTCACGCCTCCTTGGCCTATTATCTTTCAGATGCGTATCCTAAGCATTTGCCTCATTATCATTCCAGAGAGGATGTTGACCAGCATCCATGCATGCTTCAGTATCTAAGTTCCTGGTTCCAAGCAAAGTACGACCCCCCGTTGCAGTTGAGGAGTCGTGCCCCTTGTCGAGGGATTGGTACCAACCCCTTGGGAGGGATTAGCACTGACCCGATTTGGCAGACCACGATGGTCTACCAAATGTTGCTCCATTGCTCCATCTCGTGTTGTTTCAATCCTGCAGTGCCTACGTTTGTGGTGCTTGTCCGATGAAGTTGAGCTATCTGACACCGAGTACGAAGCGAGACCTCCTCCGGTGCTCTGGCGCTGCTATTGAGCAATTTGGTTCATCAGGTTGGCATTAGCCTGAATTTGCTCGTTTAGCTGCCTACGGCTCTCCATCATCTCCCTCATCAAGTCATTAAATTCAGCTCTAATAACGGAATCAATGGGAACCTGGACTGCAGCGGGCTCCACATTCGCATTAGCAGGCTGGTTGCTAGGGCCCCCTTGTAGGACACTAGCAGTTTCATTGGCATCAACATTGTGGGAAGTAGATCTGGTGCGCCTTACCATCTTGAATTCCTTTGCTTAGATCTTGAAAAATCTGAATAGTATCTACAAGCATCTGAAAATGAACCTGGATCTCATTTGGGAGATTTCTTCAATCCAGTAGCAACAAAGGTGATCCTATAGCCTGAGAATCGACTTTCTCACTGAAAGCACCAAAATGTTTACAAATAAATTGGTCATAAACTCCCGGAAATAGGTTTTAGTAGTAAAATAAATGAAGAAATTAAATGAAAACTGAGGAATAACACTGAATACAAAAAATGCAACAGAGAGAAAAAACAATAAGGTTTATAGTGGTTTGGCATTAATTGCCTACATCCACTTTGAATACTTTCTTTATTGCTTCATAAATCAGTCAATTACACTTACAATCAGCAAGAAATAACAAGGGATCAAGGAAGAATGATATAAGATTGGTTACAAATATGGCAGAGTTTCACTTATCAGCCAAAAAGAGAGGTCCCCCAAAATGGCCCCCGCCACTATATTTATAGATGAAGGCAGCCTCCAATCTGATTGAAACTTCGGCACCTAGACCCCCTCAACAATATGGGCTCATTATAGGGAGGGCTAGGCCGAACTCTCCATGAGTAGGGGTCGGTACCGGCCCCTTCATCGGTTGAGTTTGGACTAGTGACCCCTATGGTGGCTTTCTCACTGTCTACATTGATGTTGTTCAAATATCATTGCACTTGGAGTTGTGAATCTCTGGTTCTCATCATGTTTCAATTATAGCCCCAATCTGGTCAAGGTAATGCTGATCCAAGAAGCTTTCTTCTACTATGCCAACCCATCCTTCTTAGACTATGCCGACTCGATTTATACCATGCCGACCCATCCTTATGAACATATGACACCGACCCGATCCATACCATGTTGACCCCATACTTATGAACATGTTATGCCGACCCGATCCATAACATGCCGATCCCATACTTATGAACATGTTATGCTGACTCGATCCATACCATGTCGACCCCATACTTATGGACATATTATGTCGACCTGATCCATACCATACCGACCCATCCTTATGAACATATGACGCCGACCCGATCGATACCATGTCGACCCTATGGTTTCACAAGTCATGTCGACCCTATAGTGCTAAAGATACGCACTGATCCCTTCCTTTGTTGCATGTTATGCCGATCCCACTAGCATCATCAAAACATGTTGGACTAGGTACTATAACTTATACCAATCCCTCTATATTTCCATCCAGGTTGACTATCCATAGAAGTAACCATGCCGATCCATGTTTCATCCATGTTAATTTACATCTTTATGGCATCATGCGATGTCTGTCTATCAACTTTGTTCAATTCGGGCTTTGTACAATTATTCAGGCTCCATTTCTAGGTTTGTAGCCGTTGCCTCACGGTTTTCCTTCTTTTCAACAATCGAATCCTTCTTACGCCACCAGTCCAACATAGTCGGGTTAGGGTACCAGGTAATAGTTACAAAAATGGATGTAGTAGAAGTAGTGCTTTCGGTTTGTTCATATCCTAAACAACTTGTATGGACAAATGTTGGCATTGCGTTATCGCTTGGAGGGCAGTGTTAGCATTCTAGGTGGGATTTGCAAAAAAGGTAGAACATAGCCTCAAGCCTCATCAATCGGGAATGGCTAAAATAGAGGATATGCGGCAGGGCCATGTAGGTCGCACCCATTAGGGTATTGTCATTACCCTTCTAGATATATATATATATATATATATATATGGATTTGGTTGTGCATGAGAGCTCTTGGAAATGGTTGCAAAGCGACCGGTGCGATGAAATATTTGGTACCATCTAGTAAGTGGTAGGCCGGTCTTGTGTTGGAAAGGGGTCCATGATAGACCCTTGGTCTATTTTCTAGAGGTGTACAATGGTAGGCGGTACCCTAATAGCCTTGTCATTGTATGGAATCCATTCTCCAACATGTGCCTTTCCGACTACCTGTATACCTGTTATGTTAGAACTTAATTAATGTAACAATTTTTGCTGTGATTCAATATTTATTTTAAAACCTAGATATTATTATATCGGAAGATTTCCTATGAAAGATTAGGTTATCATAAGGTAAAAACTCGTCCGTGTTTATGTGCAGCATGGTCTTATGAGTTATCTTTATTTTGAAAGGTTTTTGTAACATTAAAAATCCATTTGATTTGTGTTTCTTACGCTAGTTTTACCAGATTGATCCGAGCGTTAATTTTCTTATAATGCTCGAGTTAGCCCGAGCATGTTTTCCAGATATAGATGGACACTTTGGAGCTTTTAGGAGACGAGTTGGACCCTCCAAGGCGTATTTTTGAATTTTATCTTCCGCTGTTTGTTTCTTGTTTGTATTCATCAGTAATTGTAAGGACATGTTGTTATAATCATCCATGCTGATTATAGGTAAGTTACTCTAATTTTATGTATGTATATTAAATTCAGTTTTCTTTTTGTAAAGATCATTAGAATATTATATATTTCTCATCATGTTGTGAGATTATGTTTTGTCTTTTTTTCATTCACCCTAACAACTGTCTTTTCGAATGCTCGTCAAGTGAGTACAGTGGATGTATTAGTGCCAACTTCTGAGTATCGAAAAGGCGAGTTGTTAGAGTTGGTATTGGAGCTAGGTTGAGCGAACACCTTGGCTTTGGTGGGGTAGACTCATTAGAGATAGGGTAAGTGGCACCCTAGAATGAGTTTTAGTGTATGTGTATGTGTATGTATATACGACACCATATATTTGTTAGTGTTATAAACATGTTTTATATCATGTTAATTAATCCGTTGAGAGGTGTAAGGAATCTAATTAATACGAGTAGCTAACGTTATTGATATGGATCTCCAAACTCTTCAACAAGGCCAATCGATTGGCCTTGTTCAAGAATTTAAAGATCCCTATCAATAACGTTAGCTACTCGTATTAGCTAGATTCCTTAAACCTCTCAACAGATCAATTAACACAATATAAAACATTTTTTACAGCACTAGCAAATATTGGCTCTCATACACACACACACACTCAAAATCATTCTAGGGTGTTACTTACCCTATCTTTAATGAGTCTACCCCACCAAAGCCTAGGTGTTCGCTCAACCTAAGCTCCGATAGCAATTGTGACAACCTGTCTTTTTGGTCCCCAGAAGTCGACACTAATATATCTACGGTATTCACATGCCGAGCATCCAAGTGCCGGAAAGACAAATTATTGAGATGAAAGAAAAAAAAGACAGAACACAATCTCACAACGTAACAAGTAATATATAATATACCAATGATCTTTACCAAGAGAAAAGAACTTTAATATACATACTATCATCAGAGCAAACTAACCTATCGCCAGTCTGGAAAGTTATAACAGCCTATCCTCACAAATGCTGATAAATACAAACTGAACTAAACAGTGGAATATAAAATACATAAATGCATCTTGGAGGAATTTAGTTCGTCTCCTGAAGCTCCAAAATGTCCAGATAATCTAAAAAATATGCTTGGGCTAACCCAAGCATTATAAGAAAATAAGGCCCAGAACAGTTTGGTAAACCAGTGCGAGAAAACTCAAATCAAACCAAATGGATTTCTATATTTATAAAACTCTTCAATAATAAAGGCATCTTATAAGACCACGCCGCACATAAATACGGACGGGTTTTTACCGTATGATAACTAAACATTTTTAATTAAAAATCCAGTGATATTATAATATGTCTAGGGGTTGAAAATAAATATATAAAATATTTGAAATGATTGCCCATAATTCCAATCAATAGTACTATTCTACAAATAAAACCGTATGGCACGTATTGGAGAATGGATTTCCAACATGACAAGGTAAGGGACTACCTTCCGTATAATACATCTTTAGATAAAATGCACTCGAGGGCCACACATGGACCCCTGCCAAGAAAGAGTCGGCTGCCGCTTTAACATGGCATACCAAATTACATCATCCCTCGGGCATCATGGCTATAAACATTGCCCAACGGTCGCCCCACATGCACACCAAATCCAAAAATCTTGATCTAGATTGAAGAATGATACTCCTAATGGTAGCTCACCACATAGCTCTATGAGCATCCCTCGTTTTAGCCATTGTCGGGTTGGAAGGCTTATGAGGTCATGTTTTACCTTTTCCTCCTAGAAATTTCCACTTGGAATGCTAACACTACCCTCTAGGAAATAATGCAATGCTAGCATTCATCCATACAAGTTGTTCAGGATATGAACAAACTGAAGGCACTACTTTTACTGCATCTTTTTTGGAATCACCCTCAGGAATAGTAGCAAATAGACCTTGCACTTCAAAGAACTCCATCTTCGTTTCCACTATCTTCAAGATGTCTTCTAATGCATCGAATACATATATGGTTTTGCAGTGGCTATGGTTTCGAGTCATCTCATATAAGTACACTCCCCTATCTACTAGTCGCTCCAAAACCAATTTGAGAGTATCTGGTAAACTCAACTCTGGTTCCTTTGGAAATAAACAGACAATACATAAGAGTGGAGATCGCCTTTTAACCATTTAAGTAGACAGATTTCCTTATTATTTGTCCTAGGAGAACAAAACAAGATTTATATGCACAATATAGCATCATCAAAGATAACTATGCCATATAAGTCTCGTGTTTCTCTTAGATATTTCTAGAGTTATATTTTAGCCAAGATTTGATAGTCGGTTATTTAACTATCAAATAAACAGCATTCAATCGTATATTTAATTTCATATGGGATCCATTAAGCCTATTTAATTAATCCTTCATTAATTATATATCTCTCAACTTTTTGATTCAAAATACCTTAGAAGATATTCTCACAAATCCCTTATACTCCTTTCAATACTTGGAAAAATATTCATATACTTATCTCACCGGTATAAGTATATTAACAAAACATTATACTTCTGATTCTTAGAAAATATATCCATATACTTATCTCAATGGTATAAGTATATTAATAAAACTCAAAGGAGATTTCATCTTTTCCAAATTCATATTTTAAATGGACCAAAAACAAATATCATTTAGAACATTACTTACTCTGAACCCAAACCACTTTCCCTTCAATGTTAAGTATGGAAAGAATGCTTCCATACCACCATAGTTAAGAAGGATTATTTATCAAAATCAAATCGCATTCCTTTTATAAAATTCCCTTTTTATAAACCCATTCAATATTTACAAATCCTTTTATAAATCTCCATATTAAATTATAAAAATTCTTTTATAAATCTCTAAAATTATTTATAAAATACCTTTCTAATTATAAAACTCTTTTATAAATCTTCCTTTATAAACACCTTTATAAATATCTTTTATGAAATCTTTTATAAAAACCCTTTTATTATTCCAAAACTCATTTTTATAAATCCTATATATTTAACACAAATCTTCATTATTTTTATATATCACTTATAACCGACGGTTTTATTTACAAATCACCATTTATAAATCTCTCTTACAAAATATCACATATAAAACTTCTTTACAAAATATCATTGTAAACATCCTTTGATAAATCCTTTTAATTAAGAAAAATCCCTTTTATAAAACAATTTATTATTTATAACACCTTTATTAAATTAATTAATTACCTTTAAACATCATAAATAGATTTCAATCAACTTTCAATATAACGACCCATAATTTAGTCCCTTTAAATATGGATATTTTAATATAGTTTTAAATAATTAATTAATGAATTTATAACTCAATTGAACTCCTTTAAAATTATAGCTAATGATTGTGAGATAGTTTTCAGAATTTGTTTACAAAAATAATTAGATCAAAGAAAAATAGAAATGTGATCGAAAATCGTTTTCCAAATTTTTGACCTTTCGCTGTCTAAAAGTTCTCGGAAAACATTGTACACATATAAGTTAACATATTCATATTTATTAATAAGTTAAAATTTTGATAAACATATAAATATATACATGCTAACTTTACAAATATAATAAGAGATGATCTGACATTTTATGTAAATTCTAAAGCATAATATAAATGTAAAACAGGTGACATACAATGTCATTTCTTTGGAAACATTAAGTACACTAGTTATAAATGCACGTTGACTCATCAAAATGGAAGGGGAGGGGGACAAATTCATATGGGAAATGGTGGGGTGGACAATGGTTGTGAGGTGGCAAACAATAAGTCGAGGTTATGTACCGTAATGCTAGTTAGGTAATTTAGTTCATTCACTTTGTATGTATGCAAATTTCCTAACATTTTCCTCATTTTCCATTTTCATTCCTACATTCTAAAACATCCTTCATGTCTTCATGTACACTCTAATGGATTCCAAGGATTCTTAAGTTCAAAAATCCTAGTTACATTCACTTTAAAATTTCATAAAAGCTAATTTAAAATACCTCCTTCCATTTCTACTCTACTACCTTCCACCACCTTGGACGAATTCATATCACACCTAGGCCAAACACTTTTTCTTCCTAAAGCTCACGAAAAATTCATTTTTCCTAAAGCTAAGCAAAAATCTAGGCCATGTGCAAGTTAAAGGGAAAGTTTGGTTTATTTTATAAACTTTTGAAGAGTAAAGTTTTAGCCTTTAATTAAGTTTTCGAAACTTAAATATATGCTTGACTTATGTTACCCAAGTAATTTCAATATTGGAAGTAATGGTATAAGTGGTGACGTCACGATGAGATTAAGGTTATGGAGTCTAATACTGAAGAATAAAAGTAGACTTAGCCAACAATGTATGTCTTCGAGGGTATCTCTCCATACTTAGTCGTTTTGTCAACAAGTTACCACTACGAAGCTGAAAACATCCAACTTTGATTGTATAGCTCATTACCTCTCTCATAGTACTAAAACCCAAAAACGTGCCAACCACATGATATCCCAGTGGGGCTAGGAAGGATTATAACCTTAACTACACTGCACATTATCGATACCATATTCAAATGACTTCGAAGGTATGAAGTATCAGTGATAGGTTGACATCGAAGAGCCATTTCACCAATAGTAGAAGAAACTGGAAATGCCACAGTGGCATCCCATCTTACAAGCACTTCCAAAGCATTTAGGTTAGATAAAGTCGCATCGCTCCTTATTGAAAATCAAAATGCTCTCCGACCATTAACCCACTTCATCGTTCATTGAGAACCACGTTATCAAGCAAGAGGATGTCGATGGTATGCACCATCGTTAGTAGCGAAGATCTTGGCATTATTCAAAGGATGTCACTGGTATCATCATTAACCACCTAGGAAACCCTATGTTACATTAATGTGGAGACATGGTCCATAGCGCCTTGGTGATATCACTCTTACACTAACAATGATGGTTGACAACATTGAAGATGTAAAAATAAGATGATGTGGCCTCTATAAAGACCAAAACAAGGATAAATACTGCTGAAGTCGCAAGCCGCTGAAGCCTATCAAGTCGAAGATGGGAGATGCAAATAGGAGAGCCGCCTACCTCCATAAATACAACCCTAGGGGCAACATTTAGGAGGCCAATTTTCCATTTCTCTCTCTCTTCTCAAATTAAAGTCTTGTAACCTTAAATCGATTTAGAGATAATTCAATTTGACTGTAATCATATTCAAATTGAATGAACGTGAACTTAGCCTTGCATATTAACTTTGATTATGACTTTATTGAACATTATTGACTTGGACTTGCATCATATGAACTTGTCATGACCAAATCAAAATGAACCTACTCGAAGTGCCTTGGAGTATGATAAACTCTTATATGCATATTTATATGAACTATGAACTATGGACTATGGACTATGGACCTTGAACATAAAGACAAGATGCCTAGCCTGGTCTCATAAATAATGGACATTAGCATGACTTCGTGAATGATCTTCTTTGCCTATTGAACGTATAACATAGCATGAGCCCATTGGATTATCTTATCTAAAGGGTAATGTGAACTCATATATATATGACACTTCTAATAGTCTTAGAGGACTTTGAGTATATTATTAAACAATAGTGATAAAGATGAACTTTTCTCCAAAGGCCATTTGTCTTCCACCCTTTAATAATCCTATCATATGATTAGTCTCAAAGTAATAAGTTATACCTTGATGAATCATCATATCACTATGATGTCCTCAATCACGTCGATACGAGGTCCTTGCATATGCACTAAGCACATCGGTATGGTCAGCCTTTTCTTGACTAAGGTCTCTGCACATGTACCAGACAAGTCGATGATATTGGCTTATTATGATTCCATATATATTCAATTAAGGAATGATTTATTAAATTTGGCAT
This sequence comes from Allium fistulosum, assembly GCA_030737815.1. Classification (NCBI taxonomy): domain Eukaryota; kingdom Viridiplantae; phylum Streptophyta; class Magnoliopsida; order Asparagales; family Amaryllidaceae; genus Allium; species Allium fistulosum. The sequence goes on from CM060902.1 coordinate 1,531,054,731, forward strand.
CTGAGGTGTTATACCATATTCTGGTCTAACAACTTGTTGTAAAATATGAGGTTTTTTTGGGTATAAATCGTGTTGACTTGAATGTATGTGTACACATTTGGATGAGATGACGTATAGTTTGAAATTTGAAAGTTGAAAAGTCAAGTTAGATGCAAGTTGTAATCTTGGTTTGTATATGTTGGTTATGGCATGATTTTATGTTTGTGATGTGGTTGTGAAGTGAATATGAATGTTATGATCATGAATACATGATTGTATGCTACGATATTAGCACATTTACTTGTTGAAGCGACTTAGAATCCCTTATGTAAAATCTTAATCTTTAGTTTCTAAAATTTCAAATGTTTTTAAGTTTAAAAACTTGCTTAGTTTTTTAAAAAAAATACATTTATGTTTTAGTAAAGTTTTCCAAGAGGTAAAGTCAAAGAAAAGACTCAGGAAACCAAATTTTAAATTTTGGAAATTATGGTCGTATAGCGATAGTCGCTATAAGTGTTATTCGTGAAAACGAACTCTTTTCAAAATCTAAAAGTGTTTTCACTTAGGAATGTTTTGGAAATATTCTTCAAACATAATTTAAGTTTTAAAAAGTAGTTATTTATTTATTTAATAATTTATTTAGCTAATGATTATTTAATTAATTAGTTAAGTAAGGTAATCAGTACTTAATCATTATTAAACAAAGATAATTAGTACTTAAGTGTTAATTATGTAAGTTAATTATAATTAGTTAACTAATTAAAAGTTAATTATTATTTAATTAATAATTAGGAATCCATTATTATTTAATTGTTTATCTAAGATTAATTAATAATTAATAATTTATTTAAAAGAGGGTTTAATTATTAATTAATTACTGATTAAGTCAAGATTATTTAAGATTTTAATCAGGACTTAATTAAGGTTTATTATTTAATAAGGGTTTAATTCAATTTATTTAATTAACTAATAAAGATTTTGAAATTTTTAAAAAATCGCTTTAGTTCTGAATATCAGTTTTGTTTAAAATCTATTTTCTTTTCCAAAAAAAGCATTTTGAACTAAGGGATTTCTTTGTCGATTACACTTCAGTAACATCAAACAAAGGTGAGACAAATGCAATGTGGTGACACATTTATGGAAAGTAAGTCATCCAATAGTTAGCACTAAAAGCCAACGAGTAGGCCGATCCTCTATCTATGAGATCCAGAATTTATCCTCTGAATGAGGGATAGAGTAAGGCCGAAATATCGAAAACGTGATAAATATGGGAGGGTTAATTCCAATCAATGGGTCATGTTTAAATTAAGTATATGATTATCCATATGCGAACTCTTTATAATTACCCCAAGTAGCGGATTGTCCACTATTTATAACTCGACCTATTTTAGTTCAAGAAGTATGTTGGGTATATTCGAGTTCCCTAGCGAGGACTCGAATACTTATTGCATACTTCCAAAAGAATCGAAATTGATTTTTCCAGAAATTATCGCTCGGTTTGGAGACACCAGTTTCTGATAAGTATGAATTATTCGAACTACTCCAAACTAACAATGTATGTGAATTATGCTATAGAGCTATACTATTCTTTCTGAGGCTAATTCCAAAATGGAAGATAGTAATTGTTAAATGTTTGTTCAACTCTGGAACAACTTGTATGAATGAATGCTATGATTTTAAGGATGCCAGAGGACAGTTTTAGCATTCTAAGCGGGTTTACTAAAATGAAAATCGTTGCCTCAAGCCTCACACCCTGGAGTTGGCTAAAACAGGGTAGATGCGGTAGAGCTATGTAGGTCGCATCCATTGAGGTATGATCATCCCTTATATAGAATCGATATTTATGTACGCTTTGGGGTCCCTTTTTGGTTGTTGATCGCAACCAAGGGGTGATCATATTGGGTAGTATCTAGTAAGGGGCAGGTCGGTCCTGTGTTGGTAGAGAGGCAATTGCATTTGTAGCCCTCATGATACATTTTATCTAGAGATGTATCGTTCGGAAGGTAGTCCCTTACCTTACCATTGTTGGAAACTATTCTCTGGTACATGCCTTATGGACTTAGTTGTGACGAACTATAGATTGTGAGATGCAAGCAATTCGGCTATATTAAATATTTACTTTAAACCGCATGCATTATGATAATATCATAGAATATTATATGGAAATGTTTTGCTTATCATAAGGTGAATACCCATCTGCATTTATGTGCAACATAGTTTTACGAGATACCTCTAGTTTGAAGGTTTTTATAAAGATAAACTTATGCTTTACACACACCAAACCCATATCTGACCAGAAGTTTTATATTTATCTCTTAAGCTCTTGGATACTCAAATTTTTATGAGTAGCCAAGTATTCAGGTTTCTTTGGAGCATTTTGGAAAGAAGTATGGAGTGGGAGCTTTCATCATCATTTAGTAGTTATGTTTATTTCTGATGTGACTGTATATTATATATTAGTAGTTTGGGTAGGCTGATATAACTGTCCTTGTTGGGAATAGTACTTGTTGTAACTTTGATATAACATTTTGGAGTAACCATAAGTACTGTTCTTTGATGATGAATATGTAACTCTGATGTTGTGAGTAAAAATTTGTGTTTGGTTTTCTTTGTCTTTTATTGTTCTTTACCCCATGACCTGTCTTCTGGACCCTTAGATGATTGACACATGAATACCGAGTCAAAAGAAAGCTTCTTTTTTTTAATGGGGACCTTTCCTGTAACAACCCGAATTTTCGACTTCCGAAAATCGACATCAATAAACCCACTGTATCAAATGTCGAACCATCGAATGCCGAAAAACCGAATCATTAGGGTTAAAGAAGAAAGAGGTAGAAGAAGAAACAGAAACAATAACAGAATCTCACATTCGCAGCGTAACAATATATAATAGACAAATGAATAATCTTTAAAACAAAGAACCATATCTGTTATTACAATACATCATCAGAGTTTACAACAACACAATTCAACACTGGCAGTCAATATAACTTGACTACATGGAAACTGAACTTGCCGCAATCCATACGCAGCGGACACTATATAATATAAGTGATACGTCTCGCCATCCAGCTTGCTCCTGATTTCCACAGCAACTTCTGACTTTGCTCCAGAATAATGATAACCTGATTCTAGGCTGCCCGTGTGGAAAATTATGGGCACCAAGAGTTTAGAAAGGGAACAATAAACTCCGAGTCAGTCATGAGGCTGGTGTGAGATCTTAAAACAGTTATTTGCACAAAGGAATAAAAGGAAATCCGCTATGCTTTTGGAAAATGAAACTACCATAAGTAAATGGCAGGTTATACAACTAAAACTGTACATGGCGCGTATTGTTTCTTTGGATTTCCAACAAATGATCAGGCTAAGGAACTTCCTACACCACTTGGGTATGCCTCTGAAGGGACGCCCCGAGAACCTAATCGGATCTCTACCAACACAAGGCCAAGTTATCTCACGCTTCTGGTACAATGAAGCTGTAACTAGATAACTCTACACACGAGTATGCCATCCTGGTCGTTACCGACCTTTATCCGAGAGCTCTCAACACCAACAACCACAAAGCAATAAGTTTGCAGCAACCACATTGATTAAGTATCTGGGCTCCATACCATGATACCACCTCTTATCCAGAAGAAAATGGACATACCCTGAGGGCGCTACCCCCAAACAACCTTGCCGCATCCTTCCTGTTTCGACCATTCCGGGTTGTGAGGTTCGATGAAGTCTTATCCACAAAGCTACGCTTTTTCACAAAAGCCATGCTTCGATCAACAAATGATCAGCAACACTTAACATGCCACATTACCAAATTGGGAATGTATCACTAGTAACAATCAACTACATAACCTCTGAGCTCATATATCTCATAGAAGGGTGGTACGCTAAGAGAATAAATTCTCCACCACCAAACAGAAATGTATTTGATAGAAACCGGCTTTACATCTCAAAGTGTAACGTAAGACATACATCCATACAAGTCTGTTCCGGGTTCGAACGGAACCGAAGGCACTTCAAAGAAGCCCTTGCAATCCGAATATTCACTAATCATGTCCGGACTCCCCATCACAAAGGTTGATAAAATCTCTATACCGGAGCAAATCGGTGCAGAGACATTCGATAGGTAATCCTTTCGTTTTCGAAAATACTCAGTCTTCAACACCATCTTCAAATGCAATCCCATTTCGTCGTATCATTGTTCGGAATGAGTTTTATGACATAAAGTCCTCTCCCGGCTAATCCGAATAATGAGCATTTATTTTTAAAAACACATGGATACACAAGTTATAAAGATTCACTATTACGATTCGATGTGGGTTTCAGATAACCATCTGGAATCCGACCCCCTATCGCATCGAAATTCAATTGCCATTTAAAGGCCAATATTGATAGTCGGTTACTTAACTATCAATTATTTAACTATCAATCACCATTCACAACAATCATCAAATTTCAATAATTTTTACCCAATTATTTATGTTCAAAATATCTTTGCAAGATATATTTTAACATTCCAACCTTTTGAAAACCAATTTCAAATCACTTTTATTTTGCGGAATAAATTTCCAACTGATATTTATTTCCACTGAAAATTTTGCCAAGTCCGAATACTTCAAAATGATTTAAATCACTTATACAAAAATATATATACTTGGATACATTACAAATAAAAAATATTTTTAAACACTTTATTTAAAACATTAGTTATGAAATTTAATATCAATATCTCATATAAAAACTCAAGTCCAAATAATTTTAAAAAATGAAATTATTAGATAGAGTATAATTATTTAAATATCCATTTTCTACATCAAATATCAATTTGATCTTTAAAATAATCACTTCTATAATTAACCAAATAAATCTTTACTTTAAAGATTTAAAAACAACTTAAGAAAATAATTTCTCCAAGGTATCCTTTTTAAAATCATCTTTAAAACTTTCTATTTATATTCATCAGTTACTTTGAAAACATACTCGGCTTTCCAGTGAAAATACACTTTTCATTTCAAAATGATCCATTTAAATCCATTAATAAATCCTTCTTGACTTATTTCAATTTACAATCCAAATCCGTAATTTTCTTTCCACACTTTAAAAATAAACCAACATTTATTTTTTAAAACAAATAACCCATTCCTTTATAAATTTCCCAATTTACATTTCCAAATATCCAATGATATACAATTTTCAAATCGATTTCCAAATATTCACTTTCAAACACCAAATCAAATTCCAAATTTATTTCCAAAAGTTTATTTCCTTTTAAATAAATCTTTACTTCAATTTCCAAAAATCCAATTATATTTATTTCTGGTATCCTACGATACCAAAAATATAATCGGCTAAACTATAGCCTTCAAATAAATTCCATTTATCAATATAATCATTCAAACCAATATAATCGTTCATAGATTATCACATCACAACATATACAAATAAATTCAACAATGTGAGGAATCCAGTTGGATCCCTCCAACCTGTTTCCCTGCATCCACAGATGTTAGCACAACAATTAAATACCAATTCTACTTCGAGGTGGAATATCGCGGTGTATGGGATTATATAATATCATCCGCTATTATGCGGTGCATAGGGTCTCATCCGCTATATAATGCGGGAAATCAATCACTCCAAATATTTGTATATATATATATACTATCATCCAACAGATAAATTATTAAATTCATCCAAGCACATCCAATAATTTAATTTATTCATTTAAATTAACTAGGCGAATCAAGTGAGTGAGAAGATCTCACCTTTAACAATGCATGCAATCCATTTTCATTCTGGCTTGATTCCATTCAGATATTGACCTTGTATAATTAATTATATCATTTATTAATATTTGAATAAATCGAACAAATAAATTTTCCATTTACTAAATTTAATATCTAATGATTCAATTTAACTCAATAATTAAATTTTTAAACTAATATTTATTTTTCTTATCTGTTCTGTGCATATCTATATGGATATTACAAATTTTAAATTTAAATGAAACAGCATGAATGCCTTACTGCTAGCTCGAAAACCAAACCACCGAGCTACACGCGTACGAGCTTCGAGTTGCCCTCCGTCGCCTTCCAATCGGCCGTGACTCAAACCACCCAACATCGTGTCTCTACGATCGTGAGTTGAAATCAAATTCGATTCCTTTCACACGAGCAAAAATGCTGGATCCATTCGAGAATCGAATTCAGGGAAACGAACGCGATTCTATCTTTTGATGTCGGCCATTATTGAAATAGATGGAGACGAGCACGATTTTTTTTCTCTCTTGAATGAAAAGGGCTTCGGCCATTTATTTTTGAATCGAATGAAATTCGATTGAGAAACTGAAGGGAAAGGAGATTTAAAGTGTCGGCCATTATAATTTTTATTTATACTTGATTACGAGATATATTATGAAATTGAAGAAGCTCGGCAATTTCATCTTGAACGAGATAATCGAATTTTTAATTTAAAACTAAGGCGTCTCTCAAATTTTTCCAAGTGTTTGAAGAGCAAAGAAACGTGTCATCAGCCATGTAAATGTGAATATTTTATATGCAATCTAAATTCAAATTCAAGTTCAAATTTAAATCGTCTTGGTTCCGCAACTTAAAATATTGATCTCTAATCGATGCGTGCCGCTAGGCGTTCATAAGGTTATATTACTATTCCGAACGCAATGGAAAAGTTTTCGAGTCCAAACTCGATCGTATGGATAATATAGCTTTTTGGACCAGTTATAATATTAAATTTTCGATATAAATCTTAGCGCGTTTGTCTACCGTATGGTCACACGACAACTCCGAATGCTACGGAAATTGAAATCCGATAAAAATACACTATTATGGATCCAATGGAACTGGTTTCGTCAAATTCTGAGACTGTGCCTTAGAAGGCTATTTTTAAATATCGATTTAAACGATAAAATTCAAAACTGAACAAATTACTGCCAAATTAAATTTTTGAAGCTTCCATTGTCTTCAGTATTATCAATATAAATTTTCTAAACCTTTAAAATATTTTTAATCAGCTTAAAATTCAAAATAATTTTTTTTCCCAACTTCACATTATTAAATTTAATAATTTTAATTGCCAAATCCATTCTGATATTTGAAATTCAAGTTAAACTATCATTCAAATATTTAAAATCAATTAAATATTTCAATTTCAATTGTCCAAAATTCAGGGTCGTCACATACTTCCCCCTTAAAAGAATTTCGTCCCGAAATTACAAGTTAAGAAGAATGATCCTTGACCCGTTTATAATTTTCCCAAAACCAAATAATTTCATCAACTTGCCAAAACAAATCTTTTATTTGAAGATCCATTCTTATTTCAACTAACTTTCCACAATCTTCCATAAGTTCCCAACAATATTGTTTTCTTAAACAATTCAAATTTTAAATTCAAAATTTTTCTAACTCTCTAAATTTTTGAAAAATTTCGCCAGCGTCTCCTTTGTGCGGCTAGCTCGGTACGACTACAAAATGGCACCACGGGCCCCCAGATTTCAAAAAGAAAACGAAAAGCCAAGTGGCTAGACAAGAAAATCATCAAATTTTATACTGAAATTTAAATACATACCTTTTCTGAGCAATTTAAATTTATCTTCGAAATCAAAATCCCAATTCCATTTTCCTTTAACACACCTATGTATCTATTTAGCAATAAGGTCCAATTATAGCTTTCAAAATCATTTCACACATTTCTTTACAGAATTTTCAATATATATTTCTTATACTATTTTCACTTCACTATTGAAGTTATATATCCATTTTCATTCAACCTTGCTTTTTTAATTCCATTTGAATTCAACTTACCTTCAAACTCTGAATATTGAATTTTTTTTATCAATTATCTTCCATTCACAACTGATTCATACAATTGTTTAAATCAGTTCCTTTTACTAATTATTTCAAATCCCAATTCATTTTATCTCAAACCATTTTTATTTCTAATCTTTATTATCATTAGTCCGCTTCGAACTAATTTTACAACTTCATTTTATTTTACAAAATTTAAGCTGGATTTCAATATTCAGTTTCAATTCCAATTCTATTCATTCGTTCATTCCCTTATTCACAATTACCATTTCACAATTCCCAGTTTAATCTTCATTCACTTATCAATTTAGAATATTTTCTCAACTCCAAATTTTACTTAAGAATTTCACCATTTATTTCTTAAGTTCAATATAAGTATTTTATATATTTCCTATTTTTATTTTTAATTTGCCACTTTAGTTAATAACCACTTATATTTAAACTGGATTTCAAATTCCATATGAATTCAATTTACCTTCATTTTCAAATATTGAATTCAATTCATTTTAGACAATATTTATTTGGTCATCCCTTCAATTATTTTCACTTACAATTTTTATTTCAATACTTCACTTTGTTTATCACAAATCAAATTATGTTTCCAAACTCAATTATATTCTATAAATATATTATATAGGATCCAGAGTCTTTCCATCATTTCAAAACCATTTTGAAATCAATTCATATTATCTATTGAATTTCCAAAACCATTCCCAGTTTCCAAACAACTTTTACTTAAAATAATTCGGCAGCAATTCCTTTTTCTGGAAACTCGAAAATGAACACCGATGATGTCGCGATCATTACCGGAATTATTTTCCAACGACCAAAAAGAGTTTAGTGCTTTTATCCCTTTAAAAACATTTTCCAAATATTTTTAAATCCAAACTCCATCAAATTTCAAATCCAATTCAAAAATATTTCCCAAATAATTTCACCATTAACTTTCCAAACTTTTGAAAATCCTTTTCAAACTCAAAAGGGATTTAAACTTTTCCCAAATCTCCAAATTTTCAAATCCTTTTAAATATTTGGAATTCTATTTCAAATTATAAATCACATTTAAAATTTATATTTACAAATCCCATTTGTATATGGATTTATTTCTCAGCTTTAAGTTATGATTCCACTTTCTCATTCAATAATCAATGATAATTTCATATTATCTCTTCCTAACAACCAAGCAACCATATACTATAATAATTTACAAAGATTATTTCCTTTTATATATGAAAATAATTTAGGTAAAGTTATTTCATTTACCCTATTTTAAAACAATATCATGTCAAATTTTTCTATAGAAGTGTTTAGAGATCCCTATCAATAATGTTAATTACTCGTATTGACCAGAATCCATATACCACTCAACAAACCAATCAACACAATATAAAACAATTTTAATATTCACTAACAAATATGCGCTCATATCTATTATTACACTCACACTCATTCTAGAGTACTACTGACTCTATCTCTAATGAGTAATCCCCACCAGAGCCAAGGTTGTCGCTTAACCAATTGCTCTGATACCACTTTGTAACAATCCGATCTTTCGACTTTCGAAAATCGACATCAATACGCCCACTATATCAAATGTCGAACCATCGAATGCCGGAAAACCGAATCATTAGGGTTAAAGAAGAAAGAGGTAGAAGAAGAAACAGAAACAATAACAGAATCTCACATTCGCAGCTGAATAATATATAATAGACAAATGAATAATCTTTAAAACAAAGAACCATATTTGTTATTACAATACATCATCAGAGTTTACAACAACACAATTCAACACCGGCAGTCAATATAACTTGACTACATGGAAACTGAACTTGCCGCAATCCATACGCAATGGACACTATATAATATAAGTGATATGTCTCGCCATCCAGCTTGCTCCTGATCTCCATAGCAACTTCTGACTCTGCTCCAGAATAATGATAACCTGACTCTAGGCTACCCGTGTGGAAAATTATGGGCACCCAGAGTTTAGAAAGGGAACAATAAACTCCGAGTCAGTCATGGGACTGGTGTGAGATCTTAAAATAGTTATTTGCACAAAGGAATAAAAGAAATCCGCTATGCTTTTTGGAAAATGAAACTACCATAAGTAAATGGCAGGTTATACAACTAAAACTGTACATGGCGCGTATTGTTTCTTTGGATTTCCAACAAATGATCAGGATAAGGAACTTCCTACACCACTTGGGTACGCCTCTGAAGGGACGCCCCGAGAACTTAACCGGATCTCTACCAACACAAGGCCAAGTTATCTCACGCTTCTGGTATAATGAAGCTGTAACTAGATAACTCCACACACGAGTATGCCATCCCGGTCGTTACCGACCTTTATCCGAGAGCTCTCAACACCAACAACCACAAAGCAATAAGTTTGCAGCAACCACATAGATTAAGTATCTGGGCTCCATACTATGATACCACCTCTTCTCCAGAAGAAAATGGACATACCCTGAGGGCGCTACCCCCAAACAACCTTGCCACATCCTTCCTGTTTCGACCATTCTGGGTTGTGAGGTTCGACGAAGTCTTATCCACAAAGCTACGCTTTTCACAAAAGCCATGCTTTAATCAACAAATGATCAGCAACACTTAACATGCCACATTACCAAATTGGGAATGTGTCACTAGTAACAATCAACTACATAACCTCTGAGCTCATACGTTTCAGAGAAGGGTGTTAAGCTAAGAGAATAAATTCTCCACCACCAAACAGAAATGTATTTGATAGAAACCAGCTTTAAATCTCAAAGTGTAACGTCAGACATACATCCATACAAGTCTGTTCCGGGTTCGAATGGAACCGAAGGCACTTCAAAGAAGCCCTTACAATCCAGATATTCACTAATCACGTCCGGACTCCCCATCACAAAGGGTGATAAAATCTCTATACCGGAGCAAATCGATGCAGAGACATTCGACAGGTAATCCTTTCGTTTTCGAAAATACACAGTCTTCAACACCATCTTCAAATGCAATCCCATTTCGTCGTATCATTATTCGGAATGGGTATTATGACATAAAGTCCTCTCCCGGCTAATCCAAATAATGAGCATTTATTTTTAAAAACACATGGATACACAAGTCACAAAGATTCACTATTACGATTCGATGTGGGTTTTGGACAACCATCTGGAATCCGACCCCCTGTCGCATCGAAATTCAATTTTCGTTTAAAGGCCAATATTGATAGTCGGTTATTTAACTATCAATCACTATTCACAACAATCATCAAATTTCAATAATTTTTACCCAATTATTTATTTCCAAAATATCTTTCCAGATATATTTTAACACTCCAACACTTTGAAAACCAATTTCAAATCACTTTTCTTTTGTGCAATAAATTTCCAAATGTTATTTATTTCCACTGAAAATTTTGCCAAGTCCGAATACTTCAAAATGATTTAAATCACTTATCCAAAAATATATATACTTGGATACATTAAAAATAAAAACTATTTTTAAACACTTTATTTAAAACATTAGTTATGAAATTTAATATCAATATCTCATATAAAAACTCAAGTCCAAATAATTTTAAAAAAATGAAATTATTAAATAGAGTTTAATTATTTAAATATCCATTTTCTACATCAAATCTCAATTTGATCTTTAAAATAATCACTTCTATAATTAACCAAATAAATCTTTACTTTAAAGATTTAAAAACAACTTAAGAAAATAATTTCTCCAAAGTATCCTTTTTAAAATCATCCTTAAAACTTTCTATTTATATTCATCGGCTACTTTGAAAACATACTCGGCTTTCCAGTGAAAACACACTTTTCATTTCAAAATGATCCACTTAAATCCATTAATAAATCCTTCTTGACTTATTTCAATTTAGAATCCAAATACGTAAATTTCTTTCCACACTTTAAAAATAAACAAACATTTATTTTTAAAACAAATAACCCATTCCTTTATAAATTTCCATTATGAATACATTTCCAAATATCCAATGATATACAATTTTCAAATCGATTTCCAAATATTCATTTTCAAACACCAAATCGAATTCCAAATTTATTTCCTTTTAAAATAAATCTTTACTTCAATTTTCAAAAATCCAATTATATTTATTTCTGGTATCCTACGATACCAAAAATATATTCGGCTAAACTATAGCCTTCAAATAAATTCCATTTATCAATATAATCATTCACACCAATATAATCATTCATAGATTATCACATCACAACATATACAAATAAATTCAACAATGTGAGGAATCTAGTTGGATCCCTCCAACCTATTTCCCTACATCCACAGATGTTAGCACAACAATTAAATACCAATTCCACTTCGAGGTGGAATATCGCGGTATATGGGATTATATAATATCATCCGCTATTATGCGGCGCATAGGGTCTCATCCGCTATATAATGCGGGAAATCAATCACTCCAAATATATATATATACTATTATATATACTATCGTCCAACAGATAAATTATTAAATTCATCCAAGCACATCCAATAATTTAATTTATTCATTTAAATTAACTAGGTGAATCAAGTCAGTGAGAAGATCTCACCTTTAACAATGCATGCAATCCATTTTCATTCTGGCTTGATTCCATTTAGATATTGACCTTGTATAATTAATTATATCATTTATCAATATTCGAATAAATCGAACAAATAAATTTTCCATTTACTAAATTTAATTTCTAATGATTCAATTTAACTCAATAATTAAATTTTTAAACTAATATTTATTTTTCTTATATGTTCTGTACATATCTATATGGATATTACAAATTTTAAATTTAAATGAAACAGCATGAATACCTTACTGCTACACGCGTGCGAGCTTCGAGTTTCCCCCCTTCGCCTTCCAATCGGCCGTGACTCAAACCACCCAACGTCGCGTCTCTTCGATCGTGAGTTGAAATCAACTTCGATTCCTTTCACGCGAGCAAAAATGTTGGATCCACTCGAGAATCGAATTCAAGGAAACAAACGCGATTCTATCTTTCGATGTCGGCCATGATTGAAATAGATAGAGACAAGCACGATTTTTTTTTCTTTTTTTTTCTCTTGAATGAAAAGGGCTTCGGCCATTTATTTTTGAATCGAATGAAATTCGATTGAGAAACTGAAGGGAAATGAGATTTAAAGTGTCGGCCATTATAATTTTTATTTAAACTTGATTACGAGATATAATATGAAATTGAAGAAGATCAGCAATTTCATCTTGAACGAGATAATCGAATTTTTAATTTAAAACTAACGCGTGTCTTAAATTTTGCCAAGTGTTTGAAGAACAAAGAAACGTGTCATCAGCCATGTAAATGTGAATATTTTATATGCAATCTAAATTCAAATTCAAGTTCAAATTTAAATCGTCTTGGTTCCGCAACTTAAAATCTTGATCTCCAATCGAGGCATGCCGCTAGGCGTTCATAAGGTTATACCACTATTTCGAATGCAATGGAAAAGGTTTCGAGTCCAAACTCGATCGTATGGATAATATAGCTTTTTGGACCAGTTATAATATTAAATTTTCGATATAAATCTTAGCGCGTTTGTCTACCGTACGGTCACATGAAAACTCCGAATGCTACGAAAATTGAAAAACGATAATAATACACTATTACGGATCCAATGGAACTGGTTTCGTCAAATTCCGAGACTGTGCCTCGAAAGGCTATTTTTAAATATCGATTTAAACGATAAAATTCAAAACTGAACAAATTACCGTCAAATTAAATTTTTGAAGCTTCCATTATCTTCAGTATTATCAATATAAATTTTCTAAGCCTTTAAAATATTTTTAATCAGCTTAAAATCGAAGATAAAATTATTTTTTCCCAACTTCACATTATTAAATTTAATAATTTTAATTGCCAAATCCATTCTGATATTTGAAATTCAAGTTAAACTATCATTCAAATATTTAAAATCAATTAAATATTTCAATTTCAATTGTCCAAAATTCAGGGTCGTCGCATTTCCCGCTCCCATCACTCCCATACCTTCTTTCCGTCCTCCCTCATCTTCGTTCCTTCTTCCCTTAACTTTGTACCAACCTACCTCTCCTCTTCCAGCTTCTTCGATCCTTGTGCCTCCAACTCCAGATCCTCCTCCTGCTCCTTCGCTTTGTCAATCTGCCCCTCTGTCCCATCCTTATTAGCTGCTTGTTGAAACTTCTCATCCCTCCTCTCCTTCTCTTGTCTCTGTTCCTTGGACCTCTCTTTCTAAATTCAAACCACAAAATGCGGGTTCCTATTGCCCCAAGTTATTCCTTTGGAATACTCTGGTGATGTCTTTGTTCCTTCTAAGGAAATAATCGATGCTGGAAATGAAGTTTGGAAGGATTTCCTTGTGGGATTTTCCTTAATAAGCCTCTTTCATACTCGTCGGTCTTATATCACTTGAAAAGGGTATGGAGGCTTAGAGGGGAAGTCTCTGTTAAGTCTGATGGGTTTTTGTTCCTGTTTAACTTTTCTTCTATGGAGGATTGAAGGAGGATTGATGAGGCCGATCCTATAATAACGAAAAATAAGCTCTTCATCATTAAGCCATGGGATGCCTCCGTAGGAAATAGTTGTGGAACCATCAGATCAGTCCTTGTGTGGATTAAACTTAATAACATTCCTTTATATGCCTGGTCACACTACGGTATCAATTGGCTTGCTTCTAGAATTGGGAAATTTTTATGTGTGGATGAATCAAATGAAAAGCTTGAGAGAATTACCTTTGCCAAATGTATGGTTGAAGTTAATCCTAATCAGAAGTTGGTGGATCAGTCTCTAATGAAGTCGCTTGATGGAAGTGATCAGATGGTGCAAGTTAGTTACCTTTGGAAACCGAAAATATGTGTAAGCTGTAAAGAGTTTGGTCACACTGAAATTAATTGTCTACTGGTAAAATGTACTGATAAGAAAGCAAACATTAGTGTTACTGTTAATGTTGAACAATCTGAGGTACAAAACAACGATGTTACAGCTGTGAGCAAAGCGGTTAAGGCGAAGCATGTTTGGAACAGAGTATCTCACAATAAGAATAATGATAAAGGAATTAAAATGTAGTTTAAGAAGACAAATGTAATTCAAGGAATGCGATAGTTGGAAAAGATAATACTTGTGTAAATTTAGTTAGGGAAGATGATATTGAGAATATTGATTGTACTGTTCAATCTTCCAATTAAAATCCTTCTAAAATCAAGGTGAACACTTTGAATAGATTTGCTATTTTGGAAGAAGAAGATGATTTGGAGATTGAGGAAACTGGAGGGGTGATAATAAGGACGTAAGTGATCATGAAGTTGTTATGGAGGAGGGTGAATATCTCAAAGCCGATAACGTTTTAAATAGGCAAAGACCCAAAGCGAATAAAGATTTCTGTATTATCCTAAATATGGATAACAATGTACAAAGCAATAACTCTGTGCACGTGCACACTGAAACAAACACTGTGATTGATCATTCTTATGATAATGTGTCTGCCATTTCCTCTTAGGAGGAACAACAACAAAAATCAAATGCCATAACTATTGAAGAAACAAATAAAGAATGTACTGGGGTAGTTGAAACAAATTTTCGTAAATTGCTTGAAACTGAACTCAAACAAATTGTTCTTTCCATGCATGCACAATCCGTTCCCTCAAACTCTTTATCTTCTCCCTTTACATTGCCAACCTGTCCATACTCTTCCTCCTTAAATATTCTCCATGAACAAATCCCACAAACTGTCTTTCCTTCCTTTCCTTATGTCAACAATTCTCATCTTCCTGGATAGGTGTCTACTGCTCTAACAAACGATGCAACTGAACCCCTTTCCAGCGCCAAAATTTAGCAGGAAAAAATTATCAGTGAAAAAGGGAATAAAAAGAAAATTCTTGATAACTATAACGCTGATACAAATTCATTATCTCCTGCAACTAAGAGCAAGAAAAATCTTATCCATTAGTCTCTTTAGTTTATTTTATGATGATACCAAACCTTGGAGTATGGAATATTAGAGGTGCTCACAATTATTTAAAACTCGATCAGGTTAAGAACCTTATCTCTCCCTATGATCTTAAACTATTTGCCATTCTAAAAACTAAACTTAATCTGCCATTAACCAACCATGCTGCAAGTTTCATCAACCCCACTTGGACTCTTAATCATAATCTCAGCGATGCAGATTATGGTAGGATTCTTGTTCTTCATGATCCTACCTTTTTCTCCTGACAGCTATCATCTCTTCTAAGCAGTATATTCACTTTCATGTAACTAGCTCTCAACTTTTTGTTTCATTCTACCTCACTATAGTTTATGCAGATAACTCCATAGTTTCGAGGCAAAATCTTCTCAACTCCCTTCCTCACTTAAGGCAGGATACTCACCTATGGTTTGATATGGGAGATTTTAACCGTTGCCTTAATTTAGATGATAAACACAGAGGCCTTCCCCTTCTACCTAGGGAAGTCCAACCACTTAATATTGCTTCATCTGATTCTGATCTCATCAAGATTAAGTCTTCTGGTGCTAAATTTACTTGGAACAACATGAGTAGGAGTGGTGCAAGAAACTTTTCTACTATTGACCATGCTTTCTATAACTTTTTATCCTTTTCTCTCTGGCCAAATCTCTTTGTGCATATCCCTTATCCAATCTTGTCTGACCATTCCCCTCTTATCCTATCAACCGGTTGTCCCAAAGTTAAAGAGAAAAGAAGTTTTAAATTTTACAGTGCTTGGATTGATTCCCCTGAATATGATAATATTGTGACATCTGCTTGGTCTATTTGCAGTTATGGTAACCCTATGTTTAAATTTTGCAGGAAGTTAAAAAATGTGAAGGTTGCTCTTAGAGCAGGGGCGATTGTGAAATTTGGTGATGGATCCAAACAACCTTCCATAATAAAGGAAAAAATAAGGGTGGCACAGGAAAAAATGACGAGCAATCCTGATGATGTTCAAGCGGCTGAAGAAGAAGGCAGGTTATTTTTCTCCCTCAACCAAGCTCTTGATATTGAAAGCAGCATGAATAAGTAGCAGTTAAATAACAAATGGCTGCAAGATGGTGACAAAAACACTGCTTTTTTCATGCTTCTATCAAAATCAAGAAGGCTAGAGAACAAATTCATTCAATTCATGGAGTGGATGGCAGCCTCTACACTTGTTCTGAACAGGTGGATAATGCATTCCTAAACTATTTCACTGAACACCTTAGTAACTCAACAAACTACTCTCCTGATCTGAATATGATTGATGATATTCCACTTCATATGCTCAATTCTCTCCAGTCATCCTTCCTGATCCATAAAGTTACTGATGAGGAAATAAAGCATACCTTGTTTTCTATGAATAAGAATTCTTATGGGGGCCCTTATGGGTTTAGTGTTCTTTTCTTCACTAATAGTTGGGAAATGATTCGTTCTGACTTTTGTAAAGCAATTCATAATTTTTTTTGATAAGTGCATTCTTCTCTCTGAAGTTAATTCAACAAACTTGTTCTTATCACAAAAACTTCTCATGCTTCTACTATATGCTCCTTCAGGGCTATCTCATGTTGCAATGTTGTATATAAGTGTATCTAAAAAATTCTTGCATTAAGACTTGTTTATGTGCTGCCCGATCTTATCTCCCACAATCAAGTTGCCTTTTTCCTAAAGAGAAATATCCTTGACAATGTTCTCCTTGCATAGGTTCTTCTTTTTGGTTATGGTAGAGCTAATGCACCCCTACTGCTATGATGAAACTAGACTTACAAAAAACTTATGATTCCATTCCCTAGTCAACTATAGTCTGTATCATGGCTCTCATGAGATTCCCAAAACCATTTGTTGGTTGGGTCTATGAATGTTTATCTACTCCTAGTTTCTCTATAATCTTAAATGGACGCTCTGTTGGCTATTTAAGAGTAAGCAGGGAATACGACAAGGTGACCCTATTTCCTCCTATATCTTTATCCTTACGATGGAAGCTTTTACCAGACTCATTTCTATAAAATACAATAGCAATCTCATTAAGTTCCATCCCAAATGTAGAGACCCCTAGATAACCACTATTATGTTTGTTGATGACATAATGATATTTACAAAACCTCATCTCCCTTCAATTGAGTGCATTCTGACCACCTTGTACTCCTTCTCTAGTATGACAGGTCCTATTCTTAACCACAACAAATCAAGCATTATTTTCTCTGGAGTTCCATTGCATCTTTCAACACATCTATCTCAATCTGCTGGCCTTCATTTATGACTAATGATATGACCTATTTAGGTTTGCCTCTCATTTTCTCCATAATATCTTTATCTACATGTCTTCCTCTATAAAAAAAATCACATCAATCATGAATAGCTAGGCTAATAGATTTTTATCTCAAGCTGGCCGTCTAATACTCGTTAAGTCTGTTAGCTTTTCTATGGTGGTATACTAGGCTAGAGCTTTCATCTTACCAAATAAGCTTATGAGGATGATAAGAAGTGCTATGTTGTGATTTTTTGGAGTAGTAGTATCCATACAAGGAAGCATGTGCCATGCTCTTTCAATTTATTTGAAATGCCAAGGAGTAAAGGAGGGTTAGGAGTAAAGAATATGACACATTGGAATGTGGCAGCCTTCAATTCCCATTTTCAATCAATTCCTTCTAGGAAGGATAGCGTGTGGGTGAAATGGATATGTGCCCATAGCATTGGCAGAAGGAATTTTTGGAGTATGGATGTTCCGCAGTCATGTAGCTAGACATGGAGAAAGCTGTTGGGTTTGAGATCAAATTTTCTACCTTACATTATGATGAGAATGTCAAAAACTTCCACCATTAAGTTCTGGTCTGAGACTTGGGGTGCTAGAGGGTTGTTACTGTGTCTTATGTATCATTAGCAAATAATTCAATCTACAATTGCTAAGGATGCCAAGGCAAGTGAATTTATTTTGGATGGCCATCTACAACTTCCTTACTCATCCAATCAGATCATTATTGCAACATGGAATCTTCTCCTGGCTAACTCTTACCCACCGGTGTTACATGATCATGTTGCTTAGAATGAAAATCCCCACTCATTTGCCCTTGTGTATAAGTTGATATCAAGGTTTGATCCCTTGCCTTCTTGTAGGTGGAAGAAAATAATATGGAACTCTGTCTCAACCCCAAAAGAAAATTTTATGCTGTGGAAGGTCCTTAACCACGCATTACTGACCATGGATGTTTTGATAGGTTATGGTCTGAATCATGGTAACTTATGTTGTTTTTGTGGTGTGCATAATGAAAGATGCGGCCATATTTTCTTTAGTTGTGATGTTAATATCCCTCTCTAGAGAAGGATGATGCTTAAGGCAGATAGTATTGCACTGTCCGGTGTGTCTGCTATTGACTGGAATTTGATCTATAACTCTACAAGATGGCGCTCGAGTGGCTCTCAACTTTTAGCTATGTGCCTTAAGAAATATTTGCACTAATATGGAGGGAGAGGAACCTCATTTGTTTTGAGAACAACAGGAGAGATAGTGATGTGCTTTGGAAAGTTTTAAAAAATGAATTTTTTCTTGCTATGTTGAGGATAGCGGTCTTCTCTGATGTAGATCTATCTGCTTGGAGTTAACCCTTCTTTGTCTTCAGATCTCTTTATGTTTTTTCCTGTTTTTTTCTTTTCTTATTTCTATGTTTTTTGTTCGACTATGTTTCTTTTGTGTTTCTTAGCTCGAAGCATGTTTCGAGCTAATTTTATTTTATTGTTGTTTTGCAATAAAATCTGGTAGGGGCCCAGTCAACCCCGCTAGCTTTGCTAAAAAAAGTGTCTTCTTTGAGTGTAAGAAAGGCATATCGCCACTATTGGTATCAGAGCTTGGGTTGAGTGAAGACCTAGTCCATAGTTGGCGTCAACTCATTAGAGATAGGGTTAGTAGTACTCTATAACAAGTTCATTCTTTGAGAGTGTGTTTTCATGTTGTTCTAATCAGCATTTCTATGTATGGTTTTATGCCATTTTTTCTTAAGATAATCTCATCTATGCATTCTAAATATCTCTTACTTTATTCAGGTAGTAAGAATGAGTATGAGAAGGGGACGAGGAAGGGGAAACAGTAGCACAACAACAAATGGAAGAACCCCGAATGTTGGAAGGGATGGAATAGCTGTTGAGGCAACAGCTCCTGTATAGACTTAAGTAATCTTCGCAACTCTGGGCAAGAACTTCACAAACCTAGAAGGAAAACTTTTTAAGGGTACAGAATCCATCGTTGCAGTACAAGCTTGGCTACAGCCATGTGAAAATATTTTCAAGGGTTTGGACATTTCAGATGATCAGAAATGCTTCTTAGCATCATAGCAATTGGAAGAGGGGGCAGCGGCATGGTGAGATTCTGTCACCGCAAATGTTTCAGAAGATGAGTTCTCATGGGCTAGATTCAAAGAAGTATCCAAAGACCAATACATGTTAGATGCAAGAAAAACTCGACTATATAGAAGTTTCATGGATCTCAGGCAGGAAGACTTGTTTGTGGCGTAATATGAGATGAAGTTCAATGAGTTACCTCGTTTTGGCCCTGGACTTATTGACACGTTGCTAAAGAAAAAAGAGATGTTCGTATTGGGTATGAGAGAAGAGTTACATGAAAAGATGACCACTCATGTGAAGGAATCATTTGTAGATTTGGTGGATATGGCCTTAAGGTATGAAGTGCTTTTAAAGAAGAAACCATCAGCGCCAGCAGCACCACCCAGTGGTGGTACCGTTAACCTAAAAAAAGGAAGTTTAATCTAAGCTGGAGAAACAAGCAGGATAAGGGAAAACCAGCAGGAAGAAATCAAGGAGACAAGTTCAAGGATGTTACATGTTTCAAGTGTAATAAAAAGGGGCACATTTCCCCACATTATCAGCAGGCGAAGACTACAACTCCAATGGTCTAGAAGACGCTTTGTTAAAATTGCCACCAGACTTGGCACATGATTAAGGATTGACCATTGATGAAAAAGGGAAAGCAAGCTAAAGTTTACGCTATGAAAGACGAGCCCTCAACTTCTGAAGATGTTAAAGGGAAGGGAGGCTTGGAAGATACTTTATCTGCTAATGGTATTTTAGTTTAAGTTTTATTTGATATCGGAGCTTCCTATAGTTTCAGTTCTAAGAAATTGGTTGATAAATTAGTACTTATCTCATTATTGATAGAAACCCCTCTCCATGTGTAAAAACCCGTGGGTGGTACAACTAATCTATGCTCGATTTGTGAGAGCGTAAAAATTTCCTACCTTACCCACTATTTTTTTCAGAGCTTATTTATTTTAGATCTTTAGGGGTTTGATGTTATACTTGGTATGGATTAGCTAGGGGAAAATAAGGCTATTTTAAATTATCTTGGGAGAATTATATTCTTAAGGAGGAAAATTTGTTAAGGTGTCATGTGAAGAGCCTAGCAAAAGAATGAGTAGTTTTCTTTATCCCTTAGAATCATCCCAAAAAGAGTTAGGATCTATATTAGTAGTTAAAGATTTCTCTGATCTTTTTGAACCAATTAGCGGTTTTCCTCCTCGTCAGGAAATTGAATTTCATACTGAATAGTTCCCGATGCAAGACCTGTTATTAAAACCTTACGTAAAATGGCCTTGGGAGAGAAGTAGGAGCTAGTAAGTCAAACCGATGATTTGTTAAGAAGAGGATTGATTAGACAAAGCCGTTCAAGTTGGGGATTGACTATTGTTTTGTAGCTAAATCTAATGGTTTATTAAGATTGTGCGTGAATTATATTGATAAAACAAGCAGACCATTCAACATAAGTATCTGTTACCCCCAAATAGATGACATGTTTGATCAACATCATGGGGCTGGAGTATTTTCCAAATGGACTTTTGCTACGGCTTTCCATCAATTAAGGGTAGCATAGGATAGTATACCCTTAACTGCTTTTAGAGGATCAGACTTTTTCTACGGGTGGTTGGTTATTGCATTTTTCATTGATCATATGAATCGCCTTTTTTATGGATATGTTGAATAAGGTCATGTTGGTTTTCATCGACGAAATTCTTATCTACTCAAAGACCAATGAAGAGCCAAACACCATTTGGAAGTAGTGTTGGAAACGTTAAGGAAAAACATTCTTAATGAAAAGTTTTCTAAGTGCCACTCTTTGCAATCAGAAGTAAGCTACCTTGGACATATTGTGTCGGGAGATGGCATTTCAGTTGATCCGGCTAAGGTAGCCGCTGTTCAAGATTTCAAAAGACCCCAAGCTCCATAGAAGTGAGAAGCTTTGTAGGTATGGCGGGTTATTATATAAAGTTTATAAAGGATTACTCAAAGATCGCTGCTCATCTAACCTAGATAACGAAGAAGGATGTTAAATTTGAATGGACTACGAAGTGTAATGGTGCATTTCTCGAGTTAAAAGAAAGGTTGACCACTGCCCATGTTTTGGCTATTATTGATGGAGGAGAAGGGTTAACTATTTATACCGATGCATGTAGAGTTGGCTTGGGTGCAATATTGATACAATATGGGAAGGTTATAGCCTATGCAAGTAGACAATTAAAGACTCAGGAGAAGAATTATGCAATAAATTACTTGAAGCTGTCAGTCGTAGTATTTGCATTAGAGATGTGGAGGCATTACTTGCTGGGTAAGAACCTTCTTTTCCTCTTTTGTTTATTTCTAATCTTTAAGGATCATAGTTAGTAATTTCCTTCTTTAAATATGTGAAAAGTTCGAGATCTTTATGGATTATAAGTCCCTGAAGTATCTTTTCACTTAAAAGGATCTGAACCTGAGGCAACATCAATGGTTGGAGTTCCTAGCATCTTACGATTTGGATATTCTCAATACACTAGGAAAAGCAAATATGGTGGTAGATGCTCTTTGTAGGAATGCAGTGTTGGCTCTCTTAGGAGTTACTTTGATTCTTTTCGAAAGGATTGTGAGCAAACAAAAGGAAGATAGTCTTCTATTAGAATTTATCCAAGGAACTGAAGAGGGTTGAAATTCTAGTTTCGAAATTAATAACCGTGGCACTTTAAGGATGAATGGAAGATTATGCATTCCTGATGTGGATATCTTAGATAAGAAGTTTTGACGGAATGGCATAAGTCTAAGTTAAATATACACCCTGGAGTTAACAGGATGATAGGATATTAAATGAGTATTTTGGTGGCCCGGATTGAAGAAGGATGTCATAATCTTTGTCAGCGGATGTGTGAACTGTCCGCAAATAAAAGGCATCACTAGAAGATAGCCGGTTTACTTCAACCCTTGGAAATCCCAAATTGGAAATGGGAGATGATATCAATGGATTTTATCAATGGTTTACCCTGAATCAGAAAAGGGAATGAAGGAGTGTAGGTTATCATGGATCGGCTAACGAAGAGTGCACATTTTATTTTGGTAAAGCCGGAAGGATTACAGCTTCTTTGGCAGAGATTTATATAAAAGCAATAGTCAGATTACATAGAGTACTAGTGAGTATTGTAAGTGATTGAAATTCCATCTTCACTAGTCAGTTTTGAGAGGCGTTGCAAGTAGCTTTAGGAACAAATCTAAGCTTGAGCACAACTTACCACCCCAAAACGGATGGACAAATAGAAAGGGTGAACTAGATTAGAAGACCTTCTGAGAGCATGTATTTTAGATTTTGGAGGATCGTGGTAAGATCATCTTCACTTAGTGGAATTCTCCTACAATAATAGTTATCAAGCAAGCATAGGCATGAAACCCTACAAAGCTCTCTATGGACATCTATGTAAGTCACCAACAAGTGAGGTTGAGACTAGAGATCAGCTAGTACTTGGACTAGATATGATTTAGGAAGCTATGGAAAAGGTTACAGTGATCAAGAGAAGGATGAAAGAAGCTCAGGATGAACAAAAGAGTTATGCTAATAAAAGGAGAGGAGATTTGGAATTTAAAGTTGGAGACTCTGGATTAGTGAAGTGTTCCCCTATCAAAGGGGATGTTTGATTCGGAAGAGCTAGGAAGTGGCACCCATGTATATTTTACCTTTTAAATTTATTGAGAGTTTTGGACCGTTTGCCTGTATAGTTGAGTAGCCGGAAAGGTTGTTAGGGGTCCATAATGTTTTCCATGTGTCCCATTTGAGAAAGTTTGTACATGACCCAACGCTAATTGTGGAGGCATCAATTCAAGAGGATTTGGAGATAGAACCTAACTTGACGGTGATTATGCACCTAGTTCATATTATGGGTCAAGATGAGAAGATGTTGCATAATAAGTTGGTGAGATTAGTTAAGATTTAGTGGAGTGATGATCCTGGAGATTGTACTTGGGAGACTGTAGATCATATAAGGGAAGCCTATCCTAAGTTGATGTTAGGATAGTTGTTTGTTTGTTTGTATGTATTGTGTATGTATAGTTTGTGTTATGGATGCTTAAAGTATGTCTTTTGTATGAATTTCATGATATATAATATATGGTCTTTTGATTTATTTTGAGTTATCTCTTTGTTTGCTAATTTCTGGACGAAATTCTTTTAAGGTGGAGAGTGTAACAACCCAGAATTTAATCACTTTAAACATGGATACTTTAATATAATTTTAACTAATTGACTAATGAATTTTATAACACAATTAAACTCCTTTAAAGTGATAACTAATGACAGTGAAATATTTTTGGGAATTTGTTTACAAAAATAATTAGTTCAAAGAAAAATAGAAAATGTGACGAAAAATCGTTTTTCCGAATTTTCGATTTTTCAGTGTCTAAAAGTTGTCGGAAAATATTGTACACATTTGAGTTAACATATTCAAATTTATTAATAAGTTATAATTTTGATAAATATATAAATATATACATGTTAACTTAATAAATATAATAAGAGATGGGTTGACTTTTTATGTAAAATTTAAAGCATGATTAAATGTAAAATAAGTGATATAAAATGTCATTTCTTTGCCAACATTATGCACACTAGATATAAATGCATGTTGGCTCATCAAAATAGAAGGGCAGGGGGACAAATTCACATGATAAATGGTGGGTGATACAAGGGTTATGAGGTGGCAAACTATAAGCGGAGGTTATGTATCCTAAGGTTGGTTTGCTAATTTAGTTAATTAACTTTGTATATATACAAATTTGCTAACATTTTCCTCATTTTCTATTTTCATTCCTACTTTCTAAAAAATCCTTCATGCCTTCATGTACATTTCAATGGCTTCAAAGGATTCTTAATTTCAAAAATCCTAGTTACATTCACTTTAAAATTTCATAAAAGCTTGTTTAAAATACCTCCTTCTGTTTCTACTCCACTACCCTCCATCACCTTGGCCATATTCATATCATACCTAGGCCAAACACTTTTTCTTGTTAAAGCTCACAAAAACTTCATTTTTCCTAATGCTACGCAAAGATCTAGGCCGTGCGCAAGTTATAGTGAAAGTTTTGTTCGTTTCGTGCACTTTTGGTGAGTAAAATTTTAGCCCTTAATTAAGTTTTCTAAACATAACTATATACTAGACTTGTTCTAAAACATGAGGTTTGTTTGGGTATAAATTGTGTTGACTTGGATTTAAGTGTACCTGTTTAGATGAGATGACATATAGTTTGAAATTTGAAAGTTGAAAAGTCAAGTTAGATGCAAGTTGTAATCTTGGTTTGTATATGTTGGTTATGGCATGATTTTATTTTTATGATGTGGTTTTAATGTGAAAATGAATGTTATGACCTTGAATACATGATTGTATGCTAAGAAGTTAGCACGTTTACTTGTTGAAGCCACTTAGAATACTTTATGCAAAATCTTGGTCTTTAGTTTCCAAAATTTCAAATGTTTTCAAGTTTAAAAACATGTTTAGTATTCAAAAACATACCTGTATTTTTTAGTAAAGTTTTCCAAGAGCTAAAGTCAAAGAAAAGAATTAGAAAAAAAATTAAATTTTGGAAATTACGGGGCGTATAGCGATAATCGCTATAAGTGTTGTTCGTGAAACGAACTCTTTTCGAAAACTAAAAATGATTTCACTTAGGAATCTTTTTAGAAAATGTTTTCAAACATAATTTAAGTTTTATAAAGTAATTACTTATTTATTTAATTACTTATTTAATTAATATTTATTTATTTAATTAATTAAGGTAATAAATACTTAATCATTAATTAATAAAGGTAATTAGCAATTAAATATTAATTAAGTAAGTTAATTATAATTAGTCAACTAATTGAAGGTTAATTATTATTTAATTATTAATTAGGGATTAATTATTATTTAATTATTTATTTAAGATTAATTAACAATTAATAAAATATTTAAAAGAGGGTTTAATTATTAATTAATCAAATTTAATTAAGAAGATTGGATTTAAGGGTATGTTTAAATCATATAAATCATAAATCAAGCATATTATCATCCAATATACCATAAAAATGAATTTACCCTTAATTCCTAAAATATATGATTCAAAACCAAATAGAGATGGAATTATTATTCACCTTGATCTAGATAAGGAGATTGGATTGAGATTGATTTCCCCTAGGCTTGATTCTCTAGCTTTTAATTTGAGTTTCTTCTTCTTCTTAATAAGGGATGAAATGGTAGGAACGGAATATATATAAGGGTAAGGGTCATTGGGTGGCAGATTCCCAACATACCCTTATGTAATTTGATTACCCCAAAACCATTCCTAAGTTCATTAGTTAGTTTATTAGGCTCGGCCCTAATTTAATTAATTTAAGTCTCAATCCGCTTATCACTAACTTTTACATTATTCTATTTAATTTATCTAATTAAATCTCCTGAATAATGTTATCAAAAATTAGGCGTGTTACACTGTTAAACCTTAACTCAACCTCTGCTGACCAACTCCAACCTCCGCTCCACAGTCGACCACCACCATGACTCCACCTAGAACCAAGGTTGCCTCCATACATCATCGCTCCTCCCCTAGTCAACCACCTCGTCAAAAATGGCTGCATGAACGGAATCTATATATTTAACCACCATGCCTAACCTAGGCTTCTAAAAATCACACGACCACCACCAAAAATCTTAACCTGACGATATGAACCAACCAAACCCTCTGTTTTCCTTTTCGTGATCATCAAATTCTTAACAACACTTGACGATCTACTGTAATCTACAAATTTCTCACACCCTACTCCACGAAACAATGCACAACTATTTTGAAAAAAAACTAAAGACTAAGATGAACAACTTTACAGTTGATCACTTTGGCTAACTTTCAACGGTAAAGGAGAGATTGATTTTTTAATATGAGATGGGAATGTTTCCTTCTATTTGGGTTCATATATCTATTTTCATGTCCCTGTGTATGTTTACTTATAGCAAGAATAACATTCATTATCAAAGAAAATTCAACATAATATGATTTAAACAAATATTTTAAAACATGGGTATCATATCAAAATCAAATTACTAACAAAATACACAACATTTATTATTTCACCAAAAATATTAGGTAAAATATTAAAGATCTCACCTTTCACATGGTTACAATGCATAATCAAATCTTTTCCCTAGAAATCAACTTCAACAGAAACCACACAACTTAATTTCAAATTTTAAACTAAAAAGAGAAGATTTTTCACGAACTAAGAAAGGTAGAAAAGGTGAAAAAAGGAAGTTTAGAAGTATGAAGATGAAAATGAAATGGGAAGTGTATATATAAGATGAAGTATATAACAAGAAATGTATGTATGTATGTATGTATGTATGTATGTATATATAAGATGGAATATAAAATAAATGTAGAGAACTCCAAAGACTAAGATGCCCTTAATCCATTTTTTAACCCTTTCATCATTTTCTAAGCCACCAAAGTACTAACCATATGAAAATATGTTGGATTTTTTAATTGTCCTTGTACCTCCGTTAATTTTACACTTAAGGAATCTTAGAATTTCATCATTTCATATTTAAATTTAAATATATTTAATTCTTGTTATTATTATTTTATTGATTTATCTTTACATTTCAAAATAAAATGCTTTCGCTAAATATTTAAATGTTGTTTTAAAGTATATGCCAAGATATAACAACTTTCTACAACTTGTCGTTGGATAAAAAGCTAAAAAACCAAACAGCCAGTTTCGGTCATATTTTCAGTTTTCCATCGAACTACCTATTTATGTAACAAATTTCAAAAACATATTTCTACCATTAGTTATTACTAAAAGTGGGCTATTTAATCATTAAAACAATTAATTGAATATTTTAAATATTTACAAATCAAAGTGATAAAATTCCGGGTCATTGTAGTAGGCTAATTAGACGTATGTATTTTTTTCGTATTTAAATATTTAAATAAGATTTATTAAGTACTCTTATTACTAATATTGATCCTACACAAGATGGAGTATATACACATGTAGCAGTATGCTAAACACATAAATAATGGATTGTGGATGTACACAAGGTTGATAGAACCGCCCTCCGCTTGTTTAGTGACAAGCACAAGTTCTAAGGCCGAATGAAGTTCCCATATACATTGCTTGAGAATGTATCGACATACTAAGAGCATAGATCAACCTACCTGGCCTGCTGCAATAGATGGATCGCCAGAAAATAACATCATATCAGTAGAAGCCGACAATGAGAATGTGAGATGCCATTCACGCTTTTAAGCAGGATTGGAGACATACACACATACACACACATCGTAGTAAACTATCACCACAAATTACATTAACATGAGGGCTTAGTAAATCTTCCAAGACATATTTTGAACAAAAATAAATGTGAGTGTAGATAAATATTGATCGCATGCCTATATTGTTATATATAATATAGATCTAGTATTAGAATTAATTATACATGACTAGAGATGGAGAATGGAAATGCATTGAGATGGTGAATATAAAACTTTATCTTGAAACTTGTATAACTATGTATTTGAAATAAAAATAAACCAGAGTATAGATAATATTGATTTTATAACTAGTGTTTGCGCCAAAATTGGTCAGTGTTTGTACCAAAATTGGGCACAACACCCTTCGGAAGTATTTGAAGAGATAAAAATGAAGAATAGAAATGGAAAAAGAGGGTTATCTAACAAATACTTCAAAAACAAATTATAAAAATACGTAGGAACACGGGAATTTAGAGTGGTTCGGCATATTGCCTATGTCCACTATGAAATTGATGACTTTATTGATACTTCTTTGACGATTACAACTGATTTCAGCGGTTTACAGCGGATTACAATGGATTATAATAGTGAAATTCAAGTACAGCAGCAGCCTTGAAGCGCAAAAACTGTTTTCGGTAGAGTCTGGACGTCCAAGAGCAAAAATATCCTTTTTCTGTAGGCCCTAGGATGTTATTTATAGGCGTAGGATGCAAATATCTAGCTCAAATCTCGGGAGACTCCTTCTGGCACGTGAGTGGGCCCACGTGACCGATCCCACATAATTTTGACTTGATCCGTGATCGATACGAACGAATTTCGTATCGATCAAGATTTGATCCAATCGAGTCGAAATTTGGCGGGAAAGTTCTTTGGGTTGTACGTAAGCTCCTGTGAAAATTTCATAGCATTTGGACTTGTGAATTGTAAGTTATGATCGATGCAAGTGTGGCTTCCCGCATGCTGTTTTCTTCGTATCGATACTTGTTCGCATCGATATGTTCGAATCGATCCAGGCACGTGCCTGTCGATTGACATGGCGCTAACTACTCAGCTCGATCCATTTTTCATGCCGAGTCGACCGAGTCTTCCCACGTTTGTGCCTCGTTCGTATCGATTTAACTCGCTAATGTTTGAGTCGACTGAAGCTACTCTGTTCGTATCGAGTGCTGTAGTTCTGTTCTCATCGATCTAGGCCATATTGTTCGTATCGATTACGTGGTTCTATTCACATCAATCGAAGTTGTTCCATCTTGATGGACGCGAACAACTGATGGTGTAATGGATACGAACAGATGGTTGCGCGAGTGTTTGATGGATACGTACAATCGACAATGTGATGGATACGAACAGCGACTCCATGATGGGTACGAACAGTGTAGTTCAGATGGATTCGAATGTATCGATTCGAACATGGGTTTGATGGACACGAATAGTGCATGTTTTATGGATACGAACAAGGCCCATGAATCGATGGATACAAAGTGCACTAAACCCGATGGATACGAACGAGAGCAATGTTCAATTTGCATCGATCATATCTTGAGCATACGAACTCGGATTGACTTGAAATTTGGAACGTTGGATTCTACGGCTTTGCTCGTCGTGTCTTGTCAATTGTAGCTTGATACGGACTTGGACAAAATTCATCGATATCCATAGCGAGCCCGCGAACAACCAATCTTCGGGACGAACTGTCTTTGGTTTATAGTCAATTCCTTGGTGTCACGGCCTTGCTAAAAGGCGGATAACACTTGCCCCCCAAAACATGCCTTACGGTAGGAAGGTGTGTTTTGTAATTCAATGAGCTGGATGTTCGTATCCTGTTAATATCCTACAAAGAGATTGATAGTCTTACCTAATTGTGAATGAAGATCGCTCAAGATCGTATGTCATTTGAGGTGATATGTGACCGTTCACGGTCGGATGCAGTTCGCGGCGAATGGTGACCGTTCAGGATCGGGTGCCGTTCATGGCGAATTGTGACCGTTCGCGGTCGGGTGCCGTTCGTGGCGAATTGTGATCATTCGCGGTCGGGTGCCGTTCGAGGCGAATTGTGACCGTTCGCGGTCGGGTGCCGTTCGAGGCGAATTGTGACCGTTCACGGTCGGGTGCCGTTCGAGGCGAATTGTGTGTGCCCGAGGGGGGACTTAGTATCATCAATGTCAGATTTCACGTTCGAGTGAGTTTCTGAACTGTTTGTTACGACGGTTTATCGCCATCTCAGAGCATGCCTAAGGACCGTCCGCGACCCCGTCCATGTGTAAGTGGCTTAGCCGTTACGGAATCACAAATAGCATATTTACATTCAAAATGAGTCATTCAACAGAAATGTCCAATAAAATCAAGTCCAAACATAAGAAATGGAAAACAAAAGCAAAGCAGGGACGTTAAAGTGCAAACACCTACATTACGCGATTTATAGTCGTATCAGAGCAAGCCTGAGGATCGTTCACGGTCCTGTACATGTGTAAATGACTTAATCGCGTTGGTGTGATGTTTGCCACTTATTCGTCATTATTCCAATTAATTGATGACAAACTGACGCCCCGATCCCGAGCCGTTCCCAGTTGATGCAGGTGGTGGTCGTTCTTGTTCCACCATCGTGGCCCTCCTTCTCACATATTGCGATAGCAGACCATTCCGGATATGCCCCTCAACTTCATCCTTCAAGTGCCTACAATCATTTGTGTTATGACCATTCAGCTCGTGGAATAAGCAATACTTGTCTGATCTTCTTTCATTGCTGGTCGGATCCCTCCTCATTGGCTTTCGATAAGGAATCTGCCCCCTGGTATCTTGGTAGATTCGCTCCAAAGTCTCGTTCAGCTCTGTATAAGAGGTGAATCTCGGTTCCTTTCATGGTCATGTTGGTCCATCATCGTTATCCTTGGCCTTGCGTTTCCCTCTATCAGTTCCTGAATCTGTTTTAGGAGGATTTTCACCCTTGATTGCATAAACATCAACTCCTTCTCCTTCCTCTCTTTCAGCATTCGTATCCTCTAATCGTAAAAACCCTCAACGTCATTAAAAAATTCCCCTAGATCCATAGGTGGATCCCTTGTTAGTGAATTTTTGAACCTTGTTCCATCAGCTATGCCAGATACAGCTGCCATCAATACCATGGATGGATCTGGTCGATCCACCGATGCTGCTGCTGCATTGAATCGCGTCAGAAATCTCCTCAAAGATTCCCCGGTTCTCTGCTTTAGTGCTGCCAGACTCATCACATTCTTGGGTCTCGAAATGTGAACCCTGAATTGCCTCATAAACCTCTCAGTCAAATCGGTCCACGTTCCAATGGAGCCGCTATCCAGTTGTCTGAACCATAGCGCTGCAATGTCTATCACATACAATGGGAAGTATCGGGCCATGACCTCTTCTAATGCCCCCAACACCTCCATATGTCGCATATACCTCTTGAGATGAACAGCAGGGTCCTTCCTCCCATCGTACGTCTCTAGTGTTGGTAACTTGAAGTCGGGTGGATTCCTGGCTTGCCTGATCGTAGGAGCAAAGGGGCTCCTATTAACATCTTCCAGATCTCTATTCACTAGTCCGCCTCTCATGGCTCGTCTGACCATCTCCACTAATCTGTCACTATCTCCAAGTTGTAGTCCTTGTCTGTTACTTCTGATTTGCCCCTCGAGTCCACGAGGGATTCCTGGAATCTGCTCTCCTGAACGAGCATCCATTTCTCTGTCAATGTCGCGTTGCGTAGTTCCACCTGGTACTCCGCCCGGGATTGGGTCAACATGCTCTGGGTAAGTGCCCCCTAGTTCTAGGGCTGTTCCAGATGGTCCTGCTCCATTCTGAATTCTGGTTGCTCCGTGCTCCCGACCCCTATCTCCAGCATCTCCTGCGGCTATGTTAGCTTGATTCTGCACTCCTGTTTGTCCAGTTCCTCGAAGTAAATTCTGCATCATCTCTTCTTGTCTTTTCAAAAGCTCTTCATGCATTGCTCCCGTCATCATCTCCATCTCATCTCTGGTGATGAAGACCGAGGCTTGGTTCGCTCCTGAGGAAGCCTCTTGACTCCCTTTATGCTGACTCCTCTCTACTCTTTGCCTTCTACTTGATTGCCTTGTCATAGCTTTTCAGATCTGAATCCTTAAGTCTTCAAATTCAACTTCCAAATGATAGAATCCCTGAATTAGCCTTCTCAGTGAAAGCATCAAAATGTTTGCGCCAAAATTGGTCAGTGTTTGTACTAAAATTGGGCACAACACTCTTCGGAAGTATTTGAAGAGATAGAAATGAAGAATAGAAATGGAAAAGGAGGGTTATCTAACAAATACTTCAAAAACAAATGATAAAAATACGCAGGAACACGGGAATTTAGAGTGGTTCGGCGTATTGCCTATGTCCACTATGAAATTGATGACTTTATTGATATTTCTTTAATGATTACAACTGATTTCAGCGGATTAAAGCAGATTACAACGGATTATAATAGTGAAATTCGAGCACGGCAGCAGCCTTGAAGCGCAAAAGTGTTTCCGGCAGAGTCTGGACATCCAAGAGCAAAAAGATCCTTTGGGTTGTACGTAAGCTCCTGTGAAAATTTCATAGCATTTGGACTTATGGATTGCAAGTTATGATCGATGCAAGTGTGGCTTCCCGCACGTTGTTTTCTTCGTATCGATACTTCTTCGCATCGATATGTTCGAATCGATCCAGGCACGTGCCTGTAGATTGACGTGGTGCTAACTACTCAGCTCGATCCATTTTTTGTGCCGAATCGACCGAGTCTTCTCACATTTGTGCCTCGTTCGTATCGATTTCACTCGCTCATGTTCGAGTCGACCGAAGCTACTCTGTTCGTATCAAGTGCTGTGGTTCTGTTCTCATCGATCTAGGCCATATTGTTCATATCAATTACGTGGTTCTGTTCGCATCGATCGAAGTTGTTCCATCTTGATGGATGCGAACAACCGATGGTGTAATGGATACGAACAGATGGTTGCGCGAGTGTTTGATGGTTACGAACAATCGACAATGTGATGGATACGAACAGCGGCTCCATGATGGGTATGAACAGTGTAGTTCAGATGGATTCGAATGTATCGATTCGAACATGGATTTGATGGATACGAACAAGGCCCATGAATCGATGGATACGAAGTGCACTAAACCTGATGGATACGAATGAGAGCAATGTTCAATTTTGCATCGATCATATCTTGAGCATATGAACTCGAATTGACTTGAAATTTGGAATGTTGGCTTCTACGGCTTTGCTCGTCATGTCTTGTCAATTGTAGCTCGATCCAGACTCAGACAAAATTCATCGATATCCATAGTGAGCCCGCGAACAACCAATCTTCGGGACGAACTGTCTTTGGTTTATAGTCAATTCCTTGGTGTCACGACCTTGCTAAAAGGCGGGATAACAACTAGATTCTTACATAAGATAATAATATGTAAAAATTCATTTTGAAACTTTTAGAATTAAGTATTTGGAATAACAATAAACTAGACTATACATAAGTATTGATTTCATATCTGGATTCTTGTATAAGATAATAATATATAATATATAGATCTAGTATTGGAATAAGGATAGATGGGAGTGTATATAAATATTGATCGCATATATTAACTCTTATATAATGATAATAATGATAATTTACAATATATATCTAATAGAATATATAATATATCTAACATAATATAGTTATAATTTTGTTTTTGTGTTTCAACTATAGATT
Source organism: Allium fistulosum (assembly GCA_030737815.1). Lineage (NCBI taxonomy): Eukaryota > Viridiplantae > Streptophyta > Magnoliopsida > Asparagales > Amaryllidaceae > Allium > Allium fistulosum. The sequence continues at coordinate 1,531,088,776 of CM060902.1, forward strand.
AAAATAATATTTATATTGTTAGAAACGATAAAGCATTAAATTAACAAAAATTACAGTAAGATTAAAAAATCCGGTGGTGCTAGAAGATATGAATATTTATATGGTTATTCGGACAAACTTGTAAGAAAAAATTATAATAAATTGTGCAAAATAAGAAATTTTCTAATTATTTTTACTTGTTTATTATTTAGGATGAAAGTTATCATGATGTTCTTACTCTTAAAGATTAGACAAAAGGATGGTTGATTAAAAACTATAACAAACACAACGAAGGAGGTGAACTTCTAATTGTAGGATATTCAAGCAAGGTATGTAGTAATTGTATTTCGCATAGAAATATTATTTAATAGTAACTAAAAACCCGGGCATCTTTGAAATTAAAATCATGTAGTTGGCGAATTACCAGTATGTATTTTTTCATATATAAATATTTAAATAATATTTATTAAGTACTTTAACTAATAGTGTTAATTCCATATAAGATGGATTATACACATATGTAGGCGAATTGTATGTTTAAATTATTTAAAATAAAATTTAAACGAAACACATAGATAATGGGTAGTAGATGTGCAATATTCTATGTATATAAATACACACGCACGCACACCCTATAGTAAATTATCGGCATAAATTTCAAAAATATAAGGACTGAGTAAATCATCCAAGATATATTTGGAATAAATATAAATGAGTGTAGATTAATATTTATTCCATGTCTAGATTTTTATATGTAATGATAATATATAATATATAAATCCTATTTTTGAATAAATGATACATGATGGGAGAGTGGGGAGTCAAAATGTAATGAGATGGTGAATGTAAACAATTCGACTTGAAACTTTAAAAATTAAGCATTTGGCATAAAAATAAATTAGAGTGTAGATAAATATTGATTGCATGTCTAAATTCTTTTATAGATAATAATATGTAAAAGTTCATCTTAAAACTTTTAGAATTAAGTATCTGGAATAAAAATAAATTAGAGTGTGGATAAATATTGATTACATATCAAGATTTTTATATAAGATAATAATATATAATATATGATCTAGTATTGGAATGAGAATAGATGAGAGTGTACATAATAGTGATCGCATATATCAATTCTTATATAATGATGATAACGATAGTATATATAATATATGTGTATATATATATATATCTAATATAATATAAAATATATCTAATAAAATATACTTTTAATTTTGTTTTCGTGTTTCAGCTATAGATTAAAATAATATTTATGTCGTTAGAAATGATGAAGTGCTAAAGTTAAAATAAATTAGAGTATTCATTACAAACTCCAGTAATGCCGAAAGATGCAAAGATTTATGTGATTATTTAGACAATATTGTAAGAAAAAATTGTAATACATTATGTATAATAAGAAGCTTTTAATTATTTTTGCTTCTTTATTATTCAGGATGAAAGTTATCATAATGTTTTTACTCTTAAAGAGGAGATAAAAGGATGGTAGACAAAAAATCATAATAAATATAGCAATGGAGCTGAACTTCTAATTGTAGGTTATTCAAGCACGATATATAGTTGATGTATTTTTTTTCAAAGGTTTTTTCATTTAATATAATAGCACATATTTTTTCAAAGGTATGTTTAATTATGTTTTCAATTTTTGATAAATGATAAACGAAGAGGATACACACACTCACTCACACAGACACATACACACACACACATATACATACACATACAAACATACTTATAAGAAGAAAGAGGATGAGTATATAGCAAAAACCTCATATAAATCTGTTTCTTAATGCGTACAACAGATATATAAAATCAATAAGAAAAAACTATTAAGAGAAGAAAATTGGATACAGTTAATGAAGCAGGAAATGATTATAAATTAGCTTACCAACACCCATTGTCGTACAAAATGGTTTTAAGAGCTAGGGTTCTACTAAGTTGTACATGATATATTGAAAACGCATATACACACACTTATATATGTAGTAGTTTAAATATGTATTTTAATATCTTATTGACACAAATTATTTATTCAGCATCAATAGTGATTAGAAAAAAGGTTTCATCAACCTTGTATCTCACAACTTGCAATTAATTACTTGAGGATTACCATAACCCAGGCATCTTTAGAAGTTGAATCATGTGGTGGACTAATTAGTGGTATGTATCTTTTTCATACTTAAGTATTTAAATAATATTTATTAAGTACTTTTACTACTACTGTTGGTCCTACATAAGATGGATTATATACCCGTGCAGGCGTATTGTTTATTTAACTTATTTAGAATGAAATTTAAATGAAACACATAAATAATTGGTTGTAGATGTGCAATATTTTATGTATGTAAATAAACAGGCACACATGCCCCATAGTAAATTATCACTATATATTTCATAAATATAAGGACTGAGTAAATCATCCAAGATATATTTGGAATAAACATTAATGAGTGTCATAAATATTGATTCCATGTCCAGATTTTATATGTAATAATAATATATTATATATAAATCCTATATTTGAATAAATGATACATGATGGGAGAGTAGGGAGTCAAAATGTAATGAGATGGTGAATGTAAACAATTCGACCTGAAACTTTAAAAATTAAGCATTTGGCATAAAAATAAATTAGAGTGTAGATAAATATTGATTGCATGTCTAAATTATTTTATAAGATAATAATATGTAAAAATTCATCTTAAAACTTTTAGAATTAAGTATCTGGAATAAAAATAAATTAGAGTGTGGATAAATATTGATTACATATCAAGATTTTTATATAAGATAATAATATATAATATATGGATATAGTATTGGAATGAGAATAGATGAGAGTGTACATAATAGTGATCGCATATATCAATTCTTATATAATGATGATAACGACAGTATATATATAATATATATATATATATATGTATGTATATATATATATATATATATCTAATATAATATAAAATATATCTAATAAAATATACTTTTAATTTTGTTTTCGTGTTTCAGCTATAAATTAAAATAATATTTATGTCGTTAGAAATGATGAAGCGCTAAAGTTAAAATAAATTAGAGTATTCATTACAAACTCCAGTAATGCCGAAAGATGCAAAGATTTATGTGATTATTTGGACAATCTTGTAAGAAAAAATTGTAATACATTATGTATAATAAGAAGCTTTTAATTATTTTTGCTTGTTTATTATTCAGGATGAAAGTTATCATAATGTTTGTACTCTTAAAGAGGAGACAAAAGGATGGTTGATAAAAAATCATAATAAATATAACAATGGAGCAGAACTTCTAATTGTAGGTTATTCAAGCATGGTATATAGTTGATGTATTTTTTTTCAAAGGTTTTTTCATTTATATATAATAGCACATATTTTTTCAAAGGTATGTTTAATTATGTTTTCAATTTTTGATAAATGATAAACGAAGGCGATACACACACTCACTCACACAGACACATACACACACACACACACATATATATATATACATACACATACAGACATACTTACAAGAAGAAAGAGGATGAGTATATAGCAAAAACCTCATATAAATCTGTTTCTTAATGCGTACAACAGATATATAAAATCAATAAGAAAAAACTATTAAGAGAAGAAAATTGGATACAGTTCATGAAGCAGGAAATGATTATAAATTAGCTTACCAACACCCATTGTCGTATAAAATGGTTTCAAGAGCTAGGGTTCTACTAAGTTGTACATGGTATATTGAAAACGCATATATACACACTTATATATGTAGTAGTTTAAATATGTATTTTAATATCTTATTGACACAAATTATTTATTCAGCATCAATAGTGATTAGAAAAAAGGTTTCATCAACCTTGTATCTCACAATTTGCAATTAATTACTTGAAGATTACAATAACCCAGGCATCTTTAGAAGTTGAATCATGTGGTGAGCTAATTAGTGGTATGTATCTTTTTCATATTTAAGTATTTAAATAATATTTATTAAGTACTTTTACTACTACTGTTGGTCCTACATAAGATGGATTGTATACCCGTGCAGGCGTATTGTTTATTCAACTTATTTAGAATGAAATTTAAATGAAACACATAAGTAATTAGTTGTAGATGTGCAATATTTTATGTATGTAAATAAACAGGCACACATGCCCCATAGTAAATTATCACTATATATTTCATAAATATAAGAACTGAGTAAATCATCCAAGACATATTTGGAATAAACATTAATGAGTGTACATAAATATTGATTCCATGTCCAGATTTTATATATAATAATAATATATTATATATAAATCCTATATTTGAATAAATGATACATGATGGGAGAGTGGGGAGTCAAAATGTAATGCGATGGTGAATGTAAACAATTCGACTTGAAACTTTAAAAATTAAGCATTTGGCATAAAAATAAATTAGAGTGTAGATAAATATTGATTGCATGTCTAAATTCTTTTATAAGATAATAATATGTAAAAATTCATCTTAAAATTTTTAGAATTAAGTATCTGGAAAAAAAATAAATTAGAGTGTGGATAAATATTGATTACATATCAAGATTTTTATATAAGATAATAATATATAATATATGGATCTAGTATTGGAATGAGAATAGATGAGAGTGTACATAATAGTGATCGCATATATCAATTCTTATATAATGATGATAACGACAGTATATAATATATATATATATATGTGTGTGTGTGTGTAATATATATATCTAATATAATATAAAATATATCTAATAAAATATACTTTTAATTTTGTTTTTGTGTTTCAGTTATAGATTAAAATAATATTTATGTCGTTAGAAATGATGAAGCGCTAAAGTTAAAATAAATTAGAGTATTCATTACAAACTCCAGTAATGCCGAAAGATGCAAAGATTTATGTGATTATTTGGACAATCTTGTAAGAAAAAATTGTAATACATTATGTATAATAAGAACCTTTTAATTATTTTTGCTTGTTTATTATTCAGGATGAAAGTTATCATAATGTTAGTACTCTTAAAGAGGAGACAAAAGGATGGTTGATAAAAAATCATAATAAATATAGCAATGGAGCTGAACTTCTAATTGTTGGTTATTCAAGCATGGTATATAGTTGATGTATTTTTTTCGAAGGTTTTTTCATTTAAATATAATAGCACATATTTTTTCAAAGGTATGTTTAATTATGTTTTCAATTTTTGATAAATGATAAACGAAGACGATACACACACTCACTCACACAGACACACACACAGACATATATACATACACATACAGACATACTTATAAGAAGAAAGAGGATGAGTATATAGCAAAAACCTCATATAAATATGTTTCTTAATGCGTGCAACAGATATATAAAATCAATAAGAAAAAACTATTAGGAGAAGAAAATTGGATACAGTTCATGAAGCAGGAAATGATTATAAATTAGCTTACCAAAACCCATTGTCGTACAAAATGGTTTCAAGAGCTAGGGTTCTACTAAGTTGTACATGGTATATTGAAAACACATATATACACACTTAAATATGTAGTAGTTTAAATATGTACTGTAATATCTTATTGACACAAATTATTTATTCAACATCAATAGTGATTAGAAAAAAGGTTTCATCAACCTTGTATCTCACAACTTGCAATTAATTACTTGAAGATTACCATAACCTAGGCATCTTTAGAAGTTGAATCATGTGGTGGGCTAATTAGTGGTATGTATCTTTTTCATATTTAAGTATTTAAATAATATTTATTAAGTACTTTTACTACTACTATTGGTCCTACATAAGATGGATTGTATACCCGTGCAGGCGTATTGTTTATTTAACTTATTTAGAATGAAATTTAAATGAAACGCATAAATAATTGTTTGTAGATGTGAAATATTTTATGTATGTAAATAAACACGCACACATGCCCCATAGTAAATTATCACTATATATTTCATAAATATAAGGACTGAGTAAACCATCCAAGATATATTTGGAATAAACATTAATGAGTGTACTTAAATATTGATTCCATGTCCAGATTTTATATGTAATAATAATATATTATATATAAATCTAGTATTGAAATTAATTATACATTATGAGAGAGAAGGGAAATGAAATGTAATGAGAGGGTGAATGTAAAAATTCACTTTGAAACTTTACATATTAAGTATTTGGCCTAAACATAAATTTGAGTGTAGATAAATATTGATTTCATATACAGATTCTTTTATAAGATAATAATATATATAAATTCATCTTAAATTTTTTAGAACCAAGTATTTGGAATAAAAATAAATTAGAGTGTAGTTAAAAATTGTTTGCATGCCGAGATTCTTATATGAGATAATAATATATAATATATAGGTTCAGTATTGGAATAAGAATAGATGAGCGCATATATAAATATTGATCGCATATATCAATTCTTATATACTGGTAATAAAGATAATACACACATAAGCGCGCGTGTGCGCATGCCCACACACACAGCCGCACACACACACACACACACACACACACACATATATATATATATATATATGTAAAGTAGAATATAATAAATGTAAACAATTTAAGTTAGGAAAATAGGGAGTTTTGGCATTTTAAGTAAACTAATTTATTTGATTAGCAAAGGTGAGTGAGAATAATGACTTTAATTAAAGGAAAAGAATACAAGAAGACATTAATAAATTCGTTAAATAGAAGAAAGAATGTTGTAGCATTTAACTAAAAAGACATTGGAGAGAGATATGGTCAAAAGAATAAGAGGTATTTTCAGACTTGAAAATCTGGATCCGAAATTTTTTTGCAAAGAAATGAGATTTGGACATAGCTAAGCTTAAAATTTGAAGAAGTGATACACATGAAAGTTGTAGCCACTGCACTTTACTACGGTTTGAAAAAAATAAATCCTCCATTTGGATAAGGTATGAGAAAGATATAGTAGAAGGAAGAAGATGCAAAATTGAAGAAGTGACAGGGCAATTTATAAGCAAGAGAATAAAGTAAATTACTAAAATAGCCTTGTCCTTTACCCTCTACATACACTTGCCACATCGCCACACTTGCCACCCTACCATGCTTAGCCAACATGCTTTTAAACATCTTGCTTTACATACTTAAGTTTGTATATACATATACAAATACAAACTGTTAACCTAAAAAATGGATCGACACCCTGGATTGAGTGTGAAAGCATCAACCCTGTTCTTACAGAGCAATAAGATAGAGAATAAATGTAGAGAAAGCATAAATAGTAAGAAAACAAGAAGATTTTTATAGTGGTTCAACTGTTAACAAAGTCTACGTCCACTTTCTAACTTTTATTATTGACTGATTACTGTTACAAGGTAATTAGATTACGGAGTTATTGAATATCCCGAATTAGACTAAGTCCCCAATGCTGGAGTTCACTGGAGAATCACAGTAAACCCCTTGGGTGACTATTGTGAGGAGGAAAGAGAAGAGTGAACAATAGTTTTTGCAGAGTTTCAACAGTTAGTCCAGAGGATCCCGTTTACGTTGTAGATAGGTGAGTATTTATAGTGGTCGGAGAGCTACTGGGCCAAGCCTTCTTGCCAGATGCTTGCAAATGATCACATGAAAACACAATGCAAGTTTTGTCATGAACCGAGCTAAAAAGATGAACCGCTAGCGATCCATAGCTTCGGCTCGATGGCGATATAATGCCTTAGTATGCTTCCCCTTGCTTTGTTCCTTAAATATCGTAGCGACCTGGTGAGAATGTATGGATCGCTAGTGATCTATATACTTAGCCAGTTTTAGGACTTTGTCTTCTGGGTAGCACTTATTGTCTCGTGCTGGTATTATCCCTGTAGTCTCATAGCATGTTGCCTTGTTTTGATGACGGTCGACTTACTGGTTACATTAGACTGCTGATTGAACTAGACGAATGCTTGTCTCTTGAATTAAACAGCTCAGAGTCTCATCAAGCTAAACCATTATTCTAAGAATACACATTGGATCATGATGCGAGAAGATCGATGGACCCATGAGAAAATACCATGGATCTCTAGTGATCCATATCCTTAGCATGTTTTTGCGTTTTGTTTTTCTGATTTCTCTTGGCTTGTTGTTCTAGTCCTTTTGGTTGGCTCTTGAGCTATTTTGACTCGACCAAGTTGTTTCGAGTTCCTTTGGATTCTGCTGGGTTAAAAACCTGGATATCATTTTCCCCCTAGAGTATGCCTTTATTGAAAACAAGGCGTGCTCTAGAACTAATTACTTTCCAGTTTCTAGACTGTCATTGCTTGTCATAACAGCCCAAATTTTACCCCATAACTTTCTAAAATGCCTCGATGCAACATATGGATCTCGCTAGACAAATTTGATTGATCACAAGCAATTCGATGGACTGCTTGTGATCTATAGCCAATGGATCGCTGGTGATCCAATTACTTAGCATTTTTTCTATCGTGCAATTTTCCTATATAGATGCCTCGAGCCGACCTATCTCCAGTTCCACTTTCTGCTTACTTTCTGCTTGTGACCCAATTCAATTGGATCCATCAACACCGCCGATCATCCTTCACCAGAACCCTTCGTCGGTGGCTATCCTAAACTTCGCCTTGCCTTGATTTCAGCCAAGCTCCTTTTGGATTGCCACCAACCAAACCTTAACTCCATCATTTTCTTCCTTGGATCGCCACTGATCTACCGTGTTTGGATCATTGAGTTGAAAACTCCAACTATCTTTGCCTTTTGATCCTTAGTTCGAGGTGGGTAATGTTGATTCTGATGTTCATTTAGCGATTCGACGACGGAGTGTATTGGTGATGATTATAGCAAAGACCCCGAGTTGATTGTGATTTATGGAGGAAGATAGTAAATCGAGTCTTAATTTCCTCATGGAATGACATTCGGGCCTTGCCCCAGTGCTTGACATGTTTTGTTATCTTCATCCATAGAAACAAAATTGATTCGTACAAAGTTTCATTGCCGATACTGCATGACGCATCGCGAATTGGTTTCACCCTTTTGGAGGATTCAAATTGGCTTTATTTTCCTTTGCACGCTCGATGTACCTGTACTGGGAAGATCTTTCCACATCGCTATGGACAACAGATCCATTATCAATCATTGATCGATAACGGGTAAGTGTAGAAGAAGCAATTTCAAGAAACGATATGGAAAGTCCTTTTCCTTTTCCACTGGTGAACTATCTATATAGGAAGAGCGTTTGTAGTGTTTAGGACACCGAGCTCACACCCCATAGATAACACACCACACTTACCCCGGTACATACTTGAAATCCGACGTGTCGGCGTGTATCGATATTTCTTCGGAATTAAAGTGTTGTAGGGGGATTCATAGTTTAGAGTAGAATTACCTAACTGTTTCAGATGCAAGTCCTATTTGTTTAGAATGAAGTACCCGTCTTCTCGTCGTAAGTCCAGCAGAGGAAGTCCAACACTTTTGGAAGCTGAATCGTTGTCTATCGCCCCTTCTTCTGCTTCGTAGGCTAAATATAGTCAACTAGTTCCAGTTGGTCCGGTAGTGGATCGAACTCCTTCGAACTTCAGAGTTCTTCTTAATCCACCTGAGAGAGCTTCCACTGTGATCTCCGCCAAGGTTTTACATGACATTTGCTTGCAACATGGCATTCTGGAGAACGACGTGCATCTCCCAGAGAAGAATGAATTCGCCTATATGCCGCCTTCGGGATATACTACTTGTCATCGATATATTTGCCTAGACGGAGCAGTGCCCCCTTTCAATGACTTCTTAAGAGAAACCTTTCGAACTTGGGAATAGCCCCATTCTAGATTCACCTAATGGATAAGACATCTTAACTTGCCTGCAAGTTCTATTTATGCGGACATTCAACCATGCTCTGAGTTTCGACGAGCTGAGATATTTTCTCTCGTTTAAAAGGAGAGTCAAGTGCCCACCTCTAGTTGTGATTGAAGCTCAGAGAAATAGCAAAATCGTGTTGCAACTATAGAGCAATTTATCTCAATTCAAAACTTGGTACTTCTTCGTTAGATGTCCCAAAGGGTTCAATCGCCTTGCGACAACGGGGGAGGAGGTGTAAGTTCCCTTCCATAGTTATTGAGCTCCAATATGCCGCTATGGAATTTCTAACAAGTCAAATAATTCCTATAGTTATTCCGAGGCCAAATAAAGACCTATCTCTTGACAAAAAATTTCGTACCTTGAAGGCTATAGATGCCGAGGGAAGATCGGTTAAATTCTTGCTAATGGACGAACACTTGCTTCGATATGGACTGCTGCATCTAGGGCGATCTGCCGTAGCAATTAAAGTCCCGTCTCCTTCTCGTTCCAGAATACGAACGTGCTTTACTTCTTCATCCCATGTTTCTGAAGAGGGTGTTTTTCAAGAAAGGGAAAGCTTGTTCGGTGAGTCAGCTGAAGAAACTCATGAGGGAAAAGATGCCACGACCGAAGCCAGCTGCCCGACTAGGATGCCACCGATTCCAAAGGAAGGGGAAGAAGAGTTTAAACAACGAGATGGCAAGGCTGTAATATCAATGGAAAAGGAAGAGGTTGAAATTGAGAGTATTTGTGTTGAGTTCTCCTCTAATGATGATGATGATTTCAATGTAGATTCCAATGATGGAGATTCTGAATCATGTGACGAGACTCCGATGATGAGTCCTGTTATTCCGAACTCGCTACCCTAAGAGACCCACAATAAAGATGCTGCCCTAAAAGTCAAGCGACGTCGGGATTGACCGATTAAAGATGCCAGTGTAGACTTTGGTGATCTTAGCAACGTTTACGTCGATTTTGATGTACTCATGGGGGAAGATTTCAGATTTGAAGAGATGTCTCCTCACTCAGGCCATGTTGCACCCAAAATCAGTCCAATTTCTACCACAATGGCTGCCCGATCTAGTTCGCAAAGATTCATATATGCCCCTTCTTGGAGCGATCCAGATTGATTTGGAACAAGCCGATGGATGGAAAAAATTATGCAAACAGTTGGCGGATACAAACCGCAATAACTACCAAGAATTCCTCTCCTTTGAATCGAAGAAGGATGACTTTGAGAAAGCATTGGCAGAACGCGATGCCAGAATTAAATGACTGGTAGAAGAAAGGGACGCGACATTTCGAGAGAGTAAAAATAGCGCCGGCTTGATGAAAGAGCTGAAGGAGGCTCATAAGAAAATATAGATCGTATATCGGAATGAAATTAAGAAGGCCCATGCGGAATAAGTTAATTTAAAAGAGGAGTTCGAAGCTCGCAACATGATTATCGAAGCCCAGAAGAAGACTATCGTTGATCAGACAAGATTGTCGAAGGGCATAACAAGGCAATCGTGGAGTATGAAGGGATTGTGATGTCTCGTGATAAGACTATCTTTGATCAAGCCCAGACGATTGCCCTACTCCAAGAAAGAGTTGCGTAGCTTAGCGTCGATAAAACTCGTGGTAAGGTTGAAAAAGGCCGCTATTATGGTGGATTATTTGGAGCTACAAGACACCTTCGAGAGGAAAATGGAAAAGATGGATGATACCATCTTAAACTTCTGCGTCAACTCCCTGTTGCATCAGGGGAGTCGTAGTTACTTAAGACCCAAGTTCCTACGCACTCTCGTCGTGGTTTGGGAGGATATTTTGACCTGTTAACAAGATAGCGGGAATGTCTATACTGAGCGGGAGCTAGAAAACGCCTATCTTAATGAAGAATCAAAGGAAGCGTTGATAGAAGGCTGGGAAATTCTACGAATTGGATGGGAACAGGAAGCTGCCGATGTTGCTATGGCAGCAACAGTCAAAACATCGCCAGAGCCCCTTTTTTCCAAAATAGGCGAATCGTTGAGGCAGCCTCGCGATCCTTTGGCAATTTTTGGGCCTGAAGCTTCTCCGTAGATTGTGCAACCATCCAAAGAAGGAGAAGGCGGTGAATATAAGATCGACATTCTCGGCCACTCCTTTGATGTAGGTGACCTCCTTATTTCTCCCGAGTTCAAGAATTTTCAACTCATGCCGTAGGAGCAAGACAAACTTAATGCTTTCATTTTTGATCTTATAGGTCCGTCTTCCTTACACGCTGATCCACCAGTTTCCTTAATACCTGGACCCGTCACTATTTCGACCGCTTCTGTACTCATCTCCGTAGCTACTCCGGTTGCTGTGTCTATATCCGGTTCGTAGCCAGGACCGGAGTCTGAGTAGATCATCGCATTGCATGGCTTGGATGATCCTTTCGTATCTTTGGAGGGCGACTTTGCGGTAGCCGATGCTCGAAAGTAGGAGATCCAGATTGAGCAGATGCGTAAGTCCGAACAGCAACTGGTTTCCATCAAGAAAGAAAGGGTTGAAGCGGTAAAATCCTCGAAGAGCCCTCGCAAATCCTGAGACTTCCGAGAAGTTAAAGAGCAGGGAGGAGATATCGGCACTAAGGAGATAGTCGATATCATCGATAGTGACATTACCCCTGGCCAGGATTCTAAGGGGAAGCAAAAACTTCCAACCAAAGGCAGGAAGGGGAGCTGCGGAAAAAGGCGTTGAGAAGCCCGAATGGCAGTGAAGCTGATTCTTGAGGCATTTTGTTTTGTTTTGTTCAAGTGCAGAGTCTGAACTTACTGCTTTTGCTGTACTGTCTGTACTTTTCCTTTTTGTTGGACGGTATTGTGTGGGTACGGCCCCCACATTTTGACCTTGCACAAAAAAGCTATAAGTAATTGCTGACGTTTTGATTGTAACTTTACCTATCTGCTTATCTGTGTTTTGTGTACTTATGTCTATTCCGCTTACTTCTTTTGTATTTTATCTAGTCTTGTGACTACTGCCAAAATTCTTTGTTTGGAGTAACAAAACTTATGAAGTGTTTTTGTTCTTGAGCATTTCTATTCGAGTACCGGTGTATGCCTTTAGTTCATAGCACTGTTTACTTCGAACGCTTGACAAATGATCGGTTAATCTGAGTGTTTGCTTTATGGTTCCTATCCTTAGGAACTTATGATTTGAACAGCATAATTCTAGAATTATTGTTGGTTGACAATTGGAGTTTTCTGCCATTTTGTAGCACTTTGATTTTGTTAGATTCATTATCGTTACTCTTGGTAATGAGAGCGGGTTGATTCTTGTTATTCCTACAATAGATAAGTTTCCCAGTATTGTCGGGGCAATTCTGGTACTTAAAAGTGTGCGCAACTTATTAGAAGTATGCGTGGCTCATGGGATGCATGGCTTTTAAGAAGTATGCACGGCTTATGGGATATGGGGCTTTTCGGGACCGATATGACCCATCAATCCAGAAAGGTTTTAAAACTTCTCAATGTTGCCAATCTTCGGGCAACGTGAGGAATTTGTGCTTTAGGAGTGTGATTCCACAGCTCGAAAAGTTAGTGTGCAGCTTATGGGATGTGCGGTTTTTGATTTGAGCCATCCCGATGTTGCCGGAGCAACACCGGTTCTTTGAAGGCGGGGGATCAGGTTCCATCAATCCAGCGGTTTGAGTCGATTTGCTTCCATCGATCCGATGGGTAAGTGGGGCATACTTGAGTGTGATTCCACTATCCCAAGTAGCAATTGAATGGTTTTGAGCTGATTTGACCTTGTTGACTCAGCAAGTTACTATTATGAACACATTTTTATTGGTTTAGAAAGCGAATCAATTTTATTAAGAAAAGCTGGGCAAGTTCTGCCTATTTACAATGCCCCCGATATCTAAGATGGCTTATTTGCTGTAAAATAGAAAGTACAAAAGGTAGTTTTCAGATAAAGTAACAACGCAGTGATTTGTTGTTCCATGCTCTGGGAATTTGGATTCCGTCAGTGGTTGTCAGTTTGAAAGTTCCATCCCTTAGCTTTTGATTGATCACATATGGCCCTTCCCAGTTTGGCCAGATGGCTCCCGCCACGGGATAGACTCATTTGAGGGCGAGGTCTCCTACTTCAAAGGTTTGGTTGTGAATTTTGGTGTTGAAGTACTACGCGACCCTTTTTTGGTAAGCAACGGTCCTCAACTCGGCTTCTTCCCTCCTTTCGTCAATCATATTAAGCGACTTGAGTAGGAGCTACTCGTTTTGTTTCTTATTGAAAATTTTCCTTTGATGAGAAGGGGATTCTAGTTCGACGGGAATCATTGCCTCTGAACCATATGCCAAGGCGAACGGAGTATGCCTGGTTGCCGTTGTGTGTGTTGTTCTATAGGCCTATAGTGCAAGTGCAAGCTCATCAACACGGCTTCCTTTTGCTTTAATTAATTGCTTTTTGATAGTGGACTTGATGATCTTATTTATTGCTTCCACTTTCCCGTTTGCTTGTGGATGAGCGACCGTGGAAAAGCTCTTCTCAATTCGAAAGCGTCTGTAAAAGTCTTTGAACTTTTCTGTGGCACACCAAACCTGCAAATAATGTTTTTAGTAACAAAATTAATGACTTTCTTTGTAGTAATGGTGGCCAACGATTTCGCTTCAGCCCATTTCATGAAATAATCAACAGCAACTATAGCGTATTTGGCCCCTCCTTTTACTATTGGCAGTACGCCAATAAATTCAATTCCCCATATTGCAAACGGCCATGAGCTGACCATCTACATTAGCTCTATTGAGGGATTTCTTTTAATCTTGCCGAATCTTTGGCAACGATCACACCGTCTGACGTAGTCTGCTACATCGCGGTTTAATGTTGGCTAGAAATATCCATATCGAAGGACTTCTTTACAAGGGTTTGCCCCCCAATATCGTCTCCACAGTTCCCTTCATGAACTTCCTTCAGAATCCATTGAGCTTCGTCGTCGGTCACACATCTAAGTAAGGGGGTAGAGAATCCCCTTCGGTAGAGTATTCCATCCTGTATTATGAATCGCGATTATTTCTAGAGAAGCTTTTTCCATTGATTCCTATCAGTTGGAAAAGGTCCCTGGAAGAAAGAAGTCTTTGTGGCGTCATCCACGTTTTCGATTCGACGGCGGTCTCAAAATTCCAATCGATATCCATTTCGTCTATACTTGGAGCAGTCGGGTCTTAACCGGGACTAGTCCCAACAATTGAGCTTCCCCGGAGCTTGCCAGTTTATCTAAGTAGTTAGCCTTGGTGTTTTGCTACCGAGGGATATGAGTTATGGTGTAATGTTCGATGTCATTCAGCAACTCCTGTACTTTAGATAGATATGGGGCAAGATTCTCCCCTCGAGCCTGGTATTCGCCTTTCACAGTGTAGACGACTAGCTGAGAGTCGCTGTTGATGTGGACGGACTTTACTCTGAGTTCCTTCATGACCTTTAGTCCTGCTATCAACATCTCGTATTCCGCTTCATTATTTGTTGTAGGGAATTCCAAGCGTAAGGCGTAGCAAATGGCTCATCCTCCGGGGGTTTCAAGCACTACCCCTGCCCCGAACAGGGATTGTTAGATGCGCCATCGACGAAGAGTTTCTATCGTGTTTCCACTCTGGATGGTATTTCTACTTCGTCATTCCGTATGGTAAACTCGGCGATGAAATCTGCTAACACTTGCCCATTGATTGCCCTTCTCAGGTAGTAAGTGATATCATATTGGCTCAATTCGATATTCCATTTGAGGAGTTGCCAGGAAGTTTCAGGTCGGTACAATACTTGCTTCAGAGGTTGATTAGTCAGTACTTTGATCGGATGCGCCTGGAAATATGATCGTAACTTCCTAAATGAAATCAAGAGGCGATATGCTAGCTTTTCCAGCTTCGGGCAATTTTTCTCGGCTCAAGTAAACTGCTTGCTAATGTAGTACACGGGTCACTGGATTTTTACTTCTTCACGCACAAGGGCAGCGCTCAACGCATGAGGTTAGATTGCTAAGTAAATGAAAAGTCCTCTCCGTCCACTGGCTTTGATAGGATTGGCGGGGCTTCCTTGTGTCGTGGCAACTCTTCAAATGCAGTTTGACAAGCTTCATTCCACTCGTTTTTCTTCCCTTTCTTTAATGCATCAAAGAATGGTATACACTTGTCGGTGGCTTTCGAGATGAACTGGCTTAACGCTGCGATTTTCCCATTCAAGCTTTGTAGTCCCTTCTTGTTCTTCGGGGCTTGGACTTCTCGTAGGGCAATTATATGCTCTGGGTTTGCTTCGATGCCTCTAGCTCTCACTATAAATCCCAAGAACTTTCCAGAGGCTACCCCAAAGTGAAATTTGAGTGGGATGAGTTTCATTCCATATTTTCAGAGTATTACAAACATTTCAGTGAGATTATCCAGATGGTTGGCGGCTACCAACGATTTCACCAACATGTCATCCACGTAAACCACTATGGTTTTCCCGATCTGATGCTTGAACATAGCGTTTACTAATTTTTGGTAGGTTACCCTGCATTCTTTAAACCGAACAACATTACCCTATAGCAGTATAATCCTAGGTCGGTGATGAAATTGGTGATTCCTGGTCAGGCTCGTGCATCAGGATTTGATTGTAGCTTGAGTACATGTCCATAAATAATAGCAGTTCATGCATAGCCGTTCCGTACACAAGCTGGTCAATTCTAGGGAGTGGAAAACTATCCATCGGGCAAGCTTTGTTTAAGTCTGAGTAGTCGATGCAAGTTCTCCATTTTCCGTTGGACTTCTTGACCAAAACCGGGTTAGATACCCATTCAGGGTAAGTCACGTCACGGATAAAACCATTGGCCATCAACTTGTCTACTTCTTCTCTTAACGCCTTGGACCGCTCAGGGCCCAGGCTGTGCCTCTTTGGCTTTACCAGTGTAAACCTGGGGTCAATGTTGAGTGTGTGACATGCAATTTCTGGCGATACCCCACACATATCGGAATATGCCTAGGCGAACACATCCAAGTTGGCGCAAAGAAATTTAGTGAGTTCCAATCACATCTTATTTCCAAGGTGTGATCTAATTTTCAAGCCCTGCATTGGGTCATCCATGTTGACAGGGACAGACACCGTCAATTCTGCCGGTGCTGCCCAATCCTCCCCTGAACTTTTCTTTCTAGTGTCCAAAGCGTCGTCGAACCAGCTATGGTCCCCAAGCTAGGGCGGCTCTGTAGTTGCTATTTGGTAGGTTCATGAATGTGGAGAGTTCTCCCCACATCCTTCCCCTTTTCTTTTCTTTTGGATTCACGAGGTTCTGCGATATAACATTCCCTGGCGACACCTTGGTCTCCTTTGATCACTCCAACTTCGTTTTCCATTGGAAATTTCATGGTAAGGCACCATTGGGCTAAAGCGATTTCGAAATCCATCATTGTGGGCCATCCCAAGAAGACATTGTACGCCGAAATTTCATCTATGATCAAAAAAGTTTGGGTGAGGGCGGCTCTTCGGTCGCCTACCCCAAGTTCTACAGGTAAGTCAATCGTTTCGAAAGGTTTTTTAGGCTCACCGGTGAATCCTTGGATTTTTGTTTGGCTTGCAGATACCTCTTTCATGTTGATCTTCATTTGGTCGAAGGTATGTTTGAAAAGAAAATTCACAGAACTGCCGATGTCAACCAATACTCATCGGACCACAACGGGTCCCATTCCTACTGTTACTACCTTGGGATCAAGAGTTGGAGCTTCAATCCCTTCGGTGTCCCTATTTTGGAATACTATATAATTTAAAGTTTTCTACTGCTTGGCTGGAGCTCCATCTTCGATTGCGAGGCACAATTACTTCGGGATGTGCTTTAACGAACTCGCATACCGCTCCATTTCTCCCAAACTTCTCTACGCGGGATGTGGTCCTCTAGATATCGTTCCAATGATGAGTCTCTGGTCAGTTCTCTTTGATCCCTCTTCACTGGTTCTGGCTTGGTTTCTTCAATCCCTAGGAACTTGTGGAGCCACGGGTTGATCAGGATTTTGTGGTTTTCTTACATATTGTTGAAGCTTGTTCTCCAGGATCAGCTCTTCGATCAAGTTCTTAAGGTGACGGCATTCATTTGTGTTGTGACCATGCGTCTCGTGGAAGCGGTAGAACTTTCCTAAGCGCTTTCGTTGTTCAGTTGCTTCCTTCTTTGGGGGTTTTTTATACTCCTCTATCCCCTGTGTTGCCAGATAGATGTTCTCTGGAGTATCATTGAGAGGGGTGTAATTCACGGGCCTAAAGCCTTTAAGTCATTTATTGTAACCGTTTCTTTTATTGGAATTTTGGTTCTTCCTTTTTTGATCTTCGTCTTTCCTTGTGCTTCCTTCAGCAGTCCTGGAGGCATTTATGTTCTGGTTCATCGTCATGTCACTCTGCCCGACATTCATCGTTTGCACGCTAGTAGACTTCCTTTCTAACTCCTGCGCCTCTTCCAATCTCAAGTATTAACTCGCCTTACAGTTGAAGTCCTTCCTAGTGGTAGGTTGTTTCATCTTGATCCATTTTCCGAACTTAGTTTTGGAGTGGATGGCGCGGACCAAAGCCATGAAAACCATATTTTCTTACCTCTGTACCATGGTATTAACCTGGTTTATGAAAGACTTTAGAGATTTGTTTCGTCCCTGGTGTAGGCTGAACAAGGACATCACGTCTTTAGGGTCGCTGTGTGGAGTCTAAATTGATCAAGGAATCTCGTGGCTAGTTGGTCGAAAGTGGAGATAGATCTTGGTGGAAGCCTAGTGAACCACATGGAAGCAATTCCTTCCAGAAAAATGGGAAAACATCCACAGCGAACAGTGTCCGACGCATTTGCTCGTCCATGTACCAACTGTACTTGTACAAATGGGGTTTTGGGTCCTTTGTTCGGTCATAGAATGGAATAGTTGGCATAGTGAACTTTTCTAGATGCCACTCATTCAAGATCTCGTCAGTGAAGGGAGACCGACTTGGAGCGGATCCCCATTCATCATCTCTTCTATTCTTATTCTCGTCCAATCGCTTGACTATAAATGTGATAAATGCCTCTGACGTCCGATAGTTCGGGGGTCGGTTGTTAGTCACCATACCAAGCGTTTGGCTTTGCAAACGGTTTCGGCGATTGGGTTGAAGCCTAGGCTCTCCTGTCTTCGGAAGAGCTACTCCCTCGGGGTCCCGTTGGCTTACGGTTGGCCTAATTGGGGTAGTTTGGACATCCCTAGCGTTATTGAATGCATTGGCATTTCCTTCCAACTTGCCGTCGTTAAATTGCTCTCCATCTTCTAAGTTGGAGAGGTCCATGCCTATGTCCTCTTGCAGGGTCTTCGCTCGTTGGTTCAAGTTTGTGGCTAGTTGCCTTATGGTTGGTGGAGTACTTGTATTTCCATCCACATTGATTCCCACGGTTCCAGCTATTAGCCCTCTTTGCGGCTACTTCCTGTTTCTTCTGTTTAGACTAGAAACGGAAGAATCTTCTTGTTCTACAGCAGCTGCGGCTTTGGCCATTGTTCTTGGAGCAGGTTGTGATTCTAAGGTCAAGAAGGCATTAAGCTTATCCATCAGAGCTCTCTGACTAATTCCCATTTTCTGATTGATTTCATCAACCATTTTATTCAGCTCATCTCTTGTAGCGACTTCGCGTTGATTGGAGGATTCTGGCAGTTGATCCCCTACGTTAGCGCCATTTACTTTGGTTTGTTGATGATTTATCTCCTCTCCGACTATTACTGCCCCTACAGATCTTTCAGAAGCGGTTATTCTTCTTCCCCGAGCCATTGATTTTTAGCAGCAGAACTTTTGAATAGAGATTAAGGATTTAACTTCTGAACCTATCTGATCGAAAGTAGATAGCTAGATCTAAACCTAAGTTGAAATTCTCAATGAAATCACCAAAATATTAACCCAAAAAATGGATCAACACCCAAGATTGAGTGTGAAAGCACTAGCCCTGTTCTTACAGAGCAATAATATAGAGAATAAATGTAGAAAAAGCAGAAATGGTAAGAAGACAAGAAGATTTTTACAGTGGTTCGACTGTTAATGAAGCCTACGTCCACTTTATAACTTTTATTGTTGATTGATTGTTGTTACAAGGTAATTGGATTATGGAGTTATTGAATATCCTGAATTAGACTAAGTCCCCAATGCTAGAGTTCACTGGAGAATCATAGTAAACCCCTTGGGTGACTATTGTGAGGAGGAAAGAGAAGAGTGAAGAATAGTTTTGCAGAGTTTCAACAGCTAGTCCAGAGGATCCCCTTTATGTTGTAGATAGGTGAGTATTTATAGAAGTTTGAGAGCTACTGGGCTAGGCCTCCTTGCAATATGCTTGCAAACGATCACAGGAAAACACGATGCAAGTTTCATCGTGAACCAAGCTAAATAGATGGATCGCTAGCGATCCATAGCTTCGGCTCGATGGTGATCCAATGCCTTAGTACGCTTCCCCTTACTTTGTTCCTTAAATATCGTAGTGACCTGGTGAGAATGTATGGATCACTAGCGTTCCATATACATAGCCAGTTTTTAGACTATCTTCTGAGTAGCGCTTGTTGTCTCATGTTGGTATTGTCCCTGTAGTCTCGTAGCATGTTGTCTTGTATTGATGATGGTCTGCTTACTGGTTGCATTAGACTGTTGATTGAACTAGACGAATGCTTGTCTCTTGGATTAACCAACTCAAAATCTCATCAAGCTTAACCATTATTCATAGAATTCACATTGGATCATGACGCAAGAAGATCGATGGACCCATGAGCAAACATGATGGATCGCTAGCGATCCATGGGCTATTGTAACACCCCTAATTTTTAGGAACATTATTTAGGACATTTAATTAGTTAAATTAAATAAAAATGATTAGGGATTGAGATTTGCGTTAATAGAAAGGTAGCCATGCCATTTACGCAGATGAACTAAGGGGAAAATGAAATAAAATGTTAGGGTTATAAACAAGGGCAATATAAGAACAAGTATTATTCATATACCCTAAACCCCATACATGTTCATTATTCACATTCACAAAACAAAAACTAAAGCTAAAGGTCGGCCACCATTAAGGAAGAACAAGAAGAGGATAAGAGGAAGAAGCTTAGGCCATCAAATCCATTCTCAAATCTCAACTCCTTAATCACAAAGCGAAATTGAATAATAACTACATCTCATATTTTTAATTGATTTTGGTTTTAGGTTAAATCCGAGCTAATTTGCAAATGCTTTTCCATGTTTTGATTATTAAATTAGATATATATGTTTGTTCATGATTTATGCAAATTCATATATAGATATGTTTTAATGTGAAAACCCTATTAAATAAAATCCAAATGCCATGCAATTTTATTATATGATCAGAAATGATATTCTAGAGATGGGTTTCAATTTTCATAATTTTCTAAATTAATGTGGCATTAATTTTCTAGTAAAGAAAATTGTTGTTTGGATTTAAAAATATTTACGGATAATATATGTATGTTTTGGGTCTGAAATTAATATATGTTAGAAAACATATGAAAAATGATTTATGAGAATTTTTATAGACTTTTCCTAAGTTTTTAAATAAGTATATAAATTTATTTAAGGTATGGGATTTAAATGTTTTATATATTTATAAAACGAGAAGGGGTATTTTGTAAATAATTTAATTTGTTTATTTCAGAAATTTTGGCAGCACTTTTAGAAAAGATATTAGCAACCAATCATATTTTGACAAACAAAGCTGGTTAGTTGAAAAGAATTACTTTAAAAGGTTAAAAATAAGTTTAAACACGCTTTTTACATGTTTCACCACTTTCGGCACCTAGCTTTCGACTAAGTTCCTCCACCTCCATCACCATCGAAACCAATGCACATGATATCAAAGACTTGTTACGTAGCAAATTGGACTGAGGTAAAAGATATGAAGTCGAAACAACAGGTTCCTAAGGGGTCGAAGCTTTACTTTGTTTTTAAATGAAAATGCGTCTACTTTGTTTGTTCTTTCGACTTGGTTAGCTTCCGACTAGGTCAAATTGTTTTAAAGAAATGGTTTCAATAGAGTTTGTGCCTTTTCTTTTAAGTTAATGCTTTCGATGGGGCCAAAACCTCTTGCTACCGCTTTCCACCTTTCAAAGCAAATGGTTTCGAAAGGACTACTTTGTCTTCAAAATTTAGCTACTTCTCCAATGCTTTCGAAGGGTTGGTTTCGACACCATCACTTCTTTACTTAGGAAATAGCTTACGGTAAGAGTGCTTTCGATTTAGTTGTCCTACGACTCTTTGTTCTGTTGAAGGTAAAACCCAAAGGTTTCAAAAGGAAAGGTTTTAACTGGTCTCGAAAGGTTCTTCCACATGTTTTATTTTAACCCAAATGCTTTCGAAAGGTTTGATTTTATGAAAAGAATTTAGTGCTTTCGAAAGGTTTAAGATCGAAGGGGTGGTACCCAATGTTTTCGAAAGGTTCTACATGGAAGGTTTCCAAAGGTTTCAAAATGTATGTTTTGGCTTTTCGGCCTAAGGTTTTACTTGGTTTTGAAAGGGGTACTTTCAGTGTATTCGATAGGGGTACATTCAAAGATTTGAATGGTTTCATCAACAAAGTTTTATGTAAAGTATATGTAACATGGCAAGATGATTTGAGTAAAGCATAGAGTATATTTACCTTGTTTAAAGTATGATTATAAGATTAAATCATTTTGAAAGAAAAGGTTTTTAGGGAAAATTTATGGGTAGTTGACTCTAAGTAAAATGACTCGGATATTAGAATACCAAGTGAGACGGGTATAGGGTCGCGCCCTATACATTAGCTATTAGCCCCTAGTTAATTTAGTCCAAAATTCTAGTGTATGGGGCTTTGTCACAGGTAAGACTAAAATGATGTTACACATAGAAAGGAATATACAAAGAGAGGATAGGTTATTAGTGAGCCCGCAAAACCATTAGGATCGGTTGACCCTAGAGAAGTAAGTTAGGGACAGACCAATCAAAAGAGGATTATCTAACAAAAGTTAGATTATTTGTTTATTTTGTCTAGTAGGCCTGAGTTAGCCAAAGGTTAGTAGTTGCCAAACAAAACTATAGTGTTCGGACAGATAGTCCATTTGTTACTTGATTCATATGCTTTCATGATATTGATATTATTGTTTTAACCAGTTTTGGTTGCAAGATAAAGATTTGCAAAAGGTATATTTTAAAAGGATATTAGTGATGGGAAACCCGTTCCGCTAAGTGGTTTGGTCTCACTTAATATCAAATTACCGAGATGTATAGTATTATTCACACCAGGCTTTATGTCTGACTCGAAGTTTATGTTTTTCCCTTAAACTCTCAGGTGCTCAAAATTGATTTGAGTACATTGAGAGTTGAGGATTTTCACATATTAGTAGGTGGACGAATAAAGCTTCCAGCGATGAGCGGGAGGCTGATGTTAGCTATATTTAGGAGTTGCTTTGTTTTATTTATGATGTGTTGTATTAAGTCAGTTATGAATATTTAGTACTATGGTTATCTAAGGGGTCACCTTCATATGTCGCTCTTGGCATATTCATGTACTAATTATATTTTATCTGAACCTGGGAAAAGTTTTGGATTATGTAACCTGGATATGAAATGTAGTCTTGAAATGTAATCGGAAAAGTGTTTTAATCTGTGATGATTTTATTCATATTCAAGTGCTTTTGATATTATGGATACCGTTAACATTACCGTATTTGGTCACCGGAAGTTAATACTATGGATGACTGCAGCAACTGTAGCTCTTAGCTTCGGGCCTCCAAATATGGGATGTTAACAACTTGGTATCAAAGCATAAGTTTATGAAAAACTTTAAACTAAAATGATTTTTGGAAACATAATCCTAAGGAATTAGAGAAAAGATCGGGGTATAGGATAACTGTAACGACCCAGTTTTTCAGTCGTCTGAATTTAGAATATTTAATTAGGTTTAAATATTGAAAAATGAATATTATTAAACCAGTTAATTAATTGAATATTGAATCTAATATGAATAAAAACAATTTCTAACATTGTTTTAAATTCTATTTGAGTTAGAATAGAATTAGTAAACTTTTAAAATCGAATTAAAAGTTAATTTACAGAAATTGGAAATTTTATATTTTAATTAACGTGTAAAAATAGTCATTTTTCACACTGTCTCGGATCTCGACAAAACCAGTTTCATTGGATCCGTAATAGTGAGTTATTATAGGATTCCAAATTTTGTGTCAATCGGACTTACGGTTAGTGCGAAACCGAAAGTTTAAGTAAATTTAATTTAAAATAATTCGATTTGAAAACGTATCTTCCAAATACGATGGAATTAGCCTCCGATGCATATTCCATTGTGTTCGGAATAGGGGTAAAACATTATAAACGCTGGGCGGCACGCTTCAATTGGAGTTCAAAAATTTCGCGAATGAATAGTGCACGAAAATTTTATATAAAAGGACATCACTTTCTTCCATTTGCAACCATTCTAGGGTTTTAAACCCTAGCCGCCACTTTACTTTTAATGGCTAGAAAGATCCCAACCTTCATCTCCTCCGGTCTCCTCATCCATCCACATTTAGGCCAAGGCTTCAACTACAAAAATGGAGAGCACGACGAGAGCTTCATATTCAACGGTCACGATCGAAATTGGTGTGGTGGCTTGCCGTGAATTTTCTCGCATTAGTCTCGGGCTAAGGCATGTTTTTCTAGGAGATGGTGAGACCGAGCTCTACCAGGTTGGGGGCGGAGGTGCTGCATGGAAGGGGCTTTGTATTGGCGTTTTTCCATCGTCGTGTAGACGAACGTAGAGGTCGTGGCAACCAATTAAAGAACGACGATGTTGGGTTCATGTGGGTGATTAGCATGGTAGTTTGAATGATGGAAAAGAAGGAGGATTGGCAGCCTAGATCTACTCTGGGAAAAACGTGTGGCTGAGATTGTTTAAGGTTAAATTTTTTTTTTGAAAATTATATTGTTTTAAAATTGTTAATCTTATAAATATCATAACTTCTTCATTCGAGGTCAAAATTGCACGAAACAAATTGCGTTGGGTTTGTATTCGCGAGCACTATGTGATGTAGCTGGTTTGGATGGATATGGAGCTAGTGAAATTTTGGTTAAAATTAAACGCTTGTTTAATTTTAATCGAAATAAATCGCTATTAAGACGACTACAACCAAAGTGAGTAAAACTCACTCTTTTTGACCCTCTTATATTTTTATATAAGTGGGAATAAATTTATTTTATGTTGTTTGATGATTGTTTGGATGTTATGCTATAGTAGTTAGTAGGTGGATATATTCATGCCGATTGGAGCAGATGAGCCCTATACGTTCCCGTGCATGAGCGGATGACCCTTTGTACGAGCGTTTGCCTCGAAGCAAACATTGTACATATTTTCTCATATGTATATCTGTTGCAGGTGATAGGTTGGAGGGATCCAATAGGATTGCTCACTATGGTTGATGTTTATTTACAGATATTGTTATATATGTTGTTATCATGTGATATATGATGTTTGGATGCTATGATTGTTATTATTGGTGTGAATTCCCTTATTTAGTACTTTTACAGCATTGGGCCGTATTTTGGAAATTTAAAATATTAAAATGATGATTTCAATATAAAAAGGATTTCAAAGTGATTTTGTAAATATATACGTTTTTAATAATTTTTGACTTATTAAAGAAATGGATTTATTTTAAATGAATAAAAAGTATAATTTTTATGTTATAAAACTATGGTTTTGTGAAATATACTTAAATATGATTCTTGAAATATAAAGTTAACTATTTTGTAAAATAGTTTAAATTGAGAATTTTGAATTTATTATAAATGGTTTATATATATGATGTATAAATTTGATATTTTATAAATAAAAGTAATGGAATTGTAAACGAGTTTTATAAGTGTTAAAATGAGATGTATAAAGTAAGGAATGCTATTAACAAATAGATTTAATGAAATAAATTTTATAAGCGGTGCTTTATAAATATTAGAAATGGGATTGTAATCAAATTTGTATATGGATTTGTAATTAAAATTTAGAAATGAATTTATAATGGACTTTATAAATAATGAGATTATAATAGAATGAATTTGCAAATAAAGAGATTTATAAGTAAATAAGATTATAATGGGATTTTGATATATAAATGAGATAAGTGGGAAATTGGTTAATAAAGGGATTTTATAAATGGAAGTTTTTATCAAATAGAAATGTGAATTATAAACACTGTTTTATAAATGTGAAATCAATTTAATTTGATAAGTTAAATATGGATTTTTATAAAAGGAAATATATTCATGATTTAGGACAGTGAATAATCCTTTAAATTAAATGTGTAGGAATAATTAATTTGGTAAGAGAATTATATTCACGATTTTAGACAATAAATAATCCTTTAAGTAAAATGAATGTTTTGGAAAGTGATATTATAAAATAGAGCTTAAATGGTTTGAAAATAAAATGATTTGTAAATTTACTTATCATTAAAATAAGTATATGAAAATGTTTTCCAAATATCCAATAAGTGAAATGGTTTTGAATATTATCTTTTTAAAGATATTTTGAAGTGAATGATTGGAAAGTGATTTGATTTATAAACGATTAATAAAATCTGGCCCAGTGACTACTTATGTGCTAGATTTTGTTTGATGCTTTGATAGTTAAATAACCGACTATCAAATTTTGCCATTTTGGTTTCTCAACTTGATGTAGAAATTAATTAGTCATACACTGAGTACGTAATTGACTATGTAGGCTTGATTATTGTTTGTGTTGAGAATGTTGATTCGTGTAGTGCGGAGTGATTACTCCAATCTATCAAGCTTCCTTCTTGGTCATAGGATAACAAGTTGAAAGTTAGAAACGTGATAAGTCTACGAGACTTAGTTTCTGTGCGAGGTTGAGAAATGCTTTTGCGTTGTTGGTGCGAAAAGACCGGGATCAGATTTATCTAAAAACCACTTCGGACCAACATATATGCGACGATTGTGCAGGTTGGTCGATGATGTTGATATTTATGATTTCCATAGTGAAGGACTGCTTGTTGATCGTTTGGGGTTAAAATCCCAATATACATCTAGTAGTAGTAGTCTCTTCATTATGAATTATCCATTATAAGGGTTATCTCTACTAATCCTATAGGATTTGGTAGGAGAATACTTCGGTTTGTCCTATTCCTGGACAACTTGTATAAGATTACGTACATTGGATTTTACAAACGTACATTATGTGGTGGCCGAGAAGGCAACTTCTCTTAGCTTAACACCCTCCTTGAGATGTATGAGCTTAAGGGTTGTATTTTTGTGGAAGGCAATTAGTAGTCAACAGAAATGGCAATGTGGCATTCAAAGATGATGTGATATGTGATATATGAAAGGTAATCGATACCTCTTTGGCCTCACTCCCCGAAAAATGACTAAAACAGGGATAGAAGCAGCAAGGCTAAGTGGGTCACTCTCATCAGGAGATGTCATCACTCTTCTAGATATATCTTTACACGCTATGATGTCGTGTATCTGATTATTGTTGATGTATGCTTGTGGCCACGGATAAAGGTCGGTAACGACCGAAGTGATGACATATTCGGTACTATCCAGGGATGGGTAGGTCGGTCTTGTGTTGGTTTAGGCGGGCAGTATTTGCTCCCTAGGTACATCCCTCTAGAGGTGTACTGTGTTGGTTCGGAAAGGTAGTCCCTTCAACCAGTCATTTGTATGGAAATCCAAAATCCAATACGTGCCTGCCATTTTCAATTGTAGAAAGCCTTGTATTTCAAGGTGTATGCTGGAATTTAATAATGTAACAATTTCAGCTATTTTATTATTATTTGTGTAATAGACACTATTATAATATAAGAGAATTTGATATTAAATGTTTTGGTTATAATAAGGTAAAAACCTCGTCAGTATTTATTTGCGAATCGGTCTTACGAGATACCTTTTGTTTTGATAAAGAAAAAGTTTTGATAACTTTATAAATTCGGTTGAGGTGTGTTTTCTCACGCTGGTTTACCAGACTGATCCGGGCGTTCTTCCCTTTCAATGCTCAAGTCAGACCAAATATATATACAGGTTTAGATTTGGTGCTTTTGAAGCTTCAGTAGGCGAGCTGGAGATTTTCATGTCGTATACACATTTCTGTTTATATTTCCGCTATTTTGCATTGTTCTTGTTGTAAATTATCAGCATTTGTGAGGACGGGTTATTATAACTATCCAAGCTGATGATTACTTATTGTGTACTCTAATATTGGTTTATGTAAATTACAGTTTCTCTTTGTAAAGATTATAATATATATTATATGTTATTCCACGGCGATGTGAGATTCTGTATTGTTTTGGTTCCGCTTTTCTCTCTTCTTCTTCTCTTCTCTTCTTCTTTCTTCTCTCTTTCTTCTCACCCTCTCTTTTCTTTCTCATGATCATCTGCAATCGGTGCGCTCTGGGTCAAACACGCGTGGTTTGGTGTCGGATTTAGAGGGTGTCGAGTGCGGGTCGTCACAATAACACTATAGTAACATACTTGTATTTACTATATATGAGTTTACACTATATCTCTATTCTTCTATCTCCCTTAGGATATTCTTCTGTATCTTACGAGGCTTGAATAAAGATATGGATGCTAGAAGTGGAAGAGTTAACCTTGGAGGAGGAAGCACCACTACAAATGGAAATGCCAGACCAAACACGAGAAGGAAATAAGGTCAGGCACGAGCTGGAGATGTGGGTACTGGAGTTCCGCAAGTTGACATGGGAGCTATGTATTAGTTCTTTGTTACATGATGTTGGAGGGTGATGCTGCTGCAGTAGTTGGAGTAGGAGTTTAGAAAGCTCCAGTGGTGAATAACTATGCTATTTTGAGTAGGGATTATGCTCGATTGGGAGGAAAGCTGTTTATTGGTACTGAGGACACAATCAAAGTAGAGAATTGGTTACTGCACTATGAGAGAATATTTGCAGATTTGGGGCTCAATGATGAGCAGAAGAGAAGACTTGCTTTGAGACAGCTTCAGGGAGCAGCGTTGTACTGGTGGAATGGCGTTATAGTTGGAGTTAATGAGGATACCATGACATGGGTCAAGAGGAGGTTTAGAGAGAGATTTATGTTGGAGATTTCTAAGTCTGCACTACTCAGAAAGTTTGCTAAATTGGAGCAGGGGGAGATGATTGTGTTGGAGTATGCTACAAGGTTTGAGGAGTTGGCAAGATATGGCTATGCTAGTGTTAATACTATGATTAAGAGAAGTGAGAAGTTCATCTGGGGGTTGAAGCCTGAGCTTGATATGGCAATGTTACCACGTATCAGGGATCCATGTGATGTTGTAGTGGAAATGGCTTTGAGGATTAAAAAGATGCTTGCTTTTTTAAGAGAAATAAAGCCAAGGAAGTCTATATGGGGCAGAGTCAGAAAAGAAAGTTCTTCCATAAGAAAGGAGCTCAGAATGGTAGAGCTACAAAGAAGGGGAAGTCGGAGGTTGTCTACTTTAAGTGTGATAAGAAAGAGCATTTTTCTAATGAATGTCATTCTGAAGAGGGGAAGAAGGTGATCAGGAAGAAGAACATCAAATGCTTCAACAGAAATCAAATTGCACATTACAAGAACCAATGCAAGGAGCCTGCTAAGGATGGGAAGGGCAAAGTGTTTGCTTTTGAGCCAGCTACCTCGAGGCCAACAACAGTGGAAAAAGGAAAAGCTATGTTGGGAGGTATGCTTCTGATTCATGGTATGTTAGTTAGCGTTCTGTTTAATACCGGTGCGTCGCATTCTTTTATATGTCATTGTTTAGTAGATAAGCTTAACCTAGAACCCTCATACTTAGTTTCTTCCTTAAGGGTTGCAAATTCGATAGGAGGGTATGCGACACTTGGGATGAAGTGTGACCACCTAGAGTTTGATTTATTAGGTCATACCTTTGTTTGCAGTTTTCATGTGTTTGATTTCGTAGGGTTCGGAATTATTTTGGATATGGATTGGTTAAGTAAATATGATGCTAGGATATTTTGCCACGATAGAAAAATATCGCTTAAACATCTTGACTGTAGTAATTGGATTGTATATTTCGTAGAAAACCCTAGTTGTGAGGTGAATGCTTTGTTGGGTGCTGTGGAGGTAGAAGATGAGTTAAATCGAGTTTTCATGGTAAGAGAATTCGCAGATGTCTTTGAACCTGTAGTAGGATTACCACCAAAATGAGCCATTGAGTTTCAGATATATTTAGTACATGGAGCAGAACCGGTGAGTAGACCGCCAAGCAGGATGACACCTACCGAGATGAGGGAGTTGAAGGTGCAGTTGGTGAAGTTGGAAGGCAAGAATTTTATTAGGCCAAATAGTTCACCTTGGGGAGCAGCCACAGTGTTTGCTATGAAGCCAGATCGATCGTTAAGGTTATGTATCGACTATCGTAAGTTGAATGAGAAGATGATAAAGAATCGATATCCATTTCCTAGAATTGACGATTTGTTTGATCAGTTGAGTGAAGGCAAGGTATTTTCTCAGTTGGATTTAGCAACGGGTTTCCATCAGCTTAGAGTAGCAGAGGATAGTATTCCTTTAACGACGTTTAGAACTAGATATGGATCATACGAATGGTTAGTAATGTTGTTCAGACTAACTAATGTGCCAGCATTCTTTGTGGATTTGATGAACCGAATTTTCCTAGAGCACTTGGATAGGATTGTATTGGAATTTATAGATGATACTTTGATATACTCTAAGGATGACAGGGAGCATGAAAATCATCTACAGTGGTGTTGGAAACATTGAGGCAGCATCAGCAGAAGGCGAAGTTTTCGAAGTGTCATTTCTGGAAGAAGGAAGTGAAATATCTTAGTCATGTAGTCTCAGAAAAAGGGTTGTTTGTAGATCCGACTAAGATTAAAGCGGTGAATAATTGGAAGAGACCCGAGGCAGTGGCTGAGATAGATAGTTTTCTTAGATTAGCTGGGTATTATCGAAGATTCATAAAGGATTTCTCGCGAATAGTAGCACCGATAACCAAGCTAACGGGAAAAGTTGTAAAGTTTGTATGGACTGATAAGTGTGAGGAAGCATTCCAAAGCTTGAAACACTTATTGAACAATGCGCCTATGTTAGTTGTTCCGGAAGGGAATCGGGACTTTGTAGTATATACAGATGCATGTGGAATAAGGTTAGGAGCTATGTTAATGCAGAGAGGTAAAGTGATTGCCTATGCATCTCGACAGCTTAGACCGCATGAGGTTAGATATCCAACGCATAATTTGGAATTAGCTATGGTGCTTTTGCATTGAAGGTGTGGAGGCATTACCTTTTGGGAGAGAGATTCGAGTTGTATACAGATCATAAGTCGTTGAAGTATTTATTCTCTTAGAAGGAGCACTAAGGTTGTAGATGCACTTAGCAGAAGACATCAGAATGCAGTGTTGGACATGATAGTTGAATTGAAAGATTTGGAAATGATGATGACATGCAAGATACAGTGGAGATCTGAAGTTAGATCTAGTAAGGAGTCCGCTATGTTATCATGTTTAGAAGTTCGACCAGTGATGATTGAAAGATTACTTCTAAATAGATGGAGGATACAATACTAGTTGAACAAATCAAGAAGTTAAGGGATGGAACAGAGAGCGATGACCTGAAGGATTTTAGTCTTGACCAGAATGGGTGGTTGAGAAAGAAAGGAAGATTGTGTGTTCCGAATGCGGGAGACATTAGGAAGGAAGTTTTGAAGGAATGCCATCGTTCGAAGTTCACTATTCATCCAGGAGGAACTAAGATGTATCAAGAGATGAAGAGGAGTTTCTTTTGGGAAGGAATGAAGAGGGATATAGGTTTATGGGTAAAGCAGTGTCTGAACTGTCAGTAGGTAAAGGCCGAACATGAGAAGCCAAATGGGTTACTTTAGCCATTAGATATTCTAGTATGGAAGTTAGATTTTATTTCTATGGATTTTATAGATGGGTTGCCAAGATGTAATAGAGAGAATGAAAGCATATGGGTCATAGTGGATAGATTAAACAAGAGTGTCCATTTTATTCCAGTTAAGTCAACTAGGACGACATATTTTTTAGCTAAGTTATTTATGAAAAATGTAGTTAGACTGCATGAAATTCCTAGTAGTATAGCAAGTGATAGAGATTCATTACTCACTGGTGAGTTTTGAAATAGTCTACAGGATACCTTAGGTACCAAGCTCAAGATGAGTACTGCTTACCATCCACGGACTGATGGGCAAACGGAAAGAGTTGACAAAATCTTAGAAGATTTGTTACGATCTTGTGTGCTAGATTTTAGGGAATCATGGGAAGACCATCTACGCTTAGTCGAGTTTTCATATAACAACAGTTATCAGGCTAGTATAGGGATGACACCGTTTGAAGCTTTGTATGCAAATCTCCAGTTTGTTGGTTAGAGACCAGGGATAGGTTGGTTCTTGGTCCAGATTTAGTTAGAGAAGTTGCAGAGAAGATTGAATTGATTCGTGCTAGGATGAAGGAAGCTCAGCCTAGGCAGAAGAGTTATGTTGATAAGAGACGGAAAGACTTAGAGTTCTCAGTAGGAGATCATGTTTTCATTAAGGTATCACCGCTGAAAGGCGTAATTCGATTCGGGAAATCAGGGAAATTGGCACCGAGGTTTGTAGGACCATTTTCTAGTGTAGAAAGGATCGGGAAACTCGCATATAGAGTAGAGTTACCAAACAGTTTGGCAGGAGTCCACGATTTTTTTCATATCTCTCATCTAAGGAAGTGTATTAGAGACCCAAAAACTACTATAGCATTGACTATGTTAGAGGACTTAGTAGTAGAGCTGAATTTGACTATAGTTAGAAAGCCAGTTCGCATAGTTGCGAGAGATGAGAAGAAGCTAAGGAACAAGACAGTCAGATTAGTTAAATTTCAATAGAGCAACGACGAAAAAAACTGTACTTGGGAGACTAAGAGCAGGATTATAGACACTTATCCTGATTTGTTGGATGGTATGTTTTACCTTTTTGATTGATTTGTTGAGTACCTTATCGTAATTTCGAGGATGAAATTATTTAAGGATGGAATCTATAACACCCCTAATTTTTTGCAACATTATTTAGAACATTTAATTAATTAAATTAAATTAAATAATGTAAATGATTAGGGGATTGAGATTTATGTTAATAGAAAGGTAGTCATGCCATTTATACAAATGAACTAAGGGGAAAATGAAATAAAATGTTAGGGTAATAGATAAGGGAAATATAGGAATAAGTATTATTCTTATACCCTAAACCCCATACACATTCATCATTCACAAAACAAAACAAAAACTAAAGTTAAAGGTCAACCACTATTAAGGAAGAACAAGAAGAGGATAAGAGGAAGAAGCTTGAGCAATCAAATCCATTCTCAAATCTCAACTCCTTAATCACAAAGCTAAGGTGAATAATAACTACATCTCATGTTTTTAATAGATTTCGGTTTTAGGTCAAATCCGAGCTAATTTGCAAATGTTTTGATTGTTAAATTGGATATATACATTTGTTGATGATTTATGCAAATTCATATACCTTTTATGATATATTTTAATATGAAAACCCTATTAAATGACATCCAAATGTCCTGCGATTTTAGTATACAATCAGTAATGATATTTTAGAGATGGGTTTCAATTTTTATTATTTTCCGAGTTAATGTGGATTTAACATTAATTTTCTAGTAAAGAAAATGGTTGTTTGGGTTTAAAATTAATTACGGATAATATACGTATGTCTTGGGTCTGAAATTAATATATGTTAGAAAACATATTAAAAATGATTATGGGAATTTTTATAGATTTTTCCTAAGTGTTTTAATAAGTATACAAAATTATTTAAGGTATGGGACTTAAATGTTTTATATATTTATAAAACGAGAAGGGGTATTTTGTAAATAATTTAATTTGTTTATTTATGAAAATTCGGTAGCACTTTTAGAAAAGAAATTAGCAACGAATCATAATTTGACAAACAAGGTAGGTTAGTTGAAAAGAATTACTTTAAAAGGTTAAAAATCAGTTTAAACATGTTTTTTTACATGTTTCACCACTTTCGGCAACTAGCTTCCGACTAAGTTCCTTTGCCTCCATCACCATCGAAACCAATGCGCATGGTATCAAAGACTTGGTACGTAGTGAATTGGACTGAGGCAAAAGGTATGAAGTCAAAACAACGGGTTCTGAAGGGGTCGAAGCTTTACTTTGTTTTTAAATGAAAACATGCCTGCTTTATTTTTGCTTTCGACTTGGTTAGCTTCCGACTGGGTAAAATTGTTTTAAAGAAATGGTTTCAACAGAGTTTGTGCTTTTTGTTTTACCCAAATCCCTTGTTGCGGCTTTTCACCTTTCGAAGCAAATGGTTTCGAAAGGATTACTTTGTTTTAAAACTTAGCCACTTCTCCAATGCTTTCGAAGGGTTGGTTTCGACACCATTACTTCTTTACTTAGAAAATAGCTTTCGGGAGAGTGCTTTAGACTTAGTTGTTTTACGACCCTTTGCTCTATTGAAGGTAAAACCCAAAGGTTTTGAAATGAAAGGTTTTAACTGGTTTCCTAAGGTTGTTCCACATGTTTTATTTTAACCCAAATGCTTTCAAAAGGTTTGATTTTATGAAAAGAATTTAGTGCTTTTAAAAGGCTTAAGATAAAGGTTTCGAAGGGGTGGTTCCCCAATGTTTTCGAAAGGTTTTAAATGGAAGGTTTCCAAAGGTTTCGAAAGGTATGTTTTGGCATGTCGGCCTAAGGTTTTACTTGGTCTCGAAAGGGGTACTTTCAATGGATTCGAAAGGGGTACTTTCAAAGTTCAAATGGTTTCATCAACAAAGTTTTGTGTAAAGTATATGTAATATGGCAAGGTGATTTAAGTAAAGCAGAGAGTATATTTTCCTTGTTTAAAGTAAAATTTAAAGGATTAAATCATTTTGAAAGAAAACGTTTTCAAGTAAAATTTATAGATAGTCGACCCTAAGTAAATGACATAGATATTAGAATACCATATGGGACTAGTATAGGGTCGCGCCCTATACATTAGCTATTAGCCTCTAGCTAATTTAGTCCAAAATTTTAGAGTGTGGGGCCATGTCACAGGTAAGACTAAAATGATGTTACACATAAAAAGGAATATACAGAGAGAGGATAGGTTATTGGTGAGCCCGCAAAACCATTAGGATCTGTTGACCCTGGAGAAGTAAGTTAGGGACAGACCATCCAAAAGAGGATTATCTAACAGAAGTTAGATTATTTGTTTATTTTGTCTACTAGGCCCGAATCAGCCAAAGGTTAGTAGTTAGCCAAACAAAACTATAGTGTTCGAACAGATAGTCCATTTGTCACTTGATTTATATGCTTTCATGATATTGATATTATTGTTTTAACCAGTTTTGGTTGCAGGATTAAGATTTGCAAAAGTTATATTTTAAAAGGATATTAGTGAGGGGAAACCCATTCTGCTAAGCAGTGTGGTCTCACTTAATATCAAATAACCGAGATGTATAGTATTATTCACACCAGGCTTTATGTTTGACTCAAAGTTTATGTTTATCCCCTTAAACTCTCGAGTGCTCAAATTTTGATTTCAGTGGGCTGAGGGTTGAGCATTTTCATGTATTATTAGGTGGACAAATAAAGCTTCCGGAGACGAGCAGGAGGCTGATGTTAGCTATAGTTAGGAGTTACTTTGATTTATTTTCGTTGTGTTGTATTAAGTCAGTTATGACTATTTAGTACTCTGGTCATCCAAGGGGGCACCTTCATATGTCGCTCTTGGCGTATTTATGTAATAATTATATTTGATCTGAACCTGGGAAACGTTCGGGATTATGTAACTTGGATATGAAATGTTGTCTTGAAATGTAATCAGAAAAGTGTTTTAATCTGTGATGATTTTATTCATATTCAAGTGCTTCTGATTTTATGGATACTGTTAACATTACCGTATTTGGTCACAGGAAGTTAATACTATGGATGACTATAGCATCTGTAGCACTTAGCTTCGGGCCTCCAAATAGGGGATGTTATAGCTATGGATTGCTAGCGATCCATATCCTTAGCATGTTTTTGCTTTCTATTTTTCTGACTTCTCTTGGCTTGCTGTTCTAGTCCTTTCAGTCGGCTCTTGAGCTATTTTGACTCGACCGAGTTGTTTCGATTTCCTTTGGATTCTGCTGGGTTAAAAACCCTGATAACACACACACACACACATATATCCTAACTAATTTGTATTTTTATGTGTATGTTTGTGTTTATACAAAAGAGTTTACAACCTTCCCGACAACTTTTAGCAAATGAAAAGTCGAAAATTAGGAAAACGAATTCCGGTCACATTTTCGATTTTTCTTCGAACAAATATTTTTGTAATCTAATTTGGAAAACTATTTCTTCATCATTATTTATTATTTAAAATAGTTTTATTTTAATTATAAAATATATTATTTTAATATTTAAAATTAATTAAATATTCTTAGATCGAAGCAGTGAAATTCCATGTCATTACACTCTCCCTCCCTTAAAAGAATTCTTCCCGAAATTTTACCATTGTTCTAAACCTAGAAACATTTAACACTATTCATTTGTTCGGATGATGTATATAGATCATTCCTATGCAAAATCTGATTTGATTACTCACTCGAATATATAGCTTTTATTTTCGAACTAGCATCGCTCACCTAACTTCCTAGTGCAAACTTTAACAAGTTTCTTAGATACCTCTGCTCTCTTTACATAGCCATATACTATGATAGAAAACTTTTGGTTCCACATTAAGAACCCTACCAAGTGTTTTACATCAAAAATTGAGTGATAGATCTTTATTCGGAACGGTGTGAAACACCTAAAGTCATGTATTCGAATCTTGGATCGAGAATTATGTGAGAAAGGAAAATGATCTACGTACAGCCTACGTACTCATCTAAAGGTTCTTTATTTAACCAATTACCTTAACCCACCCAAAATATTTATGGAAACACTTCACAAAATCACAATTTAGGTTCAGACATTTTAAATGTTACAGCTTATTTATGAAACCTTTTCATAAAATCATTTTAATTTATTAATTTGTATAATACTCTCCTACATCCTAAGTGTATACACAAAATATCAGATTTTAAATCCAATTTACCTCATCGTATTTAGATGTGGGCCCAAATTTATTTTAGGACTTTAAAACCGAGACGACCAATTCAACCTCTTTATCCAATTGGTTTGGTAAGTAGCTGAAGAAGAGTAGGATGTTGGTATCCAAACGCCATCCTAGAATCTACTTTTCTTTAGACACTCTAGGGTAAAAATGTTAATTAGCTGGTCCAATAACATCAAATAAATTTTCACTTCCTAGATGTTAAAATCAAAACAAATTTTAATAAAACCAAATTTATTAAACCTTATTGTTATATTAATTTTAATCTTAACTTCATTGATTAACCCCTTTTAAATCAAGATATCTTTATCTTTTGAAAACTTAACAACCAAATACCTCGGTTTTATTTCAAAACCATTTTAAAATGACACATTATTTTTAACCCTTATAATATATACATATATCGGAGTAACTCTAAATGATATCAATGTACTATGTACTACCAAATAGTATCATAAATCCTTTTATCAAGAAGGGTAATACTCAAGAGAAGTATTTACCATCTGAACATATCCCTTTTCCATTTTTAGTTGCTTTCAAGTCACTCAAACTAGTTAATTGCAAAAGCACTTTTCTTTTCAAATCGGTTTTTGGAAATAATACAATATATACATCTAGCTATATAATTTCAATGAAATATCTAATTCTAATTTGCTTTAGATTCATTTGGATTAGAACTCGTCCCAACCGTATAATGATAAATAGAATAGTTTACTAAGTGCACTACAACATTCGCCTAG
The DNA here is from genome assembly GCA_030737815.1 of Allium fistulosum. Classification (NCBI taxonomy): domain Eukaryota; kingdom Viridiplantae; phylum Streptophyta; class Magnoliopsida; order Asparagales; family Amaryllidaceae; genus Allium; species Allium fistulosum. The sequence goes on from CM060902.1 coordinate 1,531,126,342, forward strand.
GAAAACATCCGATCATCACTTAGGAGATTATTCTGATTATTACAAAACAAATTGGGACTTATTTCCCGAACCAATCCAAAGAAAACATACTTTTCTATAAAAAAAATTTGTGATGACCCATCTTTCTGACCCCTGTGAACGGCAATTTATACATCCATGGTATTCGTGTGCCATTGCCCGAGCATCCTAATGATGAATTGTCCTAGGGTAAAATAAAGAACAGAACAAGAAATTCTCACAATGAAACTATTAAATAAAACATAACAATAATATATTTCATATTGTTACTTCCTAAGTTGGAGTTATCAGAGTTACACAAAAGTACTACAATCAGCTTAGGCGGTTATAACAACCTTCCTTTACACATGCTGAAACAAAATACACTTACGCAAACTAAATAAACACCAGAATAGATAACTAAGTAGATAAAATCCTCCTACTTGAACGACGTCTTCAAAAGAGCACATAAAAGGCATGCTACTTTAGGACTACAAGTACCCGAGAGTTTAGGAAAAACAAACAACTCGGGTCAGACAATATGTCTGGTATGAGTAAAACTTTAAACAATAAGTATAATTAAACAACAACATGTGAGACCACGTCGCCAAATCGGAACGTGTTTCCTCTCACAAGAACAACATCCAAATGTAAATGATGGATACAAATGTAATTAAGTAAAACAAATTCGAAGGTTCGAATCAATAAGGAAAAGGAAACTTACCGACAATGACTTGGACGGTAAACGGCCCTTACCCAAAATATACCCCTAGAATATATACTTGAGAACTCCGATGGCTCTCGGACACGTCCAAGCCAAACCCAGCCAACAGTCACCAAGTATCCGAGTAATTCACATCTTGGTGCACAAATATCTAAACCAAACCTAGAGTAGATGCGATAATACCCTAAGGGAGCAACCCCACATAACTTGGCTTCAACTCGCTCTTTGTGATTAGTCATTTACGACAAAGAATAACAAAGCTCAAATGAGCAACACATCATCTTAGAGTGATGAAAAATAAAGAAGGCTAGGGTAATCCATAGTCGACAAACCGACTATCAAAGATAACAAAACGATTGTATATGTAAATTAAATCTTATATACTCTCCACCAATCGTCTATTTCAAACTTGTACCATCCTTTGGTTAACAATGATGCTAGACAAGTTAAGGTAGTGTTACCTCAAAGGCATGTCTCATCGTACATTCTTAACTATCGGGATAGAGACGAGTCTCCCTCTTCGACGTTTAGTGTTAAATATACAACTAAATCCTTTCCTTATAAGTGATATCTCTTTTCAGAAATTAATTCATCTCCACAAATGAATCAAACTTTTACTTTTAAAACCGAATTCGTGCTTCGACTTCACATTACAAGTATTAACTTTAAATAACTTTGTAAAAATTATTCATTAACGTTAAAACACGATTATCAAAAAGATTTAATAACTTAAAACATCCTTATTAAATTGGTTAATTATCTTTAACTATCATTAATAAGAATGATTAATTACCTTTGAACTTTGTTAATTAATTCGATTAATTTACTTTAAATGTCCTAATTATAAAGGGTTAGTCACTTATAAAAACATGCTTAATTAAATTAAGTAGTAGATTTCAAATATAGTTAATTAAATTAATTAATAAAAATTTAACATCATTAATTAAATAAGATTAATTAATTTAAAACATTATTAAAGAAAAGATTAATTAAATTTAAACTAATTAATTAACTATGAAAGTCACTTATTAAAAAAGGGTTAATTAATTTTAAACACCATTAATTAAAATGATTAATTAACTTTAATCCATCATTATTAAAAGATTAATTAACCTTAAACATCATTAGATAAAATGATTAATTAATTTTGAATATCATTAACAAAGTAATTAATTAAATTTAAACTCATTGTTATTAAGTTAATTAATTAACATTCATGAACGTAAAGAAGGTATCACATAACAATTTACTTCCACTTTACAACTAGTTTAAGCTACTAACTAGTGAATATTGGCACAAAGTAAACAACTTTCATAAACATAAAGAAAGTATCACATAAACAATTTACTTCCACTTTACAACTATTTAAGCTGCTAACTATTACTAAAAATATGTACTTTTTCGAGCACAAACAACGGTAACAACATAACATTCAAACATTATTAGCCAAGCAACTAAAGTAGTGGCAAGATTATGAAGAAAATAAAATTCAAACTTTTAATTTAAAAGGCGAGCTTTACTCACCAAAATGTCCACTAAATCAAACCAAACATTCACTAATCTCAGATCGGCCTAAGATCCTAGTTTTATTTTTGGAAAGACTTGTTTTTTGTTGCGAAGGGGCATATGGTCCGGCCTAAGGCTTAAGATAGCATGGCCTAAATAGTGAAGAGGTGGTGTGGCCTTGTTTTGGCAAGAGAAGATGTGGGGAAAGGAAGTAGACGATTTAAAAAAAAGGGTTTTAATAGTTTAAAATTGAAAAGAATTTATTTTAAAACTTTGAAATAACCATGGAAGCCATGGAAATTTTCTTGAGAGCTTAAGGAAGAAAAATGGAGTTTATAAGATGAGAATAAAAGTGATAAAAATATAAAGGAAATTATGGAAAAAATTTATACTATATGAGTTAACCAATTTACTAAAATGCCCTAAAGTACCTATCCTCCACAAATGCCTTGCCACCTCATTACCCTTGTCTCCCCTTCCATTTCACATGTCTAAACATGCCTCCTTCCTTGCAAACTTGCATTTAAAACTCAAGTGCACTTATTTCACCATAAGTTTCTTTTCACTTTAAACATTTTTTTCTTATTTTACTTTTTATAAATAGTCACGCAATAATTTCATAAAATTAAATATATATTTATATTTCTAATGTTCTATCTTATTTATAAATGAATGTGAATTAATTTACACTAGAGTTCACAGTGTTTTCGACAACTTTTAGAAGACGAAAAGTCGAAAATTCGGAAAACGGTTTCTGGTCACATTTTCGATTTTTCTTCGAACTAAATATTTTGAAAACCCTTTCACCACCACTAACCATTATTTTTAAAGATTTTTATTTTATTTACAAAATCTATTAATTAATTATTTTGAAGTACATTAAGTATCCATATTTTAAAGTGATTAATTCATGGGTCGTTAAGATCTCCTCCCTTAAAAGAATTTCATCCCCGAAATTAACACTTAATGATATAACTCGAAAAGGTCATATGTATATATACACACACGCAACGTACACACACTAAGTAACTATATCACAAACAACACATACATAATTCGTACAACAAACAAACACAATCCTAACATCAGCCCAGGATAAGCTTCCCTCATACTATGTACAGTCTCTCAAGTGCAATCCCTATCATCCTTACTCACTGAAAATTAACAAGATTTACAACCTCTGTCCTCAATCCCTTTATATTTTGATCAGCCGCCCAAGAATGGTCAGGTTAGGCTAAACTTCCAAATCTTCCTATTGTGCCGGTTCCATTATCGTTGAAGGGCCCTATACATACTTACGTAAATGAGATACATGAAATACATTGTGCACATCCGATAGTCTATCTGGTAACTTCACTCTATAAGCAAGTCTACCCACCCGGACTAGAATGGGAAAAGGGCCAATAAGTTAAGGTGTTAGCTTCCCTGATTTCCCAAACCTCACAACACTCTTCAATGGAGAAACCATAACAAACACCGAATTTCCCGCGAAGAACTCAAGATCCTTGGGCCTTCGATGTGCATAAGACTTCTACCGATCTTGTGCCTTCTTCATCCTCTTTTAGATATCAGCTACCTTTTCACTTCCTTCTAAGATCATGTCAAGTCCAAGAACAATTATATCACCAGATTCAATCCAACATGAGGAAGAATGGCACAGATGACCATAAAGAGCTTCAAAAGGGGCCATGTCGATACTTGTGTAATAGTTGTTGTTGTATGTGGACTCGGGCAAGGGTAGATGTTCTTCCCAAGAACCTCCAAAGTCGAGAATGCATGCATGCAATAAATCCTCCAAAATTCGATTCACTCTCTCGGTCTGCCCATCTGTATAGGGATGGTAAGCTATACCTAGACTTAGCTCAGTCCTTAAGGCAGTTTGCAATCCCTCCTAGAACCTGCTAGTGAATATTAGGTCTCGGTCACTTACAACACTACAGGGAATAACATGAAGCCTCACAATTTCCTTTATATACAAACTAGCTAGACTCGCGGCAGTCCTAGACGGCTAAACAGGATTGAAATGAGCACTCATTGTCAACTGATTGACAATAACCCAAATATCTTCATTCTCTCTTATAGACCTAGGAAGTCCATCGAGAAAGTCCATAGAGATCTGCTCCCACTTCCACTTCCACTTCGGGATCTCAAGCGACTAAAGCAGTCCAACTGACTTCTGTTGGTCACTCTTAACTTGCTAGCAATTTGCACATTAACTCCCAAAGATTGAAAAATCTCGCTTCATCCCCTTCCATAAGAAAATTTTCTTTATATCATTGAACATCTTGGTCACTCCTGGATGGAAAGATAACTTTGAACGGTGACATTCAGCTAACACTTCTCTTCTAATACCATTAACATTCGGAACACAGATATGCCGATTCTTTCTTAATACTCCTCGGGTATAAATCTCAAAACTAGAAACAATACCTTCTTGGACATCCTTCTTGAGTCGAACCAAAATAGGATCTTCTTCTTGACTAGCTACAATCCTCTTAATCAACATTGGCTTGACTTCTAAGTTGGTAACCATCGCAACATTCCCATTCAATGTATCTACAACAGCATTCACTTTCCCAGAGGTGTAAAGAATATCCAGGTTATAAGAAGTGAGAAACTCCAGTCATCTCTACTACCTCAAATTCAAATCTTTTTGGTTAAACAGATACTTTAAAGATTTGTGGTCCATATATAACTCAAACTTTTCACCCAAAAGATAATGTCCCCACATCATTAGTGCAAAGAGAATTGCCAAAAGATCCAAATCTTGCGTAACGTAATTTTTCTCATGTGGCTTCAGCTGTCGACTCGCATATGTAATGACTTTTCCATTCTGCATCAGCACTGCTCCTAATCCGGTTCTACAAGCATCCGTGTATATAATTAACCCTTCACTCCCATTTGTAATAGTTAAAACATGAGCACTTGTTAATTTCTCTTTCAATTTATTGAATGCTTGATCGCACTTAGGTCTCCACACAAACATAGCATCTTTCTTCGTCAATTCATCCGATGACAAGCAATCTTTGAGAAATCTTTGATGAATTTTCTATAAAAACCAGCTGATCCCAAGAAACATCTAACCTCTGTCGCATTTTTAGGCTTCTTCCAGTCTTTAACTGCAACTACTTTTGCTGGGTCCACTTATATACCTTCTCCCGAAACAACGTGCCCTAAAACCTAACTTCAAATTTCCAGAAATGGCACCGAGAAAACATTGCTTTCAATACATGATTTCTTAAAGTATTTAGAATGACTCGTAGATGATACTTATGCTCTTCCTCCATCTTAGAATAAATAGGAATATCATCAATGAAGACGAGAACAAACTTATTATGAAAATCCTGGAATACTTGATTCATTAAGTCTACAAAATAAGTGGGTGCGTTAGTCAGTCCGAACGGCATGACTAACAACTCATAAAAACTGTCAGGGGTACAAAAAGTTGTTAAGGGAAAACTCTCCTCTGCTACCCTTAACTGTTGAAAACCAGTGGCAAGATCTAGTTGAGAAAATACCCGAGCTCTGAGGAGTTGATCAAACATGTCGTCGATCCTAGGTAAAGGATCCTAATTCATGAAATTCCTCTTATTCAAATCCCGATAGTCTACACATAATCTTAAGGAACCATCCGCCTTGATAACAAAGACTACTAGCGATCCCCAACTCGATATATAACGCCGAATCAAACCCTTCTTCAATAAGTCAAATGTCTACTTTCCTAATTCCCTTCTCTCTTTCGGGGCCGACCTTCAAGGAGGTTGTACAATATGTTTGGTTCCTGGAATCGAATCAATATGGAACTCCACTTCATGGTGAGGAGGTAAACCTTGCACTTCATCGAAAATATCCTTGAAGTCCTAAACAATCAGTATACCTTTTATCTCCTCTTTAGCCACTTCAAGCAAACAGAGAAAACTGCTCAAAAGTTCATTAGGCTCCTCACAACATATATCAATGCTTCTGCCTATTACATCCTTATGAATACTATTCTAATACAATCCAAGATGGCTTCAAACTTAGATAACTAATCCATACCGAATAATACCCCAAAACCTATGAACCCAAGAATGAATAAGTCAAAAGAGAAGTGTCGATCTTGATAAGAAATGGGTACATTTAGACACATAGTGCCAAGATTCGTCGGACCCCCAATTGGGTTTGCCACACAAAGAGGGTTATTTAGAATAACATACTTAAGGTTTAACTAGTTCATTAGGTCATACGAAATAAAACTATAGGAAGCACGGTATTGAAAACACTCATATAGGAATATCAAAAATGGATAATGTACCTTGCAACGCCTGCTTTCCCTTTGATCTGTAGAAGTAAATGGTATTTCTTCAATAGTAAAAGCTTGTCCTTGCGCCCTCTTCTTTGGGAAGCGGCACTCATTCTTCATGTGTCCCAGCTGGTCGCAGACACTTGGTTCCTGATTTGCAAAGTGGCCCATCTTGTTGCACTTGAAACAAAGACATTGGCCAAGTTAGGCTGCTTCTTCTGAGTTAGAGTTCCACCTCCGGCTTCTTTCCCGACCACTGCTTCTTTCCTTTGTGTTTGAAATTCGGTTTGTTTGCAATTGGGATAAATGATAAAGGTTGGGCACTAACTATGGGCACTACACTTTTTTGAACTCCTTGCTTAATATCCAAAGCTTCAAACCTCAAGGCTATGCTAATCAAATTAGTAAAGGTACCATTAACATAATTGGTCATCTCACGATGGAATTCTGGCCTCAGTCCTTCCATGAATTGATGCTCATAGTATGCCACTTTCATATCTCCCTGCTTCAAATCCATGAAACTCCTGAACAACTAAGTTCTCCCCGCCTCCAGAATAAACTAAGCTTCGAAGACTTCCTTAAATTGATCCTAAGTAAAATCTTCCTCTAGGGTATTAACTATCATCGAATCCCACCAATCCATTGCTAACTTTTGGAGCTATCGCGATGCTAATACTCGCTTCCTTGCATCCTCTAACTAAAGATCCTCAAATATCTTTTCACAAGGGTGGAGCCATGTCTGAACCCCAAAAATATCTTCAGTTCCAAAGAATTGTTTACCACCTAAAGCAGTATAATTTTTCTAGCAAATTTCTGAGGCACTTGAACTTGTACTACTGCTTCTCCTATCGGCTCTACAACTGGACTATGTCTAGCAGCTCTACCATTTGTAGTCGTGTTAGTTCCAGATCCTCTCCCTCTTTTTCCTATACTCATTTTCAATTACTTGAACAATGATAGGTATTATTAGAATACAACGATAGGACCAAATTGGTTTAAAGGAAACAACACCAAAGGATCTAAAACGAGACTTTACGATGGGTGATAAAACCGCTCTTTCAAGATTAACTCTGTTTGCACGAAAAATGGACAAACACCTCAAAGTTGTATGATTTAGTAGATCTTATGTTATTCTTAGTAATTTGAGCGACTTATGCAAATACGTAAAAAACAGGGGCTAAACTGTAAAAAGACACGCAGATTTATAGTGGTTCAGCCAGAATGTGCCTACGTCCACTTTATATGTTATTTTCTCTTCTTTTGTTATGATTACAAGTACAAAGCTTTGGTACAAGTAAAAGAAAGTTGTTTGAAGAGTTCCTTCCGTGCTTGAGCTCTCAAACTTGTCTACCATTGTTGTACCCCTGCCCCTCTATTTATAGAGTGAGGCTGGGGGCAGGGGTCTTGGTTGTATATAGCTGCTAGTGGGCCTGGGCTGAAGCAGTCTGGCCTGGAGGCGCTTTGGTTCGGCGAAGCTTTGGTTCAGTGTGGACTGGAAGATGGGTTGGTCCGGTGTTGGGTTGGTTCGGTGGCGAGTTGGTTCGGTTAGGCCAGGAGGAGGTTGGTTCGGTGAAGGATGGGGTGTCTTGATTCGGTGAAGGCGAGTTGTCTAGTTCGGTTTGGCATGGGTATCGAATGGACATAGGAATCGGCGAATCTGGATGTAACTGATGCCTCTTGGTCTCGAGATCCTCTGGGTAAGAATTCACCCAACATTTGCCCCCCAAAGCGGGGCACGTGTTTGCATGTGTCGCGCTTTGTTTTAGCTTGGGCGTTTCCTGTAGTTGAGATAGGTTCGTTCGGCGAGGAATGCCGAACCGGTTGATCCGGTTGCCTTTCGCTTGTCTATATATAGGGGCTATACCCCCTTTGCTTTTCCTTACCGAACAACCGAACCAGAGAGACGAGTTTAGCCGAATCAACTCTTTGCCGAATCAAGCTCGTACCAAACCAGGTATACGTCCTTTCGCCGAATGAACATGATAGGTTTCTAAAGCCGAATGCTTCCTGTATCGCACTACCGAATGAGAATAGGGCTTAGTGCCGAACGAGCTTTGGTCCTTATTTACCGAACGAACTTGGTTCTTTGGGCACCGAATGAAAACTTATATTATACTACCGAATGAACCATTGAAGTGCTGCATCTGTTCGCCGAATGAACTATTGTACCGAGTGAACATGTGTTTCATACTTCGAACTTTTAAGTGAAATTCCATATTATATGCTTACTTGTTTACATCCTTTGTTCTAACACTATGCTTTTCCGGTGTTGTAGATAATGTCCCGTAAAGCGGAAACCCGATCAGACAAAAGGAAATCCGGGGGTGAAAGAGGTTCCTCTGTCGTGCCCCCAGCTCAGCCGAATCCAGAACGCCACGAACCAACCCCGAGATCGTTAGTGGACGGGTACGGTCCGCAGGAGCTTCTGAATTCTCCCCCGGACTGCTATCCCAGCTCCCTTAAGGAAGAGCAGCTTGATGCCATCTCTCGCTCTTTCGGAATTGACAGGGCACGAATGCTGTTGCCGGGGAAAGATGTTATGCCATACGACCCTCCTGAAGGGTTCTTTGCTTACAGCAGATACCACTGCATGTGTGGTGCCATTCCGCCTCTTAATGCTTGGGTAGCCAGCTTCCTCACATATCTCAAGGTGGCCCCATTCCAGCTTCAACCCAACTCCTATGCTATACTAGTGAGCCTCTTCGTTATTTTCCAGAGGAAGTATGGCCGTGCTCCTTCCAACCGAGAGATCCGGTACTTGTATAATTTAAGGGGCTATAAGAAGGGGTCCCCATACATTAGCTTGGAGTCAGCTGTGACCTTCAAGCCGGTCTTGGACCTGTACTCTAAATTCAGCATGTTCAAGAAAGAGTGGTTCTTTGTTAGGGACGACTCCGTTTCAATCCGGCGCTTTACCTCTGGATGTAAGTTGATGCTTTTACTTATAATTTCTATTTCGATTGCGATGCTTCTTCTCATACTTTCTCATTTTTGCTAGCGACAGGTGGCTTTCCAGTTGTGGAGACTGACCGCCTGGTTCAGACGGCGGCTGAGATAGAAGCCATTCTTGGGAAATATAGATCATCTGCCTTCTTGATTAGAAATGCGATTCTTCTGGAATATAACTTAATCCTTCCGCAGCAGTCTGTAGTTAAGCTGAGGGAAACGGCGGAGGAGAGGGCGGCTTCTCAGACCAAGGAAGGTGTTACGGCAGAGAGTAGCAAGAGGAAAACTTTCACAAAACCTCCAGCTGTCGGAGGTAAGAAACTCAAGAAATCGGACGGTCCCTCCCCCAGCAATTGTCCACTTACCCGGGAGGAGGAAGACATAGAGGAGGAAAGAGGCGAGGGTGGAGATGGTCGGGATGGTGACAAAGGTGGCGATGGCATCGGGGCCCTACTTCCTGGGCAAGCGGGCGAGATTCAGGAGTGGACGGATGATGCGTTCCACCAGGCTTTTGAGGGGTTGGATGAGGATCCGGCTTTGGCAGAGAAGACCGGGAAGGCGGACAAAGCCGGGACTGGTGCAAGTGAGTCTTCTCCGACCATTCCAGCCAAGGTGGCTCCGACGACTCAAGGTGAACTCTTGACCCCTGCATGCTTCATTAATGATAGGGACTTAGGAATATTTTATGACCCGCTCCCGTCCTGGAATGAAATCCAGGACTTATTGCAGTATCCCACTCCTCCCCAGGGTTTGTACAACCACAGCTGTGTTTCTTTTCCTTTTTTAACTTGTAATTTACCGCGTTTCTCGAATCGTATAGTGATGTAAGTTTATGACACTTGTTCTTTATATCAGGAGCAGGCAAGACGTCCAAAGCCTCAGACCTTCGACACAGGCTTGAGCAATATAAGCTTTCCAAAACTTCTGCTAAGCCGAAGCCCTCGACCCAACGCTCCGGGGATGTAGTCGGCTACCGTCCTCTTCTTGGGGTCATCGAAGAGGGTATTCAGCAGAGGAAGAGGAGTCATCCTTTATCCGAAACTTCGCCCGGTCCTCAGCTTCCGGCTCAGCCTCTTCATGATATCACTGAAGAGGGTAGCGAGTTTGCACCCTCTCCGCACCCGTCCAGAAACCCTTCCGTCACTCATATCGACCGTCCTGACTTGGCTCGTAATCCATTTGCGAGTCATCCTGATCTGGATCCAAGTTCCCACGACATTACCTTTGATGAGGTTACTGGTGAGCACCTTCTTCCCCGCAATCCCATGGTACGGGTGCTTGATGAAGCTAAGTCCTTAGATCTTGATCTACTTACCACTCGGATAGTTACCATGGGAGATGAGGCCAAGGCTAATATTGATCGGGTGGCGGAGGAGACTAAAAAGCTGATGGGGCATCATGCCCGGCTGGTTAAGGCCGGAGAGGAGATTGGGAGCGCCAATATCCGACTTCGATTGGTGGTTTCGGATCAGGCCAAACAGCTTGCGGATCAGGCTATTCAGATTTCTCAGCATGAGGCTGCTACTGGGCGACTAAGTAAAACCATGGAAGAGGCCAGTCGGGCCGAATTGCGGAAAATGGAAGCTACTTGCAAAGAACGGATTGACATGGCTATTGCCACGGTGGATGAGGTTCGGAAAGCGGATCTCGAGCAGGTGGAGGAATTGTCCGGGAAACTTGAGGCTGCAGAGCTTGCTCAAGCCAAGTTGAGGGAGGAGATGGAGGCAATGCGGGGATCCCTTCTGGTTGACTGCTCGAGATACCGATTGGAGAGAGATGCCGCCGTTGGGAGGTTGTCGGCTTCCGAGGCCCGGATGAGGGAGTTTGAGGAGAATGAGGGGATGATGGACGAAATGCTCCAGGATATGTATTTCCGTACCTGGAAGCAGGACAACCTGTCCTGGATGGATGATTATCCCAGGGTCATGGCTAAGATTTATCTCCGGGCTCTGGAGGAGGCTAAGGCTGATGCAGATAAAGAGGGTGGAACGGTCTTCAGTATGGATGTGGTCACTGCCCAGTTTACTAAGGAGGAGAAAGTGGCGGTAAAGGAGGGTATGCGGCTGCTTGCTGCTGAGGAGGCAGGTGTGCAGGTAGAGGATGACGACCAGGATGGTCAAGAAGCAGGTGCTGTTAAGTCTTCCTTTCTAGTCTTTCCGTTAACTTGGTTACTTATCGCTAATGAATTCTTTTTATGACCGGACAGGTGGGCAACAGAGCAAGGACAAGACTCCGACGCAACCGGCTCCCTGATTAGACCTGGAAAATTCTTTTTGTAGACTTGACATGATTGTATACGTTAGTCTTAAGACAGTAGAGTAACTTCTAAGTTGTAATTCTTGCTACTTGTAATAATCAACATTATTCTTGACGTGTAATTTTTAACTTAAGCTGATTTTGTCGTTTCTTGAATATCTGATGCTATTTCGACATATCGTATGAGAAATGTAGCTATGTATATTCTTGTAATTAAATTGTGTTTGATGTCAGACTCTGGTTCTAAACCATAATTTTATGACTTACAATATTAGCGTGTGGTGTGAACAAATTATAGTCATGTATTTGTACATAAAAGAAGAAGATACCGCCTTTCATGATTTAATCGTAGATGGCAGTCTTGAACATCTTGTAGGACCGAGCATGGAATGTAGTTGGATGTCCTGCCACTGTGAGTCCCCACACCCATTGGTGAGTATCTCCTACTCTGTATCATGTACTTTAGGGATTGTTATAGGGGATAGGAAAAAAGCTTTTTAAGTAAAATTGAAATACGTAAAAAAGGTAAAACTTCCAATCACGGAAGGCCTTCGATGTGCTTAAGTTCGTGGCAAACGGGTTTTGTAGTCACTTTCCCTAGCTGTGGGTCTTGGAGACATTTGTCACCCATCTTACGCCTCCGCGGGGAGTTAATTCTTTTTTACCACAGCCGCACTTAAGACACATCGGAGCCGAGATCGCGCACAGCAACTACCCAGGCCATTATGGCCCGTAATCGTGGGTATTATTCGATTTACTGTGGCCGGCTAGCGTGGGTGCCGATCGTCAACTGTGAACTGCCCCTGGCTGGCCACACCTTATGTTGGGGCTTATAGTCGGTTCACAGTTGCCGGCGAGCCTAACGCCGTAATGAGCTGCCTCGGCTATAGTCGGCCTTCTCGGTGGCTTATAATCGGCTCATTACAGTTGGCTTTAAGGGCCGTCGCGAGCAATGAGTTAACCCGCAGCAGAGGGATGCTGGAGCGAAAGTGTCTCATTGGCGAGGGCATAGATTCGCATAGTACCTGTTGGGTCTTGTCCACGTGAAGTTGCATTGTGGAGTGCTTTGAATAGAAATGCTATATACTCAGGATTTTGTTCAACAGAAAAGGATAAAGTTAACAAGCAGCCAAGATACAAAGGAACAAGTTAAAAAAGAGACAAGGTTTTTTAAAGTGGTTCGGCACGAGAATGCCTACGTCCACTGATTCTCTTTGTTAATTCACTTCATATGGGCAATACAAGTTAAGAAAAGTATCGACGGAGGTGTTGGATGTTCCATGCCCTCTGGAACACCTCTCCGTCCACTGTTGACAAAATATAGGCTCCGTTGTGGAGATCTTTATGAATTACATATGGTCCATCCCAGATTGGGTCTATTGCTCCGGGGCGAGGGAAGATTCGCTTGAGGACAAGATCCCCTTCTTGCAAGGTACGATGCTTGACTTTGGAGTTGTATTGTGCTGCCACTTTTTGCTTGTGGGCTGCTGTTTTGAGGATTGCATCGTTTCTTCTCTCCTCGATTAGATCCAAAGACATGTGAAGGAGTTCTTCGTTCTCTTCTGGGTTATAGTGGATCCGACGATGGGAAGGCACAATAGTTTCAACTGGGAGCATAGCCTCCGATCCGTATGCCAAAGAGAAAGGAGTGTGCCCTGTCGATGTTCTGAAAGATGTGCGATAGGCCCATAGTGCCGTAGGAAGTTCATCCACCCAAGCGCCCTTTGACTTTTCGAGCTTCTTTTTGATTAGAGTTTTCAGAATTTTGTTGACTGCTTCGACTTGTCCGTTTGCCTGGGGATATGCTACGGATGAGAAGCTTTTATGAATTCTGTGTTCTTGGCACCAGTTGGCGAATTCCTCGCTGTCAAATTGAAGTCCATTGTCTGATATGATTTTGAGTGGGACTCAGTACCTGCATAGAACATTTTTGATCAAGAAGTTAATAACTTTTGCTGAAGATACTTTATTTAGAGGTTCCGCTTCCACCCATTTGGTGAAATAATCAACTACCACTATAGCATATTTGGCCCCGCCTCGGCCCATTGGTAGCTCGCCGATTAAGTCAATTCCCCATATCGCGAAGGGCCAAGGGCTGGTCATCTGAGTAATCTCGGTTGTTGGTAGCCGAGGGATCTTAGCAAATTTTTGGCATCTGTCACACTTCTTGACGAAATCTAAGGCATCCTTGCTTAAGGTGGGCCAGAAATATCCGTATCGGAGTATCTTTTTTGCTAATGTTTGCCCCCCGGTGTGATCTCCACAACTCCCCTGATGGATATTGGATAAGATTTCCTTGGCTTCCCTTCCGGCGACACACCTTAATAATGGGTTAGAGAAACCGCACCGATAGAGGATGTCTTCTTGTATTGTATAGCGGGACGCTTTCCTCAAGATTTTCTTGACTTCATTACGCCCGTTGGGTAGTGTGCCACTTTGTAGGTAGTCTCGGATGGGAGTCATCCAAGTTGCTTCTTCGGCTGCGGCTATCAGATTCACTTGCTCAAAACTTGGGACCGTTTGCTTTGAGATGGTTACTGCCCCGAAGATGGCGATGTCTCTCATACTCGCTTGCTTTGCCAATTCGTCGGCCTCTTGGTTCTCTTCCCGAGGGATGTGTTTGACTAAGTACTGATCCAATCGGCTGAGAAGCAACTTGGTCTTCTTTAGATATGCTATGAGTCGTTCCTCTCGAGCTTGGAATTCTCCTAGTATTTGATTAACAATAAGTTGAGAATCGCTGTGAAGACACAAAGAATTGGCTCCGATTTCTATGGCAATTTCTAGTCCAGCTATCACTGCTTCATATTCTGCATCGTTGTTGGTGGCAGCGAACTCCAACCTTATAGCATAGTGCAGTTTATTTCCCCTGGGAGTGATTATTACCACACCTGCCCCCGAGCCTTGTTCGTTAGATGCACCATCCACAAAGAGATTCCACTTGATATCTTCCGTTATTTCCAGTTGCTCCTTATCCTCGTTGGTAGTGAACTCTGCAATGAAATCAGCCATGGCTTGTCCCTTGATGGCGGTGCGAGGGTGATAGGTGATATCATATTGACTCAGCTCAATACACCATTTAAGTAGTCGCCCGGAAGTGTCAGGACGATGGAGTACCTGCCTCAGTGGTTGATCGGTCAGAACTTTGATGGAATGGGATTGGAAGTAGTGACGTAGTTTTCGTGAAGTGATTAGTAAACAGTATGCTAACTTTTCAAGTTTAGGATATCTGACTTCTGCCCCAGTAAACCTTTTACTGACGAAGTAAACTGGTCGTTGCGTGCGGTTGTCTTCCCTTACCAAGGCAGCGCTTAAAGCGTGAGATGACACAGCAAGGTATAGGTATAATTCTTCGCCTTCGCTTGGGGTCGAGAGTACCGGTGGTTTCTGGAGGTGTTCGATTAGGTTAAGGAAAGCGGTTAAGCATTCGTCCGTCCATTCGAACTTTCCTTTATCTTTCTTTAGAGCTTCGAAAAAGGGGACGCACTTGTCCGTTGCTTTGGAGATGAATCGGCTTAGGGCGACCACTTTTCCATTTAGGCTTTGCATCTCCTTTCGGGTGGAAGGTATCTTGATGTCCCTTAATGCTCGGACTTGTTCAGGGTTTGCTTCAATCCCTCTGGCATGAACGATGAATCCTAGGAATTTCCCTGACGACACACCGAAGGAGCATTTTAGTGGATTCAACTTCATTCCATATTGCCGAAGTACTTGAAACATCTCGCCTAGGTGGCTTACGTGATCTTTGGCTTTCCGCGATTTCACCAGCATGTCGTCCACATATACTTCCATAGTTTGTCCTATTAGCCCTGCAAACATCTTGTTGACGAGGCGCTGGTAGGTGGCTCCTGCATTTTTAAGCCCGAAAGGCATCACTTTGTAGCAGTATAAACCCCGGTCGGTGATGAAACTAGTGTGGTCTTGGTCGGGAGCATGCATAGGAATTTGGTTATATCCTGAGTATGCATCCATAAAAGATAGGAGTTCGTGCCCGGCTGTGCTGTCTACAAGTTGGTCGATTCTGGGAAGCGGGAAGCAATCCTTTGGGCAGGCGTCGTTTAGGTTGGAGAAGTCAATGCAGGTCCGCCACTTCCCATTAGCCTTCTTTACTAGTACCGGGTTGGCGATCCATTCTGGGTAAACAGCTTCTCGTATGAAGCCATTGGCGAGTAGATTCTTTACTTCTTCATCGAGGGCTGCTGATCGCTCTGCCCCCATACTTCTCTTTTTTTGTTTTACAGGCGCCTTGGTAGGATCAATGTTTAATACGTGGCATGCTATGTCGGGGGAGATTCCGATCATGTCAGCGTGTGACCAAGCGAACACATCCAAGTTGTGGCGGAGAAAATCAATGAGTTGTTCCTTCAATTCAGCTTTCAGCTGGGACCCAATTTTCAGTAGCCTACTTGAGTCGTGCCTGTCTACAGATATAAACTCCATAGCTTCTGCAGGCTCGGCGGTGGCCTCCTCCTCTTTGTCCCTAGGGTCTAATTCATTGAAAGGGTCGCTGGTGTATCGAAGAGGAGGGGCTTTCTTTAGTTGCTATGCTTCAAGGCTTTTTGTGCAGAGGGCAATCTCTACACTTTTCCCTTTATCTTTCCTGTGGTTGTTGCGAAGTTCGGTTACATAGCAGTCTCGTGCAATATCCTGGTCTCCTTCCACTTCCCCTACCCCATTGTCTGTTGGAAATTTCATTTTCAGGCACCATGGGGCTAGGACAATCTGGAAGTCAGATAAGGCTGGTCTTCCTAAGAAGGCGTTGTAGGCCGAATGGTTTTCTATCAGCACAAACGTCTGTTTCCTTACAACGGAGCGGGGATGGCTTCCAATCTCAACAAAGAGGTCCAGCTGCCCGAGGGGCATCTTCGCATCTCCAGTGAAACCGTGTAGTGGTTTATCGCAGGGAGATACATCCTTCATTGATAGCTTCATTTTGTCGAATGCGTGTTTGAAAAGGATATTTACAGAGCTTCCAGTGTCTACCAGGATTCGGTAAACTTCGGCGGGACCGAGTCGGGCAGAGATAACCATGGGATCCATGTGAGGGTACTGTCTTCCTTCTAGGTCGCGTTTACTGAATATGATGTCATCGCTTTCTTTCCGCTTTGGGTGGCGCTCTTCTATAACCGTATTGACACAGTCTTTATTGTCTCTAAGCGACTTCCCATATCTTTCCATCTCTCTCCAACTTCTGTCTGCGATGTGCGGACCTCCTGAGATGGTATGGACCACTATCTTCTCTTGACTAGAGCTGCTAGTGTTGCGGTTTCCTCTGTCGGTCCCTGGTGAGGGTAGCCTCGGGTTTTCATTGGCAGGGGCTGGAGTCCTGTCTTGACTTTTTACATAACGTTCCAGTTTCTTCCTTCTGATGTGTTCCTCAATCAGATCTCGGAGATGATGGCATTCATTGGTATCATGTCCGTGAGATTCGTGGAAGCGGTAGAATTTTCCAGACTTCTGTGCGTTATCTGATTCCTTCTTGTATGGTGGGCGTTTGTATCTAACTTCGCCTTGGGTGGCAAGGAAGATATTTTCGACGGTCTCGTTCAAAGGGGTGTAAGTGTCGAATCTTGGTCCTGGCCGATATAGGCGCTTTTCTACCTTCTTGCCCCCAGCATTGTCTCTGGAATCATTTCTTCGAACATCCCTCGCCACAGCAGGGGCGTTGCCATGGGTCGTCTTATTTTGCTGTCCTGACTGCCCCTCAACGGCAGCATCCTCAAGCCTCATGTATTTCCCGGCTTCATGGAAGAAATCGGGTAAAGTAGCTGGCTTTTCTTTTGTCAATCTTCTAGCAAATTTAGTGTCCGGATGCACTCCACTGCAGAGGGCCATTAGGATAAGCTTCTCATCGGCATCTTGAACTGCGGCTGCTGCGGCGTTGAATCTGGTTAGGTATTGCTGCAGCTTTTCTCCAGGTTTCTGTTTGACGCTAGATAAGGAATAAGCGTCCTTAGGTTGCTCCACATGAATGCGGAACTGACTGATAAATTTTTCTTTCAACATTTCCCATGAGCTGATGGATCCTTGGGGTAGATGACAGAACCAGGAGGTAGCAAGATCTGCTAAGAAGAGCGGAAAGCATTTGCATAGTACTCCCTCTGTTGCTCCACTCATGAGCATATGCTGCGTGTACCTCTGTAAGTGTACAATGGGATCGGAGGTTCCTTTGTAGGGTTCCATTGTTGGCATCTTCCATTCTCGGGGGGGTGATAGCAATTTCGATATTGCGGGCGAAAGGGCTGGTTACCCTAGCGCCTATCCCTCGATCTCTTTGCTCCCGTTGGACACACTCTCTGAATAGGCGTGCCATCCTTTCATCAAAACTTGGAGCAGATAGAAATGAGTTTGGTTCTGTTCTGTGGGATTGATTCCGTCCAGACGACCTGTAGGGATGGTATCGTCTATCATTCCTCATATTTTCCAGTGGCTGCCTTTGATCTTCTGGGAGCACGCTTGGGTCAGCTATAGTTGGCCCTTGCCTTGATCTCCCCCTGTTGGGTTCTGATCTAAGCACTTCCTCGGGTCCAACTTCGGGCTGAACTCTAGCTCGGCCCCGTTCACTGGTGTTTCTGTTGTTAGGCAGCATGACAGGCTCAGCTACAGTTGACCTTCGCCCGGTACCTTCCCCGTTGGGTTCGGTACCAAACGTTTCCTCAGGCCTAACTTCGGGCTGTGCTCGGTCTCGGCTCCTACCACGGCTACTTCTGCCGTTAGCTCCTTCGAAGAAGGAGGATCTTTGCTGTCTCTGAGATCCTCCAGACTGGGACTCGCCCCATGATTCAGTGTTGCGGTTGGATTCTTCAGCGTCCCTCAAGCGTGACATGAGATGGTCCACCAAGGCTTCCTGCTGGGACGTGAAGCGGTTAGTTACTTCAACCACAACTCTGTCCAGATCTGCTCTAGTAATTGCTGTAGGCTGTTCTATGGCAGGAGTAGTTGGGTTAGCCTGTTCTTCATTCGTTACTGTTGCTGGAGGAGGACGATTTGCTTGATTCGTGACAGCTGGATCTGGGAGACTGCTGGATGCGATGTTTTTTCCTTTGTTAACATCTTTTCTTTGTTTGGGAGGCATGTTTTCCAAGTGGCGAACGATGCTGTTAGGAAAACTTGTTAAGCGGATGAAGCTGAAGCTTCGAGCTTCTAGCTCTCAGTGAAAGCACCAAAAATGTTTGCACGAAAAATGGACAAACACCTCAAAGTTGTATGATTTAGTAGATCTTATGTTATTCTTAGTAATTTGAGCGACTTATGCAAATACGTAAAAAACAGGGGCTAAACTGTAAAAAGACACGCAGATTTATAGTGGTTCAGCCAGAATGTGCCTACGTCCACTTTATATGTTATTTCTCTTCTTTTGTTATGATTACAAGTACAAAGCTTTGGTACAAGTAAAAGAAAGTTGTTTGAAGAGTTCCTTCCGTGCTTGAGCTCTCAAACTTGTCTGCCATTGTTGTACCACTGCCCCTCTATTTATAGAGTGAGGCTGGGGGCAGGGGTCTTGGTTGTATATAGCTGCTAGTTGGCCTGGGCTGAAGCAGTCTGGCCTGGAGGCGCTTTGGTTCGGCGAAGCTTTGGTTCAGTGTGGACTGGAAGATGGGTTGGTCCGGTGTTGGGTTGGTTCGGTGGCGAGTTGGTTCGGTGGCGAGTTGGTTCGGTGGCGAGTTGGTTCGGTGGCGAGTTGGTTCGATTAGGCCAGGAGGAGGTTGGTTCGGTGAAGGATGGGGTGTCTTGATTCGGTGAAGGCGAGTTGTCTGGTTCGGTTTGGCATGGGTATCGAATGGACATAGGAATCGGCGAATCTGGATGTAACTGATGCCTCTTGGTCTCGAGATCCTCTGGGTAAGAATTCACCCAACAAACTCATTCTAGGCCTCTTCTCACCTTATCTCTTATGAGTTGTACCCAAATCAGGCTTAGGTGTTCGCTCAACCGAAGTTCTGATACCAACTGTGATGACCCACCTTTCTAACCCTTGGGAATGACACTTAATACATCCATGGTATTTGTGTGTCGTTGCCTAAGCATCCGAAAGATGAATTGTCCTAGGGTAAAATAAAGAACAGAATAGAAAAATCTCACAATGGAAATGTTAAATAAAACATAACAGTAATATAGTTTGTAAGATTACTCCCTAACTTGGAGTTATCAAAGTCACACAAAAGTACTACAATCAGCTTAGGCAGTTATAACAACCTGCCTTTGCACATGCTAAAACAAAATACACATACACAAACTAAATAAACACCAGAATAGATAGCTAAATAGATAAAAGCCTTCTACTCGGACACCATCTTCAAAAAACCAATAAAAGACCTGCTACTCTCGGACTACTCAAATATAAACGAGTACCTAAGAGTTTAGGAAATAAAACTAGGGTCAAACAATAAATCTAGAATGAGTAAAACTCTAAACAATAAGTGTAATTAAACAACAACATATGAGATTACGTCACCAAATGCAGAGCAGGTTTCCTCTCACAAGAACAACATCCAATTGTAAATAATGGATACAAATAATTAACACCGCGAAGAGTGCTATACTCTTCCCAACGCAATTAAGTAAAACAAATTCGAATATTCGATCAATAAGGAAAAGGAAATTCTCCAACAATGATTTGGATGGTAAACCGCCCTTACTGAAAATATACCTCTTGAATATATACTTGAGAACTCTAATAGCTCTCGGACACGTCCAAGCCGGACCCGTTGACGGTCACTGAGTATCCGAGTAATTCACATCTTGGTGCACAAATATCCAAACCAAATCTAGAGTAGATGCGATAATACCCTAATAGGAGCAACCCCACATAGCTTGGCTTCCACTCGCTCTTTGGGGTTAGTCATTTTCGACAAAGAATAGCAAAGATCAAATTGAGTAACACATCGTCATAGAGTAATGAAAAACAAAGAAGGCTGAGGTAATCGATAGTCGACAAACTGGACTGTTGAAGATAACAAAACGATCGTATATAAAAATTAAATCTTATATACTCAACACCAATCGTCGATTTCAAACTTGTACAATCGTTTGGTTAATAATGATGCTAGACAAATTAAGGTAGTGTGTAACAACCCATATTTTTGACAATTAAAAATATTAAATTAAATAAGATATTGAAATTAAAAATTGTCAAAAATTAAAAATTTATGATTTATGGATGTAAAACAATGTTGGGTTGCATATTAGCAACAAGATTTGAAATAACAAATGTTTACTTTCATGAGAAATAAAATGAATGTTTTTGTATTAAAGGAAAAATCACATGTTTATTTATTTGAAATGTATTATAGCTTAGACATTGATTACAGTAATTATAGATCTTATTTAGTAAGAATTTATAACTCTTGTTGTGTACAATGATTTTAAATTTATAAAGGAAACAATTGATTATTTCCCATCATATTTATTTTGCCCATTTTGAAATTCACCTTTGTAATCAATTGTAATGAATGTAGTTGAATAATTTCAATTAATAGGAGAGAGGATACTAAATTGTAAATTAATAGGTGTAATTAAGCGTAGCTTATGTTTTATGGAAAAAAAATGGGAAACTTTGATTTAATGAAAAGAACATTTTTATCAAATAAATGAATGTTTCATTTGAGAATATAAGTTTAATTTCATTAAAATAGAACGATTTGATTAAAGGAAGAAACATATGTTTATTTGAACTATGTTTTAGCCTACAGATTGATTACAAGAATAGGAAAATCAATTATTTAAGTAAGTTATTTATTGCTCTGGTTATAAACAAAAAATTTATAAACGTGTTTAAATGGATAAAGGAAATAATTATTCTGTTTCTCGTCCATTTTAGTTTGACTGTTTTGAAATTTAAATTTGTAATTAATTGAAATTAATGTAATTGAAACATTTCAATTAAAAGAAAAGAAAACATTGATTGCAACTAATAGATTTAATAAAAGAAACGCATGTTTTGTTACAGAAAGGGCGTTTTAATGGAAATAAAAGATCATTTTGGGAAAACCAAATTGAACGCTTTTATTTTTACGGTAAGTATAATTTTATTATTGTGTATTGATAAAAAAATTAAATGTGTACAAATTTGAGTATTTTTTGGGTTAATAAGATTAATTTGGATAAGAAAGACATGTTTCAAAAATTGAATTTCAAAAGGTTGTGCAATGTACATGATCCCTTCATTTTTTTTGTTATTAATGGTTGTCTGTACGTTTTAAAATAGTTACCTCATTATTAATACTTGATCCGTCCATTTCTCCTTCTGTTTAATACCCGAGCCTAGACTTTTAGGCTGTATTTAATTCTTGCCATCTCAATTCGATTGTACAAAATTTCACTTTCTTTTGGTCTGCAAACTTTCTCATTCCTACGTACATTTCTTTATTCATTATTAATGCCTGAAGCTTTCAAAACAAAATGTGACATTCATTTTGACCCTTCACCTTCATTTCCTTATTTTTAAATAGCCCGCCACTTTATTTCTCCTTTTGTGTTTTGTTTCTCCTAACACCTCATATTCATTTAGTTCAAATTACTCTTTGTCGAAGCTATATTCTCATCGGCAAATTGTTCACGTTTTTAAACGTATCCCTTCATTTTTTCTTGTCTCCGCCTCATTTCCTATGTTTAGATCTACAGTTCAATTCTTCATTTCCTTGAATCATTTTAATATGAGCTTGCAAATTCAAAAGATATCATTTTTCCAAATTCAAAAGCTTTCTTTTATGAAACATGAGTTTCATTTTTCATTTTCCCTACTCATCCTGCCCTCATCTTAGTGTTCTTCCATCTTTGCCTGAAGCCTCATCTTGAGAAAAACATGAGTATTAAACTTTGTTTGTTTTTTATTTGTTATGTACCAATTATTGTTTTAATAATATTTCTTATAACATGAATATCTTTTGCATACAAACTCCGATTCACACGCGATTTCTTGTGTTGGATTCATATTTAAATTCCAAACAAACTGGTTTGGTTGAATTGGAGACTGCTGAGATTTTGCGCTTTTATTGGATTTATTTTAATGGGCTATAAATCAAAGGTGAGTGATTAAACCCACTCACGCAATACTAAATTTTCTGATGCTAGTTGAATTGAAATCATGAAGTGATAAAATTTTATTGACTGTTATTTGATAGTTTAAATTGACATTTAAATTGAATTTGAATTTTATATTGAATTAAATTGACATTTAGATTAATATTTAATTTAATGGCTAGTTAAACACCGACAATTGATAACTAGTAATTGTTGTGATATATTGGTTAATTTGGATGTTGATTGTTATTGTACGCCTATTAATTGATGTTGGATGTATGGTTGTTTATTTATTTTGAATATATCTATGTTATTACCCTACTTATTATTTGACATCATATATATTATCATTTAGACTATTCGAAATGAACTAAGAAATAGGTTGAAATGATATATGCCTATGTCTTTTAAATATGGGTTGAAATGATATATATTCATTCATGTAACTAAAATTGGAATAACAGATCACTTAGCCATAGGGTAGAAATTATATACGGACACTGGATTTGGTTAAGTTAAATAGTTACAAATCTTAAATTTGAATTGGTTTAAATGATATTGTTTTAAAGAAAATAAAATTTTGATTTATACGAATTAAATCATTTTCTAATTCGAGATTTGAAATGTTGACATGGAAACTGTTTAAATGAGATTATTTAAGGATTTAATTTGAAATTTAGATATGATTTGAATTTATCGAAAGTGAATTATTTGAAAGGTTTAGTTTTTAATTTAAACTTTGAATTTAATTTAATTAGAGTGGTTTAAATTGGTATTTCAAAGTTTGGATGTGAAATGGATTTAAACTAAATTATTTAAAAATGAGAATTTGAATTGGAACTTTCAGTAATTTGAATAGAACCATTTAAATTGAATTTGAAGTAAAGTTCGAAATTGTTCTGAATTGAGGCCGATTTAAATTGAATTTTGAATATGAAGTCGACTTGAATTGGAAGTCGAAAATTTGTTGTGATTTGGAATTTGAACCTGAGTTTAAATTATTATGAAAGGAAAAAACAGTTTTAATATAAATTATTTTAATATGTAAACTATTTTAATAATCAAACTATTTTCAATATTCAAACTATTTTAATTGTTCAAAACTATTTTCAATATTTAAACTATTTTAACTATTTAAAACTATTTTCAATATTAAAACTATTTTATATTCAAACTATTTTCAATCTTTAAAACTATTTTAATTATTCCAAACTATTTTCCAATATTCAAACCATTTAGCTATTCCCTAATTTTTCCGATTTTCAAAAAGAAGACTAATTAATTTTATCTGAAGAACAACTTCTTTCTCTAGATTTTGTTGAGTTATTCAAAACTATTTCTAATATTCAAACTATTTTAAATTGGGAATTATTTAGATTTAAAACATTGATTTAAATATGAATGTTTTGATATGAAGGTATAACCTATTTTTGAATTCGAAATGATTTGAAGCAAACCCGATATTTTGATATGAAGTATGATTTATATTAAGGTGAATTTGATATTTTGATATGAAGTATGATTTATACTGTTAAAGTAAATTCAATATTTTGACATGAAGTATGATCCGTTCTTGAAATTTAAAAAAACCAATCGGTGTGAAAAATGACGTTTGGTTGTTAAAGAGACCGGGGCTGAATATTGGCATACTCTCTGTTAATACCGAAACCACTTTAACAACTGTATACGTGGTGGATGATCCAGAATGAAGTGGTTGGATTGGCGAACGTTTGCTGGATTTGAAGAAAGAGAATGATGATGGATAGACCCCGACATTTGTGTCAATTGAAAATTACTAAAATAGGACGACTTGTCTAGACCAATGAGGCTAGCTACCTCTAACAACAACTGTTCTTCGTATTACTATATTGGTTTTGACTCGATTGGTGCACCTTGATTTGATTATGGGATGGATGTTCGAGGTGGGTCGTTGGGGGTTACCACCAGTCAGGCGACTCAAAATGGTAGTATTATACCTTGGGCATTGCCTCACATGTCTTGTCATACTTTTATCCTTATGCATGACCGCTACGATTTTGTTTTAGTATGGTACCTATAGAAGACTCACTGGCTACCGACGTTACTGGTTGTGTTACAAGACCTGCACAGTCTACCTTCTTAAAAATGTGTTAAGGTGGATCAATGTAAAGCCTTAACGCTATTTTAATACTTTATTGATAGACACTACATATATAGCGTATCTTACTACATATAGACAGTTTGACGGATCCTTAGGAGATGGAAAATCCTGTAACATCTCCTAAGTTATTTCACTCATGTTGTACACTTGATAGGAGATGGAAAATCCTGTAAACATCTCTGAAGCTATTACACTCATATTTTACTTGTTATTGATTTAACTTACATAAAAACTTTTAGTTCTAACTCGAGTGTTTTGTCTTTTCATTACGCTTGGGTTAGCCTGAGTATTTCAGTGTTTAAAGGGATTGTTCCTTGAAGATGAAGATGGAGTTTGATAGACCGTATTTACTATCATTATTCCACTGCATTAATTTGGTATGTTTATGATTGTACTCTAATTACGCTATAAAAAATTATATCATAAAACGGTTTCATGAATTGTTTATTTGATTCCGCTGCGAGATTCCGTGTTTGCTTTCCTTCTTTTCTCTTATTTTCTTATTAAACCCCATTGATAATATGCCCATTTGAATGGTTTGAGTTAGACATGTGTGGTTTTATTGTCGACTTAAATTATCCAAAATGGTGGCTCGTCACATAGTGTAACCTTAAAGTCTTGTCTTAGTGTACATTCTTAACTATCAGGATAGAGACAAGTCTCCCTTAGTGTTAAGTATACAACTAAATCCTTTCCATATAAGTGATATCGCTTTTTTGAAATTAATTCATCTCCACAAACAAATCAAACTTTTATTTTTAAAACCGAATTTGTGCTTGGGCATCACATTACAAGTATTAACTTTAAACAACTTTGTAAAAATGGTTCATTAACTTTAAAACACGATGATCAAAAGATTTAATAGCTTAAAACATCCTTATTAAATTGGTTAATTATCTTTAACTATCATTAATAAGAATGATTTTTTATCTTTAAATTTGTTAATTAATTCGATTAATGTACTTTAAATGTCCTAAATTAAAAAGGGTGAGTCACTTTTAAAATATCCTTAATTGAATTAAGTAATAAATTTTATATATAGTAAATTAAATTAATTCATAAAAATTAAACATCATTAACTAAATATGATAAATTAATTTAAAAAATTATTAAAGAAAAGTTTAATTAAATTTAAACTAATTAATTAACTGTAAAAGTCATTAATTAAAAGGAGTTAATTAACCTTAGTCCATCATTATTAAATGATTAATTAACTTTAGTCCACCATTATTAAATGATTAATTAACCTTAAAAATCATTAGATAAAATGATTAATTAATTTTAAATATCATTAACAAAGTAATTAATTAAATTTAAACTCATCGTTACTAAGTTAATTAATTAACCATTATCCCCATTAATTAAAATGATTAATTAAATTTAAAAATCATTGTTAAAATGGTTAATTAATATTAGACTCATCATTATTCAAAACTTAATTAACATTGTAAAACAAAACCCAAGCTCGAGAATGAACTAGAAGGTTGCAAAGAGATGGCATTTTTCAAAAGTGTTGATATAGCAATAGTCGCTATATGAACACTTCCATAACTACTTTCATGTCATTTGATTTACATCCAAACATCATGTAACACCCCGCATTTTTAGATAATTAAATAATCAAATAATTATAAATAGTAAAAATGAGCGTTTTTGGAATTGTTAGAATATGGCTTCGAAACTTATACCTTTGTGTTCATGGCGATTTTCTGATTAATTTACATATATAATATGCCTCGAACGGACTTCGTATAAAAAAGTTATTGACGTTCGAAGTTCCATGTCGAAAAATAATTATACGTGTAAATGTGCATAAATATATTTGTTTATAAATATATGCGCATATAAATTCCAGAAATAATGTTAGTAGGCAATTCCAGAAATATATGCGTCATAAAGGAAATTAATTGACATCAGCAATTAGAGGTAATTAATTAACATTAGTAGGTAATGTTAACCAAATCAGCAATTAAAGGAAATTAATTTACATTAATTAGCAATGTTTGAATTTCAAAATAAACATGTGTTATAAAGGGAATTAAATTTGCAATTGATGGAAATTAATTAGAATGAATAGGGAACGGTTAAAAGTTAACGTTTAATAATTTGATTTTCATACAATCTCGAGCATTGTTTTCTAGATCTAACGATTCGCAACAAGCCTGTGACGTGGTTGCACCAGATTCAATCCTAAAATCCGACGGTCTAAGATCTCCAAACTCCACTATAAATAGAACCCTGAGGCCAAACCCTAAACATAAAATATTTCTAGGGAGAATATCTTTTTAATAAAAATATTAGACGCCTTAGAAGAGGATCCAGGAAGGCAATGGAGTAAAGCTAAGGACGATAGGTGAGTGGATTTAAATTATATATCTTTTACGTTTATAATATATTATCGTGAGATTCCCGTTAAATATTTAATTCAACATTTATTTTCAGTAATTAGTTCTGTTAATTAGTTATGTTGAAAACTATATATTTTGTAAGAAAGCTTATATTTAATAATTATTTATATGGAAAAGAAAGAAAGAAATCCAAATAAATATGAATAATATTAGGCTTAACTGTCAGAGAAAGGCTTAAGCCCAAAAGCAAGAAATTTATAGTAAATCATGCTAAAACGAGAGAAATAAATTAAAAAGAGGGAAATCCAATAACTTGATTTGGAAGTTAGTGATAGATTAATTGGTTGATTTAGAAAAGAGAATAAATTTCTGTAGTTTAATATTTAAGAGATAACGATAAACGTAATTGCAAGAATAAAAGAAAGAAAAAAGGCAATTAGTGTAAAATAGAGACATTTATGTATTTTGCATTACCCAAAAATTAAAGAAACAATAAAAAGAAATATCTTGCAATTACGAGTTATTGTTTATAGCATCATTTAATATTTAAAATATGGAAATGGATTTTTAGCACAGTTTTTGTAACCAACTAAATAGAATAGAACTACTTCCTGGAATAAAAGAAAATAAAGTGAAGAGTTAAAGAAATTAAAGAAGAAATCAAGTTAATTATTTGAGAAGACTAAAAATGATATATAGAAATGTGCCTAGATCTGCATTTATTACGCAGATAGTAGAATAAAAGCAAAGTAGTTATTATGATAAGTAAATTTGTGACAGTCGAACGCAGTCCTAAGTCAAGATTGTCGTATAATATAAAAGAATTCAATATCATAATAAAGGAAGACATACTAGAATAGAAAAGAGACACTTGTAATTATATTTATACTATATAGATTATAAAAGAATATAGAAGTGACAATTGCAAGTAAAATTATAACATAGGTTATAATTAAGTAGAGAGAACAGAAAAGGCTTAATTTAAGACTTAGGTTATGTTAATAAGCAAATAGAGCAGAAATAACAGAAGTGGCTTATTTTAAAATTTACACCAAGTTAATAAGCAAACAAAGAAACAGGGCTCATACCAACAGCATTCCCTTTCAGTCAGGAATTGATGGTCTCACAATAGTTAGGTGAGGCTGGGACAAGCTTATGCTGATTAGGGTAAATAAGTAACCAACAGAATAAGAAAAGTAAACTAAACGCATAATAAAAGGTTAGACGTACGGTCTAATAAAATGGTAAGATGCGTTTGGAGTAGCCTAAAGGATGAAGAGCCTAACGAAGCAGTTCAACATAGATTTTCAGCATAAAGAAGCACGTCCAACTTAGTTTTTTGGGGAAGAAGGAAGTACGAGACTTCAACGGTACATGAGGGTACTCTAGGATGGCCCTCTGGGGTAGGCCTAATGAAGCTGCACCCTCGAAGGCAGGTCTGTAGGTATTCCATTAAAAGAGTATGCCTTGATTGCTTTTGCATTACATGCCTAACGAAACAGACCTTTGTAGGCAGTCAAAAGGTTGATGAATAGAGTAGGATATTCTTATGACATCGTACTCTTACTTGCGAGTAGATTTTAGTGGGCAGGACCCAAAAGGATAGTTGCATGCAGAGATCAAGCCATCATCAAACCAAGAGAGAGTTCGGAAAAGACTAGAGTTAAACCAACAGGCCAATGATTATTTCACTATCGAGACATTGGATGAGGGGTGCAGTCAATTAGATGTTTAGATTGTTTACAATAGGGCACAACCACTTAGCTCTTTAGAGGTCTTTTGATTAGTTGAGGGGTGGTTGCGTGGGGCCATAGCCATGATGAGAAAAGAGATAGACCAAGTAGAATATCTGTATTGTATGCCTAACGAAGCAATCCTTTACAGATATAGTAAATCCCCGACTGAGTTTCATATAAGGTAGACCTTGTTAAGTGGGATTCAGGGAGTAGACAGAACTATTACGTATAGTCCTCAAGGTATGCACTGGGTGGCACATTGTGGATGTTTGAGCATTATTATAGGCTAGTGTGGATGCAGTTTTACGTTTTCATTGCAGACAACGGAACATCTGTATTGTAGGCCTTACGAAGCTAACCTTTGTAGATGTAGTCATAGAATACTCTAGGAGCAAGGCGATGGAGTCCTTTCCGAGGAGGATATGGAAGGTACTATGGATAGTACCTAGGACCGATGCGGTCATTGGGCATATACCTACATATATATTAGTTATTAGGTTTTAATCTACTAGGGAGTAGATGGGAACGATTCACGCACAGAGGCGAGAGTATTATAAACCTAATTAACTTAATATAATAGAAAATGGAAATAAAACAGTATATGTAGAATTAAGCTTAGAAGTGTATAATTTGTCCATTCACCAGAACTTTAGTTCTGATCCCCTCCTCATAACATCCTACAGGTTAGGTAGATGGCAGAGACTTTCTAGCTTTGAGATACTTGTTTAGAAAATGTTATTATATTGGTAAGTATTTACTTACTATTATATTTTAGTCAGTTCCACTGTGAGATATTTATTTGAGCTCTAATATATTTGTCTTTTCCTATTTGCAGGATACCAGATACCCAACTCGGGTTTCAGTAGGCTTGGACTTTAGCATTTTTGCAAAAAATCCGGACCCACTGGAATTCGGGTTGTTACATTTGGTATCATAGCCTAGGTTTAGGGTTCCTAGGTAGATAGTGAGTGAATGTATTTGTATTTTTGAATAAAATATACATATATTATATGCTAAAATCCAAATAGTCCCTAGTTATAGATTTTAACATATGGAAAGACCTTTGTGCATAGTTTGCTAGTTGGGTTTGGGATGACCAAAGAGTGTTGAGTCCTAAGTAATTACCAATTTATAGTGTACAATATGCTATGTTTAGAGAGATGATTAGTATCCTTATGTCATAAGAAGTGGGAAAGTTCCCTAGGGATAATAGGGAGAGTATTTTTATTTTGGAAGGAATAAGAGATTTTAGTAAAGGGATTGGATTTCCAAAGTTTAGGAAGGATATTCCTAGGGCAGTAAGAACAAAATCTTCTTTATGTCTAGCTCAATAAAAAGAAACTTTTTGAAAAGTTGAAAAATATAATTGTTAATGTGTTTGAGGAAGTAAATATTGGGTTTGAAAAAAAAAGTGAAATGAAATTTAAATTGTTTTTTATATGATGTAAATTTTGTTAAAAGTGAGATTCTTTTTGAAGAATTATAGAGCATGTATAGCTCGCTGGTTTCTTTGTAGGTAAACAAAGATTTTAAATATAAAAACCTAAAGTGTGTTAAGTGTCAAAAATGTAGGTTACAACATTTATTGTTGTTATAGATGTTTTCGTGGAAAATAAAGGAAGCATAGACTATGACACTATTGTTATAGTAGGTGACTCCCAAAGGATATGTTTTTACATAGCATATGGGATTTATTTATATTTATTTTAATTGAATCCATAAAGCGGTATTTTTGGGTTGTAGTAACGATGTTTTACGCAACATCTCTTTTGAACCAAATAAAAATGTGTTTTGAAGATAATTTCTAAGTATAGAAATAAAGTGGTTTGTAAGTACACTTATTATTTAAATAAGTATGTGGAAATGTTTTCTATGAAAATATTAAAATAATTTTGAAAATGAGTTCTTCTGAAAAAAAAGATGTAAGTTAAATATTAGGAAATTAATAAATTTCGTAGGAAATGTCTATTATAAGTGAATATAGATTAAACATACTTTAATCTATTGGAATGAAATGAATAATGATATAATTTTCTATGAAGCCAAAACACAAATAAAGATGTTTTGTGCAAGTTATAATTGATATGCGAAAGAGATGTATAAGGTCTGGAAAGCACCATATTTGTATAGCCTATTTTGATAAATTATAAAATAAGTTCCTTGTAATTTCACATAAACATGAAATCCTCTTTTAAAGGATTCATAGAAGGTTTTAGCGTTAATGGTTTCTCATAAGAGAAAGTAATTCCAATACACTAAGGTATAAAGCCATTAGGTGTAATAAAAAGTGTAATAATTAGTGACAGTGTTAGTTAGAAGGGATATTATAGAGAGCCTTAGTAGGAAGGCTAAGAAATGGAAATTTTATATTTTTCCATTGATTATGCGCATTGGTTGCTTGCCTTTGTAGAAAACCCTCATTCGTAGTAAATTAGAAACTCCTCCAAGGTTAGATAATTGGAAGAGTAGGAAAGTTAAGGGATTTTTGATAAAATAATTGTTCTTGTCTACTCCAGTTTTTGTAAATTTGAAAATTTATGAAAAGAAGATGTTTTGAAAACATGTGGACATTTTTGGAAGCCAAGAAAAAAAATGTTTTAAGGACCAACAAGGCATGTTTTAAAGAAAAATGGTTGGTGAAAAAGTAAATAAGTTTTTGGAAGAGAAAAACTTAGTAAACAGTTAAATTTAAAAATCCAAATTTTTTTAATGGAAAGCTATAAAGGTCTTTAAAAGGAAAAGAGGAATAAGTTTTGAACTTAGAATTTGTAAGTTTTCCCCTCTAGGTTTGGGAAATAATTTAAATTCAAAGAGCTGTAAAGATGCAAGTCTAGAAAGATAAAATGTTAAGTAACCAAGTGCCATTAAATTTAATAGAAACTTAAAAGTAACACCTTTAAAGGCAAGAATTTTAGGATTTGATGTTTCAAAAAAAATTAGAACCTTTAACTTTTGAAATGAAATGATAAAAACCGAACCAAACTTTTAAATATGGAGTAGATAGGAATCATTTCCTTGATGTGACGGGAAAAGTGTAAGGCTATAGCAGTGATTACTTTTTGTAGTAATAATAAAAGTTCCCGTAAAGTGTATAGGACATAGTGAGAACCTAGGCATGTTGCTTCATGTGTGTAGACTATAGAAGAATAGTGAAGTGATATTAGTAAGATAGTAGGACACACGTGGTTGGGATAGGTAGACCTTAATTGGGGAAAAAATGAAAAGTAAAGGTAAAGAGAAAATTTCTCCAAGCTTAGTTACCTTTTTAGATAGAGACTGCATAAATTAAAATCCTTGTTCATTGCAGTAAATGAGACTTGGTTATTCCATTTTGAGTGTGGAAAGGAAGAGTTGAATAGATCTTATTCATCGTGAGTAATACAACATAAGTTAGTAAAAAGTAATAGGCGGTAGGAGGAGCATATGAGTTACTTAGATTCCTAGAGTAGGACCTTTCTATGTCAGACTGTGTAACGACCAGCCTTTTTGGATGTTTTAAGAAGACACACATGCCAGACTCAAACCATTCAAAAGAACAGATTGTTATAGGGTGAATAAGAAAAGGAGAAAGAAATAAAACAAATACAGAATCTCACAGGGGAATGACAAAATATAATAATCAAATAACAGTTCATGAAGTTGTTTTATAAATACATTTGATTATTCTTTTACAAAACAAAAATCAGAGTTACATAAAACAGGAATAAATAAATGCAGTGGAACAACATGATGCAGTGGAATAAATATAATAAATTATAATAGTACAAATTTTCGTCTTCGTCCTCCAGAAATAAGGTCTTCAACCCTGAAATGCTCAGGCTGACCCGAGCGAATTGAAAAGACAAAACACTCGAGTCAGAACTAAAAGATCTTATGTAAGTTAAATCAACGGTAAATAAATATAAGTGGAACGGCGTCAGAGATGTTTACGGGGGGGTTTGACATCTCCTATCTAGTGTCTAACGTGAGTGCAATAACTTAAGAAATGTTCATGATTTCCATCTCCTAAGGATCCATTAAATTATCTACTATGTAGTACAATATGTTATTATAATAGTGTCTACAATAAAGTAAATGTAACGACCCGTAAATTTCAACTGTTTTAATAACGTAGTTAGTTGAAATTTTGCGAAATTTTAAACGATAAAATTTTGAAATATAAATTTAATATTTGGAATACGTCTAGTTAAACATAGCGACTGGTAAATTTTCGTCCGAAAATATGAAGTTTATTCCGCGCGTAAATTTACTTCAATTTAATCAGTTAAAAAGCGATGAAAATAAAATGTTTCCGAAACCTAAATATTTTTACATAGAAAAATTCTAAACCATCTTCTGAACAAGATGTCAGTTTGTCGTTTTTCCAAATTCGGACATCTTTGGCTCCGTCGATCTTATTTTTCAGCGTTTTTCTTGCATTTCCGCTAGTATAAAATTTCGAATTTTTATAATTCGATCGTACCACTGATATCCGTATGCCGTTTTGATCGTCCCGTCGTACTGATCTCTGTTGTATATTCAACTCTGTGTTTCGGAATCCGGTATGCAGCAGAATCTGTAAAACGTCGGTAACCGTATTAATCGGTACCGGTTTTGTGATTTGTGGTAACCTTCAATATTCCACCGTTCGGAAATCAAACGGGCATCAGCTTTTAATGGTTGCCTTGAATTCATCTTACTGACTTTTTATATTCTCAAAGTTTTCAAAATTACATGGTTTCATTTTATATCTCTTCCATTCGTTCATTCGTTTTGGGAAAAAAAATGAAAAAGAAAATTTAACTGTTGTTTATCCTCCCCTCTTCTATAACGTGAAGCCTCTCCCCTTACCGTTTGCACTGCCTCCCCATCAAGTCACCGCACTTCCAACACCCTCGCACCTCCGCCTATCGACCACAGCCCGTGGCCTTGCTCCCCTCGACGCGCCCCTTCGCCTGGCCACTACCGTCGCACCTATGGCCTCATCTCACGGCCATCACCACCTCACTGTGTTTTCTACCTTCCACTTTCTTTTTCAAGCCCACGCCTACAGCCTCATGGCCTGACCACGTCGGCCAGCAACCGATCCTCTTCCGGATCCTCCCTTCATCTTCGGCCAAGCAGAGCTCCACACAACCCACCTTCCTCCTCCTTTCAGTGCCGAGCACCCATCCTTTGGCCTTACGTTCTTTGCCGCCTGCCCTGCTTCATTCCGAGTGCACGTTTCCTCTCTTCTTTTTCTTTGTGCGTAAGTAATTCCTTCTATATTATACGGTTCTTATACTTGCAGCTTTATATATTCGAGCATACGAAAGGATTGTAAAAAAAACAGAGATTTATATGTATATTTATTTTACGAGATTTCGTGTATCATGGTGAAGTTGATTTTAGAGTGTTTGGCAGTTTCATTCGGCTCGTACGTGAGTTGTATATATTTAGTTTATATTAGTTTATAAGTTGTAAGTTATAGATTATATTATATTATAAACTAGATGTCATCTTCGTTTCATTTGCTGTAGCAGCATACTTGTTATATATAAAAGGCGGTTGTAGATACATATTATAGTCTGGTATATTGTTCACAACTTGTATATATATAGTATATATTAATTTTATGTAGTGGTACCTTGCTTTAAATTTTGAGACTTCAGAAGAAATTACAAAATCCAGTCATGTTGAAATAAGTAAATGGAAAGTGCTTTACTGATGAAGCCAGTGGTCTGTTTGTCGGTTATAACATATTTTAGTTTAAAAGATAACGTGAATATATGTACACTTTAATTCCATTTTAGATATATATGCAGTATAGCAGCCTTCAGTTCGACTTTATATAAATATTATTTTACAAATATGGTTTGAGTATTGTCTTTGAAATTATAAAATATTTTGATTTTAAGTTATACGTGTTTAAATTTCAATATTGTTTTTTTTATGTGTGTTTTAAGGATAGTGATTTTAGTTCATATATATATACATAGTTGTTTATTCCATAATATGGAGATATGTGATTTAACGCGTGTTTAAAAATGTATACTTGTCATGCTAATATTTTGATTTCTTTTAGATATGTATTATGATTTGAAATATAATATGTAATTTAAAATATAATATGGGTTTTATGAAAATAATTATACGATATACTCTTGTTTCGATTTTATCTGCATCGATTCTGTTCCAAATTGATGTCGTCTATCTCTATTTATCAGCTTGTCTATCCAATTCGTGTCGATCTACCCTGGCTTGGGATTCGTGCTTGCAAATTCATAGCTTGTTCTTTTGTTAAACTTCTCTAGCCTCGAAAGGTGAGCACTCACTCACGATTAACGTTCTTTTATTTATTAGATTTGATTTCAATTGAAACGACAATTGAAATATGCTGCTGTTAGTTAATCACACTGTTATATATGCTATTACCTGTATCTATTCACCTGTGACATCTGACACCATTATCTGTTAATTATTTATGCGATGATAATATAGTTTAGATGATAATTTATTGATTGTTGATGTTTATATTGGACGTTAAATTGTTAATGTTAAAATGATAAATAGTATGCAATTGAACTTGATATAGGATAGTTAGATGTTAAATTTGATTTAATGACATTGTATAATATGACCCATTTAACTGTTAAATTTATTGACACGTATGATTTGTTTAATTACACCTTGAACCACTGAATGTATGTTGTTAAACTGATGATGTATGAAATTGTAAATTGAATGACAAGTGAAAACCGTAATGTAATAATCTTTAATCTACATGAAATGATAGTGTAGATTCTAGAAATAATTATATTAATTCGTACAAATAACAATGCGAATTAATACGGTTATTTCAGGATTATTTGAATTGATTATTTGATTGATATTGATTGTTGTTATTGCTTGTTTATTTACTTTGACACCATCCCAGTTATCACACTGCAAGTTCCCTTTGCTATGTTTTGATTTTGAATTGAATTGGAATCGGGTTGAAATGATAAATACCCAAATTGAACTTTGACCTAGGATAGAGAATTAAATAAAAACCCGATTGGTCAATAATTTGATTTAAAAATAAACGAATATTTTATTTGAATAAATAATATGGTTTTGAAATGAAGTTAAAATTTGAATTTTAATGAAAGGAAAATGTTAATATTTAATAATCTGAAACAAAATATTAACAATGTAATTGATGAAAGAATGTTGTTTAATTTGAGAAATGATTGAATTAAGTTGAAATGATTTAATAATTAAATTTGAAAGTATAATTAAGTTTGAAATTATTAAACTTTGAAATTATTTAATAATTAAGTTTTGAATTATTTAATACTTAAATAAGATTGAATTATTTAATACTTAAATAAGATTGAATTATTTAATGATTAAATTGAATTGAAATTCTTTAATAAGAAAAATTGAACTTTTGGATAAGTGATTTTACTTCGTAAATAATTGAAATTGAGTTTTCTTTATTAATTAAGTTTTGGAAAATTATTTAAGTAAGTAAATAAGTGAAATTGAATTTCTTTAACAAGAAATAAAATGTGATTTATTGAAATTAATGCAAGACTTGAAATTGAAAGAATTGATTTGACGAATTTAGTTTAATTCAAAGTTGTAAGTTTTGATTTAATGAAGTTGAACTTAAGAATTGATTTAATGAATTGGAAATTTAATCGAAATTGTTTTGAATGATAAAGTAACTTAACGAATATTGAATGAAATCGATAAATGAGTTTAAATTGATTTGAATGTTAAATAAAATTTATTTAAATGATTTCGGAATGAAACTTATATACGAACTTGAATCAATATTTGAATTGTTTTAAATAGAAATTGAAATTGAATTGTAAGATCTTGAAATTATGAATATGGAAGTTTGAAACGTAAATTATGGAAATTGATTTGGAAAGACAAACGGAATGTTGATTTATAAACTCTGATTGAAAATGAAATTGATTTGGTTTTGTAATAAATAAGCGACCAATCGGTGAAATAATGACGAAAGTTATTAAAGAGACCGGAATTCGGTTATGGATATACTCTCTATCTAAACCGAAAACCACTTTAATAACTATACGCGGAGTGATGATCCAGAATGAAGTGAATGGAATGATGTACGTGATGACTGAAGAAAGAGAACGATAATGGATAGCCTTGACACTTGTGTCAAATTGGAAATGACTAAAACAGGAGCTGTGCCGGGCCAATGGAGGATTTGCTACCTCAAGTGGACACACTTCTTCGAACTACTTATTACTTGTTGTCGATTGGTGCACCCTTGATTTTGGGAGTGTTGTTTCACGGTGTTGCGGGCGTTGCGGCGTTGCGTTCTCACCAGTCCGGATCAGGCGAACGGTAGTATCACTACCTTGGGTATTGCCTCATGTGCCTTGTCATACTTGTATTCCATTTATGCGCGACCACTACGATTTTGAATTGTACCTTTAGTATATGGATTGCCCTCTGGTGACTTCCGGTTTTGGGGAAACTACGGTCTTGTATATGCTTTTGGGAATAAAAATGTGTTAAGGGTGGAATGGGCCATGACTTAACGCTATTTTGATATCTTTATATTACTGATAGACATTATCTACTTATCGTACACTACTACACAGTAGATAGTTTAACGGATCCTTAAAGGATGGTTATTCCAAACATCCTTTGAGTTACTTGTATTTCAATTGCTATTTCACTTGAGTTGGATTTATTAATATAAGAATGTTAATCCTGACTCGAGTGTCTTGTGTTTTGCTTTACGCTCGGGTCAGACTGAGTGTACCAGTATTCGATGCTCACCTTTGGAGTTGGAGCTTTGCTTGAAGATCCAGCCATCTATTCTGCTTTCAGTATTCGATGATTTCAGTGATGTATTCTGATTTGTATCTGATGTATCGTATTACTCTTCTGTTGTAAACTCTGATGTATTTTATATATTCATATAGTAGCTTCATGAACTACTATCTCTTTTATTTCCGCTGCACTTATTACTCTGTGTCTGTGATCTGTGATTATTTATTTACTGTATATGTTCAGTTTTGCCAAATTTAAATTAACAACGCGGTATTTTGAGCAATTCAACTCCGGCATGAGTGTCTACCTATACACTTATAATGGATGCGAATGGTCCAAAATTTCGGGTCGTTACAGTTGGTATTAGAGCTTTGGTAGCTCTAGGCAAAACTTAGCATATAGGGTAAATGTATTTACAGAATCACTTTCATTCGAGTTCAATCTCTTCCTTTGACTCAATTCCTTTGAATTTTTGGAACGTTCCCCTCGGTTTCGAAATTCATTCGTGTCCTTCACTATTCGTCTTCTTTTAATTCTGGAGCACCCCATAACTCCATTTTGAATGATATCTATAATAGATCGGCGGTCTCGCCAATCTTCGAATGATTCGTAAAGGAGCAAAACTCCTTTATAATAGGCATCGATTTACCGGAGATTTCTGTATCCTCGGTTTATGATGTTATCTATCTCCTGATATACCTGAATTCTATTTCTTGAGATCGAATGTCGATTTACCTCGGAATTCTACACCGATCTTCTTTTTAAAGTCACGGTCGACCCGGTTAAGGTTTCCCGCGATTTATATAAACTTATCCATCGCCTTATTTTGTTATTTAATTATCTCGTCTTTGTTCAAACCTATCTTCGAATCGAAATTCTCTTTGATTTGAGTCTATCAAAAATTTGAATCTCTATCTTTGCTTTGAAATCTATTCTTATATAGTCGAGCGAGGAAGTGTATTTGTAAATTATATTTAAAATGTTTTAAAATATATCGTGTTGTTTGAGTTGTTGATGTTGATTTGGGTTTTCGATCGATTCGTCTGATCAACGCTATCGATAGGATTTCCAAAACACTTGAGCAGAGCAAACTGACTCAATATCGTTTTCAAATTTGATAAATAAAATAAAGGTTTTGTATGATTATATTTTTATATAAATATAAGTTTTCTGAAATTAAATTGTTAATGAATTTGTTGTCTGAAATAATAATATTTGATTTTCATTTATTGTTTTGTAAACCAGTGACTATTGCATAATATAAATAAATGAATTTATAAACTTAGTTATAAATTGATTGGAATTTGAAATGAATTTAATTTAGAAATTTGAGAATTTATTAGTTTCCGGTGATTTTGAACTTTGGTTTTTAAAATTTTAAAGTATATATTATTGAAAGTATTTTCGAATAGAAATCGTTTTCAAAGAACTTTTAAATGTTGAAATCAGTGCTCTTCTCTTTGTCGCTGGAAAATAATTTCGGTGATGGTGGCCGCATCATCGACATTCATTTTCGAGTTTCGAAGTGGAGATACTATTCTGTAGCTTTGCTACGGTTTTGTTTTGAAAATATTTTGTTTTGAATTTCTTCAGTATAATTTGATTTATATATATATATATATATATATATGGATATCTTATTTTAAAATTTGATTTGATTTGATATAAATATATTATATAATTGTTTAAAGTTAATTGGAAATCTAATTCTTAAATTTTGTTAAAGATGATTTTGATTATAAATAAAACCAAAATTTGGAATAAATATTTAAACTTGAATAATTGAGTTGGGAAAATCTTATTTGTATATTGTTCAACTGCATTCTAATACAACTTACCTAAATCATTCAGAAGTTAACTATGTAATTGGATAATATATAAGATAAATTGAATTTATAAATAAAATTTGAGTGTTTATAATAAATGTTATACACTAAATTTGATTATAAAGACGTCAATAGAGTTAGATAGGATAATAAGTAAAAACTCAGTTAATAATGAAATAATTTTGTTTTGAAAAGAATTAATAAATCTGTTTTGAAAGAATTAATAAATTGAAATTTGATCAACGTATGAAAATACTTTGAATTTAAAGACAATTAGTAAATATAAATTTATTTAAATCGAAACTTTTATGGTTTAAATTAATTTATATGGGTTAAATATATGTAATAAGATCTATTAAGTGGAACAAATCTAATAATAATTTGGAATAAAGAAGAATTAGATTTGTTGAATAAAATATGATTAAAATAAAGGACTATTCAAGTTTATGATTTTAGAAATTGTTAATAAAGGATAATTGGATAATAAAACAATGAATAAATGAGGTAAACAAAATAAAATTTTGTTTTGAAGAAATCTTTTGGTATCAAATATTAATAAATTGGAATTAAATCGACTTATTGAAATACACTGAATTTTAAAATCAAGTATTGAGTATTAATTAAGGTAAATTGAAATTTATACGGTTTAAACCAATTGTTTTATTTTGTTTTCAATCTGTTTTTCTTTCTGCTTGTTTCTATTCTCCTACCTCGTTCCTTTTCGAGGACGAAAAGTTTTGAGTGGGAGAGAGTGTAACGACCCGTAAATTTCAACTGTTTTAATAACGTAGTTAGTTGAAATTTTGCGAAATTTTAAACGATAAAATTTTGAAATATAAATTTAATATTTGGAATACGTCTAGTTAAACATAGCGACTGGTAAATTTTCGTCCGAAAATATGAAGTTTATTCCGCGCGTAAATTTACTACAATTTAATCAGTTAAAAAGCGATGAAAATAAAATGTTTCCGAAACCTAAATATTTTTACATAGAAAAATTCTAAACCATCTTCTGAGCAAGATGTCAGTTTGTCGTTTTTCCAAATTCGGACATCTTTGGCTCCGTCGATCTTATTTTTCAGCGTTTTTCTTGCATTTCCGCTAGTATAAAATTTCGAATTTTTATAATTCGATCGTACCACTGATATCCGTATGCCGTTTTGATCGTTCCGTCGTACTGATCTCTGTTGTATATTCAACTCTGTGTTTCGAAATCCGGTACGCAGCAGAATCTGTAAAACGTCGGTAACCGTATTAATCGGTACCGGTTTTGTGATTTGTGGTAACCTTCAATATTCCACCGTTCGGAAATCAAACGGGCATCAGCTTTTAATGGTTGCCTTGAATTCATCTTACTGACTTTTTATATTCTCAAAGTTTTCAAAATTACATGGTTTCATTTTATATCTCTTCCATTCGTTCATTCGTTTTGGGAAAAAAAAATGAAAAAGAAAATTTAACTGTTGTTTATCCTCCCCTCTTCTATAACGTGAAGCCTCTCCCCTTACCGTTTGCACTGCCTCCCCATCAAGTCACCGTACTTCCAACACCCTCGCACCTCCGCCTATCGACCACAGCCCGTGGCCTTGCTCCCCTCGACGCGCCCCTTCGCCTGGCCACTACCGCCGCACCTATGGCCTCATCTCACGGCCATCACCACCTCACTGTGTTTTCTACCTTCCACTTTCTTTTTCAAGCCCACGCCTACAGCCTCATGGCCTGACCACGTCGGCCAGCAACCGATCCTCTTCCGGATCCTCCCTTCATCTTCGGCCAAGAAGAGCTCCACACAACCCACCTTCCTCCTCCTTTCAATGCCGAGCACCCATCCTTTGGCCTTACGTTCTTTGCCACCTGCCCTGCTTCATTCCGAGTGCACGTTTCCTCTCTTCTTTTTCTTTGTGCGTAAGTAATTCCTTCTATATTATACGGTTCTTATACTTGCAGCTTTATATATTCGAGCATACGAAAGGATTGTAAAAAAAACAGAGATTTATATGTATATTTATTTTACGAGATTTCGTGTATCATGGTGAAGTTGATTTTAGAGTGTTTGGCAGTTTCATTCGGCTCGTACGTGAGTTGTATATATTTAGTTTATATTAGTTTATAAGTTGTAAGTTATAGATTATATTATATTATAAACTAGATGTCATCTTTGTTTCATTTGCTGTAGCAGCATACTTGTTATATATAAAAGGCGGTTGTAGATACATATTATAGTCTGGTATATTGTTCACAACTTGTATATATATAGTATATATTAATTTTATGTAGTGGTACCTTGCTTTAAATTTTGAGACTTCAGAAGAAATTACAAAATCCAGTCATGTTGAAATAAGTAAATGGAAAGTGCTTTACTGATGAAGCCAGTGGTCTGTTTGTCGGTTATAACATATTTTAGTTTAAAAGATAACGTGAATATATGTACACTTTAATTCCATTTTAGATATATATGCAGTATAGCAGCCTTCAGTTCGACTTTATATAAATATTATTTTACAAATATGGTTTGAGTATTGTCTTTGAAATTATAAAATATTTTGATTTTAAGTTATACGTGTTTAAATTTCAATATTGTTTTTTTTATGTGTGTTTTAAGGATAGTGATTTTAGTTCATATATATATACATAGTTGTTTATTCCATAATATGGAGATATGTGATTTAACGCGTGTTTAAAAATGTATACTTGTCATGCTAATATTTTGATTTCTTTTAGATATGTATTATGATTTGAAATATAATATGTAATTTAAAATATAATATGGGTTTTATGAAAATAATTATACGATATACTCTTGTTTCGATTTTATCTGCATCGATTCTGTTCTAAATTGATGTCGTCTATCTCTATTTATCAGCTTGTCTATCCAATTCGTGTCGATCTACCCTGGCTTGGGATTCGTGCTTGCAAATTCATAGCTTGTTCTTTTGTTAAACTTCTCTAGCCTCGAAAGGTGAGCACTCACTCACGATTAACGTTCTTTTATTTATTAGATTTGATTTCAATTGAAACGACAATTGAAATATGCTGCTGTTAGTTAATCACACTGTTATATATGCTATTACCTGTATCTATTCACCTGTGACATCTGACACCATTATCTGTTAATTATTTATGCGATGATAATATAGTTTAGATGATAATTTATTGATTGTTGATGTTTATATTGGACGTTAAATTGTTAATGTTAAAATGATAAATAATATGCAATTGAACTTGATATAGGATAGTTAGATGTTAAATTTGATTTAATGACATTGTATAATATGACCCATTTAACTGATAAATTTATTGACACGTATGATTTGTTTAATTACACCTTGAACCACTGAATGTATGTTGTTAAACTGATGATGTATGAAATTGTAAATTGAATGACAAGTGAAAACCGTAATGTAATAATCTTTAATCTACATGAAATGATAGTGTAGATTCTAGAAATAATTATATTAATTCGTACAAATAACAATGCGAATTAATACGGTTATTTCAGGATTATTTGAATTGATTATTTGATTGATATTGATTGTTGTTATTGCTTGTTTATTTACTTTGACACCATCCCAGTTATCACACTGCAAGTTCCCTTTGCTATGTTTTGATTTTGAATTGAATTGGAATCGGGTTGAAATGATAAATACCCAAATTGAACTTTGACCTAGGATAGAGAATTAAATAAAAACCCGATTGGTCA
The DNA here is from genome assembly GCA_030737815.1 of Allium fistulosum. Lineage (NCBI taxonomy): Eukaryota > Viridiplantae > Streptophyta > Magnoliopsida > Asparagales > Amaryllidaceae > Allium > Allium fistulosum. The sequence continues at coordinate 1,531,169,585 of CM060902.1, forward strand.
ATAATTTGATTTAAAAATAAACGAATATTTTATTTGAATAAATAATATGGTTTTGAAATGAAGTTAAAATTTGAATTTTAATGAAAGGAAAATGTTAATATTTAATAATCTGAAACAAAATATTAACAATGTAATTGATGAAAGAATGTTGTTTAATTTGAGAAATGATTGAATTAAGTTGAAATGATTTAATAATTAAATTTGAAAGTATAATTAAGTTTGAAATTATTAAACTTTGAAATTATTTAATAATTAAGTTTTGAATTATTTAATACTTAAATAAGATTGAATTATTTAATACTTAAATAAGATTGAATTATTTAATGATTAAATTGAATTGAAATTCTTTAATAAGAAAAATTGAACTTTTGGATAAGTGATTTTACTTCGTAAATAATTGAAATTGAGTTTTCTTTATTAATTAAGTTTTGGAAAATTATTTTAGTAAGTAAATAAGTGAAATTGAATTTCTTTAACAAGAAATAAAATGTGATTTATTGAAATTAATGCAAGACTTGAAATTGAAAGAATTGATTTGACGAATTTAGTTTAATTCAAAGTTGTAAGATTTGATTTAATAAAGTTGAACTTAAGAATTGATTTAATGAATTGGAAATTTAATAGAAATTGTTTTGAATGATAAAGTAACTTAACGAATATTGAATGAAATCGATAAATGAGTTTAAATTGATTTGAATGTTAAATAAAATTTATTTAAATGATTTCGGAATGAAACTTATATACGAACTTGAATCAATATTTGAATTGTTTTAAATAGAAATTGAAATTGAATTGTAAGATCTTGAAATTATGAATGTGGAAGTTTGAAACGTAAATTATGGAAATTGATTCGGAAAGACAAACGGAATGTTGATTTATAAACTCTGATTGAAATTGAAATTGATTTGGTTTTGTAATAAATAAGCGACCAATCGGTGAAATAATGACGAAAGTTATTAAAGAGACCGAAATTCGGTTATGGATATACTCTCTATCTAAACCGAAAACCACTTTAATAACTATACGCGGAGTGATGATCCAGAATGAAGTGGATGGAATGATGTACGTGATGACTGAAGAAAGAGAACGATAATGGATAGCCTTGACACTTGTGTCAAATTGGAACTGACTAAAACAGGAGCTGTGCCGGGCCAATGGAGGATTTGCTACCTCAAGTGGACACACTTCTTCGAACTACTTATTACTTGTTGTCGATTGGTGCACCCTTGATTTTGGGAGTGTTGTTTCACGGTGTTGCGGGCGCTGCGGCGTTGCGTTCTCACCAGTCCGGATCAGGCGAACGGTAGTATCACTACCTTGGGTTGCCTCATGTGCCTTGTCATACTTGTATTCCATTTATGCGCGACCACTACGATTTTGATTTGTACCTTTAGTATATGGATTGCCCTCTGGTGACTTCCGGTTTTGGGGAAACTACGGTCTTTTATATGCTTTTGGGAATAAAAATGTGTTAAGGGTGGAATGGGCCATGACTTAACGCTATTTTGATATCTTTATATTACTGATAGACATTATCTACTTATCGTACACTACTACATAGTAGATAGTTTAACGGATCCTTAAAGGATGGTTATTCCAAACATCCTTTGAGTTACTTGTATTTCAATTGCTATTTCACTTGAGTTGGATTTATTAATATAAGAATGTTAATCCTGACTCGAGTGTCTTGTGTTTTGCTTTACGCTCGGGTCAGACTGAGTGTACCAGTATTCGATGCTCACCTTTGGAGTTGGAGCTTTGCTTGAAGATCCAGCCATCTATTCTGCTTTCAGTATTTGATGATTCCAGTGATGTATTCTGATTTGTATCTGATGTATCGTATTACTCTTCTGTTGTAAACTCTGATGTATTTTATATATTCATATAGTAGCTTCATGAACTACTATCTCTTTTCTTTCCGCTGCACTTATTACTCTGTGTCTGTGATCTGTGATTATTTATTTACTGTATATGTTCAGTTTTGCCAAATTTAAATTAACAACGCGGTATTTTGAGCAATTCAACTCCGGCATGAGTGTCTACCTATACACTTATAATGGATGCGAATGGTCCAAAATTTCGGGTCGTTACAGTAAAGTATTAAAATAGCGTTAAGGCGTTACCCATATCCCCCTTAACACATTTTATATATTCCCATAGTCTATACAGTACCGTACGCTACTCCGTAAACTGGAGGTTTACACAGAGGGCACCCTATAGGTATGGTACAAAACAAACCCGTAGAAGGCGCGATAGGGCATGTGAACACGGCACTCGAGGCAATGCTAGGGTAGATATACCAATTGCACTCCCGGACTGGTGGTAACGCCTAGCAGCTACTACCGCCCACCTCGGAACACACTCCCAAAATCAAATCAAGTGTGGCCACCACACAAAGTCAAAATATAGTACTGAAGAAATGTGCCCGATCGGAGGAATGACCTCACTTGGCCCGGTATAGCTCCTGTTTTAGCCACATCAAGCTGACTCACGGGAGTCAGGGTCACGTAAATACCTCATACAGAATCGTTCGCCAAACCATCCTACTTCATTTCTGGAATCTCCACCACGTACATAGTTGTTAAAGTGGTTTTCAGTATTGGCAGAGAGTATGACCATATCCGATCCCGGTCTCTTTAACAACCGAACGCTTGTTTCACACCGGATGGTTCTTTTACATTTCAAAAGTCAATTCATACTTAATATCAAAATATCATATTCGATTTCAAATCATATTTCTTCCGAAATCATATTCACTTCCAAATCATATCCATTTTCAAATCAAATTCACTTTTGAAATCATATTCACTTTGAAATTATCGATAAGTTATGATTATTAATTCTCCATTTCAAAATTTATCTTATTCACTCAAATATATCATTTCACAAAAAGGTATCAATAGCAAGTTCCAACTTAGGTTGTATCATCATCAAGGATTTAGATATAAATACTTCAACTTTACACAGTTTGAAATTTTAGAAAATAGTTTAGGTAACTATAAATAGTTTATATAGTTTAAAATAGTTTAAATAGATTTAAAATAGTTTAAATAATAAAAATTGTTTAAATAATAAAAATAGTTTAATATATTTAAATTAGATTTAATTAGTTTAAAGATGATTTAAATGGATTAAATATAGATTAAATAGATTTTAAATTATATTAAGTGGATTTTAAATAGATTAAATAAATTTAAACTAGATTAAATAAATTTAAACTAGATTAAATAGATTTAAATTATCTTAAATGGGTTTAAAATAGATTAAATAAATTTAATTATTTTAAAATAGGTTAACTTGGATTAAATAGGTTGTAATAGATTAATATAAATTAAAATAGTTTTAAATTGATTAAAATAGTTAATATAATTAAAATAGTTTAAATTTCGTTTAAAATAGATTTCAAGGTTATGTGACGCCCCACCTCTATACTCACGCTAGCCAAGCACACTACGGGGTAATGCCGTCGACTAGCACGAAGAATAAGGCTGTTGAGGAGCGCCCATCTGTGTAATTGCTTTGTGTGAGTACCAATATGTCAGATAATATAACTTACATTTCATTTCAAAAGGAAATCCGACATATCAAATACAAACTCAAAGCTACCACACAGTGGCTATGAGGCCTTCGGAAACAAATATAGAAATAAACATAACACAAATCAGTCACAGATATTCATATCACAAAGGCGGAATCAGATATGAATATATCACATAGAAGTGTACATCAAAATAATGGTCATATAAGATCCACTATATCACAAATGAATAGATACAAGTGCTAGACAAAAGAATAAGTATACATCAAGGAGTCTCTATATCGAATGTATAACAACAAAAACTACTAATCTAAAGTAGTTAGCCAAAAGTCAGGTGACGGACCCTGATAAGAAGTTAAGCAGAAGCACCTGAAATACCTCGGTCTGACCCGAGTATTATTCAAGAAGAAAATAATAAACGGATCAGTCTAGCTATAAATATCAGATAAAAATGAGATAGGATAAGAGATATCACAAAAATGTATGATAACAATAATGCCATACTGTGACAAGTATACATAAGGTAACAACAAAATCATACAATATCTCAAATATTCTCAAACACTAAAAAGAATGTCATATTCTTTAAATTATTCACCAAAACACAAATATTGATATAGCTTATTAATGCAAACCACGAAAATTGGTGAAACACATATTCTAGAAATCACAACCAGAAATCCAGAAATCACAAAAGGGAGAAGGCCTATCACAAACGGGAGCATGAAAACTCACCAACACGTGTATCACAAATGAGCCGGAGCTCCTCCAAACAGGGTATAGTCCCTCATTGCGGACTATGAGCCAAAGCTCCTCCAAATGAGCCGAAGCTCCTCCAAACAGGGTATAGTCCCTCATTGCGGACTATGAGTCGAAACTCCTCCAAATGAGTAGAAGCTCCTCCAAACAGGGTATAGTCCCCTATTGCGGACTATGAGCCAATGCTCATCCAAATGAGCTGAAGCTCCTCCAAATGAGCCGAAGCTCCTCCAAACAGGGTATAGTCCCCCATTGCGGACTATGAGCCAAAGCTCCTCCAAATGAGCCGAAGCTCCTCCAAACAGGGTATAGTCCCCCATTGTGGACTATGAGTCGAAACTCCTCCAAATGAGCCGAAGCTCCTCCAAACAGGGTATAGTCCCCCATTGCGGACAAAAAGACATCGCACATCGCTAGTCTAAATCACCAAAGGATCATCATTGATCGATAAGAAGTGTTAATTACACTAAGCTAGTAAATAAATGAGTTTAGCTTCATGTCCCATAACCACTAGCTTAACTTAAATATTTACGAACAAATTGTAGATTTCCACTCGAAAATTGTCATAAGATTTCAATCGAACAAGTCCAAGAATTAACCGATGAAGTAAACGCAAGCATTTCATACCACTTGTTTTACTAAGCCGTTTAATTAGATTTCTCATACGAATGAGGTAAAGGTTTGTATATACTAATAGATTGGAAAACGATTTTATAAACGAGCTTTGATTTTAAAAGTAGTGTTGAAATCGTGGTTGTGAAAGAGTTTGAGTATTTACTACTAGTATAGAAACCTTTGTATTTTAAAGTGACAAATCACAGAAATGATTGTAGAAATAATCAATCACCAAAAATTCACATACAAAGACGTGAATCAAATCCATAGAAATGGATACCGAATCCATCAAAATGGATATTCCCAAAAATTCCAAAAAGAAGTCATCAAAGTCGATAAAAGTGACAACAACTAATCGGAGCAACTAAAATCGATTAACATTGGAAATTCCCTCAAAAACAGCCTAAACAGGAAAAAATGAACAGTTCCAAACGTTTGGGGGTCAATCCAGACGTCTGGATTTGGTTTCAGGAAATAGTCCAGAAACCCTCCCAGACGTCTGAAGATATAAAGTAGACGTCTGAACCCTTTCAGATGTCTGAAATTATAATTCAGACGTCTGAAATTATAATTCAGACATCTGAAATTGGTCTCTTCCATTCTATTTTTCAGCCGTATGATTTACTTTTCTCCAGGGCCTATAACCAGACGTCTGGACTTAAATTCCTGACGTCTGGTCACCTAGACCAGGCAACAGTTTGCCTAGGCCAAAGTGGCCAAAACGTATCGGGAGCGATCGGACGAGCAACGACGACTAAGGATTTACGCCAAGCGAACCCAGCCTTATAGGCTCTTCGATACACCCAAACAACAATGTCCAAACATCCATAGTAGGATTTTCATAAAATTGGACTTCAAAACCAAAAATTGGAGAATTCACAAAACCCATCCAAATCAAAAGCAAATGAATATGCACAAATGTTAGGAATTCATACCTAACAACAATGATAGCTATAGACGTAGATGTGAGTTAAAGAACTCAGCTTTAAAACTCAAAAACACGAATGAGAAGCTTTAAAACAAAGGAAAGGCCAATTCCTCTTCAATCTCAACTCACGAAGCTCCAATCTAAGATCATAAGCAATATTTCCTAAGTTAGGTTATAGGAAATTTCTGAAATTGGAGAGAGATTGAGATGGAGAAGATGAAGAGGATGCTTACCTAAGCTTCTCTTTGATTTTGGAGCAAGAACTTATGTTTCCAAATCAAACTAGGGTTTAGAATTTCTATTTCCAATCTTTTTCCCCCATTTTCTTGAGCTAGAGTGCTAGGAAAAGGAATGAGTGAATGAAGAGGAGTTGAGTGGAGTGTTAGGGTGTTAGATGGGTTAATGGGCTGAAACCCAAACCCAAAGCCCAAGTTGAAAAATAGCAAATTCTACTCAACTCCCAACATATCGATGTTTATACTCAAAATAGTTGTAAACGCCATTTTGGACTCAATGGAAGTGGTCTCGAGTCCCAATTCGACTTGTTTACAAAAAGTAACATTTCGGACTTTTATCCGATTAAAGATGCTATATTTAAATAAAATATTTAAATATACAATCGTAAAATATGCGGGTTGTTACAGGTTATATCCAAACAATTTCAATAACTCGGTTCCAATAAATTCATTTATATTTGACACTTCAACTTTGAAATTTCAATTTAAATCCTTTGAGCAAATCATTAAATCAATTTCAATTTCAGCATTTACCCTTGGATTAACGAAAATAATTCAGTTTATATAAATCAATTTCTATTTCAAAATACCAGTTAACTGAATTCAAAATTTTAAAGATTCAAAAATCTTTTAATTTAACCAATCCGGTGTCCGTATATAATTCTCTACCCTAAGGTCAAGTGATATGGATATTTATCATTTCAATCCGCAATTTAAAATTTTACGGTTATATATCATTTCAAACCGCAATCCCGAATTAAAAAAAATCCATAAAATCGCTCGAGTCTATCATTTCAACCCATAACGATTTTTCCCTAATCCATAGATCGTTCGGGTATGTATCATTTAAACCCATAGGGAACTTGCTGTGTTATAACAATATAAAATACAATATCCAGTCATCCAATATCAACAATCAAACATCCATCACAATCATCATCCAAATCAATCAATAAACATCAATAGATAACTGATAATAAATAACAGGTATTAAATTGACAATTTAAATTCAATATTAAATTAAAACGATGATTAAATGCAATAAAAGTCAAATTTAACTAGAATGACAATTTAAACATACCAAACATCAATCAGTTAATTCCAAATCACATCATAAATTAAATTTAACCTTTGATTTCAAATCGATTTTAAATCCAATTTAAGCCCAAAATTCAAACAGTCTTAGAATTCGTCCAAACCAGCGTCAGAATATCCAGAATTTCGATACGATCCTAGCAGAACAAGCCGCTCGTAAATCTGACCTCGTATGAACAAGTTATGATAATTAGAACATATACGATTTGAATTTAAAACAAATAAAATAATAATATTGATGTATACGTCACCTACCATTCTCAGGCCAAAACCCTAGTGCCGAAAATCACGCACGCACTACAGGATTTCGAACTGCAACCGCCACTTGCTCGAGAAAAACGCTGCCACCACCGGCCTCTTCGCCGTGATCCGCCACCACCATCATGTCCCAGACCTCCGGCCGACCCCCACAAGCACCACGCGCGGCAGCGCGATACCCCCGAGCGCCACCGCCTCCATTCACCTTCAAACGCCAAAATCAACGAACTTCGGCCACCTTGAGAAGCGTGACTGCATCCCCGAGGCCTGCTCGACACACTCTACCACCCCACGTCTCCCGATCGTCGCCAGGACACAAATCCACCGTTAAAAACGATAACCCTATATGAACGGCCGAAAGTACTCCATTGATTTCTGGCCACATAGAAACTCAAATCGAAATACAGACTGCACATTTGACTTGGGCTCGTCGAGAGCTTCAAATCGATATATTTTGAGGAGTTTAAATTTTTGATTTGATTTTGATTTGCAATTGAATATGTAATTTGGTAATTAGGGCTTTGGTTCTGCCATTGAGAAGGAGGAGTAGACAGATGAAATTGTACGTAAAGAATAATGGAAATAAGAAGTAGCTAGGGTTTATAATACGCTATTTATAGGTAGATCCGAATTAGAAATGAATGGACAAGATTGATTTAAAAGTTGAACGATAAACGACCCGAAAAGCCCGTGTCGTTCCCGAAACGAAAATGGGTCGTCCTATATATCAAAATAGATTTTTTTAAATATTTTTAAACTCAATGGAACAAGTTTCAAGTCCTATTCCATCGTACGAAGAAGTTGCTTTAAAATCAGCTTATTTCAAATTGATTTCAATTAAATTGATTTCTAGACGTTTCGAGCCCGTACGATCAAAAGACATGACCGATCGCTACGAAACTTGAAATCTTATAATAATTTACCGTTACGGATCCGATGAAACTGGTTTCGTCGAAATCCGAGACAGTGGCCAAAATGGCTATTTTTCACGTTAATCAAATAAATTAATATTAAATTAATTAGTCACTTTTAATTTCAAATCTTATAAATAACAGATTTTATCATTTTTGGTTACTTAGACCCTTTTCAATAATTTAAAACAAGTTTACATAAAATTTCAGTGTTGGTTATTACACTGATTACAGTGTTCAATTCCAATTGTAATTAAATCCAATTAATTATAATTTAATTCCAATACACTGATTTAATTTGATTTCTATCTTTATACTCAATCAATCATTACTCTATAAACATAGTTAACATTTGCTTATATCTTATTACACAAATATTCTACAATATTCATCTTCTTACCATACTAGTTGCTATATTTCCATTATATTGAATTTTTGTCAATTTTACACTTTAATCATCATTCAAAATCCTAATTAATTTATTTATCTTAGTTTCATTCTTTTATTAAATCAATTATTACCTTATGAATAAAATTAACATTTCTATTCATTCTGTTACATTCACATTCTGCAGTTATTGTCTTAACTCACATCAATGTAACATTTATTTACATTTATTTGTAATTGATTAATTAAATTGGTAACAAATAATAATTGTCACCATTTCTACATTTAATAACATTTGTAAGTTTATTATCCACAATAAGTGTTATGATTACTACTACAACACTAATTTTATTCAATTAAAATTAGTTACATCTTTTATATCATTTAACCATCAATTATTCTTTAAATCCAATTATCAATTAATACACACATTATTGTAATTAATTTACAATCTATAACCAATTATAACTTTGTAATCATTTTAATTAGTTAGGATTACATTTAAAGCCATTATTGGTTACCTTAAATTAATACTATTTCATTTTATTCCAGTTATATTCTTATGATTAAACCAAAATTCTTATTTCCTCCAACATTAAATCACAAAACCTTATTAAATTAACTATTTTTAATTATCGAAAATTACGGGTCGTTACACTCTCCCTCACTCAAAACTTTTCGTCCCCGAAAAGAAAAAGAAGGGAAAAGAAGGAATTTACAAATCAATATATCCCATTCAAAATATCAAATTTATAAACAATTAATTTACATAATTAAATAATTTAAATAATATATATTAATTTATAAACAGTTAAATCCTTTTATATTCAAGTTCAATAAAAGTTGGAAAACATTTCACAAAATTTTCTAAGTCCAAAATTCACAGAAAATTTCAGCAGAGTCTCCTTTGTACGGAGAGGTCTGGGAGAAATAATAATATCAATAATAACAATATATATCATATTTTTCAACATAAAATATCCCAAACCACGGGAAACAATATAATATCGCCAAAAAACCGTAATCCGAGAACGTACCTATTTGTCGGGAAAACAACGCTTATTTTATGAAACCAAAAGCAGTAACTATTTCTTCCATACCTGTATTTCACTTATATAATCCAAAAGAGTTAATTATTATATAAAAGTGAAATATTCAAGTTGTCTCAACAAATAACAAAACCAATCAATACTACATAACAACAATCACTTGCAATCAAACAGTACAAACATCATTTCAACAAAGAAAGCAATCATCCATCCATTGCAACCAAAAACAAATGGTTTGTTCGGGTTCATAACTTCTAATCATATAAAATGATAAATAAACTATGAAGTAAACCATACACTCAACAGTCGTAGATAAAACTTATAGATTATTTATACATCTTTATACAAAATAGAAGTATCCTTTCCCAACCAATCCATAAGTCCAACAAACAAGGAATTCAACACATTTCAAGTAATATTTATGTTTTATTCTCATTACTCCTTTTTCACATTATTTACTATTCATTTTCTTTCATTCAATGATTTTCTATAATTCCCTTTCATTACTTACAAAATTTTAGATTTTCATCCATTCATGTAAGGCTTATTTCCTTACTTTACATTCTTTACTTACATAAGTTATATCCATTTCAACTATTTAGGTAATAAATGAATTCATTATTGAAGTATTGTTTACATTATATTTCAGTTTACTTCACCTTTACAATTTAGTTTGATTTTCCCTTTTTTTCATTTACTTTTATTTTCTCATTCATATGATGTTTATATTTCATTAATTTACATTCATTATTACTTGCAAAAGTTCATTTCTTCTTTATTCATATAATGCCATTTCTTTCATTTTATTACCTTACATTCATAGCTTAAATAAGTTATTTTTATTTCAATTATTGGATTATACATTATTAGGTAAGTTTCTTTACAATTAAATTCACTATTTATAGATTATTTCTTTTTCACATTCATTCTTCTATATAAAGTATTGTTGAATATTAACTCATTTCTAAATCATTTTCAATGTTTTCTGACATTATATTCATTCAATCAGTATAGTATTCATTTTAATTATAAATGGCTTCAATATTAATCCAAGTTTATAATTATTTACTTACAATATTCACCTTTTCCATTAACTTTGATTATAAATAGCTTACAATGTTAACCTAAGTTTATAATCATTTTTTTCTTGCATTATTCACTTTATTACATTTAATTAGTAGTATTTCATACTATTAATTTTAGTTTATTACAATTTATAACATTTGAATTCTTATTTATAAAAGTAATTCCATTGAACACTTTCATTTTTCCAAGTTTTACTTGTATAATATTCTATTACATATTCTCTTTAACATTTGAACTTTTAATAATTTGGTAAGTTATATATATGTCTTTTAGAATGCAATTGAATGTTACAACAAAATGTTCAATAGTTACCATTTCTTATTTTCATTTCCTGTAACGACCCGCAAAAATTAATAGTTTTAAAAGTATATTTAATTGAAATTTGTGAAATTGTAAACGATAAAATTTTGAATTATAAATTTGATATTTGGAATGCGTCTAGTTAAACATAGCAACTGGTAAATTTTCATAAGATAATTTGGAAGTTTATTTTCTTATGTAATTTTATTTTAATTTATATCAGTTAAAAATTTATGGTAATAAAATGTTTTTCAAACCTGAATACTTTTACATAGAAATTTTTAAATCATCTTCTGAGTGAGACGTCACATTTTCGTTTCCCCAAATTTGGACCGTTGTTGCCCTGTTTATCTTATTTTCAACAAATTGGCAGCATTTCCGGTACCGATTATCGACTTTTGATCGGATGATTGTACCACTGATATCTGTATACCGTTTTGATCATCTCGTCGTGCTGATTTCTGTGGTATATTCAATTCTGTGTTTTGGAACCCGGTACGCGACGGAAATGATAAAACCGTCCCTCATACCGGTATCATAAATGGTGACTCTTTGATTCCCTTACTTTTAAATTTTGAAACCGTACAACCGTGGCAAAAAAATAAATTGTTTTAATTATTTAGCCAAATCAGAGGGGACCATTTTCTTTAGCTTGATATTTATTCACTGACCTTGAATTGCTTTGATAACTTCTCAGCTGAATCTAAGGATCTGACCGTTGCTATATCACCTTATATATTGGGTGACTATTCAGTGGTTACTTTGAATTGTTTTATAATGATAATTAATATATAGCATATACCCATTCGTTTTATAGTAGCTGGATAATTAGAATCATTGAACCTGCTTCCTCTTCTCCTCTTCCTTTTCCTTCCTTTGTCCTTTTATTCGAAAATTTTTTTTGAAATTTCTATGCATCAGCTACCCAGACTAGGCCACCGAGAATCACTTGCTTCATCCCATTAACTTTCGGTCTCACTGACAACCACTAATTCCCACTCCACTACTCTTCACCCATCAACTCACACAACAGCCACCGCAGCTGCTCCTCCCTCCGCCTTGGCTGGCCACAACCCACCTTCCTCCTCCTTTTCAGTGCTGAGCACCCATCCTTTGGCCATACGTTCTTTGCCGCCTGCCCTGCTTCATTTCCGAGTGCACGTTTCCTCTCTTCTTTTATTCTTTGTGTGTAAGTATTCTTTATATATTATACGTTTCTTATACTTGCAGCTTTATATATTCAAGCGTACGAAAGGTTTGTTAAATCAAAGATTTATATGTATATTTATTTTTACGAGATTTCGAGTATCCTGGTGAAGTTGATTTTAGAGTGTATATTTATAATATGCTTGGTTATTTTTAAGCTTATATTAATAATTTTGAAATAGATTTTGTAACGCATATTTATATTCGGTCTGTTCATGTGTTAGTTTTTGGATATTATATAGAGTAGGTCCGTATTAATATATGTATATACTCGGGTATATTTTTGTTGTACATGATGCATAGAGTGTTTGGCGGTTTCATTCGGCTCGTACGTGAGTTGTATATATTTAAAGTTTATATTAGTTTATAAGTTGTAAGTTATAGATTATATTATATTATAAACTAGATGTCATCTTTGTTTCATTTGCTATAGCAGCATACTTGTTATATATACTGATATATGAAGCCAACCTCGTCTAGTTTTAGGAGCATATTTAATTTTTGATTATGCAATATGTTGTTCTTAATACTGTAGTATATATTGACTTTTATTTCCTCCAGACATGGGTATTTGACGAATTTAAAGCTTATTTTGTAGATGATGTTTTATTCTTATTATGCCGATTCCATGTTTTTGCTTCAAAAAAAAATACTTGTTATATATAAAAGGCATTTGTAGTTACATATTATAGTCTGATATATTGTTTACAAAGAGAATCTGCTTATATACAAAGCTTTACTAAGTTGTACATTTTTTGCATGTAAGTTTGTATAGGAATGAGAAAATAGCTTAGTAGTGGTTATTTATGTAAATGTGCATTAGATGGCGATAACGAACAACTTATCAAACGTCTTTAATTTATATAATTGATATCTATTTTGATACCAATCAATATAAACTATTATGAATGTTTTGAGTTAAAAAGATAGTTTTGTAATATATTATATACATACATATTTAAGTATATTGGTTGTAGATAAGTTGTTTCCATTTTTCTTAATTGATTTGAAACTATACTTTGTATATAATACTTTGTTTTAGCATTAGTATATATGGATGTATTTATTTCAAATTTTAGTATGAAGATATGTTTGTCTTGTTTTATGTGTTTATTTAAAACAATAATTCTTGAAATACTTATGCATTTAATTTAATATGTGTTTGGAATTTAAATATGATCCTTATATATAAATAGATGTGTGTGTGTATACAGTATATATATGAGTTAACTTATACCCATAATCTTCATCGACCCAATTTTGACTTGATTGCGTCTATTCCTATTTACCAGCTTGTTCGACGAACTCGTGTCCATCGTGTTTTTCTTCGAAATTCGTACTTGGATTCGTAGCTCATTTCTTTGTCAAATCTATCTAGCCTCGAAAGGTGAGCGATCACTCACGATTAACGTTCTTTTATTTATTAAATTTGATTTCAATTGAAACGACAATTGAAATATGCTGTTGTAGTTATTTAAATTGTTATATATGCTATTATCTATAACTGTTCACCTGTGGGATATGACACCATATCCTGCTGTTTATATTATATTGTTATTGATGATATATCTATGCCTGTTATATTATTTCTATATCTGTTATCACTCTGCAAGTTCCCTGTTAGTATAGAAATCACTATGGGTTGAAATGATAAACCCAAACGATTTTCAGTTGAATTGAAATTGGGATTACGGGTCGAAATGATATCTACCCGTATATATTTAAATTTCGGATTGAAATGATAAATATCCATATCACTTTACCATATGATAAATATATATACAGACACCGTTGGTCCATATATATAAATATTTTGAAAATGAATTCTATGGTTTTGGAAAGAAATATATGGTTTTAATAAATGTTGAGCCTTAAATTATTATATATAAATGGGAATGATTGATTAAATACATATAATATGGTTGAGTATTTAAATTTATGTTTCAAAATAGATTTCAGTAATAATTTGAATAAGTTAAGGTTGGGAAGATAATTTGAATTTAGTAAAGAATTTTATTTAATTAAACCGATTTAAAACTTATTGAAATTGGGAATTAAGATATGATTTATAACTTGAGTTTGATTTAAATAATTTAATGAATATTTCTTGTTTAAATAAATTTAAGGAAATATTTAGTAAAAATGAAATTTAAGGCTAGTTAAATGATATTGAATTTATTAAGTGAATACTCCCTGATTAAATAATAATAAAGTTAAATCAAGAGCTATATGAAACTGTTAAATTTAACTTTGAAAATGTTGAATATTAAAGCTTTGAAATATATTGAAAATTTAAATGGTATATTTAGAACTGAATTGAATTGATGAATTGAGCTTTGAATAAATTTGAATTTGGAATTTGAAGTTGATGTGAAGCAATTTGTGAGACTTGAGGAAATTATAAATACTTTACTTTTAAATTATTTAACCTATATATATATACTATTTTGGAAAATAGATATATTTGAAATGAAATGATATTTTGGTTTTGAAGTATAAATTAATTTGGAATGACCACGGTGTTATAGTGTATATTTCCACCATGTAGATAGTTCCGCAAATCCTTAGAGAATGGTTATCCCAAACATCCTTTAAGTTACTTGTATTTCAGTTGATATTTCACTTGAGTTGGATTTATTAGTATAAGAATGTTAATACTGACTCGAGTGTTTTGTGTTTTGCTTTATGCTCGGGTCAGACTGAGTGATACAGCATTTGAGACTCACCCTTGGAGTTTGGAACTTCATTTGGAGATCCAACTATCGATTCAGCTTTCAGCTTTTCCAGTTGATTTGTTCAGAGAGGTCATATATTCGTACTGAAGAATTCACTGTATTTGAGATATTCTGTTGTATTTTATTTTAACTCTGATGTTTATATAGTAGCTTCATGAACTACTATTTTATCTATTCCGCTGCGTATTATTGTATTACTCTGTGTCTGTGATTCTGTGATTGATTTGTTTACTGTATATGCTGAGTTTGCCAAATTTAAATTAACAATCTATTATTTTGAATTATTCAAGTCCGACATGTGTGGATTTATTGTCGATTTGAATGGTCCAAAATACCGGGTCGTTACAGTTGGTATCAGAGCTTTGGCTCTAGGCGAAACTTAGCATGTATTGTAAATTTATTTACAGAATCACTTTCGTTCGAGTTTAATCTCTTCCTTTTGACTCGATTTCCTTTGAACTTTGGAACATTCCCTACGGTTCCAAAATTCATTCTTGTCTCTCTCTATTGGTATTCTTTTGATTCTGGAGTATCCCATAACTCCACTTCGAATGATCTCTATAAGAATAGGCGATCCCGCCGATCTTTGAATGATTTGTAAAGGGGTGGAACTCCTTTACAATTGGCATTGATTCACCGGAGATTTATATATCCCTCGGTTTTGATGTTGTCATCTCTTGTTATGCTGAATTCTATCTCTGGCGATCGAATGTCGATCTGCCTTAGATTTCCGCATCGATTATACTCTTGAAGTCACGGTTGACCCGGTTAAGGTCGCCCGCGATTTATATAAGTGTATCCGACTACTGTTTTGTAGTTAATTATCTCATTTTCGTCCGAACTTATTTTCGAATCAGAATCCAATTTGATTAGAGTCCCTCTAATTTGAATTTCTATCTTTGTTTTGAAATCCATTCTTGAACCATCCTTTGAAAAATCAAGCTTGTTTATATTTTAGAAATTGTTTTATATATCGAAATTATTATATTCTATATATAAAAGTGAAATGTTTTCGATAAAGATTATAAACCCTTTTAAAATAAGAATTTGAGGTTTCGAAAGGATTTGTAATTTTGAAAAAAAAACTATATAAGAAATTTGATTTATCTAAAAATGAGTTATAACTGAAGGGTTTTAAAATTTAAATTCGAGAATTGAACTCCGGTATTTTGAAATTGGTTTTTAAGATTTTGAAATATATAATAATAATGTGATTTAAAAATATTTTCCAAATAAGAAATGTTTCAAATGATTTTAATGAGTTTTGAAGAAATTTCAAAAGAAGTTTGAGAAAATAGAAGTCCAGAACTCACTTATGTCGCTGGAAAATAATTTCGGTGATGAGTGCACGCATCATCGACATTGATTTTCGAGTTTCAGAGTGGGAGAGAGGCCACTTTAGTAGCATTGCTACGCGAGTGATTTGGCGAAACCAATTTTGATTTCAAAATTCCGAAGTAAGATTTGATATTCGAAAGATATATGTGTATATATATTTGAAATGATTTGAAGTAAGCCGGTGTTCAGTCCGCGAGTTTCGGATTTGATATAACCCTATCTATTAAAATTGATTTACTGATTTGTTGCTGATTTCCAACTCTTGAATTTGAAAATGATTTCTTCAACTATTTTGAAGGTTCGAGCACTTCCAAATCAAGGTTAACTTTTCAAAGCTAAGAAATTTTGAAAAGTATGAATTATTTGATAAAGTATATAAATTTGTTTCGAATGTTTAAGTATGAAGTAATATGATTTAAATAAGTTGAAACTGTTTTGTTAAGTAAATGAATAAGGCAATTTTAAAATTTTCTTATATGAAATTTAGATTTGAAATGTTTTGAAAAGAATTTGGTCTTCAAAATATTTTGAATAAAGTTTAGTTTAAATGTTTTAACTTAGTAACATCTTTATGAAACTATATATTTAACAAGTTGGAATAAATATATAAGTTGTACGTATGTTGCTTTATTCGCATAATTAATTTGATCCAAGTTTGAGTACACAAGTTCGAAGTGAATTACATCATTTCGTGTTAGGATTTTTCATTCGATTCTTGATGGCGAATATTTGATATGGATTTTGGGCTTGATTCTAGAATTCTCTATCATAGTATATGGCTATGCAAGGAGACTGATGGCTTCTAGTCGAGAAACCACATCGAAATCTACATTAGGGAAGTCGAATGGACAATACTAGTTCGAAAGCGAACTTGTGTGATCGAGCGAGCGATCAAATGTTATTTTGCGAAATGATGACGTATGTACATCTTATATTCTAATATCAGTGAATATTTTGATGCTGAAATTGAAAGTTGTCGGGTTAGAATATCTTTGCTTACTAAAAGAAAATTTCCAATTTAAATTACAAAGATATATAACCCATAAAAGCAAAGATATTCAATCCCATATGGCTCTTCATACAGTGAAATTTATTTTGAAAAATTTGATCCTTATATAAGATGGACCTTACGTAAGTATAAGATGATTTTGAAAACATTTGATTTTGGAAATGAATTGGTTAACTTAAATTATATTGATTTGGAAATTTGGATTTATTTTCTAAATCTATTATTTTGGAAACTTTGAAACTAAAGATATTTAATTTGAGAAGAAATAATTTGGTGAAATTGTATATGATTTTGAAATTGAACTGATATTGAAACAAACTGAAATTTGAGAACCTTGTGTTACTAAATACTTGATTTGGGAGTTGTCGAACTTATATAAAATTGATTTATATGAGTATGAAATTGATTCGAAAACTATGGATTTGAAAAGGGTACTCAATTTGAAAAGTGAAATCTTATATAATTAAAGTCTATATAAGCGTGATTTGATATACTTTTGATTTTGGAAAAGTATTTGATTTGAAAATTAAATCTTATATATAATGGATATTATATAAGTACGATATTTGAAAGTGATTTGAAAAGGTACTATATGATACATATTTTCGAAGTAAAGATATGGAAAGTGCCTTCTGCTTGATATCCGATTTGTGGCCACATCTTGGATTCATTCTATCGATATTATTCTCTCTGATTTTTGGTTTTCCGGATATGATACTCGAGTGTCCTTCGAATTCCATGGCGTTACCCATGGTCTTACGATCGCGGATGCATAGCGCAACTGCCTGGCTGAGTCTTGCCTAGGGGTACAGATTGTTTCCTGGGGGATCCAGGCGTAACCATTGTGTATCCTGCAATCTGTGTAGGTCGCGAATAGTAGCGCAACTGCTTGGCTGATTCTTGCCTAGGGGTACGGATTGTTTCCTGGGGGATCCAGGCGTAACCATTGTGTATCCTGCACTCTACTAGTCATCATGGCGTAACTCGCAGGGCTGAGAAAGCTTACGGATATGGATTGTTTCCTGGGGGACCCAAGCGTAACCATTGTGTATCTGCGAACCATGGTTGGACAAAGGTTTTGGTTTGTTTGTTTTTTTGTTTGGATTGTACTTTCCATATCTGTTTTTAAACGTTTTCCAGTATTTTCACTGGGTGTTGAAACAGGTCTACTAAGTACCCGGAGAATTCTAGTTTTGTGCCTGATCAACGCACTACCAGAGTCTACAGGAACAAGGATAAACGTGTTAAGACATCGAGTTATAAAAGTATTTTCGAAAGGAAATTTGTTTCGACTATAAAGGTATTTTATTATAAAAAGTATTTCCGATAAAGAAATTTTGTATTTATATTTGAAATTGAAATTCTTATGGCTTGAATTAATTATTCGTACTTGATACTATTCTTTTAATCTACCTTATCCGTTCATCTTTATTTATTCACCTATATGTTCTGTTTTTCCATATCCACCTTCCTTTCCTTGTTGACTATATCCTTTTTAAATATTGTTTATTTATATACTACATGGTTTAATAGAAAATTTTAGTGTTATAAATATTTTAGGAGTTTTAATTAAATAAAACATATTTAAAGTAAATGATTATTGATAATATTTGAAAAGTATCTTGAGATAAAAAAATAAAAAAATTAATAAATTTATGAATTATGGATTTAATGTTTTCAAATAGCTTCTTTGTAAATATAAGAAATGATGTAAATGATTGTTTCAAATATTTTTCATATATTTATAAAGGTGTTATTTAAACATATAAATGGTATTTATAAAGGAAGTAAGGAATTTTACAAATGGGTTTTGAAAAGTATTAAAGTAGTAAAAATAATTGAATTGCAAATGAAGTTTTCAAATGAATATTTCAAGAAAATTTATATAGTATTAAATTAATTGTTTAATCTTGACTTCAATCTACTTTATTTCTAGTTGTTCTATTCCCCTACGTCCTTCCTTTTCGGGGACGAAAAGTTTTGAGTGGGGGAGAGTGTAACGACCCGCAAAATTTAATAGTTTTAAAAGTATATTTAATTGAAATTTGTGAAATTGTAAACGATAAAATTTTGAATTATAAATTTGATATTTGGAATGCGTCTAGTTAAACATAACAACTGGTAAATTTTCATCAGATAATTTGGAAGTTTATTTTCTTATGTAATTTTATTTTAATTTATATCAGTTAAAAATTTATGGTAATAAAATGTTTTTCAAACCTGAATACTTTTACATAGAAATTTTTAAATAATCTTCTGAGTGAGACGTCACATTTTCGTTTCCCCAAATTTGGACCGTTGTTGCCCTGTTTATCTTATTTTCAACAAATTGGCAGCATTTCCGGTACCGATTATCGACTTTTGATCGGATGATTGTACCACTGATATCTGTATACCGTTTTGATCATCTCGTCGTGCTGATTTCTGTGGTATATTCAATTCTGTGTTTTGGAACCCGGTACGCGACGGAAATGATAAAACCGTCCCTCATACCGATATCATAAATGGTGACTCTTTGATTCCCTTGCTTTCAAATTTTGAAACCGTACAACCGTGGCAAAAAAATAAATTGTTTTAATTATTTAGCCAAATCAGATGGGACCATTTTCTTTAGCTTGATATTTATTCACTGACCTTGAATTGCTTTGATAACTTCTCAGCTGAATCTAAGGATCTGACCGTTGCTATATCACCTTATATATTAGGTGACTATTCCGTGGTTACTTTGAATTGTTTTATAATGATAATTAATATATAGCATATACCCATTCATTTTATAGTAGCTGGATAATTAGAATCATTGAACCTGCTTCCTCTTCTCCTCTTCTTTTTCCTCCCCCTGTCCTTTTATTCGAAAAAAAATTGAAATTTCTATGCATCAGCTACCCAGACTAGGCCACCGAGAATCACTTGCTTCATCCCATTAACTTTCGGTCTCACTACCAACCACTGATTCCCACTCCACTACTCTTCACCCATCAACTCACGCAACAGCCACCGCAGCTGCTCCTCCCTCCGCCTTGGCTGGCCACAACCCACCTTCCTCCTCCTTTTCAGTGCCGAGCACCCATCCTTTGGCCATACGTTCTTTGCCGCCTGCCCTGCTTCATTTCCGAGTGCACGTTTCCTCTCTTCTTTTATTCTTTGTGTGTAAGTATTCTTTATATATTATACGTTTCTTATACTTGCAGCTTTATATATTCAAGCGTACGAAAGGTTTGTTAAATTAGATATTTATATGTATATTTATTTTTACGAGATTTCGAGTATCCTAGTGAAGTTGATTTTAGAGTGTATATTTATAATATGCTTGGTTATTTTTAAGTTTATATTAATAATTTTGAAATAGATTTTGTAACGCATATTTATATTCGGTCTGTTCATGTGTTAGTTTTTGGATATTATATAGAGTAGGTCCGTATTAATATATGTATATACTCGGGTATATTTTTGTTGTACATGATGCATAGAGTGTTTGGCAGTTTCATTCGGCTCGTACGTGAGTTGTATATATTTAAAGTTTATATTAGTTTATAAGTTGTAAGTTATAGATTATATTATATTATAAACTAGATGTCATCTTTGTTTCATTTGTTGTAGCAGCATACTTGTTATATATACTGATATATGAAGCCAACCTCGTCTAGTTTTGGGAGCATATTTAATTTTTGATTATGCAATATGTTGTTCTTAATACTGTAGTATATATTGACTTTTATTTCCCCCAGACATGGGTATTTGACGAATTTAAAGCTTATTTTGTAGATGATGTTTTATTCTTATTATGCCGATTCCATGTTTTTGCTTCAAAAAAAACTTGTTATATATAATAAAAGGCGTTTGTAGTTACATATTATAGTCTGATATATTGTTTACAAAGAGAATCTGCTTATATACAAAGCTTTACTAAGTTGTACATGTTTTGCATGTAAGTTTGTATAGGAATGCGAAAATAGCTTAGTAGTGGTTATTTATGTAAATGTGCATTAGATGGCGATAACGAACAACTTATCAAACGTCTTTAATTAATATAATTGATATCTATTTTGATACCAATCAATATAAACTATTATGTATGTTTTGAGTTAAAAAGATAGTTTTGTAATATATTATATATATACAGATTTAAGTATATTGGTTGTAGATAAGTTGTTTCCATTTTTCTTAATTGATTTGAAACTATACTTTGTATATAATACTTTGTTTTAGCATTAGTATATATGGATGTATTTATTTCAAATTTTAGTATGAAGATATGTTTGTCTTGTTTTATGTGTTTATTTAAAATAATAATTCTTGAAATACATATGCATTTAATTTAATATGTGTTTGGAATTTAAATATGATCCTTATATATAAATAGATGTGTGTGTGTATACAGTATATATATGAGTTCACTTATACCCATAATCTTCATCGACCCAATTTTGACTTGATTGCGTCTATTCCTATTTACCAGCTTGTCCGACGAACTCGTGTCCATCGTGTTTTTCTTCGAAATCCATACTTGGATTCGTAGCTCATTTCTTTGTCAAATCTATCTAGCCTCGAAAGGTGAGCAATCACTCACGATTAACGTTCTTTTATTTATTAAATTTGATTTCAATTGAAACGACAATTGAAATATGCTGTTGTAGTTATTTAAATTGTTATACATGCTATTATCTGTAACTGTTCACCTGTGGGATATGACACCATATCCTGCTGTTTATATTATATTGTTATTAATGATATATCTATGCATGTTATATTATTTCTATATCTGTTATCACTCTGCAAGTTCCCTGTTAGTATAGAAATCACTATGGGTTGAAATGATAAACCCAAACGATTTTTAGTTGAATTGAAATTGGGATTACGGGTCGAAATGATATCTACCCGTATATATTTAAATTTCGGATTGAAATGATAAATATCCGTATCACTTAACCATATGATAAATATATATACAGACACCGTTGGTCCATATATATAAATATTTTGAAAATGAATTCTATGGTTTTGGAAAGAAATATATGGTTTTAATAAATGTTGAGCCTTAAATTATTATATATAAATGGGAATGATTGATTAAATACATATAATATGGTTGAGTATTTAAATTTATGTTTCAAAATAGATTTCAGTAATAATTTGAATAAGTTAAGGTTGGGATGATAATTTGAATTTAGTAAAGAATTTTATTTAATTAAACCGATTTAAAACTTATTGAAATTGGGATTTAAGATATGATTTATAACTTGAGTTTGATTTAAATAATTTAATGAATTTTTCTTGTTTAAATAAATTTAAGGAAATATTTAGTAAAAATGAAATTTAAGGCTAGTTAAATGATATTGAATTTATTAAGTCAATATTCCCTGATTAAATAATAATAAAGTTAAATCAAGAGCTATATGAAACTGTTAAATTTAACTTTGAAAATGTTGAATATTAAAGCTTTGAAATATATTGAAAATTTAAATGGTATATTTAGAACTGAATTGAATTGATCAATTGAGCTTTGAATAAATTTGAATTTGGAATTTGAAGTTGATGTGAAGCAATTTGTGAGACTTGAGGAAATTATAAATACTTTACTTTTAAATTATTTAACCTATATATATATACTATTTTGGAAAATAGATATATTTGAAATGAAATGATATTTTGGTATTGAAGTATAAATTAATTTGGAATGACCACGGTGTTATAGTGTATATTTCCACCTTGTAGATAGTTCTGCAGATCCTTAGAGGATGGTTATCCCAAACATCCTTTAAGTTACTTGTATTTCAGTTGATATTTCACTTGAGTTGGATTTATTAGTATAAGAATGTTAATCCTGACTCGAGAGTTTTGTGTTTTGCTTTACACTCGGGTCAGACTGAGTGATACAGCATTTGAGACTCACCCTTGGAGTTTGGAGCTTCATTTGGAGATCCAACTATCGATTCAGCTTTCAGCTTTTCCAGTTGATTTGTTCAGAGAGGTCATATATTCGTACTGAAGACTTTACTGTATTTAAGATATTCTGTTGTATTTTATTTTAACTCTGATGTTTATATAGTAGCTTCATGAACTACTATTTTATCTATTCCGTTGCGTATTATTGTATTACTCTGTGTCTGTGATTCTGTGATTGATTTGTTTACTGTATATGCTGAGTTTGCCAAATTTAAATTAACAATCTATTATTTTGAATTATTCAAGTCCGACATGTGTGGATTTATTGTCGATTTGAATGGTCCAAAATACCGGGTCGTTACATTTCCTTTTTATTTACCGTTTACAAATTTTCAATTTCTCATTTTTATTTTAGAAGTTTCAAATTTTTAGTATATTCAATATTTCATTTATTACCATAATTTCAATTTCTAATTTATAGAAACTTAAGAACTAAACAACCGGGTTCCATTTTAATCCTTTTAAAATAATGTATATCTATATGCTCATAACTTACATATATCCAATCATATTTAGGAAGATTTAGATTTGTTAACAAACAAGAGTGTAGTAAAACTACTACAGCAGCCTTCCCACTTTGAAACTTGAAAATGAATGTCGATGATGCGTGCACTCATCACCGAAATTATTTTCCAGCGAAAGAGAGGGGAGTACAGAATTTACTTCCTTCAAAAATTCTTTTAAAACATTTCTTCCAAATCACATTGAAATATTTATATCAGAAAATACTTCCAAATATATTATATTATATTCCAAAATCTTTTGAAAGAAATTTTCAAAATCCCAGAACTTAAGTTCTCAAATTTCCCAATTTATATTCATTTTATTTGTAAATCTTATTTTCCAATCAGTATTTATAAAATTTCACTACCTAACAAACAAATATATAACAACCAACTATATCATGTATAAAATTTATTATTTTATATACGTAATATATATAATTGGCAAAATTATTTCATTTACCTATATTTCAAAACAATATTTTGTCGGTCTGTCCTATTAAGTGTTTAGAAATCCCTATCGATGTCATAATGTCCTATGCACTAACCAAGATTTATAAATACAAAACGGAACAGATTAACACAATACGAAAACCTTTTTATAACACTAACAAGTACGCTCTCTCGTATATATACACTCAATGACTCATTCTAGGGTATTATTACCCTATTTTATATGAGTCAGACCCCACAAAGCTAAGGTTATCGCTAAACCAAAGCCCTGATACCAACTGTAACGACTAGCTTTTTTGGACGTTTTAAGCAGACACACATACCAGACTCAAACCATTCAAAAGGACAGATTGTTATGGAGTGAATAAGAAAAAGAGAAAGAAATAAACAAATACAGAATCTCACAGCGAAATGCGAAAATATAATAATCAAATAACAGTTCATGAAGCTATTTTATAAATACATTTGATTATTCTTTTACAACACAAAAATCAGAGTTACATAAAACAGGAATAAATAAATAAATGCAACGGAACAAATGATGCAGTGGAATAAATATAATAAATAATAATAGTACAAATCTTCGTCTTCATCCTCCAGAAATAAGGTCTTCAACCCTGAAATGCTCAGGCTGACCCTAGCGAATTGAAAAGACAAAATACTCGAGTCAGAACTAAAAGATCTTATGTAAGTTAAATCAACGGTAAATAAATATAAGTGGAACGGCATTAGAGATGTTTACGGGGTTTGACATCTCCTATCCAGTGTCTAACGTGAGTGCAATAACTTAAGAGATGTTCAGGATTTTCATCTCCTAAGGATCTGTTAAACAATCTACTATGTAGTACAATACGATGTTATAATAGTGTCTATAATAAAGTAAAGTATTAAAATAGCGTTAAGGCGTTACCCATATCCCCCTTAACACATTTATATATTCTCATAGTCTATACAGTACCGTCCTCTCCTCCGTAAACTGGAGGTTTACACAGAGGGCACCCCATAGGTATGGTACAAAACAAACTCGTAGAAGGCGTGATAGGGCATGTGAACACGGCACTCAAGGCAATGCCAGGGTATATATACCAATTGCACTCTCGGACTGGTGGTAACGCCTAGCAGCTACTACCGCCCACCTCGGAACACAATCCCAAAATCAAATCAAGGGTGGCCACCAAATCAATCACAAAGTCAAAATATAGTATCAAAGAAATGTGCCCGATCGGAGGAATGACCTCACTTGGCCCGGTATAGCTCTTATTTTAGCCACATCAAGCTGACTCACGGGAGTCAGGGTCACGTAAATACCTCATACAGAATCGTTCGCCAAACCATCCTACTTCATTTCTAGAATCTCCACCACGTACATAGTTGTTAAAGTGGTTTTCAGTATTGGCAGAGAGTATGACAATATCCCATCCCGGTCTCTTTAACAATCGAACGCTTATTTCACACCGGATGGTTCTTTTACATTTCAAAAGTCAATTCATACTTAATATCAAAATATCATATTCGATTTCAAATCATATTTCTTTCGAAATCAATATTAACTTCCAAATCATATTCACTTTCAAATTATATTCACTTTTGAAATCAAATTCGCTTTGAAATTATCGATAAGTTATGATTATTAATTCTCCATTTCAAAATTTATCTTATTTACTCAAATATATCATATCATCAAGGATTTAGATATAAATACTTCAACTTTACACAGTTTGAAATTTTAGATAATAGTTTAGGTAATTATAAATAGTTTACATAGTTTAAAATAGTTTAAATAGATTTAAAATAGTTTAAATAATAAAAATAATTTAATAGATTTAAATTATATTTAATTAGTTTAAAGATGATTTAAATGGATTAAATATAGATTAAACAGATTTTAAATTATTTTAAGTAGATTTAAAATAGCTTAAATAAATTTAAACTAGATTAAATAGATTTAAATTATATTAAATGGGTTTAAAATAGATTAAATAAATTTAATTAGTTTAAAATAGGTAAAATAGGTTAACTTGGATTAAATAGGTTATAATAGACTAATATAAATTAAAATAGTTTTAAACTGATTAAAATAGTTAATTTAATTAAAATAGCTTAAATTAGTTTAAAATAGATTTCAAGATTATATCCAAACAATTTCAATAACTAGGTTCCAATACATTAATTTATATTCGACACTTCAACTTTGAAATTTCAATTTAAATCCTTTGAGCAATTCATTAAATCAATTCCAATTTCAGCATTTACCCTTGGATTAACAAAAATAATTCAGTTTATATAAATCAATTCTATTTCAAAATACTAGTTAACTGAATTCAAAATTTTAAAGATTAAAAAATCTTTTAATTTAACCAATCCGGTGTCTGTATATAATTCTCTACCCTAGGGTCAAGTGATACGGATATTTATCATTTCAATCCGTAATTTAAAATTTTACGATTATATATTATTTCAAACCGCAATCTTGAATTAAATAAAAATCCATAAAATTGCTCGAGTCTGTCATTTCAACCCATAATGATTTTTCCCTAATCTATAGATCGTTCGGGTATGTATCATTTCAACCCATAGGGAACTTGCAGTGTTATACCAATATAAAATACAACATCCAGTCATCCAATATCAACAATCAAACATCCATCACAATCATCATCCAAATCAAAACATCAATAGATAACTGATAATAAATAACAGGTATTAAATTGTCAATTTAAATTCAATATTAAATTAAAACGATGATTAAATGTAATAAAAGTCAAATTTAACTAGAATGACAATTTAAACATACCAAACATCAATCAATTAATTCCAAATCACATCATAAATTTAATTTAACTAACATAAGATAATCTAGTAGTTATGAGTGGGTCAAAACACTCACCTTTGATTTTAAATCGATTTAAAATCCAATTTAAGCCTAAAATTCAAACAGTCTCAGAATTCGTCCAAACCAACGTTAAAATATCTGAAATTTCGATACGATCCTAGCGAAACAAGCCGTGTGTAAATCCGACCCCGTAAGAACAAGTTATGATAATTAGAACATATACGATTTGAATTTAAAACAAATAAAATAATAATATTGATGTACACGTCACCTACCATTCTCAGGTCAAAACCCTAGTGCCGAAAATCACGCACGCACTACGGGAATTCGAACTGCAGCCGCCACTTGCTCGAGAAAAACGCTGCCACCACCGGCCTCTTCGCCGTAATCCGCCACCACCATCCAGTCCCAGACTTCCGGCCGACCCCCCTCCCCCCAGGCACCACGCGCGGCCGTGCGATACGCT
Organism: Allium fistulosum; assembly: GCA_030737815.1. Lineage (NCBI taxonomy): Eukaryota > Viridiplantae > Streptophyta > Magnoliopsida > Asparagales > Amaryllidaceae > Allium > Allium fistulosum. The sequence goes on from CM060902.1 coordinate 1,531,197,236, forward strand.
CGAGCGCCACAGCGTCCGTTCACCTTTAAACGCCAAAATCGACGAACTCCGGCCACCTTGAGACGAGCGACTACATCCCGGAGGCCTGCTCGACACACTTTACCACCCCACGTCTCCTGATCGTCACCGGGACGTAGATCCACCGTTAAAAACGATAACCCTATATGAACGGCCAAAACTACTCCATTGATTTCTGGCCACATAGAAACTCAAATTGAAAAACAGACTACACATTTGACTTGCGCTCGTCGAGAGCTTCAAATTGATATATAATTCGATATATTTTGAGAAGTTTAAATTTTTGATTTGATTATGATTTGCAATTGAATTTGCAATTTGGGAATTAGGGTTTTGGTACTACCATTGAGAAGGAGGAGTAGACAGATGAAATTGTACATATAGAATAATGGAAATAAGAGGTAGCTAGGGTTTATAACAGGCTATTTATAGGCAGATCCGAAATAGAAATGAATGGACAAGATTGATTTAAAAGTTGAGCGATAAACGACCCGAAAAGCCTATTTCGTTCCCGAAACGAATATGGGTCGTCTCATATATCAAAATAGACGTTTTCAATATTTTTAAACTCAATGGAACAGGTTTCAAGTCCTAATTCCATCATATGAAGAAGTTGCTTTAAAATCAGCTTATTTCAAATTGATTTCAATTGATTTCAATTAAATTGATTTCTAGACGTTTCGAGCCCGTACGATCAAACGACACGTCCGATCGCTACGATACTTGAAATCTTACAATAATTTACCGTAATGGATTCAATGAAACTAGTTTCATCGAAATCCGAGATAATGGCCAAAATGGCTATTTTTCACGTTCACATTCATTTCTATTTCGGATTCTGCAGTTATTGCCTTAACTCACATCAATGTTACATTTATTTGTAATTGATTAATTAAATTGGTAACAAATAATAATTGTCACCATTTCTACATTTAATAACATTTGTAAGTTTATTATCCACAATAAGTGTTATGATTACTACTACAACACTAATTTATTCAATTAAAATTAGTTACATCTGTTTTATTGATAAATCAGCAGTTAACCATCAATTATTCTTTAAATCCAATTATCAATTAATACACACATTATTGTAATTAATTTACAATCTATAACCAATTATAACTTTGTAATCATTTTAATTAGTTGGGATTACATTTAAAGCCATTATAGGTTACCTTAAATTAATACTATTTCATTTTATTCCAGTTATATTCTTATTATTAAACCAAAATTCTTATTTCCTCCAACATTAAAATCATAAAACCTTATTAAATTAACTATTTTTAATTATCGAAAATTACGGGTCGTTACATAGTGGACATGGTCCTAGGCCTCCTAGCCCTAAAAGATAGCCGTGTTTAGTTGCTATATTAAAGAAAAGTAAAAGCAGATAAAAGCAACTAAAAGAAAAACAGTAAGATCTAAAGAAAGCGATAGAAATGTCAGTAGAAATAAATGCGAATTGCAAAAGAAAATACATATTTTTCCCATAAATTAAGCTTGGGAAAAATTTTGAAAAGAAAAATTTTCTTATGTGAACTGTGCTTGGGATGGTAAAATAGAGATTTTTATAGAATTGCGGCATAAGTTCCAAGTACGGGGAAAGAGGTGCACAAAAGTAAAATGGTAAATGTAAGGTTTTCCATTTTCTACCTTCTTTCTGACATAAGAAATCGAGTTCGGAAAGTTATATTTTTCTGAAATTCGAATATTAAAAGTTATGTGGTAGGATTTTGATGTAAAATTCATTGAACTACGCCCCTATTCAGTTGGAGTGTGGGAAAAATTGGATGAAAAACGTTTTGTGTTTTCAAAAGATTGCATTCATATAAAAATTGCAAGTATATTTAGGATATGTGCATCATATTTTAAAAAGGAGTTTTTAAAGAAGAAAAGCATTCATATAGGAGGTACCGTTTAGAAATTCATATACATGCATATATTTTATGTTGAATGACACTTTGCACAAGGACACGAATGGTGGCGAAATCGGATGCACACAAAATGGATGTGATTGATGCGGAGAATTACATAGTTTTACCTTATCGAATTTCGGGGACGAAATTTCCTAAAGAGTGGGAGAATGTAACACCCCGCATTTTTAGATAATTAAATAATCAAATAATTATAAACAGTGAAGATGAGCGTTTTTGAAATTGTCAGAATATGGCCATGAAACTTATATCATTGTGTTCGTGGCGATTTTCTGATTAATTTACATATATAAAATACCTCGAATGGACTTCGTATGAAAAAGTTATTGACATTTGAAGTTCTGTATCGATAAATAATTATACGTGTAAATGTGCGTAAATATATTTGTTGATAAATATAATTTAACGACCTGTAAATTTTAGTGGGTTTATTTATTTAATTAATTGAATAATTGTGAAATTTAAAATATTTGAATTTGGAAATAAAAATTTGATATTTGGAATACGTCTAATTAAACATAGAAAATGGTAAATTTTCATCTAATAATATGGAAGTTTATTTTCTTGTGTAATTCTATTTCAATTTGAATCAGTTAAAAATTGATGATGATAAAATGTTTTCCAAACCTGAATATTTTACACAATAAATTAGTAAATCATCTTCTGAGTGAGATGTCATCTTTCGTTTCTCCATATTTGGACTGTTATTGCTCCGTTTATCTTATTTTTGGCAAATTAGCAGCATTTTTTTGGTACCGATTATCGACTTTTGATAGAATGATCGTGCCACTAATGTCTGTATAATGTTTTGATCGTCTTGTCGTACTGATCTCTGTGGTATATTCAATTCTGTATTTTGAAGTTCGGTACGCAGTGGGTCACGTGAAACGGTAGCCGTATCGATACCGGTTTGGTACCTTTTAACTTCCCGTGCGCTTTCATGTATCTGCAGTGTCCAATCTAGCTAGCTGCGTTATTTAATTTCAAAATTTAAGGGTTGACCTTCACTATTCCCACTGTTAGATTTATTATTTTCATTTTCCATAGGACTCTTCATTTTCTCGGCACTTGTTTATAAAAATTTTATATATAATATTAATATGCTCGTAGGCCTCATTTTCTGCTCATCTGCTCCTGCCCTCCATTGCTCGCATCTCCTTTCACCACTCTCACTTTTATAAAACCGAACCAATCAACTTCTTTTCCCCATGCTCGGCCTCCACCTCTACCGTACACCTCTCCACCACCGAAACACTCTGTCCCCTCCCCTACCGAACACCCCAAAGCAACCCGCCTACCCACCAGCTCACCCTCTCTCTCGCCCATTGTGACGCCCCACCTCTATACCCACGCTAGCCAAGAACACTCAGGTGTAGTGCTGTCAACTAGCACGGAGAATAAGGCTATTGAGGAGCGACCATCCGTGTAATTGCTTTGGGCGAGCACCGATATGTCAGATAATAAAACATTGCATTTCATTTTTAGAGGAAACCCGACATACCGATACAAACTCAAAGCTACTACACAGTGGCTATAATAGTTTAGGACAATAGATATAAAAATAACACAGATAACATAAATGCGGAATATAGATGGAACGAAAAGTCTCATATATACAATAACTGATATCAGTTACAATATATTTGACACAATACAAATGATACAACTACAATTGTCGACTCAAGAAGTTATATATACAAGTACATTATCGACTAATATACATGAATACATTATCATCTTAAAACAGACACACTGGCTACTACAACAAGACGAAGACCACTTCAAATGATATAAAAAGTCTTCATAGCTCTAGCAGCAACCCAAAGCTAAAAATCTACAACCTGTAAATACTCGGTCTGACCCGAGTATTACATTCAAAAGAAAATAATACTCGGATCAGTCTAATTCAAAATCAGTTATTAGAGCATAGAAGCAATAATAATCAATCTCAATATAGATGACAGTCACAGAAATCTCGTATATCCAACTCTCGATACGAGAATTGGATAACGGCAGATATAACACTAAACAGTGTTAATCCACAAAACAGAAATCCAAAGCAGTTTAAGCAATTGAAATGTCAATTTAAAAATATCAATGCTAATTGGCTGCAGTACACGCTAACGTGTACTGCCTCGCCAATACAGCCTACGAATTACGCAACAGGTCGATGAATTAAGAATAAAAGAGATATCGATTAAAATCTGTCAATTCGGTGTGGCTGCAGTGCACGCACGCGTGCACTGCCTCGCCACAACAGAATATAAAGTCACCACAAGGGACAAGGGAAAAACTGCTACGAAAATGCAGCCACCACTTGTATTTAAGGGCAAGGCTGCATCAGTGAAATGAAACAGTGTATCCAGTGAAAGGGGCAACAAGTGAAACAAGTTCAACATGTCGCAAAGCAAGGCACAGGGAAATAGCAAACTGCAGGAGAGAGCACCAAAGATATGGCACTACAACACTCAACAGAAAAGACGCAAATCAGCCTCATTAGAAAATAAGGTCATCGGTGAAGCAAAATGACAAAAATGCAAATGATACAAGGCATCAATGCAATGTATCAGATTCGAGAACAAGGCAGTGCAGCAGCATAAAGCTTCAACTAAGAGAATACGAAATATGTACACATGAACAATATGTGTCCAGGCTCAACAATTCAGAGAAGGTATGCAAAGGTCGGGACAACATGGTATGTTGAAGAATAAATGAGAACTGCAACCATGATCATTCAAAGACAGAAGCTACAATTATCATAGTGTGAACTGCAACTACAAAGGCTACAAACAAGTTAAAGCATCAATGTACACTGAAACAACGTGCACAAACAAATGGTCAAGCTGCAAGTAAAATCAACCCAATGTCAACTCAGAGAACAAAAGCAAGTGCTACTGAACTAAAGCAAAATAAACATACATGTATGGTGTCAAGTGAACAGACACAGGCAAAGGCAGCAAGACAAGTGCGGAACAAATATGATCACATTCAAAGCTATGTGATTTCAAGTTAAAGGCCTGAGGGATATAAACAACTATAGCAGTGAAGATTAATGTCAGATGAAGCTCCCATCAGGATCACCAGTAAACAAGTCAAGGCAGTGAAGTGATTTAGGTCTAAAGTATAACTTCAAACAAGATCATAGTTTGAACTAAAAGCTACAACATAAATACATACAATGGCAAGCTAACTGGCATATGAACAACTACAGCAGGTCGAGAAAGTATTCAGGGATGAACATGCATGAATCAAGAAATCAAGCAAATGCAACAGATCGAAACAAGTATAGTTCAAACCAGGGTGCACGACAATGAATGCAGAGGTCAGAGAATTGAAGAAAATCAGTACAGTGATACATGAAATCGCATGAACAAGTTCGAACAACTAGACAACATCATATTCATGAATGCAATGTTCAAGTGGAGACCAGAGAAGATGGCCAGAGATGAAGACAGGGATGAACAGAAAGATGGCCGAAGCCGTGTCAATGCTAGTGTTAACCAGGTCAAAAAAATCAAGTGTGTCATGATCGAACAAAGCATATGAAAAGGTCAGAGATAAATCCCAAAACCAAGTCCAGATTCCAAGTCGTGGAGAACAAGTATCAAATATACGAATATATACGATTTTGAATAAGTCGTAAATCATCTCATTCATCAATACGAAAATCAATGGCCATAATAATTTGATAGACGAATTCAAATAATATATACGAACTTAATGGAGGGGATTGAACTCAGATAAACGAAATCCAGACTTTCGTATGAATTAGATGTGAGTGATGAACACTCACCTTGTTCGAAGTGAAGAGCACGCTTGATCGGAGGAGCAAGCAACAAGGATCATCTCGAAATCGATCGAACCAATCACGCGCTTCGACATACAAAGCCCACAAACCAGAGCGCAAGAGGAACGAAAGCCCTAGCAAGCATCGAAAGAACGAATGAGGCCAAGCCCTAGTCTGATCGAGAAAACGAAGAGGAGATCGTCGCCATTTTTTTCGTTTGCTTTGTTTTCGGTTAGGGTTTGAAACGCGATTGAACGAAGAGGGGAATGGGGATGGGTTGTCTTTGGTGAATACGGCACCAAGAAAGAATGGACCCAGATGATTAGTTAAGCCCACAATCCTTTTAACAAAAATCTTATAATTGAATTTCAATCCAATTTGAAAAGAATTCAAACCGGCTAAGAAGAGAATTTCAATTCGATCAAAATGCCAATAGCTTATTAGCAACCAGATTAGATCGTCAAGAGGCGATAATTAAATGGGTACGAAATGTCGGGTTGTTACAGACTCCCCTCCTTAAAGAAATTGCGTCCTCGCAATCCTAAGAGATAAGTGGGAAAGAGGTAACAACCATAAGAACACAACAATGTCGAATGCATAAGCAAAGCAAAGATCAACAGGGAAGTATAGGAATTATGGAAGTATCAGTCATAGAATCAAAAGGTTCGACTGATTCAAATCAAAAGAATCAACATCGTGGGGATCAAGGAGTCAAAATCAGACGACTATCAAAAGCAAGAATCAATTGAGTTCCAGCATTTAAAAGAAAAGGAAAACAGAGCAGAATTTACGTACTGCACGAATTGAATGTGAGTAAATCAAATTACTCACCTGAATCGTCAGAGAAAAAGACGAAGCTCGAATCTCAAAATCGCAAATATTCAATCATCTAAAACGATAATCGAATTTTCACAAATATCTGATTATCAAAAACGATAATCAGAAACACAAATATTCGATTAATCAAATCGAAAAATATTTAATTATCTCAAACGATAATCAAATTTCACAAATATCTGATTATCAAAAACGATAATCAGAAATCACAAAGATTCGATTATCAAATCGAAAAATATTTAATTATCTCAAACGATAATCAAATTTCACAAATATCTGATTATCAAAAACGATAATCAGAAATCACAAAGATTCGATTATCAAATCGAAAAATATTTAATTATCTCAAAAGATAATCAAATTTCACAAATATCTGATTATCAAAAACGATAATCAGAAATCACAAAGATTCGATTATCAAATCGAAAAATATTTAATTATCTCAAACGATAATCAAATTTCACAAATATCTGATTATCAAAAACGATAATCAGAAATCACAAAGATTCGATTATCAAATCGAAAAATATTTAATTATCTCAAACGATAATCAAATTTCACAAATATCTGATTATCAAAAACGATAATCAGAAATCACAAAGATTCGATTATCAAATCGAAAAATATTTAATTATCTCAAACGATAATCAAATTTCACAAATATCTGATTATCAAAAACGATAATCAGAAATCACAAAGATTCGATTATCAAATCGAAAAATATTTAATTATCTCAAACGATAATCAAATTTCACAAATATCTGATTATCAAAAACGATAATCAGAAATCACAAAGATTCGATTATCAAATCGAAAAATATTTAATTATCTCAAACGATAATCAAATTTCACAAATATCTGATTATCAAAAACGATAATCAGAAATCACAAAGATTCGATTATCAAATCGAAAAATATTTAATTATCTCAAACGATAATCAAATTTCACAAACATCTGATTATCAAAAACGATAATCAGAAGTCATAAATATTCAATTAACGAGTCCGGAATTAACCGAAGTAGTAAAAGTATGGTTTCATACTCCTTACTTTTGCTAAATCGTTTAAATCTCTTTATCGTTTTCTTGAAAGTGCAGAATTGTGTGTTTTAAAAAAATAACATTTCACATTCTCAAACGGACAAGTCCGGAATTAAGCGAATCAGTAAAAGAAAGGGGTCATAGTCCTCGATTTTTTCTGAAATGTTTAAATCGCTTCCTCGTTCTTTTGAAAATGTAAGCTGTAAAAATTTTGAAAACAATTTTAATTTATATTTTTGAAACAACTTTTAAAAATAAAGAATTTTGAAAACACGTGATTAAATTAGCAATATCAGTATTGCGGGAGAACCGCTTGTAAATCAATTTCAAAATTGACGAGTACTGAAGTTAACATGTCAAAATCTCATCAAAATAACTGGCATCAAAATATAATGCCAAATGAATTTTCATTCATCAAAAATGTCACAAGAATCTTCTCAAAGATAGAAAGGGATATCATACCCTAAACTTGTATTCATAACAAGTCAATAACACATGAATTCACCAATACACAAAAATTGACAAAACTTGTCAATAGAAATCACGAAAATTGGTGAAGCACAAATTCTAGAAATCATCACAAGAAATCCAGAAATCATAAAAAGGGGGGAAAAAGCCTATCAGAAAACGGGAGTATGAAAACCCCAAAACACCGGTTTCACAAGACGAGACGCTATCTCATGGTGGATAACCATTAAAGTTTCGCACAGGAATGGTCCGAAGACCGTGGGTCGCTATCCCACGCGTGTGAGTCGGAATCACACAGATTGAGGTCTAGGCTAACCTCGCAGAGAAAGAGACATCGCACATTTGCTAGTCTAAATCATAAAAAGGAAAAGGGAAATGCCTATCACAAAATGGGAGCATGAAAACTCCAAAACACCGGTATCACAAGATGAGACGCTATCTCATGGAAGCCATCCATTAAAGTTTCACACAGGAATGGTCCGAAGACCGTGGGTCGCTATCCCACGCGTGTGAGTCGGAATCACACAGATTGAGGTCTAGGCTAACCTCGCAGAGAAAAAGACATGGGTGAGTGGAATCACACAAATTAAGGTCCAGACTAACCAAAAAGCAAAAAGGTATGTGTGAATGGAATCACACAAGTGGTGTCTAGTCTAACCTCGCAAACAAAAAGATATGTGTGAGTGGAATCACACAAATTAAGGTCCAGACTAACCAAAAAGCAAAAAGGTATGTGTGAATGGAATCACACAAGTGGTGTCTAGTCTAACCTCGCAAACAAAAAGATATGTGTGAGTGGAATCACACAAATTAAGGTCCAGACTAACCAAAAAGCAAAAAGGTATGTGTGAATGGAATCACACAAGTGGTGTCTAGTCTAACCTCGCAAACAAAAAGATATGTGTGAGTCGGAATCACACTACTGCGGTCTAGACTAACCTTGCGAACAAAGAGATACGTGTGAGTCGGAATCACACCACTGCGGTCTAGTCTAACCTTGCAAACAAAAAGACATCGCACAATTGCTAGTCTAAATCATAAAATGATCGTCATGATCAACGAGAAGTGTCAATTACACTAAGCTAGTAAATATAAAAGTTTAGCTTCATGTCCCATAACCACTTGCTTAACTTAAATATTTATGAACAAACTGTAAATCTTCACTAGAAAATTGTCACAAAAGGTTCAATCGAACAAGTCTAGGAGTTAACCGACGAAGTAAACGCAAGCGTTTCATACCACTTGTTTTACTAGGCCGTTTAATTCAATTTCTCATACGAGTGAAATAAAGGCTTGTATATACTAATAGATTGGAAAACGGTTCAAGAAAAAGAACTTTGTAGTAAAATAGTTTTGAAATCGTTTGGAAAAAGGGATTTTAATATTTACTACTAGTATAGAAAACCTTTATATTTTTAAAGTGACAAATCACAAAAATGATTGTAGAAACAATCAATCACAAGAATTCACATACGAAGATGTGAATGGAATCCAGAGAAATCGATACTGAATCCATCAGAAAGTATGTCCACAAAAATCCCGAAGAAAATGTCATCAAAGTTGCTAATAAATGATAGCAACAAATCGGGGAAATGATCAAGAATCGATCAAATTAGGAAACCAACAGCAAGCAAAATCAGAGTCTTGAAAATCAAGAAATTAGCAATTTCTCAAAAACAAAGTGACCGAAGTCGAAGGGGAATCCAGATGAGGAAAACACAAAATATCAAGTTCAAAATCGCTGAGATTCAAACTAGATGTGAATGAGAAATCAAAATCACTCAATTTGCAACTGGTCCAGCTATTTTTCATCACAGTGTAACAGGTACACAATGACACTCATAGCATAGAACAAAAGTGGAACAAAGTCCAAAAGTCAAAATGGCTTTAATTTGCCAAATTAAAACAAAATCAACATCGGCTAAATCAATTCAAAGCCGAAAACACAAGAATAAGCGTTAGGAATTCATACCTAACAGTCAAAAATAGTCATATGTAAAAATGAGAGATAAAACATCGACAAATAGTTGTAACACATGTTCCATCTAAGTTATGTTTTATAATTGTCCTAAACCCCAGGCACTGATACCAAGCTGTGACGCCCCACCTCTATACCCACGCTAGCCAAGAACACTCAGGTGTAGTGCTGTCAACTAGCACGGAGAATAAGGCTGTTGAGGAGCGACCATCCGTGTAATTGCTTTGGGCGAGCACCGATATGTCAGATAATAAAACATTGCATTTCATTTTTAGAGGAAACCCGACATACCGATACAAACTCAAAGCTACTACACAGTGGCTATAATAGTTTAGGACAATAGATATAAAAATAACACAGATAACATAAATGCGGAATATAGATGGAACGAAAAGTCTCATATATACAATAACTGATATCAGTTACAATACATTTGACACAATACAAATGATACAACTACAATTGTCGACTCAAGAAGTTATATATACAAGTACATTATCGACTAATATACATGAATACATTATCATCTTAAAACAGACACACTGGCTACTACAACAAGACGAAGACCACTTCAAATGATATAAAAAGTCTTCATAGCTCTAGCAGCAACCCAAAGCTAAAAATCTACAACCTGTAAATACTCGGTCTGACCCGAGTATTACATTCAAAAGAAAATAATACTCGGATCAGTCTAATTCAAAATCAGTTATTAGAGCATAGAAGCAATAATAATCAATCTCAATATAGATGACAGTCACAGAAATCTCGTATATCCAACTCTCGATACGAGAATTGGATAACGGCAGATATAACACTAAACAGTGTTAATCCACAAAACAGAAATCCAAAGCAGTTTAAGCAATTGAAATGTCAATTTAAAAATATCAATGCTAATTGGCTGCAGTACACGCTAACGTGTACTGCCTCGCCAATACAGCCTACGAATTACGCAACAGGTCGATGAATTAAGAATAAAAGAGATATCGATTAAAATCTGTCAATTCGATGTGGCTGCAGTGCACGCACGCGTGCACTGCCTCGCCACAACAGAATATAAAGTCACCACAAGGGACAAGGGAAAAACTGCTACGAAAATGCAGCCACCACTTGTATTTAAGGGCAAGGCTGCATCAGTGAAATGAAACAGTGTATCCAGTGAAAGGGGCAACAAGTGAAACAAGTTCAACATGTCGCAAAGCAAGGCATAGGGAAATAGCAAACTGCAGGAGAGAGCACCAAAGATATGGCACTACAACACTCAATAGAAAAGACGCAAATCAGCCTCATTAGAAAATAAGGTCATCGGTGAAGCAAAATGACAAAAATGCAAATGATACAAGGCATCAATGCAATGTATCAGATTCGAGAACAAGGCAGTGCAGCAGCATAAAGCTTCAACTAAGAGAATACGAAATATGTACACATGAACAATATGTGTCCAGGCTCAACAATTCAGAGAAGGTATGCAAAGGTCGGGACAACATGGTATGTTGAAGAATAAATGAGAACTGCAACCATGATCATTCAAAGACAGAAGCTACAATTATCATAGTGTGAACTGCAACTACAAAGGCTACAAACAAGTTAAAGCATCAATGTACACTGAAACAACGTGCACAAACAAATGGTCAAGCTGCAAGTAAAATCAACCCAATGTCAACTCAGAGAACAAAAGCAAGTGCTACTGAACTAAAGCAAAATAAACATACATGTATGGTGTCAAGTGAACAGACACAGGCAAAGGCAGCAAGACAAGTGCGGAACAAATATGATCACATTCAAAGCTATGTGATTTCAAGTTAAAGGCCTGAGGGATATAAACAACTATAGCAGTGAAGATTAATGTCAGATGAAGCTCCCATCAGGATCACCAGTAAACAAGTCAAGGCAGTGAAGTGATTTAAGTCTAAAGTATAACTTCAAACAAGATCATAGTTTGAACTAAAAGCTACAACATAAATACATACAATGGCAAGCTAACTGGCATATGAACAACTACAGCAGGTCGAGAAAGTATTCAGGGATGAACATGCATGAATCAAGAAATCAAGCAAATGCAACAGATCGAAACAAGTATAGTTCAAACCAGGGTGCACGACAATGAATGCAGAGGTCAGAGAATTGAAGAAAATCAGTACAGTGATACATGAAATCGCATGAACAAGTTCGAACAACTAGACAACATCATATTCATGAATGCAATGTTCAAGTGGAGACCAGAGAAGATGGCCAGAGATGAAGACAGGGATGAACAGAAAGATGGCCGAAGCCGTGTCAATGCTAGTGTTAACCAGGTCAAAAAAATCAAGTGTGTCATGATCGAACAAAGCATATGAAAAGGTCAGAGATAAATCCCAAAACCAAGTCCAGATTCCAAGTCGTGGAGAACAAGTATCAAATATACGAATATATACGATTTTGAATAAGTCGTAAATCATCTCATTCATCAATACGAAAATCAATGGCCATAATAATTTGATAGACGAATTCAAATAATATATACGAACTTAATGGAGGGGATTGAACTCAGATAAACGAAATCCAGACTTTCGTATGAATTAGATGTGAGTGATGAACACTCACCTTGTTCGAAGTGAAGAGCACGCTTGATCGGAGGAGCAAGCAACAAGGATCATCTCGAAATCGATCGAACCAATCACGCGCTTCGACATACAAAGCCCACAAACCAGAGCGCAAGAGGAACGAAAGCCCTAGCAAGCATCGAAAGAACGAACGAGGCCAAGCCCTAGTCTGATCGAGAAAACGAAGAGGAGATCGTCGCCATTTTTTCGTTTGCTTTGTTTTCGGTTAGGGTTTGAAACGCGATTGAACGAAGAGGGGAATGGGGATGGGTTGTCTTTGGTGAATACGGCACCAAGAAAGAATGGACCCAGATGATTAGTTAAGCCCACAATCCTTTTAACAAAAATCTTATAATTGAATTTCAATCCAATTTGAAAAGAATTCAAACCGGCTAAGAAGAGAATTTCAATTCGATCAAAATGCCAATAGCTTATTAGCAACCAAATTAGATCGTCAAGAGGCGATAATTAAATGGGTACGAAATGTCGGGTTGTTACACCCATCCTCCTCTGGCCGTGATATGCCCCTCGTCTTCTAGTTCCTCCTTCACCATAGTGGCCAGCCGCCGCCTATAGCCGCCCTACCTGACCTCCTTTGCATCTTTCTCTGTTATATGTGGGTTTATATATATAGGTAATATATTATTTCATTAAATATTGTTTGTTGGCAAGTTTATATACTAGCTAGTTAATATATATAAATATATATATAAGTATGTTATATGTATAGGTGCGAGTGTTATTTTACGTTAGTAAGTACATATGTTAGGATTTATAAAGTAATAATGTTAGTTATATAAGTGTTTATATATTAAGCTATATATATATATATTAATATTCATTCATGAGGTATGTACTGTATGTTCGATATGTTTGATATATATACTATGCTTTCAGATATATTAATCTTGTCTGCATATATATTTTCATATGCTGTAATATATTTTCGTATGAGGCTTTAAAATATAATATATTTATTCCATTATGTGTGTCCTGTTATGCTAGTTTATTATGAGTTTGCATTTTCGGTTTAAAGTATAATATACTGTTAGTTTATATTAATTTACATAAATAATAACATTCTGGAAAGTATATGGATAAGCCTATATATATGAGGTCTGATTTTAAAGTATTTGCATATTAGTATATATATGTTTATCTATTATGTATATGTTTATATTAATACTATTTATTGTTTGCCTGTATAAGTTAGATTAGTATATATTTAAAATCAGCTATGTATATATGTTTTATAATAATAGATTTGAAGTAATTATAACTTGTTTAAATGTTATATTATATAAGTAGTATATATATTAGTTTATATATATTGTTGGGTTTAAGTTATATTAATATGATATATATGTTATGCTCATTTCTGCATATATATGTTACAGTATTTATATAATGTATTTATCAATGTATACTAGATTTTGTTTTTCATGTATAATTTCTTATGCAGTCTATGCATATATGTATGTATATATAGTGAGTTAGTGAGTTGTGTATGGAGTTTATCTTTTGTTAGCTTATATATATATATATAATTCACTATTTTGTTATTTGTCTTTGGTTGATTGTTTATTTATTTATTTATATAACCATCTAAGTCTATATATATAGTAGTGTTTGAAGCTTCCTATCCTACTTTCGGTTTTAAAGTATATAATGTGTATTTTATTTTATGTAAGTTACATTGATGTTTCCTGTACGTATGTTATAAAGAAGTGATTTTGTAACAGGATATATATAGATTTGTTTTAAAATTTTATTATTGGTTTTAAAATATATACAGATTTATATTAAATATGTGTGTTTCAAATTTGATATTTATTCTTGAGAAATATATAATGTATATTTTATTTCCATTTTTACCACATTTATTTTGACTTGTTTTCATCGATTCCAAATTTTCATCTTTGTTTCTTAGATCTTGAATCCATCATGCTTTGCTAGGGGATTTTCGTTTCGATTGGTCGATCGTCAAGTTCGTAATCCAAAAATCGTAGCTTGTTGTGTTGTCTACCTTCTCTAGCCTCGAAAGGTGAGCAATCACTCACGATTAACGTTCTTATATTTATTAGATTTGATTTCAATTGAAACAACAATTGAAATATGCTGCTTTTAGTTATTTACATTGCTATATATATGATATATGTTCACCTGTGATATCTGACACCATTATCTGTTATTTATATTGATGATATATGCCTGTTATATTATTATCATATCTGTTATCACTCTGCAAGTTCCCTGTTAGTATAGAATTCCTTATGGGTTGAAATGATACATACCCGAACGATCAGTAGAATAGGAGAAAATCGTTATAGGTTGAAATGATAAACCCAAGTGAATTTCATTGAATTGAATTTGGGATTGCGGTTTGAAATGATATATACCCGTATATATTTAAATTACGGATTGAAATGATAAATATCTGTATCACTTGACCATTGGATAGAAAATTATATACACCCACCGTGGTCTATATATAAATATTTGAAAATGATTTCTATGGTTTTTGGAAAGAAATAAATGGTTATTAAATATTGATTTTTAGATATTATATATAAATATATTTTATAGAGTTTAAAATTTGTATTTTTAAAATTTTATGTTTTGAAAATTTTATAGTTATAAGTTAATTTTGAGATTATAAATTTTAAGAATTTATTTATAGTTTTACTATTTTTAAATTATATAAATAGATTTAATATATATAAATAAATTTATAATATGTTTAAGTATTTATTTAAAAATATATTAAAAAATATTTTTATAATAATTTAATAAATTAAGGTTCGGAAGATAGATTTGAAATTGATTTGAAATGTTAATTAATTAAGAATTTTATTTAATTAAATCGATTTGAAACTTATTGAACTTGTTATGATTTTATAACTTGATTTTGGTTTAAGGTGATTAAATGAATATTTCAAGTTTAAATAATTGAAGGAAATATTTAGTGATTTGAAATTTGGGGATTTATTTAAATGATAGTGGATTTATTAGGTGGATATTTCAAAACCAAATAATAATGATGTTAAATTAAGATATATATGAAATTATCAAATTTAGTTTTGAAATTGTGGAATATTTAAAGCTTTGAAATATATTGAAATTGAAATGGTTTATTTTGTGGTTTAAAATCTGTATTTGAAATCGATATAATTTGAAATGATTTATTGAGAAACGGAATTGAATTGGAATTGATGAATTGAGATTCAATTGAATTTGAATTTTTGAATTCGAGTTGATTTGAATCGATTTGTGAAATTTGAGGAAACTATTTTATTATATAAAGTATTTTTAAATTATATTTAAAACTATTTTATATTTTACTTTATAAATTATTTTATATAAACTATTTTAATATAAATCATTTTAATATAAACTATTGTAATATAAACTATTTTAATATGCTAACTATTTTAATATAAACTATTTTAACTGATAACTATTTTTATATAAAATAACTTATTTTATTATATATACTATTATTAATACCTAAACGGTTTAAAGGAAATGTTATGATTTCAAAGTGTTATGATTTCCAAAGTGCTATGATTTCAAAATGTCGTGATTTCCAAAGTGTTATAATTTTAAGTGTTTTGGTTTGGAAAGTGTTATAACTTTGAAAGTACTATGATTTTGGAAGTGAATATATTTGAAATGGAAATGATATCGTATTGATTTGGTTTTTGAAACGGAAATGATATTTTGGTTTTGAAGTATAAACTATTTTGAAATGACCGTGGTGTTATAATAACGTTTGGTTGTTAAAGAGACCGGGATCGGATATGGGCACTCTCTGTCGATACTGAAAACCACTTTAACAACCGTGTACGCGGTGGAGATTCCAGAATGAAGTAGGATGGTGGCGATGATCCTAAAGGTATACATACGTGGACCTAACTCCCGTGAGTTAGCATAAAGTGGCTAAAACAGGAGCAATTGACGGGCCAAGTGAGGTAGCTCCTCCGATCGGACACACTTCATCGTTAGCCATTCTATTACTTTGCGATTGATTTGGTGAGCACCTTTGATTCGAGAGTGTGGATCGAGTTAGGCGGTAGTTGCGGCTATGCGTTACCAATAGTCCAAAAGTGTAATTGGTATATCAACCCTGGCATTGCCTAGTTGTGCCATGTCACCTACCCTAGCGCGCCTTCTACGAGTTTGTTTTATGTCGTACCTATGGGGTATCCTCTGGCGGCCCCAGTTTACGGGGAGTTACGGTACTGTATAGACTATTGGCATTATAAAATGTGTTAAGGGGGAAATGGGTAACGCCTTAACGCTATTTTAACAGTTTACTTTACTATAGACATATTATAATAGCGTATATTACTACATAGTAGATAGTTCCACGGATCCTTAGAGGATGGTTATCCCAAACATCCTTTAAGTTACTTGTATTTCAGTTGATATTTCACTTGAGTTGGATTTATTGATATAAGAATGTTAATCCTGACTCGAGTGTTTTTTGTTTTTGTTTTACGCTCGGGTCAGACTGAGTGTTACAGCATTCGAGACTCACCTTTGGAGTTTGGACCTTCGCTTGGAGATCCAACCATCTATTCAGCTTTCAATTATCCAGTTGACTCCAGTGATATATTCAGATTTGTATTTGATTATTGTATTGAGATTTCTATGTATTCGAGAGTTCTGTTGTATCTTGTTTTAACTCTGATATATATATATAGTAGCTTCATGAACTACTATTCATTTATTTCCGCTGCTTATTATTGTCATTACTCTGTGTCTGTGATTCTGTGATTTATTTATTTACTGTATATGCTGAGTTTTGCCAAATATAAATTAACAATCTGATATTTTGAGAAATTCAAGTCTGACATGTGTGGATGCGAATGGTTGAAAATATCGGGTCGTTACATATATGCACGTATAAATTCCAGAAATAATGCGCATTTGAATTTCAAAATAGGCGTGCGTCATAAAGAAAATTAATTGACATCAGCAATTAGAGGTAATTAATTAATATTAATAGGCAATGTTAATCAAATCAGCAATTAAAGGAAATTAATTTACATTAATTAGCAACGTTTGAATTTAAAAATAAATATGTGTTATAAAGGAAATTAAATTTGCAACTGATGAAAATTAATTAGAATGAATAGGCAACGGTTAAAAGTTAACGTTTAATAATTTTATTTTCACGCAATCTCGAGCGTTGTTTTCTGCATCCAACGATTCACAGCAAGCTTGTCACGTGGTTGCACCAGATTCAATGCTAAAATCCGATGGTCTGAGATCCCCAAACTCCACTATAAATAGAACCCTAGGACTAGCTATCTTCTCACAATCAGATTTTCTCCCAATTGGGTTCGTAGCCTGAGGCTGAACCCTAAATAAAAAATATTTCTAGGGAGAATATCTTTTTAATAAAAATATTAGACGCCTTAGAAGGGGATCCAGGAAGGCCATGGAGTAAAGCTAAGGACGATAGGTGAGTGGATTTAAATTATATATTTTTTATGTTTATGATATATTATTGTTAGATTCCCGTTAAATATTTAATTCAACATCTATTTTCAATAATTAGTTCTGTTAATTAGTTATCTTGAAAACAGTAAATTTTATAAGAAAGCTTATATTTAATAATTATTTATATGGAAAAGAAAGAAAGAAATCCAATTAAATATGACTAATATTAGGCTTAACAGTTATAGAGAAAGGCTTAAGCATAAAAGCAAGAAATTTGCAGTAAATCATGCTAAAACGGGAGAAATAAATTAAAAAGAGGGAAATTCAATAACTTAATTTGGAAGTTAGCGATAGATTACTTGGTTGGTTTAGAAAAGAGAATACATTTTCATAGTTTAATATTTAAAAGATAACGGTAAACGTAATTGCAAGAATAAAGAAAGAAAAAAAGGGAATTAGTGTAAAATAAAGACATTTTTGTATTTTGCATTACCCAACAATTAAAGAAATAATAAAAAGAAATATCTTGCAATTATGAGTTATTGTTTATAGCATCATTTAATATTTAAAATATGGAAATGGATTTTTAGCACAGTTTTTGTAACCAACCAAATAGAGTAGAACTAATTCTTAGAATAAAAGAAAACAAAATGAAGAGTTAAAGAAATCAAAGAAGAAATCAAGTTAATTATTTGACAAGACTAGAAACAATAAACAAAAATATGCCTAGATCTGCATTTACTGCGTAGATATTTGAATAAAAGAAAAGCAGTTATTATGATAAGTAAATTTGTGACAGTCGGACATAGTTTCAAGCCAAGATTGTCGTATAATATAAGAGAATTCAATATCATAATAAAGGAAGACAGACTAGAATAGAAAAGAGACACTTGTAATTATATTTATAATATATAGATTATAAAATAATATAGAAGTGACAATTGCAAGTAAAATTATAACATAGGTTATAATTAAGCAGAAAGAACAGAAAATGCTTATTTTAAGACTTATATTAAGTTAAAAAGCAAATAGAGCAAAAATAACAGAAGAGGCTTAGTTTAACACTTATACTAAGTTAATAAGCAAACATAGAAATAGGGCACATACCAACATGATTCCCTATTAGTCAAGAACTGATGGTCTCACAATAGTTAGGTTAGGCTGGGACAAGTTTATGTTGATTAGGGTAAATAAGTAGCCAACAGATTAAGAAAAGTAAACTAAACGCATAATAAAAGGTTAGACGTAGGGTCTAATCAAATGGTAAGATGCGTTTGGAGCAGCCCAAAGGATGAAGAGCCTAACGAAGCAGTTCATCACAGATTTCAGCATAGAGAAGCACGTCCAACTTAGTTATTTTGGGCTAGAAGGAAGTACGAGACTTCAACGGGACGTGAGGGTACTCTAGGATGGCCCTTTGGGGTAGGCCTAACGAACCAGCACCCCCAGAGGCAAATCTGTAGGTATTCCATCAAGAGAGTATGCCTTGACTACTTTTGCATTGTAGGCCTAACGAAGCAAACCTTTGTAGGCAGTCAAAAGGTTGATGAATGGAGTAGGATATTCATATGACACCATACTCTGACTTGCGATTAGAATTTGGCGGGCAGGACCTAAAAGGATAGTCGCATGCGGAGATCAAGCAATCATAAAACCAAGAGCGACTTCGGGAAAGACTAGAGTTAAACCAACAGGCCAATGATTCTTTCACTATCGAAACATTGGATGAGGGGCACAACCAATAGGACGTTTAGATTGTTTGCAGTACGGCATAGCCACTTAGCTCTTTAGAGGTCTTCCGATTAGTTGAGGGGTGGCTGCGTGGGGCCATTGCCGCGATGAGAAAAGAGACAGACCAAGTAGAATATCTGTATTGTAGGCCTGACGAAGCAGTCCTTTACAGATATAGAAAATCCCCGACTAAGTTCCGTACAAGGTAGACTTTGTTAAGCGGGATTCAGGGAGTAGACATAACGATTACGTATAGTTCCCAAGGTACGCATTGGGTGGTACATTGTGGATGTCCGAGCATTAGTATAGGCTAGTACGGACGCAGTTTTACATTTTCGTAGCAGACGACGGAACATCTGTATTGTAGGCCTCACGAAGCTGTCTTTTGTAGATGTAGTCATAGAATGCTCTAGGAGCAAGACGTTGGAGTCCTTTTCGAGGAGGATACGGAAGGACATATAGCTACATATATATAAGTTATTAGGTTTTAATCTACTAGGGAGTAGATGGGTACGATTCACGCACAGAGGCGAGAGTATTATAAACCCAATAAACCTAATAAAATAGAAAATGGAAATAAAATGGTATATGTAGAATTAAGCTTAGAATTGCATAATTTGTCCATTCACCGGAACTTTAGTTCTGACCCCCTCCTCATAACATCCTACAGGTTAGGTAGATGGCAGAGACTTTCCAGCTTTGAGACACTTGTTTAGAAAGTGTTATTATATTGGCAATTATTTACTTACTATTATATTTTAGTCAGTTCCGCTGTGAGATATTTGTTTGAGCTTTGATATATTTGTCTTTACCTATTTGTAGGATACCAGATACCCAACTCGGGTTTCAGTGGGCTTGGATTTTAGCTTTTTTGCGAAAAATCCGGACCCACTGGAATTCGGGTTGTTACACATCACATCATCTAACATAAGCATGGCATACACACAAAGTAAACGACATTCATGAACATAAAGAAGCTATCACATAAACAGTTTTCTTCCATTTTACAACTAGTTTAAGCTACTAACTAGTTACTAAATATATCTACTTTTTCGAGCACAAACAAAGGTACAACATAACATTCAAATATTATCAGCCAACCAACTAAAATAATGGAAAGATTATAAAGAAAATAATATTCAAACTTTAGTTTAAAAGGCGAGCTTTACCCACCGAAATGTTCACTAAATCAAACCGAACTTTCACTAAATCTCAGATTGGCGTAAGATAGCGAAGAGGTGGTGTGGCCTTTTTTTTGGCAAGAGAAAATGTGGGAAAGGAAGAAGAAGATTTTAAACAAGGGTTTTAAGAGTTTAAAATGGAAAAGAAGTTATGTTTAAAACTTTGAAATAATCTTTTTTTCGAATAAGCCAATTCATTTAGGACCCTGCAGTCCATTCTTTTTCCTATTCAAAGATCAGCACTTTGTCTCTGTGTTTTCGCATCGAGAATTCTTTACAGATGAAGAGATGTCAAAGGGGTATCATGGAAGCCATGGAAATTTTCTTAAGAGCTTAAGGAAGAACAATAGAGTTTATAAAATGAGAATGAATGTAAGAAAAATGAGAAGGAAAAATATGAAAATTGTTTTTGTACTACATGAGTTAACCAATTTACTAAAATGCCATAAAGTACCAACCCTCCATAAATGCCTTCTGTAAGGACCTGTATTTTTCGATAAGTAAAATATTAATTAAATAAGATTTTAGAATTTTATGTTGAAAGAAAACTAAAATTTGTGATGTTATAATGAGAGTAATAACTAGAATGTTGTAACGTCCCATATTAATATATCAAATTCTTCTTTCTGGATCTACCAGAAATTATCGATGAATAGAGAAAAGATGCTGAACAAAAGAGATTGATAGAGAAAAAGATTACTTCCTTGTTGTTACAGGGTATTGACCATTTATAATCGTATTCCCCTATCCCCTATCTCGTCCTCTTCTTGCACTCATATCTACTATCAGTGGATAGTGAGAGAATTTACTGAGGCGTACAGACGGATATCTGAGAATTACTCATTCTAGGGTATACTTCACCCTATCTCTAATGAGCCACTTAACGTGTTATACTCCTGAGCTAAAGTTCAACCTTAGCTTTGATACCACTTGTCAAGACCCAAAAGTCGACCTTCGAAAATCGGCACCCGTACTTCACTTGTACTCAAAATGCCGTAGATTCAAATGCCGAATCTGGTTCTCGGGAACTTATAACAACATTAAGTAAATAACACAGCGGAATAAATGAATAATAAATTGATATACAATATCTGATACAATAGAGTGATACAATGAATATCAATATACATCAGAGATATGATACAACAAATAGCAGCGGAAAAGAAAACAATAACATCAACAACGGATAGAATATCTCCAAATGCTCCAATCCATAGCTAGCGAAAAGCAAGGTCAGTCGTCCAAGGACTGACTAGCTCCAGATAATCTACTCAACCTGAATATCTGAGAAACCAAACTCTAGACTGCTCGTGTAGAAAATTATGAGCACCCAGAGTTTAGGAAAGGAATAATAAACTCCGAGTCAGTCGTGGGACTGGTGTGAGCAACAAAAACAGTTTATCTTTAAAACAAATAGCAAGAAGTTTTAAAGTCAATTCGCAATACTTTTGGAAAATGAAACTACCATAAGACCTCCCGCCACACACACAATGCAAACGCAGAATTGAAGGAGATTTCTTCTTATGATAGTCAAAGATGCTTACTATGCAAAATCAAATCATTTTGATATTATCATTAGTGCATAGTGTAGAAAATACTTCGAAAATAGAATATCAATCTTAGCCAACATACGACCACAATTCCAAGCATACATCACTAGATCACTTCAACAATATGCCCTATGCATTAAAACTACAGGTATCTCCTGTTTTACAGTTAAAACAAATTCTTGAATCTAAGATCAGAGAAGTTTTAGCATCAACAGATATGCACACATACATAAGTTCACAAGCATTGCACATACACATATATAAGCAACATTAACTCAGAAATTCATAGATTACTTAAGTTTTTGTTTGAAAAGTTTACTCACTTGGACAAGAAGAAAGAACAGAGCAGGTTTTTAAAGGAAGAGTTGCTCACCTGTCTTCTTTCAAAAAGAATGCACAGAGCCTCTTCAATGTTGAACTGGAAGCTGGATCTTCCTTTGATCCCTAATACTCTAGTTTGGATTATTGTTTTCAAGTTGTAAAGATGGAAACTTGCTATGTCTCTCGTTTTGAACATGATTTAGATCTAGTTTGAACTTTTAAAAACTGGGAAGGCTCAGTCTTTTGAACGAAATGAATGAGCAGATTTAGATATAGAATAGAGTATGCAAGGTGATGTTTATTTTCTTTGGTACGAGATTTGCTCAGAGATTTTTTATTTCATGGGGGCTGATATGATCTAGTTTGTGTACTAGAGATGTTCAACATTAAATGCTTGCCTCCTTATGTCTACACTTATACTTTATTTTAAATTTTCGAATGTACTTATATCTTTGTACATGTATTTTTCCAAGTGTACATCCTGTACAAACATGCATATCTATTTTCTTTGTCTTGCAGCCTTATCTACAAACAAGCATATCTAGTTTATTTACTGTACAAGCATTTATGAAGATACCTTTCCTTTTATACTTTGTTTTACACTTGCCTTTTTTTACAATTACTTACAGCCGTGCAACATGCACATATATTTTTACTGTTATACTTTGCTTTACAACCTTGTTTTAGTGTTATCTTTGTAATATAGACAAGTCCTTATAGTTAACTAGTTATTGTTTGTTTCTACTTACCTATTCATGCTTTATGAATAAATATGGTACTAGTTTTATATTTTTGAAATACAAGTAACTTCTATTTGAATTTTATTTTACTTCTATCATTATTTTTGTTTCATTTATTCCATTTGTTATAATTTAACTCTAATAAAAATTATCTTATTTTCATTAATGTTATTTAAATTCAAATTATCATCATTTCTAAATTTTAAACTCTTTTATTTATCTGGTATCCAAAGTAATTAAATTAAGATTTATTATTACTTACAATTAAATTTCATCTTTAATAACTCATTAATTAATCTTTAGCTATTTAATTAATTAAGTATTCAATATAACTTAATTAATCCTTACTTCATTAATTAATAATCATAATTTAAAATTCAACTCTTATTTAATTAATGATTTTTTTTATTATCCATTTATAAATCCTGATTTAATTATCTTAAACTTTAATTAACTAATTTAACTTTTAATTACTAAATTAATTAATCCAATCATAAATTAATCAAATTAATTAATTATTCATTTTAATTAACTTATAAGTTACAAATCCTTAAATCTACACTTATTTAAAGATAAAACATTTCTTATTTATGATCAAATTTCATTTCAAATACTAGACTAAAATAAATACAACATTTAACTTGGCTAGATTTAAATTACAATTTAAAATCTACTTTAAACATTTAAAAGTTGATAAAACATTTTTTTTTATATAAAACTTATGTTTTGAAAACTAGGATTCAAACTTATTTGAATTCAGATTTAAACTTACCTTAAGCCTTGTATTAACTTGCTCTATTTTATTTTAGGTTTGAAAATTTAAAACTGTAACAATGACAGTTCTTAAATTCCCTAACAAAAATTTACTCGAGCCAACTCCCCTTTACTTCGAGTCTTCCC
Source organism: Allium fistulosum (assembly GCA_030737815.1). Classification (NCBI taxonomy): domain Eukaryota; kingdom Viridiplantae; phylum Streptophyta; class Magnoliopsida; order Asparagales; family Amaryllidaceae; genus Allium; species Allium fistulosum. Next base: position 1,531,221,754 of record CM060902.1, read on the forward strand.
TTCTTCAAACTCGAGTAAACCCCCGCGTTTCACAGCAATTTCCCCAAAACCTACCACCTTCACTCGAATCAAAATCGAGTTACCTGTCATCAACCTGGAAACACACTCGACCAACAATCCCAACCTGTCAACAGCTCGTCTCTGCCCCTTCGACCATCAGAGACATCACCGCCACCGGCCACGTCTTTGCCTACTCTCCCTCTACGCATTCCCAAGCACCAGTTGAACTCGATCCCCTGTGGCATTCGAACGAGACCAAAATGTATTCACGACAAAAACTAGGTTTATAGGAAAGACCTCGTCGCCGTTGCCACCACGACGATCTACAGCGTCTCTCTTCATTTTTCCCGGCCTCTCCATTCACTACTCCATCATCACAAGAAACCCCAAACAATCCAGTTTACGTGATCACCCAAAATCGACGAAAACTCGTTTCTTGTTCTACTCAAAACTGCTCCCTCAATACTATGTTAAAAATTATGATTTCTATTTTAAAAATCAAGTCTTGTGTTACTGATTCAATTTACATGCCTGGGTTGTTGACTGTTACTAGTTTTAAGGCCTGCAAGTATTTATTTTGGTTTAAATGTAAAGGCTTTAAGTTGTGAAAGTGAAAGCAGGTTTTAACAGGGATTAAAACCAAGTTTAAATATGGATTCAAATTAAGATTCGTCTCCAAAGTTTTTAAAATTTAAAATAGTTTTATAAACAAAAACAAATAGCAAGAGATAGAGTTTATCTTTAAAAATGTTTTAACCATTTATAACTTTTATCACGAAACTGTTTTTGAAAATGTAACGATTTGGATTTGAGCGCTCGAAAATCAACATCCATACTTTACATCGTACTCGAATGCCGTAGATTCGACCGTTCAAATCCGAGTCGCCGGAGCTTATAACAACATTAAATAAATAACATAGCGGAATAAATGAATAATACATTGATATACAATATCTGATACAACAGAGTGATACAATGAATATCAATATACATCAGAGATATGATACAACAAATAGCAGCGGAAAAGAAAGCAATAGATAACATCAGCAGCGGATAATCTCCATCTTCAAAGCACCAATCCAGAAATAGCTCGAACTCCCAATATCGAGACACAAAGATAAGCAAGTGCAGTCCATATCCAAAGACTGAACTAGCTCCAGATAATCTACTAATTTGAATATCTGAAAAACCCAACTCTAGACTGCTCGTGTAGAAAATTTTGAGCATCCAGAGTTTAGAAAAGAAACAATAAACTCCGAATCAGTCATGGGACTGGTGTGAGCAACAAAAACAGTTTATCTTTAAAAACAAATAGCAGAGAATTTTAAAGTCAATTCGCAATGCTTTTAGAAAATGAAACTACCATAAGACCTTCCGCCACACACACAATGCAATTGCAGAATTGGAGAAGATTTCTTCTTATGATAGTCAAAGATGCTTACTACGCAAAATCAAATCATTTTTGATATTATTATTAGTGCATAGTGGAGAAAACATTTCGAAAGTATAATATTAATCTTAGCCAACATACGACCAGTATCGTATGCCTACTATAGCTACCATCTAAATAGTGGTGACCACCGTACGTAAATGGCAGGTTCTACAACTAATACCGTACAAAGTTCGTATTGGAAGATGGATTTCCAACAATGGTCAGGCTAAGGAACTTCCTATGCCACGAAGAAACGCCTCTGGAATGACGTCCCGAGAACCTGACCGGATCTCTGCCAACACAAGGCCGGGTTACCTCTGCAAAAATAGGTAACTACTGACACGCGTATGCCATCCCCCGATCGTAACCGATCTTCCCGAGGATCCTCGATTCGCAACAAACCACATAATAAGCAGTATCAACATAGGTTAAGTATCTGGGCTCCATACCATGATACCACCTCTATCCAGAAGGAATGACATACACTAAGGGGCGCTACTCCCTAGAACCTTGCTGCATCCTTCCTGTTTTGACCATTTCCGGGGTGTGAGGTCCGACGAAGTCTCGTCCTCCACAAAGCTACGCTTTGTCATAAAGCCATGCTTCGGGTCAAACAAATGATCAAAGAAATGATCACAAAGATATAAGATCAAACAAATGATCATATCGCAAATGATCAAACACTAATCATCACACAGCAACACTCAGCATGTCACATTACCAAATTGGGATATATCGCTGATAAATTTCAACTACATAACCTCTGAGCTCGTACGTCACAGAGAAGGGTGTTAAGCTAAGAGAATAAATTCTCCGCCACCAACATAAATGTATTTGAAAGAAATCGGCTTTATATCTCAAAATGTAATGTCAGACATGTAACCATACAAGTCTGTTCCGGGATCGAACAGAACCGAAGGCACTTCTTACGAAGCCCTTGCAATTCCGGGTAATTTCCAATCACGTCCGGACTTCCCGTCACAAAAAGAGTGATATAAATCTCTATACCGGAGCAACTCAGTGCAGAGACATTCGACAGGTTGTCCTTTCATTTTCGAAAAATATCCGGTCTTCACCACTGGTCTTCAAATGCGATCCATATACGACGTATCACTATTCGGAATGGGTTATATGACACAATGGTCTTTTCCCGACTAACCCGAATAGTGAGCGCAATATTTAAAAATATATGGATATTGGGATTTCAATTAAGTCACAATTTATTCCCCAAACTTTTCTTTCAAATGGTTTAAACAATTTACCATTTTAATCTTTAAAAAAAAAAGATTCATTTTACACAACCTTCAATGGTTTAAACAATTTTCACATTTTAATCTTTTAAATAAAAGATTTATTCATAGATTTTCTAAATCAATTTCCATTTCAATTTAACTCGTTAAATCTTTAAATCAAAGATTTAACTTATAGCTTTCAAAATAATTTCATTTCGAATGGTTTAAACAAATCACCATTTTAAATCTGTTAAAAGTAAACAGATTCAATTCATAGCTTTCAAAACAATTCATTTATAACTTGGAAAACCATTTTTCAATTCAATCCTGAAATTCCTTTAATTAAACTGGAATTTCATTTCTTATCTGAAAGCTTTTATTCTTTGAAAACAATCTGTCTTCATTTTTGTAACGACCCGTATTTTTAACGGATCGACAAGTTCGACAGAATTTGGAATTTTAGAGTTTTTGAGCCATTTCAGATTTTAGGCGAAAATGGCTAAGTCCTGAGTCGTGAACGACTTAGTGTAAGTCGTGAGTCGTATACGACTTAGGGGATAGGAGCGACTCAGGGATTTGGCTAGTTAAGGGTGTAAGGATAAGTCGTTTGAACGACTTAAGGGGTAGGCGCGACTTAAGGACTGGGCGAGATAAGGCTTAAGTTGTAGTAGTTAAGTCGTGACCGAGTTAAGGTGATGAGTCGTACCCGAGTCATCTGATGAGTCGTACCCGAGTCATCTGATGAGTCGTACCCGAGTCATCTGATGAGTCATACCCGAGTCATCTGATGAGTCGTACCCGAGTCATCTGATGAGTCGTACCCAAGTCATCTGATGAGTCGTACCCGAGTCATCTGATGAGTCGTATACTGGTTATCTGATGAGTCGTCTGACCAGTTGAGTCGTAACCCCAGCTATTTGTTAAGTCGTGACCGACTCAGTAGTTGGCTGCTAGGTTATAAGTCGTAGAATGGGTTATCTCGTCTAACCAGTTAAGTCGTGGACGAGTTAAGGGATGAGTCGTAAGCTGATGAGTCGCGCGTAGGTGATTACTCGCGCAAGTGGATGAGTCGTAGCCTTTGTGATGAGTCGTATACGAGTTAGTAGTTGAGTCGTCTAACCAAGTAAGGCGTGCGCATTTAAGTCGTAGACAGGGGGTCGGGTGAGTCGTAGGCGCATGCTATAAGTCGGAGACGACTTAGGAGATAACTGTTTTGTCGTGAGTCATAGGCAGAAGTGTGTTAAGTCGTTGAGTCGTAGGGCTTTGAGTCGTGAGTCGTAAACGACTCATGAAGGCAGACGAGATAGGGATTTCAGCTATAAATAGGAGAGTTTCTCTTCATTTTTGGGATCCGGATTTTGAAGCGACGAAGTGCTGCCATTTTGAGAGCTCGACTTCTACACTTCTTCACTTCTTTTCTCCACTCTAATCTAGTGCTTCCTTCCATCCAAATCAAAGATCAAGATTGAAGATTCAAGAGCTAAAGTTGAAGATCTTCATCTTTTCAAGAGAGATTTCTTCGTTTGAAGCGGATTCGTGATAGATCAAGCTTGATCCTTCGCTGTCCAGATCTGAAGCGTGTTGATTTGAGGTTGTTTAGGTGATTTGGTGAGTGGTGATTATCTCTCACACGGATCCAAAGGAGTATATCGGATTGTTGGCTCGATTTGGTGTTAAAATAGAGATTTCCATGCATTTTCTTCATCCAAAGTGTAGATCCATATAGATCCATTGTTCATGATGATGTTACATCCATTTTATCATATGTTAACCTATGCAAGTTCATTCATCAAGTTTGTAGAGATATAATCCATGTTTTCATGCTTATTGGATTTTCAACTCTTTAATTACGAAAATGCCATTATTGTTATAATTGTCTACTTAGATCATATTTGAATGCTTGATTGTTTGGATTGATGTTTGATTTGATTAATTTTTATGAACTAGATGATTGATGATTAGATTTAGACCGAAGACGATTCAAAAGCTAAGGGAAAGGCTCTTGAATTGGGAAAGCTGCTCGTGGCATATGTAGCGGGATGATGAAGCTCTTATGCATAGATTTGATGATGTGAAGTTGAGATGAGGCTTTGCGAGGATGTAATGAAGCGAGGCATCATATGATGAATACTTGGTCTAATCCAGACGGGATCATTCCAAGCATGTTGATAACTCGGTGATATGATTCGAGTTGAGGATAATGAATGGATATGAGAATAGCCGTCGAGGAGGATGACTAGGAGGCTTGGATAGCATCGTTGTTGAAGGTTCTAGCATGCTCTAAGCAAGAGTACGTTTGGGCAGATTCGATAGTCCCAACGGCCAACTGTTGATGGTCGAGTACTCTGGGCAGATTCGATAGTCCTAGGCACGGGCTGCGACGACGTGCGGGAGTTATGTCTAGAACCGGGGTTTCCATTAGCCCTTGACGGACGGCTGAAAGAATGTGCCGGTCATTCAATTAACGGTGATATCGAAGAAATGATAACAGTGATAGCCAAAGTCATGGATGTTTGGTTGTATCGTCATTCGGACTCAAGAGCGGTATTTTCTGGGTGCTTATCTGATTTAGGCCTTGGTACTTGGAAAACATCGCCCTTGACTCGAGTGATAGTAGCTTTACTTTAAATTGTATGCTCTGCTATGTTTGCTTCTGCTTAGTGTGTGTCTGGGGGCTATCACTGTAGAATGAGGTTGGAGTGGGAGGGTTGTATTCCTATTCCTTTTCCTTTATGCTCTTTTGGTATGTTGTTAGTTAATTTACTGCTCACTAAGACTGTTGTCTGACTCAAGGTTTTATGTTTTAATTCTTATTGCCTTGGGCTGTTCGTCCATTTTGGGACGGGCAGACTAGGTAGCAGGTGACAGGTGCTGTTCTCTTCTCACGATGCTGATATCGAAGACGAGCTAGAGGGTTGCATATTATCTTCTTATTATATGTACTGGATATTCCGTTGTTTTGTATTCTCTGAGAGATATGTAGTGAGGCTGGATGTATTGACTATGTGGATGCTTGTATTCAACTATTATGGAGTTTTATATGATGTCATTTTGTTCTGTAAAGCTTCACTATACATATGTTCTATTGTATTTTGTCCATGCGCTGTGAGTAATACGATAGATTCTTTTGTTTTAAATCTTACCTTGACAATCGTCCATGGTCGCCTGGCACACTTTACAGCGCTCTATCTTTAGATTCGGTGCAGGGGTCATGGGCGGTCGTCACATTTGGTATCAGAGCATTGGTTAATCTATTTTACCCAACGCTCGCTGTCGTAACTACGTATGAGAGACGTAATTGTAATTTTGATGGATGACTACTATATATAATATAGTAGCTTAGTAGAGTTTGAGTCCTTTACGCAGTTGTTTCTCTAGATGTTCTAATCATTCCTTTTTATAGATATTGAGAATGAGTCGAAGAGGGAGACCAGCTGCTAGGGAAGGCCGTGCTGCTGAAGAGACTGCTGATTATGCAGCCATGTTCGAAGCTATGATGACTTCAATCATGAGGAGGATACCAGTTCCGGGGGCGGCAGTTGATGTTGGAGTTCAAGTCAGGTTCGGAATTATTTTGGGTATGGACTGGCTTAGGAAGTATGCGGCTAAGGTTGATTGCGAGAGGTTGGAAGTGACAGTCGAGAATGTGGAGGGGCGAAAGGTTGTAATACGATGTAAGCATGAGGAAGGCGTCTTCATGAGCTTCATGTATTCGCTAGTTGTTCCACGGGATGGACTGTCTTTAGTGCCAATCGCAAATGGATTCGAGGATGTCTTTGACGAAGTCAAAGGGTTGCCGCCGCATAGAGAGATCGAGTTTCGTATAGATCTAGTAGAAGGAGCCAGACCTGTTGTGATGCCTCTTAGGCGGATGGCGCCTAGGGAACAGCAGGAGTTGAGGGTGCAAGTTGATGACCTTTTACAGAAAGGATTCATTCGGCGTAGTGTGTCCGAGTGGGGTGCACCAGTTGTGTTTGCAACTAAGGCAGATGGGTCGTTGAGATTGTGCGTGATTATCGTGAGCTGAATAAGGTGACTAAGAAGAACAAGTATCCATTGTCGAGAATAGATGACTTGTTTGATCAGCTTCACGAAGCTAAGGTGTTTTCTCAGATGGATTTGGCAACGGGATTTCACCAGTTGAGAGTGGCTAAGGATAGTGTGCCGAAGACTGCTTTTAGGACACCATCCGGTTTCTTTGAGTGGCTGGTAATGCCGTTTGGATTGACTAACGCGCCAGCATATTTTGTGGATCTTATGAATAGAGTGTTCATAGATCAGTTGAACAAGTTTGTACTTGTGTTCGTGGATGATATCCTGATTTATTCCAGAACGGAGGAAGGGCACAAGACGCACTTGCGTATGGTTTTGGAAATCTTGCGGAAACATCAGCTGAAGGCTAAGTTTTCGAAGTGTCACTTCTGGAAGAGTGAAGTGAGGTTCTTAGGCCATGTGATTTCTGGAAATGGAATAGCGGTTGATCCCGCTAAGGTGGCAGCAATCCAGGATTGGGTTAGACCTAAGAATGCATCTGATGTGAGAAGTTTTCTTGGATTAGCAGGATATTATCGACGGTTTATCAAAGACTTCTCCAAGATAGCTGCACCATTAACAGGATTGACGAAAAAGAACCAAGTGTTCAGTTGGGATGCTAAGTGTGAGCAAGCTTTCGGAATCCTGAAAGAGCGATTGACGAGTGCTCCTGTTTTGACTATTCCAAGTGGGAATGATGAGATGGTGGTTTACACCGATGCACGTGGTACTGGACTTGGAGCAGTGCTGATGCAGAAGGATAAAGTTGTTGCGTATGCCAGTCGACAACTGAAGCCGCATGAAAGGAATTACCCAACTCATGATTTGGAATTAGCGGCGATTGTATTTGCTCTGAAGATGTGGAGACATTATCTATTGGGAGTTCGATTCGAGTTGCTAACAGATCATAAATCTTTGAAGTATCTTTTCTCCCAAAAGGATTTGAATCTTCGGCAGCAACGTTGGCTAGAGTTTTTGGCATCATATGATTTTGGTATAGCTTATACTCCGGGAAAAGGTAACGCAGTGGCAGATGCGTTAAGTCGAAGACATGCAGGATTGGGGGCCATGTTTTCAGAATGGAAGAGTCTCGAGTATTTAGCTGGATTTGACTTCAGGCCTAGATGTGAATTAGAACCTGAGATGTTGGCAAACTTATCGATAAGACCTTCTCTTGTGGAAAGGATTGGCGAGAGCCAAAAGCGAGATGATAAGCTTGTCAAGATTATCCGTGAATTGGAATCTGGATTGGATCCAGAAAAGGATAAAGGATTCGAGATCGATCGAGAGGGTTGGCTTCGGAAGCAAGGACGACTAGTTGTTCCCGATATTGATGAATTGAGGAGTGAAGTTCTGAAGGAAAGTCATCACTCGAAGTTGACAATTCATCCCGGTGGAAATAAGATGTATCGGGATATGAAGAGAACCTACTACTGGAAAGGTATGAAGAAGGATGTTGAAAATTTTATTTCCAAATGTATGAACTGCCAGTTGGTAAAAACCGAACAGAAGAAGCCAAGTGGATTGCTTCAGCCATTAGAAGTTCCTACATGGAAGTGGGAACAAGTGTCGATGGATTTTATCGATGGATTGCCTAGAACCAGAACGGGAAATGAAGGGATTTGGGTCATTGTGGATCGTCTGACTAAGAGTGCACGATTCATTCATGTTCGATCGACTAGGACTGCATCAAAGTTGGCTGAGTTGTATGTTAAGTGGATAGTTCGATTTCATGGTATTCCGAGGAGTATAGTGAGTGATCGAGACCCATTGTTCACTAGTGGATTTTGGAAGAGCTTCCAGGAAGTCTTGGGAACCGAGTTGTGTTTGAGTACAGCTTATCATCCCCAAACAGATGGTCAGACCGAAAGAGTCAACCGAGTTTTGGAAGATCTTCTAAGAGCATGTGTTTTGGACTTCGGAGGATCATGGGAAGATCACCTTCATTTGGTGGAGTTTGCGTACAACAACAGTTACCAGTCAAGCATTGGTATGGCACCATATGAGGCATTGTATGGAAGACCGTGTAACTCTCCAACATGTTGGTTGGAAACTGGAGAAAAGCTGATGCTTGGGCCAGAGATGATTCGTCAGACTTCAGATTGTATAGAAATCATTCGGCAACGAATGAAGGCAGCCCAAGACCGCCAAAAGAGTTATGCTGATAAGCGTCGAAAGGATTTGGAATTCGACGCAGGAGATATGGTTTTTGTGAAGATTTCTCCACTAAAGAATGTTATTCGATTCGGGAAGAAAGGAAAATTGACTCCGAGATTTGTTGGACCATTCCCGATCATCGAGCGAATTGGAAAGCTCGCCTATAGGTTGGAGTTACCTGAGAAGATGTCGGGTGTGCACAATGTTTTTCATGTATCATATCTACGGAAGTATGTGCACGACTCGAATACAGTGGTTTCTGCTGATAGCTGTGAAGACTTCGAAGTTGATCCAGTCGATAGAAGACCTCGTAAGCCGCTTCGTGTTGTTGAAACCGACACGAAACAGCTTAGGAGGAAGGTAGTTAAGTTGCTCAAGATACAATGGAGTGACGATGATAACGACTGTACGTGGGAGGTGGAAGAGAGGATGAAGGCAGCTCATCCTGAACTCTTCAAGGTATGGCCCTAAGGTGTCGTATCATCTAACAACATTGTAACTTGTTCTAAGTCTTAGAATTATGTACGCTAAGCTAGAATTGGATGCATGGTTTGCTGATTGTTATGGTTGGTAGGCGTACAGAATAGTCTTCGATTGCTTTGTTTGTTTGGAATTTCGGGGGCGAAATTCCTAAGGGGGAGAGAATGTAACGACCCGTATTTTTAACGGATCGACAAGTTCGACAGAATTTGGAATTTTAGAGTTTTTGAGCCATTTCAGATTTTAGGCGAAAATGGCTAAGTCCTGAGTCGTGAACGACTTAGTGTAAGTCGTGAGTCTTATACGACTTAGGGGATAGGAGCGACTCAGGGATTTGGCTAGTTAAGGGTGTAAGGATAAGTCGTTTGAATGACTTAAGGGGTAGGCGCGACTTAAGGACTGGGCGAGATAAGGCTTAAGTTGTAGCAGTTAAGTCGTGACCGAGTTAAGGTGATGAGTCGTACCCGAGTCATCTGATGATTCGTACCCGAGTCATCTGATGAGTCGTACCCGAGTCATCTAATGAGTCGTATACTGGTTATCTGATGAGTCGTCTGACCAGTTGAGTCGTAACCCCAGCTATTTGTTAAGTCGTGACCGACTCAGTAGTTGGCTGCTAGGTTATAAGTCGTAGAATGGGTTATCTCGTCTAACCAGTTAAGTCGTGGACGAGTTAAGGGATGAGTCGTAAGCTGATGAGTCGCGCGTAGGTGATTACTCGCGCAAGTGGATGAGTCGTAGCCTTTGTGATGAGTCGTATACGAGTTAGTAGTTGAGTCGTCTAACCAAGTAAGGCGTGCGCATTTAAGTCGTAGACAGGGGGTCGGGTGAGTCGTAGGCGCATGCTATAAGTCGGAGACGACTTAGGAGATAACTGTTTTGTCGTGAGTCATAGGCAGAAGTGTGTTAAGTCGTTGAGTCGTAGGGCTTTGAGTCGTGAGTCGTAAACGACTCATGAAGGCAGACGAGATAGGGATTTCAGCTATAAATAGGAGAGTTTCTCTTCATTTTTGGGATCCGGATTTTGAAGCGACGAAGTGCTGCCATTTTGAGAGCTCGACTTCTACACTTCTTCACTTCTTTTCTCCACTCTAATCTAGTGCTTCCTTCCATCCAAATCAAAGATCAAGATTGAAGATTCAAGAGCTAAAGTTGAAGATCTTCATCTTTTCAAGAGAGATTTCTTCGTTTGAAGCGGATTCGTGATAGATCAAGCTTGATCCTTCGCTGTCCAGATCTGAAGCGTGTTGATTTGAGGTTGTTTAGGTGATTTGGTGAGTGGTGATTATCTCTCACACGGATCCAAAGGAGTATATTGGATTGTTGGCTCGATTTGGTGTTAAAATAGAGATTTCCATGCATTTTCTTCATCCAAAGTGTAGATCCATATAGATCCATTGTTCATGATGATGTTACATCCATTTTATCATATGTTAACCTATGCAAGTTCATTCATCAAGTTTGTAGAGATATAATCCATGTTTTCATGCTTATTGGATTTTCAACTCTTTAATTACGAAAATGCCATTATTGTTATAATTGTCTACTTAGATCATATTTGAATGCTTGATTGTTTGGATTGATGTTTGATTTGATTGATTGTTATGAACTGGATGATTGATTATTAGATTTAGACCGAAGACGATTCAAAAGCTAAGGGAAAGGCTCTTGAATTGGGAAAGCTGCTCGTGGCATATGTAGCGGGATGATGAAGCTCTTATGCATAGATTTGATGATGTGAAGTTGAGATGAGGCTTTGCGAGGATGTAATGAAGCGAGGCATCATATGATGAAGACTTGGTCTAATCCAGACGGGATCATTCCAAGCATGTTGATAACTCGGTGATATGATTCGAGTTGAGGATAATGAATGGATATGAGAATAGTCGTCGAGGAGGATGACTAGGAGGCTTGGATAGCATCGTTGTTAAAGGTTCTAGCATGCTCTAAGCAAGAGTACGTTTGGGCAGATTCGATAGTCCCAACGGCCAACTGTTGATGGTCGAGTACTCTGGGCAGATTCGATAGTCCTAGGCACGGGCTGCGACGACGTGCGGGAGTTATGTCTAGAACCGGGGTTTCCATTAGCCCTTGACGGACGGCTGAAAGAATGTGCCGGTCATTCAATTAACGGTGATATCGAAGAAATGATAACAGTGATAGCCAGAGTCATGGATGTTTGGTTGTATCGTCATTCGGACTCAAGAGCGGTATTTTCTGGGTGCTTATCTGATTTAGGCCTTGGTACTTGGAAAACATCGCCCTTGACTCGAGTGATAGTAGCTTTACTTTAAATTGTATGCTCTGCTATGTTTGCTTCTGCTTAGTGTGTGTCTGGGGGCTATCACTGTAGAATGAGGTTGGAGTGGGAGGGTTGTATTCCTATTCCTTTTCCTTTATGCTCTTTTGGTATGTTGTTAGTTAATTTACTGCTCACTAAGACTGTTGTCTGACTCAAGGCTTTATGTTTTAATTCTTATTGCCTTGGGCTGTTCGTCCATTTTGGGACGGGCAGACTAGGTAGCAGGTGACAGGTGCTGTTCTCTTCTCACGATGCTGATATCGAAGACGAGCTAGAGGGTTGCATATTATCTTCTTATTATATGTACTGGATATTCCGCTGTTTTGTATTCTCTGAGAGATATGTAGTGAGGCTGGATGTATTGACTATGTGGATGCTTGTATTCAACTATTATGGAGTTTTATATGATGTCATTTTGTTCTGTAAAGCTTCACTATACATATGTTCTATTGTATTTTGTCCATGCGCTGTGAGTAATACGATAGATTCTTTTGTTTTAAATCTTACCTTGACAATCGTCCATGGTCGCCTGGCACACTTTACAGCGCTCTATCTTTAGATTCGGTGTAGGGGTCATGGGCGGTCATCACAATTTTGGAAATTTGATTCATTTATACGAGTTATGGTCCTTGGGTTAAATCCAAATTCTCAACTTATACTTTTAAAATGGTTTGATTCATACAAACACATTTATATCTTCTTTTATCCCTAGTTTCCAAATCATAGATTTAATTTCAAACTTGAATTCAAATTTAAATCTAATTATTTAAATTTTCAAATACTCGGTTAAGTTATTCAAAATAATTTTTATCTTTGAAATTCCATTTCAAAAGCTTTTTATTTTAAACCCAAATTTCTAATTTCAAAATCAATTGAAATTAAATTTTCAATTTCAAAAACATCAAATTTAAATTATCTGTGACTTAACCGATTTCCACGTGAAATCCATATTTGTGTGTGTAAAAGTGTGGTCACGGGGTTTAACACAATAGTGCAACACGATGAATCATCACAGATCAAAATACAGGATATAGTTGATAAGCGGTATAAGAACAACGCTTATCGTTCATTCACAGATCACAGATATATAAAGGTCACAGATAATAAATTACATATCACAACATAAATCAGGGTGTGTCACAAAGCATCATATAACAGGGATATCAAACAATTCAACATTCAATACAATTCAAACATTCATAAGTAAGGTCAATTAATTATCTAATAAACTAGAATCAGATAAATTTCTTATGAATAAACTACATATCTTGGTTAATTAATCATTAATTAATTATAAACCATTTTAATTAATTAACTTTTAATCATTTATTAATTACCCTCAAATTAATTAACTTAATTTATAAATCATATAAATTAATTAACCTTATACAATTTACAAAATAAATTAACCCCTTAATTGCTTTCATTAAGTAATTAACAATTTACAATTGATTATCTTAATTTATAAGTCTTATTAATTCAAATCAAATTTAATCACATAAATTTAATTACTTAAAAATTTCTAGTTAATTTTCTTCATTAACTAATAACATTTCTTAAATTACTTTCTTAAGAAATTATCTTAGATTAAATCAATATTTATCATTTCTAATTATTAATTAGTCTAAATTATTTATAATTTTAAATAAGTCATTCTTTAATTACCTTATTAATTTTAATGAATTATAAATCATTAATCCAAATTTCCGTCAAGATAAAACTTTTCTTACCTATACATTTGAAAACATTTATTTTAATTTTACCTTTAAATTCAAACTATTTGAATCCTTTTTAAAGTTATTTAAAACATTTTAATTTATAAAATTTAAATAAATGTTGAATCTAGGGTTCAACTCAGTTTTGAATTCCAGACTTTAAATTTAGGTTTTAAATTCTGTTTTAAAACTTGCTTCCAGATTTTAAAGTTAAACTGAATTGAAAACAAACAGGCTTCCCAAAGAAACCTGTAATCCCTTTTCATACGCGAGCCAATCATCCACTTACCCGAGCCCAAAACCAGTTTTCTTCGAATCAATTGCTCGAATCACCCGAGTAAAACTCGAGCTTCCCTGCTTTCACAACCTACCCCAAAACTAAGAACTAACCCAAACACTGACACTCGTGACATATCGTGCACGTGCATGAGGCGCTGGAGCCACTCCGATCGTCGCCGCTATCTCGCACAAATCGCCAGTGACATTATCAACTCAGACAAACACTCAGATCGTCGAAACCACCACGAAATCGAATTCGAGCTATCCTACCGCTTCCTAGAACCCATTCGATCACCAAAAATCTGCTTCGCCCCGCCACGTCGTGCCACCGGTGGCCATGGATCTCCGACCTCAGCTACAACATGTAACGACCCAGAATTTTTGATAATTAAAATTCGAATATTTAATTGATTTTTAATATTAATAAATGGAATTTAGAAGTCGAATGATTTATTTCTCGAATATTGGATTTAATTGGATAATTAAATCGATAAATTAAATAGTGAAATTCCAGAGATAATTGTAAATCGAGTTTAATATGATTGTAAATGGTTTGGAAAATTTTATTTAATCATACTGGAGTTATAGAAATATTTTTGAACTTTCAGAATTTAATTTGGAGTTAAATTGTGAAAATTGAATATTTTAATATTTAATTATCGACTGTAAAAATAGCCAATTTTCGAACAGTCTCAGAATTGAACGAGACCAGTTCCATTGGATCCGTAATAGTTAGTTATTATCGGATTTCAATTTTCGTATCAATCGAAGTTATCGTTTGACCGTGGCAACTCGAAACGCATCGATATCGTTTTAATTTTAAATCGTCGAGTTAAAATAGTCATTTTTCAAACGGTCTCGGATTTCGACGAAACCGGTTTCATCGGATCCGTAATGTGATATTATTGTAAGATTTCAAATTTCGTAATTTTTGGATTTACCATTTGTCCGGTACGAGTTAAAACGCCTCGAAATCGATTTAAATCGGTTTAATTTAAATTGATCGTTTATTGTCATATCTCACACATACGATCGAATTAGCTTTCGAAACCTGTTCCATTGCGTTCGGAACGCGGGTTAAACCCTAGAAACGTCAGCCGGCACGCTCGAATCGGAGTTCGGAAAAATTCGATGAATAGTAAATTGGGCAATTTTCTATAAAAGCACCTACATGTTTTCATTTGCAAAAGAAAACTAAAACCCTAATTCTCTAAACCAGCAGCCGCCACCTTCATTTCAAAGGCCAGAAATTTTCCATCTTCTTCCCCTCTGATCTCTCAATCCGCAAAGAATTAGCCTTCGAGTTCTAAAGCAAAAGTGTAGAGGATGAAGAGATCTTGCTATCCAACGGTGGAGATTGGGAATGGAGCAACGGATCGATGGGAATTTCACTTTGAAGTGGTGCTGTTCACTCTCGTTTTGCAGGCCAAGGAGGTGGCCGAGCTCCACCTTATCGCAGCTGAAGGTAGCTCTGGGCGATGGCGTTCGAATGGTGGTGGTATGATGGGTTTCAGGCGACCGGAGGAGGGGTCTTGGACGGTCAAAGCTTGGCAAATGATGGGTTCATGTACGTGTGTTGAACGTGATTTTTCACGGCCTGGGGAAGAAAGTTTGGAACGGCCAGATTTGATGATCAAGAAATCAACGGCTGAGATTGAGCTAGGGTTAGAAAAAAAAATTTAAAAGCTGAAATTGTTTATATTAAATTGTTTAAACTTTGAAAAATCATAACTTCTTCATACGAGGTCCGTTTCGGACGAGATTTTTTGCGTTGGAACCGTTTCGACGAGCTCTTCGCTATGCAACTGATTTGGAGTCATTTGGAGCTAGTTGGAATTTCGGGTAAAATTAAACGCGTGTTTAATTTTATTCGAAATAAACGCTGAAATCAGAATTGAAATCACGGTGAGATCTTCTCACTCAAATTGAAAGTGGAATTTTCAGTTATTGTTTGATTGTCTGTTTGGATTGCTGATATTAGATATTATAGGATATATCTATATATAGCAATATATACATATTGGCATATGTATATATTGGATTGATGATTTCCCGCCTCGTATAGCGGATGAGACCCTATTGCGCCGTTAGTAAGCGGATTTATAAAAACCTATATACCGCGATAATTCCGTACTGGAGCGGAATTGGTATTGTGCTAACATCTGTGGATGCAGGGAAACAGGTTGGAGGGATCCAACTGGATTCCTCACCGTATTGATTATTTACAGATATTTTGATATATTCTGTTATCATATGATGATATATGATATTTGACTGTTGTGATGGACTGATTGGTGTTGTTGCATCATCGGATTCAGTTTTGAACTTTAAAAATGACGACTTTTAATTTAAAAGGATTTTTAAAGTGATTTTCGAGAATATACGTTTTATGGAATTTTTGAATCGATTTATAAACGTAAAATTTTAAAGTTATAAAAGTTATAATTTTTAGTGAAATATAACCGAAGTGTCGTTTTTGAAATAAAAATCGATTTATTTATAAAATGGTTTAAGTTGGGATTTTGAATAACTATAAACGATTTGTATAGAAAAATTTATAAAATTGATATGTTGTAAATCAAAATATTGGACTTATAAAACAAATTTTTATAAGTGTTAAAAAGAAGTATAAAAGGATTTCATAAGTGAATGAAATTTATAGATTTATAACGTGAAGTTATAAAGTGAATAGATGTTGTAGAATAAACGATTTATAAGTAATTTACTTATAAAGTAGATTTTTGCACTTAGTTGGGATATAAATAGAAATTGCAAAATGAAATGATTTTATAAGTTGAAATCGTTATAAAAGTACAAATGTGATTTATAAACGTTGTTTTATAAATCCGAAATCACGTATTCTTATAAGTGAATTTTTGAAGTTAATAAAATGAGATTTATAAACCGGAGTTGTTATAGAAAATAGAAAATAGAATTTATAAACGTTGTTTTATAAATTCGGAAACCAATCGATTGAATTTGATAAATTAAATATAGAAGATTATCAAAGGAGATATATTCGCGATTTTGGATAGCGAATTATTATTGAAATAAAACGTGTAGGAAAGATTGAAATGTAATTATTGAAGTATATTCACGATTTTGGACAGTGAATATGTTATCAAATAAAATGGATATGGTTTTGGGAAAGTGATATTTGAAATGAAGTTAATTGTTTTAAAAGATGTTTTAAAACGTATTGAATATCGAAATCATAGATTTCAACATTCATTGTTGAAATAGACGTTTTCGAGAAATAAGGAAATGGTGGACTATAACACACTGTTGTTATAGTAGATGATTTCCGAAAGTAAAATGTTTTATGTAGTATTGGGATTTATATATCTATCTTAAATCCGAATCCCTATACTAGTGATTTTGAGTCGTCGTAACGATGTTTTACGCAACATTCGTTTTGACTCAAATAGATGTAAAATTTATGATTTCCTTAAAGAATGAATTTATACTTAATTTGACTTAAGTATATCGAATATTTTCTAAGTGTTGAAAATAAATGATTGTGAAATACTTATTATTTAATAAGTATGGAAATACTTTTCCAATATGAAATAAACTGTTTTGAGATTTTATCTTCAAAGATAAAATGAAATGTGAATATTTGAAATTTGTTTTCAAATGGTTAAAGTGTGGGAGTTTTATATCTAGTAAAAGATATTTTTGAAGAATAAATAATTTGGAAAATTATTTGGAATCTGATGATGTTGCGCATCTTTATTGATAGTTAAATAACCGACTATCAATAATTACCTTTAGATAGGTATTTGTTGTGAATTGGATGAATTTGAATGCCACACTTATTTTTGAATAAGCGCTCACTATTCGGGTTAACCGGGAAAGGACCATGGGGTCGTATAACCCATTCCGAATATGTGATACGTCGTTATGAATTGCATTTGAAGACCGGTGTTGAAGACCGGATATTTTTGAAAACGGAAGGATTACCGTCGAGTTACTCTACATCGGCTGATCTCCGATTTAGAGGTTTTATCACCCTTAGTGACGGGAAGTCCTGACGTGATTGAAAATTATCCGGATATGCAAGGGCTTCGTGAGAAGTGCCTTCGGCTCTGTTCGATCCCGGAACAGACTTGTATGGATTGTGTGTCTGACGTTACAATTTGAGATATAAAGCTGATTTCTTTCAAATACATTTCTGTTGGTGGCGGAGAATTTATTCTCTTAGCTTAACACCCTTCTCTGAGAGGTACGAGCTCAGAGGTTATGTAGTTGAAATTTATCAGCGATATATCCCAATTTGGTAACGTGGCATACTGAGTGTTGCTGTGAAATGATCAGTGTTTGATCATTTGTGATATGATCATTTGTTTGATCTTATATCTTTGTGATCATAGGTTGATCATTTTTGTTTGACCCGAAGCAGGGCTTTTTGAGAAAGCGTAGCTTTGTGGACGAGACTTCGTCGAGCCTCACACCCCGGAAATGGTCGAAACAGGACGAATGCGGCAAGGTTCTAGGGAGTAGCGCCCCTTAGTGTATGTCATTCCTTCTGGATAAAGGTGGTATCATGGTATGGAGCCCAGATACTTAACCTCTGTGGTTACTGCATTATTATTATCTATGTGGTTTGTTGGAATCGGGGATCCTCGGGAAGATCGGTGACGATCGGGGGATGGCATACGCGTGTCAGTAGTTACCTATTTTTGCAGAGGTAACCCGGCCTTGTGTTGGCAGAGATCCGGTTAGGTTCTCGGGTCGTCTATTCCAGGGACGTACCCATCGTGGAAAAGGAAGTTCCTTAGCCTGACCATTTGTTGGAAATCCAAAGAAACAATACGAGCCTTTACGATTTCAATTGTATAACCTGTCTCCTCAGGAGGCAGCTATAGCAGGCATAATATAATGGTACCTATGCTGGCTAAGATTTATATTCTACTTTCGAAATGTTTTCCACTATGCACTAATAATAATATCAAAAAGAATTTGATTTTTGCGTAGTAAGCATCTTTGACTATCATAAGAAGAAATCTCCTCCAAGTCTGCGTTTGCATTGTGTGTGTGGTGGGAGGTCTTATGGTAGTTTCATTTTCCAAAAGCATTGCGAATTGACATTAAAGTTTTCCTGTTGTTTATTTTAAAGAATAACTGTTTTACGATCTCACACCAGTCACCATGACTGACTCGGAGTTTATTGTTTCCCTTCTAAACTCTGGGTGCCCACAAATTTCCACACGGGCAGTCTAGAGTTAGATTATCAGGATATTCTGGATATTCTGGAGCTTTGGAAGCAAGCTGGATGGCGAGACGTAGTATTTGTATCTGATAGTATTCATTCTGCTGTGTATTCTGTATGAGGACAAGTTTATATAACTGTCCATTGTTGTATATTGACTCTGATGATTGATGTATGTATAAACTGATATAGTTCTTTGTTTTAAAAGACTAGTGTTTATTTATTATATATTGTTCCGCTGCGATATGTGAGATTCTGATATTGTTTCTGTTTCTGATGTTGTTCTGTTGTTCTTTCTTCCTTCTTCTTCTATCTTCTTCTTCTTCTACCTTTTCTTCTTTCTTAAAACCATAACTTTTCGGGTTTCCGGCATTCGATGGCTCAGCAGTCGATAAAGCGAGTATCGATGTTGAATTTTCGAAAGTCGAAAATTTTCGGGATGTTACATTTGGCTTTTCGGGTTTCCGGCATTCGATGGCTCAGCAGTCGATAAAGCGAGTATCGATGTTGAATTTTCGAAAGTCGAAAATTTTCGGGATGTTACATTTGGTATCAGAGCATATGGTTAAGCGACAACCCTGCTCTGTTGGGTGTTACTCATTAGAGATAGAGTCAGTAGTACTCTAGAATGAGTTGAGTGTAATAATAGATACGAGTGCGTATTTGTTAGTGAATATAAAATTGTTTTATATTGTGATGATTGGTTTGTTGAGTGGTATATGGATTCTGGTCGGTATTGTCCGTACAACTCTATCGATAGGGATCTCTAAACACTTGAATAGAGCAATTCGGCACAGTATTGTTTTAAATAGGGTAAATGAGATAATTTTACCCAAAACTATTTTTGGATATAAAAGAAATGATTTTTCTGTAAATTATCATAATATATGGATGTTTGGTTGTTAGGAAAGTGATGATATTGAAATGTTATCATTACTATTGAAAATTGAATAAGAAATTGAAATCATAACTCCAAAGTTAAGAGATAAATCCATATACTAATGAAATTTAAAGAATGTAAATTATAAATGTGATTTGTAATTTAAAACGGAGTTCCAGAAAAGTATTTGGAAATGTTTTAAAAAGAATTTGAAAATTTTGGAGATTTGGAAAGTTTAATTCCTTTTTGGATTTGAAAATGGATTTCAAGGGGTTTGAAAAATGTTTTGACGGAATGAAAAGCTCTAAACTCTTTTCGGTCGCTGGAAAATAATTCCGATGATGATCGCGACATCACCGGTGTTCATTTTCGGGTTTCCAAAAGAGGAATTGCTGCCAAATTGTTTTAAATGGAAAGTGTTTGAAAAATTGGGTTTTGTTTTTGAAATTCAAAGGATAATTTGAATTGTTTTCAAATGGTTTTGAAAAAGTTGAAACGACTCTGGAATCCTATTTAAAATACTTACGAAATATTAATAAGTTGATAACTTATAGAATATTTGAAATTTGATTAGAATGAAATTCAAATTGAAAAACGAATGAATTAGTGAATGAATGAATAAATTACGATTGCAAGTGCCAGAAAATGAAATTGAATGTTAAAATTCATTTTGAATTTGAAAGTAAATAGAACTGGAATTGAATTTGATAAATGAAGTATTAAACTGAAAGTTAGTAAGTGAAGCTAATTGATTATTGACCAAATGGATAAAGTTTGAACGAATTAAAATTCAATGATTATAAATGAAGATAAATTGAATTCCAATAGAATTGAAAATGTGAATTATAAGTTCAAATGAATGTGAAATGAAAAATTGAACGAAATTGAATATGTAACTTCAATAGCGAATTTAAAGAGGATATAAGAAGTATATATGGAAAATTTGTAATCGAATTTGCAAAATGATTTGAATGCTGTAACTAGATATAATGGCTAGTAGGATATACAGGTATAAAGGAATTGGAATTTGATTTCAAAGATAAATTTGAATGGCTCGACAAAAGGTAAGTATTTGAATTTGAATATGAGTTTTTGATGATTTCTTGTCTAGCCGCTTGGCTTTTTCTTTTCTTTTTGAAATCTGAGAGTCCGTAGGGACGTTTTGTAGTCGTACCGTATTAGCCGCGCAAAGGAGACGCTGGCGAAATTTTTCGGAAATTTAGGGCGTTAGAAAATTTTTGAGAAAATTTTGAAAGTTTAAAATTTGAATTTAAACTCGAATTTGAATTTTGAAGAAAACAATGATGTTTGAAAACTATGAAAGGTTTAGAAATTTAGTTGCATGATAACGAATCTTTAGTAGAAGATTTGTTGTGATAAATTGATAAAACTATTAGATTGTGAAAAATAGTAGACGAGTTAAGGACTTTTTTTCCTAACTTTTAATTTCGAGGACGAAATTCTTTTAAGGGGGGAAGTTTGTAACGACCCAGAATTTTTGATAATTAAAATTCGAATATTTAATTGATTTTTAATATTAATAAATGGAATTTAGAAGTCGAATGATTTATTTCTCGAATATTGGATTTAATTGGATAATTAAATCGATAAATTAAATAGTGAAATTCCAGAGATAATTGTAAATCGAGTTTAATATGATTGTAAATGGTTTGGAAAATTTTATTTAATCATACTGGAGTTATAGAAATATTTTTGAACTTTCAGAATTTAATTTGGAGTTAAATTGTGAAAATTGAATATTTTAATATTTAATTATCGACTGTAAAAATAGCCAATTTTCGAACAGTCTCAGAATTGAACGAGACCAGTTCCATTGGATCCGTAATAGTTAGTTATTATCGGATTTCAATTTTCGTATCAATCGAAGTTATCGTTTGACCGTGGCAACTCGAAACGCATCGATATCGTTTTAATTTTAAATCGTCGAGTTAAAATAGTCATTTTTCAAACGGTCTCGGATTTCGACGAAACCGGTTTCATCGGATCCGTAATGTGATATTATTGTAAGATTTCAAATTTCGTAATTTTTGGATTTACCATTTGTCCGGTACGAGTTAAAACGCCTCGAAATCGATTTAAATCGGTTTAATTTAAATTGATCGTTTATTGTCATATCTCACACATACGATCGAATTAGCTTTCGAAACCTGTTCCATTGCGTTCGGAACGCGGGTTAAACCCTAGAAACGTCAGCCGGCACGCTCGAATCGGAGTTCGGAAAAATTCGATGAATAGTAAATTGGGCAATTTTCTATAAAAGCACCTACATGTTTTCATTTGCAAAAGAAAACTAAAACCCTAATTCTCTAAACCAGCAGCCGCCACCTTCATTTCAAAGGCCAGAAATTTTCCATCTTCTTCCCCTCTGATCTCTCAATCCGCAAAGAATTAGCCTTCGAGTTCTAAAGCAAAAGTGTAGAGGATGAAGAGATCTTGCTATCCAACGGTGGAGATTGGGAATGGAGCAACGGATCGATGGGAATTTCACTTTGAAGTGGTGCTGTTCACTCTCGTTTTGCAGGCCAAGGAGGTGGCCGAGCTCCACCTTATCGCAGCTGAAGGTAGCTCTGGGCGATGGCGTTCGAATGGTGGTGGTATGATGGGTTTCAGGCGACCGGAGGAGGGGTCTTGGACGGTCAAAGCTTGGCAAATGATGGGTTCATGTACGTGTGTTGAACGTGATTTTTCACGGCCTGGGGAAGAAAGTTTGGAACGGCCAGATTTGATGATCAAGAAATCAACGGCTGAGATTGAGCTAGGGTTAGAAAAAAAATTTAAAAGCTGAAATTGTTTATATTAAATTGTTTAAACTTTGAAAAATCATAACTTCTTCATACGAGGTCCGTTTCGGACGAGATTTTTTGCGTTGGAACCGTTTCGACGAGCTCTTCGCTATGCAACTGATTTGGAGTCATTTGGAGCTAGTTGGAATTTCGGGTAAAATTAAACGCGTGTTTAATTTTATTCGAAATAAACGCTGAAATCAGAATTGAAATCACGGTGAGATCTTCTCACTCAAATTGAAAGTGGAATTTTCAGTTATTGTTTGATTGTCTGTTTGGATTGCTGATATTAGATATTATAGGATATATCTATATATAGCAATATATACATATTGGCATATGTATATATTGGATTGATGATTTCCCGCCTCGTATAGCGGATGAGACCCTATTGCGCCGTTAGTAAGCGGATTTATAAAAACCTATATACCGCGATAATTCCGTACTGGAGCGGAATTGGTATTGTGCTAACATCTGTGGATGCAGGGAAACAGGTTGGAGGGATCCAACTGGATTCCTCACCGTATTGATTATTTACAGATATTTTGATATATTCTGTTATCATATGATGATATATGATATTTGACTGTTGTGATGGACTGATTGGTGTTGTTGCATCATCGGATTCAGTTTTGAACTTTAAAAATGACGACTTTTAATTTAAAAGGATTTTTAAAGTGATTTTCGAGAATATACGTTTTATGGAATTTTTGAATCGATTTATAAACGTAAAATTTTAAAGTTATAAAAGTTATAATTTTTAGTGAAATATAACCGAAGTGTCGTTTTTGAAATAAAAATCGATTTATTTATAAAATGGTTTAAGTTGGGATTTTGAATAACTATAAACGATTTGTATAGAAAAATTTATAAAATTGATATGTTGTAAATCAAAATATTGGACTTATAAAACAAATTTTTATAAGTGTTAAAAAGAAGTATAAAAGGATTTCATAAGTGAATGAAATTTATAGATTTATAACGTGAAGTTATAAAGTGAATAGATGTTGTAGAATAAACGATTTATAAGTAATTTACTTATAAAGTAGATTTTTGCACTTAGTTGGGATATAAATAGAAATTGCAAAATGAAATGATTTTATAAGTTGAAATCGTTATAAAAGTACAAATGTGATTTATAAACGTTGTTTTATAAATCCGAAATCACGTATTCTTATAAGTGAATTTTTGAAGTTAATAAAATGAGATTTATAAACCGGAGTTGTTATAGAAAATAGAAAATAGAATTTATAAACGTTGTTTTATAAATTCGGAAACCAATCGATTGAATTTGATAAATTAAATATAGAAGATTATCAAAGGAGATATATTCGCGATTTTGGATAGCGAATTATTATTGAAATAAAACGTGTAGGAAAGATTGAAATGTAATTATTGAAGTATATTCACGATTTTGGACAGTGAATATGTTATCAAATAAAATGGATATGGTTTTGGGAAAGTGATATTTGAAATGAAGTTAATTGTTTTAAAAGATGTTTTAAAACGTATTGAATATCGAAATCATAGATTTCAACATTCATTGTTGAAATAGACGTTTTCGAGAAATAAGGAAATGGTGGACTATAACACACTGTTGTTATAGTAGATGATTTCCGAAAGTAAAATGTTTTATGTAGTATTGGGATTTATATATCTATCTTAAATCCGAATCCCTATACTAGTGATTTTGAGTCGTCGTAACGATGTTTTACGCAACATTCGTTTTGACTCAAATAGATGTAAAATTTATGATTTCCTTAAAGAATGAATTTATACTTAATTTGACTTAAGTATATCGAATATTTTCTAAGTGTTGAAAATAAATGATTGTGAAATACTTATTATTTAATAAGTATGGAAATACTTTTCCAATATGAAATAAACTGTTTTGAGATTTTATCTTCAAAGATAAAATGAAATGTGAATATTTGAAATTTGTTTTCAAATGGTTAAAGTGTGGGAGTTTTATATCTAGTAAAAGATATTTTTGAAGAATAAATAATTTGGAAAATTATTTGGAATCTGATGATGTTGCGCATCTTTATTGATAGTTAAATAACCGACTATCAATAATTACCTTTAGATAGGTATTTGTTGTGAATTGGATGAATTTGAATGCCACACTTATTTTTGAATAAGCGCTCACTATTCGGGTTAACCGGGAAAGGACCATGGGGTCGTATAACCCATTCCGAATATGTGATACGTCGTTATGAATTGCATTTGAAGACCGGTGTTGAAGACCGGATATTTTTGAAAACGGAAGGATTACCGTCGAGTTACTCTACATCGGCTGATCTCCGATTTAGAGGTTTTATCACCCTTAGTGACGGGAAGTCCTGACGTGATTGAAAATTATCCGGATATGCAAGGGCTTCGTGAGAAGTGCCTTCGGCTCTGTTCGATCCCGGAACAGACTTGTATGGATTGTGTGTCTGACGTTACAATTTGAGATATAAAGCTGATTTCTTTCAAATACATTTCTGTTGGTGGCGGAGAATTTATTCTCTTAGCTTAACACCCTTCTCTGAGAGGTACGAGCTCAGAGGTTATGTAGTTGAAATTTATCAGCGATATATCCCAATTTGGTAACGTGGCATACTGAGTGTTGCTGTGAAATGATCAGTGTTTGATCATTTGTGATATGATCATTTGTTTGATCTTATATCTTTGTGATCATAGGTTGATCATTTTTGTTTGACCCGAAGCAGGGCTTTTTGAGAAAGCGTAGCTTTGTGGACGAGACTTCGTCGAGCCTCACACCCCGGAAATGGTCGAAACAGGACGAATGCGGCAAGGTTCTAGGGAGTAGCGCCCCTTAGTGTATGTCATTCCTTCTGGATAAAGGTGGTATCATGGTATGGAGCCCAGATACTTAACCTCTGTGGTTACTGCATTATTATTATCTATGTGGTTTGTTGGAATCGGGGATCCTCGGGAAGATCGGTGACGATCGGGGGATGGCATACGCGTGTCAGTAGTTACCTATTTTTGCAGAGGTAACCCGGCCTTGTGTTGGCAGAGATCCGGTTAGGTTCTCGGGTCGTCTATTCCAGGGACGTACCCATCGTGGAAAAGGAAGTTCCTTAGCCTGACCATTTGTTGGAAATCCAAAGAAACAATACGAGCCTTTACGATTTCAATTGTATAACCTGTCTCCTCAGGAGGCAGCTATAGCAGGCATAATATAATGGTACCTATGCTGGCTAAGATTTATATTCTACTTTCGAAATGTTTTCCACTATGCACTAATAATAATATCAAAAAGAATTTGATTTTTGCGTAGTAAGCATCTTTGACTATCATAAGAAGAAATCTCCTCCAAGTCTGTGTTTGCATTGTGTGTGTGGTGGGAGGTCTTATGGTAGTTTCATTTTCCAAAAGCATTGCGAATTGACATTAAAGTTTTCCTGTTGTTTATTTTAAAGAATAACTGTTTTACGATCTCACACCAGTCACCATGACTGACTCGGAGTTTATTGTTTCCCTTCTAAACTCTGGGTGCCCACAAATTTCCACACGGGCAGTCTAGAGTTAGATTATCAGGATATTCTGGATATTCTGGAGCTTTGGAAGCAAGCTGGATGGCGAGACGTAGTATTTGTATCTGATAGTATTCATTCTGCTGTGTATTCTGTATGAGGACAAGTTTATATAACTGTCCATTGTTGTATATTGACTCTGATGATTGATATATGTATAAACTGATATAGTTCTTTGTTTTAAAAGACTAGTGTTTATTTATTATATATTGTTCCGCTGCGATATGTGAGATTCTGATATTGTTTCTGTTTCTGATGTTGTTCTGTTGTTCTTTCTTCCTTCTTCTTCTATCTTCTTCTTCTTCTACCTTTTCTTCTTTCTTAAAACCATAACTTTTCGGGTTTCCGGCATTCGATGGCTCAGCAGTCGATAAAGCGAGTATCGATGTTGAATTTTCGAAAGTCGAAAATTTTCGGGATGTTACATTTGGCTTTTCGGGTTTCCGGCATTCGATGGCTCAGCAGTCGATAAAGCGAGTATCGATGTTGAATTTTCGAAAGTCGAAAATTTTCGGGATGTTACACAACACATCGCCACGGCCCTATTCCCCCCCGTGCGATCGACCAGATTGCCACGTCGACGACGAAACCCTCTCGTGAACAACAGCGAACCCATCCAACCCCAAAACCCTAAAATGACCTCGTCCAAGCAATTCGCACATTAGATAAATTTTTATTTATTTTTCCTGTCTTCGTGAATCATCAAGCTATCTTCAAAACGAAATTCAGCATCTAGAATTAACTTGATCAATAGAAATTGATAGAGAAGCATTTTTGGTTCATCTCAGAACTGCACCTAAGATACTAAATTAAAAATCAACATATTAAGTTTAAAAATCCTATCTTTGTATAAGAATTCAAGTTATATGATTGAAGTAGCCATTTAAAACATTCGAATTTAACATGAATTTGCAATTTTGCTCTGTAAACTAAGGTTCTAGCTGTGATATTACACTAGCATGTTTTAAACCATTTTGAGTTTTTGATTTATGTTTCAGCAACTTGTTTTATTCTGATTGAATGAGAATATATTGAATTTCCTAATTTATTTTTACTCTAAAACCAGAAGCAAAAAGAATAGATTTTTTTTCACTATTTATGATCATACTGTAACTAGAAAATCAGAAGACAAACTCTTAAAAAATTCTCTGAACAGCATATACACCATACTTGCATACTAACATAATTATCAACCAACAATCACTCTCCACAATTTACTTCAAGCATCAACTCAGATATCGAGATATATAGATGGGTTAAAATGAGTTTGCTCATAGTTTTGAGAAGATGAAGAACAGAGGACTTCTGTTGTTTGAAGACTGCAGTTGATTTTTTTCTTGAATTCTATTTTGTTCCCCTTTGAGTTGAATGTTGTCTTGAGTTTTAAATCATTTGTTTACTTCAGTTTTTCTTAGCTTGGTGGACGAATGAAATGAAAAGGCTTGATGTATATAAGAAAAAAGAAGTGTACAGAGTATTAAGCTTATTTGTTTAAGCTGATATGGAGTGTTGTACAAAGCAAAATCAGGGATATTTCTTTCCTTTTGTACAAAAATATTTTTATACAGAGTTTGGCCCGAGATTTTCTATTTCGATTGGTGGCTGATAGATATGTTTTGTACAATCTACATATACTTATCTTATTTGTTTATTCATAGATATACAATCTTCATTTCTTTGACTAGGCTGATTCGTTCACTTTGGTGGCTGAGAGGATGGGCATTAAATGCAAGTGTCTTTGTTTACAACTTATACTATTTGTTATTATTTATATACAGTTTTGCTTTGATATCTTGTTTCTGTTTTTCTTTTCTGGCTTTGCTTATTTTTGATGAATGAAAAGGAATAAGATGAAGAGCTTGCTATATATAAAAGAAAGCTTATAGGGTATATTATTATTTGTACATTACAGGTACAATATTTCTTTTATTATGCCCAGAGACTTTTTCGTATATGGGGGCTGAGTTTGAAAGCATTTAATGCTTCATGCTTCAATGTACTTATTGCTTTGCTTTGGCCATACTTATCTTGTTTTTCTTCTTTTTGTTTTTCGGCTGAGGTGATTTATACTTTGTTGTCTTGTTTTCTAAAGCTTATGCATTTTCTTTATCTTGTGTATAAATATCTTAAATATACATACATTTGGGTTTTGTTTATTTACTTACTTATATATATATATTATTATGTATTTGCTTATATTTTTACAAAGTTCATTAATATATTGTTATAATTATATTTCTAACTTAAATTATCTAATTTTTATTTAAATACAAATTATATTGTATTTCTATATATATTTATTTTAAAATCCATTTACCTGAAATTCAAATGACATTCTAAAATAATACGTTGTTAAAATTTATTTTATACTTATGCTTTAATATTTATAAGGTTTATTCTATTTCAAACATTTACTTCTATTTTAACTTAAATTATTTATTAAACCATTTATCAAAGATTCAATTTTAAATCCAATATATACAAACATTAAATTTAAATGATCGTTCAAATAAAATTGGGACTCGGGGAAACTCGCTCAAATTTTCCTAATTAAATTTACAAATTTTTATCAAAAATTTATTTAATTACTCAATTAAATTCAAAAATTCATTTAATTATAAATTTAAATTTCGGGGTCGTTACAAATTTCCCCCCTTAAAAGAATTTCATCCTCGAAATTCGCAGGCACGAAACAAAGACAGAGATAGACAGATTCGATCTCCTATAATCCCTCAGACTTACGATATGGATTCCGAATTCAAGTCGGAATATCACAGAATACATACCAATTTGTCCATCTTCGGACTTTGGTATTCACAGAAATTACAATAAAATTTCAAATTTGGTTTCAAACGAAATCGTTTTATTGATTTAATTAAAAATTTTAGCTTCATATTCTATTAATTAATTTACCTCAAATTAAAATTTCCCAATTTCAAATTCATTAAGGTTTAAATCAAAAAATGATAAGAAACCGATGAAGATATGAAGTAAGATCTTCTACAACGATTCGTAGAACCATTATCACACCGAAACTTCTTCTTGAAGCTGATACGAAGCAGTCAAAAGAATTTGGAAACGAATCAAAGAGTATTGATAAGAAAGTTGTTTCCACTGT
Organism: Allium fistulosum; assembly: GCA_030737815.1. Taxonomy (NCBI): domain Eukaryota; kingdom Viridiplantae; phylum Streptophyta; class Magnoliopsida; order Asparagales; family Amaryllidaceae; genus Allium; species Allium fistulosum. The sequence continues at coordinate 1,531,250,942 of CM060902.1, forward strand.
CGCAGGGTATTGACCATTTATAGTATTCCCTTGTCCCCTATCTCGTCTTCTTCTTGCACTCATACTCACTATCAGTGGATTGTAAGAGAATTTTCTGAGATACCTTAGAGATTACTCATTCTAGAGTTTACTTCACTCTATCTCTAATGAGCTACTTAACGTGTTATACTCCTGAGCTAAAGTTCAACCTTAGCTCTGATACCACTTGTAACGTCCCAGATTTGAGTGCTCGAAAATCGACATCCATACTTTACATCGTACTAGAATGCCACAGATTCGACCGTTCAAATCCGAGTCGCCGGAGCTTATAACAACATTAAGTAAATAACACAGCAGAATAAATGAATAATACATTGATATACAATATCTGATACAATAGAGTGATACAATGAATATCAATATACATCAGAGATATGATACAACAAATAGCAGCGGAAAAGAAAATGATAACATCAGCAGCGGATAATCTCCATCTTCAAAATGCCAATCTAGACATAGCTCGAACTCCAAATAACGATGCACAAAGATAAGCAAGTGCAGTCCATATCCAAAGACTGAACTAGCTCCAGATAAATCTACTAAATCTGAATATCTGAAAAACCAAACTCTAGACTGCTCGTATAGAAAAATATGCAGGCAAGAAAGTGTTTGCAGGCTGAAATAATCAAAGCTAAAATAACAATATATCTATGTACAGCCAAAATAAGCATATTGTACAAGGCAATTAATGCCAAATCTTAGCACACAAAATAAAATATGCATTTGTACAAAGAAAATTAATGAAGCCATCACAAGATTTCTATCAGCCGAAGTGAAGAAAAATTTATAAATTGGTACAAGGTCAGGCAATATAAAAAGAAAAGATAAAAATAAAAACATCTTTTGTACAACTAAGATAAGCAAGGAAGACATCTGGTACATTAGCATTTAATGTTTTTCATCCTAGCACAAAACAAGGTCTGCTCGAAAATACTTTCAGCCCCAAAGAGATAAAAAAATCTCTGAATTGTTGTACCCGGTCAATAAACAATTCATTTCACTTGTTTTATATATCAAACCTTCCTCATTTCTTTTCGTTTAAAAAAAAAAGAAACTTAGCCTACTAGTAAGTGTATTTCAAATGAAGCTTATTTTCAACTCAAAACAAGAAACAAAGATTTAAAACAAAGAAGAAAAGCAAGTGCAGTTTCAAAAACAAAGAAGCAACTAAATCAATTCTAACAAGAAGAATTCAAAACAAGTTCAAATGGCAGGCTGTTCAAAAATAAAGATGATGCTCTGTTCTTCTCTGTAAATCCTGTGAGTAACTTAAATTAAAAGATATTGAAGTATATTTGCTATGTTCTATGTCTGGAAAAAATGTGTTTGTATGAAGCTACTTATGAAATTCTTTATATATGTTAATACCTGTCTGTTTTAAAGTTCTGGAAAATAATACTGTGATAAAACTTGAAGCTCAGGCTTAAAATAAAATCAACCTGCATAATTAAATTGTTATTTGTATTTAGTATCTAAACAAACCTGTCTGTTTAATCATGACTTTAAGCTAAAATTTATTTAAGTAAAACAAAATTTAAGTTTCTCTGGAAATACAAAATAGAACAGGGAAAGCTTAAGTTTGTTAAAATTTGAACTTTTTAATTCAACAACCCAGGCATGTAAATTGAATCAGTAACACAAGACTTGATTTTTAAAATAGAAATCATAATTTTTAACATAGTATTGAGGGAGCAGTTTTGAGTAGAACAGGAAATGAGTTTTCGTCGATTTTGGGTGATCACGTAAACTGGAGTGTTTGGGGTTTCTTGTGATGATGGAGTAGTGAATGGAGAGGCCGGGAAAAATGAAGAGAGACGCTGTAGATCGTCGTGGTGGCAACGGCGACGAGGTCTTTCCTATAAACCTAGTTTTTGTCGTGAATACATTTTGGTCTCGTTCGAATGCCACATGGGATCGAGTTCAACTGGTGCTTGGGAATGCGTAGAGGGAGAGTAGGCGAAGACGTGGCCGGTGGCGGTGATGTCTCTGATGGTCGGAGGGGCAGAGACGAGCTGTTGACAGGTTGGGATTGTTGGTCGAGTGTGTTTCCAGGTTGATGACAGGTAACTCGATTTTGATTCGAGTGAAGGTGGTAGGTTTTGGGGAAATTGCTGTGAAACGCGGGGGTTTACTCGAGTTTGAAGAAGGGAAGACTCGAAGTAAAGGGGAGTTGGCTCGGGTAAATTTTTGTTAGGGAATTTAAGAACTGTCATTGTTACAGTTTTAAAATTTCAAACCTAAAATAAAATAGAGCAAGTTAATACAAGGATTGAGGTAAGTTTAAATCTGAATTCAAATAAGTTTGAATCCTAGTTTTCAAAACATAAGTTTTATATATAAAAAAAAATGTTTTATCAACTTTTAAATGTTTAAAGTGGATTTTAAATTGTAATTTAAATCTCGCCAAGTTAAATGTTGTATTTATTTTAATCTAGTATTTGAAATGAAATTTGATCATAAATAAGAAATGTTTTATCTTTAAATAAGTGTAGATTTAAGGATTTGTAACTTATAAGTTAATTAAAATGAATAATTAATTAATTTGATTAATTTATGATTGGATTAATTAATTTAGTAATTAAAAGTTAAATTAGTTAATTAAAGTTTAAGATAATTAAATCAGGATTTATAAATGGATAATAATAAAAAATCATTAATTAAATAAGAGTTGAATTTTAAATTATGATTATTAATTAATGAAGTAAGGATTAATTAAGTTATATTGAATACTTAATTAATTAAATAACTAAAGATTAATTAATGAGTTATTAAAGATGAAATTTAATTGTAAGTAATAATAAATCTTAATTTAATTACTTTAGAAAAGTAATTTAAGAGGTGTTAATAATTAATAACGATTAATTAACCCGGATTTGAAATTCATAAGTAATTAATCAAATTTGAATAAATCAGATAATTAACTGACCTTACTTATGAATATTTGGATTTGATTGGATGATTGAATTGTTTGATATTTCCTGATATATGATGCTTTGTGATATACCCTGATTTATGTTGTGATCTGTAATTTACTTATCTGTGATATATATCTGTGATCTGTGAATGAAGATAGGCGTTAAACCCCTGGACTACACCATACACACACAAATATGGATTTCACGTGGAAATCAGTTAAGTCATAGATAATTTAAATTTTATGTTTTGAAATTGAAATTTTAATTTCAATTGATTTTTAAATTGGAAATTTGGGTTTAAATGTGAAAAGCTTTTGAAATGGAATTTCAAAGATAAAAGTTATTTTGAATACTTAATCAAGTTTTGGAAGTTTAAATAATTTGATTTAAATTTGAATTCAAGTTTGAAATTGAATTCTATAATTTGAAACTAGGGATTAAAAATGCTGTATAAGTTATATATGGGTTAAACCATTTTAAAGGTATTAATTTGGGAATTTGAATTTAAATTCAAAGGTTTTAACCCGTGTAAATATAACTGGATTTTTCTGAAAAACGAAAACTGTTTGTTTTCAAATAATAATAGCTTTCATTTTGAGAATGAATTTCCAAATTGTGTTGAACGGTTTCAAGTTTAAAATAAAATTGTTTTGAAAGTTATAAATTGAATCTGTTTATTTTTAACAGATTTAAAATGATGATTCATGTAAACCATTCGAAATGAAGTTGTTTTGAAAGCTATAAGTTAAATCTTTAATTTAAAGATTTAAAGAGTTAATCCAATTGAAAAGGAAATTGATTTGAAATCTATGAATGAATCTTTGTGAACGGGGTTAACTTTGTGAACTGAATCTTTTTGTTTAAAAGATTTAAAATGGTAATTTGTTTAACCATTTAAAATAAAAGTTTTGGGTAATAACTTGTGACTTAATTGAAATCCCATATCCATATATTTTTAAATACTTCGCTCACTATTCGGGTTAGCCGGGAAAGGACTTTCGGGTCGTATAACCCATTCCGAATATGTGATACGTCGTATATGGATAGCATTTGAAGACCGGTGTTGAAGACCGGATATTTTTGAAAACGGAAGGATTACCGTCGAGTTACTCTGCATCGGCTGATCCCCGATATAGAGGTTTTATCATCCTTAGTGACGGGAAGTCCGGACGTGATTGGAAATTATCCGGAATTGCAAGGGCTTCGTGAGAAGTGCCTTCGGTTCTGTTCGAACCCGGAACAGACTTGTATGGTTACATGTCTGACATTACACTTTGAGATATAAAGCCGATTTCTTTCAAATACATATCTGTTTGGTGGCGGAGAATTTATTCTCTTAGCTTAACACCCTTCTCTGAGACGTATGAGCTCAGAGGCTATGTAGTTGAAATTTATCAGCGATATATCCCAATTTGGTAATGTGGCATGCTGAGTGTTGCTGTGTGATGATCAGTGTTTGATCATTTGCGATATGATCATTTGTTTGATCTTATATCTTTGTGATCATAGGTTGATCATTTGTTTGACCCGAAGCATGGCTTTGTGGCAAAGCGTAGCTTTGTGGACGAGACTTCGTCGGACCTCACACCCCGGAAATGGTCAAAACAGGAAGGATGCAGCAAGGTTCTAGGGAGTAGCGCCCCTTAGTGTATGTCATTCCTTCTGGATAGAGGTGGTATCATGGTATGGAGTCCAGATACTTAACCTATGTTGATACTACTTATTATGTGGTTGTTGCGAATCGAGGATCCTCGGGAAGATCGGTTACGATCGGGGGATGGCATACGCGTGTCAGTAGTTACCTATTTTTGCAGAGGTAACCCGGCCTTGTGTTGGTAGAGATCCGGTTAGGTTCTCGGGACGTCATTCCAGAGGCGTTTCCATGTGGCAATGGGAAGTTCCTTGGCCTGACCATTTGTTGGAAATCGAAAGAAACAATACGAGACTTGTACGGTTTTAGTTGTATTACCTGCCATGGAATGTGGCGGTAACCTGCTATTGAACATGGTAGCTATAGTAGGTGTTTCCTGGAGATTTGACCAGGCAACTAGTACTCGGCATCCAGTTCAACTCGGCATCAGAGAGTGATCGGCATCAGAGAGTGACCGGCATCAGAGAGTGTCCGGCATCAGAGAGTGATCGGCATCAGAGAGTGACCGGCATCAGAGAGTGTCCGGCATCAGAGAGTGGTCTGCATCAGAGAGTGACCGGCATCAGAGAATGTCCGGCATCAGAGAGTGTCCGGCATCAGAGAGTGACCGGCATCAGAGAGTGTCCGGCATCAGAGAGTGACCGGCATCAGAGAGTGACCAGCATCAGAGAGTGACCGGCATCAGAGAGTGTCCGGCATCAGAGAGTGGCCGGCATCCAGGAGTGTTCGGCGAAGCGTTTGACATCCAGGAGCACTCGGCATCCCAATGGAACTCGGCGTCAACTGGCACTCGGCGACAACCAATGCTCGGCGCTAGCGTTCGGCATACAATGGTGCTCGGCATCGAGACTACTCAGCACACAAGGGTGCTCGGCATCAAGGCTGCTCGGCATACAAGAACGCTCGGCATCGAGACTACTCGGTGTCAAGACTACTCGGCATAACAGGGTACTCGGCATCAAGACTGCTCGGCATAACAAGCTACTCGGCGTCAAGGAGAGCACTCGGCAACAACCTATGCTCGGCGTCGACTAGTGTCCGGCATTCCACGGTACTCGGCGTCAGTGGAGCTCGGCGGTAGGATAACTCGGCAACGAGAACGTTCGAACTACATACATTGGTTGGTCAAAAGCTTCAAAGGGAGATACGCTCGGCTTCACTGCAATCACCCCACACTTCCCATACACCAGGAGCACCGTTCGGCATGGGAAGGACCGTTCGGCATGGGAAGGACCGTTCGGCACAGAAGCGTTCGGCGTACCTGGTTCGGCACACAGCACCTGGGCTTGAACGTTCGGCTAACAAGCTCGCTTAGGAAGTCCAGCCCATATTTGCCTATAAATAGAGGGGCAGGGTCACAGTGAAATGGATCCTTTTTTGGAGAGAAAATACGGGGAGACTCTGCCATTTTCAAGACTCATCTTCTCTACTTAAACAACTTCGTTCAAGCATTTGATTCACGAATTGTATTTGTAATCAACCATAAAGGAAATCAATAAAGTTGAGCAAAGTGGACGTAGGCAATTACGCCGAACCACTATAAATTTGGTGTTCTTACTTTCTGCACTTGAATTAGGATTGTCTTCTCTGTCTAATTTGCTTTCATCACTTATATCTCTACACAATCTTTCTGAACGAGGTTAGTGACCAATTTTGGTGCTAACACTTTGGTGCTTTCACTGAGAATCGAATTCTCAGACCTCAAGGATCTGCTTTGAAGCTACTGGATTGAGCAAATCCCCCAAAGAAGATCCGACTTACTGATAGAACATCCGCTGATCCTACTCAGAGTTCATACCAATAACTCTACAATGGCAAGACCACGTACCAGGTCAGCTTCTCTTAATGCGGATGCCCGAGAGACCGCTAGCGTGCAACAAGCAGGACCTAGCAATCAACCAGCAATCCCGAGTGCAGGGATTGCCGCTCAAGAACAGACTCCAGTTGTCACCAGAGTGGAGTTCAACGACTTGATGAGAGAACTTAGGGAAAGCAGGAGACAACTGGGAGAACAGATGCAGGCTAATGCCAACCTGATGGCACAACTCACTCAACAGCAGCAACAGAATGCTGGGGGCAATCCAGCTGCTTATTCCTCTTCTGACAGCTCAACTTCTTCTGATGAGCCACCCAGGCGCAGACGCCGTAAGACTGAAACTGCAAGGGCAGATGCAGCTGTTCGAACAGCAGGAGACCGCGACCAAGCCAGAACTGGAAACTTCCAAACCGGAGTACAGGTGGAGGAGGGAGCTCCAGATCATCAAGATGTTAACAATGTTGAACCTCATGACGCACGATTGGCAGATCGCCAGGAAAGGAGGCATCAGCATGGACAGGCACGTAGAACTGACTCCAACCTCCCAGCTTCCATACAGACACCCGATCTGACAGCCATGATCAGGCAACTGATGAAAGAAAATCAGGGCTTATCAAATGACGATTGGGGAGTGTCAAGAAGTCATACTCCGTTCACGGATGTTGTGCTGCAAGCGTCCTACCCCAAGAAGTTTAGCATGCCAACCATTCCTGCATACGAAGGAAAGACTGACCCCAAACAACATGTAATGAGGTATGAATGGATGATGGATTCAGCCAGAGCAAATGATGCCACCAAGTGTAGGTGCTTTCCGATTACTCTATCTGGGATCGCTACTATGTGGTTCACCTGACTTCCTCCGCGATCCGTATCAAATTTCGAGGAGTTGGCAAAGAAGTTTATTGAGCAATTCAGGATACACACTACACGCCCGAAGGACGTGATGTCTCTGTCAAGTGTAATCCAAAATCCCGGAGAGTCGCTGAAGGAGTACTTACAAAGATTCCACGTTGCGGCAACTGAAGTCAGTAATCCCAACGACCATGCAATTCTAATGGCTGTGATGAGAGGTGTAGATCCGGATTCTGAATTCGAAGATTGGCTGGCAGGAAAACCTCCGACTACGCTAGAGCGTTTCTACTCCAAGGCGCACCAGTTCATAAGAAGAGAGGAAGCTAGGTGGGTACGACGAGACAAGGCACCGGGACCTGCCCAAGAGTCAATTAAGAGCAACATTGCTGTGAAGCAATCTGGAGACAATTCAGGAAAGGTCCAAGTCAACGTCCAGAATAAGCCTGTGCAGCCCAAAGAGTCCGGAGGAAGGAGTCAAGGAAAGAGGAAAGAAGCGGGAAAGTGGAAGTCGAGAATTCCAAGCTACAGCGAGTACACTCCGCTAAACGCCCCGCTTGAGAACATTTACCTATCCACATGCAATACTTTTCAATACAGAAAACCACGTCCGAAAGAATCAACTGAAGAACAGAAACGGACTGGGAAATATTGCCGATTCCATGAAACCTATGGACACAACACGGAAGAATGCAGACACCTGCATGACGCTATCGAGAAATTGATCAGACAAAAGAAGTTGCAAGAATTTGTAAAGGATCCACAGGAAGGAGGACATGGAACGTCCGACCCAGGTCGTGCACCGGCCCCACGTCATCCAGAGGAACCTGCCCGGACTGTTGGAAGACTGGTTATAAATACGATTATCGGCGGACCTCATCCCGCAGATAAGAACTGGCAAGAGATGGAACGATGTGCGAGCTCCTTGAAGCATGCAGATTTTGAGTGCTGTTCGAACGTAGAGGACGGGGCCCCTGCTAAGCAGCAGCGCGTGATGACAGACGATATTGTGTTCAGAAACAGAGACGCTGATCAGGTGGAGGCTCCGACCATCGATCCCATGGTCATATCTGCAACAATCGGACCAGCATATGTAAAAAGAATTTTGATTGATTGTGGAAGTTCAGTCAACATCATCTTCAAGAAGGCCTATGATCAGATGAAGCTAGAGACAAAAGACTTGAAACCATCCAAAGCTCGTATCCACGGCTTTAACGGCGCTGCGACTGATGCAGTAGGATATGTCGAGTTACCAGTTGAACTGGGACAAGGCGAACGTCGGAGGGTACGAATTCTACCCTTTGTAGTTTTGGATGTGGACTCTCCGTATAATGTTTTCTTGGGCCGGCCGGCCCTAGCTGAATTCAGGGCGGCACTAGCCCCGTGGTGCTTGACTTTGAAGTTTCCGACTGACAAAGGAGTAGGCATTGTTCACGGTGACCAAGCAGCTGGTCGTTCTTGTTATGTGGCCGAGCTCCGAGAAGCCCACCGGAGGGAGAAAGGAAAGGTTGCGGACAATCCCGTCCGCATCCCCAATACGAATAATTGACAAGTAGTGCCCGAGCCCTGGCTCGGGCATAGTTCTCGGATCTACGGAGATATAGATCCGAGAGACGACGATGGGAAACCCAGGGAAGAGAAGGCGGCACCGGCTGAATTAACAATTGACATTTCAGTCAGCCGTGACGACCCTTCGCGAATACTGAAGATCGGATCACAGTTAGGCCCCGCAATGACAGAAGACCTTAGCGACTTCCTCCGGGCAAACCTTGATGTTTTTGCCTGTACACATTCTGATATGTGTGGGATTTCTCCCGCCATCACAAGTCATGTGTTGAACGTAGACCCGAAATACGTCCCAGTCAAGCAAAAGAGGAGAGGAATGAATCCAGAGAGATCCGCCGCTCTTGGAGAGGAGGTGGACAAACTCAAAGCAAATGGGTTCGTCCGCGACGCCCTCTACCCAGAGTGGGTCTCCAACCCCGTGCTAGTAAAAAAGGCAAATGGGAAATGGAGGACTTGCGTAGATTATTCCGACTTGAACAAAGCATGCCCTAAGGACAGTTTCCCGTTGCCTAGGATCGATCAGTTGGTCGATTCCACAGCAGGACACGAATTATTGTCATTCATGGATGCGTACTCGGGATACAACCAAATCCCAATGCATATTCCGGACCAAGAACACACCAGCTTCGTTACAAATGTCGGGCTGTATTGCTATGTAGTGATGCCCTTTGGATTAAAGAATGCTGGAGCAACTTACCAACGTCTGGTGAATCGAATGTTCAAGGACCAGCTGGGCAAAACCATGGAAGTCTATGTGGATGACATGCTCGTGAAATCACGGCAGTCAAACGACCACATTCAAGACTTAGCTGAAATGTTTAACATACTCAGGTCCTATGGAATGAAGATCAACCCGCTGAAGTGTTCTTTCGGCGTTGCATCAGGGAAGTTTTTAGGATTCATCGTCAACGCTAGGGGAATCGAAGCCAACCCAGAAAAGATCCAAGCCATTCGAGATGTACAAGCGCCCAGGACTATAAAGCAGGTACAGAGCTTGAACGGAAAAGTGGCTGCGCTAAGTCGATTTATATCCAAGGCAACTGACAAGTGCATCCCATTCTTCGACATAATAAAGAAAGGAAAGAGGAATTTTGAATGGACGTCTAGCTGCGAGGAAGCTTTCCAGAACTTGGTAAGGCATCTGGAGAGCCCACCAATGCTATCTAAACCAGTTGACCATGAGATGCTGTACGTTTACTTGGCTATATCCCCTCATGCGATAAGCGCAGCTTTGGTCCGTGAGGAGGATCGAGTCCAGAAGCCGGTATATTATGTTAGCAAGCGTTTAACGGGGGCAGAGAAGAATTACCCTAAAATTGAGAAATTGGCTTATTGCTTGGTGATTGCATCACGCAAGCTGCGCCCGTACTTTCAAGCGCATTCAATCGGCGTTTATACCGATCAACCCCTGAGGCAGGTACTTCAACGACCGGAAACTTCTGGAAGATTGCTAAAATGGAACATCAAGTTGAGCCAATTCGATATCGCGTACCTACCACGGAGAGCTATTCGAGGGCAAGCATTAGCAGACTTCATCGCTGAATTTACCATACCCATCAAACCGGACGATCACGACATCATTCCCCCCATTCGATGGAAATTATACACTGACGATGCATCAAACGACCGTTGCTCCAGCACGGGCGTAGTTCTTATGACTCCGGAAAACCGATCAATCTGTTATGCCCTGAAGCTCGATTTTCCAGCTACGAACAACGAAGCTGAATATGAAGCATTGATCGCTGGCTTGAAGCTTATCAAAGAACTCGGAATCAAATCAGTCGAAATCTTTTGCGACTCGCAGTTAGTGGTTTACCAAGTACGAGGAGACTACCAAGCAAAAGGACGAAAGCTTGCTCCGTACCTCGTTCAGGTCCAGGAACTACTATCAAATCTTGAGCGTTATGACATTTCACACATCCCGCGGGAACAAAACAAAGAAGCCGACTTGTTGGCTAAGTTCGCAAGTACCAACGATGTTCAACAAATGGGATTGTATCCCGTGGAAGTCTTGCATGCCCCGAGTGCGGACGAGATGAAAATCGATCTTGTGTTGGAAACAGAGATCGAGAAGGACTCGTGGATAACCCCATTCAAACTGTACCTGACAACCGGGGCTTTACCAGAAAGGAGAAGCGAAAGACGACAGGTCCTTCGAAAGGTTGCGCGGTACGTAATGCAGGATGGATCCATGTACCGGAAAGGATTCTCAGTCCCATTGTTACGGTGCATCGCTCATGATGAAACAAAGCGAGTCTTGAGGGAAGTCCACGAAGGGGAATGCGGCGACCATACTGGGGGCCAAACGCTAGCAAAGAAGATCCTCCGCTATGGGTATTACTGGCCTACCGTAAATCGGGATGCCGCGGACTACCCAAGAAAATGCGACAAGTGTCAAAGATATGCAAAAATCCCGAGGGCTCCGTCAACGGAACTCACACAAATGATCAGCCCTTGGCCATTCGCGATCTGGGGAATCGACATAATCGGCTCTTTGCCTCTATCCAAAGGTGGTGCGAAATACGCGATAGTTGCAGTCGACTATTTCACGAAATGGGCTGAGGCAGAACCTTTGGCCACTATCACCTCTAAGAAAGTCATTAACTTCGTTGTGCGAAACATTATATGCCGCTTTGGCCTTCCACGCACCATCATTACAGACAACGGAACGCAATTCGAAAGTAGAGAGTTCAAAGAGTTCTGTTTAAAGTACGGCATCGAGAAAAAGTTCGCTGCCGTTGCACACCCAAAAGCTAACGGACAAGTCGAGGCCGTTAACAAAATAATCAAGTCCATACTAAAGAAGCGTCTGGAGAAGGTTGGAGGCAAGTGGGTAGATGAACTCCCGACAGCATTATGGGCATATAGAACTACCCACAAGTCCGCGACCGGCCACACTCCGTTCGCCTTGGCATACGGCTCTGAAGCCGTAATACCCGTGGAACTTGAAGTTCCATCGCACCGAGTGACATACTATGACCCCAAGACGAACCAAAACCTCTAGCTGGAATCACTGGACTGCATCGACGAAAAGCGTGAAGAAGCTGAGTTAAGGGCGGCGGCGCACAGACATCGAGTCAAGCGCTACTACGATGGCAGAGTCCGCCCAAGAATCTTCGATGTGGGTGATCTCGTTCTGAAACGAGTCTTCCCAGTGCCATCACGCATGAATCCCAGCTGGGAAGGTCCATACGCCATTGAACGGAAGCTTGGAGAAGGAACATTCAAGCTAGCGACCGTTGATGGCGCGACACTCCCCCGAGCATGGAACAGTGAACATTTGCGGCACTATTACATTTAGCATGTTTCCCTTTCTTGTTATAGGCACTATTGTTTTCTGCATGTTTCCATTCAATAATGACTTAGTTTCCTTTTGAAGTTGTAATCGAGCAATTTAGTTGATTTTCATTAATAAAGGCTTGAAGCCACATTTTCTATGAAGTTTCTGTATCTCTTAATTGGATGATAAATTACATTATTCTGTGCGGCGTACAGACTAGTATAAGCGATTTCCAATCTCCGAGTCCCCAGAGTGCGGAGCGGAGTACTCTAAGTCCCCAGAGCGCGGACTAGAGTATAAACGATTTTCAATCTCTGAATCCCCAGAGTGCAGAGCGGAGTACTCTAAGTCCCCAGAGCGCGGACTAGAGTATAAACGATTTCCAATCTCCGAATCCCTAGAGTGCGGAGCGGAGTACTCTAAGTCCCCAGAGCGCGGACTAGAGTATAAACGATTTCCAATCTCCGAGTCCCCAGAGTGCGGAGCAGAGTACTCTAAGTCCCCAGAGCGCGGACTAGAGTATAAACGATTTCCAATCTCCGAATCCCCAGAGTGCGGAGCGGAGTACTCTAAGTCCCCAGAGCGCGGACTAGAGTATAAACGATTTCCAATCTCCGAGTCCCCAGAGTGCGGAGCGGAGTACTCTAAGTCCCCAGAGCGCGGACTAGAGTATAAACGATTTCCAATCTCCGAATCCCCAGAGTGCGGAGCGGAGTACTCTAAGTCCCCAGAGCGCGGACTAGAGTATAAACGATTTCCAATCTCCGAATCCCCAGAGTGCGGAGCGGAGTACTCTAAGTCCCCAGAGCGCGGACTAGAGTATAAACGATTTCCAATCTCCGAGTCCCCAGAGTGCGGAGCGGAGTACTCTAAGTCCCCAGAGCACGGACTAGAGTATAAACGATTTCCAATCTCCGAATCCCCAGAGTGCGGAGCGGAGTACTCTAAGTCCCCAGAGCGCGGACTAGAGTATAAACGACTTCCAATCTCCGAGTCCCCAGAGTGCGGAGCGGAGTACTCTAAGTCCCCAGAGCGCGGACTAGAGTATAAACGATTTCCAATCTCCGAATCCCCAGAGTGCGGAGCGGAGTACTCTAAGTCCCCAGAGCGCGGACTAGAGTATAAACGACTTCCAATCTCCAAGTCCCCAAAGTGCGGAGCGGAGTACTCTAAGTCCCCAGAGCGCGGACTAGAGTATAAACGATTTCCAATCTCCGAATCCCCAGAGTGCGGAGCGGAGTACTCTAAGTCCCCAGAGCGTGGACTAGAGTATAAACGATTTCCAGTCTCCGAATCCCCAGAGTGCGGAGCGGAGTACTCTAAGTCCCCAGAGCACGAACTAGAGTATAAACGATTTCCAATCTCCGAGTCCCCAGAGTGCGGAGCGGAGTACTCTAAGTCCCCAGAGCGCGGACTAGAGTATGAACAGTCTCAAGTCTCCAAGTCCCCGGAGCACAGTGTCAGCAAACCAAATAAAGACAAGAGAATCATTCAAACAAGAAGAAACTAAAATTTTATTCGATAAGTCCAAAATAGGGATACAAGATCACTCCTACAAAATTCGGGCCTATACAAACTACAAGTTATGAAAGATAGAAACTGTTACAAACTTAAGCAAAAACTTGTTGAACAAGTGCATCGATCATTTCTTCGACTTCTTCTTCTTGTCTGCCTTCGGTGTTTCCGACGACTCCTCTCCCTCACGTTTCTTCTTGGACTTTTTGCTTGCTAGAGAGACGGAGTCAGGAGTAGGAGACGGAACATCTAATGGTTTGGACCTGCCCGGGAGAATGATTTTCAAAGGTCTATTCCGCGGGTCAGTAAGTTCCAGGACTTCAGATTCAACTTTGACTTTGACCTTTCTCTTCTCCTCGTCGGCAAGACGATCCTTCATGCTCATCTCTGAAGTATGTTCAGAGGCGCCAGTGATTTTAACTTCGTCGCTTCCTTCGGCAGGAGACGAGGTATCAAGTTTGTCATCATCAAGCGCCCCGATCACTTGAGCGTCTGGGCCGGGAGTTACCCCTGCGTGAGCAACGTCGCTTGTTTTCCCCGCTTCCTCCTTGGCGTCATCGCTCCTCGGAGTTAGCTCAGTGTCAGAACAACCTGTGAGAAATATAAGAAGTGGGCATTAGAACGAATAACCACTGCTAAAAAATGACGGATCACTTCGACTTCTAGAGAAAGAAGAATCTCCTACCAGGATCAGGTTGGCTGTCGGTGGCGCGCGGGGTTTCACCCTCCAGGATAGGTGACAGCACATGAACGCCGAGCCCGGGATCTTCGGGGTCGTAGCTGGCATGCTGCTCGAATGGATCAAGCGTCGACCGACCAGCCGATTGAGCAGCATAAGGAGCGGCAATGTGAGGAGTAGTAGTGTCGGCCTCTGACGGGCCAGCCTCGTTATTCTTCTCTTTCGAAGGGGAAGAGCCTTTGCCATAGAGAGCCAATGCTACGGATAAATCCGATGGCTCATTCCCCCTCAGGAACTCCTTCACCAGTGCATCCTCGTCGATTTCTTCGGAGCCTGATTCGACTTTCTTGATCTTTATCAGAGTCTCCCATGCCTCAGCCAGGGATTCATGGTAGCCGTCGCCCAAGAATGTTAGGTCGCGGTGCATAAGGACGCGGGCTCCGTACTCGGCGATCAACGGGTCAAACATACTTTTGACTTCTTCCCTGCCGGTCTCTGCGGCCGCCTCCAGGCGAGAATCAAGCTCCTCCTCAGCCATTCTTTTGCCCTCCTCACGGGCCTCATCCTTCATTTTCTCGACCCCGGCAAGTTCACCGTCAAGCTTTGCCTTCAGGAGCCGGGTAGCCACAATCTCATCACAATACCGCTGTGATTCTTCCTGAGCGGCTATTTTGTCTTCTTTCTCCTTGGAGAGTTGTTCTTTCAGCTCTTTGACTTGAGTAGCGAGCGCGTCCCTTTCTTTTTGGACAGAGTCTTTTTCTAGGGCAAGGGCGCCGCTGCGCTGAACTGCTTCGTCAAGCTCCTTTTTGTGAGCCACCTCTAAGCGAGTAACTGCCTCGGCAGTATCTTTCGCACCTTGTTCAGCGGCTTCTAGCTTTGACTTATAAGAGGCGAGTTCTTCGTCTTGGAGTTTGATGATTTTCTTATCGCTGTCAGCCTCCAGAGTCAGACGGTCAATCTCGTGTTGACGCTCAACATATACTTCTGATATCTTCTCCACCAAGTGCACGAATGCGTCATGTTGAACATAGACGTCATTGTTGCATGCAATGGCACTTTGCTTCACGTGCCCAGGAATGTGATGGATGGCCGGGAGGAATTTCAAACCGTCAAAACAAATTTTCGGAAACTTGGCCTTAAGGTCGACCATCTTTTCTGCAACAGTCGGGTCCACGGCAGGAGCAGGAGGAGGAGGCTTAGAGAATTCCGTTCTTTTACGCGGCTCTCGAACTTGCCTCGTACTCGACGAACTGGAATGTTGTTCTCGAGCAGCATCAGACTGATAACCCTTCTGCAAAGACTTCTCTTTATCCGGCTCAGCAGTAGGAGGAAGATCACGGGACTGAGAAGATTGATAGTGCGCTTTCTTGCGGTGAGACGACTCGCGAGGGCGATTGTCCCTATCTTCGTAATCACCTCGGTCCCGGCGTCTGCCCGAACCGGAATCCCGTCCGGAGTGATGAAATATTGAAGACCCCTGAAGGCGATCAAGTCCGTGGGAGCGGCCCATATCACCTGCAAAGAAGGAAGATAACAACGAATTAAGGAGAATTCACGAATTAAAAAGACTTGAAGTATGTTATGGAATGCGCATGTGCGTGTGTGTCCTAAGTGTTCCCCCCGATGGACCCGTTCGTTTGTCTTTGCTAATCGGAGTATTGTCTCTGTGAGCCGGGAGTTGAACTCCTACATTGCCTCTAGCGGGCGAGGAGAATTTGAGAGCTTCAGGATCATCGAACCCGTAATTAAGTATGTCTTTGGGAATAGAGAGGTTCGAGAGACCCCTCAGAGAACTCTCCAGACGCTGCGAAGAAGCCTCTTTTTCAGGAGGGATAGGCGTAGATTTTGAGGTGTCGCCAACTTTCTCTTTCTGAACCGTATATTTCAGCTTTTTCTTTCCCTTCGAAGGGGAGGATGACGTCTCAATGTCCTGAACTTCGATTGCCGGATTCCAAGCAAGACCCACGTTCTCGCCCTGAGTGTCGGGTGCATCATCCTCTCTACGCTCGCCTTCTTCGTGCGCGTCGGGAGCGCGACGCGACGACGGGCCGGCAAGTTTTTTCCCTTTACCAGATGGAGGTTTGGGAATTGTAACACCTTCTGGAAGGCTGACCCGACGATCAGGAGCTAGCAAGCCGAACCCCGACAGCGATTCATTTGAAATGATAGCTCGAATATCTCGATCCTCGGCCGGAAGAGCTCTAATCGCGTCGACAGCATCAGAATATCCTCGGCCTTCCGGACGCGGGTTAATACCTGAAAAGAGGAAATGAAGAGTTAAGAAAAACGTGACTCCCATTAAGTACGAGTAACGGTTCAGCAGAGAGACTTACTGCCTTCAACCCATCTCCTAGCAAAACCAGACGGGCATCGCACATAGAACCATTCCTGTTTGTATAGGGCGAACTTGCTACAGGCCCCTGTCAAGATCTGGCACTTGTGATACGGCTCGAGGAAAATGAAGGAAGGGCTATCTTTCCGTCTCTTGAACATGTAAATGTATCGAATATCACCGGGGGTTGGAGGTCTGGAGAAGACAGCCATGAAGAGTAAGTAAGTCCCATATAGGAACGCATGACCATTCGGGTGCAGCTGCGACGGAGCGATGTCTATATACTGCAGCACATCCCGGAGAAATAGGTTAAACGGAGGCACGCTGCCCATCCAGCACATGAACTTGTTGCAGGCCGTGTACCCGACTGGGGGCAAATGAGGACGGTCGTGTCTCGAAGGAACTAACACGTCAGTAAAGGGAATTCCGTGAATGGAACATATCCGTCGCAGAGCGGCCTCATTGATCCTCGAGGCTTGAGAATCGACCGGATTGTCCAGTAAGATGGTTGACTCCAGAGCATCGGGCGCCAGATTATGAGCGGGAGAGATTGACGGGTTGGAAGCATCTGCGGCTCCTTGCTTTGCTGACGGCCCAGGCCTGTCAGATATGGTGGCAGAGCTAGATTTTCCTGACATCCCGAATAAATAATGAACCTGGCTAAATGCTTGAGAAAGCTATACTTAAAAAACGTTGAGCGTTAGAATTAGCAACACGAGTTTTCCCCCCACGTGGTGTGTGAACTAGTGCAAGCAATTGTGTACAGACAATAAGAAGGTTTTAAAGATATAATAATTAGCTTCGAATCATCGCCTTCGAAGACCGTCATCGCTGACCGTCTCAAAAAGCTTGCCTTGAGGTGATTACAGTTCAAGATTCAGAAAACATGTAATTTATGAAGTATCCGGCTTAAGTCTAATTTGACATTTATATCGTTCGGCATTTAAATGTCGTTCGGCGGTTACATTGTTCGTCCTAAGAAGAGTTCGGTGTGTATCTTGGTTCGGTTGAGTCATTGTCAAGTGTTCGGCATTGAAATTGTTCGGCATATATATGTTTGTTCGGCATTTGAATGTTGTTCGGCTTGAGTTATTGTGCGACAATTGTATTGTTCATCCTAAGTATAGTTCGGCACGTATATTGTTCGGCCTAGGTATTCATATTGTTCGGCATTTTTGATGTTCGGCGAATATAATGTTCGGCACGTATATTGTTCGGCCTAGGTATTTATATTGTTCGGCATTTTTGATGTTCGGCGAATATAATGTTCGGCAGTTATATTGTTCGGCAGGTATGTAACTGTTCGGCATTAGTTCGTTTGGCTAAGTCAGTGCTCCGCCCTCGACCATAACTCCGCCCTGCTCTCCCTCCATTTACGACGAACGACAGAGACAAGATCGCCCAGCGAAGGTTACGCCGTTCGACACCCCATCTCCTTTTTTCTTCCAATCTTGATCAGCACAGAGGAGCTAGGTCTAACTACCATGCACCGTTCGGCGACTCCGAACGTGCGAACCACTTCTACTAGTGAACCTGAAGTTGAAGTAATGTAATCGTGGAGGGAATGATACCTAGTTCGACGATCGAGGTTGAGGAAGGATCAACTAGACTTTATATCTGATAGAGTGGCAAGAATTGCAAATCCCTGGGAATAACAGAAGAGAAAGCGTAAAGGGAAAATGGTGGAAGGGCGCCTGGTTATATAGAGGGAGGTAGAAGTCGAAAAGGCCATGACCGGTAGAACCGGTCAAGGTCATAGCGTTCGGCGCATAACGGTTCGGCACTGAAGCATCGCTCGGCAAGGAAGCACCGTTCGAACGCGCATGTCTCGTTCGGCATTTGGAACACGTCCGGCACACATCGATCCCGCAAAAGGGGCGTCTCCGTTCGAGGTTAGCCAAGGGTTTAAGACGTGACGAAAAGGTTGCACGGTTCAAAGCGTACCACGTTCGGCCACGCGATACACTTTGGGGGGCAAGTGTTTCCTGGAGATTTGACCAGGCAACTAGTACTCGGCATCCAGTTCAACTCGGCATCAGAGAGTGATCGGCATCAGAGAGTGACCGGCATCAGAGAGTGTCCGGCATCAGAGAGTGATCGGCATCAGAGAGTGACCGGCATCAGAGAGTGTCCGGCATCAGAGAGTGGTCGGCATCAGAGAGTGACCGGCATCAGAGAATGTCCGGCATCAGAGAGTGTCCGGCATCAGAGAGTGACCGGCATCAGAGAGTGTCCGGCATCAGAGAGTGACCGGCATCAGAGAGTGACCAGCATCAGAGAGTGACCGGCATCAGAGAGTGTCCGGCATCAGAGAGTGGCCGGCATCCAGGAGTGTTCGGCGAAGCGTTTGACATCCAGGAGCACTCGGCATCCCAATGGAACTCGGCATCAACTGGCACTCGGCGACAACCAATGCTCGGCGCTAGCGTTCGGCATACAATGGTGCTCGGCATCGAGACTACTCAGCACACAAGGGTGCTCGGCATCAAGGCTGCTCGGCATACAAGAACGCTCGGCATCGAGACTACTCGGTGTCAAGACTGCTCGGCATAACAGGGTACTCGGCGTCAAGACTGCTCGGCATAACAAGCTACTCGGCGTCAAGGAGAGCACTCGGCAACAACCTATGCTCGGCGTCGACTAGTGTCCGGCATCCCACGGTACTAGGCGTCAGTGGAGCTCGGCGGTAGGATAACTCGGCAACGAGAACGTTCGAACTACATACATTGGTTGGTCAAAAGCTTCAAAGGGAGTTACGCTCGGCTTCACTGCAATCACCCCACACTTCCCATACACCAGGAGCACCGTTCGGCATGGGAAGGACCGTTCGGCATGGGAAGGACCGTTCGGCACAGAAGCGTTCGGCGTACCTGGTTCGGCACACAGCACCTGGGCTCGAACGTTCGGCTAACAAGCCCGCTTGGGAAGTCCAGCCCATATTTGCCTATAAATAGAGGGGCAGGGTCACAGTGAAATGGATCCTTTTTTGGAGAGAAAATACGGGGAGACTCTGCCATTTTCAAGACTCATCTTCTCTACTTAAACAACTTCAATCAAGCATTTGATTCACGAATTGTATTTGTAATCAACCATAAAGGAAATCAATAAAGTTGAGCAAAGTGGACGTAGGCAATTACGCCAAACCACTATAAATTTGGTGTTCTTACTTTCTGCACTTGAATTAGGATTGTCTTCTCTGTCTAATTTGCTTTCATCACTTATATCTCTACACAATCTTTCTGAACGAGGTTAGTGACCAATTTTGGTGCTAACAGTAGGCATACGATACTGGTCGTATGTTGGCTAAGATTAATATTATACTTTCGAAATGTTTTCTACACTATGCACTAATAATAATATCAAAAGTGTTTTTTTTTTGCGTAGTAAACATCTTTGACTATCATAAGAAGAAATCTCCTCCAATTCTGCGTTTGCATTGTGTGTGTGGCGGGAGGTCTTATGGTAGTTTCATTTTCCAAAAGCATTGCGAATTGACTTTTAAATTCTCTTGCTGTTTGTTTTTAAAGATAAACTGTTTTTAAAGATACCAAATGTAACGTCCCGAAAATTTTCGACTTTCGAAAATTCAACATCGATACTCACTTTATCGACTGCCGAGCAATCGAATGCCGGAAACCCGAAATGTTATGGTTTTAAAAAGAAGAAAAAGGTAGAAGAAGAAGAAAGAAGAAAATGAGGAGAAAAACAAAGAAAAGAAAAGAAGAACTTCAGAAAACACAGAAACAGAAACAATATCAGAATCTCACATTCGCAGCGGAACAACATATAGTAGATAAATAAATATTCTTTAATCAAAAGAATTTTATCAGTTTATACATTACATCATCATCAAAGTTTACAACAACAATAGAATACATTAATGGACAGTTATATAAACTTGTCCTCATACAGAATACACAGCGGAATAAATAATATCATACACAAGTGATACGTCTCGCCATCCAGCTCGCCACGAAGCTCCATATCACTCCAGTATGATTTAATATAACTTTATAAATCATTTTTAACACATTAAATCCAGATTTCAATTATTTCTGGAATTTAAATTATTAAATTATCGATTTAATTGTCCAAATTAAATCAAATATTCGATAAATAAATTATTCGACTTATTAATTCTACTCATCAATATTTAAAATTAAGTAAATATTCGAATTTTAATTATCAAAAATTCTGGGTCGTTACAAACTACATAATAAGCAGTATCAACATAGGTTAAGTATCTGGGCTACATACCATGATACCACCTCTATCCAGAAGGAATGACATACACTAAGGGGCGCTACTCCCTAGAACCTTGCTGCATCCTTCCTGTTTTGACCATTTTCGGGGTGTGAGGCTCGACGAGGTCTCGTCCACAAAGCTACGCTTTCTACAAAGCCATGCTTCGGGTCAAACAAATGATCAACCTATGATTACAAAGATATAAGATCAAACAAATGATCATATCGCAAATGATCAAACACTAATCATTTCACAGCAACACTCAGTATGCCACGTTACCAAATTGGGAGTATATCGCTGATAAATTTCAACTACATAACCTCTGAGCTCGTACGTCTCAGAGAAGGGTGTTAAGCTAAGAGAATAAATTCTCCGCCACCAACAGAAATGTATTTGAAAGAAATCAGCTCTATATCTCAAATTGTAACGTCAGACACACAATCCATACAAGTCTGTTCCAGGATCGAACAGAATCGAAGGCACTTCTCACGAAGCCCTTGCAAATCCGGATAATTTCTAATCACGTCCAGACTTCCCGTCACTAAGGGTGATAAAAACCTCTAAATCGGAGATCAGCCGATGTAGAGTAACTCGACGGTAATCCTTCCGTTTTCAAAAATATCCGGTCTTCAACACCGGTCATCAAATGCTGTCCATTACGACGTATCACATATTCGGAATGGGTTATACGACCCTATGGTCCTTTCCCGGCTAACCCGAATAGTGAGCGCTTATTCAAAAATAAGTGTGGCATTCAAATTCAAGCAAATCACAGCAAATACCCATTCAAGGGTAAATATTGATAGTCGGTTATTTAACTATCAATAAAGGTGCGCAACATCATATTGAGTGGTATCAGAGCTTTGGTTTACACAAAGCTTAGTTTATGATGTTTAATATGAATAGTTACTAGAAACACTTTAAAGAAAATGTTTTTCAAATCTAAAAAAGTATAAAATTGTTTTTGAAATAAAGATTTTTAACTTAAGAAAAGTTAAATTGAATTGAGTTAGCATTAATAAATATATGATTTGAAATTTAACTAAAGGAAAGTTAAAAAAATTGAACTTGATTAAGTAAATTATTGAGATGGAAATTTAAACTTAAAAGATAAGTGATTATATGATATAAATTTGGAAGTTTAAAATTAATAAGTTGTATAACTTATAAAATGAGAAAATTTAAGTAAAACCAATTGTTAAAATGGTTAAACAGTTTTGTTAAGCAAAACAAAATCTGAATTTTGAAATGTGATATGAATTTGACTTTAGCAAAAGTTAAATAAAATAGAACTTCAAATAAATTTGAAGCGAACTTAAGTAGTAATGTTGAATGAGGTTGAATTTGATATCAAAATGAATTAATAAAGTGAAGTAATGAATATGAACTTGAGTTATATAAAGGAAATTCAACTTTAATTGTAAAAGTGAATTAGTGAATAAACATGGAATAGAAATGTTGTTAAGAGTTGATTGTATGGAAATTCATTAAGTATTAATGAAATTGAATTAATGGAAAGTTGATAAATTTGTATAATAATTTTAAATGGAATTTTTGAATTATATAAACGGTTATATAGAAGATTTGAAAAGTGTTGATATTATATTGGAATTATAAAATGAGTTGTATAAGCGCTGGAAATGAAGTATGAATATATTTCATAAGTGAAGTTATAAAATGAATCGATGTTGAAAAATAAAAGAATTTATAAGTAATTTACTTATAAATTAAATTCCTGATATAAAACTGAGTGATAAAAGGAATGGTAAATAAAGTGATTTTTTATAAATGGAAGTCTTCATAAATAGAAATAGAATTTATAAACATTGTTTATAAATCCGAAACTGACTTATTTTGATAAGTAAATTCTTATAGCTTGTTAAAGGAAATATATCCACAATTTTGGACAGTGGATAATCTTTTAAAAAAATATATGAAATGTTGTGAATACATTATTGAATAAAATGGACATGTTTTGGGAAAGTGATATTTTAAAACGAAGATTAATTGTTTTAAAGTTGTTTTCAAAGGCATTGAATATCGAAACCATAGATTTCAACATTCATTGTTGAAATAGACGTTTTCGAATATAAGGAAATGGTGGACTATAACATTGTTGTTATAGTAAATGATTTCCGAAAGGAAATGTTTTGTATAGTATTGGGATTTATACATCTATCTAAATTTCGAATCCCTATACTAGTGATTTTGAGTTGTCGTAACGATGTTTTACGTAACATTCGTTTTAACTCAAATAAATATGTGAAAGAGAATGATTTCCTTAAAAATGAAATATATACTTAATTTTGATTTAAGTATATCGAATATTTTCAGATGTTGAAAATAAATGGATTTGTGAATTACTTATTTTTAAATAAGTATGGAAATGTTTTTTCCAAAAATGAAATGTTGTGAATATATTCCGTAAGGGATAAATGATTTGAAATTCATTTTTGAAGTCGAAGTTGAAAAGTTAAATGAGAAATTTGAACAATTTGTTCAATTTGAAATTTTTCAAAAAGATTGAATCGTTGAGTTAAAATTGAGTTTAACTTCGACATCAAAGACAATATAAGTTGAGCTTTGAATTTCAGAAGATGATTTGGATTGTATGTCTAACATTGTGAATTGATGACATAGCAATTGATCTCTATTAAATATATATCTGTTGGTGGCGGAGAATTTATTCTCTTAGCTTAACACCCTTCTCTGAGACGTACGAGCTCAGAGGTTATATATCGATAGACATCAATTCTGTGTTGAGAATTGACGATGTAAGCGTGAAATCCAAATCGAATGTGAAAGTCGATAATAAATGGAATTATGAATATGAATTAGGTTTGAGATAACCTTAAATTTCCAAATCGACTTAGAGGAAAATTTTGAAATCCTCTATTTTGTTATGAATATGGATATGTAAGTTTTAGAACTTATATATATGAATGCGGTAAATTTGAAACCGTTAGTTTAGAAAGTCATTGTTATGGAAATGTTATGTAAGCTTACATAGATATGATATGTACGAAATGTGAAATGAAAGTACTACATATATATGACATTATGTTTTCTAAACTGAGGATATGGAAAAGTACCTTCCATTTATTATTTGAGAAGGTTTTGGAACTCTCGATGAGTGTCCATTTGAAATTCGTAGCTACGTAGAATTTCCATTTAGTCAGAGTGACTATTTGAATCGGAAATCCCTCGAGATGGATCATGTAGATGGGATCAGATTGATTGATTAGCGTAATTTGAGGGGCGAGATGCCCACAGTTACAAGCGATTCCACTGGGATAGTGGCGCAACCGCCGGGTAAACTGCAATCTAATGCCAAGCGAAATTTGAGGGGCGTGATGCCTACAGACACAAGCGATTCTACTGGGATAGTAGCGTAATCGCCGGGTGTACTGCGATCTATGGCGACAACCATGGCGAAATTTAAGAGATGTGAAATCTACAGATTACGAGCGACTCTACTGGGATAGTAGTGTAACCGCCGGGTAAGATGTAATCCATGGGGGAACGTGCTTTCCATATCCATTTTTGAAAAAGAATTTTTAAAAGTATTTTCACTGGGAATTGAAGCAAGTATATTTAGTACTTGGAGATTTTTAGTCTTGCGCCTGGCCAGCGTATGCCTAATGTCTGTGAGAACGAAGATGGACTTGTTAAATTTCGAGTTAGCAAGTATTTTCAAACTGTAAATAGCAAATCAATAGTTTGAAATTAAAATTTCAAAATTCCGACTTAATGAATTAAGGAAGAAGATCTTTGAAATGTTTTGAAAGTCCACAGCTTTGGAAGAGATATATTATATAAATCTCTAACATGACGGATTTTAAGTTTGAATCTGAGTTTTGTAAATCGAAATTTTGGTAAAAGACTTCTGCGTTTTGATTTCAGAAATCAATGAATAAAGGAGATAATGAACAAAGCTAGTGAGATTAAAAAAATGGAATAAACTCTATATTTATTTATTTTTAATAAGTATTGAGCTTAGTAAAAATTTTGTAGGGTATAAATATTGATGAAATTTTGACAACCTTTCCTTTTCGTGGACGAAAAGTTTTTAAGGAGGGAAGTTTGTAACGATCCCGAATTTTTAAACTATTTTGAATTTAAAATTTAATTTAATTTTGATTTAAATTGTGTATTTGTTTGAATTTTTTAAGTTTAAAATGGGAAGTATAAATTGGATAATAATTTGAATCGGGATTTATATAATAATAAGGCAATTTGCTTTGAAATTTTAAAGTATAAAATCTTTGGATTTTAAAATCAAATTCATTTTGTCGATTAAATTAAAACTCTACATTTTGACATTTAAAAGATATATGCAATTGAAGGTAAGATAAATGATGGTGTTTAAAAGAAAATGAATTATATCTACAAAATTAATAACATAGTTTTTTTTTTAAAAATAAAAACAAAATAAAAGAAATGAAAAAGAAAAAAATATATAATAATAATAATAATACCATACCCTATATCGTACCGGCCCATGCCTAAACCCATGCCCCCACGATGTTTCTCTGCACAAATACGAACCACGACATCCTCCCCTTTTCATTCGTATAACCTAAACCTAAATAAAATTAAACAGAACGAAAAAAAATGGTGGCGACTCAAAATCTAGGGCTTCGGCGATTTTCGATTTTCTGGCGATTTTGGTGACTTCGGCCCCTTCAATCTGCAGCTGCCCCAATCCGATAGCGAAGGTGAGTAATTCATATTTTGTAACGACCCGTAAATTTCAACTGTTTTAATAGCGTAAGTAGTTGAAATTTTGTGAAATTTTAAACGATAAAATTTTGAAATAAAAATTTGATATTTGGAATACGTCTAGTTAAACATAGTGACTGGTAAATTTTCGTCCGAAAATATGAAAGTTTATTTCGCGCGTAATTTCACTTCAATTTATTCAGTTAAAAAGCGTTGAAAATAAAGTGTTTTCAAAACCAAAATATTTTTACATAGAAAAATTCTAAACCATCTTCTGAGCAAGATGACAGTTTGTCGTTTTTCCAAATTCGGACATCTTTGGCTTCGTCGATCTTATTTTTCAGCGTTTTTCTTGCATTTTCCGCTGGTTAAAATTTCGAATTTTTATAATTCAATCATACCACTGATATTTGTATACCTTCTTGATCGTATCGTCGTGCTGGTCTCTACGATGTATTCATTCTGTGTTTTGAAGCTCGGTACGAAACGGAACCCGTGTAAATGGTATCCGTACCGGTAACCAGTTGTGTCTATTGGTCTCTCACGCCATTTCAAATTCCACTGTTCAAACCAATTGTCATTTACATTTCGTATTCCCAAATATTAATATCAAGCCATTTCATATTCCACCTTTACAACTATTATTCACGTTCATTTTTTTTATGCGTTCATTTTTTTTCTACTGACATTTCTTGTCTTCTATTCCCATTTGCTCTCCTCTCTTTCATTTTTTTCCTCCTGAACAATCGGTGCCACCTGCCACTTATTCAACCGATCTCGTCATCAACCAAGGCCACGTCTGCCGACCACCTGACTTTGGCTTCCACTTCCCACGCCACTTCCAGCTCTGCCTTCTACAGCTCGGCCCTCCACCACCTCACGCACTTCCAACCAAGCAACATAAACCGACCTCCCTTTCCTCCCTTAACTCACCATCTCCGCCTTAGTTCACCGAGCCTGCATAGCAGCAGCTGCCACGACAGCCGCGGGACCGCTTTATGCCCAACTTTCCACCTTCACACCTCAGACTTCTACACACAAATGCCATTTTCTCTCCCCTGACTGGCCGAACACTCCACTGCTTGAATCGAATGCCATAGCCGCATATAATTGGGTATGCAAATACATATATACGTTAGTATTTTATATATATTATGTACATATATTATTTTTCTCAATATTTTTGGCAACTGTTGTGTATTTGTTTTAGCGACAGATCATAGTATACATGAGTACTTTATCTATGCATTTTTCCAGATCTATATATAATTAGATAAGTTTCGTATATAAGTTTACATCCTATAAGTTATTATATATGATAATAGTGAAAAAATTTTACAGTGAGAATTTTGTTATGTTTCGTATATTATAAAATATATATGTAATGTGTCTAGGCTAGTATTTTTAAACGTGTGTAAATATAATAATATATTGTTTACCGGGTACATATATATATGTTTCAGGATGCTGGATTTTAAAAGAAGTATTGTATGTGTTAGTATATGAGTTGATGTATCAGTTTCAAGTGTTTGTTTGTTTTTTTTTAGAAATTACTCATATACTTCAAACTGTTATATATGCGTGAGTGGGTTACATAGTTTGGTATTGGGTTGTTTTTTTTGTGGGACTCAAATACAAGATTTTATTCTGGTATATATACATGTATAAGTATTCTGGACTGCACACATAACTTACGATGTAATTGTAACGGTAGATTGGAATTGTTATATATGTATATATACATCTATCTAGAGTTATACAAATCTGTATATATATACAGTAGTTTACATATATTTGAATACTTGGGTTTTATGTATAGATTTGTAAAGTTATATATAAGTATTTTCGTGTCATGTGTTGCACAGTATTGTATACTCTATTATATATACGTTCTATATTAAAGTGTTTATATGTATATGAGTTTGTTTATAGATAAAACTGTTTATATATGTACACAATGTATATAATGTTTAGAAAGTATATATTTGTACGTTGTATATTAGTTAGCCTCAGGTCTGATTGTATATGTAAATCAATATAAGATGTGTATAGTTATATATATATATATGTAGTATAACATGACAGTTTGCATACAAAGGATGGAATGACGTTTTTATTTATATAAAAGGTACATAATATATCGTACGCATGTTATGTTAGGTATAACTGATTTCTTATATGGTAAATATATATGAAGATTGGTTGAGATGTGATATTGGCTGGAAGAATATTAATGATAATATTTGTAAAGTTTGAAAGGGAAAAATATGGGTCATATATTTTATATAAATATATATATATATATATATTAATTTGTTAAATCTTAATGTACGGATACAAATTTATTTATATTTATGTATAGTTGACTTTATTATTTGAGTTGGTATAAGCAATGATTTCAAATCACATGTACATATATATTAATATGTGTTGAAATTTGAATATGATTTTGTGTTTGTATGTATATATATATATAAATTTTATATGTTATATCTATTTTAATTCGCTTATACCAACTATTTTATCGATAAAGCTCTAATTCGATTTCTTCAATTTCTATTGTCAGCTTTGCTCGTCAAATTCGCGTTCAATCTAGCTTTGTTTTGGATTCATAACTCATCTGGTTCTCATTCTCTCTAGCCTCGAAAGGTGAGCACTCACTCACGATTAACGTTCTTTTATTTATTAAATTTGATTTCGATTGAAACGACAATTGAAATATGCTGCTGTTAGTTAATTACACTGTTATATATGTTATTGCCTATATCAGTTCACCTGTGACATTTGACACCATTATCTGTTAATTACTTATGTGATGATAATACAGTTTGGTTGATAATTGAGTGATTGTTGATGTTTATATTGGACGTTAAATTGTTATTGTTAAAATGATAATTAGTATAAAATTGAAATTGGTATAGGATAGTTAAATGTTAAATTTGATTAACTGACATTTGTATAATATGACCCCTTTAACTGTTAAATTTATTGACACGTTGGATTTGTTTAATTACATTTTGAACTACTGAATGTATGTTGTAAATTGATGATGTATGGAATTGTAAATCGAAGGACAAGTGAAAACCGTAATGTAATAATCTTTAATCTACATGAAATGATAGTGTAGATTCTAGAAATAATTATATAAATTCGTACAAATAACAATGCGAATTAATACGATTATTTCGGGATTATTTGAATTGATTGTTGGGTTGTTATTGTTCGTTGTTATTGCTTGTTTATTTACTTTGACACCATCCTAGTTATCATACTGCAAGTTCCCTTTGTTATATTTTGATTTTGAATAGAATTGGAATCGGGTTGAAATGATAAATACCCAAATTGAACTTTGACCTAGGATAGGAAATTAAATAAAAAACCCGATTGGTCAATAATTTGATTTAAAATAAAACGAAGATTTTATTTGAATAAATAATATGGTTTTGAAATGAAATTGAAATTTGAATTTTAATGAAAGGAAAAAGTTAATATTAATAATCTGAAATAAAATATTAACAATGTAATTGATGAAAGAATGTTGTTTAATTTGAGAAATGATTGAAGTAAAGTTTGAAATGATTTAATAATTAAGTTTGAAATTATAATTGAGTTTGAAATTATAATTAAGTTTGAAATTATTAAACTTTGAAATTATTTAATAATTAAGTTTTGAATTATTTAATAATTAAATTGAATTGAATTCTTTAATAAGAAAAATTGAACTTTTGAATAAGTAAAATTTACTTCGTAATAATTGAAATTGAGATTTCTTTATTAATTAAGTTTTGGAAATTATTTAAAGTAAGTAAATAAATAATTGAAATTGAATTTTCTTTAACAAGAAATGAAATGTGATATTTTTGGAATAAATGTAAGGCTTGTAATTGAAAGAATTGATTTGACGAATTTAGTTAATTCAAATTGTAAGTTTTGATTTAATGAAGTTGAACTTAAGAATTGATTTAATGAATGGGAAATTAAATAGAATTGATTTGAATGAAATTCACTTAACGAATATTGAATGAAATCGATAAATGAGTTTAAATTTGATTTGAATGTTAAATTAAGTTAATTTAAATGATTTCGGAATGAAACTTATATGCGAACTTGAATCAATATTTGAATTGTTTTAAATAGAGATTGAAATTGAATTATAAGATTTTGAAATGGTAATTTGGAAGTTTTGAAACATAAATTTTGGAAATTGGTTTTGAAAGACAAATGAAATGTTGATTTACGAATTGAAATTAAAATTGAATTTGATTTGGTTTTTGAAATATATAAACGACCAATCGGTGAAATAATTACGGAAGTTATTAAAGAGACCGGAATTCGGTTATGGATATACTCTCTATCTAAACCGAAAACCACTTTAATAACTATACGCGGAGTGATGATCCAGAATGAAGTGGTTGGAATGATGTACGTGATGACTGAAGAAAGAGAACGATAATGGATAGCCTTGACACTTGTGTCAAATTGGAAATGACTAAAACAGGAGCTGTGCCGGGCCAATGGAGGATTGATACCTCAAGTGGACACACTTCTTCTAACTACTTATACTTGTTGTCGATTGGTGCACCCTTGATTTTGGGAGTGTTGTTTCACGGTGTTGTGGGCGCTGCGGCGTTGCGTTCTCACCAGTCCGGATCAGGCGAACGGTAGTATCACTACCTTGGGTATAGCCTCATGTGCCTTGTCATACTTGTATTCCATTTATGCGCGACCACTACGAATTTGTTTTGTACCTTGAGTATATGGATTGCCCTCTGGTGACTTCCGG
Source organism: Allium fistulosum (assembly GCA_030737815.1). NCBI lineage: Eukaryota > Viridiplantae > Streptophyta > Magnoliopsida > Asparagales > Amaryllidaceae > Allium > Allium fistulosum. Next base: position 1,531,281,334 of record CM060902.1, read on the forward strand.
TTTTGGGGAAACTACGGTCTTGTATATGCTTGTGGGAATAAAAATGTGTTAAGGGTGGAATGGGCCATGACTTAACGCTATTTTGATATCTTCTTATATTACTGATAGACATTATCTACTTAGCGTACATTACTACATAGTAGATAGTTTAACGGATCCTTAAAGGATGGTTATTCCAAACATCCTTTAAGTTACTTGTATTTCAATTGTTATTTCACTTGAGTTGGATTTATTAATATAAGAATGTTAATCCTGACTCGAGTGTTTTGTGTTTTTGCTTTACGCTCGGGTCAGACTGAGTAGTTCAGCTTTCGAGACTCACCTTTGGAGTTGGAGCTTCGCTTGGAGATCCAGCTATCTATCCAGCTTTCAGATATTCGATGATTCCAGTGATGTATTCTGATTTGTATCTGATGTATCATGTTACTCTTCCGTGTATCTGGTTTAACTCTGATGTATTTTATATATTCATATAGTAGCTTCATGAACTACTATCTCTTTTATTTCCGCTGCACTTATTACTCTGTGTCTGTGATCTGTGATTATTTATTTACTGTATATGTTCAGTTTTGCCAAATTTAAATTAACAACGCGGTATTTTGAGCAATTCAACTCCGGCATGAGTGTCTACCTATACACTTATAATGGATGCGAATGGTCCAAAATTCCGGGTCGTTACAGTTGGTATCAGAGCTTTGGTAGCTCTAGGCAAAACTCAACATATAAGGTAAATGTAATTACAGAATCACTCTCATTCGAGTTCAATCTCTTCCTTTGACTCAATTCCTTTGAATTTTTGGAACGTTCTCCTCGGTTCCGAAATTCATTCGTGTCCTCTACTATCCGTCTTCTTTCAATTCTGGAGCACCCTATAACTCCATTTTGAATGATATCTCTAATAGATCGGCGGTCTCGCCAATCTTCGAATGATTCGAAAAGGAGCAAAACTCCTTTATAATAGGCATCGATTTACCGGAGATTTCTATATCCTCGGTTTACGATGCTATCTATCTCCTGCTATACCTGAATTTTAATTCTTGAGATCAAATGTCGATTTACCTCGGAATTCTACAATGATCTTATTCTTGAAGTCACGGTTGACCCGGTTAAGGTTGCCCGCGATTTATATAAACTTATCCATCGCCTTATTGTGTTATTTAATTATCTCGTCTTTGTTCAAACCTATCTTCGAATCGAAATTCTCTTTGATTTGAGTCTATCAAAAATTTGAATCCCTATCCTTGCTTTGAAATCCATTATTGTATCGTTGAGTGAGGAAGTGTATTGTAAATAAATTTTAAAATGTTTTTATATTGTGTTGTTTGAGTTGTTGATGTTGATTTGGGTTTTCGATCGATTCGTCTGATCAACGCTATCGATAGGATTTCCAAAACACTTGAGCAGAGCAAACTGACACAATTTCGTTTTCAAATTTGATAAACAAAATAGTTTTGAATGATTATATTATATATAAATATAAGTTTTCTGAAATTAAATTGTTAATGAATTTGTTGTCTGAAATAATAATATTTGATTTTATGAAACTTGGTTATAATTTGATTTGGGATTTGAAAGAAATTTAAATAAGAATTTGAGAATTAAATTTCTGGTGATTTCAAACTTTGATTTGGGTTTTAAGTTTCAAAGTGCATAGTATTTAAAGTATTTTCGAATAGAAATCGTTTCCAAAGAATATTAAAAATGATGAAATCAGTGCTCTTCTCTTTGTCGCTGGAAAATAATTTCGGTGATGGCGGCCGCATCATCGACATTCATTTTCGAGTTTCGAAGTGGAGAGACTATTCTGTAGCTTTGCTACGGTTTTGTTTTGAAAATATTTTGATTTAAATTTCTTCAGTATAATTTGATGTATATATATAAGTACCTTATTTTAAAATTTAATTTGATTTGATATAAATAATATTAGATATATCTCTAAATTGTTTAAAGTTAATCGGAAATTTAATTCTTAAAATTTGGGTAAAGGATGATTTTAATTATAAATAAAACCAAAATTTGGAATAAATATTTAAACTTGAATAATTGAAATTGGGAAAATTTTATTTGTATATTGTTCAACTGCATTCTAATACAACTTACCTAAATCATTTAGAAGTTGAATATGTAATTGGATAATATATAAGATAAATTGAATTTATAAATAATGTTATACACTAAATTTTGGTTATAAAGATGTTAATAGAGTTAGATAGGATAATAAGTAAACTCAGTTAATAATGAAATAAATTTGTTTTGAAAGAATTAATAAATTGAAATTGATCAACATATGAAAATACCTTGAAATTAAAAACAATTAGTGAATATAAATTTATTTAAATCGAAACTTTTATGGTTTAAATTAATTTATATGGGTTAAATATATGTGAGTAGATATATTAAGTAGAAAATTTAACAGTAATTTGGAATAAAGAAGAATTTAAAATTGTTGAAGAAAATATGATTATAATAAAAGACTATTCAAATTTATGGTTTTAGAAATTGTAAATTTAAGATAATTGGATAATAAGATAATGAATTTAGAAATGGGTGAGATTGATTTTAGTGAAATCAAATGGATTAAATCAATTATTGAATATCAATTAATTTAAATTGAATTTATATGGTTTAAATTAATTGTTAATTTATATTTCAAATCTGTTTTCTTTCTGGTTGTTTCTATTCTCCTACCTCGTTCCTTTTCGGGGACGAAAAGTTTTGAGTGGGGGAGAGTGTAACGACCCGTAAATTTCAACTGTTTTAATAGCGTAAGTAGTTGAAATTTTGTGAAATTTTAAACGATAAAATTTTGAAATAAAAATTTGATATTTGGAATACGTCTAGTTAAACATAGCGACTGGTAAATTTTCGTCCGAAAATATGAAAGTTTATTTCGCGCGTAATTTCACTTCAATTTAATCAGTTAAAAAGCGTTGAAAATAAAGTTTTTCAAAACCAAAATATTTTTACATAGAAAAATTCTAAACCATCTTCTCAGCAAGATGATAGTTTGTCGTTTTTCCAAATTCGGACATCTTTGGCTTCGTCGATCTTATTTTTCAGCGTTTTTCTTGCATTTTCCGCTGGTTAAAATTTCGAATTTTTATAATTCAATCATACCACTGATATTTGTATACCTTCTTGATCGTATCGTCGTGCTGGTCTCTACGATGTATTCATTCTGTGTTTTGAAGCTCGGTACGAAACGGAACCCGTGTAAATGGTATCCGTACCGGTAACCAGTTGTGTCTATTGGTCTCTCACGCCATTTCAAATTCCACTGTTCAAACCAATTGTCATTTACATTTCGTATTCCCAAATATTAATATCAAGCCATTTCATATTCCACCTTTACAACTATTATTCACGTTCATTTTTTTTATGCGTTCATTTTTTTTCTACTGACATTTCTTGTCTTCTATTCCCATTTGCTCTCCTCTCTTTCATTTTTTTCCTCCTGAACAATCGGTGCCACCTGCCACTTATTCAACCGATCTCGTCATCAACCAAGGCCACGTCTGCCGACCACCTGACTTTGGCTTCCACTTCCCACGCCACTTCCAGCTCCGCCTTCTACAGCTCGGCCCTCCACCACCTCACGCACTTCCAACCAAGCAACATAAACCGACCTCCCTTTCCTCCCTTAACTCACCATCTCCGCCTTAGTTCACCGAGCCTGCATAGCAGCAGCTGCCACGACAGCCGCGGGACCGCTTTATGCCCAACTTTCCACCTTCACACCTCAGACTTCTACACACAAATGCCATTTTCTCTCCCCTGACTGGCCGAACACTCCACTGCTTGAATCGAATGCCATAGCCGCATATAATTGGGTATGCAAATACATATATACGTTAGTATTTTATATATATTATGTACATATATTATTTTTCTCAATATTTTTGGCAACTGTTGTGTATTTGTTTTAGCGACAGATCATAGTATACATGAGTACTTTATCTATGCATTTTTCCAGATCTATATATAATTAGATAAGTTTCGTATATAAGTTTACATCCTATAAGTTATTATATATGATAATAGTGAAAAAAATTTACAGTGAGAATTTTGTTATGTTTCGTATATTATAAAATATATATGTAATGTGTCTAGGCTAGTATTTTTAAACGTGTGTAAATATAATAATATATTGTTTACCGGGTACATATATATATGTTTCAGGATGCTAGATTTTAAAAGAAGTATTGTATGTGTTAGTATATGAGTTGATGTATCAGTTTCAAGTGTTTGTTTGTTTTTTTTAGAAATTACTCATATACTTCAAACTGTTATATATGCGTGAGTGGGTTACATATTTTGGTATTGGGTTATTTTTTTTGTGGGACTCAAATACAAGATTTTATTCTGGTATATATACATGTATAAGTATTCTGGACTGCACACATAACTTACGATGTAATTGTAACGGTAGATTGGAATTGTTATATATGTATATATACATCTATCTAGAGTTATACAAATCTGTATATATATACAGTAGTTTACATATATTTGAATACTTGGGTTTTATGTATAGATTTGTAAAGTTATATATAAGTATTTTCGTGTCATGTGTTGCACAGTATTGTATACTCTATTATATATACGTTCTATATTAAAGTGTTTATATGTATATGAGTTTGTTTATAGATAAAACTGTTTATATATGTACACAATGTATATAATGTTTAGAAAGTATATATTTGTACGTTGTATATTAGTTAGCCTCAGGTCTGATTGTATATGTAAATCAATATAAGATGTGTATAGTTATATATATATATGTAGTATAACATGACAGTTTGCATACAAAGGATGGAATGACGTTTTTATTTATATAAAAGGTACATAATATATCGTACGCATGTTATGTTAGGTATAACTGATTTCTTATATGGTAAATATATATGAAGATTGGTTGAGATGTGATATTGGCTGGAAGAATATTAATGATAATATTTGTAAAGTTTGAAAGGGAAAAATATGGGTCATATATTTTATATAAATATATATATATATATATATTAATTTGTTAAATCTTAATGTACGGATACAAATTTATTTATATTTATGTATAGTTGACTTTATTATTTGAGTTGGTATAAGCAATGATTTCAAATCACATGTACATATATATTAATATGTGTTGAAATTTGAATATGATTTTGTGTGTGTATGTATATATATATATAAATTTTATATGTTATATCTATTTTAATTCGCTTATACCAACTATTTTATCGATAAAGCTCTAATTCGATTTCGTCAATTTCTATTGTCAGCTTTGCTCGTCAAATTCGCGTTCAATCTAGCTTTGTTTTGGATTCATAACTCATCTGATTCTCATTCTCTCTAGCCTCGAAAGGTGAGGACTCACTCACGATTAACGTTCTTTTATTTATTAAATTTGATTTCGATTGAAACGACAATTGAAATATGCTGCTGTTAGTTAATTACACTGTTATATATGTTATTGCCTATATCAGTTCACCTGTGACATTTGACACCATTATCTGTTAATTACTTATGTGATGATAATACAGTTTGGTTGATAATTGAGTGATTGTTGATGTTCATATTGGACGTTAAATTGTTATTGTTAAAATGATAATTAGTATAAAATTGAAATTGGTATAGGATAGTTAAATGTTAAATTTGATTAACTGACATTTGTATAATATGACCCCTTTAACTGTTAAATTTATTGACACGTTGGATTTGTTTAATTACATTTTGAACTACTGAATGTATGTTGTAAATTGATGATGTATGGAATTGTAAATCGTAGGACAAGTGAAAACCGTAATGTAATAATCTTTAATCTACATGAAATGATAGTGTAGATTCTAGAAATAATTATATTAATTCATACAAATAACAATGCGAATTAATACGATTATTTCGGGATTATTTGAATTGATTGTTGGGTTGTTATTGTTCGTTGTTATTGCTTGTTTATTTACTTTGACACCATCCCAGATATCATACTGCAAGTTCCCTTTGTTATATTTTGATTTTGAATAGAATTGGAATCGGGTTGAAATGATAAATACCCAAATTGAACTTTGACCTAGGATAGGAAATTAAATAAAAAACCCGATTGGTCAATAATTTGATTTAAAATAAAACGAAGATTTTATTTGAATAAATAATATGGTTTTGAAATGAAATTGAAATTTGAATTTTAATGAAAGGAAAAAGTTAATATTAATAATCTGAAATAAAATATTAACAATGTAATTGATGAAAGAATGTTGTTTAATTTGAGAAATGATTGAAGTAAAGTTTGAAATGATTTAATAATTAAGTCTGAAATTATAATTGAGTTTGAAATTATAATTAAGTTTGAAATTATTAAACTTTGAAATTATTTAATAATTAAGTTTTGAATTATTTAATAATTAAATTGAATTGAATTCTTTAATAAGAAAAATTGAACTTTTGAATAAGTAAAATTTACTTCGTAATAATTGAAATTGAGATTTCTTTATTAATTAAGTTTTGGAAATTATTTAAAGTAAGTAAATAAATAATTGAAATTGAATTTTCTTTAACAAGAAATGAAATGTGATATTTTTGGAATAAATGTAAGGCTTGTAATTGAAAGAATTGATTTGACGAATTTAGTTAATTCAAATTGTAAGTTTTGATTTAATGAAGTTGAACTTAAGAATTGATTTAATGAATGGGAAATTAAATAGAATTGATTTGAATGAAATTCACTTAACGAATATTGAATGAAATCGATAAATGAGTTTAAATTTGATTTGAATGTTAAATTAAGTTAATTTAAATGATTTCGGAATGAAACTTATATGCGAACTTGAATCAATATTTGAATTGTTTTAAATAGAGATTGAAATTGAATTATAAGATTTTGAAATGGTAATTTGGAAGTTTTGAAACGTAAATTTTGGAAATTGGTTTTGAAAGACAAATGAAATGTTGATTTACGAATTGAAATTAAAATTGAATTTGATTTGGTTTTTGAAATATATAAACGACCAATCGGTGAAATAATTACGGAAGTTATTAAAGAGACCGGAATTCGGTTATGGATATACTCTCTATCTAAACCGAAAACCACTTTAATAACTATACGCGGAGTGATGATCCAGAATGAAGTGGTTGGAATGATGTACGTGATGACTGAAGAAAGAGAACGATAATGGATAGCCTTGACACTTGTGTCAAATTGGAAATGACTAAAACAGGAGCTGTGCCGGGCCAATGGAGGATTGATACCTCAAGTGGACACACTTCTTCGAACTACTTATACTTGTTGTCGATTGGTGCACCCTTGATTTTAGGAGTGTTGTTTCACGGTGTTGTGGGCGCTGCGGCGTTGCGTTCTCACCAGTCCGGATCAGGCGAACGGTAGTATCACTACCTTGGGTATAGCCTCATGTGCCTTGTCATACTTGTATTCCATTTATGCGCGACCACTACGAATTTGTTTTGTACCTTGAGTATATGGATTGCCCTCTGGTGACTTCCGGTTTTGGGGAAACTACGGTCTTGTATATGCTTGTGGGAATAAAAATGTGTTAAGGGTGGAATGGGCCATGACTTAACGCTATTTTGATATCTTCTTATATTACTGATAGACATTATCTACTTAGCGTACATTACTACATAGTAGATAGTTTAACGGATCCTTAAAGGATGGTTATTCCAAACATCCTTTAAGTTACTTGTATTTCAATTGTTATTTCACTTGAGTTGGATTTATTAATATAAGAATGTTAATCCTGACTCGAGTGTTTTGTGTTTTTGCTTTACGCTCGGGTCAGACTGAGTAGTTCAGCTTTCGAGACTCACCTTTGGAGTTGGAGCTTCGCTTGGAGATCCAGCTATCTATCCAGCTTTCAGATATTCGATGATTCCAGTGATGTATTCTGATTTGTATCTGATGTATCATGTTACTCTTCCGTGTATCTAGTTTAACTCTGATGTATTTTATATATTCATATAGTAGCTTCATGAACTACTATCTCTTTTATTTCCGCTGCACTTATTACTCTGTGTCTGTGATCTGTGATTATTTATTTACTGTATATGTTCAGTTTTGCCAAATTTAAATTAACAACGCGGTATTTTGAGCAATTCAACTCCGGCATGAGTGTCTACCTATACACTTATAATGGATGCGAATGGTCCAAAATTCCGGGTCGTTACATATTTACTCACATCTTATTCGAACAGTTCGAATTCGTTTACTTGTTCGTTTTCGTGGTCTTTGGCTTCAATTTGACTTCCTTGTTGATGTTGATTTTTGTGGCTTCTTCACGTTGTCGATACTCTCCTGTTTTAAGCTTTGGTATTTTTGGAAAGACTTTTGATTCACGGCTTCGATTACGCACGTTCGACCCTTTTGTTTTCTGATACTTTCCTCCTTTCTTGATTTTTGATTTTTTCCAAAATTCACAGATACGCACTTGATTATCTTTACTTTCTGGATACATTTTGTCTTCGGCATTGAATGACTTGATTTAGTGGAAACCATGACTTAGTTATAAATTGCGAAACTGTAGTTCACTGCATCATTATACCCTGTACCTTCGAATCTGGATTTACGTATTGGGTCACTGTCTCTTGTGAATTTCTTCTGTTTTTATTCATATAATTTCATCATTGTTTCGTCTTCGACTGTTGTATGGCGATGGTGTATTGCTTTGATGATTTTTCGACCTATTGTTTGCACCTCTGTTGCTTTGGTTAGCTGTGCATATCACCTTATCTTTTGTTTGTCGAGATCGCAGTGGCATTTGTTCCATTCATGTGTACATCACTAACACTCGAGTCTGGTTCATACCTTGAATTTGTTGCACAGAGTCTTGATACATTTTGTATAAAATCTGGATCTCGAGTTGCTGTCACATTTGGAGATTTAGTTATTGATTTCTTTGGTACTTGAACAAAATTGTTGTTCAGTCTGCATTCATGTATAAGTATGGTTTGAGTCATGTAGTTCATTGTGATATTTAAACCTGTTGCCTCCCCATTAGAACTTGTTTCACTGATGCATCTGTGTCATGCTTGCATCTGATTGTGATTTCTAGTCTCTGCTGTTCTTCTTTGCGGGTCTACATACTGTCAGGCCTATATTGCATGTGCATTTGGGGATATAGTTGAAAAACTGATACATTACATTAGTCTTTTGAAATTGGTCTTGATGTTACACATCATTGTGCATTAGTTCACTTGAAGTTGTAGCATTTGTCCATCGTTCATGTAACTGCAGCATACTCGAGTTTGCATTGTCCAGTATTTGGTTTTGATGAAGCAATATCTTTTACCTTTCGTTTGCTTCGGCACTGTCTGCAGTTTGCCTTGCTTTGTCATTAACATGCTTAGTGTTCACTTGATCATGGTTTCATTTAGATAGCTTCACTGTTGTATGTACTGACCTCACCTTGCAGTCTTCACATATAGTTTGTTCATGTTGTGCACCTGTCAGTATAGTCTTTATGTTGCTCTCTGCATACTTGAACTGATTGGGTTTATTTTAATTTGCTGAAGTCCAGTTTTGTAAGACTGTTTATATGATGATTTTTGGGGACTAGTTTATATGATGATTTTTGGTTGGTTTGTATATGACACTTCATTGCTGTCTGCAATTAATAATTCGTGAGATGATCGAGTTGCTGTCATTATTGTTGGCACTGACTTCATCATGTTGGCATTCTTTTATCTGGTTTGTTGTTTTCGCCTATGTGTTTCGACTTTGGCATTTTGCCTTGTTCTAGACTATGAAATTAATACTGTCCAGTTACAGTATTAAATATAAATGTACAATTCGTACATTCATGTTTTGGAAACTGTTTGCACCCAGTTGCATTCTAGTCTTCATACATATGTATGCAGTGACGTATGTATATACATTAATTGAAATGTATATATGTATGTTCGAATTGCATTTTCTTTTCTCTAGGAATGATTGACTTTGTTTTGGAAATGATTCATTTTACTTGTATCAGTTTATGCTAGAACCTTACCATTCTGGCTCATGTATTCACTGTGCATTCATTGTTTGCCAAATTAGTTCACTGCATCTCCACATACCTATTACACTTGTTGTAGTGTACCATGTTGATTACCATTGTAGATTTATGTCTGCACTTGAACATAGTCTTGTATTTCTTCACGGTATCAATTTGAGTTTCTTCAGTCTGTTGCCATTGTGCATCTGGATTTGAGTTTATTCATTCTTATATTGTTGCGTAGTTTTTTGTTGTTGTTGCAGTTGCCCTTGAATACTTGTGGTTACACTGCACTTGAGTTTGATTTTCGTTGCTCTTTGTAGGAGCACATGACTAGTTCATGTGTCTTCGACTGTGACCTTGTTTACACCTTGCTTTGTTTCACTGTCCGGCTTGTCACTGCGAGTTGGTCTTGTAGCTTTGTTATATCACTGTATTATTGACATGAACTAGCAATGTCACTTGTTGTAGTTGCAGTTTGTATAGTCGCCGTACCCTTGAACTTATGTGGTGGCTGCATTTTTTTGTTGCAGTCCTACCCTTGTTTCTATATGGTGGCTGCATTGCTTTTTGTTGAGATTTTGTCCTTGTTGGATTGCATTGCATTGATGCACTGATTTGCATCACAGTTTGATTTGTTATCCTTGTACTGGTCATTGACTTCAAGTGGTGGCTGCATTTTCGTTGCAGTTTACCCTTGTTCCTTGTGGTGACTTTATATTCGATGTTGGCGAGGCAGTGCACGCGTGCGTGCATTGCAGCCACCCAGAATTGACAGTTTTTGAATTGATATTTTTCTTTGCGTCGTGATGCATTGATCTTTTATGCCTTTGATGCTGGTTGCGAGGCCGTACACGCGTGCGTGTACGGCAGCCAATCGAACTTTGATGGTTTTAAAGTGACAATTTCAATTGTTTTAAATTGATTTAGTCGATTTGATAAATTGTTTATTTATCTCTGTTGATGATTTAAATCTGCTGATTTATTGTTTAACACTGTTAAGTGTTATATTTTCATTATCCGATTTCTTTGTTAAAAGAGTCGGATAGACGAGAATTATTGTGATTGTCGTCTATTTAAATTATTATTGCCTCTATGCACTATTAAACTGGTTTGAATTAGACTGACCTGTGTATTATTTTCTTTTGAATATAATACTCGGGTCAGACCGAGTATTTTTACAGCTTGAAGATTTTCGAGCAGCGAAGTTAGAGAGAGAGAGTAAAGAATCACTTTAGTTTTCAGAAGAAAATTGTATTTTAAGATATTCCGCTGTATCAGTATTAAAATTTGTATAAACTCTGATGTATTCAAAAAGATTTATAGTAATGAAATAAAGATTCATTTGTTTTAATTCATTGTTTTATTCTGTGTTTCTGTGGCTGATTCTGTTTAAACGTTATAAACTAAATAACAATTCGTCTTTTTGACCGTTTCTAGTTGGTTTAATTTCCGACTGGAGGCGGTTGGAAGGGGGAATGTTACAGAGTGGTAACCCGGCCTTGTGTTGGCAGAGATCCGGTTAGGTTCTCGGGACGTCATTCTAGAGGCGTTTCCATGTGGCAATGGGAAGTTCCTTAGCCTGACCATTTGTTGAAAATCCAAAGAAACAATACGAGCCATGTACGGTTTTAGTTGTATTACCTGCCATGGAATGTGGCGGTAACCTGCTATTTAACATGGTAGTTATAGTAGGCATACGATAATGGTCGTATGTTGGATAAGATTTATATTATACTTTCGAAATGTTTTCCACTACGCACTAGTAATAATACCAAAAAAGAGTTTTCTTTTGCGTAGTAAGCATCTTTGACTATCATAAGAAGAAATCTTCTCCAATTCTGCGTTTGCATTGTGTGTGTGGCGGGAGGTCTTATGGTAGTTTCATTTTCCAAAAGCATTGCGAATTGACTTGAAAACTTCTCTACTATTTGTTTTTAAAGATAAACTGTTTTTGTTGCTCACACCAGTTCCATGACTGATCCGGAGTTTATTGTTTCTTTTCTAAACTCTGGATGCTCAAAATTTTTCTACACGAGCAGTCTAGAGTTTGGTTTTTCAGATATTCAGATTTAGTAGATTTTCTGGAGCTAGTTCAGTCTTTGGATTGGACTGCACTTGCTTATCTTTGTGCATCGTTATTGAGAGTTCAAGCTATTTCTGGATTAGTGCTTTGGAGATGGAGATTATCCGCTGCTGATGTTATCATTTTCTTTTCCGCTGCTATTTGTTGTATCATATCTCTGATGTATATTGATATTCATTATATCACTCTATTTTATCAGATATTGTATCAGATATTGTATATCAATGTATTATTTTTTTTATTCCACTGTGTTGTTTACTTAATGTTGTTATAAGCTCCGGCGACTCGAATTTGAACGATCGAATCTGCGACATTCGAGTACGATGTAAAGTATGGATGTTGATTTTCGAGCGCGCAAAATCCGTCTTGTTACATTTGGTATCAGAGCTTTGTATTAATCACATCAACTTGTTAAAATTTTGAACTAGTGGAAAATCAAATTTATTTAAAAACTGGAACCATTCTTCTGGATAGAGGTGTTAAAAACAACATTAAAAAGGTTTACTTTGTTTCATAAAGATCTGTTCATAGGTTTCAAAACAACTTATAAATGATCAATTTCTCATTTCAAATTACACTTAAATATTTTACCCTTGAATCTACCTTGACCTTTCACTCCAAATTCTAGATACAAATAAATACAAATTTACTCAGCAAGATTTTAATTCACTTTTAAAGATATACTTCAAACAATTTAAAATGGTTAAAATATTTTAACCATTAATAATAAATTAATTAACCTTAAATTATTTAATAATTAACCTTTAAATTTCTTGATTAATAAATTTCCAATTCATTAATTTTTTATTATTTGTTAATCAATCATAATCATTAATTAATTAAATTAATTAACTATTCTTAAATTAATCACTTAGTTAACCTTTATCCTTAATTTATTATACTAGTTAATAATCTTCATTTATCATTAACACTCCTTTAATCCAAAAATTTATTTAATTATCGATTTAATTCAAAAATTCAATAAATTATTAATTTAAATTAAATTAAAATCTGGGGTCGTTACAAACTAAATTAAGGTTTTGACATTACTTATAAATGATCAATTTCTCATTTCAAATTACACTTAAATATTTTACCCTTGAATCTACCTTGACCTTTCACTCCAAATTCTAGATACAAATAAATACAAATTTACTCAGCAAGATTTTAAATCACTTTTAAAGATATACTTCAAACAATTTAAAATGGTTAAAATATTTTAACCATTAATAATAAATTAATTAACCTTAAATTATTTAATAATTAACCTTTAAATTTCTTGATTAATAAATTTCCAATTCATTAATTTTTTATTATTAGTTAATCAATCATAATCATTAATTAATTAAATTAATTAACTATTCTTAAATTAATCACTTAGTTAACCTTTATCCTTAATTTATTATACTAGTTAATAATCTTCATTTATCATTAACACTCCTTTAATCCAAAAATTTATTTAATTATCGATTTAATTCAAAAATTCAATAAATTATTAATTTAAATTAAATTAAAATCTGAGGTCGTTACAAATGTAATGTTAGTAATGTTAATATAAGGCAATTGCTAACTATTTTAATGTAATTCCAATTAATTTACGTGATTGTAAAGTTATAATTGGTTATAACCATAAATAAGGAAATACATTAAATGTTGAAATTATATGTAATCAATTAGAATTGGCTAATATTGAATTTGAAATCAGTGATGTTGTTTGAATGTTGTTGATAACTATTTAATGTAATTTCAAATTAATTGAAATAAATTTTAGGTTGACTTGGTTATAATTGTAAATAATGAAATAAATTAAATGATGTAGTTAATGGTGAACTTGTATGTAAATAATTGAAATAGGTTAATATTGAATACAAAACCTTTTTGGGTAAGCAAATTATAACCCTTGGTTGTAAAGAATAAGATAATGGGTATGAATTATTGTTATAAACGATTGTATTAACAAGAAAAGAGTTACAGGTCCCTGTTTTTGATGTTGTTATACAAAAAGTCCCTGCAGAAATGAATATGTAAATTTGGTCCCTATTTTTCAAAAATAAAAAAAACGCAAAGTGTCTTGCACTTTTCTGATAGAAAATGCAAGATAACTTGCACTTTTCTAATTTTGAAATATTCGAAAATTTTGAAAAGCGCAAGTTAACTTGCACTTTCTATCAGGAAAGCGCAAGCTAGTTTGCGCTTTCTAATTTTGAATTTTTTTTTGAAAAATTTAAAATTTTTGAAATTTTTGAAAAACGCAACGTAACTTGCGTTTTCTATCAGGAAAGCGCAAGCTAGTTTGCGCTTTCTGATTTTGCAAATTTTAAAATTTTAAAAAGCGCAAGCTAACTTGCGTTTTCAGATTTAGAAAGAACACGGACTTAATTTACATACTTATTTCCACAAGGACTTTTCTTATAACACCATCAGAAATAGGGACCTTTCGTGCAAAGCCCCTTGTATTAACTATTTTCTCATTAATTTATCTGTTTGAATATTGAATGGGTAAATAATGGAATTAAGGCAATTGAATGTTAGGTTTAATGTTGGAATTGTATGTCAGTAATTGAAGTAATTGTAAAGTTATTTGGTGATAAGTTGAAATAAGGAAATGAATTAAATGTTATATAAAAAGAGGAAAATTATATGAAATTAATGGAAAATTGAGTATAATCAGGATTGTGTAAGTAGTCATAACATTTGTTGTTGATAATAAACTAATAAATGTGATTAAGTAAGTAAAAGGTAACATTTTTCATTTATCACCTACTTATTTAATCCATTGAAATTAAATTGAAAATCAATTGCTATTAATCTAATTACTTATTGCAGTTAATATGAATTAAAGTGATAACTATGGAAGATTGAGGTAATGAAATGGTAAACCAACGTTAAGTATATCTATAAGATGATAATTGATTAAATACTAAGATGAAAATCAAAATAAATATATATTGGAATTTAAATTAATTAATGAATTTATTACCGTTAATTTGACTTGGAATCTTTCAATAAAAGGGAAAGAGAATTTATTTGAAATTAATGGCGTTTAATGAAAGAAATGTACGTTTGTTAGGATCCGTTTTAAGGTGTAATTTTGAAATTAATTACAATTATGTCGATTTGGAATCATTCAATTTAAAAGAGTAAAATAAAGAAACATTAATTTTAATTAATGGATATAACGAAAGAAACATACATTATTGTTAAAAATAAAAAGAATGTTATAATGAAAATAAAACGAACATTTTCATTTTAAAGGTAAAAATAATTTTATAAAAAGAAGAAAAAAATGAATTTTAAAACAATATTTTACAGTCATTAAATATCAGTTTGAGGCTGTATATAAGTAATTTTAACACTAATCTTGAAATTTAAATTAAATTAACTTTTTAGGTTTCGTGATTGCGCTTTGAGAAAAAATTTATTTTGAAAAAAAAATTGAATTTGAGTTACGGATCATCTTTTATTTTGTGTAACGTTACGTTGGTTGTTGTATTCAAATTTATTTATTGTATGTTAATTATGTTTAAACATGTGTAAAAATAATAATTTGGTGTTAATATATTTAATTGAGTGGAACATGCAATTAATTAGATCCTAACTGGTCCCATCATTTCCTTATTATTCAATACACCTGCCACTATTTCCATATTTGGATTTATTGCAATTCTTTGATGTAGTTGAAACGTGAATTCACATCCTTTCTCATTCTTCCGTTTTGTTTATTTTATTACCCAAAGCATTTACTTAGACCATATAGCTTCATTTTATTTGTCCTTCCATACCTATTTCGTTTGTTACTTCCCTTTCTTTTTGTTTCATATCATATCTCATTCTTTCCCCTAAAACTTCATTATTCTTCAAACATCAGGGCCTCTATTTTTTTCCTCAAAGTCTCAATGTCAACATAGCTTTATACCTCCACTTAGTTACTGCCAATTCATTTTTACTGAAGCTTTCAAAAAAAAAAGTGTGAGCGTCTATTTCTTCCTCAACCACATCCGCACCTTTCTTCATCACCTTGCCTTCTTTTGTAAGAAGCCTTCAAAAAAAATGAACACTGAGAATTAGCTTTCATGGTATTGCCTTTCTACTTCTTGCCTTTGTTTTGGGTACATCAAATTTGAAAACGTGAGTTATTAAAGTTTCTTATTTTAATAATTAAATGTGTACGTATTTTTTTAATATATCCTTATAACCTGAATATCTTCCACATACGAGCTCCGATATATGCGTAGTTTCTTCCATTGGACTCGTATTGGAATTCCTGACGACATGAAATATGTTTGGCTGTGTTAGGAGACTGTTGGGAAAGGCATCTTTGTTTGGATTTTTGCATTCTAAATATCAAAGGTGAGTGTTTTGACCCACTCACGAATACTAAATTATCTTATATTAGTTAAATTAAATTTATGATGTGATTAGAAATTTATTGATTGTTGTTTGGTATTTTTTTAGATTGTCATTTAAGTTAAATTTGAATTTATGTTGAATTGAATTGCCATTTAATTAATATTGAATATAAATTGCTATTTAAACACCTAATAATGATAATCAATTGGTTGTTGTGATTTATTGGCTGATTTGGATGTTGGATTGTGATGGATGTTATTGGTTGACATTTTGGATGATTGGATCTTTATTTATGTATATATCTCTGTTATCACTATGGATTGAAATGATAACCCGAGCGGTTTCCATTGGTTTGAAAATATTGATTTTGGATACTGGTTGAAATGACATATACCCATATAATTTATTGAATTTGGATTATTTATTGGAATTGAATTATTTGAAAGGTTTAAGTTTTAAATTTAAAATTCGGATTTATTTTAATTAAAATGATTAAGATTGGTATTTTGAAATATTTGAAATCTTTTAAATAATTATATCCACGTTGTACACTTGATAGGAGATGAAAATCCCATAACATCTTTGAAGCCATTACAGTAATATTTCTATTCTACTTATTTTGATTTGACTTACATAAGATCTTTTAGTCTTGACTCGAGTGTTTTGTCTTTTCATTTCACTCGGGTCAGTCTGAGCTTTTCAGTGTATTGAAGACCATTTTATTTTGGAGGATGAAGACGGAGATGAGTCTACGATTTATTATTAATTATTCCACTACATCATGTGTTCCGCTGCATTTTTTATTTATTTCTGTTGTATGTATAACTCTGATTTGTATTGTAAAAGTGTAATCAAATGTCATTTGTAAAACAGCTTCATGAACTATTTATTTGATTATTATATTTTTTCATTCCGCTGTCAGATTCTGTGTTTTGTTTTTCCTTCTTTTCTATTATTTTCTTATTTTCCCCATTAACAATCCTCCCTTTTGAATGGTTTGAGTTGACATATGTGTCTTCTTATGCACTTAGCGAGTGCAGCATGATAGGGGGTTCTCGTATTTGGGTTTAGTAGCGAGCGGATGACTCTTACTCCTATATGTCCCGCGGGGTTGGTGCAGTCGAGAGGCTGGCCGTAAAAGTAGAACACAGGTACCATTGTATGCTACGGTGGGCGTTACCCCACTGGCGTTGTCCCGTTACAGTTGGTATCAGAGCTTTGGTTTAGAGATACCTTAGCCTGTTCGGGTAAACTCATTAGAGATAGGGTTAGCAATACCCTAGAATGAGTTTGAGTGTGTGTATATATACAAGAGCGCGTATTTGTTAGTGTTATAAAATGTTTTATATAAGTTTTGAAATGAAATAATTTTTCCTAATATTATATGTTATATATAAAGAAATTTCTTTATAACTGTTATAGTTATTTGTAATGTGTTTGATTTGTGAAATGGTAATATTTAATTATTATCATTTATTATTAATTTGTTGTATTTAGTCAGTTTATAAGCATTGGCTAATTATTGTTGATTTAATTTATGGACTAAACACCAGTTTAGTAATGGTGCATTAAAGAGAATAAAATGAATAATTAGGATATTTGGTTATGAAATTGAAAGTTTGGTTGTGACTATTGTTGTTTGTTGATTGGTAGTTTCAACTATTGAAATAAAATGGAATATCTAGATATTTTGGATAGTTGAAACTTCTGAATTAATATATGAGTTGAAATGTAGAAATTTTGTTGAATTATGCAGTTGAATTTGGTAACCTTAAATTGAAAGCAAATGAAACAAGGTTAAATTTGTTATATCTATGTTAGTAAATGAATAGAATTGTTGTATACATTATTGGCATGCAATGTAATAATATACAAGTGTGAACTTTAAGCCTTGGCATGTTTAAATCGAAATTGTGATTAAGGGAAAGCTGCAAATGAGATTTTAAAAAAAAGTGTTATGAACTTAATTAAATTTATGAAATGTGGCATAAGTAAATTTGAAAAGTAAGTGAAAACTAATTGGATAAACGAATATGAACTAAAAGTGAAAATGATTTTTAATAAAGTCATAATTTGTAAATTGTTTATGAAATAAATGGATGTTGCAATAAATGTAGTATTGAATGAGAAATTTTACATATGAAGTTGAATTTAATTTAAAAATGAAGCGAAATACAAGCAATGTTATGAGAATGAATATATTAATGTTTTATATTAAATGGAGAAATTCTGTGAAACAAATATTAAAGTATGAAGTGATATTTATGTTAATCAATGAGATTAATAATGAATTTAAATCAAAATGTAATGGTGATAAAACAAATTGGAATAAGTACGTAAGTTGTACGTATATTATTTTATTCGCATAATTAATTTGATTCGGATTTGAGTACACAAGTTCGAGGTGAATTACACCATTTCGTATTAGTATTTTTCATTCGATTCTTGATGGCGAATATTTGATATGGATTTTTGATTTGATTCTAAAATTCTCTATCATAGTGTATGGCTATGCAAGGAGAATGATGGTTTCTAGTCAAGAAACCTTATCGAAGTCCGCATTAGGGAAGTCGAATGAACAATACTAGTTCGAAAGTGAACTTGTGTGATTGAGCGAGCGATCGAATGTGATTTTGTGAAATGAAGACATAGTACATCTTATGTTCTAATATTATTGATATGTTTTGACGTTGAAATTGAAAGTTGTTGGGTTGGATATTATTTGTAATTTAAATTGGAATTTTTCTTTTATGCAAAACTACTATTAATTTAAAACCATTTTACAAAACTATTTTCTTTTATTTTTCTTATACAAACTAGTTTATTCTATTTTATATACAAAACTATTTTACAAACTATTTTATTTACAAACTATGTTACAAACTATTTTATTTAAAAACTATTTTATGAACTGTTTTATTTACAAACTATTTTTAAAACTATTTTATGTACAAACTATTTTACAAACTATTCTATATAGACAAAACTATTCTAAATTCAAAACCTTTTATAAAGCAAAGATGTTCAATCCCATATGGCTCTTTATACAGCGAAATTGATTTTGGGAAAATTTGATTCTTATATAAGATGGAATTTATATAAGTATATGGTGATTTTGAAGATTATTGATTTTGGAAGGTAATCTACCTGAATAGATAAATCTTATATACAGCAGAATTTATATAAGAATGATTTGATATATTTGAGACTATTGATTTTGGAAAGTATTCGATTTGAAAATGAAATCTTATATATAATGGAATTTATATAAGTGTGATATTTGAAGTTATGATTTTGGAAGGGTACTATATATAGTATGATATATTTTGAAGTAAAAGGTATTGAGAGGTACCCTTCGTGAAGAAGTATAGTATGATATGCTTCGACCCAGATGGACTTGGGGAATCCAGGAATGGATTCGACCGATAAACCCTAATATACTTGGGTGAATTCAGAAATGGATTCGAACTAATATGGTTGTCTGGACTTAAACTCAGGAGTTTCTTGATTTTTTTTCCATGGTAGATGCTTATTTAGTTTACCCAATGGAGGCGCTTTCGATCCTGGGATCTGTTGTTTATGGATCTTCCGGGAAGGAAGTGCATCCATTACGTAAATCAGTGAATCAGTAGTTACCACTACAGCAGGGGTCGATGGTCCCTTGTTTACGAAATGGCTACAATAATTTTCTAGAATCCAGAAGGTGGAAAGATCTTCTGGAAAGTTTTGTGTCCATTGCGTAAACACTGGATCAGCAGCGGGCCACTGCTATCGTAACAACATCATTTGACATCAGATTTTGAGCTGTACTTCTCATCCCTGTTTTTTTGTATTTTTCACTGGGTGTTGAAACAGGTCTACTAAGTACTTGGAGGTTTCTAGTCTTACGCCTGATCAACGTACGACCAAAGTCTGCAAGAACGAGGATAAACTTGTTAAAACATCGAGTTATAAAAGTATTTTGATAAAGTATTATATAAAGAATATTTTGGTCACTTCTTTTCATTTCTAAAGACTTTAAAAATGTTTAAAATATTGTTATTTATGTACAACATGGTTTAATAGTAAATCATTTGTGTTGTAAATATTGTGAGAAGTTATTAATTAAATAAAACATATTTAAAGTTAATGATTATTGATTTATTAATGATGTTTAAAAGTATTTTGAGATTTAAAACTAATAAAATTTATAAATAATGGATTTAAGGTTTTCAATAACTTCTTTTTAAATATAAGTAGTGATGTAAATAATTGTTTTCAAATAGTTTACACATATTTATAAAGATGATATTTAAAAAAAATTATGTGGTATTTATAAATGAAGCAAGAAATATTACAGATGAATTTTTTTTCCGTAAAGTATTAAAGATGATGAATTGCAAATGAAGTTTTCAAATGAATATTTCAAGTAAATTTATATAGGTTTCTTTGAATGTATAATTTAAAGATATTATATAAATGAGAAAAAAAAAGATTTGCGAAGTTTTATTTATAGTAATATACTTATCAATAAATTTGAATCTCTATTTTGGAACTATGGTTTGAAATATTTACTTGATTTCGAAGCACTAACAGTAAATTTATAGGTTTATTTGTTATTTGAATTTTTGTATTTAACCATAATAAATTTTTTTCCATGATTTGAATATTCATTTTAAACAAGTGTGTAAAATTAATTATGAAGATATGAAAGTTTATACTTTGATTTGGATATTTAACGTAAGATTTGAGTATACTATTAGTTTCAGTTTAATAATCTAGGGTTATACTTATTTTAAAATATGAGTCTAATAAATTATCGGATTTAAGGAACTTTATAAAAAAAATGGAGGGGCTTATTATAATGTTTTGATATAAACTTCTAACATTGTTTAAACTTTTGAAAAATTCTTGCATAATGCTATGAAGATGTTTTAAATATATCTTATATTCTTACTAAGTGAATGAGGTTAAATGTTTAACTGAATTTTTAGATATATTGAAATACTCCTTTTCTCTTCAAGGGCGAATACCAAAAACTTGTGTAACATTTACATTCCTAATATATATATATATATATATATATATACAACTTACCAGAAATGTTTAATAAGTTGAAATGTTAATAGAATATGTAATAGGATATTATACAAGTAAAACTTAATTAATGGAGGTGTTCAATAAAATTATTTCTAAATAAGAATTTTGATGTACAAGAAATGTTATGAATGTAAGTTAATATTGTGAAATAATTTATGTAAGTACATGAAAGAAAAAGAAAAGAACGTTATATTAAAAAAATGAGCAGTAATGATGTACAAGAAACCAATTGAATAAACTTAAATATTGTGTTGAAATTATTGGTTGTTTTGGCTTATGGGAGGAAAGGATACTTCTAACTGTATAAGGATGTATAGATAATCTCTCAAGTAATTATCTAAGGCTGTTGAGCATAGGGTACACTTAGTAGTTTATTTATCATCTTGTACGATTAAAAGTTTCTGAACCTGAACAAATCATTAGTTTGGTTGTTATGGACGTATGATTGATTCCTTTGTTACATATGATGGTCATGTTGTTTGTTTGCATATGACTATTTTTTATTGTGTTGATTTGTTTGTTATTAATTGAGACAACTTAAATATAACTCTTTTCACGTAATTATTAACTTCTTTGGATTTTATAAGTGAAGTACAGGTTTATGGAAGCAATAGCTACTACTTTGGTTTCATAAATTAAGCGTTGTTTGCCCGACAAATATGTACGTTTAGGATTACGGGTTTCTAGCGATATTATATTGTTTTCCCATGGTTTGGGATGTTTATTTTTGAAATATGATATATATATATATATATATGGTAATTATTGATATTATTATTTCTCTTGGACCTCTCCGTACAAAGGAGACTCTGTCAAAAAATTCGTGAATTTTAAACTTAGAAATTTTGTGAAAAGTGAAATATTTTCAAACTTTGGTAGACTTGAATATGAAGATTTACTCGTTATTAATTGTATATTGTATTTAAATTACTTAATTATGAAAATTAATTGTTTATAAATTGAATACTTTGAATAAAATATATTGATTCCTTATTGCCTCCTTTTCCCTTTTCGAGGACGAAAAGTTTTGAGTGGGGGAGAGTGTAACGACCCGTATTTTTCGATAATTAAAGTATTTATTAAATAAGATTTTATAATTTTATATTGAAAGAAAACTAAAATTTGTGATGTTATAATGAGAGTAATAACTAGAATGTAACGTTGGTAATGTTAATATAAGGCAATTGCTAACTATTTTATTGTAATTCCAATTAATTTAAGTGACTGTAAAGTTATAATTGGTTATAACTATAAATAAGGAAATACATTGGATGTTGAAATTATATGTAATCAATTAGAATTGGCTAATATTGAATATGAAATCAGTGATGTTGTTTGAATGTTGTTGATAACTATTTAATGTAATTTCAAATTAATTGAAATAAATTTTAGGTTGACTTGGTTATAATTGTAAATAATGAAATAAATTAAATGATGTAGTTAATGGTGAACTTGTGTGTAATTAATTGAAATAGGTTAATATTGAATACAAAACCTTTTTGGGTAAGCAAATTATAACCCTTGGTTGTAAAGAATAAGATAATGGGTATAAATTATTGTTATAAACGATTGTATTAACTATTTTCTCATTAACTTATCCGTTTGAATATTGAATGGGTAACTAATGGAATTAAGGCAATTGAATGATAGGTTTAATGTTGAAATTGTATGTCAGTACACTACTAGAATTACTGTATATAGCAACGGGGGAGGGCAACGGCCGCCAACGGCAATTGACCAACGGCTTCCAACGACGAGCAACGACAACCTTTTTCCCGGAATTTTTTATAACAAAAAACACATGCCGTTGGAAGCCGTTGGAATATTACCGTTGGCGGCCGTTGCTCGCCGTTGGAAATCCGCGACTAACCTGCAGCCAAACCTTCTTCTTCCCCATTCAGTTTTTACACGAAATCAATATCAAATTTCCCAAATTTTCCCCCCTACAAAATTTCCAACCCCATTTTATCCCCTTCTACACGTTCTAGCATCCTCATCTTCGTTTGCAAGCTCCACAACCTCCAAAATCAGGTATTATTTGCTAAAACCCTAATTTTGATAAATTTTTAATTTTAGGTTAAATTGATAATTTTTGTGTATGTATTGTGCTATTGTTTGTGTAGTGTAGTGTATTTGACCTTAATTATTGTTATTAAATTAATTATTGCATGTTTAACTATGATTTGTTAAATTTGGATTATTGTTAAATTAGTTTCAAACTTAATAATTGTTACTAACCTAAGCATGAACCTCACTTGTTATTATATTAGTGATTGAATTGCGTAAAATCATACATAGAAAGTGATGATATTGACCTATAAATTGTTCACTTTTGACATGTTATGATACGATATATACGTGATACATTTTGTGCATGACTGGATGTGATTTGTGATACGATTATATGTATAACATTGTTTGTTTATTTTATACGTTGCGCGCACACACTGGATTTTTTTTTGTTTTAGGAAAAAATCATTATATATGCGTTGATTCAACATATTGTTTATTGATATATAAAAGTTCAAATTTTATGAAAATAAAATTTAAACTTTTGTATCGCTAATTTTAAAATTTAAACCCTTAGATTGTTTTTGGCCCCGTCTGATAAGTATTGTATACGACTGTTGTGTGGATATTCGTTTTTTTAACAGAACGGACATCTATATTCATCGTGTACAGTATTTGTTGGATTTGTCCCTGTATTGGACAAGTTACAAAAACAATAACTTAATTAAATCTCGTAAATCATTTCAGTTTAAACGGTTCGCAAAATTTCGGCAGCGCTTCTCTTTATGTTCCCTGTGTACACGCAATTGTGTACTGTTCAGGGAACTAAAGCGAAGTGTTGTCGAAATTTTGTTGAATCGTTTAAATTGAAATGATTTATGCGATTTAATTACGTTATTGTATTTGTAATGGGAGGTAGGATGACCCATCAACAAAGTGTCAATGATCAATTAATATCAAATTCGCTAATAAAATTGTTTACATTGAATATAATGTTCATTTCAAAATAAGCTTTAAGTATTATTTTAACAGATATAACCCAAACAAGAAGAATGTTTATAAAATTGTTTTAATAAAAAATGTCAATGCAAATTTATATCGTACTTTTTAATTATATACGTAGGTAAATGGACAATTATTTTACTGATCGGAGCTGGATGTACAAAAAACGAAGGGTCGATACTGAAGGCTCAACAAGCGAACATTTTAATAATGGTGTTAGCGTATTTATGGATTTTGCTTTACGTAATAACGGAAACTACAAAGAAATCTGTTGTCCATGTAATAAATGCAAACTGTTAAAGCATTTGATACCTCAAATGGTTAGAGTTCATTTGTGTCAGTACGGTTTCGTGTCGAACTATTTAATTTGGGATCGTCATGGGGAAAAGTTAGCATCTAATCCCGTACAAGATGAGGAGGTGGTGAGTAATGAAGTTGGTACGACAAATATTGTAGAACATATGGTTAAAGATGCTGCACGTTCAATGTTTCCTGTTCCGCAATTAACTAATGACGATGGTAATGTTGAAGAAGAACCAAATATTGGGGCAAAAAAATATATGATTTGTTAGATGCCACGAAAAAACCCCTTTGGGAAGGCTGCACAAGCGGAACCCAATTATCAGTAACTGCTGAATACATTGCGATGAAATCCAAATACAACCTCACAGAATCTGGATTTACGGCTGTTGTACAAGCTGCGAAACGACATATGCCTCCTAATAATCTAATGTGCGAAAATCATTACGAAGTAAAAAAACTGATGTCGGCTTTCGGTTTACCGTATAAAAAAATAGATACATGTCTAAAGGGTTGCATGTTGTTTTGGAAAGAAGATATCAACCTTAGAAATTGTAAAATATGTAATCAGGAAAGATACAAACCAAGAAAGATAAAGGGAAAGGAAGTCCCGTATAAGCGTATGCATTATTTACCAATTACTCCTAGACTTCAAAGGTTATATGCATCTTCTGTAACTGCGCAACATATGAGATGGCACGGTGTGAGAACACAGGAAGAAGGTACGTTAACACATCCAGGTGATGGGGAAGCATGGAAGCATTTTGACCAGAAATATCCTGATTTTGCATCCGAAATTCGTAATGTTAGACTTGGTTTATGTACGGATGGATTTTCCCCATTCTCTCAATTTGGTTCGAAATATTCGTCATGGCCTATAATTGTCACACCTTATAATTTACCTCCTTGGATGTGTATGAAAACTCCATATATGTTTCTTACAGTTGTCGTACCTGGTCCCGATGATCCGACACAAGGAATCGATGTTTATTTACAACCATTGATTGATGAATTAAAAAAATTGTGGTACGAGGTAGTAGAGACATATGATATTTTCCAAAAAAAGAACTTTTGGATGTATGCTTCTTTATTGTGGACAATCAGCGATTTTCCTGCATATGCAATGCTTTCAGGTTGGAGTACGGCCGGTCGTCTAGCTTGTCCTTATTGCATGGAAGAAACACGAGCAATTTATTTATCTCATGGAAAGAAAGTTTCATGGTTTGACTGTCATCGATGTTTTCTTCATATTAATCATCCTTTTCGAAGAGATAAAAAAACTTTACAGCTAATAGACATGAAACTTTGAGACCACCTACGGTTTGGTCAAGCGAAGAAATTTATGAACTTGTAAAGGATTATCCAAAGATACATGAAACCGGAGAACAAATTGAAATTCAAGGTAAATCATCGATTCATAACTGGTGCAAACAGAGCATATTTTGGGAATTGCCTTATTGGAAAAATCTCTTGATTCGTCATAATATTGACGTGATGCATAATGAGAAAAACGTGTTTGATAATCTGTTTAATACAATTTTGAATGTTAAAGGGAAGACGAAAGATGATTTGAAATCAAGACGTGATATCGAAGTAATATGTAATCGTCCTGAGCTTCATATAAAACCAAATGACACAAAAAAGCCAAAAGCTTGCTATGAGCTAGACAATAATCAAGTTAAATTACTTTTAAAATGGATGGAAGGATTAAGATTCCCAAATGGCATATCTTCTCATCTTCGTAGATGTGTTGACTATAAGAACAATAAACTTAGCGGGATGAAAAGTCATGATTGTCATGTTATGATGGAAAATTTGTTACTCGTAGCTTTTAAAGAACTGTTGCCCGTAAAAGTTTGGACTGTTGTAACAGAACTTAGTCTATTTTATAAAGAGATTTGTTCAACTACATTAAAAGTTGATCGTCTACGTAAACTTGAGGAAGAAATCCCAATATTGCTTTGCAAACTGGAAAAAATATTTCCTCCAGGTTTTTTCAACGTTATGGAGCATTTACCTATTCATCTTCCATTTGAAGCACGTCTTCGAGGGCCTGTGCAATATGGATGGATGTATCCATTTGAAAGGTATATTAATATTTAGTTTATTACATATTGGTTTAATTAAATGTATAAAAAATTAATTTAAAATAATTTTTGCTAGGTATTTAAATCATCTAAAGAAAAAAGTGAGACAGAAAGCTCGAGTTGAAGGTTCGATTTGCAAATCGTACATCGAAGAAGAAGCTTCGTTTTTTTTCTCTCACTATTTTAGCGACCATGTGAACATATCATTTGAAAGTGCTACGCGTAATGATGAAGGCATTGATGAAGATGATTGTCAAGCGACTTTATCTATTTTTGAAAAAACCGGTCGGCCTGTTGGTAAATGTGTGGAAGTATGGTTGGATGATAGAGATTATCAAGTAGCACACACGTACATTCTTCTCAACTGTGCCGAAGTTGCACCATTTATTAGGTAATATATATACACATACGTCTACACATGCATATCATCTACACATATGTATACACAAATATGCACACATGTATTTTAATCATAATGCAAATTTGTTCTATAATTGCAGTATTTACGAATCACAACATCCAAACGACGATATCGGTATAGAATTTGCTGCTTGGTTTTCTAACTACGTTTTTGATACAACAAATTGTGTTGTAGATGAAGGATTGAAACATTTAGCTATGGGACCAAAAAGGATAGTCAAGACATATCCAATATTCTTTGTCAACAGATATAAATTTAATACCAAAGATTACGGAGCCGAAAAATCAACTAACAATACTGGTGTATTTGTTAAAGGTAGTGATGATCCAAATGATCACATAAATGACTTTTATGGCGTGCTGACCCAGATTTTGCAGTTGACATATTTCACCCGACCCGTAGAAGAAGTTTTTTTGCTTAAATGCAACTGGTTCAGCAACGTTCCAGGTTCTGGAATAAACGTGGATCCAAAATATAATCTTATAGAAATAAAACATACTTCGAGGTATTATAAGTACGATCCTTTTGTACTTGCCAAACAAGCTCTTCAAGTTTATTATGCTCCTTACCCATCTTTAAGAAGAGATAAAATAGATTGGTCGGCTGTTTTTAAAACCAAACCAAGGTTTACATTTGATGGACGGAATATTCCTGAAGAACAAGCTTACCAAGCAGATATCGAGGAAAATAGAGGAATAATAGTAACCGACGATCAAATAGATTTTGGACCTCTAAACGATGAATCAAATGCATTAATTGAAGCATTTGAGAGTATAGAGGAACAAAATATAGAGTGCGAAGAAGAGTCTGAATCCGAAAGCGATGAGGATTGATCACTAATCAATATTTTGAGAAGGTATTTTTTTTTTCATTTTTTTGTTTCCAAAGTAATTTTATATGATATGTATCACATAGTCTCTTTTATGCTACGCCATAATGTATGTTGCGCCATTTGCATACTAAATTAATCAATGTTACTCTTGCTTTTCTTTATACTATGATTTCATATAGGTATGTCGGGACGCAGACGTTCACACTCCGGATCTTCCAGCTCACGGAGAGGTGATGATGCTGGTCCTTCACAGCCGGGTGTTCGGCCTACGGTATGGCTGAAACCCAAAGCCGATGGCAGGTAAGTATAAAAGTTTCAAAATTAAATTTTAGTCCATACAATCTTTTATCAAATATATATAGTAGTAACGGAATATTAAATGCTTTTTTCTTGTTTTACACAGTGGTGGGTTTTCGTTGGAGCCTTCCAACATAGTGCTCACGATCTCTCGACGGGCGTATATGGCTCGTATGACCTCGTGTTGGCCGAGGTGGACTGCGATACCAGAGGGGGTGAGGGAGGCTATCTGGCAGGACTTTTTGGTATGTGTGGTATATCAAATTATTGCATTATATGGTCATGTACATTATGTCAATTCATGTTTGCACTATTTGTAGCAACTGTATAACTCATATTTTTTCAAACGTGTAGGGGGAAGTGGACTTGGCCGATGCTGATGTTTCTGTTGTCCGACGCCATTGGAGCAGCAAAATTGCTAAAAACTATCGCGAAACAATAAACAGCATCAAAACATCAGGAAAGAGGCCTCATTGGATGAGTGAAGCTGTCTTTGATGAGTTCGCCACATGGTGGAGCAACGAGGATTTTGTGGTAAATCTATCATATATTTAATTTAAATTGTTTGAGGCAAATAATATATAAATAATTAAAACTGTCAAATCAATTTTTGTTTTCAATTTAAATTTGCAGAGGCAGTCCGAGAGGAATTCTGCAAACAGGAGCAGGAACCCCGTTACACATCGCGGTGGTTCCAAGTCTTTCCAGCATCACCGGGAAGATTTGGTATAATTATTAAGTAAGATAATTAGTTAATTATTTTAAGTTTTAATTTGTTAAAATATAAATAATGTATATTTATATGTGCATATTTCAGGAGAGACAACGGGGGGGGCTGTTAGTTATTGGGATGTGTTTACCCATACACATGCCTTGACTCAGGTTGATAATTCCGGTGCAGTTTCTTACTCTTGGGACCACGATGACAAAGCGCGTGCTGCCTATGTAAGTATAACATAAGTAACTAAAACTTACAAGTTAATTGAAATAACGTTAACTAAATTCAATTATATTTTGCATGACAGCAAAAGTTCCAGGAAGCGCGAACAGCTTTACTTGAGGATACGGGACGAGCTCACTTGATCCCCGATGAGGAGGATGCCATTTTTGAGTCTATCATGGATCCAGTGACCCATGGCAGACGCTACGAATATGGAAGCCAATCGGTAATTTTAAGTTAAATTTTAAGTTAGTAAATATCCTTATACTAGTGTATTCCATTCATATTTTGAACTATCCTTATACCCGCGGCAGACGCTTCCATATCCGTAGTTTGCTTTATCAATTTGTTAGCGAATATATATAGATTAGTTAATTTGCAATTATTTTAATACTAATTTTTTTAGTGTAGTTGATAATTTAAATTTGTTTACAGGCTCAGACAGCGCAAAGAGAATATCAAAAGGCTCAAGATAAGGAAGAGATTGCGCAGCTACGAGCCGAGCTTGCCGAGATGCGGGAATGCAATTTGCAGCATGAAGCAAGGACGGAGGAGATGAACCGGCGTATGGCGGAGTTCATCGCACAGTATGGACAGCCTCCTTCATCTGGTGGTTCTGGTGCGGAGTGATTTAGGTATGTTCTGTTACTGTCATGTATATTTTGGAGTTGGTGAGAATTTGATACATTCTGATGGTTTCTGTGTATATTTGGAGTTGATACATTCTGATGGTTTGGTTATGAATGTTGGTGTGGATTTTTTGATGTTGGTTATGTTTGGATATTGGTTGATGTTGAAATTTATACATGATTTGGTTATATCTATATGTTTGGAAATGTATTGGTATAGTTGTTATATATATATATATGCTCGAAATGGAGCTGTTTTGATATAATTGTGGTTGTGTGTGGCTGGAAACAAGTACTGGTGGTTTGTAACGACCCTAGATTTTAATTTAATTTAAATTAATAATTTATTGAATTTTGGAGTTAAATTAATAATTAAATGAATTTTTGAATAAAATAGTAAAATAAATCGATTGAATGAAAGCGAGTTTCCCCGACTCGATTTCGAGTGAATTTGAAAATAATAAATATATAGATATATATTTTGACTTGAGTTTAAATTGTAAATAAATATTGAAACCGGGAATAGAAAATAAATTTGACAAATTCAAATAGAAATATATAATAAGATAAACTATAAAATATAAAGTAACATATAGTTAAATTCAAACAACGTATTTAAAATAGAAATTCATTTTTTTAAATTTATAAAATAATAAAAAGCAAAGAACAAAATATATTTAGATATGAACCAGGCATAACAATTTATGCCATATACCTCTAGCTTACAAAAGTATATCATAGCCTACAACACTTAGAAAACAAAACAAATACAAGTATGCAAAGTAAAGTAAACTAATTTAACAATAAAATATCAAATACAACTTGAACAAATACAAACTGAATTGTAAACTACAAAACAAAAGAAGACAACATAACAATGTATAACATGGCAAAGTAATAAAAATAAACATATCTATGTACCAAGCACCATCATCCCAGCCGAGTAAAACATGAACACAAATAAAAGCAAATGATAAAGTACAATAGCATATCACAACAAGTAATGCAAGCCACCACAAACATCATCTCAGCCGAAGTAAGGCTGAAGTTAATAAATACATTAACATGCATAACCAAGTACAAAAGCATAAAGAAAACAAAGACAAAAATAAAATAACATCTATCAGCCACCATAAAGATCTCGAACAAGTACAAGCAAGCATCTCTATCCCATGCCTTTTGTACAAAATGATAACACCCTGTAACTCATTTCTAATATATACATCATCTTCTTTCCATTTCGATTCATTTAACCTGGGTATGCAACAAACATCATCACTCAACTTTAATTCAACAAACAAGAAAAAGAGATTACAGGAGAAACAAAACTGCAGTTTTCAAAATATGTAGTGAATTCAAGAAGCAAATTCAAGTTCATTCCAAGCTAAGCCAACCTGAAGTAAGATCAACTAAATCTTAAACAAATTACAACTTGAAGCAATTCAACAATCCAGATCAAAGAAAAGTCTGAGACAACTAAAACAGTGCAAGAGGGACCAAAACTTGTTTCAAATACTTGAGTCCTCTGTTCTTCTTTTCCAGGTGAGCAACTTCTTTGATCTGATCCATAAAATGGATGTAGTGATTTATGTTGAAGTGAAGCTGTGAAATATGGTTGCATTTACAAAAATGAATATTTTCCTCTGCATGTCTGGAAACAGAACAAAGCTTGCTTTTGTTCATTCATTCCAGATCTTAAAACTTAGTTTAAGAATTTCACCTTCTCTCTCTCTGATCTCTGTTAGGTTTAAGTGTTTAAACAAACTTTGTTTGTTAAAATATAAGCTAAGTTTTAAAATTTATATAAGTTAAAAACAACTTTCAATCTTCTCTGGAAATCAAGAAGTTAGAGTTAACTTTAAATAAGCCAAATTTCGAACTTCATGATTTACAAATTCAGGTATACAATTTGAATTCTTATTGAAAAATATGATTTTTAAAGCAGAAATTTTAAATTTTAGAGCGAGGGATTAAGATCAGTTTGGGTTTGCACGAATCATGTACTTTGGGTCGTCACGGTCGATCTCGTTGATCGGCGAGGCTGAGTTTCCTTCAGAAGATGGAGGAGTGATCAGAGGCCATGGAAAAAATAGTGGGTGGTGGTCCAGTTCATCGTGGAAGTGGTAGCGAATGTTTAATGTCTTTAACCCTAGTTTTGAAAGGTCGAAGACTTTTGATTCGTTCGTCCTATGGGATGCATCGAGTTCGACATACCTTTTGGAGATAGTAGAGGGGAGGACGACGAGTAGATTGCCGGAGTTGTAGAAATTCTGGTGGCCGAGGTTGGTTGAACGGCGAGTTTCCAGGGTTGGGGGTGATGGGTGATAGTTCGTTTCCAGGTTTGGTCATGGCGAGGTAAATTCTGTTCCAGGTTTTGATAGGAACACTCGAATTCGATTCCGAGGGGATGGAGGGTTTTTTGATGGTCGGGGGCTGATCTGAGGACGATCGTCAACTTGTGTTTCGATGCCGCGTTGACCGAAGGTGGTCAGAACCTCCGTGCACGTGCACGAGAAATTTTGACCTGGTGGTTGTTTGTCTGGAATTTTGACCTATTTGGGTAGAACAGGAGAATGCTAGGGGTTGTCTCGAGTTTTACTCGAAGCGGATGGGGGTTGGACTCGAAGTAATCTGGGGAGGCTCGGGTAGGAATTTCGTTCAGAGTTCAGCCTGAACCAGTTTAGCAGTTTGAATTTTAGTTTTAAATTTAAAATCAAAGTAAACTGAGTCTATAAATAAAAGTTTAAATCTAAGTTAAAACCAAGTTGAATCAAATGTTTAAATATGGATTCAAGATTCTTGAATTCAAAACTGTAAATTAAAAATCAGTTTTTATTTAAAATCTGAATGTTTAAACAAGTTTAAAACCAAATGGCTTTTTAAAGTAATTGGTTTTCATATAAATATTTCAATTGGATTTTGATAAAGTTCTTTTATAAAAAGGATTTTGAATATATAATCATTTGGAATCTTAAATTCAAAATGAAATTTGAATCTAAATTTAGAGTGTAATGTTTTAAATACACTTTAACATTTATGAGATCATTAATAAAGGAATAATTTATCATAGAGATAATTAAAAATATTAAAGTGGATTAATTAATAAGATAATTAAGGAATGATTTATTTGTCAACTTTATAAATTAATGATTTAGATTAATTAATTAAGATAATCAATTTTAAACTATTAATTACTTAATGAAAGTAATTAAGGGATTAATTACTTATTGTAATTAATGTTGGATATTCTAATAATTTAAGGTTAATTAATTTAATTAATAAATGATTAAAGGATAATCAATCAAAGGATTTGAAATTAATTTATGCTAATTAACCAGGATTAGTGACTAATCTGATTTAATTTGATCAGATAAATAAATTGATCCCACTTGTGAATGTTTGGACTTGACTGGATAACTGAATTGTTTGATATCCCTGATGTACGATGTTTTGTGATACACCCTGATTTATGTTTTGATCTGTGATAAATTATCTGTGATGTAATTTATTATCTGTGATTTTTATATATCCGTGATCTGTGAATAAAGATGAGCGTTATAGTTTATATCGCTTATCAACTATATCCTGTATTTTGTTATGTGAGGATTGATGTGCACTATTGTGTGTGAAACCCCTGGACCACACCTTTACACACACAAATATGGATTTCACGTGGAAATCGGTTAAGTCACAGATAATTTAAATTTGATGTTTTTGAAATTGAAATTTTAATTTCAATTGATTTTGAAATTAGAAATTTCGGTTTAAATGTGTAAAGCTTTTGAAATGGAATTTCAAAGATGAAACTTATTTTCGAATAACCTGATTAAGTTTTGAAGTTTAAATAATTTGATTTAAACTTAAATTCAAGATTTGAAATTGAACTCTATGATTTGAAAATAGGGATTAGAGATTTTATACCTGTTATATATGAGTTAAACCATTTTAAAAAGTATTGATTTTGGAATGTGAATAAAATAAAAGGGTTTTAACTCGTGCAAATATAATTGGATTCTTCTTAGACGAAAACTATTTGTTTTCAAATAATAACAGCTTTCATATAAGAAGTGAGCTTCCAATTTGTGTTGAAAGGTTTCAAATTCAAAATGAAATTGAAATGTTTTAAAAGGCTATGAATGAATTCTTTTTTGAAAGCTATGAATTAAATCTGTTTATTTTTAACAGATTTAAAATGATGTTTTGTTTAACCCATTAGAAATGAAATTGTTTTAAAAGCTATAAGTTAAATCTTTGATTTAAAGATTTAACGAGTTAATCAAATTGAAATGAGAATTGAATTGGAAAAATCTGTAAATGAATCTTTTTGTTTAAAAGATTTGAAATGGTTATTGGTTTAAACCATTTGAAAGAAAGTTTGGAATTGTTAAGTTGTGACTTAATTGAAATCCCATATCCATATGTATTTTTAATTGCGCTCACTATTCGGGTTAGCCGAGAAAGGACCTTTGGGTCGTATAACCCATTCCAAATAGTGATACGTCGTATATGGATGGCATTTGAAGACCGGTGATGAAGACCGGATATTTTCGAAAATGAAAGGACAACCTGTCGAATGTCTCTGCACTGAGTTGCTCCGGTATAGAGATTTATATCACTCTTTTTGTGACGGGAAGTCCGGACGTGATTGGAAATTATCCGGATTTGCAAGGGCTTCGTGAGAAGTGCCTTCGGTTCTGTTCGAACCCGGAACAGACTTGTATGGTTACATGTCTGACATTACACTTTGAGATATAAAGCCGATTTCTTTCAAATACATTTCTATTGGTGGCGGAGAATTTATTCTCTTAGCTTAACACCCTTCTCTGAGATGTACGAGCTCAGAGGTTATGTAGTTGAAGTTATCAGCGATATATCCCAATTTGGTAATGTGGCATGCTGAGTGTTGCTGTGTGATGATCAGTGTTTGATCATTTGTGATATGATCATTTGTTTGATCATTTATCTTTGTGATCATAGGTTGATCATCTGTTGACCCAAAGCGTGGCTTTTTGAAAAAGCGTAGCTTTGTGGACGAGACTTCGTCGAGCCTCACAACCCGGTAATGGTCGAAACAGGAATTGTGCGGCAAGGTTTTCAGGGGTAGCTCCCCTAGGGTATGACCATTCCTTCTGGAAAAGGGTAGTATCATGGTATGGAGCCCAGATACTTACTCTTGTGGATACACTTTCTTTATGATGTGTGATGTTGGTTATCGAGCGCTCGGATAAAGGTCCCAAAGGACCGGGGGTGGCATATCTGAGGTTTCTTTTATCCGTTGGGAAAAGGGGTTGCCGGCCTTGTTTGGCAGAGAACAGTTGGTTCTCGGAACGTCGCACCGGAGGCGTTTCTTTCGTGGAATAGGAAGTTCCTTAGCCTGACCATTTGTTGGAAATCCAAACAAAACAATACGAGCCCTGTACGGTTTTAGTTGTATTACCTGCCATGGAATGTGGTGGTAACCTGCTATTGAACATGGTAGCTATAGTAGGCATAAGTGCGAAATGTCTATGCTGGCTAAGATTTATATTCTACTTTCGAAATTGTTTTCTACACTATGCACTAGTAATAATATCAAATGATTTGATTTTGCGTAGTAAGCATCTTTGACTATCATAAGAAGAAATCTCCTCCAATTCTGCGTTTGCATTGTGTGTGTGGTGGGAGGTCTTATGGTAGTTTCATTTTCCAAAAGCATTGCGAATTGACTTTAAAATTCTCTGCTATTTGTTTTAAAGATAAACTGTTTTTATTGCTCACACCAGTCCCATGACTGATCCGGAGTTTATTGTTTCTTTCCTAAACTCTGGATGCTCAAAATTTTTCTACACGAGCAGTCTAGAGTTTGGTTTTTCAGATAGTCAGATTAGTAGGTTATCTGGGGCTAGTTCAGTCTTTGGATCGGACTGCACTTGCTTATCTTGGTGTATTGTTATTGGGAGTTCAAGCTATTTCTGGATTAGTGCTTTGAAGATGGAGATTATCCGCTGCTGATGTTATCGTTTTCTTTTCCGCTGCTATTTGTTGTATCATATCTCTGATGTATATTGATATTCATTGTATCATCATTGTATCTGGATATTGTATCAGATGTTGTATATCTATATTCCTTTTATTCCGCTGTGATATTTACTTAACTGTGTTATAAGCTCCGGCGACTCGGATTTGAACGCTCAAATCTACGACATTCGAGTACGATGTAAAGTATGGATGTCGATTTTCGAGCGCGAAAATCTGGGACGTTACATGGTTGGAGGCAAAAAAATATACCCAGATTTCCAACGGCGAACAACGGCTACCAACGGCTAAATGGTCACTTTCTTCCAACGGCTTCCAACGGCAACCAACGGCAAATTCCAACGACTTCCAATGGCATTCCAACGGCAATTTGGTCAACAGGATTTGCCACGTTGGCAAACTTGCCATTGGAGGCCGTTGGTATGACCCCGTTGGTGCCGTTGGAGGCCGTTGAATTGTATACCAACGGCATTTCCAACGGCGAGCAACGGCTTTCCAACGGCCTCCAACGGCCATCCGCCGTTGGAAACAGCCCTTTCTCTTGTAGTGGTAATTAAAGCAATTGTAAAGTTATTTGGTGATAAATTGAAATAAGGAAATGAATTAAATGTTATATAAAAAGGGGAAAATTATATGAAATTAATGGAAAATTGAGTATAATCAGGATTGTGTAAGTAGTCATAACATTTGTTGTTGATAATAAACTTATAAATGTGATTAAGTAAGTAAAAGGTAACATTTGTCATTTATCACTTATTTATTTAATCCATTGAAATTAAATTGAAAATCAATTGCAATTAATCTAATTACTTATTACAGTTAATATGAATTAAAGTGATAACTATAGAAGATTGAGGTAATGAAATTGTAACAACCCGGGAGTTCGTGCCGATTCGTACCGATTAATTATCGTCTTTAGACGATTACTATTCCTAGCTATTTGTTTTGGAGTTTTAAATCGGTTTGAAATTCCTTGAGAAAAATTGGTTAAGTATTGTTGGGCTTTAAAATTTTAATTATCCACTTCTTTTGTGGCCGAGATAATCATGTATAATCGTTCCTCTCTCCTTCATTTTCGAATACCCGACCCTCATTCTATTTGTTTTCGTTCGATCAAAACCCTAAGTCTAAGAAAACGAGATAATGGCGGTCTCGTCCTGGCGAATTAGGGCTTCGACTCGATTTCCTGTGAGAGATGATGGCTGCCGTGATTTCTCTCGTTCGTTCTTCAATCAAGTTAGGGCATAGGAATCGAAGGGAAGGCTGCAATGGGAAGAGCTTCGCTCTTTTTCTCCGATCAACCTCGCGATGTCGGCTCGTCTATTCGAACGAGTAAGCTGCGATTTAGGTTTGGGGTCTTCGGCAAAGGTGAGTAATTTCTTAATTACTCACATCTTATTCGATCTCATGTGTGTGTGATTTTGTGGTATCGATCTTGAATTTTTGGGTAATTCGACTTCGGTCGTGATTTCTTGACTTGTTTTGAGTTTTGCTGTCGTTGGTTCGGTCCCTGTTGTCTTTCGATGTTAAACTCTTTTGACGATGCTGATTTCGAGTCGACTTCGACACTTACTGCCATTGACTTAACTTGTTTAATATCGGCCTTGGCATCTCTGTGACAGTTGATTTTGATCCATGAGTGCACTTGACTTTTGAACTGTTCGATTTATTAGTAACTTCATTTCGGCAGTGTGTTTTTGTGAACCACGTTGACTGTTGTTTTGATATTACCAGGTTCTTCGAGTTTGGTAATTCAGTGGTTCTTAGTTTTGATGAATCTTTACTGACTTGTTCGACTCTATGTTGCTAGGCTATTTCATTTTTGTTGTATTTGGTATCTTCACTAGAGTATTGAGCTGTATTGTTCACTAATTTATTCGCTTCGAGTCTTGATTTATGCTCTTTGTTGTTGTACATTTGTGGCCACTTTGTACATCATTCTGGTTTGAAGTCTTTTGTTAGTCCATGTCTGGACATTTGGGCTCTTTGAGTTGAAGTTCAATTGCTAGTCCTATTTCAATTAATATAGATATGTATGTGTATACATACATATATATATATATATATGCATACATGTTTAATTTTATTTGCTCGGCTTTGATTGGCATTTTGTGAGAATAGGGACTTTGACTTGTTCAGTTCTTTCCCTTGATTGACTTCACTATAACAGACAGTGTTCGATTCTTCTTTTTAACACATTAACACTGATGTGGTTGTTTAAATATTTTTGAAACTGCACTTGATTTACATGTGCAATGAGTGGCCCTTTTTGAAACTGCACTTGATTTAAATATTTTTGAAACTGCTCTTTTTAACACAGACTTGGGTTGCACTGAGTGGCTCTGATTCATGTATATGCCTGTTTGCCTTTGTGCACTCCTGCAGTCGGATGTATCTATATTTATTGTATTACTGATTTTGAATCTTGATGGTTGCTTGTTGCTTATGCCTTGACTTCGAGCTCTGTCTTTGTCATGTGCATGTGGTACTGTTTTGGTCTTGTTCTTGTTCATGTAGTTTGCACTTGTTGGTTCGATTCCGCCTTCATGTGTTTAACATTGGGCAATTCTGCATTTTAAATACGTATTTCCTGATCTTGAGTTCATCTCTGGTGCATTTAAGTTGGTATCTGGACATGATTATGGACTTTTGCACATTTAGTTGCATTTGTACACTTGGTCAAAATTGATCCTTGATGTTCATGTGAACTGTGCATTCATTGTTGCCATATCTTGGCTTCTGTCTATGATCATGTGTGGTTTTGTAGTTGTTTGAGTTCACTGTTTCCTTTTTGCTTGAATTGGTTGAGAATGGTTTGTTGGTCCTTGATGGTTTTAGGTTGATTTTTGAGATGTTATAGCGAGTTGAATCCAGTCTCAAAGACTTGGGTTTGACCCTGTACACGAATGTAACTTTCATTGTGCATTCGTATGTAATTTGTTCCTCTGATTTAAGTTAGTTAAAAAAAATTGTTGTTTTGGTTCATTTATATTGACCCTGCAGTTTTGATAGCTGTTAGTATCCACTGTTGTGATGCTTTCACGTACTGTGTGGCGAGGCAGTGCACGCGTGCGTGTACTGCAGCCACACAGAAATTTGATTGGATTGATCATTTCGAGATTTTAATTATCCATTTAATAATTGGAATCTGTTGTAAATTGTTGTTTAGACAATCCTGGAGTTTTCGTATTATCTTCATTGATAATCGTTTTATATATCTTTGCTGGTGATTTAGATTAGCTGATTTGTTGTTTAACACTGTTTAGTGTTATATCTGTCGTTATCCAACTCCTTATCGAGAGTCGGATATACGAGATTTCTGTGACAGTCGTCTATTGAGATTGATTATTATTGCTTCTATGCATTAATAACTGAGTTTGAATTAGACTGACCCGTGTATTATTTTCTTTTGAATGTAATACTCGGGTCAGACCCGAGTTATTTCAGGTTGTAGTTTTCCTGCTTTGAGTTGTTGTTTGGGCAATAAAGACTCTTTATATCTTCTGAAGTAGTTTTCGTCGTTTTGTAGAAGTCGTGTCATTGTATAGGATGTTATGTATTCATGTATATTAGTTGATAATGTACTTGTATATATAACTTCCAGAGTCGACAGTTGTAGTTGTATCATATGTATTGTGTCAACTATATTGTAACTAACATCAGTTATATATATATATGAGACTTTTGTTTTATCTATGTTCCGCATTTATATTATCTGTGTTATTATTATACCTAATGTCCTAAACTATTATGAACCATCGTAGTTTGTTTTGTATTGGTAATTGGGTATGTCGATGGGAGTAAATAAACAAGAGATGAAAATTGAAAAAGTATATACCACTCCTATCGAGGTAACCATATTAGTGTAAGGCCAACTACGGATGGCCGCTCCTACCCAGCCTTATTCTTCGCAATAACAGACAGTATTTCTTTTAATACTCTTTGTTATTGTGAGCATAGAGGTGGGGCGTTACAGTTGGTATCAGAGCTTGGGGTTTATGGACATAATATAAAACATAACTTAGATGGAACATGTGTTACAACTATTGGTCGATGTTTTATTTGTGATTTGAGTCAAAACTAAAGTTTTGAAACTTTGATGAAATTTTTAAATATCTTTATTTAAAAATAAAAGTGAGATTGTGCTTTGATGATTTGATTGATTTGTGTTTTGTTATCAGAGTGCACAGCGGAAACAGTGAAACTGTCTTCGCTGAATACGGCTGATAATCTTTTTGATTTAAAAAAAAAATCAAAATATGAAATTGAAATAAATTTCAGTTGTTGTTTACACAGCTGTAATTATTTTGTTTCTTTGAAAATTTCGAATCCAATTTGAGGATTCGAAGTGATTGCAGTTATGTGAATTTTGTTGAGATTTTAGCTGGTTTTCTTTTATGCTAATCATTGTTGATTAGATTTTGCTGTTCTGAATTATCTTCATTGAAGATATATTTGAATGATTTCTTTGTTCATTTTGTAGTACGTGCAAATTTGAATTGCACGTTAACTACATTTATCTTACGTTGAACCGATGCTTGGTTATGAAACGTATTTTGTTGCCGTTATTTTTATAACGGGATTATTTTTACACCAATGCTAAATTTTTGAAGCACGGTGTTTTGTGGCATTTTGATGAATGAAGATTCACTGGTATTACATTTTGATGTAAATTATTTTGATGAGATTTTGATGTTTGAAAATTACTGTCGCTTTGACTTCAGTAACATTCAAATTTTTAAAAGTGGATTTTCAAGCGGTTATACCGCAATGCTGATTTGTGACCCTTTTTTTACGGTATTTTGAGAAGTACAATTTCCTTATCGAAATTGTTACTAATATTGCTGCTTTAATCACGTGATTGGAAAATTGTTTTAAAATGAAAATTGTTTTATAAATTTTTAACAGTTTGCGTTTTCAAAAGAATGAGGAAGCGACTTAAACGATTCAGCAAAATCGAGGACTATAATCCCTTTCTTTTACTGATTCGCTTAACTCCGGACTTGTTCAGTTGAGAATGTGAATTGTTATTTGTATAAAATAAATAAAATTGTTTTCAGAAATTTTACAGTTTGCGCTTTCAAAAGAATGAGGAAGCGATTTAAACGTTTCAGCAAAATCGAGGACTATGACCCCTTTCTTTTACTGATTCGCTTAATTCCGGACTTGTCCGTTTGAGAATGTAAAGTGTATTTTTACAAAATACACAATTTTGCACTTTCAAGGAAACCATGAAGAGAATCAAACGATTTAGTAAAACACGTGGTATGGGACATGTGCGTTTTCTATTTCGGTTAATTCCGGACTCGTTAATTGAAATATTTGATGATTTCGTGTGCTCTCGAGCCACTATGAGGACCTTCGGGTCATTTGTTGGACCTTCGGGTCAAATACCAGTACTAGACCTTCGGGTCATTTGTTGGACCTTCGGGTCATTTGTTGGGCGCCAAAATTATGTTGAGTACTTGGTAGGCTTCAGCCATTTGTTGATGCACGTGCGGCGAATTAAAAACTCGCCATCTGATGGGATCGATCCAAGCTTTTATGTTGATTTTCTAGTCTTCTTAATTGATTTCTAGATATTTGTTGTTTCCAATTATCTGCAGGTAATTGGATATTTGTTGATATGAGTTCTGATTATTGTTTTTGATAATCGGATATTTGTTGTTTCTAATTATCGCTTGTGATAATTAGATATTTGTTGATATGAGTTCTGATTATCGTTTTTGATAATCGTATATTTATTGTTTCTAATTATCGCTTGTGATAATTAGATATTTGTTGATATGAGTTCTGATTATCGTTTTTGATAATCGAATATTTGCTGATTTGAGATTTAATTATCGCTTTTCATAATTAAATATTTGCTGATTTGAGATTTAATTATCGCTTTTGATAATTAAATATTTGCTGATTTGAGATTTAATTATCGCTTTTGATAATTAAATATTTGCTGATTTGAGATTTAATTATCGCTTTTGATAATTAAATATTTGCTGATTTGAGATTTAATTATCGCTTTTGATAATTAAATATTTGCTGATTTGAGATTTAATTATCGCTTTTGATAATTAAATATTTGCTGATTTGAGATTTAATTATCGCTTTTGATAATTAAATATTTGCTGATTTGAGATTTAATTATCGCTTTTGATAATTAAATATTTGCTGATTTGAGATTTAATTATCGCTTTTGATAATTAAATATTTGCTGATTTGAGATTTAATTATCGCTTTTGATAATTAAATATTTGCTGATTTGGGATTTAATTATCGCTTTTGATAATTAATTAATTGCTGATTTGGTATTTAATTATCGCTTTTGATAATTAATTAATTGTTGATTTGAGATTTGAGTATTGTTTTTGATAATCGAATAATTGTTGATTTGAAATTTGATTACCGTTTGTGGTAATTAAATATTTGTTGATTTGTTTTCTGATTACCGTTTTTGATAAGTAGATAATTTGTGATTTGACGTTTCCTAATTATCGTTGTTGATGATTAGATTTGTCGTTTTCTAATTATCGTATCGATAATTAGATATTATTGTTTTGTGATTTCTGAATTTCAGTTATCAAAATGATAATTGAATGTGCTGATAATTGTATTTATTCAGTTCTGTTGTTTTCTGATTATCTATCCGATAATCAGACTTTGTTGAGAATTTGTAAATTTCTTTTATGAAGTTGAAAAATTTCTTTGGTGTTTGTGTTTTTGATCTTTATTTTTCTAGCTTAACTAGTTTATGTTAGAAGAATAATTGTTATAGACAACTTTAAGTATGAAAATTGCGGGGACGCAATTTTTATAAGGAGGAGAGTCTGTAACAACCCGGGAGTTCGTGCCGATTCGTACCGATTAATTATCGTCTTTAGACGATTACTATTCCTAGCTATTTGTTTTGGAGTTTTAAATCGGTTTGAAATTCCTTCAGAAAAATTGGTTAAGTATTGTTGGGCTTTAAAAATTTAATTATCCACTTCTTTTGTGACCGAGATAATCATGTATAATCGTTCCTCTCTCCTTCATTTTCGAATACCCGACCCTCATTCTATTTGTTTTCGTTCGATCAAAACCCTAAGTCTAAGAAAACGAGATAATGGCGGTCTCGTCCTGGCGAATTAGGGCTTCGACTCGATTTCCTGTGAGAGATGATGGCTGCCGTGATTTCTCTCGTTCGTTCTTCAATCAAGTTAGGGCATAGGAATCGAAGGGAAGGCTGCAATGGGAAGAGCTTCGCTCTTTTTCTCCGATCAACCTCGCGATGTCGGCTCGTCTATTCGAACGAGTAAGCTGCGATTTAGGTTTGGGGTCTTCGGCAAAGGTGAGTAATTTCTTAATTACTCACATCTTATTCGATCTCATGTGTGTGTGATTTTGTGGTATCGATCTTGAATTTTTGGGTAATTCGACTTCGGTCGTGATTTCTTGACTTGTTTTGAGTTTTGCTGTCATTGGTTCGGTCCCTATTGTCTTTCGATGTTAAACTCTTTTGACGATGCTGATTTCGAGTCGACTTCGACACTTATTGCCATTGACTTAACTTGTTTAATATCGGCCTTGGCATCTCTGTGACAGTTGATTTTGATCCATGAG
This sequence comes from Allium fistulosum, assembly GCA_030737815.1. Lineage (NCBI taxonomy): Eukaryota > Viridiplantae > Streptophyta > Magnoliopsida > Asparagales > Amaryllidaceae > Allium > Allium fistulosum. The sequence goes on from CM060902.1 coordinate 1,531,324,961, forward strand.
TGCACTTGACTTTTGAACTATTCGATTTATTAGTAACTTCATTTCGGTAGTGTGTTTTTGTGAACCACGTTGACTGTTGTTTTGATATTACCAGGTTCTTCGAGTTTGGTAATTCAGTGGTTATTAGTTTTGATGAATCTTTACTGACTTGTTCGACTCTATGTTGCTAGGCTATTTCATTTTTGTTGTATTTGGTATCTTCACTAGAGTATTGAGCTGTATTGTTCACTAATTTATTCGCTTCGAGTCTTGATTTATGCTCTTTGTTGTTGTACATTCGTGGGCACTTTGTACATCATTCTGGTTTGAAGTCTTTTGTTAGTCCATGTCTGGACATTTGGGCTCTTTGAGTTGAAGTTCAATTGCTGGTCCTATTTCAATTAATATAGATATGTATGTGTATACATATATATATATATATATGCATACATGTTTAATTTTATTTGCTCGGCTTTGATTGGCATTTTGTGAGAATAGGGACTTTGACTTGTTCAGTTCTATCCCTTGATTGACTTCACTATGACAGACAGTGTTCAATTCTTCTTTTTAACACATTAACACTGATGTGGTTGTTTAAATATTTTTGAAACTGCACTTGATTTACATGTGCAATGAGTGGCCCTTTTTGAAACTGCACTTGATTTAAATATTTTTGAAACTGCTCTTTTTAACACAGACTTGGGTTGCACTGAGTGGCTCTGATTCATGTATATGCCTGTTTGCCTTTGTGCACTCCTGCAGTCGGATGTATCTATATTTATTATATTACTGATTTTGAATCTTGATGGTTGCTTGTTGCTTATACCTTGACTTCGAGCTCTGTCTTTGTCATGTGCCTGTGGTACTGCTTTGGTCTTGTTCTTGTTCATGTAGTTTGCACTTGTTGGTTCGACTTCCGCCTTCATGTGTTTGACATTGGGCAATTCTGCATTTTAAATACGTATTTCCTGATCTTGAGTTCATCTCTGGTGCATTTAAGTTGGTATCTGGACATGATTATGGACTTTTGCACATTTAGTTGCATTTGTACACTTAGTCAAAATTGATCCTTGATGTTCATATGAACTGTGCATTCATTGTTGCCATATCTTGGCTTCTGTCTATGATCATGTGTGGTTTTGTAGTTGTTTGAGTTCACTGTTTCCTTTTTGCTTGAATTGGTTGAGAATGGTTTGTTGGTCCTTGATGGTTTTAGGTTGATTTTTGAGATGTTACAGCGAGTTGAATCCAATCTCAAAGACTTGGGTTTGACCCTGTACACGAATGTAACTTTCATTGTGCATTCGTATGTAATTTGTTCCTCTGATTTAAGTTAGTTAAAAAAAATTGTTGTTTTGGTTCATTTATATTGACCCAGCAGTTTTGATAGCTGTTAGTATCCACTGTTGTGATGCTTTCACGTACTATGTGGCGAGGCAGTGCACGTGTGCGTGTACTGCAGCCACACAGAAATTTGATTGGATTGATCATTTCGAGATTTTAATTATCCATTTAATAATTGGAATCTGTTGTAAATTGTTGTTTAGACAATCCTGGAGTTTTCGTATTATCTTCATTGATAATCGTTTTATATATCTTTGCTGGTGATTTAGACTAGCTGATTTGTTGTTTAACACTGTTTAGTGTTATATCTGTCGTTATCCGACTCCCTTATCGAGAGTCGGATATACGAGATTTCTGTGACAATCGTCTATTGAGATTGATTATTATTGCTTCTGTGCATTAATAACTGAGTTTGAATTAGACTGACCCGTGTATTATTTTCTTTTGAATGTAATACTCGGGTCAGACCCGAGTTATTTCAGGTTGTAGATTTCCTGCTTTGGGTTGCTGTTTGGGCTATGAAGTCTCTTTATATCTTCTGAAGTAGTTTTCGTCGTTTTGTAGAAGTCGTGTCATTGTATAGGATGATATGTATTCATGTATATTCGTTGATAATGTACTTGTATATATAACTTCCAGAGTCGACAGTTGTAGTTGTATCATATGTATTGTGTCAACTATATTGTAACTGACATTAGTTATATATATATGAGACTTTTGTTTTATCTGTATTCCGCATTTATATTATCTTTGTTATTATTATATCTAATGTCCTAAACTATTATGAACCATCGTAGTTTGTTTTGTACTGGTAATTGGGTATGTCGATGGGAGTAAATAAATAAGAGATGAAAATTGAAAAAGTATATACCACTCCTATCGAGGTAACCAATATTAGTGTAAGGCCAACTACAGATGGCCGCTCCTACCCAGCCTTATTCTTCGCAATAACAGACAGTATTTCTTTTAATACTCTTTGTTATTGTGAGCATAGAGGTGGGGCGTTACAGAAATGGTAAGCCAACGTTAAGTATATTTATAAGATGATAATTGATTGAATACTAAGATGAAAATAATAATAAATATATATTGGAATTTAAATTAATTAATGAATTTATTACCATTAATTTGACTTGGAATCTTTCAATAAAAGGGAAAGAGAATTTATTTGAAATTAATGGCGTTTAATGAAATAAATGTACGTTTGTTAGGATCCGCTTTAAGGTGTAATTTTGTAATTAATTACAATTATGTCGATTTGGAATCATTCAATTTAAAAGAGTAAAAAAAAAATATTAATTTTAATTAATGGATTTAACGAAAGAAACATACATTATTGTTAAAAATAAAAAGAAGTTATAATAAAAATAAAATGAACATTTTCATTTTAAAGGTAAAAATAATTTTATAAAAAGAAGAAAAAAATGAATTTTAAAACAATATTTTACAGTCATTAAATATCAGTTTGAGGCTGTATATAAGTAATTTTAACACTAATCTTGAAATTTAAATTAAATTAACTTTTTAGGTTTCGTGATTGCGCTTTGAGAAAAACTTAATTTTGAAAAAAACTTGAATTTGAGTTCCGGATCATCTTTTATTTTGTGTAACGTTACGTTGGTTGTTGTATTCAAATTTATTTATTGTATGTTAATTATGTTTAAACGGGTGTAAAAAAAGTATATTTGGTGTTAATATATTTAATTGAGTGGAACATGCAATTAATTAGATCATAAGTGGTCCCTTCATTTTCTTATTATTCAATACACCTACCATTATTTCCACATTTGGTTTTATTGCAATTCTCTGATGTAGTTGAAACGTGAATTCACATCCTTTCTCATTCTTCCATTTTGTTTATTTTATTACCCAAAGCATTTACTTAGATCATATAGCTTCATTTTATTTGTCCTTTCCATACCTATTTCGTTTGTTACTTCCCTTTCTTCTTTTGTTTCATATCATATCCCATTCTTTCCCCTAAAACTTCATTATTTTTCAAACATTAGGGCCTCTATTTTTTTTCCTCAAAGTCTCAATGTCAACATAGCTTTATACCTCCACTTAGTTACTGCCAATTCATTTTAATGAAGCTATGTTCAAAAAATAAAGAAAAAAGTGTGAGCATCATTTCTTCCTCAACCACATCCGCACCTTTCTTCATCACCTTGCCTTCTTTTGTAAGAAGCCTTCAAAAAAATAAACAATGAGAATTAGCTTTCATGGTTTTGGCTTTCTACTTCTTGTCTTTGTTTTGGGTACATTAAATTTGAAAACGTGAGTTATTTAAGTTTCTTATTTTAATAATTAAATGTGTACGTATTTTTCTAATATATCCTTATAACATGAATATCTTCCACATACGAGCTCCAATACATGCGTAGTTTCTTCCATTGGGCTCGTATTGGAATTCCTGACGACATGAAATAGGTTTGGCTGAGTTTGGAGACTGTTGGGAAAGGCATCTTTGTTTGGATTTTTGCGTTCTAAATATCAAAGGTGAGTGTTTTGACCCACTCACGAATATTAAATTATCTTGTGTTAGTTAAATTAAATTTAATGTGATTAGAAATTTATTGGTTGTTATTTGGTATTTTTTCATATTGTCATTTAAGTTAAATTTTAATTTATATTTAATTGAATTGCCATTTAATTAATATTGAATATAAATTGCTAGTTAAACACCTGATAATGATAATAAATTGATTATTGTGATTTATTGGCTGATTTGGATGTTGGATTGTGATGGATGTTATTGGGTGACATTTTGGATGATTGGATGTTTATTTATGTATATATCTTTGTTATCACTATGGATTGAAATGATAACCCGAGCGGTTTCCATTGGTTTGGAAAATTTTATTTTGGATACTGGTTGAAATGACATATACCCATATAATTTTTTGAATTTGGATTATTTATTGGAATCGAATTATTTGGAAGGTTTAAGTTTTAAATTTAAACTTCGGATTTTTTTAATTAAAATGATTAAGATTGGTATTTCGAATTATTTGAAATCTATAAATAATTATATCCACGTTGTACACTTGATAGGAGATGAAAATCTCGTAACATCTCTGAAGCCATTACAGTAATATTTCTATTCTACTTATTTTGATTTGACTTACATAAGATCTTTTAGTCCTGACTCGAGTGTTTTGTCTTTTCATTTCGCACGGGTCAGTCTGAGCTTTTCAGTGTATTGAAGACCATTTTATTTTGGAGGATGAAGATGGAGACGATTCTACTATTTATTATTAATTATCCACTACATCATGTGTTCCGCTGCATTTTTTATTTATTTCTACTATATGTATAACTCTGATTTGTACTGTAAAAGTGTAATCAAATGTCATTTGTAAAACAGCTTCATGAGCTGTTTATTTGATTATTATATTTTTTTCATTTCGCTGTGAGATTCTGTGTTTTGTTTTTTCTTCTTTTCTATTATTTTCTTATTTACTCCATTAACAATCCTCCCTTTTGAATGGTTTGAGTTGACATGTGTGGTTTATTGTCGATTTAAACCGTCCAAAAAGGTAGGTCGTTACACCTTCCCACCTCATTACCCTTGTCTCCCCCTTCATTTCACACATCCAAACATGCCTCATCTCCTGCCAATATACATTTGAAATTCAAGTGTACTTATGTCTCCTTATGTTTCTTTTCACTTTAACCATTTTTTTCTTATTTTACTTTTCATAAAAAGTCACACCATAATTTCACAAACTTAAATATATTTATATTTCTAAAATGTGCTACCTTATTTATAAATGAATGTGAATTTATTTACACTAGAGTTCAAAATGTTTTTGACAAATTTTAGACGGCGAAAAGTCAAAAATTCGGAAGACCTTTTTGGTCACATTTTCGATTTTTCTTCGAACTAAATATTTTATAAATAAATTTTGAAAACCCTTTCACCATCACTAACCATTATTTTGAAGAGTTTTATTTTAGTTACAAAATCCGTTAATTAATTATCTAAAAATATATTAAATATCCATGTTTTAAAGTGATTGATTCAAAGATCGTTACATTTTTCTTTTTAAAGTATTTATACTTCAAAGTATTTTTATGTCAAATTATTACTACTTTTCCAAAATCATTTGAAAACTTTATCAAAGTCATCGGGATTTAAATTCTTTGGAAATCCATCTTATTTTCAAAACATATTTTATAATCCTGATTTTAAAAAAATCAACTGAAATATTTCTTTTTAATAAACACCTTTTTATTAAAGTCCAATTCTTTTGATCCAACATTATCATTGAACGCCTTATAGTCAAACTGTGAAACTTAATTCACAAGATGTTTGTTTTATTGTTTCTATAAATTCTATTTACCCAACCTATGATGGAAAAAGGAAAACTACCAATAAATCAGATAATAGTCAATGCTCAAAATCAGACAAGCATGACTAATCCAACCCAATATGATGATAATTAAATATTATCAACTCCTAACAACAATCACATCAAATTATTTCTTTATACATAAAATATATTCCTAGGTAAAATTATTTCATTTACCAATTTTAAAACGATACTATATTGATTTGCCTAGTTTAAGCGTTTAGAAACCCCTATTGACACCATGGTGCCCTATATCTCGACCAGAATTCGTAAACCACTCAACCGATAAATCAACACAATATAAAAGATTTTTATAGCACTAACAAATACACACTCGATATATACACACAAACTCATTTTAAGTTCTCACTTATTTTATCTTAAATGAGTTAACCCCGCCAAAGTTTAGATGTTCGCTCAACCTAAGCTCTGATGCCACATGTAATGATATGCCTTTCTTGCACCTAAAGACGACACTTAATACATCTTTGAAATTCGTATTCTGATCATTTAAGTGTCCGAAAGATAGGTTATTAGGGGTGAAGAAAGAAGGAGGTAAAATAGAAACTCACATCATGACGAGTAATATATAATATACCTTACAAAAAGAAATCATCTTTATTTATACACAACATCATAGTACACTATCCTATTATCAACCTGGATAGCAAGAAAAGTCTGTCCTTACAAATGCTGATTAACACAAAATGAAAAAGGAAGAAACAACAACGGAAGAATGTAAGATACATTAATACGTCTTGGAGAATACAGCTCGTCTCCTGAAAGCTCCAAAGGATCCAGCTTAATTTGGAAAATATGCTCGGGCTGACCCGAGCATTATAAGAAAATAACGTCCGGATCAGTCTGGTAAAACCAGCGTGAGAAATTCAAATCACAATGAATTTTATTTAATTAACTTGTACAATCCTTTAAAATTATAGGTAGTCCGTAAGTCCATGCCACACATAAACACGGACGGTTTTTACCTTACAATAACCAAAAACACTTTCTATAGAAAATCAGTGATATTATAAATATCTAGGATACAAATACATATTAACCATAGCTGACATTGTTACACTAATTAAATTTCAGCATAATAGGTATACAATCAAGTACGAAGGCTCATATTGGAAAATGGATTCCAACTATGAAAGGGTAAGGTTCTACCCACCAAATATGGACACCTCTAGATAAAATGTACTGGAGGCTACAATACGTTGCATCTTTGCTACTCAGGACCGGTGATGTACATGTAAAAGCGTATATTTATACTCTTATATTTAATCTTCTTTTGTTAAAATAAAAGGCATATTAGGGTGATTTTACATGTCTAAACCAAAAATACAAAAGGGTTTTCAAATCATCACATACATTAACATGTGGGCAAAATGGTAATTTTTAGGTAAACTAATTTGAAGAAAATTTACTTGCACATTTTTATTTTTTTATAGGAATTTTGGACTCAAAATGGAAGAACTTATGCATGCATATACATGGGAAATAAAAAGAATGAGAGGAGGATGGAAATAATGCAACATGGAGGAGCCCACTTGCTTATGGACCACAATTAAAAGCAAATGCACATGTTAGTGGAGATTAAAGACAAAAGCACATGTTAGTGGGGATTAAAGACAAAAGCACATGTTAGTGGGATTAGTCAATTCCTTAATGATTACTTGGAGGCTACAAAAACTAAGGGTATTTTGGGTAGCTCCCTAAAAATGGATTAGGGTTTTAGGCATGTATAAATACCACTTTATGTTTCATGCAATCTCCTTCTTCTTATGCAAATTGTAGTCACAAAATCAATGATAAATAAAATGGCTTCTTAAGCCTCTTCTTATTTTCTTTTATTGTCTATATGCTTTCCTTCCCTTCATGTTATTTTATTTCATGCTCTTTTATTTAGTTTATGCTTCTTTATTTCGTGTTAGTAGTTAGTTTTAATTTATGCAACTAGTTTAGTTTCATTTCATGTAAGTAGTTAACTCTTTTTTATTAGCTCTCATTTTACTTGCTTTTTATGTTAAAATCATTTTGTGTTGAGATGATTTCAATTATGAGAAGCTAAACCTCTTCAATTTAGGGGTAATGAAGCTCTCATGAATCATACTAAATCAACGTAGAATGATTTTTTTTTGTAGTCCCTTGTTTGGTGCTTAATGTAAATTTATAATGCTGGAAGGTTATGTTTTTTTAGTGAATTTGATAGCCTATGTTGACTTCTCAAATAGGCTATGCTTAATCCAATATTAACATAACTATTTGATCATTTGCCTAAGTGATTTTGATCAAAATTAAAAGTAGAATCAATATTTGATGTTCTATATTACTAATCTCAAAATGGTAAATAGATCATGCTTAAATTAGATTTTATTTTTAATTACATATTCATTTTCATGAGATTTTAAAAGTGGCTTTGAATGGTGTGTTAGAGTTTGATGGTTTAAGTTGTGCTAATTAATAGTACAAATAAACCATACTTATAATAAACACGTCAACCATTTCTATCTAAATTTAAAGTTAGAGATTATAGATTAATTTTGTGTTGATTATATGAATGATTGGAAGTAGATTTACCTCTAAATTGCTCTTTAATCTCATTGTTTTATTATTATACTCACTATAGTTTAGTTTCATTTTTAGACAATTTTTAGTTAACAATCTTCTTTCAACTTTAAGTTAATTTGGTTAAGTAAGCTTAGAATTAGTGAGTTCCCTGTGGATCGACCCGTACTCACATACGTACTTCGATTGAATGCCAGGCGTTTGCGGTTTTTATTATTACATTTTCGACGGTATTTTAATCGATAGAATTTTCCGTCACGAACAATTTTTTAGCGCTGTTGCCTGGGAAAGCAGTTTAATTTTGATTTACTCTTCGAATTATTTCTACATTTGTTTTATTTTGTTTTATGTTATTTTTCATAAAAAAAATCCATATTCCATTTGTATTTGTTTTGTTTGTGCATTGTTAGTTTCATTAAACAAAAAGACATTGCACTTGCTACATTACATTTGAATTTACATCACATTAGCATTTTTAATTTTTATTACATTGCATTTTCGGTTTGCTACATTGCATCACATCTCCACGTTTCTCTGCATTTGAAAAAAAAATTACCTTGCATTTATTACAGACCGTTACAATTCTGTTGCATTTCTGTATCTTGCTCTCTGTTACAGCTGTTTTCTTTTCTTTTATATAAAAAATTTCTAAGCATTTTCTTTTTAGTTTCAAACTATACATTTATGTTTTCAATAAAACATTCTGTGTTTTTGCAATACAACTTGTTTTCTCATTACATTTCTTCATCCATTTTGTGCATTTAATTTCTTCTCTATTTTTGTATATTTCTCACTCCAACTTCCTTCACCACTTCTCCAAGTTCAACTGCTACACCAAATCATCAGACTTTCCACTGCCTGGACTGCCACAATAGCCGTTCACCTCATCCACCACAACCACTCCTTAATCAACCACTTCCAATTCAAGAAGCCACTATAGTTTTCACCTTTCAGTCACCCAAATCCTGCATCACCATCACCTGACTGCAACACTTCATATTACCATCATCCCTTATCATCCCCATGCCATCACACAATCTTCATCACCTCAATCTCCACGCTCCTCAAACAAACCTCTATACACAAATATCAAAATCGCCCGAACCTGAACACCTTCATTACTATTTTAACTCTACAACCATACTACATATGTCCCAACTCCCAAGCACTAACCGCTACCTCAAATCACCACCGTGTCCAGCTTGATAAACAAACTCCTTCTATAACTCCTCTTCACAACAACCTACACACCACTGAGACCATTCTTCACCATACAACCACACATCTGACTCAGTTACCAACCATCACCGCAACCGAAGCTCGCCTCAAATACAACACTTCACTACAGCAACTCGCAAAACCACCCTCACCGAAAAGCTCAACCTACCATCTGAATTCCAAATAAAAATCATGACTTTTGACCCTAACCCGACAGCCTACATCAAATTGAAAGCCTCATATCCATCCCGCTGCCAACAAACGCGACACCATCAACCAGCTGCGACCCAAAACCTTTAATTCCCTAACCCGAATCACGAATCGCAGAACAGCCAAGACCCCAAATCGTGACCCATCATCGCAACCGCTTCCTCCTTGCTCCATCAAAAACCACCACCATGACCAACCGCATGCCCAATCATAATTGCAACCACCAACAGCCGCTAATTTTATTTTTTTCCCTCTGTTTCGCGTTTTTCGTTTTCTCGTTTAATTTGATTTCGCGATTTCATTCAAAAGAAAAGTAAATTCGAAGTGTTCTGTTTGGATATTTGATCAGTTAGCGAGCAGGCTTACTTTTGTGCTTGTGGATTTATGGGCCTGAGTTTGAATTTTTTTTTGTTAAAGTTTTTTGTTTAGTTTGTTTAAGTGTTTTTTTTTGAATTTGAGTATTTGAGTTTGAATATTTAATTGTTTGTTTTGTTTTGTTTGTAAGTGTTTCGTTTTGTTTGTTTAAGTGTAAAAAAAATCTTGTTCAAATTTTCAGGTTGTAGGTTGTAGGAAATAAGAACAAAAGGAATTGCTACTAAATATTGCGCTGCTTGCTTATTTGCTTGAAGGAAAAAAATCGCCACTTTAAAATAAAATTTGCTAATAATTCTGCACGCTCTGATATCGTGTTTTTATTTTCTGTTTTTATTTCCCTTGCATTATTGGTTGCTTACATTTAAAAAATCCAAAACAATCTCATTTGTAATTGCATTGTTAATACACATCTAATTTTTGTTTTGCATTCATTTCATCTTATTTTATTTTCTAAGGGCAATACCCAACTTCACAGTGTGGGAGATTTCATCACCCCTTCCTTGGCCCACAAATTGGACATCATCTTAGAAATTGACTAATAATAATGGTTAGATGTTGGACTTAAGGGAGTCACGAGCTCATCTAGGGCAAAATTGTATCTTGTCAAGTTGATTTCCTTTAATAATTTATTTCTTGGAGTCTAGGCTATGGCAGAGCAATAATCATTTATAAATATTATGATGATTCGTAAATATTATAGTGATTGTTTCTCTGAAGGTACTTAAACCTTCGGCTGCATTGCTATAGTGATTCATGGTGCATCGATAACTCCTGTCTGTTACCTGGCTAAGAACTATTTTGTTTAATTAAGTCAATGTTTTCTTATACAGTTTTGGGTTAGGAGCTACTAAGGATAGAAAATATGTAGTTTAGTCCTTGCATTCATTTAGTTGCATTACTTCATGCATATATAAAAAAAGAAAAAAAAAATCCAAAAGTTAAAAAAAATCACATTTTCCTTAATTTAGTTTATAAAAAAAAATCCAAAAAAAAATCTTTTCAAAAACAAAAATAAAAAAAGAAAACATTTTAAAAATCCAAAAAAAAAATCTTCCTTTTGAAAATAATTTATTTTTGGTAAATATTTTTCTTTTAAAAAACAAAGAAAAATAATTTTTCACTTCATTTCTTTCTCTAAACCTTGTTTCATTCTCTTAACCTTGATTTTAACGTCTTTCTCTCCTTGATCTTTTCACTTGTGCATGAGCGCCTGGACTCGTGACACAACGACAAATTGTTTAACCTTAACGAACGAACCTCCAACGATGGCTAATGAAAACCCTCCCTGAACTCTCATGGATAGATCTTTCCCGACAAAGTATTTATTCCTTCTTGTATTACCTTACCTACCCCAACAAGTAATCACTTTGAAATTCATTCAAATCATATTGCCACGCTCCTGAAATTTGGTAGTTTTGAACACGATGACCCATACATCTTTATAACAAAATTCAAGCAAGTATGTGCAACCATTAAACTTCAATAATTATGTGACGATGGAATCAAACTTAGATTAATTCCATTCGCCCTTACCGATTATACAGAAAAATGGTTGTATAGCTTGCCTTCAAAGCCAATCAAAACTTGGAATCATTAAAGTTTTCTTAAAAAAGTTATACCCTTGGAAAAAACAATCAAAATACGATGCTCGACAATTCCTTGATAACTTGGCTGAAAAATCATCCTAATGGGAACGTTCTAATGAGAAATCCATCTATTCACGATCGAACGCACACTCGATAGGATCATCGTTGGCTTTGGAGGCGAAAATTGATGCGATGATCAATAAATTCGACAGCATTTTCTCATCCAGTCAAACGAACAAAGCTTCCTAACCGATTGTGTTTTAAAGTTAATGATCCGAATCACATCGCCGATCAATGCCCTTAATCGTTAGAACAACTCAACCCTTTTAACATAGTTAAGAATGACATGTTTTCTCCAACGTACAATCCTGGTTGGAGAAATCATCCTAACTTTACGTGGAACAAAAATAATTCTAACACAAATTTGGTTTGACCCATTTTTCAAGCATCTTCCAATAATGCTTCGAATCCTCCTTTTCAGCACAACCACTTTCAACAAAATATTGCACCTCCATCTCAAAATCAACCGCAACAATCTTTCGCTCCCCAAGATGACAAACAAATGACTTCACTTGAGAAAAGCCTTGAAACTTTGGCTAAAGCGACCGCTCAAAACCTCCAACCAATAGCAATTTGCAAAAAAATTTAACCTCATACATGCAAAATAGGACTCAATAAATTACTAAACTCGAAATGCAAATGAGTCAATTAGCTACTTCCATGAGTGAACGTGAACGAGGCACATTCCCAATTCGGCTAGTTCTGAACCCTAGAAATCAAAACATGAATCAAATCAAGCTCATGTCATTCAAGGTAGCAATGTGAACCAAATGAATGCTATCACGACTTTGTGTTCCGAAAAACTAATCGATAACCAAATTATCAATCCAAACGATTTACTGAAAGCCCCTCTTGACATTTTGAAAACGACAAGCGATTCTGAACAAAACATCGAGTCAAATATCGAATCAACTTCCAATCCAAATTCTTTTTATACTCAAGTAGACCGACCTACTAAATATCGAATTCCATTTCTACATTGACTACGACCTAAGAAACATTTCGATCAAGTGGAAAAGATGTTGGAAATTTTCAAACAAGTCAAAGTGAACATCTCTCTCCTTGATTTCGTTCAACAAGTCCCAACTTACACTAAGTTTCTAAAGGACTCATGTAGTTAAAAACGACAAACTTATGTACCCAAGAAAGTTTTCATAGTTTTCGGTGTTAGCAAAGTCTTCTCTCAATCAATTCCTGTAAAATACAAAGATCCTAGATGTCCAACGATCTTGTGCATGATAGGAGATAAAAGGAAAAATAAATGTTGTGCGAGTGTCAATTTGATTCCTTATTCAATTTACCAGCAACTTGGCTTGGGTGAACTAAAACCGACGAGAGTAACTCTTCAATTTCCCAATTGTTTGATAAAGAAACCTGTGAGAGAAATCGAGGACGTACTCATAACAATCGATTAATTTATACTCCCCGTTGATTTCATCGTCCTAGAGACACAGCTTGTGAATAATCCGATGAGTCAAATTCCACTTATTCTAGGACGATCTTTCTTAGCCACTTCGAATTCCCTAATCAATTATCGAAATGGTTCGATGAAAATTTCTTTTGGTAACAAGACTTCGGATCTTAACATCTTCAATCTCAAAAATCAATCGAATGAACCACTTGACCAAACATTGGAAGTTAGCTCCATTCAAGAAAATTTTGCAATGAAACAGTGACCAAAACAAAGAACGCAAGACCGAATACGAATAACTGTTTCAAGACGAACCTAATGTGATCGAAAACATGCTTTTGTTTGAATCCCTCAAGGTTGAGTCAAAACTTCAACTAGATTCTTTGATCGAGCAACCTCCTAGGTTGGAACTCAAACCTCTTCGTGATTACCTTAAATAAGCATACTTAGGTGACAACGAAATGGTCAATTACCTATTTTCAGTTCTGTCAAAAAACAATAAGGCAGTTGGATGGTCAATTACCAATATTAAGGGAATTAGTTTCTCTCTTGTTCAACATCCAATCCACTTAGTTGACGAAGCCAAGCCTGTTTGTGACGCGCAACAAAGGCTTAAGCCAAAATTGAAGGATGTAGTTCGAGACGAAATTTTTAGGCTCCTCGATAGTGGAATCATATATCCCGTCTTTGATAGTTCATGGGTTAGCCGAATTCAAGCCGTGCCTAAAAAGTCTGGGCTTACCGTTGTCACGAACGACGCTAACAAACTCATTCCAACTTGTACTCAAACAGGTTGGTGTGTTTTGCAGCGATTATCGAAAATTAAATGCTGCAACACGTAAGATCACTTTCGTCTTCCTTTCATTGATAAAATGCTCGAACGTTTAGCCGACTATGAATTCTATTGCTTTCTTGATGGTTATTCTGATTAAAACCAAATTCCAATCGCTCCCTAAGGTCGAGAGGAAACGACTTTCACTTGTCCTTTGGTACCTTTGCATATCGACGTATGCCATTTGGGCTTTGCAATGCTCCTACTACTTTCCAAAGATGCATGGTTAGCATCTTTTCCGACATGATCGAATGCTTTCTGGAAGTGTTTATGAATGATTTTTCCATCTTCGGAAACTCTTTTTCCAAGTGCTTACACCATCTCGAGATGGTTCTAAGTCGATGCAAAGGAAAATACTTAAAGTTAAATGGGGAAAAAATGTCATTTCATGTTCAAACATAGTATTGTCATCGGACTTGTCATTTCAAACAAAGGCATTGAGGTAGATAAAGTGCAAGTTGACGTAATTGCGAATCTACCCATTCCCAAATCTGTCAAAGGCAATCGTTTAGTTCTTGGGCATGCTGGCTTCTATAGACATTTTATAAAGAATTTTAGTAAATTCGCTCGACCTCTAACTGCTCTTCTTGTAAAATACGTTCCATTTTACTTTAATTTGGACTGTGTTTCTACTTTCGAACGTTTCAAAAATGAACTCATTTCTATTCCCATCATTTGCTCACCCAACTAGGATCTTCCTTTTGAAATAGTGTGTGATGCCTCTAACTTCGCAATTGGTGCTGTCTTAAGACAACGCATTAACAAAATTCTTCATGTCATTTACTATGCTAGTATGACTTTAAATGATGCTCAACTCAATCACATGACCACTGAAAAAGAGCTTCTAGCGGTAGTCTTTGCACTCAAAAAGTTCCAAACTTAGGTGATTCATTCACACACTATTGTTTACACTGACCACTCCACTCTTAAGCACCTTTTTGCTAAAAAGGATGCTTAGTCTCATTTGATCCATTGGATCCTTTTACTCCAGGAATTTGACTTTACAATAAAAGACAAAAAAGGATCTGACACGTCATCGCTAATCATCTGTCACATCTTCCAAATGCACCATCTTCTTTACCAATCAGCGAGAACTTTCCTGACGAACAACTCCTTTCCCTTTCCACCGATTCATGGTATGCTAATATAGTGAAATATTTAGTCACTAAGGAAACTCCTTCATTTTGGTCGAAACAAGATAAATACAAATTTCTTTCCCAAGTGAAATATTTCTATTAGGACAATCCATACTTGTTTAAGTACCATTTTACCAAATCATTCGAAGTTGCATCCCAAATTGCAAAATTAAGAGTGTCCTTTCGTTTTTTTTGGAGCAAGACGGTTGTGTAGCGTGGCACTACACAGCCGGTTAAATAGCATAATAATAAGTAATTAGCGCAATCAACAAGCCTGATCGCTGGCCCAAAAGTAGGAGAATACTGCAATACAGTTGCTACCTAGCAGAGTCTTATATACAAAAAACAGCTTGGTACATATATCAGAGAATGAAATAGATAAGTACTGCGGTGTAGTCAGTGGTGCCCGTGTTGCCATCGAGAAGGAGTTACGCTTGTACTGCCTGCTAATTCGGTCGGCGATGAATTGGAGGGTGGCAATCTCAGTCTGAACGGAGCTGAGAAGCTGTGACCTCATACAGATGAGAAATAGTAAATAATACGCCTGCAAGTTCCTTCGAAATTGGATTTGGGCCTATGAACACATGTGCATTTTGCTCGACCCAAATGCACCAACTGAATATAGCCACGAAGAGATCAAAGTGTTTGTTGGGGGGTATTCTGCCAGTGATCGAAAAATGAGGTGATTCTGGGAATGTGGCCGAGTATGTGAACAGACGTTGCAGCCCAAACCCTAAAGGAAAAATTGCATTCTTGGAATAGATGAAGTAAACTTTCTGTTGCATTATGGCATAAGGCACAGCTAGGGTCCGCTACGATGTTGTGACGAAAGAGCCTGTCTCTAGTGTTGATGCGTCCGTGGATAAGACACCATTGGAAGAAAGCAATGCGAGGTTGGAGCTGGCATTTCCAAAGTCTGGGAAAGTTGAAGAGGCGTCCAGGGTTGTTAAGGTGAGCATAGCAAAAGGCGACGGAGAAGCCAGCTGAGGGGATTGGGGCCCAGATAAACTCATCTGGTCGGGGGTGGAAACGAGTGCTCCGGAGGATGATGGCAGCTTGGTGAAGCTCGGCTAGAGTGTCGACGTCAAAGTAAGATGGTGGGAAGAGATGGTCAGGGCCCAAGTTCAAGGAATCATATGTGGTAGCCAGGAGAGTTGCTGAGTGAGAGAAGAGGTTGGGGAGGATAGAGGAGAGGGGCAGTTGGCCGTGCCAGATATCCAACCAGAAAGGGCAGTTTGCCCCATTACCTAGGTTGACATGGAAGAGCGGTTTGACACGAGGGAGGGTTGCGAGGACCCCAGACCAGAATGGGGATGGTTTAAGGCATGTGGAGGAGTGGAGGACGAGGTGCGGGTTGGAGTGGTAGTGAAGTGAGGTAATCCATGATTTCCAGAGGAAGTTTCCGGGGGACAGAAACTGCCAGAGCCATTTTGAGAGAAGCGCGATGTTGAAGTAGTATAGGTTAACAATACCAAGGCCCCGTTGTCAGTGTGCAGACAAGCTGTCCGCCAGTTTATGAGTTTCTTTATTTTACCTCCATTCCAAAGAAAGGAGCTTCTGATCGAGTCTATTTTTTTGATCACCCAGGTTGGAAGCTTGTAAAGTGACATCCAATAAGAAGGAATTGCTGATAAGACTGAATTAACAAGGACGAGGCGCCCTGCTGAAGAAAGGGAATGTGCTTTCCAGGAAAGAAGTCTGTTTTCGATTTTGGTAATGAAGGGGAGCCAATCCGATCTGTGTAGTTTAGTTGGACGGAGGGGGACACCAAGGTATGAGATAGGGAAGTGCACGATGTTGCAGTTGAGTAAATTGGAAAATGTTTGCCCAAGATGATCGGCGTTTCCAAGCATGATGATGGAGCTCTTACTGAAGTTGATGGATAGGCCGGATATGAGCTCGAATGAATACAGTGCAACTTTAAGGCAGTGGATGTGGTTGACCGAGGGCGACGCGAAAAGAATAGTGTCGTCGGCGAATTGAAGGTTGGATATGACCAGATTTGAGTTGGGGAGCTTGATGCCTTCAAAGATGTTGTTCGATATAGCTAACTTGATCATACGGTTGAACACGTCAGCAACCAAGACGAAAAGCAGAGGAGAAAGTGGGTCTCCTTGTCGCAGTCAACGAGCAGACTTGATTATGCCCCCTGGAGCCCCATTGATCACGATAGAGGACAGGCTAGAGCTTAGAATACAATGGATCCAGTTGCACCATTTTGAGGGGAAACCTCTATGCTTCATAAGCTCCAAAATGAATTGCCAATTAACTGTGTCGAAATCTTTCGAGAAGTCTAGTTTGAGGAGCATACATGGTGTCGCAGTTTGATGGCAGAAGGAGATGACTTCTTGGGTTGACGCCACGCAGTCCATGATGTTACGGCCGAGAATGAATGCGGATTGCTCAATTCCAATGAGAGGGGCGATGATAGCTTGAAGGCGGTTGGCTAGAACTTTGGTTATGATTTTGAAGGTGGTGTTCAGGAGACTAATAGGTCGGAATGATGGAAGGGAAGTGGCTCCAAGGGTTTTGGGGAGGAGGATGATATTAGCATAGTTAAGGCGAGCAACAGATGAAGGATCGGCCTGGAATTCAGAACACATGTCGATGATGTCATCTTTGATTATTTCCCAAAAGTGCTTGAAGAATAGAGAGCCGAAGCCATCTGGGCCGGGAGCCTTGTCATCGGACATGCCATTTAGCGCAGCCCAAATTTCCGCTTCTGAGAATGGTTGGTCTAGAGGGATGGGCGAGCATTCTGGGTAGAGCAGGTTCCAGTCAATTAGTGGTAGAGGGGGGTGTTGTTTCCCTAAGATGTTTCGATAGTAGTCGGTGAACAGATTTAGGATGTCGGGTTGATCAGAGAAAGTGTTACCGTTGTGTGTGATTTCGGGGATGAAAGTGGATCTACATCTGCCGTTTGCAAGACGATGGAAATAGGCGGTATTCTTATCGCCATCCTCAATCCATTTCGCTTTGGAATGCTGTTTCCAACCTATTTCCTCTTGCAATGACAATCTGTCCAGCTCCGCTTCCAGTTCTCGCAGGCGGGATCGATCCGATTCGATAAGGGGGGA
Organism: Allium fistulosum; assembly: GCA_030737815.1. Taxonomy (NCBI): domain Eukaryota; kingdom Viridiplantae; phylum Streptophyta; class Magnoliopsida; order Asparagales; family Amaryllidaceae; genus Allium; species Allium fistulosum. The sequence goes on from CM060902.1 coordinate 1,531,343,115, forward strand.
AGATTATTCGAGTATATTAAGGTCCAAAATCTCATCTTGAATTGCACAGATACGCGAGCGAATAGAGCCCCAAACTGACTTGGCCCAGGGCTTGATGATCTTACGGAGGGATCGGAGTTTGGAGACAACTCTGGCGGTGGCTGAGTGGGTATGGGAGGGCTGAGATCAGATTTCTTTGATGAAGTTATCAAATGATGGCTCCAGGAGCCAGAGGCGCTCGAACCGGAGGGGATGGATTGGACCAGTGGTGGAGCCAGTGTCGAGCAGGAGAGGGCAATGGTTAGAGATGATTGTGGCAAGGCCCGAGACCAAGGAGAGAGGGTATAAATCCTCCCAGGCCGGATTGAAAAGGAAACTGTCCAATTTGGCTAGTGAGGGCTCTGATATGCGGTTAGACCAGGTGAATAGACGATTACAGATGGGTGGATCAATCAGGGAGCCGAGGTTGATGAAATGATTGAAGGCTTCATAGTCCTGGGAGAAGTTGCCTGAGTTTCTTTCCGCTGAGGATCTAGTGGTGTTGAAATCTCCTCCAACTACCCAAGGGCCATTAATGTGTGAGGAAAAGGTGAGACAATTCGACCATAGTTCGTTTCGATCCCGAGTGTTTTATGGGCCATAAATATTGGAGAAGAAGAAGATTGTTCCGGTTTGTATGTGACGAAGGGCTACATGAAGGGCTGATGTATGGTAAAAAGTTTGGCAATGGGACCACGTAGATTCATTCCAGGCTGTCAAAATGCCTCCACTAGAACCGACAGCATTTAGGTAGGCCCACCCAGTTAGGAAAGGCCCACCAATCTGTCTGAGTATGTTTGGGGATGGGTCAGATAGTTTAGATTCTTGCAGGAAAAGGATGTCTACCTTTTGTGGGGTTATTATAAGGCTAATAGAATGACGTTTACTAGGGTCCCCCAACCCTCGTGTGTTCCAGGAAATAAGCTTCATTGGGAGAACGATAAGCGCTCCGATTCTAGTGCCTGCATGGAGGTGTAGTGTTCTCCACGCAAGTTCACTCCCATGCAGCGTGCCATTTTCTTATTTAAATTTTTATTAAGAGAGGAAAAAACAACATGTTTAAAGAAACTACCAGGGTGAGATGCCGCTCTGTCCAGTCTGGAGCTGCGGCGCACAACCGTTGGTGTGACTAGCTGAGACCACTGGCCAGTCGCCGGACGGGCCGCTTGGCTAAGTTCCTCAGGCAGGGGGACGAGGAACTGGTGGGGGGAGATTGGATATCTGTTTGAGGGGCGACATTCTGGAACTGATCAGGGGGAGAATGGATAACTGTTTGAGGGGTAACATTATGGAGGGGACGAGGCGGGGATACGGCTGCTGGTGAAGTTGGGTTCTGCTGAAAAAGCGGGGTTAAGAGGTCCAAATCAGAGAACAGGTGCCATCTATGCTCCTAGACTGGATATGGGTCCCAGCCCCTTGGGCCAACCACTTCAATCGACTGATCATAGTTTTGGCCAAGTACTGGTGGGGAACCGGAGAAGATAGGGATATAGTTCATAATGTCGAACCTGTCCTCTGAATCTAAGTCTTCAATCGGGATGTGACGTTCGAATAGGGGGAAATTTCTCTCGTAGTCTACACCGAGCAAGTGGTTCTCCGGGCGCCTGCTCGGGTGCTCATGCTCCCATTTTTCAATGTTCAAGAGGTACTCCGAGTTGTTCAAGACAGTGACGAAGGAGGATGGAGTGTTGATGCCGCTAAAAAATTGTATTTGAATATATAAAAAACGATGGTCGAGTTCCACCCATTCGCAGTCATCTTGAGCCAGGAATCTACCCACTGGCTTGACTGCTTCAGAAATGGCCTCTGTGTTGAACCGCAGAAGTTCCGGGAAACCTGAAATTCGCGCCCATGATGGTGGGTCCAAAGTCGGAGCAGGGCGGTTGAGATCTGACCATGGCTGAAATTGCACAGTTCCTCCAGCCCTAGAAATAGTCGAAAACTGAAGGATTTTGTCTCTGATTGTGTATGTGGGGCAGAAGAAGATGAAGCTGGTGTCAGTCTGTAGCTAAAGTGGCCAGTCACGATGGTGAAAGGTGGAGGAGAGCGCTTGATGGAGGGAGTCGATTGACCAGGTGCCGCTGATGATATTAGCGGTGAGAAGTAATGATGGGTCCGCCATTGAGAACGTTTTTGAGTTCAATCTTGTGTTGTGTTGTTGCATTGGGGATTGGGGCAGACTTTGTGGTGCTAAAAGGGAGAGAGAATGCCTCGGGGAGCCGGAAGGTTTCATTTGAGCAGAAAGGAGATGTGACTTGGGGACCCATTGGGCAGAGTTGGGTTTGTCTTTAGTGGGAGAGGGATGGACACATCTGTTTTTTCGTGCTTGAGTATGATTGAGGACTTTATCGGGACAGTGAGTTTGTGGATGCCCAAAAAATCCACACTTATAGCAAATCTTCACGTCTCGAGAAAACTTCGCCACGTGTCTTAGACCTGCACATCGAAGGCAGCGACTCTCCAGTTTCAAGAATTCAACCGTTTGACGAACGTTTTTGAGTTGCGGCAATGGGTGGCACCGCCTGGCTGGGGGGTTAGGCAAGAGGGGGGAGCGAGGTGCCGAGCCCGCCGCCTGGGCGTAGGTTTTAGCGATGGGGACCTCTATGCATAGAGGTTGGTTGGGGACGGGAGTAGGCAGTGTGGCATGGGCTGGGATCGGAGGAGGGTTGGAGGCAGCCGTGGAGGCATGAGGAGAAGGTGGACCTTTCAGGACGGTGTTGTATTTGCTGGGGACGAAGGAGATCGGGGGTATGGGAGGGGGGATGGAGGACGCCATTATTTGAATTATAAAGGAATATTATGTGTCCTTTCGTTTTGTCATAACCAAGCTTGTGGTGGTCATTTCGGTCCTAAGAAAACAGTGGAAAAGGTGCTGTAATGTGGTTTTTACTGGCCTACACTTTTCAAAGATGCATTCGAGTTCTATAAAACTTGTAATCTCTGCCAAATGTTAGGAAAAATCTCTCGATGAAATATGATGCCTTTGAACCCCATTCATATGATTGAAATCTTTAACGTTTGAGGTATTGACTTTATGAGACTGTTTCCCAACTCTTTTGGAAATCTTACATTCTTCTTGCTATTGATTACGTCTCCAAATGGGTTGAAGGCATTCCATGTAAAACAAATGACTACAAAGTTATTATGAAATTCACAAAAAAAAACATCTTTTTGAGGTTTGGAACACCTTGCACAATAATAAGCGATAATGGAACCCATTTCTATAATCGATCATTTGAAACTCTAATGAAGAAATACTCGATAACCCATAAGTTATCCACTCCATATCATCCTCAAACTTGTGGTCAAGATGAAGTTTCAAATCATCAAATCAAGCAAATTTTGGAGAAAACTGTAAATAAAAATCAAAAAAATTGGTCAAAAAAATTGACAGATGCGCTTTAGGCTTATAGAACTGCGTATAATACTAATTTAAGGATGTCTCCTTTTGGGTTAATATATGGTAAAGCATGCCATTTAACTATCGAACTTGAGCATAAAGTATTGTGGGCGATTATGAACACAAACTTTGATCTTGAAATAGCTGGCAAAATAGGAAATTACAAATCAACTAGTTAGAGGAAATCAGGGACGACGCGTACGAATATGGGAAAATTTACAAAGGAAGAACAAAAGTTTTTCATGACAACTCAATCCTATGTAAAACATTTTCGCCAAATCAAAGAGTTCTTTTGTATGACTCTTGACTTCATTTGTTCCCTAGGAAATCAAAATCAAGGTGGACAGGACCATATGTGGTACGTACTGTTTTTCCACACTGTGCCATTGAAATAAACAAACGTATGGATGGATCGATTTTTAAAGTCAGTTGTCATCGTTTAAAAGCTTACTTGGAGTTGGTGAGTGATCAAGAGGAGGAGCTCATGATTCTTCATGAGCCACACTACGTCTAGTAAGAAATTTTAACCCTCTCTTGTAAATATGTACATATTTTTCTCCGTTGCACTCATTATATCATGCATTGATTGTGGGGACATAGTCAAAATCATGTAAGGGGAGTCTCATGTTTATTTTAGTTTTCATGGTTTATTTTTTGCATTTTTTTTCTAGAAAAAAAGGGAAAAAACACAAAACAATTATTTTAGCATATTGATTTACTTTTGAAGAAACACGATAGAACAAGTATACGTTTTCGGTTATTAAATTGAAATTTTTGAAAAATTACTTGTCTCAACAAAAATAAAAAAAGTTTGATTACAAGTAACTATGGTGTAATTAGTATATAGGAAGGTTTATAGGTGATAATTATTAAGTATATCCTAATTGTACTCTTTGTTTAAAAGAGTGGTTAATTTAAACTAAATGTGATAACATTTTTGATCTTCTAAGTTAAGTGGTGCGAAGATGATTTTGCATAACTGTCTCTTTTCAAAAAAATCATAATATTAAGAAACACATAGAGACATTTGTTCATATGTAAGTGTGTACACTCGCTAAGCTATATACCATTCTCATATAAGCCCGAAAGGAAGTGCATGATCGATATATCTAGTCTTAGTATATCTGAGTTAGGTGTATGTAAATAAAACTAAAATAATAATAATAATCACCTAGATTCACGTGTTCATACATAAGTGTGTACACTTGCCACGCTCTGCGGTCTTCTCACATAAGCCCGAAGGTAGTGCATGATCGATATATCCGGCCTCAGTATATCCGAGTAGGTGTGTACATAATAATAATGTTAATATTTTTCAAAATAGAGAGCGTAAGCATTCGAAACCCAAGCATTATCTTCACTTAATTGATTTGACTTGTTAAATAAATAAAAATGCCACTTTGCAAAACTTTGGTAAACAACTAAAGGATTCATTTCATAACTGCACTATGTTATCAACCGAAACAACTAGCCAAACTAGAGTTCAATTGTAATGATAACTTAATTTTTGTTGGAAGTTTTGATGAGTAAAAAGAGTAAAATTTCTTGATAATAACCGAAACTTATATCTAACTTACTCATGTACATTTAAAAGTAAAATTTTCATTTATAAATATTTTCGAAAGCTTCCATCATGTAGTCGCATTAGAATTTGCATATTGCATTTGGATTTTGTGTGTAGTATCCCCTGAAAACCCTTACAAGACAACACTTGTCCTACTAGGGACACCAAGGGATTTAACGACTTGTTGCATACACTAACTGCAATCGCATTTCATACAAAAGCAGATTTATCTTAGTTTTAATTTATTCAAGGAAGATTAAAAAGATAAGTGTGGGGGTTATTGATGTGCATGTAAACCTGTATATTTATACTCTCATATTTAACCTTCTTTTGTTAAAACAAAAGGCATATTATGGTGATCTTATATGTCTAAACCAAAAATACAAAGGGATTTTTTCAAATCATCATTTATACATTAACATGTGGGCATAATGATAATTTTTTATGTAAATTAATTTGAAGAAAATTTACTTGCACATATTAATTTTGTTTTATAGAATTTTAGACTTAAAATGGAAGAGGCTTGTGCATGCCTATACATAGGAAATCAAAAGAATGAGAAGAGGATTATTTCATTTGTGCAAGTGACGGCATTCATTTATACTCGATCGATTCGGCTTGATACATGGATCTTATCAACTTTTCGATGAGATCCTGCAAGTGACGGCATTCATTTGTGTTATGGCCATAGCTTTCGTGGAATCTAAAAAATTTTCCAATCTAAATTTGCTTCTCCGATGACTATTTCGGAGCAGGCTTCTTGTACCGGATAGTATTGCAGGTTTGTAGATATACGTTCTCCAGCGACGTATTCCGAGGAGTATAATTATCAAACATTGGAGCTCTACATCGTGGACCACGGTTCTGATCCCGTTTTCTATTTTGGTTACCATTGCCTTTTTGCTGATCTTGCTTATTCTGAATATTCAATTGCACTTTTCCGGAACTCTCCACGGATTGTTTAACAGCAATATTACTCTGAACTCCTTCCACACTAGGCCCCGCATCATCCTTCTTCCTAGACTGTTTCGCATCCTCCCTTCTCAAGAATTGGGTTGCCTTGGAATGGAAATGGTCCAATGATGTAAGGGGTTTTGCGGCCAACCAGTTGCCGAACTCAGAATCAGGCTCAATCTCCTTAATTAGCGCCATAAGAATATTCATTTGGGTTGCTGATCTCAGCACATGCAGCATGAAATCTCTCTAAATAACGCCTGAGTGTCTCTCCAGGAGCTTGAGTGACACTAGATAAAGTATTAACATCCTTCGGTCTCACGACATGCATATGAAATTGCTTAATAAATTTTATTGCCAACTGATCAAAACATGAGATAGATCGAGGTGGCAGTCAGGTAAACCACATAGTTGCTATACCTCCCCAGTGAAATTGGGAAGCTTCGGCACTTGACTTCATCGGCAGCTCGTGCAGCATTCATCAACCATTCGTACTTCAGAATATGCTCATTAGGGTCAGAGTTCCCTTCATAAATGGGTAAAGTCGGCATCCTGAATCGCCGAGGTGGTTCAACATAAAGTATCTCATCAGTAAAAGGGTTATGACTCCGGTAGATTCCCTAGTCGTCATTACTAAGCCCTTGACTTTCACGGATCAGCTGATGGATCATTGCCGACAGGTCAGGCATCTGGGCATTTAGCAGGTTGGGCCAAGGTGTGGTCGGGTTCCACAATGCGAGGAGGGGTCGGTCGCTATCGATGGTCCCTGTCTCGCCTCTTTGGTTCTATGTCCTTGGGGACGTAAGGCTCAGAATGGTATTCATGCTGGTGATGGTTCTGATCTATCCGATTTCGGGTCTCAGCGCCTAAATTAGTAGCTGCCTTGGTACGGTTATCAGTAATATGGTGTGGGGTAGCGCCTCCTCGGGAGGAGGGTCCAGTCTGATGGCTGGTTGATGGGTCAACTCTCAGTTGCCCAACATTCAATGTATGCTGATGCCCAATGGCATGTGTGTAACTTCCGTCTAGCCGTGGGCGTGTAGATCTGTGATGATAATCGGAAGAAGCTGAACTCTCAGTGGAAGAATAAGAAGCATGATCCATCCTGGATCTCCTTCGTTGCTGACGGTTCAGTTGGTTGGTTAGTTATGCATTAGCACGGAGCTGTTGAGTGAGCTGTTGGCGGCTCTGAGCCAATTCTTGCATCAACATCTAAAATTCTTCCATGGTGACAGAGCCTTGTGGATCTGATGGTCCAGTAGCATTTTGACCGGTTGGAGGCAGTTGCACGGGATTCTGTATGTCCCATCCTTCAGGATATCCAGCTGTGGAAGTGGTCCTTATGTTAACCATGGTGGATGATGAAGCTCTCTCCTAGACTTGTAGCAAATCCGAATAGGATGGAAGAACTTTTGAAATTGAGATTTGGATCTTCCCCTTGGATGTTTGCTATCCGGTATCGGCATTAGATCCAACGAGCGGAAGGAAAAAACTGGGTTTTCTCTCAGTGAAAGCACCAAAGTGTTTGTACCAAAATTGAGCAAAACACTCTTCGAAATGGTTTGGAGAGATAAAATGAAGAATAGAAATGAAAAAAGAGGATTATCTAACAAAAACTTCAAAAACAGTAGATTACGGTGATGAAATTCGAGTACAACAACAGCCTTGTAGTGCAAAAATGTTTTCGGCAGAGTCTGGACGTTGAATAGCTCAAAAGATCCTTTTTCTGTAGGCTCTGGGGTGCTATTTATAGGCGTAGGATGCAAATATCTCGCTCAGATCTCGGGAGACCTCTTCTGGCACGTGGGTGGGCCCACGTGATCGATCCCACGCGATGTCGACTCGATCCGTGATCGATACGAACGAATTTCGTATCGATCAAGATTTGACCCAATCGAGTCGAAACTTGGCATGAACATTCCTTAGGTCGTACGTAAGCTCCTGTGAAAATTTCATAGCGTTTGGACTTGTGGATTGCAAGTTATGATCGATGCAAGTTTGGGCTTTTCGGTTATCGCTCTCTTCGCATCGATGCCCTGCGAATCGACCACTTCGTATCGATGGCCACGCATGTGATGCCAGTTGACGTGGCACTTGCTTTCAGGATTGATCCGAAGTTCATGCCGAATCGATCGAGTCTTCCCAACATTTGCGTCTTGTTCGTATTGATTTGACTTAGTCTTGTTCGTATCGATCGAAGTTGCTCTGTTCGTATCGATTACCGTTGCTTTGTTCGTATCGATCAAGAAGTTGACATTCGTATCAATCTGTAATGTGTTCCTCGTATCGATCAATAGCCGATCGATATGAAGTGCGTGAATAGATTGATCGATTCGAAGTGAATGAAACGATTGATACGAAGCGACAACCTCCCATGGATACGAACTAGTTGATGACGATGGATACGAAGTATGGTTGCTTGGATCGCCACGACTGTGATGGATACGAAGTATGGTTGCTTGGATCGCCACGATTGTGATGGATACGAATAAGACCACCTTGAATCGATTCGAACATGACGGATACAAAATGAAGTTACTCGGACCGATACGAACATGAGGGATACGAAGTAGGCCACCTTGGATCGATTCGAACATGATGGATACGAAGTGGAGTTGACTCTTTTGTTTTGCATCGATCATATCTCGAGCATACGAACTTCGATTGACTTGAAATTTGGAATGTTGTCTTTCATAGCTTTGCTTGTCTCGTCTTATAAATTGTAGCTTGATCCGGACTCGGATAAAATTCATCGATATCTGTAGCGAACCTGCGCATAACCGATCTTCGGGATGTACTCTCCTTGGATTCTAGTCAAATTCTTGGCATCATGGCCTTGCCAAAAGGCAGGATAATAGTGAAGTTTTGAAAAATTATGGAAATTGAATCAAAAGTAGGTGTGTCGCGTAACGGTAGTTCACGATTTTGCGCCGTAAAATTTTAAGTCCATTTATACGATGGATTCGGAGTCATAATTCTTTGAAATAATAATTTTTCGAACACTTATAATCATAGTTTTCAAACAAAAGAAAACGATCAATGTTTTGTTTAGTAGATTTTGAAATGTGACCAAATCAAGTTTCCAAATAGTCGTCTTTGGCAGTTCGGAAACCAAAGCGATAAATTCTTTAAAAGTGATATTTTTAATTCTTTAAAATATGGAATAAATTCTATAAATATTCTAAAATGTTTTAAAAGAGATTTTAGTTATAAAAATGGATTTCTAAGTGATAGCAAAGTTGTTTTGATCAAATAAGCCTTAAGAGCACTATTCGCAACATTATTCGCAGCACCTTTTTTAGCACTTTTAATATCTTTTGAAATATAACTTTAAACTTATGTATTCATTTCCAAATGTTTAAAGATGATTTGGAGGTTTCATAATTATTTTAAAAGAGTTTAAATAAATGATTTAAAGAAAAGCTGTTATAATCAAGTGATTTGATCTTGGCTCTAAAAACCGATGAGTAGACCGGATTATTTAATTCATGAGATTCGAATGGGACGTGCTTAAACTAAGGAGATGTTCATGAGCAACCAGTGCCCTAGCTCACCTGACCTCTTTCCTGGGCGAGGAATAAATAAGTTCGAAATGTCGAAAATGAGGCAAGTATAAAAGATTTATTATTTTTTCCAAATTTAATACAACTTTGATTGTACAGAAATAATCTTCTTATACTTGGTATTGAATTTCGAGGAGGGAACCTGTACTATCCGTGTGAATTTAAAAGGTGATTTCACCATTATTTGACGGATAGTAAAGGTCGAATATGGAAATTGATATTGAGTAGAATTAGCATAATTTCTATCGACCCTTTTTACTCAATAAGGTTTTGCAATATGATTTATGAGAAATTTTTATCGATGATTGGTTCAAAGGAACCGGGGTCGGATTTAAGTAATTCTTATTTGAAAACCGCTTCGAACCAATTTACGAGTTCAAAAGTAAAGACATGTTAAAGATAATGAAGTTGAAGGCGGGGATCTTCATAATGGAAGGACTGCTTGTTGATAATTTCGGAGTAGCTCCCGAGATAAATAAATAGCAGTGGTCCCTTCGTTTTGGAATCTTCGTATGCAAGGACTACTTGCTACTAATCTTATGGGCAATACCCGACAAGATATGGTAGGAGAGTGCCTTCGGTTTGTCCTGTTCCTGGACAACTTGCATGGATGGATGTTTGACATTGCATTTTTAATATAACAGTGCATCGATCTCTACAAACATACATCTATTGGTAGTGTAGGAGGTAACCCCTCTTACACTTAACACCCTTCTCTGAGACGTATGAGCTCAGAGGTTATACTTTTATTGAAATCAATAATGTATTGTTGTAAATGGCAATGTGGCATTTTAAGTGAAAATGTTCTAAGAAGGTAAACGTTACCTCTAATCTCACACTCGGGGAATTATGAAACAGGGTTTGCTTTAAGCCTATGTGGTTCACAACCATTATGGTACGATATCACCTTTCTAGATTTATTTTGCTCCAGCTATGACGTCGGGTAAAAAATATATGTGGTATATGGTATGAGAGCTCTCGAATAGGTCGGAAACGGCCGGGGTGATATCATCTTCGGTGTTATCGGTACCATCTGTTGGTCTCAGGTAGGCCGGTCTTAATTCGCAGAGGACCATCTGTGGATGTCCTCGGTGCATCCTTCTAGAGATGCATTATACAAGAGGTAGTCCATTACCTCACTATTCGTTGGAAATCCAAAACTCCAATAAGTGCCTTCGATTTTAGTTGTAAATCGATTATGCCGTCAAATTTAACCAATGTAACAATTTCAACTATTTGAATATGTTTATTTGAAAAGTGCTTTCAAAAGAATGTCATTAAAAATAATATCACTAGATTTCGTGCTAAAATTTTTTGGTTGTCATAAGGTAAAAACCCGTTCCGTGTTATGTGCGGCGTGGTTTTATGAGATAACCTTTGTTTTCCAATACCTATATTTTTGAGTTTCTCACACCAGTCTCATGACTGATCCAGAGTTTATTTTCTTTCCTTTAAACTCTAGGTGCCCTATTTTTCCAGGCAGCCTAGTAGTCAGGTTTTGTTTGGAGCATTTTGGAAGAGCATGGAGCATGGAGTTAGAAGATTCTTCTAAGGATTGTTATCCATTTCCACCACACTCATGTACTATTATATTCCATGTTTGTAAGGACATATATTTATAACTGTCCATGTTAATGTTAAGTTAAACTCTAATAAATGTATCTAAATGTTAAAAAGAAAACTTGTCAAAACCCCAAGTAGAAAAGTGGGATTAGCCTCTTCGAAAGCACCTTCCGAATAAATAAAGGTAGTCCAAAACTCTTTCAAAAGGACCTTTCGAAATGGTTGGGATGATTAAAACTCCTTCGAAACCCCCTTTCGAACTAGTTGCGATGATTTAGGGCCTCTTCGAAACCTCTTTTCAAAGTGGTTAAGATAACCTAAGGTTGGGACCTATCGGGTCTAAGGTTTTGATCGATCAATAGGTTTCTACTCCTTTAAAAGGTAACTTTTTGATTGACACTGATACAAGTAATCCATAACCATAACCATATAGAAGTAACAGATTGAAATCGTTATATTTGAATATGTCATGCACTTGCTTTATTAATAATTTACATGAATACAAGAAGCTTTAGTACTACAAGAAAATGAAATCCCCAATTTGATTCCAAAATTAGGGTTTACAAATTTAAGAAAGAACAAGTCTTGAGTGAATGAAATCGAATCCCCAAAAAAATACCCCTAGGGTCTTATTTATAGGCGCGGGTTGGACCCTTTCGAATCAGTCCTTTCAACTTGGTCGAAAGGGTGCCTTAAAGACCTTTCGTTGTTGCTAAATTCAGGGTGCCCCTCCAACTTCACTTCTGAATAGAACTTGAATGCTTTCAACTTCATCGAAAGATATAGATGCGCCCTCCACTTTGATGTTGATGTGTTGTTGCAAGCAGGAAAGGATTTGGGATTTCAATGCTGTCGAAACGTGTATCTTTGGGGCTTCGACTGAGTTGAAGCATAACAGAAGGCTTAAATGTGGAAGGCGGCTTTTGAATCCATGCTTGTTGATTGATGCAGAAACCCCATCCTCTGGTGTTTGAGAAGGCCATATTGAACTCATGTAAGCTTTCCTTTATAATTATGGATGCTTTCAATCGATTCTAAAGGCTAATCTATGCTTTCGAAGGCGTAGCCTTGGCCAAATGTTCTTCTGTGGAGGGTAAATGATGGCGAAACCCATTGTTTCAAAAGGTTTGGCGCACATGCAAAAGTTTTAATCTGTTGCCTTCGAAAGGTGCCTTTTAACATAATCAAAACACCTTTATGCATGTGAAAGAAATCGTCTTGAAAGGGATTAATTGATGCGAAAGGGTATCCTTGTCCCCTTTCGACCTCTTCGAAAGTGCACTGCTCATCCAACTTTTTGCATAAGCATCCCTTTAACTCTTTCCAAAGGTCCCGCTACTATCATTCTTTATGGATCCTCCTGTATTCTTTGAGGTTTCGATCAAGTTGGAGTGGTTTTTTATGATAACACTAAAATTTTCCATCGTAAAGATTATATGTTGAAACAATATATTTTATTCCTTTCGTGTAAGATTCTATTCTATTCTTTTCTTCTTTTTACCCTTTACTAGCCCACCTTCCAGCACTTGGATCTGCGACACGTGAATGTAGAGGATGTATTAGTGTCGATTTCCAAGGGTTGGATAGGCAGGTCATCACATTTGGTATTAGAGCTTAGGTTGAGCGAACACCTGAGCCTGGTAGGGGTAAAGTCTCATCAGAGATAGGGTTAGTAATACCCTAGGATGAGGAATTCATTAGAGATAGGGTTAGTAACACCCTAGAATGAGTTAAGCGTATTATATAAGAGCGTGTATTTGTTAATGATATACAAATGATTTTTGTTTTAAGAAAAATGTAATAAATGAAATAATTTTATCTAGGATTATATTTTGAATAAAAAGAATATATTTTGAAAAGAAATATATAGTTAAATATGTTATAACTTGAATGATAATTTAAAATCAAGATTAGTTAAATCAAGTATAAACATCTTGTGATTAGAATTTCATAGTTTGACTATGAGATGTTTAATAATAACACTCAGAAGATTAAGAGTAATACTTTGGAAAAGGATTTGGATAATGAGAACTTTTATCTAAAAAGGATTTTTGGAAAGAGAATTTTCAAAGGATTTTATTTGAAATTTCTAAATATTGAAACAATATCATGTGCTTAGCAAACTATCACCCTTAACATTGTACAATTAAAATACATATATGCTAGGATAAACTTAGATTAATAACCTAACACTAGATTTAGTTAAAACAATTAAAATGCTTAGTATCTAAGTGTTTGTTGTTGATAATTGTAGAAACCCTCAAGCTACGGGAAAAAGTGTTGAAAGGGAGAGACCTCAAGAGCAAACTGGGGTGAGAAGAATGATCTAATCATTCTTTCAAGTGATGAGGAAGAACTCGGGAAATGGCCACTTAGCAATGTTATGGCCATTATTAAAGGAGAATTAGATCCATACACTCGAATAGATAAAGACAGTTACCCTATGGTCGAAATGCAAATATCTCTCCCAAATCCAGAACTTATTATAGTGTCTAGTGTCGAAGAAACCCCTCAGGCCTCAGAAGGAATGTGGATCGCTGACCCAGTAAGTTCAAAACTTGAACTGGAAGAAGAAATTCCTGTGGAGGAGCCGATGGAAGAAGAACCTGAACCTGAAGAGGAACCGAACACTATGTTATCCCATGAATCAAACAACAGTAGTAGAGATAGTAACGTCATATGGGAGATGGACGGTGACCATATTTTTTGGCACGAGCAGTCGTCGGATTTCCTAGTTCATTGGGACAACATGGAGGATGAAGAGGAAGAATTCGAGGATCCCGAGGAAGAAGAAGTGCAAGGTTTAGAAGAACTAAAAGAAGGAGAAGTTATGCAAGAAGTGCAAGCTGGACTTGGGCATGTGCCATGAAACCAGCCCTGGCTACCATATAAAGTGGATGTGATACCAGATATTGAGGATGGAAATGAAGTTGATAACAACAAGATAATAGTGATGACGATGCAGAAGTCTTGTTTAGTTTTGAATATGGGAATGGACCGTCAGCATCGGACTCAGATGGGTGATTATAATGTGAGATTGGAAGATTTGGAAACACCTATCTAGTATTAATATTATGTAGTAGCATATATATATGGCTTGTGTAGCGATCCTGACTCGGCCTTCGAAAATCGGCACCCATACTTCACTTGTACTCGAATGCCGCAGATTCAAACGCCGAATCTGGCTCGCCGGAGCTTAAACACAGTAAGTATAACAACACAGCGGAAGAAAAAAAATGAATGATATCATATACATCACAAATGATACAATATCCAGAATATGATATACAACAATGATATCTATATAATACAAGAATATCAGAGACAAATAATAATGTTACAGCGGAAACAACAGAACTGATAACTCCAAATGATCTGAAATAGATAATGAGTCCAACAACTCCAACATCAAGCTCGAACCACCATCACCGATTCACAAAGATAAGCAACGTCAGTCGGTAATCCGTGAACTCCAACAACTGAACTAGCTCCAACTAATCTACTAAACCTGATTATCTGAAAAACCCAACTCTAGACTACCCGTGTGGAAAATTGTGGGCAACCAGAGTTCAGGAAGGGAACAATAAACACCAGGTCAGTCATGGGACTGGTGTGAGTAACAAAAACAGTTTATCTTTAAAACAAACAACAAAAGAATTTTAAACATTGAAATCCGCAATGCTTTTTGGAAAATGAAACTACCATAAGACCTCTCGCCACACACACAATGCAAACGCAGAATTGGAGGAGATTTCTTCTTATGATAGTCAAATATGCTTGATACGGGGAAAATTCTTTGATATTATTACTAGTGCATAGTGTGAAAACATTTCGAAAGTATAATATAAATCTTAGCCAGCATACAACCATTATTGTATGCCTACTATAGCTACTATGTTCAATAGCAGGTTACCGCCACATTCCATAGCAGGTTATACAACTAAAACCGTACAAGGCTCATATTGTTTCTTTGGATTTTCCACCAAATGGTCAGGCTAAGAAACTTCCTATGCCACATGGGAACGCCTCTGGAGGGACGCCTCGAGAGACAACTGCTCTCTGCCAACACACGGCTGGTTACCCCCTTCCCGGGAAGTAAACCTGAGATATGCCACCCCCGGTCGTTTGCGACCTTTATCCGAGGCCTCGATCACACAGCAACAATCACACAGTAAATGAGATTGGAGCAACCACACAGGTAAAATATCTGGGCTCCATACCATGATACCACCCTTTTACAGAAGGAATGGACATACCCTAGGGGAGCTACCCCTGAAACCTTGCCGCATCTTTCCTGTTTCGACCATATCCGGTTTGCGAGGCTCGATGAGGTCTCGTCCACAAAGCTACGCTTTTCACAAAAGCCATGCTTTGATCAACAAATGATCAGCAATACACAGCAACACTTAGCATGCCACACTACCAAATTGGGAGTATATCACTGATAACCTTCAACTACATAACCTCTAAGCTCGTACGTCTCAGAGAAGGGTGTTAAGCTAAGAGAATAAATCTCTGCCACCAAACAGAAATGTATTTGAAAGAAATTAGCTTTATATCTCAAAGTGTAATGTCAGACATACAACCATACAAGTCTGTTCCGGGTTCGAACAGAACCGAAGGCACTTACAAAGAAGCCCTTGCAATCCGGGTATTCACAGTCCCGATCGGATTTCCCATCACTTAGGGAATCTCTATACCGGCACGACTCAGTGCAGAGACAATTGATAGGTCATCCTATCGTTCTCACAAATACCCGGTCTTCACCACCGGTCTTCAAATGCAATCCATATACGACGTATCATTATTCGGAATGGGTTGTATGACACAAAGTCCTCTCCCGGCTAATCCGAATAATGAGCGCAATATTTAAAAACATATGGATATTGGGATTTCAATTAAGTCACAACTCATTACCCAAAACTTCTCTTCAAAGGGTTTAAACACATTACCATTTTCAATCTTTTACAAAAAGATTTATCTCACAAAGTTCACCCAGTTTCACAAAGATCTATTCATATATTTTCCAAATCAATTTCCATTTCAATTTGGATTAACTCGTCCAATCTTTAAAACAAAGATTTAACTAATAGCTTTCAAAACAATTCCATTTCGACCTTTTATACAAAAGGTACCCCTTTCCAATTTCAAAACAAGGTTCAACAATCTTTCACAAAGATTTATTTATAACTCGGAAAACCATTTCAATTCAAACTTGAAATTCTTTTAACACAAATTGGAAATTCATTCCTTATATGAAAGTTTCTATTATTTGAAAACAAATAGTTTTCATTTCGAAAAATCTGATTCACTTATACGAGTTAAAGTCCTTGGGTTAAATTCAAATTCTCAAAACCATACTTTTAAAATGGTTTAAATTCATATAAACACATTTATAACATCTTTAACCAAAATTTCCAAACATGGAATTCAATTCCAAATTTTGAATTCAAATTCAAATTAAATTATTTAAATTGAAAACTTTACCAAGTAATTCAAAATAACTTTTATCTTAAAAACTCCTTTTTAAAAGCTTTAACGTTTAACCCAAATCCATTTCCAAAATCAATTGAAATTAAAATTTTAATTTCAAATATATTAATTTTAAATCATTTGTGACTTAACCGATTTCCTCGTGAAATCCATATTTGTGTGTGTATGGTGTGGTCCAGGGGTTTCACACAGTAGTGCAACATCATTCAATCATCACATATTCAAATACAACAATATATTTGATAAGCGGTATAAACTATAACGCTTATCGTTCATTCACAGATCACGGATATACCACAGATAAAATAAATTACATTCATCACAGCTTGAATTAAAACAATTCATATCACACAGCATCACATAGTAGGGATATCGAACAATTCACAGCATTCAATAGAATACAGTCATCCATAATAATGATTTATTAATCATCATTCTCTAATTAATTTAAAATAAATTAAATTAATTACTTTCATCATTCTAAATCTTGCTTACTTAACCATTAATTAATTACAAACCATTAATTAATCATCCTTTAATTATCCATTCTAAATTAGTTATCCATAATTACTTTCATTAAGTAATTATCCCATTGGTTAATTATCCTCAATTAATTAACCTTTAATTATTATCCTTTAATTACTAGTTAAATAAATTAACCCTTAACAAATTACTAATTAATTAGTCTCTAATTATAAATTAATTAATCTCCAATTATTAATTAATAAATCCCTAATTAATTAATAAATCTCTAATTACCAACTAATTAATCTATAATTAATTAACTTATAACCCTTAATTATTAATTAATTAATCCTTGATCATTAATTAATTAATTTCTCTTTAATTACTTAATTAATTTAATCAACCTATATTTACCCAAAATCTTAATTAAATTCAAGATAAACATAAGACCTATACTTTATATTTGAAACTTGTTCTTGAAAATTTGATAAATATTTACTTTGAATACTTGTTAATATTGGCTTTGAAACTTGGCTTTGAAACTTAACCAAGTTCAACTTTTGCTTAAAAACTTGATTTATTTATCCACTATCAACTATGCTAAACTACTTCGGGTACAGACCCGAGCCTAAACTCCAAAACCCCGAGACAACCCCGATCCCCTCTCTCCTGTTCTTCTTCTTCCATTCGATTCTCTCCCTACTCTACATCTATTCTACAGTCAAACCACTCGAGCCAAACCTGATCCAAACCCCTACACAAACTGAGACCATTTCAGTCCTTCCCCTTACTTCCCGATATCAACTCAGATGCTCAAACCGGACGTGCACACCCGTGTACACATGTACGCCATCTCCGACCATCAATTCCGATCACCGCTTACTCACGCAAATCACACTCGACCTCCTTCCCAAGTTCCACCGCCTGAAACGCCACCAGAAGCACCAAAACAAACTTCGAACTTCCAATGCCTGGAACGAAAAACTTCGTTCACCCAAATGCCTCGTTCGCCACCATACCCACCGCTGATCATCACCCAAACTTCACCAAAAAATGCGCCATCCAACCCTCTTCCATCTCCACTAGGACCGCACGCCCTTCTCTTCCTTCTTTTACCGTAGTTCGTCCATAAACAGCAGCCAACAAAAACACTTCCCAAACCCTAAAATCTCCTCGACCAGCCAATCCATCGAATAGAAAATTCATCTAGCATTTTTCCAGTACTACCCACCTCTACAGCCACCTCCTGGCCGAAAATCAACTTCTACAATCAATTGGTTCGCCGGAATTTGGCTAATTTCCATTTACCGTTCAACTTTGAATTTATCGAACGACACTATACTAAAAATCCTGATTTTTCTTCCTAAAATCTTCATTTACCATAACAAATCTATTTATGTATTCGAATCATAAAATTAAAATGTTTGATTTTCCCTTATTTTCAGATCAACACTGTATTTTATATTTCTGTAAACTTCTCTAAATATAAAATCTCGAAACTATTTTTAAAATTTATATTACATTGTAATGGTCATTTTTCATTCTGAGATCAAAGCATATATCTGATTGTATAAGGAGATTTATATTTTTGAAAGTAATACAAGCCAGTGAAAATAACAGAGGCACACATATACATCCATCATTCAAATATACTCAGTGAATTCATATACATACAAACATACTTATTCACAGATATGAACATGCAACAGATTCATATTTTTAAATTTTTAAACGGGATGTTACTCACCTGATTTTCCAGAAAAAAACAGAGTTTTCCTTTCTTTGAAACGGGCTTGTTCTTGTTTTTGAAAATAATTTTACATGTTTTCTTGCTTTAGTTTTGAAAAGATGCTGGCATTAGAAAATCTCAGGTTGAAGAAGAAGCTTTGATTTGAAACTTGAAAATGGTTTGCGTTTGTTTTATGAATGAAAATAGAAAGAGTTTTACTGGTGATAAATTATTTTTGTTTGTACAATAGGGTCAGAGATCTTTTTTCTTAAGTGGTGGCTGATAGATAATGTTGTGATGGCTCCATTAATTAACTTTGTACAATATACTTATCCAATTTTGCTTTATTTTATTTTGTACATTGCATGAATAAAAATCTGGTGGCTTCTTTTGCAAGCCAATACATGTATATATTTTGTTTTCCTTTTTCAAGTGTTTCATACTTATACAATATATACTTGAATGTATTTTTATTCCCTTTCTTTTGCAAGCTAGCACACATACATTTACTTGTTTCATTTTATTATTCACATCCAATTTGATTTTGTTTGCACACTTGTATGTATTTTTATTTTTCTTTTCTTTTGTAATGTCACTTGAAAATACAAATAAATTTCCATTTTAATTGTTGTTAGATTTTACACTTATGTTTATATATTAGTAAGTTATATTTTAGAAATTCAAATTATTTAACACATATTTTATTTGAATTTAGAGAAACTCAAATCAATTTACCAATTAATTTCACAATTTTTATTCAAAAATTAAATTAATCATCAATTTAAATTTATATAAAATCCGGGATCGTTACAGCTTGTAAGGTAGTTATGTTTGTATTAGTATTAAGAAAATCCAAGTAGGTTTAGAAGAACTTAAGAATGGTTTAAGCATGTAAGAAAAAATGATATGTGAATGTAAAGTATTAAATATGTATAATATAATTGTCCTTTGTTTATGACTTTGTTCAAATGTAAATACACAAATCACTTAAGAAAATTTCCTAAGAATAAAACTGTATCTTAATGAAATGTTTGAAAATTTATAAGATTTTCTAAATATGTTGGAAAAGATAAAAATTATAAGCATTTTACACGAATTATTTCATAACACAAATTTGGCCTAAAAATTTGAAAATAGGATTTTGATATCCAAAAAAGATTTATCATTGATGCTTTAGGTAAAAAATTGATGAGGATTTTTAGTCGGATCCTTACATTTTCTATCACAGTTGAAAGCTATGCAAGGAAAATAGAAGTTTCTGAGCCTGATCAAAGTCCGCACTAGAGAATCGAAAGATCAACACTAGTCGAAAGCAAAGTGGTATATTCAAATTAAAAGATCGAATAGGATAGTGTATATGGATAGTATGTGAGCACCACCCGAATTTATATTTCAAATTTGTTTTGAATAAGTACTGCCGGTTTTTGCAGATGAAAAACTTTTAAGGATGGGAGTCAGTAACTACCCGCAAATTTATCACTTTAATAAATTATATTTTTAAAATATTCAAATATAAGCTTTTTAACATAGATATTGTTGTCTTGAATAATAAATAATATGGTAATCTTATTTTGAGTACGTATTTACAAAAATATATACTTTGGGAAAAATATCGATAAAATGGTCAAAAAACCGTTTTATCAATAAACAGCTCTATAATTATCAGAAGTCGCGCACGGTGCTGGATACATACACTTATTTATCTATTTAAACAAGAATATGAAATAAAATTATTAATTTATTTTCTGGAAATAAAAAGTAATTATGATATCATCAATAATGGCATCGTATTTAATAATTGATTTATAAATTTAATTGGAGAATTATTGATTTAATAATTACTATAATTATTCCAATAATTGTTTATAAATGATAACAATTCATTTTAATTAGTTATGAAGTTATAATAAATCATTATAATAGTTTATAAAGATGTATATTTGATTTGAAATTATAAGGAAAATTGATATCGCTTTATCGATATAACAGCGCTTTTTATAAACAATTGTTTAATATTTATTCATATGATTTATAATTCAAATGAGACCGTTTTAATTAGTTAAAAACATAAGAAATTAGTTTTCAAATTTTGTTTACATTTATATGTAAATTAATTTATAAGTGAAAATGTGATTGGAAATCAGCTTCCCGATTTTCAACGATGTAACGAACGAAAGTTGTTCAAAGTTGTTGCAACCTTATTTATATGTCTTGTGCACATATATAACATACACATGCACACCCTAACATATACATGAACACATATATACATATAAACTTATATATATATATATAACAAAAGATCTAAGATATTTTTACATAAACTTCATCCTTAAGCAAACTAAAGTCAAACTCTTACACAAATCAACTCACACATATGGAGGCACAAGGAGGTGGCATTGTCGTGCACCTTGAGGTAATGGAGGTGGTGTGGGCAAGGGCATTTTGGTCCTTGCACATTTGGATATTTATTTCCAAAGTTTTTCCTATAAATACTCACCATTCTCTTCATAATTTTACACACTATTCTACTTCATCTTCATCCTTATTCTCAAGCTTTAATGGCTTCCTATCTTAGGAAAATTATGAAGAAAAATATTGCAAAAGGAAATTAAATTTATATAAGTATATATACATTAGAAATCCACTTCAAAACCAAGGCAAATCACTCCTTCCCTTCACTCGAGACCCATGGCCACCACCTCCTACCACCAAGGCCGAGCCCATCTCCACTTGCAAGCATAGGTTGAGCCCATTCAAAGGTCCAAGGCTTAATTCCGTAGGCTTTAATTCGATCGTAGCAAAGCTACAGTGAATTTTCGTAAAGTTAGAAACTAATGAAGGTGAGAAACTCTATATGTATATAATATGATGATGTGATATGATCGTGATGGTCGTTTACTATGTTTGATCATATGTTTATTTGTTGCTGAAATGGTTGACGTTTAATACACGTCGAATATCACAAAGGAAATCATTTTCCTTAATAAATTATATGGTTTATATGAGATTGTTAAACCTCTTTCACTAAAATCCAATTTGGCGAAGTTTTGACAAATTATGAAAATTGAGTCAAAAGTGGACGCGTTGCGTAGCGGTAATTCACGATGTCGCACCGTAAAGTTTAAATCCATTTACACAATGGATTCAGAGACGAATTCTTTAGAATAAGAATTTTTTGAACTCTTATAATCATAGTTTCCAAAAAAAAGAAAAGGATCGAGATCACATTTAGTTGAAATATGTGCAAATCAAGTTTTCAAAACAGTCGCACTTTTGCAGTTCGGAAACCAAAGCGATAAATTATTTAAAAGTGATTTTTTAATTCTTTAAAAATATGCAAATTCTATAAACATGTTAAAATGTTTTAAAAGAGATTTGAGTTATAAAAATGTATTTCTAAATGATAGAAATGTTGTTTTGATCAAATAAGTCTTAAATGCACTATTCGCAGCACTTTTTGCGGCACTATTAATAACTTTTGAAATATAACTTTAAACCTAAATATTATTTATAAATTAAAATAAAATTTATTGATTTCAAAAAATTTAATTAAAATAAAATTTATTAATTTCAAAAGTTTTAGTATTACATACCCTATTTTAAGATAAATACATATATGTCATTATATATGTTTTAGTTAATTAACTTTTAATTAATTTTTAATTCAAGTTATCTAATTGATTAAATAACTAAATTAAAAATATCAAAATAAATTTATCGATTTTCAAAAACATTTTACAACATTTATATTCTAACTGAACTTTTAAATTTAAAATATTATTTAAATTCTCATAAAAGAATTTGAAAACTAGCCCAAGATCCAAAGTTAATTTTTCCCTTTATATTTGGGATAACCTTTGAGCTTACTTCATCCTTTGGACTAGGCCAAAGGGCAGAGTACTTGATTACCCAAGCTTAGGCAATACCTTTCTAAACATCCAACTAAATGTGTAGGTTTTAATAAGTTAGCTCTAATAGTACTTATTTAAAATGCATAGACTATTGGGCTCTGATACAATTGAAGAAACTGGCATGGGTCACGGTGGATTAAATGGGTGAATTTCAAAAAATTTAACCATTTTGGATCTTTGTTGTACCTATGGAGTCTAATTTAATTTTATATCCAATCTAAAATATTTTAAATAAAATCTTATTCTATTTAATTTGTTTATGAAATGTTCTATATAATTTAAATTTAATTATATTATAAGTGAATCAAATACACTCATATGTGTTAAGTGCACGGGCAATATATAAATAGTGTACATGGTTAATGTGTATGTTTATAAATGTTGAAATTTACACCGCAATGGACACATTTGTTCCTTTCTATACACCTTTGTTGTTCCTAGTTATTATTTAAATATATGTACGCATGTATGTATATATGACATCATAAATTAATTTTGAAATTGTAAAATAATAATGACTATGAAAATAGTTTTGACCAATTCAATATACATATATGTATAATTTAAAATTGAAAATAAAATATCTTAAAAAATCTAATTTTAACCTAGGATAATTCAAATTAGATTTATAATTTTGAACAAAATATATGTTTTAAAATTTGAATTAAATATAAATATAGTGTGTGGTGTACGTGTATTCTTAAAATTCATTTTATCTAATATATATATATATTATAAAATTAAAATTATTTATAAATTAGATAATATTGTTATAAAATAAAAAAGTATAATAAAATATATTAAATATATATATTCTGCTAAAACATTGAATATTTTTATCAAATACATACGGATGTGTGTATATAAATTTTTTATTACTAAAATATATACATAAATATATGTGAATATTAGGCTCAGGTCCCTAATAAGTTTCAAAATACACAAAAACTCCAATAAGAAAAAGTATGTAAATTAGGTCCCCAGAATTAAGTTACTAAGTAATTGCATATAGTTATGCAATTATTCACAGAATAATTGCAGACATTCATGCAATTATATCCAAAAGTTGCATAAATTTATGCAATTTTTTCGGTGAATAATTGCGGAAATTTCCGCAATTTTTCAGTGAATAATTGTGGAAATGTCTGCAATTTTTTGATATAATTGCATAAATTTCTGCAATTATTCACTGAATAATTGCATAAGTGTATGCCATTATTCGGTAACTTAATTCTAGGGACCTAATTTACAAACTTTTTTTTACTGGGGTTTTTGTGTATTTTGAAACTTATTAGGGACCTATGCCAAACTATCCCTAAATATATATATATATATATATGTGTGTGTGCATTCATATATTAAAATATTTAAAATAAATATGTATTTAATTTATTATCGAAAAAATTTAGTTACAAATATTTTTTTAATATATAACCAAAAGCATATATAGATTTAAAAATAATTTTAAACTATTTGATCTATATTTAATACATATATACATATATATATATATATATGCTATAAAATAATTTTAGGTAATAAAAATTAATTTAACAAAAAATTTATTATTTACTTAAATAAAATATTATGGCTGCAATATAAAATATATATTTGTTATAATAATATTGTAATGTTTGTTTAAATTAATTTATTTGAATATATGTGTGTGTGTGTGTGTGTATATATATATATATATATATATATCTGTTTGTGTGTGTGTGTGTGTTAGATGAGACAACATTGGAATATATAAACTTGTTATGAAGCATATGTGATCTAATAACATTAACACGGTGATGTATAAAAATGAAATTGTGATTAAAAATTTACCAAAAAATTCATCTATGATATGCACCTTGAATGAATGAAAACTCTTCGATAGAATCCAATCAGCCTTTGGTTTTAGCAACAATCTATAGACAAATGCCACTTTAATTTAATTTGACTTTGTATTGAATTTTGTTTTGGAAATAAATGGTATTTAGCCTTGATACTTGCGTTTTGAATGGACTAGAGGAGGGATCACAAAATGATTGAATATTAAGGTGTTTAACTAGGCATTTAGGAGAAGGAAAAAAGGGAGATCTTTTCTCCTTCTTTGCTCATTCTTTGTTTTCCATTTCAAATCAAAATTCGAACACATAAACCCCTCCCCTAGCTCCTATGGTTGGCCGGACTTATGGCTATATGGACCTTCTACAATTTCCAAACCCACTTAGTAATTAATCGATTTAAATAAATTTATAAATTTGTCGATATCATATATCGTTACATACATATAGAACTTTTATATACGTGCATTATTAAATACTAATGGCATTCAAACAAATCAAATAAAATTTAATAACTAATATTTCATAAATATTTATTAATTTAATTAAATTACAGTAAATATAAATTAATTAATTCGCATGGTATTTCGATGTCATCATTATTATTATGCGACTCAAAGGTGTAAATTCAGTTAGAAATTAATATCGAATAGTTTGAATATTAAAGTTCACATGTCACCTTAGCTAGTGTTGTGATAGTTTAGTCGAATTTATCGCTTACACATTTTTTGGTAAAATCCAGTTTTAATATTTTAAGCATTACCCAGCAGTAACAATTATTTTAGCCAATTATCTTCATTAAAACTATATCACTTTAGGACTCATAGAATTTGGTTTTGGTCAAAATTCTAATAGCATCCGCATTAAACTTGGTTAGTCCAAACATAAAATTCTTGATTCGGTAATAACAATTATTATTAATCGTACTACTATATTCAAAGACTTTGACTTTAAGTTGATTGCATTTGACCATGGTACTAACCTCATATGAGAAGATGAATTCTTTATTGAATAGTGTTTCACTCCCAATGCTTCAACCCAGACCTAACCATAGTCGTTCGATGGACGTCATATCACGACTTAACTATAATCAAAGTGGAGTATCCATACTGAAGTTCAATAATATTCTCAAGTTAAGAGAATTGTGTAAGTCGTCACTTCGAGATTCTCTATTTGACCTTAGTTATATTAACCAACAGAAAACTCTCGAGTAAGTCATTCCATAGTTATCTAATAACTATTGGTGCTTAACCCCTTGTTGTCCCTAGAAGCCATGAGTAATACACTGCTCAACATCTGGAGAGCATTGCGTAATCTAGTCTCAACGGATGTATCGATAACCTATCTCAAAACACCTTGACTAGGAATATCTAGAATAATATTTTATAATGTGATAAATCTCTCATGATTACAACATATTGTAATTATTATCACAAAACATACTATTTAAGGATTTTCTATTTAATATACTTAAATGAAATAATCATTTAACATATTACAATATGAAAATTAAATAATATGAAGAAAAAACACCTTTTATTTCGAACGAGATTTTATCATAAAGTTAATAGTTTACAACATTTACGTACTTGCCACCAGGGCATACCCCTAACTCTATCATATGCATAGTCATATGACAATAGATAATTATATTATGTCTGTAGTTGGGAATGGTTGAGGCTCATGAAGTAAAACACAACTCTAGAGAGAAATTGTCTTCTTTGATACAGAAGGTTAGTGTCATCATAATTGGAAATTAACTTGAAATCATAAAAACCTTGGCCAAGGCATATGGTTAGTAAGTAAATATTAACGGATTGAACCTGTAACGACCTGTATTTTACATATTGGAGGATTATAAAATATTTTTATTTAATTCATATAAGGTCGTATGTCTCTGATCTTTTGGAAATGACTCTTAAGAACATTTTCCACGCTATGAATTTTATCGAATTTCTATGTGACATTTTGACTCTTAAAATCTTGTATGGACTATAACATTTGATAGGAGCCGAGTTAAGTTCTGAAACCACTTCCATCGCTTTAGGATGATGATTTCTCATTCTATAGAGTGGTCATAGTAATAAAACGGACTTACTATTTAAAAGTTATGCTTGTTTTTAAGTTTTGGCTGTTGGTGGTCAATATTATAGGGTAATTAGGCTAACTCACACTTAGGCCCCTAACCCATCTCGGGAATAGCGCTTAGGGGGACTGATAGACTGTTCAAAATCTTTTCCATCTTCCCAAAACCTTTTAAACTTCCATTAACCTTAATCCCTTAAAGAATCATCTTTTTTTCTTACTAATCTTAGCGGAAATCATCATTAGAGGGGTAACTAGCATAGAGGGATTGAAGAGTACCATTTTTGGTTGATTTGAATTCGTTTTCCTTACTGCCTATTTCAGATCTAGAGGAAAAATTGGTATTTTGTGAGTGATTCTTGACCTCTCAGTATCATATGCATGTTTATATAGTTAAAATTGATGTTACTAACATGATTTTGATCCTAAAATGTTTTCTAACTTTAATCAATCTTCATACATGTTTATGACCGAAATTAAAATGGTTTTTAAATGGTTTTGCAACTCCTTTTGATCATATTGACATGCTAGTGTAAAAGTTAGATCAAGATTATGATTTGTATGATTATCATGCATTGATGAATTGCTTGTGTGTATGGATGTATATATTGAAGGCAAAGGTGGTTGAAATTGGATGAAACTTGGAAGAGGGGCTCTCAAGGAAGAGTGGAGCCTATAATTCAAATCGCATCAAAATTGGGTTGGTGGAAAGTGGTCATGACAACCTAATTTTGATCGGTGGAAATCAACTTGGTGGGAGTTGGTTTGAATTGTGTTCGGGTTAGGTATTGGAAGGACTCGGGCTTGCTAAGGAAAAACATGGGGTTGGCTTCAAGTCGAAGTATGAAAGGGTTGGAGCTTTAGGTCGGTGGAGTTCAACTTAGGGACATACTTCGAGACAAGCCCGAGGGTGCTTTAGGCTTGACTTTGAGACAATTGCGGAGTAGAGTGGGAGTTGAAAGCCTAAATTTGGCTAAGTAAGGTACTCAGTATCGAGTACTCTCCTGGATGATGACGGAGGTCTAGTGACTTGGGAGTTGGATGACTTCATTAAAGTAGAAAGACCCAAATTCGATGAAGTATACTACTGGACACCGAGTAAATTAGGTCGGCACCAACCTATTTATTTTGATTAGGTCGGGGTGGGACTTCCAAGTGGGGAAGTGTAGGCTCTGTAGGTCATGCTGAATGTGTTTTCTTGTTCGCTTAGGGACTGATGGCAATGTAGTAGCACGATGATAGCTTAGGACTTCGATGATAGTAACTCGATGATGAATGGAGTTAGGTTTCGATGATGGTGGCTCGACGTTGAAAGGAGCTGCATGACCAATTGTCCACAAAGAGCAGGTTCTATGAAGGGTGACCCATAGATGGAGAATTGAATGGTTCTATCATGGAAAGAAGGAAAGGAATAGTTCCTTGAGGATAATGGAATCTAGATGGAGCAAGGAAAAGGACTTGGGTACGTGTGCTAAGGGATCATTGCTACTCGGAGTACTTTCTGATGTACTCGAAAGCAGGGGTATTATGAGAACGCTCATGGGTACTTTGTTTGGCTACCCCGGATCGGTTGAATGAATCCATGTACCTTGGACCAGTGGAATAGGTCTAGTATCAGCTTCGGGCTAAAGGTGGGTACACTAAAAATTAGGATATATTCATCAATTCCCAACAAAGGAGTGGTCATACGAGTTATCATATTCTGGGGCACGTTGAATGATAGTGAGGATTTTTTGATGGATGCCATGTTTACTTTTGTTGTTTTCTCCTATAGTCTATCACTCTAGGGATGTCACATGAGACAGTATTATGGATAGGAATGCCTGGACATCCGTCATTGTATCAAGTTACAATACACCCTTATGATGTTTGTAGTGTAGCATATTATGTTTGTTATGTGCTAGTCTTAAGTTCCAGGAGCAGATCAGGTATGGTTCGTATATCCTTGTTCCTTACTATATCGACTTGTATAGGATTTTGAGATTCATTTATCGCTCACACCAGACTGTTGTTCGACTCGAGATTTTATGCTTTGCTTTTTTTTATCTCGGGTATTGTTAAATGAATAGACTGATAGCAAGTCTAGATGTACGTAGTGCCCGTGCAGAGGACAAGCAATATGGAGCTTTCTCGTATTATATATGGATATTCTATTATTTATATCACTATGCAACACTGTGAAGCCTAGGCGGTGCTTGCGTTTCTATTATGAGACAGTTTACTTGAGTTTATTTCCACTTTTTATAAACTCTATTACTATGATTGTATAACTTTGTGGTATGTGCTATGATATTTGATTCACTTAGTTATTAATGTCTCTCATTTTTTATATCTATGATGTGTATTATATTTTATTCCATGTGCTATGAGATATACGATAGCTTCAGTGGTCTTTTATTTCTTTACAACCCTTAACCATCATCCTACATTAATCGAGCACGTTAGTAGTGCATTATTTAGTTATATTAGACGCCGATGGTGTAGGGTGATTGTCACATTTATCCGAGCTATAGGTTGCACGATTAGTCTACATAGATACCATGGTCTAGTAGAAATAGGGAAGGAGTTATCACCTTAAACTGGATCGAAAGTGTGTGTATGTCAATACATACACACATGAGAGAGAGTGCATACTTATTATACATTTGATTTTCAAAACTATATAGTATATAAGTCACATGCACACACGAGTACCATTGATGTAGTTTTCTTATATGAGAGAGTGATCATTCTTGTTGTAGATGAAGAATGAGTTGGCAAACAAGAAACACTATGAGAAAGTCCATTTTTTAAGTCCAAAAAGAAGCGGGCATGGGAGTACTAATCCCGCCTTACAGACCATGTTCAATACTATGATGGAGAACATGCTGCAAAATGCCCAAGCAACCACTCTGAATGTTGTTATTAATGGTGGTGTTCAAGTGCAAGCGCCTAGAGTTTTCTCTAAGTTAAACAAGAATTTTTCCAATCTTGGTGGCAAACCATTCCAAGGAACGGGATCAGCTAAGGAAGTGCAAAATTGGTTGGACACCTATGAAAGAATCTTTGATGACCTAGAATTAAACAAGTGAATATTAGGCTCAGGTCCCTAGTAAGTTTCAAAATACACAAAAACCCCAGTAAAAAAAAGTGTGTAAATTAGGTCCCTAGAATTAAGTTACTAAGTAATTGCATATAGTTATGCAAATTTTTTGGTGAATAATTGTGGAATTTTCCACAACTTTTTGAAAAAATTGCGTAAATTTCCGCAATTTTTTGGGTGAATAATTGCGGAATTTTCCGCAAATTTTTTGAAAAAATTGCGTAAATTTCCGCAATTTTTTGGATGAATAATTGCAGAATTTTCCGCAATTTTTTGATATAATTGCATAAATGTATGCAATTATTCACTGAATAATTGCGTAAGTGTATGTCATTATTCAGTATCTTAATTCTAGGGACCTAATTTACAAACTTTATTTTACTGGGGTTTTTGTGTATTTTGAAACTTATTAGGGACCTGTGCCAAACTGTCCCATTAAACAATGCTATGAAGAGGAGGTTGGCTTCCCGGAAGCTTGAAGGGAGAGTCATGAACTGGTGGAACGCTATTAGAGATTCTACACCCAAGGATCAATTTACTTGGGACCAGTTCAAAACCCGATTCGAGAAGAAGTTCATTTCGGCTGCTCAAAAGTTGGTACTATTTAGGAAATTTGCTTATTTGAAGCAAGGACATATGTTTGTCTCCAAGTATGTTACTGAATTCGACGCCTTGTCAAAGTATAGGACGTCTTTCATCAACTCTCCATTAAGAAAAAATGAGAAGTTTCTAATGGGTTTGGACGACTATTTGAGAGAGAAGTTAGTGAGCCATATCAATGAGCCATTTGAGAGACTCATCGAGAAAGCTCTTCATGAGGAGAGGTTGTACCCCAAGTCCAAATCAGTTGTTGTAGTTAAGTAAGAGCCAAAATCACAACAAGACGGTGGAGGCAAGAAGAAATGGAATGGTAAGAGGAAGTAGTTTCAGGGAAAGAATGCTCAGAAGAAAGCTAAGTATGATCTAGTCTGTCATGGTTGTAGAGACAAGGGTCACTTGGTTAGAGACTACAAAGCTGATGGAAAGAAGAAGTGCTACAACAGCGGAAAGTTCATACATATGCAGAAGAATTACCCGGAACTATTGCATCAGAAGTAGGTTGTAAAGGCATATGCTTTGGATGTTGTCCCGACTTCATTGAGTGCTCCCTCAGCGAAGGAGAAGGGAAAGAGCATCATTATTCAAGGTATGCTTTCCATTTATGATGTTCCCATATGTTTATTTTCTACCAGAGCTTCACATTCCTTCATATTTAGAGACCTAGTAGATAGACTGGCATTGAAATTCGAAATAGTTGACCGACCTTTGATTATGACAAACCCTGCTAGAGGTTCCACTAGCCTGCATATGGTTTGTCGTGGTTTGGTCTTATCGAGTCATGGATGCTCTTATGCTTGTAATTGCTTTATTTTAAATTTCATTGGGTTTGGGATTATCTTAGGAATGGACTGGCTGAGGAAGTATGCGGTCGTGGTGGATTATGAGAAGCTATTAGTGATGATTGGGGCTGTAGATGGGCCGAGGATAGTGATTAGTTGCCTGCCAGAGGATGGGGGTAATGGTTAGCTTTCTATATTTGCTTGAGGTTCCATAGGATGAGTTGTCATTTGTGCCTATCGTAAGAGAGTATCTAAATATTTTTAAGGAGGTGACTGAATTGCCGCTACGCCGACATATTTAGTTCGGCATATAATTAGTAAAAGATCCTAGACCGATAGTTATGCCTTTGAGGCGTATGGCACCCAGAGAGCAGAAGGAGTTGAAGATGCAAGTGAATGACCTGTTGAAATGTGGATCCATCCATAGGATCATATTCAAGTGGGGCACACCTGTAGAGTTCACCACTAAGGCGGATGATTCTCAGAGGTTTTGTGTAGACTACCGAGAGCTGGATAAGGTGACCATGAACAACAAATATCCAATCCCGTGTATTGATGAATTGTTTGATCACCTCCATGGTGCGAAGGTGTTCTCTCAGTTGGATATTGCAATGTGTTTTCACAATTGAGAGTAGCGAAAGGGAGTGTGACGATCATCGTTTTTCGTACGTCATTAGGTTTCTATAAGTGGTTGGTTATGCCGTTCGTGCTAACCAATTGTCTGAGATACTTTATTGATCTCATGAACCATGTCTTCAAGGATCAGCTGAACAAGTTCGTGCTTGTGTTCATGAATGATATTTTGGTCTATTCTAGGACGGAGGAGGAATATAAGACGTGCTTTAGGATTGTGCTTGACGTGTTGAGGAAGCACAAGTTAAAAGCAAAGTTTTTGAAGTGTTGCTTTTGGAGGAGAGAAGTGAGATTCTTAGGTCATGTCGTCTCTGAGCAGGCATCGCAGTAGATCCCGCTAAGGTAGCAGCGGTTCAGGATTAGAACCAACCCAATAACACTACCGACGTAAGAAACTTCCTAGGATTGGCGGGATATTATAGACATTTTATCAAGGACTTCTCGAAGGTAGCAGCACCATTGACCAATCTGAAGAAGAAGAATCAGACTTTTGTTTGGGATGTAATATGTAGGCATGCGTTCGTAAGTCTGAAGGAGAGATTGACAAGTGTACCAATATTGACCATTCCGAGTGGGAATGAGGAGCTGATAGTATACGCAGGCGCCATGGTACTGGACTTGGTGCGTTGTTGATGCATATAGGGGAAATGTTGTCACCTACGCCAGTCGACAGCTGAAACCGCACAAGGAGAAGTTTTAGACTCACGATTTGGAGTTGGCGGCGATAGTGTTTGCCTTGAAGATTTAGAGGCACTATCTACTAGGAGAAAGGTTCGAGCTATTCCTAACCATAAGTCGTTGAAGTACCTTTTCTCCCAAAAGGATCTCAACCTTCGCCAACAGAGATGGTTGAAATTCTTCTTATATGCCTGGCAAGGCAATGCAGTCATCGATGCATTTGGTAGAAAACATGCCAGTTTAGGAGCGATGTTCCTAGAGTGGTAGCCATTGAAGTACATTGTTGGCTATGACTTTAGACCCCATTAGGAGTTAGAGCCAAAGATGTTAACAAGTTTGATGATCAGACTTACTTTGATTGAGTGGATCGGTACTAGTCAGAGGTGAGATGCTAGACTAGCTGAGATCATAACAAAAATAGAAGAAGTAGTAGAGTTTGAGGAGATGAAGCGAAACGAACTCGACTGAGATGGTTGGCTCTATAAGAATGGGAGATTTTTTGTTCCCGATGTCGATGAATTGCGAGATGAGGTGTTACGAGAGTGCCGCCACTCTAGATTGACTATACATCCCGAAGTTAAAAAATGTACCATGATATGAAGCAGACCTATTATTAGAATGGGATGAAGGATGTCGGGACATTCGTCTCAAAGTGTATGAACTGCTAGTTGGTGAAGGCTAAGCATAAGAAACCAAGTGTATTGCTATAACCACTTGAAGTTCCCGAATAGACATGGGAGCAAGTGTCAATGGACTTTATAGATAGGTTGTTAAGGACCTGACTAGGGTATGATAGCATTTGGATAGTCAATAGATTGACAAAGAGTGCCTGATTCATAACCGTCAAGTCAAGCAGAATGGCATCCAAATTGATCGAGTTGTATGTGAAATGGGATGTATGATTACATTGTGTGCCGAAAATCATTGTGAGTGTTCGAGACCCTTTGTTCACCAATGGATTTTGGAAGAGCTTATAAGAGGCGTTGGGGACTTAGCTGCATCTTAGTACAACTTATCACCCGCAAAATGATGGATAAACAAAGAGAGTGAACCGTGCATTTGGAGGATCTCTTGCGAGCTTGCATTCTTGATTTTGGAGGCTCGTGAGATGATCACTTGCATTTGGTTGAGTTCGCATAAAATAATAGCTATTAATCTAGTATCGGAATGGCACCATATGAAGTATTGTGTGGCCGACCGTGTAACGCTCCTGCATGTTGGTGGGAAAAGGGGGAGAAACTGATACTTGGGCCAAATATGGTTAGGGAAACATCGGAGAAGATTAAGATTATTCGGCAATGGATGAAAGCTGCTTAGGATGGATAGAAGATGTAACGACTCGATTTTCGACACTCGAAAGTCGACATTAATACGTCCACTGTATCAAATGCCGTGCAATCGAATGATGGAAAACCAAACCATTATGGTTAAAAGAAGAGGTAGAAGAAGACAGAAGAAAGAAAGAACAGAAAAAAAGAAACAATATCAGAATCTCACATTTCGCAGCAGAACAATATATAATAGATGAATCAATAATCTTTAAAACAAAAGACTATCAGTTTATACATACATCAATCAGAGTCAATATACAACTCAATACAACAATGGACAGTTATATAAACTTGTCCTCATACAGAATACACAGCGGAATAAATAAACAAGTATGGTAGTACGCTTCGCCATCCAGCTCATCTCCAAAGCTCCAGAATATCCAGAATATCCTGATAACATAACTCTAGGCTGCCCGTGTGGAAAATTATGGGCACCCAGAGTTTAGAAAGGGAACAATAAACTCCGAGTCAGTCATGGTGATTGGTGTGAGATCGTAAAACAGTTATTTTCGCAAAGAAAATAAAAAAGATTCGCAATGCTTTTGGATAATGAAACTACCATAAGGCCTCCCGCCACACACACAATGCAAACACAGAATTGGAGGAGATTTCTACTTATGATAGTCAAAAAATGCTTACTGCACAAAATCAGTTGATATTATTATTAATGTCTAGTGTGGAAAACATTTCGAAAATATAATATCAATCTTAGCCAACATACAACCATTGTTGTATGTCTACTATAGCTACTACGTTCAATAGCAGGTTACCACCACATTCCATAGCAGGTAATACAATTAAAAAACCGTACAGGGTTTGTATTGTTTCTTTGGATTTTCCAACAAATGGTCAGGCAAAGGAACTTCCTTACACCGAAATAGAACGCCTCTGGAAGGACGCCCCGGATCATAACCGGATCTCTGCAAACAAAGGCCGACGCTACGTCACGCTGTACAGCTGTAACTAGGTAACTAACACACTGACGCTACCTCACGCTGTACAGCTGTAACTAGGTAACTAACACGCAAGCTATGCCATCCCCCGGTCGTTACCAACCTTTATCCGAGGATCCTCAATCACAAAGCAACAGCTACAAAATATAATCAACATAGGTAAAATATCTGGGCTCCATACCATGATATCACCTTTTATCCAGAAGGAAATGGCATTCCCTAGGGGCACTACCCCTACAAACCTTTGCCGCAACATTCCTGTTTCGACCATTACCGGGTTGTGAGGCTCGACGAAGTCTCGTCCATAAAGCTACATTTTTTCACAAAGCCACGCTTTTTCACAAAGCAACGCTTTGATCATCAGTTGATCAACAGCACTTCGTGTGCCACATTACCAAATTGGGAATGTATCACTAGTAACCATCAACTACATAACCTCTGAGCTCGTACGTCTCAGAGAAGGGTGTTAAGCTAAGAGAATAAATTCTCCGCCACCAACAGAAATGTATTTGATAGAAACCAGCTTTACATCTCAAAGTGTAATGTCAGACACACATCCATACAATTCCGTTCCGGGATCAAACGGAACCGAAGGCACTTCCAAAGAAGCCCTTGCAATCCGGATATTCACTAATCACGTCCGGACTTCCCTTCACAAAAAGAGTGATATAAATCTCTATACCGGAGCAACTCGGTGCAGAGACATTCGACAGGTTGTCCTTTCATTTTCGAAAATATCCGGTCTTCACCACCGGTCTTCAATACGATTCATATCGTCGTATCACTAATTCGGAATGGGTTATATGACACGAAGGTCTTTTCCCGGCTAACCCGAATAGTGCGCATTTGTTTTAAAAACAAATCAAGTGCCATTTCAAAGGCAAATATTGATAGTCGGCTATTTAACTATCAATAACATTCACAACAATCAGCCAATTTAAATAATTTTTCCCAAATTATTTATTTCAAAATATCTTCAAAAGATATATAATTTCCACCCTTCACATTTGAAAATCAATTTCAAATCACATTTTCACAGTTCATTACAAAATGGTCCATTTAAACCAGTTAGATAAATCCTTATCGATTTATTTCAAATTTACATTTCAAATCTGTAAATTTATTTCCACACTTCATCACTTTGAAAACCGATTTCAAATCATATGTTTCGCACTTTAAAAATAAATCAATATTTATTTTTTTTTAAAACAAATTTCCCTTTCCTTTACCAATTCTATTCGGAATTTACATTCCCAAAAATCCACTTTTACACGATTTTCAAATCGTTTTCCAAATATTCAATTTCAACACCAAATCAACTTTCAAATTGATTTCTAAATTTATTTCAAATCCCAAATCGAATTCCAAATTGATTTCTGAATTTACTTCAACACC
Organism: Allium fistulosum; assembly: GCA_030737815.1. Classification (NCBI taxonomy): domain Eukaryota; kingdom Viridiplantae; phylum Streptophyta; class Magnoliopsida; order Asparagales; family Amaryllidaceae; genus Allium; species Allium fistulosum. The sequence continues at coordinate 1,531,379,146 of CM060902.1, forward strand.
GAATCACATTTCAAATTGATTCTAACTTTTAATCCCAAATACCAAATCATTTTACAAATCGATTTCCAAATTTATTCTCAACACAAAAATCAATTTTCATTTAAAACACCAATCAATTTTCCTATCGATTTTCCAAAGATTTATTTTTCAAATACCAAATCAATTTTTCACTTTGATTTCAACAAATTTATCTCCTTTCAAAATAAATTCCTTTATCTCTTCCAAACCATTTAAAATTCCATTTTAAATAAACTTTCCAACTTTCGAATAATACTATTTAAAAAAATCCATTTATAAAAATCCTTTTCCCATATTTTGGAGATAATTCGATAAGATTTCAAAGATCAAATTTTTGCTTTTAAATTCCTTCTTTTAAATTTATTCAATTCTTTCAAAAGGAATTCACTTAAAATTTCCAACTTTAATTTCAAAAATCCAATTTCATTTATTTCTGGTATCCAACGATACCAAAAATACATTCGGCTAAATTATAGCTCTCAACACATTCAATCACAGATATAATCATACACAGATTATAAATAATCAATCAAACAACATATGAAACCAATTCAAATGTTTTGAGGAATCCTGTTGGATCCCTCCAACCTATTTCCATGCATCCACAGATGTTAGCACAATACCAATTCCACTTCGAGGTGGAATATCACGGTATATGGGATTTATAAAATATCATCCACTATTATGCGGCGCAATAGGGTCTCATCCGCTATATAATGCGGAAAATCACAACTGCAATATATACATATGCCAATATATATATATATATATTGCTATATATAGATATATCCTACTATATCTAATATCACATCCAAACAGCAATCAATCAATAACTGCAAAAAAATCCACTTTTCATTTGAGTGAGAAGATCTCACCTTTGCTTTAATTTGCAATCCATTATTATTCCAGCTTGATTTCTCCATTTAGACCTTGTATAAATATTTATACAATTCATCAACATTCGAAACAATCGAAAAATAAATTTTTTGTTTGGTAACTATAATTATTCAATGGCTTTGTTTTAAACCAATTAGTATATATATTAAAAATCAAATCTTTATTCATTATTCTAAAACAAGCTAGTAGATTTAAAAATGGGTATATGTATATTTTATTTTATTCTCAAATAATCTACATATGTTTAAATTAAACTAAGATTAACTTAAGAATTTTAAAAAACTACCTAACAGCTAATTTTTCTCTTTACTTTAAACATTTCCTTTACTATAAATTTATTCACATATACATATATATATATGGATTCCAAAAAGTATAATATACCTTACCGAAAATCATTTCTTTATTTGCAATTCATTTCTTTTTTTTTCTGCATACTCATAGAAATTGAAATAACTTGCATACGTATACAAAAGGAGAAATCGTACCATCACCGAACCTCGCTGAACCCCTACTCGACTGGACGAAGCTCGCCTGGACGCGTCAACCCTGCCGTTGCCACATGCCCACGAACGCCACGATTTGGTTCGCTGTTCCGCCTATCGCCATGCCCTACCTCGCGAAACTCGTCGCCTCCAGTTGCCTCGACGTCACTAGCTCGCCGTGCTTCTCTTGCCCCAGCGATCGAATCGCTCGCCTGCATCGCCACCGACTCGAAAACCCACGCGACTCTCGACCATCGAGCCCATGCTCGAGCGTGCTCTCCTCCCACGCGAACCCTGCTCGAACGCGCGCCCAGATCTCTATTTTATTTCGAACGAGACTTGCCATTTTTCTTCTTTCCTTGTTTAGGATTTCATTTGTTTACAATTTTGAATTGAAAGATACTTGATTCGTTCGTTTGTTTTTTGAACGAGAGGAATAAGGGAAGGAGGCAGTGGGATTTTGAAAAGCTCGGCCATTAAATTTTCAATTTGAACGAAAAAGGAAAGTTTTCGTTCGTTTTGTTTTTGAATAACTGAAGAGGAGAGGGATGAGATGACTGCGTACAGAAGCATCTCTGTGTGTCAGCAGAGATTTTTTTGTGTACAGTGATTTCGAACTGATGGGAAAAAGTTATGAAGTGAAATAATTTCAACTGAGGTTGACTGTATAAATATTCAATTTAAATTCAAATTCAAATCGTTCCGATAAAGTCAACTAAAATTTTCACTTCCTATCAAGGCGTGTCGCTAGGCGTTCGTAATGTTATACGCCTATTCCGAACGCAATGGAAAAGGTTTTGAGTCCAAATTTGATCGTATGGAGAAGATAGATTTTTGGACCAGTTATAATATTAAATTTTCAATTTAATTTCAGCACGTTTGCTTATCGTACGGCCAAACGATCACTCCAAACATTACGAAAATTGAAATCCGATAATGATACAATATTACGGATCCAATGGAACCGGTTTCGTCGAATTTCGAGACTGTGGCCCGGAATGCTATTTTTAAATCCAATTTGAACGATACAGTTTCAAAACTGAACAAAAAAGTTCCAAATTCAATTCTGAAACTCCCATTATCTTCAGTATTATTAATATGAATTTTCTAAGACTTCATATTATTTTTAAATCAGCTCAAAACTGAAGATTCAAATTTTTACCCAGTTTCAATAATTAAATTCAAAAATTTAATCGCCAAATTCATTCTGATATTTGAATTTCAAATTAAACTATCATTCGAATATTTAAACTCAATTAAATATTCACATTTTAAATGTCAAAAATTCAGGGTCGTTACAATCTTCCCCCCTTAAAAGAATTTCGTCCCGAAATTACAAGTAAAGAAGAATGCTCCAATCCCCGTTAACTATTTTACCAAACCAAACAGTTTTTATTAACTTGATAAAATAATCTTTCTTATTAAAGACACTATCATTTCTCTTATTAACTTTCCAAACATTTCATAGTTCCAAGCAACTTTATTTTACTTCACAATTCAAATTTTAAATTTAAATTTGAATTTTAAATTATCTAAAATTTCTCAAAAATTTTCTAACTCTCTAAATTTTTGAAAAATTTCGCCAGCGTCTCCTTTGCGCGGCTAACTCGGTACGACTACAGAACGTCCCTACGGACTCTCAAATCCCAAAAGAAAACAAAATGCCAAGTGGCAAAATCAGAATCTCATCAAATTTCATACTGAAATTTAAATACATACCTTTTGGTCGAGCAATTTAAATTATCTTCAAAATCGAAAATCCAATTTCAATTTCCTTAGCCTTTACAATCCTTGTATATTTTACTTGACAATAATGTCCAAATTCACTTATTGGATTTCCCAATACCAACTTACTTAAGAATTTCATTCATTCATTTCTTAAGTGCAATATAAGTATTAACATACTTCTTATATTTGTTTTCACTTCACTAACAAAGTTATATATTCATTTCCATTCAACTTTGCATTTTCAATACCATTTGAATTCAATTTACGATTTCAATTCTATTTGAAATTCATTTCAAATCTCAATACTTTTATTTCCAAATTTTTCATTCAGATTTTCATTTCGAATTTTACTTGAATTCGATTCATCTTCTAATTTTGAATATTAAGCCTTATTCACTTTTATCTCAATTCCCAATTTTAAATCTTTTGTCGTTAGTGAAAAATTTCCAAAAATTTCAAAAAAAATCTAACTTCTAGTGAAAACACTTAAAAATCCTTTTAAAAATGGATATGGAAAGCACGTTCCCCCATGGATCACAGTTACTCGGCGGTTTCGCTACTATCCCAGTAGAATCACTTGTAACTGTAGATTTCACATCTCTTGAATTTCGCCATGGTTGTTGCCATAGATCGTAGTTCACACGGCGGTTACACCACTATCCCAGTGGAATCGCTTGTAACCATAGGCATCTCGCCCCTCGAATTTCGCTATGGCATACATCGTGATCTATCAATATGATCCTATCCCGATCAAACGGACACCCATACCGAGTTCCAACACCTTCACAATTTTTTTCAATGGAAGGTACTTTTTCATATCCTTAGTTTAGAAAACCTAATATGGCATATATGTATAGTACTTCATTTCCAATTGATTCCATTAAATTTTAATTGGCATTCCATTAATCAAACAAATCTCATTGAAAACCATTCAAATCTATTCCATCTACTAATTTAATTAGTATATTTACTCATCCATTTTAAATTTCAAATTTCCATATTCAATTTGTCTCGAATTGATTTTATCAATAACAAGGAAAGTTCAATTTATTTTTCTTTCTTACTTACTTGAATTTAGATAAAAATTCAAACCATTTCATTCAACTCACAATTCAATTTCGATTTACTAACTCAACTTCCAATTCACTATTTCATGAATTAATAATTTATCAAGTTAGTTTACTTGAATTCAATCCATTTTATTTTATTTCCTCCAAGTTTGGATTTTTATTCAACTTGATTCAAATCAAATTTCATCACATTATTCAAATTTCAATCCACTTATTTACAAATGTAGCTTCATTTGTTCATTCATAAATTCATTCATTTTTCAATTTATAATACTCATTTACAAATTCACATTACCAATTTCATTCCATTAATGAATTTTATTTTCAATTATCTTCCTGGAATTCCATTCCAAATTATAAATCACATTTACAATTTACACTTACAAATTTCATTCGTATATGAATTTATTTCCTTATCTTTTCAATTCATATTTATAAATTTCATTTGTGAAATGAATTTATCTCTAAATCTTTGGTTATTATTTTAATTTCTTATTCAATTCCATATAACAATGGTAATAATTCAATATTATCTTTTCCTAACAACCAAGCATCCATATACTATGATAATTCATAGAAAAATCATTCTTTTCTATACAAAAATAGTTTTGGGCAAAAATTATTTCATTTTCCCTATTTTAAAACAATACTGTGTCGGTTTATCTTGTTTAAGAGTTTAGAAACCCCTATCGATTACAGTTGGCCAGACTGCACCGACCAGAATCTATAAACAATCAACCGATAAGTCAACACAATACAAAACTAATTTTTTTGTATTCACTAACAAATACGCGCTCATATCTATTATTACACTCACACTCATTCTAGAGTACTACTGACTCTATCCCTAATGAGTAACACCCAACAGAGCAGGGTTGTCGCTTAACCGGATGCTCTGATACCACTTGTAACGACTCGATTTTTGACGCTCGAAAGTCGACATTAATACGTCCACTGTATCAAATGCCGCGCAATCGAATGCCGGAAAACCGAACCATTATGGTTAAAAGAAGAGGTAGAAGAAGACAGAAGAAAGAAAGAACAGAAAAACAGAAACAATATCAGAATCTCACATTTCGCAGCGGAACAATATATAATAGATGAATCAATAATCTTTAAAACAAAAGACTATTAGTTTATACATACATCAATCAGAGTCAATATACAACTCAATACAACAATGGACAGTTATATAAACTTGTCCTCATACAGAATACACAGCGGAATAAATAAACAAGTACGGTAGTACGCTTCGCCATCCAACTCATCTCCAAATCTCTAGAATATCCAGAATATCCTGATAACATAACTCTAGGCTGCCCGTGTGGAAAATTATGGGCACCCAGAGTTTAGAAAGGGAACAATAAACTCCGAGTCAGTCATGGCGACCGGTGTGAGATCGTAAAACAGTTATTTTCGCAAAGAAAATAAAACATATTCGCAATGCTTTTGGAAAATGAAACTACCATAAGGCCTCCCGCCACACACACAATGCAAACGCAGAATTGGAGGAGATTTCTCCTTATGATAGTCAAAAAATGCTTACTATGCAAAATCAGTTGATATTATTATTAATGTCTAGTGTGGAAAACATTTCGAAAATATAATATCAATCTTAGCCAACATACAACCATTGTTGTATGTCTACTATAGCTACTACGTTCAATAGCAGGTTACCGCCACATTCCATAGCAGGTAATACAATTAAAAAACCGTACAGGGTTCGTATTGTTTCTTTGGATTTTCCAACAAATGGTCAGGCAAAGGAACTTCCTTACACCGAAATAGAACGCCTCTGGAAGGACGCCCCGGATCATAACCGGATCTCTGCAAACAAAGGCCGACGCTACGTCACGCTGTACAGCTGTAACTAGGTAACTAACACACTGACGCTACCTCACGCTGTACAGCTGTAACTAGGTAACTAACACGCAAGCTATGCCATCCCCCGGTCGTTACCAACCTTTATCCGAGGATCCTCAATCACAAAGCAACAGCCACAAAATATAATCAACATAGGTAAAATATCTGGGCTCCATACCATGATATCACCTTTTATCCAGAAGGAAATGGCATTCCCTAGGGGCGCTACCCCTACAAACCTTTGCCGCAACATTCCTGTTTCGACCATTACCGGGTTGTGAGGCTCAACGAAGTCTCGTCCACAAAGCTACGCTTTTTCACAAAGCCACGCTTTTTCACAAAGCCACGCTTTTTCACAAAGCCACGCTTTTTCACAAAGCCACGCTTTTTCACAAAGCCACGCTTTTTCACAAAGCAACGCTTTGATCATTAGTTGATCAACAGCACTTCGTGTGCCACATTACCAAATTGGGAATGTATCACTAGTAACCATCAACTACATAACCTCTGAGCTCGTACGTCTCAGAGAAGGGTGTTAAGCTAAGAGAATAAATTCTCTGCCACCAACAGAAATGTATTTGAGAGAAACCAGCTTTACATCTCAAAGTGTAATGTCAGACACACATCCATACAAGTCCGTTCCGGGATCGAACGGAACCGAAGGCACTTCCAAAGAAGCCCATGTAATCCGGATATTCACTAATCACGTCCGGACTTCCCTTCACAAAAAGAGTGATATAAATCTCTATACCGGAGCAACTCGGTGCAAAGACATTCGACGGGTTGTCCTTTCATTTTCAAAAATATCTGGTCTTCACCACCGGTCTTCAATACGATTCATATCGTCGTATCACTAATTCGGAATGGGTTATATGACACAAAGGTCTTTTCCCGGCTAACCCGAATAGTGCGCGTTTGTTTTAAAAACAAATCAAGTGCCATTTCAAAGGCAAATATTGATAGTCGGCTATTTAACTATAAATAACATTCACAACAATCAGCCAATTTAAATAATTTTTCCCAAATTATTTATTTCAAAATATCTTCAAAAGATATATAATTTCCACCCTTCACATTTGAAAATCAATTTCAAATCACATTTTCACAGTTCATTACAAAATGGTCCATTTAAACCAGTTAGATAAATCCTTATCGATTTATTTCAAATTTACATTTCAAATCTGTAAATTTATTTCCACACTTCATCACTTTGAAAACCGATTTCAAATCATATGTTCCACACTTTAAAAATAAATCAATATTTATTTTTTTAAAACAAATTTCCCTTTCCTTTACCAATTCAATTCGGAATTTACATTCCCAAAAATCCACTTTTACATGATTTTCAAATCGTTTTCCAAATATTCAATTTCAACACCAAATCAACTTTCAAATTGATTTCTAAATTTATTTCAAATCCCAAATCGAATTCCAAATTGATTTCTGAATTTACTTCAACACCGAATCACATTTCAAATTGATTCTAACTTTTAATCCCAAATACCAAATCTTTTTACAAATCGATTTCCAAATTTAATCTCAACACAAAAATCAATTTTCATTTAAAACACCAATCAATTTTCCTATCGATTTTCCAAAGATTTATTTTTCAAATACCAAATCAATTTTTCACTTTGATTTCAACAAATTTATCTCCTTTCAAAATAAATTCCTTTATCTCTTCCAAACCATTTAAAATTCCATTTTAAATAAACTTTCCAACTTTCGAATAATACTATTCAAAAAAATCCATTTATAAAAATCCTTTTCCCATATTTTGGAGATAATTCGATAAGATTTCAAAGATCAACTTTTTGCTTTTAAATTCCTTCTTTTAAATTTATTCAATTCTTTCAAAAGGAATTCACTTAAAATTTCCAACTTTAATTTCAAAAATCCAATTTCATTTATTTCTGGTATCCAACGATACCAAAAATACATTCGGCTAAATTATAGCTCTCAACACATTCAATCACAGATATAATCATACACAGATTATAAATAATCAATCAAACAACATATGAAACCAATTCAAATGTTTTGAGGAATCCTGTTGGATCCCTCCAACCTATTTCCATGCATCCACAGATGTTAGCACAATACCAATTCCACTTCGAGGTGGAATATCGCGGTATATGGGATTTATAAAATATCATCCGCTATTATGCGGTGCAATAGGGTCTCATCCGCTATATAATGCGGGAAATCACAACTGCAATATATACATATGCCAATATATATATATATTGCTATATATAGATATATCCTACTATATCTAATATCACATCCAAACAGCAATCAATCAATAACTGCAAAAAAATCCACTTTTCATTTGAGTGAGAAGATCTCACCTTTGCTTTAATTTGCAATCCATTATTATTCCAGCTTGATTTCTCCATTTAGACCTTGTATAAATATTTATACAATTCATCAACATTCAAAACAATCAAAAAATAAATTTTTCGTTTGGTAACTATAATTATTCAATGGCTTTGTTTTAAAACAATTAGTATATATATTAAAAATCAAATCTTTATTCATTATTCTAAAACAAGCTAGTAGATTTAAAAATGGGTATATGTATATTTTATTTTATTCTCAAATAATCTACATATGTTTAAATTAAACTAAGATTAACTTAAGAATTTTAAAAAACTACCTAGCAGCTAATTTTTCTCTTTACTTTAAACATTTCCTTTACTGTAAATTTATTCACATATACATATATATATATATATATATATATATATATATGCATTCCCAAAAGTATAATATACCTTACCGAAAATCATTTCTTTATTTGCAATTCATTTCTTTTTTTTTCTGCATACTCATAGAAATTGAAATAACTTGCATACGTATACAAAAGGAGAAATCGTACCATCACCGAACCTCGCTGAACCCCTACTCGACTGGACGAAGCTCGCCTAGACGCGTCAACCCTACCGTTGCCACGTGCCCACGAACGCCACGATTTGGTTCGCTGTTCCGCCTATCGCCATGCCCTACCTCGCGAAACTCGTCGCCTCCAGTTGCCTCGACGTCACTAGCTCGCCGTGCTTCTCTTGCCCCAGCGATCGAATCGTTGCCTACATCGCCACAGACTCGAAAACCCACGCGACTCTCGACCACCGAGCCCATGCTCGAGCGTGCTCTCCTCCCACGCGAACCCTGCTCGAACACGTGCCCAGATCTCTATTTTATTTCGAACGAGACTTGCCATTTTTCTTCTTTCCTTGTTTAGGATTTCATTTGTTTACAATTTTGAATTGAAAGATACTTGATTCGTTCGTTTGTTTTTTGAACAAGAGGAATAAGGGAAGGAGGCAGTGGGATTTTGAAAAGCTCGGCCATTAAATTTTCAATTTGAACGAAAAGGAAAGTTTTCGTTCGTTTTGTTTTTGAATAACTGAAGAGGAGAGGGATGAGATGACTGCGTACAGAAGCATCTCTGTGTGTCAGCAGAGATTTTTTTGTGTACAGTGATTTCGAACTGATGGGAAAAAGTTATGAAGTGAAATAATTTCAACTGAGGTTGACTGTATAAATATTCAATTTAAATTCAAATTCAAATCGTTCCGATAAAGTCAACTAAAATTTTCACTTCCTATCAAGGCGTGCCGCTAGGCGTTCGTAATGTTATACGCCTATTCCGAACGCAATGGAAAAGGTTTTGAGTCCAAATTTGATCGTATGGAGAAGATAGATTTTTGGACCAGTTATAATATTAAATTTTCAATTTAATTTCAGCACGTTTGCTTATCGTATGGCCAAACGATCACTCCAAACATTACGAAAATTGAAATCCGATAATGATACAATATTACGGATCCAATGGAACCGATTTCGTCGAATTTCGAGACTGTGGCCCGGAATGCTATTTTTAAATCCAATTTGAACGATACAGTTTCAAAACTGAACAAAACAGTTCCAAATTCAATTCTGAAACTCCCATTATCTTTAGTATTATTAATATGAATTTTCTAAGACTTCATATTATTTTTAAATCAGCTCAAAACTGAAGATTCAAATTTTTACCCAGTTTCAATAATTAAATTCAAAAATTTAATCGCCAAATTCATTCTGATATTTGAATTTCAAATTAAACTATCATTCGAATATTTAAACTTAATTAAATATTCACATTTTAAATGTCAAAAATTCAGGGTCATTACAGAAGAGCTACGCTAATAAGAGACGTCAAGATATGGAGTTCTTTGTCGGTGATATAGTGTGTGTGAAGATTTCTCTATTGAAGAATGTTATTCGATTTAGTAGCAAGGGGAAGTTGGGGGTCGAGATTCATAGGTCCTTTTCGATAGTAGAGAGGATTAGGAACCTAGTATATGGGGTCAATTTACCTCAGAAGATGGCAGGCGTGCACAATGTTTTCCACGTCTCTCATTTGCGGAAGTTTGTGCATGACCTAGCTAGGCGTGACAATTGCACTGGATCAACTTGATGATATCGAGATTGAACCGAAAGCTTTGAGACCTCGTAGGCTAGTGTGTATTGTCGAACATGATACGAAATAGCTTAGGAGGAAGACAGTGGAGTTGGTGAAGGTTCAATGAGGTGAAAGTCAAAGCGATTGCACATAGGAAACGGAGGAGAACATGAGGGTTGCAACTCCGGAGCTCTTTGCATGATAAGGCCAAGTGTTTATCGCATTTACTTTCACTTTGATATCATATAGGATGGTTTAGTATCTTGCATGTTATGATAGGTTTATATATACTATTAATTGCATGGTTGCATGTTTGAGATGTTTGATGGTTGCATATGATTGTTAGGCATGCGAGGTAACTATGGTTTACTGTTCTTTGATTTATTTAGGGATTTTAGGGGCAAAATTCCTAAATGAGTGGAGAGTGCAACAAACCGTATTTTACGTATTAGAGGATCGTAAAATATTTTTATTTAACTCATATGAGGTCGTATGACTCTCATATTTTTGGAAATGACTTTTAGAGACGGTTTCCACATCTATGATTTTTATCAAATTTCTGTATGACCATTTTGACTTAGAAAATATTATGGCCTATAAATTTTGATTGGAGCCGAATTAGTATCTAAAACCACTTCTATCGCTTCAAAATAATGGTTTTTCATTTCTTAGAGTGGTCATAATGGATTTAGCGTTTAAAAGTTATGCCTATTTTAGGTTTTGGTTACTACTGGCCAGTGTTATATGATAATTAAGCTAACTCACACTCTGGCCTACTAACCCATTTTGGGAATAGAGCCTATGGGAACTGATGGGACTGTTCTAAGTCATTTTCTCTTTCCCAAAACAATTCTAAACTTCCATTAACTCTAATCTCTTCAAAAATCATCTATTTTCCTTATAATCTTAGCATAAATCATCATTAGTACGGTAATTAGCACGGAGGGATTGAGATTATCATTTTTGGTTGATTTGAATTCGTTCTCCTTGCTGTCCATTTCAAAAATAGAGAAAGATTGGATTGGAATTTTAGGTATTTGGTGAGTGGTTCTTGACCTCTCACTACTCTATGCATGTTTATTCAGTTAAAATTGACGTTTTTAACATGATTTTGTTCTTAAAACATTTTATAACTTTACCCACATCTTTATACATGTTTATAGTTGAAATTAAAATGGTTTTTAAATGGTATTGCAACTCCTTTGATCAATTGACATGCTAGTGTAAAAGTTAGATCTAGATTATAATTTGTATGATTATCAAGCTTTGATGCGTTGCATGTGTGTATGGATGTATATAAATGATATTTCAGTATGGTATGCTATGCTTCGATGTATTTCCTAGTGTTTTAGGTAGTTATGAAAGAGATCGCCGAATTGGGAAAATTGAAGGCAAAGATGGTCGAAATTGGATGAAACTTGGAGGAGAGGCTCTGGAGTATGGGAGGAGCCCACGGTTCAAGTCGCATCAAAATTGCATTGGTGGAAAGTGGTCCTGATGGCCTAATTTTGATCGGTGGAATTGGCTTGAGTTGTGCTTTGGGTTAGGTATTGGAAGGACTCAGGCTTGCTAAGGAAAAACAAGGGGTTAGCTTCGGGTTGGAGTATGCAGGGGTTGGAGCTTCAGGTCGGTGGAGTTCAACTTGGGCACATACTTCGGGACAAGCAGTGGGTGCTTCGGGCTTGATTTTGAGACAAAGGCGAAGTAGAGTGAGAGTTGAAGGCCAAAATTTGGCTAAGAAAGGTACTCGGTACCGAGTACTTCTCTAGATGATGAAAGGTTCTGGTGACATGGGAGTTGGAGTACTAAGGGAAGATGACTTCATTAAAGAAGAAGGACCCAAATTTGGTGAAATATGCTACTCAACTACGAGTATATTAGGTCGACATTAATCTGTTTATTTTGATTAGGTCGGGTGGGACTTCCAAGCATGGAAGTATAGGCTCTATAAGTCGTGCTGAAGGCGTTTGCTTGTTCTCTTGGAGACTGATGGTGGTGTAGTAGCACGATGGTAGCTTTGAGACTTCGATGATAACTCGATGCGAATAGAGTTAGGTTCCAATGATGGTGGCTTGATGTTGAAAGGAGCTACAGGAACGATTTTCTACAAAGGGTGGGTTCTAGGAAGGGTGACACATGGATAGAGTATTGAATGGTTCTATCGTGGAAAGAAGGAATGTGGAATAGTTCCTTGAGGATGATGGAAACTAGAGGAGCAAGGAAAAGGGTTCAGATATGTGTGCTAAGGGATCATTGGTACTCGGAGTTTTTTCTGATTTACTCGAAAGTAGGAGTATTAGAAGTATGCTCATGGGTACTTTGTTTGGCTATGCCGAATTGGTTGAATGGATCCGTGTGCCCTGAACCGATGGAATGGGTCTACTATCAGCTTCAGGATAAAGGCGAGTACATTGAAAACCAGGATTATCCATTAATCCTTGGCAGAGGAGTGGCCATACGAGTTATCATATATCCGGGACACGTTGAGTGATAGTGAGGATTCTTTGATGGATGCCATGTTTTCTTTTGTTGTTTTCTATTGTAATCTATTGCTCTAGGGATGTCACTTGAGACAGGTGATAGGATAGGAATACTTGGACACTCGTCATTGTATTCGGGTTATAGTACACCCTTAAGATATTTTTAGAGTAGTAGTATATGTTTGTCATGTGCTAATTCTTTGGTTGCAGGGGCAGGTCGGGTATGGTTCGTATATCCTTGTTCCTTTCTATATCGATTTGTATAGTATTTTAAGATTCATTTATCATTCACAATAGACTTTTGTTTGACTCGAGGTTTTATGCTTTGCCTTTTATTATCTCTAGTATTCTTAAATGAGTAGATTATATAACAGGTCTAGGTATACTAGTGGCAGTGCAGAGGATGAGCAGGATGGAGCTTTCTCATATTGTATATGGATATTCTATTGCTTATTCCCTTATGCAATATTGTAGAGCATAGGTAGCATTTGTTTTCCTATTAGGGGAATTGTACGACAAATCCTTAACATTAATTAAAATAAACAAAACGTCCCTACCTAATAATTTATGTTAATTAGGTCCCTACGCATCCATTTCTTTCATAAGTGGCTATTATTCTCACACTATTTAAAATATGCACCCCATTAGTTATTAATCTTTAAAAAGCAATAACTTTTTACAGAAGCATCGGATTAACAAACCGTTTTACCATTGAATCGCAAATTTTATTATCTTTCTAACGATAGGTATTATAGATATGTAAAAATTAAAATTTTGAAACTTATTTTTTTCAAATTTCGAATTTCAGAAAATTCATTATTATAATGTAGTATTTCACTACATTTTAAAATGCAAATAGGAACTACATTAACATGTTATAGTTTTTAACTACGTTTATAAAATGCAGTTAAAAACTGCAATATTAATGTAGTTTTTAACCACATTTGTAAAACCAGTTCATTAAAATGTACCAGTTTTTAACTGCATTTCCTAAAGGGACAGTTTGGCACAGGTCCCTAATAAGTTTCAAAATACACAAAAACCCCAGTAAAAAAAAGTTTATAAATTAAGTCCCTAAAATTAAGTTACCGAATAATGGCATACACTTATGCAATTATTCAGTGAATAATTGCAGAAATTTATGCAATTATATCAAAAAATTGCAGACATTTCCACAATTATTCACTGAAAAATTGTGGAAATTTCTGCAATTTTTTCAAAAAATTGCGGAAAATTCCGCAATTATTCGCCAAAAAATTGCGGAAATTTCCGCAATTATTCACCAAAAAATTGCGGAAATTTCCGCAATTATTCACCGAAAAAATTGCATAAATTTATGCAACTTTTAGATATAATTGCATAAATGTCTGCAATTATTCAGTGAATAATTGCATAACTATATGCAATTACTTAGTAACTTATTTCTAGGGACCTAATTTACATACTTTTTTTACTGGGGATTTTGTGTATTTTGAAACTTATTAGGGACCTGAGCCTAATATTCACTTTCCTAAATGCATTAAAAACTGCATTAAAATGCAGCAGTTAAAAACTGCATTAAAGTGCAACAGTTTTTAACTGTATTTTAGCAATGTAGCGGTTTTTACCTAAATTTTATAAATGCAATTAAAAACTTCAACATATTAATGCTGTTTTTAACTGCATTTCCTAAATGCAATTAAAAATTACATTAAAATGCAGTAGTTTTTAACTGTGTTTATGTAATGTAGTTAAAAAATGCAACTTATTGATGCAGTTTTTAACTGTATTTTCTAAATGCAGTTAAAAACTGCATTTTAGTGGTGTAGTTTGTAGTTTTTAACAGCATTTCCAAAATGCAGTTAAAAACTGCCCCAATTAAATGCAGTTTTCAATTGCATTTTAGTAATGCAGTTAAAACTGATTTTAATACATCATTAAAATGCAGTTTTTAACTGCAGTACTAAAATGTAGTTAAAAACTGTTATGTAAAATTATGTATTTTAAAATTTTATTTTCGACATTTTCACTTCAAAGTGACTCTTAAAACGCTATTTCCACATAAGAATTTTATGAATGGTTTATTTAACTTAATGGATATGTTAATAGAAAAATATGTTATATTCCTAATTGAACACAATGATATATTTTTTCTATGAATTTTTCCATAGAAGTATCTCTCTGTTATAAAGCAATAAACTTTGTTGATTGTAGCCACCAACCACCACTGACACGACAGTTACAGATACAAATCTACCAAAATATGGGTTACACACAAGTCACAAAAACAGCACTGATTCCATATGTTCTGATCAAGTAGGATAAATTAATGTGACACCCCATATATGAACATAATGAAATTCAACAAAGATCTAATGATATATGATAATTTTGGAAAGAAAATGCAGAAACTAATATGATAACAAAATTGATTGATCAATCAAGCATATATTTGTAGATGATTAAAAAAAGTATCCTCCTAATATCTCCCTACTAACTCATAATGCAAGTATGGTTCTCTTTCTCTTGTTGCTTCTTCTGTGAAATACTCCCCACCCAATCCGCATATATTTTCAATGTGTGCATCATCAATTCACTTTATAATGTCCTCCTTCACATGGAGATTCAGCCTTCGTTCTTCATCGTCTTCTCTCTCCCACGCTCCTTCCTAACTCCCTCGCATCATCTTTGATGGCCAAAAATTGAAAAAACAAACCTAGGCTAGCTGCGTCGATTACCAGATATGGCAGAACTTTTTCAAATATGGAGTTGCAAACGCCATCGGCTTCTGCTTCGGTCAACGTTCTCAATCCAGTGTCGCCTATGTCTCTGTCCTCCCTTATGCCTCTTGTTGTCAACCTCCCTAGCGTGAATAATTCAATTTCAACCCTAATCGATTTCCTTGCACTGTCTCTCATTGGTGCTTCAATTGATAATCCCCTATGCGTTTTTCCGTTGTCAGGTATTTCTAAAGTTAATCCCTCTTCTCCTATTTCGCGTATGGTATTGACAGGTGGAAATTGGGTGAATGGAGCTAGTATTGTTAGTTTGGAATTGTCGAGTCTGTGCAGTTCGATGATATTGCATCGACTGTTACTATAGCGCAGACGACTCCTAGTGCGGTAGTGATGGATACTGGGGCGAATTGTGCTCCGTCCGAGTTGATTGATTGTGACTCTGCTCCTATTCTCCCCACTGTTACTGCACAATTGTCAGTACCCTGTGAGATTCTGGTAGGTGATGTGCCCTCTAAGGAAGGTTGTGCGGCCTTTGTTAATACTGCTGCCAGACCAGTTTGGTCTTCTCTGTTCAAGACATTGCCACGGATAGCCGGTGCTTTCTCACCGCAGAAATTCAACACATAAGTCATTGATGGAATAAGCGTGATTCCACCAGTTGTTCTTCGGGAGGCGGAGAGCCATTGGTCTGACCACTTTTTTGGGTTTTTCCTTGATACTACATCTTCTTACTCGATGGTTCGAGAGAACTGTAGGCGAGCGTGGAAACTGAAAAGGTTCGCTTCATGTCCAATTTCTAAATTCCTTTTTCTTTTTTAAATTTGGCTCTAAGGAAGATCGTCTTATAGCACTTGACACCGGTCCTCTCATTATCTAAGGGAAACCCTTTATTGTGACTCCTTGGAGTGTTGTTATTGACAGTGTTAGAGAGTAGATACTTTCTATTCCGGTTTGGGCCACGTTCACTGATATACCTT
The DNA here is from genome assembly GCA_030737815.1 of Allium fistulosum. NCBI lineage: Eukaryota > Viridiplantae > Streptophyta > Magnoliopsida > Asparagales > Amaryllidaceae > Allium > Allium fistulosum. The sequence continues at coordinate 1,531,395,828 of CM060902.1, forward strand.
TTGTTCTTCAACCGCTTATTGGTTTGAATTGGTTAGCGAGCCTTATTGGGGATTTCGAATGCTTTGATGCAAATACTGTAGCGCGCAAGAACCTTTTATATGTTAGGGCTTTGATTGAAATTACCTTTGAGAATCTGTTACCGTCGATATTGAAAGTAAGAATCAAGGAAGGCCACGAGGTGGAAATAAAAGTTAACTGCGGTTGGAAGCCTGACATATGTACTATATGTCATTCATCTGGTTATACTGTGGAGAAATGTTATAGAAATGCCCCTCTATCTCCTTCTGATAAGATCCCCTTCCCTAGGATGGAAATGAAATGGGTTCCAAAAGTTAGAACTGCGCCTCCCTCTGATCCTGTTGTTTCTGCTTCTCCCGCCGTGGAGACAGAAATTGATGCAGTTAGCGTTTCCGATGATGATGTTGTAGTATGAGAACCAGAAGAGAATACTTGGATTCATGAGGCGTCGGAAATGAGGTATGATTCGCATATGCATAGTTATCAGATGTTCTTAGGTGGTCCTGATGAGACTATGAGGTTAGTGTATCATGCTGAGGGTGATGGTCTTTCTCTGACGACCACTGGGATTGTTGGTGCTAGGAATTGGTGGCAATTCTTAGATCCGACTTGGGACCGGATTTATCTCTACTCACCTCTCTCGAGGTCTTTTGACCCGTATCTGGCTACATACTTTTCTATTGTTCAGCATGTTATTGGCCCTGGTACTGATGTGGATATTAGTCACGACAAGGGGGTACGTGCCCTCTCGAGTAGTCTAGTCATCATGTCTAGCTCCCGTTTTTTCTCTTTATTCTTGTACTGAGTGGTCTGGCCACTATAAAACCAGATTGTAGTTGTTCTGTGCATGTACAGAACACATGTTCTTATTTATATACATAGTGGCACGGTCCACTCTAAAGCTGGCTGGCTTTGCCAAAAAAAAATAGATATCAACAACGGATATCATTAGAAAGTTTATTAAATTTGTGATTTAATGGAAACGGTTCCTAAATCCGATTAATCTACAAAAAGTTATCACATTTTAAAGATTGAAAACAAACGAGTTGGCGAATGTCGAATGTGATATTAGAGAAGCAGGGACCTAATTTATATAATGACTAAGGGACCCGTTTTGCAATTCAATTATGAAATAGGGAGTCGAGATTATTATTCTATTTCTATTATGAGACAGTTTACTTGAGTTTATTTCCGCTTTGTATATGCTCTATTATTATGGTTGTATAACTCAATGGATCTGTGCTCTGCTATTTGGTTCACTTAGTTATTACCATCTCTCATGTTTTATATCTGTGATATGTATTATATTTTATTTTACGCGCTGTGAAATATACGACGGGTTCTGTGACGTTTTATTTCTTTACAACCCATCGTCCTACATTAGTCGGGCACGTCAACAGCGCATTATTTAGTTATATTGAATGCCGGTAGTGTGGGGTGGTCATCACAGAAGCAATGGATTTTGAAGGTCAATCTTCATAGTTAAATATGAATGTTATTAGAGTGTATTGACCTTTGATCGAGACTAATCATCTAGGTGACATAGTGTTGATGAAAAGATATAATGTGCACAATATATCATCGCTTAAGAGTCTACCTTAAATGATTATGAAGTAGGACTAAACCTAGATGGTATGTAAGCACTGTACTTCGACAACTTCCATAAAAACTTAAATATTTAAATTGTTAGAATATTACCCAGGACGAAGGTCACACATAGCAGTCTCACAATTGTAATATCAGGATTCGATCAAAATTAATTAAATTATATAATTTTTAAAATCTATAAATTATTAATGAGAAACGTATATAACGAATATATTTATTTGATTAAATATGAGTCAAGATTTAGTTATTAAAATATGTATAGACGTGTTGTGTATGTTAAATGATCCTTAAATCTTTAAATGAAACATTCATTAATTGGTCGAAATTATTTGTGATTAAATATGAATGTCGGCCAATATTTGGTTTGGAAAGAAATGATGTTTGAATTAATATATGGGGTGATATTTGATATTATCCACCTAAAGAAAAAGACAAAGAGCCTTCCGCTATAAATACATATAGAAACTTGCATAGGACTCTTGTGGATGTTTAATTTCCTCTAGGGGTACGGAGAACTCCATAAGATACATACTATCTAAGTGTGAAATTAGATTTGTAGTTTGAATTTTGAACATGGTATTGTTGTGATAAAGAAGAGGCAGAGAAATGAATCTGCATACTTTAGGCTTAAGGAGGTTGACATCAATAATACTTGCATCTGTTGCCATACAAATCAACTCTCCTCTTATGTGTAGCACATTTTGATATTTTACCACCCTTGAGACAAAAAAAAATTAAAAATCGTAAATTCAAACCTTCAGGACATCAAAATAAGTGTTCTAACCCTCTTTTATTTTCATAAATAAATCAATAAAATGTTGATCAAAACGTGTAGATTGAAGGACACAGTAATGTCAACATTGTATTACGAGATAACGAGATAATGCTATATAGCATTTGCTCTAAATATAATTTGCTCTAAATATAGTTACATGTCATTTATCAGTCATTAAAGTTATAATTATTAATTTAAAATAAATGAACGAGTTTATATGACAGTCGCTTTCACGGGACTGAGGATAGCAAACCTCCTATTCCATTTAATCAGTTTTCCAATCCGTTTCCTTTTCAGTGTAGATAACAAAATTCCAAGATCCAAATCAACCCATAAAAAAAAATGGCCAAAAAAGCAGTGTTAATCGGCTGCAACTACCCTGGCACAAAAGCGCAGCTCAAAGGCTGCATCAACGACGTCAAGCGCATGCACAGATGCCTCGTCGACCGGTTCGGCTTCCGTGAATCTGACATCACAGTCCTTATCGACACCGATCGCGCATACACGCAGCCTACCGGTGCGAACGTGCGCCGCGCGATCAAGGATATGATTGGATCTGCCGAAAACGGCGATTGCTTGTTCATTCATTACAGCGGCCATGGAGTGAGGTTGCCTGCCGAGACTGGCGAAGACGATGATACGGGTTATGATGAGTGCATCGTCCCGTGTGATATGAATCTGATTACAGGTTAGTTTTTGTTGATTTTGGGGTTTTTGAGGGTTGAAACTAGATAGCTGGTGTATTGATTGAGTGTGTAGGTAGGTATAAATCCGATTTGGCAAATTATTGCTGATACATGATTAGATTCATCATCTCAATCCCTTTGTGCAATGTCAACTAACCCCAATCTGTGTACTTTCAATCTGTTAGGTAGATTCATTTGGTTTCATCAGCTCCATCGATCATTGGAAAAAGAAATATGTTTGAATTGTCTAATCTATTCATACATCTGTATCTGATCATTGTAACCTTTTTTATTTTGAAGTTTCCAAAGAATTTCCTGTTCCTCTTGTTATAATGTACCCTTCCTTCAGGGTCGGTTCTCAAAATTGAAGGTCTGAAGCACAAATACCAACCAGATAAAACAATACCAACACAACACTAACATTATGTATCTGAACATGACTTCAGTGTAACCTTAACTAGAGACAACTAATACGACAATGTCAAAATTCAAGCAAGAGCACAACCACTATATGAGAAAACACTGCCAGCATATGTTTTATAGGCTTTTCTTAGTGATTAGAAAAGCACAGCATTGCTTCTACAATGCTATTCTTGTTATAAATGAAATGTTGCACTGTCAAACTCTATTTCCATACATTCCATTATCATCAACAACATTTTTTTCCTTGATGTAGACGACGACTTCAGAGAATTTGTCGATGAAGTCCCACACGGATGTCGCATCACGATCGTCTCCGACTCCTGCCACAGCGGTGGACTAATCGAAGAAGTCAAAGAACAAATAGGCGAAAGTCACAAAAAAAACTACGATGATGAAGAAGAAGAATCATCTGATTCAAAATTCGGTTTCAAATCATTCGTAAAGAACCAAGTCAAAGGTGCAATCGAGTCACGAGGCTTCCACATCCCTCACAGAAACCCCGAAGATGACAACGAATCAGACAATTCCGAAAATGCCCATATGAAAGACCGCTCCCTCCCTTTATCAACCCTAATAGAGATCCTCCAACAAAAGACAGGCAAACAAAACATCGACGTAGGCAACATCCGCCCCACATTGTTCGACATGTTTGGGAAAGACTCTAGCCCTAAAATCAAGAAGTTCATGAACGTTCTCTTCAACAAACTTCAAGATGGTAGCAATAGTGGAGGCGGTGGTGGAGGATTCATGAGTTTGGTAATGTTAAAAACTTAAAATTATTCGCGAAAACAAGCTTTGATATCATATCAAATTATTTAACAAACAAAAACTAGAAAAGACGAAAAGAAACAAGCAAGAACAAATGGCTACATCTTTATTGAATTGCTAATGAAGATTACAAAAACATAGATCCCATATAGACTAAAGAGCTATAATAGTCTACACCCATGGTGCAGATTTCTAGTTGCGCCATGGATGGAATTAGGGTGCTTTGTGTAATTTTACTCATAATTTGATATGCACAATTACATGAAACCTCCCGATTTTCACCCATGGTGACTAAATGGGATAAGCAAATAAAAGAACTAAAGCCTTGTTTGGTTTGCATTTTTTAGTTTTCGGTTTTTGTAACAATCGTAATGTATTTGATTAAGTATAATTGGATTAAGTATAATTGAAAACGATTTTTTCTTGTTTTATGCCTTTCAGAAATATTAAAAACATGGAAAACTGTATTCTTCCTCATCTTCTCCCCTTAGTTGTGATAACTAATATTTTTCTTCCCTCCTTTTCCACGCCTTTTCAAATACATATAAAAAATGAAATACACAAACTCAGAAGTTCAAACCAAACACAATGCGTATTGATTTGAAAACGAGTTTTGTGTTTTGTGTTTTTCACATGGAAAACTGTCGATTTGGAAAATGTTTCTAAAATATAAAATTGAAAATGATATTTTCTGCACCATTTGGAAAATATAAAAACATAAAACTGGTTTCCAAGCCAAACTCTACCTAAACATTATGTAAATGTATTCAACAGGTAGGCGGTCTAGCACAAGATTTTCTGAAGCAGCAGCTAGAGGCCAACGACGAAGAATACGTAAAACCTGCTCTAGAAACCAAAGTACACAACAAGAAAGACGTTTATGCGGGTTCTGGAAGTAAAAGGTCGCTTCCAGAGAGCGGGATTTTGATCAGCGGGTGCCAGAGCGATCAGACATCTGCAGATGCAAACCCTCCCAATGGAGAAGCTTACGGTGCCCTTAGCAATGCAGTTCAGATCATAATTTCGGAAACAGATGGTGAAATCAGCAATCGCGAGGTTGTTCTTAAGGCCAGGAAGTTGCTGGCTAAGCAAGGGTTTTCTCAGCGGCCTGGCCTTTACTGTAGCGATAGCTATGCGAATGCTCCCTTTATTTGTTAATCGAGGTATATTATTTGTATCTTAATATTTGTGTATTATGGGGAAAAAATGGGATTGAGCAACTTTTTGTTTGGGTGAATTCAGTATATGTGGTTTGAGTTGAATAATGGTGATGATGTTATATTTTAAATATGTTGTTGTTTGCATTAAAGATGTGTTTCTGCTTTGCTTTGTGCAAATGTTGATGTATATGTATGATTAGAAGTGGTTTTGTAGATTACATTTAAAGCCCGTTGACGACAACTTATGTTGAAACTCCTTAATTTAAACTCCTTAAAGAGCAAGCTATAAGTAGTTTTAAATAGTGATTTAGAGGTTAAAAGTGTTTGGATACAATTTGACTTCTAAGTTAAATTGAATAGAATAATTTATCAAACTAGTCATTAAACATGTTCATAAGTCATAAGCAATAAATTGTTACTTATATTTTTATTTAGTCAATTTTCTAAACTTCTCACAAGTAGTTGTTAAACATCAAAATATAAATAAGCGAATTCCAAGTAGTTTTGCCTTTTTATAATTAGTTGTCAAATATGCTCCCAACATTTTAATATTGACCATGAATTTAATCGTGTAAATGTCCTTGCCTCAATATTTGTATCTTAATATTTGTTGTTTTTAGAGAAAAAACGAAAACCACTTTTAATTCGATTATATCAATGGAAGTTATTTCCTCGGTATGATTTTATGTAAATAATTACATTGATTGTCGTTAATATGTGTTTTATTTTTGTATTGTACTCCAACAAATTGGGTTGTCTTAGACGGCTACAATATTTGTTGCACCCTTTAGGCAAAAACGACCATGTCATGTTTACAATTATAATGTGTTTTTCTTAGTTCACATAGCACAAACAAGGTATTCTTCGAATACATAATATATTGTGAAGAAAAATTAAAATTGTTGTGATAATAAACCATCACCTATATAGCATTTTAGCATAATACATAATTATCTATATCTAGCATTCTAGCAATATTTCTTTAATCTTTTGGCAAATAAAAGTATGATTCATTTCGTATTATATGGCTAAGATAATTGTTTATTTCATTATTCACTATACGTCTAAGATGTTTTTCAATGATTGAATCAATTTCGACAACAAATTACATATGCTGGTGAAAAAATCCATTGTTTTTCTCGTAAATCTTCATGTTAGATACGAAATGGTAAATTATATCAACAAAGAGTTTTCACAACACCAATAGTGCAAACTAATATATATTTTTCCCATCGTTTCCATCTCTTGATCGATTAGTGATTCCATTCCTTTGTGTATTGTTTCTTCTAGATACAAATCAAACCATTTGATAAGATTTGGTCCATCATCTTCATTTTAGGAAACTTGTTTTCTCTTTTAAGATTTTAATAGAACCTTCTTGAATTAATATTACTCATTTACTATCGGTGTTTCTTTCCCATTCAAACAAAATAATCTATAACAAAACACCACAATTAAATAATCAATTAATCTCTGTTTTAGAATTAAGGGTACAATCAAACACCACAATTTTATCAAACGTACAACCATTACCAAATATCAATTTAATTCAACAAGCTTTAAACTTTTGAACAATTTTCTTCATATAAAATGCATAATCAACAAGTTTAAACTTTTATTCAGCATTACAGCACAATAGAAATCAGAAATATAAAAAATTTATTAGAAAAACAATTAAAAGCATTACCTTTTAGGTTTTTCCAACCATATCAGCAAATCAGGTGGCGTAAGAAATTTTAAGTTGTGTTTAGCATTTTTGAAGTGTATTGCAAAATATGATAAAGTTGAAGAAAGAATCTAAACTTCTTAGTCCTTACATCAATGAACGGACAAAGGAGAAAATTAATTATTTTTCGTGCTTTTGTTATGTCACAAAACATGAAAAACAAATTTATTTGTTTTCCATGCTCAGAGAAAAAACAAAAGCACGATACACATTGAAAATGCAAAATACAAAATTTAAAATGATATCAAAATGACTTTTAATTTCTGGATTTAGGGTTTTTTAATCAGAATTTTTTGTCCTCCTCCGAGGAGTTGCTCAAGTCGAAAGCCGGATAGGCCTTGATCAAAGACCGGGCCTGATTGTAAAGTTGTTGATATATATGTATGATGAGAAGAATTTTTGATAATTGTGGCAAAAAGGGTATGTGTTAATTCAATTTTCTGAATTTTATTAATATTATGTGTTTTTACATTAATCTTGAATTTATCATATGAATGTGTTTGATCTAAGAAAATCCTAGGAAAAGACTCAGTTTAACTATGTTAGGCTATAAAATGATTCAGGGTCATATATGAATTTGTGTATATAACATATTAGTCAGTGCAGCTAGTTCTAAAGTCTTAACCTATGAACCATTTCAAATTATGACATCTTCTCCTTTGACTAACTCTAAGACCTTTGAAAATACCAAACTGGGAATTGAATGCTAAAGAGTAAAGACATTCGTCTTCTTAATTGATACTTCAAAACCATTTGTATTAACTGAAGCTCATGAACCGGCATAAATTTAACGCGAAAATAAGTATTCCATTCCACCCAATACGAATGTATCTATTTTAAAAGCTAATTATTTTAAGATTTTATTTCATTCCCTCTTAAGCCCGATATAAAGAGAAGTAATCATAATAAAATGAGGTAATAAATGATATATGTATATTCCCTTCTTACAAACCTTCAAACTCTTCATTTTCATTTTCTCTGAACTCAAAAATGGTGAAGATGAAAGAGAAGGTTCACAAACTAACATTCATAAACAGCAAACTCCTCTTTGCTCTCTTCATATTTATAGTCTTCTTCCTCTTCACAACTTTCCATTTCTACCCCTACAATAAATCTCTTCTCCTCCATTCAAATACCAATATCACAACTCCAATAACCATACCAAACAACCATCAAAATTTCATTACAAAACGTTCTTTTAACAAAATTGGCCATGCTTCATACCTCTTCATCCAAATGGGTGCCTATAGAAATGGTCTAAACACATTTTCCATAATCGGGCTCGCTTCAAAAGCCATCGATTTACTGTACAAACCCAACTATGCTTGCAAATGGATACCTCATAATCATAACAATACCACCGAAGTCGAGTTTGCCACTTCTTACAAAATGCTTCCCGATTGGAATTTCGGTCGAATCTACACCGTGGTCGTCCTGAATTGCACTTTCGCCGCCAATGTAGGCATGGACAACTCCGGGGGCAAACTCGTAATTACTGCACACAATGGTGTCAATGGAGATGAAGACTTCATTGCACTAGATGAGCCTCCAAGAAGCCTTAATGTGAGTTTATTCACATCTTCGCCGAAGTACGATTACTTGTATTGTGGTTCTCCTTTATATGGAGATTTAAGTCCTTTATGGGTTAGAGAGTGGATTGCTTATCATGCAAAACTATTCGGAGATCGATCTCATTTTGTCATTCATGACTCGGGCGGCGTTCATAGTGAAATCATCGATGTATTGAAGCCGTGGATCGAAAAGGGCTTTGTTACATTGCAAGATGTTAAGGATCAAGAAATGTTTGATGGGTACTATCATAATCAATTCTTGGTGTTGAATGATTGCTTGCATAGGTACAAGTTCGATGCGAAATGGATTTTTTTCTTCGATTTGGATGAGTTTATCTTCGTCGATCCAGCGATGAAGTTTGATGAATTGATGCATTCGATGTTGGAGTTTACACAATTTACGATTAGGCAGGTGCCGATGTCGAGTAGCCTTTGCCTTGAGCTTGATCGGAGCAAGAGTTCGAGGTGAGTTATCGAATAATGAGTTCTGGTATGCTGATTTATTTTGGATAATTGTTTTTCAGTCAAAATTTTATACTTACTAAGTGTATTTATTATGTACCAAGCTTATTATTTATTTTTTATTTTTTTTCTTTTTTAAAAAGAGAGTGTTAAAAAAACACTTATTGGTAGGGGTGTAAATCGGTCGGACCGGACCGGACGGAGGTGTGTTCAGTTTCTGTCCTAAATGAAATCGGACCGGACACGGACCGAACGAGATTTATGATCGGACAAATTTTGTTGTCCTAATTCATGCCCTAAATAAAATCGGACGGACACAGACAGACGTTTTTCGATTACGGACTCGGACGGACACGGACGAACATTGCTATTTACTTCATATTTTATATTTTTAATATAGTTTCTATCAATTATATTATTTTTATCAGTATATATACTGAAGAAAAAGCATTTTAATGATCTTTACTTAATCAACCAACCAAACAGTTGTCATAAATATTTTGAAGAACATAATGGATATACCGACTTATAAGAAATTCGAACGAATTCGAACGAACATCGGTCGAACAAGGTTTTTTCTCGTACAAATTTTATTGTCCTAATTCATGTCCTAAATGAAAATCGAACGAACTCGGACGTACGTATTTCAGCCACGGACGCGAACGGACATCGGACAGTCGAACAAAATTTACAGCCCTACCTATTGGAAGTGATGAAGATGAATGACATCAAACACTCATTACATTTTGATTTTGACATGCATATAGTATTAAGTAAACTGTCAAATGGAATCACACAATTTGGGAAAGAAATTAAAACGCAGTGGTATTAGGTAGAATGGACCATTTTCAATGTCTCTTTCACGTATAAAGATCGAAACTTTGCTGTAACATATCATATAGACATAAATTTTTCTTTAAATTTTTCTTTCAATTAAATATTTTTCAGGATGTGGGACATAGAGAAGTCGGTATACAAAGATGTAAAGAGAGGTAAAAGACTAGATCGAAAGTATGCAATACAACCACGCAATGCATTTTCAGCTGGAGTTCATCTGTCTCAAAATTTTGTTGGAAAATCCACAGTTATATCCGAGCAAAAGATGAAGTACTATCATTACCATGGCGGTTTATCGAGTCGAAGATGTTTATGTAGAAGTTTTGTGAATGAAAGTAGTGTATGGTATGAAGGCAATCCTTATGTTAAAGATGAATCTATTAGGAGCATGGTTGATTCTATAAAGAGTTTTGAGTTGAAAACTATAGGCAATGTATTGGTGGGTACAAAGCAATAAGATAACACTAACTTGTTTTCTATTATAAATAGTTTGAATTGCAATTATGACTCATAACCTTGTTGATTCATTTGATTGAATGTTAGGCGTAGATATACATCAACTTTATAAAAGACTTCTTGTGTTATGTGCATGCATCTGTCTCGGTTGATGGGGTTGATAGTGAAAATCTAACATGTCGATTGGATGATTCGTGAGATTTTCTTGATACGAACGAGCTTTTCTTGAGCACCCCTTTGATCCTCTCTTCTTTATCAAATACAAACGCGGTTCTTATAGGAGAATTTGTATCGTCAGCATTTGCACGAATGAGCTCCACTGGCAAGTCGAAGTAGCCATCGATATCATTTTCATAGTCGATGACATCTAGGATTATTGAAGATGACCAAGAAGCACACTCGAATTTCTCAAGCGAAGCCATTCTTGAAATTCTTTGTTCATCGTTTTCTTCTTCATGTTCTTGATCTTTAACCTCTCGCCTTCTTCGTGAATGCAAGTGATCTTGCTTCTTCTTAGCAAATTTTGGCAAAAACAAACACAAAGCCCCACACTTGAACGTAGATTCTTTGTACTCGACGCTACATTTGGGAATATATACATTTATTTTTTTATCGTACGATCTTCTTCTTGCTAAGATGTCAAATTCTTCGGACGGTTGAGATGATCTACCGTCGCCACAAGACTTGCTTCGTGGAAGGAACACCAATGAAGATTTATATGAGTTGTTCAAATTTTGGGAATTTGGCGATGAAGATATGGAGTTTGGAAGGCTTGCACTAATGAACTTGGGTTGAACTGACATCGGATCGATCGATATTTGTTTCTCATCAATATCGAATTCATCCATGTATATTTCCTTTGGGTTTTCAAGTATGAGATTTTGATTTGGATTTAACGAAGGCATATTGGATGAAAGAAATGGAAATGGGTTCAAATGATTATATGTGTGAATCAGATGGTTGACTTAGGAATAAGTGGAGAGCATGATTTAGCATAGTGTTGTGCATGTGTTCGTTGATTTGTTTACCCATTTATAATGCATATGTTATAATCATGGATAAGCATGTACATTACATTGCTACTATTAACAAAACCATGTAGCTTGTCCAATCACTTTATTATTTATCATGTACCCCTCATAGAATACTAAATTTAAGCAAAAAAGAAACATATTCCATTAGAAATTAACTTACACTAAGCTACACATTTCATTATGAGTAAATAATGCAACACTTAATCAAAAAATATTCTAAAAAATAACCATTAATCCATCTATGAAAATCAACAAATTCTAATTATTTTCCTGGAATCAAGCAAACTGACTTGCTCAGATGCACCAAATAAAACTAGAATTTCATGCAGATAAAAAATAATACTAATGTACATGAACATATGTACAATTCAGAACTTTGAACATTTAATGACTATTTGTATATATAGTTTCAGCATTTTTTCCCTACCAACAAAAAAATACAGCACAACAGTTTAAGCATAAACTGAGTAATCTAACCAACATTGAGCCTCATGTTTTGTTCAAGCTAAATGTACTTCAACACGTCCAAAAAACTTGATCATCTTCATATTTTGATCTACAAAAGCTAAGACATCAACCAGTGCTTGGATCATGCAATGCTATACTTCGCAACATATGCCTGCAAAGACAATAACAAATAAATATGTTAACTTCCATTGTTCATAATAACATGACAAATAACTAAACCTATAGAACTGCTAAACAAGGTTTTCAAAATGTGATTCAAATCGTAAAATGTAAAATTTAAATTGAAAATGTATTTAAATCGTGAAAGTAGATTCAAAAGGTTAATACTATAATCCGTATACACACTTATATGCCAGAGATTTTACTCTATGTTGATTATCAAATGACACTTATGTACCTTAGGAAAAAAAATCCATTAGTTTTTTAGACAATTAAGTATGAAATGTAGGTTCAAACAAGTATGGAATAAACAATATTTTCTCAATTTTATCTGGTAGTAATCGACTCAAACAAAAATTCAAATCACAATTTTAAATTTTTTGAAAAGAATGCCACTAACCTCTACGAGTTTCAGAAGTTTTGGTCGATTCATAGATAGATACTGATTAATTGACTCGCTTTCACTTGGAATTTGATACGCTTCAAAAGAACATATAACCTTTTCAACAGATTTTTTAACTACTTTCTTATGTGCGTCCTTAGTTAAACGCCCCTCATGCCAAAATGGCTTAACTAACTCCTTCACAAACTCTATCAAAGCAACTCGAAAAGCTTTCATTTCTTTCGATTCCCTACTTTCAACTTCCATATCTCCTTCATGCTTCAAATTACTATTCTGCCCCTGCGCTGCAAGACCAACAATATTAGCGCTAGTGACTCCATTATCATTGTTTGCACTTGCAACATCGATACTATTGTGAGCAGATACATATGTTTCTTCTTTAGGCAACAAAGGTTTAGCTCCAGATGATTGACCATATGACTCAAGTGCAAAAGCACTTGCATCAAAATTTTGAGAAACATTTTTTGTTGTACTGTTCAAAACATTTGTGCTGGTCAGTACGTTTCGAGAATCATATAGTTTTTTATGAGGATACAATTGGGCAATTATGGATGGATATGTGGGTACAAAAGGCGTAGAAGTTTGCCACAAAGTTCCCTCTGATTCAATTTTTCTCCAAAGACGAGCAGGAAAATTAGATGGTTTTTTAGTAAATTTCAACAAGAAAGACGAAGGATCTTTTGGAAGAGAAGATGACCCAGAGCTTTGATATCCTTTATCAAAACCATTATTTCTCGAGTTCAGGGGATCTAAACTGTAACAACTGTTGTTAAGATAATTACTGGATGACAAAGGAGTGCCATTAAAATAACATCTGTCATTAACTGCCAAGTCTCTGACTGGAGGAGAATATGAACATCTTCTCAATAGAGGCGAAGCATTATATGGTTCCCTTTTAGGAATTCGATCGCCAGTGATTATATGTTCATTGGTTTGTGTTTGCAAAAGTGGTATCAATGGGTTTGGTTTCTCCTGCGGAGATAAGCTCATGCTTTTACTTTCTCCACGACAACCTAAATAAATGGCAAATGATTGCTATCAAGAACTCTCTATGTGAATCTGTAAAATAAGAAAAGAAAAAAAATATGTTTGATTTAAACTAATGATTTGAATTACCTGAACCATCCAAAAAATTCTCTTTCCTACTGGGTTCAGCGATGGTTTCTTTGTTTCTCTCCTTCTGATGTAGAAATGGACATGAATTTCCTTTAATACACCATCCTCGAGCAAAAAAATCACATATAACTGCATTCTTTTTGCTTGAATTCTCAAGTTCGTTCAATGGAGTTGAACTTCTAGGTCTTTTCTGTGGAACAAGCATGCTGAAAAATGGAACAACATGATTAGATTGCCCAGATAGGAAAAACATATATATTTCGTCTTATTAATGTTTAGCTTGACTTGAAATATTTTTGTACCTGGAAACATTCGAATTAGCTAATATCTGCCCTTCCTTTCCAACAGTAGAGTCAACTTCCATCATACTTTTTTCGGTCGAACCTTCATCGTTAACTTCTTTAGGTGATAAGGTGGTCTTCCCTTGTTTTACATTTTCATCAGGTGACTGATTTTCCACAATTTCCTTTTTATGATTAGAAGTTTCTGAACACCCACTTTCTGTTAAAGAAATATGTTTGTCTAGGACATTAACTTCCTGAGAAGACAAGTGTTTCTCTTCTTGTACATTTTCATTGGATGTCTGATTTTGCATAATTTCCTTTTCATGATTGGAAGTTTCTGAACATCCACTTTCGTTTGAAGAAGTATGTTTGTCTAGGACATTAACTTCATGAGGTGACAATTTTTTCACTTGCTGTACATTTTTATCAAATGTCTGGTTTTCCACAATTTCCTTTTCATGATTAGAAGTTTCTGAAGTATATTTGTCTAGGACATTAGTTACACTACTATATGGAGCTTCCTTATCATTTGCTGAATCGGTAACTTCCTTGCTGGTGTGAGCAAATATGCTTTCGGATCCTTCAGGGGTTGATTTGATAAAATCTAGGTCCTTAGCATATTCATAAGAGTCTAAACCTTCGCTAGTACCTACATGATATATAGTAACAAAATGGAGATGGGTAAAAGGATAGGAGTGAAATACTTTGAAAGGTGCAAAAAAGTTGAAAACAATCACTTGACAATTTACAACAATAACAAAAACAACTTTTAGGGATTCATGGTTATCCAATTAAGCATATAATATATTATTCTTTTGAAAATAAAAAAATCGACAACGAACTTGTTTACTTAAGTAACAAATAACGTATTTAAGAAGTTTGACTGAAATTTGTGTCGAGCCTGAACTTTAGGTTATAGGTTATGTGATTTACAAACACACAAGGCTAAATGTGTATAATGCAGTGATGCACGCTTTAGGAGCCCAAAGTAAGACAATTTTATGGTGGTGTTTCCTTAATATGAGAATACCCACTGGTGTTTTCCCTTCTATCGTCTAATGGTATGGCAATTTTCAAGATCAAGTGCGGATCCGACCACTTCGTTATTTAGCGAAGATCAAAGCTTACAACTGTACAGTAATTTTACTCCAGATTTTATTTTCTAATCATCGTTTTCATGGGCGCTTCCCCATTTCTACGGGGTTGTAACATATTTTATTTCCGATTCATTATTTTTCTATTTGTAACTATTAGCTCAATTTGAGCTCAGATAGATAGTAACAGCTTTGTTCTAGTAATAAAATTGACCAACTTTTAATAAGTACATACATACTATATGTGTTATATATGTGTGTAGAAAACACCCCACTTTTGAAGCACACATATCTATGTTAATACCACATATATTGATTTTGATGAAAACAATTGTATAAATATAGATACTAATGTTTCTCCAAGTTGTATAGAATATTTTGCATGATATTACACAGGTTTATAGTAGTACATGATAATCGAGTTTAAAGACTGATCAGTAAAGAGACTAGAGATCAAGATTTAGAGATGATCAAGAAAATTGAAGACTTGTGAGTTTAAAGACAATGACATGAAGAGTTCAAGACTATAGATAATAGTTAATAGACATTAGATAAATTTGTTAAAGTCCTTGAATAACAACTTTTGTTTTTTGAATATTCTCTTACCAAAATATTTATTTTATTTTCAAAATATATTTCTACAAATATTTTATAAAACTTGGAGTAGCACAAATTGAGGAGAAGCTAATTCAACATCGCTTAAGATGGTTTGGACATCTTCAACGAAGGACGTCCGAGACACCTGTGCGCGCTGGAATTATAGGTCGTGTCGTATGCACAAAGAGAGGTAGAGGTCGATCAAGATTGGCATGGGAGGAAGTAGTAAAAATGGACTTGAAGGATTAGAATATATCTTAAGAGCTGGTAACGGATAGAAGCGCGTGGAAGTTAGCGATCCACGTACCAGAACCATGAGCTATGAGTTTTATAAGTTTTAGATTATAGGACTAGGGAAAAGAAGCCTAAGACATAGCGCGTGAAAGTTAGCGATTCACGTACCGACACCATCACTACTATTTATACTATTATCATCATTTGGTGGTTTTTTTTTATGTGTGTATTTTTATCTTTATTTTTACTTTATTTAGTTACTATTATTATTAATTTATATATTTGACTTTATTTTATTATTGCTATTGTTATTGTTATAACCTTTAAATTAGCTTTGTCATTTAGTTTTGGGTTCCATCTCTAACCGACTCCAACTTGTTTGGGAATAATGACTTTGTTGTTGTTGTTGTATTTTATAAAAGTTCTATATATTAAAAACTATTTCTTAAATAATTTTACAAAATATCGTAATCTTATAACGCTTTGAATGTATTATTGTTTTTCTCAAAATACAAGGATATGTCGACATTCCCTTCCTATGTATGTCAACATATGTACCGTTGAAGAGTTTTTTAAATTTTGAATAGTTGTAACTTTTGGCTTCATCTCTTTGTGAATAAACGTGTCTCTTCAAACACTATATAAAGGGACTGAAAAACGAATGTTTAAAACGAATTTTTAATAACTATTTTCTCTCCATTCTTCTTACTTCAAACTCTCATTATATATTTCTCAAAATCCACTTTCTATACTCTTCAAATTCACTCAAATTCAATCTCTACTTTGTTACATTCATTCTCCACAATCTACTCACTGATTTACAAGTGCTCTCTCATCAATTTAAAAATCAAAGTGCTATAAAAGGGCTATAGAATATTATGTATACAAAGAACAACTATTTGTATTTAGAATCAACAACTCTCTACTACTATTTGGGTGGGTGTGCTTGTTGCTCATTCAAATCAAGTGGATGTGCTTGTTACCCGTTTAAATCAAGTGTGTGATCTTATTGCCTGGTTAAATCAAGAGAGTCCACCTTGAGCTCGAAAAGTCAGAAGGGTATATCTTGTTTGCCTTGAAATCAAGATTGTATTCCGCTTTGCTTGCTACCTGATTAAAGTAGGCGTTTGAAAGGAAATCTGTACGGATACTATATAGGACTGGATGTAGGATTGGTCAATTAGAACCAGTATAAACTCCCGGTGTTATCTCTTTTATTTTTACTGCATATATATATATATGTGTGTGTGTGTGTAATTGCCTATTATTATATATTTGTGTTGATTACCTGTGTTTTAATTTAAATCATGAAACTATTTAGAAAAGTTCAATATAAGTTATAAAACACTATTCACTCTCCTCCAGTGTTAAAGTAGCCTTAAGATCAGTACACACTGATATAATTTATACTACACTGTTTTCCATAATATCGTACTTTGAGCAACACTATTTCAAATGCTATTGAAGTTTGCAGATATAATCTAACTTGTTACATTTAATTCTAGAAAATAATGAATAAAATAAATGTTTTAATAGTGGTTGTTTACTTATAATTTTGAAGAGATTAGAAATTTCAAAATGGTCTCAATTTGTAGAGGTGATATTCATAACGTAGATTAAATATCTAATTTTGTGTCATTTGAAATAGTGTAACTCAAAAAATGATAAGGTGCTAAAGGGATACTCCACAAAAAATGTGGCATCGAACATTCCTCGTATACATAGACACACGTACATCATTGAATTAATTTGGAAAGAAAACAGGAAAGACAAATATAATCTGCTATTACTGGAATTTCTGCACATTTTACAATCAAATGACTAATGTATTATTAATGAAAGAGATTGACTATGTTACTTACAATCCCTCTATAATGTGCCAACAAAAAATTTGAATGACACTTGGTATGATGTATTTTTTAAGTCCAGTTACAATGCTATAAAACCTCACTTTACAACAGAAGTTTCAAATGTATATGTGCAAGTCATGAGTTTCTTTGCAGTATCAAGAAGCCTCAAGTATTTGTTCTACTCATTAGGTTTATTTACACATCGCTCTATGAAAGTATATGTACTTATTTTAGCATTATTATAACACTTTTTTCAATGTTACATTCACCAACCATACGTATAGACCACTTAACTTTACTATTTGCTAAGGCTACTTCTTCGCTACTTCCTGTCTATCCTCTCCCATTAGTTTTACAAATCAGTTTTGTCTCCTTTTCAGACTCCATGTGAGTCACAAGTTCCTTTAAATCTTGTTTTCTTAAGCTGCTTGGTATGGCTTTAAAATGAAAAGGTAAGAAACTAGAACCAAAGCAATGGATTAATCATGTGTAACAAAGAAACAATTTTAGGTTCAATTTCAATGATATTAAGCTCTAACAGTCGTAATCCCTGAAAAGCGAATTCAGGAATAGATAATTTAAGGAAAAACATACCAAAATAATCAGTAATCATCAATCTACACAGCCTAAAAAGAGCAATGCATCGGGGTGTATGAATCAGTATCATCTATAAACAAACATAATTAGAAATGCCAGACCGTTTATCTTTTCCTCGTCCACGGCCGCCTCTTCCTCATTCTCTTCTTCTTCCTCCACTTCCTCTTCTTCTAGTTCTCCTCCTCTACTTGAACCTCGACTTACTCCACTTCCTCTTCTTCTTCTACCTTGATCTCTTCTTCAACTTCAACTTCTTCGTATTCCAGCTTTTCTTCTAATTCCTCTTCAATTTGAGGGTTTTTTTTCTTTTTTCTTTTTTCCAGGTCATAATTCGGCATCTATGGGTTCACTAGCTGCAGCGAGGAGGGGAAAAAATGAAAAATAAAGCGGACTACCCTCTTCTTCCGTCACTTTATGTTTAAACTAATACTTGTATTTTGTATATTTCTGCTAACTAATTAGCGAAGCTGTGAAAATATTTATGATTAAAATTGAATATAAATTTGAAGTCACACAAATATAATACAGTCTTAAAATAATGTTAATTTGATATTGTACTAAAGAATTAACATACATTATTACTGAAATACCTTTTCTATACTCACTCCAAATTTTAAAAACCGGTTTTTTTTTCATGTATCTATATTAAAAGCTTGATTTATAACAAAAACAATTAATTTCAAAAATAAATTTTTGATTTGTAATGTAAAATATTAAAAATAAACATTTTTCTACGCTTTTCAAATTTAAAAGTTTTTTTTTGCACCAATAAATTTAATACAAACTTGATTATAAAGGGCAAAATGCAGTGCTTGTTTATTTAACATGTATTAATTACACCAATGTGAATTTTTATTTATTTTGTGTTAACAAGGTTTTATGGCTTCATGGTGATGCATATTTAATTATCATATACTTTTGTGTTTATGATTCATGCTGATTCAACAGAGCATGATGTTATAAAGTTAGGGCCCGAAGCACCATTTCATATCTATAATAGAAGCCGAGCAGAAATGTTTAGATCATCATCATCCTCTAATTCGCTTCTCATCTACCCATCTACCATCTACTACTACTACCACCAACACACACTCACACACACTATGTGAGTGTGAGAAAGAGCTTAAGAATAGCCAACACAATATAAACTGATAATATTCATACTTTGCACATCAAACTTTCAATATTACTCATTGTTACGAAAGGCACGCTACGTGCGCCATGACGAAAGGCACAGTGAGACACGGCGTTTGCGCCTTTCTTCCATATGGCATGGTGCACATGGAAAGGTGCAGCGAATGTCCCAAATGACGCACAACGCAAAAATGACGTGTCTTTTCATTATTTTATTTTTTTTTACTTCTTTTTTATTTATTTTTCATTTTTCACAATCCAAACTAATCTCCAACAATGGTTGAATGTATTGTATATTTTTTATACGATGATATGATTACACTTCGAACTAATTTCTAACAAACTTTGAACTATTTATTCATATTATTGTCGCACTGAAGTACGATGAGCAATTAGAACCGAAATCCGCAAATCCGAACCAAATAAATTTTGAATCTGACTTGAATCCGATGGTTCACAGGTAGGGTCTAAGTAATGAAAAATAATATGAAGAACCGATTCAACAAGGAAAATTAGATAAAAAAGTGAGAAAATATATGCATTTTTAGTGTTATTACCAATTGGTCCGAACAAACCCGATCTGAATCGAATCTCAGGTCGGATCAAGATTTTAAAATATACAAGTTAGACCAGACAAAATCCAACCCGACTAGAATCGAGACTAGCCTGGCCGGGTCCAAATCCGACCAACGAGTCTAATTACCAACCCTGCACTGAACAAATAATCTTGAATAGTCGCATTCTTCAAATTAATCTCGAGCGAACTTCGAAATATTTGTTTCAATTACTGTTGCACCGAACAAATAATCTTGAAAGGATGTTTTTTTTTAAATTAATCTCCAACGAACATGGAACTCTGTTCCTATTATGATCGCACCGAATAAATTGTTAACCGACATGAGACAAATGAGGAAGATGTTGAAGCTTATGAATCTGATGATGTCAATATTGATTTAAAATATATGATTGTTGAATCAAATTTAGATTTCTAGTTTATTAGTAATATATATTATTATATTGGATTGGATTTTGGTTTTTGAAAATTATTATGTTTGAAATTTTATACTCATTATTGTATTTGATTATGTTTTTTACAAAATACCTAAAAAATCTTTATTATATATATGTTATAGTAAAAATAATATACATTATATTGAGCCTTTTAAATTAATTGTTATATGTATTAAATTACAATAATTATAAGCATGCGTAGAAAATTAAAAAGGTGTACGTCATATGCCACGCCGTGCGCCAAAGCTTCGGGGAGGCATTGCGCCTTTGCGCCGTGCGCTATTAATAACTATGATATTACTTTAGATGGTTAAATTTCTAATCGCTCGGTGAATATTATATCCATAATTTATTAAATAATACTAGCTCAAAACTGTTATTGCCTTTTGAACTCGTCATTACAATGGAAAACTGATACTTCCACAGCAATGTACGCCTAAGTTATTTTACCTCTGATTTCAAAGATCTACCTTTAATAATGCACATTTAAT
The DNA here is from genome assembly GCA_030737815.1 of Allium fistulosum. Classification (NCBI taxonomy): domain Eukaryota; kingdom Viridiplantae; phylum Streptophyta; class Magnoliopsida; order Asparagales; family Amaryllidaceae; genus Allium; species Allium fistulosum. The sequence continues at coordinate 1,531,416,791 of CM060902.1, forward strand.
TTAGGTTGTATTTGTTTAAAATGACGACCAGTGTTGAATCCAGATTACTAATGGTTGAATGTTGAATTAATGAATTAGCCATTTGCTATATTTCTAAAATTTCTCAATAAAATTAAAGCAAGCAGTCTTTGTAATTTTTAACAATATTACCCCTCCATAATAATTGACGTCTACCTAAAGCCTAGTGGGGGCCGCCGCCCCCACTGGTTCAATATGGTTACATAACACTAAAGGATAATACATATACAAAGTGTGATATTTCAACCAAGTACAAATGTTTCGAATGTTGAAAAAGTAAATGATAGTCATCATTTTTCTTTCTTTTCGTAAATCAAATTGCTTCATAAGTAAAAAAATTGCAGTTCAAATCTCAAATCATAATTTCTTTACTTTTACTTTATATCGAAACACTGTAATTAGGGTTGTCAATGGATACCCGAAAAATCCGAAATCCGTCCACATCCGTATTCAAAAACGGATAAATATCATATATTTGGAAAATGGATGTGAATGCGTATACGAAGACATCCACATCTGAAATTATCTGTCCGGTTATTTTTCAAGATTATAGTTTAAATTATGTGTATTTTATTACAACGAAAAATATTTATTTATTGTTTTATTAAGTTAGAAGTTTATATTATACACACTAAATGCATATTAACTGCTCAAAACTATTTATTATCATCATATTTGTTTATTTTTAACACTCTAATAATCAATGAGATTGAAATTATCATCATATGTTAAACTAAAAAATTTCGTTTATATTTCTTGATTTATCTGTCATTAACGGATTAAATAATAATCTGATATCCGTCCGTATCCGCGGATGCGGATATCATATCTGGTATCCCAAAATGATTTTGGATGCGGATACGGATATGGCACTATCCACATTCAAAAGTATACGTTAACAGGCCTAACTGCAATTTGGTCCAAACTCCAAACATACAAAGTAATATTTATGAGTTATTTGTTTCAAGTTGTATGCAAGTTAATTTTGGCCATACTGGCTTTTATTTTATTACCTTAAATGACAAATCAAAGTGCAGGATGACAGCTAATTGACAGTAGAGAAACAAAAAAACCTAATTAAAGTGACTATGAATCTAAACAATCAAAAAAGAGAAACACATCTTGGTATGCATATATCAACTGTTACCATATGATTTTTAAGGTTAAAAATATGAAATTTTTTCCGTCAAATATGAATGCTTTTGACCTTTTCAAATTTTCCACCCTTAGTGGTTGAAATTTCTACTTACGTAACTGATTGACATGATGATCAACAAAATGGGAATTGTGAACCCTCAAAATTAAACTTTGATATGTTTGAATTGTGAAATTTTGTATTTTGAAAATTTTGAAATTTCAAAACTATTGAATTTAAAAGATTGAAGGGTTACGAAGAAAAAAATAGTTTTTGATTTTTTCAAGTTCAAAACTAAAATATTCAAAATCTTGAGTTATAAATTTTTTTGAATTTTCGATAATTTGGATTTTCAGGCATTTGGATTTTGGATTTCATAAATTTGAATTTTGAAAAGTTTAGGGTCCGTTTGGTTCCATTTTGAAATTTGTGTTTTTCTTTTTCAAAATTCATTACAAAACACGGAGAGAGCAGATGAAAATATTTAAAATTTTAAGTCACTATGACAATGATGGAGGGACGACGTAGATGAAGGGACAGCGAAGACAATGAAGGAGATGGAGGGACGGTGGAGGGATGAATCGTTACATATGCTTTTGTTATTTCTCAAAACATGGAAAACAAAATAAATTTGTTTTTCATTTTTCATGTTAACTTCATTTTCCAAATTTATTGTTTTCCAAAAAAATACATGCGTCGTGCGCTTTTTGTTTGGACGAAAATACAAAACTAAAAATGGCAAATCAAACTGGGGCCTTAAATTCTTAGAAGTTTGAATCTATGATAATTTTACATATGTGATTGAGTTAGTAGAAGAAATTATTGGTTAGAATTCAAAACTAAGAAAAAAGCATAATTAATGCGTTGAACAATTTTTCAATAAATAAGACCACTTATTGAAAAAGCACACTATCAAATGTTGCATCACTTAATTTTTTTGTCCATTAAACATCCAATTAATAACAAGCACACCCTTTATGTTTTTGCATCATTCGTGTTTCTTTTTTTGGAAAAAATAATAATAATATTAAACCATATCTCTGCCCATCACGCAAATAGGACAACTATGCTTCAATATATCACTTCAGAAACAAGCAACCTATGATATAGCTAAAATCAGTAAAACTGATATGCTAATTGTTAAAACTTGGCATCTGATGCATCTGATTAATGCACAAATTGACTAAAAATAAAGGGAAAACGTAGCTTTAGACTAGATATCTTTAACGAAAAAGGATAAATATCATATAAAAATTTACTATCAAACTATATAAAATAACTGATGTACTCTGAATGAAAGAGATTGACAACATTACTTGTAGTCTCTCTACCTAGAGCCTACAAAAAAAAAAAAAAAATTGAATGGCACTTGGTATGATGTATTTGTTAAGCCTTGGTTATAATGCTCTAAAACCTCACTTTACACTGGATATTTCAACCAAGGTTTTCAAAATGGGATTCAAATCGTAAAGTTCAAACTTTAAATCAAAATAGGATTTAAATCGTAAATCGTAAATTCAAAATATTCATATTGTAAGGTTTGAACACCCTTTGAAATTGATTTCAATGTTTGAGCTTCTACATATAAACCTAAAACTCGATTTTTTCTCTCTTGTTTCATTTTTATTTTGTTTAAAAATCATTAAATTGAAATTGTAGATCCAAATAAGTATGTCGAATATATCAATATGGATTGAATAATTTTTCATATTTTGGTTTTAGTTGAGTTTGAATTGGAATGTTAATCGAATATTAAATGAGGAGATCCGATTTGAAACGAGATTTAAATCGTACAATTCTAAGATCTTTGACAACAATATTCAACTGTACATGTACAAGTCATGAGTTTTCAGTATCATGCATTCTCAAGTAGTTGTTCTACTAACACATTGCTCTTGAAAGTATTATTATTTAACTTTAACATTATTATAACATATCATTTTCCCAATGTTACATTTACCAACCATACTTACACACCGCTTCATCTTTACCAATCGACCCAAGAGTACTTCTTCACTCCTCCACATGTCTGTTCTCTCCCTATCTCAAGTGAGACATTTTAAAAGATTGTATTGTCTAGCATTATCAAAATTTATTTCATCTCCTTTTTTGCAACATATGTAACATGGTATATCTTTAAGTCCGACGCTTAAGCCTACTTGTAGTTGGCATAACCACCACATTAGGCATATCTCACTGATCCATCATAATCATCATGGACTCTACTACTATGTTGGGTTTTGATCTTATGCTTGAAATTCACGCTGGACAATGACAATTCAACTCCATGTGAGTCATAAGTTCCCTTCTTGAATCTTGTTTTCTTAGGCTGCTTGGCAACTTTATGAAAAGGTAAGAAACTTGAATTAAGGCAATGTATTAATCAAATGTAATAAAGAAGCAATTTTTTTGGGTTCAGTCGCTAATATTCAGCTCTAACAATCGCAATCCTTAAATGAAATGCAGGAATGGATGATTTTAAAAGAAAAACATACCAAAACTATTAGTGACTATGAATCTAAACAACCAAAAAGAGCAACGCATCTGTGAGTATGAATCAAAATCATATGTAAACAAATGTGCCTAGAAATGATTAAAATTCACAGACCATTTGTCTTTTCCTCATCCTCGGCGTCCTCATCCTTTTCCACAATCGCCTCTTCTTCCTCCTCGATTTCCTCTTGGTCTTCCTCAATCTCTTCCTCTACTTCGACCTCTTCGTACTCCACTTCCTCCTCTTCATCTTCGTCGATCTCCTCTTCTACTTCAACCTCTTCGTATTCCACCTCTTCTTCTGATTCCCCTTCAGTTTGAGAATTGTAATTTTCGTCGGAATTCGGCATATACGAGTTTGGTAGCGGCGGCGAAGAAGGCAAAAATGCAAAATAAAGCTGATGACCCTCCTATTCCGTCACTTTCTGTTTAAAATAATACTTTAATTTTCTGTATTCTTCTTATTAACTGGTGAAACTGCAAAAATATTGAAGAATAATTTTGAAGTCGCCAATATTATCGAAATATTGAGGAATAATTTCAAACCGATTCATTAAATGAAAATAATTTTTAAGTTACCTGAATTTATTTGCAATCTTGAAATTTGATACAAGTTAATAATGAACTACATGTAACACTAACAAACACATTACTATAACAGCTTATTTTGAATTTCCAAGGAGTTTTAGAAGTAATTTGTAAATAGATATAATTTGAGTTTTAAGTTAGAATAAATAAATATTTATGTTTGAGTGCAATGACCTATAAGTACCTAATGTATAATAAATTACATATATGTATATAAGTATGCATTTATTACTAGACTTTAAGGTTGGTCTAGTCATTTCCTAGGTCAAAATACCTTATAAAGCAACAAATAGCTCCTTATCAAATTTTCTATTATAAGTTATTTTTGCAAACTCCTTATAAGAAGTTTTCAAACACTACAATTTAACTAACTAAGTAAGTTCTAAGTTGGTTTGACTACTTATACAGAGTTGCAAACATGTTGGAAATACTTTTGCATTTGTTATGTTTCTATGTAACCGCCCGTTTAAAAACTCTCGGTTCTTTCACACCTTCGTTTTTAACATTTATTTATTTACTTCAAATGTAATTAGTGTTGTAACGAATTTTTGGGTATTAACTTGAATTAAACAAGAAAACAATGTAGGCTAGTTCTATTAAAACCCCATTAAATTCCTTTAACGTGTCATTAAGTTCAAAAATATATCATACTCCATTTATTTTTTTTAACCCCTCGCTTAATTCCAAAAAAAAGTAAAGGTAAATTTTGTTAGTTTTAAGCTACACACTTTTGTCGAATGTGGTTCATTCACATATCTCACTCTAGTCGAGCTAAATTTTTGAAAGAACCTCTCTCGCTAAAAGCGAAGTTCTACAAGGAACAACGCTCACTCCTCGTAAGGTTCCACGATGAACCAAGCTCATTTCAAGCGATGCTCTTTGAGATGTCATTTTAGAAAATGCATGTTCAAACCAAGCTATGTTCTACTTGCTCCATTCAAGCAAGGTTCTCCTAGAAAACCTCACACCACCCGATTAAGGTTCTCTAAACAACCTTGCTTTATGTAGGATCGGTTCCAAATCATTGTTGTTCTATGCATGTAGCGGTTGGTATTTGTTTCTCCAATGTGATACAACAATAAAGTATAATATACGGTTAAATAATTTATCCTAATTAATATTTCAAAACTTTCATGGTATTGGAGGAAAAAATGGTGCGTTGATAGAACCAGCCAAAAATATGTGCTTTTAAGTTTATTGATGTTCTTTTTTCCTATTTATCGAACCAACAAATAGACACATTTGTATTACCACGGTAATGCAAAATAAAGCTCTTGGAAATTAAAAAATACAAAGAAGATTTTTATTGTTATTATGTATTTAGTTAAATCATTGTCTCTATGAATCTCCATACTCAAAGATCGTATTGCCGTGAAATGTTGTAAACTGGCCAGCAGATTTTCTTTCTGCACCTTATTGCGTAAAAAATTACCACTTCCAAAGGTTCATATCAAACATGATTTATTTCGGATTTCATTCCATGGTAGTTCTTAATTTTACTAACAAAAAAATAGTATAAAAATATCATTTTTTCGAGAAAGGTATAAGTTTTTTGTAATTTTTTTATTCTTTTACTGTTTTTAAAGTTTGATAAATAACTTGAATTTTACTAAATACCTTTAGATGTTTCCAGAAAGAAATCAAAATTTTCCATATGATTTTGGATAAAATTATTTTCTTAAAAAAAAGGGTTTTTTGGAATGAAATTTTTTAAGAATCTAAGCATTATTGAAGAAATTTTTAATGATTCGACTTATAGATGAGAAAACTCTTTAGTTATCAATATGTCTGGTTATAATCTATTTCATGTTCGTTTAAGAACTTACATTTTGAGAGAATGGAAGCCTAAAGGAGATTTTGAAATTTATTATCATCAGCAGGGATGTTATTTGATAAAATTTAAAAATGCTATTGATCTTGAAAATGTTTTGAAAGGTGGTCCGTATTTTTTATTCTTAATTGATTATTGTTCAAAACTGGAAATTAGACTTGAAGTTCTCTAAAGAGTTATTATATATAATGCCTATTTGAGCAAGATTCCTTATTTGGATTTTTGGTTATGATAAGTTAAGGTGATTAGTGCTACTTCTAGTGTTTTGGGAATTCCATTCGGCTTATATTCAAAGATGGTAAGGGAGACAACACTCTCTTATCCTAGAGCGAGTAGAAGGCCTTTTCTAAATTTCAGAGATTATGAAGGAAAAGTTTTCTAATGGACTAAGTAAGTAGATTCTAGTACAATATAAATATATCCCAACAAGATGTCGTATTGGTAAAAAATTTGGTCACAACAATTTTCAATTTGGTATGAAAGTAAAAGAAACCTAGTTTCCTAAACTTAGAGATGAAGATGATAAGGAAGGTAATATTAGTGGTGATGCTGAAGATTTAGAAGTTGAGCATTTAGAGCAAGTGGTGCCTCCTTTCCTTAAAAATAATTCTCCTTCAAGAACACACACTACTTAACCTTATAGCCTTTGTTCATGTATTCTCCAACCTTCTAATCATATTCATTCATCTACACCAAGCTCTTTATCCTTCATTGACCAACCTACTCCATTTATGCTGATCGAAACCCTCTACAATCCAACCAACAATCTTCATGTTCCGTCCCTCCTCAACCTTAGCTTTCCAAACATTCCTAAGTTGATATCACTTTATTTCTTACCCACCAAACTTTGGAAGTTCAACAATAAGAAGTTGATCATGGGGTGGTGCTACGAGAATCCCTTGACACTTTTTAGCAACTAGATGATGCTAATAATGATGCAAAGATGTGTAATGATGATTTAAATAATACGAAGTCTGTTAAGGACGAAGAAATCAATTAGAAGATACATAATTTATGGATGAGGATGTACTCATTAATGAGATGTCTAGTAGAACTTCGGACAATGATGGGTTAGGTGTGCAAAGTGATGTTGAAGACATTAACTCTACGAAAATCACATTAGCATCAATAAGGAGTTTGATAAATCATTATTAGATGACATGAAGGTGAAAGGAAGAGAGAAGCCTATCAAAACCATTGAAGTCTCTCCTCCTAACAAATAAAATATAAGGAGCGTTACCAAATGTAAATGAAAATTGTTGCATTAAATGTGAGGGAATCTTATACTATATATCTTAAAGTCAGAACTCTCATGATTTTTTTTCTTTCTATTTTCTCGTAATTTTAGAAATAAAATACCGCTCTTTTCTTAATTTGACCCATTCTTTGCAATATAGAACTCCAACAAAAATACAATTACCCACACCCGTTCCCTTTTGCCCTTCTCTTAGCTTCTCTTACATAGATTAAATTCAACTCTTCTCTTACACAAAATTTAACGCTCCTATCCGGGAAACGTTTGGTACTCCTCCCCCACCCTTTTGCCCTTCTCATCCACAAGCATTTGGTACTCCTCCCCTAACGATCTGCCAATCTCAAAGGTAACTCCGCTCTTGGAAAAAACGCCATCTTCTTCTTTCCTCCTACCTTGTTATAACCCACCCAAATTCATCTTCCATCACAGATCGACTACCGTCACTTGGATCTGGTGTAGATTGCTGCTCTACCCCTCCTACTACAGCTGTACCGCTAGTTGTTGACTTTACACAGTAGTCAACTGTAGTTAGGTATGAACCCCGGCCCTAGCATTTTGTTTTAAAAAATTAAAAATCCAGATTCTGATTTACAATGAAGAATTTGCATTGTGTATACCATCAAAGGCCTCCGTTTTACTACTAATAACAGTTGCTTAACCATTTGAGCAACTTAAATTTTTTTTTTACCATAATTTATTTATTTGTTGAACGATTTTATTTGCTCTTGAATTAAGTGATTTTTTAGTTAGAACCTTATATGTTGATCAAACTAGTGATAAATTAATGTTTATCACAATGATGTAATATCATGATTGCAGTTGTAGCTGCCAATATTGAATTTTAGCATGTTTCATACAGGGTTAATTTTTGACACTTCAACTCTTCATGCAATTGCTTTACAGTTTACTACTTTGGCGTCGATCAATTATTTCGTGTTGAAGGATGAAAGTTTTGGTGATCCTTAATATATTTCAGTCAACTTTTAAACTTCAGTCTTTAATAATGTCAATTGGGTTACCGTTTCTTCAATAATGATTGCCCTTGTAGCTGCCAATATTGAATTTTAGCATGTTTCATGCAGGGTTATCTTTTGACACTTCAACTCTTCATGCAATTGCTCTACAATTTACTACTTTGACGTCGATCAATTATTATGTGCTGAATGGTGAAAGTTTCGGTGATCCTTCATATATTTCAATCAACTTTTAAATTTCTGCCTTCAATAATGTCAACTGGGCTACCATTTCTTCGATCCAATGAAGATTCAGTTTAGTGGAAGGTAATTTTTATGTTAACTAATGTTGCCTGTTTTACTATAATTTCTTACCTTTTTGTATTGCTAGATTCTATACTATTAAACATAGCTCATGCTTTTAGACAAAATACTTGGTTTTACACTTATGGTTTAAAAGTTAGTTGGGTAAAAGTATCGTAAAATATGATGATCTAAGCAATATGAGTGAATGCTTTGTTACGATGTTTCGGTTTAGTTGTTGATACTATTCATACTACATTAAATCAGTGATTTATTGTCGAAATAAACAATCCATTTCATTTTCTACTTATCATTTTCACTAATGAAGGTGGAATTCAGATCTATAAATAAAAGGATGACAGAGCAGCCATATCCACAATGATATTTCCGAGTTCGATTTATTATTAATGATCATATCAGGTGATTTTATTTTTCAACATTAATGGACTGACCTGCCTAACATTTTGTGCCTTTTTTTTGCGATTTGATCAGTTGATAATTTTATCTAACTAATTATTAGTGATAAGTTTACTAATTTTTATGTGCATGTCCATATATCCATTGATTATATACCATCATAACGTTTGCAAAGGCTACTAAATGATCGGTACACATATGCCTATGATATATATTAATTAATAAAATATTGTTCATTATTACTTTTAAATTGATTTGAAAATTAGCAATTAATACAAATGTAAATGTATTTCTTAACGGGTTTACCTATTACTAAGTGATGAATAAATGCAAACTTATAGTACGCTTGCATGGCATTATTAAAAGTACCAGTTTGAAATTTCTAAATCCACATTTAAAAAATATACGTCTATAAGATAAACGGTACATACTTGCATATTTTTTTGAAATATTTTTGAAATCATTATATATACTTAACATAGCTGGTACTGAAATTTGTAAAATTCATGCATGCGCAAAGATGATTTTGATAGAAATTTGCATGACTAACACTAGGCAATATCGTGTGTATTCACTTATTGGGATAATCATTTACTATTAATGAAATTAAATCTTCCATATCATTTAGTGTATTTTTTTTGCATTTAAATTTCTTAAGATGAATTTCATATTTTACTGCTTGATTACGTAAAAATGCCTAAAATTTAGAAGCAGAATCTTGATTTCTGAGCCATGACCCGTCAACATAATAAGATATATTTTATGCTGCAAATGGTAATGTGTTTCAATATCAAGTTCCCTTTATCTATAAAAATAAATAATTTCAATTTAATTTTTTGGCGAAGTATTTACCTACTGGTTTCGTCTGGAGCCAAGGATTTGCAACACTATAGATCATCTACACCACAAATGAATTAATGAAATATTGCTCATCACTGTACAAATTGATTTGAAATTTAGCAATTAATGCATTTGTAAATGTGTTGCTTAAAGGGTTTAATAATTACTAAATTAATAAATGTTAAGTTGTTGTAGTGGTTGCATGGCTGTAATCAAGTACCATATTACGCATAATGTAAGCAAGTAAATAACTCACCTCGCCTTCCATAATAGTCATTGGATCAATTATTGAGATGTGTGTGTAACTATAAAAACTGCGGTAACTGAATTATCTACACTTACAAATAAATCATGTTTTTAAACAAAAGTGTGTAGTATTGGAATTATAATATACAAATTAGTTGTGAAAAAGTATCCTTAACAACATGACGGGTTATGCAATATGAAGTTTTTGGTATGTTATTTGGATTTAGCTATTAATATTAACCATATCACATCAACTTGCTGACTTATTTTACAAATGCAGAACTCATTTCTTCTTACACTTTTACTTTGCAGTGACAAAGTTGAAATTGGGACCTTCTAATAAAAAGATGGGGAGAGCAACCCTATTCTTGATAGCAATTTTATTTTTGTCTCATTGCCCATAATCGGATGAGTTTATTTTAACTATTCATGGATTAATCTACCTAACAAATTTTAATTCACCTGTGTAGCCCGATTTTTACCAGATTATTTCTACTATACCTTTACTATGTAGCGGTGATTTTTCTGATTTATATTGTTAACCCGCCTTTTTACAAGGTCGTGGACATGCGGGTTTAACTTAATCGACTGCACGTTCGTCGAGGCTGGTGTACGATGGATTCAGTCGACTTGATGGATGGATGACGCAACGTGCTTGGGAGATGGAAATATGATTGGATAAAGATGGATCAACTATAATTTGGGTCTAGGGAACATGGTTCGGCATTAAACATGGTTCGGCATGGTGGAGGTTCGGCACAAATAGTTCGTCTGGCATTCACGTTCGAATAGCATTCAAGAGTACTCAGCATACATAGAGTGTCCGACATACATGAGTGGTTCGGCACTCCAGGAGCACTCGGCATTCAGTAGCGCTCGGCATCCAGGAGCGCTCGGCATTTAGAGGCGCTCGGCATTAGAGATCGTTCGGCATGATGGGCGCTCGGCATTAGAAACTGTTCGGCATCAGACATGGTTCGGCATGATGGAGGTTCGACATTAAGGATCGTTCGGCATTGGATGGAGCGCTCGGCATAAATCTCGTTCGGCACTGGATGGATCGTTCGGCATCAGGGAGCGTTCGGCATTGGATGGGTCGTTCGGCATACCTCACCTCGCTCGGCATTGCACCTCGCACCTCCATACCTCGATACCTCCATACCTCGGTACCTCGCACCTCCCCACGTTCGGCATACCAACTGCTCATGATCGGTCGGCATAATGAAGTAGGGTTCGACTATGACCTTGATGGGCCCAAACTACTCAGGAGGCCCAATAACCTGGTTTTGCGTATAAATACAGCATGTGGGTCTCCAAATGGGGAATCTTCTTCTTCTTTCTGCTCTCTTACTTTCTCTTTTCTAAGGATAAGGCTACTCTGCCACTTTTGTAACTGTAATCAATTATTACAGCAATAAAAAGAAAACTTCTAAGTGGACGTAGGCCGGAGTTAGCCGAACCACTATAAAATCTGTTGTTCTTTACTGCTTTCTTCTTAATTTTTACTGTTCTTCACATTATTACTCTCTACATACACACTATCTCTGAGCTGTGACTGACATTTGGTGCTTTCATCTGGATTTGGGTGTTATTGACCAATTTTGGCGCTAACACTTTGGTGTTTTCACTGAGAACTGAACTTAGGAACTTTGGAGTTAGGAACTTGGATCCTAGAAAGCAATAGCTAGACCACCAACAAGGAAGCAAGCAGTGGAAAGAAGCAATCAGGAAGGAAGTCAAGCGGCCTCTTCTGGAGCTGGAGAGGATCGTGCATCTATCTACATAACTCGGGACGAGATGCAGGTGATGATGAATTCTATGCAGGAGCAGATGATGAAACGGCAAGAGGAGATGATGCAGGCTCTTCTTAGGCAATTTGGACAACCTGGAACTGCAGGTGCCCAAGTTCTTGGAACTGGACCAGAGGAACTCAACCAGCGGACATATGGAGTGATTTAGCAGGGGACAACTCCCAATCAACAAACAGCTGACAATCTAGGTGGACCTAGACTCGGGGGCACACCTCCAGGTAATGTTGGACCAGTTCATGGAGGGATATCGGATGATGCTACGCGGCCTGACGTCGATAGGAATACAGGAGTACGTGATGAGGAATATATGCCATAATTTCCTCAGGGGCTTGGAAGGCAGTCTGGAAACATGGATAGGGGGCAACCCTTGGTTGGGAACACTGGATTGGCTGACATTATCAGGCGGACTATTCGCAGAGGTCTGACAAACAGGGATTCAGAGGGAGTTAACAAAAGTCCGTTTACCCGGAACATTAGGACAGCTAGAAATCCGCCCGATTTCAAACTACCCACTCTGGAAGTATACAACGGGAAGACAGATCCCACCGACCACTTGATGAGGTACACCAGACATATGGAAGTGTTGGGGGCAACGGAGGAGGTTATGGCCCGATGTTTCCCCCTGTACTTGACTGATATTGCTGCTATGTGGTTCAGACAGCTGGAGGACGGATCCATTGGAGCATGGACGGAACTGGTGGACAAGTTCTTAAGTCAGTTTCGAGTTCACATAAAAAGGCCAAAGAACGTGATGACACTAACGTCAGTCAAACAAGGGGCGGATGAATCGCTCAGGACATTCTTAACTCGATTTAATGCAGTAGTTGCTTCGGTGGATCGGCCTAATCCATCAATGGTTCTGATGGCTGCGGTATCAGGAGTCAGAGATAATTCGGATTTCAAAGTATCGTTGATACGGGACCCACCGTTGGATCTTGGGGAATTCTTTCATGAAGCTGAGAGATTTCTTCGACAAGAGGATGCATGTTTGGACATGAGGTCAAAGGAAGTAAATATGATTAAGAATGGAGGACTACCCGGCGAAAGCTCGGGTGGAGGCAAGGATAAAGGGAAAAGGAAGCGCTGGGGAGAACCAAAGTTCTCCACTTACGCAGGATTGAACGCAACGCTGGAGAGGATATTCTTGGATACTCGAGATCGCCTTCCATATCGAAGGCCGGCGAGGAGGGAGCCCTCATAACGTGAAAGGGCATCAGGAAAACACTGTCTCTTTCACGATTTAGACGGACATGATACCAACAGCTGCAAGCATCTAAAAGACATTATTGAGGAGCATGTGAGGAATGGGCAATTACGACAATATGTCGGGGCTCGGAATGCGGCGGTAAAGCAGGAGCAACCACCTTCTACCTTAAACCACGATGGTGCGAGACCCAGGAATGATGGTCGATTGGTTATCAATTGACCGAGATGATATGAAATAAGTAGCAAACTACTGTCAAACGACTAAGTCATTTACTCATGTACGGGGACGGAGATGGCTTCTAGGCATGCTCTGAATGATGATAAACCGCGACGCTATGATTTGTGAAATCTGCTTTCTCTTTTGGTTTGGACATTTTCTTTTTCTGGTTCGGTTTTGGAGTTTGGTTTGAACTCCTGATTCTGTTTAATTTCTGGTTTGGATTTTCATTTGAATGATTGTTTTCATTTTTGGATATTGGTTTTGATTTTGGATGTGGATTTTTGGCAAGTCTGATTTGATTTGGATTTTGGATTGGATTTTGGATTGGCTTTCGATTGGATTTTTTATCTGGTTTTTGATAAATGGTCGTCAAGTATGGATTATACCTGGCAAGGGGTAGGTCGCTTTGTCCAAGCACGGCAAATCGACTTATTTAGGTCGTCGAGTATGGACTATGCTCGGCAAGGGTCCGGAGAGACCAGGATTCAGCCTAGGACTTAGGCCCCATATTATCGGTTATTATTTCAGGTCGTCGAATATGGACTATGCTCGGCAAGGGTCCAGGGAGACCAGGACTCGGCCTAGGACTTAGGCCTCCATATTATCGGTTACTATTTCAGGTCGTCGAATATGGACTATGCTCGGCAAGGGTCCGGAGAGACCAGGACTCGGCCTAGGACTTAGGCCCCCATATTATCGGTTACTATTTCAGGTCGTCGAGTATGGACAATGCTCGGCAAGGGTCCGGAGCAACCAGGATTCGGCTTAGGACTTAAGCCATGCATTACTCAACGTTCAAGGACACTGGAGTACGGTCGTCAGGTGTGGATTGTGCTTGACAAGAACCCGGAGAGGTTACAGATATGAATATCGGCTATGGATGGCAAAGGATTTGGATATTGACCCGGAGAAGTCCTAAAGTCGGTTATTGGTTATTGGATATGGATGAAACATGGACTTTGGATATTGGATTTGAGGCTATTCAAAATACACCTTCCAATAGCAAGGCATGTTTTGGGGGGCAAGTGTTAACCCGCCTTTTTACAAGGCCGTGGATAGGCGGGTTTAACTTAATCGACTGCACGTTCGTTGAGGCTGGTGTACGATGGATTCAGTCGACTTGATGGATGGATGATGCAACGTGCTTGAGAGATGGAAATATGATTGGATAAAGATGGATCAACTATAATTTGGGTCTAAGGAACATGGTTCGGCATTAAACATGGTTCGGCATGGTGGAGGTTCGGCACAAATAGTTCGTCTGGCATTCACGTTCGAATAGCATTCAAGAGTACTCGGCATACATATAGCGTCCGACATACATGAGTGGTTCGGCATTCCAGGAGCACTCGGCATTCAGTAGCGCTCGGCATCCAGGAGCACTCGGCATTCAGTAGCGCTCGGCATCCAGGAGCGCTCGACATTTAGAGGCGCTCGGCATTAGAGATCGTTCGGCATGATGGGCGCTCGGCATTAGAAACTGTTCGGCATCAGACATGGTTCGGCATGATGGAGGTTCGGCATTAAGGATTGTTCGGCATTGGATGGAGCGCTCGGCATAAATCTCGTTCAGCACTAGATGGATCGTTCGGCATCAGGGAGCGTTCGGCATTGGATGGGTCGTTCGGCATACCTCACCTCGCTCGGCATTGCACCTCGCACCTCCATACCTCGATACTTCCATACCTCGGTACCTTGATACCTCGCACCTCCCCACGTTCGGCATACCAACTGCTCATGATCGATCGGCATAATGAAGTAGGGTTTGGCTATGACCTTGATGGGCCCAAACTACTCAGGAGGCCCAACAACCTGGTTTTGCCTATAAATACAGCATGTGGGTCTCCAGATGGAGGATCTTCTTCTTCTTTTTTCTGCTCTCTTACTTTCTCTTTTCTAAGGCTAAGGCTACTCTGCCACTTTTGTAACTGTAATCAATTATTACAGCAATAAAAAGAAAACTTCTAAGTGGACGTAGGCCGGACCCGGAGTTAGCCGAACCACTATAAAATCTGTTGTTTTTTACTGCTTTCTTCTTAATTTTTACTGTTCTTTACATTATTACTCTCTACATACACACTATCTCTGAGCTGTGACTGACATTTGGTGCTTTCATCTGGATTTGGGTGTTATTGACCAATTTTGACGCTAACATATATGCTCCTGTCATTATATCCATCATTAATTATATGCCATCAAATGTGTACTGTTTGCAAAGGTTACTGCATGACTAAACATTCAACTATTGTTAAGGTGAATTAATGAATTATTGCTAACTGGTAGTAAATATAAATTGATTTGAAATTTATCCATTAATACAGTGTAAATGTATTCCTTACGGGCTTACCTACTAATAAATAATTAGATATTACCTTATTGTAACGGTCGCATGACATTAATCATTTACCGCGTTGTACCGAATGTTAGCTAGTAAATAAGTCATCTCAACTTCACTAAGAGCTAGTGGTATAGGTGAATCATCTGCAGTTACAAAGACTTAAAATCAACTTCACCATTCTGAATATTCACTGAATTGTTACTACTACATGTTACTATATACCTTCCTCGATTATTCTAACGGTCATATATCATTAATTATTTATGCAAATTATGCTTTTCATTGATTATATACCCTATACATTATATACTATTTGTCTTCCTTACCTACAAATGGGTAAACCCATCAGTTATAGTAAAATTAATAACTGTAACAAGCTACAACTCTTAGCCTTCCAAAACAGCCCATGAATTAATTGTTAAGAAGTTATATACCTTTATAAAAATGAATGATATAAATGAATTAACCACCGATACTAAAAGTTCACATCACCTACATCTATATAAATAACCTTTCGTCAATCTATCG
This sequence comes from Allium fistulosum, assembly GCA_030737815.1. Lineage (NCBI taxonomy): Eukaryota > Viridiplantae > Streptophyta > Magnoliopsida > Asparagales > Amaryllidaceae > Allium > Allium fistulosum. The sequence continues at coordinate 1,531,432,973 of CM060902.1, forward strand.
ACTATCCTACATTCACTTCCCAAACAGATAAAGAAAAAATAAAACAAAATATCATTATCAATCGCCATCAACCGTAGAGTAAGATCCTAAAATATTACTAGGATACGCTTCACATCACCTATGAGTGAATCAAAGCTACCTCAGATTATTTCTCCAATGTTTTATTACTTTTCCTTCTACAAAAATGTTTTGTAATGTACCGGTCTTTATGTTGGTAAAAAAAATGGATGCATCTTTTATTCTTTTGGAAAACCTCACAGTCAACGCTAACCAATGTACAATACGAGTTCGGTTAGCCCGTCCGTGGGACTCTATTAGCATTATGACTAACGAGTTCTTCGACCTAAACATGCAGCTGACTGACATAAAGGTACTATGTAAATACTATCAAAACAAAAACATATATTTAAAATACAATATCAGTAACCCTGGATCTTTGGCTTCTCAAACGGCTATTAATTCAATACTACCACTATTTAACCACATTTATCTACTTAGGGGAATGAGATTCTGATGCAGCACGTACCTCGACATCACGAGTGCTTTACATTGATGGCGAAGCCCAAGAACGAGAGGAAGAATCAGGGCAGAATTCTTTAGGTCGTAGACGACCTATTCTAACTCGTGAACGACATAACTTCGCCTTTTTAAGTCGCGAGCGACCTATCTACCAGCGCGCGCGACCTATCTCCACTGAACGACCTAAATCCACCACTACCTCGCGACCTATCTCCACTGAACGACCTAAATCCACCACTACCTCGCGACCTATCTCCACTGAACGACCTAAATCCACCACTACCTCGCGACCTATCTCCACTGAACAACCTAATTCAAGCGACCTAACTCCACTACCCCGAGTCGCTCCAGCGACCTAACTCCACCTCGAATTTCATCACGCGACCTAATTTCCATCACCACGACCTAACGTGCGCGACCTAAAATACATATCGCGACTTAAGGGGGTTTCCGACCTAGACCCTATATCATTGATACTTCATCGTTGATGCTTCCCGATTTAAACCCATGCTAATTCTTGAGCTGCTGAGGACAACTGAGTAGGTCGTGAACGACATAGTTAAGTCGTGAAATCCCTTTACTAGGTCGCTACCACAACTTCCTTAGCTCGCGTGAAGATGTTAAGTCGCGTGTACAAGTTTGTTTAAGTCGTTGATTGCTTAGATCGGTAAAACACTGTTAGGTCGTTTGTAATTCGTTCCTTATGTGATTTGTGTTGTTGTGTGTTGTAATTTTCTTAAGTCATTTGTGTTGTGTTGTAAACCCTATAAATAGGGATGTAATGTCATTGTGAAAGGTTGTTGATTTTTGAATAAAATTTCCTTTGTTAGCTTTGTGCTTTCATCCAATTGGTAGTCGAGTGTATCTCCTATCTCCACCTTCGACATTCGAGTGCGCTCGAATCTTCGATCGTTGAAACCAATTCACGGAATCAAGTGCGCTTGATCAACGCTCGAAGAATTGTAGATCTCTCTTCACGGTATCGTGCGCGATCAACGTGTCAGAGATAGCTAGAATTCGACATCTTCGGATCAACGAATTTGGGCATTTCAGTATTTCTCAATCCACCGATTGCTACGTTCATCGTATCATCAATTTTTGTATTCCGCCGCTGCGTCATTTGGTATCAGAGCTAGAACGCAAGGAGTTTGCGTAGATTTTTGGAGTTGTGCGAGATTTACATCATTTGGAGAAGTGGGTTATCGAGGTTTTGAAGAGATTTGTTCGTTTGGAGATTTTTGAAGATTTCAACAAGTGGGTAGTTTTGATTTGAAGATTTTTGGATCGAAGTGAAGTTTTTGTTGGAATTTGTTGAAGAGTGATCATGCCTCCGAGAAGAGCTAACTGTTATCGCAACATTGATGCTTTGTATGGGAGAGAAGAAGCCGATGAGATGGAGCAAAGAATTAACGAAAACTTTAATGAAAAGATTAATGAAGGGATTGGTCGATTAGAGAGGATGATGTTGGAGATGAGTCAAAATCAGAGAAGGGTTTCACGTGAATCGAGCCATGGGAGAAGTAGAGTTTCACCACATTCCAATCGGCAGAGAAGTGTTGATAGTGATCATAGAAGCGTGGATCGAGATTGTGATAGAAATGTTGATGATCGAAGTCGTGATAGAAATGTGACTGATCGAGATCGTAGGAATGTTGGTGGAAGAAATGGTGGAAGTAGAGATGTTGGTGGTCAGGATCGACATCGATATACATCGGATTGTGAAGAAGAGTATGATGGTGGTAGTGTTCATGGACGAGGACAAGGACAAGGAAGAAATCAGTTGGAGTATGATCACAAGTGGGAATCTGGGATGAAGACTGAAATTCCAGAATTCAAAGGTGGTATGCAAGCTGAGGAGTTTTTGGATTGGTTGTCTAATGTGGAGGAGATTTTTGACTTCAAGGAAGTTCCAAAACATCGTAGAGCGAAGTTGGTTGCTACAAGGTTGAGGGGTAGAGCTTTGGCATGGTGGCAGCAAACCAAACTTACACGTGAACGGATGGGGAAGTCAAAGGTTGAATCATGGGAAAAGATGAGGAAAATGATGAAAGCCACATTCTTACCTTACAATTATCAATCGCTTATGTATCAGAGGCTGCAAAACTTGAGGCATGGAACGAAGTCTGTTAATGACTATGCTGATGAATTCTATCAACTGATTGCAAGGAACGATATCATGGAGACAGAGGAACAATTGACAGCTAGATTTGTTGGAGGATTGCGTATGCAGATTCAAGACATGGTAAATATGTTTGATCCCAGATCTGTAGCGGAAGCACACCAGAAAGCGTTGGCTTGGGAGAAACAGGGACGACGAGGTGGTGGTGTGTTTACTAATTCCAACAATCAAGTGAAGGGTGTTAGTGGAAGTCCTAATGTTCCTAAGTCTGTCAATAAGCCAATGGTGAAGGAGGTTGAGAAGGCGAAGGTTAACAATGGTTTCAAATGCTACAATTGCCAGGAAGTGGGTCATAAAAGCAATGAGTGTCCAAAGCCTAAGAAACGAGTGATGGTTGCGGAAGCTGAGGATGAGGAGGAAGAAGCTGAATGTTCTAATTCATTACCAGTGGAGGAGGAAGACTTGTTGTCGGGAGATGAACGGTATTCATTGATGATGAGGAGAAGTTGTTTGACCCCAAAACAAGAGGAGGAAAGTAGTTGGTTGAGGAATAACATTTTTTAGTCTACATGCACTATTCTAGGAAGAGTTTGCAAGTTTGTTATTGATGCTGGAAGTTAAAACAATATTATCTCTACAGAAGCGGTGAAGAAGTTAGAGTTAAAAACTGAGAAACATCCTAAACCGTACAAGTTAGCATGGTTGAGGAAGGGTGGTTTGGTGAAAGTTGGACGAAGGGCTTGTGTTAAATTTTCGATTGGGAAGAAATACAAAGATGAAATTTGGTGCGATGTTGTAGATATGGATGTCTGTCATTTGTTGCTGGGGAGACCGTGGCAATATGATAGGGTGGTGCAACATGATGGACGAAACAACAGTTATAGTTTCATGTTTGAAGGTACTAAAATCACTTTGGTTCCTAAGAAGCGACAACAAGAAGAAAACAAACTGGAGGAGATTGAAGAGCTGAAAACTTTATTATCTTTGAAGGAGTTTGTTAAGGAGGTTGAGGAAGAGCCGGAAGTATTCTTGTTAATTGGGCGTGAGAGCAGTGAAGAGGTTGAAATTCCAGAAGAAGTGAAACCAGTATTGAAAGAATTTGAGGATGTATTTCCGGAGGAGTTACCAAAGGAGTTACCGCCACTAAGAGACATTCAACATCAAATTGATCTTGTTCCGGGAGCAATGTTGCCACATAGACCACATTATCGAATGAGTCCGAAGGAACATGAAGAATTGAGGAGGCAAGTGGAAGAATTGCTTGAATAGGGGCGTGTGCAGGAAAGCTTGAGTCCGTGTGCTGTGCCAGCTTTGTTAGTACCGAAGAAGGACGGGACGTGGAGAATGTGCACTAACAGTCGAGCATTGAATAAGGTTACTGTGAGATATAGATTTCCAATGCCGAGGTTGGATGACTTGCTAGATCAATTGAGCGGAGCTACTATCTTTTCGAAAATTGATTTGAAGAGCGGATATCATCAAATTCGTATCAGGCCAGGTGATGAGTGGAAGACTGCTTTTAAAACCAGGGAGGGTCTATACGAATGGTTGGTAATGCCATTTGGCTTATCAAATGCGCCAAGTACATTTATGCGGGTAATGAATCAGATTTTTAGACCATTCATTGGGGAGTTTGTGGTGGTGTATTTCGATGATATTCTGATATATAGTGGAAGTCCAGAGGAACATTTGAATCATCTGAGAGAAGTGCTGATGGTACTGTGACAAGAACAATTTTATGCTGCAACGAAGAAATGCGTGTTCATGACGCATAGTGTTTTATTTCTGGGGTATGTTGTATCAGAGGAAGGGATACAGGTGGATCGAAGTAAAGTGGAGGCGATTAGAGATTGGCCACAGCCCAAGACGATAACAGAGGTTTGGAGTTTTCATGGGTTGGCTTCATTTTATAGAAGATTTATTCCACACTTTAGTAGTGTGATGGCGCCTGTTACAGATTGTATGAAGGGTAAACAGTTTTCATGGTCAAAGGAAGCAGGGGATGCTTTTGGGAAGATCAAGGAGTTGCTGACGTCTGCATCAATTCTAGTATTACCAGATTTTCAGTTGTTGTTTGAGCTACACACTGATGCGTCAAAGGTTGGGATTGGAGGAGTGTTGAGTCAGAGGGGACGTCCGATTGCATATTTCAGTGAGAAGTTATCAGGAGCGAAGATGAGATATAGTACGTATGATGTGGAATTTTATGCTGTTGTACAAGTGATTAAACATTGGAGACATTACTTATTTCACAAGGAGTTTGTGTTGTACACTGATCATGAGGCGTTGAAACATCTGCAGGGGTAAGACAAAATTTCAGCAAGGCATGCTTCGTGGGTTGTTTATTTACAACAGTTTACTTTTGTTGTCAAACACAAGTCAGGAGTGACGAATCGTGTGGCTGATGCTTTGAGCCGAAGGAATCATTTGTTAACTACGATGAAAGTTGAAGTGACCGGGTTTGATGTGTTACCAGAGTTATTTGTTGATGATCCTTACTTTGCAAAGTTTGTTGATAAAGTCAAGGAGGGAGAGACGGATGAGTTTATGATGATAGATGGTTTTCTGTTTAAAGGAAATCGATTGTGCATACCTGATTGTAGTTTGAGAATGAAGATTGTAAAGGAGCTACATGAAGAAGGTCATGTGGGAAGAGACTGTACATTATAGTTGATTTCCCAATCTTACTTTTGGCCATCGATGAGAAAAGAGGTTGAGAGATTTGTGGAACGATGTCATATCTGTCAAGTGTCGAAGGGAACCGCTACAAACACAGGGTTATATATGCCGTTACCTGTGCCTACTAAACCGTGGGTGGATGTGAGCATGGATTTTGTTTTGGGATTGCCTAGAACTCAACGGGGAAATGATTCAATATATGTTGTAGTTAACCGATTTTCGAAAATGGCACATTTTATTGCTTGCAAGAAAACGGCGAATGCTGTTCATGTCGCCCAGTTATTCTTTAAAGAAATATATCGTTTACATGGATTACCTGAATCTATTGTTTCCGACTGAGATACTCGATTTCTGAGTCACTTTTGGTTGAGTTTGTGGAATATGGTGGGAACGAAGCTGAATTTTAGTAGTGCATATCATCCTCAGATGGATGGGCAAACTGAAGTTGTGAATAGGTCATTGGGAAACTTATTGCGATGTCTTGTACAAGACAATTTGAAGAGTTGGGACTTAAAGTTGTGTCAGGCAGAGTTTGCTCATAATCATGCTGTTAACCGAAGCACTGGTTACAGTCCATTTCAAGTTGTATATTCAAGCTTGCCAAAGGGGCCGTTGGATTTAACGATAGTACCACAACCGAAGAGAGTGATTAAACGGGCGTCAGATTTCGTTGATGAGTTGAAAGATTGTCATCGAATCGTTCAGGAACGTTTGGAGAAGACGAATGAGAAGTATAAACAAGCGGCAGATAAGAAGAGAAGAAGTGTGGAGTTCAACGAAGGTGATTGAGTGTATGCTGTGTTAACGAAAGATCGTTTTCCAGTGGGTGCTTATAACAAATTGAAAGCCCGAAAGATTGGTCCAGTAGAAATTGTAAAACGGATCGATGAAAATGCTTTTAAGTTGAAGCTACCAGAGGATGTTTACACTTTTGACGTGTTTAATGTTAAACATCTTATACCTTATTATGGAGATGAACAACCTAATGGGGAAGAACTTTTAAATTCGAGGACGAATTTCTCTCAACCCGGGGAGGATGATGCAGCACGTACCTTGACATCGCGAGTGCTTTACATTGGTGGCGAAGCCCAAGAACGAGAGGAAAAATCAGGGCAGAATTCTTTAGGTCGTAGACGACCTATTCTAGCTCGCGAACGACATAACTTCGCCTTTTTAAGTCGCGAGCGACCTATCTACCAGCGCGCGCGACCTATCTCCACTGAACGACCTAAATCCACCACTACCTCGCGACCTATCTCCACTGAACGACCTAAATCCACCACTATCTCGCGACCTATCTCCACTGAACGACCTAAATCCACCACTACCTCGCGACCTATCTCCACTGAACGACCTAATTCCACCAAGAGACCTAACTCCACTACCCCGAGTCGCTCCAGCGACCTAACTCCACTTCGAATTTCATCACGCGACCTAATTTCCATCACCGCGACCTAACGTGCGCGACCTAAAATACATATCGCGACTTAAGGGGGTTTCCGACCTAGACCCTATATCATTGATACTTCATCGTTGATGCTTCCCGATTTAAACCCATGCTAATTCTTGAGCTGCTGAGGAAAACTGAGTAAGTCGTGAACTACATAGTTAAGTCATGAAATCCCTTTACTAGGTCGCTACCGCAACTTCCTTAGCTCGCGTGAAGATGTTAAGTCGCGTGTACAAGTTTGTTTAAGTTGTTGATTGCTTAGATCGGTAAAACACTGTTAGGTCGTTTGTAATTCGTTCCTTATGTGATTTGTGTTGTTGTGTGTTGTAATTTTCTTAAGTCATTTGTGTTGTGTTGTAAACCCTATAAATAGGGATGTAATGTCATTGTGAAAGGTTGTTGATTTTTGAATAAAATTTCCTTTGTTAGCTTTGTGCTTTCATCCAATTGGTAGTTGAGTGTATCTCCTATCTCCACCTTCGACATTCGAGTGCGCTCGAATCTTCGATCGTTGAAGCCAATTCGCGGAATCAAGTGCGCTTGATCAACGCTCGAAGAATTGTAGATCTCTCTTCACGGTATCGTGCGCGATCAACGTGTCAAAGATAGCTAGAATTCGGCATCTTCGGATCAACGAATTTGGGCATTTCAGTATTTCTCAATCCACCGATTGCTACGTTCATCGTATCACCAATTTTTGTATTCCGCCGCTGCGTCAGATTCAGGCTAAGGTCGAGTCAAAATTCCTTCTGTTATTCAAATGAAAGATAACTGCAGGTTCCATATATCAAATCAATGATTTTAGTGTTGAATATATGACTTCTTAACAATACACAAAGAAATTCAACTACTGTTCAATGCATGCACAACGGTTATCAAGAGCAAAGAACAAATGATTATATACTAATTTACAAATTATCTTCCACTGACTACAAAGAGATTCTTAAGCGAACATTCATCGGAAAATACTTAACTGGTATAAAAATTTAATCAATAATTCACATACATGAGATGAAATAGTATACATGTACACGTATAGGTCAGTAAGTTTAACAATGAATATTTTTCATTTTCAAACATTATCAGCATCCTCAAGCATGTTGGCAGGGTACAAATTGTCTGCAGAAAGAATGGTGATCAACTATTAAACATGAGCTGTGGATGGAACTTCCTTGGTATGAGTTATACTCCTACTTCTCTAATAACTTTTTTGAATCGCTTCAGCCCGTAAAACAACGTAGCTTGGGCTCCTTACTAAAATGATCGTGTTGTTAAAAATGTCATTGATGTTTAAAATCTATAAGCATTTCTGTAAACAATGTCGTTGATGTTAAGAATAATTTACAATCAATCGACTAAACTGATCATGTTGTAACCTATAATAACCAGAAATATCATGCAACGTTCTGCCCATGTTTTCTAGAATTTCCTTCTTACTAACTTGGAGCTTTGAGATAAATTCAACCGCTGCATATTTTATTAAATACTTTATACTGGGGGAAAATAATAATGTCATTACATAAAAATGATTAGCTTCATATTGACTACCATCTTCTGTCTACTTCTACTTAATTATTTATATGCACATATCCTTATATATGTGCACACACATAACCACACACATGCTTACATACACATACATTAATGTATGTACATAAATAAATAAATAAATAAATATGTGGATGTGTGTGTGTGTCTACGAGTGTGCAAACACGCACGTGCATGCTCTAGTTCACTTTGAAAACTTAGTGGTTGTGCTAGATTATTCATTCTTCTACTGATTGATTTAAAACCTGACCATGCTGCACTTAAGACATGGGAGTTTATATCTACATATTTACTATCACGAGCCGCAAGCCAAAATTAATTTTAACTCTTATATAACAATTGACCCTAACTTAACACCTGTGTCACCAACTATATGCAACTAACTGTTAGTGATATTTGTTTGCAGCAGTATGTCATTTACTTTCTGTTGGTACCGTTTTATATGTTGTTAATAATGTAAGCACGTGCACTAGTATATAAGCACGAACTTCCAGCTTGTTTTAGTTGATGAATTCATTTCTCTGTTTCTTATAAATAAAGTCTGAGCTCTATCATGGTATCAGAGCCCTAAATCAAACGATTATCACAAATTCAGATCTGAATTCATCCCAATCTCTTTTCTTCAATTCTCTCAAATCGATTAATCATCTACTCATTGAATCACATCCTTCCAGTTGAATCATGGCGAACAGTGGTGATTTGCAATCTAGATCTGACTCTAATCATACTACCAATACAGCTGTTACTCAGACTTCGAAATCACTTGAGGAAGCATTGAAATCAATCACGAATCCACAGACGCAGCTAATCACGGTAACCCTAGATGAGAACAATTTTTTGCTATGGAAGTTTCAGATTGGTACAGCAATTAGAGGGTACGGTTTGCAGAAATTTATAGATGAGACAACTATAATACCACAACAATTCATTACTGGGCAGGATGGTTTGTTAACTGCTAACGTTGAATATACTGTGTATCAAAGACAGGATAGCTTATTGTGTTCATGGTTGCTTTCTTCAATAAGTCCCAATCTATTAACTCAAGTCATTGGATGCAAAACGTCTCTAGAAGTGTGGAATGCAATACATCAGAGTTTCAATTCCCAAGCGGCAACAATGATCATGAGCTATAAAAGACAGCTGCAGAACATCAAGAAGGAAGGCTCAAATGTCAGAGAATATCTGAGCAAAATCAAGAATCTATGTGATCTGCTGGAATCGTCAGGACATAAAGTGAGTGAAACTGAATATGTCCTCAGTATTTTGAATGGTTTGGGTGATGAATTTGAATCTGTGGTAGCAGTTATAACTTCAAAGGAAACAACTCCATCAGTGCAGTATGTTAGTTCTGTTTTACTTGGCCATGAAGGAAGACTTGAGCAGAGAAACAGTGCAGTGCAAGAGTTCTCTATCAACTATGCTGGTAATGTGAAGAATCAACAGTATAACCTTAGATCTGATTCTCCAAGCAATAGTCAGATGCCTCAAACTGGTAGAGGAAGCCAGATGTATGGAAGAAGAGGTACGTATGGTAGAGGAAGAGGAAGAGGCAGGTTCACTAATAATCGGCCGAAATGTCAGATTTGCGAGAAACTTGGTCATACAGCTATACGGTGCTACTTCAGATTTGATTCCAACCATACAAGCAATCAGCAGATCTCTCCAAATCAAGATACTGTAAAGCCATATCCATACAATATTAATCTGAGTCGGGTACAAGGAAGCACTGGATACAATCCAAGAAATCAAAACTCTCAAGTCAAGCATCAAGACACACTGGCCAAGAACTCAAATATTGAAGACGAAGCGTGGTTTCCTGATTCGGGTGCAACACATCATGTGACTAGTGACTTGCAGAAACTGAACCTTGGAGGAACTGCATACAGAGGTAAAAATTTAATTCATATGGGTAATGGTGCACCAGTTAATATTACTCATGTTGGTCATGCTCAGTTCACCACTGAAAATAGAAATCGAACTTTATTGCTAAGAAATTTGCTGCGAGTACCTCAAATTAAAAAGAACTTGATTAGTGTGTCGAAGTTTGCGAATGATAATGATGTCTTCTTTGAATTTCATTCCAACATATGTTTGATCAAAGATAATGTGAGCAAGGAAACTGTGTTACATGGGAAGCTGCATAATGGATTGTACAAGTTCGATCTCAAAACCGATGGTAATGTTGAAGAAAAAGTTGTATGTTACAATGTAGTTAATAGTGATGTAAATGATGAATACGATATATGGCACAAAAAGCTTAGTCATCCAAATGAAAGTGTAATGAAGGTAATACTGAATAAAGAAAATCTATTACATTTGAAGTGTATAACGCCTAATATATGCAGTCAATGTCAATTGGGTAAGAGTCATCGATTACCCTTCAAACACTCTGAAACTGTATATCATAACCCATTGGAATTAGTTGAATGCGACCTTTGGGGTCCTGCACCTTTGAGCTCAGATTACGGATATAAATATTATGTTGCCTTTGTAGATGCATATACAAGGTTCACATGGATTTATTTTCTAAAGTTGAAATCGGAGACAGGTGAAGCAGTGCGACAATTTGTTACACAGGTGGAAAGACAGTTTGATAGGAAAGTGAAAATCTTCCAAACTGATGGTGGCTCTGAGTTCAAGCCATTAAGAGAATTCTTCAATAATAAAGGGATAATACACAGGTGTACTTGTCCTCATACGTCACAGCAGAATGGCATGGTGGAAAGGAAGCATAGGCATGTAGTGGAGATGGGTTTAACTCTGTTAGCACAAGGTTCATTGCCTCTGAAGTTCTGGCCTGAGGCATTTTCAACAGCAGTGTATTTGATCAACTGTTTACCAACCAAAGTGCTAAAGAATACCAGTCCATATGAAGCTATGTATGGCATTAAACCTGAATACAAAAGATTGAAGGTATTCGGATGCTTATGTTTTCCTTTTTTGAGACCGTATACTTCTCATAAATTGGATTTCAGATCAGCTCCATGCACGTTTCTTGGATACAGAACAAGGCAAAAAGGATACAAGTGCTTAACAAGTGAAGGTAAGATTGTTATGTCAAGACATGTCACTTTTAACGAAAGAGTTTTTCCATTTGCTAATATGGAAATGAAGAATACCAGGAAAGTTATCAATGCGCAGAAATCATTGCCTCCCATACCTATGTGTAGCAGGATTGAAGAACATCATGACATTGATGTTACCAACGAAGATGCTGTAGAAAGTCATGAATTACTGGGAACTCAAACTGAAGAAATGAATAACAGTACAAATTATGATTTCGTGCAGCATCAGAATGAAACAAGTAATGAAGATTCAAATAATACAAACAGTGCAGCTTCATCCAGTAGTCGAACTCGAGTGGAAGATCAGCCTCAAGGACACCCTATGATGACAAGAGCAAAACATGGCATTTTCAAACCTAAAGTATATACGATTCAGTGTGTATCTGAAGAACCAGTAAACTTCGAACAAGCCATAAAATGCAGCAAGTGGAGGAAAGCTATGGAAGAGGAGTATAGAGCATTGATGAATAATGGTACATGGACTTTAGTGTCTCTGCCCAAAAACAAGACAGTGATAGGGTGTCGGTGGACGTGCAGACTCAAGCACAATGCAGATGGAACTATAGATAAGTACAAAGCTCGACTCATAGCGAAAGGTTTTACACAACAACCAGGATTTGATTTCAAGGAGACATTCTCACCGGTAGTAAAGCCTACTACAATTAGAGTAATGCTTACCATTGCGTTACATAATGGTTGGTTGGTGAAACAATTGGATGTTCATAATGCGTTCTTGAATGGAGAATTGGAGGAAGAGGTGTATATGGAGCAACCAAAGGGGTTTGAAGACAATCAAAATTATCACATGGTATGCAAGTTGAATAAAGCTTTGTACGGGTTGAAACAGGCGCCTCGAGTATGGTTTGAGAAATTAAAAGCAACATTGGTGAAACTTGGATTTAGTCATACAAAATCCGATAATTCATTGTTCATAAGAAGAAGCAGCAATCATGTTACTTATATTCTCATATACGTCGATGATTTTGTCATAACTGGAAGTAGCATGGCAGAAATAGATAGATTAACTAAGTATTTAAATGAGCAATTCAGATTAAAGGATCGTGGGTTAATTAATTTTTTCTTGGGAATTGAAGTTAATAGAACTGAAGATGGAGGTCTTCTTCTAAGTCAAGCAAATTATATTCGAAGTATACTGAAGAAAGCTGGGATGGATAAAGCGAAAGCTTCAAATACACCCATGGTGACAAACCTTCAGCTATCAAAGAATTCAGGTGATCCTATCGACAATCCACATCTTTATAGGAGCATTGTGGGTGCTCTGCAGTACCTCACCATCACCAGACCCGAGATATCTTTCAGCGTAAATAAAGTTTGTTAATTTATGCAAAACCCAACAAGTGAACATTGGAAGGCGGTAAAGAGAATTCTAAGATACTTAGGTGGAACAGTGCAGTATGGACTAAAGTTATATTCTAGTGAATCATTGAAAATCAGCGCATTTGTTGATGCTGATTGGGCTGCTGACAGAGATGACAGGAAGTCAGTTAGTGGATATTGTGTGTATTTGGGCAGAAATATGGTGTCTTGGTGTTCAAAGAAACAATCTACTATGTCGAGATCGAGTGCAGAGGCAGAATATAGAAGTGTAGCGAGCACTGTTTCTAAAATTATGTGGCTGCAGTCCCTGTTATCAGAAGCGCTGAACGATGAACTAAAGCATGCTACAGTTTGGTGTGACAATGCAAGTGCTGTGATGTTAGCTGCCAATCCCGTATTACATTCAAGGACGAAGCACGTTGAACTGGATCTCTATTTTGTGAGAGAACAAGTAGCAAAAGGGAAGATTTGTATTAATCATATACTAGCATTGTACCAAAAGGCTGATATATTAACTAAATCACTGTCATGTGCTAGGTTTATAAATTTGAGGAAGGAATTAAATGTAGATGTTGTTGCAGGTATGAAGAAAGGTGAAAGCAGGAGCTAAACTGTCAAAGAAGAAGATGAAGAGAGATTGAATTATGGGAGAGTGTTAGTGATATTTGTTTGCAGCAGTATGTCATTTACTTTCTGTTGGTACCGTTTTATATGTTGTTAATAATGTAAGCACGTGCACTAGTATATAAGCACGAACTTCCAGCTTGTTTTAGTTGATGAATTCATTTCTCTGTTTCTTATAAATAAAGTCTGAGCTCTATCACTAACTACATCACCACAACCAATTTGCAGTGGAAAAACAATTTCAGCAACATTGTGGGATGATAAAATACAATAGTGCAACCTGACAATGTAGTGTTTAACTCAACTACTATAGCCTTCACCTATGGAACGGTGAGAAGCTTTGATCGTACGTTTTAAAACCATCTCTATATCTGCTTTCTACAATCGTACACTAAAAAATTAACTATTTTAAATGAACACACCATCCTAGGTTAGCCAAGTTAAGAACTGCAAGTGCAACAAAAGTATATCTAGACCTAGACATAGCTGAAATCGAGCAATTGATTATAAGGTGTTGAAACTACGTTCGTACAATCTCCACCCTAGCATTTTTCAACTAGTGTAACCTAAAAAATTATTTTCCTACCGACGACAATTCAAAGAGGAAACAAGACGTTCAGAAGGAAGAAGCTTATGCTAGCAATACTATGATGTCTTAATTCAACATACCACATTACCATATCTACTCATCAATGGCAGATTGAATAGGATAGAGGTTACATAATGAGATAATTTTGAAATTGCTAAAAACAAACAAGTAGCATAGAAAATTGTCATTGGCAAACACAGGACAATAGAATTTCCTTTCAAGGGAGGATTTTGCGGGTTAATAATCAGAAGGGATGGAACTACCTATCCTATAACATATGCAAAGCAAGCCTTGGCTAGAGCATTGGTGCAAGAAATGCAATTCAACAAAAATCAATCGCTCTGCAAGTCAACTTATGATAAGTACCTTCTCCAAATAAATGAACAAGTTTTCCACACAATACAAAAAATTATGATTAACATTATAGCCTCTATATAGGTGTAAATTAGTGGTGGAAATGGAAGGGAAAAAACACATCCGCCTTAATCACCATCTTCAATAAAAAAGTTTAACTACTTCTCGACTACAATGTCAAATCCATGTTGGAGTTTGAAAATACTATAAGCAACACCATTATTGTACTAGCAACTTCATTCATTGTTAATCGTTCATCCCATCAGTGTCGACATAGTAACAAAAAAATATTTCAATCTGACGTCTTTAGTTATGATGGAGAACAATGAGCGGGCCGCTTAATTTTTAATAGGTGGTCAAAATGATGTTGAAAAAAAGAAACCCATGCCTTTTCACTACTTTATTACTTCCATGGTAGAATTTAAAAAATAAATAAATTGGTGGAAAATGGGCCGTCGACATACCCGTTCCAAAGAATTATAATAACTTGATGACATAAACTAAAAAAAGATATCCTTAAAACCTGCATACCAGCCTAAAAAATAGTTTATCCAAAATAAAAGTCTAGGGAAGCTATGTTATTATATAAAATACATCCACAATGTCGGAAAATGGTTTCTATAAGGTTGATAAAGTTTTTCAGCAAATAGTGGGTCGTGAAGTTGTCTTCCAAGTTAAGGCTGCAAATTTCCAATATGAAAATGGCTTTAGAAGATTCACAACCAATAAAAATATTCGACAAAATTAAAGAGAAGTTTGAAGAAAATACAATGATAACAAACAGGTACGCTAGAAAGAGGATAGTAAACAATAAATATAAATTTCTTTCCACTTCCAATAGATATCAAGCTATGTGCTAGCACCACTACGCGGTTATCTTATGAATATCACCATTTATAGAACCACTTACAAACTAAATGTAAACCCATCAACCCAAAATAATTTTAATAGAATAATTAAATTCATACTACTAACTTCGATTTTGCAGTTGACTTGAAGAAACAAACTCTCTAATCCACAATTCGTTTGAAATTTCAGGTTAAGGTAAGTGATGACATGGAAGGTTCAGTTTCAAAGTCCAAGAAAGGGAAAACGACACGTGTGTGTTGCATAACTTAGTAGCCACTTTCATACATTCTAAAGTTGGCGACGTTTTACCGTCGTTAAATTTTAGTTTTACTCTGCATTTTTATTTAACCGGTAGTCGTTGTTTTAGTTAAGATCAATACATTATTGTATGAAGTGTTATTTTTTAGATTCTCTACTACAATTATGATAATATACCTCTTTTTAGTATGGACTCAATTAATCCTGTAGTAATGTATGGGTAGTAATGTGAGGTTTATCCATGTCGGTGTATATTTTGTCCTCAAAACATTAATTTCAACTTATTATCGCCTTTGCAATTCAATAATATTTTGTCCTCAAACATTAATTTCATCTTATTATCGCCTTGCAATTCAATAATATTTTACATAAATTTATTTTATTTTCTTCTCTAAGCTACGCCCATGTGTTTTGGCATTATTATACATTACAATTACTACATGATATGTTCAAATCCAAGGTTGTAGTAATTCGATGAGTGCCATAACTACTTTAATATTTTACAAATAATTACATTGTTTTACTACATGTATACTACATTCGTGTGCGTAGCACAAGTTTGCACTCGTTACATACTAAAGCCCATATCTACAATTTCAAAAAAAAATCAATCTTTGTTTAAACAATAAATATATTAGTCTCATTATTATTTAAATATCAAAATAAGTGTGAAAAAATTGATTTAAGAAATTTATGGAGAGAATCGGGTAAATAATTTTGTTAGATACTTAGAAGAAATGTTAAAGATCCAATCTATATTGTACCTAGTTTTTATTCTTTTGAAACAAAAATTCTATTTACCATCATTATAGTAAATCAATCTCCTTATTAGTTAGTTTGATGGTAAAGTTTATCTATTATTTAACTTTAATTTTTAAAATTAAAATAAATTTTAAAAACAAACCAGAAGAACTCAATAAATGTGACGAGAAGGTTCAAGTCTACCATAAACCACACAAGTCCAACTCAAACAATCCATAACACAGATAATCAATGGGGTTAATTAAGAAAAATAAGAAAAGAAGAAAATGAACACAAAATCTCACAGCGGAATGACAAAATATAATAATCAAATAAATAGTTCATGAAGCTGTTTACACTATACATTTGATTATACTTTTACAACATCAATCAGAGTTATATATACAATAGGGACAAAATAAACAATGTAGCAGAACAACATGATGCAAGGGAATACTACTAGTAATATAATATACCAAATCTTCATCTTTGTCCTTCAGAATAATATGATCTTCAATGCATTGAAAACTCAGGGCTGACCCTAGCATAAAGTAAAACAATACACTCGAGTCAGAACTAAAATATCCTTATGTAAATCAAATCAATATCACATATAACAGGAGTGTAATAGCGTCAGAGATGTTTACGAGGGTTTACATCTCCTATCCAGTGTATAAGGTGCATTCCATAACTCAAGAGATGTTACTGGATTTTCCATCTCTTAAGGATCCATAAAAATATCTATATATAGTAGAATAAGCTATGTATATAATGTCTAATCAATAAATAAATATTTTTCCTAGCGTTAAGGCTTTACATTAATCCCCTTAACGCATTTTTAAGCATCAGCGTACAGTTTGCATATAACACCCCAGCAGCACGTTAGAGGATAGGGATGCGCCGTAATACGACAATAATAAACCAAACTCGTAATGGTCTCGTATAAGGATAAAATCATGACAAGGCACGTGAGACAATGCCCAAGGTAGGATACTACCAGTTCGGGTCGTAGGGCTGGTGGTAACGCATCGTAGCCATGACCGTCCACCGCGTCCTTCCATCCCATATCGAGTCAAAGAGAGATCATCCCAAATCAAGGTGCACCAATCGAAACCAACATCAAGGGTAATAGTATGAACCGAGTCCAAAAAGAAAATCAAAAACAGATGTCCGCTAGAGGTGGCTACCCTCAT
This sequence comes from Allium fistulosum, assembly GCA_030737815.1. Classification (NCBI taxonomy): domain Eukaryota; kingdom Viridiplantae; phylum Streptophyta; class Magnoliopsida; order Asparagales; family Amaryllidaceae; genus Allium; species Allium fistulosum. The sequence goes on from CM060902.1 coordinate 1,531,450,299, forward strand.
TGGCACCATCAAGCAGTCATGTTTTAGTCATTTCAAATTGACACAAGTGTCAGAGCTATCCATCATCATTCTCCTTCTTCAAATCCAGTAACGTACACCAAATCCAACCACATTATTCTGGAGTCTCCTCCACGTACATAGTTGTTAAAGTGGTTCCAACATTGACGGAGAGTACGACAATAATCGACCTTGGTCTCTTTAACAACCAAACGTTATTTTACACACCGGTTGGTTCTTTTACATTTCGAAAATGATTCATACTTGTTATCAAAATATCATATTCACTTCAAAATATCCTTCATTTCAAAATCATCATATTTATTTCATATGTCATTTTCACTTGAAAATCATTTCATTCGAATTTCCACTTCGAATTCAACTTAGGTTATAACTTCATTTTAACCACATTCGTATTTAAATCAACGATTTAAATATGAATAGCTCTTAACTTGAACGGTTTGAATTTTTGAAAATAGTTTGAATAGTTAAAATAGTTTGATATAAAATAGTCCGAGTATTAAAAATGGGTTATACATTAAATGATTTGAAATTTTAAATAATTTGAAAATAAAAAAAATGAATTTTAAAATAGTTTATAGTAAAATAGTTTCAAATTTAAAACCGTTTCTTTCTATTTTCAATAAACATGGACTTAGGTACACTATCCACTGTCCTACCCATCAAGTCGCATCTTCTTGTGCATCCCCCATAGTCGCTCATGTACACTGTCCACCCATAACTACTGGCCTAAATGAGGATATCTTAGCAACTTGTGATCAAAATAAATCGAAGTTCAGAAGGCAAGTGATGTATGCAGCATTATGTAGTAGAAAAATGCAAGTGTGCTCTCTCAACCTATCTCCACCTACCAGGTTGCTTAACTCAAACTGGTCTACTTGGTCTAAAATGTTGAGCCTAAGCTACGATACCAACTATGATGCCCATCCTTTGTAATACCCTGAATCAACATCGAATGACAAAGTTTGACTCTCGAATACCACGAAAGACAGTCCGTCAAGGAAAAATTAAAGCTAAACATCATACCAAGGCATATTGATACAATCTCATAGCAGAATGATAACATATAATGTATTGAATATACATGAATATAACATGATAAACAATATATAAGAGAATGCACTAGCAGAAGCAACCGATTAATAAATATCAATACAGAAAGTCAAAATACATCATATGGAGTTCTGATTGTAATATTTGATATCACAGACCACATAAACAAAATAACATGTTTGTCATGTACTACATCAACAAGTACACATATAAAAAATATCGACATCACGCCTCCAAAATGCTCTAACTGTCCTACAAGCCCATTCCCAAAAGCACCTGACACCGAAACTACTCAATCAAGTATCCTAGAGTTGTCCTCACATAAACAGACAGACAAAAAGTGGGTCAAGCATTAAGCCTGGTGTGAGGGGAACTATCTCAAGATACTGTATATCAAAACTATATACATATATAAAACATGAAGCTAATAAGGCACAGTCGATCCTCTCCATAAACGTAGCTCAAAATTAATCCAAACTGCCCATAAACAAGTAAAGTAAACCCATCCAAAAGGATAAGGAACTATACCATACCCTACTCTCCTTTTGTATCCCTAGATCCAGTCCATCATAAATATTATCCTATGCTTATAAATGGGTATGCACAATAATTAATTATGAACTTTGTCGACGCCATTATTCACCTGTGGTCACCACAACAAGGTCGTCGACAATGTAACTCCTCCATATCAGCTACCAAGTAATGCTATGTACCTTGCCACACTTCATCAACCCTCAACAAAAGTAAAAGCACAAGACGATGTCAATACCACACTTCATCAATGTTGCCAATGATCAGTGCTGACATTTTTCAATGTCAATGTCATCAATGTCAACATAAGTTATCATGCAATGTTGATAGTGAACATCGTCAATGTCCATAGAAGCCATCGAAGCTAATGATACTGCTTGAGATACATTGCGTATCACTACACATACATTGCCGCTGTGTGATGGTGTTGAATCCCATCTTCACCAATGATACTGCTTGAAGTCAACAACGTTATCGTTAATGTCATCACTTTTCCATATCACTATTCTTCCATGCCCATATGTGTTGGTACCACACTTCGTCAATTAATAAATGGCGTCGAGAATCATCAATGATGGTACCATACAAGGTGAAGCCGCTCTTCATCAATGATGGTGCCAAGAACTGATGGAGAGATCCTTAATGCAAGAGATCGTCGACGCTGAAGCTGTCACTGAAGTGCGCCAAAGCCAAGCCTGCCGAAGACGTTGAAGGCGAAGTGGAGCTGCTCCACCCCTATAAATATGACTCTAGGTGTGCCGTTTTGAGGGACGAATTTCAGTCTCTTCCCACTTCTTACATTTTCAAATTTGTAAACCCTAAATCAATTTGGGGATTTTTCCGATTGTAATACTTGAACCTTGTACACATAAGGAATCGAATATTAAACAATTGCATAGCCTATTGACATGATTTGAACTTGGAACCTGCATACTTGATTGAATTTGACTTAAGACTTGAACATTGCGTTACATATTGCATATTAATTCAAATTATTCATGATATTTGAAGTGACAATGTTGACAATACCAAGAATTATTATGGACTTTGAATCATGCATACTTCAACCTATTACTTCGATAATAATCAATACTTCGTTCCAGTGACTTCGAACAGCCTCGACAAGACCTCTTATTGGTTAACTCTATTTTCTAATCAATTTTGGGATTAGCGAATTTGTTCGTTAACCATTGCATATCGATTTTGATCATATATGACTTTCGATGTGACTTTAAGGACTATGTTTAGAACTAATGTGAACTTGACATCATGCATGCTTCTCCTTATTAACTTCGATTAACTTCGACTAAGACCCTCTTCAATTGACTTCACTTCCTATTTACTTTTGGGGTCGTTGAATTTATTCATTAACATGTAGCATATTGACTTGATTCAAACTTGTGATTAGCATATTAACTCAATCCTTTTATGAATCACAACATGATCATAACATATTGACTAAATCCTTTTATGACTCACGACATGATCATAACATATTGACTAAATCCTTTTATGACTCACGACATGATCATAGCCTTGATATTGGATGCACATAAGATCATCATGGTGTTGACAATGAACTAATGATGTCCTTGCTTGTTTTCCTAGAGTCGTCTTAGCATATTTCAACAGAGTCCATTTTTCTAACATTTTTAGGTGTCGACGAAGAAATTTGTTAACATTTTAGCACCAGAAGAAGGGCACGAACCTCCAATTGCTTATAATTCTCTCCATAGATTGATTATATAAAATTATTTTGTTTTACAGAAAATGGTGAGAACTAGAAGAAATAATGACAACATCCCAAATGCAGAATCCACATCATAAATGACTTTGGAGGATAATATCATCTTGAGTTTCAATTTAGAGAATATGGAAGTTATACAACCTACAACTCTAACAAAACTCACAAGCAATAACGTCGAGGAAAGCAAAATCTCCAAGTACCACCCAAGATGAGGTAATAGAAACATGCTCTGCAAGGTTGCAAACAAAAGAGAGCAAAAGGATTATGGTAAGACAACGAAACAAAAATCAAGAAAGTCAAGCAAGAAAGCCCCTCGAACAATTAGATAGCTCAATCAAAGAATATAATAGAGACTACTATGGTGACAAAACCAACCAAATAACAATAGACATGCTTAAGGAGAAAGAAATCCTTGACCTAAGACAAGATAATAGCTATCGAAGAACTCCTTTATCGAAGGAAATATTTGCTGTTAGAATTCTATCTCACATCAAAATCTCTTTACTAAATATGATGGAACCATTGCGCCAGATGATCACCTTCTAACTTTTGAAAACCGAATGGGTTTGTATAACGCCTCTGAGGTAGTTTGTTGTAAGCTCTTCCCCGTAACTTTTCAAGGAGCAGCTACTAAATGGTATATGTATTATCAGGAAAGGATCATCTACTCTTGGGAGCAATTTTCTTATGAATTTGTGACCTAGTTTTACATATACAAAGACCTAACTATAGGTTCCAGTATGTTGGTTAATATCAAGTAAAGTCCATGGGAATTACTCGACGATTACTTAAAGAGATTTAATACAGAAGAATTGAAAGAAGAAAATGTCAATGATAGAGAAAAGTTAATGGTAATTCGTTCAGGGCTAATCGAGCAAACTCCTTTTTGGAATGACTTTATATTCGTGGATGTAAAGATTTACAACACTTCTATTTACAGACTGAAAAATTCATTCAAATGGACGAGATGTACCATGCCATGAAGAAATCTCAGCAAGACAAAAAAGTGGAAAAGTTCAACTACGAACATCCCAACAAGAGGCCAAAAGGGAATAAGGGTAGAAGAGGAATTTAGAGGGAGATTTTCAAATCCAACTATGTAAATTTGAATAAACCCCTCTCCACATTTTCCCTATGGCAAAAATAAAATTTCCCCACTTCCTACAAAATATGAAGCCATCCTGAGCTAAACTAAGTATAAGATTATTGTGCCTACCACAAAGTAAATGGACATAAGACTGATGATTGTCATGTCTTGTCAGGAATAATTCAGAATATGATCAAGTCAGGATCTCTAAAGGAGTTCATTAAGGAAACTTAAAAGGCCTCTCGTTCTGAAGAGAATAGCCCAAATACCCAAAACCTAACTTTTTCTACAAGGAAAAAGCAGCTTTGTAACTTCAGATCCAAACTTTAGTCAAACTATGAAGTTTTATGGCAGTTGCCCACCATGGTTTATTTTTACTCATGAAAATTTCAAATTTGATTTGTACTTAAAATTCATCATGTATTGACACAAAATTCGAGTTTCTTTACAGGATAAAACAAAACCAATCCACTACATCCAAAATGCTCTGGATTTCCCTAACAAAGCATAATAAATTTTTGGTCTTCTTTGTGTAAAGGATAGTACAAATATCCAAGATGAAGTGGCTCTTTATCTCAAGGCTTGAATCAATGCAGAATAAAGAATTTCTTTTATTGGATTTTGAATTAGCATCAATCTTCCATCCTAAACTGGTTCCTGAAAAAAGGTAAATATCCAAGATCTTCCCAAAAGAAGGGATTCTTAGAAAAAAGCATGTTCTTATCCGTTAAAGTCTATTAGTTCATGAATCATGACTTTTCAGACTTACAAACAAAATATTCCTTTTCGCTAACTAAAACGTAAAGAGGTGCAATTATATATATCATATAAAGGTGGTAGCAATATACACCAATTTTATTTTTAATAAGCCATTTTATTATCAAAAGATTTATTGAACATGTCTTTGAGAAAAATTACTTTCAAAAGTCAAGAAGGATTATTTCCGGTTACCCTACGGATTAGGGAAAATAAATGTTTATCTATTTCAAGAAAGGTTTATAAGACCTTCAAAAAATATTACTTAGCATTAGTAAATGCACACAAAAGATTTTGGTTGAGCATGTCTTGACAAAAGCATTTTCAAAGCTTCCTGAAATTATTGGGAAAGAAATACCTATACACATTTTCTCATGAAAAGTTTTTATAACTACTAAGATTCATTAGAAAAAACTCTAGTTAGAAGAACCTACTATCGATTAATGGACTATTGGTTTATGAATCATGACTACTCGGTCTATTATATGAGATTTGCATTTCTACTATGAGAATGACCTAAAAACCCTTCTTGATGGCAACACCGGGAAGGGACTTCTTTATCAAATAGTTCCAATATTCAAAACCTTTTCAAAAGAAAAACCAATTTTAGGAAATAATTCCTCGATTTATCAAAAAGGTCCTTTTACGAAAAATTCATTCTTCCAAAAAGAAGTTTCGTGATAGAAAAGTTGATGTTCAAAAGAGTTTTCACAAACATTTCAACTGGCCAAAAATTATTTTCACAAACAAAATTTTCAAAACTTCTCAAAAGCCTCTGATGTCCACTACAAAGCGCCTCCTAAAGGGAGAAGGGTCTAGTACCCACCAAAAAGCCTCTGATGTCCACTATGGAGCACCTCTTAGAGGGAGGGACAAAAGCCTCCGATGTACACTCCGAAGCACCTCTTAGAGGGAGGAGGGTCGAGTACCCACCAAGAAGCCTCCGATTCCACTCTGGAGCACCTCCCAAATGGAGGGACAAAAGCCACTGATGCCCACTCCGGAGTGCCTCTTAGAGGAAGAAACTAGTTTAGCACCAACAAAAAATCTCTTAGAGGAAGATCAATCAAGCATAAGCTATAATGCTTCGAAACAAAGGCGAAGCCAAAGAGGGGGCAAAATAAAAAAGGATGAAGATGTCCAGAGCCTAAAATAGAGACAAAGCTCAAGAAGGGGAAAAATAAAAAGGACGAAGATGTCCACATCCAAAGCAGAGGCAAAGCCCCAAAAGGGGAAAAAAGTAAAAGGATGAAGATGTCTACAGCCCAAAGCAGAGGCAAAGCCTAAGAAGAGCCAAAGAGAGAAGGGACTGGGATGTCCATAACCCTAAAAGAGGCAAAGTTAGAAGATATGAAGGAGTCCGAAGCCTAATAGAGAGGCGAAGGAAATTAAGCAAAGAATAGATACATACTAGAAAAGTAAGTGCGGCTTCATTCAAGGAACATATCAAAACAGACTTCTAATAGGTCTGGTCTAGACCCAGGAATAGGTAAATCTTCAAAGGAAGGTCTATGAAATAATTATCAATAAATTAATTGGGCCCGCTGAACGGCCAAACGATCGAATTGAACTATCTTTCTGAACGACCAAACAACCAAACGGAACTACCCCGCTGAACGACTAAACAACCGAACATAACTACCTTGCTAAACGGCCAAACAACCGAACATAACTACTCTGCTGAATGGTTGAATAGCTGAACGGAACTACCTTGCTGAACGGTTGAATGACTAAATGGAACTACTTTGCTAAACGGTTAAATGGTTGAACGGAACTACTTTGATGAACAACTGAATGGTTGAATGGAACTACTTTGCTTCAATATAATAATAATAAATAATAAACACCTTAACAACTACATATCTCCTAACAGGAGGCATTCCTCTGAACAATGGGAATCTCCAATGCTATTTGAAGTATTAATCCATGGTAAAAGTTTCCGATATAGCATTTTAGGTGGAATTACAAATCTTTTGCTATAAGTTTACTCAAATTACTATTACTAGACGATTTTCTGATTTTCTATTACTATTAGATGGGTTTTTGAGTTTCTTATTATCAGATGAAATTCTGACAAGCTTTCGACTGAGTTTTCGATTGAATTTCTTATTTTCTCGATAAACGAATTCCTGGTTTTCTTGATGGTTTTCGTATTTCCTATTGAATTAATGGTTTTCTTATGGATTCATGTTTTCTGTTTTCATTAGATAAGGATTTCTGGTCTTCAATTATTTTTAGATAGGGATTTCTAGTCTTCTAATATTTTCAGATAAGATTTATTGTCATCAGAGAATATTCTAGATTTCTTATTACTAGTTGGTTTGTTGGTCATCTTATTATCAGATGGGATTCTGGATTTCTTACCATAAGAGAATATTCTGGATTTCTTATTATCGGATGGTTTTCTAGTCTTCTTATTATCAGATGGGATTTTTGATTTCTTATCATCAGAGAATATTCTAGATTTCTTATTACCAAATGATTTTCTGGTCTTCTTATAGATGAGATTCTGGATTTCTTATCATTAAGAATATTCAGGATTTCTTATTACCAGATGGTTTCTGGTCTTCTTATTATTTGATGAGATTCTGGATTTCTTATCATTAGAAAATATTTTGGATTTCATATTACCAAATGGTTTTCAGGTCTTCTTATTATCAGATGGGATTCTTGATTTCTCATTATCAGTGGTTTTTCTAACTTTTCTTCAAAATTAGTAACATATATTTTTCTAGTTTTTCGTCAAATGAATTTTTAGTTTCCTAAACTGCTAGTCTATTATCAAAGCTGATTTCAGGTTTGGAGATAAAAGTTACAATAAGAAGTCAGCCTATGCAAACGAAAAGTTGGACGACAAAGGAGTCTGGTTTAAAAAGTTTACAAGCAACCCAACATTGAAAGCCAATCTTCGACAACCAAAGAAGAATTAACTAACCCATACCAGTCTTCTTGGAGAGTTTCTTACCTAGCTCTCTATCTATCTACATGGTGATATTATTCCAAATTTGAACACTCATTATTAAGGGCATCTAGGTGGTTTGCACATTATCCAAACATTAAAAAGTTCAAAATCCAAAATAACCTTTACAACAAGTCAATGACTGTTAGATAACCAATGTCAGGTTAATAATAAAAGCTTAAACTTTTGGGTTGACTAGAAGAACACAAATGCTAAACTTAAAATAAAACAACAAGTTTATGGGTATTTGCAAAAAACTTGAATGATAATTAACATAAAAGAATTCCAAATATAATGTTGCACCAAAAAAACCATGTCGAGTAAGTAGATTAACACTAAATACCATATGAGTTATGCTATAAAGCAAAAATGCATTAGTATTAAAATCATATATATTAGTATTAACCCGGATATATGGAATTTAAGATTTTAATTGATTTCGATAATTTGAAAACTTCCTTTATTTAAGTTTGAATTGCAGAAGAAAGAGGAATGTCACCAGATTAAATAGATTCGAAAGGCAGTAAGCAATATGTTTGAGATTATTGACTTGAAAAGTTAAGGCTTCTACTACACTTCAGGGGGTGTGTGGAAATGTTATCCATATAATTTCTTAGGAGAGTATGGTTTCTGATTCGAAGCTCTAAGGAGATAATGTCGAACCTCATGGCAAGAAGAAGTGTCTAAGCCTTTATGATGACAAATGATATCACCATTATTGACTTCGAAGACGTACAACATAAGATACAGAAATGACGTCGACTATCATGATGGAGAACTATTCTTTGACCATGTCACCTTCCATTATTACTCTCGAAGACATGCAACCGGCAATAAACTTATGGCACCAATGATCAACATCAGGAACATGAAGATAGATTAGCATCGAAGACATGTATACAACGTCGCGTGTAAACAAAGGAGCAAAGGTACCCAGCTCAATCAACATCATAAGCCATCAATGAGTGTCGATGAGACCTATAGCACATTTCATTGAACTTTGTCGATGTTATTATTCACCTATGGTCACCACAACAAGCTCGTCAATAGTGTAGCTCCTCCATATCAATTACTAGGTAATGCTATGTACCTTGCCACACTTCATCAAACCTAGCGTCGCATTTCGCTAACAAAGCCAAAAGCACAAGACGATGTCAGTACCGCACTTCATTAATGTCACCAATGATCAATGTTGGCATTCTTCAGTTTCAATGTCATCAATGTCAATAGAATTTATACATGCAATGTTGATAGTGAACATCATCAATGTCCATAGAAGCATTGAAGCCAATCATGTCGCTACACATCATTTACATTGCCGCTATGTGATGGTGTCAATTACCATCTTCACCAATGATACTGCTAGAAGTCAACAACGTCGTCGTCAATGTCGTCACTTTTCCATGTCACTATTCTTCCATGCCCATATGTTAGTACCACACTTCGTCGATTAATTAATGGTGCCGAGAATCATTAATAACGATGCCATACAAGGTGAAGCCGCTCTTCATCAATGATGCCGCCAACAACAGATGAAGAGATCCTTAATGCAAGAGATCATCGACGTCGAAGCTGTCATTGAAGTGTGCCAAAGCCAAGCCTGTCGAAGACGTTGAAGGAGAAGTGGTGCCGCTTCACCCTTATAAATATGACCCTAGGGGTGCCGTTTTAAGGGACGAATTTTATTCTCTTCCCACTTGCATTTTCAACTTTTTAAACCCTAAATCAATTTGGGGATTTTGCCGATTGTAATACTTGAACCTTGTACACATAAGAAATTGAATATTAAATAATTACATAGTCTATTAACATGATTTGAACTTGGGACTTGCATACTTGATTGACTTTGACTTAAGATTTGAACATTGCCTTACATATTGCATATTGATTCGAATTATTCATGATATTCGAAGTGACAATGTTGACACTATTAAGAATTATTACGGACTTGGAATCGTGCATACTTCAACCTATGACTTCGATAATATTCAATACATCATTCCAGTGACCTCGAACAGCCTCGACAAGGCCCCACTTGGTTAATTATATTTCCTAATCACTTTTGGGGTTAGCGAATTTATTCGTTAAAACCTTGTATATCGATTTTGATCATATATGACTTTTGACGTGACTTCAATGACTGTGTTCAAAACTGATGTGAACTATACATCATGCATGCTTCTCCTTATTGAATTCGATTAACTTCGACTAAGATCCTCTTTGATTAACTTCACTTCCTATTTATTTTTAGGGTCAACGAATTTATTCATTAACACATAGCATATCGACTTGATTCAAACTTATGATTAGCATATTGAATCCATCCTTTTATGACTCACGACATGATTATAGCCTTGAATTGGATGTGCATAAGATCATCATGGTGTTGACAATAAACTAATGACGTCCTTACTTATTTTCCTAGAGCCGTCTTAGCATATTTCAACAAAATCCATTTTTCTAACACTTTTGGGTGTTGACGAAGAAATTCGTTAACATTGGTTAAATAATACAAGCGTAAGAGAACCTCATAGTAGAACCGTACCACCCACTATTTGTCATAATCGTCTACTATACCATATATTGTCAATCATCTACTATACGATATACGATTAATCGTTTACTATACGATATACCCGCCAATCGGTGGCATGTGGAGTCCTTAGGCCCTCCTATGTGATCGACCTTCCATTGACTACCCATTAGAGAATAAACTGATATAAGTCAACATCTAAATATACCATAGACCTTGAATCACATCACAATGCAATAGACTCGCATAGATATCACCTTGACCTCTACTATAGGCATGGGTGATATGTGATCTATTCTAGATAACTGTCACCATTTCTCTCCAAACAAGCTCTAGGATCTCGTGTGCAAGTTAGTGATTCTCATATGGTATCATGGACTACCCATTTAATCACTATATGTCCATACTATATGGATAATGGGCATGTCCCATATTGTGCAGTTAAAGCCCTTCTAAATTCCCACTACAGTGCTCTTCAACCGCTATGCTATTTGAATTTAGCGCTATGAAACAGTAGATCCTCTTTAGACCCCATTATTTTCCGCTACACCCGCTAAATCAAGGCTTTTTAATACCCGCTTTAACAATATTAATCTACAAAGGTTAATTTGACTAGTTCTCTTATAAACCAAATCAACAAAATTAGGATAAAGAACTAATTTTAAGGCATAAATTCTCAATAGATGTTAAAAATATATTGTAGTCACCAAATCCAGTCGGCATAAATCATAATATTCTTTGGTTTTGTTATATAAGATTAAATAGTATTTTTCCTACACAAATGATGTTAGAATGAGAATAAATTGATTTTAAATATATTTTTTTATATCTAATAAAGATTTTTTCACCTCCGCTATTTTCTGTTATATCCCTACTTTATCCCTGCTATAACATTTTGCACCTCCATCGCTATAGAACCGTTAAGCACTTTAACTGCACAGATCTCGTATAACATGCTCTCGGTGGCTCGGAACAACCCATTAAAGCCATATAAAATGTATTTTCTTCTAAACATACATATTAAATAATGAGAGTCAATATATAACTCTAGTCCTGCCTAATGAGTCATACAACCGTCATGCCTCGTGGATTATGTCTCGTTCACTTCCAATGAAAACATTACACAAGTTCCACCTTGTTCCAAGCAATGTTTCCTTCATTCAAAAGCATACGAGGGTCTTGCTTTGCTTTGCATCGAATCTGATGATTCCAAGTCCTTATAGTGGTCCCATAGAGCCTATATGCCAAGTTTAAGAAGTATCAAATCAAGATCTAGGTGCTAATCACATTGGACTTAGGCGCATTGCCCATTTCAGCCAACAACCGGTCATTAACCGAACGCCTTTTCGTCCATGTCCATTACATCCGGGATGTGATACTCGATCCCTAACAACTAAACTATAATCTACAACATCCCTCTTCTTTAATTAATTAGCTCATTGAAATACACTTACTGAATGCTCAACTAAATATATTTTTGTGAGCTTATATTGAATGTATAGACTACGTATATATGCATACACATTCTTTCGCATAGTTTACACATTCAGTATATTTAATTACTTAATATAATTCATACATACATTCTGTACAATTATATCAACAAATCAACCAATTTACACCATTAAGCAAATCCTATAAATCCTAGCATCCAATTCAACAAAATGCATCTTATTTAAGTAATTAATCTAACAATTATATTATCTATTTATTTACTCAAATCATAGCTTCTTCGTATTATTTTATAAAAGTCTAAAATTTATTCTATAAAATAATATACTTTCCTATCAATCATATTATAACTTAATATCACTTAATTCTTCTATTAAAATTAAGTTTAGCTCCTCAAAATATTATATAGTTCTTGATCTAATATATGTGTGTGTGTATTCCAAACCATTTCTTAGGGTCTAAAGTTAATAAATCATGTTATAACAATATTTATAATTTTATAACATTAACTAAACCCTAATAAAAAATAAAAAATACCTTTTGTAATTTACTAACTTCTCAAATCTCCTTTATAAGAATTCACTGGTTAGTTAATATTGAATTATACCTAATAAACCATTATAAATGCCGAATAAACTTCAAATCCATTTTAAAATAAGTTTAACATGCTGAAACCATTAGTTTAGCCTTCTAGCTTATTTTCAAAAGTCGCACTCTTAACTTTCGATTAGTAACAAAATATATAATAATATTTCTATTACTAATATAATAACAAATTAGATTTTAATTAATTTATAACCATGTTATAAATTAATATCAACTCTATTTAGCTCTGCTCGATACAAATATGACATGATATATGTATAGGGTCTCAATCAACTATTCAAATATCTACTCAAACTAATCCAATAAAATTGAAAAGTTACGTGTGTGTGGGTGTGTATTATTCTACCTCTTCTTGGTAATATTTTTCAAATCTCAATATATGTAAATACAAGGATTTATAATGAAATATAAATATAGAGTAGTAATTTCGCTCATTTGAGCTGTAATTTCTCAAGTGTTCAAATTCAATCCAAACCTATATCAAGTCATGGATAATCTTACTATGGGTGTAACGACAAAGACCGCGTCTTAATTGGACCTTGTATGCAAAAGATACGAATTAAATACGAAAAGAGATTAATTAAAATAATCAATAACTTAATTACCTTTATCAATCTTAATCCATTTTATTCCCATTTCCTCATGCATGTATCTATGCATAAAAAACAACCCACTCCTCCTTCCCTTCTCTATCCTCACTCCATGCTCTATTAATCAACAAACTTTCTGTTTCATTGTGCTCCACTTCACGTGCTCTCAACAACGCACCCATTCACGTCAAGTTCGACCCCATTCAAAATTAGACTGTGACAACCCACACTCGGCACCCGTTGAATCCGACACCAAACCACACATGTCCGACCTAGAGCGCACCGATTGTAGATGATCATGAGAAAGAAAAGAGAGGGTGAGAAGAAAGAGAGAAGAAAGAAGAAGAGAAGAGAAGAAGAAGAGAGAAGCAAAACCAAAACAATACAGAATCTCACATCGCAGTGGAATAACATATAATATAGATCAATAATCTTTACAAAGAGAAACTGTAATATACATAAATCAATATCAGAGTACACAATAAGTAATCATCAGCTTGGACAGTTATAATAACCTATCCTCATAAATGCTGATAATTTACAACAACAACAATGCAAAATAGCGGAAAAATAAACAGATACGTGTATACGACATAAAGATCTCCAGCTTGCCTGCTGAAGCTCCAAAAGCACCAAATTTGAACCAGTAAATATACTCGGTCTGACCCGAGCATTGAAAGGAAAGAACGCCCGGATCAGTCTAGTAAACCAGCGTGAGAAAACACACATCAACTGAGTTTATAAAGTTATCAAAACTTTTCTTTTATCAAACAAAAGGTATCTCGTAAGACACGCGTATACATAAACACGGACGGGTTTTTCCCTTATGATAACCAAAACTTTTTCATATCAAATCCTCTTATATTATACTAGTTATTTAGTGTCAACAATACAAGCTAACAAATTCAAAGCAAAAACAACAAGTTAAACCACTATAAGCATTGTCATTAAGCATAAAAAGAGAGCATAGATTACCAAATTATGTTGAATCTATGTAATTAGAGAGCTTCATTACCCCTAAATTGAAGGGGTTTAGCTTCTCATATTTGTTATCATATCAACAAATATAGATTGCAACATAGAACAAAAACAAGAAGAAAAGAAAGCTAAATGAAATAAAAGCTAATTAAAAAGAAATAAAACTATTCTACTTGCATGAATAAAGGAAACTACACTACTAGCATGAAAGGAAATAAACAAGAAAAGAGAAGAGCATGTATTGAAACTGCATAATAAAAAGAATTATATAAAAGAAATGGCTAGGTAGCCATGAAAAGAAAGAGAGATTTGTTTTATTTTTCCTAAACTAATGAGCTAAGAGAGCCTAAGGGAAGAGAGGAGGGTTACATGAAGATATGGGGTATTTATACATGTTTTAAAACCCTAGTTCACCTTTTGGGAACTACCCAAACTACCCCTCTAGGAAGTGTGGTGGCCAAGTAATCATTAGCATATGTTAATCCTCATTTAGATGTGCATGAAGCTTTAAACACTATTAACATGTGCATTAGCCTCTAATTTATACATTAAGGTAGGTGGGGTCCTCCATGATCCACGACTTTGAATTATTTCCATCTTATTTTCTTTGTATCTTCTTTGTGCATTCATATATTTTCATGAAACCACTTGTATTTGAGTTCAAATTCCTACAAAATAGTATAGAAATTTCCAATTAAATTTTCTCAAATTAATATATGCATAAAAATGACCAATTGCCCTTGGATGAAGATGAATATGTGACGATTTGAAAATAATTTGAATTTTGGTTTAAACATGTTAAAACACCCAATATGATCATTTATTTAATTTAATTCGATAAAATATGGTGGTAAAAATATGCACATTTACGTGCACATCAAATACCTTCACACTTATCTTTTTATTCGTCCTCGAATAAAGAAAAAATAAGACAAATCTATTTTCATAGGAAACACGATTGCATTGAGCGTATGCAACAAACCGTTAAACCTCTGGGTGTCCCCAGTAGGACGAGTGTTGTCTCGTAAGGGTTTTCAGCGGATACTACCCACAAAATCCAAATGCAGGATGAAAATATTTACAAAACGCAAGATTTATTTACAAAGAGATGAATGCGAGTTTTTGAGAATATTTACGATGAAGAATTTACTTTTAAATTGACACAAATAAGTTAAATATAGGTTTTGGTCATTATCTTGAAATTTAAGTCATTTACTCATCAAAATTTCCAATAAAAATGAAGTTATCATAACAAATGGGCTATAGTTTAACTCGTTGTTTCGATCGATAATACAGTGTAACTATGAAATGGATCCTTAGTTGATTATCAATGTTTATCAAAGTGGTATTTTCATTTCTTTTCAATAACAAGTCAAATCAAACAAGTTAAAATAGTGCTTGGATTTCAATTTCTTACTCTCTCTAATTTTTTATTTGAAAATTTTATTGATATTAACAATATTCACATATGCCTAACTCAGATAAACCGAGGCCAGATATATTACCCATGCACTACCTTGCGGACTAATGTGATGGGAATACTGAGCATGTCGAGTGAACACACAAGTGTGAACACTTATTGACTATAGGCATTATTAGTAAAATAATTTTTATATACACACACCTAACTCAGATAAACTGAGGCCAGATATACCGATCGTGCACGGCCTTCCGGGCTACGTGAGAAGGGTACAGAGCATCGCAAGTGAACACACGAGTGTGAACACATGACTCTAAGTGTTTATTAAAAAATATGCATATATACAAGAAATATTTTTTGTTTTGTTTTGTTTTTTTTGTTTTTTAGAAGAGAGAGTTTCACAATATCATCTTAGCACCATTTAACTTAGAAGACAAAAAAATGTTATATCTTTACTTTAAATCAACCACTTTTAAAACAAAGATTTTCAATTAAGATGTATTTTATTATTAACACGTATGAATCTTCCTATATACTAGTTAAACCATTGTTATTTGTAATCAAACTTAATTTTTATTTTTGTTAAAACAAATAAATTTTAAAAACTTTCAATTTAATAAACCAAAACCATATATTTATCTTATAGTGTTTCTTGAAAAATAAATTAAAAATGTTAAAAAAAATTAAGATTTTTTTTTGTTTTTTTCTTAACGTTTTGAGTTTTTTCTTTATTTTTGGAAAGAGAATGCAAAAATAAACCATGAAAAATTGAAAATGAAAATGATGAGACTCCCCCTACACTCGATTTTGACTGTGTCAACCCAAGTGAAAGGAGAAAAATAAAAAGATGACCTATATTTATATGAAAACGAAAAGATTATTACTTACAAGAGTTCAGAAAGTATATCGTCAAAATGTAAATGAAATGGTCTTCCAAAGACCGATTCATTTGTCTTGTCAAGTATGCGAGACACGGCTTAAGCTGGAAAAACCAAACCATAAAAGATTTCGAAGTTGAATGTTGATTTTGAAAAACAAATGTTGTTTTATGAAAATCGAACGAGTTGTTTTATTTTCAATGGTTTTTGGGGTTGATAGAAAAATTAATTGAAGTTCAAGTTTATTTTCACCAAATTGAAATTCAAGCTTATCATTAAAACTTCTTCAGAATTATCGATTTCAAAATCAAAATGGTGATTTAACTCTTCCCCTTCAGAATTCAACAACTCGTCATCGAAAATTCCAAAAATTCGTGTTCATTAAATTCGTCTTCCTTTGTTGGATTATCAACAATTTAATCGCATAAATCAAGTTCAAAATCCAGAGTTGTTGTGAATTTTAAAATGAGTTTTGCACCCTCAAAAGAATTGAAATCCAACTCAATTACCATATTTTCAGAAACTCCATTAAGATCGTCATTTTCAATTTCAAAAGTTGTTATTTGAAAATCTTCAATTTTAGTAAAAGATGGATTATCATTTGACTCTTCACAAGTTGCGATTTGCTTTTGTTGTTCACGATTTTTTTCCAATGTTTTAATCAACAAATCCATGTGATCTTTTTCCATTTGCTCAACTAATTCAAATTCATGATTATTAATTTGAGAATTTTCAATTTGAATTTGTTGAGAGCAAAAATTGTCAATTGCACCAAAATTGAAATTATTCCCATTGCCAAAATCATTTGAAAAGTGATTCACATTTCATTGTGATTTTGAAATTCATTTTGAGTTCGAAAGTGAATTGGAATGGGTTATAATCAAAATCATTTGAATTTGGAAGTGAATTCAAATTTTGATTATTTTGAAAACTTTGACTTGAATTGTTGCACAGATATGATTTACACAAATCATTAAATTGAATTTGTTGTTCAAGTAAAGATTTAACTTTTTCAATACATCATTCAAGAGTTGAGGGTTGACCATTATTTTGAAAATCTTGTGGTGCAAAATTCGAATAGTTTTTACAATAGTCGTTATTAAAATATCCATAAGAATTTTGAGTGAAATTATATGGATTATATTGATTTTCACAACTATCGCAAAATTCATGTGCATATGGAAATTTAGACATTTTCAAGAATGTTTTTGTTTTTTTTTTGGATTTTTATAAAGGAAAAGTATTCACATATAATTTATTTTAAAAAAGAAAATTTGATTTTTGTTTTGTTTTTGAATTTTCAAATTTTTTTTTGGTTTTTGAGAAAGTTTTTTTTTATTTTTGCTTTTCTAAAAAAAAACTAAGTAAAATTTCTTTTTGGATTTTTTTTGATTAAAAAAATTCAAAAGAAAGGATTTAAAAAAAACAAAAGTTTAAGGAATATTTACAAATTTTTTAGTTTTGGATTTTGAAAACTTTTTTTGTTTTTTTTTAAATATGCATGAACTAATGAAACTAAGTGAATGCAAGATTTTAATTATAAATGATTTACCCTAAGTAGCTTCTAACTCAAAATTGTATAATCACACATTGTCTTAAATCAACAAGATAGTTCTCGGCCAAGTAACGGGCAGGATTTATCGGTGTCTCACGAATCACTGTAGCAATGCAGCCAAAGGTTTAAGTACCTTCAGAGAAACAACCACTATAATATTTACGAATCACCGTAATATTTATAAATGGTTATTGCTCTGCCATAGCCTAGACACCAAGAATTTAAATTGTTCAAAGAAGACAATTTGTCGATATACAATTAAGTGTTATCGATGTCTAACCGTTATTATTAATCAAAACTCTAGGATGAAATACAAAGCAGAAATTTAACATGTATTAACAATGCATTAACAAATGAAATTTGTTTTTGTTTTTGAATTTTTTTTCTAAAATGCAAGCAAAAACCAATGCAAGACAAATAAAAACAATAGATAGGAACTAAAAGCAGCAAATTTTTTATAAGCAAGCAATTTATTTGGCAAGCTAAGCGCAGTAAGCAACTTCTCTTATTTGCTTTGACAACCTAAAAAGAAATTAAACTCAAAATATATATACAGTATTTTTTTTAAAGAATGGAATTTAAAACAAAACAAAACTCAAAACAAATTAAACAAAACAAATTAGGCAGAAAAAAAATTTAACACACTAAAAACAAACTAAAACAAAACAATTAAATCAAAAGAAAACAACCTTTTTATTTTCTCCGACCCAAAAAGAAAACAATTAAAAGAAATCACAAAAAAAAATTAAAAGAAATCAAATACTTCTCTCTATCCCAAAATAAATCAAAAGATAACAACTAAAAAAATTTCTCCGGCCCAAAAAGAAGCCCAAAACCGCACTTCTGTCTGATAGAACAAACTTGACAACACAATTTATTTCAAATTCGACCAAAAATTTTCTCCCAAATTCGACAAACACGCCCTCTTTTTCCTAATCTCGTTCAACACAGCTTATTTCAAATTTGAAACTCAAAGATTTCCCAACTCAATTTTATTTGTGGTACCACAAACAACATTCGACAATTGCTTTTTTAGGCGATGTTTCAGGCGATGGGGTTAGCGAAGTTTGATTAGTCGATTTTAGGTTGAGGTTGCGAGTGGGTTCGAAGCGATGAGTAGAGGCGAAGGCAAGTGGTCCAGGGTCGCGGCGATTGTGGTGTGGGTGATTGGATGGTCGAGGCTGGGTTTGATGTGTAGAAGTTCCGATTCGGGGTTCGACGATCTAGGGATTGTTGTTTGTTCAGAGGTCGTGGTGAAGATGGGTGGTCGCGATTGCAGTTTGGTCGAACACGTGTTCGGTTTGGTAGTAGCTATCGCTTTGGAAGTTGGTTGTCAAGCGAAGTGGTAGCGTGGGCAGAAGCGATTGGGTTGCTGTCGAGTTTCTACGAAGAAGGCAAAGTTCGTGGATGGTTGAGGTAGTTTTGATTCAGATTTGTGTACTGAGAAGTTATTTTTTTTGGTGTGGCAAATAATGTTAAGGAAACAGTTGCAGCAGTTGAAGTAGATGATGTTTGTTTGCAGTGATGGGTTTGATGTGGTCATAGAGGTTTTTGATGTAGGTGAGAGGTGAGAAGTATGAGGGGAGTACTAATAATTTAGGGTATGGTAACTTCAGTTTTGATTTAAGTGGTGAAATGCAGTTTTGGAGAATGGCGAGGCAGTGCTGCTAGTTTGAGATGTAGCTGGTGGTAAATGAGTGATGATATGCTTGTTTAGATGTGATGAATGAGTGGTAAATGAGATGAAGTGGTTGTTTTGATGTAGCTAGTGGTTTGAGATAGAGTGAAAATGCTTGTTACAATGTAGCTGTGAGGATGTTTGGGTAAAGCAAAGAGTACACTGTTGTATTGAGTGGTAGTAATGGCAAGTTAGTGGGAAGTGTTGTTAAGTGTTGAACAGGTTGTGATAATTGTGGGATAGAGTGGTTTTTGTGTAACTGGATGAATGATGGTGTGTAAGTGGTATGTACGTGGTGAAGGCGAAGTTTCTGCTTGTAGAAGTGCTTGTGGATGTAGATGATTGGTTGGAATATTGAAATGGTTTGAAGTGATGGAGTGGTAGCGGAGACAATGGAGTGTAGTTTGATGGTTGAAGAGGAGAATTAACTTGTTGAAGTCTGTTGCAGAGAGGATTTTGGTTTGTTTCAGGTGAACTGAAGTGCAGAAGTGCACAATTGCACAGTGGGTCAGGCAGAAGCAGAGGAAGCACAGTTGGTCAGGATATTGGGTGATTTTGGAAGATGTAGAAGTGTGTATGGTTTGGAATGTGGAGAAATATACAATGGTGGGCAGAGTTGATCAGAGGTGATGAATTGCAGAGGATTAGTAGCAAATATTCCTTGCATTGGATATTTCATAACGAAGAGACTACTGCTTCTATATGTATGTTGGGATTTTAACCCTAAACGATCAACAAACAGTCCTTCACTATGAAAATCCTAAATTTCAATATCATCGACCGACCTGCACAATCGTCGCATAAATGTTGGTCCGAAGTGGTTTTCAGATAAATCTGATCCCGGTCTCTTCGCACCAACAACGCAAAAGCGTTTTTCAACCTTACATAGAAACTAAACCCATAGACTTTTCACGTCTCCAACTTTCAATTTGCTATCCTTTGGCCAAGAAGGAAGCTCAATAGATTGGAGTAATCACTCCGCACTACATGAATCATTAACATAAACGATAATCAATCCTACACAGTCAGTTACATACTAAGTGTACGACTAATTAGTTTCTACATCAAGTTGAGAAACTAAAATGGTCAAATTTGATAGTCAGTTATATAACTATCAAAGCAACAAATAAAATCTAGCACATAAGTAATCACCCGGCCTGATTTTACTAATCGTTTATTAATCAAACCACTTTCCAATTATTCACTTCAAAATATCTTTAAAAAGATAATATTCAAAACCATTTCACTTATTGGATATTTGGAAAACATTTTCATATACTTATTTTAATAATAAGTAAGTTCATAACTTATTTTATTTTCAAACCATTTAAACTCCATTTTATAATACAATTTCCAAAATATTCATTTTATTTAAAGGATTATTCACTGTCCAAAATCGTGAATATAATTCCTTTACCAAATTCATTACTTTCGCACATTTAATTTAAAGGATTATCCATTATCCAAAATCATGAATATAGTTCCTTTAATAAACTTTCATATTTAACTTATCAAATTAAATTGATTTCACATTTATAAAATAGTGTTTACGAATTCCATTTATATCTCATTTATATGTCAAAATCCAATTATAAGTTAATTTACTTATAAATCTCTTTTATTTGCAAATTCATTCTTTTCAAATCTTATTATTTATAAAATCCATTATTAATGCTTTAATGTGATAGAGTGTTCCCACTTTGTGAACTGTGCCAAAGCTTACACTCTTACCCCTATATGTCCTTAAAATTAATTCATTTCTAAATTTCAATTGCAAATCCATATACAAATTTGATTACAATTCCATTTCTAATAAAACACTTTTTATAATTCCATTGCTTTTATTTATAAAATATCAATTTTATAAATCTTATATATAAACCATTTATAATAAGTTCAAAAATCTCAATTTAACTTATTTTACATAATAGTTAACTCCATATTTTAAAAATCATTTTTTAATTATATTTCATAAGAGCCATAATTTTTATAACATAAAAATTATAACTTTTTATTTATTTAAAATAAATCCATTCCTTTAATCATTTAAAAATTATATATTTTAAAAATCACTTTGAAATCCTTTTTAAATTGAAATCATCATTTAAATATTTTTAAATTTCTAAAAATATTGCCCAATGCTGCAAAAGCGCTAAATAAGGGAATTTACATCAATCATATCAATCATGGCATCCAAACATCATATATCACATGATAACAGCATATATAACAATATCTGTAAATAAAAATCAACAATAGTGAGGAATCCAGTTGGATCCCTCCAACTTGTCACCTGCAACAAATATACATATGAGAAAATATGTACAATGTCCGTTGCGAGGCAGATGCACGTACAAAAGGTCATCCGCTCATACACGGGAACGTATAGTGTCTCATCCGCTAAAATATGCGGGAATATATCCAAACCAACTAATATATATAATATATCATATCTCATCCAAACAATCATTAATCATCATAAATAAAATTATTCTCACTTATATAAAAATATAAGCGAGTCGGAAAGAGTGAGTTATACTCACATTGATTTCCAGTCGTCGCGATAGCGATTTATTTTGATTAAAATTAAACGAGCGTTTAATTTTAACCAAAATTTTCACTAGCTCCAAATTCATCCGAACTAGCTCTAAAATGCAGCGCTTGCAAATACAAACCCAACGCAACTTGTTTCGTCTAATTTCGACCTCGTATGAAGAAGTTATGCTAATTATAAGATTACACGAATTAAATTACAAATTAATTTACAATTTTATATAACCCCCAAATCACAGCCGTTGATTTCAATTCCCTCGGATTAAGGCCGTGCAATCCTTGCTTCTTCTTCTTCGTTCATCACCGATTAAAACCCTACCTCAGCCGCCGTTTCTTCCATCCAAAAATGCTCCTCCATCTCGACGTCGAAGCACGATCCAACAACTCCACCACGTGCGACACTCTCACCTCCACCCACGCCATGAACCATGTCGAACTCGGTTGTCCTTATGCCATGAGGTTCGTGCTCAAATGCCACGACTTCACGGCCAAATTTCTGGCGATCCACCTGTGACGACCGCCCATGACCCCTGCACTGAACCTAGAGAAAGTGCGCTGTAAAGTGTGCCCGGCGACCATGGACGATTGTCAAGGTAAATTAAAACAGCAGAATCTATCGTGTTACTCACAACGCATGGACAAAATACAATAGAATATATATATAGTGAAGCTTCACAGAAATAGAATCTCATCAATAAAACTTCATAATAGTTGAATACAAACATCTGAACAGTCAATACATCAAGCCTCACTACATAACACTCAGAGAATATACAAGCAGCGGAACATCCAGTACATATAGTAAGAAGATAATATGCAACCCTCCAGCTCGTCTTCGACATCAGCATCGTGGAAAGCAAGAACAACACCTGTCACCTGCTACCTAGTCTGCCCGTCCCAAAATGGACGAACAGCCCAAGGCAATAAGAGTTAAAACATAAAGCCTTGAGTCAGACAACAGTCTTAGTGAGCGGTAAATTAACTAACAACCTACCAAAAGAGCATAAAGGAAAAGGAATAGGAATACAACCCTCCCACTCCACCTCTTTCTACAGTGATAGCCCCCAGACACACACTAAGCATAAGCAAACATAGCAGAGCATACAATTTAAAGTAAAGCAATTATCACTCGAGTCAAGGGCGATGTTTTCCAAGTACAAACCTCCAAGGCCTAAACCAAGATCAGATAAGCACCCAGAAAATACCGCTCTTGAGACCGAATGACGATATAACCAAACATCCATGACTCTGGCTATCACTGTTATTATTGCTTCGATATCATCGTTAATTGAATGACCGGCTCATTCTTTCATCCGTCCGTCAAGGGCTAATGGAAACCCCGGTTCTAGACATAACTCCGCACGTCATCGTGACCCGTGCCTAGGACTATCGAATCTGCCCAGAGTACTTGACTACCATCAGTAGCCTTCAGGGACTATCGAATCTGCCCAACGTACTCTTGCTTTGAGAATGCTAGAACCTTCAACAACGATGAGATCTCAGCCTTCTAGTCATCCTCCTCGACGACTATTTCCATACTAGCTCAAGCGCATCTCGAGCAAACCATTATCCTCAAACTCGAACCATATCACCGAGTTATCATCATGCTTGGAATGATCCCGTCTGGATTAGACCAAGACTACCTCATGTCATGCTTCACCTCATCATCATCATAGCAAAGCTTCATCTCAACATCATCATCAAATCTATCCATATAAGCTTCCTCATCCGCCACATATGCCACAAGCAGCTTTCCCAATTCAAGAGCCTTTCCCTTAGCTTTTGAATCATCTTCGGTCTAAATCAAATCATCAATCATCTAGTTCATAGCAATCAATCAAGTCAAACATTAATCCAAGTAAACAAGCATTCAAATATGATCTAAATAGACAATTATAACAATAATGGCAATTTCGTAATTAAAGAGTCTAAAGTCTAACAAGCATGAAAACATGAGCAATATCTCTATAACTTGATGAATGAACTTGCATAGGTTAACACTTAGTAAAATAGATGTCAAATCATCATGAACAATGGATCTACACTTAAGTTTACAAATATGCATGAAAATCACTACTTTGCACAAAATCAAGCCAACGATCCGATATACTCCTTTGGATCCGTGTGAGAGATAATCACCACTCACCAAATCACCTAAACAACTCAAAAGCAACACACTTCAGATCTGGACAGCGAAGGATCTAACTCGATCTATCACAAATCCGCTTTAAACGATGAAATCACACTTCGAAGAATGTAGATCTTCAATCTAAGCTCTTCGATCTTCGATTTGATCTTCGATATGGATGGAAGGAATCACTAGATTAGAGTGGAGAAAAGAAGTGAAGAAGTGTAGAAGTCGAGCTCTCAAAATGGCAGCACTTCGTCGCTTCGAAATCCGGGTCCCAAAAAGTGAGAAAAACCCTCCTATTTATAGGCTGAAATCTACCTTAGGTCGTTTGCTCGGAGTTAGGTCGTCCACGACTTACGACCTAAAAACCCCACGACCTAACAACCAAAGCCTCTACGACCTACGGCCTAACACTTAGCAGATCAGCGCACCCAAGCGACCTACGACCTATCCCAGATGCGCTTCCTCGCGACCTAACAATGCCACGACCTAAGACAATGCGCTTCTGCGACCTAACAACTTACGCGACTTACGACTTATCAGATAAGCGCATATACGCGACCTACGACTTAGCAAACCTGCGACCTAACACACACGCGACCTAACTATCTTAGGTCGCCTACGACCTAACTCAACACAGAACTCACGACCTAACTCTTAGCTAGGATACGACCTAACATCTTAGGTCGCTCACGACCTAACTTCACTAACTCGCTAACTACTGTAGGTTACTAACCCTTAGGTCGCTAACTCCTATAGGTCGCTACATTCTATAGGTCGCTAACTTTCTTAAGCCGTTTCAACCTTAGGTCGCTAACATCCTATAGGTCGCTCCAACTAACACACGACCTAAACCACTACGCGACCTAACTGCTATACAACCTAAGTCCTTACCTCTTCCAGCCTACTAGGTCGCTAACTGCTATAAGTCGCCAACTTCTATAAGTCGCTCCTCCAACCTAATTCTATCCCACGACCTAAGCCACCATACGACTTATCCAAATCCTTAGGTCGCCTACGACATAACTTCCTTCACGACCTAAGCTATCATACGACCTAACTCTTAAGTCGCTCATTCCACTAGGTCGTTTACTCCTTAGCTCGCATCTTTCTTAGGTCGCCAACTACGACCTAACTACTACACGACCTAAGACTTAGACTCAGGACGACTTATCAACAATGCGACTTAATGACGACTGTTTTACGATGTTTCGATCCGTAAAAATACGGGTCGTTACATTCTCTCCCCCTTAGGAATTTCGCCCCCGAAATTCCAAACAAACAGAGCAATCAAAGACTATTCTGCATGCCTACCATCCATAGCAATCAGCAAACCATGCATCCAATTCTAGCTTAGCATGCAGAATTCTAAAACTTAGAACAAGTTACAATGTCGTTAGATGACACGACACCTTAGGGCCATACCTTGAAGAGTTCGGGATGAGCTGCTTTCATCCTTTCTTCCACCTCCCATGTACAGTCGTTATCATCGTCACTCCATTGTATCTTGAGCAACTTAACTATCTTCCTCCTAAGCTGTTTCGTGTCGGTTTCCACAACACGAAGCGGCTTACGAGGTCTTCTATCGACTGGATCAACTTCGAAATCTTCACAGCTATCAGCAGAAACCACTGTATTCGAGTCGTGCACATACTTCCGTAGATACGATACGTGAAAAACATTGTGCACACTCGACATCTTCTCTGGTAATTCCAATCTGTAGGCGAGCTTTCCAATTCGCTCGATGATCGGGAATGGTCCAACAAATCTCGGAGTCAATTTTCCTTTCTTCCCGAATCGAATAACATACTTTAGTGGAGAAATCTTCACAAAAACCATATCACTTATGTCGAACTCCAAATCCTTACGACGCTTATCGGCATAACTTTTCTGACGATCTTGGGCTGCCTTCATTCGTTGCCGAATGATCTCTATGCAATTCGAAGTCTGTCGAATCATCTCTGGCCCAAGTAACAGCTTTTCTCCTGTCTCTAACCAACATGTCGGAGAGTTACACGGTCTTCCATACAATGCCTCATACGGTGCCATACCAATGCTTGACTGGTAACTGTTATTATACGAAAATTCTACCAAATGAAGGTGATCTTCCCATGATCCTCCGAAATCCAAAACACAAGCTCTGAGAAGATCTTCCAAAACTCGGTTGACTCTCTCGGTCTGACCATCTGTTTGAGGGTGATAAGCGGTACTCAAACACAACTCGGTTCCCAAAACTTCCTGAAATCTCTTCCAAAATCCACTAGTGAACAATGGGTCTCGATCACTCACTATACTCTTCGGAATACCATGGAATCGAACTATCCACTTAACATACAACTCTGCCAACTTTGATGCAGTCCTAGTCGATCGAACAGGAATGAATCTTGCACTCTTAGTCAAACGATCTACGATGACCCAAATCCCTTCGTTTCCCGTTCTTGTTCTAGGTAACCTATCAATAAAATCCATCGATATTTGCTCCCACTTCCATGTAGGAACTTCTAATGGCTGAAGCAATCCACTTGGCTTCTTCTTTTCGGCTTTTACCAACTGGCAGTTCATGCACTTGGAAATAAAATTTCCAACATCCTTCTTCATGCCTTCCCAGTAATAGGTTCTCTTCATATCCCGATACATCTTATTTCCACCTGGATGAATTGTCAGCTTCGAGTGATGACCTTCCTTCAGAACTTCACTTCTCAATTCATCCATATCAGGAACAACTAGTCGTCCTTGCTTTCGAAGCCAACCCTCTCGATCGACCTCGAATCCTTTATCCTTTTCTGGATCCAATCCAGATTCCAATCTGATACCAAATGTGACGACCGCCCATGACCCCTGCATTGAACCTAGAGAAAGTGCGATGTAAAGTGTGTCAAGCGACCATGGACGATTGTCAGGGTAAATTAAAACAGCAGAATCTATCGTATTACTCACAGCGCATGGACAAAATACAATAGAATATATATATAGTGAAGCTTCACAGAAATAGAATGTCATCAATAAAACTTCATAATAGTTGAGTACAACATCTGAATAGTCAATACAACAAGCCTCACTACATATCACTCAGAGAATTATACAAAGCAGCGGAACATCCAGTACATATAGTAAGAAAATAATATGCAAGCCTCCAGCTCGTCTTCGTCAATCCTGTTAAAGGTGCAGCCACCTTGGAGAAGTCTTTGATAAACCGTCGATAATATCCTGCTAATCCAAGAAAACTTCTCACATCTGATGCATTCTTAGGTCTAACCCAATCCTGGATTGCTGCGACCTTAGCGGGATCAACCGCTATTCCATTTCCAGAAATCACATGGCCTAAGAACCTCACTTCACTCTTCCAGAAGTGACACTTCGAAAACTTAGCCTTCAGTTGATGTTTTCGCAAGATTTCCAAAACAATACGCAAGTGCGTCTCGTGCTCTTCCTCAGTTCTGGAATAAATCAGAATATCATCCACGAACACTAGCACGAACTTACTCAACTGATCTCTGAACACCCTATTCATAAGATCCACAAAATATGCTGGCGCATTAGTTAATCCAAACGGCATTACCAGCCACTCAAAGAAACCGGATGGTGTCCTAAAAGCAGTCTTCGGCACACTATCCTTAGCCACTCTCAACTGGTGAAATCCCATTGCCAAATCCATCTGGGAAAACACCTTAGCTTCGTGAAGCTGATCAAACAAGTCATCTATTCTCGGAAATGGATACTTGTTCTTCTTAGTCACCTTATTCAGCTCACGATAATCCACACACAACCTTAACGATCCATCCGCTTTGGTTGCGAACACAACTGGTGCACCCCATTCGGACACACTACGCCGAATGAATCCTTTCTGCAAAAGATCATCAACCTGCACCTTCAACTCATGATGTTCCCTAGGCGCCATTTGCCTAAGAGGCATCACAACAGGTCTGGCTCCTTCAACTAGATCTATACGAAACTCGATCTCTCTATGCGGCGGTAATCCTTTGACCTCGTCAAAGACATCCTCAAATCCATTCGCGATTGGCAACGATGACAGTCCATCCCGTGGAACAACCAGCGAATACATGAAGCTCATGAAGACGCCTTCTTCATGCTTACATTGTATCACAATCTTTTGCCCCTCCACATTCTCGACTGTCACCTCCAACCTCTCACAATCAACCTTTGCTGCATATCTCCTAAGCCAGTCCATATCCAAAATAATTCCGAACCCCGCAAAGTTCAGAACAAAGCAATCACAAATAAAAGAGCAATCATGACTCGATACAATCAGACCACGACATAACATACACAAACAGGACGAACCCCCAACTGGATTAGTCACAACCAATGGCCTATCAACAATATCCGGTTCTAAACCCAACCGGCCTACAAGTTCACTACAAACAAACGAATGTGACGCCCCAGTATCAAATAGCACTCTCACTGGAACACCACATAGGAAAAGAGTACCTTGAACCACTACACTCTTTCCTTTCTCCTCAGCGGTAGGAGCTTTCGAAGATGATGGAACAGCTCCCAAAGCATAAGCTTGCACAATCTGCTTGTCCTTCCGCGGTTCTGGACAATTCTTCCTGACATGCCCCGGCTTGTCACAGTTGTGACACTTCACTGGTACCTTCGGATTCTTACAATCCCTAGAGAAATGGCCCTTCTGCTGACAATTGTAGCAGGTCACTTCGCCCTTCGGCTTCTTCTGGCCATCCTTACCCTTTTGCTGCTGCTGCTTCCTCTTCTTGTTTCCACCCTGCTGTGGTCTAGACTCCTCCTTGGTAACAGCAACAACAAATCCCTCTTTAGGAAACAGATTCTCGTGCCTGAGAGCCTTCTCCACAAGCTTCTCAAATGAATCATCCAAATGATCCACCAACTGTCTCCCAAGATAACTGTTCAAGCCTGTCACAAACTTCTCATTCTTCTGGTACGAAGATTCAATATATGACCGGGCATACTTGGACAAAGCTTCAAACTCAGAAACATACTCAAGAACTTGTCTTCCTCCCTGCTTGAGCTCCACAAAATTCTTGAATAGAACAGACTTCTGAGCTGTAGAAATGAACTTAGCTTCAAATCTGGCTTGGAATTGCACCCAAGTAATCTCTTCCTCCGGAGTATCAATGGTGATAGAGTTCCACCAATCAGAAGCTCTCCCTTGAAGCTGTCTTGATGCTAACTTCCTCTTAGTTGCATCCTCAATTCCCAAATCACCAAAGATCCTTCTACAAGCATCTATCCACCTCTGGACTTCAATGGTTGATTCTGTTCCCAAGAAAACCTTTCCTTCAAGAGCAGTGTAGTCCTTACACAGCTTAGCAAAATCCACCGGTCTTGGAGTTTGAACTTGAACTCCAACATCCACCGATGGCCCCGGAGCTGGCATCCTTCTCATGATCGAAGTCATCATAGCTTCGAACATAGCAGCATAATCAGCATCCCCCTCAGTAGCACGGCTTTCCCTAGCAGCTGGTCTCCCTCTTCGACTCATTCTCTATATCTATAAAAAGGAATGATTAATACACCTCGAGAAACAACTGCACAAAGGACTCAAACTCGTCTAATCTACTATATTATATATAGTAATCATCCATCAAAATACAATTACGTCTCTCATACGTAGTTACGTCAGCGAGCGTTGGGTAAAATCGATTAACCAATGCTTTGATACCAAATGTGACGACCGCCCATGACCCCTACACTAAACCTAGAGAAAGTGCGCTGTAAAGTGTGCCCGGCGACCATGGACGATTGTCAGGGTAAATTAAAACAGCAGAATCTATCGTGTTACTCATAGCGCATGGACAAAATACAATAGAATATATATATAGTGAAGCTTCACAGAAATAGAATTTCATCAATAAAACTTCATAATAGTTGAATACAAACATCTGAACAGTCAATACATCAAGCCTCACTACATAACACTTAGAGAATATACAAGCAGCGGAACATCCAGTACATATAGTAAGAAGATAATATGCAACCCTCCAGCTCGTCTTCGACATCAGCATCGTGGAAAGCAAGAACAACACCTGTCACCTGCTACCTAGTCTGCCCATCCCAAAATGGACGAACAACCCAAGGCAATAAGAGTTAAAACATAAAGCCTTGAGTCAGACAACAGTCTTAGTGAGCGGTAAATTAACTAACAACCTACCAAAAGAGCATAAAGGAATAGGAATACAACCCTCCCACTCCACCTCTTTCTACAGCGATAGCCCCCAGACACACACTAAGCATAAGCAAACATAGCAGAGCATACAATTTAAAGTAAAGCAATTATCACTCGAATCAAGGGCGATGTTTTCCAAGTACAAACCCCCAAGGCCTAAACCAAGATCAGATAAGCACCCAGAAAATACCGCTCTTGAGACCGAATGACGATATAACCAAACATTCATGACTCTGGCTATCACTGTTATCATTGCTTCGATATCATCGTTAATTGAATGACCGGCTCATTCTTTCATCCGTCCGTCAAGGGCTAATGGAAACCCCGGTTCTAGACATAACTCCGCACGTCATCGTGACCCATGCCTAGGACTATCGAATCTGCCCAGAGTACTTGACTACCATCAGTAGCCTTTAGGGACTATCAAATCTGCCCAACGTACTCTTGCTTTGAGCATGCTAGAACCTTCAACAACGATGAGATCTCAGCCTTCTAGTCATCCTCCTCGACGACTATTTCCATACTAGCTCAAGCGCATCTCGAGCAAACCATTATCCTCAAACTCGAACCATATCACCGAGTTATCATCATGCTTGGAATGATCCCGTTTGGATTAGACCAAGACTACCTCATGTCATGCTTCACCTCATCATCATCATAGCAAAGCTTCATCTCAACATCATCATCAAATCTATCCATATGAGCTTCCTCATCCGCCACATATGCCACAAGCAGCTTTCCCAATTCAAGAGCCTTTCCCTTAGATTTTGAATCATCTTCGGTCTAAATCAAATCATCAATCATCTAATTCATAGCAATCAATCAATTCAAACATTAATCCAAGTAAACAAGCATTCAAATATGATCTAAATAGACAATTATAACAATAATGGCAATTTCATAATTAAAGAGTCTAAAGTCTAACAAGCATGAAAACATGAGCAATATCTCTATAACTTGATGAATGAACTTGCATAGGTTAACACTTAGTAAAATAGATGTCAAATCATCATGAACAATGGATCTACACTTAAGTTTACAAATATGCATGAAAATCACTACTTTGCACAAAATCAAGCCAACGATCCGATATACTCCTTTGGATCCGTGTGAGAGATAATCACCACTCACCAAATCACCTAAACAACTCAAAAGCAACACACTTCAGATCTGGACAGCGAAGGATCTAACTCGATCTATCACAAATCCGCTTTAAACGATGAAATCACACTTCGAAGAATGTAGATCTTCAATCTAAGCTCTTCGATCTTCGATTTGATCTTCGATATGGATGGAAGGAATCACTAGATTAGAGTGGAGAAAAGAAGTGAAGAAGTGTAGAAGTCGAGCTCTCAAAATAGCAGCACTTCGTCGCTTCGAAATCCGGATCCCAAAAAGTGAGAAAAACCCTCCTATTTATAGGCTGAAATCTACCTTAGGTCGTTTGCTCGGAGTTAGGTCGTCCACGACTTACGACCTAAAAACCCCACGACCTAACAACCAAAGCCTCTACGACCTACGGCCTAACACTTAGCAGATCAGCGCACCCAAGCGACCTACGACCTATCCCAGATGCGCTTCCTCGCGACCTAACAATGCCACGACCTAAGACAATGCGCTTCTGCGACCTAACAACTTACGCGACTTACGACTTATCAGATAAGCGCATATACGCGACCTACGACTTAGCAAACCTGCGACCTAACACACACGCGACCTAACTATCTTAGGTCGCCTACGACCTAACTCAACACAGAACTCACGACCTAACTCTTAGCTAGGATACGACCTAACATCTTAGGTCGCTCACGACCTAACTTCACTAACTCGCTAACTACTGTAGGTTACTAACCCTTAGGTCGCTAACTCCTATAGGTCGCTACATTCTATAGGTCGCTAACTTTCTTAAGCCGTTTCAACCTTAGGTCGCTAACATCCTATAGGTCGCTCCAACTAACACACGACCTAAACCACTACGCGACCTAACTGCTATACAACCTAAGTCCTTACCTCGTCCAGCCTACTAGGTCGCTAACTACTATAAGTCGCCAACTTCTATAAGTTGCTCCTCCGACCTAATTCTATCCCACGACTTAAGCCACCATACGACTTATCCCAATCCTTAGGTCGCCTACGACATAACTTCCTTCACGACCTAAGCTATCATACGACCTAACTCTTAAGTCGCTCATTCCACTAGGTCGTTTACTCCTTAGCTCGCATCTTTCTTAGGTCGCCAACTACGACCTAACTACTACACGACCTAAGACTTAGACTCAGGATGACTTATCAACAATGCGACTTAATGACGACTGTTTTACGATGTTTCGATCCGTAAAAATACGGGTCGTTACACCACCACACGATTTTCGATCATAGCCGTTGAATAACAAGATCTTGTCGAGCTCTACGATATTGTAGTTGGAATTTTTTGATATAAGTGGATGAATTGGAAGATTTTGAGGGGAGAATGTCATGCATTTCTGGCCATTCATTTCATCGGTGGCGGCTGCGTTCTCATGGCTAGGGCTTGGGAAGAATGGGTCCTTTTATAGGCAACTACAAAACACTATTCACGTCCATAATTTCCGAACTCCAATCGAAGCGTGCCGCCTGGTGTTTACACTTTTTTACCCCTATTTCGAACACAATGGAATATATATCGGGAGCCAATTCCATCGTATTTGGAAGATAGGTTTTCGAATCGAGTTATTATAATTAAATTTTCTTAATAAATTTCTAGGCATTTTAGCTTCGCACAACGAAACCGTAAGTCCGATCGACATGAAATTTGGAATCTTACAGTAATTCACTATTACGGATCCAATGAAACTAGTTTCATTGAAATCCAAGATAGTGTAAAAAATGACCATTTTTTACACATTAATTAAATATTGAAATTTTCAATTTCTGTAAATTAACTTTAAATTCAATTTTAAAAGTTTAGTATCTCTATTCTAATTCAAATAGGATTTAATTCAACTTTAGAAATCAATCTTACTCATTTTAGATTCAATATTCAATTAATTAACCGATTTAACTTATAATATTCATTTTTCAATATTTAAATCCAATTAAATATTCTAAATTCAAACGACTAAAAAAATAAGTCGTTAGATTCTTCCCCCCTTAAAAGAATTTCATTCCAGAAATTACTAAGTAAGAAAAGGTGCTACAAATCCATTAACTTTCAAAACAAATTAGTTGAATAGATTATCAATTCTTTTAAGTGTTTAACTTTCCCAAAATCAATTAGTTACAACCCTTTTATAAAAAAAATTCTAAGTTTCAATTCATTCATAATTATTAACTAATATCAATTTAAAATCAACTAATTTCATTTCAAATTATAACTCAAAATCAAATTTTTAGTTATAATTTTTTTTCCAAAATTTCCAAAATTTTTCCAACGCCTTAAATTTTCAGAAAAAATCGCCAGAGTCTCCTTTGTGCAGTTCGATCCAGAAAAATCACAATATATATAATATCACAAATATACATCTCATCTTCGAGGATGAGGCATCCCGTAGGGAAAAAATATAAAAATATGATATGTAATCCGAGATATGTACCTTATATATTATTTAGCGAGCATATACGGCTAAATTAGCGCGAAAGCGAGCTCCAAATGCGAAGCATACGCCATCCGCACCTACTAAACACTCAACAACCAAATGAGAAACATGTATATAGCATATAATATCAACATATAACATATACTAATACAACAACTATATATGCCAATATAGCAAATGCAATCAAAAGCAACAAATTCAAACATCAAACAACTATCATCCAACTAACATCCAACAAACCAATATCCATCCAATCAATCCATAACCAAATCAATATACATTCCAAATTTTATTGACATTCACTTGATTTGGTTTTCAATTTATTCACATTCATTAATCACAATTGATTATATTCAATTTAGATTGAATCCAATTATTTAACTTTCAATTTCATTAACCATTAATGAATTCATATTCAATTAACTAACAATTAATTTGTTCACATTTATTTGATTTGTTTCAATTCGATTCACAATAAATTCCTTTCATTTACATACAACTTATTAACATCAAATTCATTAATCATTCAACGTATTTTACTTTCATTACATTAGTTAACAATCACGTTCATTTATATTTACATTGATTCTTCACTTAGCTCATTTAATTCATTTCATTTAACTTAAGTTAATCTTCATTTATTTAATTCACAACTTAAGTTTCATTCTATTACTTCAATTCATTTATTTACTTAATTTCATATTAACATTTCATATAAAAAAATTATGTTTACTATCACTTCTTAACTTAAGTTACATTCCATTTTAATAAGAAATCATTCCAATTCATATTCAATTCTCTAATTATTTCATTAGTTCAATTCAATTCATTTTGCAACTAAAGTTGAATTTCATTTAACAATTCAAGTTTATATTCATATTCATCACTTCAACTTTTTAACTTACTTTATTAATTCATTGTTAATATCAAATTCAACTTCATTTAATATTACTTAAGTTAAATTCCTTTTCAAAGTTCATTGATATCACTTAAGTTTAATCTCAACTTATTTACTTAAGATTTCATGGATATTTGATTAAGTTTACTTCCATTCGCACTTTACAATTTCAAATCATGGTTATCTAATCACTTACCACTTGAGTTTAATTTTCATTTCAATAACTTATCTTATTAAGTTCAAATCCAATTCAATTTATTTAACTTTCCTTAAGTTAAAATTCGATTTATATAATTTACTTACTAACTTAATTCAATTCAACCTTACTTACTTTAAATTTTAATTTCATATCTCAATTTTACACTTAAATTTTATAAATTTCGTTTTCTTATTTATACTAATTCAAATTATAAGTTCAAAATTCATTTCACTTATATTTATCAATTCCAAACTGGATTTTAAATTCAAATTTGTTTATCACAACAAAATTTCATTTTTCAATTTACTAATGGTAGCAAATCAATCACACAGAAACTCAAAAATGATACTGATGATGCTGTAGTCATCACCCTTATTATTTTCCAGCAACAGTGGTGAATTCAGTGCTTTTTATTTCTTTTAAAATCCATTTATTTATAAATCACATTTATAAATTTATACTATATAAATTCTCTTATTTCACTTTGCTTATATAAGTTCGTTTCATTTTTGTTTATTGTTGTTTAGATTATAATAATAACAACATTTATTATTTAAACACAACAAATAACAAATGATAATAATCAACTAATACCATTTATTAACAATCAATTAATTTTTATACTACTATATAAAATATAATCAAGGTAAAATTATTTCATTTACCCAGTTTCGAAAACAATATTGTGTCCAATCTCCATGTTCAAGTATTTAGAGATCCCTATCGATAACGTTAGCTAGACGCAACAATCGAAACCCATAAGCCACTCAATATCTCAATCAACACAATATAAAATATTTTTATATTCACTAACAAATACGGGCTCATACATATAATACACTCAAACTCAATCTAGGGTGCTACTGACCCTATCTATACTAAGTACACATCAAAGCCTAGGAATATACTAAACTAAGCTCTGATACCACGCCGTGACAACCCGCACTCGGCACCCTCTGAATCCGACACCAAACCATGCGTGTCCGACCCAGAGCGCACCAATTGCAGATGATCATGAGAAAGAAAAGAGAGGGTGAGAAGAAAGAGAGAAGAAAGAAGAAGAGAAGAGAAGAAGAGAGAAGCAAAACCAAAACAATACAGAATCTCACATCGCAGCGGAATAACATATAATATAGATCAATAATCTTTACAAAGAGAAACTGTAATATACATAAACCAATATCAGAGTACACAATAAGTAATCATCAGCTTGGACAGTTATAATAACCTGTCCTCACAAATGCTGATAATTTACAACAATTACAATGCAAAACAACGAAAAAATAAACAGATACGTGTATACGACATGAAGATCTCCAGCTCGCCTGCTAAAGCTCCAAAAGCACCAAATTTGAACCTATAAATATACTCGGTCTGATCCGAGCATTGAAAGGGAAGAACGTCCGGATCAGTCTGGTAAACCAGTGTGAGAAAACACACCTCAACTGAATTTATAAAGTTATCAAAACTTTTCCTTTATCAAAACAAAAGGTATCTCGTAAGACACGCCCACACATAAACACGAATGGGTTTTTCCCTTATGATAACCAAAACCTTTTCATATCAAATCCTCTTATATTATACCAGTGTTTAGTATACAAATAATAATTAATCATAGCTGAAATTGTTACCATTATTAAATTCCAGCAATACTAGGCTCTACAAAACAAAATGGTAGGCACGTAGTGGATTTTGGATTCCATACAAATGACTAGGTGAAGGAACTACCTTTTTGAAAACTCGGTACACCTCTAGAGGGATGTACCTAGGGTCAAGATACTCGATGCCTAAACCAATACAAGACCGGCCTACCCATCCCTGGATAGTACCGAATATGTCATCACTCTGGTCGTTACCGACCAAAAATCCGTGGCCACAAGCATACATCAACAATAATCGGATACACGACGTCATAGCGTGTAAAGATATATCTAGAAGAGTGATGACATCTCCTAATTGGGAGAGACGCACTTAGCCTTGCTGCTTCTATCCCTGTTTCAGTCATTTTTCGTGGAGTGAGGTCAAAGAGGTATCGATTACCTTTCACATATCACATATCACATCATCTTTGAATGCCACATTGGCATTTCCATTGATTGCTAATTGTCTTCCACAAAAAATACAACCCTTGAGCTCG
Organism: Allium fistulosum; assembly: GCA_030737815.1. Lineage (NCBI taxonomy): Eukaryota > Viridiplantae > Streptophyta > Magnoliopsida > Asparagales > Amaryllidaceae > Allium > Allium fistulosum. Next base: position 1,531,487,799 of record CM060902.1, read on the forward strand.
TACTTCTCAAGGAGGGGTGTTAAGCTAAGAGAAGTTGCCTTCTCCGCCACCACATGATGTACGTTTGTAAATACCAATGTACGTAATTATAGAAATGCAATGTCAGACACTCGTCCATATAAGTTTTCCAAAAACAGGACAAACTGACGGTACTTTCCTACTACATCATGTCGGGAAATCCCTAGGATTAGTAGAAAATAGTCCTTGCATTGGATATTTCATAACGAAGAGACTACTGCTACTATATGTATATTGGGAATTTAACCCCAAACGATCAACAAGAAGCCCTTCACCATGAAAATCCTAAATCTCAATATCATTGACAACCTGCGCAATCGTCGCATAAATGTTGGTCTGAAGTGGTTTTTTGATAAATCTGATCCCGGTATTTTCGTACCAATAACACAAAAGCGTTTCTCAACCTTACACAGAAACTAAGTCTCATAGACTTATCACATCTCCAACTTTCAACTTGCTATCCTTTGGCCAAGAAGGAAGCTCAATAGATTGGAGTAATCACTCTGCACTACATGAATCATCAACACAAACGATAATCAAGCCTACACAGTCAGTTACGTACTAAGTGTACGACTAATTAGTTTCTACATGAAGTTGAGAAAATAAAATGGCCAAATCTGATAGTCGGTTATTTAACTATCAAAGCAACAAACAAAATTTAGCACATAAGTAATCACTGGGCCTGATTTTATTAATCGTTTATTAATCAAACCACTTTCCAATTATTCACTTCAAAATATCTTTAAAAAGATAATATTCAAAACCATTTCACTTATTGGATATTTGGAAAACATTTTCATATACTTATTTTAATAATAAGTAAGTTCACAACTTATTTTATTTTCAAACCATTTAAACTCCATTTTATAATACACTTTCCAAAATATTCATTTAAAGGATTATTCACTGTCCAAAATCGTGAATATAATTCCTTTACCAAATTCATTACTTCTGCACATTAATTTAAAGAATTATCCACTTTCCAAAATCGTGAATATACTTCCTTTAATAAACTTTCATATTTAACTTATCAAATTAAATTGATTTCACATTTATAAAATAGTGTTTACGAATTCCATTTATATCTCAATTATATATCAAAATCCAATTATAAGTTAATTTACTTATAAATCTCTTTTATTTGCAAATTCATTCTTTTCAAATCTTATTATTTATAAAATCCATTATAAATTCATTTCTAAATTTCAATTGCAAATCCATATACAAATTTGATTACAATTCCATTTCTAATAAAATACTTTTAATAATTCCTTTGCTTTTATTTATAAAATATCAATTCTATAAATCTTATATATAAATCATTTATAATAAGTCCAAAAATCTCAATTTAACTTATTTTACAAAATAGTTAACTCTATATTTTAAAAATCATATTTTAATTATATTTCACAAGAGCCACAACTTTTATAACATAAAAATTATAACTTTTTATTTATTTAAAATAAATCTATTCCTTTAATCATTCAAAAATTATATATTTTCAAAATCACTTTGAAATCCTTTTTAAATTGAAATCATCATTTTAATATTTTTAAATTTCCAAAAATATTTCCCAATGCTGCAAAAGCGCTAAATAAGGGAACTCACATCAATCATATCAATCATGGCATCCAAACATCATATATCACATGATAACAGCATATATAACAATATCTGTAAACAAAAATCAACAACGGTGAGGAATCCAGTTGGATCCCTCCAACCTGTCACCTGCAACAAATATACATATGAGAAAATATGTACAATGTCCGCTTCGAGGCAGACGTGCGTACAAAAGGTCATCCACTCATACACGGGAACGTATAGAGTCTCATCCGCTTGGGGAATATATCCAAACTAACTAATATATATATATATATAATCTATCATATCTCATCCAAACAATCATCAGTCATCATAAAATTATTCTCACTTATATAAAAATATAAGCAAGTCAGAAAGAGTGAGTTGTACTCACATTGATTTCCAGTCGTCGTGATAGCGATTTATTTTGATTAAAATTAAACGAGAGTTTAATTTTAACCAAAATTTTCACTAGCTCCAAATCCATCCCAACCAGCTCTAAAATGTAGCGCTTGCAAATACAAACCCAACGCAACTTGTTTCGTCCAATTTCGACCTCGTATGAAGAAGTTATGCTAATTATAAGATTACACGAACTAAATTATAATTAATTTACAAATTAATTTACAATTATATCACCCCCAAGTCACAGCCTTTGATTTCAATTCCCTCAGATCCAGGTTGTGCAATCCTTGCTTCTTCTGCTTCTTCGTTCATCACCGATTAAAACCCTACCTCAGCCGATGTTTCTTCCATCCAAAAATCCTTCTCCATCTCGACGTCGGAGCACGATCCAACAACTCCACCACGTGCGCCACTCTCGCCTCCACCCACGCCATGAACCATGTCGAACTCGGTTGTCCCTATGCCTTGAGGTTTGTGCTCGAATGCTACGACTTCACGGCCAAATTTCTGGCAATCTACCACACAATTTTCGATCATAGCTGTTGGATAACAAGATTTTGTCGAGCTCTATGATATTGTAGTTGGAAGTTTTTGATATAAGAGGACGGATTGGAAGATTTTGAGGGGAGAATGTCGTGCGTTTCTGGCCATTCATTTCAAGGGTGGCGGCTGTGTTCTCAGGGTTAGAGTTTGGGAAGAATGGGATCCTTTTATAGGCAACTACAAAATACTATTCATGTCCAAAATTTCCGAACTCCAATCAAAGCATGTCGCCTGGCGTTTATAATGTTTTACCCCTATTCCAAACACAATGGAATATATATCGGGAGCCAATTCCATCATATTTGGAAGATAGGTTTTTGAATCGAATTATTTTAATTAAATTTCCTTAATAAATTTCTAGGCGTTTTAGCTTCGCACGACCAAACCGTAAGTCCGATCGACACGAATTTGGAATCATGCAATAATTCAATATTACGGATCCAATGAAACTAGTTTTGTCAAAACCAAGACAGTGTTAAAAATGACCATTTTTTTACATGTTAATTAAATATTGAAATTTCCAATTTCTGTAAATTAACTTTAAATTCAATTTTAAAAGTTTACTATCTATATTCTAATTCAAATAGGATTTAATTCAACTTTAGAAATCATTTTTACTCATTTTATATTCAATATTCAATTAATTAACCATTTAACTTATAATATTCATTTTTCAATATTTAAATCCAATTAAATATTCTAAATTCAGACGACTGAAAAAATGGTCGTTGCATAGACCTTGGACTTCATTCATGGTCGTACAATGTTGCAGTTTCTTCTTAGTGACTGAAGCTCCTCCGCTTGACCTGGAATGATGCACGTCGCCAAGGGAAAGGCAACTGTGCCCTCCATTTCATGTAACTCCCTTTTAGTCACCACCAACCTGCAGTCCTAGTAGATGGCTCCAAGTTGTCGACCTCCCCAAGTATAATCACATTCAACGACACCACCACGGATTCGACCGCCATCTCGCCACGAGTCCAATGGATCCATTCTCGACGTTTATCATTGACGGTAGCTCTTCGAACCGGAGTGAACCCAAAATCCACTTCTTAAACTTGCTTAGGATATTTTAAGTGGGAGAGAGAGAAGTGAGTAGGAGGGAAAAGTCTGATGCGAGTGTATATATATTAATATTATTTTATTTATTCCTTAACTAAATCTCCACACGTTTAGAGCTCATACGATCACACAGTACATCGGACCATCATGAAACTCATCAACACACATCGTCCCATTTTTCTAGTTCCAATGGTATAAATTCTGTCGCCTTTTGAGATGGGGTTTTGGGATGATAATTTCATGCGTTTCGAGGTCATTTTGTCCTTTGGATAACCCGATTTTAAAAATTCTTCAACGATACATCTCATAATGAAGTCCCCATCCTAGAAACTAAAGCCATCAGTCGAGATTCCTATAGACTTGGCTGGGCACGTATTTTTGCAAAATACATATAACAACTCGTAAATCGCAAAAATGTCATGACTCCAAACATAGCGATATTTATATTCATTTTGATTTGCAATGTCGATCCAGACTCAATGGAAGTGGTCTTAAATCCTAATTTGTCCATATGCGAAAGGTCAAATTTTGGGTCTTACAATTAATTAATGATTCAATATTTAAATTAATTATTTTGATATCCAGTCGCCAAACTGCGGGTGCTAAATTAAGTTTCTGAAGATCTAAGTTATACTTTAGCTATGGCCAATCACATGACAACGATGATAGTGTTAAGGTCATAATTTGATATAAGTTGAATCAATTAAAGTGAAACACTATTTAAGAGAGGATTGTCTCCTATAATGTAGAAGGTTGGTATCACCGTAATCGGTAGTCAACTTAACATCAAAAATCTCTAGTAAGTGTAATTCTGTTAATCGATAAATGTTAATAGATTGAACCAAAGAATTTGAATATTGCACTTTGCAAGTAACTACGAATATTATTAAAGTTTTTTTTGTTGATTAAGCATTAAATCTCTGAGTGATATCATAATAATGAAGATAAATTTTGCATAATTTATCATTGCATAAGCGTATAGCTTAAATGATTAGACCAAGAAAACCCATAAGCAACTGAACTCATGTACACTATTGTGCTTCAACAAAATCATACAAAATTTAGTTTTTTTTAATTATTACTAAGGGTCGAATTCATACCTAGGAGTCACACAATCATCACCGTTAGCGTTCGTCCGAATTCAATAAAAAATTTTTTTTAATAAATGATGCTAATTATTAAGGAGAAAATTAATATAAATTTTATATCAATTTCACTATTAAGTCTAATTATTATTAGAGGATCTTTAATCTATTTAATCGAATATAAATGTTATATATTCAATTAATTATTTCAATGAGCAAAAATAATAAGTCAAATTATGAAAAATACAGCTAAATAAAATGAAAATTATGCATAATTGTTACACGTGGTGGGGTTGGTTATATGTTGACATTTTTGGGGGCTAGAAATGTTTAAATAGTTAAGAGATAGAGCAATGTAATTAGTCTCTTAGTTTTTGAGTGTTTTTAGGATCCTAAGTCACATATTTAACATTATTCGATCGTTGCAAGACTATAATGGTGACGTGTAACCCTAGTTAGAGTATTCCCAACACAATCAGCCATCCAATGGTGCCATATGCTAATTTTGATCGATTGACCACTAATGGTATCCCCAATAGGCATTTGGGAATGCCCAGTTATCCGACATTTATAATGCCAGAAAACTTAACATCCATTTACAACTCCCTATGTAGAAATCCACGTAGCATTTCAAAGTAAATCAAAGCCACCAGCTTATCTGGGATTATTAATGCCGAATAAACTGGTATAACATATCTGGTGTAACAACCCTGGTCAAGATTACTTGGAATTAAACTTAAAAATATGATTTGGTTTATTTTAGTCAATCTTAAGATAAAATTGGGAATTTTATTAGTTATATTTCTAAATTTAAAACGGATTTGGGATTTAATAAATTGGAAATTCAAGTAATATCCTTTTGTGAAACATAATTCTTATATTTAATAATATAGGAATAATTTTTGCGATAATTAAATATATGAAAATAATTTATAATGTAAAAATGTGAATTATAAAGTTTTATTCACTTATTTATTATAAGTGTATATTTGTGAATATTTTCGTCTCAAATTATTGCAACAAGTGTTGTAAATTTAATAAAATGTCAGGAACTAGAGTTATTGTCTAAAACTGAAATTTTTACAATTAATAGTTTACTTTTATCAAAATAAAAAGAATAACTCTTATTTCAAAGGGTATATTTAATTTTATAAAACATCTCAATATTAATAGAAATGAGCATTTTTAACTTGTGATTGGTTTTGGTAGATTCTGAGAGATCAAATTATAGTTTATAAACCATTGTTTAGAGTAAAATAGTGTTTTATAATAAGTAAAAAAAGAATCAGCAACAATTCTCTTAGTAAATTAGTAACACCTTACTATTGGATCCATATCTCAACCCATTTGGCCCATGTAGGAGAAATAAGAGAAGGGAAATAAAACTTACGCTCCTTTTTACTTCCATATTTCTCTTTCTATCAAAACATAAACAAACCCTTCTTGCTTCTCAACCCTAGAACCTAAATCATCCATAATCAAGTTTAAATCAAAGGGGTTTTGATTGACAAATATAGAAATCAACTTCAGGTAATCTCCTTCATCTTCTAGTGTTTCTACTTCATTGACCAATCTCAGTTTTGCTTAGGGTTGTAATCCTTTGTTTTCAAATTTTTGAAATAAACTTAGGACTAATTGATGAGAGAAGCTAGCTTGTGATAATTTGGGTTTCTAGCATCAATTCAAGTCTATAAAGGTGAGTTACCACTTACCCAATCTATCTCTGAACTTATATTCTGCTGCAATGTTGTTGGATGAATTAATGTTGTATTGTTTTCAAATTGATTAAGATGTTGATATATTTGGTTGTTTTGATCTCTGGTAGCTAAAACCCTAACTTAGTAATCTCTTATTGCACTAATTCCATGATGTTTATGTGCTTGCATGATCAAAATTCATCACCCTAGAGACCATAACATGTTGCAGTTCGAAAATCATCAGAAACGGGTCGCCGGAGGGCAACTTGGAGCTGGAAACGCTCCAGGTTTCACCCAGACCGGTGGATCAGTAGGACAACACTGGTGCACCAGTGGGGTGTTTTCCTGGAGCTGTTTTAGCTCCTGGTTGATGCCCCGATCGTCCGTTCCATTGTTCGTTTTCTTTTCGGGTGTTCCCTTAAATGTTATGTGCATTGTTTTATGACTGTGTTCATACCAATTTCAATGTTATTTCCAAATTTTGATTTTGGAATTTGTGAATTCATTTTGGATTTTAATACCATAGAGTTGTTCTATGGGTTCATGGCTCAACACACAATTTTTTTGTTGTATGGTTTTTAACTAGAGTTTTCAAAGGGCTGATTTTCAAATCAAACTGTTTACTCTAAATCCTTTTAAGCATAAAATCGTTTCTTATATAAAGAATATTTAAAAGTATAAATATATTTATTTATTATTTATGTATAATAATGATTTTGGTGTATAAACTAGTTTATATATAGTCAAAATGGTTAAATACCTATATGGGTTTGGAAATATAAGTATTTGTGGGTTTTATAAAGTAAATAGACTTGTATATATACATATTTTGGAATAAGATTTGTGAACTTTGGAGAAGTAGGGATTTGAAATAACTATATATATATAAGTATTTTTGGTATTAAAATTGGAATTATGGATTACTTTATTTATGGACACACACACACACACACAGTTGAGAAATAATTAAGTTTGTGGAATTTTTTAAAATGAATAATTTGAAATTAATTATATAAATAAAGGGTTTTAGAAATCATTTTCTATAAGTTAAACTATATTAATTATTTTCAAAACCATAAACTCTTATCGAATTTTTATTAGATTTGACACTTGGTTATTTATATACTATTTTGGCAATTTTGCGTGGTTTTTGGATTTGGAGAAGATTTTAAAAATAAAATGTTTTGAGAACCTTGATTATATAATTTGGGGAATACTAATAATAAACCAATTGTTATTAAATTGTTTTAATGCTTTCAAGTAACGCTTCGTCGAATATTGTATAACTCATTAAATATAATGTTTGAGTGGTACTTACAAGCCCATTAGCGAATACTTGATTTCCACCGGGTAGTATGGGATACCTTGGTTAAATTCTTGTGATTGCTATTAGGAAGTATTTAACACTTTAGGGTTATATTCTCTTTTGGTGTTCGGTGGGACCAATAGATCCTTAAGGGAATATAGTTCAGGTTTTCTAGTAGTATCTGTAATGAGTGAGATATACTATCTTCCAGTAAATACTTGAATTTCACCAGGCAATATGGGACGCTTTGGTTAAGTTCTCATGAGTACTAAAGGCGACAGTATTTGGCACTTTTGAGTTTACTCTTTTTTGGTGTTTAGCCAAAATCGATAGATCCTTAAGAAATATACTCTTAGATTTTTAAATGATCCTTAAGGTCGGAATGAGTTATATCTTCTCCTGTCTAGCTTTCATGGATTTTAAGTTTTTGTTCTCATGGTATGGATGAGCATTGGTATCTGATCGGTATGAGTCATACCACCTTTTGTTTTTCTACGGTATGAGTATGATCATTGAGATTATTCTGTATTTTCTTTACTTAGATTTTGAGATATTCTTCTTTGTTTTGGAATTTCTGGGTTTTTGATTTATTCTATGTTTTGTGATTGAAATATTTCTGCTTTTTTATGATGGATTAAATGATTGTGATTTATTATGTGAATTTGGTATTATTGTGTCTTAAAATGTAACTAGAGTTGGATTATTTCTTAACTCGTTTTATATATATGTGTGTGTGTGTGGCACCTGTATTTATCTATATGTCATATATCCTTGTATTACCTCTTGTTCTTACCCTTTTGGATATTTAGAGATAGTATAGTCCATTTATTTTATAATACTCGGGTGAGGCCGAGACTTTACAGGTTACTGGATGTGTGGACCTTTGGATGGATGTGCTAGCAGAAGTTTAAACCATTTTGACTCTTTAGTTTATCTCTTTTAGGATTTTTGTGTGTGTGTATGAGATGTATATTTGAGTTAGAGATTTGTACCGGATGTATATTATATGAGTCTAGTGTTATATTTAATAAATCTCAGTCGATATGTATATGATGTTTATTATTCCACCGTGATCTATGACTATTATTTTATATTATATACTATTCTGATTCTGAGAAATCGATGTGTTTATTTCTTTGAACTGAGACTGTACACGTCTAATTTTTATTTCAAAGATTAAACAGTAAGTATGACATGTCAGTGTTAGTTTAAAGTCATATTTACATTCGGTCGCCCTTAACAAGCCGTATTCTCCATGTAATTAGACGACATTATTTATAGTGTTCTTTAATAATATGGGTATAGTGGTGAGATCGTTACATCTGGCTTCTTCTTTCACTGGCATCCTTCCTTCTTCATTTTTTCCACCTGAGAACCCATTTATATCTTGTAGTTTACCTTAAAATTTTCAATTTTTAACCTATTTTCTTCCCTATTTTTCAAACAATTTAACCAAAAATGAGAAGAATTTTGCATGTTCACAGTGGAGGTAGATCCTACTAGAATATTGGGGGCAGCGGAGATGATGGGGGTGAAGCTCCTAGCTCCAGTCTTCGAGAAGGTGTAGGTGTGATGGAACAATGGTATCTCCGAGACCCACTTGGGGGTTGTTTCCGACGACTCTGCTTTGGATCCGAATATCGATCAAAACATAGGACCAGATAAGGAGTTGATTAATTTTCATGTTTTTCTCGATGAACAAGTGCATGTTTCTACTTGTGTCGAGATCACTGTAAGTAAAATTTCACATTTAAACATGGCGATATTGATTAGCAGCTTCTTATATATTGTTTACATATTTAACAGAACATGGTATATAGTGTGTGGCAACCCACTTTTCCGACCCCTCGGAATGACACTTAACACATCCTCGGTGTTCATGTGTCGTTGCCTAAGCATCGGAAAGATGAATTATCATGGAGTGAAATAAAGAACAGAAAAGAAAACCTCACAACGAAATTGCTAAATAAGACATAATAGTAAATAGTACATCATGTTACTCCTTAACAGGGAGTTATCAAAGTTACACAAAAGTACTACAAATCATCTTAGGTAGTTATAACATCCTGCCTTTACAAATGCTGAAACAAAATACATTTATACAAACTAGATAATACAGCGGAATAGATAACTAAGAAGATGAAAGCCTCCTGCTCGGACGCTGTCTTAAAAAGAGCCCAACAAAGTCCTGCTACTCTCATACTACTCAAATAAAATGAACACCCGAGAGTTTAGGGAAAATAGACAACTCGGGTCAGATAATATGTCTGGTATGAGTAAAACTCTTTAAACAATATGTGTGAAATTAAACACAAAACATGTGAAACTACGCCGCTGAACATGGAATGGTTTTACTCTCACATAAATCAACATCCAAACATAAAGAATGGATAAATAGTTGAATTCACCACGAAGAGTGATTGACTCTTTTCGGTACAAATAAAGAGATAAATTTGAAAGTTCAAATCAAATAAGAAAAGGACAATCTCCAACAAATGACTAGGAAGGTGCACCCCCCTTGAAGTATACCTCTAGTAATAACTTCTGAGAAGCTCATTTTCTCTGTGACACTTCTCGAAACCCTCCAAGCCGGACCCCGCCAAACCTTACCGAGTATTTGAATATTTCACATTTAATAGCTCTACTGAATCTAATCTAGATGAAATGTGAAAGTATCCTAATAGGAGAAACCCTACATAGCTTGGCCTCCTCTTGCGCTTTGGTTTTAGTCATTTCCGACAAAGGATATCAATGCTTAATGGAATAATAAATCGTTTTAGAATGACAATAATAAAGAAGCTGAAGTAGCTGATAGCCGAGAAACTAATTATTGAGGATATAAAACGATTGTATATGAAAATTAAGTCTTGTATACTAACCACCACTCATCGAATTCAAACTTGTATTATTTCTTGGTTAGCAATAATACCGGGCAAGTCAAGGTAGTGTTACCTCAAAGTCATGTCTCACATTATTCTTAACTTTTGAAAAGCGACAAACCTACTTTTTCGATGTTTAGTGCTAATTATATAAACAAATCGTTTCCATATAAGTAAATCGCTTTATGGAGATTAATCCATTTCCATAAACGAATCAAACTTTATCTTTAAAAAAAAACAAATTCATACTTGGCTTCACAATACAAGCATTAAATTTAAAACACTAAATTAAAAGAGTTTACTAACTTTGAAACATCATTATAAAAAGGATTTAACAACTTACAACGTCCTATTACATGGATAAATCAACTTTTAAACTTTGTTAACTAAGTTGATTAATTAACTTCAATAACTTTTAATTTAAAAAGGTAAATCACCTTTAAAATATCATTAATTAGTTAATTAATAACATTTAAATATAATTAAATAATAAATAATTAAATATCATTATTTAAAAGTGATTTATTTGTTTAAAACTTTATTTAAGGAAAGATTAATTAAGGTCAAACATATTTATTAACTTCTAAAAGTCATTAATTAAAAAGAATTAATTATTTTTTTTGAAAACATCATTAATTAATAAATCTTAATCCATTATTATCAAAAGATTAATTAGCCTTAAACATCATTAAATAAAATGATTAATTAAATTTAAAACATCATTAACTAAGTAATTAGTTAAATGTAAATCACATCATTAATAAGTTAATTAGTTAACCTTAATCCTCATTAATTAATTAATTAATTAAATAAAATAATAATTATTAAAATAATTAATCATTTTTGAAAACATCATTAATTAATAACTTGCTTAACTTGTAAAATAATTCCAAGCACGATAATGAAACCAAACGGTTTCGATAAAAGGTGATTTTCCGAAAGTGCCGATATAGCGACTATCGTTATACGGGCAGTTCGGAATTCAAGCATATGACTTTTGCAATGCAATGATACATCGCATAATAAAGGAATGAGCATACATACAGGATGACTTACGATAATACAACATATATCAAGCATTTATTTACAACGTGATTGATTTAACTACTAGATTTTCATATAACTTAAGATTCGCTTACCAACTTTCCGAAGCGACTAACTTTCAAGCAACAAACAATCCATCAACCAAACAATTATCACAACTATACAATAAGCATTTAATAGCTACAAATATGAGCATGAACATAGTTTATATTTTACGGTTCAAATGTGAAAGTTTCACTCTCCAAAACGCACTAAAACAAAGTCTAACTTCCACCGAACTTGTCTAAACGCTAAGCAAACTTCCTTAACTTGAATTTATGCACTTGTGTAGGCTTGTAGGGTGCAACATGGCTCTTCCAAAGGAAAAATTAGGCTTGGCCTAGGCTATATTGGGCTCGGCCTTGAAGTTATGAGGTGGAGATGGCCTTTGTTTTGGTAGAAGAGAAGTTGTAGATAAATATGTAGAGTTTTGTAGTGAAGAAAACTATATTTTGCCAACTTTAAACAAGGAGTTGGAAGCCATGGATGTTCATCTATATGAAGAGAAGAGAAGTGAAGAAGGAAATGAAAATGTAAAGTGAGAATGTGTGGAGATGGTTTGTATTTATAGGCAAAGAAGTAAAGTATTAATTTTATTCAACTTAAACATTTAAATAATATAAATGTTGTCATGTTGCATGATTGCCATACCCCTCCACCCCACTAAGTACACACGGACACACCTCTCCCCCCCTTCACCATGCCTTAGGTCCTTGCTTAAATTATTGTTAGGGATTTTAATTTATTTCCTAAGGTTATAAAATATGTATATGTACATAAAAGGTCAAATCATATTTTATTTTAAACTAAACATGAATTATTACTTTAACACTATAATTAAGTTATCACATGACATATATGCATGTGTGTGCATGTATATATGAGTGATACAAAAATGTGCGCAACGTTTTCGATGACTTTTCGAAGTCGAAAAGTCAAAATTTTGAAAAACATTTTTCGGTCATATTTTCTATTTTTATTTGAACTATTTATTTTGGTAAACAAAATTTAAAAATGATTTTAATATCATTAATTAATATTTAAAATATGTTTATTTGGTTATTAAAATCCATTATTTAAATAATAAAAATTACTTAAATATTCAAATACAAAGTGATTAATTTACGGGTCGTTACACTCTCCCCCACTTAGGAAAATTTCATCCCCGAAATTAATACACAAAAGACAATCCAAAAGGTATGTATTATACCTAGAAATTCATATAACAATGCAAAGCAACTATGCCATACAAGAACATTCAAACAACAAACAATTAATTTGACATTAAATCAGGGTAAGTTTCTCTAATATGATCCTCAGTCACCCAAGTACAATTGCGAGGGTCATCACTCCACCGAACCTTCACAAGCTTAACCACCTTGTTTCTCACTCTCCTTTCATCCCGATCGACAATATGAATTGGATGTTGGACTATAGTCAAATTTGGTTCTATCTTTAAGTCTTCCTGAATAGACATCTCTACAATCAGCGACAGATTATGAACATGCTTTCTCAAATGAGATACATGAAAAACATTATGAACTTCTGACAATCTTTCAGGCAATTCTACTCTATATGCCAATAATCCAATTCTCTCAAGGATTCTTAATGGTCCAATGAATTTGGGTGCTAGCTTTCCTGCTCTTCTGAGTCTTACAACTCCTTTCATCGGGGAAACTTCCACAAATACTGAATCCCCGACCGCTAACTTTAAGTCCCTTCTTTGTTGATTAGCATAATTTTTTTATTGATCCTGGGTTTCTTTCACCCTTTCCTCGACCATAGCCACTTTCTCTGATGCTTCTCGAATTATCTCTGGTCTAAGTACTAACCGGTCTCTAGTCTCTACCCAACATGAAGGTTATTTACATGGTTGTCCATACAAAGCCTCGTAGGGTGCCATGCCGATGCTAGCTTAGTAACTATTGTTATAAGAGAACTCTACCAAATGTCGATGATCTTCCCAAGAACCTCCAAAATCCAAAATACGTGCTCTTAAGAGATTCTCCCAAATCGGGTTCACCCTTTTGGTTTGTCCGTTTGTCTACAGATGATAGGCTATGCTCAAATTCAACTCTGTCCCTAAAGCGGCTTGCAATGCTTCCCAAAATCCACTGGTGAAGATGGGGTCTCGATCACTGACTATACTTACTGGAATTCCATGCGGTCGAACGATCTCCCTCAAATAAATCCCTACCAAAGAAGCTGCAGTTCTTGTAGACTTCACCAGAATAAAGTGGGCGCTCTTTGTTAATCGATCTACAATTACCCAAATTCCTTCATTACCTCTTCTCATTTTGGGCAACCCATTGAAAAAGTCCATGGATACTTACTCCCACTTCTAATTTGGTATCTCCAATGGTTGGAGTAACCCAGCAGTCTAATGCTGGTCACTCTTGACCTGTTGACAATTAGCACACCGACTTACGAAGATCGAAATGTCTCTCTTTATCCCTTTCCACCAAAAGGTTTTATTCATATTCTGAAATATTTTGTGTACTCCTAGGTGGATAGATAACCTTGACCGATGGCACTCTCTCAATACATCCTGTCTAATTCCATTAACATCCGGCACACAAATCCGATAATTCATTCTTAAAATGCCTTGGGATTCAATCTGAAAACTAGAAATAATTCCATTTTCAACATCCTTCTTAAGCCGAGCTAGATTATGGTCTTCTTCTTGGAAATATGCAGTTCTTTCCATTAGTTCTGGCTTAACTTCCAAATTTGCAATCGTCGCCACATTCCTACTCAACGCATCTGCAACGGTGTTTGCTTTCCCTGGGGTATAAAGAATCCCAAGGTCATATGATGCAAGAATCTCCAGCCATCTTTACCGCCTCAAGTTCAAGTCCTTTTGGGCAAACAGATACTTTAATGACTTATGATCCGTATATAACTCAAACTTTGCACCCAAAAGATAGTGCCTCCATACCTTTAATGCGAAGACTACTACCAACAACTCCAAATCATACGTAACGTAATTCTTCTCATGAGGTTTCCACTATCGACTCGCATACGCTATTACTTTACCATTCTGCATCAAAACTGCTCCCGGTCCGGTCCTACAAGCATCCGTGTAAACTGTTAATCCTTCACTCCTATCTGGAATAATTAAAACGGGAGCACTTGTCAATTTCTCCTTCAATTCATTGAATTTTTTATCACACTTGGGTGTCCAAACAAATATAGAATCTTTTTCTTCAACATTGTTAGATGAGAAGCAATCTTTGAGAATTCTTTAATGAACATTCTATAGAGACCTGCCAGTCCTAAGAAACTTCTGACCTCAGTCGCACTTTCGGGTTTCTTCCAATCTTGTACCGCAACTGCTTTAGTTGGGTCCACTGATATGCCTTCTCTTAAAACTACGTGCCCTAGAAATCTAACTTCAGAATTCCAGAAATGGCACTTAGGAAACTTTTCCTTTAAAACATGACTTCTTAAAGTACTTAGAACAACATGAGGATGGTACTCATGTTCTTCCTCCATTTTAGAATAAACGAGAATATCATCTATAAAGACTAGGACAAACTTGTTAAGAAAATTCCAAAATAATGTATTCACCAAATCCACGAAATAAGCGGGTGCGTTAGTCAATCCGAATGGCATGACTAGCCACTTGTAAAAATTATCACGGGGTACGAAAAGCTGTTAAGGAACTCTCCTCTACTACCCTTAATTTTTGAAAACCATTGGCAAGATCCAATTGAGATAATATCCGAGCTCCGTAGAGTTGGTCAAACATGTCGTCAATCCTAGGTAAAGGATACTTATTCTTGATAGTCCTCTTATTCAACTCTCGGTAATCTACACATAATCTAAGAGAACCATCGGCCTTGGTAACGAGCACTACTGGCGATCCCCAACTTGATGTGCTGCGTCTGATCAAACCTTTCTCCAATAAATCAAACTTCTACTTCTCTGACTCTTTCCTTTCCTTCGGAGCCAACCTTCGAGGAGGTTGTACAATAGGTCTGGTTCTTGGAATCAAATCAATGCGGAACTCTACTTCCCGGTGAGGAGGTAAACTTTGCAATTCTTCAAATATATCCTTGAAGTGCTGAACAATCGGTATATTCCTTATCTCCTCTTTGGGTACTTCAAGGGAATAAAGGAATCTGCTCATCAACTTGTTAGGCTCCCCACAATAAATATCCGTACCAACATTTGCAGCATCACTAATTCTAACAATCCTTTGATTATAATTTATGACTGCTCTAAATTTAGACAACCAATCCATACCCAATACTACGCCAAAAACTGTGAACCCAAGAACAAATAAGTCAGAAAAGAAATGCAAATCTCGATAAGAAATAGGCACATTCAAACATATGGTGTCAAGATTAGTCGGACCCCCAATTGGGTTCGACACATAAAGAGAATTATGGAGAATAACATATTTAAGATTCAACTGGTTCATTAGGTCATATGAAATAAAACTATGGGATGCACCGGTATCGAATAACACTCTAATAGGAATATCAGAAATGGATAATGTACCTTGCAACACCTGCTTTCCTTTTGGGTCCGTAAAAGTAGATGGTACTTCCTTAATAGTAAAATCTTTTCCTATGATCCCTTCTTTGGAAAAGGGCACTGGTTCTTCATATGTCCATGCTTCTTGCAATTGTAGCATAACAGTAGATTAGTCTCCGGACAATTATTTGCAAAGTGGCCCATTTTGTTGCACTTAAAACAAAGAATCTTGGTCAAGTCTAACTGCTTATTCTGAGCTGGAGCTCCACCTCCAGGCCCCTTTCCTGATCACTTTTTCTTCCCTTTGCGCTTGAAAAACGGCTTATTAGCAACATGGATAACTGATAAAGGTTGGGCATTAATTGCTGGCAATACTCCCTTCTGAACTCCTTGCTCAATATCAAGAGCTTCAAATCTCAAAGCCATACTGATCAGATTGGTAAAGGTACCGTTGAGATGATTTGTCATTTCCCGATGGAACTCTAGTCGTATTCCTTCCATGAACATCTCATTCTTTTTGAGTGGTGTATCAATCAATCCTAGACCAAAGCGAGACAATGCATAGAACCTATGCTCATACTATGCCACTATCATCTCCCCCTATTTCAAATCCATCAAACTTCTAAAAACTTGAGTCCTTCCTGCCTCTGGGATAAATTGAGCTTCAAAACTTCTTTAAACTACGCCCAAGAGAAATCTTCTTCTAGTGTATTCATGGCGACTGATTCCCACCAATCCATTGCTGCTTTCTAAAGCTAATGTGATTCCAACAATCTCTTTCTAGCATCTCCCAACCGAAGATCCCCGAATATCCTTTCACAAGAGTGGAGCCATGTTTGAACCCAAAATATGTTCAGTTCCATAAAAAGGCTTACCACCTAAAGCAATGTAATTCTTGGACAAGGTCACAAAGTTTTAAGGTGGCTGAACTTGCATCACTGCTTCCACAACCGGCTCTACAACTGGTTCATTTCTAGGAGCTCTGCCATTTCTAACCGTGTTAGTTCCAGATCCTCTCTCTCTTCTTCCTCTTGTACTGATTTTCAATAACCTGGATAAGTGACGGGTATTATTAGAATACAAATATAGGGTCAAACATGATAAAAGGTAAACATGCAATAAAGGAGCTAAAACCAGAATTTTAGGGGAGAAAAGGAAGCGCTCTCTCAAGCTTAATTTATTCTAGGGCACTGCTCACCCTATCTCTAATGAGTTATACCCCAAATCAGGCTAAGGTGTTCGCTCAGCCAAAGCTCTGATACCAACTGTGACGACCCACTTTTCTGACCCCTAGGAACGACACTTAACACATCCTCGGTGTTCGTGTGTCATTGCCCAAGCATCGGAAAGATGAATTATCGTGGGGTGAAATAAAGAACAGAATAGGAAACCTTACAACGAAACTTCTAAATAAAACATAGCAGTAAATAGTACATTAAGTTACTCCTTAACAGGGAGTTATAAGAGTTACACAAAAGTACTACAAATCAGCTTAGGCAGTAATAACATCCTGCCTTTAAAAATGCTAAAACAAAATACACTTACACAACCTAGATAATACATCAGAATGGATAACTAAGAAGATGAAAGCCTCCTGCCTGGACGTCGTCTTCAAAAGAGCCCAACGAAGACCTGCTACTCTCGGACTACTTATATAAAATGAGTACCCGAGAGTTTAGGGAAAATAAACAACTCGGGTCAGACGATATGTTTGGTGTGAGTAAAACTCTTTAAACAATAGATGTGAAATTAAACACAAAGCATGTGAGACCACGAACATAATGGGTTTACTTTCACATAAATCAACATCCAAACGTAAAGAATGGATAAATAATTAAACACCACGAAGAGTGGTTGACTCTTTCATGTGCAAATAAGGAGATAAATTTGAAGGTTCAAATCAAATAAGAGAAGGAAAATCTCCAACAAATGACTAAGAAGGTGCACCCCCTTGAAGTATACCTCTAATAATATACTTCTGAGAAGCTTATTGACTCTGTGACCCTTCTCGAAACCCTCCAAGCCGGACCCCTCCGAACCTTATCAAGTATCCGAATATTTCATATCTAATAGCGCTACCGAATCCAATCTAAATGAGATGTGAAAGTATCCTAATGGTAGAAACCCCACATAGCTTGGCATCCTCTCACGCTTTAGTTTTAGTCATTTTCGAAAAAGGATATCAATGCTTAATGTAGCAATAAATCATCTTAGAATGACGATAATAAAGAAGCTGAAGTAGCCGATAGCCAAGAAACCAACTATCCAGGATATATAACGATCGTATATGGTAATTAAGTCTTGTATACTTACCACCACCCATTGAATTCAAACTTGTACTATTTCCTGGTTAACAATGATACTAGACAAGTCAAGGTAGTGTTACCTCAAAGTCATGTCTTACAATTATTCTTTACTTTTGAAATAGCGACAAGCTTACTTCTTCGATGTTTAGTGCTAATTATACAAATAAATCATTTCCATATAAGTGAATCGCTTTACGGAAATTAATTCATTTCTATAAACAAATCAAACTTTTTTTCTAAAAAAAAATCATACTTGGCTTCACATTACAAGCATTAAATTTAAAACACTTTGTTAAAAGAGTTTACTAACTTTGAAACATCATTATAAAAAGGATTTAACAACTTAATACAGCCTATTACATGGATAAATCAACTTTTAAACTTTGTTAACTAAGTTGATTAATTAACTTCACTAACCTCTAATTTAAAAAGGGTAAATCACCATTAAAATATCATTAATTAATTTAGTTACTAATATTTAAATATAATTAAATAATAAATAATCAAATATCATTATTTAAAAGTGATTTATTTATTTAAAACTTTATTTAAGGAAAGATTAATCAAGGTTAAACAGATTTATTAACTTCTAAAAGTCATTAATTAAAAGGGTTAATTAATTTTTCTAAAATCATCATTAATTAATAAATTAATAAATCAATAAATCTTAATCCATTATTATAAAAAGATTAATTAGCCTTAAACATCATTAAACAAAATAACTAATTAAATTAAAAACATCATTAACTAAGTAATTAGTTAAATTTAAATCACATCATTAATAAGTTATTAGTTAACCTTAATCCTCATTAATTAAATAATTAATAAAATTAAATAATAATTATTAAAATGATTAATATTTTTTGAAAAAATCATTAATTAATAACTTGCTTAAATTGTAAAATAATTCCAAGCATGATAATGAAACCAAACGGTTTCGATAAAAGGTGATTTTTCGAAAGTGCCGATATAGCGACTATCGCTATACGGGCAATTAAGAATTCAAGCATAAACACAACCATACATCACATAACAAAGGAATGAGCATACATACATGATGAATTACAATAATACAACATATATCAAGCATTTATTTACAACGGGATTGATTTAATTACTAGATTTTCATATAACTTAAGATTCGCTTACTAACTTTCCGAAGCGACTAACTTTCAAACAACAAACTAATCCATCATCCAAACCATATCACAACTATACAATAAGCATTTAATAGCTACAAATATGAGAATGAAAATAGTTTAAATTTTATGGTTCAAAGGTGAAAGCTTCACTCACCAAAACGCACTAAAACAAAGTCTAACTTCCACCGGACTTGTCTAAACGCTAAGCAAACTTCCTTAACTTGAATTTATGCACTTGTGTAGGCTTGTAGTATACAACATGGCTTGGACAAAGGCAAAATTAGGCTCGGCCTGGGCTATATTGGGCTCGGCCTTGAAGTTATGAGGTGGAGATGGCCTTTGTTTTGGTAGAAGAGATGTTGTAGGTGAATATGTAGAGTTTTGTAGTGAAGAAAACTATATTTTGCCAACTTTAAACATGGACTTGGAAGCCATGGATGTTCATGTATATGAAGAGAAGAGAAGTGAAGAGGGAAATGAAAATGTAAAGTGAGAATGTGTGGAGATGGTGGGTATTTATAGGCAAAGAAGTGGAGTATTAATTTAATTCAACTTAAACATTTAGATAATATAAATGTTGTCATGTTGCATGCTTGCCATACCCCTCCACCCCACCAAGTGCACAAGCACACACCTCTCTCCCCTCTTCACCATGCCTTATGTCCTTGCTTAGTTATGTTTAGGGTTTTTAATTAAATTCCTAAGGTTATAAAATATGTATATGTACATAAAAGGTCAAATCATGTTTTATTTTCAACTAAGCATGAATTATTAACTTTAACACTATAATTAAGTAATCACATGACATATTTACATGTGTGTGCATGTGTATGTGAGTGATAAAAAATGTGCACTGTTTTTGACGACTTTCCGAGGCCGAAAAGTCAAAATTTTAGAAAATGTTTTTCGATCATATTTTCTATTTTTATTTGAACAATTTATTTTGGTAAACAAAATCTAAAAATGATTTTAATATCATTAATTAATATTTAAAATATGTTTATTTGGTTATTAAAATCCATTATTTAAATATTTCAAATTATTTAAATATTCAAATACAAAGCGATTAATTTACGGGTCGTTACATAATGTATGGTTCTATATTTAGGCTTGGTACTATATTGACATAGGAGTTTGTAAATTGTATAGTTATACATTTAGGTTATGAAGTTAATAGCCAAAATAATTTTCTTAATAGGCGAGGGAAGGTAAAGCTCATGGATCTCTTGTATCATTATTTCGTCCATATTGGGAGATCGTAGTAATCGATGTTGATCGACGTATTATCATATTTTTGGGTGACATTGGATTCCAGAATTTTTTTGGTATGTTATTTTCTAATACATATTTACATGTAAAACTGCACAGTATTTTCTTAACCCTGCATATTCCTCATTAGAGGAATTCAGTTGACCTTAAATTCTGATGCACAATTATATGGTGCATTAGCTTCTTTTTTTATAATGACCACCCATACATTTCACTTTGCTTTTGGAGGGATGGAAATTAGTCTTTTAGATTTTGTTATACTTACATGTATTTCAATTGGGTTACACCTTCCTTTACCTTACAATAAGCAGTTCTAAAGACATGATAACCCACTCCATGTTTTACTAAGTATTCCTGTTCTGACATGCTTATCAAGGGGTGCTTAAATTAGAGTAAGTTGCCTAAGGGATACTATTAGGAAGTTGCTTCGATAATACAACTCAGACATTGAGTTGGAGATAGCTAGACTATTTATCTTATACATGATGGTAAACCTTTTCTTTTCCAATCCATCCAGCGCGCTGCCACTAGAACATGTTACGACAGTTACGGGCTTTGATCTTTCTTCCCCTATTCTTTACGACTGGAGAATGGCTATCATAACCTACTTGTATAAGTCATTGGACATACAGTGTGTGGTTACTAGTCATGGTATCTCATAATGTGGCTTTTGGAAGGTTCTATGGTATTGGGGATACGAGTATAACTACAATTTGGCTCATCCCATAAAAGACCACAAGTTAGCATTATTCTTTCCCAGGATTGGTGCATGGTTGTTGCAGAATAGAAAGAGAGTATGTGGCGGTGAGGCTAGTCATGTTTTTGTCATTGCATGGAATTAGATAGTGTTACGACGTACATGTTCTGACATCATTTGGTAGTCGTATGATGGATCTTCATATTTAACATATCCTAGTACTTCACACGCTGGATTTTTGTCGGGAAAACGATTCCATTGTTATCATCTTCTCTTACTGCTGGTTGTATGTGGTATCATGGTGAGCATTATTAGCGTGAAATATACAGAGGAGACATGGTTCCTGATGGTCCTCGTCCTTATACAACATTTCTCAAAATGTATTCCATAGCCTCCTTACAGCTTTCGGCGACAAAAGGCTGGTGGGAATCGAGTTACTTCATTATTCCCAACTTGGATTATCTTCAGCTTTGGTATAGGTTCTACACTCCACTACCATATGCAGATTTTACACATGGAGGAGCCGTTGATTTAGTTGGGCCATATATCATCCATCCTGGTATTACACCCCATATTGTGTAGGACTTATCTCAGCCCACTCAGAGGTATCACTACGCCATAGATGACCTTCTGCAACACAAAAAAAATGTTGGCTCAGGCCCGAAAAATGTTGCCATAGGTCTATGGCAACACTTTTAGTGTGATGTAATTTTTGCCGTTGCCTTAGACCTCAAAGGCAACATTTTGACTATCTAAGGCAACATAAGTAATATTGTTGCAATAGAACCCTATTTGGGTCTATGGCAACACCCATAGGTATTTGTAGCAACATTCCAAAATGTTTCTATAGATATTAACTTTCTAAATTTGTGGGGCCCACAATGTAGAGCATATTTGATTTTTAATAAAAATAAATATTTATTTAATAAAATGCTATTGCATAGAATTTGATATTTAAACAGTAATTTATTTAAATAAATATTTTATTTCAACATTTGAAATAGTACAAATTCCTGACTCCACTATTTTACAATTCAATGATATATAACATTGATATTCACATATACAGATATTCCTCACTACATCACTCAGTTCACTCATTACATATGCAGTTTCAATTTATACAGACATCGACACTGACAAATATACGATGAGCCGAGCCGAAGGCGAGCCGAGGAGCGGGTCCGGGTGCAGCGCCGGGGGTCCGGGGCAGCGCCCGATTCATCCGATTTTCGGAAGATCGAGCCTTCTTTGAAACGACGTAAAATGATGCACCACACATACTTCTAAACCACCAGCCTCCATCCTCTAATTGCCTCACCAACAAACTATTTCAGTTGCCAAATCGTCTAATCACCTAATCACAATCGCTGATTACCCATTCCGACAACCCAAACATCTTCAAACTTTCACACTGCAAATTCGCAACAAAACCAAGCACCACCCTTGGCTGATAGCAAACAACATTGCTTCTCACTGCAAGCTATATATCTACAGATTTGGACCATCAACTCTAAGCAGACTGATTCGCCTTTCATCAACAAGAGAATCAAAGGTCAGTTCATACATGTACATTAGTTCAAAGCACCAAGCTATATATCTTCAGATTTGGACCATCATTAGCCTACAAAAGAAAAACCAAACTCGTTCACTCAATATCAAATGAACTCAATATCAAATGAATGGAGAACATATTCACCCGCATTCCTTGGCATTATACTAAAAAGAGAAGACCATTTGCTATCGGGCATATGAGAAGGACCTGGATCAATTTCAGGCTTAAGGGAAGTAAAAACTGCAGTAGTTCTAGGCAAAACATCAGAAGCAATAGCAGTACTGAGCTGGGCATTTAAACAAATAAATTGCAAGCATATAACATAACTCGCTTTATTCGACCCTTTGACTTCACCAACACCATCAAGCATAACCTTCTTACCCAAAGTAACACTACAATGCAGTTATCAGTGATAATCCACTGCCCTTATCACATCAGCAGCCAACAGTGGTGAAATAGGTGAATTACCTTTGACAATAGCAGCTATAGGAAAACCCGAAAGTAGAGAGCAACTAGGGTCGATGCAATTCACAGTCGATTCAAGCACAACGAATACGTACATCAATGGAGGAACTGGAGTAATAGGTATAACAGGCGGACTCAAGAGAGAAGTAACAGAGCCTCCTAGCAGCAGGAAATCATTGTCAGAAGCTAAGAAATCAGGCGGCAGCATGGTTGGTCGAGAAGAATGAGGCATTGAAAGCTCGATTAGATTTGGTTATGGATGGGTTCTCAAAAGGCGTGCAAGGAGGAGTACACTTCACTTAAGCCTGAAACTGGAACAACCATAGCCCGCCACATCACTTCACTGACCGCATCCAGACACATCGCCACTGCCTATCTTCTCACCGCATCCATATCTAAACTCATAAGAGCAAAGAGAAAACGAAGTTGTGTCCTCTAAATACTGGAGTGGAAGATTGAATAGAAATGTAATAGCATCAGATCCGATTGGGTTAAAAGGGAACATCTTCCATACAGATTAGGGAAAATGAAATTAGGGATTTGGAAATTGGGGGTGAGAACGAAATGATATGAAAAGTAAAGCGGGAAAACGAAAATTTGGGGCAAATTGTAGCAGTGATCCAGTTTAACAATCAGATTAAATGTAGACCGTTGGATCGTATTCACGCGGATTGCTAATTTTATTAATTTTTTAATTTAAATACATCTATAGCAACACTATATAAAAATGTTGCATCGTGTTACACTTGTTTAGCTAGAGCAACACATTTTTATGGCTAAGATAACACCATAAATACAACGTTGCAGTAGGACCAAAATTTTATATCTATCGCAACATTTTAGCTGGCAACACCTTGCAAAAATGTTGCAGAAGGTCATCTATGGCATAGTGTATGTTGCTCCACGACCTGAGATTCCATATGAAGGATATAGATGGTCTGTTGCTATACCTACTACATCTGGGCAGGATCGATATGTTGACATACCACATCCCTTAATCACCGATTATCCAGATCCAGCATCATTTTTGTATGAGGATTTATTTCAGATTCAGGTTGGTCTTAGGGATGTTAAACATAGAGAGCATAAACACAATATATAGGAGTATAAGCAGAGAGTTCTATATCTGATAGGACGTGTTCAAGATTTGACTGTTGAGGATGAGACCGGATACCACCATTGACCTAGACACATTCCTCACCTAGATACGATAGTTAATTTGAGTGGTGCTTCTAAATTCATGCATGTGGAGTTAGTGGGGTTGACCCTGATAGCGAGATTCCATACTACGACAATGACGACAACGATGATGAGGATGATTACGAGGATGATGATTAAATGATTTGTTTAGTTGGTTAGTTTGTTTAATTTACGCACTTGTATTTGAGGATTGTTTCATTTTGTCCTTGCATTGGAATATATTATTTATGTATTTTATTGCACTATGTTGTATTGTATTAGACTCTGATGTGCACTGGTTTTGGATTATATCCTATGTTATTCATGTTGTATCCTACTTGATATTTCACGAGTACCTGTTTTGGATTATATTCTATCATTTTTCTTTGACTGATATTACGCTAGTTCCAAATAATCTGTATGTTTTATACTATTACTATAGTCCTAAAATATAGGAAAATACGAAGTGGATAGGATAAGCTATAGTAAATATTTTACCATATACTACAAACTTCAATAAGAAACTAAGTGGATAAGATAAGGTATAGTAATTTCAGACCATACAGTACAAATTCAATAAAAATCTAAATGGGTAGGAAAAGCCATAGTAAACATCTAAACTATAGTACAAACTTCAATAAATATCTGAGTGAAATGGACAAGGTATAGTAAATATCTGACCATATAGTACAAACTCTAAAAAATATCCGTCGGATAAATGACAAAGATTTCAAGATATTTATACAATTCTAAGAGATTATATATAGATGTTATTTTTGCTACTTAAAACACAACAAATATAAACATGAATTGAATGAAAAGGTTATGTTGCTTCTCTTCCTCCTCCTTCTCTTTGTCTGATGATAGTTATATGCATGAAGACTATCAACAATAAGTAATATTATCTAAAGCACTAGAGGGTGTTCATTTACAAGAGATGGAGGAATCTTCCAAACAAGGTAGTAATGTTTTGGGGCTTAAAGGTAATTGAAAAAAAAGAAATTATCAATCAGTGCATGATCGAATAATGGCAGATTACTTTAAGGACGATCCATGTTTTAACATAATGAAGTTCAGATTAAGGTATCAAATATCCAGAGAAATCTTTGAGCGAGTTATGACAAGGTTGGGGGAGAGAAACATATATTTCACACAAAGATATAATACGTGAGGTCAATTGGGTCTTTCACTACATCAAAAAATGACAAGTACTTTACGAATGTTAGCTTATGGGGAAAGCGCTGGTAGGCAAGATGAGTACATCCAAATTGGAGATTCTACTGTCAACGAATGCTTAAAATAATTTAGTAAAATAGTGGTGCTAGCATTTGGCGTGCAGTATCTTAGAGCACACAATGATAATGATATCAATCGACTATTGGCTTGGGTGAAAACATGGATTTCTATATATGTTGGGTAGCTTAGATCGTATGCATTGGCGTTGGAAAAATTATCCAGTTGCAGCGTAAGACAACACACTAGACATTACCACAAGGCAACCATGTTTTTGGAAGCTGTAGCTTCATTTGATTTATATATATGGCATACATTTTTGGGTATACTTGGATCTTTAAATGACATTAATTTTCTCCATAGTCTTACTTATTTAGCTCCTTATCCAATGATACTACGCCAGCTTGTAATTACATGATACACAATGTACAACACAACATGGGATACTACCTTGTTAATGGAATATATCTGACATGGAAAACTTTATTCAAAGGTTTCAAAAGCCTTATAATGAGAAGGAACACAAATTTACTGCACAACAAGCTAGTTTAAGGAAAGAAGCTGAGCGTGCTTTTGGAGTTCTATAAGGTAGATTCCAAATTCTAAAAAAGTAAGTGTACTACCGTCACATCGAAGTGATATTGGACATAATGTACCGTTCTAAAGTACTTCACAACATGGTTGTTGAAGAAGAGAAGGGTGATGATAAACTATAGTTGCGTAATTACCTAGAACTAGAACGTCCTTTTGAGACTCCTCCTTTTAAAGAACCAAACATTTGCATAGTACATGAATATAGTTATGGAGATTAGGGATCTCAGGGATCATTTGAATTTGCATAGAGAACTAACAACGCACTATCATCATTTTGAAGCTAATAGTTAGGTACTAAAGATAGAATTATTATATATTTATTTGCATTGTTGGACTTTGTACTAGTTATGGGACTTATTATATTTATGTTTTAATATTAATGTATGAATTTGTTGAGATTGTGAATTGTTATTACATATAGTTTAAAGGAATGTAACAAAGGCATGAATTAAAACATGTAATACTAAAACAATTTCAAAACTAGATACATTTTGATAATCATCCAACACATGATAATAATTACCTAAACTACATGATAGTACTTGATGTGCACGTAAATGTGCATATTTTTACCACCATATTTAATCTATTTAAATTAAATAAATGATCATATTGGGCGTTTTAACTTGTTTAAACCAAATTCAAATTATTTTCAAATTGTCACATATTCATCTTCATATAAGGGTAAAATGGTCATTTTTGTGCATTTATTAATTTGTGAAAATTTACTTGGAATTTTCTATGTTGTTTTGTAGGAATTTTAGTGAATTTTACAAGTGGTTTCATGAAGATATGCATGCACAAGAGTGAATACAAAGGAATGGAGATGGAAATAATTCAAAGTGATGATCATGGAGGACCCCACTTATCCACGTACCTTAATGTACACTTAGAAGCTAATGCACATGCTAAAAGGCCATTAAATCTTCATGCACACTTAATGGATGATTATTTGAAGTTAATGATAACTTGGCCACCACAATTCCTAAGAGGGTATTTTGGGTAGTTCCCAAAAAAGTGAATTAGGGTTTTAAACTTGTATAAATACACGTATGTTTCAAGTAACCCTCTCTCTTCTTTTAGGCTCTCTTCTTTAGTCTTCTCTTGGTTAGTTTTAGTTTAGGAACAAAAATAAACAAAGCTCTTCTCTTTTCTTTTTCATGGCTACTTAGCCATTTTTTTATTTCATGTAATTTTTCTTTTTATACAATGTTAGTTAATGTTCTTTTACATTTACATGCTCTCTTTCTTATTTTGTTAGTAGCTTAGTTTACTTTTCATGCAAGTAGATTAGTTTTTCTTTCATTTGCTCTCTTTTCCTCTTTGTTTTGTTCTATGTTGCAAGCTATATTTGTTGATATGATAACAAATATGAGAGGCTAAACCCCTTCAAATTAGGGGCACTAAAGCTCTCTAATTATATAGATTCAACATTTTGATAATTATTTCTCTCTTTTTGTGCTTAATGGAAACATTGGATGTGGTTTAATGTTGTTGTTTAGCTTTGAATTTGATAGTCTATGTTGTTCATAACAAATAGGCTATGCTTAAACAAACAAAACACAAATTGCCTCTTCATCTAAATATGATTGTGGCAAAGAAGTGAATGTTTAAATCAAAAATTTGATGGTCTATATTTCTAATCAGTAGTTAATAGGCCATACTTAAAATAGATTTTGCTTTTAACTTTGTTGTCATATTTCATGAGAGTCAAAAGTAGTTTAAATGGTGTGTTATAGTTTGATGGCTTATGTTGAGCTAATTAATAGCACAAATAGGTCATACTTATGATAAGCACATCAATTAAACTTACTAATGATCAAAAAAGAGATATCATAATTTCATGTTGTGTTGAACTATATGATCTAGAGAGTGGAATTATCTCTAAATTGTCATTTAACTCTCATATTTTTATCACTTTCTTTTAGTTAGTTTTCTCATTTTCTAGTTTAAACATTCTCTCGAGTTTGGTATAATTTGATTGAATAGAAATTTAAAATTAGCAATTCCTTGCGGATCGACCCGTACTCGCCACATACTAACTTTTGTACGTCATGCGCTTGCGGTTATTTTTATTATAAATTCGTTCGACGGTTTTCTAAACCGATAGAATTTCCGTTAACGAACAAGTTTTTGGCATCGTTGTCGGGGAATTGATTTGATTTGATTTTTCTATTCTTCGAATTATTTTCATTTGATTTTCTTTTGTGTTTGTTTGCATTAAAAAAAATTGTGTGTTTGTGTGTAATTTTGTTTTCATTTTTGGTTTGTATGTTTATCATTTGCCTATTTCTTTCATTTGCATTTCTATCTAAAAAATTTTTCATAATCACATTTGAAAAAGAAAAAAAAAGTTTTATTTCATTTTCAATTTCTATTTTGAACTACATTGTTTTACTTTGCACTTTATATATCTCTATTACGTATATACAGTGAAACAGCCTCTACACTGACTCCCCTGTTAACAAACCCACTACTCCATTTCATTGCATATCGCCACTGTTTCCAACCTCAAACTACTTCGTTCAAACATCAATACAACCTATGTCACCTACAACATACCACTCAAACCATTACCCATTTTTCACCAACCTGCCAAACACTCCAACTACAAGTTACTGCTCTATCCACCATATATACCATTAGTACATCGATAGCTTGCACGAAACCACCAACAACCATACTTCCTTCAACCAACCGCCACAGTTTGCTAACAACTGGATTCCACTTGCCTTCATAACCACTACCCTCTGTTAACCATCCCCTCCACATATCTACATTCACATTTTCACTGAAACAATCTATTATTAACTAATTGCCTTCAATCTTCACATACAAAATTACAGCAATCTTCACATACAACTGTCCTTCTTCCATTCTCCTCCTAAACCAAAACCACAATTGGACTTCTAACCACCAAGCAACTTCAACACCCCCCATAATCTTGCAAGTTAACACTGTCAACTCTCTACTTCACACTACCCTGACAACCCCCTGCACACCTCATAAACAAGCTTCTCTGACAAACCACCAGCAACCACTAGTTCTTCACAGTGCAACATCTACAAGTTCACCAACATCTTTGTTCAACTACAAACTCCATACATCACTCTGTGACAACACTGCCCCATCACTGTCATACAATCTGCCGTTCACCACTCATAAACAAAACATACTCCTTCACTGCCAATGCAACTGCTCCACCAGCCACCAAGTCACTGCTTCCACAAGTGATCCTCTCACCACTGCAGTGCCTCACTTCATTGCTACAGCAACAACCAACCTTGCCTTACTACAACCAGTCATATACCATCACAACCCCATTCAAACCCATACAAGTATCACTGCCATTATCACAACAATCGACCATCAACATCTCCTCGCATCTTCTTTCACATTCCCAGCCTCAATCTTCCACACAACCGAAAAAAAAGAAACAAAAAAGAAACAAAAAAGAAAAAAAAACCTTACTACCTTTAACCACATACACATACTTTTGTAGTCAAACCCATACCATCGATCTCCTCCAACCATCGCCAAATCGAGACCACCGCCTCGAACCTAAAACTGACCACCACTGCCTTCGTTTTCACACCACGCAACACCAAATCTCCGAACTCTGGCCTCCAATCGACTGCCAAAAACAAAATCACGAATCCAGCAACCAGAAACCCCAATTCGCATTCGTGACTCTGAATTGAACTTCCCAAATCCCCAACCACCGCCTCGTCCAAAATCAGCAACCACGATCTTCCCCTCAGCCCCTTCCACTTGTGATTCGACCTAAGTTCCCTTGTATTTCTATTGATTTTGATTTTGATTTGTTTCTTTTTTCTTTGAACAAAGAAACGGGGAGAAGGGATTTTACGTTTTGTTTATTTTATTTTGTTTTAAAAAGAGAAAGAAAAAACAAACAATGGGCCTTGGAAACGGGCCGGGTTTGATTTTGTTTGATTTTAGTTAATTTTCCTTAAGTTCCCTCTCCTTTTGTTTAGTTTTCAAATTAAAAAAACATAAAAAAAGAGTAGAAAAAAATCCATTTGAATTTTCTTTTGTTAAATTTTTTGGTTAAGTTTTCCTTTTATTTTATAAAAAAGAACTTTCTTTTGCCTTTTGTGTTTGTTAAAAAAAATTAAAAAAAGTTGTATATATCTTGTTTTTATTTTCAAGTTGCCAAAGTAGAAAATCACAAGGAAAAGAAGAGCTTGCTAAAAACTGCCACTCTGCTTGCCAAATAAATTGCTTGCTTATAAAATTTTTTGCAGCTTTAAAATAATTGCTCAATAATTCTGCATGCTCTAGTATTGTGCTCCTATCTCTTGTTTTTAGTTGCTTTACATTATTGGTTGCTTGCATTTTATATAAAAAATTCAAAAACAAATTTCATCGTAGTTGCATTGTTAATACACGTTTAATTTCAGTTTTGCATTTCATCTTAGAATTTTGATTAATAATAACGGTTAGACATCGATAACACTTAATTGTATATTGAAAAATTGTCTTCTTTGAACAATCTAATTTATCGGTGTCTAGGCTATGGCAGAGCAATAATCAGTTATAAATATTACAGTGATTCGTAAATATTATACTGAATTATTTCTCTGAAAGTACTTAAACCTTCGGCTCCATTGCTACGGTGATTCGTGGTGCACTGATAAATCCAGTCCGTTACCTGGCTGAGAACTATCTTGTTGGATTAAGACAAAGTGTGATTATACAATTTTGGGTTAGGAGCTTCTTAGGATAAATAATTTGTAACTAGACCATTGCATTCATTTAGTTGCATTAGTTCATGCATATTTAAAAAAAACCAAAAAAAGTCAAAATCCAAAACTAAAAAAATTGTAAATATTTCTTAACTTAGTTTTATTTAAATCCTTTCTTTTGAAATTTATTTTTCAATCAAAAATCAAAAATAAAAAAAAAATTGAGTTAGTTTTTTATAAAAAAAATATAAAACCTTTTCAAAAAAGCTAAAAAAAATTGAAAATCCAAAAAAAACAAAAATCAATTTTCCATTTAGAAAAATAAATTCTTGTAAATATATTTTTTTATAAAAAAAACCCAAAAACATTCTTGAAAATGTCTGAATTTTCATATTCACATGAATTCTACGATAGTTGCGAAACTCAATATAATACATATAATTTCACACCAAATTCTTATGGATATTTCAACAACAACTATTGCTTAAACAATTCAAATTTTGGACCACAAAATTTTCAAAATGATGGCCAACCTTCAAATCTTGAAAATAACATTTCGCCTTTACTTGAAATCTCTACACAACAAAATCAAATGATAAATGATTTGTGTAATTCTTATTTGTGTGATAACTCAAGTCAAAATTTTCAAAGTAATCAAGATTGGAATTCACTTCAAAATGCAAACGATTTCGAGTATAACCCATGCCAATTCAATTTTGAACTCCAAAATGAATTTCAAAATCAAAACGAAAATGTGATCCACTTTTCAAATAATTTTGGCAATGGTAATAATCTCGACTACGATACGAGTGAAATTTTTTGTTCTCAACAAATCCAAATCGAAAATTCTCAAGTTAATAAGTATAAATTGGATTTTGTTGAACAAATGGATGAAATCTACAATGATCACATGGATTTGTTGTTCGAAACATATATGAAACAACATGGGAAACAAAAGCAAATTCCAACATGTGAAGAGTCAAATGATAATCCATCTTTTACCCAAATCGACGATTTTCAAACAACCACTTTTGAAACTGAAAATGATGATCTTAATGAAGTTGTTGAAACACGGTAATTGAGTTGGATTTCAATTCTTTTGAGGGTGTGGAACCAAATTTAAAATTCGACCTTCCTTTTCTCGATTTCAAAATTTTAAATACAACTTTGGATTTTGAACTTAAGATACGCAATGAAGTTGTTGATAATCCAACAAAGGAAGACGAATTTAAGGAACACGGTTTCTTTGGACTTTTTGAAAACAAGTTACCAAATTCTAAAGGGGAAGATTTAAAACACCATTTTGATTTTGAAATTGATAATTTCGAAAAATTTGTCAATGATGAGTTTGAATCTCAATTTGGTGAAAATAAACGTGAACTTCAATCAATCGTTATATCTACCCCAAAAATCATTGAAAATAAAACAACTCGTACGATTTTTAATAAAACGACATTCGTTTTCCCAAATCAACATTCAACTTTGAAATCATTTACGGTTTGGTTTTTCGAGCTTAAGCTGTGTCTAGTATACTTGACGAGACAAATGAATCGGTCTTCGGAAGACCGTTTCATTTACTCTTTAACGGCATACTTTCTGATGTCTTGTAAATAATAATCTTTTTCATGTAAATATAGGTCTTTTTTTATTTTATTTTTCTCTTTTCACTTGGGTTGACTGTGGGGACACAGTCAAAATTAAGTATAGGGGGAGACTCATCATCATTTTCGATTTTTCATGATTTATTTTTACCTTTTCTTTCCAAAATTTAAAAAAAATCTCAAAAACAAAAAAAACAATTTTTTAAAGCATATTGATCTATTTTTAAAGAAACACTATAGGATAAATATATGGTTTTGGTTAATTAAATTGAAATTTTTGAAAAATTTATTTATCTCAACAAAAATAAAAATGAAGTTTGATTACAAATAACAATGGTTTAACTAGTATATAGGAAGGTTCATACGTGTTAATTATGAAATATCCTAATTGAATATCTTTGTTTTAAAAAGCGGTGAATTCAAATAAAAGGATATAACATTTTTTTGTCTTCTAAGTTAAATGGTGCTAAGATGATTTTGCAAAACTCTCTCTTCAAAAAAAGACAAAAACAAAAAAAATTCTTGTATATATGTATGTAATTTCCATAATAAACACCAGAGTCATGTGTTCACACTCGTGTGTTCACTCGCTATGCTCTGTACCCTTCTCACGTAAGTCCGTAAGGTAGTGCACGATCGGTATATCTGGCCTCAGTTTATCTGATTTAGGTGTATGTATATAAAAATTATTTCTAAATAACGCCTACAGTCGATAAGTGTTCACACTTGTGTGTTCACTCGCCACGTTCTGTATTCCCCTCACATAAGTCCGCAAGGTAGTGCACGGGTGATATATCTGGCCTCAGTTTTCTGAGTTAGGCATATGTAAATATTTTTAATATCAATAAAAATTTTCAAATAAGAGAGAGTAAGTAAATGAAATCCAAGCACTGTTTTAACTTATTTGATTTGACTTGTTATTGAAAAGAAATGAAAATACCACTTTGATAAACTTTGATAATCAGCTAAGGATCTATTTCATGGTTACACTTTGTTATCAACTGAAACAACGAGTTAAACTATTGTCTATTTGTTATGATAACTTGATTTTTGTTGGAAATTTTGACGAGTAAATGACTTAAATTTTCAAGATAATAACCAAAACTTATATTTAACTTATTTGTGTTTATTTAAAAGTAAATCTTTCATTTGTAAATATTTTCAAAAACTCGCATTCATCTCTTTGTAAATAAATCTTGAATTTTGTAAAAAATTTCATCCTGCATTTGGATTTTGTGGATAGTATCCATTGAAAACCCTCACGAGGCAACACTCGTCCTACTGGGGACACCAAGAGGTTTAATGGCTTGTTGCATACGCTCAATGCAATCGTGCTCCCTACAAAAATGGATTTATCTTAGTTTTTCTTTATTCGAAGATGAATAAAAAGATAAGTGTGGGGGTATTTGATGTACACGTAAATGTGCATATTTTTACCACCATATTTAATCTATTTAAATTAAATAAATGACCATAGTGGATGTTTTAACTTGTTTAAACCAGAATTCAAATTATTTTCAAATTGTCACATATTCATCTTCATATAAAGGAAAAATGGTCATTTTTGTACATTTATTAATTTATGAAAATTTACATGGAATTTTCTATGTTGTTTTGTAGAAATTTTAGTGAATTTTACAAGTGGCTTCATGAAGATATGCATGCACAAGTGTGTATACAAAGAAATGGAGATGGAAATAATTCAAAATGATGATCATGGAGGACCCCACTTACCCACCTACCTTAATGTACCTTTAGAAGCTAATGCACATGCTAAAAGGACATTAAATCTTCATGCACACTTAATGGATGATTATTTGAAGTTAATGATAACTTAGCCACCACACTTCCTAAGAGGGTATTTTGGGTAGTTCCCAAAAAAGTGAATTAGGGTTTTAAACTTGTATAAATACCCGTATGTTTCAAGTAACCCTCTCTCTTCTTTTAGGCTCTCTTCTTTAGTCTTCTCTTAGTTAGTTTTAGTTTAGGAACAAAAATAAACAAAGCTCTTCTCTTTTCTTTTTCATGGCTACTTAGCCATTTTTTTATTTCATGTAATTTTTCTTTTTATGCAATGTTAGTTAATGTTCTTTTACATTTACATGCTCTCTTTCTTATTTTGTTAGTAGCTTAGTTTACTTTTCATACAAGTAGATTAGTTTTTCTTTCATCTCTCTTTTCCTCTTTGTTTTGTTCTATGTTGCAAGCTATATTTGTTGATATGATAACAAATATGAGAGGCTAAAACCCTTCAATTTAGGGGTAATGAAGCTCTCTAATTATATAGCTTCAACATTTTGATAATTATTGCTCTCTTTTTGTGCTTAATGGAAACATTGGATGTTGTTTAGCTTTGAATTTGATAGTCTATGTTGTTCATAACAAATAGGCTATGCTTAAACAAACAAAATACAAATTGCCTCTTCATCTAAATTTGATTGTGGCAAAGAAGTGAATGTTTAAATCAAAAATTTGATGGTCTATATTTCTAATCAATAGTTAATAGGCCATACTTAAAACAGATTTTGCTTTCAACTTTGTTGTCATATTTAATGAGAGTAAAAAGTAGTTTAAATGGTGTGTTATAGTTTGATGGCTTATGTTGAGCTAATTAATAGCACAAATAGGCCATACTTATGATAAGCACATCAATTAAACTTACTAATGATCAAAAAAGAGATCATAATTTCATGTTGTGTTGAACTATATGATCTAGAGAGTGGAATTATCTCTACATTGTCATTTAACTCTCATATTTTTATCACTTTCTTTTTGTTAGTTTTCTCATTTCCTTGTTTAAACATTCTCAAGAGTTTGGTATAATTTGATTGAATAGAAATTTAAAATTAACAATTCCCTGCGGATCGACTCGTACTCGCCACGCACTAACTTTTGTACGCCATGCGCTTGCGGTTATTTTTATTATAAATTCGTTCGACGGTTTTCTAAACTGATAGAATTTCCATCGACGAACAATACTAACACAATTAAGGACGATAATTACCTAAAAAGCATAATAGTAAACGCACATACGTGGAGATTATCCATGTATTTTGGGTTCTTAGTTACGATTATTAAGCATGAGTTTTTATTGTCTCACTCTCGATTGCATTTTAAACGCATACTATCAACCTCATCAACAAAGTCGTGGATTAATCCACTGGAAGTATCCACATTCACTCTAATTATCCATGCATGTGAAGTATCTTCGACCTTC
Organism: Allium fistulosum; assembly: GCA_030737815.1. Taxonomy (NCBI): domain Eukaryota; kingdom Viridiplantae; phylum Streptophyta; class Magnoliopsida; order Asparagales; family Amaryllidaceae; genus Allium; species Allium fistulosum. The sequence continues at coordinate 1,531,523,907 of CM060902.1, forward strand.
GTTTTCACATGATTATGATATGAGTATGACTTCTTCAACTCTACATTCATATTGCACTCTTCGACTTTGAATTGTTAATTTTTAGGGTTGTAAAAACCACCGACAATTGAAATGTTATCTGAGTTTGTGTTCAACATTTTTATGCTGGTATTCTTGAGTGAAACTAAATTGAATGTTGATATTATTCCAAATCTCATTTAAAAAGAATGAGAATTGTACTTGGATTTGAATTTTTTTTTGCATTCGATTCGTTCTTTTGTCATTACCTTAACGTGACGCCACTTTGCAAAGATTCTTAGGATACCACTTGCATTATATTTTTGAATGAACTTTGAAAAGTCTTTGATTTGATCATTCAGTGCGAAGATTATATATTTTCCTTATAGGCGCATGACAGGGAGCAGCATGATTCAGACAGTGATGTGATCGTTCACTAAACAAATTCCAACTTTACACTGTAGTGACAATGTTGTATGTAGCTGGATTGACATTATAATTTGATTAGTCAGTGACAAGATTCTAAACGTACACTGTAGGAACGTAGGATACGAACTTAGACTGGGATAGTGTACAAGTTTATTTTCAATATAAATATAACATATTTTAAATGTTTATAGTTCATTTTGCAATTTAGATGCTACCAACACTTAAAATGCTTATTTCTTACCCAGATCATACACAGATACCGATAATTTGTATAAACCATCAAATCCGAATCCATATTCATCATGAACCCCAACTACGTGGTACATTGACATAGGAGAATGACATTACGAGGATTTGAGACAAAGAGAGCTTGAATCAAAGATGCAACAACTAGGAAGAGACCTTGAACAACAACAACTACCTATCCGCCCTACGTAGGAGTTACATCAAGTAGTACCACAAGTAGATAAATGAGGTAGACATTGATGAGCTACAATCCCTAAATGTTATATGCTTCCGTGGTTATGAATCACCGGTTGTATTTGTATGAATTGGGAAAAATGTTAGTCGTTGATAGTTTGGTTGCCTACTTTATCTTAAAGGATGTGAATTAGGATAGTGGATAGACGACCGATTCCCATCTCGGGCTATAGCTTATGCTTTGGAATAAGAATAAGAGATCAGGAGGCTTCGTACAAAACTGAATGATGTTATGAAGCAGAACATTCTTCTTTATAGTCGTTCAACCTAGATGTTGGTTCAGTGCATTATTAACTAGTTTAATTCATGTATCCTTCATTTTCGTATGATCCTAAGGTGAACCCATTTGTTGACTTCAATATTGCAATCATGTACCTTATAATTATCTTAACATCTTGAGTTGAAGTCATATGTTGAAAAAGGTATAAAGGTCAAATGTAACTTTGGAACCAAAGAAAAATACATATGATACTTAATTAGCGAAATACATTGATAAATCAAATAACACAATCACATGGATGTAGAAATACTACTTGGAAATATACTGAAACATATTGACCTAAATGCATAAGCCAACGAATTCTGCTTGGTGCTCCTATATATAACATGAATTAAAAGTAGATTTGGATGATTTTCATCTTCCACTTCTTGAATTATTCTGCAATACCTATCACAAGCTTCCAAAAATTCACCATAAACAACTTTGGTTTTCAAAGACGTCCGCCTCCTTGTACAATCTGGATGATTTTGGTAAACCTCATTCACTAAGTTCCAGTAGCCATCATGGCTAACATACATACTGTAACATCCCCCTACTTGGAGGCCCAAAACTAACGGCTACGGATGCTACAATCATAAAAAGTTATTAATCCTCGGTGACCAAATACAGTAATGTTAGATACATTGATAAACAGAAACACAAAAATACGGAAAAAAATTAAAACAGCAAACAAAGTCCACATTTCATTTCAAAATATTTCAAATTCATTACATAATCTCAGTGCACAGACCACGTTCAGACAAAATATACTTATTACAATACGCCAAAAGCGACATATGAAGATGCCCCCTTGGATGATCAGAGTATATAATAAGGCAATAAAACAAGTTTGCCTTTACAACCAAACATAGCAGAAATAAAAGAACTCTAAGTAGCTAGCATGCCTCCTGCACGTCACCGAAAGCTTTATTCGTCTAAAAGAACACCTGAAAACCCTAAACCTCAAACTACTCAAAATCAATTGATTACCCAAGAGTTTAAGGGGAAACAAAAATTTCGAGTCAGACATAAAGTCTAGTATGAATAATAATCTACCATCTCAAATCATTTAGATATCTAGTGAGACCACACCGCTTAGCAGAACAGGTTTTCCCCTCACTGGTATCTTAAAAACTTTATAAAACCATATACTGTGCTCTTGCATCCGCAATGGTTAAAACCATTCAAAATAATATGATGATATACAAACAAGTATATTAAATCTGGATTACCCATCCTCATTCATCCTGACTATCTGCCTCAATTATAGTTTCTAGGGTTACTATTAACCTATTAGTCTTCAAGGCTTACTAAAAACTTGTTAAATGTTTATGGACTCCCTGTCTGATTTCATAGTTTTCATGGGATCACTAAGAACCTATTGGTAACTCCAATATCTTTTTCTCTTATCCTAGTTTTCATGGGATGACTAGGAACCTATTGACTAACTGTCAATATTTTAATCCGGATATAGTTTTCCTAGGCTAACTATAAATCTATTGGATCCTGCCAATATCAAATCTTAGTTTTCATGGGCTGACTATGAACCTCTTGGCCCCTGCCAATGTCTTTTACTTTATACAGTTTTCATGGGCTTACTGTGAACCCATTGGCCTCTGCCAATATCTTTAATTAAGATTTTAACATTTCTTAAGTTATATTCACTACCGGGTCAACATAGCTGGTTATTCTGCCCTTCCCCAAAGTACCGTTATTGGTTAATTACAATGTAAATGAATATATGAAGAAGCAATCATAACAACAAAATAATACCAACACATGTGGTTTAATATCCTTGAAATCATTTTATATAAAACTTGATCAAACCCTTCAACCTGTCATTCAAGGAAAACATCTTCAAAAACTTCATTTCAAAGCTCTTTATTTATGCCATGGTTTTTACCTTAAAATGAGATTGGGTTATTTCTTTTGAAAACCTTAAAACATCTCTTTCGAAATCCTTGGATAACTTCCTTAGAAAGCAAAGAAAACTCCTTTTCAAAACACTGTGAATATACCTTTCAAAGCCCTTGTTAAATAATCTCTTTTGAAACCAAATATACCTTTCGATGGTATCAAAACATTACTGAAGATCTTTAGAAACGTAGCTTTAAAACAAGTGAAAGTACCCCTTTCGAAAGTAATGGGTTTTACTTTTAGAAACATCTTTTGGGTCAAAGTGAATATAGGTGAAAGCATCTCCTTCGAAACCATTGATAAAATTGTTTTGGGGAAAATTTTGATGGTGTCGGAACCATCTATTCGAAAGCTCAAAACATTTGAGTAAAACTTAGAAGGATAGCATCGAAACCCCCTTTCGACACCATTGCCTGCGAAACTTATGACCCTATTCGAAAGCATTTAGGAAGTGGCTTAACATAAGTTTAAAACAAAAGCACCTTTCGAAAGCATTGATGACTTCAATACCCTCGAAAGGCATTTGAACGGCAACAAGGTTTCAACTAGGTCGGAACCATCATTTTTGAAAACATTCTTTTATAAACTAAGGGTCTCATTCGAAAGCTTTGTTCTTAATCAAAGAAAGCTGGCATCAGGTTTGAAAGCAAAAGGGTATTGACTTGGTCGAAAGCACCCTTTTAAAACGAGGTAGACGCTTATCTTTTAAAAATAAACAATGGTTTCGACTCTAACGAAAGTAATGCTTTCGACACCCTGCCTTCCGCTATTTACTAATTCACTTCATACCAATCTCATTGTTACCATGTGTATTGGTTTTGACGCTAGTAGGTTTTGGTTAGGTTGATTTCGACCGAGTTGATGTGGAGGCAAAGGAGTCGAAAGGTACTTCCGAAATAGGCGGAACCATCTTTTTTTGAAAATGCTGAATTAATGTTTTTTATGGCAATCACTTTATAACTAACCTGCCCATTTGTAATTCTTTGATTGGTTACTTTAAAACTTTTTAAACCCTTTACAAAATAACTGCCGCATTTATCATAATTAAATCAAGGAAAATCTTATGTTTAAGCAAAACCAATATTGCAGATAAGTCATTCTTTTAAAATAATTTATTTTCCATAGTAAATCAATTGGGAAATATCCCCAAAAATCACAGAAATTCACTTTCATCGTGTTATCAAACATATTAAATTTCAAACCCAATTTCTTCCTGAAATAGTCGAAATTAATTTTAAACCCAATTATGTCATATTTTCCTTTAAAAATTCATATAAATTTTCCATGGCTTGGAAAATTGAAAAAAATTGAAACCCTTCTCCAAAATGATGTTTAACCTAACATATAATTTTTCCATGGCATTCTAAAATCATTCACTGTCGGTTTTGCCTTAAAACTGTGTAGATTCTTATGTAAACAAATTGTAATAAATCAAACACATAATAATTCAAGCATATCATCATCCAAAACATCATAAAAACGAATTTAACCCTAATCCGAAAACATATGATTATAAAAACAAAATAGAGATGGAATGAATTATTGTTCACCTTAAATATGATAAGGACTTTGAGATTTGTTGAAGATTAATTCCTCCTAGCTTTAATCCTTATCTTCAAATTGAATTTCTCCTCTTTTCTCTTTGATTATGGCCGGCTCCTCTATAATACTTTGCGTTTTTAGGTTTTTAGAATGAACGTGAAAAATGAGAAAGTGAAACTTGAATGGGCAAATGACTATGTATAGCCGTGTATAATACGGCTATTTACTAATATGCCCATGTCTAAATTAATTAGCTTAAAACCATTTTATCCCATTTATCTTATTATTAAGCATGGCCTTAATTTATATTTTCAAATCTCAATCCCCTTATCATTCCAATTCTTACATTATTCTATTTAATTTATCCAATTAAATCTCTTTAATAATGTTATCAAAAATTAGGGATGTTACAGGCTCTCCCCCCATAAAGAATTTCGTCCTCGAAATTCTGTAAGGACTAAATACTAAACATAGCAATCATCTATAACAACCCCTAACAACCATACTAGCCTATCCGACAAGCAACTATCTATATAAATCTAATATAGACATACCCTCACAACAGATCAGGATAAGTACCTTTAATCCTATCTTCTGTCTTCCAAGTACAGTCCTTCTGATTGTCGCTCTACTGAACCTTCACTAACCCGACTGTCTTGTTCCTCAATCTTTTCTCATCCCTTGCTACAACCCAAACTAGTTGTCTAACAAAAGTCAAATTAGGCTCTACTATCAAGTCTTCCAACCCCGTCTGAGGAATAGTAGTCTCTGGATCATGCACATACTTGCAAAGATGAGACACATGAAATACATTGTGGACACCTACCATACTGCTTGGCAACTCTACTCTGTATGCAAGCTTTCCAATCCTCTCTATAATCTGGAATGGACCAACATATCTCAGGGCTAACTTCCCTGACTTTCCAAATCGCACCACACCCATCATCGGTGATAGATGAAAACCTTATCTCCAATTGAGAATTCCAAGTCTTTACGCCTCTTGCCTGCGTAACTCTTCTATCTGGACTGAGCTTCCTTCATCCTTCCTCGAATCAACTCAATCTTTTCTGACGCCTCCTATAACGATTACGACTTTTCAACGCTGGAAAGTCGACATTAATACGTCCACTATATCAAATGTCGCGCAATCGAATGCCGGAAAACCAAATTGTTAGGGTTAAAAAGAAGAGGTAGAAGAAGACAGAAGAAAAGAAAGGACAGTAAAACAGAAACAAAAACAACATCAGAATCTCACATTCACAGCGGAACAATATATAATAGATAATCACTAGTCTTTTAAACAAAGAACTATATCAGTTTATACAATACAACAATGAGAGTCAATATACAACTCAATACAACAATGGACAGTTATATAACTTGTCCTCATACAGAATACACAACGGAATAAATAAACAAGTACGAGAGTACGTCTCGCCATCCAGCTTGCCTCCAAAGCTCCAGAATATCCTGATAACATAACTCTAGGCTGCCCGTGTGGAAAATTATGGGCACCCAGAGTTTAGAAAGGGAACAATAAACTCCGAGTCAGTCATGGTGACTGGTGTGAGATCGTAAAACAATTATTTTCATAAAGAAAATAAAATTAATTCGCAATGCTTTTGGAAAATGAAACTACCATAAGACCTCCCGCCACACACACAATGCAAACGCAGAATTGGAGGAGATTTCTTCTTATGATAGTCAAAGATGCTTACTACGAAAAATCAGTTGATATTATTATTAATGTCTAGTGTGGAAAACATTTCGAAAGTATAATATAAATCTTAGCCAGCATAGACATTTCGAACTATGCCTACTATAGTTACCATCTAAACAGTGGTGACCACCATAAGTAAATGGCAGGTTCTACAACTAAAACCGTACAAGTTTCGTATTGGGAATTGGATTTCCAACAAATGGTCAGGCTAAGGAACTTCCTACTGCCAATGGGTACGCCTCTGGCAGGACGTCCCGAGAAACCAACCTGGCTCTCTTCCAACACAAGGCCGGGTTACCTCTGTAACTAGGTAACTACTACATGAATATGCCACCCCCCAGTCCTTTGGGACCTTTATCCGAGGCGCCTCAACATAACAACAATCACACAGTAAATGAGATTGGAGTAACCACATAGGTTAAATACCAGGGCTCCATACCTGATACCACCCTTTTCCAGAAGGAGATGACATACCCTAAAGGGCGCGATCCTCATAACCTTGCCGCATCATTCCTATTTCGACCATTTCCGGGGTGTGAGGTCTGACGAAGTCTCATCCACAAAGCTACGCTTTTTCACAAAGCCATGCTTTGATCACAAATGATCCATAAATGATCAACACACAGCAGCACTCAGCATGCCACATTACCAAATTGGGAATATATCGCTGATAACCTTCAACTACATAACCTCTGAGCTCGTACGTCTCAGAGAAGGGTGTTAAGCTAAGAGAATAAATTCTCCGCCACCAAACAGAAATGTATTTGAAAGAAATTAGCTTTATATCCCAAAGTGTAATATCAGACATGTAACCATACAAGTCTGTTCCGGGTTCGAACAGAACCGAAGGCACTTCCAAAGAAGCCCTTGCAAATCCGGATAATTTCTAATCACGTCTGGACTTCCCATCACAAGAAGAGTGATATATATCTCTATACCAGAGCAACTCGGTGCAGAGACATTCGACAGGTTGTCCTTTCATTTTTAAAAATACCCGATCTTCACATCGGTCTTCAATTGCAATTCATACACGTCGTATCATTATTCGGAATGGGTTATCTGACACAAAGGTCCTTTCCCAGCTAAACCGAATAATAAACGTTTGTTGTAAAAACAAATTCAAGTGCCATTTCAAAGACAATATTGATAGTCGGTGATTTAACTATCAACAACATTCACAACAATCATTAGATTTAAATAATTTTCCCAAATTATTTATTTTCAAAATATCTTCACAAGATATATATTTTTCCACACTTCAACACTTTGAAAACAAATTTCAAATCATTTTTCACCTTTCAACTTTTGAAAATCAATTTCAAATCAATTTCCTCACGCGGAATATATTTCCAAATATTTCTTTTAAAAACCAATTTTAGAACCTTTAATTTATATTTTTAAAAGCTACTTTGGAAATATACTCGGCTTTATAGTGAGAATATACTTTCACTTCAAAATGGTCCATTTAAACCAATTAAATAAATCCTTATCGATTTATTTTAAATTTACATTCCAAATCCGTAAATTTATTTCCACACTTTAAAAATAACTCAGTGTTTATTTTTAAAACAAATTTCCCTTTCCTTTATAAATTCCATTTGAATTTACATTCCCAAATATTCACTTTTCATATGATTTTCAAATCGATTTCTCAAATATTCACTTTCAAACACCAAATCAACTTTCAATTGATTTCTAAATTTATTTCAACCCCAAATCATTTTACAAATCGATTTCCAATTTATTTCAACACAAATCAATTTTTCATTTAACATCAAATAAATTTTCATATCGATTTCCCAAAGATTTAATTTCAAATACCAAATCAATTACAAATTGGATTTCAAACAAATTTATCACCTTTTAAAATAAATTCCTTTATCTCTTCCGAACCATCTAAATTCCATTTTTAAATAAATTCTTCAATTTTTAAATAATACTATTCAAAATCCATTTATAAAAATCTTTTCCCATATTTTGGAAATAATTCGATAAGATTTCAAAAATCAACTTTATGCTTTTAAATTCCTTCTTTGAAATTCAACCAATTCTTTCAAAAGAGATTTACTTTAAATTTCCTACTTTAATTTCAAAAATCAAATTTTAATTTACTTCTGGTATCCAACGATACCAAAAATACATTCGGCTAAATTTTATCCTTCAACAAATTCAATCGTTAATATAATCATTCACAGATTATAAATAAATTATCACACAGCATATGAAACAAATTCACACAGTATATGAAACAAATTAATAAAATTTGAGGAATCCAGTTGGATCCCTCCAACCTGTTTCCCTGCATCCACAGATGTTAGCACAATACCAATTCCACTTCGAGGTGGAATATCGTGGTATATGGGATTTATAAAAATATCATCCGCTATTATGCGGTGCAATAGGGTCTCATCCGCTATATAATGCGGGAAAATCAATCACTCCAATATATATATATATATATATTCCAATATATATATATATATATATATTGCTATATACTACTACCATATATACTATCATTCAAGCACACAATCAACACAATCAATAATTTTAAATATAACTATTTAAAATTAAACAAAACCCTTTGTCTAAGTGAGAAGATCTCACCGTTGATTTAATTTGCAATCCATTTTCCATTTCGGCTTGATTCTCGATTTATTGACCTTGTAAACAATGTATACAATTTATTAATATTTGAGATAAATTGAATAATTCAAGTTGCCATCTTTATCATTTTAATTCAATTAATTACTTCAAATTTTAAACTAATCTTCTTTTAATAAATATTTTTAGTGAAAAAAAAAATCATTAAATAAGCTTGTTAACAAATTAATCTCCATTATGATAAAATTAAGCTAGTAAATAAATATAGGTATATATGTGTATTTTATTTTATTATATTATTATTATCAAAACTACATATATACACCTTTCAAAAAAATCCTTTAGTAACTAAAATAGTTTAATTCACCATTGTATTTATAAACAAGATTACCAGTATATATTAAAAAAACAGTAGGTCACAGGGATGCATCTCCTTAATCCATATATATATATTTTAAATTAAATTTAAAACAAATAAATAAAACTGCTACCTCACGCATGCTCGAGATCCACCCAGAATTCGTCACCACTTAAACGAACCCACCTTCGGCCCTACTACCACACGCGACCACGAGCGTCATCACGACTTCGAGCTCTCCCCCAGATTCACCGCTCGACCATGCCTTTTCTGCCTTATCGCGACCATCACCGCTTGCTTGAACTAGCCCAGGGATCGCAATCAATCGAGATCCCCTATTGCAATTTTGCCTGGAATCGAGGGTTCGGCTATCCCCTTTTCGTTTAATCTCGACAAGTATATCTCCTTCTGTAATATTGTTTTCGAACGGAGAGAAGAGGGTAACTCGATTTTTGATTTGAATCTTGAGTGAAGACCGTAGCCATCAATTTCGAACGAGATTGAGTTGTTCGTTTTATTGATTTTATTTTGGACGAAAGGGCTTCGGCCATTATTATTTTTATTTTTGAAACTTTAGAAATGCTTGGCTGATAATATAAAAGAAGAAGGGGACACGATGATGTTTGCGTGTACAAGAACAATTACAGTGATTAGCAGAGGAGACCAAAAAGCTTTGATGCTGAAAGAATTTCAGCTGATGGAAAGAAAAAGCTGATGGGATGAATTTGACTAGCCAACTTATATATAAAATATTATTTAAATTTAAATTGTCTCGATAAATGCAACTCAACATTTCGATATCCTATCGAGGCATGCCGCTAGGCGTTTGTAATGTTATACGCCTATGCCGAACGCAATGGAAAAGGTTTCGAGTTCAAATTCGATCGTATGGAGAAGATAGTTTTTCGAACCAGTTATAATATTGAATTTTCGATTTAATTCCAGCGCGTTTGCTTATCGTACGCTCACACATCAACTCCAAACGTTACGAAAATTGAAATCCAATAATAATACACTATTACGGATCCAATGGAACTGGTTTCGTCGAATTCCGAGACTGTGCCTTGAAAGACTATCTTTAAATTCCATTTAAATGATATATTTCCAAACTGAACAAAACAGTTCCAAATTCAATTCTGAAAGTTCTATTACCTTCAGAATTATCAATATAAATTTTCTAAGCCTTAAAAAATATTTTTAATCAGCTTAAAATTGAAGATCCAAATTTTTACCCAGTTTCAATAATTAAATTCAATAATTTAATTGCCAAATTCATTCTGATATTTCGAATTTCAAATTAAACTATCATTCGAATATTTAAACTCAATTAAATATTCACATTTCAAATGTCAAAAATTCAGGGTCGTTACACCTCCCTAACTAAATCTGGACCTAAGACTAATCTATCTTCAACCACCATGTTGGTGATTTGCATGGCCTTCCATACAAAGTTTCTAAAGGTGTCATTCCTATACTAGTCTGGTAACTATTATTATAGGAAACCTCAACCAAATGTAAGTGATCTTTAAGATCCACCAAAGTCTAATACACAAGCTCTTAATAAATCCTCGAGTACCTTGTTGACTCTCTTTGTCTATCCATCCGTCTGAGGGTGATATGCAGTACTCATATTAAGCTTGGTACCCAATACTTCCTATAAACTCTTCCAGAATTCACTAGTGAACGAGGCATCTCTATCATTGACTATACTACTAGGAACTCCATGTAGTCTAACTATGTTCTTCATAAACAACTTAGATAAAACAATTACCATCTTGGTTGACTTAACTAGAATGAAATGGGCACTCTTGGTCAACTTGTCCACTATAACCCATATTTTTTCATTACCTCTATTTGACCTTGGCAAACCGTTTATAAAATCTATGGATATCGAATCTCATTTCCAAATTGGATTCCCTAATGGTTGAAGCAACCCACTCGGCATCTGATGTTCAGCTTTCACTTGTTGATAGTTTGCACACTGCTTAACCCACAAGCCAACATCCTTCTTCATACCTTCCCAATAGAAGCTCCTCTTCATATCCTGATACATCTTGGTCCCTCCAAGATGAATTGTAAACTTGGATCAATGACACTCTCCAAGAACTTCTTTCCTAAAATCCTCCGCATTCGGGACACACAATCATCCCTTCTTTCTCAACCACCCTCTTTGGTCAAGACTAAATTCCTTTAGATCATCGATCTCTGTTCCAACCTGAAGCCTTTTAATCCTCTCGGCTAATACTAGATCCTCCTTCTACTTAGAAGCAATGCTTTCGATCAATAGTGGTCGAACTTCTAAAAGGACAACATGGTGGTACTTTGACTAGAACTAGCAATCGATCTTACCTGCACACCACAACTGGCCAAAGCTTCTAAATCCTTCTACTCTGCCAACATAGCTAATACCACATTTTGATGTCTTTGGATAAGAGCATTCGCTACCTTATTTCCTTTCCTCGGTGTATATTCTATACCAAAATCATAAGCAGCCAAAAACTCCAGCCACCTCTGTTGTCTCATATTCAACTCCTTTTGAGAGAATAAATACCTTAAAGACTTATGATCGGTATAAAGCTCAAACCTCTCCCCTAAGAGATAATGTTTCCAAATCTTCAATGTAAAGATCACTACAGCCAACACCAAATCATGAGTATGATATCTCACTTCATGCGGTCTAAGCTGTTTGGATGCATAGGCAATAACTTTACCCTTCTGCATCAACACTGCTCCTAATCCAGTTTCGCATGCATTAGTATACACCATGTTACCTGAGGGTTTGACTAGGCAACTAGGCACTCGGCACTTATATATCGTTCGGCATGGAGAGTCGTTCGGTATTGTACATGGATCGGCATTCTAGAATGATCAGCATACCTGGATCGTTCGGCATTCCATACTGCTCGGCATCCACACTTCGTTCGGTATTCAGTGTTGTTCGGCATCTAGAGATGTCTGACATCCAGAAGTGTTCGGCATTCATCCAATCTTGATCGGCTTCAACTATTGCTCGGCCTGCACTCTCCACTCGGCACATCAGTCTGTTCAGCATCAATCTGTTCGGCGTTAGTCTGTTCGGCATCAGTCTGTTCGGCGTCAGTCTGTTCGGCATCAGTCTGTTCGGCATCAGTCCACTCCGCACATTAGTCTGTTCAGCATCAGTCTGTTCGGCGTCAGTCTGTTCGGCATCAGTCTATTCGGCGTCAGTCTGTTCGGCATCAGTCTATTCGGCATCGGTCCACTCGGCACATCAGTCTGTTCAGCATCAATCTGTTCGGCATATATGGTTCGGCACACAGAACTCATTCTTTCTGGACTGAGTTATTCAGCTACCAGGCCCACCAGGGAAGTCCCACCCAACTTTGTCTATAAATAGAGAGGCAGGGGCACAATGAAGAGGACCTTTTTTCGAGAACACTGGGGAGACTCTGCCGCTTTCAAGACTCATTCTCTTTACTTAGCAATTGTATTCAAGTAGTTGGTATACGGATTGTATCTGTAATCTATTATCAAGTAAAGCAATAACAATTAACTTCAAAGTGGACGTAGGCAGTTACGCCGAACCACTATAAATATGGTGTTCTCGTCTTTGCATTCAATTTAGCATATTGTTCTTTGTTTAGATTTACTTTCATCATTTATCTCTCTACACAATATTTCTTAACGAGGTTAGTGACCAATTTTGGTGCTAACACACCACAACCCCTAGTTTCCATTTGGAACTACTAACACTGGTGTATTGGTCAACAAATGCTTTAACTTAAGGAATGCTTCCTCACATTTATCGGACCAGAAAAACTTCACATCGTTGGTTTACTTAGTCAAGGGTGCTGCTATCCGTGAGAAATCCTTAATGAATCTCCGGTAGTAGCCAGCAAGTCCAAGAAAACTCTTAATCTCAGTCACCGTCTCTGGTCTCTTCCAATTATTCACCGCTTCGATCTTATCTAGATCAACTGACAAGCCTTTCTCTAAAACCACGTGACCAAGAAACTTAACCTCATTCTTTCAAAAATGACACTTGGTAAACTTCATCTTCAGCTGATTCTGCCTCAGCGTCTCAAGCACCACTCTAAGATGATCCTCGTGCTCTCTTTCATTCTTAGAGTATACTGAAATGTCATCTATAAACACCAGTACAAACCTATCCAAGTACTCTTGGAAAACTCGATTCATCAAATCCAAAATGAAAGCAGGTGCATTCGTTAATCCAAATGGCATCACTAACCACTCATACGAACCATACTTAGTTCGAAAAGCTGTCAAAGGTATACTGTCCTCTGCCACTCTTAACCGATGGAAAACTGTCGCCAAATCCAACTGGGAAAACACTCTGGCTCCACTCAACTGATCGAACAGATCATCTATTCTTGGCAAAGAATGCTTAGTCTTGATCGTCCTCTCGTTCAACTTATGATAGTCGATACACATCTTTAACGATCCATCTGGTTTCTTCACGAACACTGTGGCCGCTCCCCAAGGCGAACTGCTTGGCCTAATAAAATTCCTTCCTTTTAGATCCACTAGCTGCACTTTCAATTCCTTCATCTCAGTCGGTGTCATACTGCTAGGTGGTCTACTCACGGGTTCATCTCCGGGCATAAGATATATACGAAACTCAACTGCTCGTTTCGGTGGTAGTCCTGTGACTGGATCAAAGACATCTGCAAACTCTCTTGCTACTCGAACCTGACTTAACTCATCTCCTATCTCCACAGCACTAAGCAAAGTACTAACACTCCGGTTAGAATTCTCCGTTGAGAATATTACTCAGTTATGTCTATCAGGGTGTCTCGGTGATGTCTCCCTATCCTGACGAAATATTCTTGCCTCGTACCTACCCAACCAATCCATACCTGAAATGATTTTGAAATCTACGAAATTGAAAACATACAAACTGCATGCAAACTTATGACCTAACAAATCAAGTTCTAACTGGTCACATCTCAACCATAGAGTTGCATACCCTCCTATTGGATTTGCAACCCTTAAGGAAGTAACAAGGTAGGTGGGTTCTAAGCATAATCTATCAACCAAACTCCGAAACATAAATGAATGTGATGCACCGGTATCAAAAAGCACCCAAACTGGTATATTCTAAATCAAAAGTGTACCTTCCATCACAGCCTTCCCTTTATCAACAGCAGTAGGCCTAGCTGGTCCAATAGCAAAAATCTTTCATTTGTCCGCCCTGACTGGCTCTGGACATTAATTCTTGTAATGTCCAACTTGATCACAGTTGAAGCACTTCACATTCTTCTTATTTGCAGCCTTCTTCCCATTACCTGACCGGCACTCATTCTTATAATGACTCTTCTTGTCACACTTAAAGCAAACTAACTCCGTCTTTACCTTCTTGGCAGTATCTCCCTTCTCGGCTCCCTTCTTCTTAAAGAACTTTCTCTTCTTCCCTTGAGAACCTTGGATTTCCACTGGCTTCTCTCTAGCACAACTAACAAGCATCTCCTCATGGCGAATGGCCATCTCCGCAACTAAATTACTAGGATCACGGAGATGTGGCAGGGTCGCCCTAGTAATTTCGGGCCTCGGTCCCCTAATGAACATCTCGTTCCTTCTGATGACGGTGTCTATAGTATTATGTCCATAACGTGACAACTCCTCAAACTTAGTGGCATACTCAACAACCGACATCTCTCCCTGCTCCAGATCCATAAACTTCCTCATCAGCTCTGACTTAGCAAACTCGGACACGAACTTCTGCTCAAATCGCCTTCTAAACTCAGCCCTAGTCAACTACGCCTTCTAAACTCAGCCCTAGCTCAAAGCGCTAACCCTTGTAACTGCCTAGAGGCCAACCTTCTGTTTTGTCCATCATCTAAGCCCAAATCAGCAAATATGCGTTCACAATGTAACAACCAATTATCTACCTCAGTAGCATTCTCCATCCCCATGAATGGCTACCCACCCAAACTAGTGTAGTCCCTGCTAAGCTTAGCATAATTATTCCCAACTGGATCTACAGGATTAGCTCCTCCTACATTTCCAGCAACTCCAGCGGCAGCTCCTTCTTGCATCATATTGACGAAGAACTGATACATCGCCTCTATATCTACTGGTGGATTTCCAACACCCATATTGGCATCAGCATTTTGGTTATTAGCATTAGTCGGTCGACCCGGGTTCCTCTTGGTGGTGGGTCAAGCATTTCCATTAGTTGTGGTGCTTCCTCCACCGAGATGTCCTCTTCCGTTTCCTGCTTCCGTATCTCCTTTCTCGTAAACCTGCATATGAGCCTTAGTAAGATAAAGAAGAACGTTCTAAGAGAGCGGGGAGTACGTACTTATATATATAACCATATATCAAATACAAGTTACTATAGCGTTAACCCAAACCCCAATCTTATTATCTGATTTATTGGATTATGTTTGAAAAATCTTTTAGGTTTAAATTTCTTTGATTGGTTACTTTAAAACTTTTCAAATCCTTTACAAAATAATTGCTGCACTTATCATAATTAAATCAAGGAAAATCTAACGTTTAAGCCCTTCCATTAAGCAAAACCAATATTGCAAATAAGTCCTTCTTTTAAAATAATTTATTTTCGATAGTAAATCAACTAGGAAAAATCCCCAAAAATCACAGAAATTCACTTTCATCATGTTATCAAACATATTAAAATTTCAGACCCAATTTCTTCCTGAAATTAATGAAATTAATTTTAAACCCAATTATATCATATTTTCCTTTAGAAATTCATAATAAATTTTCCATGGCTTGGAAAATTACAAAAATTGAAACCCATCTCCAAAATCATGTTTAACCTAACATATCATTTTTCCATGGCATTCTAAAATCATTCACGGTTTTGCCCTAAAACTGTGTAGATTCTTATGTAAACAAATTGATATAAAGCAAACACATAATAATTCAAGCATATCATCATCCAAAACATCATAAAAACAAATTTAACCCTAAATCCGAAAACATATGATTATAAAAACAAAATAGAGATGGAATGAATTATTGATCACCTTAAATATGATAAGAACTTTGAGATTTGTTGAAGATTAATTCCTCCTAGCTTTAATCCGTAGCTTCAAATTGAATTTCTCCTCTTTTCTCTTTGATTATGGTCGGCTCCTTTATAATACTTTGTGTTTTTAGGTTTTCAAGATGAACGTGAAAAATGAGAAAGTGAAACATGAATGGGCAAATGAAAATATATAGCCGTGTATAATACGGCTGTTTACTAATATGCCCATGTCTAAATTAATTAGCTTAAAACCATTTTAGCCCATTTATCTTATTATTAAGCACGACCTTAATTTATATTTTCAAATCTCAATCCCCTTATCATTCTAATTCTTACATTATTCTATTTAATTTATCTAATTAAATCTTTTGAATAATGTTATCAAAAATTAGGGATGTTACACATACCTCTACACAACCTCAATTCATACCTATGTTCAACCTCAATGTAGGATTTCATAAGTACCAGCAACTCTAGAAATGACCAAGTAACGCCGAGCATTTTAGCAATACCTAAGTTTATCTACTAGCTTTGTACAAAATGTTTGGTTCATAAGAAACTTTATAGTTAAAGTATATGATTTATGGTTGTTCATTGCACTGTCACGAATAGACAAATATCCAGATATGGTCATTCAAAAAAGGATAGTGTTATTCCACAACTTCACCATTTTAACTATTACACTTGTGTGATGATATGGGTAAATTAAAAAATATATTAAATATACACTGCATAAAAAATAGACAACACCCATACTAATATCACAAATGGACAAAATTCCAACTTTGCTAGTTAAGTAGAGGACAATTGTATTAGACATAACCGTGCAAACTTAACTATTAACTACAATTAAAATTAATCTTCATTACAGCATACATAAGTTACAACCGAAATTAAATTTGAAATAAACTTGTAAAACATAAACAACGTTACACTAACCCTTAAACATACAAGATATGACTGACAGTTAGATGAACCCCCTATATACTAGCATAATATTCTCTAATTTTTCTCTTCATTCCCTCATGTTGTTTTGGTTCAAGTTTAGAGAGGTCACAACTTAACATAGCCAAAATTGACTCTTCTATCTTCATCCTCATTTTCTCTCTTTTGAGTTTCAAATGCTCTTCTTGCAAACGAATATCTACTCTTCTTTGTTCTTCCTTCTTGTCCTTGCGCTCATTCCATTTCTGCAGTCTCCTCTGCTTCTTTTCTTCCTCCAACAGTCTTGTATCTTTATGCACTGAAGACATACATTCAACTATTCTATCGTAGTAGGCATTGTAACCAATTTTATTCTTTAATCTTCATTTTCCTGCAGCCGTCCCTGCATTGTTACTATGAAATGGAATGGTTTCTTATTCTTCAACAGACTTTGGGGAATCGCAATCTCCCATACTGGAATCGGGATTCATTCTTCTTAGTGCAAACTAAAGTGTGATTCTTTTTTATCATGCATCATTTGTCTTCCTCCTTAGGGAGATTGTAAACGTGAACATTAGGGGAATGTAATAATAAATAATTTACTATAAAAATGGTTGATCATAAAAACCTACCAAGTTAACATCAGTAGCCCCACTTTGTTTTCTTGTCTCCATTACTCCATGATCTCATTTCATTTTTGGCATGTCGTGTTCATACGTCTCCATTGAGTATTTAAAGAGTCAACATTTTTAGGAATACTATTGGGTAGATGAGCATGTAAAAGGTTTGAAATAGACGCCTAAAAAGAAAACTCAGTTTGCGATGTACTTTTCTTATCATCAACAGAACACTCTACCCAACAAATAACAAGTTCCTCTTGTTTGTCTTTTAACCATTTCCATTGATACGTAGAACATTTAGATGGAGTTTCATTTACTTCAGGAATTGAGAACTCATTTATGTTGATTCCTCCTAGATTTGGTCTTCTTTGAGTCCATTGGGATTTTTGATTAAATAATTATTTCCATCCCATAAGATTTCATCTTCTAGAAAGCCTCCATACTTATTTTGGTTTTGATTGAAACCGCTTCGATCTACTTCACAATGAGAAGTTAAATTTCTACTAGAGTTGTTATTTTGTGTGAAATTACCTTGAAAGTCGCCTTTAAAATTTTGTGAACAATATTGTGGACTAATATTTGAGTAGTGGTTGTTTAATTGACCGTTGAAGCCTTAACTCGTTTCTTGCTATTGTCGATGCAAGCGAAATTGGGATGCGTATTGAGAATTTTGTTGATAATTCTAATTGCTCTATCGATTTGACACCAAATTATCATAAACATTAGAATTTGGATTATATTTTTGAAATCATTGAAGTAAGGAGGGGGCATCGGTTTTTTTCCTCTTTGATTGTTAGACATTTTTGCAACTAAATGTTATACCAATTTGTGTGATTTAAGAGATGATAAAGAAGAAGTGAGAAGAAAAGTTTGTACTTGAAAGAGAAAATTTGAACTAATTTATAGAAATCAAGATGATGGTCAAAAATATATTGATGTTGCCTTATTCGGCATAAATACCAAATAAATCAGCAATGGTAATATATTTTTTATCATTGCCTTGATTTACCCTGCTATTCATGCTAAAAATGGATCAACGCCTAAAGACCGGTAGAGATATTTAGATCTACCAAAGAATAAACAAAAAACAGATAAAACAACAAATTTTTTAAAGTAGTTCGGTAATCTTTTGCTTACGTCCATTGTATTTTATTGATTATTTGATTATGAATCACTACTACAAGAGATTGACAAGTTTTTATAGCCTAGAACAACCAATAGTATCTGCTATAGTGACTTTAGTGGAGGAGAGTTAGAAGATGAAATGCAGAAAGTCCTTTTCCAGTAGTTATAGGGTCTGTATTTATAGGGAAATCGTCTAGCAGAACCGAAGGCCCATGAAACATCGAGTCTAGATCCATATCAAAGTATGCAGAAGTGAGCATCGAGGCCCACATAAAGAAGCACTCGGTACCAAGTGGTTCCACTTGGCCAAGTGGTTCCACTCAATACCGACCGGTATCTATGGGAGGCCTTCTTCTTTTATTCTGCTTTCTACCTTCGATTAATTATGTTTCTCACACTTTTCCTTTGAGATTGTGTCATTTCTGATAGTTCCCGATATTGCTTGTTCTTGTCTGCTTTCTTTCCTTTCTTCCAGAAAATCCTAGGAGTTATTCATTTGTTCCTTGAGAAATGCGCCCCATGACGATCACTTCGAGCTAGGGCTTCACGTGCAAGTGTTTTTGGGGGACCCATGTGAGGCAAAAAGCACTCGGCACCGAGTGGATGTACTCGATACCAAGTGGTTCTTTTGAGTCCAATTCCTCTTAAACTTCTTGATTGTGCCTTTACTTCCATACTAAGCATATTCCTAAGTCTGTGAACAGTTATCTTCATCCTGACATTCTAATTCTAGTAAGAATCTTTTTAGTCAAAAAGCCGGATAACACTTACCTCCCATAGTATTCTTTCATTGAAAATAAAGCATGCTCTGGAACAAGACAAGCGTTCACAAGCATCCATGCACGTTCGTTGGTTGTCCAGGGGTTGCTTCAAAGTGTTGCTTCCATTTCGCAAATTTCCATTCAACTGCTCTACATAGCTGAAATTGTATCCTTCGTGCTAAGGACAAGATCTACATTTTGGAGATCGTTCCACACCTTTCTCTAAATCATTCCACTACCTTTTACTCAATTTTTGTCCCCAAATTTAACTCGGTATAGAGTGGTTCCTCTTGGTACCGACTGCTTTAGCTTTTCCTCGAGTATAAATATTAGAGGCCTAAAGAATTTTCTTACTTTTCCATTCCTTCATGCCGACTATTTTCCTTCTGAGCTCTTTGCCTCCCAACCTCTTGCAACCTTCGCTCTGTCACTTGAAGCCATCTGCCATCGTTCATCTAAGGCTGCCGCCAATTACCCTAGTTCACCGCTGTCACCAGGCCGATGTCACCGATCTCTCTTGTCCTTCTACTCGAAACTAGAATTCGACTTAAGCTAAGGTCGGCGATGCTTCTAAGTTGAGATGATGATCATCAGGGATGGAGATTTGGAGGGCGTTATTATGGATTAGCTGAAGTTTGGATTGGGAGTTTTTATGGTTTGTCTCGGGTTCATCCTATGTCGTCTCTAAGTTCATCCTAGTGCATGCTCCCGTCATCTTGAGGAAATGATTGGCTCCTTAACATCTAGTCCCAGAATTCATGAACATTTCGATTAACTTCCTACAAAACTCGATCGATCGCATTACGTTGTTCGAATACTGATAGGACGGTTCCCCTTCAAGAATGGTCATATTGGTCAAGCTCCAAAACTCGAATGATTCCATCGCCCAACATCTTCATTATCAAAATATTCTTATTGCATTGCATTCTCAATTCCTGCACTTCCTGTGTTCCTGCAAAAGAAAAACATGCACGTCACTCTGGAAAATGATTTCATTATCGATTATCCAACGATAACGGGTAAGATCCAAAGCATAGTTCCATCGTGTGTGTGGCTCATTTTTCTAGCATGAGCGAGCTATCTACACAATGTAACGACTCACCTTTTCAACCCTAAAAAATCGACACTAATACATCCATGGTATTCATATACCGAGCATCCAAGTGAGGAAAAGATAGATTGTTAGGGAAAAAGAAAGAAATGACAGAACATAATCTCACATCATGATGAGTAATATATAATTTACAACATATCTTAATAAAAGGAAACCGTAATATACATACATCAATCACAGTAACTATCTATCATCAGACTGGACATTTATAACAACATGTCCTCACAAATGCCGATAAAAATAAACAACCAATGCGGTGAAAATAAAATATATATGAATACATCTTGGAGGCATCCATCTCGTCACCTAAGCTCCAAAGCATCCAAACTAAATCTAGAAAACATGCTCAGGCTGACCCGAGCATTATAAAATAATAACACCTGGATCAGTCTGGTAAACCAGCGTGAGAAGCACATATCATCTGAATTTTAATGTTATAAAACCTTTCAAAAATAAAGGTATCTTGTAAGACCATGCCGCACATAAACACAGATGAGTTTTTACCTTACGATAACTAAAACATTTCATAGGAAATAATGTGATATTATAATAATGTTTAGGGTTTAAAATAAAATTTGAATCATATCCAGAATTGTTACATTCATTAAATTATAGCATAATAGGTATACAATTATGTCTGAAGGCACTTATTGGAGAATGGATTTCATACTGACAAGGTAAGGGTCTATCTTCTGTACAGTACGCCTCTAGAGAAAATGTACCAAGGCCATCTTAATTGCATCTCTGCTACTTAGGACCAGTCTACCCTTTCCTGGATAGTACCGAATATTATCACACCCCCCCACCGGTTGTCGATTTGACAAATTGTTTATGTGGCCACAAGCATGCATAATAAGAAAATGTCGATCTAGATACAAGTAATGATCATACCCTAATGGGAGCGACCCACGTAGCCTTGCTGCACGTCCCTGCTTTAGTCATTACTGGTTGTGAGGTCTAAGGCTGCGTTTACCTTTTATATAGTAATGCCACTTGGAATGCTAACACTGTCCTTCAGGCAACAATGCAATGCTAGCATTCATCCATACAAGTTGTTCTGGGACCGAACAAACCAAGGCATTATTTCTACTATATCCTTAGGATTAGTAGCAAGTAGCCTATGTACTTCAAAGAACTCCATCTTCGATCATCTTCAAGATATCTCCAATTTGAATGCTTATGCCTGTTTGAGGTGTTTTCCAGATAATATACCCAATCCCGGTCTCTTCAAACCAATAATGACAGTTTTTAAAAACTGACCAACATTTGATAGTCAGTATTTAACTATCAAATAAACAAACAATAAAATCAGAGATTTAATTCCATGTGGAACCCAACACTGGTTAGGCACATAAGCACCCACTAAGCCTTCTTAATTAATCCTTTCATTACTTAAAACCACTTTGTAAATTCTTGTATTAAAATACTTTTACAAAGTTATATTCACAAACCCCCTCTACTCTTTTCAATAGTTGAAAAATATTGGTATACTTATCTCAACTGTATAAGTATATCCACAAAACATTTCACTTTTAAAACTTATAGAACTTTCCCATTTACTTATATCAACAGTATAAGTATATTCACAAAACACTACATTTCCAATACTTAGGAAATGTACCTATATACTTATCTCGATGGTAAAAATATATTCACAAATCTTAAGAAAGATTTCCTTTTCCAAAACCATGCTTATTTGGATTAAAACAAAATGTCATTTAAAAACATTAATAACAATAAACCCCAATCACTTTCCTTTTGGTGTAAGTAAATAGATCATATAGAAATTAGACTAAATATACTTGCCATCACTTCCCGATTTCAAACAGTACTACCCCTAATGTAGTTGAACAAGTTAGCGTATCATCCTTGCCTCGACATACATTCTTAATTTTCAAGATAGAGACGAGTTTCTATACCTCGTAATTTGATCTTAAGTATGAAAAGAATACTTTTCATACCACCACAAATTAAAATGACCATTTATGGAAATCAAATCTCACCCATTTTATAAAAATTTCTTTTATAAATTTCTTTTATAAAATTCTTTTACAAAACTCCTTTCTATTTATAAAACTCTTTTTGTTTAAAAACTCTTTTTATTTAAAAACTCCTTTTATAAAAATCTTATTTATAAAACTCCTTTTATAAATCTCCAAATTTATTTATAACTCTTTTTATAAAACTCCAAATTCATTTATAAAACTCCTTTTACAAATTTTCATGTATAATTATAAAACTCCTTTTATAAAACTTCATTTATAAATATCATTTATTAAACCTCATTTATAAATCTTATTTATAAATCTTCATTTATTAATCTCATTTCTATTTACCAAACTCTTTTATATAAAACTCATATACTTTCCATAAAATAATCACTCCATATGTCATTATAAATCCACAAATACGATTCATTTTCTAATTTATCACATTTGCATCATTTCCCTTATTATAATATTATTTATATATACTATTCTATTATTATGAAAACACCATTTATAAATATTCTTTTTTTATTATAAAAACACCGTTTATAAAACTATTTTTTGTTCAATATTTTATATGAAACGTTTCACAAATATTTATTCCAAAATATTTATATCAACTTTTAAAATAGATTCACTTAAATATAATAGATAAACCCCTTTATTTTATTTTAAAATAAATATTCATTAGTATAATAACTTTTCTATAAAAATCAATATTTTCCAAAATACTTTAAAAATATTTACAAAATGGTTAGAGAAAAATAAAAAAAGTACAGAAACTATCTTTTTAAAATAAAATATCACAAAAAATCCAAAAGTCAGAATTTAAAAATTATTTTACGAATCAAAACCATTTCCAAATCAAAACAACAATTAATAAGATTTCAAAATACTATAACAAGGCCAATAGCCGCCATAGCACTTAACCAATACTATTATTATCTTTATCACTAAAAAAGTTCTACTTTTTTATATATGTCAGTGTCACATCCAACATGGCCAAACAATCAAATTTTAACATTTAACAATCTATATAATAGGTTATGACTAAAATAAAATCAAGAAGTATATAACTGAATTAAAAATCACAATGATGAGAAACCCATATTTCTCTAAAAATTTCCCTGTATTTCAATTTAAATGTCATTTGCTTTTCAAAAGCGGATATTTAACCAAACAAACTAATAATTCATCCAAACAAAAAACAATTAATTTTATCTACTATATATACTGATTATCCAAAAAGGTGAGTTTAACTCACCGAAATTCCAGCGGATGCTTAGGCGTTCCTGTTTGAACTAAAATCGAATGATGTTCGATTTAATACGTTTGGAGATTAACTTAAATAATTAACTTAACTTAATTAACTAACTAAATTTTTAAAACACCTTCCCAAAGTTTTCCCTCCCAAAACATAAACTCCCACACCGTACACACGTACATGCATGAGAACGCTGTGCACTCCTCCCTTCACTCCGATCAACTATACGACAAACCGATTCCACAAACGAGTCTCTTATCTCCTCCTCTCCGCATCTCACCCCATCATAATACACTCGACCCTCCTTCTTAAACCGACCTGATAGCTCCTCCTATGCGACACCAAAGACCACGTTTCCTCCTACGCATCTCACAACACAAAATTCGGCCACGAGCTGCTCTTTTACAAGAAAAAGCCGAACCTAATCTCCATTTGGCCTCACGCCCTGCCAATCTCGAGCTAAACCCAAACCTATTTGCACCTATCCCACGTCTTCACTACCGATCTACACAAAAAATCATCGAGACCATCCAACCCATGTAGAAATGTTGATCTCTTTAAGAGGGACTCAAAGATTCTTGTTTTAGAATTTATAGTGGATTATTTAGTATGATTTATATTTTTGAAGGTAGTTTCTTTGTTTCGTTTAAACGGGAGATATGAAAATAAAAAAGAGAAAGTAAAAATGAAGTTAACATGTTGAATTGTCTTAGAGTAGAGGTAGGTTTATTATTCAAATTTGGGCATCTTGCTACACACCAATTTTATTCACGTACGGGCCGCAAATGATAAAACAAAAATACGATCGTGCACGAAAATGTGATACTATCCCAAAACAATAATAACATATACTGATTAGCTTATTTTGTAAAATCACAAAAATATGACCGTTTGCCGTAAAATCATCAAATAATAATTTAATTATTTTCTAAATTAAAAATTATAGAAAAATCCCATAAATTAAATTAAAAATACCATAATAAAAATCGAGTCGTTATATTAAAAACTGATTTACTTATTATTTATTAAATTTGAATCAAATCTGAATATTTAAATAAATTAAATATTCACATTCGAAATGTTAAAATTTTTGGGTCATTATACATAGGATAGTCCGTTCGTCGTGTATGGGACGCGAGACTCACACTGCATAGATTAAAAATTTCACTTGCCTTGGTCAACATTTAG
The DNA here is from genome assembly GCA_030737815.1 of Allium fistulosum. Taxonomy (NCBI): domain Eukaryota; kingdom Viridiplantae; phylum Streptophyta; class Magnoliopsida; order Asparagales; family Amaryllidaceae; genus Allium; species Allium fistulosum. Next base: position 1,531,549,191 of record CM060902.1, read on the forward strand.
AATCAGATTACTTGACACACATCGATATCCTATGATTTTGGATGTCGGTCACACGGGTTCAATATTCAAAATAAAACATATCGGTCTTGTTTGAACACCAAGTTTTCATGTCCAGAATGACTCACTAGTCGCCTTGTTTCTAGTCTGGTGTTGGTACGTCTACTCCTCCATGAGCTAGGTCCTCTACAGCTTAGGTTTCACCTTCTGTACCTGTCAGGCTTGGACGTTCAATCATCGCTGAGTTACAAAGCATGGTCGTTCCAACGGAGCTATTACAAAATATGCCTCCTCCTCTAAACGAGCATATTGGTTTAAGGGTTCTAGATGATCCACTAGAATAAATGCGTATAATTCTTACTTTGAAGATGCTCTTGAACATATGTCGCTAGCACGGGATCCCTGAGGGCAATGTACTTCTCCCAACATAAGGCCAATGAGCGCACAAACCTACGTTGGGATACACGACCTCGAATAGATACATGTGCTTAGATGGAGCTGTGCAGCCCTTTAATCCGTTTGTCCATATGATTCTCCAAGAACTCGGGTTGGCGCCATCTCAAGTTCATTCCAATGGGTAAGCTCTTCTGAGTTCTCTATACGTGCTCTTCATGAACCAATTTTGTCGGCCTCTAACTTTCAACGAGCTTACTTATCTCTTGCACTTCAAACAAAGGAGTGACTCGCTATTTTATACTATTATTGATGCCTTGTTTAGATGCAAGGTCATCGAGAAACTAATTCACAACAAATGTTCTTACTTCAGGATACGAATATTTCTTCGTTCGATGCCCGTTCGGCTTTAACCGACCTTGGCTCTCTAGAAATAAGATTATTTCATTTTCTTTCTTCCGCAAATAAATTTCCATCATCTCAACGTCTAATTCTGACCTAATTCCTTCGTAGATATTCTTGCTCGCAATACCAACGAGGAGCATGGCAATACCTTAGATGCTCTAAAGAGAGTTTCAATTCAAAATCGCTCTACTCCATACCTTCAGATGAATGAAAGTCTTTATCGTTGCAATCTTCTTCACCCTAATCGCTTTGTCATTCCTAGCAAAATTTCTCCGAGCAGCTCCAAGATGCCAACTAGGTCTTCCGCCCCCACGCGTGGCTTTGGCGATAATCTCCTAGGGGAAGTGTAAGGCCCATCAGGTGTGCTGAATATCGATGAACTTGTCGATAGAACGGCAGACGAACCTGCTGCCGACGAAATCCTGTGAGAAAGGGGCAAAGGTACTGAAATGCAGACAATTCCAAAAGAGAGCAAGGAAGTGTGGAGAAGAGAAGGAAAAGAAGAGATGATTGAGGGGGCAGGAAAGGAAGAAGAAGAAAATGAAGAGGAAGAGAGTGCGAAGGAAGGCGATAGTGATTATGATGCCAGTCCCGAGGGGAATGAGTCATGCAATGAGATGTCTCCTAAGGCCATTGAGATTCCTGCCTCGCCCCGCCAAAAAGTATAATCATTAAATACCCCAAAAATGCTGCAGAAACGAGTATAATGCCAAGAATTGTGGTGCATTCTCTGGTCGAATCTTTTGAAAATGTATGTGCTTCCTTAAACAACTTCGATATCTCCATTAGCAATCTCCTCAATAAAGGCTCTTCAAACTTTAGCTTCTCGTCGAGAGGAATCCTAGATGAAGGTGGCAAGAATCCATCTTTACTTCTATGTGAACACGGTCTATAGAGTACTTGGGGGGTCACCGGAACTCTAAAGTTTACTAGAATCACGAACACACATCCCTGCATTCATTTTCATTTTGAAATTCCAAAACTTATACAATCTCTTATTTGTTTCAAGTTCCATAAGACACAGAAAGCTCCAACATAGCATGGACGAGTCTAGAGGGCAAATCTCCGATCCATGTCCAACTTGCTCCAGCTATCATTGAGGACAAGAATCCAAGGAGGAGAGGGTTAGATGGAAAGAAAGAGAGCGAAGAACAGAAGATGATCGCCACACCGGGTGAGAGGACAAGAAATGGCAGGCTGAAGAGAGGCAACCTACTGATCCAAGCAAGCGGCACAAAGACTCGCATGACCACTGCGACTCTTCTTCCAGCATTCCTCCGCCTCACTTCGGTCCTCAAATTACTTCACTTCAACATATTCCAATTTATCGCTCCTTAATCACAACTATGCCTCCTCACTCCAAAGGGATCTTCATTCCTCCAACTCCTACCCCTGGTGCACCACCTTGCCTATAGGCTGCTTTTCCCGACCTTTTCTTGCATGGTGTCATGTTTGACCATGATATCCAAGGCATTCCAATGGAAGAAGCTGATAGGGATGTCTAGCAAATACATAAACACATTGACCTGGGTTATGAATGGAAAAGGCTCACTTATGCTCTCTTGAAGGGTAACCACGCCAATTACACTAATATCTAGTCTTTGAAGTCAGAGAAGAAGACTTATGACAGTCTCATGGAGGGTTATAAGGGAGATTTGGGGAAGATAATGGCAGAGAAAGACGCCGCTCTAAAATCTAAGGATAAGGCCGAAAGCCTGATGGCGGAGATGAAGATGGCCCACACCAATGCAAAGCTCATGCTGAAAGACCTGCTTAAGATTGCCCATGAAGAGGGTGATGCGTTGAAAATTCAAATTGTCGAGAAGGACTTGGCTCTTACCATAAAAGATCAAATCATCCGAGCCAAGGACATTACTATAGAGGAGCAGGCAGCCGAGATTCAAAAGCTCCATATAGAGAAAGAGAAACTTTCCAACGATCTACTGCTGGTCAAGGTCGAGAAACTAGACGGTGAAGTAGATCATGTGATTGTTGTGCAAGAGCTAAAAGAGTCCAAGGAGGAAAGGGCCAAAGAGAAAGAAGAGTTAAATAATACTCCCCAGCGCTTCTTTGCAAGTGTAATCCAGTATAAGAATTTGAAGTTGCTGGGGAGTACATATGCTGAAACTATAATGATCCGCATTTTACGTATTGGAGGATCGTGAAATATTTTTATTTTATTCATATGAGGTCATATGATTCTATAATTTTGGGATATGACCCTTAGGGACATTTTTCACACCTATGATTTTTCTCGATTTTTTATGTGACATTTTGACCCTAAAAATCTTGTCTGGGCTATAACTTTTGATAGGAGTTGAATTTGAGTCTCTAACTAGTTCCATTATTTCAAGATGATGGTTTCTCATTTCGTAGAGTGGTCACAATAGAAAAACGGAATTACGGCTAGGGAGTTATGCATGTTTTATGTTTTGAAATCTATTGGTCAGAATTAGTGTGTAATTAGTGAAACCCATTAGTTGGCCCATTAGTCTAATTAGATAATCACTATAAATAGGGGTTATAGGAGTCAAACGTAAACTCTCTTTTATTCTAAATCATGTCTAAACCCTAATTAGCCATAAATCCATCCTAATTCATAAAAATTTCTCTCTAAATCCAATTAGATCGTTGATTAGTGATTAGATCATTAACTAGAAGATATAGATCATCGATTTGCTTGATTTGAAGTGCGTTCCATTGCTATCCGGATTGGATCTACATTCATATTGATCAAATTTAATAACTGGTGAGTGGTTTATGACTTCTCACTATACTACACATGTTTATATGGTAGAATTATAGGATTTAACGTTTTCTAAATTGATTTTGGTCATAAAAACCTTTTCTTACTTTAAGATATGTTAATCCATGCATATGGTATAGACCGATTAGAAATAACATTTGGTTTATGTTCATATATTTATGCTATATGCAGATCTATATTAGAAATTGCCTTGTTTATCTTGTTTTGATGGATTGCAAGTTTCATTGGATGAAATTGCTTGTTATTCTATGTTTGGATGATATGACTTGATGTTGTTTGCTAGTGTTGTGATTGCATAGAAAGTTACGTCGAAGAAATGAGCAAATCAAAGGGAAAGTTGGTCGGAATTGGACAAATCTTGGAAGATAGGCACTGGGGTATAGTGGGAAGAGGCATGATGAGTTGCAACTCAAATGAGGCTAAGTACATAACTCGGCACCGAGTTATGCGTATAAATTGGTACCAAGTTATGGTGAAGGAGGCTATGACTCGATGGTTTGAATGGCTGGATAGAGCATGACTAAATGAAATGTTCAATAGCAAGATGTTTGAGAATTTGACTAAGTGTTGGATTGGGGCCAAGTTATCTCTAGAACTTGAAGACGGGGCTTTGGATAGGGGCCAAGTTATCAAAGAGGGATAAGTCAGGGTCTAAGGAACCTAGGCAAAAATACTAGAGGCAAGGAAAGAGATGGTAGCCAATAATTAACTAAGTATATAACTCGGTACCGAGTTATATTTAAGAATCGGTACCAAGTATTACATTACATGGGACAGATGTGGAACTTTTAGGGTAGGTAGAGGATGCTCTATAGATCGTGTTAGAGGTGGTGGCTCATTTGTACCAGGTTGGATGACGGTATAACAGCATGATGAAAAGCTATGGTCTTCGGATGTTGGCTCGTGTTGGGAGTAGGTTCTGAAGATGGTGGCTCCTAAAGGAGGGAGTCATACGATCGAGTAATATGGAAGGGTTCCTCGTGAATACTGGAAACGGAATTGAGCAAGAAAGGCTTGATATCCAAATAGAGCAATGGTGTGCTCGGGTATATGTGCTAAGGAATCGTTGATGACTCGGAGAATTTTCAGTTGTACTCGAAGCAAGGGTATTGTAAGTGAGGACAACCATGGGCTAATTGAGGGACCTATATACCTTAGACCTATAGCTTTGGGTCCACTGTCCAGCTTTGGATTGTGAGACACATATCCAGCTTTGGGCTGCAATATACGAAAGTACAACAGAGTACCGGGATTTCCATTAGTCCCTGGCTTGGGGGTCATATGAGTTATCATATATTTAAATTACAAGGAGTGATAGTTAGGATTGTTGATGGATGCTTGGTTGTTTTCTTTAGTAGGATAACACTCATAGGTATTAGGGGAAGTAGGTATTGGAGATAGGAATACTTGAAAGATGGATATCCTTTATCTAATTTGTGGTATATCTTTATGATATTGTAGAGTAGCATATTAGTGTTATATGCTAACTCTTTGGTTAGAGGGATAGGTCAGGTATTCTTCGTGTAAAAAAAAAATTTCCTTATCATATTTACCTTTATAGTATTTTGAGACTCATCTACCGCTTACTCCAGACTGTTGTCTGGCCTGAGGTTTTATGCTTTGCCTCTTATTATCTTAGGTACTCTTAAATGAGTAGACTAGATAACAGGTCTAGATGATGCGGTAGCTGTTCGAAGGATGAGCTTGATGGAGCTATCTCATATTATATACATATATGGAGTCTACTCTTATTCTGTTGTGCATCACTGGGTAACCTTAGTAGTGACCTTTAACTATTTGTATTTGAGACAGTTTTTGAGTTTGTTGTCGTTGTATAAACTCTACTGCATTTGATGTAAAACATTATGGATCTATCGCTCTGATGATGATTTGTACACATAGTTATTATTGTCTCTTTTGTTATATCTGTGATATTATATTTTATCCATGTGCTATGAGATATGACAGGTTATATGCTATATTGGTTTATTTCAATCTTGACGATTGTCCTATAGTGGTCGGGCACGGACATCGCACTATTTATATACTATTGGTGTCAGTAGTATAGGAGGTTGTCACATTTGGAATTAGAGCTTTGGTTACACAATTAACTGGAGTTGAAACCATGATCCAGTAGGGATAGGGAAGGTGTTATCGCCTTAGAATGGATCAAGAGTGTATATATATATATTCAAGAGAGTGCTTACTTGTTATAAGTTTGGTTTTCAAAACTATATAGTGATATATTATATAGTATAAGTCGCATGCACATGAGCACTATGGACACAGTTTTCTTTTTATGAGAGACTGATCATTCTTGTTACATATAAGAATGAGCCGACATATAAGGAACGTTGTGAGGAATTCTGCTTTAGAAGTAGTGGAAGAAGCAGGATCAGGAGCTGCTACGCCTGATGTCCAAGCCATGTTCAATGCTATGGTGGCTAATATGATGAAAAATGCTCCTGGAGTGGTATTAGGTGGAGGTTCTCCCATGCAAGCGTTTAAGGCTGATTTTGCCAAGTTGAACAAAGATTATTGTAATCTTGTAGGGAAGTCATTCCAAGGGACAGAGTCAGCAATAAAGTGCAAGAATGGTTGGATACTTGTGAGTGCATCTCTGGTGATATGGAGGTGAAAGATATTATGAAGAGAAAATTGGATTCGAGACATCTTCAGGGCCGAGCTACGAATTGGTGGAATGCTTTCACTATTGCTACTCCAAAGGATTGGTTCAGCTGAGATCAGTTCAAGGAAAAGTTCGAGGAGAAATTTATTCCGGCTGCTCAGAAGTAGGTTCTGTTCATAAAATTTGTTGATCTCAAGTATGGAGAGATGACAGTTTCTGAATATGTGGAAGAATTTGATGCTTTTTCTAAGTATGGGATGTCATTCATCAACACTCCATTAAGGTAGAATGAGAAACTCATCATTGGTTTGGATGACTACTTGGGAGAAATGCTAGTGGATCACTTAGATGAGTGTTTGAGAAGCTTGTAGAGAAGGCACTTCGCCATGAGAGCTTGTACCCTAAGGCTAAGACTGCTATTGTTTTTTCTGCTGAGAAAGAAGAGCTAAAGCCCCAGCAAGGCGGTGAAGGCAAGAAGAAGTGAAACAGAAAGAGAAAGTAGTCCTAGGAAAAGGGTGGTAAGAAGAAGGGTAAATGGGAACCTACTTGCTTTGGATGCAATGAAAATGGTCATTTGATTAAAGGTTGCAAGTTTAGTGAGAAGAAAAATTGTTACAACTGTGACAATCCTAGGCATTTAAATAAGAATTGTCCAAAACCAGTGAAGGATAAGTAGGTAGTGAAGGCGTATGCCTTGGACACAGTTCCGACTTCGTCGAGTGCTCCCTCGGCGAAGGAAAAGGGAAGGGAGTCATCATTTAAGGTATGCTTTCTATTAGTGATGTTCCTGTTTGAATTCTGTTTGACACCAGTGCTTCTCATTCATTCATCTATAGAGATCTAGTAGATAGATTAGGATTGGAACCTAAGATAGTAAACCGACCCCTAATCATGACGAACCATGATTGAGGATCTACTAGTCTTTGCATGGTTTGTCATGGCCTAGTTTTATTGAGTCATGGATGTTCTTTGGTTTGTGATTGTTTTGTTTTAAACTTTGTTAGGTTCGGGATTATCTTGGATATGGACTGGCTTAGGAAGTATGCTGCCATAGTGAATTGTGAGAAGCTGTTGGTGACAATCGGAGATGTGGATGGCGAACGATAGTAATTGGTTGCCTACCAAAGGATGGGATGATAGTTAGCTTTCTATATTTTCTTGAGATTCCACGGGAGGGATTGTCATCTATGCGTATCGCTAGAGACTATCCAAATGTTTTCGAGGAAGTGACTGGATTGCCACCGCATAGAGAGATCGAGTTTTGAATAGACTTGGTGAAGGAAGACAGACCAATAGTAATGCCTTTAAGGCGTATGACACCTAGAGAGCAAAAGGAATTGGAGGTGTAAGTGAATGACCTATTGAGGAAATAGTTCATTCGAAGGAGCATACCTGAGTGGGGCGCACCTGTAGTATTCGCAACAAAGGCAGATGACTTTTCGAGGTTGTGTGTGGATTATCGTGAGCTGAACAAAGTGACAAAGAAGAACAAGTATCCATACACATGCATAAATGACTTGTTTGATCAGTTGCACGTTACGAAGGTGTTCTCCTAAATGGATTTAGCGATGGGATTTCACTAGTTGAGAGTAGCGAAGGAGAGTATGCCTATTACCGTGTTTCGTATGACGTCGGTTTCTATGAGTGGTTGGTGATGCCATTTGGATTGACCAACTGTAACACCCCTAATTTTAGTTTAACATTATTCAGGATATTTAATCGAATAGATTAAATAGAAAAATGTAAATGGTTAAGGAGAATGAGAATTGGTTATTAACAAAGGTCGTGCCTTAATGAATTAAGTAATAAGATTGTTTTAAATGCTTAACATATAAGAGAATATATAAGAGGAGCAAAATAGGTATATCAAACTTTCACTCCTTAAACCTTCTCCCCCTCGTATTCATTCTTATTCTTCATAACATCAAAACAATCAAAAAGAAGAACAAAGGTCGACCATTAAATAAGGGACTAGGAAAGGAAAATAAAGCTAATCAAACAAAAGACTTAGGGTTTCAACAGCTATATCAAATCTCAACTCCAACATTAAATCCAAGGTGAAAATACATTAACCATCTCTTTTGCTTGTGTTTATATTTGGTTATGGATAGTACCCAAATTATTATTGTTTGTTTTACCAAGGTATGATTGTATAATCATTGTTTGGATAGAATAATGTTTTATGGAATTTATATAAAATTAATTGAAAATTTTTTAAGGGTAAAACCTAAGTTTTTAGTCTCCAATCGATCTGATTTTTGGATATGTGATGTAAAACATTAATTTGGAGATGGATTTTTAATTTCATAATTTTCCAATTTATATTAAATATTTTATAAATTTCCTAAGGAGGAAATAACTTTATTATAGGTTTTAATTATTTAAAATATTTAAATATATTTTTTGGCCTTGAAATTTTTATATGATGAAGAATATGGTATTTTTGAATATTTGGAATTTTTTAGGATTTTCCCAAGTGATTTCGAATTACTATGAATTCATTATGCTAGATAAGCATCTAAATGGATAATTAATTAAGGATATTAATTAATTAGTTTGATATATGTTTTAGACTTTGAAAATTGAGTGAGGTAGGTTTCTGAAAAAGATTTTGATAAAGAAATTTTATTATCCAATAGAAATTTGAAAAAGAGAAAGATTTGGTGAAAAGTAATTACTTCTAATAGAAATAAATCAATTTTCATGATAATTACGATAACGTCATGCCATTACATCGTCGCCGCGTGTAACATCCCCTATCAAGAGCTCAAAACTAAGCGCTACAAATGCTGCAGTTATCTATAGTATTAACTTCCGATGACTAAATACGGCTATGTTAATGGTATCTATAATATCAGAAGCACTAGAATATGAAACATCACAGATTTCAAAACAATAATTTTCCATTACATTTCAAAACACATGTTCCATATTCATATTACATAATCCCAAAACATTTCCCAGGCAATGATAAAATATACTTATTACAAAATACTCCAAGAGCGACATATAAAGATGCCCCCTTGGACGATCCGAGTAATATTGTCATAACAGACATTATACACACAGTGGATTAAAACAACTAAAACAAGAACTACAACTCGTAAATAGCTATCTATTAGCCTCCTGCTCGCCTCCGGTAGCTTTATTTGTCATCCTACTAAGAACCTGAAAGAACCTCAACCCTCAGCCTACTCAAATCAATTTTGAACACCCGAGAGTTTAAGAGGAAAACATAAACTTCGAGTCAGACATAAAGCTTGGTGTGAATAATACTATACATCCTGGTTATTAATGTTAAGTGAGACAACGCCGCTTAGCGGAATGGGTTTACCCTTGCTAACATTCCTTTAAAACATAGCTTTTTGCAAAAAAATTCCTACAACCACAACTGGTAAATACTGTAAAGCATCATTATGTAAACATACATATTAGATAATAAAAGAACTATTTGTTCAAACACTTTAGTTTTGTTTGGTTGACTATTAACATTTGGCTGACTCGGGCCTAACAGACAATACAACAAAATAATCTAACGTTTGTTAGACACACCTCTTCTGGACGGTCTATACTTAACTATCTGTTAAATAGTTCTCTTCTGGACAATCTGCCCCTAACTTAACATCTCCCAGGACCACCTGATCCTAATGGTTTTGTGGGCTCACCAATAACCTATCTGTATATAAACATATATTCCCTTCTGTGTGTAATTATAATTTTAGTCTTACCTTTGAAAAAGCCCTACATGCTGGAATTTTGGACTAAATTAGTCGGGGCCAATAGCTAATGTATAGGGCGCGACCCTATACCAGTCTCATCTGGTATTCTAATATCTGAGTCATTTTACTTAGCGATCCCTTCCCATAATTTTCCCTGAAAACCTTTTTCAAAATGAATTAAGACCTTTAAATCAAACTAACACAAGAAAAATACATATACTCTATGCTTTACTCAAAATCACCTTAACATGTTACATATATATTGTACTCAAACCTTAGTTGATGAAAACATTTAAACACTTGAAAGTACCTCTTTCTAAAGCATTGAAAGCATCTCTTTCGAAACCAAGTAAAACCCTTTTTTTACCTAGGCTGAAAGGCCAAAACCTCCCTTTCGAAACCATTCTTAAAACCCTTTCAAAATCTTTGAAAACCTTCCTTTCGAAAGCTTGAAAACCTTAGACATGTATCTTAAAATACATCAAAACATTGTCTTTAGAAAACCTCGAAAAACCTTCCATTTCAATCCTTTCGAAACCATCAGAAAACACCACCATTCGACTCCTTTGAAACCTTTTGGGGAACCGCCCCTTTGAAACCATTTTAAAAACCTTTCGAAAGCATCAAACCTTTAGAAACTCAAATCTTTCGAAAGCACATGGGTTCAATTTAAAATATATGGAAAAACACCTTTCGAAACCATTTAATCCAACTCTTTCGAAACCTTTGGGTTATACTTCAATCAGAATAAAAAGGGTCATTTAAAAAAATCTAAGTCGAAAGCCTTCCTTTCGAAACCCATTCCTAAGTAAAGAAGTGATGGTGTCGAAACCATCTCTTCGAAAGCATTAGAGAAGTGGTTAATTTTTTAAAACAAAGTATACCTTCTGAAACCATTGACTTCAAAAGGTAGAAAGGCGGCAGCTAGGGGTTTCGACCATTTCGAAAGCATTATTTAAAACATAAGAGTGCACCCATTCGAAAACTTTCCTTTAAAATATTTGATCCAGTCGAAAGCCAACCGAGTCGAGAGCAAACCTTTCGAAAGCAAAGCAGGCGCTACCTTTGATTTTAAAACAAGGCATACTCCAACTCCTTTGGAACCTAGCGTTTCGACTAAGAACCCTTCGCCTTTATCCAATGCGCTACGTACCAAGTAACTTGATACCATGCGCATTGGTTTCGAAACCAATGGTGGCGAAAGGTTTGAGTCGGAACCCTCGTGCCGAAAGTGGCGGAACACACTAAAAACATGTATATTTTATTTTTACTTAAAAGAGAAAATTTTTAACTAACCTGCTATTGTTTGTCAAAATTTCATTGGTTGCTAAATATCTTTTCAAAAGTGCTGTCAATATTTTCAGAATTAAACAATGATTTTATTTGGCAAATGCCCCTTCTACTTAATTAAATATATAAAACATTTAAGTCCTATACCATAAATAATTTTATATATTCATCAAAACACTTAGGAAAATTCTATAAAAATTCCAGAAAATCCTTTACAATATGTTTTCTAAAATACATAAATTTCATACCCAAATAATTATTTATTTTTCCGTAAATAATTTATAACTCGATAAATTATTTTCTTCACTAGAAAATTAATATAAAATCCACATTAATTCAAAAAATTATGAAAATTGAAACTCACCTCTAAAATATTTCTGATCTATATTTAAATTAGCAAGGCATTTAAATGTCATTAAATAGGGTTTTCACATCAAACATATCATAAAAATTAATATAAACATGCATAAATCATCAACCAGTATATAAAAACTTGTAATCATTCAAAACATGGCATAAACATGCATAAATCATCAACCAGTATATAAAAACTTGTAATCATTCAAAACATGGCATAAACATGCAAAAACACTTCGGATTACCCCTAAAACCAAAAACCATAAGAAGATGAGATGTAGTTATTATTCACCTTAGCTTTGTGATTAGGATGTGAGATTTGATCTTGATTAAGTTAATTTGATTTTCCTCTTAAGAACTTTAGCTTTCCTCTTCTTCTCCTTTGCTAATGGTGGTCGGCATTAGTGTGGTTATTTTCGTTTGTGATAAAATGAAATGAGGGTGTATTCATTTTTCTAAGGGTTTAGGGTATAAGTTTAATCATTTTTCTATTTTTCCCTCCCTTGTTTCCTAACACTTAAGTCCATTTTACTTCATTTATCTGTTCATTAATATGGCACGGCTACCCCTTAATTTAATCACAAATCTCAAGCCATTAATCAACACATTATTTTATTTAATTTAACTAATTAAATATCCTAAATAATATTACTAAAAATATGGGGTGTTACAACCTCCTCTCCTTAAAGAATTTCGTCCTCGAAATTACGGTAAGGCACACAACAAATCAATCAAAGAGGTAAAACATACCACAAAACAAATCAGGATAAGCATTTCTAATCATGCTCTCGGTCTCCCAAGTACAATCTCTCTCATCGTCACTCCACTTAACTTTCACTAGTCTGACTGTTTTGTTCCTCAACTTCTTCTCATCTCTCTTGACTATCCGGATAGGCTTTCTAACTATAGTCATGTCTGGTTCCACTACCAAATCCTCTAACACAATCGGTGCTATAGTAGTGTCTGGAACCCTAACACATTTCCTCAGATGAGATACATGGAAAACATCGTGGACTCCTATCAAACTATTCGGTAACTCTACTCTATATGCGATTTTCCCGATCCTCTCTAAAATAGGAAATGGTCCTACGAACCTCGGTGCTAACTTCCCCGTCTTCCCGAACCTAATAACACCTTTCATCGGCGAACTTTGATGAAAACATGACCTCCAACAGAGAATTCTAAATCTTTTTGTCTTCTGTTTGCATAGCTTTTCTGCCTAAACTGAGCTTCCTTCATTCTCGCCCTTATCAGCTCAATCTTTTCTGTTGGTTCTTTCACCAAATCAGGACCAAGGACCAATCTATCTCCAGTCTCTAACCAACATGCAGGGGATTTGCATGGTCTTCCATACAAAGCCTCAAATGGTGCCATCCCAATACTAGTCTCATAACTATTGTTATACGAAAACTCGACTAAATGTAGATGGTCTTCCCATGATCCCCCAAAATCCAATACACAAGCTCGCAACAAGTCCTCCAAGATCTTGTTTACCCTTTCTGTTTGCCCATCGGTCTACGGATGGTAAGCGGTACTCATCTTGAGCTTGGTTCCTAAAACATCTTGTAGACTCCTCCAGAACTCACTAGTGAATGAGGAATCTCTATCGTTAAAAATACCACTAGGAATTCCATGCAGTCTAACCATGTTCCTCTTAATTAACTTAGCCAATACAGGTGTCGTCCTATTTGCCTTAACCGGAATGAAATGGGCACCCTTGGTCAATCTGTCCACTATGACCCATATGCTTTCATTTCCCCTACTAGACCTTGGCAACCTGTCAATAAAATCCATAGAAATAGAATCCCACTTCCACACTAGAATATCTAATGGCTGAAGCAATCCACTTGGCTTCTGATGCTCGGCTTTCACTTGCTGATAGTTCAAACACTATTTCACCCATAAGCCGACATCCCTCTTCATGCCTTCCCAGAAGAAACTTCTCTTCATATCTTGATACATCTTCGTTCCTCTTTGGTGAATAGTGAACTTCGAACGATGGCATTCTTCCAAAACTTCCTTCCTTATGTTTCCCACATATGGAACACATATTCTACCCTTCTTTCTCAGCCACCCGTTCTAGTCAAGACTGAAATCCTTCAAGTCATCGCTCTCCGTTCCTTCCCTTAACTTCCTGATTTGTTCAGCTAACACTGGATCCTCCTTCTGTTTAGAAGCAATCTTGTCAATCAATACCGGTCAGACTTCTAAACAAGATAATGTAGCAGATCCTCCACTAGACCCAGCCTCAGATCTCCACTGCACTCTGCAAGCTGACAATGCTACCAAGTCTTTCCACTCTGCTATCATAGCTAACACTACATTCTGGTGCTTCCTGCTAAGTGCGACCTTATTTCCTTTTCCGGGTGTATACTCAATTCCAAAATCATAAGCAACAATAAACTCCAACCATCTTTGTTGTCTCATGTTCAGCTCCTTCTGAGAGAATAAATACTTCAACGACTTATAATCTTTATATAGCTCGAACCTCTCTCCCAAAAGGTAATGCCTCCACATCTTCAAGGAAAATATTACGGCAGATAACTCCAAATCATGCGTCGGATACCTAACCTCATGCGGTCTGAGTTGTCGAGAAGTGTAGGCAATCAATTTACCTCTCTGCATTAGCACAGCTTCCAATCCTGTTCCACATGCATTAGTATACACAACTAAATCTTGATTCCCCTCCGGAACCACCACCACCGGTGCATGGGTCAATAAGTGTTTCAAGCTCTAGAATGCTTCCTCACACTTATCGGTCCACACAAACTTCACATCCTTCCACGTTACCTTAGTCATCGGTACAGCTATCCACGAAAAATCCTTTATAAACCTTCGAAAATATCCATTCAATCCCAAAAAACTATTTATCTCGGTCACTGTCTCGTGTCTCTTCAAATTATTCACCGCTTCAACCTTTGTCAGATCTATAGACGACCCTTTTTCTGAGACTACATGACCAAGGAACTTCACTTCCTTCTTCCGTAAATGGCACTTCGAAAATTTTGCCTTCGGCTGATGCTCACTCAGCGTCTCAAGTGCAACTCTAAGATGAACTTCATGCTCCTTCTCATCCTTATAGTATATCAGAATATCATCTATGAAGACTAACACGAACCTGTCCAAGTGCTCACAGAAAATCCGATTCATCAAATCCACAAAGAAAGCCGGTGCATTAGTCAGTCCGAACGGCATAACTAACCATTCGTACGATCCATATCTTGTTCTAAATGCCGTCAAAGGAATACTATCCTCTGCTACTCTAAGCTAATGAAATCCCGTCGCCAAATCTAACTGAGAGAATACCTTGGCTCCACTCCACTGATCGAACAAATCGTCGATTCTCGACAATGTATATCGATTCTTTTATCGTCTTCTCATTCAACTTACGATAATCGATACATAGCCTTAATGATCCATCCGGCTTCTTAGCAAATACTGTTGCTCCTCCCCAAGGCGAACTACTTGGTCTAATAAAACTCCTACCTTCCAAATCCACCAACTACACCTTCGGTTCCTTCATCTCTATAGGTGCCATCTTGCTTGGAGGCCTACTCACCGGTTCTGCTTCAGGCACTAAGTCAATCCGAAACTCAATGGCTCGTTTCAGTGGTAATCCAACTACAGGTTCAAACACATCCGCGAATTCTCTAGCTATGAAAATGCGATTCAACTCATCTTCTAACTCCATAACACCCAACAAAGCATTCACCTCACAACTAGGGTTTTCTATGTCATAAACTATCTGATCACTACAATCTGGGTGTCTAAGTGATATTTTCCTATCGTGGCAAAATATCCTAGCATCATACTTACTTAACCAATCCATGCCCAATATAATTCCGAACCCTACAAAGTCAAATACATGCAAACTGCAAACAAAGATGTAACCTAGCAAGTCAAACTCTAAGTGGTCACACTTCATCCCAAGCGTCCCATACCCTCCTATCGAATTTGCAGCTCTTAAGGAAGTAAATAAATATGTGGGTTCTAGGTTAAGTTTATCTACTAAACATTGAGATATAAAAGAATGTGATGCACCAGTATCAAACAAAACGCTGATAGACATACTGTGAATCTGAAGCGTACCTCCTAACCCAGCCTTTCCCTTCTCCTGCACTGCTAGCCTTGAAGCAGCGGGCTCCAATGCATACACTTGGCCCATTCCATCCATTGCAGGCTCCTTGCACTGATTCTTGTAGTGGCCGATCTGATCACAATTAAAGCAACTAATGTTCTTCTTTCCAATCACCTCCTTTCCTTTTCCTTTTCCAATACGACATTCATGACCATAATGTCCTTTCTTTTCGCACTTATAGCAGACCACCTTAGATTTTCCTTTCTTCGCTGCTCCTCCCTTCTGAGCATTCTTCTTATGGAAAAACTTTCTTTTTTGGCCCTGTCCAACCTGGACCTCCTTCTCCTTCTTCTTCTCCAAACATGCTAACATCTCCTCATGTCTCAACGCCATTTCTACTACCACATCACATGGATCTCTGATGTACGGTAAAGTAGCCCTCGCCGATTCTGACTTCAAGCCTCTAATAAACTTTTCATTCCTTTTCATCATCGTGTCAATAATGGCATACCCATATCGGGCTAACTCCTCGAATCTACTAGCATACTCCAGAATTGACATCACCCATTGCTCAAGCTCAGCAAACTTTCTAACTAACACAGGCTGCGCCATTACTGACATGAACCTTTTTTGAAACCTCCTTTTGAACTTTGCCCACGTCATAGTCTCTTCATCCACACCAGCAGTTACAGTATTCCACCAAAACAAAGCAGCTCCATGAAGCTGTCTTGAAGCAAGTCTTCTTTTCTACTCATCATTGAGCCCTAAGTCAGCAAAAATCCTTTCATAATGTAGCAGCTAATTTTCCACTTCGATGGCATCCTTAGTTCCAATAAACGGCTTTCCCCAAGCCTAGCATAGTCTCTGCTCAAGTTGGCATACTAATTGACCACCGGAACTTCCTGAACTCCTCCTCTAGCAGCATTCTCTCCAACCACTCCAGCTACGACTCCAGCTTGCATCATGTTCACGAAAAACTGATACATGGCTCCTATATCTACTTGTGGGACCCCAGCACCAACATTCTCAACCTGAGCCTGACCTTGAGTTCTTCTAACATTCGGTCGAGCATTTCCATTTGTGGTGGTGATGTCTCCTCCTAGGTTAACTCTGCCTCTTCTTCCATCCATATTGTATTCAAGCCTCGTGAGATACAAATGAATAGCCTAACAAAGATAGGAGTCTAGAGATAAAGCGTATACTTATATATAGCAAATACAAGTACGTTACTATAGCGTTATCCTATACCTCGATCTTAACTCTAATTCCAAAAGATTATGTTTTCAAAAATCATTTTTAGTTAACGTATTTCATAAACCTATACTCTGATATCAAGTTGTAACATCCCCTATCTAGAGGCCCAAAGATAAGCGCTACAGATGCTGCAGTCGTCTATAGTATTAACTTCCAACGACTAAATACGGCTATGTTAATGGTATCTATAATATCAGAAGCACTAAAATATGAAACAAATCACAGATTTCAAAACAACATTTTTCCATTACATTTCAAAACACATGTTCCATATTCATATTACATAATCCCAAAACGTTTCCCAGGCAATGATAAAATATACTTATTACAAAATATGCTAAGAGCGACAAATGAAGATGCCCCTTTGGATGATCCGAGTAATATTGTCATAACAGACATTATACACACAATGGATTAAAACAACTAAAACAAGAACTACAACTCGTAAACAGCCATCCGTTAGCCTCCTGCTCGCCTCTGGTAGCTTTATTTGTCATCCTACTAAGAACCTGAAAGAACCTCAACCCTCAGCCTACTCAAATCAATTTTGAGCACCCGAGAGTTTAAGGGGAAAACATAAACTTCGAGTCGGACATAAAGCTTGGTGTGAATAATACTATACATCCCGGTTATTAATGTTAAGTGAGACCATGCCGCTTAGCGGAACGGGTTTCCCCTCGCAAACATTCCTTTAAAACATAGCTTTTTGCAAATCTTTTCCTACAACCACAACTGGTTAAATACTATAAAGCATCATTACATAAACATACATATTAGGTAATAAAAGAACTATCTGTTCAAACACTTTAGTTTTGTTTGGCTGACTATTAACCTTAGGCTGACTCAGTCCTACCAGACAATACAACAAAATAATCTAACATTTGTTAGACACACCTCTTCTGGACGGTCTGTCCTTAACTATCTATTAAATACTTCTCTTCTGGATGGTCTATCACAAACTTAACATCCACTTAGGGCCACCTGATCCTAATGGTTTTGCGGGCTCACCAATAACTTATCTGTATACAAACATATATTCCCTTATGTGCGTAATCATAGTTTTAGTCTTACCTGTGACAAAGCCCGACATGCTGGAATTTTGGACTAAATTAGTTCGGGCCAATAGCTAATGTATAGGGTGCGACTCTATACCAGTCCCATCTGGTATTCTAATATCTGAGTCATTTTACTTAGGGATCCCTTCCCATAATTTTCCTTGAAAACCTTTTTCAAAATGATTTAAGACCTTTAAATCAAACTCACACAAGGAAAATACATATACTCTATATTTTACTCAAAATCACCTTACCATGTTATATATCTACTTTACTCAAACCTTAGTTGATGAAAACATCTAAACACTTGAAAGTACCCTTTTCTAAGGCATTGAAAACTTCTCTTTCGAAACCAAGTAGAACCCTTTTTTTACCTAGGCCGAAAGGCCAAAACCTCCCATTAGAAACCATTCTTAAAAACCTTTCGAAACCTTTGAAAACCTTCCTTTCGAAAGCTTTAAAACCTTAGACATCATATCTTAAAATACTTCAAAACATTGCCTTTAGAAAACCTTGGAAAACCATCCATTTAAATCCTTTCGAAACCATGAGAAAACACCACCATTTGACTCCTTCGAAACCCCTTGGGGAACCGCCCCTTCGAAACCATTTTAAACACCTTTCGAAAGCATCAAACTTTAGAAACTCAAACCTTTCGAAAGCACTTGGATTCAATTTAAAATATGTGGAAAAACACATTTCGAAACCATTTAAACCAACTCTTTCGAAACCTTTGGGTTATACTTCAATCATAATAAAAAGGGTCATTTAAAACATCTAAGTCAAAAGCCTTCCTTTCGAAACCTATTCCTAAGTAAAGAAGTGATGGTATCGAAACCATCCCTTTGAAAGCATTGGAGAAGTGGTTAACTTTTTAAACAAAGTATAACTTCTAAAACCATTGACTTCCAAAGGTAGAAAGGCGGCAGCTAGGGGTTTCGACCCCTTCGAAAGCATTATTTAAAACATAAGAGTGCAACCCATTCGAAACCTTTCCTTTAAAATATTTGGTCCAGTCAAAAGCCAACTTAGTCGAGAGTTAACCTTTCGAAAGCAAAGCAGACGCTACATTTGATTTTAAAACAAGGCATACTCCAACCTCTTCGGAACCTAGCGTTTTGACTAAGAACCCTTTGCCTTTATCCAATGCAATATGTACCAAGTAGCTTGATACCATGCGCATTGGTTTTGAAACCAATGGTGGCGAAAGGTCTGGGTCAGAACCTCCTGTGCCGAAAGTGGCGGAATACACTAAAAACATGTATATTTTGTTTTTAACTTAAAAGAGAAACTTTTTAACTAACCTGCTATTGTTTGTCAAAATTTCTTTGGTTGCTAAATATCTTTTTCAAAAGTACTGCCAATATTTTCAGAATTAAACAATGATTTTATTTTGAAAAATGCCCCTTCTCCTTAATTAAATATATAAAACATTTAACTCTCATATCTTAAATAATTTTATATATTCATCAAAACACCTAGGAAAATTCTATAAAAATTCCAGAAAATCATTTTCAATATGTTTTCTAACATATATAAATTTCAAACCCAAATAATTAGATGTTTTGCCGTAAATAATTTATAACATAATAAATCATTTTCTTCACTAGAAAATTAATATAAAATCCACATTAATTCAGAAAATTATGAAAATTGAAACCTACCTCTAAAATATTATTTCTAATCTATATTTAAATTCGCAAGGCATTTGGATTTCATTTAATAGGGTTACATCAAACATATCATAAAAATTAATATAAATATGCATAAATCATCAACCAATATATATAAGCTTTTAATCATTCAAAACATGGCATAAACATGCAAAAACACTTCGGATTATCCTTAAAACTTAAAACCATAAGAAGATGAGATGTAGTAATTATTCACCTTATCTTTGTGATTAGGATGTGAGATTTGATCTTGATTAAGTTAATTTGATTTTCCTCTTAAGAACTTTAGCTTTCCTCTTCTTCTCCTTTGCTAATGGTGGTCGGCCTTAGTATGGTTATTTTCGTTTGTGATAAAATGAAATGAGGGTGTATTCATTTTCCTAAGGGTTTAGGGTATAAGTTTAATCATTTTCCTATTTTGCCCTCTATTATTTCCTAACACTTAAGTCCATTTTACTTCATTTATCTATTCATTAATATGGCATGGCTACCCCTTAATTTAATCACAATTCTCAATCCATTAATCAACACATTATTTTATTTTATTTAACTAATTAAATATCCTAAATAATGTTACTAAAAATATGGGGTGTTACACCGCGCCTATAAAAGTGCCACACCTATGAATGTCAATGTCGATATGGAGTACATCTAACGGCATAAAGCCAAAGTAACATAAGTATAAAAGTTTTATAGTGATGCTGATAGCATTGAAGCCGCTAGGCATTTGTTGGCAACCTTATATACTGAGGTTTTATATTGTATGGAGTTAGCAACAATGCAGTGTAGCATTGACGCCGCACTTCTTTTTTTTAACGCTAGCAAGGCTCGTTTCTATGTAAATTAAAAATGTTTTAAAGAGGTGATATAGCCCAGGTTCAAGAGGCTCGATAATCCTATGTTTTCAACAGTTAGCCAATTGTTTTATAATATCTAAAGCTTAGTTTTGAAAGGTGAATAACCTATAACCTATGAAAGTCAACATCATTTTTGACATGAAATTTTTATACTTAAAAGAGTTTAAGTTTTGTCTTTGACCTTGGAAAGAGGTCGACAATGTCTTAACGTCGTGTGTGTTATATGTTATCTTATTAAAGGCGGAGGGCCTTATGCCTCTTTGTCGATGTTGTTGTTGACGTTGGCATTGATCTATACTAACCTATTTAAAGGCGGTGAATCTTATGTTTTATGACTTCGAGCTTAAAACCTAATTGGGGATACCACTGTTTATATTGCTAAGTGTTAAATGTATACGAAGTTGACATCGTTTATTGGGAGAACCAAGGTGGAATAAACTCGACACTAATCATTGGGAATACCAATGTACGTTTTAATGAATCTGACATAGATCATTAAGGATATCAACACATGTCATTTTGAGATGTTATAACTTTAAGGGGAGATAACCTAATTGGGAATACCAATAGACATAAGTTAAACATGTGGATAACATGAATCAAATTGTTAAATGATGGGTTCACGGTCATCCTAGGAAAACCATAGGATGTGAAATGGATTGTCCACATCATGCCAGAGATGGATAATCCCTAGATGGTTAATGAAGGGTTCATAGTCATCCTATGAATTATGTGATGGATAGTCTATATCATTTTAAACAGATGAAACTATATGTGATAGGTAGTCCATATGGGAGGGGATAGATAATCCATAAAAATGTTTATATGTGAGATGGATAGTCCACATAACTTTGATAATGCAAACATGGATGATGGGTAGTCAAAATAGTAGGGAATGGGTAATCCAAAGAATTAATATATGCGAGATGGGTAGTCCACATAAGTATAAGACAGATAGTCAATGAAAACTTAGATGGGTAATAACTTGGGATGGATAATCCAGTGTTAATTGCTTGTTTACATATCAGTATATTATTATGTTATAACCACCGCGGATGCAGGAGCAAAGTATATGGTTGAGATGTTTTGATTAAGATACTAGTGAGGGGAAAACCCATTCCACGCAGCGGCGTGGTCTCACTAGATATCTATCTTGTTCAAAATAGTAGGTTATTATTCACACCAGACTATTTGTCTGACTCGAAGTTTTTGTCTTTCTCCTTAAACTCTTGGGTACTTATTTGAGTAGGTCGAGAGTAAGGGTTTTCAGGTTTCCAGTTAGACGAATAAGCTTTCGGAGACGTGTAGGAGGCTGTTTGGGAGTATCTATATACTCTGCTGTGTCGTTTGGTTTTGTCTATATGGATGTAATGACAAGTTATATAATTTTCAAGTGTTATCAACCAAGGAAGCATCTTCATATGTCGCTCTTGGAGTATTTTGTAATAGTTATATTTTCTCTGAACATGGAACCGCGAATGAGATTATGTAACGAATATGAAATCATATTTTGAAATGGAATGTAAAAGTTATTTCTAAATTATGTTTGAAATTTTTTCATATTCATGTGTTTCTGATTATTGGTATGATTAATGTAGCCGCATTTCGTCACCGGAAATTAATACTATGGATGACTGCAGCATCCGCAGTGCTTAGTTTCGTGCCTCAAAATGGAGGATGTTACAAGCTGGTATTGGAGCATAGATTTATGTAAAACTTAAAAGATTAAAAGATTTTTAAAACATGATGCTAATGAATCAGAGAATAAGATTGGGGTTTGGGATAATGCTATAGTAACGTACTTGTATTTGCTATATATAAGTATGTATTCTCCCCCTCTCTCTTAGACTGTTCTTCTGTATCTTACTAAGGCTCATGTGCATATTTACGATAAACAAAGATATGCAAGCAGGAAATGGAAGAGTGAATCTAGGTGGCGGAAGCACCACAACCAATGGAAATACTCGCCCTAACGCCAGAAGGAATCCGAGTCGATAGGAAACTACAAATCAAAATGCAAATGCCAATATAAGTGTTGTGACCCCACCAGTGGATATGGGGGTTATGTATCAGTTCTTCGTCAATCTGATGCAAGCTGGAGCAACTGCAGTAGAGTTGGAGGAAATGCTGCTAATATAGGAGGAGTCAATCCCGTAGCGTCAGTTGGTAATAACTATGCTAAGATGAGTCAAGATTGCACCAGTCCGGATGGGAAGCCTTTTCTAGGTACTGAGGATGCAATAGAAGTGGAGAACTGGCTGATACATTGTGAAAGGATTTTACTAATTTGGGCCTGAATAATGAGCAGAAAAGGAGTTTGGCTTCGGGACAGTTGCAAGGAGATGCTTTCTTCTGGTGGAACGTGATGACTGTATGGTTAATATAGGAGGAATTGACTTGGACGAAATTTCGAAGGAGATTCGACGAAAGTTTTTTATTTAAGGTAGCCAAGTCAACCTTGCTTAAGAAGTTTATGGAGTTCGAGCAAAGGAAAATGTCAGTGTTGGAATACTCTGCTAAGTTTGATGAGCTGTCCATATATGGGTATGCCACTATTGACATTGTTATCAAGAGGAATGAGAAGTTTATTCGGGGTTGAGACCGGAGATTGCTAGTGTGGCCATGCCACATCTCCAGGATCCATCGAATGTAGTAGTGGAGATGGAAATCAAGAACAAGGAGATGCTTTCTACTTTCGAAAAGGAGAAGCCAGTTATAACCCAGAGTTCTCAGAATAAGAAGAGGAATTTCTTTAAGGGAAAAGGAGCTAAAAAGGGTAGAGCTGTTAAGAAAGGGAAGGCAGATATCGTTTGTTATAAGTGTGATAAGAAGGGGCATTATGCAAATGAGTGTCGATTAGGTGATGACGAGATGGTTGTGGGCAAGCAGAATGTGAAGTGCTTTAACTGCGATCAGGTAGGGCATTATAAGAACAAATCTCCAAAAGCGGCCAAGGCTAACAAAGGAAAGGTGTTTGCTTTGGAGCCATCTGCATCAAGACCAACAACAGCTAAGAAGGGGAAGTCTGTGATGGAAAGTATGCTTTTGATTCATAGCATACCATTTAGGGTACTATTTGATACTGGTGCATCGCATTCATTTATATCTCAGTGTTTGGTAGATAAGTTATGTTTAGAACCATCATACCTTATTACTTCTTTAAGGGTAGCTAATCCAATAGGAGGGTATGTAACTCTAGGGATGAGATGTGACCATCTAGACTTTGAGTTGCTACGTTATACTTTTGCCTGCAGTTTGTATGTGTTTTCTTTTGTGGATTTTGGACTATTTTGGATATGGATTGGTTGAGCAAATATAATGCTAGGATATTTCGTCGGGATGGAAAAATATCAGTTAGACACCCTGATAGTAGTGATCAAATTATATACTTAGTAGATAACTCATGTGTGGATATTTCTATTTTGTTGGGAGCAATGGAAGTAGAAAATGAAGTAATTCGGATTTTGGTTGCAAGGGAATTTATAGATGTTTTTGAATCGGTTACAGGACTACAACGGAAACGATCTATTGAGTTTCGAATAGATCTTGTACCTGGAACTGAATCCATAAGTAGACCACCTAGCAGGATGACACCTACTGAGATGAAGGAGTTAAAGATGCAGCTAGTAGACTTAGAAAGAAAGAGTTTTATTAGACCAAGCAGTTTGCCTTGTGGAGTGGCCGCGGTATTTGTGAAAATACCGATGGGTTATTAAGATTGTGCATCGATTATCGTAAGTTGAATGAGAAGACGATAAAGAATTGATATCCTTTGCCGAGAATTGATGATTTATTTGGCCAGTTGAGTGGTGCCAAAGTATTTTCCCAGTTGGATTTGGCGATAGGGTTCCATCAATTGAGAGTAGTGGAAGACAGTATTCCTTTGATGGCGTTTTGAACGAGATATGGTTCCTATGAGTGGTTAGTGATGTTATTCGGATTGACTAATGCACCTGCTTTCTTCATGGACTTGATGAACCGGATTTTATGAGAGCACTTGAATAGGTTTGTATTGGTGTTCATTGACGACATTTTGATATATTCTAAGGATGAAAGAGACCATGAGGTTCATCTTAGAATAGTGCTAGAGAGTTGAGGCAGCATCAACTTAAAGCGAAGTTTTCGAAGTGAAGTTTCTTGGTCATGTAGTTTTAGAAAAAAGGTTGTTAGTCGATCCAACCAAGATTGAAGCTGTCAACAGTTGGAAGAGACCCGAGATGGTGATCGAGATAAGAAGTTTTCTTGGACTAGCTGGCTATTACCGGAGATTTATCAAGGATTTCTCGTGGATAGCAGCACTTTGAATAAGCTAACCAGGAAGGACGTAAAGTTTTTTAGTCCAACAAATGTGAGGAATCAATCCTTAAGTTAAAGCATTTGTTGACCAATGTGCCCGTGTTAGCAGTTCCGGATGGGAATCAAGATTTAGTGGTGCATACAGATGCATGTTGAACGGGATTAGGAGCTGTATTGATGCAAATGGATAAAGTGATTGCTTACACTTCTCAAAAGCTCGGACCACATGAAGTTAGATATCCGACTCATAATTTGGAGTTGGCAGTGGTGATTTTTGCATTGAAAGTGTAGAGACACTACCTCTTAGGAGAACGATTCGAGTTGTATACGGATTACAAGTCTTTGAGGTATTTATTCTCTCAGAAAGAGTTGAATATGAGACAGTAGAGGTGGTTAAAGTTTTTAGCAGCTTATGATTTTGGTATTGAATATATGCCAGGAAAAGGAAATAAAGTGGCAGATGCACTTAGCAGGAAATATCAAAATGTGGTGTTAGCTTTGTTGGTTGAATGGAAGGATTTAGAGGCATTAACAACTTGTAACGTGCAATTAAGGTCGACTGCTAGTTATAGTCAAAGTACTATCATATTGTCTTGCTTGGAAGTTCGACCAGTATTGATCGAGAGGATTGCTTCAAAGCGGATAGATGATCCACTGTTAGTCGAAAAGATTAGAATTTTGGAAGGTGGAACCGAGATCGATGATCTAAAAGATTTTAGTCTTGACCAAAGAGGATGGTTAAGAAAGAAGGGACGGTTATGTGTTGCAGATGTTGGTAACCTAAGAAATGAAGTTCTTAGAGAGTGTCATCGATTGAAGTTTACGATTCATCATGAGGGAGCCAAGATGTATCAGGATATGAAGAGAAGTTTCTTCTATGAAGGTATGAAAATGGATGTAGGCTTATGGGTGAAGCAATGTGCAAATTGTCAACAAGTGAAAGCTGAACATCAGAAGCTAAGCGGATTTCTTCAGCCTTTAGATTTACCAGTTTGGAAATGCGATTTGATATACATGGATTTTATTGACGGGTTGCCAAGGTCAAATAGGGGAAACGAAAGTATATGGGTCATAGTGGATAAACTTACCAAGAGTGCACACTTCACTCCCGTTAAGTCAACCAGGATGGCACCTGTATTGGCCAAGTTGTTTATGAAGAATATTGTTAGACTGCATGGAATTTCTAGTAGTATAGTCAGTGACAGAGATGTCTTGTTCACTAGTGAATTGTGGAAGAGTCTAAATGAGGTATTAAGTACCAAGCTTAAGATGAGTACTACTTATCACTCATAAACGGATGAGCAGACATAGAGAGTCAATAAGGTACTTGAAAATGTGTTGAGAACTTTTGTACTAGACTTTGGTGGGTCGTGGGAAGACTATTTGCACTTGGTTGAACTTTTCTATAATGATATTTATCAGACTAGTATAGGAATGGCGCATTTCAAAGCTTTGTATCGAAGGCCATGCAAATCACCAGCATGTTGGATAGAGACCGGAGACAAATTGGTCCATGGTCCAGGTATGGTTAGAGAAGCCATAGAGAAGATTGAGTTAATCCATGGTAGGATGAGAGAAGTTCAATCTAGGCAGAAAAGTTACGCAGATAAAAGGCGTAAAGATTTAGAGTTCTCGGTTGAAGCTCGTGTTTTCATTAAAGTATCTCCAATGAAGGGTGTGATATGATTTGGAAAGTCAGGGAAACCGACACCGAGATATGTTGGACCGTTTCCTATTATAGAGAAGATCGGAAAGCTTACATGCCGAGTAGAGTTACCGAGTAGTTTGGTAGGTGTCCATATTGTGTTTCATGTTTCTCATCTTAGGAAGTATGTGCATGATCTAGAAACTACTATTGCTCCGACTGCATTGGAAGATTTAGTAGTAGAACCATATCTGACTTTTGTTAGGCAACCAATTCGGGTTGTAGCGAGAGATGAGAAGAGGTTAAAAAACAAGACAGTCAGATTAGTGAAAGTCCAGTGGAGTGACAATGAGAAAGACTGTACTTGGAAGACAACAGGATTAGGGTACTTATCCTAAGCTGCTATGAGGGCATATTCTATATTTGTTGTATATAGACTTTATAGCTGTTAGGATATACTAGCATTGTTTGTGTGTTTGATAAGTTAGTTATGTAGTCCTTACTGAATTTCGAGGACGAAATTCTTAAGGAGGGGAGCCTGTAACTTCTCTAATATTAGTTTAACATTATTCGGGATATTTAATTAGATAGATTAAATAGAATAATACAAATGGTTAAGGAGAATGAGAACTGGTTATTAACAAAGGTCGTGCCTTAATGAATTAAGTAATAAGATAGTTTTAAAAGCTTAATATATAAGAGAACATATAAGAGGGGAAAAATAGGTAGATCCAACTTTCACTCCTTAAATCCTCTGCCCCTCATATTCATTCTTATTTTTCATAACATCAAAACAATCAAAAAGAAGAAGAGAGGCTGACCATTAAACAAGGCGATTAGAAGAGGAAAATAAAGCTAATCAAAGAAAAGACTTAGGGATTCAAGAGCTATATCAAATCTCAACTCCAACATTAAATCCAAGGTGAATAATACATGAACCATCTCTTTTGTTTAGGGGTGAGCATTCGGTTGGTTCGGTTGGTTTTGAGGTAAAAATGTCAAACCAAACTGAAACAAAAAAAATCAAAACTGAACCAAACCAAATTAATTTCGGTTAATTCGATCGGTAACTAATTTAACCGAACTAAAAAGGTAAGTAAGATAAATTAACATAATTATTATTCAAATGATCGATATACTTAAAGGAAAACATAAATTTCTGTTTAGAGAAACTATTTCGAGTACTTTTTTAAGTTTATAACAAAAATTAACATATTTTCAATAGATAAAGTTTGGTTTTTATTACTAAAACAAATTATTAAGAGTATTACAATGCCATGAATTTGGATAATGTAATAAAAGTTTGGTTAATTCAGTTAAACCGATAACCAAAATAAAATTATTTTATAAACCGAATTCAAACCGATATAATTTCATAACCGAACCAATCGAAATGAACCGATTTGGTCGGTTTCGATTCTAACCGAATATTGCTCACCCCTACTTTTGCTTGTGTTTATATTCGATTATGGATAGTACCCGAATTATTATTGTTTGTTTTACCAAGATATGGTTGTATGATCATTGTTTGAATAGAATAATGATTTATGGGATTTTTATGAAATTAATTGAAGGAGTTTTAAGAATAAAACCTAAGTTTTTAGTCTCCAATCGATTTAATTTTTGGATATGTGATGTAAAACGTTATTAGGAGATGACTTTTTAATTTCATAATTTTCTAAGTTATATTAAATATTTTATGAATTTCCCCAAGGAGAAATAGCTTTTTTTCGGGTCCTAATTATTTAAAATAATTATATATGGTTTTTGGTCCCGAAAGTTTTATATGATGAAGAATATGGTATTTTGGAATTTCTAGAATTTTTTGGAATTTTTCCCAAGTGATTTCGAATTACTATGAATTTATTATGCTAGATAAGCATTAAAATGGATAATTAATTAAGAATATTAATTAATTAGTTTGATATATGTTTTCGACTTTGAAAATTGAGTGCGGTAGATTTTTGAAAAAGATTTAGGTAAAGAAATTTTATTATTCAATTGGAATTTGACAAAAAGCAAGATTTGATGAAAAGTAATTACTTTTAATAAAAATAAATTAGTTTTCGTGATAATTACGATAACACCATGCCATTACATCGTTGCCGCGCCTATAGAAGCGCTGCACTTATGAATGTCGACATCGATATGGAGGAAAGCTTAGGATAGCTACTTCGGTAGCCATGGAATGTCTCCAACTGGGCCGACGTCGATCTCGTCGGCAACTTATACTTGTGGGCATCGCGATATCGTTATTCGCCTATGATGAAGCCACGTCTCTTCACTAATGTTTTAACTTCGCACTTATACATTTGGCGGCATAATAGCCGAAGTAACTTAAGTATAAAAGTTTTATAGTGACGTGGATAGCATTGAAGCCGCTAGGAATTAGTGTCAGTGACCTTATATACCGAGGTTTTATATCGTATGGGGTTGGCAATGATGTAGCATAGCATTGACGTCACTCTTCTTCCTTTTAACGCCGGAGAGGCTCATTTCTATGTAAATTAAAAATGTTTTAAAGAGGCGATACAGCCCAGGTACAAGAGGGTCGATAACCCTATGATTTCGACGGTTAGCCATTTTTTTATAACATCCTAAAGCTTATTTTGAAAGGTGGATAACCTACAACCTATGAAAGTCAATAACATCATTTTCGACATGAAATTTTTATACTTAAAAGAGTTTAGGTTTTGTCTTCGACCTTTGATAGAGGTCGACAATGTCTTAACGACGTGTGCGTTATATGTTATCTTATCAAAGGCAGAGAGCCTTATGCCACTTGGTCGACATTGTTGTTGATGTTGACATTGATCTATACTAACATATTTAAAGGCGGCGAGCCTTATGTTTTATGACTTCGACTTTATAACCTAATTGGGGATACCACTATTTATATTGCTATGTGTTAAAAGTATACGAAGTTGACATCATTTATTTGGGGCTACCAAGATGGAATAAACTCGACACTAATTGTTAAACGACGGAATTTCTATCGGATTAGAAAACCGTCGATAAATTTCAAATTAAAATATAACCGCAAGCGCACGGCGTACACTTGTAGTACGTGGCGAATACGGGTCGATCCGCAGGGAATTGATGATTTTAAAATTCTATTCAATCAAATTAAACCAAAGTCAAGGGATAATAAACTAACTAAAAAAGGTAAGAACAAGCTAGAACTAAGGAGAATAAAAATATGAGATTAAAGAGCAATTTAGAGGTAAATCCCCTCTCATGATCACATAAATCAACATAATGAAATTATGATCTCTTTTTGGTCATTTGTGAGTTTAGTTGATGCATTTATCATAAGCATGGCCTAATTGTGTTATTAATTAACACACTTAAACCATCAAACTTTAATGCACCCTCTAACCCACTTACTAACTTCAATGAAAATGATATGAAATTAAAAGTAGAATCTATTTTAAGCATGGCTTATTAACTATTGAATTAGAAACATAAACCATCAAATTTTGATTCTAAATCCACTTCCATTACCATGATCATATGTAGATGAAGAGGTAATTAGTGATTCATATGACTAAGCATAGCCTATTTGTTTTGAACAACATAAGCTATCAAACTCAATATTAAACACACATCACACAAACATCCAACTTTCCATTAAGCACAAAAGAGACATAAATGAGAAATTATGTCGCATCTACATGATTCAAGAGAGCATCATTACCCCCTAAATTGTAGGGATTAGCCTCTCATTTGTGTTATTATGTCAACACAAGTAGAAAGCAACATGAAATAAACAAAAATAAAAAGAAAAGGAAAATGAAAGCTAATGGAAAAGAGAACTAATCTAATTGCATAAAATTAAAGAGATCTACACTACAACATGAAAGGAAATAAACAAGAAAATGAAAAGAACATGTATTAAATTGCATAAAAAGTTACATGAAAAGAAGAAATGGCTAATTAGCCATGAAAAGAAAGAGAGCTCTCATTTTATTTTCCTAAAAGAAGAGAGCCTAAAAGAGAGACTAAGGGAGAAGATTACATGAAACATAAGGGGATTTTATACATGTGCTAAACCCTAATTCATATTTTGGGGAATGCCCAAAATACCCTCTTAGGAAGTGTGGTGGCCAAGTTATCATTAGCTTCAATAATCCCTCACTTAAATGTACATGAAGCCATTAATTCCATAAGCATGTGCATTAGCCTCTAATTTTTACATTAAGGTAGGTGGATAGGTGGGGTCCTCCATTATCTTCACTTTGAATTATTTTCATCTTCATTTGTTCTCTTCACTCTTGTGCATGCATATATCATCATGAAACCACTTGTATATGAATTTAAATTCCTACAAAATAATATAGAAATTTTCAATTAAATTTTAGAAAATTAATATATGCACAAAAATGACCATTTTGCCCTTGGATTAAGATGAATATGTGACAATTTGAAATAATTTGAATTTTTGTTTAAACAAGTTAAAATACCCAATATGATCATTTATTTAATTTAAATAGATTAAATATGGTGGTAAAAATATACACATTTACGTGCACATCACTAATCATTAGGGATACCAATGTATGTTTTAGCGAATTTGACATAGATCATTGGGAATACCAACGCATGTCGTTGTGAGATGTTATAACTTTAAGTTAAGATTACATAATTGGGGATACCAATAGACATAGGTTAAACATGTAAGTAACATGAATTAAATTGTTAAATGATAGGTTCATGGCAATTCTAGGAAAACTATAGGATGTGAGATGGGTAGTCCACATCATGCCAGAGATGGATAGTCTCTAGATGGTAAATGAAGGGTTCATAGCCATCCTAAGGAAACTATGGGATGTGTGATGGATAGTCCACATCATTTAAACATATAAAACTATATGTGATGGGTAGTCCATATGGGAGGGGATAGATAATCCATAAATGTGTATATGTGAGATGGATAGTCCACATAACTTTGATAATGCAACCATGGGTGATGGGTAGTCAACATGGTAGGGGATGGGTAATCCAAAGAATTAATATATGTAAGATAGGTAGTCCACATAAGTATAAGACAGATAGTCAATGAGAACTTAGAGGGGTAGTTTAATAACTTGGGATGGGTAATTCAATTTATATTGCATGTTTGCATATTAATATATTATTATGTTATCACCATTGTGGATGCAGGAGCATAGTATATGATTGAGATGTTTTGGTTAAGATACTAGTGAGGGGAAAACACATTCCACGCAGCGGCATGGTCTCACTAGATATTTATTTGGTTCGAGATGGTAGGTTATTATTCACACCAGATTGTTTTGTCAGACCCAAAGTTTTTGTCTTTTCTCTTAAACTCACGGATACTCATTTGAGTAGGTCGGGAGTAAGGGGTTTCAGGTTTTCAGTTAGACGAATAAAACTTTCGAAGACGTGCAACAGGCAATCTATTTAGGAGTACCTATTTAATCTGTTGTGTCGTTTGGTTTTGTCTATATGGATGTAACGGCAAGTTATATAATTGTCATTTGGTTTTGTCGTCCGCAGTAGCGGCCCAGTGGTTGAGACACCTGCCTCCTGTTAATGAGGTCGCAGGTTCGATTCCCGGACTTCCCTACTACCAGAGCTTACCATGTGCATACGCTCAGATCAGCCACTTATGTGGTGCTCGCGGACCAGGCTAGGTGCACTAGGGGGGTTTTACGACTCCGGTCGGTTTCCCCCCTGAACAAATTCAAAAAAGTTATATAATTGTCAAATGTTAGACTCTGATCAACCAAGGGGACATATTCATGTGTCGCTCTTGGAGTATTTTGTAATAGTTATATTTTCTCTGAATGTGGAATCGTGAATATAATTATGTAATGAATATGAAATCATATTTTGAAATGGAATGTAAAAGTTATTTCTGAATTGTGTTTGAAAATTTTTCATATTCATGTGCTTCTGATTATTGATATGGTTAACATGGTCACATTTTATCATCGAAAATTAATACTATGGATGATTGCAGCATCCGTAGCGCTTAGTTTCGGACCTCAAAATGAGGGATGTTACACCAATGCTCTGGCATACTTTGTGGATCTCATGAATCGGGTTTTTAGAGACCAATTGAATAAGTTCGTGCTTGTGTTCATGGATGATATTCTGATCTACTCCAGAACTAAAGAGAAGCATAAGTTGAGAGTGAAGTTCTCTAAGTGTCACTTCTAGAAAGAAGAAGTGAAATTTTTGGGTCATGTCGTTTCGGGAAAAGATATAGTAGTGGATCCTGCGAAGATGGCATCGGTACAAGATTGAAACCAGCCCAAGAATGCTACGGATGTGAGAAGTTTTCTAAGATTGGCGGGATATTATAGACGCTTCATAAATAACTTCTCGAAGGTAGCAGCACCGTTGACCAATTTGACGAAGAAGAATCAAACTTTTGTATGAGATGCAAAGTGTGAGCATGCATTTGTGAGTCTGAAAAGAAAGGTTGACGAGTGCACTAATGTTGATCATTCCAAGCGGAAATGAAGAGCTGACAGTATACGCTGATGCTTGTGGTACTGGATTGGGTGTGGTGTTGATGTAGAAAGGGAAAGTTGTTGCTTATGATAGTCGACAACTAAAGTCGCACGAGAGTAATTATCCGACTCATGATTTGAAGTTAGCCAAGATCGTTTTTTCTTTGAAGATGTGGAGGCACTATTTGCTAGAAGAAAGGTTTGAGCTATTTACGGACCACAAATCCTTGAAGTACCTTTTCTCTCAGAATGATCTCAACCTCCGACAGCAACGGTGGTTAGAATTCTTGACCACTTATGATTTTAGTATGTCCTATACTCCATGATAATGGAATACAGTCGATGATGCATTGAGTAGAAGACATGCGAATTTGGGAGCAATTTTCTTGGAATGGAAACAGATATAGTACTTTTCTGGATATGATTTTGGACCTCATTGCGAGTTGGACTAGAGGTGCAAGTCTGTCGATTAGACCTACTCTAATAGAAAGGATCGGTGCTAATTAGAAGCGAGATGATAGGCTGACAGAGATCATAGCAAAGATAGTAGAAAAAGTAGAATCTGAAGACACTAAGCAATACGAACTCGACCGAGAAGGTTGGCTTCGTAAGGATGTAATACTTTTCGTTCCCGGTGTTTATGAGGTACGAGATGAAGCGTTACGAGAGTATCCCATTGCAGGTTGACCATTCATCCCGACGGTAACAAGATATACCGGGATATGAAGCGAACTTATTATTGGAAAGGCATGAAGAGGGATTTGGAGCATTCATCTCGAAGTGTATGAATTGTCGGTTGGTAAAGGCAGAGCAGAAGAAACATAATGGACTGTTGCAACCTCTAGAAATTCCTGAGTGGAAATGAGAACAAGTATTGATGGATTTTATGGATGGACTGCCAAGACTAGAGCAGGGTACGATGGCATTTGGGTCGTAGTAGATCGGTTGACCAAGCGTGCAAGATTTATACTCGTTAAGTCAAGTGGAACAACATCCAAGCTGGCGGAGTCGTATGTAAAGTGGATAGTACGATTACATGGTGTGCCAAAGAGCATTGTGAGCGACCGAGACCTGTTGTTCACTATTGGGTTTTGGAAGAGCTTACAAGAGGCGTTAGGGACTGAGTTGCATCTTAGTACAACTTCTCACCCGCAAACGGATGGGCAGACCGAAATAGTAAATCATATATTGGAAGATCTCTTACGAGCATGTATTATAGATTTTGGAGGGTTATGGGATGATCATTTGCATTTGGTAGAGTTTGCATACAACAATAGTTATCAGTCGAGTGTTGGTATGACACCGTATGAAGCATTGTACGGCCGACCGTGTAACTCTCTTTCATGTTGGTGGAAAGCAGGCGAGAAACTAATACTTGGGCCGAATATGATTAGAGAGACTTCGAAGAAGATTGAGGTTATTCGGCAACGAATGAAAGATGCTCAGGATTAATAGAAAAACTACATGGATAAGAGACGAAGAGAGTTAGAGTTTTATGTCAGAGATATTGTGTTTGTAAAGGTTTCTCCTTTAAAGAATGTGGTTCAATTTGGTAGAAAGGTGAAGTTGGCACCGAGATTTGTAGGTCCTTTTCCGATAGTCGAGAGAATCAGGAAGCTAGCATATAGGGTTGACTTACCTCAGAAGATGGCAGACGTGCACAACGTTTTTCATGTCTCTTATCTATGGAAGTTTGTGCATGACTCAGGCGTGATGATCACATCGGATCAGCTAGAAGATGTTGAGGTAGAACCAGAAGTTTTTATACCTCGTAGACCGCTTCGTATTGTTAGGTACGATACAAAACAGCTTAGAAGAAAGACGGTGAAACTAGTTAAGGTACAATGGAGCGGAAGTGATGATGATTATACGTGGAAGATAGAGGAGAGCATGAGGATTATGTGTCTGAAGCTCTTTGAATGGTAAGACTTAACATTTATCGTATCTACTTTCACCATTGTATATTATATTCGATAAGTTAGTATTCCACATGTTAGGATAGGTTCACTATACTATTGGTTGCATGGTTGCTTGTTTGAGATGTTTGATTGTTGTTTATGATTAGTAGGCATGTGGAATGACCATGGTTGCTTATGCTTTGGCTTGTTTGGGATTTCGAGGGCGAAATCCTAAAGGGAGGAGAATGTAACGACTCTTATTTTACGTATTGAGTGATCGTGAAATATTTTTATTTTATTCGTATGATTTTGTAATTTTGGGATTTGACTCTAAGGGACATTTTTCACACCTATGATTTTTTCCCGAATTTCTATGTGACCTTTTTGACCTTGAAAATCTTGTTTGAGATACAAATTTTGATAGAAGTTGAATTAGGGTCTCAAACCAGTTCCATTGCTTCAGGATGATGGTTTCCCATTTCATAGCGGTCATAATAGAAAAACGGACTTACGGTTAGGGAGTTATGTCTGTTTTAAATTTTGAAAATTGCCGATCAGAATTAATGTGTAATTAGTGAAGCCCATTAGTTGGCCCATTAGTCTAATTTGAGAATCACTATAAATAGGGTTTGTAGGAGTTAAATGAAAACTTTTTCTTTCATTCTAAATCAGGTCTAAACCCTAATTAGCCCTAAATCCATCCTAATTCATCCAAATTTTTCCCTAAATCCAACTAGATTGTTGATTAGTAATTAGATCATCAATTAGAAGATAGAGATCATCGATTTGCTTGATTTGAAGTGCATTCCATTGCTGTCCGAATTGGATCTACATTCATATTGATCGATTTGGTAATTAGTGAGTGGTTTATGACTTTTCACTATACTACACATGTTTATATGGTAAAATTATTGGATTTAACATGTTCTAAATTGATTTTGGCCATAAAAACCTTTCCTACCTTTAAGATATGTTAATCCATGCATATGATATAGATTGATTAGAAATAACCTTTGGTTTATGTTCATATATTCATGCTATATGCAGATCTATGTTAGAAATTGCCTTGTTTATCTTGTTTTGATGGATTGCAAGTTTCATTAGTTGAAATTGCTTGTTATTCTATGTTTGGATGATATGATTTGATATTTTCTGCTACTATTGTGATTGCATAGAAAGTTAGGTTGGAGAAATGAGCAAATCAGAGGCAAGTTGGTCGAAATTGGACGACACTTGGCAGATAGGCTCTCGGGTATGGTGGATAGAGGCATGATGAGTTGCAACTCAAATGGGGCTAAGTACATAACTCGACACCGAGTTATGCCTATAACTATGAGTTATCTCTATGAGTCGGTACCAAGTTATCACATTACATGGGATGGATGTGGAACTTTCAGGGCAGGAAGAGGATGTTCTGTAGATCGTGCTGGAGGTGGTGGCTCGTTCATATCAGATTGGATGATGATATAACAACATGATGTAAAGCTATGGTCTTGGATGTTGGCTCGTGTTAGGAGTAGGTTCTGAAGATACCGGCTTGTAAAGGAGGGAGCCATAATATCAGGGAATTTGGAAGGGTTCCTCGTAAATGATGGAAACTAGATTGAGCAAGGAGGGCTCGATATCCAAATGGAGCAATGGTAGGTTCGGGTGTATGTGCTAAGGAATCATTAATGGCTCGGAGAGTTTCCAGTTGTACTCGAAGCAGGGGTATTGTAAGTGGGGATGCCCATGGTTCAATTGAGGGACATGTATACTTTGGACCTATAGCTTTAGGTATACTGTCCAGCTTTGGGCTGCGAAACGTGTATCCATCTTTAGGCTGCGAGATACAAAGGTACAACAGAGAACTAAGATTTCCATTAGTCCCTGGCTTGGCGGTCATGCGAGTTATTATATATTCAGAGCACAAGGAGAGATAATTAGGATTGTTGATGGATGTCATGGATGCTTTGGTTGTTTTCTTTAGTAGGCTATCACTCATAAGTATCAGAGGAAGTAGGTATTGGAGATAGGAATACTTGAAAGACCAATATCATTTATTTGGTTTGTGGTATATCTTTATGATATTGTAAAGTAACGTATTATCGTGTTATATGCAAACTTTGTGGTTGCATGGACATGTCAGGTATGGTTTGTGTACATTTGTTTCTTACCATATTTACCTGTATAGTATTTTGAGACTCATTTACCGCTCACACCAGACCGTTGTCTGATCCAAGGTTTTATGCTTTACCTGTATTGTATTTTGGGTACTTTTAATTGAGTAGACTAGATAACATGTCTAGGTGACGTAGTAGCTGTTCGGAGGATGAGCTGGATGGAGCTATCTCTTATTATATACGTATACCGAGTCTACGCTTATTCCGTTATGCAGCACTGGGGAGGCTTAGCAGTGACTGCTTACTATTTGTATTTGAGACAGTTGTTGAGTTTATTTCCGTTGTATAAACTCTACTGCATTTGATGTATAACTTTATGGATCTATTGCTTTGATGATGATTTGTTCACATAGGTATTACTATCTCTTCTGTTATATATGTGATATTATATTTTATCCATGCGCCGTGAGATATGACAGGTTATATGTTATATTGGTTTATTTCAATCTTGATGATCGTCATATTTCGGTCTGGCATTGACATAGCACTATTTATATACTATTAGTGCCGGTGGTATAGGGCGATCGTCACAGAAACTCTCATCGACGCCTGCGAGGAGGTGTTGCATCGTTTTGAAGTAGCCAGTGAAGGCCTCACCGAAGAAGAGCCGATGGCCAAGTAAATCGATGGTGAATCTAATAAGGGGTACGACTACTTCATGTATGTAGTATATAGATGTTTACATTTGTGCATATGGTTGGGTCCTTAAGTCTGTTTTGTTTGCACTTAGTTTGTTTGGATTTAGGGTTATTTAGAGTATGGAGTGGTTGCCTAAGTATATAGTGGTCTACGACCAGTGGACAGTTAAATTTCGGGGGAGGGAGGGGGGGAGTGGTGCTCGGTCGATGTTAAGTTATGATCGAAAGAGCTCAACATTGGGATGTTTCTTATATGTGCATGACAATTTGTTGATGGGCTCAAATTAGTGCCTATAGTGTGTGAGTACCAAAATGTGTTTAAGGAAGCGACCGATCTACCACCGAATAGAGTGATTGGGTATGGGAATGATTTTATCGGAGGAGCAAAGCCTATTGTAGCGCCAATTAGAAGGTATGCTCCGAAAGAGAAAGTTGAACTTGTAAGACAAGTGGTTGAGTTGGAAGGAAAAGAATTTTTTTGGAGTAATTCTCCTTGGGGAGAACTCGCCGTTTTTACTACAAAGTTAAATGGATCTTTTAAAGTTTATGTAGATAATTGTAGAGTAATTTTCTCGCAGTTAGATTTAGCGTTTAAATGGTGAAGGAGAGCATACCTCTTGTTGCATTTCGGATGCCACTGAGATTTCATGAGTGGTTGGTGATGTTCAAATGAACCAATTACCCCTACTTATTTTGTTGATTTGATTAATAAAGTGTCCAAAGATTAGCTCGGTAAGTGTGTGCTGGTATATATCGACTAAATCCTCTTTTTTTACTTGAAGAATGGGAAAGAGTATGTATAGCATCTACTAAAACATCAACTCAAGGCATATGAGTTTCACTTTTTGAGGCGAGAGGGTAAGTTTCTAGGTCATGTAGTTCCTCCGTAAGGTATATCGGTAGATTCTACAAAAGCTTAGGTCATGCAAGCCTAGAAGAGCCCAGAAATAGTGACACAAGTGGGAAGCTTCCTTGAATTAGATGGATACTATAAAAGGTTTATCAATGACTTCTCAATGATTCCTTTGCCTTCTGACCAAGTTAACGAGGATGGATACTTCATTTATGTGAATGGAAACTTGAGTGAATGTATTCATTCGACTTAGGGAGCTACTAACGAGCACAGTATTAGTTATTCTAAAGGGGAATGAGGGTTTGGTTGTTTAAACTAATGCACATGGAACTAGGCTCGGGACACCATTGATACAAAATGTCCAAGTAGTAGCTTTTGCAAGCAAAAAATTGAAGCTGCACGAATAGAGGTATCCAATCCATGATTTGAATTTAGATCTTATAATTTTTGCTCCTAAGATGTTGATCTATTATTTTCTTAGAGAGGGGTTTGATTTGTTTACAAACAGTAAGCTTTTGAAATACCACCTCTAATACTAGGTATCAACGATGGTTAGGATTTATGACGTTGTATGATTTCCTGATTACATATACACGGGGTATAAAAACATAGTTGCAAACGCTTCAGGTATATGTTGACTGCTCGTACGGTTAAGGAATGAGATGGAGGTAGAATTGTATATGTCGATGATTGGCAAAACTTACAAGCATGACACTTTAAGTTTGATAGTGAGTATGGATAACAAGCAAAATTCAGATCTAAAGCTCATTAAGGTGTTTGTTGCAATTGAAATAGGGTCTAAAATGATGAGACACGATTGTATTCTTCGGACGAGCATTGTTGACTTTGTTAAGGGAAGCCATATGTGTTACGACCTACAGGTACCAGATCAAAGTCAAACATCAAAATTTTGGTTATTCTCTTGAATATATGCAAATTCTAGTAGAGAAGTGAGAGTTTATCTCCATGGAATTCGTTCATAGATTTCCACACACGAGGACAATGAGTCCATTTGAGTTACTATTGATAGGTTGATCTGTCAAAATATGATCCAACCCATTAACCCACCCATTTACCCTACTTATAAATGGGTTGGATTAACCCATTTATGAATTTTATAAAATGAGTTATGGATTGGGTTGATCCATTTTTAAAAGGGTTATAAATGGGTAACTCATTTACCCATTTATTTAAAATTTGACATTTGAAAATATAAATTTTGAACACACATTATAATTTTACATGAAAACTAACAGTTGTACTTAGAAAATAACACGCTACTGCATCCTTATATTTGAACTCCACCTAGTGCAGAAGCCGCAAATTTTTTTGTTCAAACTACAATAACTTCTTCATACTAACTTGGAATCAGGCGAGACTTCGAACAATGAACTCCCACCTAAATTATGGACAATATGAAACACTCGGATACTTCATCTTGTGAACGCACACTGTAGTTCTCCATGGAGACTGACAGTTGTACTTAAAAAATAACTGGCTACCACATTCCCATACTTGAATTCCACCTAGTGTAGAAGCCGTTATTTTTTGTATTCAGACTGCAATAACTTCTTCATACTAACTCGGAATCGGACGAAACTTAGACCGATTAACGCCCACCTATATTATGGACAATATAAAACACTCGGATACTTCATACTGTTAACGTACATTGTAGTTCTTCATAGAGACTGACAGTTGTACTTAGAAAATAACATGCTATCACGTCCCATATTTGAATTTTGATGAAAATTAAAATTTCTCTCCTCATAAGATGACCACTCTTTCATCAAAAAAAGAAAAAAAATAACAATACGACATCATCCTCAAACGCATGGTTAGATAAAGAGTGACAACAAAGAGTTGGAAAGTAAATTTATATGGACCGAACTAGTATTAAATTGGTTGTTGGACCCATACAAAATTGCAATGGGCTTCCAGCCTTCCACCATGATACATATCTTATCAAGTGTTTGTATGGGTATTTGTTTGCTCTGGAAAACAGCCTTGCCTGGTTCATTGCTTAGGTGGATCCAATAAACATATCAAAATATAACAATCTCAATTCTTGAATCTAGTCTAGTTCAAACATTATATAATACCATTTGAAATTGGAAGAATGTCATTATACATGTGTCATAATAGCACTAGAAGTTTAATTTTTATATTCCATTTAGATTGCACCATAAGACTAAATACTTGATGGAAACAGTCCAGACATTAGTTGCCTATCAATCTAATTAAACAAAATTTAGAATCCAAATAAGTAAAACTGTTATTTAAATGTATAAAACAAAAAAGCTTGAACAAGTAGTTAAACATCAGCCCTGAAATTAGAGAAATATGTGTCGTATTACGTGAAATTGCTGCATTAATACTTCAAAGAATTTGAGACCAATGGGAAGCAACATATTAGCACAAAAATTAGATAAAAAGAGAGGTGGTTTCCAAAAAATGGAGGTTTTTACTCACAAAATCGTAGTTAGTCAAACAAAGAATCTTTGATCATCTCGAGCCATTGCTAAATCTATTCTACTCCACTTGGAACGCACAGTGAGTAAAAGCAAAATAGTTGTTTGACAAAAAAGGCCACAACATAAACCCATCCATAGTCCCTGGAACAAAATTTCAAAAACCACTTGTTATTTTCCAATGCATGCACGAGCATATATAAGTATGCTTAATTTGAGGATATTTTATGCAAAAAAATAAAAAAATTGAATTTTCAGTTCATTGGTACAATGATATTGTACCGTATGTCTCTTGTATGATATGACAATTCATGCTGTATAAACAATGAATATTTGACCTAAAAGTTCAACTTTAGCAATACATATCACTTTATATTCATAGCTAAGTTTAATGGCATCCTTAAATCTAGCGTCTCAATCTGATTCGTCAAACCTATGTAATTAAAGGCTGCTGAATCGCTAATGACTATTCATCTGCAAAAAATGGAGCACTTATACATCTCGCAGAGCAAAGCTATTTAATTTGACATAACTAATATGTAATGGGTGATGTTGATAGAACATAGTTAAGTACCTTTAATCATACCGAAACAATGATCCTCTGCTTTTTAAATTATTAATGTAATCATAACATTCTTTTGACAATATCTGTATAATTATTACATCATTTTATATTAATATTCTAGAAAGCAAAACCAATGATTTATTATGATACAATTGATTGAAGTTAAGAGCTACTCTAGGATTTTATATTAATAAGAACTGCCGTCTATCCAACCTTTTAATTCACTAAAGCATTTTCAGAAAACCGTTTGGTGTATTACATTAAACGATCTTTTGAAAACCATTTAAGCATCAAACGATTTTCGGAAAATCGTATAGGCACTAAACGGTTTCCAAAAACCTGTTTACTATATTTTACATTAGAAAAAAAATTATTTATCTCTAAACGGTTTTCAGATTCCAGTTTAAGGAATCCACATTTGTAAAAAAAGGAAAGGATTCTCACTCTCTCTTATTCTCACGCTCATATTCCCACTGCTGGAGCGAGGGGAGGAAAATAAAAGCGTGAATCCCTCCTATGTTTCCCACTGCTGGAGATGTTTTAACATGTACCCTGTAGTGTTCTAGAGACCATCATTATTATAATATATTATATTTTTATGCTTGAATCGAATTCTTTTGGAGTACTTTTCAATTATCGTTTTATAGTAATCATAAGTTTTACCAATGTTTTACAAGCCCCTTCAAAATCTAAACCGGATCTAATTTCCATATTTTCGTACACACATTTTGAATATCAAAGAGCATGATATTGTATTCATCTATAAGCAAAATCAGAAACATGCCTTATCGTAAAATCCCAATTTGAACCCAAATAGAAGAGCTATTGGCATGCCAATCATGTAAAAGGCGAAAAAATTAGTCCAAGCTGCCAAGTGCTGCCAACCACAACCTCTAGCCACACCTAAACATATTTGAAATCAAAATTATACATATAGCAATTAATCACAAACTTCACAAAATTAAAATATAATTACAGTTACCCGATAGGACTCCTTGAGCAGAATCCAGCAATATAGACACAGAGAGCAAAGGAGTCATATAAGAAAATTGTTGAACAATATCAGTACTGTCAGTAAATGACAAAGCCCAAATTCTGTGACCAAATGCTAATGATAATAGAACTGTTACAGCGAGAAAACAAGATAGTTTCAATGTCACAGATACTGCATTTTTTGCATTCTTGATGTTTCCAGCACCAATCTCATTTGACACGCGAGTGCTGTTATTATGAATAAATTAAGAATCAAGGTAACAATATTAATATAGAATTTGACCTTTGAAAGAAGTTCAATTGTCGGATACCTCACAGCTGCACTGAATCCATATGTGATCATATATGCAATTGACTCTGTATTGACACTGTTAGACATTGGTTTGTAAGTGCTTGTATTATTACTTTACCAGTCTGCAGAATATTGAAGAAAACAAAGAAGAGAAGTTGAGGTTTTAATACCACATAGCAATAAGTGAAGTACTGCTTTCAGAGTTCGGCATCAGTCCAGCTAGTAAAACCAGAATCTCGAAAGACCAGTATTCCAAGCTGTGATGAAATTAAACATACATAACATCAAGCTATATAATGAAATAAGATGACACTCGGAGAGGGTATTCAGGTAACTGTTATACGTCTAGTATACCAAAACAGAGAATAATCAATTATAAACTCGTCGCACAAGTTTATAACTCAGATTTCCACTACACTGGAATTCTGTGTTAATTATTATAACAATATGAATGTTGTAAATAAATCACAACAACAACGTTATGCTATTTTGAATAAATAGTATAACCAAAATAAAGGATAAAATGTAGAATTCTAACCAAAATATGTTTGAGGCTCGTCGTAACGATTTCCTTAAGAATTTTATTTCAAAATTCTCCCAAGATACAACAGACGAATTCTGCTTGAAATTGTGATGAGCATATCACTCTGTGATTTGAATTAGTATTTATCAGAGGAGAAGAGAGAGATTCGGAATTGAAAAATGAGTGAGGAAAGTGATCAGTTTTCCTCCTTATTTATAGTGGTCCGTATCCCTTCCGAACGGTCGTGTCTGCACCCGTTCGCTCAAACAGTCGCGTCTGTACCTCTTCGTACAGTCACATCTGTCTGCTATGCCCCTCTAACGGATCTGTTTCACACCCGCGTCCGCTTCCGTTGGGTCGCACCCGCTCGCGCTGCATCTGTTTGCTTCTAACGGGTCGCACCCGCTACTGTTCGCACCTATTCAACCCGCGTCCGTTCCCGAACAGATCCGCATCTGTTCGTCTGGCCTGCAACTGTCAGAAAGCCCGGTCCAGTTTGCAGTAAAAATATGAGTATCATATTAGACCCGTACCCGTCCTGGCCCGGCCCGGTTCGGTCGGACGGACGGCGGCGGCGCGCGCGTGTGGTAGAGATGCATGATCTCCCTCCTCACAACGAAGCATACATTTGAGAGCCCCAAGCCCCCAACCTCCTCATGAGAAAACTATATTTAAACCAATATAGCTCTCACAATTTGGAGATGTGGGACTTTATATTTCATTCAATCCTTAAGGAATTCCAACAATCCCCCACATGAATGATAATATACATATCCCCCACACAAAGCGAAATATCACAGAGTATATCTGGATTTAATGCTTTATCGTGGATAAGTAGATATTTCACTTTGAACTTTCACTAGTTAAAACTTATCGGATTTACTTGGCTAATCGGTGAAATATTTCATCTTGAACCGTCAGCCTTTATTGTATATCCAGACAATAAGTTCTACG
Source organism: Allium fistulosum (assembly GCA_030737815.1). Lineage (NCBI taxonomy): Eukaryota > Viridiplantae > Streptophyta > Magnoliopsida > Asparagales > Amaryllidaceae > Allium > Allium fistulosum. The sequence continues at coordinate 1,531,593,437 of CM060902.1, forward strand.
AAGCATTAATTCCCTTCTCATCCAATTTCTTGGTTGTGCTCATTTTGGTCCTGAACAGTACTTGGTTCTGCGAGTGTTTTAGAGAATAAAAGCCTTTTAATATTCTCATAGAGCCGACTCAGCTCACACTTACATGGGTGATCGCAACCATTAAGAGTATCCTACATATACCCCACTTGTTATTTCCAAGATATGGTCATCATTAAAAAACATAGTTTTAACCTTTAAATACTTCTGTAGGCATGCATTTATATTGTGCACCATAGGAATGGAGTTGGACTATGTCCACGCAAATGCATTACGTCTTGAGTTATTCAGAACTGGTTTGCCTATTGATCCTAGTCTGTGGGATCTCCAGTCGCTAGGATAGGTTTCCGTATAAGATAACTCTTGGTGGTTTAGGCTTTTAAACCCATTTCCCTCGATGCGCAGTCAATTTTCTCTCTTGATAAACCTTTAGTAAATGGATCCGCTAGGTTATCATTTGTCCTCACATAATCAATGAAAATAGTTCCATTAGAGAGTAACTGCCTAACTGTGTTATGGCGTCGTCGAATATGTCGTGACTTTCCATTATACACAAAGTTGTGCGCTCTGCTTAGCGCTGCTTGGTTATCGCAGTGTATGCATATGGCCGGTACAGGTATAGGCCAGAATGGAATATCTTCCAAAAAGTGACGAAGCCATTCTGCTTCTTTGCCTGCTTTATCTAAAGCGATGAACTCTGATTCCATAGTGGATCGAGCTATGCATGTTTGTTTGGTAGATTTCCATGACACTGCTGCCCCTGCTAGGGTAAATACATAACCACTTGTCGATTTTGATTCCTCTGAATCTGCAATCCAATTTGCATCACTATATCCTTCTAAGACGGCAGGATATTTTCCATAATGTAAGGAATAGTTAGCGGTATTTTTTAAATATCCAAGCACTCTCATTAGTGCTTTCCAGTGTTCCTTTTCTGGATTGCTTGTATACCTGCTCAGTCGACTTACTGCATAAGCTATATCTGGTCTTGTGCAATTCATGAGATACATGAGACATCCTATTACACGAGAGTATTCCAGTTGCATTAGTGTTTTTATGCAGTACTTCTGATGGATTAAAAAGTGTTCTTACTCCTTTAATTCCATAGTCTTGGAATTTTTCAATCACTTTGTCTACATAGTGTGACTGAGATAATTCAATTCCATCAGGAGTTCTTATTATTTTGATTCCCAAAATAACGTCTGCAACTCCTAAATCTTTCATATCGAAATTGCTAGTTAACATCTTCTTTATGGTCTCTATTACCTGAGTATTTGGACCAAATATTAACATATCGTCTACATATAAACAAATCATCACATATGATTGTCCAATTTGTTTATAATAAACACATTTATCGCATTCATTTATATGAAAACCATTTCTCATCATGACACTATCAAATTTTGCGTGCCATTGTTTTGGAGCTTGTTTTAGTCCGTATAATGATTTTACTAATCTACAGACTTTGTTTTCATTTCCTTTGGAAATAAAACCTTCAGGTTGCTCCATGTAGATCTCCTCATCGAGATCTCCATTTAAGAATGCTGTCTTTACATCCATTTGATGAATTTCTAGTCCATAAATTGATGCAATTGCTATTAGCATTCTTATAGAGGTTATTCGTGTTACTGGCGAATATGTATCAAAGAAGTCTACTCCTTCTTTTTGACGATATCCTTTGGCTACTAATCTGACTTTATACTTGTCGATAGAGTCATCTGCTTTCATTTTCTTCTTGAAAATCCATTTGCAGCCAATAGGTTTTATTCCTGGTGGAATATCAACAATTTCCCAAGTTTTATTACTTAGAATTGAATCAATCTCACTTTGGATTGCTTCTTTCCAACATGAAGATTCAGAAGATGACATTGCTTCCTTGTACGTTTGAGGTTCATGTTCTAACACATATGTGAAAAAATCCGAACCAAATGTCTTGGAAGTTCTAGCCCTTACGCTTCTTCTTGGTTCAACTTCCTCAATCTCATGATGAGGTTCATCTTCATGTGAATTGCTTGATTCTTCTCTTGTCCTTTTAGGGACATTATTCCCTTCATTCCTTTTGTGCGGAAACACGTCTTCAAAGAATGAGGCATCTCTAGACTCCATGATTGTATTTACATGAATATCAGCTATATCAGACTTGAATACCAAAAATCTATATGCACTACTATTTTGGGCTGGCCCTAAATAGTAACAATATACTGTTTTTGGTCCAAGTTTGACTTTCTTGGGAGGCGGAACTGGAACTTTTGCCAAGCACCCCCACACTTTGAGGTATTTAAAACTTGGTTTGTGTCCTTTCCATATCTTATATGGAATTGTTCCTGTTTTATTATGAGGGACTTTGTTTAATATGTGATTAGACATATTTAAGGCTTTCCCCCACAAATTCGTCGGTAGACCAGAAGTTAAAATCATGGCGGTAATCATGTCTTTTAACGTTCTGTTCTTCCTCTCGGCTACACCATTTTGTTGTGGTGAATATGGAGCTGTTGTTTGATGAATTATACCATTTTCGGCACAGAAATGTTCAAATGGTGATTCATATTCTCCACCTCGATCAGATCTCAATATCTTGATCTTTTTATTTAACTGATTTTCTACCTCAGCTTTGTACTTTATAAATGATGTAATTGCTTCATCTTTACTATTCAAAAGATATACATAGCAATATCGCGTATAATCATCAATAAACGTGATAAAGTACTTTTTCCCACCTCTTGTAGGTAATGATTTAAAATCACATAAATCTGTATGAACCAAACCTAGTGGTTCGGTGCTTCTATCAACAGATTGAAATGGTTTTTTAACCATTTTTGCTTCTACACATGTCTCGCATTTGTAGTTCTTATCTACTTGGAATTTTGGAATTAATCCCAAGTTTGATAATATTTTCATTTTTCGGAAATTTATGTGTCCTAATCTATCATGCCATAGTAAAATTTCGTGCTCAAGCAAGTAAGAAACTTCAATTTTATTAATAGCACAATCAGAATACATAGTTTTATTGCCGATAACGGCTACATTTGCCTTAAATAGACCATCACATAAATATCCCCTTCCGATATACATTCCAGCTTTGGACAGAACCATCTTGTCTGACTCGAACACCATTCTGAATCCTTTCTTTGATAATACTGCACCAGAGATGAGATTTTTGCGTATGTCTGGAACGTGGAGCACGTCATTCAACTTGACAGTTTTTCCAGAAGTAAACTTGAGGATAACTGTGTCACTGCCTTCGATCATAGATACTGCAGAATTACCCATATAGAGTTTCTCTTCATGATCGAATTTCTTGTATGTAGAGAACATGGATTTGTCAGAGCAGACATGACGAGTAGCGCCTGTGTCCACCCACCATTGGTTAGGATTCTGAACCATATTGCATTCAGATACAACTGCCGAGAAGTTGGACTCATCCACTTCCATGTTGTCTACTAAATTTGCCTCTTTGTTGCGGTCCTTTTTGAGTCTGCAATCTCTAGCGGCATGTCCAACTTTTCCACAAACTCAACATTCACCATTAAACTTTTTGGTTCGTTTGTTGTCTTTTGGTTTGTGGTCTGGAGCTTTCCTTTTCTTCTGGAAATTCTTCTTTTTGTTTTTGGTCTTTGAATCTTCAGCCACAAATGCCTCCTCGCTTTGTTTTGTAATTCCACGGTTATCTGCCTCAATTTTCAATCGGACTATGAGATCCTGTAAAGAGATTTCCTTCTTTTTATGCTTCAGATAATTGCGGTAATCTCTCCACGACGGTGGCAGTTTTTCCGTGATGGCTTCAACCAAAAACGATTCTCCAACCTTATGACCTTCCGCCTCGAGTTCACGAATAATGATTTGTAGTTCATGCAGTTGAGCAGTCACCGGTTTGGAGTCGATCATCTTGTAGTCCATGAATTTGTCTACAATGAATTTCTTAAGACTGATATTCTGCGTCTTATACTTTGTGGCAAGTGCATTCCAAAGTGTTTTTCCTGTCTTTAGAGGTTGATATACTTTGTATAGCACCTTGTCGAGACAATTCATAATATAGTTTCTGCATAGGAAATCGGAATGTTTCCATGTAGCAACATCTGCTTCCTTGCCTGGTGAAGAAACCGGTTCCTCCTCCTCGAGATACCGTTGCAGACCGAGTGTGGTGAGGTAAAATAACATCTGATTCTGTCATGTTAAAAAATCGTCACCATCTCCCTTGAACGGTTCAGGTCTGTTGTGAGTAGTAGTCTTTGAAAATTCTACTATTGCCATCTCTGTTTTAGTAAGAAAACAGAAAAATTCTTAAGATGTTATACGTCTAGTATACCAAAACAGAGAATAATCAATTATAAACTCGTCGCACAAGTTTATAACTCAGATTTCCACTACACTAGAATTCTGTGTTAATTATTATAACAATATAACTGTTGTAAATAAATCACAACAACAGCGTTATGCTATTTTGAATAAATAGTATAACCAAAATAAAGGATAGAATGTAGAATTCTAACCAAAATATGTCTGAGGCTCGTCGTAACGATTTCCTTAAGAATCGATTTCCTTAAGAATTTTATTTCAAAATTCTCCCAAGATACAACAGACGAATTCTGCTTGAAATTGTGATGAGCATATCACTCTGTGATTTGAATTAGTATTTATCAGAGGAGAAGAGAGAGATTCGGAATTGAAAAATGAGTGAGGAAAGTGATCAGTTTTCCTCCTTATTTATAGTGGTCCGTATCCCTTCCGAACGGTCGTGTCTGCACCCGTTCGCTCAAACAGTCGCGTCTGTACCTCTTCGTACAGTCACATCTGATAGATCCGCATCTGTTCGTCTGGCCTGCAACTGCCAGAAAGCCCGGTCCAGTTTGCAGTAAAAATATGAGTATCATATTAGACCCGTACCCGGCCCGGTTCGGTCGGACGGCGGCGGAGCGCGCGTGTGGTAGAGATGCATGATCTCCCTCCTCACAACGAAGCATACATTTGGAAGCCCCAGGCCCCCAACCTCCTCATGAGAAAACTATATTTAAACCAATATAGCTCTTACAATTTGGAGATGTGGGACTTTATATTTCATTCAATCCTTAAGGAATTCCAACAGTAACTCCATATGTGTTATAATAATCATCTTATGTACAAGATATTACAAACAAAAGAAAGAGTTGCAAACTAACCAGACCATTATAGCTGAAGGCAAGGCTATTTTCAAGTTAGGCAGCAGAAATTTGAATGACTCAACTGAAAGTCCTTCCCAAGTGTAATTACATTTCTCAGAGAACTTAGCATATATTAGTAACATTATTAGTGACATCCATATCGATATCGAGGTAGCTAATGGAGCGCCCAAAAAACCAAGACTGAACTTGTGAATCAGTAAGTATGTTAGCCCCACATGTATAAATAATGGAAGCACCGAGCATACTACTAATGGAATCACAATTGACTGTGTCTGGAAAAATCTGAACAAACATTGAAGATACGCAAATCCAAATAGTCCTGGAATCAGAAATCTCAAGTATGTTGAAGCCATTTTTGCTATGCTGGGATCTTGATGCAAGCCGACTAGTACAGTTTCAGAAAAATACCATGTAATGGATACAAGAACTGAAAAGAATGTTGTTACTATGATTGATGATTGTAAATATATGCCTAACATTCTGTATATTTTTGCTCCATAAGCTTGGCCACAGAGCGTCTCTAGTGCTCCACTCAAACCAGTCTGAGATGGTAAATGATTAAAGAGCAACAATATTTTTGTTGATAAATTACAAATCTTGAACAGCAATAAAGGGCCTTCTTGAAAACAGCTTGTTTTTAACTACTTGTAAGTTGTTTTTACTTACAGTTTGAAAATAATTTTATGTGAACAGTAAAAACCAGAAATATTTGGATAGCTAAGTTAAAAACCTGATAAAACTAGTTTCAGAGTTGATAAGGACTAAGAAGGTTTTTTACCTATGACATACCAACTTCTTGTCAAAAAATTTGAGGATTTGTCGAAAACTTCAAATTGCATCACTTGTAAACTTTTTTTTTTCTAAATCAAACATCATCTAATACTATGAGCATATTGGCACAACTCCAGTAGTAAAACATAATTATAAGCAGCTTATTTGAGTTTGGGTGTTTGGGAACTTCTTACAACAAGGTAGCATGAGTAATTTAAAAGTTAAAACTGAAGAAGCAGTTATATATTGCTTATCACTTATGATAGATTTTCAATCCTAATTTTGACGAAATAGATAAGTGGTTAAAATAGCTTTGTCGTTTCAAACGACTTACAAGCAAAATGCTGCTATTTAATATTCACCATCCTTTTATATGCTAATGTCCAATTATTTAATTTGGTACACATTCATTACTTGGAAGTCATATTAATCAAACATCAATATTAACTGATTATAACTTACAAATCAGATTGCATCCAAATACTTTTACTTATCACCATTTAAACAAAATTACTATTCAAAACACCTTTTAATAAGTAGTTGTCAAACGGACTAGTTCCTTTTTCTGGACAAAGATTACAATATTCAAACTCTCTTTTTATATGTAAACTCAATAGTACGATAAATCACAGAGAAAATATTCCTAAAATACAAAGACAAAACAGCAAAATATGAATTGTAAAGAGTATTTGAAAATGCTAGAAGCGGCGACAGTACCATAAGAGCAAATCCAGTAACAATACCCCATGAATTTGCAAGAGTAGCGCCAGCGAGTTCAAGATGACCAAGGTGACCTGCAAACATAACAGAAACAAGAGGCACTGCATATGTTGCAAGGTTGGTAAGTATCATAGGAACTGAAAACAGAATCTGAATCTTTGCCTCATCTACATCTATCAGTTTTTTCAAACATATTTCATTACTTTCTACCACTTCATTTCCAGAATTTAGCAGTGGCGTAGAAGAAGACATGGCCTTTAGATATAAATGAGATGAATAAATCAAACGAAAAGTTGAATAATATATAAACCAAGCAAAAAGTCTTCTACGTTATCAATTGAGATTTGAGCATAAGTTTAATAAAGTATTTTATTCATGACTAAATTTCTGGTAAACATACATCAAAACAGGGGGCCACAGGAAGGACAGTCAACAAAAACAGTGTTGCTTTCGTTGATGATCAGCGACATATTCTAATAAATAATATACATTGCCTAAATTGGAAAACTATGCACAAAATGTGATATCAATTACAATTTCATAGTAGATCTTATCATACGCTGGCAATAAAACAATAAATAAATTCCTTGAATCAATAGATATGTGATGCTGAAGATAATTATAAACAATTTAACTTAAAGATGCTTTGAGTTTTTCTTTTCTTCGTAATAGCAAAGGAAACAACTAATACATGATTTTCTTTCTGACTGTCTAGGGAGAAATATATGAGGTCTCCGGCTGACTCCATAATTCTTTTCCCATCTTTTACCGAGCATCCAAGTAACGCACATTTCCAGTAACACATGTTTGAAAATAACAAACGTAAACACAATGAAAGATATTATGAAGACTTCTGTTTTCCACTTGTAGTAGGCATGCTTCGCCAAATTCCAGCCAACACACTGCCATAAATGGAATGGCAAATGCTTGAAACCGCACAAGGAACTGCAGTCAAAGGGTTCCCAAAATGCTGGGTAGCGAGCACTACCCCTAGCACCGAATTCTGTTCAAATAAAAACAGACAATTTATTTCATTATAATCGACATCAAAACATATCAATTTCCAATTATGTTGAACTTTGGAGAAAGGTTTGATACTTAACAAATATGTCGAACAAACTATATCAATTTCCAATTCTGTTTTTAGTAATTTTTCATATGTTAGCCCAATGACTTCAACTTGTACCAATCACGGTTTTAGTACAATCTTTACTTTGGTTTTTTAGCCACAGATTTAAATTTATAGTGCAACCCAAACTAGACATAGATTAATCCCTGCCGCTTTTCGCTTTTAGGGAATGTAATCACAAATGGCTCCTCAGAGGAAAATTGGTTGCCTTTCTTATTATGATTAAAATTTAGAGCTCAAATTATATATTATTGTCTAATAAACATCTCTAACCAGTAACCATAGGACGATCGGCAAAAGTTAGTTTGGGTTTTGATATTTTACAATATCCTTTTTGTTATGACACCACCCAACTATTTTACATACAATTAAGCCTAGCAACCCCCATAGTTCAAACAGCAGGTTTATCTTCTTCAAATTGTTTTATCCCACGATTAAAGCGAATAAAGGAAATGAAAATAAGCTGGATTCGTAAAAAAAAAATTAAAAAAAAAAGGTTAAGAGGATAACGCATACTTGCATGCCAACTTCAATTGAGATGGTGCGAGCTGAAGAGACATCAATCCCTATAAGCCTTGAAAAAACATATCCAAACAAAAAGCCAGAAGCATGTAGAGAACAAACAGCAACGACTACTTGGAGCCCTGATGCTAATATGGCTGAGGCAGTCTGTGCAATAGCACTACCACATAATATGGCAACTGTGGCCACTGCTATGAATGGCATCACGGGAGAAACTAGCTCAACCAAGTTATTGCAATATTGGTTTAATGCAGCACCTACTATTACAGGGGCAAGCACGACCTGAGTTCATAAAAATAAAAAAGTGGGATGCACTGTTAGAACATTTTGAATTTATATGGAAAATAGTTTTTTTAAAGAAAAAACAACAATGCATCGGTCACTTTTATTGAAGCACGATTATTTGCATGGAAGGAAGACACGACTTTTTAAAGGATGTATGTATTGCATATTGTTAATTACCATAAAAAAGAAGGAGAAATAAACCTATGAAACCATTCAAGCATGCTTTTGTTGTTCATTTAAAGTAATATAAGACAATTCATACACCAATGCTATTCAGTGCAGTGGATTATTTCATTTTGTTATCTTAGTGCTCGTGAATAGAATCTCCTCGTAAAGAAGTCAAATTTCAAATCTTACAGTTGGAAATATGGGTCGTAGACCTCAAATTATAGAACCAGCTTTTAGATGTGATCTACAAACCCCAAAGAGTCAAAACCTAACACTTCAAAGGATCTGATCTGTTACATGCTAATGAATAAATGAGAAAAACGAGTGATTCAGATATCAGAACTTTGGTCGGTTTGCTTAAGGGCATTTAAATTTTCCTTAGCAAGAAATTCAATAATATTTCCACTAGGAAACGAATTAACTTGTTCCAACTTTCTGCTCATTGTTTATGTGCCAAGAGTCATCACTACAAGCAAATATTATGTTCAAAGCTAGTATTAATATACTCAAATTTTGACTACAAAAAAATGAATATTACCTGCACAGTTGACATAAAAAGTCCAACTGGATCTACAGCAACAAACTGTCCAGCAAGTTTGGATGTCAAAAAGGGTGTCATTACCTGCAATATTATCCTTACAGACTGAAGTAAGCCACATTACTGAAGCAAATAAAATTATTCAGAAAATATATTATTACCGCTGCAGTAACGGTGCTTGTTGCTGTCATGAGCACAGAAAGAGCAACATTTCCTCTGACATACACATTTGAATAATGTCATGGATATGTACATGCTTAGGTACCAGAAGGGAATGACAAATAATGAAATTTTCACCTAGCAAGATATGTAACAATATTACTAGCTGTGCCTCCAGGGCAACATGAAACCAAAATGAGGCCAGCAGCATAATATGAAGGTAAGTTCAATAGCTTGCTCACAAAGAACCCAGACAATGGCATCACCTGAAGAAAGTAATTTGTTTAGGAAAAGAGCATATAATTTGAAAAATATGCTGAATGATCACGGTTCTAATAGCACAAAGTACCGTGTACTGCAGAATAAAGCCTGCAGCTAATTCCTTGGGCATCAAAAACGCGGATTTTAAATCATCAAGCGTCAGTGTCATCCCCATCCCTATGTTCAAACACAAACCCACACTTTACCAATCAAATCCAAAATCCAGACGAAATAACAAATCATACCAAGCATAGTGAGAGTAATTCCAACAATCTGCGACGTCCGACCAACCCACAGAAACGAAGAGGGCTTCCATAGCGCAACAAGGCAAGCGGACCCAACCCAAACCGGAAACCCTAACGAAAGCGCCTCGCCAAGTTTCACTATAAGCGCACGTGCATTATTGGGTTCGGATGCGATTTCCGGTTCGCTTTCGTTGCTGCTTGAGCTTGTGCTCGCGTGAAGTGTAGTAGAGATTTTATGGTTAAATTTAAGTGTTTGGGTTTGGTTGAGTTTTGATTTGGGTATTGATGGGTTAGGGGAGATGGTTTTGATTTGAAAATTTGGGGTTTTGAGTCGGCGGTAGACGGAGGTGGATGTGGCAGGCGGCTGAGACAGTGTGATTGCTTTCATTTTGGACTTTTCTTGCAATGTACAAGAAAAGTTAGCGAAGTACAGTAGATATCAGTGGAAACCAATGTTTTGAAAACCGAACCGTAAGTCGGACCGTGACGTCTCAAGGTTCAAGATTCCGAAGGTCGAACCGGTCGGACCGTCGGAACCGTGCATTTTTATTTTTTAACATTTTGTGCATTTAAAACGTAAATTATAAACTAAGTTGCTTAATATAAGATATTAATTCATGTCATAAAAAAATATCATATCATTTCTAGATGGACAACATATCTCATGTATATATAACGTAGCCTTAAACACAAACAAATTGAAAATAATTTACATATACAACAGTTGAAAACTACGTATAAATACCAAAATAACATAAACTTAAACAATGCAACTTTGTTTTGAACTCAACCATACATAAAAGTTAACATATATAATAGTTACAGTTTACAGTTTACATATAAATTTCAAAATAACAACCCAAATACTACAACATGGTTTCAAACTCATACATATCATACTCAAACACTACAAAGCTTACAGTCATGTATTCACTGTGTTTGCTATTATACAGAATTGTTGTAATTCACCGTTCACAGTTTTCATAAACAAAATATCATTTTTAGTAATAACAAAATTTGCATTCGTAATTGCTATAATACACCAGTTCATCATTCTGCTCCTAATTCCTGTATGCACTATTTAAAGTATCCATATCATCCATTTCAAACAATGGAAAAATGTACCAAAAAGTTCCCAAAACACTCAATACATGAGATTGTTTGACTATGTAAGTGTTTACCCTGTTTTTGCTGGATCAGTTTGACTATGGCGCAAAGTAGAAAATCATATTGAAGCAGATTACATTGACCATCATGTCACCTTTTAAGTTTACAGGTAAGTGTTTATCTAGAATTTTTGTACTGTAAAAAAACTAATATAGCAACCCCTTTCTTATATTAAATTAAACTTACATCTTTTAAGTTATTTTACAGTTTCAAATTCAATTTACACTTACAGTTTCAACTTTCAAATCCAATTAACAGTTGCTAAACCTAATTGACAGTGTCTTCAAAATAAATAATTTTTTTAATTAACTGCTCCTTCTACGATCATTATTAAAGCAAGATCATTGAAGATAAATTAAGAGTATGAATGTGTAATTTTAAAAATAATTCCAAGTCAAAATATTATATAAATATTGTGAAAATGGAATTTCACAGTAAAAACATTTTACATCAGGAAATATCGAATCTTAAATTTTTGAAATCTGATTACATAATTAGATTAGTGTTATCAAATGATGATTTTTGGTGGATATCTCATGATTTTTAACTAAGAGATGATAGTAAATTTCTAAGTTGAACGGGAAAAGGTTTATTGGCAATTTCTGGTGATCGGCTAGCTTTCGAAGGTTGAGATTTGGCATGGAGGGGCTGGAATGATTACTGATCATAGGAAAAATATGAAATGAATTTTTAATTCATTGTGGATGATGGTTTGGATCAAACTAGGGTTCGGAGCTTGGTTTTGGTCGAGAAGACAGTCGAGGTGATCGCGGCATCATAGGAGTATCGGAGTGGATCGCGAGGAGGGGGATCGATGCTGGGGTTCGAGACGTGGCTTTGGACGAGGCGTTTGAATTTCTGATGGAGTGGATCATCGTCGGCGTAGAGTTTTTCGATCGGGGTTGGAAGTTCTTGTGTGGTCGAGGTACTCAATTTAGCTAAACAAATTTACCCAAAATCAGATGTAGCAATAATGTCATACCTGAATCCAATAAAAATGACGTCGAATAGGTAGTTGAAGCTAGGGCTGCAGGCGACGGATTTGGGGTTTGCGGCGACGAGGAGCTGGTTGCGATGGCCAAGAGCTGGTTGTGGCGGCGAGCAGTTGTATCGATGGCGAGCAGTTGGTGGCGACGAGCAGTTGTATCGATGGCGAGCAGTTGGTAGTGGCGGCAAGCAGCTAACAGCGGCGACGAATAGAAGTTAGGGTTTGGACGACATTTTTTGTTTTTGGATACGAACGCGAGAAAAATGAAAATAGCAAACGAAAAGGCGGTCAGACCTGGGTTAACTGCAACGGTTCAACCTCGATTAACGGTTCAACCAACGGTTCACGCTTGTTAGAGGCTCAATTCGTCTCCGGGCCTTCAGCTGAAATGGTTCACGGTTTTTCGCGGTTGAACCGCGGTCCGGCACGGTTTTTAAAACACGGGTGGAAACAATGATTTTATTATTTTTATTATTATTATTTTTTTAACTCAACGTGGCAGGCCAGTTTTTTTTTTTTTTTTTGAAACGCCTCCATTTTTTCACTTTTTCGCTGGCTGCCCCCTCGTTCTGTTTATTATTACATCTTAGAACGTAAAATCTAAGGGATTGTGTATGAATAGTTATGTAATTTGTTGCGTTTAAAATTTAAACATGAATTCTTCACTTTGATTATACTCCAAACCATGCCACAGCGTTCATGATACAGTTATAGTTGAATTTGAGTTGAAACATTTGAAGTAAAACACTATTAAAGAAAGAACTCGTCTTTTCTATCATAAGAGGTTATCGATTAATAATAAATATTATTAAACTAAGAACTTTGGAGTTGGACTGTATAGTTATATGCAATATTGAGCTTTGATCGTGACCAAGCTCTAGGTATCGAATGTGATATAGCGATGATGAAACGAAGGTGCATATAATATGCCTATGCTTAAGGACGTTGCTTAAATGATTCAAAATATGATGTTACCTCAAAAATCTATAAACGATGAATTTGATCATAATGTCGCACTGCTGGTTAAGGTAACATCGTGAACTTTAATATTTGAAGCGTTCGATATTGATTGCTGATCGAATTCACATACGTGAGACGCACAACTGAAGGTGACTGGTCTCATAAAATACCTTCCGATTTAATCGATTTATAAAGTGTTATAAACTAATTAAATTAATTAGTATAAAGGTTATATTAATTATTGTGAGTGCTTATAGTAACTGTAGTGCTTTAGAAAATTTGATAGCTTTTAGAAAAATTTGGATGGTCTCATGTAATTATTTAAATGTCTATTAATTGTTAGTACATTTATTTAAGTTACAAAGCATATTAGCATTAAATGAGATTTAATATCAGTAAACTTTTGAATATGAATTTAAATAGGGAAAAGGGATCGAAGTTTGGAATGAATATGGGGTGGCCATATAATGATATGGCATGAGTGAAATGTATTTGGTGAGAAGTGGAAAAGGGAAAGAAATATTTTGTTGAAAATTTGTCTCTTCCTATTCATTCTTTATAAATACCAGCCTTCACTCTCATTCTCATTTTTCACTAAAAACCCTAAACCTAGCATCATAATTCTATCAAATCTGCAACTACAAGCCTCCTCCTTGGTAAAGAAATTTGGTCGTTGCTAACTCAAATTGATGAATTTGGAATTTCTAAAGCGGACAACCAGTTTAAGATGTGATGAGTAGGCATATCGGAAAGGTGAATTCATGTTTTAGTCTATTACAATATCCCTAACCTAATATCATATTTGGCTTCGATCATTAATTTACTTGTAACATAGGTTTGTGAATTTATTTTAACAAATTATGTTTAATGGATTTAATGTTGATGTATAATTTTAATGTTTGTTAGCATATACATGTTTGAATTGTTTGAAAAATATAATTAAAGGAAATAATAATAATCATTACTTCTAATTTTGGTCATAGATTATTGATATATATTCACTACATATTCAATATAATATTGTTTAAAAGATTATACTTATGTCAGTGGCATTTAATGTATTGATGAAATCAACAAAATATTTTTGTGCAGTACATGCACTTGTCTTCTTAAAAGAAAATTGGCCCTACCTACATAAATATATACGTGTGTGTATAGTTATTTAAATATGATTTATGTTTATTTAGATGTTACACATACCTTAAACTAAATTTAGATCTTAGTTTCTACAAATTCGATACCTTATTAATTAACTGAATTACACATATGTTACTATAAATATCTAAGGTATATTTTCAGAGTAATATTTTTTGGCTATTAAAGTATGTGTATATTTCGTGATATAACTACTATACATACTTACTTACATAATTAATAAAAGCATCCACTTAAAGAGTGTGTGTGTAAGTATGTATGTATGTGACATTAATATGTATGCTTATGGAACCATATGCATGTACACACGCACACACACTTAAACATATGTACATACTTGTATTTATATATATGACATTGATACGTATATAAAGGACCTTGTATACATATATATTACTATAGTATATATATGCATACATTAGTTATGAATCCCAATAACCATATGTATATATGAATTATATACACATGTGTGGAATTTTTTTCATTTGCTATGTTTTATTAGATGCAATATCACTTTGATTGATACACGCATGTAATACGTTACAAAATCAAACATTGAAATAAATAATAATAAATGTCATTAAACCTGATATAAAAAAATTTAATTATTTATACAAGCGAACTAAAGGTCCAATAAGGTAAATTTCTTTGAAATTTACCCAGCTAACCCGCTGTCAAACGCACCGGAAGCAACAATGATATCAGAGTCCGATATGGTTATATACATAATGAGTCAGCATTTAGGCTAACTTCTAGGATTTTCTTTCTAGTGGGTGTTTAGAAAAAAGTGTTTAGGCTTGGGGTTGGAGTAACAAGTATCCTCCCCTCCCTGGCTTTAGCTTGGCTCGCTAGATGGTTTGATTTTAAGGGTTGGCCCAAATGTAAAGCCCAAAAGTATTTTGGGCCTTAGGGAAAATTCAAATATCGTATTGAATTATTATAAAAGAAATTTGAATTTAAAGAGTTAAATTCAAACTATGATTTTTTTATAAACATTATAAAAGAAATAAATCTAAAATGTTTAAATTAATATAATTGTAATTGTGACAATTATATGTGTGTGTGTAAAATTATGAAGGTTATAATTTATGTATGGGTATAGTTAAAACATATAATTATGATTCTTTTAATTATATAGTACCTCAAAAAAATTAAGTTAATATTTAAATTTATAATATTTAGATTAATTAAAATGTATAATAATATACACATGTATATGTAGATTATAATTGTTATCATATTATATGTGTTTAAATACATACATACATATATATAATAAAAGTTATAATTATATGATATTTCCTCAAAATAGTTTTGAAATAATAAATTACAATTTCTGAAATTTAAAATTAATTAAAAAGTTATTTAAAATTAATAACTAATTAAAAAAATTAGTTCATTAAATAAATATATATATCTCTACTACTAATAATGTAAATTCAATGAACTAATTTCAACCGCGTCTTTCTGAAATACCTGAAATGCCCTTACTTTCCCATCAGGCCCGCATGCATGCCTCCCATCTCCTTTACCGGTTCGTAAAACCTAACTATTTCTCTTCCCCCACGTTCCTAAATTCAATTCCTCAAAACCTAGATTTCATTCATCACCATCATCCAATCCCAAGAAATTGGTTTCTTTTACTTCTCAACACTGGTAGCACCACCAGAGATAGCTCACGTGTGTTACCACCTTCTTCTTTCTCTCAAAGGTATGGTTCTTTATAATTTATATATTTTATTAAAATGTTTACATGTTCCGATTTCCTTTAATTTTTGACATCGTTACTTATTATTTTTTGTTTTGTTTGATCTGATTTGTGAATGTCAGATATAATTTTTCCAATCTGATTTCTGATTCACGAAAAGATATTGTTATAAATAAAACCAGTGAATCCATATAACTTTCGACATCGTTACTCACTGGTTCTGATTTGATTTGTGAGTCTATGATGTCAATGGCAGTTTTTCAATCTAATTGCGATTCACGAAATAAAATTTATAACTGAATTGTCGATCCGATGATGAGTTACCACTACTATGAATCAAATTTATAACTTGAAATCGACTGATCCAGGCAATCGTCTTCAGCACTCCATTTTTGTAAGTTAGATCTATTGAAATGATTTTTTGAAAATTCTTTGTAGGTTTTGCCCATTCTTATCACATGTAATTAACAACGTTATCCAGTTTACTTTCAAATCATAACTAATGCGTATGTTGTGAATTGAGTAATATTACTCACAATTATTTTTTGCTCTCAGTTTGTCAACACTTTCAATAGCAATACTGATTACAAAATCTATTTGGTACCTATGCTAATTTTTACTGTAAATTAGTTTCATGTTTGTTATAAGTCTCCATGTTAAACTGCATGTAATTGTAATTGACCACTTCTCCCTCCTTGGATGCATTAGTTCATCTTTACTAGCATAAACTTATACTCAACTAAAAGATTCATTTTATTTTATAGTAAATAATTTGTTTGGTACCTCCGATCATTTTTCTAACGCAAAATTGTTCATGTTTTTATAAGAATTTTTGTGCAATATGATAATTTTTCTATCTTAAAAGGTAACTAACTGTAATTGATTGCTGCTCCTTCCTCAAATGCATTATTATTCAACCTTGATTGGCATATCTTATATTCAACTAAAAGGTTCATTTTATCTACAGTAAACATTTTATGCCGGTGACTAGGTAGTAATTGCTGGCTCTACTAGGTCTTCCTAATTTCTAAATTGTTGTTTGAACTTAGCATTTTTGACGTTTCCATAGGTTTAAGTAGGTGTTCATTACTAACATACACTGTTCCACCAATCTATACACATAAACTTATGATAAAGACAATTTGGGGACCTATATTGCATGTTCACACATGCTAGATTTCGGTAATCAACTGGCACTAACTTTGTAATTTTTGGAGCACATCTAATGACACTATGTATATCGTACTTATCGGAGTATCTTTTCAGTAGATGTGAAGCCGAGTTCTGTTTGTTTTAATGTATCATAGTGAATGTTTAGACATTTACCTCAGTTTTTTATGGTTCGAACTAAAAATATAACATAGAATAATTTCTAAACATATGTCTTTATTCCAAATTGATAGAGGAGATCAATAAAAAAAATTCATATTTAGTTGGATTTTCTTAAGATAGATAAATTTTTTTACATGTACAACATAATTTTATACTAAAACAACTGTAATTTTATGAAATCTTTTTCAAAGTAAAATGTTAATTTTTTACAAGCATAATAGCCATTTAATTTGTGTAAAAAATATGTATAATATTAATTAAGAGGGTTAATCCATGCTTTAGAATATAAGTACCGTTTTCAATTGTTGTATAATTATCCTATCAATACTCTTATTCTATAGTCCACTGGTTTAGCTAATGTATTAAATTTGAGACAAAACAAGTTAAATAACCTGTACCAAAAGCTTTTCTCAAAGCTAAATTATAATTGTTTTAACTTTCCAAAATGAGTATGTTGAATGATAGGTAACTCACCTCACCTGTGAAAGTTTGAAATATAAACATGTCCTTTTATATTTTTGATGAACATCATGAACTATACTAATAGTACTGATAAGAAATACATCACCTAACTTCGAAAAATTTACCGAACATGCAAAACTTATACTTACTAAGTGGCCGAAGATTTTATACCCTCAACTTACCATCATCATTTTCTAACTAACATTGTACATGCAACAAAAAGATATCGTTTTTTTTAGAAATCAATATATTTCATCTACTTCAAAGGAACTAATTTTGTCAGATTTGAAAGTATATGGATTTCATATGATTAATTATATGTGTATTAATGTACTAATACAGATATAATACATGTGAAAAATCCGCATACTTCTACGTAATTATTTTAGTTCTGAAATAGTTAGAATGTTATTTAATTTTTCATTATTTTCAACTGTCTATTTCAGATATCTATTATGTAATATCATATTTTTAGCTATAGAACATTTATTATTCTATATTCTCAACTTCTAATACTATCTCTTTGACCGCATTAAACATTATGTTGTACCAAGTACAATACATTTTGAATTTTCTATTAATAAGTTATACGTGGCTTGAAAATTGCTCATAATAATTAATCATGCAATCTGATTTTAAATATGGTTCGGATTTTACAATTAACCAATAGTTGCCACAATGTTATCAATCTTTTCATTCCCCAACTCATATTCAAAGTTAAGGGTGAGAAGAGAAATGGGTCATCTGTCATACAGAATTGCTGGGTTGAGTTTGAACTTGGAGATAACATATATTCAAGGAGATCGTCTCATACTTATGCACACTATGGAATCAATGTAGGCGAAGGCAAATTATTGCACTTCATGGGAGGCCAAGACCAAGAAGCAGGCATAAGCCCCATGCTCGACGTCATCATTATCGCAGTCATTAGAGTACCCACAGTCAGTCTTTATAAAATTTGTCTTCAGTTGTAAATCTATATTCATGTGCAAACTAATATGACTTTTAACAAACTATTTCCATTGAAGATATATTCTTACGTGTTGAAATCCTATATAACACAAATATAAAAAATTGATGTTGTACCAGAGATTTTTTATATTTCTTTTTTGGTTATTTATCAGGGATATACAATTTCTATTTTTGTTAATTTTTGTTGGCCAAACTGTTCCCATAAGCTCATTGAGAATTTACTCATATAGTTGTTTAATCTGTGTGATCCATGTGCTATTTATGCATATTCTCATGAAAAATATTATTAAGACGTAGAAGTGCAGTTCAAACTAATTTTTTGTTAAACTGTATCCCTAAAAAATACCTCATCGGACAAATAATGTGTCATATGGGCATATAGTTATTTATTCAACTCATCAAACAAACAAAACTTAGATAAATTAAATTAGGACAAATCTGATTTTGTATTTTTCATTTCACAATTCGTAGATTAGCTATGGTACATCAAATGTGTTTTTGGTTGATCTGTGCCTAAAAACTCCATCTATGAGACACCTGTATTTGAAACGCTAACATAAATTGCTTGCTCAATTGTGACGCCCCACCTCTATACCACGCTAGCCAAGGACACTACGGGGTAATGCCGTCGACTAGCATGGAGAATAAGGCTGTTGAGGAACGACCATCTGTGTAATTGCTTTGTGCGAGTACCGATATGCTAGATAAAAATATAACTTTTCATCTCAAGAAGAAATCCGACATACCGATACAAACTCAAAGCTACTACACGGTGGCTATGTATATATACTTCGGAAACAAATATAGAAATAAACATAACACAAATCAGTCACAGACAATTCATATCACAAAGGCGAAAATAGATATGAATAGAACACATGAAAGTGTACATCAGAGTAGTGGTCAAACAAGATCCACAATATCAAAAAGAATAGATACAAGTGCTAGACAACAGAATATGTATACATCAATGAGTCAATATATCGAATGTATATAACCAAAAACTACAATGCTAAAGTAGTTAGCCAAAAGTCAGATGATAGTCCCAGATAAGAAGTCATGAGGAAGCACCTGTAAAATCTCAGTCTGACCCGAGTATTATTTAAGAAGAAAATAATAAACGGATCAGTCTAGCTATAAATATCAGATAAAGTGATATAGAATAAGAGATATGACAAAAACGTATGATAACCATAAAGCCATGCTGTGATAAGTATCTAATCGAAAATCAATCTAGAGATTAATCAATATCACAAGAATCTTCTCAAAGATTAAAAAGAATGTCATATTCTTAATTTAATTCACCAAGCCATAAATAACGACATACATTTCAAAGCCAATTTGTAAAAGTTGGTGAAGCACAAATTCACTAATGCTCAAAAATTGATAAAGCTTATCAATGCAAATCACGGAAATTGGTGAAACACAAATTCTAGAAATCGATCAATAGAAATCCAGAAATCACAAGAAAAGGATGGCCAATCCCAAGCGGGAGCATGAAAACTCACCAACACGTGTATCACAAACAATTCGGAACATCGACGCAGTACAAACGTTACATCCAATGAATCGAAAAGCCGAGACATCGATGTAGTACAAACGGTACATCCGATGAATCGAAACACAAAACAATTCGGAACATCGACGTAGTACAAACGGTACGTCCAATGAATTGAAAAGCCGAGACATCGATGTAGTACAAACGGTACATCCGATGAATCGAAACACAAAACAATTCGGAACATCGACGCAGTACAAACGGTACGTCCAATGAATCGAAAAGCCGAGACATCGATGTAGTACAAACGGTACATCCAATGAATCGAAACACATTAAAAGTACATGGGTCGCTAGCCCACAAAGAAATGAGATGAAGCTCAATAAAATGGGTACAATCCTCCATATGGACAAAGAGACATCGCACCTTGCTAGTCTAAATCACAAAATGATCATCATCGATCAATAAAAAGTGTGAATTACACTAAGCTAGTAAATATATGAGTTTAGCTTCATGTCCCATAACCACTAGCTTAACTTAAATATTTACGAACAAACTGTAGATTTCCACTCGAAAATTGTCACAAGAGTTTCAATCGAATAAGTCCAAAAATTAACCGACGAAGTAAACGCAAGCGTTTCATACCACTTGTTTTGCTAAGCCGTTTAATTATATTTTCTCATACGAATGAGGTAAAGGTTTGTATATACTAATAGATTAGAAAACGGTTTTATAAAAGAGCTTTGTATTGAAATTAGAGTTGAAATCATCTTTGTGAAAGAGTTTGAATATTTACTACTAGTATAGAAAACCTTTATATTTTTAAAGTGACAAATCACAAAAACGATTGTAGAAACAATCAATGATAAAAATTCACATACGAAGACGTGAATCAAATCCAAAGAAATCGATACCAAATCCATCAAAATAGATATTCTCAAAAACCCCAAAAAAGAAGTCATCAACGTCAATAATAGATGATAACAACAAATGGGAATCAACACGAATCGATAAAATTTGGATATCAAGCAAAATAGGCAAAAATAGACATAATATGCAAAATAGGAGCAGGTCGGTCGACTGGACCAGGGGGTCGGTCGACCGATACAGACCCAGGCAATTTCCTGGGTCTGGTTCGGTCGACTGAACCCCTGATTCGGTCGGCCGAACCTGCTTCCTAGACATTCTATTTTTCTGTTCGGTCGGCTGACCGAACCTGCTCCAGAAGCATTTTAAGTCCAGCCCCCCTTTTGGGGCAAATTCCAACAACGGCGATCGGACGAGCAACGGGCGCTAAGGGTTTACGCCAATCGACAACCCAGCCCTATATGACCCTCCGAAACACTCCAGTAACGTGTTCAAACATCAAAGATTGGATTTTTATAAAAATTGGATTCCAAAAACCAAAAATTGAACAATTCATCAATTCAATCCAAATCGAAAGCAAATGCACATAAAGAAGTGTTAGGAATTCATACCCAACAATCAAAGATAAATATAAGCATAGATGTGAGATAAAAATCTCACCTTTTCACAAAATCAATGAAGAAGAAGCTATAGAGCAATGGCAAGAACAATCACTCTTCAATTCCAACCCAACAAGCTTGAATCTAAGCTTAAAAGAGAAACATTTCCTAAGTTAGGTTTAGGAATTTCTGAAATTGTTAAGAGAATGAGTTGGAGAAGAAGAAGAGAAGGCTTACCAAAGCTTCTTCTTGAATTTGGAGCTAGAAGAACGATTTGCAAATGAAATTAGGGCTTAGGAATTTTCATTTCCCATCTCTCCCACCATTATTGCTAAAGCTTGAGTATTAGGAATTAGAAATGAAGTAATGAAGAGTTGGAGTGGAGTTGGGTTGATAAAACCATAATTGGGCAAATGGGCTGAACCCAAACCCAAAGCCCTATGTGAAAAAGTAGCAAAATTCTACTAACTCCAAATAAATCGAAGCTTATACTCAAAAAGGTCGCAAACGACATTTTGAACTCAATGGAAGTGGTCTCGAGTCCTAATTCGACTGTTTGCAAAAAGTAGCTTTTCGGACTAAAATCCGACTAACGATGAAATATTTAAATAGATAGTTGTAAAATATGCGGGTTGTTACAGACTCCCCTCCTTAAAGAAATTGCGTCCTCGCAATACTTAAGAATAAAATAAAGAGTAACAACCATAGAAGCATATCAACACAAAAGAAAATTTGAAATAAGAAGTTCACCATAAAGAGCACGAAAGAGTAAGTTCGAACATGTT
Source organism: Allium fistulosum (assembly GCA_030737815.1). Classification (NCBI taxonomy): domain Eukaryota; kingdom Viridiplantae; phylum Streptophyta; class Magnoliopsida; order Asparagales; family Amaryllidaceae; genus Allium; species Allium fistulosum. The sequence goes on from CM060902.1 coordinate 1,531,615,917, forward strand.
TGCTCGATGAATTCTCTGGATTCCCAAGAGAAATCCCTATGATTCGAGAACCATTGAACTCTCACAAGAAGAACATCTTTGTTTCGAAGGCGCTCAACCTCCGAAGCAATGATGCGAATAGGATGTTGCTCATAAGTCAAATCTGGTGAAACTTCAATTTCTTCAACATCACCGGACTCAAGAATAAATTCGAAATCCCTAAGGTATCTCCGCAGTAAAGAGACGTGGAAAACATCATAATAGCAAAAGATTGAGCCGGTAATAAAAAGGCGATAAGCCATGGAACAAATACGTTCGGTGATGGGAAGGGACCAGCATATCGAGGTGCTAACTTTCCTGATCGACTGAAAATGCACAACACCCATCATAGGTGATACACGAATGAACACCAATAAGATCTGGACCTGAAACCAGCTTCAAGCCAACACAAAGAGAATCGGCATGGCCTTCCGTAGAGTGGCTCGAAAGGTACCATACCAATACAAGATTGGAAGCTATTATAGGAAGAAAACTCAACAAGAGAAATATGATCTTCCCAACTTCCACAAAAATCGAGAACACATGAACGAAAGAGATCTTCAAGAGTTGATTCACACGCTCGGCTTATCCATCAGACAAAGATGATAAGCGATGCTAAAATTTTAAGCTTTGTTCCTAAAGCTTTTGAAGACCTTACCAAAATCCACTAGTAAAATAATGGATCACGATTGCTAACAATAAAAGTAAGAACTCCATGAAATTTTAACTTCACATAGAGTTTAGCTAAACAAGAGATGAACATAAATTGGATTCACGATCTCGAATCTCACAAGTGGATAAAGTCTCGAGATCATTCCATCTGGATATCATCATAGAAACAACTACTTGTTGCTTTCGGCTAAGGGCATCGGCAACACGATCACCCTTTCCCGGAGTATAAAGAATATCAAGATCATAAGATGCAAGGAACTCGAGCCAACACTATTGACGCAAATTATGTTCCTTTTGAGAAAATAAACATTTCAAAGATTTATGATCGGAGTGGAGAACAAATTTCTTCCCCAAAATAATGATGCCAAACTCTAAAAGCGAAAACAATAGCCGCGAGCACTAGATCATGAGTGGCATATCTAGTCTCGATCGGCTTAAATTATTTAGAAGCACAAGTGATAGCACATTCTCTTTTGCAAGAGAACGACACACAAACCAATACGACTAGCATCAGTATAAACAATAAAGTCTTGGTTCCCTTCGGGAATCACAAGAATAAGAGTATCGAAAAAGAGTTCTTTTAAATAATCTTCTTTCCCGAAAAGCTAAAACTTTCAAAATTACAATTATCTTTATGTAATAATCTTTTTAGAAAAATTTACATTTTTACAAGTCAATTTACTGTGTCTGATTGTCTCATCAAAGCGTTTAGGAGATTCTTATCGATAACGTTGATCAAGCGCATCGACCAGGATTCTTAAAGCACTCGATGGGCAATACAATCACAAAATCATCTTCTATAATTATAAATAAATCTTATAAAAAAGATTTGCAAAATTTTAAATTGCTGTTTTCATCCAAAATCAATATATGGAAGAATGGAGTCGTCGAGATCGTAGAATACTCGATTCATAAAATGGATGAAATAAGTTGGACAAACCGAATGACATAATAAGTCATTCATAAGTTTCATAACGAGTGCGGAATGCTAACTCCCGCAACTCGTAGCAAATGAAAATCGGTGGCAAGGTCGAACTAAAAAGACCCTAACACCTCTCAAAAGATTGCTTAGGAGATAATCCTAAGACAAACTCAAAAATACCGGAAGGTGTCACAAACTATTTAGATGAGAGAAATATCACTTCCCTCATCATGAGGGCTTAAAGAATAAAATGACGCCATCAAATTGGAATCAAAATCACAAAGAAAAATAGAAATCTGCTTAACAGATTAAAAAAAATGTCGAAGATGAATAGTCCACTCGGGACATAGGATGTGGCTTCATAATGATTAAGTCAATCCTTTCCAAAAATCAATTCCGAAGCCTAAGTAAAAAAAATCGGTTCGGAAAGAAAAATCACATAAAATAATTTTGACATCAATAATAAAAAAAACAAGTTAAGTGTTGCGGATCCACCATCCGGATTCGCAATTCTCAAAGAAGACATCAAGCCCAAATTGTTTTAAAGAAAAAGAATTCAACAAGTTCTTTTGATATAAAAATAATGAGATAAACCCATATCAACAAGAACTCGAATTAGGATGATCACGAAACACAATAATGCCATCAAGGATAGAATGAAGAATACCTTGACCAAGAGAAGAGTTGCCAGGGGCTTGCAGCTTTCCTTCTCCCTTGCTTGGAAGCTTAGGACACGAAGATAAAAGTTGACTCGAACTTTTGCAATAACGACAAAAGAGGGGTTTCGGACACTCCCTTGCATAGTGGTCTGTGGAACCACAATTGTAGCATTGTCCACGACTAGAGGTAGGAGTCTTTGCTACCGGAGTTTGTTGCTTCCCTTTCTTGTTGGGAATGGGGCCTTTGAATTTGATAGGCCTTTTCATGTTGTTGTTGAATTTTTGTTTAGCACCCACAACTTCAACATCACACTCTTTATCGGCCTCTTCAAGACGAAGAGCGATATCAATAAGTTGATTGAAAGAAACTTCCAATTTCAGAAGTAATGGCTTCTTGAGATTCTTGTTCAAGCCATAAACAAATCTCTGATTTTTCTTCAATGGGGTATTAATGTATTCAACCCCGTATTTAGAAAGAGATTCGAAAGATGCGATGTAGTCCGTCACAGAAGATTCACCTTGAACAAGGTCGATAAAACGCCGGGCCAAAGTTACTTTTTCAGCCTCCGGCACAAATTTCAATTCGAATCTTTCCCGGAATTGCTCCCAAGTGAGATCCGCTTCAACGATTTCAGAAATAAGAAGCTCATACCAATCCAATGCTCTTTCTTGGAGCATGCTAGAAGCCACTTGGACACGAAGTGAATCAATAAGATTCATGCGGAAAAAGATGCGATCGCATGATCTAAGCCAAGCTTGGATTTCTATAGCGGTTTCGGAACCCTTGAATGGCCTTCCACCCAAAGCGGTATAATCCTTGCACAAGCGTGCAAACCCGGATTTAGGGTGAGTAGGCAATGGAACGGGTCCGGCAGCTTGGGCATTGTTCACAAGATCTAAAAGTTGTTGAGCTGACATAAATACTCCATCCTGAGGAGTAGCACTAGATTGACCGGCGCTGGGACGGCCAGGTCTAACCATTTCTCTTCTCTAAGAAAGAAAGAAAGAAGAGGAAAAAGGTTATTCTCAAAATAAATATCAAACAACCTTGATTGATAAAACAAGGCATCACAAAAGAAAATAGGATAGAACGGTGCAAAGACCCGAATTAAATATTATGGCACGATTCCTAAGAAAGAATTAGGACAATGATCCTTGCTAGATTATTCTACATTGTTCCGAAGTTTGGCTCCGATACCATGCTCCATATGGACAAAGAGACATCGCACCTTGCTAGTCTAAATCACAAAATGATCATCATCGATCAATAAAAAGTGTGAATTACACTAAGCTAGTAAATATATGAGTTTAGCTTCATGTCCCATAACCACTAGCTTAACTTAAATATTTACGAACAAATTGTAGATTTCCACTCAAAAATTATCACAAGAGTTTCAATCGAACAAGTCCAAAAATTAACCGACGAAGTAAACGCAAGCGTTTCATACCACTTGTTTTGCTAAGCCGTTTAATTATATTTTCTCATACGAATGAGGTAAAGGTTTGTATATACTAATAGATTAGAAAACGGTTTTATAAAAGAGCTTTGTATTGAAATTAGAGTTGAAATCGTCTTTGTGAAAGAGTTTGAATATTTACTACTAGTATAGAAAACCTTTATATTTTTAAAGTGACAAATCACAAAAACGATTGTAGAAACAATCAATGATAAAAATTCACATACGAAGACGTGAATCAAATCCAAAGAAATCGATACCAAATCCATCAAAATAGATATTCTCAAAAATCACAAAAAAGAAGTCATCAACGTCAATAATATATGATAATAACAAATGGGAATCAACACGAATCGATAAAATTTGGATATCAAGCAAAATAGGCAAAAATAGACATAATAGGCAAAATAGGAGCAGGTCGGTCGACTGGACCAGGGGGTCGGTCGACCGATACAGACCCAGGCAATTTTTTGGGTCTGGTTCGGTCGACTGAACCCCTGGTTCGGTCGGCCGAACCTGCTTCCGAGACATTCTGTTTTTCTGTTCGGTCGGCTGAACCCCTGGTTCGGTCGACCGAACCTACTCCAGAAGCATTTTAAGTCCAGCCCCCCTTTTGGGGCAAATTCCAACAACGGCGATCGGACGAGCAACGAGCACTAAGGGTTTACGCCAATCGGCAACCCAGCCCTATATGACCCTCCGAAACACTCCACTAACGTGTTCAAACATCAAAGATGGGATTTTTATAAAAATTGGATTCCAAAAACCAAAAATTGAACAATTCATCAATTCAATCCAAATCGAAAGCAAATGCACATAAAGAAGTGTTAGGAATTCATACCCAACAATCAAAGATAAATATAAGCATAGATGTGAGATAAAAATCTCACCTTTTCACAAAATCAATGAAGAAGAAGCTATAGAGCAATGGCAAGAACAATCACTCTTCAATTCCAACCCAACAAGCTTGAATCTAAGCTTAAAAGAGAAACATTTCCTAAGTTAGGTTTAGGAATTTCTGAAATTGTTAAGAGAATGAGTTGGAGAAGAAGAAGAGAAGGCTTACCAAAGCTTCTTCTTGAATTTGGAGCTAGAAGAAGGATTTGCAAATGAAATTAGGGCTTAGGAATTTCCATTTCCCATCTCTCCCACCATTGTTGCTAAAGCTTGAGTATTAGGAATTAGAAATGAAGTAATGAAGAGTTGGAGTGGAGTTGGGTTGATAAAACCAGAATTGGGCAAATGGGCTGAACCCAAACCCAAAGCCCTATGTGAAAAAGTTGCAAAATTCTACTAACTCCAAACATATCGAAGCTTATACTTAAAAAGGTCGCAAACGACATTTTGAACTCAATGGAAGTGGTCTTGAGTCCTAATTCGACTGTTTGCAAAAAGTAGCTTTTCGGACTAAAATCCAACTAACGATGAAATATTTAAATAGATAATTGTAAAATATGCGGGTTGTTACATCAATGATCTTTCAATTGATCTAGAGAAACCTCTACAAAACTATGTTAGGTACATAATACTAATTGTAAATAAAACCCATTTCTTTCTTACTCACACAGACATATTAATAAAATCCATTTCTTTCGTACACACGCATTGATGAAGAGCTAAATATAGTTATTGTTGCTTCAATTTCAATTTTTCCTCCTTCATCATAAGGTTAGGTGCTACCCATCTATGCTAACTGCACTAGGTTCTTATATTTGCATATAGCCATATTCAAAGTTGATGAAGTAGTTCAAATGTCTGAAAATAATGTAGGGCAGCCGGAGCTGTAGTGTACAAAGTTCCCTAACTAAACAATGACACAACAGCGAAAGTAGGTCTCAGAAGTCTAGGGGAACACAACACTGAAGGTAAGTCTCAGAAGTCTAAGGGGACACAACACTAAAAGTAAGTCTCAAAAGTCTAAAGGCAAAGGATACAACATCAATTTCTTAGGTTCGTTCAGTTTTTTTAAATTATTAGTTAAATTTGGTGATACAATTCAATTATTTTCCAGTTTGAGTGTGGTCAATTCAATTTGAGTGATTTTATTTTTATTAGCTGCAATATATTGTTGATGTTGAATAGCTAGAGATAGTATTCCTTAGCAAATGATGTTGTGCTGTCAGAATATCTGACGTGGTATGTATGTTCCAATGGTAAGACGGTATTAATTGTAGTGCTAAATGGTATCTTAAAGCAATTTAAGATGTTTTCTATTAATATTTACGAATGTCTTTATTGTATTTGTGGATATTATGGTTGCACTTAAGCATTTCATCGTTTGTTAACAATGTTTCTTTGATTAATTAGGTGTCTTTAGTTGAAGCTATTTGTGTGGAAGAGTCTTCATTTGAGGCTTGGAAGATAAAATTAGTATGATAGTTCCAAAAAGATCAAAAAGTTAGTATGGAATTCTTACTAGCATTTTGGGTTGATCGGACTATTCTTACCTTTTAAGCTTAAATCGCATGTTCTTATTTTTCATGGTGTAGACTAATAATGTTTTATGCTTATGTTTATGATTATTTCTAAGGATAATTGAAGCTACTTCATATTGGATCCGGATATGGGTGTAAAAAGCATGAAAAAGGAGAGAATACATTATCTCTTTTATTTACCAGATCAGGACAGTGAACATATTAAGCAATCTTTTTCATTGTAGTTTAAAATATACTTATTTTTGTTATATGAGTTGGTAATGAATATTGGCAGAATTATATTAGGCATTTTTTCTATAACATCTGGAAGAACTACTCTTATTCTTTACTATCAAGTTGCACGTGAACTTTTTTCTATCATGCACTGGCTTATAACAAAGCATAACGTCTCCTTTTAGTGGTCATTTATTGTACCGATTCTATATAATTAAATAATATTCATGTGCCTTGATTTTTTATTTATTTGTGACGACCGCCCATGACCCCTGCACCGAATCTAAAGATAGAGCGCTGTAAAGTGTGCCAGGCGACCATGGACGATTGTCAAGGTAAGATTTAAAACAACAGAATCTATCGTATTACTCACAGCGCATGGACAAAATACAATAGAACATATGTATAGTGAAGCTTTACAGAACAAAATGACTTCATATAAAACTCCATAATAGTTGAATACAAGCATCCACATAGTCAATACATCTAGCCTCACTACATATCTCTCAGAGAATACAAAACAGCGGAATATCCAGTACATATAATAAGAAGATAATATGCAACCCTCCGGCTCGTCTTCGATATCAGCATCGTGAGAAGAGAACAGCACCTGTCACCTGCTACCTAGTCTGCCCGTCCCAAGATGGACGAACAGCCCAAGGCAATAAGAATTAAAACATAAAGCCTTGAGTCAGACAACAGTCTTAGTGAGCAGTAAATTAACTAACAACATACCAAAAGAGCATAAAGGAAAAGGAATAGGAATACAACCCTCCCACTCCAACCTCATTCTACAGTGATAGCCCCCAGACACACACTAAGCAGAAGCAAACATAGCAGAGTATACAATTTAAAGTAAAGCTACTATCACTCGAATCAAGGGCGATGTTTTCCAAGTACCAAGGCCTAAATCAGATAAGCACCCAGAAAATACCGCTCTTGAGTCCGAATGACGATACAACCAAACATCCATGACTCTGGCTATCACTGTTATCATTGCTTCGATATCCCCGTTAATTGAATGACCGGCACATTCTTTCAGCCGTCCGTCAAGGGCTAATGGAAACCCGGTTCTAGACATAACTCCCGCACGTCGTCGCAGCCCGTGCCTAGGACTATCGAATCCGCCCAGAGTACTCGACCATCAACAGTTGGCCGTTGGGACTATCGAATCTGCCCAAACGTACTCTTGCTTAGAGCATGCTAGAACCTTCAACAACGATGCTATCCAAGCCTCCTAGTCATCCTCCTCGACGACTATTCTCATATCCATTCATTATCCTCAACTCGAATCATATCACCGAGTTATCAACATGCTTGGAATGATCCCGTCTGGATTAGACCAAGTCTTCATCATATGATTGCCTCGCTTCATTACGTCCTCGCAAAGCCTCATCTCATCATCACATCATCAAATCTATGCATAAGAGCTTCATCATCCCGCTACATATGCCACGAGCAGCTTTCCCAATTCAAGAGCCTTTCCCTTAGCTTTTGAATCACCTTCGATCTAAATCTAGTCATCAATCATCTAGTTCATAACAATCAATCAAATCAAACATCAATCCAAGCAATCAAGCATTCTAAAATGATCTAAGTAGACAATTATAACAATAATGGCATTTTCGTAATTAAAGAGTTGAAAGTCCAATAAGCATGAAAACATGGATTATATCTCTACAAACATGATGAATGAACTTGCATAGGTTAACATGTGATAAAATGGATGCAACATCATCATGAACAATGGATCTATATGGATCTACACATAGGATGAAGAAAATGCATGGAAATCACTATTTTAACTCCAAATCGAGCCAACAATCCGATATACTCCTTTGGATCCGTGTGAGAGATAATCACCACTCACCAAATCACCTAAACAATCCAAAAGATAACAACTTCAGATCTGGACAGCGAAGAACTAAGCTAGATCCGACAAGATCTCACTTCAAACGATGAAATCTCTCTTCGATGGATGAAGATCTTCAACTTTAGCTCTTGGATCTTCGATCTTGACCTTTCGATTTAGATGGATGGAGATACTAGATTAGAGAAGAGAAAAGAGATGAAGAAATGTTGTAGTTGAGCTCTCAAAATGGCAGCACTTCGTTGCTTCAAAAACCGGTGCCAAAAAGTGAGCCAAACCCTTCTATTTATAGGCAGATTTTTATATCGTCCGCCCCTATAAGTCGTTGCCGACCTAACCCTCTGATGACTTACGACCTACCGACTCGCAACTCAACACACGCTGCCGACTCAACTACCTACCGACTCAACACACAGACGACCTCCGACTTACTCTTCCTAGCGATCTACCCTAAGTCGTCCAACGACCTATCTCCCTTAACTCGTGTTAACGACCTAACTTGCTAACGCCCACAACAGGGTCTCCACGACCTAACCATACTTAAGTCGCTTACGACTTAAGCCCTAGCACTAAGTCATTCACTACTAACCCGCTAACTCGTCCCAGTCCTTAAGTCATAATCTCTTAAGTCGGTCATTCCTATAGGTCGGTCATTCCACTGAGTCGCCCCACCGACCTAAACTCCACACAAGCTAACTCTAGGTCGTCCCTTCCTATGAGTCATCAACTCTTAAGTCGGCTGACTACTTTAACTCGGCCACACTGTTAAGTCGATCTTCCCTTAACACGCTCACCTTCTTAGGTCGGTCACCCCACTAGGTTGCCCCACCGACCTAAGCACTCTGCACGGGTTAACTTCCATACGACCTAAGCTTTAACCCACTGACAACCCCTCCTTAACTCGCACGCGACCTAGCCCTTAGCTCGCACACGAGTCAACTTCAGACGACTCAACTAGGCTTACGACTTACGACTTAGTAAGTATACGACTCATCCCTCAACTCGACCAGAACTCCTATCTCCTAAGTCGTATACGACTCACGACTTATGCTAAGTCGTGAACGACTTAGGACTTAGGCAAAATTTGCCTAAAATCTGAAATGGCCCAAAACGCTAAAACTCCAGATTTGACGAACTTTTCTATCCGTGAAAATACGGGTCGTTACATTCTCTCCCCCTTAGGAATTTCGCCCCCGAAATCCCAAACAATCAAAGCAATCAAAACTATTCTGTACGCCTACCATCCATAACAATCAACAAACCAGGCATCCAATTCTAGCTTAGCGTACAGAATTCTAAAATTAGAACAAGTTACAATATCGCGAGATGACACGACACCTTAGGGCCATACCTTGAAGAGTTCAGGATGAGCTGCTTTCATCCTCTCTTCCACCTCCCACGTACAGTCGTTATCATCATCACTCCATTGTATCTTGAGCAACTTAACTACCTTTCTCCTAAGCTGTTTCGTGTCGGTTTCAACAACACGAAGCGGCTTACGAGGTCTTCTATCGACTGGATCAACTTCGAAATCTTCACAGCTCTTAGCAGAAACCACTGTATTCGAGTCGTGCACATACTTCCGTAGATATGATACGTGAAAAACATTGTGCACACCTGACATCTTCTCAGGTAACTCCAACCTATAGGCGAGCTTTCTAATTCGCTCGATGATCGGGAATGGTCCAACAAATCTCGGAGTCAATTTTCCTTTCTTCCCGAATCGAATAACATTCTTCAGTGGAGAAATCTTCACAAAAACCATATCTCCAATGTCGAATTCTAAATCCTTACGACGCTTATCGGCATAACTCTTCTGACGGTCTTGGGCTGCCTTCATTCGTTGCCGAATGATCTCTATGCAATCCGAAGTCTGTCGAATCATCTCTGGCCCAAGCATCAGCTTTTCTCCAGTTTCCAACCAACATGTCGGAGAGTTACACGGTCTTCCATACAATGCCTCATACGGTGCCATACCAATGCTTGACTGGTAACTGTTGTTGTACGCAAACTCCACCAAATGAAGGTGATCTTCCCATGATCCTTCGAAATCCAAAACACAAGCTCTGAGGAGATCTTCCAAAACTCGGTTGACTCTCTCGGTCTGACCATCTGTTTGAGGGTGATAAGCTGTACTCAAACACAACTCGGTTCCCAAAACTTCTTGGAAGCTCTTCCAAAATCCACTAGTGAACAATGGGTTTCGGTCGCTCACTATACTCTTCGGAATACCATGGAAACGAACAATCCACTTAACATACAACTCAGCCAACTTTGATGCAGTCCTAGTCGATCGAACAGGAATGAATCGTGCACTCTTAGTCAGACGATCCACAATGACCCAAATCCCTTCATTTCCCGTTCTGGTTCTAGGCAGTCCATCAATAAAATCCATCGACACTTGTTCCCACTTCCATGTAGGAACTTCTAATGGCTGAAGCAATCCACTTGGCTTCTTCTGTTCGGCTTTAACCAACTGGCAGTTCATACACTTGGAAATAAAATTTCCAACATCCTTCTTCATACCTTCCCAGTAGTAGGTTCTCTTCATATCCCGATACATCTTGTTTCCACCTGGATGAATTGTCAACTTCGAGTGATGACTTTCCTTCAGAACTTCACTCCTCAATTCATCTATATCGGGAACAACTAGTCGTCCTTGCTTCCGAAGCCAACCCTCTCGATCGACCTCGAATCCTTTATCCTTTTCTGGATCCAATCTAGATTCCAATTCATGGATAATCTTGACAAGCTTATCATCTCGCTTTTGGCTCTCGCCAATCCTTTCCACAAGAGTGGGTCTTATTGATAAGTTTGCCAACATCTCAGGTTCCAATTCACATCTAGGCCTGAAGTCAAATCCAGCTAAATACTCGAGACTCTTCCATTCTGAAAACATGGCTCCCAATCCTGCATGTCTTCGACTTAACGCATCTGCTACTGCGTTACCTTTTCCCGGAGTATAAGCTATACCAAAATCATATGATGCTAAAAACTCTAGCCAACGTTGCTGCCGAAGATTCAAATCCTTTTGGGAGAAAAGATACTTCAGCGACTTGTGATCCATAAACAACTCGAATCGAACGCCCAACAGATAATGTCTCCACATCTTCAGAGCAAATACAATCGCCGCCAATTCCAAATCATGAGTTGGGTAATTCCTTTCATGCGGCTTCAGTTGTCGACTGGCATACGCAACAACTTTATCCTTCTGCATCAGCACTGCTCCAAGTCCAGTACCACATGCGTCGGTGTAAACCACCATCTCATCATTCCCACTTGGAATAGTCAAAACAGGAGCACTCGTCAATCGCTCTTTCAGGATTCCGAAAGCTTGCTCACACTTAGCATCCCAACTGAACACTTGGTTCTTTTTCGTCAATCCTGTTAACGGTGCAGCTACCTTGGAGAAGTCTTTGATAAACCGTCGATAATATCCCGCTAATCCAAGAAAACTTCTCACATCTGATGCATTCTTAGGTCTAACCCAATCCTGGATTGCTGCCACCTTAGCGGGATCAACCGCTATTCCATTTCCAGAAATCACATGGCCTAAGAACCTCACTTCACTCTTCTAGAAGTGACACTTCGAAAACTTAGCCTTCAGCTGATGTTTCCGCAAGATTTCCAAAACAATACACAAGTGCGTCTTGTACTCTTCTTCCATTATGGAATAAATCAGAATATCATCCATGAACACAAGTACGAACTTGTTCAACTGATCTCTGAACACTCTATTCATAAGATCCACAAAATATGCTGGCGCGTTAGTCAATCCAAACGGCATTACCAGCCACTCAAAGAAACCGGATGGTGTCCTAAAAGCAGTCTTCGGCACACTATCCTTCGCTACTCTCAACTGGTGAAATCCCGTTGCTAAATCCATCTGAGAAAACACCTTAGCTTCGTGAAGCTGATCAAACAAGTCATCTATTCTCGGCAATGGATACTTGTTCTTCTTGGTCACCTTATTCAGCTCACGATAATCCACACACAATCTCAATGATCCATCTGCCTTGGTTGCGAACACAACTGGTGCACCCCACTCGGACACACTACGCCGAATGAATCCTTTCTGTAAAAGATCATCAACTTGCACCCTCAACTCCTGCTGTTCCCTAGGCGCCATCCGCCTAAGAGGCATCACAACAGGTCTGGCTCCTTCAACTAGATCTATACGAAACTCGATCTCTCTATGCGGCGGCAACCCTTTGACTTCGTCAAAGACATCCTCGAATCCATTAGCGATCGGCACTGATGACAGTCCATCCCGTGGAACAACTAGCGAATACATGAAGCTCATGAAGACGCCTTCTTCATGCTTACATCGTATCACAATCTTTCGCCCCTCCACATTCTCGACTGTCACTTCCAACCTTTCGCAATCAACCTTAGCCGCATACTTCCTAAGCCAGTCCATACCCAAAATAATTCCGAACCCCGCAAAGTTCAGAACAAAACTATCACAAACAAAAGAGCAACCATGACTCGATACAACTAGACCACAGCATAACATACACAAACAAGACGAACCCCCAACTGGATTAGTCACAACCAATGGCCTATCAACAATATCCGGTTCCAAACCTAACCGGCCTACTAGTTCATTACAAACAAACGAATGCGACGCTCCAGTATCAAACAGAACTCTAACTGGAACACCACATAGGAAAAGAGTACCTTGAACAACCACACTCTTTCCCTTCTCTTCAGCAGTAGGAGCTTTTGAAGACGACGGAACAGCTCCTAAAGCATAGGCTTGCACAATCTGCCTGTCCTTCCTTGGTTCTGGACAATTCTTGCTGAAATGTCCCGGCTTGTCACAGTTGTGACACTTCATGGGTGCCTTCGGATTCTTACAATCCTTAGAGAAATGGCCCTTCTGCTGACAATTGTAGCAAGTCACCTCGCCTTTCGGCTTCTTCTGGCCATCCTTACCTTTCTGCTGCTGCTGCTTCCTCTTCTGGTTTCCACCCTGCTGTGGTTTAGATTCTCCCTTGGTAACAACAACAACAGGTCCTTCCTTAGGAAACAGACTCTCATGTCTAAGAGCTTTCTCCACAAGCTTCTCAAATGAATCGTCCAAATGATCCACCAACTGTCTCCCAAGATAACTATCCAAGCCGGTCACAAACTTCTCATTCTTCTGGTAAGCAGACTCAATATATGACCGGGCATACTTGGACAAAGCTTCAAACTCAGAAACATACTCAAGAACTGATCTTCCACCTTGCTTGAGCTCCACAAACCTCTTGAACAGAACAAACTTCTGAGCTGTAGAAATGAACTTAGCTTCAAATCTAGCTTGGAATTGCTCCCAAGTAATCTCTTCCTCCGCAGTATTGATGGTAATAGAGTTCCACCAATCAGAGGCTCTCCCTTGAAGCTGCCTTGATGCCAACTTCCTCTTAGTTTCATCATCAATTCCCAAATCACCAAAGATCCTTCTACAAGCATCTATCCATCTCTGGACTTCGATAGTTGATTCTGTCCCCAAGAAAACCTTCCCTCCAAGAGCAGTATAATCCTTGCACAGCTTAGCAAAATCCACTAGTTTCGGAGTTTGGACTTGAACTCCAACATCAACCGCTGCCCCCGGAACTGGTATCCTTCTCATGATCGAAGTCATCATAGCTTCGAACATGGCTGCATAATCAGCAGTCTCTTCAGTAGCACGGCCTTCCCTAGCAGCTGGTCTCCCTCTTCGACTCATTCTCAATATCTATAAAAAGGAATGATTAGAACATCTAGAGAAACAACTGCATAAAGGACTCAATTCTACTAAACTACTATATTATATATAGTATTCATCCATCAAAATACAATTACGTCTCTCATACGTAGTTACGACGGCGAGCGTTGGGTAAAATCGATTAACCAATGCTCTGATACCAAATGTGACGACCGCCCATGACCCCTGCACCGAATCTAAAGATAGAGCGCTGTAAAGTGTGCCAGGCGACCATGGACGATTGTCAAGGTAAGATTTAAAACAACAGAATCTATCGTATTACTCACAGCGCATGGACAAAATACAATAGAACATATGTATAGTGAAGCTTTACAGAACAAAATGACTTCATATAAAACTCCATAATAGTTGAATACAAGCATCCACATAGTCAATACATCTAGCCTCACTACATATCTCTCAGAGAATACAAAACAGCGGAATATCCAGTACATATAATAAGAAGATAATATGCAACCCTCCGGCTCGTCTTCGATATCAGCATCGTGAGAAGAGAACAGCACCTGTCACCTGCTACCTAGTCTGCCCGTCCCAAGATGGACGAACAGCCCAAGGCAATAAGAATTAAAACATAAAGCCTTGAGTCAGACAACAGTCTTAGTGAGCAGTAAATTAACTAACAACATACCAAAAGAGCATAAAGGAAAAGGAATAGGAATACAACCCTCCCACTCCAACCTCATTCTACAGTGATAGCCCCCAGACACACACTAAGCAGAAGCAAACATAGCAGAGTATACAATTTAAAGTAAAGCTACTATCACTCGAATCAAGGGCGATGTTTTCCAAGTACCAAGGCCTAAATCAGATAAGCACCCAGAAAATACCGCTCTTGAGTCCGAATGATGATACAACCAAACATCCATGACTCTGGCTATCACTGTTATCATTGCTTCGATATCCCCGTTAATTGAATGACCGACACATTCTTTCAGCCGTCCGTCAAGGTCTAATGGAAACCCCGGTTCTAGACATAACTCCCGCACGTCGTCGCAGCCCGTGCCTAGGACTATCGAATCCGCCCAGAGTACTCGACCATCAACAGTTGGCCGTTGGGACTATCGAATCTGCCCAAACGTACTCTTGCTTAGAGCATGCTAGAACCTTCAACAACGATGCTATCCAAGCCTCCTAGTCATCCTCCTCGACGACTATTCTCATATCCATTCATTATCCTCAACTCGAATCATATCACCGAGTTATCAACATGCTTGGAATGATCCCGTCTGGATTAGACCAAGTCTTCATCATATGATTGCCTCGTTTCATTACGTCCTCGCAAAGCCTCATCTCATCATCACATCATCAAATCTATGCATAAGAGCTTCATCATCCCGCTACATATGCCACGAGCAGCTTTCCCAATTCAAGAGCCTTTCCCTTAGCTTTTGAATCACCTTCGATCTAAATCTAGTCATCAATCATCTAGTTCATAACAATCAATCAAATCAAACATCAATCCAAGCAATCAAGCATTCTAAAATGATCTAAGTAGACAATTATAACAATAATGGCATTTTCGTAATTAAAGAGTTGAAAGTCCAATAAGCATGAAAACATGGATTATATCTCTACAAACATGATGAATGAACTTGCATAGGTTAACATGTGATAAAATGGATGCAACATCATCATGAACAATGGATCTATATGGATCTACACATAGGATGAAGAAAATGCATGGAAATCACTATTTTAACTCCAAATCGAGCCAACAATCCGATATACTCCTTTGGATCCGTGTGAGAGATAATCACCACTCACCAAATCACCTAAACAATCCAAAAGATAACAACTTCAGATCTGGACAGCGAAGAACTAAGCTAGATCCGACAAGATCTCACTTCAAACGATGAAATCTCTCTTCGATGGATGAAGATCTTCAACTTTAGCTCTTGGATCTTCGATCTTGACCTTTCGATTTAGATGGATGGAGATACTAGATTAGAGAAGAGAAAAGAGATGAAGAAATGTTGTAGTTGAGCTCTCAAAATGGCAGCACTTCGTTGCTTCAAAAACCGGTGCCAAAAAGTGAGCCAAACCCTTCTATTTATAGGCAGATTTTTATGTCGTCCGCCCCTATAAGTCGTTGCCGACCTAACCCTCTGACGACTTACGACCTACCGACTCGCAACTCAACACACGCTGCCGACTCAACTACCTACCGACTCAACACACAGACGACCTCCGACTTACTCTTCCTAGCGATCTACCCTAAGTCGTCCAACGACCTATCTCCCTTAACTCGTGTTAACGACCTAACTTGCTAACGCCCACAACAGGGTCTCCACGACCTAACCATACTTAAGTCGCTTACGACTTAAGCCCTAGCACTAAGTCATTCACTACTAACCCGCTAACTCGTCCCAGTCCTTAAGTCATAATCTCTTAAGTCGGTCATTCCTATAGGTCGGTCATTCCACTGAGTCGCCCCACCGACCTAAACTCCACACAAGCTAACTCTAGGTCGTCCCTTCCTATGAGTCATCAACTCTTAAGTCGGCTGACTACTTTAACTCGGCCACACTGTTAAGTCGGTCTTCCCTTAACACGCTCACCTTCTTAGGTCGGTCACCCCACTAGGTTGCCCCACCGACCTAAGCACTCTGCACGGGTTAACTTCCATACGACCTAAGCTTTAACCCACTGACAACCCCTCCTTAACTCGCACGCGACCTAGCCCTTAGCTCGCACACGAGTCAACTTCAGACGACTCAACTAGGCTTACGACTTACAACTTAGTAAGTATACGACTCATCCCTCAACTCGACCAGAACTCCTATCTCCTAAGTCGTATACGACTCACGACTTATGCTAAGTCGTGAACGACTTAGGACTTAGGCAAAATTTACCTAAAATCTGAAATGGCCCAAAACGCTAAAACTCCAGATTTGACGAACTTTTCTATCCGTGAAAATACGGGTCGTTACATTATTTATCTATAGGCGAATTTCATGTACAAAAGATAGCAAAAAATTATTGATATGAATATTATATATGCACAAATTTTGGTTTTTCTTAGCATTTTTTCATAATAAGCGAGATGAGTGGATTTCTGCTTAGCATTTTTGTGTTATATTATATCTTCACGTCTTTCTGTCTATTATTATCACTACATTTGCTTATGTAGCCATCAATTGGGATAATATAAAAGATTGCAATTTGTTTCAAAAAAAATATCATTTTGTGGTTTTAATAAGTAGTTCTAGACTTCTATGATCATCTATAAATGATCAGAGTTAATTTGTTAGATTTATTATTGTACGCAATATATATAAGCATAACGATTTTAAGTATTTTCACTTTTTATTCCAATAAAGCAAATAAGTAACCACATTGTTCAAGTGAAAAACAGTTCACATGCCCAAGCGAGCAAATAAATATTCATGTGATACGTTTCTTGGGCTGCTGGATTGTAATAAGTTGTAGCAACATCGAGTATTGGGACAGAATCAATGCTTAGGCTTGGAAAAGCAGCTACAAAACAAATGAAAATTAGCAAAAGCTAGATAGGATATGTGAAAAGTTGCAGCACATTGGGTATTGGGGTAGCAGTCGAGTGGTACGGTTTGTAGGAAGAAACTGGATGGAAACTTCAGGTTTATAAGAGAAGAATTAAAATGATTCGCTATGGCGATTACACTGTATAGATTGGTAGAGAACGAAGTAGGATGTTATGCAAATTTAGACTGCACGCAATTACCACTATTTTAATGCTGATAAATGGTTTGTACGTTAAATTTATTGTCATGGAATCAACAATAGTAATATAGCCGAAGTGTTAAAATAAGTGATTCATAAATATCTTGCAAATTATGAATATGTTTAGATTTCTACTACTTCCATGCGCAACAGTTCGTTCAGAATGTAGATGTACAAGTTGGAAATATAATTTGAATGGAACACTGTCAAGAAACTATACTATAACCTCCATGCATCTATGGTTTTTTGCATTGTTTACTAAACCATAAAGAAAATCACCATTCTGTATGAAGCAAGTATAATACTGTATGAAAGCAATATTTGTACTCAAACTTTTATGAAATCGTTTGTGTATTTTACTTTCACATTTGATGTGATAACAATTTTTTAACTATTAACCTATAAATTTACAAGATTTGAAATTTAGTCACAATTTTTACATACATAGCAGCGTATAGGTTAACTAAGGCAAGTTTAGTCTGACAAATACAAATCTAGCATGGTAGCAATACTTAATGTTAACTTACTTTTCAACCAAGCAGATTTCAGCTTTCTATTATTTACATACATGATTGCACTATTGTATCCTTCAGAGCACATGAGAAAACAGTTATTGATTTATTTATCTTTATATTGCACCGTTCCTATGAACATCGGTTTTGATAGTTCTTTATAAGGTGATTTATAATTTATTAACCAATATATCAATCTATGTTGATTGTGCGTGGAATTTAAAATTTTAACTGCATAATAAAATTATATACATGGAAAATTAACATAAAATCAAAATACGTAAAGCATTGATAAAATAGTTTGATATAAGCTCATGTGCAAAATAGTTTGACAAAATAACCGGTTTAAACTAAAAGGGTGCATAAAAAATTATTGTTTGTTTGTTACATGCATATCGAATTTTACTATTAAGTACACCGAACCAATTCATGAGACAACTCAAAGGCAGTTGGCTATATTTGAGTGTATTTATGAGGCAAGCGATCATTGCACTAGATTTGTTGCCATTGTTTTCAAGAGCTGCCATTGTTTTTAGTAACCACGCTATAAAAATATGGCTTGGCGATCAAATGCAGGTCCACCCAGACGTGCGTATATACTCATATTTATTATGAATGTTATAATAAATATATATAAGTAAATAAATATATAATTGTAATTGTTAATATTATATAGTAATACAAAATTGTTTTAAATTAATATTTAGGAATTGTGAAATTTGAAATTAATCGATGAATTAAATTATTTATTTAATTAAGTAAAATACATATAACCTTGTATATGTAATATAAGAATTAACTAAAATTATAAAATTTATAAATAAATTAATCTTAAATGATATATATAAGTAAATGTAAATATGGTTGGAAAATATACCGAATACAGATCTTAAGATAAAATATATGTAGTGTACATATACAATATCATCTGATGTTTCAAACACTTATATCATTTGGGTATTCTTCAAGACCAAATTATCTTTTAAATCGATATCACTCTTAATTGTTGAAAATTATGAATTTTAATAATGTTGCCCTTCATCATTTACATATCGAGTAGATTGCTAGCATACATACTGGTTGTTGAGCAAACTCAAGCTTATACTGTTATGTGTAGTATATTTGGTATGTCTCTAGATAGGTAGCGACATTGCTTATATTTGTTGAGCAAACTCAAGTTGCAAGTAATTTATTCCTATGTTATCGCAAAATGATAGGTCGGAGTGAATAATCTCTTATGATTTGTTAAGAAAACTCAAGATCATAATAGAGATTAGGGCAAAGACCACATGCTTGGAAGTCGTATGGGATATAATCGATAAGGGTTCTCTATCACTTATGGGGCTACGAGTTGTTGAGCAAACTCAAGATTGGATGCCCTAAGTGGATCCTAATGCTCATTAGGGAAATCAGAAGATGTCTATATTTCTCTTAGGAATTTGAGAAATATAAAATCTAATGCGAGCCTTAAAAGAAGGAATATAATATGCCAATCTAATAAGTATAAGAATGCATGTAATATTTTAATATCTACTATTAAGATAAATTTATATTAATATAATCAAAAAAATTATTGATTGAAGTATACATAATGAACAAAATTAAAGATTAACAATGAAAAGTATATTCACCTAAAACTAATTCTTGGCATATTGTCAGTTCAAAGCCCATAATGACAAGCCAAGTGATTAGTCGTTTAAATTTCTAAATCTATGTGTATTTAAGATTTAACCTACTTAATAATGTTATTTTCTTTATGAGTATGATGTTTACAAATAATACGAGAGTATGGATAAAACGATCGTTATTTGAGCACACATAATAGTTGTATGGTGAAAATTATTAATTCACGATATACGGTATTTGAATGATTTCATTCTAATAAAGTAAGCAAAACTTAGTACAAGGTTATGTGCTTAATATGATTAAGTGTATCATGATGCTGTCGAATTGGAAACAATTTTAGACATATAGGCCCAATTTGTGGGAAATGGGTTGTCAATAAGACAATGCTGAATGGATCTTAAAGCTATTTATACACTAAATGGGGTGAAGTGTGTATTTCAACTATTTAAAACTTACTTACGAATTTAAAATTATATCTACTCAAATTGCAAACATAAACAAATAATCATAGAATATTTAAGTAATAAAGAAAAATGTAGTAAAGTAAATAACATCAGGAGTTTTTATATTGGTTCAGATTGACAAATCCTACATCCAGTCCTGTACGGTACCATACAGAATTTCACTATCACCACTTGCTTTCCACAGTTGGTAAGAACACCTTTACAATCTTGATTTCGCGGGCTACAAGATACACCCTCTTGATTTATCGGGCTACAAGATTACCCTTTTGATTTTCACAGACTATAAAAACACCTTCTTCTCTTTACAACCAACAGTAGAGTATGACAAGTGTTGTACCTTTAATAAAGATTCTCGTAGATTCAGTACAATGATCCTGTAGACCTACAATAGCAATATATCTTTGAATTCTTTGAGGAATAAGATGAAATAAGAGAGATGATAAGGATGCAAGTACGAATTCTTTGATATTGTATAGTTTGCAAATCCAAGAAGAATTGAAGTGAAAGAGTATGGATTTGCAAAGGAAGTGGAAAAATATGTGATGGATCTTAATAACGAATGTATGGATATGAAAGAGTATAAGAAAGAAGAGAAAGTTGTTGTGAAATTTTATTTTCCAGAGCCCTTTAAATAGTGGTTGAAGAGACATATCTGTTGGTGAAAATGTGGCAGGAAATCCCTTCATTTGAATTTTAAAAAACTGAATAAATGGCTGGTATGTTGACATACATGGGAGGCATATGTCGACATATATGTGTTACAAAAAACAGGAACTCCAATAAAGTGTTGTAGTTTTTTAGATTGCAAAGTACATCATATTTGTGGATATTTTGTGATTCGGTTGAGGTCAATGGTTGATGATTTTCAAGTATAATTACCAATGGGTCTTCAACAAAGATTATAAGATTCGTAACTTTTAAACACCTCTGTCATTACAGCATTCTTCTTCAATAAGTTTTGTTCTTCCATTTGCTCTGATTAACTTTCACATATATAATTCATTTGTTTCCACTGATTCTTGTTTCTCTATAAACTATCTCCATAATATATTTGAAAGTACTGCACAACTTGGAAAAATGTTATTAGTAATATTTATATGGTTGTTCATCAAAATCAATATCTAGGGTATTGACAATCTCTCTACATTTGATGATGATAACCAAACAAATATTTGAGAGATAAAATATAATACTTTTATATTTTACTCCCCCTAACTCTATGGACCCCCTTATCATTTTGCCTAGTATATTTATATATTTTGTCCCATATCATTTTGCCTGGTATATTTATACATTTTCCCTCCTTTGTCATTAATAAAAAGGGCAAAAAAGAATCGCTTAAGCACAACTAGACAATATGTATAGAGTTTGTATATGGAGATATATATAAATATATATAAATAGAACTTATGAGGGAAATCAAAATCACTACAAAGCATGAAATAAATTTATCAAGTAAAACATTAAGATAACAGGAGTTTTAGAGTTACCAACATTGCCTATGCCAATAACACATCCTTTTGAATTATATACAAAGTTCATAATTCCATCGTCTTTGTATATAATATCGCTCTGTATCTGTGGATTTCTTGTCATATGCTTTGAACATTCTTGTCTGGTATCCTTTGTTCGGTACTTGAAAAAATATAAAATATGCGCGCTGGTACCTTTTTTTTTGAAATCCATGGGGTTAAGTTTTGGGAAGCCAAACCCATGAAGAGTTTGAATGCCCTTTCAAAATATAATCATCAGATAAATGAATTTTATTAATAAAATTATCAATATATTTTTCTTTCTCATCATTATCTAATCTTTTAGTAACCCTTATTTGGGGGTTTTAACTTTAATTTTGTAGGTTTTGGTTTGAACTTGGTAGCCTTAACAAATTTAGTACTTTGAGTACTATTTTTCTTTGATTTGGGTTTAGGGTGCATCTAAGTCCATGTTTATTGTTAGTGGGTTTAGATGCAGATAATAAATTTTCTAGATTATCCTTCCCTTTGTTAAATTTATGAATATTAGTTTTCATTTTATTAAAATCCTTATTACAGTTAAGAATAACATTGTCCAGAGATGTTATTTTGTCATTTAGATGGTGATCTCTGACTTTATTGAAAGATTTCCTAATTTTAAGGATTCATTTTCACTTTTTAGTTTTTCAAAACTTTCAAGTTTTAAATCATTTCCATCATTAAGTCTTTCGATTTCATCTTCTAAACATTGTTTTTTTCAGTTAATATTTCGTTAAACATTTTTAATCTATCTATCTATCTCTGCTAAACAAATACTGTACTCTTTTCTATGCATTTTATATCCCTTATACATATCATTTAAAACATTCATAATTTCTTTCTTTAGATTCCATACTTGGCATCATTTACCATAAGCACATGTTAGCATTTTCAATTTCTGAATCACTATCACTTGATGATTTATCTGAATCATCTCATATTGCAATGAAAGCCAGTTTCCTCTTCTTATTGAAAGTGTTTGAAAATACATTGATTTCTTCAAGTTTGGATAATCTCTTTTCAAATGAACAGCTTTACCACGTTCGAAACACTTAACAATATTTTTATTTTTAAAATTATAGTTGTTAGTTTTCCAAGTTTGTTCATCTTCCTATATTTCAAGAATTTCTCGAAGGTCATGAAATCGGTTTCCTCATCATCATCATTTGGTTCATGATTGTCGATTGTAGTGTCGAGTGCTAGTGATTTCTTCTTATTTGCTTGATTCTCTTTTACCTACAACTATACTTCATATGACATTATATTACGAATTAAATCTTCTATTTTCATATTACCAACATCATTGGTTTCTTCATTTACCAGAGTCTTTTTACCTCATTCGCTAAAAAGTGAATTTAAGATCTTTCTGACTTGGTTCTCTTTAGCAATATTCTTTCCTAATGATATTAATTAATGCATTTAATATATCATGAATTCTAGAAAACATATCGGAAATGGATTCATTTTTTTTATTATGAACAGTTGAAATTGATTAGTTAACATGGATATATCTGTCTATTTAACTTTGCTAGCGCCTTCGTGTGTGACTTGAAGTGTTCTCCAAATTTCGTATGCACTTTTACTAATAAACACTCTGTTAAACTCATTTTTATCTAAGGAAATGCTACAAATATTGGTCCATTGTGCATAATTCATTTTATCTAATAAACACTCTGCTAACATGGATATCTTGGTCAATTGTGCATAATTCATTTGGGGCTCAACATGCTCAGTTTGGGTAATGTTCCAAATATTTAAACCATTAGACTGTAAATAAATTTTCATCCAACAAGCCCAATAAAAATAATGTAATGACCCGTAAAATTTAATTGTTTTAAATAATGTGATTAATTGAATTTTCGTGAAATTTTAAAAATGAAATTTTGAAATAAAATTTAATATTTGAAATGCGTCTAGTTAAACATAGTAACTGGTAAATTTTCATCCGAAAATATGAAGTTTATTTTTGTGTGAAATTTTATTTCAATTTAATCAATTAGAAATTGATGAAAATAAAATGTTTCGGAACCTAAATATTTCTACATAGAAAAATTGTAAATCATCTTCTGAGCAAGACGTCATTTTTCGTTTTTCCAAATTCGGACTTCTTTAGCTCCGTCGATCTTATTTTTCTGCGTTTTTGCTGCGTTTTCCACTAGTAGAAAATTTGAATTTTTATAATTCAATCATACCACTGATATTTGTATACCGTTTGATCGTCTCGTCATGCTGATCTCTACGGTATATTAAATTGTCAATTTCGTGGTCCGGGAAACGGCGAAATATACGGAAACAATCTTCGTATCGGTTCCGCAATTTGACTTTTGGTTTTCCTGTAACCGTTCATTTTCACCGTGTGAAAACCAATAACCTTTTTCAGTTCCCAAAATTATTTTGCAGGCTATTACTATTCCCTATGTTTTATTTATTATTCTTTAGTTTGTTCATTTCTTGGGTCTTTTCATTTTTCCATGTAGCTCTTCCCATGCCCACTCTCTCACTTGTAACAGAGACTCCCATCTCCTCCTCTTTTCATGCTTCTTTTAAAAGATTATCACCGATAAAAAAAAATGGAAAAGGAAAATCAAGTTACATATATCTTTCGCCACTGCATGCTTTCCCTACCTGCTTCCTCTCATGTATTCTTCCCTCTCCCTCTCCAACCGCCGCACAAAGCTAGCTATCCTCTTCCCCCTCAAATGCTCCACCATCCCCGGCCCATCAGATCCACGTTCATCTCCAAAGCCTCCCGCCAGCCCCATGCTATCACCACAAATCATCGCTTCATCTCTCCCCTCCGCCTTGGACCCGTTGCTGCAGCATTTCCCCTCACCTTGGCCTGCGACTCCACCTCACCATTCATTCGAACAACCTCGGCCGATAAACCACTTCATGCAACCCTGAACTAAAGCCTTCCCATCATCTTCCCTCTGGCCAACATATTTCTTTTTGTATATAGGTAAACTTTCCTATTAATATATTGATTTTTGTTTCATATATATTCACAGTTTATAAGTATATTATCTTGCGAAGGTATTTTTATTATAAAATTTTATGTTTTCATATATGTAGTCGTTATATATGTGTATTATGATTTTGAACATACATATTATTATATATATTAAGTTACAGTATAGATTTTGTATAAGTTTTGTTTTGTATAAGTTTTGTTTTATAAAACATTTATGAACTAAAACTGTCACATATATATAGGTTTATATATGTTTTATATAATGGTTTCTATATGGTAATATGATTTAAAGGTTATATGTGCTACTGTATAGATTATATATATAAGTCAAGCATTGTTTTGTTTTTCCTATTATACTGTTGAAAGGGAAGCGTATATATATATATATATATATATATGTTGTTAAGAAAGTATATGATATATATTTCAAAACCTTTCAGTTCTGTAAGTAAGCACATTTTATAAGTTTTATATCTATATTATCAAAAATGTTGAAGCTTTCCTCTGACTTGTTATATTGCAGATATATATTCATATATAGAAATGTATAGGCTGTTAAACTATTGGATTCTTTTATCCATAATATATGTACATGTTTAAAGGATATATTTGTGTGTGTGCTGTTGCTATCTAGAATCTATGTTTGGATACTTTGTATTATGTAGTTTCAACCTCTTATTTCTCTCATAAGTTTAAAGGAAGAATATTATATCTTATATGTAGGGTTTATACATTGAATACATCTATGTTTTCATATATATATATATATATATGTGTGTGTGTGTGTGTGTACGCAGTCTCTTGGCATGCGTGTGTTAGTATATAGGTTATATAAATTGTTGGTATACATATGCGTATAAGTTTATATATAATAGTGTGTGCATATATGTTTCGTGTGTATATTTCATGCACTTAATAGTCTGAACAAATGATCTCGCATTATATATATATTTTTTCATATAAATTTTAGTTGATATATATTACGATTTGAAAATTATATATATATATATATATATAACGTTGTTATAATATGTAAGTATTGATTTTGAATATATAATATATATCTTTGATTTTAAGGATATGCATACTTTAAGAACGATGATTTTTAATTATAAATATGTATATTTTATTTTTCGACTTTAATTAAATATTGATTCCATGGAAATAATATCATTATATATATATATATCATTGTCGCTTCTATCGAGTTGATTCTAACTTGTTCTCATCAATATCTATATATCAGCTTTGTTCGTCGAAATCGTGCCCATATAACTTTGCTTTGGAATTTGTGTTTGGATCTATGGCTCAATTTCATTGTCTATTCTATAGCCTCGAAAGGTGAGCAATCACTCAAGATTAATGTTCTTTTATTTATTAAATTTGATTTCAATTGAAACGACAATTGAAATATGTTGTTGTTAGTTATCTACACTGTTATATATATGTTTTACCTGTATCAGTTCACCTGTGACATCTGACACCATTGTCTGTTATTTATACAATGATAATCCAGTTTGGTTGTTAAATGATTGATTGGTTGATGTTGACATTGGACGTTAAGTTTTTAATGTTGTAAGTGATAAATAATTTGAAATTGAATTGACGTAGGATAGTTAGATTTGATATATGTGTTAAATTTGATTTGATGTCATTTGCATAATATAACCCCTTTAAATGTTTAATTACTTGACACGTAGTAATATGGTTAATTACACCTTGAACCATTTGAATGTATGTTGTATAAATTGATGTAGTATGAATTGAATAATAGATACCAAGTGAAGAACCACATAAAATATTAGTGCAATAATCTTTAATCTACATGAAATGTTAATGTAGATTCTAGAAATAATTATATTAATTTGCACAAACAACAATGTAAATTAATACGATTATTTCGGGATTATTTGAATTAATTATTGGATTGTTATGGATTGTTGTTATTGCTTGTTTATTTACTTTGACACCATCCTAGTTATCACACTACAAGTTCCCTTTGTTATGCTTTGATTTTTGAATTGAAATGGAATCGGGTTGAAATGATAAATACCCAAATTGAACTTTGACCTAGGATAGAGAATTAAATAAAAATCGATTGGTCAATAATTTGATATAAAAATAAAATGAAGATTTTATTTGAATAAATAATATGGTTTTGAAACGAAGTTGGAATTTGAATTTTAATGAAAGGAAATGTTAATATTTAATAATCTGAATCAAAATATTAACATAGTAGATGATGAATGAACGTTGTTTTAAAATTAATTATTTAATAATTAAATTTGGAATTATTAATAATTAAGTTTTGAAATTAGTTAATAATTAAGTTTTGAAATTATTTAATAATTAAATAAGATTTAATTATTTAATAATTAAATAAAATTGAATTATTTATTAAGTAAAATCGAACTTCTTGAATAAGTGAAATTAAGTTTCTTTATTAATTGAGTTTTGAAATTGTAGCTAAGTGAATTAATAAGTGAAATTGAATTTCTCTAATCAGAAATAAAATGTGTTTTATTGAAATTAATGTAAGACTTGAAATGTAAAGAATTTGATTTGATGAATTTAATTTAATGCAATTTGTAAGTTTTGATATAATGGAGTTGAACTTAAATAATTGATTTAATAAATTGGAAGTTAAATAGAAATTGTTTTGAAGGATAAATTTACTTAACGAATATTGAATGAAATTGATAAATGAACTTAAATTGATTGAATGTAGATTAAATAATTTTAAATGATTTCGGAATGAAACTTATATACGAATTTAAATGAATATTGGAATGGTTTTAAATAAAAATTGAAATTGTATTATAAGATTTTGAAATGGTAATTTGGATGTTTTGAAACGTAAATTTTTGGAAGTTGGTTTAGAAAGACAAATGAAATGTTGGTTTACAAATTCTAATTGAGATTGAAATTGATTTGGTTTTGAAATAAATAAACGACTAATCAGTGTAAAAATCATGAAAATTATTAAAGAGACTGGAATCGGTTAGGGACATACTCACTGTCTAAACCGAAAACCACTTTAATAACTACACGCGGAGTGTGATCCAGAATGAAGTGGTTGGAATGATGTACGTGATGATTGAAGAAAGAGAACGATAATGGATAGCCTTGACACTTGTGTCAAATTGGAAATGACTAAAACAGGAGCCGTGCCGGGCCAAATGGGGTTAGCTTCCTCGAGCGAACACACTTCTTCGAAAACTACTCATTACTTGTTATCGATTGGTGCACCCTCGAAATTTTGGGAGTGTTGTTTCGCGGTGTTGCGATCGCTACGGCGATGCGTTCTCACTAGTCCGGATCAGGCAAACGGTAGTTTCACTACCTTGGGTATTGCCTCATGTGCCTTGTCATACTTGTATCCCTATGCGCGACCACTACGATTTGTTTTGTGTTATACCTATGGAGTACTCCCTGATATCCCACTAGTTTACGGTGGAGTTTACAGTGCTGTATAGACTATAACGCTTATATAAAATGTGTTAAGGGGGATAATGGTAACGCCTTAACACTATTTTGATACTTTATATTACTGATAGGCATTATCTATTTACCGTACACTACTACATAGTAGATAGTTTAACGGATCCTTAAAGGATGGTTATTCCAAACATCCTTTGAGTTACTTGTATTTCGGTTGTTATTTCAGTTGAGTTGGATTTATTGATATAAGAATGTTAATCCTGACTTGAGTGTTTTGTGTTTTGCTTTACGCTCGGGTCAGACTGAGTATACCAGTATTCGAGACTCACCTATGGAGTTGGAGCTTTGCTTGGAGATCCAGCTATCTATCCAACTTTCAGATATTCAGTTGATTCCAATGATGTATTCTGATATTGTATTTGACTATTGTATTCGAGACTCCTATTGTACCTTATTTTAATCTGATATGTATATAATAGCTTCATGAACTACTATCTTTTGTTTCCGCTGCATTTATTACTCTGTGTCTGTGATCTGTGATTATTTTATTTACTGTATATGTTCAGTTTTGCCAAATTTAAATTAACAATTCGGTATTTTGAATTATTCAAGTCCGACATGTGCTGATGCGAATGGTCCAAAATAGCGGGTTGTTACACATAATTACTACTATCAATTAGTGGGGGTTTAGTAGCAGCTTGTCCTTCTACAAAAGTGTTAAGGAAAGTGTTACTATCCATTTACACTTCTCAAAAATCAAGTTATGAATTTTTGAAAACCAGTGGCTCTGATACCAAATGTAGAAAAACGATCTGTAACAATCCTAATTCTAATTAACATTATTTAGGATATTTAATTGGATAATTAAATAAAATATTATAAAACGTTAAGGAGATTGAGATTTGATAATTAATGGGGTTGTGCCTTAATGAATAAATTAATAATAATGGTTTAAAACTTAATAAGAAGAAGGAATATATGCTAAGGGCAAATGAGAATAGATCTAAATTATTAAACATAAACCCTTATTCTCTTATTTCCTCCCTCACTTCATTCATTAAAAAATAGTTTAGGCCAGCCATAGCTAAGAGATTCAAGAGAAGATAAGCTAGGAAGAAGGATCAAAGCTTAGGGGAATCAAATCAACTACAAATCTCAACTTTCTTAAACCATTAAAGGTGAATAATAGTTATGCATCTCAAGTTGTATTTATTGTCTTCGGTTTTAAGTATTACACTAAAATGTTTTGATGATTATCATGCCATGTGTGAGTATTTGGATGATTATATGCTTATTGGTGAATTTATTGAATTTTCATGAAATTGTTTGATAAGTTTGAGCCAGAAAACCTATCATATGATACCCATTTGACTCAAAATTTTAATATGATGTTAGAAACATTATTTTAGAAGCCATTTTTAATTTCTTAATTTTTAGATTTAATGAAGATATTTGGCGAATTTCCTAAGGTTGAAAAATGGTTTATTTCTGATTTTAGTTATTAAAAATAATTAAATTATGCCTTTGAAATTTTTATATGTTAAAAAATATAATAAATCTGATTTATTATGATTTTTGGGGATTTTTCTCAAGTGTTTATGATTTATTATGATTTATTTGAGTTAGAAAAGCTTAATTATTATATTAAAATATTAATATAAAATGTATGGTTTGCAAATAATTTTGGAAATGATAAATCTACTCTAGTGCAGATTTTTGGAAAAGAATTGATAAAGAGTTTTGTCAGCCAATAGGAATTTGACAAAAATTGGGATTTGGTGAAAAAGATTTACTTTAAATAGAAAGAAATCAAATTTTGGGGAAATTACAGTTTTCCCATGCCGTAATCATTGACGTCGAAGCCAATGGAGCTGATTCTGTATGATGTCGACCCTAATGAATGCATAGGATATCACACTCAAGTGATATCGAAGGAATTCGCTGGGATTGGAGTCGACAGCGGAATGCTTGTCTTGGATATTAATGGAGTCGCATGCTTTATACTAATACCCTATATTATGATACTGCGCTTAATGACTTCATCCTTTATACCTATAGCGGTAGTGGTGCTGCATATCGCAAAGAGGCAAGGACGTCCCTACCCTTACTTTCAATATTAACCCCTATAGGCGGTGACGTCGCTCCTATACTTTCAAAGCGACTTACAATGGCGATAATAGTGCCGTGTTTTATCATTTCAACCTTAATGATTGCCGACTTTAATCTTGCCGCGTTTTTTTGACTACGGCTCTAATGAGGCCACGTTTGTAATGGCCATAGCGACGCCGCTTATTTTCTTTGAGGCATTGATGCGAATGCCCATCAACGTTGACACTTATCTTATGAAGCTTTATACTATGCAAACTAATGAGATTCGATACCACGCTATACGACATGGTTAACTTCGACCATATAGCCATTTCTTTTATAAGTTATAGATTTTAACATGATTTTCGATAATGAAGAAGGCCGATGACCCTTCAGGGCAAACTGGACGTCGATTTTTATCAACTTAATAGTTTTATCAAGTTTTGGCTTTTTAGCCTATAGCTTTGAGAGGCGATGACCTCAAATGATTTTGAACTTCATCATTATTGTTTTATAAAAACATATATCATGGCATAAATATTTTGAATGAAGCAAAGGACTATAATTTTCCTTGTTTTAAAGGTATGATTTCAAAGGTTAATCTTTTATAAAGAAGTATGTTTTCAAGGAAATAAAAAGGGTATTTAGCCCAAAATTTTACTAAGGAGATTAGTTTTCTTATCATCTTTAGATAAGTTATGATAGGATGAATTGACTCAGAGATTAGAAAACCATATGAGACTTGTGTAGGATAGCGCCCTATACTTTAGCTCTTAGCCTCTAACTGATATAAGTCCAAAATTCCAGTGCGTAGGGTTTTGTCACGCGTAAGACTAAAAGTAGGTTTACGCATAGAAAAGAATATTCAATAACGGGATAGGTTATTGGTGAGCCCGCAAAACCATTAGGATCAAAGTGACTATAGGAATAGTAAGTTATGGATAGACCGTCCAGCTGCCTTCTAACAGTATGTTAGTAAATTTGATATATCTGGTAGGCCCGAGTTAGCTATAGGTTTGTAGTTACCCTAAGAAAACTATGATGTTGGGACGTATAATCCATTGACTTTGACATATTGGTCATGATTACCCATGTTCCATACGTGCACATTATTATTTATATTGCCTATTTTAACCATTGTGGTTGCAAGAATTATTTTGCAAAAGATATATTTTAAAAGAGATATTAGTGAGGGAAAACTTGTTCTGCTCAATGGCGGGGTCTCACTAGATATCCATAAATCGAGATGGCATATTATTATTTACACCAGGCTTTTTGTCTGACTCGAAGTTTATGTTTTCCCCTTAAACTCTCAGGTGCTCAAAATTTGATTTGAGTAGGTCGGGTGTAAGGGTTTTTCAGGTTAAGTAGGTTTTGTCGAATAAAGCTTCCGGCGATGTGCAGGAGGCAAAGCTAGCTATGTAGGAGTCTATTAATTACTATTATCCACTGTGTTATGTTAGTTGTATATATGAATATATTGACAGTAGATGTATCTGTCTATCATTAACTCTGATCAAGCAAAGGGCATCTTCATATGTCGCTCTTGGAGTATTTTGTAGTAATTATATTTTATTTGAACTTGGGCAATGTTTTGGGATTATGTAATGAATATGAAATATCATCTTTGAAATGTAATGAGAAAGTTTGCTTTGAAATTGCATTTAAAATTATTTCATATTCTTGTGCTTTGATGTTATTGATACAATTAACATTACCATATTTTGTCACCAGAAATTAATATTATATATGCTGCAGCATTTGTAGTGCTTAGTTTTGGACCTCAAAATGGGGATGTTACAACTTGGTATTAGAGCATAGGTTTATGTAAAAATAAAAGAATTTTTAAACTTAAAAATAGTTTTGAAAACATAATCCAAATGAATCAGAGAATAAAATTGGGGTGAGGGATGCGCTATAGTAACGTACTTGTATTTGATATATATATATATAAGTATACACTTTATCTCTATTCTCTCTCTCTCTTAGACGGTTCTTCCATATCATACTAAGGCTCAAATGCATATTTAAGGAAGTAAGATATAGAGTCTGGAAATGAAAGAGTGAATCTTGGTAGAGGAAGCACCACTACTAATGGAAATGTCAAGCCCAATACTAGAAGGAATTTGGGTCGACAAACAGCTGCTAATGTGGATGTAGGAACACCACCGGTTGATATGGTAGCAATGTATTAGTTCTTTGTCAACATGATGCAAGCAGGAGCCACTGCTAGATTAGTTGGTGGAAATGCTGGAGAAGCTAATCAAGAAGTTTTAGTTGTCAACGATTATGATGTTTTGAGTAGAGACTATGCAAGATTTGGAGGGAAACCATTCATTGGAACTGAGGATGCGATGGAGAACTAGTTGCTTCGTTGTGAAAGGATTTTCGCTGATCTTGGTTTGAATAACGAACAGAAAAGAAGATTGGCATCCAGGCAACTGCAAGGAGCTGCATTGTATTGGTGGAATAGTGTGACTGTTGGGGTAGCAAAAGAGACTTTGACTTGGACAAAATTCAGGAGAAGTTTGAAGAGAGGTTTATGTCTGAGATCGCTAAGTCAATTCTGTTATGGAAGTTTGCTGAATTGGTGCAAGGTGATATGATAGTGCTTGAGTATACAACCAGATTTGGGGAGCTATCCAGGTATGGGTATGCTACCGTGGATACTGTAATTAAGAGAAATGAGAAGTTCATCTGGAGTCTAAGATTTGAGCTTGCTAGGGCAACTTTACAACACCTTAGGGATCCATGTGACGTGATGGTAGAGATGGCTTTGAGAAATAAGGAAACTCTTACTCTCTTTAGTGGAAACAAAGCAGTGGAGACTCAGAGTGGGCAGAGTCAAAAAAGGAAGTTCTTTCAGAAGAAGAAAGGAGGAGTGCTAAAAAGGGAAAAGCATAAGTGTTGTGCTACAAGTGCAACAAGAAAGGGCATTTTGCAAACGAGTGTCGTTCAGGTGATGGAAAGACGGTCATTGGAAAGATGAACATCAAGTGCTTCAATTGTGACCATATTGGACATTACAAGAATCAGTGCAAGGAACCGGCAAAGATTGAGAAAGGAAAGGTGTTTGCCTTGGAGCCGACTACCTCGGGACCCACAACAGAGGAGAAAGGAAAGGCTGTAATGGGAGGTATGCTTTTGATTCATGGCTTACCTGTTAGAGTATTGTTTGATATTAGTGCATCACATTCTTTTATATCTCGTTGTTTGGTAGATAAGCTTAACCTAGAACCCTCATACCTAGTTACTTCCTTAAGAGTTGCGAATCCGATAGGAGAATATGCAACTTTAGGGATGAGATGTGACACTTAGATTTGAATTATTAGGTCATATATTTGCCTGCAATTTTCATATGTTTGATTTCGTAAGCTTTGGGACTATTTTGGGTATGGACTAGTTAAGTAAATACGATGCTAGGATAATTTGCCAAGATAGGAAAATATCACTAAAACACCAAAATAGTAGCGACCGAATTATATACTCAATAGAGAATCCAAGTTCGATGTGTGCACTTTGTAGGGTCCAATAGAGGAGGAAGATGAGTTGAATTGGGTTTTCGTAGTTAGAGAATTTGTAGATGTTTTTGAGTTAGTTATGGGACCACCGTCGAAACGAGCTACTAAGTTTCGAATAGATCTTGTATCTAGAGGCGAACCCATAAGTAGACTGCATAGCAGAATGATACCCATCGAGAAGAAGGATTTAAAGGTGCAGCTGGTGGACTTAGAAGGAAATTTTTTTATTATACTAAGCAGTTCGCCTTGGGAATGGCCGTGGTGTTCGTGAGGAAACTGGATGGGTAGTTTATATTGTGTATTGATTATCATAAGTTGAATGAAAAGACGATAAAGGACCGATATCCTTTGTCGAGAATCGATGATTTATTTGATCAGTTGAGTGGAGCCAAAGTATTTTCTCAGTTATATTTAGCGATAGGGTTCCATCAATTGAGAATGGCGGAAGACAGTATTCCATTGACGGTGTTTAAAACAAGATATGGTTCATACGAGTGGTTAGTAATGCCATTCGGATTAACTAATATGCCTGTTTTCTTTGTAGATTTAATGATCCGAATCTTCTGAGAGCATTTAGATAGATTCGTGTTGGTATTCATAGATGACATTTTGATATATTCCAAGAATGAAAGAGATCATGAAGTTCATTTTAGGATAGTGCTTGAGACACTGAAGCGGCATCAACTAAAAGTGAAGTTTTCGAAGTGTCATTTTTGGAAGAAGGGGGTGAAGTTACTTGGTCATGTAGTCCGAGAAGAAGGTTTATCAATAGATCCAACTAAGATAGAAGCAGTTAATAACTGGAAGAGACCAGAGACAATGATAGAGATAAAGAGTTTTCTTGGACTAGCTGGCTATTACCGGAGATTCATTAAGGATTTCTCTTGTATAGCAGCATCGATGACTAAACTAATAAGGAAGGACGTAAAGTATGTTTGGACCGATAAATGTGAGGAGGCATTTCAGAAGCTGAAACATTTATTGACCAATGCACCATGTTAATTGTTTCGGATGGAAATCAAGATTTGGCGGTGTATACTGATGCACGTGGAATAGGATTAGGAGCTGTGTTAATGTAGAGGGGTAAAGTGATTGCTTATGCTTCACGACAACTCAGACCGCACGAAGTTAGATATCTGACTCATGACTTAGAGTTGGCTGTTGTAATATTTGCTTTAAAGGTGTGGAGATATTACCATTTGGGATAAAGATTCGAGTTGTATACGAATCACAAGTCTTTAAGGTACTTATTCTCTCAGAAGGAGTTGAATATGAGACAGTAGAGATGGTTGGAGTTTTTAGCTACTTATGATTTTGGAATTGAGTACATACCGGGGAAAGGAAACAAAGTCGTAGATGTTCTTAGCAGAAAACATCAAAATATAGTGTTAGCTATGTTGGTAGAGTGGAAGGATCTAAAAGCATTGACTACCTGTAGTGTGCAGTTACAATCGACTGCTAGTTCTAGTCAGAGTACCGCAATATTATCTTATTTGGAAGTTCGACCAATACTGATCATTAGAATTGCTTGTAAGCAAAGAGATGATCCATTGCTAGTTGAAAGAATTAGAAGATTGGAAGGTAGAACTGAGATTGATGATTTGAAGTATTTTACCTTGACCAAAATGGATGGTTAGAAAGAAAGGATGGATATGTGTTCCTGATGCGAGAGACCTAAGAGAAGAAGTACTTAGGGAATATCATCGATCGAAGTTTACTATTCATCCTGGAGGAACTAAGATGTATCAGGATATGAAGAGAAGTTTCTTCTGGGAAAGCGTGAAAAGGGATCTAGGCTTATGGGTACAATAGTGTCCGAATTGCAACAAGTAAAAGTCGAACATCAGAAGCCTAGTGGATTGCTTCAACCTTTGGATATACTAGTTTGGAAATGAGATTATATATATTTGGATTTCATAGATGGTTTGCCAAGGTCGAACAGGGGACATGAAAGTATCTGGATCGTGGTAGATAGATTGACCAAGAGTGCACACTTTATTCCCATTAAGTCGACAAGGATGGCACATGTTTTAGCAAAGTTATTCATGTAGAATATAGTTAGACTGCATGGAGTTCCTAGTAGTATAGTCAGCGACAGAGATTCTTTATTTACTAGTGGATTCTGGAAGAGTCTACAAGAGGTTTTAAGTACCAATCTTAAGATGAGTACCGCTTACCATCCGTAGACAGATAGGCAAACAGAAAGAGTTAACAAAGTCTTAGAAGATTTGTATTATGGGAAGATCATCTATACTTAGCCAAGTTTTTGTATAACAATAGTTATCAGACTAGTATAGGGATGGCACCGTTTGAAGCTTTGTATGGAAGACCATGCAAATCTCCAGTATGCTGGTTAGAGACCGGAGATAGATTAGTTCTTGGTCCAAATATGGTAAGAGAAGCCGTAGAAAAGATCGAGTTGATTCGAGTTAGAATAAAGGAAGCTCAGTCTAGTCAGAAAAGTTACACGGGCAAGAGATGGAAAGACTTAGAATTCTCAGTTGGAGGTTATGTTTTTGTCAAAGTATCACCAATGAAGGGTGTAATAAGATTTGGGAAGTCGTGGAAATTGGCACCTTGGTTTGTTGGACCATTTCCTATTATATAAAGAATTGGGAAACTCGCTTACATGATAGAGTTACCGAATACTTTGGCAGGAGTCTATAACGTTTTCCGTATTTCTCACCTAAGAAAGTGTATTTGAGATCCAGAGACTACTATCACTCTATTTGCATTGGAAAACTTAGTAGTGGAGCTGGACATGACTAATGCTAGACATCCAGTGCGTATGGTGGCAAGAGATGAAAAGAAGCTAAGGAGCAAGATAGTCATATTAGTAAAAGTCCAGTGGAGTGATGATGAGAGAGACTGTACTTGGAAGACAGAAGATAGGATAAGGGACACGCATCCTGAATTGTTTGATGGTATGTTTTACATCTATGCTTATATGTTTTATGTGTAAACCTTTTCGTAACTTCGAGGACGAAATACTTTAAGGAGGGGAGTCTGTAACAACCCTAATTTAGTTAACATAATTTAGGATATTTAATTAGATAAATTAAATAAAATAATGCAAAAAGGTTAAGGAGATTGAGATTTGATAATTAATAGGGATAGTCGTGCCTTAATGAATAAGTTAATAAAATGGTTTAAAACTTAATAAGAAAGCGAAATATATGCTAAGGGAAAAATGGGAATAGATCTAAATTCTTAAACATAAACCATTATTCTCTTATTTCTCCCTCACTTCATTCATTACAAACGAAACTAAAATAGTTTAGGCCGGCCATAACTAGGAGATTCAAGTAGAAGATAAGCTAGGAAGAAGGATCAAAGCTTAAGGGAATGAAATACAAATCTCAACCTTCTTAAACCATTCAAGGTGAATAATAGTTATGCATCTCAAGTTTTAATTATTGTTTTTTATTTTAAGTATAAACCTGAAATGTTTTGATGATTATTATGCCATGTGTGAGTATTTGGATGATTATATGCTTGTTGGTGAATTTATTGAATTCTTATGAAATTGTTTGATAAGTTTGAGTTAGAAAACCTATCATATGATACCCATTTGACTCGAAATTTTAATATAATGTTAGAAATATTATTTTGGAAGTGGGTTTTTAATTTCATAATTTTTTGATTTAATGAGAATATTTGGTGAATTTTCTAAGGTTGGAAAATGGTTTATTTTGGTTTTTAATTATTAAAAATAATTAAATTATAATTTTGGGCTCGAAATTTTTATATGAAAAAGAATATAATAAATATATTTGTTAAGGATTTTTCCCAAGTGTTTATGATTTATTATGAATTATTTGAGCTGAAAAGCATAATTGTTTTTTTAGCAAAGCTAGCGGGGTTGACTGGTCCCTTACTAGTTTTTATTGCAAAAGATCAATAAAAAAACATGTCTTAGAACTTGCTTTAAAACATGGAAACATTCAAAAAAATCACATAAAGAAAAACCGAGAAGGAATAAAAAAATAAGCACATTGGAAAGAAAACAAAGGAGAACACAAAATAGCTACTTCCAAAAATTCAACCGATGAACAGAAAAAGCATGCTTACTTAACCTCATCCCACGTTCAATTTCATTTTTCAGCACATTCCATAAAATTACATGACTTCTCGAATTCTTATCAAAATATCTTAGGTTCCTTTCCTCCCAAACAAGTTTCAAGTATTTCTTTAAATTAAAGAATAGCAGAATACAATCATCTTCCCTCCATTTAGTTGCCTTATAAATCAGTCCTACAATTGTAGAAACACCTGACACATTCTGCTTACCAACCTTACCCATTAGCCTAACCCATAGAAACATAAGTTCATAGCATTCAAAAAACAGATGGTGGGTAATCTCGGCGTGAGATTTGCAGAAAGCACACATGGGATCAACTTGCATGCCATAGGAAGTCATCTTGTCTTTTGTCATGAGGGCATTCATCAAAAACTTCCACATCATAAGATTGTCTCTGCTGGGAGAGTGCATATTCCATATAACTTTGGACCACAAGAAATCAGGCATATCATTTAAGTTTGTAAGGAGATTGTAAACCACTGAAATGAATTGAGACTTTTCATTCCAAAGAAGTGAATCAGTTTCAGCAGGTAGGTAAGAAATACCATTCATCCTATTCCACAAGGCCCTAATGACTTGATTGCGGGAGTATGGCATTTGAAGGATGCCATCAACAATAAAATCAGATGCCAATGCATTCCTGCTGATTCCAGACTGAATAATCTACTGAGGAGACAACTTGGTTGATAAAATCAAGCTATAATCCATCCATAGGTCATTACAAAAACTTTTAAGCTATCATCTGAGAGAGAAAATTTAAGATAAGGGATGAATGTACTTCTCAAATCAAGGATTTTCCTCCATATCTAGCTGCAATTTTGGGGGACTTCCATGGACCAAAAAAGTTTGCTTCCTATATTATGTCTCCAAGACCAGTCAACCCAAATACTATCATGCCTAAAAAGCAATGAATTAAAGTGAAAACTGAAAGCTGCCTTGTTTCAT
The DNA here is from genome assembly GCA_030737815.1 of Allium fistulosum. Classification (NCBI taxonomy): domain Eukaryota; kingdom Viridiplantae; phylum Streptophyta; class Magnoliopsida; order Asparagales; family Amaryllidaceae; genus Allium; species Allium fistulosum. Next base: position 1,531,654,777 of record CM060902.1, read on the forward strand.
TTTCCAATGTTAAGTATTCCAAGACCACCCTTGTTTTTTGACTTCTCAAACTTAGAGAAAGAACATGGCATAGTTTTCCTAGCATGAATGCTACCAGTCCAGAAAAACCTTAGCATGGCATTTCTTAAGATTTTCAAAAGCTTTAAGGGGAGAATAAAAGACCTAGCCCAATACATCATCATAGAAAAACTAATTACTTTAATAAGGACAAGCCTACCTGCTTGAGAAAGAAATTAGTTGGCCCAACAGTTCATGATAGAAGTTAGCTTATCATAAAGAGGGAGGCAGTTGGTAGTTGTGACTCTTGAGGTACAAAGAGGAAGCCTAAGGTATGTCATATCATTTTGCATTGGTTGTAATCCAGAGGAGGAAGTTAACAACTCAGCAGTAGTAGAAGAAATTCTAGAAAAAAGAATATGGGAGTTGAGAGAATTTGACTTTAAACCAAAGATTGAATAAAAGGAGTCTAAGATACTTTTGATGTAGGAAATGGAATCATTATCAGGCTTGGTGAATGTCATGATATCATCAGCAAACAAAAGAGAGGAGACATGCGGGGTTTTACACTTAGGATGAAATAGAATCTTATTATTAAGAAATTTCTTTGAGATCATGCAAGTGAAGACTTCCATAACAAGAATGAAAATATAAGATGATATAGGGTCACCCTATCGAATACCCTGCTTGCTTCTAAACTAGCCAGAAGTGTTACCATTGTACTTAAGGGAGAAGGAAGGAATTGAAATGCATACATATATCCATGCGACAAAAGCCTTTGGAAATCTCATAAGAGCAATAATTTGAACTATTGATGACCAGTGAATACTGTCATGGGCCTTTCATAAATCTAGCTTTAACATTGCACTGGGGGTAGCTTGAACCCTACCATATCCCTTTAATAATTCATATTCCAGCATAACATTGTTTAGAATACTTCTATTAGGAAGAGATGCAACTTGATTATTAGAAATTATTCTAGGCAGTACTTTTACAAGCCTTGAAGCTAAATTTTTTGAAATACACTTATACGTTACATTACAGCAGGATGTAGGTCTAAAGGAGGTATGAAGAGGCTGGGTTGGTCTTGGGGACGAGGACCAGATTTGTTGCATTAACTTGACCAAGCAACTTGAATTTATCAAAAAAATTGTGAACTGCTTTGCAGGAATCAGCTTCAATTAATTCCCAGCTACGTGTGAAGAACAACATATTGAAGCCATCAGGACCATCACTGGATTTCTTATTCATAGAAAAAAGGGCACTCTTTATTTCATCATTGGTTGCTGACTAACTGAGAAGCCTCCTCAGAAAGAATACTAAGAAGGTGAATTTCAGAGAGTAAGTCTAGATTTGGTTCAAAATTTGTTGAGTTACCAAGCAATCCTGTGAAGTAGTCAAGCAAAGCATTGTCCACATTCTTAGGGGTTGTGTGCAAAAACCTCCTCTTATCATAAATAATTTCTATTTTCTCCCTAGCTTGTTAAATCTTTAGAGAAGCATGAAAAAAAGCAGAATTATTATCACCTTCAAAAGCCCAGATATGGTGTAGTTGCTGCTTTCTCATACCCCCCTCCAAATTTAAAGCTTCATTAAGTGCAAAAAAGCCTACTTTCCTCTCTAGCAGCAGTTGTGTCATAAGGGTTAGGCATCATAAGTTCTTGAGACTCATTGATCCGGATCCTAAGCTTAGATGAAATGAGATTACCATCACCAAACTTACTTTTTGCCCAATTCCTTAGAGCAACCTTAGTGGCTTTAAGCTTCTTGCAAAAAATATACATAGGGTTTCCAAAGAAATCATTAGTCCAAGCATTTGATAATATATTAGTATACTCAGGTTCATAGACCCAAGCATTATAAAATTTAAAACTTCTTTTCTCTTTAGAAGGCCGCTGGCCAGTAGATATGATGAGGAAAGAGTGGTCAGAAAAGATAGGAAATGGCAAGAAGGCTGATAAGGTTGGCCATGAAGATAAGGCTTGAAAGTTACAAAAAGAATGATCAATTGTAGAGAAAGTTCTAACTCCACTTCTACTCCTATTATTCCAAGAGTATTTTGCACCAGAACTATTGATTGAGAGGAGACATGAATCATGTATAGCAGTATTTAAAGGGAGAACATCCTTTGGCAAAAGAGGAAGACCGCCATGCTTGTCATGAAAGTTAAGGCAACAGTTAAAGTCACCAAACACCAGCCATGGGTGGGAGTCCTGCCTGAAAGCTGGAAGGAGATTAAGAAGAGATTGTCGAGAGATAAGAGAATTATTAGCACATATGATGGCGAGATAAAAGTAAGAGTTAGATTGCAATAAAGTTGCATGAAAATGTATGACGTGAAGTAAAGAGAATTGGGAGCAATGAAAGAACAGAAGGATCATGGAGAACCATGATGTTGAATATGCTATTATATGATTTTTGTTTAATGATAATAAACATATATATATATATATATATATTCATTTAAATGTATTTGTTATTGTACTATTTTATTTTCATCTAATTAAATAAATATTTGTTGAATAAAATGAATAACACAGAATTTAATTGAATAAAATAAATAACACAGAATTTATATTCAAACAGATATTTTTTTCAAACAAATATTTTATTACAATTTTGAATAGTACAAATTTGAGCTCTCACTATATATACACATTTTTCAATTACATTTTAATTTCAATTACATCACATTTCTCACTATACATACATTTGCACCTCACTACATATCACTCGTTCACTCGTACTTGATCTTCAACTATATTGCAATTTGTATCCAGCATCTGAGTTATCTGCAAAATACACACTGACGCAGTAAAATTGAAAAGGAAATATTTGTGCAGTGTAAAGTAAAATGTGTATTTTGAAAATGTTATTTGCTTCAGTTATTTGGGTTGTTCGTCATCATTTAATTTTGAATTCATCTTACACGAACAGCTTGTGACATGCACAGTGTATCACCGTACATGCCACAAGGCCGTGCACACCGATATACACTTGACAAAACTACATGGATAGGTGAGTACAAGGTCAAACCCGAGACGAAGCTGGATTCAACTCAGGTATAAAGTGATGTAAACATGAAGCCATCAACAATAGAGGCTAGACAGTCCAACCAGACTCGAGTGCACATGAAGACAGTTCTAATGAGTCAATATCAAACCAAATGGCAAACAAGTATACTTAATGTAAAGATATCAAGTGAAGGCCACACAAGCTACAGACTACAAGTGCATAGCACCAATGGAGCAAGTTTTAAACAACCAGACATCATGAACCAGCTCATATGCAACTCATCACAAAAATGCAAACTGTCAACAGTGGTGACACACACATACATAAGAACATCAAAGAACAGACCCAACAACACTTTCAACATGTACAAAGCACAAAGGCAGTTTCAAAAGAACAAGAACACACAAGGGCTGCAACAAAGACATAGCAGATGCATGGAGACTCAAGTGAAACGAATCAGTACAACACAAATGTACTTGAGACAACCAGACTATATGCAAGCAAGGCTACGACTTCAAGTACAAATGCACATCAACACTACACCAGATCATAAAACAATGTACACAGACTATACACATGAATGCATACAACATACATACAGTTCAAGCCTCAATCATTTAAACTCAAGGCAAGAGCAACACAATAAAATGAACCGGAGGTAGACAAGACCACAGTGTACCAGATAAGTGAAACATGGAGATGACATTGATGTGCACATGTAGAACAGTGGACAGAGCTCAATGCAACCCAAACAAATGTCACGATACAACTACAGATGCATGCAAGTCAGAAAATCAAGTGCAACATCAACACGGCAGTGGACAGAGCAGTGCAGACCAACCAAGTGAACACATAACAACGATAGTAGTCAAGCATTCTAAAAAAAAGGGCAGTACAGTTTCAAATGCAACAAACTGGTGAACAAGTGACTGTGATCAAGCAACATAGCAACTATCATATGTATATACGCAGTGACTCAAGGAAATATGCAATACAACAAAGTGGACTGTGCAATCAACCAAGTGGATAGGCACACACATATATACATACATGTATGTATATATACACGTGAACAAAACTGAAGTGCACTATACCAGCAAGCACTCTGGTTGACAAGAAAGAGCTTTAAAGTTAACAGTTCAAAGTTTCGACTGCAACAAAAATGAAGTACACGACATACATAGATACATGTACATACATACATACATACATACATACATACATACATATATATATATATATATATATATATATGATGTATGTGTAGTGATAACCATTACAACAGCTCGAATGACCAAGTGCAGACTCAAACATTGATTGCACCAGTGTAGTGGACAAAAAGACAGTAATCAAACAAGAAACAAGTCAGAATCAAAACCAGTTCAAATAAGAATCAAAGCAGCAGTTTCAAACCAAGTCAAGATGCCAAAGAATCTAAGCCGTGATGACCAAGGTAGTAGTAACAGCAAACCAAACAAAGTTACACTGATTGAATGAGTCCACAAAATCAAAGTGCCGAAGTCAAAAGAAAAAAGAATGGAATCAAATCAGCCGTGGTGACCAAGGAATCGAACAAGTAAAATTCAAAGTCGTGATATTCAAGCAACGAAATTATACGTATTGAAGAAGTCAGAAAATATCATCATCGTTCAAGCATAATCGAATGGCCGAGTTAAATTAACTGAAGAATTCAAACAGAAGTATACAAATGAAAATTAAGGGGTTCGAACCCTATTTAACCCGTTAACATCATCGGCATTCGAAATCATTCGAGTTCAAGCAAAAAATCAGAGAGCAAGCATCAATCCAAAACTCGAATCAAGTTGAGTATAATATAAATCGAAAAAGGGACAAACATACCAATTCAAACCATCATTCAATCTCGACAAGTTGAAGCAGCCGAAGTAGAACAAAGTAGCAATCAATCCAAAGCAAACCCATATCTCAATTGAAGCAAAAGAACAAGCGGCGACTTCAACCTGCAAAACCCTAAATCAGAAAGAAGAACGAACGAAGAAACAAAAGGATATGGGCCAAGGAAATAAAAGGGAGATTTCTTTATATTTTTGTTGGGCCGGTTATAGTTAAATATAATTTGGGCTTAATATTTATAATTAGGGCTTTTGTGTTTAATTTTTTTTAAATTTATAAATTTCTTTTAATCTTCTTGTAAATTCTAGTCGTGTGACTAGGGGACGAACTACGATGGTGTAGTTCGAGAATTCGCAACTCAGTGGATGAGTTATGGTAGGGTTTTAAGCATAGAGTTAGGCTAGTCGATAGCGGGTGTCGTGAGTTTACGCGTGTAAGCGTTTTGCTACTTAATTTCTAGTAGAAACCTTGAGGGCAGCACGTAAACAGGGTTTTGCCGAAGCTGGGTAAATCTATGTTGTTCTATTTCTATTTTTATTATTCTGCTATTATCTGTGTTGCAATTATTTTATATACTTCTGCATTAAATTTTTATAATTATTAGTATCACCATATTCACCCCCCTCTAGGGTGAAATCGATCCTACAAGTGGTATCAAAGCAGGTTAATAGCAAGGATGTCTAACCCTAGTTGCAAATCTAGCGAGAGTCAGTCCAGTATTATTCCTCCTATTTTTGATGGAACAGATTTTTTAAATTGGAAATTAAAAATTGAATTGTATTTAAAATCTGTTAATTTTAAATGTTGGGATATAATTGAAAATGGGTGTGATATAATAGACGAGAAAAATACTTCGATTAATGCTCTTGTTATGCATATACTATATTCTCATATTCATCGAAATAATTTTAACTATATCTCTCATTGTGAAAGTGCACAGGAAATCTGGAATGCTTTTGATGCAATATATGGTGCAAAATAAACGACGGTGAGAAATCCCCTACAACCGACTCAGTTGAAGAAATGTGCTTGACAGGATTTGACAGCAGTGATGAAGATTCAATAGCCGATGAGATAAGTGATCTTTTATTTCATGATTTAGTTCTCTTGTGCCAAAAATTAATTGAAAATAATAAAGCTCTTGAGTTGAAAAATAATAAGTTGGAAAGGGAACAAGCTAAACTTCATCAGAAAAATAATGATTTGGAAAAGTAGCTTAAAAATATTAAGAAAAATAAAATTTCTAATTGGAAAAGGTGTTTGGACCATGAAAAAGAATTTGCATGTTTTCATGAATACTTTCAAAAGTTAGAAAACGAAATTTTAATACGAGAGAAAAACAAAACTGAGTTGATTTGTAAAAACAACATTTTGCAAAAAGAGTTGGATAGTTTTAAGAAGTTAGAAGGTTCTAAATGTGCGATTTTTGAAAAGAAATTAAATGAAGTCAATGAAAATTTCAAAACCTTTGAAAAAGAAAACGTGAGTTTGAGCAAATCTGAAATTATTCGATTAAACCACGAGTTTGAAAAGGAAATTTAAAAAATCAAGGATTTTGAAAAAATTGAATTTGAAAAACTCCAACTCTGTGAAACTGAGCTGCTTGAAATTGAGACTAAAATTAGAGAGCTTAAAAATGAAAATATGGACTTGAAAATGAAGAATTTTGAAAAGAGAGACAGTACCATTAGTTGTTGTTCGAAGCTAATAAATGAAAATAAACTTTTAAAATCCAAAGTTAATAAACTTGAGTTGATTACTCGAAATTTTTTCCCTAGAGAAAAATCATTTAATATGTTCTTAGAAAATCAACTCTTTGTGAATAAAAGGAAAGGACTTGGATTTGAAAAAGTGTCAAAATATGAACAACTAATAACACTATTAAGGGGAAAAGTGTGATACCCAAACACGTAAAGTGTGAAAATATTGGACATGGCAAGAATAATTGTCGAAATATATACAAACACAAAACCGTTAAACAAATATGGATTCCAAAAGGCACGGATATAAAATTCCTTAGAGTCAAACAAATCTGGGTGCCAAAAGGAACAAATATAAATAGTCTTGGGGTCTACACAAATATATTTTTCAAAATCTTTTGCAACTAACAACCATGGATCTATAAAAACAAATAGGTCACAATTTTTTTCTCTCGTGTAGGTGTGGTGGCAGGCTAAGGAACAACAACAGTGTTACCTGGATTCTGGCTGTTCCAGGCATACAATGGGCGACAAATCAAAGTTCCTTAGCCTAGTATAAAGGTGGCAAAATCACAATGGGCAACAATGAAAAATTATCATAAAATAGGTAACGGTACATCCATCTTGAACAATATATTAAATGTGATAATATGCACCATAATCTGAATTAAATCAACCAGTTATGTGATGAAGAAAAGAATGTTGATTTTGGTTCTGACTTATTCAAAATTGTTGGCCAATTATATTTTTATGTCGAGAACACTACATGTACCTCTAGAGACTTTGAACTATTTTACATAAAATTGTTTGGAATAATGATGGTGTTTTATTGATTGATGATGATACATGTGGATATATTTGTTTATTCTTGATCTATCATTATGATTCACTGTTTGATTGCACGGTTTCAATTCAAATTCAAAAGAATTTCATTTAAAAGCTGTAAAAAGGATTTTAAGGAATTTGTTGCAACTTCGTGATCTGGTCTATGATATCTAATGATAAATTTGAGTCAATAAGAAATTCAGATGCAGATTACACTGGTAATCTAGTTGATAGAAAAATTACTAGTGGAACGTATTTTATGTAGAGACATTCATTAGCTGCATCATATTTTCGAAAAAAAATCTGCATATGTTTCATTTCAAATAATTCAATTAGCAGACATTTTTATTATAAAACCCCTTCCAGAAAATAGTTTTTTGTTGACCTTGTTTCAGATTAGTCATTTTAGAAAATTTGATTTTATAATTATTTCTGGATTTGATCTTAAATGACTGCATTAACTAATCTGACTCCCTACTGATTATCAAAAAGATAAATAGTGATTGAAAAAGTGATGAGTGTCGATATTAATCATACATTATGACTTGAGACAGTATATTTAGTCAATTTCTTTAGAAATTTAAACAAGATTTATAATTACTTTTGTTGGTAAAAATTCCATGACCATCTCTATTTCTATCATATTTCTAACGACCATCACTCATCAAAATCCAATATAGTATGTCAATATGTGGTATTTTTAAACGGGAAATTATTCGTTTTCATTTTATTTATTTTTTTTAAAAAAACATCCAAAGTATTCACTCTCATTTAAATGTCCTCACGGTTATGCATGGGTGAATTACTTGGAATATTTGTATATGTGCTTTCATGCTCATTTAAAAGTCCTCATGGTTATGCATGTATGGAACACATATCAAAATTGGTTATTAAATAGACAAGTTGATTCTAATCCCATTTAAAAGAACTCACGGTTATGCGTGGTTAGAAGATACTTGAATTCATTTTTATAAAAAATTGGGAATACTACTAATCTCATTTAAATGTCTTAACGATTATGCATGGTTAGTAGATATTCAAATTCCTGATATAAATTTACCACAAATAGACACAACTATATGGTTTTATCCCTATCATTCTAAAGTGGAATATGTGCCTAACAGAGTACTTATGATTTTTGTTTGATTTTTTTTTGAAATTTAATATTTATACTCGATTGGGTATTAATGTTGTATTAATGTCTATCACTTTATCTCTATATTTTCTAACACTATTACTCTTTTGCTGATAACAAAAGGGAGAGAGAAAAGTTAAGATTTTGGTAAATAAAGGTCAAATATTTTATTTCAATATTTCCATATAGGTTCATTTGCATATTTTTATTTATTTTCATGCATATATGAAGAGGGAGCTTTGTTGTTGAGTGGGAGCATTCAAATAGGGGGATCAAATTGAATGATCAAATACATTTAATAAATTCAAAATCTTAAATATATGCTTGTTATCATCAGAAGGGGGAGATTGTTGAATATGCTATTATATGATTTTTTTATGATAATAAACATATATATATTCATTTAAATGTATTTGTTATTGTACTATTTTATTTTCATATAATTAAATGAATATTTGTTAAATAAAATGAATAACACAGAATTTAATTGAATAAAATAAATAACACAGAATTTATATTCAAACGGATATTTTATTACAATTTTGAATAGTACAAATTTGAGCTCTCACTATATATACACATTTTTCAATTACATTTCAATTACATCACATTTCTCACTATACATACATTTGCACCTCACTACATATCACTCGTTCACTCGTACTTGATCTTCAACTGTATTGCAATTTGTATCCAGCATCCGAGTTATCTGCAAAATACACACTGACACAGTAAAATTGAAAAGGAAATATTTGTGTAGTGTAAAGTAAAATGTGTATTTTGAAAATGTTATTTGCCTCAGTTATTTGGGTTGTTCGTCATCATTTAATTTTGAATTCATCTTACATGAACAACTTGTGACATGCACAGTGTATCACCATACATGCCACAAGGCCATGCACACCGATATACACTTGAAAAAACTACAGGGACAAGTGAGCACAAGGTCAAACCCGAGCCGAAGCTGGATTCAACTCAGGTATAAAGTGATGTACACATGAAGCCAGCAACAATAGAGGCTAGACAGTCCAACCAGACTCGAGTACACATGAAGACAGTTTTAATGAGTCAATATCAAACCAAACAGCAAATAAGTATACTTAATGTAAAGATATTAAGTGAAGGCCACACAAGCTACAGACTACAAGTGCAAAGCACCAATGGAGCAAGTCATAAACAACCAGACAACATGAACCAGCTCATATGCAACTCATCACAAAAATGCAAACTGTCAACATCGGTGACACACACATACATTAGAACATCAAAGAACAGACCCAACAACACTTTCAACATGTACAAAGCTCAAAGGCAGTTTCAAAAGAACAAGACCATACAAGGGCTGCAACAAAGACATAGCAGATGCATAGAGACTCAAGTGAAATGAATCAGTACAGCACAAATGTACTTGAGACAACCAGACTATATGCAAGCAAGGCTACGACTTCAAGTACAAATGCACATCAACACTACACCAGATCATAAAACTTCAAGTACAAATGCACATCAACACTACACCAGATCATTAAACAATGTTCACAGACTATACACATGAATGCATACAACATACATACAGTTCAAGCCTCAATCATTTAAACTCAAGGCAAGAGCAACATAATAAAATGAACCAAAGGTAGACAAGACCACAGTGTACCAGATAAGTGAAACATGGAGATGACATTGATGTGCACATGTAGAACAACGAACTGAGCTCAATGCAACCCAGACAAATGTCATGATACAACTACATATGCAAGCAAGTCAGAAAATCAAGTGCAACATCAACACAACAGTGGACAGAGAGTAGTGCAGACCAACCAAGTGAACATATAACATCGATAGTAGTCAAGCATTCAAACAAGACCAAGGCAGTATAGTTTCAAATGTAATAGACCGACAAACAAGTGACTATGATCAAGCAACATAGCAACTAGCACATGTATATACACTGTGACTCAAGGAAATATGCAATACTACAAAGTGGACTGTGCAATCAACCAAGTGCATAGACACACACATATATACATTCATGTATGTATGTATGTATATACATGAACAAAACTGAAGTGCACTATACCAGCAAGCACTCGGGTTGACAGGACAGAGCTTTAAAGTTAACAGTTCAAAGTTTCGACTGCAACAAAACTGAAGGTGCATATAATATGCCTATGCTTAAGGACGTTGCTTAAATGATTCAAAATATGATGTTACCTCAAAAATCTATAAACGATGAATTTGGTCATAATGTCGCACTGCTGGTTAAGGTAACATCGTGAACTTTAATATTTGAAGCGTTCGATATTGATTGCTGATCGAATTCACATACGTGAGACGCACAACTGAAGGTGACTGGTCTCATAAAATACCTTCCGATTTAATCGATTTATAAAGTGTTATAAACTAATTAAATTAATTAGTATAAAGGTTATATTAATTATTGTGAGTGCTTATAGTAACTGTAGTGCTTTAGAAAATTTGATAGCTTTTAGAAAAATTTGGATGGTCTCATGTAATTATTTAAATGTCTATTAATTGTTAGTACATTTATTTAAGTTACAAAGCATATTAGCATTAAATGAGATTTAATATCAGTAAACTTTTGAATATGAATTTAAATAGGGAAAAGGGATCGAAGTTTGGAATGAATATGGGGTGGCCATATAATGATATGGCATGAGTGAAATGTATTTGGTGAGAAGTGGAAAAGGGAAAGAAATATTTTGTTGAAAATTTGTCTCTTCCTATTCATTCTTTATAAATACCAGCCTTCACTCTCATTCTCATTTTTCACTAAAAACCCTAAACCTAGCATCATAATTCTATCAAATCTGCAACTACAAGCCTCCTCCTTGGTAAAGAAATTTGGTCGTTGCTAACTCAAATTGATGAATTTGGAATTTCTAAAGCGGACAACCAGTTTAAGATGTGATGAGTAGGCATATCGGAAAGGTAAATTCATGTTTTAGTCTATTACAATATCCCTAACCTAATATCATATTTGGCTTCGATCATTAATTTACTTGTAACATAGGTTTGTGAATTTATTTTAACAAATTATGTTTAATGGATTTAATGTTGATGTATAATTTTAATGTTTGTTAGCATATACATGTTTGAATTGTTTGAAAAATATAATTAAAGGAAATAATAATAATCATTACTTCTAATTTTGGTCATAGATTATTGATATATATTCACTACATATTCAATATAATATTGTTTAAAAGATTATACTTATGTCAGTGGCATTTAATGTATTGATGAAATCAACAAAATATTTTTGTGCAGTACATGCACTTGTCTTCTTAAAAGAAAATTGGCCCTACCTACATAAATATATACGTGTGTGTATAGTTATTTAAATATGATTTATGTTTATTTAGATGTTACACATACCTTAAACTAAATTTAGATCTTAGTTTCTACAAATTCGATACCTTATTAATTAACTGAATTACACATATGTTACTATAAATATCTAAGGTATATTTTCAGAGTAATATTTTTTGGCTATTAAAGTATGTGTATATTTCGTGATATAACTACTATACATACTTACTTACATAATTAATAAAAGCATCCACTTAAAGTGTGTGTGTGTGTGTAAGTATGTATGTATGTGACATTAATATGTATGCTTATGGAACCATATGCATGTACACACGCACACACACTTAAACATATGTACATACTTGTATTTATATATATGACATTGATACGTATATAAAGGACCTTGTATACATATATATTACTATAGTATATATATGCATACATTAGTTATGAATCCCAATAACCATATGTATATATGAATTATATACACATGTGTGGAATTTTTTTCATTTGCTATGTTTTATTAGATGCAATATCACTTTGATTGATACACGCATGTAATACGTTACAAAATCAAACATTGAAATAAATAATAATAAATGTCATTAAACCTGATATAAAAAAATTTAATTATTTATACAAGCGAACTAAAGGTCCAATAAGGTAAATTTCTTTGAAATTTACCCAGCTAACCCGCTGTCAAACGCACCGGAAGCAACAATGATATCAGAGTCCGATATGGTTATATACATAATGAGTCAGCATTTAGGCTAACTTCTAGGATTTTCTTTCTAGTGGGTGTTTAGAAAAAAGTGTTTAGGCTTGGGGTTGGAGTAACAAGTATCCTCCCCTCCCTGGCTTTAGCTTGGCTCGCTAGATGGTTTGATTTTAAGGGTTGGCCCAAATGTAAAGCCCAAAAGTATTTTGGGCCTTAGGGAAAATTCAAATATCGTATTGAATTATTATAAAAGAAATTTGAATTTAAAGAGTTAAATTCAAACTATGATTTTTTTTATAAACATTATAAAAGAAATAAATCTAAAATGTTTAAATTAATATAATTGTAATTGTGACAATTATATGTGTGTGTGTAAAATTATGAAGGTTATAATTTATGTATGGGTATAGTTAAAACATATAATTATGATTCTTTTAATTATATAGTACCTCAAAAAAATTAAGTTAATATTTAAATTTATAATATTTAGATTAATTAAAATGTATAATAATATACACATGTATATGTAGATTATAATTGTTATCATATTATATGTGTTTAAATACATACATACATATATATAATAAAAGTTATAATTATATGATATTTCCTCAAAATAGTTTTGAAATAATAAATTACAATTTCTGAAATTTAAAATTAATTAAAAAGTTATTTAAAATTAATAACTAATTAAAAAAATTAGTTCATTAAATAAATATATATATCTCTACTACTAATAATGTAAATTCAATGAACTAATTTCAACCGCGTCTTTCTGAAATACCTGAAATGCCCTTACTTTCCCATCAGGCCCGCATGCATGCCTCCCATCTCCTTTACCGGTTCGTAAAACCTAACTATTTCTCTTCCCCCACGTTCCTAAATTCAATTCCTCAAAACCTAGATTTCATTCATCACCATCATCCAATCCCAAGAAATTGGTTTCTTTTACTTCTCAACACTGGTAGCACCACCAGAGACGTAGCGTCTATGATGTGCGATTGGATGGGTCACCAGAGATAGCTCACGTGTGTTACCACCTTCTTCTTTCTCTCAAAGGTATGGTTCTTTATAATTTATATATTTTATTAAAATGTTTACATGTTCCAATTTCCTTTAATTTTTGACATCGTTACTTATTATTTTTTGTTTTGTTTGATCTGATTTGTGAATGTCAGATATAATTTTTCCAATCTGATTTCTGATTCACGAAGAGATATTGTTATAAACAAAACCAGTGAATCCATATAACTTTCGACATCGTTACTCACTGGTTCTGATTTGATTTGTGAGTCTATGATGTCAATGGCAGTTTTTCAATCTAATTGCGATTCACGAAATAAAATTTATAACTGAATTGTCGATCCGATGATGAGTTACCACTACTATGAATCAAATTTATAACTTGAAATCGACTGATCCAGGCAATCGTCTTCAGCACTCCATTTTTGTAAGTTAGATCTATTGAAATGATTTTTTGAAAATTCTTTGTAGGTTTTGCCCATTCTTATCACATGTAATTAACAACGCTATCCAGTTTACTTTCAAATCATAACTAATGCGTATGTTGTGAATTGAGTAATATTACTCACAATTATTTTTTGCTCTCAGTTTGTCAACACTTTCAATAGCAATACTGATTACAAAATCTATTTGGTACCTATGCTAATTTTTACTGTAAATTAGTTTCATGTTTGTTATAAGTCTCCATGTTAAACTGCATGTAATTGTAATTGACCACTTCTCCCTCCTTGGATGCATTAGTTCATCTTTACTAGCATAAACTTATACTCAACTAAAAGATTCATTTTATTTTATAGTAAATAATTTGTTTGGTACCTCCGATCATTTTTCTAACGCAAAATTGTTCATGTTTTTATAAGAATTTTTGTGCAATATGATAATTTTTCTATCTTAAAAGGTAACTAACTGTAATTGATTGCTGCTCCTTCCTCAAATGCATTATTATTCAACCTTGATTGGCATATCTTATATTCAACTAAAAGGTTCATTTTATCTACAGTAAACATTTTATGCCGGTGACTAGGTAGTAATTGCTGGCTCTACTAGGTCTTCCTAATTTCTAAATTGTTGTTTGAACTTAGCATTTTTGATGTTTCCATAGGTTTAAGTAGGTGTTCATTACTAACATACACTGTTCCACCAATCTATACACATAAACTTATGATAAAGACAATTTGGGGACCTATATTGCATGTTCACACATGCTAGATTTCGGTAATCAACTGGCACTAACTTTGTAATTTTTGGAGCACATCTAATGACACTATGTATATCGTACTTATCGGAGTATCTTTTCAGTAGATGTGAAGCCGAGTTCTGTTTGTTTTAATGTATCATAGTGAATGTTTAGACATTTACCTCAGTTTTTTATGGTTCGAACTAAAAATATAACATAGAATAATTTCTAAACATATGCCTTTATTCCAAATTGATAGAGGAGATCAATAAAAAAAATTCATATTTAGTTGGATTTTCTTAAGATAGATAAATTTGTTTACATGTACAACATAATTTTATACTAAAACAACTGTAATTTTATGAAATCTTTTTCAAAGTAAAATGTTAATTTTTTACAAGCATAATAGCCATTTAATTTGTGTAAAAAATATGTATAATATTAATTAAGAGGGTTAATCCATGCTTTAGAATATAAGTACCGTTTTCAATTGTTGTATAATTATCCTATCAATACTCTTATTCTATAGTCCACTGGTTTAGCTAATGTATTAAATTTGAGACAAAACAAGTTAAATAACCTGTACCAAAAGCTTTTCTCAAAGCTAAATTATAATTGTTTTAACTTTCCAAAATGAGTATGTTGAATGATAGGTAACTCACCTCACCTGTGAAAGTTTGAAATATAAACATGTCCTTTTATATTTTTGATGAACATCATGAACTATACTAATAGTACTGATAAGAAATACATCACCTAACTTCGAAAAATTTACCGAACATGCAAAACTTATACTTACTAAGTGGCCGAAGATTTTATACCCTCAACTTACCATCATCATTTTCTAACTAACATTGTACATGCAACAAAAAGATATCATTTTTTTTAGAAATCAATATATTTCATCTACTTCAAAGGAACTAATTTTGTCAGATTTGAAAGTATATGGATTTCATATGATTAATTATATGTGTATTAATGTACTAATACAGATATAATGCATGTGAAAAATCCGCATACTTCTACGTAATTATTTTAGTTCTGAAATAGTTAGAATGTTATTTAATTTTTCATTATTTTCAACTGTCTATTTCAGATATCTATTATGTAATATCATATTTTTAGCTATAGAACATTTATTATTCTATATTCTCAACTTCTAATACTATCTCTTTGACCGCATTAAACATTATGTTGTACCAAGTACAATACATTTTGAATTTTCTATTAATAAGTTATACGTGGCTTGAAAATTGCTCATAATAATTAATCATGCAATCTGATTTTAAATATGGTTCGGATTTTACAATTAACCAATAGTTGCCACAATGTTATCAATCTTTTCATTCCCCAACTCATATTCAAAGTTAAGGGTGAGAAGAGAAATGGGTCATCTGTCATACAGAATTGCTGGGTTGAGTTTGAACTTGGAGATAACATATATTCAAGGAGATCGTCTCATACTTATGCACACTATGGAATCAATGTAGGCGAAGGCAAATTATTGCACTTCATGGGAGGCCAAGACCAAGAAGCAGGCATAAGCCCCATGCTCGACGTCATCATTATCGCAGTCATTAGAGTACCCACAGTCAGTCTTTATAAAATTTGTCTTCAGTTGTAAATCTATATTCATGTGCAAACTAATATGACTTTTAACAAACTATTTCCATTGAAGATATATTCTTACGTGTTGAAATCCTATATAACACAAATATAAAAAATTGATGTTGTACCAGAGATTTTTTATATTTCTTTTTTGGTTATTTATCAGGGATATACAATTTCTATTTTTGTTAATTTTTGTTGGCCAAACTGTTCCCATAAGCTCATTGAGAATTTACTCATATAGTTGTTTAATCTGTGTGATCCATGTGCTATTTATGCATATTCTCATGAAAAATATTATTAAGACGTAGAAGTGCAGTTCAAACTAATTTTTTGTTAAACTGTATCCCTAAAAAATACCTCATCGGACAAATAATGTGTCATATGGGCATATAGTTATTTATTCAACTCATCAAACAAACAAAACTTAGATAAATTAAATTAGGACAAATCTGATTTTGTATTTTTCATTTCACAATTCGTAGATTAGCTATGGTACATCAAATGTGTTTTTGGTTGATCTGTGCCTAAAAACTCCATCTATGAGACACCTGTATTTGAAACGCTAACATAAATTGCTTGCTCAATTGTGACGCCCCACCTCTATACCCACGCTAGCCAAGGACACTACGGGGTAATGCCGTCGACTAGCATGGAGAATAAGGCTGTTGAGGAACGACCATCTGTGTAATTGCTTTGTGCGAGTACCGATATGCTAGATAAAAATATAACTTTTCATCTCAAGAAGAAATCCGACATACCGATACAAACTCAAAGCTACTACACGGTGGCTATGTATATATACTTCGTAAAAAAATATAGAAATAAACATAACACAAATCAGTCACAGACAATTCATATCACAAAGGCGAAAATAGATATGAATAGAACACATGAAAGTGTACATCAGAGTAGTGGTCAAACAAGATCCACAATATCAAAAAGAATAGATACAAGTGCTAGACAACAGAATATGTATACATCAATGAGTCAATATATCGAATGTATATAACCAAAAACTACAATGCTAAAGTAGTTAGCCAAAAGTCAGATGATAGTCCCAGATAAGAAGTCATGAGGAAGCACCTGTAAAATCTCAGTCTGACCCGAGTATTATTTAAGAAGAAAATAATAAACGGATCAGTCTAGCTATAAATATCAGATAAAGTGATATAGAATAAGAGATATGACAAAAACGTATGATAACCATAAAGCCATGCTGTGATAAGTATCTAATCGAAAATCAATCTAGAGATTAATCAATATCACAAGAATCTTCTCAAAGATTAAAAAGAATGTCATATTCTTAGTTTAATTCACCAAGCCACAAATAACGACATACATTTCAAAGCCAATTTGTAAAAGTTGGTGAAGCACAAATTCACTAATGCTCAAAAATTGATAAAGCTTATCAATGCAAATCACGGAAATTGGTGAAACACAAATTCTAGAAATCGATCAATAGAAATCCAGAAATCACAAGAAAAGGATGGCCAATCCCAAGCGGGAGCATGAAAACTCACCAACACGTGTATCACAAACAATTCGGAACATCGACGCAGTACAAACGTTACATCCAATGAATCGAAAAGCCGAGACATCGATGTAGTACAAACGGTACATCCGATGAATCGAAACACAAAACAATTCGGAACATCGACGTAGTACAAACGGTACGTCCAATGAATTGAAAAGCCGAGACATCGATGTAGTACAAACGGTACATCCGATGAATCGAAACACAAAACAATTCGGAACATCGACGCAGTACAAACGGTACGTCCAATGAATCGAAAAGCCGAGACATCGATGTAGTACAAACGGTACATCCAATGAATCGAAACACATTAAAAGTACATGGGTCGCTAGCCCACAAAGAAATGAGACGAAGCTCAATAAAATGGGTACAATCCTCCATATGGACAAAGAGACATCGCACCTTGCTAGTCTAAATCACAAAATGATCATCATCGATCAATAAAAAGTGTGAATTACACTAAGCTAGTAAATATATGAGTTTAGCTTCATGTCCCATAACCACTAGCTTAACTTAAATATTTACGAACAAACTGTAGATTTCCACTCGAAAATTGTCACAAGAGTTTCAATCGAATAAGTCCAAAAATTAACCGACAAAGTAAACGCAAGCGTTTCATACCACTTGTTTTGCTAAGCCGTTTAATTATATTTTCTCATACGAATGAGGTAAAGGTTTGTATATACTAATAGATTAGAAAACGGTTTTATAAAAGAGCTTTGTATTGAAATTAGAGTTGAAATCATCTTTGTGAAAGAGTTTGAATATTTACTACTAGTATAGAAAACCTTTATATTTTTAAAGTGACAAATCACAAAAACGATTGTAGAAACAATCAATGATAAAAATTCACATACGAAGACGTGAATCAAATCCAAAGAAATCGATACCAAATCCATCAAAATAGATATTCTCAAAAACCCCAAAAAAGAAGTCATCAACGTCAATAATAGATGATAACAACAAATGGGAATCAACACGAATCGATAAAATTTGGATATCAAGCAAAATAGGCAAAAATAGACATAATATGCAAAATAGGAGCAGGTCGGTCGACTGGACCAGGGGGTCGGTCGACCGATACAGACCCAGGCAATTTCCTGGGTCTGGTTCGGTCGACTGAACCCCTGATTCGGTCGGCCGAACCTGCTTCCTAGACATTCTATTTTTCTGTTCGGTCGGCTGACCGAACATGCTCCAGAAGCATTTTAAGTCCAGCCCCCCTTTTGGGGCAAATTCCAACAACGGCGATCGGACGAGCAACGGGCGCTAAGGGTTTACGCCAATCGACAACCCAGCCCTATATGACCCTCCGAAACACTCCAGTAACGTGTTCAAACATCAAAGATTGGATTTTTATAAAAATTGGATTCCAAAAACCAAAAATTGAACAATTCATCAATTCAATCCAAATCGAAAGCAAATGCACATAAAGAAGTGTTAGGAATTCATACCCAACAATCAAAGATAAATATAAGCATAGATGTGAGATAAAAATCTCACCTTTTCACAAAATCAATGAAGAAGAAGCTATAGAGCAATGGCAAGAACAATCACTCTTCAATTCCAACCCAACAAGCTTGAATCTAAGCTTAAAAGAGAAAAATTTCCTAAGTTAGGTTTAGGAATTTCTGAAATTGTTAAGAGAATGAGTTGGAGAAGAAGAAGAGAAGGCTTACCAAAGCTTCTTCTTGAATTTGGAGCTAGAAGAACGATTTGCAAATGAAATTAGGGCTTAGGAATTTTCATTTCCCATCTCTCCCACCATTATTGCTAAAGCTTGAGTATTAGGAATTAGAAATGAAGTAATGAAGAGTTGGAGTGGAGTTGGGTTGATAAAACCATAATTGGGCAAATGGGCTGAACCCAAACCCAAAGCCCTATGTGAAAAAGTAGCAAAATTCTACTAACTCCAAACAAATCGAAGCTTATACTCAAAAAGGTCGCAAACGACATTTTGAACTCAATGGAAGTGGTCTCGAGTCCTAATTCGACTGTTTGCAAAAAGTAGCTTTTCGGACTAAAATCCGACTAACGATGAAATATTTAAATAGATAATTGTAAAATATGCGGGTTGTTACAGACTCCCCTCCTTAAAGAAATTGCGTCCTCGCAATACTTAAGAATAAAATAAAGAGTAACAACCATAGAAGCATATCAACACAAAAGAAAATTTGAAATAAGAAGTTCACCATAAAGAGCACGAAAGAGTAAGTCCGAACATGTTTGCTCGATGAATTCTCTGGATTCCCAAGAGAAATCCCTATGATTCGAGAACCATTGAACTCTCACAAGAAGAACATCTTTGTTTCGAAGGCGCTCAACCTCCGAAGCAATGATGCGAATAGGATGTTGCTCATAAGTCAAATCTGGTGAAACTTCAATTTCTTCAACATCACCGGACTCAAGAATAAATTCGAAATCCCTAAGGTATCTCCGCAGTAAAGAGACGTGGAAAACATCATAATAGCAAAAGATTGAGCCGGTAATAAAAAGGCGATAAGCCATGGAACAAATACGTTCGGTGATGGGAAGGGACCAGCATATCGAGGTGCTAACTTTCCTGATCGACTGAAAATGCACAACACCCATCATAGGTGATACACGAATGAACACCAATAAGATCTGGACCTGAAACCAGCTTCAAGCCAACACAAAGAGAATCGGCATGGCCTTCCGTAGAGTGGCTCGAAAGGTACCATACCAATACAAGATTGGAAGCTATTATAGGAAGAAAACTCAACAAGAGAAATATGATCTTCCCAACTTCCATAAAAATCGAGAACACATGAACGAAAGAGATCTTCAAGAGTTGATTCACACGCTCGGCTTATCCATCAGACAAAGATGATAAGCGATGCTAAAATTTTAAGCTTTGTTCCTAAAGCTTTTGAAGACCTTACCAAAATCCACTAGTAAAATAATGGATCACGATTGCTAACAATAAAAGTAAGAACTCCATGAAATTTTAACTTCACATAGAGTTTAGCTAAACAAGAGATGAACATAAATTGGATTCACGATCTCGAATCTCACAAGTGGATAAAGTCTCGAGATCATTCCATCTGGATATCATCATAGAAACAACTACTTGTTGCTTTCGGCTAAGGGCATCGGCAACACGATCACCCTTTCCCGGAGTATAAAGAATATCAAGATCATAAGATGCAAGGAACTCGAGCCAACACTATTGACGCAAATTATGTTCCTTTTGAGAAAATAAACATTTCAAAGATTTATGATCGGAGTGGAGAACAAATTTCTTCCCCAAAATAATGATGCCAAACTCTAAAAGCGAAAACAATAGCCGCGAGCACTAGATCATGAGTGGCATATCTAGTCTCGATCAGCTTAAATTATTTAGAAGCACAAGTGATAGCACATTCTCTTTCGCAAGAGAACGACACACAAACCAATACGACTAGCATCGGTATAAACAATAAAGTCTTGGTTCCCTTCGGGAATCACAAGAATAAGAGTATCGAAAAAGAGTTCTTTTAAATAATCTTCTTTCCCGAAAAGCTAAAACTTTCAAAATTACAATTATCTTTATGTAATAATCTTTTTAGAAAAATTTACATTTTTACAAGTCAATTTACTGTGTCTGATTGTCTCATCAAAGCGTTTAGGAGATTCTTATCGATAACGTTGATCAAGCGATCGACCAGGATTCTTAAAGCACTCGATGGGCAATACAATCACAAAATCATCTTCTATAATTATAAATAAATCTTATAAAAAAGATTTGCAAAATTTTAAATTGCTGTTTTCATCCAAAATCAATATATGGAAGAATGGAGTCGTCGAGATCGTAGAATACTCGATTCATAAAATGGATGAAATAAGCTGGACAAACCGAATGACATAATAAGTCATTCATAAGTTTCATAACGAGTGCGGAATGCTAACTCCCGCAACTCGTAGCAAATGAAAATCGGTGGTAAGGTCGAACTAAAAAGACCCTAACACCTCTCAAAAGATTGCTTAGGAGATAATCCTAAGACAAACTCAAAAATACCGGAAGGTGTCACAAACTATTTAGATGAGAGAAATATCACTTCCCTCATCATGAGGGCTTAAAGAATAAAATGACGCCATCAAATTGGAATCAAAATCACAAAGAAAAATAGAAATCTGCTTAACAGATTAAAAAAATGTCGAAGATGAATAGTCCACTCGGGACATAGGATGTGGCTTCATAATGATTAAGTCAATCCTTTCCAAAAATCAATTCCGAAGCCTAAGTAAAAAAAATCGGTTCGGAAAGAAAAATCACATAAAATAATTTTGACATCAATAATAAAAAAAACAAGTTAAGTGTTGCGGATCCACCATCCGGATTCGCAATTCTCAAAGAAGACATCAAGCCCAAATTGTTTTAAAGAAAAAGAATTCAACAAGTTCTTTTGATATAAAAATAATGAGATAAACCCATATCAACAAGAACTCGAATTAGGATGATCACGAAACACAATAATGCCATCAAGGATAGAATGAAGAATACCTTGACCAAGAGAAGAGTTGCCAGGGGCTTGCAGCTTTCCTTCTCCCTTGCTTGGAAGCTTAGGACACGAAGATAAAAGTTGACCCGAACTTTTGCAATAACGACAAAAGAGGGGTTTCGGACACTCCCTTGCATAGTGGTCTGTGGAACCACAATTGTAGCATTGTCCACGACTAGAGGTAGGAGTCTTTGCTACCGGAGTTTGTTGCTTCCCTTTCTTGTTGGGAATGGGGCCTTTGAATTTGATAGGCCTTTTCATGTTGTTGTTGAATTTTTGTTTAGCACCCACAACTTCAACATCACACTCTTTATCGGCCTCTTCAAGACGAAGAGCGATATCAATAAGTTGATTGAAAGAAACTTCCAATTTCAGAAGTAATGGCTTCTTGAGATTCTTGTTCAAGCCATAAACAAATCTCTGATTTTTCTTCAATGGGGTATTAATGTATTCAACCCCGTATTTAGAAAGAGATTCGAAAGATGCGATGTAGTCCGTCACAGAAGATTCACCTTGAACAAGGTCGATAAAACGCCGGGCCAAAGTTACTTTTTCAGCCTCCGGCACAAATTTCAATTCGAATCTTTCCCGGAATTGCTCCCAAGTGAGATCCGCTTCAACGATTTCAGAAATAAGAAGCTCATACCAATCCAATGCTCTTTCTTGGAGCATGCTAGAAGCCACTTGGACACGAAGTGAATCAATAAGATTCATGCGGAAAAAGATTCGATCGCATGATCTAAGCCAAGCTTGGATTTCTATAGCGGTTTCGGAACCCTTGAATGGCCTTCCACCCAAAGCGGTATAATCCTTGCACAAGCGTGCAAACCCGGATTTAGGGTGAGTAGGCAATGGAACGGGTCCGGCAGCTTGGGCATTGTTCACAAGATCTAAAAGTTGTTGAGCTGACATAAATACTCCATCCTGAGGAGTAGCACTAGATTGACCGGCGCTGGGACGGCCAGGTCTAACCATTTCTCTTCTCTAAGAAAGAAAGAAAGAAGAGGAAAAAGGTTATTCTCAAAATAAATATCAAACAACCTTGATTGATAAAACAAGGCATCACAAAAGAAAATAGGATAGAA
Organism: Allium fistulosum; assembly: GCA_030737815.1. NCBI lineage: Eukaryota > Viridiplantae > Streptophyta > Magnoliopsida > Asparagales > Amaryllidaceae > Allium > Allium fistulosum. Next base: position 1,531,678,301 of record CM060902.1, read on the forward strand.
CGGTGCGAAGACCCGAATTAAATATTATGGCACGATTCCTAAGAAAGAATTAGGACAATGATCCTTGCTAGATTATTCTACATTGTTCCGAAGTTTGGCTCCGATACCATGCTCCATATGGACAAAGAGACATCGCACCTTGCTAGTCTAAATCACAAAATGATCATCATCGATCAATAAAAAGTGTGAATTACACTAAGCTAGTAAATATATGAGTTTAGCTTCATGTCCCATAACCACTAGCTTAACTTAAATATTTACGAACAAATTGTAGATTTCCACTCAAAAATTATCACAAGAGTTTCAATCGAACAAGTCCAAAAATTAACCGACGAAGTAAACGCAAGCGTTTCATACCACTTGTTTTGCTAAGCCGTTTAATTATATTTTCTCATACGAATGAGGTAAAGGTTTGTATATACTAATAGATTAGAAAACGGTTTTATAAAAGAGCTTTGTATTGAAATTAGAGTTGAAATCGTCTTTGTGAAAGAGTTTGAATATTTACTACTAGTATAGAAAACCTTTATATTTTTAAAGTGACAAATCACAAAAACGATTGTAGAAACAATCAGTGATAAAAATTCACATACGAAGACGTGAATCAAATCCAAAGAAATCGATACCAAATCCATCAAAATAGATATTCTCAAAAATCACAAAAAAGAAGTCATCAACGTCAATAATATATGATAATAACAAATGGGAATCAACACGAATCGATAAAATTTGGATATCAAGCAAAATAGGCAAAAATAGACATAATAGGCAAAATAGGAGCAGGTCGGTCGACTGGACCAGGGGGTCGGTCGACCGATACAGACCCAGGCAATTTTTTGGGTCTGGTTCGGTCGACTGAACCCCTGGTTCGGTCGGCCGAACCTGCTTCCGAGACATTTTGTTTTTCTGTTCGGTCGGCTGAACCCCTGGTTCGGTCGACCGAACCTGCTCCAGAAGCATTTTAAGTCCAGCCCCCCTTTTGGGGCAAATTCCAACAACGGCGATCGGACGAGCAACGAGCACTAAGGGTTTACGCCAATCGGCAACCCAGCCCTATATGACCCTCCGAAACACTCCACTAACGTGTTCAAACATCAAAGATGGGATTTTTATAAAAATTGGATTCCAAAAACCAAAAATTGAACAATTCATCAATTCAATCCAAATCGAAAGCAAATGCACATAAAGAAGTGTTAGGAATTCATACCCAACAATCAAAGATAAATATAAGCATAGACGTGAGATAAAAATCTCACCTTTTCACAAAATCAATGAAGAAGAAGCTATAGAGCAATGGCAAGAACAATCACTCTTCAATTCCAACCCAACAAGCTTGAATCTAAGCTTAAAAGAGAAACATTTCCTAAGTTAGGTTTAGGAATTTCTGAAATTGTTAAGAGAATGAGTTGGAGAAGAAGAAGAGAAGGCTTACCAAAGCTTCTTCTTGAATTTGGAGCTAGAAGAAGGATTTGCAAATGAAATTAGGGCTTAGGAATTTCCATTTCCCATCTCTCCCACCATTGTTGCTAAAGCTTGAGTATTAGGAATTAGAAATGAAGTAATGAAGAGTTGGAGTGGAGTTGGGTTGATAAAACCAGAATTGGGCAAATGGGCTGAACCCAAACCCAAAGCCCTATGTGAAAAAGTTGCAAAATTCTACTAACTCCAAACATATCGAAGCTTATACTTAAAAAGGTCGCAAACGACATTTTGAACTCAATGGAAGTGGTCTCGAGTCCTAATTCGACTGTTTGCAAAAAGTAGCTTTTCGGACTAAAATCCAACTAACGATGAAATATTTAAATAGATAATTGTAAAATATGCGGGTTGTTACATCAATGATCTTTCAATTGATCTAGAGAAACCTCTACAAAACTATGTTAGGTACATAATACTAATTGTAAATAAAACCCATTTCTTTCTTACTCACACAGACATATTAATAAAATCCATTTCTTTCGTACACACGCATTGATGAAGAGCTAAATATAGTTATTGTTGCTTCAATTTCAATTTTTCCTCCTTCATCATAAGGTTAGGTGCTACCCATCTATGCTAACTGCACTAGGTTCTTATATTTGCATATAGCCATATTCAAAGTTGATGAAGTAGTTCAAATGTCTGAAAATAATGTAGGGCAGCCGGAGCTGTAGTGTACAAAGTTCCCTAACTAAACAATGACACAACAGCGAAAGTAGGTCTCAGAAGTCTAGGGGAACACAACACTGAAGGTAAGTCTCAGAAGTCTAAGGGGACACAACACTAAAAGTAAGTCTCAAAAGTCTAAGGGCAAAGGATACAACATCAATTTCTTAGGTTCGTTTAGTTTTTTTAAATTATTAGTTAAATTTGGTGATACAATTCAATTATTTTCCAGTTTGAGTGTGGTCAATTCAATTTGAGTGATTTTATTTTTATTAGCTGCAATATATTGTTGATGTTGAATAGCTAGAGATAGTATTCCTTAGCAAATGATGTTGTGCTGTCAGAATATCTGACGTGGTATGTATGTTCCAATGGTAAGACGGTATTAATTGTAGTGCTAAATGGTATCTTAAAGCAATTTAAGATGTTTTCTATTAATATTTACGAATGTCTTTATTGTATTTGTGGATATTATGGTTGCACTTAAGCATTTCATCGTTTGTTAACAATGTTTCTTTGATTAATTAGGTGTCTTTAGTTGAAGCTATTTGTGTGGAAGAGTCTTCATTTGAGGCTTGGAAGATAAAATTAGTATGATAGTTCCAAAAAGATCAAAAAGTTAGTATGGAATTCTTACTAGCATTTTGGGTTGATCGGACTATTCTTACCTTTTAAGCTTAAATCGCATGTTCTTATTTTTCATGGTGTAGACTAATAATGTTTTATGCTTATGTTTATGATTATTTCTAAGGATAATTGAAGCTACTTCATATTGGATCCGGATATGGGTGTAAAAAGCATGAAAAAGGAGAGAATACATTATCTCTTTTATTTACCAGATCAGGACAGTGAACATATTAAGCAATCTTTTTCATTGTAGTTTAAAATATACTTATTTTTGTTATATGAGTTGGTAATGAATATTGGCAGAATTATATTAGGCATTTTTTCTATAACATCTGGAAGAACTACTCTTATTCTTTACTATCAAGTTGCACGTGAACTTTTTTTCTATCATGCACTGGCTTATAACAAAGCATAACGTCTCCTTTTAGTGGTCATTTATTGTACCGATTCTATATAATTAAATAATATTCATGTGCCTTGATTTTTTATTTATTTGTGACGACCGCCCATGACCCCTGCACCGAATCTAAAGATAGAGCGCTGTAAAGTGTGCCAGGCGACCATGGACGATTGTCAAGGTAAGATTTAAAACAACAGAATCTATCGTATTACTCACAGCGCATGGACAAAATACAATAGAACATATGTATAGTGAAGCTTTACAGAACAAAATGACTTCATATAAAACTCCATAATAGTTGAATACAAGCATCCACATAGTCAATACATCTAGCCTCACTACATATCTCTCAGAGAATACAAAACAGCGGAATATCCAGTACATATAATAAGAAGATAATATGCAACCCTCCGGCTCGTCTTCGATATCAGCATCGTGAGAAGAGAACAGCACCTGTCACCTGCTACCTAGTCTGCCCATCCCAAGATGGACGAACAGCCCAAGGCAATAAGAATTAAAACATAAAGCCTTGAGTCAGACAACAGTCTTAGTGAGCAGTAAATTAACTAACAACATACCAAAAGAGCATAAAGGAAAAGGAATAGGAATACAACCCTCCCACTCCAACCTCATTCTACAGTGATAGCCCCAGACACACACTAAGCAGAAGCAAACATAGCAGAGTATACAATTTAAAGTAAAGCTACTATCACTCGAATCAAGGGCGATGTTTTCCAAGTACCAAGGCCTAAATCAGATAAGCACCCAGAAAATACCGCTCTTGAGTCCGAATGACGATACAACCAAACATCCATGACTCTGGCTATCACTGTTATCATTGCTTCGATATCCCCGTTAATTGAATGACCGGCACATTCTTTCAGCCGTCCGTCAAGGGCTAATGGAAACCCCGGTTCTAGACATAACTCCCGCACGTCGTCGCAGCCCGTGCCTAGGACTATCGAATCCGCCCAGAGTACTCGACCATCAACAGTTGGCCGTTGGGACTATCGAATCTGCCCAAACGTACTCTTGCTTAGAGCATGCTAGAACCTTCAACAACGATGCTATCCAAGCCTCCTAGTCATCCTCCTCGACGACTATTCTCATATCCATTCATTATCCTCAACTCGAATCATATCACCGAGTTATCAACATGCTTGGAATGATCCCGTCTGGATTAGACCAAGTCTTCATCATATGATTGCCTCGCTTCATTACGTCCTCGCAAAGCCTCATCTCATCATCACATCATCAAATCTATGCATAAGAGCTTCATCATCCCGCTACATATGCCACGAGCAGCTTTCCCAATTCAAGAGCCTTTCCCTTAGCTTTTGAATCACCTTCGATCTAAATCTAGTCATCAATCATCTAGTTCATAACAATCAATCAAATCAAACATCAATCCAAGCAATCAAGCATTCTAAAATGATCTAAGTAGACAATTATAACAATAATGGCATTTTCGTAATTAAAGAGTTGAAAGTCCAATAAGCATGAAAACATGGATTATATCTCTACAAACATGATGAATGAACTTGCATAGGTTAACATGTGATAAAATGGATGCAACATCATCATGAACAATGGATCTATATGGATCTACACATAGGATGAAGAAAATGCATGGAAATCACTATTTTAACTCCAAATCGAGCCAACAATCCGATATACTCCTTTGGATCCATGTGAGAGATAATCACCACTCACCAAATCACCTAAACAATCCAAAAGATAACAACTTCAGATCTGGACAGCGAAGAACTAAGCTAGATCCGACAAGATCTCACTTCAAACGATGAAATCTCTCTTCGATGGATGAAGATCTTCAACTTTAGCTCTTGGATCTTCGATCTTGACCTTTCGATTTAGATGGATGGAGATACTAGATTAGAGAAGAGAAAAGAGATGAAGAAATGTTGTAGTTGAGCTCTCAAAATGGCAGCACTTCGTTGCTTCAAAAACCGGTGCCAAAAAGTGAGCCAAACCCTTCTATTTATAGGCAGATTTTTATGTCGTCCGCCCCTATAAGTCGTTGCCGACCTAACCCTCTGACGACTTACGACCTACCGACTCGCAACTCAAAACACGCTGCCGACTCAACTACCTACCGACTCAACACACAGACGACCTCCGACTTACTCTTCCTAGTGATCTACCCTAAGTCGTCCAACGACCTATCTCCCTTAACTCGTGTTAACGACCTAACTTGCTAACGCCCACAACAGGGTCTCCACGACCTAACCATACTTAAGTCGCTTACGACTTAAGCCCTAGCACTAAGTCATTCACTACTAACCCGCTAACTCGTCCCAGTCCTTAAGTCATAATCTCTTAAGTCGGTCATTCCTATAGGTCGGTCATTCCACTGAGTCGCCCCACCGACCTAAACTCCACACAAGCTAACTCTAGGTCGTCCCTTCCTATGAGTCATCAACTCTTAAGTCGGCTGACTACTTTAACTCGGCCACACTGTTAAGTCGGTCTTCCCTTAACACGCTCACCTTCTTAGGTCGGTCACCCCACTAGGTTGCCCCACCGACCTAAGCACTCTGCACGGGTTAACTTCCATACGACCTAAGCTTTAACCCACTGACAACCCCTCCTTAACTCGCACGCGACCTAGCCCTTAGCTCGCACACGAGTCAACTTCAGACGACTCAACTAGGCTTACGACTTACGACTTAGTAAGTATACGACTCATCCCTCAACTCGACCAGAACTCCTATCTCCTAAGTCGTATACGACTCACGACTTATGCTAAGTCGTGAACGACTTAGGACTTAGGCAAAATTTGCCTAAAATCTGAAATGGCCCAAAACGCTAAAACTCCAGATTTGACGAACTTTTCTATCCGTGAAAATACGGGTCGTTACATTATTTATCTATAGGCGAATTTCATGTACAAAAGATAGCAAAAAATTATTGATATGAATATTATATATGCACAAATTTTGGTTTTTCTTAGCATTTTTTCATAATAAGCGAGATGAGTGGATTTCTGCTTAGCATTTTTGTGTTATATTATATCTTCACGTCTTTCTGTCTATTATTATCACTACATTTGCTTATGTAGCCATCAATTGGGATAATATAAAAGATTGCAATTTGTTTCAAAAAAAATATCTTTTTGTGGTTTTAATAAGTAGTTCTAGACTTCTATGATCATCTATAAATGATCAGAGTTAATTTGTTAGATTTATTATTGTACGCAATATATATAAGCATAACGATTTTAAGTATTTTCACTTTTTATTCCAATAAAGCAAATAAGTAACCACATTGTTCAAGTGAAAAACAGTTCACATGCCCAAGCGAGCAAATAAATATTCATGTGATACGTTTCTTGGGCTGCTGGATTGTAATAAGTTGTAGCAACATCGAGTATTGGGACAGAATCAATGCTTAGGCTTGGAAAAGCAGCTACAAAACAAATGAAAATTAGCAAAAGCTAGATAGGATATGTGAAAAGTTGCAGCACATTGGGTATTGGGGTAGCAGTCGAGTGGTACGGTTTGTAGGAAGAAACTGGATGGAAACTTCAGGTTTATAAGAGAAGAATTAAAATGATTCGCTATGGCGATTACACTATATAGATTGGTAGAGAACGAAGTAGGATGTTATGCAAATTTAGACTGCACGCAATTACCACTATTTTAATGCTGATAAATGGTTTGTACGTTAAATTTACTGTCATGGAATCAACAATAGTAATATAGCCGAAGTGTTAAAATAAGTGATTCATAAATATCTTGCAAATTATGAATATGTTTAGATTTCTACTACTTCCATGCGCAACAGTTCGTTCAGAATGTAGATGTACAAGTTGGAAATATAATTTGAATGGAACACTGTCAAGAAACTATACTATAACCTCCATGCATCTATGGTTTTTTGCATTGTTTACTAAACCATAAAGAAAATCACCATTCTGTATGAAGCAAGTATAATACTGTATGAAAGCAATATTTGTACTCAAACTTTTATGAAATCGTTTGTGTATTTTACTTTCACATTTGATGTGATAACAATTTTTTAACTATTAACCTATAAATTTACAAGATTTGAAATTTAGTCACAATTTTTACATACATAGCAGCGTATAGGTTAACTAAGGCAAGTTTAGTCTGACAAATACAAATCTAGCATGGTAGCAATACTTAATGTTAACTTACTTTTCAACCAAGCAGATTTCAGCTTTCTATTATTTACATACATGATTGCACTATTGTATCCTTCAGAGCACATGAGAAAACAGTTATTGATTTATTTATCTTTATATTGCACCGTTCCTATGAACATCGGTTTTGATAGTTCTTTATAAGGTGATTTATAATTTATTAACCAATATATCAATCTATGTTGATTGTGCGTGGAATTTAAAATTTTAACTGCATAATAAAATTATATACATGGAAAATTAACATAAAATCAAAATACGTAAAGCATTGATAAAATAGTTTGATATAAGCTCATGTGCAAAATAGTTTGACAAAATAACCGGTTTAAACTAAAAGGGTGCATAAAAAATTATTGTTTGTTTGTTACATGCATATCGAATTTTACTATTAAGTACACCGAACCAATTCATGAGACAACTCAAAGGCAGTTGGCTATATTTGAGTGTATTTATGAGGCAAGCGATCATTGCACTAGATTTGTTGCCATTGTTTTCAAGAGCTGGTTTTTAGTAACCACGCTATAAAAATATGGCTTGGCGATCAAATGCAGGTCCACCCGGACGTGCGTATATACTCATATATATTATGAATGTTATAATAAATATATATAAGTAAATAAATATATAATTTTAATTGTTAATATTATATAGTAATACAAAATTGTTTTAAATTAATATTTAGGAATTGTGAAATTTGAAATTAATCGATGAATTAAATTATTTATTTAATTAAGTAAAATACATATAACCTTGTATATGTAATATAAGAATTAACTAAAATTATAAAATTTATAAATAAATTAATCTTAAATGATATATATAAGTAAATGTAAATATGGTTGGAAAATATACCGAATACAGATCTTAAGATAAAATATATGTAGTGTACATATACAATATCATCTGATGTTTCAAACACTTATATCATTTGGGTATTCTTCAAGACCAAATTATCTTTTAAATCGATATCACTCTTAATTGTTGAAAATTATGAATTTTAATAATGTTGCCCTTCATCATTTACATATCGAGTAGATTGCTAGCATACATACTGGTTGTTGAGCAAACTCAAGCTTATACTGTTATGTGTAGTATATTTGGTATGTCTCTAGATAGGTAGCGACATTGCTTATATTTGTTGAGCAAACTCAAGTTGCAAGTAATTTATTCCTATGTTATCGCAAAATGATAGGTCGGAGTGAATAATCTCTTATGATTTGTTAAGAAAACTCAAGATCATAATAGAGATTAGGGCAAAGACCACATGCTTGGAAGTCGTATGGGATATAATCGATAAGGGTTCTCTATCACTTATGGGGCTACGAGTTGTTGAGCAAACTCAAGATTGGATGCCCTAAGTGGATCCTAACGCTCATTAGGGAAATCAGAAGATGTCTATATTTCTCTTAGGAATTTGAGAAATATAAAATCTAATGCGAGCCTTAAAAGAAGGAATATAATATGCCAATCTAATAAGTATAAGAATGCATGTAATATTTTAATATCTACTATTAAGATAAATTTATATTAATATAATCAAAAAAATTATTGATTGAAGTATACATAATGAACAAAATTAAAGATTAACAATGAAAAGTATATTCACCTAAAACTAATTCTTGGCATATTGTCAGTTCAAAGCCCATAATGACAAGCCAAGTGATTAGTCGTTTAAATTTCTAAATCTATGTGTATTTAAGATTTAACCTACTTAATAATGTTATTTTCTTTATGAGTATGATGTTTACAAATAATACGAGAGTATGGATAAAACGATCGTTATTTGAGCACACATAATAGTTGTATGGTGAAAATTATTAATTCACGATATACGGTATTTGAATGATTTCATTCTAATAAAGTAAGCAAAACTTAGTACAAGGTTATGTGCTTAATATGATTAAGTGTATCATGATGCTGTCGAATTGGAAACAATTTTAGACATATAGGCCCAATTTGTGGGAAATGGGTTGTCAATAAGACAATGCTGAATGGATCTTAAAGCTATTTATACACTAAATGGGGTGAAGTGTGTATTTCAACTATTTAAAACTTACTTACGAATTTAAAATTATATCTACTCAAATTGCAAACATAAACAAATAATCATAGAATATTTAAGTAATAAAGAAAAATGTAGTAAAGTAAATAACATCAGGAGTTTTTATATTGGTTCAGATTGACAAATCCTACATCCAGTCCTGTACGGTACCATACAGAATTTCACTATCACCACTTGCTTTCCACAGTTGGTAAGAACACCTTTACAATCTTGATTTCGCGGGCTACAAGATACACCCTCTTGATTTATCGGGCTACAAGATTACCCTTTTGATTTTCACAGACTATAAAAACACCTTCTTCTCTTTACAACCAACAGTAGAGTATGACAAGTGTTGTACCTTTAATAAAGATTCTCGTAGATTCAGTACAATGATCCTGTAGACCTACAATAGCAACATATCTTTGAATTCTTTGAGGAATAAGATGAAATAAGAGAGATGATAAGGATGCAAGTACGAATTCTTTGATATTGTATAGTTTGCAAATCCAAGAAGAATTGAAGTGAAAGAGTATGGATTTGCAAAGGAAGTGGAAAAATATGTGATGGATCTTAATAACGAATGTATGGATATGAAAGAGTATAAGAAAGAAGAGAAAGTTGTTGTGAAATTTTATTTTCCAGAGCCCTTTAAATAGTGGTTGAAGAGACATATCTGTTGGTGAAAATGTGGCAGGAAATCCCTTCATTTGAATTTTTTAAAACTGAATAAATGGCTGGTATGTTGACATACATGGGAGGCATATGTCGACATATATGTGTTACAAAAAACAGGAACTCCAATAAAGTGTTGTAGATTTTTAGATTGCAAAGTACAACATATTTGTGGATATTTTGTGATTCGGTTGAGGTCAATGGTTGATGATTTTCAAGTATAATTACCAATGGGTCTTCAACAAAGATTATAAAATTCGTAACTTTTAAACACCTCTGTCATTACAGCATTCTTCTTCAATAAGTTTTGTTCTTCCATTTGCTCTGATTAACTTTCACATATATAATTCATTTGTTTCCACTGATTCTTGTTTCTCTATAAACTATCTCCATAATATATTTGAAAGTACTGCACAACTTGGAAAAATGTTATTAGTAATATTTATATGGTTGTTCATCAAAATCAATATCTAGGGTATTGACAATCTCTCTACATTTGATGATGATAACCAAACAAATATTTGAGAGATAAAATATAATACTTTTATATTTTACTCCCCCTAACTCTATGGACCCCCTTATCATTTTGCCTAGTATATTTATATATTTTGTCCCATATCATTTTGCCTGGTATATTTATACATTTTCCCTCCTTTGTCATTAATAAAAAGGGCAAAAAAGAATCGCTTAAGCACAACTAGACAATATGTATAGAGTTTGTATATGGAGATATATATAAATATATATAAATAGAACTTATGAGGGAAATCAAAATCACTACAAAGCATGAAATAAATTTATCAAGTAAAACATTAAGATAACAGGAGTTTTAGAGTTACCAACATTGCCTATGCCAATAACACATCCTTTTGAATTATATACAAAGTTCATAATTCCATCGTCTTTGTATATAATATCGCTCTGTATCTGTGGATTTCTTGTCATATGCTTTGAACATTCTTGTCTGGTATCCTTTGTTCGGTACTTGAAAAAATATAAAATATGCGCGCTGGTACCTTTTTTTTTGAAATCCATGGGGTTAAGTTTTGTGAAGCCAAACCCATGAAGAGTTTGAATGCCCTTTCAAAATATAATCATCAGATAAATGAATTTTATTAATAAAATTATCAATATATTTTTCTTTCTCATCATTATCTAATCTTTTAGTAACCCTTATTTGGGGGTTTTAACTTTAATTTTGTAGGTTTTGGTTTGAACTTGGTAGCCTTAACAAATTTAGTACTTTGAGTACTATTTTTCTTTGATTTGGGTTTAGGGTGCATCTAAGTCCATGTTTATTGTTAGTGGGTTTAGATGCAGATAATAAATTTTCTAGATTATCCTTCCCTTTGTTAAATTTATGAATATTAGTTTTCATTTTATTAAAATCCTTATTACAGTTAAGAATAACATTGTCCAGAGATGTTATTTTGTCATTTAGATGGTGATCTCTGACTTTATTGAAAGATTTCCTAATTTTAAGGATTCATTTTCACTTTTTAGTTTTTCAAAACTTTCAAGTTTTAAATCATTTCCATCATTAAGTCTTTCGATTTCATCTTCTAAACATTGTTTTTTTCAGTTAATATTTCGTTAAACATTTTTAATCTATCTATCTATCTCTGCTAAACAAATACTGTACTCTTTTCTATGCATTTTATATCCCTTATACATATCATTTAAAACATTCATAATTTCTTTCTTTAGATTCCATACTTGGCATCATTTACCATAAGCACATGTTAGCATTTTCAATTTCTGAATCACTATCACTTGATGATTTATCTGAATCATCTCATATTGCAATGAAAGCCAGTTTCCTCTTCTTATTGAAAGTGTTTGAAAAGTACATTGATTTCTTCAAGTTTGGATAATCTCTTTTCAAATGAACAGCTTTACCACGTTCGAAACACTTAACAATATTTTTATTTTTAAAATTATAGTTGTTAGTTTTCCAAGTTTGTTCATCTTCCTATATTTCAAGAATTTCTCGAAGGTCATGAAATCGGTTTCCTCATCATCATCATTTGGTTCATGATTGTCGATTGTAGTGTCGAGTGCTAGTGATTTCTTCTTATTTGCTTGATTCTCTTTTACCTACAACTATACTTCATATGACATTATATTACGAATTAAATCTTCTATTTTCATATTACCAACATCATTGGTTTCTTCATTTACCAGAGTCTTTTTACCTCATTCGCTAAAAAGTGAATTTAAGATCTTTCTGACTTGGTTCTCTTTAGCAATATTCTTTCCTAATGATATTAATTAATGCATTTAATATATCATGAATTCTAGAAAACATATCGGAAATGGATTCATTTTTTTTTATTATGAACAGTTGAAATTGATTAGTTAACATGGATATATCTGTCTATTTAACTTTGCTAGCGCCTTTGTGTGTGACTTGAAGTGTTCTCCAAATTTCGTATGCACTTTTACTAATAAACACTCTGTTAAACTCATTTTTATCTAAGGAAATGCTACAAATATTGGTCCATTGTGCATAATTCATTTTATCTAATAAACACTCTGCTAACATGGATATCTTGGTCAATTGTGCATAATTCATTTGGGGCTCAACATGCTCAGTTTGGGTAATGTTCCAAATATTTAAACCATTAGACTGTAAATAAATTTTCATCCTACAAGCCCAATAAACATAATGTAATGACCCGTAAAATTTTATTGTTTTAAATAATGTGATTAATTGAATTTTCGTGAAATTTTAAAAATGAAATTTTGAAATAAAATTTAATATTTGAAATGCGTCTAGTTAAACATAGTAACTGGTAAATTTTCATCCGAAAATATGAAGTTTATTTTTGTGTGAAATTTTATTTCAATTTAATCAATTAGAAATTGATGAAAATAAAATGTTTCGGAACCTAAATATTTCTACATAGAAAAATTGTAAATCATCTTCTGAGCAAGACGTCATTTTTCGTTTTTCCAAATTCGGACTTCTTTAGCTCCGTCGATCTTATTTTTCTGCGTTTTTGCTGCGTTTTCCACTAGTAGAAAATTTGAATTTTTATAATTCAATCATACCACTGATATTTGTATACCGTTTGATCGTCTCGTCATGCTGATCTCTACGGTATATTAAATTGTCAATTTCGTGGTCCGGGAAACGGCGAAATATACGGAAACAATCTTCGTATCGGTTCTGCAATTTGACTTTTGGTTTTCCTGTAACCGTTCATTTTCACCGTGTGAAAACCAATAACCTTTTTCAGTTCCCAAAATTATTTTGCAGGCTATTACTATTCCCTATGTTTTATTTATTATTCTTTAGTTTGTTCATTTCTTGGGTCTTTTCATTTTTCCATGTAGCTCTTCCCATGCCCACTCTCTCACTTGTAACAGAGACTCCCATCTCCTCCTCTTTTCATGCTTCTTTTAAAAGATTATCACCGATAAAAAAAATGGAAAAGGAAAATCAAGTTACATATATCTTTCGCCACTGCATGCTTTCCCTACCTGCTTCCTCTCATGTATTCTTCCCTCTCCCTCTCCAACCGCCGCACAAAGCTAGCTATCCTCTTCCCCCTCAAATGCTCCACCATCCCCGGCCCATCAGATCCACGTTCATCTCCAAAGCCTCCCGCCAGCCCCATGCTATCACCACAAATCATCGCTTCATCTCTCCCCTCCGCCTTGGACCCGTTGCTGCAGCATTTCCCCTCACCTTGGCCTGCGACTCCACCTCACCATTCATTCGAACAACCTCGGCCGATAAACCACTTCATGCAACCCTGAACTAAAGCCTTCCCATCATCTTCCCTCTGGCCAACATATTTCTTTTTGTATATAGGTAAACTTTCCTGTTAATATATTGATTTTTGTTTCATATATATTCACAGTTTATAAGTATATTATCTTGCGAAGGTATTTTTATTATAAAATTTTATGTTTTCATATATGTAGTCGTTATATATGTGTATTATGATTTTGAACATACATATTATTATATATATTAAGTTACAGTATAGATTTTGTATAAGTTTTGTTTTGTATAAGTTTTGTTTTATAAAACATTTATGAACTAAAACTGTCACATATATATAGGTTTATATATGTTTTATATAATGGTTTCTATATGGTAATATGATTTAAAGGTTATATGTGCTACTGTATAGATTATATATATAAGTCAAGCATTGTTTTGTTTTTCCTGTTATACTGTTGAAAGGGAAGCGTATATATATATATGTTGTTAAGAAAGTATATGATATATATATTTCAAAACCTTTCAGTTCTGTAAGTAAGCACATTTTATAAGTTTTATATCTATATTATCAAAAATGTTGAAGCTTTCCTCTGACTTGTTATATTGCAGATATATATTCATATATAGAAATGTATAGGCTGTTAAACTATTGGATTCTTTTATCCATAATATATGTACATGTTTAAAGGATATATTTGTGTGTGTGCTGTTGCTATCTAGAATCTATGTTTGGATACTTTGTATTATGTAGTTTCAACCTCTTATTTCTCTCATAAGTTTAAAGGAAGAATATTATATCTTATATGTAGGGTTTATACATTGAATACATCTATGTTTTCATATATATATATATATATGTGTGTGTGTGTGTACGCAGTCTCTTGGCATGCGTGTATTAGTATATAGGTTATATAAATTGTTGGTATACATATGCGTATAAGTTTATATATAATAGTGTGTGCATATATGTTTCGTGTGTATATTTCATGCACTTAATAGTCTGAACAAATGATCTCGCATTTTATATATATTTTTTCATATAAATTTTAGTTGATATATATTACGATTTGAAAATTATATATATATATATATATAACGTTGTTATAATATGTAAGTATTGATTTTGAATATATAATATATATCTTTGATTTTAAGGATATGCATACTTTAAGAACGATGATTTTTAATTATAAATATGTATATTTTATTTTTCGACTTTAATTAAATATTGATTCCATGGAAATAATATCATTATATATATATATCATTGTCGCTTCTATCGAGTTGATTCTAACTTGTTCTCATCAATATATATATATCAGCTTTGTTCGTCGAAATCGTGCCCATATAACTTTGCTTTGGAATTTGTGTTTGGATATATGGCTCAATTTCATTGTCTATTCTATAGCCTCGAAAGGTGAGCAATCACTCAAGATTAATGTTCTTTTATTTATTAAATTTGATTTCAATTGAAACGACAATTGAAATATGTTGTTGTTAGTTATCTACACTGTTATATATATGTTTTACCTGTATCAGTTCACCTGTGACATCTGACACCATTGTCTGTTATTTATACAATGATAATCTAGTTTGGTTGTTAAATGATTGATTGGTTGATGTTGACATTGGACGTTAAGTTTTTAATGTTGTAAGTGATAAATAATTTGAAATTGAATTGACGTAGGATAGTTAGATTTGATATATGTGTTAAATTTGATTTGATGTCATTTGCATAATATAACCCCTTTAAATGTTTAATTACTTGACACGTAGTAATATGGTTAATTACACCTTGAACCATTTGAATGTATGTTGTATAAATTGATGTAGTATGAATTGAATAATAGATACCAAGTGAAGAACCACATAAAATATTAGTGCAATAATCTTTAATCTACATGAAATGTTAATGTAGATTCTAGAAATAATTATATTAATTTGCACAAACAACAATGTAAATTAATACGATTATTTCGGGATTATTTGAATTAATTATTGGATTGTTATGGATTGTTGTTATTGCTTGTTTATTTACTTTGACACCATCCTAGTTATCACACTACAAGTTCCCTTTGTTATGCTTTGATTTTTGAATTGAAATGGAATCGGGTTGAAATGATAAATACCCAAATTGAACTTTGACCTAGGATAGAGAATTAAATAAAAATCGATTGGTCAATAATTTGATATAAAAATAAAATGAAGATTTTATTTGAATAAATAATATGGTTTTGAAACGAAGTTGGAATTTGAATTTTAATGAAAGGAAATGTTAATATTTAATAATCTGAATCAAAATATTAACATAGTAGATGATGAATGAACGTTGTTTTAAAATTAATTATTTAATAATTAAATTTGGAATTATTAATAATTAAGTTTTGAAATTAGTTAATAATTAAGTTTTGAAATTATTTAATAATTAAATAAGATTTAATTATTTAATAATTAAATAAAATTGAATTCTTTATTAAGTAAAATCGAACTTCTTGAATAAGTGAAATTAAGTTTCTTTATTAATTGAGTTTTGAAATTGTAGCTAAGTGAATTAATAAGTGAAATTGAATTTCTCTAATCAGAAATAAAATGTGTTTTATTGAAATTAATGTAAGACTTGAAATGTAAAGAATTTGATTTGATGAATTTAATTTAATGCAATTTGTAAGTTTTGATATAATGGAGTTGAACTTAAATAATTGATTTAATAAATTGGAAGTTAAATAGAAATTGTTTTGAAGGATAAATTTACTTAACGAATATTGAATGAAATTGATAAATGAACTTAAATTGATTGAATGTAGATTAAATCATTTTAAATGATTTCGGAATGAAACTTATATACGAATTTAAATGAATATTGGAATGGTTTTAAATAAAAATTGAAATTGTATTATAAGATTTTGAAATGGTAATTTGGATGTTTTGAAACGTAAATTTTTGGAAGTTGGTTTAGAAAGACAAATGAAATGCTGGTTTACAAATTCTAATTGAGATTGAAATTGATTTGGTTTTGAAATAAATAAACGACTAATCAGTGTAAAAATCATGAAAGTTATTAAAGAGACTGGAATCGGTTAGGGACATACTCACTGTCTAAACCGAAAACCACTTTAATAACTACACGCGGAGTGTGATCCAGAATGAAGTGGTTGGAATGATGTACGTGATGATTGAAGAAAGAGAACGATAATGGATAGCCTTGACACTTGTGTCAAATTGGAAATGACTAAAACAGGAGCCGTGCCGGGCCAAATGAGGTTAGCTTCCTCGAGCGAACACACTTCTTCGAAAACTACTCATTACTTGTTATCGATTGGTGCACCCTCGAAATTTTGGGAGTGTTGTTTCGCGGTGTTGCGATCGCTACGGCGATGCGTTCTCACTAGTCCGGATCAGGCAAACGGTAGTTTCACTACCTTGGGTATTGCCTCATGTGCCTTGTCATACTTGTATCCCTATGCGCGACCACTACGATTTGTTTTGTGTTATACCTATGGAGTACTCCCTGATATCCCACTAGTTTACGGTGGAGTTTACAGTGTTGTATAGACTATAACGCTTATATAAAATGTGTTAAGGGGGATAATGGTAACGCCTTAACACTATTTTGATACTTTATATTACTGATAGGCATTATCTATTTACCGTACACTACTACATAGTAGATAGTTTAACGGATCCTTAAAGGATGGTTATTCCAAACATCCTTTGAGTTACTTGTATTTCGGTTGTTATTTCACTTGAGTTGGATTTATTGATATAAGAATGTTAATCCTGACTTGAGTGTTTTGTGTTTTGCTTTACGCTCGGGTCAGACTGAGTATACCAGTATTCGAGACTCACCTATGGAGTTGGAGCTTTGCTTGGAGATCCAGCTATCTATCCAGCTTTCAGATATTCAGTTGATTCCAATGATGTATTCTGATATTGTATTTGACTATTGTATTCGAGACTCCTATTGTACCTTATTTTAATCTGATATGTATATAATAGCTTCATGAACTACTATCTTTTGTTTCCGCTGCATTTATTACTCTGTGTCTGTGATCTGTGATTATTTTATTTACTGTATATGTTCAGTTTTGCCAAATTTAAATTAACAATTCGGTATTTTGAATTATTCAAGTCCGACATGTGCTGATGCGAATGGTCCAAAATAGCGGGTTGTTACACATAATTACTACTATCAAATAGTGGGGGTTTAGTAGCAGCTTGTCCTTCTACAAAAGTGTTAAGGAAAGTGTTACTATCCATTTACACTTCTCAAAAATCAAGTTATGAATTTTTGAAAACCAGTGGCTCTGATACCAAATGTAGAAAAACGATCTGTAACAATCCTAATTCTAATTAACATTATTTAGGATATTTAATTGGATAATTAAATAAAATATTATAAAACGTTAAGGAGATTGAGATTTGATAATTAATGGGGTTGTGCCTTAATGAATAAATTAATAATAATGGTTTAAAACTTAATAAGAAGAAGGAATATATGCTAAGGGCAAATGAGAATAGATCTAAATTATTAAACATAAACCCTTATTCTCTTATTTCCTCCCTCACTTCATTCATTAAAAAATAGTTTAGGCCAGCCATAGCTAAGAGATTCAAGAGAAGATAAGCTAGGAAGAAGGATCAAAGCTTAGGGGAATCAAATCAACTACAAATCTCAACTTTCTTAAACCATTAAAGGTGAATAATAGTTATGCATCTCAAGTTGTATTTATTGTCTTCGGTTTTAAGTATTACACTAAAATGTTTTGATGATTATCATGCCATGTGTGAGTATTTGGATGATTATATGCTTATTGGTGAATTTATTGAATTTTCATGAAATTGTTTGATAAGTTTGAGCCAGAAAACCTATCATATGATACCCATTTGACTCAAAATTTTAATATGATGTTAGAAACATTATTTTAGAAGCCATTTTTAATTTCTTAATTTTTAGATTTAATGAAGATATTTGGCGAATTTCCTAAGGTTGAAAAATGGTTTATTTCTGATTTTAGTTATTAAAAATAATTAAATTATGCCTTTGAAATTTTTATATGTTAAAAAATATAATAAATCTGATTTATTATGATTTTTGGGGATTTTTCTCAAGTGTTTATGATTTATTATGATTTATTTGAGTTAGAAAAGCTTAATTATTATATTAAAATATTAATATAAAATGTATGGTTTGCAAATAATTTTGGAAATGATAAATCTACTCTAGTGCAGATTTTTGGAAAAGAATTGATAAAGAGTTTTGTCAGCCAATAGGAATTTGACAAAAATTGGGATTTGGTGAAAAAGATTTACTTTAAATAGAAAGAAATCAAATTTTGGGGAAATTACAGTTTTCCCATGCCGTAATCATTGACGTCGAAGCCAATGGAGCTGATTCTGTATGATGTCGACCCTAATGAATGCATAGGATATCACACTCAAGTGATATCGAAGGAATTCGCTGGGATTGGAGTCGACAGCGGAATGCTTGTCTTGGATATTAATGGAGTCGCATGCTTTATACTAATACCCTATATTATGATACTGCGCTTAATGACTTCATCCTTTATACCTATAGCGGTAGTGGTGCTGCATATCGCAAAGAGGCAAGGACGTCCCTACCCTTACTTTCAATATTAACCCCTATAGGCGGTGACGTCGCTCCTATACTTTCAAAGTGACTTACAATGGCGATAATAGTGCCGTGTTTTATCATTTCAACCTTAATGATTGCCGACTTTAATCTTGCCACGTTTTTTTGACTTCGGCTCTAATGAGGCCACGTTTGTAATGGCCATAGCGACGCCGCTTATTTTCTTTGAGGCATTGATGCGGATGCCCATCAACGTTGACACTTATCTTATGAAGCTTTATACTATGCAAACTAATGAGATTCGATACCACGCTATACGACATGGTTAACTTCGACCATATAGCCATTTCTTTTATAAGTTATAGATTTTAACATGATTTTCGATAATGAAGAAGGCCGATGACCCTTCAGGGCAAACTGGACGTCGATTTTTATCAACTTAATAGTTTTATCAAGTTTTGGCTTTTTAGCCTATAGCTTTGAGAGGCGATGACCTCAAATTATTTTGAACTTCATCATTATTGTTTTATAAAAACATATATCATGGCATAAATATTTTGAATGAAGCAAAGGACTATAATTTTCCTTGTTTTAAAGGTATGATTTCAAAGGTTAATCTTTTATAAAGAAGTATGTATTCAAGGAAATAAAAAGGGTATTTAGCCCAAAATTTTACTAAGGAGATTAGTTTTCTTATCATCTTTAGATAAGTTATGATAGGATGAATTGACTCAGAGATTAGAAAACCATATGAGACTTGTGTAGGATAGCGCCCTATACTTTAGCTCTTAGCCTCTAACTAATATAAGTCCAAAATTCCAGTGCGTAGGGTTTTGTCACGCGTAAGACTAAAAGTAGGTTTACGCATAGAAAAGAATATTCAATAACGGGATAGGTTATTGGTGAGCCCGCAAAACCATTAGGATCAAAGTGACTATAGGAATAGTAAGTTATGGATAGACCGTCCAGCTGCCTTCTAACAGTATGTTAGTAAATTTGATATATCTGGTAGGCCCGAGTTAGCTATAGGTTTGTAGTTACCCTAAGAAAACTATGATGTTGGGACGTATAATCCATTGACTTTGACATATTGGTCATGATTACCCATGTTCCATACGTGCACATTATTATTTATATTGCCTATTTTAACCATTGTGGTTGCAAGAATTATTTTGCAAAAGATATATTTTAAAAGAGATATTAGTGAGGGAAAACTTGTTCTGCTCAATGGCGGGGTCTCACTAGATATCCATAAATCGAGATGGCATATTATTATTTACACCAGGCTTTTTGTCTGACTCGAAGTTTATGTTTTCCCCTTAAACTCTCAGGTGCTCAAAATTTGATTTGAGTAGGTCGGGTGTAAGGGTTTTTCAGGTTAAGTAGGTTTTGTCGAATAAAGCTTCCGGCGATGTGCAGGAGGCAAAGCTAGCTATGTAGGAGTCTATTAATTACTATTATCCACTGTGTTATGTTAGTTGTATATATGAATATATTGACAGTAGATGTATCTGTCTATCATTAACTCTGATCAAGCAAAGGGCATCTTCATATGTCGCTCTTGGAGTATTTTGTAGTAATTATATTTTATTTGAACTTGGGCAATGTTTTGGGATTATGTAATGAATATGAAATATCATCTTTGAAATGTAATGAGAAAGTTTGCTTTGAAATTGCATTTAAAATTATTTCATATTCTTGTGCTTTGATGTTATTGATACAATTAACATTACCATATTTTGTCACCAGAAATTAATATTATATATGCTGCAGCATTTGTAGTGCTTAGTTTTGGACCTCAAAATGGGGATGTTACAACTTGGTATTAGAGCATAGGTTTATGTAAAAATAAAAGAATTTTTAAACTTAAAAATAGTTTTGAAAACATAATCCAAATGAATCAGAGAATAAAATTGGGGTGAGGGATGCGCTATAGTAACGTACTTGTATTTGATATATATATATATATATATATATATATATATATAAGTATACACTTTATCTCTATTCTCTCTCTCTCTTAGACGGTTCTTCCATATCATACTAAGGCTCAAATGCATATTTAAGGAAGTAAGATATAGAGTCTGGAAATGAAAGAGTGAATCTTGGTAGAGGAAGCACCACTACTAATGGAAATGTCAAGCCCAATACTAGAAGGAATTTGGGTCGACAAACAGGTGCTAATGTGGATGTAGGAACACCACCGGTTGATATGGTAGCAATGTATTAGTTCTTTGTCAACATGATGCAAGCAGGAGCCACTGCTAGATTAGTTGGTGGAAATGCTGGAGAATCTAATCAAGAAGTTTTAGTTGTCAACGATTATGATGTTTTGAGTAGAGACTATGCAAGATTTGGAGGGAAACCATTCATTGGAACTGAGGATGCGATGGAGATGGAGAACTAGTTGCTTCGTTGTGAAAGGATTTTCGCTGATCTTGGTTTGAATAACGAACAGAAAAGAAGATTGGCATCCAGGCAACTGCAAGGAGCTGCATTGTATTGGTGGAATAGTGTGACTGTTGGGGTAGCAGAAGAGACTTTGACTTGGACAAAATTCAGGAGAAGTTTGAAGAGAGGTTTATGTCTGAGATCGCTAAGTCAATTCTGTTATGGAAGTTTGCTGAATTGGTGCAAGGTGATATGATAGTGCTTGAGTATACAACCAGATTTGGGGAGCTATCCAGGTATGGGTATGCTACCGTGGATACTGTAATTAAGAGAAATGAGAAGTTCATCTGGAGTCTAAGATTTGAGCTTGCTAGGGCAACTTTACAACACCTTAGGGATCCATGTGACGTGATGGTAGAGATGGCTTTGAGAAATAAGGAAACGCTTACTCTCTTTAGTGGAAACAAAGCAGTGGAGACTCAGAGTGGGCAGAGTCAAAAAAGGAAGTTCTTTCAGAAGAAGAAAGGAGGAGTGCTAAAAAGGGAAAAGCATAAGTGTTGTGCTACAAGTGCAACAAGAAAGGGCATTTTGCAAACGAGTGTCGTTCAGGTGATGGAAAGACGGTCATTGGAAAGATGAACATCAAGTGCTTCAATTGTGACCATATTGGACATTACAAGAATCAGTGCAAGGAACCGGCAAAGATTGAGAAAGGAAAGGTGTTTGCCTTGGAGCCGACTACCTCGGGACCCACAACAGAGGAGAAAGGAAAGGCTGTAATGGGAGGTATGATTTTGATTCATGGCTTACCTGTTAGAGTATTGTTTGATATTAGTGCATCACATTCTTTTATATCTCGTTGTTTGGTAGATAAGCTTAACCTAGAACCCTCATACCTAGTTACTTCCTTAAGAGTTGCGAATCCGATAGGAGAATATGCAACTTTAGGGATGAGATGTGACACTTAGATTTGAATTATTAGGTCATATATTTGCCTGCAATTTTCATATGTTTGATTTCGTAAGCTTTGGGACTATTTTGGGTATGGACTAGTTAAGTAAATACGATGCTAGGATAATTTGCCAAGATAGGAAAATATCACTAAAACACCAAAATAGTAGCGACCGAATTATATACTCAATAGAGAATCCAAGTTCGATGTGTGCACTTTGTAGGGTCCAATAGAGGAGGAAGATGAGTTGAATTGGGTTTTCGTAGTTAGAGAATTTGTAGATGTTTTTGAGTTAGTTACGGGACCACCGTCGAAACGAGCTACTAAGTTTCGAATAGATCTTGTATCTAGAGGCGAACCCATAAGTAGACTGCATAGCAGAATGATACCCATCGAGAAGAAGGATTTAAAGGTGCAGCTGGTGGACTTAGAAGGAAATTTTTTTATTATACTAAGCAGTTCGCCTTGGGAATGGCCGTGGTGTTCGTGAGGAAACTGGATGGGTAGTTTATATTGTGTATTGATTATCATAAGTTGAATGAAAAGACGATAAAGGACCGATATCCTTTGTCGAGAATCGATGATTTATTTGATCAGTTGAGTGGAGCCAAAGTATTTTCTCAGTTATATTTAGCGATAGGGTTCCATCAATTGAGAATGGCGGAAGACAGTATTCCATTGACGGTGTTTAAAACAAGATATGGTTCATACGAGTGGTTAGTAATGCCATTCGGATTAACTAATATGCCTGTTTTCTTTGTAGATTTAATGAACCGAATCTTCTGAGAGCATTTAGATAGATTCGTGTTGGTATTCATAGATGACATTTTGATATATTCCAAGAATGAAAGAGATCATGAAGTTCATTTTAGGATAGTGCTTGAGACACTGAAGCGGCATCAACTAAAAGTGAAGTTTTCGAAGTGTCATTTTTGGAAGAAGGGGGTGAAGTTACTTGGTCATGTAGTCCGAGAAGAAGGTTTATCAATAGATCCAACTAAGATAGAAGCAGTTAATAACTGGAAGAGACCAGAGACAATGATAGAGATAAAGAGTTTTCTTGGACTAGCTGGCTATTACCGGAGATTCATTAAGGATTTCTCTTGTATAGCAGCATCGATGACTAAACTAATAAGGAAGGACGTAAAGTATGTTTGGACCGATAAATGTGAGGAGGCATTTCAGAAGCTGAAACATTTATTGACCAATGCACCATGTTAATTGTTTCGGATGGAAATCAAGATTTGGCGGTGTATACTGATGCACGTGGAATAGGATTAGGAGCTGTGTTAATGTAGAGGGGTAAAGTGATTGCTTATGCTTCACGACAACTCAGACCGCACGAAGTTAGATATCTGACTCATGACTTAGAGTTGGCTGTTGTAATATTTGCTTTAAAGGTGTGGAGATATTACCATTTGGGATAAAGATTCGAGTTGTATACGAATCACAAGTCTTTAAGGTACTTATTCTCTCAGAAGGAGTTGAATATGAGACAGTAGAGATGGTTGGAGTTTTTAGCTACTTATGATTTTGGAATTGAGTACATACCAGGGAAAGGAAACAAAGTCGTAGATGTTCTTAGCAGAAAACATCAAAATATAGTGTTAGCTATGTTGGTAGAGTGGAAGGATCTAAAAGCATTGACTACCTGTAGTGTGCAGTTACAATCGACTGCTAGTTCTAGTCAGAGTACCGCAATATTATCTTGTTTGGAAGTTCGACCAATACTGATCATTAGAATTGCTTGTAAGCAAAGAGATGATCCATTGCTAGTTGAAAGAATTAGAAGATTGGAAGGTAGAACTGAGATTGATGATTTGAAGTATTTTACCTTGACCAAAATGGATGGTTAGAAAGAAAGGATGGATATGTGTTCCTGATGCGAGAGACCTAAGAGAAGAAGTACTTAGGGAATATCATCGATCGAAGTTTACTATTCATCCTGGAGGAACTAAGATGTATCAGGATATGAAGAGAAGTTTCTTCTGGGAAAGCGTGAAAAGGGATCTAGGCTTATGGGTACAATAGTGTCCGAATTGCAACAAGTAAAAGTCGAACATCAGAAGCCTAGTGGATTGCTTCAACCTTTGGATATACTAGTTTGGAAATGAGATTATATATATATGGATTTCATAGATGGTTTGCCAAGGTCGAACAGGGGACATGAAAGTATCTAGATCGTGGTAGATAGATTGACCAAGAGTGCACACTTTATTCCCATTAAGTCGACAAGGATGGCACATGTTTTAGCAAAGTTATTCATGTAGAATATAGTTAGACTGCATGGAGTTCCTAGTAGTATAGTCAGCGACAGAGATTCTTTATTTACTAGTGGATTCTGGAAGAGTCTACAAGAGGTTTTAAGTACCAATCTTAAGATGAGTACCGCTTACCATCCGTAGACAGATAGGCAAACAGAAAGAGTTAACAAAGTCTTAGAAGATTTGTATTATGGGAAGATCATCTATACTTAGCCAAGTTTTTGTATAACAATAGTTATCAGACTAGTATAGGGATGGCACCGTTTGAAGCTTTGTATGGAAGACCATGCAAATCTCCAGTATGCTGGTTAGAGACCGGAGATAGATTAGTTCTTGGTCCAAATATGGTAAGAGAAGCCGTAGAAAAGATCGAGTTGATTCGAGTTAGAATAAAGGAAGCTCAGTCTAGTCAGAAAAGTTACGCGGGCAAGAGATGGAAAGACTTAGAATTCTCAGTTGGAGGTTATGTTTTTGTCAAAGTATCACCAATGAAGGGTGTAATAAGATTTGGGAAGTCGTGGAAATTGGCACCTTGGTTTGTTGGACCATTTCCTATTATATAAAGAATTGGGAAACTCGCTTACATGATAGAGTTACCGAATACTTTGGCAGGAGTCTATAACGTTTTCCGTATTTCTCATCTAAGAAAGTGTATTTGAGATCCAGAGACTACTATCACTCTATTTGCATTGGAAAACTTAGTAGTGGAGCTGGACATGACTAATGCTAGACATCCAGTGCGTATGGTGGCAAGAGATGAAAAGAAGCTAAGGAGCAAGATAGTCATATTAGTAAAAGTCCAGTGGAGTGATGATGAGAGAGACTGTACTTGGAAGACAGAAGATAGGATAAGGGACACGCATCCTGAATTGTTTGATGGTATGTTTTACATCTATGCTTATATGTTTTATGTGTAAACCTTTTCGTAACTTCGAGGACGAAATACTTTAAGGAGGGGAGTCTGTAACAACCCTAATTTAGTTAACATAATTTAGGATATTTAATTAGATAAATTAAATAAAATAATGCAAAAAGGTTAAGGAGATTGAGATTTGATAATTAATAGGGATAGTCGTGCCTTAATGAATAAGTTAATAAAATGGTTTAAAACTTAATAAGAAAGCGAAATATATGCTAAGGGAAAAATGGGAATAGATCTAAATTCTTAAACATAAACCATTATTCTCTTATTTCTCCCTCACTTCATTCATTACAAACGAAACTAAAATAGTTTAGGCCGGCCATAACTAGGAGATTCAAGTAGAAGATAAGCTAGGAAGAAGGATCAAAGCTTAAGGGAATGAAATACAAATCTCAACCTTCTTAAACCATTCAAGGTGAATAATAGTTATGCATCTCAAGTTTTAATTATTGTTTTTTATTTTAAGTATAAACCTGAAATGTTTTGATGATTATTATGCCATGTGTGAGTATTTGGATGATTATATGCTTGTTGGTGAATTTATTGAATTCTTATGAAATTGTTTGATAAGTTTGAGTTAGAAAACCTATCATATGATACCCATTTGACTCGAAATTTTAATATAATGTTAGAAATATTATTTTGGAAGTGGGTTTTTAATTTCATAATTTTTTGATTTAATGAGAATATTTGGTGAATTTTCTAAGGTTGGAAAATGGTTTATTTTGGTTTTTAATTATTAAAAATAATTAAATTATAATTTTGGGCTCGAAATTTTTATATGAAAAAGAATATAATAAATATATTTGTTAAGGATTTTTCCCAAGTGTTTATGATTTATTATGAATTATTTGAGCTGAAAAGCATAATTGTTTTTTTAGCAAAGCTAGCGGGGTTGACTGGTCCCTTACTAGTTTTTATTGCAAAAGATCAATAAAAAAACATGTCTTAGAACTTGCTTTAAAACATGGAAACATTCAAAAAAATAAGCACATTGGAAAGAAAACAAAGGAGAACACAAAATAGCTACTTCCAAAAATTCAACCGATGAACAGAAAAAGCATGCTTACTTAACCTCATCCCACGTTCAATTTCATTTTTCAGCACATTCCATAAAATTACATGACTTCTCGAATTCTTATCAAAATATCTTAGGTTCCTTTCCTCCCAAACAAGTTTCAAGTATTTCTTTAAATTAAAGAATAGCAGAATACAATCATCTTCCCTCCATTTAGTTGCCTTATAAATCAGTCCTACAATTGTAGAAACACCTGACACATTCTGCTTACCTACCTTACCCATTAGCCTAACCCATAGAAACATAAGTTCATAGCATTCAAAAAACAGATGGTGGGTAATCTCGGCGTGAGATTTGCAGAAAGCACACATGGGATCAACTTGCATGCCATAGGAAGTCATCTTGTCTTTTGTCATGAGGGCATTCATCAAAAACTTCCACATCATAAGATTGTCTCTGCTGGGAGAGTGCATATTCCATATAACTTTGGACCACAAGAAATCAGGCATATCATTTAAGTTTGTAAGGAGATTGTAAACCACTGAAATGAATTGAGACTTTTCATTCCAAAGAAGTGAATCAGTTTCAGCAGGTAGGTAAGAAATACCATTCATCCTATTCCACAAGGCCCTAATGACTTGATTGCTGGAGTATGGCATTTGAAGGATGCCATCAACAATAAAATCAGATGCCAATGCATTCCTGCTGATTCCAGACTGAATAATCTACTGAGGAGACAACTTGGTTGATAAAATCAAGCTATAATCCATCCATAGGTCATTACAAAAACTTTTAAGCTATCATCTGAGAGAGAAAATTTAAGATAAGGGATGAATGTACTTCTCAAATCAAGGATTTTCCTCCATATCTAGCTGCAATTTTGGGGGACTTCCATGGACCAAAAAAGTTTGCTTCCTATATTATGTCTCCAAGACCAGTCAACCCAAATACTATCATGCCTAAAAAGCAATGAATTAAAGTGAAAACTGAAAGCTGCCTTGTTTCATTTTCCAATGTTAAGTATTCCAAGACCACCCTTGTTTTTTGACTTCTCAAACTTAGAGAAAGAACATGGCATAGTTTTCCTAGCATGAATGCTACCAGTCCAGAAAAACCTTAGCATGGCATTTCTTAAGATTTTCAAAAGCTTTAAGGGGAGAATAAAAGACCTAGCCCAATACATCATCATAGAAAAACTAATTACTTTAATAAGGACAAGCCTACCTGCTTGAGAAAGAAATTAGTTGGCCCAACAGTTCATGATAGAAGTTAGCTTATCATAAAGAGGGAGGCAGTTGGTAGTTGTGACTCTTGAGGTACAAAGAGGAAGCCCAAGGTATGTCATATCATTTTGCATTGGTTGTAATCCAGAGGAGGAAGTTAACAACTCAGCAGTAGTAGAAGAAATTCTAGAAAAAAGAATATGGGAGTTGAGAGAATTTGACTTTAAACCAAAGATTGAATAAAAAGAGTCTAAGATACTTTTGATGTAGGAAATGGAATCATTATCAGGCTTGGTGAATGTCATGATATCATCAGCAAACAAAAGAGAGGAGACATGCGGGGTTTTACACTTAGGATGAAATAGAATCTTATTATTAAGAAATTTCTTTGAGATCATGCAAGTGAAGACTTCCATAACAAGAATGAAAATATAAGATGATATAGGGTCACCCTATCGAATACCCTGCTTGCTTCTAAACTAGCCAGAAGTGTTACCATTGTACTTAAGGGAGAAGGAAGGAATTGAAATGCATACATATATCCATGCGACAAAAGCCTTTGGAAATCTCATAAGAGCAATAATTTGAACTATTGATGACCAGTGAATACTGTCATGGGCCTTTCATAAATCTAGCTTTAACATTGCACTGGGGGTAGCTTGAACCCTACCATATCCCTTTAATAATTCATATTCCAGCATAACATTGTTTAGAATACTTCTATTAGGAAGAGATGCAACTTGATTATTAGAAATTATTCTAGGCAGTACTTTTACAAGCCTTGAAGCTAAATTTTTTGAAATACACTTATACGTTACATTACAGCAGGATGTAGGTCTAAAGGAGGTATGAAGAGGCTGGGTTGGTCTTGGGGACGAGGACCAGATTTGTTGCATTAACTTGACCAAGCAACTTGAATTTATCAAAAAAATTGTGAACTGCTTTGCAGGAATCAGCTTCAATTAATTCCCAGCTACGTGTGAAGAACAAAATATTGAAGCCATCAGGACCATCACTGGATTTCTTATTCATAGAAAAAAGGGCACTCTTTATTTCATCATTGGTTGCTGACTAACTGAGAAGCCTCCTCAGAAAGAATACTAAGAAGGTGAATTTCAGAGAGTAAGTCTAGATTTGGTTCAAAATTTGTTGAGTTACCAAGCAATCCTGTGAAGTAGTCAAGCAAAGCATTGTCCACATTCTTAGGGGTTGTGTGCAAAAACCTCCTCTTATCATAAATAATTTCTATTTTCTCCCTAGCTTGTTAAATCTTTAGAGAAGCATGAAAAAAAGCAGAATTATTATCACCTTCAAAAGCCCAGATATGGTGTAGTTGCTGCTTTCTCATACCCCCCTCCAAATTTAAAGCTTCATTAAGTGCAAAAAAGCCTACTTTCCTCTCTAGCAGCAGTTGTGTCATAAGGGTTAGGCATCATAAGTTCTTGAGACTCATTGATCCGGATCCTAAGCTTAGATGAAATGAGATTACCATCACCAAACTTACTTTTTGCCCAATTCCTTAGAGCAACCTTAGTGGCTTTAAGCTTCTTGCAAAAAATATACATAGGGTTTCCAAAGAAATCATTAGTCCAAGCATTTGATAATATATTAGTATACTCAGGTTCATAAACCCAAGCATTATAAAATTTAAAACTTCTTTTCTCTTTAGAAGGCCGCTGGCCAGTAGATATGATGAGGAAAGAGTGGTCAGAAAAGATAGGAAATGGCAAGAAGGCTGATAAGGTTGGCCATGAAGATAAGGCTTGAAAGTTACAAAAAGAATGATCAATTGTAGAGAAAGTTCTAACTCCACTTCTACTCCTATTATTCCAAGAGTATTTTGCACCAGAACTATTGATTGAGAGGAGACATGAATCATGTATAGCAGTATTTAAAGGGAGAACATCCTTTGGCAAAAGAGGAAGACCGCCATGCTTGTCATGAAAGTTAAGGCAACAGTTAAAGTCACCAAACACCAGCCATGGGTGGGAGTCCTGCCTGAAAGCTGGAAGGAGATTAAGAAGAGATTGTCGAGAGATAAGAGAATTATTAGCACATATGATGGCGAGATAAAAGTAAGAGTTAGATTGCAATAAAGTTGCATGAAAATGTATGACGTGAAGTAAAGAGAATTGGGAGCAATGAAAGAACAGAAGGATCATGGAGAACCATGATGTTGAATATGCTATTATATGATTTTTGTTTAATGATAATAAACATATATATATATATATATATTCATTTAAATGTATTTGTTATTGTACTATTTTATTTTCATCTAATTAAATAAATATTTGTTGAATAAAATGAATAACACAGAATTTAATTGAATAAAATAAATAACACAGAATTTATATTCAAACAGATATTTTTTTCAAACAAATATTTTATTACAATTTTGAATAGTACAAATTTGAGCTCTCACTATATATACACATTTTTCAATTACATTTTAATTTCAATTACATCACATTTCTCACTATACATACATTTGCACCTCACTACATATCACTCGTTCACTCGTACTTGATCTTCAACTATATTGCAATTTGTATCCAGCATCTGAGTTATCTGCAAAATACACACTGACGTAGTAAAATTGAAAAGGAAATATTTGTGCAGTGTAAAGTAAAATGTGTATTTTGAAAATGTTATTTGCTTCAGTTATTTGGGTTGTTCGTCATCATTTAATTTTGAATTCATCTTACACGAACAGCTTGTGACATGCATAGTGTATCACCGTACATGCCACAAGGCCGTGCACACCGATATACACTTGACAAAACTACATGGATAGGTGAGTACAAGGTCAAACCCGAGACGAAGCTGGATTCAACTCAGGTATAAAGTGATGTAAACATGAAGCCATCAACAATAGAGGCTAGACAGTCCAACCAGACTCGAGTGCACATGAAGACAGTTCTAATGAGTCAATATCAAACCAAATGGCAAACAAGTATACTTAATGTAAAGATATCAAGTGAAGGCCACACAAGCTACGGACTACAAGTGCATAGCACCAATGGAGCAAGTTTTAAACAACCAGACATCATGAACCAGCTCATATGCAACTCATCACAAAAATGCAAACTGTCAACAGTGGTGACACACACATACATAAGAACATCAAAGAACAGACCCAACAACACTTTCAACATGTACAAAGCACAAAGGCAGTTTCAAAAGAACAAGAACACACAAGGGCTGCAACAAAGACATAGCAGATGCATGGAGACTCAAGTGAAACGAATCAGTACAACACAAATGTACTTGAGACAACCAGACTATATGCAAGCAAGGCTATGACTTCAAGTACAAATGCACATCAACACTACACCAGATCATAAAACAATGTACACAGACTATACACATGAATGCATACAACATACATACAGTTCAAGCCTCAATCATTTAAACTCAAGGCAAGAGCAACACAATAAAATGAACCGGAGGTAGACAAGACCACAGTGTACCAGATAAGTGAAACATGGAGATGACATTGATGTGCACATGTAGAACAGTGGACAGAGCTCAATGCAACCCAGACAAATGTCACGATACAACTACAGATGCATGCAAGTCAGAAAATCAAGTGCAACATCAACACGGCAGTGGACAGAGCAGTGCAGACCAACCAAGTGAACACATAACAACGATAATAGTCAAGCATTCTAAAAAAAGGGCAGTACAGTTTCAAATGCAACAAACTGGTGAACAAGTGACTGTGATCAAGCAACATAGCAACTATCATATGTATATACGCAGTGACTCAAGGAAATATGCAATACAACAAAGTGGACTGTGCAATCAACCAAGTGGATAGGCACACACATATATACATACATGTATGTATATATACACGTGAACAAAACTGAAGTGCACTATACCAGCAAGCACTCTGGTTGACAGGAAAGAGCTTTAAAGTTAACAGTTCAAAGTTTCGACTGCAACAAAAATGAAGTACACGGCATACATAGATACATGTACATACATACATACATACATACATACATATATATATATATATATGATGTATGTGTAGTGATAACCATTACAACAGCTCGAATGACCAAGTGCAGACTCAAACATTGATTGCACCAGTGTAGTGGACAAAAAGACAGTAATCAAACAAGAAACAAGTCAGAATCAAAACCAGTTCAAATAAGAATCAAAGCAGCAGTTTCAAACCAAGTCAAGATGCCAAAGAATCTAAGCCGTGATGACCAAGGTAGTAGTAACAGCAAACCAAACAAAGTTACACTGATTGAACGAGTCCACAAAATCAAAGTGCCGAAGTCAAAAGAAAAAAGAATGGAATCAAATCAGCCGTGGTGACCAAGGAATCGAACAAGTAAAATTCAAAGTCGTGATATTCAAGCAACGAAATTATACGTATTGAAGAAGTCAGAAAATATCATCATCGTTCAAGCATAATCGAATGGCCGAGTTAAATTAACTGAAGAATTCAAACAGAAGTATACAAATGAAAATTAAGGGGTTCGAACCCTATTTAACCCGTTAACATCATCGGCATTCGAAATCATTCGAGTTCAAGCAAAAAATCAGAGAGTAAGCATCAATCCAAAACTCGAATCAAGTTGAGTATAATATAAATCGAAAAAGGGACAAACATACCAATTCAAACCATCGTTCAATCTCGACAAGTTGAAGCAGCCGAAGTAGAACAAAGTAGCAATCAATCCAAAGCAAACCCATATCTCAATTGAAGCAAAAGAACAAGCGGCGACTTCAACCTGCAAAACCCTAAATCAGAAAGAAGAACGAACGAAGAAACAAAAGGATATGGGCCAAGGAAATAAAAGGGAGATTTCTTTATATTTTTGTTGGGCCGGTTATAGTTAAATATAATTTGGGCTTAATATTTATAATTAGGGCTTTTGTGTTTAATTTTTTTTAAATTTATAAATTTCTTTTAATCTTCTTGTAAATTCTTGTCGTGTGACTAGGGGACGAACTACGATGGTGTAGTTCGAGAATTCGCAACTCAGTGGATGAGTTATGGTAGGGTTTTAAGCGTAGAGTTAGGCTAGTCGATAGCGGGTGTCGTGAGTTTACGCGTGTAAGCGTTTTGCTACTTAATTTCTAGTAGAAACCTTGAGGGCAGCACGTAAACAGGGTTTTGCCGAAGCTGGGTAAATCTATGTTGTTCTATTTCTATTTTTATTATTCTGCTATTATCTGTGTTGCAATTATTTTATATACTTCTACATTAAATTTTTATAATTATTAGTATCACCATATTCACCCCCCTCTAGGGTGAAATCGATCCTACAAGTGGTATCAAAGCAGGTTAATAGCAAGGATGTCTAACCCTAGTTGCAAATCTAGCGAGAGTCAGTCCAGTATTATTCCTCCTATTTTTGATGGAACAGATTTTTTAAATTGGAAATTAAAAATTGAATTGTATTTAAAATCTGTTAATTTTAAATGTTGGGATATAATTGAAAATGGGTGTGATATAATAGACGAGAAAAATACTTCGATTAATGCTCTTGTTATGCATATACTATATTCTCATATTCATCGAAATAATTTTAACTATATCTCTCATTGTGAAAGTGCACAGGAAATCTGGAATGCTTTTGATGCAATATATGGTGCAAAATAAACGACGGTGAGAAATCCCCTACAACCGACTCAGTTGAAGAAATGTGCTTGACAGGATTTGACAGCAGTGATGAAGATTCAATAGCCGATGAGATAAGTGATCTTTTATTTCATGATTTAGTTCTCTTGTGCCAAAAATTAATTGAAAATAATAAAGCTCTTGAGTTGAAAAATAATAAGTTGGAAAGGGAACAAGCTAAACTTCATCAGAAAAATAATGATTTGGAAAAGTAGCTTAAAAATATTAAGAAAAATAAAATTTCTAATTGGAAAAGGTGTTTGGACCATGAAAAAGAATTTGCATGTTTTCATGAATACTTTCAAAAGTTAGAAAACGAAATTTTAATACGAGAGAAAAACAAAACTGAGTTGATTTGTAAAAACAACATTTTGCAAAAAGAGTTGGATAGTTTTAAGAAGTTAGAAGGTTCTAAATGTGCGATTTTTGAAAAGAAATTAAATGAAGTCAATGAAAATTTCAAAACCTTTGAAAAAGAAAACGTGAGTTTGAGCAAATCTGAAATTATTCGATTAAACCACGAGTTTGAAAAGGAAATTTAAAAAATCAAGGATTTTGAAAAAATTGAATTTGAAAAACTCCAACTCTGTGAAACTGAGCTGCTTGAAATTGAGACTAAAATTAGAGAGCTTAAAAATGAAAATATGGACTTGAAAATGAAGAATTTTGAAAAGAGAGACAGTACCATTAGTTGTTGTTCGAAGCTAATAAATGAAAATAAACTTTTAAAATCCAAAGTTAATAAACTTGAGTTGATTACTCGAAATTTTTTCCCTAGAGAAAAATCATTTAATATGTTCTTAGAAAATCAACTCTTTGTGAATAAAAGGAAAGGACTTGGATTTGAAAAAGTGTCAAAATATGAACAACTAATAACACTATTAAGGGGAAAAGTGTGATACCCAAACACGTAAAGTGTGAAAATATTGGACATGGCAAGAATAATTGTCGAAATATATACAAACACAAAACCGTTAAACAAATATGGATTCCAAAAGGCACGGATATAAAATTCCTTAGAGTCAAACAAATCTGGGTGCCAAAAGGAACAAATATAAATAGTCTTGGGGTCTACACAAATATATTTTTCAAAATCTTTTGCAACTAACAACCATGGATCTATAAAAACAAATAGGTCACAATTTTTTTCTCTCGTGTAGGTGTGGTGGCAGGCTAAGGAACAACAACAGTGTTACCTGGATTCTGGCTGTTCCAGGCACACAATGGGCGACAAATCAAAGTTCCTTAGCCTAGTATAAAGGTGGCAAAATCACAATGGGCAACAATGAAAAATTATCATAAAATAGGTAACGGTACATCCATCTTGAACAATATATTAAATGTGATAATATGCACCATAATCTGAATTAAATCAACTAGTTATGTGATGAAGAAAAGAATGTTGATTTTGGTTCTGACTTATTCAAAATTGTTGGCCAATTATATTTTTATGTCGAGAACACTACATGTACCTCTAGAGACTTTGAACTATTTTACATAAAATTGTTTGGAATAATGATGGTGTTTTATTGATTGATGATGATACATGTGGATATATTTGTTTATTCTTGATCTATCATTATGATTCACTGTTTGATTGCACGGTTTCAATTCAAATTCAAAAGAATTTCATTTAAAAGCTGTAAAAAGGATTTTAAGGAATTTGTTGCAACTTCGTGATCTGGTCTATGATATCTAATGATAAATTTGAGTCAATAAGAAATTCAGATGCAGATTACACTGGTAATCTAGTTGATAGAAAAATTACTAGTGGAACGTATTTTATATAGAGACATTCATTAGCTGCATCATATTTTCGAAAAAAAATATGCATATGTTTCATTTCAAATAATTCAATTAGCAGACATTTTTCTTATAAAACCCCTTCCAGAAAATAGTTTTTTGTTGACCTTGTTTCAGATTAGTCATTTTAGAAAATTTGAT
Source organism: Allium fistulosum (assembly GCA_030737815.1). Classification (NCBI taxonomy): domain Eukaryota; kingdom Viridiplantae; phylum Streptophyta; class Magnoliopsida; order Asparagales; family Amaryllidaceae; genus Allium; species Allium fistulosum. The sequence continues at coordinate 1,531,714,059 of CM060902.1, forward strand.
TTTATAATTATTTCTGGATTTGATCTTAAATGACTGCATTAACTAATCTGACTCCCTACTGATTATCAAAAAGATAAATAGTGATTGAAAAAGTGATGAGTGTCGATATTAATCATACATTATGACTTGAGACAGTATATTTAGTCAATTTCTTTAGAAATTTAAACAAGATTTATAATTACTTTTGTTGGTAAAAATTCCATGACCATCTCTATTTCTATCATATTTCTAACGACCATCACTCATCAAAATCCAATATAGTATGTCAATATGTGGTATTTTTAAACGGGAAATTATTCGTTTTCATTTTATTTATTTTTTTTAAAAAAACATCCAAAGTATTCACTCTCATTTAAATGTCCTCACGGTTATGCATGGGTGAATTACTTGGAATATTTGTATATGTGCTTTCATGCTCATTTAAAAGTCCTCATGGTTATGCATGTATGGAACACATATCAAAATTGGTTATTAAATAGACAAGTTGATTCTAATCCCATTTAAAAGAACTCACGGTTATGCGTGGTTAGAAGATACTTGAATTCATTTTTATAAAAAATTGGGAATACTACTAATCTCATTTAAATGTCTTAACGGTTATACATGGTTAGTAGATATTCAAATTCCTGATATAAATTTACCACAAATAGACACAACTATATGGTTTTATCCCTATCATTCTAAAGTGGAATATGTGCCTAACAGAGTACTTATGATTTTTGTTTGATTTTTTTTTGAAATTTAATATTTATACTCGATTGGGTATTAATGTTGTATTAATGTCTATCACTTTATCTCTATATTTTCTAACACTATTACTCTTTTGCTGATAACAAAAGGGAGAGAGAAAAGTTAAGATTTTGGTAAATAAAGGTCAAATATTTTATTTCAATATTTCCATATAGGTTCATTTGCATATTTTTATTTATTTTCATGCATATATGAAGAGGGAGCTTTGTTGTTGAGTGGGAGCATTCAAATAGGGGGATCAAATTGAATGATCAAATACATTTAATAAATTCAAAATCTTAAATATATGCTTGTTATCATCAGAAGGGGGAGATTGTTGAATATGCTATTATATGATTTTTTTATGATAATAAACATATATATATATTCATTTAAATGTATTTGTTATTGTACTATTTTATTTTCATATAATTAAATGAATATTTGTTAAATAAAATGAATAACACAGAATTTAATTGAATAAAATAAATAACACAGAATTTATATTCAAACGGATATTTTATTACAATTTTGAATAGTACAAATTTGAGCTCTCACTATATATACACATTTTTCAATTACATTTCAATTACATCACATTTCTCACTATACATACATTTGCACCTCACTACATATCACTCGTTCACTCGTACTTGATCTTCAACTGTATTGCAATTTGTATCCAGCATCCGAGTTATCTGCAAAATACACACTGACACAGTAAAATTGAAAAGGAAATATTTGTGTAGTGTAAAGTAAAATGTGTATTTTGAAAATGTTATTTGCCTCAGTTATTTGGGTTGTTCGTCATCATTTAATTTTGAATTCATCTTACATGAACAACTTGTGACATGCACAGTGTATCACCATACATGCCACAAGGCCATGCACACCGATATACACTTGAAAAAACTGCAGGGACAAGTGAGCACAAGGTCAAACCCGAGCCGAAGCTGGATTCAACTCAGGTATAAAGTGATGTACACATGAAGCCAGCAACAATAGAGGCTAGACAGTCCAACCAGACTCGAGTACACATGAAGACAGTTTTAATGAGTCAATATCAAACCAAACAGCAAATAAGTATACTTAATGTAAAGATATTAAGTGAAGGCCACACAAGCTACAGACTACAAGTGCAAAGCACCAATGGAGCAAGTCATAAACAACCAGACAACATGAACCAGCTCATATGCAACTCATCACAAAAATGCAAACTGTCAACAGCGGTGACACACACATACATCAGAACATCAAAGAACAGACCCAACAACACTTTCAACATGTACAAAGCTCAAAGGCAGTTTCAAAAGAACAAGACCATACAAGGGCTGCAACAAAGACATAGCAGATGCATAGAGACTCAAGTGAAATGAATCAGTACAGCACAAATGTACTTGATACAACCAGACTATATGCAAGCAAGGCTACGACTTCAAGTACAAATGCACATCAACACTACACCAGATCATTAAACAATGTTCACAGACTATACACATGAATGCATACAACATACATACAGTTCAAGCCTCAATCATTTAAACTCAAGGCAAGAGCAACATAATAAAATGAACCAAAGGTAGACAAGACCACAGTGTACCAGATAAGTGAAACATGGAGATGACATTGATGTGCACATGTAGAACAACGAACTGAGCTCAATGCAACCCAGACAAATGTCATGATACAACTACATATGCAAGCAAGTCAGAAAATCAAGTGCAACATCAACACAGCAGTGGACAGAGAGCAGTGCAGACCAACCAAGTGAACATATAACATCGATAGTAGTCAAGCATTCAAACAAGACCAAGGCAGTATAGTTTCAAATGTAATAGACCGACAAACAAGTGACTATGATCAAGCAACATAGCAACTAGCACATGTATATACACTGTGACTCAAGGAAATATGCAATACTACAAAGTGGACTGTGCAATCAACCAAGTGCATAGACACACACATATATACATTCATGTATGTATGTATGTATATACATGAACAAAACTGAAGTGCACTATACCAGCAAGCACTCGGGTTGACAGGACAGAGCTTTAAAGTTAACAGTTCAAAGTTTCGACTGCAACAAAACTGAAGGTGCATATAATATGCCTATGCTTAAGGACGTTGCTTAAATGATTCAAAATATGATGTTACCTCAAAAATCTATAAACGATGAATTTGGTCATAATGTCGCACTGCTGGTTAAGGTAACATCGTGAACTTTAATATTTGAAGCGTTCGATATTGATTGCTGATCGAATTCACATACGTGAGACGCACAACTGAAGGTGACTGGTCTCATAAAATACCTTCCGATTTAATCGATTTATAAAGTGTTATAAACTAATTAAATTAATTAGTATAAAGGTTATATTAATTATTGTGAGTGCTTATAGTAACTGTAGTGCTTTAGAAAATTTGATAGCTTTTAGAAAAATTTGGATGGTCTCATGTAATTATTTAAATGTCTATTAATTGTTAGTACATTTATTTAAGTTACAAAGCATATTAGCATTAAATGAGATTTAATATCAGTAAACTTTTGAATATGAATTTAAATAGGGAAAAGGGATCGAAGTTTGGAATGAATATGGGGTGGCCATATAATGATATGGCATGAGTGAAATGTATTTGGTGAGAAGTGGAAAAGGGAAAGAAATATTTTGTTGAAAATTTGTCTCTTCCTATTCATTCTTTATAAATACCAGCCTTCACTCTCATTCTCATTTTTCACTAAAAACCCTAAACCTAGCATCATAATTCTATCAAATCTGCAACTACAAGCCTCCTCCTTGGTAAAGAAATTTGGTCGTTGCTAACTCAAATTGATGAATTTGGAATTTCTAAAGCGGACAACCAGTTTAAGATGTGATGAGTAGGCATATCGGAAAGGTGAATTCATGTTTTAGTCTATTACAATATCCCTAACCTAATATCATATTTGGCTTCGATCATTAATTTACTTGTAACATAGGTTTGTGAATTTATTTTAACAAATTATGTTTAATGGATTTAATGTTGATGTATAATTTTAATGTTTGTTAGCATATACATGTTTGAATTGTTTGAAAAATATAATTAAAGGAAATAATAATAATCATTACTTCTAATTTTGGTCATAGATTATTGATATATATTCACTACATATTCAATATAATATTGTTTAAAAGATTATACTTATGTCAGTGGCATTTAATGTATTGATGAAATCAACAAAATATTTTTGTGCAGTACATGCACTTGTCTTCTTAAAAGAAAATTGGCCCTACCTACATAAATATATACGTGTGTGTATAGTTATTTAAATATGATTTATGTTTATTTAGATGTTACACATACCTTAAACTAAATTTAGATCTTAGTTTCTACAAATTCGATACCTTATTAATTAACTGAATTACACATATGTTACTATAAATATCTAAGGTATATTTTCAGAGTAATATTTTTTGGCTATTAAAGTATGTGTATATTTCGTGATATAACTACTATACATACTTACTTACATAATTAATAAAAGCATCCACTTAAAGTGTGTGTGTGTGTGTGTAAGTATGTATGTATGTGACATTAATATGTATGCTTATGGAACCATATGCATGTACACACGCACACACACTTAAACATATGTACATACTTGTATTTATATATATGACATTGATACGTATATAAAGGACCTTGTATACATATATATTACTATAGTATATATATGCATACATTAGTTATGAATCCCAATAACCATATGTATATATGAATTATATACACATGTGTGGAATTTTTTTCATTTGCTATGTTTTATTAGATGCAATATCACTTTGATTGATACACGCATGTAATACGTTACAAAATCAAACATTGAAATAAATAATAATAAATGTCATTAAACCTGATATAAAAAAATTTAATTATTTATACAAGCGAACTAAAGGTCCAATAAGGTAAATTTCTTTGAAATTTACCCAGCTAACCCGCTGTCAAACGCACCGGAAGCAACAATGATATCAGAGTCCGATATGGTTATATACATAATGAGTCAGCATTTAGGCTAACTTCTAGGATTTTCTTTCTAGTGGGTGTTTAGAAAAAAGTGTTTAGGCTTGGGGTTGGAGTAACAAGTATCCTCCCCTCCCTGGCTTTAGCTTGGCTCGCTAGATGGTTTGATTTTAAGGGTTGGCCCAAATGTAAAGCCCAAAAGTATTTTGGGCCTTAGGGAAAATTCAAATATCGTATTGAATTATTATAAAAGAAATTTGAATTTAAAGAGTTAAATTCAAACTATGATTTTTTTTATAAACATTATAAAAGAAATAAATCTAAAATGTTTAAATTAATATAATTGTAATTGTGACAATTATATGTGTGTGTGTAAAATTATGAAGGTTATAATTTATGTATGGGTATAGTTAAAACATATAATTATGATTCTTTTAATTATATAGTACCTCAAAAAAATTAAGTTAATATTTAAATTTATAATATTTAGATTAATTAAAATGTATAATAATATACACATGTATATGTAGATTATAATTGTTATCATATTATATGTGTTTAAATACATACATACATATATATAATAAAAGTTATAATTATATGATATTTCCTCAAAATAGTTTTGAAATAATAAATTACAATTTCTGAAATTTAAAATTAATTAAAAAGTTATTTAAAATTAATAACTAATTAAAAAAATTAGTTCATTAAATAAATATATATATCTCTACTACTAATAATGTAAATTCAATGAACTAATTTCAACCGCGTCTTTCTGAAATACCTGAAATGCCCTTACTTTCCCATCAGGCCCGCATGCATGCCTCCCATCTCCTTTACCGGTTCGTAAAACCTAACTATTTCTCTTCCCCCACGTTCCTAAATTCAATTCCTCAAAACCTAGATTTCATTCATCACCATCATCCAATCCCAAGAAATTGGTTTCTTTTACTTCTCAACACTGGTAGCACCACCAGAGACGTAGCGTCTATGATGTGCGATTGGATGGGTCACCAAAGATAGCTCACGTGTGTTACCACCTTCTTCTTTCTCTCAAAGGTATGGTTCTTTATAATTTATATATTTTATTAAAATGTTTACATGTTCCAATTTCCTTTAATTTTTGACATCGTTACTTATTATTTTTTGTTTTGTTTGATCTGATTTGTGAATGTCAGATATAATTTTTCCAATCTGATTTCTGATTCACGAAGAGATATTGTTATAAACAAAACCAGTGAATCCATATAACTTTCGACATCGTTACTCACTGGTTCTGATTTGATTTGTGAGTCTATGATGTCAATGGCAGTTTTTCAATCTAATTGCGATTCACGAAATAAAATTTATAACTGAATTGTCGATCCGATGATGAGTTACCACTACTATGAATCAAATTTATAACTTGAAATCGACTGATCCAGGCAATCGTCTTCAGCACTCCATTTTTGTAAGTTAGATCTATTGAAATGATTTTTTGAAAATTCTTTGTAGGTTTTGCCCATTCTTATCACATGTAATTAACAACGCTATCCAGTTTACTTTCAAATCATAACTAATGCGTATGTTGTGAATTGAGTAATATTACTCACAATTATTTTTTGCTCTCAGTTTGTCAACACTTTCAATAGCAATACTGATTACAAAATCTATTTGGTACCTATGCTAATTTTTACTGTAAATTAGTTTCATGTTTGTTATAAGTCTCCATGTTAAACTGCATGTAATTGTAATTGACCACTTCTCCCTCCTTGGATGCATTAGTTCATCTTTACTAGCATAAACTTATACTCAACTAAAAGATTCATTTTATTTTATAGTAAATAATTTGTTTGGTACCTCCGATCATTTTTCTAACGCAAAATTGTTCATGTTTTTATAAGAATTTTTGTGCAATATGATAATTTTTCTATCTTAAAAGGTAACTAACTGTAATTGATTGCTGCTCCTTCCTCAAATGCATTATTATTCAACCTTGATTGGCATATCTTATATTCAACTAAAAGGTTCATTTTATCTACAGTAAACATTTTATGCCGGTGACTAGGTAGTAATTGCTGGCTCTACTAGGTCTTCCTAATTTCTAAATTGTTGTTTGAACTTAGCATTTTTGATGTTTCCATAGGTTTAAGTAGGTGTTCATTACTAACATACACTGTTCCACCAATCTATACACATAAACTTATGATAAAGACAATTTGGGGACCTATATTGCATGTTCACACATGCTAGATTTCGGTAATCAACTGGCACTAACTTTGTAATTTTTGGAGCACATCTAATGACACTATGTATATCGTACTTATCGGAGTATCTTTTCAGTAGATGTGAAGCCGAGTTCTGTTTGTTTTAATGTATCATAGTGAATGTTTAGACATTTACCTCAGTTTTTTATGGTTCGAACTAAAAATATAACATAGAATAATTTCTAAACATATGTCTTTATTCCAAATTGATAGAGGAGATCAATAAAAAAAATTCATATTTAGTTGGATTTTCTTAAGATAGATAAATTTGTTTACATGTACAACATAATTTTATACTAAAACAACTGTAATTTTATGAAATCTTTTTCAAAGTAAAATGTTAATTTTTTACAAGCATAATAGCCATTTAATTTGTGTAAAAAATATGTATAATATTAATTAAGAGGGTTAATCCATGCTTTAGAATATAAGTACCGTTTTCAATTGTTGTATAATTATCCTATCAATACTCTTATTCTATAGTCCACTGGTTTAGCTAATGTATTAAATTTGAGACAAAACAAGTTAAATAACCTGTACCAAAAGCTTTTCTCAAAGCTAAATTATAATTGTTTTAACTTTCCAAAATGAGTATGTTGAATGATAGGTAACTCACCTCACCTGTGAAAGTTTGAAATATAAACATGTCCTTTTATATTTTTGATGAACATCATGAACTATACTAATAGTACTGATAAGAAATACATCACCTAACTTCGAAAAATTTACCGAACATGCAAAACTTATACTTACTAAGTGGCCGAAGATTTTATACCCTCAACTTACCATCATCATTTTCTAACTAACATTGTACATGCAACAAAAAAATATCGTTTTTTTTAGAAATCAATATATTTCATCTACTTCAAAGGAACTAATTTTGTCAGATTTGAAAGTATATGGATTTCATATGATTAATTATATGTGTATTAATGTACTAATACAGATATAATACATGTGAAAAATCCGCATACTTCTACGTAATTATTTTAGTTCTGAAATAGTTAGAATGTTATTTAATTTTTCATTATTTTCAACTGTCTATTTCAGATATCTATTATGTAATATCATATTTTTAGCTATAGAACATTTATTATTCTATATTCTCAACTTCTAATACTATCTCTTTGACCGCATTAAACATTATGTTGTACCAAGTACAATACATTTTGAATTTTCTATTAATAAGTTATACGTGGCTTGAAAATTGCTCATAATAATTAATCATGCAATCTGATTTTAAATATGGTTCGGATTTTACAATTAACCAATAGTTGCCACAATGTTATCAATCTTTTCATTCCCCAACTCATATTCAAAGTTAAGGGTGAGAAGAGAAATGGGTCATCTGTCATACAGAATTGCTGGGTTGAGTTTGAACTTGGAGATAACATATATTCAAGGAGATCGTCTCATACTTATGCACACTATGGAATCAATGTAGGCGAAGGCAAATTATTGCACTTCATGGGAGGCCAAGACCAAGAAGCAGGCATAAGCCCCATGCTCGACGTCATCATTATCGCAGTCATTAGAGTACCCACAGTTAGTCTTTATAAAATTTGTCTTCAGTTGTAAATCTATATTCATGTGCAAACTAATATGACTTTTAACAAACTATTTCCATTGAAGATATATTCTTACGTGTTGAAATCCTATATAACACAAATATAAAAAATTGATGTTGTACCAGAGATTTTTTATATTTCTTTTTTGGTTATTTATCAGGGATATACAATTTCTATTTTTGTTAATTTTTGTTGGCCAAACTGTTCCCATAAGCTCATTGAGAATTTACTCATATAGTTGTTTAATCTGTGTGATCCATGTGCTATTTATGCATATTCTCATGAAAAATATTATTAAGACGTAGAAGTGCAGTTCAAACTAATTTTTTGTTAAACTGTATCCCTAAAAAATACCTCATCGGACAAATAATGTGTCATATGGGCATATAGTTATTTATTCAACTCATCAAACAAACAAAACTTAGATAAATTAAATTAGGACAAATCTGATTTTGTATTTTTCATTTCACAATTCGTAGATTAGCTATGGTACATCAAATGTGTTTTTGGTTGATCTGTGCCTAAAAACTCCATCTATGAGACACCTGTATTTGAAACGCTAACATAAATTGCTTGCTCAATTGTGACGCCCCACCTCTATACCCACGCTAGCCAAGGACACTACGGGGTAATGCCGTCGACTAGCATGGAGAATAAGGCTGTTGAGGAACGACCATCTGTGTAATTGCTTTGTGCGAGTACCGATATGCTAGATAAAAATATAACTTTTCATCTCAAGAAGAAATCCGACATACCGATACAAACTCAAAGCTACTACACGGTGGCTATGTATATATACTTCGGAAACAAATATAGAAATAAACATAACACAAATCAGTCACAGACAATTCATATCACAAAGGCGAAAATAGATATGAATAGAACACATGAAAGTGTACATCAGAGTAGTGGTCAAACAAGATCCACAATATCAAAAAGAATAGATACAAGTGCTAGACAACAGAATATGTATACATCAATGAGTCAATATATCGAATGTATATAACCAAAAACTACAATGCTAAAGTAGTTAGCCAAAAGTCAGATGATAGTCCCAGATAAGAAGTCATGAGGAAGCACCTGTAAAATCTCAGTCTGACCCGAGTATTATTTAAGAAGAAAATAATAAACGGATCAGTCTAGCTATAAATATCAGATGAAGTGATATAGAATAAGAGATATGACAAAAACGTATGATAACCATAAAGCCATGCTGTGATAAGTATCTAATCGAAAATCAATCTAGAGATTAATCAATATCACAAGAATCTTTTCAAAGATTAAAAAGAATGTCATATTCTTAGTTTAATTCACCAAGCCACAAATAACGACATACATTTCAAAGCCAATTTGTAAAAGTTGGTGAAGCACAAATTCACTAATGCTCAAAAATTGATAAAGCTTATCAATGCAAATCACGGAAATTGGTGAAACACAAATTCTAGAAATCGATCAATAGAAATCCAGAAATCACAAGAAAAGGATGGCCAATCCCAAGCGGGAGCATGAAAACTCACCAACACGTGTATCACAAACAATTCGGAACATCGACGCAGTACAAACGTTACATCCAATGAATCGAAAAGCCGAGACATCGATGTAGTACAAACGGTACATCCGATGAATCGAAACACAAAACAATTCGGAACATCGACGTAGTACAAACGGTACGTCCAATGAATTGAAAAGCCGAGACATCGATGTAGTACAAACGGTACATCCGATGAATCGAAACACAAAACAATTCGGAACATCGACGCAGTACAAACGGTACGTCCAATGAATCGAAAAGCCGAGACATCGATGTAGTACAAACGGTACATCCAATGAATCGAAACACATTAAAAGTACATGGGTCGCTAGCCCACAAAGAAATGAGACGAAGCTCAATAAAATGGGTACAATCCTCCATATGGACAAAGAGACATCGCACCTTGCTAGTCTAAATCACAAAATGATCATCATCGATCAATAAAAAGTGTGAATTACACTAAGCTAGTAAATATATGAGTTTAGCTTCATGTCCCATAACCACTAGCTTAACTTAAATATTTACGAACAAACTGTAGATTTCCACTCGAAAATTGTCACAAGAGTTTCAATCGAATAAGTCCAAAAATTAACCGACGAAGTAAACGCAAGCGTTTCATACCACTTGTTTTGCTAAGCCGTTTAATTATATTTTCTCATACGAATGAGGTAAAGGTTTGTATATACTAATAGATTAGAAAACGGTTTTATAAAAGAGCTTTGTATTGAAATTAGAGTTGAAATCATCTTTGTGAAAGAGTTTGAATATTTACTACTAGTATAGAAAACCTTTATATTTTTAAAGTGACAAATCACAAAAACGATTGTAGAAACAATCAATGATAAAAATTCACATACGAAGACGTGAATCAAATCCAAAGAAATCGATACCAAATCCATCAAAATAGATATTCTCAAAAACCCCAAAAAAGAAGTCATCAACGTCAATAATAGATGATAACAACAAATGGGAATCAACACGAATCGATAAAATTTGGATATCAAGCAAAATAGGCAAAAATAGACATAATATGCAAAATAGGAGCAGGTCGGTCGACTGGACCAGGGGGTCGGTCGACCGATACAGACCCAGGCAATTTCCTGGGTCTGGTTCGGTCGACTGAACCCCTGATTCGGTCGGCCGAACCTGCTTCCTAGACATTCTATTTTTCTGTTCGGTCGGCTGAACCCCTGGTTCGGTCGACCGAACCTGCTCCAGAAGCATTTTAAGTCCAGCCCCCCTTTTGGGGCAAATTCCAACAACGGCGATCGGACGAGCAACGGGCGCTAAGGGTTTACGCCAATCGACAACCCAGCCCTATATGACCCTCCGAAACACTCCAGTAACGTGTTCAAACATCAAAGATTGGATTTTTATAAAAATTGGATTTCAAAAACCAAAAATTGAACAATTCATCAATTCAATCCAAATCGAAAGCAAATGCACATAAAGAAGTGTTAGGAATTCATACCCAACAATCAAAGATAAATATAAGCATAGATGTGAGATAAAAATCTCACCTTTTCACAAAATCAATGAAGAAGAAGCTATAGAGCAATGGCAAGAACAATCACTCTTCAATTCCAACCCAACAAGCTTGAATCTAAGCTTAAAAGAGAAACATTTCCTAAGTTAGGTTTAGGAATTTCTGAAATTGTTAAGAGAATGAGTTGGAGAAGAAGAAGAGAAGGCTTACCAAAGCTTCTTCTTGAATTTGGAGCTAGAAGAACGATTTGCAAATGAAATTAGGGCTTAGGAATTTTCATTTCCCATCTCTCCCACCATTATTGCTAAAGCTTGAGTATTAGGAATTAGAAATGAAGTAATGAAGAGTTGGAGTGGAGTTGGGTTGATAAAACCATAATTGGGCAAATGGGCTGAACCCAAACCCAAAGCCCTATGTGAAAAAGTAGCAAAATTCTACTAACTCCAAACAAATCGAAGCTTATACTCAAAAAGGTCGCAAACGACATTTTGAACTCAATGGAAGTGGTCTCGAGTCCTAATTCGACTGTTTGCAAAAAGTAGCTTTTCGGACTAAAATCCGACTAACGATGAAATATTTAAATAGATAATTGTAAAATATGCGGGTTGTTACAGACTCCCCTCCTTAAAGAAATTGCGTCCTCGCAATACTTAAGAATAAAATAAAGAGTAACAACCATAGAAGCATATCAACACAAAAGAAAATTTGAAATAAGAAGTTCACCATAAAGAGCACGAAAGAGTAAGTCCGAACATGTTTGCTCGATGAATTCTCTGGATTCCCAAGAGAAATCCCTATGATTCGAGAACCATTGAACTCTCACAAGAAGAACATCTTTGTTTCGAAGGCGCTCAACCTCCGAAGCAATGATGCGAATAGGATGTTGCTCATAAGTCAAATCTGGTGAAACTTCAATTTCTTCAACATCACCGGACTCAAGAATAAATTCGAAATCCTTAAGGTATCTCCGCAGTAAAGAGACGTGGAAAACATCATAATAGCAAAAGATTGAGCCGGTAATAAAAAGGCGATAAGCCATGGAACAAATACGTTCGGTGATGGGAAGGGACCAGCATATCGAGGTGCTAACTTTCCTGATCGACTGAAAATGCACAACACCCATCATAGGTGATACACGAATGAACACCAATAAGATCTGGACCTGAAACCAGCTTCAAGCCAACACAAAGAGAATCGGCATGGCCTTCCGTAGAGTGGCTCGAAAGGTACCATACCAATACAAGATTGGAAGCTATTATAGGAAGAAAACTCAACAAGAGAAATATGATCTTCCCAACTTCCACAAAAATCGAGAACACATGAACGAAAGAGATCTTCAAGAGTTGATTCACACGCTCGGCTTATCCATCAGACAAAGATGATAAGCGATGCTAAAATTTTAAGCTTTGTTCCTAAAGCTTTTGAAGACCTTACCAAAATCCACTAGTAAAATAATGGATCACGATTGCTAACAATAAAAGTAAGAACTCCATGAAATTTTAACTTCACATAGAGTTTAGCTAAACAAGAGATGAACATAAATTGGATTCACGATCTCGAATCTCACAAGTGGATAAAGTCTCGAGATCATTCCATCTGGATATCATCATAGAAACAACTACTTGTTGCTTTCGGCTAAGGGCATCGGCAACACGATCACCCTTTCCCGGAGTATAAAGAATATCAAGATCATAAGATGCAAGGAACTCGAGCCAACACTATTGACGCAAATTATGTTCCTTTTGAGAAAATAAACATTTCAAAGATTTATGATCGGAGTGGAGAACAAATTTCTTCCCCAAAATAATGATGCCAAACTCTAAAAGCGAAAACAATAGCCGCGAGCACTAGATCATGAGTGGCATATCTAGTCTCGATCGGCTTAAATTATTTAGAAGCACAAGTGATAGCACATTCTCTTTCGCAAGAGAACGACACACAAACCAATACGACTAGCATCGGTATAAACAATAAAGTCTTGGTTCCCTTCGGGAATCACAAGAATAAGAGTATCGAAAAAGAGTTCTTTTAAATAATCTTCTTTCCCGAAAAGCTAAAACTTTCAAAATTACAATTATCTTTATGTAATAATCTTTTTAGAAAAATTTACATTTTTACAAGTCAATTTACTGTGTCTGATTGTCTCATCAAAGCGTTTAGGAGATTCTTATCGATAACGTTGATCAAGCGATCGACCAGGATTCTTAAAGCACTCGATGGGCAATACAATCACAAAATCATCTTCTATAATTATAAATAAATCTTATAAAAAAGATTTGCAAAATTTTAAATTGCTGTTTTCATCCAAAATCAATATATGGAAGAATGGAGTCGTCGAGATCGTAGAATACTCGATTCATAAAATGGATGAAATAAGCTGGACAAACCGAATGACATAATAAGTCATTCATAAGTTTCATAACGAGTGCGGAATGCTAACTCCCGCAACTCGTAGCAAATGAAAATCGGTGGCAAGGTCGAACTAAAAAGACCCTAACACCTCTCAAAAGATTGCTTAGGAGATAATCCTAAGACAAACTCAAAAATACCGGAAGGTGTCACAAACTATTTAGATGAGAGAAATATCACTTCCCTCATCATGAGGGCTTAAAGAATAAAATGACGCCATCAAATTGGAATCAAAATCACAAAGAAAAATAGAAATCTGCTTAACAGATTAAAAAAATGTCGAAGATGAATAGTCCACTCGGGACATAGGATGTGGCTTCATAATGATTAAGTCAATCCTTTCCAAAAATCAATTCCGAAGCCTAAGTAAAAAAAATCGGTTCGGAAAGAAAAATCACATAAAATAATTTTGACATCAATAATAAAAAAAAACAAGTTAAGTGTTGCGGATCCACCATCCGGATTCGCAATTCTCAAAGAAGACATCAAGCCCAAATTGTTTTAAAGAAAAAGAATTCAACAAGTTCTTTTGATATAAAAATAATGAGATAAACCCATATCAACAAGAACTCGAATTAGGATGATCACGAAACACAATAATGCCATCAAGGATAGAATGAAGAATACCTTGACCAAGAGAAGAGTTGCCAGGGGCTTGCAGCTTTCCTTCTCCCTTGCTTGGAAGCTTAGGACACGAAGATAAAAGTTGACCCGAACTTTTGCAATAACGACAAAAGAGGGGTTTCGGACACTCCCTTGCATAGTGGTCTGTGGAACCACAATTGTAGCATTGTCCACGACTAGAGGTAGGAGTCTTTGCTACCGGAGTTTGTTGCTTCCCTTTCTTGTTGGGAATGGGGCCTTTGAATTTGATAGGCCTTTTCATGTTGTTGTTGAATTTTTGTTTAGCACCCACAACTTCAACATCACACTCTTTATCGGCCTCTTCAAGACGAAGAGCGATATCAATAAGTTGATTGAAAGAAACTTCCAATTTCAGAAGTAATGGCTTCTTGAGATTCTTGTTCAAGCCATAAACAAATCTCTGATTTTTCTTCAATGGGGTATTAATGTATTCAACCCCGTATTTAGAAAGAGATTCGAAAGATGCGATGTAGTCCGTCACAGAAGATTCACCTTGAACAAGGTCGATAAAACGCCGGGCCAAAGTTACTTTTTCAGCCTCCGGCACAAATTTCAATTCGAATCTTTCCCGGAATTGCTCCCAAGTGAGATCCGCTTCAACGATTTCAGAAATAAGAAGCTCATACCAATCCAATGCTCTTTCTTGGAGCATGCTAGAAGCCACTTGGACACGAAGTGAATCAATAAGATTCATGCGGAAAAAGATGCGATCGCATGATCTAAGCCAAGCTTGGATTTCTATAGCGGTTTCGGAACCCTTGAATGGCCTTCCACCCAAAGCGGTATAATCCTTGCACAAGCGTGCAAACCCGGATTTAGGGTGAGTAGGCAATGGAACGGGTCCGGCAGCTTGGGCATTGTTCACAAGATCTAAAAGTTGTTGAGCTGACATAAATACTCCATCCTGAGGAGTAGCACTAGATTGACCGGCGCTGGGACGGCCAGGTCTAACCATTTCTCTTCTCTAAGAAAGAAAGAAAGAAGAGGAAAAAGGTTATTCTCAAAATAAATATCAAACAACCTTGATTGATAAAACAAGGCATCACAAAAGAAAATAGGATAGAACGGTGCGAAGACCCAAATTAAATATTATGGCACGATTCCTAAGAAAGAATTAGGACAATGATCCTTGCTAGATTATTCTACATTGTTCCGAAGTTTGGCTCCGATACCATGCTCCATATGGACAAAGAGACATCGCACCTTGCTAGTCTAAATCACAAAATGATCATCATCGATCAATAAAAAGTGTGAATTACACTAAGCTAGTAAATATATGAGTTTAGCTTCATGTCCCATAACCACTAGCTTAACTTAAATATTTACGAACAAATTGTAGATTTCCACTCAAAAATTATCACAAGAGTTTCAATCGAACAAGTCCAAAAATTAACCGACGAAGTAAACGCAAGCGTTTCATACCACTTGTTTTGCTAAGCCGTTTAATTATATTTTCTCATACGAATGAGGTAAAGGTTTGTATATACTAATAGATTAGAAAACGGTTTTATAAAAGAGCTTTGTATTGAAATTAGAGTTGAAATCGTCTTTGTGAAAGAGTTTGAATATTTACTACTAGTATAGAAAACCTTTATATTTTTAAAGTGACAAATCACAAAAACGATTGTAGAAACAATCAATGATAAAAATTCACATACGAAGACGTGAATCAAATCCAAAGAAATCGATACCAAATCCATCAAAATAGATATTCTCAAAAATCACAAAAAAGAAGTCATCAACGTCAATAATATATGATAATAACAAATGGGAATCAACACGAATCGATAAAATTTGGATATCAAGCAAAATAGGCAAAAATAGACATAATAGGCAAAATAGGAGCAGGTCGGTCGACTGGACCAGGGGGTCGGTCGACCGATACAGACCCAGGCAATTTTTTGGGTCTGGTTCGGTCGACTGAACCCCTGGTTCGGTCGGCCGAACCTGCTTCCGAGACATTCTGTTTTTCTGTTCGGTCGGCTGAACCCCTGGTTCGGTCGACCGAACCTGCTCCAGAAGCATTTTAAGTCCAGCCCCCCTTTTGGGGCAAATTCCAACAACGGCGATCGGACGAGCAACGAGCACTAAGGGTTTACGCCAATCGGCAACCCAGCCCTATATGACCCTCCGAAACACTCCACTAACGTGTTCAAACATCAAAGATGGGATTTTTATAAAAATTGGATTCCAAAAACCAAAAATTGAACAATTCATCAATTCAATCCAAATCGAAAGCAAATGCACATAAAGAAGTGTTAGGAATTCATACCCAACAATCAAAGATAAATATAAGCATAGATGTGAGATAAAAATCTCACCTTTTCACAAAATCAATGAAGAAGAAGCTATAGAGCAATGGCAAGAACAATCACTCTTCAATTCCAACCCAACAAGCTTGAATCTAAGCTTAAAAGAGAAACATTTCCTAAGTTAGGTTTAGGAATTTCTGAAATTGTTAAGAGAATGAGTTGGAGAAGAAGAAGAGAAGGCTTACCAAAGCTTCTTCTTGAATTTGGAGCTAGAAGAAGGATTTGCAAATGAAATTAGGGCTTAGGAATTTCCATTTCCCATCTCTCCCACCATTGTTGCTAAAGCTTGAGTATTAGGAATTAGAAATGAAGTAATGAAGAGTTGGAGTGGAGTTGGGTTGATAAAACCAGAATTGGGCAAATGGGCTGAACCCAAACCCAAAGCCCTATGTGAAAAAGTTGCAAAATTCTACTAACTCCAAACATATCGAAGCTTATACTTAAAAAGGTCGCAAACGACATTTTGAACTCAATGGAAGTGGTCTCGAGTCCTAATTCGACTGTTTGCAAAAAGTAGCTTTTCGGACTAAAATCCAACTAACGATGAAATATTTAAATAGATAATTGTAAAATATGCGGGTTGTTACATCAATGATCTTTCAATTGATCTAGAGAAACCTCTACAAAACTATGTTAGGTACATAATACTAATTGTAAATAAAACCCATTTCTTTCTTACTCACACAGACATATTAATAAAATCCATTTCTTTCGTACACACGCATTGATGAAGAGCTAAATATAGTTATTGTTGCTTCAATTTCAATTTTTCCTCCTTCATCATAAGGTTAGGTGCTACCCATCTATGCTAACTGCACTAGGTTCTTATATTTGCATATAGCCATATTCAAAGTTGATGAAGTAGTTCAAATGTCTGAAAATAATGTAGGGCAGCCGGAGCTGTAGTGTACAAAGTTCCCTAACTAAACAATGACACAACAGCGAAAGTAGGTCTCAGAAGTCTAGGGGAACACAACACTGAAGGTAAGTCTCAGAAGTCTAAGGGGACACAACACTAAAAGTAAGTCTCAAAAGTCTAAAGGCAAAGGATACAACATCAATTTCTTAGGTTCGTTCAGTTTTTTTAAATTATTAGTTAAATTTGGTGATACAATTCAATTATTTTCCAGTTTGAGTGTGGTCAATTCAATTTGAGTGATTTTATTTTTATTAGCTGCAATATATTGTTGATGTTGAATAGCTAGAGATAGTATTCCTTAGCAAATGATGTTGTGCTGTCAGAATATCTGACGTGGTATGTATGTTCCAATGGTAAGACGGTATTAATTGTAGTGCTAAATGGTATCTTAAAGCAATTTAAGATGTTTTCTATTAATATTTACGAATGTCTTTATTGTATTTGTGGATATTATGGTTGCACTTAAGCATTTCATCGTTTGTTAACAATGTTTCTTTGATTAATTAGGTGTCTTTAGTTGAAGCTATTTGTGTGGAAGAGTCTTCATTTGAGGCTTGGAAGATAAAATTAGTATGATAGTTCCAAAAAGATCAAAAAGTTAGTATGGAATTCTTACTAGCATTTTGGGTTGATCGGACTATTCTTACCTTTTAAGCTTAAATCGCATGTTCTTATTTTTCATGGTGTAGACTAATAATGTTTTATGCTTATGTTTATGATTATTTCTAAGGATAATTGAAGCTACTTCATATTGGATCCGGATATGGGTGTAAAAAGCATGAAAAAGGAGAGAATACATTATCTCTTTTATTTACCAGATCAGGACAGTGAACATATTAAGCAATCTTTTTCATTGTAGTTTAAAATATACTTATTTTTGTTATATGAGTTGGTAATGAATATTGGCAGAATTATATTAGGCATTTTTTCTATAACATCTGGAAGAACTACTCTTATTCTTTACTATCAAGTTGCACGTGAACTTTTTTCTATCATGCACTGGCTTATAACAAAGCATAACGTCTCCTTTTAGTGGTCATTTATTGTACCAATTCTATATAATTAAATAATATTCATGTGCCTTGATTTTTTATTTATTTGTGACGACCGCCCATGACCCCTGCACCGAATCTAAAGATAGAGCGCTGTAAAGTGTGCCAGGCGACCATGGACGATTGTCAAGGTAAGATTTAAAACAACAGAATCTATCGTATTACTCACAGCGCATGGACAAAATACAATAGAACATATGTATAGTGAAGCTTTACAGAACAAAATGACTTCATATAAAACTCCATAATAGTTGAATACAAGCATCCACATAGTCAATACATCTAGCCTCACTACATATCTCTCAGAGAATACAAAACAGCGGAATATCCAGTACATATAATAAGAAGATAATATGCAACCCTCCGGCTCGTCTTCGATATCAGCATCGTGAGAAGAGAACAGCACCTGTCACCTGCTACCTAGTCTGCCCGTCCCAAGATGGACGAACAGCCCAAGGCAATAAGAATTAAAACATAAAGCCTTGAGTCAGACAACAGTCTTAGTGAGCAGTAAATTAACTAACAACATACCAAAAGAGCATAAAGGAAAAGGAATAGGAATACAACCCTCCCACTCCAACCTCATTCTACAGTGATAGCCCCCAGACACACACTAAGCAGAAGCAAACATAGCAGAGTATACAATTTAAAGTAAAGCTACTATCACTCGAATCAAGGGCGATGTTTTCCAAGTACCAAGGCCTAAATCAGATAAGCACCCAGAAAATACCGCTCTTGAGTCCGAATGACGATACAACCAAACATCCATGACTCTGGCTATCACTGTTATCATTGCTTCGATATCCCCGTTAATTGAATGACCGGCACATTCTTTCAGCCGTCCGTCAAGGGCTAATGGAAACCCCGGTTCTAGACATAACTCCCGCACGTCGTCGCAGCCCATGCCTAGGACTATCGAATCCGCCCAGAGTACTCGACCATCAACAGTTGGCCGTTGGGACTATCGAATCTGCCCAAACGTACTCTTGCTTAGAGCATGCTAGAACCTTCAACAACGATGCTATCCAAGCCTCCTAGTCATCCTCCTCGACGACTATTCTCATATCCATTCATTATCCTCAACTCGAATCATATCACCGAGTTATCAACATGCTTGGAATGATCCCGTCTGGATTAGACCAAGTCTTCATCATATGATTGCCTCGCTTCATTACGTCCTCGCAAAGCCTCATCTCATCATCACATCATCAAATCTATGCATAAGAGCTTCATCATCCCGCTACATATGCCACGAGCAGCTTTCCCAATTCAAGAGCCTTTCCCTTAGCTTTTGAATCACCTTCGATCTAAATCTAGTCATCAATCATCTAGTTCATAACAATCAATCAAATCAAACATCAATCCAAGCAATCAAGCATTCTAAAATGATCTAAGTAGACAATTATAACAATAATGGCATTTTCGTAATTAAAGAGTTGAAAGTCCAATAAGCATGAAAACATGGATTATATCTCTACAAACATGATGAATGAACTTGCATAGGTTAACATGTGATAAAATGGATGCAACATCATCATGAACAATGGATCTATATGGATCTACACATAGGATGAAGAAAATGCATGGAAATCACTATTTTAACTCCAAATCGAGCCAACAATCCGATATACTCCTTTGGATCCGTGTGAGAGATAATCACCACTCACCAAATCACCTAAACAATCCAAAAGATAACAACTTCAGATCTGGACAGCGAAGAACTAAGCTAGATCCGACAAGATCTCACTTCAAACGATGAAATCTCTCTTCGATGGATGAAGATCTTCAACTTTAGCTCTTGGATCTTCGATCTTGACCTTTCGATTTAGATGGATGGAGATACTAGATTAGAGAAGAGAAAAGAGATGAAGAAATGTTGTAGTTGAGCTCTCAAAATGGCAGCACTTCGTTGCTTCAAAAACCGGTGCCAAAAAGTGAGCCAAACCCTTCTATTTATAGGCAGATTTTTATGTCGTCCGCCCCTATAAGTCGTTGCCGACCTAACCCTCTGACGACTTACGACCTACCGACTCGCAACTCAACACACGCTGCCGACTCAACTACCTACCGACTCAACACACAGACGACCTCCGACTTACTCTTCCTAGCGATCTACCCTAAGTCGTCCAACGACCTATCTCCCTTAACTCGTGTTAACGACCTAACTTGCTAACGCCCACAACAGGGTCTCCACGACCTAACCATACTTAAGTCGCTTACGACTTAAGCCCTAGCACTAAGTCATTCACTACTAACCCGCTAACTCGTCCCAGTCCTTAAGTCATAATCTCTTAAGTCGGTCATTCCTATAGGTCGGTCATTCCACTGAGTCGCCCCACCGACCTAAACTCCACACAAGCTAACTCTAGGTCGTCCCTTCCTATGAGTCATCAACTCTTAAGTCGGCTGACTACTTTAACTCGGCCACACTGTTAAGTCGGTCTTCCCTTAACACGCTCACCTTCTTAGGTCGGTCACCCCACTAGGTTGCCCCACCGACCTAAGCACTCTGCACGGGTTAACTTCCATACGACCTAAGCTTTAACCCACTGACAACCCCTCCTTAACTCGCACGCGACCTAGCCCTTAGCTCGCACACGAGTCAACTTCAGACGACTCAACTAGGCTTACGACTTACGACTTAGTAAGTATACGACTCATCCCTCAACTCGACCAGAACTCCTATCTCCTAAGTCGTATATGACTCACGACTTATGCTAAGTCGTGAACGACTTAGGACTTAGGCAAAATTTGCCTAAAATCTGAAATGGCCCAAAACTCTAAAACTCCAGATTTGACGAACTTTTCTATCCGTGAAAATACGGGTCGTTACATTCTCTCCCCCTTAGGAATTTCGCCCCCGAAATCCCAAACAATCAAAGCAATCAAAACTATTCTGTACGCCTACCATCCATAACAATCAACAAACCAGGCATCCAATTCTAGCTTAGCGTACAGAATTCTAAAATTAGAACAAGTTACAATATCGCGAGATGACACGACACCTTAGGGCCATACCTTGAAGAGTTCAGGATGAGCTGCTTTCATCCTCTCTTCCACCTCCCACGTACAGTCGTTATCATCATCACTCCATTGTATCTTGAGCAACTTAACTACCTTTCTCCTAAGCTGTTTCGTGTCGGTTTCAACAACACGAAGCGGCTTACGAGGTCTTCTATCGACTGGATCAACTTCGAAATCTTCACAGCTCTTAGCAGAAACCACTGTATTCGAGTCGTGCACATACTTCCGTAGATATGATACGTGAAAAACATTGTGCACACCTGACATCTTCTCAGGTAACTCCAACCTATAGGCGAGCTTTCCAATTCGCTCGATGATCGGGAATGGTCCAACAAATCTCGGAGTCAATTTTCCTTTCTTCCCGAATCGAATAACATTCTTCAGTGGAGAAATCTTCACAAAAACCATATCTCCAATGTTGAATTCTAAATCCTTACGACGCTTATCGGCATAACTCTTCTGACGGTCTTGGGCTGCCTTCATTCGTTGCCGAATGATCTCTATGCAATCCGAAGTCTGTCGAATCATCTCTGGCCCAAGCATCAGCTTTTCTCCAGTTTCCAACCAACATGTCGGAGAGTTACACGGTCTTCCATACAATGCCTCATACGGTGCCATACCAATGCTTGACTGGTAACTGTTGTTGTACGCAAACTCCACCAAATGAAGGTGATCTTCCCATGATCCTTCGAAATCCAAAACACAAGCTCTGAGGAGATCTTCCAAAACTCGGTTGACTCTCTCGGTCTGACCATCTGTTTGAGGGTGATAAGCTGTACTCAAACACAACTCGGTTCCCAAAACTTCTTGGAAGCTCTTCCAAAATCCACTAGTGAACAATGGGTCTCGGTCGCTCACTATACTCTTCGGAATACCATGGAAACGAACTATCCACTTAACATACAACTCAGCCAACTTTGATGCAGTCCTAGTCGATCGAACAGGAATGAATCGTGCACTCTTAGTCAGACGATCCACAATGACCCAAATCCCTTCATTTCCCGTTCTGGTTCTAGGCAGTCCATCAATAAAATCCATCGACACTTGTTCCCACTTCCATGTAGGAACTTCTAATGGCTGAAGCAATCCACTTGGCTTCTTCTGTTCGGCTTTAACCAACTGGCAGTTCATACACTTGGAAATAAAATTTCCAACATCCTTCTTCATACCTTTCCAGTAGTAGGTTCTCTTCATATCCCGATACATCTTGTTTCCACCTGGATGAATTGTCAACTTCGAGTGATGACTTTCCTTCAGAACTTCACTCCTCAATTCATCTATATCGGGAACAACTAGTCGTCCTTGCTTCCGAAGCCAACCCTCTCGATCGACCTCGAATCCTTTATCCTTTTCTGGATCCAATCTAGATTCCAATTCACGGATAATCTTGACAAGCTTATCATCTCGCTTTTGGCTCTCGCCAATCCTTTCCACAAGAGTGGGTCTTATTGATAAGTTTGCCAACATCTCAGGTTCCAATTCACATCTAGGCCTGAAGTCAAATCCAGCTAAATACTCGAGACTCTTCCATTCTGAAAACATGGCTCCCAATCCTGCATGTCTTCGACTTAACGCATCTGCTACTGCGTTACCTTTTCCCGGAGTATAAGCTATACCAAAATCATATGATGCTAAAAACTCTAGCCAACGTTGCTGCCGAAGATTCAAATCCTTTTGGGAGAAAAGATACTTCAGCGACTTGTGATCCATAAACAACTCGAATCGAACTCCCAACAGATAATGTCTCCACATCTTCAGAGCAAATACAATCGCCGCCAATTCCAAATCATGAGTTGGGTAATTCCTTTCATGCGGCTTCAGTTGTCGACTGGCATACGCAACAACTTTATCCTTCTGCATCAGCACTGCTCCAAGTCCAGTACCACATGCGTCGGTGTAAACCACCATCTCATCATTCCCACTTGGAATAGTCAAAACAGGAGCACTCGTCAATCGCTCTTTCAGGATTCCGAAAGCTTGCTCACACTTAGCATCCCAACTGAACACTTGGTTCTTTTTCGTCAATCCTGTTAACGGTGCAGCTACCTTGGAGAAGTCTTTGATAAACCATCGATAATATCCTGCTAATCCAAGAAAACTTCTCACATCTGATGCATTCTTAGGTCTAACCCAATCCTGGATTGCTGCCACCTTAGCGGGATCAACCGCTATTCCATTTCCAGAAATCACATGGCCTAAGAACCTCACTTCACTCTTCCAGAAGTGACACTTCGAAAACTTAGCCTTCAGCTGATGTTTCCGCAAGATTTCCAAAACAATACACAAGTGCGTCTTGTGCTCTTCTTCCGTTCTGGAATAAATCAGAATATCATCCACGAACACAAGTACGAACTTGTTCAACTGATCTCTGAACACTCTATTCATAAGATCCACAAAATATGCTGGCGCGTTAGTCAATCCAAACGGCATTACCAGCCACTCAAAGAAACCGGATGGTGTCCTAAAAGCAGTCTTCGGCACACTATCCTTCGCTACTCTCAACTGGTGAAATCCCGTTGCTAAATCCATCTGAGAAAACACCTTAGCTTCGTGAAGCTGATCAAACAAGTCATCTATTCTCGGCAATGGATACTTGTTCTTCTTGGTCACCTTATTCAGCTCATGATAATCCACACACAATCTCAATGATCCATCTGCCTTGGTTGCGAACACAACTGGTGCACCCCACTCGGACACACTACGCCGAATGAATCCTTTCTGTAAAAGATCATCAACTTGCACCCTCAACTCCTGCTGTTCCCTAGGCGCCATCCGCCTAAGAGGCATCACAACAGGTCTGGCTCCTTCAACTAGATCTATACGAAACTCGATCTCTCTATGCGGCGGCAACCCTTTGACTTCGTCAAAGACATCCTCGAATCCATTAGCGATCGGCACTGATGACAGTCCATCCCGTGGAACAACTAGCGAATACATGAAGCTCATGAAGACGCCTTCTTCATGCTTACATCGTATCACAATCTTTCGCCCCTCCACATTCTCGACTGTCACTTCCAACCTTTCGCAATCAACCTTAGCCGCATACTTCCTAAGCCAATCCATACCCAAAATAATTCCGAACCCCGCAAAGTTCAGAACAAAACAATCACAAACAAAAGAGCAACCATGACTCGATACAACTAGACCACGGCATAACATACACAAACAAGACGAACCCCCAACTGGATTAGTCACAACCAATGGCCTATCAACAATATCCGGTTCCAAACCTAACCGGCCTACTAGTTCATTACAAACAAACGAATGCGACGCTCCAGTATCAAACAGAACTCTAACTGGAACACCACATAGGAAAAGAGTACCTTGAACAACCACACTCTTTCCCTTCTCTTCAGCAGTAGGAGCTTTTGAAGACGACGGAACAGCTCCTAAAGCATAGGCTTGCACAATCTGCCTGTCCTTCCTTGGTTCTGGACAATTCTTCCTGAAATGTCCCGGCTTGTCACAGTTGTGACACTTCATCGGTGCCTTCGGATTCTTACAATCCTTAGAGAAATGGCCCTTCTGCTGACAATTGTAGCAAGTCACCTCGCCTTTCGGCTTCTTCTGGCCATCCTTACCTTTCTGCTGCTGCTGCTTCCTCTTCTGGTTTCCACCCTGCTGTGGTTTAGATTCTCCCTTGGTAACAGCAACAACAGGTCCTTCCTTAGGAAACAGACTCTCATGTCTAAGAGCTTTCTCCACAAGCTTCTCAAATGAATCGTCCAAATGATCCACCAACTGTCTCCCAAGATAACTATCCAAGCCGGTCACAAACTTCTCATTCTTCTGGTAAGCAGACTCAATATATGACCGGGCATACTTGGAAAAAGCTTCAAACTCAGAAACATACTCAAGAACTGATCTTCCACCTTGCTTGAGCTCCACAAACCTCTTGAACAGAACAGACTTCTGAGCTGTAGAAATGAACTTAGCTTCAAATCTAGCTTGGAATTGCTCCCAAGTAATCTCTTCCTCCGCAGTATTGATGGTAATAGAGTTCCACCAATCAGAGGCTCTCCCTTGAAGCTGCCTTGATGCCAACTTCCTCTTAGTTGCATCATCAATTCCCAAATCACCAAAGATCCTTCTACAAGCATCTATCCATCTCTGGACTTCGATAGTTGATTCTGTCCCCAAGAAAACCTTCCCTCCAAGAGCAGTATAATCCTTGCACAGCTTAGCAAAATCCACTGGTTTCGGAGTTTGGACTTGAACTCCAACATCAACCGCTGCCCCCGGAACTGGTATCCTTCTCATGATCGAAGTCATCATAGCTTCGAACATGGCTGCATAATCAGCAGTCTCTTCAGTAGCACGACCTTCCCTAGCAGCTGGTCTCCCTCTTCGACTCATTCTCAATATCTATAAAAAGGAATGATTAGAACATCTAGAGAAACAACTGCATAAAGGACTCAATTCTACTAAACTACTATATTATATATAGTATTCATCCATCAAAATACAATTACGTCTCTCATACGTAGTTACGACGGCGAGCGTTGGGTAAAATCGATTAACCAATGCTCTGATACCAAATGTGACGACCGCCCATGACCCCTGCACCGAATCTAAAGATAGAGCGCTGTAAAGTGTGCCAGGCGACCATGGACAATTGTCAAGGTAAGATTTAAAACAACAGAATCTATCGTATTACTCACAGCGCATGGACAAAATACAATAGAACATATGTATAGTGAAGCTTTACAGAACAAAATGACTTCATATAAAACTCCATAATAGTTGAATACAAGCATCCACATAGTCAATACATCTAGCCTCACTACATATCTCTCAGAGAATACAAAACAGCGGAATATCCAGTACATATAATAAGAAGATAATATGCAACCCTCCGGCTCGTCTTCGATATCAGCATCGTGAGAAGAGAACATCACCTGTCACCTGCTACCTAGTCTGCCCGTCCCAAGATGGACGAACAGCCCAAGGCAATAAGAATTAAAACATAAAGCCTTGAGTCAGACAACGGTCTTAGTGAGCAGTAAATTAACTAACAACATACCAAAAGAGCATAAAGGAAAAGGAATAGGAATACAACCCTCCCACTCCAACCTCATTCTACAGTGATAGCCCCCAGACACACACTAAGCAGAAGCAAACATAGCAGAGTATACAATTTAAAGTAAAGCTACTATCACTCGAATCAAGGGCGATGTTTTCCAAGTACCAAGGCCTAAATCAGATAAGCACCCAGAAAATACCGCTCTTGAGTCCGAATGACGATACAACCAAACATCCATGACTCTGGCTATCACTGTTATCATTGCTTCGATATCCTCGTTAATTGAATGACCGGCACATTCTTTCAGCCGTCCGTCAAGGGCTAATGGAAACCCCGGTTCTAGACATAACTCCCGCACGTCGTCGCAACCCGTGCCTAGGACTATCGAATCCGCCCAGAGTACTCGACCATCAACAGTTGGCCGTTGGGACTATCGAATCTGCCCAAACGTACTCTTGCTTAGAGCATGCTAGAACCTTCAACAACGATGCTATCCAAGCCTCCTAGTCATCCTCCTCGACGACTATTCTCATATCCATTCATTATCCTCAACTCGAATCATATCACCGAGTTATCAACATGCTTGGAATGATCCCGTCTGGATTAGACCAAGTCTTCATCATATGATTGCCTCGCTTCATTACGTCCTCGCAAAGCCTCATCTCATCATCACATCATCAAATCTATGCATAAGAGCTTCATCATCCCGCTACATATGCCACGAGCAGCTTTCCCAATTCAAGAGCCTTTCCCTTAGCTTTTGAATCACCTTCGATCTAAATCTAGTCATCAATCATCTAGTTCATAACAATCAATCAAATCAAACATCAATCCAAGCAATCAAGCATTCTAAAATGATCTAAGTAGACAATTATAACAATAATGGCATTTTCGTAATTAAAGAGTTGAAAGTCCAATAAGCATGAAAACATGGATTATATCTCTACAAACATGATGAATGAACTTGCATAGGTTAACATGTGATAAAATGGATGCAACATCATCATGAACAATGGATCTATATGGATCTACACATAGGATGAAGAAAATGCATGGAAATCACTATTTTAACTCCAAATCGAGCCAACAATCCGATATACTCCTTTGGATCCGTGTGAGAGATAATCACCACTCACCAAATCACCTAAACAATCCAAAAGATAACAACTTCAGATCTGGACAGCGAAGAACTAAGCTAGATCCGACAAGATCTCACTTCAAACGATGAAATCTCTCTTCGATGGATGAAGATCTTCAACTTTAGCTCTTGGATCTTCGATCTTGACCTTTCGATTTAGATGGATGGAGATACTAGATTAGAGAAGAGAAAAGAGATGAAGAAATGTTGTAGTTGAGCTCTCAAAATGGCAGCACTTCGTTGCTTCAAAAACCGGTGCCAAAAAGTGAGCCAAACCCTTCTATTTATAGGCAGATTTTTATGTCGTCCGCCCCTATAAGTCGTTGCCGACCTAACCCTCTGACGACTTACGACCTACCGACTCGCAACTCAACACACGCTGCCGACTCAACTACCTACCGACTCAACACACAGACGACCTCCGACTTACTCTTCCTAGCGATCTACCCTAAGTCGTCCAACGACCTATCTCCCTTAACTCGTGTTAACGACCTAACTTGCTAACGCCCACAACAGGGTCTCCACGACCTAACCATACTTAAGTCGCTTACGACTTAAGCCCTAGCACTAAGTCATTCACTACTAACCCGCTAACTCGTCCCAGTCCTTAAGTCATAATCTCTTAAGTCGGTCATTCCTATAGGTCGGTCATTCCACTGAGTCGCCCCACCGACCTAAACTCCACACAAGCTAACTCTAGGTCATCCCTTCCTATGAGTCATCAACTCTTAAGTCGGCTGACTACTTTAACTCGGCCACACTGTTAAGTCGGTCTTCCCTTAACACGCTCACCTTCTTAGGTCGGTCACCCCACTAGGTTGCCCCACCGACCTAAGCACTCTGCACGGGTTAACTTCCATACGACCTAAGCTTTAACCCACTGACAACCCCTCCTTAACTCGCACGCGACCTAGCCCTTAGCTCGCACACGAGTCAACTTCAGACGACTCAACTAGGCTTACGACTTACGACTTAGTAAGTATACGACTCATCCCTCAACTCGACCAGAACTCCTATCTCCTAAGTCGTATATGACTCACGACTTATGCTAAGTCGTGAACGACTTAGGACTTAGGCAAAATTTGCCTAAAATCTGAAATGGCCCAAAACGCTAAAACTCCAGATTTGACGAACTTTTCTATCCGTGAAAATACGGGTCGTTACATTATTTATCTATAGGCGAATTTCATGTACAAAAGATAGCAAAAAATTATTGATATGAATATTATATATGCACAAATTTTGGTTTTTCTTAGCATTTTTTCATAATAAGCGAGATGAGTGGATTTCTGCTTAGCATTTTTGTGTTATATTATATCTTCACGTCTTTCTGTCTATTATTATCACTACATTTGCTTATGTAGCCATCAATTGGGATAATATAAAAGATTGCAATTTGTTTCAAAAAAAATATCTTTTTGTGGTTTTAATAAGTAGTTCTAGACTTCTATGATCATCTATAAATGATCAGAGTTAATTTGTTAGATTTATTATTGTACGCAATATATATAAGCATAACGATTTTAAGTATTTTCACTTTTTATTCCAATAAAGCAAATAAGTAACCACATTGTTCAAGTGAAAAACAGTTCACATGCCCAAGCGAGCAAATAAATATTCATGTGATACGTTTCTTGGGCTGCTGGATTGTAATAAGTTGTAGCAACATCGAGTATTGGGACAGAATCAATGCTTAGGCTTGGAAAAGCAGCTACAAAACAAATGAAAATTAGCAAAAGCTAGATAGGATATGTGAAAAGTTGCAGCACATTGGGTATTGGGGTAGCAGTCGAGTGGTACGGTTTGTAGGAAGAAACTGGATGGAAACTTCAGGTTTATAAGAGAAGAATTAAAATGATTCGCTATGGCGATTACACTGTATAGATTGGTAGAGAACGAAGTAGGATGTTATGCAAATTTAGACTGCACGCAATTACCACTATTTTAATGCTGATAAATGGTTTGTACGTTAAATTTATTGTCATGGAATCAACAATAGTAATATAGCCGAAGTGTTAAAATAAGTGATTCATAAATATCTTGCAAATTATGAATATGTTTAGATTTCTACTACTTCCATGCGCAACAGTTCGTTCAGAATGTAGATGTACAAGTTGGAAATATAATTTGAATGGAACACTGTCAAGAAACTATACTATAACCTCCATGCATCTATGGTTTTTTGCATTGTTTACTAAACCATAAAGAAAATCACCATTCTGTATGAAGCAAGTATAATACTATATGAAAGCAATATTTGTACTCAAACTTTTATGAAATCGTTTGTGTATTTTACTTTCACATTTGATGTGATAACAATTTTTTAACTATTAACCTATAAATTTACAAGATTTGAAATTTAGTCACAATTTTTACATACATAGCAGCGTATAGGTTAACTAAGGCAAGTTTAGTCTGACAAATACAAATCTAGCATGGTAGCAATACTTAATGTTAACTTACTTTTCAACCAAGCAGATTTCAGCTTTCTATTATTTACATACATGATTGCACTATTGTATCCTTCAGAGCACATGAGAAAACAGTTATTGATTTATTTATCTTTATATTGCACCGTTCCTATGAACATCGGTTTTGATAGTTCTTTATAAGGTGATTTATAATTTATTAACCAATATATCAATCTATGTTGATTGTGCGTGGAATTTAAAATTTTAACTGCATAATAAAATTATATACATGGAAAATTAACATAAAATCAAAATACGTAAAGCATTGATAAAATAGTTTGATATAAGCTCATGTGCAAAAT
This sequence comes from Allium fistulosum, assembly GCA_030737815.1. NCBI lineage: Eukaryota > Viridiplantae > Streptophyta > Magnoliopsida > Asparagales > Amaryllidaceae > Allium > Allium fistulosum. The sequence continues at coordinate 1,531,744,910 of CM060902.1, forward strand.
AGTTTGACAAAATAACCGGTTTAAACTAAAAGGGTGCATAAAAAATTATTGTTTGTTTGTTACATGCATATCGAATTTTACTATTAAGTACACCGAACCAATTCATGAGACAACTCAAAGGCAGTTGGCTATATTTGAGTGTATTTATGAGGCAAGCGATCATTGCACTAGATTTGTTGCCATTGTTTTCAAGAGCTGCCATTGTTTTTAGTAACCACGCTATAAAAATATGGCTTGGCGATCAAATGCAGGTCCACCCGGACGTGCGTATATACTCATATATATTATGAATGTTATAATAAATATATATAAGTAAATAAATATATAATTGTAATTGTTAATATTATATAGTAATACAAAATTGTTTTAAATTAATATTTAGGAATTGTGAAATTTGAAATTAATCGATGAATTAAATTATTTATTTAATTAAGTAAAATACATATAACCTTGTATATGTAATATAAGAATTAACTAAAATTATAAAATTTATAAATAAATTAATATTAAATGATATATATATAAGTAAATGTAAATATGGTTGGAAAATATACCGAATACAGATCTTAAGATAAAATATATGTAGTGTACATATACAATATCATCTGATGTTTCAAACACTTATATCATTTGGGTATTCTTCAAGACCAAATTATCTTTTAAATCGATATCACTCTTAATTGTTGAAAATTATGAATTTTAATAATGTTGCCCTTCATCATTTACATATCGAGTAGATTGCTAGCATACATACTGGTTGTTGAGCAAACTCAAGCTTATACTGTTATGTGTAGTATATTTGGTATGTCTCTAGATAGGTAGCGACATTGCTTATATTTGTTGAGCAAACTCAAGTTGCAAGTAATTTATTCCTATGTTATCGCAAAATGATAGGTCGGAGTGAATAATCTCTTATGATTTGTTAAGAAAACTCAAGATCATAATAGAGATTAGGGCAAAGACCACATGCTTGGAAGTCGTATGGGATATAATCGATAAGGGTTCTCTATCACTTATGGGGCTACGAGTTGTTGAGCAAACTCAAGATTGGATGCCCTAAGTGGATCCTAACGCTCATTAGGGAAATCAGAAGATGTCTATATTTCTCTTAGGAATTTGAGAAATATAAAATCTAATGCGAGCCTTAAAAGAAGGAATATAATATGCCAATCTAATAAGTATAAGAATGCATGTAATATTTTAATATCTACTATTAAGATAAATTTATATTAATATAATCAAAAAAATTATTGATTGAAGTATACATAATGAACAAAATTAAAGATTAACAATGAAAAGTATATTCACCTAAAACTAATTCTTGGCATATTGTCAGTTCAAAGCCCATAATGACAAGCCAAGTGATTAGTCGTTTAAATTTCTAAATCTATGTGTATTTAAGATTTAACCTACTTAATAATGTTATTTTCTTTATGAGTATGATGTTTACAAATAATACGAGAGTATGGATAAAACGATTGTTATTTGAGCACACATAATAGTTGTATGGTGAAAATTATTAATTCACGATATACGGTATTTGAATGATTTCATTCTAATAAAGTAAGCAAAACTTAGTACAAGGTTATGTGCTTAATATGATTAAGTGTATCATGATGCTGTCGAATTGGAAACAATTTTAGACATATAGGCCCAATTTGTGGGAAATGGGTTGTCAATAAGACAATGCTGAATGGATCTTAAAGCTATTTATACACTAAATGGGGTGAAGTGTGTATTTCAACTATTTAAAACTTACTTACGAATTTAAAATTATATCTACTCAAATTGCAAACATAAACAAATAATCATAGAATATTTAAGTAATAAAGAAAAATGTAGTAAAGTAAATAACATCAGGAGTTTTTATATTGGTTCGGATTGACAAATCCTACATCCAGTCCTGTACGGTACCATACAGAATTTCACTATCACCACTTGCTTTCCACAGTTGGTAAGAACACCTTTACAATCTTGATTTCGCGGGCTACAAGATACACCCTCTTGATTTATCGGGCTACAAGATTACCCTTTTGATTTTCACAGACTATAAAAACACCTTCTTCTCTTTACAACCAACAGTAGAGTATGACAAGTGTTGTACCTTTAATAAAGATTCTCGTAGATTCAGTACAATGATCCTGTAGACCTACAATAGCAATATATCTTTGAATTCTTTGAGGAATAAGATGAAATAAGAGAGATGATAAGGATGCAAGTACGAATTCTTTGATATTGTATAGTTTGCAAATCCAAGAAGAATTGAAGTGAAAGAGTATGGATTTGCAAAGGAAGTGGAAAAATATGTGATGGATCTTAATAACGAATGTATGGATATGAAAGAGTATAAGAAAGAAGAGAAAGTTGTTGTGAAATTTTATTTTCCAGAGCCCTTTAAATAGTGGTTGAAGAGACATATCTGTTGGTGAAAATGTGGCAGGAAATCCCTTCATTTGAATTTTTAAAAACTGAATAAATGGCTGGTATGTTGACATACATGGGAGGCATATGTCGACATATATGTGTTACAAAAAACAGGAACTCCAATAAAGTGTTGTAGATTTTTAGATTGCAAAGTACATCATATTTGTGGATATTTTGTGATTCGGTTGAGGTCAATGGTTGATGATTTTCAAGTATAATTACCAATGGGTCTTCAACAAAGATTATAAGATTCGTAACTTTTAAACACCTCTGTCATTACAGCATTCTTCTTCAATAAGTTTTGTTCTTCCATTTGCTCTGATTAACTTTCACATATATAATTCATTTGTTTCCACTGATTCTTGTTTCTCTATAAACTATCTCCATAATATATTTGAAAGTACTGCACAACTTGGAAAAATGTTATTAGTAATATTTATATGGTTGTTCATCAAAATCAATATCTAGGGTATTGACAATCTCTCTACATTTGATGATGATAACCAAACAAATATTTGAGAGATAAAATATAATACTTTTATATTTTACTCCCCCTAACTCTATGGACCCCCTTATCATTTTGCTTAGTATATTTATATATTTTGTCCCATATCATTTTGCTTGGTATATTTATACATTTTCCCTCCTTTGTCATTAATAAAAAGGGCAAAAAAGAATCGCTTAAGCACAACTAGACAATATGTATAGAGTTTGTATATGGAGATATATATAAATATATATAAATAGAACTTATGAGGGAAATCAAAATCACTACAAAGCATGAAATAAATTTATCAAGTAAAACATTAAGATAACAGGAGTTTTAGAGTTACCAACATTGCCTATGCCAATAACACATCCTTTTGAATTATATACAAAGTTCATAATTCCATCGTCTTTGTATATAATATCGCTCTGTATCTGTGGATTTCTTGTCATATGCTTTGAACATTCTTGTCTGGTATCCTTTGTTCGGTACTTGAAAAAATATAAAATATGCGCGCTGGTACCTTTTTTTTTGAAATCCATGGGGTTAAGTTTTGGGAAGCCAAACCCATGAAGAGTTTGAATGCCCTTTCAAAATATAATCATCAGATAAATGAATTTTATTAATAAAATTATCAATATATTTTTCTTTCTCATCATTATCTAATCTTTTAGTAACCCTTATTTGGGGGTTTTAACTTTAATTTTGTAGGTTTTGGTTTGAACTTGGTAGCCTTAACAAATTTAGTACTTTGAGTACTATTTTTCTTTGATTTGGGTTTAGGGTGCATCTAAGTCCATGTTTATTGTTAGTGGGTTTAGATGCAGATAATAAATTTTCTAGATTATCCTTCCCTTTGTTAAATTTATGAATATCAGTTTTCATTTTATTAAAATCCTTATTACAGTTAAGAATAACATTGTCCAGAGATGTTATTTTGTCATTTAGATGGTGATCTCTGACTTTATTGAAAGATTTCCTAATTTTAAGGATTCATTTTCACTTTTTAGTTTTTCAAAACTTTCAAGTTTTAAATCATTTCCATCATTAAGTCTTTCGATTTCATCTTCTAAACATTGTTTTTTTCAGTTAATATTTCGTTAAACATTTTTAATCTATCTATCTATCTCTGCTAAACAAATACTGTACTCTTTTCTATGCATTTTATATCCCTTATACATATCATTTAAAACATTCATAATTTCTTTCTTTAGATTCCATACTTGGCATCATTTACCATAAGCACATGTTAGCATTTTCAATTTCTGAATCACTATCACTTGATGATTTATCTGAATCATCTCATATTGCAATGAAAGCCAGTTTCCTCTTCTTATTGAAAGTGTTTGAAAAGTACATTGATTTCTTCAAGTTTGGATAATCTCTTTTCAAATGAACAGCTTTACCACGTTCGAAACACTTAACAATATTTTTATTTTTAAAATTATAGTTGTTAGTTTTCCAAGTTTGTTCATCTTCCTATATTTCAAGAATTTCTCGAAGGTCATGAAATCGGTTTCCTCATCATCATCATTTGGTTCATGATTGTCGATTGTAGTGTCGAGTGCTAGTGATTTCTTCTTATTTGCTTGATTCTCTTTTACCTACAACTATACTTCATATGACATTATATTACGAATTAAATCTTCTATTTTCATATTACCAACATCATTGGTTTCTTCATTTACCAGAGTCTTTTTACCTCATTCGCTAAAAAGTGAATTTAAGATCTTTCTGACTTGGTTCTCTTTAGCAATATTCTTTCCTAATGATATTAATTAATGCATTTAATATATCATGAATTCTAGAAAACATATCGGAAATGGATTCATTTTTTTTTATTATGAACAGTTGAAATTGATTAGTTAACATGGATATATCTGTCTATTTAACTTTGCTAGCGCCTTCGTGTGTGACTTGAAGTGTTCTCCAAATTTCGTATGCACTTTTACTAATAAACACTCTGTTAAACTCATTTTTATCTAAGGAAATGCTACAAATATTGGTCCATTGTGCATAATTCATTTTATCTAATAAACACTCTGCTAACATGGATATCTTGGTCAATTGTGCATAATTCATTTGGGGCTCAACATGCTCAGTTTGGGTAATGTTCCAAATATTTAAACCATTAGACTGTAAATAAATTTTCATCCTACAAGCCCAATAAACATAATGTAATGACCCGTAAAATTTAATTGTTTTAAATAATGTGATTAATTGAATTTTCATGAAATTTTAAAAATGAAATTTTGAAATAAAATTTAATATTTGAAATGCGTCTAGTTAAACATAGTAACTGGTAAATTTTCATCCGAAAATATGAAGTTTATTTTTGTGTGAAATTTTATTTCAATTTAATCAATTAGAAATTGATGAAAATAAAATGTTTCGGAACCTAAATATTTCTACATAGAAAAATTGTAAATCATCTTCTAAGCAAGACGTCATTTTTCGTTTTTCCAAATTCGGACTTCTTTAGCTCCGTCGATCTTATTTTTCTGCGTTTTTGCTGCGTTTTCCACTAGTAGAAAATTTGAATTTTTATAATTCAATCATACCACTGATATTTGTATACCGTTTGATCGTCTCGTCATGCTGATCTCTACGGTATATTAAATTGTCAATTTCGTGGTCCGGGAAACGGCGAAATATACGGAAACAATCTTCGTATCGGTTCCGCAATTTGACTTTTGGTTTTCCTGTAACCGTTCATTTTCACCGTGTGAAAACCAATAACCTTTTTCAGTTCCCAAAATTATTTTGCAGGCTATTACTATTCCCTATGTTTTATTTATTATTCTTTAGTTTGTTCATTTCTTGGGTCTTTTCATTTTTCCATGTAGCTCTTCCCATGCCCACTCTCTCACTTGTAACAGAGACTCCCATCTCCTCCTCTTTTCATGCTTCTTTTAAAAGATTATCACCGATAAAAAAAAATGGAAAAGGAAAATCAAGTTACATATATCTTTCGCCACTGCATGCTTTCCCTACCTGCTTCCTCTCATGTATTCTTCCCTCTCCCTCTCCAACCGCCGCACAAAGCTAGCTATCCTCTTCCCCCTCAAATGCTCCACCATCCCCGGCCCATCAGATCCACGTTCATCTCCAAAGCCTCCCGCCAGCCCCATGCTATCACCACAAATCATCGCTTCATCTCTCCCCTCCGCCTTGGACCCGTTGCTGCAGCATTTCCCCTCACCTTGGCCTGCGACTCCACCTCACCATTCATTCGAACAACCTCGGCCGATAAACCACTTCATGCAACCCTGAACTAAAGCCTTCCCATCATCTTCCCTCTGGCCAACATATTTCTTTTTGTATATAGGTAAACTTTCCTGTTAATATATTGATTTTTGTTTCATATATATTCACAGTTTATAAGTATATTATCTTGCGAAGGTATTTTTATTATAAAATTTTATGTTTTCATATATGTAGTCGTTATATATGTGTATTATGATTTTGAACATACATATTATTATATATATTAAGTTACAGTATTGATTTTGTATAAGTTTTGTTTTGTATAAGTTTTGTTTTATAAAACATTTATGAACTAAAACTGTCACATATATATAGGTTTATATATGTTTTATATAATGGTTTCTATATGGTAATATGATTTAAAGGTTATATGTGCTACTGTATAGATTATATATATAAGTCAAGCATTGTTTTGTTTTTCCTATTATACTGTTGAAAGGGAAGCGTATATATATATATATATATGTTGTTAAGAAAGTATATGATATATATATTTCAAAACCTTTCAGTTCTGTAAGTAAGCACATTTTATAAGTTTTATATCTATATTATCAAAAATGTTGAAGCTTTCCTCTGACTTGTTATATTGCAGATATATATTCATATATAGAAATGTATAGGCTGTTAAACTATTGGATTCTTTTATCCATAATATATGTACATGTTTAAAGGATATATTTGTGTGTGTGCTGTTGCTATCTAGAATCTATGTTTGGATACTTTGTATTATGTAGTTTCAACCTCTTATTTCTCTCATAAGTTTAAAGGAAGAATATTATATCTTATATGTAGGGTTTATACATTGAATACATCTATGTTTTCATATATATATATATATATATGTGTGTGTGTGTGTGTACGCAGTCTCTTGGCATGCGTGTGTTAGTATATAGGTTATATAAATTGTTGGTATACATATGCGTATAAGTTTATATATAATAGTGTGTGCATATATGTTTCGTGTGTATATTTCATGCACTTAATAGTCTGAACAAATGATCTCGCATTTTATATATATTTTTTCATATAAATTTTAGTTGATATATATTACGATTTGAAAATTATATATATATATATATATATAAAACGTTGTTATAATATGTAAGTATTGATTTTGAATATATAATATATATCTTTGATTTTAAGGATATGCATACTTTAAGAACGATGATTTTTAATTATAAATATGTATATTTTATTTTTCGACTTTAATTAAATATTGATTCCATGGAAATAATATCATTATATATATATATATATATCATTGTCGCTTCTATCGAGTTGATTCTAACTTGTTCTCATCAATATCTATATATCAGCTTTGTTCGTCGAAATCGTGCCCATATAACTTTGCTTTGGAATTTGTGTTTGGATCTATGGCTCAATTTCATTGTCTATTCTATAGCCTCGAAAGGTGAGCAATCACTCAAGATTAATGTTCTTTTATTTATTAAATTTGATTTCAATTGAAACGACAATTGAAATATGTTGTTGTTAGTTATCTACACTGTTATATATATGTTTTACCTGTATCAGTTCACCTGTGACATCTGACACCATTGTCTGTTATTTATACAATGATAATCCAGTTTGGTTGTTAAATGATTGATTGGTTGATGTTGACATTGGACGTTAAGTTTTTAATGTTGTAAGTGATAAATAATTTGAAATTGAATTGACGTAGGATAGTTAGATTTGATATATGTGTTAAATTTGATTTGATGTCATTTGCATAATATAACCCCTTTAAATGTTTAATTACTTGACACGTAGTAATATGGTTAATTACACCTTGAACCATTTGAATGTATGTTGTATAAATTGATGTAGTATGAATTGAATAATAGATACCAAGTGAAGAACCACATAAAATATTAGTGCAATAATCTTTAATCTACATGAAATGTTAATGTAGATTCTAGAAATAATTATATTAATTTGCACAAACAACAATGTAAATTAATACGATTATTTCGGGATTATTTGAATTAATTATTGGATTGTTATGGATTGTTGTTATTGCTTGTTTATTTACTTTGACACCATCCTAGTTATCACACTACAAGTTCCCTTTGTTATGCTTTGATTTTTGAATTGAAATGGAATCGGGTTGAAATGATAAATACCCAAATTGAACTTTGACCTAGGATAGAGAATTAAATAAAAATCGATTGGTCAATAATTTGATATAAAAATAAAATGAAGATTTTATTTGAATAAATAATATGGTTTTGAAACGAAGTTGGAATTTGAATTTTAATGAAAGGAAATGTTAATATTTAATAATCTGAATCAAAATATTAACATAGTAGATGATGAATGAACGTTGTTTTAAAATTAATTATTTAATAATTAAATTTGGAATTATTAATAATTAAGTTTTGAAATTAGTTAATAATTAAGTTTTGAAATTATTTAATAATTAAATAAGATTTAATTATTTAATAATTAAATAAAATTGAATTCTTTATTAAGTAAAATCGAACTTCTTGAATAAGTGAAATTAAGTTTCTTTATTAATTGAGTTTTGAAATTGTAGCTAAGTGAATTAATAAGTGAAATTGAATTTCTCTAATCAGAAATAAAATGTGTTTTATTGAAATTAATGTAAGACTTGAAATGTAAAGAATTTGATTTGATGAATTTAATTTAATGCAATTTGTAAGTTTTGATATAATGGAGTTGAACTTAAATAATTGATTTAATAAATTGGAAGTTAAATAGAAATTGTTTTGAAGGATAAATTTACTTAACGAATATTGAATGAAATTGATAAATGAACTTAAATTGATTGAATGTAGATTAAATCATTTTAAATGATTTCGGAATGAAACTTATATACGAATTTAAATGAATATTGGAATGGTTTTAAATAAAAATTGAAATTGTATTATAAGATTTTGAAATGGTAATTTGGATGTTTTGAAACGTAAATTTTTGGAAGTTGGTTTAGAAAGACAAATGAAATGTTGGTTTACAAATTCTAATTGAGATTGAAATTGATTTGGTTTTGAAATAAATAAACGACTAATCAGTGTAAAAATCATGAAAGTTATTAAAGAGACTGGAATCGGTTAGGGACATACTCACTGTCTAAACCGAAAACCACTTTAATAACTACACGCGGAGTGTGATCCAGAATGAAGTGGTTGGAATGATGTACGTGATGATTGAAGAAAGAGAACGATAATGGATAGCCTTGACACTTGTGTCAAATTGGAAATGACTAAAACAGGAGCCGTGCCGGGCCAAATGGGGTTAGCTTCCTCGAGCGAACACACTTCTTCGAAAACTACTCATTACTTGTTATCGATTGGTGCACCCTCGAAATTTTGGGAGTGTTGTTTCGCGGTGTTGCGATCGCTACGGCGATGCGTTCTCACTAGTCCGGATCAGGCAAACGGTAGTTTCACTACCTTGGGTATTGCCTCATGTGCCTTGTCATACTTGTATCCCTATGCGCGACCACTACGATTTGTTTTGTGTTATACCTATGGAGTACTCCCTGATATCCCACTAGTTTACGGTGGAGTTTACAGTGCTGTATAGACTATAACGCTTATATAAAATGTGTTAAGGGGGATAATGGTAACGCCTTAACACTATTTTGATACTTTATATTACTGATAGGCATTATCTATTTACCGTACACTACTACATAGTAGATAGTTTAACGGATCCTTAAAGGATGGTTATTCCAAACATCCTTTGAGTTACTTGTATTTCGGTTGTTATTTCACTTGAGTTGGATTTATTGATATAAGAATGTTAATCCTGACTTGAGTGTTTTGTGTTTTGCTTTACGCTCGGGTCAGACTGAGTATACCAGTATTCGAGACTCACCTATGGAGTTGGAGCTTTGCTTGGAGATCCAGCTATCTATCCAGCTTTCAGATATTCAGTTGATTCCAATGATGTATTCTAATATTGTATTTGACTATTGTATTCGAGACTCCTATTGTACCTTATTTTAATCTGATATGTATATAATAGCTTCATGAACTACTATCTTTTGTTTCCGCTGCATTTATTACTCTGTGTCTGTGATCTGTGATTATTTTATTTACTGTATATGTTCAGTTTTGCCAAATTTAAATTAACAATTCGGTATTTTGAATTATTCAAGTCCGACATGTGCTGATGCGAATGGTCCAAAATAGCGGGTTGTTACACATAATTACTACTATCAAATAGTGGGGGTTTAGTAGCAGCTTGTCCTTCTACAAAAGTGTTAAGGAAAGTGTTACTATCCATTTACACTTCTCAAAAATCAAGTTATGAATTTTTGAAAACCAGTGGCTCTGATACCAAATGTAGAAAAACGATCTGTAACAATCCTAATTCTAATTAACATTATTTAGGATATTTAATTGGATAATTAAATAAAATATTATAAAACGTTAAGGAGATTGAGATTTGATAATTAATGGGGTTGTGCCTTAATGAATAAATTAATAATAATGGTTTAAAACTTAATAAGAAGAAGGAATATATGCTAAGGGCAAATGAGAATAGATCTAAATTATTAAACATAAACCCTTATTCTCTTATTTCCTCCCTCACTTCATTCATTAAAAAATAGTTTAGGCCAGCCATAGCTAAGAGATTCAAGAGAAGATAAGCTAGGAAGAAGGATCAAAGCTTAGGGGAATCAAATCAACTACAAATCTCAACTTTCTTAAACCATTAAAGGTGAATAATAGTTATGCATCTCAAGTTGTATTTATTGTCTTCGGTTTTAAGTATTACACTAAAATGTTTTGATGATTATTGTTATCCCAACTTTTGGCAAAGCCGAGATACCCAAAAGATTAACTGAAAATCAATGATTGTTAGTCATGAACATCGATTGTGCATCGCAGGTTCACCACGGATATCGATGAATTTTGTCCGAGTCCGGATCGGGCTGCAATTGATAAGACATGTCAAGCAAGGCCAGAGGAAACGACGTTCCAAGTTTTGAGTCAATCCGAGTTCGTACGCTCAAGATATCACCAACGGAAAATGGAGGAGACAGCCTTGTGTTCGAATCCATAAAAGACCCTATGTTCGAATCGATGAGGTAGGAATGCTATTCGAATCCATCAAGGTCGACTCCATCATCTTCGTATCCATCAAGTTTTACATGCTTCGTATCCATCATGGAAGCCTTCCTTCGAATCCATCCCTTTCGCCTGGCTTCGAATCCATCGAGCACTCCTTAGTTCGAATCCATCCAAACAGACTACACTAAAATCCAATAGCTCGAATCCAATGGAACGTTCCCACCTTCGAATCGCTTCAAACAGTGAAGTCCCCGTATCAATCGACTAAGGTTACCCAGATCGATTCGAAGGAAGCATGTCTTCGAATCGATCACCTCGAATCCACCACGTCTACATAGCTAAAACCTCGGCCACGACTCGGTAAAGCTAGGAGAAAAAGGAGGATCGACTCGAAGGAAGCGCTCCACGTCATCCCAGAAGCACGCGCTGGATCGATTCGAACGAATCGATTCGAACCAGATCGATTCGAACCAGGATAGTCAACCAGAAATGCAACCTTGAATCGATCATAACTTGAGATCTACACATCCAAATGCTATGAAATTTTCACAGAAGCTTGAGCACATGTTGAAGAATGTTCATGCCAAATTTCAGCTCGATTGGATGATTTCTTGATCGATTCGAACCAAGGGTCGAATCGATCCCAAAGTGGGCCCGGATCTCCAGATTTCGGCCATGTGGGCCCCCTGACGTACCAGAACTGGTCTCCCCTCAATTTAGGCGAAATATCAGCCTCCAACACCTATAAATAGAGCCCCTGGACATTCAGAAAGGAGGTCGGACAATTCTCAGAGCTAAAGAGCGCCCAGATTCTGCCAGATTTACTCCAGATCACCATTGCTGCCTTAGATTCAGACTTAGTTCAACAAATCAGTTGTAATACAACATACGAAATTGTAATCTTCAAGCATCGAGCAATAAAATCATAAAAACCTTGAAGTGGACGTAGGCCGGAGATAGCCGAACCACTATAAATTGTGTGTCACTGTTCATTATTTCTTGATTGCTGCTTGTTACTTATTTAAGATCTATGATTTGTGTGTGAATACTGTTGATTCGTATTCATACGCTGGTGCTTTCACTACACTTGGGGTTTGTGACCATTTTTGGTGCAAACACTTTGGTGCTTCCACTGAGAAGAACTAGCACCCGCTACACCAGACTCAAAGTTTAGATTTAAAATTTTAAAGATTCAGATCTGACTCTACAATTACTCGACAAACTAGACAAAGAATTGAGAGGAGCCAACAGGCAGGAAGTCAAGAGGCATCCTCTGGTGCTGGAGAAGAACCAGCTTCGATCTACATCACTAGAGACGAAATGGAGACCATGACCAATCTGATGCACGAAAGAATGATGAAAAGCCAACAAGAGATGCTGCAGAATTTCTTCGAGCAGATGAGAGCTGCAGGGACGCAGAACCCTGGACCAGCTACAGCGGCTGTGAATATGGAACAAGGAGCTAGGGCTATGGAACCCAACGGAGGACAGAATGCAGAACCAGAAGGCAATCAACAAGGGCTTGGGGGCAGGCCCGCAGGATCCAACGCAGAAGTACCTTTGGAAGGAGCTCAACCGGCTAGGGCCAACACAAATGCTAACGAGCCGCCCGAAGAGTACGTATCAGAATTCCCTACAAGACTCGGAAGGCAAGACAGAGACATGACAGGGGGGCAACCCCTAGATGGAGATGAAAGAATGATCGGCCTAGTGAGACGACTCATGAGAGGAGGGTTTTCAGGAGGAGGATTGGAAGAAGTTAGTCGGAGTCCGTTCGCTCCGATTATCAGGAATGCAAGGAACCCTCCGAAGTTCAAACTACCAACGCTGAATCCTTATGATGGAAAGTCAGACCCGACCATGCATATCACCAGATATATCAGACACATGGAAGTGCTGGGAGCATCCGAGGAAGTGATGGCACGATGTTTCCCCTTATTCTTATCAGATTTGGCTGCGCTTTGGTTTAGGCAGCTAGAAACCGGATCAATCAAGACATGGGGCGAGCTTGTGGATTGCTTCATGAAGCAGTTTAGGGTTCACGTGACACGACCTAAGAGCGTGATGACTTTGGCATCAATAAAACAAAGGACCGGAGAGTCCATAAAAGATTTTTTGTTACGATTTAATGCGACGGTGACTTCTGTAGATCGCCCGGACCCATCGATGATTTTGATGGCTGCAGTGGCAGGAGTTGGAGAAGGCACCGAATTCAAAGACTCTTTGACTAAAGATCCACCGCAAGATCTTGGAGAGTTTTTCCATGAAGCTGAAAAATTCATTCGATTAGAGGAATCACGAGCCGAGAGGCAGGAAATAAATGTTGCACAAGGCGAAGGAACCGCCAGGGAACAGTCCAGGGCAGACAAAGGAAAGAGAAAGCAGGATGACGCACATGATGGTCCTGATAAACGGAAGAAATTCCGAGAGCCCAGATTCAGGCAATACACAGACTTGGTGGCAGGACTGGAACGAATTTACACCGAAACTCGGGGGCAACTCCCCTATCGAAAACCACCCAGGAGAGATCCCACGGAGCGGGAACGTAGGACTGGAAAGTACTGCCTATTCCATGAGCTGGATGGGCACACTACCGATGAATGCCGCCACCTGAAGGATGAGGTGGAAGAACATGCCAGGAATGGTAGATTGCCGCAGTATGTCAGAGAACGCACGACGGCGGTTAGACCCGATCAACTACCACCTCAACCAAACAGGAATGATCCTGGATCGGGATCACGACTCATCATCAACTGATTGTGATGGCAAGGGCCGAGTTCAAGATTTGGACTCTGGTCGATTAGTTTTCTTAGATTTGATTTCCAAAATAAAATGGCTATCCCACTTACTCATGTACGGGAACCGGAGAGATCCCTAGGCATGCTCTGAGATGGAAATAGACCGCTCTGCCCGGAGAGGCATTATCTTGTTTTTCCTGGTGTTTGAGATTGAACATCTAGGATTTGAATTTAATAAAGAAACACTTATTAAAATAAACCTTTGACCGGAGAGTTAAAGGATGAACATTAAATATCAATATAAATATGATCGCTTTATGACCTTACCCGGAGAGGCGGGGTCCGGAGTGCAAGAAGTGAGTTGCTTCGCCGGAGAGCGACAGGATCGACTCACTTAAACGTTGTTTCCCCTTCACCGGAGAGTGACAGGATGGGATCCAGCATGAGCCCGGAGAGGCTATGATCGGCCCACGATTTGGGCCATGACATCGCTTAATGTTCAGATTCACTGAACCGGAGTGCAGGAGGTGAGTCGCTTCGCCGGAGAGCGACAGGATTGACTCACTTAACGTTGTTTCCCCTTCATCGGAGAGTGACAGGATGAGATCCAGCATGAGCCCGGAGAGGCTATGATCGGTCGAGAACGACCAAGACATCGCTATACGCCCTAGCTGGGGCCAGAGTGCAAGGGATAGAAAGCAACGCCGGAGTGCAATAGGATCTTTCTATTCGATTGCTAAGTCTGGGATGGGCTTGGCAAGGGTCCGAAGTAACCATCGATAATACGGAGAGACGGTAGAATCTCATTCTTAACTTCCACTGAAAGAAATTGATAACGATTTGGCTCCGAACAGCCATGGACTTGATTGAAAATGCTATAAGCTATGAGATACACATGAACTCACTGCATTTAATTTGAGACTGATCAAAACACGCCTTTTACCAAAAGGCATGTTTTGGGGGGCAAAATGTTATCCCAACTTTTGGCAAAGCCGAGATACCCAAAAGATTAACTGAAAATCAATGATTGTTAGTCATGAACATCGATTGTGCATCGCAGGTTCACCACGGATATCGATGAATTTTGTCCGAGTCCGGATCGGGCTGCAATTGATAAGACATGTCAAGCAAGGCCAGAGGAAACGACGTTCCAAGTTTTGAGTCAATCCGAGTTCGTACGCTCAAGATATCACCAACGGAAAATGGAGGAGACAGCCTTGTGTTCGAATCCATAAAAGACCCTATGTTCGAATCGATGAGGTAGGAATGCTATTCGAATCCATCAAGGTCGACTCCATCATCTTCGTATCCATCAAGTTTTACATGCTTCGTATCCATCATGGAAGCCTTCCTTCGAATCCATCCCTTTCGCCTGGCTTCGAATCCATCGAGCACTCCTTAGTTCGAATCCATCCAAACAGACTACACTAAAATCCAATAGCTCGAATCCAATGGAACGTTCCCACCTTCGAATCGCTTCAAACAGTGAAGTCCCCGTATCAATCGACTAAGGTTACCCAGATCGATTCGAAGGAAGCATGTCTTCGAATCGATCACCTCGAATCCACCACGTCTACATAGCTAAAACCTCGGCCACGACTCGGTAAAGCTAGGAGAAAAAGGAGGATCGACTCGAAGGAAGCGCTCCACGTCATCCCAGAAGCACGCGCTGGATCGATTCGAACGAATCGATTCGAACCAGATCGATTCGAACCAGGATAGTCAACCAGAAATGCAACCTTGAATCGATCATAACTTGAGATCTACACATCCAAATGCTATGAAATTTTCACAGAAGCTTGAGCACATGTTGAAGAATGTTTATGCCAAATTTCAGCTCGATTGGATGATTTCTTGATCGATTCGAACCAAGGGTCGAATCGATCCCAAAGTGGGCCCGGATCTCCAGATTTCGGCCATGTGGGCCCCCTGACGTACCAGAACTGGTCTCCCCTCAATTTAGGCGAAATATCAGCCTCCAACACCTATAAATAGAGCCCCTGGACATTCAGAAAGGAGGTCGGACAATTCTCAGAGCTAAAGAGCGCCCAGATTCTGCCAGATTTACTCCAGATCACCATTGCTGCCTTAGATTCAGACTTAGTTCAACAAATCAGTTGTAATACAACATACGAAATTGTAATCTTCAAGCATCGAGCAATAAAATCATAAAAACCTTGAAGTGGACGTAGGCCGGAGATAGCCGAACCACTATAAATTGTGTGTCACTGTTCATTATTTCTTGATTGCTGCTTGTTACTTATTTAAGATCTGTGATTTGTGTGTGAATACTGTTGATTCGTATTCATACGCTGGTGCTTTCACTACACTTGGGGTTTGTGACCATTTTTGGTGCAAACAATTATCATGCCATGTGTGAGTATTTGGATGATTATATGCTTATTGGTGAATTTATTGAATTTTCATGAAATTGTTTGATAAGTTTGAGCCAGAAAACCTATCATATGATACCCATTTGACTCAAAATTTTAATATGATGTTAGAAACATTATTTTAGAAGCCATTTTTAATTTCTTAATTTTTAGATTTAATGAAGATATTTGGCGAATTTCCTAAGGTTGAAAAATGGTTTATTTCTGATTTTAGTTATTAAAAATAATTAAATTATGCCTTTGAAATTTTTATATGTTAAAAAATATAATAAATCTGATTTATTATGATTTTTGGGGATTTTTCTCAAGTGTTTATGATTTATTATGATTTATTTGAGTTAGAAAAGCTTAATTATTATATTAAAATATTAATATAAAATGTATGGTTTGCAAATAATTTTGGAAATGATAAATCTACTCTAGTGCAGATTTTTGGAAAAGAATTGATAAAGAGTTTTGTCAGCCAATAGGAATTTGACAAAAATTGGGATTTGGTGAAAAAGATTTACTTTAAATAGAAAGAAATCAAATTTTGGGGAAATTACAGTTTTCCCATGCCGTAATCATTGACGTCGAAGCCAATGGAGCTGATTCTGTATGATGTCGACCCTAATGAATGCATAGGATATCACACTCAAGTGATATCGAAGGAATTCGCTGGGATTGGAGTCGACAGCGGAATGCTTGTCTTGGATATTAATGGAGTCGCATGCTTTATACTAATACCCTATATTATGATACTGCGCTTAATGACTTCATCCTTTATACCTATAGCGGTAGTGGTGCTGCATATCGCAAAGAGGCAAGGACGTCCCTACCCTTACTTTCAATATTAACCCCTATAGGCGGTGACGTCGCTCCTATACTTTCAAAGTGACTTACAATGGCGATAATAGTGCCGTGTTTTATCATTTCAACCTTAATGATTGCCGACTTTAATCTTGCCGCGTTTTTTTGACTTCGGCTCTAATGAGGCCACGTTTGTAATGGCCATAGCGACGCCGCTTATTTTCTTTGAGGCATTGATGCGGATGCCCATCAACGTTGACACTTATCTTATGAAGCTTTATACTATGCAAACTAATGAGATTCGATACCACGCTATACGACATGGTTAACTTCGACCATATAGCCATTTCTTTTATAAGTTATAGATTTTAACATGATTTTCGATAATGAAGAAGGCCGATGACCCTTCAGGGCAAACTGGATGTCGATTTTTATCAACTTAATAGTTTTATCAAGTTTTGGCTTTTTAGCCTATAGCTTTGAGAGGCGATGACCTCAAATGATTTTGAACTTCATCATTATTGTTTTATAAAAACATATATCATGGCATAAATATTTTGAATGAAGCAAAGGACTATAATTTTCCTTGTTTTAAAGGTATGATTTCAAAGGTTAATCTTTTATAAAGAAGTATGTATTCAAGGAAATAAAAAGGGTATTTAGCCCAAAATTTTACTAAGGAGATTAGTTTTCTTATCATCTTTAGATAAGTTATGATAGGATGAATTGACTCAGAGATTAGAAAACCATATGAGACTTGTGTAGGATAGCGCCCTATACTTTAGCTCTTAGCCTCTAACTGATATAAGTCCAAAATTCCAGTGCGTAGGGTTTTGTCACGCGTAAGACTAAAAGTAGGTTTACGCATAGAAAAGAATATTCAATAACGGGATAGGTTATTGGTGAGCCCGCAAAACCATTAGGATCAAAGTGACTATAGGAATAGTAAGTTATGGATAGACCGTCCAGCTGCCTTCTAACAGTATGTTAGTAAATTTGATATATCTGGTAGGCCCGAGTTAGCTATAGGTTTGTAGTTACCCTAAGAAAACTATGATGTTGGGACGTATAATCCATTGACTTTGACATATTGGTCATGATTACCCATGTTCCATACGTGCACATTATTATTTATATTGCCTATTTTAACCATTGTGGTTGCAAGAATTATTTTGCAAAAGATATATTTTAAAAGAGATATTAGTGAGGGAAAACTTGTTCTGCTCAATGGCGGGGTCTCACTAGATATCCATAAATCGAGATGGCATATTATTATTTACACCAGGCTTTTTGTCTGACTCGAAGTTTATGTTTTCCCCTTAAACTCTCAGGTGCTCAAAATTTGATTTGAGTAGGTCGGGTGTAAGGGTTTTTCAAGTTAAGTAGGTTTTGTCGAATAAAGCTTCCGGCGATGTGCAGGAGGCAAAGCTAGCTATGTAGGAGTCTATTAATTACTATTATCCACTGTGTTATGTTAGTTGTATATATGAATATATTGACAGTAGATGTATCTGTCTATCATTAACTCTGATCAAGCAAAGGGCATCTTCATATGTCGCTCTTGGAGTATTTTGTAGTAATTATATTTTATTTGAACTTGGGCAATGTTTTGGGATTATGTAATGAATATGAAATATCATCTTTGAAATGTAATGAGAAAGTTTGCTTTGAAATTGCGTTTAAAATTATTTCATATTCTTGTGCTTTGATGTTATTGATACAATTAACATTACCATATTTTGTCACCAGAAATTAATATTATATATGCTGCAGCATTTGTAGTGCTTAGTTTTGGACCTCAAAATGGGGATGTTACAACTTGGTATTAGAGCATAGGTTTATGTAAAAATAAAAGAATTTTTAAACTTAAAAATAGTTTTGAAAACATAATCCAAATGAATCAGAGAATAAAATTGGGGTGAGGGATGCGCTATAGTAACGTACTTGTATTTGATATATATATATATATATATAAGTATACACTTTATCTCTATTCTCTCTCTCTTAGACGGTTCTTCCATATCATACTAAGGCTCAAATGCATATTTAAGGAAGTAAGATATAGAGTCTGGAAATGAAAGAGTGAATCTTGGTAGAGGAAGCACCACTACTAATGGAAATGTCAAGCCCAATACTAGAAGGAATTTGGGTCGACAAACAGCTGCTAATGTGGATGTAGGAACACCACCGGTTGATATGGTAGCAATGTATTAGTTCTTTGTCAACATGATGCAAGCAGGAGCCACTGCTAGATTAGTTGGTGGAAATGCTGGAGAATCTAATCAAGAAGTTTTAGTTGTCAACGATTATGATGTTTTGAGTAGAGACTATGCAAGATTTGGAGGGAAACCATTCATTGGAACTGAGGATGCGATGGAGATGGAGAACTAGTTGCTTCGTTGTGAAAGGATTTTCGCTGATCTTGGTTTGAATAACGAACAGAAAAGAAGATTGGCATCCAGGCAACTGCAAGGAGCTGCATTGTATTGGTGGAATAGTGTGACTGTTGGGGTAGCAGAAGAGACTTTGACTTGGACAAAATTCAGGAGAAGTTTGAAGAGAGGTTTATGTCTGAGATCGCTAAGTCAATTCTGTTATGGAAGTTTGCTGAATTGGTGCAAGGTGATATGATAGTGCTTGAGTATACAACCAGATTTGGGGAGCTATCCAGGTATGGGTATGCTACCGTGGATACTGTAATTAAGAGAAATGAGAAGTTCATCTGGAGTCTAAGATTTGAGCTTGCTAGGGCAACTTTACAACACCTTAGGGATCCATGTGACGTGATGGTAGAGATGGCTTTGAGAAATAAGGAAACGCTTACTCTCTTTAGTGGAAACAAAGCAGTGGAGACTCAGAGTGGGCAGAGTCAAAAAAGGAAGTTCTTTCAGAAGAAGAAAGGAGGAGTGCTAAAAAGGGAAAAGCATAAGTGTTGTGCTACAAGTGCAACAAGAAAGGGCATTTTGCAAACGAGTGTCGTTCAGGTGATGGAAAGACGGTCATTGGAAAGATGAACATCAAGTGCTTCAATTGTGACCATATTGGACATTACAAGAATCAGTGCAAGGAACCGGCAAAGATTGAGAAAGGAAAGGTGTTTGCCTTGGAGCCGACTACCTCGGGACCCACAACAGAGGAGAAAGGAAAGGCTGTAATGGGAGGTATGCTTTTGATTCATGGCTTACCTGTTAGAGTATTAGTTGATATTAGTGCATCACATTCTTTTATATCTCGTTGTTTGGTAGATAAGCTTAACCTAGAACCCTCATACCTAGTTACTTCCTTAAGAGTTGCGAATCCGATAGGAGAATATGCAACTTTAGGGATGAGATGTGACACTTAGATTTGAATTATTAGGTCATATATTTGCCTGCAATTTTCATATGTTTGATTTCGTAAGCTTTGGGACTATTTTGGGTATGGACTAGTTAAGTAAATACGATGCTAGGATAATTTGCCAAGATAGGAAAATATCACTAAAACACCAAAATAGTAGCGACCGAATTATATACTCAATAGAGAATCCAAGTTCGATGTGTGCACTTTGTAGGGTCCAATAGAGGAGGAAGATGAGTTGAATTGGGTTTTCGTAGTTAGAGAATTTGTAGATGTTTTTGAGTTAGTTACGGGACCACCGTCGAAACGAGCTACTAAGATTCGAATAGATCTTGTATCTAGAGGCGAACCCATAAGTAGACTGCATAGCAGAATGATACCCATCGAGAAGAAGGATTTAAAGGTGCAGCTGGTGGACTTAGAAGGAAATTTTTTTATTATACTAAGCAGTTCGCCTTGGGAATGGCCGTGGTGTTCGTGAGGAAACTGGATGGGTAGTTTATATTGTGTATTGATTATCATAAGTTGAATGAAAAGACGATAAAGGACCGATATCCTTTGTCGAGAATCGATGATTTATTTGATCAGTTGAGTGGAGCCAAAGTATTTTCTCAGTTATATTTAGCGATAGGGTTCCATCAATTGAGAATGGCGGAAGACAGTATTCCATTGACGGTGTTTAAAACAAGATATGGTTCATACGAGTGGTTAGTAATGCCATTCGGATTAACTAATATGCCTGTTTTCTTTGTAGATTTAATGAACCGAATCTTCTGAGAGCATTTAGATAGATTCGTGTTGGTATTCATAGATGACATTTTGATATATTCCAAGAATGAAAGAGATCATGAAGTTCATTTTAGGATAGTGCTTGAGACACTGAAGCGGCATCAACTAAAAGTGAAGTTTTCGAAGTGTCATTTTTGGAAGAAGGGGGTGAAGTTACTTGGTCATGTAGTCCGATAAGAAGGTTTATCAATAGATCCAACTAAGATAGAAGCAGTTAATAACTGGAAGAGACCAGAGACAATGATAGAGATAAAGAGTTTTCTTGGACTAGCTGGCTATTACCGGAGATTCATTAAGGATTTCTCTTGTATAGCAGCATCGATGACTAAACTAATAAGGAAGGACGTAAAGTATGTTTGGACCGATAAATGTGAGGAGGCATTTCAGAAGCTGAAACATTTATTGACCAATGCACCATGTTAATTGTTTCGGATGGAAATCAAGATTTGGCGGTGTATACTGATGCACATGGAATAGGATTAGGAGCTGTGTTAATGTAGAGGGGTAAAGTGATTGCTTATGCTTCACGACAACTCAGACCGCACGAAGTTAGATATCTGACTCATGACTTAGAGTTGGCTGTTGTAATATTTGCTTTAAAGGTGTGGAGATATTACCATTTGGGATAAAGATTCGAGTTGTATACGAATCACAAGTCTTTAAGGTACTTATTCTCTCAGAAGGAGTTGAATATGAGACAGTAGAGATGGTTGGAGTTTTTAGCTACTTATGATTTTGGAATTGAGTACATACCGGGGAAAGGAAACAAAGTCGTAGATGTTCTTAGCAGAAAACATCAAAATATAGTGTTAGCTATGTTGGTAGAGTGGAAGGATCTAAAAGCATTGACTACCTGTAGTGTGCAGTTACAATCGACTGCTAGTTCTAGTCAGAGTACCGCAATATTATCTTGTTTGGAAGTTCGACCAATACTGATCATTAGAATTGCTTGTAAGCAAAGAGATGATCCATTGCTAGTTGAAAGAATTAGAAGATTGGAAGGTAGAACTGAGATTGATGATTTGAAGTATTTTACCTTGACCAAAATGGATGGTTAGAAAGAAAGGATGGATATGTGTTCCTGATGCGAGAGACCTAAGAGAAGAAGTACTTAGGGAATATCATCGATCGAAGTTTACTATTCATCCTGGAGGAACTAAGATGTATCAGGATATGAAGAGAAGTTTCTTCTGGGAAAGCGTGAAAAGGGATCTAGGCTTATGGGTACAATAGTGTCCGAATTGCAACAAGTAAAAGTCGAACATCAGAAGCCTAGTGGATTGCTTCAACCTTTGGATATACTAGTTTGGAAATGAGATTATATATATATGGATTTCATAGATGGTTTGCCAAGGTCGAACAGGGGACATGAAAGTATCTGGATCGTGGTAGATAGATTGACCAAGAGTGCACACTTTATTCCCATTAAGTCGACAAGGATGGCACATGTTTTAGCAAAGTTATTCATGTAGAATATAGTTAGACTGCATGGAGTTCCTAGTAGTATAGTCAGCGACAGAGATTCTTTATTTACTAGTGGATTCTGGAAGAGTCTACAAGAGGTTTTAAGTACCAATCTTAAGATGAGTACCGCTTACCATCCGTAGACAGATAGGCAAACAGAAAGAGTTAACAAAGTCTTAGAAGATTTGTATTATGGGAAGATCATCTATACTTAGCCAAGTTTTTGTATAACAATAGTTATCAGACTAGTATAGGGATGGCACCGTTTGAAGCTTTGTATGGAAGACCATGCAAATCTCCAGTATGCTGGTTAGAGACCGGAGATAGATTAGTTCTTGGTCCAAATATGGTAAGAGAAGCCGTAGAAAAGATCGAGTTGATTCGAGTTAGAATAAAGGAAGCTCAGTCTAGTCAGAAAAGTTACGCGGGCAAGAGATGGAAAGACTTAGAATTCTCAGTTGGAGGTTATGTTTTTGTCAAAGTATCACCAATGAAGGGTGTAATAAGATTTGGGAAGTCGTGGAAATTGGCACCTTGGTTTGTTGGACCATTTCCTATTATATAAAGAATTGGGAAACTCGCTTACATGATAGAGTTACCGAATACTTTGGCAGGAGTCTATAACGTTTTCCGTATTTCTCATCTAAGAAAGTGTATTTGAGATCCAGAGACTACTATCACTCTATTTGCATTGGAAAACTTAGTAGTGGAGCTGGACATGACTAATGCTAGACATCCAGTGCGTATGGTGGCAAGAGATGAAAAGAAGCTAAGGAGCAAGATAGTCATATTAGTAAAAGTCCAGTGGAGTGATGATGAGAGAGACTGTACTTGAAAGACAGAAGATAGGATAAGGGACACGCATCCTGAATTGTTTGATGGTATGTTTTACATCTATGCTTATATGTTTTATGTGTAAACCTTTTCGTAACTTCGAGGACGAAATACTTTAAGGAGGGGAGTCTGTAACAACCCTAATTTAGTTAACATAATTTAGGATATTTAATTAGATAAATTAAATAAAATAATGCAAAAAGGTTAAGGAGATTGAGATTTGATAATTAATAGGGATAGTCGTGCCTTAATGAATAAGTTAATAAAATGGTTTAAAACTTAATAAGAAAGCGAAATATATGCTAAGGGAAAAATGGGAATAGATCTAAATTCTTAAACATAAACCATTATTCTCTTATTTCTCCCTCACTTCATTCATTACAAACGAAACTAAAATAGTTTAGGCCGGCCATAACTAGGAGATTCAAGTAGAAGATAAGCTAGGAAGAAGGATCAAAGCTTAAGGGAATGAAATACAAATCTCAACCTTCTTAAACCATTCAAGGTGAATAATAGTTATGCATCTCAAGTTTTAATTATTGTTTTTTATTTTAAGTATAAACCTGAAATGTTTTGATGATTATTATGCCATGTGTGAGTATTTGGATGATTATATGCTTATTGGTGAATTTATTGAATTCTTATGAAATTGTTTGATAAGTTTGAGTTAGAAAACCTATCATATGATACCCATTTGACTCGAAATTTTAATATAATGTTAGAAATATTATTTTGGAAGTGGGTTTTTAATTTCATAATTTTTTGATTTAATGAGAATATTTGGTGAATTTTCTAAGGTTGGAAAATGGTTTATTTTGGTTTTTAATTATTAAAAATAATTAAATTATAATTTTGGGCTCGAAATTTTTATATGAAAAAGAATATAATAAATATATTTGTTAAGGATTTTTCCCAAGTGTTTATGATTTATTATGAATTATTTGAGCTGAAAAGCATAATTGTTTTTTTAGCAAAGCTAGCGGGGTTGACTGGTCCCTTACTAGTTTTTATTGCAAAAGATCAATAAAAAAACATGTCTTAGAACTTGCTTTAAAACATGGAAACATTCAAAAAAATCACATAAAGAAAAACCGAGAAGGAATAAAAAAATAAGCACATTGGAAAGAAAACAAAGGAGAACACAAAATAGCTACTTCCAAAAATTCAACCGATGAACAGAAAAAGCATGCTTACTTAACCTCATCCCACGTTCAATTTCATTTTTCAGCACATTCCATAAAATTACATGACTTCTCGAATTCTTATCAAAATATCTTAGGTTCCTTTCCTCCCAAACAAGTTTCAAGTATTTCTTTAAATTAAAGAATAGCAGAATACAATCATCTTCCCTCCATTTAGTTGCCTTATAAATCAGTCCTACAATTGTAGAAACACCTGACACATTCTGCTTACCAACCTTACCCATTAGCCTAACCCATAGAAACATAAGTTCATAGCATTCAAAAAACAGATGGTGGGTAATCTCGGCGTGAGATTTGCAGAAAGCACACATGGGATCAACTTGCATGCCATAGGAAGTCATCTTGTCTTTTGTCATGAGGGCATTCATCAAAAACTTCCACATCATAAGATTGTCTCTGCTGGGAGAGTGCATATTCCATATAACTTTGGACCACAAGAAATCAGGCATATCATTTAAGTTTGTAAGGAGATTGTAAACCACTGAAATGAATTGAGACTTTTCATTCCAAAGAAGTGAATCAGTTTCAGCAGGTAGGTAAGAAATACCATTCATCCTATTCCACAAGGCCCTAATGACTTGATTGCTGGAGTATGGCATTTGAAGGATGCCATCAACAATAAAATCAGATGCCAATGCATTCCTGCTGATTCCAGACTGAATAATCTACTGAGGAGACAACTTGGTTGATAAAATCAAGCTATAATCCATCCATAGGTCATTACAAAAACTTTTAAGCTATCATCTGAGAGAGAAAATTTAAGATAAGGGATGAATGTACTTCTCAAATCAAGGATTTTCCTCCATATCTAGCTGCAATTTTGGGGGACTTCCATGGACCAAAAAAGTTTGCTTCCTATATTATGTCTCCAAGACCAGTCAACCCAAATACTATCATGCCTAAAAAGCAATGAATTAAAGTGAAAACTGAAAGCTGCCTTGTTTCATTTTCCAATGTTAAGTATTCCAAGACCACCCTTGTTTTTTGACTTCTCAAACTTAGAGAAAGAACATGGCATAGTTTTCCTAGCATGAATGCTACCAGTCCAGAAAAACCTTAGCATGGCATTTCTTAAGATTTTCAAAAGCTTTAAGGGGAGAATAAAAGACCTAGCCCAATACATCATCATAGAAAAACTAATTACTTTAATAAGGACAAGCCTACCTGCTTGAGAAAGAAATTAGTTGGCCCAACAGTTCATGATAGAAGTTAGCTTATCATAAAGAGGGAGGCAGTTGGTAGTTGTGACTCTTGAGGTACAAAGAGGAAGCCCAAGGTATGTCATATCATTTTGCATTGGTTGTAATCCAGAGGAGGAAGTTAACAACTCAGCAGTAGTAGAAGAAATTCTAGAAAAAAGAATATGGGAGTTGAGAGAATTTGACTTTAAACCAAAGATTGAATAAAAGGAGTCTAAGATACTTTTGATGTAGGAAATGGAATCATTATCAGGCTTGGTGAATGTCATGATATCATCAGCAAACAAAAGAGAGGAGACATGCGGGGTTTTACACTTAGGATGAAATAGAATCTTATTATTAAGAAATTTCTTTGAGATCATGCAAGTGAAGACTTCCATAACAAGAATGAAAATATAAGATGATATAGGGTCACCCTATCGAATACCCTGCTTGCTTCTAAACTAGCCATAAGTGTTACCATTGTACTTAAGGGAGAAGGAAGGAATTGAAATGCATACATATATCCATGCGACAAAAGCCTTTGGAAATCTCATAAGAGCAATAATTTGAACTATTGATGACCAGTGAATACTGTCATGGGCCTTTCATAAATCTAGCTTTAACATTGCACTGGGGGTAGCTTGAACCCTACCATATCCCTTTAATAATTCATATTCCAGCATAACATTGTTTAGAATACTTCTATTAGGAAGAGATGCAACTTGATTATTAGAAATTATTCTAGGCAGTACTTTTACAAGCCTTGAAGCTAAATTTTTTGAAATACACTTATACGTTACATTACAGCAGGATGTAGGTCTAAAGGAGGTATGAAGAGGCTGGGTTGGTCTTGGGGACGAGGACCAGATTTGTTGCATTAACTTGACCAAGCAACTTGAATTTATCAAAAAAATTGTGAACTGCTTTGCAGGAATCAGCTTCAATTAATTCCCAGCTACGTGTGAAGAACAACATATTGAAGCCATCAGGACCATCACTGGATTTCTTATTCATAGAAAAAAGGGCACTCTTTATTTCATCATTGGTTGCTGACTAACTGAGAAGCCTCCTCAGAAAGAATACTAAGAAGGTGAATTTCAGAGAGTAAGTCTAGATTTGGTTCAAAATTTGTTGAGTTACCAAGCAATCCTGTGAAGTAGTCAAGCAAAGCATTGTCCACATTCTTAGGGGTTGTGTGCAAAAACCTCCTCTTATCATAAATAATTTCTATTTTCTCCCTAGCTTGTTAAATCTTTAGAGAAGCATGAAAAAAAGCAGAATTATTATCACCTTCAAAAGCCCAGATATGGTGTAGTTGCTGCTTTCTCATACTCCCCTCCAAATTTAAAGCTTCATTAAGTGCAAAAAAGCCTACTTTCCTCTCTAGCAGCAGTTGTGTCATAAGGGTTAGGCATCATAAGTTCTTGAGACTCATTGATCCGGATCCTAAGCTTAGATGAAATGAGATTACCATCACCAAACTTACTTTTTGCCCAATTCCTTAGAGCAACCTTAGTGGCTTTAAGCTTCTTGCAAAAAATATACATAGGGTTTCCAAAGAAATCATTAGTCCAAGCATTTGATAATATATTAGTATACTCAGGTTCATAGACCCAAGCATTATAAAATTTAAAACTTCTTTTCTCTTTAGAAGGCCGCTGGCCAGTAGATATGATGAGGAAAGAGTGGTCAGAAAAGATAGGAAATGGCAAGAAGGCTGATAAGGTTGGCCATGAAGATAAGGCTTGAAAGTTACAAAAAGAATGATCAATTGTAGAGAAAGTTCTAACTCCACTTCTACTCCTATTATTCCAAGAGTATTTTGCACCAGAACTATTGATTGAGAGGAGACATGAATCATGTATAGCAGTATTTAAAGGGAGAACATCCTTTGGCAAAAGAGGAAGACCGCCATGCTTGTCATGAAAGTTAAGGCAACAGTTAAAGTCACCAAACACCAGCCATGGGTGGGAGTCCTGCCTGAAAGCTGGAAGGAGATTAAGAAGAGATTGTCGAGAGATAAGAGAATTATTAGCACATATGATGGCGAGATAAAAGTAAGAGTTAGATTGCAATAAAGTTGCATGAAAATGTATGACGTGAAGTAAAGAGAATTGGGAGCAATGAAAGAACAGAAGGATCATGGAGAACCATGATGTTGAATATGCTATTATATGATTTTTGTTTAATGATAATAAACATATATATATATATATATATTCATTTAAATGTATTTGTTATTGTACTATTTTATTTTCATCTAATTAAATAAATATTTGTTGAATAAAATGAATAACATAGAATTTAATTGAATAAAATAAATAACACAGAATTTATATTCAAACAGATATTTTTTTCAAACAAATATTTTATTACAATTTTGAATAGTACAAATTTGAGCTCTCACTATATATACACATTTTTCAATTACATTTTAATTTCAATTACATCACATTTCTCACTATACATACATTTGCACCTCACTACATATCACTCGTTCACTCGTACTTGATCTTCAACTATATTGCAATTTGTATCCAGCATCTGAGTTATCTGCAAAATACACACTGACGCAGTAAAATTGAAAAGGAAATATTTGTGCAGTGTAAAGTAAAATGTGTATTTTGAAAATGTTATTTGCTTCAGTTATTTGGGTTGTTCGTCATCATTTAATTTTGAATTCATCTTACACGAACAGCTTGTGACATGCACAGTGTATCACCGTACATGCCACAAGGCCGTGCACACCGATATACACTTGACAAAACTACATGGATAGGTGAGTACAAGGTCAAACCCGAGACGAAGCTGGATTCAACTCAGGTATAAAGTGATGTAAACATGAAGCCATCAACAATAGAGGCTAGACAGTCCAACCAGACTCGAGTGCACATGAAGACAGTTCTAATGAGTCAATATCAAACCAAATGGCAAACAAGTATACTTAATGTAAAGATATCAAGTGAAGGCCACACAAGCTACAGACTACAAGTGCATAGCACCAATGGAGCAAGTTTTAAACAACCAGACATCATGAACCAGCTCATATGCAACTCATCACAAAAATGCAAACTGTCAACAGTGGTGACACACACATACATAAGAACATCAAAGAACAGACCCAACAACACTTTCAACATGTACAAAGCACAAAGGCAGTTTCAAAAGAACAAGAACACACAAGGGCTGCAACAAAGACATAGCAGATGCATGGAGACTCAAGTGAAACGAATCAGTACAACACAAATGTACTTGAGACAACTAGACTATATGCAAGCAAGGCTACGACTTCAAGTACAAATGCACATCAACACTACACCAGATCATAAAACAATGTACACAGACTATACACATGAATGCATACAACATACATACAGTTCAAGCCTCAATCATTTAAACTCAAGGCAAGAGCAACACAATAAAATGAACCGGAGGTAGACAAGACCACAGTGTACCAGATAAGTGAAACATGGAGATGACATTGATGTGCACATGTAGAACAGTGGACAGAGCTCAATGCAACCCAGACAAATGTCACGATACAACTACAGATGCATGCAAGTCAGAAAATCAAGTGCAACATCAACACGGCAGTGGACAGAGCAGTGCAGACCAACCAAGTGAACACATAACAACGATAGTAGTCAAGCATTCTAAAAAAAAGGGCAGTACAGTTTCAAATGCAACAAACTGGTGAACAAGTGACTGTGATCAAGCAACATAGCAACTATCATATGTATATACGCAGTGACTCAAGGAAATATGCAATACAACAAAGTGGACTGTGCAATCAACCAAGTGGATAGGCACACACATATATACATACATGTATGTATATATACACGTGAACAAAACTGAAGTGCACTATACCAGCAAGCACTCTGGTTGACAGGAAAGAGCTTTAAAGTTAACAGTTCAAAGTTTCGACTGCAACAAAAATGAAGTACACGGCATACATAGATACATGTACATACATACATACATACATACATACATACATACATACATACATACATACATACATACATACATACATATATATATATATGATGTATGTGTAGTGATAACCATTACAACAGCTCGAATGACCAAGTGCAGACTCAAACATTGATTGCACCAGTGTAGTGGACAAAAAGACAGTAATCAAACAAGAAACAAGTCAGAATCAAAACCAGTTCAAATAAGAATCAAAGCAGCAGTTTCAAACCAAGTCAAGATGCCAAAGAATCTAAGCCGTGATGACCAAGGTAGTAGTAACAGCAAACCAAACAAAGTTACACTGATTGAACGAGTCCACAAAATCAAAGTGCCGAAGTCAAAAGAAAAAAGAATGGAATCAAATCAGCCGTGGTGACCAAGGAATCGAACAAGTAAAATTCAAAGTCGTGATATTCAAGCAACGAAATTATACGTATTGAAGAAGTCAGAAAATATCATCATCGTTCAAGCATAATCAAATGGCCGAGTTAAATTAACTGAAGAATTCAAACAGAAGTATACAAATGAAAATTAAGGGGTTCGAACCCTATTTAACCCGTTAACATCATCGGCATTCGAAATCATTCGAGTTCAAGCAAAAAATCAGAGAGCAAGCATCAATCCAAAACTCGAATCAAGTTGAGTATAATATAAATCGAAAAAGGGACAAACATACCAATTCAAACCATCATTCAATCTCGACAAGTTGAAGCAGCCGAAGTAGAACAAAGTAGCAATCAATCCAAAGCAAACCCATATCTCAATTGAAGCAAAAGAACAAGCGGCGACTTCAACCTGCAAAACCCTAAATCAGAAAGAAGAACGAACGAAGAAACAAAAGGATATGGGCCAAGGAAATAAAAGGGAGATTTCTTTATATTTTTGTTGGGCCGGTTATAGTTAAATATAATTTGGGCTTAATATTTATAATTAGGGCTTTTGTGTTTAATTTTTTTTAAATTTATAAATTTCTTTTAATCTTCTTGTAAATTCTAGTCGTGTGACTAGGGGACGAACTACGATGGTGTAGTTCGAGAATTCGCAACTCAGTGGATGAGTTATGGTAGGGTTTTAAGCGTAGAGTTAGGCTAGTCGATAGTGGGTGTCGTGAGTTTACGCGTGTAAGCGTTTTGCTACTTAATTTCTAGTAGAAACCTTGAGGGCAGCACGTAAACAGGGTTTTGCCGAAGCTGGGTAAATCTATGTTGTTCTATTTCTATTTTTATTATTCTGCTATTATCTGTATTGCGATTATTTTATATACTTCTGCATTAAATTTTTATAATTATTAGTATCACCATATTCACCCCCCTCTAGGGTGAAATCGATCCTACAAGTGGTATCAAAGCAGGTTAATAGCAAGGATGTCTAACCCTAGTTGCAAATCTAGCGAGAGTCAGTCCAGTATTATTCCTCCTATTTTTGATGGAACAGATTTTTTAAATTGGAAATTAAAAATTGAATTGTATTTAAAATCTGTTAATTTTAAATGTTGGGATATAATTGAAAATGGGTGTGATATAATAGACGAGAAAAATACTTCGATTAATGCTCTTGTTATGCATATACTATATTCTCATATTCATCGAAATAATTTTAACTA
This sequence comes from Allium fistulosum, assembly GCA_030737815.1. Classification (NCBI taxonomy): domain Eukaryota; kingdom Viridiplantae; phylum Streptophyta; class Magnoliopsida; order Asparagales; family Amaryllidaceae; genus Allium; species Allium fistulosum. The sequence goes on from CM060902.1 coordinate 1,531,776,440, forward strand.
TATCTCTCATTGTGAAAGTGCACAGGAAATCTGGAATGCTTTTGATGCAATATATGGTGCAAAATAAACGACGGTGAGAAATCCCCTACAACCGACTCAGTTGAAGAAATGTGCTTGACAGGATTTGACAGCAGTGATGAAGATTCAATAGCCGATGAGATAAGTGATCTTTTATTTCATGATTTAGTTCTCTTGTGCCAAAAATTAATTGAAAATAATAAAGCTCTTGAGTTGAAAAATAATGAGTTGGAAAGGGAACAAGCTAAACTTCATCAGAAAAATAATGATTTGGAAAAGTAGCTTAAAAATATTAAGAAAAATAAAATTTCTAATTGGAAAAGGTGTTTGGACCATGAAAAAGAATTTGCATGTTTTCATGAATACTTTCAAAAGTTAGAAAACGAAATTTTAATACGAGAGAAAAACAAAACTGAGTTGATTTGTAAAAACAACATTTTGCAAAAAGAGTTGGATAGTTTTAAGAAGTTAGAAGGTTCTAAATGTGCGATTTTTGAAAAGAAATTAAATGAAGTCAATGAAAATTTCAAAACCTTTGAAAAAGAAAACGTGAGTTTGAGCAAATCTGAAATTATTCGATTAAACCACGAGTTTGAAAAGGAAATTTAAAAAATCAAGGATTTTGAAAAAATTGAATTTGAAAAACTCCAACTCTGTGAAACTGAGCTGCTTGAAATTGAGACTAAAATTAGAGAGCTTAAAAATGAAAATATGGACTTGAAAATGAAGAATTTTGAAAAGAGAGACAGTACCATTAGTTGTTGTTCGAAGCTAATAAATGAAAATAAACTTTTAAAATCCAAAGTTAATAAACTTGAGTTGATTACTCGAAATTTTTTCCCTAGAGAAAAATCATTTAATATGTTCTTAGAAAATCAACTCTTTGTGAATAAAAGGAAAGGACTTGGATTTGAAAAAGTGTCAAAATATGAACAACTAATAACACTATTAAGGGGAAAAGTGTGATACCCAAACATGTAAAGTGTGAAAATATTGGACATGGCAAGAATAATTGTCGAAATATATACAAACACAAAACCGTTAAACAAATATGGATTCCAAAAGGCACGGATATAAAATTCCTTAGAGTCAAACAAATCTGGGTGCCAAAAGGAACAAATATAAATAGTCTTGGGGTCTACACAAATATATTTTTCAAAATCTTTTGCAACTAACAACCATGGATCTATAAAAACAAATAGGTCACAATTTTTTTCTCTCGTGTAGGTGTGGTGGCAGGCTAAGGAACAACAACAGTGTTACCTGGATTCTGGCTGTTCCAGGCACACAATGGGCGACAAATCAAAGTTCCTTAGCCTAGTATAAAGGTGGCAAAATCACAATGGGCAACAATGAAAAATTATCATAAAATAGGTAACGGTACATCCATCTTGAACAATATATTAAATGTGATAATATGCACCATAATCTGAATTAAATCAACCAGTTATGTGATGAAGAAAAGAATGTTGATTTTGGTTCTGACTTATTCAAAATTGTTGGCCAATTATATTTTTATGTCGAGAACACTACATGTACCTCTAGAGACTTTGAACTATTTTACATAAAATTGTTTGGAATAATGATGGTGTTTTATTGATTGATGATGATACATGTGGATATATTTGTTTATTCTTGATCTATCATTATGATTCACTGTTTGATTGCACGGTTTCAATTCAAATTCAAAAGAATTTCATTTAAAAGCTGTAAAAAGGATTTTAAGGAATTTGTTGCAACTTCGTGATCTGGTCTATGATATCTAATGATAAATTTGAGTCAATAAGAAATTCAGATGCAGATTACACTGGTAATCTAGTTGATAGAAAAATTACTAGTGGAACGTATTTTATGTAGAGACATTCATTAGCTGCATCATATTTTCGAAAAAAAAATCTGCATATGTTTCATTTCAAATAATTCAATTAGCAGACATTTTTCTTATAAAACCCCTTCCAGAAAATAGTTTTTTGTTGACCTTGTTTCAGATTAGTCATTTTAGAAAATTTGATTTTATAATTATTTCTGGATTTGATCTTAAATGACTGCATTAACTAATCTGACTCCCTACTGATTATCAAAAAGATAAATAGTGATTGAAAAAGTGATGAGTGTCGATATTAATCATACATTATGACTTGAGACAGTATATTTAGTCAATTTCTTTAGAAATTTAAACAAGATTTATAATTACTTTTGTTGGTAAAAATTCCATGACCATCTCTATTTCTATCATATTTCTAACGACCATCACTCATCAAAATCCAATATAGTATGTCAATATGTGGTATTTTTAAACGGGAAATTATTCGTTTTCATTTTATTTATTTTTTTTAAAAAAACATCCAAAGTATTCACTCTCATTTAAATGTCCTCACGGTTATGCATGGGTGAATTACTTGGAATATTTGTATATGTGCTTTCATGCTCATTTAAAAGTCCTCATGGTTATGCATGTATGGAACACATATCAAAATTGGTTATTAAATAGACAAGTTGATTCTAATCCCATTTAAAAGAACTCACGGTTATGCGTGGTTAGAAGATACTTGAATTCATTTTTATAAAAAATTGGGAATACTACTAATCTCATTTAAATGTCTTAACGGTTATGCATGGTTAGTAGATATTCAAATTCCTGATATAAATTTACCACAAATAGACACAACTATATGGTTTTATCCCTATCATTCTAAAGTGGAATATGTGCCTAACAGAGTACTTATGATTTTTGTTTGATTTTTTTTTGAAATTTAATATTTATACTCGATTGGGTATTAATGTTGTATTAATGTCTATCACTTTATCTCTATATTTTCTAACACTATTACTCTTTTGCTGATAACAAAAGGGAGAGAGAAAAGTTAAGATTTTGGTAAATAAAGGTCAAATATTTTATTTCAATATTTCCATATAGGTTCATTTGCATATTTTTATTTATTTTCATGCATATATGAAGAGGGAGCTTTGTTGTTGAGTGGGAGCATTCAAATAGGGGGATCAAATTGAATGATCAAATACATTTAATAAATTCAAAATCTTAAATATATGCTTGTTATCATCAGAAGGGGGAGATTGTTGAATATGCTATTATATGATTTTTTTATGATAATAAACATATATATATTCATTTAAATGTATTTGTTATTGTACTATTTTATTTTCATATAATTAAATGAATATTTGTTAAATAAAATGAATAACACAGAATTTAATTGAATAAAATAAATAACACAGAATTTATATTCAAACGGATATTTTATTACAATTTTGAATAGTACAAATTTGAGCTCTCACTATATATACACATTTTTCAATTACATTTCAATTACATCACATTTCTCACTATACATACATTTGCACCTCACTACATATCACTCGTTCACTCGTACTTGATCTTCAACTGTATTGCAATTTGTATCCAGCATCCGAGTTATCTGCAAAATACACACTGACACAGTAAAATTGAAAAGGAAATATTTGTGTAGTGTAAAGTAAAATGTGTATTTTGAAAATGTTATTTGCCTCAGTTATTTGGGTTGTTCGTCATCATTTAATTTTGAATTCATCTTACATGAACAACTTGTGACATGCACAGTGTATCACCATACATGCCACAAGGCCATGCACACCGATATACACTTGAAAAAACTGCAGGGACAAGTGAGCACAAGGTCAAACCCGAGCCGAAGCTGGATTCAACTCAGGTATAAAGTGATGTACACATGAAGCCAGCAACAATAGAGGCTAGACAGTCCAACCAGACTCGAGTACACATGAAGACAGTTTTAATGAGTCAATATCAAACCAAACAGCAAATAAGTATACTTAATGTAAAGATATTAAGTGAAGGCCACACAAGCTACAGACTACAAGTGCAAAGCACCAATGGAGCAAGTCATAAACAACCAGACAACATGAACCAGCTCATATGCAACTCATCACAAAAATGCAAACTGTCAACAGCGGTGACACACACATACATCAGAACATCAAAGAACAGACCCAACAACACTTTCAACATGTACAAAGCTCAAAGGCAGTTTCAAAAGAACAAGACCATACAAGGGCTGCAACAAAGACATAGCAGATGCATAGAGACTCAAGTGAAATGAATCAGTACAGCACAAATGTACTTGAGACAACCAGACTATATGCAAGCAAGGCTACGACTTCAAGTACAAATGCACATCAACACTACACCAGATCATAAAACTTCAAGTACAAATGCACATCAACACTACACCAGATCATTAAACAATGTTCACAGACTATACACATGAATGCATACAACATACATACAGTTCAAGCCTCAATCATTTAAACTCAAGGCAAGAGCAACATAATAAAATGAACCAAAGGTAGACAAGACCACAGTGTACCAGATAAGTGAAACATGGAGATGACATTGATGTGCACATGTAGAACAACGAACTGAGCTCAATGCAACCCAGACAAATGTCATGATACAACTACATATGCAAGCAAGTCAGAAAATCAAGTGCAACATCAACACAGCAGTGGACAGAGAGCAGTGCAGACCAACCAAGTGAACATATAACATCGATAGTAGTCAAGCATTCAAACAAGACCAAGGCAGTATAGTTTCAAATATAATAGACCGACAAACAAGTGACTATGATCAAGCAACATAGCAACTAGCACATGTATATACACTATGACTCAAGGAAATATGCAATACTACAAAGTGGACTGTGCAATCAACCAAGTGCATAGACACACACATATATACATTCATGTATGTATGTATGTATATACATGAACAAAACTGAAGTGCACTATACCAGCAAGCACTCGGGTTGACAGGACAGAGCTTTAAAGTTAACAGTTCAAAGTTTCGACTGCAACAAAAATGAAGTACACAACATACATAGATATATGTGTGTACATATACATATACATATATATATATATACGATGTATGTGTAGTGATAACCAGTATAGCAGCTCGAATGAGCAAGTGCAGACTCAAGCATTGATTGCACCAGTGTAGTGGACAAAAAGACAGTAATCAAACAAGAAACATGTCAGAATCAAAACCAGTTCAAATAAGAATCAAAGCAGCAGTTTCAAACCAAGTCAAGATGCCAAAGAATCTAAGCCGTGATGACCAAGGTAGTAGTAACGGTAAACCAAACAAAGTAACACGGATTGAACGAGTCCACAAAATCAAAGTGCCGAAGTCAAAAGAAAAAAGAACGGAACCAAATCAGCCGTGGTGACCAAGGAATCGAACAAGTAAAAATCAAAGTCGTGATATTCAAGCAACGAAATTATACGAATTGAAGAAGTCATAAAATATCATCAGCGTTCAAGCATAATTGAATGGCCGAGTTAAATTAACTGAAGAATTCAAACAGAAGTATACGAACGAAAATTAAGGGGTTCGAACCCTATTTAACCCGTTAACATCATCGGCATTCGAAATCAATCGAGTTCAAGCAAAAAATCAGAGAGCAAGCATCAATCCAGAACTCGAATCAAGTCAAGTATAATATAAATCGAAAAAGGGACAAACGTACCAATTCAAACCATCATTCAATCTCGACAAGTTGAAGCAGCCGAAGTAGAACAAAGTAGCAATCAATCCAAAGCAAACCCATATCTCAATTGAAACAAAAGAACAAGTGGTAACTTCAACCCGCAAAACCCAAAATCAAAAAGAGGAATGAACGAAGAAACAAAAGGATACGGGCCAAGGAAATAAAAGGGAGATTTCTTTATATTTTTGTTGGGCCGGTTATAGTTAAATATAATTTGGGCTTAATATTTATAATTAGGTTTTTTGTGTTTAATTTTTTTTTAAATTTGTAATTTTCTTTTAATCTTCTTGTAAATTCTAGTCGTGTGACTAGGGGACGAACTACGGTGGTGTAGATCGAGAATTCGCAACTCAGTGGTTGAGTTGTGGCAAGGTTTTGAGCGTAGAGTTAGCTTAGTCGATAGCGGGTGTCACGAGTTTACATGTGTAAGCGTTTGACTACTTAATTTCTAGTAGAAACCTTGGGGGCAGCACGTAAGCAGGGTTTTGCCGAAGCTGGGTAAATCTGTGTTGTTCTATTTCTGTTTTTATTATTCTGCTATTATCTGTGTTGCTACTATTCTGCTATTATCTGTGTTGCAATTATTTTATATACTTCCGCATTAATTATTTATAATTATTGGTATCACCCTATTCACCCCCTCTAGGGTGAAATCGATCCTACACATGAATCTACCATAAGAAGCTTTCATTCAGTTTATGGTTGAGAATCCAAGAAGAATTAATGTGTTTGGCAACAGAAAGGGAAAGAGACAAATTTAGTTTAGATTGAGAAAGATTGTGATGGTGAATTAGAGATTTTACATGGTCAAGCTTAGTGGTGTTATGAGCACACCTTATATTCCAAGTAGCAAAGTGGTGTGCCATCGAGTATACTATAGATATCGATGAACAACAATTTTCATGCTCCTTGTTGAAGGAGACCCAGCTCGTACTAAACCTTGAAAGGATGATTCGGGTTTCTTTAATTTTTCTACTTTTTGGATCTTCTTATCACTAACTGATGCAATAGGGGAATTTAAAGAAAAGTAAGTTACAGATGGAGGTGGAGGAGATGTCCAACCAGAAATGGTACCATTAAAGATATAGGGAGGAGACAAAGATTTGGAGAGAGGTTAATTAGGAGGAGGAGGAGGTATGACCGAGGATACTGATTTTGAAGACAGAGGAGGTTTTGCATGCATGGATAAAATAAGTTGATTAATTTTCCCTTCTAATTCAACATAAAAGGAAGCATCAGAAATTGAAGTGGTAGGGATGTTATCACATGAAGATATCAATTCTGCATGGGGGTCATAAAGGGCTTGGTATAAAGGTTGGCTTGATTGTAATAACTCACTCATATGCACAACCTTTTCTTTATGCACTTGCACACTTATTTCACTTTCTTGTATTTCATTTTCTTTTGCTGTTACAATTTAAATGCCAGATTGCATAGCATGTAACTCATCACCACTATCAACTACCTCCAATTGGATGTTTTCCACAAATTCCCCCTCCTCAACCTTATCATCATCATCACATAAATCATCACCTATATTAGATTCATTATCATGCTGAAGGACAAAAAATTTGTTCATAGTAGTAACAGCTTCAACAACACCTGAAACTTTTGCAGTTTGAACCCCAACAAATGAGGGGCTCACAACACTTTTACTAATTTGTTTTGCTGGGGGTTCACCTACTTTATCATTTCCACTCCGATTTTCTTCCATTTCCTTCACACTCACATGACTTGCTTTATTCTTCTTCTGTTGCACCTTTTTCCAAACTTGCTTTTTCTTGGCAACTCTTCTAACAATTTTATTTTCTACATTCTTATTTTCATACTCCATGAGAACAGCTTGATCTTTAATTTCATTAGCATCATCCAACCTATTAGCTTTCATATAATAGTTCTTGACATGACCAAACTCCTTACACAATGTACAAATTTCAGGTTTCCAAGGATAATTAACCTAGACCATTTGATCAGAACCATCCAACAACTGAACTGAAAGTTCATCAAGCAACTCATGATCAGGGGTTACTTCCACCATACATTTAGCCAATCCAATTCTTTATGACTTCTTAGTAGATTCATCCATACAAAAAATCTACCAACTCTAGATGCCAACCAGTTAATTCCAAGATAGGACCATGAATACAAAGGTATGTTTGAGAGCTTCAACCAAATTGGCACTGATTTAATTCTACTATAGTTGTTGCACATGAAAGGGTCCCAAGGCTTAATAATGAATAGCTTGTTCCTCATGATTATCGGGTCAGATTCAATTATTTCCTTATATCTTCATCACAAGATAGATGGAAAAGGAACAAAAATCCATCAAACTTTACTAATATAGCACCTTTTAGTTTCCACACTCTTTTTATATGTTGAATCACAGTCATGTATGAAAGGGGTTTATTAAGAAAAAACCAACAAGATAGTCACCCCAAAACTTCATTTCCAGCTTGGATGACTTTCAAAGAGGGAACCATGACATCGCCCGTAAAAACTAGTGGAACAACTACAGCTATGTACTGGCCAGCATTTCATGGTTTTGATTTGAAGAGAGAATTCTATAGGAGAACAGAAGAAAAAGAGGCAGAAGGAAGAGATATTGAAGGATGAGGAAGAGAAGGAGGGGCAGATGAAAGAAAAGGACCAGGAATGAGAGGCAAATGAGTAGGAGGAGGATTGGGAGTATGAGGACAATGATCGATGATGCATGAGGAGGAGGGTAAAGAGGGGATGGAAGAAGCGGGAGATTTAAAGAAGGAGAGGAGAGAGAGGCGGGAGAAGCAGCCATTAAAAAGAAAAAAAAGTTATTTCGGAAAAAAAAACCCGAGTGTTTTTTGAAAATAGCTTGATTGTTATATTAGACTATTAATATAAAATATATGGTTTGCAAATAATTTTGGAAATGATAAATCTGATCTAGTGCAGATTTCTGGAAAAGAATTAATAAAGAGTTTTGTTAACCAATAAGAATTTGACAAGAATTAGGATTTGGTGAAAAGGATTTACTATAAATAGAAAGAAAACAGTTTTTATGGAAATTGCAGTTTTGCCATGCTGTAGTCATTGACGTCGAAGCCAATGGAGCCGCTTCTATACGACGTCGACCCTAATGAATGCTTAGGATATCACTCTCAAGTGATATGGAATGAATTTGCTAGGGTTGGAGATGATGACAGAATGCTTGTCTTTGATGTTAATGGAGTCGCATGCTTTATACTAATACCCTATATTATGATACCGGGCTTAATAACTTCGACCTTTATACCAATAGATATAGTGGTGCAGCATATTGGAAAGAGGCGAGGACGTCGCTACCCTTACTTTTGATATTAACCCCTATAGGCGGTGACACCACTCCTATACTTTTGAAGTGACCTATAATGGCGATAATAGCCCCACGTTTTATCAGTGTTTTATCATTTCAACCTTAATAATTGCTGATTTAATCTTGCCACATTTTTTGACTTCGGCTCTAATGAGGCCTCGTTTGTAATGGCCATAGTGACGCCACTTATTTTCTTTAAGGCATTGATGCCAATGCCTATCAATGTCGATACTTATCTTATGAAGCTTTATACTATGCAAACTAATGAGATTCGATACCATGTTATACGATGCGATTAACTTCGACTATATAGCTATATATTTTATAAGTTAAATATTTTAACATGAATTTCGATAATGAAGAAGGGTGATGACCCTTAGGGCGAAGTGGACATCGCTTTTTTATCAACTTAATAATTTTATCAAGTTTTGGCTTTTTGGCCTATAGATTTAAGAAGCGACGACCTCAAATGATTTTGAACTTCATCAATATTGCTTTATAAAAGCATATATCATGGCATAAATGTTTTAAATAAAGTAAAGGACTATAATTTTCCTTGTTTTAAATGTATGATTTTAAGGGTTAAATCATTTATAAAGAAGTATGTTTTCAAGGAAATAAAAAGGGTATTTAGCCCATAATTTTACAAAAGAGATTAGTGTTCTTATCATCTTTAAATAAACTGTGATAGGATGAATTGACTTAGAGAGTAGAAAACTAGATGGGACTGGTGTAGGGTAGCGCCTTATACTTTAGCTGTGATCCCCTAGTTGATATAAGTCCAAAATGCCAATACATAGGGCTTTGTCACACGTAAGACTAAAAGTAGGTTTACACACAGAAAGGAATATACAATAATGAGATAGGTTAATTGTGAGCCCACAAAACCATTAGGATCAGAGTGACCCTAGGAATAGTAAGTTACGGAAAGACAGTCCAACTGTCTTTTAACAACATGTTAGAGAATTTGATATATCTCGTAGGCCCGAGTCAGCTATAGGTTTGTAGTTACCATGAGAAAACTATGATGTTGGGATAGATAATCCATTGATTTTGACAGATTGGTCATGATTACCCATGTTATACGCTTGCACATTATTGTTTATATTTCCTTTTTAACCATTGTGGTTGTAGGAGTTATTTTGCGAAAGACATATTTTAATAGAGATATTAGTGAGGGGAAAATCCGTTCCTGTAAAGACACGTATTTTCAACCATTAAATTTAATATAAATTGTTGATTAAAAATGGTTTTAAATAAAGATTTTATGATTTATTAATATAAAAATTTGTTAGAATATAAACATGACCTTAAATAAATGTTAAAACAACTAATTTTAATGAGGAAAAAGATTGTAATGCATATTAGGATATGATTTAATGATATTGATTAGTATATAATTTATTTAATAATTGTTTGAGTGTAAGTTTCATTGATTGTAACAATAGATATTAATATAAGGATGGAATAATTTAACAAGTAAATGTTGGAAAATATAAAATGAACATTTGAATAAGAACTTATATTTTAAATTATATTAAAATAAACATTGTAATGAGAACTAAGCTTTGACTTGGAAAGAGTAAAACGAATGTTTATTTCTAATTGGAATATAAATGTAAAGTTTAATTTGGATATGATTGTGGAGTTTAATAAGGAATAAAAAAACAATATATAAAATGGTGAAATAATATGTTATTTAATTTAAATTGGTTTTAATATAGAATATGAAATCAATTATTTAGTAAATAAATTTATCAACCTTGTTTGTAAATAATAAATTATAAATATGAATTACTAAGTTGTGACAATTGTTTTATTTCTCATCTCGTTATTTAATCTGTTTTGAAATTAATTTGGTAATCAATGGAATTTAATGTAATTGAAATATTTCAGTAATATAAGAAAGGACGTAACTATAGAGTAATGAGTGCAATAAAATGAAAACTTGTGCTTAATAAACACATAAGATATTGTTTGATTTAATATAAAGAACGTTTAAAAAAATATAAACAAAAAATGTGTTGAAATCTAAATTGTAATGAACTAGAGTTTTATTATGGTTGTAATTAAATGTCAGAATTAATTTAAGATATAGATATTGGGTTTAACATGGAAAATTGGATTTCAAAGGAAAACAATTGGATTAATTTTCTTTCCTGTATTAGGGTATGTTTTGAGATTTATTTATTGTAATTAATAGTAATTAAATCTTGCAATTAATAAGAAATAGAAGTAAATGGTAATTAATTAGTGATATGCACAACTTACGTTTTGTGTTAAAAATATAATGAGAATTTCAATGAGAAAAATTACATTCAAATTGTGAGTACTCAAATTTGTTACAAATATAATGATAATAGGAAATCGATTGATAAAGAAACGGCGTGGTTGTACGACGTATTATTTCTGTAACTCTTTAATGAGATAATCCTTAAATATAAGTTAGTTTTAAAGGGGGAGGTGTTAATTGTAAATTAATGTGTAATAAAAAGATATATGTTTCAATAAAAATTAAAAAAAGGTTGATTTATTGAAAAGAATATTTTTATCAAATAAAGTGAATGTTTTATTTGTGAATATAAATTTAATTTCATTAAAACAAAGAATTGAATTTTGTTGTATGTTTCTAGTTGGAATATTTGATTTATTTAAATATTCAAACTTGATTTGAATTTAATTTATTAAAAAAATAACAATAATAAAATGGTAAGAAAACAACTTGAAGGTTTGGTTAAAATTTTGATTGGAATAGTTAGCATATTGAAATTTATTTCGTTCCAAATTTGAATTTAGAGTCTCAGTTTATCTTTTATTGTGTGTGGTGGCGGTCCCCGTTACGTTAATTGCAGTGTTTAATTTTATTTACTGTGTACTAAATATATATATATATATATATATATATATATATGTGTGTGTGTGTGTGTGTGTGTGTGTAAATTTGAGCGTATTGGGGTTAATAAAATATGTTAAAATGAACGTTTTTTTATTTGAGTATATTAGAGTTGTGGTTTCCATGTAAGGTCTACCTTCTCAAATTTAAATTGTCGCTTTCATTTATTTTATTTTGTTATTATTACTTTAAATACATGCCTCTTTTGGTTTTCCAGTAAGTTTTATTTATTTACACGTCAGCCTTGCCTTCAAATATTTCTTGAGTGTTAATGAAATTAATTGAGGTAGCGCACGTTTTGAAATTTTATACTAAAAGATTTGCTTGCCATGTAAACATGTCTTAACAAATTCCAACATGTGTCTTTCATCTTTTGTTAATTACCTGCATGTTAGTCTCTTTTCATTTTACAAATTTACATCTTCTTGTATCCTTCTCTTTCATATTCCTATTTCCAGACGTGCTTTACCCTTATTCATTTCCTATTTCATAAACCTCTTCAACTAACTTTCCATTTCGAAAACGTGCTTCCATTATTTCTTTTGCATGAAGTTTTCTTTCTCTTCTAAAAGATAAACAAACAAATGTGAGCAACTTATTTTCATGAAGCCAATCTTTTCCATTTGTTTGCAAAACCATTTCCTAAAGCCTCCTTCCTCCATGCATGAGCCATCGTGTCATTTTTTGGTTGATTCTCCAAGCTTTAGAAACATGAGCAGGATTCAAAATTCTTGACGTGAGTAACTAATTTGTTTTATTTTATTATTAAAATGTGTGTACATGTTTTTATATTTCATTTTCATAATATTCTTATAACTTGAATATCTTCCGCATATGAACTCCGATTGATGCGTAGTTTCTTCCGTTGGACTCGTATTGAAATTCCAGACAACATGAAACTAGTTTGGTTGAATTTGGAGACTTTTGAAATTTTAGTCTTTTATTGGATTTTTAACGGGCTTTAAATCAAAGGTGAGTGATTAAACCCACCCACGCAATACTAAAATTTCCATTGCAAGTTAAATAAAATTTATGATGTGATATATAAAATTTTGATTGTTGTTTGTTGATTTAAATTGACATTTGAATTGATATTGAATCTGAATTGACATTAAATTGAATTGGCATTAAATTTTATATTGGAATTTAATTGTTAGTGAAACCTCGACATCGATAACTATTAACTGTTGCAATATGTTGGTTGATTTGGATGTTGTTTGAAATGGATGCTTATTGATTGATATGTTGGATGTATGGTTGTTTATTTATTTTAATATGTCCATATTATTACTTTGTATATTATTGACATCTTTTAAATGGTCATCTAAATCATTTTAGAATTGGATAACTAAGACATTTAAATTATGGGTTGAAATGATATACACCCATACAATTTCTTGAATTTGGATTATTAATTGCAATTGAATTATTTGAAAGGTTTAAGCTTTTAATTTAAACCTTGGATTTATTTTAATTAAGTGGTTAAAATTGGTATTTTGAATTATTTGAAATCTCATAAGTTATTGCACTCACGTTGTACACTTGATAGGAGATGGAAAATCTCGTAACATCTCTAAAGCCATTGCACTCATATTTTTATTTGATATTGATTTGACTTAAATATGAATTTTTAGTTCTGACTCAAGTGTATTATTTTTTCATTATGCTCGGGTCAGTCTGAGTATTTCAATGTTTGAAAACATTATTCCTTAAAGACGAAGATGAAGATTGGTGATCGTATTTATTATTATTTTTCCACTGCATTATTTCATATGTTTGTTTATTATACTCTGATTATTGTTATAAAAATGTGTAATCAAATGTATATTGTAAAACAGCTTCATGAACTGTTTTATTTGATTATTATATTTTGTCGTTCTGCGACAAGATTCTGTGTATTGCTTTCCTTCTTTTCTCTTAATTTATTTATTAAACCCCATTCATAATCTACCCTTTTGAATGGTTTGAGTTAGACATGTGTGGTTTATTGTCGACTTAAATCGTCCAAAAAGGTGGGTTGTCATAGTTCCACTCAATGGCGTGGTCTTAATAGATATCCATAAATCAAGATGGCATATTATTATTCATACCAATTTTTTTTTCTGACTCGAAGTTCATGTTTTTCCCTTAAACTCTCGGGTGCTCAAAATTTAATTTGAGTAGGCCGGAAGTAAGGGTTTTTTAGGTTAAGTAGGTTTTGGCAAATAAAGCTTCCGGAGATGTGCAGAAGGCAAAGCTAGCTATGTAGTAGTCTATCTATTACTATTATACGTTGTGTTATGTTAGTTGTTGTACAAATGTATTAAGAGTAGATGTAACTGTCTATTAGTAACTCTGATCAACTAAGGGGCATCTTCATATATCGCTCTTGGAGATTTTGTAATAATTATATTTTATCTGAACCTGGGCAACGTTTTGTGATTATTTAATGAATATGAAATATCATCTTTGAAATGTAATGAGAAAGTTTGCTTTGAAATTGCGTTTAAAATTAATTCATATTCCTGTGCTTTGATGTTATTGATACAATTAACATTTCGGCATTTTGTCATCAGAAATTAATATTATAGATGACTGCAGCATCTATAGTGCTTAGTTTTGGAACTCAAATTGGGGTATATTACACGGTTTGTCTATAATACAATGCTAAGCTATTTATACACTAGAGGGGGTGAAGTCTGTATATCAACTATTTAAAACTTACTTATGAATTTAAAACTATATCTACTCAAATTGCAAACAGAAATAAATAATTACAGAATAAGTAAGTAATAAAGTAAATCGTAGTAAAGTAAACAACACTTGGAGTTTTTATACTGGTTCGGATTGACCAATCCTACAACCAATCTTGTACTACATTGTACAAAATTTTACTATCACCACTTGCTTTCCATGGATGGCAAAAACAACTTTACAATCATGATTTCACGGGCTACAAGATGCACTATCTTGATTTATTGGGCTATAAAATCACCCTCTTGATTACATAGGTTATAAGAACACCTTCTTCTCTTTACAATCAATAGTAGAATATAGCAAGAAGTTGTATCTTCAATACAAATTCTCGCAGATTCAGTACAATGATCTTATAGACCTCCAATAGTAATATATATCCGAATTCTTTGAGGAATAAGATGAAATCAGAGAGAGAATGATATGGATTAAATTACGAATTCTCTGATATTGTGTGGTTTGCAAATCCATGAAGAATTGGAGTGAAAGAGTATGGATTTGCAAAAAAAGTGGAATATTGGTGGATCTTTCTCACAAATATTTGGATATGAAAGAGTATGAGAAAGAAAAGAAAGTTGTGAAATTTATTTTTCCAAAGCCCTTTAAATAGTAGTTGAAGAGACATGTCTATCAACGAAGAGGTGGTGGGAAAATCCCTTCATTTGAATTTGAAAAAACTGAAAAAATAGCTAGTATATCGACATACATGGGAGGCATATGTTGACATATGTGTGTTTCAAAAAACAAGAACTCCAATAAAGTGTTGTCGATTTTCAGATTTTAAAGCTCCTCATATTTGTGGATATTTTGTGATTTGGTTGAGGTCAATGATTGATGATCTTTAAGTATAATTTCCATGGGGTCTTTAATAAAGATTCTAAGATTCATTACTTCAAATACCTATGTTGTTACAACATTCTTCTTCAACCAATTGTCTTCCATTTTCTTCTATTAACCTTCACATATATAATTCATTTGCTTCCACCGAGTTCTTGTTTATCTCTGTAAAATGTCTCCATGATATATTTGAAAGTATTGCACAACTCGAAGAAATATTAATAGTAATGTTTATATGGTTGTTCATCAAAATCAATACTTAGGGTATTAACACAATTAACCGAGATGTCAGTTTGATCCAATTAATTAATACAAGATAAATCTCCTTATTTTGTTAAGGGTCAACAAACACAATTAAGCGATGGAATTAGGTCATGATCTCATAGTTGGGTTTTTTTTCTAAAGGTGTGAATATCGAGGAAAGAAAATAGAAATTTAAAGTGATAGTATGTAGTAAGTAGTAACAATGGTATTATTGGGATGAAGAGATGGTGAACGTCACCTCATATTCATGAAGAGACATTGGAAATGGAATTATACTAAATGTTATAAGATGCTTAAGGAAGGAAAATGAAATATGATTCCAAGTTCTAATATAACTTACACTATTTTTTATGAATCCATTTCACAGAGAATTTGGATATTGGATCCGAAATCACGATTGTGGATTAGTTACAATAAATGAGATGGAATGTCCATTGTAAATGCGATAAAACTTCGCATTGTCAGTGGTTCTCTAGTGGGAGAAAAATAGTGAGAGCTTATCATACGACGTTTACTGATGAACACATCAAAGTTAGAATAAATAATTTCGATAACGCCAATAGTATTTGTGAAATAATAACTATTTTCGATTTCATTGAAAATAAGCCCAAATTATTTTGTATATCAATATCTTATATATTTGATATAAAACAAAATTTGAAATGGTATGTCTTGATAGTATTCATATTTTAGACTACGTGGTGTGTTGGTTGAAGATAATATATGAGCATCTAAATATTAAGCATAATTCATTTTTGAACCTTTGACTGTGCTATAAATCATTGAGATATATATTACACCAAGTATGAAGAATGTTTTCCTTTTATATGATTATGAATCATGTTATACTTATGAAATATGTCTCGAATGATCAATATAGATGTTCATATTCATAAGGGTTGTAGAAATAATTAGGAATCTTGCTAGACCACCCCAAAGGAGTTTGAGACAGACCAACAAAGATATCATAGTTCAAAATACCAAAATCGAATCCACCTATGTAACACTCCATAACAATTAATAATTAATTAATTAATTATATGGCTGAAAATGGAAATTTCGCAGACATTATATGTGGCCATAAAAGTTACACCATTATGTTTATGAAGATTTTCTGATCAACTTCATATATAAAGTTTCGCGATCAGAGTTCAAATGGAAAAATTATTAACGTTTGAGGTTTTCAAATTTAAAATAATTCGAATGAATTTAAATTTGAAATAAATAAAGATAAAGGTTAAATTAAAAAGGTAATAAATATTTTTAATGTTGAAAGAATCTTAGGGTTTAAGCAACATTAAAGTAAACATTAACGTTAGAGTAGTAAAAAGGAAATAACAAACAAAGAAATGGCACGAAAAAAAATGTTGCCAAATATATGGGACCAGTCGACCCCCTCCCCTTGACTGGTCGACCGCCTAAGAACTAGCGGTTGACTGGTTAGTGAGGGTCAGCTACGGTTAGTTAAGTGGCGAACGACCGAATTTATTATTTTACCAACTTAAATCCTACGGTTCTGGGGCATTCTAACCACTATAAATAGGAGGCTAGTCCCCTCACTTTTATTCGCAAAATATTTGGAATGCTAGCATAACTCCATCAGTCTTCTTCTTCGATTAGATTCAAGAATACAACTTTAAGGGAAAAAGGTAATAGGTTTACGTGTACATATATATATATATATATATATATACGTTTTTATATTTTTATTCTTCCCTAATATTTGAACTCTGAATCTAATTTATATACAATTGAATGGTTGTATATTTCAAAATGAAGGAACCTAAAGGAGCAGTTAAGCAAGGGCGAGAATCAAATTCAAAGGAAAGAGAAAACTATCTGTGAGTGCAAATCTTTGTTTTTCACATTTTAGTTGTTTGTGTAGTAGAAGTTTTGATTTGTTTTATGACTTGTGGAATTTTGTATACAAAAACCATAAACCCTAAAATCCCAAAATTCCTCCAAATAAACTGTAAATTCTTAGATTTATTGGAATTGTAATCATTTTATGTTAATATAGTAGAATCAAATTTGTTATTTACAATTTGAATAATTTATGTTCTATTCCACTTCTAGTTTCTATTGCAGCGGTAAAGGGTTTCAAAATGATAATTATTAGGAAATGGTGAGCAAAGTACAAATTTTCTTATTTGTAGTTTGCACCTCCTATTTCCGTAATATAAATAAATGTGGATCCCTTTTTGTAACATTCCCCCTTTTTGACCGTCTCCAGTCGGTAATTAAACCAACTAAAAACGTTCAAAAAGACGAATTGTTATTTAGTTTATAAGGTTTAAACAGAATCAGCCACAGAAACACAGATAATAACAATCAATTAAAACAAATGAGAATTTATTTCATTACTATAAATCTTTTTATATACATCAGAGTTTATACAATTTAATACTGTTACAGCGGAATATCTTAAAATACAATTTTCTTCTGAAAACTAAAGTGATTCTTTACTCTCTCTCTAACTTCGCTGCTCGAAAATCTTCAAGCTGTAAAATACTCGGTCTGACCCGAGTATTATATTCAAAAGAAAATAATACACAGGTCAGTCTAATTCAAACCAGTTTATGAGTGCATATAGGCAGTAATAATTTAAATAGACGACAGTCACAATAATTCCCGTCTATCCAACTCTTTTAACAAAGAAATCGGATAACGAAATTATAACACTTAACAGTGTTAAACAATAAATCAGCAGATTTAAATCATCAACAGAGATAAATAAAAAATTTATCAAATCGACTAAATCAATTTAAGACAATTGGAGTTGTCACTTTAAAAACCATCGAAGTTCGATTGGCTGCCGTACACGCGCGCGTGTACGGCCTCGCCAATACGGCCTAAAAATCAATGCATCCGACGCAAAGAAATATCAATTCAAAAACTGTCGAGTTGGATGGCTGTAGTGCACACGTACGCGTGCACGGCCTCGCCACTACCGTACGTCGAAACTGCAAAGGTCTAGTCACTGCAATCATGGCTCAACTCAATGCTACAAAAGATCAACAGTATGCATATGAAGTATACAAGTGCAACAGTGTGGAAGTAAAACAGTGATGAAACTGAAAAGTGCAACAGACCAGACTACACAAATACATGGAACAATACAACCCACCAATGAACACAACAGTGATAGGTCGAAACAATGAATACAGGGCAGTGCAACAGAGCTACTCCAGACCAGACAACGAAAATCAATGGGGGCTACAATACAACATGAATGCAAACCAGTGTGAATGCAAGCTGCAAAGACCACAGACGTGAATGCATCACATAAAACAAATGCACAGTGATACTACAAGAGTGAACACAACTACAACATCAAGTGCAGACTACTAATTCAAGTCCAACAGACCAACTACTACATGAACCAGAGTGTGCAGGTTACAACTTCAAAATGACACTGAGAAATATTGAACTACAAGTATGCTCAAGTTTATCTGCAATGGATCGACTAAGTGCAACAAATAACATGTACTGTTTTTTTTTCCTTTCCAAAATCATGCTTGCAGTTTTCAAATAAAATCATACGGCCGAGATAATAAAGTCAGAGTTCAATTTCACCTAAATAGAAAATGCACAAGATCAAAGAAAACAAAATGTCCAGAACAAATGTAATGAACAAATTACAGCATCAATGGATCAAAGTATGCAGAGAGCAGCATGAGTGCTACTGATATGAAGGACTCAAGTGACTCAATGCAGACTATATGATAAGTGATCTGAACATGAATGAATGGTCAATAAAACATGCAGGTGAACAAGGTCAATCCCAAATATACAGACAGTACAACATTTAATGCCAAGGGAACACAAAGCAACCCAATAATTACATATGCACAAATGAACCAATATGGAAATGATCAAAAGAAAATGCAATGCTACCAAATCAGAACAGCCCTACCTGATGGTTAACTGCACAAGACTACACAAGTTTCAGATATCACCCTGGATGCAGACCCACAAAGAAGAACAACAAAGACTATAAATCACAATCAGATGCAAGCATGACACAGATGCATCAGTGAGACAAATTCTAGTGGGGAGGCAACAAATTTAAATATCACAATGAACTACATGACTCAAACCATACTCATACATGAATGCAGACTGAACAACAAATTTGTTCAAGTACCAAAGAAATCAATAACTAAAACTCCAAATGTAACAGCAATTCGAGATCCAGATTCGAAGGTACAGGGCATAATGATGCAGTGAACTACAATTTCGCAATTGATAACTAAGTCATAGTTTCCAATTTATCAAGTCATTCAATGCCGAAGACAAAATGTATCTTGAAAGTAAAGATAATCAAGTGTGTATCTGTGAATTTTGAAAAAAAGTCAAAAATCAAGAAAGGAGGAAAGTATCAGAAAACAAAAGAATCGAACGTGCATAATTGAAGCCGTGAATCAAAAGTCTTTCCAAAAATACCAAAGCTTAAAACAAGAAAGTATCGGCAACGTGAAGAAGCCACAAAAATCAACATCAACAAGGAAGTCAAATCGAAGCCAAAGACCACGAAAACAAACTAACAAATGAATTCAAACTGTTCGAATAAGATGTGAGTATACTACTCACCTTAATCACGGATTGGACACAAGCGGGGCGAAGGAAGTCGAAGCCCTAATCTTTGCAGATCGAAGGAGGAACGAACGAGGCTGAAACTCTAATTCCAGACGAGCCCTAGATTTCGAAAGCCCTAATTGGTTTTCCCGTCGCCATTTTTTTTTCTCGCCTATTTTTTTTCCTTAGGGTTTCGAATGAGAATGAAAGGGGATCGGGTATAGGGTTTTAAACGAGAAAAAGGGGTATGGGTTATGGGCCGGTGTGCTTTTCTTTTGTACTAAAGTTATGGTAATTTTTTTTTCTTTTTAAAAATCTAATTTTGTTTTTTTGTTTAAATTTGTTGTTAAAATCTAAACTATATATATATTCATTCGTACAAATAAAAATTTAAATAAAATAATTTCAATCGATTTACAAATTCCAAATTCTAACAGAAATTAACAATTCGATATTAAATCGTTAATTGACGAAGATTTTATTGTTATAAAAATTTCAACAATAAACAGCAAATATCTGTCAACTTTAATCGTTTATTGATGATTACAATTTTGGGCAAAACCCCAGTTGTTACAGAAATTCAAATTGAATTCAATTAAATTTTATACGCGTTTATACGCCGTATGTTCATAAAACAACTCTGATAAATACGAAATTTGAAATCCGGTAATAATTTAATATTATGGACCCAATGGAACTGGTTTCGTCAAATTCCGAGACTGTGCCTCGGAAGGCTATTTTTTAAATTCAATTTAAACGATACAATTTCAAAACTGAACAAATCGCTTTCAAATTAAATTCTGAAGCTTCTATTACCTTCAGTATTATCAATATGAATTTTCTAAGCCTTTAAATTATTTTTAACCGGCTTAAAATCGAAGATTCAAATTTTATTCAACTTTCAATAGATTAAATTCAAAAATTTAATCGCCAATTCCTTCTGATAATTTGAAATTCAAGTCAAATCATCATTCAAATATTAAAAATTAATTAAATATTCTTAAATTAAATTGTTCAAAATTCAGGGTCGTTACAAACTCCCCTCCTTAAAAACTTTTCGTCCACGAAAAGGAAAAGTTGTTAAAATTTCATTAATATTTATACCCTACTATTTTTTTTCTAAGCTTGAAACTCAATACAAATAAATGAATATAGGATTCATTTCATTTGTTTAATCTCATTAGTTCTGTTTATCTTCTCTTTTATTCAATGATTTCTACAATCATTGATTTCTAAAATCAAAACGCAAAAGTCTTTTACTAACATTTTTAATTTGCAACTCAGATTCAAACTTAAAATTCTTCACGTTAGAGATTTATATAATATATCTCTTCCAAAGCTGTGAACTTTCAAAACATTGCAAAGATCCTCTTCCTTAGTTCATTAGGTAGGAATTTTGAAATTTTAATTTCAATTATTGATTTGCTATTTACAGTTTGAAAATACTTGCTAACTCGAAATTTAACAAGTCCATCGTCGTTCTCACAGACATTAGACATACGCTGGCCAGGCGCAGGTCTAAAAATCTCCAAGTACTAAATATACTTGCTTCAATTTCCAGTGAAAATACTTTTAAAAATGGATATGGAAAGCATGTTCCCCCATGGATTACAGTTCCACCCGGCGGTTACGCTACTATCCCAGTAGAGTCGCTTGTGGCTGTAGATTTCTCATCTCTTAAATTTCGCCATGGTTGTCGCCATAGATTGCAGTACACACGGCGGTTACGCTACTATCCCAGTAGAGTCGCTCGTGTCTGTAGGCATCTCGCCCCTCAAATTTCGCCTGGCATTAGATTGCAGTTTACCCGGCGGTTACGCCACTATCCCAGTGGAATCGCTTGTAACTGTGGGCATCTCGCCCCTCAAATTACGCTAATCATCAATCAAATCTAATCTCATCGCGATGAACTATCGCGAAGGATTTCCGATTCAAATAGTCACTCTGACTAAAATTCTACGTAGCTACGAATTCCAAATGGACACTCATCGAGAGTTCCAATACCTTCTTTAATAATAAATGGAAGGTACTTTTCCACATCCTCAGTTTAGAAAACATAATATCATATATGTAGTACTTTCATTTCCCATTTCGTACATATAACATCTATGTAAACATACATAAGATTTCCATAACAATATCTTTCTAAACTAACGGTTTCAAATTTACCGCATTCATATATATAAGTTCTAAAACTTACATATTCCATATTCATAACAAAATAGAGGATTTCAAAATTTTCCTCTAAGTCGATTTGGAAATTCTAAGGTTATCTCAAACCTAATTCATATTCATAATTCCATTCATTATCGACTTTCACATTCAATTTGGATTTCACGCTTACATCGTCAATTCTCAACACAGAATTGATGTCTATCGATATATAACCTCTGAGCTCGTACGTCGCAGAGAAGGGTGTTAAGCTAAGAGAATAAATTCTCCGCCACCAACAGATATATATTTAATAGAGATCAATTGCTATGTCATCAATTCACAATGTTAGACATGCAATCCAAATCATCATCTGAAATTCAAAGCTCAACTTATATTGTCTTTGATGTCGAAGTTAAACTCAATTTTAACTTAACGATTCAATCTTTTTTGAAAAATTTCAAATTGAACAAATTGTTCAAATTCTCATTTAACCTTTCAACTTCGACTTCAAAAATGAACTTCAAATCATTTATTCCTTACGGAATATATTCACAACATTTCATCTTTGGAAAAACATTTCCATACTTATTTAAAAATAAGTAATTCACAATTCCATTCTATTTTCAACATTTGAAAATATTCGATATACTCAAATCAGAATTAAGTATATATTTCATCTTTTAAGGAAATCATTCTCTTTCACATTTTTATTTGAGTTAAAACGAATGTTACGTAAAACATCGTTACGACAACTCAAAATCACTAGTATAGGGATTCGAAATTTAGATAGATATATAAATCCCAATACTATACAAAACATTTCCTTTCGGAAATCATTTACTATAACAACAGTGTTATAGTCCACCATTTCCTTATATTCGAAAACGTCTATTTCAACAATGACTGTTGAAATCTATGGTTTCGATATTCAATGCTTTGAAAACATCTTTTTAAAACAATTAACTTCGTTTTAAAATGTCGACTTCCCAAAACATGTCCATTTTATTCAATAATATATTCACGGTCCAAAATTGTGAATATACATCTTTTTACAAGCTATAAAGATTTACTTATCAAAATAAGTCAGTTTCGAATTTATAAACAACGTTTAAAAATTCCATTTCTATTTATAGAGACTTCAATTTATAGTAATTTACTTCATTAACCATTTCTTCTATAACTCAGATCTATATCAGAAATTTAATTTATAAGTAAATTACTTATAAATTCTTTTATTTCGCAACTTCGATTTATTTTATAACTTCACATTATAAAACTTTTAATTCTGTAACTTCCATTCACTTATGAAATCCATTAAATATTTCACTTTTAACACTTATACAATTCCAATCCTTTATTAACACTTTTCAAATCTTCAATTTAAGCCGTTTATAATAATTCAAAAATTCCAATTTAAACTATTATATAAATTTATCAGTTTTCCATTTCCAAGATAATCAACTAGTTCTTTAGTAAATCATTCATCGACTTGGTTCTCAATTTAATCGCATTCGATTCATTCACATAAAATTTTACTAACATTCATTCATATTCAATTAGTTCACATTCACTAATTCATATTCAAGTTAGTTTGCTTTCAATTCAAATCAAATTTGATTCTATTTAAATCTACTTATCCTTCAATTTGAATTCAATTTACTTAGCTTCCAAATTCCATTAATACAATTTCATTAACACTTAATGAATTTCTATACGATCAACTGGCAACCAATGCACATTTAACCAAATTTATTTACTTTGCTTACATTCAATTTGGTTCAACACACTTAATTTCAATTGGTTTATATTCCAATTCTGATTGAATTCTTATACTCACCATATTCACTAATTCACTTTTACAATTAAAGTTGAATTTCGTTTATATAACTCAAATTCATATTCATTCTTCACTTTATCAATTCATTTTGATATCAAATTCAATTTGATTCAATATTACTTAAGCCATGTTTCATTTTATCTTCACTTGCATCTATTTCACTATACAGCTTAAGTTTGTCTCAAATCTATTTGAAATTCTATTTGATTTAACTTTACTTAGATTTCATTTCTCAAATCATTTTATTTAACTTTTACAAAAGTCAAATTCATATCACGATTCAAAATTCAGATTTTGTTCTACTTAACAAAACTGTTTAACCATTTAAAAACTGGTTTTACTTAAATTTTCTCATTTTATAAGTTATACAACTTATTAATTTAAACTTCCAAATTCATATCATATAATCACTTATCTTTCAAGTTTAACTTTTCATCTCAATAATTTATCAAATCCAGTTCATTTTATTTAACTTCCTTTAGTTAAATTTCAAATCCATTCATTTATTAATACTAATTCAATTCAATTTAACTTTTCTTAAGTTAAAAATCTTCATTTTCAAAAACAATTTTATACTTCTTTGAATTTGAAAAACGTTTCCTTTTTAAAGTGTTTCTAGTAACTATTCATATTAAACGTCATAAACTAAGCTTTGTGTAAACCAAAGCTCTGATACCACCTTGTAACATTCCCCCTTTTTGACCGTCTCCAGTCGGTAATTAAACCAACTAAAAACGTTCAAAAAGACGAATTGTTATTTAGTTTATAAGGTTTAAACAGAATCAGCCACAGAAACACAGATAATAACAATCAATTAAAACAAATGAGAATTTATTTCATTACTATAAATCTTTTTATATACATCAGAGTTTATACAATTTAATACTGATACAGCGGAATATCTTAAAATACAATTTTCTTCTGAAAACTAAAGTGATTCTTTACTCTCTCTCTAACTTCGCTGCTCGAAAATCTTCAAGCTGTAAAATACTCGGTCTGACCCGAGTATTATATTCAAAAGAAAATAATACACAGGTCGGTCTAATTCAAACCAGTTTATGAGTGCATATAGGCAGTAATAATTTAAATAGACGACAGTCACAATAATTCCCGTCTATCCAACTCTTTTAACAAAGAAATCGGATAACGAAATTATAACACTTAACAGTGTTAAACAATAAATCAGCAGATTTAAATCATCAACAGAGATAAATAAACAATTTATCAAATCGACTAAATCAATTTAAGACAATTGGAGTTGTCACTTTAAAAACCATCGAAGTTCGATTGGCTGCCGTACACGCGCGCGTGTACGGCCTCGCCAATACGGCCTAAAAATCAATGCATCCGACGCAAAGAAATATCAATTCAAAAACTGTCGAGTTGGGTGGCTGCAGTGCACACGTACGCGTGCACGGCCTCGCCACTACCGTACGTCGAAACTGCAAAGGTCCAGTCACTGCAATCATGGCTCAACTCAATGCTACAAAAGATCAACAGTATGCATATGAAGTATACAAGTGCAACAGTGTGGAAGTAAAACAGTGATGAAACTGAAAAGTGCAACAGACCAGACTACACAAATACATGGAACAATACAACCCACCAATGAACACAACAGTGACAGGTCGAAACAATGAATACAGGGCAGTGCAACAGAGCTACTCCAGACCAGACAACGAAAATCAATGGGGGCTACAATACAACATGAATGCAAACCAGTGTGAATGCAAGCTGCAAAGACCACAGACGTGAATGCATCACATAAAACAAATGCACAGTGATACTACAAGAGTGAACACAACTACAACATCAAGTGCAGACTACTAATTCAAGTCCAACAGACCAACTACTACATGAACCAGAGTGTGTAGGTTACAACTTCAAAATGACACTGAGAAATATTGAACTACAAGTATGCTCAAGTTTATCTGCAATGGATCGACTAAGTGCAACAAATAACATGTACTGTTTTTTTTTCCTTTCCAAAATCATGCTTGCAGTTTTCAAATAAAATCATACGGCCGAGATAATAAAGTCAGAGTTCAATTTCACCTAAATAGAAAATGCACAAGATCAAAGAAAACAAAATGTCCAGAACAAATGTAATGAATAAATTACAGCATCAATGGATCAAAGTATGCAGAGAGCAGCATGAGTGCTACTGATATGAAGGACTCAAGTGACTCAATGCAGACTATATGATAAGTGATCTGAACATGAATGAATGGTCAATAAAACATGCAGGTGAACAAGGTCAATCCCAAATATACAGACAGTACAACATTTAATGCCAAGGGAACACAAAGCAACCCAATAATTACATATGCACAAATGAACCAATATGGAAATGATCAAAAGCAAATGCAATGCTACCAAATCAGAACAGCCCTACCTGATGGTTAACTGCACAAGACTACACAAGTTTCAGATATCACCCTGGATGCAGACCCACAAAGAAGAACAACAAAGACTATAAATCACAATCAGATGCAAGCATGACACAGATGCATCAGTGAGACAAATTCTAGTGGGGAGGCAACAAATTTAAATATCACAATGAACTACATGACTCAAACCATACTCATACATGAATGCAGACTGAACAACAAATTTGTTCAAGTACCAAAGAAATCAATAACTAAAACTCCAAATGTAACAGCAATTCGAGATCCAGATTCGAAGGTACAGGGCATAATGATGCAGTGAACTACAATTTCGCAATTGATAACTAAGTCATAGTTTCCAATTTATCAAGTCATTCAATGCCGAAGACAAAATGTATCTAGAAAGTAAAGATAATCAAGTGTGTATCTGTGAATTTTGAAAAAAAGTCAAAAATCAAGAAAGGAGGAAAGTATCAGAAAACAAAAGAATCGAACGTGCATAATTGAAGCCGTGAATCAAAAGTCTTTCCAAAAATACCAAAGCTTAAAACAGGAAAGTATCGGCAACGTGAAGAAGCCACAAAAATCAACATCAACAAGGAAGTCAAATCGAAGCCAAAGACCACGAAAACAAACTAACAAATGAATTCGAACTGTTCGAATAAGATGTGAGTATACTACTCACCTTAATCACGGATTGGACACAAGCGGGGCGAAGGAAGTCGAAGCCCTAATCTTTGCAGATCGAAGGAGGAACGAACGAGGCTGAAACTCTAATTCCAGACGAGCCCTAGATTTCGAAAGCCCTAATTGGTTTTCTCGTCGCCATTTTTTTTTCTCGCCTATTTTTTTTCCTTAGGGTTTCGAATGAGAATGAAAGGGGATCGGGTATAGGGTTTTAAACGAGAAAAAGGGGTATAGGTTATGGGCCCGTGTGCTTTTCTTTTGTACTAAAGGTATGGTAATTTTTTTTTCTTTTTAAAAATCTAATTTTGTTTT
The DNA here is from genome assembly GCA_030737815.1 of Allium fistulosum. Lineage (NCBI taxonomy): Eukaryota > Viridiplantae > Streptophyta > Magnoliopsida > Asparagales > Amaryllidaceae > Allium > Allium fistulosum. The sequence continues at coordinate 1,531,804,032 of CM060902.1, forward strand.
TTTGTTTAAATTTGTTGTTAAAATCTAAACTATATATATATTCATTCGTACAAATAAAAATTTAAATAAAAGAATTTCAATCGATTTACAAATTCCAAATTCTAACAGAAATTAACAATTCGATATTAAATCGTTAATTGACGAAGATTTTATTGTTATAAAAATTTCAACAATAAACAGCAAATATCTGTCAACTTTAATCGTTTATTGATGATTACAATTTTGGGCAAAACCCCAGTTGTTACAGAAATTCAAATTGAATTCAATTAAATTTTATACGCGTTTATACGCCGTATGTTCATAAAACAACTCTGATAAATACGAAATTTGAAATCCGGTAAAAATTTAATATTACGGACCCAATGGAACTGGTTTCGTCAAATTCCGAGACTGTGCCTCGGAAGGCTATTTTTTAAATTCAATTTAAACGATACAATTTCAAAACTGAACAAATCGCTTTCAAATTAAATTCTGAAGCTTCTATTACCTTCAGTATTATCAATATGAATTTTCTAAGCCTTTAAATTATTTTTAACCGGCTTAAAATCGAAGATTCAAATTTTATTCAACTTTCAATAGATTAAATTCAAAAATTTAATCGCCAATTCCTTCTGATAATTTGAAATTCAAGTCAAATCATCATTCAAATATTAAAAATTAATTAAATACTCTCAAATTAAATTGTTCAAAATTCAGGGTCGTTACACTTTTTCTGATTCAAGATTGTTTATGTAAAAGTTGAATACAACATAAAGGGCTTTAAATTATAAGTTTTTTTTCTCTTGAAATAAAGGCATGGATTCTATTATATTTATGTAAAATATGTTTAGTATTTTGATTCCTTTTTTTGAATATATTTATTCAAGTCTGTATTGTCTAGCTAAGGATATTAGCTATTTTGCAAATTATTATATGAAACTAGGCCTGTATGAATATAGAAGTTTTTTCATTTTAATAAATAATGTAGGAAGCAAAATCTTATAATAAGAATATTTCTACGCACACTTAGGATTTAGTTAGCCTAAATTACATACGTATAAATATATTAATTACACATAAATATATTAATAACGTATTATAATAAAGTATTATTCGTATCATATAGAATAAATAGGTTAGTAAATAGCATTAAACCACATAAGAAGGAAGTTAAGAATAATTATGGAAATAATCCATAATTAAATGTGAAATAACGAGTTTTCCTTATATGTCCTTAAGTTGTAAATGCGGTGTGATATTGTAGTTTGTTAGTAGAGTGGAAATATAACTAAGTTATAGGGACGCGAGGTCGGTCAAAAGCACATAGAAGCCTACCCAGCTAATCTGCCTACCGGTAGTATGACTTCAGGACTGATGTGAGACATTGCCTATAATATGTACCCACGGTGGATGCGAGGTTTAATAGTAAACATAATCAATCCTTACTTCTGATTTTGGCCATTGATTATTGATATATATTAAAATTACATAATCAATATAATATTGCTTGAATGATTATACTTACGTCGGTAGTATTTAATGTATTAATGAAATTAACAAAATATATTTGTGCAATACATATACAAGGCCTTTTTTTATTTTCTTCCCTACATACACAAACACATACACGGGCACACACATACACACTATTCAATTATAAAATCATTTAAAATATGATTTATGCATATTTAGAAGTTACATATTAAACTTAATTTGGATATTGATTTCTAAAAATTCAATACCTTTCATATATTAATTAATTGAACCACATGTATGTTACTGTACATATGTAAGATATATTTAAATATATATCATTCATTAAGATTCAAAATTTATGATGCTAGGCATATATAGTAATATTTTTAGACTATTAAATTATGTGTATGTTTTGTGATATAATTACTACATATACTTACTTCAATAATTAATAAAAACATTCACTTAATTTATACATATATGCATGTATATGTATATGTATATATATATATATGTCAAATGTAACACCTCAAAAAATTAAACAAGAAAATTTAATAAGAAAATTAAGTTAAATAAAACAAGGACTAAAAAAGAAAATTTTCACAAATGTTTGAATTTGGTTACGAAACATGCAACATTGGGTTCGTATCGATTTTCTAGACGATTTTCATATATAACACTTCGAAATCAGAGTTAGTACGGGAAAGTTATGGGTGTTGGAAGAATTGAAAATAGAATCAAAACTTAAAAATACAAAATTCATGAATTAACACTAGGACTGGTCGACTAAGAATAGTCGATGGTCGACTAAGAATAGTCGATGGTCGATTAAGAATAGTCGATGGTCGACTGGTAGCGGTTGACCCATAGCGATGGGCGGTCGACCGTTAACTTGGAAATTTTGAAGGTGATTAGCTGCTTTATGACATGTTCACACTGTGGTGATTAGTTACTTCATGGCAGAGCTGAGATGAGCATACGTGATGACCCTAAAAGATTCTCTAAGCTAGATTCAACGTCCTAAACTAATTGCTACCCCAATAAATTCATCCCTGACCTAACCGTGAAATCTATAGAAATGTTTATAGTAACGAAACTTTGCCCAAATCTAATCTCTCCTCTAACCCTAAAATTATTCAAAAATCAAAACAAAATCAATCTAGAAGAACACAAGCAATTGGATCTAGAAGGAGCAAGCAGCGGTAGCGTACGGAGAGATAATTCTTATGCAAAGCAAATAGGAAGAGCTTAGGCTTGAGGTGAGTGTGAACAATTTTTATTAGATGATTATTACAGTTAGATTTAAACTATTCTAAATGATTTAGGGTGTTAGAAATCTATTTGGAAAACTGTAAAACCCTAATTTGAAAGCTATAATATAGGGTAGAATTGAAATCACTGTAATTGTTAAACCCTAATTAGCACACCCCTTTTCTATTTAAATCGCTAACCCTAAAATCAATAATCCTTAAATTTGTAAACCCTAGATGTAACAAATTGATATTAAAATTTAGAGTATGGACTGGTCGAATTAGTAATTAGGGTAGACGGTAAATAGCTATCGACAGAATTAAATGAAATTTAACAATTGACACTTAAAATCGGAGGAACCATAAAATCTAGCCTATGACCGGTCGACCTTTGATCCGCAATGGTCAATAGGTAATGGTTGACCAGTCTAAACGTAAAATGCAGAATCTTAACCTCGGGCTAAGTCCCAATTTAGTAATAAAAATTATATAATTTAAGATAAAAATTATATAAATGTTAATTGTTTGTTTGAGCCTATTATGGGGCTAAGTGTATATGCTAGAGATAACTGGGAAGCTAATTCCCCATCAGAAGATGCTAGGTCATTTTAGTGTTGGGTAAAATGTTGCGTACCCAATTGAGAGTTGAGTGATCGACTAGGGGTAATGTATTTTTGCAATATAGGCTCTCATGGGGATGTTCTGCAATGAACGTGCAGCACTGATAGATGCCCATGAGTGAGCCCGACACTAATGGTAGATTCTATATGGACAGTCAGGCCTGGTGCAACACGATAAGTGGCAATATAGGTAAAGAAGTGGCCTGATACTAACATGAGTTCTTATATGCCTAGTTCCGACGTGACATGATACAGGTGGACACCGACACAGTAGATAAGAGGCATTACTACGATCGAGAGGTGAACATGGGTGCAGACATTGAGACATACAAGTGAGTTAGTATCTCGGGTTCTCCCTCTCTAGGCATATTTATGGGTTATGGGTATTATTGGGAGAGCTGTTCCCCAAATAACCTATTGGCTATGTTTTCTTATGGGGTAACTCAAGGAGCATTGGCCGATCGTTAGTTAAGAGTTTGATCCTTGTATTAGATAAGAACCCTTAGGTAATGAAACTTAAGAATTCACGGACACTTTAGCACACCCTATGTCATTTAGAGCAGCATTAAAGTTAGCTGCACATGATCATCACATATTAAACTTGAACTCATTCACCAGACTTTTGTCTAACCCACTCTTTTCCCCTTACCCACCACATGTGGATAGATCAGCAGGGATTGGCCCATTCATGATACTTGGATAGTCAAACTTATCTTTAGGGACTTCTTTTTATAGTATTTACTCTCCATGTATTTATCTATCTTATCAGTACAATTTTTTTCTTGTTCTAGGCTTGGAGTGATAATTTTCTATGTACTTTGTATTGGACCACATACTGATTGTCTGAGACTGTTAATCGATATTTTTTGAGATGGAAATTTTTCTATGTTATATGTTTCATTCCTTCTTCTGTGAGTTTTGTAAGTGTAGTGTATCTTAAATTATATTTGCTTATATTAGTCTATGTAATGTTATAAAAACCTAACATCCCGTACTTCTTAGCGCGACATGAGTCTGAAAGCCACCATAGGCTTTGGATCAGTGTGTCGGGAGGTGTAGGTTGTCACATCAAACCTTAAATGGTTGAAGTTAATAATGATATATACATATACGTACATACATACATACATATATATATATACACATAATATACATATATATATATACATAATATACATATAATATACATATGATATTAATATGTTTGCATATAGTACCATATGCATATATATAACATATGTACATACTTATATTTATATGTATGACACTGATATGTATATAAAGGACATCATATACATATGTATTAGTATATTATATGTACGTATATATTGGTTATAAATCCCAATACCCATATGTACATATATTTATTCAGGTTTAACAATTAGGGTTTACAGTTTACAGTTTAACTACTAACATCCTAGATTAGATAGAATATGTTAAAATTAACTGTAAATAATCGGCTTATTAAACTTTTTCCCACTTATCTCGGATCCAAGCTCTAACACTAAGGTCCTTCGAAGAATCATCACCCATTAGCTTGCCGCCTCTTTGATCCGATTTATCAGTGCCCTCCTACTTCGTTTTTAATTTATTTTTGAGAGAAATTTTGTAAGTAGAGAGAAGGAATCTTGGCAGAGTTTTAGTATGAGGTGAATTTTCTAATGAAATTAGGGTTTGCTTAGGTGTTAATTTACAAGGATTAGAGATTGATTTGTAGCGTTGGATTTACTCTAGGAAGTCTTTAGTTCATCCTAGATGCACATCAATAACTTGGCAATAAAGAAAAATATTTTGTTCAATCTTCTCCATCTGATCGCACACTCCAGATCTCCAAAATTATATATCAATGGTCAACCGCTAGGGTAGACCGGTCGATCGCTACATGTCGACCGGCACACCCTAGTGTGTCGACCGGTGATATTGTTAAATTAGGCAACTTATTATTTTTGATTTTATTCTATTTTCAAATTTTCAAATGTTCGTAACTTCTCCGTACTAACTCTGACTCTAAAGTATTATATATGAAAATTGTCCAAAAAATCACTACGATGCAAAGGTGCAAGTTCCGTAGCCAATTCGAACATTTATGAAAATTTCATTTTAGCTCCTATTATATTTAAATTTAATTTTATTATTAAAAAATTTTCTAAATTTTTGGGTGTTACATCTATAATCATTGGTATAGTGTTGTTCCCAACACAACAAGATCCTCATCGTATTCAATCGTATTGAACCCATGATCTTGCATTATAATTTACTTGTTCATTTCGAATAAAGTAATTTAATCGAATTTCTATATATTATGGAACATGACTTTTACCATATAGCTTTTATATGTGATTGAATATGGATTGAATGTGATGATCTGCCCTTTCGACCCTCAGAAATCGACACTAATACATCCTCGGTATTCACATGCCGCAAAACCAAGTGCCAGAATGACGGATAGCCAAGGATTAAAAGAAAATAAAGATAGAATAGAATCTTACACGAATGGAATAACATATGTTATTTCAATATATATAATCTTTACAGCGGAAATTTTAAATATATTTATCAGAGTCTATCTTATAAATCAGCCGGACAGTTATAAATTTCTATTCTTATAAATGTTGAATACAATCAGTAAACTGATGTAGTGGAAATGGAAATGAAGAACTATTTATAGGAATATCTTCAGCTCCAGACTTTAAGCTCCATCACAATGCTCCAAGTTAAACCTGACTAGTTGGTTGCCCGAAAAAATAGGGCACCCAGAGTTTAAGGAAAAAGGAAAATAAACCCCGCGTCAGTCATGGGACTGGTGTGAGAAACTCAAAATACGGATATTTGAAAACAAAGGATATCTCATAAGACCACACCGCACATAAACACAGAATGAGTTTTTACCTTATGACAACCAAAATATTTGCTATGAAAAATATGGGAATATTTTTTTAATGACATTCTTTTGAAAAAAAATTCTAAGTAAACTTATATAATCTTAGCCGAAATTGTTACACTGGTCAAATTCCAGCATAATAGGTTCTACAATCAAGTTCGAAGGCACTTATTGGAGAATGGATTTCCATATAATGACAGATAAAGAACTACCTTGCGTATAGTACATGTCTAGTGGGATGTACTGAGGATCAACACCTTTGAAACTTCTGCACTTGGCAAGACTGACCTACTTGCTGACCCATCTGGTGGCGGATATAACCAAATATGAAATCACTCCGGTTGTTCCTGACCTGTCCGAGAGCTCTCATAGCGTACATAACGTACCTAATATATAAAGGGTAATCTAGAAAGATGATGACCATACCCTAATGGTTGTGAACCACACAGCCTTACGGCATGCCCCGTTTAAGCCATTTTCGGTTGATGAGGCTCAAAGTAACGATTACCTTTCTCATAACACACATTTCACTTGAATACCACATTTCCAATTCCATCACACACTATTGATTTACACAAATGTACAACCTCTGAGTTCATATGTCTTGGAGAAGGGTGTTAAAGTGTAAGAGAGTTACTTCCTACATCGCCAAACAGATGTACGTTTGTAAAAATCAGTGTATGTGTATGTTAGAAATGCAAAATCAGACATTCTTCCATATAAAGGAACATGACAAATCAAAGGAACTCTCTTACTACATTCTTCGGGAACCAACCCTAGGATTAGTTGCGAGCAGCCCTTGCATCGAAGATCCACATATTTATGATATGGGAAATTTCCCCCAAGGGTCAGTGACAAGCAGCCCTTCATTCCATTTATTATCATTCCATGTCTTTACATCGAATACGTAAATTGATTCGAAGTGGTTTTCAGATAGGAATCACTCAAATCTGATCCCGGTTCCTTTGAACCAACCATCGATAAAAGATGTTAAGCTTGAGGATGATTGTCATTTCATTTAGTAATATCTTTTATCAAATAAAATATCTCTTTTAGAGATATAAATCTTTAAATCATATTCTTTTCTAGTATATACGGAATCATTAAACCTCTCTTTAACTTTGGAAATACCAAATCAAAATCATTTCTCATAATCACATTGTAAAACGTTATCGAGTAAAAAGGGTCAATATAAGTTATACTAATTCTATTCAATATCAATTTTCGCATTGAACCTTTACTATTCGTCGAATAACGGTGAAATCATCTTTTATATTCACACGGATAGAACACATTCCCTTCTCAGAATTTAATACCAAGTGTAAGAAGATTATTTCTATACAATCCAAGTTGCATTAAATTTGGAAAAAATAAATCTTTTATACTTGCCTCATTTTTGACATTTCGACCTTATCTATTCCTGGTCCATGAAAAAGGCCAAGTGAGCCAGGGCACTGGTTGCTCTTGAGCATCTACTTAGTTTAAGCACCTCAAATCCAGATATCACTAATTGAAAAATCCAGTATACTCATCGTTTTTTTCGAGCCAAAATTAAATCACTAATTATAATAGCTTTTCTTGAAATCATTTATTTAAACTCTTTAAATTATAAAACCTCCAAATCATCTTTAAAATACTTAATTATTTATTTGAAAACATTTATAAAAGGTTTAGGAAAGAATACTTAAGTTTAAAGCCATATTTCAAAAGTTATTAAAAGCGTCGCGAATAGTGTTTTTAAGGCTTATTCGATCAAAACAACTTTTCTATCATTTAGAAATTTATTTTTGTAACTGAAATCTCTTTTAAAACATTTTAAAATATTTATAGAATTTATTCCATATTTTTAAAGAATTAAAAGTACCAATTTTATAGAATTTGCCACTTTGGTTTCCGAACTGCCAAACCTCGACTATTTTGAAAACTTGTTTTGCTCATATTTCAAAATTTACTAAACAAATTTAGATCATTTTCTTTTGTTTAAAAATTATGATTATAAGAGTTTGGAAAATTCTTATTATAAAGAATCCCGACTCCGAACGTATAAATGGATTTAAACTTTTACAGCGTGAAATCGCAAACTACCGTTACGCGACACGCCTATTTGTGACTCAACTTTCATAACTTGTCCGAACTTCACCAAATTAGGTTTTGGTGATTATAAAACATTTATAAACCATTTTAAACAATTTTAAATAGGTTTAACAATCTCATATACACCATTTCATTTATTAAAGGAAAGTGATTTCCTTCGTGATATTCGATGTGTATTAAACACAAATTGTTTACACATCCAAACAAACATATTGTCATATCCAAACATGGTTCACAATCATCACAACCAAGCATAGCCAAACATATATATCACCAAAATATCATAATATAAATAGAGTTTCTCATCTTCATTGGTTTCTAACTTTACGAAAATTTGTTATAGCTTCGCTACGATTGAATCAAAGCCTACAGAATCAAGCCTTAGACCTTTGAATAGGCTCGACCTATGCTTGCAAGTGGAGATGTGCTCGGACTTGGTGGTAGGAGGTGGTGGCCGTGGATTTTGAGTGAGGGAAGGAGTGAACTTGAGCTTGTTTTTAAGTGGATTGCAAATGTATATATACTTATATCAACTTATTTTCTTTTTGCTTATTTTTCTTCGTAATTTTTCTAAGGCAGGAAGCCATTAAAGAGGAGTATAAGAAGATGAAGAAGTTTAGGAATTTATGAACAAATGAAGTGAAGATGGAGGGTGGTATTTATAGGAAAAAATGCAAACTAAAATACCATGATACTTTATGTGCATATACATCACCATTTCATCACCACCACACCCTCCTAATCCATCACTATGCACGGCTGATCACCCCCTATGTATGTAGCCATGTGTGTGAGTTGAAGTGTGTAAGAGTAAAGTGAAGTTTGCTTTTTAAGTGTGAAAATATCTTATATCTTTTGTGTGTGTGTGTGTCTGTGTGTGTGTGTGTGTATATGTGTCCATATATAAGTGTTTATGTATATGTTAGGGTGTGCATGTGTATGTTATATATGTGCACAAGACATATAAACAAGGTTGCAAACACTTTCGTTCCTTAAAACGTTGAAAATCAAAAAGCCGATTCCTCGTCACATTTTCGCTTATAAATTAATTTACATATAAATGTAAACAAAATTTGAAAACTAATTTCTTATCATTTTTAACTAATTAAAATGATCACATTTGATTTATAAAACTGTATAAATTAATATTAAACAATTATTTACAAAAAGTGTTGTTATATCGATAAACCCATACAAATTTTCCTTATAATTTCAAATCAATATATATCTTTATAAAACTATTATAAATGATTTATTATCACTTCATAACTAATTAAATGAATTATTATCATTTAAAAACAATTATTGGAATAATTATAATAACTATTAAATCATTAAATCTTAATTTTATAAATCAATTGTTAAATATGATACTATTATTGATGTAGTCAAAATACATTTTATTCCCAAAAATAAAATAAATAATTTTATTTCATATTCTTGTTTATATGGATAAATAAGTGTATGTATCCAGCTCTATGTATGACTTCTAATAATTATAGAGCTGTTTATTGATAAAACGGTTTTCGGTCATTTTATCGATATCTTTCCAAAGCATATCTTTTGTAAATCCTTATTAAAAATAAGATCACCATCATCATTTATTATTCAAGACATCATAATCCATGTTAAAAATCTTGTATTTGAATATTTTAAAAATAAATAAAATATATCAAAGTGATGAATTTGTGGGTTGATACATCGAATATCCTTGCTAATGTATTATTTTCGACTTCAAAACTCATATAAGTCAATGCACAGCCTAAGGCAAACTCACACTGAATACCAAGATTTGAAACTTTTAATAATTTTATTATTCGGTGGGAATTAGGTGACAACATGCCAAATTAATTTATTATTAATATATTTATTAAATTTTCATCAATCTTTAATTCAGTTCATTTAGAATATATTAATCAATAAATAATTTATCAATTATATTATTTGTTCAAATTTATTAAAATAGATTATTGTAATATTACATATGTTCTTATACTTGTTAGAATGGTTTACAATATTTTACTAATAAGGTTCTCACTGGATTTTACATCTCCTAAAAACACTGTATGAGACACATGGATTTCATAAATTTTCATCCAGTGAGTGTTAGGATCCATTTATCATGTTACTGCAACCTTTAGGGTGCTCAACAAATTGCAATCACCATAAATGTTAACTAACAAGGTATTATTTCTACCTTGTATATAACTCCCAACTGTGTATTCTTTACTCCTAATTATCTTTGTGACTTTGAGGGTGCTCAACCAATCATAAAGTACATCAGATACTCATAACCTATCATTTCGTTATTGCCTAAGTGAAAGATTTCAACCTTTGAGGATGCTTAATAAAGTTACAAAATGTTTTTTCCAATCTAAGGACGGTATCAACATAACTAAAAATATTTTATGGCTTGTGGGTGCGTAACAACGATAAGTACGTATAATATTCTTTTTATATTATAAACGATATAAAGTAACATTATTTCAGATTTAGAATCTCAGTATAATAATATTGCATATTATCATCTATAGAGAATACTGAGTTGTCACAATACCCAATGACAACATTTGTCATTATAAATACGTATATAATTACATATATTTGTTTATTCCTTATAAATATAATGGGCTTTATCGACTTTAACTTTTAACATCGTATTATTTTGTTTTATGTACATTATATAAGATTCCATTATTTAGTTATGATATTTATAATATAATACAATATCATATCTTATATTTATGTATATGTTATTATTAATTAAAAGTTAACTTGTATTACAACTTGATTTTGACCTTTAATGAACTATAAAATTACAATTCATATTGTAATTTAAAATTATTTTGTATTTATTTATCTATAACTTTTATAATTCTAAATTCAAAAAAATTTCAAAATTATTAATCTATAACTTTTATAAATTTAAATTTAATAAATTTTAAATTATTTTAATTATAACCTTTATAATTACAAATTCAAAACAATTTTAAAATTTATTTTTTAATTTCAATTTAAAATAATTTTAAGTCAATTTATTTAGAACTTCAATGAATATAAATTAAACTAATTTAAATTTATTCATAATCTCTATATATTTAAATTTAAATTAAAACTGATTTTAAATTCAATTTTTTCATATTATTCATAGTTACACAATGTGAGCTCTGATACCATCGTTGGATCAAGTACATCATGCAGCAGAATAGGAGGGGAAAATTTCAAAAAATCCCTTTTAGTTTGTTATGCGCTTGACCTTTTATATAGTGTTAATATGAATAAATTTTTAAATCATATTTAATGATATGAAATATAATTAGTTTTGGGTTCTAATATTTTGATTTTAATTCTAATTTTGATATGAAAATTTTATTTGAATTTAAAATGTTATAATTTTATCTAATATTCGTCAAGAACTTCTAGCTCAAGTGGTTAGAGCTATGACGCATTAGAAAAAGGTTCTAAAGGTCATTATGTCCGAGCCTCCAAGATAATACAATGGGTGTCTACTTTAACAAAATCACTCTTATTACCAAAAAAAATTATCTTCTTAAATAAAGTATCACTCTTATTACTGAATTTTTTATTCAATATTCTTTATTAAAATAAATATTTTTTGTCTTTAATTTTTAATTTCAAAAAATAATTATGAACATCGCACGTTCAATACTTGCATATACATGAAAAATATAAATATATAAAATTTCATATATATATATATATACATCATACATACATACATACATACATATATATATATATATATATAAGTGTGTGAGCATGTACTCGTGTGTATACACACACGTCATATAAATAATATCTATGTGTACATATAATTTTTAATAATTTTTTTTGATATATGAATTTCTATTAATGATAATTTAATTAACAAGTTAATATTTTAAAGTATGATTCTGTATTTCAACTTTAAAGTAAAATATTTACATTTAAAAAATGTTAATGTGTTCATAATTTCAATACAAACCTAAATACACAAATTGCAAGTAAATCGGAGATTGTGTGTCCAAACCACGATAGAAATATTGTGTCCTCTCTTCTTATTTCTCTTTTATGCTCTCTATTTTCCATTTTCGCTTTGAATTTCAATCATCTGGCGGTGTTTTTCCAAAATAAAGGCTAACATGTTGACTAAAAATTACGGCGATTCAAACTTATTATTCGAAGAAGATGAATACTCTCTTAAATAATGTTTCATTTTAAGTGGCTCAACTTATGCCCAACTATGGCCTTAAACACGATCAATGCCGTATGGTTAACCATGATCAAGTATAGTTAGACCCATAAGATTCACAATATTCTCAAATCAAAAAACTACTACACATTGTCACATGAGATCTTCTATTTGACTTTAATATATAGAAGACTCTCATGAGATGATCTATAATTGTTCCAACAACTACACGTATGTAACCCCTTAGTGCCTCATCAATCATGTGTAATTCACCATCCGTCACATGGATAGCATTATGTACACTAGTTTCTATGGATATATTAATATCTCGTTCTCCATGCATCTTGACAAGGAACATTTTAGGACACATATTTATTTTGTACATTTTAATATTGTGACGCCCCACCTCTATACCCACGTTAGACAAGAATAATAGGGTGTAATGCTGTCGACTAGCACGGAGAATAAGGCTGTTGAGGAGCGACCATCCATGTAATATCTTTGTGCGAGCACCGATGCATCGGATAGTATAGCATGAATTTCATTTAAGGAGGAAATCCGACATACCGATACAAACTCAAAGCTATCACACAGTGGCTATATATAATCTTCGGAAACAAACATAGAAATAAACATAACATAAATCAGTCACAGACATCCATATCACAAAGGCGGAAAAAGATATGAATATATTTATAACACATAAAAGTGTACATCAGAGTAGTGGTCAGAAAGATCCATGATAATACAAAAGAATAGCAACACGTGCTATACAAAAGAATAAGTACACAACATAGTGTCTATATCACAAATGTGTACATCCAAAACTACTAATCTATGTAGTAAGCCAAAAGTCAGAATAATAGATCCTTGGGGAGAAGTCAAGCAGAAGCACCTGTAACATCTCGGTCTGACCCGAGTATTATTTATAAGAAAATAATAAACGGATCAGTCTAGCTATAAATATCAGATGATGAGGTATAGGATAAATAATATGGCATGAACATGTAACAACCATAACGACATACTACTATAAGTATGTAAATGATAATCAACAAAAGATTAATCAATATCACAAGAATCTTCTCAAAGATAAAATAGGGTATCATACCCTAAACTTGTATTCAAAACAAGTCAATAACACATAAATTCACCAATGCACAAAAACTGATATCATATCAATGAAAATCATGAAAATTGGTGAAACACAAATTCCAGAAATCATCACACGAAATCCAGAAAAAAAATACATAAAAGGGGGAGGCCTAACACATGAACGGGAGCATTAAAAACTCACCAACGGGCGTCACACAGGAACGAGAAGCTATCTCATGGAAGCTATCCATTAATTTTTCACACAGGAATGGCCCGAAGACCATGGGGTGCTACCCCATATATGTGATGGCGAAACATCACAAAAGCGGGGTCTAGTCTCCCTCACAGACAAAGAGACATCGCTCAATCGCTAGTCTAAATCACAAAAATGATCGTCATGATCATAAGGAAGTGTCAATTACACTAAGCTAGTAAATATATGAGTTTAGCTTCATGTCCCATAACCACTAGCTTAACTTAAATATTTACGAACCAACTGTAGATCTTCACTAGAAAATTGTCACAAAATGTTCAGTCGAGCAAGTCCAAGAATTAACCGACGAAGTAAACACAAGCGTTTCATACCACCTGTTTTGCTAAGCCGTTTAATTAGATTTCTCATCCGAGTGAAGTAAAGGCTTGTATATACTAATAGATTGGAAAACGGTTTACGAAAAAGAGCTTTGTAATAAAATAGAGTTGAAATCGTTTTGATGAAAGAGTTTTGATATTTACTACTAGTATTAAAACCTTTATATTTTTGAAGTGACAAATCACAAAAACGATTGTAGAAACAATCAATCATCAAAATTCACATACGAAGACGTGAATCAAATCCAAAGAAATCGATACTAAATCCATCAAAATGGATATTCACATAAACTCCATAGAAAGAAGTCATCAACGTCGGTAAAAGTGATAACGTCTAATTGGATCGACAAAACTCGATTAACATTAGAAGTTTTCCTCAAAATTAGGCAAATAGGAAAAACTGGGAATTTCCAGACATCTGAGGGGTTGGCCCAGACGTCTGGATTTAGTCTCTGGAAATACTCCAGAAAACTATCCAGACGTCTGAAACCTAAAATCAGACGTCTGAAAGCATTCAGATGTCTGGGGAAAAGTCCAGACGTCTGGATTTGGTTTCTGGAAATATTCCAGAAAACCATCCAGACGTCTGAAAACGCGAATCAGACGTCTAACATCTTTTCAGACGTTTGGAAAAATAGTTCAGACGTCTGAAGTTAGTCACTGTCCTTTTTATTTTTCTGCCGTTTGTTATTTTTCACCAGGAGGCAAAACCAGACGTCACTACGCCATAAATGGCCTTCTGCAACACAAAAAAAATGTTGGGTCAGGCCCAAAAAATGTTGCCATAGGTCTATGGCAACACTTTTCGGGTGATGCAATTTTTGCCGTTGCCTTAGACCTCAAAGGCAACATTTTGACTATCTAAGGCAACATAAGTAATATTGTTGCAATAGAACCCTATTTGGGTCTATAGCAACACTCATAGGTATCTGTAGCAACATTCCAAAAATGTTGCTATAGATATTAACTTTCTGAAGTTGTGGGGCCCACATCCTGTGGGGACCACAATGTGGGGCCCACGACCCAACTGGGTCCATCCCTATGGCAACACCTTGTATGACTATTGCAACATTATTTCAAGCAACATTTATAACCCGGTGGCAACACTATTCTGAAGCTACTACAACACTATTCTGAAGCTACTGCAACACTATACTGAAGCTACTGCAACACTATACTGAAGAGACACTAAGAGCACATAGAACAATACAATATCACATAGAACACTTGCATAATACACAGTACAATATCACATAGAACACTTGCATAATACACAGTACATATAACAATTCATACAGCAGTACACATCACAATTCATGTCAACAACTCCAAAATATCCAGTACTAACTTAAACTACTACAAAGCTACCCCAAAATATTTAGTGCTAACTTAAACTATTACAAAGCTACCCCAAAATATCCAGTACACATAACAATTCATAAATGAGACACTTAAGAGCGGAGGCACAAAACCTCCACCCTCATGAAAATAGCCTCCCAACTCCAAAACACAAACCACCACTCACCAGATCTGAAAAGACAACACTCAGATCCACCACCGTAACTCCAACGACAAGACGAAACGCTAACGATTAAACCCACATCCAGCTGAAGGCAGACCTGAACCAAGGCAAGGCAGATCAAGATAGAGCAAAACAATGCATCTTTTGAACATCGCTATAAAAGCTATGTTAGTTTATCTCCTATAAATACTTTAGAAATTATATGATGATGACTAGTAACAACATAACTTTCTTACAAGGAATTAAAGAACCAAGCAAAACTACTTCCAAGCCCGTCTATTGTTATAGATCCTCTTTACTTGTAAAAATATGTATTCAATTTGTGTAAATAAAATAAAAAAGTAAGTAAAACAGATAAAAGATCAAACCTCGCCATGAAGGAAGACCGAGCGGACGGAATAATACACTGATACTGCACCCCCAATGCATTACTCTGGTATTATCTAACATAGGCCTAGTCGCATAAAAGTTCTGCAATTCAATCAAAATAAACAAACTTTTCTACGAAACCAAAAAAAATACTGCGTTCTCAAAACAGGGAAACAGATCAAGAAACAAGCAAATATTATCTATCATTGGCTTTCAAATGAAAACTTAAGCTGCAACAAAAGCCTTCTTTCCACCACCCGTAGATCCAACTGGAATAACCCTCAACACATTGAACCTCACTGTTTTCGACAGTGGCCTGAATTAAAATTAAAACAAGTGAATGTAAATAAGTTAATACATATTTCAACGTTCAAGGATTAATGTTTTTATATTCATTTAATTAAAATGGTATAACTAAATTACAACATTTTAACAATAATTCATTCCATCCTTTTTATGATAACTTTCGAGGCCATTCAAATTTTAATAACTAGTTCAAAATTATTTGGAAAACAAATTTTTGCACAAGCATGAATATGGTACCAGCAAATGGTTAATTTTATTTGCTCCACTGAGTTGGAGCTTATTTTTATTTGCTGTTAATTGGTATTCAACGTTAACCTGACTTGATGGGAATGCATAAAAAGCTTGGTTGATGGGAATCAGAAGGAAAAACATACACCTGGGATAGCCCATGTTAAAGGAGAAAAAGAAAACAGCTTAATTTGAAACTTCTAAAAATGAGTTTTGAATAGTAACTTCTAAGCAGTTTTAAATAACTTATAAGTAGAAGTGTTTCGATGTAATATGACTTCTACGTATTAGCCACCAATGCAAACTACTTATAATAAGTTCCCTAACATCAAGATTGAGATAAGTTACTCCATAATATATAGTTTTGACTACACTTACAAAGAGTTGCCAAACATGCTCTAGAGAACAATTCACCCAAATTTATTAATTTATTATTGCTCAAGTAAGAACAAAAAGTTAAAGACAGCAAGTGCAATAAGCACAAAATAAACACATCACCTGCACTGGCCAGTGATCACATGGTCATCTTCCTTGACACGGAAACAGGGAGAAACATGTGTGCAGGTATGTTTGAATGTCTCTTCTCATACCTGGAATATAAAAAATAGGATATTAGATGCTTAATGCAGTGGACAAATTAAGGCTAATCTCCTTTAATTCTTCATCGCTAATCAGTCGTGGATTATGATTTGGTGGGCTTCTCTTTATTTCAGTTTGCAAAGTTAGATTTTAATTAAGCAGTGTTTCATCATTAATCTGAAATGCTTGTGCTTGACAATGGAGAAATAAATCAATTTTGGCTATAAAATTTTGCAGTAACAAAAGAATTAAAGTAGAAAAAAGTTCTATATTTTAACTCTTACCAACTTCACTAGGGCTGAGAACCAAAAATTTTATATTATGTTAAATCACTTACGTAACCATTAGCAGTTAGCACTGAAGATACTCTGTACTCTTGTATTAGAAAATCCCATGACGCTCTGCAAAATAAATGAAGGCAAAATCAAAATACCATCTGGTCCTCCCATTTTATCCTTCTTAAGAAGCTTCTTCAAATGATTAAAAGGACTTTGAATCATTTTTTGTTGGATAATGATCCTTACTCCAAAAAATTAATCCCAATATCCTTCTCCAAGCTTCAAATCTAGAAAAAATGGGGTGGCTTAGGGGTCATTGATATTAAAATATGGAATAGAGTTGTAATTTCTAAAATCATAAACCAGGTTATTAGTAATAAACAAAGCATCCTTGTGGCCTAGTTAAAGAATTATTATATTAAACCTCCTATTTTTAGAAGCTAAGCATTCGGCAAAACTCAAGCTAGTTATGGAGAAATATCTGGAAATTCAGAGAACTTTTTTTTCCTCATCTACAATTAATACCTACTGCAAATAATAAGTGTTCATTCGGGTACTCTCCTTGGGCAAAGTTCGGCCTGATTCTAACAACCTTATGTCCAAATGCTAGAAGTTTATGACAGGCATCCCAAATAGTGCTTTTGCCTATCACTACATACACTATGATCGGGTTATCCTGCCTTATTCTAGCTCCAGTTCTACTAGGCAACTGCCTGATCTGGTGGCTATTGGATACATACATGAAATAGGCATTGCAGTTCCTTTGAATATTCCTCAAGGTAAACAAAATATGTCTAATAAGTATCCACTCATGAGTGACCTTTCTAACAGGCCTCTATTTCCATGGGCTAGAAGGATTTGGAACAACTTCGATTCTCATAATTCTAATTTATTAATTTGGAAAATAATGGCTAATGCAATTCACACTTTGAACAGACTCAAGGCTCTTGACATGTTCGCTTTTGACTTATGCCTACTCTGTGGTAAATAGAGTGAATCTAATACACATTTCTTCTTTAAATGTACCTTCAGTTGATTGCTGCTTATTATTAAGTAGCGTAGTCCTACCTTCGACTTCACCTAATTTTGAATCTATAAAATCAATAGCTTTGTTTTCTAGCAAATGGTTCTCCATGACTATACGGTTGAGTTCAGCTTCCTTCTTCCTGATTTCTGAAAGAACAAAGTTTTCTGAGTCCATTGCATTCTTAGTCGAGACTTTCTTACTATTCAAACGATACTTGTTCAAAATACCGTGGACTTCTTCTTGACTTTCAGGCCAGTGATCCAGTTTTCCACAGGAATCGAAAGAGATAAACATCGTCGGAACATCGCATAAGGTTGACAACTCCCAAACCTTTTTCTTTAAACCTCTTAACCTATTTCGATACGTTGCTTCCCTTGAACTTTATTCTCGATCAATTTCAATTGCAATTTTGCATGCCCCATTTGATAGGTGAAAGTAGCAGAAATGCAGAGGGAGATAACAAATCACTTCGAATTGATCTGAAAAACAAAAGGTGACGGCAAGAAGAATTTTAATGGCGGATTGAGCTAAAATCACTTCTTGCTTAATCATATTAGTTTGGGGGAGAACCCTAATTTTTTATTTCTGCGATTTGGGGAGAATGAAATGAAAAGGAAGCGCGTGAATGAAAATGTCAGCGGGAAATAAAGGAAACGTAGTAGATAGTGGATGAATGGTTGAGATTTTGTTTTAACTAATGGTGTGGATCGCTGAGGTGTAATTTTTTTTAATTGTTTTAATTAGAATATATCTATAGCAACACTATATAAAAATGTTGCATCGTGTTACACTTGTTTAGCTAGAGCAACACATTTTTATGGCTAAGGTAACACCAAAAATACAATGTTGCAGTAGGACCAAAATTTTATAGCTGTCGCAACATTTTAGCTGGCAACACCTTGCAAAAATGTTGCAGAAGGTCATCTATGGCGTAGTGCGTCTGGCATTGATCTCCAGACGTCTGAACAGCTAATCTGGGCTTAAATTTGCCTAGGCCAAGATGGCCAAAACGTTCTCGGAAGCGATCGAGTAAGCAATGACAACTAAGGATTTACGTCAAGCGACAATCCGGTCTTATAGGCGCTTCGATACACCCCAAACAACATATCCAAACATCCATTGAAGGATTTTCACAAGAATTGGACTTCAAAAACCAAGAAATTAGGATATTCACCAATTCAATCCCAAACAAAGGAAATGTACATAAATAAGTGTTAGGAATTCATACCCAATCACAGAGATGGATAAAGACAAAGATGTGAGATAAAAATCTCACCTTTGAACCCAAAACAATGAATGAGAAGCCTGAAGACAGGAGGAAGATCAACCACACTTCAACCACAACCCAAGGAGCTTGAATCTAAGCTTAAAAGAGAAACATTTCC
This sequence comes from Allium fistulosum, assembly GCA_030737815.1. Classification (NCBI taxonomy): domain Eukaryota; kingdom Viridiplantae; phylum Streptophyta; class Magnoliopsida; order Asparagales; family Amaryllidaceae; genus Allium; species Allium fistulosum. The sequence goes on from CM060902.1 coordinate 1,531,823,904, forward strand.
TAAATTAGGTTTAGGAATTTTCTGAAATCAAAGTGAGAATGAGTTGGAGAAGAAGGAGATGATACATACCAATGCTTCTCTTTGAATTTTGAGCAAGAACTTGTTTTGCAAAGGGAAACTAGGGTTTAGGATTTTAATTCTTTTTCTCTTCCTCCATTATTCTCTTTAGAACTGAAAAGTTAAAGAAATGGGAGTGGATGAAGAGAAGTGTTTCAGTTTGGGGTATAATGTGGACTAGTGGGCTGAACCCAAACCCAAAGTGAAAAAGGTCAAAATTTTAGCTAGCTCCAAACATATCAAAGTTTACACTTAAAAAGATCGCAAACGTCATTTTGAACTCAATGGAGGTGGTCTCAAGTCCTAATTTGACCGTATGCAAAAAGTAGCTTTTTGGACTAACATCCGACTAACGATAAAATATTTAAATAAAATATTTAAATATAAAATCGATAAATATGCGGGTTGTTACAGACTCCCCTCTTTAAAGAAATTGCGTCCTCGCAATATATAAGATGGAAATAAAAAGTAACAACCATAAAGCATATTAACACAAAAGAAATTTGAAATAAGAAGTTTACCTCAAAGAGCATGAGAAAGTAATTCCGGATGTGTACGCTCGATGAATTCTCAAGTTTCCCAAGAGCAATCCTTAGGATTAGAGGACCATTGAACTTTAACAAGCGGAACATCTTTATTTCGAAGTCGTTTGACCTCCGAAGCAATAATTTGAATAGGATGCTGCTCATAAGTTAAATTAGGTAAAACTTCAATCTCCTCCACAACACCGGACTCAAGAATAGAATCGGAATCCCGAAGGCACTTCCGTAATTGAGAAACGTGAAACACGTCATGCATGGCAGAAAACCGAGCCGGTAATGAAAGGCGATAAGCCATGGAACCAATATGTTCAGTGATAGGAAATGGCCCAATATATCGAGGCGCTAACTTTCCCGATTGACTGAAACGTACAACACCCTTCATAGGTGAAACACGAATAAATACGAGATTACCAACAGAAAATTCTAATTTTCTTCTTCGGTTATCGGCATAGGATTTTTGTCTACTCTGGGCTTCTTTCATCCTATGTCGAATAAGTTCAATCTTTTTCGTGGAATCACGAATAAAATCTGGTCCTAAAACCAGCTTCTCACCAGCCTCAAGCCAACAAGAAGGAGATTGGCATGGCCTTCCATAGAGTGCCTCGAAAGGAGCCATACCAATACTAGATTGGAAGCTGTTATTATAGGAAAATTCAACAAGTGAAATATGATCTTCCCAACTTCCACCGAAATCAAGCACACAAGCAAGATCTTCAAGAGTTTGATTCACACGCTCAGTTTTTCCATCGGACTGGGGGTGATAAGCGGTGCTAAAATTAAGCTTCGTTCCCAAAGCTTTTTGAAGACTCTTCCAGAATCCACTAGTAAACAATGGATCCCGATCGCTAACAATGGAAGTAGGGACTCCATGCAATCTAACAATTTCTTTGATAAAGAGTTTGGCCAGAAGAGGAACGGTTCGGTTCGATCGAACGGGAATAAAATGGGCAGATTTAGTAAGTCTGTCAACAATCACCCATAAGCTATTATGACCCGAATGAGAACGAGGAAGGCCATCTATAAAATCCATGGAAATTTGATCCCACTTCCAAACTGGAATTTCCAATGGTTGCAATAACCCACCAGGCCTTTGATGTTCAGCCTTGACAAGTTGGCAAGTCATGCAACACTTAACAAAGTTAGCAACATCAGATTTCATTCCCTCCCAGTAATAAAGTCGTTTCATATCCACATACATTTTACTACTACCTGGATGAATGGAAAATTTGGAACGATGAGAATCTTCTAGAATGTCTCTATGAAGATCACTAATATTTGGTACGATCAGTCTACCAAATTTTCGAATGCTGCCACGAAAATCATTATCAAAGTCTTTCAAACCTTCAATATCGGTTTTATCCTTAAGGTTTTGGCCATGTGAAGCCAATTCAGGATCTAGCTGTTGAGCTTCAAGAATGCGGTCTAAAAGGGAAGGACGGGCCTCAAGGCTACACAAGACAAAAGATGAACATAAATCGGAGACACGATCTCGAATTTCACAAGTGGATAAAACCTCGAGATCATGCCATTCAGATATCATCATTGAAACAACCGCTTGTTGCTTACGACTAAGAGCATCAGCAACTCGATTTCTCTTTCCGGGAGTACAAAGGATATCAAGATCATAAGAGGCAAGGAACTCGAGCCAACGCTGTTGACGCAGATTAAGTTCCTTTTGAGAAAATAAATATTTCAGAGACTTATGATCAGTATAAAGTATAAATTTCTCTCCCAAAAGATAGTGTCGCCAAATTCGAAGGGCGAAAACGATAGCCGTGAGCTCTAAATCATGTGTGGCGTATCTAGTCTCAGCCGGCTTCAATTGCCTAGAAGCATAAGCAATAACACGTTCTTTTTGCATAAGAACGGCACCCAAACCAACACGACTAGCATCGGTATAAACGACAAAATCTTGATTCCCTTCGGGAATAATAAGAATAGGAGCATCAGAAAGAAGTTCTTTTAATTTCTGAAAAGAAGATTCACATTTGTCCGACCAAATGTATTTAACACCTTTCTTTGTTAAGCCAGTAAGAGGCACGGCAATCTTAGAAAAGTCTTTTATAAAACGGCGGTAATAACCCGCCAATCCAAGGAAGCTACGGATTTTCGTTACACTCTCTGGTCTCTTCCAATTTTGAATCGCTTCAATTTTTGAAGGATCCACTGATATTCCGGATTCGGAAATAATATGACCGAGAAACTTCACACAAGATTGCCAAAAGTGGCATTTAGAAAATTTCGCTTTTAGTTGATTGCTCCTAAAGTTTCCAATACAATTCGAAGATGCTTTTCATGTTCCTCCTCGGTTTTAGAATACACAAGGATATCATCAATAAAGATGAGAACAAACCGATCGAGGAAATTTTTGAAAACTCGATTCATAAGGTCAACGAAATAAGCCGGAGCATTCGTTAAACCGAATGGCATAACTAGCCATTCATAAGATCCATAACGAGTTCGGAATGAAGTCAAAGGAATACTATCCTCTGCAATACGAAGCTGGTGAAAACCGGTGGCCAAGTCCAATTGTGAAAAGACTCTAGCACCACTAAGTTGATCAAACAGATCATCAATCCGAGGTAAAGGATATTTATTCTTAATAGTAAGATCATTAAGCTTGCGGTAGTCGACGCAAAGCCTAAGTGTACCATCAGATTTCTTCATGAAAATTGCTGAAGCTCCCCAAGGCGAGGAACTAAAGCGAATAAGTTGCTTCGTCTCTAATTCAGATAGTTGTTTGCACATCTCTTCATTCTCCTTATTGGACATGCGATAAGGAGGACGAGTAATAGGTTGAGCTCCAGGTATAAGATTAATTTTGAACTCAATTGCTCGCTTAGGTGGTAGTCCTAAAACGGGCTCAAAGATGTCGTAAAATTCACGAACGACGCGAATAAGAGAAATGACATCTTCCTCCTCATCATTATCATTATCACGAGGATCTAAAGAATATAAAGATGCAACCAAAGCGGAATCCGAATCTTTAAGAACAATAGAAATCTGATTAACAGATTGCGGATGACGGAGATAAATAGTCCGTTCAGGACATAGGATTTGAGCTTCATAACGGTTAAGCCAATCCATACCCAAAATCATTCCAAAGCCTAAATAACGCATAACATGCAAATCGGCTCGGAAAGAAAATTCACACAAAATAATCTCAACATCTTTACAAAGCAAACTAATTGTTGCGGATCCACCAACTGGATTCGCAATTCTCAAAGAAGTCATTAAACACAAAACATCCAAAGAAAATGTATCAACAAGTTCTTTTGATATAAAAGAATGGGACGCACCCGTATCAAAAAGAACTCGAATAGGTTGACCACGAAATATAATGATGCCATCAAGGACAGAATGAGACATACCTTGACCGCGAGATGTGTTGCCAGGGGCTTGAGCAACGTTTAACTTTCCCTCCTTATCTTGAAGCCATGGGCATTGGTGCATAAAATGATCTGGACTTTTACAATAGCGACAAGAGCGGGGCTTTGAACACTTGTTCGAAAAATGGCCCTTAGCACCACAGTTGAAGCATTTCCTATCACTGGGGGAAAATGCCTTTGCAGCAGGAGTTGCTTGCTTACCCTTTTTGTTGGGATAAGGACCTTTGAATTTGTTTGGCCTCTTCTTGTTGTTGAAGTTTGGTTTGGAAGCCACCACTTCAACATCACTGTCCTTATCAGCCTCTTCAAAACGAAGAGCGGTATCAATAAGTTGATCGAAAGAAACTTCTAACTTTAGAAGTAATGGCTTCTTGAGATTCTTGTTTAAGCCATAGACGAATCTTTGATTCTTCTTCAACGGAGTGTTGATGTATTCAACCCCATATTTAGACAGTGACTCGAAGGATGTGACATAATCTGTCATGGAGGATTCACCTTGAACAAGGTCTATAAAACGACGAGCCAATGTCACCTTCTCTGCTTCTGGTATGAATTTTAATTCGAACCGTTCCCGAAATTGCTCCCAGGTGAGATCCGCTTCATTAATCTCTGAAATAAGAAGTTCATACCAATCCAATGCTCTCTCTTGGAGCATACTGGGGGCCACCTGAACACGGTGAAGATCGGCAAGATTCATGCGAGAAAAGATTCGATCGCATGTTCTTAACCAAGCCTGGACCTCGATAATAGTCTCGGAACCTTTGAATGGTTTCCCACCCAAGTTGGTAAAATCATTGCACAAGCGTGCAAATCCAGACTTAGGGTGAGTTGGTTCTGGATTAGGACCAGCCGCCTGAGCATTCTTTACTAAATCAACAAGCTGTTGAGCAGTCATAAAAACTCCATCCTGGGGAGTAACAGTAGATGGTCCAGCTCTGGGACGACCTGGTCTAGACATTCCCTTTCTTAAAGAAGAGAAAAGAAGAAAAGTTATTCTCCAAATAAATATCAAGCAAGTCTTGATAGATAAAACAAGGATTCATAAGAGGAAATAGGAGAAATTGGTACGAAGACCCGAATTAAATCCTAAGGCACGACTCCTAAGTTGGACTTAGGACGATGATCCTTGTTAAGTTATTCTACATTGTTTCGAAGTTTGGCTCTGATACCAAGCTGTGACGCCCCACCTCTATACCCATGCTAGACAAGAACACTACGGTGTAATGCTGTCGACTAGCACGGAGAATAAGGCTGTTGAGGAGCGACCATCCATGTAATATCTTTGTGCGAGCATCGATACGTCAGATAGTATAACATGAATTTCATTTAAGGAGGAAATCCGACATACCGATACAAACTCAAAGCTATCACACAGTGGCTATATATAATCTTCGGAAACAAACATAGAAATAAACATAACATAAATCAGTCACAGACATCCATATCACAAAGGCGGAAAAAGATATGAATATATTTATAACACATAAAAGTGTACATCAGAGTAGTGGTCAGAAAGATCCATGATAATACAAAAGAATAGCAACACATGCTATACAAAAGAATAAGTACACAACATAGTGTCTATATCACAAATGTGTACATCCAAAACTACTAATCTATGTAGTAAGCCAAAAGTCAGAATAATAGATCCCTGGGGAGAAGTCAAGCAGAAGCACTTGTAACATCTCGGTCTGACCCGAGTATTATTTATAAGAAAATAATAAACGGATCAGTCTAGCTATAAATATTAGATGATGAGGTATAGGATAAATAATATGGCATGAACATGTAACAACCATAACGGCATACTACTATAAGTATGTAAATGATAATCAACAAAAGATTAATCAATATCACAAGAATCTTCTCAAAGATAAAATAGGGTATCATACCCTAAACTTGTATTCAAAACAAGTCAATAACACATAAATTCACCAATGCACAAAAACTGATATCATATCAATGAAAATTGGTGAAACACAAATTCCAGAAATCATCACACGAAATCCAGAAGAAAAAAAACACATAAAAGGGGGAGGCCTAACACATGAACGGAAGCATTAAAAACTCACCAACGGGCGTCACACGGGAACGAGAAGCTATCTCATGGAAGCTATCCATTAAATTTTCACACAGGAATGGCCCGAAGACCATGGGGTGCTACCCCATATATGTGATGGCGAAACATCACAAAAGCAGGGTCTAGTCTCCCTCGCAGACAAAGAGACATCGCTCAATCGCTAGTCTAAATCACAAAAATGATCGTCATGGTCATAAGGAAGTGTCAATTACACTAAGCTAGTAAATATATGAGTTTAGCTTCATGTCCCATAACCACTAGCTTAACTTAAATATTTACGAACAAACTGTAGATCTTCACTAGAAAATTGTCACAAAATGTTCAGTCGAACAAGTCCAAGAATTAACCGACGAAGTAAACGCAAGCGTTTCATACCACCTGTTTTGCTAAGCCGTTTAATTAGATTTCTCATCCGAGTGAAGTAAAGGCTTGTATATACTAATAGATTGGAAAACGGTTTACGAAAAAGAGCTTTGTAATAAAATAGAGTTGAAATCGTTTTGATGAAAGAGTTTTGATATTTACTACTAGTATTGAAACCTTTATATTTTTGAAGTGACAAATCACAAAAATGATTGTAGAAACAATCAATCATCAAAATTCACATACGAAGACGTGAATCAAATCCAAAGAAATCGATACTAAATCCATCAAAATGGATATACACATAAACTCCATAGAAAGAAGTCATCAACGTCGGTAAAAGTGATAACGTCTAATTGGATCGACAAAACTCGATTAACATTGGAAGTTTTCCTCAAAATTAGGCAGATAGGCAAAACTGGGAATTTCCAGACGTCTGAGGGGTTGGCCCAGACGTCTGGATTTAGTCTCTAGAAATACTCCAGAAAACTATCCAGACGTCTGAAACCTAAAATCAGACGTCTGAAAGCATTCAGACGTTTGGGGAAAAGTCCAGACGTCTGGATTTGGTTTCTGGAAATATTCCAGAAAACCATCCAGACGTCTGAAAACGCGAATCAGACGTCTAACATCTTTTCAGACGTTTGGAACAATAGTTCAGACGTCTGAAGTTAGTCACTGTCCTTTTTATTTTTCTACCGTTTGTTATTTTTCACCAGGAGGCAAAACCAGACGTCTGGCATTGATCTCCAGACGTCTGAACAGCTAATCTGGGCTTAAATTTTCCTAGGCCAAGATGGCCAAAACGTTCTCGGAAGCGATCGAGTAAGCAATGACAACTAAGGATTTACGTCAAGCGACAACCCGGTCTTATAGGCGCTTCGATACACCCCAAACAACATATCCAAACATCCATTGAAGGATTTTCACAAGAATTGGACTTCAAAAACCAAGAAATTAGGATATTCACCAATTCAATCCCAAACAAAGGAAATGTACATAAATAAGTGTTAGGAATTCATACCCAATCACGGAGATAGATAAAGACAAAGATGTGAGATAAAAATCTCACCTTTGAACCCAAAACAATGAATGAGAAGCCTGAAGACAAGAGGAAGATCAACCACACTTCAACCACAACCCAATTAGCTTGAATCTAAGCTTAAAAGAGAAACATTTCCTAAATTAGGTTTAGGAATTTTCTGAAATCAAAGTGAGAATGAGTTGGAGAAGAAGGAGATGATACATACCAATGCTTCTCTTTGAATTTTGAGAAAGAACTTGTTTTGCAAAGGGAAACTAGGGTTTAGGATTTTAATTCTTTTTCTCTTCCTCCATTATTCTCTTTAGAACTGAAAAGTTAAAGAAATGTGTAACAACCGGGATTTTTGTAATTTTAATTATCGTCAAAATAACAATTTAATTCAGTTGACAATTGATATTGGGATTTAAATCGTATTTAAATTCTTTAATAAAATTGTTATACGTGGTTAGAGATTTTAAATCGATCTGAAATTCATTTTCTTTTGATTGGTATAATCCTCTATTAAACATTGTAAGTAGAGTAAATAAGAAGGGTAAAACGTTGTTTGGGAATTTGAATCAAATTGTTATTCTTTTAAACAATTCTCAAATGATTGAAATGGGCTTTTGAATCTAGCCCATGTTTTTATTCCTGTGTTGCCGTTCTCTTTTGTCAAGGAGAAACCCGACCCCTTTTCATTCGTTCAACCCTAGCCCTAAAATCATTCGAGTAAAAATGGCGGCACGAAATCCATCGTCTTCGTTCATCCACTCCCACAAACCCAACAAAATAAATCGAACGAGAGAAAAAGAAAAATGGTGGCGTTCGTTCTCTTCTTCGTCTCTTTGGAAAACTAGGGCTTCAATATTAAGAGCTGCTCGTCTTTCGCTCGTTCTTCAATTCAATAGCTAGGGCTTTGGAAGCTCGAGGGTGCCGACTTCAATCATATCGATCGAACGCTCCATCGATTGTCGTGTTCTTCGCTTCGGCAAAGGTGAGGGGCTCTTTCCTCTCACATCTAATTCGAACGGGTTATTTTACTATTGGTCATTGTGATTTTGGCTTTGAGTAAATTGATTTCTGTCTTGTGGTTGTAGACCTCTGATTTTGTTGGATTCTGTGATACTTGTGGCATTGCTTATGATTTTGAACTGCATATTAATTTTTGGCTATATGGATTCGTGTTGTTCGTCTTAAGGGGAATCGCTGTTCGTTATTGGGTCTGACAAATTTTGAGTTATACTCACGCTTCTAATTTTGTCATTAAACACCTGTCTTTGTTTTGAAACTTAGCTTGCTTTAATTTTTGGAGTATACTTTAGTGTGATTTTTACATCACTACTATCTGTGCTTTGCACTGCACCTTTCCACTTGTGAATTCGAGACAGTGCTTGAGTTCTTGCATGTGCATCTGAGTATTTATGGTTGTAGCTGGGTTACCTCTGTCTAATTCCCTCTGGTTTCTTTAGTATTGTTGTAGACTCTTGTTCATTCGAGTCTTTGTGTACCTTGAACTAGTGCACTTGACTAATTGCCTGTAGTCTTCATATATGTACAGTTGGATTTTGAGTTCCATCCTTGATTTCGTGGTATTAGTTTTAAACTGCAGTAGCTTCTCTCGAATTGAACTATCCCTCGTTTTGTTGGCACTGCTGCACTTATGTGTACCTGCTGCTTGTTTAGTCGATTTTGTTTGATAGCATGTCTGCACATGCTTGAAGGCATTGAGTCTGGTACATTTGCATATGCCTGCGCCATTTGATTTATAAGTTCGTATATACGTGCATATATACATATATATGTGTGTATGCATATATTAGTGGAATTGTCTTCTGGTTCTGGTCATCTCGTCTTCGACCTGTGCATGTTGTTGCTCGATTATGTGATTCCTGTGAGTTTCAACTTTGAACTGTTCTTGTGATAGAATCCTTGATCGCCTCTGTTTCGAATTCCTGGTTGCTTGAAAATCATGGTTGGATCTCTAATGACATTTGTTGACTTCGGTCTCTTGTTTAGGTGTTTCTATTTCCATGTCCCTTGAAGTGTTTCTGTACTTCTGGTTTCTCTGATGCATCTGCTTGTTTTAGTTGATTCACCGACCCATTTTGGTTTGTGGTGAGCTCTGTTGTATTCTTCATTATTATATCTCACTGTGTTGCATTGAGTTCGACTTTTGCATTATTGTGCTGACCAATTTATAGCATATCTCTGATCATCCTGTTGCACTTGTACATCTCTGTAGATGTTGCGGTTGCATTTGAGCTTATTTGAGACCTGGTTGTTGCAGTTGCAGTCCATCTCTTTAGTTGCTGCACTGTGTTTCATTTGTACATCACTGTGCTTTGTTTTCATTTGTGCACTCCACTGCCTTGAGCATTTGAGTTTGATCACTTTGTGTGGTCTTCACACTGACCATCTTACTGTTCACTTGTAGTTGAAGTATTTCGCGAGTTTGATTAGTCATTGTAGCTGTCTTGACCATTTGGGACAGTTACATACCTGTTCAAGTAGTATTTGGGTTTCCCTGACCACGCATGCTAGTTAGTATCGACCGATACTTTGAGGCGTGTAGCACCCTGCTGTCTCTGTGCAGCCATTGTTTCTGTTGATTGATTTGAACTTGGGCCGAGATTTAATTTTATGTCTCGACCATTTATTTGAATCGCATTTGAGTTGAACCCGACTTTCTCTGGGTTTGACCTTATGCGAGTTTCGTGAATTTTCGTTGATCTTTTATGCATTTCGTTTGATAGTGGCGAGGCAGTACACGCGTGCGTGTACTGCAGCCCTATCAGATTTGACAGTTTTAAATTGATTTAGTCGATTTGATAAATTGTGTATTTATCTCTGTTGATGATTTAAATCTGCTGATTTTTGTTAAACACTGTTAAGTGTTATATTGACCGTTATCCGGTTTCTTTGTTTAAAGAATCGAATAGACGGGAATTATTGTGACTGTCGTCTATAAAAATTATTACTGCCTATATGCACTAATAAACTGGTTTGAATTAGACTGACCTGGGTATTATTTTCTTTTGAATGTAATACTCGGGTCAGACCTGAGTTATTTCAGGTTGTAGATTTTCTTCTTTGAGTTGCTGTTCAGGATTTGAAGACTTTTCACATCTTCTGAAGTTGTCAGTGTCAATTTGTAGTAGTCGCGTCATTGTATAGAACGATATGTATTCATGTATATTAGTTGATAATGTACGTGTATATATAACTTCTAGAGTCGAGAGTTGTAGTTGTATCATATGTATTGAGTCAACTATGTATTAACCGACATCAGTTATATATATATATGAGACTTTTGTTTTTATCTGTGTTCCGCATTTATATTATCTGTGTTATTGTTATATCTAATGTCCTAAACTATTATGAAATATCGTAGTTTGTTTTATACTGATAATTGGATATGTCGATGGGAGTAAATAAATAATAGATGAAAAATAAAAAGTATATATACCACTCCTACCGAGATAACCAATATTAGTGTAACTCCTATCCAGCCTTATTCTTCGTAATAATAGACGGTATTTCTTTTAATACTCTTTGTTATTATGAGCATAGAGGTGGGGCGTTACAGTTGGTATCAGAGCTTGGGGTTTATGGACATAATATAAAACATAACTTGGATGGAACATATGTTACAACTATTGGTCGATGTTTTATTTGTACTTGAGTCAAAACTAAAGTTTTGAAATTTGGATGAAATTTTTAAATATCTTTATTTAAAAATAATAGTGAAATTGTGTTCTGATGATTTGATTGATTTGTGTTCTGTTTATCAGAATGCGCAGCGGAAACAGTGAAACTGTCTTCGCTGAATACAACTGATAATCTTTTTGATTTAAAAATCGAAATACAAATTGATATGAATTTCATTTGTTGTTTACATAGCTGTAATTATTTTGTTTCTTTGAGAATTTCAAATCCGAAATGAGGATTCGAAGAAATTACAGTTATGTGATTATTGTTGAAATTTCCGCTGGCTTTCTTTTGGTACTAATCATCTATTGATTAGATTTTTGCTGTTTTAAATTATCTTCATTGAAGATACATTTGAATGATTCTTTGTTCATTTTGTAGTACGTGCAAAAATTTAAATTGCACGTTATTGCAATTATTTTACGTTGAACCGATGCTTGGTTATGATCCGTATTTTGTTGCCGTTATTTTTATAACGGACTTTTTACACCAATGCTGAATTTTTGAGGCACGGTGTTTTGTTGACAATTTTAATAAATGAAAATTCACTGATGTCACATTTTGATGTGAATCCTTTGATGAGATATTTGATGTTTTAAAATTTCTGTCGCTTTGACTTCAGTATCAGCCAAAATTTTAAAAGTGGATTTTCAAGCAGTTATTCCGCAATACTGATTTGTGACCGTTTTTACGGTATTTTGAGAAGTACAATTTCCTTATCAAAATTGTTACTAATATTGTTGTTTTAATCATGTGATTGGAAAATCGTTTTAGAATGAAAATTGTTTTATAAAATTTTAGCAGTTTGCGTTTTCAAAAGAATGAGAAAGCGACTTAAACGATTCAGCAAAATCGAGGATTATGACCCCTTTCTTTTACTGTTTCGCTTAACTCCGGACTTGTTCAGTTGAGAATGCGAATTGTTATTTTTACAAAATAAATAAAATTGTTTTCAAAAATTTTACAGTTTGCGATTTCAAAAGAATGAGGAAGCGATTTAAACGTTTCAGCAAAATCGAGGACTATGACCCCTTTCTTTTACTGATTCGCTTAATTCCGGACTTGTCCGTTTGAGAATGTAAAGTGTATTTTTACAAAATACACAATTTTGCACTTTCAAGGAAACGATGAAGTGATTTAAACGATTTAGCAAAAGTGCGGAGTATGGAACCACACTTTTACTATTTCGGTTAATTCCGGAATCGTTAATTGAATATCTGTTGTTTTGATGATTCTACACTTTCAAGGAAACGATGAAGAGAATTAAACAATTTAGTAAAACTCGTGGTTATGGGACATGTGCGTTTACTATTTTGGTTAATTCCGGACTCGTTAATTGAAATATTTGATGCTTTCGTGTGCTTTCGAGCCACTATGTTGGACCTTCGGGTCATATGTTGGACCTTCGGGTCAAATACCAGTACTAGACCTTCGGGTCATATGTTGGACCTTCGGGTCATTTGTTGGGCGCCAAAATTATGTTGAGTACTTGGTAGGCTTCGGCCATATGTTGTTGCACGTGCGGCGAATTAAAAACTCGCCATCTGATGGGATCGATCCAAGCTTTTATGTTGATTTTCTAGTCTTCTTAATTGATTTCTAGATATTTGTTGCTTCCAATTATCTGCAGGTAATTGGATATTTGTTGATATGAGTTCTGATTATCGTTTTTGATAATCAGATATTTGTTGTTTCTAATTATCGCTTGTGATAATTAGATATTTGTTGATATGAGTTCTGATTATCGTTTTTGATAATCAGATATTTGTTGTTTCTAATTATCGCTTGTGATAATTAGATATTTGTTGATATGAGTTCTGATTATCGTTTTTGATAATCAGATATTTGTTGTTTCTAATTATCGCTTGTGATAATTAGATATTTGTTGATATGAGTTCTAATTATCGTTTTTGATAATTAGATATTTGTTGTTTCTAATTATCGCTTGTGATAATTAGATATTTGTTGATATAAGTTCTGATTATCGTTTTTGATAATCAGATATTTGTTGTTTCTAATTATCGCTTGTGATAATTAGATATTTGTTGATATGAGTTCTGATTATAGTTTTTGATAATCAGATATTTGTTGTTTCTAATTATCGCTTGTGATAATTAGATATTTGTTGATATGAGTTCTGATTATCGTTTTTGATAATCAGATATTTGTTGTTTCTAATTATCGCTTGTGATAATTAGATATTTGTTGATATGAGTTCTGATTATCGTTTTTGATAATTAGATATTTGTTGTTTCTAATTATCGCTTGTGATAATTAGATATTTGTTGATATAAGTTCTGATTATCGTTTTTGATAATTAGATATTTGTTGTTTCTAATTATCGCTTGTGATAATTAGATATTTGTTGATATGAGTTCTGATTATCATTTTTGATAATCAGATAATTGTTGTTTCGAATTATCACTTTAGATAATTCAATATTTGCTGATTGGGATTTAATTATCGCTTTAGATAATTAAATATTTGTCGAATTTAGATTTAATTATCGCCTGAGATAATTAAATAATTGTTGATTTGTTGTTTTAATTATCGCTTTAGATAATTAAATATTTGTCGAATTTAAAATTAATTATCGCTTTAGATAATTAAATAATTGTTGATTTTAAATTTAATTATCGCTTGGGATGATTAAATATTTGTTGATTTGAGAAATTTGATTATCGTTTTTGATAATCGAATATTTGTTGAATTTGAAATTTGATTATCGTTTGTGATAATCGAATATTTGTTGATTTGAGAAATTTGATTATCGTTTTTGATAATCGAATATTTGTTGAATTTGAAATTTGATTATCGTTTGTGATAATCGAATATTTGTTGATTTGAGAAATTTGATTATCGTTTTTGATAATCGAATATTTGTTGAATTTGAAATTTGATTATCGTTTGTGATAATCGAATATTTGTTGATTTGAGAAATTTGATTATCGTTTTTGATAATCGAATATTTGTTGAATTTGAAATTTGATTATCGTTTGTGATAATCGAATATTTGTTGATTTGAGAAATTTGATTATCGTTTTGATGATTGAATATTTGCGATTTTTGAGATTTGAGCTTCGTCTTTTTCTCTGGCGATTCAGGTGAGTAATTTGATTTACTCACATTCAATTCGTGCTCTGTATGGGATTTCTGCTCTGTTTTTCCTTCTCTTTTAGTTGCTGGAACTCGTTTGTTCTTGCTTTTGTTAGTCGTCTGATTTTGATCCCTGATTCCCACGATGTTGATTCTTTTGATTTGAAGCAGTCGAACCTTTTGATTTCTTATCTAATACTTCCCCGCTGACACTTGCTTTGCTTGTACATTCGACATTGCCATGCTCTTTTGGTTGTTACCTTTTATCCATTTATTCCCTATGATTGCGTGGACGCAATTTCTTTAAGGAGGGGAGTCTGTAACAACCGGGATTTTTGTAATTTTAATTATCGTCAAAATAACAATTTAATTCAGTTGACAATTGATATTGGGATTTAAATCGTATTTAAATTCTTTAATAAAATTGTTATACGTGGTTAGAGATTTTAAATCGTATTTAAATTCTTTAATAAAATTGTTATACGTGGTTAGAGATTTTAAATCGATCTGAAATTCATTTTCTTTTGATTGGTATAATCCTCTATTAAACATTGTAAGTAGAGTAAATAAGAAGGGTAAAACGTTGTTTGGGAATTTGAATCAAATTGTTATTCTTTTAAACAATTCTCAAATGATTGAAATGGGCTTTTGAATCTAGCCCATGTTTTTATTCCTGTGTTGCCATTCTCTTTTGTCAAGGAGAAACCCGATCCCTTTTCATTCGTTCAACCCTAGCCCTAAAATCATTCGAGTAAAAATGGCGGCACGAAATCCATCGTCTTCGTTCATCCACTCCCACAAACCCAACAAAATAAATCGAACGAGAGAAAAAGAAAAATGGTGGCGTTCGTTCTCTTCTTCGTCTCTTTGGAAAACTAGGGCTTCAATATTAAGAGCTGCTCGTCTTTCGCTCGTTCTTCAATTCAATAGCTAGGGCTTTGGAAGCTCGAGGGTGCCGACTTCAATCATATCGATCAAACGCTCCATCGATTGTCGTGTTCTTCGCTTCGGCAAAGGTGAGGGGCTCTTTCCTCTCACATCTAATTCGAACGGGTTATTTTACTATTGGTCATTGTGATTTTGGCTTTGAGTAAATTGATTTCTGTCTTGTGGTTGTAGACCTCTGATTTTGTTGGATTCTGTGATACTTGCGGCATTGCTTATGATTTTGAACTGCATATTAATTTTTGGCTATATGGATTCATGTTGTTCGTCTTAAGGGGAATCGCTGTTCGTTATTGGGTCTGACAAATTTTGAGTTATACTCACGCTTCTAATTTTGTCATTAAACACCTGTCTTTGTTTTGAAACTTAGCTTGCTTTAATTTTTGGAGTATACTTTAGTGTGATTTTTACATCACTACTATCTGTGCTTTGCACTGCACCTTTCCACTTGTGAATTCGAGACAGCGCTTGAGTTCTTGCATGTGCATCTGAGTATTTATGGTTGTAGCTGGGTTACCTCTGTCTAATTCCCTCTGGTTTCTTTAGTATTGTTGTAGACTCTTGTTCATTCGAGTCTTTGTGTACCTTGAACTAGTGCACTTGACTAATTGCCTGTAGTCTTCATATATGTACAGTTGGATTTTGAGTTCCATCCTTGATTTCGTGGTATTAGTTTTAAACTGCAGTAGCTTCTCTCGAATTGAACTATCCCTCGTTTTGTTGGCACTGCTACACTTATGTGTACCTGCTGCTTGTTTAGTCGATTTTGTTTGATAGCATGTCTGCACATGCTTGAAGGCATTGAGTCTGGTACATTTGCATATGCCTGCGCCATTTGATTTATAAGTTCGTATATACGTGCATATATACATATATATGTGTGTATGCATATATTAGTGGAATTGTCTTCTGGTTCTGGTCATCTCGTCTTTGACCTGTGCATGTTGTTGCTCGATTATGTGATTCCTGTGAGTTTCAACTTTGAACTGTTCTTGTGATAGAATCCTTGATCGCCTCTGTTTCGAATTCCTGGTTGCTTGAAAATCATGGTTGGATCTCTAATGACATTTGTTGACTTCGGTCTCTTGTTTAGGTGTTTCTATTTCCATGTCCCTTGAAGTGTTTCTGTACTTCTGGTTTCTCTGATGCATCTGCTTGTTTTAGTTGATTCACCGACCCATTTTGGTTTGTGGTGAGCTCTGTTGTATTCTTCATTATTATATCTCACTGTGTTGCATTGAGTTCGACTTTTGCATTATTGTGCTGACCAATTTGTAGCATATCTCTGATCATCCTGTTGCACTTGTACATCTCTGTAGATGTTGCGGTTGCATTTGAGCTTATTTGAGACCTGGTTGTTGCAGTTGCAGTCCATCTCTTTAGTTGCTGCACTGTGTTTCATTTGTACATCACTGTGCTTTGTTTTCATTTGTGCACTCCACTGCCTTGAGCATTTGAGTTTGATCACTTTGTGTGGTCTTCACACTGACCATCTTACTGTTCACTTGTAGTTGAAGTATTTCGCGAGTTTGATTAGTCATTGTAGCTGTCTTGACCATTTGGGACAGTTACATACCTGTTCAAGTAGTATTTGGGTTTCCCTGACCACGCATGCTAGTTAGTATCGACCGATACTTTGAGGCGTGTAGCACCCTGCTGTCTCTGTGCAGCCATTGTTTCTGTTGATTGATTTGAACTTGGGCCGAGATTTAATTTTATGTCTCGACCATTTATTTGAATCGCATTTGAGTTGAACCCGACTTTCTCTGGGTTTGACCTTATGCGCGTTTCGTGAATTTCCGTTGATCTTTTATGCATTTCGTTTGATAGTGGCGAGGCAGTACACGCGTGCGTGTACTGCAGCCCTATCAGATTTGACAGTTTTAAATTGATTTAGTCGATTTGATAAATTGTGTATTTATCTCTGTTGATGATTTAAATCTGCTGATTTTTGTTAAACACTGTTAAGTGTTATATTGACCGTTATCCGGTTTCTTTGTTTAAAGAATCGGATAGACGGGAATTATTGTGACTGTCGTCTATAAAAATTATTACTGCCTATATGCACTAATAAACTGGTTTGAATTAGACTGACCTGGGTATTATTTTCTTTTGAATGTAATACTCGGGTCAGACCTGAGTTATTTCAGGTTGTAGATTTTCTTCTTTGAGTTGCTGTTCAGGATTTGAAGACTTTTCACATCTTCTGAAGTTGTCAGTGTCAATTTGTAGTAGTCGCGTCATTGTATAGAACGATATGTATTCATGTATATTAGTTGATAATGTACTTGTATATATAACTTCTAGAGTCGACAGTTGTAGTTGTATCATATGTATTGAGTCAACTATGTATTAACCGACATCAGTTATATATATATGAGACTTTTGTTTTTATCTGTGTTCCGCATTTATATTATCTGTGTTATTGTTATATCTAATGTCCTAAACTATTATGAACTATCGTAGTTTGTTTTATACTGATAATTGGATATGTCGATGGGAGTAAATAAATAATAGATGAAAAATAAAAAGTATATATACCACTCCTACCGAGATAACCAATATTAGTGTAAGGTCAATTACGGATGGTCGCTCCTATCCAGCCTTATTCTTCGTAATAATAGACAGTATTTCTTTTAATACTGTCACATCCTGAAATTTTCGACTTTCGAAAATTCGACATCGATACTCACTTTATCGACTGCCGAGCAATCGAGTGCCGGAAACTCCAATAGTGAGGGTTTTAAGAAAAAGAAAAAGTAGAAGAAGAAGGAGATAGAAGAAAAAGAGAAGAAAGAAAGAAGAAGAAACAACAGAAAACATCTGAACGACATCAATAGAAACACAGAACAGAGACAATATCAGAATCTCACATATCGCAGCGGAACAATATATAATAGATAAATACTAGTCCTTTAAAACAAAGTGCCATATCAGGTTATACATACGTCAATCATCAGAGTCAATATACAACAATGGACAGTTATATAACTTGTCCTTATACAGAATACACAGCGGAATAAATACTATCAGATACAAATACTACGTCTCGCCATCCAGCTTATCTCCAAAGCTCCAGAATATCCAGAATATCCTGATAACCTAACTCTAGACTGCCCGTGTGGAAATTTGTGGGCACCCAGAGTTTAGAAGGGAAACAATAAACTCCGAGTCAGTCATGGTGACTGGTGTGAGATCGTAAAACAGTTTATCTTTAAAATAAACAACAGGATAATTTTAAAGTCAATTCGAAATGCTTTTGGAAAATGAAACTACCATAAGACCTCCCGCCACACACACAATGCAAACGCAGACTTGGAGGAGATTTCTTCTTATGATAGTCAAAGATGCTTACTACGCGAAAATCAAATTCTTTTTGATATTATTATTAGTGCATAGTGTAGAAAACATTTCGAAAGTAGAATATAAATCTTAGCCAGCATAGGTACCATTATAGTATGCTTGCTATAGCTGCCATATTAGATGGCAGGTTCTACAACTAAAACCGTACAAGTCACGTATTGTTTCTTTGGATTTCCAACAAATGGTCAGGCTAAGGAACTTCCTTTTCCACGATGGGTACGTCCCTGGAATAGACGACCCGAGAACCTAACCGGATCTCTGCCAACACAAGGCCGGGTTACCTCTGCAAAAATAGGTAACTACTGACACGCATATGCCATCCCCCGATCATCACCGATCTTCCCGAGGATCCCCGATTCGCAACAACCACAAAGAAATAAATTTTGCAGCAACCACAGAGGTTAAGTATCTGGGCTCCATACCATGATACCACCTTTATCCAGAAGGAATGACATACACTAAGGGGCACTACTCCCTAGAACCTTGCCGCATTCGTCCTGTTTCGACCATTTCCGGGGTGTGAGGCTCGACGAAGTCTCGTCCACAAAGCTACGCTTTCTCAAAAAGCCCTGCTTCGGGTCAAACAAAATGATCAACCTATGATCACAAAGATATAAGATCAAACAAATGATCATATCACAAATGATCAAACACTGATCATTTCACAGCAACACTCAGTATGCCACGTTACCCAATTGGGATATATCGCTGATAAATTTCAACTACATAACCTCTGAGCTCGTACGTCTCAGAGAAGGGTGTTAAGCTAAGAGAATAAATTCTCCGCCACCAACAGAAATGTATTTGAAAGAAATCAGCTTTATATCTCAAATTTTAACGTCAGACACACCATCCATACAAGTCTGTTCCGGGATCGAACAGAACCGAAGGCACTTCTCACGAAGCCCTTGCAATTCCGGATAATTTTCAATCACGTCAGGATTTCCCGTCACTAAGGGTGATAAAACCTCTAAACCGAAGATCAGTCGGTGTAGAGTAACTCGACGGTAATCCTTCCGTTTTCAAAAATATCCGGTCTTCAACACCGGTCTTCAAATGCAATTTATAACGACGTATCACATATTCGGAATGGGTTATACGACCCCATGGTCCTTTCCCGGCTAACCCGAATAGTGAGCGATTATTCAAAAATAAGTGTGGCATTCAAATTCATCCAATTCACAACAAATACCTATTTAAGGTAATTATCGATAGTTGGTTATTTAACTATCAATAAAGATGCGCGACATCATCAGATTCCAAATAATTTTCCCAAATTATTTATTCTTCAAAAAATATCTTACTAGATATATAATTTCCACACTTCAAAAATAAATCAACGTTTATTTTTAAAACGAATTCCCATTTCTTTATAAATTCCATATTGAATTTATATTTCAAAATATCTTCTGATATACGATTTTCAAATCGATTTTTAATATTCAATTTCAATTTATCTTTTACAAAGATAAATTCTCAAAACGTTCATTTCATTGGAAAAGCATTTCCATACTTATTTAAAAATAAGTGTTTCACAAATCTATTCATTTTCAACACTTGAAAATATTCGATATACTTAAATCAAATTAAGTATATATTCATCTTTTAAGGAAAATATTCTTTTAACACATTTATTTGAGTCAAAACGAACGTTGCGTAAAACATCGTTACGACGACTCAAAATCACTAGTATAGGGATTCGGAATTTAGGTAGATATATAAATCCCAATACTATATAAAACATTTCCTTTCGGAAATCATTTACTATAACAACAGTGTTATAGTCCATCATCTCCTTATTTTCTCGAAAACGTCTATTTCAACAATAAATGTTGAAATCTATGATTTCGATATTTAACACGTTTTAAAACATCTTTTAAAACAATTACTTCATTTTATAATATCGTTTCTCCAGAACATATCCATTTTCCTTAAGAGTATATTCACTGTCCAAAATCATGAATATAATTCACTTAACTAAATTTCAGCCATCTCTACACGTTTTATTTCAATAAAGATTCGCTATCCAAAATCGCGAATATATCTTCTTTAAAAATCTTCTATATTTAATTTATCAAACTCCATCGATTTTGAATTTATAAAACAACGTTTATAAATCCTATTTCTATATTTTTTTAACAACTTTGATTTATAAATCTTCTTTATTAACGATCCGATCAATATTCCATTTAAAAGCAGAAATCCAATTTATAAGTAAATTTTCTTATAATCATTCATTCTACAACTTCATTCTTTATAAATCTATAAATTTCATATCTTTACAATTTATAATTCTATACATTTCATATCTTCACATTTTATAATTATAAATTTCATATCTTCACATTTTATAATTATAAATTTCATATCTTCACATTTTATAATTATAAATTTCATATCTCTTATAAAACTTATTTTAAAATTCCAATAACTTTAATTGATAAATATCAATTTGATGCATCTTTTTATATACATTGGTTTAAGAATTCAAAAATCTCAACTTAAACCATTTCATAAATTTCTTATCTCTTTATTTCAAAAGAAATTACTTCTTTGTTAAAATTCACAAAATCTCAACTTTTATAACTTAAAAGTTTTAACGTTTATCTTTTTAAAGTAAATCAATTCAACAATTTAAATAAACGTATATTTTCAAAGATCACTTTTAAAATTTCACTTTTAAAATCAACATCGTTATTTTTAAATTTCAAAATTTGAATCCGATGATGCAACGCATCAATTAGTCAATCACAACAGTCAATATCATATCTCAACATATGACAACAGAATATATATCAACATCTGTAAATAAATAAATACAGTTGAGGAATCCAGTTGGATCCCTCCAACCTGTTTCCCTGCATCCAAAGATGTTAGCACAATACCAATTCCGCTCCAGTACGGAATTATCGCGGTACATAGGTTTTTATAAATCCGCTTACTAACGGCGCAATAGGGTCTCATCCGCTATACGAGGCGGGAAATCAATCAATCCAATATATACATATGCCAATATGTATATATTGCTATATATATAGATATATCCTATCATATCTAATAGCACATTCAAACAAATCAAACAATCAAATCAATAACTGCGAAAATTAAATTTTCCTTCGAGTGAGAAAATCTCACCTTAGCATTTTATTTGGCAATCCAATCCAATTCTTCTTTCGTTTCCTTGACTTTAACCTTACTGTGAAAATCGAACCCAGATCGAAATCCAGACGAACCCTAGCCTCCCCACTGCTCGCGTCGCCATCGCGACTTCGTCGCTCACCCTACAGGCAAATGCCGATCATAATCGATCTCCCCTTCGACGACAACGCCAAGCTCCGACAACGGCGACCAAGCGCCTCCGATTGCTCGAACTTCCACTGGCATCCCCATGACAACCAGAGATTCTATCGTGCCCTAAACTCGATTGCGACTTCACCATTAGCCTCGACATCGCCTACGGCCAACACGCGAAACCCTAGCTACCCTAAATCGCGACACCAAGGCGAGCGCCATCCCAGATAAAACTCGCACGCGCCTGTCGCTGCCACATGCTCCCCAACCTGCTATCGCTCGCGACGAACTCATGTGCCAACCCTAGTTCAAGCTTCACGCCGACATCACCACTCACGCCTGACCACGAGCTATCGGCATCGCCTGCCGCGATCGCGAATAACACTCGCGCCCTAAATTCCCAAATCGACCACTTCGATTTTTCGAGAGGGGGGAAACGAACGCGGATTCGTTTATTTTGAATTTGATTAGGAGGACGCGGCCATTAGTTTAAACGAGAGGAGGGGAACGAGATTTGGATGAGGGGTTTTCGTTTTCGTTTGAATTTTATTTGGACCGGGACGAACAGATAAAGGAAGAGAGAAGAGGGGTATTTGAAACTGAAAGAGGTATTGATCGCGTGATGGGTAGCACGTTTAGTCTCGTGATTACAGGCGCGATTTTAGGGAGGAGAACGTGGTGATGATTTTGACCATAAATTTAAAATTTAAAATTTAAATTTAAATCTCGATAAAAACTTCAATGCGTTTTCGTGTCGTATTCTCACATACGAACTCTGAAAAATACGAAATTTGGAATCCGATAATAATTCGATATTACGGACCCAACGGCACTGGTTTCGTTGAATTCCGAGACAGTCTGAAAATTGACTGTTTTAAATATCGATTCGAACAATTAAATTCAAAACTGAACAGAACAGTTTCAAATTCAATCCTGACAGTTCGATTAGCTTCGGTATTATCAATACGAATTTTAAAAGCTTTCGAAATATTTTTCTTCAACTTTAAATTGAAGATTTAAATTTTATTCAACTTACAATAGATTAAATTCTGTAATTAAATCGCCAAAATTGAATTTGTATCGAGGATTCAAATTAAATCACCGTTCAAATATTTAAAATTAATTAAATATTCTCAATTTAATTTGGTCAAAATTCTGGGTCGTTACAAATACTCTTTGTTATTATGAGCATAGAGGTGGGGCGTTACAAAATGGGAGTGGATGAAGAGAAGTGTTTCAGTTTGGGGTATAATGTGGACTAGTGGGCTGAACCCAAACCCAAACCCAAAGTGAAAAAGGTCAAAATTTTAGCTAGCTCCAAACATATCAAAGTTTACACTTAAAAAGATCGCAAACGTCATTTTGAACTCAATGGAGGTGGTCTCGAGTCCTAATTTGACCGTATGCAAAAAGTAGCTTTTTGGACTAACATCCGACTAACGATAAAATATTTAAATAAAATATTTAAATATAAAATCGATAAATATGCGGGTTGTTACAAATATCCATGGCAATAAACACATTCGTAACTGCAATCGATTAAGTACTTTTCCTAAGGATTTTCTACTTGTATATATGTTAATGTATTAAACATTAATTATATATGAATATAAAAATATATACAATAGAAAAAACCAAAATCTTACTTTATTTCAAACACGACTTGTTGTAAGTGTTAAGTTAATATAATCAAATTACATAAGTATCTCTTGTTGGATGATGTGCATTGGCAGCTATGTTATATTAATTGCTAATTAAGGCAAGGCGACAGAAGTATCGCCTCATTAATGCCGTTTAAGCATTGCTTATGCGTCATTTAAGTACTTGTTAATTATCCAACATTATTGGTATTTATATAAATTTATGATAAAGTGATTAGATAAAGTGTATCATTTGCATATGCACAAATTGATTGTAAGTAATTAAAATTTAATTTTGAAGTTAACATAAAAATTCATAGGTTTCAAAGCTGAATTTTATTTTAACCATTCGGTAAAAATAAGCATACTCAAATTATGTACAATTTTTGCACATTTGTCAAATAAATATAATATTACCTTTGTGCAAGTAAATTACTCACCTTCTATTGGTCTATATCACACAAAATGAAGAAATTTTGTTAGTGAATGAGGTTTTTGATATAACCCCTATTTTATTTTAGAAATAATCTATTTTTTGTTAGCGTTGCTTAAACGTCTCTTGAATTTAAGCAATCTTAAAATAAATGCTAATTAAGTGCTCATCGCTTAATTTATTTGCTTTTACAAAATGCTAAGTGGTGCACATGCATTTGGCGCTTAAGCGATGCTTAAACATCACTTAAGCTCGCTTTTCATAACATAGATTGATAGTGGGGGTAAATGTAGAAATTTCAAAAAGAATTCCTTTTATTAATTTTGCACTAGAATTTATTTTGTGTTTACATGAATAATTCATTTACATTATATCATATTTAATAATGGTTAATAAAAGAGTCTATTGTTTTTAATTTAATTTAACTTATTTTATCCTACAATTTTAATATGCATAGTACATTATGACTTAAATCTTTATATATATATGCACTATTTTAATTCAATTTCAATTTTGTTTATCATATTTGTTAGTACCTTAGGTATTGGTTTTGATGATAACAACCGTATGACATTATACAAAATATAGATACTGATATTTTTATCAAGTTATATTATTATATAGTACAGGATATTAGACAGGTATGGATTAAGAAGACTGTACAATATCAAGAGAAGATATAAGAGGCAGATATAGAGATTCAAGAGTTAGAGATTGAAGACTCATGAGTATTGAAAAACTCAAGATATCCCAGATAAGTTATAAAATCTTAGGATTTTTGTTAAAACCCCGATAGCACTTCTTTAATCTTTCTCTCTCTATTTCTCTTTTTCAATTGATTTTCAAATATCTTAAAAATGGTTTTGAAAGAATTGTTTTCAAAATAATTTTCCAAAATAGCCTTCAAATTATTTCTATCTTTTGATTTTATTGAATTTAATATACTTTGAATATTGTACTTTGTTATAATTTTAGTTTTTAAAAGATTTCTAAATATTTATAAGTTTATTATTATATTTGTTATTACTTCGATTTCAAATATATTTAATTTAACTTTATATATATTATTTTCAAAAGAAATTCATATTTAGATCGTTTATATATTTGAATATATTTTTATAAAGTTTTCTTAAGTTTTGAAATGATTAAAATATATATAAACTATGTTTAGATGATTTTATAAAGTATCAAAATATTCCTCAAACCTTAATATTTTCAAAATAATTTTTATAAAGTGTTTTTCAATTTTGTAAAGGATATCTCGACATATCTATTTCCTATATGTCGACATAGTGACCATAATTTTCAAAATTCAAATTTTGAATGGAAGTGTCTTTTCATCGTATCTCTTCGCAAATGGACATGACTATTATTTCTCTATAAATCGGGGTTAAACCAATGAATTTTTGTTAGCTACTTTCTTATATTTTCTCTCCACTTTCACTCTCTTGAATTCTAAAATAAAATCTACTCAAAATATTCTCAAATTCAATTAGAATCAAATTCAAACTCCATTTATTTGATTCTCTATTGATTTCTCTCATCTCTCACACTCAAACAAGATCAAAGTGCTATCCAAGAGGTTATTGATCATTTGTAATCAAGATCAACAATCTGAGTCTGTGAAACTCTATCAAATCATACCTGTTATACTTGCACGTGTGATTGTAACCCTTAAAGCAATTGGGTGTGATTGTAGCCCATGTAAATCACTTGGGTATGCTTAGTAGCCCAGAAATCTAGTGGGTGTGATTGTGGCTCATGTAAATCAAATGACTCTACCCAGAGGTCGAAAATTCTGGAGGGTGTGTCTCATTACCTTGAAATCGAGATTGTATTTGCTTTGATATTTGAAAAAAAATCTATACAAAGAATTGTACAAGACTGGATGTAGGGCAACTCCGAACCACTATAAAATCCTGGCAAGTTCTTTCCTTTTTTCTTTTACTACATTTACTTTTATCCGTAATTCAATTCTGTGATTGTCTCTGTGATTGTTAATTACATCATTCCAAGTAGAATCTTAAAGAATTTGAAAATTTATTCATACAATCCATTAAACACTATTCACCCACCTCTAGTATTAATTTAGCCTTAAGATCCCTATTCCACTGACTCATATTTGGTGTTAGAGCATGGGTTTTTAAAGTATTCATCATGTCATTTTTGAAAAGGTTTAAATGGCTACCATCACTGGTAATAGTACTGTTAGTAACACTGTGAATACACTTGTTAACTCATTTTTTGAAGGAAAATCTATTGTTAGACCTCCACTTTTGAATGGCAGCAATTACACATATTGATCATGTAGAATGAAAACTCATTTACAATCAATTGGTTTAGACACTTGGAATATCACACAAACTAAGTACACGAAACCCAAGACTAATTTTTCACAGTGGATTGCTGACCAAAAAGCAGTTGCATAAAGTAACTCTAAGACCATGAATATATTATTTTGTTCACTAGATAGAAATGAATTTAATAGAGTATCTATATGTAAGCCTGTATTTCAAATTTGGAGAACTTTGCAAATTACACATGAATACATAAGTAAGGTTAAACAGACCAAAATTTCCATTGTAACAAACCAGTTTCCATTATTCAAAATGAGTCTAAATGATTCCATATCTGATATGTATAGTAGATTCCAAGTTATAGTACATGCACTTTTTGCATTAGGTAAAAGTTTTTCTAAGGAAGATCAAGTTAGAAAAATCCTCAATTTACTTACTCCTGAATGGGATCAAAAGACTCTTGCAATCGAAGAGGCTAATGGCATTAGCACTCTAAAAATTTAAGAGTTAATTGGCAATTTAATGTCTTTTGAAGCATAAATGCAGGGCAAGAGAGAAAGAAAACTAATAGAGAAGAAATCTATAGCTTTTAATGCAATGACGGATAATATGGATTCAGACAGCGACGACGAGGAAGAAATTTCTTTCATGATAAGTAATTTCAGAAAATTTCTAAAATATAGGAAGATGAATAATTTCAAAAGAAATGGCCACAAAAATCCAGGAAGGAGAAATGGCATTAGATGTCATAACTGCGATGAACCTGGCTATTTAAAACGAGACTGTCAACATCTTGATAAACTAAAAACTACACCAAATACTGGTTCATCCAGAAAACGGAGAAAGGCTTATGCTGCAACACTAGACGAGTCAGATACTTCCTCAAGTGATAGCAAACCAGATATAGAGAATGCTAGTATATGCTTCACGGCGACATTTAATGAGAAGTTTGGAGAAATGGAACTAAAATAGGTACGTATTTAAATTAAAATTTTGAATTTTTCGTTGTTAATTGCTTTTTGATTGCTAGGAATAACCTATAGATTAATAATAATTTTGGTTGAATAATGTGTGCATATATATTTTAATAAAATACTAAATAAAAATAATATAAAATATATTTTAAATTATTTAGTGTATATGATAAATACTAAATATAAGATAATTTTAAGTATAGATAAATATAAATTACTTGTTGAAGTTTCCTTTTTTGAAAATTTTGACCTATATGTAGACATACCCCACATGCATATGTCGACATATGAAGGCAGATTTTGAATTTCAAATTCAAAATTTAAATTTTCCTCCACCTTTTCACCAACTCCTATGTTTTGAAATGATGTACCTTGACCAGAGAACTTGTCCATTGATTCTCTATTTATTTACTCTATCTCCATCCATTCATTTTTCACTTTCAAATTCAAAAATCATAAACTCTCTTATCTCTTCAAACTACTCTTCAATGACATCCTCAAGCAATACTAAGGCAACCATGCGGCTTTTTAAGAAACTAAAAGAATTTCTTTTAAATGATCAAGAAGCCATGCAAGACTATATTGAGTGCATATATCTTTCGAAAAATCTTTCCCAGAATATTTGCTATTTTTGAAGATTTTTATAATTATGATCTTTTTACTCTTTGTTTGCAAAATGAAATTCTTGGTTTAATCGATGCTTCTCAAAATAATTTCGTTTGTTATCCAAAATTAGTAAAGATGTTTTATGCAAATTTAAAAGGAAAGTTTAATGATGGAAGAGAAGTAGGAGTTTGGAGTAGTGCCAAGGGGACACAAATTGTTTTAAATTGTGAACTTTTGGACCACATTCTTGAATGCAAATCTTGTGGAATGGACTTTTCAAGTTTTCAAATTGATTTTCAAAATCGTGAAGTAATCCATCACATTTTCGAAAGTGATGATGATTTTGAAATTAAAAACAAAAACTTGCATCCAAAAGCAAGAATTTTAAGCCTTCTTTTGCAGCAAAGCATCACTCCTAGAACGGTTAATTATAATAACCCGACACAAAAAGTTTTTAAAGCGCTTTTCGCCATTTACGGTCAATATAACATAAATTCATCTCAAGTCATTTTGGATGAACTTTTTCCTAAAAACTTTCTAAACATGAAAACACATTATTTCATGGTGTGTGTCTTGCTCATGTTTTCAATTATTTTGGTATTGACCATAAAGGAGAGGAAATAGTTCGACGAAAAATATTCAACAAGGCCAATATTTCATTTATGCATATTTCACCCTTTTCGAGCCTTATGAAACGCTTGCAGAAAAGGAACAAAGGTTGGCTTGGGAAGAGGAGCAAGAAATAAGAGAAGAGGAGGAAGAGGAAGAGGAAGGAGAGGAAATGGAAGCCGAGGAGGAAGAACAAGAAGAGGAGGAGGATACTTCCTTGGAAAGTGTCAATATGCCACCTAATTCATCCAACAAAGATCTTCTCAAAAATCAAGAGATCATTCACAACCAAAGAAAGCTTAATAAAACATTCTCAAAGAGATTTACCTCAATTTCCAACAAAATGGATAAATTCTTTGGAAAGATCATCCACAAGCTTGGTAGTTCTTCTTCATTATCATCCACATCTTTCTAGTTGTTTGTTTAAGCTATCTTTGTATTTGGATTTTCTGGTTTTAAGTTTATGTTGAATCTCATGTACCTTTCTTTTATTCCTTGTACTTATTCTTATTATCAACGAACATTCTATTTCTTGATGTTATACATTATCAATTGTCTCTGGAAAGTCATACAAGTATAATAGTATAAGCTAAAACAATAGAATTGTAAAATAAAGTAGTTTTGAAAAATATATTGCATATGTCGACATATGCAAATCATGTATGTCGACATATAACGGTTAGTTTTCAAAAAAATTAAAATTAAAAAAATAATAACTACTAAACACCAATTCATGTCAAACAACTTCTTACCCCTTACCTATTAACTCCAGAAAATTATTGTTTTCAGTCTCTCTCTTCACTTTTTTTCACATATAAGCCTATCTCTTTAATAATGGCTTTCCTACATCAAAAACTTTGTGAATACCTCGAACAAACTCTTGAATCATTCAAGAACATTCTTTCTTTCATCCTAAGAAACCAGAGGCACTTGTAATTGAGTCAAATACAGATGATCAAGGAGCAAGAAAGGCATTTCGATATGATTCGATGGATGATTTCTGCCTTGAACAAAGAAGAACCAATCACCAATCCAGAGTGTGCCATCAACAAAATAATGAAGATTGGTATGGATCCAATCTTTGGCACTGATGAATGGGTTAAATTCCTCGAAATGTCTAGTTTAAATAGGTTTGATTGTATATAAATAATAATACTTCATTTGGTTTGGATTTGATTGGTTTGATGTGTGTGGATTTGTTTGAATGGTGTGTGACATTAACTTTGTTGGATTGGATGAATATTTAGATTGATTATGATTATTTCATGATTATCTAATTTTACATATCCCTTATTGTTTTTATACAATCATTCTCAATATCATTATATATAATTCTTGTATATATCAATTAGTATTTTATTTAAGGGGAGTTAGAGTTAGAATTAGAGTAAGAATTAATGTTAGAATTATAGTTTTAGTTGGTTATTTTTATTGATAAAAGGGGAGAAATTTATGAAATCTAGGCATAGTTTAAGGGGGTTTTTGTAAACTAGGGGAAGGTATGTTATATTTTATATTTAGAGTTGTCATCATAAAAAAAAGGGAGATTGTTAGTACCTTAGGTATTGGTTTTGATGTAAACATCAATATGACATTATATAAAATATAGATACTAATATTTTTATCAAGTTATATTATTATATAGTACAAGATATTAGATAGGTATTAATTAACAAGACTGTACAGTATCAAGAGAAGATTAAAGAGGCATATATAGAGATTCAAGAGTTAGAGATTGAAGACTCATGAGTATTGAAGAACTCAAATATCCAAGATAAGTTATAAAGCCTTAGGATTTTTGTTGAAACCTTGATAGCACTTCTTTGATCTTTCTCTCTCTAGTTTCTCCTTTTTAATTGATTTTCAATATCTTAAAAATGGTTTTAAAAGAATTCTTGTTTTCAAAATTATTTTTCAAAATAGCCTTCAAATTATTTCTATCTTTTGATTTTATTATATTTAATATACATTAAATATTATACTTTGTTATTATCTTAGTTTTTATAAGATTTCTAAATATTTATAAATTTATTATAATATTTGTTATTACTTCGATGTCAAATATATTCACTTTTAATTTATATTTATCATTTTCAAAAGAAATTCATATTTAAATCCTTTATATATTTGAATATATTTTATAAAGTTTTCTTAAGTTCTGAAATGATTAAAATATGTTTAAACTATGTTTAGATGATTTTATAAAGTATCAAAATATTTCACAAACCTTAATATTTTCAAAATAATTTTTATAAAGTGTTTTTTAATTTTGTAAAGGATATATCGATATATCCATTTCCTATATGCCGGCATTGTGACTGATTTTCAAAATTTAGATTTTGAATGAGAGTGTCTTTTTGTCGTATCTTTTCATGAATAGACAAGACTGTTGTTTCTCTATAAATAGAGGTTAAACCAACGAATTTTTGTTAACTATTTCTTATATTTTCTCTCCTCTTTCACTCTCTTGAATTCTAAAAGAAAATCTACTCAAAATATTCTCAGATTCAATCAGATTCAAATTTAAAATCCATTGATTTGATTCTCTATTGATTTCTCTCATCTGTCTCACTCAAACAAGATCAAAGTGACATCCAAGAGGTTATAGGATCATTTGTAATCGAGATCAACAATCTGAGTCTGTGAAACTCTACCAAATCATATTGTTATACTTGTGGGTGTGATTATAGCCCTTAAAGCAATTGGGTGTGATTGTAACCCATGTAAATCACTTGGGTATGCTTAGTAACCCGAGAATCTAGTGGGTGTAATTGTGGCCCGTGTAAATCAAGTGACTCTACCCAAAGGTCAAAAATTCTGGAGGGTGTGTCTCATTACCTTGAAATCGAGATTGTATTTGCTTTGATATTTGAAAAGAAATATGTACAAAGAATTGTACAAGAATGGATGTAGGACAACTCCAAACCAGTATAAAATCCTGGCATGTTCTTTCCTTTTACTACACTTACTTTTATTCGTACTTCAATTCTGTGATTGTTTCTGTGATTGTTAATTACATCATTCCAAGTAGAATCTTAAAGAATTTGAAAATTTATTCATACAATCCATTAAACACTATTCACCCACCTCTAGTATTAATTTAGCCTTAAGATCCTTATTCCGCTGACTCATATTTGGTGTCAGAGCATTAGTTTTTAAAGTATTCATCATGTGATTTTTGAAAAAGTTTAAATGGCTACCAACACTGGTAATAGTACTGTTAGTAACACTGTTATCATTTGTCGAAGGACACTCTACTGTTATACCTCCACTTTTGAATGGTAGTAATTACATATATTGATCATGTAGAATGAAAACTTATTTACAATCAATTGGTTTAGACACTTGGAATATCACACAAACTGAGTACACGAACCCGAGACTAATTTTTCACAGTGGACTGCTGACCAAAAATGTGACGCCCCACCTCTATGCTGACAATAACAAAGAGTATTAAAAGAAATACTGTCTGTTATTACGAAGAATAAGGCTGGATAGGAGCGACCATCTGTGGTTGGCCTTACACTAGTATTGGTTACCTCGATAGGAGTGGTATATATTTTTCATTTTTCATCTCTTATTTATTTACTCCCATCGACATACCCCATTCCAGTATAAAACGAACTGCGATGGTTCATAATAGTTTAGGACAATATATATAATAATAACACAGATACTAAAAATGCGGAACACAGATAACAAAAGTCTCATATATATATATAACTGATGTCAGTTACAATACATTTGACACAACACATATGATACAACTACAACTGTCGACTCTGGAAGTTATATATACAAGTACATTATTGACAATACTATACATGAATACATATCATCCTATACAATGACACGACTACTACAAAATGACGAAAACTACTTCAAAAGATATGAAAAGACTTCATAGCTCAAGCAGCAACCCAAAGCAGGGTATCTACAACCTGTAATAACCCGGTCTGACCCGAGTATTAAATTCAAAAGAAAATAATACACGGGTCAGTCTAATTCAAACTCAGTTATTAATGCAAAGAAGCAATAATAATCAAATATCAAAAAGACGACAGTCACAGAAATCTCGTGTATCCAACTCCTCGATAAGAGAATCGGATATGGCAGATATAACACTAAATAGTGTTAAACAACAAATCAGCAAATTCAAATCATCAACAAAGGTAAAAGTAAGGATTATCAATGAAGATAATATGAAAACCACAGAATTGCCTAAACAGCAATCAACAACAAAATGATCGAATCAAACCAAATTTCTGTGTGGCTGCAGTACACGCACGCGTGCACTGCCTCGCCACTACAGTAAGTCAAAACTGCAAAGGTCAAGTCACGGCTAACGTGACTCAACACAACTGCCAACAATGAAAGGTGACATGCACTAGAATGTGCACATCAAAGCTACATATGATCCAAGTTCATATATACAACAAACTCAAAGTCAACAGAGTGGAATAACACAATGTCAACGACTGCAATGCTACTGTTACAAGTAACCACAAACCAAAACATAACAATGTCAATTACCAGAAACCCAACGGATGCCAACTTCAAAAGTTATCAAACTTGAACAGAGACAAGTACACAAGGACCCCAAGTACATCAGGTCAGAGACCAGATATGGTCAGAGACAAGACACCAAGCCCAGTGCAAAAGTGATCACAACATATAAAACCATATGCAAATTTAAACAGGCAGTGGCAACGACAATGATTCAATGCTAACCAAGTCGAAGTCATGATCGACAGAGATCAAAGTCACAAAAGAAATCAACATCGACACTAAATTCAATTATAGCAGTTTCAAACCAAAAACCATAAGTCAATCAAGATGCACAATGCTTCTGACAAGTTCAAACCGATGTCAACAGAGCAAGTCAGATAAATCTTAAGTAAACAATCGAAGCACATGCACAACACTTCACAAATACTACAAGATGTACCAGACTCTAATGAATCTAGTGCAATGAAGACCAACAGTAGTATGAATAAAAAATGTACATAAGTATATACATATATGAATGCACATAAGTATATGCATATATGTATGAAATGCACAGATACCGGCAGCAACAAAATAGTAGCAATGCAACTTGAAATCGAAATAGTAAATGGTACAAGACCAAAGTCAGATTTTAAATCAAGTCAATGGCCGGACTCAATGTACAGAGAATTCAAAGCAGTAGTTCAAACTCGAAGCAACACTCTCATGCAACTTCAACTACAAAATGTATGCAGGCAATGTTAAAACAAGGCTTGCAATTATCAAATGCAATAGTACAAACTGGTCAATGGAGTGTCAGACTACAAAGAGATCAGAAATGTGTGGATACAAGGAACTGTAATTGCAAGTGTAGACTCAATGATACATGCATACACACATACAATCGTATATATGCACATATATGAAGTCACACAGAATTTGTCAAGCAATTTCAAATTTACAGTTTTCTCAAAGCCAAAGTCAAAAAGAAATCATCGTTCCAGTCAAAGAATGAAATCAAATCGGAATCGAACAAATGAACAATGAGACCACATCCGAGTACATCACTACAATGTACCCAGTGAATAGAGTCTAAGTAACTTCAAACTGATACTACAACTACAACATACTCGACTAAGAAGAACTACAACATTACGGCAACTACAACACCAAGTCAGAACCATGGTGGTAATGACAGGATGAACAAAATTATTCCAAGTGACCAAACTATACAAGAGAATGAAGATACACAATGATCAGACAATTATGCAAAAGTATACAGTGGCAATTAGCAACCATGAATAAGTAGGTGCTCGACAAAGTACAAACTATGGCCAGAGTCGAAGCACAGGGATTTAAGCAACAGTCAATCGAAATCAACCACGATAAAGTTCTCAAGACCGAAGAATTTCACAAATACAAAATATTTTCACAAAATCAATGTTGCCGAAGCCTTCAGAAATTCAAAGTTAAAGCCTATGCCCATCATAAAAATGCACTCAAATCAACAAAACACAAATGCTCGAAACAACTTAAAGTCATCACGGCTAATCATCAAGACACGGAAAATAACCAAGTCAGAAAACATCAACCTCCAACATAGTCGAATGGCCGACAAATCAAGTGACGAATTCAACAATTGAATATGAACGAAAATCGTATAATTCGAACACTAATAAGCTCGAGATAGGAATTAGATGTGAGTGGAACACTCACCTGTGATTCGAAGCAATTTGAAGCCGCCGTGCAAACTCGAAGGGACATCGATCAACAGAGGCGCGACTTCGAACGATTTCTCAGAAGCCCTGATTTGGAAAAGAGGAATGAACGAGAGGAGGCCGCCATTCTTTCTTCTCGAATGTTTAGTTTAGGTTTTTTCGAATGAGAAATGAAAGGGGGATGGGTTTTCGAGTGAACAAAAAAAAGGGGAATGGTATTGATAAATATCACGACAACTAAAATAAAACAAGGGCTAGGATCAATTTCAAAAGCCCATCAACACTTAACACAATTTAAACCCAATTATAAACTCCCGACGACAAATAGCTAACAACAATAATCGTCCAATGACGATAATTAATTGTTATAAAACTCCGGGTTGTTACAAAAAAGCAGTTGCATAAAGTAACTCTAAGACCATGAATATATTATTTTGTTCACTAGATAGAAATGAATTTAATAGAGTATCTATATGTAAGCCTGTATTTCAAATTTGGAGAACTTTGAAAATGACACATGAAGGCATAAGTAAGGTTAAACATACCAAAATTTCCTTTGTAACAAACCAGTTTCAATTATTCAAAATGAGTCTAAATGATTCCATATCTGATATGTATAGTAGATTCCAAGTTATAGTACATGCACTTTTTGCATTAGGTAAAAGTTTTTCTGAGGAAGATCAAGTTAGAAAAATCCTCAATTTACTTACTCCTGAATGGGATCAAAAGACTCTTGCAATCGAAGAGGCTAATGGCATTAGCACTCTAAAAATTTAAGAGTTAATTGGCAATTTAATGTCTTTTGAAGAATAAATGCAGGGCAAGAGAGAAAGAAAAGTAATAGAGAAGAAATCTATAGCTTTTAATGCAATGACGAATAATATGGATTCAGACAGCGATGATGAGGAAGAAATTGCTTTCATGATAAGTAATTTCAGAAAATTTCTAAAATATAGGAAGATGAATAATTTCAAAAGAAATGGCCACAAAAATCCAGGAAGGAGAAATGGCATTAGATGTCATAACTGCGATGAACTTGGCTATTTAAAACGAGACTGTCAACATCTTGATAAACTAAAAACTACGCCAAATACTGGTTCATCCAGAAAATGGAGAAGGGCTTATGCTGCAACACTAGACGAGTCAGATACTTCCTCAAGTGATAGCGAACCAGATATAGAGAATGCTAGTATATGCTTCACGGCGACATTTAATGAGAAGTTTGGAGAAATGGAACTAAAATAGGTACGTATTTAAATTAAAATTTTGATTTTTTCGTTGTTAATTACTTTTTGATTGCTAGGAATAACCTATAGATTAATAATAATATTAGTTGAATAATGTGTGCATATTTTTTTTAATAAAATACTAAATAATAATAATATAAAATATATTTTAAATTATTTAGTGTATATGTTAAATAATAAATATAAGATAATTTTAAGTATAGATAAATATGAATTATTTGTTGAAGTTTCCTTTTTTGAAAATTTCGACCTATATGTAGACATACCGCACATGCATATGTCAACATATGAAGGCAGATTTTGAATTTCAAATTCAAAATTTAAATTTTCCTCCGCCTTTTCACCAACTCCTATGTTTTGAAAAGATGTCCCTTGACCAGAGAACATGTCCATTGATTCTCTATTTATTTACTATATCTCCATCCATTCATTTTTCACTTTCAAATTCAAAAATCATAAATTCTCTTTTCTCTTTAAACTACTCTTCAATGGCATCCGCAAGCAATACTAAGGCAACCATGAGGCTTTCTAAGAAAATAAAAGAATATCTTTTTAATGATTAAGAAGCCATGCAAGCCTATATTGAGTGCATATATCTTTTGAAAAAGTCTTTCCTAGAAGATTTGCTATTTTTAAAGAATTTTTTATTTATGATCTTTTTAATCTTTGTTTGCAAAATGAAATTCTTGGTTTAATTGATGCTTCTTAGAATAATTTCGTTTGTTATCCAAAATTAGTGAAGATTTTTATGCAAATTTAAAAGGAAAGTTTAATGATGGAAGAGAAGTAGAAGTTTGGAGTAGTGTCAAGGGGACACAAATTGTTTTAAATTGTGAACTTTTGCATCACATTCTTGAATGCAAATCTTGTGGAATGGACTTTTCAAGTTTTCAAATTGATTTTCAAAATCGTGAAGTAATCCATCACATTTTCGAAAGTGATGATGATTTTGAATTTAAAACAAAAATTACATCCAAAAGCAAGAATTTTAAGCCTTCGTTTGCAGCAAAGCATCACTCCTAGAATGGTTAATTATAATAACCCGACACAAAAAGTTTTTAAAGCGCTTTTCGCCATTTACGGTCAATATAACATAAATTCATCTCAAGTCATTTTGGATGAACTTTTTCCTTAAAACTTTCTAAACATGAAAACGCATTATTTCATGGTGTGTGTCTTGCTCGTGTTTTCAATTATTTTGGTATTGACCATAAAGGAGAGGAAATAATTCGACGAAAAATAATCAACAAGGCCAATATTTCACTTATGCATATTTCACCCTTTTCGAGCCTTATGAAACGCTTGCAGAAAAGGAACAAAGGTTGGCTTGGGAAAAGGAGCAAGAAATAAGAGAAGAGGAGGAAAAGGAAGAGGAAGGAGAGGAAATGGAAGGCGAGGAGGAAGAACAAGAAGAGGAGGAGGATACTTCCTTGGAAAGTGTTAATATGCCATCTAATTCATCCAACAAAGATCTTCTCAAAAATCAAGTGAAGATCATTCACAACCAAAGAAAGCTTAAGAAATCATTCTCAAAGAGATTTACCTCAATTTCCAACAAAATTGATAAATTCTTTGGAAAGATCATCCACAAGCTTGGTGGTTCTTATTCATCTTCATCCACATCTTTCTAGTTGTTTGTTTAACCTATCTTTGCACTTGGATTTTCTAGTTTTAAGTTTATGTTGAATCTCATGTACCTTTCTTTTATTCCTTGTACTTATTCTTGTTATCAACGAACATTCTATTTCTTGCTGTTATACATTATCAATTGTCTCTGGAAAGTCATACAAGTATAATAGTATAAGCTAAAACAATAGAATTGTAAAATAAAGTTGTTTTGAAAAATATATTGCATATGTCGACATATGCAAATCATGTATGTCGATATATAACGGCCAATTGTCAAAAAAATTTAAATTAAAAAAAACTACTAAACACCAATTCATGTAAAACAACTTCTTACCCCTTACCTATTAACTCCAGAAAATTATTGTTTTCAGTCTCTGTCTTCACTTTTTTTCATATATAAGCCTATCTCTTTAATAATGGCTTTCCTACATCAAAAACTTTGTGAATACCTCGAACAAACTCTTGAATCATTCAAGAACATTCTTTCTTTCATCCTAAGAAACCAGAGGCACTTGTAATTGTGTCAAATGCAGATGATCAAGGAGCAAGAAAGGCATTTCAATACGATTCGATGGATGATTTCTGCCTTGAACAAAGAAGAACCAATCACGAATCTAGAGTGTGCCATCAACAAAGATAATGAAGATGTGTATGGATCCAATCTTTGGCGCTGATAAATGGGTTAAATTCCTCGAAATGTCTAGTTTAAATAGGTTTGATTGTATATATATTATATAAATAATAATAATTCATTTGGTTTGGATTTGATTGGTTCGATGTGTCTGGATTTGTTTGAATGGTGTGTGACATTAACTTTGTTGGATTGGATGAAAATTTAGATTGATCATGATTATTTCATGATTATCTAATTTTACATATCACTTATTGTTTTTATACAATCATTCTCATTATCATTATATATAATTCTTATATATATCAATTAGTATTTTATTTAGGGGGAGTTAGAGTTAGAATTGGAGTAAGAATTAATGTTAGAGTTATAGTTTTAGGTGGTTATTTTTATTGATAAAAGGGGAGAAATTTATGAAATCTAGGCATAGATTAAGGGCGGGTTTTCATATACTAGGGGAAGGTATATTATATTTTATATTTAGAGTTGTCATCATAAAAAAATGCAGATTATTATTACCTTAGGTATTGGTTTTGACGATGACAACAATATGACATTATATAAAATATAGATACTAATATTTTTATCAACTTATATTATTATATAGTACAAGATATTAGATAGGTATTAATTAACAAGACTGTATAATATCAAGAGAAGATTCAAGAGGCATATATAGAGATTCAAGAGTGGGAGATTGTAGACTCATGAGTATTGAAGAACTCAAATATCTTAGATAAGTTATAAAGCCTTAGGATTTTTGTTGAAATCCTGATTGCACTTCTTTGACCTTTCTCTCTCTAATTTCTCCTTTTGAATTGATTTTCAATATCTTAAAAATGGTTTTAAAAGAATTCTTGTTTTCAAAATTATTTTTCAAAATAGCCTTCAAATTATTGCTATCTTTTGATTTTATTATATTTAATATACATTGAATATTATACTTTATTATAATTTTAGTTTTTATAAGATTTATAAATATTTATAAGTTTATTATAATATTTGTTATTACTTTAATTTCAAATATATTCACTTTTAATTTATATTTATCATTTTCAAAAGAAATTCATATTTAAATCCTTTATATATTTGAATATATTATATAAAGTTTTCTTAAGTTTTGAAATGATTAAAATATGTTTAAATTATGTTTAGATGATTTTATAAAGTATTAAAATATTTCACAAACCTTAATATTTTCAAAATAGTTTTTATAAAGGGTTTTTCAATTTTGTAAAGGATATGTCGATTTATCCATTTCCTATATGCCGGCATAGTGACCGTAATTTTCATAATTCAGATTTTGAATGGGAGTGTCTTTTCGTCGTATCTTTTCACGAATGGACTTGACTGTTGTTTCTTTATAAACAGTGGTTAAACCAACAAATTTTTGTTAACTATTTCTTATATTTTCTCTCCTCTTTCACTCTCTTGAATTCTAAAAGAAAATCTACTCAAAATATTCTCAGATTCAATCAGAATCAAATTCAAAATCCATTGATTTGATTCTCTATTGATTACTCTTTGATTTCTCTTAACTCTCTAACTCAAACAAGATCAAAGTGTTATTCATGAGGTTATAGGATAATTTGTAATCAAGATCAATGATCCGAGTCTGTAAAACTCTATCAAATCATACTGTTATACTTGTGAGTGTGATTGTAGCTCGTGGAAATCAATTGGGTATGGTTGTTGCCCGTGTAAATCAATTGGGTGTGCTTAGTAGCCCGGAAATCTTGTGGGTCTGTTTGTGGTCCATGTAAATCAAGTGACTCTACCCAAAGGTCGGAAAGTTTGGAGGGTGTGTCTCGTTGCCTTGAAATCGCGATTGTATTTGCTTTGATATTTAAAAAGAAATATGTACAAGGAATTGTACAAGACTGGATGTAGGGTATCTCCGAACCAGTATAAAATCCTGCTGTGTTCTTTCCTTTTTCATTTATTACATTTACTTTTATCTGGACTTTGATTCTGTAATTGTTTCTGTGATTATTAATTACATCGTTCCAAGTAGAATCTTAAAGAATTTGAAAAAATATTCATATAATCCATTAAACACTATTCATTCCCCCTCCAGTGTTAATTTAGCCTTAAGATCCCTATTCCGCTGACTCACAATATTTACTTTTACTAAGATTAACATTCATAATGTGCAAATTATAGATATTATAAACTATCTTAAGGCATTACTATAAAACTCATATATGTGTGAATAACCAACATGATTTATGGTCATTAGTAAGGGAACAATATCAATGGCTTTTCTTTAATATAATGATCTCACCATGATATGTAATATTACATGTGTATCTTTGTGTGTATTACAGATACACACACACACATTTTTTGACTATGAAAAAAAGTTGTTATTTCCGGTTTTAAATTTTATATTATATATACACATATAAATGCATATATATATTTTTATGTTTAATATATGTGAAACATCCCCTGCTTCGAAACCCAAAAATAAATACTGATGATGCTGTAGTCATCACCAGAATTATTTTCAAGCTACAAAGTGAGTTCAATATTTATTTTTCATAACATTAAGTAAACAGAGTAGCTAAATAAATTTTCATTACATCAAATTGCTTTGACATCATTCATTACATCATCATTAACCCGTATCGTTCCCGCGTAGGGATAAATATAATAAGAAATAAATCTGATGACATGCCTAACATATGAAGATTCCAACATGACATGTGACAACCCGCACCTCCCGACACTCTGATCCAAAGCTCAGTGTGGCTTTCGACCTCGCGTCGTGCCGAGAAATTTAGATCATTGGCGTTTAACCTTTAGCATTTCAGAGACTAATACAGCCGGATATAATTTAAGGTATACTACACTTTCAAAACATACAGAGGAAGGAATAAAACATGTATAACATAAAAAAGATATCCATCCTAGAAAATATCCAAATCATAGTCTTAGAAAAACCAGTACAAGGTGCAATACAAAGTACATAGAAAAAAATCTCTCAAATTTTAATACATGAAGCAAAATGTACTGATAAGCTAGAATAATACATGAAGAGTAAATATGATAAAAGCAGAGTTCAAACATAAGCTTGACTCTCCAAGTATCAAGAATAGGCCAATCACCTACTACCCTGTCCACATGTGGTGGGGAAAAAGATGGAAAAAGAATTTGTCAAGCATAAAGTCTGGTGAATGAGTATAAGTTTAATATGTGTTGATCAAGTGCAGTTAACTTCAAAAATATTCTTAATGACAAAGGGTGTGCTACAAGTGTCCATGAACTCCTAAGGTCCAATACCTAAGAAAACACAAATGATCGAACTATAAGTCGAACTTTAAATTGAACTTTACACTAACATTAGCCAATGCTCCTAGAGTTATCAAATGAGAACATACCGCCCGTAGGTGACAGTAGGAACCGCTCTCCCATTAATACCTATATCATCACTTCGCTTGGAGAGGGAGAACCTTGTAATGCAAACTCACTGTGTGAGTCAATGTATGCAACCACTATTCATCTCTTGATCGTAGTGCAAAATGCCTCTTATCATACTGCTGCAGCGTTCACCCGTACCTTGTCGCGCTAGAACTATACGTACAAGAACTTCTGTTCGTACCGGGCTCCTTTCTATTCTATAACCTCTTAACCTGCAACACTGGGTCTGACTGTCCTTTAGAATTCCCCATTAGCACTGGGCCCACTCACTTGTTGTCTCCATAAGTGTAACACCTTGGAATTTAATAGAAAAATTCAATGAAAATTTAATAAGAATGGTAAATTTAAT
The DNA here is from genome assembly GCA_030737815.1 of Allium fistulosum. Lineage (NCBI taxonomy): Eukaryota > Viridiplantae > Streptophyta > Magnoliopsida > Asparagales > Amaryllidaceae > Allium > Allium fistulosum. The sequence continues at coordinate 1,531,865,806 of CM060902.1, forward strand.
TAAAACAAGGACTAAAAAGAAAATTTTCACAGACTTTATAATTTGGCTACGAAACTTGCACTATTGTGTTCATTGTGATTTTCTTGACAATTTTCATATATTGCACTTCAAAATTGTAGTTAGTTAGAAGAAGTTACGGGCATTAGAATAAAATAAAAACTTAAAAATTTAAAAATTGAATATGTGCAAAATTTTGCACTATAAGGTCGACTGTGGGCTGTTGATAGTCAACCGCAGTCGACTGTAGGCTGATGTGGGTCGACCGTGGCTATATAAAAATTGTGCATTTTGATTTCTAGTGATGTGATTTGAACGGTTAAGATCTATTGCTTGGTAATGAAGCTATGATGAATGAACTAGAAGCTACGTATCTAATGGTCCAAAACCTAACCCCTACAAATACAAAACTAATGAAACCCTAATTCTCAACTAAAAGTTTACATTAATCAAACTTTATCAAAATTTAATCTCAACCCTAAACCTTAAAAATTTCTAAAAATAAAATCAATTCAAACCTAGAAGAATAGAAGCAACTAAATCAAGACGGATCAAGGCAGAGCTATCAATTTGGGGAAGGGGCGGTTCTCAAGCAAAGAAAAAAGAAAGAGCTTAGGCTTGAGGTGAGTGGGAACAATTTTAGTAAGATGATTATTACAGTTGATTTATCTAATGGGTCAAGTCTCTAACTCAAGTCATAAGTCAACTCAACTAGCCTTTTAGCCATTTGTCAAGTAAGTGATTCTTTAACTCGACTAAGTGGTTATTTACTAACCCTATACTAGGGTTTAAGATCAATACCCCATCTGTAACCTGTTAAGTGGGCAAGAAGATCTCTCTCATCTATTGCACCCAGAGATAACTGATCAATCTTCCCATTTCTCTTCGGTAGCCCACATCTTATGATTGTCCACTTCCAATCAATTATGTAGCTATACCTCCTCTTTTAAGCTCTTCTTTTATACTAATAGGGATTTGTCATACCTGGTATGAACATATTATACTTTTCTTAACCAATTTGATGGCCTTAAAGATTCAAATAGAATATCTAATAGCTGGTAGTGAACTATAATATGATGGAATCAAATCTACTAATAGAGAATCACACTTATAAGGTATTCACATATTGAACTTTAACCAATTATCTAGAATCTAATAAGACTCTAATTAACTAATTTGATGGTATCGAATCTAAGTTATTACCCTTAGCGGGGTAGAGAATTAGCCCTTAGCTTCTTCTCAATTTCTAGGGTAGAGAATAGTTGTGATTCTGGTAAAGGTCTAGAGTCATTGATGGAATCGAATGTTAAGATGACTTCGCTTAGTGAGCTTATAATACCCCAATAGTCATTATGGCAGGGAAGAAGATTCTCAAATTAATATACTTGGTTTGACTAGCTTTAACATTCACCCAATTAATATACTGGCCTAAGCGTTTTTTCAACTAAGATAATATACCCGTAATCGGAAATAGGCTTGATCAAAGGTAATTGGATGTGTTCGGTAGTTGATTGTGTGAGACCGTGTAAGCAATAGTAGGGTGAGAGTTGCTCTATAAAGAACATGGGTTCCTTGTTCCACTATCCATACTCTCCAGAATAAGCCATAGCAGCATCTCCTTCGTCTGATTCCGAATCACTTCAAAGGGCGATCCAAACTATTATAAACATTCGGGAAGTATTAATAGGGAGTCACTTCTCTCTTCTTTATTTTAGTAACCTTCTTCTTTCTAATCACCACTGTCCGTAAAAAATTATAGTGCTGTGATCAGAAAGAAATCTATCCTTTTTTTATTTCGCGTTCACGACTCCCTTGTTTCTCGCTTCGAACGGCTCCTTGGTGGAGAAGTAGAAGCGCTGGTCCCCTTCGGTCAAGTGCTTGTGTCTACTGTTACCTATCGTAGGACCTCCGTCCCCGAAGCGAAGAAAGAGGAGCAGGAACAACAGGTTGTCCTCTCCTGGCCCAGTAGTTCCGCAACAACTACCGTGGTTGTTGCCAATGGGGATCCTATATTGACTCCGACCAGGGCTGGCTTTTTGGGAAGCCTGTTCCCACCGCGCTCACGGCCCGGTTGGCCTGCCAGCGGTAGTGGGAATTCTCCCGTTCCCTGGAAAATGAAAAAAAAGGGTTGGATGCGGGATATACTCCACGAGGAGAGGTACAAACATAGATGATATCATCACGACCTCTCTTTGCGTACCACTGGGGATTCTTAACGCCACTTCGCCAACTGGCATTACCCGCGCTTTCGTCTCTCTTAGTGTGGTCAGCACTGGGTGTTTCCAAGCAGCGAGGCTTACACCCATTCGCATTTTAATTAATTTAGGATGTTAGAAACCCTAATTGAACATGTTGGAAACCCAAATTGAATATGCAAAATCCTAGCTTTAAATTGTCAGTAAACTATTAATTGAAGATTGATGTATATTCTTCTTTCTAACTTGAAATTGAAAACCCTAAATCAACAAACCTTAAATTTAGTTGCAAAGTGATGCTTAGATATATTCAGGGTTAACCAAATATCATTAATGACCTGAATTAAGTATACAAATAATCGACAATTAAAAACTATGAAAACACTAAATTTTGTTCGTGAACGGTAAACTCTGTATCTCCGCGGTCGAACGTAGGGAAACTATGGTCAATCGTTCGCAATAAAAATGCAGATATTGAACCTTGGTCTAAGGACCAAAGTTATAAATAAAAATATGTAAACGTTAATTGTTAGGGCCTATTTAAGGGTAATTGGATGAATGTGAGTACCTGTAGGGAAGCTAGTTCTCTAGGAGCAGACGCTAGGTCATGGAAGTGTTGGGTAAATATTGTTTACCCAATTTAGGATCCACTAATTGATTCGAATTGATGTATTTTCGCAAAAGACACTCACAAGAGGTTCCAATGGTGTACATGCAGCACTGCCATAGATGCTTGATCGAGTAGGTACGACACAACGGAAGGTCCACGTGTGCACAATTTTCTGATGCACGTGATATAGTTAAAATGGAGGACCCAGAGTGTGCAATAAGAGGCAATAATACAATCAAGAGATGGAAGCAAATGTAGATGATAAGGCATAGCAGTGAGTCAGCATCTTGGGTTCTTCCTCTTTAGGTGCAGTGAGGGGAAATCGATTCCAAATAGCCTAGTGCAGTGATGTAGTGGGAATTTAGTCCCATATTAGCCTAGTGGCGGTGTTTTCCATAGTTAGTAGCCAAGAGGGTGGTGTCTTACGTATTGAGTTGCTCTAAGAGTGGTGGCCAACCGTTAGATATGAGATTCGATATTTAGTTCAATCCATTGTATTGACCTGCACAAATTGTAGTGTAGGAATGTATTAGATAAGAACCCTTAGGTAACAGCCCTTAGGAATTCACGGACACTTGTATCACACCCTATATCATCTAGATTAGTATAGAATTAACTGCATATGATCATCACATATTAAACCTGTACTCATTCACCAGACTTTTATCCAACTCACTCCCTCTTTTCCATTTTTCCCCACCTCAGGATGACATGTTAGCAGTTGATTGGGTAGAGTACATGGAGAAAGGAACTTCACGTTGGAGTTCTTATATTCTTTATAGTTTATCATGTAGTTACTAACTATGTCAATAGTCTGTAAAACATTTGTTGTATTTCGAAACAGTGTATATGGCAAATAAAGTATTTTGGAGACTGTTTTACTGAAATATCTATTTTTCAGTACTTATATTTTAATTCCTTCCTCTATTTTAATTCCTTCTTTTATGAGTATTTCTTGGCATGACGTGAGTCCGAAAGTCACACTAGGCTTTGAATCAGTGTGTCGGAAAGTGCGGGTTGTTACAATAAGTGATGCACGTCCACTATGGAACACCCCCTGAGTGTTTGGGAAATACATTGCCCTAGTCAACTCTTAACTCTCATTTGGGTATTAAACTTTTATCCAAACTGCGATGACCTATTGTCCTTTGATATGGTACCGACTTCCCTAATGTTACTAGCATGTGTACTTAGCCCAAAATAGGCTTAAACAATAAATTTTCCATTTATATATTTTTTTACAAAATTATATAATTTTTATTCTTTAACTTAGGCCTTAGGCCGAGATTCAAGATCTGCAATTTTCTTTAGGAATGGTCGACCGTTGTTCCTCTACGATCGACCACTACCGATCGACCGTTGGTGGTCCAGGGTCGACCGTTCACGAACAGAATTAGGATTTTCGTGATTGTTCATTATCAAATTTTTTTGTTCTTTAATTATATGTTGCTAACAGATATTAAACCCTAATTACTAGATAATCAATTCATATTTCAATTAGAAATTCTATTTGGGGTTTGTTAATTTAGGGTTTGCAAGTTTAACTTTAAAGGGGTTTATACATCAATTTTAAGTTTTATAGTTTACAATATTTCAATTCTAGTCAAGTTTGCATATTCCAATTTAGGGTTTCATATAGTTCAATTTAGATTTTTAATATCCTAAATCGATTAAAATAGTTTGAATCTAACCGTAATAATTATCTTATTAAAATTGTTCCCACTCACCTCAAGCCTAAGCTCTTGTTATTGCTCTTGCCGGATATTCACTCCTCCATTTGCTAGCTACACTTGCTCTGCCTTGATTCCATGCTTGTTTTCACCTAGGTTCCTTTTATTTAATTTTAAAGAAAATTTTAAAGTGGGGAAAGAGATAAAATTTTGGCGGAGTTCTGTTACAATATAGAATTATGTCAGGATTAGGGTTAGATTAAGTTGGTATCTATAGGGTTTTCAAATTAATTTGGGGTGTTGGATTAGCTTATAGAATATTTTTATAAATTATGGTTCGCTCATCATGGCCTTTGGTCCTAAGCAATCGATCACAACCATTTGAACGCATCACTATAAATTAACTACACTCGATTTTACACGAGCCTAGGTCGACCGCTCATGCCCCTGGGTCGACCGCTACCGGTCAACCTTCAACCCCTATGGGTCGACCGATGGCAATGTTATTTTTTGTGTATTTTTTACTTTAATTTCTTATTTATTTTTTAATTCTTCTAGCATCCGTAACTTCTCCATATCAACTCCGATTACAAAGTATTATATATGAAAATCGTTTGGAAAATTGCTACGAACGCAATGGTGTAGGATCTAGATTAACCCTAGGGGGGGTGAATAGGGTTATCACAAATTTTCTCAAATTAACCGCGAAACCAAACTGCAGATAAATAGATATGCAGAAAAGTAAATCACACACAAAATTTACCCAGCTTCGGCAACCCCTGCCTACTGCTGCATTCCCAGATTTCTATTAGGATTAAACAGTATCCCGCTTACAAACACTCCTACAGACTCGCACACCCTGCTCCGCCTATAGAGCTTTGTAAACTTGCACACCCTGCTCACTGAACTAACCCTAACTAGACAATCTGACACTACCTAAACCCTAGGTGGTGATTTACCCTTACTTGACTTGAAAAAGTAAAAACTAAAAACTAAAAACACTGGTTAAAACCAGGGCAAAATTTAAATTGAAAATTTAAAATAATTTTTGCCCTCAAATAATAAATAACCTTAGAAAACAAGACCGGCCCACAAATTTAAAACTGAACCCTAATTAATAAACTAGCACGGCCCATTCTTTATTTTCTTTAGACAAATGTCGGCTTGCTTCAATTCCCGTTCGACCCCCTTTCTCTGATGAAAGAAATTTGGCGATTAGAAAACTAGGGCTCCGTTCTTCTTTATGGAGATTATGGAATTGTTAGCTTTGCCTTCTTGAATCTCTGTTGTATCTGGAATCGAGGCTACGACTTCTATTTGCTTGCTCCTGGAATTAGGGCTTTGCCCTTGTTCGTTTTGCTGGAGAATTGGAGCTTCGGCTTCGACTTCCTTTTGTGGCGACTCTGGAATTAGGGTTTTTCCCTATTGCGATTTAGAGCTTCGGCTCTTCTCTGAAACTTGTAAGTTATTTCTGCTTGATGCTTTTCTCCGATTTATACTTGAACTTGGTTCCTGATTGTCAGTGATGATTTGGGATTTTTACTCTGCTCTGAATCACCACACCCCAGTCGATGATGTTATTGGGGGTTTATATACACGTCTGATTTGATTCCTTGATCCCCACGTTGTTGATTCTTTCTGTTTTTACGCTTTGATATTTTGGGAAATTTCTTTTATAGCACGGCTTCGATTATTAAACGTTCGATACGTTCTTTGATTTATAACTCAGACTCTTTCCTAATTTATTCTTCTCACTTTTTCAACTTGTAAACGTGATTAATATATATACGACTTTGATTTCTTGACTACGTCTTCAACTTTGACTTGTTCAATTATGACTTCAACAGTTTAGTTGTCTGATCTGTAGCATACTCGACATGTTCGACTTATGTCTTTCACTTCGATCACTTGGTTATTACAGTGGTTATCCCTGACTTTGATCATTCATTCGGTGATGATATTCTGGCTCTGGTTGCACTTGCTCGATGGTTCGATGCATTAGAATATGATCTTCATGTATTCACTTTGTCTTGTGCATTTTGCTGTAGTCTTGTATTGTATGACTTCTGACATCACTTCTGTTTCACCTATGTTGCATGTTGTTCATCTGGTTACTTGTAGCTGTGCACTTGTCAGTAGGCCTGTCAATGGGCAGGGTTCGGTCCGGGTATTATAAAACCCGGACCCGAGTCCAATTACAATAATTAAAACCCGAGCCCGGCCTGAACCCGTAGGGTATTTCAACCCAATATCTGAGCCCGGCCCGTCGGGCATTTTAAGCCCGCTGGGTAATAACTATATACCTAACTCAGAATATTTATGTTAAAACCATATTTTAAAACTGCAACTTTGGCAAAATTTGTATACAAACAATGTTAACATATAAATTGGACGGTGATGTAGTCAAGCTCATAACAAAAGTATGCAAAAACATCTACATTTAAACAAACAAAATGGTAAATAAATAACATACGCACTCTTGTTTTGATACGACGAAAAACTAATAGTCGGGTCGGGCCAACCGGGCCGGGTTTTGATAAAACCGTACCCGATCCGGATCGGGCCTGAGTCGGGCTTGGGTAGTAAAAGGCAAAACCCATACCCGCATAAATAGGGCGGGTTCGGGCCGGGCCCGAGCCGAAGCCCGTACCATTGACAGGCCTACTTGTCAGTATAGTCTTCATATATGTGCATTGATGTTTCACTGTTGTACTTGATCATATTGCTATTGAGTTCACCCCTGACCTGTACATGACTATTGTACTGCTCTCTTTTGATCATTATGTTTCCACTGTTTCACTTGAATATGTTCATTTGGTCATTGTTGCATATGTTCACTATGATACTGGTTCATTCATAAGTTGTGCATCTCTGTTGAACATGGCTGTTTACCTTGACCATTTATTCACCTTGATGTATATGCAGTCTTCATTATTCATGTATCTGCATTTCATATGCTTGTGCATTTTTGAACTGGTGCACTTGTGACCAGTTGCCATTGTGCTTCATCACTTGCTTGTTGTTCATTACAGTTTCATTGATGACTGCACTTGAACATGGTCTTGTACTTGTTCACTAAAGCTGCACTTGAGTTGTTTACTTGATCCACTTGAACTTGTGTCAGTAGTCTTGTTGAAGTCCAGTTTTGTATGACTGTTGTAGCTTGTAATTCCTTGGTTTGTTGATTTTACTTGAGTCTGGGCTTGTTCACTTACTGGTAGTTGTATAACTTTGTATTAAATATTGTTCATGACATATCTTGTGCTCATCCCTGACTTTATGTATGAACTGTTGCTCATGTGTTGATTCTGTCTTTGATCTTCACTGTTATATGTGCACTAGTGTTCTTGAACCTGGTCTGTGATATTGTTGGTTTAATGGTGTAGTAGTCTGGTTTACATTGATGTTGTAGCCTGTTTACTTGAATTACAATCATGAGTTGTACATTTCTGTTGAACTGCACTGCTTCATTGACTTGTAGATAGTCCATTTGTAGTTGCATGTTGTATTGAGTTGCACTTTGATGTTGCTGTTGGATCCAGTGTACATTCACATTTCATTGTTGTAGTGATCATTGAATTTTGGTCGAGGCCATTTGCACTTGTGTTGAATCTAATTTTGATTTGACCTTGTGCACTCGAGTTGGCGAGGCAGTGCACACGTGTATACGTGTGTACTGCAGCCACTCGTAATTACCTGTCCCTGATATGAATACTGATATGCACAGATATTACACAATCAAGGATGATGACGATAACCCATATATCTGAGACAGCTTTAAAAAACAAATTCTATATTTTTGCAAATTAAATTTGTTTCTTTTCAGATTACTGCTGTAGATTGTTAATTATACAGGTACACAGGAGACAAGACAAATATTGGAGCTGGACAATGCAGATGTAGAAGACTGAGTGTATTCGTGATGTAGTGAGGTCAGAAATGTAAATGTGAAAATGTATGAGTGAGAGTGAACTGTAAATATGAAATCAGTGTACTGTATGAAATCAGTGTATGAACTGAAAACATTGTACTGAATAAAATATTATATTGAATAAAAATACTGTTTGAATTCGTTAAATTCTGTGCAATAGTATTATTACTTCAACACGAATATTTATTCATGTATTTGTAAAATCTGCAAACACATCTATAATTCGATATATATATTTTGTTATCATCAAACACTAAACACACATCAAACAATCTCCCCCTTTTAATGATGACAAACATATATTAAAGATTTTGAAATTCTAGTAAATGTGTTTAATCATGAAAAAATTTAGCTCCCCCATATGTATGCTCCCCCTACAACTGAGACTACTCCCTTAGAAGATTTAGGAAATTACAGAAGAATAAAAGAATTATAGAAAAATAACTAACAGCATTTAACAAATTTGGTGTAGTATTCCAAAAATACTTATTTTCTTATCAAAATCTCTTTCTTCTCCCCCTTTTGTTATCATCAAAAGACTGACAAAAAATAATGAAACAGTAGGGGAAAACAAATGGAAAAAACAAGGAAAAACCATAATATATCATAACAAGATAACAATTTCCACATTTTAGAGAATGGATCAATGATTTGGTTTTTATATAATGAGAAGAGGGATGTTTTATTTTATTTATTAAAATTTTTAAAAAAGATTTGACATTTAAGCATAAAAAAATAAGCACTTACTAACCACGCATAACCATAAGGACTTTTAAATGGGATTAGCAGTTACTCATTAGTTATCAAGCTCCATCCATGCATAACCATAAGGACTTTTAAATGAGAATGGAGTGATGATAACCTCACATGATCCATCCATGCATAACCATAAGGACTTTTAAATGAGAATGGATGCATGAGAAATATTTTTAAATTTTTCTTTATTTTTCCTCTTTTTTTTTTAAATTTAAAAAGTGATTCACTCTTCTCATTTTTCAAAACCATTATGAATGATAGAAAGATGGTAGAAATAGAAATGGTCGTGGAATAAGTTACCAAATTAATCATATTATGAAATTTCATAAACCAAACGTATTTCCACTACTGAGTACCATATTCGAATCAATCTTTGAATGATATCCAAAACAGGTTTGAATTCTAGAAATTGATGTCGAAAATAAATATCCAAGAATATTTCAACCAAAAATTGAAAAATGATTAGTCAATTTCCCTAATCCCCAAATCCAAACGTAATCTGGAAAATCTATCTTCGGGGAGAGGTTTTGTGAAAATATCAGCAAGTTGATTCTCAATTGAAATGAATTCAATGCAAATGTCTTCCCTAGCAATGTGATCTCTAAGAAAGTGGTGTCTCACATCAATGTGTTTCGTGCGTGAATGATGAACATGATTATTAGACAAGTCTATTGCACTTTTACTATCACATTTTAATGGAACTTGTTTATAAACTAAGCCAAAATCAGAGAGAGTTTGCATCATCCATAAAATTTGAGCACAACAACTTCCTAATGCAATATATTCTGCTTCAGTGGTGGATAATGCAACACAATTTTGTTTTCGACTAGACCATGAAACTAATGAATGTCCTAGCATGAAACATGTCCCACTAGTACTTTTCCTGTCAACCAATGAACCCGCATAATCAGCATCAGAAAACACCAACTAAATCAAAAAAAATTCACAAGAAGAATACCATAGTCCAAATTTGTGTGTGTGTGAAAGATATCTTAAAATTCGTTTAGTGGCTTTCAAATGTTATTCTTTTAGGGTTAGATTGAAAACGTGCACACAAACACACAGAAAACATAATATCGGGTCTAGAAGTAGTAAGATAGAGAAGTGAACCGATTATCCCTCGATATTTCTTCTTTCAAATTGATTAAGTTCAACTTTGCATTTCTCAAATCCAACTTTCATTATTAAGAATCATTTCAACAGAATCAGATTCAATTTTAGAAATAAACCACTGTGACAACGAAACGAACACAAACTTTTATCAAATGAAGAGCGAGTGTGTATACCTTCCGTAGGATCACAGTCATGATTATCTCAAAAAGCAATTTGAAGTTTTCACCAGTGAAGTTTCAATAGTTTCAACAGTTTCTAAAAACACTTTTATAGCATGAGTACTCAATAATCAATCAACATCATAATTTGACCAAACAGATTAAGTTTAAGAAAAATGGTTGGTCAACTTTAAGCACAAGTCAAAGTCATAGATAAGAATAAATCATGTAAGATCATAGTAAGTTAGAATTTGTCAACCATCATCATTAGTTCGAGTAATTCTATTTAAAGATGATTGGTTAATAAAAAATCAGAATTACCATTGTCAATCATAACTGGTTGATTTAATTATGGTGCAGATTCTTACCAGTTATCTATCGTTTGAAAATAAATACGATTACCTGTTTTACCTGTATGATAATCTTTCGTTGTTTGCCTATAGTGAATCTGTCACCTTTATACTAGGCTAAGGAACGTTGATTTGTCGCCCGTTGTGTATCTGGAACAGCCAGAATCCAGATAACACTAATGTTGTTCCTTAGCCTGCCACCACACCTACACGGTTAAAGATTTATGTGACCTATTTGTTTTTATAGGTCCATGGTTGTTAGTGGCAAAATAATTGTGAATAAACAATCCCTTTGGAACCCAAATTTGTTTTGTCCTTTCATTCTTGTTCCAATAGACATGAAATTTATTTGTAGAATTTTTAGGAACCCAAACTTGTATAAATTTTGTGTTCTTGTTCCTATCACTATGATTTCCATTTATTTCACATCCAGAAAAGACACTCTTTCCTTTAGCACTATCATCAACTTGTGTTTTTCCAAAACCTATTCCTTTGCTATTGTTAGCAAACAATTGATTTCCCAATAACATATTGAATGATTTTTCTCCTCTTGAAAAGTTACTCAGTGATTTCTCAAGATCTTGGACTTTGGTTTTCAGTGTTGTGTTTTCAGTCACAAGTGAGGTGCATCTGTTTATAAAATCCTTTTTCCTAGTTTCAATGGTTTCCTTTAGATTCAAGTTTTCTTTTTCAAGATTCTCAAAGCTATCCTTCAGTTTTGATAATTCTGAATCTAAAGTTTTACAGTTTTTACAATCTAGGTTTTGAATATTTTCAAGTTCAGTTTCTAACCTAAAATTTTCACGTGCAAGTTCTCTCCTATCAGATTTCAGTTTTTCAATTTTAGAATCTAGAGCATCAACTGTTTTAGTAAGATCAAGGCACATAAAGACAAGTTCTTTATAAGAATAGTTCTTTACCTCACTAGATTCCTCTGAGCTTGCTTCTGAATCTGATCTTGATTCCTATGAGCTTGCTTCTGAATCTGATCTTGCCGTAAGACACAAGTTAGCCTCCTTTGAGCTATCAGTTGAAACTTCCTCTCCTTCCTCATCATCCCAAGTCGCTGCGAAGGCCTTTTTCTTCTTTTTCTTTTCCTTGTTGTTTTTGAGAAGTGGACAATTTTGTTTGAAGTGTCCAGGCTTATTGCAGTTATAGCATGTTAATTCGTTTTCAGAGTTGTCAGAGTCTTTTGACCTATTACCACTTGACTTCTTCTTGCGTGGCTTGAATTTCGACCATCTTCTAAAATTATTGACAGCCATTGCAAGCACTTTAATTGGATCTTCTTCTTCATCATCGCTTTCTTCTTTGCTCTTTGAGGCAATCGTCTTCTTCTTTGATTCGGAATTGATGCGTTCCTCCTTTGCTTTTAACTCAAGCTCATACGTCATCAGATTTCCGATTAAATCCTCCATGCTCAGTTTACTCAAATCTTTTGATTCTTGTATTGCCGTGACTTTTGCCTCAAAGTTCATTGGTAAGACTTGTAGTATCTTCCTTATTAGCTCTACCTCAGAGAATTCCTTTCCAAGCGCTCTAGCATTGTATACCAGGGTTGAGAAGCGTCCAAACATGTCCTTAATGCTCTCGCCTTTGTCCATCACAAAATTCTCGTATTCATTACTGAACAGGGCTAGACGAGACTCCTTGACTTGAGAAGTTCCTTCGTGTGTCACCTCCAAAGTATGCCAAATTTCCTGTGTTGTTTTACAATGAGAAATTCTATTAAATTCAGTTTTATCAAGAGCACATATCAGAGCATTCATGGCTTTAGCATTAGTAGTTTTTAACTTCTTATCGTTAGCATCCCACCTATCCTTTGGTTTAGGAATCTCAGTATCACCAACAGTTATAGTGGGAGTTTTATAGCCAGATTCAATAATATCCCAAACATCATAATCAACAGAACTAAGATAGATACCCATCCTAACTTTCCAGTAAGCATAATCATTACCATTAAACATTGGTGGCATAGCAATAGATTGCCCCTTAGAAAAAGCATTATTTGGTGGATTCATGACTCTAGAGTTAAAGAAAAATTAACCTCGCTCTGATACCACTTGTAGGATCTAGATTAACCCTAGAGGGGGGGGGGTGAATAGGGTTATCACAAATTTTCTCAAATTAACCGCGAAACCAAACTGCAGATAAATAGATATGCAGAAAAGTAAATCACACACAAAATTTACCCAGCTTCGGCAACCCCTGCCTACTGCTGCATTCCCATATTTCTATTAGGATTAAACAGCATCCCGCTTACAAACACTCCTACAGACTCTCACACCCTGCTCCGCCTATAGAGCTTTGTAAACTCGCACACCCTGCTCCGCCTATAGAGCTTTGTAAACTCGCACACCCTGCTCACTGAACTAACCCTAACTAGACAATCTGACACTACCTAAACCCTAGGTGGTGATTTACCCTTACTTGACTTGAAAAAGTAAAAACTAAAAACTAAAAACACTGGTTAAAACCAGGGCAAAATTTAAATTGAAAATTTAAAATAATTTTTGCCCTCAGATAATAAATAACCCTAGAAAACAAGACCGGCCCACAAATTTAAAACTAAACCCTAATTAATAAACTAGCCCTGCCCATTCTTTATTTTCTTTAGACAAATGTCGGCTTGCTTCAATTCCCGTTCGATCCCCTTTCTCTGATGAAAGAATTTTGGCGATTAGAAAACTAGGGCTCCGTTCTTCTTTATGGAGATTCTGGAATTGTTAGCTTTGCCTTCTTGAATCTCTGTTGTATCTGGAATCGAGGCTACGACTTCTATTTGCTTGCTCCTGGAATTAGGGCTTTGCCCTTGTTCATTTTGCTAGAGAATTGGAGCTTCGGCTTCGACTTCCTTTTGTGGCGACTCTGGAATTAGGGTTTTTCCCTATTGCGATTTAGAGCTTCGGCTCTTCTCTGAAACTTGTAAGTTATTTCTGCTTGATGCTTTTCTCCGATTTATACTTGAACTTGGTTCCTGATTGTCAGTGATGATTTGGGATTTTTGCTCTGCTCTGAATCACCACACACCAGTCGATGATGTTATTGGGGGTTTATATACACGTCTGATTTGATTCCTTGATCCTCACATTGTTGATTCTTTCTGTTTTTATGCTTTGATATTTTGGGAAATTTCTTTTATAGCACGGCTTCGATTATTGAACGTTCGATACGTTCTTTGATTTATATCTCAAACTCTTTCCTAATTTATTCTTCTGACTTTTTCAACTTGTAAACGTGATTAATATATATACGACTTTGATTTCTTGACTACGTCTTCAACTTTGACTTATTCAATGATGACTTCGACAGTTTAGTTGTCTGATCTGTAGCATACTCGACTTGTTCGACTTATGTCTTTCACTTCGATCACTTGGTTATTACAGTGGTTATCCCTGACTTTGATCATTCATTCGGTGATGATATTCTGGCTCTGGTTGCACTTGCTCGATGGTTCGATGCATTAGAATATGATCTTCATGTATTCACTTTGTCTTATGCATTTTGCTGTAGTCTTGTATTGTATGACTTCTGACATCACTTATGTTTCACCTATGTTGCATGCTATTCATCTGGTTACTTTTAGCTGTGCACTTGTCAGTATAGTCTTCATATATGTGCATTGATGTTTCACTGTTGTACTTGATCATATTGCTATTGAGTTCACCCCTGACCTGTACATGACTATTGTACTGCTCTCTTTTGATCATCATGTTTCCACTGTTTCACTTGAATATGTTCATTTGGTCATTGTTGCATATGTTCACTATGATACTGGTTCATTCATAAGTTGTACATCTCTGTTGAACATGGCTGTTTACCTTGACCATTTATTCACCTTGATGTATATGCAATCTTCATTATTCATGTATCTGCATTTCATATGCTTGTGCATTTTTGAACTGGTGCACTTGTGACCAGTTGCCATTATGCTTCATCACTTGCTTGTTGTTCATTACAGTTTCATTGATGACTGCACTTGAACATGGTCTTGTACTTGTTCACTAAAGCTGCACTTGAGTTGTTTACTTGATCCACTTGAACTTGTGTCAGTAGTCTTGTTGAAGTCCAGTTTTGTATGACTGTTGTAGCTTGTAATTCCTTGGTTTGTTGATTTTACTTGAGTCTGGGCTTTTTCACTTATTGGTAGTTGTATAACTTTGTATTAAATATTGTTCATGACATATCTTGTGCTCATCCCTGACTTTATGTATGAACTGTTGCTCATGTATTGATTCTGTCTTTTATCTTCACTGTTATATGTGCACTAGTGTTCTTGAACCTGGTCTGTGATATTGTTGGTTTAATGGTGTAGTAGTCTGGTTTACATTGATGTTGTAGCCTGTTTACTTGAATTACAATCATGAGTTGTACATTTCTGTTGAACTGCACTGCTTCATTGACTTGTAGATAGTCCATTTGTAGTTGCATGTTGTCTTGAGTTGCACTTTGATGTTGCTGTTGGATCCAGTGTACATTCACATTTCATTATTGTAGTGATCATTGAATTTTGGTCGAGGCCATTTGCACTTGTGTTGAATCTAATTTTGATTTGACCTTGTGCACTCAAGTTGGCGAGGCAGTGCACACGTGTATACGTGTGTACTGCAGCCACTCGTAATTACCTGTCCCTGATATGAATACTGATATGCACAGATATTACACAATCAAGGATGATGACGATAACCCATATATCTGAGACAGCTTTAAAAAACAAATTCTATATTTTTGCAAATTAAATTTGTTTCTTTTCAGATTACTGTTGTAGATTGTTAATTATACAAGCACACAAGAGACAAGACAAATACTGGAGCTGGACAATGCAGATTGAGAAGACTGAGTGTATTCGTGATGTAGCGAGGTCAGAAATGTAAATGTGAAAATGTATGAGTGAGAGTGAACTGTAAATATGAAATCAGTGTACTGTATGAAATCAGTGTATGAACTGAAAACATTGTACTGAATAAAATATTATATTGAATAAAAATACCGTTTGAATTCATTAAATTCTGTGCAATAGTATTATTACTTCAACACGAATATTTATTCCTGTATTTGTAAAATCTGCAAACACATCTATAATTCGATATATATATTTTGTTATCATCAAACACTAAACACACATCAAACAAATGGTGCCTCTTTCATAGCCAAATTCGGACGTTTATGAAAATTTCCTATTTAGACTATGTTTTATTTTAATTTATTTTTCTTATTAAATTTCCATTTGAACTTTTATTAAATTCTTGTTAAATTTTGCGTAAATTTCCGAGGTGTTACATTCTTCTCTCTTTAAAGAATTTCGTCCTCGAAATCTCAAAGGATGGGAAAATGTAACTTATACACATAGAAATCAATAGCTACAACCATCTACTCATCAATTATCCACGAGCAATCATTGTCCTTAGGAAATTTCTAACGCATTATGTACATATATATGCAACATGAAATGCACGTGAACTTATACTATTATAATAGAGTGGGCGGTCTACTGATCTAGACGACCTCCTACCATGCAAATGCTCATGCCATGCATCCAAATATATGCATCATCCTAAGTAAATATTTATTTGTAATTCTATATGTGCGTGCAACCATACAACTCATATGCAACATCCATATGCATAACATCTACTAGAACATAATAACAAGATATAACATGCTATCAAATGTGAGTGTGAGTATATTCCTAGAGGATATATTATCCTAAATGTGCAAAAGAGAACAATCCAAATAATACATCCAAATACATCCATTGGCACTCATCATCCATAACATACTGACATGATTACTACCATTCCTACCATACAATGGTCCCAATCTAAAGGGTATACCAAGATAAGTCCTACTCATTAGAAATATACACTTATGAGAATTTCAAATTCGAGACGAACCAGGGAGGAGTTGCGGGTGGGTAGCTACGATCTTCTTCTCGAGCTCCCATGTACTCTCCGTTGGGTCATCTCCCCATTGTACTTTAACAAGTGTGATCTCCCTATTGCGGAGTCGCTTTGTACCATGCTCTAATATACGAGTGGGTGCACAATGAACAAGTGGCTCTCGCTCTATCTCCACCTTTTCTAGCTCACTTGGTTTGACCATGGTAGCTGTATCATGCAAGCACTTTCACAAGTGTAACACATGGAAATCATCATGTACCTCTGCTAACGTTTCTAGAAGCTCTACTCTATATGCCAACTTCCTACTCTAGCCACTATCGGGAAAGGTATCACAAATCTTGGTGCTATCTTCACCAACCTACCAAATCTCATCACATGCATAAGGGATGAAACCTTCACGAATATCATGTCTCCATTGCGAATTCTAACTCCGTACGTCTCCTATCAGCATAAGGTTTCTTCCTATCCTGAGCGACCTTCATTCTCATACGGATCAGATCCACTTTCTTCGATGTCTCCCTTACTATGTCTGGCCCAAGAATAATCCTATTCGTCGTCCCACCAACACGATGGTAATCTATAAGGTCTACCATACAATGCCTCAATTGGTGCCATTCCAATGCTTGCCTGATAATTATTATAGGTAAACTCCACCAAAGGCAAATTATCCTCTTAAGAACTTCCAATGTCTATAATGCACATTTGTAGAAAATCCTCCAAAACCTGATATACTCTCTCCGTCTGTCCATCCATCTACGGATGATATGCAGTGCTCAAGCTCAACTCGGTCCCCAATGCCTCTTGTAGACTCCTTCAGAACTCGCTGATGAAAAGCGAATCTCGATCGCTAACCATGCTAATAAGAACTCCATGTAACCTAATAACCTCTCTTATGTGTAGAGCCGCCAACGACGCTGCCTTCCTAGTGCTCCTTACTGGTATGAAATGAGAGCACCTGGTCAACCAATTGACTATGATCCAAATGCTCTCATTCCCTCTTCTACTTCTAGGTAGACCATCTACAAAATCCATAGAAATACTCTCTCATATCCACTGAGGAATATCCAGTGGCTGCAATAATCCTCCCGGCTTCTTCTGCTCCACCTTTTCTCTTTTGCAAGTTATACATCTAGCTATATTCTCCGCCACTTGCTTCTTCATACCAGGCCAATAGAAAACTCTCCTTATGTCACGGTACATTTTGTCCCCAACGGGATGAATGGTCATCCTAGAATAGACTCTGCTAGTAACGTATATATAAAATGCATACCGCGGGATGCACAAAGCCTGTCATATCTCCATAACCATCCTCCTGAGTCAGTGGCATAATGCCTTAAATGACTCGATGATTCTCCTCTACCAATCCTCTCAATAATGTCTACTAGCTCCTTATCCTCCTTCTGCTTAGATCCAATATGCTCCATTAATGTTGATTGAACATCCAAAGCTGCTAGTAATCCTAGGGTAATATCTGATGATGGTTGAAAATCAAAGGTAAAAATATACTCCAAACGTCTACACTCCAAGAAATAGGGACCCAACACTACACGCTGTCTACTCAAAGCATCTGCCACTACATTGCCCTTGCCCAAGGTACAAGAGATATCAAATTCATATGATGCCAAGAACTCCATCCATCTCTATTGCCTAAAATTCAAGCCCTTTTTGGAGAACAAGTACTTCAAGGACTTGTTATCCGTAAATAGCTCAAACCGATCCCCTAAAAGATAATGCCTCCATGACTTGAGTGCAAAGACAATGGCCGCTAACACAAGATCATGTGTAGGGTAGTTCTTCTCATGGGTCTTCAGCTGCCTACTTGCATAATTTACCACCCTTCCTTCTTGCATCAAAACTGCGCCTAACCTCCTACCACAAGTGTAACAACCCGAAATTTCGAACACTTCGTATTTAAATCTCCGAATTATTTAAATATTTGCGTCTTGGATTAAATGTTATTAAAGTGATTTAATAACCATGTTGACTTCCTTTTAAGTCATAACTAATGATGGTAAACTTGTTTTGGAAAAATGTTTACAAAAATAAATACTTTGCAGAAATATCGATAATGTGACTGAAAATCCTTTTATCGATAAATAACTTTTTACTCGTCAGAAGTTGTTCAAACTTTTTTTGGACACACTTAGTTTCTTACACTTATTTTCTTAGGAAATCATTAAATGAAATAAAAATATTTTACCATTTATTGAAATAAAGTTTTTAATGATGTCATTGGTGATGTCATAGAAGATACTACGAAAATGAGCTTTTAAGGAAAGACTTAAGTGTTAAGAAATGAAAATGAGGTGTAAAGGTAACATGTGAGAGGGAGACTCCTTTGTGACCTTTCATGAAAGGTAGAAGGTGTTTATTATTTCTTGTAAAAAACCTATAAATACACCCTTATGGGTTTCATAATTTACATAAGCTTGAAATGTAATAAAAACTTGAAAATGGTGGAAGTGAATTAGCACCAATCCACTTTGTTCTTCACTAACTTTCTCTAATTAACTCAAATCTTCTCCAAACTCCATCGAACTTTCGCAACACTTTAAAACACCTTAGTAAGCTTAGATATAAAGGCAAAGTGGAAGAAAAGTAAAGGAGAAGGGGGATCTTGGATTGTCTGTGAGCAGTGGAAGAGGAGGGGAGGTGTTGCCTTGGTTTGGAAGTACTAAAGGTTGGATCTTTAGGAGTTTGGAGATGGTAAGAAGTGTTCTTGAGTTTGTTTGTGGTTGAGCATGTGTTTGGCTTGGATCTAAGTGAATTATCTTACTATCTTATATGTATATATTGTGTGTATATATGTTGTGTTTGAAATATTAAGTTAAAGTGACATTAACTAATTAAAGTTATAAACTTTGGACCCCTCTAGCTTTTGAAAGCAAATGACACATTTATGTTGTATAACATAACTTGTATTACCCTCTAAAACATGTGGCATGGCCTTGACATGATGTTTAAATGACTGTTTGGATTATGTGTTGAATTGAAGTATGTTTGAAAGTGTTTGAAGCAAGAATAATCGCTATAAGTGTACTTTGATATCCCTTAACTTTATCTTGTGTAAATTGGTGATTTACGATCTTAACTTAGAATAATTTGATTTGGTTGTTCTCAACACATATTTTGAAGTTGTGGAAGGTAAAGAAATGGTTTGGGAAATTATAGAATTGCGAACCTCTAGTAATGAAAGTTGAAGTAGAAAGGTGATTATAAATACACTTTGTATATATAACATGTTTTCAGGAATTTTTATAAATAAATTGGAAGATATTCTTAGGGGTATCTTTCCATTGTTTTTAAGTAACCTAAGGGTAGTACTTATTATAATTTTTTTATGTCTTGAATCTTTTGCTAAGGTGGTTAAAACTAGTCGCAAAGATCGTGTTTTTCAATGTGTTCTTTAACAAAGACTTTTAACAACATTTATAAATACTATAGTAAGTTGCTTATGGTTTTAAGTGTTTAAAATGATATTTAAATTTGGTATTTTTATATAATATTTTTTAAGATGTTATCAAACGCATTTTGAAGTATTTTAAAGTTGGTTTGAAGTTTAAATATATTTTTAATAATTATATCTGCATTTTCAAAGTAAAGAGATTTTATAATATAAACATGTTTTTCATCAAATTATAAATTAGTTATTTTCAAATAATATTTACAAGATACTGAAAACCAATTTACAAGTATTTTTAAATTATTTATTCATATATATAATTTTTGAAAAAAGTAATTGACTAGGCTTAACACTAAAAGTCGACGAGGTACACTTCTCTATTTGTGAGAGTTGAGATTTATGTCAAGTAGGGATATAAGCAATAGAGCTCTAACCTACCGACTTCCCTCTTGACCGAGGCATAATTAAGTTGGAATGTTAGAAACGCGTTGATCCCATTGTTTACTTATTTGTTTTAAAAGTAATTATCTTTTCTTAAAGCTAAAAGCCGACGAGGTAGACTTCTCTATTTGTAAGAGTTAAGATTGATGTCGAGTAGGGATATCAGCAATAGAGCTCTAATATACCAGCTTTACTCTTGACTGAGGAATAGTTAAGTCGGGAATGATGGAAATGTGTTAATTATATTTTTTTGTTACGTTTATGAAAGTCATTAATACTATACTTAGCACTATAAGCCGATAAGGTAGATTTGTCTATTTGTGAGATTCAAGAATGAAGTGTTTAGGCAAGGATTTGATATGCAACCACTGCTCTAACTTACCCATCTTCACTCTTGGACAAGGAACAGTTAAGTTGGAATATCGAAAATGAGTTAAGTATACAAACCGTTATTTCTATAAGTGATCATTTTTTAACTGAATAATCGATTAATTGACTATCAAACTTAACCAAATATTAACTTAGGTCTTTAAAAGAATGTTTTAAAGATAATATAAGTATGGAATGGTTTTGGTTTTGTTGTGACAATGTGTTAATAACATTCACCTTTAACCCTTTTTGTTTATACTTATAAATGTAAATAGATCTTTAAAAGAAAGTTTTAAAGATAAACATAAGTAAAATGATTTGGCTTTGTAGTGACAATGTTTAAATAACATTAGTCTTATACCTTTTTGAATGGATTTGTGAAAGTACTTAGATCCCTAAAAACAATATTTTGAAGAAAATTATAAGTAAGGAATCTTATGGAAAAAATAGAAAAAGCAAAGGTTTAAAGTAAAAAAATCTTGTTAATGATTTGTGAATATACTTACACCATTTGAGGTAAGTATTTGAATACCTTTTGAAGATTGAAAAGAGTAGAAATAAATAGTAGAATTTAATAAACGATATTTTATTAGAAAAAAGAAATTTTAGTAATAAAATAGATTTTAATTAATAAAAGTATTAATTAAATAAAAAAGGGATTAGAAGTTGCTTATGTGACTTAATCGTGCTTTGTATGACTTAATCGTGCTTCGTATGTTTACTCATTTACGGAAAACATTTAGTTTCATACTTAGCACTAAAAGCCGATGAAGTAGGCTAGTCTATCTGTGGGAGTTAAGACTGATGTTCGAGTAGGCATATGAGCAATAGAGCTCTTATCTACCAGCTTCATTCTTGATTAAGGGATAAGATGAGATGAAAATATCAGAAACATGATAAGTATACGAGACTTGGTTTCCATATGCGATCGTTATCATTATTGTTGAATATGACCAAATTCATCGATTTAGTCTCTGAAGAGACCGGGATCGGTAAGTGTTTTACTTATCAAAAACCACTTCAAGACTGAGATACGTGTTCTATCTCTTGGTAGTGGATATGTTTGAGATGCTAGAATCCATGTGTGGTTTCAAGATCTGTTCGAGATATGGGGATCCAATTGGGGATTCATGTTCTTTTCGAGTTATAAAGACTCGTGTGAAAGGAGTCGAAAGTGACCTCGACATTGGGAATGGCTAAAGACAAAGTAGGATATCCAATCTGGGGTTTGTAGTCTTTCGACAAGGTATATCAACTCCATATCTAGAGTATGCATATCGATGTTACATGCGGGAGTTGATGGTAATTGGTTCTATGTGGTTCTGGTTCGCTCGTTCGGGGGTGGGCTAGTTGTGTTTACCTTATGATATATTTTATCTAGAGATATATGATGCTCAACAGGTGTTTTCTGATCCTTGTGCATGGAGATTGGGTTTTGGCTTGACCGAAGGGATCTCCATGGAAAATCCAATATGCGAACGTTCCTTATCGGTTTTGATTGTACCCTCTAATATGCTGTTGAATGTAACCAATGTAACCATTCCAGATATGTTATATATTTATATTCTTCACCTTAGGCATTATCTAATATATCACCTTATGTACTTATTATATGATGGTTCTTTTGAGGGGATAACCATTATGACATTCCATGCGGTCTCAAAAGTACTGTTATATGTTGATGACATATTTCTTAAGTTTCTCATACCAGACTTATGTTTGATGCATGGTTTTTGTTTTCCCCAAATTCCTCGTGTGCTCTTTTGAGTAGTCTGAGAAAGTCTAGTTTTCGTTGATGTTCATTGGAGCATGAGAAGATAAGCTGGATGTTTCACCTACCGTAGTATTCTTATTTCTGCTGCATTACTATATTCTACATATCAGCATTTGTAAGGATAGACGGTTATAATTGTCCAGGATGATGATAGTACTTAGGTTTTGTATCTCCAAAATTTTTGTATCGATGTAACCATTTGTACTGTTCTTTCGATATTATATATTATTATTTCGCCGTGAGATTCTGATATTGTGTCATCTTCTTTCTTATTCTATTTCCTTTTTTATTTTTTCCTTAAAAATTCGTCTTTCCAACATTTCAGTGCTCGGCATACCGTGGAAGAATTGGTGTCAACATTTGGGATTCAAAAAGGCGGGTCCTTACAAAAAGCATCGGAATAAACTATAAATGGCTTCGTCCCATCTGGTAACACCAAAAATGGTGCACTATTCAATTCCTCCTTCAACTTGATAAAATCATCTTCATATTTTGCATCCCACGAGAAAACTAGATTCTTCTTTATAAGACGGGTCAGTGAGGCAGAGATCTTTGCGAAATCCTTAATGAACTTCCAATAGTAGCCTATCAAACCAAGGAAATTTCTCACCTCCGTGACATTTAGAACATGCCAATCCTAAACTGCTGCCACCTTACTAGGATCAACTACTATGCTACTTTCTGAGACGATGTGTCCTAAAAAGCATACTTCCCCTCTCTTAAAGTGGCACTTTGAAAACTTTGCCTTAAGCTTATGCACATGGAGTGTACTGAGCACCTCTACCAAATGCAATGTGTGCTCCTCCTCTCTCCTCGAATAAACTAGGATATCATTTATGAATACCATGATGAATTTGTTAAGCAACCCCCTAAATACCCGGTCATCAAATCAACAAATTAGGCAGGTGCATTGGTTATTATGAAGGGCATGACTAACCACTCATACAATACGTCGGGTGTACGGAACGCTGTCTTTTGAATACTGTCCTCGGCTACTCGCAACTAATGGAACCTGGTAGCCAGGTATAGCTGGTAGAATACTCTAGCTGTAATTAACTGATCAAAGAGATCGTCTATGTGAGGCAATGGATAATGATTTTTCTTTGTCAGATTATTCAGCTCCCTATAATCGATGCTAAGTCTCAAAGAACCATCCGCCTTGGTGGTAAAGACGATTGGTGCTCCCCATTTAAAAATTCTCATCCTGATAAAACCCTTCTCCAACAAATCATTAACCTACTTGTTCAACTCGTCTTTCCTGTAGAGCCATATATTTTAGTGGTAAGGCGACTAGTTTAGCATTCTTAACAAGATAGATCCTAAGCTCGATCTCTCTTTGGGGTGGGAGACCGGTAACCTCAGCAAAAACATCTTGGAAATCTCTCACTGTATGCACTGAAACTAAGCTCGTCATGTGATAGGTCCAATGAATATAGGTAGCTCAACATAACCGATCCTCAAGGGTCGCAATAAACCTCCAAGCTACATCCATTACACATGCCCAATCTAACTACCTTCCTATCACAGTCTAAAATAGCCACATAGATAGTCATATATTCCATGCTTAATATCAATCCATACCCATAAAATCCTAGTACAAAGGCTTCACAATCAAACTTGACCCCTAAAACAAGCAACTTCAAACCCCTAAATAACAAAGACATATAGGTTGATCCTCTTACGGGGTTTGACACAACTATAGGGTCTGTGATTGTTAACCCGCCTTTTGGCAAGGCCGTAAACAAGCGGATTTAACTAAATCGGTTGCTCGGTTGTCGAGACTAGAATACGATGGGTTTTAGTCAATTGGATGGATAGACGATCAATCATGGATGGTAATCATGATTATGAAGCCAGGATTCGGCATATTCGATGGACAAAAGTCGCAGGATACTCGAAATACAAGTTTTGACAAAAGTTGAGTTGTCGCGGGTTGCCTGGAGTTTGCTTCGAGTTGTATTTGGACTTGCTTCGGGTTTTCTTGATGGTTTCTCCGAGTCATCCAGGATAATGCTCCGGGTCAGCTGGAAGCTGGGTTGGTAGGAGTCTGGAGTGGGTCGGCAAGTTGGAGTCTGGAGTGGGTCGGCATGTTGGAGTCTCGAGTGGGTAGGCATGTTGGAGTCTGGAGTGGGTCGGCATGGTGGAGTCTGGAGTGGGTCGGCATGGTGGAGTCTCGAGTGGTTCAGCATGTTGGAGTCTGGAGTGGGTCGGCATGTTGGAGTCTCGAGTGGATCGGCATGTTAGAGTCTCGAGTGGGTTGGCATGTTGGAGTCTGGAGTAGGTCGACAAGTTGGAGTCTCGAGTGGGTAGGCATGTTGGAGTCTCGAGTGGTTCGGCATGTTGGAGTCTGGAGTGGATCAACATGTTGGAGTCTGGAGTGGGTCGACATGTTGGAGTCTCGAGTGGTTCGGCATGTTGGAGTCTCGAGTGGATCGGCATGTTGGAGTCTGGAGTGGGTCGGCATGTTGGAGTCTCGAGTGGGTAGGCATGTTGGAGTCTCGAGTGGGTCGGCATGTTGGAGTCTGAAGTTGGTCGGCTTTTGGAGTCTGGAGTGGGTCGACATGTTGGAGTCTGGAGTGGGTCGGCATGTTGGAGTCTCGAGTGGGTCGGCATGTTGGAGTCTCGAGTGGGTCGGCATGTTGGAGTCTGGAGTGGGTCGGCATGTTGGAGTCTCCAGTGGGTCGGCATGTTGGAGTCTGGAGTGGGTCGGCTGATGGAGTCTCGAGTGGGTCGGCATGTTGGAGTCTGGAGTGGGTCGGCATGTTGGAGTTTGGAGTGGGTCGGCATGTTGGAGTCTCGAGTGGGTCGGCATGTTGGAGTCTCGAGTGGGTCGGCATGTTGGAGTCTGGAGTGGATCGGCATTTTACATACTCCAGGAAAGCAGTGGTCGGCTGTATGGACTTGACTATGATCCTAATGGGCCCGGATCACTCAACAAGCCTAGTAATTCGGATTTTGCCTATAAATACAACAAGCGGGGCTTCATAAAAGGTATCTTCATTCCGTTTCCCTTCTTCTTCCTCATTAAGGCTACTCTGCCATAATTGTTTTGAAAACTCCGGATTGTAACTGTAATTGATTCTCATATCAATAAAAAGGAAAATTTTGGAGTGGACATAGGCCAGAGTCAGCCGAACCACTATAAATCCACTATTTTTCTGCTTTCTTTTTAATTTTTACTGCTCTTCATATTTATACTCTCTACATACGCTCTATCTATTATCTGTGACTATTAGTTGGTGCTTTCATTTCCGTTTGGGTGTTAGTGACAATTTTGGCGCTAACATATTGGTGCTTTCATCGAGAAAGCTATCACTCAGGGATTCTAAAGCTTGGACTTTGGATTTAAAGGCTTAGGAACTCAGATTCTTGGGAAGCTATGGCAAAGCAATCAACAAGGAGACAAAGAGCGGAAAGAAGTCAGCATGAAGGAAGTCATGAGACTTCCTCAGGAGCTAATCAGACCTCAGTTTTCATCACTAGAGATGAGATGGAAATGATGATGGATGCTATGAAGGAAGGGATACTGAAAAGGCAGGAGGAAATGATATAGAACCTACTCCAACAGGTTGGACAAGTTGGAGTGTAAAACCAAAGGAATGGAGTAGCAGGTGATGTTGGAAATGAGGATCACGAAGCTAGAGCGACAGGAACAGAGGCAGCCTGGAATCAGGACCAAGGGCATGAAGCGACCGGAGTATGGGATAGAGTTGGACCATCGGGAACGGCCTTTGAACTAGGGGGCATGCCCCCGAATCGTGTAGGCTCCATTCCAGTAAGGATACCAGGCGATGCTGGGCAATTTGGCGTTAATAGGGAAGTGGATGCTCATCCAGAAAGGCAGGTCCCAGGATTCCCTCGTGGACCCGGGGGGCAGGTTGGAGACAACGGACGTAGACCATTACTTGATGACAATGACAGGTTAGCGGACGTAATCAGATGGGCTATGAGGGGAGGATTGGTGAATAGAGATTTGGAGGACGTGAACAGGAGCCCCTTCACTCCTATGATCAGGCAAGCAAGGAATCCGTCGGATTTCAAACTACCATCGTTGGAAATGTATGATGGGAAAATAGATCCCACGGTTCACCTAACAAGGTATATGAGGCACATGGAAGTACTGGGGGCATCGGAGGAA
Source organism: Allium fistulosum (assembly GCA_030737815.1). NCBI lineage: Eukaryota > Viridiplantae > Streptophyta > Magnoliopsida > Asparagales > Amaryllidaceae > Allium > Allium fistulosum. Next base: position 1,531,892,611 of record CM060902.1, read on the forward strand.
GTCATGGCACAGTGCTTCCCTTTGTATTTGACAGATATAGCGGCACTATGGTTCAGACAACTGGAAAGTGGCTCTATTGGAACATGGATGGAGCTGATTGATAGGTTTATAAGGCAATTTCGGGTCCACATCGTGAGACCTAGGAGTGTGATGACTTTGACATCGATGAAGTAATGGAAGGGAGAATCACTTAAGGATTCTTAACCAGATTCAATGCGGCAGCGGCTTCGGTGGATCGACCTAATCCGTCGATGGTTCTGATGGCGGCAGTCTCAGGGATTGCGGATAATTCAGATTTTAAGATATCGTTGGAGCGGGATCCACCAATGGATCTCGGGGAATTTTACTATGAAGAGGAAAGGTTTCTAAGACAGGAAGATGCGAAGGCTGAAAGAGAAGGGAGAGAGGTAGAGGTTTATGTGGAAAAAGGTGGAGGTCCACCCAGGGAGGATTCAAACAAGGATGACAGAGGCAAAAGGAAAATGGATAGCGAAAACACATCGAAAAGGCAACGAAAGGAATCAAAATTCTCTTCTTATACGGATTTGAATGAGACTCTGGAAAGAATTTATTTAGATACTCGAGGACGCCTCCAGTATCTAAGGCCAGCAAAGAGGGAACCCTCAGAGCACGAACGGGCATCGGGAAAGCATTGCCTATTCCATGAGCTGGATAGGCATAACACAAATGACTGCAGGCATTTGAAGGATATCATTGAGGAACATATAAGGAATGGTAATTTACAACAGTACATAAGGAATCGAGCTGTGGTAGTGGAACATGAGCAACTGCCCACATCAGATGAAGCTGGCACTTGATCTAGGCATCATCGCCTTATTATCAACTGAATTGATTTTTGGCTTTGAATAAGTAGTAAACCCCAAAGTAAGGCGGCTAAGTCACTTACACATGTATGGAATCAAGGATGGTCTCTAGGCATGCTCTGAGATGATGATATACCGTGATGCTCGGGTTTATGAAATTTTGTTTTTTCTATTTTCTATGAACTCTAGTTTCTTTCTTGGTACTACGGACATTTGATTTTCTTTATTGTATGGACTTTTATTTTATCAATGGAACTCTGTGTTGATTGGATTTGGAATATTAATGTACTAAATAGTATAGGTCACACGGTTAATGTCCCGATCGGAGAAACGGGGCAAAAATCGCATGTCACGAGTCCCTTCGTCGGAGAGTGATGGAATGGAATCTAGCGTGGAATGGACCGAAGAATATAAAAGTCCTCGACCGAAGAGTCGAAGCTAGAGAATATAAAGTCCTCGACCGGAGAGTCGAGGCCGGAGAATATAAAAGTCCTCGACCGGAGAGTCGAGGCCGGAGAATATAAAGTCCTCGACTGGGGATCGAGGCCATAGAAGGATACCCTACGGATTAAGTCCTTGACCGGAGAGTCGAGGTTGGAGTAGGATAAAATAACCCAAATTTGAGTTACAGGACCCAGAGAGGTCCTAAATCTGGGTATGGACCCAGTGAGCTCTCGGATATGGATTATAGGACCCAGCGAGGTCCCAACTTTGGATATGGACCCGATAATGTCCCGAATATGGATTATAGGACCCGACGAGGTCCCGGCTTTGGATATGGACCCGACGAAGTCCCAGCTATGGATTATAGGACCCGTAGAGGTCCCGGGCTTGGATAAATGATCCAGAGAGATCATGGATTCGATTAACGTATCTAAGGCTATTCAAAAAACACCTTCCAAAGCAAGGCATGTTTTGGGTGGCAAATGTTAACCTGTATTTTGGCAAGGCCGTAGATAGGCGGATTTAACTAAATCGGTTGCTCGGTTATTGAGACTGGAATCCAATGGGTTTTAGTCAATTGGATGGATAGACAATCAATCACGGATGGTAATCACGATTATGAAGCCGGGATTCGGCATATTCGATGGACAAAAGTCGCGGGATACTCGCAATACGAGTTCTGACAAAAGTTGAGTTGTCGCGGGTTGCCTGGAGTTTGCTTCGAGTTGTATTTGGACTTGCTTCGGGTTATCTTGATGGTTTCTCTGAGTCATCCAGGGTAATGCTCCGCGTCGGTTGGAAGCTGGGTCGGTAGGAGTCTGGAGTGGGTCGGCATGTTGGAGTCTAGAGTGGGTCGGCATGTGGGAGTCTCGAGTGGGTAGGCATGTTGGAGTCTGGAGTGGGTCGGCATCTTGGAGTCTGGAGTGGATCAGCATGTTGGAGTCTGGAGTGGGTCGGCATGTTGGAGTTTGGAGTGGGTCGGCATGTTGGAGTCTAGACTGGGTCGGCATGTTGGAGTCTGGAGTGAGTAGGCATGTTGGAGTCTGGAGTGGGTAGGCATGTTGGAGTCTGGAGTGGGTCGGCATGTTGAAGTCTGGAGTGGGTCGGCATGTTGGAGTCTCGAGTGGATCGGCATGTTGGAGTCTGGAGTGGGTTGGCATGTTGGAGTCTGGAGTGGGTCGGCATGTTGGAGTCTGGAGTGGGTCGGCTGTTGGACTCTGGAGTGGGTAGGCATGTTGGAGTCTGGAGTGGGTTGGGTTGGCATGTTGGAGTCTGGAGTGGGTCGGCATGTTGGAGTCTATAGTGGGTCGGCATGTTGGAGTCTGGAGTGGGTCAGCATGTTGGAGTTTGGAGTGGATCAACATTTTACATACTCCAGGAAAGCAGTGGTCGGCTGTATGGACTCGACTATGGTCCTAATGGGCCCGGATCACTCGGCAAGCCCAGTAACTCGGATTTTGCCTATAAATACAGCAAGCGGGTCTTCAGAAAAGGGATCTCCATTCTGTTTCCCTTCTTCTTCCTCATTAAGGCTACTCTGCCATAATTGTTTTGAAAACTCCGGATTGTAACTGTAATTGATTCTCATATCAATAAAAAGGAAAATTTTGGAGTGGACGTAGGCCAGAGTCAGCCGAACTACTATAAATCCACTGTTTTTTCTACTTTCTTTTTAATTTTTACCGCTCTTCATATTTATACTCTCTACATACACTCTATCTGTTATATGTGACTGTTAGTTTGTGCTTTCATTTCCGTTTGGGTGTTAGTGACCAATTTTGGCGCTAACAGTGAATATACTAGCGTGTAAGTGTAAGTCATCAACAAGTCTACTAGAAATGAAAGAATGTGATTCCCAGTATCAAATAAAGTGCAAATAGATAAACCATAAAGAGTCAACACACCTTCGATGACCACTTTCTTACACTTATTTGCTTCTAGCTGTGCACTTGAGCTAGGGATTACTTCTAGTACATAACATGGAATCACCTGAGTAGAAGTCTGAGTAGATGCTTTTAGTGGTTCTTTGCAAGCTCGCTTCAAATGCCCAATATAATCGCAGTTATAGCACTTTATCTTTGAGCAATCCAACCTACACTCCTTAGCAAAGTGCCCCGGTTTTCCACACCTATTACAATTCATATCCTTCTTATGAATCTTCCCTTTCGGTCCGAATCCTCCCTTCTTCCTATTCTTCTGGTGTCCTTTCTCTCTAACCTTCTGAGCCTCCTCCTTCACTTCCACCTTGGAGATAGTTTTAAGTAAAGGCATCTCCACTAGCCCTTAATAAGTAGGAACCATTGGAATGTGACTCAAAGCTAAACCTTGGAGAGGTTGGTTTAGCCGCTTAGAAAATTTAAGAGCCTTCTTGTATGGTGCACTAACCAACTCCATACCAAACCTAGCTAGGTTATTAAACTAATTTACATACTCCTTGACTATCATGTCCCTCTGCTTAAGATGGATAAACTTTTCTAGCTAAACACCTTCCTCTACTGTAGAAAGGAACTTCATCTCAAATCTTCTATGGTAGTCACCCCAAGAAATATCACCTCCATCGGTCTCAAACTCAACATCGTCCCACCAGCTCTATGCCTCACCCTGTAGCTGCCATGTAGCTAACTAACTCTTCACAACATCAGTCAATCCCATCAAACCAAAGTTCATATTACAAGCGCAGATCCATGTCCTCGAATCTATGTAAGATTCTGTTCCTATATATGGCTTGCCATTAAGACTAGAAAAATCCTTGCACACTTAGCAAAGTCTACAGCGATAGGGGGCAAGCAGGAGCAACACCTGTCCCCTCGCTTGTAAGTACCGACAGAACCATACCTGGATGTTCACGCCCGGGACCTCGACTGCATTGCCAGAGCCTGAACCAGTAGGATCATTCGTCTTTTATCTATATGAATTTTAAGAACTTTATTAGCAATTTTTCGCAGATAGTATAGGTACGAATAAGAGAGAGAACATAGACCCGAATCAAGATAGCATAGGCACTATAGAGAGATTACGGTATGTATAAAATATTTGGAAAAACTCTTTGAAAAGTCTTTACTTATATACATATATATTTTAAAAAATCCATTTCGAATAACTTTGAAAATCCTTTTTAGAAACCATTTTTTTTCAAAAAATTTCAACCATGTTATCTCAATACAGTCCTAATCCCTAAGAAACATTTAACCTATGCTCCAATACCAACAATGACAACCCGCACTTCGCGACATACCGATCCAAAGGTCAGTGTGGCTTTCGGCCTCACGTCGTGTCGAGAAATGCGGACCATCGGGGTTTTAACTTTTAACATTTCAGAGACTAATACAAGCAGATATAATCTAAGATATACAATACTTTTAGAACTCACTACAGAAGAAATAAAACAAAATATTAGATAGAAATATATCCATCCCAGAAAATATCCAAATCACAGTCTCAGAAACCAGTATGTGGTCCAATATCGAGTACATAGAAAAATATAGGTCTGATACATGATGCAAAATGTACTGATAAGCTAGAATAATATATGGAGAGTAAATATGATAAAAGAAGATTCCAAATATAGGATCAAGTCTCCAAGATCAAGAATGAGCCAATCACCTGCTCCCCCGTCCACCTGTGGTGGAAGAAAGATGGAAAAAGAATGGGTCAAACATAAACTCTAGTGAATGAGTACAAGTTTAATATGTGATGATCATGTGTAGTTAACTTCAAAACTATTCTAAATGACATAGGGTGTGCTACAAGTTTCCATGAACTCCTAAGCTCCAATACCTAAGGATTCTTATCTAACACAAAGGGTCGAACTATAAATCGAACCTCACACTAGCGATCGACAAACGCTCCTAGAGCTATCAGGTGAGAACAAACCGCCCGTAGGTGACTGTAGAAATCGCTCTCCCATTAGTACCTATATTATCACTATGTATGGAGAGGGAGAACCCTAAAATACAAACTCGTTGTGCGACTTATCATATGCACCACTGTTCACCTCTCAATCGTAGTGCAAAATGCTTCTTATCGTACTGCTCCGACGTCCAACTGTACCATGTCGTGCTAGAACCGTGCGTATTAGAACTCCCATTAGTACCAGGCTCCTTTCTATTCTATAGCCTCTTATCATGATGCACTGGGCCTGACCATCCTTTAGAATCCCCCGTTAGCACCGGGCTCACTCACTTGGTATCTCCATAAGTGTTGCGCGCCCACTATGGAACACCCACTAAGTGTCTGCAAAATACATCGCCCTAATCAAGTTGTAACTCTCATTTAGGTATTTAACTGTTACCCAAACTATGATGACCTATTGTCCTTTGATAGGGTATTGACTTCCTTACTTTCACTAGCATGTATACTTAGCCCAAAATAGGCTCAAACAATCGGTTTTCCATTTATATAATTTTTTACAAAACCATAAAATTTTATTCTTTAACTTGGGCATTAGGCCGAGGTTCAAGATCTGCAATTTTTTCAGGAAAGGTCGACTGTTGTTCCTCTATGATTGACCACTACCAGTGGACCACTTAGGGTCCAGGGTTGACGTTTGCGAACAAAATGAAAGTTTTCACGATTTTTATCTATCGATTTTTGTTTGTCGTATAATCGTATGTTGATAATAGATATTATATCTTAATTAATAGATAATCGATTCATATTCCAATTAGCAATTCAATTTGGGGTTTGTTAATTTAGGGTTTGCAATTTTAATTATAAAAGGGGTTTATACATCAATTTCAAGTTTTATAGTTTACAGTATTTCAATTCTAGTCAAGTTTGCATATTTTAATTTAGGTTTTCATATAGTTCACTTTAGATTTCTAGTAACTTGAATCAATTAAAATAATTTGAATCTATGTAATAATTATCTTATTAAAATTGTTCCCACTCACCTCAAGCCTAAGCTCTTCCTATTGCTCTTGCCCGAGATTCTCTCCTCTATTCGCTAGCTACACTTGCCCTGCCTTGATTCCAAGGCTTGTTTTCTCCTAGGTTGCTTTTACTTAGTTTTAAAGTTTCAAAGTGGGGGAAGAGAGAAAATTTTGGTAAAGTTTTGTTACAGTATAGAATTATGTGAGGACTAAGGTTAGATTAAGTTGGTATTTATAGGGTTTCAAATTAATTTCGGCTGTTAGATTAGCACAGAGAGTATTTTTATAAATTCTGGTTCGCTCATCATAGCCCTTGTTCCTAAGCAATCGATCACAACTGTTTGAATGCGTCACTATAAATCAACAAAGATTGATTTTACATAAGCCTAGTTCAACCGCTCACGGTCGACCTTTGACCCTTATGGGTCGACCGATGGTAATGTTATTTTTGTGTATTTTAATTTTAATTTCATATTCAAGTTCTAATTCTTATAAACCCGTAATTTCTCTGTATTAACTCTAATTACAAAGAGTTATATGTGAAATCTTCCAGAAAATTGCTATGAACGCAATGGTGCTAGCTCCGTAGCCAATTCAGACATTTGAAAATTTCCTTTTTAGACTTTGTTTTATTTAATTTACTTTTCTTATTAAATTTCCATTTAAATTTCTATTAAATTTTGGTTAAATTTTACATAAATTTCTGGCATGTTACATGACATATAACTAGTTATAACTCTTGGTTTTACATAGCCAAATTTTTAAGACAACTTTTATTTATAAAATAAGCCTCATGCGTCAACTTTTGAGTCTTTATTTGTCCATCTAAAAGATACCCATCAAAACTATAAACCCAGCTTACTCGAATGAGTAGCCCCGAGTTATGGAAAGTGATAAAAACACTGGTCAAACATTAATTCTAGTATGAGTAATGATTTACCCTAAACAAACATATAGTGAGACATGCCATTTAAATACCGAACGAGTTTCCCCTTCACTATTCCAATCATCATTAATTACAGTATACTTCATAATAGTATCACATCAATGCCAAACATAAATCACAATCCATTATAAATGTGAGATTTCTTACACATATGTTTGAATAGTTTTTATAGTTAATTCATTTTAGATTGCCACTCAGGCCTTTCTCTTACCGGTTTGATACCGGTACTTGATACTGAAGGGTTTTACTTAGGTATTTTACCTTAATTTTACAGTGAATAGATAATTTGGTTGTGACAAAGGCCTTATACACTCATCCACGTATATTTTTGTGAATAGACATTTGGATGCTATATAAGACTTACTCCCTCGTTCACATATATTTGTATTGAATAGACAATTGGATACTACACAAGCCTTACTCTCAAGTTCTCGTATATTTGTTATGAATAGACAATTGCGCTAGACAAGCCATACTCCCTCTTTCTCATATATTAATAATGAATAGACAATTGATGCTACACAAGCCGTACTCCCTCATTCTCGTATATATTATCATGGACAGGCATGGGTTTCCCACTAAGGCCTTCCGTCAACGTTACCAAATATAATGTCATGTTTAGACATTTGGTAGCCAAACCGACCTTCCTTCAAAATTCCAAAAATAATGTCGAGTATAGACATGTTATTTCCACTAAGGCCTTATAATCACATTTTCATTATTTGTAGTGATCTAACTTGTCATCAGATAGCTTTCCTAAGTTCGATCTTAACCTTCTTCTCTTTAAATAAGTTATTTCTCTAACTTATTATTTTCCATGGTCATCTCATCTCTATAAAATAGTCGATCATACTTGGAAACCGGCTTTCAAAGTGTACTACCCTTGTTTTTCTTAGAAAATTATAGCTTCCTTAGCCATCGCATGCTGAGCTTCATATAGGCTACTACATATTAAATTCAACTAAGCTATGGTAAGTTGATAGTTTTATTAGCTATCGCAGGTTGACCTTTACTTAGTTATCGCATGTTAAGCTCTTATGAGCTATTGGAAGTCAACGCATTCTAGGGCTATCTTATGTTGACCATTATCCGGTTATCACATGTTTAGTTTAAGTTAGTCATCGCAAGTTGACACCAACCTAGCCATCACAAGTTGACTCTATTTTGGCTATCTCAAGTTGATCCCAACTTGGCTATCGAAAGCTAAGTATATAAGTGCTATCACAGATTGAGGTTTATAAGCTATCGTAAGTTGACATTCATACATTGTCGCAAGTAGATTATATTACAAATATCGTTGGTTGACAATAGTTGTCACATATTATCATGGCATTTCAATAATTAACTTGAAAACTATTTTGTTTCCATTAAAAGAAACTACTTTTCACCTAAATTAAATATATGTCGAAGTCTCATTGGTTTACCAAAGCTTTATAGTTTGCTTTCCAGAATTTGTTAATTACTTACTTAATTAGTTTACTCGTTAATAATTAACTCTTTCCTTTGTTTCTTAATTCATAACAATTAAAAAATGGATGGGAAAAACCCAAAAATTCAACAAAAATTCCAATTTTTATATTTTTCCTCCTATAAAATTTCCTATCCAAAACAATTATTTTTAATATTTTAAATAGTTAATTACGAAATTAGGTCTTTCCTCGACTTAGAAAATTAATATAAATTTCATATAATTTCAAGAAATTATGAAATTAAGTACCATTGGTACCAAAAAGTGGCACAAAAACTAAAGAAATTAAGTAAAGAATGGAAATGAAGAAATGTAAATGGGAAATGAGTAAAAACAAGATGCCAAAACATTTATAGTGGTTTGGCCAACTGTTGCCTATGTCCACTTGAAATTTCTATTGATTATCTTGCTATTTTTCAAGTACAATTCTTATGGTTCGATACTACTTCACAGGTGATTACGAGGAAATATATTATAATTGCAAGGAATCAAAAAGGTCTCTGAAAATAGCCCATAGCCTCCTATTCATAGCTGTAGGTTGTCAAAAAATGCTCCACCGGGTCAGCAATATTGATGGATCAATGTCGGTCCATAGATATGGCTGGCACCGATCCATAAGATCTTCATATGGATCGATTATGATACTTCGTGGTGTGGCGACTTGTTGTTTGCTTTATGATTCCTATCTTGTTTGCATGGTTATTGTCTTGTTTCTGGCCCGATAAGATGGATCGGTGAAGGAGTAGAGTTGCTGATTTTAGTTGCTCGAGCCATTCAATAGCAAATAATGTGCGATCGATCAATGGAGCCTGAATTAGGGTGCTGGCATCATAACTTGGCAATAGGAGGAAAATGGGACATTTCTAAAGGAGTTCCATGGATCGGTACAGATCCATGGGAATGGATTTGTACCGATCCATCACTTTGATGGATCTGGCCTTGTAGTTTTTGGGATGGTCTTGTTTCCATCCTGTGATGTTGGTTGTACTTGGTTTCTAGACTCTTTGGTTAATTCTTCGGGATTCCTGCCTTGATAGCTTTCAAGTTTGCCTTATCTATTCCATTCAGATACTGCCTGGTCAAAAGACTTGATATCACTTGCCCCCAAAGTACATCTTGTTTCAAGACACGATGTACTTTCAATCGAGACAAGTCGGGATAGCCACATCAGACTCCGATTCTTGCTTTGTATAGTTGTTATCCTTCTTTCGACCTTTTCAGTAAAGTGTCGTATCTCTAGCCATTCGTTATGATGCTTTGCTAGCATCTGGCTCTATAAAGCTGAAGTGTGCTCTCATGATCTGTCATTCTGAGCTTGGTAATTTTGAACTAATTCCTTTTTTGTTTCTTTCAGTTTTGAATATGCTTTTCCTCGATTCCAGTTATGGAATGTTGAGCATGCACATGTACATGTACATACACACACATTCTCGTGGAGTTTTCTAAGCATATGCACACATACATACATGCATATATGGGTCTTCGTCCCTTTTTTTAAACATCTTTTGGTACTGATCCATGGGCATGGATCGATACAGATCCAAACCTTAGAAATAGGCTACTTTGTTGCCTGGAAGTACGGGATTGGGGGAATTATATACCCGATCCTTCTTTCCTTCTCTCCACTTCATTCATGCCATCTAATTTTGAGCTATCGTATACCATTAAAGTGATTCACTATGAACTTTCTTCATCTTCGCTGCCCGAACTCTCAAAATGCTGCCTCCACTCTCCAACTTGAACTCGTCGTCGAACACACCATAAGGATCGTTCCTGATCCATATGGTTGTCAAACATAGCCTTAGGTCCGGACCTTAATACTCAAATCAAGCAATTCCTTTGAGCTACAGTATCCTTAGGAAGATGATGGCGACGATAGTGAGGCTGGAAGTGCTTCTTGTAGACGTTCATGCTTGTTATCGGGGAGATGATGGAAAATGGCCAAAAGCCCTTCCAAAGGGATGGATCAGTACCGATCCAACCCTTGGTGGATTTTGGTTTTTGACTCACTTTTTAGCCCTGCAATGTTTGACATATTTGAGCTTTTCCAAACAATATCTCCCAAGCTCCATGACATATAGAATGCGTGGATGATGACGTGAAACCCATTGGAACAGTCAGCGATGATGGTTATCTTGGATAAACTCCAAACTTTTAAGCGAACTGTTGCATAATATCGAAAATTGGCACTACACGACATTGCATGACACTGTAGCTTGCATCACATTACACTGTGTTCTCACTTTAGCACAGGGATAACTTTTAATCTTTTTGATATAACTTGTATGTTAAGTATTGATAGTTATGTGTCATAGATGTTCCGAGTGTTTCTCCGCTCAAGCAGTAGGCCTATCAGTTTCCAAATACGCCGAGTCAGATACCGAGTCGACCTCGACTACAGTTCCTTTTGCACGACAAACTCCAGTGCAACCTATTCCCCAACCTGAAAATCTACAAGCAGAACAACCTGCTCCGGAAGTTCCAATGGAGCCTACAAAAGGCCCAAAAGTCGAAGCTACTCCTGACACACTTGATGATGCCTTCATATTAGATGATCCAATAGATTATGTGTCATCAAAAATTAAGGAGGGATCACTTAGGAGGATCTGCGAGAAACACGGTATCCTGTTTGAGGATGTGTTAGTTCCTACACTCTACCAAAGGGCACATCACCCCTTAGATAGTTATATAGCCTGCAACAAATACATATTCTTGGCAGGATGCATCCCACCATTCAATCAGTTTATCCAATGAGTCTTGCACTTTACGAGGTTAGCTCCGACTCAGCTCCATCCGAAAAGCTATGTGTCCCTTCATAGCTTGTTTATCATCTTCACTCGTCATTTCAACTGAGTTCCCACTAATCAAGAGATTCGATACCTATTCAGGTTCAAGCACTGTAATAGAAATCCTTTCCTCATTTTCTTAGAGCCATCCAAGGTTTGTCGAATTATGGTCGACATCTAAAATACACTAAGCTATTTCAAGGACGAATTCTTTTTTATTCATTGTTCTTTGGGGTTTGCATAACAATGATTGTCTGCACGTAAGCTCCATTCTTGTCCTTTTCAAACAAGTCCACGTCCGTAGTTCTTTTATCACTGAACGTCTTTTTCATTCTTTCAATATGTACTACACAGGCCCATCAATGCTGCTATGGAAGAGACTCTCCGACAGCTTCACGAAATTCCAATGGTAGAGAGAGAGACTACGACACTGCTTACTGACAAGAATTTGCGAGCCTATAACTTGTTGGACCTAGATCGTAGTGTTGGTCCTGCTTTTGAAGCCATTGATAGTAGTGCGGACGATTGACCATCTGAAGATAACAGGGATCATTCACCGACGCCCTTAGTTCAAAGTCCAATTATTGAGGCTGAAGGAGTAGGAGAAAGCTTTGATGAAGGTGATGGTGATGGAGCTGGTCATGATGACGATGATGTGGGCCATGAGACATCTGTTGATGAGGGCAATGACGACCATTAACCTCTTTAAAGCAAAAGTCTCATGATTGAACTCACAAAAAGGAAGAATCTGACTCCGCCTCTGCTAGTAACAATTGCATTTGAAATTTCCATACAGACTTCTGAGGATATGTATGCTGATCCGGGGCTAATTCCTAACGAGATCCCTTCTTATGGCCTTGCGAATATGAGTATTGGGTATGTTGGTTCCCCTATTCATTTCCAAGAAGATGTGTCTTCAACCAAAGCAGGGTAGATTACTCCTGTCAGCAAAATTCTAACCCACATTCCGTCGAGGGGACACTAGGACACTTTTATGCACACACACATACGCTGCACTTTGCTCAGCTTACATCGTGTTCTAGTTTTGTCAAGGCTAATTTATCTTCATTTCAATTGCAGATTCAATGGAACGACGCGGTTTGTACGAGGATTATGAGGATCAGATGGCATATCAGTAGAGACACAAACCACCCATGTGACCCTACAAGACCAATCATAATTTTGATTCTAGCCGGCAATCAAGCCGTGATCGAGGAGGTAGTGAGAAGAACTATAGGCCATATGACTCGTCATCGAGGAGTCGATCTAGATCCAGGTCACCCCCATCCATGGGTTCGAAAAGGCACTCCAGCCGACACGATGACATTCCTTGTGATGACTCCTCTCGTGCATCCCTCTCCACCAAGCACATGGCACTGTCTTATACTTCATAGCATTTCGATCGACCGTCGAAATCCACTGCTTCTGATTCCTCTCAACATAGAGCTAGTAAAATACCTATTGAGCAGCCTTCTGAACAGCCTATTGTTGAAGCAGACTAGCCAGTCACATCCAACCCCTAGATAGCTAAATTGCAACATCGCTTCCTAAAAATCAACTTTAAAGGTGCATGTTTGCCTCCAATTTGAAAGATATTCCTTATGATATCAAGGGTCAGACGGTAGCATGCGTTGGTGACGTGTACGATCGATACTTCACTTGGAGTAGGTTGTTCGAATAAATTTCTGAATATCCCGAGACCTTGGAGACTGAGACTGCGGGATTGCATCTTATGGTGAATCAGAACAATGAGACTATCGCTCGTATGGATGCAGAGGTCATCAAGCTAAAGATGACAAAGGTGGAAGCTGACCAGAAAGTCAAGGACTTAAATGGGGCAATCGAGGGGGAAAGAAAAGACCACTTAAGCCAAGTTGAATCTGTTAATCATAGGAATTTTGAGCTGGCTGAAGAGATGAAGGAGCTGAATGCACAACTTGAAAAAGAATATAAGGAGAAAGGGGCAACCCTTCAAATAGCTTAAAACTACCATGAAGAAATGCTCGACACTCGTCAACAGATGGACGATGCGTTGGACAAAGCCAAGAAAGTGGATGAGTTGGCGGCAAACGCGGAGATACAAGTTAAAGACAAGTTTGAGCCACTCATCACAAATTAAAATGCTAACATACTCAAGTTCAGAGTTTTGGCGTGGCTTGGCAAAGGCTATCTCCGAGCACTAGCATTGGCCTAGGAGAAGATTGTGCGCGGAGAGCAGCAACATTCAAAAGGAGGTGAGGTAAATTTGACAGAGCTAGAAAGCTAAAATCTAAGTCTAACAGAAATTGACATGCTCAGAGCAAATGAGCTTATCTTACACCTAGAGTTGGATACTGCAGTTCAGAAAGATCAAGACGAAGGCTCCGGCACTACTCCTCAGGAGCTTGCTATTGGTCTCACTTCTTAACCTCCAATTGGATCTATTGCTCCGTTTTTCCCTCTGTACGACCCAAATGCACCGCAAATGTAGAAAACAAGCATTTTCTTCCATTCAAGAAGGGAATTCAGATGGTACGCCCACCCTTTCAAAGCCTCAATCTGGTGGAGGTATATTGTTGACCTCACCCATACTTGAGAAGGCGCACGTGACACTAGTCGATGTTGCTAATCTCTCCTTTCATCCTTCTCAAATTTCTGGCCAGCTTGCGATTTCTAGTCTCCCGAAGGAGGGATTCCAACTAGGACAACAAGAAACAATGACCGAATCAACGGTCATGACTATTTCTGGGATGACTGTGAACATTCCAATTGGTGAAAGTTCGAGCCCTGGCATGCAAATGATTCATGCTTTGCAAGAAGAAGGGCTTGGTGACCTTCAGTGTAAGCAAGCTGACGATGATATTCAAATCACCGGGCGATTGATCTTGCTTAAGGGCTTTCAATGAGTGAGGTTCTTGAACAGCAGCTCAAGTTTTCTATAGAGATTAAGCAAGACAAGGTCCAGTTCATCCCTTTTCCTCTATCTATCACTTTGCCTGGTGAGGTCATTTTTGTTCCAGTCACGCTACCTATGTCCGAAAGTACTCAAGGCGTGTCTACTGCCTTGTTGCATAGTTCGCCTTCGAAGGGCAAAGGAAGTAGAGGGAGATCAAGGAAGAAACCTGAGGGGTCCAGTGTGCCATCTTTTACGAGGAGAAGAAGAAGTCTAAGAAGTGATCATTTGTCTCCTTTATGTTTTTGGTTGTATAGCCGTAGGACCTATTTTGCTTTTTGTTTTTAGGCTGGCTTTGTGTGGGTTTGGCCCCCATTTTTGCTTTCAGTTTAGATGTCAATAACAGTTGTACTTTTCCTCCAAGTCTTATTTTGACTGTGAATAATATAGACTTTTTATTTCACTCGAATCTTGTGTGTATTTGACTAAGTGTTTGAGAAATGTGCTTTATATTGAACATGTTTGCGAGCCACTTCTCATCATTGTCATTGGACTTAGTTACTAGCATATTCTGTCGTTTAGGTGGGTAAGGGATGTTTATTAGAGTGTCTATCCGCATATGCCCTCACATGACCATGTCCAACTTCGAAACTTGGTCGAATTCCAATTGCTTGGAGAAATAACTTAAACATTCCTTTTGGGGATGTTTTATATGCGATCACACCTAACTCTGGGCTTCAATCAAAATGATTCATTTCAAGATGGCAGTGTGGGCATCCTACTTTAGGATGCGTGCTCTAACCACAGTAAACAGTAGGCGTCGGTTGAGAGTTAGCCACTTAAGATATTGGTTTGGACATTCTATCCAAGATGTTTACTTGGGATCTTGCCTAACTTCGGGCGTGGATCGTAGTTTGTAGGAGATCCCGCCTAACTCCAAGCACAGACCTTTCATCTTGCCTACTATGGGCAAGGTATGGATGCCCTATCAAACTCTAGGCATGAGCTATAAAGGCAAACCATCTTGTTCAGCCTTTGAATGTTTATACTCCTACCCCCAAGTCATAAGTAAGAGGAGTTTTAGGTATCTATCTCTGGATACCAAGTGTAGTTGAGCTTCATGCATCCGATCATGGGCTACATTATCTTAGTTGGCACCTATATTTGGGTACCTGCATACTTGCATTTCGCATACGTAGGTTTAATTAAACACAACACTCTTCATAGTGTAAATCAAGTATAAATAGATTTAGAGCTCAGGAAGTCACTTCTTTTATAAAAATTAGAAATTATAGATTCTTTTTTACTATACAGCTTTGATTAAATATGTACAAATTTACATTCAAGTGAAATAGCATCATAAGTGCTCGCTATTCCATACCCACGGGAGTGAAATCCCGTCCACCATTGCTAGCTTAAATTTGCCATCTCCAAGCTTATGTTCTATTGCATATGGATCTTCCCAACTCGGGCCCAAGTTTAGAGGGCCAGGGAAGACTCGTTTGAAAATGAGGTTTCCAATTTCAAAGGTTCGAGTTCTAATCTTGGTGTTGTAGTATCGAGCGACTTGGCTTTGATGGGCAGTTGCCCTCAAGTTGGCTTCATCATGCTTCTCATCGATCATATCGAGGGACTCCAGCAGGAGTTTCTCATTCGTCCCTATGTCATAATAATGAGTCACTCGATGAGAAGGTACTTCAAGTTTAACTTGGATCATAGCCTTTGATAAGCCAGGGTGAAGGGAGAGTGGATGGTCACGAATTTGTGGGTCATTCGATAAGCCCAAAGTGCCAATGGAAGTTCATCAACCCACTTGCCCTTGACCTTCTCCAATCACTTTTTAAGAACGGACTTGATAATCTTGTTTACTACTTCAACCTATCCATTCACCTGAGGGTGTGCCACCGCTACAAATCTCCGCTCAATGTGATGCCGGTGGCATAAATCTTTGAACCCGGTGTTGTCGAATTAGGTCGCGTTATTGAAAATAATCATTTTTCGAACTCCAAAACGACAAATGATGTTTTTGACCACGAAGTTGATTACTTTTTTATGATGATTTTGGCTAATGGCTCTGCCTCAGCCATTTGGTGAAGTAATCAACAACGACGATGGAGTATTTAGCACCACCTATAGAACCTAAATGATATCGATTCCCCAAATTATAAATGGCCAAGGACTGACCATTTGAGTGATCTCAATTAGCGAGACTCTTGGAGTCTTAGCGAATCTCTGGCACCTGTCACACTTTCAGGTGTAATCAGCTGCGTCTCAGTTGATAGTAGGCCAGAAATACCTGTAATGAAGGATCTTCTTCGCTAGGGTTTGTCCCCCGGTGTGGTCACCATAGGACCATTTATGTACTTCTCTTAGGACATTCTTGGCCTCATCATTGCAACACACCGAAGCATAGGAACTGGGAATCCCTTTCTATAAAGTACTCCCTCTTGCATAATGAAACTTGAAGCTTTACAAAGGAGTTGAGGTTGCTTGCTTTTCCTGTCAGGAAGGACCCCTCTCTGCAGATAATTCTTTATTGGAGTCATCCATGACTCCTCACATTTGGCCTCCAAGATCCAATCAACGTCCATCTGGTCCATGCTCGGAGCCGATAGCACTTCCACTAGGACCAGGCCCATGAGCTGCTCATCTCCAGAACTGGTTAACTTAACCAGTGAGTCGACCTTCGCATTTTCCTCTATGGGAACATGTGTTATGGTGTAATATTCAATATCACTAAGCAGCTCAAGGGCTTGGTTGAGATGAGGAGCCATCCTCGCTCCTTTTGTCTGAAACTCTTTTCTCAACTTGACATACCACTAGTTGGGAATCACAGAAGATTTGTAAATTTTTAACTCCCAGCTCCTAGACGATCTTGAGTCTTGGGATCAAGGCCTCATACTCCGCTTCATTGTTTGTTGTAGGAAAGTCGAGTTTCAGAGTGTAAAAAATCAAAACATTCCTCGAGAGTCACCAGCACGACTCCAGCACCAGAACAACGTCATTAGATTCGCCATCAATGTACATTTTCCACCTTGCATTCTTCTCTCCACTGCTCTCCAAAGTGTCATCTCGCACAGTGTATTCAGCAATAAAATCCACTAAAGCTTGACCCTAGATCGCTCTACGAGGGTGATAGGTTATGTCATACAAGCTCAATTCAATATTCCATTTCAACAACCTTCTAAAACTCCCAGGTCATTGCAGGACCTGTCTCAAAGGCTAGTCGATCAGAACATTGATCAGATGAGCCTGAAAATAGGGACAGAGCTTTCTTGAAGCAATCAACAGGTAGTATGCGAGCGTTTCCAGCTTCGGATAATATTTTTTTGCTCCTCTCAACTGCTTACTGATGTAGTACACCAACCTCTAGATTCGAGACTCCTTACGTGCAAGTGCAACGCTCAAAGCATGCACCTACATTGTTGGATAAATAAACAAGTCCTTATCCTCCAGCAGCTTTAATAAAATAGGGGGTTTCTCTACATGATCCACCAGAGCTTGGAATGCATTTATTCACTCTTGTGTCCATGCAAAATTCCTCTTCCCTTTCTTGATCACGTCGAAGAAAGGGATACATTTGTCAATGGCTATAGAAATGAATATGCTCAGGGCGGCGACCATCCCATTCATCTGGACCTCTTTGATCATTTCCAAGGCTTTAATGTTCCTTAATGCTTTGATCTTCTCCGGATTAGCTTTAATTCCATGGGAATTCACGATGAAGTCTAAGACATTCACTTATGCAACGTCGAATGAACAATTCAAAGGGTTAAGCTTAATCCCATATTTCCGGACAATGATGAACATCTCTGATATGTCATCAATGTAGTTCCTTAATTGTCATTACTTCATGAGCATATCGTCCACATAGACCTCCACCGAGCACTCTATCCGATCTTTAAACATCTTGTTCACCAATCTTTGTTATGTTGCTCTAGCCTTCTTCAATCCTAAGGGCATGACCAAATAGCAGTACAATCCTAGGTCAGTAATAAAGCTGGTGTATTCCTGGTCTAGGATGTCCATTGGAATTTGATTGTATCCAGAGTACGCATCCATGAATGAGAACAATTAATGCCCGCTCGTCGAGTCCACTAGCCGATCAATCTTTGGAAGTTGGAAGTTGTCCTTCGAGAATGCCTTATTCTAGTCTGAATAATCAACACATGTCCTCCACTTCCCGTTATCGTTTTTCATTAGGACTGGATTAGATACACACTCCGGGTATAGGGCGTCACAGATGAAGCCATTGTCTTTCAGCTTCTCCACTTCTTCTTTGAGTGCATCGGATCTCTTTGGACCCATCCTGCAGCTTTTCTATTTCACAGGAATGCATCTAGGATTTACATTTAATGCGTGGCTCACTATCTCCAATGATATTCCACACAAGTCTGAGTGAGTCTACGTGAACACATCCTGGTTCTCCCAGAGAAAACCAACTAACTCTTTCATCATCTTCACGCCAAGCTGCAATTCAACCTTCAGGACCCATATAGGATTATCCTGGCTGATCAGGATGTTGATTGTCAACTCGGCTAGAGCTGCCCTTCCATCCTCCGTCTCTTTCCATGGATCCATATCCTTACGGAACCATTTATGCTGCCTAAGTCAGGGCTTAGGTAGTGGTTTCTATGCGTCTGAAGCCTTGATGCAGAGAATCTAATTCACACCCTTTCCTTTTTCTCTTCACATCGCCTCCTTAAGCTCAGTTACATAACATTCATGGCCAAGCCCCAGATCCCCTTGAACTATTCCCACACCGTTCTCTATCGAGAACTTCATTGTTAGGCATAAGGAGCTATGGTCACTCGTAATTCAACAAGGGCCGGTTAGGTCAAAAAGGTATTATAAGTAGAATAATTATCCAACATAACAAAAAGCATGACCCGCACTCTCTTGCGTGCGCCCTCTCCAAGCACCACGGTAGACCCATACATCCCACTAGCTCAGTAGCAGTCCCATTAAATCCTTAGATCCAAAATTTACATGGCTTTGAGTCCTTGCCCTCTAGTAGCATCTGGTTGTATGCTTTCTTGAATAAAATGTTGACTCAACTTCAAAAGTCAACCAGCACCTTCCATACAATGGCAAGGCCAATCATGGCCGATATCACTAATGGATTAATCATCAGGGCCTCTATGCCATCAGCATCTCTATTTTGGAAAACAAGATCATATTTTGTGGTTCTGAGTTGCTTTACCAGAACATCGTCTCAACGACGAACCAACTCTCATTCACTGCATGCTTCAATGCACCTACATATCGCTCCAACTTGTTCCAGCTCTTCTCAGCTAGATATTGTCCTCCAGTAATAGTATTGATCACTAATTGCTTCTCAAGTCACCTGGGCTAATCAACACCAGGCTCGTCTTGCCACTATTGGGGGTCTGAAGTTCCTTGCCCACCATTCTATGAGGCTTGCACAAACTGTTGTAACTTCTTCTTATGAATCAACTCTTCGATCACATCAAGCAAATTCCTGAATTCGTTGGTGTTGTGACCATGTGTTAAATGAAATATGAAAAACTTTCCATACTTTTTCTTCTTTTCAATTGACTTCTTCGGAGCCGGCTTTATGTACTGCTCTTTGCCTTAAGTAGCCAAGCATATGTTCTCAATCGAGTTATTCAATGGAGTGTAGTTGTCAAACTTCGAGATTTTTGATGCCTTCTTGAATCAGATTTCTCATCTTTAGCTCCATTGTCATTCTTGCTCTATCCACCACTTCTATTTTCCACATAAAATTGATATTGCTAGAATTCTCTTTGGACAGTTTTACAGTAACATTGCTTTGTATCACTTCAACGGATTGACCGACATCGACCATCATAGCGGTAGAACTTGTCTCCTTCAAGCATAAGAACCGATTCGCCTTTTTATAGAACACGTCCATCGTCGGTGGGGTTTCATCTTCAACCACCTCCCGAAAGCAGTCTTGGGATGAATCTCCTTAATCAGTTCCATTAACACAATATCTTCTTGAGCATTGTTCACCTCAGTTACTATAGTATTAAACTTGTGCAAGAAATCTTTTAAAGACAGTTCTGCCTCTGAAAGAGGTTAGAAAGTCATAACATCATTTGGATGAGTAGTATGCATACACAATTTCTCAATGAACTACCACGCTAATTGCTTAAAAGACAATATGGATCTTGGCAGCAGGCGGGTGAACCACGTCATCGCAACTCCCTCCAGGAAAATTGAGAAACAACGACATTGTACAACACCAGTAGCTTTGGCAGAATCCATATGCCAGTCGTACTTCATCAGACATTGCATCAGATCCGTCTTTCCATTATATGAAGTCATCGTTGACATTACAAATCTCCTTGGGTACTCTTCACATAGGATCTCTTCTGTTAACGGTTTCCGACCCGGGGAGGAGCCCTAATCATCATTAGTCCTATATTGGCTCTCATTTATAAGTTTCCTTATAATTTCAGTCAAATTTGACTTGGATGTATCTACTGAATAGGGGTAATCGTGATCTGCCCCGAGTGCTAGGCCCGAAAAATGCTCTCGGTTAGTTTCACAATACCTAGGTTCCCCCGACTTCGAGAGAAACGTTTGTTCAGCACTTCCATGTCCATAGTCTCTTCGCGGTGGATCCATAGCAGCTGTTTAATCTCCAACATTCTAGCCATCCACATCACTACCGGAAGCCAAACCAGCACCATCACCCGGAAGTCGACCACCCAAACCAAGGTTCGATGGTTTGATGGTTCGATATCGATCCCTCTTGATGAATCGATGCTGATTCATAAGCCTTTGCCGCAACTCAGTCCTAATCTTTGTTTCGACTTCCCAGTTTCTTTTCTAAGCATCTTCTGCATTTCGTCCCTTTGCCTTTGCTCCGATGACGAGGAATTGCCAGATTCTAAACCAGAAGGTGTCAAGTTCTTCCTGCTTCTCTTGTGGTTGTTAGTCAACTGATTCAGCAAATCCAAGCTCTATTTCATTTGCTAATTCAACTCATCACGACTTTCCTAGAGCTTATCCTCTATTTTCTTTATCATGCGGTCCATCTAGACACTGGTAATACCTACGTTAGGTTCTGAACCTTC
This sequence comes from Allium fistulosum, assembly GCA_030737815.1. Lineage (NCBI taxonomy): Eukaryota > Viridiplantae > Streptophyta > Magnoliopsida > Asparagales > Amaryllidaceae > Allium > Allium fistulosum. Next base: position 1,531,913,889 of record CM060902.1, read on the forward strand.
GTAGCAATTGGCTGTGCAACCACCTCAATACATTAGGAATCATCATTCTCAACATTCTCAGCATCTCTTGAAGTGGTGGATCGATCTCTTCTAGGGGACATGGTTAAAAGAAACTTGTGTAGATTTTTCGAAAATTTGAGTAGTTCAAAATGTCAACTACAAAGGGAATTGGATCCATCTCTCGGATTTAGGCAATCCATTAGTAGATGATGGATCCAAATAGACTGAGAATCATGTTCTCAATGAAAGCACCAGAATGTTGGTACCAAAAACTGACACAAACACCCAAGAGATTAAGTAGAGAATGAAAATGAAGAAATGTAAATGGAAAATGAGTAAAGGTAATACATCCAAACATTTATAGTGGTTCGACGAACTATTGCCAACGTCCACTTGAAATTTCTATTGATTATCTTAATGTTTCCAAGTACAGTTCTTATAGTTTGGTACCCCTCCATGGGTGATTACAAGGAAATATATTATAATTGCAAGGAAGAAAAAGGATCCCCAAAAATAAGCCCCTAGCCTCCTATTTATAACCGTAGGTCGGGAAATGCTCCACTATGTCCTCCTCCACGATTTCCCCTACTTAGCAGTAGTTGTTCTCGAGAAAACATGGCCATGTCAGCAATGTTGATGGATCCTGATCCATATGCATGGATCGGTTCCAATCCATAATGTAACATCCCGCCGTTTTGGACCATTCAAATCGACAATAAAACCACACATGTCAGACTTGAATAATTCAAAACAACAAATTGTTAATAAAATTTGGGGCAAATAAAATCAATCATAGAATCCCAGTTACAGAATATCAGAATAACTCGCAGCGGAATAAAATAAACATAGGAGTTCATGAAGCTCCTAGATACATAGTCTCAAACTAATACATAATACCCAAGTCTGAACACAAATACAACGGAAAGTTTAGATACATAAGTTCTCTACTACAAAAGAAAAGGCTGAGTGGAAATAACTGGAATGGAAATATCAGGTAGACAACTAAATCTCCGGCGGATCTCTAGCTCAAAAAAGATGAATCCAAAGTTGTGAAACTCAGGCTGACCCGAGCGTATAGCAAAACACAAAACACTCGAGTCAGGACATACATACTTATAAAATGTAAATCAACTCAAGTGACCTGCAAAGGAAATGCATCAGTAACTTAAAGGATGCTTGGGATCGCCCATCCTTTAAGGATCCGTTAAACTATCTACTATCTAGTAATATACGCTATTATAATAATGTCTAAAGTTAAGTAAACTATTAAAATAGCGTTAAGGCGTTACTCATTTCCCACTTAACACATTTTATATATTCCCATAGTCTATACAGTACCGTAATCCCGCCCGTACTGGACGTCATCAGAGGGCACTCCATAGGTATGGTACAAAACAAACTCGTAGAAGGTGCGCTAGGGTAGGTGACACGACACAACTAGGCAATGTCAGGGTAGATATACCAATTACACTTCCAGGCTGTTGGTAACGCATACCCGCAACTACCGCCCAACTCGATCCACACTCCCGAATCAAAGTTGCGCACCAAATCAATCACAATGTAATATAATGGCTAACGATGAAGTGTGTTCGATCGGAGGAGCTACCTAACTTGGTCTGTCAATTGCTCATGTTTTAGCCACCTTATGCTAACTCGCGGGAGTTAGGTCCACGTATGTATACCTTTAGGATCGTCGCCACCATCCTACTTCATTCTGGAATCTCCACCGCGTACACATTTGTTAAAGTGGTTTTCAGTATCGACAGAGAGTATGCCCATATCCGATCCCGGTATCTTTAACAACCAAACGTTATTATAACCCGTGGTTATTTCAATTTCAAATGGTTTATATTTCATATCAAACATATTCATTTCAAAACCTCATAAATCCAATATCATTATTCTTTAAAATATTATTCATTTTTCCAAAGTTGTAACACTTCCAAATTTCATTTAATTATAACCCCTTGAAAATGTAAAAATTTAGAGATTATAGCACTTTAAAAATGTAACCTTTAGAACCATAACATTCGGAGCTATAACCCTTTAGAAAATTTTGCAGCATTCTAAAAATGTTGCTTTAAGCATTCGCAGTAGTGTAGAATTGTTACTGTAAGCATTCGCAGCAGTGCAGAATTGTTACTGTAAGAATTCAAATCGCAGCAGTGCAGAATTGTTACTGTAGGAATCACAACAGTGCGGAATTGTTAATGTAAGAATTCGCAGCAGTGCAGAAATGTTACTGTAATACTTCATACTACAACAGTTTATAAAATCAAATTATATATATATATATATATATTTATAGTTTTTATCATAGTCATTATATCATTCCTAATATATTACTCTAATTTTAGCTATTTGGTCATTAAAGAAACCACACCTTTAGTTAAATAACTTTGTTACTATAATGTCAAAATTTAAAGCTGAAATCCTTATGCTAAGTTAAAAGTACGTTATTAACTTACACTTTATTTTCCTTTCAGTAAATAACATTTATCATTTTTATTACCCAAGTTATACCATTTACATTAGTTATAACTTACATGTCAAATGTACGTTTTAACTTACATTTTTTTCCACAAAAAAACCATTTATCATTTTAATCACTATTACATGAATTAAAACTTACAATTTATAGGTTAGAATAAAATACCATTATTAAGTCAAATCAGATTATTAAATTTCAATTAACCTTCATTCTGTAAATTAGATTCCAAAATTTACATTTCCAACTATTTATTTCTTATAAATTTTTTAACTCATGTAAACAAATTCACAGAAATTATTACATTAAATTTTAGTTGAGATTCATATATAGAAATCCAAAATACTTAATAATTTTTAGAAAATCATTTTAAATCAACCACGGAGTCTGTATAAAATTCTCTACCCTATGGTCAAGTAAATACGGACATATATCATTTCAATCTGCAATTTATTAAATTTTCGGGTTTTATATCCTTTCAAACCCGCAATCCCAAGTCAAATAAAATTGCTCAGGCCTATCATTTCAGCCCATAACAATTTTTCTTAATCTAAAGATCATTCGGGTATGTATCATTTTAACCCATAGTGAAGGAACTTGTAGTGTGAGAACAGAATATGAAATAAACAGAACAATAAATAACATATCATGGCATATGATCATAGCAGGCTTAATATAATATGAAATAACATAATAAAACATAGGTGAAATATCTAACTTGCATATACATATCCATACAATTCAATTGTCGTCAATTCACCAAAATATAAGTATATTGTCAAGAGTGATTACTCACGTTCTTTGGTTAGAGAAGTGATTCCAAACACAACACAACGACTACAACAAGCATGATAATTACGGACAAGCTTGAGTGGGAGGAGAATCCAAATCCAAAGCTTTGAAAAATAAAATAAATTTCATATGTAAACAAATAATTCGCATAGAAAAATAAAAGTAGAAAAATTATATATTTGTAAACATGTGAAGAGGGCTTGTCTAAGGGATACATAGGTTTGGTCTAGGGTTTGTTTGGGTTCGGTCTAGGCTAGATTTAGGTGGGGTTTGGTTCGGCTAGGGCTAGGATTAGGGTCTGGGTTTGGTCTAGGCTAGGGTTAGGGTTTGGGTTCCGTCTAGGCTAGGGTTAGGGTTTGGTTGTGGAGAAGGTTGTCACGGCCAAGGCAAAGCAAGGGGAAGGGTGAGGTGATGGTTCGGCTATAGGGTTTGTGGTGGGAAGAAGAGGAGTGGAGACCGAAATTTGTTGAAGAGGAAGGGAAAAAGGAAAGAGGAGAAGTGGTTTTGGCTAGGGTTTTTGGTTGAAGGAAGAGGAGATGGGTGTGGTGATGAGCATGGCCGAAATTTGGGGAAGGAGGAAGGAGAAATTTTAGAGGAGAAGTCTAGGTTTAGAGGAGGAAGAGGAAGAAGAAAAACTTACATTAATTTCTTTCTGCGGAGGCACAAATGAAAAATGAAGAGTCTAGCAAAACCCTAGGATATTATATAGTCATCTCAATCATGTGGCTTCTCATCTACTAAAGAAATTCCTAGCCCAATAGTATAAGCCCAAAATCAAAATGTAAATAAGATAAATGTTATAGGAAAAATAACTGCGTGTAATACGCCAAAATTTGTAAATTTTGAGACGTAGAAATCAAAATTTTACAAAACGAAAAACAAAGAAAATGTTAGAATTAAATCCATTTTCATAAAAAAAGTAAAAGTTCATAATTCAAATTTTAAAATTTTCACAAAAAGTCAAACTTTGACCAAAGTTGACCAAAATTTGCATTTTAAGAAAAATCTTTATTTTATTAAATTTGGAAGGACATTTCACATCAAATCCCAAAATATTACATTAAATTTCCAAATTTATCAAATTTTAAAATAATTATATTCAAAGTTTCAAATGAATTTTCATTTAAAATATTTTCAAAATTTGCGGGTTGTTACACTCTCCCCCACTCAAAACTATTCATCCTCGAAAAGGAATGAGACCCATAAAATAAAGAAGGGTAAGGTAGGATAATGAATAGTACCTGGAACAAACAATTCTGGATTTGAAGCACGAATGTTGTCCTCCGTTTCCCAAGTACAATCCCGATCATCGGTGCTCCATTGCACTTTGACCAAGTTGACAGATTTTCTTCATAGCTACTTCGTACCTCTATCGATAATACGAAGTGGCTTCCTCTCGACAGTAAGGTTCGGCTCAACATCCAAATTCTCGAGAGCAGAAGGCTAGACAATCAAAGATGGATCATGAAGATACCGACGAAGATGCGAAACATGGAACACATTATGCACTCCAGAAAGCTTCTCAGGCAAATCCAAACGGTAAGCCAAGGAACCAACTCTCTCTAAGATGCGAAAAGGACTAATAAACCTAGGAGCAAGCTTCCCTCTCCGACCAAAACGAATCACATTTCTTAATGGAGAGACCTTAAGGAAAACCTGATCACCAACAGAAAATTCTAAATTCCTCCTATGCCTGTCAGCATACTTCTTCTGTCTATCCTGAGCAATCCTCATCTTTCTCCTAATCTCCTCAACCTTCTCAGATGCTTCTAGAATCATATCAGGACCAAGAACCAAACGATTACCGAATTCAATCCAGCAAGATGGAGATTTGCAAGGGCGTCCATAAAGAGCAGCAAATGGAGCCATTGCGATACTAGCGTGAATTCAAAAAAATGGGATAAGATAGATAAATGTTTAAGACAACCTTAAACAAATATTTGAGATTATACCTGATAACTATTGTTATAGGTGAATTCAACAAGATGGAGATGATCTTCCCAAGATCCTCCATAATCAAGGACATAGGAACGAAGAAGATCTTCCAGAGTCTAATTCACTCTTTCCGTTTGACAGTCGGTCTGCGGATGGTAAGCAGTGCTCAGATTCAGACGAGTACCTAAAGATTCCTAAAAAGCTTTCCAAAACTGACTGGTAAAGATGGGATCTCTATCACAAACAATACTGACCGGAACACCATGAAGACAAACAATCTCTCTCATATAAATCTCAGCTAAACTTGAAGCAGAACGATTGGACCTAACCGGAATGAAATGAGCTGACTTGGTCAAGCTATCCACAATTACCTAAATACTCTCATTACCTCTCCTAGTCCTCTGTAATCCATCAATAAAATCCACAGAAACTTGTTCCCATTTCCAATTGGGAACCTCAAGGGGTTGCAATAATCCAGCGGTCTTCTGATGATCAGTCTTAACCTGCTGACAAGTTGCACATCTACTAACAAAAAGGGAGATATCATGCTTCATACCACTCCACCAATACAGCTTCTTCCTATCATGGTACATCTTCGTCACACCTGGATGAATAGAAAGTCTAGACCGATGATTTTCCCGAAGTAACTCTTGCCTCAATCCATCGACATTCGGGACGCAAATCCGATTATTAATCCTTAAAATCCCTTTATCATCGATCTGAGCTCCACTACCATCTTGGCTACTATAACCAACCCTGCTACGAACATTTTCCTTAATAAGCCTAATTATCCTATCCTCATCCTGCTTAGCAACAATACGATCCATAAGAGGAGAAGAAACAACAAGCTGACATAACATCGCCTTCTTCCTACTCAAAGCATCGGTTACAACATTAGCTTTCCCGGGGGTATAGTTGATGTCAAGGTCATAAGAAGCAAGGAACTCTAGCCACCTAACTTGCCTCAAATTCAAGTCCTTCTGGGTGAAAATATATTTGAAAGACTTATGATCCGTAAAGATCTCAAACTTAGTTCCCAATAGATGATGTCTCCAAAGCTTCAAAGCAAAAACTACGGCAAGCAATTCCAAATCATGGGCTACATAATTGGCTTCATGAGTCTTCAACTGACGACTGGAATAAGCGATAACCTTCCCATCCTGCATCATAACGGCTCCCAAACCTTCACGACTGGCATCAGTGTATACCGTTAATCCCTAATTTCCATTTGGAACGGTAAGAACTGGCGCGGAAGTAAGCTTGCGCTTCAACTCATTGAATGCAGCCTCACACTTATCATTCCATCTAAACTTACCATTCTTACGAGTTAGAGTGGTGAGAGGTGCAGCAATCCGAGCAAAATTCTCAATGAATCTCCGATAATAACCAACAAGGCCCAGAAAACTACGGATATCAAATGGAGTCCTAGGAGTTTCCCCATTCTAAAATAGAATAGGGGGAATAAGAACCGAGAAAGAGATAGAATAATTAATGTACAAAGGAAAGAAGAGAAGACAGACTTACATTGATCGTAGCGATCTTAACTGGATCAACAGAAACTCCATTACCAGAAACAATATGTCCAAGAAATCGGACTTCATCTTTCCAAAAATGGCATTTTGAGAATTTAGCCTTCAACTGATGACTCCTGAGAGTTCCCAGAACAAAGCTCAAATGAGATTCATGCTCCTCCTCTGACTTAGAGAAAACAAGAATATCGTCGATGAAGACTAGAACAAACTTATTAAGAACATCACAAAAGACACGATTCATAAGGTCAACAAAGAAAGCTGGGGCATTAGTCAAACCAAAAGGCATAACTAACCATTTAAAGAAACCATCCTCAGAACGGAAAGCAGTTTTGGGAATACTTTCCTCGGCAATTCTGAGCTGGTGGAAACCGGTGGCATGATCGAGCTGAGAGAATACAGTAGCTCCATAAAGCTGATCGAACATATCATTAATACGAGGCATTGGATATCTGTTTTTCATAGTGAGCTTGTTCAGCTCCCTATAATCAACACACATCCTCAAAGAACCATCAGACTTAGTGACAAAAACCACCGCTGCTCCCCATTCGGAATGACTAGATCTGATCAAACCTTTGGAGAACAAGTCTTCAATTTGCTTCCTCAACTCAACCTTCTCGCAGGGTGCCATCCTTCTGGGAGGAAGAACTACAGGTCTAGCTCCAGGAATAAGATCAATCCGAAATTCGATTTCCTATTTAGGAGGTAAAGAAGTGACTTCACCAAATACATCGGGGTAGAGTTTGACCATAGGAGTAGAATCAAGATCACTAGGGGATGAATCAAGAGAATAGATTAAACTACATGCATACTCCTGAGGCATACGGCAGTGAATCACCAAAGGGTTTCCAAAATCATCAACTAGAGAAACAATCTGGGTTTTACAAGAGATAACAACTTCATGCATCTTTAGCCAATCTCCTCCAAGCAATATGTCAAAAGCATCGAAACCAAGAACATAGAAATCACCAGAAAAGTGATGGTCGGAAAAGAAGAGTTTCGCCTTTTTACAAATCCTACTAAGGTTCGCGGGGCCACCAATAAGATTAGAAACACACAAAGGTACAATTGAATACTCAAGTGAAAGGATATGCTCAAACTTATCACAAAGATCCACAGAAATGAAACTATGGGAAGCTCCATTATCAAATAAAACACGAACAGGAAAATTAAACAAAGTAAAGGTACCCTAGAGAGTACCTTGGGTATCACTAGGAGCAGGTGGAGTAGGCAGAGCACGAGTGGAAGAAGTTATGGCAAAGACTCCAGATGTCTTGCCCTTCTGATATAAGGGACAATCATTCTTGAAATGGCCAGGTTGCAAACAGACATGGTAGAGGTTGTTCCTGGTATTTTGAGGTGGAGGAATGGCGGCACTGGCAGGTGCTGGACAACTGTTGGCATAGTGACCCTTCTGATCGCACTTGAAGCAAGTGATGGAAGAAAGATCAATAGGTTGCCTCCGGGAAGAAGAAGATCCTAAACCTGGATTCTTAAGCCAATTCTGCTTCTGTCGATGGAAATCAGACTTCCTCTTCTTAGAGTTGCCAGAAGAAGGCTGAGATGAAGATGCACGAGCAACAGATGCTTCCTTAGAAGTGGGGTTCTCATATCTAATGGCCATATCCATCAATCCAGTAAAAGGGCTGTGCACATGAGAAATCAGACGATCATAAAACTCTGGGCAAGCTCCAGCTATAAACTTCTCATTATTCTTAAGAGGGGTATCAATCAAGTTAGGACCAAACTTGGAAAGTTCGTTGAACTTCCGCTCATACTCAGAAAATGACATATCCCCTTGCTTAAGATCCATAAACTCACTGTATAGCTGAGACTTCCCAGCTTCTGGCATCCACTTCGCCACAAAAGCCTCCTGAAACTGTTCCCAAGAAATATCCGCCTCAATAGTGTTGGTTGTAACTGACCCCCACCAATCCACGGCTGCCTCCTGTAACTGCCAAGCTGCTAACTGATGCTTCTGAGCGTCGGTGATCTCCAAACCAGTGAAAATCCTTTCCAAACTCCTCAGCCACTGTTGAGCCTCAATGATGGTCTCTGATCCCGTAAACTTAGTACCACCTAGCTGAGTGAACTCCTTACAGAGAATGGTAAACCTAATGGGTGCAATTGATGCTGGAACTGGGGCAACACCACGACCCTGACCTTTGGCATTCCTACGATTCATCCTGGAAATTCAAGAATGAATTTTTTTTAGGACCAAGATAGAGGAGAAATACAAAAGACAAGATTCAACTAGAATGGAAATCCTAATCAAAGAATTCTATTAAACAAGGTGGATTCAAAAAGAAGGGAAATTCTAAGTAAAGGAATTTGATTTTGAAATAAGAAAATTTTATATCCAAAATAATCCTTGAAAATCATTTGAAAACCATTTTATACTTGAAAATACGTTCTCTCGCAAAGAATGATTCTAAGATTGATTTTACTCATTCTAGGATATTTCTATCCTATCTCTAATGAGTTTTTGCCCCGTAGGCTAAGGTTTGCCTAAAACCAAAGCTCTGATACCAACTGTAACATCCCGTCGTTTTGGACCATTCAAATCAACAATAAAACCACACATGTCAGACTTGAATAATTCAAAACAACAGATTGTTAATAAAATTTGGGGCAAATAAAATCAATCACAGAATCTCAGTCACAGAATATCAGAATAACTCGCAGCGGAATAAAATAAACATAGGAGTTCGTGAAGCTCCTAGATACATAGTCTCAAACTAATACATAATACCCAAGTCTGAACACAAATACAACGGAAAGTTTAGATACATAAGTTCTCTACTACAAAAGCAAAGGCTGAGTGGAAATAACTGGAATTGAAATATCAGGTAGACAGCTAAATCTCCGGCGGATCTCTAGCTCCAAAAAGATGAATCCAAAGCTGTGAAACTCAGGCTGACCCGAGCGTATAGCAAAACACAAAACACTCGAGTAACTACATACATACTTATAAAATATAAATCAACTCAAGTGAACTGCAAAGGAAATGCATCAGTAACTTAAAGGATGCTTGGGATCACCCATCCTTTAAGGATCCGTTAAACTATCTACTATCTAGTAATATACGCTATTATAATAATGTCTAAAGTAAAGTAAACTATTAAAATAGCGTTAAGGCGTTACCCATTTCCCTCTTAACACATTTTATACATTCCCATAGTCTATAAAGTACCGTAATCCCGCCTGTACTGGATGTCGTCAGAGGGTGCTCCATAGGTATGGTATAAAACAAACTCGTAGAAGGCGCGCTAGGGTAGGGGACACGGCACAACTAGGCAATGCCAGGGTAGATATACCAATTACACTTCCGGACTTTTGGTAACGCATAGCCGCAACTACCACACAACTCGATCCACACTCCCTAATCAAAGGTGCGCACCAAATCAATCACAATGTAATAGAATGGCTAACGATGAAGTGTGTCCGATCGGAGGAGCTACCTCACTTGGCCCGTCAATTGCTCCTGTTTTAGCCACCTTATGCTAACTCGTGGGAGTTAGGTCCATGTATGTATACCTTTAGGATCGTCGCCACCATCCTACTTCATTCTGGAATCTCCACCGCGTACACAGTTGTTAAAGTGGTTTTCGGTATCGACAGAGAGTATGCCCATATCCGATCCCGGTCTCTTTAACAACAAAACGTTATTATAACCCGTGGTTATTTCAATTTCAAATGGTTTATATTTCATATCAAACATATTCATTTCAAAACCTCATAAATCCAATATCATTATTCTTTAAAATATTATTCATTTTTCCAAAGTTGTAACACTTCCACATTTCATTTAATTATAACCCCTTGAAAACGTAAAAATTTAGAGATCATAGCATTTTAAAAATGTAACCTTTAGAACCATAACATTCGAAACTATAACCCTTTAGAAAATTTTGCAGCATTCTGGAAATGTCACATTTAAGAAAACGCAGCAGTACAGAAATGTTACTGTAAGCATTCACCGCAGTGCAGAATTGTTACTGTAAGAAATCACAGCAGTGCAGAATTGTTACTGTAAGAATTCGCAGCAGTGCAGAATTGTTACTGTAAGAATTCGCAGCAGTGCAGAATTGTTACTGTAAGAATTTGTTACTATAATATCAAAATTTAAAGCTGAAATCCTTATGCCAAGTTAAAAGTACGTTATTAACTTACACTTTATTTTCCTTTCAGCGGATAACATTTATCATTTTTATTACCCAAGTTATACCATTTACATTAGTTAAAACTTACATGTCAAATGTACGTTTTAACTTACATTTTTTTCCACAAAAAAAAACCATTTATCATTTTAATCACTATTACATGAATTAAAACTTACAATTTATAGGTTAGAATAAAATACCAATATTAAGTCAAATCGGATTATTAAATTTCAATTAACCTTCAATCTGTAAATTAGATTCCAAAATTTACATTTCTAACTATTTATTTCTTATAAAAAATTTAACTCATGCAAACAAATTCACATAAATTATTACATTAAATTTTAGTTTAGATTCATATATAGAAATGCAAAATACTTAATAATTTTTAGAAAATCATTTTAAACCAACCACGGAGTCTTTATAAAATTCTCTACCCTAGGGTCAAGTAAATACAAACAAATATCATTTCAGTCCGCAATTTATTAAATTTTCGAGTTTTATATCATTTCAAACCCGTAATCCCAAGTCAAATAAAATTGCTCAGGCCTATCATTTCAGCCCATAACAATTTTCCTTAATCTAAAGATCATTTGGGTATGTATTATTTTAACCCATAGTGAAGTAACTTGCAGTGTGAGAACAGAATATGAAATAAATAGAACAATAAATAACATTTCATGACATATGATCACAACAGGTTTAATATAATATGAAATAACATAATAAAACATAGGTGAAATTTCTAACTTGCATATACATATCCATACAATTCAATTGTCGTCAATTCACCAAAATATAAGTATATTGTCAAGAGTGATTACTCACGTTCTTTGGTTAGAGAAGTGATTCCAAACACAACACAACGACTACAACAAGCATGATAATTACGGACAAGCTTGAGTGGGAGGAGAATCCAAATCCAAAGCTTTGAAAAATAAAATAAATTTCATATGTAAACAAATAATTCGCATAGAAAAATAAAAGTAGAAAAATTATATATTTGTAAACATGTGAAGAGGGCTTGTCTAGGGGACACATAGGTTTGGTCTAGGGTTTGTTTGGGTTCGGTCTAGGCTAGATTTGGGTGGGGTTTGGTTCGGCTAGGGCTAGGGTTTGGGTTTGGTCTAGGCTAGGGTTAGGGTTTGGTTGTGGAGAAGGTGGTCACGGCCAAGGCAACGCAAGGGGAAGGGTGAGGTGATGGTTCGGCTATAGGGTTGGTGGTGGGAAGAAGAGGAGTGGAGGCCGAACTTTGTTGACAAGGAAGGGAAAAAGGAAGGAGGAGAAGTGGTTTTGGCTAGGGTTTTTGGTTGGAGGAAGAGGAGATGGGTGTGGTGATGAGCATGGCCGAAATTTGGGGAAGGAGGAAGGAGAAATTTTAGAGGAGAAGTTTAGGTTTAGAGGAGGAAGAGGAAGAAGAAAAACTTACATTAATTTCTTTCTGCGGAGGCACAAATGAAAAATAAAGAGTCTAACAAAACCTTAGGATATTATATAGTCATCTCAATCATGTGGCTTCTCATCTACTAAAGAAATTCCTAGCCCAATAGTACAAGCCCAAAATCAAAATGTAAATAAGGTAAATGATATAGGAAAAATAACTGCCTGTAATATGCCAAAATTTGTAAATTTTGAGAAGTAGAAATCAAAATTTTACAAAACGAAAAACAAAGAAAATGTTAGAATTAAATCCATCTTCATAAAAAAAGTAAAAGTTCAAAATTCAAATTTTAAAAGTTTCACAAAAAGTCAAACTTTGACCAAAGTTGACCATAATTTTCATTTTCAGAAAAATCTTTATTTTAATAAATTTGGAAGAACATTTCACATCAAATCCCAAAATATTACATTAAATTTCCAAATTTATCAAATTTTAAAATAATTATATTCAAAGTTTCAAATGAATTTTCATTTAAAATATTTTCAAAATTTGCGGGTTGTTACACATAAGTTCTCCATATGGATCGATTTTAATAATTTGTGATGTCGTGACTTGTTGTTTGCTTCATGGTTTCTATCTTGTTTGCATGGTTATTAGCTTGTTTCTGGACCGATAAGATGGATCTGTGAAGGAGTAGAGTTGCTGATTTCAGATGCTCGAGTATTCAATAGCAAACAACGTGTGTTCGATCAATGAAACCTGAACTAGGTTGCTGACATCATAACTTGGCAATAGAGGAAAATGAGACATTCCTGAAGGATTTCTATGGATCAGTACCGATCCATGGGGATGTATTGGTTCTGGTACAACACTTCGATGGATCCAACCTTGTAGTTTTTGATGGTCTTGTTTCCATCCTAGATCATGGTTGTACTTGGTATCTAGACTCTGTGGCTATCTCTCCGAGCTTCGTGCCTTGATAGCTTTCAAGTTCGCCTTGTCTATTCCATTCAGATACTGCCTGGTCAAAAGGTCGGGTAACAAATTCCCATCTCCTTATTATCATTTTACACATCATGTAAAATTTTCAGGTGATTTATAGGAGGTTTGATTCATAATTTATCCCCAACACATCAAAATCATCATCTTTTAAATTTCCAAACATGAACAAATAATTTTTAACACTCGTACATTCGTTACACATCATAAAAATTTCTAACATGCATACTGTCCTATTCCATATGAGTTTGGAATGTTTTAGAGAATGGATTACTCACGTTTGGTTTGATTAAAATTTATCAAAAGCCTTGTTTTGCTTAATAAATGAATGCTCCTCCTCTTTTCCCTAATATTTTCCTCTTTTCTTCACTTGAAAATATGGTCAGTCTATGCTCTTAGTTTTCTTTCTTTTAGTTTGTGGAAAAATGAGAGAATGAATGGATAGTGGGAAAAATAAGGGTTTATTAATTTGGGCTTTTGGATAAAATCCCATGCTAGTATATTATTATTAGTTCCTCTAACTTCTAATCCTATATTCATTTTCATTAAATAACCTGCCTTTATTTTTGTCTTCATAAATTAATTTGATTAATCATTCATTTAATTAATTCTCTATAATATAGAACCCCCAAAATATGGGGTGTTATAGCATCCCCTCCTTATAAGGATTTTTTCATCGAAATCCTGACAAGACATGGTAAAGATCATCATCATCAAAATAATGTACACACAGTACTATAGTTACACTAGTTCCCCACTAATTTAAATAATCAATCATCAACCATGGTGTACTAGTGTCACTACCAACACATACAAATATCATATCATATAATCATACTAACGTCACTACTAATCTATACAACAAGGCACGTATGTCTAATCATACATGCCAAAAAACGGGATAGATATTTCTAATCCTACCCTCTATCTCATAAGTACAGGCATCAATATCGTCACTCCTCTAAACTGAACAAGTTTAATAACTTTGTCCCTTTGCTCTTTCGTGTCACGACCTACTATTCCCTTTGATCGTCCAACTAAGTCAGGTATGGTTCTACCGATAAATCTTTAGCTACCCTCAGTTCCATTACCTAGTTCGGATCGTGCACACATTTCCTCAAATATGATATGTGGAAAACATTATGCACGCCTTCTAAACTACTTAGTAACCCGATTCGATAAGCAAGTTTACCAAATATCTCAATTACTGGAAATGGTCCTACATATATGGGTTCCAATTTCCCTGCTTTTCCGAAGCGCATAACTCCTTCATGAATACATAATCGTCTACTACGAACTCAGGCTATTTCCACCTCTAGTTAACATAACTCTTCTATCTTGATTGCGCCACTTTTATTCTAATGTGAATCAAATCTACCTTACCAGTAGCTTCTCTTACCAAATCGAGACCCAACACGAGTCTATCTCCCATGTCTAACCAATAAACTGGTGACTTGCATGGTCTGCCATAAAGTGCCTCAAATAGGGCCATCTCGATACTTGATTGGTAACCGTTATTATATGCAAAGCCCACCAGATACAAATGATCTTCCTAAGATCCTCCAAAATAAAAAACACAAGTTCTCAGCAAATCCTTAAGCACACAGTTCACCCTCTCTATTTTCCCATCAATCTGCAGGTGGTAAGTTGTACCCAAGTTCAACTCTGTACCTATTGCGCTCTGCAAACTTTTGCAGAACTCGCTAGTGAACAACGGGTCTCTATCGTTGACCATGCTTCTTCGAATCCTATGCAGTCTCATCAAATTATTCATATATAGCTTCGCTAAGCTAGCTGCCCTTCTTGTCGACTTCACAAGGATTAAATGGGCACTGTTTATCAATTTACCGATCATCACCCAAATGCCAGCATTTCCCATCCTCTACCTAGACAATCCATGAAGAAAATCCATGGACACAAAGTTACATGGCACTTCCAAAGGTTAAAGTAAGCCGCTCGGCTTTTGATACTCAGTTTTTACTTGCTGATAGGTGAAGCACTTCTTCACACATTTTCCTATGTCACTCTTCATCCCTTCCTAAAGGAAATCTCTCTTCATATCATGATACAGTTTCGTATGCCTAGGATGACTAGCAAACTGATACCGATGACTTTCTTCCAAGACCTCTTTCTTAAGGTCTCCAACATAAGAACACACAATCTTCCTTTCTTCCTAAGCCATCCTTTCAATTCTATCTTGATCTTTTCAAATCTTCCACATCCACTTCCATTTCTAGTCTCCTAATTCTTTTAGATCAATGGTTCTCTTTCTTCCTTGTAGCGACCCTTTCCACGAGTACTGGATGTACCTCCAAATTTGCTAATATGCCCGGATCCTTACTCGATCCAACATTCAGCCTGTAATGCACTCTGCAAGAGATTAATATCTCTAATGTCTTTTTTTGTTCGATCATGGCTAACAATCCATTATGTTGCTTTCTATTCAAAGCATTAGCAACCTTTTCCCCTTTCCTGGCGTATATTCTATTCCAAAGTCATATGCACAAAGAACTCTAACCGTCTTTATTGCCTCATATTCAATTCCTTTTAGGAGAATAAGTACTTAAAGAACTTATGGTCTGTGTACAACTCGAAGCACTCCCCCAAAAGATAATTCTTTGAATTTTCAGTTTGAACACCACTGCTGCCAACTACATGTCATTAGTTGGGTACCTAAGTTCATGCAACCTTAATTACCTTGTTGCGTAAGCTATCACTTGCCCTATTTGTATCAACACTGCTCCCAAACCTATTTCACAGGCATCCGTGTACACTACCAGATCCTGATTCTCTTTCGGTTTGATCAAGACATGAGCATCCATTAATGACTTGTTTGACTCCTAAAATGATCCTTCACACTCATCTATCTACACGAAAATCTCATTCTTTATGGCCAACTTAGTCAAGGATGCTTCTATACGCGAGAAATCCTTAATGAATCTGCGATAATAGCCAGTCAAACCTAAGAAACTTTTCATCTTATGATCATCTCTAGTCTTTTCCAAGCATTAATCATTTATATCTTCGATGGATCTATGGTTAATCGATTTTCTAAAACAATGTGCCCAAGAAACTCAACTTTCTGTTTCCAAAAGTGGTATTTCAAAAACTTCACCCTCAATTTGTGTTGTCTCAACTTCTCTAACATTAATCTAAGATGGACTTCATGGTTCCTCTTATTCCTAAAATATACCAAAATATCATCAATGAAGACCAACACAAACCTATCAACCTAATCATGAAAGATTTGGTTCATAAGATCAACAAAGAAAGTTGGGGCATTGTCCATTCCAAATAACATCACTAACCACTCATATGAACCATATCTTGTTTGAAACATGGTCAATGGTACACTATCTTCTACTATTCTCAGCTGATGGAATCCCATTGCCAAATCAAGGTATGAGAACACTTTTTTCTCCATGAAACTGATCAAAAAAGTTATCTATCATGGGAAATAGATAAAGATTCTTCATCGTTAACCCAATCAGCTTTCAGTAATCATTACGCATCCGTAAATATCCATCTGACTGCTTTATAAATATCGTGGTTGCTCCCCACGGTGAACTACTCAACATAATGGAACTTTTATTCTCATGTTCCACTTGTTGTTTCTTCAATGCTTCCATCTTCTTGGGTGGCATTTTTCTAGGTGGTATATAACAGTTTGTGCCCCAGCATCAAGTCTATTCAGAACTAAATTACCCTTCTTGGCAGTAGTACCATTACAGGTTCGAATACATCTTCATTCGAACTACCCATACTCCACCAATCTTATCTTCTTAATCTCTAATAGCATACAACTTCAAGTCCGACTTCTCCTTCATTATGTCCAATGCTTGCATAATGCTCTCTCTGCCCTTTGGATTTTGTAAACCATACCTGCACAATAGATCCTAGCATTATTCCATCTCAACCGGTCCACGACCAAAATTACCCCATACCCTACGAAGTAGAATGCATACGGGTTGCATACAAACAAATATCTGCATAAATCAAATAAAAGATTAGTACATTTTAATTTGAAACTGGAATACCCACTGATCAGATTAACCACATGCAAGGATGTAATCAAATAAGTAGCATCTAATCCTAACCTATCAGCAAAATCTTTCAAAATAAAAGAGTGTGTAACATCGGTATCAAATAGAATTCTAGCTAACATATTGGAAATCAAAATCGTACTTCGAGCACACCCCTTTCTTTTTCCTCAGCACTCGGTTCTGATGAGGGTCCTTCCAAAGCGAAAAACTTTGGCTCCTTTAACTCGGGACAATCTTTCCTCATGTGGTCGGGCTTGTTATAGACAAATCACTTTACCTTCACCACTCGAACTGTCTTTGGATACTTATTGGCGTTGTGCCCCTTCAACCCACAATTGTTGCAGGTTATCTCTACCACATCCTTTTGATCTCCACCATCCTAAGCCTTTGTCTTTGTTTTCTATTGTTGGCCTTTCTTGTCTTTTTAATAAGGAGTAAACTTCTTCTTTTTAACATCTTGAGCCTTCTACCCCACAAATTGCCTTTTGATATACATCAGCTCGTACCTCCTCGCCATATCTACCACTTCGTTGAATGGAAGTGTTAGATGAGCCATTGTCCGATTGTTAAATCCTGGCCTCAACCCCAAAATAAACTTCTCCACCTTCTTTCTCGGAGTCCTAATCAGATCAACTCCATACTTAAACAATGCATTAAACTTCTACACGTATTTTGGTATTGTGAAACTCCCTTGTTGTAACTCCATAAACTCTCGGAACATTTTCGATAAAGCTATGTAGTATTGCTCATAAAACATCTTCTTGAACCTTTGCCAAGTGATTTCTTGCTTAGGAATCTTTGCCCTCACAGTCCCCCACCAGACATTTGCCAGTCCCTTGAACTGTCTAAATACAAGCTCTACCTTCTGAACATTTGTCGTCACTAAGTCTTCACAAATCCTCTCACGCATCACCAGCCAATCACTAGCCTCCAACACTTGTTTCATCACATCAAACATTTCTCCTCCCAGACTTCTGAAATCCTTATTTACCTTTGCAAAATGTTCTCTGATTGGCTGCATCGGGCCTCTTGGTACATTGTAGGCTTACGGTGGTGCTTGATGATGCACTACGTTTGCTAAAAACTATTGGAAAAGTGCATTCATATCAAAATTCCCTATAGTCGGGGTAGGAATTTCAATATCGGATTTAACACGAACTTCCTGGGCTGCCTCCCTTCCTCAGTCATCAGTTTGCGTACTATCATCTCCTCTACTAGCATTTACTCTCATGCTTCCTAAAGTTAAATGTCTATTTTTTAGATCCATTCTTGCGTTCTGCATTAGTAAGTGTTCGTAAAAAATGGAAGTATAGAAAGGGAGAGCAATAATGGAGAGGGGTAGATAAATCCTCCAATATATCTATGCTAAAAATACGAGTACGCTATATATATAGCATATACCCTCCCAAAGTGTTCGTTATCCACTACTTGTTTCTACTTAGCTTTGTTTTACTTAAGTGTTCCTCTAACCTAAACTACGATGCCAAGTTGTAACATCCCCCACTTTGAAACCCAAAAGTAAACGCCAATAATGTTGCAGTCATCACCAGAATCATTTTCAAAAGACAAAGTGAGTTCAATATTTACTTTGCACAACATTAAGTAAACAGAGCAGCTAAATAAATTTTCATTACATCAAATTTCTTTCACTGGATTCACTACATCATCATAACCCTTCTCATTCCCATGTAGGGCTAAATATAATAGGAAATAAATCAGTGTCATGCCTGATATATGAAGATGCTGACATGACACTTAACTAGTTATAACTCCCGGTCTTACACAACGAAAATTTTGAAATAGCTTTTATTAGTAAAATAAGCATCCTACTTTGTCTTTAGAGTCTTTATTTGTCATCCAAAAAATACCTATCTATTCATAAACTCAGCCTACTCGAATGAGTACCCATGAGTTTAAGATAAACGATAAAAACATAGGTCAGACATAAAATCTGGTATGAGTAATGCATAATCTTATACAAGCAAATATATAATGGGACCACATCGCTAAAGCAAAAAACAGGTTTTCCCCTCACTATTCCAATCATCATTAATTACAGTATACTTCATAATAGTATCACATCATGACCAAACATATCATCTATTCATCATAAGTGTGAGATTTCTTACACTTGTGTTCGACTAATTTCTATAGTCAATTCATTTTAAATTGCCACTCAGGCCTTATTCTTACTGGTTTGATATTGGTATTTGACACTTAAGGGTTTTACTTAGGCGTTTTACCTCGATTTTATCATAAACAGAAAATTAGGTTGATACAAAGGCCTTATACACTCATCTTTGTATATTGTCATGAATAGACATTTAGATGTTATGCAAGCTTGCTCCCTCGTTCTCGTATATTTGTCATGAATAGACAATTGGATAATACACAAGTCTTACTCCCTCGTTCTCGTATATTTTTCGTGAGTAGATAATTGGATGCTACACAAGTCTTACTCCCTCGTCCTTGTATATTTGTCATAAATAGACAATTGGACGCTACACAAGCCTAACACCTTCGTTCATATATATTATTATGAACAGACATGAGTGTCACTAAGGCTTTTTGTCAACATTACCAAATATAATGTGACATTTGGTAGCTATGCAGGCCTTCCTCCAAAATTTCTAAAAATAATATCGAGTATAAATATTTTATTATATTGCTACCAAGGCCTTATAAACACATTTTTATTATTTCTAACGATTCAACTTATCTTCACATAGCTTTCCTAAGCTCAGTCTTAACCTTCTCCTCTTTAATTAAGTTATTATTTTCCATGATCATCTCATCTCTATAAAATTGTTAATCACACTTGGAAACTGGCTTCCAAAGTGTGTAAGTATTTCTTTGTTTTGCATAAGAAATTATATCTTCCTTAGCTATCGCACATTGATCCCTATATGAGCTACCGCATGTTAATTCTAATAAGCTGTCACAAGTTGATAGTTTTATTAGCTTTCCCAGGTTGACCTTTACCTAGTTATTGCAAGTTAAGCTCTTATGAGCTGTTGTAAGTTAACGCATTCAAGGGCTATCGCATGTTGATCATTATTTAGCTATCGCATGTTGAGTTTACATTAGTCGTTGCAAGTTGGCACTAACCTAGCTGTCATAAGTTGACTTATTTTAGCTATCTCAAGTTGATCCCAAATTGGTTGTCGCAAGCTAAGCATATACATGCTATCATAGGTTGAGGTTTGTAAGTTATCGCAAGTTAACATTCATACATCGTCGCAAGTTGATTATAAAACAACTGTTGTTGGTTGATAATGGTTGTCGCATGTTAACATGAAATTTCAGTAATTATCTTGAAAACTGTTTTGTTTCCATGAAAAGAAATTACTTTTCTCTTAACTCGGATACATGTTGAATTCTCATTAGCTTACCAAAGCTTTACCATTTTCTTTGAAAATTTGTTAATTAATTAATTAATTAATTTATTACTCATTAACATTTAACTCTTTCCTTTGTTATTTAATTCATAACAATTATAAATTTCATGAAAAAAAACCACAAAACATCACCAAAAATCCTAATTATTATATTTTACCTCCTATAAAATGTTAGGCCAAAATAATTATTTTTAATATTCTAATAGTTAATTTATGAAATTAGACATTTTCTTAATTTAGAAAATTAATATAAATTCCGTATAATTTCTGGAAACTAGAAATTAAAAACACATCTTCATAATATCATTTTACACATCACATAAAATTTTCAAGTGATTTAGAGGAGGTTTGATTCATATTTTATCCCTGACTCATCTAAATCATTATCTCTAAATTTCCAAAAATGAACAAATATTATTTAACATTCATGCATTTTTTCTTCATCATAAAATCATCAAATATGCATACAGTCATAATCCACATGGGTTTGGAAGGTTCTAGAAAAAGAATTACACACCTTTGGTTTGATTAAACTTGATTAAAGCCTTGGTTTAATTATGAAATGAACGCTTCTTCTCTTTTCCCTTGGAATTTCCTCTTTCTTCCCTTGAAAATACGACCGACCTATGCTCTTAGATTTCTTACTTTTAGTTTGTGAAAAAAATGAGAGAATGAATAGAGAGTGGGAAGATTAGGGAGTCGGTAATTTGGGCCATGGGCTAAAACCCCATTCTAGCCTATTTTTATTAATTCCCCTAACTTCTTATCCTATATTCATTTCCCATTAAATAACTTGTCTTAATTTTATCTCCATAAACTAATTTGATTAATCATTCATTTATTTAATTCCTCATATTATGGTATCCCCAAAATATGGTGTGTTACACACACACACATATATATATATACATATACTGATGTATGTGTACATATTTAAAATTTGAAATTTAAATTGAATTTGACTAATTCAAACATATATCAAAAATATATTTTTAAAATTTTAAAATATTGAGCATATTTATTTTATTTAAAAATTGAATAAAAATCTTTATTTTTATTTTTGTGCAAGTATAAAAGTGATTCTTTTATTTTTTAAACCCGAAAACATTTTTTTGTTAAATCCAAAAAAATATATTTCATTATATATATATATATATATATATATCCCTTTATATTAGTATTAATACATACTAGTCGACATCATATATGATTTTCTAAAAAAATTTATATGAATATAATTATATAATTAATTAATTGTATATATAATATAATGCTTATTTACATATTTATTATCATTATATTATTTTCAAATTTTTTATTTGGTTAAAAATAAACATAGTATATAAATATATGTAAAAATATAAATTCTGCCAGTTATCGATACGTCGGTTGCTTATTTCTCTTCAGATTGTTGTTCCTTCTCCTTGAACTTGGCTTGCAAATCCTAACTTTAGGTTTTTAAATGAATCTCTAAGGGAGGCTAGGGTTATTTAGTTTTAGGTGTTTTGAATGGGAGAAGGTGGGGCTATTTATAGCCACCATAAAATCAAATATCTTCCACCATTCTCCCTTCCTCTCTCTCTTTTAAACCTAAATCTAATCAAGGGACATGGACCAGTTGAAACTCTCCCTGTACCCAATGTATGGCCGACCATTCCATTAATTAGGCTTCCATAATGTTCGACCTAACTAATATATTATATATTAATTATTTAATTATTTATTTTTTCTAATATAGTTATTTAAATCAATATATAACAACTATATATTATTTTAATCAATTTTAAGGTCTCAAATAAATAATTAAAATGCCATAAAAAATCTACACAACATTTTTATTATAATTTAAAACATTTATAAATTAATTTTGAAATGACTAAACTTGGAAATTAACTAACAACTCGGTTGTGTTGACTCCCTGTTGTGAATTCAGTCCTTGGTTAATATTTAAATGATTTAAATATTAAATAATATAAGGAATTTGCTAAAGTATAAAATTAGGCACGAATTCAGTTGCTTATAGTTCACTTAGGCAAAATTCAATTTCTAATCTTTATTAATTGCATATTGTAACATTATTTTGTACACGTTTTATATTCGTCAACACTATATCCCTAAGATATCTTGATTTTGGTTAATGTTTAAAAACCCTAATAATGTCTAGGGTTAATTGCATAGACCACTTTAAATTCCTTGATTCAATCTTATAGCATTTATCAGTTTACCTGTTTTACTTTGGCCAGAGACTTTGACTTCAAATTAACTACCAATTAAGGTGATACTCATCTTCCATAGCGAAGTTGACGAATCATCTTTTGAGTAGTGTTTCACTACAAGTAGTTCAACATGTACATAACTATGATTGTAACAGGACCATAATGTCCTATAATTGACTATAATCAAAATACAACCTATCTAATTAAGATCAATAGTACTTCAAGTCTGAAGACTACTGCACGTTATTACAATGAGATATTCTATTTTGATGTAATTGTATCAATCTATAGAAGACTCTCATTGAGAAGTTTTTTGATTGTTCCAAAAAATCACAATCATGTAACCCTTAGCATTCTCAACGGTCATTAATAATTCACCATACATCCCATGGAGAGCACCACATCCACTAGTCTCAACAAATGCATGTATATTCTTTTCTTGATACATCTTAACTAAAGAACATTTAACGATCGGTATTTTTATTCGATTCAAAACTCATGGTTATGAGCACATTCACAACTACAATTGATAAAAATACTTTTCCTAAGGATTTTCTACTTATATACGTTTAAACTATTAATATCATTACAATATAACAACGCATATAAAACCAAACAAAACAAAAAATGTACTTTATTTTGAACAATATTTTATTACAAGAGTCAAGTTATATAATAATTTACATGATTGTCCCTAAGGCGCACCTTAACTCAATCAATCTATCATCTTCACTTGGGGTTTATAATAGATCCTTATGTATATACCTTCAGTTAGTCTGCCTAAATTAGATTCAGAAATAGTCTTAGTGAATGGATTTGCGATGTATCCTTAGTATCTACTCTCTTGACTACTATCTCTCTATTACTGTTAAATTTTCTTATCATGTCGAACATACAGAGGAAGTATCTTGACTTCATATGAGCTCGTGCTTACTAGGCAATCGGTTTGTTCATTATTATCATAATATATCAATAATGTGACCTTTAAAGCTAGGGATCACTCCTAGCTCTTTAATGAATTCACGCATCCATACCGTCTCTTTTGCAGCATCAATTAAGGCGATATACTCGGCCTCTGTGGTCGAATCAGTCACAATCTCTTGTTTGGAACTTTTCCAACTAATGGACCTTCTTTGAAAACTCGAGTCAGAGTACCTCTTCATGTGGAGATCATTGTTACCATACATGAAAAAAAATCCTTTGTATTTCTTAAATTCTTTAGGATGACCTTAACCGTTGTCTAATGGTTTTCGCCCGGATTTTATTGATAACGGTTAATTACACATGGTGCAAAAGTGACATCTGACCTAGTACATAGCAAGGCATACATGGTGGATCCTATTGTCAAAGCATAAGGAATCCTACTCATGCACTATCTCTCCTTTTTCGTAGATGGGTAAAGGGGGAAGGGGTCTATCTTTGAAAGAACAATTCCACGCCGCATCAGAGTATTTCCATGCTTGAAATTTTGCATACTAAATCCTCTTAGTACGGTATCTATGTACATTGATTGGGATAATCCCAATAATCTTCTAGATTTGTCTCTATGGATCTTTTTACCTAGTATAAAGGATGCCTCTCCCAAATTCTTCATTCTAAAATTATTGGACAACCAAACTTTTATTGATTATAACATTGGTACATCATTATCAATCAGTAGTAAATCTTCAATGTATAAAGCTAAAAATGTAATAGCATTGATTTGTTCATTCCTATATATACATGCTTCTTCTATGTTTTAACTGAAATCGAACTATTTTATTACTTTTAAAAATATTTATTCCAACTCTTTAATGCTCGCTTAAGACTATAAATTGATCTTAAGAGTCTCTGGATCCCATTGACTTCAAAACTCTCTGGCTGTGTTATATAACAAATTCTTATAAATGACCATTTAGAAAAGTCATAATAAGCAGCGACTGCAGGTAGAATCTGAATTAATTTAAGTATGGTGACTAGAGAAAATGTTTCGTCATAATTAACTACTTGAATATAACTAAAACCTTTCACGACCACATTGCTTTATAGGTCTCAATCTTTCCATTTGCACCAATCTTTTACTTAAAGTGTCATTGGCAGCCGATCATTTTTAGCTCTTCGATTAATTTTACAAAGTCCGAACTTTCTTCTTGTACATAGAGTCCATTTTTGATATCATCGCATCTAATCGCAAGGTAGAGTCTTTACTCTCTATGGCTTGTCAGTGTATGAGGGGACCATCATCATGGATAATGCAATTCTCTTTCTCATCATCAACAAGAAACCCATAGTATCTCACTGTCATACAAGATTCTCTACTAGACCTTCTAATAGGTTGCGTCTCTTCTTCGGATGTTGAATTACTATCTAAATATTCTGTTTCTATGGAAGCTTCTTAGATCTCATCCAAGTCTATCTGACAGCCAATAGTTTCTAGAAATAGAAATTCCTTCTCCAGAAAGGTGGCATATCTCAAAACAGATACTTTTTATTCCTTTGTATGAAAGGAAATGTACCCATGATAATTCATAGGAAACACTATAAATTTTCACAAAACTGATATTGCCTCAGTTTTATTGGGGACTACATTGTTAACATAAACCAGATATCCCCACATCTTAAGATAATTAAGATGGGGTTTCTTACCAGTCCATAACTCATATGGGGTATTAGTCGCATATTTAGATGGTATAAAATTCAACATATATGCCATGGTTTCAAGGGCCTATCCCCAAAAGGAATTAGGCAACGTAGTATCATGCATCGTCGATCGAACCAAGTCTAATAGAGTTCGATCTCTCCTTTCCATAACACTGTTATGTTGAGGTGTATAAGGAGTGACTTGAGTGAGAATCCCATCCTCTTTAAAAACTTTTAGAGCCCATATCCAATGTACTCGCCGGCTCGATTAGACCAAAGTATTTTAATATTCTTAAATGTCTGGTTTTCAACTTTGTTCTAATATTCTATAAAATTATCATAGTCCTCCGAGTTTTGTTTCATAAGATACACATATCTGTATCTGGGTAAATCATTAGTGAATGTAAGAAGGTATAAGGATCCAACTTTGGTAGCTATAGATATAGGACCATATATATTTGTGTGTAGTAGTTCTGAGACTTCAACAACTCTTTAATTGCTCCAACTGAATGGGTGCTTGTCTGTTTTACCTTTAAGACATAATATACAAGTATCGGATAATTTCGAATCAAAAGATCGTAGAAACCCTTGGTTTCTTAACTTGTTGAATAGTTTTTTACTTATATGGCCGAGTCTACTATGCCAAAGGTAGTTGTCATTCATTTTAGATGCATCATTATTTTCACCGCCAAATACAAGATTATAGTTATATATGAATGTCATATTTAAGATTACCAAAGTAAATAGATTTACTGTCATAATAAATATTAATAGCATTATCATTACAAATAAAACTATAAACATTTTTTTGTAAAACAAGAAACAAATATTATTCCACTAATAAAGTTTGGTACAAAATAACAATTATATAAAACTAAACCATGCTTACTAGCAAGCTTCACATGGTAATCCCCTACTGCTATGGCAGCTATAGTAGCTCCATTTGCAACTTGGAATTCCATAGTCTCTCTTGCTACGGGCCTTTTTCTCTTATGTTCCTGTAACAAGTTACATATATGAGTTCCAGATCTAGTATCTAAAACCCAAGATGAAATACTTATAGATAAACAAGTTTCTGCAAGGAAAATACCTTTAGAAGCAGATTCAAATTCCTTCATTTTGAGCATCTTTAGATAATTAGAGAGTTCCTCTTCCAATGTCCCTTCTTAAAGAAATGGTGACATTCACCCTTCTCTACTTTCATCATAGCTTTACCCTTACCGCTTTTCGATCTATGCTTTCTCTTCTTCAAACAATCAAGGAAGATGTGACCATAATTTTGATCACCACACCCAGTTCTTTCATGAACATACTCTAGGCTATCCTTAACATATTAAGGAGATCAACAAAAATACATTTCAGCGAATTCGTATTGAAATCCAATATGATTAGATTAAACTATAGAGTCATCAATCCAAGAATTACATTTGTCTGTAACTCGATGTTAAAAATCATTACCAACACAGTCAATCTCTCTATGTACCCAATCATATCGAGTACACGATCTTGGATGGGATTAACTTTGCCTATTTTTGTATAAAAAAATTTCCATGAGATCTTGTACATTATGGGACAAGATTATTCATCCTACAACTTTTATAGGTGTTGAAATATGGATCGAACATCCATATTCTCGTGCTGTCTTTGGAGCTCAGTGCTCATGGTAGACTCTATTTAGCATTCAGAAAGTTTACGACCATGACTTATAGGATGCTATTTGTTCAGGCATGGCATCTCTGTCGGATTTAGCCTTATGCTCATTAGTAACTACAAGCTAGAGTTTCTCATAGGTAAGTGCAATTTTTACATTCCTTAACCAATCTTTATAGTTTGCTTTAGTTGGTGTGTTTTTCACTAAGAATAGCTTCATTGTTGACATTTAATCTATACAAATTCATTAGAGTAAATTAGGTAACATTGCATTTGTTCTTATACTTATTATTTTGGTTTATTATATTTATTTAATAAGGCTTCCAATGAATTCTGCATCTCTCAGGAACTCTTAAAGAGATACGGGAATTTTTCAAACTCCTTTAATGGGTATTAGGATGCATTTATCAAGTTGCTACAATCTTGTAGGCACCCAACAAATTGGAGTCCTAATAAAATTTAAGTAACTTTTTACTAATTATATCGCGTATATAATTCCTAACCATATATTTATTTGCACCCAATCATCTTTATGACCTTAAGGGTGGTTAGGAAATCATAAAGTACATTAGATACCCTATACCCATCTGATGTGCACATAAAAGTGCATATTTTTACTTCCATATTTAATCTACTTTTATTTAATAAATGAGCATATTAGGGTATTTTTACTTCCATAGTTAATCTACTTCCATAAAACTTAAGTTTGGTGATAGAGTACCCACCGAAAAGAAGTTTCTGTTCACTGATTGGGTACCCACTGAACATGATCTACTGTTCGGTGGTTGGAAGCCCATCGAACAAGAACTCCTGTCTGGTGGATGGTCACCAACCAGACCAAGCACATGCTTCACCAACTAGAGCAGATAAGGGGACGCAAGCCATCCACCGAAACAAAGCATGCTGAACCAACATGGAAGCATATGAATGTGACCACCAACTCGTCCACATCCATTCTACCCGAATCGACCCTTTCGGACCAACTCCTCAGCTAGGCCCTACAGCACAATTATGGAAGGAAATATGCATATATTTGGAAAATATCAAGCATATTCCAAAATTCCAGGAATATTCCTTTTGGGCGAGATACATGGAAATATTATAAATTGCCACATTAAACACACCTCAAATCTACCTCTATAAATATCCAAGCATTTGTCATTTACAAGGACAATTTTCTAAGATCTAGAAGCTCCACGCAACATCATTAATCATCGGAGCATCCGGATCACCTTTTTATATTAGAAATAATTGCATTTGGCGTCAATTTCTTATATTTAGGTAGAGCTGTGGTGGATCTTGATACCCGTTTCACTTCCCAGTAGCAAGATATTGTGGATCAAATCATGACATGCTTGGGGCAGATGTAGCTAATGCACACAACACTAAAACCAAAGGGAGAGTCCTATCCCGAGGGGAAGGAGACCAAGAAGATCACATTCTAGGGAATCAGATTAAGAGAATCAAGGAGCTGGGTGAACAACAAGTCAGCCCGGAGTTCAACCATGAGCCACACCCGAGGAACGGTTTGATGCTAAGTTGGGCAGAGGATGTATCAAACGAAAGGTGGCCGAAGCTGTGCCTCTCCGATCAAGGCATCATTCCCCAGTCTTGGTGGAAGTAGAGACCAGTGAGAGGTGAAACCTTCACCGAGAATGATCATGGATCAGGGAACGAAGCCGAGATCGTAGAAACAGTCATCATAGGTGGAATAAAAGGAGCCTCTTACCCCGGTGGGGGAGATCAACTTAGTTCACTCATCTCCTAAGCGAGAAGCAGACCACTTAGAACGTCTTATAAGGGAATGCGTTTGCCGTGAGCAGATAGAACGGAGAATAGAAACATGGGTTGGGAGCTCGTTTACTATGGATATAGAAACCGCTCAAAATCCCAAGAACTTTAAGATTCCCACTATGGATACCAGGTTTGACTAATCCTAAAGTGCACCTGCAGCGATACACAACATATGCTAATGAGTGGGGCGATGAAGGAAGTCATGTGCAAGTGTTTCCCCCTCTTCTTAATATGTTTGACAACTATGTGGTTCTGTCGCCTACCTAACGGTACAATCCATTCATAGGAGATGTTGAAGGAAAAATTCATCGGCCAATTTCGAGTTCATATAGAGCAACCTAAGGATCCGTACTCTCTACGGACGTTAAACAAAGGGAGGGTGAAACTTTGAGGCAGTTTCTAACCCGCTTCAACGTAGCCATAGCTAACATTCAAAACACCAATAAATGACTCTCCCTTATGGCTTCATGTGGGGGTGTTCACCTAGACACGAAAATGGCTCGGATTTTAACAAAGGAAATGCTAATTACTATTCAGGATTTCTTTTATGAAGCTATAAAGTACATGGGCTTGGAAGAGATTGCGGTAGGGCGGTAGGCTGGGACAACTACCAATCCATCTGAAGCCTCTAACAATATAAATGCTATCATCAGGGGCAATGAAGGTGCGACACGGAGAATAAGAAGAACAACAACACCGGTAATTCCGATGGTAGAAAAACAGATCAATAAAGATTCAAACTTGGCCTGAGATTCAACACCTACACAGACTTGAATGAAACTATAGAGAATATTTAAGTGGCTACTCAAGTGAAGCTTAAATACAACATACTAGCTCCAAAGTAGGAAATGGAGGCAGAAAGAAACTCTGGGAAATACTATCGATTTCATGAGTCCCACGGACACAACACTAATGAATGTCGCCATTTGTAGGACCTGATAGAAGAACCCTCGGGAAGAAGAAGCTGGAGTGCTACATTAAAAGCCTAAAGGCACTTCCCGCTCCTAAGAATCAGGCTTCGAAACAAAGCCCACCTGGGAACATAGGTGAACGATCTAGTGCCAACCATAGGAAAGACAGATGGTTAGTTATTAATACCATAATGGGAGAACCCCACATAACAGACAAGATTTAGGGTGAAATGGAAAGGCATGCAAAATCATTGAAAAATGGGGATGCCTATGTATGCATAATAAGTGAGCTGCAGAAAACTAAGACTCCCCGACGGGAGTAGGAAGTGATAACTTTTGATGAAAGTGACATGCAAGGAAATATCCCCATACGGATCCGATGGTGATTACAGCCTTGCTTCCTCCCGTAGAAGTGCATAGGATTTTGGTAGATAATGGGAGTTCAGTGAACATTCTATTTAAGGAAGCATTCATGAAAATTGGGTTATCCATGGAAGATGTTATGCCTTGAAACAATGGCTCCATGGTTTTGCTAGGGAAGGCACAATGCCCTTAGGGAGGTTGGATTTGTTTGTTGAGATAGGAACACATCCTCAATCTACCATACAAAAGCAAACTTTCGTACTGTTGGATGGATTCTCAGCTTACAACGTCTTTCTAGGATGACAGCCTTATTCGACTTCTGCATAGTAATGGCTCTGTGGTGTTTGACAATGAAATTCCTGATAACCAATGGTATAGGAGTGGTAGAAGGAAATCAGGACAAAGCTAGGGAATGCTATGTTGCGGAAATTTAGGAGAATAAATGGAGAGAGAAGGGGAAGGCGCAGAAATTTCCTTATGTGCCAAGAACTCCCTTATATAACAACTAAATAATGACGCCCTTCTCAAGTTCATAAGTGATCCTCATAATGAGATTCACCCAAGAGATGGTGGAATGGGGGCTGCAGCTAAGCCTGAGGAGGATCTGGAGTTTGTGAAAGTTGATGATAACAATCCTACAAAACTTATGAAAATCGGATCAGGCTTAGAGCAAGATCTAAAGCTATAACTAATTGGATTCCTATGGGACAACCAGGATGTGTTCACCTGATCTCATGCAGACATGTGCAAAATTCTTCCTTCGGTTGCTTATATTACCTTGAATGTTAACCCAAAGAAGCCTCCTACAAAGCAGAATAAAAGGAGTATGGGCCCAGAACAGTCAGTGGCACTGAACGAAGAAGTAAAAACTTTAGTAGCAAACGACTTTATTCGAGAATCATTATACTCAGAACGGATAGCAGACCCAGTTCTTGTTAAGAAGTCAAATGGAAAACGATGGACCTGTATAGACTTTTGTAACCTGAACGACATGTGTCCCAAAGATTATTTCCTATTCCTAAGGATTAATCAGTTAGTGGATGGTACTGCTAGACATGAACTTCTGTCCTTTATGGATGCTTACTTCATGTATAACCAAATAGCGATGCATAACCCAAACTAGGAACATACTAGCTTTATCATAGATATAGGGTCTTACTACTAAAGGTAATGCCATTTGGACTCAAAAATGCAAGGGCAAGGTACCATACCTAGTGAATAAGACGTTCGTCGAGCAGATTTGCAAAACCTTGGAGTTATACGTTGATGACATGTTGGTAAAGTCAAAAGAGGTCGCAGATCATATCTCGCACTTGGATGAGATGTTTCAAATTCTATGGAGGTATAGGATGAAGTTGAACTTGCTAAAATGTTCTTTTGGAGTAGCTTCTAGGAAATTCCTAGGCTTCATCCTGCATGCATGGGGAATAAAGGCTAATCCAGAACAAGTCCAGGCACTACAAGATATTAAAATCCATGGGACACAGAAGGAAATGCAGAGCCTGAATGGGAAGGTAGTAGCTTTGAGCAGGTTCATATCTAAAGCCACAAACAAGTGCATCCCATTCTTTGAAGTACTCAAGAAGGAGAAAGGCAAGTTCATGTGGACGGATGAGTGTTTGGCTACATTATTAAATCTATTGGGGCACTTGCAAAAGCCACCGGTCTTATCTACACCAATCGTGGGGGAAGATCTCTACATCTACGTAGCGTTGTCGCATCGTGCTTTGAGCGTGGCCCTGGTCAGAAAGGATGATTGAGTACAACATCCTATGTATTACATAAGCAAGCGCTTCACCGGGCCAAAATCCTGGTATCCCAAGTTGGAAAAGTTGGCATACTGTCTATTAATTGCATCTAGGAAGCTGAGACTTTACTTCCAATCACATCCTATCCGTGTGCTCACAAATCAGCCTATACGGCAGGTTATGCATAGGCCAGACACTTCGAGAAAGCTGACCAAGTGGAGCATCAAATTGAATCAGTATGAGATAACCTACCATCCATGAACTTCAATCAAGGGGCAAGCATCAGTGGACTTTCTTGCTGAATTTACTATTCGGGATGATGAAGTGAAGCCATTAGAGGAGGAAGCCCTCAAGTTGGAGTGTAAATTGGTGAGCATCTAATGACCATAACTCTTGTGCGGAGGTGGTATTTCTTACCCCTGAAGGAAGAATGTTATGTCATGCAATTATACTGGTATTCAAAGAAAAAAACAACGAGGCGGAATACGAAGCTTTGATTGTAGGATTGAAATTAGCAAAGGAGCGGGGTTAAGGACACCATGTGTTCATAGTGACTCTCAGCTAGTGGTGAACCAAACTCGGCGAATTCTAGGCAAAAGGAGAGTGGTTGTAGTCTTACTTGGAAAGGGTAGAGGACTTGCTTACTAGGATGAAGCACTATGTGATTAAACATATCCCTCAAGAAGAGAATCAGGGTGTCAGGAGGCAGATGAATTGGTAAAGTTAGCTAGTTCGAGAGATGAATATTTGTTGGGATCGTTACCTGTTACGACCCTACATCGACCCACTTTGAGGAAGTGAATGTGGGCTCCAGTTGCAGGTGATACGGAGACTTGGATGACCCCGATACTAAAATATTTGAGAAGGAACACTGCCCGACAACTGAAACAAGGCTAAGAAGACCCTACAGAAGGCACCTAGCTTCGTCATCCAAGAAAGCCTGCTATATCGAAGAGGATATTCTAACCCACGGCTAAGATGCGTCGCGAGATAGAAGGCCCAGCAGGTGCTGAGAGACATACATCAAGGAAGCTGTGGGGAAAATACTGGGGGGCATACCCTGGCAAAGAAGGTGTTGCAATACAGATACTACTAGCCGATCTTGTATCATGATGCGATGGAATATGCCAGGAAATATGACAGGTGCCAGCAGTTCGCAAAAATCCTAGGTTGCCCCTAAATGAGTTGACTCACATGGTTAACCCCTAGCCCTTCGTAGTTTGGGGAATAGACTTAATTTGAGAACTTCCAATGGCATGGGGAGGAGCTAAGTATGCGATAGTGGCAATTGACTATTTACTAAGTGGGTGGAAGTCGAGCCTCTTACTAAGGTGTCAATAGCCAAGGTCATAAACTTCTTAATCAAGAATGTAATGTGTAGGTACAGAGTCCCTCTCTAGATCATCTCGAAAAATGTACCACATTTTGACAGTGTGGAGTTTGCTAACTTTTGCTAGTAGCAAGGAATAAAGAAAAGCTTTTTTGTAATAACACACCCGCAAACAAATAGACAGATGGAGGCAGTTAACAAGGTACTAAAGAAACTTATAAAGAAGCGACTGGAAAAAGCAAAAGGAGCATGGGTGGACGAACTGCCCCTGGAATTATGGGCCTACTACACTTCTTTCAAGGCAGCGACGGGACACACCTTCTCATTTGCATATAGGACAGTGGCAATGCTGCTAATAGAGATGGTAGTTCTATCCCATAGAAGGCTTCATTATGACCCAAATAAGAATGAAGAGCTGCTGAACATGTCACATGACCTGGTCGATGAAAGACGCGGGGAAGCTACCTTGAAGGACGAAGTACACAAATGGAGGATAGTTATGCAGTACAACTCCAACGTTAAACACCGCCCTCTTAAAGAAGGGGACTTGGTACTAAAATGAATTTTTCCCAGACTGGGAGCACTTGGTCCAGTCTGGGAGGGACCATACGTCATCCTCAAAGACTTTGGCAATAGAGCTTTCATCCTTAGTACAGTAGATGGAGCCATATTCAAGAAAGCATGGAATGCACAACATCTTCGTCGTTACTTTACTTGAGTTTACTCTATTGTGCTAATTGTATTGGCACTCTGTAAATAAAAAATTATACGAAGGATTCTAATAAAGCATGCATTTTCCTTAAAAAAATCTTGTAATCACAGGTAATGGTTATGAAACACAACTTTACTTTGTTGCTTAAACGTGCATGGGAATAGCATTAGCATCATAAGGAAGCACTACCTGGACCTGGGGAGATGACTCCCCAATTCAGGAACAAGATTGTGATGATGTACTTTATCCTCTTAAACTCTCGGCTGGCAGCGATGGATCGGAGTGATCCCTGTTCGGGTGCCCAAGGCTAAAGATCAGCCTAAACTTCTCAGTCGGTAGTGGCAAGCTCAATCAGCCCATGGACCATGGTCAGGACATAACCTACAAATGGGTTCCCGCCACTGATGATCAGCCTAAACTTTTATCCGACAATAGTGGACCGGATTGATCCCTATTCATGAGTCCATAGCTGACGATCGGCCCAATCTTCTCAGCTGGTAGTGGCGAGCCCGATCAGCCTATGGTCAGGACATAACCGCCAAATGGGTGCACGCTACTAACGATCGACCCAAACTCTCGGCCGATAGCGGTGTGTCAGAGTGATCCCTATTCGGGTATCCACGGATGATGATCGGCCCCAACTTCTCTACCGGCGGTAATAAGCCCAGTTAGCCCACGGTCAGGACATAACCGCTAAATGGGTGCTCGCTAATGATGATCGGCCTCAAACTTTTGCTCGGCAGCTTTAGACCAGAATAATCCCTATTCAGGTAACCCTAGCTAACGATCAGCCCGAATTTTCTAAACAATAGCGTCGAACTCAAAAAGAAATCACTATTGGGTGATTCACAGCCAATGATTAGTCTGTGCCCAATCCTCAACATTGTTAAACCGAAGTAATACTATCCAGGTATTCACCATTGTCAAATAACTCTAAACACACGGGAGTGTGAGGTGAGCCCGACTTACCAACTGTCATGACATGGCAGCCACTTAGTTGGTTCCCCCCAGCCTTTACATTCAAATAAGATTCACGATAGTCAACAATAATACAAAAATTGAATCTGTTTAAGACATGGCAGATATAGAGTCATATTCAGTAAAAAAGCAAAGCACTTGTAAGAATAATTAGATTACAACCTAAAAATGCTTGTGGTATTAACTAAACGCATGGTTACAAATATAATGAAAACCACAAAGTATCAAGGCTACTTGATTGACCTTAACAACACATCAAAATTGGTCAACCATGAGAAAGAATGTTTAGTACAATAATCATCGTTGTATAGGTAGAAGGTTAAGTAAAAGCATGAAAAGGAAACTCAAGTGGCAAGGAGGTGCAAACATTATTTCAATCCAAACTTGGAGACAGGTGGCTTAGGTCGGTGCTTAGAACTCTTATGCTTGCCTTCTTTCTTCCCCTTGCCTTCCTCTACTTTCCTTTTGGTGGCATCAGCAGCAGCTTAAACTGTCTCTTCTTAATGCGCTCCAATTTTTCCTGGCCCCAAGTCTCGCCCTTGCTAGGTCCGCAGAGGAGTCAACCAGGACCCGCAGTTGCAAAGCCCCCACTTCATCAAGATCATCAGTAGGATCGGAGATATTATGGTCCCAGCATCGGCATCCTCTCTGAGGGCGGCAATCATCTCGATAACACTTTCGACTGGAGGATCAGAGAGCCCAGGAGCGAAACACCCAATAGAGGAATATCAGAGGTAGCCGTAGCATCAGCAGGGACCGCCATGTGAACATCACCTACGAAAAAGAGAGAAACAGAGGTAGCCGCAGCATCAGCAGGGACCGCCATGTAAACATCACCTACGAAAAAGAGAGAAAGGCTATTAAGTGTATTCCCATTTGAGTAATTCAGGAGATGTTGGATAATTACTCACAAACTGCAAGAGTAAGTCCTACCTCCTTTCGAAGACATGAAGGCACCACTCGGAATTTGAGCATGAACAGGGGGAGTGGTTACCACAAATGATTGATCTCTAGCAGGCGAATCTAAAGAAAACATGGAAAAATGGATAGATAAGCATCGCCCATAAAGGTGAAGATCGTTTTTCGGAGACTGACCTTGTATAACTTGTCTAGAAGTTGCGCTACCACCCTACTCCTTCTCAGCCTCTCTCTTGTGGGCCTCCTCAGCTTTAGCAAGCTTAACATAGCCTAACCAGAT
Organism: Allium fistulosum; assembly: GCA_030737815.1. NCBI lineage: Eukaryota > Viridiplantae > Streptophyta > Magnoliopsida > Asparagales > Amaryllidaceae > Allium > Allium fistulosum. The sequence goes on from CM060902.1 coordinate 1,531,950,136, forward strand.
GGCATCAATCTCGTTCGTAGAAAAATGAGAATCAAAAGCTTTGGGACTAAAGGGTGGGCTCCTTATTCACTGGTAGCCTTCACCTCCCAGATCAGCCGCTTGTGGATGGACGCCATGATCTCCTGGTAGTCGTCCATCCAGGCCAGGCTCTTCTCTGTAAGCATCCTATAATACATCTCGTCCAAGAGCCCTTTCTCTTTATCCGACTGGCTATTGGCTTTAACATACTCAGCCTATAGTTTGTTGGCTCTAGAAGTTTCAGCAGCCTTACCGTGGAAATGGCCTTGATCTCTGCTTGGAAGGCGACCCTGTCAGCTTTCCACTCAAACACCTTTATTTTTATGTCAGCAATCCCAGGTCCAGCCTTCTCAATTCTCGTTCGCAACTCCTCTATCTTCTTGGAGTGTCTATACTTAGACGCCCTTGTAATCCTCATAGAGCTTTGCGGCCTTGTCGTTGAACTTATTCTTGGCAGCCTTGATGTTCGTTGCGTGGCTCTACTTCAACTGCTCCAATTCCTCGGCATGAGCAGCCTTGAGCTTCACTATCTCACTGGCATGTTTCTTCATCTCCTTGCTAGAAGACCTCTCCAAGGCATCAACCACCTTCTTATAGTCTAACTCCTGTTCATGAAGGCGTTCCCTTAGCTCAAAAATCTTTAAGTTTTGCTCTACATTCTTCTTGCCAACCTATCCTGCCGCTTTGGTGACCTTGGAGTGGTAGTCTTTCAAAGCCTTGACTCCACCCTGCCCGTCTATAAGTAAGTCAATGGATCTTGCAAAAGAAAGAGGTGGTGCCTCAATAAGTATGTGAGCTAGGGTATCTCTCGGCCGGTAGGGTTGTTGGAATTCGTTAAAGTTCGGGTCTGTGGGTCCTTTGTTCTTGTTATTTCCCTTTATCCTTATCTGGAGGGTGCGAGACCTCCCGCTCTCTTGCTTGTTTTCTTCTGATGCTTTGAAGTATTTGAATCCGACAGAGGAAAAGGGGAGGGGCAAGGAGTTTTCGAGGCACGAGATGGAGAGTAGGACCCAAAGTCATGATCAAGGGAGCGGAGTTTCTTTTGAGAAGTATCCTTGGGTCCACGTCGATCTCAATGTCAACTGGACGATAGCGGACAACTTCCCCAGTCTGCAGCTTAGCACCTGGCTGACCAACATTTATACTAGGACCAAAGGAAGATGTGGCTTGTTGTATTTATTTTGGTGGAGCCTTCGACCCCAGCTGCTGCATTTTAGAGAAAAGCATTTCCATTTTGAACCCATGCTACCTACAATGAAAAAGTGCGAAAGATTAGGAGCAAGATCAAAGATTTAATGTATGCATGTGGTATGGGTGTGTGGACAAGTGAGTGCAGGTGCAAGTGTGTGGAATGGATTTACAAACCTGAAAGTGTGTATGGACCGTGTATTTATATCTTAATACGCAAGTGTAATAAAAAGCTAAGTTATAACTACCAGAGTAAAGTAAATAAAAGTAAAGAAACAATCACACCAGAGTTTTTATACTAGTTCGGACCTCCCATCCTAGGTCCAGTCCCGAAGCTCCCCTTCGGCTTTAAACTAGTAAATAACCCTCGCTTCGCCCAGAGGAATAGGCTTGAAACAAAAAGTCTTTTCTTGACAAGTATGTGTTTTTAGTAACACTAATTTTTACTGCACAGTACAAATCTTCCTATAATCTACTTTGAGTAGTATGTGTATGTGAGGCTTTGTTTTTAGGAAGAAATAAGAATGATGTATTGATTGCTTTTAGGAATCAAAGTATGCAAAGAGTAAAGAGAAAAGGATTCAGAAAATTCAAATGATTTTGTTTCTCAAAATCTTTACATATTTATAGGTGTTAAAGGGTTTTCTTGAGAAGTAACAACCTTTAGTATGTTCTACTTCAGTCTAAGGGTTGCAACCTTTGAGGAAGAAGAGATGCAATAAAAAGATATGGATGCAACCATTAGAATAAAGCAAGTGTCTTTTCATAGTTTTAGCCCGTTACCCAGTTCAGACGTCTGGGATAAAATTCAGACGTCTGTCTGGTTATATATTTGGTTTAGTCAGAGAACTTAGTCAGACGTCTGACTTATATGGACAAATGTCTGATGCCTGTGTACTTCTAAAACTAAATAGTGAAAACCTTGTAAAAACTTTGATGTGCAATTTTGTGTAAAAAATCTACTAAAGGAGATTTTACAAACCATTTATCTATGACTATAACATACTATAATAGCTTCTCTAATACCGATGATTCTTTTCTTCTACTATTCGTCTTCAAGTCATGATATTGTGAATTCTCGAAGCATTTACCTGCAAATAGATGGAATATATTGTATGTGTATGATTGTATAGTTGTTGTCATCGAAACCATAGAATAGAGGTTCTAATAAAACCCTTAGGATCCTCATAAGACTACAACCATTGCTGAATATCTGCTATAGATGCAGAATCCCATAAACGATTCCAAACTCTGGGTAGGCAAGGTAATCAGAAATAGAGATGTCACCTAAGATAAAAGCTTCCTCTCCTTCGGAACGAAAAACATGATGGAGTAGCTAGAACTGATGTAGCTAGAAGAATGGGCTTCATCTTAATCCAAAATAGTATGCTCCCTATCATGAGAATGAGATTCTTCCTCCCCTGCATTTCCTGTCTAGATGGTGTCATCCTACCACTTGCGTAATGTTAGCAGTTGACTCTTTTTTCCGGAGCTCGACCATGAAGGCACTCAATTCTGGCTCTTCCAAGCTTGCTATGATAGTCGCCTATTTGTTAGATACTTCCATCGTTGGTACATTACCGAAGATGGAAGGGTACGAGTAGTGAACATCACTCGTTTCACTGGTAGTTGAGCCCTTCCCTTTTTCTCTTTTGGTAGGCTTTTGGGTGGAGGTTTGTCTACCTCTCCTAATCAAACATCTGTGCACCAACAGGCCGAGCTATCTGAAGTTATCATTGGTAATAAGGTAGGGAACCTCTCAAAGCTCTTTTGGGATCTGTTGAAGCTTCTTCAGCAAGTCATCCAAATCATCTCTAGTCGCGACTTTTATGACACCTGAAAGGAAGTTAGCTTCTGGTATGAGATTCTTCAAAAAACAAAGAGAAATGATGAACAAGATATGTAAAGAAAGAACTTACATCCTAAATGCCACTGATGAAAGCATGGAGAGGTGTCCCGAACAAAGAAATATTCCTTCTTCAACATGTTGTATTTGGAGTGCAAGTTCTCTACAGATTTGAACTTGCTCCCCGCCTTAAGGTAAATAAAGAGGAAACCCTCCTACTTGCTCTTTATTGCGTATAGGAACCTTATTTGGCAATGGGTCTGACGTGACTGGAACTCCCTCATAAAAATGGTGTATAAACCGGCGAGAATGGCTTACCCATTCAGATGCAACTGGAAGGAAGCTATTTTCAAGTAGATGAGAAACCTTACAATCCATGGGGTAAAAAGAGGCGGAGCTTCAACTAAGCAATGATAGTGGGAATAGTCCATATACCCCTTAGGTAGATCGTGCGCCCATTGCTCTGGTGTAGGTAAAGGAATATCCTCTCGAAGAATGCCATGAGTGCCCACCGTGAGATCAAGTTGCTTGGCCTTCAATTTCGAATCCTTGGAGTCCGTAGGGTTTACCAAGAGTTGGGCTGGTCAGTACCCATGCATTAGAGAGTGGGCATGGCTAGGTTGGTTAGAACGCCGTCCCGGTTGGACGGAGCCCAGAGGTGCAGAAGAAGAGGGACCTATATCTCCTAAAGTAGACTGAGAATGGGTTTGATGACAATCCGACATACTTGCCTAGTATGGCAACTCTTTTCAGGTGTTTAGTACAAAATGAAGAAATACCCATGTGTATGCATGTGTGTATTCGTGTATGCATGGTAAAAAAATTTAACATTTCTGTTCGACATACTGTCAAAATGACGGATTTTTTATCGATTAGAAAATCGTTAAAAAAATATAATCGTTATAAAACCACAAGAGTACGACGTACAATTATAGTACGTATGCAAGTACGAGTCGATCCATGGAGAAATCAAAATTTTTAATATTACTCAATCAAATTACCCCAAAGTTTTTGAAATTGTTCTAAATTAGAAAATTGTACAAAATAAACTAAAGCAAAAGCGAGTGAATAAAACTATGATATTAAGGAGAAATTTAGAGGAAAATCCACTTCCAATCATTCATATAAATCAATAATATATTCATCTATAACCACTCTTTAATATATTAAGTAGAAATGATTGATGTGTTTATTATAAGTATGGTTTATTTGTGCTATTAAGTAACACAACTTAAACCATCAAACTCTAACACACCATTCAAACCCACTTGTCAATTCTCATGAAATGACATGAAATTAAAAATAAAATCTATTTTAAGCATGATCTATTTACTACGAATTAGTAACATAGACCATCAAATTTTGATTCTAGTTTGACTTTCATCATCAAAATCACTTAGGCAAATGATCAAATAGTTTATGTTATATTGGATTAAGCATAGCCTATCTGATATGTCAACATAGACTATCAAATTCACTAAAAGAAAAATATAAATCACAATCATTCATAATTTCCATTAAGCACAAAAGAGGTTTCACAAATGAAATCATTATGTTAATTTAATATGTTTCATGAGAGCTTCATTACCCCTAAATTGAAGAGGTTTAGCTACTCATATTTGGATACATCTTAACATAAATGATTTTAACAAAAAACAAGGAAAATGAGAGCTAATTAAAAGAAAGAGAGCTAACTACTTGCTTGAAATAAAACTAAACTAATTAAAAGAATTAAATCTATGCTACTAACATAAAATAAGAGGAGCATAAGTAAATAAGAGAGCATAAAATAAAATAGCAATAAAAGAGAGCATGAAATAGAAATGCATGAAAGTAAAGAGCAAGGCTAAGAAGCCATTAAAGAGACATTTTATTTATCATTGATTTGTGGCTATAATATTGCATTCAAAAAAAAGATGATTACATGAAACATAAGGGGTATTTATACATGCTTAAAACCCTAATTCATATTTCAAGGGACTACCAAAACTGCCCTTGAGATAGTGTAACCTCCAAGTAATCATTATGAAATTAATTGATCCCCACTAACATGCCTTTAAGTCTCCATTAGCATGTGCATGTGATTTTAATTATGGACCATTTTGTGGATATGTGGGCTCCTTCATGCTGCATGAATTCTTTTATTTCCTTTCTTCCTTAGGTTTCAACATATGTACATGCATACATCTATGAAACCTCTTCATATTTGCACTCCATTTCCTACAAATAAAAATAAAAATGTGCAAATAAATTTTTCCAAAACTAATTCATACACAAAATTACCATTTTGCCCCCAAATGAAGATGAATGAATGATGATTTGAAAATAATTTAAATTTTGGTTTAAACATGTAAAACACCTTAATATGCTCATTTATTTAAATAAAAGAAGATTAAACATGGAAGTAAAAATATACACTTTTACATGCACATCAAATACCCTCACATTTATCTTTTTATTCGTCCTCGAATAAACTAAAACTACGATAAATCCATTTTCTTAGGGAACACGATTGCATTGAGCATATACAACAAGCCGTTAAACCTCTTGATGTCCCTAGTAGGACGAGTGTTGTTGAGGGTTTTCAACGGATATTACCCACAAAATTCAAATGTGATACACAAATTCTAATTAGACTACTCGATGCAAGTTTTCAAAAATATTTACAAATGATGAATTTACTTTTAAATTGGCACAAGTAAGTTAAATATAAGTTTTGGTCATTGTAAAAAAAATTTGGTCCTTTTACTCATCAAAACTTCCAACAAAAATTAAGTTATCATCACAACTAGAATCTAGTTTGGCTAGTTGTTTCGGTTGATAACATAGTGCAACTATGAAATGGAACCTTTAGTTGATTATAAATTTTTTGCAAAGTGGCTTTGTTATTTCTTTTGAATAACAAGTTGAATCAAATAAGTGAAAATAGTGCTTGGATTTCAATTGCTTGCTCTCTCTATTTTGAGAAATATTAACATTATTATTTACATACCTAACTCAGATAAACTAAGGCCAGATATACCGATCATGCACTGCCTTTCGGGCTTACGCGAGAAGAGTACAAAGCGTGGCGAGTGTATACAATTTCGTATGAACACATTACTCTAAGTGTTTACTATTACTAATTTTATTTTATTTACATACACCTAACTCAGATAAACTGAGGCCAGATATACCGATCATGCACAGCCTTTTGGGAATACGTGAGAAGGGTACAGAGCATGGTGAGTGTACACACTTACGTGTGAACACATGACTCTAGGTGTTTCTTATTTTTATAAAAACTTTTTTTAAAGAGGGAGTTATGAAAAATCTTCTTAGCACCACTTAACTTAGAAGATCAAAAAGGTTCTCGCCTTTACTTTAAACCAACCACCATTTTAAACAAAGATTACAATTAGGATATACTTCATAATTATCACTCATGAACCTTCCTATATACTAGTTAAACCATAGTTAATTGTAATCAAATTTTTATTTTGTTGAGACAAGTATATTTATAAAATTTTCAATTTAATAACCAAAAATGTATACTTATCATATCGTGTTTCTTCAAAAGTAGATCAATATGATAAAGAGAAAATTTTGTTATGGAATTTTTTTTGTTTTTTTTTTGTTTTTGGAAAGAAAATGCAAAAATTAAACCATGAAAAATCAAAATAAACGTGAGACTCCCCCCCACACTTGATTTTGACTGTGTCCCCATAGTCAAGAAATGATATAATGAGTGTAATGGAGAAAAATATGTACATATTTACAAGAGAGGGTTAAAATTTCTTACTAGACGTAGTATGGCTCATGAAGAATCATAAGCTCCTCCTCTCGATCACTCGCCAACTCCAAGTAAGGTTTTAAATGATGACCATTGACTTTAAAAATCGATCCATCCCTAGGGTTTTCTATTTCTATGGCACCGTGTGGAAAAATAGTACGTATGACGTATGGTCCTGTCCCCCTTGATTTTAATTTCCCAAGGAACAAACGAAGTTGAGAGTCATACAAAAGAACATTTTAATTGGGCGAAAATGTTTTACTTCGAATTGACTTATCATGAAAAACTTTTGTTCTTTCTTTGTAAATTTTCTCATTTTCATATGCGTCGTTCCTAATCTCTTCTAATTCATTGAGTTGCAATTTTCTGTTTTTGCCAGCTTTTTCAAGATCAAAGTTTATGTTCTTAATCGCCCACAATGCTTTATGTTCAAGTTCGATAGGTAAATGGTACGCTTTACCATACACAAGACTAAAAGGAGACATCCCAAGATTGGATTTATACGCAGTTCTGTAAGCCCAAAGCGCATCTATTAATTTTTGTGACTAACCTTTTCGATTTTTATTCAGAGTTTTCTCCAAAATTTGCTTGATTTGGCGATTTGAAACTTGAACTTGATAACACGTTTGAGGATGACAAGGAGTGGATAACTTGTGCATCATCGAGTATTTCTTCATTAGAGATTCAAATGATCGATTACAGAAATAGGTTCCATTATCGCTTATTGTTGTACGAGGTGTTCCAAACCTCGAAAATATGTTTTCTTTTATGAATTTCACAACAACTTTGTGGTTATGTAATGTCAATACCCATTTAGAGACGTAATCAACAGCAGGAAGAATGTACAGATTTCCGAAAGAGTTAGTAAACGGTCCTATAAAGTCAATACCCCAAACGTCAAAGATTTCGATCGTAAGAATGGGGTTTAAAGGGATCATGTTGCATAGAGAGATTTTTCCTAACATTTGGCAGCGATCACAAGTTTTACAGAACTCGAATGCATCTTTGAAAAGCGTAGGCTAGTAAAACCACATTGAAGCACATTTTCCGCTGTTTTCTTAGGACCGAAGTGACCACCACAAGCTTGATCTTGACAAAACGAAAGGACACTCTTGATTGCACAATCTGGAATGCAACGTCGAATGATTTGATCGGAACAATACATAAACAAGTATAGATCATTCCAATAGAAGTACTTGATTTGGGAAAGAAATTTGTATTTATCTTGTTTTGACCAAAATAAAGGAGTTTCCTTAGTGACTAAATAGTTCACTATATCATCATACCACGGATCGATGGAAATGGAAAGAAGTTGTTCATCAAAAAAGTTCTCGTTGATCGGTAAAGAAGGTGGCGTGTTTGGAAGACGTGACCGATGATCAGCAATTACATTTTCGGATCCTTATTTGTCTTTGACCATAAGGCCAAATTCTTGGAGTAATAGGATCCAGCGGATTAAACGAGACTTAGCATCCTTTTTAACGAAAAGGTACCTAAGAGTGGAGTGGTCAGTGTGAACCATAATGTGTGATCCAATCAAATAAGGTCAGAATTTTTCGAGCAAAAAAACTACCGTTAGAAGTTCTTTTTTGGTGGTCGTGTAATTAAGTTGAGCATCGTTAAGAGTCATACTAGCGTAGAAGATGACATGAAGAATTGTGTTGATGCACTGTCATAAGACAGCACCAACCGCAAAGTTAGAAGCGTCATATATTATTTCAAAAGGAAGATCCCAATTGAGTGAGCAAATGATGGGAGCGGAAATGAGTTCATGCTTGAGACGTTCAAAAGCAGAAACACATTTAGAATTAAAGTCAAATGGAACATGTTTTCCAAGAAGAATAGTCAGAGGTCGAGCAATTTTACTAAAGTCTTTTACAAAGCGTCGATACAAACCAATGTGCCAAAGGAATGAATGAATGTCCTTGACAGATTTGGGAATGGGTAGATTTGCAATTACGTCAACTTTCGCTTTATCTACCTTAGTTCCTTTGTTTGAAATGACATGTCCAAGAATAATGCTATGTTTGACCATGAAATGACATTTTTCCCAATTTAACGTTAAGTGTTTGTCCTTACATCGATTTAGAACCAACTCAAGATGGTCTAAGCACTCGGAAAAAGAGTTTCCAAAGATGGAAAAATTTTCTATAAACACTTCCAGAAGGCATTCGATCATATCGGGAAAAATGCCGACCATGCATCTTTGAAAAGTAGCATGAGCGTTACAAGGGCCAAATGGCATACATCATACGTAAAAGTGCCAAAGGGACATATGAAAGTCGTTTTCTCTTGATCTTCGAGAGCGATTGGAATTTGGTTATAACCGGAGTAACCATCAAGAAAGCAATGGATCGTGGTCGGCTAATCGTTCAAGCATTTGGTCGATGAAAGGAAGAGAAAAGTGATCTTTACGTGTTGCAGCATTTAATTTTCGATAAACAATGCAAACACGCCACCTGTTTGAGTACAAGTCGGAATGAGTTCGTTAGCGTCGTTCTTGATAACAGTAAGTCCAGAATTTTTAGGCACGATATGAATTGGGCTAACCCATGAACTATCAGAAATGGGGTATATGATTCCATTATCGAGGAGTTTAAGAATTTTGTCTCGAATTGCATCCTTCATTTTGGGGTTAAGCCTTCATTGCGCATCACGAACAAGCTTAGCTTCATCAACTAAGTGGATACAATGTTGAACAAGAGTGGGATTATTTCCCTTTATATCGGCAATCGACCATCCAATTGCCTCTTTGTTTTTTGACAGAATTGAAAGAAGGGAAGCTTCTTGATCAAGAGAGAGATTTGAAGAGATTATGACAGGAAATGTTTCGTTGTCATCTAAGTATGCATACTTAAGGTGATCAGGAAGAGGTTTGAGTTCCAACCTAGGGGGTTGCTCAATCAAAGAATTTGGTTGAAGTTCTGACTCAACCGTGAGGGGTTCAAACGAAAGCGCATTTTCAATTTCGTTAGGCTCGTCTTGAAATAGTTGTTCGTAATCGGTCCCGCGTTCGTGGTTAAGATCAACTATTTCGTTGTCAATTTTTTTTGAATGGAGCTAACTTCCAACGTCTGGTCCAGTGGTTCGTTTGATTGATTTTCGAGATTGAAGATGTTAAGATCTAGATTCTTATTTCTAAAAGAAATTTTCATTGAACCATTTCGACAATTGATTGGGCATTTGAAGTGGCTAAGAAAGGTCGTCCTAAAATCAATGGAATTTGACTCGTCGGATTATTCACAAGTTGTGTCTCTAGAATGATGAAATTGATGGGGAATATGAATTGACCGATTTTGATGAGTACGTCCTTGATTTCTCCCACGGGTTTCTTTATCGAACGATTGAAAAATTGAAGAGTTACTTTCGTCGGTTTTAGTTCACTCAAGCCAAGTTGTTGGTAAACTGAATAAGGAATCAAATTGACACTCGCACCCAAGTCTAGTAAGCACTTATTAATCATCTTGTCTTCTATCGTGCACGAGATTGTCGGACATCCAGGATCTTTGTATTTTATGGGGATTGATTAAGACAAAACTTCGCTAAGACTGGCGACAGAGAAAACTTTCTTGGGTACATAAGTATGTCGTTTTTGAATACACAAGTCTTCAAAGAATTTAGCGTAAGTTGGAACTTGTTGAACAATATCAAGAAGAGAGATGTTCACTTTGACTTGTTTAAAAATTTCCAACATATTTTCCATTTGATCGAAATGTTATTTAGGTCGGAGTCGATGCGAAAATGGAATTTGATACTCAGTAGGTCAATCTACTTGAGTAGAAGAAGAATTTGGATTGGAATTTGATTCGATGTTTGGCTCGATGTTTTGTTCAGAATCGCTTGTCGTTTACAAAATATCAAGAGGAGCTTTCGATAAATCGTTTGGGTTGACCACTTGGTTTTCGATTTGTTTATCTGAACACAAAGTCATGATAACATTCATTTGGTTTACATTGCTGTCTTGAAAGACATGGGCTTGATTCGAGTTTGTGTTTTGATTTCTAGGATTCGGAATGGGCTAACTTGGGAATGTGCCTTGTTCATGTTCACATTCACTCACAGAGGTGGCTAATTGACTCATTTGCATTTCAAGTTTAGCAATCGATTGACTCGTATTCTGCATGTACGAGGTTAACAAATTTTGCAAATTGCTATTTGATTGGAGGTTTTGAATGGTTGGTTTAGCCAAAATCTCAATACTTTTCTAAAGTGAAGTCAATCGTTTATCGTCTTCGGGAGCAAAAGATTATTGCGGTTGATTTTGAGATGGATACGCAAAATTTTGTTGAAAATGGTGGGGCTGAAAGGGAGGATTCGAAGTATTGTTCGGAAATGCTTGAAAATTGGGACGAACCAAATTTGTGTTAGAATTATTTTGGTTCCATGCAAATTATGATGATTTCTCTAACCAGTATTGTACGTTGGAAAAAAGGGTCTTTCTTAACCTTGTTAAAAGCATTGAATTGTTCTATCGAATGTGGGCACTGATCGACGATGTGATTCGAATCGTTGCATTATAACACAATGGTTGGGAAGCTTGGTTCATTTGATTTGATGAGAAAATGTTGTCGAATTTATTGATCATTGCATCGATTTTCGCTTTCAAAGCCAACGATGATCCTATTGAGTGTGCGCTCGATAATGAGCAAATGGATTTTCCATTAGAACGTTCCCGTTTGGATGACCTTTCGGCCAAGTTATCAAGGAACTGCCAAACATCGTCGTGATGTTGGGCGAGAAAATTGCCTTGGCACATCGATTCAAGCATGGTTCGTGAGTTATTTTCAAGTCCATCGTATAAGATTTGGCAAAGGGTCCATTTTTAAAAATTATGGTGTGTACATTTTATCAAAAGTTCTTTAAATTTTTCAAAATATTTTCCGAAAGGTTCACCCCTAAATTGATGAAAATTGACAATTTCATTTCGGATTTTGGTTGTTTTTTCCAAGGGTAGAACTTTTTTAAGAAGATTTTAATTAAATCGTCCCAAGTTTTGATCGAGTTCGAATGTAAGCTGTACAACCACTTTTTAGCCTAATCGGTAAGGGCGAATGGAATTAACCGAAGTTTGGTTCCGTCATCACATAATCGTTGGAGTTTAATGGTTGCACATAGTTGTCCAAATTCTGTTAAGAAAATGTATGGGTCATCGTGTTCAAAATTGCCAAATTTCATAAGCATGGCAATGTGATTTGAATGAATTTCAAAGTGATTACCCATCGAGGTGGGTCATGTGATACAAGAAGGAATAGAAACTCTATCAGGAAAGATTCTATCCATCAGAGTTCGAGGGGCGTTTTCATTCGCCATCGTTGGAGGATTGTTAGTTCGATTTAAACGATTCGTTGTTGTGTAATGAGTTCAGGTATTCATGCACAAGTGAAAAGGTTAAGGAGAGAAAGAAGTGAGAATCAAGTTTAAGAGAATGAAACAAGGTTGTAACATCCTCTATCTAGAGGCCCAAAACTAAGCGCTACAGATGCTGCAGTTATCTATAGTATTAGCTTCTGGCGACTAAATACAGCTATGTTAATGGCATCAATAATATCAAAAGCACTTGAATATGAAACAAAACACAGATTACTTCATTACATTTCCAAATAATATTGTTCCACATTCATGTCACATAAACCAATCGTTTTCCCAAGCACTGAATAAATACAGTTATTACAAATTACATCGAGAGCGGTATATGAAGATACCCCCTCGATTGATCAGAGTCAAATGGTCATATTAGACCTAATACATCATAGCACAGCGGAAAATCATCTAAACATAAATAAAAGCAGCAAATCCTAAATAGCTATCCGTTGCCTCCAGCATCCTCTGTAGCTTATTCGTCAAACAACCTAAAAACCTAAAAAGATCCTTAACCACTCAATCTACTCAAATTGGTTTTGAGTACCCAAGAGTTTAAGGGGAAAACATAAACTTTGAGTAAGACATAAAACCTGGTATGAATAATACTATACATCTCGGTTTTATTAAGTTAAGCGAGACCACGCCTCCTAGCGGAACGGGTTACCCCTCACTAACATTCTTTTTAAAACTTATCTTTGCAAATCCTTTCATATAACAATATACTATGCTTCTGCATCCACAATGGTTAATCTCAACAAAATAATCATTATGTAATCATACATAAATATCAGGTAATAATGAACTATTTGTTCAAATACAAATAACTTTTAACATTTGGCTGACTCGGACCTACTAGACTACATAATTAAATGTAACCTAACATCTGTTAGAATTTCATATTTGGGATTATCTATCCTTAGCCATCTATTTAATATTTCCCATCAGGACGGTCTGTCCTAAACTATCTGTTAAATATCTTCCTTTTGGACAGTCTGTCCCTAACTTAATCATCTCCCAGGTCCTCCCGAGCCTAATGGTTTTTTGGGCTTACCAATAACCTATCTGTATACAACATATATTCCTTTCGGTGTGTAATCATAATTTTAGTCTACCTATGACCAAGCCCTACACACTGGAATTTTGGACAGCAATTAGCTGGGGCACAAGCTAATGTATAGGGCGCGACCCCATACTAGTCTCACCCGGTTTTCTAACATCTGAGTCATTTATACTTAAGGATCTCCTCCATAATTTTCCTTGAAAACAATTTCAAAATGATTTAAACCATTAAATCAAACTTCAAACAAGGAAAAGAAATAAATCTTTATACTTTACTCAAATCGTATTACCATGTTAGATATATATCTCTTACTCAAAACTTAGTTGATGAAAACACTTTACCATTTGAAAGAACCTCTTTCCGTACTTTGAAATTATCTCATTCAGACTCAATGTTTAAACCTTTCAAAAATTATCTCTAAAAGCTTTCGAATTCATTCAAAGCAAACCTTTCGGAAGTTTTAAACTTTATACATCATTCTTTAAAATCACTTTGAGTCATTGCCTTAGAAAAACCTTGGAAAACCTTCCTTGGAAAACCTTTCAAAAACATTCAATAAACCTTTCGAAACAGAACCCTTTGGATTCATAAAACCTTTTAAAACAGAAACCTTTCGAAGGTATACTGGGTTCAACTAAAAACAATCTGGAAACCTTCTTTTAAAACCTTTTGTCTTTATATAAACAACCTTTCGAAAATATCTAAATAACCTTTTGAAAGCCTTTGGTTATATTTCACAAAACAAGGGTAACCACCTAAGTCGAAAGCTTCCCTCCGAAAGCATTGGAGAAACAGTTAGTTTTAAAAATAGGTAAACCTTTCGACTGGGTCGGAAGGTTCAAAGTAAAACCTTTATAAAACAGTGGAAACCCTTCAGCTGTGCCGGAAGGTTTCAAAACAAAGTAATGGTGGTAGCAGCTACAACCCATCGACTACATCGGGAGGTTTTAAAGTATTTCTTTAAATAATTTGACCTGGTCGGAAGTAACCCAGTTGAAAGCTCAAGTTTGATAGCAAAGCAGGCAAAAGCTTTTCACTTTAAAACAATTATATTTCAACCCTTTTTGGATATCAACCTTTCGGCTTAGAACCTTTCAGCTATATTCAATTCATTACATACCAATTACTTGATACCTTATGCATTGAACTTTGATCTTATCGAAAGCTAACCTTTCGACTGAGACGAAAGGTCTGGGGCGGAAGGTATTTAGTCGTATGGATTGAAACATGGAAAAAGTGTGATTTTTGTCTTTAAACTTAAAAAGGAAACTTTGCAACTAACCTGCCTTTGTTTTCCAAAATCTCATTGGTCAATAAAATACTTTTCAGAATTTTGCTGCAGCAATTACAAAATTTATAAAACATTTTATTTTGCAAAATGCCCCTACTCCTTTATGAATATATAAAACATTTAAGTCCCATACTTTAAATAATTTTATATATCCCTCAAATGACTTAGGAAAATTCTAGAAAAATTCCAGAAAATATATTTTAATATATTACCTACATATTAAAATCTCAAACCCAAACAATTATTATTTCAGCCGAAAATAATTTAAAACCCAATAAACAATTCCTTCATTCAAAAATTCATATAAAATCCATAATAAATCAAAAAAATATGAAAATCAAAATCCACCTTTAAAATATTATTGCAGACCTATATTTAAATTTTCAAAGTATTCGGATGTCATTATATAGGGTTTTCATGCTAAACATTATCATAAAACACGAATAAACATTTATAATTTCATCAACACTAAACATATATATCTTGAAACATCGAACATGGAAATATTATAGCAAAAACATTTCGGATCTAACCATAAAACTGAGAACTAAAATATTAGGGATGTAGTAATTATTCATCTTGGCTTTAGAGATTATAGATGAGATTTTTGAGTGTTGATTTAGTTGATTTCTTCTTTCCTCTTGGATCTTAGCTTACTTCTACTCTTAAGATTGGAAATGGTGGCCGGCCTTAGCTATTTTTGTTTTTAATGGAATTAGAATAATGAACGTGAGTTACACATGTCACAAGGGTTTAGGGTATAAGGTTTTGCCATTTCCCAAAATACCGTTCTCATTTCCTAACACCTTACTTAGTGTTATTTCATTTTAGTTAACCCCTTTAATATGGCATGGCTACCTCTAACTAATTAAATCTCCATCTATTAATCTTCACATTATTTAATTTAATTTAACTAATTAAATGTCTTAAATAAGGTTATAAAATATATGGGGTGTTACAGACTCCCCACCTTAAAGAATTTCATCCTCGAAATTATGACAAGGTATATAACACAATAATCAAAGGTAAGACATAACATCAAATAAATCTGGGTAAGAGTCCCTAATCCTGCTCTCCACTTCCCAAGTATAGTCTCTAGTGTTATTACTGCACTGAACCTTTACTAACTTGACTGTCTTGTTCCTCAATTTCTTCTCATCTCTAGTCACAATCTGAATCGGCTTCCTAACTATAGTGAAATCCGGTTCTGCTACTAAGTCTTATAATACTGTAGGTGCTATAGTAGTCTCCGGGTCTCTAACACAATTTCTAAGATGAGAGAAACATGGAAAACATTATGGACTCCAGCCAAACTACTCGGTAACTCTACTCTATAAGCGAGTTTCCCGATTCTCCTCTATAATACAAAAGACCAATGAACCTAGGTGCTAACTTCCCTGACTTCCCAAATCTGATTAAACCTTTCATCGATGAAACCTTAACAAATACATAATCTCCGACAGAAAATTTTAAATCCTTTCTTCTTTTATCTGCATAACTTTTCTGTCTAGATTGAGCCTCCTTTATCCTAGCTCGAATCAACTCAATCTTCTCCGCAGCTTCCTTTACTAAATCTGGACCAAGAACTAATCTATCCCTAGTCTCCAACCAACATATGGGAGATTTGCAAGGTCTTCCATACAATGCTTCATACGGTGCCATCCCAATACTAGTCTGATAACTATTGGTATACGAGAACTCGACTAGATGAATGTAACGACCCGGTATTTTGGACCATTCGCATCCATTATAAGTGTATAGGTAGACACTCATGCCGGAATTGAATTGCTCAAAATAGCGCGTTGTTAATTTAAATTTGGCAAAACTGAACATATACAGTAAATAAATAATCACAGATCACAGACACAGAGTAATAAGTGCAGCGGAAATAAAAGAGATAGTAGTTCATGAAGCTACTATATAAATATATGAGTTACATCAGAGTTAAACCAGATACAACGGAAGAGTAACACGATACATCAGATACAAATCAGAATACATCACTGGAATCATCGAATACTGAAAGCAGAATGGATGGCTGGATCTTCAAGCAAAGCTCCAACTTCAAAGGTGTGTCTCGAATACTGGTACACTCAGTCTGACCCGAGCGTAAAGCAAAACACAAAACACTCGAGTCGGGATTAATATTCTTATATCAATAAATCCAACTCAAGTGAAATAGCAATTGAAATACAAGTAACTCAAAGGATGTTTGGAACAACCATCCTTTAAGGATCCGTTAAACTATCTACTAGGTAATAATGTACGCTAAGTAGATAATGTCTATCAGTAATATAAGGTATCAAAATAGTGTTAAGGCGTTACCATTATCCCCTTTAACACATTTTTATACAAGCGTTATAGTCTATACAGCACTGTAAACTCCACCGTAAACTAGTGGGATATCAGGGAGTACTCCATAGGTATAACACAAAACAAAACGTAGTGGTCGCGTATAAAGGGATACAAGTATGACAAGGCACATGAGGCAATACCCAAGATAGTGAAACTACCGTTTGCTTGATCCGGACTGGTGAGAACGCATCGCCGCAGCGATCGCAACACCGCGAAACAACACTCCCAAATCAAGGGTGCACCAATCGACAACAAGTAATGAGTAGTTTTCGAAGAAGTGTGTTCGCTTGAGGTAGCTGACCTCCATTGGCCCGGCACGGCTCCTGTTTTAGTCATTTCCAATTTGACACAAGTGTCAAGGCTATCCATTATCGTTCTCTTTCTTCAGTCATCACGTACATCATTCCAACCACTTCATTTTGGATCACACTCCGCGTATAGTTATTAAAGTGGTTTTCGGTTTAGATAGAGAGTATATCCATAACCGATTCCGGTCTCTTTAATAACCTTCGAAATTATTTCATCGATTGGTCGTTTATTTATTTCAAAACCAAATCAATTTCAATTTCAATCAGAGTTTATAAATCAACATTTCATTTGTCTTTCCAAATCAATTTCCATAATTTACGTTTCAAAACTTCCAAATTACCATTTCAAAATCTTATAATTCAATTTCAATTTCTATTTAAAACAATTCAAATATTGATTCAAGTTCGTATATAAGTTTCATTCCGAAATCATTTAAATTAATTTAACTTAACATTAAAATCAGTTTAACTTCATTTATCGATTTCATTCAATATTCATTAAGTAAATTTGCCATTCAAAACAATTTCTATTAAATTCCTAATTCATTAAATCCATTATTTAAATTCAACTTCATTATATCAAAACTTACAAATTTAATTAAATTAAATTCATCAAACCAAATTCTTTAAATTTCAAGTCTTACATTAAATTCAATAAATCACATTTTATTTCTTGTTAAAGAAATTCAATTTCACTTATTTACTTACTTGAAAATTTTTCCAAAACTTAATTAATAAAGAAAACTCAATTTCGATTATTTACGAAGTAAAATTCACTTATTCAAAAATTCAATTTTACTTATTAAAGAATTCAATTCAATTTAATCATTAAATAATTCAATCTTATTTAATTATTAAATAATTCAAAACTTAATTATTAAATAATTTCAAAGTTTAATAATTTCAAACTTAATTTTAATTTCAAACCTAATTATTAAATGATTTCAAAGTTTAATAATTTCATACTTAATTCAATCATTTATCAAATTAAACAACATTCTTTCATCAATTACATTGTTAATATTTTGTTTCAGATTATTAAATATTAACATTTTCCTTTCATTAAAAATTCAAATTTCAACTTCATTTCAAAACCATATTGTTTATTCAAATAAAATCTTCGTTTTATTTTTAAATCAAATTATTGACCAATCGGGTTTTTATTTAATTCTCTATCCAAAGTCAAAGTTTAATTTGGGTATTTATCATTTCAACCCGATTCCAATTCAATTCAAAAATCAAATCATAGCAAAGGGAATGTGACGCCCCACCTCTATGCTCATAATAACAAAGAGTATTAAAAGAAATACTGTCTATTATTACGAAGAATAAGGCTGGATAGGAGCGACCATCCGTAGTTGGCCTTACACTAATATTGGTTATCTCGATAGGAGTGGTATATACTTTTTTTCATCTTTTATTTATTTACTCCCATCGACACACCCAATTATCAGTATAAAACAAACCACGATAGTTCATAATAGTCTAGGACATTAGATATAACAATAACACAGATAATATAATTGCGGAACACAGATAAAAACAAAAGTCTCATATATATATAACTGATGACAGTTAATACATAGTTGACACAATACATACGATACAACTACAACTGTCGACTCTAGAAGTTATATACACACGTACATTATCGACTAATATACATGAACACATATCGTTCTATACAATGACACGACTATTACAAAAGAACAATGACAACTTCAGAAGATGCGAAAAGTCTTCAAATCCCGAACAGCAACTCAAGAAGAAAATCTACAACCTGAAATAACTCGGGTCTGACCCGAGTATTACATTCAAAAGAAAATAATACCCAGGTCAGTCTAATTCAAACCAGTTTATTAGTGCATATAGGCAGTAATAATTTAAATAGACGACAGTCATAATAATTCCCGTCCATCCGATTCTTTAAACAAAGAAACCGGATAGCGGTCAATATAACACTCAACAGTGTTTAACAAAAATCAGCAGATTTAAATCATCAACAGAGATAAAGAAACAATTTATCAAATCGACTAACTCAATTTAAAACTGTCAAATCTGATAGGGCTGCAGTACACGCACGCGTGTACTGCCTCGCCACTATCGCAGGAGATACACAAAAGCCCAGTGAAAATCACAATGATCGCAAGGTCAAACCCGAGCATTTACTGGATTCAACTCAAGGTACAAATTTAATTGAAATTGTTAAGACATAAAAATCAAGTCTCGACCCCAGTTCCACTCAATCGACAGAAAACAGAGACTGCAGCAGCTCTGATCACAAGAAAATTCAATATCCGGTCTAGTTCAACATGGATAGAAATACAACATATCAATGTGCAAACTTCAATTTCGAGAACAAAGGCAGTAGTATACAAAATTGAACTACAAAAGCATAGTGACAACATGTATTCAGGTGCATGAAGACGGCAATACAAATGCACACGTGAACTAAATGATGAACAAGTGTGCATGTGAATGCAACATGAACCAAATAGTGCACTAGTAAGGGGCAGCAGTATAAAGCTGCAATCAAGTAAATATGAGTTATGTACACAAGTGAATGTACACAACAAACTGGACATGGCAAAATGAATCCAAATATAAAATCTAATGCAGAGCCAAATGAGTGCACTTGTGCACATGTTAGAAATGCTCATAACAAAGATAAAATGGTTATGAATAACCATATATGAACAATGCAACAACTCAAGGGATGCAAGAGAACTCCAACTGGTTGATAAAACTCATGGGTCAAACGACCAAGCTACGTGTATGAACATGGATTTCTTGCAACCGTGGCGATATAGTGTAATACCACACAATTTATCTCAGGGGACATAAATAATCACAGAACAAAGGAGTAGCCTCCAAGACCAGAGGAACAAGTCCGGATGTAAGGCATAAAGGTGCACAGTATTAAGACAGTAGCACTATACAAAGTGTATGCATGTATCTCACTCGAGAACAAAAAGGAAAGGATACTACTCAAATGAAACAAATCAAGCGACATGATGGAGCAGTGCAAGATCAAACTCAATTGTACAGGTACATGAAGATGCAGTGAAGCCAAAGTCAGATGGTCAGAGAATTACAAACATGAATGCAACCTACAGCCCACAGAGGAGCTAAAGGCAGGTGATCATCACCAAACAGAAGGTCTAAACTCGAGGATGGACAAAATTGTACAAGTCAAAACAGGTTCGAACTTGTCAAAATCATCTCCACATCCATTCTAAAATCGAAATCAAATGTAAATATAACCCATAAAGCAACATAACACCATACTTCACTACGAACAAGAAAATAGGGGTTCAAACCCTATATAACCAATCATCATCGGCTACATGAATTCAAAACCGTAAGCATCATTTAATCCACCTCGAAAATCACAGGCTTAAACAAATCAGAAAACATACAAATTCGACTTAGAATGGGAGTGACAATAATCACTCAAAACAACAGTTCAAAATCAGCTCGAAATCAACGTCGAGAAATACAAAACTGACATGTACAAGCCGTGTGTAACAAAGACGTGACCATCAAGGAATTCAAATCAACATCGAGTTATTCAAGCATATGAACAGGTCAGAGATGAGGTGTAAGTTTCAAACTCAACACCGTGATTATCACAAAAATGAAATATACGCATATGACAAAGTCAGAATCCTCTCAATCGCTCAAGAAAAGTCAAGTGGCCAAGTAAACCCAGTTGACAAAATCAAAGAATGGAAACATGATAGCAGTGAACAAGGAACGGGCAAAAAACCAGTTAAAGATCACCATCAAGCCAAAAATTCATCAAATTTTACGAAATTGATTAATTCAATGAAATCCTCAACCATGAGATAAAATCGAACAACCAAAGCACTCTACTGAGTTGAATAACAGATGTGAGTGATAAGATAATCACTCACCTTTGCAAATAGAAGCAGCTGTAAGCAGAGACTAAGAAATCGATTGCCCAAGCATGGACGAGGCCAGCGATCGAACGAGCTACCGAAGTTGGCATCTTCCATTTTGCTCGAAGCCTTAATTTCCGTGCGAACGAGAGAAGAACGAGCCACCATTATTATTCTTTTCTTTGTTTGAACTAGGGTTGCGAAAAAAATGAAAGAGGGGATCGGGCTGGAGCGAATAAAAAGGAAAGGGGGATCGAACCAAAATGATAACGGGCCGATGTTTTTAAAAGGGCTGGCCACTAAAAATAAAGGAAATACTTATTTTAAAGCCCACAATAATTTCTCAACAATTTAAAAGCTTGCAACAGTAATTAGCCAATAGATTAATCGTTTAATGACGATTATAAATCACTGCGAAATCCTGGGTTGTTACAGACTCCCCTCCTTATAAAAATTGCATCCTCGCAATTTTCCTAATTAAGGTCGTCATTAACAATAATTTTTTTTTTAACATAAACGGGTTAAGCTAGAAAATAAAAGTCGAGAATTCAAATGCCAAAGGAATCCTTTAATTCCAATAAAAGAGATTCACAAATTTTCAACAAAATCTAATTATCAAGTAGATAATCAGAAAATAATCAAAACTGAATAAATGCAATCATCAGCAATATTCAATTATCAATTAGATAATTTAAAATACAGAAATCACAAAACAGCAATATCTAATTATCGATACGATAATTAGAAGACAACAAAATCTAATTATCAACAAAGATAATTATGAAGCACAAATCACAAATCGCAAATTGCAGATGTCTAGTTATCCAACAATTAACTAGAAAACACAAACTCCATAATCAACAAACTCTACCTAATACAGAAATAGATAGAAAACAGCGATTCAATAAAATCAGCATATTCTAGAATCAATTGGAGACTAGAAAATCTCATATCAACAAAATCAGCAAACATCAATTATACAAACGATAGTCAGAAAACAAATCAACAAATATTTAAATACCACAAACGGTGATCAATTTTAAATCAACAATTATTCGATTATCAAAAATGACAATCAAATTTCAAATCAACAAATATTCGATTATCAAAACGATAATCAAATCTCAAATCAACAATTATTTAATTATCTCAAGCGATAATTAAATCCAAAATTAACAAATATTTAATTATCTGAAGCGATAATTAAATCTCAAATCAACAATTATTTAATTATCTCAAGCGATAATTAAATCTAAAATCAACAAATATTTAATTATCTGAAGCGATAATTAAATCTCAAATCAACAATTATTTAATTATCTCAAGCGATAATTAAATCTAAAATCAACAAATATTTAATTATCTGAAGCGATAATTAAATCTCAAATCAACAATTATTTAATTATCTCAAGCGATAATTAAATCTAAAATCAACAAATATTTAATTATCTGAAGCGATAATTAAATCTCAAATCAACAATTATTTAATTATCTCAAGCGATAATTAAATCTAAAATCAACAAATATTTAATTATCTGAAGCGATAATTAAATCTCAAATCAACAATTATTTAATTATCTCAAGCGATAATTAAATCTAAAATCAACAAATATTTAATTATCTGAAGCGATAATTAAATCTCAAATCAACAATTATTGAATTATCTAAAGTGATAATTCGAAACAACAATTATCTGATTATCAAAAACGGTAATCAGAACTCATATCAACAAATATCTAATTATCACAAACGATAATTAGAAACAACAAATATCTGATTATCAAAAACGATAATCAGAACTCATATCAACAAATATCTAACTATCACAAGCGATAATTAGAAACAACAAATATCTGATTATCAAAAACGATAATCAGAACTCATATCAACAAATATCTAACTATCACAAGCGATAATTAGAAACAACAAATATCTGATTATCAAAAACGATAATCAGAACTCATATCAACAAATATCTAATTATCACAAACGATAATTAGAAACAACAAATATCTGATTATCAAAAACGATAATCAGAACTCATATCAACAAATATCTAACTATCACAAGCGATAATTAGAAACAACAAATATCTGATTATCAAAAACGATAATCAGAACTCATATCAACAAATATCTAACTATCACAAGCGATAATTAGAAACAACAAATATCTGATTATCAAAAACGATAATCAGAACTCATATCAACAAATATCCAATTACCTGCAGATAATTGGAAGCAACAAATATCTAGAAATCAATTAAGAAGACTAGAAAATCAACATAAAAGCTTGGATCGATCCCATCAGATGGCGAGTTTTTAATTCGCCGCACGTGCATCAACAAATGGCCGAAGCCTACCAAGTACTCAACATAATTTTGGCGCCCATCAGATTGACTCGAAGGTCCGCAGAGTGACCCGAAGGTCTAGTACTGGTATATGACCCGAAGGTCCGCAGAGTGGCCCGAAAGCCCAACAAATGACCCGAAGGTCCAACAAATGACCCGAAGGTCCTCATAGTGGCTCGAAAGCACACAAAAGCATCAAAATGTTTCAATTAACGAGTCCGGAATTAACCGAAATAGCAAACGCACATGTCCCATACCACGTGTTTTACTAAATCGTTTGATTCTCTTCATCGTTTCCTTGAAAGTGTGAAATCATCAAAATCATCAAAACAACAGATATTCAATTAACGAGTCCGGAATTAACCGAAATAGTAAAAGTGTGGTTCCATACTCCGCACTTTTGCTAAATCGTTTAAATCACTTCATCGTTTCCTTGAAAGTGCAAAATTGTGTATTTTGTAAAAATACACTTTACATTCTCAAACGGACAAGTCCGGAATTAAGCGAATCAGTAAAAGAAAGGGGTCATAGTCCTCGATTTTGCTGAAACGTTTAAATCTCTTTCTCATTCTTTTGAAATCGTAAATTGTAAAATTTCTGAAAACAATTTTTATTTACTTTGTAAAAATAACAATTCACATTCTCAACTGAACAAGTCCGGAGTTAAGCGAAACAGTAAAAGAAAGGGGTCATAATCCTCGATTTTGCTGAATTGTTTAAGTCGCTTTCTCATTCTTTTGAAAACGCAAACTGCTAAAATTTTATAAAACAATTTTCATTTTTAAAACAATTTTCTAACCACGTGATTAAAACAGCAAATCAGTAACAATTTCGATAAGGAAATTGTACTTCTCAAAATACCGTAAAAACGGTCACAGATCAGTATTGCGGAATAACCGCTTGAAAATCCACTTTTTTTTAAAATTTGGCGGTTACTGAAGCCAAAGCGACAGTAGTTTTAAAACGTCAAAATCACATCAAAACAATTTACATCAAAATGTAATATCAGAGAATTTTCATTCATCAAAATGCCACAAAACACCGTGCTTCAAAAATTTAGCATTGGTGTAAAAATCCAGTTATAAAAATAACGGCAACAAAATACGTTTCATAACCTAGCATCGGTTCAACGTAAAATAAATGCAGTAACGTGCAATTCAAATTTTTGCACGTACTACAGAATGAACAAAGAAATCATTCGAAGGTATATTCAATGAAGATAATTCGAAACAACAAAAATCTGATCAATATATGATTAATACAGAAGAAAGCCAGCGGAAATTTCAACAAAAGTCACATATCTGCAATTTCTTCGGATCCTCAATTCGGATTCAAAATTCTCAAAGAAACAAAATAATTACAGCTATGTAAACAACAAATGAAATTCATAACAATTTCGTATTTCGATTTGTAAATCAAAAAGATTATCAGTTGTACTCAGCGAAGACAGTTTCACTGTTTCCGCTGCGCACTCTGATAAATAAAACACAAATCAATCAAATCATCGGAACACAATTTCATCAAAACAACAAAACACAATTCCACTTTTATTTTTAAATAAAGATATTTAAAAATTTCATCGAAATTTCAAAACTTTAGTTTTGACTCAAATCACAAATAAAACATCGACCAATAGTTGTAACATATGTTCTATCCAAGTTATGTTTTATATTATGTCCATAAACCCCAAGCTCTGATACCAACTGTGACGCCCCACCTCTATGCTCATAATAACAAAGAGTATTAAAAGAAATACTGTCTATTATTACGAAGAATAAGGCTGGATAGGAGCGACCATCCATAGTTGGCCTTACACTAATATTGGTTATCTCGATAGGAGTGGTATATACTTTTTTCATCTTTTATTTATTTACTCCCATCGACACACCCAATTATCAGTATAAAACAAACCACGATAGTTCATAATAGTTTAGGACATTAGATATAACAATAACACAGATAATATAATTGCGGAACACAGATAAAAACAAAAGTCTCATATATATATAACTGATGACAGTTAATACATAGTTGACACAATACATACGATACAACTACAACTGTCGACTCTAGAAGTTATATACACACGTACATTATCGACTAATATACATGAACACATATCGTTCTATACAATGACACGACTATTACAAAAGAACAATGACAACTTCAGAAGATGCGAAAAGTCTTCAAATCCCGAACAGCAACTCAAGAAGAAAATCTACAACCTGAAATAACTCGGGTCTGACCCGAGTATTACATTCAAAAGAAAATAATACCCAGGTCAGTCTAATTCAAACCAGTTTATTAGTGCATATAGGCAGTAATAATTTAAATAGACGACAGTCACAATAATTCCCGTCCATCCGATTCTTTAAACAAAGAAACCGGATAGCGGTCAATATAACACTCAACAGTGTTTAACAAAAATCAGCAGATTTAAATCATCAACAGAGATAAAGAAACAATTTATCAAATCGACTAACTCAATTTAAAACTGTCAAATCTGATAGGGCTGCAGTACACGCACGCGTGTACTGCCTCGCCACTATCGCAGGAGATACACAAAAGCCCAGTGAAAATCACAATGATCGCAAGGTCAAACCCGAGCATTTACTGGATTCAACTCAAGGTACAAATTTAATTGAAATTGTTAAGACATAAAAATCAAGTCTCGACCCCAGTTCCACTCAATCGACAGAAAACAGAGACTGCAGCAGCTCTGATCACAAGAAAATTCAATATCCGGTCTAGTTCAACATGGATAGAAATACAACATATCAATGTGCAAACTTCAATTTCGAGAACAAAGGCAGTAGTATACAAAATTGAACTACAAAAGCATAGTGACAACATGTATTCAGGTGCATGAAGACGGCAATACAAATGCACACGTGAACTAAATGATGAACAAGTGTGCATGTGAATGCAACATGAACCAAATAGTGCACTAGTAAGGGGCAGCAGTATAAAGCTGCAATCAAGTAAATATGAGTTATGTACACAAGTGAATGTACACAACAAACTGGACATGGCAAAATGAATCCAAATATAAAATCTAATGCAGAGCCAAATGAGTGCACTTGTGCACATGTTAGAAATGCTCATAACAAAGATAAAATGGTTATGAATAACCATATATGAACAATGCAACAACTCAAGGGATGCAAGAGAACTCCAACTGGTTGATAAAACTCATGGGTCAAACGACCAAGCTACGTGTATGAACATGGATTTCTTGCAACCGTGGCGATATAGTGTAATACCACACAATTTATCTCAGGGGACATAAATAATCACAGAACAAAGGAGTAGCCTCCAAGACCAGAGGAACAAGTCCGGATGTAAGGCATAAAGGTGCACAGTATTAAGACAGTAGCACTATACAAAGTGTATGCATGTATCTCACTCGAGAACAAAAAGGAAAGGATACTACTCAAATGAAACAAATCAAGCGACATGATGGAGCAGTGCAAGATCAAACTCAATTGTACAGGTACATGAAGATGCAGTGAAGCCAAAGTCAGATGGTCAGAGAATTACAAACATGAATGCAACCTACAGCCCACAGAGGAGCTAAAGGCAGGTGATCATCACCAAACAGAAGGTCTAAACTCGAGGATGGACAAAATTGTACAAGTCAAAACAGGTTCGAACTTGTCAAAATCATCTCCACATCCATTCTAAAATCGAAATCAAATGTAAATATAACCCATAAAGCAACATAACACCATACTTCACTACGAACAAGAAAATAGGGGTTCAAACCCTATATAACCAATCATCATCGGCTACATGAATTCAAAACCGTAAGCATCATTTAATCCACCTCGAAAATCACAGGCTTAAATAAATCAGAAAACATATAAATTCGACTTAGAATGGGAGTGACAATAATCACTCAAAACAACAGTTCAAAATCAGCTCGAAATCAACGTCGAGAAATACAAAACTGACATGTACAAGCCGTGTGTAACAAAGACGTGACCATCAAGGAATTCAAATCAACATCGAGTTATTCAAGTATATGAACAGGTCAGAGATGAGGTGTAAGTTTCAAACTCAACACCGTGATTATCACAAAAATGAAATATACGCATATGACAAAGTCAGAATCCTCTCAATCGCTCAAGAAAAGTCAAGTGGCCAAGTAAACCCAGTTGACAAAATCAAAGAATGGAAACATGATAGCAGTGAACAAGGAACGGGCAAAAAACCAGTTAAAGATCACCATCAAGCCAAAAATTCATCAAATTTTACGAAATTGATTAATTCAATGAAATCCTCAACCATGAGATAAAATCGAACAACCAAAGCACTCTACTGAGTTGAATAACAGATGTGAGTGATAAGATAATCACTCACCTTTGCAAATAGAAGCAGCTGTAAGAAGAGACTAAGAAATCGATTGCCCAAGCATGGACGAGGCCAGCGATCGAACGAGCTACCGAAGTTGGCATCTTCCATTTTGCTCGAAGCCTTAATTTCCGTGCGAACGAGAGAAGAACGAGCCACCATTATTATTCTTTTCTTTGTTTGAACTAGGGTTGCGAAAAAAATGAAAGAGGGGATCGGGCTGGAGCGAATAAAAAGGAAAGGGGGATCGAACCAAAATGATAACGGGCCGATGTTTTTAAAAGGGCTGGCCACTAAAAATAAAGGAAATACTTATTTTAAAGCCCACAATAATTTCTCAACAATTTAAAAGCTTGCAACAGTAATTAGCCAATAGATTAATCGTTTAATGACGATTATAAATCACTGCGAAATCCTGGGTTGTTATAGGGAACTTGCAGTGTGTTAACTGGGATGGTGTCAAAGTAAATAAACAAGCAATAACAACAACCAATATTAATCCAAAAATCAAATCAATAATCCCGAAATAATCGTATTAATTCGCATTGTTGTTTGTGCGAATTAATATAATTATTTCTAGAATCTACACTATCATTTCATGTAGATTAAAGATTATTACATTACGGTTCTTCACTTGTCATCTATTTACAATTTCATACATCATCAATTTAACAACATACATTCAGTGGTTCAAAGTGTAATTAAACAAATCCTACGTGTCAATAAATTTAACAGTTAAAGGGGTCATATTATACAAATGTCAGTTAATCAAATTTAACATTTAACTATCCTATATCAAGTCCAATTGCATACTATTTATCATTTTAACATTAACAATTTAACGTCCAATATAAACATCAACAATCAATCAATTATCAGCCAAACTGTATTATCATCGCATAAATAATTAACAGATAATGGTGTCAGATGTCACAGGTGAACTGATATAGGTAATAGCATATATAACAGTGTAATTAACTAACAGCAGCATATTTCAATTGTCGTTTCAATTGAAATCAAATTTAATAAATAAAAGAATATTAATCGTGAGTGATTGCTCACCTTTCGAGGCTAGAGAGATTCAACGATGAAACGAGTTTCAAATCCGAGCACGACTTCCAAAGCAAGATAAGATTGGCACGAATCACGAACAAAGCTGGTAGATAAGGGATAGACGAAATCAAATTAGACTGGATTGATGCGGATAATTGATATACGTAAATTTAGGTATATAACCATATATATATGTATATAAGTCATATATTTTTTTTCAAACCCATTTATATTGAATGTAGATATATGTGTGTATTTCAAATTCTATTATTCAAATTAAAACGCATATATTAATATCAACATATATATACATTATTATAATAAAAATAAAATAATAATATTTATAAACGCACATTACAACAAGTATCGTTATTCATTTTACACACTTGTATTAAATAAAACAATTTTAAAATCAACATTTTATAAGCCCAAAAATATCACCTTTATATTTTAAAACAACATATATACAACTGAAATATAAACTGACCAACATACACCTATATATATCTCAGCCGTATGATAACCAAAAGCTTATAACAACATATACAATAAACTAGAAAAAGAAAAGTAAACAAAACATATAGTTTTTAAAATAAAGTCATATATATAACCGAAACTATACTCTGTAATCATGTACCAAAAAGTAAATATATGTAAGAAAAATGGCAGTGAAATGAGTTTCAAATCAACACAGGATGTCACCAAGTGTAGAAAACAGCTTATACGTGTATATATAAAATATCCTTAACTTTATATAAAATCTGTAAACATGCATACTGATATAAATATATGTATATAAATCACTAATATAACATAAACACACACAGGCAAAATAGGTTGGAAAACTTACTGTAAACACTAAATATAAATTTACTTAGACCATATTACTTTATATATAAAATCAGTAACGTACTACACATAAACTTTATATATACTGACAGACCAAAACTAATGCAAGCTACCACGTCAATAGAATATAACTATTTATATGATATAAAAAGAAATAGCACGTATCCTGTATTCGAAACCATATATACCAAACAGAACTCAAGTACTAAAACAACTACATAAGAACTGTACAAATATACAACAACAGTGATGAACAGCATTCATATGCTAACTTTGAAACACTGTACAACAAAGAGTAATTGTTACATACTTTATAAACTTTTTATATATAAATATTTATAATATATAAATAATATATATATATAAAGACACGTACATCCGCTTGATCACGCAAGGAAGGAGGAACGGTTCGGAGGTGAGGTGGGCGCTGCCTGCGCTCGGCCTGGAGGCGGCAGTGGAGTCTGAGGTCGGGGATGGTAGGAGGGCAACAGGCGGTTGCTTTTGTCGAGGAGATGGGTACTCAGGAAGGTTTAGCGGGCATGGAATCGACTTTGGCAGTCAGGGTCGGGCTGAGGGGTGGTCAGGGAATGAGGTGGCGGCGGGTTCGGTCGAGAGAGGGCTGAGGCGAACTAGGCTTTGGTTGGTGGCCGAGAGGAGTTGATGAGGTCGAGCGGAGGAGAACGGCATGAGCTGGAGGAAACAAGGTACAGATGCTCGGTGTGGGGAGAAAGCATGCTGGAGATTTGGCTGATTGAGGTGGAGAGGACAAGGCGAAGGCTGGAGCGGGAAAAGGGAAGAAGATGTTTGGGTTTGTCATAGCTTCAGGTTGCATTTCAGGGCCGAGAGAATGAAGTGAGGTCGAAGGAAAGAGGCAGTGGGAGTTTCAAAGGAAGAGCATGCGAATGAAGGACTAGTTTCTCCCTTTTTTCAAAGATGATGGGAACGAACAGAATAAATTGATTTCAATTTTTTTTCTTTCTTTCAAAGCAAATGAAATGGACCGTCAATATTAAATTTTTTTGGGAAATGTTAAAGTTAATGGCTATTGGTTAATGCACGTAGGAAATTGTAAAAGACAGTTGGACTTTGGGAAAGTTACAAAGCAGTTTATTTGGTTCATTGTCTACACGATCAAATTTGAGAAGGGAAAGAAAAAGCTAAAAGTCACAATTTTTCGGTACTGATACGACGCAACATTTCATTGTTTCCATTGCGAACCGAATCTTAACACACAGAATTTTACATACCTTGGAGATCAGCGTGACGAGATGATCAAAACGGTATATAGATATCGGTGGTTCGATTTAATCATAGAAATTCGAATTTTCCCACCGACGGAAAATGCAAGAAAAACGCTGAAAAATAAGATCGACGGAGCCAAAGATGTCCGAATTTGGAAAAACGACAAACTAACATCTTGCTCAGAAGATGGTTTAGAATTTTTCTATGTAAAAATATTTAGGTTTCGGAAACATTTTATTTTCATCGCTTTTTAACTGATTAAATTGATGTGAATTTACGCGCGAAATAAACTTTCATATTTTCGGACGAAAATTTACCAGTCGCTATGTTTAACTAGACGTATTCCAAATATTAAATTTTTATTTTAAAATTTTATCGTTTAAAATTTCACAAAATTTCAACTAATTACGTTATTAAAACAGTTGAAATTTACGGGTCGTTACACTCTCCCCCACTCAAAACTTTTCGTCCCCGAAAAGGAACGAGGTAGGAGGATAGAAACAATTAGAAAGAAAAACAGATTTGAAATACAAAATAACAATTAATTTAAACCATATAAATTCAAATTTAAATTAATTGATATTCTATAATTGATTTAATCGATTTGATTTTACTAAAATCAATCTCAACTATTTCTAAATTCATTATCTTATTATCCCATTGAATAGTCTTTTATTATAATCATATTTTCTTCAACAATTTTAAATTCTTCTTTTATTCCAAATTACTGTTAAATTTATTCTACTTAATATATCTACTCACATATATTTAACCCATATAAACTGATTTAAAACATAAAAGTTTCGATTTAAATTAATTTACATCTATTAATTTCTTTTAAATTCAAGGTATTTTCATATGTTGATCAAATTTCAATTTATTAATCCTTTCAAAACAAATTTATTTCATTATTAACTGAGTTTACTTATTATCCTATCTAACTCTATTAACATCTTTATAATCAAAATTTAATGTATAACATTTATTATAAACACTCAAATTTTATTTATAAATTCAATTTATCTTATATATTATCCAATTACATATTCAACTTCTGAATGATTTAGGTAAGTTGTATTAGAATGCAGTTGAACAATATACAAATAAAATTTCCCTATTCAATTATTCAAGTTTAAATATTTATTCCAAATTTGGTTTTGTTTATAATTTAAGAATTAGATTTTCGATTAACTTTAAACAATTTAGAGATATATAATATATTTATATCAAATCAAATTAAATTTTAAAATAAGATACCTATATATATGTGAATCAAAATATACTGACGAAATTCAAATCAAAATATTTATTTATTTTTTCAAATCAAAACCGTAGCAAAGCTACAGAATAGTATCTCCACTTCAAAACTCGAAAATGAATGTCGATGATGCGGCCGCCATCACCGGAATTATTTTCCAGCGACAAAGAGAAGAGCACTGATTTCAATATTTTAAAATTCTTTGAAAACGGTTTCTATTTGAAAATACCTTCAATAATATACATTTTAAAATTTTAAAAACCAAAGCTTGAAATCACTGGAAATTAAATTCTCAAATTCTAAATTTTAAATTCATTTAAATTTCAATTTAGTTTATAATCCATGAAAAAAAAAATTCATTTATAGAACAATAAATGATAATCAATTATTATCATTTCAACAACCAATTTAATTAACTTATTAAATTTTAGAAAAATTTTACTTATATATATTTATAATATATTCATACAAATTTATTCCATTTATAATATTGTGTCAGTTTGCTCTGTTCAAGTGTTTTGGAAACCTATCGATAGCGTTGATCAGACGAATCGATCGAAAATCCAAATCAACATCAACAACTCAAACAACACAATATATATTAAAACATTTATACATATTCGTTTATAAATACATTTCTTTGCTCGACGATACAGGAATGAATTTTCAAATAAGGATAGGGTTTCAAATTTGATGGAATCAAATCAAAGAGAAATTTGATTCGAAGATAAGTTCGAAACAAAGATATGATGATTAATAACAAAGTAGGAAGATTGATAAATTTATATAAATCGCGGGCAACCTTAACCGGGTCGACCGTGACTTCAAGAATGAGATCGGTGTAGAATTCCGAGGTAAATCAACACTTGATCTCAAGGGATGGAATTCAGGTATAGTAGGGAATAGATAGCATCGTAAACCGAGGATACAGAAATCTCCGGTAGATCGATGCCTATTATAAAAGAGTTTCGCTCCTTTATGAATCATTCGAAGATTGGCGAGACCGCCAATCTATTATAGATATCATTCAAAATGGAGTTATAGGGTGCTCCAGAATTGAAAGAAAACGAATAGTGAAGGACACGAATGAATTTCGGAACCGAGGGGAACGTTCCAAAATTCAAAGGAATTGAGTCAAAAGGAAGAGATTGAAACTCGAGTGGGAGTGATTCTGTAAATACATTTACCCTATATGTTGAGTTTTGCCTAGAGCTACCAAAGCTCTGATACCAACTATAACGACCCGGTATTTTGGACCATTCGCATCCATTATAAGTGTATAGGTAGACACTCATGCCGGAATTGAATTGCTCAAAATACCACGTTGTTAATTTAAATTTGGCAAAACTGAACATATACAGTAAATAAATAATCACAGATCACAGACACAGAGTAATAAGTGCAGCGGAAATAAAAGAGATAGTAGTTCATGAAGCTACTATATAAATATATGAGTTACATTAGAGTTAAACTAGATACAACGGAAGAGTAACACGATACATCAAATACAAATCAGAATACATCACTGGAATCATCGAATACTGAAAGCAGAATGGATGGCTGGATCTTCAAGCAAAGCTCCAACTTCAAAGGTGAGTCTCGAATACTGGTACACTCAGTCTGACCCGAGCGTAAAGCAAAACACAAAACACTCGAGTCGGGATTAATATTCTTATATCAATAAATCCAACTCAAGTGAAATAGCAATTGAAATACAAGTAACTCAAAGGATGTTTGGAACAACCATCCTTTAAGGATCCGTTAAACTATCTACTAGGTAATAATGTACGCTAAGTAGATAATGTCTATCAGTAATATAAGGTATCAAAATAGTGTTAAGGCGTTACCATTATCCCCCTTAACACATTTTTATACAAGCGTTATAGTCTATACAGCACTATAAACTCCACCGTAAACTAGTGGGATATCAGGGAGTACTCCATAGGTATAACACAAAACAAAACGTAGTGGTCGCGTATAAAGGGATACAAGTATGACAAGGCACATGAGGCAATACCCAAGGTAGTGAAACTACCGTTTGCCTGATCCGGACTGGTGAGAACGCATCGCCGTAGCGATCGCAACACCGCGAAACAACACTCCCAAATCAAGGGTGCACCAATCGACAACAAGTAATGAGTAGTTTTCGAAGAAGTGTGTTCGCTTGAGGTAGCTGACCTCCATTGACCCGGCACGGCTCCTGTTTTAGTCATTTCCAATTTGACACAAGTGTCAAGGCTATCCATTATCGTTCTCTTTCTTCAGTCATCACGTACATCATTCCAACCACTTCATTCTGGATCACACTCCGCATATAGTTATTAAAGTGGTTTTCGGTTTAGATAGAGAGTATATCCATAACTGATTCCGGTCTCTTTAATAACCTTCAAAATTATTTCACCGATTGGTCGTTTATTTATTTCAAAACCAAATCAATTTCAATTTCAATCAGAGTTTATAAATCAACATTTCATTTGTCTTTCCAAATCAATTTCCATAATTTACGTTTCAAAACTTCCAAATTACCATTTCAAAATCTTATAATTCAATTTCAATTTCTATTTAAACAATTCAAATATTGATTCAAGTTCGTATATAAGTTTCATTCTGAAATCATTTAAATTAATTTAACTTAACATTCAAATCAGTTTAACTTCATTTATCCATTTCATTCAATATTCATTAAGTAAATTTGCCATTCAAAACAATTTCTATTAAATTCCCAATTCATTAAATCCATTATTTAAATTCAACTTCATTATATCAAAACTTACAAATTTAATTAAATTAAATTCATCAAACCAAATTCTTTAAATTTCAAGTCTTACATTAATTTCAATAAATCACATTTTATTTCTTGTTAAAGAAATTCAATTTCACTTATTTACTTACTTGAAAATTTTTCCAAAACTTAATTAATAAAGAAAACTCAATTTCGATTATTTACGAAGTAAAATTCACTTATTCAAAAGTTCAATTTTACTTTTAAAGAATTCAATTCAATTTAATCATTAAATAATTCAATCTTATTTAATTATTAAATAATTCAAAACTTAATTATTAAATAATTTCAAAGTTTAATAATTTCAAACTTAATTTTAATTTCAAACCTAATTATTAAATGATTTCAAAGTTTAATAATTTCATACTTAATTCAATCATTTATCAAATTAAACAACATTCTTTCATTAATTACATTGTTAATATTTTGTTTCAGATTATTAAATATTAACATTTTCCTTTCATTAAAAATTCAAATTTCAACTTCATTTCAAAACCATATTGTTTATTCAAATAAAATCTTCGTTTTATTTTTAAATCAAATTATTGACCAATCGGGTTTTTATTTAATTCTCTATCCAAAGTCAAAGTTTAATTTGGGTATTTATCATTTCAACCCGATTCCAATTCAATTCAAAAATCAAATCATAGCAAAGGGAACTTGCAGTGTGATAACTGGGATGGTGTCAAAGTAAATAAACAAGCAATAACAACAACCAATATTAATCCAAAAATCAAATCAATAATCCCGAAATAATCGTATTAATTCGCATTGTTGTTTGTGCGAATTAATATAATTATTTCTAGAATCTACACTATCATTTCATGTAGATTAAAGATTATTACATTACGGTTCTTCACTTGTCATCTATTTACAATTTCATACATCATCAATTTAACAACATACATTCAGTGGTTCAAAGTGTAATTAAACAAATCCTACGTGTCAATAAATTTAACAGTTAAAGGGGTCATATTATACAAATGTCAGTTAATCAAATTTAACATTTAACTATCCTATATCAAGTCCAATTGCATACTATTTATCATTTTAACATTAACAATTTAACGTCCAATATAAACATCAACAATCAATCAATTATCAGCCAAACTGTATTATCATCGCATAAATAATTAACAGATAATGGTGTCAGATGTCACAGGTGAACTGATATAGGTAATAGCATATATAACAGTGTAATTAACTAACAGCAGCATATTTCAATTGTCGTTTCAATTGAAATCAAATTTAATAAATAAAAGAATATTAATCGTGAGTGATTGCTCACCTTTCGAGGCTAGAGAGATTCAACGATGAAACGAGTTTCAAATCCGAGCACGACTTCCAAAGCAAGATAAGATTGGCACGAATCACGAACAAAGCTGGTAGATAAGGGATAGACGAAATCAAATTAGACTGGATTGATGCGGATAATTGATATAAGTAAATTTAGGTATATAACCATATATATATGTATATAAGTCATATTTATTTTTTCAAACCCATTTATATTGAATGTAGATATATGTGTGTATTTCAAATTCTATTATTCAAATTAAAACGCATATATTAATATCAACATATATATACATTATTATAATAAAAATAATAATATTTATAAACCCACATTACAATAAGTATCATTATTCATTTTACACACTTGTATTAAATAAAACAATTTTAAAATCAACATTTTATAAGCCCAAAAATATCACCTTTATATTTTAAAACAACATATATACAACTGAAATATAAACTGACCAACATACACCTATATATATCTCAGCCGTATGATAACCAAAAGCTTATAACAACATATACAATAAACTAGAAAAAAAATAAAAGTAAAAAAAAAACATATAGTTTTTAAAATAAAGTCATATATATATAACCGAAACTATACTCTGTAATCATGTACCAAAAAGTATATATATGTAAGAAAAATGGCAGTGAAATGAGTTTCAAATCAACACAGGATGTCACCAAGTGTAGAAAACAGCTTATACGTGTATATATAAAATATCCTTAACTTTATATAAAATCTGTAAACATGCATACTGATATAAATATATGTATATAAATCACTAATATAACATAAACACACACATGCAAAATAGGTTGGAAAACTTACTGTAAACACTAAATATAAATTTACTTAGACCATATTACTTTATATATAAAATCAGTAACGTACTACACATAAACTTTATATATACTGACAGACCAAAACTAATGAAAGCTACCACGTCAATAGAATATAACTATTTATATGATATAAAAAGAAATAGCACGTATCCTGTATTCGAAACCATATATACCAAACAGAACTCAAGTACTAAAACAACTGCATAAGAACTGTACAAAATATACAACAACCGTGATGAACAGCATTCATATGCTAACTTTGAAACACTGTATAACAAAGAGTAATTGTTACATACTTTATAAACTTTTTATATATAAATATTTATAATATATAAATAATATATATATAAAGACACGTACATCCGCTTGATCACTCAAGGAAGGAGGAACGGTTCGGAGGTGAGGTGGGCGCTGCCTGCGCTCGGCCTGGAGGCGGCAGTGGAGTCTGAGGTCAGGGATGGTCGGAGGGCAACAGGCGGTTGCTTTTGTCGAGGAGATGGGTACTCAGGAAGGTTCAGCGGGCATGGAATCGACTTTGGCAGTCGGGGTCGGGCTGAGGGGTGGTCAGTGAATGAGGTGGCGGCGGGTTCGGTCGAGAGAGGGCTGAGGCGAACTAGGCTTTGGTTGGTTGCCGAGAGGAGTTGATGAGGTCGAGCGGAGGAGAACGACATGAGCTGGAGGAAACAAGGTACAAATGCTCGGTGTGGGGAGAAAGCATGCTGGAGGTTTGGCTGATTGAGGTGGAGAGGACAAGGCGAAGGCTGGAGCAGGAAAAGGGAAGAAGATGTTCGGGGTTTGTCATAGCTTCAGGTTGCATTTCAGGGCCGAGAGAATGAAGTGAGGTCGAAGGAAAGAGGCAGTGGGAGTTTCAAAGGAAGAGCATGCGAATAAAGGACTAGTTTCTCCCTTTTTTCAAAGATGATGGGAACGAACAGAATAAATTGATTTCAATTTTTTTTTCTTTCTTTCAAAGCAAATGAAATGGACCGTCAATATTAAATTTTTTTGGGAAATGTTAAAGTTAATGGCTATTGGTCAATGCACGTAGGAAATTGTAAAAGACAGTTGGACTTTGGGAAAGTTACAAAGCAGTTTATTTGGTTCATTGTCTACACGTTCAAATTTGAGAAGGGAAAGAAAAAGCTAAAAGTCACAATTTTTCGGTACTGATACGACGCAACATTTCATTGTTTCCGTTGCGAACCGAATCTTAACACACAGAATTTTACATACCTTGGAGATCATCGTGACGAGATGATCAATACGGTATATAGATATCGGTGGTTCGATTTAATCATAGAAATTCGAATTTTCCCACCGACGGAAAATGCAAGAAAAACGCTGAAAAATAAGATCGACGGAGCCAAAGATGTCCGAATTTGGAAAAACGACAAACTAACATCTTGCTCAGAAGATGTTTTAGAATTTTTCTATGTAAAAATATTTAGGTTTCGAAAACATTTTATTTTCATTGCTTTTTAACTGATTAAATTGATGTGAATTTACGCGCGAAATAAACTTTCATATTTTCGGACGAAAATTTACCAGTCGCTATGTTTAACTAGACGTATTCCAAATATTAAATTTTTATTTTAAAATTTTATCATTTAAAATTTCACAAAATTTCAACTAATTACGTTATTAAAACAGTTGAAATTTACGGGTCGTTACAATGAAGATGGTCTTCCCATGATCCTCCAAAATCTAATATACAAGCTCTTAACAAATCTTCCAAGATTTTGTTAATTCTTTCCATTTGCCCATCTGTCTGTGGATGGTAAGCGGTAGTCATGTTGATCTTGGTTCCTAATGGTTCCTCTAGACTTTTCTAGAACTCACTAGTAAATAAAGAATCTCTATCACTGACAATACTACTAGGAATCCCATTCAGCCTAACTGCATTCTTCAAGAATAACTTCGCCAAATCAGGTGCCGTTCTAATTGACTTTACCGGAATAAAATAGGCACTCTTAGTCAGTCTATCTACTATGACCCATATGCTTTTGTTTCCTCTTATAGATCTCGGCAACCCATAAATAAAGTCCATGGAGATCAAACCCCACTTCCATAATGGAATCTCTAACGGTTGAAGCAATCCACCTGGCTTCTGGTGTTCAGCCTTTGCCTGTTGGCAATTCAAGCACTGCTTAACATACAATTCTATGTCCCGCCTGATACCTTCCCAGAAGAAATTTCTCTTCATGTCCTGATACATTTTCATTCCTCCCGGGTGGATAGTGAACTTCGAACGATGGCACTCATCCAAAACCTCTTTCCTCATGTTTCCTACATTTGGAACACATGGCCTTCCTTTCCTTCTCAACCACCCATTTTGGTCAATATTGAAATCCTTTAGGTCATCGCTCTCTGTTCCTTCCTTCAATCTTCTGATCCTTTCAGCCAATACTGGATCTTCCTTTTGCTTAGAAGCTACCTTCTCAATCATTACCGGTCAGACTTCTAAACATGACAATACGGTACTTCCTACACTCGATCCTACCTCGGACCTAAACCACATACTACAAGCCGATAATGCCTCCAAGTCTTTCCACTCAGTAATCATAGCCAATACTGCATTCTAATGTTTCCGACTGAGCGCATATGCTACCTTGTTTCCTTTGCCAGGTGTGTACTCAATTCCAAAATTATAGGAAGCAATAAACTCCAACCATCTCTGTTGCCTCATATTCAGTTCCTTTTGAGAGAACAATACTTCAACGACTTATAATCGGTATATAGCTCAAATCGCTCTCCTAAAAGGTAATGCCTCCACACCTTTAAAGCAAATATAATGGCATCTAACTCCAAATCATGAGTTGGATACCTAACAACATGTGGTCTGAGCTGTCTAGAAGCGTAAGCAATTATTTTACCCCTTTGCATCAACACAACTCCCAATCCAGTTCCACACGCATCTATATAAACAACTAAATCCCGATTCCCCTCCGAAACCACTAACGTTGGTGCATGGGTCAATAAGTGTTTCAAGCTTTGGAATGCTTCTTCACACTTATCGGTCTACACGAACTTCACATCCTTTCGTGTAAGCTTAGTCATCCGTGCTGCTATCCTCGAAAAATCTTTTATAAATCTCCGATAATACCTCACCAATCCAAGGAAACTCTTTATCTCGGTCACCATCTCGGGTCTCTTCCAATTATTCACCACTTCAATCTTAGTCGGATCTACAAACAACCCTTTCTCAGAGACGACATGACCAAGGAACTTCACTTCCTTCTTCCAAAAATGACACTTTGTAAACTTAGCCTTCAACTGATGCTCCCTCAACGTCTCGAGCATGACTCTAAGATGAACTTCATGTTCCTTCTCATTCTTAGAGTATATCAAAATGTCATGAATGAAAACCAACACAAACTTATCCAAATGTTCTCGAAAATCCTATTCATCAGATCTACAGGAATGTCGGCGCATTAGTTAGTCCGAACGACATAACCAACCATTCGTATGATACATATCTCATTCTAAATGCCATCAAAGGAATGATATCCTCTGCAACTCTAAGCTAATGAAATCCCATCGCCAAATCTAGCTGAGAGAATACCTTTGCTCCACTCAACTGATCGAACAAATGGTCAATTCTCGGCAATGGATATCTGTTCTTTATCGTCTTCTCATTCAACTTACGATAATCAATACATAACCTTAATGATCCATCTGGCTTCTTGGCAAACACGGCAGCAGCTCCCCATGGCGAACTACTCGGCCTAATATAACTTTTGTCTTCCAAATCAACTAACTGCACCTTCAACTCTTTCATCTCTGTAGGTGTCATCCTACTTGGCAGTCTGCTCACTGGTTCAGCTCCAGGCACTAAATCAATCTAAAACTCAATACCTCTTTCGGTGGCAGTTCGACGACTGGTTCGAACACATCGGCAAATTCTCTAACTACAAAAACCCGATGTAACTCATCCTCCAACTCCATAACACCCAGTAAAGCATTCACCTCACATATAGAGTTCTCCACATTATAAATTATCCAATCACTACAATCTGGATGACTAAGTGATATTTTCCTATCTTGGAAAAATATCCTAGCATCATATCTACTCAACCAATCCATCCCCAGGATAATCCCAAATCCCACAAAGTCAAATACATGCAAACAACAATCAAAGGTATGGCCTAACAAATCAAATTCTAGACGGTCATACCTCATCCAAGTGTTGCATAACCTCCTATTGGATTAGCAACCCTTAAGGAAGTAACCAAGTAAGAGGGTTCTAGGTTAAGTCTATCTACCAAACATCGAGAAATAAAAGAATGGGATGCCCCAGTATCAAATAGGACGCAAATAAACGTACCGTAGATCTACAGTGAGCCTCCTAAATAGCTTTTCCCTTTTCCTGTGCAACTGATTTTGCGGTTGTGGGCTCTAAAGCATAAACTCGCCTTTTCCCTTCCTTTGGTGGCTCTAGGCACTTGTTCTTGAAGTGACCCACCTGATCGCAATTAAAGCATCTGACATTCTTCTTCCCACCAGCTTCTTTTCCTTTTCCCTTGCTGGCTCGACACTCATTGGCATATTGTCCTTTCTTGTTGCAGTTGTAACAAACCACTTCAGCTTTACTCTTCTTTTGTGCCCCTTCCTTATGAGCAATCTTCTTCTGGAAAAATTTCCTCTTCTGATCTTGTCCAGCCTAAGCCTCTTTCACTTTCTTTCTTAGCTGTGTAGTTAAAGCGCTCTACCGCTCCATAGCGTTTGAGGTGCGAAAAGTTGTAGCAGAGATATATCGAGGATATATCAGGATATAGAGGACGACTTTAAAAAGAGGAATGATGAACATTCTACATTAAAAAGAGGAACAAGTATAACTTATTATTTCCCACCAAGCAAAACAAGTTATAATAAAGTAAAGATAAACAAAGTTGACACTTAAAAAGTTAGAACTAGTTATAATAACCAACAGCGTATATCATTGTTACATCAACTTTGAAGTTACCATAAAACTCAAAAGCAAGACATCAAGCAAAATACTTATTTATAGGAAAGGGGGATATAGCGGGGCAACAAAATCGGGGATATAGCGGAATATTGCCACAATATCGAGGATAATAGCGAATCCGCTATATTGGGCCGCTTTATAGAAATATCGTTGCGCCAAAAGTCCGCTACAGGATATATCGGGGATATATCGGGGCAATATCGGGGAATTGACTGCACAGTTTCTTAGGCAAGCTAATGCTTCTTCTTGCCTCAATGCCATCTCAACAACCACATCGCTAGGGTCTCTTAAGTGCAGCAAAGTTGCACTTATCAGTTCTGGCCTTAGTCCACTGACGTACTTCTCATTTCTACAGATAACGGTATCAACCAATGCATACCCATCGGGCTAGTTCCTCGAACTTCTTGGAATACTCCAACACTCATATCTCCTTGCTCCAGTTCTACAAACCTCCTTACCAATGCAGCTTGAGCCATAACAGACATAAACCCTCCGAAAACCTTCTTTTGAATTCTTCCCAAGTAATGATCTCTTCATCTACTCCGACAGTGACGGTATTCCACCAAAATAACGCAGCTCCCTACAGCTGCCTTGAGGCCAACCTTCTTTTCTGCGCATCATTTAGCCCTAAATCAGCGAAAATCCTTTCACAATGCAGTAGCCAATTTTCTACTTCAATCACATCCTCGGTACCAATGAACGACTTTCCTCCGAGCCTAATATAATCTCTGCTCAGATTGGCATACTGATTGACCACAGGAACCTCTTGAGCTCCTCCTCCCGCAATGTTACCTCCAACTATAGCTATTGCCACTCCAGCTTGCACCATATTCACAAAGAACCGATACATCGCCCCCATATCCACCTGGGGAACTCCTGCACCGGTATTTTCAGCTTGTGCCTGACCAAGGCCTCTCCTTGCATTTGGTCAGGCATTTCCGTTGGTAGTGGTGATGTCTCCTCCAACATTCACTCTGCTTCTTCTTCCCTCCATATCTATATTCAAACTCGTGAGATACAGACGAGTAACCTAACTAAGACAGGAGTCTAAAGATTGAGCGTATACTTATATATATAAAATACAAGTATGTCATTATAGCGTTATCCCATACCCCGACCATAACTCTAATTCCTATGGATTATGTTTTCAAAAATCATATTTTTAAGTATTTCATAAACCATGATCTGATACCAAGCTATAACATCCCCTATCCAAAGGCCCAAAACTAAGCACTACAGATGCTGCAGTCATCTATAGTATTAGCTTTCGGCAACTAAATACGGCTATATTAATGGTATCAATAATATCAGAAGCACTTGAATATGAAACAAAACACAGATTACTTCATTACGTTTCCAAATAATATTTGTTCCATATTCACGTCACATAACCCAATCGTTTTCCAAGGCACTGAATAAATATAGTTATTACAAATTATGTCAAGAGTGGTATATGAAGATACCCTCTCGATTGATCAAAGTCAAATGGTTATATAAGACCTAATACATCATAACATAGTGGAAAATCAACTAAACATAAATAAAAGCAGCAAATCCTAAATAGCTATATGTTGCCTCCAGCATCCTCCGGTAGCTTATTCGTCAAAAACCTAAAAATCTGAAAAGATCCTTAACCTCTCAATCTACTCAAATTGGTTGTGAGTACCCGAGAGTTTAAGGGGAAAACATAAATTTCGAGTCAGACATAAAGCTTGGTATGAATAATACTATACATCCCGGTTTAATTATGTTAAGTGAGACACGCCGCTTAGCGAAACGGGTTTCCCCTCACTAACATTCTTTTTAAAATTTATCTTTGCAAATCCTTTCATATAACCATATACTATGCTCCTGCATCAACAATAGTTAATCTCAACAAAATAATCATTATGTAATCATACATAAATATAGGTAATAATGAACTACCTATTCAAATACAAATAACTTTTAACCTTTGGCTGACTCGGGCCTACCAGACTACATAATTAAATGTAACATAACATCTATTAGATTTTCATATTTAGGATTATCTATCCTAGCCATCTGTTTAACATTTCCCATCAGGACGGTCTGCCCGAAACTATCTGCTAAATATCTTCCTTATGGACGGTCCGTCCCTAACTTAATCATCTCCCAGGTCCTCCCGAGCCTAATGGTCTTCTGAGCTTACCAATAACCTATCTGTATACAACATATATTCCTTTCGATGTGTAATCATAATTTTAATCTACCTGTAA
Source organism: Allium fistulosum (assembly GCA_030737815.1). Classification (NCBI taxonomy): domain Eukaryota; kingdom Viridiplantae; phylum Streptophyta; class Magnoliopsida; order Asparagales; family Amaryllidaceae; genus Allium; species Allium fistulosum. The sequence continues at coordinate 1,531,994,472 of CM060902.1, forward strand.
CCAAGCCCTACACACTGGAATTTTGGACAACAATTAGTTGGGTCTACAAGCTAATGTATAGGGCGCGACCCCATACTAGTCTCATTCGGTTTTCTAAAATCTGAGTCATTTATACTTAAGGATCCCCTCCCATAATTTTCCCTGAAAACAACTTCAAAATGATTTAAACCATTAAATCAAACTTCAAACAAGGAAAAGAAATAAATCTTTATACTTTACCCAAATTGTATTACCATGTTAGATATATATCCCTTACTCAAAATTTAGTTGATGAAAACACTTTAACATTTGAAAGAACCTCTTTTCGTACTTTGAAATTATCTCATTCAAACTCAATGTTTAAACCTTTCGAAAATCATCTCTAAAACCTTTCGAATTCATTCAAAGCAAACCTTTCGGAAGTTGTAAACTTTAGACATCCTTCTTTAAAATCAATTTAAGTCATTGCCTTAGAAAAACCATTGGAAAACCTTTCTTCGAAAACCTTTCGAAAACATTCGGTAAACCTTTCAAAATAGCACTCTTCGGATTCATAAAACCTTTTAAAACAGAAACCTTTTGAAGGTATACTGGGTTTAACTTAAAAAAATCTGGAAACCTTCTTTTAAAACCTTTTGTCATTATATAAACAACCTTTCGAAAATATCTAAATAACCTTTTGAAAGCCTTTGGTTATATTTCAATAAACAAGGGTAACCACCTAAGTCGAAAGCTTCCCTTCGAAAGCATTAGAGAAATGGTTAGTTTTGAAAACAGGTAAACCTTTCGACTGGGTCGGAAGGTTCAAAGATAAACCTTTATAAAACAGTGGAAACCCTACGGCTGTGCCGGAAGGTTTCAAAACAAAGTAATGGTGGTAGCAACTACAACCTATCGACTACATCAGAAGGTTTCAAAGTCTTTCTTTAAATAACTTGACTTGGTCGAAAGTAACCAAGTCAAAAGCTCAAGTTCGATAGCAAAGCAGGCGAAAGCTTTCACTTAAAAACAATTATATTCCAACCCTTTTTGGGCATCAACCTTTCACCTTAGAACCTTTCGGGTATATTTAATTCATTACATACCAATTACTTGATACCTTATGCATTGAACATTGACCTTATCGAAAGCTAACCTTTCAACTGAGATAAAAGGTCTGGGGTGGAAGGTATTTAGCCGTATGGATTGAAGCATGGAAAAAGTGTGATTTTTGTCTTTAAACTTAAAAAGGAAACTTTTCAACTAACCTTTCTTTGTTTTTCAAATTCTCATTGGTCAATAAAATACTTTTCAGAATTTTGCTGCCGCAATTAGCAGAATTTATAAAACATTTTATTTTGCAAAATGCCCCTTCTCCTTTACGAATATATAAAACATTTAAGTCCCATACCTTAAATAATTTTATATATCCCTCAAATGACTTAGGAAAATTCTGGAAAAATTCCAAAAAATATATTTTAATATATTACCTAACATATTAAGATCTCAAACCCAAACAATTATTATTTCAGCCGAAAATAATTTAAAACCCAATAAATAGTTTTCTTTATTCAAACTCTCATATAAAATCGATAATAAATCGGAAAATTATGAAAATCAAAATCCACATTTAAAATATTATTCTAGACCTATATTTAAATTTTCAAAGTATTCGGATGTCATTAAGTAGGGTTTCATGCTAAACATTATCATAAAACACGAATAAACATTTATAATTTCATCAACAATAAACATACATATCTTAAAACATCAAACATGGCAATATTATAGCAAAAACATTTCGGATCTAACCATAAAACCAAGCACTAAAATATTAAGGATGTAGTAATTATTCACGTTGGCTTTAGAGATTATAGATGAGATTTTTGAGTGTTGATTTAGTTGATTTCTTCTTTCCTTTTGAATCTTAGCTTATTTCTACTCTTGAGATTGGAAATAGAGGTCGGCCTTAGCTATTTTTGTTTTTAATGGAATGAGAAAATGAATGTGAGTTACCCATGCCATAAGGGTTTAGGGTATAAGGTTTTGCCATTTTCTAAAATACCCTTCTCATTTACTAACACCTTACTTAGTGTTATTTCATTTTAGTTAACTTCTTTAATATGGCACGACTATCTCTAACTATATAAATCTTAATATATTAATCTTCACATTATTTAATTTAATTTATTAAACATGGTTATAAAATATATCGGTTGTTACAAAGGTTTAGAAAATGAAATGAAAAATTATTATATATACTAGTGTAAATCACACGTATGTGCATCTGCGGGAATATTCCATTTTTATTTAATAAAAATTTAATGGATAAGGATGCGTACTGTATGTGCAAAAACTTTGATGGTCATAACTTGTTTGCGTCAAAATTGGTCACAAACCCAAGAAGTAGTGAAAGCATCAATGTTTACACACAAATTCTCAATATCCAAACACATATCTCAGATCCAGATGATGTAGAGAGATGAAGAAATGACAAAATTAAAATGAAAGAAACTAAGAGAAGAAACAAGATTTATAGCGGTTCAGCGTTGTAGCCTACGTCCACTTTGAATAGTTTGCTGTTTATTGATGATTCTCAACTGATTTACAACAGTACAATCAATAACATTCAAGTTACAATGGAGTTTCAGCAGAGTAACGGTGCAGAAGAGCCAAAAGTCCTTTTTCAGTAGCCGTAGGGGTGCTATTTATAGGAGTGTATCTAGAAATACCTCCCTCAAACCTCGGACTACCTCTTCTCACATGTGGATGGGCCAACCAGATTGATCCGGGGTCGTTTGGGATCGATCCTGATCGGTCCAAGTGCATTTCGTATCGATCCAAAAATGGCCCGATGGAGCTAAGATCGATCATGGACGTTCCTGAGTGAATAAGAAAGCTTTTGTGAAAATTTCATAGCATTTGGACTTGTAGTTTTTGAGTTATGATCGATCCAAGATTGGATTTGCAAGTTGGCTGAGCACTTCGTATCGATACAAGCGTATCGATAGGCTTCGTATCGATACAAGCGTATGGATAGGCTTCGTATCGATGACGTGGCTCAAGTGTTTTGGGGAGATCCATGTTTCACGCTTGTAGACCGCTTCCTCTGGATTGACTGTGTCCATCGTATCCATCTAGCGCCATGTTCTTCATATCGATGAATTTCCATTGCTTTTGTATCGATGCTTGGTTTATGGTTTTGTATCGATGCTTGGTTTATGGTTTCGTATCGATGCTTGACCCCATGCTTCGTATCGATCGATTGGCTGATCAATACGAAATACGCAGAGGTATGATCGATACGAAATGGACTGCTGTTGAACAAATGATCTGTGATTTATCCGAGAGGTGCTATTGATTGATGGATATGAGGGGGATGGATTCAGAGTAATGGATACGAAGTAGGATGGATACAAAATTGATGTATACGAAATTGATGTGGATCATATAGATATTGATCGATCCATGACTCTGACTCGAAATAACCCCTCCAGTGACTCGAAGTGAATGCTGAGATGATCCGAAGCAAGACAATGCCGATCCAAGGAGGTCCAATGCCATCCCCTTTAAAGAATGCCCTATCGGCTATCGTGACCCGAAGCAAACACCACTTTGACTCAAAGCAATCCTCCTGAAAACCCGAAGTAAACCCATTGTGATTCCGGAGCAGCTCGACCTTTGCCAAAAACACATACTCAAGTATCCTGTGATGTTTGTCCATCGACTATGCTGTATCCTGGCCTCTTAATTATGTTTATTATCCGCGATTGGTTGTCCATCCATTTGTCCGAACCAAGTCTGTGACAATCCAGCCTCGATCACTGTGCAGTCGATTGGGTTAAATCCGCCTATTTGTTGCCTTGCCTAAAGGCGGGTTAACACTTTGCCCGCCAGAACATGCCTTGCGATAGGGAGGTGTGTTTTGTAGCCCCATAAGCCTGATGTTTGGAATCTGATGATGACCTGTGAAGAGATCGATAATCTTACCTGATTGTGAATAGTGATCGTTTGAGATCGTATGCCATTTGAGGCGATATATGACCGTTCGTGTACGGGTGCCGTTTGAGGCGAATTGCGACCGTTCGAGGTCAGATGCCGTTCGAGGCGAATTGTCGGGTGTCGTTCGAGGCAAATTGTGACCGTTCGAGGTTGGGTGCCGTTCGAGGCGAATTGTGACCGTTCGAGGTTGGATTTTGGAATTATAAATATCAGATTTTACATTTAAATGTGAGTTTGCACAAACTTATATATAATCTTTTTGCTCAAAATATATTCCAACTATCCGCTTTTCACCTGTACTTAACTCAAATAGATGATATTAGTTCATGTTCATAAATAAGAAGTGCTACATTTAATTATTAAGGAAAATAGAACAATTTCATTTAAGACCTGCTGTAAAGAAGACATGTTTTGACCCAGCAAACAACAAAATCTTAAAAACTTTATAAAATAAAAGTTGTTCTACTCAGTCTATGCTTTCTAGCAATATAAAGATCATCAAAATCAGATTTTTGGTTTGAAAGTTATGTTGCAAACTAGAGTATACCTATGAGAGAATTAGAGAATAAACAACTTAAACTTTATTTACTCCAATGAAGAGTAATGAAGTAAAAAAAATCTAAGTAAGAAGCTTTAGAAATTTTCAAGTGTTGAAAATTGAGAATTTTAAATCTTTAAGATAATAGGTTGGAAAACGCTAAGAATATTTGATTAGTAAGAGAGAGTTTAAAAATCTATTCCTCGAAGTCTTAACTTGCCTTTGTGCAATAATTTTACAACTTGCAATTATGCAATCGTATGAGTCTGGTGGTATTGGGGGAAAACCACCTGCCTCTTATTGGGTCTTCTTTCCGTAATAGTTGTCGATCTAATATCGGTACGGGACTTAGCTTTGATGCATCTGCTTGGATAACAGCCTAGCACTTTTGTGTAGTTTATATCTCCTTCCGCTTGACTCTGATATGTATTTGATTAGATGTATGTAGTATGGTCTCTATACCACTTTTGTGTATCAGTCTGTATCATACTGGGATGTATCAGTGTATATGTATTTATATATATATATATATATATATATATATATGATGATTACTGTTCTGTGATGTGATATGCATTCTGTTATTGTATTTCGTTCTGATAGATCCATTAGCCACCTATAGTTTTGTATTAAGCATTTATTGGATATGTCGATCCATGAGAGATAGAAAAAAAACATAGAGCATTTATCGACGTATTCAGTAGATGTTTAAGACAAGATTAACAAAATAAAGTCCAGATACAAATAAGAGAAAACAAAAGCAAAACTAATACATCAAAGTGCAAGAATCTCCACTGTAGCGGTTTATATTCATCTCAGAGCATGCTTGAGGACCGTTCGTGATCCCATACAGGTGTAAGTGACTTAACCGCTTTATTGTAGAGTTTATTACTTATTCTTCATCACCCTGATCAGTTGATGATAAGCTGACGCCTTGATCCGGGTCCGTCTTAATTTGATGCAGATAGTGGTCGCTCATTTTCCATCGTCTTTGCTCGCTTTTTCACGTACTGTAACAGCATGCCATTCTTGACATGTCCTTCGATTTCATCCCTCAAGTGCCTGCAATCATTTGTACTATGGCCGCCTAGCTTATGGAATAGGCAATATTTGTCTTATTTCTTTTCATTATTGGTTGGCTCTCTCCCGATTGGCCTTCGATAGGGAACCTGCCCCCAGTGTCTTGGTATATTCGTTCTAAAGTCTCACTCAACTCCGTATAAGAGGTGAATCTAGGTTCGTTTCATGGCCACCTTGGCTCATCAAAGCCATTCTTTGCTTTTCGCTTCCCTTTATCCTTGTTTGAATCTTTCTCGAGCAGATCTCCACTTTTGACTGCATAAACATCAACTTCCTCTCCTTCCTCTCTTTCAGCTTTCACGTGTTCCTGTCGCAGAAACCTTTCTGCCTCATGGTAAAACTCTCCTAGATCCATAGGTGGATCCCTTGTCAATAAATTCTTGAATTCTATGCCATCAGCTATGCCAGATATAGCTACCATCAGAACCTTGGACGGATCTGGGCGATCCATCGATGCTGCCGCTGCATTAAATCGCGTTAAAAATTCCCCAAAGACTCTCCGGTCCTCTGCTTCAGTGTTTTCAAACTCATCACATTCTTAGGTCTTGAGATATGAACTCTAAACTATCTCATAAACATCTCGATCAACTCGGTCCACGTTCCAATCAAGCTGCTTTCCAATTGCCTGAACCACAGTGCTGCTATATCCATCAAATACAAAGGGAAACACCGGGCCATGACCTCCTCTAATGCCCATAGTACTTTCATATGCCTCATATACCTTATCAGATGAACAATAGGATCCGTCCTTCCATCATATGTCTCCAGTGTTTGTAGCTTGAATTCAAGTGGATTCCTAGCCTTCCTAATTGTGGGAGCAAAGGGGCTCCTGTTCACATCTTCCAAATCTTTATTCACCAATCCTCCTCTCATGGTCCGTCTGACCATTTCTGCCAATCTGTCACTATCACCAAGTGGTAGTCCTTGTCCATTGTCCCCGACCTACCCCCGAGTTCTCGAGGGAATCCTGAAGTCTGCTCTCCTGGACAAGCATTCATTCCTCTATTGATGCCAAATTACACAACATCGCCCGGTATCCTACCTGGATTTGAGCCAACATGATCCGAGGGCATGCCTCCTAGTTCTGGGGTTGTTCCCAATGGCCCCACTCTATCACGTATCATGGTTGCCCCGTTCCCCTGACTCTGGTTCCGGACTTCCTTTGCTCCTGCTACTCCGGCTTCACGATCCACATTTCAAGCATTCCCTGCATCTCCGTTCTCTTGATTTTGCACTCCAGCTTGTCCAACCTATCGGAGTAGGTTCTGCATCATTTCCTCCTGCCTTTTCAGCATCCCTTCTACATAGCATCCATCATCATCTCCATCACATCTCTGGTGATGAAAATTATCTTAAGGAAGCCTCTTGACTTCCTTCATGATGGCTCCTCTCCAATCTCTTTCTCCTTGTTGATTGCTTAGCCATGGCTTCCCAGAATTCGAGTTCCTAAGGTTTTAGATCCAAAGTCCAAGCCTCCAAATCCCTGAGTTCAATTCTCAGTGAAAGCACCAAAGTGTTTGCGCCAAAATTGTTCACAAACCCCAGAAGTAGTGAAAGCACTAGTGTTTACACACAAATCCTCAATATCCAAACAAAGATCTCAGATCCAGATGATGTAGAGAGTAAAAATGAAGAACTGACAAAATTAAAATGAAAGAAAGTAAGAGAAGACACAAGATTTATAGTGGTTCGGCGTTGTAGCCTACGTCCACTTTAAATTGTTTGTTGTTTATTGAAGATTCTCAACTGATTTACAACAGTACAATCAATAGCACTCAAGTTACAATGGAGTTTCAGCAGAGTAACGACGCAGAAGAGCCAAAAGTCCTTTTTCAGTAGGCGTAGGGGTGCTATTTATAGGAGTGGATCTAGAAAGATCTCCCTCAAACCTCGGAATACCTCTTCTCACACATGGATGGGCCCACCAGATCGATCTAGGGTCGTTTGGGATCGATCTTGATCGGTCCAAGTGCATTTCGTATCGATCCAAAAATGGCCCAATGGAGCTGAGATTGATCATGGACGTTCCTGAGTGAATAAGAAAGCTTCTGTGAAAATTTTGTAGCATTTGGACTTGTAGTTTTTGAGTTATAATCGATCCAAGATTGGATTTGCAAGTTGGCCGAGCACTTCATATCGATACATGCGTATCTATAGGCTTCGTATCGATGACGTGGTTCGAGTGTTTTGGGGAGATCCATGTTTCACGCTTGTAGAACGCTTCCTCTGGCTTGACTATGTCCTTCGTATCCATCTAGCGCCAAGCTCTTTGTATCGATGAATTTCCATTGCTTTTGTATCGATGCTTGGTTTGTGGTTTCGTATCGATGCTTAACCCCGTGCTTCGTATCGATCGATTGGCTGATCGATAGGAAATACGCTAAGGTATGATCGATACGAAATGCACTATTGTTGAACAAATGAACTGTGATCGATCCAAGAGGCGCTATTGCTTGATGGATACGAATGGGATGGATGTAGAGTGATGGATACAAAATTGTTATTGATCATATGGATATTGATCGATCCATGACTCTAACCCGAAGAAACCTCTCCAATGACTCGAAGTGAATGTTGAGATTACCCGAAGCAAGACAATGCCGATCCAAGGAGGTCCAATTCCATCCCCTTCAAAGAATGCCCTATCGTGACCCGAAGCAAACACCTCTTTGACTCAAAGCAATCCTCCTGAAAACCCGAAGTAAATCCATTATGATCTCGGAGCAGCTCGACCTTTGCCAAAAACCCATACTCAAGTATCCTATGCTGTTTGTCATTGACTATGCTATTTCCTGGCCTCATAATTATGTTTATTATCCACGATTAGTTGTCTATCTATTTGTCCGAACCAAGTCCGTGACAATCCAGCCTCGATCACTGTGCAGTCGATTGGGTTAAATTCGCTTGTATGCTGCCTTGCCAAAAGGCGGGTTAACCCAACTCTTTTATTTCAAATGGTTTTGTTTGTTGTGTTGGTTGCAAATTGATAGCAAAATTTCATTGATGGGTAATCTGAAAAGGGATGGTGGTTAAGGTTGAAAACAGATGATGAGATATCATTAATGGGTGAAGGGTATTTTTAGAATTTCAAAAAGACATTGTGGAAAGCATATTCATTGAATTCCCTTTATTAATAGTAGATATATATATATATATATATATATTTAAAGTAAAAATATTTACCAAAATGTATTTATTTTTTTTCAAAAGGGAGATTTGATTTTTGTTTTGTTTTTTGGATTTTAAATTTTTTTCTTCTTTCTTTTTTTAATGTTTTTGTTTTTTTAGTTTTTGTTCTTGAAAAGATTTTTTTTGAATTTTGGTTTTTCTAAAAAAATAAACCAACTTAAGTAAAATGCTCATTTTTGGATTTTTGATTTTGTTTGATTTTTTTTGTTTTCAAAGGAACATATTTGAAAAGATTTTTTCTTTTGGATTTTTATTTAGGAAATAAGTTAAGGAAAATGTGATTTTTTTACTTTTGGATTTAGTTTTTTATATATGCATGAACTAATTCAACTAAATGAATGCAATGACTTAATTGCAAATTTTCTGTCCTTGGTAACTCATAACCCAAAATTGTATAATCACACTTTGACTTAATCCAACAAAATAGTTCTTAGCCAGGTAACGGACATGGGTTATCGGTGCACCATGAATCACCGTAGCAATGCAGCCGAAGGTTTAAGTACCTTTAGAGAAACAATCACTATAATATTTACAAATCACTATAATATTTATAACTGATTATTGCTCTGCCGTAGCCTAGACACTAAGAAATTAGATTGTCGAAAGAAGACAACTTGTCAAGATACAATTAAGCCCTAGATGAGCTCGCGACATCCTTAAGTCCAATGTCTAACCATTATTATTAGTCAAGTTCTACGATGAAATGCAAATTATGGACCAAGGAAGGGGTGATGAAGTCCCCTACCTTATGTAGATTTGGGTGTTGCCCTTAGAAAATGAAAACAAGATGAAATGAATGCAAAACGAAAATTAAACGTGTATTAACAATGCAATTAAAAATGAAATTTGATTTTGTTTTTGGATTTTTTAAAATGCAAGCAACCAAAAATGCAAAGAAAATAACAATATGAGATAAGAGCACGATACCGGAGAATGCAGAATTATTAACAATTTATTTTAAAAGCAGCAATTTTTTTTAAGCTAGTAGAGCAGCGCACTTATTTGGCAAGTAGTTCCTTTTGCAACCTATAATTCGCGACATGAAAAGTTGAAAATGAAATATACATACATACATACATACATACATACATACATATATTAAATAGAAAGAAGTGAATTCACCCCTTAAAGAATTTTCAAGAGAGAAAAAAAATAGACTCAACCCCACTCACTTAGAAGCCCATAAGCCCAATGCCAATAACAATTTTCATTTAATATACACACGCAACACAAAATCCAGCAAACACAGCTCACATCCAAAAACAAATCAAAAATTGAACAACTTTCGCTCAAATCAAAATTAGCAAATACAAACAAATCGGTCAGGAATTCCAATTGCAGTCGCTGATGATTGTAGAATGGTTGGAATTCAGGGAAGGTTTGGATTTGGGTTGGTTCGGTTGTTCAAAGTGTGGTGATTACAATTAAGGTAGCGGAATTTAGGCGTAGATGGAGGCGGAGCTTGGGGTTTTCTGTTCGTGATGTTTGGTTGGAGTTTTGAAGTTCGTTGCTAGATTGTGGGAGCTGGTCGGGTTGAGCGGTGATAGAGTGTGGTAGGGAGAAGTGGGAAGAAAGTGAATGTTGTAGAACTGTTGAAGGAAGTGGAGTCAGTGGTTTGACGTTGAATGTTGCTGTTTGTTGGAGGTTGATGTTGTAGCTTTCGATGTTTGGGTTTTGGTCGACGGTACTAGTTCGCAATTGATGAGGGTTTGCTGAAGGTCGGGGTTGGCTATGATGGTAGAGGGAGGTGATGGTTGCAGGTTGAGGGAGGTACTGTTTGTATAGGAGTAAGTGGTTTGTGGTAATTTGGCTAGGGGGAGCAAGAGTAGATAATGGTTTGAGGAGTGTTTGGTTTGTAGATGATTGACTTATGGCGGTTCAAGTGAAGGCAGTAGGTTGAGGTAGGATGTGGTTGGCTATTTGGTGAAGCAGTTGACTTGGTGAGAAGGTGGTGCTGGGTTTGTTCAAGATGATGGTCTAATGTGTTTGATTGCAGTGGAGGTGATGTAACTAAATGTGGAAGGAGGTGATGAAGAGCAGTTTGATGGCAAAGGGAGGTTCAGGGTGGAAGGCTGAAGTGTTAACTGAAGCATGAGGAGTGATTTTAAGATGGTAGTATGGATATGTTGCTGCAGAGGTAGGGAACTACAGTGATATATGTTAGGCAGAGGAAGTTAATGTGGAATTGTACTTGGTGGAGGAGAGTGATTGGGTTATGGAAGGTGATGAATGGGTTGGTGGATGGTATGGCAGTGGAAGAAGTGTGATATATGGAAGAGGAAGTTGTGAGGAGGAAGGTATGTTGCTGAGTTTGATGATGGCAGTGTTGATGAATGGTTGAAGGATGTATGCTGTAGCTAGGGATTGAAGAAGCAGTTGTAGGCAAGAATTAAGTGGTTCAGGGGGAGTTTCAAGTAGTTCAGGTGGATAGTTTTAGGTGATGGCAGGTGAAAGAATGATGGTTGCTGGTTTCGAAGTTTTGGGTGAAGTGGACGAAGGCAGGGATGAAGTTGGATGAAGGAGGTATGTTGAATATAACAAGAACAGAATGTCCCAAATGCAATCGAGATGTAATAGAGGAATGAAAACACTATTTGCTTGAGTAGTGGATTGTGGTGTAATGTAAGTTGGTTGTGATAGTGCAACCGTGTAAAACTGTTTGTTGTTTTTCTATAATGAAAACAGAGAAGTTCTTTTGTAAATGTAAACTATTTTTTTTAATTCAAATGCAAATCGATTTGAAAACAGAAACAGTTCAAATGTGAACAAAACTACGAAAGCAAAAGTAAAATGAAATGCAACTCTAATGCAAACTGTAATGAAGTGAAATGCACCAAACAAAAAATGCACAGGTGGAAAAACAGCCAAGTATCAAATGCAATGTGGATATTTTTTCTTTTTCTTTTTTTGTAAAAATAACTTAAAATCAAATAAAATTAAGGTAAAATAATTTGAAGAGTAAAATAAAATAAAATTACTCTCCCCGGCAATGGTGCCAAAAGCTTGTTAAAACGACGAATTTTCTATCGATTAGAAAACCGTCGAAAAAATATAATCGTTATAAAACTGCAAGCTCACTGTAGGATCGATTTCACCCTAGAGGGGGGTGAATAGGGTAATAATAATAATAAATATTAATGCGGAAATATATATATGTATATATATAATAATTGCAGCACAGATAATAGCAGAATAATAAAAGAAAAAATAGAACGACACAGATTTACCCAGCTTCGGCAAAACCCTGCCTACATGCTGCCCCCAAGGTTTTTACTAGAAATTAAGTAGTCAGACGCTTACACACGTAAACTTGCGACACCCGCTATCGACTAACCTAACTCTACGCTCAAAACTCTACCACAACTCAGTCACTGAGTTGCTAATTCTCGAACTACACCACCGTAGTTCGTCACCTAGTCACACGACTAGAATTTTATAAAAGTTTAAAAGAAAATTACAAAATGAAAATACACACTAAAAAACAAAGCCCTATATAAGTTTAAGCCCAAGTAAAAAATAACAGTCGGCCCATAAAAAATAAATATGAAGATAACTCCCTTTCTTTTCTTCGGCCGATTCTCTTCTTTGTAAATTCTGCTTCGTTCCTCTCTGGAAAAGAATTAGGGCTACTTCAAATTGAGGCGCCGCTTAGAAATTGATCGATTGAGTTGACGGATTTGCATTGCTTTGTCAATTGACTTCTGGCTATGATATGCTTTTGGTCGCTCCAATTGTATCGAGTTCGAATAACACGAAATTGGTATGTGATTTACGCTTTTTGTTTGACTGGTTAATTTGCTTTAACTCGATTCGATTCAAGTTATAAAATTATTTTCGATTTAAGAGCATACTCTGGATTTTTGTCTTGAACTCGAATACTTAACTGTCGATGATGAATTTGGGTATTTATAGGGATTGAATCCTTAAATTGTTCGTATAATTTGCTTTGAATTCTTCATGAATTTATCCCTTGCGTTGCTTTATGCTTGGACGATGTTGATTTATTCTAACCGGTTCAATTCGAATATTTTTCTGTTATGCTTACTTGGTCGGCATGGCTTGCGTTTGGTTGTTAGGATCTGTGATGCTTGTTCATCACGCTCGTGACTCTTATTGATTTTGTTCATCTCGACCTTGACTTGGTTTGAAACTGCTATGTTAATATTGATGTAATTCACGGCTTTTATCTTTAACTGCTACTTTTAATAATTGGACTTGGAAGCCTTGTATTCCATTATGTGTAGAACTGCTGTCCACCTTGATTTGCTATTGCCTCTAGTTGTGATTTACTTGAGTCTAATCTTGTAACATGTCTGGTGTTGTTCTACTTGCATGCTGTCATTGAGTGCATGTTGTATTCATTTTCGTTGATGATGACTGGTATCATTTGAATGCTTGTATACTTCATATACTCTGGTGTGAAGTCTAGTCTGGTTTCCACTGCATATATATATATATATATATATGTATGTATACATGTGTATTCATGTATATATGTATGTTGAGGCTTTTCTATTTCCATGATCTAGTTGCCTTTGGTTTTGTTTCAGAGCTTTACTGCATTGTGTAGTCTATTGCACATGCTTCGAGCTTCATCTATTTTCTCTGTTGTCATGCTGTATATGTTTCTTTTCATCTGTATAGTTGCATTCATGTTGACTTTGATTTGGCACTTCATGTTGCATTGTGTTGTAAGTTGTGGTCTGCATTTCAGTGTGTAGTCTTGTTTCATGGGCTTGTATAGTTTGTTTAGCTGGTGTGTACATGTCCATGTGACTTGATTACATTTCATTGTTCACTGTCTTGTGCCATTGTGTCCCTCTGGTCTAGATTTGTTGTTTGACTTAGAGTCTCTTGCATTCGCCTTGTACTAGTTGTCATATGTATTCTCTGGTTTACCTAAACTTGTGCTAATATGTGTATGTATATTTATGAGGTCTGATTGATACTTGTCTGGTCCATCATTCTCTAGAGTCTGGTGCACCTTTCTCTGGTTCATGTTGTTATTTATTTGATCGAGACTCTATGCACATGAGTTGAATCCAGCTTATGGCTCGGGTTTGACCTTGTGCTCGCCTGTCCCTGCAATTTTATCAAGTGTATATTGGTGTGCATGGCCTTGTGGCATGTACAGTGATACACTGTGCATGTCACAAGTTGTTCGTGTAGAAGAATTCAAAATAAATGATGACGAACAACCCAAATAATTGAGGCAAATAACATTTTCAAAACACACACTTTAATTTGCATTGCAAAATATTTTCTTTTTCAATTTTACCGCGTTAGTGTTTATTTTGCAGATAGTTCAGATGCTGGATACGAATTGGAAAAGAGTTGAAGAACAAATACGAGTGAATGAGTGATATGTTGTGATGTAATCGAAATTGTATTGTAATTGAAAATGTATATATGTAGTGAGAGCTCAAATTTGTACTATTCAAAATTGTAATAAAATATTTGTTTGAATAAAATATTTGTTTGAATATGAATTCTGTGTTATTTATTTTATTCATCAAATATTTATTTAATTATGTGCAAAATAAAATAGTATAATAACAAATACATTTAAATGAATATATATATATATGTGTGTTTATTATCATCAAACAAAAATCATATACTTGCATATTCAATACTCATGCCGTACAATTGTAGTACAATATGCAAGTATGGGTCGATCCACGGAGAAAGCAAAAAAATTAATATTACTCAATCAAATTACCCCAAAGTTTCTGAAATTGTTTTAAACTAGAAAATTGTAGAAAATAAACTAGAACAAAAGTGAATAAAATTGTGATATTGAGGAGCAATTTAGAGGCAAATCCACTTCTAATCATTTATATAAATCAACCTAATATTCATCTATAACCTCTCTTTAATATATTTTTTGGCCAAGCCAGTGAGGTTGAATGGCCCCCACCATTTATTTATATTGAAAAGAAAAACTTACAATATAAATAGAGAGAGCATACATGGGGGAGGTAGAAGAGAATATTAAAGAAAAACAAGGTAAGGAAGAAATAAATGGACAATATAAAACAACCGCAGTAGACTCTTAAGACCACTTGACTAAAGCATCTTGATCAAAATGGTATGCAGAAAGTTTAAGCATATTGTATATTTTCCTGCAAATTTCAAAATATAGCTGCAATTTGCTCCTTCTTTTCTGATTGAAAATTACTTTGTTCCTCTCCTCCCAAATCAACGTGATGATGACTTTGAGCATAATTAACAATTCTTAAGTCGACTGCTGTTTCCACCTTGTAGATTTATATATTCTCATCCATTCTATCTTGCTGTCTCTTCTAGCACAGTCGTATCCACCTCTCTGCTTAATTTTGGTCCGTAAGAAGTGAGTGTAAGAGCGGTTGAAAAATAAATGGTGGACATCTTCAAATGTTGGGGAGCAAAATATGCAAGAGGTTGAGACATTAAGACCTTTGTAGGAAAGGTTTCTCAATGTATGAAGAGCATTTTAAAAGACCTTCCACAACATATAATTATATCTTTCATCTGCATATATATTCCATATACATTTGTACCAAGGAAAGCAACCAGTGCCCATCTCTCTTGCCAGCGCTTTGTGTACTGTTTTGGTGGAGTGTTCTTTTAATTTGTCTGACCGTTTATAATCATCAACATCATTGTAGCTGTGTGGTTGGCCATTATATTTATTCCACAGGGCATTTACAGTTGAATTGCTGGTGTGATGCAAGTTGACTCTGCCATTTACAATATAGCTAGTTGCTCTGGCATTCAGGGAGATACCAGACTGGGTCATATTGTCATATGAGAGAGTCTTCTGCAGGATCATGCCATGGTCAATCTAGGGCGTAGTCCAGAATCTGGATGTACTATTAGTTTCTAGTTGGAGTTGAGTATGTGGCATCAATATATCTTGCAATTTCATCATCGTTTTCCAGGCTCAAGTGTGAGCGTGTTTACTTTCAGCTAGCCAGATCTCATCTCCTTTCAAGTTGTTCTTGATAGTCCACTAAACCCATAGCATATCAGCTTTGGTTATGAGATTGTGGAAGTGTATAGACAAGGCAGCCACATTCCACAGTTTCATATTCCTTATTCCCAAACCCCCTTTTCTCTTTGGTTTTTCCAGCTTCTTTTATGCTATTGGGGAAAATTTTCTAGTGTGTATTGATCCAAACAAGATAAATTTTATTATTGCAGATATTATCATGGATATTAATTTGGTGGGCGGCAGGAAAGTTCTACTCCAGTAAACTACCATTGAGAGAATTACATCATTAATTATGACAAGTCTTCCTAGTTGTTCAATGTATCTATTCTCTCATCTATTCATCACTGCTGTGACTTTCTTATATTATGGAACACATTGGGCAACTGTAATTCTTTTTATTACCAATGGAATCCCAAGGTATGCCATGTCAGAGTCAAGTGGTTGCATCTTTGTTATGGAGAAGCAAGATGATTTTTGGAGTTCAGCCAGACCAGCTAATAGGATGTGTGATTTTTCTTGGTTTGTTTGGAGCTTGGAAAAGTTGTAGAAGGATGAAAGAGTCTTCATTATGGTTTGCAGTGACTTTGCAGAAGGTTTGGTGAAAATTATCAAGTCATCAATGAAAGCAAGAGTAGTTACCATTGGGTCTCTACACTTCGGGTGCAGTTCAAAATTCTTCATTTCTACCTGCTTCTGGACTGCAAGTTTGAAAATCTCCATGAACATTATAAATAAGTATGGAGAGATTGGATATCCTTGTCTCAAGCCATTTGTTCCTTTGAAATATCCAAACGTGTGAGCATTGAAGACCATCGAATATCTGACAGTCGAGATGCAAGTATACAGCTATTTACTGAATGCTGGTGTGAAATTCATCCTGTCAAGAACAGTCATTATGGCAGACCAGTTTACAGAATCAAAGGCTTTTCTTATGTTGATTTTTAGCATTGCTCTGGGGGATATGTATGATGATGAGTAGCCATTCAAAAGTTCATGTGACAGTAGGACATTATCGAGGATACTTCTATTTGGGGGGAATGTTGCCTGGTTTGGAGGTATAATATGTTGAAGCACATTTTTGAGACGAGAAGCTAGAATTCGAGATATGCACTTGTATATTACATTGCAATATGCAATCGTCTGTATTGGGAGACAATTGAAGGAGTGGTTATTTTGGGGATAAGGACTAGATTGGTTGAGTTGATAGTGGAATGTAACACACTTTTGTTGAAGAAGTTGTGAATGGCCTTGTACACATCATCAAATATTATGTCCCAATAATGAGTGAAGAATGAAACTGTGAAGCTATCAGGTCCAGGGAATGCTGCTTTTCTCATTGTAAAAATTATGTTTTTTATTTCGTCATTAGTTTTTTATTGAGGCTGGGGTAGAGTTTGTGTTTAAAATCATTTTCTGTACCTGTTCTAGTTGGGCTGCTATATTTGATGAAAGCTTGTTTCCTTGTCCATATATTTTTCTGGCCCATATTTTGATTGCATCTTTTGTGTTCTTCAGTTTTTTCTACAAGGAGTGCATTGGATTGCCATAGGTGTGTATTTTCCATGCATCTATAACTACCTATTTCAAGTCAACAATATTAGTCCATTCATCATAAAATTTAAAGTTCACCTATTTGAGGATGGCAGCAGAACCAAGGTTGAGGATTAAAGGGCAATGGTCAGATAGGAGAGGCATGGAGATGTGAATATTTATGGAAGGCCAATGTAGAAGAGAAGAGATGTTCATAAACCCATGATCAATTTTGGTCAGAGTTGGTGGGTTTTTGCTGCTTTTATTAGTCCATGTATATGATGAACCAAAGTATGGAATTTCTATTAGTGAAGCATTTTGAATGGTATTGTTTAAAGGAGAGAGCACAGACAAAGTTAATGGTCTACCACCAGTACGATGTGTTGAAAGGAAGGAGCAATTAAAATCTTCTATTACTATCCAAGGATGAGTCGACTGTCTAAAATAAGGAATGCAATCAAGCATTCTTTTTCTAATTTGAGGAGAATTTGAGGCATAGATGAAGGTGTAATACATTGAAGTATTGGAAGGGAAGTGAAGAGCATGTGAATAAATGATTTGGGTGTCAATTAAGATAGGGGACAGCTTATAGACCGTAGGATCATACAGTACAAGGAGTCTGCCATATAGAGCTTGAGATAGATTACTTATATAGGACCAGTTCCTATTTATATATTTGGTTGCTCTCTGTGATAGTGCAGTGTCTAGCTTGGTTTCAGATATAGAGATTATAGATAGGTTGTGGTTATGAATGAGATATTTTATTTGTTCAAGCTTTGATTGCTGATGAGCTCCTCTTACATGTTGGAATTCCTTAAAGTTGAATGAAATATAAAGTCCCACATCTCCAAATTGTGAGAGCTATATTGGTTTAAATATAGCTTTCTCATGAGGAGGTTGGGGGCCTGGGGCTCCCAAATGTATGCTTTATGAAGAGGAGGGAGATCATGCATCTCCACCACACGCGCGCGCCGCCGCCGCCGTCCGACCGAACCGGGTACGGGTCTAATATGATACTCATATTTTTACTGCAAGCGAGCGGGTGCGACCCGACACGACTCCTGAAGCGAAGCGCGCGCAAACGAACAGGTACGGGAAGCGGACGCGGGCGAAACAGTGAGCGGGTGCGAAACAGATCCGTTAGAGGGCATAGCAGACAGATGTGACTGTACGAAGAGGTACGGACGCGACTGTTTGAGCGAACGGGTGCAGACACGACCGTTCGAAAGGGATACGGACCACTATAAATAAGGAGGAAAACTGATCACTTTACTCACTCATTTGTCAATCCGAATCTCTCTCTTCTCCTCTGATAAATACTGTTTCAAATCACAGAGTGATATACTCATTACAATTTCGAGCAGAATTCGTCTGTTGTATCTTGGGAGAATTTTGAAATAAAATTCTTAAGGAAATCGTTACAACGAGCCTCAGACATATTTCGGTTAGAATTCTACATTCTATCCTTTATTTCGGTTATACTATTTATTCAAAATAGTATAACGCTGTTGTTGTAATTTATTTACAACAATCATATTGTTATAATAATTAACACAGAATTCCAGTGTAGTGGAAATCTGAGTTATAAACTTGTGTGATGAGTTTATAATTGATTATTCTCTGTTTTGGTATACTATACGTATAATATTACATTCCATGTTGCTATGTTGTTCATCATTGATAAACTTTGGTGGGTTTTTTGTTCAGGCTTCCGGTTCTTCTTGCATTGGAAGATGGTGAATTTTATGGAATTTGATACATGTGAGTATCTGATTCATATTTTGATTCAATTGGTGAAAGAGAGATTGGGGTTTGTAGATAGGAATTTTTATTGGAATTTCCAGTTTTTTCTTCTTGCTTTTCTTCACTGATGCAGTCAAATAAGTAGGCTTTTTTTGTTGGTGTTGTGATTCTTTTTGGCTGATTTGTTGGAAGATGAGGAAGTATGTAGTGAGGAATTGAGGGGATCATCACCATTTGCTGGTTTTGGGTTTGATGAGATTCCGGATGGGGAGACAATGCAGTTTCCACCAATAGTTAGCAGTTCAGACTGGTTTTGGTTTGTTTGGGTGGGTTTGTGTGATGTATCATGGACGTGTGCACGTACAGGAGATATGCACTGAAGTTGTATAGAAGTTGGAGTAGGTAGCAAGGGAGGAAAGTAGATTTTGGTAAAATGGATCGAGTTATGGATGCTTGAGAGAATATAATAGGTTGGGTAACAGAGGAGTTGGTAGAAGGGTTGGGTCGAGTTGATACTGAAATGGGTTGAGCTTGATCAAGTAACATGTGATGGATTGAGTCTGTGACCTAATGGTTGAGCATATCAGAAGTGTGTTCATGTACAATATCATGCACAGTGGGTACACTTCGAGACATTTCCTTTCCATACATTGTTTCACTTCGAGTCTTTTCTGTGTCTTTTTCATTTGTTGCATTTGCATTCTTGCTTTTTGTTTGTTGAGTTCTTTTACCATATGTAGTTGTTATTTTACTTATTTCATCTAAATTTTATTCAATTTCTATTTCATTGCACTCTCCCTCTTCATTTTCATTTATTTCTCCATCTTCTTGCAATATCAATACTGAATATTTATTACTCACTTGAATTGCAGCTTCATTTCTATTTTCTTTTTCTTGACTTATTTCTTTTCCACTGATACTTTTTGCTTTTTGCTTCTCACTGTTTATCTGTTTTGTGCCATCTTTGTCATTTCTCATCTTTTTATCTAGACCCTCAACAAATGTTTATACATTTTCAGCTTTCTGATTCCTATTCTTTTTCACTACCTTCCTCCATACAGTTTTTTTTCTCAATACAGGTTGCAGTCTGTTTTTGTTTTTCTTTTCATCATCTAAATCTGTCAGAGCTGGCATTTCATTTTCTTTTCCATTTACTTCATTTATCATTTCCCCTGTGTTTAAGTGACAGTTCTTATTGTTGTGACCAAATACTTTACATTGTTTACATATATCAGGTTTCTATAGGTATGATACCTGAATGATCTGCCTTGTGCCATCTGCATTCAATATTGGAAATGAATCTACTAATTCATGGTCGGGGGATATTTCAACAAGACATTTTGCATACTGTATTCTGTGAACTGATTATGTAGCTTCATCAAGACACACCAACTTCCTCAATCTGTTTGCTAACCAATTAATTCCAAGTGGTGACCATAGGTTTATAGGAATATTCAACATTTGTACCCATATTGGAACAACCTTTATTGTTCCACACACATTACTTATGGTTGGATCCTACTGTTTAAGAATAAAAAGCTTATTTTTCATGATTATAGGGTCGCCCCTTATGATTTTTTCTCTGTTAGATCCATCAGAGAGGAGGAAGAGAAAGATAGTGTCATCTGATTTTACCTGAACATTGCCTTTCAATCGCAATCTTCGTTTTAGGCTTTCGATTACATATGTGAACGATAAGGGTTTATCAAGGAAGAAACCCACCACGTAATCTTGCCAAATATTGACACCAACATCAATGACATGGGAAGGAGGGACCATTGCATCTCCATTAAAGGATATTTCCATGTGAACAGGCAAGTATTTGCTCGCATTATGTGGAAGGTTCTTGAAAGAGAGGACCAACCGAGTTTATTAGTCTCAATGAGAGAAGGAGAATGATCAGAAGAGGAGTTGACAGCAGGTGGGTTAATATTTTTAGAGAGTGGAAGGGAAGATGAAGGAGGCATGCTGCAGGATTATGAGGAAAAGTTGGGATAGATTGGAGGAGAGTAGGGTCAGGCGGTCGGATGGGAGTGGAGGAGATAGGGGAGGTATGGGGGTGTTAGAATTTGTACGAGAAGGAGGAAGTGTGGGATTAGACAGGGCGGGAGAATGGTCTGTTGCCATTAAAATTAAAAAAGAGGATGAGTTTAATAGTTTTCACCTCTCTTTAATATATTAAATAGAAACGATTGATGTTTTTATTATAAGTATGGTTTATTTGTGCTATTAATTAGCACAACTTAAACCATCAAACTCTAACACACCATTCAAACCCACTTGTCAAATCTCATGAAAATGTCATAAAATTAAAAATAATTTTTTTTAAGTATGATCTATTTACTATGAATTAGTAACACAGACCATCAAATTTTGATTCTAGTTTGACTTTCATCATCAAAATCACTTAGGAAAATGATCAAATAATTTATATTATATTGAATTAAGCATAGCCTATATGAGATGTCAACATAGACTATCAAATTCACTAAAAGAAAAACACAAACCACCATCATTCATAATTTCCATTAAGCACAAAAGAGAGATCACAAATGAAATCATTATGTTAATTTAATATGTTTCATGAGAGCTTCATTACCCCTAAATTAAAGGGGTTTAGCTACTCATATTTGAATGCATCTTAACATAAATGATTTCGACATAAAAAATAAGAAAAATGAGAGCTAATTAAAGAAAAGAGAGCTAACTACTTACTTGAAATAAAACTAAACTAATTACAAGAATTAAATCTATGTAACTAACATGAAATAAGAGGAGCATAAAGTAAATAAGAGAGCATAAAATAAAATAGCAATAAAAGAAAGCATGAAATAGAAATGCATGAAAAAAAAAGCAAGGCTAAGAAGCCATTGAAGAGACATTTTATTTATCATTGATTTATGGCTACAATATTGCATTTAAAAAAAGAAGATGATTACATGAAACATAAAGGGTATTTATACAGGCTTAAGACCCTAATTCATATTTTCGAGGACTACCAAAATTGCCCTAGAGATAGTGTAACCTCCAAGTAATCATTAGGGAATTAATTAATCCTCACTAACATGCCTTTAAGTCTCTATTAGCATGTGCATGTGATTTTAATTATGGACCATTGGTTAGTGGGTATGTGGGCTCCTCCATGTTGCATGAATTCTTTTATTCCTTTCTTCCTTAGCTTTCATTATATGTACATGCATACATCCATGAAACCTCTTCATATTTGCACTCCATTTCCTACAAATAAAAATAAAAATATGCAAATAAATTTTCTCAAAATTAATTTGTACACAAAATTACCGTTTTTCCCCCAAATGAAGATGAATGAATGATGATTTGAAAACAATTCAAATTTTGGTTTAAACATGTAAAATACACTAATATGCTCATTTATTATATAAAAGAAGATTAAATATGAAGTAAAAATATACACTTTTAAGCCTGTGTCGACAAATCCTAATATACACTTTCAAGCATGAAGTCAAAATCCTCCTCTCATAGGACACCTCGTTCCCCTGCTCAGGATGAAAGAATCGATGAACTGCATACGAATGAAGGAAATCAAATGGGCCAAACAAATCCAACTGTTAATGAGGAAACTGCGACCTCGGTCCTCACCAAAAGTGAGTTTCGACAAGTGATGCTGAAGTTCATTTCTGACACAACACAATGCCTAGACAACTACCAGAACGAAGTTAAGAACTTTTGCTGAATTGGAGAAAAAGGTTTCAACTATACTTAAGGAAGTTGAGAACCCTCTATCTTTCAGCCGAAACCCAGGAAAGTTGCCAATGAATGATGAGGCTTTAGAAGCTGGATACATGAATGCAGCATGGAAAGTCGAGACTATTAAAATGTCAAAGTAGGACCTTCTAAGAGGCCATTGACTATAAGTCCCGACAAGGTGAATTTCGAATGAACGTAGCAAAACAGGCCACACTTAGAATACTGAAGCTGAAACTCTAAGACTCGCTGGGGATCGAGCAATGGAAATCCTATTGACAAAATTATTAGAGCAGGTATAGAAATTACAAGAAGATCGATCTAGTCTCAACACCGAAATGAAGCTTCAGAAAGTTCAGCTTTTTTCTCCAGAAATCATGAAAGCTCACATGCCTCCGATAGTTAGGATCCCGAAACTCTCTTACGATGGAACATCTGAACTCGAAGACCACATTACTTTATATGAAATTCAGATTCAGGCGATCCAGGCCTCAAAAGAGATCAAATGTAGATTCCTACCTATGACTTTTAGTGGACTCGCATTGAAATGGTTCCAAAGCTATCCCCCATATTCTATTAGCTCTCGGGAATGGCTAACCACATAATTCTTAACATAATTCTTTGCTTCGAAAGACACTAGAACATTACTAAGCTTACTTGCCGACTTTAGGCGGGGAAGGGAGAATCCCTAAAGGTAATTGCAAAAGATTTAATGACATCACGGCCCGATGCAAGGGCATGATAGATGAAACCAACTTGGTGGCAATCATTTTAGGATTTTGGAGAAATACACCATTCTAGGATGATCTTTTGAGGCAAGAGTGCAAATCTCTGAACAAGTTTTTTTCTCCGAGCTCAAGATGAAATTCAAATTAACGAATCAGAAGAAGCTGTAAGGAAAACCCAGAGTGGAATAATGACAACAAGAAGTACACTTCGACCGAAATATTTAAGAAGGAACCTCATGTAATGGAAACATACCCCTTAACTCATTCATATGCTCCGACGTAGGACCGAATCTCATACCCTCTGAGAAGAGGGAACGAGACAGAAAAACAACCGAGGAGAAAGATATTGCAGCTACCATCAACAGAATGGGAACAACACTGAAGAATGTCAATTTTTGAAGTCCTTTATTAAAGGACTCATCAGAAAAGGGCAGTTAGAAGAGTTTCTAAAGAATGATAACATTCAGGAAACCATCGCTCTGGCAGGAAATGAAAATGCACAACCTAAAGTACAGGTTCCGAAATCTTTAGCCGCCCCTCGGAACTTTGTGGGCATCATTTTAGGAGGATCCCACATTGCTAGAGCAAGTCATGGCAACTAGACAAGGTACATTAATGAAGCTAAAAATGAATGCTCCACAGTGTATGAGATGAAGAGAGTTGAGAAAAAGTAGAAAACTGCCGAAAGTTACATTCGTTGATTTAGATAAACAAGGTGTCTGCCACCCCCACAATGACCCACTTGTAATCATGGCCTAATTGGACTTTCAAAGGTGACAAAGATAATGGTGGATACGGAAGCTACCGTCAACATAATCTTCAAACACGCTTTCAACAAAATGGGATTATCTGAGAGCTACTGAAGCCTAGCCAAGCTCCCATATATGGATTTAACGATGAAGGAACTATGCCTCTCGGAGAATGTAAGTTGATGGTCAAAATTGTACATGACATCCACTCCAAGATCTTTGAAGCATACTTTGTTATCATGGACATCCCTTTAGTGTACAACGCTTTCTTTGGAAGACCAGCTCTCGATGCTATGGATGAGTATGTGTCTACTAAACATCTACTTTGAAAGTTTCCCACCGAAATAGGAGAAGGGCTTGTAAGGGGAGATTAGTGGATCTCAAGACAACTGTATTATGCAATCCTATACATGATTAATAAAGGGAAAACTTTATCTTATGAGAACGATGTCAAAATTAACCAGCCTACTCCCCTCGGAGTTAGAGAAATAATTAATACCTTGAGTAAGTCCATGGAGAGCCGTAGAAGACCCTAAAGAATTTTTCTAGGGAAAAAAGATTCTGTGATTGGTAAATTAATTTACATAACAAGCTATCAAGGATAATGTAATCAGATAGAATGGGTGTAATCAGATGGAACGGGGGCAGAGTATTAAACCTATAGGGAGGAAGAGAAAGATTATTCATGTAGTATGGGAAATTTCAAAATAAGAAGAAATTGAGCTTGATCTTGATCAAAGACAAGAAACCAAGACAGCTTCAACAGCCGAGACTCAAGAAGAAGCATGCCTCGATGAAAATGACAAGTCAAAGACAACCAAGATAGGGACTTATTTCCATCCATTTGTTCGAGAAGAGCTAATTTCCTTCCTCAAGCATAACCAAAACGTATTCGCATGGACTCATGATGATATGGTGAGAATCGACCCTTCAATTATTTACCACTGCTTGAATATCGATTCAAAGTTTACTCTTATAAGGCCAAAGAGGATACCCTTGGACAAAAACCGATATATGGCTCTACGAGAAGAGGTCGAGAGATTACTAAAGAATAACTTCATCCGAAATGTATACAACCCGAAATAGATCGCAAACCTGATATTATTTAAAAAGCCAAATGGGAAGTGGAGGAATTGCACTGACTTTACTGATTTAAACAAGCCTTGCCTGAAAGATTGCTTCCATTTGCCGAGAATCGACTAGTTAGTTGATGCCACCAATGGGCATCAGTTGCTTTCGTTTATGGATGCTTATTCAAGATATAATCAAATCCCAATGTTCAAGTCTAATGAAGAGCATACGAGTTTCATCACCAACATGGGATTGTTTTGCTACAAGGTAATGCCCTTCGATCTCAAGAACACATAAGCAACGTATCAAAGGTTAGTTAACCAAATGTTCACCAAGTAGATAGGCCGAAAAATGGAGGTATATGTTGACGACATGTTGGTCAAATCCAAACGATCAGAGAATCGTGTCGTAGAATTAGCCAAAACATTCGACGTCCTTCGAATGTACGAAATGAAGCTAAACCCTAAAAAATGTACCTTCGGAATAAAATCCAGAAAATTTCTAGGTTTCATAGTAAGTGCTAGAGGAATCGAAATAAATCTGGATCAGATAACAACTATAACAAATATGAAGGCTCCAACTAACAGGAAGGAGTTAATGAGTTTAAATGGAAAGATCACCGCTTTGAACAGGTTCATAAGTCAATCTACCGACAAGTGGTTTACCTTCTTTAACCTCTTTAAGAAGCATGTTACTTTCAAATGGATAGACAAATGCTAGAAGGCATTTGAGGACCTACAAAAGCATTTAAGTTCTCCTCTAGTATTGTCAAAGCCGATAAATGGAGAAACTCTTTTCCTTTATTTGGCTTCCTAAGACCAAGCCGTAAGTTTAGCCTTACTTAGAGACGATGATGGAATCCAAAGACCGGTATATTTTGTAAGCAAAATGCTAGGTCCAGTCGAGAAGCACTACCCTGTAATTGAAAAACTTGCATATAGCTTGGTATTTACAGTAAGGAAACTTCAGCCATATTTCCAGGTCCATCCCATTAAAGTCCTTACAGATCAACCGCTTCGGCAAGTTTTTAGTAAACCCCAAACCATGGGGTGATTAATTAAATGGGCAATAGAACTCAGCTAGTATGAGATACCATATGCATCTAGGACAGCAATCAAGGGTCAAGTGCTAGCTGAATTAGTTACCAAATGCATAGGTTTTGGAGCCGAAACTAGAAAAGAAGATAGCAAGGATAAACAACTCTCTTGGCAACTTTATGTAGATTGAGCCTCAAATGAGCAAGAGGAAGGTGCCAGTTTTATCTTGGTCACCCCGGATAATCATTAGATTTATTGTGCAATTAAACTCACCTTCTCGGCAACCAACAATGCAACCAAGGATGAGTCCTTGATTGCTGGGTCATGATACTATCCCCATCAAGGTCTCGGAGATTCAGATATACAGTGATTCTCAAATAGTCGTTAATCAAGTTCTTGGAAATTACCAAGCCCAAGATCCGGGGTTAGCTCTCTATGCTAAACAGGTAAAGCAGCTACTTGAAGCTTTTGAGAGTTATCATATAAAAAGCATATCCAGGGGCCGAAATGCTACGGTTGATGCCCTATCAAAATACGCAAGCTCACAGATATCGAAGAAAGTGTTACTTACCACCGACGCTTAAGCCACCCGAAGTCAAACAACAACACCAAAAATAACATTAGAAAATTGGGTGTCGCCATATATCTAATATTTGACCGAAGTTATTCTACCCTCAGATGCTACTAAAGTAAGACGAATCAAATATAATCTTCTAAAATTTAGTATTATAGATGGAATACTATATAGAATGGGATTCTCAACCTCATACTCTAGGTGTGTGATAGCCTCGGAAGGTCAAAAATTATTGAGAGAAGCCTATGACAGAATTTGTGGGGTCCACCGTGAAGGATAGAAGTTGGCAAAGAAAATACTCAGGCAAGGCTTCAATTGGCCAACACCAAATCAAGACGCGTTGGACCATAAAAAGAAATGTAACAAGTGCCAGTTTTATGCAAAGGTGCCGAGAGCTCCCCTAGTGAGCTCTACCCAATGGTAAGTCCATGACCTTTCAATATCTGGGACATTGATCTTATTAGATCCCTTTCGATTGCTAAAGGAGGAGCGAGATATGCTATAGTAGCAATCGATTACTTTACAAAATGGGTTGAGGCGGGACTTTAGCTACCACAACCTCTCATCAGGTGATAAAATTTGTGAAGAGGAATATCATATCCAGATTTGGTCTTCCATATAAGATCATTACGGACAACAACACTTAGTTATAGAGCGAGAATTTTCAAAGTATTACCATATCATGGTATCATCAAGAGTCATTCTTCAGTAGCCCATCCACAAGCAAATGGAGCCATAGAGGCAGCCAATAAAACTATTAAAGCCTGGTTGAAGAAAAGATTGAACAAAGCTAAAGGCAATTGGGCAGATGAATTGCCTTTCATTTTATAGGCTTATAGGACAAGCTCCAAGACCTCAACCGGGCATACTCCTTTCTTCCTTATTTACGGCTTCGAAGCCATGCTCCTAGTTGAGTTAGGAATGGCATCTCATCGAAGGTATTATTATAATATGCAACAGAATGCAGAACTCCGAAAGGAGTCATTGGACTTGTTACTCGAACTCAGGGGCCAAGCTACTTTGAGAATAGAAGAGTATATTCGATGGATGACCAGACACTACAACCAGAGAGTTGGCATAGAAAATTCGAGAAAGGGGACCTCGTTCTTCTATATATAATGCCAAACACAAAGGACTCGGCAGATGAACCTTTCGATCTGAATTGGGAAGGACCCTTAATAATCCATGACATCGTCCCTTTAGGAACCTATAGATTAAAGAGGCCAAATGGCAGTATAATACCTTGGACTTGGAATGCTGAGAATCTGAAACACTATCACAGTACAAGGTTGCTACCTGAATAAAAGTTTTATCGCAAGTTTGAGGCAGTGAACAATCTTTTAGCCGTAACTCAGATATACCACACGAAACTTCAATCTTCCTAAGTATTAAGCAGTCCAAACATTGCATCAAAATGTTTAGTCGTGATTAGTGCCATAATCAAGAAATATCACGCAACTTCTAAAAGTACATCGAAATGTTTTAGTCGCGATTATTGCCATGATCAAGCAATGTCATGCAACTTCCAAAAGCACATCAAAATGTTTTAGTCGTGATTATTGTCGTGATCAAGTAATATCATGAAACTTTCAAAAGTACATCAAAACATTTTAGTCATGGTAATACTCTGATTAAGTAGCGTCATGCAAGTTTCAAAGCCATGCGTTCACTCTAGTCAAGCAAATGATTTCGCCTCATGGCAATTACTTAGTCCAGCCAAGTAAATGATTTTGCCTCACGACAACTACTTAGTTTCACCAAGTAAATGATTTCGCCTCATAACAATTACTTAGTCTGGCCAAGTAGATGATTTTTCCTCACAGCAACTACTTAGTTTCACCAAGTAAATGATTTTGCCTCACGGCAATTATTTAGTTTCGGCAAGTAAATGATTTCGCCTTATGGCAACTACTTAGTTTCACCAAGTAAATGATTTCTCCTCATGGCAATTACTTAGTTTCAGAAATAAAATGATTTTGCCTCACTTAAATTACTTAGTTTCATAATTGGGTAGATTCCCAAAATGATTAATAAGTTGGGTAAATTCCCAAAAGATTAATAATTTGGGTAGATTCCCAAAAAGATTAGAAAATTGGGTAGATTCCCAAAAAGATTAATAAGTTGGGTAGATTCCCAAAAGATAAGTAAGTTAGGTAGATTCCTAAAGAGATTAGAAAATTGGGTAGATTACCAAAAAAATTAATAAATTGGATAGATACCCAAAAAGATTAATAAGTTGGGTAGTTTCCTAAAAGTTAAGAAAATTGGGTAGATTACCAAAAAATTAATAAACTGGGTAGATACCCAAAAAGATTAATAAGTTGGGTAGATTCCTAAAAGATTAGTAAGTTGGGTAGTTTCCCAAAGAGATTAGAAATTGGGTAGATTACCAAAAAGATTAATAAGTTGAATAGATTTCCGAAAAGATTAGTAAGTTGGGTAGATTCCCAAAGAGATTAGAAAATTGGGTAGATACCCAATATAGTAAGCCATGGTCCAGACAAACCATGCATTGGGTAGATCCCCAATAATAGCGAGCCATGATCGATCGTGTTATGCAAAGAGTGAGTCACGGGAAGTCGACTATGTCGAACACATATAGCGTGACACAACCAAAGTGTTGTGCAAAAGAGTGAGCCATGGCCGAATCATGTCATGCAAAGAGTGAGCTATGGTCAAAAGTATCATGCATGGTGCTAGTGAGTCATGTCTACCGCGTGCAAAATATAAGCATTTTATTGTCACTAGTAATTTCCTAAAACCAGATACCCATGTGAGGCCAAGTCTTTTTCACCTCTAGGCACTCATTTCAGATTGTTTTTAGAAATCCTCTAGATGAGGTTAGATTTCAAGTCGTTTTCCGAAATCCACTAGATGAGGTTAGATTTTAAGTTTTTTTTCCGAAATCCTCCATATGAGGTTAGATTTCAAATTGTTTTTCGAAATCCTCTATATGAAATTAGATTTCAATTTTTTTTCCTCTATACGAGGTTAAATTTCAAATTGTTTTCCAAAATCCTCTAGATGAGGTTATATTTCAAATTGTCTTCCTCTAGATGTGGTTAAATTTCAAGTTGTTTTACGAAATCCTCAAGATGAGGTTAGATTTCAAATTGTTTTCCAAAATCCTATAGATGAGGTTAGATTTCAAACTGTTTTCTGAAATCCTCTAGATGTGATTGAATTTTAAATTATTTTCAAAACCTATTAGAGAGGTTGGATTTCAAACGAAATAAGGTCAGATCTTTATAAGTTATCTCGATAAAGTAATATTCTAGAGAATTCCCAAGATAACTACTTCATACGAAGGCTTAGGTCAACCTTATAATAGGAACGGAACTAACAAGCCAAGTACTAAGCATGATATGACACCCTTCTTTCCAAATTCCACCTCATACCAACTGTATGAGGTGAACTTTGGGGGCATATGTTACACCATAATTTATACCTATTATAAATTACAAACATTCGAAATGAAAGCTCTTTAGCTAGACCCGTTATTTGTTTTCCACTGAAAGCTTAATCACTAGGCTCAATATTCGAGAACACGAGATCCAAAAGTAAGAGAAAAAACGTCAATTAAGATCAAGACTATTGTCCAATTAAGACAACAAGCTCGGTTGAGAGCAGCAACTACCAGAACTAAAGAAATTTCAACGAGTATCAACAATCAATAGTTAAGATAGCCCTAGACCGAGATCGATAGCCAAGATAAATGAAAGGAATCAAATGAACTATAGGTAAAAGTGCTACGTCATCAATTTGCGTCAAAGTACTCTCAATAAGATGATGAAAAGTGTTTGAATCCAAGCCGCCTATAGCAAACCAGGTCATCAATCCATGTGAAAGCCCCTGAACTAATGGGTGACCCTTAAATTTTCTATAAATAGAGGACACATGCTACTAAAAAGGGGCTGACCGGAGATTTTCTGACATTCTACAATCATCCTATATTCCTTAGTCTATTTAGAAAGCTTTAATCAATAGATCATTAATGGTGGACTCTGTAACAAAAGTACTTATACATAAAATTGAGGAATAAAAGCTCATGGGAGAACCTTCAAAGTGGACGTAGGGATCTCGATCCCGAACCAATATAAATCTCATGTCTTTGTGCCTTTCGGTGCTTGTTATCTGCATAGTTTCGGTGTTCATTCAATTTATTTGCATCATTTTGGAATAAGATTCCAAAAGCTTTAGAGTGTTATTCCGACAAAAAATCTGTTTAACACCTATCTCTATACAGACTTTGCTAAAGTACAACATTGGGTGCGAGTTCAGTCGCTTATAAATCACTTAGGCAAAATCTAAACTTTAATCATTACTAAGTTGCAGCTTGTAACGTTTTTTGTCTATTTTTTGTTTTCATCATCACTATATCTAGAGATTAGCCAATCCTCAAAAACTCTAATGATATATGTAGTTAATTGCATAAACTACAACTTGGTAAATCCAATAACATTTGTCAATTAACCGTTCTACTCTGATCAAAGATTTTAACATTGAGTTGACTAATAATTATGCTGATACTAAACTTCTATAGTAATGGAGAAGAATCACCTGTTGAGTAGTGTTTTAGTTTAATTAGTTCAACTTGCACTCAACTATGGTCATAACATGATCACATTGTCATGTGATTGACCATAATCAAAGTATAACCATGCTACTTAAGATTAACAGAACTCTCCAGTCTCAAGACTACCAGTGTTATTTCAATTAGATCTTTTATTTGACTTAGTTATATTAACTACAGAAGACTCCAGTTGTAACAACCTGCACTTTTAACGATGGAATATTTAAATAATTAATTCAAATGTCAAATCGTTAATTGATTAAAGGTCCAAATTATGAATTTTTTTTCATACGGTCAAACTAGGACTCGAGACTACTATTATCGAGTGCGGATCGATGTTGCAAATCAGAATGAGTATAAATATCGCTATATTTGGAGTGAATTCACGTATCTATATGTATTTTGTAAAAATACATTCATAGTCGAGTCCAGTAGGATCTCGACTAATGGCTTGTGTTTTTGGGATGAGGACTTCATTATGAGATGTAAGTTCGAAGAATGTTTGGAATCGGGTGATTTGATGGCCAAAATGACCTAGAAATGCATGAAATTATAACCCCGGGGAGCCGCCTCGGATGCTGATGAAATGTATACCATCGGGACTGGAGAAAATGAAGAGATGTGCATCGACAAGTTTGGTGGCGATCCGATACGCTGTGTGATCATATGGGCTCGAACCATATGGTGCTTTTATTTGAATAATTATATAAAATGTGTGTGTGTGTGTGTATGTATTATACACACACACATACCCCTTTTCTTTCCTACCTACCAATATCTTCCTCCTCCTTTAAATATCTTCCCCACATCTCTTTTTTTATCAGCAACACTCAACCTCAAGAGTGTTGACATCCACTCTTCATAAATTGTGTGATCTTCTCATTATTCAACAAAAAGCTATAGTGAGGCAGAGGTGGCGTCAGCTTTGGGTTACACCAGAGGTGGAAAGAATGGATCAACATCGGGTTTCGTAGATGTTAACTGGAGGGGAGAGGGAACTGTGGTCGTGTGTAGCATGACTAGAGGAGATAAGTGATGGGGGTGACAATGGCCAAAGGTGGTCATAGCATGGTTGAGAGGTGGATAATGATCAATCAAAGGCTACAGTGTCGTGTGTCACTTGAGTTAGGGATTGACGGTGATGTGGCGAAGTGTATTAGAATCATGGTGGTGAGAGGAGCACGTTGGAGGTGGTTTCCCGGTGCTTGGAGGTGGAGTCAACGATGAGGCATCGTGGGTTAAAATGGGGAAGGAGCGGGAATTTGAAAATTTAGGGGCGAAGGTGATTTTGATTAATTAGGGTAATTAAAAGTGTTAACTATTGTAATTAATCTTGTTTCACCTTTAATTAGTATCTTTTGCATACGAGGTCCAATCGAGAGTGATCTTCACCGTTGCACTCATAGGAAGATTACCTACAAAGCGGTATAGGGTTGGACTGGATTCGGACACTGGAGAAATTATAGCTCAAGCGAGCGAAATTACAATTTTGAATTTATATTTCAGTATAAATCCTGTAATTATATATATTAAAAATATTACCAAGAAGAGGTAGAATAATATATGTAAGTTATTATTTTCCCTATTTAATTGGATTAGTTTGAGTAAATATTTAGGATAATTGATTAAGATCCCGAATATATATATATAGTTCTATTTGTATTGAATAGAGTTAGATATAATTCATATTAATTTATAACATGGTTATAAATTAATTATAATCAAATTTGTTGTTATATTGATAGAAATATTATTATATATTTTACTATTAGCCAGAAGTTAAAAGTATGACCTTTAAAATAAGCTATAATAAAGATGATTTGAAAAGTTAGAAATTGCGAAATAATTACTGTATTATTTAATAAGGTTTGATTAAGGTTATAAAATGGTTATTAACTTTAAACCTTAAGAAATGGTTTATGATATATGTGTATACATACAAACATACATACAGACACACATACACATATACATACATACATGAGGTATATAATATTTTGAGGCCTTATTAATAGCTAAACATAATTTTAATAGAAGAATTAAGTGATATTAAGATATTATAGGATTGATTCGACGAGAGTATTATTTTAAAACATAATTTTGAGACTTCTACAAAATAGTACGAAGAAGATATAATTATTAGATTGGTTACTTAAGTAAGATGCATTTTTGTTGAAATGTTTACATGGTTGTGTGCGAATTATTATTGACATTAAGATGATAGATTTGTTACTTTGTTTGTGTATTGCCTACATGTATGTAATTGTGCACGATATGTGTTTATTAGTTCCATATAGTTGGACTGGTTATACATATACACATGGATACAGTTTATGTGATTTATATATGTCTACATGTATAAATATAGGTTATGTATATCCAACTTGGGGCTGTTGGGAGATGCACGAAATATTATATATATATATATATATATATTGGTATGCTATTTAAGGTGTTTATATATAGTTTTGGTATGTCCGACTTAAGACTAGTGATTAGTGCATGGAATCCATTATATCATTGAGGCGCACGACCTGCAGACGTGGTCCTAGAGTAGGGTGGAGAGAGACCGGGACGCTAGCCTAGAGTAGTCATATACTATTCTGTAGTACAATTGGGTGCTATGACAGTACCTACAGGCCAACTTCTTTTGAGGTGGTGTTTTTCAGTGGAGTCAACAAGTTAGTTATGGCTCTCAATAGGTCTCTTTGGTAGCTAATGGCAATTCGACATAATTTTTCGATATGCAACTTAAGCCTATGTATAGTTTGGTATGCTCGACTTGGGGTTACCGAATAGTGAATGAAATATACTGTACAGATATATAAATATATGGTTCAAGTGATTTTTAAATATATATATACCTATATATGCACGGTTTGGGTATTTATATATATTGGTTTGGTATGCCTAACTTGTGGCAACTTGGTAGTGCGATGCACTTCAAGAACGAATCACGATCCACACGGGGTTGATAATATTTTAGTGTTCTGTACCTATATGGGAAGGATGTACGTAGGGTTTAACGTTTACATACAGTTTAGGTATGTTGGTGTAGACAACTAGAAGGAAAGGATGCTAGTGAGGGAATCCGTTGTACCATTAAGGCGCATGACCTTCAGACGTGGACCTGGAGCAAGGGCGAGAGAGATTGGAATGCCAGTATAGGGTAGGTCATATATTGTTCCATAGTATGATTGGGTGCTATGATAGGACCTACATGCCAACTTGTTTTGAGGTGTTGGTTTTCAGGAGAGTCCACAGGTTAGTTGTGGTTCTTGATAGGCCTCTTTGGTGGCTAATGGAAATTCAGCATGGGTGTAACGACCCGTATTTTACGGATCGAAACATCGTAAAACAGTTGACATTTGGTCGCACTGTTGCTAAGTCGTCTAGAGTCTAAGTCTTAGGTCGTAGGAAGGTTTGGAGCGACCTAGGCATTGGGATAAGTCGTGGGGAAATTAGGTCGTATGGGGTGGCTTAGGTCGAGTGACCAACTTAGGAAGTGTATGACCTAAGAGATAGACGATCTAAGGAAACTGACCGACTTAAGGATTTGGCGACTCAAGAATAGGAAGGCTTAAGGTAATGACCGACTTATAGATAGAAGACTTAAGTCGGTGACGACCTAAAGGGTAGGTCGGCGATGACCTAAGAGAATGGACGGGTTAAATGTTAGGTCGGTCGGGCGAGTTAACGACTTAAGGAGTGTTGGGGTTAGGATGTGAGCGACCTAAGTCTAGCAGTTAAGTCGTAACTCATTTGAGTCGTGGCCGAGTTAAGGGATATGGTGATGAGTCGTTAGGTCGCGTGTGTGTTAAGTCGGCCAGAGATAGGTCGTAAGTCGTATACAGTTAGGTCGCACCTGTTGTTGAGTCGTTATGTCGTATACCCAGTTAAGTCGTAGGTCGGCAACGACCTAAGGAACTGGTGAGTAGCGACCTAAGAGTTAGGTCGTGGGTTCTGTGTTGCGTTAGGTCGTACCCTAGCTAAATGTTAGGTCGCGTGAGTTGTTAGCTCGTAAGCGACCTAAGGAGGATAGCTAAGTGTTAGGTCGCGTCTTGGTTAAGTCGTAGACAGGTGAGTTAGCTAAGTCGTAGGTCGTCTGGAGTGTTAGGTCGGCACAGCAGCTGAGTCGTAGGTCGTCTGGAGTGTTAGGTCGGAGAAGGAGTTAAGTCGGCAACGACTTAAGAAGGCGGACGAGTTAAGGGGGTTTTCAGCTATAAATACTCGTCCATTTCTCACTTTTTGGGATCCGGATTTCGAAGCGATGAAGTGCTGCCATTTTGAGAGCTCGACTTCTACACTTCTTCACTTCTTTTCTCCACTATCTAGTGATTCCTTCCATCCATATCGAAGACCGAAGAGCTTAGATTGAAGATCTACATTCTTCGAAGAGAGATTTCATCGTTTGAAGCGGATTTGTGATAGATCAAGTTAGATCCTTCGCTGTCCAGATCTGAAGCGTATTGCTTTTGGGTTGTTTAGGTGATTTGGTGAGTGGTGATTATCTCTCACACGGATCCAAAGGAGTATATCGGATCGTTGGCTTGATTTGGTGTTAAAGTAGTGATTTCCATGCATTTTTTGTAAACCTAAGTATAGATCCATATAGATCCATGGTTTATGATGATTTGACAACCATTTTACTACATGTTAACTTATGCAAGTTCATTCATCAAGATTTTAGAGACATTGCTCATGTTTTCATGCTTGTTAGACTTTCGACTCTTTATTTACGAAATTGCCATTATTGTTATAATTGTCTATTTAGATCATATTTGAATGCTTGTTTTACTTGGATTAATGTTTGACTTGATTGATTGCTATGAATTAGATGATTGATGATTTGATTTAAACAAGATTGGTCGAAGATGATTCAAAAGCCAAGGGAAAGGCTCTTGAATTGGAAAAGCTGCTCGAGGCATATGTAGCGGACGTTGAAGCTCATATGGATAGATTTGATGATGATGTTGAGATGAAGCTTTGCTATGATGATGATGAGGTGAAGCATGATATGAGATATGAGAAAGTCTTGGTCTAATCCAGACGGGATCATTCCAAGCATGTTGATAACTCGGTGAAATGTTCGAGTTAGAGGATAATGGTTTGCTCGAGAGGCGCTTGAGCTAGTATGGAAATAGTCGTCGAGGAGGATGACTAGAAGGCTGAGATCTCATCGTTGTTGAAGGTTCTAGCATGCTCAAAGCAAGAGTATGTTGGGCAGATTCGATAGTCCCTGAAGACTATGGATTGGTAGTCAAGTACTCTGGGCAGATTCGATAGTCTTAGGCACGGGTCACGATGATGTGCGGGAGTAATGTCTAGAACCGGGGTTTCCATTAGCCCTTGACGGACGGCTGAAAGAATGTGCCGGTCATTCAATTAACGGTGTTATCGAAGCAATGATAACAGTGATAGCCAGAGTCATGGATGTTTGGTTGTATCGTCATTTGGTCTCAAGAGCGGTATTTTCTTGGTGCTTACCTGATCTTGGTTTAGGCCTTGGGGGTTTGTACTTGGAAAACATCGCCCTTGACTCAAGTGATAATTGCTTTACTTTAAATTGTATGATCTGCTATGTTTGCTTCTGCTTAGTGTGTGTCTGGGGGCTATCACTGTAGAAAGAGGTGGAGTGGGAGGGTTGTATTCCTATTCCTTTTCCTTTATGCTCTTTTGGTATGTTGTTAGTTAATTTACCGCTCACTAAGACTGTTGTCTGACTCAAGGCTTGATGTTTTTACTCTTATTGCCTTGGGCTGTTCGTCCATTTTGGGACGGGCAGACTAGGTAGCAGGTGACAGGTGCTGTTCTTGCTTTCCACGGTGTTGATATCGAAGACGAGCTGGAGGGTTGCATATTATCTTCTTATTATATGTACTGGGTGTTCCGCTGTTTGTATTTTCTCTGAGTGTTATGTAGTGAGGCTTGTTGTATTGACTATTTGTTTGTTTGTATTCAACTATTATGAAGTTTTATTGATGAGATTCTATTCTGTGAAGCTTCACTATATGTATGTTCTATTGTATTTTGTCCATGCGCTGTGAGTAATACGATAGATTCTGTTGTTTTAATTTACCCTGGCAATTGTCCATGGCTGCCTGGCACACTTTACAGCGCATTTTCTCTAGGTTCAGCGCAGGGGTCATGGGCGGTCGTCACATTTGGTATCAGAGCTTTGGTTAATCGATTTTACCCAACGCTCGCTGACGTAACTACGTATGAGAGACGTAATTGTATTTTGATGGATGATTACTATATATAATATAGTATCTTAGTAGAGTTTGAGTCCTTTATGCAGTTGTTTCTCTAGGTGTGCTAATCATTCCTTTTTATAGATATTGAGAATGAGTTGAAGAGGGAGACCAGCTGCTAGGGAAGGCGGTGCTGCTGAGGGGACTGCTGATTATGCAGCTATGTTCGAAGCTATGATGACTTCGATCATGAGAAGGATACCAGTTCCGGGGACAGCAGTTGATGTTGGAGTTCAAGTCCAAACTCCAAAACCGGTGGATTTTGCTAAGCTGTGTAAGGACTATACTGCTCTTGGAGGAAAGGTTTTCTTGGGAACAGAATCAACCATTGAAGTCCAGAGGTGGATAGATGCTTGTAGAAGGATCTTTGGTGACTTGGGAATTGAGGATGCAACTAAGAGGAAGTTAGCATCAAGACAGCTTCAAGGAAGAGCTTCTGATTGGTGGAACTCTATTACCATCAATACTCCGGAGGAAGAGATTACTTGGGAGCAATTCCAAGTCAGATTTGAAGCTAAGTTCATTTCTACAGCTCAGAAGTCTGTTCTGTTCAAGAAGTTTGTGGAGCTCAAGCAGGGTGGAAGACCAGTTCTTGAGTATGTTTCTGAGTTTGAAGCTTTGTCCAAGTATGCCCGGTCATATATTGAATCTGCATATCAGAAGAATGAGAAGTTTGTGACAGGCTTGGACAGTTATCTTGGGAGGCAGTTAGTGGATCATTTGGACGATTCATTTGAGAAGCTTGTGGAGAAAGCTCTTAGGCATGAGAGTCTGTTTCCTAAGGAGGGATCTGTTGTTGCTATGACCAGGGGAGAGTCTAAACCACAGCAGGGTGGAAACAAGAAGAGGAAGCAGCAACAGCAGAAGGGTAAGGATGGTCAGAAGAAGCTGAAGGGCGAAGTGACCTGCTACAACTGTCAGCATAAGGGCCATTTCTCCAAGGATTGTAAGAATCCAAAGGTGCCGATGAAGTGTCACAACTGTGACAAGCCGGGGCACATCAAGAGGAATTGTCCAGAACCGAGGAGGGACAAGCAGATTGTGCAAGCTTATGCTTTGGGAGCTGTTCCATCGTCTTCGAAAGCTCCTACCGCTGAAGAGAAAGGAAAGAGTGTAGTGGTTCAAGGTACTCTCTCCATATGTGGGGTTCCAGTTAGAGTGTTATTTGATACTGGGGCGTCGCATTCTTTTGTTTGTAGTGAACTTGTGAGCCGGTTGGGTTTAGAACCGGATATTGTTGATAGGCCATTGGTTGTGACTAATCCAGTTGGGGGTTCGTCTTGTTTGTGTATGTTATGCCGTGGTCTGATTGTGTCGAGTCATGGTTGCTCTTTTGTTTGTGATTGTTTTGTTCTGAACTTTGCGGGGTTCGGAATTATTTTGGGTATGGACTGGCTTAGGAAGTATGCGGCAAAGGTTGATTGTGAGAGGTTGGAGGTGACAGTCGAGAATGTGGAGGGGCGAAAGATTGTGATACGATGTAAGCATGAAGAAGGCGTCTTCATGAGCTTCATGTATTCGCTGGTTGTTCCACGGGATGGACTGTCATCTGTGCCAATCGCTAATGGATTTGAGGATGTCTTTGACGAGGTCAAAGGGTTACCACCGCATAGAGAGATCGAGTTTCGTATAGATCTAGTTGAAGGAGCCAGACCTGTTGTGATGCCTCTTAGGCGTATGGCACCTAGAGAACAGCAGGAGTTGAGGGTGCAGGTTGATGACCTTTTACAGAAAGGATTCATTCGGCGTAGTGTGTCCGAATGGGGTGCACCAGTTGTGTTCGCAACCAAAGCAGATGGATCGTTGAGATTGTGTGTGGATTATCGTGAGCTGAATAAAGTGACTAAGAAGAACAAGTATCCATTGCCGAGGATAGATGACTTGTTTGATCAGCTTCACGAAGCTAAGGTGTTTTCTCAGATGGATTTGGCAACGGGATTTCACCAGTTGAGAGTGGCTAAGGATAGTGTGCCGAAGACTGCTTTTAGGACACCGTCTGGTTTCTTTGAGTGGCTGGTAATGCCCTTTGGATTGACTAACGCGCCAGCATATTTTGTGGATCTTATGAATAGAGTGTTCAGAGATCAGTTGAACAAGTTTGTGCTTGTGTTCGTGGATGATATTCTGATTTATTCTGGAACTGAAGAAGAGCACAAGACGCACTTGCGTATTGTTTTGGAAATCTTACGAAAACATCAGCTGAAGGCTAAGTTTTCGAAGTGTCACTTCTAGAAGAGTGAAGTGAGGTTCTTAGGCCATGTTATCTCTGGAAATGGAATAGCGGTTGATCCCGCTAAGGTGGCAGCAATCCAGGATTGGGTTAGACCTAAGAATGCATCTGATGTGAGAAGTTTTCTTGGATTAGCAGGATATTATCGACGATTTATCAAAGACTTCTCCAAGGTAGCTGCACCGTTAACAGGATTGACGAAGAAGAACCAAGTGTTCAAGTGGGAAGATAAGTGTGAGCAAGCTTTCAGAATCCTGAAGGAGCGATTGACAAGTGCTCCTGTTCTGACTATTCCATGTGGGAATGATGAGATGGTAGTTTACACCGACGCATGTGGTACTGGACTTGGAGCGGTACTAATGCAGAGGGATAAAGTTGTTGCGTACGCTAGTCGACAACTGAAGCCGCATGAAAGAAATTACCCGACTCATGATTTGGAGTTAGCGGCGATTGTTTTTGCTCTGAAGATGTGGAGACATTATCTACTGGGAGTTCGATTCGAGTTGTTTACGGATCATAAGTCGTTGAAGTATCTTTTCTCCCAAAAGGATTTGAATCTTCGGCAGCAACGTTGGCTAGAGTTTTTGGCATCATATGATTTTGGTATAGCTTATACTCCGGGAAAAGGTAATGCAGTGGCAGATGCGTTAAGTCGAAGACATGCAGGATTGGGAGCCATGTTTTCAGAATGGAAGAATCTCGAGTATTTAGCTGGATTTGACTTCAGGCCTAGATGTGAATTGGAACCTGAGATGTTGGCAAACTTATCGATAAGACCGACTCTTGTGGAGAGAATTGGCGAGAGCCAAAAACGAGACGATAAGCTTATCAAGATTATCCGTGATTTGGAATCTGGATTGGACCCAGAAAAGGATAAAGGATTCGAGGTCGATCAAGAAGGTTGGCTTCGGAAGCAAGGACGACTAGTTGTTCCCGATATAGATGAATTGAGGAGTGAAGTTCTGAAGGAAAGTCATCACTCGAAGCTGACAATTCATCCAGGAGGAAATAAGATGTATCGGGATATGAAGAGAACCTACTACTGGGAAGGTATGAAGAAGGATGTTGGAAATTTTATTTCCAAATGCATGAACTTCCAGTTGGTGAAAGCTGAGCAGAAGAAGCCCAGTGGATTGCTTCAGCCATTAGAGGTTCCTACATGGAAGTGGGAACAAGTGTCGATGGATTTTATTGATGGACTACCTAGAACCAGAACGGGAAATGAAGGAATTTGGGTCATCGTAGATCGTCTGACTAAGAGTGCAAGATTCATTCCTGTTCGATCGACTAGGACTGCATCAAAGTTGGCTGAGTTGTATGTTAAGTGGATAGTTCGATTCCATGGTATTCCGAAGAGTATAGTGAGCGATCGAGATCCATTGTTCACTAGTGGATTTTGGAAGAGCTTCCAGGAAGTTT
This sequence comes from Allium fistulosum, assembly GCA_030737815.1. Taxonomy (NCBI): domain Eukaryota; kingdom Viridiplantae; phylum Streptophyta; class Magnoliopsida; order Asparagales; family Amaryllidaceae; genus Allium; species Allium fistulosum. The sequence goes on from CM060902.1 coordinate 1,532,035,846, forward strand.
TGGGAACCGAGTTATGTTTGAGTACAGCTTATCATCCTCAAACAGATGGTCAGACCGAGAGAGTCAACCGAGTTTTGGAAGATCTCCTCAGAGCTTGTGTTTTGGATTTCGGAGGATCATGGGAAGATCATCTTCATCTGGTGGAGTTTTCGTATAACAACAGTTACCAATCAAGCATTGGTATGGCACCGTATGAGGCATTATATGGAAGACCGTGTAACTCTTCGACGTGTTGGTTGGAGGCCGGAGAAAAGCTGATGCTTGGGCCAGAGATGATTCGACAGACTACGGAGTGCATAGAGATCATTCGGCAACGAATGAAGGCAGCCCAAGATCGTCAGAAAAGTTATGCCGATAAGCGTCGTAAGGATTTGGAATTCGACGTTGGTAATATGGTTTTTGTGAAGATTTCACCTCTGAAGAATGTTATTCGATTCGGGAAGAAAGGAAAACTGACTCCGAGATTTGTTGGACCATTCCCGATCATCGAGCGAATTGGAAAGCTCGCCTACAGATTGGAATTACCAGAGAAGATGTCGAGTGTGCACAATGTTTTTCATGTATCCTATCTACGGAAGTATGTGCACGACTCGAATACAGTGGTTTCTGCCGACAGCTGTGAAGATTTCGAAGTTGATCCAGTCGATAAGATACCTCGTAAGCCGCTTCGTGTTGTGGGAACCGACACGAAATAGCTTAGGAGGAAGATAGTCAAGTTACTCAAGATACAATGGAGTGATGATGATAACGACTGTACGTGGGAGGTGGAAGAGAGGATGAAGGCAGCTCATCCTGAACTCTTCAACGTATGGCCCTAAGGTGTCGTGTCATCTCACGATATTGTAACTTGTTCTGGTGTTAGAATTCTGTACGCTAAGCTAGAATTGGATGCATGGTTTGTTGATTGCTATGGATGGTAGGCGTGCAGAATAGTCTTTGATTGCCTTGTTTGTTTGAAATTTCGGGGGCGAAATTCCTAAGGGGGAGAGAATGTAACGACCCGTATTTTACGGATCGAAACATCGTAAAACAGTTGACATTTGGTCGCACTGTTGCTAAGTCGTCTAGAGTCTAAGTCTTAGGTCGTAGGAAGGTTTGGAGCGACCTAGGCATTGGGATAAGTCGTGGGGAAATTAGGTCGTATGGGGTGGCTTAGGTCGAGTGACCGACTTAGGAAGTGTACGACCTAAGAGATAGACGATCTAAGGAAACTGACCGACTTAAGGATTTGGCGACTCAAGAATAGGCAGGCTTAAGGTAATGACCGATTTATAGATAGAAGACTTAAGTCGGTGACGACCTAAAGGGTAGGTCGGCGACGACCTGAGAGAATGGACGGGTTAAATGTTAGGTCGGCTGGGCGAGTTAACGACTTAAGGAGTGTTGGGGTTAGGATGTGAGCGACCTAAGTCTAGCAGTTAAGTCGTAACTCAGTTGAGTCGTGGCCGAGTTAAGGGAATAGGGTGATGAGTCGTTAGGTCGCGTGTGTGTTAAGTCGGCCAGAGATAGGTCGTAAGTCGTATACAGTTAGGTCGCACCTGTTGTTGAGTCGTTATGTCGTATACCCAGTTAAGTCGTAGGTCGGCAACGACCTAAGGAACTGGTGAGTAGCGACCTAAGAGTTAGGTCGTGGGTTCTGTGTTGCGTTAGGTCGTACCCTAGCTAAATGTTAGGTCGCGTGAGTTGTTAGCTCGTAAGCGACCTAAGGAGGATAGCTAAGTGTTAGGTCGCGTCTTGGTTAAGTCGTAGACAGGTGAGTTAGCTAAGTCGTAGGTCGTCTGGAGTGTTAGGTCGGCACAGCAGCTGAGTCGTAGGTCGTCTGGAGTGTTAGGTCGGAGAAGGAGTTAAGTCGGCAACGACTTAAGAAGGCGGACGAGTTAAGGGGGTTTTCAGCTATAAATACTCGTCCATTTCTCACTTTTTGGGATCCGGATTTCGAAGCGATGAAGTGCTGCCATTTTGAAAGCTCGACTTCTACACTTCTTCACTTCTTTTCTCCACTATCTAGTGATTCCTTCCATCCATATCGAAGATCGAAGAGCTTAGATTGAAGATCTACATTCTTCGAAGAGAGATTTCATCGTTTGAAGCGGATTTGTGATAGATCAAGTTAGATCCTTCGCTGTCCAGATCTGAAGCGTATTGCTTTTGGGTTGTTTAGGTGATTTGGTGAGTGGTGATTATCTCTCACACGGATCCAAAGGAGTATATCGGATCGTTGGCTTGATTTGGTGTTAAAGTAGTGATTTCCATGCATTTTTTGTAAACCTAAGTATAGATCCATATAGATCCATGGTTTATGATGATTTGACAACCATTTTACTACATGTTAACTTATGCAAGTTCATTCATCAATATTTTAGAGACATTGCTCATGTTTTCATGCTTGTTAGACTTTCGACTCTTTATTTACAAAATTGCCATTATTGTTATAATTGTCTATTTAGATCATATTTGAATGCTTGTTTTACTTGAATTAATGTTTGACTTGATTGATTGCTATGAATTAGATGATTGATGATTTGATTTAAACAAGATTGGTCGAAGATGATTCAAAAGCCAAGGGAAAGGCTCTTGAATTGGAAAAGCTGCTCGAGGCATATGTAACGGACGTTGAAGCTCATATGGATAGATTTGATGATGATGTTGAGATGAAGCTTTGCTATGATGATGATGAGGTGAAGCATGATATGAGATATGAGAAAGTCTTGGTCTAATCCAGACGGGATCATTCCAAGCATGTTGATAACTCGGTGAAATGTTCGAGTTAGAGGATAATGGTTTGCTCGAGAGGCGCTTGAGCTAGTATGGAAATAGTCGTCGAGGAGGATGACTAGAAGGCTGAGATCTCATCGTTGTTGAAGGTTCTAGCATGCTCAAAGCAAGAGTACGTTGGGCAGATTCGATAGTCCCTGAAGACTACGGATTGGTAGTCAAGTACTCTGGGCTGATTCGATAGTCCTAGGCATGGGTCACGATGACGTGCGGGAGTAATGTCTAGAACCGGGGTTTCCATTAGCCCTTGACGGACGGCTGAAAGAATGTGCCGGTCATTCAATTAACGGTGATATCGAAGCAATGATAACAGTGATAGCCAGAGTCATGGATGTTTGGTTGTATCGTCATTCGGTCTCAAGAGCGGTATTTTCTGGGTGCTTACCTGATCTTGGTTTAGGCCTTGGGGGTTTGTACTTGGAAAACATCGCCCTTGACTCGAGTGATAATTGCTTTACTTTAAATTGTATGATCTGCTATGTTTGCTTCTGCTTAGTGTGTGTCTGGGGGCTATCACTGTAGAAAGAGGTGGAGTGGGAGGGTTGTATTCCTATTCCTTTTCCTTTATGCTCTTTTGGTATGTTGTTAGTTAATTTACCGCTCACTAAGACTGTTGTCTGACTCAAGACTTTATGTTTTTACTCTTATTGCCTTGGGCTGTTCGTCCATTTTGGGACGGGCAGACTAGGTAGCAGGAGACATGTGTTGTTCTTGCTTTCCACGGTGTTGATATCGAAGACGAGCTGGAGGGTTTCATATTATCTTCTTATTATATGTATTGGGTGTTCCGCTGTTTGTATTTTCGCTGAGTGTTATGTAGTGAGGCTTGTTGTATTGACTATTTGTTTGTTTGTATTCAACTATTATGAAGTTTTATTGATGAGATTATATTCTGTGAAGCTTCACTATATGTATGTTCTATTGTATTTTGTCCATGCGCTGTGAGTAATACGATAGATTCTGTTGTTTTAATTTACCCTGGCAATCGTCCATGGCTGCCTGGCACACTTTACAGCGCATTTTCTCTAGGTTCAGCGCAGGGGTCATGGGCGGTCGTCACAATGGGTATTATGACAACCCACCTCAAGGCCCATATTATCCAAGAGTATCACTAAGTAATACTGTCGGATAATACAGAGAATAAGGCTATATGGGATAAACACGTGAATATTCTCTCTTACTGGTATGTATTAAAATAGTAAGTAAATATCTCTCCTTTACGCACGCAGTATCGGTACAAAATAATAAACATGTGTGCCTCTAGGACAAAACAATACATAATATACAATAACAGCAGAGAACATAGAGTTAGTCGCGGCGATAATATATAATACATAAGATACAATAATGTTAAAAGAATACAATACAACTCAATGTCAATTATATGTACATAGTATGAATCAATGTATTTTAAATATTATACAACATCCTACACATCTCCTTTAAGCTCACCAAAATAAATGTTGGTCAAGTCGTCCCTGCACCTAAAATGTCTCGGACTGACTCGAGTATTATATAAATAACACATGGGTCAGACTATATCTAAATCAAAGGTAAATAATATATGATATTTATAATATCAACAAATGTGTAATATATAGACATGATATAAATCTTTCCAGTTAATATTTCACATATTGTATTAATAGATCATATAACATCAAATATCACAAAACCATACATAAAGATGTCATCACCCATATAATAAACATATCAAAGTAAAATCACTAAAATAATATCGAATAGGTGAATCATACATATCTAGAATTCATCATCAAATCTAGAAACCATCAATAATGAGATATCCTCAAGTAATGTCAGGCAATGATGAAGCAATGCCTACAGTCTCTCTTAATCTCATATGATAAATATCATCATCAAATCAATAAAACCACTAAGTAAGATTTGAGCCAGCTCAAAATAAAATCGTATATCTCGACCCACAGTCCTTGGAGAGATGAAACTCTCGATGGAACGACCCTAAGAGATATAAATAGCAATTCAATAATAAATAGGTCGTGTGGCTAAGAAGGTTATGGAGTTGATCATACTCTGGATACAGTCTTAGGTATAATCCCATCTATACATAAGATATGTCTATCTACTACCCATATATCCATACATCCACATATACCAGAACCATACCGGAGACTAACACCCCGTCTGCTTGCTCCCGGAGCCACATGTGGTCCATATGACATGACTCCTACAATCATCGTTTACCATTACCTCTACCCTCTTGGTATAATGACAATGATCCACCATAGGCTTGACAACGCATAGCCTCTTCGGCCACGACTACCGACATGTGCCCTTATATGGTAACTGACTGTTGGCCTATGCGACACTGGGAAAACCAATACTAATTTCGTTATCAAATACCATAAAACAACAATGGTGTCGTGGATCTGGGGCGCGACCCCACGATTAGGCCGCTAGGGTGGATACTGGCCAATCTAGTTCACTTCCAAAACATAAAGGGAGTTGGACTAAGGTAGAGAGACATATAATGTATACAACTACATGGGTAACTAGCAGCCTCCATACGTGCTCACTATAGCGAGTCACACACAACATACCCCTATATGAGTGTAATCTACGAGCAAAGAATAACTGAATAAATAACACAATGACGTCCCATACTACCGTGTGTTACTAGTTCATTTATTCAGAGCTCATACATCACACTCATCCTTCTTTATTCTACATAACAAGTCCAAAGAATAGCTGGAAAAGTGTTACCGAAAGTTCCATACCAGATGGTATCACTATACTGTTTATTCTAGTTTCTCATCACACAGAATATAACAAAATAAAATCATATAGAAAGATATCATCCCCGTATTATATTAAATCACTAAATTAATGATATCAACGGAGAATCACTCATATCATTAAAATCAATAAGAAATCAGAAATTAGAATCTAATATAAAAGTAGATTATTCAAATAGATATAAATAAATGAGTAAGAACTTAATAATGAAATATTAAAACGTATAATTTTACATAACAAATTTAATACTTGGAAATATATAATAATCATTAGCCAAATGTATCTTAGAATTAATTTAAATAATTAATTAACTCAATTATATGATATACTATATAATAAATAACAAATTGCCTTAATCTTTTATAAAATTTAATTATAATTCAGTGCTCACTATACATTAGAAAATCACTTTTCTTTCTTTTGATAAGCGAGATTGATTATAAAACTAATATCTCACTTGGGAGTAATTCCATAACTTTCTACAATTAAATATATACCACTTATAAATAATCATAAAATATCCATATCAATTCAATATATTGAAGTCAAAGAGAAATATATTTCCTGAGCTTGAAATATGTATTAAGATTTTGTACTTCTGTAAATGGGAAACTAAAACTCAATCAAATAGATAATATGCTGATAATCACTCTATTATTCTTATTTAATACAGGATTTGGTTCACATACATATCAAGTATAAATATATTTTCTTTAGATATCTAATTATATATATACATACAGCTCCTTTATTTTAATGATAAACTAGAGGAGCTTATAGGTCTATGAGGTAACATTACACACTTAAGAAATGAAAACACTTAAGTGAAAAATGACAAGATGTAAATGCGACATCAACATATTTATAAAAACTAAATAGTCGAACTAATAAGAACAATATCAAAGTAAGGGCATAGTAATAGTTTAATTTCCCAAAACAATAGCAGCTACTAAAAATAAATATTAAAATATACAAACCCATATCCCCAAACACAAGAGCATTCGCCCCAAACTTGCACCTTTATAAATAATAACAATTAAACTCATTCTTACATTCATTTATTTACATATACTTATTGAATAAATATATTTATATGCTATAATTTTAAGAAATATTTAGCTTATTTTATATAAAATATAAACAGGCACTTCCATTAACTATTCATAATGTCAAGAGTTTATGTCCATATATGGTTGCATACTAACATCTGTGGCATATTTATATGGCTGCTCTACACATATATAGATACACGCATGCGCTAAACAGAGTTTGAGGAAGGAAATTTTAGGCTAACAGAAATAAAAAGACAAGGAGGAGATACTAAAACTGCAATTAACTCAAAGCCAAGGCCTTCAAAATTCATTCAACCTGTAACCAAACAAGTATACCAATATTTATACTCATGGATACATGCACACAGACTTGCAATTTCACACGCTAACAATATATACACACTGCTATAAATGACAGGACCAGATCAATATAAATAATATTTTAAAAATTACTTTACATTTATTAAACTTATATCCATATAAATATATAATATAATTCAAGTGTAGTTTGATTTAGTCAGACTATAAATATAAATCTATATATAACAGTATATGGAAAAGTACCCAAGCATAGAAATGTACGTATATATATAACAGAGTTCAACTAGTTATAAAGTCAAAGAAAGTTTATAATAACTAAACTAGTTGGTCAATACAAGAATGGGAATCATAGAAATATATGTCTACTTCAAAATGCTTCATCACATATTAAGTAATTCAAAGGCAGGTTAGTAAAGTATTGGGTACTTTTTCATATAATTGAAACTAGAAGTATAACTAAACTCAGTTCAGTAAAGGGATACTCAAAACAAAGCAAAATAGTATGCACTAATATTCTTAGACTTTAAGCCAAAGCAAAGTTAATTAAGAGAAGGAATGGTGATATACTAAAGAAATATACATGATACTACACCAAAGCTCATCATGTCTATATTATTTCATTCATTCATGCAACTCTTCCTATGACTAGAATTGCACTGGCATGAAGACGTATACACGAAAGGCTTTAAAACACTCGCATCCACCCTAAATGAACCGAAACCCACGAAAGCACCCTGACACGGTTAGGTTGCCATGGACCGGTCGATCCGACACCTTCTCTAGTTGACCGATCGGAGGCCCATCAATGAAGAACTTATCACCTGTAATGGTGATTCTTCCTCCCACTGACCATTCGAGGCAATATTTTTCCAGTGAGAAAATGGTTCAAGGATTACATGTTAGAAATCTGCTATTATAAACTGCAATCGTTTCATGTACCTTTAACGTTATGCAGTTTCTAATCTTAATGTGACCCTATTAATTAGGTCATAAATAGAACGTTTCATTTACCTTCAACGTTATGCAGTTTCTAATCTTAATGTGACCCGATTAATTAATTCATAAATAGACCATTCTATAATTAGAACATTAGGTCTTTGATTAATCTTAAGCGTTGAATTGGTATATGATGTACGTACCAGATTTAGAGTTAAATGTTAGATAAAGGATTGGGTCCTCTCTCTCCCAGAAGAATTGATGTATTCTTCTCCATCAAGAAACACATAAAGAAATAGGGTTAGAGAGAGAAACCGAATTCTGAGAAGAAGAGTAATTATTAGAAGTCAGAAGAAGAAGATGACAGCCATTACATCTTCCGCTGTTAATCAAGGTACGTCATCTTAAACAAAAAATCATATTAAGTTTTGTTTGTGAAATATTTGGTATTGGTGATCCTTGGGCTATTACTTGAATTGTTCATCATTAATCATGAAAGATCGAACAGTAAAGAATTTCTGACATTTGGTATCAGAGCCACCAATCAATAACTGAATATTTCCTATGATTGCAATTGATATGTTCTATGCTTTACTCATGATGTTTAATCAAGTATGTGTTATAAGTCATTTATGCACATGAGATTTATGATTTTGTTAATCACCAAAGTGGTCAAAATCAGAATAATCATTTAGTGCATAAGTGACATAATGATTATTGATAGAAATTGCCAGTTATAATAATACCAATTAAAAACTGGCGTCACTAATGATAGAACCTGAGAACTTACCCAAAGGAAATTCTTGTTCTATAACTAGTTGACATGATGAGGTTTAATAGATATCTTGATTAAATAAATATTGATCATCCAAAGATGTCAGTTCTATTTAATTGAATATATTTATTACTTACTTATGTTTTGGTATTTAATTATGTTAAGTATAAGATAGTATCTACCCAAAGGAGTGATATATTATACTATTATGTACATATCTGAATCGCGTTAGCTATGAGCTTATAGTTATTTCAATTTTTTTATATTTAATTTGCAGTAGTTCCCATGAATACACATGCTTCATCTATTACATTGTTCACTGGTGTTAATTTTTCTAAATGGAGAGAACAAGTCAATTTCCATTTTGGTGTTCAGGATCTTGACTTGGCACTCCTTGAGGATAAACCTGTTGCTCTTACAACAGCTAGTACTGAGACAGAAAAATCACACAATAAAGCATGGGAACGCAGTAACAGATTGAGCCTTATGTTTATTAAGATGACTATTGCTAACAACATCAAGTCAACAATTCCGCAAACAGAAAGTGCTAAGGAATATATGCAGTTTGTGGAAGAGCATTTTCGTTCAGCTGATAAGTCACTCGCTGGTACTCTTATGGCAGAACTCACGACCATGAAGTTTGATGGGTCGCGAACTATGCAAGAGCACATTATAGAGATGACTAATCTTGCAGCAAGGTTAAACTCCCTTGGACTTACAGTAGAGGATTCTTTTCTTGTCCAGTTTATCCTGAACTCGCTACCTTCTGAATATGGACCTTTTCAAATTAACTATAACACTATAAAGGATAAGTGGAATGTTAATGAATTGGCCAGTAGACTTGTTCACGAAGAAGGACGTTTGAAAAATCAAGTGAATCACTCAGTAAGTTTTGTGAGTAATAAAGCTGGTAAAGAAAAGAATGGAAAATCAAGTCATTTCAAGAAGAAAAAGGCACCTGCTAAGAATGGGCAGGATAAGGAAAAGAAGGAACTAAAGGATGTTCGATGTCATTTCTGTAAAAGGAAAGGACATTATCAAAATGACTGTCCAAAAAGGATAGCTTGGTTCGAAAAGAAAGGGATTTTTTATGATCCGAACCATAAATCCAAATGAAGATCGTTTTCTCTTTATGGGAAACGGAATGAAATCCACAATAGAAGGCATTGGGACTTATCATCTAATTCTAGAAAGTGGATATGTATTAGACTTATATAGTACCCTTTATGTAGCTTCATTATCTAGAAACCTTATTTCCGTAAGTAAGTTGGATATTTCTAGTTTTAGATGTACGTTTGGATCTGGTTGTTTTGATTTATATAAGAATACTGATAATGTTGGTTCTGGTATTCTAATTGATGGTTTATATAAATTGAAACTGAATGACACTTATGTGAATTCCTTGCTGAATGTAATAAATAATGTTGGATGCAAACATAGCATGTTGAATGAAAATTCTGCTTTCTTATGGAATAAAAGACTAGGTCACATATCCAAAGAAAGAATGATGAGATTAGTAAGTAATGAAATTTTGGCAAATTTGAACTTTAGTGATCTAGAATTATGTGTGGATTGTATTAAAGGTAAACAAACCAAACATAATAAGAAAGGAGCCACTAGAAGCAGCCAGCTTCTTGAAATAATACACACTGATATTTACGGACCTATGGACACTCCAGCCTTTAATGGAGAAAAGTATTTCATCACTTTTATTGACGATTTTTCCCGCTATGGTTATGTCTATTTGCTTCATGAAAAATATCAATCTGTGAATGTCCTTGAGACATTTGTAAAGGAAGTTGAGAGGCAATTAGATAAAAAGGTGAAAATCATAAGGTCTGATAGAGGTGGTGAATATTATGGCAAATATAATAAGTCAGGCCAGTGTCCAGGTCCATTTGCAAAATTCCTCGAAAGTCATGGCATATGTGCGCAATACACAATGCCAGGTACACCACAACAAAATGGTATAGCAGAAAGGCGCAATAGGATGTTAATAGATATGATTAGGAGTATGATGTCAGATGCTACACTACCTAAGAATTTGTGGTCGTATGCTCTCAAAACCGCTAATTATTTGTTGAATAGGGTTCCTCGTAAAGCTGTTCAAAAGACTCCTTTTGAATTATGGACTAACAGGAAACCTAGCTTAAGACACCTGCATGTTTGGGGTTGTCCAGCGGAAGCGAGAATTTATAATCCACATGAAAAGAAATTAGATTCTCGAACGATTAGTGGGTATTTTTTAGGTTACCTTGAAAAATCTAAAGGATATGTGTTTTATTGTCCTAATCATAGTCCAAGAATTGTAGAAAGTGGTAATGTAAGATTCATTGAGATTGATGAAGTCAGTGGGAGTACTAGAAGAAAAATAGTGGAAATAAAGGAAACAAGGGTAAATGTTACATTGCCTAGAATAGTTCCTCCATCTACTATTACTCCAAATGTTGTTCCAGCTGTTGGAGAACAGCATGATGATGAACAACATATAAATGAAGAAGTACTTCCTGAAGGAAATGACTTACATAATGCTGATATGCATGAACCACAACAAGTAGCATTAAGAAGATCTCAAAGAGATCGTAGGTCGGCTATTTCTAATGATTATATGGTTTATATGCAAGAATCAGATTATGATATAGGAATCAATAAGGACCCAGTTTCATTTTCACATGCTGTAGAAAGTAAAGAGTCAAAGGAATGGATTAATGCCATAAAAGAAGAACTAAAATCCATGCAACGGAATGAATTTTGGGATCTCCTTGAGTTACCACATGGCTGTAAAAGAGTCGGATGCAAATGGATTTTTAAAACCAAACACGACTCTAGTGGTAATATTGAACGGTATAAAGCTAGACTTGTTGCTAAGGGTTACACTCAGAAAGATGGTGTTGATTACAAGAAGACATTTTCTCCTGTTTCGAAAAAGGACTCACTAAGAATAATAATGGCATTAGTAACACATTATGATTTGGAATTGCATCAAATGGATGTGAAAACAGCCTTTCTGAATGGAGATCTTGATGAGGATGTTTATATGGATCAACCTGAGGGTTTTTCTGTAAAAGGTAAAGAACAATTGGTGTGTAAACTTAAGAAGTTAATATATGGGCTTAAACAAGCATCCCGACAATGGTATATTAAGTTCAATACCATTATTACATCTTTTGGTTTTAAGGAAAATACGGTTGATCACTATTTATACCAAAAGATCAGTAGGAGTAAGTTTATTTATCTAGTCCTTTATGTTGATGACATCTTGCTTGCTGCAAATAATTTAAGCATATTGCATGAGACTAAGGAATTTCTCTCAACGAACTTTGAAATGAAAGATATGGGAGAGGCATCCTATGTGATTGGAATAGAAATATTTCATGATCGATCACAAGGAATATTGGGATTGTCTCAGAAAGGATATATCGAAAGGATTCTAGAGAGATTTGGAATGAGTAAGTGTTCACCTGGGAAAGTTCCTGTACATAAAGGTGATAAATTCAGTCTCATGTAATGTCCTAAGAATGATGTTGAACGAAAGGAAATGGAATCAATTCCATATGCATCTGTAGTTGGTAGCCTAATGTAAGCTCAAACCTGTACTAGACCGGATATCAGTTTTGCAGTCGGTATGTTAGGGAGGTATCAAAGTAATCCAGGAAGGGAACATTGTCAAGCTGCAAAGAAAGTGTTAAGGTACTTACAAGGCACGAAAGATTACATGCTCATGTATAGTAGATCCAATGAATTGGAGGTGATTGGATATAGCGATTCAGATTTTGTTGGATGCATCGATACTAGAAAATCGACTTTTGGTTACCTGTTTATGTTTGCTCAAGGAGCCATATCATGGAAAAGTGCAAAACAAACTATCGTTGCTTCATCTACTATGGAGGCAGAATTTATGGCATGTTATGAAGCCACAATTCATGCATTATGGTTGCGAAACTTTATTTCAGGACTTGCGGTTGTCGACACTATTAGCAAGTCGTTGAAAATTTATTGTGATAACTCTGCAGCAGTGTTTTTATCAAAAAACGACAAGTACTCTAAAGGTGCCAAACATATGGAACTGAAGTATCTTGTTGTGAAAGATGAGGTTCAAAAACAAAGAGTGTCAATCATGCGCAGTAGGACAGAACTTATGATTGCAGACCCTTTGACGAAAGGGTTACAGCCAAGACAATTTAAGGAACATGTTTAAAGAATGGGTCTTGGTTGTATTAATAATAATTGATGTGTGACATTCTGAGCTCCTTTGTGTGTTTCTGATATACAATTATGTGTCTCTTGTTTTAATGTGGTAGTACGTACTTTATGTAATTTTAAACAGGAAAGAGTTTTATAAAGATATTATGTTTAATGTGGTAGTACGTACTTTATGTATCAAAGTAATCCAGGAAGGGAACATTGTCAAGCTGCAAAGAAAGTGTTAAGGTACTTACAAGGCACGAAAGATTACATGCTCATGTATAGTAGATCCAATGAATTGGAGGTGATTGGATATAGCGATTCAGATTTTGCTGGATGCATCGATACTAGAAAATCGACTTTTGGTTACCTGTTTATGTTTGCTCAAGGAGCCATATCATGGAAAAGTGCGAAACAAACTATCGTTGCTTCATCTACTATGGAGGCAGAATTTATGGCATGTTATGAAGCCACAATTCATGCATTATGGTTGCGGAACTTTATTTCAGGACTTGCGGTTGTCGACACTATTAGCAAGTCGTTGAAAATTTATTGTGATAACTCTGCAGCAGTGTTTTTATCAAAAAACGACAAGTACTCTAAAGGTGCCAAACATATGGAACTGAAGTATCTTGTTGTGAAAGATGAGGTTCAAAAACAAAGAGTGTCAATCATGCGCAGTAGGACAGAACTTATGATTGCAGACCCTTTGACGAAAGGGTTACAGCCAAGACAATTTAAGGAACATGTTTAAAGAATGGGTCTTGGTTGTATTAATAATAATTGATGTGTGATATTCTGAGCTCCTTTGTGTGTTTCTGATATACAATTATGTGTCTCTTGTTTTAATGTGGTAGTACGTACTTTATGTAATTTTAAACAGGAAAGAGTTTTATAAAGATATTATGTTTAATGTGGTAGTACGTACTTTATGTATCAGAGTAATCCAGGAAGGGAACATTGTCAAGCTGCAAAGAAAGTGTTAAGGTACTTACAAGGCATGAAAGATTACATGCTCATGTATAGTAGATCCAATGAATTGGAGGTGATTGGATATAGCGATTCAGATTTTGCTGGATGCATCGATACTAGAAAATCGACTTTTGGTTACCTGTTTATGTTTGCTCAAGGAGCCATATCATGGAAAAGTGCGAAACAAACTATCGTTGCTTCATCTACTATGGAGGCAGAATTTATGGCATGTTATGAAGCCACAATTCATGCATTATGGTTGCGGAACTTTATTTCAGGACTTGCGATTGTCGACACTATTAGCAAGTCGTTGAAAATTTATTGTGATAACTCTGCAGCAGTGTTTTTATCAAAAAACGACAAGTACTCTAAAGGTGCCAAACATATGGAACTGAAGTATCTTGTTGTGAAAGATGAGGTTCAAAAACAAAGAGTGTCAATCATGCGCAGTAGGACAGAACTTATGATTGCAGACCCTTTGACGAAAGGGTTACAGCCAAGACAATTTAAGGAACATGTTTAAAGAATGGGTCTTGGTTGTATTAATAATAATTGATGTGTGACATTCTGAGCTCCTTTGTGTGTTTCTGATATACAATTATGTGTCTCTTGTTTTAATGTGGTAGTACGTACTTTATGTAATTTTAAACAGGAAAGAGTTTTATAAAGATATTATGTTTAATCATTATGATATAAGACATTATGTGGACCATTATGCTGTTTTATATAAATTATGAGTATAAAATGATGGATTGCTGGTATTGTAGTATATGGAAGGGAATGCATTGAATTAATAATACACAACCGCCATAACTCTCAGCAATTTTTCATACTATGATGTTCAACACTTGATATTATGAATAATCGGGTCAAGTGGAGAATGTTAGAAATCTGCTATTAGAAACTGCAATCATTTCATTTACCTTTAACGTTATGCAGTTTCTAATCTTAATGTGACCCTATTAATTAGGTCATAAATAGAACGTTTCATTTACCTTTAAAGTTATGCAGTTTCTAATCTTAATGTGACCTGATTAATTAAGTCATAAATATACCATTCTATAATTAGAACATTAGGTCTGTGATTAATCTTAAGCGTTGAATTGGTATATGATGGACGTACCAGATTTAGAGTTAAATGTTATATAAAGGATTGGGTCCTCTCTCTCCCAGAAGAACAGATGAATTCTTCTCCATCAAGAAACACATAAAGAAATAGAGTTAGAGAGAGAAACTGAATTCTGAGAAGAAGAGTAATTATTAGAAGTCAGAAGAAGAAGATGACAGCCATTACATCTTCCGCTGTTAATCAAGGTACGTCATCTTAAACAAAAAATCATATTAAGTTTTGTTTGTGAAATATTTGGTATTGGTGATCCTTGGGCTATTACTTGAATTGTTCATCATTAATCATGAAAGATCGAACAGTAAAGAATTTCTTACATTACAGGCATACATATATATGAGAACTAAAGGATTTGAGAGGCTTAGACATAGATTTTGTGAGGTTATACTCACATGTACAGGTTTCATTCTATGCTTCTTTCCCCTTTTTTCCTTTTTCTTGAACGTATACACGTGCGTGAGAAGACTCACCGCTATCACATAGAAATTTGAGCGATCCAGTTTATTTAATTAAATTACTATAGTTTATTTAAATTAATTACCACTTAAAAACTGGGTTGTTATAGGTCTCGGCAATAAATATTTGTATTTAGGTTTTGGGTATGAATATGCTATGTAAGTAGCATAGGTGTATCATTATATTTGATTTGCATTTCAGATTCTTCTATAGGGATTGTGATATCTATAACACTGTTGCTTATGATGTGTTGTATTACCCCTACACTCATTTTTCATATTTAGTAGCATGGCTTGTTATAATATGTACTGTTTTAATTAAAGAACCACTATTACATATCATCCGGACTTGGTGTATAGACAAAGTAGGGCAAAGTATGATCACTATTACCTATTGATCCTTGCTCACGTTTGTTAAATGTACACAGGTTGCATGTATAGACAATACTCAGAGATAGTTCTCCTTATAGTTGGCTTTATGTCTGTTGTAACACCCCACCTTGAGACCCACACAAACAAAGGGAATTACTGGGTAATATTGTCTACTAGTGCAGATAATAGGGCTGGTTAAGAGCGACCATCTGTAATATTGCCTTGGACGATTATCGAATACGCCGAATAATATGACTATATTTTTCTTTTCTGACAAGTGGTAATTCGACATATCCGATCCAGACGCAAAACAATAATACAATGGTTTAATCTAATTTAGAATAATACACAATATACAATACAATATAGAGTCGAACATCGCAATGAAAATAAATACATCATATACTTCTCAAAAGTATGACTCTACAAAAGAAAATACTAGACTCACAATTATATCTATATATATAAATTGTAAACCGGGTTTTCAACCCAGCAGAAGTCAGAAGGAATTAAAACATTCAAGCTAAGCCGAAATGACTCGAAACTTGACCGGAAGACCCAGAAACACGTGACAAACGAACCTAAGGAGTTTGAAGTCAAAATATGCCAACTATTTGGATCGGCACTGATCTAATCCAATTGGATTGGTACCGATCCAAATTATTGGCTTGTGGATGTTCCAATCCACATGCGTTGTGTTCTTACATCTCTCCAAAGCCTATCGACCAAGTTTGATAGCATCCTAGCATCCGAGTTGAAGAAATGAAGACTTATCTGATTTAGGTTATAGTTCAATCTAACTTGCTGGTGAATCATTGTCAAAACAACCTAACAAGTCATGAAATTACCAGAGAAGCCTCGCAAGCAGATAAGGAAGCCCGTAGAATAGGAGTTGCACAAAAATCATGCAACTATTCGAATAAGTACTAATCCGATCCAGTTGGATCAGTGCCGATCCAAACAGTTATCTCGGATAGCTCCCAAATTTTACATGCTTCCTCCTACCAATGACTACAAGCCTCTGGTGTAATAGTTTCAATCCAAATGCTCCCTAAATCCTGTAAATACCAATCTATCTCCAACAGGAAGGGGGCTGGTTATTCTGATCACTAAATCAACTCTGTTATGAAGATTCTTCAACCTTCTTCTCCCTCACAATGGTTGCTATGGAACAATTGAGATCCATCCTTTTGTCCCCATTAATGGTGGTCTGGTCTCTCTTTATTCAACTGTTAGAATTGTAATCAATTTGTACTTGTGATCAACTGCCAATTCAATGATAAAAGTTATAAAGTGAACGTAGTCTTTGTTAATAGCCGAACCACTATAATGATCGTGTGTTCCTTTATCTTATTCTGTTTTTACTGTAATCTGGAAAGTGTCCTGCTCTATTTTCTTATCCGGACAAACATGGATGGTGCTTTAACAATCAGAATAGGGCGTTGATCCATTTTTTGGGTTAACTTTTTGGTGCTTTCACTGAGAACCCAACTCAGGCTTAGATCTGGCTATCTACTTTGGATCAGATAGGTTCAAAAGTTAGATCCTTAATCTTTGTTCGAAAGATCTGCTGCTAAGTATCAATGGCTCTAGGAAGAAAGAGAACTACTTCTGGAAGATCCATAGGGGCGGTAATTGCTGGAGAAGAGACGAATCATTAGCAAATCAAAGTCAATGGCACCAACGCAAGAGATCAGGTGCCAGGGTTCTCTAATCAATGTGAAGTTGTTACTAAAGATGAATTGAATAAGATGGTAGACGAGATTAATCAGAAGATGGAAAGCAGCCGGAGAGCTCTTATGGACAAACTTAATGCTCTCTTGACCTTACAACCACATCCTGCTCCAAGAACCATGGTTGAAGCCGCGTCTGCAGTAGAATAAGAGAATTCCTTCGTCTCGGGCCTAAATAGGAGAAATGGAAAATGACATGAGAAAGGAGTGATAGGTGGAACTGTAGGAATTGATTTGGAAGGAAATGCAAGTACTCCACCAACTGTAAGGGAACCAGCTGCAAACTTAAATCTAGGAGCAAAAACCCCACTAGAAGATATAGCGATGGATCTCTCCGACCCTAAGGATGGTGAGTAATTCGACAATGACAAGTTGGGAGGAAATGCTAATGCATTTAACAACGCCAGGGAGATCCAGACTACTCCTATTCGACCAACCGCAAGCCAACGGAACTCTGAGGGAGTGGCTCTCTCGATGACAAGAGAGCCTAGGCTTCAACCCACTCACCAAGATCGTTTGCAAAATCAAACACTTGGTTTAGTCATTGACAGCCAACCCCCAGATTATGAAAATTCGAGGCATATATCGCGGACATGATCATGCGACTAATGGATGAAAATAAGGATAAAAGGGATGATGAATGGGGATCCACTTCGAGTCGGACTCCCTTTACTGATGACATTCTAAATGAGCGATGCCCTACGAAGTTCACTATGCTAACTATCCCGTCTTACGACGGAACGAGAGATCTGAAACACCATTTGTATAAGTATAGTTGGTACATGTATGGAGCGAATGCTTCAGATGCCATTTGGTGCAGATGTTTCCCGATTTTCCTGGAAGGAATTGCTTCTATGTGGTTCACCAGGCTTCCGCCAAGATCTACCTCCAACTTCAATCAACCAGCGATAAGGTTTCTTGGTCAATTTAGGCTTCACACGGCACAACCAAAAGATGTGATGTCCTTATCTGGCCTATTCCAAGGACGAAATGAATCTCTAAAGTCTTTCATGAATCAATTCAACACTGCGGTGACTGAAGTAAGCAATCCGAACGAGGATATCATTTTTATGGCCTTGGTCTGCACCTTCCACCCAGAAACTGAATTTGGAAAATGGATCAAAATAAAACAACCTACCACTAGGAAAGACTTCAACCTAAAGGTGGGTCAATACTTGAGATTGGAAGAGGCGCAAGAATTAGAAAGGAAATCTGCTAGCTTACAACTAAAGAACATTGGGCAGAGTGGTATGGCGATGAACCAGGACATAAATACCTCCAGGACCGCTGAAGGAAATGCAGGAGAAGATGTAAATCAGAAAAGGAAAAATTAGAGTTCCAACAAATGAAATGGTAAAGGCTTCAGGCTTGAAGATTACACCACACTCAACGATACTCCATAGAACATTTATCTCACTACACAAGGGATGAAGGAGTACAAGAAGCCTCCTAAGAAAGAAGTGACTGAATAGCAAAAGCACTCTGGTAAGTATCATCATTTCCATGAAACACATGGTCATAATACAAACGAGTGCCGACACTTGAAGAACCTGATTGAAGAATTGATCCGGGAAAATAAGCTTCGGCAGTATGTGAGAAAGCCGCAAAACCTAATCAGCTTGCGGCATCACATGCTCCCCGAGACCGTGGAAACCAAATGGGAACCAGCAAAGAGGGATCCAGGAAGACTAACCAAAGACTAATTATTGGAACAATATTCGGAGGACCTTATCCCACGTAGAGGAGTTGAGGAGAAATGGAATGGTATGCAAGATCGTTGAAGCATGCTCCGAAAGATACGTGCTTTGCGGTTGAAGATGGAACCTCCGCCAAGCAGCAAAGGACCTTAAGTGATGACATAGTGTTCCGAAGTCAAGACACTAAAGGGATAGAGTCTCCAACTCCCGACCCCATGGTTGTGACAGTAGGAATCAGACCCGCCGTGGTTCGACAAGTATTAGTAGACAGTGGCAGCTCTGTGAATATCCTCTTCAAATGCACATTTGATTAGATGAAAATCAGTATGAAAGATGAATCTGCTTGCCGGACCAAGATTCAGGGGTTCACTGGTGAGCCCAAACAGCCCGTCGAAATGATTGATTTACCCGTAGAGTTTGGAGAAGGCTACTGAAGAGTCGCTCTCATCCAAACCTTCGCGATCGTAGACGAAACATCTACCTACAATGCTTTCCTAGGACGGCCTGCCCTAGCAGATTTCAGGATTGCTTTAGCCAGTGATGCTTAACCATGAAATTTCCAAAAGAGAATAGAGTTGGAATAATCAAAGGAGACCAAAGTGCCGCTAGGGAATGCTATATCATGGAGATATGCGAATCTAAAAGAAGGGAAAAGGGGAAGGATGTGGGGAGACTCTCCACATTCGTGAACTTGCTGAATAGCAACTATAGAGCCACCCTTGGCTTGGGGACCATAGCCGATTTGATAAGGCTTTGGACCCTAGAAAGAAGAGTTCAAGGGAGGAATGGGCAGCATCGGCTGAACTGACGGTGTTTGTCCCGGTTGATATGGATGACCCAACATGGGTCCTGAAAATTGGACCACATCTTGGGAACAAGATACGATTTGAACTCATTAAATTTCTCTGTGCCAACGTGGATGTATTCGCTTGGACACATTACAATATGTGCGGGGTATCGCCACCCGCGCACTTAATATCGATCCCAAGTATCCTCCAGTAAAGCAGAAGAGATGTAGCCTAGGGCTCGAATGGTCCAAAGCGCCGAGAGAAGAAGTGGGCAAGCTGATGGCGAACGGCTTCATCCGTGATGCAACCTACCCCGAGTGGGTATCAAACCCGGTCTTGGTCAAGAAGTCCAATGGAAAATGGCGAACCTATATCGACTACTCGGGTCTAAACAAAGCCTACCCAAAAGACAACTTTCCTCTGCCAAGAATCGATGAGCTGGTGGACGGGACGGCTGGGCACGAATTACTATCATTTATGGACGCATACTCAGGATACAACCAAATCATGATGCCTGATCAGGAAAACACTAGCTTTATTACCGATCTGGGGTTATACTGTTACAAAGTGATGCCGTTCGGCTTGAAGAATACAGGGCTAACTTATCAACGATTAGTAAACACCATGTTCAAGCGTCAGATTGGGAAAATCATGGAAGTCTATATGGATGACATGTTGGTTAAATCATGAATAGCCGCCAATCACTTGGATAATCTCATCAAAATGTTTGAAATACTCCAAAAATATAGGATGAAGCTCAATCCACTAAATTGTCATTTCGGGGTAGCCTCCAGAAAGTTCTGGGATTCATAGTGAGCGCCACAGGCATCGAAGCAAATCCAGAGAAAATTATTGCCCTACGAAAAGTCGAAACCCCAAGAACAAGAAGGAATTACGAAGTTTGAATGGAAAGGTGGCAGCACTAAGCCGGTTCATCCCAAAAGCAACCGATAAGTGTATACCATTCTTTGACGCACTAAAGAAAGGAAAGAAGAAATTCAAGTGGAATGAGGCGTGTCAAACAACATTCAAAGAGTTACTACTATATATGGAAACCCCGCCAATTTTATCCAAGCTGGTAGATGGAGAAGACTTGTTTATCTACTTAGCAGTCTCACCTTATGTATTAAGTGCCATGCTTGTACTTGAAGAAGCAAGGATCCAACGAACCGTATACTACTTTAGTAAACGGTTCAATGGAGCTGAGAAAAATTATTTGAAATTAGAAAAGCTAGCATATTGTCTCTTGATCACATCAAGGAAGTTACGACCGTATTTCCAGGCACACCCGATCAAAGTATTTACCTATCAACCCTTAAAGCAAGTATTGTACCGCCCCGAGACTTTCGGGTGGCTCATCAAATGGATTATCGAATCGAGTCAATATGGAATCACTTACCATCCTTGAAGAGCGATCAACGGGCAAGCGTTGGTAGATTTCATCGTCGAATTTACCATACGGGATGGTGAAGAAGAAATTACTCTAGAAGTGGAAACACGATGGAAGCTCTTCATCAATGGTGCATCTAATAACTGCTCGAGAGCAAGGGTAGTGCTCGAGATGCCCGAAGGACGAGCCATTTGCTATGCCTTACGATTAGAATTCCCAGCGACAAATAACAAAGCAGAATATGAGGCATTGATAACTAGGCTAAAAATTGTGAAAGAGCTAGAGAGAAAATCCATACACGTCTATAGCGACTCTCAGTTAGTCGTCTGTCAAGTGAAATGCAAATACCGGGCTCGAGGGGAGAACCTTGCCCCATATCTATCTAAAGTACAAGAGTTGCTGAATGGCATTAAACATTACACCATAGCTCACATCCCGAGGGAGCAGAACACGAAGGCTGACTACTTAGCTAAACTGGTCAGTTCCAGAGAAGCTCAATCATTGGGACTAGTCCCAGTTGAAACCCTGACCACTCTAAGCATAGGCGAAATGGATGTCAACTAGATTTTTGAGACCACCAAAGAACCAGAAACGTGGATGACGCCAATTGAAGACTACTTGCTTACAGGAACTCTTCCCACATATAGGAACCAGTGGAAAAAGCTTCTTTGGAAGGCACCGCGATTCATAATACTTGATGGGATACTCTACCGAAGGGGGTTCTCCACCCCCTTGCTCAAATGTGTGATCGATGATGAAGCTCGAAGGATCCTGAGAGAAGTTCATGAAGGCCACTGCGGAGATCACACCAGGGGGCAAACCCTGGCAAAGAAAATTTTCCGGTATGGGTATTTTTGGTCAACAGTGAATTGTAATGCGGTAGATTACGCAATACGATGTGACCAATGCCAAAGATTCAACAAAATCAAAAGAACCCCTTCGACGGATCTAATGCAGATGGTCATTCCATAGCCATTTGCAATTTGGGGAATCAATCTAATTGGTGTATTACTGATGGCGAAAGAAGGAGCCAAATACGCTATCGTTGTTGTTAACTACTTCACTAAGTGGGCCGAAGTGGAACCTCTGGCCACTATTAGCACAAAGAAAGTCATTAATTTTGTTACTAAAAACATTATTTGCAAGTTTGGTGTGCCATAGAAAATCATAATTGATAACGGGACTCAATTCGAAAGCGCTGAGTTCAAAGAATTTTGTTGCAAAAACTTCTGAATCGAGAAGAGCTTTTATGCAGTCGCTCATCCGCAAGAAAATGAGTAAGTGGAAGCAGTAAATAAAATCATCAAGTCCACCATCAAAAAGCGGCTAACTAAAGCTAAAGGGAATTAGGTTGATGAACTTCCACTCGCACTATGGGCTTATAGAATAACACATAAATCAGTGACTGGGCATACTCCGTTTACCTTGGCATATGGTTTAGAAGCAATGATCCCCATTGAACTAGAAGTCCCTTCTCGTCGAAGGTAGAATCTTAATCAGAGGCAAAACGAGCAGCTCCTACTCGAGTCGCTCGATATAATCGACGAGAAGAGGGAAGAAACCGAGTTAAGGACCGCCGCTCACCAAAAAAGGGTCGCACGGTACTTTGACACCAAAGTGTACAACCGTACGTTTGAAGTGGGAGAACTTGTCCTCAAGAGGGTCAACCCTGTACCAGGAGCATTTGGGCCAAACTGGGAAGGACCTTATGCGATCAGTTACAAGCTAGGGGATGGCACATTCAAGCTAACAATTATTGATGGAACCAAAATTCCCCGAGCATGGAACAGTGAATCGTTGCATCCATACTTTACCTAAAACTATTTTATGTATTTCCTATTTCCAGCAAATTAGCTATCCCGGAATACCGAAGGCATTGTAAATAGGCAGAACTTGCTCAACTTCTATTAATAAAATTGTTTTGCATTCTGAACCAATGAAACTGTGTTCATAAAGTAACATGTTGAGTCGACGATGTCAAATCGACTCATAACCATCTAATCGCTGCTTGAGAAAGTGGAACCACGCTTAAGTATGCCTCACATACTCGTCGAGTCGACATAAGCAAATTGACTCAAACTGTTGGATCGACGGAACTCAATCCCTGCCTTCAAAGAACCGACGTTGCTTCGGCAACACCGGGAAGGCCCAAAATAAAAGTCACACATCACTTCTTGAGCCGTGGAACCACGCTTTTGAAGCATGAGCTCTTTGCGTTGCCTGAAGATTGGTAATGTCGAGAAATTCTAAACCATTCTGGATCAACGGGTATATCAATCTCAAAAGCTGCACATCCCATAAGTTGCACGCAATATTAAAATGCCGCGCATCTCATAATCCGTGCACACTTCTAAAAGTCACGCACACCCTTAAAAGCTATGCATTTCATAAGCCGCGCATACTCTTAAGTACCTGCATTGCCTTTGCAATGCTAGGAAACTCATCTATTGTAGGACTAATGAGAATCCACTCCGACTATCAGAAGTAAAGTCACATGAATCCAGTGAAGTGCAATATCTGAAAACGTGAGTTCTCGAAGATGGGAACTGCAAAATAGACTTGATGTTAAACATCTGAGGAACCACTCGGATTAACCGATTGGAAATCCGGTATTTGAAGTAAACAACCCCGTGAACTAGGGGGAATACAAACCAATACTCAAATAAATAAATAAAAATCAAACACTTCATAGTTCTATTACTCCAAACAATGAATTTGGGAAATTATTACAGGATTATATAGAATAAGTGATGAATAAAATCGACATAAACGCTTGAAATGTAGAGAAGTAGACATGTAAAGTTACAATCAAAATGTCAACATTGTATTAGTTATAACATTCTCTATACAAAGTCAAAATGTGGAGGCTGTACCCACACAATATCGGCCAAAAGATAGAAAAACACAAAATATCACTATGACAACAACAAAAGAATATTAAGTGCAGGCTCTGCACTTGTACAAAAGGTGATAAAAAGCAAAACAGCAAAAGGGGAAAATGACAAATCAAGACGTCTTCTCACCGCTGCCCCGGTCTCCTTTCCCGCCTCTAATTTGTTGTTTCCCAGGCCTATCTTTACCCAAGGCACCCTCACTCTCTGAAGCATGACCACTAGAGGAACCTCCTTTCCCCTTATGCTTACGGGATCGATGAGAGCCCTTTGATGACTTCCTCTGTGCTTTGATCTTCTCCTTCTTCACCGCAATCATCTGTTGCTCAGTCTTCGGTTGCTCGGTCTCTGCTCTCTCCGATTGGCTGCCATAGTCTACCTACTCTTGTCCACCACCAGCTACCAAGCTCTCCTCTTGAGAAATAAAGGGGCCGTATAGACCATTCAGCGCCTCAATTTGCTCAGAATGTGGACCGGGCTGCGAGCCAGAAGCAGAAACAACGGTTGACACAGTTAAAATAGCAACGGACCCGGCATCGTGATGAGAAGGCAACTCAGCAGGAAGACAAGGTTGATCTACGATATCAAAATAAAGGGCAGTTATCTCAGTAATTTCATCAGGTGTGAATTGAAAATCTTCAAGCATGGGAAAGATGAGAAAGTTACCTGCAGTAGGGGTTTGTTCGTGCACAACGACTTCGAAGCCTTCGCCGTTGCCTTCCTTTGATGGTGTACGATCATGGGAGAAGTGGCAAAGATTCCCTCATCAATATGAATATGCGATAATGGCTCACCTGGGTCGGAAGGAAAATATTCGCCAACAGCCTCCGTGGTGGCCATGACAATGGTGGATTCATGCTCTCACTCCATTTTAAGATTTTATGGCCTTCTGCTAGAGCTAGGCGGGATTCCTCTTTCAAGTAGGCATGAACCGGTTTCTCCTCGGTATACCCACCGCTTATGTCTTCGAACCGGGCCAAAACTTCCTCTCATACCACTGCGAGCGTGCGTGGGAACGATGGACCCAAATAACCGAGGTTACCCCGATGAAGCATAGAATTGACATAGAAACCTAAGATAGTGGCATCCAAACCTTCTATTTGTCTTACAAAACTATCTTGGAGCTCTGAAAAGCTGGTCTCTGTGCTAGCTTTCTCTACGGCTAATTGATTTTTCTCAGCTTCCGAAGTCAAAATTTATGCACGTAGGCAAGCAATTTCTTGGCTCTATTTAGCGACAACTTTCTTTTCTGCCTCTATCATCATCTCGCTTGCCTTCAATTTCTCTTTCAGAGCTACCTCGTCGTGTGGCACTTTTTTATTTCATCTCTTAATATGAGAATGGCTCGATCAGTCGATTCTTTTAGCTCCCTGAACAAAGAAGCACTCTTACTTTCTTGTTTCAAGGCATCATCCCTCTCCTTCTTCAATCTCTCAATCTCAGAGTTTCGGTCCACGAGCTGCTTCTCGGGTTCATCTTTTTCAGACTCAAATGAGAGAAACTCCTGGTAATTATTTCGGTTAACAATAGAGAGCTGCATGCACAGTTTCTCCTACCCCTCGGCTTTCTCCAGGCCACTATGAATCGCTTGGAGATGGGGTGAGTAAGATTCTGCTCGAACCGACTTCATGCTGGGTTAGTCGAAGACAACCCCCCTTAAGAATAAGTGGGGAAATGCGGCCGGTAGAAGCGGTTGACCAGCAGGAAGAATGTAGGGGGTCGCCTTGAAATGGGAAGAGGAGCAGCAGCAGTGTGAGTGGAGGAGATCACGGTTTCGGAAAAAGGAATGGTAATCCAGTAGAGATAAGAGGCTGTATGGTGGGAAGATGTTTGTGATCTTTCTTTACCTTCTTTGACGAGTCTCCCTGCTCAATCGGACTTTTCCTTTTCTCTTGGCCTCTTCCTCTGTCACGGTCTTGACCCTTTTCAGCCCGGAGGTGCTCTTCTGCCTCCCTGTCTTTTTTCTTCTTTCTCTCTTCGTCGGTTTCACAGGAGGAGTAATATCTGGACAAATGCCTTCGTGAATGCTAAGACTCAAGCGCTCAGCTATGATCACCGTAGAAGCCATGAGACATGATCCCTACAGCAGATGACAAAACGACTTTAGAGCAAAGGCATTAGATGGATTAAAATGTCATAAGGGGATAGCGGTAAAATGCATAGACCTAGTGAAGCGACCGCTACAGTTTATCGATTCTAGCAAAGTACACGAACTGGATCGATCACCAATTAAGTCGGGACATTCATCTCCATCGGAATGATCTGGGTAGGCTGGGAAGGAAACCTTTCCGAAGCAAAACCACTCATCAGGTCACCCACATCTACAAAATATCACTCGTATCTCCTAGGTCAAAATCTCCACCTCTTGGCGAGAGGTTGGGAACGAGATCATTTTTGGGAGAAGCTTCCCCAAAATGCTCTCTCGAAGGAGGTAAGGGAGTATTCTCGGGACTCGACTCCAGAGCCTTGTCACCTAAGTTGGCATCGCCTTCGTCGGTGTTTGTATCCCAGTCAATTTCCTCTTCGATTAGGGGGAGTCCCTCACCAATTTCTCCTTCTTCATTTTCTTCAATCAAAGGAGCTTTGCCCGCCCGGTGAACCGACTCTTCTTCTTTTACCTCCGGAATCGAAGACATCTTGGGCAGACTGTCAGCCTCAACTTGAACTTGTGCCTCTTTAGGAGTTTTCACCGGCTGGCCAGCTGATTCACTTCCTTCTTCAACATCGTCATCGTTACCTTCATCGGAATCGTGAGAAGAGGAGACTGAGCGAGTCCGGGAATGAGATGGGGCACTTACGAATCTGACGGATCTTCCAGGATGTAAAAGGCTGCAAAGGTTGAGATTCTCATCCATAAGCAGAAATCTAATTGTGCGCTCTCGAGCATCGACCGCTTTGAGGGCACTAAGAACGAGGTCGAGTGTTGGGTCTTTATTGATTCTCGGAAGGACTGCAAAAGAATAGATGATCGTTCAGAATACTTCCTAGGAGCTAAAAGAAATTCCATGCATAGTAAGAAAAACTTACCCCCCATAGTCCATAGACGAGTAAACCACTCTGGACATTTAGCAAAGAAAATTTGGTTTTTGAATGAGGGGGCCTTGCTAGGAAGGTTAAGTATAAGCTTCTGACCATGTTGTGCCTCGATATAAACAAGGGACGGGTTAGCCTCCCTCTTTTTAAATAGTAGGAGATACTGCAAATCGGCGAAACTCGTAGCGTGATTGAGTGTTTGCACAAATAGGACGTATATGCAGGTCGGCATGGCATAACCATCCGGGAGAATCTGAAATGGGGCCAACCCCATATTCTGAAGGGTCCCCATCAGAAATTGATTAAACAGGGGCACTGCACCATACATGCACATGTAGCGATGGCAGGCTACATATCCAAAAGGCGGTCGATGAGCGAATTGACCTCTTGATGGTAGAAGTACATAGTCCTCCAGAATGTTGTATTGCGAGCAAACGCTTCGCAACGCCCTATGTGTGAGAATTAAGGAGGCTTTCTCCGAGGGATCCAACAAAATCTTGAAGTTGGGGGAAGTGCGGTCGACAACGGGGCCAACTGGAATTAGGCGGCCATACTCTCTTGAAGTTATAGAGGTAGTAGGTCCAACCGGGATCAACGAGGACTCCGCTTCGAAAGCAGGTGAACTCCCCTTGATTGACTTATGACGAGAAGATTTACGCGTCATTCTATATAAGAAAGCATGTGTTCAAAACGGTCAGGTGTGCATAATTTCTAGTATAAAACCTTAACACGGATTATACTTGGAATTCGAAAGATGATCGACGTGTATCAATCACCGATCAGACTCCAAGCATTAACCTAGAGTTTATGCGATGTGTAATCTATGCAAGGACGGGCGTGACATCCTGAACGCTACGAGCGGACCATTCCGTGTAGATGGCTCACTAACACCAGGAAAAGCAATCTGTATTAGCTATTAATATCATTTCTTCTACACTTACTCGTTATCGATCAACGATCGATAACGGATCCGTTGTCCGAAGCGACATGTAAAACTCTTCCTATTCTAGGAACACCGACTGTGCAATAACAAAGCCAGTCCAAATCAAGCGACTGTAAGTTAATGGGTCTGAATTAGGATGGAAATTATCAGCATGAGTCAATTTTAGTTTCTTGGAAGATGATAACAACCTAAGTTGCATACAAGACGCCATCCTGGGTTATTATCACCTCCCAGAAAAACTAAAATCAATCTGTAAGAACCAATGCCGGGATCAACTGTGTGACTCGATGCAAGTCAATTATGATTTTGCGAATGGAATAGCAAGACATGTCAACCACCAAGGCCAAACCCTAGTTTTGTTTTGTGAAAATCCGAAACCTGATTTACTATTCC
Organism: Allium fistulosum; assembly: GCA_030737815.1. Lineage (NCBI taxonomy): Eukaryota > Viridiplantae > Streptophyta > Magnoliopsida > Asparagales > Amaryllidaceae > Allium > Allium fistulosum. Next base: position 1,532,064,458 of record CM060902.1, read on the forward strand.
CTTCCACAAAATCGTAATCAACCCAAATCTTCAACTAGGTCCTTCACCGATGTGACTACATCACAAATCAATCATGATACTACAAAACTAACTTCATCAACCTTTGAGATTGAGAAGAGTGATGAAAAGGTCCTTAATCCAAGATAGCTCGAATCACAGTGCTTTGGATCGACAAGGATTGGATCGGTGATGGCTTGCACGGTAGAAGCTCCTCAAGATGACGGTTAGTAGTGCTCGAAGGCAAAAGTTGATGGCGGCATTCTAGTGGCAGTAGCAGTTGGATCGGCTAGGGTTTGTTGCTATTTGATCGGCTCAGTTCAAAAATGGATAGTGGGAGAGTGACGATACAATCATATATATATATAAACGAAGGAAAGCAAAGTCGAGAAAAATTGCTAAGTACTTGGATAGTATCGATCCAATTAAATTGGATCTCAGATCGGTACCGATCCAGATTATTTCCCCCATATGGCCTCAAACTTTCCAACTTTTCTCAACTTGATGATGGTATTCATTTTGGATATTACCAAGTTAAGATCGCTCCATAGTAACGACTAATGGAGATTCCTACTAAGGACTAAATAGCAGGTCGGAATGTCATAGGCAGCTACTCAAGGAAGTTAGCTATGACCAATAAAGGTCCATGAAATGGAACCCATAAGATGAATAATTCCAGAGCACGCTTTGTTTCCAACTAAAGCATGCTCTGGGGTGTGAATGTTAAATGGGTTTTTAACCCGGTAGAAGTAAGAAGGAATTAGAACATTCAAGCTAAGCCGGAATGACTCGGAACTTGACCGAAAGACCCAAAAGCACGTGACAAAGGAAGCCAAGGAGTTTGAAGTAAAAATATGCCAAGTATTTGGATCGGCACTGATCCGATCAAATTGGATCTATACCGATCCAAATTATTGGCTTGCGGATGTTCCAATCCACATGCATTGTGTTCCTACATCTCTACTTAGCCTATCGACCAAGTTTGATAACATTCCTAGCATCCGAGTAGAAGAAATGAAGACTTATCCGATTTGGGTTATAGTTCAATCTAACCTACTGGTGAATCTCTTCAAAACAACATAACAAGTCATGAATATACAAGAGAAGCTTCGCAAGCAAATAAGAAAGCCCGTAGGATGGGAGTTGCACAAAAATCACATAACTATTTGGATCGGATCGATACCGATCCGAACAGTTAGCTCGGATAGCTCCCAAATTTTACATTCTTCTTCCTACCAATGACTATAGTCCTCTGGTGTAACAGTTTCGATCCAATACTCTCTAAATCCTATAAATACCAATCTATCTCCAAAAGGAAGGGGGCTAGCTGTTCTGATCACTAAAGCAACTCTGTTACGAAGGTTTTTCAACTTTCTTCTCCCTCGCAATGGCTGCCATGGGACAATTGAGATTCTTCCTTTTTTTTCTCCATCAATGGTGGTCTGATCTTTCTTTATTCAACTGTTAAAATTGTAATCAATTTGTACTTGTGATCAACAGTCAATTCAATGAAAAAAGTTATAAAGTGGATGTAAGCATCGATAACAGCCGAACCACTATAAATATCGTGTGTTCCTTTATCTTATTCTGTTTTTTCTGTAATCTAGAAAGTTTCCTGCTCTATTTTCTTGTCTTGATAAATAGGGCCGCTGCTTTCACAATCAGAATAGGGTGTTGATCCATTTTTTGGGTTAACATAAATAAACACTGACAAGTCTCAAAAATATACACAACTACAAAAGTCTACAACATAAACAAGCATCTATACAATACTCAAACGTTACATCAAAAATAATAACAACATCAAAATAGACTTCTTAAGCTATCTTAGATCCAAGGCCATGGAGTGCATGTACCTGTCAAGTCTTGGTCTGACTTGAACATTAAAATAACAACTAACATAATAATACTTCATTTAATTACTTCATAGTTCATAGTTAAACTTATGCTCATTTACAACATTCAACAAAATCAAAGCAACCACAACAATAAGAGCATAAATAATCACATCCATATATGCAAACAAATGGACATGCACTTTGCAAGTCAATACCAGCAACATGCACTTTGTGCACCAATACAAGAGGTTGCATTTGCAGTTATAACTTGCTTGAAAACGAGTATCACAAGATGGGCCTGAAATCCCATTTAATCCACTTAAACGGATCACCCATGAACGAGTCTAAAACCTATCAAATAAGTGCTATCCACTTTCGATTGGTAATTATAAGAGTGTTGACTAATGTCCTATAACCACTTGACGGCGCTCAAATATTTACTAAAAGCTAGTAAATTCCACTCGTGTAAATGTTCATTCGAACAAGTCCTAGAATTAATTGGTGAAATAAACGCAAGCATTTCATACCACTTGTTTTACTAGATCGTTTAATTCAATTTCTCATTCAATTGAGATAGTGTATTTTTGTAATAAAAATAGTTGTGCTTTGAAATCTAATTTAAAAAATATTGATTCAAAAATATTTATAATAATAGTATAGTGGAAACATGATCAAATTCATATCTATACATATTTAAACTTACTTCGAAACCACTTTATAATTATTACTATATATATATATATTTATCCAAATACACTTCCATTTAAAAAGATATATATACATATACATACATACATACATATATATATATATCTGTGCATGTGTGTGTATATATAGATTGGAAAACCATTAGCCAAAATAATAGAATTTCTTTTACAAAGAATTTTACCAATTCATGAATCCAATTAATGTAATTACAAGGCAATTTAAAGTAGTTCATACTATGTAAACAAGTGTTCTCTAAAACAAGGTTTGGACTTCCCAAAATTGAGCAATAGTTCACCATAATTGCACTTTAAAATAGTGTGCATAAGCCAACCAAACATCTTGCAAAAAGGATCACAACCAAGTCACATAACATACAAGAGAAGAATTACACAAAAAAGGAGTCAAACAGGCGAGCGAAAGGCACCTGACCATCACCTAGGGCTCTGCCAAGGCGCGTGACTAGTGCACTGGTCTATAGAACCAGTCCACCAGTTGCTTCGTCTGGGTTGAGTCCCAGGCTATTTTTGATGCCTTCCGATGGTCCGTCGGCGGGGGATTTTGGTCCCTAATGGTTTTAGCTTCATGGGTATTGATTTCTAAAGTCATGCAACCCTAAATACAACTACAATTCAATGATTCAATAGATCAAACATAATAGGTTTTAGCAAAAAGAAAATATGATAACAAGAGATACAATTTATCACAACCAAATTGATATTAATTCAACCCCACATCTAACAACCAAATCAGTAAATAAATTCATAAATAGAGATAGTTGTGAGTCCTAAACTCACCTTATAGCCTTGTTACAATTCTACCTTGCCTTTATCTTCAAGCTAGAACTCAATTTTCCCAATAAAAACTTAGAACTTAAATTCAAAAAACATATAAATTTGAAATTATACTTAACGATTACACAAACGATTTCATATGTAGATGTAGTTTTAGTTAGGGAGCTTACCTAAATTTTCTTGGATTTTATCTAAATTTATTGGAATTAAAATTTGATGATTTGCTTTGCTACCTAGGGTTGAGAAACTTACTGTATGTTATGAAATGAACGTACAAGCAATTGTTATCAACTTAGAGAAACTCATATTCACTTAAGTTCATAGATGGGCTGATATACATTGTTAATCGGTTAATTTTCTATCGATTTAGAAAATAGTCGAAAAAATTTGAAATAATTTTACCGCAAGCGCACGGCGTACAATAGTTAGTACGTAGTGAGTACGGGTCGATCCATAGGGAATTGTTAGAGTTTAAAAATCTATTCAATCAAATTAGACAAATGGAGGAGAAATTGTTAACTAGAAATAAAATGAAGCTAAAACTAGAATTAAAATTTGATTTAAAAACTATTGAACTAGAGAACAATTTAGAGGCAAATCCACTCTCATATTTTGTAAATCAACAAACAAACAATTTGTAATCTCTAACTTTGATGTTAAGTGAAATATTTTTGTATTTATCATAAGTATGGTTTGTTTATGTTATTAATTAACATAACTCAAACCATCAAACTATAATACAACAAATAAACCACTTATAATTCTCATGAAAATGAAGCCAAAGCAAAAGCTATTTTAAGTATGATCTATTTACTATTGTAACTAGTAATATAGATCATCAAATTTCATTTTTACTTTAATTTCACAATCAAAAATGGATTAGCAAATGATGATGTAAATTGTGTTTATGTTGAATAAGAATAGCTCATTTGTATAAGCAATATAAGCTATCAAACCCACTTGTATAAACTTACATCAAAATTCACATTCATGAAGCATAAACAAAGAGAGATCATAAATCATAGAAATGTTGAAATTACATAATATTTGAGAGCTTCATTACCCCTAAATTGAAGAGGTTTAGCTACTCATTTGTGTTATCAAATCAACACATGTAAGTTTCAACATTGAAAATGAAAGAAAGTAGAGAATAAACAAAGAAAAAGAAGGTTAACTACTAAAAGAAAATTGATTAGACTAGTGCATAAATGTAAATCTAAGCTATGAACATTAAGAGAAAGAGAGCATAGAAATAAACATTAACAATAAAACAAAGAAAAGCATGTAGAAAAGAGAGAAGAAAGAGGCTTGGAAGCCATTTTTATTTCATGTAACATTAAGCTTACAATTTGATCTCTTAATTTCCTAAGTAAAAATGAAAGAGTCGATGATGTTACATGAACATAATGGGTTATTTATACAAGCATGAAACCCTAATCCATAATTTGGGGAATGCCCAAACTACCCTCGAGAAAGTATGGAGGCTAAGTAATCATTAGCTTCTACTAATCATCATTTAAGTGTACATGAAGCCATTAATTCCATAAGCATGTGCATTAGCCTCTAATTTGTTCATTAAGGTAGGTGGGTAGGTGGGGTCCTCCATGTTCTTCACTTTGAATTATTTCCATCTTCATTCCTTTGTATTCATTTTGTGCATGCATGTATCTTCATAAAACCAATCCTATTTGAGATCAAATTCCTACACAAATATATATAAATTTCCAATTAATTTTTCTCAAAGAAATATATGCACACAAATGACCGTTTTGCCCCTATATGAAGATGGATATGTGACAATTTGGAATTAATATGGATTTTGGTTAAAACAAGTTAAAATACCCAATATGATCATTTATTTAATTTAAATAGAATAAATATGGTGGTAAAAATATACACATTTACGTGCATATCATACATGCCTAAGCCCAAACTCTTTTAATTAAATCAAATAAGGAATTAAACCATCATCTCATTTTTCAACAACTTAAAATGGTATTTCCTCGATGATTTAAACATAGAAAAATTTATGTTAATACACTAAAATCAAGTTCATTGCCTAATCTTAATAGTTAATTAATGAAACATAATTTTTAAACCTTTATTTTTATTATTGAAAACACGGTACTTGCATTTTCTAAAATAAGACAACAAATCACATAAGTCAATTTAACTCAAAAACTCCCATTTTCACTTTAAATCAAAGTTACACGCTATTTAGAAAACACTAACATATTATTTAACAAGTTTTTAAACAAGAATTTAACATCAATAAATTACATATATTGTCTTTCCCATAAATACACATTATAAAATTCTCATTTCAATTGTTATTCTAATAAAACACTTAAATTCTAATTTCTCCAGCTTCAATAATTGAGAAATCAAATTTCTCATTTAAATTTCTAGTTTAAATCTTTATTTAATTTATTTTAAACAACGCTGAAAAATCAGGGTTGTTACAAACTTTCCCCCTTAAAGAAATCGTGTCCTCGCAATTTCTAAGTCGTAGCAAAGTCTAAAATTAATGGAAACATATTACTACAGTAATATTTCTATTTTTCAATATATATACTAACAACCAACCTACCAAGAATCCAAACAACCTAATAATGAAGCAATATATAAGAAAATCCTTGTTATATATATTCATAAAAATCTTTTAACTTTCATTTTCAAAAGGTTAAAACGTCTAATTTATAAATTTACCTAAGTGATTTTTCAAAGATTAGATTTCATCAATCAATTTCCAATATAATTTCTTCTTTTTAAATTAATATCTCAAATTGTATCTCTTAATTATTCCTAATAAATTAGTTTCTCCAAAATTTATGCTTCATAATTTATACCATTTTAAAAGCAAGGATTAACTTCTTTAAAAATTTGTGCTTCACAAATTATATATCACAAATTGACCTTCAATTTAAAATATCTTAATGGATTTATCATATTTTAAAATCATGCTATAATCTCAATCATCATTCATTATATTCAAGTTAACAATCAACTCATATCATCACATATAAAATAGCATATAAATCCATCGAATCAATAGTGGCGTGCACTTTGCAAACCCATACAATAGGCAGCGCTTCACATGTCGGCAAGTACTTTGCTTGTCTATATAAATTTTGCACTTTGCTAGTCTAGGGCAAGGTCTATTACAAATGATTGCTCTTTGCAATTGTACCTACACATCGCAAGTCTAGCACAATTGGCTGCACATCACAAATATACCTGCACATCGCAAGTCTAACATAAATGACTGCACATCGCAAGTCTACATGCAGAATGCAAGTCAAACATATGTGATTGCACATCGCATGTCTACCTACAGGTCTTGCACTTCGCAAGTTTAACATCAATGAATGCACATTGCAAGTCTACCTGCTCATCGCAAGTCTAACATAAATGACCGTACATCGCAAGTCTACATGACCATCGCAAGTCTAACATAAATGAATGCACATCGCAAGTCTAGAGCCAAGGCCTCTCACAATTGACTACTCTTCGCAAGTACAAGACATACACTTCACACATCGTCACAAAAGTGTCAAATACCTTCTAATAGTAATCACTCGAGTAACGTCCGTGCATCCCATAACCACTCGAGTTTACTTGAACATTTACTACAAGTCAGTAAGCTCCACTTACTTCAAAATTTTGCAACCAAACATCATCACAAGCATTTATTCACGACTCTTGTTTTACTATCATCCAATTCAAATTTCTTCATTTGAGATTTATAATTAGAAAACTAAATTCTAATAAGAAGTTACATCTAATAATCAACCAAAAGAATTTTCCTTATATTGGAAAACCTGAACAATATTATCTTAAGAATCTATTGGTCCCACCAAACACTGAAAGAGAATACAACTCCAAAAGTGTTAAATACTTCCTAATAGCAATCACAATAATTTATCCAAGGCATTCCATACTACCCAATGAAATTCAAGTATTCACTAATCCGCTAGCAAGTACCACTCAAACATTCTATTCAATGAGTTGTACAACATTTGACGAAGAGTTACGCGAGAGCATTTAAACCAATCGGTAACACTACGTCGATTATTAGTACTCGCCATATTATAGAACTAAGGCTCTCAAAACTTTTATCTTATAAAAGTTTATAGTTTAAAAACTCTAACTTCCTTTCAAAATTTAAATGATTTGGTTCTGTATAAATCTCTTCTTCAAAATAATTTTCTAACTCTATATCCTTCAAACAATATATTAACTTCTTATAGTATATACATCAACTTAAATAAAAGATTTATCCTTTTCAAATTCCAAACCATCAATTATAAAATTCAAATTTTCTTTTCAAATAATCTCTTACTTTGAAAGTCCAAAAATTTATTTACACAGTTTACTACATCTTCTGTTTGAATTTCTTTTAAATTAGAACTCAAAAGTAACATCCATCGTAATCATAAAATGATATACACAACAAAGCATAAGCATCCCACATAATTTCTCATATATCAAAATTAATATAATGATGTTGCCTTGCCATTTATTTTTAACAAATCACTTTGCTTGATGGTTGCAATGTTGACTATGAAATTAACATTGCCTCGCTAATATTCTTTGCAATTGCAAATGCTCGATGACTGCAATTGTCGTCAAAGTAAATACAAATAAAACATCTTTTAAAGTTCTCAATAAAATTTTCTAAACCACCAAAATTTATTAAACACGCATATTTATATAGAAATAAATTTTCCATTCTTAATCTGATTTCCAAAAATGTCCTTTCCCAAAATAGCTTTTCATTTCTAAAAATTCATTACATATGCATATACATGTATTTTCCAAAACATTTATCGCATTAAAAAATTATTATTTTACTCAATTAAAACTTTATCTTTATTCTAAATACTATTTATAACTTTTGTAAAACGTTTATAAAATATTAAAACTTAAAGCACTATATCTAATTGTCTCGTCGAAATGTTTATGAATCCCTATCGATAACGTTGATCAAGCGCATCGATCAGAATTCTCAAAGTAATCAATGGGCAATTAAACACAAAAGAAATTTCTAATTATTTCTTTATCAATATATATATCTTCGTATAATTAAAAACCTATTAATATGAAATTAAGAACACATCCATGCACACATCATGCAACTAAACATAAATAAACATCTAACTATCGAGCTCAGCGGATTGAATCTATCGGCTTTCGCGACATAACTCTGATCAATAACGGATCGGGATACTAGTACACAACACTTAACTTTTAAAATCATTTTATAAATTAATTCATAAAGTAATTCAAAATTTTCACAAATAAGTCCTAATGATTATTCCCAATAATCATTTATACTTCTATTTTAAATAGGAAACAAATCCTAAACTCTACCCGACACACCCAAGGGAAGGGACTCTAAGTCAATCTTGGCCAAGAATTCGTGCTTCTTATATTCTATTTTGTTATGAACCTATGCTCGATACCAAGCTATAATGCCTTACCCGAGACTCATATAAACAAAGGGTATTATCGGGTAATATTGTCTTTTAGTGTAGAGAATAGGATGGTTAGGAGCGACCATCCACAAAATTGCTTTGGGCGAGTATCGAATACGCCAAATAAAATGACTATATTTTTCTTTTCTTTCATAATAAGTGGTAATTCGACATATCCGATCCAGACGCAAAACAATAATACAATAGTTTAATCTAATTCAGAACAACACACAATATACTATACATCACTGAGTCGAACATCGCAACGGAAATAAAATACATCAAATACTTCTCAAAAGTATAAGCCTGCGAAAGAAAATACTAGACTCACAATTATATCCATATACATAAATAAACACTAACATATTGCAATATATACATAACCACAGAAGTCTACAACGTAACAAGCATCTATACAATACTCAAATGGTACATCAAAAATAATAACATCAAAATAGGCTTCTTAAGCTAGCTCACATCCAAGGCCACTGAGTTCTTGTACTTGTCATGTCTCGGTCTGACCCGAGCATTTAAATAATACCTGGGTTAGACTATCTCTAATTATCACAAAAGGTTAGATACCGATAATAATAAACTTGCATGAATGCTAAGGATAATTACCTATAAATTGTACTTCACTAACATAATAATATTTCATTTAATTACTTCATAGTTTATAGTTAAACTTGTGCTCATTTACAATATTCAACAAAGTCAAAGTAACTACAACAATAAGAGCATAGATAATCACATCCATATATGCAAACAAATAAGCATGCACTTCGCAAGTCAATACTAGCAACATGCACTTCGCGGGCCAATACAAGAGGTTTCACTATGCAGTTATAACTTGCCTGAAAACAAGCATCACAAGATGAGCCTGAAATCCCATTTAATCCGCTTGAACGGATCACCCACGAACGAGTCTGAAATCCGTCAAATAAGTGCTATCCACTTTCAATTAGTAGTTATAAGAGTGTGGACTAATGTCATATAACCACATGACGATGCTCGAATATTTACTAAAAGCTAGTAAATTTCACTCATGCAAATAAATGTTCATTTAAACAAGTCCTAGAATTAAACGGTGAAATAAATGTATGTATTTCATACCACTTGTTTTACTAGACCATATAATTCAATTTCTCATTCAAGTGATATAGAATATTTTTGTAATAAAAATAGTTTTGCTTTGAAATTTAATTTAAAAAATATCAATTCAAAAAGATTTATAATAATATGTATAATAGAAACACGATTAAATTCATATCTATACTTATTTAAACTTACTTCGAAAAATATACCATCGTGTTTAAATAAGTATTACGAAGTAAGTTTATATAAATGGACTAAATATACATACTTTTCTCAACTTAGAAAAACTCAAATTCACTTAAGTCCATAAATGGGCTAATATACATGCCTAAGCCCAAACCCTCTTTTAATTAAATCAAATAAGTAATTAAACCATTATCCCATTTTTCAACAACTGAAAACAATATTTCCTCAATGATTTAAACATAAAAAAATTTATGTTAATACAGTAAAATTAAGTTCATCACCTAATCTTCGTGATTAATTAATCAAATATAATTTTATTAATTTTTTAAACCCTTATTTTTATTATTGAAAACAACGTATTTGCATTTTCTAAGATAAGACACAAATCACATAAATTAATTTAACTCCAAAAACTCCCATTTTCACTTTAAATAAAAATTACACATTATTTAGAAAACACTAACACATTGTTTAACAAGTTTTAAAACAAGAATTTAACATCAATAAATTACATATATTGTCTTTCCCATAAATACACAGTATAAAATTCTCGTTTCAATTATTATGCTAATAAAACACTTAAATTCTAATTTCTTCAACTTCAGTAAATGAGAAATCAAATTTCTCATTTATATTTACAGTTTAATTCTTTATTTAATTTAGTTTAAACAACACTGAAAAATTAGGGTTGTTACATTTGTCCCATGTTTTGTCTTTGTCTGTTTATGTCATGACAACTCTCGGGTATTCGATTTTGTAGTTTAGGAGTCATGTACTTTTGAGGGCAGGCTTACAGGAAAATTAGAGCATTCTGGATGCGGAAGTTGATATATTGTATATGTATACTTGTTGGTAATGTAGTACATGACAGAGAAACTATTTTGTATATATGAGACTTATGATACTAGAACTATATTTAGAACTCCATATAAATGGAGTTAATATATATTTGTACTTTCTATACTGATATTTATTTATCAGTTGCTTCTTCTAGTTCAGTCTCTTGTATATTTTTTTAATCCTATTTTGTTCATCTATATTCAATATATTATATGTTATCTTCCCATTATGAGATTGTATCAATGTGCGTTGGTATGTTGTTTTGTTTTAATTTCTACCTTGACAGACTATCTTTTGTGCTATTTAGGATTCACACGTTGGCATTTGACGTTGATTTAGGGTATTACAAAGGGAGGGTCATTACACTAGCTGAGTCGTTTTGTGATTGTTCTAAACAACCATATTTATATAATCCCTTAATGTCCCTATGGGTCATGAATAATTCACCATCCATCGTATGAAGAGTATTACGTTCACTAGTCTTAATGGATGTACCAACATCCTTTTCTCGATACATCTTGACTAGGAATATTTAAGGATATTATTTTGAATATTAGATTCAAAATCATGGTTACAACACATTGGAACCTGCAATCGATAAAGTATTTTCCCTAAGGATTTTCAACTTATATATGTTTAATATATTATTATCATTACAATATAACATCACATATAAAAGAAAACAAGACCAGAAACATACTTTACTTCAAACAATATTCTATTAGAAGGGTTAAGTTATATAACAATTTACATAATTGCTCATAAGGCACACCCTTAACTCTATCATCCCTAAGGCACACCCTTAACTTTATCATCCCTATGGCACAATCTTACCTCTATCACACCTATGGAACACCCTTAGTCTATCAATCTCCTACTTGCACTTGGGGCCAGTTATGGCCACTCATAACTATACTCTCGATAAGTTATTATAGACAAACTGAGAAAGGGCCTTTGTGAGTGGATATATAACATCATTACTTTATACCTACTATTTGATTATACATTTCCATAACTGATGATCTATTTTATCACGTGGTAATTACAAAGAACATTCTCATCCTATTACCAAGCTGTCGTTTACTTTTGCAAACTCTATTGCATCATTGCTATCACAATACGTTACTGGATTCTCAATTTTGCAAACCATCCTTAGCTTTCTTATAAATTTTCACACGTTTTTTTCATTGTGGAACTATTTAAGGTGATGTACTTAACATTTATAGTTAAACCAACCACAACATCTTGTTTGGAACATTTCCAACTAAAAGCCTCTTTGTAAAGCGTAAACATGAATTTAAGATTGTCTTACTATTTTCAATGCCACTTTCAAAGTTTGAGTTCGAATATCCTTCATACGGAGTTCATTATATCTAAAAACAATTCTCTCATATCTAATAAATACTCGAGAATAATCTTAACTATCATTCATTGAATTTAACTTGGATCCATTGCTCTCTTACTACACCAAGTGTATAAGTGAATTTTGGTATAGTACATAACATAACATATATGATGGTTTCTATCGCTGATGCATTAGGAATTCATCTCATATGTTCCATATTAAATATTTTAAAATGGTATCTGTATATATCGATTGAGACAATTCCAACATCCTCCTAGACCGAGAATAAAGGATGTCTCGTTCAAATCCTTGATCAAGAATTATACAACCAAGCTTTAACTAATTTTAAATTGGTGCATCATTACTAATTACTAGCGTATAGTATTAGAAATGTCTTAGTAACTTTTATTCTCATTGTTATACACACACGCTTTCTCTACATTTTGACTAAAATCAAGCTATTTGATTTCTCTATCAAAATACATGTTTAACATTTACATGCTTGTCTAAGATTATATCATAAAAATTCCACAAGCCTTATTATCGCTCCCGCCGATTTCAAGACATTTTAGCTATAGTGTACAAACGACCTCCTTTAAATCATTAGTTAAATGTTCTATTTCAAAGCCAATATGCCAAAAATCAACCATATTGTGCGATAATTTGTGAGTAGGATCAAAATGGACTTGCCACATTGACTGGCGAAATTGCTCCACTAATTTCAACATTTGAAACCAACGAGATAATTTCCCTTCAACCTTCCTTTAACATTTCCAGCTGCATTGGTCTTCTTTTCAAAGACTCATTTGTGATTGATGGATCAAATCATTTCAAGCACAATTCCCAAAATCAAATTTTGCCATGTACTCAAAATCCATTTTGGATATAGAGCATCATCCCATATGGCAGAGCCTATACTCTTCATGGCTCGTCAACAACTAAGGAGGTTTTCATCGCGAATAATCCATTTTCTTGATATCGATAAGAAACTCGTTGTTTCCCTTTAATGGCTTCCTATTAGAAATTCTAATAAGCATTATCCTTTTGGGCTTCGTTAAATTTGTATTATCTACATAATCCGTTTTCATGTTTGAATCTCGAATAACATCCAAGTCCATCGCACTACCACTAGTTTTTTCTAGAAATAAATTCCTTCAGTAAGAAGATGGTGTGTCTTGGAACAATAATTTGTTTCTCAATGCAATAGAACAAACATTCAAAACATTTTATGAACTTCCTATAGACTTTCATAAAATAGCTTTAGGATCGAGTTCACAAAACTTACATTTATAACATGGGTCCAACAACTACATGTTTTAAACTATTTAAGATGAGGTTTATTCCCAATTCATATCTTATATGGAATCATAATCTCATCTTTAGATGAAATCAAATTCAATATATATGCTTACTCCTACGTAAATATCTTAAAAAAAGTGGTAACCTAACTTCACCATTATCAATCTTACTTTATCCAATAGAGTCTGATTACTGCTTTCTATAAATCAATATGTAGCATATGGAGGAGTGACTTCTTGAATGAACACAGTTGTCCAACAAAAAAATGAACTTGTACATCATAAAAAAGAACGGATGCTTTTGGCTTTGGATACAAGCTCTGGTCCTCAAATCCTTTCTACAATCTTCTCGAAGCTCTCATCGATCTGGCTCACAGCCTCTCTCCAAGATAATCATTCAAGCCGATGATGAGCTTCTCATTCTTCTTCAAAGGAGTGTCAATGAACGAAATATCATATTTAGATAATGTGTTGAGCTAAACAACTTATTCTAAAGAAACATATCGTATTTTTTTAGATCAGCAAACTTCCTAAATAGAAATTACTTCTAAGCCATTGGAATAAACTTCCCTTCAAAGCAATCTTTAAATCGATCCCAAATGAACTGGTCCACAGGAATAGCTGCTTTAATGGGGTTCCAACAACCATTGTCCTTCCTTGAAGTTGCCTTGAATCCAACTTCCTCTTTTGAGCATCTTATAATTCAAGATCATCGAAAATACACTCATAGGTGTCTATCCAATCATAGACTTCCATCGCAGACTCTGTTCCTATAAACAAATTTCCACCAAGACTAACAAAATTTTTATTGAGCTTATCAAATTCAACTAGTTGCTCTTGCATTAGAGCACCGCCGCCTACTAGACTAGGAGTTGCATGTTGGATTTTATCATGTTCGCCATTATGGTAGCGAACATCATCTATATACTGGGGTTTGCAGCTACATTGGTGCCCGCTCTAGTCTCTTCTCTAGATATAAAATTTCTTAGCGTGTTCCTTGTATGCATGCTTAATTTATAAGCTGTAATAAGAATGATCGGCTTCTTATGAAGGAAAATTGCATAAATGGTATTCATGAATGCAATGCGAAAAAATGCATATATTATATAGTTTTGAAAACTAAAATATATAACAAGTATGTTCTCTCATATATCACTTATCCATGCTTGTGTGATAGCTCCTAACCTATCTCTAATGGATCCTAGTATCAACTTAAGTGAATTTCTCAACCTTTGATCCAGTACAACGTGCGATGACCTCTCCACCTTCGGTACCCAAAATATGAATAGTTGATGTCATAAGCAAGCTACATTGGTACCCGACCGACGGATGGAAGTAGTCAAGCTAAATATTATAATATAAATCACATTAATATTTATAAGACATCTCATAGTGGATATACAAAATATAGTAATGAACGAGACAGTAGCATAATCAAATGAACCAAAGTAAAACAGCATATCATAGTGTATGAGGTTCATCGAATTATACAAAATGGAGAAATAATAGAGTTTGTACATCTAAACATCAAATAAACTATAAATAACCATGTATAATATAATAAGTACTAGATAGCTCAACATAGCTCTAGACAACAAAATTTAAGCGATAACGACTCCAAATATAGATATATAAGAAAGTGCCTGCCTCCCACTTATCCTCCACACAACTCCATGCATTATTTCATATATGTCTCTTAATCTACTCATTTAAGAGTACCCGAGATGATCAGAAGTAATGCAAATAATCTTGGTTTGACAAAAGTTTGATATAAGCGATCTATAATATCAAAATAGATATAAAAGTCACTATATCGTAAATAGGAATATATGGTATGAAGAATAATACCTGACCTACCCTTGCATCCAACAAGTTAGTGCATAAAATAGTGTATGCTAAACTACCATCATCGTTATATGCATGTACTACTATTGTAAGTACACTCTATTATGTCTCGTGATATAACTCGATGACACCAACATTGTATGACAATCATAACAAACATAGAAACCACCACACAGTATACGTCTGTCAATCAAATGTCTTTGGATATATGATAACTCATATGATCACATTAAACAATCAAATGTCCTGGAAACTAGACCACCATCGAAAGGTCCAAGGTACATGGATTTCATAATAAAATACAGTGAGCATCCTTACATACCCCCTCCTTACGAGTATACATCGAAAACTCCAAGTTATTGATGATCCCTTGGCACACGTATTGATGGTAAAACCCCACATTTGTTCCACTTCACAAGTTCACATTATACCGCATCCGCCTTTTTCGATTATTGATAGATGTACAAGCACTTTATTCTTGAAGCGCTCAATCCAATCATCGAGTCATCGAAGTTTTGGGACTTCCATGGTTGTCTCACGAATTCCTGAGGTTGTTTATATATTAACCCCAAAGTAACCACATGCTATGCCTAAAGTGGTCATCTCAACATTCGTCTCAGGTAAGCAACTAGCAGCATCAATCAGTATTTTCCACTAACTTGATCCTTTGCCTAGCCATGCAATCAATCATGACAAAGCCCCGAAGCATGCCCTGTATTGTCACAAAAATAACCGGGATCGGTACTGATCGACCTCGATCGGTACTGATCAAGTTGGTTTTGTACTTATCCAAAAATTGGCTAAGTATCTCTGTCCCATTTTGAAACTCCATGTCGATCGATCGTCCCTCGGGGTCCATCCTGTCTATTCCTACCATAAGCCCGAAGTAACCATCATGTTTTCTCCATGCTTGCTTCAAAGAATATGCATGCCTCTTCTTCACTAACGCACTCGATCGGTACCTACCATATGGGTCGGTCGGTATCGACCAATCGTGACTTAGCCAAACTTTGGCTAAGTCTTTTTCTAGCCAAATTTCATCGCTCCAACTATGTTTTACCTCTTCGATCTATGTACAGTCTACTTTGCATCGATCTTACTCCAAACACTCTTGAGTCGATCCATTAAAGTTATTGTATTGCTATAGATATTCCTTTTTTTATGTAATCGAAATAGAATTGCAACTCGATAAGTCATTCCAACACGAAGATCCTTGTCCATAGAATGATCAAATTCCCAAATTTGCTTTGATCAGTGTTTCAACCATTCAAACATGCAATTAAACATCATATTACATTATGGAAATCAATATAACACCCAAGTTCTAATGTAACATTCATATGATCAATCATAACATGGGTATGCATGTTAAAATCATTTTAAAACCATTTAAATTCATTTATAAATCCTTTGTTAAATCACTTCAGTCCAAAAACACATTTTCAAGTTGAAAAGTGGATCCAAAATAGGTTCTAACCGTAAATAAATATTGTGAGATGATAAATCACTCATTTGTCGATGTAGAATCGATGAAAATCAACCAAATCAACCTAGATCCGATATGAACAGTTGTAAATCCAAATTACTATATCCGAAAATGCTAGTTTGAAAGTCTCTTGCTAATCCCCTTGCTAATCGACACTTAATCCTTTGATTTAACTAAATTTGGTATGGGTCTAAGATGATTTTGAGTGGAGATATTTTTAATGGAGGATTAAATATGTTTCTAGGAAGAAGGAAAGTGATTAGCTGTTGTCTCTTGCATTACCGCTAGTACAAATCCTAAAATGGTTTACTGGGCCTAATTATATGCTTAAGCTAATTATCACTATATCTTCCCAAGAACTGTCTAACTTGAAACTACGACATCTCTTAAACCGCTTGGCCAAAAATATATTATGCCCACTCTAGGAGTGAAAACCCATCATATCTTTCATTTGAGACATATTTTAGACCATGATTCGGCATCTATCAAAATTTATCGCCATTGCAAGATTTTTGGGTTAGAACTATCTATAATTAATTCTAAGGGTCAAAATTTCAAAACACAGCACTACCCAAAGTTTTAGTCCAATCTAAAATCATTTAGTTAGGAAAATAATATTTATGATCCATCGATATGTAAAAGTATGGGTTGTTCTACTGGTGGTTTAGAATCCACCAGATGTTAGGAGAAGATGAACAACGTTCACATACATGTGTTCGTCGATGGGAATTCTATCGGTTGAGAACACCGTCGAACAAATTTATAATAAAAATTACCGCAAGTTCACAGCGTACTATCGTAGTACGTAGTGAGTACGGGTTGATCCGTAGGGAATTGTTGATTTTAAATTTCCTATTCAATCAAATTATACCAAAGTCGAGAGTGAATTAAACTAGAAAATGAGAAAATTAACAAAAAGAAAGTGATAAAAAATAAGAGAGTAGAAGACAATTTAGAGGTAATTTCCACTCTCTAGATCGTATAAATCAACAAAATGAAGTTATGATCTCTCTTTTGGTCATTAGTGAGTTTAGTTGATTTGCTTATCATAAGTATGGTATATTTGTGCTATTAATTAGCCTAATATAAACCATCAAACTATAGCACAACCACTAATACACATTTAATTCTCATGAAATATGACAACAAAGTTGAAAGCAAAATCTATTTTAAGCATGGCCTATTAACTATTGTTTAGAAATATAGGCCATCAAATTTTAATTTCAACATTCACTTCTTTGCCATAATCATTTTAGGTGAAGAGGCAATTTGTGTTATGTTTGTTTAAGCATAGCCTATTTGGTGTCAACAATATAGACTATCAAATTCAAAGTTAAACAACAACATTAAACCGCTTCAAATGTTTCCATTAAGCACTAAAAGAGAACATAAACATCAAAATATTGCATCTACATACTAGAGAGCTTCATTACCCCTAAATTGAAGGGATTAGGCTCTCACATTTGTTATTAAATCAACAAATGTAGAAAACAACATGAAACAAACAAGAGGAAAAAGAGAGAAAAATTAAAAGAAAAACTAATTAATAAGAAATAAACACTAATCTACTTGCATGAAAAGTAAACTACACTACTAACATAAGAAGAGAAGCATGTAAAAGAAAAGAGCATGTAATAAATTGCATTAAAAAAATTACATGAAATAAAAATGGCTAAGTAGCCATGAAAAGAAAGAGAGAGCTCTCATTTTATTTTTGATCTAAACTAACTAAGAGAAGAGAGCCTAAGAGAGACTAAAGAAGAGAGGAGAGTTACATGAAACATAAGGGGTATTTATACAAGTTTACAACCCTAATTCCCTTTTTTGGGGAATGCCCAAACTACCCCTCTAGGAAGTGTGGTGGCCAAGTAACCATTAGCATCCAATAATCATCCATTAAGTGTGCATGAAGATATAATGGCCTTTTAACATGTGGATTAGCTCTAATTTGTACATTAAGGTAGGTGGGTAGGTGGGGTCTTCCATGATCATGGCTTTGAATTATTTATATCTTCATTTGTTCTCTTCACTCTTGTGCATGCATATATCTTCATGAAACCACTTGTAAAATTCACTAAAATTCCTAAAAAAACATAGAAAATTGCAAGCAAATTTTCACAAATTAATAAATGCACAAAAATGACCATTTTGCCCCTATATGAAGATGAATGTGTGACAATTTGAAAATAATTTTAATTTTGGTTTAAACAAGTTAAAATACCTAATATGATCATTTATTTAATTTAAATATATTAAATATGGTGGTAAAACTATACACATTTACGTGCACGTCAAATACCCCCATACTTATCTTTTTACTCGTCCTTGAATAAAGGAAAAAACTAAGATAAATCCGTTTTCGTAGGGAGCACGATTGCATTGAGCGTACCTAACAAGCCGTTAAACCTCTGGGTGTCCCTAGTAGGACGAGTGTTGTCTCGTGGGGGTTTTCAGCGGATACTACCCACAAAATCCAAATGCAGGATAAAAATATTTACAAATGCAAGATTTATTTACAAAGAGATGAATGCGAGTTTCTGAAAATATTTACAATGAAGGATTTACTTTTAAATTGACACAAATAAGTTAAATATAGGTTTTGGTCATTGTCATGAAAATTTAAGTCATTTACTCGTCAAAACATCCAAAAAAAATCCAGTTATCATAACAAATAGACTGTAGTTTAACTCGTTGTTTCGGTTGATAACACAGTGTAACTATGAAATGAATCCTTAGTTGATTATCAAAGTTTATCAAAGTGGTATTTTCATTTCTCTTCAATAACAAGTCAAATCAAACAAGTTAAAATAGTGCTTGGATTTCATTTGCTTACTCTCTCTATTTTTCTGAAATTTTTATTGATATTTACAATATTTATATATGCCTAACTCAGATAAACTGAGGCTAGATATATTACCCACGCGCTGCCTTGCGGACTAATGTGAGGGGAATACAGAGCGTGGCGAGTGAACACACAACTGTGAACACTTATTGACTGTAGGCGTTATTAGTAAAATAATTTTTAAATACACACACCTAACTCAGATAAACTGAGGCCAGATATACCGATCATGCACTGCCTTACAAGCTTACGTGATAAGGGCACAGAGCATAGCGAGTGAACACACGAGTGTGAACACATGACTCTAGGTGTTTATTAGGAAAAATATATACGTATATACAAAAAAATTTGTTTTTTTGAAGAGAGAGTTTTGCGAAATCATCTTAGCAGTAATTAACTCAAAAGACAAAAAAATGTTATATCCTTTTATTTAAATCCACCACTTTTTTAAACAAAGATTTTCAATTAAGATTACTTCATAATTATCACGTATGAATCTTCCTATATACTAGTTAAACCATCGTTATTTGTAATCAAATTTTAATTTTATTTTTGTTAAGACAAATAAATTTTTAAAAATTTCACTTTAATTAACCAAAACCATATATTTATCCTATAGTGTTTCTTTAAAAATAAATCAATATGCTTAAAAAAATTATTATTTTTTTGTTTTTGAGATTTTTTTTTTATTTTGTTTTAAGTTTTTGAATTTTTTTTTAAAGTTTTGAAAAAAAATAAACCATGAAAAATCAAAAATGAAAATGATGAGACTCACCTCACACTTGATTTTGACTGTGTCCCCACAGTCAACCCAAGTGAAAGGAGAGAATAAAAAATAAAAATATGACCTATATTTACATGAAAGTGAACGGTATTTACACGAGATCAGAAAGTATATCGTTAAATAGTAAATGAAATGGTCTTCCAAAGACCGATTCATTTATCTCGTCAAGCATACGAGACACAGCTTAAGCTCAAAAAATAAAATCATAAAAGATTTCGTAGTTGAATGTTGATTTAGAAAAATGAATGTCATTTTATTACAAATCGAACGAGTTGTTTTATTTTCAATGATCTTCGGTGTTGATAAAACAATTGGTTGAAATTCAAGTTTATTTTCACCAAATTTAATTTCAACCTTATCATCTACAAATTCTTGAAAATTATTGACTTCAAAATCGAAATGGTGATTTAAATCTTCCCTTTCAAAATTCAATAACTCGTCTTCGAAAAGTCCAAAGAAATTATGTTCATTAAATTCGTCTTCCTTTGTTGGATTATCAACAACTTCATTGCATATATCAATTTCAAATCCAAAGTTGTTGTATTCAAATTTTCAAAATCGGAGAAAGGAAGATCGAATTTCAAATCGAGTTTCTCGCCCTCAAAAGAATCGAAATCCAATTCAATTACCGTTTTTTAGATAACTTCATTAAGATTGTCGTTTTCACTTTCAAAAGTTGTTATTTGAAAATCGTCAATTATGGTAAAAGATGGATTATTACTCGTCTCATCACACGTTGTGATTTGCTTTTGTTGCTCATGAATTTTTTTGTATGTTTCATGCAACAAATCTGTGTGATCATTGTAAATCTCGTTCATTCGCTCAACAAAATCCAATTTATAATTATTAACTTGAGAATTTTCGATTTGTTCGATAAGCGGTGGATTATCATTTGATTCTTCATAAGTTGGGATTCGATTTTGTTTCTCACAAATTTTTTTATAGGTTTCACGCAACAAATCCTCGTAATCTTTTTCCATTTGCTCAACTAAATCAAATTCATGATTATTAATTTGAGAATTTTCAATTTGAATTTGTTGAGAACAAAAATTTTCACTCGCATCGTAGTCGAGATTATTTCTATTGCCAAAATTATTTGAAAAGTGGATCACATTTTCGTTTTGATTTTGAAATTCATTTTGGAGTTCGAAATTGAATTGGCATGAGTTATACTCGAAATCATTTGAATTTTGAAATGAATTCAAATTTTGGTTATTTTGAAAACTTTGATTTGGGTTATCACACAAATACGAATTACACAACTCACTCATCCTTTGATTATTTTGTGTAGTGAGTTCAAGTAATGACGAAATCGATTCGATGCATTTTTCAAGAGTTGAGGGTTGGTTATCGTTTTGAAAATTTTGTGGTTCAAAATTCGAATTGTTTAAACAATAGTCGTTGTTGAAATATCCATAAGAATTTGGTGTGAAGTTATATGGATTATATTGATTTTCATAATTATTGTAAAATTCAGGCAAGTAGGGAAACTCGGACATTTTTCAAGAATGTTTTTTTTTTATTTTTTTATATAGGAAAGGTATTCACAAAAAGAATTTATTTTTCAAAAGGAAAATTCAATTTTTGTTTTGTTTTTTGGTTTTTAATTTTTTTTGTTTTTGAAAAGATTTTTAGTTTTTAAAATTTTTGTTTTTCTATGAAAAAAAAACTAATTAAATTTTTTTTTTGAATTTTTGGATTTTTGATTTTGAAAATTTTCAAAGGAAAAGGATTTAAAAAATTTCAAAGGAAAAAGGAAAAGGAATATTTACAATTCTTTTTAGTTTTTTATTTTGAAATTTTTTTTAAAAAAAAATATGCATGAACTATTGCAACTAATTGAATGCAAGGGTTTAATTACAAAATAGCTCCTAACCCAAAATTGTAAAATCACACTTTGTCTTAAATCAACAAGTTAGTTCTCAGCCAGGAAACAGACAGGATTTATCAGTGCACCACAAATCACCGTAGCAATGCAGCCGAAGGTTTAAGTACCTTTAGAGGAACAACCACTATAATATTTACGAATCATCGTAATATTTATAAATGGTTATTACTCTACCGTAGCCTAGACACCAAGAAATTAAATTGTTCAAAGAAGATAAATTGTCAATATTCAAAGAAGACAAATTGTCAATATACAATTAAGTGTTATCGATGTCTAACCTTTATCATCAACAAATTCTAGGATGAAATGCAAAACAGAAATTAAACGTGAATTAACAATGCAACTACAAATGGATTTTTTTGTTTTTGTTTTTTTTTAAATGCAAGCAAACAATAATGCAAGGTAAATAAAAACAATAGATAATGGTTAAAAACAGCAAAAAAAAATTATAATCAAGCAAGCAGTTATTTTTTGGCAAGCTAAGTGAAGCAAGCAACTCTTCCAATCTGCTTTGGCAACCTGAAATAAAAACAAGATATATATATATATATATATACACACGGTTTTTTTTTGTATATCAAAGAAGAAACTAAAATAAATGAAAAACAAAACAAATTAACTAAAGCAATTAAAAACAACTCTTTTGTTTTTTTTATATGTATAAGGATAGAATGGAAATAAAAACAAATGAGTTTTTTTTTATTTTTTAACAAGAAGACACTTTAACAAAAGAAAACAAAAGAGTTTAAAACAAACAAAACAAACTAATTACACAACAAAAACAAAACAAAGAGTATTCAGCCCAATATGCACAGTATCCCACGAGCCCAATATGTATTTTTTTTTCCTTTTGTTTTTTAATAAAGGAAATCAAAGAACCAAAGGCAGTTAAAAAAAAGAGACAACCCAGCCCAATATAACAAGTAACCGCCTACTTCAGACCTTTTTTTTAACGTACAAACTTCTCAATTCAGCCCTTCAAAATCAATTCCAAAAATCAATTTTTAAAATCAAAATCTTTTCCCAAATTCGTAAATCCCCAAGTTTCGATTTTTACTTGTATTTGTGGTTCGATTATTGCAAGAACATGGGTTGGTCGCGAGTGAAGATGGAGGCGAGGCGTTCAAAGTCGGCGAGATAGAGTATTGCGGTGGTCTGGAATTGGAGGAGGATGGTTCAGCGTTTTTGGTGTTGCGTGTTCGAGTGTAGCAATGGCGATTCGAGGAGGTCGCAAGTGATTGGGGAGGAGAAGAGTCGAGTTCGAGTTCAGGCGTGAGTTGCTGTTGTTCGATTGTGGCAATGAGTTGTAGGGTTCTGGTGATGTTGTATGAAGATGAATGGCGGTGATGAGTGGTTTGTGGAAGAAATGATGAATGTTGGCTGTGGCAATGGACGGTAGGTGGTATAATGTGACAGTGGGTTTGTTTTTTTTTCTTTTTTCTTTTCAAGAGTATTGATTGTCAGAAGTAATGCAGTGGGTGGTATAGTGTGACAGTGGAGTAGCAATGAAGGTGAAAGTGGTAGTTGAGTATGGCAATGGGTGATGGGCAGAAACTACTTGCGACTGAAGTTTGCTATGTTGTTATGGCTGCACTATTTGTTTTTATGTAGAGTGGTCGAGATACTTGTTGTTTTATGAAGATGATGTACTGATAACTGTGGCTGCTATTGTGGATGATGGAGCAGTTTCAGGGATGTGTTGGCGATTATAACAGAATTGATGTTCATTGTTTGGATCTAAAGGCATTGATTTCGTGGTTGATGATGATGGACTGGAAGGTGTATGTATGTAAGTAGTGGTGATAGGTAGTGATGTGAAGGAGTATGTGGTGATGACAGTTTTGGGTATGTAGTTGTTGCTGATGGGTTTGTGGTTGTTGTGGTTTTGTGTGGGAGGTGAAGGTGCTATTTGAGATGGTGGATTTGAAGTGGCAGAGATATGGTTAGGCAAGTTTCAGGCAAGGCTATATGCAATGGATGGCTTTGGTCTGCACTTGTAATTGTTTTTGAAGTTGGCAGAAGTGGAAACAAGATAGGTTGTAAATGAAGTGTTAAAATGGTAGGGTATGTACTGTTGTTGGTGATGTAGATGAGCAAGAAGTGGTGGGAAATGATTGCAAGTGGCAAATGGCAGCAGTTGTGATGGCAAATGGTAATTGTTTGATTGATGATCAGGTTGTGTATGCAGTTTAACAGTGGCAGAAACGGAGGATGTGATGTGTAGATCTGTGGGGAGTTTTTTGACAGGGGTTGGATGGAAATATGAAGTGTTGTATGATGGTTTATGGTGGAGGTTAGGCAGAGAAAAACTATG
This sequence comes from Allium fistulosum, assembly GCA_030737815.1. NCBI lineage: Eukaryota > Viridiplantae > Streptophyta > Magnoliopsida > Asparagales > Amaryllidaceae > Allium > Allium fistulosum. Next base: position 1,532,089,192 of record CM060902.1, read on the forward strand.
TACAGGAGAAATATGTGCACAGTGCACAGTTTTCTCTTCTTCTTTTTTCTTTTTTTTAAGAAGAGAAAATGTAAATGCGAAAGGAATTTTAATGTAAAATGCAAATGCAATGAAATAAAATGTTTTTGTTTTTGAAATGAGCTTGTGTTGTTTTTTTTAATATTTTGAAATGCGAATGCAATATGAAAAGCAACAAACACAACAACAAGCACACAAACAAAATTAAAAACAAAAATCACACAAACACACATATTTTTATATGCAAGTTAACACACAACACAAGCACACAATAAAATCAAACGAAAATATTGTATTGGCAAGTATTGGAAGATGTTGGTTGATGTTGCAGATTACTGTTGTTGGTTGTATTGGCAAGTGAGTGGGTATGACAATGCAGGAGGGTTTTGTGGCAGAAAGGAAGGTTGTAAATGAACTTGTAGGTTGTAGCAACTGAAGTGCTGTGATATGTGAGCGGTGTTATGATGTGAAGGTGGGGTTGGCTTAACAGCAGCTGATGGTTGGTGTAGCAGTGTTTGGGTGGAATGGAAGCAGCAGCAATATGAATATGGTTGAAGTGCACTGTGATATGGTTGAAATGCACTGTGATATGGTTGAAATGCACAAATGTAGGAATGTGGTTGTGGTGTTGGCGAGGAAGTTGAACTGAAGGGGAAGAGCAGCTTGTAGGGGGATAGAAGGGGACGAGGTAGAGGAGGGATGTGATTGAGTTAGGCAGTGTGTTTGGGTATGTCTGAAGGTTGTTGAGTGTGCATCACTGTGCACAGAAGTGTTGGATTGTTGCAGAGGGGTGAGAATGAGAACTCAATGTAATAATGCATAGTTTTGAGTAGCAATGTAAAGTGAGATGTAAAAAGAAAAATGAAAACGCAATGAATAATTTTTTTTTCTTTTTTTTCGAATGAAATTGTGTGTATTTTTTTTAATGAAGAGATACAAATGCCAAATGAAAGTAGACTAGAAAACAAGCAAACAACAAAATTAGCACAAAAATCACACACAAAATAAAAACACACAAAAATCAAAAGAAAATAATTTGAAGAATAGAAAATTGAAATCAAAACAACTCCCCAGCAACGGCGCCAAAAACTTGTTCGTCGACGGGAATTCTATCGGTTTAGAAAACCGTCGAACAAATTTTAATAAAAATTATCGCAAGCGCGCGGCGTACTATTGTAGTACGTAGTGAGTACGGGTCGATCCGCAGGGAATTGTTGATTTTAAATTTCTTATTCAATCAAATTATACCACAGTCGAGAGTGAATTAAATTAGAAAATGAGAAAATTAACAAACAGAAAGTGATTAAAAAAATGAGAGTATAAGACAATATAGAGGTAATTTCCACTTTCTAGATCATATAAATCAACAAAATGAAGTTATGATCTCTCTTTTGGTCATTAGTGAGATTAGTTGATGTGCTTATCATAAGTATGGTATATTTGTGCTAATAATTAGCCCAATATAAACCATCAAACTGTAGCACAACCACTAATACACATTTAATTCTCATGAAATATGACAACAAAGTTGAAAGCAAAATATATTTTAAACATGGCCTAATAACTATTGTTTAGAAATATAGGCCATCAAATTTTAGTTTCAACATTCACTTCTTTGCCATAATCATATTTAGATGAAAAGGCAATTTGTGTTATGTTTGTTTAAGCATAGCCTATTTGGTGTCAACAATATAGACTATCAAATTCAAAGCTAAACAACAACATTAAAACACTTCAAATGTTTCCATTAAGCACTAAAAGAGAACATAAACATCAAAATGTTGCATCTACATACTAGAGAGCTTCATTACCCCTAAATTGAAGGGATTAGGCTCTCATATTTGTTATCAAATCAACAAATGTAGAAAACAACATGAAACAAACAAGAGCAAAATGAAAAGAAAAACTAATTAACAAGAAACAAACACTAATCTATTTGCATGAAAAGTAAACTACACTACTAACATAAGAAGAGAAGTATGTAAAAGAAAAGAGCATATATTAAATTGTATAAAAAAATTACATGAAATAAAATTGGCTAAGCAAACATGAAAAGAAAGAGAGCTCTCATTTTATTTTTGATCTAAACTAACTAAGAGAAGAGAGCCTAAGAGAGAATGAAGAAGAGAGGAGAGTTACATGAAACATAAGGGGTATTTATACAAGTTTAAAACCCTAATTCACTTTTTTGGGAAATACCCAAACTACCCCTCTAGGAAGTGTGGTGACCAAGTAACCATTAGCATCCAATAATCATCCATTAAGTGTGCATAAGATTTAATGGCCTTTTAACATGTGGATTAGCTCTAATTTATACATTAAGGTAGGTGGGTAGGTGGGGTCCTCTATGATCATGGCTTTGAATTATTTCCATCCTCATTTTTTCTCTTCACTCTTGTGCATGGATATATCTTAATGAAAGCACTTGTAAAATTCACTAAAATTCCTACAAAACAATATAGAAAATTCCAAGTAAATTTTCACAAATTAATAAATGCACAAAAATGACCATTTTGCCCCTATATGAAGATGAATATGTATAATTTGAAAATAATTTGAATTTTGGTTTAGACAGGTTAAAATACCCAATATGATCATTTATTTAATTTAAATATATTAAATATGGTGGTAAAAATATGCACATTTACGTGCACATCAACTTGCACGATGAACAATAAACTAGGGCTGTTACGGTTGAATCATCAACCGCTCAACCGCACCAACCGTTCATGCGGTTTCCATCTATAACGGCAGCGGTTGAAGATTAGATAACCGTGGTAAACCATCCAACCATACATGATTGTTTTGTACATTAATACTATGTGCCTTTATGAACTAATAACATATGCATGCATATTGGACGTTTTATAAATAAATAAATAAATTTACAAAAAATAGTTAAAGCTATATGAATTTATCATCAATGATGCATATACTCGAAAATATATGAACAAAATGCTTCAAAACTGAAAATATAATGGTTAACCATCATAGACGGTTGTGGTAACGGTTATAAGAATTTATAACCGTCAACAACGGTTACAATTACGGTTAGTGATAAAAATGACGGTTACTACAACCATAACACCTAACAATAAACACACAAAGAGAGATAAAAATCCTTTTCCAAAATCAATTTATAAAATTTAAAAACAAAAACATAATAAATGTAAATGGTTTTAAATTCAAAGATTTTTGTTTCTTCTTTCATAATGAATATATATATATAATGATAATGAAAATAAGGTATACTTAATAATCCAACAAGTCAACAACACCTTGAACTGTTTGCTTTGCCTTTGAGGGATCCTATCTCTAACTCAATGGTGGAGTTGCAAAGTCTACCATTATGATGTAATATTTTATAGAGAGAATTAATTATTGTATCTAAGAAGGGGGCATTTAGGTATATTTATAGCAACACTAATATCCTATGTAAAATATCTAATTCGGATGCACCATTTAGGTAATAACCCAATATAAGTGAAATCTTATTCCACTTAACTAATTAAATCCATTTAATTAGTTCATACCTACATATATTTTAGCCTGTCTTATTTTAAAATAATTTTAAAATCCAGCCACCTGAATAATAAATAACTAATACATATTATTTATTATATTTAAATTATTATATTAACCCAACAAGGTAATTAAATAAATGTATAATAATTATATATTTCATTATTAATTTAGCCCCTTTAATATTATTAAAAAAATTAGTTAATATAACCATTATATTAGTTTCTCCATATTAAAAATTTATAACTTTTATTTATTATTTTAATAGATTATTTTCGATCAAAAATTGAAAGTTATGGTTGTATGACTCCTAGTTGCAAGCTCAGCCAAGACAATATTTAACAATTTAAATAATAAAGCATGTACGGAATTTGTCAAAACACAATAGTTTGACATGAGTTCAGCTACTTACATATTATCTTGGTGAAATCCAATTTTTTATCTTTTAAAATCACATCCCTAAGCAACGATATATTATGCACGTTCTCTCTTTGTTTGCTCTATATCCTTTAGATATCTAAAGCTCAATCAATGGTCAAAACTCTATTAATATCTGTAGTTAATTGTGAAGTCCGACACTAAAGTCCATAGTTTAAGCCGATAGCAATTAACGATTAACCAATAGTCTTTGGTTAGAGTCTTTGACTAGAGTCTTTGACTAGACATTGATTACCAATTATGATGAAACTAACCTTCTAGTAGACAGGGATGATTCCCCTTTTCAATAATGTTTCACTTCAAGTAGTTCAACTTATATACAACTATAGTCTTAACATGACCAACGTTGTCGTGTAATTTACCATAATAAAGTATAGTTTAGACACTCAAGATTCCCAACATTCACAATTCAAAAGATAATTGCACATCATCACTTTAGGTCTTCTATTTGACTTTTAACCTATAGAAGACTCATGATGAGTCATTTTGTAATTGTTTCAAACAACTACACATATGTAACCCCTTGTTTCCCTAATCAACAACCATGAATAATGTATCATCCATCATATAAAGATCAGATATGCACTAGTCTCCATAGATATATTGATATCTCGTTCTCGATACATCTTGACTACGAACATTTGAGGACAAGCATTGATTTTAATTGATTCAATACTCATTGTTATGGAATCATGCGTACCTGCAATTGATTAAATAATTTTCCTAAGGATTTTATACTTGTATGTATTTAGCATGTGTTATAACATTATTTATAGTTCAATATAATAATATATACAATAGAAAATAAAACATGATTACTTTATTCAAACAAGATTCACTACAAGGGTTAAGTTATATAATCAAACTCCTAGGGCTCACCCTTAACTCTATAAATTTCTCTCTTGCACTTGTGCTAATTATGGTAGCTCATAACCAGACTAATAATTGATTTTCCTAGACAAAAATAATAAAGGGACTTAGTGTGTAGATTATAATATTATTATTTTGTATCTATTTTTCGATTATACTTCTCAATCACTAATAAACTCTTTTATCATGTAGTAATTATGGAGAAAATATCTCGACCTCTTATCAAGCCGTCACTTCCCATTGTATTCCATATCGCATCATTGTTATCACAATATGTTGTTGGATTCTCAATGGTGGGAACCATCCTAAATTTATTAAAAAATTGCAAACATATACATCTCTCATTGTGATAGTATTCAAGGAGATGTACTTAGCCTTTTGTGATGACCGCCCTACACCACCGGCACCCAATATACCTGAATAGTGCGCTGTAGTGGTGCCAAATCGATGCAGGGCAACCATCAAGGGTTGTAAAGTAAACAACACAACACAGAACTCATCGTATATCTCAAAGTGCATCGAATAAAATATAATACTAAACATCTCAGATATAAAACAGGCGAGATAGTAAACAACTGAATGAATCACGTAATCGGAATGCATAAATCCATACCGTATACTGCATAAAAATAGAGTTATACATAAAATAATAACTCATAAATAACTGTCTCTAGGTAATAAAGGCACTATCAAGCTCCATAGTGTTGTGCAACGGAATAGAAAATAAGTAAATGTAGCAATACGAGAGTATAGCCTCCTGTTCGCCACCTGTCCAACTTCACTTGCTCACCAACCTAATATCCCTAATCTACTCATCTAAGAGTACCCTGAGTAATAAGAAGCAAAACATAAAACCTCGGGTCAGACTGAGACAACAGTCTGGTGTGAGCGGTAGTAAACCTCTAAATACTATTAAACCGCTATAATAGTACAAATGGTATGAAAAGTCATACCTGACATATCCTTACATCCATAGAGTTAGCATATATACAAAATATATGCTACTCTACATTATAGTCATCATAGGAGTACTATACATCAAGGTACTAAGCGGTGCCTAGATATCTACATCAATAATATCGGTCTCATGTGACATCCCCAGAGTGATAAGTAATCAAACAAACATAATGTCCATTATCCATCCTCGCATTCACTCACTTAGTGCGTTGGATACATGATAACTCGAATGACTCGAGACTACTCAACATCCCGGTTCCTCGGTATTCGAACCATGCCACTTAGTAAGCCAGGAACCAGATCGCCCATTACGGCTGATCCAGGATAAAGATTGCCCGTCATGGAGATCAAGACCCATCTTGGTCCGAATAGGTACTTAATTTTACCCTTGCTTTACGGGTGCTCTCCGAACCTTCGAGTAATAATGATCCCTTTACACATGTCATATATAGCAGAGCTCATCCTGGAACTAGTCTTATGACTTTCGTCTTGATGTCACCGCAGTAGGGACGATTCTCTATAGTCATCGTCAATCATAGAATACCCTCATACATCCCATAGCCATCACCCAACAGTTCTCACGGTCCAACTCATAGTCCGCAATTCTGTGTCTCAATGTATAGCTATCCATTATCGAAGCCTTCTCTTCCCATCATGGAATTATCATCATAAAATCACGGGTTGTCATCATCAAAAATCGCCACCAAACTATAGGGTTCGGTACCGACCCCTATACTTAGCCATATTTTACAAAGTGTTTGGCTTGTCATGAGTTTGAGTGACCACACACCCAAAACTCGAGCCAAACCTCACCGCGTCTCGAAGCAAGCTTGTGAAAACTCAAAGCAACTAGCCAACTCGAGCCAAACCTCACCGCGTCTCGAAGCAAGCATGTGAAAACTCGAAGCAACTAGCCAAATATCTTAAAGCATCACTTTTCCTTCTACCTCGAACCATCACCATCGATCCATGCCTACCCCGACCCAAGACTTCTCTCAACTAGGTCATGCTTCACCCCTTGGCTATCCTCCATCGATCGCATGTCCATACCGACCGGTACGCATGGTTCAGTATTGAACCATGGTCAATGATCCCCAACTTAGCAAAAATCCATCCTCTTTACTCCACTATCTTTCCATAATTCTAAGCTATTGTTCGTGACTCCAAGCTCATACCCTAAAACTCAAGGTGCTTCTACCGACCCATGCCTTAGTAGTTCCATCTATCCTTTATGCAAGATTCAAGCCTTCATATGAACGATTGATCACTTAAGGTTTTCCTTACATCCCAAAGCGAACAATCCTTATCGTTCACCACTTGAAGGAAACGCTTAAAAATTCAGAGCGAACCATCCTCTAACTCAAGCATGCCTCGAAGCAATCATATACCGATCCATCACACTAAATTTACCCTGAATCATCAACATCTCAAGCATAAGAACTCCAAACGAGTTGAAACTTGGAACATAGTCTTATAAGGCCTTCCTTTCGCCTCATATCGCACCAATATTGTACTCCTATCGATTGATCCATACCAATCCCTAATGTGTTCCTAAAACTAAGTCACCCTTCGAACGACATTTTCAACCAAACAAACATCACACATTCAAGAAATCATCACAAACAACATACACTAACAAACACATAACCAAACATGTTGGTGTGAATCCAAAATCTAAGGGTAGTATCCATAAGAACAAAAGGAGATCCATATGAACATAAATTTAAAAAACTTTTCCAAATTGTTTGAAATTTACACATGCGGTTAAAAATTGTTTAAAACATACTTTAGAGTTCAAAAATCATTTAAAAACATCGTTAATCATTTAACAGTGGCTAATTAGTGAGTAGACGAAACCACTCACCTAAATCTAAAGAAATCCAAATAGGTACGAATTCCAAGAATGAACAGCAGCTCCAAAATGATCTCCAGCAGGCAATCTTCAATCTAAGGTGCTAATCTCACTAATCTCCCTCTAATGACACATTTTGGCTATTTAAAGTAGGGATTATGGTAACTTTTTGACTAAAACGATGGTTAATAGGGAATTCTCTCTATTTTTAGGAAGTGTGAAGTGATTGGGAGAACTCCCATCAGCCCTAACCTTATGTTGATCCCAAAATGGGCTTTTGGCCTACCCATTAGACCACTAATTACCCATTAAGCTGTTTAAAATCCAATGAAACTTCAAACAGCCATAACTCCCTAATGGTAAGTCAACTTTCCTAATACGACCACTGTACAAAAAAACCACCATCCTAATCTAATGGAAGTAGTTTCGGACCCCAATTCGGCTCTTATCAAAAGTTATAGGCCATACAAGACTTTTAGGTCAAAATCGTTCAATAAAAATTCTAAGGATGGAATATGACTGTAGTAGTCATTTCCCAAAATCATAGTATCATACGACCACATATAAAAATAATATTAATATTATACGATCGTCTAATACATAGAATACGGGTCATTACATTCTCCCCTTTTAGGAATTTCACCTCCGAAATCCTAAAAAAAATTCAACAATGTCATTCCGCATGCCTAACAATCGTATACAGGCATAGATTACCATCACACATAAAACATGCATACACAATGATCAAATGAAAACATAACATCCAACCATATCCTAGCTTCCAGAACACTACACTAAGGTATATACTTCATGATATCATAAGTGAAAGTAAAAGTAAAAGCGATAAATAGAAAGTCTCACAAAGTAAAGAGCTCTGGATAAGCTATCCTCACGCTCTCCTCTATCTCCCAAGTGCAATCGTCTTCGCTTTCGTTCTACTGAACCTTCACCAGCTTCACCTTCTTCCTCCTAACTACTTCGTATCACATCTGACGATACGAATAGGTCGACGAAGTCTTGAAGCCTCTAGTTCAATCTCGATACCGTCTAATTGATCTGATGTGATAGTTATGCCCGAGCCATGCATAAATTTTCACAAGTGAGAAATGTGGAACACATTATGCACTCCCACCATTCTATGAGGTAAGTCGACTCTATAAACAAGGTTCCGAAGCCTCTATAGTATCAGAAAAGGACATATAAATCTTAGTGCCAACTTCCATTTACTATCGAACCGAAATTACATTCTTCAATGGAGAGATCATGACAAATAGCATATCATCGAAAGAGAACTCTAGATCTCTACATCTCTTATCGGCGTAGCTATTCTGTCTATCTTGAGCAACTTTCATCCGTTGTCTAATGATCTCGATCTTCTTCGAAGTTTCTCTAATCATATATGGCCCAAGTATCAGTTTCTTGCATACTTTCCACCAACACGAAAGAGCATTGCACGGTAGGCCATATAACACCTCAAATGGTGCCATACCGATGCTGGATTGATAATTGTTGTCGTATGCGAACTCAACGAGATGTAAGTGATCATCCCATGAGCCTTTAAAATCAAGTATATAGGCACGCAAGAGATCCTCTAAGATACGATTCACTTTCTCAATTTAGCCGTTAGTTTGAGAGTGATAATATGTGCTGAGGTGTAGCTCTGTCCTTAATGCCTCTTGTAAGCTCTTCCAAAACCCACTAGTAAAAAACGGGTCTCGTTCACTCATAATGCTCTTCAACACACCATGGAATCGTACTATTTAGTTCACATACAATTCAACCAATTTGGCTGCCATTTTACCTGACTTAATAGGTATAAATCTGGCACTCTTAGTTAATCGATCGACTATAAATCAAATGTTGTCGTACCTTGCTCGAGTCCTCCGTAGTCCATCGATGAAATCCATTAATTCTTGTTTCGATTTCCACTGCAAAACTTCTAGTGGTTGCATCAAACCACTAGGCTTCTTCTGCTCTGCCTAATCAACTAGTAGTTTAGACACTTCAAGATGAATGCCCAAACATCCTTCTTCATCCCTTCCCAATAGAATTTTGCCTCACGGAACATCTAATTGCTGCTGGGATGTATAGTCAATTTCGAATAATGGAGCTCTCATAGCACCTCGTCCCTCAATCCATCGACATTGGGAACAAATAATCTCTCGTCCTTACAGAGCCAACCATCACGGTCGAGTCCATCTCTACAGACTCTACTCCAGCTTCAATCTTTGAAATGATCTTAGCTAATTTAGCATTACACCTCTGACTAGTACTGATCCACTCAATCAGAGTAGCTCTGATGGTCAAGCTTGTTAATATCTTTAGCTCTAGCTCATGTCTCGGTTGGAAATCGTAGCCAACAAAATACTCTAGTTGCGTCCACTCTAGGAACATAGCTCCCAAGCTGGCATGTCGCCCACTCAATGCATCAACAACTGCATTCCCTTTAATCGAGGTATATGCAATATCAACGTCATAGAAGGCTAGGAACTCTAACCATCACTGCCAATGAAGGTTAAGACAATTCTATGGAAAGAGGCACTTCAATGATTTATGGTCGGTGAACAACTCGAACCTCTCTCCTAAAAGATACTGCCTCTAGATCTTTAATGCAAACACAATCGCTGCTAACTCTAAATCATAGGCCGGGTATTACTTCTCATATGGCTTCAGTTGTTGAGTAGCATATGCAACAACTTTACCATTCTACATCAATACTTCACCCAATCCAGTACCACAAGCATCCATGTATACCATCATCTCTTCATTCCCACTCGGAATGGTCAATACTAGTGCACCCGTCAACTTTTCCTTCAGACTCATGAATGCCTGCTTGCATCTTGCATCCTAAATAAAATTCTGATTCTTTTTTGTCAAGTTAGTCAACAACGTAGTTACTTTAGAGAAGTCCTAGATAAATAGTCTATAATATCTAGCTAACCCCAAGAAACTTCTTATATCTATAGCGTTCTTGGGTCTAGTCCAATCTAGGACCGATGTGATTTATGCAAGATCCATGGAAATGCCCTGCTCAGAAACAACGTGACTCAAAAATCTCACCTCCCTCATCCAAAAGTGACAGTTCGAAAACTTTTCTTTTAGTCGTTGCTCTCTCAATACCTCAAGCCTGATCCTCAAATGTGTCCTATGTTCCTCTTTCCGTGAGTAGACAAGAATATTATTGACAAACACAAGCATGAATTTATTTAGTCGACTTCCAAAAGCATGGTTCATAAGACCAACAAAGTAGGTCGGTGCATTGGTTAGCCCGAACTACATAACCAACCACTCATTGAAACTAGACGATGTAAGAAAAGCTGTAATCGGCACACTCTCCTTCGCTACTCTTAGTTGGTGAAATCCCATTGCAAGATCTAACTGAAAAAATACTCTAGCACCATAAAGTTGATCGAACAAGTCATCAATATGTGAGAATGGATACTTTTTTCTTCGTCACTTTATTCAGCTCACGCTAATCACACACAATCTAAGCGAACCATCTACCATTATGACGAATACTACAGGTGCTCCCTACTTAGAAATACTCCTACGAATGAACCCTCGTCGAAATAGGTCATTCACTTACACCTCAAGCTCTCTTCGCTCTTTAAGTGCTATCCCTACTCAACGTCAGCACTATCGGTCTAACATCTTTAACTAAATCAATACGGAACTCGATCTCTGTATATGGTGGAAGTTTGGTCAGCTCCTCAAATACTACTAGATACTCTCTAGCAATAGGCACTAATGACAACTCGCCATGTAGGATATCGAGCGAATATAGAAAACTGACCATCACGTCATCGTCCGGTAGGCAACCTAACACTACCGTCCTCCATCATCTACCCCTATCATTACCAATAAATTCTCACAATCCACCATCACTCCGTATCTATGAAGCCAGTCCATCCCTGAAATAACACCAAACCCAATGAAACCAAAAACAAAGCAATCACAATCAAAAGAGCATTCATGACTCAATAAGACCAAACCAAGACAAACCATACACAGGCTAGTGGAGCCTCCAATAGGGTTTATAACAATCAAAAGTTGGTCAATAATTTTGGATATCAATCATTGTCTATCTACCAAATCACTAAATATGAAGGAATGTGAAGCCCTGGTTTCAAATAAAACTCATACAGGAACATCATAAATAGAAAGCATACTTTGAATAACGATGCCTTTCCCCTTCTCTTTCGTCGATGGTGCGTTCGACGAAGTCGAAACGGCTTTGATAGCATATGTTTCACCATTTGCTTCTTTTTTAATGGCTTTGGATAGTCCTTCTGAATGTGCCCAAGCTTGTTGTAGTTGTAGCATTTCTTTCCCTCGGTTTTGCAGTCTCTACTATAATGACCCTTCTCTAACATTTGTAACAAGTCGTAGTTAGGTTGCCCTTCTTTTGGCCACCTTTGTTTTGAAACTTCTTCCTCTTATTGTTCCACTTCTTCTTGCCTCCTCCGTCTAATTGCAGGTTTGGCTCTTCTTTGGGAACAATAGTCCTCGGTTGTGGATAAAGACATTCATGACTTAAGCCTTCTCCATTATCATCTTGAAGGTCTCGTCAATTTTGCTCACGAGCTTCTCCCCTAAGTAGTCATTTAAGCAAATGATGAACTTCTTGTTCTTCTTTAATGGAGTGTCGATAAATAACATCCCATACTACGATAGAGCATCAAACTCATCAACGTATTCGGAGACAGTTATACCTCATTTCTTTAGATCTGCAAACTTAAGGAACATGACCGACTTCTGAGCTGCCAATTTAAACTTCTCTTCGAATCTAGCTTTGAATTGATCCCATGTGAATTGGTCCTCAGGAGTAGTGACATTCACATCGTTCCACCAGTTTATAGCTCACCTCAAAAGTTGTCGGGAAGCCGGTCGCCTCTTCATTGCATCATTCAGCTATAGATTATCGAAGATCCTCTTGCAAGGATCAAGCTAATCATGTACTTCCATCACCGACTCTGTTCCTTAGAATGTTTTGCCACCAAGACTAGAAAAGTCCGTGTTTAGCTTAGCAAACAATCTGTGGGCGCCTGTATTGGAGAACCACCATCAATAGCAACATTCAGAGAGGATAATTGAGCATTTTGCAGCATGTTCCTGTTTGTACCAAAATTGGGCACAACACTCTTCGGAAGTGTTTGAAGAGATAAAATGAAGAAAGTAAATGTAAAAAGAGGATTATCTAACAAACACTCCAGACAATAATCAGAAAAACAGCAAAAGAACACAGAGATTTAGAGTGGTTCGATGTCTTGCCTACGTCCACTATGAAATGATTGACTTTTATTAACTTTTGCTTGCTGGTTACAACGGATTACAACAGTAAATTTTGAGTACAACAGTGATTTTTGAGTGCAACAATGGTTTCGGTAGAGTCTGGACGTCAGAGAGCCAAAAGATTCCTTTTCTGTAGGTTCTGGGCTGCTATTCATAGGCGTAAGTTGCAAATATCTCGCTCAGATCTCGGAAGACCTCTTCTGGCACGTGGGTGGGCCCATGCAATCGATCCCATGCGGTGTGCGCTCGATCTATGATCGATACGAATGAATTTCGTATTGATCGTAATTTGGTCCAATCGAGTCGAGATCGATCGTGAGTGTTGCTGAGGATGTACGCAAGCTTCTATGAAAATTTCGTAGCATTTGGACTTGTAGATTTTGAGTTATGATCGATGCAAGTTTAAATTTATTAAAGGCTGCTGAATTCGCATCGATCTGCTTCGCATCGCACTATTCGTATCGATCGCAACTGTTCTGTTCGTATCAATCGCAACTGTTCTTTTCGTATCGATCGCAACTGTTCAGTTCGTATCGATTCGAACTATTCCGTTCGTATCGATCCCAACTGTTACGTTCGTATCGATCGCAACTGTTCCGTTCGTATCGATCGCAACTGTTCCGTTCGTATCGATCGCAACTGTTCTGTTCGTATCGATCGCATCTTGAGCATACGAACTCCGATTGACTTAAAATTTTGAATGTTTTCTTTTATAGCTTTGCACGTCGTGCCTTGTCAATTGTAGCTCGATCCAGACTCGGACAAAATATATCGACATCCATAGTGTACCTACGTATAACCGATCTTCGGGACGGACTGTCCTCGGTTTCCAGTTAAGTTCTTGGTGTCACGTTCTTGCCAAAAGGCGGGATAACATTTGCCCCCCAAAGTACGTCTTGTGTGAACATGACGTGCTTTGAAAAGCTGCATCCTTCATTCTGAAGAAGTTCTATCCGATTCGCTAAGTAGTTGCTATGTTTTTGTCAAAAGATGTAACCTTCGATTGATTTCCAGTAATATAAATGCTGATTTGTTGACTGCCAATGATTATGCAGTGCATTGTTGTTACTGAGTGTCGAGTGCTAGCGATTTGTTGTTCACTGTTGTAATTGTCATCAGGTGAGCATTCAACTCCTGTGAATTTCGAAAATTGAATGTTAGTCCATCATACGTGTATGTTAGCCTGACTCTTGTCAATGTTTGGACGTTCACGGGTCGTTGTCAAGTTTTTTTTGTGTATCGAGTTTCGTATCGATCCTCTCCTGGATCGATGTGAAGTTCGAGTTGTAACAATGTTCGCTGGTTGTTTTAATTCCTTCCTTCGTATCGATCCTCTCTTGGATTGATCTGAGATATTGGAATGTATGCTTCGTATCAATGGCTATCGACCATGAAATGGATAGTCCCTAGGAATGCTTCGTATCGATGGAGTTGAGTGGCTTAAATTTGATCATGTAGTGACTTTCGTATCTATGGGCTTCACATCGATGGATACGAAGTTGATGGCTGGTCACTGATGGACACAAAATGTACAAGTGTTAACTCATGGGACAGCTTCGCAAAGGATATGCCATTTCTCATTCCTCTATTCAAGAGGGATGCCTTGTTGTAGATAATATGTGATAGGAGTCATCCGTGACTCCCTTTTTGGCTCCGTCTCTAGGATCTAGTCGATCTTCATCTGTCAATGCTTGGAATAATAAGTATTTCAACTGGGATAAAGTCTATATGTCGTGCATCGTCGGAACAGGCTAACTTGGCCAATGACTCGGCTTTTTCATTTTGTTCTCCGAGGATGTGTGTAATGGTGTAATACTCGAAGTCGGCTAATAACTCTTGGACCTAGCTGAGATAAGGAGCAAGACGTTGCCCCATAGTCAGATAATCTTCCCTTACTTGGCATAGTACTAACCAGTAATTACATAAGACATGTAAAGTTTCCACTCCTAGTTTTCTTGCAAGTTTAAGCGACAAGGCTTCATACTTAGCTTCGTTATTTGTTGCAGGGAAGTTGAGTTTGAGGGTGTGGCAGATCTATCATTCCTCAGTAGTCATTAACCCAACTTCGACGTTAAAAATCCGATCATCGGAAATTCCATCTATGTATGTTCTTCATTGGTTGGACGGTTCCCCACTATTCTTTGGATAATCGTCTGATGTGGTGAATTCAGATATGAAGTATGCTAATGTTTGACCATGGATAGCTCTATGAGGGAGATAAGTGATATAAAATTGGCTTAGCTCAATATTCCATTTAAGTAACCTTCCAGACATCAAAGGTTGTTATTGGACCTATCGTAACGGCTGGTCGATACAAATGTTAACGGGATGAGCTTGCAATAGCTAGTTTTCATCATATACTAGTCTTTGGATTCGCTTCTCTTCACATAGAAATGTGATGCTTATGGCATGTGTTGACACGGCTTAATTGATGTATAAATCTTCGCGATCCAGAGGTTTGGGTAAAATGGAAGGTCTCTTTAAGCGATCTATCAGAGCTGGAATTGCATCAACGCAGCTGTTAGTTCATTCAAAAGTTCTCTTCCCTCTCTTGGTCAGGTTGAAGAAGGGAATTCACTTGTAGATGGTCCTGGAGTTGAATCAACTTAGGACGGTAATCTTCCGACTTGGGCTCCGTACCTGCTTGGTTGTCTTCGGTACATGGGTGTCTCTAATTGTCGAAATTTTCTGGAAATTAGTCTTGATTCCACGAGAATTGATGATGAAAACAAAGAATCTTTCTGATGTAATGATGAAAGAGCATTTCAAAGGATCGAGTTTCATCATGCAGTTGTTGGAGAGCATTGAATATCTTTTCCAAGTCATCGATGTGGTCATTTAATGGGTATGATCTCACGAGCATATTAACCACATATACTTTCATCGATCGACCGATATGAGTTTTGAATGATCTGTTAATCGTCCTTTGGTAAGTAGCATAAGCGTTCTCAAGTTTGAATTCAGGGATTTCAGCATAGCATTATAGGCCCAGGTCAATAATGAAACAGTTGTATTCCTGGTATAGGACATGCTTCAGTATCCGATTGTATCTGGAGTTTGCATCCATGGATGTGAGTAATTCCTGTCTGATGGTCGGCTCCATCAGTTGGTTGATCATTGGAAGTGGAAAGCTGTGCTTTGTCATACCCCATGCAAATCTGAATAGTTGACGTATGTCCTCCACTCTCTGTTCGTTTTTCTTAAAAGTAAAGGATTGGATACTCATTTTGGTTGGAGGGCATCATGGATAAACCCACTGGTTTTGAGCAGATTCGCCTCCTCTTTATGTGCAACAGATCTCTCCGGATCCACATCGCATCGTTTTTGTTCACCGAGGCATGCCTCGGGTTGACATTTAATGCAGGGTTCTTTATGGTTGGCGAGAGTCCATATATATATATATATATGAGATCGAGTCCAAGCGAACACATCAAGATTCACCTGAAGTAAAACGGTTGACTCTTTCATCATCATTGTGCAGAGTTGTGATCTGATCTATAATATTCGTGATGGGTCGTACGCGCTTCATGTGTTTATTTGCAATGGTAAATGATCAGGCTTATAAGGACATTGAATCAAAGGATTAGTAGAACTTAGCCTTATACTGCATGCTGCTACATAGATGGCTCCAACTTTGAGATTGAATTTACTTATGTTTCTGAATGATGCGCTTTTCATTCAATGTACTCGTGATCCAATGCTTATTGTAAGGGTTGGAATGAAGATCAGTTGCCTATGAGTTCGGGTATTGATCCGATGATTCTATCTCTAGGCATCCTTTCGATCACAACCTAGAGTTGTTATGAATATCAGGCATGGGTCATAGGTTCAAATTGTTATAGTCAACTCTCGGATAATCACTCTTTTGCTCCCAGTCTCGGGTTGGCGGATGCATTACGTGGACAGTCTAGTCTCGTCATAGCTGTGTTTATACTGTAGTTCAAGCTTTAAGGACCAGAGTTGATTGATGAATGGTTGAATCATATTAATCTTATCCTCTTGCTCGTGCCCCCAAGTCTGGGGAATATCTCGATAAGTGGCAGGGTAGATAATGTCCGCCTCAATTTTGTATTCTATCCCATTGAACCATGGGATCAAGTTAACCGATGGAAGGATGAGTCGTGCCTATCCTGCATTATGTTCTAGTTCTTTCCTCTTGGCGGAATACACTGTTACTTTGCCATCATTCGGACATAAGCTAGATTCTGGATGGTCCATGACATTCACTTCGATGCTTATGTCGCCATACTTTGGGCAAAAACTGAAGAGTGAATTGTCCAGTCAGATCCAATGTAGGATTGATTCTTCCCTTGTCGAATCCAGGGTAAGAATCAGTGTGCAAATGTTTAGGTTGCACTTGTTTTGAATTGCTCTTTTAGTCGGATAATGGTAAGAGTCAATGAATGAATGGTTGCGTCGCATTCATTTGGAGTTGGGTGATCAACCATGTCCATTTCGATTTATGTTCTCCCGTCAGATCTAGGGATAAAGTCAGCTCAAATGCAGTCATTTTATGCTCATCTGGTCTCATGCCCTTCCTGACGGATCGAAGGAAGGCGACGGAGGACGAGTGCTCAAGTCACACTCAGTTGTGGTTTATTTTTCTATCCATGCTCCGTTGGTCAAAGGTATTCGATGGACGTTCGGGTCACATCGATTTGTAGTCGAAGAGGATCGGTATTGACCGTCGATTCAATGGCACGATGTAGAATGCTCGGACCTCATTTCCTGTCGATCCAAGGGTATGATATGAAAGGTGCAGATCGATATTGCCCGTCGATCCGGCGGTATGATATAATTGGTTGCCTAGAACTTCGGGCATCATTCTGATTGGTTAGCATTAGGGTCTCCTTGTAGTCGTTGCCTTAAGTTGTAAAGGACGCTAAGCTGGAGACGTGGCGAGTCACCTTTTTCTTCTTTCGGTGATTTGTACTTTTCCCCCAATCTTGGGTTAGCAGAGTTAGTTCGTGGATGGTCTAATTGCACCTGTAGTGAGTTTATACTCCTCATGTCGAGTTTAGGTCAGTGTTGGTGAATGAATGGTCGAGTCACATTCATTCGTTTATCTATGATTGGAGCCGCACCTTGGGGATCATAGTGAGTTGAAGGGCCATTAATCACACCTATTTGATGTTTATACCCCCCATCCGCACTCTAGGGACTAAGAGGTTTAGTAGATAATGGTCGGACCGCATTTTACTCGATTAATTCCTCTGGCACTAGTCAATGGTGAAAGTCAAAGTGTGGTCGGTCAAATTACAACAACTTTTATTTGATGATTATCCCACTGAACTGTAGGAAGGAATTGATTGGCGGATTGTTGGGTCACATCCGTCCATGTTGCGTGCATAATCCGTTGGATCACAGGCGAGAGTTAGCGGATGAACGGTAATGCCACGTTCATTTGCAGTTGGATGGTAGTAATATTAACTCAGAATAGGACATCCAGCAAGGTCCGTTTTGCGAATCTGCATCTACCTGTCGAATGAAGGAAGAAATTTCATCTTGTAGGGTTGGAGTGCATCCCTATAAATTTATGTTATGGGTCTCATGCTGAGGACAAGAGTTGATGCATGGACGGTCATGTCGTGGCCGCTTAGTGCTGGATGGTCGAATCGCATCCGATTTTGTGTGATAAGTGTGCCCCCAAGTGAGGGTAGAGTTGGAAAGCAGATGGTTGAACCACATCCACTTTTTATACTATAGGACTTGCTGAGGAATCAGAGTTGATAGATGGACAGTCGAATCGCATCTCTTCTAGTATTCATATTCCAAACCATGCTTTGAGGACTGGAGTTGGTTGATGGGCGGTCTGTCACACCCATTTGGTCTTTATACTTCAGTCTGCGCTCTCGGGACCAGAGTTAGTCGATGGGTGGTCAGTCGCACCCACTTGTTGTTTATACTCCAGTCCGCACTCTACGGACTTAGAGTTAGTTGATGTTATACTCCAGTTCGCACCATGGGAATCTGGAGTTAGTTGATGTTTATACTCCAGTTCGCACTTTGGGAATCTGGAGTTAGTTGATGTTTATACTCCAGTTCGCACTCTCGGGACCAGAGTTGGTTGATGTTTATACTCCAGTTCACACTTTGGGAATCTAGAGTTAGTTGATGGGTGGTCAGTCACACCCATTTATGTTTATACTGCAGTCCGCGCTCTGGGGACTTAGAGTTATTTAATGTTTATACTCCAGTTCGCGCTCTGGGAATCTGGAGTTGGCTGATGGGTGGTCAGTCACACCCATTTAAGTGTTTATACTCCTGTCCGCGCTCTCGGGACCAGAGTTAGTTAATGTTTATACTCCAGTTCGCGCTCTAGAAATCTGGAGTTGGCCGACAAATGGTCAGTCACATCTGTTTAGGCATTAGGATTTCGTTCACACTCTGGGAACAAGAAGTTGATCAGGTACGTGGATGGTTGTATCACATCCACCCCGAGTAGACAAGCGAAGTCGTTAGATGGACGGATCCAGCCTCCTCGAGCTTGCAAATATGAAGGGCGAGGTTGTTAGATGGACAGATCCATCCTCCTTGGGTTTAGGTTGAACATGGGCGAAGTCGTTAGGTGGACGGATCCACCCTCTTCGAGCCCACGTCTGTAAGTTTATGCTCCAGCTCGCACTCTGGGAGCTAAAGTTAGTTAGAGGATTGTCGTGTATCAATCCCTTTTGGCTTTAGTGTGATAGCTTGTCCCTGAGCTTGGGGTTTCACTTAGCGAGTGATCGGTGGGATCTCAATTAATTTCCACTTATCTGCCCCTCAACGACGGATGAGATTTAGTTTATGGACGGTTGGATCACGTCCATGTTCATTTGGATTCCGCTTCTGCCAAGCCTAAGGAGTAAGATTAGTGTTCTGGCAAGCTTTGAGCTTGAGCAGAGGAGAGGATGGTCGAAATGCATCCACTTTGAGTTGTGTATTTTCCCTTAAGTCAGGTGCAAGAATTGGAGAGAAGATGGTCGAGTCACGTCCACTTTTTACTTTGTGTTTTTCCGATCGGGCTGAGGAAGAGAGTTGAAATGATGGCTCATGATGGTTAGCGAGTAGGCAGTCAATTGTTGATGAATATAAATCAAGGGTTGGCCCCTGATCAAGTCGGTTTAAGGCATGATTGCTTCGCCGAATTACAGAAGCAAACTGGAGAGTGAATGGTCAAATCATATCCACTTTAAACATGTGTTCTCAAATAATCCCAAGTGTCTAATGTAGGATTGGATGCATGGATGGTGACGTCACGTCCACCTTTGGTGTGATTTCGGTTTTATCGAGCATCAGAAGAAGCATAAGTATTTTGGCGAGCTTCAAGTACGAGATGGAGAGTGCATTGTTGGGAAATATAACTCCAAGTCTTTCTTAAATCTCCTAATTAAATTGCATAGGTGGATGAGTGGATGGTCGGTTGCATCCACTTTGTACTGGAGTCCTGACCTTGTCGGTGTCTTCTGCTTTGATGCTCTGCCCCCAAGCCAGGGGCATATAGTAGCCTATCAGTGGTTGAATCAGGCTTGTCATAATGATACCTCAATGACTTGATCATAGTCTACGGAGGTTGTTTGGCACCGAACCTTGAGTACCCAATTACCTGCACCATTTGCAAGTAGTTTAAATCAAGTCGGTCATACTTTACAACGTAAATGAAATTGAATTAGAAATAATTCAAAAGAGATCAGATCAAATCTCATTGATAAGTGAGACAACATCGTATGCTCGCTATTGCACTTAAGTCCAGCCCTTCTTAGTTGGAAGTCGAATGCAAGTGGTTCAGTTTGATCAAAGTTCTTGATTGATAGGGGTCGGGTGTTCCCGGTCCTTTTTTTTGTGGGGCTTGCACATATTATCGGAGCTATCCATTCTAAAGCAGTCTTATGGCATTGGCATCCACGGTAGCCATCTAAAGAAGAGGAGTTTTTCGACCTAGAGTATGGAGTAGGTTCCCTCCTGATCTCGCCATGTTGATCCTTTATCTGATTCATCAACTCAATATTGGCCTGGACATGTTGGTGTAGTCGGCGGCGGCTACCCACCAGTTCTCTTATCAAAGTCTGGGAATAAACTCTGGTGATGAATTCATTTATGGGTATTGGCAGTAACTGGCTGTGGGCTTTGGATAAATTCGTTGGCTGCCAGCTTCTTCATTCCCTTCAACAATATGAGAAGTAGAACTGGTATGTCTAACCACGATTAACAGTGTTCTTTGAGGAATAGGGGAAGACATCTTCATTTGAGGGCAGTCATCACTCCTGGTGTAAGCCATGCGCAATTCTCACTTCATGAGGTAGTGCCGGGGGTTATATTTCAAAGTACATTGACGTAGTCAACATGTTGAATTTTTGCCAGAAAATCTGCATGTAGGATGGTTTCAATAAATAGGTCTCGGCTGGGAAAGGTTCTCCAATCATCATTATGATCAGTTCCATTTTATGGCTACGGGGTCTTGTAATACTGGTGAATGATGTATGCACGATTGCCCAACGTTCGAGTGGTTGGTAATGCCGATTGGATGGTGAGTTGGTTAAGATGGGCTCGTAGATTGGTGATTATTTCTAATTTTCACCCAGGTAGGAGGCCCATATAAGATAGTGAGGAAGTCCTATTAAGGTTGTATGTCATGCTTCTAGTCATATGGACACGGTATGATTAAGATGCGGGCATTTGAAGATGGTTCAGTGGTTACCAGTTATGCTTTGAGTTGGCATAGCAGACTGTGTAGGGCAATCTTCATATTAGCCATCGTACCATAGTTGTCAATTCAGGAGTTTGAAAACTAGTCAATTGGGGGAAGTTGCAGTCCACCTTAGAAGCATGATATACTAACCAACTCTAGTTCTTGGCGTATTAGCTAGGTTCTCCAGCCTCAGGGAGCACCGGTTGAGTAGTGTTTCTTTACCCATTCCTTGATTGCAATTCAGCATTTGTTGCTGTGATCCCCTATGTCTTGTTCAGTCATGGAACAATCAGAAGCGTGGATGGAATGTTCCTTCATTAATTTAGCCTCTTTTTAGGAAATTTGGGTCGTACTCGATTTTTTTTTTGAAATTTCATATCGTTCTCAGCAACGTTTGAATGATACAAATGTAGGTGAAATTGAACGATTCGAAAAGTGGACACTTGGATCGATACAAAAGGCATACAGCTGGATCGATACGTAGTGTTATCTGAGGATCAATACGAAATGCACGCGGCGGGATCAATACAAAATGCATGCGACGGGATCAATACGAAAGTCGATCGAATGTTGATCGATACGAAAAGTGATCGATACGAATAGTGATCGATATGAATGTTGATCGATATGAAAAGTGATTGATACGAATAGTGATCGATACGAATAGTGATCGATATGAAAGTCGATCGATATGAATGTCAATCGATACGAAAGTGATCGATACGAATAGTGATCGATACGAAAGTCGATCGATATGAATGTTGATCGATACGAAAAGTGATTGATACGAATGTTGACATATTTTCTGGGTGCGAAAACATGGATGTGAAAATCACCATATTTTCTGGATACGAAAATCACCATATTTTCATGGATACGAAAATTTTGATGAATGCATTTCCTTTTAGATCTGGAGCAATCTGAATAGAATAGAAGGAACCACTGGACGATAGATCTAGATCTTCTCCTTAGATTTTTGCAATCCAACGACGGTAGTAGATCCACAGAGCAGGAGAAAAGCTGGGTTTTCTCAGTGAAAGCACCAAAGTGTTTATACCAAAATAGGGCACAACACTCTTCGGAAGTATTTGAAGAGATAAAATGAAGAAAGTAAATGTAAAAAGAGGATTATCTAACAAACACTCCAGACAATAATCAGAAAAACAGCAAAAGAACACAGAGATTTAGAGTGGTTCGGTGTGTTGCCTACATCCACTATGAAATAATTGACTTTTATTAACTTTTGCTTGCTGGTTACAGCAGATTACAACAGTAAATTTCGAGTACAACAGTGATTTTTGAGTGCAACAATGGTTTCGACAGAGTCTGGACGTCAAAGAGCCAAAAGATCCCTTTTCTGTAGGTTCTGGGCTGCTATTTATAGGCGTTGGTTGCAAATATCTCGCTCAGATCTCGGAAGACCTCTTTTGGCATGTGGGTGGGCCCACGCAATCGATCCCATGCGATGTGCGCTCGATCTCCGATCGATACAAATGAATTTCGATCGTATTTGGTTCGATCTAATCGAGATCGATCGTGAGTGTTGCTGAGGATGTACGCAAGCTTCTGTGAAAATTTCGTAGCATTTGGACTTGTAGATTTTGAGTTATGATCGATGCAAGTTTAAATTTATTAAAGGCTGCTGAATTCGCATTAAGTCAATTCTTTTTTTTATAGGATCCTATTGTATATTTAAGTTTCCTATTTTGATTGTTTTATTATTTCTATCGCTTTGGAACGTTAATGATGATTTCGAAGTTTCTGAATTCACTCTTGAGTATCGAGATATTGATGGAAAAATAAAGCTTAGGTTATGAGCTACAAGTTTTATGTTTTGAGATTTTGATAATTTTGGATGTTCTGGAAAGCACAAATCATATACTACAACTTTCATGGGTTGAGTTTTCTATAATTTTGATGTTTGGTTGCTTAAAATTATGCTTGTTTGTTGCTATCCCGAGAGCAAATTGACAGCAAAAACAATCATAGACCTAAGAAGTATTTTATCCATAAGTTACTCGTTTCTTATCCGATTTAGGTCAAATTTTTTTTACTGGAAACTAGATTGAATAAGGAATAATTTGTCTTCAGGTTAAATTTTGATATTTTACAATTTGATTGACCTGAAATAGATTTTAAAATAGAAGTATAGTTCTGTCTTTGACATAATTTTCTAAGTTTGAAATGGAAATTGTTTCAGCTATATATTTCTCGTTTTTGATCGGAATTTGATAATCTTAGATGTTTCGGAAAGCTTAAACTTTGTACTAAAAGTTTCATGCTTTATGTTTTCTAAAATTTTGATGTTTGCTTAATTAAAACTGTGTTTGTTTGTTGCCGGTACAAGAGCAAATCGACAACAATAACAATTATTGACTTGAGGAGTGTATTAGCTTATTTTTGCTCTCATTCTTATTTGATTTTTGATGATTGTTTTTGAGATGTATTGAAAGCTATAATGCCTATTAACAGACTAGCTATATTTGGAGAATCTAAAATTCAAATTTAAATAGAATTTGAATTGATTTTGGGTTAAATTTGAATTGAATTCGTATTGAACTCAAGTTATTGGTCTTGAGTTATCTTTCTTGTTTTTCATTGTTTTCGAGCACGGTTTTCACTAAACCATTTTGAAGTGATTTTGAAAATAAATGAAAATTTCAAATTATTATTATATAGTATTTTAAAATTATTTTTCTAATATAAAATCTATTTATTTCCTATAATAAAGGAATTTCAAATACTGGTTTTACTAATCATTTCGGAAAATAATAATAATTTAAAAGCTTGTTTTCTCTAGTAAACTATTTTAAATGTAAAATGGTATAAATGAGTTTGGAGATTCTTTTATATTTGAGTTTTGGATGAAATGTATGTGTGTGTTTACTATTTCGGTTAATTCCGGACTTGTACGACCGAAGCTATTTGAGATTAGTGTTTCTAAGATGTTTTGCCAATTTATGGAAGGTTTTTGAGATTATAATTCCTATCTTTAGGAATTATCTTGGAAGGCCAATATTTAGCGAGTTTTATAGTTTGAGAAATTTTCAAATGTTGAAAATTGAGATTTAAAAGAGTTAGAGTAAAAAAAAATTGTCTTCAGGTTAAATTTTGATATTTTACCATTTGATTGACCTGAAATAGATTTTAAAATAGAAGTATAGTTCTGTCTTTGACATAATTTCCTGAGTTTGAATTGGAAATTGTTTCAGCTATATATTTCTCGTTTTTGATCTGATTTTGATAATTTTGGATATTCTGGAAAGCACAAATCATATACAAATCTGAGCTTTGCCCTACAAAATCACAAGGTGAGTATCAAAACTCACATTTTCTAGCTTTGATTGAGATTTCAATTTAAGAAATCTCAATTTTGTTTGTTGCATGTTCATTAGTAAATTGCTGTCATTATATTGTGCATAACTTTTTCGTTTCTAAACCACTTCGATGAGTAATCTATAATTTTTTTTAGAATCAAATAGGCTGGAATGGAATAAATTAAGTAGGCTGGACGGTACTTGGTTATTGTTTTGTGAAGTAAGTATAAATATAAGAATATAAAAATAAATTTTATGAAACATAGTTAGTATAAAAATACATATAAAGAACATAAGAGAAAAACTAACAGTACGTTTTTCCTTTTCTTTTACTTCTTATTCTCAAAAGCTTATACAGTAAATAGAAATAAGAAAAACAATGGTAGGAGTGGAGAAGTTTCATTTGGCAGCGAAATTCGAGGGAGCTGATGCTTACAGAGACATTTGGGTTATGCTGTGACGACAGTGTAACTCGATGTCACTATGATCTATTGTGGGCTCATAACCCACAGAGCAAATATTACTTTTGCTCTCAGGTTAGCAGTAGCAAAGTTCAATTTTGAGATCGCTTTGTTCGTATCGATCGCAACTGTTCTGTTCGTATCGATCGCAACTGTTCTGTTCGTATCGATCGCAACTGTTCTTTTCGTATCGATCGCAACTGTTCTGTTCGTATCGATCGCAACTGTTCTGTTCGTATCGATCGCATCTTGAGCATACGAACTCCGATTGACTTGAAATTTTGAACGTTGTCTTTCATAGCTTCGCACGTCGTGCCTTGTTAACTGTAGCTCGATCCGGACTCGGACAAAATTTATCGACATCCATAGTGAACCTACGTATAACCGATCTTCGGGACGGACTGTCCTCGGTTTCCAGTTATGTTCTTGGTGTCACGGCCTTGCCAAAAGGCGGGATAACAGTTCCACATCATGGTATTGATCATGATCTGCAAATTGAGATTAGCAGCTCCAGAGCGAGCTCCTTCTTTTACTCCAAAGACAGAGTTCCTAGCGGCATTTCTTGTTTGAAGACTCATCCTTCAATCTGTAATAAGGACGATCAGTCTCTCTATAGGGAATCCCACTTAAGTAGTACTCATGTGTAGTGTGACTTATATACTATATACTACTATATAGATTCAAAAACCAAAATAAATAACAAATGTGCGGTCTCATATATATACATACACACTCTCGATCCAGTCTAGGGTGAGAACTCATATCCTACCTTTACTGGATCACAATATCCCTACGTCAAACTATGCAACCTAAGCTTTGATAACAAATGCGACGACCGCCCTACACCATTGGCACCCAATATACATGTATAGTGCACTGTAAAGGCGCTCGATCAATGCAAGGCAACCATCAAGGGTTGTAAAGTAAATAAAACATTACAGAACCTGTCGTATATCTCACAACACATCGAATAAAATATAATAATAAACATCTCAGATATAAAACAAGCGAGATAACACATAACTGAATGAATCATAGAATCAGAGTGCACTGATCCATATAGTATACATCATAGAAATATAATTATAACTCAAATAATAACTCATAAATAATTGTCTCTAGGTAATAAAGACACTAGAAAGATCCATAGTGTTGTGCAGTGGAATAGCAAACAAATAAATGTAGCAATACAGAAGTATAGCCTCTTGCTCACAACTTGTCCAACTCCACATGCTCACCAAACGTGGTTTCCCTGATCTACTCATTCCAGAGTACCCAAAGTAATATGAAGTAAAGCATAAAACTCCAGGTTAGACAACAGTTTGGGATGTGTGGCAGTAAACCTCTAAATACTAATAAATTACTATAATAGGACAAATGGTATGAAGAGTCATACCTGACATGTCCCTGCATCGATAAAGTTTGCACGTATACAATATATACACTACTCTACATCATAGTCATCATGGATGTATTATACATTAAGGTACTAAGGGATGCCTAGATATCTACATCAATAATATCGATCTCATGTAACATCCCTAGAGTGATAAGAAATCAAGCAAACATAACATCCATCATCTATCCTCACATTCAATAACTCAATGAGTTGGATACGTGATAACTCGAACGACCCATCATGGTTAAGAGTACTCAACATCCTGGTTCCTCAATACTTGAATCTGTGCCACTCAGTAGGCCAGGAACTAGATCGTCCGTCATGGCTGATCCAGGGTAAAGATCGCTCGTCCTAGAGATTAGGACCTGTCATGGTCGAAATAAGTACCTCATATTACCCTTGCTTTACGAATACTCTCCGAAGCTTTAAGTATCAACGATCCCTTTGCATACATTATCTATAGTAGAGCTCATCCTGGAACTGATTTTATGACTTCCATAATGAAGTCACTGTGGTAGGAACGATTCTCTACAGTCATCATCAATCGTTAAATACCATCATACGTCTCGTAGCCATCGTCCAATAGTTCCCTCGTCCGACTCATAGTCCTCAACTCTACATCTAAAAGTACAACTATCCATCAGCGAAGCCATCTCTCCCCATCATAGAAACATCATCATCGAATCCAAGGTCGTCTCGTCGAAAATTGCCACCGAAATATAGGGTTCAGTACTGACCGCTATACTTAGCCATATTTGGCTAAGTTTTTGGCTTGTCACGAGTTTGAGTGACCACACACCCAAAACTTGAGCAAAACCTTATAGAATCTCGAAACAAGCATGTGAAAACTCTAAGCAACCATCCAAATAGCTCGAAGCATCACTTTTCCCTCTACCCCGAACTATCACCACTGATTCATGCCTACCCCGTCCCCACACTTCACTCAACTAGGTCATGCTCCATCCTTTAGCCATCATCCATCGATTTCGTGCCCATATCGATCGATACCCATGGTTTGGTACTAAACCATGGTCACCGATCCCTGACTTAGCCAAAATCTATCCCCATCACTCCGCTATCTTTCCATAATTCCATGCTATTGTTTGTGACTCCAAGCTCATACCCCAAAATCTACGATGCTTCTACCGACCCATGCCTTAGTAGTTCCATCAATTCTTCATGCAACGATCCTAGCCTTCATATGAACGATCCATCACTTAAGATTTTCCCTACATCCCTAAGAGAACCATCCTTACACTACAACAAAAATACCCTATTACAACGCTATTTTTACAATGGTCTTTAAATGCCCATTGTATTAGAAACCTTTACAACGAATTTTTTATTGCCTTGTAATAGATACCACTTTTCAACAAGTCTTTTTCTTTGCACATTGCAATATACACCTATTACAACGTTTTTTATTTGCCCGTTGTAATATATGCCTATTACAACTATTTTCAACCGGTTGTAATAGATACTAATTTTCTTCCTAATTTTCCCATTGTAATAGATGCCTATTACAATCATTTTTTCCATTGTAATAAATGCCAATTTTCACAACTCTTTTTTCCCTAGTTGTAATAGATACATATCACAACCTTTTTAGTTTACCAGTTGTTATAAAAGGTTGTAAAATATTATTAATTTATAATTTATAATGAATGATTATTAATAAATAATTTATAATTATTAATATAATCAATAATTATTTTTTATACATAATAATTTATTATAATTAATTGTTAATAATTAGTAAATTATAGTTAATATTTATTAATTACATTTAATATTTAATAAATACAATCAATAATTAATATTAAATAACAACTATTGAAAAATTAATATTGTTTGCGCCAAAATTGGTCGCAAACACCCAATTGTCAATGAAAGCACCAGTTCACAATCACAGATAACAAGTATGTAGAGAATTAAAAATGAAGAACACTCAGAAAATTTAGATGGAAGCAGTAAAGAACACAGAGTTTATAGTGGTTCGGCAATCCGGCCTACGTCCACTTTGAAGTTTATAATTTTATTGAAGTTTGCTTGCTGATTACAACGAGTTACAACTGATTACAAAGCAAAATCCGAGTACAATGATGAATCCGGCAGAGTCTGGACGTAGAAGAGCCAAAAGTCCCCTTTTCTGTAAGCTCTAGGGTGCTATTTATAGGCGTAGGATGCAAATATCTCGCTCAAATCTCGGGAGACTTCTTCTGGCACGTGAGTGGGCCCATGCGAACGATTCCATGAAGTTTCGACTCGATCCGTGATCGATACAAACGTAATTCGTATCGATCAAGATTTTGTCCAATGGAGTCGAAACTTGGTGTGAACATTCTTTAGCCTATACGTAAGCTCCTGTGAAAATTTCATAGCAGTTGGACTTGTGGATAGTGAGATATGATCGATGCAAGATTGCATTTTCTCTAGTCTGCCGTGTTCGAATCGATGACTTCGAATCGATTATTTAGAATCGATCAATGCACGTGCCCAGGAGATGACATGGCGAGTGATTTATGGATCGATCCACTTTCGACACCGAGTTGACCGAGTCGTTCCAGAACTTTCACCTAGTTCATATCGATAGCAGTTGTCGCGTTCGCATCGAGGGAAGTAGTTCCATTCGTGTCGATTGATGTGGCTCTGTTCGCATCGATGGTTTTGGCCTTGTTCGTATCGATCGAAGTGTTCCAACTTGATGGATACGAACAAATAGGCGATGGAGTGGATACGAATAGCAATTATATAATGGGTACGAGCAGTGATTCTCTGATGGATACGAACAACGACGCCTGGTAGATACGAACTACCGTTGCTTGATGGATTAGAACAAGGCCCTCCAGCCGATGGATACGAAATGGCGTGCTCTGGATCGATGCGAACAACAGATGGCACCGAGACTTGATGGATACGAAATGGAGCTCGCTCACTGATGGGTTCAAAAAAAGGATCGATTCGAACTGAGGCTCAATGATGGATACGAAAATGGGGTTATTTCCTTCAATTTGCATCGATCATAACTTGAGCGTACGAACTCGGTTTGACTTGAAATTTGGAACGTTGGATCTCATGGCTTCGCTTGCCGTGTCTTGTCAATTGTACGCTGATCTAGGCTCGGACAAAATTCATCGATACCCATGGTGAACCTGTGCGTACTCGATATTCGGGACGAGCGATCCTTGGTTTCCAGCTAATCTTTTGGTATCACGGTCTTGCTAAAAGGCGGGATAACACTTGCCCTCCAAAACATGCCTTTGCAATAGAAAGGTGTGTTTTGTAATGCCATAAGCTGGATGTTCATATCCTGTTGATGACCTGCAAAGAAATTGATAGTCTTATCTGACCGCGAATGACGATCGTTCGGGATCGTATGCCATTCGAGGTAGTACGTGACCATTTGTGGTCGGATGCCGTTCGCGGTGAATGGTGACCGTTCGCGGTCGAGTGCCGTTCGAGGCGAATCGTGATCATTCGCGATCGGGTGCCGTTCGAGGCTATTTTTGATCGTTCGCGATCGGGTGCCATTCGAGGCAAATTGTGAGTGGCCGGGGAGGGACTTAATATCATTAACGCCAGACTTCATGTTCGAGTGAGTTTCTGGAATTTTTGCCGTGGCGGTTAATCGCCATCTCAGAACATGCCTGAGGACCGTTCGCGATCCCTTACATGCGTAAGTGGCTTAGCCTTTATAGAATCACAAATGGCATACTTTTATTCAAAATAAGTCTTCCAATAGAAATCTCAAACAAAATCGAGTCTAAATATGAGAAACAGAAAACAAAAGCAAAACAGGGACGTTAAAGTGCAAACACCTACATTGATGCGGTTTATAGTCATATCAGAGCATGCCTGAGGATCGTTCGTGGTCCTGTACATGTGTAAAAAGACTTAATCGCGTTGGTGTGGAGTTTGCTACTTATTCGTCATTATCCCAATCAATTGATGACAAGCTGACGCCTCGATCCTGAGCTGTCCCCAGTAGGTGCAGGTGGTGGTCGCTCTCGTTCCACCATTGTTGTTCCCCTTCTTACATACTGCGATAGCAGACCATTCCGGATATGTCCCTTAAGCTCATCCTTCAAGTGTCTGCAATCATTCGTGCTATGACCATTCAGCTCGTGGAATAAGCAGTACTTTGTCTGACCTTCTTTCATTGTTGGTCGGATCCCTTCTCATTGGCCTTCGATAGGGAATCTGGCCCCTAGTATCCTGGTAGATTCGCTCCAAAGTCTCATTCAACTCCGTATAAGAGGTGAATCTTGGTTCCTTTCGTGGTCGTGTCGGTCCATCACCATTATCCTCAGCCTTTCGTTTCCCTTTACCCTTGCCTGAATCTCTTTCGGGAGGATTTCCACCTTTGACTGCATAAACTTATGTTCCTTCTCCTTCCTCTCTTTCAGCATTTGCATCCTCTAATCGTAAAAATCCTTCGGCCTCATGATAAAATTCTCCTAGATTCAAAGGCAGATCCCTTGTCAGTGAATTTTTAAATTCTGTTCCATCAGCTATGCCAGATACGGCTGCCATCAAAACCATGGATGGATCTAGTCGATCCACCGATGCTGGCACTGCATTGAATCGCGTTAGAAAACTCCTCAAAGATTCCCCCGTTCTTTGCTTTAGTGCTGCCAAACTCATCACATTCTTGGGTCTCGAAATGTGAACTCTGAACTGCCTCATAAACTTCTCAGTCAAATCGGTCCATGTTCCAATGGAGCCGCTTCCCAGCCGTCTAAACCATAATGCTGCAATGTCCGTCAAATACAATGGGAAACACCGGGCCATGACCTCCTCCGATGCCCCCAGTACCTCCATATGCCTCATATACCGTGCCAGATGAACTGCAGGATCCGTCCTCTCATCGTACGTCTCCAGTGTTGGTAGCTTGAATTCTAGTGGATTCCTGGCCTGTCTAATTGCGGGAGCGATGGGGCTTATGTTCACGTCTTCCAGATCTCTATTAACCAGTCCGCCTTTCATGGCTCATCTAACCATCTCTGCCAATCTGTCACTGTCGCCAAGCTGTGGCCCTTGTCCGTTGCCTCTGATCTGCCCCCCGAGTTCACGAGGGATTCCTGGAGTCTGCTCTCCTGGCCGAGCATCCATCCCTCTATCAATGCCATGTTGCTCGGGTCCACCTGATGCTCTTCTCGGGATTGGGCCAACATGCTCTGGGTAAGTGCCTCCTAGTTCTGGGGCTATGCCAGATGGTCCTGCTCCATTCTGAATTCTGGTTGCTCCGTGCTCCCGATCCCTATCCATAGCATCTCCTGCGGCTGCGTTAGCTTGATTCTGCACTCCGGTTTGTCCAATTCGTCGAAGTAAATTCTGCATCATCTCTTCTTGTCTTTTTAGAAACTCTTCGTGCATTGCTCCCATCATCATCTCCATCTCGTCTCTGGTGATGAAAGCTGAAGTCTGATTAGCCCCTGAGGAAGCCTCCTGACTCCCTTAATGCTGACTCCTCTCTGCTCTTTGCCTTCTACTTGATTGCCTTGTCATAGCTTTTCAGATCTGAATCCTTAAGCCTTCAAATTCAACTTCCAATGATAGAATCCCTGAATTAGCCTTCTCAGTGAAAGCACCAAAATGTTTGCGCCAAAATTGGTCACAAACACCCAATTGTCAATGAAAGCACCAGTTCACAATCACAGATAACAAGTATGTAGAGAATTAAAAATGAAGAACACTCAGAAAATTTAGATGGAAGCAGTAAAGAACACAGGGTTTATAGTGGTTCGGCAATCCGGCCTACGTCCACTTTGAAGTTGATAATTTTATTGAAGTTTGCTTGCTGATTACAACGAGTTACAACTGATTACAACAGCAAAATCCGAGTACAATGATGAATCCGGTAGAGTCTGGACGTAGAAGAGCCAAAAGTCCCCTTTTCTGTAAGCTCTAGGGTGCTATTTATAGGCGTAGGATGCAAATATCTCGCTCAAATCTCGGGAGACTTCTTCTGGCATGTGAGTGGGCCCATGCGAACGATTCCATGAAGTTTTGACTCGATCCATGATCGATACAAACGTAATTCGTATCGATCAAGATTTTGTCCAATGGAGTCGAAACTTGGTGTGAACATTCTTTAGCCTATACGTAAGCTCCTGTGAAAATTTCATAGTATTTGGACTTGTGGATAGTGAGATATGATCGATGCAAGATTGCATTTTCTCTAGTCTACCGAGTTCGAATCGATGACTTCAGATCGATTATTTCGAATCGATCAATGCACGTGCCCAGGAGATGACGTGGCGAATGATTTATGGATCGATCCACTTTTGACGCCGAGTTGACCGAGTCATTCCAGAACTTTCGCCTCGTTCGTATCGATAGCGGTTGCCGCGTTCGCATCGAGGGAAGTAGTTCCATTCGTGTCGATTGATGTGGCTCTGTTTTCATCGATGGTTTTGGCCTTGTTCGTATCGATCGAAGTGTTCCAACTTGATGGATACGAACAAATAGGCAATGGAGTGGATACGAACAGCAGTTATATAATGGGTACGAGCAGTGATTCTCTGATGGATTCGAACAACGACGCCTGGTAGATACGAACTACCGTTGCTTGATGGATTCGAACAAGGCCCTCCAGCCGATGGATACGAAATGGCGTGCTCTGGATCGATGCGAACAACAAATGGCACCGAGACTTGATGGATACGAAATGGAGCTCGCTCACTGATGGGTTCAAAAAAAGGATCGATTCGAACTGAGGCTCAATGATGGATACGAAAATGGGGTTATTTCCTTTAATTTGCATCAATCATAACTTGAGCATACGAACTCGGTTTGACTTGAAATTTGGAACGTTGGCTCTTATGGCTTCGCTTGCCGTGTCTTGTCAATTGTACCCTGATCCAGGCTCGGACAAAATTCATCGATACCCATGGTGAACCTGTGCGTACTCGATATTCGGGACGAGCGATCCTTGGTTTCCAGCTAATCTTTTGGTATCACGGTCTTGCTAAAAGGCGGGATAACAAATATCAAATAATTAATATTCAAATATAATTAAGAAGTAATAAGTAATAATTAACAACTAATAAATAAGAAGTAATAATTACTAATTAATAATTACTATTAAATAATTAATAATAAGAAGTAATATTTCAAAATAATTGAAATTTTTTAAATGAATTTTAAACATTTCATAAAATTCAAAAAAAATTGAAATTTTCATAAAATTCAAAAGTAAAAATAATTAAAACTTTTAGAAAATTTAAAATTTGTTAATTACTATTATAGAATTATTAGCAAATAATTACTACTAAATTATTATTATCAAATAATTACTACTAAATTATTATTATTAAATAATTACTATTAAATAATTACTATTAATTAATTATTATTATATAATTACTATTAAAAAATTGTTATTACAATTTAATAACTAATAATAAGAAGTAATAATTACTATTAAATATTTATTACTAAGACGTAATCTTTCAAAAAAATTTGAAAACTTAGAAATTTCTATAGTAAAGTTAAAAAGTTTCATATAATTAAAAACAAAAATTTGAAATTATTGTAAAATTCATAAGAGAAAAAATTAATATTTTTAAAAAAATTAAAATTTTATAAAGTGTTTAAATTTAAAAAAGATCGAAAATGTTAAAAATACTTAAAAATACTTAAAAATTCAACAAACATAAATATTACGTTGCAGGTTATTACTTCAATATGCATATCGATTTTTTCCATTGTAACTATATCTATACTATATTATTATTAGTGAGTTAAATTTCAAGCTCACACAGGCCCCCTTGAAATTTGGCAACTGAACTGTCTCCGAGTTAACTCTAAATCATTCTTTCTCTTTCTCAACTCAACTGCCACGACTCCTCTTTCTCTTTCGTCCCTTCCTTTTCGCCCAGCTAAAAATTATGCTACGCTCTCAAGCTATCCCTCATTCCTAGAATCCTGCTGTGCCCATATTTACGCATTGAATCGTCACAGCATCCAACTCCCATGTTTATCTCGCCATTCCCAGACAACCCTATTTTTAATTTAGTTGCTGAGTGAAATTAAAATTCATAGAGGCAAACCCCAACTGACCATCGCGGTTAGGTTCCTTCAACGGTTATTATTTTCGCCATACTCGGCGGTTCCCAATCTTTCCCCATCGATTTGTCCCGTAGCTATGCTGCCCTTACTCAGGCTGATCTTCCTTTTTTAACCCAATTATCTACCGTACAGGTAAAAATCCTTATTTATGTTTGTTTACACGATTTGATTAGTTATGCATCACATCTCAGTAATAATATTTATAGTGATGGTTGGTAGTAATTCAGTTGGGTTCGTTTTTAGAGAATGCTTCATTACGCACCTTTTAGCAATAATATTTATACTGATGGTTGGTAGTAAGCTTAATCAAATAAATGTGCGTGTACTGAATAAATTTATCGAATAAATTGGTGGAGAAATAGATGATGGCAGCATGTACAGTTACTCATCCATGTAAAATAGATGTGTGTTGGTAAGCTTTATCGAAGGCTATAGGAAACAAATTCAAAAATATTTATGTACTTTGGTCGC
Organism: Allium fistulosum; assembly: GCA_030737815.1. Lineage (NCBI taxonomy): Eukaryota > Viridiplantae > Streptophyta > Magnoliopsida > Asparagales > Amaryllidaceae > Allium > Allium fistulosum. The sequence goes on from CM060902.1 coordinate 1,532,124,530, forward strand.
AACTTTGCAATTAACCTTCTTACTTATCATGTTATCATTATTAATGGGATAAAACTGAATATGGTACCGATAAATATCTTGATGTTTGTTTATTCATAAATATTCATGTCACGCTGGTTTTGTTTTCCACAATTGCTGATTTTCGAGAGCCACTGCTCTTTACAACCAAGATAAATATAGGAGCAGGCAGTGATTATGGCTCAGGCTGCCTTCTTGAACGCATGATATTTTGTGAGCTAAAGGGCATCATGAGATTCTGAGCATTAATTACATGACATCTGGAAGAAGATGATCAGTGACACTTCACTTTATGCACTTAAGTTTAATTATAGGTGTGTAAAAAATTTAATTTACTCCATCAAGAGCTATATTAGTTTATTAGGTAAAGGCAGGAACATGCCTGTCAATGAGTCACTAACAGAGGGAGTTCTAATATGGACTCTAAATGGTAAATCATTACTCTTGGATCAATTTTTGATTGGATTATCAGTTATTGTGGGACACTGTAACTCCTATGTTATATATCTTAATTTACTGAATTCCTTGATTATCTATCCATATTGATAATGTAACTTCTATCAATTAAATACATGTGAAAATCAAATTTCTTGCCATATCTGAACTGTTCAATAAAATAATTTGACGTTCTTGATGTGGATCAAACTTGGAGTTCATTAATACTCAACCTTCCCTGAATTTAAGTATTCTTACAAGTTTAAGATATAAAGTGTATATTCATAGACTAAACGTTACGATATTTTGGAGTTTTAATATCTTATCGTTATAGATTGCTGATTTTTAGATATTAAGATATAATTTTTTATATTTTTTGGATAAAGGCTTTTTGGAATGTTGAATATATAAATTTGATTCTAAAGTGTAGGTATCGTAAAGCGATGTTTTAACAGTAGAAACTACTGAAATAAAGTAGTAAGCAATTTGTCCAAGTCATATTTTGGAAATTTTCTTCGATTAAATTGTGCTCTAGGTCCTATATAGGTAAATGCATTAAATACTTAAAAGTAAATGGTATAATACCTATTAATAGGTCCTAGAAAGTGAGTTCACACCTAAGATCAAATTTTAGGTATAACTATATTCCTGCTCATGCATTTGTCCCCTTTTTCATCTTTATTTTTATAAATTTTATTGATTACTTCCTTCATTACACGTGGCGTGTTCCTAATACGTCATTTGTGTTATTTGTGGATACTGTCTTTTCATCTTTGCCCGATGGTGTTCACATTGAATAAGTTACATTACCTCTACTAAATAATATGCACTCTTATGTTAATTCCAAAAGCTAATACATTCCTGTATTAAATGGATTACTGCTTTCCTTATGTTCATTTTATTATTATTAACATGAGTGCATTATAGCAGAGCACTTTTCTAGATGTCTCAAAGATTCGAACCCATAACCTTAAGAATCTCTTTCTAAAGCGTCATCCTCTAACTACTTGAACTAGAGGTCCTTAACTCTTCTTTCATTTTTTATATCATCAATTTTCAATTAAGTAACAAAACATATATTAAAACTTTCAACTAAAGCAAGAACATCCTTTTAGTTTACTTAAATTTAATAGTGTTTGGTCATCATTTTCCAATAACAAGCAAATAATGCTTATGAGTATTATTATTAGCCTTTTTTTGATTGAAGAGTAGCAGTTTAATGCAAATTAAAAATTCTAATCATTTATGTTAGTTTTGTAAATAAAGTCCTTTGTATCCTCATATCTATATGTACATATAATCCCATGGATGCACAAAGAGTAGAATATGCTTGCCTTTTTTTGTGCAAATTCTTACTTTCAGCCAAAATCATGCTAAAAGTGCTAAAAACCCCATGCATTCACGGACCTAATCTTGACTTCCATATTCTTTTCAGATTGAAATTTTTTTACACTTATATTTTCTGCATTCCTCTACATATCCTTTGACCCCTTTAAGTTTATTGAAAGCATGAAAATGAAAGACATTCCTGTATTTGGAAACTGGCCACAAAATCAAACAAACATACAACAAATACAAATGCAAGTGTCCAAATATTGCAAAAGGAAAGGGATACTTACCATAAATACACATGTTTTCCTTCTATGAACTACATGTATCATGCACTTCTAGATGAGAGTAATGTTAATGGAGCTTTCCATTCACTATTATTGGATACTTCTTGGGAGGTCTAATATTCAACAAGCAAGAGGCTGGTGAGATTATGGTGTTAATGTTCCATTTTTCAGTTAATTTAGTGAGATAATTTTCAACTAAGTAGCTCAACTGCATCATTACATTAGAATGTTTTATGTAATCTCGCTATTTATGTTTTTTCTTGAAAAAACAAATCGTGTGGCGATAATGATAAAGTGCATATACAGTATTGGGAGAATAATATGAAAGCAAGATAAACATGGATTATTAGTTACATTGGTCAAGAAACTTCATTTATTACAAAAAAAAATCACCATCATAAGCTAAGATATTTCTTCTAAATTTAAATCAGTTTGAGTAAGTATGGTATAATTATACATTTTCTAACCCGTGAAACAATTTTTTACCTAATGTGGTGCCTTTGACAAAGTTTATACTAATGGCGAATGACTCATGTAATTACTCCAATCATCTTATAATATTTATTTACAAAATATATGCAACGTGTAGCTCGCATAACATGAATTTTTCCGCAAAGAGCATAATTGGAATGTAGGCATTATGTACTATACTATAGTTTGCATAACTAAAATAATTAAAATAAGGTTATAGTTCAGTTTGAAACAAGTAACAATAGATTTCTAAAGTCTTATTATTTCAACTTACAATATTGTATTAAGTGAGGTTGAAATTAATGATTCCAATTAGATGGTTTGATGGTGAAAGCATTGCTAATCAGTCCAGAGTTTTGTTCATGGATTTAGAAATCTACAAGTTTAAGGTGATTGATATTAAAACTGATATCGTAGTCACGAAACTAAATTTCACAAAAAAATGCAGAGCTTAACAATTATTGGGTTACGGTATCAGTAACTACAACATCAGTAGACCAAATTTCACAAAAATAATTTGGTCTTATAACTACAAAATTAGTTACTCCTTAAAACTTATAGACTCTATAATTAATTGGTATCAAAATCCCCAAAAAATGCAACTATGAAGGAAACTGATCCTTGCATTTATGTCTACAGGAAAATGGAAAGAGCAAAAAAGGCAAACATTTGAAATTCCTATAATTAATAAGCAAGAATATACACACACACACACACATATATATATATAAATAATTTATCATAAGGATGACTACGTTTTAATATATTTTGTTGTTTATTAGAGTTTAGGATATTCAAAATTTTGAAATATTATTTTGTGGTGAACAGAAGGGAGTACCAATATATTCATATTGTTCAGCAAAAAAAGACGAGTGTGGTAATTTATAACGACAGAAAAGTAACCACCTAACTTGACAACCAGGTGTTATGAATATTTAGACCAACTATAACCAAAAGACAAACAACAACATACCAGGTATCGTTTTATTTTATTTTATCTTCATATGATTTCACCTTATGATTAAATGGCTAAATTTTAGGTAAAAGTCAATAGAAAATCAACTTTTGCATTATTTTACTATTATTTTGATATCTGCAATAACATGAAGATTATGCCATTCTACAAAAGTTTATTACTTTATTATGTTTTAGGCATGCTTTCCCTCATACTGAACTTCAAAAAATGTACAACAACAATTCATAACCAGATCCAAACCATAGTCCGTATGAGGTATTTTTATAAAGATGTTGTGCTAACACATCAAATATTTGAGACCTCTTTACATTAGTACATCAATTACCATGTGATATATATTAGTTTACATGCAATATGTACCTTAGACTTAAAATATTGTGGTGATGGATAATGTTAATAATTGTGGAATGCAAGTACTCGAACTTACATTTAAAATGTCAATTTTAATGCATCACATAAATGTACGTGCAGTGACATTCAATTTAAAACTAAACTTTTGATAAATTAGCAACTAACAATATATTAATCATTTTGCATTTTCCACAACAAACATAATTTTACAAAAAATTGATAAACAAATATACTATGGTAAAAAATAACCTCTCTCTTGACAATGCAATATCTGAACATGGATTTTGCAAAGTATATGGTATTTTAGTAAATTTGAAAGAAAATTTGCATGATTGTATCTTTTCTTCATGTTATTTTAATGACTCCGACAGATTAATACATCCATTTGGCTACATGGACGGTGATGCAAGATAACCATTTGAAAAATATAATTGTTCAAAGTTAATCGAAGTTCTTAAAATCGTTTGTTATTTAATGAATTCAATGACATGTGCAGGTTAACTATAACGACAGTTTACCTCTGCGAATGAATAAGGTTGAAAGATAAGTTAAGTGCTATTACTTAGTTTCTTAATCACCTAACTCATTGAATATGGAAATCAATGGAAAAAATCTTCAGCATGTAAAAACCAATGTTTTGGGTGTTGAATGAGAGTTGAGCTATATGCACATGTGGCACTGGATTAATCAACAATTGTCTTCATTGGACCTGGTAACATAAGCTTGAATATAGGAAACTAACTGTTGATTGTTTGATCAGAGTGATACTTGAAGCTTGCTATCAGAATAGGACTTTAAAAAGATTGTTTCTCAATTTTCATGCTTCTTGGGGTAAAAAATTTGTTATCTTATCCTTAGATATCCATCTCCCTTCTCCAATTGAAGCAATTTTGAAACATAAGTTTCTTTTACCCACTGCATTAAGTTCTCATGATGTATGCAGGAAATATCAAAGTTGATGAGGTTGATAGAGAAGTTATGGAAGAATCTTTGTGGCATATTGTTTCTTACAATACTAAGTTTTGCAATGTTGCCGGAATCTTTATATTGTATTGAATATCTCAACAAGACTTTACACAACCCAAAATAAATACCAGTTAACTACTATTATGTTCATTTATTAACAATTTCATAAGATTCTATATTATTGGGCATAAGTTGTTCATATTCACTGAATGGCTTCAATTTAAGTGTAAGAAGATTATTTTTACTGTTTTTTTAATCAATTATATGCATTATGATGTTATCAAAGCGCTTGGTTTACACTGTACAATAATATCAAAATATATATTCTTCAAGTAACATTGATTCTATTTATTATAGTTTTATCAACTGTCGGTGAAAATAATTAAGGGTACATAAACTATATGTATCATTGCTTTTCATAAATAATCACCCTTCGATTTTATGCATGTTTAAGAGAAAATAAATATCACCTTTTGTATTTTATCATTTGAACATAATGTTCAATATGTTATATTAGTAAGGTTGCTTAAATATTTTATACTAATATCATATCTGAAAATGTCTGCATCTGGACGTATGTACTTAAGTACATAAAGAAACAGAAAAGAGGCTAAACAAGTTGAGTTGATTATGACATGCCTTTAATGGCATGAAACTTGACTATTGTTAATTTTCGTTTACTAATTTTATATCCAGTATTATAAGCTTTAGGAAACGTATTTCGGAAGCCTTCAATCTAATCAGCTGTGGAACACTTGATATCTCCAATACTTTGTTACCAAAAATGATTTGTGTTTTGGAATATTTTGGCAAGTTCTACAACAATTAAGCTATTTAATGAATTATTTCAGTTGGCACATTATTGTTTTTCGCTTAACAATTTTTTATAGTGAATATGTGTACTAAGATTGCGTTCGATAGCTTTTTTTTCTCTTTGAGTTTCATGTCAGACGCGTTTGACATGGATCTCGGACAAAAGCTCCATTTAGCCGAATGAGAGAAAGCTGAGCAGTTGGCGGATGCATCCGACGCGTTTGATGCCATCAAGACTTAATCCCGATTAGCATATGGTTTTAGTTTATATTGCATATTTTTCAAATGTTAGATGTACTTAACCAAATTCAAATACGAATAAGGTACATCGTTATAAAAACGGTGCACTACACTGCACCCTGTCAAGTGGTGCCGTCCTCTGGACCTTCATGACCTAACTGCCTAGGTCAACCGCCATGAATGGGGCATTGCTCCTGCATCCAACCTAGGGGGTTGTCATCCCTCCTTCGTAGTGACAATCTAATACGTTGGATTCCTTTTCAATACAAATATTTTATACACTCAACCATAATGAATAATAATAATTAATACTCTTAAACAATTAAAATGTTCCTTTCATATACAAGAACGCATTCCACTTTCGCAAATCATTATTCTTTGGTGCCCCTTTGAAACACCCATTTCGTGTCGTTTAAGAGCGTAACCTAAATTATTTAAGCTAAATGAAAAGATGGTCTATAAGTTGATCATATTGCTAACAAAGAAGAGATGGATGCATGGCATTTTAATGCTTATAAATTAAATTGTCCACTTTGGTTGAAGTAACTATTTATTTGTGTTTAGAAAATTTTGTCTTTCTACATTAATAAAAAGGACCACACAGTTTATTTATGGTATTTGTACTATGTTTGTGTGTGCATTGTAGGGGTTTAATTTATTATTAATACTTCATCATTCATTTGCAAAACGTGTTTTCATTCACTAATTGTAAACTGATTTATTTTGGCGATCCGTGTGCGAAGCACGGATTTGCACTAGTTTTGTAATATATACAACTTTTTATTTACTATAAATAATAAATTTTGTAATTTTAAACTGAAACTTTTCTCTTCAATTCCAACATTTTGGCTCCAATTTTAGAATTTCAGCTCCAATTCTAAAATTTTTGGCTCCCATCCGCCTTTAATTTTTATTAACATTTTTACACGTCACTGCTTCTTTAAGGCCCTTAACTCCAACTCCTTGTACATTGCTCCTCAACCAAATCCACATTTTAATCAACCGCTTCAATTCCTCTTCCATTTTCTCCTTCATCTTCTTCTCTCTCTCTCTCTCATCTCAAACCCTAATTTCATCTACAGTGCGACAAGCGAATTGGCGCCAAATTCTAGGAAGGGATATGCGACGAGCATCGAATCGATCAGACCGAGAGGTACAACTGAGATTCAAATCTCCGGTTGGAGAGGATCAACATGTATTACAACGAAGCGAGTGGTATGATGCTCTACTCTTATCGTCGTTTCTCTTCCATCGTGTTGAATTGAAATCCTTTTTCGGATTTGATACGATGTTTATGAAAGCACACAAATTGGCTGCCGACGACCTTTTATCGCTCTCCTCTTCCATGCACTCGCCCTTTAAAGATCTGGCATACAGTTCAAACCCCAGAAAATTGTGTTGTTATATTTACTTCGGCTGATAATGATTTTAGTCTACTGATGTTCGCCTAGAATGAACTCATGTGCTGCCGCTATTGCTCAAGCTCCTACAGTTACGGCAGCTTCTATACAAGCAAATGGTAATTCAATTGTTGGAATCCTAAATGAACTGTCTACTGTAGATGCCAAGATCTCCCTTCTGTCTGTTCTAGATTTTGCTGCTAGTGTTAATTCTGATTAGGTAAAGAACCTATCTCACAATAATAGTAGCTATGAAAATGATCCAGTTATCATCTTGGATGAGAATTTGTCTAGCTATAAAATTGTTAACTAGTTATACCACTCACCTCGTTGCACAAGTGCTGTTAACATTACCGTACTCATTTTCACAACTGGGAATGTTAAGTAGGATATTATTTTAGCTTTTTAAGGCTTGTTAGGAAGTTGGACTGCTTATTCGATAAGCATTTTGTATGTTGAGTATAGAACTAGAATGGAAAGAGAGAAAGTTGATTTTAGAAATGACGTCATTCAGGTAACCTTTGCAAAATTGTTTCTTTATCATAACACTAATGGTTACCTATGTCTTCATGTGGCATGAACTAAAAGTTTCTAATGTTTCGATTTCTTATTTGGAATATATATGAACATGAAAACAGTGGTTTAAAGTACTAGAGGGTTACTTGGAAAGCATTGCAGAAATGTAGGCTTGGCATTTGACTACACATTTCTCTTGTTTGGATCAGTCATTCAACTTATTGGTTGTGCTAGGTATGTACATTTTGATATTAAGCTATGACACCAAGAATCTTTATAAACAAAAACACATGACGAAAATTTGATCTTGGCTGAATTTTTGTGCTTGTAGCATCATATACTACATAAATCACAATTTGGATAAAAGAACCTGGACATACATATTTGGTGCATGTTGTGCAACTACAGTGTTCATACCCTTGTTTCACAACTATAGAGTTTGATCATTTTTAGGTCTTGTTATGACCACTTACACTGCTTGGTACCTCACCATTACGTCTATTTTCAATGGCCAGGTAATATTTTTCTTTCAAAAGTTGGGTTTCAATGTGCTTTTTGTAAACCATATTGGCTAATAAATATATATACTTAAAAGTCTGGAGAAAAGCTATTGACTATTTAAAGAGATTTGAAAACCAAAGAAATGCTTTAAACACTACTGTGTTATACACATATAAAAGCTGTCAATATTTACATCATCTTAATAATGCTACATTCATGATACAGTTTTATGACCTATACCTTCAGCCTAACCGTATTACATGATATTTCAAGTTAGAAAATTTCTCTTTCTATCTAGTATCTGTTTTGCATTATTTTAAACAAATCAAATCTGAACAATATTTTAACTTTGCAACTGATGTGATTAAGGAATGCAGTATTTGTGCTGGAGCTACAGGTCAAGCGATCAAGGTGCTGATGCCTGAATTGCTGTGGCGTGTGTTGGTTGAGCGAGGCAAAGAGTCAGGTGTTGAGTTACTGCAGTGGAAGGAGTAGGCGATAGGGTGCTGAACATGACATGCTTTAGTCTTGATACAATGTTGACTGAGGATGAGGAGGTGAGGATAGTTTCAGGTGGTGGGTATATGTATTTCCATTGTATTGGTAGGTATATTTATTTGTTCTATAGGTTCTATATTATAAGAGACTAAGAGTTCATGTACCTTTTTGACATTTAGAAATATAAAATTTTTTGTTATTTTTATTAGATATGAATGAATATGTTTGTTATTGGTACAATATTTTGGTTTTAATAGCAAATTACTTTTAAATTTATGAGTGCAATCTAATAATATTTATAATTTTTTTCTCATTTGAATTTTTTAACAATGGGCAAAAATAGTTGCAAAAGACTCTATTGCAACGGGAAACAACAATTGTAAGAGATCGTATTACAACGGGTAAAAGCAGTTGCAAAAGACCCTATGCAATAGTCGTTGACCGTTGTAAAGAATGTTTACTACAAAGGGCATTTACAACAGTTTTAAAATGTTGTAAAATCCATGGGTCTATTACAACATCGCATAATACGATGGGTGCTTGCCCATTGTGATACTTCTATTTACAATGAGAATTGCTCCTTGTAATAGGGTATTTTGTTGTAGTGAAATTATCATTCGCCACTTGAAGGAAATGCTTCAAAACACAGAGCGAACCATCCTCTATCTCAAGCATACCTCATGGCGATCATATATCGATCCATAACCCCAAATTTACCCCTAAACCATCGACATCTCAAGCACACGAACTGCAAACGACTTGAAACTTGGAACATAGACTTATGAGGTCTTCCTTGTCGCCTCATGTCAATCACACAAAGTTTGGACTTCTATCGATCGATCCATACTGATGCCTAACGTTTTCCTAAAACTAAGTCGCATGTCCATTGACATTTTCAACCAAACAAACATCACATACAACATACACTAACTTACAACCAAACATGCCAATGTAAATCCTAAATCTAAAGGTAGTATCTAAAAGAACAAAAGAGATCCATAAGTACATGAATTTACAAAACTTTTCCAAATTGTTTGAAATTTACATACATGGTCAAAAAGGGTTTAAAACATATTTTAGAGATCGAAATCATTTAAAGCATCATTAAATGTCTAAAAGTGGCTAATTAGTGAGTAGAGGCTTAATACCACTCACCTAAATTTAAAGCAATCCAAACATGCATGAATTCCAAGAATGAACAGCAGCTCCAAGATGATTTCCAACTGTCAATCTTTAATCAAAGGTGCTAATCTCACTAATTTCCCTATAGTGACACGTTTTGGCTAATAAAGTAGGGATTATGATAACTTTTTGGCTAAGAAGATGGCTAATGGGCGATTCTCTCTATTTTTGGGAAGTAGAAGTGTTGGAGACAAGTCCCATCAGCCGTAACCTCATGCTAATCCCGAAATGAGCTTTGGGTCTATCCATTAACCCACCAATTACCCATTAAGCTGTTTAAAATTAAGTGAAACTTCAAATAGCCATAACTCCCTTATGTAATCCGTTTTCTTTTTACGACCACTCTACTGAAGGAGAAACCATCATCCCAAGCTAATGGAAGTGGTTTCAGACCCCAATTCGGCTTCAATCAAAAGTTATAGGCCATAAAAGACTTTCGAGGTTAAAATTGTCCGATAAAAATTCTAACTTTGGAAAATGGCTATAGTATCATTTCTCAAAATCATGGAATCATACAACCTCATATAAAAATAATATTAATATTATATGATCCTATGATACGTAGAATATAAGTCGTTATTCCTTTATAGGTGAATCCGCCACAACTTTAATTTGGAACATTTCCAATTTAAAGCCCCTTTATCAAGGGTAAACATGAACTTAAGATTATATTACTATACTCAATATCACTTACGAAGTTTGTGTCCAATCACTCCTTCATAAGGAGTTTGTTGTTTCCATAAATAACTATCTTATATTTCATAAATACTTAACTACCATTTAGTAATTTTAAATTGGATTTGATATTTGCTTACTACACCAAGTGCAACAATGAATTTCAATATAATATATAACAAAGCATGTATCACAATTCCAATTGTCGATGCATAAGGAGTATATCTCATATGCTCTATATTAAACGTTTTAACACGATGTCTATGTATATCGATTAGGACAACCTAACATCCTCTTATACCAAGCATAAAGGACACCTCTTTCAAATATTTCATCAAGAGTTAAATAAAGCATTAACTATTTTTAACATGGATACATCATTACCAATTAGTGGCATGTTGTTTACTTATAACATTATAAATGTCTTAGCGCCTTTGATTTTATTTATTATAAACAAAAGCTTCCGACGCATTTTGACTAAAATAAAACTATTTGATTTATTTTTCAAATGCATGCTAAACCTTTAGATGCTTATTTAAGATCATATCTTAAGAATCTACAAGATTTATCACTCCAACTGACTTCGATACACTTTGGCTATTGTATGAAAATAGTTTATTCTAAATCAATATTTAGAAGTTCTATTTCAACATCAATGTGCCAAAAATCATAGTCATATTGTGCAATGATTTGCAAATAGAATCAAAATGGACTTAATCATGTTAACTGCCGAAATTGCTTTATAATTTCAACATCTGAAATAGATGAGGTCATTTGCCATCAACCTTGCTTCATACATTTCCACATGCATTAATCTTCTTCTCGAAGACTCACTTGAGGCCGGTGGATCATATTATTTTGGGTACAATTTCCAAAATCAAATTTTGTCATTGTACTTTGAATCCACTTCGGATTTAAAGCATAATGCCATGTGGCAAAGTCTATATCCTCCATAATTTGTCGATAACCAAGGAGATTGTCATGACTAATGGTCCATTTTTTGATATCTATCAGAAACTCGTAGTTTCTCTTCAATGTGCAAGATTCCATGTTATACATTCTAATGAGTTATGTCCATTTGAGTTAGATTAAATTTGTATCATTCGTATAATCTATTTCTATATCAGAATCTTATATCATATCCAAGTCTGTCTCGCAAACACTAATTTCTTTAGAAATAAATTCCTTTAGTAATAAGGTGGTGTGTCTTGCAAGAACAATATGTTTCACAGTGCGATGGAATAGGAATTTAAAACATTTTATGAACTAACTGTAGACTTATATAAACCAAATTTAGCCTTGCATTCACAAAACTTGCGTTCATAATGCAAATCAAACAACCACGTACCTTAAACTATTAGATGAGGTTTCTTCCCAATCCATATCTCATATGGAATCGTAGTCTTAGCTTTGGATTAAACCAAATTCAACATATGTGCTTACTCTTAAGTACAAAACCTTATGCTCAAATTCATCCATTATCAACTGTACTTTGTCCAATAGAGTTCGATACTCATTATCAATACATCATTATGTAGCATAGGCAGGAGTTAAATTGAGAGTGAATCTATTCTCTTTTAGGTAATTGGTGAAATCTTATCTGAGATACTCACCTATTTGATTAAATCGAATTTTTTTAACTCATTTGCACATCATATTTTTCTACTTCCATTTTATATTCTATGAATGTATCGTATTTTTAAACTTGTGTAACAATTACACATGCTTATATGAAAAATTATTATTGAATTTACCAAAGTAAGTAGACCCATTTTAGGTATCATTAAACCTTTCATTGCATACTTCTATATGTATCAAACCAAAGAGTTCGTTAAATCTTTTGATGCTCCTATTGAGTGGGTACTTTGCTCTTAATCATTTGAGATACGATTCACAAGTACTATATGATTCATAAGCATATTGTTAAAAAATTATTTCTTAAAGACTTTGCATAGTGTATGATTCTAAAAATAATTCTTAATACTTTAGATGCTTCTGTATTTTCTATATAGTGAAACACATTGCTATTGTTATGAAAATAAATGCCATTATCGAAATACCAAAAAAATATTTATTTTATTATGAATAGTCATAATATTCATATTAAAACAATGCTGCATCTATTTACGATAAAAATTAAAAATAATTATTATTTCATAAATAATTACATGAAAGAAATTTTTTAAAAATTGATGCATCCACTAGCAATTGTTATATGATATGCTCCTAGCATTTCTAGCATTATAATAACAACATTTGAGATATGAAGCTTTTATTTAATCACTTATTATGGGCTATTTATATCTTCCACTATTATTATTCTACAGTTGAAGATTTTAGATCAAATATCCCAAACTCAAGAAATAGATCTTATAGAGTATAATTTTCTATAAGAAAAATACATTTGAAACGAAATCATATTTCATGTTACTTATGAAGCTTCTACAAATATTTTACACACTTCGCTTCGATGTCTAATCATAAGTAGAGATGACAAATTTACTCTCTTCTTCCTAAATGTGCCTATGTTACTTTCACCCTTTAACTTTTCACTTTTTGATTAAATGGTCGAACCTTTCAAAGAGAAACCCTTTACTGCAAGCCTGCATCAGATTTCTTTTCAAAAATGCACTCAGTCATCTATAAAACGATAAGGAGATCAGATAAGTTTCCCTTAATTATACAGATCAAAACTAATATTCAGTGGTCAAATTCTTAGGTGATCTTTTAGTCCTAATTCTATTATTGTTCCCAATACAACAAGATCCTCACTATATTCAGTCGTATTAAACACATGATCCTACACTATGTTTTACTTGCTCATTTCAAATGAAATAATTTCATTGAGATTCTGTATATTACGAAACACATATGTTCACCATATAAATTTTATATGCGATAGAATATGAATCGAGTCCCGTATTTGTATTGTTTTAGAGTTCAAACTCATAGAACACAGTGAATAGCCTTGGGCAAATTGAAATTTAAGCGACCAAGACACGAAAGTTTTAGCAGTTGATGTTAATGATATTTTTTGTCCTAGAACACCAACTTAATTATAAAGTAATTACAGTGTTGTATGCTTCCGTAATTAGGAATTAACAAACTTAATTGATATTAAATTTGCCTTAAATGAAGTAATTGTGTTGCTTGAGCTTACACAATTAGGTAGATGCACTATTTGTTAAAATATTTCGAACTTAACTATTGATTCAATCAAAATCAAATAAGATCAAGTACTTAAATCGAGGAAATAAATGCATAAATGTAAAGGACGCGAAGATTTACGTGGTTCGAATGTTAAGGAATCCTAAATCCATGGGTCAGTGATTACCTTTTATTCTTCTTAGTACAAGCTTTTAATGACAGAGAGAGGACAAGTAATTTTTGTATTAGATTTAGAAAAACTACCCTAAAGTCCCCTTTTCTATTGTACTGTTATTTTATTTATAGTATTATGACATCATGTGGATTGCTGATGTCATGGCCTTGCGCATTTTCTCCATTGTTGGATTTTTATGTATTATCCATCCGTCAGCCTGACAATTTGTGCATGAATTGCTTATATGAGTACAAGCATGTGGAATTACTTTTGATGGGAAAATTTGGCTATAAGCGGGAATTTCGAATTTGATATTAGGCGAGGAATTTGAATTTTGGTATATGGAGTTCTAGGACTAGATTTGTGAGCCATGCTAGACTTGTGGACTGCTTTGCCTTTGTTTGATTGATTGCTTCTGTGTGGGTTGTATGTGGCATCATGGTTAAAGCCGGATGCTGTTGCACTAGAGAAGTTTTGCCAATTGCAGTGTAGCAGTTTGTCTTCAATAGGTTGGCATAGTTTTCCTTTAATGGGACAACACAGTTTGCTTTTGAGGTGATGGTGCAGTTTTCTTATGACTTGATAGTATAGTTTGCTTTCATCGAGGAATTGCGGTTTGCATTAATTGTGGGATGTCTCTGGACATTTGATTGACTGTGCAGTTTAGTTTTGAAGTTATCCCTTGCATGTCCTTGTCGTGCCAATCTATTAGTGATGTAGTTTATTTTGCTGGAGTGTGTTGACCTTTTCTTAACTCTCACCTGGCGCTTTCGTATGAGTCTGTCACTTGTTTGATCTTGTGCGGATGCTTTCCTTGAGAATATAGTTGACTGGATCTAGGAACTTGCATAGTTTCTTTATAATGTAGGAGTGGCCTACTTGATTCTTCTTTTATTTAGGCCACCTACTAACTTCTTTCATTTGGTTCTGTGCTAAAAAATATTATAAAAGCAAAAAAAATGGGTGTAACACTAGCCTCTCAAGTCAGAGCTGAAGCCTATCATGGTAGATTTGCAATTTCATATCCATTTCTTTTAAACATACTAGTCATCCATCTTTTGCATTTAATGTTCCCCACACATGGCATGATGGGATTGGATACCTTTCTGTTATTGGAGATGAGTTGTTTCGTGATTTACAAAATCTCCTTCTTTTTTTGCCTATACCTTTGTTTGTAATTATTAGCATCTAGAAGCCTAGAATTTTTTTGTGTCATTCGAATTTACCAGTTATTATAGTTTATAGTTTCCAGTAAGGGGCATTTCACAAGAAGGACAAACTTTGTAGTCCAATTAGTTTTTAGGACACACATCCACAGAAATTAATTTCTAGGCCAAAGTCAGCAGAATAATTACTTTTAAGGACAAAGTCAACAGTCCAATTACTTTCAAGGACATAATTTCATAGGTTTTTAGGCCTTAGAAACTAATTATTTTGCATTTTGTCCTTAAAAGTAATTATTTCAATTGTGTGTCCTAGAAACTAATTGCACTTGCTAAAGAGGCCCTTGTGGCTAATTTCCACTTCCAGTAAACTATTTTCGACCTTTCTGTTTGTTTCTCTTTTACCATATTGTGAATCTCTTTTCCTTACTATGTATCCTTTCCTTCAAGGTCATTTGCTGCTCTTCCCACACAATTAATCTTATCTTTCCCTGGAGATCTTGCCATTTCTTGTGACTCTTTTTATGGTGTATTTGTGTTTGAAATTTTCTCTCTTTTTATATATCACATATTCACACATAAGCTGTCAAGTTGTCTGATCAAATGTTTGTAGTGATTTTTTTTGTTTTATTACTCTATCGATCTAATGAATTTTCACTATTTTTATTTTTTTCGGTCCTAATTAGTTGTGGCACAAATACATTCTTTTTATTTTAGTTAATATGGATGTTGAGGATCTTCCTTGCTCCTCTAGGGAAGAACCTTCTTCTTTCTGCAAATTCATATCATCTAGCAATACTCAAGTTGAATTCATCGTAGACCATTATGGAATTTCCATCGCGACTTTAGGGTCCCGACCTAATTTGGGTGCATACATCTACCTTAGAAAGATAATTTTCTCTAACATCAGAGCATGTTAGATGTGGTTTGTATTTGCCTCCTCATACCTTTATTAAGGAATGGCTGGACATTATTGGTGTTTCTCTAATTCAACTTTCCCTCATCTCTTATTTCATTCTGATTAGCACATACATACTTTGTGCTGAGCATCTTGATTTTCCTCTTTTCTATATAGTGAAAGCGCTTGATGGATCCATAGCGGTGGAGGTGCTAAAAGCTACAACGGGGATAAAGAGGGGATATAACGGAAAGTAGCGGAGGTGCAAAAAGCTTCAATAGATATAAAACCAAATATTTAAAGTTAACTTATTCTTATTCTCACATCATTTTTGTAGGAAAACAAATATTTTTTAATCTTATATAGCAAAACCGAAAATATCATAATTTATGCAGTCCAGATTTGGTGACTACAGTAGATGTCTAACTCATATTGAATACTTATATCTTAAAATTAGGTCGATACCTTAACTTTATTGATTTAGTTTAGAAGATAAGAAGTCAAATCAACCTTTTTATATTAATATTGCTAAAGCGGATACTAAAAAGTCTTGATTTAGTGGTATAGAAATAAGGGTGCTTAAAGCATAGCAGTTGAAGAGCACTACACGCTCTAGTGGAGATTTTCCGAGGCTTTAACTGCACGGCCTCCTTCTTGCTGCGATTTAGTTATTTTTATTTCATTTATAAGAGTAATTCCTCAACTGGTGAAGTGTTCCATTTTTTCCAAGGTACAAAATCCCTATTTTCTATTTTACCACATAAGACTCAAATGTAGGCTGATCGGCTTTTCTATTTTTCTAACTAATTGTTCCAACTTTTCAAAAACCAGGTATTGTCCTTGTCATTTTTTATTTTCATTCATTTCTTTTTTGTTTATAGGAGAGAAATTCTTTTTAAATTACATTATCCTTCATCTTTAGCCGATCATCCCGATTTTTCAAAAATGGATAGGGAGTTATTCATTCCTCGAAGGGAGACTGCTCTAGCGCTTAGTGAAGATGTTCAAAAGTGATCCTATCTTTTTGGTGAATCTTTCTTGCATAAATATGGCTTCCTATGCACACAACATTGCTTTTCTCACTTCGTCTTTGTTTATGTTTTTGATCCTACTGCTTCCAAGGGTACATTTTTAGCAGGCTTTATTTATTTTATCTAATTGTTAATCTCATTTAGGCTAACATTTCAACTGTTATTCTTATAATTTATTTCATTTGTTTGCTTCTCTTTATTGCATAGGCATGGCATCATATCTACTAAATGCTTTTAGGAGGAAAACTACTAGTAAGAAAATTTGAAACAGAAAGAGGTCCGGAGATGACCTGGCCACTTCAGAGAATATCTCTAAAAAGGGGAGGCGTGATGACCTTGCTTGCCACGTGGTTATATCTCCTCCTACACCTTTTCAAGTGCAGCCCATTTCATCTACTCTACCTTCTCGCTTCTTGCTTTTACTAGAGGAGAGCACCATTATTGAGTTAGTAGAGCAAATGGAGCATCTCCACATAGATGACTTTTCTTCTCTAACTTTTACTTCTCTACCTTCTTCCAGCCTGTCCACTGAGGAGGTCTTCATGAGCTCGCGTGGATTCGGTTACCAAGTTAGTATCTTCCCACTTTTATTTCACATTTAGTTTGTTTTTATGTATATATGTATATGTGGTATCCACACTTTTTGTATCATTCTCTTTTTAGGAGCTTGCTATGACCTTAGAACTGAACAAGAGCATTGTGGCCTCTAAAACTACAGTAAAGGTGCTTGAAGACAGTTTACGACATGAAAGTTAAGCTTGGCAAGGCCTAGCTAGATTTTGATGCATGTTGAAAAACAGAGGCCAATTTTAAACAACAAGCTGATGAGGTTGCGACACACAAAAGCAAGCCAGGGATTGTAGAGAATCTTAAGAAAGTGGAAGAAGAGACTGGCTGAAAGATATCTGAATTAGAGGAAAAATTGTTTAGCACCGTGAAGATGGCTGAAGAGACCACTTATAATGTTTTTTGTTCAATTAACACACAGGTAAAAAGCCAGTTTTTTGCTGAACGCGTGGATGATGTGGATGCAGAGGTGAGATTTGATTTTTTAAATGATGCTAACCTCATTGAAAAATGTCAAGACTATTGTCTTGCTGAATGGGCTAGAGATCATCAAACAAAAACTTTCTCTCCCTAATTTTCCACACAAGATGGCTTACATGATGTTACTCTAGGATAGGTTATTACTTTTATGCTTAATATAGTTCTACCCTGATCCTTGCAGTGCTATAAATGATTTGGCTCTCAATGAAGTAAATACTCGACTTCTTTTTTTAAGGTTCTAACTTATGTACGTATTAGATTTAGGCTACTTTGGTATTCTTACTTGTTATCTTACATAGGAAGGTCCCAAAATTTGTAACAACATTTAAATTGTATACGAATTTCTTTTTGGTCCTTTATCATTATGTTTTGTTGTTTATGCTCTTTTCAACTATGTCTATGATGCTTACATATATACTTTTAGCATAAGTATTATTATTCTGTTCTTATTTTAGGTAAGAAACATAGACCTTAACAAGCGCTACACTTCATCATCGCGTAAGGAAAATAATTTTATTAAACATTTGAAGAGAACCATTAGTCATATGGATGTTCGTACATAGAAAGATTTACTATAAATACTGCTATGGTTTGCAAATGAGAGAAAGAGTTGGATGAGACATTTGCATGGTTAAAGGAGGAGGCTCAGGTGCTTCTAATCAGTATCACGCATGTGGTTTTGTAATTTTGTGCTATGATGATGGGGTAGTACTAGTAGACATGAGTTACCTCCTTTAGATCATGCTCACTTCTAATGGTTCAAAGATAGGCTTAGTCGGGGGTAGTTGTACTAGTGTGCATAATGTATTTTGTATAACATTGTATAATTCAATAAAATTATCTTTGTTAATCCATGCATTCTTTCTTTTACCTTAATGATCATTTTGATTACCTTCTCTTTGTTTAATTAATTAGTCTCTTATGTGATGCGCAACTGGGGGTTCCATCGACAAATGATCCGGCTCTAGTTACTATTTCCATGGCATACGTAAAGATTGGTGGTGAGTTAGAGCTTATAGACAAGGATCCCATCAGGTTTGATTTTGAAAGAGAAAGGCCACAAGTTGATGTAAATAATTTAAAGCTTGAGCTTCAAGAGGCGAAGGAAACTCTACTTCATCTACATAATTGCATAACCTAACAGCAAATCGACTTGGCCATTGCAAACAAAATATACGAAAGCTTGAAAATGAGTTGAAATCCTCATTGAAGAAGGTGGCTGATTTAGAGAAATTGTTGAAGGAGGCTGAGGAGCTGTATGTCACTTCTTATGAAGTAGAGTTCAAGAAACTTAAGAAATTTATTGAGGAGCAATCCCAACAAGTTGCCAACAAGAAGAGGATCACCACCAATTTTGCTTCTCTTAAAATATGCGCACCTGGTTTAATTACCACATCGCCTCTTGGTTTGTATTATGAAGTAGCCTCTAAATGGAAAAGGGAGGTGGCAGCCTACTACCAGTCCAAGGTTGATGAGTTGAAGGCTGTTTATAAAAAGAGATCGTAAGGTTCCAAGAAACAAAAGAAAGCGGAAGGGCATTCAAATTGATATCAGTTATTTGGTGCATTCTCAAAGACTACGAAAACAAAAGCGGAAGTATTAGATGACTTGGATCGCATGCGACGCGTTGCTATTGAGCACATAAACAAACTTGAAGACCAAATCTATGGGTCGGTTCCCTCTATATAGCTCATAGCTTTTGCTATTTCACGTCCCTGCTCCTTTTTGCCTTTGGTTTACGAATCCACATAACCCGTCTAGCTGATGAGCTTCACTAACAGAGGGTTAAGTGTGTTATGGCTGATATAGTAATGCGATCGACATTTTTAATCATTTCCTACCAAAACTTGACCTAAGGTTTTCATATAACAGCGATGATTATGTTTTTAAGTGGCAAGATACAAAGAATCCTTGGGGTTGTGCTAATTATGATCTAAGGCCTCCGACCGTTAACCCATCCTAATCGTCTTAACTAAGATACCCCCATCCTCTACTTCCCAAACTTCCCATAAGAGGAGGATACTCTTATCAAAGAAAGACTCGGGGTCTGATTAAGGTGTACCTTAGTAGTGTATATGTACCATAAAATATCTATATTGTTTGTGTTGTTTTTTCTTTTTTATATCTAATATTTCATGATGGCTTAAGAAGAGATTCGGTAAGGAGTGACGAATTATATGTTTACCTCTTGAGCTTTACGTAGATGTTCGAGCCGTTTCTTTACTTATACCGTGTGAGTTGCTTTTTCTTTACCTTTTTGGGTCTCATAATTATAAATGTGGCTTTTTTCTATATTAGCTTCATCATTTTTTAATTTTGTCTTTGCATTTGTGCTTTGTCATGCACTTGGCATGATATGCTTCGTTTGTGGTACAGATTATTGTGTTTTGACTGAGAAGTTAGGTCGTGTATGTTAAACCTCTTTTTTATTCTTGTGCTTGATTTCTTTAATAATGGTTCGGTTAGTCCAATGTCCAAACGTCCAGTGTAGTGTTGGCTAAAAACTCGAGTTTTGTAATTATAACTCAAGTTTGGTTTGTAAGCAAATAACACTGGAAAGCAAATTTTTACACTTGTTCGGGTTGTCTAATATCATTACGTCCAGTTTATATTCTTATTGATCTTTCATAATTACAATTTTGCATACTACATTTCATTACAAAAGAGATTAAAAAAAGTACAGTCTGAGGTATTCTGAGTTCCATGTTCTTGGGACAATATTCCCATCTGGGTTAGAGAGACGGTATGTGCCGTTTGATTATGTTTTAGCAACTACCAGTAGTTCTCCTTATTTGGTCCAAGTGCACCGTAAGTTGGATCTTTTATTTCTGCCATCACCTTCCTTTGAACTAGGCCCCCTTTGTGAAACTTCCTTTCTTTGAGTCTTGAATTATAACCTTTTCCCATTCCTTGTCTGTAAACTATGGACTTTATTGCTACTTCATCTCTCCTTTCTTACGTGAAATCTAATGCAGTTTCCATAAGGTGTGAATTTTGCTTAGCTTCATATAATAAATGCCGATGTGATGGAACATCTACTTCAAATGGAAGCAGCGCTTCATAACTATATGTTAGGGAGAATAGGGTATGTCCGATAGGTGACCAAGTTGATGTTTTGTATGCCTATAGGACCAGGGGTAGATCCTCTGCCCATATGCGTTTAACCTTCATTAGCCTTTCCTTGAGCAACTTTTTTGTTCTTTTATTTGCCATCTCGACCTACCCGTTCACCTACGGGTGAGCTACTAAAGAGAAACTTTTGACTATGTCATTTTTCTCACTAAGATCGGAAAACTCCTTACTTTCCAACCGCGTACCATTATGAGAAATTATTTTGGGTGGAATCTCAAATATGGCGATGATATTTCTAACCACAAAAGTAACTATTTTCTTTGAAGTTATAGTTGCAAGAGGTTCAGCTTCCACCCATTTGGTAAAGTAATCTATAGCTACGATCGCATATCTTACTCCTCCTTTAGACATCATAAGTAGGCCTATTAGATCGATTCTCCAAATGTCAATTAACCATGTGGCGGGTCATGGGAGTAAGTTTATGGATGGTAATCTTGGGATGCTAGAAAAACTTTGACACCTATGGCATCTACGAATGAATTCCTAAACATCATTTAGCGTAGTTGGTCAAAAGTAGCATTGTCATATTATTTTCTTAGCTAACTTCATTCCTTTCGAGTGGTCCCTATAGTACCCTTCATGAACTTCTCGTGGGATTCTAGTCCCTTCCTCTCTGGTGATGCATCTTAAGTAAGGGGTTGAGTATCCTCCCTTATAAAGTACTCCATAAAAAAATGTAAAGTAAGAGGCTTGGTACCTAATCTTTCTAGTCACATTCTTGTCTGCTGGTAAGGTTCCTTGCAATAAGAAATGCTTGATGGGGGTTGTTAAACCACTTTTGAGCTAAAGAAGATTTCAACTGGACTCAGAAGATCAAAACGAGGATGAAACGACTTGAAAATCGGCAAGCATACTTGGGTGAAACAAGGAAATAGCTCGGGAAAGTTTCACCAAGAATAAGTTGCGAAAATAAGTCGACATCGACTTAAACTTGGCCTCTGAGTTACTTCTGCCATATAGATTTCCACTCTAACTTCATACAAGTTATTATTTACCTCTTTCATATGTAACCGATTGATTTTCAAGAGTTTTGGATGACCAATTCTAAGAGTTATAGAGATGACACCTAAAACGATAAGATAAATCAAGTGATGAAGGAACATCGCCAAAATCGACCAACAATCGATGAAAATAACTTAAGATGCATCAAAATGAAGTAAGAAGGATGATGTAAGAAGGTACAAATTATTTCTTACTAAGGAAATAACTCATTACCGAGTTATTTAACTCAGTACCAACTTATTTTGATTACTAGGTAGGAGGTGAGACTTCACGTGTGACTTTAAGCCGATGTCTGGACTCTGTTGCAAGCGGGCTTCTAACTTTATACCTCTATTTCTCTATAAATACTAGCCTTTCTGCAACCAAAAAAGGATATGATCTCTCTGCCATTGGAGACTTCTTCTCCATCTTCACATCTTTCCTCTCCTCTATTAACGTCACCTAGGAAGCCATTGTTTGCTACTCTAGGACTTAGACCAACAAATCTCTTTTATTGGCGACTCTTAAACTCTATAAAAACATCATCATAAATTTGAGATCCATTAGATTGTGTAACAACCCGTAAATTTTCGATAATTTAATTTGTTAATTTAATGAATCTTGTTATTTAACATTGGAAGAAATAAAAAGTTGTAATGTAATAATGAAATGAATACTAAAATGAAATGTAACAAATGATAATTAAAGTTAATTATTAACAACTTGAATGTAATTCCAATAAACGAAATAAGGTAAAATGTTATACTTGGTTATAAATTGAATATGAGGAAACAAATGTAAATATTTAATTTATTAATGGTAATTGAATAGAACCAGTATTGTGTAAAGAATTATAATATTTGTTGTATTTATGTGTGCATTAATTTATAATGGAATACAAAAGGTAAGTGATAATTTAAAATGTTGACTTATTGATAAAATAGTGTGTAATGAATGGAAATGGGATAAAATTAGTATGATTAAGGTTAATGGTAACAATTATATGTTACCCGTTTAATTAGTCTATTAAACTTAATTGGAAGTCAATTGAAATTAAGTATAGTTATATATTACTTTATGTGAGTAAGACAATAATTGAAATTTGTGAACGTAATAAAGTGAATAGGAATGTTAATTATATTCATAATGTAATAACTGATTTAATAAAATAGCGAAACCAAGATTTATTAATTTATTGGGATTCAAATTATAATAATTGGGAAATATTAATGTACTAAGAGATAAACCAATGTTAGTTATACTCTTATTGTAATAAAAGACTTGAATAATAATGATTAAAAATTTAATAAATGGATTTTGGAAATTTAATTTATAATTTCTGAATTTAATGAAATTGAAATTTAACACTAAAAATTTGTAAATTTATCAACTTTAAATTGCCATCTAAATTTGTTTAAATTATTGTAAATGATTAAGAAATCAAAAATGATAAAAGTTGTAAATTATTAAATTTAAACTAGAAAAGTGACTTAATTAATTTAATATTAATTATTTAATTAATTGAAATATAGCCATTTTGGCCGCTGACTCGGATTTTGACGAAACCAATTTCATCGGATCCATAACAGTGAATTATTGTAAGATTTCAAGTTTCGTAACGATTGGACTTGTCGTTTGATCGTACGGACTCGAAATGCCTTGAAATTAATTTAATTAAAATCAATTGAAATCAATTTGAAATAAGCTGATTTTGGCATAACTTCTTCATACGATGGAATTAGGACTTGAAACCTGTTCCATTAAGTTTAAATTATTTGAAAACATCTATTTTGATATATGGGATTACCCATTTTCGTTCCAGAGACAGAACGGGCTTTTCGGGTCATTTATCGTTCAACGTGTAAATAAATCGTATCCATTCATTCTATTTTTCTGATCTGCCTATAAATACCTCATTATAAACCCTAGCCACTCCTCATTTTTATTTGTCTGTATGCACATTTCCTTCTCAACTCCTCATTCCAATGGCAGACAAATCAAACAAAGTCCCAATTCAATTTCAAATCAAATTCCAAATCAAAAATTCAAACTCCTCAAACCGTATCGAATTATATATCGATTTGAAGCTCTCGACGAGCGCATCTCAATTCTATGATTCGTTTTTCAATTCGATGCACCGTTTGTCCAGAAATCGAGAATGAACCTTGGTCGTTCATATTGGATTTTTGACGATTCAACGGTGGATCGTCGACCGTTTGTTGATCGGATGGTGTCGTTGTGAAGCCAGTGACGAGCAGCTCGCGGATTTGCCATTCGTTCGTCGTCAAGTGATTGTGATTATCCAGAAATCAAGGATAAAGGTGAAAAGTGGCGGCGGTGATTTCGAGGTCAGTGGGGCTGCGGGCGGCATGGCGGTGGTCGACCTGACGTGGCAAGGCTCGTGGCGTGTCTGGATCGGCTCGACGTTCGACGATGGCGAGCGTGAAGGCGGTCAAAGTCTGGTCTGAGGCGTCTTCGTTCGATCGGATTCACGTGATTTAGGGTTCGTATGCATGTTGCTGTGCTAGGTTTCGGTGGTGATGTGTCAACGTGGCTGTGGTACTGTTGCTTTTTTTTGTTTATTTAATTCAAATTTTATTTTAAAACATTCTAACCTTGATAACTTATTCATACGAGGTCCGATTCATGCGTGGTTTGATCCGCTGGGATCGTATCGAAATTCCGGATATTTTGACGTGGGTTTGGACGAATTCTAAGACCGTTCAAATTTTGGGCTTATTTTGAATTTAAATTCGATTTAAATTCAAAGGTGAGTGTTTTAACCCACTCACAACTTCTAAAATTTCTTATGTATGTTAAATTAAATTTATGATGTGATTAGAAATTTATTTATGACTGTTTGGTATATTTTAAATCATCATCTCAGTTAATTTGAATTTATTTGAATTAAATCATTATTTAATTTATTTTTGAATATAAATTGCCAGTTAAATACCTGTTATTGATTATCAGTTCTATATTGATATTTATTGATTGATTTGGATGATGTTTGTATTGGATGTTGATTGTTGATATTGGATGAATGGATGTTTTATTTTATATCGTTATAAACTACAAGTTCACTATGGGTTGAAATGATACATACCCGAATGATCAATAGATTAAGGAAAATCGTTATGGGTTGAAATGATAGACTCGAGCGATTTTATGGATTTTATTATTAATTCGGAATTGTGGTTTGAAATGATATATAACCGTAACATTGTAAATTGCGGATTGAAATGATAAATATCTGTATCACTAACCCTAGGGTAGAGAATTAAAGACGGACACCGGATTAGTTAAATTTAAATGATTTTGAATCCTTAAATTTTGCATTGAGTTAAAAGATATTTTGAAAAAAAATTGGGTTATATAAATCGAATTTTTATCGAATTTCAAGTTTTATATTAAAATCGAATTGTTTTGAAAGATTTGTTAAAAGAATAAAATTGAAATTTTATAGTGAATTTGAAATATAAATGAAATTTATAGAAATCGAGTTATTAAAATTGTTTGAAATATAACTTTGAAAAATATTGAAATTGGAGTGATTTAAATTGATATTTCGAGCATGGATTGGAAGCGATATTGAATTAAATATTTTATTAAGAAATTTGAATTGGAAAATTTGAAATTGGGTTTTAGGATATTGAAATGGTCCAAATGTGTTGGAATGAAATAAATAGTTTAAATTGATATAAATTTCAAATTTATGTTTTTAATATAAACTGTTTTAAAAATATATATTATTTCAAAATTTCTAATTATTAAGATTTCAAAGTATTAAACTATTTAACCTGTATTAATTATATTAAATCATTTTAACCTATTTTAAATCAGTTAATTTATTTAAACTAATTAACCTGTTTTAACTTATTTTAAATCTAATTAATCTATTTTAAAGCTATTTAATCTATTTTAATTATATTTAATCTATTTTAAATCTATATTAACTATTTATAACTATTTATAACCATTTAAAACTATTTTCTTCTAAATTCCAAACTAAGTAAAATGGATGGGTTTATATTCAAATCCTTGATTTTTAAGTGAATGTGGTTAAGCGACATTATAACCTAAGTTGAGATTTAAATAACATATTTGGTTTAATATGATATTTTGAAATGAGGGTTTAACCTATTTTGGAAATATGACCTTTGAAAGGAAATATAATTTCGAACTATAATTTCAATGTGATATGTTTCCGGAAGTAAGTAATGATTTCAAAAATGATATGATTTAAATTGAATATGATATTTTGATATCAATTATTAAATGATTTTAGAAATGTAAAAGAAC
Source organism: Allium fistulosum (assembly GCA_030737815.1). NCBI lineage: Eukaryota > Viridiplantae > Streptophyta > Magnoliopsida > Asparagales > Amaryllidaceae > Allium > Allium fistulosum. The sequence continues at coordinate 1,532,151,064 of CM060902.1, forward strand.
CATCCGGTGTGTAATAAGCGATTGGTTGTTAAAGAGACCGGGATTAGATATGGGCATACTCTCTGTCGATACCGAAAACCACTTTGACAACTGTGTACGCGGTGGAGATTCCAGAATGAAGTAGGATGGTGGCGAAGATCCTATATGAGGTATATACGTGGACCCGACTCCCGTGAGTTGTCTTAAGGTGGCTAAAACAGGAGCAATCGATGGGCCAATGGGGTAGCTCCTCTGATCGGACACACTCCATTGATCTATATTCTGACTTTGCGATTTATTCGGTGGCCACCCTTCAATTTTACTCGGGAGTGTGTTTCGAGTTGGGCGGTAGTTGCGGCTATGCGTTACCAACAGTCCAGAAGTGTAATTGGTATATCTACCCTGGCATTGCCTAGTTGTGCCGTGTCACCTACCCTAGCGCGCCTTCTACGAGTTTGTTTTATGTCGTACCTATGTGGTATCCTCTGGCGGCTCCAGTTTACGGGGAGTTACGATACTGTATAGACTATTGGCATACCTAAAAATGTGTTAAGGTGGAAAATGTAAAGCCTTAACACTATTTTTAAATAGTATACTTTACTTTAGACATTATTATAATAGCGTATATTACTACATAGTAGATAGTTTAACGGATCCTTAGGAGATGTGAATCACGAGCATCTCTTAAGTTATTGCACTCACGTTAGACACTGGATAGGAGATGTCAAACCTCGTAAACATCTCCGACGCCGTTTACACTCATATTTATTTACCATTGATTTAACTCACATAAGATCTTTTAGTTCCGACTCGAGTGTTTTGTCTTTTCAATTCGCTCGGGTCAGCCTGAGCATTTCAGGATTTGAAGACCTTATTTCTGGAGGACGAAGACGAAGATTTGTGCTACTATTATTTACTATATTTATTCCACCGCATCATACTGTTCCGCTGCATTATTATTTGTTTATCTCTGATATGTGTAACTTTGATTTTGTATTGTATAAGTATAATCAAATGTTTTGTATACAGCTTTATGAACTGTTATTTGATTATTATATTTTGTCATTCCGCTGTGAGATTCTGTTATGTTTTTTTTTCTTTCTCTGCTTTTTCTTATTCACCCCAATAACAATACGCCCTTCTGTATGGTTTGAGTCGGCATGCGTGTCTGCTTAAAGCTTACAAAAAGGCGGGATGTTACAGATTGCGGTCAGATCTGATAAAATTAGTTGTAATCCAGAGTGAGAACAACTAATAAAAGAGATTAAAGTGAACGTAAGATGGAGATTACGCGAAACCACTATAAAAATCCTTGTGCCTCCTTTTACTTTCTTTGCTTTTTTTTACTTTTAATAGAACTGGTGCTTTCATATGATTTCTAGGTCTTGATCTATTTTATGGGTTAATATTTTGGTGCTATCACTGAGAAGGAAAGCTAGATTTCACAACCTAAAGTTAGATCTGAGATTTGGAGAAGATGAAGAGACCAACACTAGATCGAAGGCTGGAGCAAGCCAGCCGAAATATAGGGGAAGCCAAGAGATGTTCTCAAATTCTTATCAATCCATCTATGTGACTAGAGAAGAGATGGAGAAAATGATGAAGGAAATGTAAGATGGATTAATGACTCGGCAATAGGAAACGCTTAAAGGATTTTTCCAAAGGATGGGGCAACTAGGAATAGCTAGAATTGTAGGAATTCAGAACCAAGTGTTGGAAACTAATGCAGAAACAACTGAAGTTAGAGCGAAGCAAACTGGAACGATGCCTCCCAAATAGAACAACTCAGTACCGAGCGAATTTTATTTAGGGGCAACGTTGGTGTAAACTTGGGACGTGTTGGAATGCCAAGAGCAAACGATGTTGGAGCTAGAAATGCAAATCAGAATGAAAGTATGCAACAATCAGAGGAATATGTGCCAAAACCTCCCTATAGGAATGGATGATAGAATGAAGCCAGAGAAGCAGGTCAGAACGCTAACGTGCAGCCAGAGGAGTATGTGTTAGAATATGTTATGGAGTTCCCCTACAGAAGCATGGGCAGAATATCGCTTTTGGACGAAGACCATCATTGGACAACAAAAACCGAATTGCTGAGTTGGTAAGAAGAATAGTTAGAGGTGTACCCCCAGATCAAAGCTTGGAGGATGTGAACAGGAATCCATTCATTTTTAACATCCAGAATGCAGGAAATCCTCCCAATTTCCAGCTTCCGACACTTGAAATGTACGATGGAAAGTCGGATCCGACGGTTCATCTGATGAGATATATCCAACATATGGAGCTGTTAGGTGCTTCTAAGGAGGTAACGAGGTGGTGCTTCACATTATATTTAATGGACTTGGCGACGATGTGATTCAGACAACTAGAGAATGGGTCCATAAGTACGTGGCAATTTGGTTAATAAGTTCTTGAGACTGTCCAGAGTTCATGTCTCACGACTAAAGAATGCAATGATGCTATCAAGCATGAAACAAAGGCCTAGTGAGACCTTAAGAAGCAATTTCACATGATTCAATGCAGCAACACCTCAGTCGATAAGCCAGATCCATCAATAATCTTAATGGCGGCAGTATCTGGAGTCGTGAGCAAGACCGACTTCAAAGTTGCATCGGAATGGTATCCACCGATTGATCTTATGGAATTCTACCATGAAACCGAGAGATATTTGCGTTAAAAATATGCCGAAGCTGAGGATGCTGAAATTAATGCTGTGGAAGACAGAGGACTGTCAGGAGCAAGATACGAAAATGCTAAAGGAAAGAGAAGAGCTAAAGATGACTTCGGAGAACTAAAACAGTAGAGGAGGGAGCCGAAGTTCTCTTCTTACACTAAGGTAACAAAGACCTCCTGAGAGGATATATCTAGACACTAGGGGACATATCCCCTATGGAAAGCTAACTAGGAGAGAGCCCACTGACTGGGAGAAAAGACCTGGAAAGTTCTGCATCTTCCGTGAGCCGGATGGACATGAAATGAACGAGTGTTGACACCTTCGTAATCTGATAGAAGAACTGGTTCGGAGTAACCAGCTGTAGTAGTACATGAGGAACCGAACTACAATGGTGCTGCCGGAGCAACTACCATCTATAGAAAATGCATCAAGGAACAACCAGCGTTCTGATCCAAGATTTGAAATCCTGTGATCAGGATGGTCATAAGTCAGGTTCGACTCCCTCTCTTTGCTTTTTCTTACGTTGAATAATTAGGATAATAATAACCTCAGACCGTTTACATGTGTATGAGGCCTAGATTGGTCTCTAGGCACGCTCTAAGTCGGATGTCTGGGATGACTATTTAGAACCATAATAACCTCAGACCAATTACACTTATGCGTGACCTAGATTGATCCCGAGGCACGCTTCGAGTCGGATGTCTAGGATGGATAATTAGGACTTATGCTTGTTTTCTTTGATTTGAATATTTGATTTCTGAAAAATCCATATTGAATGCGATTACTGATATTGATTGGTTAAGTCCCGCCTAGAGAGACGAAACTGAGTGCAGGGTGCAACTACCCTAACTGAAGAGCGAGCAGATGGGCTTGTATGATATTTATCGCTTTAAAGTATTGTTTGGAGAGACGGGATCGAGGTGTAGGGTGCAAGCTCCCTTGTTGAAGAGCGAGCGGATGGGCTTGTATGAAAAGTAAGTCCCCTCAGTGGAGAGTGAGCGGATGGGCTTGTTTGGTCATTGAGTTATTTTGTCGGAGAGCAAGCAGATTCAGCAAGGATCCGGAGAGATCAAAACTCCAAATTGGGAGATAAACGATCTAGTGAGATCGAACCCTAGATTGAAAGATAAACAATCTAGAGAGATCGAATCCTAGATTGGATCATGAATGATTTTGAGAGATCACACATTAAATTGTAAGTAAAATGATAAGGAGAGATCGAACCTTAGAATGGAGATAGATTTGATGAGAGGATTTGAACACCTTGTAATTATGGTAAAATAGAGAAATTCCAGATAAAAAAGGATAATTTTGATATGTGATGAAATAACGCCAAATGAAATCGGAATGATTATGATGTATAAAAAATATTTAGCAAGGACTGGAGTCCAAGAATAATAACAAATCTAGAACGACCTCTAACTTGTTAGGGAATCCGAAGGAACTGGATGATTCATCGATATTAAGAACAAGAGATAGTCGGAGAGCTCAACTATCAAAGATTGATTGTTGGAAATTGTTCTTGAGCAAAGAAAACCTTACGTTCGAAAGATGTACTTTAGAGGCAAGTGTTAATCTACTTTTGAGGTAAAGTAGATTTCAACTAGACTTAGAAGATCAAAATAAGGAAGAAACGACTTGAAAATTGGCAAACACGCTTGGATGAAATAAGGAAATAGCTCAGGAAAGTTTCACCCAAGAATAAGTTATGAAAATAAGTCGACACCGACTTATTTTAATTGGCCCCCGATTTATTTCTGCCATTTACTTCTCCACTCCAACTTCATATAAGTTATTATCTACCTCTTTTATATGTGTTTGAGTCATTTTCAAGAGTTTTGTATGACCAATTCCAGGAGTTGAAGAGATGACAGCTAAAACGGCATGATAACTCAAGTGATGTAGGAATGATCGCAAAAATCAACCAACAATCAATGAAAACAACATGGGTTACATCAAAATTATGTAAGAAGGATGATGCAAGATGATACAAGTTATTTCCCACTAAGGAAATAGCTAGGTACCGAGTAATTTTACTTGGTACCGACTTATTTTGATTACTCGATAGAAGGTGTGACTTCACGTGTGACTTTGGGCAGATATTTGGACTCTCCTATAAGCGGGCTTCTGACTGCATACCTCTGTTTTTCTATAAATACAAGCCTACCTGCAACTAAAAAAGGATCTGATCTCTCTACCATTGGAGACTTCTTCTCCTTCCTCACAACTTTCCTTTCCTACATTAAAGTCACCTAGGAAGCCACGCTTTGCTGCTGTAGGGCTTAGTCCAATAAATCTCTAGTACTAGTGACTCTTAAACTCTATCGAAACATCATTGTAAATCTAAGATCCACTAGACCGTGGTTAGATCTGATGAAATTAGTTATAATATAGAGATAGAACAACTAATAAAAGAGATTAAAGTGGACGAAGGTTGGAGATTACGCCAAACGACTATAAAATCTTCATGTCTCATTTTACTTTCACTGCCTTTTCCTTTAATTTTAATAGAACTGGTGTTTTCATCTGATTTTTGGGCATTGATCCGTTTTCTGTATTAACTGGGGTCATCCAAGTTTCTGCATCTTCTTATTGCATTACTAGCAAGGTTCGATTATTCTAAACTACATCTGACTCATCTTGACTTGCTGTATTTTGACCACTTGTTCCCTGGGCTCATGTTAGCATTAAGAACTGATTTTTTTCTGAAATGTTGGGTTCGACTAAGTGTCCCATAGGAATTGCCTTCATTTCTTATGCAATTTTGGCACTTGTCAGTTTGGCTAAAGAGTCTACTGAGGAATTTTCCTCCTTGGGAATCTGTTCTATATCAAACTGCTCAAATTGAGCTAGTAGCTCTTTGGGAAATTCTGAATACTTGGCCAGAGGTTGGTCCTTTAATTTGGTAATTTCCCTGCACTTAGTTTACAAGTTGTGAATCACTTTAATATGGGTAACTTTCATTACATGTGCCATCTTGAGCAATGAGTATTTTGCAGTCTACGACATTGTTTGTTGCTTTGAATTCAAGTTGGACGACTCCATATAGTTTATGTCGATCTAGTGTGACAAGTACATATCCAATACCTGCCTCTTATTCATTTGATGTGCCATTAACATAGAGTTTCCACTTCTTAAGGAGCTCTTTTGTTTCTTTACCTTGCTGCATCATTGCTGCTGTGCATTATACTATGAAATCGGCTAGCGCTTGACCTTTGATCGCATTGTGTGGGAAGTAGCATATGTCATACTAACTTAGCTTGATTGCTTATTTTAATAGGCGTCCAGATGTTTCTTGCTTCTGCATTTTTTTAATGGCTTGCCCATCAGCACTTTGATGGGGACGTGCTCGGAAGTATGGCCGTAATTTCCTGGTCATGAGTAGTAAGTTATAAGCTAGCTTCTCTATTAAAGAGTAGTTTAGTTCGGCGCCAAAGAAATGTTTGCTTGTGAAATATGTTGGCTTTTGCACCCTTGCTTCCTCTTGTATTATTGTTGTGCTCATAACATGCTTAGTTATAGCCATGTATATAAACAAATCCTCACCAAGTACCGGTTTTCACAGTATAAATGGATTAGCTAAGTGATTCTTTAAAACTTCAAACACCACTTTACATTCCTCCATCCATTCGAAACTTCTGCCCTTGTTGATTTTATCAAAAAATGTAACACATTTATTAATGGCTTTACAAATGAATCGTCTCAAGCTCCTACCTTCCCATTCAAACTTATGGCGTCTTTAAGATTTTTTGGGATTTCCATTTTCTCGCTGGTATCGATCTTTTTTGGATTGACCTCTATTCCTCTTGCACTCAGATGTATCCTAAGTGTTTGCCTAACTGAATTGAAAAGGTACACTTCCAAGGGTTCGATTTCATTTCATAGTGCCTTAATGCTGTGAAAGTCTCTTCCAAATCTTTCACATCCTTAGAAGCGACTTTGGACTTCACTCGCATATCATCGACATAGACTTCACATTCTTTCCAATATAATCTACAAACATCATATCAATAAGCCTTTGGTATGTTGTCCCTACATTCTTTAATCCAAATGGCATATCACCTTATAGTAGTATAATCCCTTTTTATGATGAAACTCGTATGCTCCTAATCTGGCTCATAAATATCTATCTTGTTGTAACCTAATTAAGCATCCATGAATGTCGACAATTCACTTTTGATAGTTACATTGACCAGTTGATCAATTCTAGCAATGGAAACCTATCCTTGGGGCAAGCTTTGTTGAGGTTTACGAAGCCTATGTAGGTTCCACACTTCTCATTAGACTTTACCATGACTTGATTTGCTACCCACTTTGGATAATATACTTCTCAAATGAAGCTGCTTTTCTTTAACTTTTCAACTTCTTCATGAAGAGCATTATATCTTTCTTGATCCACGGCGCACCATTTTTGTCTCATTGGATAATGGATCCGGGTCTATGTTGAGAGCGTGGCATATTATGGCGGATTATCCCTACCATATCAGAATGAGTCTGAGCAAAAACATCAGAAGATCTCTTCCAAAAATCAATTAATTCTAAACATAGTCCACTTAGATTTTTTTCCAATCTTTGCTATTTTGGTAGGATCCGTGAGGTTCATTTGAATATCTTCTAGATCATCCACTAGATTCATTTTTTTTTCTGCATTCCTACTCATGGATCTACTTCACCCTCTATTATATGCAGGTGCACTTTCCTGATCCTAAGAGGTATCAAATAAGTACTACACAAATATTGAGTTGTATTCATCCATTCCTATCATCTGCAGATAGTTTCCTTTTGCCTTCCTCGTAGACACAGTGGTAATAGATTGACCTGTTTCAATATCTGCCTTGGAACCTGGCTGCGGTGTCGTTCTTTAAATTGGATTATTTATTACATTTACATTATTACGAGAACTAGGGGAGACTGTATTATAATTTTGAATAATTTTATTACTAGGATTCAAAGTTATGTTGTATAACTCTCTAGCCAACGATTGTTCCCCTCTCACACTACTCACTCCTGACTGTAGTATGGATCTTCATAAGTAGGTCTTTTTATGAAAAAGTGCTCCAAGGTCAATTAGTGCAGGTCTCTCTGAAAAATCGTTGTATGAGACTATTGGTTTATAATCAAAAAACTTGCATAAAAGGATTTGTGTAATGGAGTTGTTCCTGCTATGATAAGGAGTTGAGCTATAACCCTATTGGAATAGTTGCCGTACCATTGAAGTACATTGGCTCTAGGCCAGGCTTTAGGACTTTAGCTGGAAGTCCCACCTTATCGTATGAAGATTTGAATGATATTCACAGAACTGCCCGAATCAATTAAAGCCTTCTTCATAGTGCAATAGGAGATTTGTGTAATTACCAACATAGGATCTTGCTGTGAGAAAATAATTCCAGCGAAATCCCCTCAAGTGAATGTGATGTCCAGGGTGGGTTTCTGTTTGATATGGAACATAGTATGCTCAGCACAAGCATCTTGGATTCATCTTTATCATGCTTTTTTCTTTTCCTCCATGATGCAGTCCCCCATAGATAGAAGCGATGAGGGTGCATGGGTTTCCCACCTACTATGGTCATTTTTCCCCAGAGCATAGTGGATTTGAGAAGACGTTAAGAAGCACAGAAACAGTTAGAAGGGCATAATAAAAGAGCCATTGGGTAATTACAAAGGTAAGGCAAAGCGCTAGAGGTAAATTTAAAATAGTCAGAAATTATGGTCAAAGCACTTGAAAAATGTTCCTAAGGTTGGGACATGCACATAGGTTGAAATCCCATCTCAATTTGAGCAATAGATTAGAAGATATGATCATCTTAAAATTTGTCCATCACCTAATCGACTCAGGCCCCACCTTGAAGAGATACTACCTAATTCAGGCAAATGGAACATTCAAAGGCAATGTAATACTCTACTCAATGATACAAAGCTACTGGTCCAAGTTTCATTCAAGTATGACCTGAAATGAATAAGTTATGTCATAAAAGCATGCGTAGTACAATGGTAAAGACTTGTGCGTTTTAGCCAACCCACCTGTGTTCGAATCCTAGCAAGCACACTATTTTTATGGAACATGAAGAATGGTCCGGTAGGGAATCTAACTACTGGATGTCTAACCATATCCAATGTAAGGAAGGAAAAGTGATAAGACATGGAAGTATGGAGATCTCCACCATCTTCTCCTATGCTCGGTGCCCATGGATACTGACCAGGATTCCTTAGTGGTACCCATGAGTACCGACCGGGATTCTTAGGCTAGTACCCTACGGGTACTGACTCAGTTTCTTGGGCCGGTACCATAGGGTACCAACAAGGTTTCATTGGCCGGTTCTTTGTGTACTCTGACCCACGCCATCTTAGCTTGGACAGGGAGATGCAAAGCCGGTCAAGCCGCATACCTAACCCCTCGAACCAAGTGTCCCGAAACAAGCAAAAATGAATGAACTTAGACAATAACCCATCCACATCCATCCAAGCAGGACCAACACCCCTGGAATCGAGTTCTAAGTCAGGCCCAGTAATGCAAATAAGGAAGCCAGTAGTGCAAATAAGGAAGGAAATCAGCATATATCAGGAATAAATACAGATGGCATATTCCAGAATATTCCCTCTAGGCAAGATATATAAGGAAATATCCTAATTAGTCACACCTCCTCTTCACTCCTATAAATACCAAAGCATCCAACAATAATTATGGATAATTCTAAAGAGCCAAGGTCACAACAGTAATGGCAGAAAAGTCAGAGGCTAGTAGGAACAACTAGCAGGATCCTCCAAACAAGATCTATCTAACAGGAACAACTGGTCGGATCAGCTAACCGGAATAGCCTAGCAGGATCAGCTAGCTGAAAGAGTGTAACAGGATCAGCTAACTAGAATAGCCTAACAAAAATAGCTTAACAGAAATAGCTAGCAAGAATAGCTTAGCAGAAACAGCTTAGAAGGAACATCCTAACAAGAACCACCTAATTGGAACCACCTAATTGGAACCACCTAACAGAGACAACCGAACAGGAATAAGCAGCCAAAAATAGCCAAATAGGGATAGACAAACTTCCTTAAGCTATATCTTACTTTCTATTGAGCTTCAAAGCATTGTACCTTGTATCTCAAACATTATACCAAAAATCTATAAAAAGAATAATGAAAATGAATGGTGAATGTAAGCACATTCTGGCTGAACCATTATAAATCTTTATGTTCTTTACTTTACTGCAACTTACTTTCTACATAATCTACTCTCAGAAAATCAATCATAATACAAATATAATAGCTCTATTATACACCCCGTATTCAGAACTCCATAACTAATGGATTGGATGTATTTGTCCATTTTTTATGCAAACATTTTTGGTGCTTTCACCGAGAACTGATTTTTGATATGCTTTCGAGAACAAAGAACAAGGTTGGTGCTATCATTGGGAATGCAGGGAATACCCATGCACCCAATTAAACAACTGCTAATCATGATGATCGTTTAACTAGCACTCCGGTACTAGTAGACATAATTACCAAAGGCAACCTGGATAAAGTTGTGGCCAAGATAAATGAATGTTTCACTGCCCGACATTAAGCAATGATGGACCAACTTATGACACACTTGGTGCAGGCGCAAACTATTGGTCGCAACAGTTGAACAAAAGGGTGGCGATCCTAGTTTAGGGGATCCATAAGATGAAGGGGGTCACACTCTGACAAAGGATTTGATCAAAGGTCCAAGAGCTAGAAGGAGGATGAAGGAAACGAGCAAGAGTTCAGCCCATAGCTAAACCTGAGAAGCGGTTCGATGCTGAATAAACAGGATGATGTCGAACCAGGGGCAGCTGCAGCAAACTCTTCATATCCCCTTATTGAAATTGTGGTTTTGGATAAAATGATCACTATGACCGATTGAAGAGCCATAACCATGCTTGTAACCGAAGACCAAGTCATTATAAGAAAGATGAAAGAAATCGCTCCCCCAATGTAAAGATCGAGCTATCATTGACAATTACCCAAATCGAACGATAGGATGATCAATCATTAGACAATTCATTCAAACGTGAACAAGTAGAGTGAAGGATTGGAGCTTAACTCGGCAATACCTTCTCCATGGAGGTAGGACTATCGGGGATCCTAGAGATTTTAAGATATGTGATCTGGCAAAGTACATGAGGTTGGGATGCACTCATCGGGAAGGCAGCCCGGTATAGCTACTAAAGAAGAGTCTAGTAGTGATTGCAAATGATGATGGAAGATATGGTAGCTCCTTCCCTAGTTAAGTATTCTGGACTCATGGAGCAAATAGGAACAATGGAGGTCCAAAGAATTAAAGTCTAGAATTCTATTTGCAACCCATCAAGAGTGGACGCAAGAGAGCAGATAAGGAAGGAAGGAGCCATGGAAATTTGGAGTTTCACAAACCAAACTGGCTGGGGTCCAAACTAAACGAACCAATGTAGAATTAATCAATGCTAGACCAATGGTATCGCCCATGCCAGACCAATAGAGGATGTCTCACCAGAAGTCAATGTTGATGTTGGAACCACATACATGGCTACCAAAACAGGACCGCCTGAGTTTAAAATAACCGTACTTAGATGGTTGATCCATCGCATGGGGGCATGACGCGGCCCACTAGGCAAACTAATGGAGCATTCCAGTAGCGGGAGCGAGTTGCTGGGCTAATATGTCGAGTGTTGGGTGAGCAGAGCAGGAGATCAGAGCTTGGTAAGATGAACCATAGTCACTTAACTCCAACTATTTGATATCCAGTCAACCCTCAGATTTTAAGACAATGGTCATGGAACAATACGTCGAAAAATCATACGTAGAGACTATTTGGTTTCGTCATTTGGAGCACTAACCATTAACACATGGATATCAAGTAAAAGGATGGATGAAAATTACAGAACAATCTTGCACAATTCAGCACTATAGCAGCCACTATGCATCAACTCAACAAATGGATCGTCCCTATGGTTATTGCTTAAGTAATTAATAGGAAAATAGAGTTATACAAGGAACTTAAGAAGAATCCTACTACCAACTTGGAGGACTTACGCTATCGAGCGTACAAGTCTATGTGTTTGGAGGATTCAGATAGCAAGACAGGATTGGCAAATGTCGACTACGTTGAAGACGAAAGACCTTGGAATGGAAACACTTTAGAAGATACGACAGGCTTCCATTCTCACTGCTTACAGAAACTCCAAAAAGATTCTATCCTATTATTGGGGAAATCGTGGATTGCAAGAAATCAAGGATTAGAGAGTTAACAGTTGCAAAAGATAGAATTGACAAATATCACATATTCTATAAGCTTTGTGGTCATCAGACTAATGGACATAGATAGATCTCGTAGGTATGCTTTGAGTTGAAATGCTAGGTTAACTCCATCAACAAATCCACAAATTATAGTCCATGGCCCCTCGACGAAAATGAGTCCTTATGAAAAAAGAGTGAAAATCACGTTTAGGACACGGTGTGGGATCACCCGTGGATAATAGAGCATGCCCGCCTATTAGATATCCAAAAATAGATGTGCATGAAAAATTGTGAAGAACAGAGTAATCAAACAATGGAGCATAAACTTCCTAGTCCCGGAGGCAAGGTTCAACTCCATCAGAGGAAATAGGAGATTAGGATTAACTCCTCTAGAGATAGTGAGGTGTAATTCTGACCCATTCCATAGGTGGGACTAAGCATACCTAGAGATAATGAATCATAACCTTTTCAAAAAGCCCTTAAGATAGAGTTAACTTCATACGAATATGAAGCATGATACTACATAGACTGAACACCCCATAGAACGTGGGGAAAATAATGCAAAGGTATGACTTACTTTATTGAATAAATTTCAAATGATATTTAATAAAATACCTAAGGCATAAGTAACACCATGCCACATGACTATACGACACTCATGGAACTGGGAAAAATACTAATGGCTGGGCAAGAATGAATCCTCTTGACCCCTACGGATCATATAGACCTCATACCTTGCAGGATAGACCAAATGACATAGTATGGTACACTAATGGAAAAATTGGAAATAGCAAAAGAATTGGGAATATGGACGCGATGTATCCATAGTGACTTGCAAATGGATGTGAATCAAGCATTTTGGGAGTTTTAACTCAGTGGAGAATGATTGGCGTACTGCTTAAAAGGAAAGAGGGTGAAGGCTTTACTTAATGTGCGAGAATGCTACGTGGTTAAGCACATCCCACGGGATGAAAATCGAGATGTTGATGATTTGGAAAATTGGCCAATTCAGGAAAGGGATCACTTTTTGGAATGGTCCTAGGAACAATTTCATCCTTTAATCGGAATGAAGCGAGGAAGGTAATGCACAAGGTGATTGGGTACACCATACGGATGACAACATATATAGAAGAGTTTTTAGTAACCCGCTACTAAGGTGCATGGCTGCAAAATGCTTTGTCGTCACAGTCCCTAAAGGCTTTGCCCAAATTCAGGAAATAGAGCCATGTCAAAGATGAATGCTTCTTCGTCACATTTCCTAGAGACTTTGCCCAAATACAGCTTTCCGGATGTAAGTTCTGCTCCATATGCTTTGTCTTACCCAAGTGTTTTCATTCTACTCACTAACTCATTCTTATCTCCTTTGCAGTTATTCCTCCAAGACTCGAGAATGATGCCCTGATCAGAATGCTCAGAGATCTCGAGGAAATATCTACCAATGAAAGGAAAATATCACCACTCATCATATATCTTTGATTGCATCAATACCAACTCCTATATTATGGTCATAGAGTCCATTACATCTCTCTTCAACCCAAGTGTGGTCGGATGGCCATAGGTTGCTCGTCATGCTCAGATAATCCCACTGATCGGACCCGCTATGGATTTCCAGATGTGGTGGAGGAAATACGTAGCACCATAGAAGAAGATTATGAGGAAAATGAAGAAGAGGAGGATGGGGATGGAGAAGATGAAGAAGAAGAAGAAGAGAGAGGAGAGGGAAATGAATAGATCTAGAAGACCGTAGGTGATGAAGGGACCTCAGATTCTTCCCCATGACCAAAACGAATCAAAGTTCCCCAATCCAGGTTCTGAGCCTCATCAAATTCCAATTAGAGTGTCATCTCTGCTTCTGACTTATGAAGACATCTACAACTTGTTAGGAGATCTTAATGATGTCGATCATCAAGAATTCGACATGGAGAATTCGACATCGAGATTGACACATTCAAACTCCAAGCTAACCAGAATACACTCGATAACCTGCCCCTCTTATCGTCCAAGGATGATAACATCCCTTTTAACCCCCTGACCAATCGGCATCCTTATGATCAATAGGGCACACTATCACACCTAACCTAGGGCAATAAGAATGTTCGCTCGACACTTACTCCTTTTTGATTCCTAAGTAGTAGTAATCAAGGTTTCAAATCTCGGATTTTGGCCAATATCTCGGGCAAATATCTCGGCTATCTCGGGCGATATTTAAAAGACTTATAACTAACCAAGCTGCCAAATCTCGGATTTTGACTAATATCTCGGATTTTCATCTCGGCTGATCTCGGGGAGATTTAAAACCTTGGTAGTAATACAATATTTTCTCTCTTTTCAAGTACAATGGGTGTTCACGATTCGACAGCCTTGACAAGAAGACAAGCAAAAATTATCTCTTTCTTTGCCACTATAGCTCTCAACCCAAATATGTCTCTCATAGGGAATCATAAGGAAAGAGAGACGAAGGAAAGAAAGAGAGAAGGGTGGAAGAAGAAAGAAGGTGTCGTTCTGAGCGTGATAGAGATTTCCAACGCAACTCTGGGTCTACAAGGGATTCCGGCTCTCCTCGTCGTGGATCCTTCCTGCTTCCCAAATCCATGGTCCATATTTTGAAAAGGAAGATTCTCCACAAATATGCAATATTTGCCACCTCATAATTTCAAAGCTCATCTCACCAGTACCTTTCAACCTTCCCAAGCCTTGGCTCCTATCTGCCATATATCCATGCCATCACATTCTTTCACATTATTCAACTTCATTATCAATCCAAAGGATAGGGAAAGAGAAACTAACTGCTACCACCACATCTATTTTTTCTTCAGTGGACCCAATCATCAATGCCTCTTTGGAGATGCACCTTTTACATTCCGAGTTATGCCTAAGTAGGGTTTGGCTTAGTTACAAGGTAGAGGACATCCCAAAGGAAGACATTGTGATGGAGATGTCTCTTCACGGTAAAGTGGTAAGCAATTTCACCAATGAAGAAAACTGGCTAAGGCTCTTTATGATGTCAACAGGATGAACCAACTCATCATTGCAACAAATAAGAAGGAAAGGGTTGACAGTTAGTGAATTCTAAGAATTTGAATCGACAAATAGATGAGGCTAAGGAATGTTTGGTTGAGAAAGGCAAGGCAGCGAAAAAGGCGTATAGAAGTAAGGTAACATCCAATGTTTTGGAGGGTCTATAATATGGGAAATTAAATTAGATTGGTAATAAGAGGATGTTATTAAAGGGTTAAATATGATAATTTAATTGCAAGAATTGCCTAAGGAAAATTTGGTTAATTAAGTGTGAGATAGTTTAAAAAGTTAATAGAATGTAACAAGGGTAAGTAGAGCAAGTAAACTTGGCCTTGTTAATAAAGATAAATAAGTTGTATTTTAGAGTGAGAAGGAATGCGTTAGGGGAGATATATCGGTGAAACTAGGCTATAAGGGATATTAACCCAGGCCAAAATACAAATCTCTTTCCCTTAGCCATATTATCTAATTCCACTTCATTTCATTTTCCAAACAAAATCCCTAAAAGTACACAAGGTCTGCCACCATTTTTAAGTAAGAGAAGAGGAAGTCAAAAGATAAAAAGATTCAAGCTTTCAACTTTAAGAATAAAAGAGATCAATGTAAGGTTTTATTTAAGGTTTCTTTAATCAAGAAGAGTAAAATTTTCCATAAAACCCTTCCTAACCCGTTGATTCAGATTTGATTATGAATGAATGATTTTTATGATGATAAATATGCTTAAGTGACTAAACTTAGCTTTTAATGTGTTTGATGATGATAAATATTCTTAAGTCACTAAACTTAGCTTTGAATGTGTTTTGAAATTTAAATGGAATGAATTTGCTCATGTTTTAGGGTAAAACACGATCTAATCGTATTTAAATGCAATGAAAATAAATATGATGTTCATCATGATAAAACAGCAATGGGTTTTTAATTTCATTATTTATGAAATTTATTTAGAATTTCTATGAGTTTCCTAAATAGATAAAATGATTAAATTCAAGAAAATTAACTATTAAAATTAATAAAAATAATTATTCTCACCAGAAATTGTGATATGAGGTAAAATAGGTTAAACTGGATTTTTGGTGAATTTTTAAGATTTTTCCCACTGATTTTCGATTTTGTACGAATTATTTAATGAAGGGAAGGATTAATTGATTAAAGATAATTAACTAATTATATGAACATGTAACTAACAAGTTCTAAAAAGAAAACCGTAGAAAGATATGTTAACCAATAAGAATTCGACACCAAATTAGATTTGGTGTAAAATGGTTACTTAATAAGTTAATAAAACATTTTCAAGTTAATTGCGATAATCTCATTCCACTTGCGATAACCTCCAAAATTCACTAACATGTGATAACACTACTGCTATCAATTTGCGATAGCTACACGTTAACCAGCTTGCGATAGCCAATTGAAGGTCAACTAGTGATAGTTAGGGAAATCAATATGCGATGGCTTATAGAAGCCAACTTGCGATAGCTTAGAGGAAGCTCAACTTTCGATTGATTGGGAAGTCAAATAGCTAAGGGGGTATTAACATGCGTAAGCTAATGAAGTTGTCAACATGCGGTAGCTAGGAGAAGGGTCAACACGCGATAGCTACTTAGGGCTCAACGTGCTATAGCTTTTACAGGTGCTCAAATTGCAATAACTAAAATAAACTATCAACACGCGATAGCTAGTTGAGTCAACTAGCTATGGCCTAAGAGAATCAATATACAAAGGCTATAGGATAGCCAATATGTGATAGCTAGGGTTAACTTGCAAATGCTATGGGATAGACAATATGATAGAGTTAGGGGTATGCCCTAGGAGAAATTCTGTAATATATTGTAAATTAATTATCTCTATAATTAATTCTTTTTTGCATTATAGGTGTTTTTCTTTCTATTATATATTTGTTATAATGTGTTACAAATAATTGAATGCTTAATTAAAATATATTTAACAGGAAATACATAAATGGTGTGTTTATGACACTAATTACAAATAGTTGTAATCCTGAGTGTTGTATTACAATATTATAAAAAACATCATTTTAAATGTTCCTGGTCAAGATGCATCGAGATTGGATATCGATGTATCCATTGAGACTAGAGTACGTAATGCTTTTCAAAAGTTGGGCAATGTATTACTCATGACTGATGGGGCACTTAGGGGTTACGTACTGATAGTTGTTGGATAACTATGAAACAAATTACTTGATAGTTTTTGTTGGTCGATATAACTAAGGTCAAATAGAAAATATCGATGTGATGGATTTACATAGTTTAGTCGACTATAGATAGGTCAAGTGGAAGTATTGGAAATGAAGCATTATTCAAGAGAGGATTCGTCTCCTCGGTTATATAGGGTTAGTTTCATACTCAAGTAAAGTCAAAGTCAAAATCTCTGGCCATAGTAGTTAGGTTAATAATAATTTTTAGCATTGAACAAAGGACTTTACATTTGGACTATAGAGTTGAATATGGATGAAATTGGAATTTTGACCATTACCAAATTCCGTAAGTCCATAGTGATATAGTTTTGATGAAGAGAATTGGTTTAAATAACAGTCATAACCGGGTAACGCTCAATAAAGTAAAATTGGATTTTACCAAAACAAAGTAAGCGATAAATTTGGCCAAAATGTCACACCACCTACTGAGCAACACATGAACATTAATATTCGAATAGTTTGATATAATATATTGAAGATTATGGAATAATTGTGCATTCCCACACTGTAGTAGGTAAGAAATACAAACTATCCACATTTAGTATAACTCAATGGCAAATTAGCTTGGCAGAATAATTTTTCCACCCTCTATCTTGCCTTCCTTAACTTTGAGTCTACCAGTGTCCTTTATGTGTGTTTTTCATACCATTACCCTCTGTTACCATCTTACTTTAATCCAAATCTTGGTGTTTACTTTCTTCGTCCTTAATCCTCCACACTAGCATACCCTAAAACTCATAGAAGTGTATTTTAATACCATTTATCATTCCTTTGCGGCTCTTCTTATGGCTTGCACATATGTCTAACAAAACATTCCTAGCTTCACACCAGTATTCTCTACACTCTTATTGCTACTATATGAGTAGTCATCGCTATCTTCTTCATAGCCTTTCCCTTTTAACCCGTCTCACCTAGACAGTCATTTTTGTCTACTCAATATTTAAATTTTTGGTTTGGTCTTCGCCAATTTTTTTTCAAAAATTGAAATTTATAGAATTTAATACCAAAATTTTATCTTTAAAATACAATTTAGAAATTTTTTATTAAATTTAAAAATAACTTGTTGTCTTAACTTTTAAACTACAATTAAATTTTTGAAAGTTCTTTTCCATTTAAAGACCTTTTTCAACTTTAATTCTTAAAAATTGGATTTCAAACTCAAACCATTTATTAAATTTTTAATAGAAAACTCAATTGTTATACCAAACCATTTTTTCCAAAAGTGTATTTTACAGTATTTCTAAACATCCTTTATAATATTTAAACAATAAAAACTGGAGTAGATGGGAACAACTCTCACTCTATCATTTTCTTAGCACTCATACTTTCTCCACTTCTAATCCTTGGCGGAGTCTCTAATATCATATGAGGGGGACTATTAAATGATACTTGCAATAAATGTGCACGATAACGGAAAATGTCCATTTTTCTTTATTTTGCCTTTAATTACCCATGTTGCTTTTAATTAGATTACTAGCATTATTTTTAATATAATCTCCTAACTATAATTCTAATTACTAACATTATTTTACATATAATTGCTAATATTGTTTTAATTTATATTTTATAATGCTATTACTATTTAACCTTCCTCTACCTAAACTTCCCTTATTCCAATTGCTTTTCTATCAATTTACAGTCTTTTAGTCGAACCATTGCAGTGCATTCGCCTACTACTTTATTTTCGGTTCCTAATCTTCTTTCCCATTCTTTTTACCCCATTTCAAACTTGTACCATTTCCTATTGTACACCACTAAAAAGAATTTTCCAACTTAAAAAATTTTCATCTTAGAAAAATCAACGAGCTACATATGCTCTACATCTTTTTAAAAGAATTTACTTTTTTATTAAAAACCATTTACTATTATTTTCAGTCCAAATTTTTTTAAATTTTCTATTAAATCCTTTTATTTAATATAACATAGTTATTTATATTTTTTCGAAAAAATTTACTTACTTTTTAAAAATAGAGGTTTTGTACCTTTAAATAATTCCATTGAACATCATTTAAATATTATATATATATATTCTTAAACTTTTATATTAAAATCACTTCAAATTGTATATTAAATTCTTTTATATAGGGTCTGACTTAGAGTGAATTTTTATTCATCATTTCTTTTGGACTTTTCTTCTGTTCTACCTACTTTCTGACTTATCTTCTTTGCCCAAATATTAAAATCCGGCTATAATCTTGGAGTGATTACTTCACACCATCCTTTGGGAACAAAATTGCTTTTGAATATCTACAACATATAGACTCTTACTTTTGCCCTTATCTGGACCTACTTCACATCTTCAATGAGAAATCATATAGAAAGTAAATTGCGGTAAAGTAAAGAACATAAAGATTTAAAGTGGTTCGACCAGAATGTGCCTACATCCACTATCCATTTTCATTATTCTTCTTATGGATCTTTGATATAATCTCAGAGATACAAAATACAATGATATAAAGCTCAATCAAAAGTAAGATATAGCTCAAGGAAGTTTGTTCGGCTATTCCTGTTTGGCTACTCTTAGATGCCTATTCATGTTTGGTTGTCTCTGTTAGGCAGTTCCAGTTTGGCAGTTCCCGCTAGTTTGTTCTGCTAGGCTATTCCTACTAGGCTATTCTTGTCAGCTATTCCTGCTAAGTTGTTCCTGCTATGTTATTCCTGTTAGTTGTTACTGCCATGCTGCTTCTGCTAGTTGATCTTGCTAGGCTATTCCAGCAAGCTGTTCATGCCTAGTTGTTCATGCTTAATCTTGCTAGGCTATTCCGGCTAGTTGTTCATGCTAAGTTGTTCATATTATTTTGTTTCTACTAGCTATTCCCGCTACTTGATCCTGTTACCTCTAACTTGTCTTCCATTACTGTTGTAAACTTGGCTCACTAGAATTGTCCTCCATTATTGTTGGATGCTTTGGTATTTATAGGACTAAAGGTATAAGGAGGTCGGACCGATAGTTTCCCTGCATAACATGTCCAGATGGAATATTTCAGAATATGCCAAATGTAATTAATAGTTTCCTGATATACGCTAATTTTATTCTATATATAACTTGCTCGGTTCGACTAGGTATGGTACAAGTGTATGTGGACATCTTATTGGCCATGTTTGCCGGCTTCCCTATCTTGCTCAGACCCCCTCGGTTTGGTAAGCTCTCCACAGGCTTGGTTCAGTGTGTCCTCAAGACGCGTGGCTCGGTCCAGTATGTGCTCTCTATTTGCTTGGTTCGGTGTGTCCTCAACGTTCATGGCTCGGTGTGCACGTCCCTCCTTGGTCTGATTCTTTGAACAATGCCACCCTTCTTAACCATGCAAGTAATCTTGTTCGATACTATGAGTACCGAACAAGATTTCCAATTTGGTACCCTGGGGTACCGAACAAGACTTCTTGTTCGGTACCTTGGGTACTGAACAGAGGGAGGGGTGGCATGGAATTTTATTTCTCTCCTTGCTTCCTTCTACTCTGCTTTAATCTTCGTCCAACCTTACATTAGAAATGGTTGGGCACCTAGATTCCATACTGGACAATTCTTTATGTTCCATAGAAATAATGTGCCTTCCAGGAATTGAAACCGGGTGGGTTGGCTGAAATACACAAGTCTGTACCACTATGCTAACATGCTCTTATGCCATAACTCCTTCATTTCAAGTCATAATTGAATGAAACTTGAACCAGCAGCTTCATATTATTGAGTAGAGTATTACAATGCCTTTGAATGTTCCATTTGCCTGAATTAGGCAGTAGTTCTCCAAGGTGGTGCCTCAGTCGGTTTAGTAGTGGACAAAATTAAAGGTGATCATATCTTGAAATTTGTAGCTCGGATTGAGATGCGGTTTCGACCTAGGTACATGTCCTGTAGGAAAATTTTACAAGTGCCTTGACTATATTTTTCGACCATGTCAAATTTGCCCTGACACTTCGCCTTGCCCTTGTGATTACATGATGACACCTTTATCATGCACCTTCTAGCCGTTTCTATGCTACTTAATGTCTTTTCGTATTCACCATACTAAAGGCAAAAATGCTGACAACACTTGCCCTCCAAAGCGTACTTTCATAGAATACAAAGTGTGCATTGTTTCATCCGAACTCATCTTTCTTTCTTATGCAATGGCTATGTCGAACCTCAAATGTCTATATCTTCATTCCCATCTTTTTGGTAGGTTTTCCGCCGCTAATATGTTACAAAGCCTTGTTCACTTAGGGAAAGCTTGTTGATCGTTCCAAGACATCCTTTATCAGTGCGATGTTCGCGGTTCATTCTTCATTTGTAGTATAATCAAGCAGCACGATATCCCACTGATTCTCATCTCTATTTGATAGGCTTTTCCTCCATCTACGTCAACCTCCTTTCTCCCGTGTCCTGAGAGCCGCATGTCTTCTTACGAATGTTCCAAGAATGTCGAGGTGCTTTGGGGAAAAGAATATACAGTAGTTTCATGGCATGTGGATTTGACGGTTTGTATTTTGTCGCACTAATTGTATTTTGGCCAATTAAGTCTGGTGGTTGTGATGTACTTTTCCTACATGATTTCCAAATTATTCCACTGGTGATTTCTTCATCATCACCATGCATACTTGTGCAGTCCAATCACACAAATGTTTGGCTAAGCAAGTGGTTTCTGCTGAAGTTTTGAACATGGGTTGATCGTGCCCTTATGTTGTGAAACCAATCTTCTTTTGATGTTCATGTGTTGTCGTGTCTGATATTTATTCATGCCCATATTCTCCTTTACCCAGATAGTAATCATAATGTATTTGTTCTATATGATTGCTTGCTTTGCTTATTCCATTAGCATCCTTTCTTTCCGCTATAGTGCATACTTGTATGGGATCAATCACCAACAAGTTCAGTATGGCAAGCAGTTTCTGTGACCGATGCTTCCCTTGACTCATAATTTATATTTCCTGTATGAACACTTACACAAGAGCATATATATCTTATAGAAATTTTAAATGAAACTATCATACCTAAATAGATTAATTGTAGCATTATGTTTGTAGAATATCCTTACTTAGTCTTTAGCTTGTTAGCCAATTTTTATCGCTACCTTAGCACTTGTACAGGATCAATCACTGATAAGTTCGGCAAGCTAAGCATACTGGTAAAGTAGTTATGTATCATTTTTTAGCTAAAATAGCTCTTCCTTTGTCCTTGGCATATTTGTATAGGATCAATCATTATCAAATTTAGTGGGGTAAGCAACCTCTGATGTAACAACCCGTAAATTTTAACTGTTTTAATAACGTAATTAAGTGAAATTTTGTGAGATTTTAAACGATATAATTTTGAAATAAAAATTTGATATTTGGAATGCGTCTAATTAAATATAGCAAATGGTAAATTTTCATCCGAAAATATGGAAGTTTATTTCGTGCGTAAATTTACTTCAATTTAATCGGTTAAAAAGCGATGAAAATAAAATGTTTTCGAAACCTAAATATTTTTACATAGAAAAATTCTAAAACATCTTATGAACAAGATGTCATTTTTGTTTTTCCAAATTCGGACTTCTTTAGCTCCGTCGATCTTATTTTTCTGCGTTTTTTCTGCATTTTCCGCTGGTAGAAAATTCGAATTTTTAAAATTTAATCGTACCACTGATATCTGTATACCGTTTTGACCATCTAGTCATACTGATCTCCGCGGCACATTCGTTTATTTGTTTTCGATATCCGTTGTACGGTGAAATTTGCGAACGTCTGACGTATGAGTTCCGCAACTAACTCTTTTCGGTCTCTGTCCTTCCTTTTCCATCGTGCAAAGTTATCAATAGAGATTAATTATTTCATGAGTTTCAAGTTGTTGGTTCAAATATTTATAACCAGCTGTTCAATTTATGATATTTGCTATTTCCAACTCTTCAAATTTTGGTTTCATTCACGTCCAAATTTATTTTACCCACCGACTCCTCATTTTTTTCTTCTGATTCATTCCTCCCATCTCTGCTTTCTTCTTCTTTCACATGCCTGCTCACCTTCTAATTTTACTTCTCATTCCACCGTGGCCGAAGCCATGCTTCCCTCCTCCACACGTCCTCTCATAAAAAAAAACAAAAAAAAACGTTGAACGCCGCTTGCTCCTCCACGCGAACCCGAC
Source organism: Allium fistulosum (assembly GCA_030737815.1). NCBI lineage: Eukaryota > Viridiplantae > Streptophyta > Magnoliopsida > Asparagales > Amaryllidaceae > Allium > Allium fistulosum. The sequence goes on from CM060902.1 coordinate 1,532,174,278, forward strand.
CCCATTTCCGAGCACCACCATACCACCGACCAGGTGGACACCCTAGCATCCCACCGATCCACCCTTATTCGATGCAGCCTCCAGCCAAACTCCGGCTACACCCGCCTATGCAAGCACCTCCGAACAGTCGTGCTCTCCTCCTCTTTGCCGAACTCCAATAGCCTGCATCCCGAGCATCGCATCTCGCCTCTTCATCCGTCCACCAGACTGAAGCTCGCTCGGCCACCACATCATCGCCAACGTCAGCACCTCTCCTCTTGGCCCTTCTCTGCATCGGTCAGCAACCACTTCTCCTCATCTTAGCCGAGCCTCCATTTTTAAAGAGTTATAGGTTAGTTTTATAAATTATATAATAAATATATTGTTTTAAGTATGTTACTTATGTCAGTTATGTATATTATTAGTTATGGTAGTACTGCTATTTGAGTTCGGTTTGTTTTACTGGGTGTATATCAGGTTTTGTAGTTTATATATGTATTTGTATACATCGAAGAGTACATAAGTTTATGTATAACTTATAACTGATATATACACTTTATATATAACTTTATATATAACTTTATACTAAGTTTATGAAAACAACCTATGTTCACAGTAAATTTTTATATAACTTTATATATATGTATGTAAGTACTTTGTTTTTGTCGCAGTATATGTTCAAGGTCGTTTTCATAGTTGCAAACATGACTTTCTCTATTTTTCTACATGTTTTGTTGCATATAAGCCATCCGCATATATGCATGCATATGTTATCTAGTGTATATTGTATGTATTGTCTGCATACTCAAGTTTGAATGTATATATTGTTATTTTATATGGTCTGCATTTGTTTGAGCAGCTGTCTGCTTTGTTCATATAATAGTTTATATAGTAGTATGAGTATCATTTAGTCGCATGACATATTGGTTTTAGTGCTTGGTCCTTTTACATAATTTACAATATATATTAATTGATATATACTATTTACAGTTGCAGCCTCTCTCCTGATATTTTGTATGTAACTATATATGTAGTTAATTATATATATAGGATATGTATGATTAGCTTGAGTAAGTACATTTAGTAGTAATATTATAATTATAGTGTCTGCATTTTTATGTTTGCAACACATATGTACATAAGTTACTGTGGTATGTTGTGTATATACATTTAGTCTTTATGGTTTTATAAACATGATTTGTAGTTATATTTATATACAATATAGGTATGCTAGTATACGTTTTATATAGGCGATATATATTTTACTTATAAGATACATATGATTGCTGAGTGCATGTTTATTTATTTAATTTTTTTTTGAACAACAGTTAGACTACATGTTCACGATATCATATCTCACTCATGTTTTATCGGAATGGGTTGATTCTATTTTTAAAAAAGAGTCGAAGTTACCTAGTTTATGCCTGTCAAATTTCAACAAAATCCGACATCGTTTGATTAGTAGTCGAGGATCTGGAAGTTTGACCCAGGCAGCTGTTCTTTTGTACTTAAATTATTTTACACTGCTGCAAACACGACCTGAGTTCATGTTTGACGCATCGTATCTCTTCTGTCTTACGTCGGAATTCAGTGATTCCCTTTTTGTTTAAAAGATAAAGTTTTCTACTTTCTGTATATAAAATTTTAGCTTCATACGAGGTGGTTCAGTCCTCTGTTTCTTACCTGAAAGTCAGACCCAGAGGGGTTTTCAGACCTGAACATTTAACAGTCGCAACATGGCCCGAGTCTATGTTCGTGACATCGTAACTTTCTCGTCTCTTGTCCAAATCAAGTGATCCTTTTGCAGTTTGAAATACAAGTTTTGATCTTTATTCATACCAAATTTCAGACCATTTCGATCTCGGTAGCACATAGAATTATATTGTTAAACTTTGACGCAGGACATGTTTTGTAATTGTTGCAATGTTGAATGTTTTGATTTGATTTCGGCAATTCCTATTTAACAGCTTTGCTCGACGATTCGTGCCAATCTAGTTTATTCCGGAGGTCGCGCTTGCGATTCGTGACTCGACTTCGTTGTCTATTCATCTCTCTAACATAGAAAGGTGAGCAATCACTCACGATTTACAATCTTTTATTTATTAAATTTGATTTCAATTGAAACGACAATTGAAATATATTGCTGTTAGTTAATTACACTGTTATATATGTTATTACCTGTATCAGTTCACCCGTAACATCTGACACCATTATCTGTTAATTATTAATGCGATGATAATACAGTTTGGTTGATAATTGATTGATTGTTGTTTTTATTGGATGTTAAATTGTAATGTATAAAGTGATAAATATTATGAAATTGAATTTGACGTAGGACAGTTAAAATTTTGAATCGACATATGTGTTGAATTTGATTAGTTAATTTGAATAATAAGACCCTTAAATGTTTAATTATTTGACACGTAGAAATGGTTAATTACCCTTGAACCATTTGAATTTATGATTGTATGAAATCGAATAATAAATGTCAAGCATAGAACCGTATAAATATTAGTGTAATAATCTTTAATCTACATGAAATGATAGCATAGATTCTAAAAATAATTATATTAATTTGCACAAACAACAATGTGAATTAATATGATTATTTTGGGATTATTTGAATTGATTATTGGATTGATATTGATTGTTGTTATTGCTTGTTTATTTACTTTGACACCATCCCAGTTATCACACTGCAAGTTCCCTTTGCTATGCTTTGATTTTGAATTGAATTGGAATCGGGTTGAAATGATAAATACCCAAATTTAACTTTGACTTAGGGTAGAGAATTAAATAAAAACCGATTGGTCAATACTTTGATTTAAAAATAAAATGAAGATTTTATTTGAATAAATAAAAATGGTTTCGAAACGAAGTTGGAATTTGAATTTTAATGAAAGGACATGTTAATATTTAATAATCTGAATCAAAATATTAACATAGTAGATGATGAATGAACGTTGTTTTAAAATTAATTATTTAATAATTAAATTTGGAATTATTAATAATTAAGTTTTGAAATTAGTTAATAATTAAGTTTTGAAATTATTTAATAATTAAATAAGATTGAATTATTTAATAATTAAATAAAATTGAATTCTTTGTTAAGTGAAATTGAATTTCTCTAATAAGAGATAAAATGTGTTTTATTGAAATAAATGTAAGACTTGAAATGTAAGGAATTTGATTTGATGAATTTAATTTAATGCTATTTGTAAGTTTTGATACAATGGAGTTGAACTTAAATAATTGATTTAATAAATTGGAAGTTAAATAGAAATTGTTCTGAAGGATAAATTTACTTAACCAATATTGAATGAACTCAATAAATGAACCTAAATTGATTTGAATGTTAAATTAAATTAATTTAAATGTTTTCGAAATGAAACTTATATACGAACTTGAATCAATATTTGAATTGTTTAAATAAAAATGGAAATTGAATTATAAGATTTTGAAAATATGAATTTGGAAGTTTTGAAACGTAAATTATGGAAATTGATTTCGAAAGAGAAATGAAATGTTGGTTTACAAATTCTAATTGAAATTGTAATTGATTTGGTTTTTTTGAAATATATAAACGACCAATCGGTGAAATAATGACGAAAGTTATTAAAGAGACCGGAATCGGTTAGGGACATACTCACTGTCTAAACCGAAAACCACTTTAATAACTATACGCGGAGTGTGATCCAGAATGAAGTGGTTGGAATGATGTACGTGATGACTGAAGAAAGAGAACGATAATGGATAGCCTTGACACTTGTGTCAAATTGGAAATGACTAAAACAGGAGCCGTGCCGGGCCAAATGGGGGTTAGCTACCTCGAGCGAACACACTTCTTCGAAAACTACTCATTACTTGTTGTCGATTGGTGCACCCTTGATTTGGGAGTGTTGTTTCGCGGTGTTGCGATCGCTGCGGCGATGCGTTTTCACCAGTCCGGATCAGGCAAACGGTAGTTTCACTACCTTGGGTATTGCCTCATGTGCCTTGTCATACTTATATCCCTTTATACGCGACCACTACGATTTGTTTTGTGTTATACCTATGGAGTACTCCCTGATATCCCACTAGTTTACGGTGGAGTTTACAGTGCTGTATAGACTATAACGCTTATATAAAATGTGTTAAGGGGGATAATGGTAATGCCTTAACACTATTTTGATATCTTATATTACTGATAGGCATTATCTACTTATCGTACACTACTACATAGTAGATAGTTTAACGGATCCTTAAAGGATGGTTATTCCAAACATCCTTTGAGTTACTTGTATTTCGGTTGTTATTTCACTTGAGTTGGATTTATTGATATAAGAATATTAATCCTGACTCGAGTGTTTTGTATTTTGCTTTACGCTCGGGTCAGACTGAGTGTACCAGTATTCGAGACTCACCTTTGGAGTTGGAGCTTCGCTTGGAGATCCAACTATCTATCCAGCTTTCAGATATTCAGTTGATTCCAGTGATGTATTCTGATATTGTATTTGACTATTGTATTCGAGACATCTGTTGTACCTTATTTAACTCTGATATGTATATAGTAGCTTCATGAACTACTATCTTTTATTTCCGCTGCACTTATTACTCTGTGACTGTGATCTGTGATTATTTATTTACTGTATATGTTCAGTTTTGCCAATTTAAATTAACAATTCGGTATTTTGAATCATTCAAGTCCGACATGTGCGGATGCGTATGATCCAAAATAGCGGGTCGTTATAGTTGGTATCAGAGCTTTGGTAGCTCTAGGCAAACTTAGCATATATGGTAAATGTATTTACAGAATCACTTTCATTCGAGTTGAATCTCTTCCTTTTGACTCGATTCCTTTGAATTTTGGAACGTTCCCTGCGGTTCCAAAATCCATTCGTGTCCCTCATTATTCGTCTTCTAATTCCGGAGTATCACATAACTTCACCTTGAATGATCTTTATAATGAGTTGGCGGTCCCGCCAATCTCAAATTGATTTGTAGAGGGGTGAAACTCTTTTACGATAGAATCGATTCACCAGAGATTTATATATCCTCGGTTTAGATGCTGACATCTTTGGTTATGCAAAATTATATCTCTTGAGATCAAATGTTGATTTGCCTCGTAATTCTACATTGATCTTATTCTTGAAGTCTTGGTCGACCTGGTTAAGGTTGCCCGCGATTTATATAAACTTATCAATCTTTTTACTTTGTTATTTAATCATCATATCTTTGTTTCGAACTTATCTTCGAATCAAAATTCTCTTTGATTTGAGTCCATCAGATTTGAATCATTATACTTATTTTGAAATTCATCCTTGTATCGTCGAGTGAGGTAATGCATTTGTTATTAATATAAAAATGTTTTCTTTATTGTGTTGTTTGAGTTGTTGATGTTGATTTGGGTTTTCGATCGATTCGTCTGATCAACGCTATCGATAGGATTTCCAAAACACTTGAACAGAACAAACTGACACAATATTGTTTTTAAAATTTGGTAAATAAAATAATCTTGTAAGATTATATTATATATAAGTATAAATTTTCTGAAATTGAATTGTTAACTGAATTGGTTGTCAGAAAGGTAATATTGGATTTTCACTATTTGTTTGGTAAATCATTGATTATTCCAACATAAAAATAAATGGAATTATAAAAGTGGTTTATAGATTTATTTAGAAATTTAAATGAATTTAAAATTTAGAATTTGAGAATTTAATTTTCAATGATTTCAAGCTTTGGTTTTTAAATTTTCTTAAATGTATATTATTGAAGGTATTTTCAAATAGAAACCGTTTTCAAAGGATTTTAAAATGTTGAAATCAGTGCTCTTCTCTTTGTCGCTGGAAAATAATTTCGGTGATGGCGGCCGCATCATCGACATTCATTTTCGAGTTTCGAAGTGGAGAAACCATTCTGTAGCTTTGCTACGGTTTTGTTTGAAAAAAATATATTTTAATTTGAATTTCTTAAGTATGACTTGATTTATATATATATGGGTATATTATTTTAAATTTAATTTGATACAATATATATAGTATATACATAATTATTTCTAAAGGATTTGAAATTAAACGGAAATTTAATTCTTAAAAATCATGTTAAAAGATGTTTCAATTATAAATAAAGCTAAATTTTGGATAAGTATTTAAACTTGAAATAATTGAAAAAAAAAGTATTTGTATAATACTCAATTTCATTTAAATTTAACTTACCTAAATTATTCAGAAGTTAAAATGTATTTGGATAATGTACAATAAAAAAAATGTCTTTATAAATAAAATTTGAGTGTTTATAATAAATATTATACACTAAATTTTGATTATAAAGATGTTAATATATTTAGATAGGATAATAAGTAAAACTCAGTTAATAATGAAATAAATTTGTTTTGAAAGAATTAATAAATTTGTTTTGAAAGAATTAATAAACTTGTTTTGAAAGAATTAATAAATTGAAATTTGATCAACTTATGAAAATACCTTGAATTTAAAAGCAATTAGTAAAATATAAATTAATTTAAATCAAAACTTTTATGGTTTAAATTAATTTATATGGGTTAAATATATGTGATCAGATATATTAAGTATAATAAATTTAACAATAATTTGGAATAAAAGAAGAATTTAAATTGTTGAAAAAATATGATTATAATAAAAGATTATTCAAATTTATGGTTTTAGAAATTGTAAATTGAAGATAATTGGATAATAAGATAATGAATTTAGAAATAGTTGAGATTGATTTTAGTGAAATCAAATGGATTAAATCAATTATTGAATATCAATTAATTTAAATTTGAATTTATATGGTTTAAATTAATTGTTATTTTGTATTTCAAATCTGTTTTCTTTCTGGATGTTTCTATTCTCCTACCTCGTTCCTTTTCGGGGACGAAAAGTTTTGAGTGGGGGAGAGTGTAACGACCCGTAAATTTTAACTGTTTTAATAACATAATTAAGTGAAATTTTGTGAGATTTTCAAACGATACAATTTTGAAATAAAAATTTGATATTTGGAATGCGTCTAATTAAATATAGCAAATGGTAAATTTTCATCCGAAAATATGGAAGTTTATTTCGTGCGTAAATTTACTTCAATTTAATCGGTTAAAAAGCGATGAAAATAAAATGTTTTCAAAACCTAAATATTTTTACATAGAAAAATTCTAAAACATCTTCTGAACAAGACGTCATTTTCGTTTTTCCAAATTCGGACTTCTTTAGCTCCGTCGATCTTATTTTTCTGCGTTTTTGCTGCATTTTCCGCTGGTAGAAAATTCGAATTTTTAAAATTTAATCGTACCACTGATATCTATATACCGTTTTGACCGTCTAGTCATGCTGATCTCCGCGGCACATTCGTTTATCTGTTTTCGATATCCGATGTACGGTGAAATTTGCGAACGTCTAACGTATGGGTTCCGCAACTAACTCTTTTCGGTATCTGTCCTTCCTTTTCCATCGTGCAAAGTTATCAACAGAGATTAATTATTTCATGAGTTTCAAGTTGTTGGTTCAAATATTTATAACCAGCTGTTCAATTTATGATATTTGCTATTTCCAACTCTTCAAATTTTGGTTTCATTCACGTCCAAATTTATTTTACCCACTGACTCCTCATTTTTTTCTTCTGATTCATTCCTCCCATCTCTGCTTTCTTCTTCTTTCACATGCCTGCTCACCTTCTAATTTTACTTCTCATTCCACCATGGCCGAAGCCATGCTTCCCTCCTCCACACGTCCTCTCATAAAAAAAACAAAAAAAAACGTTGAAAGCCGCTTGCTCCTCCACGCGAACCCGACCCCATTTCCAAGCACCACCATACCACCGACCACGTGGACACCCTAGCATCCCACCGATCCACCCTTATTCGATGCAGCCTCCAGCCAAACTCCGGCTACACCCGCCTATGCAAGCACCTCCGAACAGTCGTGCTCTCCTCCTCTTTGCCGAACTCCAACAGCCTGCATCCCGGGCATCGCATCTCGCCTCTTCATCCGTCCACCAGACTGAAGCTCGCTCGGCCACCACATCATCGCCAACGTCAGCACCTCTCCTCTTGGCCCTTCTCTGCATCGGCCAGCAACCACTTCTCCTCATCTTAGCCGAGCCTCCATTTTTAAAGAGTTATATGTTAGTTTTATAAATTATATAATAAATATATTGTTTTAAGTATGTTACTTATGTCAGTTATGTATATTATTAGTTATGGTAGTACTGCTATTTGAGTTCGGTTTGTTTTACTGGGTGTATATCAGGTTTTGTAGTTTATATATGTATTTGTATACATCGAAGAGTACATAAGTTTATGTATAACTTATAACTGATATATACACTTTATATATAACTTTATATATAACTTTATACTAAGTTTATGAAAACAACCTTTGTTCACAGTAAATTTTTATATAACTTTATATATATGTATGTAAGTACTTTGTTTTTGTCGCAGTATATGTTCAAGGTCGTTTTCATAGTTGCAAACATGACTTTCTCTATTTTTCTACATGTTTTGTTGCATATAAGCCATCCGCATATATGCATGCATATGTTATCTAGTGTATATTGTATGTATTGTCTGCATACTCAAGTTTGAATGTATATATTGTTATTTTATATGGTCTGCATTTGTTTGAGCAGCTGTCTGCTTTGTTCATATAATAGTTTATATAGTAGTATGAGTATCATTTAGTCGCATGACATATTGGTTTTAGTGCTTGATTCCTTTTACATAATTTACAATATATATTAATTGATATATACTATTTACAGTTGCAGCCTCTCTCCTGATATTTTGTATGTAACTATATATGTAGTTAATTATATAGATAGGATATGTATGATTAGCTTGAGTAAGTACATTTAGTAGTAATATTATAATTACAGTGTCTGCATTTTTATGTTTGCAACACATATGTACATAAGTTACTGTGGTATGTTGTGTATATACATTTAGTCTTTATGGTTTTATAAACATGATTTGTAGTTATATTTATATACAATATAGGTATGCTAGTATACGTTTTATATAGGCGATATATATTTTACTTATAAGATACATATGATTGCCGAGTGCATGTTTATTTTTTTTTGAACAGCAGTTAAACTACATGTTCACGATATCATATCTCACTCATGTTTTATCGGAATGGGTTGATTCTATTTTTAAAAAAGAGTCGAAGTTACCTAGTTTATGCCTGTCAAATTTCAGCAAAATTCGACATCGTTTGATTAGTAGTCGAGGATCTGGAAGTTTGACCCAGGCAGCTGTTCTTTTGTACTTAAATTATTTTACACTGCTGCAAACACGACCTGAGTTCATGTTTGACGCATCGTATCTCTTCTATCTTACGTCGGAATTCAGTGATTCCCTTTTTGTTTAAAAGATAAAGTTTTCTACTTTCTGTATATAAAATTTTAGCTTCATACGAGGTGGTTCAGTCCTCTGTTTCTTACCTGAAAGTCAGACCCAGAGGGGTTTTCAGACCTGAACATTTAACAGTCGCAACATGGCCCGAGTCTATGTTCGTGACATCGTAACTTTCTTGTCTCTTGTCCAAATCAAGTGATTCTTTTGCAGTTTGAAATACAAGTTTTGATCTTTATTCATACCAAATTTCAGACCATTTCGATCTCGGTAGCACATAGAATTATATTGTTAAACTTTGACGCAGGACATGTTTTGTAATTATTGCAATGTTGAATGATTTGATTTCGGCAATTCCTATTTAACAGCTTTGCTCGACGATTCGTGCCAATCTAGTTTATTCCGGAGGTCGCGCTTGCGATCCGTGACTCGACTTCGTTGTCTATTCATCTCTCTAACCTAGAAAGGTGAGCAATCACTCACGATTTACAATCTTTTATTTATTAAATTTGATTTCAATTGAAACGACAATTGAAATATATTGCTGTTAGTTAATTACACTGTTATATATGTTATTACCTGTATCAGTTCACCCGTAACATCTGACACCATTATCTATTAATTATTAATGCGATGATAATACAGTTTGGTTGATAATTGATTGATTGTTGTTTTTATTGGATGTTAAATTGTAATGTATAAAGTGATAAATATTATGAAATTGAATTTGACGTAGGACAGTTAAAATTTTGAATCGACATATGTGTTGAATTTGATTAGTTAATTTGAATAATAAGACCCTTAAATGTTTAATTATTTGACACGTAGAAATGGTTAATTACCCTTGAACCATTTGAATTTATGATTGTATGAAATCGAATAATAAATGTCAAGCGTAGAACCGTATAAATATTAGTGTAATAATCTTTAATCTACATGAAATGATAGCGTAGATTCTAAAAATAATTATATTAATTTGCACAAACAACAATGTGAATTAATATGATTATTTTGGGATTATTTGAATTGATTATTGGATTGATATTGATTGTTGTTATTGCTTGTTTATTTACTTTGACACCATCCCAGTTATCACACTACAAGTTCCCTTTGCTATGCTTTGATTTTGAATTGAATTGGAATCGGGTTGAAATGATAAATACCCAAATTTAACTTTGACTTAGGTAGAGAATTAAATAAAAACCGATTGGTCAATACTTTGATTTAAAAATAAAATGAAGATTTTATTTGAATAAATAAAAATGGTTTCGAAACGAAGTTGGAATTTGAATTTTAATGAAAGGACATGTTAATATTTAATAATCTGAATCAAAATATTAACATAGTAGATGATGAATGAACGTTGTTTTAAAATTAATTATTTAATAATTAAATTTGGAATTATTAATAATTAAGTTTTTAAATTAGTTAATAATTAAGTTTTGAAATTATTTAATAATTAAATAAGATTGAATTATTTAATAATTAAATAAAATTGAATTCTTTGTTAAGTGAAATTGAATTTCTCTAATAAGAGATAAAATGTGTTTTATTGAAATTAATGTAAGACTTGAAATGTAAGGAATTTGATTTGATGAATTTAATTTAATGCTATTTGTAAGTTTTGATACAATGGAGTTGAACTTAAATAATTGATTTAATAAATTGGAAGTTAAATAGAAATGGTTCTGAAGGATAAATTTACTTAACCAATATTGAATGAACTCAATAAATGAACCTAAATTGATTTGAATGTTAAATTAAATTAATTTAAATATTTTCGAAATGAAACTTATATACGAACTTGAATTAATATTTGAATTGTTTAAATAAAAATGGAAATTGAATTATAAGATTTTGAAAATATGAATTTGGAAGTTTTGAAACGTAAATTATGGAAATTGATTTCGAAAGAGAAATGAAATGTTGGTTTACAAATTCTAATTGAAATTGTAATTGATTTGGTTTTTTTGAAATATATAAACGACCAATCGGTGAAATAATGACAAAAGTTATTAAAGAGACCGGAATCGGTTAGGGACATACTCACTGTCTAAACCGAAAACCACTTTAATAACTATACGCGGAGTGTGATCCAGAATGAAGTGGTTGGAATGATGTACGTGATGACTGAAGAAAGAGAACGATAATGGATAGCCTTGACACTTGTGTCAAATTGGAAATGACTAAAACAGGAGCCGTGCCGGGCCAAATGGGGGTTAGCTACCTCGAGCGAACACACTTCTTCGAAAACTACTCATTACTTGTTGTCGATTGGTGCACCCTTGATTTGGGAGTGTTGTTTCGCGGTGTTGCGATCGCTGCGGCGATGCGTTTTCACCAGTCCGGATCAGGCAAACGGTAGTTTCACTACCTTGGGTATTGCCTCATGTGCCTTGTCATACTTATATCCCTTTATACGCGACCACTACGATTTGTTTTGTGTTATACCTATGGAGTACTCCCTGATATCCCACTAGCTTACGGTGGAGTTTACAGTGCTGTATAGACTATAACGCTTATATAAAATGTGTTAAGGGGGATAATGGTAACGCCTTAACACTATTTTGATATCTTATATTACTGATAGGCATTATCTACTTATCGTGCACTACTACATAGTAGATAGTTTAACGGATCCTTAAAGGATGGTTATTCCAAACATCCTTTGAGTTACTTGTATTTCGGTTGTTATTTCACTTGAGTTGGATTTATTGATATAAGAATGTTAATCCTGACTCGAGTGTTTTGTATTTTGCTTTACGCTCGGGTCAGACTGAGTGTACCAGTATTCGAGACTCACCTTTGGAGTTGGAGCTTCGCTTGGAGATCCAACTATCTATCCAGCTTTCAGATATTCAGTTGATTCCAGTGATGTATTCTGATATTGTATTTGACTATTGTATTCGAGACATCTGTTGTACCTTATTTAACTCTGATATGTATATAGTAGCTTCATGAACTACTATCTTTTATTTCCGCTGCACTTATTACTCTGTGACTGTGATCTGTGATTATTTATTTACTGTATATGTTCAGTTTTGCCAATTTAAATTAACAATTCGGTATTTTGAATCATTCAAGTCCGACATGTGCGGATGCGTATGATCCAAAATAGCGGGTCGTTATATCTGATGAAATGCCTTCTCATCGCTACCTTGCTCTATGGTGAGCAATCTCAGGTGGAATGTACTTGTAATCCAGTCCAAGTGTCCTTTAAATAAGTTTTCCCTAGTGTCGGTTTATTGATAGTCTTCATAGGCAATTCTTGTATTAACTACTTGCACTGAACCATCTGACCAACAGCTATGTTTTACTATAGACGAGCTTAGTTATTCATTACTGACAAAAATCCAAAGCCGAATGTCGGGCGTGAACCAACTAGGCAGTTGTCATGTCCTGACTGCCAGTAAGTCGGGTTCTTCATAGCCATCCTAAAAGCTGGTAGCCGATCGTCAATGGTAGACACTTGGTTAGGGTTACTCTGGTCTACACCTACCGGCGAGAAGTTTGAGCCGATCTTCAGCTATGGACATCTGAATAGGGATCACTCCAGTCCACCACTGCTGGATGAGTAGTTTGTGCCAATTGTCAACGATGAGCACCTACTTGGCAATCATGTCCAAACCACAGACTGATCAGGCTCGCCGTTGCCGACAAATATGTTTGGGTCGATCGTCAACGGCGAGCACCCATTTAGCGGTCATGTCCTCACCATGGGCTGGTCGGGCTCGCCATTGCTGGCAAATAAGTTTGGGCCGATCGTCAACCCATTTGGCGATCATGTCCTAACCATGGGCTAATTGGCTTCGCCATTACTGGCAAAGAAGTTTTGGCTGATCGTCAACGGCAAGCAACAATTTGGCGGTCATATCCTGACTATGGGCTGATCAGGCTCGCCATTGCCGACAAAGAAGTTTGAGTCAATCGTCAATGGCGAGCACCCATTTGGCGGTCTTGTACTGACCATGGGCTTTTTGGGCTTGTATTGCCAACAAAGAAGTTTAGGCCGATCGTCAATGACGAGGACCCATTTGGCGGTCATGTCCTAACCATGCGCTGATCTGGCTCACTACTGCCGGCCAAAGGACTGGGGTTCATCGTTGATAGCAAACACCTATTTGGTGGTCATGTCCTGACCATAAGATGATCTGGCTCGCTGTTGCCGACCAAAGGTTTGTCCAAGCTTTCCATCATGCGCTAGAGTTGGATGTCCTTAGTATGTAGTGGCCTTGCCTATTTGTGCTAGAAATTGGGGACTATTTGGCATGGGATGGTTGTTCTTGTGGTCATTTGATAGCAATGATCATCTATCATGGGTTCACACAACCTAACCATGCGGTACGGTAAGACCTTGACGATTCACAATACAAATATTCATAATCCATGCAGTTGCAATAGTCAGTGCGCCAAAATGAAACAAAGGTTTTGAGCACTTCATGTTTTCCCGGATACTGCACCATCCATGGTGATGAGAATGTAGGATCCATTCCCTGGATCCATGTTGATAAAATATAACATTTCCCATATCTGGTTGGATGCTTCTAGGCCAAGGGGAAATTTGATCTAGGAGTAGGTTTCCTTTCTGGAGCGGGCAATGCTCTATCCTAGAGTTGTATTGTTTCTCCGCTTTTTGCTAGAGTGTCGCGGCTTTCAAAGCAGCCTCGTCCTGATTCACCTCGATCAGATCTAGGAACATGTTTAGCAATTCCTCATTCCTCTCTAAGTAACAATGGATTATCCTATGAGATGAGACTATAGTTTCGAAGAGAAGCATAACCAATAAATCAAAGGCAAAAGTAATAGGGAGTACATCCTATTGTAGTTTTGGGGGAAGTGCGATATGCATAAAGTCTAATGGCAGCTCATCCATCCGAGCTCCATTATCATTTTCAAAATGCACTTTTATGGAAGTTTTGAGGACCGTGTTGACCTCATCAACCTATCAATTGGCATTGTATGGAAGGTTATCCTGATTCCGTGTTGCCAATAGAAGTTGGCGAATTCATGACTATCAAACTACCATCCATTGTCTGAGATCATCTGGAGCTGAACTCCATACTCGATAAATAATTTGCAACAACTATTGCATACTTAGATCCTCATATAGTTATCAGAAGTTCTTCATTTAGATCAATGCCTATGAGATTTCCTTTTCTAGGGTCTGCCCCCTTCCCCCAGTATGGGCTCTTCTTTTGCCTTGATGTGCATTATCCAATATTTCCTTAGCTTCCCTTGCAGCCATGCACCTTTGTGGCGGGTTAGTTAAAACTCTTCTATATAGAGTGTCATCCTATATGGTGTACCAAGCTGCTTTGAGCTTCACCTTCCTTGCTTCATTCCAATTTAAGGGTGCAGTTTTCACTAGGACAATCCCGAAAAGTGATTTGTTTCTCAAGCTTGCAAATTTTTTCAAATCTTCAACATCTCAATATTTCTCTGGTGGGGCGTGCTTAACCACTTAACATCCTTATGCATCAAGCAAAGCCTTTGCTTTTTTCTTTTTTAAATGGTGTGCCAACTGTTCTCCTGTGACTTAAAACTCCCAAAGTGCTTTATTCATAGCCATTTGCAAGTCACTATGGATACGTAGAATCTTGACTCCTAATTCTTTTGCTATTTTCAATCCCGCTATTAGTGTACTGTATTATGTCAGTCAGTCTTGCCTACAAGGTAAGAGGTCTATCCGACCCGTAGGGGTAAGAGCACTTGTTCTTGCCCAATCATTGGTATTTCTCTCACTTTCGTGGGTGTCGCATAGTCATGTGACATGGTGTTACTGTGCCTTAAGCATTTCTATTAAATATCATTTGAAATTTATTCATTAAAGTAAGTCATGCCATTACATTGTTGTCCCTGCACCCTATGAGGGTATTTAGTCTCTGTAGTATCTTGCTTCATATAAAGTTGACTCTGTCTCTAGGGAATTTTGAATAGATTATGCTCCACCATCTCTAGAGATATCTGGTCCCACATATGGAATTGGTCAGAATTACACTACATTATCTCTAGAGTAGCCGAAACTAGTCTCTTGTTGTGTGTAATGGAGTTGAACCTTGCCTCCAGGACTAGAAGTTTATGCTCCGCTATTTAGTTACTCTGTTCCTTACAATTTTCATTCACATCTATCTTTAGATATATAGCACGAGGACATGCTCTAATGTCCATGGGGAATCCAACACCGTGCCCCGGAGTGTGCTTTACTATCTTTCCTCATTTTCATCGAGGGGTTGCGTTCTTGAGTTTATGGCATTCTCGTTGGAGTTACCCCAGTGTTTCAACCCAAAGCATACTTGTGAAATCCATCTATGTTCATTGGTCTCATGACCACAAATCTTATGTAACGTGTGATATTTGTCGATTCCAATCTTTTCTTGAATCTCTGTCCTTGATCTATTGCAATCCATAGTTCTCCAATAGCGGGATAAATTCTTTCTAGAGTTTCCATAAGCAGTGAAAATGGAAACTTGCCCTATCTTTTGAAATGTTTCCTTTCTAAAGCTTCTCGTCTTCAACCTAGTTGACATTTTATCCATCCTTTTGCTTGATATCCAAGTTTTAACAGATTAGAGCCCCAAACGACTAAACCAAATAGTCTTTGAGTATAACATAAATAGAGGAAAACAATGAAATCTTCTCCCTCCGTAGCTCTAATCACTTCCATATGCTAAATGTAGCACCTCAAATGTGTTCAAGGGTTGGTTTTTCCAATGTATTGTTTCACAACGTGTCTTAAAATCTAGAGTTAACTGCATATTTGATGTTCGAAGTGAACTAACTATGGTTCATCTTGTTAAGCTCTGGTCTCCTGCTCCACTCACCTAACTCGACATGTTAGCCAAACTTGCTCCCGCTGTTGGAATGCTTCTTTAGTTTGCTTAGTAGGCCACCTTGTGCACTCCAGCAATGAATCAACCACCTGTGTACCAGTCGGTATGAACTCAAGCGGTCTCGTTTCAACAACCAAATGTGTGGTTCCAACATCAGCATTGACTTACAGTGAGGCATCCTCCCTAGCCCGACATGGGATATACCATTGATCTAGTATTGATTAGTTTTACATCGGTCTGATTTGTTTCGAGCCCTAATCAATTCAGTTTGTGGAAGTCCAGACTTTCATGGCTCCTTCCTACCTTACTTGCTTCCTTGCGATGGTTCGGAAATGGAATTTCAGACTCAGTCTCTGTGGACCTGCATTGGCCCTACTTGCTCCATGAGTCTAAGTAATGCTTTATTATTCCCAAATAGTTAGCTAGAAAAGAAGCTACCATACTTTCCTTCTATAATGTTGCTGGCTTCTCTATTGTCGATCTCTTAGTAAACTTCGTTCCAAGGTGCACTCCACTATACAAGTCATCAAGGTGAACCTTTCATCTGTGTTTTGTATTCCAGCAGTTGCAGCATTAAACTGGGATAGCTAGTGTCATAACGACCCATCTTTCATTTTCTTCACATCAAATGATGAGTACCCATCTTTTGGTTATTTAATATGCACCCGGAATTGACTAATAAACTTCTTCTTTAATATTGCACATGAATGAATTGAGCATAGAGGTCAACCACAAAACAACATAATAGCTAAATTCGGCAAGGTTAGAGGAAAGCACCTGCACAAGGCTTCTTCTGTAGCTCCGCTTACCAGTATGTGCTGGGCATGCCATTGTTAATGCACTACGGGATCAGTAAGTCCTTGATATGGTTCCATAGTAGGTTTCTTGAAATCTTTAGGGTCATTGGTAGTCCTATCTCTAGGGAAATGGTACTCTGAGCTACGATCCAATCCCTCACTCCACTTGTTCATGTTTGAACAAATTGTCTAATGATTCGGGTCACCCTATCCTCTGGTTTGGGTGATTGTCCATGATAGCTTGACCTTTCCATTCGGGGGGGATGATTTATTTCATCTTCCTAATGATGACTTGATCTTCAGTTATGGGCATGATTATAGCTCTTAGATTGATCCCAATGATCATTTTACCCTTCATTGACCATAATTTCAATGAGGGAATAAGAAGAGTTTGCTGCAGCTGCCCCTGGTTCGACATCATCCCTTTTGGTTCCACATCAAACCTCTTCCCAGGTCTAACTTTAGGCTGAACTCTTGCTTATTTCCTCCCTTCTCGTTCCTTCTTCCAATTCTAGGACCTTCTTAATCGAATTCTTTGTCAGACTATGACCCCTTCATCTTCTGGATCCCCTAGACTGGGATCGCCCTTGTGTTCAAGTGCTACGACCAATAGTTTGCACTTGACCCAAGAATGTCATAAGTCGGTCCACCATTGCTTGTTGTTGGACAATGAAACATTAGTATAGCTTGGTCATAAGACTATCCAGGTTACCTTTGGTAATTATGACTACTAGCACCAAAGTGCTTGTAGAATGATCGTCCTAACTGGCGGTTGTTTGGTTGGGTGTGTGGGCGTTCTCTACATTCCTGCTAGTAGCGCCAACCATGTTATTTGATCTAAGGCATGTTGAGAATCATTTCTCGTTTAAAGTGCTAAAAATGTTTTCAGAAAAAGGGCAAACACCTCCAATCCATTTGTTGTAGAGCTTTGAATACGTGGTGTATAACTTGGCTATTATATTTGTATTATGATTAATATTTGGAGAGTGTATCACATTTAGGCTATGTAGAAAGTAAATTGAAATGAAATAAAGAACACAAAGATTTACAATGGTTCGACTAGAATGTGCTAGCACCCATTGTTCATTTTCATTATTCTTCCTATAGATCTTTGATATAATATATGAGATACAAGATACAATGATATGAAGCTCAATAGAAAGTAAGATATAGCTCAAAGAAGTCTGTTTGGCTATTCTTGGTTGCCTAATCCTGTTTAGTTGTCTCTATTTGGAGTTCCCATTAGGTGACTCTTGGTAGGATGTTCCTGCTTGGCTATTCTGCTAGGCTATTTCGACTAGTAGTTCCTGCTAAGATGTTCCTGCTAGGTTATTCCTACTAGTTGTTACTGCTAGGTTGTTCCTGCTAAGCTGTTTCTGCTAGGTTGTTCCTGTCTAATCTTGCTAGGCTTTTTTGGCTAGCTGTTTCTGCTAGCCTTGACTTGTCTAACATTACTGTTGTAAGCTTGGCTCTCCAGGATTATCCTCCATTGTTGTTGGATGCTTTGGTATTTATATGAGTGAAGGTATAGAGAGGTTAGGCCAATAGTTTCCCTATATAACATGCCCAAATGGAATATTCCTGAATATGCCAAATGTAATTAATAATATTTTGATATACGCTAATTTATTCCATATATAACTTGCTCGGTTAGGTAAGGAGCCTAATCAGGAGTAGGTTAGTTTGGTACAAGTGTACGTGGACATGTTGTTGGCCATGTTTACTGGCTTCCCCATCTTGCTCAGCACCATTCGGTTCAGTATGCTCTCCATAGACTTGGTTCGATGTGTCCTCAAATTCCCTATCGAACCATTCCTCATGTTCCATAAAAATAATGTGCTTGCCAGGACTCGAACCCGGGTGGGTTAGCTGAAAGGCACAAGCCTTTACCACTGTGCTAGACATGCTCTTGTGCAATAACTCCTTCATTTTAAGTCAGAATCGAAAGAAACTTGGACCGGTAGCTTTGTATCATTGGGTAGAGTATTCCAATGCCTCTAAATGTTCCATTTGCCTGAATTAGCCGGTAGCTCTCCAAAATGGGGCCTGAATCCGTTATGTAGTGGACAAATTTTAAGATGATCATATCTTGCAATTTGTAGCTCGATTTGAGATGCAGTTTCGATCTAGGTGCATGTCCTGAATTTAGGAACATTTTACAAGTGCCTTAACTATATTTTCTGACCATGCCAAATTTTCCCCTAACGCTTCGCCTTGCCTTTGTCATTACATTATGACGCCTTTATTATGCACCTTCCAACCGTTTCTATGCTCCTTAACATCTTTTTGTATTCACCATGATGTGGGCAAAAATGTGCATATATTTACATCCATATTTTATCTCTTTTATTTAAATAAACATCATATTTGAGCATTTTTACATGTTAAAACCAATATTCAATTATTTTCAAACCATCATATTTGCATCTTCATTCAGGGGCAAAATGGTCATTTTTGTGCATGTGTCAATTTGAGAATTTTTACTTAGACAATTTTTATGATTTTTATAGGATATTTTGATGCATATGGAAGAGGGATTCATGATGATATATACATGCACAAGGAAATACAAAGGAATGAAGAGGAAATAATTCAAGTTCAAGATCTTGGAGGACCCCACCCACTTACCTAAATGTACAATTAGAAGCTAATGGACAACTAAGTGGAGGTTTATGAATTATCCAATGGATTTAATCGAGTTAAAGGCTACAGACCAAATTCCCAGAAAATGGGCAATTACGAGATCAAGACTGATAATAGATTCAATTGTCTAGCAGTTGATGACAAAGAGGATAATGATTTTGGATTGGAGTTCTCTGATATTATAATTGATAGCTGTAATTCATCCTGTAATTCAGATTCTAAGTTTAATGTTATGGGAAGCAATTCTGAGATATCATTGATCGATGGTTCATCTGAAAAACTAGACGAAGTGACCATACTTCATCACAGAGAGGTATTTGATGGTTTTCTATTATCATCATCACCAGTTAACGTAGATATGATATTCGAGAAGGATTTAATCAAGAATCTGGTCAGCTCTGTTGTGCCTGTCGATGTGCACACATGTGTCAGTATACTTGGTGAGCAAATTTATCAGTGTATACCCCAAGCTTCAACTAATTTAGACGAGGACAGTAAGGTCATTAATAATGATTATATTGATAATGGTATTGAAATTGATAACTTGTCTATTGAGGGGATGGATAGTTTAGAAGAGGAAACTATCTTGTTCAGAGAGGAGATTGTATATCTTGATACAAATAAGTTTGTTACTCAAAATTTATATGAAGGGGCGGATATTTCTGCTAATATAGATTCAGGAAAAGATATTAATTCTATGGATAGATTTTCAAATGGGCTGGTTGATGTTGAAGCTTTTGGTCTTAATTCTAAGATAAATGAAGGAATTTCAAAGGGGCTAGCTGATGTTGTTCCTGGCCTTAATTCAGAAGTTAATTGTGATATGGGGTTTGTTAACAAATTAGTTCATGGTTTGGTTTTAAATAAGAAGGAGAGTGGCACTAGTTTAATTCCCTATTCCTCATTGTCGAAGAGAGGTAAACGAAAGAAATCGGTAGTTTCTAGTGGATCTGTTCGTCGAAGTGCCAGGATACACAACTTTCAGTCTCCGTCTATGGGTGAGCTACCTAGATCGAGTGCCATGAGTGGCGCTAAGAATCCAGGCCCAGGGTCTGATGTTGATGTTGAAGTGGAGGGTGATAAGATATCAATTGTAGAAGGTCATCATTTGAAGAGCACAACTGTTTTAATTTGTGAAGATGATGTTTTGGCGACATGTGATGATATTTAGAAAGTAATGGAGGCTGTAAGCTCTGTTATACATAAGAATAAAGATAATGGTGCGGTAATTTGTGATTCTTTTTGTAAAGTCAATGTAGATGGGGATTTCGTTAACTTGTTTGTGAGTAATTTGTTTAGTTCAGAAGATATATTGGTCTGTGTTGCAGGAGGAGCTGCGAGGAGGCTGTCCTTAGTAGGTTATGTAGATCTTTATGATGATTCTGCGTGGAGCTCTAAAATTATTCCCATTGCCACTGTCTCTTTTAATTCTAAGGCTGATGTTAAATTGGTTAGTAGTGATTTGGATGAGGAAAATTTGGGTGATGTTAAGTATGATGTGTGTTCTTCTTTGACCGGGGATGTAGATTTCGATCGAGCTATATATTATTAGACAGGGGGTATTAGATTTGTCATCTACTGTTGTCTTGCAGCTATAGGTAAATTTCCTCGTTCTTCTGCTCATGCGAGAGAATTAATTCGTGAAGCCAAATTGAAGAGAAGGAATAAAATGAGATTTTCAGATAATAATATTAGGAGAAGTCCTCGTTTAAATCGTAAAGTCTTTTATTCTTTTGGCTACCCGTTGTCGTGTATTTGGGG
Organism: Allium fistulosum; assembly: GCA_030737815.1. Lineage (NCBI taxonomy): Eukaryota > Viridiplantae > Streptophyta > Magnoliopsida > Asparagales > Amaryllidaceae > Allium > Allium fistulosum. The sequence goes on from CM060902.1 coordinate 1,532,195,640, forward strand.
GTTTTATTGTGATTTTTGTTATTTTGGAGTTAGTCTGTGGTTTGCATAGATGTTGTTTTTTGCGATGTTTCAGCTTAGTTGTTGAGGTTGCGGTTGCGGAAGTTTTTTCAGTTGGCTGCTGCTCTTTTGGCGTTGCTATTGGTCTTGGTATCTGGATAGTGTTGTCTCTTTAGGGTTGGTTTTTAGTTTCTTAGGAGTTTTGGGAGGGTTTGTTTTTTCTTTTCTGTATGGGGGGTTCTCTTGCTACCTGCCAGGCTTGTTGGCAGCTCCTTTACTACTGTTGTTATATATATGTGATTGTGTGCTCCCCTCTCATATAGAGGATCACACATTTTTCTCAAAAAAAAACCTTTATGCACTTTTAATGAGGGATTAATTAGTGGCTAATGGTTACTTGGTGGCCACACTTCCTAAAGGGCATTTTGGGAAGCACCCTAAAAATGGAATTAGGGTTTTATGCATGTTTAAATAGCCCTCTTGTGTACATGTAAAGATCTTCTACTCTTTCACATTAGTTAGGAAATTAAAAGAGCAAGTTGTAATGGCAATGTTTCATGAAATAAAAATGGCTTCCAAGCCTCTTCTTCTTTTCTTTTCTACATGTTTTTCTTTGCTTTTATGTCAATGTTTATTTCTATGCTCTCTTTCTTTTTAATGTTCATAGCTTAGATTTACATTTGTGCAAGTAGTGTAGCTTTAATTTTTATGCAAATAGTTAGTAGTTAATCTCTCTTTCTTCCTTTGCTTAGTTTTAATATCTTTGCTTTTTAATGTTGAAATTTACAAGTGTTGATTTGATAACACAAATGAGTAGCTAAACCCCTTCAATTTAGGGGTAATGAAGCTCTCAAATATTATGTAATTTCAACATTCTATGATTTATGATCTCTTTTTGTTTATGATTCATAAGAGTGAATTTTGATGCAAGTTTATACAAGTGGGTTTGATAGCTTATGTTGCTTTTGCAAATGAGCTATTCTTATTCAACATAAACACATTTGCATCATCATTTGCTAATCCATTTTTGATTTTGAAATGAAAGTAAAAATGAAATTTGTTGATCTATTTTACTAGTTACAATAGTAAATAGATCATACTTAAAATAGCTTTTGCTTTGGCTTCATTTTCATGAGAATTATAAGTGGTATAATGATTGTATTAGAGTTTGATGGTTTGAGTTATGTTAATTAATAACATAAACAAACCATACTTATGATAAATGCAATGATTATTTCACTTAATATCAAAGTTAGAGATTATAAATTATTTGTTGATTTACAAAAATATGAGAGAGGATTTGCCTCTAAATTGTTCTCTAGTCCAATAGTTTTAAATCACATTTTAATTCTATCTTTAGCCTCTTTTTTTTAGTTAACAATTTCCTCTTCACTTTTGGTTTAATTTGATTGATTAGAAAATTTTGAAATCTCACAATTCTCTACGGATCGACCCGTACTCGCCACATACTAACTTTTGTACGCCGTGTGCTTGCGGTAAATTTTATTTCGAAATTTATCGGCATTTTTCTAATCGATAGAACATTTGTCGATTAACAGTGCACAACATATATATATATATATAGCACCATCCCTCTTTGGACTTAAGATGCTATCCCCGCTAGTATCCGTACCCCGGTACCTCGTCAGGATCCATCATCAATGCAATATCAAGTCCATATGGAACTACATCTCATATTATGACTATACGTATTCCAACTACACATTGGGGAGGGTAACCCGAAATGTCGACCAGCTGGCATGTCTTATCATCTTCATCCGTGTCCACCTCTCAATGGTAGTTTATGCCTCGTAAGATACTCCTATAGTGCCTAACAACGATGACTCAATAACTTAGTCATATTCTATCTTGCCTTATGGATTTACTACTTGTCTGCCTCTTATTATAGACTTAGTTCCACTAAGGACTCAGCTCCTCGGACTACGCCATTCATTTTGAAAGATCTCTTTTATGGGTTAATTAGCCTTGCCCCAAACAAACAAACTAGCAAAAAACTATGGTGGTGCATGACCTAACGTGATCTACCCTAGTAGGAGGTGAAGCCCGTTAGGTGTAATCATGTCTTTCCCGTTGATCGCACAAGACTGGTGACATACTCAACCTATTTAGATTGTCTAATGAAATTAAGGCAATACCCCCTAATTTGTTGAAGCAGACTTTACTGAGGGTATTCCTTCATCTATACACGAGTGTATATAACTCTATGAGTCCCACAGTTGGATATGTGCCACATTAGTATAATGTATACATAACTATGGTGGCCCCTTGCGATGGGAAAACCTCTATTGTGTAACACTACTGACCTCACATTTCAACCCATATTAATGACTGTATAATTCTTATTTACTAAGTTATTTACTAACTTTTCATAATTCATAACCGTCATAAAGCATACTTGAGGCTATGTATATGTATATATGCGTGTGTGTATATATTTATATATAAGTCAATATGTATCTCTATTCATTCTTGTTTAATTATTATGCTATATTGTTTACTATTAACGATATTTCTCTACTTCTTTATGTGTTTACATCTTATTTAGTTTAAGGTCATTTACTGCTTTCTTTTTAAAAGATTTAAATAGCTTTTCTCATTTACTTTCCCTTTCTCCTCACTATTTTACTTTCTATTTCTATTCCTTTTTAGCTTTTAATTCCCTACCTTGTTCTAGAGGACGATCTGTACCCTTTTTATTTTAACTTATGACTTGTCTACTCTTCACTTCTTTTATTTCATTTCCGTCTTATTTATATTATGCCTATTCTTAAACTGTTTTATTATCTCATTTATACCCTTTAAATTTGTGCTTAGGGATTTCTACATTTCACTGGATGGAAGCTCGTTTGCTATATGACATAGTTCATAATTGTATGTTAAGTATAAGGTATACTTAATTTAAACTGAAAATTTAAATATGACATGGTTCATAATTGGATGAAAAGTTTAGGGTACACTTATGGATTGAATGCAATGCACATGGTTTGTTTTTGATGCAATGTTTGTTTACATGTATGATGTAACTATTATGACGAGAAAGTGAGGGGAAACTCATTCCGTGCTATAGCGACATGGTCTCACTATGAATGCTTACGGTAAAGATTTTATTCATACTAGGTTTTATATGTGACCCTTTTTTATTATTTCCAATAAACTCATGAGTACTCATTCAAATAGGCTAATCATATGGATTAGATAGGTACCTTTTGGATGGGCGAATGAAGATTCCGAAGATAAAGCAAAAGGCTGTTCTAACTAATAAAAGTTATTTCAAAATTCCGCTATGTAAAACTAGGAATTATAACTGGTTTTGTATTATGTTGGCGTACTCATATGTTAGACATGACACCACTCTTATTTTCATATTGTATTTACCTATGCGTGGGAACGAAAAGGGTTAAAGATAATGTAATGAATCTTATAAAATGAATTTGTGATATGGAAATTTATTTAGCTGCTCTATTTACTTAATGTTGTGCAAAATAATACTGAACTCGCTTTATTTGTTGAAAATGATTCTGATGATGACTGCAACATCATCGGCATCTATTTCTCAAGTCATGGAGTGGGAGATATTACAAGCACCAAGATAAAATGAAAGCTATGGAAAATAAGGTCAAATTTCTTAACGAGCAATATAAACGGTGCACATCTAAACCGACGATCTGGCAAAGGAAAAATGGAACTTCAGGACAGACTAGATGCTAGCGCAATGAAACTTACCTCTGCAAGCCGAAATCACAAAACTCAGATTGCCTTGAAGAGGGAGAATGAACAAAAATTTGAGGTCTAAAAAAATGCTGAACAATGCAATCTAGAGTTTTATGACCTAAGTGAAGAAAAGAAAACCTTCAGGGATAGGGCTGTTGAGCTAAAAGCTCACCTCGCCCGATTGGAAAAGGACAAAAGATGACTTGAACAAAATGTCGACAAAACCATTTTGAAATTCTATTTGAATCTCATAAAGATGGGAAACATTAGATGGCTCGAGTGAACGTATTCTGATACCTTGATAGAAATCTAAGATGAAATCATTTGCTAAGAGAAAGAAAAAGAATTCAATGAAGAGGCAATAAAGGCCTTTCTCTTCGATGAGTTTGAATGTAAGGCCCTTATAGAGGGACAAGCGACAGGTCTCGCTAAGGCTTAAACTTCATCTTAAATTCCCACCAAGATTCTAGTTGAGTTCAGCTCCATGGTCTTAGCCGAAACTACCCTCAGCCCCACCTTTGAGGAGCCCTGAATGAATACCTTTACTTTTGTGGAGGCTAGCTCTAAGGCTGTCAATATTCCTATGTCCGTGACCATAACACTTGATGTTGCTACTACTACTTCTGAGTGGTATAACCTTGAGATTCCCTCAATTTTTCCCTCCTACGACTGCCCTGAACCCCCTACTTCTTCTATAACTCCTAAGGAGGTTATATCGTAGTTGCTTCTTCAGAGCTCCCACCATCCTCGGAGGAATATCCTTTTACTTAACTGTCCCACATAAACTTTAGATGTCATTTGTAGATGTTTCTAACCTTTATCATTCATTATGCCTCCTTATAGTTCAACATATGGTCATGGCATTTCTAGCATTTTTTCAAGTTATGGGTCCTCCAATGATTGCTTCTATCCATATATCTATCGTAATTTCATCTTCTTTTATAATTACTTCCTCCTTTGTGGTCTGGTCCCGGTTCCAAAGCAAAATGACTATGCCTTGGAACAGGAACTGGAGGATTTCAACTTTTCTACTGACGATGGTGACGATTTAACCATTACTCAAGTTACAAGGTCCAAAACAGCTATAGAGGATAAAAAGGCTATAGATGTTTCAAAGCTTCGCAAAGTATAAACTAAGCCAGGCTTGGATGATCCCCCAAGCCTTTATCCACAACTATTTTTATTTCCCCAAGCACCACCCTCTGTTGCCACTACCAGTGATACTTAGTGCAACGATTCTCCTTTTTAACCATCGAAATTCGACACCAAATACATCCACGGTATTCCAGTGTCGATCATCCAATCGCTAGAAAGGCAGATTGATAGGATAAAATAAAACAAAGAAACAGTGGAAATAGAATCTCGCATCAGAAACGACAATATATATATAATATAATAAAAATAATATGCACTGTCACTCCAAGATACAAAGTACATTAGAGTAATAAAACAAACCTCATCAGCTAGACAGTTATAAATTTCCGACCTTACAATTGCTTATAGGTATATATAATAATACTCGAGTTGACCCAAGTATTATAATAAAATAACACCCAGATCAGTCTAGAAAACCAGCGTGAGAAAACTCAAGTACTATGGTGAACATTTAATAATTCCTTAAGACCACAACGCTAAACGAGGAAAGGGTTTTTACCTCACAAGAACAACTTCCGTACGTGGATAAATGGAAAACAAATCTAAACAATAACCCAAACAAGAAAGGATGAACACATACAAGATCAAAATCCAAACATAAAGAATGGACACAAATAATTAAACATCGGGAAGAGCTTCAAACACTTCTCGACGCAATTAAGTAAACAATTCAAAGATTTGAATCAAATAAGGAAAAGGGAAATTTTATAATAATGACTTGGAGGATGCGCCCCCTTATCGAAAGTATACATATAGACAATATACTTGAGAGGGTCATTTTCTCCTGTGACTCCGCTCGAGAACTCCAAGATGGACCCCGCCAACCTTACCTAGTATCTGAGTATTTCACATCTCCGTAAGCATACAACCGAATCGAATCTAGGGTAGATGTGAAGATAGCCTAATGGGAGTAACCCCATATAGCTTGGTCACTACTCGCTTTCTGGTTTTAGTCATTTGCAATAAGGGTATCAGCACTCAAAATGATCAACAAATCGTCTTGAATTGACGAAACACAAAAGAAGGAAAGATTAATTTCAAGGTTCAAATCGAAATAAGGAAAATGAATTCATCGAACATTACTAGGAGGGTGCGCTCCCTACACCGAAAGTGTACCGCTAGATAAAATATTCTTGAGAGCCCACACCAAACACGCAACACTCTCGGGAACTTCCAAGCTAGACTCCGCCTCATACAAGCATCTGAATATACTCACATCAATGCATGCATGCTACTAACACATTTTAGATAAATGTGAATATATCCTAATGGGTTCGACCCACATGGCTTGGCTTCCACTCACTCTTTGGTTTTAGTTATCCACGGCGTTGGATGCCAATGCTCAAAATTAGCGACAGATTGTCTTAAACTGACAAAGCGCAAAGAATGATATCAAAATTAGTTAAAAAATTAACTACCAAAAGTAAATGAATGATTGTATATGGAGATTAGATTGCATACACTTATCACCAATAAACGAATCAAGCTTTTAAAACATTTGATTACTTACATGTGCTTGATTTTCACATCACAAATGTTTGTAAAACACTTTAAAAACTTTTCTTTTAAAATGGAAAATTATATTTTCTAAGTGTATTGAAAAGAGAGCCAAAAACAAATGTCAGTAAAGCATTGTATAATGTAAATCCAAAACTAATTACACTTGGCTTTATTTTTAAAACGTTCCTTTTTAATGATTTCCACATGTATAAACTATCATTTATAAATTTAAAACAACATTTATTATCACCAAAGATAATAAATCAAATTATAATCCTTTTATATATTTAAACAACGGTAATTATCCTAAAAAATAATAAATCAAATTTACAATTATTTCAAAATAACATTAAATTATCCCAAAAGATAATAATTAAATTCATAATTATTTAAAAAAACAAAATTAATTATCCTAAAAGATAATAAATCAAATTTATAATTATTCAAAAAATAACATTAATTATCCCGAAAGATACTAAATCAAATTTATAATATCTTTTTTAAATTTTCATCAATACTTAACCTTTACTTCCAAAATTCTTAAAACGTTTGAAAATATAGTTAAATAACTATTAAAGTGAAAAAACAGAACCAACAATTTATTTTGGTACAAGCACAAATTCAACACATACAAGGGTTTAAGGAGATGAAATACAAGGATTTAAGGAGAAGATATTTCATAAGTGACGGTATAGTGAAAGTCGCTATAATGACACTTACACAATCAAACAGTATGTCATAAATATTTTCAATCAAACAACAATATAAGCAACATAAAAATACAAGTAAATTAATCTTAGCAAGAAACCCCTTAAGGTCTCTACAAAAATCCGCTGTAAATCACAAATATGAATGTGTATTTTCAAAGTGTTCCATACTGACCTATTCGCTATGTACACTCCGACTTCCTCCTGTTTTTGTTCCCTACAACACAATGGTTATTTATGTCATCCGCTTTTCAAGTGGGAATTTAAATCCAAACAACAATATAAACTATCATCCAAGCATTCAATAATAATTTTCACCAACACAGATATCATATAATTTATTTAGAGGTGAGTAAGCTCACTAATATTCTAGTTGACGCTTCCGCATTCCGGTTTGGTCTAAAATCGAACAGCGTTCAATTTTAGCCCAAAATTCAATAAGCTCGAAATCTAACGAAATCAGCTCCAATGTGTAATTAATGTTCCTACCACCAAAGCAACTGACCTCGTCTGAATCCAACCTCGTATGGACAAGATGTTAATTTTATAAGATATCGAATTAATTAAATTAATTAATTAACTTAATTAATTTTCTAATCACATAATTAGTCACCTAATCCATCTCCCCCAAATGTTAATAACCCATACTCCTGTACATGTTTCTTTTCCAAACCCAGGCGTGTGTAGGAACGCGTGCTTTCCCCCATCACTCGACGAAACCCAAATCCAATGACATTGACGAACTTCATTCCTTGATCTCCACCTAACGCACCCAACCAACTGAGGCTCAAGCAACCCAAGCAAATTTCGACCCATTTGCCCTAAATCGATGTCATGGGTCGCAAATCACCTCGGAGCACCATTCACTATCAAACCACCTTCGATCAACATGTCTTTGGACCACGATTTCAACCATACACTCGAAATCACCTTTGAAGTCCCCCTGACTCGCGACCTGTAGGCCCACAACGCAACAAACCACAATCGCGATTCACCTCCCCTAGCCGCACATGCCCAAACTTTGGGAAATGGAGCTCCTTTATATGACAAACCCATCGCCCACCTCGCCAAAGCCTACTGCTGCCTAAATCAAACCCAAAGTCGACCCTAGCCACTGCTTGGAAATGACGATAATCATAAAACATCATTGAACTTCACCATACCCACCAAGTTCTGTAGATCTCTACATCACAGATTCAAGGATCCTAGTTCTATTATTTTTTTAGATGTCTATTCGAATTGATCTTGATTTTTTGAATGGAGGAGTTTGATTTTCATTTACTGGAATGATAAAAACAAAAAAAGAAGAGGGAAAAAAAATTTAGAAACAAAAAAATGGAAAATGACTTAAGTGTTGGCTTTGATATCATTTTTTATAAAGAAACTCAACTATCTTGCTTCAATTGCATGTAATCCAAATTTCTTAAGCAATACAAGATTCTTAAGCAACATATCACCTCACAAAAAATTTATTTTGAAATTTTAGATTTAGATTTAGATTTTAAAAGTTATAAAAAGAAATAATTGTGGTACTCCATAGCATAATATTCTGTTCACGTACGGACCACAAACGACAAAAATAAAAATACAATCATGCACCAAAAAGTGATATGATCCCAAAACAACAATAAAATACATAGATTATTTTATTCTGTAAAATCTTAGAAAAATACCATTGTTTGCTGAAAAATCGTCAAACGACAATTTAAATATTTTCCAAATAAAAATTATGGAAAAATTCTATAAATTAAATTTAAAATACTATAATAAAAATCAAGTCGTTCTATTAACGATTGATTTTCTTATTATGTATTCGAACAATTTATTATTGTGAATAAATTTACAAAATGAGTTCACAATTTTTATTTATTAATTAAATTGAGTTAAATAATGTTATTAAATCCATTTAACTAATATTTAATTCACCATTCAAATATTTAAATAATCCCTATATTTGAATATAAGTTATTTATATTTAAAAAAACCAATTATTTAAATAATTAAAATTAATTAAATAGTCAAAATCAAAATGATAAAATACCGGGATGTTACATTTACCCCTCTTAAAAGAATTTCTTCCTCGAAATTCCCAAAGCAAGAAATTGTCTCCAAACCCTTAAGTTTAAAAACTATTAGTTAAAATAAGTTATTAAACTTTTAAAGTTCCTTATATTACTGAAAATTTCAGCAACACCTCTTTTGCGTGGCTGATCCAAAAAACTACAACTCGCCACAGCTGGACCAAATCAACCAAAGAAAATAAAAGCCAAGTGACCTCCTATATCTGGAGCATAAAATAATCAATTAGTAATAAATCTCTAAATCTACTACATACCACTTTTGCATTTGATTTTTATTTCTGCAATCAATTTACTGTCTCGACGCGAACGTAGGTGCACAAGAAATCAAATGGCAATCTCTTGCTTCCATAATTCAAAAGAGAATCGTGTTGATAAAAGAGAAATATACTAGCAACATAAATAACATAACAACTACATGCAACAAAAGTACATAGAATACTCTGTAATAATATACTAAGCATCCAATATTTTTAAAAGATAAATTTAGAACTAAATGCCTAGGTTTTTATATTCAAAATATATTTTTCAAATTTCCCCAAAGAGAAACAAATCAAAACCAAAATCAATTATGACAAGTAGGGGGCTCCTCCTATCGAAGCATGGTATAACTCTAGAATCAAAACAATACGAAGCATCCAGTGGTATTCTAGTTCCTCCTAAAACAACGATTAGAGAAAACAAATAAACCAGACAACTCTTCCAAATTAGAAAACTCCCAATTGCCCAATTTTAGTCATAACCAAAAATATTTGAAAAATCAATTCACAAAGCTCCTTTCAAATATTTTGAAATAATAAAACTTCACCAAAATTTTCAAAATAATAATATTATTATTTCTTTCAAAAATTCTTTTGAAATCACCTTTTTAAAATCACTGGGATTTAAATCCTAATACACAACAACTTTATAAATCGTAGGCTATAAAATCACACTATCAATCAAATCAAATTCCATAAAGGAATAAACTAACACTTAATATCATTTAATGTCAAATGACTTAACAAACAAGATTTAGAATTTTGCTTACGTTCACAACTTTCTCGATCGTCTAAGGATATAGATAATTTCCTAAGCCATATAACAAAGCATACAAATATATTTAAGTCCATTGATATACATAAATCATCCGTAAGTTATATCTGATCCGACCACTTGCTCGAATACATAAACTTCTTTTCCAAACTAGTATCGCTCACTCAACCTCTCTAGTGCGGATTCTTATTAGGTTCCTTGATTAGAAACCTTCATTCTCCTTACATAGAGATATACTATGATAAAAATCTTCAGTATCATATTGAGAATCTGAATCAAGTGTTCGCTGACAAGAATTAAGTGAGAAATCCTTTTTCGGACTGGTGTGAATCACCTTAAAGTTGTGTATTCGAATTCTAGATTAGGAACTGTGCGAATAAAATGATCTACATATAACTTACATACTTAATCCGTTTGGTTTCTTAATTACACCAATCTCTTTCAAAGTCACTTTCATTTTCACTTATAGTATTTCATTCAATACCAAAATTATTTATGGATTAATTCATAAATTTTCACTTAAGTTTATAAACATTTTATAAAGACATAACTTTATAAAATATTAAACAATAAAAACTTACTCAACTTATATTTACTTTTATATACTCTTCTACATCCTAAGAGCATATACAAAATGTCAAATTTTTTTTTTTTAAATTTAAGAGCCTAACCAAAATATGGTCTTAAAACTGAGTCGACCGCTTCGACATTTTACCTTAGAGTGTTCTAAGGGAAGATGTTTACAAGTTGACCCAATATCACCAAAACTTTACACAACTTAGATGATTAACAAAAACTATGGTATAACAATGCTTATTAAAACCTTCCTATCCAATTTAACTCATTTAAAACTTAAGTTAAATTATCTCTTTTTTATCCAAGAGTTAATTTTTTATCTCATTTTTGTTTTTTTTATTTATCAAATTATTTATCAAAATACCGTTTTATTTTAAATCAATTTCCTTTAAGAAAACTTAAGAACTAAATACCCGGTTTTTATTTCAAAATCCTTATTGAAATCATACTACATATATTTCAATTTGTACAAAATAACTTTAACAATTTATTTACTAAAGCTCATTTAGGTTCATTTGGATTTGAATTCAATTCGATCGCAAAAAGATTTTAAGAATAATTTACTAAGTGCACTACGACATTCGCCTAAGCAACATCTGATTGTCACTTAGAAGATTATTCAGATTACCACAAAACTAATCAAAATGTTTTCCCTCGAACTATTCAAATAAAATGCGTCATTCTTAAAAAAAATTAAGATCATTTCAAACATTATCAGGATTTAAATTCTCAAAAACCTTTTTTAAAATACATCTCATAACCCAAATTTATATAAAATTTCCTTTATATAAAATCATCTCAACTTATATAATTCTCCTTTACTATAATAAAATTTTCTTAAATATTTATCCTCTAAATGTCTTAACTTTCCATTTAGATTATATTAAACAACTTTGATTAAAAGTTTACTTTTAACACAACATTATTAAAAGATGACTTTTAACTTAAAATTTTCACTGAACAACTTATAGTCAAACTATGAAACTTAATTCACAAGGGGTTCATTTTAACATACTCATAATTATCAACACAATAAATGCCCAAAAATGGTTGAGCATAGGTTAACAACCAATAAACAATAGTCAATGCTCCTAAACTATTTGAACATGGAAAATCAAACAATAATGATAATAAATAAATATTATCATTACCAAACAAACACCATAAATAACAATATGAATTTGAAAATTATTCCTTTTTATATATAAAATATATAATCTTAGGTAAAATATTTCATTTACCAAATTTTCAAAAATCAATATTATGTCTGTTTGCCTTATTTGTGTGTTTATAAATCCTTATCGACATCGTGGCGTCCCACCTCTCGACCAGAATTCATAAACCACCCAATAGACCAATTAACACAATATTTTTTATAGCAATAACAAATAAGCTCTCGTATATATAATACTCTCAAATTCATTCTAGGGTGCCACTTACCCTATCTCTAAGAGTCATACCCTACCAAAGCCAAAGTTCTCGCTTAACCTTCAGCTATGATACCAAATGCAATGAATTACCTTTTTGACCATCGAAAGTCAGCACCAAATACATCTATAGTATTCGAATGTTGAACATCCAATCGCTGGAAAGGCAGATTTTTAGGGTAAAATAAAACGAACAAATAGTGGAAACAGAATCTCACAGCAGAAACGACAACATATAATATAATAAAGACAGTATAAACTGTCATTCCAAGATACAAAGTACACCAGAGTAAAAAACAAACCTCATCAGCTAAACAGTTATAAATTTCTGACATTACAATTACCAATAGGAAAATATAATAATACAGCGGAAATAAAATATTACTATAGGGGAACATCCAGCTCTACTCCATGATCTCAATATCCACCAACGACAACTCCATGATCTCAATATCCCACCAACAACAACCTAGTAAAATACTAGGTCTGACCCGAGCAATATAATAAAATAACATCTGGATCAGTCTAGAAAACCGACGTGAGAAATTTCAAGTAATATGGTGAACATTTAATAATTCTACGAGACCAAGCCGCTAAATGTGGAATGGGATTTTACCTCACGAGAACAAATTCCATACTTGGATAAATGGAAAACAAACCAGAACAATAATCCAGACAAGATAGGATAAAAACAGACAAGATCAAAATTCAAACTTATAGATTAGACACAAATAATTAGACATCGAGAAGAGCTTCAGACACTTCTCGATGCAATTAAGAAAATAATTCAAAGATTTGAATTAAATAAGGAAAAGGGAAATTTTCCAACAATGACTTGGAGGATGCGTTCCCTTACTGAAAGTATATCTCTAGACAATATACTTGAGAGGGTCATTTTCTCCTATGACTCCTCTCGGGAACTCAAAGACGGACCTCGCCAACCTTACCGAGTATCTGAATATTTCACATCTCCACAAGCATACAATCCGAATCCAATCTAGAGTAGATGTAAAGATATCCTAATGGGAGTAACCCTATATAGCTTGGCCCTCACTTTTTTTTTGTTTTAGTCATTTTCGACAGAGGGTATCAACACTCAAAATGAGCAACAAATTGTCTTGGATTGACGAAACACAAAAGAAGGAAAGATTAATTCCAAGCTTCGAATCGAAACAAGGAATATGAATTTATCCAACATTACTAGGAGGGTGCATCCCCTTACACTGAAAGTATACCTCTAGATAAAATATACTTAAGAGCCCATGCCAAACACGCATCACTCTCAAGAACTTCCAAGCGAGAACCCGCCTCACACGAGCATCCTAATATACTCACATCAGTGCATGCATGCTACCAACACTTTCTTGATAAATGTGAATATATCAAAATCGGCGCGACCCACATGGCTTGGCTTCCACTCTCTCTTTGGTTTTAGTTATCCATGGTGTTGGATGTCAATGCTCAAAATGAGCGACAAATCGTCTTAGATTTGCGAAACAGAAAGAACGATATCAAAATTGATAGTTCAGAAATCAACTATAGAAAGTAACAAATGATTGTTTATGGAGATTAGATCACATACACTTGTCACTAATAAATGAATCTAGCTTTTAAAATATTTTATTTTTACTTGTGCTTGATTTTCACATCACAAATGTTTGTAAAATAGTTTAAAAACATTTCTTTAAAAATATTCTTTCAGAAAGGCAAATTATATTTTCAAAGAGTATTAAAAAGATGGCCCAAAAAAATGTCGGTAAAGCATTGTTTACTGTAAATCCAAAACAAATTAAAGTTAGATTTATTTTTAAAACATTCCTTTTTAAATATTTCCACATTTATAAACTATCGGTTATAAATTTAGAACAACATTTATTATCCCCAAAGACAATAAAACAAATTATAATCTTTTTATATATTTAAACAACATTAATTATCCTGGAAAATAATAAATCAAATTTATAGTTATTTAAAAACAACATTATTTATCCCGAAAGATAATAAATCAAATTTATAATTATTCAAAAAACAACATTAATTATCTCGAAAGATAATAAATTAAGTTTATAATTATTTATAAATTTAAAAAACATTAATTATCCCAAAAGATGATAAATCAAATTTATAATTATTCAAAAAAACAACATTAATTATCTCGAAGAATAAATCAAATTTATAACTTCTTTTATAAATTTTAATCAATACTTAACCTTTAATTCCAAAATTCTTAAAATATTTGAAAATATAGTTAAACAACTTTCAAAGTGCAAAAACACGACCAAACATTTAATTTGTAAAAATACAAGCACAAATTCAACACACACAAGGGCTTAAGGGGATAATATTTCATAAGCGATGGTATAATGAAAATCACTATAACAAAACTTACACAATCAAACAGTATGTCATAAATAGTTTCAACCAAACAACAATATAACCGACATATGAATATAAGTACATTAATATTGACAAGAAACCTCTTATGGTCTCTCTACAAAAATCCCTGTAAATCACACACATGAATGCGTATTTCGATGTGTTTCATAGCGACCTATTTGCTACATACTTTCCGACTTCATCCTGTTTTTGTTCCTTAGGACATAATGTTTATTTATGTCGTCCGCTTTTCATGTGGGAATTTAAATCCAAACAAATAACCAAATAATAATATAAACTATCATCTAAGCATTCAACAATAATTTACAGCAACATAGATATGAGTAAACTCATTGAAATTCTAGTTGGCGCTTTCGTATTCTAGTTTGGTCTAAAATCGAACGTCATTCGATCAACTAGCTCCAAATCCAATAGAATTAGCTCCAATGCGTAATAACATTCCTACGAGTCCACCGCAACTGACGACATCCAAATCCGACCATGTATGGACAAGATATTAATTGTATAAGAAATCGAATTAATTAATTAACTCAATTAATTTTCTAATCACATAATTAGTCACCTATTCTACATACCCCAAATGCTAAAAACCCATCCTCATGTACACGTATCTTTGCCAAACCCTAGTTCATGCACACACGTGAGCTTTCCCCCATCTCTCGATGAAACCCAAATCCGACGACGCTGATGAACTTCACTCCTCGATCCCCACCCAACACATCCAATCAACTAAGGCTTGAGCAACACGAGCAAATTTCAACCCATTTGCTCTAAATCGACATCACCAGCTTGCAAATCGCCTTGAAGCACCGTTCACTGTCAAACCACCTCCGATCAACATCTCTTTGGACCACAAGTTCAAACATACATCCGAAATCACGTCCGAAGTCCTCCCTTAATTCAAGACCTGTAGGCTTACAATGCAACAAACCATGGTCGTGATTCACCTCCCCTGGCTGCATTCGCCCAAACTCTAGGAAATGGAGCTCCTCTACGTGAAAAACACATCGCCCACATCGCCGAAGCCTACTGCCGCCAAATCAAACCTAAAGTCGAACTCTAGTCCACTGCCTAGAAATGACGATCACCATAAAACATCATCGAGCTTCACCATACCCACCTAGATCTGTAGATCTGTCCATCATGGGTTCAAATATCCTAGTTTTATTATTTTAGATGAGTATTCGAATTGATCTTGAATTTTGAATGGGGGAGTTTGATTTTTATTCACAAGAATGATAAAAATAGGAAAAAGAAGAGGGAAAAGAAAATTAGAAAGAGAAAGATGGAAAATGACTTAAGCGTTGGCTTTTGATTTCATTTTTATAAACAAACTCAACTATCTTGCTTCAATCATAAGTAATCCAAATTTCTCAAGCAATACAAGATTCTCAAGCAACATATCACCTCACCGGAAAGATATTTTGAAAACTAAAATTTGATTTTGATTGAAAAAGTTAATAAAAAAATATTTGCAGTACTCCAATATACAATATTCTGTTTGCGTATGAACCGCGAACAACAATAATATACACAGATTATCTTATTCCATGAAATCTAAAAAAATACCATTGTTTGCCGAAAAACGACAAACCAAATTTAGATATTTTCCAAATTAAAAATTATTGAAATATTCTATAAATTAAATTAAATCTACTACAATAAAAATCAAATCATTCTTTTAACAATTGATTTTCTAATTATTTACTCGAACCATTTATTATTGTAAATAAATATACAAAATGAGTTCACAAGTATTATTTATTAATTAAAAGGAGTTAAATAATGTTATTAAATCCATGTAATTAATATTTAATTCACCATTCAAATATTTAATTCACAATTCAAATATTTAAATAATCCCTATATTTGAATATAAGTTATTTATATTTAAAAAAACAATTATTTAAATATTTAAAATTAATTAAATATTCAAAATCAAAATGATAAAATACTGGGATGTTAAGTATTCAAAATCAAAATGATAAAATACTGGGATGTTACACTCAGACATCTCATCAGGCCCATGCTAGACCTGAAGATCTTCTATACTAGACGAAACATCACCCATCGATAAGAGTACTCAAAAGAATAGGACATGGAAGAAATGCCCTTGCCAATAAGCCTATAGTAAGAAGAAAGAGGGAGAGGAATTGATTGTCCTTGGCTGCACTCGATGAAGACTTTTTTCTTTTTTGTCCTTTTGTTCTTTTGAATTTCCTTTTTACATAAGTTGTGGTTGTGCGGGTACTGCCCCTGCAATTTATATATAAAGAATGAAGTAATGAAATATGGCTTTGATTCAAACTTGTCTCATTTACTTTTATCGCATCCTTTATTTTCTCATATATGTATTTTTTTGCATGTATCAATATATAATTATCTATAATGAAGTTAATTATCATACCTACCTATGCTTCTGATCTGTGCAATGCCCTTGTATATTGTAACTCTATACATATAATTGAATCTCTGTGATTGCTCAGTGTCATTTAATTGCTTAGTATTATTTATCATTGGTCTAAAATTTCTTATTTAACTATAAATAAAACCATATTCTGAAACTTCGATCGAAATTATATGGCTTTCCACTCATGTCTGAACAAGCATCAATATAATTCGACATCATACATGCGAAAGATTCAATCAACCAATAATGCTTATCTTCATATTGGTGTCCGTGATGCCTATTTCTGGGCACCTATCCTAGACCTTGCCTATCTCCGAGCATTGGTCAAAAATGAGATATGTAGAGGAAATTATCTGATCTTCCCCTAACCAGATTATACTACAAAGAACCAATCATGGTCTAAAGGAGTCCATTAGTACCTATTTTTGGGTATCATGAAGGCTAGGTATTCGTTTTTCAAAAGACAAAATATGTGTTCGTGCTGCTGATCTTATAGCACAAAGTCAAACTTAATGAATATGGTTTCATTGATTTGAATAGCTAACTGTAATAAATCCAATGGCAAGTCTTGCCTTATTACATCCAATATGAATTAAATAAAATGTATAAGTATAAAAGAATTCAAGCGATACAATAACATAACTGCTCATTGTTCCATGCCCGTAGAATTAGGATCCCATCGATTGTTGATATCTTGAAAGTGCCGCCACCATGCTTCTGTCTTATTACATAGGGTCCATCCTATTTTGGACCAAGTGCCCTGTACGTGGAAATTCCTATTCTAAAATGAGTGCCTATCTATAAAGTACAATTTCGGTCTTTGGCATTGAACTGCCTTCCTACTATTTTTTGGTGAGCAACTACCCTTAAATTATCCTTTTCTCGTTTTTCTTCCACCTAGTTGAGGGATGATTGCAACAATGCCTCATTCATCTTTGGGTTATAACACATCCTCTGTGAGAATGTGCTTTCATTTCAATTAGAACCATGGCCTCAGTTTCGTAGGCTAATGGAAATGGAGTAAGTCCAGGTGTGGACTTCTTGATTGTCTGATAAGCTCATAATGTCAATGGTAACTCATCCACCCAGTTGTCCTAAGCTCTTTTCATTCACTTCTTTATGATGGATTTGATGATCTTATTCACTGCCTCCCCTGTCCATTTACCTGCAAATATGCTACTGCTAAAAGCTCTTCTCAATTCAATATCGAGCACATAATTCCACATTTTCGAATTTAGTTCCAATATATGTGATGATCTTTTGTGGCACTCCAAACCTACACAAAATGTTCTTTACAACAAAGTTGATTACCTTCGCCGAAGTGATCATGGTGAGGGGTTCTGCCTCAGCACATTTTGTGAAGTAGTCCACTGTAACTATTGCATGTTTTACTCCTTCATGAGACATAGGCAGCATTCCAATGATGTCTATTCTCCAAATTGCGAATGGCTACAGGCTAACCATCTATGTAAGACCGTTGGATGAGGATCTTGGAATCTTCACAAACCTCTGTCGCTTGTCACATTTCCTCGAATATTCAGCTATTTGCACCAAAAATTGGCACAAACATCCAATAGAGATTTTGTAAAGGAACAAATGAAGAAAAACAAATGTAACAGAGAGATATAGTAGTAAAATCATAAGAAACAATCTAATAACAGTGATACAACAATTTATAGTGGTTCGACGTTGTTTGCCTACGTCTACTTCAAAGAGATAGCTTTATTAATTACTTTGTAAACTGAAACAAGAGGGATCAGATGAAAAATCCTTAGTTACAAAAGAATACAAAGCAATAAGTAGTGCAAAGATCCCAAAAATGAACAATCGAGTCTGTATTTATAGAGGAAGACGGTGAAACATCACCCTAAAAATTCGGCAGAAGGATCTCCAAAACCATAATGGCCTACAGGAAGGATCGCGTGGCCCAAATACCAAGAAATAGGGGTTAGGGCCGATCCCTAAGATGGGTGATTTTGAGGGTGCGATCCCTATGGGAGCTTCCCCATGTTGTTTTTATGCTCAGCCTCCAAGTTTCATGCCAATTGGATTAGTAGAACTTGAGTTATTGATCAATCATTCTTGCAATATGTAATGTTGTCTAATTCTGGACGATCCCTCTAGAGAGAGAGAGGGTCGATCCATCTTGTTTGTGCCTTTTGGGGTGCGATCCCCAGGGTGGACTCCCTAGCGTCCTGTCATCTTGTTCCCAAAGTTTCATGTATATCTGACCTCTGTATTATAAAATATCGATCGTTTTCCATTGAGTCGCACTGTTTTGCTGAAGTAATCTGATCCCTTATCTAGACTAGTTTATAGTCCATACTTAGAACATTCTGTAGAGCATATCTCTTGATTCCGTTCGATCACGGCTTTATATTATCATCTGTACTAGATTTGTGGATTCTACAATCATCGCTCTAGGTGACTGGCCTTGGTGACATCGAGTCTAACTTGTCCAATCAGTTCGGATATAGCTGAGTCAAAATGCCAGATAACACTTGCACCCAAAAGTACAGCTTGTCTCGAACATGACATGCTTTTAATCGAAGTAAGTTAGAATTGCCAGAAAGAAATCGAAGTAAGTTCAATTTCTGTCGATTTCAAAAATTTAATTTTTAGAATATACACATGCACGTTCATGTACATGTTCTTGTCATTGGCTCCCGGATGCATTTACACTCACAGGTCGTCACTAATTCTTATTGAATCAAATGCAGTGACATGGCATTCATATATATATATATATTAAATAGGGATCGAAATTTCCCCTTCTTCACTTAGGGATCATACCCGATCCCTTTCTTTCTCTCTTCTTTCCCTTTTGTCTTTATATATAATGTGTACATAGGGAATAGATGGATTCCGCTTGGATAGGGATCGTATTTGATCCCTTTTAATGGAAGGGATTTTGCATTTTTCGCTTTATGGAAAAAGAATATGGGCCGATCCTTTGACCCAATATATATATATATATAAACTATTTTCTTTTTCCCTTTCTTCCACTTTACTTCAGTTGCTTTCATTTATTTGCTTGTCCACAACCGAACCCTATTCCCCTCTTTTCCTTCTTTAACATCGAATCAAAATCCATTGCAACCCTTCATACCTTTATCAATTTGATCCCTCTTCCCCTTCAATTTCGATCATCTCCAAACCAATCACCGTTGACTTCTCCACATCTCACTGCCGATTTATATCCATAGGAAGGTTTTTAGTTTTGACTGTGTTTGATTTGGTGACGGGATGATGGGTCTTTCCATGTTAAATCGCATGGATGAGGGGTTGAATTAGGTGAAAAAGAGGAGAATGGTGGCATTATTGGGTTCAGTGAGGTGGTATGGGTGGAGAAGGAAAGGATGAGGGATCGTATTAATGGTTTATGTAACGACCTGCCTTTTTGGACGTTTTAAGCAGACACGCATGCCAGACTCAAACCATTCAAAAGGGCAGATTATTATGGGGTAAATGAGAAAAAGAGAATGAAATAAAACAAATACAAAATCTCGCAGCGAAATGACAAAATATAATAATCAAATAACAGTTCATGAAGCTGTTTTTAAATACATTTGATTATTCTTTTACAACACAACAACAGAGTTACATAAAAAGGAATAAATAAATAAATAAATGCAGTGGAACAATATGATATATTATAATACATATCATAAATAATAATAATACAAATCTCCATCTTCGTCCTCCAGAAATTAAGTCTTCAACCCTGAAATGCTCAGGCTGGCCCGAGCGAATTGAAAAGACAAAACACTCGAGTCAGAACTAAGAGATCTTATGTAAGTTAAATCTACGGTAAATATGTGTGTGACGGGGTCGGAGATGTTTATGGGGTTTGACATCTCCTATCCAGTGTCTAACGTGAGTGCAATAACTTAAGAGATGTTCGAGATTTACATCTCCTAAGGATCCGTTAAACTATCTGCTATGTAGTACAATACGCTATTATAATATGTCTACAGTAAAGTAAAAATATTAAAATAGCGTTAAGGCATTACCCATATCCCCCTTAACACATTTTATATATTCCCATAGTCTATACAGTACCGTACGCTCTTCCGAGAGGTTTACACAGAGGGCACTACATAGGTATGGTACAAAACAAACTCGTAGAAGGCGCGCTAGGGCATGTGAACACGACACATGAGGAAATGCCAGGGTAGATATACCATTTGCGAATCCGGACTGGTGGTAACGCATAGCAGCTACTACCGCCCACCTCGGAACACACACCCAAATCAAAAATCAAGGGTGACCACCAAATCAAATCACAAAGTCAGGATATAGTATCGAAGAAGTGTGCCCGATCGGAGGAATGACCTCACTTGACCCGGTGTGGCTCCTGATTTTAGTCACATCTAAGCTGACTCACAGGAGTCTGGGTCACGTCATACCTCATACAGAAATCGTTCGCCAAACCATCCTACTTCATTTCTGGAATCTCCACCACGTACATAGTTGTTAAAGTGGTTTTCGGTATTGGCAGAGAGTATGACAATATCTGATCCCGGTATCTTTAACAACCAAACGCTTATTTCACACCGGATGGTTCTTTTACATTTCAAAAGTCAATTAACAGTTTATATCGAAATATCATATTCTCAAACCATATCACTTCCAAATCTTATTCACTTTCAAATAATATCGTCTTCGAAATCACAATTCTTTCAAAAATCATATTTCAAATTTGATTAAATCCTCATTTCAAAATCAGCATATTAAATCAATTATGTCATTTAAGTCCCAACTTAAATTATAACATCGTTAAGCAGTATTCGCTTTTAAACCAGTGAATTTGAATATAACACTTCCCCTCTGCTTAGTCTGAAATTTAGAAAATAGTTTTAAATAGTTATAAATAGTTAAAATACTCTAAAATAGTTTAATATAGATTAAAAAATATTTTTCTTGATTCAAGGTAGTTAAATAGATTTAAATTAGATTAAATATAATTAAAATAGATTAAATAGCTTTAAAATAGATTAATCAGATTTAAAATAAGTTAAATGGGTTAATTAGTTTTAAAATAAATTGAATGGTTTAAAATAGGTTAAAATGATTTAATATAGTTAATATAGGTTTAAATAGTTTAATAGTTTGAAAATCTTAATAATTTAGAAATTTTAAAATAATATATTTTTGAACAGTTTATGAATTTGGAATTAATACAAATTTAAACTATTTATTTTATTTCAACACATCTGAACCATTTCAATTTCCAAATCAGCAAAACCCCATTTTAAATCTTTCAATTCAAATTCTATCCAATCCATGTCTGAAATATCAATTTAGACTATTCAAATTTCAATACATTTTAAAGTTATATTTCAAACCAATTCAATAACTCAATTCCGATAAAATTTCATTTTTACTTAAAATTCAACTTTAAACCTTCAATTTAATTTCTTAAAGCAGTTCCTTTAAACCAATTCACATTTCAACATGAAGCTTGATTTTTCCAATAATAATTCAGTTTATATAAATCAAATTGTATTTCAAAATATCATTTAACTGGATTCAAAATCAAGGATTTAAAATCATTTAATTTAACCAATCCGGTGTTCGTATATAATTTTCTACCTTAGGGTCAAGTGATACGGATATTTATCATTTCAACCCATAATTTAAAATCTTACGGTTATATATCATTTCAAACCGCAATCCCGAAATAAATAACATCCATAAAATAGCTCGAGTCTTTCATTTCAACCCATAACGATTTTTCCCTATTTTATAGATCGTTCGAGTATGTATCATTTCAACTCATATGGAACTTGCAATATTATAACAATATAAATTATAACATCTAGTCATACAATATCAACAAATCAGACACACATCACAATCATCATCCAAGTTAATCAATAAACATCAATAGATAACTGATAATCCATGCAGGTATTGAATTGACAATTTAAAATTCAATATTTAATTTAAATGATACTTAAATGCAATAAAAGTCAAATTTAACCAGAATGACAATTTAAATATACCAAACATCGATTAATAAAATTTTAATCACATCGTAAATTAAATTTAACTAACATAAGAAATTTTAAAAGTTGTGAGTGGGTCAAATCACTCACCTTTGAATTAAATCGAATTTAAATCCAAATTAGGGCTCAAAATTTAACAGTCTCAGAATTCGTCCAAACCAGCGTCAAAGTGTCCGGAATTTTGATACGATCCCAGCGGATCCAACCGTGTCCAAATCCGATTTCGTAAGAAAAAGTTAATAACATTAGAAGTTTAAACAATTTGATTTCAGAAAAAATAACATAACTATGGTTATTACACGTACCCATCCTATACACGTCGGCCAGAGAAAATCACTCGAACCCTAACACTCCTTACTCGACCGGACACGCACGCCACCACTGCATAGGCAGTTTTCGCCTCGACCACGCTGAGCTTCGAAAAGATCGGTGGCCACCAACGTGCGCCTCGGCCACAGCCGCCCCTGGTGGCACCCGTGCGCATGCCAGTGAGCCCAGACGACGGCCGCCTGCGTCTTCCCATTTCTAGCCAATCATGGCGAAGCCTTCGACCTTCTCGACCCACTAGCCGTATGGATCGACTTACCTCGTGTAACGACCCACTATTTTGGACCATTCAAATTGACAATAAATCCACACATGTCGGACTTGAATAGTACAAAACAATAGATTGTAAATAAATTAGGAGCAAATAAAACCAATCACAGAATCACAAACACAGAACATCAGAATAACTCGCAGAGGAAATAAAATAAATAGTGGTTCATGAAGCCATTACAATACAAAGTCTCAAAACAGATTCAAAATACATAGTCTGAAAAATAGATACCACAGAAGTCTGAATACATAAGGATGGTAGAAAACCAAATACATATGTCTCTAATACAAACCTGACATAGAAATACTGAATGGAAATAGATAGCAACTAAATAAAAGATGATCTCCAGCAGTCCTAGCTCCAGAAGGTGAAATCCAAAGCTGATACTCAGGCTGACCCGAGCGTAAAGCAAACCACAAACACTCGAGTCAGGACATACATACTTATACAATGTAAACCAACTCAAGTGAACTGTAATAAAAGGTACAGGTAACTTAAAGAATGCTTGGGATCACCCATTCTTTAAGGATCCGTTAAACTATCTACTATGTAGTAATATTCGCTATTACAATAATGTCTAATTATAAAATAATCTTACTTTTTAATAGCGTCAAGGGATTACCCATATAACCCTTAACACATAATAGTCCCAGTAGCCTATCCAGTATTAACATACTCCCAGATCGGGGGCTACCCTCAATACTCCACAGGCTACGACACAAATCCAAACTCGTAGTAAAGCTTGCTAGGGTAGGTGACACGACACAACAAGGCAATGCCTGGGTAGATATACCAATTATGCATCCGGGTTGGTGGAAACGCATAGCAGCCACTACCGCCCACCTCGAGCCAAACTCCCAAATCAAAGGGTGCACCCAGTCAATCACAAAAGTAATAGAATGGTATCGAAGAAGTGTGTCCGATCAGAGGTGCTACCTCATTGGCCCGAGAATCGCTCCCGTTTTAGTCACCTTATGCCAACTCACAAGAGTTGGGTCCACGTATATATACCTTTAGGATCGTCGCCACCATCCTACTTCATTCTAGAATCTCCACCGCGTACACAGTTGTTAAAGTGGTTTTCGGTATCGACAGAGAGTATGTCCATATTCGATCCCGGTCTCTTTAACAACCAATCGTTATTATAACCCGTGGTTATACTTTTCAAAATGGTTTATATTTCCAATCAAAATAATTCATTTAAACCATTTAAAAATAAAGTCATTATTCTTTCAAATCAAATATTCAATTCCCAAAAATTTAGCATTTTTGAAGCTCGTTTATTCATTTAAATACTTTAAAACATTTAAATTTCAGCTTTTGCAGCACTTAAAAAATGCTGCGGTAAGTTATATTTGAAAACAATTCACTTCAGCAAAGACAGCATTTACAAAACTGCTGCAGTAGTTCAATTACATTTGAAAATCTTTTTTCAGCAAACTGCAGCACTTATCAAGTGCTACTGTAGCTCTTTTAATTAATTTCAGATTTAGCTTTTCTTTCTACAACCACAGCACTTACCAAGTGCTGCAGTAGCCCTGAGTTAATTTAGCCTTTAGTTCATTTGCATCAACCACAGCACTTACAAAGTGCTGCAGTATCTATTAGTTCAGATTTTAAGTTAATTCCAGAAACGATAGCATTTCTGAAGTGCTACTAAATAAATTTCCAGATTTATACAAAAATTCCAGAAACAATTAAACTTCAATTTTAACCATTTTAACTTATAAAATCATATTTTCCCACTTGAAAAATGTTCATTTAAATACCCTTTAACTCATGGTTTTATAAAGTAAAATTTTATAAATAAAATCCAATTTTCAGTAATTCACTTATTCAATCCAAGTGTACAATTTTCCTATTCTTTGCATTTTTAACAATTAACTTAACACTTAAATTTAAATTTTCATTTCATAAATAAAACTTAATTTCCATTTTTTTTCTTTACTTAAACTTCCATTTTTAAAACAAATCTCACATTTTCAAATTTAGTTATATTTCAAATTTCAATTTTTACCATTTATTTACTTAACCTTTTAAATCATAGAAAAATCACTAACACTTTATTAAATCATTTTAAATTCAATTTAAATAAAAATATCATTTTTACATTTTAAAATACTTAAAAATTTCCAGAAAAATATATAAAATAACCACGGGTCTGTATAATATTTTCTGACCTAAGTCAAGTGATACGGATAATATATCATTTCAATCCATAATTTACAAAGAAAAATCCGGGTTCTGTCATTTCAAACCCGCAATCCCAAGTAAATAAAAATAAATAAAAATCGCTCAGGCCTATCATTTCAGCCCATAACGATTTTTTCCTATTCTAAAGTCCGTTCGGGTATGTATCATTTCAACCCATAGTGATTCTATTTTACAGGGAACTTACAGTGAGAGAAACAGAAATAAATAAACAGTATAACAGAATATAACATAGCAGATGATGTGACAAGTTTATAACAGGGTTTAACATCATATAATACATATCACAGGCAGGTATAACATGATTTAACAGTTTCTACACATTCACTTGTTGTCACTTTACAAATTCTATAAGTATGAATGTCAAGCATGAATAACTCACCTCTTTAAGCTGGAGTTCGCAAATCAAAACACACAAATAAATCCAGAAAACACGATATAGCATGACTTTGGATTCAAGTGGAGAGAGAGCCAATATATTAATCTTGTATACAACAATAAAACAAAGCGGTATAAATATATATTCAATACAAAGATTAATTGAAACAAAAATGGAAATTAGAATTAACAAATGACATCACCAAGCTTTGAAATCAAAATTGCTTGACCATGACTCCTTGTTTGCTCGGCCATGCTTCAAAATCAAGGCAGTAAGGCTCGGGTTTGGACTCAAAATGGCATGGCTAGGCAAGAATGTGAAGGGGTAGGAGTTACAAATGAAGGAAGGCAAAGGGACAAGGCCTAAAAGAGGAGTTTTTGGTGCAACATAGGCTCGGCCTATGTCAAGTTTGGCTCGGCCCCGGTTCACTTCAAGTCAGGTCAGGTGTGATGATCAAAGGTCATGTCACGTGCTGGTGGTGGAGCAAAGGGTGGTGGCCGAAGCTATAACATGAAGTGGTGGTGGAAATTTGTGTTCGGCTAGGAAATTTGCAAAGTTTGTGGTGATGGCTTCACTTAGGTGTTCACGGCTAGATCTGGTCAGAGGGGTAGGAGGTGGTTGCTGCCGTGGATGATGAGGGGAAGGTGATGGTCGGTGGAGATGATGGTGGTAATGGCCGAGCAAACATGAGATGAATCAAGGCAAAATCAAATGGAAAAGAAGAGGAAAATGAGAAAAAGAGGAAGCCATGACTTACCAAAATATTTTCAGAAATGGAATGGACGTGAATGATGATGAGATGGGAAGTTTCACGTGAATAAGAAAATGAAACGCACGGCTATACTAGAGGAAATGGACGGCCAAGCAAATGAAAAGACAAGAAAAGGAAAAGTCGCAAGTTTAAAACTTTTGTCTCTTTGAATTTCCACTTTCTTTTATTCAAAATAAACCAATCAAAAATCAAATAAATAAAATAAAAGATAAAACAAAATAAAGTAGAAATGAAAATAAATAAATAGTCTTAGGAAAATAGAAAATAAATAAAGAAAATAGTTTATTATATTGAAACTAGAATTAAAAATTGTAAACAAAATACAACTAATATTGGAAAATTAAAACTACACTTTTAAAATGTTTTAAAAATAAATTTTGAAATAAAATCTAATTTAAAAAATGTTTGCAAAAATCTTGGGTTGTTACACCTCGACACCCCCTTCGCATCCATGCCCCCCGATCGACATCACGACGTAGATCCACCGTTAAACGAGGCATTATCCTACGAACGGCCGAAAATGAATCCTTCATTTCTGACTGAACGTGATTCGAATTGAAAAACGAATCACAGAATTGAGATGCACTTGTCGGGAGCTTCAAAACGGTATATAATTTGATAGGGTTTGGCGAGGTTAAATTTTTGGAATTGAATTTGATTTGAAATTGCAATTGGGAATTAGGGTTTGTCAGCCATTGGAAAGAGGAGATGAGAAAGAAATGTACGTATAGACAATGAAAATGAGAACAGCTAGGGTTTATAACGAGATATTTATAGGCAGGTCAGAAATATGAAATAACGGATAAGATTTGATTTGGATTCTAAACGATAAATAACCCGAAAAGCCCATTTCGCCTTCAGAACGAAATTGGGTAATTCCATATATCAAAATGGATGTTTTGGATAGTTTTAAACTTAATGGAATAGGTTTCAAGCCCTAAATCCATCGTATGAAGAAGTTATGTTAAGATCAGTTTATTTCAAATTGATTTCAAATAAATTTTATTAAACTGATTTCTAGGCGTTTCGAGCCCGTACGATCAAACGACAAGTCCGATCGCTATGAAACTTGAAATCCTGCAATAATTCACTGTTACGGATCCGATGAAACTAGTTTCGTCGAAATACGAGTCAGTGGCCAAAATGGCTATTTTCACGTTAATTAAATAAATTAATATTAAATTAATTAATTCACTTTTTAATCCAATATTTATTAACCAACAAATTTCATCATTTTGATTACTTAGACACTTATAATGATTCAAAACAAGTTTACACACCAATTCAGTGTTTAAAAAATCTACTAATTACCGTGTTCAATTTCAAATGTAATAAATCCAATTAATTATAATTTAATTTTAATAACTTGCTTAAATTTGATTTCAGACTTTATATTCAATCAATTATTATTCAAATAACATAGTTAATAATTGTTTGTCTTTCATTACATTAATATCCTCCAATTTCCATCTTTAATTGTATTAACAATTATATTTCCATTACATTGAACCCTGTCAATTTTACACATTAATTAGAATTTAAAATCCCAATTAATTTATTTATCTTGATTTCATTCTTTTAATTTCATCAATTATTGTCATGTAAATATAATTAACATTCCCATCCATTTTATTATATTCAAATTTGCAGTTATCGTATTAACTTACATTACTGTAACATTTATTTACATTTTATTGCAATTGATTAATTAAATTGGTAACAAATAACAATTGTTACCATTTTCACCTTTTAATAACATTTGTAGGTTTATTAGTTACAAGCAAATGTTATAACCACCCTTGTTACACACTTTTATTCAATTTCCATTTATTACACAATATTCTATTGATTAATCAATACTTAATTTATTAATTACTCCTTTAATCCAGTTCCTATTAACACATACATTAATATAATTTATTTACAATCTATATCAATTGTAACCTTTTAATCCTTTCGATCAATTAGAATTTTCATTTAAAGTAGTTATCAACTACCTTAATTAATAGCATTACACTTTTATTCCAGTTATATTCTTATTATTATCACAAATTTTTATTTCTTCCAACTTTAAATCACAATATCTTATTAAATTAACAAAAAAAAAATTTATTATCGAAATTTACTGGTCGTTACACTCTCCCCCACTCAAAACTTTTCGTCCCCGAAAAGGAAAAAAAAGGGAAAAGAAGAAATTAAGAAATCAATATCTTATTCAAAATATTAAATTTATAAACAATTAATTTACATAATTTAAATAAAATATATCCATTTATAACAATTAAATTCTTTCACATTCATGTTAACAAAAGTTTGGAAAATATTTCACAAAATTTTCTAAGTCCAAAGTTCACGAAAAATTTCGGCAGTCTCTTTTGTACGGAGAGGTCTGGGAAAAATAATATATCAATAATAACAATATATATCATCTATATTTCAAAATAATGTATCCCAACAACGGGAAAATAATATAAGATCGCTATAAAACCGTAATCCAAGAACGGACCTATTTATCGGGCAATTAACGCTTATTTTATGAAACCAAAAGCAGTTGCTATTGCTTCCATAACCTGTAGTTCACTTATATAATCCAAAAGAGTTAATAATTATATAAACATGAAATATTTAAGTTGTTTCAATTATAGCAACAGTCAATATAACATAACAACAATCACTTGCAACCAAAAGTATACAATTTATGACATGAAATCAATGAATTCAACCATCCATCCATAGCAAGCAAAACAAATGGTTTGTTTGGGTTTAGACCCTTTTAAATCGCATAGAAGGACAAATAAACTATTAAGTATACCATACACTCAACAGTCTTAGATAAAACTCAATAGATTATTCATACATCCAAACAATTAGAAGTATCCTTTCCCCAGACAACCCATAAGTTAAAACAAACAATAATTTCCAATGTTATTTTAAATTACCCATATGAATTTGCTTTCACACATTTATTGTTCATACTTTCTCATTCATACCATGCTTATCTTCTTTAAATTTACATTGGTTTCTTAAAAAATTCAATTTCCACCCATTCATATAGTACTTAATTCCCTTTATTTGCATTCATTTGTTTACATATGTTATTTACATTTCCTTACATATGTCACTCATGTACAATTATTTAAACATATGTAAATCAATTCTTAAAGTGCTATATAGGTTTCTTTGTAAATAAATTCACATTCATTCATTCAGTACTCATTTTCATTTATTCCTTACAAAATTCAATTTCTCTTCATTTATTCACATAATTGACAAATTCTTTTCATTACTTTACGTTTAATTCTTACATAAGCTATTTCCATTCAATTGTTATAATAAACACTGAATTCATTATTCAAGTATTTCATACATTTTATTACAATTTAGTTCACATTTATTAATTTATATACTAGATTTCCATTAGATATTAATATTCATTAGTGCAGCAGTTCATACTTAAGTTTCCTACTCTTTTTATTTACATTCATTTCTCTACATAGTGTCATTGAATATTAAATCTATCTTCTGAATCCTTTTAACAATTTCTGAAGTTATATTCACTTACTAAATATAGTACTCATTTTATTATTTTACTTTAATTATAAATAGCTCCAAACATTAACTTAAGTTTATAATCAATTACCTACAATATTCATTTTCCTATTACATCTAATTAGTAGCCTTTCAATTTTAACTTAAGTTTATATCAATTATAATATCAAAATTTCTTATTTATAAAAGCAATTCCATTGAACACTTTTATTACTTAAGTTTTTCTTGTATAATATTCCATTGCATATTTCTATTTAACATTACAACTTTTAATATTTTGGTAAGTTATAAAAAAAATGAACGGTCACCGAAGACTAACAGACACCGCTCATCTTAGGAAGGTATGGGCCACCCAGTCCGCAACCGTAAGCTTGTACAACTTATCGCAGTCCCCGTTGGACAGTCCGCAATACCGGGTGAGATTTACTTGGGGTAGAGGTGCGCAGGCCAGGGCTCGAACTCGGGACCTATTACTAGTTATATATATATATATATGTTTGTAGAATGTAATTAAATGTTACATAAGTTTATCTTATTTATTTTAATTTAGCAAAAATGTTCAATAATCACATCTTTCAAATTTTCATATCCTTTGATTTACAGTTTACAATTTCAAATTTCTTGTGTAATTCATTTATTACTTGGCATTTAATTTCTTATTTTCATTTTGGAAGTTCCAATTTTTAAATATAGTTAAAATTTCATTTCATTACAATAATTGAAATCTCTAATTTATAGAAATTTAAGAACTAAACAACCGGGTTTCATTTTTATCCTTTTAAAATAATGTATATGTATATACTCATAATTTATATATATCCAATCATATTTAGGAAAAATTTAGATTTGTTATCAAACAAAGTGTAGTAAAACTATTACAGCAGCCTTCCCACTTTGAAACTCGAAAATGAATGTCGATGTTGCGTGCACTCATCACCGAAATTATTTTCTAGCAATAGAGAGGGGAGTACAGAACTTATTTCCTTTAAAAATTCTTTAAAATATTTCTTTCAAATCATCTTGAAACATTCATATCAGAAAATACTTCTAAATACTACTAACATTATATTTCAAAACCTTTTTGAAAGAAATTTCAAAATCCGGAACTTAAGTTCTCAAATTTCAATTTATATTCATTTTATTTGTAAACCTTATCTTCAATCAATGTTTATAAATTTCACTACCTAACAAACAAATATATTACGACCAAATATATCATTTATAAAATGGTTATTTTATATACAAATATATAGTAGGAAAAATTATTTCATTTACCTATATTTCAAAACAGATATTGTGTCGGTCTGCCCTATTAAGTGTTTAGAAATCCCTATTGATGTCATAGCGTCCTATGCACCAACCGGAATTTATAAATACAAAACGGAACTAACTAACACAATATAAAAACCTTTTATAATGCTAACAAATATGCTCTCTCATATATATACACTCAACGACTCATTCTAGGGTATTACTACCCTATTTTATACGAGTCAGACCCTACAAAGCTAAGGTTATCACTAAACCAAAGCTCTGATACCAACTGTAACGACCTACCTTTTTGGACATTTTAAGCAGACATGCATGCCAGACTCAAACCATTCAAAAGGGCAGATTATTATGGGGTAAATGAGAAAAAGAGAATGAAATAAAACAAATACAGAATCTCGCAGCGGAATGACAAAATATAATAATCAAATAACAGTTCATGAATCTGTTTTATAAATACATTTGATTATTTTTTTACAACACAACATCAGAGTTACATAAAAAGGAATAAATAAATAAATAAATGCAGTGGAACAATATGATACAGTAGAATGCATATCATAAATAATAATAATACAAATCTCCGTCTTCGTCCTCCAGAAATAAAGTCTTCAACCCTGAAATGCTCAGGCTGACCCGAGCGAATTGAAAAGACAAAACACTCGAGTCGGAACTAAGAAATCTTATGTATGTTAAATCAACGGTAAATATGCGTGTGACGGCATCAGAGATGTTTACGGGGTTTGACATCTCCTATCCAGTGTCTAACATAAGTGCAATAACTTAAGAGATGTTCGGGATTTACATCTCCTAAGGATCCATTAAATTATCTACTATGTAGTACAATACGCTATTATAATATGTCTACAGTAACGTAAAAGTATTAAAATAGCGTTAAGGCATTACCCATATCCCCCTTATCACATTTTATATATTAATATACTGGGTCGCCCTAGATTGTTTAGTAAAGCATTTTACGAGGGCACCTGGGTCTCAGGAGATACCTACGCCCAATTAATATACTCTGCCCCAGTAGAACTGGAAGATCAGCTCTCCCCTTGCCTTTTCCCTTTCTCTATCTCTAGGAGGATATTGAAAATACCAAAAAATTGGAATTCCTTTTTTAGATTTGAGAATAGTTATAACAAATAAGATTAATTATATTCATATTATAGCGGATCAGTCCTAAGAAAAGTATAAAATAAGGATAAAGATACAACAATAAAAATTATAATCAGACATTCCTCTGATTTCGTTCGAAAAAGGATGAAGATAGGAAAAAAAAAAACAATGGACTCCTGACGTATACGAAGGAGTGCGGTTCGCTCAACAAATTCCTACCTCTATATCTATTCCAATTGAAAGAGATTAGGATTCGCCGCCTTCTCTTAGAGAACTTAACGGTCGAGCCCTATTCGCCCTATCTAACTGTTCCCTGGGATTGGCTTTGGGCCTTTCCTGTTCACGTATTACAAATTGATACGCAGTAGAATTTTTTTTTTTTTTTGCTCTTTCCACAAGATTTTTCTTTTACTCTACGGGGTCCCAATGGTTTGGACTTGAGTAGGCTGAAAAAAGATATACAACCTTGGCAAGAACGACGTTCGGCAGGACTTCAAACAGTTTAGCTTTAACCATGTTAATGGTCTCACTTTATTGGTTGATAGAGAATCAAAGTTGACTTACCGATAGTGCTAGGCATATTTTATCTGAACAAGAAACGAAGCAATGAGTTAAAATTGAAGAAAAAAAAACGTTCAATTCAAATTCAAATCCTGCCCATAGTCTATACAGTACCATACGCTCCTTCGAGTGGTTTACACAGAGGGCACTCCATAGGTATGGTACAAAACAAACTCGTAGAAGGCGCGCTAGGGAATGTGAACACGGCACACGAGGAAATGCCAGGGTAGATATACCATTTGCGGATCCGGACTGGTGGTAACGCATAGCAGCTACTACCGCCCACCTCGGAACACACTCCCAAATTAAAAATCAAGGGTGGCCACCAAATCAAATCACAAAGTCAGGATATAGTATCGAAGAAGTGTGCTCGATCGGAGGAATAACCTTACTTGACCCGGCATGGCTCTTGATTTTAGTCACATCTAAGCTGACTCATGGGAGTTAGGGTCACGTCATACCTCATACAAAAATCGTTCGCCAAACCATCCTATTTCATTTCTGGAATCTCCACCATGTACACAGTTGTTAAAGTGCTTTTCGGTATTGGCAGAGAGTATGACAATATCCGATCCCGGTCTCTTTTACAACCAAACGCTTATTTCACACCGGATGGTTCTTTTACATTTCAAAAGTCAATTCACAGTTTATATCAAAATATCATATTCTCAAACCATATCACTTCCGAATCATTTTCACTTTCAAATCATATCGTCTCCGAAATCATAATTCTTTCAAAAATCATATTTTTAAATTTGATTAAATCCTCATTTCAAAATCAGCATATTAAATCAATTATGTCATTTAAGTCCCAACTTAAATTATAACATCGTTTAGCAGTATTCGCTTTTAAACCAGTGTATTTGAATATAACACTTCCCCTTTTCTTAGTCTGAAATGTAGAAAATAGTTTTAAATAGTTATAAATAGTTAAAATACTCTAAAATAGTTTAATATAGATTAAAAAATATTTTTCTTGATTCAAGGTAGTTAAATAGATTTAAATTAGATTAAATATAATTAAAATAGATTAAATAGCTTTAAAATAGATTAATTACATTTAAAATAAGTTAAATGGGTTAATTAGTTTTAAAATACATTGAATGGTTTAAAATAGGTTAAAATGAATTAATATTGTTAACATAGTTTAAAATAGTTTAATAGTTTGAAAATCTTAATAATTTAGAAATTTTAAAATAATATATTTTTAAACAGTTTATATTAAAATATGAATTTGGAAATAATACAAATTTAAACTATTTATTTTATTTCAACACATCTGAACCATTTCAATTTCCAAATCAGCAAAACCCCATTTTAAATCTTTCAATTCAAATTCTATCCAATCCATGTCTGAAATATCAATTTAAACTATTCAAATTTCAATACATTTTAAAGTTATATTTCAAACCAATTCAATAACTCAATTCCGATAAAATTTCATTTTTACTTAAAATTCAACTTTAAACCTTCAATTTAATTTCTTAAAGCAGTTCCTTTAAACCAATTCACATTTCAACATAAAACTTGATTTTTCCAATAATAATTCAATTTATATAAATCAAATTGTATTTCAAAATATCATTTAACTGGATTCAAAATAAAGGATTTAAAATCATTTAATTTAACCAATCCGGTGTCCGTATATAATTTTCTACCCTAGGGTCAAGTGATACGGATATGTATCATTTCAACCCGTAATTTAAAATCTTACGGTTATATATCATTTCAAGCTTACGGTTATATATCATTTCAAGCTGCAATCCAGAATTAAATAACATCCATAAAATCGCTCGAGTCTATCATTTCAACCCATAAAGATTTTTCCCTATTCTATAGATCGTTCGGGTATGTATCATTTCAACCCATAGGGAACTTGCAATATTATAACAATATAAATAGTAGCATCTAGCCATCCAATATCAACAAATCACATCACAATCATCATCCAAGTCAATCAATAAACATCAATAGATAACTGATAATCCATGCAGGTATTGAATTGACAATTTAAAATTCAATATTTAATTTAAATGATAATTAAATGCAATAAAAGTCAAATTTAACCAGAATGACAATTTAAATATACCAAACATCGATCAATAAAATTTTAATCACATCGTAAATTAAATTTAACTAACATAAGAAATTTTAGAAGTTGTGAGTGGGTCAAATCACTCACCTTTGAATTTAAATCGAATTTAAATCCAAATTAGGGTTCAAAATTTAACAGTCTCAGAATTCGTCCAAACTAGCGTCAAAGTGTCCGGAATTTTGATACAATCCCAACGGATCCAACTGTGCCCAAATCCGATTTCGTAAGCAAAAGTAAATAACATTAGAAGTTTAAACAATTTAATTTCAAAACAAATAAAATAACTATGGTTATTACACGTACCCATCCTATACACGTCAGCCAGAGAAAAATGCTCGAACCCTAACGCTCCTTACTCGACCAGACACGTACGCCGCCACTGCATAGGCTGTTTTCGCCTCGACCACGCTGAGCTTCAACAAGATCGGTGGCCACCAACGTGCGCCTCGGCCACAGCCGCCCCAGGTAGCACCCGTGCGCACGCCAACGAGCCTAGACAACGACCGCATGCTTCTTCCCATTTCCAGCCAATCTCGGTGAAGCCTTCGACCGTCTCAACCCACTAGCCGTATGGATCGACTTGCCTCTACAACCCCTTCGCATCCATGCCCCCCGATCGACATCATGACGTAGATCCACCGTTAAACGAGGCATTATCCTACGAATGACCGAAAATGAATCCCTTATTTCTGACTAAACCGTGATTCGAATTGAAAAACGAATCACAGGATTGAGATGTGCTTGTCGTTCAAAACGGTATATAATTTGATAGGGTTTGGCGGGGTTAAATTTTTGGAATTGAATTTGATTTGAAATTGGAATTGGGAATTAGGGTTTGTCTGCCATTGGAAAGAGGAGATGAGAAAGAGATGTACGTACAGACAAATGAAAATGAGAACAGCTAGGGTTTATAATGAGATATATATAGGTAGGTTAGAAAGATGAAAGAACGGATAAGATTTGATTTGGATTGTGAACGATAAATAACCCGAAAAGCCCGTTTCGCCTTCGGAACAAAATTGGGTAATTCCATATATCAAAATGGATGTTTTGGATAGTTTCAAACTCAATGGAACAGGTTTCAAGTCCTAATTCCATCGTATGAAGAAGTTATACTAAGATCAGTTTATTTCAAATTGATTTCAATTAAATTTTATTAAACTGATTTCTAGGCGTTTCGAGCCGTACGATCAAACGACAAGTCCGATCGCTATGAAACTTGAAATCCTGCAATAATTCACTGTTACGGATCCGATGAAACTAGTTTCGTCGAAATACGAGTCAGTGGCCAAAATGGCTATTTTCACGTTAATTAAAAAAATTAATATTAAATTAATTAATTCACTTTTTAATCCAATATTTATTAACCAACAAATTTCATCATTTTGATTACTTAGGAACTTATAATGAGTAAAAACAAGTTCACACGCCAATTCAGTGTTTAAAAAATCTACTAATTACCGTGTTCAATTTCAATTGTAATAAATCCAATTAATTTTAATTTAATTTCAATAACTTGCTTAAATTTGATTTCAGACTTTATATTCAATCAATTATTATTCAAATAACATAGTTAATATTTGTTTGCCTTTCATTACAATAATATCCTCCAATTTCCATCTTTAATTATATTAACAATTATATTTCCATTACATTGAACCCTGTCAATTTTACACATTAATTAGAATTTAAAATCCCAATTAATTTATTTATCTTGATTTCATTCTTTTAATTTCATCAATTATTGTCATGTAAATATAATTAACATTCTCATGCATTTTATTATATTCAAATTTGCATTTATCGTATTAACTTACATTACTGTAACATTTATTTACATTTTATTGCAATTGATTAATTAAATTGGTAACAAATAACAATTGTCACCATTTTCACCTTTTAATAACATTTGTAGGTTTATTAGTTACAAGCAAATGTTATAATCACCCTTGTTACACACTTTTATTCAATTTCCATTTATTACACAATATTCTATTGATTAATCAATACTTAATTTATTAATTTCTCCTTTAATCCAATTCCCATTAATACATACATTAATATAATTTATTTACAATCTATATCAACTGTAACCTTTTAATCCTTTCGATCAATTAGAATTTTCATTTAAAGCAGTTATCAACTACCTTAATTAATAACATTACACTTTTATTCCAGTTATATTCTTATTATTATCATAAATTTTTATTTCTTCCAACTTCAAATCATAATACCTTATTAAATTAACAATTTTTTTTATTTTCAAAATTTATGGGTCATTACAGTTTAAAGGGGGGAAGGATGGGATCGATGATTTGTTTCTTCAAGTAGGGATCAAAGGAAGAGTGAATGGAGAGAAGAAGGGATTCAATTATAGGGATTAGTGTGAATTTGAGAAAGAAGGGATCGGTCACATTAGTGGTCGAGGGATCGATTGTTGATGTCTTAGAGAGGGATCAGTGGTGTTATAGAATAGAGGGATCGATCATAGGCTTTATGATAGGGATCAGTTGTATTAAAATAAAGGGATCGACTATGTGATAAAATAGCTTAAAAACTTGTAAATTTTTAACATACCAATCCACTTAAATGCGTATGAACATTCAGGATCTATACGACCTTAATGAACTCGAACATATGGACTATGACGGACAACAAGACTTGCATATCTTGTATCGAACTTGAAATTGAATGACTAGGTTTTTGGGACTTGAATATGAATTAAAATTTAACATATAGACTTCAATAATGAACTTCACACTTCGATATGTCGATGGTCGATCTAAAAACAACTACAACCGATCTACATGAATGCCAGTTGAGACGGTCCGCGATGGCGGTCACTCTAGTCGAATTCCAAAGTCTCGTCGCTACCTTTTGCTTTAAATTCTGAATTGCTTATCTCTTCACTGTACAAAACTGCATCACACTAGTTTACACTTAGTGCGAGGGGACAGGTTGATTTCTCTAATCTTGATTATCTATTGAGTTTAGTTAACATGGGCTCCAGATGTTTAGGGCGTTTAGCCACGATGTCTTCTAGTCAACTTTCACATCATAACAATCCAGGTGCCGAATCGAGCTCCGCAACCGTATTTGGTAGACCTTCTTCTAAACACTAAACTGAGAAACCAGAGAGTTCTGGTTAGTTGGTTGACCTTTTTTTTATGTTTCCATCCTTCCAGTGGAAGAGATAGATCCTGCCCTGGACACTTTAGAGGGTGCTGTACTTCTGGATGACCTGGTGGATTCCCACGCCTCCATAATTTGTAAGGCCGCTCTCTGTAGGTTGTGCTCTAAACATTGAATCCTGTTTGGAGATGTATTAGTCCCATCAAGGAATGATAGGGCCCACTTGACCCTGGAGGGGTATACGGCATGTAATAAATTTATGTGGTGGGCCAGATGTGTGCTTCCTTTTAATTCATTTATCCGAGAGATGCTAAATTATCTGGGAATAGCTCTACTTAGCTGCATCTGAATAGCTATACTTTCCTTTACGGCACCTTTTTATTATTTATGGATGTTATGTTCTGTCCGCCATCTCCTGAAGATGTCCTGTTCATCTATAATTTTAAGCGACAAACGGGAAGCCTTTCTTATACTTTCCTCAAGCCTACACTCAATTGTAAAGTTCTGACTAGTGCTTGGAACAAGCTCGGTGTCTTTAAGCATGAATGGTTCTACGTTCGTTGTCCGCTCTGCTTTTCGGGTCGATGGTTGGAAGGACGTAAGTGTTGCCTTCACTTTATTTTCAAATTCCCAAGTTCAAGTCATATCCTAAACTAAAAGATACCTTGAAAAATGGCAGATGTCCATCGATGACCCGAAGATGATAATTATTCAAGGCCGGTTTTTGCAATCTGCGCTACCCCAGTTGAGGACAGGGACATCAGATCCATTTTAACCGATCAGTGGTTCTCTCATTTTGGGTTGCTAGAAAAGGTTGCAACATCGGGCTTCCAGAAAGCATTGCATTGCAAAGAAATGTGGTCGAACAGGAAAGTAGCATTGATAGTCCTGTCGTGCCCCAGTCGAGGAGGCTCGGGACAATGCCGAAGAAGGCAAAAATAGAGGTGATGACGCCAATGAGCCTGGCAATGATGATGTAGGTTCGGGAAATGTGCCTGTGGTCGAATCATCACAAGTCATGCAATCTCAGGCACCAACAATGAAAGGGCTTGCTTACAAACTCCATAGGAGAAAAACCGCTAAAAAGCCCAAGTTCACTATCACCTCTGTTGAAGAAGAGTCTTCCTCCCAGCCTCTAGAGAGATCGATGGAAGGATTTTCAAGTCTCCCAATCCCTGACGACATAATGACCTTTGAATTTCCCAATTTAAGTGCCATGAGGCTTAATTCTCCCACCAGGACCGGTGATGACATTCCACCCACTAGCAAAGGGGAAATCACTCCTATGAGCAAGGCCACAGTAATTAGTCTATCAAGGGGACACTATGACACTCACAATCACACACACTTTACTGCACACATCTTATCTATTTTTTATTTAACTGTCACTTATACGCTTTTGTTTGGTTTGTAGGTGCTATATCTCATTCTCATGCCTTTGATCGCTTGAGGGGCTCCTCAACACATTACAGATCCAGTCATGGTCCGGACTCGGGCAGGCACTCAAAAAGGGGTAACAGCCGGGAAAGAAGCCATCATTCAAGGGAATCTTCATCCTCTAAGCACAAGTCAAAATCTCAATCATCTCATCGCCAAGAAGTTCAGCCCAATCCTTCTATATATAGTGGTGATCAGACCTCTTATCATGTTCCCCCAACTACTGCACCACCCGAGCATCATTTGGGTTTATCTAGGTCTCGACAGCCTCGCAGCCACTGGTCAAACAATTGTATTATTGTTGATCTGAGCCTACTTTAAATACTACAGTTCCTGGGGCCTCTACAGCTGAACGGTTGGCCGAACTTAAGGTTAAATTTTCAAAAATATGCTTTGATGGACTAAAGTTTCTTCCTTATATCCATACAATCCCGAGAGATATTAAAGCGAGTTCGCTTGCGTGCGTCAATGGTGTTTTTTTGCAGCATGAAACACTCCAACGCTTAGTTAAGAAAATTTTTGAGGTGTCTATGGAAAGGCAACACGAAATCGATCGCCTTAAGCTGGACGCAGTCCATGATAAAGATAAGATCAAATATCAAGATGACGAGATTACATAGTTGACCACGAAGTTAACCACAGCAGAGAAAAGTGCTAAAGAAACGACTAAAGAGGTTAATCTTCTGGAAATGGCACACAAAAAGGAAATAGACACTACTATTCAACGCACTGGTGCACTTGCCTTAGAGAAAGACATTCTTTAGAAAGAGAAGGACACTTTGGCCCTTCGCATTAAAGAGCTTGAAGAACTGCTTCAAAAAGAGAAGGATGATAAATATGTCGCTCAGATGGAATCCCAAAAGTATTGCGAAGAGGTCGTAGAGGATCGCGAGCTAAAAATTAAAATCACAAAGATCTTGCACAGATTTAGGCCTTCAAAGAAGAGGCAAGGGAAGCTGGCCGTCGGGAGGTCAGAGGGAAAATTGAGGCCCAGTTGGAGAAAGCAAGAGAGGAAGGCAGGAATGAGATCAAGGACATATTTGATCCTTTGATTGTTGAGACAATGCCAAGGTCCTTATCCATCGTGACTTAAGCTTTCTCAGAGAGGGTTACCCCGAATCGCTTGGTAAGGCTTGGGACTATATCATCGATATGAAGAAGTGGAATCTCCACAAAGCCGATGTTGATGAGGAGAAACTGGCATGAGAAATTTTACGTGGATTTGAACCTTTAGATCGCGCTACTACAAGGCGAGACACTTTGATTTTTTGGCACCTTCTGGCAAAGGAAAAGACATCGCTGAAGCTTTAGGGTCTGATCCCAAAGATTCCACTTTATTCAACCAACTGACGCATTAGTTTCTCTTGGCCCGGGACAAGACCCAAGCTATGATTCGGATAGACCCGATTATAAATCAAAAGCGCTGACTCCTATTCAAGAAGGGAGCACTTCGGCAACAACCAAAAGTCAGCCAGATTTAGTTATCTTACTCTTTTCTCTACTACTTGAGAGGTTTCGTTCTTCATGTTCGATGGTTCTGGGCTTATACGCTTGCTCTCACTAACCTACCGGTCTTACAACTCCTAGTCAAACTCTAGGAAATGGTGCTATGTGGACCAAGAACTGACACTTACTGAAATTCCAGTGGCTACCGACATTACAAGGTCCGATGCTCAAGTTATTAGAGCCCTTTCTGGTGAAAGGGCCAATTATCAGCCACTGAATGATGATTCTGATGATGTTATGATTACAGGCCCCTCCGAACACACCGATAAGCTTAGCTTGATGGAGCACATCGAGAATGAGGAGTTGCTAAAAAAGAAAGCCAAAACCGAGCCTATTGATGTGGACATCGATGGTCCAAACCTCATCCCACTGCAATTTATTCCCCCTGGCGAATCCATTCCTATAGGTAACATTCCTTATGTTTCCACAGGTGACACTAATCCGACTCTCGCATCCAAGAATGTTTCTCCGAATGGAAGTAAGAGCGGTAAGGGATCTAAGAGAGGAACAGGGGAAATCTCGAGTGGGTCTATTCCGAAGAAACTCAAGAGGGAGAAGAAGCAGAAGAAGCAGCCATCATGTTGGCTTAGTTTGTACATAGCTTATGCAGCTGTTTTTCTTTTTGTTAGCCGTGTTTATGCGAGTACAACCCTTGTTTTGGATAAACACTTGTACTTTGGTTTCCAAGTTTTATGTAAATAAAAGTACTTTGGTTTTTTGTTGAACTCTTATGTGAATTTGTTTAAGTAGTCGAGCTATTACTTTTCCATTCAATGTACTTATAATTCGTTGCTCGTTGATTTGGATAATCATCCGTTAATTTTAGTCAAACCCCATGTGGTCGCGGCCTCAAGTTGTACTAAACACCGGGCTCAAGCCCTAGTGCTACACTGTCGAATTCAACGGCTTCAGTGATTATACTTCTGGCTCCAGTCTCGGGTTAGAGGAGTTAGATAGTGGATTGTCGAATTCCATCCTTAGCGAATTTATACTCCTCCTGTCAATTTCAAGTCAGAGTTTATGGAATAATGAGTGGTCGAACCGCACTCATCTATTTGTTTATACTCATATCCACACTATAGGGATAAGAGAAAATAGTCGAACCATACTTCCCTTAATTGATTGATTTGCCCCTAAGCCTGGGGTTTAACCTAGAGAGCAATCGGTCGTGTTATGATCTTTTTTTGATTCTTGTTTGTTCCATCGCTTGGTAGGATTAATTTGATTATCGGATGTCCATTTCTCATTAGCTACTCCGCCCATCGGGTTGTGAGCAAGAATCATCGAACAAATGGTCAGACCACGTTCATTTTTTTAGTCCAATCGTGAACTTGTGTAATCGGCTGGCTCCAAACTCTAGGAACCTACTCGAGCATGTCAATATTAGTTTTGAGTTTCATAACTAATATGTAATGTTATAGCAATCATAGATATGAAAGAAATTTCAAAATTTATTTGCCAAATGGAAAGAAATGACATGAGTTTATTACATATCTGGAAAATCAAATGCTAAAGCTAATTCAAAAATTAAATACAACTGAATGAAAAAGAATAAACTAAGTGAAATAGCATCGTAAATGCTTGCTATTCCACAACCTAGAGAGTGCGACATCATCAACAGTCGCTGGCTTGAAAGTTCCTTCTCCAAGCCTCTGTTTAATAACGTACGGACCTTCCTAAGTAGGATTCATGTGTGACGGGACAAGAAAAATCCATTTCAAGATGAGATCGCCGATTTCAAACGTCCTAGGTCAGAATTTAGTGTTTTAGTATTGGGTGACTCGATGTCGATATGCAGCTGCCCTCAAATCGGCTTCTTTGTGCTTCTCGTCTACCAAGTCTAGAGATTCTAAGAGGAGATCTCTATTCGTTTTGGGGTCGTAGTAGGTCGCTCGATGAGAAGAGACTTCGAGTTCGAT
This sequence comes from Allium fistulosum, assembly GCA_030737815.1. Taxonomy (NCBI): domain Eukaryota; kingdom Viridiplantae; phylum Streptophyta; class Magnoliopsida; order Asparagales; family Amaryllidaceae; genus Allium; species Allium fistulosum. The sequence goes on from CM060902.1 coordinate 1,532,239,215, forward strand.
AGAAATGACGACTTCAGAGCCATAATCAAGGGCGAATGGAGTATGATCAGTCGCGGACTTGTGGGTGGTTCTGTAGGCCCATAATGATATTGGGAGTTCATCCACCTACTTGCCTCTAGCCATTTCAAACTTTTCTTCATAATGGACTTTATGATTTTGTTTACAGCTTCAACTTGTCCATTTTCTTGAGTGTGAGAAACCGCCGCAAATCCATTTTCAATATGATGCCGACGGTAGAAGTCTTTGAATTCAGCGTTGTAGAATTGGGTCCCATTTTTAGTTACAATGATTCATGGAAGGCCAAAACGACAGATGATGTTTCAAACAATGAAGTTGATTACTTTTTCCGTTGTGATGGTGGCTAAAGTTCTGCTTTGACAAATTTGATGCAATAATCAACTGCTATGATGACGTACTTTGCACCACCTTTTGAGATCAATAAGAAATCGATAATGTCTATGCCTCTGTGGCAGACGACCATGGACAGACCATTTATGTAATTTCCATTGACGGAGCTCTCAGAACTTTTGCATACGTCTGGCATCTTGTTGCATAGCTTAGCATAATTAGCAGCATCTCTGTTGACAGTTGGCCAGTAATACCCATAACGGAGTATTTTTTTGCTAAGGTTTACCCCCAGTGTGATCACCACATTCCCCTTCATGAACTACCCTTAGGACTCGTTTTATTTCATCATGAGTAATACACCAGAGCAGAGGAATGTGCCTTTCTATACATGACTCCTTCCTGAATGATATATCATGAAACTTTGCGGAGGATTTGTCGTCTTTCATTACTTCATTCGGGAATGACTCCCCGTAGCAAATAATCTTTAATCAGAGTCATCCATGACTCCTTTTCAGGTTCCGTCTCTAGTACCCAGTCGATTTCCATCTGGTTTATGCTCGAAGCATCTAGTACTTTGATTGGAACCAAGCCCATTTGTTTTGCATCACCAGTGCTAGCGAACTTTGCAAATGAGTCGGCCACTTTGTTTTAATCCCGGGGTATGTGCATGATGTCATAATACTCAGTGTCAATCAATAGCTCTTGGTCTCTGATAAAGTGCGAAGCGAGTCATTGTCCTTTAGCCTGGTAATCTCCCTTTAATTGGTATACCACCAACTGGGAATTACCAAAGATTTCAAGAGATTATATTCGTAGTTCCTTGGCAAGTTTGAGTCCAGCAATTAGAGATTCAAATTCGGCTTCATTATTAGTTGTAGGGAAGTCAAGCTTCAAAGCATAGCAAATTGATCAATCCTCCGGAGTTACTAGTTCAACTTCGGCTCTAAAACAGAGATCGTTGGAGGCTCCTTCCATAAACATTTTCCATCGGATGGTAGGGGCTTCACTGCTCTTTGGGAGATCATCCTGTGCAGTGAACTCAGCTAAAATATCTGCCAGTGCCTTTCCTTGGATAGCTCTCCGAGGGAGATAAGTAATGTCAAATTGGCTCGGCTCGATGTTCCACTTGAGTAACCTTCTAGACATCTCAGGTCGCTATAGGACCTATCATATATGCTAGTCGGTGTATACATTGATGGGATGAGCCTGAAAATAGGGGTGGAGCCTTCATGACCCAATCAACAGGCAATATGCCAATTATTATATCTTTGGATAGTTCCTTTTAGCTCCTGTTAATCGCTTTCTAACATAATAGCCCAGTCTCTAGATTTGATTCTCCTCGCGAAGCAGTGCGGCACTTATAGCGTGTACCGACATGACCAAGTAGATATCCAAATTTTCATGATCCACCGGATTTGACAAGATGGGAGGTCTCTTTAAGTGGTTAACCAGAGCTTGGAATGTGTCTTCACATTCCTGTGTCTATTCAAAGTTCCTTTTCCCTCTTCTAATCAGGTCGAAGAACAGAATGCATTTATCGGTGGCTCTAGAAATAAATCGGCTCAGGGCTGCAACCTTCCTATCTAGGCTCTGTACTTGTTTGATAGTCTTTGGCGCCTGGGTGTTCCGAATAGCTCGAATCTTTTCAGGATTAGCTTCAATGCTGCGAGCATTGATGATGAAACCCAAGAACTTTACCAATGCAACGCCAAAAAAACATTTCAGAGGATTGATCTTTATTTTGTAATATCGAAGGATATCGAACATTTATGCTATGTCTCTAATGTGGTCACGTGATCATCATGACTTCACAAGCATATCATCCATATATACCTCCATCGTCTTTCCAATCTGATCTTTAAACATTCAGTTAACTAGGCATTGATAGGCTGCTCCATCATTCTTTAACCCGAATGGCATTACCACATAGTAGTACAATCCAACGTCGGTAATAAAACCGATGTGCTCCTGGTCGGGTATGTACATTAGGATTTGATTATATCCAGAATACACATCCGTGAAATATAGCAACTCCTGTCCTGCGATTGAGTCCACCAGTTGGTTGATCCTCGAAAGGGGAAAGTTGCCTTTAGGGTTTGTCTTATTTAGGTCCGAATAGTCAATGCATATATGCCATTTTCCATTTTCCTTTCTTACAAGTACATGATTAAATACCCATTTCTGGTAGAGGGTGTTGCAAATAAACACATTGCTTTTGAGTCTATCCACCTCCTCTTTAAGCATGGCAGATCTCTTCGGATCCACGCTGTGCCTTTTTTGTTTCACCGAGACATGCTTCGGGTTGATATTTAATCCATGGCTCGCAATGGCAGGCGAGATCCCACACATATTAGAATGAGTCAAAGTGAACACATCAAGATTCACTCGGAGAAAACCAATAAGTTCTTTCATCTTCGGGGGCTGAGCTGTGATCCGATCTTTAGGACCCATGATGGGCCGTCGTGGCTGACCGTGATGTCAATTGTCAGCTCAATCAGTGCAGCCTTGGTCTCTTTGGGCTCCTTCTCATCATTCCTCACATCTATATTTTTATAGAACCGACTATGGCACTCGATCCAAGGATAAGGTGTTGGTTGTCAATCTTCAGTGGCTTGGATGTGGAGAGATTTCTCCACACCCTTTCCTTTCTCTTTTCGTGGGCCTCTCTTAGCTCAACTACATAGCAGGCACGTCCAGCTGCCTGATCACCATGCACAATTCCTATTCCATTATCGGTTGGGAATTTTAGAGTAAGACACCAGGGGGAAATGGCGGCCCGAAATTCAGCGAGGGTCGGTTGGCCCAGAAAAACTTTGTACGAGGAAGGTGCGTCCAACACAATAAACATCAACATTCGCACTCTCCGGTGGTCGCCTTCTCCCAATTCTACTGGTACTCAATAGATCCGATGGCTTCTGTCGCACTGCCATTAAAGCCATGAATATGGGATTGGCACAGTTTTTGATCTTTGGCTTCCATTCTCATCTGGTCATATGCCCTTTTGAAGATAATATTCACCGAACTACCACTATCAACCAAAAATTTTCTCACTAAGGCAGGGCCGATCATGACTGAAATCACCTTTGGGTCGATCGTCGGTGCCTTCACCTTATCTACGTCTCTGTTTCTAAATACAATGTCTATGCTTCTCTTTGACCAGAGCCCCATCTTCTGCATTTGAACAACACTCAAAATTCATATGCTTGATTGCGCTAGCATAGTGCTCCATCTCGTACCATCTCTTATCAGTTGGATGTAGTCCTTTCCACCAGTTCGCACAGGCTCCTCAAACCTGTGCGGGGCTTATCCTCGGTTGGGGTTAGACGTCCCCTGCCCGCCATCCTACTGGGCTTTAACAAACTGCTATAGTTTTCTTTTCCAAATCAGATTCTTGATAACATCCTAGAGACGCCAACATTTTTTTGTGTTGTGACCATAATATTCGTGGAACCAACAATATTTTCCAGTCTGCTTTTGTTTCTCCGTCGATTCTTTCGGAGGTGGCTTCATATACTGCACGATGTTGCATGTAGACAAGTAGACATTCTCTATAGATGTATTAAATGGTGTGTAGGTATCATACATTGGAATCCTAGACTTTCCTCTTTTAGAATCCTTCTTTTGTTCACAGTTCCTATCACCACCTTTCTTTTGCTGATTCGTTTATTTTGAACATTTACTTGAACTTTTCCGAAACTCTCCCCAGACTGTTTCACTGCAATGTTACTCTACACTACCTCTTCACTCATTCCCACAAGATTCTTCTTCCTAAACCATCTAGCTTCCTCTTTCCTCAAATACCAAGCTGCTTTTGCATAGAAACGGTTCAACGTTTCCGTGGTTTTCCAATTAACCAATCACCAAAGTCAGGTTCTGGGTCAATCACTCTTGTTACCGCCATCAATATTGAATGGTTATTCGGATTACTAACTTTTGTGACGGCTATTTGAAATCTCTCTAAATAGTCTTTTAGCGATTTTCTTGGAGTTTAGATAACACTTGATAGGGAAATTACATCTTTGGGGTGAGTTGCATGCATACGGAATTACTCCACAAATTTGTTGCTAAATCATCAAATCTAGAGATTGAGCTTGGGGCCAATCTCATGAACCACACCGTTGCTATGCTCCAAAGAGTAATGGGAAAAAAATCTGCATTTTGTGGCATCATCAGCTCGTGCGGAGTCCATCAGCCATTCATATCTTACGATGTGTTGCCTAGGGACAGTTTTTCCCTCGTAGGTAGGCATCGACAGCATGCTAAATCTTCTTGGATATTCTACGTGTAAAATATTATTTATGAACGGGGTATGACTTCTTGATATCCCCTAATCATCATTGGTCAAACCTTGGATTTCCCTTACTGGCTGTCTAATTATAGCCGTCAAGTCCAGCGTTTGAATACTTGGAGCCAAGCGGTAGTTATGCTCCACCTCACGTGAATGGTCCAAGTCGATGTCTACGACCGTTCCATGCCTTCTTAGCTCAACATCCTCTTGATGTGAGTTCACATCATCGTCATTCCAAAGAGGCAATTGGTTTGCATTTACTTGAACTACAGCAACCAGATCAACCGCAGTGGCTCCAGTTCGAGTTCCATTAGAAAAAGGTAAGATTCCTCCCTTATAGGAGGGATCATCCCCGGTCCCTATAGAGGGATCGGGTCCAATCGGTCCTGGCAACCCAGGAATTGTTGTGTGTTGATATCCAAATGCTTTTGCGTGATATCCTTTGGTTTTGCGGTGTCTGGGCCTATGATGGTCATCTGATGAAGTTGAGTTTTCCGATGTAGAATAGGGAGTTGGCTCCTTCCTAGTTTTCCTACGTTGTTGATACCTGAGTTAATTCATTGGATCGATATTGGCTTGAATCTACTGGCTGAACCGTCAGTGGCTATCCATGACTCTCTCATCAAATTCTAGAAATCAGCTCTTGTGATGGAATTGGCTGGATTTTGGACATCAACTGGATTAGTAGCCTTAACATCTACTGGTACATTGCTTTGGCCTCCTTGCTGGATGCTGGCATTTTCATTTCCTTCTACGTTTGAGAGGTAGATCTGGTATTCTTGACCATTATTGATAGTTTTCCTTAGACTTTAGAAAATATGAGTAGAACAGACAAACTATTTGAGGCTAGTTCTGGATATCTTCCTTGGATTTGCACAATCCAACGGCAGCAAAGGGATCCAAATGAACCTGAGAGTCTTTTTTCGCAATGAAATCACCAAAATGTTTGCACCAAAAACTGGCACAAACACACAATAGAGATCTTGTAGAGGAATAAATAAAGAATAATAAATGTAAATAGAGATAATATAGCAATAAAGTAATAAGAAACAAGCTAATAACAGAGATACGACAATTTATAGTGGTTTGGTGTTGTTTGCCTACGTCCACTTTGAAGAGATAGCTTTATTAATCACTTTGTAAACTGAGTACAAAAGGGATCGGATGAAAATCCTTGGTTACAAAAGAATGCAAAGCAACAAGCAGCGTAAAGATCCCAAAAATGAACAACTAAGTCTATAGAGGAATACGGTGAAATATCTCCCTAAAATTTCGGCAAAAGGATCTCCAGAACGAACCATAGGGGCCCACAGGAGGGATCGCATGGCCTAAATCCCAAGAAATAAAGGTTAGGGCTGATCCTTATGATTTGGGGTGTAATCCCTCTAGGAGATTCTCCTTGTTTTATTATGCTTAGCCTCTAAGTTTCATGAGAATTGGATTAGTAGAACTTGAGTTATTGATCAATCATTGTTGCAATATGTGATGTTGTCTGATTCTGGTCTATCCCTCTAGAGGGAAGAGGGCCGATCCCTCTTGTTTGTTCCTTTTGGGGGGGGGGGCAATACCTATGGTGGACTCCCTAGGGTCCCCTTATCTTGTTCCCTAAGTTTCATGTGTATCAGACCTATGGATTTTGAAATATCGATCATTTTCCATTAAGTCACACTGTTTTGCTGAAGTAATCCGATCCCTTTTCTAGACTAGTTTATATTCCATACTTACAACATTTTGTAGAGCATATCTCTTGATTTCGTTCGACCACAACTTCATATTATCATCTGTACTTGATTTCAAGACCCCACACTCATCACTTTGGGCCACTGGCTTTGATGATAGTCAAGTTTGACTTGTCCAGTCAGTTCGGATGTAGCCGGGTCAAAATGCCGGATAACATCAGCCAAATCTCGATTGACAATTAGCCAGAAGTATCCATAATGAAGAATCATCTACGCTTAAGTCTGCCCCCATGTGATCTCCACAACAACCTTCATGAACATCCGCTAGGATCTTCTTATCTTTATCCTTGTCGACACATTTTTGCAAGGGATAGAAAATCCTCTCCCGTATAGCAATCCTTCTTACATAATGAGTTGCGGCACCTTATGCAAGAGCTTCCTCTTTCGTTCTAACTTTTCAGTAGAGTTCCTTAGCAAGTAGTCATTGGTTGGAGTCATTCACGACTCCTTTTCCTTAATCTCCATAATGTGATCAATATCTATCTTGTCAATACTTAGAAAATTCTACTACTATACTAGCACAATTCCTAATAGCCATGTATCTTCAGAGCTTAATAATTTGGCAAATGAATCAACATTCGTATTCTCCTGTTTTGGGATGTGCATTGTCATATAATGCTCAATATTGACTAGTAGTTTCAGCACCTTTGATAGGTAAGGGGAAAGTCGTGCACCCTTAGCCTGAAATTCCTTCTTGACTTAGCAAACAACCAGTTGATAGTCATTGTAGATATGCAGTGCCCGTACTCTCAATTAATTTGGGACCCACTATTGGTGCTTCGTATTCTAACTCATTATTCATCACATGAAACTCAAGCTTTAATGCATGACCAATCCAACGACATTAGCTACTCTAACCCTAGAATCATGATCATTGGATGCTCCATTAATGTACAGTTTCTATTAAGAAAGCTTGACCAACTCCTCTTCCATCTCATCATACCGGATGGTGAATAAAATTTTTCAATGCCTATCCTTGAATTACTTTCCTAGGATAAATAGTGATCAATTCATCTGGATGTTCTGCTTCAACAATCGTCCCGAGGTCTCAGGGCGATACAATACTTGCCTTAGGGGTTGATATACCAACACCCTTATCAGATGAGCTTGAAAGTAAGGTCTTAGCTTTCTTGATGCTATTGCAATCAATACGCCAAATTTTATAACTTTATATATCGTTTCTCAGCTCTAATAAATCGCTTATTAATGTAATATACCATACTTTAGACCTTTCAAACCTTATGCACCATTGCTGCACTAAATGCGTGATTTGACATCGCAAGGTAAATTTAAAAGTCCTTTCCATCCAAAGGCTTTAACAATATCAGTGGTTTCCTGACATGTTTCAATAGACTCTGAAAGTAACTTCACATTCGCTCATCCATTGAAACTTCCGTTTTTCCTTCTTAAGGGAATCAAAGAATGGTATACACTTATCAATCGCCTTTGAGATGAACCAACTAAAAGCGACAACTTTACGATTCAAGATATGTACTTCCCTCCTTGTCCAAATAGTTGTAACCTGCTTCAAAGCTTCATTATGGTCTAGGTTTTCTCCAATGCTCCATGAGTTCACGATGAACCCTAAAAACTTACCTATGCGATTGTAAAGGAACTCCTTAATGGATTCAATCTCATCCCATATTTCTGAAGCACATCAAACATTTCAAAAAGACCACCTATATGATCGGTAGTTTTTTTTCGACCAATGTATCATCCACATAGACTTCCATCATATATCTGATTTGTTCTTTGAACATCTTATTGGCCAAATGTGGTAAGTAGCTCCAACGTTCTTCAGACCAAACAACATCACTCCATAGCAATATATTCCTAAGTTTGTGATAAAGCTTGTATGCTCTTGATCTTGGACATACATCATAATCTGATTATAGTCGGAGTATGCATCCATAAAGGACGGTAGTTCATATCAGGCTGCTCCATCCACTAATTGGTTTATCCACAATAGTAGGAAGCAATCTTTCGATCATGCTTTATTTAAGTTTGAGAAGTCTATACATGTTTTCCATTTCCCACTTTCCTTCTTGATAATTACTAAATCTGATACCTATTTCGAGTATGATGCATTGTGGATAAAGTTGTTTACCCTCGACTTATTCACTTCTTCCTTCAATGTAGCGAATCACTATGGTTCCATGCTATCTGCTTTGTGGGAGGAATGATTGGGCCCACATTCAGTATGTGATAAGCGACTTCAGGTGAGATCATGCACATATCAGAATGAATTCAAGCGAACACGTCCTTGTCCGCCTGAAGAAACCCTATAAATTCCTTCCTTGTTTATAAGCTAAGCCGAGATCCAATTTTGAGAACCTTTGAAGGATTATCTTCATCCACTTGGACCTCAACCATCATCTCCATAGATTTTGTTCTTCCCTCTTCTGACTCTTTCTGTGGTCCATGTCTTTGAGGTAATCGTTAGTGGACCAAAGTCGAGGCTCGAGCTATAATTGATATGCGTCCAAACATTTGATGCAGAGAGGTTTCCCCACATCTTTTCCTTTTCCCCTTCTTTATGCCTCTCTAAGCTCTGTGATGTAGCACTCTCGACCTATGCTATGGTCTCCTTGAGCTACCACCACTCCATTATCCATGGGAAATTTTATCATTAAGCACCACATAGGGAGTGCAATTCTAAACTAAGAAAAGGTCGGTCGGTCCAATAATACGTTGTAGGTAGGGAATAAGTCCACCACAATAAATTTTGAACCCGTATTTCCTTAGGGTATCATTTCCAAGCTGAACATGCAACTTGACGCATCCAATCAAAGCTGTCGCCTCTTTGACAAATCCGTAAATGCAGGGTTTACAAGGTAGAAGGTCCTTTTTATTGAGTTACACCTTGTCAAATGTCTGCTTTAGGAGGATGCTTACCGAGCTCCCGCTATCTACCAGCACTCAGTGTACTGTTGCAAGCCCAATCATGACCGTTATCACCATTGGGACAAGTGTCCGCACTTTGATCCCATTGGAAACCCTATTGTGGAATACGATGTCATTGTAATCTTCCATTGCTATATGGTGGGAGCCTCCTTCTCAATTGCATAACACATTTCCCTGCGATTCATGCATTTGAGAACTCTCGTATTTCTCCATATTATTCCAACTTTTCTATACGGGATGCAGACCTCCAGAAATAGTACTAGTTATTGAACCTATGTTAGGTGTTCTTGGCCCCTCTCCAATGGGTCTAGCTACATTGCCCTAAGGCGGCTGGCTTAGAGGCTGGTTGTTCTTGCCCACCTTCTTATTAGTTCCTAATATATTGTTAGAGTCTTTTCTTCTTGATCTACTCCGCAATCATGTCTCGGAGATGTCGGCACTTATTCGTGTTGTGCCCAGGAGTGAAAATGACAGAATTTTCCAAAGCACGTTCCTCCTTCAATTGTCACTTTTGGAGCAGGCTTTTAGCATCTCTTAGTACCTTGTGTTGCAACTATACGTTTTCTATGGAATAAGTCAACTCTATGCACTTTCCATTGTGATTGAACCTAAAATGCTTTTCTAGTCCTTATTTTTTTCTGCCTACTTTGTTAGCATTCTTTCACTTTTTACTTTTTACTATTTCCAACATTATTTCCAACACTATCACCATCTTGCTTGATAGCCTTGTTACTCTGAATATAGCTGCTCAGTCCAGCCTGACTAATAGCGAGCAATCTTTTCTGCAGTTGTGCCTCTTCCAAGAGCAAAAATTGATTTGCTTTTTTATAAAACTCTTTCAAGGTAGGAGGCTTCTTCTTCCCTAAACACTTACCAAAATTAGTCTAACCAAGTATTTCTCTCACATAAATCATCAACACCATCTCCTCTCTTGTATTCTTTACCTCCATCATGGCGACATTGAACTGCTTTAAAAAAATCTTCAAGATCTCTCCGAACCTCTGATGTAAGTTGGCCAAGGACATCACATCCTTTGGTTGCATCGAATACACTCTTAATTGCTCATTAACTTCTCTACTAACTTGTCATACAACGATATAGAACCGGGCTCAAGCCCACCAAACCACATCAAGGCCAATCTCTATAGGAAAAGGGGGAGACACTTACATCTCATTGCATCATCAGGAAGTGCATTATCCATGTGCCATCATATAACATCCCTAATTTAAGACCCATAAATGAACATCAATGATGTTGCACTCCTCACCAGAATTATTTTCAAGTGGCAAAAGTGAGTTCAATATATGTGTATATATAACAGTCTAAGTAAACAAAGTAAGTTAAATATTTACATTACATTCTAACAGTTTTAATATTCATTACATGGATTTTTTCAGATTAACCCCAAAATTGTACATACATAGGGGCTAAGTTACGATAGAAAATAACATAGTAAAGTGTCAAGCCAACATATCATGATGCCATCAAGAATTCTTTAAATAGCGGAAATAAATATTCTTTGCTAACTAACAAAACCTCTTGCTTCACCTTTGGTCTACGTCCTTCAGCTCCTAAGATAACCTTCCTATACCCATAAACTCAACATACTCAAATAAGTACATGTGAGTTTATAGGGAAAGCAACAATAAAAACATAGATCAGACATAAAACCTGGTGTGGATAATACCTTACCTAAAGCATGACATATAGTGGGACCACTCCACCATATATGGAATGGGTCTTTCCTTTGCTAGCATAAACATAAAAACATACATGCAACGGTTACACTACATAGGAAAAATTTAGGCTATCCCCAAAATCCCTATATGATTCTGATCTTAGCCAACCCTTGATTGAACCCTCCCTCTAAAACAACGTATGAGAACCTAACCACCAAAGATACTTCCCCTACCAGTCCAGTTGTCAAGCGCACCTTTCATATTCCTTACTTCTGAAATGCACAGTTTATCCTTATGTAGATCGATATTCTTACTCACTACCTAAAAACTTACCCCTGATGTAGTTCAGTTTACATTTATTCAACCTTAAGTGTTTTGACTTTATTTAATTTACACTACAAAGAATAGCCACATATAGTTTCACCTTTCTTTAATTTATACTACAAAGAATTAGTCATATGCAATTTCAAGGGCATACATCTGCCCGAACAATGCATATCCCTTAGGAAGTTGACTGCCTCTCCTCCTCTTTGCAAGGAGTGCATTAGAGTGAGCATCCTCACTCGATGTCAATAGCCCTTTTTGTTATGGCCAAATTTTCCATGGTTATAGAATAAGCTCAAATAGATGAAATAGGCTTTAAACTTATGAAGGAATGAATCAAGGAGCTTGGGAGATGTCAAGATTAAAGAAATAAAATATTTGGCTAAGTTCACAAATGCAAATTAGGTTGGTACTTACATGATTCATATTGGTACTGACATGATTTTAATCGACACGGTTCATGCCAACATCGTTAGAACTATCTATAATGATGATATGAAGAAACTTAGGAAGTTTGACGAACAATTAAACAACAAATCATATCGGTACTAACATGATTTTGTTGGTACCAACATGAATTTAAAAATTGAAATGGCAAGAGATGGATGAAAGGAACTTAAATATGAGGAGAAAATTGGCTTTGCATATATAAATTGATGTTTGTACCGACCTAGTTTAGGTCGGTACCGATCTGAATTTCTTATCGATATTCATGCGGCGTGACTTATTCTACCTACTTGATATTTGGATCTTGGAGTTGTGATATTTTAAAACCTAAATGGTGAGATATATGCTGGATTTTTCCTATAAATATTTAGCTACTTGCAACTAGAAAAGGGAATGACACTTTAAATCTAGAGTGTAATTTTCTTCTTTCTGAACGCTAAAAACCTCTACAAAATCCGAGATATATTAAATGAGTTGTAATCTTTGTATTTCAAAGAGAATCAAAATGATAATAAGATTAAAGTAAATGTAGGCCTTAGATTTTTCGAACCACTAAAAAATTTTCTCATGTTTCTTACTTTTTTTTGTTAGATCTATCTGGTTAATTTCGTTCGCCGGTCAGCCATACGGCGGTGAATTCGTGGGGGCGTTGTGCCATTTTCTGGCACAACACTTTTGATCCATCATTTGTACGTATGTTCTTCTTTTACTTAGTCATCTTAAGCTCCCTAAGCTTTACCTAATCGTCATGTATTACATTTCGGTTTCAAATAGCACAGTACAATCTTTCCCTCATTCATAATGAAGCGCAGTTTGCCTCACTCATATTGGGATGTACTACCCGCCTTCTTTTGGCCTTAGCATAGTATATCTAGCTACACTTTTAGCTCAAACAACATAACGACTTCAATGCAGTTTCCCTCCCCCCCCCCGTGTCTTTTGGCTTTTGGTATAGTTCTTACCTACACCATTCGACACTAGACTTTTTCTAACATTTCGTCATTTAGCATAGTACTTCTCCATGTAGTGTTGACCCCCCTGAATTCAGTAAGCTCCTATGGAAATTAAATACCTTCAACCCTGGGTACTTAATTTATTTTCGTAACATTTGGCCACTACCTCAGCTCCATATTAAAGAAAGCCCCGCAAGCCTGTGACCAACCTTTACATGTATCGCCATCTGATATGTTCAAACTCCACTTTTTGTTAATGGTAGTGTCCTTTATTTGTCTTTTCAACATTTATATGGGCTCTTGTCATCTAATCATTTAACATTAATTTTACTAAGTTTATTTAATAGGTTTTAATCCCTTGTTTAATCACCTTCGGATAACGTAGTTCCTCCGTCGAAGATGATCTTTAACATAGAAAATCCTTATAAAATTTTAGAAAAACTATGAGTAACTCTTTTGACTCATTTCACACATATTTCTACTTTTTTGTTATTTTCTCTTATCTATTTACTAGTTATCTCCCTTCAAAAATTCATAAACAATCATTATGGAGTGGAATTATTAAAAAAAAACCCATTTTTTGAATCATGATTAAAACATCATATTAAATTTTCATAGCATTTCAAAATCATTAGAGTAGGGAAATACATCTAAACATCCCATGTATAGCTAATTTCCCCAAAACATTCATTAGTACATCATTTATCTCATTTTAACATTAACTCATATGAAATCCACCATATTAAATCAAAAACCGAAATTAAACACAATGAAAAATGTATGAGGGTTTAGTATTACTCATCTAGATCTTTGAATAATCTTGCATTAATCTTCTTACTTTCTTCTAACTTGTGTTTTCTTCTTCTTATTTGCTCCTTTTAGGCCATCTCCAATAATGCGCTCTCTAAACTTTTATTTTATTTTTTAGTAGAATGAAATGAAGAAATGGGGTAAGGGTTACGTTTATTATCCATGATAATTTGGGCCTTGGTCCTCATAACCTCCTCCACCATTGGTTCATTGCCCTTTCTCTTATTCAATTTCTATAATTATACCCATTTTATTTCTTATTTAAATAATTATTTATTTATTTATTTTTGGGTTGTTACACATCCATTCTTCATTAGATGCTGCATTGGGTCAGTCAACCCATATAGTTTTGCATCATCGGCATGAATTTTTTTTGGATAAGTAGCAGCTCTAGTCTTTTCCATGAATTAGCTCCGACTAGCTATATACCCCATCTGTCTCGATGTTGTTGCTAGTTCTGCTGCAACGACCTCTTTATCATTTCAACAATCAAGTCATCGTTACCTAATTTTATCAAGCACTGAACTAGAATATAGAAGCATAACATGTGCAACAACAGAAATTATGTGGATACAGTCATTGTTAAATGAAATGAAAGAAAGCACAGATACAAAGCCAATACTATGGAGTGACAAATTAAGTGCAATTTCATTATCAGCTAACCTAGTATTGCATTCCAGAACCAAACATATGGAAATAGACTCATACTTTGTTCATGAACAAGTGATAAAAGGAAAATTGCAAGTCAACCTGCGACTTACCAAATTGCAGATGTTCTTACAAAACAATTATCAGCAAAGAATTTTACCAGACTAAAGACTAAGCTCAAGGTTGGAGAAAGGTCAGAGCCTCTTAAGCCAAAGCAGACTCAGATCTTAATCAACTACAATAGATCCATACATGAAGAGACAGATCTGCAATCCAAGTCAGATCAGATCCACTAACTCAATTTGTTTCGGATTTGAACAGTCGGATGTTCCTCAAGCCATGCTATTTCCTTTCAATCATATGTACAAGTAAAGATCTGGGATGAATTGAACTAATTGTACCAAATCAGTCAATTTCCCAAAACTATAAATTATCGAATCTCATATTGACTTAAATCTTCACAATCTCTCTGTATAACTTGAAGAATACATGATGTATTGAAGACGAAGAACTTTATTTTCACTCAGAACCTATTTAATCCGAAGATAGATCGAGATTGCTCAGGATCGAGATGGAGCCGCCATTAGGGAAAAAACCATAGACGTTTTTGAGGGGGCATATTATGAATAGAGACAGATTCTGAACATAATGTTATCACATTATTATCAGTACAAACGGACTTCAGGTTTAATATCTATAAAGGACCATTAGTCCAGCATCTTATTATTATAAATACATTGTAATTGTACTGTAAATATCATCAGTTGAATACAATTCAATTTCTTCTTCAAATACAATATCTGATATCAACAATACTATTTTAATTCAAGATCATTCTATATTCTTCATCAAATTCTAACAAACATGACCATCGGATGCTATATATAGGCCTTGCATATACAGACATTGGTACTGAAAAAATATTCAATCATACCCATCTCTCTTCTTCCCCGCATACTGTTCTATTCAAATTAACTGGATTCGTCGTTGCTTTGCAGTTGCTAGCGCAGCGTTGCGGAGATCGGTCTGTTTTATCTCGAAAAACAGTTGTCATCCACCCTTCAACGCTATTGAGGAAACAATTCTTTTTCAAGGAAACAGTACTCTTACTGGACGCGGACAAATCATATACTAGTGCAGACTACCATTACGGTAAGTTCTAATATTTATTTTTCATTCAGTTGTTGGTCAACGGTTAATCGGTGTATTGTCATTAAAACATACATCAACCATTCATTTATCCATTATCACCATTTATTTTAATATGGTGGGTCCCGCATACAAATTAAGTAGTTGAAATCGATGACTGATATTTAATGGGGTACATGGGGACACACAAGTTGGGGACATAAGAATTGAGCTGGTCCCCTGCTCCACTTGAATAATCCATAACTAAATATATTTAAAACCGTCAATGCTTTATATAGTTCTTTTCTCCATCGTAGAATGATCTTAATAAAGAAGCGGTAGACAAAAAATTATAGTAGTGTAAATCATATTCTTCTTTCTAGTTTACGGCAAATGTTTTTAATTTTGTCTGTGACAAATAAATAAAAAAATGCATGTGATCTATATATTCATGTTTATGCACATGAATTGATAGTTTAAATTGGATACATACTATGAAGATACTTCATTATTATTTCTCACAGTAGGTGGTCCAAATTTAAGCTTTGTTATTTCTCATAGTAGGTGGCCCTAGTTTAAGCTTCTGAGCCAGATGTAATCGTTCTGTTAATGCCAAATTTGCACTCTAGAACCTATTTAAATTGTTATTATTTGGTTTAACTTCTTGTCATTAACTCACATCATCAGACTCATATGCTCAAATGATTGGAGAAAAGCATGTTTGGTTATTCTTATTTGTCATAATTTTTACAAGTTAGTTGACCTTACACATATCATTATGTATGGACCATTGCTCGTTGCACATTTTTGTTACATGACATGAAATGATGCATAAACACTCTGACAAGACCACAAGTTATAAGATTAACATTTCATGCGCATAACAGACAATAAAAATAAGTTCAAAAAACCACATAAAAAACTAAGAATTAGGTATAGATAGGCAAATACTGCACAATCCGATACACACACAAAGAGAACACTTACAATCAAATAGAATTCTAGGATACTTAAGAATGAATATTGACAGAAGAGAGAGAGCGATGAATGATTATTATCTGATCTGAAAGTGCTTATAGCCAGGAGTACTACTTCCAGTCATACTATTTATTTGAATATCAACTCTGGTGCCTCCACCACTACTATCTTGGTCTGCTTGCCTGCATTGACTAGATCCTTCACCCTTGGACTCAGTTGAACTTTTCCGGCGCCTCTCATTGTGACCTACTAGTCTTCTACGGCAGCTTCTTTTTGTGTCATCGAATTCTGATAACTCATGGAACCTATTTAAGGTATTATCAAACATTATTGATTTTTTTTTAGATCATGAAGATATATAAAGCTAGAATGCGTTACCTCATAAGTATGGATTCAATTTGGTTATTTACCTAATTATTTATCTGATATATTGCAAAAATGGGTAGGATATGATCTAAATTCTGATTCATATTGTTCATGAGATATATATTAGAAACACATTTTTAGACTATGCAGTTGTTTCAAAGTTACATTATTTCCAGATAAAATGGGAATGTTCATGTTTTACTTTTTATTTTAAATTTTGATGCTTTCTTGGTCAAGTTTTGTAGAAATAATCTGTCTAATAGAATTATAGAAGTATGCTAGAATATGTTATTGTTTAAAACATCACCATGAAATTTTTACATCTATAATATAGTTTATGTGATATAACTATAGTGTTGGTTGGTTTTCAAACTCCAGTTTATTAATATAGGCTGTTTGCCTTTAAAATAAACATTTTGGTTGCCTGTATTTCACTTTACATAGCATATATAGCAAGGTTCGAAATTCCGTTTTCCGTTTCCGTTCCGGTCATTGGTAATTTTAAAATTTCCGGTTCCGTTCCGAAAATTTCGAAAGTTCCGTTTTAATTCCGGTTTTCAAATTCCGGTACTTTTTTGCTTTAATTTGCTATTTACGTTAATAAATGTCCAATACTGTCATAAATTTATAGTACATTTTTTATATTACATATAAAATACACTTATTAAAAAACCATTGTTTAAGATTATGTATTGTTCATTTGAGATTTTGAAATATTTGTTAATTTTTGAAATTTTTATTATAATTCGATGTAAATTAACAAAAGTATAACAACTTTTTTTGTCCATAGACATGATTTTTTGTCCATTTATTTATTGTCATATTTAATTTGTTTTACTTTTTTAATTACTATATGTTTGTTGTATTTTTTATTTTTTTTATAATTTTTTTTTCCAATATTTGAAAAGTAAATCCGGAATTTTGACCGGATTCCGTTCCGGTTATGAGCGGAACCGGAACGGAATCACCGGAATAACCGGAATTCTGCCGGAATTTTGAACCATGATATATAGAGAGATGCAGTATGGTTGAAAATCAAGAGTAAAATTTTTATGGCCTATGCCATAGGAAAAGAAAACATATGATTTTTTGAACACCATTTCTTAAGTTTCAAAATGTATGACTGTCCCTTCCAAAAACTCATTTTAGCAAACACCCCTCCAGTAATTTTTAACAATTTTTTTCACATCTTGAATTTGCACTGCAGCGACATAAAATCCGAGCTACTTTCGAGAAAAAGAATTCTCTTAAATAATTGCGGCTTTAATTTCAAAGTTCCAAAAAAAAAATCTTTTAAAAGTAAAAAATATCAAAGAAATAGCAGAGATAAAAAAACAAAAAAAAAATCTAAAAACAAAACTGAAAGAGAGGGTGTTTGGTGAAACTAAGTTTGGGGAGAAGACTACTGCCTATGAGTTTGAAAAGAAGGATGCATGTCTAATTTTCACAAAATAAAATCAAAGTCCAGCAGCATTTAATTAAATGTTTGCGAACTGAGAACACATAAGAAATTTTACAGATTAAAAAGAAGTTACAGCAGAAATTTTAGAGACTATAAAGAAGTTGTATCCTTTTTCTTTTTTGTCATTCACATATTTCAATTATATATTTCAGGTTTTAATCTGGTACATTTTCAGAATACCTTGTTAGTATAGTATTTTAAGAAGTGTTTTTTAGCACTGACTTTGGTATCTTGAAATTTAAATTTCTTAATTAAATAAATAAAAGACCCAAGAAAATTCTATGGTTACCTTTGTTTGCAATGAAACTCTAACTGTTCAATGTTGACTTGCTTCAAGCATTACTTATTCACAAAATGAATTTCATAGTTATTGAAACACCGTTCTCTAAGTTTCAAAATGCATGGTGCCCCTTTCAAAAACTCATTTCACCAAATACCATTCTAGTTGTTTTCAATAATTTTTTTTTTCACATCTTGGACCTGCACTGCAAACATAAAATCCGAGCTACTTTCGAGAAAAAGATTCTAACTTTTTATTTTTATTTTTTAAATATTTGCAGCTTTAACTTCAAAGTTTAAAAAAAAAAAAATTTAAACATAGCAAGAAAATAGCGTAGATAAAAATAAAATAAAAACCGAAAAAAAAAACGAAAACTAAGAAAAGGGTGTTTTGGTGAAACTAATTTTGGGGAGGAGACTGCTGCCTAATAAGCTTGAAAAGAATGTTGCGTGCCTAATTTCCAGAAAAAAAAATCTAAAGTCCAACAACATTTAATTAAATGTTTGGGAACTGAGAACACATAAGAAATTTTAGAGATTATAAAGAAGTTATAGCAGAAAATTTAGAGATTATAAAGAGGTTATAGCAGAAATTTTAGAGATTACAAAGAAAGTTATATCCTTTTTCTATTTTTACCATCACATATTTCAGCTATATATTTCAGGATTTAATCCTGAACATTTTCAGAATACCTGGTTAGTATAGTATTCTAAGAAGTGGCACTGATTTTAGTATCTTGAAATTTCAATTTCTTCAAAAAGGAAAAAAGAACCAGGAAAATTATATCGTTACCTTTGCTTGCAATGAAACTCTAATTGTTCAATGTTGACTAGCTTCAAGCATACTTATTCACAACAAGAATTTTATAGTTATCGAGTGTTTTTACAATGTAACAAGTACTAAGAAGTTCAGTAGGTATAAAAGTCTATTCAGTAATGGGGTAAGACCGATACTATTCAAATAGAAGTCTTGTGCACTGGGTACACTTTTGAATGATCATAAAACAGTTTAGCTTAAAAAACCACATCTATTTTATACTATTTCGAATTTAAGGTATATTTTGAAGAAAGTATACCAAAACCCTTGACTAAAACTGGATAACATGTGATACAACTGTCCCAAACAACATTAGAATAATGAAATGAAACTAAAATAGTCTTCTAAGGCAACGAACAAAGGACCAAACCTGCTGCATTGTTGGCAAAATCTCTGAATCAAACCAGCAACCACAACAGCCGGAGCCTTCGAGTGCAATTCGCACACCTTATGCCTTCTATGATACTTCTTCGCTTCCGACAGTTCTGCATCGCAGTTCTCGTCCTGACAGCAAATAAATACTGAAGCCGCTCCTCCTCTCTTCAGAGAGTTGCTTCCCAGCCTTCTTTTCTTCTCTTCTTCGTGCAGTTCTTCATCATCTGCAACTTCATTAACGCTATTCATTATTTCAGTGTGATTTTGGGGGATTATGAGGAGTGAGTTTGGAATATGAAGAAGAAGAAGAATAAAGAAAAGCGTGGAATGGAATATGAGGACCACAATCACACAAGTATTTCAAGTAGAAAAATGAATACTTGTCTTGGTTTCATTGTCTTCTTTTGTCTTTTTGTTTGGTGGTGCCAGGAGATTCATTATTTTGATTCATGACAATATTATTGGAAGTTCGCTTTTTTTTTTCTTTTTTTTTTACACACTTTGGATTGATCAGTTGGTTGGTTGTGTTAAATTACTGAGGCAGTTCATGAGTTTGACCTTACTATGATCGCTCTTTTACGAATGTTAATTCAAATTTTCTTGAATGCGTTGGGTGTTATACAAACAACTGTATTGTGTGAAGAACTAAAAAATTAACGAGTGTTTGTTCCAGTGGCTTAAGTCCTTATACTTAGGTTTACATGCCTCCAGTGGTTGAGAAGCAAAAGTACCTTGATCACTTGTCAAATGATGGAACTTCGAGTCACATGATAAGTGGTTGAATGAGAGCATCATCACTCTATTTTAAGATGGATTGTTAACATGATAAACTGTCATCATCGCAAGCTCTGTTGCTAGTGGAGGCAACATATTAGGCTAATCACTCGTGTTTGTTATTTTTCTTCTTCCCTTTATAGGCAGAAATCTCACGATTAGATTTGGAAGAATCGTAACTTCGAAATGTAAGTCAAGATTGTATTTTTGGGAGGAAACTAATCATATTTGACTTGAGGAGAATTAAAAGATTCTAAATGCAAACTACAACTATGATTACAATAAAATTTAAACAAAAAGCAAGTTGCAAAAATAAAAATAAAAACACACAAATTTACGATCGTTTACCCAAAAGAAATTTTGACCCACATCCGTGTTATTAGAAAAATTATGGTACAAGTTACTTCCATTTACATTTTATAAAATACATCTCTATTTTTATGTTATATATGTTAGAAATTACCAAACTAACAAGATAACCATCTGCAATAAAATTACCTCGTCTTAACCGATTACTCTTTCTACATGAAGTAAAATAAAACACTTCAATATTAATCCTACTCCAAATTCTCTTTCCAACTTCCTTCCCCGTCTCGAGCTCATCAATGACAATACTATCGACTCGCATATTAGCAACTTCCTTCCCAAGTGCTGCTGTTAGCTTAGCTTTTTCTTTTTCTTCTATTATTTTCTACTGTTTTTTTTCGGATTGTGGGAGGCATATTTTGTATGTCTTGCCGTGTTTTGTGAGCCGTTGGAGAAAGGCTTGTTTCTCCTTTTTATAATAATAAAAAAAAATACTATCGACTCGCAAATCATTTTGACGTCTACTAGAAAACCTAAAGCGCAAGAGAAAAAATGGATAATATTTGCAACTTTGTAAAAGGAGAAAATCAATGTTCCAAAACTGCAACCACTGATGACTGCTGCAAGAACATTCAATTCTTCAAAGAGAAGAACCTCAAAACATAGACAATAGGTAAATAGATCGAAAATTCAATTTGTTCACTTCTATTTATTTTTTTCATCTTAAAATTTATTAGACGTTGATTTCTAATTTGAAATGAAAATCTAAAAATGCATAACATATTTGCCAATAAAAAATTTGCCATGTCAAAGATTTGTCATACATAATTTTGGCTAATAATTAGTTGTGATTAATACATATATGTACAAGGAAAATTGACCTTGTTAAATATTTTCCATGAATATTTTGGTTAATGATTGCTTGGCATATTAGAAAACATTTACCGAAAAAACTAAAATGTCAAATATTTGCCATGTTCAGTTTTGATTAATGATAGTGAAATCGTAGTATATACTTATAGGAAAATCAAGAATGTCAAACATCTAGCATTCATAATTTTGGATAATGATTGGTTGAGATATTATTATACGTTATGGAAGAACTGAAAATGTCAAATATTTTTCATTCATAGTTTTAGTTAATAATTGAAACATTAGTATACATTTACAGGTAAAGATTACTTAATGATTGTTGGATCAAGTGTATTGGCGTCAGGTGTATTGGCATCAGGGTAAAAAGGGTGAATTTCAAAAAAAAAATCTTTATATTGATTTCCATAAGATCATAATTTGTGTTTATATTAGTAATAAATTTATACCAAATCATATTTTACATTTATTAATGAAAGTGTTAATGTTATATTTTTTGATTTATTTAATTTAAATATAAAATATTTATTTTTTATTATTATATAATAATAATATTTTATTATTAATTCAATTTTAGTTTATCAGTTTAAATTTAATTTAGTTTTTATGTTTTATATTTTAGTATTTTGTATTCATAATATAAACATTATAACTATATTAGAACTGATAATCTAACCTAGTGGGAATATGAGAACAAGTTTCATATGAATATAATTAACTGCTAGGACTTGTGGTTGGTAAGTATATAGGTTAAGGTTATATGCCAATGATGATATCAAAGACATACACACACGTGTGTGTGTAATATTATATTTATATTTACACAAATATAAAATATATATTTTGGCCATTTGTTTTATTTATATGTATAGGAGAGTTATTGAAATCAACATATATATATATATATAGTTAAATGTATATATATCAATTAATTAATTAATAATCGATATATATATATATATACATATATATTACTTTAGTTTAATATTTTAAATTTTAAATTGGATTAACCTTTCAAAATAATTTTATTTTATTTATTTATTCAAATAAATTCTACCATCAAATGCTAAATTTTTTTATTAAATCCTTACATATTTTTTTATTCAAAAATGTTCTAAATTTAACTTTTAAAATTTGTTTGACTTTTAGCATTAAAATAAAATAAAATAATTTTTTTATAGGAAATTCAAGAGCTTAAAGTATTTTAATTAATATTTCTATGGATACACATACACATATATATATACATAGACACATATATATATATATATATATATATATATTTCAAAAATAAATATAAAAAACCGAGGCAAGGAAAAATATCTTCTTGGATATTAAACAGAAACTATTTTTAATACTTTAATGCATTAAACTTTTTTTTTGTATAATTTCAGATGCAAAAATAATTTTTTTAAGTCAAAAACAATTTTATAAATATATATTATATACTTGAAATAATTTCTTTATTTATTAATTACTAAAAAATAAAATTAAGTTTTGATTATTTATTTCTTTATTTAAATAGTGATATAGGATAATAACAAGCATATATGTGTGCTTGCACATCTACTTTGTTGTTTTTATTGATCGTTTTTCATTATTACAACTGAACTACAATGCAATATTGGATGTCCAATTGCTT
Organism: Allium fistulosum; assembly: GCA_030737815.1. Lineage (NCBI taxonomy): Eukaryota > Viridiplantae > Streptophyta > Magnoliopsida > Asparagales > Amaryllidaceae > Allium > Allium fistulosum. The sequence continues at coordinate 1,532,262,352 of CM060902.1, forward strand.
GATTTCAAATTTATCAGGCTCCATATAGAAAATGATAGACTTAGGGGAAAGTTATATTGGTCATTACGTAATTTGTTATATATACCAAACTCTATAATCGATCTTGTTCACAATAAAAGTATTTTATTTTTATTATATGCCTTATTATATAGTGATATAGCTTTTTTGAGAAAAATGAGTGATCCTCCATGGGAGGAGAGCACTCATGTAATTTTGTTCTACACTTAAATAAGTAGCTACCCACAAGCCTGTGTAACACCCTTAATTTTTGAATAACATTATTCAGGAGATTTAATTAAGTAAATTAAGTAGAATAATGTAAATCTTAAAGTGGTAAGGGATTGAGATTTGAAAATAAACTAGAGGTCGAGCTTAATTAATAATATAAATGGGCTTATAAATGGCTTTATATGTTAATTAGGAGAGTAATTAGCGCAAGGGTATTTAGGGTAATTGCGCACCATAATCCCATTAACTTATATTCTCATTTCCTATCCATTCACGTTCATTTTTCTCAGAACATAAAACGCAAACAAAAGAGAGAAGCCGACCATTACTTAGGAGAAAAGAGGAGGAAATCAAATTAAAGCTAAGGATTTAAGCAAGGGGAATTAATCTCAATCAAATCTCAAAGTCCTTATCCTAATCAAGGTGAATAATAATCAAATCCATCTCTATTTTGTTTTTATGATCATTTGATTTTCGGGTTTAAGGTTAAATCCATTATGATGATTTTTGATGATGATATGCTTGAATTTATAACATATTTGATTCAAACATGATTGTTTGATAATTGTTTATACACGGTTTTAAGGGTAAAATCATTTAAATTGAATTTCGAATTCCATGAGGAATTTATAGGCTATGCAAAACATGATTTGGAGATGTGTTTTAATTTTTATAAATTTTCAAGCTATGGAAGATTTATTATGAATTTTCAAGGGAAAATATGAATAATTGAGTTTAGAAATTAATTTGGTTATTTTATGAAGAATTTGGGCTTGAAATTTTTATATGTTAGATAACATAGTGAAAGTGAATTTCTGTAACTTTTAGGGATTTTTCCTAAGTGATTTATTATGGAAATTAAATTATTTTAGAATGAGGACTTAAATAATTTAATTGTTTTGCTTAATGGAAGGGCTTATTTGTTAATTAACCTTGTTTAGATCTGAAATTATGTGGTAGTTATTTTGGTAAAGAATTTGAAAAGTTTATGGCAACCAATTAAATGTTTACAAATAGGCAGGTTAATTATAAAGTAATTACTTTAAATGGTATTAAATCAGATCTTATTAGAAAATATGTTCCTCCTCTTTTAGAAGTCACCTTTCGACCCTATGTTTCTGCCTTTAACCAAGTCAAAACCTACGAGATTGAAAACAACTAAGCCGAAATCAATACAGAAGGTATCACAATGTTGGTACATAGTGGACAGGAGAAGGGCAGAAGGCATGATGTCGAAAGATAGCTTTCGATGGGGTTGAAACTCTTGTTTTATTTTCCAAATAAATGTGCTTGCCTATTTTACTAAATGCTTTCGAAGGAGTCAAAACATATGCTATTGAAGGGGTCTTTTTAAATTGCTTTCGAAAGTGGTTGCCGCCTCTTGTTCAAATTATAGCTTCCAAATGAGTTACTTAGTTTTAAAATCAATGCTTTCGAAAAAGGGTAGTTTCAACCAAGTTGAAACCCTTCTTCCGTCTATATGCCTTTTGAATGGATTGAAGTCATAAACTAATTCGAAAGGTAGCTTTTGTTCTAAACCTATACTAAGCCACTTTCTAAAGCCTTCAAAAGGATTCAAGGGTATCGAAGGCAATGACTTCGAAAGGGGTTTCGAAGCTATCCTTCAAATGTTTTACTTAAATGTTTTTAGTTTTCGAAAGGATGGTGCCGAAGCCATATGTTTTTCCCCAAACTCTTTTTAATGGTTTTGAAAGGAGTACTTTCGCTTGTATTCAGTAAGACCCAATAAGATATGTTTTAAATTAAACCCAATGGTTTCGAAAGGGGTACTTTCAAATGGTTTTGAAGATATGGTTTTGCAATTGAATGGTATTATTTTAATACATTTGAAAGGGTTCGAAAGAAAGGTTTTAAAGTGTTTCAAAAATCAGGTGCCTAGTGTTTTGAAAAGAAGATTTGTATGCTTTCGAAAGGAAGTTTTCCAATGGTTTTGAAAGTAAAGATTAAAGGTTTCGAAAGCCTTAGTTTTCAAAACAAAGTACCCAATCTCAATTTTTAAAGGTAAAACCCATGGCATTATAAAAGAGCTTTTAAATGCTTTTAAATTGGAGATTTTGAAGAAGCTTTCCTTAATAAAATAATAGGTTAAAGGGATTAATCATGTTTTATATGAAATTGATTTCAAGGATATTAAACTACATGTATTGGTATTACTATGTTAATATGCTTGCTTCTTCTAATATATATATATATATATATATATATATATATATATATATATATATATATATTCACATTATAATGGACCCATAACTGCATTTTGGGGAGAAAGGGCAGAATAACCAACTAGGTTGACCCAGTAGTGAATATAAATTGAATTAACTCATGAATGAGCAGAATTGCATCCAGCAGGTTAGATAGACCATAATGTATGATGCCTAAATAGTAAAGTTTTCAGATAAACAGGTTTATAATAAACCCATGAAAACTATGTTTAGGAAAAGTTAATGGTAGATGCCAATAGGTATGTAGTGAACCCATGAAAACTATATCCGGATTAAGTTATTGACAGATGTCAATAGGTTCCTAGTCAACCAATGAAAACTAGGATAAGAGGGAAGTTATTGGAGATACCAATAGGTTCAAGGAGAACCCATGAATAAGGAAGTTATTGGCAGGGACCAATAGGTTCTTAGTGATCCCATGAACACTATGAAGCTGGATAAGGAGTCCATAAACATTAAACAGGTTATTAGTAAGCCCTTGAAAACTAATAGGTTAATAGTGACCCTAGAAACTATAACTGAGATAGATAGTCAAAATGAATGAGGATGGGTAATCCTGAATTGATTTACTTATTTGCATATCATCATAATATTTTGAATTGCTATGTTTTAACCATTGTGGGTGCAAAACCACAGTATATGGTTTTATAAAGTTTTGAATAAGATACTAGTGAGGGGAAAGCCCGTTCCGCCAAGCGGCGTGGTCTCAATAGATATCTAATTGGTTTGAGATGGTAAATTATTATTCGTACCAAGCTTTAGTTTGACTCGAAGTTTATGTTTTCCCCTTCAACTCTTGGGTCTTCAATTGATTTTGAGTAGTTTGAGAGTTGAGGTTTTCACGTACCTCTTTAGACGAATAAGCTTCCAGAGACGTGCATGACGCATGATCGCTATTTAGAGTTCTTTTATATTTTTGATTCCGCTCTGTTGTTTGTGTTGTAAAGGAAAAGTTGTTTAATTGCCTATATATACTCTAATCATCCAAGAGGGCATCTTCATTTATCGCTCTTGGCGTATGTTGTAATAATTATATTTTCTTTGAACGTGGTTAACGATTATGGGATTATGTAATGAATTTGAAATGCTTTGAAATGGAATGAGAAAGTTGTTTGTTGTTTTTAAATTTTTTTCCATATCCATGTATTTCTGTTATATCAGTGAATCTAACATTACCGTATTTGGTCACCGAGGATTAATATCTATGGATGATTGTAGCATCCGTAGCCGTTAGTTTTGGGCCTCCAAGTGGGGGATGTTAGAGCTTGGTAGGTGGCTCTTCCCCATGAACCCGTACAAATAAAATAGAAAAAAGAAAACGCAACCCAAAAACCTTAAAAGAAGCCATTTAAACACAAAAGGAAGAGAACAAAACAAATAATGGCCACAAAAAGCTTAAGCTAGCAAAGGAGAAGGGCCTGCAATGAAAGAAAGGCCGCGTCTAGCCTCTAAGAGGAAGTGAATAGTATAAATAATTGTCAAGGCTATCGAAAGAAGTTGTAGAAGGCCCTGCAGCATGTCGACATCCAGCTCATTCAAAGAATGAGAACGTCCGAGTCTAGCGGCCCATGTCAACAGCCGAAACTAAAAAAAATCAACAGACAATGTAAGGCTTAAACATATATATGTATAAATAAGTCTATTATATAAATATATATGCAAGAGGATAAGAAGCAACATTTACGAGAAATAGTAACCTAGGTAAATCATGCATAATGAGAGGAAATAAACTTTGTTACCAGTAAATAACATTAATATGATAATCTATAGTTGGAACTAAAAGCAAAATGGGAGCTGTTAAGAACCTACATGTAACTCAAACAACCTTATGGGCAGCTATGTAAAGGAGCTCAATCAACTAAACATGTGGAAGGAAGACTACGAGTACTAAACAACATAAGTTTGAGTTGCTAAAGGAAAAGAAAAAAAGCAAAACATAAGCTAGTTACTTACCTAGTAACAGTAGGGAGTTCAAATGATTGTGTGTGTAACCATCTACTAGGATGACGCTTACAACTATTATATAGTGATATAATTAATTAAGTAATTAATTAATTCAAAGTATATAAATAAGAAAATCTTAAAATGAAATGTTACGTGACTGTAGAATAGTTGCAACCATGGGTAATTAATCATAATACAAAATATCATTTTACATATTCATGGTCGAAATGTTTCGAGAAAGGATATCGATACATCTATTGAGACCAAAGTACGTAATGTTGTCCAAGTATTGTGCAGTGTATCATTACTCATGGATAATTGGGGCACCAAGGGGTTACGTACTGATAGTTATTAGTTAACCATGGAATGAATCATTCAAGAGTTTTGTAATGATTAATAATAACTAAGGTCAAATGGGAAATCTTGAAGTGACGATATTACACATTCTCTTCGTTAGAACCAGGCCAACCCGTAGCGGAAATTATGCGTGAATTTCATTTTTTTTTACCATATTGGATCTTTATTGGGCCTATGAAGTATAGTTTATTCAAAACTTTTCTAAATTTTATTTAAATTAAATCCTTTATTTTATTTAATTTTATAAAATGATGTTGTATTATTTAATATATATTATGTTATATATATATACACGTGTATCATATACACAATATGTGTGCATGTGTAACATGTAAATCCGTGCAAGGTATAACATGCACATGTATAAATGTTGGGATTTACACCACACCGGACACGTTAGCTGATCCGATGTACAAAAATATTATTTAAATATATGTTTATATATAATTTTATAAATACTTACATATACAAACTAAATTTTATTTAAATAATTTTGCATATAAAAATTATATTGATATTTATTTTAATCATAGGTATAAAATATTATATACATTTATAAATATATGAATATATTTAATTTATTTATAAAACACATTAAATAATTTTTTTGTAAAACTGAAATCAGTACTACATAAATATATAATTACTATTTTTTAGTATATATATTATTAAATGTTTATATGTGTGTGTGTGTGTGTGTATGTAATAATAAATATAGATTAATACTTAAAAATACACAAAATATATATTTAATAGATATATAATTAGACCATCTCTTTTCAATCCGAGTGATGATTGAAAAGAATCCATCCACACCTCTCTCTCTCTCTCTCAAAGTCATATCCAAACCTTACAATTTCTATTTTCTATATAATCGCCTCTACATCCCTTATGCGTGCTAACCATAATAATATTTCCTCAATTTTTTCTAATTATTTCTCTTCAAATATTATGGAACACTTGAATCCACACCAATCCACACCACTCAGTGGTACTTCCATATTTTATTTTAGTAACCATTAGGTCCAGTACATCTTTTTCTTTAATTCCTTGAACTTGGTTTATCTCAATAGCTTAAAACGTTTTATCTAAATTCTTATCTACACTAACTAGAAATATTTCACATCTACTCCATGCTGCCAATCAAATTTTGATATCCTTTATAAACATAGATCACAACTCTAGTAAAATATTTATTCTCCAAATCATATCTATCTATAATAATTCCAAATACTTCATCCCCTTCATCAATAATAGTAAATCAGACGATCTTAATTGCTATCCATATCCGACTATTTCTACTTAGTCATCCAACATACCAAAATACTTATTCTTATATGATCTTATATCAAATTCAATTCAGGATATCCTTTAAAATCAAGAATCCAAGCTTAATACCCTTCACAAATAAAAATTTAAACTCAAATCATTTTCGAATATACACCAAAAAATTGTATCTTCCCTCATATATCACTCTACCAACTTACTTTTCTTCCACACCATGGACTAGATAACCAAAATTGGGAGGGCTTCTCACCATATAAATCAAATCAACACATTATTAATTAATCGTAGTAACATCTTACATCATAGCATATTTAGGAACATCAGAAAAAGGGATGATGTCCAAGCATAGCGAACAAGTCATCAAACTCATGTCACATCCAATCTAAATCATATACTTGCGGTCGCATATATTATTCTAGTTTTGACAACCAATAACGATGGCCCCAAAATTTATACAGGAAGACGACAATCATTTGCTTGGAGAACAACATACATCTAAGCCTTATTACGTAAATGGTGAAACATACTTGAAACATTAGGTCAACGATCCTCAAATCAATTCAAACTATTAACCGATCAACATGTATGGTGTAACGTTGCCCGCAACATCGGATCGATGACACCCATCCATAGATCAATTTAGATATTCTACCTTTATAACGATATCAAACAAAAAAGTATTCTAATTATCATTCACTTCCATCTCTAATCATTACCGCAATAATACGGAACAAAAGAATGTGAATGTCAATTATTTCAGTTTTTGTACTATGAATCGATGACCAAGTCAGATCACAAAGTAACATCATTGGGTTACTAGGACCCTATCCTAAAATAAACTCTAGGCCATTCAACAAAATCTTCATCCACATCTCTAAAATATTTTCAATCAATTGGTTAATGGGATTCAATAAATTGAAACTCCAATATCACTTATATTTATTTTACTACTAAATTTTCAGACTCAACTCTACTTTGAATATATCTTCAAATCTTTCAATGCCAAGCAAATATTTCTTCAGTCCAACCTCCTTCATCTACGTCTTAACCCAAAAATTTTGTATTATGTTAATAGCTCCTATATGTGACGTTTTAACCAAAATAATTTAAATCATCTTAACTTAATCCAAAGTATCATTTCTCTCCTTTATTAACTTCTATCGAAGTCTCCATCATCATTCTATGACCCATATGCCAAAGAGATATGCTAGTGGGCCTACGGGGTTTATCTTATTTGGAGAGGGAGGTTAAAAATTCCAAAGAAAGTATATGGGACTCTTTCATCAAAGATAGATGTGAACTCGTAATGTTATGATAGTTGGGATCTTGACATATAACAAAAAACGTACCCATTCCTTTACTCCTCATTTAAATCATACCAATATTATATCATAACGGGCCATCCAATCCTATTCCAAAATTTCAATCCATACTCAAAAATCTCGAAACATACTCATAACGAGCCAACCAATCCTATTCAAAATTTTAACCCATACCCTAAAAACCTCAATACATAAATATCACTAAAGGACTCTATACCATATGCACTTATTTTAAACCATAACACAATAGTACTAAATTGCTTATGTATTATGTGGATTTATAGCGTAACTATCAATAATAACACTTCATAATTAAAAATTAATAACTTACCTTTAATCAAGATCTACTTTCCTTTACCCTAAGCTGATGGTAGTACCCTAGCACTTGGGAACGCTTCTAGTGCATAGGCCTTAATAGTTCGATTTTTCTTTGGTTAACTCGAGCAAATCTTTTTTCATATAGCCTAATTGGTTATAGTTATATCATTTAATATGAGTAAGATCAACTCACTATAAGCTATTTCTTCCAACATTGATTAAACCTTATCCTTTTGGGATTTCGATGGTCATCCATCCTTTTATATTTCCCTTGTTATTGGTTCACCTCTTTCTTGGGTTGATCCTTTCCTAGTTCTTCATTGATCAAATCCAGCAGTGCTGCCTCAATTAACGCTTCAAATGTGGCTCTAAACGTAATCCGGTTCAATGCTAACTCCATAAGTGGTGAGTTTAATCCTTTCACAAATTCATTATCTCTTGTTTGGTTATTGACCAATTCAAACTTGAACCTAGCCAACTCGTTAAACTTGTTCACATACTCATATACTGACATGTCATTCTGCTTTAGGTGAATGGATCTTTCAAATAATAATCCGTTGAGCCCAGAAATGGCACGACACCCAAAAATGAATGGAAATATAGAGATCTAGCAAAAACCATAAATAAGATAGAAAGTTTTTAAAGTGGTCCAGCAAATCCAAGGCCAACGTTTATTGCATTGTTATTGATTATAGATTATAGTCACGAGTACAAAGTTTTGGAAGGTCTAATAGCCGAGAATAGCCAACAGTAACTTCCTTAGTGACTAAAGTTGATGAGAGATAGAAGATGAAGAAAGAATAATGCCAAAAGTTCTTTCCCAAATGCCCTAGGTTCTATAATTACAAAGAAATCATCCAGTAGAATCATTAGTTACCAATATATCAAGTCCAACATCAGATACGAGAATGAAGAGGGGAAGTCGGTGCCTCCAAATCGATAAATTCGTCTCAATATCGATCACTTCTAATTGGCTCCAACATGATTTTTGGATGGGGAATTGTCCCATCTTCCTTGCTTGGGTCTTCCATCTTTTATCCATCGAGCTCTGGGCACTTTTCCTTAGAAGCTATGTTGTTTCTGAGAAATTTTAATATTTCCAATACTTGTCTTCTTTCCTTCAGCACTTTCTCAGAGTTGCTCACCCTTTCTTCAGAAATGCACATCGAGATGATCACTCGGGCCAACAATCTTCAAGTTATAACCCCAGAGTATTATATGAAGCATAAAAGTGGTCGGTACCGACTAGAAAGTGGTCGATATCGTGCCTATTCCTTAGCTCCAACGCTGCTTTAAATTCTTGGGTTCATTCCTATTATCCTTCCAAATATGTACCCAGGTCCTCGAATCGTTTCATCTTTATCCTAACATCCAAATCCATTTGAAAGCAACTTTTTGAAAATCCGGATAATACTTGCCCCCAAAAGTATGCTTCTGTTGAAAACAATGCGTACTTTAAAACAAGACAAGCATATGCCAACATCCATATACGTTTGTTGGTTACCCAAGAGTTACCTCGAAGTGTTGTCTTTATTCCTTGGATATCCATTCGATTGCCTTATGTAGTGGAAATTCTATTTTTCCTGCTAAGGACAAGATCTATGCTTTAAAATCGTTCCATCCTTAGTTAGATAAATACTACCTTGTCGTTGCTTTTCCCCTTTATCTATTTCAGATTTTGGTCAGTAATTCATCTCGGTATCGACTTGTTCTGTTCGGTATGGAATTGACTGTCCACTTTAACTTAGTAATAGTATATAAGCCAAACACTTAGAATATGTTCCTTACTTTTCATTCTTCTGCTTCGTCACTTCTCATGCCCAAGTACTTCCTTACACCAACCAAGTTCCAACTTCGATGCTTTAAACCATCCACCATCGAATTTTTATGCCACCGCTGATCATTTGAAAAAACCATCACCGCTTACTACTCATGTTGACCATCACTGCATCATCTAGAGATCCCGTCACCGATCTCTTTACATCATACCCAAATCTGACACTAGGTAGGTCGTTGGCATTCTATTATGGTGGAATCTACAGCCAACCATGATTTAAGGTCACCTATGATTGTTGAACATTTATTGTGTGATTGAGAGCTTCGATATGTAATTGGTTGCATTTTACCTATCGAGCATTGAAAACCCGACTTAATTGACCATCACTCCCTATATTGTTGCTTTGGCCAGGCACGGAGGTGGGACTAAAGGCTTTATTTCATTACTATCATTACTGAAAACCTTTTTTGAACAATGACTTCCTTTATAAAAGTTATCATGAAATCCCATCAAAGTTATAGAAAATTCATCCACTTTTTTAATTCTTTGATTGGCTTTGTTTGACAAATTTTTTCAATTTTCCATGTGTCATTTGATATTCTATCATTCTTGTTGAGGATCAGCAATAGTTTGTTTTGTGTTCGAACACTCCATGATATTGACAATACTCTCCTACTTTATCTTCTTCATTCCCATTTCTCTTTTCTTTGCCAATATTCCAGTTTAGCCCTTAGGTGAAGTTATTCTTATTTTGGGAACATAAGACTATTGGATATTCTTAAACATTTTGAGGGTAATACAAGCTCCTCACCTGCTATTCTTGGTTTCCAAATTAAGATTTTATAGCATTCTTTCGTTCAATTAGGAAATTAGTTGACTATATTCCTCTATTGAGAGAATTGATCAAATCGTAGGGCATTACTTTTTAAAAAATAGTCCAGTTTTCTTGTGATTGTATTATCATCTTTATTTGGGCAAAGGGTTCATCCTTAATCTCTCTAATCTTTCTCTTACCTTGAAAGGATTTTCTTCTACTAGTCTTGTTGTAAGGAGAAAAAATTGTTTTTTACCCATTTGAAATAGATTCAAGCTCCGGTTATTTGGGTCATGTTGTCCAATTCTTCTCTTTTTTCTAAAATTTAGAGGGCTAATCCTTAGGTTCAATATTTTTCTTCACTATACTACGAGCAGTTTGGTGAAATGCTTGATAAACTGTATTTGGTTCTAAAGATCCTTGTTGTGATTTAGGCATTGTATGTAGCTCTTAGGAGAGTCAAGAATAGTCCTTGTTGGGTTTTAAAATCATTAATTTCAATTCTCAATGAATCCACCAAAACGTTGAGTCGAAATTTTTCCTAACTTATATGTTCATCTTAAATAACTTTCAGGATGCTAGAGCAAGATGATTAACTCTCAAGAAAGTGAGAAAGCAGTAGTGGAATTACTAAGTTAAACATGCAAGTAGGCAAGTAGTGATAGAATATCTAAGTCAAATATGAAAATAGGCGATTAATAACAGAATCACTAAGTCAAATATGCTTAATGTCCTTGATAATAATGTCCCTATTTGAATTTGATCTAAAAGCTATGAATCCCTAATTCAAGCTTTTTATTAAATTCTTTGAGAATAAATGAGAAATGAGGAAGAAGAGAAATTTAGAATCCAGCCTTTCTTAGTTGGGGGTACAAGCCTATTTATACGAAAAGTACGCACTTAGATCTTTGACATGTAGCAGTTCTTGGATTTGAACGACTAATATTTTTCTCATATAGAACATTGTTAGTATGATGTGTGACACAATTTGCTTTTTTATTTCCTCATGATGACATGGCATGGATGGACCAGTCAGGATCGCCATGTGACTAATCTAAGTCTATATTTGGGTGTTATTAGACATATGACAGTGGTATCTCTTGATAGTCGATAGATGTATCCTTGTCACTTGATATCTTCTCTTTCTTATCTTCGATAGCTCTCTTTATTTTTGTCCTTGGTAACTTTATTTATGACTTGTGATAGCTTTTTATGCTTATCCCATGTTGGATCTTTCTCAAACTAATGATAGCTTCTTGTCTTTATGCACAATAGCTCCTTATCTTTATGCGCGATAGCTTGAACGATGATAGCCCCTCGTTATGCATGATAGCTCCTTATCTTTATGTATGATAGTTTGAATGACGATAGCTATTTGTATTCATGCATGATAGCTTGAACAACGATAGCTCCTTGTCTTCATGCATGATAGCTCCTTGTCTTTATTTCCTATAGCTTTGCATAGTAGATGATAGTTTTTCATCTTGGACTTTGATAACTTCATGTCTAGGTTGTCGATAGCTTTAGACTTGCAATGACTTGTCTTCCTGATCGCCTTCTTAGTCTTGGCTTATGATAATTATTACTTTCAGTAGCCTTTATTTTTTGTATGTTAGCTTCAACTCTTTGCATCCTGATACCTTTTCTCCTGTTTACCCTTGAAATTTAGGTGTTACAAAGTTGACTACCGATTATAGTGAAACCTTTTTCAATGAAGGAGGTGAATCTTTTATTGTGTAGTGTGCCACTTTAAGTGGTGCAACATGTACCCAACTATGGTCGTAACATGACCAAGGTATCATATGGTAGACCATAATTATTGTCTAGTTACTTAAGGTCAATGGTACTCTCATATCTGAAGATGGCTGCACGTCGTTGCATGAGATCCTCTATGTTCACTTAGTTGTATTAACATATAGAAGATTCTCAACGAGTCGTCTTTGATTGTTCCAACGAATCGCAAGTGCATAAACTATTAGTGTCCTCAATAGTCATGACAAATTCATTGTCCATCGTATGGAGAACATTATGTACACTAGTCTCAACTGATGTAGTAAAATCTCAAAACATTTTGACTAGGAATATTTAATGATAAGTATCTTGAATAATCAATTTAAAACTCATGGTTATAAGCACATTCACAACTGCAATTAATAAAATACATTTCCTAAAGATTTTGTACTTATATATGTTCAATATATTAATAACATTACTTATATCACAATATAACAACACATATAAAAGAAAACAAAACCAAAATCATATTTTGTTTCGAACAAGATTCTATTACAAGAGTTAAGTTATATAGCAATTTACATAATTGCGCATAGGGCACACCCTTAACTCTATGAAATATTATCTATGATTACATTCTATTAGGGCTATTTGGTGGGACACTATTCAGATTCTTTTGAAATATACAAAAAAAATTAGGCACTTGTTAAAACACTACATTTGACTGTTATCAAACATTTTAGATGAGATTTAGTTAGAGAATGCACTTCTAAGAAATTTTGTGAGTTACTTTCCTTAGATGGAATGATTCAACAAATCTCATGTACTGATATACCTTAACAAATTGGCATTCTAGAAAGAAAACTTAGGCATGCTCTTGAAATTGCTCTATCTTTGTTAGTTTATGCATCTGTTCATGGGAAATTTGGAGTAAAGCTGGTCTCACGATTGCTAGATTAATTAACTATTCCATCTTATCTCATTTCAGGTATTTTACCTTTTAAAAAATTGTGAGGACATTATGTTATTTTGAAGTGCTTGGATGTACTTATTTTTCCCTCCTTCCTTAAAATTAAGGTAAACAAGTTATCTTCTTAGTCAACAATATGAGATTTTCTTGGCCATCGTGAGAGTAAAAATGGTTATAAATATTCCCAACATTCTAACACTTTAATTGTGTCCAAATGTTACTTTTCATCAACATACCTCATTCTACTTTTTTCTATCTAGCACTCATAATTTTGCTAGCTAATCTTTCATATTGATATTTTTCTAAGGATAATAATAATACTAATAGCTCCATAGTGATTAGAACACATGAAACTTCCTCCTCCTTTATGTCTAGTCAACCTCCGGATAGCTTCTAAATCCACCTCCAAGACATTCCAAACTCATTCGTAAGTCTACAAAATTACTCGATTTTTTCTTATTCTTGCTCTTTATCACTACACCATTATAAGCTATTAACAACGGGTAAAAACCGTTGTTAAGTCCAAAAGCAATGGGTAAAAACCGTCTTCAACACAGGAGTGGTTGAATTTAGCGACGGGAGAAAACCGTTGCTTTATGTCCAAAAGGCAACGGGTATAAACCGTTGCAAATTGGGACAAAGGCAACGGGTATAAACCGTTGCAAACTGGGCCAAAGACAACGGGTATTAACCGTTGCAAATTGGGCCAAAGGCAACGGGTATAAACCGTTGCAAATTGGGCCAAAGTCACACATAAAGCAACGGTTAACACCCGTTGCACATAGTGTTTGCTCCTGCTCCTACAAAATCACATCTGTAACTCACTACTGCGTTACACGCATATCTCAATATATATACCAGAATATCAATATATATCAAAATATGCCAGAATATCAAAATATTGGTACACAAGCACTATAAACATATCGCACATATACCATACATATAAAATTATCAAACTTATAATTACACTCATTGTTTTGCAAACAGAATGCTACCGTGCCGGAATATCATACTTATTACACTGCATTGTTTATTACACTACACTACAAAGATTTCATTAATTACACTACATTGTTTTACAAGCAGTGAAGTCTACATATAATAAACACATTAAAAGGATGCTGAGCAGGTTAGCCGAAGCTGATATTTCTTTGGCTCATGCTGTGGTGCATACAGTATTTTATCCAATTCCTGCGCAAAAGTAAAAACAGGTTTAGTATTTTATGCCTGTAGAATCCTAATAGATACTAGCAGTGAAGTCCTTTTTGTTGAGACTTTCTCAAGTTCACTTTATGATGCCAATCAGTGGAGAAGATTTAGTATTTTATGCCTGTAGAATCCTGATAGATACTAGCAGTACAAAATCAAGTTCTATAAACAGATCAGACAACCAACAAAGACTACGGCTCAAGCAAAATAAATGAGGGTGAAGGAAAATGAGTTAATCTTTTTGTTGCACAAGGATTCTCACTTTACTCATGTTATTCATCAATCTGAATCTTCTTGATGTTTATGCACAATAGAATTAGAAGGCATAAAGATTTTTTTTTCTATCATTCATCAATCTTTCTTTTCCTTTTCATTTGAACTGATGGTATTCAAATTTATGAAGCTTGTATTCTTTTCTTGGTAACCCTGTTTAGGACCAATAACATCAATGGGATGATCTATTTTTTATTTAATTGCGAGGGTTGCCTTTCAGTGAGTATTCCCAGCATAGCTGGCATGAAAAAGGTTCAACTATTTAAGTTAGGATTCGGATGAGTTCATAACGGTCAGGGGTTTTGCAGGACAGTACTTAGTCTTGGTTGCCATAGTTAAATAATAATAATAATATGGCACAAACTGATTTTGGTTAGTGGCATAGTATTGTATAAACAATTATAGGAGATATCAATCTAGATTTGTATCATACACATGCATTTGCATATGCAAATTTCATATATAGCAAACAAAAGAAAATCAACAATATATGCAAAGAACAAGTCAGAAATATCAATACCTTCGACTAAAGATATCGTATCAAACCCTTTTGATGGCTCACATAACCTCCGGCTCCAACATCCCCAAAGGTCTCGGTAAATTGTCGACATATTTTGGCGGTTAGCTCATTCGGCAATAAAATTTTGTCCAACAACACTTTTTCATATGTGGGTGGTACTGGTTTTCCATGAATTACTAATGCTGTGGAATCTCGGCATATAGTACCTGTTATATAAGCATTTTTTGGAGTGAATATATGGAATCACATTTACAGAACTAACAAGCTCCCAAACATTTAAGACCATTGTGCAGAGCTACACAAGTCCTAGACGCAACTAATAGTATAACTCCTACAACAAAAGAATTAAAAAATTAAAATAATAACTGATAAAAAAGCCTGAAATAGTGAACTGGTTATGCCTATTGCACAAAACACATATTATCTTTATCTAAACTGCTTAAAACTCCTAAAGGCCTGCACATCAACAGATTAAAAAAGAAAATAAGTCTAATGAGCAAAATAGTTTAAAAAACTGAAATAGTTTATTACAGGATGCTGTATATCATAAATGAATCAAAGACAAGAACTAAAGATCTATATACCATAAATGGAACACAATAGTAACAAGAAAACACAAACTCATTTTGGAATTACACGTTCACAGCAACTAATATAACCCAACAGTAAAAGAATAACAAACTACAATGTTATAAAATATAAAACTGTATAGAACTCCTACAACAAAAGAATTAAAAAAACAAAATAATAACAGATAAAAAAGCCTGGAACAATGAACTTGTTATGCCTATTTCACAAAACTAATATTATCTATATCTGAAACTGCTTATAACTCAAAAAAGCCTGCAAACCAACAGATTAAAAAAGAAAATAAGTCTAATGAGAAAGAGAGTTTAAAAAACTGAAACAGATTATTAAAAGATGTCATAAATGAATCAAAGACAAAAACTAAAGACCTATATACCATAAATGGAACGCATTAGAAATAAGAGAAAGCAAACTCATTTTGAAATTACACATTCATAGCAACTAATATAATCCAACAACAAAAGAATAACAAACTACAATGTTATAAAATATAAAATAAACAGAGAGCAGTAAACTCGGTTGAAGCACAAAAAGACTGATTGGTCGATTAAAATAGTACCTGTTGCAATTACTTCGTCCTTGAAGTTTAGGATTTCACATCTTTGGTCGATTAACTGATTGTTCGGAGTGGCAAACTGAGAAGATGCGATTTCACTGCCTACTTGACGATTATCTTGGGCTATGCTGAGAAGACGCTCCAGTTTATCATCCATATTGTCCAGCTTCATCAATTTTTGCTCCATATTTTGCAGTCGCTGCTCATATATTCCTTGGGCCTGTTTGAGCCGTTTGCATGGAATGGCAGCACCCTTAACTTGGCTAGGAGATATATTGGTCCCAATACTTCGGCTCCTGTCCTTTACATCTTTACCAAACACTGATATAAAGACGGCTTCATCACCACCACTCGTCGTTTCCTTTTCTTTTTTAATTTTGTCCTAAAAATTAAATACATATATATATGAATAATGAAAATTTAATTTAGAGGCGTTATTATTTGTTTAACTTACAAAGTAGGAAGATGTCGCATCTGACGTGCTACCATCTTTTTTCTTATGCGTTTTCTCCCATACTTGAAGACGCGATACTTCTGTTCCCGGACTACTTGAATCGACCTGCATACAATGACCTAAAATTATATTTGGAACTAATGGTATATGCAATGTGATGCACCAATTCAATGACACATACCATTTCTTGAGTAATCATAGCGTGACTCTTACGTCCCGAATGATGACCATATTCGAGCATTGATCTATTTTGTTTGCCTCGCTTCCTTTTTTCTTTCGCCTCGGGTTTTGATTCGTTTCTTATGAACTCATCCCAATCATCTTGAGCAATTTTCGGTGGACAATTTCTCATTCTTTCTTCGTCAGTGATGAAATGGTCATAATGATTCTTGCGCAAATCATTCTTGTGTCTCCTAAAAGCCTCGGACATTTTTTTCATAATAAGGTCCTTTGATAGAGGATCAAGCTCATAATATTTCTGCATAACAAAAAATGCATGTAAACCATTTTTTATTTATGTATTGAAAGCATTATAAATGAACGGAGTTTGCCTATAAAATACCTGGTTATGTATTGAAGATAGTTTGCCTATAAAATACCTGGTTATGCCTTTATCTGTTGACTATATTCATGCTTCTGATTGTACTTCTTTATTGAACGAAGTTTTCTCAAAATTTGAAGGGTGGGACAGTGACTTGTTATCAACTTCAGGCAGAGCTGAACTAATACAAAGCACTATAACCCCAATAGTGTTACATTGGTTTCAAATTTATCATCTTCCTACTTATGTACTTGATAAAATAGAAAAATGCGTGCCGACTTCTTTTGGGGGGTCGAATACATTAAATTGCATGAATCTTTTATGCAGACCCAAATCAGAGGGTAGTATTGGTCTCAGGCCACTTAACCATTAAGAGAAACTGCTCTATTAAAACTGTTGTGGGTACTTCTTACAAAAGAATGCCAGTGGAGTAAATGGATAAAGAATAAGTATCTTCAGAATCAACATTTTTGGACTATTGCAGTTTATAACAATAATTCTTGTACTATACATTTTTCTTGACGGAGACGTAGCAGCAAAAATAATGCATAGGATCGTTGTAAATGAGGATACAACATCCTTGTGGTTAGATTCTTGGTTAAATCACAAGTCTATGACAGTAGTAGATATTGATCTATTTAAACCATCTAAGTTCATGTACACAGTGCATATTACATTCAAACGAATATATTTTACAAACAGAAACAATACATAAAAATGGTTATGAGATTGGAGAACTTACCTCCAATTGATTCCACACGTCTTCCTTGTAATTTAGCGGAACTTTTTTCCAACTTGGATATGAGATTGGCACATGATTTCTTACTAGTTTACCAATCTTCGTAGCGACCTTTGAACCATTTTTTCCGACTGGAGAACCGTAGTTGTCTATATCAATTTTCTCCCGTTTTAAAGTGGATGATTGGGAAGTTGTATCATTTGACTGTGGTGTGGCATCTTGTGACATTATGTCCTGCAAAGTCACAAATCCTAAAATAATCCCAACAACATTATGACGTACAGTTCTTCCCCTTCCAGCCCATCCCTGTGATGCCCGATTGCTGTCGGCCAAATTATTGCATGGAGTCCCCTCCATAACAAGATCAAACGCCTTATATGTCTTAATAAAATTTGCTCCAATCGATCACAGTTAAGTTGCTGTACATCTTATATATGAACCAACGTCCCCTTATTGATTTGTCTGATCCCACCAACTTCTCACCACATTACGATTTTTGTCAGTCCGACTGACAATAATCGTAATGTGATGAGAAACTGGTAGGATCAGACAAATCAGAAGGGGACGTTGTTTACTATATCAGATGTACAGCAGCTTACCAGTAATCGCTTGGAGCAATTTTATTAAGTCATATAATGTGTTTGATCTAGTTATGGAGGGGAGTCCATGCAATAATTTGGCTAACATCAATCGGGGAGTCCATGCAATAATTTGGCTAACAGCAATCGGGGATCACAGGGATGGGCGGGAAGGGGAACATTCACTTTAATGTGGCAGTGATAAAGTCTTCCTGCATCACCAGAATTTTAAACTTAAGCGGATTCAAAACAATATCTAAAATACTGACTGAAATAAAGGATGCAAATACAAAAATATATTACCTTAGCACTGCTGAACTAAAGGGTGCAAATACAATATCTTGAATTGCCTGTCTACCTACAAACACAAAGAAAGAAAGAATAGTCAAGCTGATCATATGTATGTATGTGTACATGTGTGTATGTATGTGATCATATGTAAGTACCTACAACTACAAACACAAAATGAACGCTTGCAATATATCCATCCTTATGGATCCATCAGGATATTATAATGACACTAATAAAAAATATAATGCATCTATTACTATCATTCACGCTATATTTTACATTTTACACCATTTTAAATAAATATTTTGTTAAGGTACAATAACTGCTCTGAAATACAAAGTTAACATATGCATTTGATAAGATCTTCTAATTTTTCATTGTCTTCAAAAGCTGATTGATAAACGGTGGGAAACTTAGTGTCATCCACATTTATGGTCAACCGTTTTGGTGTATGCAAAACCACAAACCATCCGTTATTTTTTAAATCTTTTGAGTAGAACACTTGACTCGCTTCCGATGCAAGAGTAAATGGCTCATCATTAACGCTATCTTTATTCTTCAATTTTCCCAAGTTAACTGTGATCAAGCTTGAAACAGAATCTATTTTACAACCATTGATCTTATCTTCGACCTTTACCCAATCACAATAAAAAACTGTTTGTTTGAAGTCAATGTAATCCAACTCAATTATCTGTTGAATGACTCCATAATAAGTTGTTTCTGCTTCCTTAAAATTTTTATCCTTCCCACTCGCTCTAAATTGTGTAATTGCTCTCATGCATACACCACTATCCTGTGTTAGCTTTCGCTCTTTATAACTCTTCGAAGAAAATAAAAACCCATTCACTTGGTACTTCATATAACTACGGGCATCAAACTTCGGCCCGTTAACTAACCGCCAAAGAGTTGAGTCAACATCGACGGTCTTCAACAACTACAACAAACACAATAAGTAAAAAACATTGTCAAGGAGGTGTATGGTCAACTTGAAAATACGTTAAATATTTAATACGTATACCTCCTCACGTAACCAAAAAGTGAAATTTTTAATAGCTTCCCCAGATGTATCCGGGCCTCGAGTTTGAGATTTGGTGCTTTGAACATAGGAGTTATACCTCCTACGAAAAACACACAATAAATACTATATATATGAATTGATTTACAATAATAAGAATTCAGAACAAATTCATGAATTTACTTCTTCCATTCATCCGATCCGTCGTATTTATCAAGGACCCATTTACGCACTTGTTGAAATTGCACTTGAGTTAACGTTATATCTTTACCATTATCTAGTGCTATTTCATCAGCAAACTCATCATCCTCGTCTAAAAATGCTTCACGGGTATGTTTATGAGTGCCAGCACCTCCTTTTGGCATATACTCGATGCAGTAAAGACTAGCTTCTTGTACAATATATCCTTCTGCAATACACCCTTCAATATATCTTTTGTTGCGCACATATCCTTTATACGTTTTCATCAACCTATGAAGATGAATAATTGTAAAATGTAGACATCAATAGCTATTTAAATCGAATAATTATGTACATAACTAAAATTAGTAATTTACCGTTCAAATGGGTACATCCACCTATATCTAACAGGACCAGAAATCAATGCTTCATCGGCTAAATGAACCATAAGGTGAATACTGATATCAAAAAATGCAGGTGGAAATTGTTTTTCAATAACACACATTGCTTCTACCAAACTAGCCTTTGCTTTTAGAAGATGTTCCCTGTTGATCACCTTTGAGCACAAAATGTTATAAAAGAGACTAATGCGGTGAATAGCATTCCGTAGATCCTTATGTTGCGGAAAACAATGCTGAAGCAATACCGGAAGTACCGGACTTGGCACGACCATGCCAGGTCATTGCTTCTGCTATCCATGGTACAGTATATAGTCTTCTCAATCTAGAAATTAAAGGAAAATGTCTTAAGGTCTTTTGAGGTACTGTGGTAGCTTTTCTCTCTTCATCGAATGATGTCTTGTATCTTGGTGCGTTGCAATTTGTACATAAAACTTTGTTCGCATTATCTTTCCAGTACAAGATGCAGTCATTAATGCATGCATCATAAGTTATGTAATTCATCCCAACTTGCTTAATGATCTTCTTCACGTCGGGGTACTTTGAAGGTAGCGTGTTACCTTCGAGGAGTAACTCCTTTATGAATTCGAGTACTGCAGTCACACCATTGTATGAAAAGCCATATTGGGTCTTCAAGCTATTCAGTTTCACAATGGCATACAACTTTGTAATCTCTTTTGGGCAAGAAGGATACAATGGCTCTGTTGTAGTTGCACTATCAAAAAATGATTTATCCGTAAACTGCTCACCAATATTAGCATTATCATGCAACTGACTTGTAGGTTGAAAATGATGGAATCTATCTGCATCATTGATCAAATCCTCCATCCTAATATGTTCGGACTCATCAGTATTTTTGGCATGACTAACCGGTTGTTGTTTTGGATTCTCCGGTATTCTTTCCCCGTGAAAACACCACATGGTATATGATTGAACAATACCATATCTAAGCAAATGAAAATGAATGTCATTTAATTTGAATGTATCTTCATTTTTGCACCGCGTGCAAGGGCACGAATACTTTTCCTTATTGCCACCGTTTTCAGCAACAAATTTAATGAAATTTCTCACACCTTCCACATATTCTGTATTTCTTCGATTAGATTGATTCATCCATTTTTTGTCTATACTAAAAGACATACTGAAAGAAAATAACAAGAGCTAATAAGAAATCATGGGTAATAATATCTTATGGCTTTCCACCAAGTTCAACTCTGATATTAACTAAACAGATGAATATTCTTTTGATTTCACTTGAAATTTAACATTAGCATCAAACTGTTTCCAAAAAATTTGCCATTACAACGGCGCCATTTTGTAGCACCAGAGTAATGTCTATGCATTACCCCTATCCTGATACTTGGCTTGCGCCATTAACAACAATTTTATCCACTTACTAAATATGGTCTCATATTTGGTAAAACAAAATTCATTGCATCAACTTATACCCTAGCAGTCACTATAAGCAGCTATGTCTAACTAGCATGCAGTACAGTACAACATTTAGGCTTTAGTAAATATGAGAATGCACACTACAACACTACTTCTCTTCCATGTTGCAATGTTTGGCTGATGATACACCACACGTACAATTTGTAAAACAAATCATATATAAATGTAAAAAGATCATCCTTTGCATAACCAATTGTTTCTTGGTTCTCTAACACTGTACACTTAAAACATCAAATATGTATTCTGATGGTTCAGATTAGACGGTGCATCTCTACTTTGGCAAACTGTTAAAGAGTAGTAGATATTGACTATAATCAATCCCCAAAAACTTAATGAAACATCAATCCTAAAAGATGAAGATAATGATGGAACTCAAATGACAGCTTATATGGTAACACTAAACAAACCCATAAGCAAGCATTATAGGGAATAAACTGTTCCTTAACTTGTTAGATCATTTAAGCAAAGAAAAGAGGATACTCCTTTTGAGTTCACTTCCACTAAAATGCTAGGGTGATTGATAATCCTACATGGCAAAATGTTATTACACATCTGAAAACAAAGGGGGAATTTTGAAATGAACGAAAATTAATGTGACTTCTCCCACTCACTTGAAATTGGGTAGCAAGTTAGATAACTCTACTTATGCCTCGTTTGGATCGACTTAAATAAGTCGCTTTTTAGCTTTTTGAAAGCCAAAATGAATAGGTTTTGGCTTGCAAAAAGCAAAAAAGCGACTTATATAAGTCGATCCAAACGAGCACTTAATGAATTGCATAGTTTGGAATGTCAGGGGATTACCCTATCCAAACAGCAAGATGTAGAAAGTGTAATTAATAAAAATAAGCTTCTATTGTATGGTTGCTAGAAAGTAAAATTACCAAATGTAAAATTAGTAACATAGGTAGACAAATCAACAAAGATTGGAACTTCAATTTCAATAAGGGTCACCATGATACAAGTAGAATTCTGATTCTTTAGGATGATAATATTTGGTCTGTTTTGACAATTCACAATAATGAACAATACATCACATGCTTAACCCAAAATAAATTGGGTTTGACATTCTACTATACTTTCGTGTATGCTCATAACCAACTAAAAAGAAGAACGGAACTTTGGGATTATATCAAACAATAATTTAACTCATTCAATTTATGGATACTAACAGGCTGCTTCAATGCTAGTTTTTGTTGTAAAGATTAAATTAACAATGGTAATCTAAGCTCCAATCCGAACAAAGACTTGGTTG
Source organism: Allium fistulosum (assembly GCA_030737815.1). Classification (NCBI taxonomy): domain Eukaryota; kingdom Viridiplantae; phylum Streptophyta; class Magnoliopsida; order Asparagales; family Amaryllidaceae; genus Allium; species Allium fistulosum. The sequence goes on from CM060902.1 coordinate 1,532,285,398, forward strand.
AATTTATTGAGGCATCAATTTTGAGCCACCAAGCATAGGAAATTACTATACTTGGAAGGGTGAGCTAACATAACAATCCATAGTATAATTGACAGACTTCTCATTAATAAGGATTGTCTAGATAAGTATCCTAACTTTTTAGTCAATTTTACCAATCGGCAAAACTGGCAATCACACACCTATCGTTTTTAATCTGGCCATCTCGACATTTTACAGGAAAGGTACCCCTTTTAGATATAACAACTTATGGCATCCCAAGGCAGATTATCATGATCTAGTACGCATAAAATGGGAAAGCGTATGCCATGGGAATCCACTTTTTCAACTAATAACAAAGCAAAAGAAAGTAAAAGAGAGACCGCACCATTAGAATAAAGAACTTAATAATAAGGAAAAATCCACTAAAGCTCTTAGGACGGAATTGGTTGTTATCTACACCAATATAATAAAACAGCTTAATCACGCCCAAATTCTAGATCTCTACAATCAAAAAGTGGATCAATAATCTGAGACTCGGCATAAGCAGGCCATAGAAAACTTGCAACACTAAAAAATAAAATGACTAACTCAAGGAGACAAAACATCCCAATTTTTTCGTGCTGTTGGAGGAGATTAAGGGCTTGAAAATGATAGATCTGGTTAGGTAAGTGGTAATGGGTACGAAGCTCAAGGAAGTTGAAATTAACGAAATAAATAAAAACTTGCAGCAGTAGGGAAACCTGTAGAAGATGAGAAGCGATATGAAGATGCTGAAACAAATGAAAGATGCCCTAGCTTTGAATCCGCCGAAGCGCCGGCTGCTGCTGTTGGAGGCTGGAGATGTTAATTCGCGGCTGCCACTACTGGAGGAGCCGATCGACGAGGACGAAATCGCGGCTGAGAGAATCAGAGATCTTCGTTTTTTTTGCTGTATGCTCGATAAATTTTGTGCCCCAGATTAAACGACACAAGTACTGTGATATTTGGCACAAAATTAGCTGCCACAACATTTACCACGGTTACAAACCGTTGCTAATTAGCCACGGTTGAAAACCGTTGCTAGTTGGAACGAAGCGCGCCAAAAATTATGGCGCGAAAGGATGAAATTCACCGCCATCATTTGTCTCCAAAGAAGCTATGGTTAGTAACCGTTCCCAATTAGCAACGATAAAAAACCGTTGCTAACGGAACCAAGACGGTTATTAACCGTTTCAAAATGGCAACGGTTAATAACCGTTGCCAAATGCGCGGATGGTTAGTTGCAAATCTCAGTATTTGGTGTAGTGTATGCTTTTCTTCATGGTTCAATCTAATAATAATTATTGATTGATCGATATAATTTCGCTATAGATTTAACTTTACGTTGACTAACGACTATGGTGATATTAAACTTCCATTCAAAGAAGACAAATCCTCTCTTCAATAATATTTTACTTCAACTAATTCAACTTATACCCAACTATGGCATAAACACGATCCATTGTCATGTAACTGACCATAATCAAAGCATAATACTGATATATATATATATGTGTATGTATATACATATATATGTATATGTTCAACTAAACAGAGCAAATAGAAGAGCAAAACTAATTCGAGACGAATGGAACACTAATGCTTTATCAATAGAGTTATTTGAAGTATTTAGTAAGTCCGTCCAGGTATTAGATTTTATGTTGAAAATTGATCAAAAAAATCTTTGATATTTCTCTTTTTACTAAACTCTCATTTCATCTCCATTTTAATTTCTCAAATATTCCACGTTTCCATTATGAGTATACCTTTTTATAAAAATACAATAGCATTTCTTAAAGTTATAAAGATCAAAACTATTTTTTTAAATGATTATCAAAATGGACTGGGGTATGTCAACATATCCTAAAATTATATGTCGACGTAGAGATGGATATGCTAAAATATGAAATTATATATCGACATATTGACTATTGGATAAATTTTCAAATTTAAATGAATGGACACTTCTTTTCATCCTCTTGCCAAAAGTCACATCTCTTCATTCTCTACATAAAGGCTTCGAAAAATGAATTTTAACGTATAATTCTCTCATTTTCTATTACTTCTTCATTCCTATACATCATGAGAAAAGATCCTAAATATTCTTCCACTGTCTTTGCAAATCCATACTCTTCAATCCAATTATTCAAAAATTTGCAAATAACATGATATTAATGAGTTTGTTTTTGAAATTTTAATCATATAGCTTCGGTCTTATCCTATTCCTCAAAGATTTCAAAGTTATATTGTTATCGATGGTCTATAGGATGATTGTACTAAATTTGCAAGAATCAATATTAAAGATGCAATTACTTGCCATAATCTATTGTTGTTTGTAAGGAGAAAGTATTCCGGGCACTCAAGAAAAGTCAAGAGCAAAGGGGTATCGTGCTACCCGAGCAAAGTCAAGGTTGTAAGGGTGTACTTGCCACCTGTGGAAAGAAAGAAAGTTATAGTGGAAATTCTACACATGGCATATTTTTCGAAGTAGGATTGGAAATCTGAACCAGTACAAAAATTCCTGGTGTCATTCGCACTTCTAATTCTAGTGTACTTTACACTTATTCTTTGATTATCTTCAATGTTTGTGATTTGATTATCGATCCAATTAGATAAACTTTAATTTCATAACTTAACTTTTGAATAATTGATAAGCAGTATCTAACCCCCTCTATTGTAACAATGGCCCTAATATCAATTCCACATAAGTTTGTTAAGGCAACCCACATTATAGAACTCTCATCTAGTATAAGAGCTTAGTGAATTAACACTAAATATCAGAGTGCATAGTTTTCAAAATTTCATTATCGGATTTTTGAAAAATTAAATGGATAATATTACTAATAAGGTACTTTGTGATTCATATGATCAACAATCTAATCATATGATAGATTACCTGATAAATTTGATAAAATACCAAATATCAGTTTCATTATATTAGAGAAATTAAAAACTTATGAAAACAAGATTGCAGAACTAGAAAATGAAATTCTAAATAGAAAAATAATGTTTTGATAATACAAATGAAAATCATTTAGAAATTGCTGATGTGAGAACTCAAAATGACAAACTGCAAATTTCTTTAAATGATTTAGATAATCAAAATTTGTCTCCTAAAAGGGAGAATTTTGCTTTAAAAGATGAAACACCTAAATTAATTAAAGAAATCAATACTTCCTAGAGTAAAATCGAATATTTCAAAAAATAAAACCGTGATTATAAAATTGAATGAGATGAGTTTAATGAAAAAGTCACAAAATTTAACAAAGAACAAGATGATTTAAATTCCATCTTATCAAAATCTAGATCTTTAAATAATGAAAGTGGTCTTGGATACAATAAGAATAATTGTAGAAATAGTACTAGATACATTTCACGTATAGTAAAAATGTTAATGTTAGTACTAAATTTACGTAACTCTAAACCTAATTTCTACAAAATTTCAAGTACTTCTTTAAGCTATAAATTTCTAATATCTATTGAAGTACATAACCTTTAATAGAAGACATTAATAAAAATTATCTAAGTATTTGAGGTCCTATTAACCAAAAAACTAAGAAAAACATATTAATGATTTTATTAATGAAGTACATTTATCTGATAATAGTATTTTTAAAGGGTATTCAAACTCTTTATAGATTTGGTGTTCCAAAACTTAACCTCATAAACCCCAAATAAAACAAGGTGCCAGTACATATTTTTATTAATTTTTAAAGTTCCTATCATGCAATAAAAAAGGAGAAATAGATATTGAACAGCAGATGCTCAAACCATATGACATGACATCCACAGAAACCGAGCGACATTATAAAGTACAATGGAACTATAAACATAATTCAAAAGTATATGTTATTAACATCAACGACGTCGATAAATTGAAAACCACTTTTATTTCTAATGTTTTTAAAGTATCGATTTTGATTCCCTTGGTATGTATTAATTATATACATTCATACATATTGTCTGATTGTGCTTAAAGGATACTTTTCTGCCTATTTTTATTGATGACAAAGTGGGAGAAAATTTATAAATATGCTAGGCAAAATTATAGAAGGAGTGCATAAAGTCAGTGGGAGTCAAATATAATAACACTATATTTTTTTCTCAAATAATTATATGGTTGTTATCTCAAAAGGAGGGGATTGTAAATACCTGGAGTATTGATTCTAATGACTACACCATATAAATATTACTATTAACGTTTCTCCAAGTTGTGCGGTATTTTAGATATATCAAGGAGACAATTTACAAAGATAAACATGAACTTAGTGGAAGTGAATGAATAACATATATGTTTAATTAATCAAGAAAAATAGAAGAGCTAAACTGACTCAAGATGAATGGAACACCGGTGCGTTATCAACAGCGATATTTGAAGTGCTTAGTAAGTCTCTCTAAGTCCTAGAATTTATGTTAAAGACCTTATAAAAAATATCTTTGACATTTCTATTCTACTAAAATCTATTTCATCTTTAATATCTTTTTAAAAACATACTATAATGGTTTCTAAAGTTATAAAGGTCAAAATAATTATTTTAAAATGATTTTCAAAATTGACTCGGATATGTCGTCATGTCTTAAAATTATATGTCGACAAAGAGATGGATATGTTGACAAACAAAACTATATGTTGACATACTGACCATTGGACAACTTTTCACAGTTAAATGAATTGAGACCGTTGACTTCATCAACTTTAGAGTTAGCATAATGTGTTATGAAGAGCAAAGGTTACCTGATAAACACCAGGCTTAATAATGGAAAATAAAAGGAAAAATGCCTTTAGAGGCAAATGACATAGGATGTGAGTGGTTCTGTCAAACTGCCTACCTCCACTATGAGGTTCTCTTACTATAAGGCTCGATTACAATTACAAGGAACTACAAAAGAATAATAAGAAAAGCTGATTTGTCTAAGACTAATGAAGCTGCTAATCTCAAGGAGCTGCTGATCTCATAGATACGCTAATCTCAAAAAGCTTAAGTATCATATCGTGGGTTCTCACCCTCTAGGGCCCCCTCCACCAAAGGCTCAAACAACCTGGGGTCCTCTCCACCGAGGGCCCAACCACTTTGAATTGGCCATGTATGGAGTTCTTATAGCAGTTGAAATGATGCTTCGGCGGCTAAGATCGTGCTGCAAATAAAACGTGAAGTGTTCCTGGCCATTGGTCTAGCTGAATGGACTTCATGAGAGACAGCTGACCAAAGAAAGGAATGTGTGGCTGAGATGAAGGCTAATAGAACTGTACCAGGAGCATCCTCTACCATGTTTTGCATTAAATTCACTTGTAGTTACAGTATGCTTGTCTAAAATAGGACGTGCTTCTTATCAGAAGGAAGAATGCCTAGTTGTACCTCTTGCCCCTTTGCTTCCGTGTCCTAAGGTTGCAGGATGTGCCAAGCTGGTCTGCTAAGACCATAAGGTTTACTGGGACTTCACGAAAGCTGAAGGTCTAAGTCGAGTGAGATGAGATGGAGTGCAAATCGCAGATGGTGGTATCGAAGCTAGATTGATGATGAGCCCCCCTCGAGAAAGTCTCATACAATGCCGATCGGAAGGTAGTGGGGGGAGAGATTCTTCAGCAAACAGGCTTGCCTAATGTAAGGTTGCAAGCATGCCAGAGAAAGGGAGGTTGTCGGCCAATGGGTGATAGGATGAGCTGAGCTTATGTCCAGCTTTGATGGGAGAATTGGTTGTTGAGGTTGCTGTGTCAGAAGGCATTGCCAGTAGAATGATTAATGTGTAATTGAGCAAAGGATCAGGTGAAGGCCTAGGTTGGATTTAAGGTATCATCATACACAGAAAACCCAGTTAATCTGCCCCCACCCGTGGCTAGCTTAGGAACTGACTTCGACCCAGTTGGCCTGGACTAGACCATGCCAAGTTGAGATGCCTTGATTAGTCTGCCTTCTTGTGTACAAAAAAGTTAAGTAAATGACACCTCTCTTCATCTTTTGGCCAAAGTCATATTCATTCTCTATATAAAGGGCCTAGAAAACAAATTTTGACATATAATTCTAATATTTTCTCGTACTCTTTCATTTCTATACTTTGTAAGAAAAGATCCATTAATTATTCTTCCATTTTCTTTGAAAATCCTTACTCTTTCACTCTTATTCTATAAGGATTTGTAAACCACACAATATAAGAGAGTTTGTACTTGAATTTTCAATAATTCTCTCTATGGTCCTTAAAGATTTCAAAGTTAAATTTCTATTAAAGGCCTATAGGATTATTGTACTGAATCTACAGGAATCTATATTAAAGATATAACTGCTTGCCAAATAATAGTGTTGTTTATAAAGGGAAAGGTGTTCTAGCCACTGAAGGAAAGTCAAGAGGAAAGGTGACTCTTGGCACCTAAGGAAATTCAAGGTTGTAAAGTTGCACTTTCCACCCGTAGAAAGCAAGAAAGTGATAGTGGAAATTCTTTATGGGGTACATGAATGGATGGAAAATTAGAATCTGAAGTAGAATAAAAATTCCTAATGTCATTGACTTTACTGCATACTTATTCTCTAATTATCTACTTTGTCTATAATTTGATGTTTTATCAGAATAGATAAACTTTAGTTTCACAAATTAACTTTGAAGTAGTTGATAAACACTATTCACCCCAGTCTAGTGTAATAACAGACTTAAGATCCATTCTGCATGAGTGTGCTAGGGTAACCCACATTAAGGAACTCTCATTACATATTAGAGAATAATGTATTAGCTTAGAAGACACTCAATGAGTCATTCTATAATTGTTCCAAATAATTACATGTATGTAACCTTTTAGTACTCCAACAGTCATAAGTATTCACCGTCTATCTTGTGAATAGCATTATATACACTAGTCTCAATGGATATATCGATATCTTGTTTTTGATATATCTTTTCCAGGAATATTTTTTATCAATTCAATACTCATGGTTATGAATACATTCATAACTACAATCTTTTCCTAAGGGTTTTCTATTTGTATATATTTAATATATTTATAAAATTTATTTCCTATTATAACAATATATACAATAGAGAATAAAACCAATTTCAAAGAAGATCCACTATAAAAGTTGAATTATATAATCAAAATACATAATTGCCCCTAGAGCACACCATTAACTCTATCAAAGACTTTTTCATATATTACAAAAATGACTATAATATGTACTCTTATCATTATGGCTTATGTTTGCCAATGGTATAGTTTACAACTTGATGTTAAAAATGTCTTCTTTAAGGGAGATCTATAAAATGAAGTTTATATGGAGCCTCCTATATGTGTTCAACATGACCCTGGATATGTTCGTAAACTCAGAAAGGCATTGTATGGGTTTAAACAAGCACCTCATGCTTGGTTTGAGAAATTTTCTATTCTGATTAAATATCCTAGTTTTATCTCAGGTTTCCATGGTCCTGCACTTCTTATTAAAAGCACTAACAGAAGACATGTAATACTATCCTTATACATTGATGGTATGCTTTTTTCTAGAGATGATGTTAGTAGTATTTTTTTTGTTTAAAAAAGGAGTTAACATGACAATTCGAAATGAAGGATTCGGGCTCTTTAAGAAAACTCTTGGGAATTGAGGTAGCGTATTCACTAAGAGGCTGTATTCTTTGGCAATGTATATTACAATTATTCTTGAGAAATCTGGACTTACTGATAATAAAACCATATACATTCATGTGGAAGTTAATGTAAAATATTCTTCTGATGGAATGCCAATTTCAGATTTTACATCATACCTTGCTATATTGGAAGCTTGGTTTGTCTTACTATTACTCAACCAGACATATCATATTTCATTCATGTTGTTAGTTGGGACACAACATGTCTAACCATAGTTCATTAGCCATCTTTTCTTCGTATCCTAAGATATCTTCTGGGTACTACTTTTCATAGCCTTCTATCATCATCCACTTCCTCCTTGGAACTAGGTGCCTACGTTGATGCTTATTGTGTTGGTGATCACACAGATCGATGTCAACTACTGGTATAGGTGAGCATTTACTGGTTTGAACCAAATAAACCTATAAGAAAATAAGTTTGGTTGGTTGGATTCAGTTTTGTAAGTTATTCAATTGGATTTGGTTTATGTTTTTGAATTTTTTATGTTTTTGAATTTATGGATGTATTAAGTATCATCTTTGTACTCTTATCAAACTGGTATAAATGATCGACACATGAATTTATGGATGTATTAAGTATCATCTTTGGATGTAAGAAAGGCGGATCATTGTAGACTACTAAGGTATTGCCTATCACATTGCACTTCTACACAAAATGTACCAAGGTCGAACCTATCGACCCCTACAAATCAGGACCGACCTACTCTTCACTGGATAGCACAGAATATGTCATTACCCCGATTGTGATCAACAACCATATCGGCGCCACTAACATACATAATTTAGAGATATTGGTCTAGATCGGGTGTTAACTATACCCTAATGGGTGCGGCCTATATAGCCTTGAAGCGTATCCCATGCTTTAGTCATTCTCGGTTATAAGGCTTGCGACTAAGTTTTATCTTTCATATAGCAATATCATTTGAAATGATAACACTGTCTTCCAGACAATAATGAACTGCTAGCATTCGTCCACACAAGTTGTTCAGGATACGAACAAACCTAATACACAACTTCTACAACATTCATTTTGGAATCACGCTCAGGATTAGTAGCAAGTAGCCATTGCACTCCAAAGATCTTCATCTTCGATTTCATCATCTTCCAGGTGTTTCCAATTCAAACACTTAAATTGGTTTGAAGTGGTATTTGGATAACTCATGCTATTCGCTCTCGGTCTCTTCGAACCAACATTCAGTAATTTTAAAAGGGTCGATGCTAACCCATCTTTTTCCAAGCCAGTAAATAGGCAGATTTAATCCAATGGACTTCACGATTATCAAGGCCGATTAGTCAAGAGTGATGATTGTAGGACCCAGAAATCAAGTACAAATAGTAGTATCAAGCTGAGATTGAATGAATTTGATAGATATGCAAGACAGAATGTTCAAAGTATGGAATATAGTTTAGCAAACGGGAGGGATCAGCATGCTCGATCTATAGGGATCGATATACTTCAATTCACAAAGGAGGGAACAACATTATTAATGTAACGCCCCACTCTGAGACCCACATTAGCAAAGAGTATTACGGGGTAACACCGTCTGCTATTGCGGAGAATTGAGCTGGATAGGAGCGACCATATATAGCCTTGTCTTAATTATCTATTGAACACGCCGACAATTGCCATACCTCTTTCTCTTCTTTCTCAAATGGATCGACGTTTCCAATAAATACTTAATACAAAGCCATATGTGGCTGAAGGATCTATCAGAACAAGATATAACAACTCAAATGTAATACACATCACAAAATAGTAGATCATCACATACATTTACACATATACAGATACATTACAGAGTATACAAAATGATACATGCCAAGTGGTAAAGTAAACCACAATATACAGGCGAGTCAAAAGAATGCATATCAGAGTTACAGCCAAAAAGGACTACACAAAAAACTATAACAAAAAGGAGCTAGCAGAATAGTCCATGCGGAAGCAAAATAGGCTAAGTCCAATGTACCTAACCGGAAAAATTTCGGTCTGACCCGAGTATAAAATACACGGGTCAGTCTAGCTAAAAAAATCAGTTAGATAAACTAAATGATAATGAACATACAAGATCATAAAGTACCACAATTATCTCCAAAGGAGATAACCAAATCATCTAACATAAGATGAATCATAACAAGCCTCATATCATCGGCAACTCAAATAAACAAAGGATATCATATCCCAAAACAAGCCAAAAGGCAAATAACAATTACCAATAAAGGTAACACAAGTTTCCACAAGGTAATCGCTATATATCGTGTGGTTCAAAGAACCTACCCCGAAAGGCGATACACTAGGGAAATATAATTGTTAAAGAAACAAAAGATGCTCGAGCCCAGTACTGTATAACCAGGATCCACACGCCCGAAGGCAACAAACCCGAAGGTACAAGACCGATGGTAACATACCTGAAGGCAACGCCCGAAGGCAACAAACCGTAGTGGTGAAGGTCCGAAGGCCCAGTACTGGACACCACTAACTAGCGGAATGTGTCGTAACTCTCAGAAAGGAACCCAAAAAATGTTAACGTGAGTCCCATACCCCACGTTCGCACTAAACGGTTTACTAACCGTTAGTCAATTTCACACTCAAAGCAGTACAAAGTTCATCTCATCTCGTCGGTAAACCAGACCCAAAGGTCAAAACGGTCAAACGAATAGATTAGGAATTAACTAAAAAGATAAACGCACGTGTTCATAGCACGCGTTTTATTTAATCATTTGATTCTCCTCCCTCTTCGCTCGAAGTGCAAAATTGTGTGTTTTATATAGAAATTATAAGTTGGAGAAACGAGATTTTAATACCATTTAAAAAGATCTCTTTATAAAAACCCGTGTACGAAATCTAAAAAGAAGAATCATCAAAGTCAACTAAAGTGAAACAACTAATTGGAGAAAGAAGAATCGATCAAAAATTGGAATCCCACACATAATAGGCAAATTGGGCTGAGACAAGCAGATTCAGACGTCTGAATTGTATATTTCAGACGTCTGAAACTGGAGCTCAGGCAATACTTTGCCTAGGCCAATGATGGCCAAATCATATCGGAAGAAATCGGATGAGTGATGATGGCTAGGGGTTTCCACCAAACGACTACCCAACCTTGAAGACTCACAAATACACTCCGACCAACATGTCCAAACAACCATATAAGGATTTCTCATAGATTTTGACTTCAAACACCAAAATTGGAATATTCAACAAACCAATTCAATTCAAAAACAAATGGACAAGGAATATATGTTAGGAATTGCTACCTAACACTATAAAAGATATAAACGTAGATGTGAGTTCAAAAACTCACCTTTTAAACCCAAACACAAATGATAAGCTCTAGAACAAGCAATAGGTTAATCTCTCTTCAACAATACCCCAAGAACTTCAATCTATAATCAAAGATGAAGTTTTCTCTAAGTTAAGATATTAGGAATTTCTGAGAATTTGAAGAGGGATTGAGATGGAGAAGATGAAAAGAAGGCTTACCTAAGCTTCTCTTTGATTTTTGGAGCAAGAATTTGAGTTTGCAATTGAATCTAGGGCTTGGAATTTCTATTTCTCATTCTCTTCCCCCATTTTCAGTTGAGCTAGAGAAAAAGAAATGAAATGAGTGAATTGATGAAGAGTTAGAGAGTTAGGGTAATAAGTAGGGTTAGTGGGCTGAAACCTAAACCCAAAGCCCAATTAGAAAATAGCCAAATTCTACTCAACTCCAAACATATCGATGCTTATACTCAAAATGTCGCAAACACCATTTTGAACTCAATGGAAATGGTCTCAAGTCCAAATTGTTGATTCTCAACTTCATTCTTCATTCAGACATCTGAAATCTACAAACCAAACGTCTGAATTTGGAAAAATATGAGTTTTCTAACTTCATTCAGACGTCTGAAATTAACTATTCAGTCTGAATTTGGGAAAACAAAAGTTGTCTAGAACAATATTCAGACGTCTGAATCGTCCATTTCAGACGTCTGAAAATGGCAATTTTAGCCTATTTCCTTTCTGGTTTGACTCGAACAATTTCAGACGTCTGAACGACCCATTTCAGACGTTTGAATTTCTGTTTGAATTTGTTTTCAAATGGGCATTTCCAAATAGCACGATCCACATAGACTTTTCACTAATTCGACTGTTCTTCTACGAATAATGACTTTTTCGGACTAAAATCCGACTAACGGTGCTATATTTAAATTAAACATTTAACTATACGAATCGTAAAATATGCGGGTTGTTACAATTAATTAGGAGGGATTGGCGTGCTTCAGCTTATAAAGGAGGGATCGACATGATTAATTAGGAGGGATCGGCATGCTTCAGCTTATGAAGGGGGGATTGACGTGCTTCAGCTTATGAAGGAGGGATCAGCATGCTTCATCTTATGAAGGAAAGATCGACATAGTTGATTAAGAGGGATCGACATGCTTTATTGAAGAAGATGGATCGGCAGGCTTCATTGAGGAGGGATCGGCATATAGCAAAATCCAAGAGCGTTCATGTAGGAAACAACCCATATCTTGAGTTCTACTAGTCCAATTGGTGTGAAACTTGGAGGCTGAGAAAAATACAACATGGAGAAGCTCTCCTAGGGATCGCGTAGTATTTGGAGCAAGTTGGAGGGATTGGTACCTATCCCTCTAGAGGGATCGGCAGAAACCAGAGTTCAATCAATACTACTTTACGGAAAATGCGATATCTCACTAACCGTAGGTCAAAATGAAACGAAATTTGGAAGACAAGTAGCTAATATCATGGGGAACCCCCCAGAGCAACCGCACCATATTTGGACACTAAATAGGGGTTGATGCCGACCCCTATTGTGGGCCCCAATAGGCTTGGAAATTTTTGGGTGACCTCGTCTTAGTCTCCCGAACCTTCTGTTAAAATTTCAGTGCGATCCGTGCAAGTCTTCCCCTATAGATACAGCAGGCATGGCGTCAGAAAAGGGATCTTCTTTCCGCTTCTCTTTATCTTCAACCAAGGCTACATTCTGTCTATTTGATTCATGAATTTTAGATTGTAACTGTAAACAAACTTCAGTATAATAAAAAGGATTATTTGGAAGTGGACGTAGGCCAGAGTTAGCCGAACCACTACAAAGCTTGTCTTCTTTCACTTTTTTTTGATAGTTTTAATTTTGTTCTTCATTTATTTCTCTTCATATTTCTATGATTGTATTGGATATTGGAGCTTTTGTATAATTGGGTGTTAGTGGCCAATTTTGACCACAACTGTCAAGTTATTGATAGTGTATAAATATGCTATATGGGGTATGTATAGAATTGCATATGAAAAATAAGACATCCTATACTTATCCCCACTTTATGATTTCAAATAGAACTATCCCTTGATTAACAATGAAGTCGGACAAGTTAGAAAATTAACCTTGACTAAACATACATTCTTACTTCTTAGGATAGAGATGAGTTTCCATACACCAGAATTTGGTACTAAGTATACGATGAAATCTTACATATACTTAATTTATCATGACCCATTTATCGAAATTAACTCCCTTGTATTTATCACGTTTCCGACATTTCCACTTCTCTATCCATCACCTATAAAATCAAGTTTTGATCTCATAAGTAAAGGAAAGCCTACTCATTGGCTTAAGCATTAAATACATGATGACTTACTTCCAATTAAATGTGTCAACAGTATAACATATTCTTATTTGTTTGGCTACTTAATGACACAAAAAAAGAGAATCCCTTGTAGTTAAACCATTCTTTGTAAAGGAAAGCTGCATTTTAAACAAACCGATCCTTGGAATAAAGTAACTTAAAAATTAAAACCTGTCTAATTAATTAAGAATAGGTTTAAACCTTTATTAATAATAATTAAATCTTAACTGAATCTTATCTTAATTGATAATTAAGAATTAATTAATTAATAATGAAACCCTAAATAAATTAATACTTAATTAATAATTAAACCTTACTTAAATAATAATTAATTAAATAATTAAACTTTACTTAATTAACAATTAATTAACCTTTACTTAATTAGTTATTTATAATTATCCCACTTAATAAATAACTAAGTGCTAATTACCTTTACGTAACTAACGATTAAGTACTAATTATCTTTGATTAATTAATTAATTAATCATGAAACCCTTACTTAATTTATAAGTAATAATTATCTTTTAACCCTTATAATACATTTGAATTACATTTCAAAAACATTTAGAGTGAAAACACTTTTAATTTACACAAAGGCTTGTTTTTATGAACTACATCCATAGCACTATTGCTATGGATGCCATAACCTCAAAACTATTTTTACACATCAAATACCCCTTTAATCCCTTACCCTTTATATTTTAAATCACTTTATAAACTTTGTATAAAGTTTTGTGAAACACAGTAAAATTTTTGAAAACTTTATAAAACCTATCTAGAAAATAAATAAGTAAAACAAGTTTAAAATCAAAAATCTCGACGTCACAACAAAACAACTTCAACTGCTAACTTTTCTTTAGCATACAACATCATATACATGAGCACAAACATATACACACATGACATGACATCGTACAATAAGTAAAATTCATAACTTGCAAACCATACTTAATTTTCGACTTCATTTCCAAGCCCATAAGCAACATCTCATATAAACGCATATATGTAAAACACAAAACAACACTATTTTCCAACCTAACAACCAACACAATTGTTATCAACAATACAAAGTTTAAAACTTTGCTTAAAAATGTGAGATTTACTCACCAAAAGTGAAACGAAATTCAAACCAAAATCACTAGCACTTGCACTAATCCCAAATCTTTGAACTTCTTTGGAAAAACTTGCTTTTAGCTATGGGAAGTATGCTTTTTGGTTCGGCTTTGGGTGGAGGAGAGCTCGACCTTAGGCTTTTTGGGGTGTTTTTGGGCTTGTTTTGAAAAGAGAGGATGTAGAAAGGATAAGAAGTGAAATTTTGCTTGGCTTAAGGTTTTTTAAAATGGGAAAAGGTAAGAGTTTTAATTTTTATTTTAAAACTTTAAGAAGCCATTAAAAAGCAAGGTGGAGCTTTGGAAAAGAAGTGAGGAGTTTTGAAAATGAATAAATGAATTGAAAATGAGAATGAAAAAAGAAAGATAATTGTTTTATATAAAAGGAAATAAGAGAATTACACTTTTGCCCTTTGGACTCTTACCCCCATAATTTTGTGACATATCATCACTCTTCCCCTTTCCTTGTTGCTCATACAACTACCACACCCTCTCACTTTTGTTCATCACTTCACTCTCTCATGTACTATCACGTGTTATGTGACATTACCATTTCTGAATATTTTTTTTCTCTTAAATTCAAATTAGAAAGAAAAGTCAAACTTATCCTCTTACCTTAAGTAGATAAATTTAAACCTATTTTAACCTTTTACCATACCATATGTTATATATATAAATGTGTATGCTTAAATGCCCGAATGTACACAATGTTTTTCGATGACTTCTAGACGATTGAAAGTTGAAAATCTGAAAAATGATTTTTTGTCGCATTTTAGATTTTTCTTCAAACTAATTATTTTTGCAAACCAATTTTCAAAACAGCTTCACCATCATCAATTATTATTTAAAAGAGGTTTATTTTATTTATAAAATCCATTAATTAGTTATTTAAAAATATATTAAATATTTATATTCAGAGTAATTAAATTCTGGGTTGTTGCATTCTCCCCTCTTAAAAGAATTTCATCCCCAGATTAACAAAAAAAAAGATAACACAAAATAACTCAAAAGTTCATATATTATATAAGGTGAAACACATACAAAAAGTACATACTACGCAACTATATCACAAATAAAGAGTACACAATCCATACAACAAGCAAGCAACTATCCTAACACCAACTCGAGGTAAGCTTCCTTCATATTATCCTCGATCACCCAAGTGCAGTCTCTGCGACCTTCACTGCACTGAATCTTAACCAATCTCACAACCTTATCACACAATTTCTTCTTATCCCGATCCACAATGTGAGTTGGATGTCTTGTCATAGTCAATTGCGGTTCTACCTCCAAATCCTCTTGAACATACGGCTCCACAATCAGCGATGGGTCATGCACATACTTCCTTAAATGAGACATATGGGAAACATTATGGCCCCCAACAATCTCACCGGCAACTCAACTTTATAGGCAAGTAGCCCAATCCTCTCAAGAATTTGAAAAGGTCCAACATACCTTGGCGCCAACTTCCCAAGTCTTCCAAATCGAACCACTCTTCTAATCGGTAAAATCTTTACAAACACAAAATATCCAACTGCAAATTCCAAATCTCTTCGACTTCGATCTGCATAACTCTTCTGTCAATCTTAGGCTTCTTTCATCCTTCTCTTGATCACAACAACCTTCTCCATAGCCTCCTGAATTATGTTAGGTCCAAGCACTAGTCGATCCTTGATCTCCACCCAACACGTTTGTGACTTACATGGTCGTCCATAAAGAGTTTCATAGGGCACCATGCCAATGCTTGCTTGATAGTTGTTTTTATAGGAGAATTCCACCTAGTGCAGTTGATCTTTCCATGATCCTCCAAAGTCAAGATACATTCTCTCCACAGATCTTCCAAGACACGGTTTACCCTCTCAGTTTGACCATCGATTTGAGGGTGGTAGGCAGTGCTCAAATTTAGCTTTGTTCCCAAAGCTACTTGAAATGCTTCCTAAAACTGGCTGGTAAAGATGGGATCTCGATCACATATAATACTAACTGGGGCTCCATGTAATCGGATGATCTCTCTCATATAAATCTCTGGCAAGCTGACTGCAGTCCTCGTCAGCTTGACTGGAATAAAATAAGCACTCTTAGTTAGTCGATCCAAAATGACGTACACACCTTCATTACCCTTTCTTGATCTGAGTAAACCATCAATAAAATCCATGGATATATGCTCCCATTTCCATTTTGAGATCTCCAGGGGTTGAAGTAGCCTAGTAGTCCTTTGGTAGTCGCTCTTGATTCGCTGGGGGTTTGCAAATCTGCTCATAATAGATATATCCCTCTTCATTCATTTCTACCAGAATACCCGCTTCATATCATGATACATCTTTAAATCCCCCGGATGGACACTCAACTTGTACCGATCATATTCTATCAAAACTTTATGCCAAAGGCCATCGACATTAGGAACACATATCCTCCTATTCATCCTCAAAACCCCACGGCTATCAATCTCAAAACTCTCATATCGACCTTCCTCAATATCCTGATGATGTCCATCAAGCGCTCGCCTTCCCATTGTTTGCTCGTAATCTTCTCAAGGAGATTTGGGATGACTACCAAAAGAGCACAAATTGCATTCCTACTCAAAGAATCTGCCACCACATTTGCTTTTCCTAACGTATAAAGAATATCCAAGTCGTACGCCATCAAAAATTCCAACCATCGCTGCTGTCTCAAGTTCATATCTTTTTTTTGGAAAGATACTTCAGGGACTTATGATCCGTGAAGAGCTCGAACTTTTCACCTAACAATTAATTTTCCCACATCTTCATCGCAAACACCACAACTAACAATTCCAAATCATGCGTTGCATATCTTCTCATATGGCTTCAGCAGTTTGCTGGCAAAAGCAATCACTTTCCCGCGTTGCATCAAAATTGCACCCAACCCTACGCCACAATCATCAGTATATACTATCAACCCTTTCCTTTCATCCGAAATAGCTAACGTTGGAGCGCTAGTTAACCTCAACAAACGCTTCCTCAAACTTTGGGGTCCAAACAAAATCCAAATCCTTCATCGTCGACTTGGTTAGGTGAGAGGCGATCCTGGAGTATTCATGGATGAATCTTCTCTTAAATGCGTCCATGCCTAAGAAAGTTAGAACTTCTGTAGATGTCTACAGCCTCTTAAAATCTTGAAAACTGCTACCTTTGCTGGGTCGCTGGAGATGTTATCCCCTGTCACAAATGCCCGAGAAACCTTACTTCTAATTGCCAAAGTGACACTTATAAAAAAATTTCTTTAGAACGTGCTTCCTTAATGTTTTTAACACCACTTCCAAATGATATTTGTGCTATTCCGTGGTCTTAGAGTAGATAAGGATATCGTCTATAAAGACCAACGCGAACTTATTGAAAACATCCCTAAAAATGCGATTCATAAGATCTATGAAATACGTGGGTGCATTGGTTAGCCCAAAAGGCATAAGCAACCACTCAAATAAAAAGTTTGGTCTTCTAAATGCTGCTAAGGGTATTTTATCCTTTGCTACTCTTAGCTGGTTAGCCAGGTCCATTTGGAAGAATACTTGAGCGCCATGAAGTTAGTCAAAAAGGTCATCTATGCGAGGTAAAAGATATTTATTCTGAATGGTCTGCTTATTTAACTCCTTATAATCCACATATAGGCTTAAAGAACCATCAGACTTTGCCATAAACACTATAGCTGATCCCAAACTCGAATGACTTTGTCTAATCAGTCCCCTCCTTAACAAATTATCGGTTTGATTTATTAGCTCCTTCCTCTCTCCCAGGGACATTTTAGGCATAGGCTGAATAATAGGTCTCTCATCGGGAATTAAGTCAATACGGAACTCAATCTCCCGATGTGGAGGTAGATTGTTAACATCTTCAAAGACATTAGAAAAATTCTTAACAATTAATATAAAACCTAAGTCTTCTTGGGACGATTCTAATTCATACAAGAAACTACTCATACATCTGTCTAGATCTTTACAAGATATCCCAACTTCCCTTCCCATCCTCCTTTTAAATACTATAGTCCTTTCACCACAATCCTAGACAGCTTCATGCTCTGATAACCAATCCATACCGAGTATATCATCAAACCCCTCAAAATCTAGAAGAAACAGGTCGCAAGAAAAATAATGGGTAAGGTAAGAAATTTTCACATCCTCATAGATCATGCACAGTTAGTGGAACCTCCTATATGGTTAGACACAGAAATAGGGGTTTCTACAATTGCTGGGGAAAGTTGCGGTTTCTCTACCAATTCTAAAGAAATAAAACTATGGGGAAGCCTTCAGTATCAAAAAATACTTGAACTAAAATGCCATTAATCATTAAAGTACCTTTAAGAACTCCATTTCCATTCACATTTGCCAAGGTCGATGGTTCATCCTTGATGGCATAAACCTTAGCCTGCTCCCTTTTCTTCATCAGTGGAAAATACTTCACCATATGCCATGGTTGATGATAGTTAAAGCAAAGTGTCTTCTAAACCATTGGAGAAATAAGGCCTCTCTGCTGCTTCTGAGCTTCTGGGTTTGGACAGAACTTTGAAATATGGCCTTTCTATTTGCAAAGAGAACAACTAACAACCTTGAACTTGTTTCCTTAATCTCCTCCAAACTTTCCTTTCCACTGATTCTTATCTTATGGGTTAAACTTTCTTTTATTTAGGTTGCTATCATGTTGATGGGTGCTACAGTCGACTTCTTCTCAATAAGAGCTTCATACCTCAAAGCAATGTCTACCAAATCCACAAATGAACCATTCAAATGGGCGGTAATTTTCTCCTGGAAATCTTCCCTCATTCCCATCACAAACATCTCGTTCTTCTTAAGAGGAGTATTATTAACTCCGGGCTAAATGGTAACAGCTCATTAAACCTAGTCTCATACTCGGACACCGATAAGTCTCCATGTTTAAGATCCAAGAAACTTTGATACATGTGGGTTTTTCCTATAGTGAGGATGAACTGATCTTCGAACACCTTCTTGCATCTAGCCCAAGAAAAATAATCTTCCATAATATAAGCTGCGACGGAGTCCCACCATGCCGCCATTCCATCTTGCAACTGCCAAGATGTTAAGAACCACTTCCGCTCATCTGAAATATCTAATCCCTTGAATTTTTTTTCACAAGAATGAAGCTAAGCCTGGAATTTGATGATGGATTTTGTGCTCTTAAATGGCTTTCTTCCCAAATTTGTATAATCCGTACACAAAGCTGCAAAGTTCATACGGGACTACGCCGGTGCTGCCTCTTCAGCTATTCTAACTCTTTCAACATTAAGAGCTTGACCATTGGTGGTCATGGTGCTACTAGCCCCTTTACCTCATCTTGCCCTATTGCTCATTCTTACAACCTGGATATAATAAGATAACCTTTTAGAATACTTAGATGAGATAAACTTAAGGGAAAGGGTACTAATCAAAGATATTAAAACTAATTTAAAACTCGAATATATATACGATTAAAAATAACAAATACGTGCTCTCATAGACTAAACTCATTTTAGGGTATTACTAACCATATCCCTAATGAGTTGACCCAAACCAAGGACTAGGGGTTCGCGCAACCTAAGCTCTGGTACCAGTTGTAACGATCCTCCTTTCTTACACCTAAAGACGACACTTAATATTTCTATGTATTCATGTGTCGATCATCTAGGTGTCCAAAAGAAAATTCACTGGAATAAAAAGAAAAGACTAGAAGAAAAGAATATAAAATCTCATAATCCAATAGAACATATATAAATAGTCAACATAAGATAATACACTACATCATTCCCAAAATGAATATCATATTCACAATCAATATTAACCTCGGCTAGGGATAGTTACAACTGCATGTTCCTAGTGGAAATGAAATAAATAACTACCTAACGTCGGAGCCACCTGCTCCACGCTTCTCTAAAATTCCTCTGTTAGAACTTGGACTACTTGGCTACTCATACAAATTTGAGTACCCAAGAGTTTTAGGGAAAGAAAAAAAAAAGTTCGGCTTAGACATGGTTCTGGTGAGAGTAAAACTTTAACCAACTAAATTGTTACACTTGTAAAACTCTTTAAAATAAAGGTATCTCATAAGACCACGCCACGCATAAACATGGTCGGGTTTTCACCTTACGATAACCAAATCATTTTTATAGAAGATCCAGTGATACTATAATATTTTCTAGGGTTTAAAACAAATATTGAATCATAGACAAAATTGTTACATTAATTAAATTCCAGCATAATGGGTATACAACTAAGTCTGATGGCACTTATTGAAAAATTGACGATCAATGACAAGACTACTAAAGTACCACCTGTCATAGTACACCTCTAGATAAAATGTACGGAGGTCGAACCTATCGACCCATGCATTTCAGGTCCGGTGTACCCCTTACTAGATAGTACCGAATATGCCATTACCTCGGCTGTGATCATTAACCGTACTAATGCCACTAGCATACATAATTTGCAGATATCGATCTAGATCAGGTGATAACTGTACCCTAATGGGTGTGACCCACATAGTCCAGAAGTATATCCCATATTTTAGTCATTCTCAATTGTAAGGCTTGATGCTACGTTTTACCTTTCATATAGCAATCTTACATGAAATGCTAACATTGCCTTACGGGCGATAATGCAATAATATAGTTGTCCATACAGGTTGTTCAGGATATGAACAAATTAAAGGCACTACTTATATTACATCCATTTTGGAATCACCTTAAGGATTCGTAGTTAGTAACCCTTAGACTTCAAAGATCTTCGTATTTGATTCCATCATCTTCTAGATGTTTCCAATTCGAACGCTTAAGTTGGTTTGAAGTGGTATTAGATAACTCATGTTATCCGATCTTGGTCTCTTCGAACCAACATTCGATAATTTTAAAAGGGTCAAGTCATCGATAGTGCACAAATCTGCAATCTGGGGTGTGTATAGATTTGCATATGAAAAATAAGACATCCTATACTTATCCCCACTTTTTGATTTCGAACCGAATCATCCGTTAATTAACAATGAAGTATGACAAGTTAGAAAACTAAAATTGACTCAACGTGCATTCTTACTTATCAGTGTAGAGATAGGTTTCCATACCTCAGAATTCTTACATATACTTTATTTATCATGACCCATTTATCAAAATTAACTTCCTTGTTTTTATCACATTTCCAACATTTCTACTTCTCTATCCCTCATCTAGAAAATCAAGTTCTAGATTTCACATATAGAGGAAAGCCTACTCATCGGATTTTAATGTTAAATACAAGACGACTTATCCAATAAAATGTTTCAACTTTTCAGTATAACTTACTCATATTTGTTTGGCTACTTAATATCAGAGACAAAGAGAATCCCTTATAGTTAAACCATTCTTTGTAAAAGAAAGCTACATTTTAAACAAACCGATCCTTGGAAATAAAGTAATTAAAAATTAAAACATTTTTCTAATTAATTAAGAATAGGTTTAAACCTTTATTGATAATAATTGAATCTTATCTGAATCTTAACTTAATTAATAATTAAGAAATAATTAAATCCTTCATGATAAATAATTAATTAATGATTAAACCCTTAATAAATTAATAATTAAACCTTAATTAATTAAATAATTAAGCTTTACTTAATTAATTATTTATAATTATCTCACTTAATGAACAATTAAGTACTAATTACCTACACTTAAACTAATGATTAAGTACTAATTATCTTTACTTAACTAATTAATTAATCATTAAACCCTTACTTATTTATAAGTAATAATTACCATTTAACCCTTATAATATGTTTGAAATACTTTTCAAAAATATTTAGAGTGAAAACACTTTTAGATTACACAAAGTGTTCATTTTGACAAACTGCATCCATAGCGACTTTGTTATGGATGCCAGAATCTCAAAACTAGTTTTATATCTCAAATAACCTTTTAATTCCTTACCTCATATATTTTAAATCACTTTATAAACTATGTATAAAGTTTTGGGAAATAGAGTAAAAAATTTAAGAACTTTGTATAACCTTTCTAGAAAATACATAAGTAAAACAAGTTTAAAATCAAAGTATCTCGATGTCACAACAAAACAACTTCAAGTGCTAAATTTTCTTTCGCATACAACATCATATACATGAGCACAAACATATATAAATATGCCATACCATCATACCACAAGTAAAAATCATAACTTGCAAACTGTTATCCTACCTTTCGACCAGGCAGTATACGTATAAACTCGAAGGGTCAAATTTCAAAGTTATCAAGGCAAGACGCTCGGAGAGGTGACCACAAAACTCAAAACTCAAGCACAACCAAAATCACAATGGAAACATGAGTCCACCACAAAAAATCCAAGGACCCAAAATTCCAAAGTGTTGGATCGGTACTGACCCCACCTATGGGTCGGTACCAAACCCTAAATACTCCACCATTAGAGTTCATCTTCTGCCTACAAGCCCTATTTGATATTAGAAACCTATTTCGAGTGTTGGTTTGTTGATTTAATGCAATTACCTATCGATCTCCATGAACTCTTGAATCAGAAACTTCATTCATCTAAACTCCATCATTTGGACTCCAAAACAAACTATTATTGACGCAAACAAAAATGAAATCGTGAAGCTAACCACATGACGGGCCTAAGCGAAGAGTTGAAGGCAGCCAATTTGGCAATTTTATGGGTCGGTATGTACCCCCACCCTTGGGTTGTAATTACTCATCCAAGATTATTAGGTGGTAATCTATTTTCATGGAGAACCAGACATAGCAAGGAGAACGGCCTGAAGATCTTTTGTGGGAGTTTTTAGGCTCACTACCTCTATAAATAGAGCGGTAAGGCTCATTTTTCACGATCTTTTTGCTCTTACTCTTCTTACTCTAATTTCTTATATTTTTAATCGGAGTTGTACCAACCCATAGTGGGAGTTGTATCGACCCGCAAGAACTTCTACCTATAATCGGCTAGATAAGCAATAAAAATCATTAAGTGGACGTAGGCTAGAGTACGTCGAACCGCTATAAATTCTGTGTGTTTTTTCTTACTTGTGTTTCACTTACCTTTTTCACTTTTATTCTACTTACTTTCCTTGGGTGTTTGCACTATTTTTAGTTCAAACATCTTGGTGATTTCACTTAGAGACACTTGAACTCGTTGATTCAAGACTTGAGAAGATTCTAAATGGCTAGACAATCAATCGAAAGGACTGTTGTTGTAGGAAACCGACCATGGGACAGACAAAATGCGTCCTCAGGAGCAAACCCTCCATCAATCTACATAACTAGAGATGAGATGGAACCAATGATGAATGGACTGCAGGAAAGGATGACAACATGCCTAGGAAGAGATGGTGGAGAATTTCTTCAAAAGAATGGGACAAATAGGAATAGCTGGAGTCGTTACACATCAGAAATAAAGACCTGAAGCGAGAGCACAACTATCTAGGGATGGGGTAGAATGACTCGGGACAAACCCTGAGCCAAATATACAGGTCGGTACTGAACCAGAAGCACGGGTTGGAACTGACCCCCAAGGACCTAAGGGTATGGGTTGTCCTGGACTTGTAAGGAATGATGTACATTTTGGAGCTAAAGCGGAGCGGTTGAGCGTGGATCAGAATGTAGAAGCACAACCGGAGGAGCATGTATCAGAATCTCTTGCAAAGTTGGGGGGTAAGCTAAGAATTCTAACCTTAGAGTTCCTTTGAATGACGATGACAAACTTGCTGAGTTGGTGAGACAAGCTATGAGGGGTGGATTGCCTAACCAGAGCTTAGAAGATGTGAGCAGGATTCCATTCCCTCGAAACATTTGGTATGCTAAGAATCCGCCTGATTTCAAGTTACCTACGCTAGAAATGTACGATGGGAAAACGGATCCAACGGTTCATTTAATAAGGTACATCCAGCACATAGAGGTGTTTGGTGCATCTGAAGAGGATATGGGAAGGTGTTTCCCTTTATATTTGATAGGTTTGGCTGCATTATGGTTTAGACAGTTGGAGAGCGGTTCCATCAGCACGTGGACCGAGTTGGTGAACAGATTCGTGAAGCAAGTCCGGGTCCATATTTCACGACCTAAAAATGTAACGATATTAGCAAGTATGAAGTAGAGGGCCGGAGAGATGCTCAGGAGTTTTCTAAAAAGGTTTAATGTAGCGGCTGTCATGGTTGATAATCCAGACCCTTTAATGGTCTTGATAGCGGTGGCCCTGAGACATATTTTAAAGTGGCTTTGGAACGGGATCCTCTGAGGGATCTCGAAGAATTTTATCATGAGGCTGAAAGGTTTCTGTGCCAGGAGGACGCTGAGGCCGATAAGGAAGAGGTTAATTCTTTAGAGGGCGGAGGATCGCTCGGAGCAATATCTAGCAAGAATAGAGGAAAACGGAAGATGGACAATAGCTTGGAAGAATCACAGCGGAAAAGGAGAGAACCGAGATTCTCTTTTTACATGGATTTGAATGAGAACCTGGAGTGTATTTATCTGTATACTAGAGGGG
This sequence comes from Allium fistulosum, assembly GCA_030737815.1. NCBI lineage: Eukaryota > Viridiplantae > Streptophyta > Magnoliopsida > Asparagales > Amaryllidaceae > Allium > Allium fistulosum. The sequence continues at coordinate 1,532,310,202 of CM060902.1, forward strand.
AGATCCCCTATCGGAAGCCGGCAAGAAGAGAGCCTACGGAGCATGAAAAAGCGTTTGGAAAATACTACATATTCCATGATTTGGATTGTCATAACATAAACGAATATAGGCACCTGCGGAATCTAATCGAGGAACAGGTCAGAGACAATCGATTAGAGCATTACGTGGGAAATCGAACTACGGTGGCAGAACAAGAGCAGCCGACAACCACAACGAATGGAAATAGCCATGGATCCAGGTCAAGGATAGTCATCTCTTGATTGGGATGGTAGGAAATCAACTTTGGTTCTCACACTCTATTTCCTATTTTCAATGAACCATGCAATAACACGGCCTAGCAAATTACTCGTGCATGGGATCTCAAACTGTCCCTAGGCATGCTCTGAGCTGAATGCTGGACTGTAACGCCCAACGAGGAAGTTATTTGGATGTTAGACTTTATGTTTTCTTGGATGTTTGAATTTGATTATTAAAACCCACTTGGACATGATAACTAATATTTATCACTTTAAGTCCCATCTGGAATAATCGGATACAGAGTGCAAGAAGCAAGTCCCTTCACTGGAGAGTGAGTAGATGGGCTTGCTTGTCGTCGAGTCCCCTCATTGGAGAGCTAGTGGATTAGGCTTGGTAAGGGTCCAGAGAGACCATGGATTTGATTTTCAGCCCTAAATAGGCACATATTTGATTATCAGTTCCGACTGACCATGGATTTGGTTATTGGCCCCGAATAGTCATGGATTTAATTTGTAGTCATGAACGGCCATGGATTTGATTATCGTCCCCAAACGACCATGGATTTGGCTATCGGTTCCGAACGGCCACGGATTTTATTATCGTCCCCGAAAGGCCACGAATTTGATTATCGGCCTCGAACGGCCATGAATTTGATTACCAGCCTCAAACGGCCATAACCTCCACTGACGATCCGAAGATATAGTGGATTTAACTATTGACCCTTGACAGTCATGAATTTGATTACCAATTTAGAGAGATCGTGCGTTAAACTAAATGTAAATTGATCTCTTTTAAGCTAGACTGACCCGGTGTATGTTATGTACTCGGGTCAGACCGAGTTGTTTCAGGTTAGTTCCTGTAGTTGATGCTTATCTTGCCTTTGCTTCCACATATAGACTACCCTAGTTTCTTCTTGTGTGTAGTGTTGCTCGACAGAAATTCTATCGAGTTAGAAAACCGTTGAAAAATTTCAAATTAAAATATAACCGCAAGCGCACGGCGTACACTTGTAGTACGTGGTGAATACAGGTCGATCCACAGGGAATTGTAGAGTTTATAAATCTATTCAATCAAATTAGACCAAATGTAGGAGAAATTGTTAACTAGAGATAAAATGAAGCTAAACTAGAATAAAAACTTGATTTAAAAAGTATTGAACTCGAGAGCAATTTAGAGGCAAATCCACTCTCATATTTTTGTAAATCAACAAACAAACAATTTGTAATCTCTAGTTTTGATATTAAGTGAAATATTGTTGTATTTATCATAAGTATGGTTTGTTTATGTTATTAATTAACATAACTCAAACCATCAAACTATGATACAACAACTTAACCACTTATGATTCTCATGAAAATGAAGCAAAGCAAAAGCTATTTTAAGTATGATCTATTTACTATTGTAACTAGTAACATAGATCATTAAATTTCATTTTTACTTTAATTTCACAATCAAAAATGGATTAGCAAATGATGATGCAACTTGTGTTTATGTTGAATAAAAATAGCTCATTTGCATAAGCAATATAAGCTATCAAACCCACTTGTATAAACTTGCATCAAAATTCACTTCATTAAGCATAAACCAAATGAGATCATAAATCATAAAATGTTGAAATTACATAATATTTAAGAGCTTCATTATCCCTAAATTGAAGGGGTTTAGCTACTCATTGGTGGCATTGAAGCAACACAAGTACGTTTCAACATTGAAAATGTAAGAAAGTAGAGAATAAACAAAGAAAAAGAAGATTAACTACTAGAAGAAAATTGATAAGACTAGTGCATAAATGTAAATCTAAGCTATGAACATTAAGAGAAAGAGAGCATAGAAATAATCATTAACATAAAAACAAAGAAAAGCATGGAGATAAGAAAGGAAAAAGAGGCTTGGAAGCCATTTTAATTTCATATAACATTGAGCTTACAATTTGATCTCTTAATTTCCTAAGTAAAATGAAAGAGTAGATGATAGTTTCATATACATAAGAGGGTTATTTATACATGCATAAAAACCTAATTCTATTTTTAGGGGGCCCAAAATATCCCTTAGGAAGTGTGGAGACCAAGTAGTCATTAGCTTCTACTAATCATCATTTAAGTGTACATGAAGCCATTAATTCCATAAGCATGTTCATTAGCCTCTAATTTGTACGTTAAGGTAGGTGGGTAGGTGGGGTCCTCCATGATCTTCACTTTGAATTATTTCCCTTATCTTTCCTTTGTATTCATTTGTGCATGCATGTATCTTCATATAAGTCTCTTCCATATGCATCCAAATTCCTATAAAAATCATCAAAAATGTCCAAGTAAAAATTCTCAAATTTAGACATGCACAAAAATGACCATTTTGCCCTTGAATGAAGATGAAAATACGATGGTTTGAAAATAACTGAATTTTGGTTTTAACATGTAAAAATACCCAAATATGATGTTTATTTAAATAAAATAAGATAAAATATGGATGTAAATATATGCACATTCACGTGCATATCAAATACCCCCACACTTATCTTTTTATTCGTCCTCGAATAAAGGAAAACTAAGATAAATCTGTTTTCGTAGGGAGCACAATTGCATTGAGCATATGCAACAAGCCGTTAAACCTCTGGGTGTCCCCAATAGGACGAGTGTTGTCTCGTAAGGGTTTTCAGCGGATACTACCCACAAAATTCAAGTGCAAAGTGAAAATATTTACAAAGTGCAAGATTTATTTACAATGGGATGAATGCAAGTTTATTACAAATGAAGGATTCACTTTCAATTCGACACTCATAAGTTAAATATAGGTTTTGGTCTGTAACGACCCTGAATTTTTGACATTGGAAATCAGGATATTTAATTGATTTTTAAATATCTGGATGTTAGTTTGATTTGAAATTCGAATATCAGAATGAATTTGGCAATTAAATTATTGAATTTAATCGTTAAATCTGGGTAAAAATTTGAATCTTCAATTTTAAGCCAATTAAAAATATTTTCAAGGCTTAGAAAATTTATATTGATTCTACTGAAGATAATAGAAGCTTCAGAATTGAATTTGAAACTGTTTTGTTCAGTTTTGGAATTTTATTGTTTAAATCGATATTTGAAAAATAGCCGTCCGAGGCACAGTCTCAGAATTCGACGAAACCAGTTTCATTGGATCTGTAATATTGTATTATTATCGGATTTCAATTTTCGTGGTGATTGGACCTGTCGTGTGATCGTACGAGATAAAAACGCCTAGACAATAATTTATCGATTTAATTTAAATATCTTATATTAATTCACCAGTCAAAATTCTTTCCCATCAGCCGACCTATTCTCTTCTGCAACACGCAAACTTTTCCTTGTAAAGCCGACCTTCCCTTTTCGTTTAAACAAACAAACGAACGAAAATTTTCTTGTTCAAAGAAAATTAATGGCCAGAGGAAATTTATTTCGTTCTGTATAAAACAATGGCCAAGCAAAAAAAAATTCAAATTGAACGACTTTCGTTCATTTCTTCCTCGTTCGAAATAAAAGAATCAAATCCTTTCCCTCGAATTCAAATTAAAATGGCCGCAGCAAAAAAATCGAGTTCAAAACAAACATTTCTTCCTTTCTCGTTCGCGACAAACATTTCTCGTTCAAAACAAATAAGGCGAGCTGTTTAGATTTTTTTCAAATTGATTTAGGGGAAGGGAGTCGCGACTTCTCCTGTCGCGTGCGAAGCCAGGCGTGGCACCGCGTGGGGTCGTGTGAGGTGAGGCGAGTCGCGATACGCGTACCCCGATGTTCTCGAGCACCGCGAGTAGGCTGCGAAGGCGGCGGCGTAGTCGGAGGGTGAAGGTCGGAATCGCGATGGACTTGAGCTTTCATGCAGGCAATTCGATAGCGAGTTCGATCTGAGGCTCGTTCTCGAGCATGAGCGTTTTGACAGTAAGGTATTAAGCTGTTGTTTTTTTTATTTAAAATTTACATATCTGTATATATATATATATATATATATATATATATACAGAAAAGGAAAAAAAGGGTTGACAGTAAAGTATGATATAATTTTTGTAATATATATACATATATATGTTAGAGAAATATAGTTATATTTACAGTTCGGTTCAAAAGTATGTAAGTATATATAGTAAAGTAGGAAATTTTATATAGATAAGATTTGGAAAAGTAGAAAGTTTTAAAATGTTTAAAGTTTATGTAAATGGGATTTTTAAACCTATATAGATTCTTTTTCATATGCAGTTTGAAAATGAAGAAAAGATTATCAAAGGAATTTTTTTTGGCAAAGCCAGCGGGGTTGACTAGTCCCCTACCAGTTTTATTGACACACAATAAAAGAGAACAATCTTGCCTAACCAAGCAAAAAGAAAAAAGGGATGAAAGAACAAAAAAAACAGAACATGAAAAAAGAAACAATTGAAAAAACAACAACCAATCGAGCCTAACCAAGAATCAAGTCATCAGGGAAATGGTTGTTGCTATTCTTCAATTGCCAGAAAGTACCAGACTTAACTTCGTACCAAAGCACTTCTAACGTCTTTCTTTGATTTTCAAAAACTATGGCATTCCTTTCTCTCCATATAACAGTTAAGTAAATTTTCAAGCAAACAGATAACACTCTAGCTCCATCATTTCTCCATCTAGTGGCTTTATAAATAATTCTCCAGACAATGTTAGAATTAGCAGAAGAGAGATTAAACCCAGAAATGCCACTAATTTTGATCAACCTGAATTTAAGAGCAGGACAGTCAAAAAAAAGATGCTCAGAAGTTTCCTCATGCATCTCACAAAACAGACAAAGAGGAGAACATGCCAATCCATACTTGTTCAAAACACTTCTAGTAAGTAATGCATGAGTAATAACTTTCCACAACATCAAGTTATCCGAAGGAACAGAGTCACTGGTCCAAATAACAGAGAACCACCTGCACGCAGGCAGAGGAGCATTAGCTGAAACAAGATTGTAAACACCTTTAACTGAGTGTGGCTTCTTGTCCCAAGAAACTGAGTCAATTTGATTAGCAGAGCAGAAGTATTGTTGTATATCACTCCACAGCTGCCTGATCCACTGATTACTGTTGTATGGCATCTGCATTTTTCCTTCATGTAAAAATTCATTGGCCTTTGCATCATAGTGTATTCCAGATTGTAAAATCTGAGAGAAATCACACACTTTGGATAGGATTTGACCTTTACCAAACCATGGATCATGCCGGAAGCTTACAGCAGAGTTAGCATTAACTTGATATTGAATCATAGGCAGATAAACTTCTCTTAACTTCAACATATTCCTCCAATTCCAGCTGCAATTTTGTGGGATACCATGCACCAAAAATATTTATTCTTTATATTGTAATGCCATGTCCAATTAACCCATAAACTACCTCTCTTATTGATGAGATCATCAAAATGTTTACTAATCGCAGCAATATTCCACTCCTAGCATTAATAACTCCAAGCCCTCCCAGTTTCATGGAAGTTTCAAATTTAGTGAATGAACAAGGCAGCAACTTCCTATTGTGAATACTTCCTGTCCAAAAAAATCTATTCATGGCAGACCTAACAAGATGCAACAGCTTTGCTGGAAGAATTAAAGTACGGGCCCAGTAGACCAAAGAGGAAAAAACAACAGATTTAATAAGCACAAGCCTACCACTTTGAGACAATTGCTTATTAGCCCTAGCGCACATAACAGAAGTGATTTTATTGTAGAGAGGTAAACAATCAGCATTTGTATTTCTTTTAGAGATTAAGGGAAGACCAAGATACCTCATATCAGTGTCCATACAAGAGAAACCAATATGATGATGTAAGGCAGCTGCTTGAACATCAATAACACCAGCAACTAACATGGAAGATTTAGCTTGGTTAATAGAGAGACCAGTCATACAATAGAAAGACTGCATAGCTTCTAATAAACCACTCAAGGAGGGAACCTCAGGTTTGGTAAATAACATTACATCATCAGCAAACATAATAGATGTTATTTGATGTTGAGTTCACTTAGGGTGATACTTAATAATCTTCTGAGTGTATCTAGCCTTTAGGATAACAGTAAAAACTTCCATTACCAACAAAAATAAGTAAGATGATATAGGATCGCATTGTCGAATACCTTTGCTACTTCTGAAGAAACTAACTGGTCTACCATTTATTACAACAGAGAAGGAAGGTGTGGAAATGCACACATATATCCAAGACACAAAATTTTTGGGAAATCCCGTCACAGCCATTATCCTAACAATTGATGCCCAGTGTATTGAATCATAGGCCTTGGATATATCAATTTTTAGAGCAGCAGAAGGGGGCACATTTCCTCTACTATAACCTTTTAGTAATTCTTGAGCAAGAAGCACATTATCAAGAATATTCCAGGACGGAAGAAAGGCAGCTTGGTTGCTAGATACAACAGAAGACATAACACTGACCAGACAAGTTGCAAGGATTTTAGTGATACATTTGTAAACAACATTACAACATGAAATAGGCCTGAAGGAGGAAACACTAGTAGGAGGAGTGACTTTAGGAATTAGAGCAATATTAGTGCAGTTAACTTCCCCAAGTAACTTGCATTTAAAGAAGAAGTTGTGAATTGCTTGACAGAACTCATGGCCTAGCACACTCCATGTAGAAATAAAGAAGGTCACATTAAGTCCATTTGGGCCACCATATGATTGCTGATTCATAGAGAACAGAGTTGCCTGTATTTCCTCATCAGAAACAAGCCTAATAAGAGATTCAGCTTCCTGAGTTGAAATGCATGGCAAAGCAAGAGATGAGATTTGGTCTAAATCAGGTATGAATCCATTAGAATTGCCAAGTAGATTGGAGAAGTAATCTATAAAAGCCTGGTCAACAGTAGCTGCAGTAGAAAATAGAGTTCCATGTTCATCATAAATGCTGAAAATATTATCTCTAGCATGCTTGACCTTTAATGATTCGTAGAAGAACTTAGTGTTCTTGTCTCCTTCAACAATCCATTTTTTATGCAGTTGTTGCCTCTTAATATTTGCTTCCAAGCTAAGAGCATTGTTAACCTCCCTGAATAATTTTCCTTCTTCAGCAGCAGCATGAACATCAAGAGGATGCTCCATCATATAGTCTTGTTGTTTCTTCAACTGCTCCTTAAGTGTGGTTGACAGCAAGCTGCCAGTGCCAAAGGTGGAAGCAGCCCACAGTTTGATCTCCTGTTTAATTCTTTTCAATTTCCTACAAAACTTATACATAGGATTACCATAGAATATATAGTCAGAGTTAACTTGAGAAACTAAAACTAGAAAGTGTTCATGCTTAACCCAAGCATTAAAAAATTTAAAACTTCTCTTTTCCCTTCTTAAATGGTGACCAAGAGTTAAGATCAAAGGGGAGTGGTCAGACATTATGGGTTAAGGAAGGAAGACTGACAGGGAAGGCCATAGATTGAGAGCTTGAATATTACAGAAGGCATGATCAATTGTTGTGAAGGTACGAACACCACTATGACTTCTGTTGTTCCAAGAATACTTAGCTCCTGACTTGTTAACCAAGATTAAGTCAGACTCATAAACATCAAGATTGAAAGGTGCAATATCTCTAGGAATAAGAGGAATTCCACCACATTTGTCAGAAAAGTCAAAGCAAGAGTTGAAATCTCCCATAACTACCCAGGGGTGAGATGATTGTCTTAGAGGAGGCAAGGAGTTGAAAAAAGAATTCCTGGAGAGGATAGAGTTGTCAGCGTATACAAAGGTGATGTAGTAGGAGGATTGAGCTTGAGAATCATAGACATGTAAATGGATGTATTGTCTAGTAGTTAGAATAGGAGATAGAGTCAACACTACAGGGTCATAGATAACTAGAATTCTACCATAAGAAGCAGTATCGAGGTTATGAAGGAAGGCCCATTTAGGATTAATATATGCAGCAGCTTTGATGGATAACAATAGATTTAGCTTTGTTTCAAGTAGTCCAAAGAGACATATATCATAAGCAGAAATGATACTTTTAACCTGATCAAGTTTCAAATTACTATGGGCACCTCTGCGATTCCAAGAAGCGATTTTTTTAATCATTAAATAATTATTGAGGTAAGGTGGAGTTATTTCTTCTCTTAGCAGAAAGAGATCTTGTTTCAATTTTCCTAAGCGGTAGAGCTTGTGTGGTGGAAGGATGAGATTTTGAAAAGGAGGTGGAAAGTTCAAGAGGTGGGACAGATTGAGGAGGAGGGGAAGGGATATTTGATGGCCAACCTGGCAACTCAATGGAAAAGTTATAATGAGGTGGGTCAGGAGATTGATTATCAACATTAGAATTGTGCATGGTAATAATTAATTGAGTAACAGAAGTCTCAAAAGACTTGCACCAGGTACTATCAAAATCTGATACAAGAGTATCAGCGTGTGCATGCACATCAGTAGTGGCAGTGTAAACTACCTTGCTACTGCTACAAATAGTAGCAACATTTTTATGTATATGCTGCACCATAGTATTCATGGAAGGAACTGTATTTTCAGATTCATTATCGTCCACAGATTTTGTGATATTCAAGTTAGACTCCTTGAGTAATTCTTCACAATTTACTTCATTAGTGATTTCCCCTTCCTCCTCATCAATAATTTCCAATATGTCTTGCTCATTCTCCTCATTTTGAAGCAAGTTGTATTTGTTATGTGTGGAAACAGTACATGCCCATTCAACACTGAGAGTTTTATTCTGCGCAATAAGTTCAATTTTATTTTCATCATTTCCAACATGATCAGTTGTTTCCTTTATACTTGGCATTTTCAATGCTGTGTCTTCCAACTCTTCACATATACTTCCTTTTTTTTCCCTTATTCTTATTGACTTTTTGCCAGACTTGCTTCACTTTGTCTAGTTTGTCAGAGTTTTTCCCCTTCTTCACCTTGTTCTGATTCACATCACCTTTTTTCTGCTGCTCGTTAATTTCACATAAATTAACATTCCCTTCACATTCAACTTTCTTGCAAGTATTTACCAAATGCCCAAACTTCTTACATATAGTGCAAATTTCTGGTTTCCACAGATAACCAACATTAACCACCTGTTCAGACCCATCAAGCAATTTAACAGTAAAATTTTCAGGTAATTCATTCTTAGGATATACTTCAACTAAGCATTTGGCAAATGAGATACGTTCAAAATTTTTAGTTGATGCATCCATACAAAGGAGTTTTCCAACCCTTGAAGCTAACCAATTAATACCCAATGGAGACCATGCATACAAAGGTATGTTAGATAGCTTAATCCAAACTGGTACAGCTTTGATGCTACTACAACTATTGCCTATATTTTCATCCCAAGGCTTCACTATAAAAAGTTTATTCCTCATCACTACTAGATCAGATTCAGATATTCTTTTCCTATCTTCTTCATTAGAGAAATTGAACAAGAACAGGAACCCATCTGATTTGACAGATATAGATCCACTTAATTTCCATGCCTTTTTAAGGTAATATAGTACTGTCATGTAAGGTAGAGGATTGTCAAGAAAAAAACCAACAAGGTATTCTTTCCACATTGTGTTTCCTGCCTTAACTACTTCAGTAGGTGGCACAATAGCATCTCCGTTGTACTCAAGGTGAATGTCGCGAGGTACATATTTCCCACGTTATTGGGTTTGACTTTAAACAGAGAGTTCCAAGCAAGTTGCGTTTGATTTTGAGGAAGCAAAGAAGGAGGAGAGAGAATCAGAGCTGGAGACTTGGAAGAAGGTTCAGCAACCGAGGCAGAGACTAAGGGAACACTGACACATGGAATTGTAACGACCCCGAAATTTAATTTTATTTAAATTGATAACTAAATAAATTTTTGAATTAAATTTGTGAAAATAATCAATGCGGTGATGCGAGTTTCCCCGAAGTAAAATAAATTCTGTATAAATCATTTAAAATAATTATAAAATATATAGGTATTTGACACAAGTATAAAAGTAAGTAAAACAAATAATTTAAATTAGAATCTGATGGGTTATAATTGGAATATAAATAAATAAGATAAGTTATGTAGTTATGATATAAGTGAATACATTAGCTAAAAATTCAACAACATGTTAACTAGAAATTACAAAGCAAAAGTAAAGAAACACTATGTATTCATATACAAAGAAAGTAAATTATTTGTCAACAAAACAAAAAGAAGAAATATAAACAAAGAAAGTATATTCAAGTTTGCAAAACAAAAGAAGATAACATCTTAATCAGCCAAGTAAAATAATGCAAGGCTAGGATAAGCAAAAGAAAACAAAGTATGGGTAAAAGCTTGCAAATGAAAACATAAAGGACTCTAGCAATTAATGCTATATCATCTCAGCCACCAAACCATATTTTCCAGCCGAGTGAGAAGATGCAATGCAGTGTACAAACGAAAGTAAAAAGGTAAGTGTAAGCTGGTACCTGTTAATTAATGCAGCCACCATAGGAAGAAAAATCTCTGGCATAGTTGTACAAACGAGAAAATGTCAACTTGTACAAAATAATAACCCTGTCTACTTCATTTTCTATATACATATCAAACTTCCTTTACCATCAGTTCATTTTCGTTCCTCTCAAACTAAAATAAGAACAGAGAAATAAAAACAAAAGCAAGATGAGTAAAGATCAAAATTCCAGGCTTTGCTTTTCTTTGCAAAGTCAAGTGAGTGAACTTTAGATCAACAAATTTAAATCAAACACAGAATCGAAGCAAGCATTTTTACAACTGGAACAGCAAGCAAATTAAAAGCCTGATTCAAATGAAGCATCACAAATTCAAGTCAGTTTCAAATTCAATCTTCCAGGCTTGAGTCCCCTGTTCTTTCTTTTTAAGGTGAGCAACTCTTCTTATTTACCTGTGAGTAACATCACTTAATAACAATTTTAACATATAATTCTGATGCATATGTATGTGAAGAAGTGTGTTATACCTTTCTACATGAATGTGCTGTGAATGGTGATATTTTAAGTGCAGATTGTTTACATTATAAACTCTCTGTTTGATTTTTTTTCTTTTCTCTTCCAATGACATGTTTTGGTTAAGAAAATCATTTCTGTAGAATCTACGCAATGTTAGGACTTAGGATTAAAATGAATAATGTTTGTTTGATTATGAAGTAAGTTTTAAAATTTAATACAAGTTAAAATAACCTGTTAAAATTTCTAGGAACTTTGTTTATAGGCAACCAAGTACTAAATTGATAAATTCGAGTGTTACTAAAAGCTAATTCAAGTTTATATCGTGAATGCTTACTGTAATTTATGATTTTTAAAACAAAAACGAATATTTTTAGTTTAGTATTCTTAGAGCAATTGGTATATGAACAAAAAATGCATTTTTACGAATTTTTGACGATCGAATCAATAATAAATGTTGAGATTTGTTTTGGAGCAAGCTTGATGACCTACGAAAATTGGAAAAATGTTAAAAGAATTTCCTACTGCGTGAATTAAGGGGACGAGTTAGATTTAGGGTTTAGGTGCTGATGGGTTTATCTGTTTTCGCGAGTTCTGTGCGACATCGTTGGAGTTAGAGACTCGATCGGTCGTGGGTATTTGGGTTCAAGGTTTCATGGTGAAGCAGGGGCAGGAGTCTCGAGGCGTCAGGCGATCGGAGACATAGGGACGAGGAAAATTTGTAGATGACGGTTCCTGTGCAGCTTCATCCCTTGGGACGTGATCGTGTTCGAATTTGATGCCGTGGTCAATGGAGTTGCCGGAGTGGTCAGATGGATGGAGAAAGTTGAAAGCAACTTGCTCGATGGTGAGACGACGCCTGGAAGTGAATGACGGCGACGTGCACGTGCACGAGCCTGGTGGTCTGTACTCTCGTGAGTTAACTCGAAGCATTGCCGAGTATTCCTAGTGTTGGACTCGAAGTATATATAGGAATGGCTCGGGTAAAAGTTTGGGTTCAGATTTCTCAAATCTGTTTGTTTTCTGGAATTTTAAACTGGGAAAAAAGAAGAAGAGAAGAAACAGGGACGAGTAGAGGAAAGGAAGAAGAGAACACAGGGAAGAAGGGAGAGTGGCACGGGAAAGAACAGAGAAGGTCGCGAGTATTACTCGGGGAAATGAAGGGAGAGGCTCGAGTTTAACTCAAGTAAACTGGGAATATTTCTAGGGTTGGTATTCAAAGTACTAGCTGAATAAAACCTATGTTATTTCATCTTAAACAAAGTTTAAGCACTGATGACCGAAATTAATGAATCCATTTAAGTTTTAATTAACTGACTGAATACTTAAGAATGTAGTAAATCTTAATTAATATTTTAATTAAGTAATTAATGTAGAATAAGTTTTAAATTTAATTAACATTAAAGCCTTTTAAGTTAGTAACTAATTTATCTAAAGTAATTGAGGAAGATTTTAAAATGTTAATTAAAATAAATAATTATTATTAATTAATTGTTTAAAAAGAGTTAGGGATAATCGCTTATGGTAATTAATTAAGAATAATTAATTTAATGGTAATAAATTAAGGGTTGATTAATTTATAAATGAATTAATTAAGGGGGATTTATTTAAAGGATAATTGAAAAATTAAAGGTTAATTACTTAATAAAATAAGAGTTGATGAATTACCATTAAAGGTTTATTTATTTATTATAAATGGATAGTTAATAAATGATTAAAGAAAAAATTAATCAAAATAATTTATAAAGTATTGAAGTTAATTAACCAGGATTAGAAATTTATTCTTAAGAAATTTATCTGATTTGAATTAATCAGATATTAACCGACCTTACTTATGAATATTTGGATTCTATTGATTTGATTGTTTGATATCCCTGATATATAATGCTATGTGATACACCCTGATTTATGTTGTGATCTGTAGTTTACTTACCTGTGATATATATCTGTGATCTGTGAATGAACAATAAGCGTTATAGTTTATATCGCTTATCAACTATATCCTGTATTTTGTTATGTGATGATTGATGTTGCACTATTGTGTTGAACCCCTGGACCACACTTATACAAACACCAATATGGATTTCACGTGGAAATCGGTTAAGTCACAGATAATTTAAATTTGATGTTTTTGAAATTGAAATTTTAATTTCAATTGATTTTGAAATTTGAAATTTGGATTTAAAATAAAAAGTGAAAAGCTTTTGAAATAGAATTTCAAAGATAAAAGTTATTTTGAATAACTTAATCGAGTTTTGAAAATTTAAATAATTAGATTTAAATTTGAATTCAAGTTTGAAATTAAATCTATGATTTGGAAACTAGGGATAAAAGATGATATAAATGTGTTTGTATGAATTAAACCAATTTAAAGTATTAATTTGGGAATTTGAATTTAAACCAAGGATTTCAACTCGTATGAATGAATCAGATTTCCAAATTGAAAACTGTTGTTTTAAAGGAATAAAAGCTTTCAGATAAGAAGTGAAATTCCAATTTAGGTAAAGGAATTTCAAGATTAAATTGAAAAAATGTTTTTTCCAAGTTATGAATGAATTGTTTTTGAAAGCTATGAATTAAATCTGTCTATTTTTAACAGATTTAAAAGTGATGTTTTGTTTAAACCATTCGAAATGAAATTGTTTTGAAAACTATAAGTTAAATCTTTGATTTAAAGATTTAACGAGTTAATTAAACTGAAATGGAAATCGATTTGGAAAATCTATGAATGAATCTTTGTGAAATTAAGTGAACTTTGTGAATTGAATCTTTTTTGTTTAAAAAGATTAAAATGGTAATTTGTTAAACCATTTGTAAAGAAAGTTTGGGTTTAAGTTGTGACTTAATTGAAATCCCAATATCCGTATGTTTTTAAATATTTTGCTCACTATTCGGGTTAGCCGGGAAAGGACCTTTGGGTCGTATAACTCATTCCGAATAGTGATACGTCGTATATGGATAGCATTTGAAGACCGCTGTTGAAGACCGGATATTTTTCGAAAATGAAAGGACAACCTGTCGAATGTCTCTGCACTAAGTCGCGCTGGTATAGAGATTTATATCACTCTTTTGTGACGGGAAGTCCGGACGTGATTGGAAATTATCCGGAATTGCAAGGGCTTCGTGAGAAGTGCCTTCGGTTCTGTTCGAACCCGGAACAGACTTGTATGGATACATGTCTGACATTACACTTTGAGATATAAAGCCGATTTCTTTCAAATACATATCTGTTGGTGGCGGAGAATTTATTCTCTTAGCTTAACACCCTTCTCTGAGACGTACGAGCTCAGAGGTTATGTAGTTGAAATTTATCAGCGATATATCCCAATTTGGTAATGTGGCATGCTGAGTGTTGCTGTGTGATGATCAGTGTTTGATCATTTGTGATATGATCATTTGTTTGATCTTATATCTTTGTGATCATAGGTTGATCATTTGTTAGACCCGAAGCATGGCTTTGTTAACAAAGCGTAGCTTTGTGGACGAGACTTCGTCGGACCTCACACCCCGGAAATGGTCAAAACAGGAAGGATGCAGCAAGGTTCTAGGGAGTAGTGCCCCTTAGTGTACGTCATTCCTTCTGGATAAAGGTGGTATCATGGTATGGAGCCCAGATACTTAACCTCTGTGGTTGCTGCAAGTTTATTACTTTGTGGTTGTTGCGAATCGAGGATCCTCAGGAAGATCGGTGACGATCGGGGGATGGCATACGCGTGTCAGTAGTTACCTATTTTTGCAGAGGTAACCCGGCCTTGTGTTGGCAGAGATCCGGTTAGGTTCTCGGGTCGGGTCGTCTATTCCAGGGACGTACCCATCGTGGATAGGAAGTTCCTTAGCCTGACCATTTGTTGGAAATCCAAAGAAACAATACGTGACTTGTACGGTTTTAGTTGTATTACCTGCCATGGAATGTGGCGGTAACCTGCTATTGAACATGGTAGCTATAGTAGGCATACGATACTGGTCGTATGTTGGCTAAGATTGATATTCTATTTTCGAAATGTTTTCTACACTATGCACTAATAATAATATCAAAAATGATTTGATTTTGCGTAGTAAGCATCTTTGACTATCATAAGAAGAAATCTCCTCCAATTCTGCGTTTGCATTGTGTGTGTGGCGGGAGGTCTTATGGTAGTTTCATTTTCCAAAAAGCACTGCGAATTGACTTTAAAAATCTCTGCTATTTGTTTTAAAAAGATAAACTGTTTTTGTTGCTCACACCAGTCCCATGACTGATCCGGAGTTTATTATTCCCTTCCTAAACTCTGGGTGCCCACTATTTTCCACACGGGCAGTCTAGAGTTGGGTTTTTCAGCTATTCAGGTTGAGTAGATTATCTGGAGCTAGTTCAGTTCTTGGAGTTCATGGACTGACGTTGCTTATCTTGGAGCATTCTATTGGAGACATTCTATCCGCTGTTGGTGTTATCTATTTTCTTTTCCGCTGCTATTTGTTGTATCATATCTCTGATGTATATTGATATTCATTGTATCACTCTGTTGTATCAGATATTGTATATCAATGTATTATTCATTTATTCCGCTATGTTATTTACTTAATCTTGTTATAAGCTCCCGAGAACCAGATTCGGCATTTGAATCTACGGCATTTTGAGTACAAGTGAAGTACGGGTGCCGATTTTCGAAGGTCGACTTTTGGGTCTTGACAAGTGGTATCAGAGCTAAGGTTGAACTTTAGCTCAGGAGTATAACACGTTAAGTAGCTCATTAGAGATAGAGTGAAGTAAACTCTAGAATGAGTAATCCTTAAGATATCCGTCTGAACGTCTCAGTAAATTCTCTTACTATCCACTGATAGTGAGTATGAGTGCAAGAAGAGGACGAGATAGGGGACAGGGAAATACGAGTATAAATGGTCAATACTCTGTAACAACAAGGAAGTAATCTTTTTTCTATCAATCTCTTTTGTTCAGCATCTTTTCTCAATTCTTCGATGATTTCTGGTAGATCCAGGAAGAAGATTCGATATATATTCATATGGGACGTAAACTCCGGATAAGCCAAAATTGTTTATATGGATGAATTGATTGCATTGGTTGCTATGGTTGATAGGTATATTTTAGTTTTAAACTAAAAAGTTTTGAAATCGTATCCATATATCTATCTATTCCTTTGGTCCGGATATGTTCTACGAATAGTTAGTTATCCCTTTGAACTAACCGATGCCCTTGTATATTTCGTAGATCTGGATAACCCGAGTATCTTGTGAAGTGTTAAACAGATTCGTTCTTGTATCTGTTATTGATATTCTGATTTGGTGAGCCAAATGCAGAATAAATGTTCAGTTTGAGTTGATGAAATATTCTTCATCTATCTTTTTGTCTCCTTGGTAATTTCGAGGATGAAATTCTTTTAAGGGGGGAAGTTTGTAACGACCCCGAAATTTAATTTTATTTAAATTGATAACTAAATAAAATTTTGAATTAAATTTGTGAAAATAATCAATGCGGTGATGCGAGTTTCCCCGAAGTAAAATAAATTCTGTATAAATCATTTAAAATAATTATAAAATATATAGGTATTTGACACAAGTATAAAAGTAAGTAAAACAAATAATTTAAATTAGAATCTGATGGGTTATAATTGGAATATAAATAAATAAGATAAGTTATGTAGTTATGATATAAGTGAATACATTAGCTAAAAATACAACAACATGTTAACTAGAAATTACCAAGCAAAAGTAAAGAAACACTATGTATTCATATACAAAGAAAGTAAATTATTTGTCAACAAAACAAAAAGAAGAAATATAAACAAAGAAAGTATATTCAAGTTTGCAAAACAAAAGAAGATAACATCTTAATCAGCCGAGTAAAATAATGCAAGGCTAGGATAAGCAAAAGAAAACAAAGTATGGGTAAAAGCTTGCAAATGAAAACATAAAGGACTCTAGCAATTAATGCTATATCATCTCAGCCACCAAACCATATTTTCCAGCCGAGTGAGAAGATGCAATGCAGTGTACAAACGAAAGTAAAAAGGTAAGTGTAAGCTGGTACCTGTTAATTAATGCAGCCACCATTGGAAGAAAAATCTCTGGCATAGTTGTACAAACGAGAAAATGTCAACTTGTACAAAATAATAACCCTGTCTACTTCATTTTCTATATACATATCAAACTTCCTTTACCATTAGTTCATTTTCGTTCCTCTCAAACTAAAATAAGAACAGAGAAATAAAAACAAAAGCAAGATGAGTAAAGATCAAAATTCCAGGCTTTGCTTTTCTTTGCAAAGTCAAGTGAGTGAACTTTAGATCAACAAATTTAAATCAAACACAGAATCGAAGCAAGCATTTTTACAACTGGAACAACAAGCAAATTAAAAGCCTGATTCAAATGAAGCATCACAAATTTAAGTCAGTTTCAAATTCAATCTTCCAGGCTTGAGTCCCCTGTTCTTTCTTTTTAAGGTGAGCAACTCTTCTTATTTACCTGTGAGTAACATCACTTAATAACAATTTTAACATATAATTCTGATGCATATGTATGTGAAGAAGTGTGTTATACCTTTCTACATGAATGTGCTGTGAATGGTGATATTTTAAGTGCAGATTGTTTACATTATAAACTCTCTGTTTGATTTTTTTTTCTTTTCTCTTCCAATGACATGTTTTGGTTAAGAAAATCATTTCTGTAGAATCTACGCAATGTTAGGACTTAGGATTAAAATGAATAATGTTTGTTTGATTATGAAGTAAGTTTTAAAATTTAATACAAGTTAAAATAACCTGTTAAAATTTCTAGGAACTTTGTTTACAGGCAACCAAGTACTAAATTGATAAATTCGAGTATTACTAAAAGCTAATTCAAGTTTATATCGTGAATGCTTACTGTAATTTATGATTTTTAAAACAAAAACGAATATTTTTAGTTTAGTATTCTCAGAGCAATTGGTATATGAACAAAAAATGCATTTTTACGAATTTTTGACGATCGAATCAATAATAAATGTTGAGATTTGTTTTGGAGCAAGCTTGATGACCTACGAAAATTGGAAAAATGTTAAAAGAATTTCCTACTGCGTGAATTAAGGGGACGAGTTAGATTTAGGGTTTAGGTGCTGATGGGTTTATCTGTTTTCGCGAGTTCTGTGCGACATCGTTGGAGTTAGAGACTCGATCGGTCGTGGGGATTTGGGTTCGAGGTTTCATGGTGAAGCAGGGGCAGGAGTCTCGAGGCATCAGGCGATCGGAGACATAGGGACGAGGAAAATTTGTAGATGATGGTTCCTGTGCAGCTTCATCCCTTGGGACGTGATCGTGTTCGAATTTGATGCCGTGGTCAATGGAGTTGCCGGAGTGGTCAGATGGATGGAGAAAGTTGAAAGCAACTTGCTCGATGGTGAGACGACGCCTGGAAGTGAATGACGGCGACGTGCACGTGCACCGTGCACGAGCCTGGTGGTCTGTACTCTCGTGAGTTAACTCGAAGCATTGCCGAGTATTCCTAGTGTTGGACTCGAAGTATATATAGGAATGGCTCGGGTAAAAGTTTGGGTTCAGATTTCTCAAATCTGTTTGTTTTCTGAAATTTTAAACTGGGAAAAAAAAAGAAGAGAAGAAACAGGGATGAGTAGAGGAGAGGAAGAAGAGAACACGGGGAAGAAGGGAGAGTGGCACGGGAAAGAACAGAGAAGGTCGCGAGTATTACTCGGGGAAATGAAGGGAGAGGCTCGAGTTTAACTCAAGTAAACTGGGAATATTTCTCGGGTTGGTATTCAAAGTACTAGCTGAATAAAACCTATGTTATTTCATCTTAAACAAAGTTTAAGCACTGATGACCGAAATTAATGAATCCATTTAAGTTTTAATTAACTGATTGAATACTTAAGAATGTAGTAAATCTTAATTAATATTTTAATTAAGTAATTAATGTAGAATAAGTTTTAAATTTAATTAACATTAAAGCCTTTTAAGTTAGTAACTAGTTTATCTAAAGTAATTGAGGCAGATTTTAAAATGTTAATTAAAATAAATAATTATTATTAATTAATTGTTTAAAAAGAGTTAGGGATAATCGCTTATGGTAATTAATTAAGAATAATTAATTTAATGGTAATAAATTAAGGGTTGATTAGTTTATAAATGAATTAATTAAGGGGGATTTATTTAAAGGATAATTGAAAAATTAAAGGTTAATTACTTAATAAAATAAGAGTTGATGAATTACCATTAAAGGTTTATTTATTTATTATAAATGGATAGTTAATAAATGATTAAAGAAAAAATTAATCAAAATAATTTATAAAGTATTGAAGTTAATTAACCAGGATTAGAAATTTATCTGATTTGAATTAATCAGATATTAACCGACCTTACTTATGAATATTTGGATTCTATTGATTTGATTGTTTGATATCCCTGATATATAATGCTTTGTGATACACCCTGATTTATGTTGTGATCTGTAGTTTACTTACCTGTGATATATATCTGTGATCTGTGAATGAACAATAAGCGTTATAGTTTATATCGCTTATCAACTATATCCTGTATTTTGTTATGTGATGATTGATGTTGCACTATTGTGTTGAACCCCTGGACCACACTTATACACACACCAATATGGATTTCACGTGGAAATCGGTTAAGTCACAGATAATTTAAATTTGATGTTTTTGAAATTGAAATTTTAATTTCAATTGATTTTGAAATTTGAAATTTGGGTTTAAAATAAAAAGTGAAAAGCTTTTGAAATAGAATTTCAAAGATAAAAGTTATTTTGAATAACTTAATCGAGTTTTGAAAATTTAAATAATTAGATTTAAATTTGAATTCAAGTTTGAAATTAAATCTATGATTTGGAAACTAGGGATAAAAGATGATATAAATGTGTTTGTATGAATTAAACCAATTTAAAGTATTAATTTGGGAATTTGAATTTAAACCAAGGATTTCAACTCGTATGAATGAATCAGATTTCCAAATTGAAAACTGTTGTTTTAAAGGAATAAAAGCTTTCAGATAAGAAGTGAAATTCCAATTTAGGTAAAGGAATTTCAAGATTAAATTGAAAAAATGTTTTTTCCAAGTTATGAATGAATTGTTTTTGAAAGCTATGAATTAAATCTGTCTATTTTTAACAGATTTAAAAGTGATGTTTTGTTTAAACCATTCGAAATGAAATTGTTTTGAAAACTATAAGTTAAATCTTTGATTTAAAGATTTAACGAGTTAATTAAACTGAAATGGAAATCGATTTGGAAAATCTGTGAATGAATCTTTTTGAAATTAAGTGAACTTTGTGAATTGAATCTTTTTTGTTTAAAAAGATTAAAATGGTAATTTGTTAAACCATTTGTAAAGAAAGTTTGGGTTTAAGTTGTGACTTAATTGAAATCCCAATATCCGTATGTTTTTAAATATTTCGCTCACTATTCGGGTTAGCCGGGAAAGGACCTTTGGGTCGTATAACTCATTCCGAATAGTGATACGTCGTATATGGATAGCATTTGAAGACCGGTGTTGAAGACCGGATATTTTTCGAAAATGAAAGGACAACCTGTCGAATGTCTCTGCACTGAGTCGCGCCGGTATAGAGATTTATATCACTCTTTTGTGACGGGAAGTCCGGACATGATTGGAAATTATCAGGAATTGCAAGGGCTTCGTGAGAAGTGCCTTCGGTTCTGTTCGAACCCGGAACAGACTTGTATGGATACATGTCTGACATTACACTTTGAGATATAAAGCCGATTTCTTTCAAATACATATCTGTTGGTGGCGGAGAATTTATTCTCTTAGCTTAACACCCTTCTCTGAGACGTACGAGCTCAGAGGTTATGTAGTTGAAATTTATCAGCGATATATCCCAATTTGGTAATGTGGCATGCTGAGTGTTGCTGTGTGATGATCAGTGTTTGATCATTTGTGATATGATCATTTGTTTGATCTTATATCTTTGTGATCATAGGTTGATCATTTGTTTGACCCGAAGCATGGCTTTGTGAACAAAGCGTAGCTTTGTGGACGAGACTTCGTCGGACCTCACACCCCGAAAATGGTCAAAACAGGAAGGATGCAGCAAGGTTCTAGGGAGTAGCGCCCCTTAGTGTATGTCATTCCTTCTGGATAAAGGTGGTATCATGGTATGGAGCCCAGATACTTAACCTCTGTGGTTGCTGCAAGTTTATTACTTTGTGGTTGTTGCGAATCGAGGATCCTCGGGAAGATCGGTGACGATCGGGGGATGGCATACGCGTGTCAGTAGTTACCTATTTTTGTAGAGGTAACCCGACCTTGTGTTGGCAGAGATCCGGTTAGGTTCTCGGGTCGTCTATTCCAGGGACGTACCCATCGTGGATAGGAAGTTCCTTAGCCTGACCATTTGTTGGAAATCCAAAGAAACAATACGTGACTTGTACGGTTTTAGTTGTATTACCTGCCATGGAATGTGGCGGTAACCTGCTATTGAACATGGTAGCTATAGTAGGCATACGATACTGGTCGTATGTTGGCTAAGATTGATATTCTATTTTCGAAATGTTTTCTACACTATGCACTAATAATAATATCAAAAATGATTTGATTTTGCGTAGTAAGCATCTTTGACTATCATAAGAAGAAATCTCCTCCAATTCTGCGTTTGCATTGTGTGTGTGGCGGGAGGTCTTATGGTAGTTTCATTTTCCAAAAAGCATTGCGAATTGACTTTAAAAATCTCTGCTATTTGTTTTAAAAAGATAAACTGTTTTTGTTGCTCACACCAGTCCCATGACTGATCCGGAGTTTATTGTTCCCTTCCTAAACTCTGGGTGCCCACTATTTTCCACACGGGCAGTCTAGAGTTGGGTTTTTCATCTATTCAGGTTGAGTAGATTATCTGGAGCTAGTTCAGTTCTTGGAGTTCATGGACTGACGTTGCTTATCTTGGAGCATTCTATTGGAGACATTCTATCCGCTATTGGTGTTATCTATTTTCTTTTCCGCTGCTATTTGTTGTATCATATCTCTGATGTATATTGATATTCATTGTATCACTCTGTTGTATCAGATATTGTATATCAATGTATTATTCATTTATTCCGCTGTGTTATTTACTTAATGTTGTTATAAGCTCTCGAGAACCAGATTCGGCATTTGAATCTACGGCATTTTGAGTACAAGTGAAGTACGGGTGCCGATTTTCGAAGGTCGACTTTTGGGTCTTGACAGGAATGGTAGATGGAACAGGTTCTGGCAGAGAACGATGGGGAGAGGCAGAAGGAGGTACAAGTATGGGGGATGAAGGACAAGGCTGAAGAGAAGAGAAGGGATGGGATAGGTCAGATGGAAAAGAAGTCAAATTTGGAGGGGTCCCCATTTTTGAAGGAAAAGAATGGTTGTGTAATATTTTTTCGAAAGGATTAGTTAATAGAATAATTTGGCTAATTAACTTTATCTAATAGGAAAATGATCATTATATTAGTTCAAATTAAAAGAGTTAATTAATTAAATCTATTGAAAGAAAATTTACTATTCGATCATTTCAAATATTAATAAACTGTATAAATTGTTTATACAAGGTTTGAAACCGTGAAGAAATGATCAAAATGGAAAATGGACTGCGAATTAAAATCAAAGGTGAGATCTTCTCACTCAAACAAAAGGTTTTGTTTAATTTTAAATAGTGTTGAAGGCTATAATTTAGCCGAATGTATTTTTGGTATCGTTGGATACTAGAAATAAATGAAATTGGATTTTTGAAATTAAAGTTCAAAATTTTTAGTAAATTCTTTTTGAAAGAATTGAGTGAATTTAAAAGAAGGAATTTTAAAAGTATAAAGTTGATTTTGAAATCTTATCGAATTATTTTCAAAAATTGGAAAAGATATTAACAAGTGGGTTTTGAAAATATTGTGTAAAAATTGAAGAATTTATTGAAAGTGGAATTTTAAACCATTTGGAAGGAATAAAAGGATTTATTTAAAAGGTGATAAATTTCTAGAAATCCAATTGATAATTGATTTGATATTTTGAAAATAAATCTTTGAGGAATCGATAAGAAAATTTATTTGGTGTTTGAATGAAAATTGATTTTTGTGTTGAGAATAAATTTGGAAATCGATTTGTAAAAATGGTTTGGTATTTGGGATTAAAATTAGAATCAATTTGAAATTTGATTCGGTGTTGAAGTAAATTTAGAAATCAATTTGGAATTTGATTTGGGGTTCGAAATAAAATTGAGAAATCAATTTGGAATTTGATTTGGTGTTTGAAAGTGAATATTTGAGAAATCGATTTGAAAATCGTATAAAAGTGAATATTTGGGAATGTAAATTCTAAATAGAATTTATAAAGGAAAGGGAAATTTGTTTTAAAAATAAATAATGATTTATTTTTAAAGTGTGGAAATAAATTTACAGATTTGGGATGTAAATTTGAAATAAATCGATAAGGAATTATTTAATTGGTTTAAATGGACCATTTTGTGATGAAGTGTGAAAATGTGATTTGAAATTTGTTTTCAAAGTGATGAAGTGTGAAATGTGATTTGAAATTTGTTTTCAAAGTGGTATCAGAGCATATGGTTAAGCGATAACCTTGGCTCTGTTGGGTGTTACTCATTAGAGATAGAGTCAGTAGTACTCTAGAATGAGTGTGAGTGTAATAATAGATATGAGCGCGCATTTGTTAGTGAATACAAAATTTGTTTTGTATTGTGTTGACTTATCGGTTGATTGTTTATAGATTCTGGTCGGTGCAGTCTGGCCAACTGTAATCGATAGGGGTTTCTAAACTCTTAAACAAGATAAACTGACACAGTATTGTTTTAAATTGGGTAAATGAAATAATTTGCCCAAAACTATTTTTGTGTAGAAAAGAAATGATTTTTCTATGGATTATTAAAGTATATGGATGCTTGGTTGTTAGGAAGTGATAATATTGAATTATTATCATTGTTGTATGGAAAATGAATAAGAAATAAAATGTATAACCAAAGATTGGTGATAAATTCATTTAAAGAATGAAATTTATAAATATGAATTGAAAGTATAAGGAAATGAATTCATATACGAATGAGATTTGTAAATTGTAAATGTGATTTATAATTGGAAATAGAATTCCAGAAAAATATTTGAAAATTTGATTGGAACAAGATTCAAATTGAAAAGGAATGAATTTGTGAATGAACAAATGAAGCTACATTTGTAAATAAATGAATTGGAATTGAATAATGTAATGAGATTTGATTGAATCAAGTCGAAGAGGAAATCCAAACTTGGAAAAAAATAAAAAATAAAATGGACTGAATTCAAGTAAACTAACTTGATGATGTATTAATTCATGAAGTAAATGAACTGGAAGTTGAATTAGTTAAAGTTGAGTTGTGAGCTAAGTTAAAAAAAATGGTTTGAATTTGTATGTAAATTCAAGTAAGTAAAAGAAATAAATTGAAAATTTCCTTGTTATTGATAAAATAAAGTCGAGATGACTTGAATATGGAAATTTGAAATTTAAAAGAAAAATTGTGAAATGGTTTCAAATAAACCGAATATGAATATGAAATGTAAATTATATTTAATGGAATCAATTGGAAATGAAATGGAATTAAAATAAATTGAGATGGTATCAATTTAAATTAGTTATAAACTAGAATGGATATTCTATTAAGTGAATATCGTTGAATTTGCATAGAAATGATTGTCGTTTGACGCAAATGAGATTATCTAAAAATCTATGAGTTAATGAAAGCAAATAAATTGATTTTTAAATCAACTGAAATAGATATGAGTTTGTTCTGTTTAAAAATAAATAGAATGTGAGATTCTGATATTGTTTCTATTTTTCTGTTCTTTCTTTTCTTCTGTCTTCTTCTACCTCTTCTTTTTAACCCTAATGGTTCGGTTTTTCGGCATTCGATTGCGTGGCATTTGATACAGTGGACGTATTAATGTCGACTTTCGAGCGTCGAATAGTCGTATCGTTACATGGTCATTGTCTTGAAAATTTAAGTCATTTGCTTGTCAAAACTTCCAACAAAAATAAAGTTATCATAGCAAATAGACAATAGTTCAACTCGTTGTTTCGGTTGATAACAAAGTGTAACTATGAAATGGATCCTTAGTTGATTATCAAAGTTTATCAAAGTGGTACTTTCATTTCTTTTCAATAACAAGTTAAATCAAAAAAGTAAAAATAGTGCTTGGATTTCAATTGCTTATTCTCTCTTATTTGAAAATTTTATTGATATTAACAATATTTACATATGCCTAACTCAGGTAAACTGAGGCCAGATATATTACCCATGCACTGCCTTGCGGATTGATGTGAGGGGAATACAGAGCGTGGCGAGTGAACACACAAGTGTGAACACTTATCGACTGTAGGCGTTATTAAAAAGAATTTTTATATACATACACCTAACTCAGATAAACTGAAGCCAGATATACCGATCATGCACTGCCTTCCGGGCTTACGTGAGAAGGGTATAGAGCATGGCGAGTGAACTCATGAGTGTGAACACATGACTCTAGGTGTTAAATATATATATATATATATATACATATATACAAATGTTTTTTTTCTTTGTTTTTTTAGAAAGAGAGAGTTTTGCAAAATCATCTAAGCACCATTTAACTTAGAAGATAAAAATGTTATATCCTTTACTTTAAATTTACCATTTTTTTAAACAAAGATTTTCAATTAGAACATACTTTATAATTAACACATATGAACCTTCCTATATACTAGTTAAACCATTATTATTTGTAATCAAACTTCATTTTTATTTTTGTTAAGACAAATAAATTTTCAAAATTTTCAATTTATTAACCAAACCTTATACTTATATCCCATAGTGTTTCCTCAAAAATAAATCAAAATGCTAAAAAAAATGTTTTTGAGATTTGAAATTTTGAGATTTTTTTTTAAGTTAAAAGAAAAATGAAAATTCAAAATTCCATGAAAGTAAAAAATGAAAATGAGACTCCCCCCAAACTTAATTTTGACTGTGTCCCCACAGTCAATGCATGATATAATGAGTGTAACGGGGAAAACTATGTACATATTTACAAAAGAGGGTTAACATTCTTACTAGACGTAGCTTGGCTCATGAAGGATCATGAGCTCCTCCTCTTTGTTATTTGGAAATTCCAAGAAATGTTTCAAATGATGACCGTTGACTTTGAAAATCGATCCATCCCTGGGGTGTTCTATTTCTACGGCACCATGTGGAAAAACAGTTCGTACCACAAATGGTCTGGTCCATCTCGATCTAAGTTTCCCAGGGAATAAATGAAGTCTTGAGTCATATAAAAGAACTTTTTGGTTAGGCGAAAATGTTTTCCTTAGGATTGACTTGTCATGAAAAACTTTGGTTTTTTCTTTGTAAATTCTCTCGTTTTCATATGCTTCATTCCTAAGTTCTTCTAGTTCGTTGAGTTGTAGTTTTCGGTTTTCGCCAGCTTTCTCAAGATCGAAGTTTATGTTCTTAATTGCCCACAGCGCTTTGTGTTCGATTTCAACGGGTAAATGGCAAGCTTTACCGTAAACTAAACGAAATGGGGACATCCCAAGGTTAGTTTTAAAAGCAGTACGGTAAGCCCAAAGCGCGTCGGTCAACTTTTGAGACCAATCTTTTCGATTTTTATTGACAATTTTCTCCAAGATTTGTTTTATTTGTCGATTTGAAACTTCAACTTGGCCACAAGTCTGAGGATGATACGGAGTGGATAACTTGTGGGTTATCGAGTATTTTTTCATTAAAGTTTCAAAAGAACGGTTGCAAAAATGCGTTCCGTTATCACTGATTACTGTGCGAGGTGTTCCAAACCTCGAAAAGATGTTTTCTTTGAGAAATTTCACAACAATTTTATGGTCGTTGGTTTTGCAAGGAATGACTTAGACCCATTTTGAAATGTAATCGACAGCGAGAAGGATATACAAGTTTCCAAAAGAATTGGGAAAAGGTCCCATAAAGTCGATACCCCAAACATCAAAGATTTCGATCGTAAGAATGGGGTTTAGAGGCATCATATCTCGTCGAGAAATTCGTCCAAGCATTTGACATCGATCACAAGTTTTACAAAATTCAAACGAGTCTTTGAAAAGAGAAGGCCAATAGAAACCACATTGAAGCACTTTTTCCGCAGTTTTTCAAGGACCGAAATGTCCACCACACGCTTAATCGTGGCAAAATGAAAGAACACTCCTAATCTCATTATCCGAAATGCAACGTCGGATGATTTGGTTGGGACAATATTTGAACAAGTATGGATCGTCCCAATAGAAATACTTCACTTAGGACATGAATTTGCATTTGTCTTGTTTGGACCATGATGAGGGAGTTTCTTTAGTGACTAAGTAGTTCACTATATCAGCATACCATGGGTCGATAGAAATTGAAAGGAGTTGTTCATCGGGAAAGTTTTCATTGATTGGCAAAGAAGATGGTGCGTTCGGAAGACGAGACAAGTGATCGGCTATGACATTATCAGATCCTTTTTTTCTTTAATTGTAAGGTCAAATTCTTGAAGTAAAAGGATCCAACGAATCAAACGGGATTTAGCATCCTTTTTAGCGAAGAGATATCGAAGCGCAGAGTGGTCCGTGTACACAGTAATGTGTGAACCTATCAAGTATTGTCGAAATTTTTCGAGAGCAAAAACGACAGCTAGAAGCTCTTTTTCGGTTGTTGTGTAGTTGAGTTGAGCGTCGTTCAAAGTCATACTCGCGTAATAAATGACGTGAAGGATCTTGTTGATGCGTTGTCCTAAGACAGCACCAACGGCAAAGTTCAAAGCATCACACATTATTTCGAAAGGAAGATCCCAATTGGGCGCACAAATGATTGGAGTAGAAATGAGTTCATTCTTAAGATGTTCAAAAGAAGAAATACAATCAGAGTTAAAATCGAAAGGAATGTCTTTTTTAAGAAGAGTCATCAAAGGACGATCGATTTTAGTAAAGTCTTTCACAAAGCGTCGGTAAAAGCCAGCGTGTCCTAGAAATGATCGAATGTCCTTAACAGTTTTGGGAATGGGTAGATTTGAAATGACATCGATTTTCGCTTTGTCTACCTCAATGCCTTTATTTGAGATGATATGTCTAAGGACTATGCCTTGTTTGACCATAAAGTGGCATTTTTCCCAATTCAAAGTCAAATGTTTTTCTTTACATCGATTTAGAACCAATTCGAGATGATGTAAACATTGGGAAAAAGAATCGCCAAAGATCGAGAAATCTTCCATAAAAACTTCTAGAAAGCGTTCAATCATGTCGGAAAAGATTCCAACCATGCATCGTTCGAAGGTTGCAGGAGCGTTACAAAGTTCGAATGGCATACGTCGATAAGCAAAGGTACCGAATGGACACGTGAAAGTCGTTTTCTCTTGATCTTCGGGAGCGATGGGAATTTGGTTATAGCCGGAATAACCATCGAGGAAGCAGTAGAATTCATGGCCGGCTAAACATTCGAGCATTTGGGCAATGAAAGGAAGAGGGAAGTGATCTTTTCGTGTTGCAGCATTTAGTTTTCGATAGTCAATGCAAACACGTCAACCCGTTTGAGTACGAGTTGGAATAAGTTCATTTGAATCGTTCTTGACAATGGTTAGCCCAGACTTTTTCTGTACAACGTGAATTGGGCTAACCCATGAACTATCGGAGATTGGGTAAATGATTCCATTGTCGAGAAGTTTAAGAATTTCATCACGCACCGCATCTTTCATTTTTGGATTAAGCCTTAATTGTGCGTCACGAACAGGCTTGGCATTGTCGATTAAATGGATGCGATGTTGGACAAGAGCGGGACTAATTCCCTTTATATCGAAAATGGACCACCCTATCGCTTCCTTGTTTTTCGAAAGGATAGAGAGTAACGATGTTTCTTGATCAGGAGAGAGAGTTGCGGAAATTATGACGGGCAACGTTTTGTCTTCACCTAAGTATGCGTACTTAAGGTGATCAGGAAGAGGTTTGAGCTCTAACTTCGGGAGTTTTCGATCAACGATTTGGGTTGAGATTCGGACTCAACTGGAAGCGATTCAAAGGGAAGAGTGTATTCAATCACGTTGGGTATTTCGTGAAACAATTTTTCGTACTCGGCCTCGCGTTCATTATTAAGATCAAGTGTTTCGTTTTCAAAGTTTTCTTGAATGGCACTAACTTCCAACGTTTGGTCACAAGGTTCGTTCGATTGGTTTTCAAGATTGAAAATGTTGAGGTCCAAAGTCATGTTTCCAAAAGAGATTTTCATCGATCCATTACGACAATTGATTAAGGCGTTCAAGGTAGCTAAGAATGGTCGGCCTAAAATCAATGGAATTTGACTCGCGAGATTTGACACTGGTTGTGTTTCAAGAACGATAAAATCAACGGGGAATATGAATTGCCCTACTCGAATGAGCACGTCTTCGATTTCTCCCACGAGCTTCTTAATGGAACGATTAGCGAATTGAAGCATTACTTTTGTGGGTTTGAGCTCACCTAAGCCTAACTGTTCGTACACAGAGTATGGAATCAAGTTGACACTCGCACCTAAGTCTATCAAGCATTTGTTAATCGTCTTGTCTCCAATTGTACACGAAATCGTAGGGCAGCCAGGATCTTTGTATTTTACGGGCATGGATTGGGACAAGACTTCACTCAAACTAGTGGCTAAGAAGACTTTTTTGGGCACTTGAGTGTGTCGCTTTTGGGTACACAAGTCCTTAAGAAATTTCGCGTAAGTGGGGACTTGTTGCACAATGTCAAGAAGCGGAATGTTAACTTTGACTTGTTTAAAAATTTCCAACATCTTTTCCATTTGGTCCGAGTGTTTCTTTGGTCGAAGACGATGTGGAAATGGAACACGATACTCGGTAGGCGGGTTTACTCGATTAGAAGAAGAATAAGAATTTTGATTGGCATTCAATTCAACGTTTGGCTCCACGTTCTATTCAGATTCGTTCATTGTTTTAGAATTGTCGAGAGAGGTTTCCGGTAAATCGTCTAGATTAACGACTTGATTATCGATTTGTTTACCTGAACGGAGAGTTGTGATAGCATTCAATCGGGTGACGTTGTTATCTTGAACAACATGGGCTTGATTTGAATTTTCATTTTGATTTCTGGGATTTGAAATGGGTTGGCTTGGGAATGTTCCTCGTTCGTGTTCACTTACAGACGTGGCTAAATGACTCATTTGCATTTCGAGTTTTGCAATTGATTGGTTTGTGTTTTGCATATATGAAGTCAATAAATTTTGCAAATTGTTGTTTGATTGAAGGCTTTGAGTAGTTGCTTTAGCTAACGTTTCAAGAGTTTTCTCAGGTGAAGTTAAACGCTTATCGTCTTGGGGAGGATGACCAGAATTCGATTGAAAATTTGATTGTTGCGGTTGATTATGCGACGGACCCGCAAAGTTTGGTTGAAAATTGTTGGGCTAAAAGAGAGGATTCGAAGCATTATGCGGAAATGCTTGAAAATTGGGATGAATCGTATTCGTGTTGGGATTGTTTTGGTTCCATGCAAAATTCGGATGATTTCTCCAACCAGGGTTGTATGTTGGAGAAAACGGGTCATTTTTGGCTTTATTGAAAGCATTGATTTGTTCGACAGAATTGGGACATTGATTGGCTATATGATTAGGATCGTTGCATTTATAACACATCGGTTGGGAAGCTTGGTTCATTTGATTCGACGAGAAATCGTTATCGAATTTTTTTATCATTGCGTCGATCTTAGCTTCCAAAGCAAAAGAAGATCCTACCGACTGTGCACTCGATCGTGAGTAAATTGATTTTTCGTTTGAACGTTCCCATTGGGATGATTTTTCAGCGAGGTTTTCAAGAAATTGCCAAGCATCATCGTGATGTTGGGCAAGAAAGTTGCCTTGGCACATTGATTCGAGCATGGTTCGTGAGCTGTTTTCGAGTCCATCGTATAAAATTTGGCAAATCGTCCATTTTTCGAAGTTATGGTGTGGACATTTTATCAAAAGCTCTTTGAATCTTTCAAAATATTTTCCGAATTGTTCTCCATTGAATTGATGAAAATTTACAATTTCGTTTCGGATTCTACTCGTTTTTTCCAAGGGGTAGAATTTTTTTAAGAAAGCTTTTACAAATTCTTCCCACGTTTTAATCGAGTTCGATGGTAAGCTGTACAACCATTTTTCAGCGTAATCCGTAAGAGCGAATGGTATTAATCGAAGTTTGATTCCGTCATCAGAAAGTTGTTGGAGTTTAATGGTTGCACAAACTTGTTCGAATTTAGTCAAGAAGATGTATGGGTCTTCGTGCTCGAAATTGCCAAATTTCGGAAGCGTGGCAATATGGTTCGAATGGATTTCGAAATGGTTACCCGTAGGGGCGGTTAACGTGATGTAAGATGGAATAGAAACTCTATCGGGAAAGAATCTATCCATAAGAGTTCGAGGGACATTCTCGTTCGCCATTTCGGGAGGATCGTCTGTTCGAGTTAAACGATTAGTTGTTGAGTCGCAAGTCCAACGGTTTGTTGTTGTGTCACGAGTCCAAGTACTCATGCACAAGTGAAAGTCGAGAGGAGAAAGAAGTTAGAGTCGAGTTTAGAGAATGAAAGAAAAATAGAAAAAGGAAGTGAAAAATTGTTTTTTATTTTATTTTTGAATTTCCTCTTTTTTCTTTTTTTTTACAAGGAAGAAAACTATTTACCAAGTGAGATTTATTTTCAAAAGAAAAGCTTGATTTTTGTTTTTTTTTTGGTTTTTTCAAATTTTTTTATATGTTTTTGTTTTTGTATTTTTTTGTTTTTTGAATTTTCAAATATTTAGCAAAAGGATTTTTTTTGTTTTTTTTGAATTTTCAAAAATTTTTTTCTTTTTGAAATAGTTTTATATTTTTTTTTGGAATTTTGTTTTTTATTGAAATTTTTTAAAGGAAATGAAAGTAGGATTTTTTTTCTTTTTTTTGGAATTAAAAACTAATTTAAGAAAAATTTACAATTCTTTTTTTGGATTTTGGATTTTTTTGATTTTTTTTTAATATGCATGAACTAATGTAACTAAATGAATGCAAAGGACTTAATTACAGTTTTCTGTCCTTAGTAGCTCCTAACCCGAAATTGTATAATCACACTTTGTCTTATTCAACAAAAATATTTCTCAGCCAGGTAACGGGCAGGATTTATCGGTGCACCACGAATAATCGTAGCAATGCAACCGAAGGTTTAAGTACCTTCAGAGGAACAACCGGTATAATATTTACGTATCACCGTAATTTTTATAACTGGTTATTACTCTGCCGTAGCCTAGACACCAAGAAATAAAATTGTTCAAAGAAAACAATTGTGAAGAATACAATTAAGCCCTAGATGAGCTCGTGACACCCTTAAGTCGAATGTCTAACCTTTATTATTAGTCAAATTCTACGATGAAATGCGTTTGTAGGCTAAGGAAAGGGTGATGAAATCCCTCACCTTATGTGAATTGGGGTATTGCCCTTAAAAATAAAACAAGATGAGATAAATGCAAAACAAAAATTAAACGTGAATTTACAATGCAACTAAAATGAAGTTTGTTTTTGTTTTTGGATTTTGAAGTGTCTGTGTGTGTGTGTATATATATATATATATAAATGCAAATGCAAGCAACCAACAATGCAATAAAAACAAAGGAAAAGTGCACGATACCAGAGCGTGCAGATTATTTAGCAATTTTTGTTTAGCGGCTATTTTTTCGCAAGGCAAAGCAATTTATTTGGGCAAGCACTTCTTCCTTTTGAATTTCTGCTTTGGCAACCTGAAATGAAAAACAAGATATATTCAACAAATTTTTTATATTATTTTTTAGTATGATTATCAAAGATGAAAAACAAAATAAGCGAAAAACAAAACAATTGAAAATAAAATAAATGAAAACTAAAACAATTGAAAACAAATGAAAAATGAAAATTAAACAAAGTTGAACTTGTTTTTTTAAGACTAAAATAAATGGGAATCAAAACAAAATAAACAACAATTTGAAAACAAGTGAAAATAGGTATATATACAGTTTTTTTTATTATGTCAATGAAGAAGCTAAATCAAAGCAAAATCAAAACAAATGAAAAAAAAAAACCAAAGATCTCTTTTATTTTTTATAAAACAAAATCAACACAATTGAAATCTAAAATAAAAGAAAGCAAATTTTTTTCTTTTTAAGATTGAACTAAAAACAAACAAAAGAAAATAAAGTAAAAAAAATTCACTCACTAAACTTATAATCTACCCACACCCAACCCGGCCCAAAGTCTTCTTGTGAAAAGAAAAAAAACAAATGAAATCAAATTCTGTACTTCACTAACGAAAAAGGAAAAAAATAATAATTCAGCGACTCAAATTAAAAAACACAAAATCGCAAACCAAATTTTATACTTCACGAAACCACAAATTCACAATTCAAAATAAAATTGACATCCAGTTGCGGGCTGTGAGGTGATTCTTGTCTCATGGAAGTCGCATCGATTAAGGGTTGTCGAAGTCGAAGTCGTTTGGAGTTTGGATTGAGATGAGGATCGCGGTGTTGAATTGTCGTTCGCGACTGAATTGGTTGCTGGTTTTGGGAGCTTATCGCGGTTGCTGGCGATGTCACTCAGGGATTCAGTCACTCAGGCGATGTGATGTAGGCGGTCGTCTATTGTAGTTGGTTGAAGGTGATGTCAAATTAAAGGTGGTTGAGGAGGAGTTGAAGGAATGGGTGACCGACGGTTGATGTTGCTAGTTGCTTGATAGTGAAATGACAGTGTAGTTGTAGCAGTTATGTGAAAGCAAGCTGAGGAAGAAATGAAGGGAGTACAGTAGTAGCAGTTCAAAAGGAAAATGTAGGATGGTCGAGACAATGGTGAGGATATGAAGGCAATTTTTTTAGGTGAAGTACGTTTTTTTTCTTTTTCTTTTTGGGTTAGAAATGGGTTGGGTTGAAGTTTGTAACAAGGCAGTGGAATGTGGGAGATGAACTTGGTTGTTGATAAGTGCAGTGATGTCAGGGAAATGGTGGTTTCAAGCAATGTAGTGAAGTTGTTGAAGTTATGGCCAAGGGCGATGTATGGAAATGTAGTAGGTTGAAATGATTGTGTAGAAGAAGTGGGTGTGTGGTATGGATTCTGGTGGTTGGTGGCACTGTGACGTGCAACAGTTTCAGGTGATTGTGTGATATAGTTGAGCGAGAAGTGGTGGGCAGTCAGTAGAGGAGCACGGCATATGTTGTGGAAGTGGGTAATGGTGGAGGAGGGCAGTTGTATTTGTAGTGGGGTGATTGGTTTGAGGAGTTGTCGGTTGGTGACAAGATGGTTTTGTGATGATAAGCAGAGGTAGGAGGATTTGGTGGCAGTGATAAGAAGGTGCAGTGGTTTGAAGTAATGCAAGTGTGGGAGGGGATGGAGGTGTTTCTGGTGATGGCAACAAGGAAGTTCTCTGGTTGTTGTATTTGGGTATAGTTGATGGGCAGAGGAATTGATGTTGCTGTTGACAGTATTGAAGAATGTTAAATGTATGTAGTTTGTAGAGGAGGGTGGTTAAATGTTGAATAAAGTAGGTTGATGGTGGCAGTGCAGTGCACATGCACAGTGGGAGAGTGATGCACGGTATGTATGTGCAGGTTTCAAACAGCAGTTTGACAATGATATATGAGTGATGGAAATGAAAGTTTGGAGTGTAAGATTGAAGTATAGCAGTTTGAGGTTGTTTGAATATGTGGATGCAGTGTGAGGAGATGGAAGATTGTGAACAGTTACTGTCGTTGTAGTGATTGTTTGAGTCAAGTGGAAGGCTGCACTATCAAGTGAAAGGCAGTTAACTGTGGTCAAGTGGTAGATTTTGGAAGAGTGTGTTATGATGATGAGTGAATATGCTTGAAGAGGCTGTGCACAGTCAAGTTTGGTCGGGATGTGTTGTTTCAAGTGGATGATGAGGAGAGGAACTGGGGTAGTGTATTGGTCGAGTTAGACAGTGGTGGAGTTAAACTGTTGCCGTGTTGAAGTGGCTTGTTGAAATTTGGGTATGTGGATAGATTGTTTTTGAAAGCAGAGGTGAAAATGTGTTGAGAACAACAGTAGTTTTCTTTTTGTAAATGGTATAGGTGATTGTAGAAAGGAAGAAGATGAAGGCAGAATTGTAGTGTATTTTTTTTTGATTTTTGGTTTTACAAATGTAAAACAAAAAAAAACAAAAATGTAAATGTAAAATATAGATGCGAAATGCAAACGCAATAAAATGTTTTTTTAATAGAAGTGCAATGCAAATGCAAAAGAAAACAAGAAAAACAAGCACACTCGAAAACAAAGTTTTCACAACAATTTTTTTTTCTTTAAAATGCAAACAAACACTCAATAAAAATTAAACAAACTAATTCGAAGAATAGAAAATAAAAAATCAAAGACAATTCCCCGGCAACGGTGCCAAAAAATTGTTGCTCGACGGAAATTCTATCGAGTTAGAAAACCGTCGAAAATTTTCAAATTAAAATATAACCGCAAGCGCACGGCGTACACTTGTAGTACGTGGCGAATATGGGTCGATCCGCAGGGAATTGTTAGAGTTTATAAATCTATTCAATCAAATTAGACCAAATGTAGGAGAAATTGTTAACTAGAGATAAAATGAAGCTAAACTAGAATAAAAATTTGATTTAAAAAGTATTGAACTAGAGAGCAATTTAGAGGCAAATCCACTCTCGTATTTTTGTAAATCAACAAACAAACAATTTGTGATCTCTAGTTTTGATATTAAGTGAAATATTGTTGTATTTATCATAAGTATGGTTTGTTTATGTTATTAATTAACATAACTCAAACCATCAAACTATGATACAACAACTTAACCACTTATAATTCTCATGAAAATGAAGCCAAAGAAGAAGCTATTTTAAGTATGATCTATTTACTATTGTAACTAGTAACATAGATCATCAAATTTCATTTTTACTTTAATTTCACAATCAAAAATGGATTAGCAAATGATGATGCAACTTGTGTTTATGTTGAATAAGAATAGCTCATTTGCATAAGCAATATAAGCTATCAAACCCACTTGTATAAACTTGCATCAAAATTCACTTCATTAAGCATAAACCAAATGAGATCATAAATCATAAAATGTTGAAATTACATAATATTTGAGAGCTTCATTACCCCTAAATTGAAGGGGTTTAGCTACTCATTTGTGGCATTGAAGCAACACAAGTAAGTTTCAACATTGAAAATGAAAGAAAGTAGAGAATAAACAAAGAAAAAGAAGATTAACTACTAGAAGAAAATTGATAAGACTAGTGCATAAATGTAAATCTAAGCTATGAACATTAAGAGAAAGAGAGCATAGAAATAAGCATTAACATAAAAACAAAGAAAAGCATGCAGACAAGAAAGGAAAAAGAGGCTTGGAAGCCATTTTTATTTCATATAACATTGAGCTTACAATTTGATCTCTTAATTTCCTAAGTAAAATGAAAGAGTAGATGATAGTTTCATGTACATAAGAGGGTTATTTATACATGCATAAAACCCTAATTCTATTTTTAGGGGGCTTCCCAAATACCCCTTAGGAAGTGTGGAGACCAAGTAATCATTAGCTTCTACTAATCATCATTTAAGTGTACATGGAGCCATTAATTCCATAAGCATGTTCATTTGCCTCTAATTTGTACATTAAGGTAGGTGGGTAGGTGGGGTCCTCCATGATCTTCACTTTGAATTATTTCCCTCTTCTTTCCTTTGTATTCATTTGTGCATGCATGTATCTTCATATAAGCCTCTTCCATATGCATCCAAATTCTTATAAAAATCATCAAAATGTCCAAGTAAAAATTCTCAAATTTAGACATGCACAAAAATGACCATTTTGCTCTTGAATGATGATGAAAATATGATGATTTGAAAATAATTGAATTTTGGTTTTAACATGTAAAAATGCCCAAATATGATGTTTATTTAAATAAAAGGAGATAAAATATGGATGTAAATATATGCACATTTACGTGCATATCATGTAGTGCATGTATTAGCGTTTTGTTTGGTGTATCAATTTGATGTATATTTGGCATACTGTGATGTATTATATTCTTTTGGTGACTCGATGTATATGGTTTATAAGAACCGAGACTATGTTGTACTCGTATGTTGTACTCCTGTTGTATCTGTGATCATGTACTTATGCACTACTATTATGTGATCTACGATCTGTGTATTGTTATACGTTTTGTTCAGATAGATCCATTAGCCACTGTTGTTTTGTTTTAAACCTGTAATGAATACGGTCGATCCACTTAAAAAAATGGAGCATTAATCGACGTGTTCGACATTCGTTTAAAGCAAAGCTTACAGATGGTCGCTCCTAACCAGCCCTATTCTCCGCATCAGCGGACGGTATTACCTAGTAATACTCTTTGTTAATATAGGTCTCGGGGTGGGGAGTTATAGCTTGGAAAAATTGAACCTAAGAATAAAAAATGATTTGATTTTGAGGAAAGGATTAGAATGCCTTGTAATCGAAATGACAATGATGTAAATGGTGGGTGAACAAGACACTATTTTGATATATGATGTAATAACTCTAAATGAAATCGGATTGATGATGATGTTTAGATAACACTTAGGCGGAGTCTAGAGTCTTAGGCTCTGATAGGTTGTAACGACCTTTGATTTGTAAGAAAATTCGAAGGAACTATCATTATGGATGCCATAACATCAAAACTAGTTTTATATATCAAATACCCCTTTAATCCCTTACCTTTTATATTTTAAATCACTTTATAAACTTTGTATAAATTTTTGGGAAATAGAGTAAAAGGTTTTGAAAAATTTATTAAACCTTTCTTGAAGATACAGAAGTAAAACAAGTTTAAAATCAAAGTATCTCGATGTCACAACAAAACAACATCAAGTGCTAACTTTTCTTTAGCATGCAACATGATATACATGAGCACAAACATATATACACATGCCATAGCATCATACAACAAGTAAAAATCATAACTTGCAAACAATTATCTTGCCTTTCAACCAGGCAGTATAGAACAGACTTAACAAGTCAAATTTCAAAGTTATCAAGGCAAAACACCTAGAGAGGTGACCAGAAACCCAAACACAAGCACAACCAAAATCACAACACAAACATGAGTCCACCATAAGAAGTCCAAGGACCCGAAATTCCAAAGTGTTGGGTCGGTACCGACCCTACCCTATGGGTCAGTATCGACCCCTAAATACTCCACCATTGGGGTTCATCTTTGCCTACTAGCCTTATTTGATGTTCAAAACCTATTTTAAGTGTTGTTTTGTCGTTTTAATACAATTCCCTATCGATCTCCACAAACTTTTGAATCAGCGACTTCATTCATCTAGAACTCCGTCATTTGGACTCGAATACAAGCTATTATTGTTGCAAACAAAGTTGGAATCATAAAGCTAACCACGAGACGAAGTGAAGAGTTGAAGGTAGCCAATTAGGCGATATTATTGGTCGATGCTGGCCCCTACCCTTGGAGCTGTCCCAACCCATCCAAGCTAATGAGGTGGCAACCTATTTTCATGAAGAACTAGTCTATAGCAAGGAGAACGGCTTGGAGACCTTTTGTGCGAATTTTTAGACTCCCTACCTCTACAAATAGAGGGGTATGGCTCATTTTTCAGGATCTTTTGGCTCTTACTCTTCTTACTCTAATTTCTTCTAACTTAGTCGGAGTTGTACCGACCCATAGTGGTAGTTATACCGACCCGTAATAACTTTTACCTATACTCAACTAGATAAGCAATAAAAACCATTAAGTGGATGTAGGCCAGAGTATATCGAACCATTATAAACTCTTTGTGTTCTTTCTTACTCGTTTTTTATTTGTCTTCTCCACTTTTATTTCTCTACTAACTTTCCTTGGGCGTTTGTGCCATTTTTGGTTCAAACACAAACCATACTTAACTTTCGACTTGATTTCCATGTTCATAACCAACATCTCATATAAACACATATATGTAAAACAAAAAAAACAACAATATTTTCCAACTAAATAACTAACACAATCATTATCAAAAATATAAATTTTAAATTTTTCTTAAAAAATGTGAGCTTTACTCATCAAAAGTCAAAGAAATTCAAACCAAAATCACTAACACTTGCACCAACCTCGGGTCTTAGTTTTCTTTGAAAAAAGCTTGCTCTTGGCTATGGGAAAAGATCGAGAGGTGCCGCACGCTCGAAGACCCGGGCTTTTTGGTTTGACCTTTGGTGGAGGAAGGCTCGGCCTTGGGCTTTAAGGGGTGTTTTTGGGTTTCTTTTTAAAAGAGAGGATGTAGAAAGGATAAGAAGCGAAATTTAGCTTGGCTTGAGGTTATTTAAAAATGAAAAAGGTAAGACTTTTAAATTTTAAAACTTTAAGAAGCCATTAAAAAGAAAGGCGGAGTTTTGAAAAAGAAGAGAGGAATTTTGAAAATGAATAAGTGAAATGAAAATGAGAAAAAAAAAGAATTGTTTTAAATAAAATAAGAGAATTACCCTTTTGCCCTTTGGGCTCTTACCCCCACCTTCCTTGTTGCTTATGCAACTACCACCCCTATTCACTCATATCCATCACTTCACTCTCTTATGTACTATGATGTGTTATGTGACATTACCTTCTATTATTAACATTTTTTTCTTTTAAATTCAAATTAAAAGGAAATGTCAAACTTATCCTCTTACCTTAAGTAAATTAATTTAAACCTATTTTAATCTTTTACTGTGTCATATGTAATATACAAAAATGTGTATGCTTAAATTCCCTAATGCACATAATGTTTTCTGACAACTTTTAGACGATGAAAAGTCGAAAATCCGAAAAACGATTTTTGGTCACATTTTCGATTTTTCTTTAAAATATTTAATTTTGTAAACCAAATTTTAAAATAGCTTCACCATCATCAGTTAATATTTAAAAGAGGTTTATTTGAGTTATAAAATTCATTAATTAATTATATAAAAATATATTAAATATTCATATTCAAAGTGATTAAATTATGGATCGTTACAAGTTCCAAGAATTTGAAAACTGAACCAGTCTTAAACTAAATATAACTTTAAAAGATCATAATTATCGATGTTAATATTATTGTTTATAATTATACGAACAAAAAAATTCTTTCTATTCGGGTTATTTTTATCAATGAAGTAGTTATTTTTAAAAATCAAAGCATTATTACATATTTAGATAAATACATATACAATTAATTGTTTTAGCATCATATTATGTTAGCAACTACAAAAACTAGGTTATTTAGCCACTAACCAATCAAATAAACCAAACAAAAGCAATTAATATAGTCAAAAATAATACATAGATATGTATAAGAATTTTTTTAAATTATTTATAAGATACATTAAATTTTTTTCTATAAGGTCAAAAATAATACATAGATATGTATAAGAAATTTTTTCTATTATCATATATATCTTATAACAAATATTCATAGCATTCATGTTGAAATAAAACCATGTCTACTTTTAGTCAATACAAAAAATAGTTATTACTTCATAAATAATATTTGGTATGTCTACGAATACTGTTTTTTGTAGATTGATGCATCCATTATGAAGTGTTATAAGAAATGCTTCCACTATTTCCACCATTAATATAACAGCATACAAAATACAAAGCTCTATTCAACTATTTAGTCCGAGATTTTAATTCATTTACTGTAACTAATTTACAATTATGAGTTTTGGATCAATTTTCTTGAACTCAAAGAAATAACATTTATAGGAAACAATTTTTATATTAAAATATATTTGGAATAGAAATCATGTTTCTCATTCCATATTACGTATATTTTGGATTTTTATACAATTCTCGTTTTCGATGTCTTTTCATGAAATAGAAGTAACCATTCACTCTCTTTATCCCAACCATGTCTTAAGTTTAATCAACTCATATACAGTCACTTTCCTTTCCATCTAATCAAGCCATTCAAAAGGTAACCCTTATCACAAGACTGTAATGAACTCTTTGCAAAAGTGCATTGAGTTATCCTTCACACTTTAGGGTTTCAAACAAGTTACACTTTACATAAACCGATCAAACTAACATTTTAGTGATCGAGTCTAGGTATATCTTGTGGCCCTTGGTCTATTGCTACCTATAAAATAACAAGATGATTAGTGCAATTAGTTATATTGAATACATGATTTCGCATTATGGTTTACTTGATTATTTTGAATAAAATAATTTCATCAAAGTTTCGTACATTACAAATCACGACTGTTCACCATATAGTATTGATATATGATCGAATGTGGATCAAATATCCATGTTTTTGTACGTTTTAGATTTTGAAACTAGTAGAGAAGAAAATACATAGTCTTAGGCAAATATTCATCTAACTACTAAGGCACGAACGTTTTAATAGTCGTATAAGTTGGTTCTTGCATGGGTCTTGAAGTGACAAGATGCTAAAAGTTCTATTTGTAAGTATATTTTATATTCTTATATCAATCTTAATTCATTTCAATTATATAATTTAATTTTTAAACATTTTATCAATTATATTAGTTGCATAATTTATCGAAGTAGATTATTTCGACTTGAATAACACATATTCTTACATTATTAGAAATGTTAAATGTATTCATTTCAGTTTTCTAGAAAGGCTCCCACTAAACCTTTATGTCCCTCAAAACCCTAAGAAAATTATGTAAATCATTCTATCTCTAGCGTGTGTTAGGACATGCTTGCCTTTGGATTTTGACCTTAAGTTTGCTCAAAAAATCATTAACTCACAAGTGATGTACAACACTTTATCGATTGTGTCGTATATAACTACCAATTTGGGGTCTTCATCCTAATCTCAATCTCCACTTGAGTTTGTTCAACAAATCAAAAGAGATTATTCACTCATATCCACCATTTTGTGATGACCTAAGTATGATGCACATATTTTGAGTTAGCTCCATAAAAACATGCATGTATTTACCTCGCCTCGTCAATATGCTATCGGTACTATACATAGTTTTCTCAACTAGTAAAGGGTATGCAAGTAATCTATTAATATATAAATGGTAAAGGGTAATTTATGTAGTAGAGATTCATAATCTTTAATACACAGACACACACAATGAGTGATGTTGATTTAAGGAGCATTGTATCTCTTGTGAAATACCCTCGTGATTTAAGTGCCGAATACATCTAAAATCATAGTATACGTACAATATGTATGTACTTGTTCCTTAAACCTAAATTGGGTTTATTATAGTTCCATTATGTAGATGTATAAGTTCTAATTTTGCAACTTTTATTACTTAATTAACATATTATATATATATATGTGTGTGTGTGTATGTGTTTGCATATATGTATGCATCTTATTAAACAAAATCATATTTAACTAATTTAATTCTTACTAAATAAATCATATTTAATTAATTGAACTTATTTGAAATAAAATTTATAAAACTTTATATTATCCATCTTAAACTATTTAAGATAGTTAATTAACTATAACATTTATATTTTGTTTATGTTATCCGGGTTTTTAACCCAGCACGATCCAACAGGAAACAGAACCATCCCGTGACATCAAATGGTTTAGAACTTAACCTTAACCGGAGAGGCAAAGGCAAAGAGTTAACGAGAGCCAAGCTATATTAGTGAGACAACGACTGAGATCGACTAAACTAAGAGACCAGCATTCTTTCAGCCTAATCAGCAGTTGAGAGAAAATGGCTAGTAAATTGTCATCAGAATGATACAACGTGCGACGAAACTACGCAAAAAACGACGACACATGACCATGGAAATATCCCAAACTCCAAACTCCAAGAAATATCCTATGTGCTTGGATCGCCGACAACCCATACACCTATGGATCTCTAGCGATCCATGCAAAATGAAGGGTCGCTCTATTGCATCGAGGAAGAGAAGGAAGGAAGAAGGATGTTAAAAAATATGCTATCGCCGGCGACCCATGCTCATCCATGAATCTTCAGTGATCTAACTAAGAAATGTAATGGAAAAGGAGCAAAGTCATAGCTCGTGTACAAGCCAAGTCCATGGGTCGCTAGCGACCCATAGACCAGCAACCCATGATTTTGGCTCGAATCACGAGCTAAACCCTCTTAGGTCGTTATGCATCCATCTATGAGCAGTTAATGAAGTGGCCTGGCCCATAAGTCCTCCGATCTCTATAAATACCATCCTACCTACAACATAGACGGGATCTTCTCCGGACTGGTGGCTGAAGCTCTATTGGAAACTTTCTTCACTCTTCATCTCCCTCACAACAATCTCCAAAGGGATTCACTGTAATTCCCTAGTGGATTCCAACTCTAAGGATTCAATCTACTAAAGAATAATCAAAGTCTTGTAATCAAATGCTTCTTGTAACAGCAACCAGTCTATAATAAAACTATAAAGTGGAGATAGGCTTCATTAACAGCCGAACCACTATAAAAATTCTCTGTCCTCTTTTTTTATTGTTCTTTTCTATATCTGTGACCTGTGATATTGCTCTGTCAGAACAGGGCCGGTTCTTTCAAACTCAAACTAGGGTGTTGATCCATTTTTTGGGTTAACATTTTGGTGCTTCCATTGAGAAATCCAACTTAGGATCCAGATCTTGCTATCTAGTTTGTATCACATAGGTCCAGAAGTTAGATCCTTAATCTTTGCTTGAAAAATTCACTGTTTGGAATCAATGGCCTCTGGAAGAAGAAGAGCTGCCGCTGGAAGATCCATTGGGGCAGTAGTAGCTGGAGAAGATGTTAATCCCTAACAAACTGAAGTAAATAGCACTAACTTAGGGAATCATGTGCCAGCATCCTCCACTCAGCATGAAGTTGTTACCAGGGTTGAGTTAAATAAAATGGTTGATGAGATCAACCAAAAAATGGAAAGTAGCCAAAAGGCTCTAATGGATATACTTAACGCTCTCCTAACCTTATAGCCAAATCCCACTCCAAGGACTGTGCTCGAACCCACGGCTGTTATGGAACAACAGAATTCCTCTGTTTCTGGTCTGCACAGAAGAAATAGAAAACAACCACCACAAAGGGTGACAACAAGACTTAACGTGGGTGGAAATGCAAGTACTCCATTCACCACAAGGTAACCTATCATGAATTTGAGTCAAGAGGAAAAGACCCCCGTAGAAGACATAGCTATGGATCTTTTCGATTCAGAAGATGGAGAGCAAGATGACAAATTGGAAGAAAATGCCAATGCATTTGATAATGCAAGGAATACCTAAACTGCTCCAGTTAGACCAACCGCAAGCCAACGGGACCCTGCAAGAGTGTCTCTCCCAAAGACATGAGAGCCTAGGTCTCAGCCCACTCACCAAGACCGTTTGCGAAGCCAAACACTTGGTGCAGTGATTGGTTACCACCCTCAGGACTACAGGGCATCACAGGGATACGTAGCGGATATTGTTAAACGATTAATGGAGGAGAGTAAAAATAGAAGAGATGATGAATGGGAATCTGTGCCAAGTCGGACTCCCTTCACCGATGAAATCTTAAGTAAGAGATATCCAGAAAAATTCACAATGCTA
Source organism: Allium fistulosum (assembly GCA_030737815.1). NCBI lineage: Eukaryota > Viridiplantae > Streptophyta > Magnoliopsida > Asparagales > Amaryllidaceae > Allium > Allium fistulosum. Next base: position 1,532,354,751 of record CM060902.1, read on the forward strand.
ACTATTCCGTCCTATGGCGAGACAAAGGACCCGAAACCCCACTTGTACAAATACAGTTGGTATATAGATAGAGCAAATTCCTTTGAAGCTATTCGATGCAGAAGCTTTCCTATTTTTCTTGAAGGAGTTGCGTCAATGTGGTTCCCTAGGCTTCCACCAAGATCTATCTCTAATTTTGACCAACTGGCAACAAGGTTCCTTGATCAGTTCGGACTCCATACTGTGCAGCCAAAAGACATCATGTCTCTATCTAGATTGTTCCAAGGGCATAGCGAATCACTGAAATCTTTCATAAATAGGTTTAACACTATAGTGACGGAAGTAGTAACCCCAACGAAGACATGGTTTTCATGGTATTAGTCCGTGCCATTCACCTGGAAACTGAATTTGGAAAGTGGATTAAGATGAAGCAACCTACTACCAGAAAGGATTTCAATCATAAAGCAAGTCAGTACCTAAGTTTGGAAAAAGTGCAAGAGTGTGAAAGGAAGTCTACTGCTGTGCAACCGACAAACGTTGGGCAAAGCGATGTAGCAATGAATCAAAATGCGCATGCTTCTCGGATTGCTAAAGGAATCACTGGCAAAGATGGAAATTCAAAGAGAAAAAGTCAAAACTCCAATAAGAAGAATGGTAATGGCAACAATAAAAAGTTCAAGGGGTTTAGGGCCGAAGGCTACACTCCCTTAAACGATACACCGAAAAACATTTTCCTCGCGATTCAAGGGACCGAGGAATACAAAAAGCCTCCCAAAAAAGAAGCAACTGAGCAGCAAAAGCTCTTAGGGAAATTTTTCCGCTTCCACGAGACACACGTCCACAATATAAACGAATGCCACCACCTAAAGAATCTCATTGAGGAGCTAATCTAGAATAACAAACTCCAGCGGTACGTAAGATGACCACAAAATCTTGATTAATCTACAGCACCTCAACATCCTAGATACAAAGGAATCAAGCTGGAACTAGTGATGAAGGGTCAAAATGAACCAACCAGAGGCTTATTATTGGAATGGTATCTGGGGGGCCACATCCCGCGCAAAGGAGTTGGGAAGAAATGGAGCGATATGCGAGTTCGTTGAAGCACGGTCCGAAGAATCATGTTCAGTTGTAGAAGACGAAACTCCAGCCAAGATGTAAAGGGTCTTGAATGACGATATTGTGTTCCGAAATTGGAACACCGAAGGGATCAAAGCTCCAACTCTCGATATGGTGGTGATGATGGTAGGAATTGGAGCTGCTGTAGTTCGGCAGGTGTTAGCTGATGTAATTCGGCAGGTGTTGGTTGACAGTGGCAGCTCCGTTAACATACTCTTCAAACATACTTTTGATCAAATGATGATTGGCATGAAAAGCGTATTTGCATGCCAAATGAAGATTCAGGGTTTATCGATGAACCCAAACAATAGGTGGGAACAATTGACCTACCTATGGAGCTTGAATGGGGTGAGCGAAGGGTCACCATAATTCAGACATTTGTGATCGTAGATGAAATGTCGGCATACAACACCTTCTTGGGATGACCCGCGTTAGCCAACTTTAGAATAGCATTGGCCCAATGGTGCCTTTTAACGACGTTCCCTATAGAGCACGGAGTCGGAATTGTGAAAGGAGACCAAAGAGCCGCCCCGGAATGCTGCATCGTAGAATTACATGAGTCAAGAAGAAAGGAAAAAGGAAAGGATGTAGGGAAAACCATCCACAATCGTGAACCCTCCGGATAGAAACTATAGAGCCGCCCCTGGCTTGGGAACCATAGCCGATTCGATAAGGATTTAGACCCTAGAAAGAAGAGCTCTGGGGAGGATTGGGCAGCACCGGCAGAATTGACGGTGTTTGTCCCAGTTTGTATGGATGACCCAACATGGGTCCAGAAAAGTGGGTCGCACCTTGGAAACAGGATGCATTCAGAACTAACAAAATTCCTCCACACCAATTTGAACGTATTTGCTTGGACACACTCCAATATGTGTGGGCTATCATCTGAAATTGCCTGCCATGCGCTCAATATTAACCCCAAATTCACACCGGTAAAGCAAAAACGGCACAACTTGGGCCCTGAACGGTCCAAGGCATTAGGAGAGGAGGTTGATAAATTGATAGCTAACGACTTCATCCGAGACGCAACTCACCCTGAATGGATATCGAACCCAGTCTTAGTCAAGATGTTTAATGGGAAATGGCAAACTTGTATTGACTTCTCGGATCTAAATAAGGCTTGCCTGAAAGATAGCTTCCCACTCCCCAGAATCGATCAGCTTGTGGATGGAATTGCCGGACATGAATTGCTGTCATTTATGGATGCATACTCAGGCAATAAAAATATCCTGATGCATGCGCCAGATCAAGAAAACACCAGCTTCATCATCGATTTGGAACTGTACTGCTACAGAGTAATGCAATTCGGGTTAAAAACGGCGGGGCAACATACCAAAAGCTAGTAAATACTATGTTCAAACGTAAAATCAGAAAGACTATGGAAGTTTATGTGGATGACATGTTGGTCAAATCTTGAGTAGCTGCTAACCATCTAGAAAATGTCACCGAGATATTCGAAATACTCCGGAAGTATGGTATGAAGCTCAACCCACTCAAATGTTACTTCAGAGTAGCCTCTAGGAAATTCTTGGGGTTCATAGTATGTGCCCGAGGCATCGAAGCAAATCCAGAACAAATAACGGCGCTACGAGAAGTCCAATCCTCAAAAAATAAGAACGAACTTCAAAGCTTGAATGGAAAAGTCGTAGCACTGAGCCGATTTATCTCAAAAGCTACAGACAAGTGCATACCGTTCTTCGATGCACTGAAGAAGGGAAAGAAAAACTTCGAATGGAGTGAAGCTTGTCAAATAGCTTTCGAAGAATTGCTATGACACATGGAAGCTCCCCTAATCTTATCAAAGCCGGTGGATGGAGAAGACCTATTCATTTATTTAGCAGTCTCCATGCATGCATTGAGCACGGCCCTTGTGTGGGAAGAAGCGAGAATCCAGTGACCTATGTATTACATTAGCAAACGATTCACCGGAGCTGAGAAGAATTATCCAAAACTGGAAAAGCTACTGTATTGCCTCTTGATCGTGTCCCGGATGGTACGACCATACTTTTATGCTCATCCAATTAAAGTGTTGCCTGACTAGCCATTGGAGCAAGTGTTATATCGGCCAGAAACTTCCGGCGACTACTCAAGTGGAATATAGAGTTGAGTCAATATGATATCACATACCACCCAAGGAAAGCCATCAATGGGCAAGCATTGGCCAACTTCTTGTCGAATTTACTATACGGGATGACGAGGAGGAAGTCCAGCCAAAAAAAGACACGTAATGGAAGCTCTTCATCGATGGCACATCCAACAACTTCTGTTCGGGAGCAGGAGTAGTGCTTGAAACCCACGAGGGGTGGGCCATTAGCTACGCTTTGCGCTTGGAATTCCCTGCAACAAACAATGAAGCAGAATATGAAGCATCGATTGTTGGACTGAAAGTTGTGAAGGTGCTCAAAATAAAAGCTATTCACATATACAGCGACTCACAACTGGTCGTCTGTCAAGTAAAAGCGGAGTATCATGCATGTGGTGAGAATCTCGCGCCGTACCTACCCAAAGTACAGTAACTATTAAGCGACGTCGAGCAGTGCACCATAACTCACATCCCACGGCTAAGGTGGATTATTTGGATAAACTGGCAAGTTTAGGAGAAACTCAATCATTGGGACTAGTCCTAGTCGAAACTTTGTCCAACCAAAGCGTAGACAAAATGTATGTAGACTAGATTCTCGAAACCACCGTCGAACCAGATACATGGATGACACCAATAAAGAATTATATACTCGCCGGAACCCTTCCAACTGACCAAAATCAACGAAAGAAGCTCCTCCGAAAGGCACCGCGGTTCATGATACAGGATGGAATACTCTATCGAAGGAGATTCTCATTCCCCCTTCTTGGGTGTTTGACCGATGACGAAGCACGATGAATCCTAAAGGAGGTACATGAAGGCGAATGTGGAGACCACACGGGAGACAGACCCTTGAAAAAAGTCCTTTAATAAGGGTACTTCTGGCCAATAATAAACCGCGACACCATAGATCATGCCAGAAGATGCGATCGCGGTCGAAGATTCCGCGAAATTACGAGAACTTCTTTAACGGAGCTAACACGAATCGTCAGCCCATGGCCGTTTGTGATATGGGGGATCGATTTGATTGGCATCCTGCCAATAGCAAAAGGAGGAACAAAATATGCTATAGTTGCCGTAGATTATTTCACAAAATGGGTCGAAGCGAAACCGTTGGCCACCATAACCACAAATAAAGTTATTAACTTTGTTACTAAAAACATCATTTGCAGGTTTGGTGTGCCGCAAAAAATCATCACCGATAATGGAACCCAATTCGAAAGTGCCGAGTTCAAAGGCTTCTATAAGCTTTTCCGAATTGAGAAGAGCTTTTCTGTAGTGGCTCATCCGCAAGTAAATGGGCAGGTGGAAGCGATAAACAGGATCATCAAGTCCACTATCAAAAAGAGACTAGCAAAATCCAAAGGAAACTGGGTAAATGAACTTCCACTCGCACTATGGGCTTATAGAACTACCTACAAAGCGGCAACCAGCCACACTCCATTCGCCCTAGCATATGGTTTAGAAGCAATGATTCCTGTTGAATTAGAAGTCCCCTTGCATCGAAGGCATAATTTCGATCAAAAACAAAGCGAGGAGCTCCTACTTGTATCGCTAGTTATGGTTGATGAAAAAAGAGAAGAAGCAAAGCTGAGAACTACCGCCTACTAAAGAAGGATTGCACGGTACTTCAACTCCAAATTTCACAATCAAACCGTCGAAGTGGGAGATGTTGTGCTCAAGCGAGTTTACCCCATTCTAGGGGCCTTCGGACCAAACTGGGAGGGACCATATTTCATTAATCAAAAGCTAAGAGACGGGACTTTCAAGCTAACAAACGTCGATGGAACTCAAGTTCCCAAGGCATGGAATAGCGAATCGCTTCGCCGTTACTTTGTCTGAATGCTACCTTATGTATTTTTTATTTTCCATCAAATAAGCCATCCCGAGATACCGGGGCATTGTACATAGGCAAAAACTGCCCTACTTTCCTTAATAAAATTTTCTTCTTGAATCAACAAAACCATGTTCACAATAGTTGCCCACCGGGTCGAATGGAAGCAAATCGACTCAAACCGTTAAATCAGCGGTACCCGGTCTTTTCCATCTAAAAACTGGTGTTGCTCCGACAACATTGAGAGGGCTAAAATAATAACTCCTCACGTTGCTCGAAGATAGGCGACAACGAGGAGTGCCAAAAGCCGTGCACCTCATAAGCCATGCACCAAAATAATAACTCCTCATGTTGCCCGAAGATAGGCAACACCAAGGAATGCCACAAGCCGTGCACTTATAAGCCGCGCACTAAAATATTAACTCCTCACGCTGCCCGAAGATAGGCAACACTGAGGAAAATCCAAAGCCGTGCACTAAAAAATAACTCCTCGCGTTACCCGAAAATAGGCAACACCGAGGAAAAAGGAAAAGCCGCGCACTCCATAAGTCTCGCACTTAATTCCAAAACACTAACTTCTCATGCTGCCCATAGATAGGAAAATCCGAGGAGCAGGAAAAGTCGAACATTGATTCTTAAAGCTTAAACCACTAACACTGCCCGAAGATAGGCAGCGTTGGAGAACACTAAAACATACGCTCCTCATGTGGCTCGAAGAGAGGCAATGCCAAGGAGCACCAAAAACTGTGCATCTCATAACCAGCGTCAACTGCACCTATAATCGGGAATAATGAGCACAGCTCCAACAAAATTGGAATGCTATAAACCAACTAAAAAGTCTCAATTATAAACACTTAATGTTTAAAACTACCCTCAATTAACCCATGTAATGTGCACCTCTCACTTACGCATATATTGCATACTTGCTGAAATATCACAAGAAACTTGGATTACGTGCTAAAGTTGCAAAAATTACGAAAAAAGGAGAATTAAGCTATAACTTAGACAAATTTCCAATTTAATATGAAAATTATCTAAACCCTAACCGGTTATTTGAAAATTGTTTGAAGTAAACAGCCCTGTGAACTAGGGGGCATGCACCGGTACTTGGATAAAAACACATAAACAATAAATTCACAAGCTCTGTCAACACATGAAAACAATCAGTTCACAAGTTCTGTCACTCCAAACAAAGAACTTTTAAACAAAGAATGCCTTCATTATTTTTTTTGAAGTATTTTCCATTATTTTTTACGTAAAGATTTATTAAGTTCTGTTAATTTTTAAGTAAACACAGGACTAGATAAGTATAAAATAAAACAAGCACAAGTGCACTGAACATATATGAGCAGATAAATGAGAATACAGTCAAGATATCAATATATTCTTTATAATTTTCTTTACACGAAGTCAAAATATGTGGGCTATGCCCACACAACACCGGCCAACAAAAAGAAAATACAGACTCCATAACAAAAACGCTAAGTGCAGACTTTGCACTTGTACAAAATGACTCAAAAAGGAACCAAAATCAAAGTAGTCTTCATGCAAGCTGCTCAATGCTTCTTTCCATCGCTTCACTTTTCGCCCTTTGTTGGCAGCTTCTACCTCGCCTCAGGAGTGCTATCACTGCCGGTGATATCAACGAACACTACAGTGGAAATGTCCTCCTCTTCCTCTACAGCCTTCTAAGAAGATCCTCCCTTCCCTTTGCATTTTCGTGATTTGTGGGAGCTCTTCGAGGCCTTGATCGCTTCAACCTTTTCCTTAATGACAGCGACCAGATCGAGTTGAGTCTTCTGGGGTTGCTCCAATTGAATTTTTGGCTCTTTGGACTCTGTCGCTGTTATGTTGCCTTCCAAACGCATAGAAAGGTCATCCAGGCCATGTAGCACAGCTATCTTTTCATCCTTTGGCCCCGTTGTGAGTCGGACATGGACGTAGAAACTGGAACAGGAACGGAAACAACCACGAAGGATGTGGAAATGGCGGCGGGTCCGGGCGCCGAAGAAGCTGGCATGTCAATTGGGAAGGTAGATGGACCTATAAAGTAAAAAATGGAAGAATCAAATTCCTCTTGCTCTTGTGGCATAAGTTGGAAATTCACGAATTTAGAGGAGGCAAGAACATTACCTGCACCGAAGGAACGATCGAGAATAGCAACCTCAAACTCACCATATTCGCCTTCTTTAGATGGCTCCACGACCTGAGGAAGAATCTTAGGCTCCGAACTTGCTGGAAGGTCATGTGGTTTCCCTGATGATTCTCCTACATTAGAAGTATGGGGTTAGGTGAACGCTTCAGTAGCCGTCATCAAGGCAACATCGGTGGCCTCTGTCTCTCTCTCAGCTCGCAAAATTTCCCAACCCTCGAGGAATGCTTTCTTTGACTCTTCATTCAGGTAAGCATCCTCCAATGCCTGCTTGGTGTAGACATTGCCGCTATCAAAAAAGTGGGACAAGACTTCTTCCCATACTAGAGAAAGAGTGCACGGGAACTTCGGGCCCAAGTAGCTGAGACTCCCCTGGTGCAACAGAGAGTTAACATAAAAGTTCAAAACGGTTGCATCTAGCTTCTCCATTTTTCTTTCAAAGACATTTTGGAGTTCTAAGTAATCCGCTCTCACAGCATCTTTCTCAACTTCAGCATCAGACTTATCGGCACTAAGCCATGCGACCTGAGCCTGTAACTTGGCAATGGTCTCGGCTTGGTCAGAAATAGTTTTGTTGTGCCCTTCGACAATGAGGTCGTGATTAGCAATAGTTTTCTGTTGAGCCTCAATCGTTGCGCTGCAGGCAGTCACTTCTAGCTTTAATTTCTCCTCTGCACGAGTCTTCTTTATCTCATCTCTATAGACGATCTCTATTCGAGCATGTGCCGCTTTTACCTCTTTCAGTAAGTCGGCAATTCTCTTGCTCTCTTGCAGTGCTACTGCTTTCTTTTCCTCCAACTTCTTAACTTGGTGTCACGATCGGCCAATGCCCTTTCAAAGTCGTCCTTCTCAGATTCGAAAGAGAGGATCTCCTGATAGTTATTATGATTCATATCCGCCAATTGTTTACAGAGTTTCTTCGATCCTTCGGCCTGTTCTAAGTCGCTCTGAATAGCCTGGATGTGCGGCATATACGAATCTGTACGAACTGGGTGCAGATCACAGTCGAACTTAACCTCCTTCAAGAACCAACCAAGAAGCGCTGCCTCAAGTTTAGGGGGGCCGAAGGAAGGAAATAGGCAGATCTCTGGTGGAGGCAAGAAGCACTGGTGGTAGTAGTAACAATAGAAGATGACGAAATATGAGTCGAAGGCAGAATTGGAGCAGAAGTAGCAGGAATTTCTTGGCCCGCTGAAAAGGGTGTTGTGGAAAGCCCTGAAGAATGAGGACGATGCTCAAATTTTGACCTTTTTGGTGGCTCCTCCCTTTCTTCAAAAGTTCTCCTCTTTTTTTATCCGCTTTTGTACGATCGGCCTTGATCTCTTTCTTCTTGACGGCGGACTTCGAGCTCTAGTTCTTTCCTCCTCCTATATTCCACCTCTGTTTCTCGGGGTTGGTGACGGCCTGAGGTACACTTGGAATACTGCTGTGAGTCTATAAATTCTTCGAAGTCATCATAGAAACCTCGTCCTCTTGTCACATCTGGCATAAAACATATATAAAAGGTTTCAGAAGCATAAAATAAACACAACAAAAATGAAGAAATGAATGAAAGTGAGTGTAATCCTAGCTTGACATATATTGTGTTTCTAAAGTGGGCCTAAAACGTCATCACGAACCGAAACGAACGGCCGTCGTAGGTGAAATTGGACTAACTTCGGCCATCGTAGGCGGAACCAGACTAACTTCTGGCGCGATATCAATCGAGTGGGGAGGTGCCTTATCGAATTTAAAATCTTCTTTCATAAGCTCATCAAAGTCAACATAAACATCACTGAAATCCCGAACTCCGCTCCGGCATCTTTACTTGGAGAGTCTCGATGCCTTCCGCACTCTAGAGCTTTGCCTTGAATAAGATAAGTCCAAATCCTCCGGAAGGGTTGGGGACAAGTAACGATGTGTCATACAGCAACAGCTATGGAACTGGGCATAGGTCAATTCTTCTCTAATGGAAAAAGGTAGCAAAATGCGCCATTGGGCCAAAGCCCGAATTTCATTCTGGGAAAAACTCAAGACTCGATTTACTTTCTTCCTCCATTATACCGCAATCAACCCGAACTTCTAGCGCCCAACATTGCAAATGCAAACTCGCCATCAAATCATAACCCGAATGTTGTAATTAGCAAACTAATTAGCAAACCCACTCGAGATTGAATTCTAGAACGTGGGAAAGATCGAAGACTGAAATCAACGAGCTATGGATGGATTGGTGGCAAGATAAGGAATCAGATCACCCGAGATCCAAGGAAAGGTCAGGTTCGATTCTTAAGGCAAAGGTTTTGGTCAATGGCGAACTGGGGAGGCAGCGGTGCTCTGGTGATGGTGGCACTGAAGAAAACATGGTGGAGTTCTTGGACGAAATTGATCGAGTCGAGCAAGATGGAATGAGTCGCCTAGGGTTTCTGTTCGCAGGAAAGTAAGTTCGGGTCACGTAGTAAGTAGGAGGAAGGATCGGCTCAAGTCGTATGTATAGGCAGAAAGAAAGAACAAAGCAAAATTATGCTAAGTCATCGGGTCATTAGCGATCCATCATTGATCGCTAGCGACCCATCTAGTGGTCAGGTCGCTAGCGATCCATCTCACATGGATCGCTAGCGACCCATAAAGTTGGGAGACTTTTTTCGAACTCGAACTCCGACACCTATTCATTATTTCGAGGAACACCGGGAAACTACGTGAAGAAATTTGATCCGTTACAGCAAGCAATAGCAGTCAAGACCAAAGCTAGATTGTAACAACCCGCATATCTATCGATTTTATATTTAAATATTTTATCGTTAGTCGGATGTTAGTCCGAAAAGCTACTTTTTGCATACGGTCAAATTAGGACTCGAGACCACCCTCATTGAGTTCAAAATGACGTTTGCGATCTTTTTGAGTGTAAACTTCGATATGTTTGGAGATAGTGAAATTTTCGTCACTTTTCCTGCTTGTGACTTTGGTTTAGATTGCACCTTCCTTAGTTCAGCACAACCCTCTTCCTCACTTGATTTCACCATTTGTTTTAACATTCAAGCTTCATCAAAAATGGTGGTGGGAAGTGGAAATTAAAACTCCAAACTCAAATTCTATTGCAAATCCGAGATTCAACTCCAAATTCAAGTAGAAGATAGTGGATTCAAGCTTTGGATTGCTTCTCCTTACTTTCAATCTCCATCTTCATCAAATTCCGTGAAAAGGTGAGATTTTTAATCTCACATCTCGCCTATAACTGTCATTGGGTTGTTGGAAATGACTTCCTATCACTTTAGCATTAATGTTTGCAACTGGTTTGGATTGGATTGGCGAAAAACTCCAATTTTCAGCGTTTTTGTAAAATTCCTGCACTTAAGTCGTTCTGGAAGTGCTAGGTCGTTCGCGAGTTAAGCCTAAGTCGTAGGTCGCTCTCGTTGAAAAGTCACACGGAGCATAAGTCGTTCCAGGCCTTAAGTCGTTCTGGGTGTGCTAAGTCGTTCGCGAGTTAAGTGATAAGTCGTGCGCGAGTTAAGAGTTAAGTCGTTGCCTTCTGCTACCTCGTCCTGGCTTAGGTCGTACTGGGATAAGTCGTTAGGTCGTATAGACCTTAGCTCGTAGCTCGTATTTGAGCTTAAGTCATTAAGTCGTATCGACTTTAAGTCGTTGGGTCGTGAACCCTCTTAAGTCGTTAAGTCGTATCGACTTTAGGTCGTTGGGTCGTATACCCTCTTAAGTCGTAAGTCGTTCGCGAGATAAGCAAGTGCTAATTCGTTCGCGAGTTAAACCTTAAGTCGTAGGTCGTCTCCTACCTAATATTTCCCCTGCTATTTCACTAGGTCGCTTGACCTTAAGTCGTAGGTCGTCTCCGACCTATGCCCCACTAAGTCGCATCCCACTTAGGTCGCAGGACTCTGTTAAGTCATAGGTCGAACCCCGTACAACTCTGCGTAGGCAATCTTATCTGAAAAGCATTTAACAGAACTTCCACTTTGATGCATTTTAAGCTGATTTCCTTGGATTTTGCTCACGTCTTCGAATGTGAATTTTTGTGATAGATTGTTTCAACAATCGCTTTATGACTTGTCACTTTAAAGATATATGAAGGTTTCAATACTAGTAGTAAATATCAAAACTCTTTCATCAAAGTGATTTCATCACTATTTTAAATATCAAAAGTTCGTTTTCTCAAACCGATTTCCAATCTACTAGTATATACAAGCCTTTACTTCACTCGAATGAGAAATCGACTTAAACGACTTAGTAAAACGAGTGGTATGAAACGCTTGCGTTCACTTCGTCGGTTAGCTCTTGGACTTGTTCGATTGAACCCTTTTTATGACAATTTTCTAGTGAAGATCTACAGTTTGTTCGTAAATATTTAAGATAAGCAAGTGGTTATGGGACATGAAGCTAAACTCATATATTTACTAGCTTGGTGTGATTGACACTTCCTTATGATCATGACGATCATTTTTTTGATTTAGACTAGCGATTGAGCGATGTCTCTTTGTCTGCGAGGGAGACTATACCCCGTTTGTGTGATGTTTCGCCATCACATATGTAGGGTAGCGCCCTACGGTCTTCGGGCCATTTCTGTGTGGAAATTTAATGGATAGCTTCCATGAGATAGCTTCTCATTCATGTGTTTACGCGTAGGTGAGTTTTCATGCTCCCATTCATGTGTTAGGCTTCCCCCTTTTTATGTGTTTTCTGGATTTCTGATGATGATTTCTGGAATTTTGTGCTTCACCAATTTTCATGATTTTCATTGATATGATATCAGTTTTTGTACATTGGTGAATTCATGTGTTATTTATTGACTTGTTATGAATACAAGTTTAGAGTATGATACCCTATTTTATCTTTGAGAAGATTCTTGTGATATTGATTAATCTTTTGTTGATTATCATTTACATACTTATAATAGTATGTCGTTATGGTTATTACATGTTCATGTCATGCCTTTTACTTTATACCATATCATCTGATATTTATAGCTAGACTGATCCGTTTATTATTTTCTTATAAATAATACTCGGGTCAGATCGAGATGTTACAGGTGCTTCTGCTTGACTTCCCTTCAGGATTATTCTGACTTTTGGCTAACTACATAGATTAGTAGTTTTTGGATGTACACCTTTGAGATATAGACTCTATGTTGTGTACTTATTCTTTTGTATAGCACGTGATGCTATTCTTTTGTATTATCGTGGATCTTTCTGACCACTACTCTGATGTACACTTTCATGTGTTATATATTTATTCATATCTTCTTCCGCCTTTGTGATATGGATGTCTATGATTGATTTATGTTATGATTATTTCTATGTTTGTTTCCTAAGATTATATATAGCCACCGTGTGATAGCTTTGTGTTTGTATCGGTATGTCAGATTTCCTTATGCATTCTATTCTATCTGACGTATCGGTGCTCGCACAAAGAAGTTACATGGATGGTCGCTCCTCCACAGCCTTATTCTCCATGCTAATTGACAGCACTACATCGTAGTGTTCTTGGTTAGCGTGGGTATAGAGGTGGGGCGTTACATAGATGACCAACTGCATGACCTGCCACGTATTCGTAGAACTCTAATGCAATCACTTGAAAATCGACGGACAGATTTTAAGAGCTATAACTTCCAGAGCATGCCTTGTTTACAACAAAGATGTACTTTGGGGGAGGGCAAATGTTATCCGGGTTTTTAAACCAGCAGGATCCAACAGGAAACAGAACCATCCTATGACATCAGAATGGTTTAGAACTTAACCTTAACCAGAGAGGCAAAAGTAAGGAGTTAACGAGAGCCAAGCTATATTACCAGAACAACGACTGAGATCGACTAAACCAAGAGACTAGCATTCTTTCAGCCCAATCAGCAGCTAAGCGCAAATAGCTAGTATATTGTCATCAGAACGGAACAACGTGCGATGAGACTACGTAAACAACGATGACACAAGACCATGGAAACATCCCAAACTCCAAACTCTAGGAAATATCCTAAGTGCTTGGGTCACCAGCGACCCATACACCTATGGATCACTAGCGATCCATGAAAAATGAAGGGTCGCTCTGTCGCATGGAGGAAGAGAAGGAAGGAATAAGGATGTTAAAAAATATGCTAAGTGTATGGTTCGCTAGCGACCCATACACCATGGATCGCTGACGACCCATGCTCCTCCGTGAATCTTCAGTGAGCTAACTAAGCGATGTAATGGCAAAGAATCAAAGTCATTAGCTCACGTACGAGCAAAGTCCATGGGTCTCTAGCGACCTATGATTTTGGCTCGAATCGCGAGCTAAACCCTCCTAGGTCGTTGTGCATCCATCTGTGAGAAGTTGATGAAGTGGACAAGCCCAGAAGTCCTCCGATCTCTATAAATACCATCCTACCTGCAACATAAACGGGATCTTCTCAGGACTGGTGGCTGCAGCTCTACTGGGAACTTTCTTCCCTCTTAATCCCCCTCACAGCAATCTCCCAAGGGATTCACTGTGATTCTCCGATGGATTCCAACTCTAGGGATTCAATCTACTGAAGAATAATCAAAGTCTTGTAATCAAACGCTTCTTGTAACAGCAATCAGTCAATAATAAAACTATAAAATGGACATAGGCTTCATTAAGAAGTCGAACCACTATAAAATTCTCCATCTTCTTTCTTTTACTGTTCTTTTCCTATATCTGTGATCTATGAAATTGCTTTGTCAGAACAGGGCTGGTGCTTTCAAACAATGTTTGGGTTAATAGTTTATGTGTACATATCAATATATGTATATTTTTTAATTAATTGACCCTTATTTAATTTTTAATTTATTATTTAATTTAATTTAATTAATCATATTAATTAAATTCTAAAATTTCAAAGTTAATTATTTAATCTCTTAAAACAATTTTGAAAACTTTGAACGCATTTTCTAACTTTTATAAAATATTCCTTTTATATTTTAGACTTAACATTTAAATTTAAAATATTGTCTATATTTTCAAATCTTAATTTGAAAATTATCCAAGACCCAAAATCAATTTGGGCCTTTACTATTGGGGACAATCACTGGGCTTACATCATCCTTTAAGGCTAGCCAGTGTCGAGGTAAGGGATAGTACTTGATTATCTTAACCTAACCTTAGACCCTACATTTTTAAACACCCTTTTTTATGGGTCGGCTTTAGTAAATTAGCCATAATATTGTTAATTTCGGTTACACAGACCATTAAGGCTCTGATACTATTAGGGGAACTAGGTCAGTTGAAAGTGAATGAAACAAATTGATTTCAAAGAAATTCCAATTTTGGATCTGTTGTGCCTATGAAATCTAAAGGGTTTATTAAATCCAACCTAATATAGTTTATAATAAAATCCCATTTTATTTAATTTGTTTAAAAAGAGTTTTAATTTAGTTTAAATTAAATGTATATTATAATGGGCGTATCAAATATACTCATATGTGTATAGTGCAAGTGTAGCATATAAATATTATAGGTGTTCAATGTGTACATTTATAGGTACTGGATTTTACATCGCAACAAACACATTCGCCTTTTATATATGCTTTGATGTCCATAGTTTTATTCAAAAAGCGTATAAAATAATAATAATATGTATATATATACATAGTTTACATATAGCTATACGTAATATGTTATAAAATATATTTTAACTAATTAAAAATAGTTTACTAATATGTATATATGATAATTAATGCGTTTAACTAAGTAGGCATTTAAGAAGAGGATATGGTGGAGGAATTTTCTCCTTGATTTACTCATTTATTCAATGACATTTCAAATCAATATTTGAACCGGTGCAGTTAAACCCCTGCTAAAGCCTCGCAAAATCCCTGCAATAGCGAATAGCTCTCTTCGACCGCTACCTTTTTCAATATAACGCTAATAAAAAGTAGATCCACTTTATGCCTCACTACTTTCCACTACACCCGCTAAATCAAGGCTTTTAGCACCCACTTTAGCATGATTAATATAAAAAGGTTAATTTTACTAGTTTTCTTTTGAACCAATTCAATAAAACTAGGGTAAAGACCTAATTTTAAGGCATAAGTGCTCAATATAAATTAGAAATCTATCGTAGTCACTAAATTTGGACCGCATAAATCATGATATTTTTCGGTTTTGCTCTATAGGATTAAACAATATTTCTTTTTCCAACAAAAATGATGTGAGAATGAGAATAAATTAACTTTAAATATTTGATTTTATAGCTAGTGACTTTTTGCACCTCCATTATTTTCCGCTATTTCCCCACTATAACATTTTGCTCCTCCACAGCTATGGAACTGGTTAAACCGTATAGATTTGAAAAACTGAACCTTTAAACATATGAAAATTAATTGTGGCTAGTTTTTTATGTTTTGAAATTTAAAATTAAAATCCAAAATCTGGTTTTGACTTAGAAAGGATTTATCATAATATTTATATTTTAGGCAAAAGTTCTTTAAAACTTTTAAATTGAAATTATATATATATAGGAACAAACTATGTTTTAAATTCAAAATAACACACACACCCACATATATACATATTACTTTATATGTTTTTAAATTTAATATTTACAATTTGAAAACTAGCTTCGATTTAGGAACCCAAAATTATATGCTCTCCCGTAATCGGAAGCCAACTATTGTTATATGGATATTTCGGTTGTTCTTCTTCATCGCTAGAGAGAATAATGACATTGTCCTTCTTGCCCATATTTTCTCTTGAGGTCTCTCTTTAGAGTACTTTCCTCCATATGGTTTCTACAATGTAAACAACATTCCCTTAGATATAGGTACTAGGCAGTTTACTTAATCTAACTTATTCTCATGTTGGCTTAATTATATCTCATTACTTAGGCATATCTTCATTTAAGTAAAGAGGTCTGCTGATCACTTGTTATTACTTTCCTCAAACCCATGTCGACCAATACTTAGAAAATAATCTGAGGTCTTCGTTCAATCCACTTCTAAAGATAGCTTTTTCCTACTTAAAATTCTTTAAAAATTTCACAAAAATGTTTTACAAATTTTATTGCTGTCCCTTCCAAGATTCCTTTTCATAAAATTTTAAATCATTATATCTAACTAAAATTCTCAAATATACACACACACACACATATATCTCAAAATGATATATATTTTAACAAAAAATCATTTGTATATATTATTAACAGATACACGCTCATATATAATATTCTCAAACTCATTCTAGAGTGTTACTAGCTCTATCCCTAATGAGTTACTCATCCTAGGGTATTACTAACCCTATCTCTGATGAGACTTTACCCCTACAAAAGCCTAAGTGTTCGCTTAACCTAAACTCTAATACCAAATGTGACGAATGTGATTTTTGACCCTCGAAAATCGACACTAATACTTCCTCGGTATTCACATGCCGCAAATCCAAGTGCTGGAAACCCAATCGTTTAAGGGTAAGATAGAAAAGACAAAACAAAATCTCATACGAATGGAATAACATATATTATTTCAACATATAATATTTACAGCAGAAATTTTAAATACATTTATCAGAGTTAAACATAATAGCTATAAATATCCGTTCTTACAAATGTAGAATAAAATGATACAGAAGTGTGGTGGTAACAGATAATAACCTTCAGAAGAATATTCTAACCCCATGCCTCGTACGTCTCAGGAAAGGGTGTTCAGCTAAGAGAAGTTTCCTTCCCCGCCACCAAACAAATGATATGTTCATAGAGATTAATTTATGTAATTAGAAATGCAATGTCATACATTCGTCCTTACAAGTTGTCCAGGAACAGGAAAAACCGAAGGAACTCTCCTACCACATCCTGTCCGGCGTTACCCCTAGGATTAGTAGTGAGGAGCCCTTGCATCGAAGATCTCAAATGAAGAACTATTGTCACATAAATATGATATGGGAACTTTCCCCTGAGGGTCTGTGATAAGCAGCCCTACATTCCATCTTCCAAATCGTATCATCCTATGTCTTTTATTTTTGAATGCGTAAATTGGTTTGAAGTGGTCTTCGGATAGGAATCACCCAAATCCGACCCTGGTTCCTTCGAACCAATCATTGATAAAAGAAATGTTAAGTAAATAGGGAATTATTCTTTTGATTTATTACTTCCTTTTTATCAAAAATATCTTCAAGAGATATATATCTTTAAAACAGTTCTTTTCGGTATATATGTAATCATTAAACCTCTCCTTGGAAAATTATTTACTTAAATCTTAATAAAGATTTCTTAATTCAAATCAATATTTTGATTGAGTAAAAACCATGTTATCTAGGATGTTAATCCAAAATCAATAAATATTAAGTGAGCGGAATCTATAGAAATCATCTAATTCTACTCAATATCGATTCCCGTATTCAACAAGTACTATGGGCGGAATAACAGCGAAATCGCCTTTTAAATTCCATAAAGAGTACAAGTTCCCTCTTTAGAATTTAACACAAAGTATAAGAAAATTATCTCCATCAAATCCAAGTAATTAATATTCGAAAATTATATTCTTTATACTTCGGAAAATTTTGATCCGAGTAAATCAAATTTATTATTCCCTCCGTCGCCCCCAATTTGGATAACCAGGGAGTGCAAGAAACTGGTTTTCCAAACTTAAGCATAGACACTTCCTCTCTATCACCCATAAGGTGGTCAAGTTATTTGATCGACTCTAAATCTTTTAACATACGCAACTGATTTTTAATTATTTATTTAACAACTTCAAAAATTCTTCAAATCACCTTTAAAATACTTTATTAATTATTTAAAAACTTTTAAAAAAGATTTGGAAAAGAATGGTTGCGTTTAAAACTATATTTCCAAAATTATAATGAAGTGCTGCGAAAACTACCCTAAATGTTGCCTTTTGAGCTGTATTGATTAGAACGAATTTTCTACCATTTGGAAATTAATTTTATAACTCAATTCACTTTTAAAACATTTTAAAAGATTTTTAGAATTTATTTCATATTTTTAAATAATTTTAAAATATCATAACCACGATTTTTCCGAAAACTTGTTTTATTCATATTTCAAAATCAACTTATCAAAATCTCAATTTTCTTTTTTTGAAAACTATGGATATGATAGTCTGAAAAATTCTTACCTCGAAGAATTCCGAGCTATATTTCGTTCTATATATTCATTTGACTTTTATGGAGCGATATCGCGAACTACCGTTATACGACGCGCCTATTTTTGACTCAATTTTCAATATTCATTTAAAATTTTCCAAAATACTTTTAAATGTTTATAAAACATTTCTAAATCATATTAAACCATTTTAAGAGGTTTAATCATTCCATACACACCATTTCATTCAATAAAGAAAAGTGATTTCCTTTGTGCTTATTAATGTGTATTAACGTGACTTGCATATATATTCAGCAACCATATAAAAAAATCATTAACAATCATATCCAAACATACATATCATCTAATAATATATAACTATATTTCAGGAGTTTCTCACCTTCATTTTCCCTCGGGCTAATTTAAAATAGGATATAACTTCACTATTACAAAATAAAACTCCATGAAATCGAACTCCTTGACCTTTAATGGGATTGGCCTTGGCCTTGGCCTTGGATGCTCATGGCCTTGGGTTTGCTTAGTGGTGGGCTTGGCCTTGGCTTTGGGGAGTGGCGGACATGGGTATTAGAGAGGTAAGGGAGGAGTTTTGCCTTGGTTTGAAGTAGATTTGATAATATATGTATATTATACTAATATAATTTCTTTTTAAATAAATTTTCTCCATTATTTTCCTAAACCTATGGAGCCATGAAAGAGCTTGAAAGTGGAGGAGAAGATGATAAGAGTGTGGTGTTAAAATGCGAGAAAGTGTATGGGTATTTATAGAAAATAATTTGGAACAAATATCTATGGGTGTAATTACCATTTTGCCCTTAACCCACATCCCTCCTCTCCTCCCTAGGTTCGGCCGAAGTGACCTTCACATGGGTGCATCCATGTGCTTTTCCATGTGTGTGTACTTGTGTGTCCTTGCTTGACTTTGAGTTTGCTTATGGCTTAAGAAATTAAGAAATATTTTATATATTTCTTTTAGTGGAAATTAGCCACAAGGGCCTCTTTAGCAGGTGGAATTAGTTTATAGGACACACAACTGAAATAATTATTTTTAAGGACAAAACGCAAAATAATTAGTTTCTAGGGCCTAAAAACTTATGAAATTACGTCCTTACAAGTAATTGGACAGCTGAATTTGTCCTTGAAAGTAATTATTCTGCTGACTTTGGCCTTGAAAGTAATTTTTTTGAATGTGTGTCCTAAAAACTAATTGGACTGCAAAGTTTGTCCTTCTAGTGAAATGCCCCTTTCTTTTATATATATACGTGTACATGTTTATGTGTAAGTTAAAGTGTTTATATGTATGTTATATATGTGTGCATGATATGTAAATAAGGTTGCAACAACTTTTAAATGATTTTTGTTTGTTAAACTGTTGAAAATTGGAAAACCGATTACTGGTCACATTCTCACTTATAAATATATATACATATATTTGTAAACAAAATCTTAAAATAAATTCCTAATCATTGTTAATTAATTAAAATGATTCACATTTGAATCATAAAACCATATAAATTAATATTAACAATTATTTACAAAAATCGTTATTATATCAATAAAACGATACGAAGTTTCTTATATTTTCAAATCTAATATATATTTTCATAAAACTATTACAAATGATTTATCATCACTTTATAACTATTTAAAATAATTATTATTATCTTTTAAAAACAATTATTTGAATAATTATAATAATTATTATATCATTAAATCTCAATTTAAATTCATAAATCTGTATTTATATATAAAGGCGTTATTGGTAATGTCATAAACACATTTTGTTTTTCCAAAAATAAAATAATTAATTTTATTTCATATTCTTGTTCAATTGTAAATGTAAGTGTATATACCCAACTCCGTGCGTGATGTTTTACTATTATAGAGTTGTTTATCAATAAAATTGTTTTTCGTCATTTTATTGTTGTAAATCCCAAGGAAAATATTTTTGTAAATATCTATTTAATAAGACTACTATTATGTATTATCACTTAAAAAAGTATTATTTGTATTATCAACCTTTTATTTGAATAATTTCAAAAATAAATATAATTTATCAAAGTGATAAACTTGCGGGTCGTTACAACTTATGTAGTGATTCCTTAAATCTTAATTGGGTTTCTTATAGTTCCAATTATATTATATATTTATGTTATATAAGCTTAATTCATTTATAACCATCTATAAATTTTTTTGGCAAAGCCAGCGGAGTTGAATATCTCCTACCATTTATTTATAGCATGTAAGAAACTTCTTATAGTCATAAATAGATTACATTGATACAATAGGTAGACATAAGTGTGAAATAAAGAAAGGAGAATAAAAAACAACACACTACTAATAACATCAGTGCCTATCTTATCCATGGGTGAAAAGAAGGCCATGATAGACATAATGAGGACATTTTCATTGCATTGGCAATTTCATGGCAGATATAGTGGAACATTTCCGTTCTGTTTCTTTTGCTAGTGTTGAAAATTCTTTCATTTTTTTCCTTCCATATTTCTTTCACAGTAACTTTAAGTAAGATGAGAAGCACATAAGTAGAAGAAACTTTCCAATGAGTTGCCTTATAAATATTCAACCATTCCTCCTTGTTATCCCACACTGGCTGTTCAAAACCTCCTTTAGCTTTAATTTTCTTCCATATAAAATACGTGTAGAGGTAGCTAAAGTATAGGTGATGTATTTCTTCCTTTCTCGAATTGCAAAAGACACAATAGGTTGTCGAGATGACACCTTTTCTTTCTAGATTAGCTAAGGTATGTAGTGCATTTTTGAAGGTTTTCCATGAAGTTTAATTTCTCACTAAAGTTTAATTTATCACTAGTGTTTTGATTCAAAATCCTTTTCTACCATGGAAACTTGGCATGAATACCATTATCATTTAATGCTTTATATATATTTCATGAGTGGATTGTTCACTGCTGCCATCAGACTAGATATATGTGTCAATATCAGCATGGGCATAGTGGGAATTTCTATGTGCATTCCATAAAAGGTTGACAGAGGCACTACTTGTGCGAGGAAGACAAATCATACCATGCCTTATAAATGATACTGCTATGACATTCATGGGGATACCACTGTTCAACAAATCATCATCTGTCACTGAGTTTTGGAGAATCAAACCCTTGTTCAGTCATGGAATAGTCCAAAATATCGCATTGCTACTTGGATTGAGTTTGAGTATATAATGCGGAAGGAGAAAATCTCTCATTTTTAACATGGGTTTCCACACCCAGCTATCAACCTGCTTCACTTTCAAGAGCCAAAAGTCTTGATCCTTCAGATTGTGCTTGATGCACCAGGTAACCCACAGTGTATCAGTGTTATTTATTCAATTGTCAAAGTGCTTTGAAGCGCAATAATGTTCCACCTCTTCAAATTCTTGATGCCTAAACCACTTTTGCATTTGGGAATCTCTAGCTTACTAAAAGCTATTTGAGAAAGTTTCCTACTATTGATAGAACCAGACTAAAGGAACCTAATAATAGCAGTTTTGATAATGGCTATTAGCTTGGTAGGTAGGAGAATAGATTTACACCATTATACTGTCATTGACAATATAATAGAATTTATTATTACTAGTTTACTTGGCTGAGACAAGTATCTGTTTTCCCATCTACTAAGAACATTAGTGATTTTATCAAATAATGGTATGCATAAATTAACTTATACAATAATCATATGGATATTATTAGTTAAACCATATTTATTTAATATTCACGCTTATTAATCAAATCATATTTAATTAACTTTAACTTATTAACTAAATCATATTTAATTAAGTTTAATTTATTATTTAAATCATGTTTAATTAATTAATTTGTGTATAAAATTTCTAAAATTTTATATTATCCATCTTAAACCATTTGAGATAAATAATTAACTAGAATAATTATAGTTTGTTTATACATATATATATCGATATATGTATACAATTTAATTAATTAACTTTTATATTTAATCAATTTTTTTATTTAATTAAATATTCAAATTAATTTGAAAATTTAATATAGTTCATCTCAAACATATTTAAGAAAAATATACAATTATAATAATTATAGTTGCATACAAATATATATATATATATATATGGTTAATTAATTAACTATTCAATTAATTATTTTATTTTATTAATTTAATCAAATTAATTAAATATATAATGAAAATTCAAAATTAATTATGTTATTTTTTAAGCATTTTTTAAAGTTTTTAATCTATTTTATAACCTTTATAAAATTTCAAATTTAACATCTAAATTGAAAATATATTTTTAAATTTACAGACTAAAATTTAAAAATTAGCCCAAAGCCAAAATCTATTTGGGGCTTTACAATCGAGCCAACCTTTTGGACTTGCTCTACTTATTGGGCCAGGCCGGTAGGTAGGGAAGAGAGAATACCCGATTTTTCAATGCCAAGCCTAAACAATACTATTCCATACATCCATCGAAGAAGTAGGCTATATTAGTTGACCCTAACGTTGCTAATTTCAACTGCATAGACCACTTGGGCAATGTTACTATTGTTGGAACCGGACCGGCCAGTAGGGGGTAAAATACGTAGATGTTTGAATCTTTTCTATTTTGGATTATAGTGGATTTATGAAGTCTAAGGGCTATATTAGATTCAAATTGGATTATTCAAATAGAATCCAATATTATTTAATTTTCTTATTTATTTAATTAATGAATTCACATAAAAATGATTTTATATAGCTTATGAGTATATCGTTACGTACTTATATATGTATAATTTGCACTAGAAACATAGTAATATGTACATGTTAATGCATACGTGTATAGATGTTCAGATTGCATCTATAACATATACATTGACCATTTATATACGCATTGACTATCACAATATTATTTAAAAATCTATGTGAAAAGCTTTAAATTTATTTCAAAATTTATTTATATTTAACTTAAACAAGTCCTCATTATTAAATATTTAAATATATCTAATGATTTGAATTCAAAATAATATATAAAATATCTATTATTTTGAATTAATATTAATCATTTGAATTCCGAACTAAGATTTATAAATTACAAAACAATACATCTTTTCTTCTTAACACCAGAGATGGCTTAGAACCAATAGTTCATTATCTAATGGATCTTTCCTTTCTAATACTCCATCCGAGAGTTATTAGTATTTATCAAATCTCTTCCTATCTAACGGAACGCTATTGGATCAAATGGCAAAGACATTGTGGATATAACTTCGATCATAGGGATCAATTTCTGATCGCGTAGCTTCATAATAATTCTGTAAAGCTTCCGCATAATTTCTTTCAGATTGAGCTGACATCCGTTATGGTCGTTCATTTATTTTATTCAAAAAATCTCAGCTCCAGAACCGTACGTGAGATTTTCATCTCATACGGCTCCTCCCTTCTATGCATAGTAGTAAGGGGAATAAGTCATGGAATCTAAATTTTACTATTCTCATTATGAACTGACATCTTATTTGGGATACTGGATTTATGTTCTTAATTTCCTAGCGGGGATATTGGTGTGATTCGGCAGAACATAATTATTTTCCCTCTTTTCTAGAACTAGAAATAGAATAAAGAAATTTAATATATTATATTCAATGGATATTTTCTTTTTTATACATAGATACATAAATCATATTACTATTATTACATTTCATATATATATATATAACTTTATAATAAAATAAAGTATACCTATATTTTAACAAAATAATTATATAATATATATATATATACACATATTTAATTCTTCACAGTCAAGAAAAGAATTTTGTTAAAAAAAGCAAAAACTATTTTAGTTTTATAATATATAAATATACATTTAATATTCATATATGAATTAATATACGTATTTACAATAAAATATTAAATATAAATATAACATACATATATACATGTATGTATATGTATGTATGTATATGTATATATATATATATATATATTGAAAATCGGTTCTTTATTAAGTGGCGTAAAAGAACAATAGCTGAATCCGTATACTTAGAAAATCTTACTAGAGTAGTAAGGAAAAAGAGCACGTTAGAGAGACGACACATATACAAATTCACACCATAGTATCCAGCACACAAATACTATAAAAAGGCCACCCGAACATTCAAAGCCTACAAAATCTAGCCAGATAATGAAAACATAAATAGGATAGGGCAGCCGCTATTCATCCATTATCAGACAGTACCCCTATCTACTTAGAAAACTTACATCTTCATCTGAACAATGGCTCCTCTTCCATACGCGAATCACCAGACAAATGACGTGTTAGTACTTAGGTACTGGTTTTGATGATAACAACTACATGACATTATAAAATACAAATACTAATGTTTTATCAAGATATATATAGTATACAATGCAGGATATTAGAAAGGTATTGATTAAGAAGACCGTGCAGTATCAAGATGTTGATATCAAGATTAGCTTCAAAATGCTGATATAAAGTTTAAAGAGTTCAAGAATGAAGACTCATGAGTGTTGAAGAGTTCAAAAGTTCAATATATTTTAGATAAGTTATAGAGTCATAAAATTTATGTTAAAATCTTGGTAGCACTTTCCTGATCTATCTCATCTTTTCTAATTTTGTTTTTAATTTGTTTTTCAAATATTCTATTTTTAAAATAATCTTTTCAAAATATTTCCCAAAATGATTTTCAAATCTCTTATACTTATTAAGATATTATTTTAGTGTTAAGTTTATATATATTGAATTTTGTTTATACTTTAATAATTTATAACTATATTGATTTTATATATATATTACTCTCTTATTAAAATCTTTCAAATTTATTTTACAAAGTTTTATTAAGTTATATTTTGAGTAAAATTTGTATAAACTATATTTAAATGATTCTACAAAGTATCAAATTATTTTACAAAGCAGCAGATTTTCAAAACAATTTTTATAAAGTATTTTTCAATTTTGTGAAGGATATGTAACATAACCACATCCCATATGTCAACATACTAGCCGTAAATTTCAAAATTCAAATTTTTAATGAAAGTGTCTTTTCGTCTTTTATCTTCATGAATGGACAAGCCCGTTGTTTTCCTATATATACTAGACTTCCGAACGAATTTTTATTAACTACTTTCTTATTTTTTCTCTCCTTTTTCATTCTCTTGAATTCTAAAACAATTTCTATCAAAACTCTACCGAAATTCTACTAGAATCAAATTCAATCATTACTAGTTCGATTCTCTTTCATATACTCTATGTTTTCTCTCATCTCTCTCAAGGTCAAGTGATATTCAAGATTTATAGGATCAATTGTAATCAAGATCGAAGATCTAAGTCTGTAAACTCTATCAAATCATTTTCTTATATTCTATGGTGTGCTTGGTATCCCTAAAATCCAAATAGGTGTGATTGTAGCCTGGTTAAATTAATTTGTTGTGCTTAGTAGCTTCTAAATCTAGTCGGTGTGCTTGTGACCCGGAAATCAAGTGGCTCTACCCAGAGGCTAGAATTTTGGAGGGTGTGTCTCATAGCCTTGAAATCAAGATTGTATTTGCATTTACTAGTTGAAAATAAATTTGTATAAGAAATTGTGTGGGATTGAATGTAGGGTAATTCCGAACCACTATAAAATCCTGGTGCGTTTTTTTTCCTTTTTACTTTTACTGCATTTACTTTTATCTGTACTTTGATTCTATGATTTGTTTCTATGATTATTAATTCCATCATTTCAAGTAAAATCTAAAAGATTTGAATAATATTCATATAATCCATTAAACACTATTCACTTCCTTCTAATTTTAATTTAGTCTTAAGATCCCTATTCCGCTGACTCACATGATGTCCTTTTCCAAGATCCGAGCTCGCAGCAATTGACCAGTTACCTTTGTTCGAAGATACGTCAGTTCTCTCAGACCGGATATGGTAGATAAGCGTGACGAGACAAACAAAAACGAATCTTTGCTTGATATCCTTCCTAGAACAAAAGGAGATGAAATGATTAGCAATAATGGTGAAGTCAAACCCTTCTAGGTGTCAAAATCCAAGCTTCAGAGACACAAAAGAAAGTAGGTATTTGCTGTATGAATAGGTAAAAAGACAAGTGTTCGTGCGATTAATTTTTAAATATATACATTCAACATAATTTTATTTAGATCCCAAAACCATTTTAAATATGTACCATAAAATTAAACATATGTATTAATTTAAAACAATAAATAAATAAAAAATATAATATATATCAAAAATTTATATTTTGCATAATGTTTTTTAAAACACCATTTTAAACATATAATTCATTTTTAAACAATTAAAACATATTATAATTAAAAATGAATTAAAATTGAGAAATAATAATTTTAAATAACTAAAATTAAGCATAATGTTTTAAAATTATAATATATATATAACAAATTATGGCTGAAAATGAATAATATATATATATATATATATATATAATAAGATAATTATAACTCAATAGTTGAAACTAAATAGCGGATAAATATGAGATAACTAACGCTTGTATAAAATCGTTATACATATTATCTGCAACATAGTAAGTACAATATAAATTATAAATCAGATTTTTAGCTTGATGATGTTGCCTTTGAATATAAGTTGATTGATGTGTTTTCCTGATTCACCTTGAATCAATCTCCGGAAGTTGCTATGGATTGGAGTACCATGACATGAATAGGATTTAAAGTGCTATAGACATTTTTTATTTTTGGCGTAAGGGGATGATGCACATGGCCATGATGTAGAGGCAGGGAAGAAGAAGAGGAAAGGAAGGGGGTATGGTTGTTTAAATAAGGGAAGGGTGGAGATAAGTTCTCCTCCTTTCACTAATTCTCCTTTTATAAATTCTAGATCTACGTCTAGAATTGAAATCTGAACATCCACTCCTCTTTACCACGTCATGACCGACCATATGATGGGCCTATTGACCTATTAAAATGCCATAAAACCATGAAGTAACTAATACCATTTAAATCATATTTAAACGTGTATCAATATTATGTACATATATAACTTTAAGACACTCACCCAATTAATATCTAATGACATGTAGAAAAATAAAAATAGCACCCAATACATTAACTAATTAAATAATTAATATTTTATAAACATTAATTTTTTTAGTTAATTTATAAATCAATTAAATCTTGTGGTATTTTTAAAAAAATCACCATAACGGTTGTGCGATTCATATGTGTAAACTCAATCAGTGATTAGTATCGAATTGTTCAAATATTTACGTTCAATCGTCACTTTAGCTAGTGTAGTGTAACAACCTGCCTTTTCGATCCTCAGAAGTTGACACAAATACATCTATGGTATTCATGTGTCAAGCATCCGAGTGCTGGAAAGACATATTGTTAGGGTGAAAGAAATGAAAAGACAGAGTATAATCTTACAATATGACGATTAATATATAATATACCAATGATAATTATAAAAGAAAACTATGATATACATACATAAATCGAAGTAACTAACCTATCATCATCCTGGACAATTATAACAGCATATCCTTACAATTGCTGACCGATACCAATCATAAAATACAACGAATACGACTTGGAGGCATCCAGCTCGTCTTTTGAAGCTCCAAAGCATCCATAAATAAATCTGGAAATGTACTTGGGTCTGACCCGAGTATTATAAGAAAATAGCATCCGAATCAGTCAGGTAAACTAGCGTGAGAAACTCAAATCATATGGATTTTATATTTTTAGAAACCTTTCAAAAATAAAGGTATCTCATATGATCACGCCACACATAAACACGGATGGGTTTTTACCTTATCTAACCAAATCATTTTTATAGAAGACCCAATGATATTATAATAAGTCTAGGGTTTAAAATAAATATGTAACATATCCTAAATGATTACCCATAATTACATTCAACAGTAATAGTTCTTCTACTAAAACTGCAAGGTAAGTATTAGAGATTGGATTCCAACATGACAAGGCACCGGGGTACCACCTACCATAGTACACTTCTAGAAAAATGTACCGAGGGCCACACCTGGACCCCTTGCAAACACAGAGCCAGCTGCCCCTTTAAAATGGCATACCAGATCATATCATCCCATGGGCACCGTGGCTTCAACCATTGTTTCCCGATTTCCTCGTGCGCATACCAAATCTATAAATCTTGATTCTAGGTCGAGAAATGATCCTCCTAATGGTAGTTAACTACATAGCTCTATGGGCGTCCCTTGATTTCAGTCATTCCGAGTTGTGAGGCTTGTGAGGCCATGCTCTTACTTTTTCCTCCTAGCAATTCCTAATTGGAATGCTAACGCTGCCTTCAAGGCAATAATGCAATGCCAGCATTCACCCACATAAGTTGTTCAAGATATGAACAAACTGAAGACACCACTCCTACTACATCCATTTTAGAATCACCTTAGGATTGGTAGCAAGTAGCCCTTGCATTTCAAAGAACTCCATCTATGATTTCCCTGATCTCGAACAAATTACGAACCTCTACCAAAGCGTAGAATGTGCATATGGTTTTTGGAGTGGTTATGGTTTCATGGCATCTCATATATGTGCACTGCCTTGCTTACTGGGCGCTCCAAAACCAATCGATGGACTCTAGTAAGCTCAACTCCACTTCTTTTGGAAATAAACAGATAATACATAAGAGTGGAGATCCCCTCTTAACCATTTAAGCGGATGGCTTTCCTTATCATTTGTCCTAGAAGAACACACAAATTTGTATGTAAAATATAGCATAAGATAACTATACCATATAATTTCCATGTTTCTTCTAGATATTTCCAGAGTTATATTTAGCCAAGTTCTGATAGTCAGTTATTTAACTATCAAATAAACAAACAAACAAATCTGAGATTTAATTTCTCAAGAAACCAAGAATGGTTTAAGCATATAAGCAACCACTATGCCTCTTTAATTAATTCTTTCATTAATTAAAATCACTTTGAAATTACATGAAAAATATTCATATACTTATCTCAATGGTATAAGTATATTCATAAACCAATTCTCTTCTAATACTTAGAAAACATTTCTATATATTTATATCAACAGTATAAATATGTTCACAAACCTTTAAGGAAGATTTCAAAATCATACTAAATGGGTCAAAAGCAAATGCCAGTTGAAATATTGTTTACTGTAAACCCAAACCACTTTTCCTTCGGTGTTAAGTATGGAACAATGCTTCTATAATACCATAATTAAGAAGGATTATTTATCAAAATCAAATCTTATTCCTTTTATAAAATTCCTTTTTTTATAAAGCCATTCCATATTATAAATCCTTTTATAAATCTCCAAATTAATTCATAAAAATTCTTTTATAAATCTCTAAAATTATTTACAAAACTCCTATTATGAATCTCCTATACTTGACACATTTTCGATATTTCAACTTACCCTATCCCTCACCTAGAAACTGTTTCTAATTCTCATAGATAGAGGATCGGTCTACTCATTGGCTTTTAGTACCAAGTATTCGACCATTAGATTTTGATTAATAACTAAATTTATCTATGGAAAGACTTCAAATACTTAACATCGGTCATTAATTTCAAACTTTAAACTATCCTTAAGATAACAATAAAGCTTTTCAAGTTGGAGAACTATTACCTCTCAAACTTGACTAGGCAATATTCTTGTCTTTAGGGTAGGTAAAACTATACCTACCTCGATGTCTAATATGAAGTATAAAACTCCTTAATTTCATATATTATTCATTTAAAACAAAGTGTTATAAGACAACTAACTTTTAACTTTCAAAAATCTTTCACTATAACTAGAATATTATTGCCTTCTATAAAATTCCACTTAAAAATCCTTAAATACTCCTTAAAATATCCATATCAAAACTCCCTTGGAAATCCTTGTTTAAGAACCACTTCTGATTTAAAAAGGATAGATCTTTCCTTTATATACAAGTAAACATTTACTTTATTATATCAAATAACTCTCTTAAACTGAAAGTTTAAGTTTCAAACCTTTTTAAAATACTTTAAAACAAAGTTTAAAAGTCCATTCAAATCATGACCTAAAACCATCACCTTTTAAAAAGAATTCGACTTTGAAAGGTAAACCAATTTTCTTTAAATAAACCACTTGTTTAAATATTTCAAAATAAATCTTTTATATCACAAATCTCTTTTTAAAATACTTATATAACCATTATAAACCATATTGAAAAGAATTTACAAATTATCTAAAATAGTTTATCTTTTATTTTATCAAAATCATAGATTTTCAAGACTTCATCCACGGCGACTATTGTTATATGGACCATAACTTTTAAAACATGATATTATAAATTAAATAACTTTAAAACTCTATTTCTTTCTACATTATATACTATTATAAGTTTAGAAAACCTTTCACTTGAAAATAAAAGTTGAAGTCGGATAAAATCCAAAATATAACTTTTAAAATCCAAAAGAGGCTTAGCGACTAACTTTGCATGTTATCAAATGCAATTTAGTTTTACATCAAAGAAGTCAACTTTCAAGTCGTATAATCATTTTCGGATTCACGTTACATCAAAGAAGTATAGAGATCATACAAAAAACATTACAAACATGGAAACACAATATTGAAACACAAATAAAATACAAGTCATCAATGTGCTCTTATAGCGACTATCGCTACATAAACACTTCCATTCAAGTCAAAGTCCCCTACTAATCCTTATGTATCATTTCATATATTCGAATACAAGTCAAAGTCAAATCAACCATTGGATTTATATCTGTTTTTAAAATATAAGTCTATATTTTCAAGTCCATTACACATGTTATTTAAACCACCAAATCAAAGCGCTTTCAATACACTACAACTTACACAACAATATGGTTTTCCAAAGCAATAGTCAACATTCACATTAAAATATAATTTAACCATCGCAAGATACCATTTATTTTATATATACATATATTAAAAAGGTAATTTTTAAAGTTAGAAATCTCACTTAAAACCAAGCTAGTCAAGCACAAACCCCTTAGAAACCAACCATCAATTCCTACCTTCACCAAACAACATAAGATCCGACCTTTGTCTCCAAAACGATAAAAGCTAGTCTTCCTCCATCCTCCCTAGCTCACGCACCACCTCCTCCTTCGTCATAGAGCTCACAGCCCAAGGCCATTTAGTTATTTGTGCACAAATGTTTGGACCTTAAGATGGTAGAGAGAAATAGAAATGGTTTTATTAATTTGTTTATGTGTTTTAATAAGAAAAATGAGCAATATTTAAAACTATTCTCTCAGAACTCCATGGAAGAAGAAGAGAATGGAAAGGAAGAATAAAGAAGTGGGAAAATGAAATGAAGTAAAATGAAAATGGAAAGAGTGGAGTTACTTTTATATAAAATGGAAATGGGAAATTACAAAAATACCGTTCTTAATAAAATATCAAATACCCTTCACCAAAATTATAACAACACACCGCTCTCATACATCCTTGTTAAACCAAGCCATCACATCTTTCCTTTATGTGTACTTTGTCTTAGATTTTGTGTTTATTTGTTTTTAAATTTAAAAAGAAAAGTCAAATTCCACTTTATTAACTTAAGTATATATTAAACATATCATAACCTAATCACAATATTAGCCAAAAGAATATGTTATTCTTATATATGTGTGTATATATTCTCTAGTGTGTACAAGATGTTCAGACAACTTTTGAACAATGAAAAGTAGAAAACCAAAAAAATGATTTTCGGTCATATTTTC
Organism: Allium fistulosum; assembly: GCA_030737815.1. Taxonomy (NCBI): domain Eukaryota; kingdom Viridiplantae; phylum Streptophyta; class Magnoliopsida; order Asparagales; family Amaryllidaceae; genus Allium; species Allium fistulosum. The sequence goes on from CM060902.1 coordinate 1,532,386,653, forward strand.
GATTTTTCTTCGAACTAACTATTTTTGTAATTTTACAACAACTTTACCATTATTAGTGATGATTAAATGAAGTCTAATTGAGTTATAAAATCCATTATTTAATTAATACAAATCATTTAATTGAATACTTAATTTAATTAAATATTCCATAATCGAAGCGGTAAAATTTCGGGTTGTTACACAGAGTAACAGTTTGGTCGAATTTATCGCTTATACATCCTTATCGATAAAATCCACTTTTTAATTTAAGTGGTACCATTTAGTCACGATTATTTACACAAATTCTCTTCATCGATACTATATCACATTAGGGCTTAAGAAATTAGGTTTGGCCAAATTCTAATATCATCTGCATTTAACTCGGTTGGTCCATAAACAAAGTTTTTGTTTTAATAATACTTTTATTATTAACTATACTGCTCCTGCTAGAGATTTTAACTTTGATTTGACAATAGTTGACCGTGATACTAACCTCATTTAACTAAGGAGACAAATTATCTATTGAATAGTATTTAAATTCCAATGGTTCAACTAAAACCCTACTAAAGTCCCTCGAAGGTCGACACTCCATGATTTAACTATAATCAAAGTGGAGTATCCATATTGAAGCTCAACGGTATGCTCACGCCGATATAATTATGTAGTGTAGTCACTCAAAGATTTCATGTTTAACCTAGTGATTATTAACCAACAGAAAAATCTTATATGAGTCATCTCATAGTTATTCAACAACCATCAGTACGTAAACCGATGGTTCCCCCAGTAGCCATGAGTAACACACTGCACAACATTTAGAGAGCGTTACATACTCCAGTCTCAGTAGATGCATCAATATCCTTTCTTGTTACATCTTGACTAGGAATATTTAAAATAAATTTTATTTTATTTTATGGTAATTTTCACATGATTACAATTCCTTATAATTATTATCATATAACATATCATTTGAGGATTTCTATTTAATATACTTTAAATAAATTACTCAACTAATTATGCCAGTATATAGAAAAGTATGCAATAATACCGTTATTATGATCAAGGTTGGTTATGGAGTTAGACATATGTAATAAATTACATAGTTTCCTTTAGGGCAAACCGTAACTCTCTTGGGTGTTCATTTGAGTAGCCTATGTCTATAGGAGACTATAGGTTTTTAAAGATGAATAAGGTTCTCCTAAAGATGATGCAAGAAGCATTATTATATATTTATTAATATTATTTCCATTATGGAATATGTTGTAAAGTTAAGAGTTATAACAAATTACTACGTACTCTATAGGCATGAAAACTTCTTAATATGTTGCTCATGTCACTATTTATCTATGACACTATATTTACCCCTGGCATAATCAATGATGAGATTTATGTAAAATATAATATGTAATGAAATTTACGTTTAATTGCTCTACTTACTTAATAGTTGAAAAATGTCCCATTTTTGACTTGAAAATCGTTCCATTGATGACTGCAGTACTATTGCCATTTATTTTTGGGTCTTAAAATGAAGGAAGTTGTAATAGGATGATTAAAATTTCTTCTCAACACTTCTTTCATCTTTCATTACCTCTTCTCAAATTCATTATCTTTGTTCCATCTTTCTATCATCAGCTGTAAACCAAACACCATGAAGAAGCCTCTAAAATAAGGTACAACCATTGAACCAAAATTAGACTCCAATGCAACTTTCTTTGAGCCTACTGTTCTATCGAACTCCTTATATGCACCAAACACTTCAAAAATGAAAAACCTAATACTCTAATACAATATTATAAGGGAAATTAGCGGATATATAACCCTACACAATAAGAGTTTTATAGGATTGGCTATAGATGTGATAAAACAAATAAGCTAACAACAATCAAACTCCAATTCAACCTTCAATTCACAAACACAACCGTTGTTAATTTATATAACAATTATAGAAAATAAACGTAATAAGAATTAATGTGGTTCCACTATTAACTTACTAGTGTATGTTCATTTTGGAAGACATCTGTTTCATCGCTAATGTCTAAAGATGATTACAAAAGATTGATAGATATTTTAAATCGATTTTAGTGAATTTTTAATATAAAAAGTAGAGACAAATTTGAATTTGAGAAGATATTTATCTCTAACGAATGATTTCATTTACATAGGGATTTGATACTTGGGTTGAAGCATCTTCCCAGCAAGTAAGAAAGTGATTAATGTTAATTAATCAATACCACATTAATTTACCGTTGGTAGAGAATCAATTTCGTTTGAAAACTTACCTATTTCCAACTTTTTCTTTCTTTCAACACACATGCCATGATACAATGTCTCTAATTAATTAGTTGTTGCCATTTTAAATGTATCACATCCTAATTTCACTTACCTTCATATGGACAATTACTAGATTATGCTCCTTTTAATGCAATTAATTTGCCTTTAACTAATGAAATTGAATATCAACTAAATACAGAATTTATATTCTAGTGTACATTTTAATCACATTGTTTCAACACTTTGCAAGTTTACTATAAGTTTTTCTATAATGTACAATTGTTAGTGCTTCATGGACACAACCTCATTTCAAATAGCAAGGTTATTTACAATGGTGATTTTTTTCGACCAATGCACCATTGGGCTTTCTGCATTAAGTAACTCTTCGTTATTTTTAATTAATTAATTTCAAATATTGATTTGGATGATAGGCTCACATTTTACAATTCATGGATTCAAGTACAAATACAATTTGGAATTTAATCTCCATTTGTTTCCATGTAACTAAACTAATTGCTAGGATATTATTATTCATAGAGTTTAAGTCATGGATGATAATATCATTCTATTTTATAATATAGAGCTTGATGTTCAGCTTTAAATTATAACATGAACATTATTATAAGAAATTGATATTGTGACAATTAGAGAATTTATTAATTGAATAAATATGTGCATTAAAACTCGATGATCATTCTACAATACATGACTGATATTTATTGGGCATTGTTAGAAGGACTCCAAATTAAGATGGGGTGGGGGTAATTTTTCAAATTTTGTAAAATTTCCATGGACCTTAATCCCTTCTTTCCCTTTTCGAGGACGAAAAGTTTTGAGTGGGGAAGAGTGTAACGACACGTAAATTTCAATAATTAAATTTATTAATTAAATAAGTTTTGGAATTTAATGTTGTGAAAAATTAAAAATTTAAGTTTAATAACGAGAATAATAACTAGAATGAAATGTAATAATGTTAGCGTAAGTTAATGGATAATCATTTTAATGTAATTTCAATTAATTGAAATTTAATAATGTTAATTTTAGGCAATTGATAACTATTTCAATGAAATCTCAATTAATTGGAATGATTGTAAAGTTAAAATTGGGTATAAACTGTAAATGAGTAAATAAATCAAATGTTGTATTAAACGGTGAAATTAAATGTAATTAATTGGAATTGATTAAAATAGAATAATTAATCCGTATGTGAATTTATTAGTTTTGTTTGTTAACAATAAACAGAGAATTGTATTTGAAATTGTAAGTTTTAACAATGGTTTAATTATAATTGCATTATTTAATCTATTGAAACTTAATTGTAAATCAATTGCAATAAACGTAAGTAAATATTGCGTTAGTATGAACTAAGATAAAAATTGTAGAATATTGATGTAATAAATGAAAAACCAATGTTAACTATGTCCATAAAGTAATGATTAATTGAATAAAAAGATTAAAATCAAAATGAATCAATTTATTGGGTTTTAAATTATAATTAATGAATTTATTGCAATTGAAATTAAAACGATGTAATTAGCGCAATATTAATAGTTGAATTTGACATGGAAAATTTGTTTTAAAAGATTATAATGAATAGTTAATAAAAAATGATAAAAAAATTTAGTTATAAATTTTGAATTTGAAAAGCGATAAATTTAATTTAATAATAATTTAATTAATTAACGTGAAAATAGCCATTTTGGCCACTGTCTCGGATTTTGATGAAACTAGTTTCATCGGATCCGTAATAGTAAATTTTTGTAGGGTTTCAAGTTTCGTAGCGATCTGACTTATCGTTTGATCGTGCAGGCTCGAAACGCGTAGAAATCAATTTAACTTAAATAAATTTGAAATAAGGTGATTTTGAAAGCTAACTTCTGTATACAATGGAATTAGGACTTGAAACTGGTTCCATTGAGTTTAAAAATATCGAAAACCTATATTTCGATATATTGGATGACCCATTTTCGTTTCGGGAACGAAACAGGTTTTTCGGGTCGTTGTTATCGTTTCGACCCAACCCTGCCTATATATAGGCTGTTATAAACCCTAGTTGTTTCTCATTTTATTTTCTCTGTACGTACATCTTCTTCCTCCTTCTCAAGTGTCAAAACATCAAACCTAATTCCCAAATTCCAAAACCTAATTTTAAAATAAAATAAAATAAAAATAATTGCTCCAGATTTACTTCGAGTCGGGAAGAGGTTCACTTCGAGTTCCAGAGGCGAAAACCCTGCATCGACTTCATGTTAGAGAGAGTTCCATGCCAAACAAGGCGGATCTGAGCGCGCTTCGAGTTCCAGAGGCGAAAACCCTACAGCGACTTTGGGTCAGGAGCCAAATGACTCGTGTCTCGGGTCATTTTGGCAAAATCTCAGAGCAAGCATCGGGTAATTGAGGCGGCGACTCGAAGTAAGACCCGAAGTCGAAATTTTCCAATCTTCTAACGTCAATAACTTTTGCATACGAGCTCGGATTCATACACGGTTTTCTTCATTGGGATCGTATCGGAATTCCGGACATTTTGGAATTTGTTTAGCTGTATTCTAAGATGTTAAAATTTTGGGCTAATTTTAGATTTTAAATCAACGACAAATCGAAGGTGAGTGTTTTGACCCACTCACATTTCTAAATTGTCTTATGTTAGTTAAATTGATTTTATGATGTTATTAGAAGTTGATTGATTATTGTTTGATATATTTAAATCGTCATTCCAGTTAAATCTGAATTTATTGAATATAATTGTCATTTAATTTAATATTAAGTTTTAATTGCCACTTTATACCTGTTAATGATTATCAGTTAATTGTTGATGTTTATTGGTTGATTTAAATGATGATTGTGATGAATGTTTAATTGTTGATATTGGATGACTGGATGTTATGTTATTATATATATTGATATCACATTACAAGTTCCCTTAGTTTATTGTTAGAAAATCCCTATGGGTTGAAATGATACATACCCGAACGATCTATAGATTAGGGAAAAATCGTTATTGGATGAAATGATAAACCCGAGAGATTTTATGGATTTTGAACTTATTCTGGGATTGCGGGTTGAAATGATATATACCCGTAATTTTTAATAATTGCGGATTGAAATGATAAATATCTGTATCACTTGACCATAAGGTAGAAAATTATATACGGACACCGGATTGGTTAAATTAAATAATTTTAAATCCTTAATTTTTGAATTCAGTTAAATGATATTTTGAAATAAAATTGGATTTATATAACCGAATTATTTCTGAAAATCCAAGCTTTAAATGTTGAAATTGGAATGGTTTAAAGGAATTGTTCAAAGTATTTAAATTGGAATTTCAAAGTTGAATTGTCAAATATAAATGAATTTTATCGAAATTGAGTTATTGAAATTGTTTGAATATAACTTTGAAATCTATTTTAAACCAATTTAAACTATTGCAGTCAATTTAAACTATTTTAATTTATTTTAATCTATTATAATCTATTTAATCCAATTTAATCTATTTTACCTATTTTAAACTAATTAAATTTATTTAATCTATTTTAAATCTATTTAATTTATTTTTAATCTATTTTAAATTTATTTAATCTATTTTAACTCTATTTAATATAATTTAAATCTATTTAATCTATTTTAAATCTATTTAAATCATTTTTAATCTAATTTAATCTAATTACATCTATTTAAACTATTATAGCTATTTAAACTATTTAATCTATTTTAAACTATTTTAAATCATTTAAACTATTTTAGAGTATTTTAACTCTTTTAAACTATTTTTAAAACTATTAAAACTATTTATAACTATCTAAACTATTTTCTAAAATTTCAGACTGTGTAAAGTTGAAGTATTTATATTTAAATCCTTGATGATGATATAACCTAAGTTGGGATTTGAAATTGATACCTTTTTGTGAAATGACATACTTGAGCGAATATGATGATTTTTGAATGAGGATTTAATTAACCTATCTTATCGATAATTGGAAAGTGAATATGGTTTTAAAAGTGAATATGATTTCGAAAGTGATATGGTTTGAAATCGAATATGATATTTTGATATTAAATATGAATTTGATTTTTTTTGAAATGTAAAAGAACCATCCGGTGTGAAATAAGCGTTTGGTTGTTAAAGAGACCGGGATCGGATATTGTCATACTCTCTGCAAATACCGAAAAGCACTTTAACAACTATGTACGTGGTGGAGACTCCAGAATAAAGTACGATGGTTTGGTGTACGATTCTATATGAGGTATTTACGTAGCCCTGACTCCCGTGAGTCAGCTTAGATGTGACTAAAACAGGAGCCACACCGGGCCAAGCGAGGTCGCACCTCCGATCGGACACATTTCTTCGATACCATATTATGACTTTGTGAAGATTTGGTGGCCAGCCCTTGATTTTGATTATGGGAGTGTGTTCCGAAGTGGGCGGTAGTAGCTGCTATGCGTTACCACCAGTCCGGATCCGCAATTGGTATATCTACCCTGGCATTGCCTCGAGTACCGTGTTCACATGCCCTATCGCGCCTTCTACAAGTTTGGTTTGTACCATACCTATGGAGTGCCCTCTGATAGCCCTCCAGTTTACGGAGGAATTACGGTACTGTATAGACTATGGGAATATATAAAAAGGTGTTAAGGGGGATATGGGTAACGCCTGAACGCTATTTTAATACTCTACTTCACTGTAGACACTATTATAATAACGTATTGTACTACATAGTAGATAGTTTAACGGATCCTTAGGAGATGGTAATCCTGAACATCTCTTAAGTTATTGCACTCATGTTAGACACTGGATAGGAGATGTCAAACCCCGTAAACATCCTCGACGCCGTTACACTCATATTTATTTACTATTGGTTTAACTTACATAAGATATTTTTGTTCTGACTCGAGTGTTTTGTCTTTTCAATTCGCTCAAGTCAGTCTGAGCTTTTCAGTTTATCGAAGATTGCTTTCTGGAGGATGAAGACGAAGATTTTGTAATATTATTATTTATTATATTTACTCCACTGCATCATGTTGTTCCGCTGCATTTATTTATTAATTATTCTTGTTGTATGTAACTCTGATCTATATTGTAAAAGTTTAATTAGTGTTATTTGTAAATAGCTTCATGAACTGTTTATTTGATTATTATATTTTTGTCAGTCCGCTGCGAGATTCTGTATTTGTTTTCTTTCTTTCCCTGCTTTTTTCTTATTTACCCCATAACCATCTGCCCTTTTGAATGGTTTGAGTCTGACGTGTGTGGTTTATCGTCGATTTAAACCGTCCAAAAAGGTAGGTCGTTACATTTTATGTTAATAATCTAATATATAATTTATATACATACATACGGTGTATATATATAGTTTAAATTTAAATATGACATAATACTCTAAGTAAATATGGTTATATAATCTTATATATAAAGTATTATGGATATAATATTTTCGACGACTTTAAAAAATATTTATATATTATTATTCAAATATTATTTAAATCAATTAAATATACAAATTAAATATATCAATATATATATATTATATATAAATTATGTTTTAAATTTTATAAAATTAGATTAACATAAAATGCATGCTCGATAGATAAAAAACATTTTTTTATTATTTTAAATATTTTTAAATAAAAGGAGAAAATCAATAATTAGTTTTAAAATTATTTTAAGCTATAAAATTATGAAACAAACATTCTAAGTACAAAATTCAATTAGAATTTTATTAGAAATTCAAAATTCAAAATCAAGTTTCGAAAATAATTTTATTAATAATATAATATTATCCGTACGAATATTTAATAAAATGTAATTTTACATTTAATTTTTTTTTTCTGAGCTATGCATAAGATCAGGTGTATATTTTTTATTAGAATTATTTTGTGTATTTTATAAGCATTAATCTATATTTATAATATATATCATTATAAATTTATATATTCGTATATATATTAACAAAAAAATTCTTATACATACATACATACATATATTATTTTTGACCTTACAGCAAAAGAAATTTATATTTAAAATATTTTATAAATTATTTAAAACATATTTATAAAGTTTTAAATATATATTGTTAGTCTTTCATACTTATGTTTATATAATATATATTTGTTTATATATACAAAAACTTTAAATAAAATTATAGTACGTATATATATTGTAATATTATATATATAATTAAAAGTATACAAACATACATTTGGACAATATATTTATATATTGGATGAGCTAACATGTTTGTTGCGATGTAAATCCTAACATCTATACATGGACATATTATACCTTGCGTGGATTGATATGTTGTACATGCACACACACAAACACACACACACACACAAACACACACACACACACACAGACATATATATATATATATATATGTGTGTGTGTGTGTGTGTGTGTGTGTGTGAGTGTGTGTGTGTGTGATACACGTATATGTATAATATAACATAAATTACACAATACTATATTATTTTATAAATTTAAGTAAATAAAGATTTTATTTAGAAGAAATTTAGAAATGTATTGTAACAACCCGAAAGATTTTCGACCTCGAAAATCGACATCAATACGTTCACTGTGTTACATGCCGACAATCGAATGCCGGAAATACCAGATCGTTAGGGAAAAGAAGAAAGAGGTAGAAGAAGAAAATAGAAAACAACATCGGAATCTCACAATCACAGCGGAAAATATATAATAGATAACAACAGATCTTTACACAAAGAAACTATAACTGATTTTATGCATTTCATCATCAAAGTACACACAACATGAAACACAATACTGGACAGTTATAATAACGTGTCCCCACAAAGCTGAATATACAGCATACCATACACAGCGGAATATAAGTCAGATACGTGATATACATCTCCGTCGTCCAGCTTGTCTCCTGAGCTCCATAGCATCCTATCATGTATTTGTAATACTCAGTGTAACAACCCACATTTTTAACAAATATTTTAAATTAATTTATTTGAAAACATTGATTTTTAAATCATTTAAATTTGAAATTTTGGGATTTTCCAATGTATTTTGGATTTTTGTTTATAATTTATTTGCCAAATATAATAAAATAATGATTTTCTGGAAATATTATATTTTGTTCAATTTTTGTCAAACTTTGATTTTCAGTTGAAATTTGTAAATTTAAAATTTTATTCTAATCTTTTCCTTTGAAACAGTATTTGTTTCCAATATTCATTCTGCTTTTCGTTTTGTTAAATTCTGTTTTATACTTTTTAAATTTGATAAAATTCAGCGTTTTACATGCAATTATTTTCTGTATTTCATTAATCTATTTCCTATCTTTATTTTTCTATATTATTTTGGTTTGGTTTGATTTTTCTATTGGGTTTTGGCTTGTTTTGGTTTGGACTTTTGTAAATGGGCTTAGGAAATTCAAGAGGCATAAGTTCCTTTTCTTAAATGTGTAGTGGTGCCTTTTCCTTACCTTAGCCGTTCATTTCCACTTGCCTTAGCCGTACATAGCATTTTTTTCTCATCTCCTTTCTCATTTCATCTCTTGACAAAAATATTTACAGTCAGTTTTTATCCTACTTCATCTTTTTCATTTTTACTTTCCCTTTTGTTTATCAAGCATAGTTCGGCCATTACCATGCTCATAGCCGACCTCATCACCACCATGATGACCGGCCTTCAACCACCACCACCATCTCCACCTTGCTACCGTGACCATGATCCAAAACCCCACCACCAAAACATGCCAAAACAGGATTCAAACCCTAGCCAAGCCTATATACATCACCACTTCCTCCTTGATAACTTCGACCACCATCACTTCCACCTCCTCCATCCCCTTGCCGTGACCATTCCCTGACCCTTGCCGCACCTGATGACTAGATCTGACATGACCTGATCCAAACCATGAACCTGGCCGAGCCACTTTGCACCATGACTGAACCCAAAGTTGCATCCCCTTGACCTTTTGCCTTCACTTGACTTTTAACTTGCCAATCGCTTCACATACCCTTCATTTCAGTCCATAGCCATGCACTATTGGGACCATGGCCGAGCCTAGATGCCTCAAACCATGTATGGCCGAGCCTTATGTGGTGATGGTTGAGCCTATTTGCCTTGTGGCCGAGCCCACTTGTTTGGTTAAACCAATTTTACTTCGCTTTGTTTCATTTTTTATTCATAAATTTTGTGTTGAATTATATATTTATGTATGGTTGTATTTTATTTGTTTACAAGATTTAGATTTGGGTGCTACTTCTCCTCGAATCTAATCGTGCCTTTTCCTGCTTTGCAGAGTTTGGATTTGTGTTTTGAATTTGATCTCTAGCTTTAGAGGTGAGTTTATCACTCTCGACAAATCGTACTTATGTAAATGTGAAACAATGTCACTTGAATTGTAGTAGTTGATATGCCATGTTATATGCTCACATCTGCCTGTTATCTGACATTATATGGTGATATTACCTGATTATATATACCTGTTGTATCACCTGACATCATATGACATGTTACTGTTTATTTTATTTTCTGTTTCTCACACTGCAAGTTCCCTGTTAGTATAGAATCACTATGGGTTGAAATGATACATACCCGAACAGACATTAGAATAGGGAAAAATCGTTATGAGCTGAAATAATAGGCTCAAGCAATTTTTATTTTTATTTGACTTGGGATTGTGGGTTTGAAATGATAGAACCCGGATTTTTCCTTTTAAATTACGGATTGAAATGATATATTATCCGTATCACTTGACCTAGGTTAGAAAATATTATACAGACCCGTGGTTATTTGTATATATTTTCTAAAAATTATTAAGTATTTTCAAATGTAAAAATATGATACTTTAACTTAAATTTGGATTTAAATTATCTAAATAAAGCTTTAGTGATTTTTGTAAGTTAAAATGTAAATAAATAAATGGTTAAAATGCACCTTATATTTTGACTTATTTTGATAGTTGGAAAATTTAGTTTTCAAATGGAAATTTAAGTTTGACTTATTAAAGAATATCTTATTTATGAAATGGGTATTTTTTTAGGTGTTCAGTTATTGGTTAAAATAAAAGTTAAGTAAAATATTGTATTTTGACATAATAAATGAATTATGGTTTTAATTGGATATTTATTTATAACTTTTATTTTATTTAAATCATAAGTTAAATGATATTTAAATGAATATTTTCTGAAGCGTGAGATATGATTTTATAAGTTAAAATGGTTAAAATTGAAGTTTTAATGTTTTTGAAATTGATAATGTTTTGAAATACTACTATATCTACTGTAGCACTTTGTAAGTGCTGCTGTTTCTGAAATTGACAATGTTTTGAAATACTACTATATCTACTGTAGCACTTTGTAAGTGCTGCTGTTTCTGAAATTGACAATGTTTTGAAATATTGTAATTAAATGAATGAACTCAGAAAATGCTATAATTCTAGAAATTGTATATTTGATTTGAAAGTATAGTGACTTCATATTTAAATGGTTTAAATGAATTATTTTGATTTGGAATATAAACCATTTTTGAAATTTATAACCACGGGTTATAATAACGATTGGTTGTTAAAGAGACCGGGATCGGATATGGTCATACTCTCTGTCGATACCGAAAACCACTTTAACAAATGTGTACGCGGTGGAGATTCCAGAATGAAGTAGGATGGTGGCAACGATCCTATTGAGGTATATACGTGGACCGACTCCCGTGAGTTAGCATAAGGTGGCTAAAACAGGAGCGATTCCGGGCCAATGAGGTAGCTCCTCTGATCGGACACACTTTTTCGATACCATTCTATTACTTTGTGATTGATTGGGTGCACCCTTTGATTTTTAAGAGTGTGGATCGAGGTGGGCGGTAGTGGCTGCTATGCGTTACCACCAGTATGGATGCGTAATTGGTATATCTACCCTGGCATTGCCTCATTATGCCATGTCACCTACCCTAGCGAGCTTTACTACGAGTTTGTTTTGTACCATACCTATGGAGTGCCCTCTGACGACGCCCAGTACGGGGGAGATTAGGGTACTGTACAGACTATGGGAATATATAAATGTGTTAAGGGGGATATGGGTAACGCCTTAACGCTATTTTAATAGTTTACTTTACTTTAGACAATATTATAATAGCGTATATTACTACATAGTAGATAGTTTAACGGATCCTTAAAGAATGGGCGTTCCCAAGCATTCTTTAAGTTACTTGTGCATTTCTATTACAGTTCACTTGAGTTGGTTTACATTGTATAAGTATGTATGTCCTGACTCGAGTGTTTTGTGTTTTGCTTTACGCTCGGGTCAGACTGAGTTGTACCAGTATTTGAGACTCGCCTTTGGAGTTAGAGCTTCGCTTGGATCCATCTATTGATTCTGCTTTCAGTCATTCAGTTGATTCCAGTGATATATTCAGATCTTGTATTTTACTATTGTATTTAGACATCTTTGTATTCGTGACCTCTGTTGTATCTTATTTAACTCTGTTATATATATATATATGGTAGCTTCATGAACTACTATTCTTTTATTTCCGCTGCATTATTGTTATATTACTCTGTGTCTGTGATTCAGTGATTATTTATTTACTGTATATATTGAGTTTTTCCAAATTTTATTTACAATCTATTGTTTTGAATTATTCAAGTCCGACATGTGTGGATTTATTGTCGATTTGAATGGTCCAAAATAGCGGGTCGTTACATTTTGTATCAGAGCTCTGATTTTAGGAAAAAATCAATATATAGAGTAGATTAAATTACAGAATCAGTTTCGTTCAAGCTTGAATTCCTTCTTCTTCGATCTGGTTTCCTTTGAATTTTTGGAATGTTCCCTCGGTTCCAAAATCCATTCTTGTCTTTCCCTATTCGTATTCTTCCGGATTTTTGAGTATCCCATAGCTCCACTATCTGATCTATAAGGAAGTGAAACTCCTTACAATAGACATTGATTCACCTGAGATTTCTGTATCCTCGGTTTACAATGCTGCTATCTCTTGCGGTACTCGAAATTCTGTCTTTTGAGATTGAATGTCGATTTTCCTCTGAATTCTACCTCGATCTTATTTTGAAGTCACGGTTGACCGGTTAAGGTTGCCCGCGATTTATATAAGTCTAACCATTTTTCTTCTCTCTTTGAAATCTATTTATCTTCCTATCGAGCCTACCTTCTAGTTGAATTCTTTTGGTTAGGATCCCTCTATATTTGAATCTCTATCCTTGATTTGAAAACTATCCTTGAATCATTGGAAGAGGGAGTGTATTTTGTATCTTGTTATTAATATTAAAATGTTTTATATATTGTGTTGTTTGAGTTGTTGATGTTGGTTTGGATTTTCGATCGATTCGTCTTATCAACGCTATCGATAGGATTTCCAAAACACTTGAACAGAGCAAACTAACACAATATTATTTTTAAAAATTTGATAAATGTAATTAATTTGTATTTTTATATAATGTAAATATATAAGTAAAATTTTGGAATTTAAAAAGTTAATTAAATTGGTTGTTAAAAATGATAATATCTGATTTTCATTTATTGTTCCATAAATGAATTTATAAACATGGTTTATAAAGTGATTTGAAAGTTAAATGAATTTAAATCTAGAATTTGAGAATTTAATTTTCGATAATTTTCAAACTCTGGTTTTAAAGTTTTAAAATGTATATTATTTGAAGTATTTTCGAATAGAAATCATTTCAGGTCAGTACTCTCTTCTTTTGTCGCTGGAAAATAATTTCGGTGATGACGGCCGCATCATCGACATTCATTTTCAAGTTTCGAAGTGGAGAGACCATTCAGTAGCTTTCCTATAGTTTTGTTTTGGAAATTTAATTGATTTAAATTTCTTAAGTATGATTTGATTTATATATATAGGTATATTATTTTAAATTGATTTGATATATATATATATATATATAGTATATACATTTATCTCTAAATGGTTTGAAATGAATCGGAAATTTAATTCTTTGATTTATATTAAAGGATGATTTTAATTATAGATAAATCCAAAAATTTTGAATAAATATTTAAGTATAAATAATTGAATTGGGAAAATTTTCTTGTATAATCGCCTATTGCATTCTAATATAGCTTACCTTAATTATTCCAAAGTTAACTATGTAACGGAATTTTATACAATATAAAATGATGATAAAGAAATTTTAAATAATTTGAGTGGTTATGATGAGTATGATCAGAAGGACGCTTTGCTAATAGTTGCCCTGCTTCAGTTGGTACTGTTGTTCCTCCTTCTGCTCCCGCTCCTAGTGATACCCAAGGTACCCTTCCGGGTATCTTTTCCTTATTTCATCATCATGTTCATGTTTTATTTGATACTGGAGCTTTCCATAGTTTTAGATCTGTAGATCTTTGTGATAAGTTTGAACATCCCTTCCTCCTGAGTATGTTCTAGTAATTTCTATGTTTGGGGTTTCAATCCTTTTGATTGGTTGCTTGGAGGTGATTGGCTGAAGAGGCATGAAGTCGTTATCTCTTGTAAAACTCGAATTGTTTCTCTTGTTGATGATTTTGGTAATTCTTTGGTTATTCAGTGTCGTATGCCTCATGATTTTGCTGGCAGCTTTATTTATTCCTTTGATTCTTCTACTAGTGATCTTTATTCGACTCCTATGGTCAAACTCTATCCCGATGTATTTGATGAAGTCACCGCTTTACCTCCTAAGCGGGAAATCGAATTTCGTATCGATCTTATTCCTGGAGCTCGACCTGTAATTCTTCCTTCTAGAAGAATGGCACCCCGTGAGAAGGTTGAGTTGAGGAAGCAAATTGAGGACTTGTTCTCCAAGGGTCTGATCAGACCTAGCCATTCTGAATGGGGAGCAGCGGTGGTTTTCATCACCAAGTCCGATGGTTCTTTGAGGATGTATGTTGATTATAGGGAGCTGAACAAGCTCATTATGAAAAAACAAATATCCTATGCCTCGTATCAATGATATGTTTGATCATCTCTATGGAGCTATTGTTTTCTCTCAGCTTGATCTTGCCACAGGTTTTCACCAACTCAGAGTTGCTGAGGAAAGTATTCCCAAGACTGCTTTCCGTACTGAGAATGGTTTCTATGAATGGTTAGTCATGCCCTTTTGGTTTGACTAGTGCTCCTGCTTCCTTTGTTGATCTTATGAATCATGTCTACTGTGATGTGCTTAACAAATTTGTTCTAGTGTTTGTTTATGATATTCTCGTCTTCTCTAAGTCTATGGAGGAGCACGATTCCCATTTGAGCTTTGTTCTGGAGACTCCTAGGAGTCATCAGTTGAAAGCTAAATTCTCGAAATGCCATTTCTGGAAGGCTGAAGTTCGATTTCTTGGGCATATTGTTTCTGGTAATGGAGTTTCTGTTGATCCAGTTAAAATCGCCGCAATCAATGTAAGTCTTTCTTTCCCTTCTTTTTCTCTTTATCATTCAATCATTCTGTCTTTTCTGTTGTCCCCATATCTCTCCCTATTCTATACAGGATTGGGAAACTCCTAGGACCCCTTTTGATATTTGTAGTTTTCTGGGCCTTGCCGGTTATTATCGGAGATTCATTAAGAATTTTTGCTCAGAATGCTGCACCTTTTCCTACTTTGACTCGTAAGAATGTTAAGTTTTACGAGAGTATTTGGATTATTGTGGATAGACTGACCAAGTCCGCTCATTTCATTCTGGTCTAGTCTACTCGTTCTGCTTCCAGTTTGCCTGAGATCTATGTGAGGGAAATTATTCGTCTTTATGGTGTTTCTATCAGTATTGCTCATGATAGAGATCCCATGTTCACCAGTCAGCTTTGGAGAGTCTTTTGGGAATCTTTGGGTACTCACCTGAATCTGAGCAGTACTTACCATCCACAGACCGTTGGTCAAATGGAAAGGGTAATCAGATTCTGGAGGATCTTCTTCGTGCTTATGCTCTTGATTATGGAGGATCTTGGGAAGATCATCTCCATCTCGTCGAATTTACCTATAACAACCGTTATTAGGTATAATTTCAATCTTCTGTTTTATCTTGTCTTAATCCTTTATCTACCTTATTTTATCTTTTATGTTCTAGCTAGTATTGCAATGTCTTCGTTTGTTGCTCTTTACGGACGACCTTGCAGTTCTCCATCTTGCTGGATTGAATTCAGTAATCGTTTGGTTCATTGGTCCTTTCCGCATCTTAGAAAGGATTGATTCTTTAGCTTATCGCCTGGATTTGCCTGAGAAGTTTTCTGGGATGCATAATGTATTCCATGTTTCGCATCTTCGTCGGTACCTTCATGATCCATCTCTTATTGTTCAGCCTTGTGCTCTCGAGAGTTTGGATATATAGACAAATCTGACTGTCGAGAGGAAGCCACTTTGTATTGTCGATAGAGGTACGAAGCAGCTGAGAAGGAAATCTGTCAACCTGGTCAAAGTACAGTGGAGTACTGATGATCGGGATTGTACTTGGGAGACGGAGGAGAGCATACGTGCCTCGAATCCTGAATTGTTTATTTCAGGTACTATTCGTTATTCTATCTTATTCTCTCTTTCTTTGTCTTTCTATGTTTCATTCCTTTTCGAGGACGAAAAGTTTTGAGTGGGGGAGAGTGTAACAACCCATATTTTTAACAAATATTTTAAATTAATTTATTCGAAAACATTGATTTTTAAATCATTTAAATTTGAAATTTTGGGATTTTCCAATGTATTTTGGATTTTTGTTTATAATTTATTTGCCAAATATAATAAAATAATGATTTTCTGGAAATATTATATTTTGTTCAATTTTTGTCAAACTTTGATTTTCAGTTGAAATTTGTAAATTTAAAATTTTATTTTAATCTTTTTCTTTGAAACAGTATTTGTTTCTGATATTCGTTCTTCTTTTCGTTTTGTTAAATTATGTTTCATACTTTTTAAATTTGATAAAATTCAGCGTTTTACACGCAATAATTTTCTGTATTTCATTAATCTATTTTCTATCTTCATTTTTCTATATTTTATTTTGGTTTGATTTTTCTATTGGGTTTTGGCCTGTTTTGGTTTGGACTTTGGTAAATGGGCTTAGGAAATTCAAGAGGCATAAGTTTCTTTTCTAAAATGTGTAGTGGTGCCTTTTCCTTACCTTAGCCGTTCATTTCCACTTGCCTTAGCCATACATAGCATTTTTTTCTCATCTCCTTTCTCATTTCATCTCCTGACAAAAATATTTACAGTCAGTTTTCATCCTACTTCATCTTTTTCATTTTTACTTTCTCTTTTGTTTATCAAGCATAGTTCGGCCATCACCATGCTCATAGCCGACCTCATAATCTCCTCATCACCACCATCATGACCGGCCTTCAACCACCACCACCATCTCCACCTTGCTGCCGTGACCATGATCCAAAACCCCACCACCAAAACATGCCAAAACAGGATTCAAACCCTAGCCAAGCCTATATACATCACCATTTCCTCCTTGATAACTTCGGCCACCATCACTTCCACCTCCTCCATCCCCTTGACGTGACCATTCCCTGACCCTTGCCACACCTGATGACCAGATCTGAGATGACCTGATCCAAACCATGAACCCATGCCGAGCCACTTTGCACCATGACCGAACCCAAAGTTGCATCCCCTTGACCTTTTGCCTTCACTTGACTTTTAACTTGCCAATCCCTTCACATACCCTTCATTTCAATCCATAGTCGTGCACTATTGGGACCATGGCCGAGCCTAGATGCCTCAAACCATGTATGGCCGAGCCTTATGTAGTGATGGTTGAGCCTATTTGCCTTGTGGCCGAGCCCACTTGTTTGGTTAAACCAATTTTACTTCGCTTTGTTTCATTTCTGATTCATAAATTTTGTGTTGAATTATATATTTATGTATGGTTTTATTTTATTTGTTACAAGATTTGGATTTGGGTGCTACTTCTCCTCGAATCTAGTCGTGCCTTTTCGTGCTTTGCGGAGTTTGGATTTGTGTTTTGAATTTGATCTCTAGCTTTAGAGGTGAGTTTATCACTCTCGACAAATCGTACTTATGTAAATGTGAAACAATGTCACTTGAATTGTAGTAGTTGATATGCCATGTTATATGCTCACATCTGCATGTTATCTAACATTATATGATGATATTACCCGATTATATATACCTGTTGTATCACCTGACATCATATGACATGTTACTGTTTATTTTATTTTCTATTTCTCACACTGCAAGTTCCCTATTAGTATAGAATCACTATGGGTTGAAATGATACATACCCGAACGGACATTAGAATTGGGAAAAATCGTTATGAGCTGAAATGATAGGCTCAAGCTATTTTTATTTTTATTTGACTTGGGATTGCGGGTTTGAAATGATAGAACCCAGATTTTTCTTTTAAATTACGGATTGAAATGATATATTATCCGTATCACTTGACCTAGGTTAGAAAATATTATACATACCCGTGGTTATTTTCATATATTTTCTGAAAATTATTAAGTATTTTCAAATGTAAAAATATGATACTTTAACTTAAATTTGGATTTAAATGATCTAAATAAAGCTTTAGTGATTTTTGTAAGTTAAAATGTAAAGTAAATAAATGGTTAAAATGCACCTTATATTTTGACTTATTTTGATAATTAGAAAATTTAGTTTCAAATGGAAATTTAAGTTTGACATATTAAAGAATATCTTATTTATGAAATGAGTATTTTTTTTAGGTGTTCATTTATTGGTTAAAATAAAAGTTAAGTAAAATAGTGTATTCTGACATAATAAATGAATTATGGTTTTAATTGGATATTTATTTATAAAATTTTATTTTATTTAAATCATATGGTTAATGATATTTAAATGAATATTTTATGAAGCGTGAGATATGATATTTAATTGAATATTTTATGAAGCGTGAGATATGATTTTATAACTTAAAATGGTTAAAATTGAAGTTTTAATGTTTCTGAAATTGACAATGTTTTGAAATACTACTATATCTACTGTAGCACTTTGTAAGTGCTGCTGTTTTTGAAATTGACAATGTTTTGAAATACTACTATATTTACTGTAGCACTTTGTAAGTGCTGTTGTTTCTGAAATTGACAATGTTTTGAAATACTACTATATCTACTGTAGCACTTTGTAAGTGTTGCTGTTTCTGAAATTGACAATGTTTTTAAATATTACTATATCTCATGTAGCACTTTGTAAGTGCTGCTGTTTCTGAAATTGACAATGTTTTGAAATATTGTAATTAAATGAACGAACTCAGAAAATGCTATAATTCTGGATATTGTATATTTGATTTGAAAGTATAGTGACTTCATATTTAAATGGTTTAAATGAATTATTTTGATTTGGAATATAAACCATTTTTGAAATTTATAACCACGGGTTATAATAACAATTGGTTGTTAAAGAGACCGGGATCGGATATGGACATACTCTCTGTCGATATCGAAATCCACTTTAACAACTGTGTATGCGGTGGAGATTCTAGAATGAAGTAGGATGGTGGCGACGATCCTATTGAGGTATATACGTGGACCCGACTCCCGTGAGTTGGCATAAGGTGGCTAAAACAAGAGTGATTCCAGGCTAATGAGGTAGCTCCTCTGATCGGACACACTTCTTCGATACCATTCTATTACTTTGTGATTGATTGGGTGCACCCTTTGATTTTTGGGAGTGTGGCTCGAGGTGGGCGGTAGTGGATGCTATGCGTTACCACCAGTCCGGATGCGTAATTGGTATATCTACCTTGGCATTGCCTCGTTGTGCCGTGTCACCTAACCTAGCAAGCTTTACTACGAGTTTATTTTCTACCATACCTATGGAGTGCCCTCTAACGACGCCCAGTACGGGGGAGATTACGGTACTGTACAGACTATGAGAATATGTAAATGTGTTAAGGTGTATATGGGTAACGCCTTAACGCTATTTTAATAGTTTACTTTACTTTAGACATTATTATAATAGCGTATATTACTACATAGTATATAGTTTAACGGATCCTTAAAGAATGGGCGATTCCAATCATTCTTTAAGTTACTTGTGCATTTCTATTACAGTTCACTTGAGTTGGTTTACATTGTATAAGTATGCATGTCCTGACTCGAGTGTTTTGTGTTTTGCTTTATGCTCGGGTCAGACTGAGTTGTACCAGTGTTCGAGACTCGCCTTTGGAGTTGGAGCTTCGCTGGGATCCATCTATTGATTCTGCTTTCAGTCATTCAGTTGATTCCAGTGATATATTCAGATCTTGTATTTGACTATTGTATTTATTCATCTTTGTATTCGTGGCCTCTGTTGTATCTTGTTTAACTCTGTTATATATATATATATATATATATGGTAGCTTCATGAACTACTATTCTTTTGTTTCCGCTGCATTATTGTTATATTACTCTATGTCTGTGATTCTGTGATTATTTATTTACTGTATATATTGAGTTTTGCCAAATTTTATTTACAATCTATTGTTTTGAATTATTCAAGTCTGACATGTGTGGATTTATTGTCGATTTGAATGGTCCAAAATAGTGGGTCGTTACACTCGGTCTGACCCGAGCATTATAATAAAATAACACCCGAGTTAGTCTGGAAAACCAGCGTGAGAAAACACACTCAATCGAATTATTAAAGTATTCAAAATCCTTTGAAATCAAAGGTATCTCGTAAGGCCACGCCACAAATAAAAATGCTTGGTTTTTACCTTAAGATAACCAACACATTTTATATCAAAACCGTCTGATATTATAATAGTGTCTAGAAAGTAAAATAGAATATAGCTGAAATGCTTGCATCTCACGTTCCAGCATAGTTGGGCACAATCAAAACCGTACGGGCACTTATTGGAGAATGGATTCCATACAATGGCAGGGCTACTGGGGTACCGCCCGTCACAGTACCTGGCCTAGATCAGAGTACCGAAGACCACTCCCGATCCCCTGCAATACAAGTCCGGAGCTACCCCTTACTGGATAGTACGAATAAGATCACCCTGCGGTTGGGATCAGCAACCTCCACATAACCGAGATCAAAAAGGGACTCTAGATAGGGATGACCTTACCCTACTTGGGTGCTACCCACTTAGCCTTGTTGCACCTCCCCTGTTTTAGCCATTCTCGGTTGATGAAGCTTGAGGCTAAACGTTACCTTTTAGGAACGAATTTCACTTAGAATGCTCATCGTTCTCCAATGACGATGTTCTGATAGCATTCGTCCATAAGAGTTGTCCTGGTTCTGGACAAACCGAATCACCATCTTCATCATCTTCACGGTATTCATTCGCTACGTTCAAACTAGATCGAAGTGGTTTTCGGATAATTAAATCCGATCTCGGTCTCTTCGAAACGATCAGCGCATTGGCCAATATTGATAATCGGTTATTTAACTATCAAATTTAACAATCATTCAACCAATTATTTTATTTCCACTGAAAAACCCCAAGTCTTATTAAATTTAGATTTAAAATAAATTAAATCATTTTATCCCAAAAATATACACTTAAACAATTAATTACAAAACTACTTTTATTCTTTATTCAAAATAATACTTGTGAAATTCTATAATAGTTTCCCAAGTAAAACTTTAGCCAAGACTACTTTTTAAAATAAAACTATAGTATAAAGTATAAATACTTAATAATTACCCTTTAAGTCATAATACTAATTTAACCTTTAAAAGTAACTAACTACTGTAATTAACTTAATTAATATTTACTTTAAAATTTTTAAAACAACTAAATAATAAACTTTACAATTTTAAAACATTCTTTTCAAACACTTATGAAACTTCTAATTTATACTTAAAAATCTTTTTTTGAAAATATACTTAGCTTTTCAGGAAAATACACTTTCCACTCCAATATAGCCCATCTAATCCTTTATAAATCCTTCTCGATTTATCTCCAGTTTAATTTACGTCCCAATCCCGTAAATGTTTTTTCCCATACTTTTAAAAATAAACCCACTATATTTTTAAAACAATTTACTCATCCCCTTATAAATTTCCACCGTGAATTTATAATTCAAATTATCCACTGATGATTTCCCCACTTTATTTATAACCCGGTTTATAAATCCATAGCCTCATTCTCCTTTTAATCACTATTTCAAAAACACTTAATCGATTTTCAAATCGACTCTCTGAATTAATTTCATTTTGAAATTTATTTCTGGATTTATCAAAATTACCCCAAACCCCGAATTTTCAAATTTACTTCCTTCTTCTGATTCAAAATTCTGTTTAAAATTTATAACATCAATTTCATACTTTATTTCAAAATCCTCCTTTTACTTTTCCCAAACCATTTAAATCTTGGATTTAAAAATAAATCCTATAATCCTTAAACAATATCGCTTAAGTCCTCAAAACTCTTTATTTCCCATTTCTTCAAAATCCCTATTTTCCCATACCCCAGAATTTATTAAATAGGATTTCAAAATGAACCATTTACTTTTTCCCAAGTTCACCCTTTTTATTTACTTAACTTCACTATAAATAATTTACTTAAAACTCTCTTTTTATTTTCCTTTAAAAATCCAGTCTTTATATTTTTGATATCTTAAAATACAAAAATATATTCAGCCCAACCATAACATTCAATAATTTCAATTTACACTATAATCTATCACAGTTTATCAAATAAATCATATCACAGAATATGAAAATAAATTTCAATACTTTTGAGGAATCCAGTTGGATCCCACCAACCTATTTCCCTGCATCCACAGATGTTAGCACAATATAAAAAATACCAATCCCACTTCGAGGGGGATATCGCGGTATAAAGGGTCATCCGCTATTATGCGGGGCACATAGGGTCCCATCCACTATATAATGCGGGAATATCAATCACTCTAATATATATAAACTACTATATATAATATTACGTCTAAACTAATAATAAATTATCAATTTAATTAATCAACCAATAATTTAAATTTAACTATTTAAATTCACCAGCAATCCAGTTTGAGTGAGATTAACTCACCTTTGATTTTTGTTTTGCAATACGACCCAAACCGGCTATTTCCTTCACGATTTTGGACCTTGTACAAACATTGTATGGTTTATTAATATTTGAACTAATCGAAAAATCTATTAGCATTTTAATTTAAACTAATTTTCCTTTGAATAATTTTTAGTAACTAAAATAATTGAACAAGTTAATTAAACGAGTTAATCCCATAATCCATTATTTTAAAATAAACTAGTAAGTGAAAATATGTATGTATATTTTTATATAGGTATATTTATTTTTCTATATTTTCCTTTTCTTTGAAACCCATACACTTATAAAAATTAATTTATATAGATTCAAAAATCCAATTTTATACAACTCTTCAACATTTTAAAATTCCTATATATTTTCCAAAATCTTACATATACATATTAAATTCTAATAAAAATAAAATTCCATTCAAACCTATATATTAAATAAAATAGAATTGTTTTAAATATCTTACTGTACAATATTTATTTTATTTTCTTCTGTTTTCTGTAACATATTCATACATATATGTTATTAAATTTAAATTGAAACACACACCTTACTACTACTATTTTTTTCTAACATCTATATACATATATATATATATATACATAGAATTAAAATTAAAATTAAAATGGGTTTATTCCTTACTACCACTCCCTACAGCAATTTGCGAACATGCCAACGACACTATGACTTCGACCTCGGCCTCCGCTGCCTTAACACGCCACCGTCCCATCCACTCACGCGCATGCTAACGCCCACCACCAGCTGTCCCATCGCAGCAACCACGACCTCCTTCACAAATGATCGCGAGCCACCTCTCCTCGTGCCGCTCGAAATCGAGCTCCCCCACTCGCAAACCCTAACTTAAAAATGCGACCTTCCTCCATGCCGCCACCCTCGACATCACATCCCTTCGACTTTGCCATCCCCTACGCCTTCCAATTGGCCGTGCGCAAGTGCACCTCCTCTTGTTTCGAATGAAATCGAACACACGGCCCTCACTATTTTTTTTATATATACACTCATTTCAAATCGATTTGGTTTTGTTTATGAAAGAGGGAAGGGATAAATCGCGAGTTTAAAACAAGGGCGGCCATTTTTTTTAACAAATTCAATTTGTATTCTTCGTTCCGCCATGCATAAAAGACGCATTTTCTACGGGATCCCGAAACCACCAGCCACCCCGACCTAATTCATGATGAGCCCACCAACTTCCTGGCGAGATGCCTACGGTTAAAAACAACCGACATGTCAAGATCCAAATTCGAATTGGTTCCTGGTCCTGGTCAGAGACCACTGTGTTCGCGGTCCAACAAAGAGGCGGGTGCCCGAAGGAAGCTCTCTTTCCATTACGAATGTATTAATTGGTAGGCTCATCAAGTAAGTCAACAGCTTTGGAGCTGATGTCCACACCAACCCTAACTCTTTCAACAGAGAGAAAAGGAGAGAGCGAACAGGTCTTCGTTTCTAAAGCTGAGCGGCTGCCCCACCTTTATTTATTATTAACAGCAGAAAGAAAGAGGATGAGAAAGGAGAAGGAAGACCGCGATTTTTAAATAGTTGTAACTCTTGTTTTTTTAATTTTTTTTTCTGCGTTCGACATTGAAATGAAGGGGACTTGATATTAAAAAGAGGGGAAACGTACTCAACCGAATTTATTACAGTGATAGAAAAGAAGGGAAAAGGTTTGAAGTGATTAAAGTAAATCAATTTAAAAATATATATTTTATTTGAATTTAAATCGTCTCGAATTTGTAACTTAAAATCCCGACCTCCTATCGAGGCGTGCCGCCAGGCGTTCATAATGTTATACCCCTATTTTGAACGCAATGGAAAAGGATTTGAGTCCTAATTTGATCGTATGGAGAAGAAAGCTTTTTGGACCTAGTTATTATATTGAATTTTCGATATATATTAAAGTGCGTTTATATACCGTACGACCACACGATAACTCCAAATGCTACGAACATTAAAATCCGATAATAATACATTATTACGGATCCAATGGAACTGGTTTCGTCGAATTCCGAGACGGTGCCCCGGAAGGCTATTTTTAAATGTCAATTTAAACAATATATTTTTAAAACTGAACAAAACACTTTTAAATTCGATTTTTAAAGTTCTATTATCTTCAGTATCATTAATATTAATTTTATAAGCCTTTAAAATATTTTTAACAAGCTTGAAACTCCTGATTCAATATTTTATCCAATTTCCACTTATTTAATCCAATAATTAAATTATCCAATAAATAGAGATATTTGAAATTTAAGTTAAAAATCAACACCTAAATATTTAAAATCAATTAAATATTCCAGTTTCAAATATCCAAAATTCCGGGTCGTCACATGTATTAAATAAATTAGACTTCACAAGCCTAATAAAGATCCAATATATTTAAAAAGTTTTGAAATTCAACATATCTTCTACTACTGGGGTGGCCCTGTTCCAACAGCGGCATTAGTGTCCAAAATCCTATGCGGTCTAACTTAGTCATGATAGGGTAACTAATTAAGCTCACAACCCAGTTAGTAGGGTGTCTAAAAAGGTAGCGTCTAGGATTTGGTTTGGTAACCTAGTACCCTACCCTACCTAACTACCGGCCTGGCTTGAAAAGATATACGAGCCTAAATGTTGTCCTTAATAGAGAAGGTCCAATTTGAATTGGGCCTTCAGTTAATTTTCAATATTGTTTAAAAATTAAAAATATAAGATTTTAAATTTAAAAGTTAAATTAATAATAAGATATACATATATTATAAAAGGTCATAATATGATAAAATTTTCAAAATGTTTGAAAAATAATATAAATTAACTTCGAAATTTATAAATTTATTAATAAGATTAATAAAATAAATTAATTAACTAAGTAAATGAATGAAAAAAATATAAAACATGTATTATATATTTTTGATACAGGAAATTTTGCTCAATGACACTTTTTAGGGCTTTTTTTAGATGTAGGACAACCCACTAAAAATTTTCTCTAAAGGACAAATTAACGTTTTTTCTTTCTAGCCCACTATCGCGTGCTTCTTCTTCTTCCTTTCGATCAAATTTTTCAGTCGCGATCAAATATCTCTCTCGCAATAAAAATATCGATCTATTTCGTTCGGTTATTTCAATTTTGTGCCTTCTGAAAATTGTAGTTCATCGATCAATTTTTTCTTACGCGCGTTTTGTTGATTTCGTTCTTTTCATATTTGTACCGTGATCTTGTTTTTCTTCAAATTGTATTAATTAGGTATGCTTATATTACTCTATTTTTTTGTTGTTTTTCCTGTTCGAGTTAAAAAAATTTGGTCGTGATTTCTAATTGTGTTCATTTTTGCAAATGATATGCAGTGTTGTTGTTCTCATTGTTTGTTCGTTCGTCTATGGCAAATTGTGGAAGTAGCAGCAGGCTTTTTATTAGTTTTATTATTCATTTCTTTATGCAATTTTTCTCCGTGTTGTATTTAGGTTCAGTTTTTGGGTATCATTTTTATTTTTTCTTAGTATCATTTTTTTATTATCAGTAACTAGGTATCAGTTTTGTATACGGTAGGTATCAGTTTTGTGAAATTGAATAATTAATGTTCTAAATTGAACATATTTTTACCAATGTTTATTTTTTATTTTTTTGGCAGTGGGTATAACAGTCTTCTTTGTCTGTTTGTGTTGAATAATAACACTTTTACCACTCGATTGTCTATCGATTGCTCTTTGTATGATTTGAAGAATGAGATATAAGCTTGTTATGATTGGAAAAGTATCATTGATTGGGTTGTATATAAGCTTGTGATAGAGTGGAAAAGTATCATATCTTAGGTTCAGTTTTCTGGTATCATTTTTTTTCTTAGTATCAATTTTTTTGATTATCAGTAACTAGGTATCAGTTTTTTATACCTTAGGTATCAGTTTTCTGAAATGGAAAAACTAATGTTCTAAATTGAATATGTTTTTACTAATGTTTATTTTTGGCAGTGCTGATAATGTGGTGCAGGTAGACCATCAGTTAAGCCTAAAGGAGGATTTTCATATTTTCAGAACAAGCAAAATAGATGTGGCGAGTGCAAAGCAGCTTGGTCATAATAAATGGAATTGTCAAGCTTCGAAGAAGATATGATTTGATTTTTCATTTTGAATTTGTTCAGATTAATAAGTGGATGTGTGACTTGTTTTGGTGGTTTATTGTAATTGAACCTTTTGTTATTAATTTGTATTCAGTATAACATATTATCAAATTGATTTTAATTTCAAGTATTTAGTATAAGTGATAGTATCAGTTTTAGTATAAGTTAAATGTTTTTACAGTATCAGTTCTGGTGTTTTTTTACAAGTAAGAGCAACTTTGTTTTAAGAACATAACATCATTACTTCATAAGTTTCAAATTGCAACAGAACATCATTACTTCACAAGTACAGATTTCAACAGAATTACATTACTTTATAAGTATCAAATTTAATTATGAAACATCACAATGTGAATTCAGTTCTTTCATTTTCTTTCTTTTTCTAAGCTTGATATGTATTTAGATAGACTCCAGCAATGTTCACCATCTGTCAATATTGCATGTACAATCTTTGCACTTGTGGATAATATTTCCTTCTTTTCAAGTTTTATTGGTATTCTGTTTTTGTTCAATGAACCGATGAATATCAGTACAAATATTCCACAGTCAAGCCTGTCGAAACCAAAATGTAATGTTAGTATCAGTCTGCATAAGTTGTATTATCAGGTTTACAATTGATACAAAACATTGAATTTCAGGGATAATGGTACAAGCATATAGTATGCTTTGAATTAAAATATGTAACAGTTTTACTAGCACAATTAGTATCGATTTGTGTATGAATTGCGTTTGTAGTTATTACTTTAAGATATATTTGCTAAATATTTTGTTTTATTTTTTATTATGTAGTTATCTTTTTTGTTTTTGTAGGTGTCAGTTTTATTTCTATAGGTATCAGTTTCTTTTATGTAGGTATTAGATTTGTTTCTGTAGGTATCAGTTTCTTTTATGTAGGTATCAGTTTTTTCCTGTAGTAATCAGTTTCTTTTTTGTAGGTATCAGTTTTCTTCCTGTAGTAACTGTTTATTTCTGAACTAACTATTTTTGAAATTGAGAGATAATATTTTTCAATATTTTGTTTTGAATCACAGTTTATGTTTGTTTTTTGTTCTGAATCGTTTTTTTATTTCTTCTTTTTGTTCTTTGTTCTCTTTTTTGCATATTTTCTTCAACTGTTTTCTCTCCAGGTATTTGTTGCTGC
The DNA here is from genome assembly GCA_030737815.1 of Allium fistulosum. Classification (NCBI taxonomy): domain Eukaryota; kingdom Viridiplantae; phylum Streptophyta; class Magnoliopsida; order Asparagales; family Amaryllidaceae; genus Allium; species Allium fistulosum. The sequence continues at coordinate 1,532,415,080 of CM060902.1, forward strand.
ATGTTCTCTTCTTTGTTCTATGCTAAAAAAATTCAATGTTACTGTAACAAAACTATACTAACTTTGTTATATTTTATTTCATAGTATCAGTTACCTTCTCTGGTATAATTTCACTTATTTCTGGTCTGCTTTCAATTTCTGTATTATTTGCATGTCTTCTTTTTTCTCTATTTTGCTTTTCCTCTTCTACTGATGTAGGTTTTTCAGTTTTAACTTGCTGCTTCTTCCCTTTACTGTCTTTGGTATCATTTCCAGTAGAGGTAGGTTTCCCTCTTGTATCATTGCGTTTTCTCTTTTAATATCTACTGTTGGAAGCGATTCGACATTTTCATTTTCACTTTATTGCTCCACTTTCGATGTAGCTAGTGTTTCTCCGACTGTCGACTATTGTGCTTGTTGTTCATCGACTGTAGATTGTTGCGGCTGTGTTGGAGATGTAGATTTGTTTCTGGTCTGCGGCCCCATTTTTTTTCGAGCAAAGTTTCGTCAATTTCTGAGTGAAAACGAGGAGGAGGAGACGAACAGAATTCTTTGTTTTGTTTTAGTTTGTATCTGGGCTTTGGGCTTTGTCCTTACGGTAATAGTTTTTTGCGCATGTCCTTGTGAGCAATTATTTACTTTAATTTGTCCTTTAAAATTATTTACCCTTTTTGATATATGTCAAGATATTTTAAAATGTTTAAGATATCATAAGTACACATGTATGTATATGATATAATTTTCCAAAATTAACATAATTTAATTAAAATTAATTAATTAAAGTTGAATTAATTAAATTAATTAATTAAAGTTGAATTAATTAAATTAATTAATTAAATATTAATTAATTAAATAATTAAATTAAAGGTTAGTTAGTTAAATTAATTAATTAGAGGTTAATTAGTTAAATAAATTAATTAAAGGTTAACTAATTAAATAAAAAATACATATATATATAAGATATATGTGTTATACTCTAAAGGTTATAGTATATAATAATTATTAGATATAATGTTATATTAAATTAATATAAAATTAATTAAAATGTTAATTAATTGGATAAGATTTATTTAATATAATATTATATATAAGACGATTATACAAGTAATATAAAATATAGAAGTTATGTAATAATAAAAATTATATAATATGAATATATAAATTAAAGGTGGAACATAAAAGAAACCCAAAGACTTAAAGAATAAATACATACGTAAATATACATACACCATGATTTTCGATGTGTTTGACACTTTAATCGTGAGGGTATTTCATAAGAAATGTATAATTCCATAGGTCGATATCACTCAATATAATATATTGAAGATTATGATCTTCAATATAACGTTTTCCTCTATCACACACACATACATATTAATAAATTAGTTGCATACTCCTTAGTTATTGAGCAAACTCAAGTAAGGGATGTTATGTATAGTATTATTAATATATTGAAAAGACGAGGTATGATAACTATATGTATTTATTGGGAAAACTCAAGGTACATATACTATACTTAGGCTGTCATGATATGGTATGTACCAATGAATAATTTTTGTTTCGATTTGTTGAGAAAACTCAAGGTTCGAAGTGAAATTAAGATAAGGTACCGAGGCTTAGGAGTTGCTTACGATACAGATGATAAGGAGTTGTCTATCGCCTGTGGAGTTATGACTTTTTGAGCAAACTCGAGGTCAGAATTTCAATCCAGACGAATCTTAACATCCACTAGTGAATTCGAAAGACTTCTATGTTTCGATTTAGGGTTTGATGAAACATAAAAGGCTAGTGTGAATGTGACAACCCGCACCTCTAGATACGCTAATCCAAAACATAGGGTTACTTTCGAACTCACGTCGGTACCAAGAATTACGAATTTTTGGGGCTTTTAAAACATTAGAGAGACTAAAGATATACAATTATAATGTAAGACATTCTACACTTTCAGATCTCACGATGGAAAAATATAAATATAGTAAATAACCATCTCATAATATATTTCAAAACACTTTCTCATAAAATAGTATTTAGTCAAACTTAAAGTACATGGAAATATGATACATAGTCTGATAAATGCTAAGTACCGAATAAGATAAATAGTTACATAGAGAGTAATATAAAATAACAAGCAACTCCAATGATGAGCTCGCCTCGCCATGTACTAATCATAGGCCTATCACCTACTGCCTTGTCCTCTTGTGGTGGGGAAAAAGAAAGAAAAATGGACGAGTCAGGAAAAAGTCTGGTGATTGAGTACATCATTAGTATATGGTGATCATATGCAATTGAATTAGTAGCAGTCTATGTGACTTAGAGTGTCCTAAGATTGTCCGTGAATTACCTGTTTACTTTACTTAACTGGTTTAACTCAATACATACCTGCACTAACTTCTTGTGCAGGCTCTTACTTTGGATCGAACAACTGATCGAACCTATAGACAACTAATGATCGACTAATAGCTATTGGAACTTTTCCAACATAGGGTTATCCTACAGCTTTCCTTATGGGAGTACCACACCCACATTAAAATTAGCATAACTATTCCACATAAGTCTCCCTACTATTTCTATTATAGGACTAAGTTTCGCACAACTGCAACTACATGTTCCCTTGTTGCACATTGAGCGGGAGCCTGTAATGTAGACTCGCCAAGTGTCTCTTCTTCTGCATCCGTGTCCAACTCTCAATGGTAACGTAATGCCTCTAATTGCGCATGCCAGGATCCAACAACAACATAGCATCACGCCGTGTTAGTATTTGTGAATGCCAAGGAACTCCAGTTGTGCCAGGCGGCATAAATCATCAGGCATCAGCTAGTGTTGTGCATCCACTGTAGAACTTCCTGTGAGTGCCATTTGCGATATAATCGCCCTTAGTTGAATATCGACCCCCGGTGAATAAATAGCATTTACCCTATCCCGCAACATCCGTGTGTCGCCTCATAGGGAACCGACTTCTCCACTCCTAACATCTATATATAACATATATATACACTACTGCTAGTTTATTTATAACTGGGCCTTAAGCCGAGGTTCGTACTGCGATTTTGGAACACTACCTGGTCGACCGCCTGCTCCTTAAGCGGTCTACCACTCCAAATAGCGCGGTTGACCGATCGTGGTGAAAATTGAGGTTATTATTTGTTTGATTTTGATTAATTACTATTTGATTTTGTTCGATTTCTAGTTTCAACAGAAAAACAACGGTTCCATGTTTAACAACTTGTATGAAACCAAAGTGATATTTTTCCAAACTACTAATCAGTTTCAATTTATAATAATCAATTAATTTAAGGTTTAACATCCATATTATTAGGTTATATTAATACATTGTAGTAATTTTACTTGATTAGAAAGGGGTTTAACCTAGATTAATTCCTATTCTAACAAGTTTACACCGACTTTATTTATAATTAAAATTCCAGATTTAAACAATATGATTCTTCAATTTAGTTTCTAACAATCTAGATTAGATAGGGTATATAGAAATTAACTACATATAATCATCTTACTAAAAATACAACCCCTCACCTCGGATCCAAGGTTTCTTTTGGATCCCGATTGGAATCGCCCCATCATTCGTTGTTTGTTTGCTTGATTTGTCCTCCTTAATCTTTCTACTTTTATTTTACTTCTGAAGAATTTAGGTTTGGAGAGAAAATAATTTGATAGAGTTTTGATATTCAAACAGATTTCTAATGAATTAGGATTTATGTTAGTTGTGTATTTATAGAGGTTTTGGATTAATACTGACCGTTGGTCAACCTAGGGGAATATTTGCTTACATCCCATATGCTAATCCTTTACTTGGTTATCAAGTAAAGATATTTCATTAAATCCAGGCCGTTGGCCGCTCGAATTGTCGATCTGAAACATCAACTGGTCAACAGATATGTATTCACCAGTCGATGGCTACATGTCGACCAGCAATCCCCTAGGATGTCGAACATTATTTTGATTTTTGTTAATTAATTTCTAACATTTATTTTATTCCAAATTTACATATTTAATTATTTTCAACTGTGAATTTTCAAACATTTACAACTTCTTTATGTTAGCTCCGATTTCAAAGTGCTATATATGAAAATCATCCAAAAAATCATTACGAATGCAATGGTGCATGTTTCGTAGCCAAATTTGGACATTTATAAATATTCCGTTTCTGCCCTTATTATATTTTAAATTTAATTCTTTTTATTAAATTCTCTCTTGAATTTTCACGGTGCTGCATTCTCTCCTCTAAAAGGAGTTCATCCTCGCAATCTCTAAGGACGGAAAAATGTAATTAGTACGTGTAAAAATCAATAACTACAACCATCTATTCATCCACCATCCAATGACAACCACTGTCCTTATTAAGTTTCTAATGTAGTATGTACACGCAAGCATGGAATGCATATGAAGTTATACTAATGCTAAGAGTAGGCGGTCTCTTAATCTAGACAACCTCTTGAAATGCAAGTGCTTATGCCTTGCATCCAAATGCATGCAATATTCTAAGTAAATGTACTTGCAATCCTACATCTACGTGCAACCATCCAATCCATATGTAGCAACCATATGCGTATAACTCAACGAAATAAACAAGTGATGATGTGAGTGTATGTGTGTGCGCGCTAACTAGAGGATATAATTACCTAAGTGTGCAAAAACCAATCCAACAAACACATTCACTAGCATCCACTATCCAAAACATGTCCTAATGACACGTTCACAACCAATCCTAACATCCAATGGTCTCCACCTATGGAGTATACCATGCTAGAACAAAAAAAGTGACATGTATGTAATTATTTTAAATGGAAACGTACCAGAAAAGAGTTCCGGGTGGGAAGCTCGAATCCTCTCCTCGGGCTCCCATGTACTCTCTACATGACATTTTTCATGTGTCACATTTGTGAAAGTGCTTACATGATACAGCCGCCATAGTCAAGTCGAGTCAACTAGAGAGGTGGGAGTAGAGTGGGAGCCACTTGTTCGTTGTTCACCCACTCGTACTCTTGAGCATGGTACAAAGCGACTCTGTAATAAGGTTATTAAGCTTGTTGCTAACATCACAGGAAGCTTCACCCTATATGCTAACTTCCCAATCCTACTAGTAATCGAAAAAGGCCATACAAACCTTGGTGCTAGCTTTCCCGAATAATGAAATCTCATAACATGCCTAAGGGGTGAGACCTTCACAAAAACCATGTCTCCCTCTACGAACTCCAACTCATTGTGCTCTTGTCAGCATATGACTTTTGCCTATCCAATGCTGTTCTCGTCCTTCTACTAATCAAGTCTACTTTTTCTGATGTCTCCCTCACCATATCCAGTCCAAGAATAATCCTATACATAGTGTCCCACCAACATGACAGTGATCTATAGGGTCTTCCGTATAATGCCTCAAATGGTCCCATCCCAATACTCGCATGATAGATGTTATTATAGGTAAACCCTACTAATGGAAAGCGATCCTTATAAGAGCCTCCAAAATCCAAGATACACATCCGAAGCAAGTCCTGCAACACTCGATTCCCTCTCTCCGTCCATCCGTTCATCTATGGGTAATCAGCGGTACTCTAGCTCAACTCGATGCTCAAAGCCTCATGTAGGCTCCTCCAAAACTCGCTGGTGAAAAGCGGATCCTGATAGCTAACGATGTTAGAAGGAACTCCACGTAACCTAATAATCTCCCTCATGTATAATGTCGCTAATGACGCTGTAGTCCTCATACTTCTTACCAAGATAAAATGAGTGCATTGGGTCAATCGATCGGTTGTGATCCAAATAATCTCATTCCCAGTTCTACTCCAAGGTAGTCTATCAATGAAATCCATAAAATACTCTCCTACTTCCATTGCGAAATATCCAATTGCTGCATTAATCCTCCTAGCTTCTTCTGTTCTACCTTTACCCTCTGTTAAGTCATACATCGAGCTACATACTCCACCATATGCTACTTCATACCAGGCCAATGAAAGACTCTCTTCATTTCTTGGTACATTATGTTTCCTCTAGGATGAATAGTCATCCTAGTGTTATGAGATTCTGCTAGTACCATGTTTATCGAATCCAGAATGAAAGGAACACATAACTTACCATCCTCCGTAACTACCCGTTCAAGTAAATAGTATAATGCCTTAAGTGACTTGACTGCTCTCCTCTACCAAGCTTGTCAAAAATATCTACTAGCTCCTTATCTTGCTTCTGACTTGACCCAATATGGTCCACAAGTGTAGGCTGCACATCCAAAGCTACTAATAATCCCGAAGTAATGTCTGATGATGGTCGGAAGTTGAATGTCAAAACAAACTCCAAATGCTTCCACTCTAATAAAAAAGGACAAAATACTACATATTGCCTACCCAAGGTGTCGGCCACCACATTACCCTTGCTTGAAGTATATGAGATATCAAAATCGTATGATGCCAAAAAAAACCATTCAACTCCATTGCCTTAGATTCAAGTCCTTATGGGAGAAAAAAATACTTTAGAGATTTGTGATCCGTATATAGTTCAAACCGCTCTCCAAATAGAGAATGCCTCTGTGATATAAGCGCAAAGACAATGGTCGCTAACTCAAGATCATGGGTTATATAGTTTCTCTCGTGGATCTTTAACTATCAACTAACATAACTCACCACTCTCCCTTCTTACATCAGGATTGCGCCCAACCCTGTACCACTAGCATCGATATATAATGTAATGCCTTCGTACCATTGGATAACACTAGAATAGATGCACTAGTCAATGCCTCCTTTAGCTTAATAAAAGCATCCGCACACTTTGCATCCTAGAGAAAACCAAATTTCACTTGATGAGGTGGGTCAGTGTGACAGAGATCTTTGCGAAGTTCTTAATGAACTTCCTATAGTAACCCTACAAACCAAGGAAACTCCTCACTTCTGTAGCATTCTTCGGCACATGCCAATCTTGTAATACAGCAACTTTATTAGGATCTGTCGCCAGCCCACTTTTCGAGAGAACATGTCTTAAAAAGCATACCTTCTCGCACCAAAAGTGATACTTAGAAAATTTTGCCTTCAGCTTATGCCCACATAGTCTTTTCAGCACTTATTCTAAATGCATAAACACCACAAAAAGAGCTTATTAAGCAACCTTTTGAAAACTTGGCTCATCAGATCAAAAAAGTAGGCATTTTTCTAAAGTCTATCCCTCGCTACATAGAACCGATGAAATCCAGTGGCTAAATCAAGCCGTAAGAACACCTTCGCTCCAACCAACCGATCAAACAGATTGTCTGTACGAGGAAATGTATAACAATTCTTTTTTGTCAGCCTATTCAGCTCCCTATAATCGATGCAAAGCCCTAGAGAACCATCTGCCAGGGTGGAAAAGAGGATTGGTGCTCCTCACTTTGAAATACTTGATGTGCACGTAAATGTGCCTATTTTTACCACCATATTTAATCTATTAAATTAAATAAATGATCATATTGGGTATTTTAACTTGTTAAACCAAAATTCAAATTATTTTTAAATGGTCACATATTCATCTTCATATAGGGGCAAAATGGTCATTTTTGTGCATTTATTAAATTGTAAAAATTTACTTGGAATTTTCTATGTTGTTTTGTAGGAAATTTAGTGAATTTTACAAGTGGTTTCATGATGATATATGCATGCACAAGAGTGAAGAGAACAAATGAAGATAGCTTATGTTGTTCAAAACAAATAGGCTATGCTTAATCATATGAATCACAAATTACCTCTTCATCTACATATGATCATGGTAATGGAAATGGATTTAGAATCAAAATTTAATGGTTTATGTTTCTAATTCAATAGTTAATAAGCCATACTTAAAATAGATTCTACTTTTAGTTTCATGTCATTTTCATTAAGGTTAGTAAGTGGGTTAGAGGGTGCATTAAAGTTTGATGGTTTAAGTGTGTTAATTAATAACACAATTTGGCCATGCTTACGATAAATGCATCAACTAAAATCACAAATGACCAAAAAGAGATCATAATTTCATTATGTTGATTTATGTGATCATGAGAGGGGATTTGCCTCTAAATTGCTCTTTAATCTCATATATTTATTCTCCCTAGTTTTAGCTTGTTTTTACTTTCTTTTAGTTAGTTAACAATCCCTCGACTTTGGTTTAATCTGATTGAATAGATTTTTAAAATCTAAAAATTTCATGCGGATCGACCCGTACTCGCTACGTACTATCATTGTACGCCGTGCGCTTGCGGTTAAATTTTTATTTCAAAATTCGTTCGGCTATTTCCTAACTCAATAGCATTTAGCTGTTCGAAAAAGTTTTTGGCGCCGTTGCCGGGGAATAGTCTGATTTTTATTTTCTATCCTTCGAATTATTTTCATTTGATTTTATTGTGTGTTTGTGTTTGTTTTGTGTGTGTATTGCATTTAAAAAAATATATTATTTTGTGTTTGTGTGATTTTTTTTTGTTTGCATTTTGTTTGTGTGTTCTTTTGCATTTGCATATTTATAAAAAAAACAACTTCATTTCAAAAAAAAATATTTTATTGCATTGCATTTTCATTTACAATTCCATTTGTTTTCTAGACTTTACATTTCATTTGCACTTTACAATTTACAAAAAAAACATACTGCATCTTTTCGGTGCACAGTGCACTGCATACTGCACAAGCTCCTCCACTGCATCATTCTTATATTCCACAGTTCTGCCACCAACCATCCTCTCCCACCTTCCTTCTGCCATCAAACATCTACCATCATCTCTATTCACTTCAACACCAGGCAAACCCTCTTCCATATACCCAAACTACTGTCACTACCCCCCTGCTTCTGATCATTGCACTGACCATTTCACCAACCAATATCAGAGCAACAAACCATAGTACATTTGCCTTCTCCTCTGTTCACTTCCTTGTGCATACATTACTGCTATTCACAACTTCTTCCATTCCTACAAACACTGCTTTACCCCTTTTCCACCAACACCAGAACGATCATGATCCATTGACTTCTCCTCTGCCATAAACACCTCGTTCCTAACTACTTCACATACTCCAGCAACGAGCATTGAACAACTGTCTTCCCAGTTTCGCCACACACCTTCATACAAACCTCAACCCTTACTCGAGTTCAACCATCAACCCGAATCACCAAATACTGCATTTCCAAACAGCCTCCTCCCTATCACCTTTCCTCTAGTTCACCATACTACGCTTCTTTTCATCATCTCCATGTACAATTCACTCCACTGCTTTAACCGACACAGCCACATACTTTAACCCATACAGTAACCTACCAGTAAACACAACTCCCACCACAAACAAGTCACAACCACTTCACTGTTGCCTGATCACTTCCATCAATACAACTTCAGTCACAACTACATAAGCTTTGACCATACCACTGCAGTTTCTCCCCAGATCATACCCATCATAGCATAACAAAACTGTCACCCTCCAACTTCATACAAACTCATCCTTCAATCTACTGCGTATACTACATCACCACACTATTATTCATCTGCCATCACTAGTCGCTCTCTACACATAACATCCCCTAACACAATATTTCATACAAATAGTCGCCACAACTCCACCATGACAAACTGTTGTTACCATTCAAAGCCATACCACTGACATCACCAAAAACCACAACCAACCCAATACCATCTCCTGCCCATATTACAACACTACATTCCTGCTAATCCATCAATACAACAGCACTGTTCGGCAGCAAATTCTCTGCACTTCTGACCAAATCCCCCTAATCGTCTCTGTCCATAAAGTTGCTCACCCCACTACATTGGAGTCAACCACGAACAAATCCTCTAATCGACCACAAATCAACCGCCAAACCGAACTCCACCCGCAACGAACATCTGACACCTGACATCACAAGTACATAATTCCAACGCCATCGCAACACCTGATACACCTCATTCGCCAAAGTTCCAACATCCTCCGCCAATTCCTCCCTCTCCTGCTACGCCAACGATTCATGTATCGCCTCTTAAAAACCTCAAGCTTCAATCGCGACCACTCCCCGCCTCCAATCCATCAACAAACTACCTCGAACTCGAACAATCCTCAATTCCGATTCAACCTCCACCACTTTGACAACTCGTCTCATCTCTTCAATAGCAAACAAACCGCAACCTCCTTCCAAGTCCACACGCCATCATAGCAAACACGCCGAGCAAAACCACACAACTCATCTCCGTTCTCGACCACCAAATCGCCTCACTGTCCTCTGTCACGAACTCCACCAACCACCGAGCGCTCCTGAACCCGAATGGTCCGCAACCACATCGCAAATAAGGCAGGAATTTGATTGTGAATTTGAATTTGCGAATTTGAGTTTTTTGATTAAGTTCGCTGATACTTGGTCGAGAATTTGATATTTGGTTGAGAAATTTGAGTTCTCTTGATAATTTTGTTGTTTGTTTAATTTTTTTTGGGCCGGGTATCAGGGCCAAGGGGTATAGGCTGTGAATATAGTTTTTTTCTTTCCTTTGTTTTAATTTGTTTATTTTACTTTTTTTTAGTCAAACCTTATTACACAAAAAAAGAGTCGCTCAATTTGTTTTTAGTTTTCTTTGATTTAAACAAAAGAAAATTTACTTTTAAAATTTGTTTTGTTTCGTTTTAATTTGGTTTGTTCTAATTTCTATAAAAAATTGTATATATCCTGTTTTTATTTCAGGTTGCCAAAGCAGATTAGAAGAAGAACCGCCTGCCAAAATAACTGCTTGTCTGCTTAAAAAAATTGCTGCTTTAAACCCCTAACTATTGTGCTTTCATCTCTTGTTTTTCTTTGCATTGTTAATTACTTGCATTTGCATTTGTATATAAAAAAATTCAAAAATCTAAAAAAAAAATCAAAAACAAAAACAAATATCCATTCGTAGTTACATTGTTAATACACGTTTATTTTCTGCTTTGCATTTCATCTTAGAATTTGATTAATAATAACGATTATGCATCGATAACACTTAATTGTATATTGACAAATTGTCATTTTTCGACAATTTAATTTCTTGGTGTCTAGGCTACGGCAGAGCAATAATCAGTTATAAATATTACGGTGATTCATAAATATTATACTGAATTGTTCCTCTGTAGGTACTTAAACCTTCGGCTGCATTGCTACGGTGATTCGTGGTGCACCGATAACTCGTGCTTGTTACCTGGCTAAGAACTATCTTGTTGAATTAAGATAATGTGTGGTTATACAATTTTGGGTTAACTTAGGATAAATCATTTGTAATTAACCACTGCATTCATTTAGTGGCATTAGTTCATGCATATTTATAAAAAAATTAAAAATCCAAAAAAAAATCGTAAATATTCCGTTTTCTTTTCCTTTTAAATTTTTAAATCCTTTTTCTTTGAAATTTCAGAAATCCAAAAAAAAATTTAGAAAAACCAAAATCCAAAAAAAAATTATAAAACCTTTTCAAAAACAAAAAAAAATTGAAAAATCAAAAATAAAACAAAAATCAAATTTTCCTTTTGAAGAATAAAATCTTTTTGTGAATATTTTTCCTTTGCAAAAAAAACCAAAAACATTCTTGAAAATGTCCGAGTTTCCCTACTTACATGAATTTTACAATAGTTGTGAAAATCAATATAATCCATATAATTTCACACCAAATTCTTATGGATATTTCAATAACAACTATTGTTTAAACGATTTGAGTTTTGAACCAAAAAAATTTCAAAATGACGAACCACCCTCGAATCTCAAAAATAGCATTTCATCTCTACTTGAAATCTCTACACAATAAAATCAAATGATAAATGATTTGTGTAATTCTTATTTGTGTGATAACTCAAGTCAAAATTTTCAAAATAATCAAAATTTGAATTCACTTCGAAATTCAAATGACTTCGAGTATAGCCCATGCCAATTCAATTTTGAACTCCAAAAAGAATTTCAAAATCAAAACGAAAATGTGATCCACTTTTCAAATAATTTTGGCAATAGTAATAATCTCAATTACGATACGAGTGAAATTTTTTGTTCTTAAAAAATCCAAATAAAAAATTCTCAAGTCAATAACTATAAATTCAATTTTGTTGAGCAAATGAACGAAATTTACGATGATCACATGGATTCGTTGTTTGAAACATATATGAAACAACGTGAGCAACAAAATCAAATCCCAACGTGTGACGAGTCAACTAATAATCCACCTCTTACCAAAATTAACGATTTTCAAATAACAACTTTCGAAATAGAAAATGACACTTTTAATGAAGTTGTTAAAAATACGGTAATTGAGTTGGATTTCAATTATTTTGAGGAACTAAATTTAAAATTCGACCTTCCTTTTCTCGATTCCAAAAATTTAAATACAACAACTTGGGATTTTGAACTTAATATATACGATGAAGTTGTTGATAATCTAGATAAGGAAGACGAATTCAATGAACATGATTTCTTTGGACTTTTCGAAAACGAGTTGTCAAATTATGAAGGGGGAGATTTAAATCACCATTTTGTTTTTAAAATCAACAATTTTGAAGAAGTTTTCAATGATAAATTTGAATTTCAATTTGGTGAAAATAAACTTGAACTTCAATCAATCGTTTTATCAACCCCAAAAATCATTGAAAATAAAATGACTCGTACAATTTTTAATAAAACGACATTCATTTTTCCAAATCAACATTCGATTTTGAAATCTTTTATGGTTTGGTTTTCCGAGCTTAAGCTATGTCTTGCATATTTGACAAGACAAATGAATCGGTCTTTGGAAGACCGTTTCATTTACTTTTTGACGATATACTTGAACTTCAATCAATCGTTTTATCAACCCCAAAACTCATTGAAAATAAAACGACTCGTACAATTTTTAATAAAACGACATCCGTTTTTCCAAATCAACATTCGATTTTGAAATCTTTTACGGTTTGGTTTTCTGAGCTTAAGCTATGTCTTGCATATTTGACGAGACAAATGAATCGGTCTTTGGAAGACCGTTTCATTTACTTTTTGACGATATACTTTCTGATCTCGTGTAAATACCGTTCATTTTCATATAAATAAAGGCCATTTTTAATTTTATTTTTCTCCTTCCACTTGGGTTGACTGTGGGGACACAGTAAAAAACAAGTGTGAGGGGAGACTCATCTTCATTTTTTATTCTTTTTCATGGTTTATTTTTACATTTTCCAAAACATAAAAAAAAATCTCAAAAAAAAAATTTATTTTTTTAAGCATTTTTTATTTATTTTTAAAAAACACTATAGGATAAATATATGGTTTTGGTTTAATAAATTGAAAATTTTGAAAATTTATTTGTCTTAACAAAAAAAATGAAGTTTGATTACAAATGACGATAGTTTAACTAGTATATAGGAAGGTTCATACATGTTAATTATGAAATATCCTAATTGAAAATCTTTGTTTTAAAAAGTGGTGAATTTAAAGTAAAGGATATAACATTTTTTTGTCTTCTAAGTTAAATGGTGCTAAGATGATTTTGCAAAACTTTCTCTTCGAAAAAAAGGAAAAAAAATTACAAAATACAAAAAAATATTTCTTGTATATATGTATATTTTTTTAATAAACACCTAGAGTCGTGCGTTCACACTCGTGTGTTCACTCGCCATGCTCTATACCATTCTCACGTAAGCTCGCAAGGCAGTGCACGATCGGTATATCTGGCCTCAGTTTATCTGAGTTAGGTGTGTGTATATAAAAATTATTTTACTAGTAAAGCCTATAGTCAATAAGTGTTCACACTTGTGTGTTCACTCGCCATGCTCTATATTCCCCTCACATCAATCTGCAAGTTAGTCCATGGGTAATATATCTGGCCTCAGTTTATCTGAGTTAGGCATATGTAAATATTGTTAATATCAATAAAATTTCCAAAAGAAAAAAAATGGAGAGAGTAAGCAAATGAAATCCAAGCACTATTTTAACTTATTTGATTTGACTTGTTATTGAAAAAAATGAAAATACCACTTTGATAAACGTTGCTAATCGACTAAGGATCCATTTCATAGTTACGCTTTGTTATCAACCGAAACAACGAGTTAAACTATAGTCTATTTGTTATGATAACTTCATTTTTGTTGGAAATTTTGACAAGAAAAAGGACTTAAATTTTCAAGATAATAACCAAAACGTATATTTAACTTATTCGTGTTAATTTAAAAAGTAAATCCTTCATTTGTAAATATTTTCAAAAATTCGCATTCATCTCTTTGTAAATAAATCTTGCATTTTGTAAATATTTTCATCCTACATTTGGATTTTGTGGGTAGTATCCGCTGAAAATCCTCACGAGACAACACTTGTCCTACTGGGGACACCCAGAGGTTTAAAGACTTATTGCATACGCTCAATGCAATCGTGCTCCATACGAAAACGGATTTATCTTAGTTTTTAGTTTATTCGAGGACGAATAAAAAGATAAGTGTGGGGGTATTTGATGTGCATATTTTTACCACCATATTTAATCTATTTAAATTAAATAAATGATCATATAGGGTATTTAACTTGTTTAAACAAAAATTCAAATTATTTTCAAATGGTCACATATTCATCTTTACATAGGGGCAAAATGGTCATTTTTGTGCATTTATTAAATTGTAAAAATTTACTTGGAATTTTCTATGTTGTTTTGTAGGAAATTTAGTGGATTTTACAAGTGGTTTCATGATGATATATGCATGCACAAGAGTGAAGAGAACAAATGAAGATGGAAATAATTCAAAGTGAAGATCACGAAGAACCCCACTTACCCACCTACCTTAATGTACACTTAAGAGCTAATGCACATGCTAAAAGGCCATTAAATCTTCATGCACACTTAATGGATGATTAGTGGATGCTAATGGTTACTTGGCCACCACACTTCCTAAGGGGTAGTTTGGGCATTCCCCAAAAATATGGATTAGGGTTTCTAACTTGTTTAAATACCCCATATCTTCATGTAACTCCCTCTTCCTCTTAGTTAGTTTTAGGCTCAAAAATAAAAGAAAGCCCTCTTTCTCTTTTCATGGCTACTTAGACATTTTTATTTCATGTAATCTTTCTTTCTATGCAATGTTAGTTAATATTCTTTTACATTTACATGCTCTCTTTCTTATGTTGTTAGTAGCTTAGTGTTCATTTCTTTTTACTTAGATTTTTTTTCATTTTACTCTCTTTTTCCTCTTGTTTATTTCATGTTGCTTTCTACATTTGTTGATTTAATAACAAATATGAGAGGCTAATCCCTACAATTTAGGGGTAATGAAGCTCTCTTGAATCATGTAGATGCAACATAATTTTTCAGGTATATATCATTTCAACCCCAAATAGTTAAATTTCCAGGTATATATCATTTCAACCCACATCCCGAATCAATAATTTCCAAATCAATAAAATCGCTCGGGTTTATCATTTCAACCCATAACGATTTTCCCTAATCTATAAGATCGTTCGGGTATGTATCATTTCAACCCATAGTGATAACAGATATATAAACATCCCATCATCGAAAATGTCAACAAATAATATCCATCACAATCATCATCCAAATCAGCCAATAAATCACAACAATTAACTAGTTATCCTTTCCAGGTATTTAACTAACAATTCAATTCAATGTTAATTTAAATGGAAAAATTAATTCAATATAAATTCAAATTAAATTTAAATGACAATTTAAAATACCAAACAACAATAAATAAATATTCATATCACATCATAAATTTAATTTAACTAACATAAGATAGTCTAGCATTTGTGAGTGGGTTAAATCACTCACCATTGATTTATCGTCGATTAAAAATTCAATTAAGGCCCAAAAATTGAACAATCTCAGAATCCAACCAAACTAGTTCCATATTGTTCGGAATTTCGATATGATCGCCATGGAGAAAACCGCGTCCAAATCCGAGCTCGTGTGAAAAAGTTACGCGAGTTAGAACATTGGAAAATTTAAATTTAATTAAAAAAACAAATAAAAGAGAAAATCTGTAAATTTGAACTCACCAAACCCTATTATCGCGATCGTTCTATAGCAACTCGACAAGTAACCGCCACGTCCATCTCTTGCCTCATGCGCCTCCTCTAGCCTTCAACCCCATCCGAGCACAACGCCATCATCCTCGTGTTCCGCCGCCTCACTAGGCAACTCGCGGCACATCTCTGGCCCCTCGAAATTGCCGTCGCCGCCGCACCATTTAACACCAAATTCTAGCGATCTCGGACCTTCTGACATGAACTAACCCCATGGATGCACTCGTCTCGACTCCCTCTACCAGCAGCAACTTCCCGATCATCAAACGGTCGACGATCCACCGTTAAATCCCAAGCTCTAATATGGACGGTCGAGGCTTCTTCAACGATTTCTGGCCAATCCAAGACTCAATTGAAAAACGAATAGCAAATCTAGATTACGCTCGTCGAGAGCTTTCCAACGATATATAATATGACATAGTTTGAGGAGTTTGAATTATTGATTTTAATTTGAAATTTTAAATTAGGGTTTTGGAATTGGGAATTAGGTTTTTGATGTTCTGATGTTTGAGAAGGAGGAATAGATGAATGAACAGATACGTATAGAAAAAGAAAATGAGAAACTGTTAGGGTTTATAACAGGCTATATATAAAGATGGACAAGAACGAATTGGTTCGAAACGATTACACGACCCGAAAAGCCCGTTCTGCTTCCGAAACGAAAGTAGGTCATCCAATATATCGAAATATATGTTTTTGATATTTTTAAACTCAATGGAACTAGTTACAAACCCTAATTCCATTGTATATAGAAGTTAGCTTTTAAAATCAAATTATATTCATTTAAATTCTTTTAATTGATTTCTACGCGTTTTGAGCCCGCACGATCAAACGATAAATCCGATCACTACGAAACTTGAAATCCTATAATAATTCACTGTTACGAATCCGATGAAACCAGTTTTGTCGAAATCCAAGACAGTGGCCAAAATGGCTAATTTTACACGTTAACTATATAAATTATTATTAAATTGATTTAATCACTTTTAAATTCAAATTTAAAAGTTAACAATTTTATCATTCTTGATTACATAGAAAATGATGATCTTTTAAAATACATTTTCCATGTTAAATCCTATATTTAAATATTGCACAAATTTTAGCATTCAATTACAACTACAATAAAATTCCAGTTAATTATATTTTAATTTCAATCAATTTCTTTTATTTCGATTTACACTCTTATTATTCAATCAACTATTACCTTATAAATATAATTAACATTAATTTAAATTTTTATTACATTCATATTCTACAGTTATTATCTCAACAATATTAATTATAATATTTCAATTTTATTAATTCCATTAATTACCATTTTAATTCCTTATTTACAATTATAACCAGATTAACTTTACAATAATTTCAATTGATTGAAATTACATTAAAATAATTATTGATTACATTAAATCAATATTATTAAATTACATTTAAATAATCCTTTCCATTTATAAATCATAAATTTTAATTTCTCCAAATATTAAATTTTAAAATCTTATTTAATTTAATATTTTTATTATAAAAAATACGGGTCGTTACACTCTCCCCTACTCAAAACTTTTCGTCCTCGAAAAGGAACAAAAAGGAATTAAGAAACTTGATATAAATTTATTCAAATTATTCAATTTACAACAATTTATTTACATAATTAAGTATTTTAAATAAAATATATCAATTTATAAACAATTAAATCTTTCACATTCAAGTTTAGCAAAGTTTGAAAATATTTTCACTTTCAAAAAATTTTCTAAGTTCTAAATTCACGAAAAATTTCGGCAAAGTCTCCTTTGCACGGTTAGGTCCGAAAAATAATAGTGTCAATAATTTCAATATATATATATATCATATTTCAATAATAAAATATCCCAACCACGGGAAAAATAATTAAAATATCATTGCAAAACTATTATCCAAAAACGTACCTATTTGTCGGGCAAACAACTTTATTTATGAAACCAAAAGTAGTGGCTATTGCTTCCATAAACCTATATTCCACTTATATAATCCAAAATAGCGAGAATTATCTACAAGAGAATATTTAGTTGTTTCAGTTAGTAACAAAAGCAAATCAACACAAAACATATGCAAACAAAACAGCATGACCATCATATGTAACAATGGAAACAACCATACATCCATAGCAACCAAAACTAATGGTTTGTTCAGGTTCATAAACTATTAATCGTACAAGGGTGATAAATAAACTATTAAATGTACCCTTCGCTCAACAGCCTTAGATAATAACTTAATAGATTATTCATACAACCTTAAACAATTTGAAGTACCCTTTCCCAAACTTCCCATTAGCTAAACAATACAGAACTTAAATGTTATTTAAGTTTATTTAATCGATTTCCCTTTCACACATTATTTACTTTCATTTATTTTTAGTTCCCATTCATACCAGGTCATCTTTTATAAATTTTCATTCAGTTACTTACATAATATATTTCCCATTCAATATTTGAAATCATCATTGAATACATTGTTAAAGTGTTACATATATTTCATTTATTTTCAGTTTATTCATACAAGGTTATCTCTTATTAATTTGTATTTGTTTATTCATATTTATTATTTACTTATATAACTTGATTTCCATTTAATATTAATATTCATTAGTGAATAAATTCATACTTAAGTTTCTTAACTTTTAAATTTACATTCATTCCTTCATATATAGTATCATCTAATATTAAACTTATTTATGAATCATTTCAACAATCTCTTAAGTTTATAATCATTTACTTAAGCGATATTCACCTTTACTATTCAATTTATTTATTGAGCATTTTAACCATTTACTTAAGTTTATATACTCCTTATACATCTTAAATTTTCATTTATAAACATATGTTCATTTTGAAGCATTTTTGTAATTAAGCTTTTACTTGTATAATATTTTACTACATGTCCATATTAACATTTCAACTTTTAAGTATTTCTGGTAAGTTTTATATATGTTTTTAGAATGTAGTTGAATGTTATACAAATTTATCTTATTCAGTTTAGTTAACAAAAATGTTCAACAATTTACATCTTCTTAATTTTCATATTTTTTTATTTACAAGTTACAAATCTCCCAGTTCTCATATTTTCATTAAACAATTACCTTTTAATTAAGATTTCAGTTTGAATGTTTCCCACTTATTAAAATAGTCAAGATTCCAATCTATTACAATAACCGAAAATCATTCATTAACAGAAAAGTTGAGAACTAAATCCCGGATTTCATTTCAAATTATTGTGAAATAATATATATTCATATCTTATATATATCAAATCATTCTTAAGAAAATAAAATTAAAATTTTGTTTATCAAGACAAATGTGTAGCAAAACTACTATAATGGTCTTCCCACTTTGAAACTCGAAAATGAATGTCGATGATGCCGCGGTCATCACCGAAATTATTTTCCAATGACAGAAGAGGGGAGTACAGAACTTATTTCCTTTTAAAATTATTTTAAAACATTTCTTTCAAATCACATTGAAAATATTTATATCCGAAAATACTTCCAAATAATACTTCCAAATAATACTAATATATTTTTTTCTTAAAAATCTTTGAAAACCAATTTCAAAACTACTAAACTTAAGTTATCAAATTTCCAATTTATATTTACTTTATTTGGAAATCCTATTTTGCAACCAATTTCACTTTCTAACAAACCAACATATCATATATAACTATATAAATATATAAAAATTATTCCTTTATATACAAAATATAGTACTAGGTAAAATTGTTTCATTTACTTATATTTCAAAAACAATATTGTGTCGGTCTGCCCTATTAAGTGTTTAGAAATCCCTATCGATGCCATAACATCCTATGTACCGACCAAAATTTATAAATACTAAACAGAACAAATTGACACAATATAAAAACATTTTTATAACACTAACAAATACTCTCTCAAATATATATACACTCAGACTCATTCTAAGGTATTACTACTCTATCTCTAATGAGTTAAACCCCACAAAGCTAAGTTTATCGCTAAACCAAAGCTCTAATACCAACTGTAACAACCCACCTTTTTGGACGGTTTAAATCGACTATAAACCACACATGTCAACTCAATCCATTCAAAAGGGAGGATTGTTAATGGGGTAAATAAGGAAATAAGAGAAAAAGAAGGAAAAACAAAACACAGAGTGTCACAGCGGAATGACAAAATATAATAATCAAATAAACAGTTCATGAAGCTGTTTTATAAATAACATTTGATTATACTTTTACAATACAATCAGAGTTATACATACAGTAGGAATAAATAAATAATGCAGCGGAACAACATGATATAGTGGAATAATAATAATAATAATATAATACTAAACTCCATCTTAGTCCTCCAGAAATAGTGTCTTCAACACTGAAAAGCTCAGGCTGACCCGAGCTTAATAAAAAGACAAAACACTCAAGTCAGAACTAAAAGATCTTATGTAAGTTAAATCCACAGTAAATAAATATGAGTGCAACGGCGTCAGAGATGTTTACGGTATTTTATATCTTCTATCCCGTGTATAACGTGCGTGTAATAACTTAAGAGATGCTCGGGATTTCCATCTCTTATAATGTCTAGCAGTAAAGTATAATATACTGAAAATAGCGTTAAGGCATTACCCATATCCCCCTTAACACATTTTATAATGCCGTAGTCTATACAGTACTATAAACTGCACCAAACCGGTGGGCTATCAGGTAGCACTCCATAGGTACGACACAAAACAAAATCGTAGTGGGATCGATAAGGCATATGACAAGGCATGCGAGGCAATGCCCAGGGCAAGATTCTACCGTTTTGCACGCCCGGACTGGTGGTAACGCATAGCAGCTACTACCGCCCACCTCAAAACACACTCCCATAATCAAATCGAAGGTGGCCACCAAATCAATCACAAAGTAATAGATATGGTATCGAAGAAGCATGTCCGATCGGAGAAACGACCTCACTTAGCCTGGGATAGCTCCTGTTTTAGTCATATCAAGCTGAACTAGGGGGGTCAGGGCTGCGTTCATACCTCATACAGAATCGTTCACCAAACCATCCTACTTCGTTCTGGATTCTCCACCACGTGCACAGTTGTTAAAGTAGTTTCGGAATTGGAAGAGAGTATGACAATATCCGACCTCGGCCTCTTTAACAACCAAACGCTTCGATTTTTCGCATCGTGGTCATCTAAAAACATTTTTTTATAATAAATCCGGAAAACAGTTTATACTTTCATATCAGGATAACCACATACTTATTCCAAAAGTATAAATATATTCATAAATACCGAGGAAGATTTCTTTCAATCAATTTCGAAAATAATTTATAAATCTCTTCTAAACCATTTATAAACTATTTATACGCTTTAAAACCATTTATAAAGTTGTTTATAAATTCCAAACATTTTACAACTCTTCCCGATTATCATAAACTTTTACGCAAATTTCTTTAAACACTTCCAAATCACTTTACACAACCTTTTTTTAAAACCCTTTTTATAAAATCCTTTAAACCCTTATAAAACCATTATAAATTCTTTATAAAAATCTTTTATAAGAATCCTTTTATAAAATCCATTATAAAATCTCTACCACTTTGTAAATTCTTTACAAACAACTTGCAATTTTTATTTATTAAAGTTATTATAAAATCTATATTTATTATATTAAATCAAAACTATATTTATTAAATTAAATTTTTAAATAAATCTTTTAAAACTATATTAAATATATTATTAAATTAAAATTTAAACTATTTACATTATATATTTAAAACTAAACAAAATTATAAGTTAAAATCCTAAATTTACATTTAAAACCATATATTTACTTATAATTGAAGATTAAAACATATAAAATAAATTATTTTTCAAATATAATTTTTTAAATAAAATCATTAAATTAAATTTAAAATCAAATTTATAAATCAAACATACTCTACTATTTAGAAAATAATTTAAAATCGACCAACGGTGTCCGTATATAGTTTTATATACTATGGTTATGTGATAGGGTTTGTATCATTTTAACCCCAAATAGTTAAATTTCCAGGTATATATCATTTCAACCCGCATCCCAAATCAATAGTTTCTAAATCAATAAAATCTCTTAGGTTTATCATTTCAACCCATAACGATTTTCCATAATCTATAAGATCGGTCGAGTATGTATCATTTCAACCTATAGTGATAATAGAGATATAAACATCCCATCATCCAAAATGTCAAAAAATAAACTTCCATCACAATCATCATCCAAATCAGCCAATAAATCACAACAATTAACCGGTTGTCCTTTCCAGGTATTTAACTAACAATTTAAATTCAATATTAATTTAAATGGAAAAAATAATTTAATATAAATTCAAACTAAATTTAAACGACAATTTAAAATACCGAACATCATTCAATAAATATTTTTTACACATCATAAATTTAATTTAACTAACATAAGGTAGTTCTGTATTTGTGAGTGGGTTAAATCACTCACATTTGATTTATCGTCGATTAAAATCCAATTAAGGCCTAAAAATTGAACAATACCAGAATCCAACCAAACTAGTTCCAATTGTCTAGAATTTCGATACGATTGCAATGAAGAAAACCGCGTCCAAATCCGAGCTCGTATGAAAAAGTTACGCGAGTTAGAACATTGGAAAATTTAAATTTAATTAAAAAAATAAATAAAAAGGCAAATCTGCAAATTGGAACTCACCAAACACTAGTATCGCGATCGTTCTACAGAAACTCGACAAGCAACCGCCACGTCCATCTCTTGCCGCACGCGCCTCCACTAGCTTTCGACCCCATCCGAGCACGAAGCCATCAGCCTCGTGTTCCGTCGCCCCACCAGGCAATTCGCGGCACATCTCCGGCCCCTCGAAATCGCTGCCGCTGCCACACCATTTAATGCTAAATTCTGGCGATCTCAGACCCTTTGACATGAACTAACCCCATAGATGCACTTGTGTCGACCCCCTCTACCAGCAGCAACTTCCCGATCGAAAACGGTCGACGATCCACCGTTAAATCCCAAGCCCTAACATGGACGACCTAGGCTTCTTCAACGATTTCTGGCTAATCCGAGACTCAATTGAAAAACGAATAACAGATCTAGATTATGCTCTTTGAGAGCATTCAACGATATATAATATGACATAGTTTGAGGAGTTTGAATTATTGATTTTGATTTGAAATTTGAAATTAGGGTTTTGGAATTGGGAATTAGGTTTTTTGATGTTCTGGCGCTGAAGATAAAGGAACAGATGAATGAATAGATACGTATAGAAAAAAGAAAATGAGAAACTGTTAGGGTTTATAACAGGCTATATATAAAGATGGACAAGAACGAATGGACAGATCGAATTGGTTCGAAATGATAACACGACCCAGAAAGCCCGTTCCGCTTTCGAAATGAAAGTAGGTCATCCAATATATCGAAATATATGTTTTCAATATTTTTAAACTCGATGGAACTAGTTCCAATCCCTAATTCCATTGTATATAGAAGTTAGCTTTTAAAATCAAATTATATTCATTTAAATTCTTTTAATTGATTTCTACGCGTTACGAGCCCGCACGATCAAACGATAAGTCTAATTGCTACGAAACTTGAAATCCTATAATATTTCACCGTTACGGATCCGATGAAACTTGTTTCGTTGAAATCAGAGACAGTAGCCAAAATGGCTAGTTTTACACGTTAACTAAATAAATTATTATTAAATTGATTTAATCACTTTTAAATTCAAATTTAAAAGTTAACAATTTTATCATTCTTGATTACATAGAAATTGATAATCTTTTAAAATAAATTTTCCATGTTAAATCCTATATTTAAATATTACACGAATTTTTGCGTTCAATTACAACTGCAATAAAATCCCAATTAATTATATTTTAATTTCAATCAATTACTTTTTTTTCGATTTACACTCTTAT
This sequence comes from Allium fistulosum, assembly GCA_030737815.1. Taxonomy (NCBI): domain Eukaryota; kingdom Viridiplantae; phylum Streptophyta; class Magnoliopsida; order Asparagales; family Amaryllidaceae; genus Allium; species Allium fistulosum. The sequence continues at coordinate 1,532,438,971 of CM060902.1, forward strand.
TATTCAATCAACTATTACCTTCTAAATATAATTAACGTTAGTTTACATTTTTATTACATTCATATTCTACATCATCTTAACCATATTAATTATAATATTTCAATTTCATTAATTCCATTAATAACCATTTTAATTCCTTATTTACAATTATAACTAAATTAACTTTACAATAATTTCAATTGATTGAAATTATATTAAAATAGTTACTGATTACATTAAATCAATATTATTAATTTACATTCAAATAATCCTTTCCATTTATAAATCATAAATTTTAATTTCTCCCAATATTAAATTTCAAAATCTTATTTAATTTAATATTTTTAATTATCGAAATACGGGTTGTTACAGTAACACTTGATCTTTGAACCATCTGCCTTGCACTCTTTCGCAAAATGCCCTTTTTTGTCACACTTCCTGCAATGCATATCTTGCTTCTTAATCTTTCCCTTGGGTCCTCCTCATCTCTTGCGCTGATTCTGCCACGGTGCCTTCCCTCTAAACTTCTTGGGTTCTTCTTCCGCTTAGAGATGGTATTCAGCAAGGCCATCTTCACCAAACCCTCATACGTCACACACATGGTAATACGATTGAGACCAAAATCTTCAAGATGTTGACTCAGCCCCTTCGCAAACTTCAGAGCCTTCTTGTAAGAGGGTATTGGTTAGCTCTATCCCAAACCTTGCTAACTCATTGAACCGATTCACATATTCTTTTACTAAAACTTCTCCTTAGTTCAGATGAATAAACTTCTCTTACTGCACTCCCTCTTCAACTCTAAACAGAAATTTCATCTCAAAACGTCTCCTAAACTCACCCAAGAGATCTCTCTGCCATTAGTCTCTACTTCAACAACATACACCAATCTAGGGCCTTCTCCTATAGATGTCGAGTAGCAGTTAGTCTCATCTCCCCATCATCAAGACCAGTCAATCCCAAAAATCATCTCACAAGTACGAATGCACATCCTCGAATCCATATACGACTCCATCCCCATGTACGGCTTCCCTCCAAGGATCGTGATATCCTTACATAACTTAGCAAAATCGGTGGTAGGTGGATTGGTAGGAACTTCCCCTGGTTCTCGCTCCATGGATCCTCTATTAGGATTAAGCTCGGCGTGTCCCTTTGCCTGAATATATCAGCAGAACCAAATAGGGACGTTCATGAGCGGAATCTCAACCGCATCGCTTGAGCCTAAACCACTCATCTTCTATCTGTGATTTAGGAATTTATTACCAACTTTCCCTTGATATTATAGGCAAGAACAAGAGAAAGGGAATACACTTGTATAAAATATTTGGAAACCTTTTTGAAAACTATTATTTATACATATATATATATATTTATACTTTTGGAAACCCATTTTGAAAATTCGTTTTGAAAAACATTTAGAAAGCCTTTTATTTTGAAAACTTTTCAAGTACATGTTCTCAATACTCCCCGGATCATTAAAGAATTTTCAAAACTAAGCTCCAATACTAGTGGTGACAACCTACACTTTCCAATGCACCAATCCAATGGCTAGGGTGACTATTGTACTTGTGTCATTGCCGAGAAATACGAACTGTCTGGGATTTTAAAACATTACAAAGACTAAAGATATATATATATATATATATATCTGTGTGTGTGTGTGTGTGATAAAAGACATTCTACACTTTCGTGTCTCACAGCGGAGCCAAAATATAAATATAGTAAATAATCATCTTATGAAATATCTCAAAACACGGTCTTAGAAAACAGTATGTTGTCAAACCCGGAGTACACAGAAATACAATACATGTCTGATAAATACAAAGTACTGAATAAGATAGATAGTTACATGGAGATTAATATAAAATAACAAGCACCTCCAATGATGAGCTCGCCTCTCTATGTACTAATCTCGGGCATATCACCTGCTGCATTACCTCTAATGGTGAGGAAAAAGAAAGGAAAAGGGGTAGGTCAAACAAAAGTCTAGTGAATGAGTACATCATTAATAGATGGTGACAATATGCAGTTGACTTTAATCAATAATACTTTATGTGACCTAAGGGGTCTTAAGAATGTTCATGAATTACCTATTTATTTTACTTAAGGGGTTTAATTCAATACACTACACTACTTACTTGTGTGGGCTCATACTTAGGATTGAACAGTTGATCAAACCTATAGACAACTAATGATCGGCTAATAGCTGATAGAACTTTTCCAACATAGGGTTATCCTAAAATTTTCTTTATTGGACGACACCTCTCATATTATGACTCGCGTAACTATTCCGCATAGGTTTCCCAACTATTTATAACATAGGACCAAGTTTCCCACAAATTATGACTACGAGTACCCCCGTTATGCATTAAAGGGGAACCCGCAATGCTAACTCACCAAAGTGTCTCATCATCTGCATCCATGTTCACTTCTCAATGGAAATATAACACCTCTTATTGCGTGCATCGGGATCCTACAACAACACAGCATCACATCGTGTAGGTATCCGTGAATGCCAGGAACTCCCGTTGTGCTAGGCCATATACTTCATCAGGCATCAATTAGTACCGCGCGTCCACTGTAGAACCTCCTTTGATTGTATTTTGCAATATAGTCGCCCTTAGCCGAATATCGAACTCTACTAGATATATAACATTTACTCAATCCTACAATATCCTAGTATCACCTCATAGGGAACTAGTTTCCCTACTCCTAACATCTGTATAACATATATATACACTATTTTATATTAATTTATAACCTGAGCCTTAAGCTGAGGGCGTACTGTGTTTTTGGAATGCTGACCGGTCGACGTGCTCCCGAAGCAGTCCACCAATCGTAGTGAAAATTTTAGGTTAATCTGTTTGTTTGATTTTGAGTAATTACTGTTTTATTTTATTCGCGTCTACTTTCAACAATGAACCTACGATTCCATATTTAACAATTTATGTCAAATCAAACTGATATTTCTAAAACTCCTAATCAGTTTCAATTTACAGTAATCGGTTAATCTAGGGTTTAACATCCATATTATCAAGTTATATTAACAAATTATAGGATTTCTACTTGATTAGAAAGGGTTTAATCTAGATCAATTCATATTCTAAAAGCTTACACCAAATTAATTTATAATTAAAATTTCAGATTTAAAAAATATGATTTTCTAGTTTAGTACCTAACAACTTGGATTAGATAAGCTATGTTGAAATCAACTACAAATAATTATCTTATTAAAAATATACCCATTTACCTCAGATCCAAGCTTCCCTTTGAATCGCAACTAGAATCTTCCCCCACCCATTTGTTAGTGGTTTTCTTGATTTATCCTCCTTAATCTCTCTAATTTTATTTTTATTTCACTTTTGAAGAATTTAGGATTGAAGGGGAAAGAATTGGTAGAGTTTCTGTACACTTATAGATTTATAATGAATTAGGGTTTAGGTTAGCTGCGTATTTATAGAGGTTGTGGATTAATACCAACCGTTGATCTACCATAGGAGAATATTTGTTTACATCCAGTGCGCTAATCCTTTTCTTGGTTATCAAGTAAAAATATTGCATTAAATCCGGGCAGTTAGTCACTCGTAATTGTCGATCTGAAACATCAACCTATCGACACTATGTCCTGACTGATCGACTCCTACATGTCGCTCGACGACTCCTTAGGTTGTCGACCCCTATTTTTATTTTTTTTAATTAATTTATTTCCAAATTTACGTATTTAATTGTTCCACTACGATTTTTCAAACATTTATAACCTCTTCATATTAACTTCGATTTTAAAGTGTTATATGTGAAAATCGTCCAGAAAATCACTACGAACGCAATGGTGCAATCATAGCCAAATTCGAACGTTTATAAAATTCTGTTTTATCCCTTGTTATATTTTAAATTTATTCTTTTATTAAATTCTCTATTGAATTTTCTAGGTGTTACAGGGAGCTTTATTAGAAAAATGAAATGATAACTTTTAACCTTTCTAATATTGTATGAAAATACGGTATATAATATTATAATAATCTATATTGATAAATTCGTGAATTTAATATGATTGATAAAATGTTTATCAGTTAAGATATACAAATGAACTGAATTAAAGATTGACAAATAGAAATGTAACTTATACTTATTGGTAAATGCTTATTACATGTTAACGTTTAAACACCCATGCAAGCGGTTGATTCTAAAACTACTAAATCTGCTCGAAATTTGGTTGCTTATGCATTTATTTGGTCATGACTCTGTATTGCATTCTATGAGTTTCAACTAAAAAGAAATATAAGACTATGGATATTTGATCCATGTATAATCATATATAAGTATTATATGTTGAACAATCGCAAATTGTAATGTAAGATATTTCAATGAAATTAGTTCATCCGAAATAAGCAAATAAAGCATGTTGTACGATCGAGTATCCAATTTGATTAATTATAATTAAGATCGTATTGCATTAAATGTCACACTTGACTAAAACTACAAGATAGATCTAAGAAAGCAATCTTGAAATTTCAGTTTGATCAGTTTACGCAATGTGCATCATATTTGATGTCCTTAAATGTTAAGGATAATAAAATGCATTTTTGTAAAGTGTTTGTTATGATATTGTAGTAAGGGATTTCTTTTGGTTGGTTCGACTATATAGAACGAATAATGGTTTTACAAGAATAGATGTGATTTAAGGTATAGTTAGGATGAAGAGAGTGAATAGTCACTTCTGCGTTATAAAGAAACATCGAAAATGAGAATTGTAATAATAACTAATAATTAACATTGGAATAAAGTACGATTTCTATTTCCAAATGTATTTTCATATAGAAAATTGTTTTCTATGAGATTTATTTTTTTGAGTCCAAGATATTTGATTAGAGAACTCCCCACTGTAAACTAATTGTAGTATATGAAATAGACAATCTATATTAAGAGAATGATGGACTTTCGAAGTTAGTACGATATTATAGTAATAGTAGAGACAGTGGGAGAGTGCTATGTAATATTTATTGATTGCATCAAGTTACAAAAATTGTTTTCGTAAAACGTACTATACATTATATATGAAATAATGACTAATTTTCGATGTCGATTGAAAATAGAATTATAATGTGGTATAATTTCATTGTGAATATAGAACTATTATAGTTATATTTTATTGTGAATATTCATTATGAAATAAAACTATAATGTGGCATTTTTTTCATAACAAAAGTGATGCGTTGGAAAATACCCAAGTATCTAAAATTATTTACAATTATTCCAGAGTTACGGATAAATCCATAGTTTTGAGAAATATTTATATATATACATGGTTATGAACCATATGATAATGGTTAATTATATCTTAAAAAATTAAGGACAAAGCACCCGTTCAGTGGAAGCATCTTAAGAGTTGATGAACTCTTTAGATTAACATATATGGATGTATACAATCGTAAGTCTATTAATACCAAAGTGGTTCCATGTACTTTGACATATTCACCGATAAGTTATGTTATCTCAGACTTGCACATGTATATTTGATACACATGTATAAGTCTATGACAAGCTCATAGAAGATAAAACGGAAGTAAATAAAATAACTTTTGATAGAAATGATTCGATTTGATTAACTAGGTGAGTATATTAGAAAAAGTTTTGTATGGACCTAATATGAAAAAAGATTCAATCTCAAAGGTAACTCCATCCTATATACATAATGATATATTGATAAGGAGTAATCGAACTTTGTTGGAAAAAATACATTAGTGATAAGTGAAGTTGAGTTAAATTCTACCTATAAGGTGAGTTTTTAAGAGCAGTACACAAGATTTAAAGTAATAACATCTAAAAAAATAGTTTACAAAACCATACTAGATAAGGATATATAAGAAACCCCTACATATCCTAGGCCAAGGAGTTGGCAGGTTGTGCGAGTCAAAAGATTACACATCATAATTGTATGAAAGGGATCTTCTATGAACCATTCCAAGAGAATTTTGGGAGCGATAGTCATTAGATGAGTAATTTATGTTGTGAACATAAATATATTGTGAAGTAATGCGAAATCAGTTTTATATATGGCAAGTCGTAAAATGTTTATGAATGTATGTTCCGTTGCACTGAGAAACAAATGTTGTTTCAAGAAATACCAACTTCGTAGCGAAAGAGTTTTTTTAAGAAATTACTGGTGCAAAATGAATTTGGATACTATCCGATTATAAAACTGATTACAAGGGATGAATTGAAATTGACTAAACCTAATGAACACAATACTTTAGAACCTCTAATGATTATTCTTATACATTAAAAGAAACTATAAGTTTCTTGCCAATATCAAGAATAAATAATCTTAGGTTGTTTAATTAAACCACTAATGGTATTAACTCTATGATATGGTATGATGCGTATATCCTAAATAAACTCCAAGTACATTATCCAAATATTATTTTAATAGTTGTATCTGGAAGGATATGATCAATTGACTTCAGATGTTTCTTTAAGGAAAAGACAAATGCAGTTGAAATATAGTGAGCCACATTGATAAATATAATACCGTGAATTTCAATTGTTGAAATTAACTTAGCAGATTCACTATTTGATGTGCCAAATTGCTTGGATTTAAATCATAAAATTATTACATGATATGACTTTATGTCTTGTTATATATGTGTTGAAACATAAAATTATAAATAATGATTTAATGTAAACTATTTACACATAATAACCAAAGTGTCTCGAATTCAGTGGGAGCAATATTGATTTGTCTGGAAACGATCCATGAAACGATAGAAAGTCTCATTTAAAAGCTTCAAAATTGAACAACTGTTTTGCTAGAAATATCAAAAAAATCTGACTATCAATCAAAAATCAAAGGAAGCACGTGCTCATAAGAATGAAAGTTAAAGGGTACAAAGATATTTCTAAATCATAAGTAAACAACACATTGCTAATTGTTAACGATGTACTTATATTGAAATCAACAGTAGTTGTTTTAATACTCGACGTTGGGTCTGTAAATGATGTCTTTTATGGTAAATATAAAAGAAACTGGGAATGTCCCAAACGATATATAAGGACACCTTATTAATATGTTTAATATGGAAAATGTAAGATGGATTCCTTATGCATTAGAAATAAGAATTATCATACATGTTATATTGTCTACGATATCGAAATTTGTTTATGTATTTGACATATGTATCAAATATCTAAGAAAAATTAACATCACTAAAGGGTTACTTGCGGGATTTTCGTGTATTTATGAAGTACTAGAGAATTGTTTGAAAAAACAACGAACTCCTTAAGAAGGAGTGTTCGGACTCGAACTTTCATAAATGATATTGAGTATAATATGTTTATAATGGGTTCAAGTTAAGAATCTTTAAGCTAGAAATGTTCCAAATGAAGGAATGTCGTTGATTCTGTGAAAAAAAGCTAAGCACATCGTCTTAAATAGCACCACAATAAAAGCAATCTATATAAATATAAATGCAAAAATTTATAATTGAGCTAATGTAATTCCAAATGTTGAGAATCCCATAACATTATTATATGATAACAATATCGCGATATAGTTTATAACATAACTTATAGCGGTTGGAAGTCAATAGACATATTCCAAATTGTTCCACATGATAAAGGTAGTTTATCAGCATTGAAGAGAGTTGATTGATAGAGTAGATAATTAAAGTATAAAACCATACCCGTTCACTAAGGGACTGACCCAATTGGTTTGAGAAAACTGATTAGTGAATTTGGAATAAGATTCCATAATTGATCCCAAGTGCAAGCGGGAGATTGATAGAGTTAGGGGTTGCCAGGGGCAATTATGTAATTTATTACATATTTCTAATTCGATAACCAAACTAGTTCGAAATAAAAGGTGTTTTCTTTCTATTATATACTTGATATTATGTGTTATAATTAATTAGTTAATTAAATTAAAAGTATATTTGTAACGACCCGTAAATTTTCGATAATTAAAAATAGATAATTTAATAAGATGTTGTGAGTTAATAATGGGAGAAATAAAAATTGGTGAATTATTAATGAAATAATAAATAGAATGAAGGGTAATAATATCAATTTAAGTCTTTTATTAACAATTTTCACGAAAGCTCAATTAATTGAAATGATTTAAATGTTATACTTGGTTATAAATTGAATATATGAAATTAAATGTAAATGTTGAATCAATTAATGAAAACATATATAATTAATAGCAATTGAATAAAATCAGTGTTAGGTAAGTAATTGTAACATTTGGTTATAAATAACAACTTATTAATGTGACTAAAAGTAAATAGTGGCAAACTATTATATGTTACTTATTTATTTAGTCTATTAAGTTAAATTGGAAATCAATTATAATTGAATGGGATTAAATGTTACATTGATGTGGTTTAAGACAATAACTGCAATATGTGAATGTAATAAAATATATATAAATGTAAATTATATTCATAAGGAAATAATTGATTTAATAAAAGATTTGAATCAAGATAGATAAATCAATTGGGATCTTAAATTTTAATTAATGTATAAATTTGACAAAAATCCAATATAAATGGAAATATAGTAGTTAATACAAATAAAGATGGAAATTGGGGGATATTAATGTAATGAAAGACAAACAAATATTAACTACGTTATTTGAGTAATAATTTATGGAATATAAAGTCTGAAATCAAATTAAAATAATTTATCGGAATTAAATAATTAATTGGATTGAATTACAGTTGAAATTGAACACTGTAATTAGTGTAATAACCAACACTGAAATTTTATGTAAACTTGTTTTAAATTATTGTAAATGTCTAAGTAATCAAAAAGGATGAAAATTGGTTAGTTTATAAATATTGAATTTAAAAGTGATCAATTAATTTAATATAAATTTATTTAATTAATGAGAAAATAGCCATTTTGGCCACTGACTCTGATTTCGATGAAACCTGTTTCATCAGATCCGTAACAATGAATTATTGTAGGATTTCAAGTTTCGTAGCGATGTGACTTGTCGTTTGATCGTACAGACTTAAAATGCCTAGAAATCTATTTAATTGAAATCAATTGAAATCAATTTGAAATAAACTGATTTTTTAAATAATTTCTTCATACGATGGAATTAGGACTTGAAACCTGTTCCATTGAGTTTAACACTATCCAAAGCATCTATTTTGATATATAGGATGACCCATTTTCGTTCGAGAACGAAACGGGCTTTTCGGGTCCTACCTATAAATGACCTGTTATAAATGCTAGATGTTCTCATTTCTTATTATTTGTACGTACAATTCTCTATGGCTTCTTCTTCTCAATGGCAGACAAACCCTAATTCCCAAATTGCAAATTCAATTTCAAATTCAATTCCAAAATTTAAACTCCTCAAACCCTATTGAATTATATATATCGATTTGAACCTCTCAACGAGCGCAAGTCAAATTTGTTGTTTGTTTTTCGATCTGGGTTGCTGTGTGGACGGAACTGGGTGAATTAGTCTCGACGGCTCATCGCGCATTGATCAACTTCAACGGATCGCCGATTCGTTGATACAGTTTTGTAGAGAGGACCGAGGGGAGTTCTGTAACGACCCAGAATTTTTGATAATTAAAATTCGAATATTTAATTAATTTTAAATATTTATAAATGAAATCAATAAGTCGAATAATTTATTTAAAGGATATTGGATTTAATTTGGTCAATTAAATCGATAAATTAAATAGTTGAAATTCGAGAGATAATTGAAAATCGAGTTTAATATGATTGAAATTGATTTGGAAAATTTTATTTAATCATACTGGAGTTATAGAAATATTTTAGAACTTTCAGAATCGAATTTAGAATTAATTTGTGAAAATTGAATATTTTAATATTTAATTATCGACTGTAAAAATAGCCAATTTTCGAACAGTCTCAGAATTGAACGAGACCAGTTCCATTGGATCCGTAATAGTTAGTTATTATCGAATTTCAATTTTCGTAGCAATCGAAGTTATCGTTTGACCGTGGCAACTCGAAACGCATAGATATCGTTTTAATTTTAAATCGTCGAGTTAAAAATAGTCATTTTTCAAAAAGTCTCGGATTTCGGCGAAACCAGTTTCATCGGATCCGTAATGTGATATTATTGCATGGTTTCAAATTTCGTAATTTTTGGATTCATCGTTTGTCCGGGGCAAGCCAAAACGCCTCGAAATCGATTTAAATCGGTTTAATTTAAATTGATCGTTTTTCTCCGTATCTCGCTCAAATGTCCGAATTAGCTCCCGAAACACGTTCCATTGCGTTCGGAATGCGGGGTAAACCTTAGAAACGCCAGCCGGCATGCTTTGTTTGGAGTTTGAATTTTTTTGGATGAATAGTGTTTTTGGCAATTTTCTATATAAGGACGTGAATATTTCATTTTGCACTCAGAACCCTCTTCCTTCTTCCAGCCGGCCCTAGCTATTCAATGGCTGAGAAACACTCAACTTCCTCCTCCATTATCTCTCCATCCATCAAACGATTCGCGAAATGTTCAACATGAAAGTTGTAGAGCTAATCGAGCTCTAGAAGATCAACGGTGGAGATCGTCTGAAGCGGAGCCAATCAGCGACAAATGGGGCTTGAAGGCAGCAGCTCCTCTCACGTTTTTACAGCAGTAGGAAGGGCCGATGTTAGGCCTCAAGTTCAGACAACACAAGTGAAACATGAAGAAGGAAGACAGCTAATAAACTGTTTGAGAGCAAAGTCACAGAGAGACAATTCACCGAACACCTTGATGCAGATCCTTCCTACTGTCACCAGAAAAGAACCAAAGGAGGATATGGGCGGTTTAGATCGTCAGGAAAGTCTGCTGGCCAATACTATGGTGGAGGACAATTCAGTTGCTGTTAGGAAATAGTGTTGTGGGTGTGCACGTGCACATGTGCACGTGTACATAATTATGCAGCTGTGACCCATTCAATGTCCAGCTGGCTTAATGTTGAACAAGTCATGTAATTAACGGTAATATGCAATCATGAATTATGTATAAATAGTAGGAGCATGTAACAATTGAAAGTGTGAAGATTAGTAAAGGAATAATTATTCATTCATTTGAATACTTTTCTGTTATACAATATCTTCTCTCAGTTTTTATTACATTAGCTACAATCTTTCATATTTACAACTCATTACAACAAAAGGCAGTCTGCAACTCTTCCTTCCAGTCTTCTTTGATCCAAGAATCCAAAGCTTCAGCCATTCTGTTGCCATTACCATGGTGAATACTAGGTTGAAGAAAGATGGCCATAACAAATTGGTATCAGAGCCGGCAGGGCTAGGCGATCAACCCGAGCTAACTGATGAGGAAAACCAAACTGATCAAGATGAAGATGCAATTGAAAACAGCAGACAAGAACAGATCAGCCTAAAAAATTCCATGGCCATTAGAGAGTTACAAGAAACATCACTAAATCTTCAAGAAACTACTCAGCAGTTGAATGTCAAAATTGACAGCATTAGTGAAGCACTTACGGCCATTACCAGAGAATTAAAGGAACTCAGAAATCAAAGAGAAATTGGAAACAGAAGGGGAGAAACCAGTAATCATACACCACCAAGAATCACAACTGCAACAGTGCCCCCTTACATACCACCTCCCCAAAGACAGTTTCAAAGGCCAAATCAAGAAACTGCAGTTCAGGAGATACCTCACACAGATTTCATATCCTCCACTGGAAACAATCATAACCCCCACAATGAATCATCATCAAGAACTCATAATCCAAGGCTGCTGCAAAATACAATCATCAAGTTAGAATTTCCTACCTATGACGGTGACGGTGGAGTAGTAGAATGGCTAAGCCAGGTGGAGCAACTCTTCTCATACCACAATACACCTGAAATTGAATGGGTACCCACTTGCTCTTTCCACCTAAAAGGAGAAGCACATCTCTGGTATGGATGGTTGATCAAGAAAGTAAAAAATTACGACCAATGGGTAATCTTTAAAGAAGAGTTATTGACAAGATTTGCACCAGAGGAGCTGCAAAGGCCATATGGAGCTATATCAAATCTCAAACAAACTACTACAGTCAGACAATATCTCAAGAATTTTGAACAGTTACAAGGGTTATGTGATGCCCTCCCTGATCAATTTTTGCTGGAGAAATTCATTGATGGATTAAAGGAAGAAATCAGGTATGATGTTCTATCACTCAACCCTATTGATTTTAAAGAGGCTGTCAGTTTAGCTAAGGTATTCGAGTGTAAAAGAAATTGCAAGAGAAAAAACAAAATCCACAAACAACCCAAAAACTTAATACCAAGCAATTATAATAAAGCAGCACCTGTGGCTAAGACAAATTTAGAGTACACTTCCAAAAATAAGGGTCTCACACCACAAGAAATTCTTGAAAGGAGAAGAAAGAACTTATGCTTTGGGTGCAATGAAAAATGGCACCAAGGACATGTATGCAGAAACAAACAGGTATACATCCTTGAGGGAATTATGTCACTGCAAGGTTCTGATGTGAATCAAGAAGCAGATGATATTAGCATGCCAATTGAAGAACTAGATACATCAAATGAAGCAGAGCCAGAAGGTGAACAAAGAGAAGAAGCATTTGCCATCACAATCAATGCAATGTGTAGCATTCCTACCCTACATACTATTAGGTTGCAAGGCTATCTTAATGGTCATCCTATCCAAATTCTTGTGGATTCTGGATCTACCCACAGTTTCATAAATACGGAACTGGCCAAAAGAATGGGATTGACAGTACAAGAAACTCAAACATATACTGTACAGGTGGCCAATGGAGATAAAATACAAGGCAATGGTCTATGCAAGGGTGTAACTTTCAAATGCCAAGGATGCCAGATGCTTATTGACATATTATTAATACCCCTAGAAGGCTGCCAATTGGTACTAGGTGCTCAGTGGATGAAGGAAGTTGGAGAAATTTCATTCAATTTTGCAAAGCTACAACTAAGGTTTCAATACAATGGCAAAGAATACTCTTCTCCTGTGGTCATGGTAAGAAAAAAAAGATGGTACATGGAGAATGTGTGTGGATTATCGAGCACTCAACAGTCAAACTCTCAAGGATAAATTCCCCATCCCACTCATTGATGACCTGCTAGATGAACTATATGGATCATACTACTTCACTAAATTGGACTTGAAATCTGGATATCATCAAGTGAGAATGCATCCAAATGACATACATAAGACTGCATTCAAAACACACGAGGGACACTACGAGTTCCTTGTTATGCCATTTGGCCTATCTAATGCACCATCAACCTTTCAGGCATTAATGAATGATATTTTCAAACCTTATTTGAGAAAATTTCTTTTAGTATTCTTTGATGATATACTAATATATAGCCAGACCTGGTCTGAGCATATGCACCATATAAATCTGACTTTACAGGTCATGGAGAACAACCACTTGGTGATCAAATTATCAAAATGCTCGTTTGCTAAGGAACAAATTACTTATCTGGGCCATATCATATCCAAGGCAGGCATTGCTGTGGATCCAGAAAAGATCAAATCAATCAAAGAATGGCCAGAGCCAAGGCATATTAAAGGACTCAGAGGGTTCCTAGGCATCACTGGATACTACAGAAAATTCATAAGAAATTATGGATTGATTGCTAGACCTCTTACCAACTTATTAAAGAAGAATGCTTTTCATTGGGATGAAAAGGCAACCGAGGCTTTCAACAAACTTAAAGACTGTTTAATGAAACCACCTATATTGTGCATGCCGGATTTTAACAAAGAGTTTATTATTGAATGTGATGCCAGTGGTGTGGGAATTGGGGCTGTATTAACTCAAGAAGGAAGGCCTATTGCTTACCTCAGTCAAGCCTTAAATGGAAAAAACTTACTGCTATCTACGTATGAAAAGGAGTTGTTGGCATTGTTATTAGCAACCAAGAAGTGGTCTCAGTATTTGATAGGAAGGAAATTTGTTATAAAAACTGATCACCAGAGTCTCAGACATCTTTTGTCACAGAGGTTGACAACAGGAATCCAGGGAAAGTGGCTTGCGAAACTCCACGGGTTCGACTACAAAGTTGAATATAGAAAGGGAAAAGAAAATACTGTGGCTGATGCTCTTTCTAGATTGCCAGAAGAACAAGATAACCACATCATACAATGCCAGGCTGTGACTACTGTGGAAGGCAGTTGGATGCAAGAATTAAGAAAATATTGTGAGCAATCAGAATACATGAAGGCCTTGAGACAAAAATTAGAAGATGGCAAACTTGATACATCCAAGTATCATTTGATGGATGGGTTATTATATTATAAGAAAAGGATATTGTTGGATCATAATTGCAAGGAAATAATACAGATCATACTCCATGAATATCATGCAGCACCCCTAGGTGGTCACGCTGGTATCAAAAAGACTAGACACAAATTAAAACAAGTTTTTTTTTGGAAGGGGATGAGGTCAGACATTGAAAAATATATAAGAGAATGTGATATATGCCAAAGGAATAAACATGAGAATATCTTAACTCCTGGTCTACTACAGCCTCTGCCAATACCAGAAAAAATATGGTGTGATGTATCCATGGATTTTATAATAGGACTGCCCAAAAGTCATAGATTTACAGCAATATACATAGTGGTAGATAGGTTGTCAAAGTATGCGCATTTCTTTGGACTTCAGCATCCCTATACTGCTAGGGAAGTAGCAAAGATATTTTTCGATGGAGTGTTCAAACTGCATGGTATGCCGCAGAGTATAGTAAGTGATAGAGACTCAATATTCACAAGCAACTTTTGGAAAGAATTGATGAAACTACAGGGGTGTACATTGAAGATGAGCTCAGCCTACCATCCCCAATCAGATGGTCAGACTGAGGCTGTTAACAAGATATTAGAAAGCTACTTGCGTTGCTTCGTTTGTCACAAACCTCAAGACTGGTCGAATTGGCTTACATTAGCCGAGTACTGGTATAACACCAGCTGGCAAAGCTCCATCAATATCACGCCGTATCAAGCTGTCTATGGGATACCTCCTCCAACCTTACTGTCTTATGTACCCAGAACTGCAAGAGTGCCTCAGGTTGAACAAGAATTGTATTCAAGAGATATTGTGCTTCAGTTTTTAAAAGACAGCCTACATCTTACTCAGGAAAGAATGAAAAAACAGAGTGATGCAAAAAGAACAGAGAGGCAGTATGATGAAGGTGATTGGGTGTATCTTAAATTACAACCCTATAGGCAAATTACAGTAAGTAATTTAAAAACCACCAAGCTATCGCCCAAGTATTACGGGCCATATAAGATTATACAGAAAATTGGGGAAGTAGCTTATAAGTTGGAATTACCTGTTGGAGCAAAAATTCATCCAGTATTTCACATTTCACAATTGAAGAAAAGGAAAGGCCGTGGCATTGTTATACAACCTGATGATCCAACCTTTACCGAAGAGATTGTTGATGAGCCTGAGTCAATACTAGATAGAAGAATTTTTCCTAAAAACAATCGCGCAGTTACCCAAGTTTTGGTGAAATGGAAGCAAAGGGATGTGGAAGATTCGACATGGGAGGATTATTGGGATTTGGTGAAGAAATATCCTACCTTTGACCTTGAGACAAGGTCAGTTTTTGAAGAGGGAGGGAGTGTTAGGCCTCAAGTTCAGACAACACAAGTGAAACATGAAGAAGGAAGACAGCTAATAAACTGTTTGAGAGCAAAGTCACAGAGAGACAATTCACCGAACACCTTGATGCAGATCCTTCCTACTGTCACCAGAAAAGAACCAAAGGAGGATATGGGCGGTTTAGATCGTCAGGAAAGTCTGCTGGCCAATACTATGGTGGAGGACAATTCAGTTGCTGTTAGGAAATAGTGTTGTGGGTGTGCACGTGCACATGTGCACGTGTACATAATTATGCAGCTGTGACCCATTCAATGTCCAGCTGGCTTAATGTTGAACAAGTCATGTAATTAACGGTAATATGCAATCATGAATTATGTATAAATAGTAGGAGCATGTAACAATTGAAAGTGTGAAGATTAGTAAAGGAATAATTATTCATTCATTTGAATACTTTTCTGTTATACAATATCTTCTCTCAGTTTTTATTACATTAGCTACAATCTTTCATATTTACAACTCATTACAACAAAAGGCAGTCTGCAACTCTTCCTTCCAGTCTTCTTTGATCCAAGAATCCAAAGCTTCAGCCATTCTGTTGCCATTACCATGGTGAATACTAGGTTGAAGAAAGATGGCCATAACAGCCGAGCTTGATGCTATTCATGGTGGAGGTGGGGTTCGCGTAGACCTTCGATTTGGTGGTGGAGTGATGATGTTTCGAGCGTTGTAGAGGGGTGCGAAATTTGATGAAGGGGACGGCTACATGGGTTGTTTTGTACGTGAATTTTCACGTGAGGAAGAAGAGGGAGGGAGAAGAAGTGCAGTCCAGATCTGGTGATAGCAAGATGTGCGGCCATGATGGATGGTAGGGTTTTGAAATTAAAACAAAAAGCTGAAATTAATTGATTTAAATTCGTGTAAACTTTAAAATACTATAACTCTTTCATACGAGGTCCGTTTTGGACGAGATTTTTTGCGTTGGAATCGTATTGACGAATACTACGTGATGCAACTGGTTTGGAGTCAATTGGAGCTAGTTTGAATTTCGGGTAAAATTAAACGCTCGTTTAATTTTATTCGAAATAAACGCTGAAATCAGAATTAAAATCAAGGTGAGATCTTCTCACTCAAATGAAAGTGGATTTTCTTTTACAGTTATTGATTGATTGATTGACTGCTTGGATGTGATATTAGATATAGTAGGATATATCTATATATATATAGCAATATATACATATTGGCATATGTATATATTGGATTGATGATTTCCCGCCTCGTATAGCGGATGAGACCCTATTGCGCCGTTAGTAAGCGGATTTTTATAAAACCCATATACCGCGATAATTCCGTACTGGAGCGGAATTGGTATTGTGCTAACATCTTTGGATGCAGGGAAACAGGTTGGAGGGATCCAACTGGATTCCTCAACTGTATTTACTTATTTACAGATGTTGATATATATTCTGTTATCATATTGATATATGATATTGACTGTTGTGATGGACTAATTGATGCTGTTGCATCATCGGATTCAGTTTTGAAATGTAAAAATAACGACTTTTACTTTAAAAGGACTTTTAAAATGATTTTTGAAAATATACGTTTTATGGAAATTTTGAATCGATTTATAAACGTAAAATTTAAAGTTATAAAAGTTATAATTTTTAGTGAAATATAACCGAAGTGTCGTTTTTGAAATAAAAGTCGATTTATTTATAAAATGGTTTAAATAGAGATTTTTGAATTTATTATGAAAGCTCTATATATAAGATTTATAAAATTTGATTTTTATAAATCAAAGTGATGAAATTATAAAGGAGTTTTAAAGACGTTTTAAATAATGTTAAAATGGGTTTTTATAAAGGACAGAATAAATGATTTGTGAAGTCCTAAAAGAACGATTTTTGTAAATAAACGAATTATAAGTGTTTAACTTATAGAATGGACTTTTGGTAGAAAATTGAGTTATAAATTGAATTGGATAAAAAAAGGGATTTATAAGTTGAAGTAGTTATAAAATATAAAATTGTGATTTATAAACGTTGTTTATGAATCCGAAATCACTTATTTTGATAAGTGAATTGTAGAAGTTAATTAAAGGAATTATATCCATGATTTTGGACAGTGGGTGATTCTTGAAATAAATGTGTAGAAAAGATTGAAATTTGGTTATTGAAGTATATTCACGATTTTGGACAGTGAATATATATTATTGAATAAAATGGATATGTTTTGGAAAAGTGATATTACGAAATGAAGTAATTGTTTTAAAAGATGTTTTAAAACGTGTTAAAATATCGAAATCATAGATTTCAACATTTATTGTTGAAATAGACGTTTTCGAGAAATAAGGAAATGATGGACTATAACACTGTTGTTATAGTAAATGATTTCCGAAAGGAAATGTTTTATATAGTATTGGGATTTATATATCTATTTAAATTTCGAATCCCTATACTAGTGATTTTGAGTCGTCGTAACGATGTTTTACGTAACATCCGTTTTGACTCAAATTAAATGTGTTTAAAGAATGATTTCCTTAAAGAATGAGATATATACTTAATTTTGATTTAAGTATATCGAATATTTTCTAAGTGTTGAAAATAAATAGATTTGTGAATTACTTATTATTAAATAAGTATGGAATTGCTTTTCCAATATGAAACGAAGGGTTTGAAATTTATCTTTTGAAGATAAATTGAAAAGTGAATATTTGAAATTTGTTTTCAAACGGTTAAGTGTGGAAACCTTATATCTAGTAAAAGATATTTTTGAAGATGAAATAATTTGGAAAATTATTTGGAATCTGATGATGTTGCGCATCTTTATTGATAGATAAATAACCGACTATCAATAATTACCTTTAGATAGGTATTTGTTGTGAATTGGATGAATTTGAATGCCACACTTATTTTTGAATAATCGCTCACTATTCGGGTTAACCGGGAAAGGACCATGGGGTCGTATAACCCATTCCGAATATGTGATACGTCGTTATGAATTGCATTCGAAGACCGGTGTTGAAGACCGGATATTTTTGAAAACGGAAGGATTACCGTCGAGTTACTCTACATCGGCTGATCTCCGATTTAGAGGTTTTATCACCCTTAGTGACGGGAAGTCCGGACGTGATTAGGAAATTATCCGGATATGCAAGGGCTTCGTGAGAAGTGCCTTCGGTTCTGTTCGATCCCGGAACAGACTTGTATGGATTGTGTGTTTGACGTTACAATTTGAGATATAAAGCTGATTTCTTTCAAATACATTTCTGTTGGTGGCGGAGAATTTATTCTCTTAGCTTAACACCCTTCTCTGAGACGTACGAGCTCAGAGGTTATGTAGTTGAAATTTATCAGCGATATATCCCAATTTGGTAACGTGGCATACTGAGTGTTGCTGTGAAATGATCAGTGTTTGATCATTTGTGATATGATCATTTGTTTGATCTTATATCTTTGTGATCATAGGTTGATCATTTTTGTTTGACCCGAAGCAGGGCTTTGTAGAAAGCGTAGCTTTGTGGACGAGACTTCGTCGAGCCTTACACCCCGGAAATGGTCGAAACAGGAAGGATGCAGCAAGGTTCTAGGGAGTAGCGCCCCTTAGTGTATGTCATTCCTTCTGGATAGAGGTGGTATCATGGTATGGAGCCCAGATACTTAACCTATGTGGTTGCTGCATTATTATCTATGTGGTTTGTTGGAAATTGGGGATCCTCGGGAAGATCGGTTACGATCGGGGGATGGCATACGCGTGTCAGTAGTTACCTATTTTTGCAGAGGTAACCCGGCCTTGTGTTGGCAGAGATCCGGTTAGGTTCTCGGGTCGTCTATTCCAGGGACGTACCCATCGTGGATAGGAAGTTCCTTGGCCTGACCATTTGTTGGAAATCCAAATCCCAATACGCACCTTGTACGGTATTAGTTGTAGAACCTGCCATTTACGTACGGTGGTCACCACTATTTAGATGGTAGCTATAGTAGGCATACGATACTGGTCGTATGTTGGCTAAGATTAATATTATACTTTCGAAATGTTTTCTACACTATGCACTAAAAATAATATCCAAAAGGATTTGATTTTGCGTAGTAAGCATCTTTGACTATCATAAGAAGAAATCTCCTCCAATTTTGCGTTTGCATTGTGTGTGTGGTGGGAGGTCTTATGGTAGTTTCATTTTCCAAAAGCATTGCGAATTTGTTTTATTATATTTGTGAAGAATAACTGTTTTACGATCTCACACCAGTCACCATGACTGACTCGGAGTTTATTGTTCCCTTCTAAACTCTGGGTGCCCACCAATTTCCACACGGGCAGCCTAGAGTTATGTTATCAGGATATTCTGGATATTATGGAGCTTTGGGAGCAAGCTGGATGACGAGACGTAGTATTTGTATCTGATAGTATCTATTCCGCTGTGTATTCTGTATGAGGACAAGTTATATAACTGTCCATTGCTGTATATTGACTCTGATTGATGTATGTATAAACTGATATAGTTCTTTGTTTTAAAAGACTAGTGTTATCTATTATATGTTGTTCCGCTGCGATGTGTGAGATTCTGATATTGTTCTGTTTCTACTTCTGATGTTGTTCTGTTGTTCCTCTCTATTTTCTTCTTCTCTTCTTCTTTCTTCTTCCTTCTTCTGTTTTCTTCTTCTTCTGCCTTTTTCTTCTTTCTTAAAACCCTCACTATTGGAGTTTCCGGCACTCGATTGCTCGGCAGTCGATAAAGTGAGTATCGATGTCGAATTTTCGAAAGTCGAAAATTCCGGTACGTGACAGCGTGGTATCAGAGCATATGGTTAAGCGACAACCCTGCTCTGTTGGGTGTTACTCATTAGAGATAGAGTCAGCAGTACTCTAGAATGAGTTTGAGTGTAATAATAGATATGAGCGCGTATTTGTTAGTGAATATAAAATTGTTTTATATTGTGATGATTGGTTTGTTGAGTGGTATATGGATTCTGGTCGGTATTGTCCGTACAACTCTATCGATAGGGATCTCTAAACACTTATATAGAACAATTCGGCACAGTATTGTTTTAAATAGGGTAAATGAAATAATTTTGCCCAAAACT
The DNA here is from genome assembly GCA_030737815.1 of Allium fistulosum. Lineage (NCBI taxonomy): Eukaryota > Viridiplantae > Streptophyta > Magnoliopsida > Asparagales > Amaryllidaceae > Allium > Allium fistulosum. The sequence continues at coordinate 1,532,459,600 of CM060902.1, forward strand.
ATTTTTGTATATAAAAGAAATGATTTTTCTGTAAATTATTACAGTATATGGTTGCATGGATGTTAGGAAGTAATAATAGTAAATTATTATCATTGAAATTGAATAAGAAATTGAAATCGTAACTCCAAAGTTAAGAAATAAATTCACATACTAATGAAATTTGAGAATGTAAATTATAAATGTGATTTGTAATTTAAAACGGAATTCCAGAGAAGTTTTTGGAAATGTTTGAAAAGAATTTGAAAATTTTGGAGATTTGGAAAGTTTAAATTCCTTTTTGATTTGAAAATGAATTTCAAAGGTTTTGAAAAGTATTTTGGAGAGATGAAAGCTCTAAACTCTTTTCGGTCGCTGGAAAATAATTCCGATGATGATCGCGACATCACCGGTGTTCATTTTCGGGTTTCCAAAAGAGGAATTGCTGCCAAATTGTTTAAATGGAAGTTGTTTTGAAAATTTTGGATTTTTGTTTTGGAAATTCAAAGGATAATTTGAATTGTTTTCAAAAACGGTTTTGAAAGATTGAATATAAGTTGTATAACTTATAAAATGAGAAAATGAAAGTGAAATAAATGATGTTTAATGGGAATATAACTTAAGAAATGATGAATGAGTTTGATTTTGGGTATCAAAATTTATTACTGAAATGAATATGAACTTGAGTTATATAAGTGAAATTCAACTTGAAATGTTAAGTGAATTATCAATTGAATAAATAAATGTATTGGATGTTAATCAATCTAATGAAAGTAAATTGATATGGAAAAATGAATGTAAGTGTAAATTCATCAAAGCTAATTGAAGGGTGTTGAACCAAATTGAATGCTAAAATTTATTTTGAAATTATAAGTAAGTAAGACTGAATTGAATTCAGATTTGTGGAAAAAAAAGTGAACTATTAAACTAAAATTAGTAAGTGAAGCTAATTGAATGAAGTGAATAAGATTAAAACTGAATGTTGAAACCAAATTTGAATAAATGAATTAGAATCTGTGATAAATTAGTAAATGAAACTAATCTAAAATAGTGCAGTTGAATGAAAGATAGTTGAGAAACATTCAATATTCAAAATAGAAGGTAAAATTTAATTCAAATGGAATTGAAATGTAGAGATTGAACGAAATTGAATATGCAACTTCAATAGTAAGCTAAAAAAATGTATAAGCAGTTTATATTGAAAATTTTGTAATAGAATTTGCAAAATGGTTAGAATATGTAACTAGATATTATGGCTAGTAGGATATACAGGTGTTATAAAGGAATTGGAATTTTGATTTCGAAGATAAATTTGAATTGCTCGAAAAAGGTATGTATTTAAATTCGAATATGAGATTTGATGACTTATTTCTCTAGCCGCTTGGCTTTTTCTTTTTCTTTTTGAAATCTGAGAGTCCGTAGGGACGTTTTGTAGTCATGCCGTATTAGCCGCGCAAAGGAGACGCTGGCGAAATTTTTCGGAAATTTAGGGCGTTAGAAAATTTTTGAGAAAATTTTGAAAGTTAAAATTTGAATTTAAACTTAAATTTGAATTTTGAAGTAAACAATGCTGTTTGAAACTTATAATTGAAGTTGGAAAGTTAGTTGAATTGGTAACGAATCCTTAATAGAGAGATTTGTTTTGAAAATTTGATAAAACTAGTAGATGTTGGGAAAATAGTAGACGAGTTAAGGACCATTTTTCCTAACTTGTAATTTCGAGGACGAAATTCTTTTAAGGGGGGAAGTTTGTAACGACCCAGAATTTTTTATAATTAAAATTCGAGTATTTAATTAATTTTAAATATTTATAAATGAAATCAATAAGTCGAATAATTTATTTAAAGGATATTGGATTTGATTTGGTCAATTAAATCGATAAATTAAATAGTTGAAATTCGAGAGATAATTGAAAATCGAGTTTAATATGATTGAAATTGATTTGGAAAATTTTATTTAATCATACTGGAGTTATAGAAATATTTTAGAACTTTCAGAATCGAATTTAGAATTAATTTGTGAAAATTGAATATTTTAATATTTAATTATCGACTGTAAAAATAGCCAATTTTCGAACAGTCTCAGAATTGAACGAGACCAGTTCCATTGGATCCGTAATAGTTAGTTATTATCGGATTTCAATTTTCGTAGCAATCGAAGTTATCGTTTGACCGTGGCAACTCGAAACGCATAGATATCGTTTTAATTTTAAATCGTCGAGTTAAAAATAGTCATTTTTTAAAAAGTCTCGGATTTCGACGAAACCAGTTTCATCGGATCCGTAATGTGATATTATTGCATGGTTTCAAATTTCGTAATTTTTGGATTCATCGTTTGTCCGGGGCAAGCCAAAACGCCTCGAAATCGATTTAAATCGGTTTAATTTAAATTGATCGTTTTTTTCCGTATCTCGCTCAAATGTCCGAATTAGCTCCCGAAACACGTTCCATTGCGTTCGGAACGCGGGGTAAACCTTAGAAACGCCAGCCGGCATGCTTTGTTTGGAGTTCGAAATTTTTTGGATGAATAGTGTTTTTGGCAATTTTCTATATAAGGACGTGAATATTTCATTTTGCACTCAGAACCCTCTTCCTTCTTCCAGCCGGCCCTAGCTATTCAATGGCTGAGAAACACTCAACTTCCTCCTCCATTATCTCTCCAGCCATCAAACGATTCGCGAAATGTTCAACATGAAAGTTGTAGAGCTAATCGAGCTCTAGAAGATCAACGGTGGAGATCGTCTGAAGCGGAGCCAATCAGCGACAAATGGGGCTTGAAGGCAGCAGCTCCTCTCACGTTTTTACAGCAGTAGGAAGGGCCGAGCTTGATGCTATTCATGGTGGAGGTGGGGTTCGCGTAGACCTTCGATTTGGTGGTGGAGTGATGATGTTTCGAGCGTTGTAGAGGGGTGCGAAATTTGATGAAGGGGACGGCTACATGGGTTGTTTTGTACGTGAATTTTCACGTGAGGAAGAAGAGGGAGGGAGAAGAAGTGCGGTCCAGATCTGGTGATAGCAAGATGTGCGGCCATGATGGATGGTAGGGTTTTGAAATTAAAACAAAAAGCTGAAATTAATTGATTTAAATTCGTGTAAACTTTAAAATACTATAACTCTTTCATACGAGGTCCGTTTTGGACGAGATTTTTTGCGTTGGAATCGTATTGACGAATACTACGTGATGCAACTGGTTTGGAGTCAATTGGAGCTAGTTTGAATTTCGGGTAAAATTAAACGCTCGTTTAATTTTATTCGAAATAAACGCTGAAATCAGAATTAAAATCAAGGTGAGATCTTCTCACTCAAATGAAAGTGGATTTTCTTTTACAGTTATTGATTGATTGATTGACTGCTTGGATGTGATATTAGATATAGTAGGATATATCTATATATATAGCAATATATACATATTGGCATATGTATATATTGGATTGATGATTTCCCGCCTCGTATAGCGGATGAGACCCTATTGCGCCGTTAGTAAGCGGATTTTTATAAAACCCATATACCGCGATAATTCCGTACTGGAGCGGAATTGGTATTGTGCTAACATCTTTGGATGCAGGGAAACAGGTTGGAGGGATCCAACTGGATTCCTCAACTGTATTTACTTATTTACAGATGTTGATATATATTCTGTTATCATATTGATATATGATATTGACTGTTGTGATGGACTAATTGATGCTGTTGCATCATCGGATTCAGTTTTGAAATGTAAAAATAACGACTTTTACTTTAAAAGGATTTTTAAAGTGATTTTTGAAAATATACGTTTTATGGAAATTTTGAATCGATTTATAAACGTAAAATTTAAAGTTATAAAAGTTATAATTTTTAGTGAAATATAACCGAAGTGTCGTTTTTGAAATAAAAGTCGATTTATTTATAAAATGGTTTAAATAGAGATTTTTGAATTTATTATGAAAGCTCTATATATAAGATTTATAAAATTTGATTTTTATAAATCAAAGTGATGAAATTATAAAGGAGTTTTAAAGACGTTTTAAATAATGTTAAAATGGGTTTTTATAAAGGACAGAATAAATGATTTGTGAAGTCCTAAAAGAACGATTTTTGTAAATAAACGAATTATAAGTGTTTAACTTATAGAATGGACTTTTGGTAGAAAATTGAGTTATAAATTGAATTGGATAAAAAAAGGGATTTATAAGTTGAAGTAGTTATAAAATATAAAATTGTGATTTATAAACGTTGTTTATGAATCCGAAATCACTTATTTTGATAAGTGAATTGTAGAAGTTAATTAAAGGAATTATATCCATGATTTTGGACAGTGGGTGATTCTTGAAATAAATGTGTAGAAAAGATTGAAATTTGGTTATTGAAGTATATTCACGATTTTGGACAGTGAATATATATTATTGAATAAAATGGATATGTTTTGGAAAAGTGATATTACGAAATGAAGTAATTGTTTTAAAAGATGTTTTAAAACGTGTTAAAATATCGAAATCATAGATTTCAACATTTATTGTTGAAATAGACGTTTTCGAGAAATAAGGAAATGATGGACTATAACACTGTTGTTATAGTAAATGATTTCCGAAAGGAAATGTTTTATATGGTATTGGGATTTATATATCTATCTAAATTTCGAATCCCTATACTAGTGATTTTGAGTCGTCGTAACGATGTTTTACGTAACATCCGTTTTGACTCAAATTAAATGTGTTTAAAGAATGATTTCCTTAAAGAATGAGATATATACTTAATTTTGATTTAAGTATATCGAATATTTTCTAAGTGTTGAAAATAAATAGATTTGTGAATTACTTATTATTAAATAAGTATGGAATTGCTTTTCCAATATGAAACGAAGGGTTTGAAATTTATCTTTTGAAGATAAATTGAAAAGTGAATATTTGAAATTTGTTTTCAAACGGTTAAGTGTGGAAACCTTATATCTAGTAAAAGATATTTTTGAAGATGAAATAATTTGGAAAATTATTTGGAATCTGATGATGTTGCGCATCTTTATTGATAGATAAATAACCGACTATCAATAATTACCTTTAGATAGGTATTTGTTGTGAATTGGATGAATTTGAATGCCACACTTATTTTTGAATAATCGCTCACTATTCGGGTTAACCGGGAAAGGACCATGGGGTCGTATAACCCATTCCGAATATGTGATACGTCGTTATGAATTGCATTCGAAGACCGGTGTTGAAGACCGGATATTTTTGAAAACGGAAGGATTACCGTCGAGTTACTCTACATCGGCTGATCTCCGATTTAGAGGTTTTATCACCCTTAGTGACGGGAAGTCCGGACGTGATTAGGAAATTATCCGGATATGCAAGGGCTTCGTGAGAAGTGCCTTCGGTTCTGTTCGATCCCAGAACAGACTTGTATGGATTGTGTGTCTGACGTTACAATTTGAGATATAAAGCTGATTTCTTTCAAATACATTTCTGTTGGTGGCGGAGAATTTATTCTCTTAGCTTAACACCCTTCTCTGAGACGTACGAGCTCAGAGGTTATGTAGTTGAAATTTATCAGCGATATATCCCAATTTGGTAACGTGGCATACTGAGTGTTGCTGTGAAATGATCAGTGTTTGATCATTTGTGATATGATCATTTGTTTGATCTTATATCTTTGTGATCATAGGTTGATCATTTTTGTTTGACCCGAAGCAGGGCTTTGTAGAAAGCGTAGCTTTGTGGACGAGACTTCGTCGAGCCTCACACCCCGGAAATGGTCGAAACAGGAAGGATGCAGCAAGGTTCTAGGGAGTAGCGCCCCTTAGTGCATGTCATTCCTTCTGGATAGAGATGGTATCATGGTATGGAGCCCAGATACTTAACCTATGTGGTTGCTGCATTATTATCTATGTGGTTTGTTGGAAATCGGGGATCCTCGGGAAGATCGGTTACGATCGGGGGATGGCATATGCGTGTCAGTAGTTACCTATTTTTGCAGAGGTAACCCGGCCTTGTGTTGGCAGAGATCCGGTTAGGTTCTCGGGTCGTCTATTCCAGGGACGTACCCATCGTGGATAGGAAGTTCCTTGGCCTGACCATTTGTTGGAAATCCAAATCCCAATACGCACCTTGTACGGTATTAGTTGTAGAACCTGCCATTTGCGTACGGTGGTCACCACTGTTTAGATGGTAGCTATAGTAGGCATACGATACTGGTCGTATGTTGGCTAAGATTAATATTATACTTTCGAAATGTTTTCTACACTATGCACTAAAAATAATATCCAAAAGGATTTGATTTTGCGTAGTAAGCATCTTTGACTATCATAAGAAGAAATCTCCTCCAATTCTGCGTTTGCATTGTGTGTGTGGTGGGAGGTCTTATGGTAGTTTCATTTTCCAAAAGCATTGCGAATTTGTTTTATTATATTTGTGAAGAATAACTGTTTTACGATCTCACACCAGTCACCATGACTGACTCGGAGTTTATTGTTCCCTTCTAAACTCTGGGTGCCCACCAATTTCCACACGGGCAGCCTAGAGTTATGTTATCAGGATATTCTGGATATTATGGAGCTTTGGGAGCAAGCTGGATGACGAGACGTAGTATTTGTATCTGATAGTATCTATTCCGCTGTGTATTCTGTATGAGGACAAGTTATATAACTGTCCATTGCTGTATATTGACTCTGATTGATGTATGTATAAACTGATATAGTTCTTTGTTTTAAAAGACTAGTGTTATCTATTATATGTTGTTCCGCTGCGATGTGTGAGATTCTGATATTGTTCTGTTTCTACTTCTGATGTTGTTCTGTTGTTCTTCTCTATTTTCTTCTTCTCTTCTTCTTTCTTCTTCCTTCTTCTTCTGTTTTCTTCTTCTTCTGCCTTTTTCTTCTTTCTTAAAACCCTCACTATTGGAGTTTCCGGCACTCGATTGCTCGGCAGTCGATAAAGTGAGTATCGATGTCGAATTTTCGAAAGTCGAAAATTCCGGTACGTGACAAGTTCATCTGTGTGTTTCGCTTGGCATTTTGATGGTTGGATCGACGAGATTTATTCGACCTAGGGTTTAAAAATCGATGGTGGCTGCTCTATATTCTTCCGCGTCTGAGGGGTTTTGACGATCGGTGTGGGGCCGCGGGTGTCTAGGGAGGTCGTCCAAGCAAGCGAAGGTGAGCGGCATTGTCTGATGGATGGTCGTGGCATTAGGCACGTGCGGTAAGGCAGGTTTTGAGGGCAGTAACTCGTGTACAGGCGAGCGTGAATTGCTGTGAGGGGTAGGGTTGAACGATGGAGCTAATGACGTGGCTCATGTGAGGGTTTTGTTTTTTTATTTAATTCTAATTTTAACAATGTTCTAATCACCATAACTTTTACATACGAGGTCCCATTTACACGCGGTTTGTTCCGTTGGGATCGTATTGGAATTTCAGACATTTTGACGCTGGTTTAGACGAATTCTGAGACTATTTGAATTTGGGCCCTACATTGGATTTTATATCGATTTAAATTCAAAGGTGAGTGTTTTAACCCACTCACAACTTCTAAAATTTCTTGTGTTAGTTAAATTAAATTTATGATGTGATTAGGAATTTATTTATGGCTGTTTGATATATTTAAATTATTATTCCTATTAATTATTATTATTTTGAATTAAATTGTTACTTAATTTATTATTGAATTTAAACTGCTAGTTAATTACCTGTAAATAATACTCTATTAATTGTTGATATTTATTGGTTGAATTGAATGATGATTATGATGGATGTTGATTGTTGATATTGGATGATTGGATGTTATGTTTGATTTATATATTTTATCACTCTGCAAGTTCCCTTGGATATCAGCAAGAAATCACTATGGGTTGAAATGATATATATACCCGAACGATCTATAGATTAGGGAAAAATCGTTATGGGTTGAAATGATAGACCCGAGCGATTTCATGGATTTTTATATTAATTCGGGATTGCGGTTTGAAATGATATATAACCGTAAAATTGAAATTGCGGATTGAAATGATAAATATCTGTATCACTTGACCCTAGGATAGAGAATTATATACGGACACTGAATTGGTTAAATTAAATGATTTTAAATCTTTAATTTTTGAATCCTATAAAATGATATTTTGAAATAAAATTTGATTTATATAAATTGAATTATTATCGAAATTCAAGTTTTATGTTAAAATTGGAATTAGTTTAAAGAAATTGTTAAAAGAATTTAATTGAAAAGTTCAAAGTTGAATTTGGAATATAAGTGAAATTTATCAGAATTGAGTTATTTGAATTGTTTGAAATATAACTTTGTAATGTATTGAAATTGGAATAATTTAAATTGATATTTCAAAAACAGATTGAAATCAATATAAAATTTAAAAATTTTATTTAGAGTTTGAATTGAAAGATTGAAATTGGGTTTTTGTGATTTGGAAACGTGAAATGGTCTAGATATGTTGAAATAAAATAAATAGTTAAATTTATATAAATTCCAAATACATATTTAATATAAACTATTTTAAAAATATATTATTTTAAAATTTCTAATTATTAAGATTTCATAATTATTGAACTATTTTAACCTATATTAACTATATAAATTATTTTAACCTATTTTAAACCAATTTAATTTATTTTAAACTAATTTAACCATTTAATTTAAATCTAATTAATCTATTTTAAAGCTATTTAATCTATTTTAATTGTATTTAAACTATTTTAAATCTATTCAACTATTTTAAATCAAGTTAAAACCATTTTTAATCCATTTTTAAATATTATTAGAGTATTTTAACTATTTATAACGATTTAAAACTATTTGTAACTATATAAACTATCTTTTTAAATTTCAAACTAAATACAGTAGATGTGTTTATATTTTAAATCCTCGATTTTTAAGTGAATATGATTACACGATATTATAACCTAAGTTGGGATTTAAATTACATATTTGATTTGAATATGAAGTTTTGAAATGAGGGTTTTAAACTATTTTGAAAATATGATTTTTGAAAGTGAATACGATTTCGAAAGCGATATGGTTTGAATTGAATATGATATTTTGATATCCACATGAAATGATTTTGGAAATGTAATAAAACCATCCGGTGTGTAATAAGCGGTTGGTTGTTAAAGAGACCAGGATCAGATATTGTCATACTCTCTGCCAATACCGAAAACCACTTTAACAACTGTGTACGTGGTGGAGATTCCAGAAATGAAGTAGGATGGTTTGGCGAACAATTTCTGCATGAGGTATGACGTGACCCTGACTCCCATTAGTCAGCTTAGATGTGACTAAAATAGGAGCCACGCCGGGTCAAGTGAGGTCATTCCTCCGATCGGACACATTTCTTCGATACTATATTTTGACTTTGTGATTGATTTGGTGGCCACCCCTTGATTTTGATTTGGGAGTGTGTTCCAAGGTGGGCGATAGTACCTGCTATGCGTTACCACCAGTACGGATACGCAATTGGTATATCTACCCTGGCATTGCCTCGAGTGTCGTGTTCACATGCCCTAGCGCGCCTTCTACGAGTTTTTTTTGTACCATACCTATGGGGTGCCCTCTGATAGCCCTCCTGTTTACGGGGGGGAGGGGGGGGTTACGGTACTGTATAGAATATGGGAATATATAAAATGTGTTAAGGGGGATATGGGTAACGCCTTAACGCTATTTTAATACTTTTACTTTACTGTAGACATATTATAATAGCGTATTGTACTACATAGTAGATAGTTTAACGGACCCTTAGGAGATGTGAATCCCGAACATCTCTTAGGTTACTGCACTCACGTTAAACACTGGATAGGAGATGTCAAACCCCGTAAACATCTCTGATGCCGTTCCACTCATATTTTATTTCCGTTGATTTAACTTACATAAGATCTTTTAGTTCTGACTCGAGTGTTTTGTCTTTTCAATTCGCTCGGGTCATCCCGAGCATTTCAGGGTTGAAGACCTTATTTCTGGAGGACGAAGACGAAGATTTGTACTATTATTATTTATGATATGTATTCCACTGCATCATGTTGTTCCGCTGCATTTATTTATTTATTCTTGCCATCTGTCACTCTGATTCTGTGTTGTATAAGTATAATCAAATTTATTTGTAAACAGCTTCATGAACTGTTATTTGATTATTATATTTTGTCATTCCACTGCGAGATTCTGTATTTTTTTTTATTTCTTTCTCTTTTTCTTATTTACCCCATAGCAATCTGCCCATTTGAATGGTTTGAGTTGACATGTGTGTCTGCTTAAAACGTCCAAAAAGGCAAGTTGTTACAATATTCAATAGAAAATCCATATATGGAGTGTTTTGTGATAGTAGTTACAAAGTGTTATAACCTTGAATAATTTATCACAATGAAAATAAACATATCATTTTAAATTTTCCCAATCAAGATGTATCAAGACTGGATATCGATACATACTTTGAGACTTAAGTACGTAATGCTCTCCAAATGTTGGGCAGTATATTACTCATGATTGCTAGGGGCATCAAGGGGTTACGTGCTAATAGTTATTGGATAACTATGGAATGACTCACTTGATATTTTTCTGTTGGTTAATATAACAAAGGTCAAACATAAAAATATAAATGTGACAAAATTCACAGTTTCATTTGACTTAAGAATATTGTTGACCTTTAATATGTGAGCTTCAATTTGATTATAGTTAAATCATGGCACAACGTCCATCTAACGACTATAGTTGGATCGAGTGGAAGCATTAGAAGTGAAACACTATTCAGAAGAGGATTCGCCTCCTAAGTTATATGAATTTAGTATCACGGTCAACTGAAGTCAACTCAATGTCAAAGTCTTTGGCCGGAGCATTTCGGTAAATGATAATTGTTATTATTGAACCAAGGACTTTGTGTCTGATATATAAAGCTAAAAATGGACGATATTGGAATTTGACAATTACCATATTCCATGAGTCTATAGTGATATAGTTTTAACGAAGAGAATTGGTGTAAACAATAGTCACAACCAGGTAACGCTTAACAAATTAAAATTGGACTTTACCGAAATAGGTTAAGTGATAAATTTGACCAAAACATCACATCACCTATTAAGTGACGTATGAAAATGTTAATACTCGGAGAGTTTGATATTAATCGCTGAGCAAATTTAAACTAACGGGTCACGCAACCGAAAGAAGGAATACTCCTTTGACCAAACAATTTAATTAATTTATAATTATTATAAATTAATTATATTAATTAATATTGTGAAATATCAGTTTTAAATTTGTTTTTGATTTGATAAATAATTATTATTAAACGTATTTATAATAGTTATGTATATACTAATCGATATACACTATCGATAATCGTTTAAATTAAATTTAAATGCAAAATGTTTTTTCGGCTATAAATAGGTTTAAAGCCCATAAAAGGGGCTAGTAAGTTCAGCACCTGTAAGGGGTATTGGGAAGCAAAATGATGGGCTTGGAAGGCTTTGATTTGTATGTCTAAGGAGAAAGGAGAATGGAGAATGAGTAAAGATCAGGTCTTAACTTTTCTCCTTTTCTTCCTCTACATAAAGACCTCTACCCATATTTGTTTGATGAATTTTAAAAGCCTCTATCCTAACCTATTGCTGATCAAACCCTAGCTCTAACATCCTCCATCAATTCAAGTTCAAATCAAATCAAAAACAGTTCTATTCGATAGCATGTGGTCATTAGTTCAAGGACTAGCAATCTACTGGATTGGAAATCAGTTCAAGGAACAAATCCCATCATTTTAAGGTGTGATTTTAGGCTTTGATTTTAAGTTAACTTCCTATTTAATTATAATTATTAATGTTCACATATAATGTTTATATATGTATAATATACCGTTAGTTAGGTGACGATTCTGATATACAAATTTATTGGCACAACTAGATTGATTTTATGTGTATATATAAACTTTTATATTTTAAAAAATAAATGTTATCATGCATATATCCTAAATAGTATGACTTAGTATTAAAATTTTATTTTATTTTAATAATTTAATATATAATTTATATATACATAAATATAGTTTATAATTTAAATATAACATCATACTTTAAGCAAATAAGTTATATAAATTTATATATAAAGTATTCTGGATATAGTATTTTCAGTAGCTTTAAAAAATATTTTTTATATTAACATATTATTATCTAAATATTATTTAAATCAATTAAATACACAAATTAATTATATCAATATATATTATATATAAATTATGTTCTGTATTTTATAAAATAGATTAACACAAAATACATGCTTGGTAGAAAAAAGAAAAAAGAAAAAACATTTTCTTATTGGTTAAAATATTTAAAAAAGGCGAAAATCGATAATTAGTTTTTAAAATCATTTTCAACTATAACATTATCAATTAATTATTCAAAGGACAAAATATTATTTATAATTTACTAGAAATTTAAAATTCAAAAATAAAATTTCGAGAATGATTATATTGATAATTTAATATTATCCCGTACATATATTTGATAAAAAAATTATAAGATTAAAAAAAAATTGTTTTAAGACGTGCGTAAGACCAGATAGATATTTTTTTGTTAAAATTATTTATGCAATTTATAAGTATTAATCTATATTTATAATATATATTATTATAAATTTGTACATAAGTATCTAATATAATATAGTGGAAATTAGGGAAGCATCCCTATCATACTTTCATATTGTAAAGCGGGTCCCTGTCAAAGTTTCATTGTAAAGCGGGTCCCTGTTTTCTGAAAACGAAGAAAAATTATTGCTGAAATGTCAGCAACTTTTATAAATAAGTGCTGATATTTCAGCAACTATTTGTGTCAAAGTTTTATTGTAAAAACAAAGAAAAATTATTGCTGAAATGTCAGCAACTTTTATAAATAAGTGCTGATATTTCAGCAACTTTCATAAACTGTGTTCACAGTGTACATAAATGTTGCTGAAATATCAGCAACTTTTATAAATAAGTGTTGATATTTCAGCAACTTTCATACACTATGTTCACAGTGTAGAGAAATGTTGCAGAAATGTCAGCAACTTTTATGAAATGTTGCATCATGCTCTGCAATAATCGTGAATAAAAAACAGGGACCTAATTTACACTGAAATTTAGTGAAGGACTTTTCGTGAATTTTGAAACTTAATAAGGACCTGTGCCAAAAGTACCCTAAACTATATTATTGATAACATAAAAAATTGATACATTAAAATATACAAAAGCATTTGAAATTTTATAACTATTTTGGAATTATGGACTAAGCCACACTTTTGAGAAATAATTCTTTAATCATGTGATTATGAATCATATGGTATTAATGAATTTTATCGCACATGGCAAAGCACCCATTCAACGGGAGAAAAATAAGAGTTAGTGAACTCTTATGATTGATACATGTAAATGTTTGAAATCATAGGTTGTACCAAAATGGTTCCACATACTTTGCTAAACTCATTGATGAATTATCACAAATATAAACATGTGTATTTTATACACATGTAGAATGTCCATGATAAGTTCGTACATTATAAAATCGAAGTAAATAACATAACTTGCAACAAAAAATAAAATGATTCGATTTGATGGAGTAAGTAAGTGTATCGGAAAGGATTCCAAATGTACCTAAATATGAATAAGATTCGGTCCCAAAATTCACTCCTCCTTAAGGTACATAGTGTTAGCACCAAAATTGGTCACTAATACCCAAAGAAAGATTTGTGTAGAGAGATTAATGAAGATGAAGAATTAAAATAGAGGAATGTATGCAAAACTTAATGCAACAAATGAGAACACCGAAATTATAGTGGTTCGGCGTAACTGCCTACGTCCACTTTGAGTTTAATCTTTATTGCTTTTTCAAATAATTGAATACAGATACAATCCGTACACCAACAACTTGAATACAAGTTTGAACAGAAAATAAGTGAGTCTTGAAAATGGCAGAGTCTCCCCATAGTTCCCGAAAAAGTTCCTTTTCCATCGCACCCCTGCTCATCTATTTATAGGCGAAGATAGGCCGGACTTCCTTCTTAGGCCCATGAGCAAAGTACCTCGGCCCACTACCAACAACTCCTACATGCCAGACCGAGCCATATTTGCCGAGCGTCATCGGCCGAGTAGCAAATGCCGAATCGGGGTGTCTCGGTGATAGCACAAAGCAATCCTCTTAAGGACTCGAAGTAAGCGACGATACAACCTGCCTGACTTTGAAGTGGAATTGACGACCACCAACTCCACTTGCCTGCACCGAACGAGTTACATTAAACCGTCATGACCGGACCACCAGCACTGAAATAAGACCGAACAAAACTCCATAGCCGACCTATGTATGGCTTCACCTCATTGACAGAGCGGTGAGTGCTAAAGCGTTTGGACCGAACGACATATAGTGTACTATCCAGACCGAACGACAATTGACCGAACGACAATTGATCGAACAATTCTTCACCGAACGACAATTGACCGAACGACGAACTTCTACCCTAAGCCGAGCGATACATGTGGAGTTCCTACCAACACACCCTTCCCTCCTTTGACCGAGCCGTACATACACTACAAAACATATTGAATGCATTCAACCATTGTATCTCCAATTTCTTCTAGCTCGAGTCTTATCTAGACTCAATCAAAGCCTTTGTAATTATCACCTTGTAGCCAGGCCAAGTGATCGGATAACATTTGCCCCCTAAAGTGCATCGTGTGAACCAACATGACGCGCTCTGAACCAGTAATCAGTCCTTGTTTCCAAGAAGAAATCCATCATGTTTCCTGAATAGTCATTATCCTTCAATTTTATCCTCCCAAGGTTTCATATCCTTCTTTGGTCGTTATGATGCTTGGTCGATTCCCAATAGTATAAATTCAGGGTTGTAGTTCATTAGTGGCCTTCAGTGTCCGGTTCTACAGGGCCAGTAAGCTTCAGCTATCTGATCTAGTCTTTTCTTGATAACCCTAAGGGAGAATTCAATTTCTGTTGATTTCAAGAAGTTGAACGTTTTCAAATATACACATGCATGTTCGGGTACATGTTCTTGCCATTGGCTCTCGGATGCATTTTATATGCTCATAAGTCGTCACCAATTCCATCTAGTTGAATTGTAATTGAATTGCGATTCCTTATTTGTATTTTTTGTGAAATAAGGGTTGTAATCAGCCACTTGATGAGAGGGACTTCAGGTTCTACATGGATGACGATCTCAGAGCAGTAAACAAGGGCGAATAGAGTAAGGCCAATCACAGACTCACAAGTAGTTCTATAAGCCCATAATACTATTGGGAGTTCATCCACCCATTTACCTCTAGCCTTTTCCAAACCTCTCTTCAGAACAGACTTTATGATTTTGTTCATAGCTTCAACCAGTTATGATGGATCGTGGAAGGTCATAAGGACAAATGACGTTACGGACGACGAAGTTGATTATTTTCTTCATCTTGGTCGTGCTTAAAAGTTCTGCATCTGCCAATTTGGTGAAGTAATCAACTGCTACGATGATGTATTTTGCACCACCTTTGGGATCTACAAGGAGATGATGATGTCAATGTCCCCAAGTGGCAAACGATTATGGACTAGTCATTTGAGTAATTTCCATCGACGGGGCTCTCGAATTTTTTTCAAACATCTTGCACTCATCGCATTATCTAGCATGATCAACCGCATCTTGATTGATAGTCGGCTAGTAAAACCCGTAGCAGAGTATTTTCTTTGTCAGGGTTTGCCCCCTGATGTAATCGCCGCATTCTTCTCCATAGACTTCACTCAAGACTCATTTGATATCATCATGGTTGATACACTGAAGCATGGGAATGGATAAATTTCTTCCTACACATGACTTCTTCTTGGATTATTTAGCATGAAGCTTTGAGTCGTTTTCCATTCCTTCATTCAGTAAGAATTCCTTATTGTGGATAGACTTTGATAGGAGTCATCCATGACCCATTTTGGCCAGCTTGGCCAGTGACTTGACTCTTTTCATTTCGTTCGCTGAGGATGTGTGCAATGATGTAATACGTGAAGTTGGCTAGTAGCTCTTAGACCCGACCGAGATAAGGAGTAAGACAATGCCCCCTAGCAAGATTAACTTCCCTAACTTTGCATACTACTAATCAGGAATCACAAAAGATATGTAAAGTTTCCACTTCAAGTTCTCTAGCACGTTTGAGGCTGACGGTCGAGGCTTCATACTTAGCTTCGTTGTTTGTTTCAAGGAAATTGAGTTTCAGGGTGTAGCATATCGATCGTTCCTCGGGAGTCATAAACACGACTCTTGCGCCATAACACTGATCATTGGATGCTCCATCCACGTACATTTTCCATCTGTTAGTTGGTCCTCCACTACTCTTCGAGTAGTAGTCTGATGTAGTGAATTCAGATATGAGGTCTGCTAATTTCCGTCTTTGGATAACTTTTTGAGGGAAATAAGCGATATCGAATTGGCTTAGTTCAATATTCTATTTAAGTAGTCTTTCAAACGTCTTAGGTTATTGTATGATGCTAGCTTTTGTAGCTTCGGGTCGATATTTAATGCATGGCTCGCGATAGTCGATGAAATCACACACGAATGTCAGAATAGGTCCAAGGAAACATATCATCATTTATTCAAAGAAATCCAACTAATTCTTTTATCATCATTTCACTGAGCTGTGATCCAATCTTCAGCACCCATGAAGGGTCGCCTTGGCTAACTGTAATGTCGATTGTCAGTTCAGCCGGTGCAATCTTGGATTCTTCGAGTTCAGATATAACTATTTTGCGTAACATTCAATGTGAAATATGTTTGAGATGGTCAATGTTGATGGTTGCTCTGGTCGAATCCTAGAGTCTTGTCATGAGTTATTAAGTCTGATAGTGAAGGGCTTTGAACTTTGATCGATTATCTGCAAATGGCCAAAGATCAGGCTTAGAAGCACATTGAAGAAAATGTCGAGTAGAGGTCAGCCTCGAGTTGTGTGAAGCTGCATAGCTGGATTTTGTTTTGAGTTTGAATTTGCTTGTATATTCGAGTAATGTGCTTTCCATTCAATGTATTCATGATCCTTTACCCGTCCTTCGGGTTGGAGTGATAGTCGGTTGCCTACGAGCTTAGGCATCGATTTAATGATTCTATCTCTAGGCATTCTTTTGGTTGTAGCCTTGAGTAGTTGTAAACACTATATATAAGTTTCAATATTGAGCTATCACCGCCAGTCTTTGGATGATCATGCTTCTGCTCCCAGTCTTGGGTTGATAAATGTACTGTGTGGACGTCGAGTCTCATCCTAGCTATGTTTATACCCCACCTAAACTCCAAAGACATAGAATTGATCAGTGAATAGTCGGTTCACATTCATCCTGCTTCTCGCTCGTGACCCCAAGTCTAGGGCATATATCAATAAGTAAGAAGGCCAGCCATGCCTACTTTAGCTTTATTCTCTTTCTCGTTGAATCGTGGGATCAGGTCAGTTGATGGGAGGCTGAGTCTCGCCTATCCTGGATTTTATTGTGGTATTTCATTCCAAGGGTAATACTCCGATGCCTCGTCAGTTTATGGGCGTAAGTTGGGTACTGGACGGTCAGCTACGTCCACTTTGGTTCATGTTCTGTAATTAGATCTCGAGGTAAAGTTGGCTCAAGTGCAGTCGGGTCATGCTCATCCAGTTTCATATTCCTCCTGACAGATCGAAGGAGGGTGCTAGAGAATTAATGACCAAGTCTTCGTGGTTTACTCTCCTTTCCACACTCTAGTGGTTATGGTTTTTCAATGGACATTTGGGTCACATTCGTATGTGCTTGGTGTGGATCGATATTGACCCTCGATCTGAGGTATGATATAGTCGGTCATTCGTAGCTTTGGATGCCATTCCATTGGTTCTGTATTGAGGCCTCCTTGCAGTCGTTGCCTTAAGTTGTAAAGAACGCCAAGCTAGAGCTATAATGAGCTGTCGTATTCAGCTTTTAGTGATTTGTACTCCTGCTTCCAACATTGATTTGGCCAGGCCACAAGTCAGATGGTCGAACTCCATCCTTAGCGAGTTAATACTCCTCCCGTCGATTTCAGGCCGAAGTTTGCGGAATAGAGAACGGTCGGAATCCACTCATCTATTTATCGATGTTTATACGCCACTCTACATTCTGGTGACTCAGAGTTGCTCTTCCCCTGGTCGACTCGTGCCCAATTTGTGTTCATGCTTTGGTCCATGCTCCGGGGACTTAGAGATTTGTTGAACAGTTTATGCTCTAGTCCACAGTTTGGGACGTAGAGATTTTCGTTAAGTCGTTTATACTCTAGCCCGCACTCTGGGGACTCAGAGTACTCTAGTCCGCTTCAGGAACTTAGAGATTTTTGTCAAGTCGTTTATACTCCAGTCCGTACTCTAGGGACCCAGATTACTCTAGTCCGCTTCAGGGACTGAGGGATTTTTCTCAAGTCGTTTATACTCTAGTCTGCGCTCTAGGGACTCTGAGTACTCTAGTCCGCTTCAGGGACTTAGAGATTTTTATCAAGTCGTTTATACTCTAATCCACGCTCTGGGGACTCAGAGTACTCTAGTCCGCTTCAGGGACTTAGAGATTTTTGCCAAGTCGTTTATACTCTAGTCCGCACTCTCGGGACTCAGAGTACTCTAGTCTGTACTCTGGGGACTTAGAGATTATTTAAGTCGTTTATACTCTAGTCCGCACTCTGGGGACTCAGAGTACTCTAGTCCGCACTTTGGGGACTTAGAGATTTGTTTAAGTCGTTTATACTCTAGTCCGCACACTGGGGACTCAGAGTACTCTAGTCCGCACTCTGAGGACTTAGAGATTTTTAAGTCGTTTAAACTCTAGTCCGCACTCTGGGGACTCAGAGTACTCTAGTCTACACTCTAGGGACATAGATATTTTTTAAGTCGTTTATACTCTAGTCCGCACTCTGGGGACTTAGAAATTTTTTAAGTCATTTACACTCTAGTCCGCACTCTGGGGAATCAGAGTATTCTAGTCCGCACTCTGGGGACATAGAGATTTTTTAAGTCGTTTATACTCTAGTCCACACTCTGGGGACTCAGAGTACTCTAGTCCGCTTTAGGGACTTAGAGATTATTCTTGAGAGCGGTCGTATTTCCACCCGTTTGATTTGTATTTCATTTATCGTGTCGAGGCTAATGTTTTTGAATGAACGGTCGAACCGCGTTTGCTCATGGAATAAGACTATGCCCCAAGCATCAAGGACAAAACTTGAAAAATGGACGGTCGATTCTCGTCCGCTTGGTGCTTGTAGCTCTTCCAATCAAATCAAGGAAGGAGGTATATGATAGATGGTTGGATCACATCCATGCTGGGGTTGGATAATCAAGTCTCGCACAATTTGCTTCGTATCTCTTTCTAGAAAATGAAGATAATGGATTATTGAGCAGATAAAGTAAGCTGTATATGTTTCAGGGTGCAGTCGCGTCCATGTATTGAGAGCGATGGTTAACGAGTAGGCAGTCTATCACAGCTACTTCAAGTCGGGCTTTCGAACCACTTTTTGTGTTCAAGGTAGGATTTGATGTGTAGATGATCAAATCATGTCCGCTCTAGTTAGATCCCAGCATCACTGAGCTCCATGAGAGGCATATGTATTTTATCAAACTTTACTTTATGACCCGAAGAGTGGATGATCAGGCCACATTCATTCCAAGCCTTGCTTTGGCCACCAAATCAAATATGGAGGTCAATGAATGGACGGTCAATCATGTACGCTTTGTATTGGGCTCTGACCGTGATGAGCTTTTCAATCTCTAGTCCTTGGCCCCAAATCAAAGGCACATGGTTGATGATGAGCTATCGAATCATGCTCGTCTTGATGAAACTCCACAAATCCGATTAAGGTTTGCGTGGATTGGTTGGCGGCCAACTCTGAGTACTTGGTCACCTGCATCGTTTTGGAAGAAGTTTATTTTAAGTCGGTCATAATTTAAAGCACAATTAAAATTGAAATAGAAATAATCCGAAGAAGATTGGTATAAATCTCGTTGATAAGTGGAGCAGCATTGTGTCCTTTTCAACTCTGCTCCTAGCCCCTTCTAATGGGATGTCGATATCAACGGTTCAATTATTAATTAGAGTTCTTTATTGATGGGCATCCGCAGTTCCTGGCTCACCCTTCTAGAAGGCTTGCACGTACTATTGAAGCTTTCCTTTCCGAAAAAGCTTTTCGATCACACCTCGGAGGTGTTTGTAATCGTCGGTGTTAGGATCAGTGTGCATCTTGGAATATACAACATTCCTCTGATTTTCTCTGGACTTTGGTGGACTCTCTCGAGGTTGGTTTTCAGTACTACTCTGAGTCGTTAGCTTCCAACTAGAGGCTATCGATTGAATCTACCAAAGAGCATATGAGTCGAATTTTGAGGTCTTGTTTTTTGTCTACTAGAATCAGTGTCCTTAGCCGACGGGCTTGCATTATTATTTTTCCTAGTCTGCTCCACTCCTCCTCACTTTGGTTCTGATTCATTTTGTAAAAAAAAACGATCCATAGTCGTAGGAGGCTCTTAAGCTAACTAGCTACCAAAATATATTTGGAGGTCGACTCTCCTCAAACGCGATCAGTATGATATCCTTGTTAGTATTTGGAATAAATTGCTTAGAGCCAAACATTGGTTTAATTGGAGTCACTAAATTCGAAGTTCTAGGTCAGCGAAGAATGGTGCTTGTAGTCATCTTGGTGTTTGCTAGAGTCATATCATCTATGTTCTCCAACCTTTGGGAGTACCGTTTGAATAGCGGTTGCTTGTCCGTTCCCTTGTTGTCGTTCATAAGCTGCCGCTATATCCTCTATGCCCTGGTCGATCATGGGATGTCAGGGAAGTGGATAGAATGTTCCTTTATTATAAGTTGAGTTTTGAGTTCACTATCCGGAGGCACTACGCTGCGGCTAGGGATAGGGGTCGTACCCGATCCATATTTTTTTTGGGTCGTACCCGATTTTTTTATAAAATAGGGGTCGTACCCGATCCATGTATTTTTGTATAGGGACCGGTCAAATTGTTTTTTGAGTGAGAGATCGGTATACAGTGCATGGATCGGTCGGCATACTCTCGCTCGGTATACAGTGCATGGATCAGTCGGCATACTCATGCTCGGTATACACTGGGTCGGTTGGCATACTCCCGCTCGGTGTACTCTCACTCGGCATACACTAGGTCGGTCGGCGTAGTCCCGCTCGGCATACACTGGGTCGGTCGGTGTACTCTCGCTCGGCATACACTGGGTCGGTCGGTGTACTCTCGCTCGGCATACACTGGGTCGGTTGCTGTACTCTCGCTCGGCATACACTGGGTCGGTCGGCGTAGTCCCGCTCGGCATACACTGGGTCGGTCGGTGTACTCTCGCTTGGCATACACTGGGTCGGTCGGCGTAGTCCCGCTGGGCATACACTGGGTCGGTCGGCGTAGTCCCGCTGGGCATACACTGGGTCGGTCGGTGTACTCTCGCTCGACATACACTAGGTCGGTCGGCGTACTCCCGCTCAGCATACACTGGGTCGGTCGGCGTACTCCCGCTCGGCATACACTGGGTCGGTCGGTGTACTCTCGCTCCGCATACACTGGGTCGGTCGCTGTACTCTCGCTCGGCATACACTGAGTCGGTCGGCGTAGTCCTGCTCGGCATACACTTGGTCGGTCGGTATACTCTCGCTCGGCATACACTGGGTCGGTCGGTGTATTCTTGCTCGGCATACACTGGGTCGGTCTTCATTCAACTTGAGTGCAAACCTCAACATCCAATCCCCAAATCTTGCGTACATCAGTGAATCCAACCCTTTCACATGAGCATAAGCACTTGCTTAACTCTAAACAAGAAACTTAGCATAATCAAATCTTCCAAAAACAGGGGCAGTAGACTTAGTTTCTCTGACTATGGCTATCAACTTCCTTTAGATTTCTTTCAAATCTGAGTAGAATAGGAAGTTTGCTGGTAAACAACTGGATCTATCTCGCGAATAGGGAAATCCACTAGTAGACGATGAGATCCAATCAAGCTGAGAATTTAATTCTCAGTGGAAGCACCAAAATGTTAGCACCAAAATTTGTCACTAACACCCAAAGAAAGATTTATGTAGAGAGATTAATGAAGATGAAGAATTAAAATAGAGGAATGTATGCAAAACTTAATGCAACAAACGAGAACACCGGAATTATAGTGGTTCGGCGTAACTGCCTACGTCCACTTTGAGTTTAATCTTTATTGCTTTTTCAAATAATTGAATACAGATACAATCCGTACACCAAAAACTTGAATACAAGTTTGAACAGAAAATAAGTGAGTCTTGAAAATGGCAGAGTCTCCCCAGAGTTCCCGAAAAAAGGTCCTTTTCCATCGCACCCCTGCTCATCTATTTATAGGCGAAGATAGGCCGGACTTCCTTCTCAGGCCTATGAGCAAAGTACCTCGGCCCACCACCGACAACTCCTACACGCCAAACCAAGCCATATTTGCCGAGCGTCATCGGCCGAGCGGCAAATGCTGAACTGGGGTGTCTTGGTGATAGCACGAAGCAATCCTCTTAAGGACGTGGAGTAAGCGACGATGCAACCTGCCTGACTTTGAAGTGGAATCGACGACCACCAACTCCGCTTTCCTGCACCGAACGAGTACATTAAACTATCATGACCGGACCACCAGCACTGAAATAAGACCGAACAAAACTCCATAGCTGACCCATGTATGGCTTCACCTCATTGAACGAGCGGTGAGTGCTGAAGCATTTGGACCGAACGACATATAGTGTACTATCCAGACCGAACGACAATTGACCGAACGACGAACTTCTACCCTAAGCCGAGCGATATATGTGGAGTTCCTACCAACACACCCTTCCCTCCTTTGACCGAGCCATACATAAACTCCAAAACATATTGAATGCATTCAACCATTGTATCTCCAATTTCTTCTAGCTCGAGTCTTATCCAGACTCAATCAAAGCCTTTGTAATTATCACCTTGTAGCTGGTCTGTAACAACCCGCATATTTTACGATTCGTATATTTAAATTTTTAATTTAAATATAGCATCGTTAGTCGTATTTAAGTCCGAAAATGTCACTATTTCATAAAAGAACAGTCGAATTAGTGAAAAGACAATGTGGATCGTGCTACATGGAAGTGTCTATTTGAAAAAACAGTCAAATTGATATTCAGACGTCTGAAATGAATCGTTCAGACGTCTGAAATTGCTCGAGTTCAAACAGAAAGAAAATAGGCTAAAATTGCCATTTTCAGACGTCTGAAATGAACGAGTCAGACGTCTAAATATTGTACTAGACAATATATGTTTTTCTAGATTCAGACGTTTGACTCGTTCATTTCCGACGTCTGAATGTAGAATGAAATTGAGATTCAACAATTTGGACTCGAGACCACTTCCATTGAGTCCAAAATGGTGTTTGCGACCTTTTTTAGTATAAACATCGATATGTTTTGAGTTGGGTAAAATTTTGAGGTTTTCAATTAGGTGTTTGGGTTTGGGTTTCAGCCCATCAACCTTCTAATAACCTAACCCTTCATCCAACTCCTCTTCACTCACTCTATTATTTCCTAACACTCAAGCTAAAAGAAAAATGGGGGAAGAGAAAAGAAATTAGAAATTCCTAAGCCCTAGTTCTCTTAGGAGTTATCAACTTCAAGCTAGAAATCAAAGAAAAGCTTAAGTAAGCATCCTCTTCATCTTCTTCATCTCAATCCCTCTCAATTTTTAGAAATTCCTATAATCTAACTTAGGAAAAACTTCACCTTTGATATTAGATTGAAGATTCTAGAGGTGGTTTTGAAGAGAGATCAACCTATTGCTTGTTCTAGAGCTTATCATTTGTGTTTGGGTTTAAAAAGGTGAGTTTTTGGAACTCACATCTATGTCTATATCTTTGATAGTTGTTGGGTATGAATTCCTAACATCTATTTCTTCTCCATTTGCCTTTGAATTGAATTGGTTTGATGAATATTCCAATTTTTCGTGTTTTGAAATCAAAATCTATGAAAATCCTTATATGGATGTCTGGACATGTTGGTCGGAGTGTATTGGTGAGTCTTTAAGGTTGGGTAGTCGTTTGGCGTAAACCCCTAGCGATCGTCACTCATCCGATCGTTTCCGATATGATTTGGCCATCATTGGCCTAAGCAAAATATTGCCCGAAGCTTCAGGTTCAGACGTCTGAAATATCAAAGTCAGAGGTCTGAATCTGCTTGTCTCGGCCCAATTTTCCTAATTTGTGTGGGTTTCCAATTTTAATCGAATCGTGTTTATCCGATTTGTTGTTATCATTTATCGAATTCGATGACTTCTTTCTTTGGATTTTTTGGGAATATCCATTTGATTGATTTGGTATCGATTTCTGTGGTTTTGATTCACGTCTTCGAATGTGAATCTTTGGTGATTGATTGTTTCTACAATTATTTTTGTGATTTGTCACTTTAAAATACATAGGTTTCTATACTAGTAGTAAATACTCAAACTCTTTCACAAAAACGATTTCAACAATACTTTTAAATACAAAGCTCGTTTTTAAATCCATTTTCCAATCTATTAGTATATACAAACCTTTACCTCATTCGTATGAGAAATCTAATTAAACGACTTAGTAAAACAAGTGGTATGAAATGCTTGTGTTTACTTCATCGGTTAATTTTTGGACTTGTTGAATTGAAAATCTTGTGACAATCTTTGAGTGGAAGTCTACAATTTGTTCGTAAATATTTGAGTTAAGCTTGGGACATGAAGCTAAACTCTTATATTTACTAGCTTAGTGTAATTGACACATTTTAATTGATTGATGATGATCATTTTATGATTTAGACTAGCGATTGAGCGATGTCTCTTTGTTGGTATGGGGATTAAACCCCATTTGAGGAGCTTCGGCTCAAATTTGGCGGGGTAGCGACCCGTGGTATTCGGGCCGTTTGAGGAGCTTCAGCTCAAATTTGGCGGGGTAGTGACCCATGGTCTTCGGGCCGTTTGCGGAGCTTCGGCTCAAATTTGATGGTTAGCGACCATGGAATAGCGTTCTGTTTGAGATACACGTGTTAGTGAGTTTTCATGCTCCCGTTTGAGATAGGACTTCCCACTTTTTGTGATTTATGGATTTCTAGTTGACGATTTCTAGTATTTATGTTTCACCGATTTTGCGATTGGCATCGTTATGTTTGCCGATATTTATGTTTGGTGATTAATTTAAAGAATGTGCCATTCTTTTTGGATGTTTGAGAATATTTGAGATATTGTATGATTTTTGTTGTTGCCTTATGTATACTTGTTATAGTATGACATTTTTTTTATCACATGTTTTTGTCATATCTCTTATCCTATCTCATTTTATCTGATATTTATAGCTAGACTGATCGGTTTATTATTTTCTTCTTAAATAATACTCGGGTCTGACCGAGGTATTTCAGGTGCTTCTGCTTGACTTCTTATAAGGGAATGTCACCTAACTTTTGGCTAACTACTTTAGCATAGTAGTTTTTATTAGTATACATTTGAGATGGAGACTCCTTGTTGTATACTTATTCTTTTGTCTAGCACTTGTATCTATTCTTTTGTGATGTAGTGGATCTAGTTTGACCACTATTTTGATGTACATTTTTATGTGTTATATTCATATCTGTTTCCACCTTTGTGTTATGAATATATATAACTGATTTGTGTTATGTTTATTTCTATATTTGTTTCCGAAATCTGTATAGCCACTGTGTGGTAGCTTTGAGTTTGTATTTGATATGTCGAATTTCCTCTTGAAATGAAATGTAAGTTATATTATCTGACATATCCGTACTCGCACAAAGCAATTACACAGATGGTCGCTCCTCGACAGCTATATTCTTCGTGCTAGTCGACGGCATTACCCCGTAGTGTCCTTGGCTAGTGTGAGTATAGAGGTGGGGCGTCATAGGCCAAGTGACCGGATTACACATAGTATATTGATAAGGAGTAATTAGACATACTTGGACAAAGTACGACCGATGATGAGTGAAGTTGAGTTAACTTCTTTCTATAAGGAAGTGTACTAAAGAGAAAGTAGATAAGATTAAAATTAATTTCATCTAAAACAAAGTCTACAAAATCATATAAGATAAGAGTTGATGGAACAACCTCTATATACCATAGGTAAGGGGTTGACAGGTTGTGCAAGTCGTGAGACTATACATAATACTTGTCCGTGAGGGATCTTCTGTGGATTACCCCATATAAGTTTGGAACCGTTCAATACCGATCGATCAATTTATATTATGAACATAAGGTTTATAAACTTAAAAACTATATCATTTTTGTATGTATATATAGGCAATTCATAAATTGTTTATGAATACCTGTTCCATTGCATAGATAAAAAATTGTTGATCCAAGAAACACCAACTTCATGGCAAAAGAATTTCTTTTAGAAATTATCGATAGTGAAATGGATTTGTATATAATCCGAAGATAAAACCGATTACAGAGAATGAAATGAAATTGAGTAAGTCTATATAGACACAATTAATTAGAATGTCTAACAAAAATTCTCATGCATTAAAGAGAAACTATGATTTTCTTATCGATGTTGAGAAAAAGATTTCCTCGGTTGTTAATAATCCATTATGAATATTGACTCTACCATATGGCACTATGCACAAATCTAGAATGGATTTCAAGTACATTACCCAAGTATGATTTTGATATTTAAACCTACAGGGATATGATCCATCAGCCGTAAAAATGTCTCCGAGATTAAGACCAATGTAGTTGGAATATGGTAAGCTACGTTGATAGAATGACATTATTAGTATCAGTTGCTGAAATTAACCTTACATATTTGTCATTCAATGCACTTAAGTTAATTTGGATTTTAATTGTAAAATTATCACTTGATATGATTTTAAGTTTTGGTACATGTATATTGAAATAGAAATTCAAAATAATGATTTAGAATATATTATTTCATTTAATAATCAAAGTGTCTTAAAGTCAATAGGAACGATTCTGAGTTTGTTGTTATCACATAGGATCAAAGAACTAATATGAAAGTATCATTCAATAAGTATCAAAGTTAAGCAAATATTTTAAAAAAAAACAAACTGTTTGAATTTCAACCAAAATGTAGAGGAAGACGTGGAAGAACCGTAATGGTACCATAATATTTCTAAAACCTGTAAGTAAACAAAAAACTTGTGATTGCTAATGATTTACCCATGTGAAAATCAGTATAGTTTGGTTGTTTAATTCTCGATACTAGATTTGAAAAGATATCTTTTATAATTGGTAATATCCCAAATGTTATACATAGACATCATATAAAATGGTTTAATGTGGAGCATGTAAGATGGATTCCTCATGCATTAGTGATTGAAATTATCATACATGTTGTGGTGTCTAAAATATTGCATTTCTCTTATGTACTTGATACATAAAGCATGTACCAATTCCTAATTAGAACCATTAAATAATAATTTAGAGTGCTCTCGAGTCTTTACAGAACATTATTATTTATAGAAATAATGAACTCCTTATGAAGCAGTGCACAGACTCAAACCTTATTGGTGATATCGATTATATTATGTCAGTCCTAAATTCATGTTCAACCTTAAGTCAAAAGCTATAAGTTGAAAATGTTCTAAACAACATGCAGTGTTTGATTTAACCAAACCTTGAATACCATTGCAATAAAAGAAATATAAATAAACACAAAAATATATAACTGGCCTTGGGGTGATTCAAAATGGTGATAACCACATGACATTTTTATGTGATAACAAAGGTGTGATACAATTTGTAAAAGAACCTAAAGCTCAATAAAAGTCGAAAACATACTTTGAAGGGTTCCACAAGACAAACGCAGTTTATCATTATTGAAGAGAGTTAATTGACAGAGTAAATAACTAAAACAACATAGCATACACGTTCACTGAAGCACTGACGCAATTAATTTTTGAGAAAACTGACCTAACTAGTTGGAATAAGATTCTGTAATTGACCATAAGTACAAGTACGAGATTGATAAAGTTAGGGGTATGCCCTAGGAACAATTATGTAATTTGTTACATATTTCTAATTTGATAAATATCTTGTTTGTAATAAATGTGTTTGATTTTTATAATATACTTTTTTATATTGTGATGTGATAAATGAAGTAATTAGTTTAAAGTATACTATTAGAAAATCCTTAAATAATATGTAGTGTGATAATTGTTACAATGAGCTGTGACCATGAGAAAATTATCACTATATAAAATAACATGTTTTTTTAAATATTTCCTAATCAAGATGTTTCGAGATAGGAAATCGATACACCCGTTGAGACCAGAGTACGTAAAGCTCTTCAAATGTTAGGCAATGTATTACTCAAGGCTGTTGGGAGCACTAAGGAGTTACATATTGATTGTTATTGGATAACAATGAATTGACTCATTTGAGAGTTTCATATTGGTTAATTATAACTAAGGTCAAACGGGAGATCTCAAAGTGATGATGTTACACGTTCCCTAGACTTAAGAATACTATTAAACTTCAATGTGGATACCTCACTCTGATTATAGTTAAATCATGACATGACAATCCATGGGGTGACTATAGTTGGGTCTGAATTGAAGCATTGGAAGGAAACACAATTCAATTGAGAATCCATCTCAATAATTATAAGATGTTAGTAACTTTGGTCAACTGTAGTCAACTCAAAGTCAAAGTACCTAACTAAAGCAATACAGTTAATGTTAAATGTTATCTTTGAACAAACGGTTTTGTGTTTGGGCTAAGGAAGTTGAATGTGGACGATACTGGAATTTTTACCAAAAGCAAATTCCATAAGTCCTAAAGTGATATAGTTTTGACAAAGAAGATTAGTGTAAATAATTGTTACTATCAGATACTACTTAAAATAGTAAAATTGAATTTGACCAAAAGGACATGTACGCAATAAATTCAGCCAAACTGTCACATTGCTAGTTAGGGAGACATGTGAACTTAATATTCGAATTTTTTGATATTAATTGCCGACTGAACTTACACCTTTGATTCACACAACCGTAATAAAGAATTCTCCAAAAACCACACGATATTATTAATTTATAAGATGTTGTAAATTAATTAAATTAAATAATAAATAATATTTGAGACATATTAAATATTATTTAGTTTATTTGATGTTGTATTGTTTTCAATTATTTGAATGCATGTATAAAAGTTATATTTGTGTGCATCAATATACAATATCGACTTGATTTTAAGTCGGTTTAAGTAATAGATGATTACATGATAATTTCAGCTATGCTATGTAAAGAGAAAGGAGCAAAGAGAGCAAAAGTTAAGGAATTTATTAGGGAATTTTTAATTAAATGAATGGGAAAGGTTTCATCCATTCAATTAAAATAAATCCACTAAATCATTTCATGTATACATTCATTTTACATATATATTTTCTCTTCTCTCCATCCTACCTTCATGGTCGGAAAAAAATAAGGATATCCAACATTTTATCAACTCCAAATCAGATGAAAACATCGAATAAAAATGAAACATGAGTGATTCATCCTTCTCCTACAAGGATCGGATGTGGATGTTAGAGATCTAAGGAGAACTCTTCATTCAATGTGTGAATTTCAGGCTACATCATAAGATAATTATCCAATATCATTTGGATTGTATGTTACATCATTGTTAGTATAGTATAGATCTCATATCTTATACATCTCATTTGATTATATGTAATGTCATGTTTGTATGCTTTAGATTCCATATCTTATTCAACAAATTTGTACATGCTTATGTTGTCCAATCTATTATTTATTATTGTTTTAAACTAATATTTAATCATAAATATAAATTCAGTTCTAAAACTAACTTTAATTAATTGAAATAATTTTGTTACATATTGCATATAAAAATATAATTGCATTTTATGAAATCATGAGTGCTCTCCTATATCTGAGGACCACACTTTCATAAAAAAAACTCATTTTATGAAATTAAATACTAGTCTCATGTATGTATGTTATTTTCAAAATATAAAATATTTAGTTATTATTTGTATATGTTTATTTATATTTTGTCAACTTAAAAATTTATAAGAGGGCTTTTCAGTATAATTATAAATCTAATTTTGGATTCTTCCTAAATTAAAGCTAGTTTTCAAATTGTTAATTTTAAATTTAAAAATATGTAAGTTATAATTTTACATACATACATGCATATATATATATATGTTTGTGCATGTGTATGTGTGTGTTTTACTTTGAACTTAAAATATAATTTGTTTTTTATGTACGTGTACGTGTATGTATTCATATATATGATTTCGATTTAAAGTTTTTTAAAGAACTTTTTTAAAATTATATATTTAATGTTGAATCCTTTCTAAGTCAAAACTAGATTTCAAATGTTAATTTTAAATTTCAAAACACATAAAATTATCACAACTAATTTTAATATGTATAAAGGTTTAAGTATTGAAATGTTGATTTGAAGTAGCATTGAATGAATAAATAAAGGAAGGACAAAAGTCCCTCGCTTTTTCCTCTGCTTAAATGTCTACTTAAACTCAATAATTGTCATATTTTATATATAAGTAAACCCTTCTTAGATAGTTAAATAATATATTTTATAACATATTATGTATAAGTAAACTATACGGTATATACACATATTATTATTTTACATGTTTTTAAAATGAAATTACTAACAAAAAAGGCATGTTAAAGGGTAAAATGAGTATGTTCTGGTGTATATCCTAGCACCTATAAACATACACATTTCCCTTGTACACTGTTTATATGTTGCACTTGCACTATACACATATGAGTGTATTTGATACGCTCATATAAGTCTTACAAAATTATGTTTTTATTTAATGCTTGGACAGCGGCAGCTCATGGAAGACTGCAGTTCTTCCTTCAAGAGCCAGAATCGGCTGAGAGCAATAACCAGGGGAGGTGGTAGGCTTTGTCATTAGTACTGCGGTGGAAGACTGTTTGTATATTACTATGCCTTTTAGTTGTAGGGTGGGTTATATTTTGGTGGGTTGTACATTAGACTGTGTTGTGCATGCACGTGTGTCTTTTTGATGGGTTTATATATTACTAAGTACTTATAGAACAATTACGGCCACCAACCAGGCTTGTTGGTCCGACTGCTTTATTTATATATATGCACCGCATGTCCTTTATGTCATAGCAATCTTTTTTAAACAAATTAAATAAAGTAAAATTTTATTTTAAACTATATTAGATTAGATTTAATAAACCTTTAGACTTCATAGGCCCAAAAGATCCAAAATAGGGTTTTTTTTAAATTTACTTATTTCTCCCACTTTAGACTGTCCTGGTTCCTTCAAAGTTCTTTAGATATATAGCGGAAATTGAAACATGACATACAAAAAAATAAAAGAATTCAACTTAATCCATAGGTAAGTGTATTGGAAAGAGTTCCAAACGTACCTAAAAGTGAATAAGATTCAATTTCAAAGTCACTCCTCCCTATGATTCATAACGATGTAACGATAAGTATAAATCAGACTTTATTGGACAAAGTACGATTGATGATGTAGTGAGTTAACTTTATTTTATAAGGACGTGTACTTAAGATTAATTACATAAGGTTAAATTTATTTTTACCTAAAATATAGTTTGCGAGATTATAAAATGATATGAGTTGATAAGAAATCTAAATGTATCATAGGTCAAAGAGTTGACTTGTTGTGTAAGTCGAGAGGCTGCACGTAATATTTGCTAATGAGGGATCTTGTATGGGCCACCCTGAAGGAGTTTAGGACCGACAAACATTGGTTGACTGATTTATTTTTATGAACATAAGTTTAGTAAACTCAAAGCTAAATTAATTTTATAAATATATAAAAGCAATTCATAAAATGTTTCTGAATACCTATGCCATCATACCGAGAAATAATTGTTGTTTCAAGAAATAACGATTTCATAACACACAAGATCCTTCATGAATAAGTATTATATGCAGTCTCTCGACTCACATAACTTGTCAACTCCTCGACCTAAGATATGTAGCAATTATTTCATCAAATTTTATCTCGCATGATTTTGTAGACTTTGTTTTAGATGAAACTAATTTTAACGTTATGTATGTACAATTAAAGCGCTTAGCGGTTTTATAGCGGTAGAGGTGTAAACAGTTATAGCGGGGATATATCGAAAAATAACAGAGGTGCAAACAAGCTTTATTAGATATAAAACAAAATATTTAAAGTTAATTTATTGTCATTCTTACATCATTCGTGTAGAAAAAATAATATTATTTAATCTTATATAACAAAACCAAAGAACATCATGATTTATGCAGTCTAGATTTAAAGATTATAGTAGATCTCTAACTTATATTAAGTACTTGTGCCTTAAAATGATGACCCAAAATATGTTGATTTGGTTTAAAAGAGAATGAGTCAAATCAACCCTTTTATATTAATGTTGCTAAAGCGGGTTCTGAAAAGCTTTGATTTATATGGTGTAACAGAAAATAGTGGGGATTAAAGTGGATGTATTGTTTGATAAATCCATATTGAAAAAGCATAGAAGTCGAAGAGCGCTATGAGCTATATCGGGAATTTTGCGGGGCTTTAGCAGGGCTTTAACTGCACGGCCTTATGTACTTACTCTTGAATACATGTCTATTGTAATAACCCGCATACCCACACAATTCAAGCTAACAATAAACCATACATGCCGAACCCAAATTGAACAGAAAGACGGATAGTTACAGTAAAGAAAGAAGAAAGAAGGGAAAAGAAGAAGAGAAATTGAAAACAACACAGAATCTCATAGTCGCAGCGGAACAATATATATATATAATATATATATATATATATAATATATATATATAATATCAATGATCGTTACAAAGAGAAACTGTAATATACATATATTCATCAGAGTACATCAACACATCACAATCATCAGCCTAGACAGTTATAACAATCTGTCCTCAAAAATGCTGATGATTTCAACAACAATGCAATGGAAAATAAAATATATGTGAATACGACTTGAAGATCTCCAACTCGTCTCTTGAGCTCCAATGCATCCAAAGAAATCTATAAATATGCTCGGTCTGACCCGAGCATTATAATAAAATAACACCCAAGTCAGTCTGGAGAACTAGCCTGAGAGAAACACACCTCAATTGAATTTTAAAGTTATAAAAACCTTTTGAAAATAGAGATATCTCGTAAGACCATGCCATACATAAACATGGATGGGATTTTACCTTATGATAACCAAAACATTTCATATGAAATTCTCTAGTATTATAATAGTGTCTAAGATACAAATACTTATTAATCATAGCCGAAATTGTTACATTAATTAAATTCCAGCATAATAGGTATACAACTAAAACCGTAAAGGCTCGTATTGGAGAATGGATTCCATACAATGATTGGGCTACTCGGGTACCGTCCGTCACGATGCATCTCTAGATAAAATAACACTGAGGACCTTGCATGGATCCTCTGCCAACATAGGGTCAGCCCACCACTTGACTAGTAGTACCGAGTATGATCACCCCTCCATTAATTGGTCCTGAAGCATACAGATGAGAGATATTATCGACTCTAGGTAGGGATGATCATACCCTACTTGGGAGCGACCCATTTAGCCCTACTACATCTCCCTTGTTTAGTCTTACCGATGAATGAGGCTTGAGGCTACATTTTACCTTCTATATAGCATTTCCTACTTGGAATTCTAACACTACCCTCCAAACAATAATGCAATGTCAGCATTCATCCATACAAGTTCGTCATGGGATTGAACGAAACGCTTGAGAGCTCCGTCTTCAATTCCATCATCTTCAAGATATCTTTACTTCGAAATGCTTGAGTTAGATCAAAGTGATTTTCGGATAACATATCCGATCCTGGTCTCTTCAGAACAACATTCGATAATTTTTGGTAAACTCAACCCCGGTTCTTTAGGAAATAAACAATCAAAGATAAGAGTGGAGATCACCTCCTAACCGTTAGTGAACGCATTTCCCTATCGTTTATCCTAGGAGAACGAAACGAGTTTTACACGCACAGTACAACATCATTGGAGATGAATCGCCTGTTTCTCTTAGATATTTTCAAAGTTTTGTTTTGGGTCCTAATATGGTAGTTAGTTATTTAACTATCGAATAATAAACATTCAATCAGGGATTTAATTCCATAGGGAAAACCAGCATTGGTTAAACATATAAGAAACCACTAACCTCTTTTATTAAACTTTTCATTAGTTAAAATCACTTGTAAATTGTAACAGCCCTAGATTTTTGTATATATTTTTAATTTGACTTTCTTTTATTTAAACTATTTTTAAAATGGTTTATTTCAAATATTTCATTTTTAAATATAAATGTTTATTATTAAGTGATTTATAGTTCAAACTAGTATAATTTGAATATTTTACTGTAAAGTGAATTTCTAGTCAAACTGTTCAAACTTTGACTTTTAAACTTCAAATTTAAATTATTTAAATTCTTAAATTTTATCTTTTATTATGAAAATAGATTTAATAACATGAATACTTCTTTTCGTTTCGTTGAAAACGGAGTTAAATTGTGAAAGTTATGTGTATTTCAATATTGAATGCAATTTGTTTTATTTAGCAATTTTGTTTATTTTAAAAAAATTATAAATTATATTTTCTTTGTCATAATTTATTTTAATATGTGTTAATATGTTATTTTATGTATATTTTTTTCTTTTAATATTTTTAATGTGATAATAAAAAATTTCCAAAATTTATTGCAATTATTTTCTATTTTTAAAGGCTAGTTTCCATTTTTCTGCTATTCTCTTCACTAAATTTTATTTAATTAAAATTTATTTATTTATTTTGTGAATTCATTTTTATTTTATGTTCTTATCTTTATTTATAAATATTTTTTCATCTACATATAAATTTTTCAAAGTTTGTTCCATTTAATTTCAAATTTTCTAGACTAGTTTTCGTTTTTTGTGCTATTTTCTTATTTTAATCATATCTAATTAATATTAATTAATATTTTGTTTATCTATTATATGTTCGAAATTTTAAATGAAATTATAAGTATTTTCAGTTATTTGAATGTATATAAATATATATGAGAAATTTGAAAAGGTTTATGACTTTTAGTTTTCCTATGGCCTTTTATCTTCTAACCTTTTCATATTTGTAACTTAACTTTTCATAAATTTGCCATTACTTCTCAATACTTTCAGCCACATACTTTCTTTAGCATTCATGTACATTCCTTTTTCTCATCTCCTGAAAAAAATTTCGGCCATAGCCTTGAGAAAAATTTGGGTAAATTATTTTTTTTCTTTTCTTTGTTTACTTTTATTCTTCTTTGATTTAGATTTGCACTTGTTATCTTCTCTCATAGGTTCGGCCACCTCCACCACCTGCTCTGCCACCTCCACCACCATTTGAGAATGCCACCGTCCCCACCTCCTCTCTGGTCAAAACCCCAAGCCGTGCCCTTGTTGATGATCCTCCACAAAAATTTCCAACCTAAACTCCATCAATACATGCATAGCCGACCTCTACCATGTTTGCACCACCTTCCACCACCCATGGCCGCCACTAACACAACCTCCACCTCCTCCAGCACCACCTGGACTCTCGGCCACACCATCCCCTTGGACCCCACAGTACAGGCCGTGACCATACTAGCCTTGGCCGAGCCTTGTTTTTGACTTGAATCCATGGTATATTGCCTTGTAGTGTTAGCTTCATGCCTACTTATGTTAGCACCATTTTCCCTAGGCTAGGCCGACCCATATGATTCCACTACCAGATCCAAACACAAGCTTTAGTCATGTATTTTAATCCATATCCGAGCCTAGGATAGTTGAAGAAAAGTGCAAATACTTGGGAGATGTTTTGTACATTCAATTCTCACATTGTTTATCGTATTTGAATTTGAAAACTAATGTATATTATATTATTTTGTTTGACTTGTATTCAAGGGAATTGATACCTTGGCTCTTCCACTCATCTTTGTGTCGTTTTATCGTGCTTGTGTGGATCTCATTTGTGTATTCGTCGTTGTATCTCCAGCTCAAACCAGTGAGTTATTCTCACCAGACAATATGTACATATATAACTAGTGAATTGACCCCTTTTGAATCTGTAAAATGCATTATCATGTTACACCTACTATGTTATGATTTTATGATGTTCACCCATGCTTAAACACCTATTATATTATATGTTACTGTTATATTATGTTGTTCTATTATTTTTATCAGTTTATCACACTGCAAGTTCCATTTAGATTAGAATCACTATCGGTTGAAATGATACATACCCGAACGGACTTTAGAATAGGAGAAAATCGTTATGGGCTGAAATGATAGGCCTGAATGATTTTCAATTATTTTCATTTACTTAGGATTGCGGGTTTGAAATGATCAAACCCGGGTTTTCTTTGTAAATTACGGGTTGAAATGATATATTACCCGTATCACTTTACCTAGGCTAAAAATGAAATACAGACCCGTAATTAAAATATGTTTTTCTAAAAAATTTAAAATATTACAGAAATGTAAATGTTATAATATTTTGATTTAAATTTGATTAAAAATGATTTTTGTAAAGCATTATTGATTTTCTGAAAATTTATAAGTGAAATAAGTTAATGGTAAAGTTAGAAAATCTAAAATGTAAGTTATTTTGGGAAATTTTAATTTGGTGATAATTGGAATTTAAATTAAATATGAAATATGATAAATTCATGATAATTTTGATTAAAGTGAATTTAAATGATTTTATAATATATTAATGATTTTTTAATAAAGTTATATTGTGAAATGAATGAATATTTAAGTTGAAATTTTGAAATATAACTAAAATTGGAAATTTGTGAATTTGGCTTAAAAGTGAATTTTAAGTTAAGTAAATAAAAATGGAATTAAGTTATATTTGAAAAATTTAAACTTAAGTGTTAAGTTAATTTAATTTAATGAATTTATAATTTAATATTGGAATTTAATAAGTGAATTATTATTAAATTTTGATTTTTGAATGGAGGTTTAACTTTATAAAATCATGAATATAAGGGTATTTGAATGATTGTTTTAAAAGTGAAATTATATGATTTTATAAGTTAAAAATGATTTATATAAAAATATAATTGTTTGTGAAATTATACTGAATATTTGAAGTTAATTAACTGCATTTCTGAAATGCTATTAATTCTAGTGTAAATGATAATACAACATTTGTAAATGATGTAGTTGATAATAATGAACCAAATGGATAAATTTAATTAAAGGCTATTATAGAATTTTTGTAAATGTTATAATGGTTGAATTTAACTAAGTTTATTTGAAACTAATGTAACCCTATTACAGCATTTTAAATGCTGTCTTTTGTTAAATTGAACTGTTTTAAATGTGACTTTCCGTAGCATTTTCTAAATGCTGCGAAAGTTGAATTTTCATTGTTTTAATTAATTCAAGTGAACGAATGAACTTTGAAAAGTTAAATTGTTGGTAATTTAATAATTTAATTATTAAATATAATAACTTCATTTTATGATTTAAAATGAAGTAATTTGTTTCGAAATATAAACTATTTTGAAATATGATATTTTGATATTTTGAAATGGATTTTTGAATGATATTGAATTCTGAAATGATATTTGATTTCGAAGTATAAAATACCATTTTGAAATTTTAACCACGGGATGTATTTAATTTATAGTGTAACTGATCCTTAAAGGATGGGCGATCCCAAAAATCCTTTGAGTTATTGTGCATTTCTACTACAGTTCACTTGAGTTGGTTTACATTATATAAGTATATATTGTCCTGACTCGAGTGTTTTGTGTTTTACTTTACGCTCGGGTCAGCCTGAGTATTTACAGCTTAGCTTTGGATCTCTTTCTGGAGCTAGGAATCACTGGAGATTCTGCTTGTCTAGTTATCTGTTCCTTTCAGTTCAGTTGTTCTATTTCAGTTCTGGTATTCATAAACTTCTATTTATTTGAGATTTCTATTGTATATGTTTTCAAACAAATATTATGTATTATGTTTTGGGAGTTTGTTATAGTAGCTTCATGAACTACTATGGTTTTTATATTCCGCTGCGAGTTATTCTGATATGTTCTGTGTTTGTGATTCTGTGTATTTGATTTCATTTGCTCCAAATTTATTTACAATATGTTATTTTGAATTATTCAAGTCAGACATGTGTGGATTATTGTCGATTTGAATGGTCCAAAATAGTGGGTCATTACAGTTGGTATCAGAGCTTTGGTTTTAGGCAAACCTTTGCCTGCGGAGCTAAAACTCATTAGAGATAGGGTAGAAATACCCTAGAATGAGTGAAATAAATCTTAGAATCATTTCTTTGTGAGAGAACGTATTTTCGAAGTATAAATGATTTTCAAATGATTTTTAAAGAATTTTCAAAGATTATTTTGATATAAATTTTCTTGCTGTGAAAGTAAAATATTTCTTAAGCTTCATTCCTTTCGTATCCACCTTATTAGTAATTTCTTTGATTAGGATCCTCTAAAGTTTTGAACTTCTCTCTTGATTAATCTAGATCCATTGTTGATAGGAATCTATTTTGGGTATGGCAAAATCAGTAGTTTGTTAGGTTGCTTTGAGTAAACTCTGTTGTATCTTTTGCTTAGCTGAAGTTGTCCAACTAAAGATATTTATGCTTCTGTTTTCGTTTGTAATGAATTCGAGTCTTTCCAAATTTTGAATGGGAATTCTTTTGTATCGATATAGGTTATATATCTATAATCTTGGTTTGGATTCTTATCGAATAAGATTCCTTTGAATTTTGGAACGCTCCCACTTGTTTTGAAATCCATTCCTGTCTCACCTAATTGTATTCTTTTGATTTATGGAGAATTCTGTAACTCCACTTTAAATGACCTTTATAGGGTGGCGATTCCGCCAATCTTTGAATGATTTA
Organism: Allium fistulosum; assembly: GCA_030737815.1. Classification (NCBI taxonomy): domain Eukaryota; kingdom Viridiplantae; phylum Streptophyta; class Magnoliopsida; order Asparagales; family Amaryllidaceae; genus Allium; species Allium fistulosum. Next base: position 1,532,498,418 of record CM060902.1, read on the forward strand.
TAAAAGGGTGAAACTCCCTTATAATTGGCATTGATTCACCAGAGATTTCTGTATCCTCGGTTTACGATGTTTTCTATCTTCTGTTATACCTGGATTCTATCTCTGGCGATCGAAGGTCGATTTGCCTTAGATTTTCGCATCGATTATATTCCTGAAGTCACGGTTGACCATGTTAAGGTCGCCCGCGATTTATATAGGCTTATCCATCTTCTATTTGGTAATTTAATTATCTTATCTTCGTTATGCTTATCTTTGAATCAGAATTCTATTTGATTAGAGTTCCTCTAAATTTAAATCTCTGTTTTGTTTTGAAATCCATCCTTGAATCATCCATGGGAAAATTTGTGGTTGATTGTCTTTTGAAATTTTCGTATTCATCGTAGTTGTTATTTTGATATGGATGACCATATTTTATATATTAAGTGAAATGTTTTCGACAAGGATTATATACCATTTTAAAATTGAGAATTTAAAGTTTTGAATGGATTTGAAATTTTGGAATTTATATAAGAAATGGTTTCATATAGAATGATTTATAACTGTAGGTTTTGAATATGAATTTAAGTGATTGAACTCCGGCATTTTTGAACTGGTTTTAAGATTTTGAAATAATTAATAATATGATTTGAAAGTATTTCCGAATATGAAATGTTTCAAATGATTTTAACGAGCTTCAAATGATTTTGAAGAAATTTCAAAAGAAGTTGAGAAAATAGAAGTCCAGAACCCACTTATGTCGCTGGAAAATAATTTCGGTGATGAATGCATGCATCATCGACATTGATTTTCGAGTTTCAGAGTGGGGGAGAGGCCACTTCGGTAGCTTTGTTATGTGGGTGACTTGTGAAACTAATTTTGATTTCAAATTCCGAAGTGTGATGTGATATTTGAAAGATATATGTATATATATTTGAACAATTCGAAATAAGCCGGTGTTCAGTCCTTGAGTTTTGGATTTGATTTGATATAACCCTATCTTTTGGAATTGATTTACTGATTTGTTGGTGATTTCCAACTCTTGGATTGAAATATGATTTCTTCGACTATTTTGAAGGTTCGAGTACTTCAAAATCAAGGTTAACTTTTCAAAGCTAAGTAATTTTGAAAAGTCTAAAGTATATAAGTTTGGTATTTATGTTTAAAATATGTAGTAATATGATTTAAATAAGTTGAAACCGTTTTGTTAAGTAAATGAATAAGGCTATTTTGAATTTTCTAATATGAAATTTAGATTTGAAATGTTATGAAAAGAATTTGATCTTCAAAATATTTTGAATAAAATTTAGTTTAAATGTTGTAACTGAGTAACATCTTTATAAAACTATATATTTAACAACGTATAGATACATAAGTTGTACGTATGCTGTTTTATTCGCATAATTAATTTGATCCAAGTTTGAGTACACAAGTTCGAGGTGAATTTCACCATTTCGTGTTAGTATTTTTCATTTGATTCTTAATGGCGAATATTTAATATGGATTTTGGGCTGGATTCTAGATTTCTCTATCATAGTATATGGCTATGCAAGGAGACTGATGGCTTTTAGTCGAGAAACCATATCGAAATCCGCACTATGGAAGTCGAATGGACAATACTAGTTCGAAAGCGAACTTATGTGATCGAGCGAGTGATCGAATGTGATTTTGCGAAATGATGACATATGTACATCTTATATTCTAATATCATTGATATACTTGCCACTGAAATTGGAAGTTGTTGGGTTGGATATCTTTGTAATTTAATTGGAATTCTTCATTTTATGAAAAACTACTATCAATTTAAAACCATTTTTCAAAACTATTTTTCTTTATTTCTTCTCAAACAAACTGTTTTATTCTATTTTACATTCAAACTATTTTACAAACTATTTTATATACAAAACTATTCTAAAAAAAAGAACTTTTAGTAAGCAAAGATGTTCAATCCCATATGGCTCTTCATGCAACGAAATTTATTTTTAAAATTTTGATTTCTGATATAAGATGGACCTTATGTAAATATAAGATGATTTTGAAAACCATTGATTTTGGAAATGAATTGTTTGATTTAAATTATATTGATTTGGAAATTTGGATTTATTTTCTAAATTTATTATTTTGGAAACTTTGGAACTGAAGATATTTGATTTGGAAGAATAATTTGGTAAAAGCATATATGATTTTGAAAATTGTATTGATATTGAAACAAATTGAAATTTTAGAACCTTGTGTTACTAAATACTTGACTTGGGAGTTATCGAACTTATATAAAATTTGGTTTGTATAAGTATGATGTTGATTCGAAAACTATGGATTTGAAAAGGTACTCAATTTGAAAAGTGAAATCTTATATAATTGAAGTCTATATAAGTGTGATTTGATATACTATTGATTTTGGAAAGTATTTGATTTGAAAATAAAATCTTATATATAATGGACTTTATATAAGTACGATATTTGAAAGTGATTTGAAAAGGTACTATATGATACATATTTTCGAAGTAAAGATATGGAAAGTGCCTTCTGCTTGATATCCGCTTTGTGGCCACATTGTGGATTCATTCTATCGATATTTCTCTGATTTTTGGTTTTCCGGATATGATACTCGAGTGTCCATCGAATTCCATGGCGTTACCCATGGTCTTACGAGAGCGGCTGCATAGCGCAACTGCCTGGCTGAGATGGCCTAGGGGTATGGATTGTTTCCTGGGGGATCCAGGCGTAACCATTGTGTATCCTGCATCTATGTAGGTCGCATTAGTAGCGAAACCGCCTGGCTGAGATGGCCTAGGGGTACGGATTGTTTCCTGGGGGATCTAGGCGTAACCGTTGTGTATCCTGCATTTTACTAGTCATCATGGCGTAACTCGCAGGGCTGAGAAAGCTTATGGATATGGATTGTTTCCTGGGGGATCCAGGCATAACCATTGTGTATCTGCGAACCATGGTTAGACAAAGGTTTTGTTTGTTTTTGTTTGGATTGTACTTTCCATATCTGTTTTTAAAAAGTTTTCCAGTATTTTCACTGGGTGTTGAAACAAGTCTACTAAGTACCTGGAGAATTCTAGCTTTGCGCCTGATCAACGCACTGCCAGAGTCTGCAGGAACGAGGATAAACTTGTTAAGACATCGAGTTATAAAAGTATTTTGATAAAATATTATATAAATGATACTTTGATCAGTTATTTCCTTTTTAAAGGATTTTAAAGTGTTTTAAATATTTTACCTCTTTAACCAACAATTTTAAATAATGGTTCATCCTTCTCTTTCAACCTGCTTTCCCTCCTAGCTACTTTTCTTCCCTACCTTCTTTCGGGATGTCTTCCAACCTATTGTTCTTTCTAGTTTTTTCTCTGCTCCCTTCCTTTTCGAGGACGAAAAGAATTGAGTGGGGGAGAGTGTAACAGCCCTAGATTTTTGTATATATTTTAAATTTGACTTTCTTTTATTTAAATTATTTTTAAAATGGTTTATTTCAAATATTTCATTTTTAAATATAAATGTTGATTATTAAGTGATTTATAGTTCAAACTAGTATAATTTGAATATTTTACTGTAAAGTGAATTTCTGGTCAAACTGTTCAAATTTTGACTTTTAAACTTCAAATTTAAATTATTTAAATTCTTAAATTTTATCTTTTATTATGAAAATAGATTTAATAACATGAATATTGCTTTTTGTTTCATTGAAAACGGAGTTAAATTGCGAAAGCTATGTGTATTTCAATATTGAATGCAATTTGTTTTATTTAGCAATTTTGTTTATTTTAAAATTTTTATAAATTATATTTTCTTTGTCATAATTTATTTTAATATGTTTTAATATGTTATTTTATGTATATTTTTGTCTTTTAATATTTTTAATGTGATAATAAAAATTTTCCAAAATTTATTGCATTTATTTTCTATTTTTAAAGGCTAGTTTCTATTTTTCTGCTATTTTCTTCACTAAATTTATTTAATTAAAATTTATTTATTTATTTTCTGAATTCATTTTTATTTTATGTTCTTATCTTTATTTATAAATATTTTTTCATCTACATATAAATTTTTCAAAGTTTGTTCCATTTAATTTCAAATTTTCTAGACTAGTTTTCATTTTTTGTGCTATTTTCTTATTTTAATCATATCTAATTAATATTAATTATTAATATTTTGTTTCTCTGTTATATGTTCGAAATTTTAAATGAAATTATAAGTATTTTTAGTTATTTGAATGTATATAAATATATATGAGAAATTTGAAAAGGTTTATGACTTTTAGTTTTCTTATGGCCTTTTATCTTCTAACCTTTTCATATTTGTAACTTAACTTTTCATAAATTTGCCATTACTTCTCAATACTTTCAGCCACATACTTTCTTTAGCATTCATGTACATTCCTTTTTCTCATCTCCTGAAAAAAATTTCGGCCATAGCCTTGAGAAAAATTTGGGTAAATTATTTTTTTTTCTTTTCTTTGTTTACTTTTATTCTTCTTTGATTTAGATTTGCACTTGTTATCTTCTCTCATAGGTTCGGCCACCTCCACCACCTGCTCTGCCACCTCCACCACCATTTGAGAATGCCACCATCCCCACCTCCTCTCTGGTCAAAACCTCAAGCCGTGCCCTTGTTGATGATCCTCCACAAAAATTTCCAACCTAAACTCCATCAATACATGCATAGCCGACCTCTACCATGTTTGCACCACCTTCCACCACCCATGGCCGCCACTAACACCACCTCAACCTCCTCCAGCACCACCTGGACTCTCGGCCACACCATCCCCTTGGACCTCACAGTACAGGCCGTGACCATACTAGCCTTGGCCGAGCCTTGTTTTTGACTTGAATCCATGTTATATTGCCTTGTAGTGTTAGCTTCATGCCTACTTATGTTAGCACCATTTTCCCTAGGCTAGGCCGACCCATATGATTCCACTACCAGATCCAAACACAAGCTTTAGTCATGTATTTTAATCCATATCCGAGCCTAGGATAGTTGAAGAAAAGTGCAAATACTTTGGAGATGTTTTGTACATTCAATTCTCACATTGTTTATCGTATTTGAATTTGAAAACTTATGTATATTATATTATTTTGTTTGACTTGTATTCAAGGGAATTGATACCTTGGCTCTTCCATTCATATTTGAGTCGTGTTATCGTGCTTGTGTGGATCTCATTTGTGTATTCGTCGTTGTATCTCCAGCTCAAACCAGTGAGTTATTCTCACCAGACAATATGTACATATATAACTAGTGAATTGACCCCTTTTGAATCTGTAAAATGCATTATCATGTTACACCTGCTATGTTATGATTTTATGATGTTCACCCATTCTTAAACACCTATTATATTATATGTTACTGTTATATTATGTTGTTCTATTATTTTTATCAGTTTATCACACTGCAAGTTCCCTTTAGATTAGAATCACTATGGGTTGAAATGATACATACCCGAACGGACTTTAGAATAGGAGAAAATCGTTATGGGCTGAAATGATAGGCCTGAATGATTTTCAATTATTTTCATTTACTTAGGATTGCGGGTTTGAAATGATCAAACCCGGGTTTTCTTTGTAAATTACGGGTTGAAATGATATATTACCCGTATCACTTTACCTAGGCTAAAAATGAAATACAGACCCGTAGTTAAAATATGTTTTTCTAAAAAATTTAAAATATTTTAGAAATGTAAATGTTATAATATTTTGATTTAAATTTGATTAAAAATTATTTTTGTAAAGCATTATTGAATTCTTAAAATTTATAAGTGAAATAAATTAATGGTAAAGTTAGAAAATCTGAAATGTAAGTTATTTTGGGAAATTTTAATTTGGTGATAATTAGAATTTAAATTAAATATGAAATATGATAAATTCATGATAATTTGGATTAAAGTGAATTTAAATGATTTTATAATATATTAATGATTTTGAATAAAGTTAAATTGTGAAATGAATGAATATTTAAGTTGAAATTTTGAAATATAACTAAAATTGGAAATTTGTGAATTTGGCTTAAAAGTGAATTTTAAGTTAAGTAAATAAAAATGGAATTAAGTTATATTTGAAAATTTAAACTTAAGTGTTAAGTTAATTTAATTTAATGAATTTATAATTTAATATTGGAATTTAATAAGTGAATTATTATTAAATTTTGATTTTCGAATGGAGGTTTAACTTTATAAAATCATGAATATAAGGGTATTTGAATGATTGTTTTAAAGTGAAATTATACGATTTTATAAGTTAAAAATGATTTATATAAAAATATAATTGTTTGTGAAATTATACTGAATATTTGAAGTTAATTAACTGCATTTCTGAAATGCTATTAATTCTAATGTAAATGATAATACAACATTTGTAAATGTTGTAGTTGATAATAATGAACCAAATGGCTAAATTTAATTAAAGGCTATTATAGAATTTTTGTAAATGTTATAATGGTTGAATTTAACTAAGTTTATTTGAAACTAATGTAACCTTATTACAGCATTTTAAATGCTGTCTTTTGTTAAATTGAACTGTTTTAAATGTGACTTTCCGTAGCATTTTCTAAATGCTGCGAAAGTTGAATTTTCATTGTTTTAATTAATTCAAGTGAACGAATGAACTTTGAAAAGTTAAATTGTTGGTAATTTAATAATTTAATTATTAAATATAATAACTTCATTTTATGATTTAAAATGAAGTAATTTGTTTCGAAATATAAACTATTTTGAAATATGATATTTTGATATTTTGAAATGGATTTTTGAATGATATTGAATTTTGAAATGATATTTGATTTCGAAGTATAAAATACCATTTTGAAATTTTAACCACGAGATGTATTTAATTTATAGTTTAACTGATCCTTAAAGGATGGCGATCCCAAGCATCCTTTGAGTTATTGTGCATTTCTACTACAGGTCACTTGAGTTGGTTTACATTATATAAGTATATATTATCTTGACTCGAGTGTTTTGTGTTTTACTTTACGCTCGGGTCAGCCTGAGTATTTACAGCTTAGCTTTGGATCTATTTCTGGAGCTAGGAATCACTGGAGATTCTGCTTGTCTAGTTATCTGTTCCTTTCAGTTCAGTTGTTCTATTTCAGTTCTGGTATTCATAAACTTCTATTTATTTGAGATTTCTATTGTATATGTTTTCAAACAAATATTATGTATTATGTTTTGGGAGTTTTTTATAGTAGCTTCATGAACTACTATGGTTTTTATATTCCGCTGCGAGTTATTCTGATATGTTCTGTGTTTGTGATTCTGTATATTTGATTTCATTTGCTCCAAATTTATTTACAATTTGTTATTTTGAATTATTCAAGTCAGACATGTGTGGATTATTGTCGATTTGAATGGTCCAAAATAGTGGGTCGTTACATAAATACTTGTATAAAACTATCCATATCTTAATAGCGTAAGTATATTCACCAAACACTGAGGAAGATTCCCTTTTCATACAATCCTAAATCATTTATTAACTCCATTATAAATTTTTAAAACCATTTATAAACTATTTTATAAATCTCAAGAACCATTTATAAAACTCTTTTATACATCCCAAAAATCATTTATGACCCCTTTATAAATCTGTAAAATCTTTTATAAACTCCTTTAATAAATTTATAAACCCCTTTCTAAAATTCTTTTATAAGTATCTAACCATTTATAAAATGCTTTTACTTTGTAAAATCTTCCTTTAAGCCCTTAAAACATTTTCGAAAACTCCCCTTGTAAAACCCAAGTCCGTTATAAAACTCTATTTATAAATCTCGAACCTTTATAAATAAATTCCAGTCATTTATTTTAAAACACTATTTTATAATAATAAACAGTATAAATAAATAGTAATTAACTTCAAAACATCTTAAAGATAATAGTTAATAATTTCAAAACATTCTTAATAAAACAATAATAATTTATCTTAAACATTATTATAAATAATAATAATTAATTTCCAAAATTTAAATAATAATTATAATAAATTTCAAACCATATTAATAATTTAAATAATTAACTTTTCAAAATATTAAAATATTGTTAAACAACCTTAAACAATATTAATATAAATGAACAACCTTTAAAACATAAATATACCTCCTTGATAAAAATCCATACTTAAATTTCAACATAATCATTTCCATATTTATAAAGCTATATTTATAACTCTCCAATATTTTATAACATGTCGTTTAACATCTCCAAATCTATCCTCACTTTCAATTCCCCAAATTAGAATCAACTATTTTTCTAAAACAGCATCCCACACATTATCATAAACTCCAGTTTGATTTATTTTCCCCATTCTATCCAATGATAATGGTTTCCTTTCATTTATAAACACCATTTATAAATTTATCATTCTATTAATAAAATACAATTTTGTAAATCTTCACTTTATTTATAAGTTGCCACATTTATATACCATCACATTTATAAATTTCCACATCTATAAATTAATCTTAATATATGTGTGTGTATGTACACACACACACACACATACATCACTTTATATAAATGGTTAATAAATATTTATACCAAATTATTTTTATCTTCTTTTTAAACCATATCCTTTTCTATAAAAGATGAACTTGGTTTTAAGATTTGAAAAATCTTTATTCATAGTTCAACAATGTCTATTTAAATATTTTAAAAACTATTAATTTATAATCTCTAAAAGTCATACTTTTAATTATTTTAAATAAATTCCTTCTTTAAATAATTCAAGGATAATCATTAAACACATATAATTTACAAAATCATTTGAAATCCCTTTTTAAATCAAAATCATTATTTTTAGTATTTTAAAATTCCAAAAATAAGGCATAGTGCTACTAAAGCACTAATTATGCAAAATCATATCCATGTCATCAAATATGGCATCCAACAAGTAAAATATCATAATATATATGAAAAGTAAAATCAACAGTGTGAGAAATCCACTTGGATCCCTCCAACCTATTCCCCTGCATCACATACAGTATATAACCAAATAACATAAATCAACCGCTTCGAGGTGGGATCGTATACAAAGATCATCCACTCTTACATGGGAACGAAATAGGATCTCATCCGCTCCAGGGGCGAGAATATATCGAAACTAACAAATAAAACAGTAAATCATTCAAATAATCAATAACAATCATCAACAAAATATCCACACATCTAATAAATAATTTTTAACAACTATACAATATTTTTGGTTAACTAAAGGTGAGTTTAACTAATTATTGATTCCAAATTTCGTAAAAGCGCTCTGGTTCAAGTTAAAATGGAATAGACGTTCAACTTTAACCCAATTTCCTATGAGCTCCAGATCCATCCAGTCCAACTCCATAACATAGTATTCGTCAATACGATTGCAATGCAACCTGTCATGTTCCATTTCGACCTCGTATGTATATTTTTATAAACATTTGATTTTTAAACTAATTATTAATTACATTTTTTAACAATAATTAATCATACGTTTAAACCTAATCCTTTCCCCCTTTTATTCAAATAGCACTTTTCAGGCAACGAATTGAACTCGCGACCTTCGTCGCTCCACTGTCGCCACCTGGCACCTCGGATCGCCACTACACTTCGCCCGTCGAACGTTCCAACCAAGAGCTACCCCGTTCCACTGACCTCCTCCCTTGAATCGCCTCCGTCACCAAGAAATCGACCATGACAACACCGCCGTTCGTGGCAAAATGTCGCTGCCTCGCTGCGTCAAACTCGATCACAACCGTTGAAAGTTTCCATCTTAACCTCACCAACATTTTTGTAATTGGGGGTTCGGCCTGAAATGGCCTGTGGTGGTTGTGATTTATGGTGGCCGTTAGATGGAAGAGGATGGAAACCGTGGCTACATCTTCTTTAAAAAATTTCCTTTTTTTCCTTATTTAAAACAGTTGGAACGAGAGGGATAAGGAAGCGTTTAAAAAGAAAATTAGGGATGGTGAGGTATGGTCATGAACAGTGGAAGCATGGGCTGGCATGGGCTAGGGCATGGACATATATGTGGTTAATATATATATATATATATATATATTAAAAATATCAAGCTTTAAATGTCTAAAAATCTCGAACTCCTATCGAGACGTGCCGCTTGATATTCTATAGGTAATACCCTTATTTTGAATACACTGGAACTAGTCCCGAGGCCTAATTTAATTATATACAGAAGATAGCTTTTCAAACCCAATTATACTATATAAATTCCTAAAATTAATTTATATGCGTTTCAAACTCATACGAACGCACGATACATCCGATCGCCATGAAATTCGTTGGCATACAAAAATTCATTATTACGGATCCAATGGAATTGGTTTCGTCCAATTCCAAGACAGTTCCCCGAAAGGCTATTTTTCACGTTAGTTAAAACGAACTATATTAAAAAAACCAAATTAATCACTTTTAAATCTAATTTTAAAATTTTACTATCTTTATTCTTATTCAAATAGAATTTAACTCAACTTCCAAAATTATTCTTATTCACATTAAATTCAAGATTTATTAATTTAAACAATTCCAATTATTCAAATAACCCTTATATTTGAAATTCAAGTTATTTAATTTATAAAAATTAACTTTTTAATATTTAAAATCAACTGAACATTCCAACTCAAATGATCGAAATTTTGGGTTGTTACATTATATAGAAGTTAACTCAACTTCACTGATCACCAGTCGGACATTGTCTAATTAAGTCTAATTACTTCTTAATCATATATCATTATGTATCATTGGGAGAAGTGACTTTTGAGATTGAATCTCATTTGTTTTTGGATACTATGGAACTCCTGTCAAATATACTCAGATCGAATCATTTTATTTTCTTTTGCACATTCTGTTTTTTACTTCCATTTTATATCTATAAACTTATCATAGACATACTATATATGTATCTAATACACATTTCCATGTCTACGATAATTCATTAGGTGAATTTAACAAAATATATGGAACAATATTGGTATCATTAGACCTATGATTGCATATATCTATATGTACCAATCATAAGAGTTCACCAACTCTTACCCTTAATCGTCTGAGATACAATTCACCAGTACATATGATTCATAATCATATGATTATAGAATTGTTCCTTGAAATTGGGTCTCGATCTGTAATTCCAACATAAATGTAGGATTTCATATACTTCTATATTTTCTAATGCATCATTTTTTTTATAAATACTATTATTATATATTTATTTCATAACGAATATTCATAATATTCAGATTAAAATAAAACCATATCTATTTTTGTCAATACTAAAAATACGTAATATTTCAAAAATAATATTTGGTATCTTTACAAAAGAAATTTGTGTAACTTGAAGCATCCATTAGGGAAGTGTTGCATTTTATGCACCCACTATTTACTCCGTTACTATGGTAGCATATGAAATATGAAGCTCCACTCACCCACTTACTACGGAATTTTATTTTATGCACTGTAACCAGTTTACAATCAAGAGTCTTAAATCAAATATCTAAAAATTAGAGAAATAACTTTCATAAAAAACATTTTCCTATATTAAAACACATTTTGAATATAAATCACATTTCCATTCCATATCAAGTATCTTTTAGTATTTTATACAATTCATGTTTCCAATGTCTCTTAAAAAAGTAGAGGTGACCATTCACTCTACTCATCCTTATTGTGTCTAAGTTACATCCACTCTGATATATTCTCTTTCCTTTCCAAAATAGTCGAGCCATTTAAAGGAAACCCTTACCACAAGACCACATCGAACTCTTTACTAAAATGCATCTGGCCATCCTTAATATTTATTGGTATCAAATAAGTTGCACCTTATGCAAACTGATCAATATGACATTTCAACGATTGAATTCCTAGGTTCATCTTGCAACTCTTGGTCTAGTGATACATGTAACACAACAAGATCATTATTGTAATCAGTCATATTGAATTCACGATCTCGTATTATGGTTTACTTGCTTATTTTGGATGAACTAATTTTATCAAAGCTTCGTACATTACAAATCTTAACTATTTACTGTATAACATTTATATTCGGTCGAATATGGATCAAATATCCATATTCTTGTATTACTTAAGATTACAAAAACTCATTAAAGAAAATACATAGTCTGATACAAATAAACGCTTAAGCGACCAAGGCACAAATGTTCTATCAGATTCATAAATGGCTCTTGCACGAGACTTGAAGTGACATAAAATCCGTCGATAAATATATTTTATATTTCTATGTTGGTCTTTATTTAGTTCAATTGCATATTTTAACCAATAAACATTTTATCGATTAAATTAGTTGAACAAATTTATCCAAGTAGATTATTTTAATTTGTACAACACATATTCTTACAATTTTAGAAAGCTTAAATGTTATCATTTCGTTTTTCTAATAAGGCTCCAACAAGATTTTTATATTTCTTAAAATCTTAAAAAAACATAGAAATCTTTTAATTTCCATAATGGTTTTAGGACTCGCTTATCTTTGGTTTCTAACCATGAGGAAACTCGACATATCACAGAACTACATGTGATGGATAACACCTTATTAATTGTGTTGTATACAGCTCCTAACCCGTGATCTTTGTCATAATCTCATTTCAACCTTGAGGAAACTCAATAATCAAAAGAAATTATTCGCTCATACCAATTATTTCGCGATGGCCAAAGTATAATGCATGTACCTAGAGGATACACAACAAACACATGCATGTATCTTACCTCATCTGTTCAATATATTAATAGTACTACATATAACACCTCTAGCTTGGGGAAATTCAACAACTAAAGAGTATGAAAGTAATTTACTTATATATATAAATAGTAGAAGACAAATAATATATTAAGGATTCAAAATCTTTAATATACATACACACACGTTAAATGATATCGATTTAGGGAACAATGTATCTCATATGAAATATACTCATGATCCATGTGTTGGATACACTTGAAATCATGGTATACGTACAATACATTTGTACTTGTTCTTTAAACCTAAGTTGGATTTTTACAGTCCACTTAAGTTTATACATATATAGTTATATAAGTATTAACTTATTTATAACTTTTATAATTTGATTCACTCATATAATATATACATGTATCTTATTAATTAAATATTATTTTATTAATTTTAATTCCTGTTAATTAAATCAAATTTAATTAATTTAATTTATTTTGTATGAAATTTCTAAAATTTTATATTACTCATCTTAAACTATTTAGTTTGTTTATCAACTATAACAATTATAGTTTGTTTATGTGTACATATCAATATACGAATACAATTTAATTAATTAACTTTTAAGTAATATTATTTAATGGATTTTATTAATTAATAATTTTAAATAATTTTTTAATTAAAATTTTCTATTTAGTTTATCATAAACATAATTAAGATAAATAAATAACTACAACAATTATAGTTTACACAAATATCACTATATATATTTTAATCGGATAGCTTTTAATTAATTATTTTATTTAATTAAGTCAATCATATTAATTTAGTTTTAAATTTCAAATTTTCGTAACTAATTATTTAATTTTCAAAACAGCTTTGAAAATTTTGATAGCATTTTATAACTTCTATAAAATTTCCATTTTATATTTTACAATTAACTTTTAAATTCAAAATATTTTTAAGATTTTCAAATAGATTATGACAATTAGTGTAAGGGTCATACTTAATTCGGGTCTTTATACCGGGGTAACCTTTGGGCTTACTACATCCTTCAAGCTAGGCCTATAGTTGGGTAGGGAAGAGTACTTGTTTCTCAAATCAAACCTTGGACATCTCCTTTTTAAACACTCGACTAAATGTGTAGGTTTTGATTAGTTAGCCCTATTATTGCTAATTTAGACCACATAGACCATTCGGGTTCCGATACTATTAAAGGAACCAGGCCAATCTAACGGTGTTTAGAGAGTTGCAGGGATGGGGTTTCGTCACCCTCAGCATAGATATCCTTAGCTAGGAAGCCAAATGCACTAGAGTATATGCATTTAGAATGTCTTTAATAGGAGCGCCTCCAGTAGGCTAAAAGAATACCAATATTACTCAACGAGCCGAAGATATTCTCGAAAGAGCTTGTAGGTGGTGTCACCACACCGATTGGTGCTAGACTTGGACTGGGAGCCTACTGAGAAGTTAGATAACCAATCATGTTGGGCGAGGTGGGACAGGAACTATATCACCTTTGGGGTATGTCTTCTCATATGATTTGTTCTTGCCCAAACCATAGTCTTCCTCTTCATCATCCACATCATCTCCTGTGTCCACTTCCTTTTTTTCTCCTTCTCTCTCTTTCTTCTTCTCCTTTACTTCTTATCCTTCTCTTTCTTCTTCTCTTTCCTCTTCACCTCCTCTTCCTTTATTTCCTTCTCTTATCTTTCTTTATTTCTCTTTCTTCTACATCAACATTTACTTCGCCTCTTGGTCTTCACTATCGCCTTGACCGTTGCTATCGGAATCATGAACAGGGGAAAAAGGCCCGACAATTGCTCGAGTTTTCTTAGATGGGAGTGGAAGAGGAATAACATGTCTATCAGAGTGTAGAAGGTCATACCAGCGAAGCCTCCCATTTTTAAGCAAGAAGGAAGTAGTGCAAAGCTAGTATTTAACTTCTTTTAAGAGCGCTAGAGTGTTAACATGTGTGCTACTATCGTCTCAATCAGGAATGTCTTTGAAGAGCCTGGAAAAGAAGTTAAGCGTTTAGATAAAGAAAATATGGATGTAGGAAAGATGGTATAAAAATAGACTTACGAAAATCTAACCAGAGGCAGTTGAAAACATAAAGACAGCAAACGAAGAAGTGTTCAATTTTGAAGTAATTGCGCTTGTTGTGAAGTGCCTCGATAACCTTGCAATGATTATATGCTTCACCGATCAACAAGGAAGAGGATTCATATCTCTTTTTAAACTTAGCAGATAAGTAAGCTCCCCGAAGGTTGGGGAAGATTCTATTTCATCACAAAGATGACATACAAGGAACTGAGTAGAGAATATCATTGGAGTGTACCTACTTCAGAGCCAGCACATTCTCTTATAAGAAGAATTTAAGGAACTCATTGAATGTGGAATAGCTCCATCTAAGCACATGTATTTTTTCCACACAATGTAGCCTTGAGGTGGATTGTGCGCTTGTTGATCGATTGCTGGCATTAGTATGTTACTATGTCAAATTTGGTGATGGTGATAGATAGAATGAAGTTCGTGTGTTATGCAACGTCTTACTCAGAATTTTAGTTCGCTTTGATTTGTGAATATTTAGTTTATTTTAAATATTCAATTAATGGTTTTAATAATTAAATAACTCTCTATTAATAACTAATGATAGTAAATTCATTTTTGAATTTTATTTACATAAATAGGTAATTCGGTGGAAAACAGAAAATGTGATCGAAACTCGCTTTTCGGATTTTTAGTTTTTTATCGAACGATAAGTTGTAGAAAGTTGTATTATCCTTGCATACTTTAAAACAACATTTTAATGGTTAGAGAAAACATTTGTATTTAAAATGTAAAAATAAATAAATAATGATAAGAAGAATTAATAAATTTAAAAATTTATTTAAATTTAAAAATGAAAAGATGGATTTGAAATTTGAAAGATTCATTAAGTATGAAAAAAACCAAAGTACGTGGGTCATTCCAAGATCCAACATATCTTCGTATGGTTAGTGCATTGTCTTTGAAAGATGGCACTTTGGTGGCTTGAGATATGATGGAAGTGTTGAAAACTTGATTTAAGGGCATTTTGGTTCAAGGGCATCTCTATTTTATTTTTATTTTCATTTATTTATTTAACCTATTAGTTATACACTCCTCTCATTTCATATTTCATACTTCATCTTCTTATTATCAACTTTATTTTATTTCACTCAAGAAGATTTAAAGTTTTATCTTAGATTTTGAATTTCAAATAATTTAGGAAGGTGAGATCTTCATTCTTTGTTTACTATTTTTTTATGAAGTATTTGAAAATTTTACTTATAGCTTGGTTGTGATTTTAAAAAAATATCTCTCATGTTTAAAATAATTGCTTTAAATCATATTTTGTTTTGGAAATGCAAGAAAATGCTAGCTATAAGTTGATCAAACACAGAAATATTGGCACTACTCCATCTCTTTCTCTTTTCTTTTTCCCGTTCTTTTTCAAAAAATGAAAAATGATTTTCATCCTATAAATTCATAAATCAATATCACTCAAACCGTTTAAAATTAGCCAAAATGATCTACTAGAAAGTTGTTTGTCATAGTGTCTAATTTTTTTTAAAGATAGTCGGGTGTCGTTTCATCAAATAGGGTGGGAGATATATGTCGATTTTAGGAAGTTGTCGTATGATGTTAGTTTTTCAACAAGCTCATATTGACAAACGAGTTTCACAATCATGATCATATCCGCAAGTCGAGATTTTTAAGGCTAGTCATTGTAGTTTAGGGTATTGGATTGTGCTATGGTGGTTAGTCGATCGATTTTCGGTAATATATTAAATTCTGACGATCAAAGCGTCTAGGGTAGGTGCTATGTAACTGGGAGGAGGCTAAGGTCAAGGCAGTGGTGTGGGCAGGGTCGTTAGAGGAACGGTGGACGGTGGTGGCCAACGAGCTCAAGTAGGGTTTGGATGATGTTGTTTGGGTCTCGGTTGTTGGGTTACAGGCAGCGGTAGAAGTGGTTGATTTTGGCATGGTCGAGGCTGGAGGCAAGGTAGAGGATTGCGTTGCTACTAACGGTGGTGGCGTGGGTCTAGGTGGTTGAAGCGGTGGGTCGAGCTTGAATTTCATGCTTGAGTTAAAATTGGTCATGCATTTTTTTTCAATTGGGTACTTGGGTCGGAATTTGGGGAAGATGATAGGAGGTGAAGGTGAGCTGGTAGCTGAGTCGAGCACAGCGAGGCGAATTTGTGGTGGAATCTGATTGACGATCGAGGATCGGAGGTGGTGGTGGAGGCATGCACGTGCATGTTCATGCAATATTTTCTTTGGCGCTGATTTTTTTGTTTAGGGCACATTTGAATTTGGTATTTGAGTTTGAGGATAAGAAGTTTTTTTGTGTTGAGTCAAGGAAGTGGGCCTTAGGCCGAGTGGTTTTGGTTTCAATATTTTAGTAAACAATTTTTTTTAATTAAGTTGGTTTTAAACTTTAAAAAGCTATAACAAACTAAAATTTAGATTCGTTTTAGCCGTAGATTTTGGCACTTGATTCGTATTAGCTAGCAAAACACCTTAGTACCATTACCTGATAGACTTGTTAAAGTGTAAAACAATGATGAAATGTTAGTATTGAATTTAATTATAATAACATAGATAAACAATTTTATTTTAGAACTGACATCCCATTAACAGAATAAAACATCATTCTGCTATATTTACATTTGATTATACTATTGGACATCAATTTAGCAGAATAAATTCCCGTTCTGCCATTTTATTAATTTAAACATTTATTTATATGCTAGTTGATTTATTTTGGTTAAATGATGTGTTATCCATCGACTGTTAAGTATGGATTTTATTTATATATATGTTGCTTATGTAAATATCTGTGATATGACTTAGAATGTTGAACTGAAATCAGTGGTTGCTTGTTTAAGCACCATTGTGGTCCTTAAGCCTTTTTCCAAATTTGAAAACCTATGGTTTCAAATTTACTTAAATTTTATAATAAGTTTGAGTTTAATTATTTTATAAATAATTTTTTAGTTAATTAATTGATTACTAGAAAAAAAGGTACAGAGTTAATTAATCTTTTAATTAATGCTGTTTTTAAAAGTTAATTAATCATTTTAAGAATGGTGTTTAAAGTTAATTAATTATTTTATAAGATTTATGTTAATTTATACTTCATTTAATGATGTGTTGAAAGGTTAATTATTTAATTATTTTGTTGATGATATTTGAAGTTAATTAATTATTTAATAATGGTTTAAAATTTATTAGTCTTTTTAGTAATAGTTTTTAAATTAATTAATTATTTATTAGTAGTGTTTTAAAGTTAATTAATTATTTACTAATGGGGTTTTAAAATTTATAAATTATTTATTAGGGAGGTTTTAAAGGTAATAAAATTATTAAACAAAAAGTGTTTAAAGTAATAAATTGTTTTATAAAGTGAATTATTATTAATGAAAAGTTTGTTGAAGTTAATTGGAAAGAGATCCTAGAATTTTGGAAAAAAGGTTTTCGGTTTACAAAACTTTGATTTTATATGAATTGGATCACTTATGAAAATCAAGTTTATGAAATTAATAAATAATCCTTCCTACTTATAGTGGCATGGAAGCCTTTTTCCATACTTAACACGAAGGATAAATGGTTTGAATTTATGGTAAACAATGTTTTAAATGACATTATTTTTGATCCATTTCACATGTTTTTAAATAGGAAATCATTCTTAAATATTTTATGAATATACTTATACCATTGTATAAGTATATGATAAAGTTTTCCAAGTATAGAAAGTAAATTGGTTTGAGGATATACTTATACCGGTGAGATAAGTATATGAATATTTTATAAATAATCAAGGTGATTTATTAAATGAGGATTTATTAAATATGCTTGGCCTATCCCACAGGGAATTAAATCTACGTTTGATTAGTTGTTTACTTGATAGTTAAATAACCAACTATCAAATCTGGACCCATTTTTAACTCTGGAAATATCTAGGAGAAACCCGAGAATTACATGGTATAGTTATCATTGTTAATGTTACTGTACATATAAACTCATGTGTTCTTCTAGGACAAATGATAAGGCAATCAGTCCACTTAAACGGTTAGAAGGTGGTCTTCGCTCTTATGTATTGTCTGTTTATTTAGAAAGAACCGGAATTGAGTTTACCAGAAACTATCGAATGCTGGTTCGAAGAGACCAGGATTGGATAAGTATGAATTATCTGAAAACCATTTCGAACCAGCTCAAGCGTTCGAATTGAAGACATCTTGAAGATGATGGAATCGAAGATGGAGCTTTTTAAAGTGCTAGTGCAACTTTCCACTAATCCCGAGGGTGATTAGAAAATGAATGTAGTAGAAGCAGTGTCTTTGGTTTGTTCATATGAAGAGCAACTTGTATGACTGAATGCTAGCATTGCATTGTCGCTAGGAGGCTAGTGCTAGCATTTCGAGTGGGATTTATATGGAAAGATAGAACATAACTTCAAGCCTCACAACCCGGTAATGACTAAAACAAGGGATATGATTTAGAGGTACGTGGTTCGCTACCATTAAAAGTTGTCATTCCTCGATCTAGAATCGATATTTAATGATTTGGTATGTATATGCGCGGGAAGAGTGGGGCCAGGGGCAATAGGTTTGCAGCCTTTGTGCCCAAGGAATGATGTAACCCAGCTTGTCACGTTTGAGGGGCAGGCCGGCTCTGATTTGATGGGGGCTCCATGTGAGTCCCTCAGTACATTTGTCTAGAGGTGCACTATGGCAGACGGTACCCCAGTAGCCATGTCATTTATGGAATCCAATCTCTTATACGTGCCTTATGGACTTAGTTGTGCCTAACTACTGGAATGTGAGATGCAAGCATTTCAGCTATTTTATATATTTATTTCAACCCATAGACATTATTATAATATCATGTGATTTTCTATGAAAATGTTTTGGTTATCATAAGGTAAAAATCCATCTGTATTTATGTGCGACATGGTCTAACGAGATAACTAATTTTTTTGAAAGGTTTTATAAGATATATTAACCCTTATGATTTCAGTTTCTCACGCTGGTTTAACAAACTGTTTCGGGTGTTATTTTCTTATAATACTCGAGTCAGATCCAAGTATTTTCAGAGTTGACATTGGATGCTTTGGAGCATCATGTGACGAGCTGGATGCCTCCATGACGAACTTTCATATTTTAATTCCGCTATATTTTCTTGTTTTCATTTATCAGCATTTCTAAGGATATACTATTATAACTGTTCAATCTAACGATAGGGTAGACTCTGATGTTGTTTCAATATCAAAGTTTTCTTTTGTAAAGATAATTTGGATTTTATAGATTACTCATCATGAAGTGAGATTGGTCTCTGTCTATTCTTTTCTTTCACCGCAACAATCTATCTTTCCAGCACTTGAATTTTCAATATGTGAATAACGAGGATGGATTAGTATCGACTCTTAAAGGACAAAAAGGCAGGTCGTTACTTATAGTATTAGTGCTTAGATTGAGCAAACACTTAGGCCTTGATAGGGTAAACTCATTAGAGATAGGGTTAGTAAGACCATAAAATGAGTTTGAGTATCTATGTATATAAGGGAGCATATTTGTTAGTGCTATAAAAATGTTTCACATTTGGTTGTTTGATCTATTGAGTGGTTTATGAATTCTAGTCGGTGCGTCTGGCCAACATTGCCGATAAGGATTTATAAACACTGGAACAAGGCCAACCGACAAAATATTGTATTGAAACTGGTAAATGAAATAATTTTACCCAGGATTATATTATACATATAAAAGAATAATTTTCAAAAATAGATATAATCATCTGGTTGTGATTGTTGTTAGGGTATGATAATATTTATTTGTTAGCATTTGTAAACGATACCTTTTCCCAACATAAATCCTGTCTGAAAGTGTATTCTAAGGATATCTTACTATATTCAGGTGGTAAGGAATGAGTACACAAGGAGGACATGGACAGAAAATAGGAACAATGATTAAGGATGGCAAGACTGGTAGAAAAAGCCACCGGACCAGCTGTTGTTCCGTAGGAAGTGATATTTGAAGTTCACAAGAACCCAACAACCTCATCCATAAGCAGCATCAGCAATAACCAAAAACAAACGAGGAAATTTCTACCGCATTGGAAGAAGCCTTAGAAGGACAAATCAAAAGAGAAGATTATTTGTTTTAAGTGTCATAAGAAAGGGCGTTTTTTAAAAATTGTACATATGAAGGGAAGGGACAAGTGATTCCCACAATTTGAAAGAAACTTTGCTTCTTCTGCCATGAGCTAGGACACATCCAGAAGCATTGCCCATGATGAAGAGGGTATAACAGCTGGGGGTTTACCAAAAGGAAGATATCATCCGTCTCGAAAGGGATAAAGAGAGAAAGGCTTACGTGGGTAGATGTGGGGGACCTATGTGGGTGGATGTGAGGAACCTCTAGTTTGGATGGGTATTTTAGTAGGTACCTTGGATTTGTATTAGGTATAGATAGTAAACATGTCTAGCATGTCCCCTTGGATTCATTTCGGTATGATATTAAGTTATTATGGGCTTTCCTTTAAAATATTCTTTTTAACTTAGAAAATGGTTAATTAATAAAGATTTAATCAGATAATTGTATATACTCTTAGGATATAGTAGAGTATGACACAAGTTTAAATCTTAAGTTACATTTTATGAAATATCTTCATAAATAATTTGGAAAAATAAAATAAAATTGATATAATTAAGAACCAATAAGAATAACTAAGTTGTACGTAGATCATTTCTTCACACAGTTCTAGATCCAAAATTCGAGTCCATGACTTTGATGTGATTCACATCGACTCGAATAAGGATTTACCACTTGATTCTAGATGATGGACACTGGGTGAGGGTTGTTGATATGGAATCAAAGTTTCCAATCATAGTATATGGCTATGTAAGGAGAATGGAAGTTTCTAATAAAGAAGCCTGATCAGAGTCTACACTAGGAAAATCGGGTGAGTAATACTAGTTCGAAAAAGAAGTTATGTATTCGAGTAAGTGATCGAATCATATATCGCATATGAATGGTCTATGTGCATTATACGGGCTTTAGTAAAAGCCTAAAAGATTCTATTTGGGTTTATTTCTTTCTAGATTTGGGGTTGTGGCGAAATTTCGGGGTCAAAATTCTTTTAAGGGCGAAGAATGTAACAACCCGGAATTTTATCTCGCTTTGATATGTAAATATTTATTAATTTTAAATATTCAATTAATGTTTTTAATAATTAAATAACCCTCTTTTAATTAATAACTAATGATAGAAAATTCATTTTTGAATTCTGTTTGTATAAATAAGTAGTTCGATGGAAAACTGAAAATGAGACCGAAACACATTTTTCGGATTTTTTTAAGTCATAGAAAGTTCCAATACCCTTGTATACTTTAAAACAACATTTCAATGGTTGGAGAAAACATTTATAATTGAAATGCAAAAATAAATGCACGTTCATGCAATGTTTTCTTTGGCTCCATTATTCTGTTTAGGGCAAATTTGATTTAGGGTTTGAGGAGGAGTTTTGTTTGCGTTGAGTTTGGGAAATGGGCCTTAGGTTGAGTGGTTTTGTTTTAAATATTTTAGTAAATTAATTTTTTTAATCAAATTGGTTTTAAACTTTAAAAAGCTATAACGAACTAAGATTTATATCCGTTTAACCTGCGGATTTTGGCACTTGATTCGTATTAGCTAGTAGAACACTTTAGTACCATTACCTAACAAATTTGTAAAAGTTTAAAATAATGAAGAAATGTTATTATTTAATTTAATTACAATAACATAGATAAGTAATTTTATTTTAGAACTGACATCCCGTTAGTGGAATAAAACACTGTTCTGCTATATTTAAATTTTATTAGACTATTGGACATCTATTTAGCAGAATAAATTCACATTCTGCCATTTTATAAATTTGGACATTTGTTTATATGCCAGTTGATTTATTTTGGTTAAATGATGTATTATTCATTGACTGTTAAGTATGTATTTTATTTACATATATGTTGCTTATGTAAATGTTCAAAATGGACTTTCTATCGATTAAAAAACCACCAATTATATTATTATAAAAATCGCAAGTGCACGACGTACAATCGTAGTACGTATGAGAGTACGGGTCGATCCCACAAGGAAAGCAAAAATTTCAAAATCACTCAATCAAATTATCCCAAATGTTTGAAATTTTTTTAACAAAAAATTTGTTAAAAACAAGAGAAAAATGGAATTTAAAACTATGATATTAAAAGGTAATTCATACGAAAATCCCTTCTAATGATCATACCAATCAACAAAAAATGAATTTATGATCTTTGTTTTTAAATCACTTGTGAATTAGTTTGATTTATTTGTTATAAGTATGGCCTAATTGTGATATTGACTTACATAACTTAAACCATCTAACTTTAATACACCCACTAAATCCACTTATCCAATCTAATGAAGATGATTATGAAATTAAAAATAAAATCTATTTTAAGCATGATCTATTTACTATGAATTAGTAACATAGAACATCAAATTTTGATTCTAATTTCAATTTCATCACCGAAATCATATTTAGATGAAAGGGTAACTTGTGTTTATGTTTAATTAAGCACAACCCATTTGTTATGAACAACATAAGCAATCAAATTCACTAATAAACCACAAAATTCCATTAACATCAAAATTTCTACTAAGCACAAAACAAGAAATCATAAATGAAATCGTTATGTTAATTTTATATGATTTAAGAGAGCTTCATTACCCCTGAATTGAAGGGGTTTAACTTCTTATATTTGAATACGTATTAACATAAATTAATTTCAACATTAAAAAAATGAAAGGAAAAACTAATTAAAAGGGAAGAAAGCTAATTAAAAAGAAGTAGAGAGCTAACTAATTGCATAAAAAATAAACACTAATTGCATAAGATAATCTAAACTACTAACATAAAATAAAAGGAGATATGAAATAAAATAGAATTGAAAAATAATTAAATAAGAGTGCATAAAATAAAAGAGAAGGTTAAGAAGCCATTAAAGATAAGAGAAATTTTATTTCTATTTGGTGGCTACAACTATGCATAAAAGATGATACCTTACATGAAACATAAGAGGGTATTTATACAAGTCTAAAACCCTAATCTCTTTTTAGGGATCTACCAAAAATGCCCTTGACTTTGTATAGCCTCCAAGTCATCATTAATGTTTAATTAATCTCCCACTAACCATGCTTTTGCTTTAAAATGTGGTCCATTAGCAAGCGGTTAAGTGTGCTCCTCCATGTTAATTTAATTCCTTCTTTTATTCATTTTTTTGAATTCCATAGTTTGTGCATGCATATATCCATGAATTTTCTTCTAATTTGCACGCAATTTCCTATAAAATTAAATTAAATTATGCAAATAAATTTTCTCAAAATAAATACACACACAAAATGATCGTTTTGCCCAAATGTAGATGAGTGAATGTTGATTTGAAAACGCTTTTGTATTTTGGTTCAAACGTGTAAAAATACCCTAATATGCCTTTTATTTTAATAAAAGAAGATTAAATATGGGAGTAAAATTATACATTTTTACATGCACATCAAATACCCCCACTCCTATCTTTTTATTCGTCCTTGAATAAACTAAAACTAAAATAAATCTATTTTCGTAGGAAGCACGATTGCATTTTGGGTATGCAATAAGCCGTTAAACCTCTAGGTGTCCCTAGTAGAATAAGTGTTGTCTCATGAGGGATTTCAGTGGATACTACCCACAAAATCCAAATGGATATGCAAAGTTCCTAATGCAAGTTTTATTTACAGAAATATGAGTGCAAGTTTTTATTTAAAAAATGAATAACTTACTTTTTAAATTAATATGAAATAGTAATATACAAGTCTCGGACATCATCAGGAAATTTCAGTCTTTTACTAATCAAAACTTCCAACAATAATTTAGTTATCATCACAATTGGACAATAGCTTGGCTAGTTGTTTCGGTAGATAACATAGTGCAACTATGAAATAAATTCTCTAATTGATTGTCAAAGTTTGCAAAGTGGTATCTTTATTTTCTTCTGTAAAACAAGTCAAATCGGTAATGTCAGGATCATGGTTGGATTTCAATTGCTTACTTTATCTTTATTTGAAAAAATATATTAACATTATTATTATCTACATACACCCAACTCGGAAAACTGAGGCCAGATATACCGTTCATGCACTGCCTTTCGGACTTAAATGAGAAGAGTATTGAGCATAGCGAGTGTCCACACCTAGGTGTGTACACTTGAATCTAGGTGTTTATTATTTTTAATTTTTTAAATACATACAACTAACTTTGAAAACTGAGGCCAGATATACCGTTCAAGCAATGCATTGTGGACTTATGTGAGAAGAGTACAGAGCATGACGAGTGTACATGCTTATGTGTGTACATTAACTCTAGGTGTTTTTGTTTTGTTTTTTGTTTTTTTAAAGAGGAGAGAGTTAGACAAAATCATCTTAGCACCACTTGACTTTAAAGATTAAAAATGTTAGCACAAGTACTTTAAATCAACCACTTTTAAACGAAGACTACAATTTAGAATGAAGTTCATATCATCACCTATGAATCTCCCTATATACTAGCTACACCATAGTTTCTAGTAATTTAAACTTTTCTTTTTATTATTTGTTTGAGTTAGGTAATTTTCCAAAAATTTCAATCTCATGACCAAAACTGTATGCTTACTCTATCATGTCTATTCAACAGTAAAGAAAAAATTTGAATTTTTTCTTAGGAAAATAAAAATGATTTTTTTTAAGTTTTTTTTAAAAAAGGAAAGAAATGCAAAATCAAAGCATGTAAAATCAAAATAAACACGAGACTCCCCTGACACTTGATTTTGACTATGTCTCCACAGTCAATGCATAATATAATGAGTGTAAAGGAGAAAAAATTTACATATTTACAAGAGAGGGTTAAAAATCCTTACTGGATTTAGCCTGGCTCATGAAGAATCATGAGCTCCTCCTCTCTATCACTTGCCAATTCCAAGTAAGGCTTTAAATGATGACCATTAATCTTAAAAATTGATCCATCCCTAGGGTTTTCTATTTTATGGCACCGTGTGGAAAATTAGTATGCACCATGTATGGTCCTGTAAATTTTTGCATTTTCATGCAAATCTCTTCTAGTTCACTGATTTGCAATTTTATGTTTTCGCCAGCCTTTTCAAGGTCAAAGTTTATGTTCTTTATTGCCCATATCACTTTATGTTCAAGCTCGACTGGTAAGTGACATGCTTTACCATCTACCAATAGAAAAGGGGACGTCCTAAGATTAGTTTTAAAAGCAGTTCTATAAGTCCAAAGCGCATCTGTCAATTTTTGGGACCAATCTTTTCAATTTTTATTAACACTTTTCTCCAAAATTTGTTTGATTTGTCGATTTGAAACTTCGACTTGACCACAAGTTTGAGGATGATAAGGAGTGGATAACTTGTGGGTTATCGAGTATTTCTTCACTAGAGATCGAAAAGAATGAATTACAAAAATGGGTATCATTGTCACTTATTATCGTGCGAGGTATGCCAAACCAAGAAAAGATGTTTTCTTTTGTGAATTTCACAACTACTTTATGGTTATTTTTTACACGAAATGGCTTCAGCCCATTTAGAAGCGTAATCGATAACAAGAAGAATATGGAGATTTCAGAAGGAGTTAGGAAATAGCCCCATAAAGTCAATTTCCTAAGCGTTAAAGATTTCGATCATAAGGATGGAGGTCAAAGGCATCATGTTTCGTCGAGAGATTTTTCCTATCATTTGACAATGATAACATGCTTTACAAAACTAGAATGCGTCTTTGAAAAGTGTAAGCCAATAAAAGCCACATTAGAGCATTTTTTCCGCAGTTTTCTTAAGACTGAAATGCCCATCACATGCCTGGTTATGATAGAATGAAAGAACACTCCTGATTTCGCTATCTGGGATATATCGTCGAATGATTTGATTGGAACAATACATAAACAAGTATGGATCGTCCCAATAGAAGTATTTCACTTGGGAAACAAATTTGTATTTAACTTGTTTTGATCAAAATGAAGAAGTTTCTTTAGTGACTAAATAGTTCACTATATCCGCAAACCATGGATCGATGGAAACTGAATAGAGTTGTTTGTCGGGAAAGTTCTCGTTGACGAGTAAAGAAGATGGTGCGTTTGAAAGACGACATAAGTGCTATGACAATGTCGGATCTTTTTTTATCTTTGATTGTAAGATCAAATTCTTTAATTAATAGGATCCAATGAATCAAACGAGACTTAGCATCTTTTTTAGCAAAAAGGTACCTAAGAGCGGAATGGTCAGTGTAGACCATGATGTGCGAGCATATCAAATAAGTCGAAACTTTTCTAGTGCAAAAACTACGGCTAGAAGTTCTTTTTAAGTGGTTGTGTAGTTGAGTTGAGCATCATTCAAAATCATAATAGTGTAGTAGATGACGTGGAGGATTTTGTTGATGTGTTGTCCTAGGACAACACTAACCGCAAAGTTAGAAGCATCACATATTATATCAAAAGAAAGATCCCAATTGCGCGAGAAAATGATTGGAGTAGAAATGAGTTCATTTTTAAGACATTCAAAAGAAGAGACACAATTAGAATTGAAATCGAAAGGAATATCTTTTCCCAAAAGAGTAGTCAAAGGTCGAGCAATTTTGCTAAAGTCTTTTACAAAGTGTTGATAAACGCCAGCGTGTCCTAGAAATGATCGAACGTCCTTAATAGATTTAGGAATGGGTAGATTTGAAATGACATCAATTTTTTCTTTATCTACCTCAATGCCTTTATTTGAAATGACATGTCCAAGGACTATGCCTTATTTGGCCATAAAGTTACATTTTTCTCAGTTCAAAGTTAAAAGTTTCTCTTCACATCGATTGAGAACTAGCTCAAGATAATGTGAGCATTTGGAAAAAGAATCTCCAAAGATAGAGAAATCGTCCATGAAAACTTCTGAAAATCGTTCAATCATATCAAGAAAGATACCAACTATGCATCGTTGAAAATTCGCAGGGGCATTACAAAGTCCGAATAGTATATGCTGATAAGCAAAGGTTCCGAAAGGACATGTGATAGTCCTTTTTTCTTGATCTTCGAGAGCGATCGGGATTTGGTTATAACCGAAATAACCATCAGGAAAACAATAGAATTTATGACCGACTAATCGTTCAAGCATTTGGTCGATGAAAGTAAGAGGGAAATGATCTTTACATGTTGCAGAATTTAATTTTCGATAATCAATGCAAACACGCCAACCTGTTTGAATATGAGTTGGAATGAGTTCATTAGCATCATTCATGATAATAGTGAGTCTGGATTTTTTAAGCACGGCATGAATTAGGCTAACCCACGAGCTGTTGGATATGGAATAAATGATACTGTTGTCAAGGAGCTTAAGAATTTCTTCTTGAACCACATCTTTCATTTTGGGGTTAAGCCTTTATGGCGCATCACGAGTAGGTTTGGCTTCATTAATTAAGTGAATGCGAAGTTGAACAATTGCAGTGCTAATTTTCTTAATATCAGAAATGGACCATCCAATTGCTTCTTTGTTTTTTGAAAGAATTGAAAGAAGAGATGCTTCTTGGTCAAGAGAAAGATCAGAAAAAAATTATGATGGGAAAAGTTTCATCACCACCTAACTGCGCTAGTAGAGGTTTAAGCTCTAATTTAGTAGATTGCTCAATAAAAGAAATCAGTTGAGTTTCGGACTCGAGAGGCTCGAATGGAAGTGTGTCTACGATCTCCTTTGGCAGGTCTTGAAACAATTGTTCATACTCCACCTCATGTTCATTATTAAGGTCAATTTTTTCGCTTTAAAAGTTTTCGTGAATAGCGCTAACTTCCAAAGTATGGTCGAATGTTTCGTTTGATTGATTTTTTAAATTGAAAATGTTAAAGATCTACGGTAATGTTACCAAAAAATATTTTCATCGAATCATTTCGACAATTGATTAAAGCATTTGATGTGGCCAAGAAAGGTCGTCCTAAAATTAAAGGAATTTGGCTAGTGAGATTGTTTACAGGTTGTGTTTCAAGGACGATGACTATAGCATCCCACCTTCTGAGGTCTAAAATTAACCGCTATTGATGCTGCAGTCATCCGGAGTTGTTAATTCTTGGCTACCGAATGCGGCATTGTTAATATTGATACACAAGAATATGAAAAAATTTAAAATTCCACAAAACAGAAATTTTCATTTCTTATGAATAATATTCAGATTTAATTACATAATCCCAGACGTTAACCACGTTCAGATCACATATACATGTACAAAATACGATAAGAGCGACATATGAAGATGTCCCCTTATGAAGATTAGAGAACTAATTATATGAACTTTATAGTTTTTAGTACATCACAGCGGAAAATACAAAATAGCTCCTATACAGCTAACACTGCCTCCTACACGTCTCCGGAAGCTTATTCGTCCAAAAACCTAAAAGTCTCCAACTCTCAGACTACTCAAATTAATTTTGAGTACCCGAGAGTTTGTGGAGAAACACAAACTTCAAGTCAGACAATAAGTCTGGTATGAATAATCCCATATCATCTCTTATCATAAATAGATATCTAGTGAGACACGCCGCTTAACGGAACAGGTTTTCCCCTCACTAGTATCCAAAACAAAACATGCAAATCATTTACTATGCTCATGCACCCAAAATGATTAGTCTTAACATGATATGAAATAAAGCCATAAATCAGATGTATTGGATATCTCATCCACCCATTTATTAGATATCCCATCTAAAAGAAATTTATTCGATTTCCCATCTAAAATCAATTTATTAGAGTTCCCCTCTAAATTCTTTAAAATTACTATCCGTCATAATTTAATAGGACTGTCCATCCTAAATCCATTTAAAATAAATGCAGATTATCCATCGTACATTGTTTTATAAAAGATGGTATGGGTCATCCACCGCACACTCCATAGTTTTCCTAGGATGACTATGAACCCTTGGGTGCCAAATCCCGACGCTAACCACCTCTGGCAAAACATTCTTTAATTTAGAAATTTGATGTGGGCTATCCACCGCACATTCCATGGTTTTCCTAGGTTAACCTAGAAACCATCACTTGGCCAATTAAAACATCATGATCCCCATGATTATTTATAAAAATTCATGATCCCCATGATTAATTATTTTCCCCAGGTATACCACCTGTTTAACCTATTCCCATTGGTAACCCCAATTAGGTTAAATTAAATAAAAATACACTGATAGTCCCAATGTATATTTTCGAAAGCGTATTCTGTTTGTAACCCCAGACTATGTATCGAAAACATAAAACCCACCCCGGTGTCCCCAATGTTTAGTAACATCAAATTTATATAAGGATCCCTCTTACATATTCAAACAAAATAAGTATTTTATGCTATAACCCTTTGAAGTAACCCCTTCAAGTTAGTAAAAAATGACTTAAGGAAAATGGCTAAAAACGGCCCTTCAAACACCTTCGAATGAAGTCCCATTCGAAAGCAAATAAAAATCCGAAGTTAGCCCCTTCGGAAGCCTTCCTTTTGAAAGCATCATAAAACCATACCTTTCGACCCTGTCGGAAGGTTTCTTTTCGACCTAGTCGAAAGGATCTACCTTTCGACTTTGTCGAAAGCCTGGGGTATCCTCCCTATAAAACCGTTTATAAACCTTTTGAAAGCAATGAAACCTTTCGAAGACAAAACCTTTCGAAAACAAAACCCTTCGAAACCAAAACCTTTCGAAATTAGTGAAGGGAACCCCTTCAAAACCTAAAACCTTGACTCCATCTGGGTCGAAAGGTTTGGAAGCGGCAACTATGCTTCCGACCCTGTCGAAAGCTATACCTTTCGACTTTGGGAAAGGTTTCATTTAAAACAAGAAAGTAAACCAATCGAAACCTTTTTCTTTTAAACCATTTGACAATGTCGAAAGCTATTTGATGAAAGCTAGCAGGCGTATTTTCTTTAAATCCAAAACAAAACCTGAAAACTCTAACCTTTTGTCCCTAAACCTTTCAACCCCTTTCAATTCACTACGTACCAGTCGCCTGATACCATGTGCATTGAATTTTGACCTAGTCGAAAGGTTTGATACCCCTCGACCTTGTCGGAAGGTCTGGAATGAAGGTGGAAGCCCTTGCCGAAATAGTGAAAATTGTACTTTAAAACAGTTCTTTTGTACCCCACCTGCCTTGTTTGTCTAAATCTGATTGGTTGCCAGAATTTTATATTCAAAATTGTTGCCGACTTTTCTTATTTGGATATTTAAATAAATTTGAAAAAGCCCCTTTCTCCTTTATAATTATACAAAACATTTAACTCACATTCCTTAAATAATTTTATATAACTATTAAAACATCATAGAAAAATCTGGAAATATTCCAAAAAATCAATTAATATGTTTTCTTCAACATATTAAAATTTCAAAGCATATGAAGATCAAAGCAACTCGAAATTTAACCAAAACCGAATAAAACATGTTATTAGCCCATTAACGTTTAAAACACCTATGTCTTATCCAAACAAAGGTTTAAATGGTTGTATTTTAACCAAATCACAAACATGGATCGGGTATAACCCATAGCCGATCCATACAAAGAAAAATGAGATGATAAACATGATTATTCACCTTGATTAGTTGATTGGAGAATGGGATAATTTCCTAGCTTTAATTCCTTAGCCTTTTCTTCAATTTATGCTCTTTTTGGCACTTTTAATGGCCGGCCGAAAGTTGGTGAGGAGTTATGAATGTGAGAGTGAAAATTTATCAAAGTGGAGGAAGAGGTTTATACTAAGAAATGTATCCCCATTTCCAAGTTTACCCCTTAGGAAATTCCTCCTTCTTAATTCAGTTCAGTCTTATTTTAGTTCATTCATTAAGACACAGCATTGGATTTATTAATCTCATCTCCCCAATTATTCACATTATTCTATTTAATTTATCCAATTAAATGTCCCAAATAATGTTAATTAAAATTCAGTGGCATTACAGACTCCTCCCTTAAAGAATTTCGTCCCTGAAATTTCAGTAAGGACACAACAACAAGCATATAGCCCATGCAAGCAAAGCTAGTATAACCTACCAGCCAAATTCTATATAAACCCTTTATAGAACCTACCATCTAAAATAGCCTAGGAAAAGTAGCCTTAATCCTGCCTTCTGTATCCCAAGTACAGTCCTTCACATTGTCGCTAAACTGAAATTTCACCAACCTGACTGTTTTGTTCCTTAACATCTCTCATCTTTTGCCACAACACGAACTGGTTGCCTCACAAAAGTCATATCTGGTTCCACCACTATGTTCTCCAGTGCCGTCGGAGCGATAGTAGTTTCTGGATCATGAAAATACTTCCTAAGATGAAAAAGATGAAACACTTTGTGGACCCTGACCAAACTGCCCGGTAAATCTACTCGGTACGCGAGTCTCCCAATCCCCTCTGATATAGGAAATGGTCCAACATATCTCGGTGCTAGCTTCCCGGTCTTCGCGAACCAAACCACACCTTTCATCGTCGATACCTTGATGAAAACTTTATCTTCAACTGAGTACTCTAGGTCTGTCACGACCCGACTTCCTATGCACAGAAAGTCGTATCATTAATAAGAAAGAAAGGGGTAGAAAATAGAAAAGAAGAGTAGAAAGAAAGAAACAACAACAACGATCTCACAGCGGAACGAATAAATTATATTAATAACATATACTATTACATAGTATACAACACTTTACAGAGTTACACAACATATACATCACTTACTAGACAGTTATAACATCTGTCTAGACATTACAACTCAAATACAAGACAAGACACTATCACAGATATCAACACAGCGGAATACTATATCTACGAACGCCGAAGCCTCCTGCTCCATTGCTCCTCCAGAATATTCGTCAAAGCTAAACCTGAATCCCTTGGCTACTCGTAAAAATTTGAGTACCCAAGAGTTTATAAAACAGAAATAAACACTTGGGTCAGACATGGGTCTGGTGTGAGTAACAGGTTAAACTTGCTTAACTTCAAAACCTTTAGAAAGAAAAGGTATCACGTAAGACTCCCCACAAATAAACATGGGTAAGTTTTTACCTTACGCTAACCAAAACATTTGATAGGAAATCTGATTTTATTATAATAGGGTCTAGGGTTTTCAAGTAAAATATAGAAATAGCTGAAATGCTTACATCTCACATTCCAACATAGTTGGGCACAACTAATACGTACGGCACTTATTGGAGTTTGGATTCCATACAATGGCCGGGCTACTGGGGTACCGCCCGTCACAGTACGTGGCCTAGATCACCGTACCGAGGAGTACGCCCGCTCCCCTGCAACACAAAGCCGGAACCATCCCTTACTGGATAATTCCGAACAAGATAACCCCGTAGTTGGCGCGACCAACCACACACTAAGCCGAATAAAAGAAAAGGGACCTCTAGACAGGGATCTATCTTGCTCTCAGTGGGTGCTACCCACGAAACCTTGCTGCACCTCCCCTGTTTTAGCCATTCCCGGTTGATGAGGCTTGAGGTTACGATTACCTTTAATCAGAACATATCACTTAGAATGCTCATCGTCCGCCTGACGATGTGCTGAAAGCATTCAATCCATACAAGTTCGTTCCGGGTTCGAACGAAACCGAAGGCATTATCTCGTTACACTCGTTTTGGAATCACCCTCAGAGTTAACGACAATAACCCTTGCACTCTGAATCTTCATCTTCACTTGAGATTCACGACCTATCGTTAATTTGGATCGATGTGGTATTCGGGTCTCCAGACCTGGAATCCCGGTATACGGAAACCCGATCCCGGTCTCATCGAAATCCAAAACGTATCTTTTAAGCCAAGTTGTTTTAAAGGTTAAAACAATTCAATTCATTATCTTTATACACAAAGAAAGATAATTCACAACATTACAATAGATAATCAACATTATCAATATAATAGATAATCCATATTATCATCACAATTCAACTAACATCCATATCACACAGCATATATCTCATCAGAGATATCAATCAATGCAAAGTATTCAATACTATCACCCATTCATAAGTAATGATTTATAACATCTCTAATTAATTTAAAATGAATTAAACTAATTACTTCATTTTATAAATCCTGCTTACTTAACCATTAATTAATTACAATCAATTAATTAATTATCCTCTAATAATTCATTTCAATTAATCATCTTTGATTAATTACCTTTTAATTATATCCAAGTAATTTATCCTTTAATTAATTACTTAAATTAATTAACCTTAACCACTTATAATAATTAACCTTTAATTACTTCATTAATTAATTAACTATAATTAATTAAATTAATCAACTATAATTAATTACATTAATCCTTAATTAATTACATTAATTAATCACCTCATTTATTAATTACTTCTTAATTAATCAATTCTTAATTACATCATTAATTATATTAATTAATGATCCTTAACCACATTTTTATTTAATTATTATTCTAATTAAATTAATTACATTAAGTAATTAACCTTTAATTTAAAACACATTTATTAATCACCTTGATTAATCTCAATCAGTAATTAACTACCCTTAATTACTTTCATTAACTAAATTAATTATTCCTTAATTAATTTCTTAATTAATCCCTTGATTAATTCACATGTAATTAAACTCAAATTACTTCCATTAATATTCACTTAATTACTTCCGATAATTATTTATTATTAACTTCCCTAAATAATCTTACCTTAATAATTACATTAAGTAATTATTTATCAAATCAACTCTTGATTATTCTAAATTAATTAAACTTAATTAATTAACTTAACTAATCAAATTAACTTCAATTAATTACAATAAGTAATTAATTCTTAATTACTTCCATTAAGTAATTCCATTTAAACAATTTCACAAATGATTATCTTTAAATTAATTAATCTAATTAATTATTAAAATTAATTACATAAATTAATTATTTAAATAATCCATAGTTAATGACCTTCATTAACAATTATTTAATTACTTTTCTTAAATAATTAACTTATATTAATTATTATTAATTTCAAATTAATAAATCTTAATAACCAATTAATTAAACATTAATTATTTAATTAATTAAGTGTTAACCCTACTTAATTAATATTTAATTACTCTATTAATTAATTCTTAACCATTAATTAATATCCTAATTCATAATCCTTAATTACAAATTAATTATCCCTAATTAATAAATCTTAATCATAAATTAATTAGTTTAAATCTTTAATTACCTATTTAATTAATCCAAATGATTAATTAATCAAATAAATTAATTATCCATAAATTTCCTTATAAATTTAATGAACACAAATCTCTAATTTACTTTAAGATAAACTTTGTTCTTATTGAAATTCAAGTTATCATTTACAAAGTATTTTCAATCAATTTACTTAAATTTTATCTTCAAAATTTCATTTTAAATTTAAAGATTTAAAATGAATACAAATTATCTTTAACAACGTTTAAACAACATTTCTAAAACTCTTTTATTTTACATGTTAAAGAATTACTCATCTTATAAAAGAATTTCTAAAAGAGTTTAAATCAATCCCTTTTAAAATTCAAACATTTAAATATAACAAACATTTAAGCTTATTTAAAACATTTAAATTTATAAAACTTATTTATCTCAAACTAAGATATAAATTCAATTTGAGTCCATACTTCGAAAACTTATTTTAACTTTGTTTAAGATCTTGTTTTACATTTTAAAATTCATTTTAAATTTAAAAACAGACAGGTTATTTAAAACCTGGTACAACAGATTTTTAAAAACCTGGCAACTCTAAAATACTCGAGACCACTACACTTTTACTTCGAGTCGCCCATTCAAAAACTCCGAGTCTCACACGAACAAACTCGAGAAACTCGAGTTGTCTTCTCCTGTTCAAACCAGACTTCACCCAGACATTCGATCGCGTGCACGTGCACACACGCTGCACCCAATTCCGACCCCTCGCGACGACGCTCGCAAGTCAACGGTCATCCCCCAACTCCATTCCGATCGTCAAACTAACTGCAGAACCCAAAAATTAAAAACGAGCTTCGAGCTCAAAACTGGATCAATGGTCGAACCTGTAACCGCCTCAAACACCAAGATCAGATCATCAGAGAACCAACGCCTCCGGCCACATCCACTTCCACACCCCATCTATCTTCAGTTCGAATTAGGAAGGACTCGATCACTTATACAGGTCGAGGTGATCAATTTACTGATCAACATTTAAAACTAGGGCTTATCAACTTCAATCCCAAATCACCACTGCCTCACTACTCTATTTTAAATTCCAGTAATTTTCCCTATATACTCGATCATTCCACCATCACTACTGAAGATTTTAGCATCCCAAACTATCGAGATCAACAGAATTTCCCACATATTCAATTTAAGTTAAAAACAGAACTGCACTTTTATTACCAAACTAAAAATTATGATTTTAATGCTAAAAATCATATTATAACTTACCTATTCAATTTATAACCCTGAATTTATAAATTTCAAAGTTTGAATTTTTACTTTTATATAACATGCACTGTTATTTTTGATTTTCAGAGACACTTGGTTTTGAAGTTTGACTTAACTAAATTTTAAAACATTCTTCTATGATAAATCAACAATTCTTGTTTATAAGTTTAGTCCTAACAAGAACTAGATCAGGTAGTAAGAGATTTTAAAGAGAATTCTTGAGTCTGGGCAAACAGAACAGAACAGAGATCATATTCATGCATACAATACATCCATATATACCAAACCCAACATGCATTTGAAATCAAACATAATACAAGGAATTTCATCACATTTATTTACTGCAAACATGATTATCACATGAAGAATTCAAGCAACTATACTTACTTAAGTTATTTTTAAATAAAACTGTTACTCACCTGTTTAAAGATGAACAGAGCCTATTATTTTGAAAAGCTTTTGAAACTGTTTTGAACTTAAGACCGGAATGCCTTGCTTTAAAACTTTAACTTGCATGCCTCATTTGATTTAAAACTTGAGTGATTTCTACTGAAACTTGCATGCAGGCTTCCAGGTTGAAGAAATGAATGCAGGCAGCTTTGAGTTGATTCCAGAGTTAAAAAGAAGATGTTTGCAGGCCTTTTGATTTTGCTTTATATTTTGAAAAATGCATATTTGAAAAGAATTTCAGGCCTTTGTTTTTGATTTCAGATTTGCAAAGAAATCAGGCTGAAGACTTGATTTTTGATTTCTAGTTTTGAGGCATTAGATTACTGATTTTTGTTTGAGAAATGGTACTGATTTGTTTTCATATTGTATTAGAGAAAGAGGTTTTGAGAAATATGGATTACTGACATGATTTTCAGATTTTAGATTAGAGAAAGAAGTTTGGGGTTTCTCTTGTTTTGAAAAGGAGAATAGAAAAAATGAAGTAAAGGGATGCACATGTATATATAAGTGAATTTATGATTTTATAAAAATAAAAGAAAATAAAAATAAATGAAGACACTTGTCATTTTGAGTTTATCTTTTATTTACACATGTTAAGACAAGGCTTTAGGAAAATGACACTTGTCCTTTAAGTAATTTTTACATATTTATATTTATTTTTAAAT
Source organism: Allium fistulosum (assembly GCA_030737815.1). Lineage (NCBI taxonomy): Eukaryota > Viridiplantae > Streptophyta > Magnoliopsida > Asparagales > Amaryllidaceae > Allium > Allium fistulosum. Next base: position 1,532,535,687 of record CM060902.1, read on the forward strand.
GTAAATAAATGCCTTTTCTTATTATTTAAATACTTATCTATATATATAAATCACTTTTTAAAGAAACAAAAACTAATTATATTTAAAAATAAAAGTTATACAAATATTCTAAAATCCAAAATAATTTAAATAATTATTCTTTTGAATTTCAAACTTTAAATTCAAATTCAATCAAATTAAATCCTAAGATTCAATTTAAAAATTAAGTTATATATATATATACATATATAACTACTTATCAATTTTAAAAATAACAATTCCATAGTCTTTTAAAATTCATTCATATTTATAAAAATACTACATTATACTTATTATTTGAAAATAACATATTTGTTAAATTAAATAATTTATATAAGAGATTATATTATCAAGTAATATTTTAAAAAGAAATAAAACAAACCTTTTTGTTAAACCTTATTTATATTTAAACTCAAGTTAAAATATATCTTAAACAATTAAAACATTACCTAAAGTATTTTAGAACTATAAGGTTATTTATTTAAACAACTTTGAAAAGTTCAAATTAAATTAAATCTAAATTTCCAATTTACCAAAGCTTTTCCATTTACAATATATACAAATAAATATATATTACAAATAGAAAATATATTATTAGCTTTTAAAAATAAAATTCACCCATCAAATACTTATTTAATCAGATTATTAAATTAAATTCAAATTTTATTATCAAAGATCATCAATATCAATTTAATTATTTAACAGATTACTAAATTGATATTGCTCAAATTTCCGGGATATCACATTCCTCCCCCCTTAAAATAATTTCGTACCCGAAATTTAAACAAAGGTAATTTAATAATCTATTTGAGATTTTAATTTTAAATCATAAGCATATAATATTATTCATATGCTAACAACCATAGCAACCAATTCACCCAATCAAACAATTTTAATTATCCAGACAAAATTCTGGATAATTCCCTAGAGTTTCCCAAGTATAAATATCGGGATACTCGCTCTACAGAATCCAAACAATCAATACTACTAAGCTATAGAGCTCCTACTCATCTAGATCTACAGAACTAAACAGGATATCAGACTACAGACGAGTCTGACTCAACTACCCAAACTTCCTGAACTGCTGGTTCTACAACCAGAAATAGATCAAACACGTACTCCCTCAGAGATACGTAAAACACATCTAATCCCAATTATCCAAATTGGCAATTCAATCCTGAAAACCCAATACTTATCCAAATCAGAACATAGAAGAGATCCAAACACAATTCTACTTCACAATTATCAGAAGACCGAACTAACTTCTCCTATCTAGAAAAGACAAACAGATGCACTCCCAAACTGCTTTCGCTGCACCATTCTAATCTGGAGTAGAATGAAAATGCTGATGAAGAACACAAGCACAGACTGGACAACACATCTCAGAAAATCTCAGATAACTCAAGAGAATACTCAGACTATCGCAAGTCACTTTTGCGATCAACCCAGCCTAACTGCAAAGAAAACTGTTCTCTCTTTACCAATCAGAACAGCTTATACTTATCTATCCTATCTATCGAAGAAATGGATCCACTCTATTGCTTCTGAACTCCACCTCCAGAAAACTGCTAAGCCGGAAGAACTTCCTGCCAATGCACAGAATACTCCGAGCTGTACTGCTGCCACCGATGCCAAAGACTTCCTTTTCCAAAGCTCTTCGAGAAACTCGAACCCAAACCAAATAGAAACACCATGCTGAACTCAACCACAACACCGAAGCAGACACACTTCAATTCCAAAGAAAACATCTTCGGGAACGTCCATAGTCACTGCATCTCATCACACAGCTACTTCTTCCAGAAGATACCAAGATACTATCACTCGCTTCTGCCCAACCGACAGATCCAACTCTACTCATCCAACTTCAAAGATAAACTCCAAACCTTAACAGGTTTCCTTCAGAGATTGTGAAATCCTTACACAACTGTAAAGTTCACTCGAGACGGTATTAGGTCTACAGTCTCGACAAATACACTTCCAACCTCAACACTCAGACTCCTAATCCTAGATGATAAATTATTATCATCTCAACCAATCATTACAAATACCATATACATTTAAAATGATACTTTTTATATAGAAATTATATCTGGGTAAAATTATTTCATCTACCTTTTTAAAACAATATTGTGTCCGTTGGCCTGGTCAAGTGTTTAGAGATCCCTATCAATAACGTTAGCTACTCGTATTGACCAGAATCCATATACCACTCAACCGATCAATTAACACAATATAAAACCATTTTATATAACTAACAAATACGCGCTCTCGTATATATATATACTCAGACTCAAACAGGTTGCTACAGATCCTGTCTCTAATGAACAATCCTTCCGAACCTAGGTATTCACTCAACCTAGTGTTTTGATATTCACTTAACCAAAAGCTTAGGCATTCGCTCAACCTATGCTCTGATACCACTGTCACGACCCGACTTCCTATGCACAGAAAGTCGTATCATTAATAAGAAAGAAAGGGGTAGAAAATAGAAAAGAAGAGTAGAAAGAAAGAAACAACAACAACGATCTCACAGCGGAACGAATAAATTATATTAATAACATATACTATTACATAGTATACAACACTTTACAGAGTTACACAGCATATACATCACTTACTAGACAGTTATAACATCTGTCTAGACATTACAACTCAAATACAAGACAAGACACTATCACAGATATCAACACAGCGGAATACTATATCTACGAACGCCGAAGCCTCCTGCTCCATTGCTCCTCCAGAATATTCGTCAAAGCTAAACCTGAATCCCTTGGCTACTCGTAAAAATTTGAGTACCCAAGAGTTTATAAAACAGAAATAAACACTTGGGTCAGACATGGGTCTGGTGTGAGTAACAGGTTAAACTTGCTTAACTTCAAAACCTTTAGAAAGAAAAGGTATCACGTAAGACTCCCCACAAATAAACATGGGTAAGTTTTTACCTTACGCTAACCAAAACATTTGATAGGAAATCTGATTTTATTATAATAGGGTCTAGGGTTTTCAAGTAAAATATAGAAATAGCTGAAATGCTTACATCTCACATTCCAACATAGTTGGGCACAACTAATACGTACGGCACTTATTGGAGTTTGGATTCCATACAATGGCCGGGCTACTGGGGTACCGCCCGTCACAGTACATGGCCTAGATCACCGTATCGAGGAGTACGCCCGCTCCCCTGCAACACAAAGCCGGAACCATCCCTTACTGGATAATTCCGAACAAGATAACCCCGTAGTTGGCGCGACCAACCACACACTAAGCCGAATAAAAGAAAAGGGACCTCTAGACAGGGATCTATCTTGCTCTCAGTGGGTGCTACCCACGAAACCTTGCTGCACCTCCCCTGTTTTAGCCATTCCCGTTTGATGAGGCTTGAGGTTACGATTACCTTTAATCAGAACATATCACTTAGAATGCTCATCGTCCGCCTGACGATGTGCTGAAAGCATTCAATCCATACAAGTTCGTTCCGGGTTCGAACGAAACCGAAGGCATTATCTCGTTACACTCATTTTGGAATCACCCTCAGAGTTAACGACAATAACCCTTGCACTCTGAATCTTCATCTTCACTTGAGATTCACGACCTATCGTTAATTTGGATCGATGTGGTATTCGGGTCTCCAGACCTGGAATCCCGGTATACGGAAACCCAATCCCGGTCTCATCGAAATCCAAAACGTATCTTTTAAGCCAAGTTGTTTTAAAGGTTAAAACAATTCAATTCATTATCTTTATACACAAAGAAAGATAATTCACAACATTACAATAGATAATCAACATTATCAATATAACAGATAATCCATATTATCATCACAATTCAACTAACATCCATATCACACAGCATATATCTCATCAGAGATATCAATCAATGCAAAGTATTCAATACTATCACCCATTCATAAGTAATGATTTATAACATCTCTAATTAATTTAAAATGAATTAAACTAATTACTTCATTTTATAAATCCTGCTTACTTAACCATTAATTAATTACAATCAATTAATTAATTATCCTCTAATAATTCATTTCAATTAATCATCTTTGATTAATTACCTTTTAATTATATCCAAGTAATTTATCCTTTAATTAATTACTTAAATTAATTAACCTTAACCACTTATAATAATTAACCTTTAATTACTTCATTAATTAATTAACTATAATTAATTAAATTAATCAACTATAATTAATTACATTAATCCTTAATTAATTACATTAATTAATCACCTCATTTATTAATTACTTCTTAATTAATCAATTCTTAATTACATCATTAATTATATTAATTAATGATCCTTAATCACATTTTTATTTAATTATTATTCTAATTAAATTAATTACATTAAGTAATTAACCTTTAATTTAAAACACATTTATTAATCACCTTGATTAATCTCAATCAGTAATTAACTACCCTTAATTACTTTCATTAACTAAATTAATTATTCCTTAATTAATTTCTTAATTAATCCCTTGATTAATTCACATGTAATTAAACTCAAATTACTTCCATTAATATTCACTTAATTACTTCCGATAATTATTTATTATTAACTTCCCTAAATAATCTTACCTTAATAATTACATTAAGTAATTATTTATCAAATCAACTCTTGATTATTCTAAATTAATTAAACTTAATTAATTAACTTAACTAATCAAATTAACTTCAATTAATTACAATAAGTAATTAATTCTTAATTACTTCCATTAAGTAATTCCATTTAAACAATTTCACAAATGATTATCTTTAAATTAATTAATCTAATTAATTATTAAAATTAATTACATAAATTAATTATTTAAATAATCCATAGTTAATGACCTTCATTAACAATTATTTAATTACTTTTCTTAAATAATTAACTTATATTAATTATTATTAATTTCAAATTAATAAATCTTAATAACCAATTAATTAAACATTAATTATTTAATTAATTAAGTGTTAACCCTACTTAATTAATATTTAATTACTCTATTAATTAATTCTTAACCATTAATTAATATCCTAATTCATAATCCTTAATTACAAATTAATTATCCCTAATTAATAAATCTTAATCATAAATTAATTAGTTTAAATCTTTAATTACCTATTTAATTAATCCCAATGATTAATTAATCAAATAAATTAATTATCCATAAATTTCCTTATAAATTTAATGAACACAAATCTCTAATTTACTTTAAGATAAACTTTGTTCTTATTGAAATTCAAGTTATCATTTACAAAGTATTTTCAATCAATTTACTTAAATTTTATCTTCAAAATTTCATTTTAAATTTAAAGATTTAAAATGAATACAAATTATCTTTAACAACGTTTAAACAACATTTCTAAAACTCTTTTATTTTACATGTTAAAGAATTACTCATCTTATAAAAGAATTTCTAAAAGAGTTTAAATCAATCCCTTTTAAAATTCAAACATTTAAATATAACAAACATTTAAGCTTATTTAAAACATTTAAATTTATAAAACTTATTTATCTCAAACTAAGATATAAATTCAATTTGAGTCCATAATTCGAAAACTTATTTTAACTTTGTTTAAGATCTTGTTTTACATTTTAAATTTCATTTTAAATTTAAAAACAGACAGGTTATTTAAAACCTGGTACAACAGATTTTTAAAAACCTGGCAACTCTAAAATACTCGAGACCACTACACTTTTACTTCGAGTCGCCCATTCAAAAACTCCGAGTCTCACACGAACAAACTCGAGAAACTCGAGTTGTCTTCTCCTGTTCAAACCAGACTTCACCCAGACATTCGATCGCGTGCACGTGCACACACGCTGCACCCAATTCCGACCCCTCGCGACGACGCTCGCAAGTCAACGGTCATCCCCCAACTCCATTCCGATCGTCAAACTAACTACAGAACCCAAAAATTAAAAACGAGCTTCGAGCTCAAAACTGGATCAATGGTCGAACCTGTAACCGCCTCAAACACCAAGATCAGATCATCAGAGAACCAACGCCTCCGGCCACATCCACTTCCACACCCCATCTATCTTCAGTTCGAATTAGGAAGGACTCGATCACTTATACAGGTCGCGGTGATCAATTTACTGATCAACATTTAAAACTAGGGCTTATCAACTTCAATCCCAAATCACCACTGCCTCACTACTCTATTTTAAATTCCAGTAATTTTCCCTATATACTCGATCATTCCACCATCACTACTGAAGATTTTAGCATCCCAAACTATCGAGATCAACAGAATTTCCCACATATTCAATTTAAGTTAAAAACAGAACTGCACTTTTATTACCAAACTAAAAATTATGATTTTAATGCTAAAAATCATATTATAACTTACCTATTCAATTTATAACCCTGAATTTATAAATTTCAAAGTTTGAATTTTTACTTTTATATAACATGCACTGTTATTTTTGATTTTCAGAGACACTTGGTTTTGAAGTTTGACTTAACTAAATTTTAAAACATTCTTCTATGATAAACCAACAATTCTTGTTTATAAGTTTAGTCCTAACAAGAACTAGATCAGGTAGTAAGAGATTTTAAAGAGAATTCTTGAGTCTGGGCAAACAGAACAGAACAGAGATCATATTCATGCATACAATACATCCATATATACCAAACCCAACATGCATTTGAAATCAAACATAATACAGGGAATTTCATCACATTTATTTACTGCAAACATGATTATCACATGAAGAATTCAAGCAACTATACTTACTTAAGTTATTTTTAAATAAAACTGTTACTCACCTGTTTAAAGATGAACAGAGCCTATAATTTTGAAAAGCTTTTGAAACTGTTTTGAACTTAAGACCGGAATGCCTTGCTTTAAAACTTTAACTTGCATGCCTCATTTGATTTAAAACTTGAGTGATTTCTACTGAAACTTGCATGCAGGCTTCCAGGTTGAAGAAATGAATGCAGGCAGCTTTGAGTTGATTCCAGAGTTGAAAAGAAGATGTTTGCAGGCCTTTTGATTTTGCTTTATATTTTGAAAAATGCATATTTGAAAATAATTTCAGGCCTTTGTTTTTGATTTCAGATTTGCAAAGAAATCAGGCTGAAGACTTGATTTTTGATTTCTAGTTTTGACGCATTAGATTACTGATTTTTGTTTGAGAAATGGTACTGATTTGTTTTCATATTGTATTAGAGAAAGAGGTTTTGAGAAATATGGATTACTGACATGATTTTCAGATTTTAGATTAGAGAAAGAAGTTTGGGGTTTCTCTTGTTTTGAAAAGGAGAATAGAAAAAATGAAGTAAAGGGATGCACATGTATATATAAGTGAATTTATGATTTTATAAAAATAAAAGAAAATAAAAATAAATGAAGACACTTGTCATTTTGAGTTTATCTTTTATTTACACATGTTAAGACAAGGCTTTAGGAAAATGACACTTGTCCTTTAAGTAATTTTTACATATTTATATTTATTTTTAAATGTAAATAAATGCCTTTTCTTATTATTTAAATACTTATCTATATATATAAATCACTTTTTAAAGAAACAAAAACTAATTATATTTAAAAATAAAAGTTATACAAATATTCTAAAATCCAAAATAATTTAAATAATTATTCTTTTGAATTTCAAACTTTAAATTCAAATTCAATCAAATTAAATCCTAAGATTCAATTTAAAAATTAAGTTATATATATATACATATATAACTACTTATCAATTTTAAAAATAACAATTCCATAGTCTTTTAAAATTCATTCATATTTATAAAAATACTACATTATACTTATTATTTGAAAATAACATATTTGTTAAATTAAATAATTTATATAAGAGATTATATTATCAAGTAATATTTTAAAAAGAAATAAAACAAACCTTTTTGTTAAACCTTATTTATATTTAAACTCAAGTTAAAATATATCTTAAACAATTAAAACATTACCTAAAGTATTTTAGAACTATAAGGTTATTTATTTAAACAACTTTGAAAAGTTCAAATTAAATTAAATCTAAATTTCCAATTTACCAAAGCTTTTCCATTTACAATATATACAAATAAATATATATTACAAATAGAAAATATATTATTAGCTTTTAAAAATAAAATTCACCCATCAAATACTTATTTAATCAGATTATTAAATTAAATTCAAATTTTATTATCAAAGATCATCAATATCAATTTAATTATTTAACAGATTACCAAATTGATATTGCTCAAATTTCCGGGATATCACAAGGTCCTTACGCCTTATATCCGCTTAAATCTTCTGCCTAAACTGAGCTTCCTTCATTCTTTCCCCTATTAACTCGATCTTTTCCGTCGCCTCTCTCACCAAATCTGGACCAAGGACCAGCCTGTCTCCAGTCTCTAATCAACATACTGGTGATTTGCATGGCCTACCATACAAAGCTTCAAAAGGCGCCATTCCTATAGTAGTTTAATAACTATTATTATAGGAAAATTCCACTAAGTGCAAGTGATCTTCCCAAGAGCCACCAAAATCTAGCACACAAGCTCTCAACGGATCTTCTAGTACGTTGTTGACTTCTCTGTCTGCTCATCCATCTAAGGATGATATGCGGTACTCATCTTGAGCTTAGTGCCTAACACACCCTACAGGCTCTTCTAGAACACGCTAGTAAACAAAGCATCTCTATCACTGATCATACTACTAGGAATTCCATGTAGTCTAACGATGTTCTTCATGAACAACTTAGCCAAAACAGGTGCCGTCTTGGTTGATCTTATCGGAGTGAAATGGGCACTCTTGGTCAATCTGTCCACTATGACCCATATACTTTCATTACCCCGGTTTGACCTTGTCAACCCATCAATAAAATCCATGGATTTCGAGTCCCACTTCCAAACTGGAACATCCAAAGGCTGAAGCAAACCACTTGGCTTCTGATGTTCGGCTTTTACTTGCTGACAGTCCAAACACTATTTTACCCATAAGCCAACATCCCTCTTCATTCCTTCCCAGAAGAAACTTCTCTTAATGTCATGATACATCTTGGTTCCCCCAGGATGAATCATAAACTTCGATCGATGACATTCCCTAAGAACTTCCTTCCTAAGGTTTCCAACATCCAGAACACATAACCATTCCTTCTTTCTCAACCAACCTCAGTAGTCAAGAATAAAATCCTTTAAAATATCAATCTAGGTTCCAGCTTCTAACGTTCTAATCCCCTCAGCTAAGACTGGATCCTCTTTCTGTCTAGAAGCAATTCATTCGATCAGAACTGGTCGAACTTCAAACAAGACATCATGGCGATATTCCGACTAGATCCAGCAGTCGACCTCAACTGCACACTGCAAGCAGCTAGTGCTTTTAAGTCTTTCCATTCCACCAACATTGCTAACACCACATGCTGATTTTTCCTTCTAAGCGCATCCGCTACCTTATCTCTTTTTCCCAGTGTATACTCGATGCTAAAATCATAAGCTGCAACAAACTCCAACCATCTCTGTTGTCTCATGTTCAGCTCCTTCTGAGAGAGCATATACCCTAGAGACTTATGATCCGTAAATAGCTCAAACCTTTCTCCCAAAAGATAATGTCTCTGCACCTTCAATGCGAAAATTACCGCAGTCAACTCCAAATCATCAGTCGGGTATCTCACTTCATGCGGTCTAAGCTGTCTAGAAGCATAGGAAATAACCTTCCCATTCTGCATTAGCACAGCACCTAACCCAGTACCACATGCATCTGTATAAACTACCAACCCCTGGTTCCCATCTGGAACTACTAACACGGGCGCATTGGTTAATAGATGTTTCAACTTAAGGAATGCCTCCTCACATTTGTCAGACCAAACAAACTTCGCGTCCTTCCTAGTTAGCATAGTCAAGGATGCCGTTATCCATGAGAAATCCTTAATGAACCTTCGGTAGTATCCTGCAAGACCAAGAAAACTTCTAATCTCACTTACCGTCTCTGGTCTCTACCAATTGTTAATAGCTTCGATCTTATCCGAATCAACTGCCAACCCTTCCTCGGGAACTACATGACCAAGGAACTTCACTTCCTTCTTCCAGAAATGACACTTGGAGAACTTCGCCGTCAGCTGATGTTGCCTTAGCGTCTCCAACACTATTCTAAGATGATCTGCATGATCCTTCTCATTCTTAGAATATACCAAAATATCATCAATAAAAACCAACACGACCATATCCAAGTGCTCTCGGAAACCCGGTTCATCAAATCCATGAAGAAAGCTGGCGCATTAGTAAGCCCGAATGGCATAACCAACCATTTGTAAGACCCATATCTAGTCCTAAATGCCATCAAATGAATATTGTCATCTGCCACTCTTAGCTGATGGAAACCTATCGCCAAATCCAGTTGGGAAAACACTTTGGCTCCACTCAACTGATCAAATAAGTCGTCGATTCTTGGCAAAGTATACCTATTCTTGATTGTCCTCTCGTTCAGCATACGATAGTCGATACACATTCTTAATGACCCATCTGGCTTCTTCACGAATACCGCGGCCGTTCCCTAAGGCGAACTACTTGGTCGAATGAAATTCTTTCCTTCCAATTTCACTAGCTGCACCTTCAATTCCTTCATCTCGGTTGGTGACATCCTGCTAGGTGGTCTACTTACGGGTTCAGCTCCGATATGAGATCTATCCAAAACTCGATTGCTCTTTTCGACGGCAAGCCCGAAACTGGTTCAAACACATCTGCAAACTCTCTTGCAACAAAAACCTGCTTCAACTCTGCTTCCATTCCCATGGCACCCAATAATGCATAAGCATTTCCGTCTGAACTCCTTACTGAGTAAATAACTCAGTTATGGCTACTAGGGTGTCTCAATGATATTTCCCCCTCTTGAAAAATATCCTAGCATCATATCTATCTAACCAATCCATACCCAATATGATCTCGAAATCCATGAAATTTAAAACATATAACCTGCATGCAAACATATGACCTAACAAATCAAGTTCTAACTGGTCATATCTCATTCCCAGAGTAGCATACCCTCCTACAGGATTCACAATCCTTAAAGGAGTAATAAGGTATAAAGGTTCCAGACATAAGCAATCTACCAAATACTGAGATATAAATGAGTGCGGTGCACCGCTATCAAATAGTATCCTAACCGGAGTACTATGGATCATAAGTATACCTTCCATCATAGCTTTTCCTTTCTCAGCAGTCATTGGCTTAGAGGATGATGGTTCCAACGCAAAGACATTTCCCTTTCCATCCTTAGCAGCCTCGGGACACTTGTCCTTGTAATGCCCCATTTGGCCACAGTTGTAGCACTTCACATTCGGCCTCACTACAACTGTTCTTCCATCACCCAAGCGACATTCGTTAGCATAGTGCCCCTTCTTGTCACACTTGTAACAGACAATATCTGCCTTGCTCTTCTTAGCTGCTACCCCCGACTGGACATCTTTCTTCTTGAAGAACTTCCGCTTCTTACCTTGAAAATTCTAAACCTCAACTGGTTTCCCTTTTCCAAAAGTAGAAAGCACCTCTTCATTCCGAATAGCCATCTCAACTACAGTATGACACAGATCCCGGAGGTTTGGCATGGTTGCTCTGGCGATCTCAGGATTCAACCCCCTATAAACTTATCATTCCTCCGAATGACAGTATCTACAGTAGCATATCCGTAATGGGACAGCTCATCAAACTCTGTAGCATACTCAATCACCAATCTATCCCCTGGACTAAATATGCAAATCTCCCGAGATATGCTGACTTTGCAGCCTTTGATAGAAATCTTTCTTCGAACCTCCTTCGAAATTCAGCCCAAGTCAGGTCTTCTTCTTGCTCTCCCACGGTAACTCAGTTCCACCAAAACAATACTACTCCCTGCAATTGCCTTGAAGCAAGTCTCCTCTTCTGCATATCCATCAAGCCGAGATCTGCAAATATCCTTTCACAATGCAATAGCCAGTTCTCCACTCCTACTGCATCCTCGGTTCCCATAAAAGGCTTCCCTTCAAGACTAGCGTAATCCCTACTCAGCTTAGCATGATTATTGCCAACTGGGGCCACCGGATTAGCTCCTCCAGCATTCCCCACAACTGCTCCAGCTTGCATCATATTCACGAAGAACTGATACATTATCCCCATATCAACCGGTGGAATCTCAGCACCAACATTAGCATTTTCATATGGGTTTGCATTCTCCTGTCGACCCTGGTTGCTCCTAGTATTGGATCGAACGTTTCCACTATTTGCGGTGCGTCTTCCACCATGATTCACTCTTCCGTTTCCTGCCTCCATATCATACTTCCCTACTTCCTAAAATCCAATCTTGGTAAGATACAGAAGAACGGTCTAAGAGAGTGGGGAATACATACTTAGCTATTTATAGCAAAATACAAATACGTTACTATAATGCTTACCCAAGCCCAATTATATTTTAGATTCATTAGATTACGCTTTTAAAAATCTTTTAAGGTTTTAATTCCTTTTAAGTACATAAACCAGGATCTGATACCAACTTGTAACATCCCGCATTTTGAGGATCAAAACTAACCGCTGCTGATTGTGCAATCATCCGTAGTTGTTATTTCTTGACGATCGAATGCGGCATTGTTAATATTGATACACAGGAACACATGAATATGAAAAAATTTAAACTCCCACAAACTAGAATTTCTCATTTCTTATGAATAATATTCGGATTTAATTACATAATCCCGGACGTTTACCACGTTCAAATCACATATACATGTACAAAATATGATAAGAGCGACATATGAAGATGTCCCCTTATGATGATTAGAAAACTAATAATATGAACTTTATAGTTCTTAGTATGTCACAGCGGAAAACACAAAATAGCTCCTATATAGCTAACACTCCCTCCTGCACGTCTCCGGAAGCTTATTCGTCCAAAAACCTGAAAGTCAAAAAACATGAAAGTCTCCCACTCCTAGCTTTAATTCCTTAGCTTTTTCTTCAATTTATGTCTTCTTGGAGCTTTTAATGGCCGGCCGAAAGTTGGTGAGGAGTTACGAATGAGAGAGTGAAAATTTATTAAAGTGGAGGAAGAGATTTATACTAAGAAATGTATACCCATTTCCAAGTTTACCCCTTAGGAAATTCCTACTTCTTAATTTAGTTAAGTCTTATTTTAGTTCATTCATAAAGACACGGCCATTGGATTTATTAATCTCATCTCCCTAATTATTCACATTATTCTATTTAATTTATCCAATTAAATATCCTGAATAATGTTAAATAAAATTCAGGGGCATTACAATGACATCGACTGGAAATATAAATTATCCTACTTTAATGAGTACGTCCTTGATTTCTACTATTGGTTTCTTTACAGTATGATCGGCCATTTGGAGGGTGATCTTTGTCAGTTTAAGTTCACCTAGACCTAGTTCCTGGTAAACTGAATATGAGAACAAGTTTATGCTAGCACCTAGATCTAAAAGAAATTTATTGATTTTCTTATCTCCTATCGTATAGGAGATTGTGGGGCAGCCAGGATATTTGTATTTCATAGGGATGGATTGAGACAAGACTTCGCTTAGACCGACCATTAGAAAGGCTTTTTAGGTACTAGAGTGTGTCATTTTTGAGTGCACAAGTCCTTTAAAAAGTTGGCATAGGTCGGGACTTGTTATATATGTCTAAAAGAGGAATGTTGACCTTGACTTGCTTAAAAATTTCTAACACTTTTTCCATTTGTTCTGACTGTTTCTTAGCATGAAGTATATGGAGAAATGGAGCTCGCAACTCAATGGGTCGGCCTACTTGAGTTGGTAAAGGATGAAATTCAGAATTGGATTCAATGTTCGGGTTGGACTCTATCGAGGGTATTGGAGATTTTGGAAGAAATTTCCAGTAAGTCATTAGGATTGACAATTTGGTTATCGATTTGCTTACCAGATCGCAAACTAGCGATGCTTTCATTTGATTCAAATTGTTTTCTTGAACGATATGATCTCGTTTTGAGATTATGTTTTGATTTCTAGGGTTTGGAATAGGTTGACTCGAGAACTTATCTCTTTCCCGTTCAACCACAGAAATGGCCTACTGACTCTTTTGCGTTTCGAGTTTAGCAATCGATTAACTCGTATTTTGTGTGTACGAGGTTAGCAAATTTTGCAAATTGTTGTTCGATTGATGATTTTGAGTGGTTGCTTTAGCCAAAATTTCCAAACTTTTCTCAAGTGATGTCATTCATTTGTCAACTAGAGGAACAAAAGATTGTTGCGCTTGGTTTTGAGAAGGTGGGGCAAAGTTTTGTTGAAATTGATTTGGTTGAAAATGAGGATTCAAAACATTGTTCGGAAATGCTTGAAAAGATGGTCGAACCAAATTCGTGTTTGAATTATTTTGGTTCCAAGCGAAGTTTGGATGATTTCTCCAACTGGGATTGTACGTTGGAGAGAACGGATCGTTCCTAACTTTGTTAAAAGCATTGATTTGTTCTAACAAGTGTGGACATTGATGGCAATGTGATTTGGATGATTACATTTATGACATGGGATTTGAGAAGCTTGGTTCATTTGATTAGATAAAAGAAAATTATCAAATTTGTTTATCATCGCATCGATTTTCGCTTCTAAGGCTACTGATGATCCTATTGAATGTAGGCTCAATCATGAATGGATTTATTTCTCATTAGATCGTTCCAGTTGAGATGATTTTTTGGCTAGGTTTTCAAGAAATTGCCAAGCGTATTGATTCAAGCATCATTCGAGCATCATTCGAGAGCTATTTTCTAGTCCATCATATAAAATTTGGCAAAGAGTCCATTTTTCAAAATTGTGATGTGGGCATTTGATCAAAAGTTCCTTAAGTCTTTTAAAATATTTTTCAAAGGATTCACCCATAATTGATGAAAATTTACAATTTCATTTTGAATTTTGGTTGACTTTTCTATGGGTAAAATTTTTTTAAGAAAACTTTTAAAAATTCGTCCCAAGTTCAAATCGAATTTGAAGGTAAGCTACAACCAATTTTTGACGTAGTTAGTACGTGCAAATGGAATTAACCTATTCCATCGGTCGTATAGTTGTTGAATTTTTATAGTTGAACAAACTTGTTCAAATTTCATTTAAAAGATGTAAGGATCATTATTTTCCAAATTTTGGAAGCATGTTAATGCGACTTGAATGGATTTCAAAGTGATTACCCGTTGGGGCGGGTAAAGTAATGCAAGAAGGGATAGAAACTCGATTGGGAAAATTCTGTCTATGAGAGTACGAGGTGGATTTTTGTTCGCCGTTGTGGAAAGATTGTTTGTTCAAGTTGAGCGGTTTATTGAATTGTCACGAGTCCGAACATTCATGCATAAGAGAGATGATTAAGAAGGGAAAGAGGTGAACAATGAGGGTAAGGGAACAAGAGTGAAAGATTTTATTTTTTGAATTTTTTTCCTTTGCTAAAAATAAATATATTTTTTACTTTAAAAAATGTGTTTTTTCCTTTTTTTTCTTTTTCTTTTTTTAAGAGAAAAGGTAAGAAAAGTTTTTTATAATAAAGGAAAATGTTTTTTTTTGGATTTTTTGTTTTTTGTTTTATGTTTTTTTATATATGCATGAAACTAATGCAACTAGATGAATGCAAGGACTTAAGCAGAAATTTTCTATTTTTAGTAGCTCCTAACCAAAATTGTATTGCGGCACTTTGACTTAATTCAACAAAATAATTCTTAGCCAGATAACAGACAGGATTTATCAATGCATCATGAATCACCGTTGTAATGCAGCTGAAGGTTTAAGTATCTTCAGAGAAATAATCAATATAATACCTTATGAATCATCGTAATAATTATAAATGATTGTTGCTCTGCCGTTGCCTTAGACACCAAAAAATAGTTTGCTAAAAGATATCAACTTGTCAAAATACAAATTTACCCTAGATGAGCCTGTGACACTCTTAAGTCGAACGTCTAACCTTTATTATTTAAGTCAATTTTCTACAATGAAATGCAATTTGTGGGTCTAGGAAAAGGTGATGAAATCTTCATCTTATGTGAAATTGGATGTTGCCCTTAGAAAACAAAACAACATGAAATGATGCAAAATTGAAATTGAATTGCGTTAACTACAAATGAATTTTTTTAAATTCAAGTAACCAACAATGAAAGAAAAATAAAAACAGAAGATAAGAATACGATACCAGAGCGTGTAGACTTATTTATTTAAAAGCAGTGAATTTATTTTTAGCGCAATTTTTGCAAGCAAAGCAGAGCAATTCGTCTCCGTCTGCTTTTGCAACTTGAAAAAGTGTTGAAAATGATTTTTTTTACAAGGATAAACGAAAGCAAAAACATTTTTTTTTCTTCGTCTTACCAAAACAAAACTCAACAGTTACAATTTAAAACTCAACCCAATTACAAAACAGAATTCAAAAATTTTTAAAAACAACAAATTTTTTTCCCTTTTTCTAAAGAAAAGAAAATCACAAGTGTAAAGAAAAAGATATGTGACACAAGAGCAACAAGTGAACTAGACAAGTTAACAAAACACAAAACAAATGCGCAACACAATTTTTGTTTTGGTTTGTTTTTATTTTTGTTTTTTTCTTATTAACACAAAACAAAATAAAAGAAATATAAAAGTAATACGAAGAGTAAAATTAAAATTAAATCGCTTTCCCCGACAACGGAGCCAAGAACATGTCGGAAACGGACTTTCTATCGATTAGAAAACCATCGAAGTATATCATTATAAAAACCGCAAGCGCACGTCGTACAATCGTAGTACGTATGCGAGTATGGGTCGATCCCACAAGAAAAGCAAAAATTTCAAAATCACTAAATCAAATTATCCCAAACGTTTGAAATTGTGTTAAATAAAAAGGTTAAAAACAAAAGAAAACCGGAATTTAAAACTATGAGATTAGAAACCAATTTAGAGGCAAATCCTTCCTCATGATCATACAAATCAACACAAAATGAATTTATGATCTCTGTTTTTAAATCACTTGTGAATTAGTTAATGTATTTATTATAAATATGGCCTGATTGTGATATTGACTAACACAACTTAAACCATCAAACTTTAATACACTCTTTAAATCCACTTGTCCAATATAATGAAGATGGTTATAAAATTAAAAATAAAATCTATTTTAAGCATGATCTATTTACTATAAATTAGTAACATAGAGCATCAAATTTGATTCTAGTTTCACTTTCATCGCCAAAACCATATTTAGATAAAAGGGTAACTTGTGTTCATTTTCGATTAAGCATAGCCTATTTATTATGAACAACATATGCTATCAAATTTACTAATAAATAACAAAATTTCATTAACATCAAAATTTCCATTAAGCACAAAACAAGAGATCATAAATGAAATTATTAAACTAATTTCATATGATTCATGAGAGCTTCATACTCCTAAATTGAAGGAGTTTAGCTTCTCATATTTGAATACATACTAACATAAATTGATTTCAACATTAAAAAGAAAATGAAAGGAAAAACTTATAAAAAGGGAAGAGAGCTAATTGAAAAGAAATAAAAAGCAAACTAATTGCATAAAAAAATAAATCTACACTAATTGCATAAGATAAATCTAATCTACTAACATAAAATAAAAGGAGATATGAAATAAAATAACATAGAAAAAATGAAATAAGAGTGCATAAAATAAAAGAGAAGGCTAAGAAGCCATTAAAGATAAGAGAACTTTTATTTCTATTTGGTGGCTACAACTATGCTTAAAAAATGATATCCAATCCAAGAAACATAAGAGGGTATCTATACAAGTCTAAAACCCTAATCTCTTTTTAGGGAGCTACCAAAAATGCCCTTGACTTTATGTAGCCTCCAAGTCATCATTAATGTTTAATTAATCTCCCACTAGCTATGTTTTTGCTTTAAATGTGGTCCATTAACCAGTGGGTAAGTGGGTTCCCCCATGTTGATTTAATTTCTTCTTTTCTTCATTTATTTGGCTTCCACTGTTTGTGCTACATATATCCATTTATCTTCTTCTAATTTGCACTCAATTTCTTACAAAATAAAATTAAATTGTGCAAATAACTTTTCTCAAAATAAGTGCACACATAAAATGATCATTTTCCCAAACGTAAACGAGTGAATGATGACTTGAAAATGCTTTTGTATTTTGGTTAAAACCTATAGAAATACCCTAATATGTCTTTTACTTTAATAAAAAAAGATTAAGCATGAGAGTAAAAATATACATTTTTACATGCACATAAGTAAATATATGTAGTATGACTTGGAATATTGAATTGAAATAAGTGGTTGCTTGTTCAAGCACCATTGTGGTCGCTTAGGCCTCGTTCCAAATTTGAAAAGCAATTGTATTAAATTTACTTAAATTTTATAAGAAATTTGAGTTTAATTATTTTATAAATTTGTTTTAGCACCATTGTGGTCGCTAAGTCTCTTTCTGAATTTGAAAAGCTATGGTTTTAAATTTACTTAAATTTTATAACAAATTTGGGTTTAATTATTTTATGAATAATGTTTTAGTTAATTAATTAATTATTAGAAAAAATGTCCTGGGTTAGTTAATCTGTTAATTAACGATGTTTTTAAAAGCTAATTAATCATTTTAAGAATGGTGTTTAAAGTTAATTAATTATTTTATATGGTTTAAGTTAATTTATTACTTCATTTAATGATGTTTTGAAAGTTTAATTAATTAATTATTTGGTAATGATATTTTAAGTTAATTAATTATTTAATAATGATTTTTAAAATTTAATAATCTTTTTATTAATAGTGTTTAAGTTAATTAGTTATTGATTAGTAGTGTTTTAAAGTTAATTAATTATTTACTAATGGGGTTTTAAAATTTATAAATTATCTATTAGGGTGGTTTTAAAGGTAGTAAATTTATTAAATAAAAAGTGTTTAAAGTAATAAATTATTTATAAAGAGAATTATTTTTAAATGAAAAGTTTGTTAAAGTTATAGATTGGAAATACAACTTGGAATTTTAGAAAAAAAGTTTTGAATTTATAAAACTTTGATTTTATATGAATTGGATCACTGATGAAAATCAAGTTTATGAAATTAATAAATAATCCTTCTTCTTATGATAGTATGGAAGACATTTTCCATACTTAACACCAAAGGATAAGTGGTTTGGGTTTATGGTAAACAATGTTTTGAATGACATTGTTTTTTATCCATTTAATATGTTTTGAAATAAGAAATCTTTCTTAAATGTTTTGTGAACATACTTATACCATTATATAAGTATATGGTAAAGTTTTTCAAGTATAGAAAGCAAACTAGGATGAGGATACACTTATAACGATGAGATAAGCATATGAATATTTTTGTAAATAATTAAGGTGATTTAACAAATGAGGGTTTATTAAAGAGGCTTAACAAATCCCATAGGGAATTAAATCTATGTTTGATTGGTTGTTTATTTAATAGTTAAATAACCGACTATCAAATTTAGATCCATTTTTAACTTTGGAAATATTTAGGAGAAACACGAGAATTATATGGTACATGAAACACCCCCATCCCTTAATATACCTAAAGAGCGCACACCAAAGGATGTGGGGTGTTATAGGTATAGCTAAAGCATCATAGAGACTAAGATTCAGAAGACAAATAAGTAAAAACAGCATAAACATTTAAATAATAACTTGTCATTCAAAATTAAACTTCATTTCAAAATAAATCATTAAAACATAACAAGTCTCAAAAACTCAAAATATCTTGTGTCTCATGAAAATACATCTCAGTCTCACAAAAATCAGAGTGCAAAGATAACAATGATAATAATCATAATCCGTCTCACAAGTGCCAAATCCATCATAAGAAAAATGAAAAAGACGAAGAACAGAAGAATACATCTGAAATGAGAAAACTACGGGAATGAATCTCCAAGCAACCTGAATCAACTCATCTCTGCTGGCCTATTGGGGGGAGAAAAGGGGGAAATAAAGGAGTGGGTCAGACAATAAGTCTGGTGAGTGAAAGTAATTACTAGCATTTCTAAGCAAGATAAAGATAATAGACTAAGCAGTAGTTCTAGCATGAAAGGAAAATACAGAAAAGATAAAACTGGGGTGAAATACTGTTTCTGATTTTGTTTGACTGTTTGCTTGGATTGTTCGATTTGATTATTTGCACTTGTCTTAAACTGCTGTGATTAGGCCAAAAACCCTAATCCGATCTCAACTGCTAACTTGATTAGGCCAAAATTCTAATTCTACCCTTTGATCGACCAGTTCTATCTCTGTTGTGCCACTGTGAACCAATCCTGTTGGTGCCAGCAAAAAGACACCTCTTTAGCGCTCGGGATGCACTAGCGAATTATTTACCCTAATCGATGCCACACGCTCAGTCATCGCCGGTACACACTAACTGTCGCCCCCTATTTGACCCTTTATTTACGCTAATCAGCATAAGCGTGTCCAGCCTCACCTAACTGTTGTGAGACCATCAGTCCTAGACCTGAAAGGGAATGCTGCCCAGCCTCACCTAACTGTTGTGAGGCCATCAGTCCTAGACATGGAAGGGAATGCTGTCGGTACTGGTCCTAACAAACAATCTTCTAGTTTTGCGCCTCTTGCCCAAATTCCCAGATTTGTGCCTTTGTCTATTGGCCACTTATTTACCCTAATCAGGATAAGCGTGTCCCGGCCACCTACTATTGTGAGACCATCAGTCCTAGATCTGAAAGGGAATACTGCCGATACGGGCCCTACTTCTATATTTTCTTATTAACTTAATCTAAGTTTTAAAATAAGCATCTTCTGTTATTTCTGCTATATTTGCTTATTAACTTAATCCAAGATCTAAGTTTTAAAATAAGCCTCTCCTATTATTTATTTTTTAGTTATAACCAATTGTTATAATCATGCTTGCAAATATCTTATATTTGCCTATTTCAGTCTATCTTTATTTTATTATAGTTTTTCTCGTTTTACATCTGATTTTTTAAATTTAATGTTTTTCTATTTTAATCCATATTAGTGAATTCTTCTCTTTTTAATATTCCATTCGCATAAAAAGGGATTAAATCTCTATAAAAAGAAATTAACATTTACAGGCTACATTCTAACTTAAAACAGATGTAAGTAACTGCAAATAACTATAAATAACTGAATAAAATAGCTGAATAGAAAAGAATGAAAAGAACTGTTTACTTAGAAATAGACTGTAAATAAACTTACATAAAAACTATCTCAAAATTGTAGAAAAACTACAACTATTAAGAACCCTGTTATTTTAAATTTCTTACAAATCTAAAATAATTACAAATCACTCTCCTGTGGTCCTTAGCTCTAATCCTTGGCCTTCTCGGATCCGCTTCTAGGGTGTAGAGTATTTTTATTAAAAAGGCCTTCTCCCTAGAAAAAAATTCTATTTAGGGTTCAGCCTCTGGCAATGAACCCAATTGGAAGAAAATCTGAATGAGAAAAATAGCTAGGCCTAAGGTCTTATTTATAGTGTGGCTTAGGGATCTCAGGCCGTTGGATTTGAAGATTAAATATGGTGCAACCACATCATAGACTTACTAGGAACCGTCAGATAAAGCTACGGACGCATAGGATCGCTCAAAAATCAAGTTATAACGTGTTCGCTCGTACCTCGACGATTCTCCATCCATTAACAAAGGCGGGTCGACCCTTGTTTATTAGGGGCCGACCTATAGGTCGACCTGACCTAAGCATGGGTCGACCTATGCCTCTTTATTTTTTTTTTCCGTTTTAGTTTATTTCTTGTTTCTCTCGTAACTTCTCCATACTAGCTCGGATTTCGACAAGTTATATATGGAAATTGATCAAAAAATTGCCACGGACCCAATGGTGCAACTCCCGTAGCTTGATTTTGACAATTTCACAAATTTATTCTGTTACTTAATTAATTCGTTAATTATTCATTATAGCTCAAATTTTGGGTTGTTACATTCTCCCCTCATTAAAGGATTTCGTCCCCGAAATCTCCCAGGATGGAAGAATGAAATAAATATTTTCATCCAAATTCTACAACCACATATTCTATCATCATCCATTACATCCATTGTCCTTAAGCTTTCTAATGCAATTTATGATATATGCAATAGTGTAGTGTCAATGTCCCTAACTAATGCAAAAGATTAGGCGGTCTACTGATTCAGTCGACCTCCTTTTTATGCAATCATGTCTGTGCCATATATCCAAATAAATGCAAATTTCCTAATAATAACTGATAGTTCTACATGCGTGCTATTGTGACACCACGCACCTCCAGGCACTCCGAAAATCGGACATGACTAGAAGCACGGGTGGTCGGGTGAAATAAAAATCCATAACATAGCACAGAGACTAAGGCAACAATATAAAATGATTAAAATATTACAGCGGAAGAAAACTTTCACTAATTATAAATTAATAGCAAAACAGCTTCATTAAAAACAACATTATCACAAATTTATTTCTGAAACCAAAAGTACCAGGTAGTCTCCATCAAAACATAAAACATAACAAAGTTCACAATATAGGTCCCCATATATAGAGTAAAGTACGGAAAAGAGAAACGAAGTACATGAAACAAAAGAAACAAAAGCTGATGATAACAACTACTCCAATGACCCTCCAAGTTGCAAAGAACTGCAACCTAGACCTGCCTTCCTGTAATTTAGGGAAAATAGGAAAAATAGGAATGGGTCAGACGTAAAGTCTAGTGAATGAGAAATAAAATGAAGCAGAAAGTATAAAACGGTTTAATTCCAGGTCTTCCTTGGATATTACAGAGGGTGAATAATATAATGCAGTGAATCCTTTTTATATACAGTTCCTAAAAAGCCAAAATCCGTGATCAATCTAGGGAAGTCAACCATGCAGTAATACTAAACGTCAATCGGGATGTCGGACCTGCTGTCCTTACCTATCCACGTGCTATAGCGTGAAAGTCATGCTCTTCACCCGTGCACTGTGACTAAATGCCTTTTACGTCTGACCGGCGCCGACTCAAACAACCTTGCAGGACCCCGAAGTTGCGCTCAGGCTCTGCCAAACTGGACTCCTATCATATTGTCTCCTCGGTCACCAACATGGACTTGCCTCTATCCAAAGTGTCGGTCCTCCGAAAGAGCGCCCGCAGTTGGGTCGGCTTCGCAAAATCCTCCAACGATCTACCTAAAGAAGCTTACATCGAAGCACACTTGTCATGTTCCGTCCGCGTCGATCTGCCTGAAGAAGCCTATGATTGTGGATGCTATCTATCCTATGTACTAGCAACCCATGAAAGGTAACAAACATCCTTGCGAACCTACTTGCCCGCTCCTAGTACGTACAGCCAAAACTATATTTTGGTCTTAACAGCATGAAACACCTATCCGACCTTTACAAGGTCTACCTACCAAATCGCTTCCATATTAATTAATTTTAAAGTTACAGTTTACATACTGTTTATTTCCATTAATCTGCTTTAGGCCATTTTTACATCCGATTTGGTTATTTCACAATTTCCCTTTTTCTTACATAAATGGTATTTCAATTTCACGTTCGTTCAGTCCGTATGGTTTGTCTGTAATTTTTATGCCATTTTGTTACAGATTTACACTAGCCTTTTGGGTCCATTTCATTTTCATTTTTTTTCCACCCTAATTTACGTTCTCCTTCTAGAGATTTAATATGTACAAATTTTTTATCCAATAGCCACAAAGCATTTAATTACACAAAATTCCACTTTTACATTTTTAGGCCACATATGAAACAAACAATTATGCCAATTAGACTTTCCAATTTTGTTCCAAAATCATATTCAAAATTATGTAATTATATCAGCCAAAATCATAATTTTATTCAAGTAACATATTCTGAATTTATTTAACTAACCTATTCTACCATTAGAAATTGAATAACAATTCTGATTCAATTTAATTAAACCAATCTTATTTACTCCATGAAACGTGAATAAAAATTTGTTTGTTCCAAATTTCAACCCAAACATGAATTAGAATTGAGAAGTGGAAGAAGAAGAAGATATAATAATTTACATAAATTTCAATCTTATTTATGCCATAAAACGTGAATAGACAATTTATATGTCCCATATTTTAAACCGAACATGAATTAGATTTGTGAAGTGGAAGAAGAAGAAGAAGTTGCAATAATTTACATCTATTCTCAATTAATAATAGAAATTAATTCATATTAACGTACCAGAAAAGAACTGAAATTGAACTACTTTATTTTTCTATTTCATATTAATTCCCACTCACCTGGCACTTGAGCTTGCATAAATTTGAAAAAAGCTTTGCTTTAATCTTTCTCCCTTTGATTCTTCTAAATTCCCCAAATTGATTGAATATATATAGATAATTTAATTTGGTAGAGATTTGTTTATTTAGTAGAGATAAGGAGGAAGAATAATACACACTAAATTTACTGTAGAATTATGGCGACGGCTGAATAAGAAATTAGGTTTAGGTTAGATGGTTTATTTATAGATTGTTTGAGTGAATATAATCCATTAGATTATTCTAGATTAAATCTGGTTCTTTTATATACTTAATGGTTATCCATTCTAGCCCATACACATCACTCAACCAATAAAATTTAGCCATCTCATCCTATTACATCACTGGAGTGAATGGGAACCCACCACATGTCAGAAACAACGCTGAAATACGTTGGAAAATCGCTGGAAATGAACCAGCTAAAAAAACCATTGCTCCAGATTTTGGGTGACAACGGGACTTGATCCCTGGTCACTAAGAAAGTCAACATGCGCCTTTACCACTATACCAAATGCGCTTTTTATTTCTTTTTAATTATATTTCCTATAAAATATCAAAGTGTTACATTCTCCCCCCCCCCCTTAAAAGATTTCGTCCCTGAAATCTCCAAAGGCGGAAGGATGTAATTAACAACCAGCATCCAAGAACTACATCCATCTACTCAACCATCATCCATTTCTACCATTGTCCTTATTTTTAACCAATGCAATTTATGATTTATGCAAAGTGAAATGCATATGAACTTACCTAATGCGAAAAGGTAGTTGGTCAACTGGTTCAGTTGACCTCCTGTAATGCAAGTATGCTTATGCCATGCAACCAAATGTATGAAATTACCCTAGTATAATTGGTAATTCTATATGTATGTTTCAATCATTCACCCAAGTGCACCATCCATATGCAACATCCATTTATACACACACACACACACACACATATATATATATATATATATAACCATGTGCAAATGCAATCGATAACATGCATGCATATGCAGGTGTGTGTACCTAGTTGGTCGATTATCCTAATAAATATCTATCTAGTACATACAATGCATCCATTTGCAAACATTGGCATCCACTTACAATCGTTTTCGTCCATCAAACATAACATGCCCTAATAACATGTTTACAACCAAGCTACCATATATAGGTTTCACCTAAAGATTATCGAAAAGACCCTAACTAAGGAAAGATCAAAGATAGGATATTTGAAGTGTACCTTCAAATAGAAAAGGATAAGAAGTTCGAATTCTCGCCTTAGATTCCCATGTGCACTCCTTGGGGTCATATCTACACTGAACCTTCATTAGACGAACTTCCTTGTTGCGTAATCTCTTGACACCGTGTTCTAATATACGGGTGGGTGTATGACGCACAAGTGATTCGCGCTTTACCTCCACTTTCCTTAGCTGATCAGGTTCTAATACTACCGCGGAATCATGTAGACCTTCCTCAGATGCGAAACATGAAAAAAATCGTGAACTCCTGCCAACTTATTTGGAAGATCAACTCTGTATGCCACTTTTCCAATCCGTGTGGTAATAGGGAAGAGTCCTACAAATCTCGGTGCCAACTTACCCACTGAGCCAAATCTCATAACGTTTGTCAGAGGAGAAACTTTGACAAAAACCATATCTCCAACCTTAAACTCCAAATCTGAACGTCTTCTGTCGGCATATGACTTTTGTCTATCTTGTGCAGTCTTCAACCTCTTGCGAATCAAATCCACCTTCTCGGAAGTTTCCCTCACCAAGTCCGGTCAAAGCAAGATCCTATTGGTGGTATCCCACCAACAGGCTAGTGATCTACATGGTCTTCCATAGAGAGCCTCGAACGGTGTCATCCTAATGCTTGCTTGATAACTATTGTTATACGCGAACTCCACCAAAGATAGGTGGTCTTCCCAAGAGCCTCCGAAGTCAATGATGCACAATCTGAGCAAATCTTCCAAACCCTATTTACCATCTCAGTCTGTCCATCTGTCTAAGGGTGATATGCCGTGCTCAGATTCAATTCCATTCCCAAGGCTTGCTGAAGACTCCTCCAAAACTCGCTGGTGAATAATGGATCTCTGTCGCTTACAATGCTGGCGGGAACTCCATGAAGCCTAACTATCTCCTTTACATAAAGAGTCACCAAAGAAGCTGTCGTCCTATTACTCTTAATCGGTATAAAATGAGCGCTCTTCGTCATTCTATCCACAATGACCCAAATGCTCGTGTTCCCTCTCCATGACCTTGGTAATCCATCCACAAAGTCCAAAGAGACGCTCTTCCATTTCCATAATGGAATATCCAATGGCTGCAACAGTCCTCCGGGCTTCTTCTATTCCGCCTTTACCCTTTGGCAAGTGATGCACTTCGATACATACTCCGCCACTCTCTTCTTCATTCCGGACCAATATAATACCCTCTTCATATCCCGGTACATCTTATCACCACCGGGGTGCACTGTCATCCTAGAATGATGTGACTCGGCCAACACTGCATCTACTAAATCCTCACTACGGGGAACACAAAGTCTACCATTCCTTCTAATCCATCCTCTAGTGTCCATGGTATAACGCCTAAGATGTGGTGATGACTCTCCTCTACCAAGCTTATCTAAAATGTCCTTTAACTCTTCGTCCTCACCTTGCCTTGCTCCAATCTACTCCATCAAAGTAGGCTGGATGTCAAGGGCTGCTAACAATCCCGAAGTTAAATCTGATGGAGGTCTAAAATCAAAGGTAGCAATGTACTCCAAATGCTTCCATTCCAAAAACAAAGGACTTAAAACCACTTTGTGTCTACTCAATGCATCTACCACTACATTACCCTTGCCAGGGGTATAGGAAATCTCAAAGTCATAAGAGGCTAAAAACTCCATCCATCTTTGCCGTCTAAAATTCAAGTCTTTTTGAGAGAATAGATACTTCAAAGACTCATGGTCCGTGAAAAGCTCAAATATTTCTCCTAAGAGATAGTGCCTCCAAGACTTGAGAGCAAAAACTATAGCTGCCAACTCAAGGTCATGCATCGGGTAGTTCTTCTCATGTGTTTTCAACTGTCTACTTGTATAGCACACTACCCTACCATCTTGCATTAGTATCGCCCCTAGCCCCGTACCACAAGCATCCGTATAAACTAAGAAAGGCTTGGTTCCATCCGATAATACCAATACAGGTGCGGTAGTCAAAGCTTCCTTCAATCGACCAAAGGCATCCTCACACTTGACTTCCCAAAACAAAAGCTGAGTTCTTCTTGGTAAGGCGGGTAAGTGGAGCTGATATCCTAGTGAAGTCCTTAATGAACTTCCTATAGTAGCCCACAATACCAGGAAACTCCTTATGTCTGTGGCATTCTTATGGGTCTGCCAATCCTTTATTGCTGCCACTTTCGCCAGATCTACTGCAAGTCCATCCTCTGAAACGATGTGTCCTAAAAAGCGAACCTCATCCCTCCAAAAGTGGCAATGGGAGAATTTCACCTTCAACTTATGTGCTCACAGGGTCCTAAGCAGTTCTTCCAAGTGAACAGTATGCTCCTCCTTGCTTCGTGAATAAACCAAAATGTCGTCGACGAACACCGCTACTAACTTGTTCAACGATTCGTGAAATACTCGACTCATCGGGTCCACCAAATATGTCGGAGCATTGGTTAGCCCAAATGGCATGATTAAGCACTCAAATAACCCATCCGTAGTCCTAAACGCAGTCTTCTCGATGCTTTCCTTCACCACATGCAACTGATGAAATCCCGTGGCCAAATCAAGCTACAAAAATACCTTGGCTCCTACTAACTGGTCGAAGAGATCGTCTATACAGGGAAGAGGATAACGATTCTTCTTCGTCGGCTTATTAAGCTCCCTATAATCCACGCAAAGCCTGAGAGAGCCTTCTGCCATAGTGGCAAAGATGACAGGTGCGCCCCACTCAAAAATGCTCCTATGAATGAAGCCCTTCTCTAAAAACTCTCTAATCTGCTTGCTCAACTCACGACGTTCCTTAGGAGCCATATGCCTTACCGGTAAAGCAACCGGTTTGGCATTATCGATAAGATAAATCTTGAACTCGATCTCTCTTCGAGGTGGAAGGCCAGCAACCTCCTCGAACACATTTGGAAAGTCTCTAACAAAGGGTACCGAACTCAAACTATCGGGCGATAAGTCAAGAGAATAAAGGTAGCTCAACATGACTGATCATCTAGGATCACTAGATACCTCCAAGGTACGTTCACTACAAGTGCCTAACCTCACTACCTTATTATCGCAATCAAGAACAGCACCATACATGGATAGCCAATCCATACCAAGAATCAACCTGAACCCGGAAAAGCCCAATACAAAGGCACTACAGTCAAACTCAACTCCTAAAATAAACAATTTCAAATCCCGACATGACATGGACAAATAGGCCAATCTTCCTACTAGATTTGATACTACTACCGAGTCAGTCACTAAGTAAGCATCAAGATCAAGACCCTCTACCAGAGTACTAGATATAAAAGAGTGCGAAGCTCCAGAATCAAATAGGGTACGAATAGGAAAATCAGAGATAGATAACACACCTTCGATGATCACCTTCTTTCCCTTGTCCACAACCGGACGAGTACTAGGGGAAGGAGCTGCCTCTAAAGCATAAGCCTGAGCAGGCTGTGAAGGTGTCTGTGAACTGTCCTTGGGCTTCGACGGACAGTCCTTTTTCATATGCCCCACTTGATCACAAAGATAGCACCGCAGTCTCGGTTGCTCTCCTGCCCCTCTACAATCCTTAGCAAGATGACCTGGTTTCCCACAAGTATTGCACTTCTGGTCCTTCCTTGGAACTTTCCTTTTTCCACCTGACCCTCCTCCTCCTCTCCTCTTTCCTTTCCACTACTTCTTCCCATCACTCTTCTGCGCCACATCTCCTTTCTTCTCAGTATCAGCAAGTAAAGCCATTTCTACCAATCCCTCAAGAGTGGCTCCCATCGGAATGTGGCTCATCGCCAAACTCTGTAGTGGCTGACTCTAACCCTTAGCGAACTTCAACACCTTCTTGTGAGGAGTATTGATCAGGTCTAGTCCAAATCTGGCAAGCTCATTGAATCGATTAACATATTCCTTAGCTGTCATATCCCCTTGCATAAGCTGTATAAATTTCTCTAACTGCACTCCCTCTTCAACCTGCGATAAGAATTTCCTTTAGAACCTAGTACAAAAATCCGCCCAAGTCAAATTATCAGCCTCAGCCTCCACAATCTCCCACCAACAAAGAGCCTCTCCCTACAACTGCCATGAAGCCAACTGCCTCCGAGCCAAGTCCTCTAATCCCATAAGTCCAAATATCTATTGACAACTACGGATCCAAGCTCTCGCCTCAGTATATGACTCGGTGCCAAGAAACGGCTTGCCTCCTAAGCTGGTGTAGTCCTTGCATAACTTAGGAAAATCGAGAATGCTTGACGGACGGGCTGGAGCCCCTTCCGCCGGTGCAGCATCCCTTGCTAGTGGCTCTGCTGGTGCAATAGCCTGCAAATAACGTCTGAACCAAGCAGGCATATTAAGGCCTGTAACTTCAGGGATATCTAGCGGTTCAGACATTTCTATCTGTGGATATTAAAAAATGGGATTAGGTACTCCACAAATAGTTCAATAGATAGGGAGGAAGAGATATGAAGGATCCATTTCTAAAATTTCTTTTTTTCTAAAATATATACATATAATTTTAAAAGTATTATTTGGAATATCCTTTAAAAATTATTCGAAAACCTTTATATTTGTAAAATATTTTTAGGATTACCAAAACCTTAGCTCTAATACCAATTGTGACACCTTGCACCTCTAGGCACCCCGAAAATCGGACATGACTAGAAGCACAGGTGGTCGGGTGAAATAAAAATCTATAACATAGCATAGAGACTATGTAACGACCCCGGATTTTAATCTATTTTAAATCGATAATTAAATTTATTTTTGAATGAAAATTTGTGAAATAGATGGTTAAATGAATGCGAGTTTCCCCGAATCCAAATATATTCTGTATAAATCATTTAAAATTAAAATATTGTATACATGTGTATATATGAGAATATATATATGTATTTGAACATATCTGAGTAAATTTGAAATAATATAATATATATTTGATTTGAATTTAAATTGTAAATAAATGGTTTAAAGAGAAATATAAAAATATAGTTTTATATAATGTAAAGTAAATATAGATCGTACTAATAAATCAATACCAAAATAGATACAAAAAAATAAAAATAGATACGAAATAAAAATAAAAATAGATATACATGAGAATAGTATGCAAATATGAAGACAAGTAAACAAAAGCTTGTATAGGAAGAACTAAATACATAAGTTAAGTTGATAACAACTAAAACAAAACATTTATGTACATATACATAACATAACTAAAACTACCTTATATCTATATCTATATTCATGAAAGTATCTATGTATAAACAAATGAAGACAAGAATGTAAACTGAAATAGAAACATTTGTACTCACTGATATCATATCAGCCACCAAGTAAACCAGGCAAGTCAACAAACAAAGTAAAATATATATGTACAATCTGAAATGTAAATGAATAAATATGAGTACCTTGGCATTAAATGCTAGCACAAGGATGTTTCATTTGCAGCCACCAAATATCTTCGACTTTATACAATAGCAAGTTGTATCACCTGTAAACGAATGAAAGAAAAAAATAAACAAATGTTTATGTACAAAGGTAATTAATGCTAGCACTATCATCAGCCACCAAAATATCCTATAGTCAAAACAAGGATAGAAAAGCTCTGGCCAAATCTTTACAAATCATTTCCAGTATATAACAAATTATATTAACATGTGAACTTACTTTCATATATATATCATCTCTTATATCAGTTCATCCATCTATAATACTAAGAAAAAAAAAACTGAGGAAAAAAAAACAACACTGAAATTCAACAAAACATAGGATTAAACTAGAAGGTTTCAATCTGGAATTGTTACTGCAAGCAGCTCTGTTCTTCTTTTCTTGAAATACAGTGAGCAACTTCAAGCTTCAACCTAGAAATGATAAACCAATTTAAAGTCTTCAAAATCAAACAGTTGCAACAATTTTCAAGTTCCAAGCTTTGCAGTCCTATTTTCTGTCTTCTTCCCATCAAGGTGAGCAACTTTAATCTTTAAAAACCATCTGTTTGTCTTGATTCTTGAAGTTGATTTTTAAAAAGTATGAGATGACAATGCTTTGTTTATATGCCTGCATGTATATATCTACATGTAAATGATGTGTGTATACATCTGATTTGAACTATGTTTGTTGATATACCTCTGTTCCAGGTTTCAGAGTTCACTATCAATCAAAGAAAAAAAATTCATATCTTTTTATTTTCTCACTGTTAGCACTTGAAATCAAAACAAAACTTATTTGTTTTAGTATAAGCTTTAATTTAAAAATGTATTCAAGCTAAAACAACTTAGCATTTCCTCTAGAAATTGAAAGAACAGAGCAAAGCTTCATATAAGTCGAAATTTAAATTTCTTAAATTTCGTTTTCAGGCATATAAACTGAATTCGTATACTTTAATTTGATTTTTAAAGCTTGAATCATAATTTTTAGAGTTAGATGCTAAGAGCAGTTCGAGTTTGGTTAAAATTCGTTCTATCGTCGATCTCTGATGATCTACGAAGTTCTGGTGACCGGGATCGTGGCGGGTGGTAGAGGAGTGTAAGTAGATGCTAAGAAAAATGGGTAATGGTGATAAAATTCATCAGAGAGGTTGCGGCAGTGAAATTCTTTTTAGAACCCTAGTTTTAGTTAAGCTTAAGTAGTCGATCATCACGTCTTCTACAATGGACCGAGTGTTTCAGATCTTTGGGTAGTGGAAGCTTGTCCCTAGTTGAAGTCAATGCCGGAGTTCTAGGGGTCACGGTGGTCGGAGGGACGAGTGCGAAGCGTTGCCAGGTTTTGGAGAAAAACTGTGTTCGTGTTTCCAGGGTTGACTTGATGCTCGAATTCGAATACACGGAGATGATGAAATTTCGATGGTCGGAAAGGGGATTGTGGATGGTGGTCTACTTGTTCGACGTGGCGATGTTGACCGGAGGCGACCGGTGGTGCTGTACACGTGCACGCGTGATGACATGTATCTGCGTTGATCAAGGTTGAGGAAGATGAGATTTTATCGGGGCAAACTTGAAGTGATTTGAGAAAATACTCGAAGACGAGATAGGTGGGGAAACTCGAGTAGTTGCTCGGGAAAAGCTTGTTTGGGCTCGAAGTGGTTTTCGAGTGTCTCGGGTAATGTTTTGTAACAGGTTTTTTTGAACCTGTTCTGTCTAAAATTTAAACTGTAGTATAAATGTAAACCAAAATTTAAACTAAGTTTTAAACCTAAGTTTAAATGTGGATTTAAGCTAGCTTGGATCCTGGTTTTAAATTGTTTTACAAACTTTAAGTATTTAAAGTGTATTTGGCTTGAATTTAAAACTGAAAGTTTAAATTGTAAAGTAAAGGTTTAAATAAGTTTAAATCTAAGTTTTAAATCTGGAAATTGAGTCTGAATCTCAGTTTTTAAAATAAGTTTTTGAATTCAAATTGTTTTAACCACTTTAAAATGATTAAATGGTTTGAATTTCAAAATGAAGGTTTAAAATGTAAGTAAAGCTTCCGAAAGGAGTTTTAAAGATTTATTAAGTTAATTTATTTGTAAATCAAGAATTAATTGGATAATATTAGATAAGTTAAGATAATTAATTAATGATTAGAAATAAATCAATCAAGTAGTTAAGAATTAACTAAAGATAATTACTTAATGAAATTAATTAAAGGGTTAATTTATTAATGTGATTAATTAGTTATAATTACACAATTAATTCATCTTAATTGTAGATGATTGATTATTATCGAATGCTTTGTGATATACCCTGATTTATGTTGTGCTGGGCTGTGATTTCTGTTTCTGTAATATATTACTATGTGAATATGAAACCCCATGGCCCGTAAAACGGCACTTAAATTTCGATGCGACAGGGAGTCGGATTCCAGTTGGTTATCCGAAACCCACATCGAATTGTAATAGTGAATCATTGTGACCGATAAATTTATTTTATCTGTGAAATTGTAAATGAAGATAAGCGTTATGGGTTATACCGCTTATCGATATATCTGTGATGATTGATGTTGTGCACTATTGTGTTAAACCCCTGGACTACACTTTTACACACACAAAAATGGATTTCACGTGGAAATCGATTAAGTCACAGATAATGTAAATTTGATCTTTTTGAAATTGAAATTTTAATTTCAATCGATTTTGAAATTGGAAATTTGGGTTTAAAATGAAAGGCTTTTGAAATAGGTTTTCAAAGATAAAAGTTATTTTGAATAACTTAATCGAGTTTTGAAAATTTAAATAATTTGATTTAAATTTGAATTCAAGTTTGGAATTGAATCCTATGATTTGAAACTAGGGATTAAAAATGTTATAAATGTGTTTATTTGAATTTAAACCATTTAAAAGTATAATTTTGAGAATTTGGATTTAACCCAAAGACTCTAACTCGTATGAATGAATCAGATTTTCTGAAATGAAACTGTTGTTTTAAAAAAAGATAAAAGCTTTCATATAAGAAATTAAATTCCAGTTTAATTAAAGGAATTTCAATATTGAAGTGAAAATGGTTTTCCAAGTTATGAATGAATTGTTTTGAAAAGCTATGATTTGAATCTGTTTATTTTTAACAGATTTAAAATAATGATTGGTTTAAATCATTTGAAATGAAATTGTTTTGAAAGCTACAAGTTAAATCTTTGATTTAAAGATTTAACGAGTTAATCAAATTGAAATGGAAATTAATTTGGAAAATCTGTGAATGAATCTTTTGTTTAAAAGATTAAAGTGTGAAAATTGTTTAAACCGTTGAGGGTTGTTGAAATGAATCTTTTTGTTTAAAAAGATGTAAATGGTAATTTGTTAAACCATTTGAAAAGAAAGATTTTGGGTAATAAGTTGTGACTTAATTGAAATCCCATATCCATATGTTTTTAAATATTTCGCTCACTATTCGGTTTAGCCGGGAGAGGACCTTTGGGTCGTATAACCCATTCCGAATATGTGATACGTCGATATGGATAGCATTTGAAGACCGGTGTTGAAGACCGGATATTTTTGGAAACGGAAGGATTACCGTCGAGTTACTCTGCATCGGCTGATCCCCGATATAGAGGTTTTATCATCCTTAGTGACGGGAAGTCCGGACGTGATTGAAAATTATCCGGATTTGCAAGGGCTTCGTGAGAAGTGCCTTCGGTTCTGTTCGATCCCGGAACAGACTTGTATGGATTGTATGTCTGACATTACACTTTGAGATATAAAGCCGATTTCTTTCAAATACATATCTGTTGGTGGCAGAGAATTTATTCTCTTAGCTTAACACCCTTCTCTGAGACGTACGAGCTCAGAGGTTATGTAGTTGAAATTTATCAGCGATATATCCCAATTTGGTAATGTGGCATGCTGAGTGCTGCTGTGTGATGATCAGTGTTTGATCATTTGTGATATGATCATTTGTTTGATCATTTATCTTTGTGATCATAGGTTGATCATCTGTTGACCCAAAGTGTGGCTTTTTGAAAAAGCGTAGCTTTGTGGACGAGACTTCGTCAGGACCTCACAACCCGGAAATGGTCGAAACAGGATCGTTGCGGCAAGGTTATGAGGGTCGCGCCCTTTAGGGTATGTCATTTCCTTCTGGAAAGGGGTGGTATCATGGTATGGAGCCCAGATACTTACTCATGTGGATACACTTCCTTTATGATGTGTGATGTTGGATATCGAGCGCTCGGATAAAGGTCCCAAAGGACCGGGAGGTGGCATATTCGTGAGTTACCTGTTACAGGGGTAACCCGGCCTTGTTTGGCAGAGAGCAGTTTGTCTCTCGAAGCGTCCCGCCAGAGGCGTTTCCTTCGTGGCATAGGAAGTTCCTTAGCCTGACCATTTGTTGGAAAATCCAAAGAAATAATACGCGACGTGTACGGTTTTAGTTGTATTACCTGCTATGGAATGTGGCGGTAACCTGCTATTGAACATAGTAGCTATAGTAGGCATACGATACTGGTCGTATGTTGGCTAAGATTAATATTATACTTTCGAAATGTTTTTCTACACTATGCACTAATGATAATATCCAATGATTTGCGTAGTAAGCATGTTTGACTATCATAAGAAGAAATCTCCTCCAATTCTGCGTTTGCATTGTGTGTGTGGCGGGAGGTCTTATGGTAGTTTCATTTTCTAAAAAGCATTGCGGATTTCAATGTTTAAAATCCTTTTGTTGTTGTTTAAAGTTAAACTGTTTTTGTTGCTCACACCAGTCCCATGACTGATCCGGAGTTTATTGTTCCCTTCCTAAACTCTGGGTGCTCATAATTTTCCACACGAGCAGTCTAGAGTTGGGTTTCTTTTCAGATATTCAGGTTTAGTAGATTATCTGGAGCTAGTTCATTCATCGGAGTTGCTTATCTTGGAGTTGTGGATTCATTATTGTCTGAAGATTATTTTGGAGTTATCATTTCTATTGATATTGTTCCGCTGCTGTTGTTATCTTTTCTTTTCCGCTGCTATTTCTTGTATCATATCTCTGATGTATATTGATATCTGTTGTATCATACTGTATCAGATTTGTATCTGTCATTGTATATCAATGTATTATTCTTTTCTTCCGCTGTGTTATTTACTTAATTGTGTTATAGCTCCGACGGATCGGATTTGTACGGTCGAATCTGCGGCATTCTAGTACAATGTGAAGTACGGATGTTGATTTTCGAGCGGGCAAAACCCGAGTCGTCACATGTGGTATCAGAGCTAAGGTTGAACTTTAGCTCAGGAGTATAACACGTTAAGTAGCTCATTAGAGATAGAGTGAAGTAAACTCTAGAATGAGTAATCTTTAAGATAGCCGTCTGTATGCCTCAGTAAATTCTCTTGCTATCCACTGATAGTGAGTATGAGTGCAAGAAGAGGACGAGATAGGGGACAGGGGAATACGACTATAAATGGTCAATACTCTGTAACAATAAGGAAACAATCTTTTCTCTATCAATCTCTTTTGTTCGTCATCTCTTCTCAATTCTTCGATAGTTTCTGGTAGATCCAGGGAGAGAAGATTCGATATATTAATATGGGACATAAACTCCAGATAGGCCAAAATTGTTTGTTTGGATGTATTGATTGCTTTGATTGCTATAGTTGATAGATATAATTTAGTTTCTAAACTAAAAATTTTGAAATTGTATCCATATATCCATCTATTCTTTTGGGTCCGGATATGTCTACGAATGGTTAGTTATCACTTCGAACTAACCAATGCCACTGTATATTTCGTAGATCTGGATAACCCGAGTATCGTGTGAAAGAATTCAACAGATTCGTTCTTGTATCTGATTTTGATATTCTGATTTAGTAAGCCAAATGCAGAATAGATATCCAGTTTAATTCAATGAAATATTCTTCATCTATCTTTTTGTCTCCTTGGCAATTTCGAGGACGAAATTCTTTTAAGGGGGGAAGTCTGTAACGACCCCGGATTTTAATCTATTTTAAATCGATAATTAAATTTATTTTTGAATGAAAATTTGTGAAATAGATGGTTAAATGAATGCGAGTTTCCCCGAATCCAAATATATTCTGTATAAATCATTTAAAATTAAAATATTGTATACATGTGTATATATGAGAATATATATATGTATTTGAACATATCTGAGTAAATTTGAAATAATATAATATATATTTGATTTGAATTTAAATTGTAAATAAATGGTTTAAAGAGAAATATAAAAATATAGTTTTATATAATGTAAAGTAAATATAGATCGTACTAATAAATCAATACCAAAATAGATACAAAAAAATAAAAATAGATACGAAATAAAAATAAAAATAGATATACATGAGAATAGTATGCAAATATGAAGACAAGTAAACAAAAGCTTGTATAGGAAGAACTAAATACATAAGTTAAGTTGATAACAACTAAAACAAAACATTTATGTACATATACATAACATAACTAAAACTACCTTATATCTATATCTATATTCATGAAAGTATCTATGTATAAACAAATGAAGACAAGAATGTAAACTGAAATAGAAACATTTGTACTCACTGATATCATATCAGCCACCAAGTAAACCAGGCAAGTCAACAAACAAAGTAAAATATATATGTACAATCTGAAATGTAAATGAATAAATATGAGTACCTTGGCATTAAATGCTAGCACAAGGATGTTTCATTTGCAGCCACCAAATATCTTCGACTTTATACAATAGCAAGTTGTATCACCTGTAAACGAATGAAAGAAAAAAATAAACAAATGTTTATGTACAAAGGTAATTAATGCTAGCACTATCATCAGCCACCAAAATATCCTATAGTCAAAACAAGGATAGAAAAGCTCTGGCCAAATCTTTACAAATCATTTCCAGTATATAACAAATTATATTAACATGTGAACTTACTTTCATATATATATATATCATCTCTTATATCAGTTCATCCATCTATAATACTAAGAAAAAAAAACTGAGGAAAAAAAAACAACACTGAAATTCAACAAAACATAGGATTAAACTAGAAGGTTTCAATCTGGAATTGTTACTGCAAGCAGCTCTGTTCTTCTTTTCTTGAAATACAGTGAGCAACTTCAAGCTTCAACCTAGAAATGATAAACCAATTTAAAGTCTTCAAAATCAAACAGTTGCAACAATTTTCAAGTTCCAAGCTTTGCAGTCCTATTTTCTATCTTCTTCCCATCAAGGTGAGCAACTTTAATCTTTAAAAACCATCTGTTTGTCTTGATTCTTGAAGTTGATTTTTAAAAAGTATGAGATGACAATGCTTTGTTTATATGCCTGCATGTATATATCTACATGTAAATGATGTGTGTATACATCTGATTTGAACTATGTTTGTTGATATACCTCTGTTCCAGGTTTCAGAGTTCACTATCAATCAAAGAAAAAAAATTCATATCTTTTTATTTTCTCACTGTTAGCACTTGAAATCAAAACAAAACTTATTTGTTTTAGTATAAGCTTTAATTTAAAAATGTATTCAAGCTAAAACAACTTAGCATTTCCTCTAGAAATTGAAAGAACAGAGCAAAGCTTCATATAAGTCGAAATTTAAATTTCTTAAATTTCGTTTTCAGGCATATAAACTGAATTCGTATACTTTAATTTGATTTTTAAAGCTTGAATCATAATTTTTAGAGTTAGATGCTAAGAGCAGTTCGAGTTTGGTTAAAATTCGTTCTATCGTCGATCTCTGATGATCTACGAAGTTCTGGTGACCGGGATCGTGGCGGGTGGTAGAGGAGTGTAAGTAGATGCTAAGAAAAATGGGTAATGGTGATAAAATTCATCAGAGAGGTTGCGGTAGTGAAATTCTTTTTAGAACCCTAGTTTTAGTTAAGCTTAAGTAGTCGATCATCACGTCTTCTACAATGGACCGAGTGTTTCAGATCTTTGGGTAGTGGAAGCTTGTCCCTAGTTGAAGTCAATGCCGGAGTTCTAGGGGTCACGGTGGTCGGAGGGACGAGTGCGAAGCGTTGCCAGGTTTTGGAGAAAAACTGTGTTCGTGTTTCCAGGGTTGACTTGATGCTCGAATTCGAATACACGGAGATGATGAAATTTCGATGGTCGGAAAGGGGATTGTGGATGGTGGTCTACTTGTTCGACGTGGCGATGTTGACCGGAGGCGACCGGTGGTGCTGTACACGTGCACGCGTGATGACATGTATCTGCGTTGATCAAGGTTGAGGAAGATGAGATTTTATCGGGGCAAACTTGAAGTGATTTGAGAAAATACTCGAAGACGAGATAGGTGGGGAAACTCGAGTAGTTGCTCGGGAAAAGCTTGTTTGGGCTCGAAGTGGTTTTCGAGTGTCTCGGGTAATGTTTTGTAACAGGTTTTTTTGAACCTGTTCTGTCTAAAATTTAAACTGTAGTATAAATGTAAACCAAAATTTAAACTAAGTTTTAAACCTAAGTTTAAATGTGGATTTAAGCTAGCTTGGATCCTGGTTTTAAATTGTTTTACAAACTTTAAGTATTTAAAGTGTATTTGGCTTGAATTTAAAACTGAAAGTTTAAATTGTAAAGTAAAGGTTTAAATAAGTTTAAATCTAAGTTTTAAATCTGGAAATTGAGTCTGAATCTCAGTTTTTAAAATAAGTTTTTGAATTCAAATTGTTTTAACCACTTTAAAATGATTAAATGGTTTGAATTTCAAAATGAAGGTTTAAAATGTAAGTAAAGCTTCCGAAAGGAGTTTTAAAGATTTATTAAGTTAATTTATTTGTAAATCAAGAATTAATTGGATAATATTAGATAAGTTAAGATAATTAATTAATGATTAGAAATAAATCAATCAAGTAGTTAAGAATTAACTAAAGATAATTACTTAATGAAATTAATTAAAGGGTTAATTTATTAATGTGATTAATTAGTTATAATTACACAATTAATTCATCTTAATTGTAGATGATTGATTATTATCGAATGCTTTGTGATATACCCTGATTTATGTTGTGCTGGGCTGTGATTTCTGTTTCTGTAATATATTACTATGTGAATATGAAACCCCATGGCCCGTAAAACGGCACTTAAATTTCGATGCGACAGGGAGTCGGATTCCAGTTGGTTATCCGAAACCCACATCGAATTGTAATAGTGAATCATTGTGACCGATAAATTTATTTTATCTGTGAAATTGTAAATGAAGATAAGCGTTATGGGTTATACCGCTTATCGATATATCTGTGATGATTGATGTTGTGCACTATTGTGTTAAACCCCTGGACTACACTTTTACACACACAAAAATGGATTTCACGTGGAAATCGATTAAGTCACAGATAATGTAAATTTGATCTTTTTGAAATTGAAATTTTAATTTCAATCGATTTTGAAATTGGAAATTTGGGTTTAAAATGAAAGGCTTTTGAAATAGGTTTTCAAAGATAAAAGTTATTTTGAATAACTTAATCGAGTTTTGAAAATTTAAATAATTTGATTTAAATTTGAATTCAAGTTTGGAATTGAATCCTATGATTTGAAACTAGGGATTAAAAATGTTATAAATGTGTTTATTTGAATTTAAACCATTTAAAAGTATAATTTTGAGAATTTGGATTTAACCCAAAGACTCTAACTCGTATGAATGAATCAGATTTTCTGAAATGAAACTGTTGTTTTAAAAAAAGATAAAAGCTTTCATATAAGAAATTAAATTCCAGTTTAATTAAAGGAATTTCAATATTGAAGTGAAAATGGTTTTCCAAGTTATGAATGAATTGTTTTGAAAAGCTATGATTTGAATCTGTTTATTTTTAACAGATTTAAAATAATGATTGGTTTAAATCATTTGAAATGAAATTGTTTTGAA
The DNA here is from genome assembly GCA_030737815.1 of Allium fistulosum. Classification (NCBI taxonomy): domain Eukaryota; kingdom Viridiplantae; phylum Streptophyta; class Magnoliopsida; order Asparagales; family Amaryllidaceae; genus Allium; species Allium fistulosum. Next base: position 1,532,576,298 of record CM060902.1, read on the forward strand.
AGCTACAAGTTAAATCTTTGATTTAAAGATTTAACGAGTTAATCAAATTGAAATGGAAATTAATTTGGAAAATCTTTGAATGAATCTTTTGTTTAAAAGATTAAAGTGTGAAAATTGTTTAAACCGTTGAGGGTTGTTGAAATGAATCTTTTTGTTTAAAAAGATGTAAATGGTAATTTGTTAAACCATTTGAAAAGAAAGATTTTGGGTAATAAGTTGTGACTTAATTGAAATCCCATATCCATATGTTTTTAAATATTTCGCTCACTATTCGGTTTAGCCGGGAGAGGACCTTTGGGTCGTATAACCCATTCCGAATATGTGATACGTCGATATGGATAGCATTTGAAGACCGGTGTTGAAGACCGGATATTTTTGGAAACGGAAGGATTACCGTCGAGTTACTCTGCATCGGCTGATCCCCGATATAGAGGTTTTATCATCCTTAGTGACGGGAAGTCCGGACGTGATTGAAAATTATCCGGATTTGCAAGGGCTTCGTGAGAAGTGCCTTCGGTTCTGTTCGATCCCGGAACAGACTTGTATGGATTGTATGTCTGACATTACACTTTGAGATATAAAGCCGATTTCTTTCAAATACATATCTGTTGGTGGCAGAGAATTTATTCTCTTAGCTTAACACCCTTCTCTGAGACGTACGAGCTCAGAGGTTATGTAGTTGAAATTTATCAGCGATATATCCCAATTTGGTAATGTGGCATGCTGAGTGCTGCTGTGTGATGATCAGTGTTTGATCATTTGTGATATGATCATTTGTTTGATCATTTATCTTTGTGATCATAGGTTGATCATCTGTTGACCCAAAGTGTGGCTTTTTGAAAAAGCGTAGCTTTGTGGACGAGACTTCGTCAGGACCTCACAACCCGGAAATGGTCGAAACAGGATCGTTGCGGCAAGGTTATGAGGGTCGCGCCCTTTAGGGTATGTCATTTCCTTCTGGAAAGGGGTGGTATCATGGTATGGAGCCCAGATACTTACTCATGTGGATACACTTCCTTTATGATGTGTGATGTTGGATATCGAGCGCTCGGATAAAGGTCCCAAAGGACCGGGAGGTGGCATATTCGTGAGTTACCTGTTACAGGGGTAACCCGGCCTTGTTTGGCAGAGAGCAGTTTGTCTCTCGAAGCGTCCCGCCAGAGGCGTTTCCTTCGTGGCATAGGAAGTTCCTTAGCCTGACCATTTGTTGGAAAATCCAAAGAAATAATACGCGACGTGTACGGTTTTAGTTGTATTACCTGCTATGGAATGTGGCGGTAACCTGCTATTGAACATAGTAGCTATAGTAGGCATACGATACTGGTCGTATGTTGGCTAAGATTAATATTATACTTTCGAAATGTTTTTCTACACTATGCACTAATGATAATATCCAATGATTTGCGTAGTAAGCATGTTTGACTATCATAAGAAGAAATCTCCTCCAATTCTGCGTTTGCATTGTGTGTGTGGCGGGAGGTCTTATGGTAGTTTCATTTTCTAAAAAGCATTGCGGATTTCAATGTTTAAAATCCTTTTGTTGTTGTTTAAAGTTAAACTGTTTTTGTTGCTCACACCAGTCCCATGACTGATCCGGAGTTTATTGTTCCCTTCCTAAACTCTGGGTGCTCATAATTTTCCACACGAGCAGTCTAGAGTTGGGTTTCTTTTCAGATATTCAGGTTTAGTAGATTATCTGGAGCTAGTTCATTCATCGGAGTTGCTTATCTTGGAGTTGTGGATTCATTATTGTCTGAAGATTATTTTGGAGTTATCATTTCTATTGATATTGTTCCGCTGCTGTTGTTATCTTTTCTTTTCCGCTGCTATTTCTTGTATCATATCTCTGATGTATATTGATATCTGTTGTATCATACTGTATCAGATTTGTATCTGTCATTGTATATCAATGTATTATTCTTTTCTTCCGCTGTGTTATTTACTTAATTGTGTTATAGCTCCGACGGATCGGATTTGTACGGTCGAATCTGCGGCATTCTAGTACAATGTGAAGTACGGATGTTGATTTTCGAGCGGGCAAAACCCGAGTCGTCACATGTGGTATCAGAGCTAAGGTTGAACTTTAGCTCAGGAGTATAACACGTTAAGTAGCTCATTAGAGATAGAGTGAAGTAAACTCTAGAATGAGTAATCTTTAAGATAGCCGTCTGTATGCCTCAGTAAATTCTCTTGCTATCCACTGATAGTGAGTATGAGTGCAAGAAGAGGACGAGATAGGGGACAGGGGAATACGACTATAAATGGTCAATACTCTGTAACAATAAGGAAACAATCTTTTCTCTATCAATCTCTTTTGTTCGTCATCTCTTCTCAATTCTTCGATAGTTTCTGGTAGATCCAGGGAGAGAAGATTCGATATATTAATATGGGACATAAACTCCAGATAGGCCAAAATTGTTTGTTTGGATGTATTGATTGCTTTGATTGCTATAGTTGATAGATATAATTTAGTTTCTAAACTAAAAATTTTGAAATTGTATCCATATATCCATCTATTCTTTTGGGTCCGGATATGTTCTACGAATGGTTAGTTATCACTTCGAACTAACCAATGCCACTGTATATTTCGTAGATCTGGATAACCCGAGTATCGTGTGAAAGAATTCAACAGATTCGTTCTTGTATCTGATTTTGATATTCTGATTTAGTAAGCCAAATGCAGAATAGATATCCAGTTTAATTCAATGAAATATTCTTCATCTATCTTTTTGTCTCCTTGGCAATTTCGAGGACGAAATTCTTTTAAGGGGGGAAGTCTGTAACGACCCCGGATTTTAATCTATTTTAAATCGATAATTAAATTTATTTTTGAATGAAAATTTGTGAAATAGATGGTTAAATGAATGCGAGTTTCCCCGAATCCAAATATATTCTGTATAAATCATTTAAAATTAAAATATTGTATACATGTGTATATATGAGAATATATATATGTATTTGAACATATCTGAGTAAATTTGAAATAATATAATATATATTTGATTTGAATTTAAATTGTAAATAAATGGTTTAAAGAGAAATATAAAAATATAGTTTTATATAATGTAAAGTAAATATAGATCGTACTAATAAATCAATACCAAAATAGATACAAAAAAATAAAAATAGATACGAAATAAAAATAAAAATAGATATACATGAGAATAGTATGCAAATATGAAGACAAGTAAACAAAAGCTTGTATAGGAAGAACTAAATACATAAGTTAAGTTGATAACAACTAAAACAAAACATTTATGTACATATACATAACATAACTAAAACTACCTTATATCTATATCTATATTCATGAAAGTATCTATGTATAAACAAATGAAGACAAGAATGTAAACTGAAATAGAAACATTTGTACTCACTGATATCATATCAGCCACCAAGTAAACCAGGCAAGTCAACAAACAAAGTAAAATATATATGTACAATCTGAAATGTAAATGAATAAATATGAGTACCTTGGCATTAAATGCTAGCACAAGGATGTTTCATTTGCAGCCACCAAATATCTTCGACTTTATACAATAGCAAGTTGTATCACCTGTAAACGAATGAAAGAAAAAAATAAACAAATGTTTATGTACAAAGGTAATTAATGCTAGCACTATCATCAGCCACCAAAATATCCTATAGTCAAAACAAGGATAGAAAAGCTCTGGCCAAATCTTTACAAATCATTTCCAGTATATAACAAATTATATTAACATGTGAACTTACTTTCATATATATATATCATCTCTTATATCAGTTCATCCATCTATAATACTAAGGAAAAAAAACTGAGGAAAAAAAAACAACACTGAAATTCAACAAAACATAGGATTAAACTAGAAGGTTTCAATCTGGAATTGTTACTGCAAGCAGCTCTGTTCTTCTTTTCTTGAAATACAGTGAGCAACTTCAAGCTTCAACCTAGAAATGATAAACCAATTTAAAGTCTTCAAAATCAAACAGTTGCAACAATTTTCAAGTTCCAAGCTTTGCAGTCCTATTTTCTATCTTCTTCCCATCAAGGTGAGCAACTTTAATCTTTAAAAACCATCTGTTTGTCTTGATTCTTGAAGTTGATTTTTAAAAAGTATGAGATGACAATGCTTTGTTTATATGCCTGCATGTATATATCTACATGTAAATGATGTGTGTATACATCTGATTTGAACTATGTTTGTTGATATACCTCTGTTCCAGGTTTCAGAGTTCACTATCAATCAAAGAAAAAAAATTCATATCTTTTTATTTTCTCACTGTTAGCACTTGAAATCAAAACAAAACTTATTTGTTTTAGTATAAGCTTTAATTTAAAAATGTATTCAAGCTAAAACAACTTAGCATTTCCTCTAGAAATTGAAAGAACAGAGCAAAGCTTCATATAAGTCGAAATTTAAATTTCTTAAATTTCGTTTTCAGGCATATAAACTGAATTCGTATACTTTAATTTGATTTTTAAAGCTTGAATCATAATTTTTAGAGTTAGATGCTAAGAGCAGTTCGAGTTTGGTTAAAATTCGTTCTATCGTCGATCTCTGATGATCTACGAAGTTCTGGTGACCGGGATCGTGGCGGGTGGTAGAGGAGTGTAAGTAGATGCTAAGAAAAATGGGTAATGGTGATAAAATTCATCAGAGAGGTTGCGGCAGTGAAATTCTTTTTAGAACCCTAGTTTTAGTTAAGCTTAAGTAGTCGATCATCACGTCTTCTACAATGGACCGAGTGTTTCAGATCTTTGGGTAGTGGAAGCTTGTCCCTAGTTGAAGTCAATGCCGGAGTTCTAGGGGTCACGGTGGTCGGAGGGACGAGTGCGAAGCGTTGCCAGGTTTTGGAGAAAAACTGTGTTCGTGTTTCCAGGGTTGACTTGATGCTCGAATTCGAATACACGGAGATGATGAAATTTCGATGGTCGGAAAGGGGATTGTGGATGGTGGTCTACTTGTTCGACGTGGCGATGTTGACCGGAGGCGACCGGTGGTGCTGTACACGTGCACGCGTGATGACATGTATCTGCGTTGATCAAGGTTGAGGAAGATGAGATTTTATCGGGGCAAACTTGAAGTGATTTGAGAAAATACTCGAAGACGAGATAGGTGGGGAAACTCGAGTAGTTGCTCGGGAAAAGCTTGTTTGGGCTCGAAGTGGTTTTCGAGTGTCTCGGGTAATGTTTTGTAACAGGTTTTTTTGAACCTGTTCTGTCTAAAATTTAAACTGTAGTATAAATGTAAACCAAAATTTAAACTAAGTTTTAAACCTAAGTTTAAATGTGGATTTAAGCTAGCTTGGATCCTGGTTTTAAATTGTTTTACAAACTTTAAGTATTTAAAGTGTATTTGGCTTGAATTTAAAACTGAAAGTTTAAATTGTAAAGTAAAGGTTTAAATAAGTTTAAATCTAAGTTTTAAATCTGGAAATTGAGTCTGAATCTCAGTTTTTAAAATAAGTTTTTGAATTCAAATTGTTTTAACCACTTTAAAATGATTAAATGGTTTGAATTTCAAAATGAAGGTTTAAAATGTAAGTAAAGCTTCCGAAAGGAGTTTTAAAGATTTATTAAGTTAATTTATTTGTAAATCAAGAATTAATTGGATAATATTAGATAAGTTAAGATAATTAATTAATGATTAGAAATAAATCAATCAAGTAGTTAAGAATTAACTAAAGATAATTACTTAATGAAATTAATTAAAGGGTTAATTTATTAATGTGATTAATTAGTTATAATTACACAATTAATTCATCTTAATTGTAGATGATTGATTATTATCGAATGCTTTGTGATATACCCTGATTTATGTTGTGCTGGGCTGTGATTTCTGTTTCTGTAATATATTACTATGTGAATATGAAACCCCATGGCCCGTAAAACGGCACTTAAATTTCGATGCGACAAGGAGTCGGATTCCAGTTGGTTATCCGAAACCCACATCGAATTGTAATAGTGAATCATTGTGACCGATAAATTTATTTTATCTGTGAAATTGTAAATGAAGATAAGCGTTATGGGTTATACCGCTTATCGATATATCTGTGATGATTGATGTTGTGCACTATTGTGTTAAACCCCTGGACTACACTTTTACACACACAAAAATGGATTTCACGTGGAAATCGATTAAGTCACAGATAATGTAAATTTGATCTTTTTGAAATTGAAATTTTAATTTCAATCGATTTTGAAATTGGAAATTTGGGTTTAAAATGAAAGGCTTTTGAAATAGGTTTTCAAAGATAAAAGTTATTTTGAATAACTTAATCGAGTTTTGAAAATTTAAATAATTTGATTTAAATTTGAATTCAAGTTTGGAATTGAATCCTATGATTTGAAACTAGGGATTAAAAATGTTATAAATGTGTTTATTTGAATTTAAACCATTTAAAAGTATAATTTTGAGAATTTGGATTTAACCCAAAGACTCTAACTCGTATGAATGAATCAGATTTTCTGAAATGAAACTGTTGTTTTAAAAAAAGATAAAAGCTTTCATATAAGAAATTAAATTCCAGTTTAATTAAAGGAATTTCAATATTGAAGTGAAAATGGTTTTCCAAGTTATGAATGAATTGTTTTGAAAAGCTATGATTTGAATCTGTTTATTTTTAACAGATTTAAAATAATGATTGGTTTAAATCATTTGAAATGAAATTGTTTTGAAAGCTACAAGTTAAATCTTTGATTTAAAGATTTAACGAGTTAATCAAATTGAAATGGAAATTAATTTGGAAAATCTGTGAATGAATCTTTTGTTTAAAAGATTAAAGTGTGAAAATTGTTTAAACCGTTGAGGGTTGTTGAAATGAATCTTTTTGTTTAAAAAGATGTAAATGGTAATTTGTTAAACCATTTGAAAAGAAAGATTTTGGGTAATAAGTTGTGACTTAATTGAAATCCCATATCCATATGTTTTTAAATATTTCGCTCACTATTCGGTTTAGCCGGGAGAGGACCTTTGGGTCGTATAACCCATTCCGAATATGTGATACGTCGATATGGATAGCATTTGAAGACCGGTGTTGAAGACCGGATATTTTTGGAAACGGAAGGATTACCGTCGAGTTACTCTGCATCGGCTGATCCCCGATATAGAGGTTTTATCATCCTTAGTGACGGGAAGTCCGGACGTGATTGAAAATTATCCGGATTTGCAAGGGCTTCGTGAGAAGTGCCTTCGGTTCTGTTCGATCCCGGAAGAGACTTGTATGGATTGTATGTCTGACATTACACTTTGAGATATAAAGCCGATTTCTTTCAAATACATATCTGTTGGTGGCGGAGAATTTATTCTCTTAGCTTAACACCCTTCTCTGAGACGTACGAGCTCAGAGGTTATGTAGTTGAAATTTATCAGCGATATATCCCAATTTGGTAATGTGGCATGCTGAGTGCTGCTGTGTGATGATCAGTGTTTGATCATTTGTGATATGATCATTTGTTTGATCATTTATCTTTGTGATCATAGGTTGATCATCTGTTGACCCAAAGCGTGGCTTTTTGAAAAAGCGTAGCTTTGTGGACGAGACTTCGTCAGGACCTCACAACCCGGAAATGGTCGAAACAGGATCGTTGCGGCAAGGTTATGAGGGTCGCGCCCTTTAGGGTATGTCATTTCCTTCTGGAAAGGGGTGGTATCATGGTATGGAGCCCAGATACTTACTCATGTGGATACACTTCCTTTATGATGTGTGATGTTGGATATCGAGCGCTCGGATAAAGGTCCCAAAGGACCGGGAGGTGGCATATTCGTGAGTTACCTGTTACAGGGGTAACCCGGCCTTGTTTGGCAGAGAGCAGTTTGTCTCTCGGAGCGTCCCGCCAGAGGCGTTTCCTTCGTGGCATAGGAAGTTCCTTAGCCTGACCATTTGTTGGAAAATCCAAAGAAACAATACGCGACGTGTACGGTTTTAGTTGTATTACCTGCTATGGAATGTGGCGGTAACCTGCTATTGAACATAGTAGCTATAGTAGGCATACGATACTGGTCGTATGTTGGCTAAGATTAATATTATACTTTCGAAATGTTTTTCTACACTATGCACTAATGATAATATCCAATGATTTGCGTAGTAAGCATGTTTGACTATCATAAGAAGAAATCTCCTCCAATTCTGCGTTTGCATTGTGTGTGTGGCGGGAGGTCTTATGGTAGTTTCATTTTCTAAAAAGCATTGCGGATTTCAATGTTTAAAATCCTTTTGTTGTTGTTTAAAGTTAAACTGTTTTTGTTGCTCACACCTGTCCCATGACTGATCCGGAGTTTATTGTTCCCTTCCTAAACTCTGGGTGCTCATAATTTTCCACACGAGCAGTCTAGAGTTGGGTTTCTTTTCAGATATTCAGGTTTAGTAGATTATCTGGAGCTAGTTCATTCATCGGAGTTGCTTATCTTGGAGTTGTGGATTCATTCTTGTCTGAAGATTATTTTGGAGTTATCATTTCTATTGATATTGTTCCGCTGCTGTTGTTATCTTTTCTTTTCCGCTGCTATTTCTTGTATCATATCTCTGATGTATATTGATATCTGTTGTATCATACTGTATCAGATTTGTATCTGTCATTGTATATCAATGTATTATTCTTTTCTTCCACTGTGTTATTTACTTAATTGTGTTATAGCTCCGGCGGATCGGATTTGTACGGTCGAATCTGCGGCATTCTAGTACAATGTGAAGTACGGATGTTGATTTTCGAGCGGGCAAAACCCGAGTCGTCACAGACTAAGGCAATATCATAAAATAATTAAAATATTACAACGGAAGAAAACTTTCACTAATCATAAATTAATAGAAAAATAGCTTCATTAAAAACAACATTATCCCAAATTTATTTGTGAAACCAAAAGTACCAAGTAGTCTCCACCAAAACATAAAACATAACAAAGTTCACAATATAGGTCCCCATACATAGAGTAAAGTACGGAAAAGAGAAACGAAGTACATGAAACAAAAGAAACAAAAGCTAAAGATAACAACTGCTCCAATGACCCTCCAAGCTGCAAAGAACTGCAACCTAGACCTGCCTTCCTGTGATTTGGGGAAAATAGGAAAAATAGGAATGGGTCAGACATAAAGTCTGGTGAATGAGAAATAAAATAAAGCAGAAAGAATAAAACGGTTTAATTCCAGGTCTTCCTCGGATATTGCAGAGGGTGAATAATATAATGCAGTGAATCCTTCTTAGATACAGTTTCTAAGAAGCCAAAGTCTGTGGTCACTCTAGGGAAGTCAACCATGCAGTATTACTAAACGTCAATCGGCCTAACCTACTGTCCTTACCTATCCATGTGCTACAGCGTGAAAGTCATGCTCTTCACACGTGCACTGTGACTAAATGCCTCTTACGTCTGACCGGCACCGACTCAATCAACCTCCTAGGACCCCGAAGTTGCGCTCAGGCTCCGCCAAACTGGACTCTTATCCTCCTGTCTCCTCGTTCACCAACGTGGACTTGCCCCTATCCAAAGTGTCGGTCCTCCGAAAGAGCGCCCGCAGCTGGGTCGACTACGCAAAATCCTCCAACAATCTGCCTAAAGAAGCCTACGTCGGAGCACACTTGTTATGTTCCGTCCACATCGATCTGCCTGAAGAAGCCTACGATTGCGGATGCTATCTATCCTAGTTACTAGCAACCTACGAAAGGTAACAAACATCCTTGCGAACCTACTTGCCCGCTCCTAGTACGTACAGCCAAAACTATATTTTGGTCTTAACTTCATGAAACACCTATCCAAATCTTTATAAGGTCTCCCTACCAAATCGCTTCTAGATTAATTAATTTTACCGTTACAGTTTACATACTGTTTATTTCCATTAATCTGGTTTAGGCTATTTTTACATCCGATTTGGTTATTTCACAATTTCCCTTTTTCTTACATAAATGGTATTTCAATTTCACGCCCGTTCAGTCAGTATGGTTTGTTTGTAATTTTTATGCCATTTTGTTACAGATTTACACCAGCTTTTAGGGTCCATTTAATTTATATTTTTTTCCACCCTAATTTATGTTCTCCTTCTAGAGATTTAATCTGTACAAATTTTTTATCCAATAGCCACAAACCATTTAATTACACAAAATTCCACTTTTACATTTTTAGGCCACATATGAAACAAACAATTATGCCAATTAGACATTCAAAATTATGTAATTATATCAATCAAAACCATAATTTTATTCAAGAACATATTCTGAATTTATTCAACTAACATGTTCTACCATTAGAAATTGAATAACAATTCTAATTCAATTTAAGTAAACCAATCTTATTTACGCCATGAAACGTGAATAACAATTTGTTTGTTCCAAATTTCAACCCAAACATGAATTAGAATTAAGAAGTGGAAGAAGAAGAAGATACAATAATTTATATAAATTTCAATCTTATTTATGCCATAAAACGTGAACAGACAATTTATATGTCCCATATTTTAAACCAAGCATGAATTAGATTTGAGAAGTGGAAGAAGAAGTTGCAATAATTTACAACTATTCTCAATTAATAACAGAAATTAATTCATATTAACGTGCTAGAAAAGAACTGAAATTGAACTATTTTATTTTTCTATTTCATATTAATTCCCACTCACCTGGCACTTGAGCTTGCATAAATTTGAAAAAAGATTTTCTTTAATCTTTCTCCCTTTGATTCTTCTAAATTCCCCAAATTGCTTGAATATATATAGATAATTTAATTTGTTAGAGATTTGTTTATTTAGTAGAGAAAAGAAGGAAGAATAATACACACTAATTTTACTGTAGAATTATGGGGACGGCTGAATAAGAGATTAGGTTTATGTTAGATGGTTTATTTATAGGTTGTTTGAGTGAATATAATCCAGTAGATTATTTTAGATTAAATCTGGTTCTTTCATACACTTAATGGTTATCCATTCTAGCCCATACACATCACTCAACCAATAAAATTTAGCCATCTCATTCATTACATCACTGGAGCGAATGGGAAGCCGCGACATGTCAGAAACAACGCTGAAATACGTAGGAAAATCGCTGGAAACGAACCAGCTAAAAAAAACATCGCTCCAGATTTTGGGCGACAATGGGACTTGATCCCTGGTCACTAAGGAAGCCAACAAGCCCTTTACCACTGTACCAAATGCGCTTTTTATTTCTTTTTAATTATATTTTCTATAAAATATTGGGGTGTTACAGCTACAATCATTATCCAAATGCAACAATCATATGATAATCACTCATTATAGCAACCATGGAAATAAAAATGCAAGTGCACACACATCCATATGCATATACTTTAGTGACCTAGTTAGGCCGATCCCTAAGAGATAATAGTGCCTAGTGTGTCTATATGTGTCCATTAGCATCCACTAGCAAACACATGCAACCACTAGCGTCCAACATACATAACATGGTCTAGTAACATGTTTACATTCAGTCCTACCATCCATAGGTTAAACCCTAAGATCTACCCTCCCAAATGATACTAAAGGAAAGTACCTATTCAGAACAAAGGTGAAAATAGGAAATTGAAGACGCACAATTGAATAGATATGGATAAGTGATATGCATTTTCTCCTCAGCCTCCCACATAGCGTCCTCAATACTATCTCCACACTGCTCCTTAACCAATGGGACTTCCTTATTCCTAAGCTTCTTGATATCATGTCCAACGATCTTGGTAGGAATGCGACGAACCGATACTTCTCTCTCCACTTCAACTTCCTCAAGTAGGCTAGGTTCCACTACCTCTGCTGAATAATTTAAGCACTTTCTCAAGTGTGCAACATGAAAAACATCATGAACTCCCGCGAGCCTCTCCGGTAGCATTATCCGATACGCCATATTACCTACCCTTTCCACAATGGGGAACGGTCCTACGAATCTGGAAGCAAGTTTCCCACTTGATCCAAACCTTACTACCTTTCTTAGCGGAGACACCTTAATGAAAACTAAGTTTCCTACCTCGAACTCGATATCCCTTCTCCGCTTATCTGCATAGGATTTCTGTCTATCTTGGGTCGTCTTCATTCTTCTTCTAATCAATTCGATCTTTTCCAAAGTCTCTCTAACCATGTCTAGACCAAGTAGCAACTTTTATGTAGACTCCAACCAACACGAAGGCGACTTGCAAGGTCTTCCATAAAGAGCTTCAAAAGGTGCCATTCCAATGCTAGCCTGAAAACTATTATTATATGTGAATTTCACTAAAGGAAGGTGCTCCTCCCAAGTTCCTCCAAAATCAAGAATGCACATCCTCAACAAATCTTAAAGAACTCTATTAACTCTCTCTGTTTGGCCATCCATTTGAGGGTGATAGGCCTTACTCAATCTAAGTTGTGTCCCTAAAGCCTCTTGCAAGCTCATCCGAAACTCGCTAGTAAAGATAGGGTCTCTATCGCTCACTATGCTAGAGGGAACTCCATGAAGTCGAACTTTCTCACGAACGTATAAGGATGCCAAATAAGGTGTTTTCCTCTTACTCTTGACCGGAATGAAGTGGACGCTCTTAGTCAAACAATCTACAATCACCCAAATACTGGTATTCCCCTTCCTAGATCAGGGTAAACCATCTATGAAGTCCATCAAAACACTACCCCACTTCCATTCGGGTACATCCAATGGTTGAGGCAATCCGCCAGGCCTATGCTCCGCCTTAACTCTTTGGCACACAAGACACTTAGCCACAAACTCTGCTACATCCTTCTTTATGCCACTCCAATAAAACACTCTCTTCGTGTTCCTATATATCTTATCACCACCCGGATGAATAGTCATTCGAGAATGGTATGCTTATGCTAGAATTGCGCTTATCAAATCGCCAATGTAGGGGAAACAAAGTCTTCCATCTCTCCTTAGCCACCCTTTACTATCCATGGAATAACGTTGGAGATGTCTAGAAACCTCCTCAGCTAATATTATCTAGAATATCACAAGCTCTGAATCCTCTCGTTGCCTTAAGCTAATCTAATCTATGAGGGTAGGCATAACCTCAAGTGCTGAAATCTTAGCAAAACCTTTGATAAACTTCCTATAATAACCAACTAAACCTAGGAAGCTTCTAACTTCGGTAGCGTTCTTGGGGGCCTTCCAATCTTGTACTGCCACTATCTTAGCGGGATCCACAGCTAAACCCTCTCTTGAGACTACGTGCCCCAAGAAATGCACCTCCTTACGCCAAAAGTGACACTTCGAGAATTTTGCTTTCAACTGATGAACACGAAGTGTACGAAGAACCTCCTCAAGATGAATAACATGCCCATCCATACTCTTGGAAGACACCAGAATGTCGTCCACAAACACTACAACAAACTTATGTAGGACATCTCGAAAAACACGACTCATCAGATCTACAAAATAGGCTGGGGCATTGGTCAGCCCAAACGACATAACCAACCACTCAAAGAATCCATCGGGTTTCCTAAATGATATCTTATCGATGCTATCATCAGCGACCCTAAGCTGATGAAATCCAGTGGCTAAGTCAAGCTGAGAAAATACCAAAGAGCCAACCAACTGATCAAAAAGATCGTCTATCCTAGGAAGTGGATAACGGTTCTTCTTCGTGAGCTTATTCAACTCTCTATAGTCTATGGAAAGTCGAAGGGAACCATCCGCCTTTGTAGCGAAGACGACTAGCGCTCCCCACTCAAATATGCTCCGTCTGATGAAGCCTTTCTCCAATAGCTCACCAATCTGCTTACTTAACTCCTTCCTCTCCCTAGGAGCCATATGTCTCATGGGAAATGCCACTGGCTTAGCATTGTCATTCAGATAGATCCTAAAGTCGATCCCTCTCTTAGGGGGTAGTCCCCTAACCTTCTCAAAACCATCTTGGAAATCTCTAACAACTGGAACTGAATCTAACTCTCCTAGTGATGAATCAAGGGAATAAAGGAAGCTCAACATGACTGACCCCTGTGGGTCGTAAGAAATCTCGAGAGTCCTTCCGCTACATGTCTCTAGTCTGACGACTCTCCTCTCGCAGTCTAATATCGCACCATAAGTGGACAACCAGTCCATCCCCAAAATCATCCCATATCCCCAAAATCCCAGTACATAGGCATCATAATCAAACTCTATGCCTAGTATAAAAATTTCAAACCCCTACAAATCATGGATAAATGTGTCGATCCTCCTATGGGGTTTGAAACAACTATAGGGTCTACAATTAGAGAAATATCTAAGTGCAAACAATGAACCAAGGAACTAGAAATGAAAGAATGTGATGCTCTGGAGTCAAAAAGAGTCCGAATAGGAAAATCCAAAATAGAGATCAAACCTTCTACAGAGACTTTCCTACCTCGATCCGGTCCACTACTAGAAGGTGCTGAATCCAAAGCTTGTACTTGCGCCATAGGTGTGCCTACTCTCTGCCCCGTCTTCTGAGGATAAGCTCTACTAAGGTGTCCAGGCTGCCACAGTTGTAACACCTCCCCTTCATTGTGTCCTTACAGTCCTTTGTGAAATGCCCAACCAATCCATAATTATGACATTTCTCACCCTTCTTGATTTGTCCCTTCTGAGGTCCTCCTCCTTTCTTCTTGTCCTTAACCTTCTTATAATTCCACCACTTCTTCTTAGAGTTTACTGATTTAGGAACCTTCTTAACCTCTTCTTCCTTAACAACATCTGATGTGAGAACCATTTCCACAAGTGATTCATACGTCGCTCCCATAGGTACATGTGTCAATGCCAACCCTTGGAGGGGCTGGTTCAAACCCTTAGCAAACTTGGTGGCCTTCTTATGCGGTGTATTAACAAGCTCCATCCCGAACCGCGATAACTCATTAACCTGATTTATATACGCTTTCACTGAAAGGCTCCCTTGCATTAGACTAATGAATTTCTCCAACTGCATGCTTTCCTCGGCTTGCGATAAGAACTTTCTCTCAAACCTTTCCCAAAATCCAACCCACCAATGTCTCTACCCTCCATCTCTAAAATCTCCCACCAGTAAGAAGCTTCTCCCTTCATCTGCCAAGACGCAAGCTGAACTCTCTATCGGTCCTCCAATCCTAACAGCCCAAATATCCACTCCGTTTTCCTTAACCAAGCTCGTGCCTCCACGAAATCCTCCGTGCAAAAAAACGTCTTGCCTCCTAGATTAGCGAAGTCCTTGCATAGCTTAGAAAAATTGGCTGCTGCAGGCAGATTACTGGGATCTCCACCCGTCGGTGCTGCATTGGGTGCTTGCCCTTGCACTTCTGGTGCCGTTGCTTGGAGGTATCTACGGAACCAGCCAGGGACTTGGACACCCTCTGGAAGATTTGGGGCATCCGCCATTCTATGCAAAGAAAAGAAAATTTAGACTCGAAAGAATCGAATGAAGGTTGAACTGGACTTTGAGGAGATTTTTATAAAAACTATCTTAGACTTGAAAACTATTTCTAATAGTTTCTTTCTAAAAAATAGTTTGAAAATATGGTACCTTTGAAAAATACTTTACTTTTAAAACAAGTTTTTAGGAATCTTGTAACCTTAGGCTCTAATACCAAGTGAAACACCCCCACCCCTTAATATATCCAAAGAGGGCACACCAAAGGATGTGGTGCGTTATAGGTATAGCTAAAGCATCACAGAGACTAAGATTCACAAGAAAAATAAGTAAAAACAGCGGAAACATTTAAATAATAACTTGTCATTCAAAATTAAACTTCATTTCAAAATAAATCATAAAAACATAACATGTCTCAAAAACTCAAAATATCTCATGTCTCATGAAAATACATCCCAGTCTCACAAAAATTAAAGTACAAAGATAATAATAATTATTATTATAATCCATCTCTCATAAGAAAAATGAAAAAGATGAAAAACAGAAGAATACATCTGAAATGAGAAAACTTTGGAAATGAATCTCCAAGCAACCTGAATCAACTCAACTCTACTGGCCTATTGGAGGGAGAAAAGGGGGAAATAGAGGAGTGGGTCAGACAATAAGTCTGGTGAGTGAAAGTAATTACTAGCATTTCTAAGCAAGATAAAGATAATAGACTAAGCAATAGTTCTAGCATGAAAGGAAAATATAGAAAAGATAAAACTGAGGTGAAATACCGTTTCTGATTCTGTTTGACTGTTTGCTTAGATTGTTCGATTTGATTGTTTGCACTTGTTTTAAACTGCTGTGATTAGGCTGAAAACCCTAATCCTATCTCAACTGCTAACTTGATTAGGCTGAAATCCTAATTCTACCATTTGATCGGCCCATTATATCTCTGTTGTGCCACTGTGAACCAATCCTGTTGGTCACAGCAAAATGACACCTCTTTAGCGCTAGGACATAGTAGCGAATTATTTACCTTAATCGATGTCGCACGTTCGATCATCGTCGGTACACACTAATTATCGCCTCATATTTGATCCTTTATTTACCTTAATCAGCATAAGCGTGCCCAGCCTCACCTAACTGTTGTGAGACCATCAGTCCTAGACTTGAAAGGGAATGTTGCCCAGCCTCACCTAACTATTGTGAGACCATCAGTCCTAGACCTAAAAGGGAATGTTGCCAGTACTGGTCTTAACAAACAATCTTCTAGTTTTGCGCCCCTTTCTCAAATCCCTAGATTTGAGCCTCTATCTATTGGCCACTTATTTACCATAATCAGCATAAGCGTGTCCCCAGCCTCACCTACTATTGTGAGACCATCAGTCCTAGATCTGAAAGGGAATGCTACCGGTATATGCCCTACTTCTATATTTGCTTATAAGTTTTAAAATTAGCCACTTCTGTTATTTCTACTATATTTGCTTATTAACTTAATCCAGGATCTAAGTTTTAAAATAAGCCTCTCCTATTATTTCTTTTTTACTTATAACCACTTGTTATAATCATGCTTCCAAATATCTTATATTTGCCTATTTCAGTCTACCTCTATTTTATTACAGTTTTTCTCGTTTTACATTTGATTTCTATAAATTTAATGTTTTTCTATTTAATCCATATTAGCGAATTCTTCTCTTTTTAATATTCCATCCACGTAAAAAGGGATTAAATCTCTATAAAAAGAAATGAACATTTACAGGCTAAACTCTAACTTAAAACGGATGTAAATAACTGCAAATAACTGTAAATAACTGAATAAAATAGCTGAATAAAATAGCTGAATAAAATAGACTGAAAAGAACTTCTGAAATTTACTTAAAAATAGACGGTAAATAAACTTACATAAAAACTATCTCAAAATTGTAGAAAAACTACAACTATTGAGAACCCTATTATTTTAAATTGCTTACAAAACTAAAATAATTACAAATCACTCACCTGTGGTCCTTAGCTTTAATCCTTGGCCTTCCCGGATCCGCTTTTAGGGTGTAGAATATTTTTATTCAAAAGGCCTTCTTCGTGGAAAAAATTTCTATTTAGGGTTCAGCCTGAGGCAATGAACCCAATTGGGAGAAAATATGAATGAGAAAAATAGTTAGGCCTAGGGTCTTATTTATAGTGTGGTTTAGGGATCTCAAGCCGTTGGATTTGAAGATTAAATCTGGTGCAACCACGTCATAGGCTCATTAGGAACAGTTGGATGCAGCTACGCACACACAAGATCACTCAAAAACCAAGTAATAACGTGTTCGCTCGTACCTGGACGATTCTCCATCAATTAACAAAGGCGGGTCAACCCTTGTTTATAGGGGTCGACCTATAGGTCGACCTGACCTAAGCATGGGTCGACCTATACCTCTTTATTTTTTTTCCTTTTTCCGTTTTAGGTTTCTCTCGTAACTTCTCCATACTAGCTTGGATTTCGATAAGTTATATATGGAAATTGATCGGAAATTCGCCAGGACCCAATGGTGCAACTCCCATAGCTCGATTCTGACAATTTTACAAAGTTATTCTATTATTTAATTAATTCGTTAATTAATTATTATAACTCAAATTTTTGGGTTGTTACAGTACAATTAGATTTGTTGATGCTACTATATGTATAAACTAGTGTGTTCTTCTAGGCTAAATGATAAAGAAATCTGTCCACTTAAATGGTTAGAAGGTGATCTCCGCTCTTATGAATTGTTAGTTTATTTTAGAAGAACCAAAGTTGACTTTACCGAAAACTATCGAATGTTGGTTCAAAGAGACAGGGATCAGATAAATCTGAGTTATTCGAAAACCACTTCGAACTAGCATAAGTGTTCGAATTGAGGATATCTGAAAGATGATGGAACCGAAAATGTAGCTCTTTGAAGTGCAAGGTCTGCTTGCTACTAATCCCGTAGGTGATTCCAAAATGGATGTAGGAGATGTGGTGTCTTTGGTTTGTTCATATCCTGAACAACTTGTATGAACGAATGCTAGCATTGCATTGTCGCCTAGAGGGTAGTGTTAGCATTCCGAGTGGGATTACTATATGAAAAGGTAAAACGTAGCATCAAGCCTCACAACTCGATAATGACTAAAACAAGGGATGTGCTTCCGAGCTATATGGTTCACTACCATTAGAAACAATCATTCCTCGATTTAGAATTGATATTTATGGATTTGGTGTGCGTGTGCACGGAAAGAGTGGGGCTAAGAGCAATAGGTTTGCAGCCTTGGTGCTTGGGGAATGATGTAATTCGGCTTGTCATGTTCGAGGGGGCAGGCCGGCTCTAATTTGCAAGGGTCATGTGAGACCATCAGTACATTTGTTTAGAGGTGTAATGTGCAAACGGTACCCTCATTGTCTTGTCATTGATGGAATCTAATCTTCAATACGTGTGTTACGGATTTAGTTGTGCCAACTACTGGAATGTGAGATGCAAATATTTCAGCTATTTTATATATTTATTTTAAACCCATAAACATTATTATAATATCATGGGATTTTCTATGAAAATGTTTTGATTATCATAAGGTAAAAATCTGTCTATGTTTATGTGATGTGTGGTCTTGCGAGATACCTTTTTTTGAAATGTTGTATAAGATATAACCTCCCTTGTGATTTGAGTTTCTCATGCTGGTTTATCAGATCGATCCGGGTGTTATTTTCTTATATACTCGGGTCAAGACCGAATTATTTTAAGAGTTAGCTTTTGATGCTTTGAAGCTTCAAGTGATGAGCTGGGTACCTCCATGTTGTATTTCCGTATTTTTATTTCCGCTATTTTTCTTGTTTGTATTTATCAGCATTTATAAGGATGGACTATTATAACTGTCCAAGTTGATGATAGCGTAGATTTTGATGTTGTTTGAATATTAAAGTTTTCTTTTGTAAAGATAATTTGGATATTATATATTACTCATCATGATGTGATATTAGTCTTTATCTTTTCTTTTCTTTAACCCCAACAATCTATCTTTTCGATACTTTGATATTCGGCACGTGAATACTGAGGATGTATTAGTGTCGACTCTTAAGGATCGAAAAGGTGGGTTGTTACAGCTGGCCTTAGGAGGAGTAGATGAATCGGTACTGACTTTAAGGCTAGGACATTGTCGAGTCATTCTAAACTAACGCTTGATAGTGAACTTGGTCAGGTATACTTTTAGAATTTTTTATATTTAAAACTCGTGTAGTCGATGTGCAGGATCCAACGGACATCGATGTGTGTTGAGCAATCGCATTCTGGACATCGACTTGTGCAATGTGTACGTGCATCCTATGACCAAAGAATGGTGTATTGGACACTATGTCTAGACCGCTCGTGTTGTCAAACAAGCTTCGTTGTATGATGGAACTGTGTGTTGGATTTTACCCGTTATCATAAGTGAACGATAACAGAACGGTCGTCCGGAGCGACGTGGAGCTTTCTTTACATAGGATTGTGGTGTGTAATTTGAGATAGCAATTTGAATATTCTATATGGGCGTCGGGGTACGTTCGATGCGACCGTTCCTCTGAACCGTCTCACTAAAACTTAACCGTCAACTTGTGTACAACCAAGACTTGATGAAGCCAACCACAACACTTTACATGCATGAAAATTTGGTGCTATTGCAAAACTGAGGCCAACTATGGAAAAATCCAAAGCATTAGTGTTAATAACTCGAAGCAAAGACCAAGCAATAAAAATCAATGGAAAACCCGAGATTCCTTGGTGTTTGACTCGAGTATGACTTGAACTTCTCCCTAAGCGGCCTCAACTTTGACTTTGCTGTGCAAGGAGGGAGATTAGTGAATGGTTAGCCATGAATTCAACCATCCCCTTAGCTGTTGTGTAAGGTGGGAGATTAGTGAATGGTCAGCCATGAATTCAACCATCCCCTTAGCTTCAACCGAGCAATGACAACTGGAGCATGGTGACGACGTCAACATCACCCTATGGCGGCTATGGCGAAGGCATAGCTCAAGAGCCCACCTCGATTTGACCTAGATCCGAAGATGAAGAAATCGGTGTCGAGTTGAGGAGAATGCTCATCCGATTGATGGTTTCAATGTTAAGAACGAAGTTGGTGGTGGTTGATGGTGTCGACGGTACTAATATGAGAGAGTCGGGGAGATTGGGGATTGGGAATTGCAAAATACAAATTAAGGAAAAGTTGGTGTTAGCAAATGAAAAATCATGTCAGTACCAACATGTTTTGATCGGTACAGACATAATTTATTTATAAAAAAAGGAAAAAAAAGATGAGAAAAGAAGAAAACATACTTGATCAGGATGTGATACGATCTCCAAGATGATAGCAGCTTCTACTTGGTTGCAAGGAAAGAGATGTACGCTAACCATTTGAAGTGATGAATGGTTATATTCAGAACAGATACGACGCTTCAAAGAGAATCGTTGACTATCTGAAGACTCTTGGGAAACTAAGATAGCATCGATTGTCTTCATCAAAAGCTTGCTTTGTTTCATAAAGCATACTTTGGGGGGCAAGTGTTGTCCAGCGTTTGAAACGAGCAGCTTCTAAATGAATCTGGACATCAAAATGAAGATGGGATGGATGAAGGAGTTGGTAGCATGCTTGGAATAGGTAAAAGAAGCAATTTAGAAATTTTGAAGTCTAATGTACAAAAAGGACATGGTCGGTACCGACCATAATTGTGATCGATGCCGAGTTGATTGTCCAGGGGGTCCACCTTAGACTTTAGGAGATTGAGACTTGTAAAAGTATGATGAAGTTTAACTTGCTTGAACGACCATTATAGTCGGTACCGACATGATTTTACTCTTCAATAAAACCTGTTTTTCCTTTTTATTTTCTCGAATATGAAGTTTTACATGTCATTTCATGATTTGACGGCTTGGACCGACATTCTATTTATAAATAGAAATGCTAAAGCAGCTTATGGTTGTGTTTTCACAAAAGCATGTGGATCGCAAACCACGCAACTGTGAGACGATTAATAATGGTGGGCAAATTACTATTGAAGTTAGTGAAATTGTATTTGTTGGAAGAGGCCTGGGGAGAGAGACCTGTCAAAAATGGGGAGGGGCCCAACAGCGACCCATACTGTTGTTGGGAACGGTCTAAACGGCTCAAAACGCAAAGCGACAAAAGAAGGGGGTACTGCAGAACGCAGGTACGAATCCATAAAAACAGCAATAATGAAACGAAGCGGAGAGTGGGGAACGGTACAGTGCATGACGCAGGCCACGTGTCGGAAACGCAGTGGTTAGAGAAAACGACCCTGTGCGCCACCATGTGCAACAAGGCCGTACATATGTGGCGCAGCAATCCACGTAAGACACGTATGCATGGCTGAAATTTTATTTATTATTATCAGTCGCATTCAATCTCGCAAGTACCAGAAATACAGGCCAGTCGTTTTTGATGTTTTCTACGTACTAAAACAGTAGAAAGTAAGTTTGAAAATATTTTACAGGTTGAAAGGATTGACAGTCGGTACACGGTGCAAGTACCTTAATATAATATAAAGAGATTGAAAAGCAAACACGTGAACGAAATAAAAATAAAACCGCGGTATTTTAAATGTTGTGCAGAAAATTAAAAAGATTTTGAAGGACACAAGTACGTTTTGGTTGAGAGAGACACTGGAGGAAGTAGTAATAAATATTGACATTACATTTAGGACGGAAGTACTTATTACCTGACCACTAGATAGAAAAATAGTCGCGTTTTGATAAGTATCCCAACAGAAAGTGTTTTCCTACCTGTTATACGACTGTTAAATGTAGCAGTTGCTTCTTTTTCAAATAAAGTTTACCCACGTCTTCCATTTTTACATCCGCAACAATCACATTTTTAAAAGACAAGTAATTTAAAAAGTTTATTTATAAGGACACGCGCAAATAATTTTTTTTCAAGAGACTGGCTAAAAGTCCACTCACGCGTTAAAACATTTCTCAATTTCCTTCATTTGTTTCCCTGTTCGATTTTCAAATCCACTTTCTTCTTCATGACGCAAGATAGAAATTACAAAAAAAGAGCAATCGAAACCACAGGAAAATCGCTGCCTCCATCTCAATCGTATACTTCAGACGATAAAAAACAAGCAGAGTTTCAGCGCGAATCTGATACATTATCTCCTCAATCTAATAGTCGACAAAAACCTAATACCCTAGCGCCTCATTCTGATAATCAGCTCGAATCTGGAAACGTAAAACCTCAATCTAAGAATCGGGCCGAAACTGAAAACCTAGCACGTGAATCTAATATTCAGCACGAACCTGATACCCTACCTCTTCAGTTGAAAGTCCGCACAAAAATGATACCGTACAACCGCATTCTGAAACTCAGCACAAATTTGATACCGTAGAACCTCTATCTGATACCTTAGCAGCTAAATCTGATACCCTGCCTTCTGAATCTCAAAGTCAGCACAAAACTAATACTCCACGACCTCATTCCGAAACGCATCACGAATCTAATACCATAGAAGCTCTATCTGATACTCATCATGAAGCAAATATCCTAGCTCCAGTAGAGACGCAGCAAGAATCTGCAAAGTTAAGACTGTTAAAACGACCAATGGAAGAAGAAATACAGCAAAAAGGAGAAAGAAGAACAAAAGGGAGACATGAAGAAAACAGAGCAGAAGAAAAGGTAAATGATACTATGAAATGAAGCATAACAAAACCATTGTAGATTGATTATGATACTATTGAACTTATTTTACAGAAAAATGAAGAAAGCATGCGGGAAAAAACAAGTGACAAGTCAACTATAGAACAGGTGCAAAAAAGGGAATTAGATCGAAGAAAAAAAATGAGAAAACAATTCAGCGGTAAATTCAACAGGTAACTGATACCATTAAGTTATGAAACTGATACTATTAAATCATTAGATGTATTTTAATAGTGTTAATATGTTAAATAGGAAAAAGCTCAAACAAATAAGGGAAAACAAATAGCAGTTGAGAAATCTGAAGATGAACAAGTCAATACGGTAGAATTACAAGCCATATCACTTATAAAGATTTTCATGTTCAAAAAGTGATACCTATAGTTTGTTTGGTAGAAGACAAAGCTTAGTTGGTTAAAAAATAGATTTCATTGTCATTCGTTACAAAACTGATACTAATATATTGAAAATATGATACCCAACATCTGTTAGAATTAACGTGATACTTTGTATTCGGAGAAATTAATTCCAGCACGACACATAAAAACTGATACCAACATCCTACAATAGATACCTATTGTCTAATTATGTGTAGCTGATTCATTTTAGTTTACAAATTATTTCACCATCTTTTTTCTAGGAAAACTGATACTAAATTCTTACAAAATGGTACCCATTGTATAATATGTTTTAGTTCATATTTCAATGTTGCAATTATTCAATAAAATGATACCTATATTTCACAAAATGATACCCACTGTATAACAAACTGATACCTATATTTCATAAAATAATACCTATTGTTTGTTTAGTTAAAGACAAAACTTTGTAATTTTAAAAATAATTTTTCAATAGTTTGTAACAAAACTGATATAGTTATATTCAAAAAATGATACCCACTATCATTGGTGGAATTTGCTGCTTCGTAATTGAAATTATTCCTATCACAAATATAAAATTGACACTAATGTAATGCAACACTAATACCTACTATTTGTTTCTATGGACATGATATCTTAAAATTGATGTACTGTTTGTTTGAACCAAACTGATACATACACCTTACAAACATTATACTCACTTTATCTTTCTTTGAACTTTATACTTTCAATTATACAAATTACTGTTAAATTTTGGTGATACAAAATCACAAATAGAAGGAAACAAATATGCAAAAGGGAAAGTAATCACGTTTGTTCATTATGGAAATGCATTAATAATTGGATTGCATTTGAATGAGATGACAAGGAAATTTATGCATGCGCACATTATGGAATAATATATATGAAAAAGATATGCATATTGTTTCTTTCTTCGTAATCGCATTGCTTTGAGATTATTTTCTTCCATCTTTGGAACGAGTGAATTACTTTCTATGTTTGCGTGATTTGTTACCGTTGTAATTTGTCTCCATTATCTTCTTACCATATTTTGGTAATTTGATTGATGACTCACATGAATTTATATTGGCTATATATTGAGGGTAAACTTCATTGTAAACCCATCCTGGTATTCAGCCAGTGATCTCTAGATAGAGTGTCTCTTTTTTGTTATCCCTAATTGGGGCTTTGGTATGTAAACTCTTATCTTGTAATCTCTTGTAATTCTCTCAAGTGTAATAAAATCTCTCTCCTTTGGACTGGACGTACACTATCTAGATGATAGTGGAACCAGTATAAATATTGTGTGTCTTCCTTTTTTTATAGTTATTTACTATTTATTTTGAGTATAGAATAATTGCTGCTAGATTAAGTGATGTTCAAATTGGCAAATCTAGATCTTGTTTATTGTTTTTCCGCATTTGTGCAATTTTCGCACAACAGATTGGTATCGGAGCTAGGCGATTTGTTCAGATTTGTGCATCAATGGCTTCTAGAAAGAGCGGTAGATCTGGTGGTGATTATGCTATTACTCATTTGGATGGAAAAAGGAGATTTTGTACAATATGGAGTGGAGGAGATTATGTTGAGAGAGAAGAGTGTTCCAGTCTTGGAAATTTGATGACAAGGAGTTTACTGTGTTGAAGAGACATCTGGATTTGGGAACTTGTATCTGCTTTATGGCTCGATGTTGATGTGAGAGTCTTATGTTGATTTCCACGGGAAATTTGTTGTTTGGCAGATAAGGTATGTGGAAGGAGAGAGAGTTGTCTTGTATATAGAGATTTGGATCAGCCTTGTTATGTCTGTTGGCTTTTTGTTTTCTAGCTCTGTATTTGATTGGTGATTGAGAGAATTTTTTTTGGCCTTGGTGGCTTTGAGATTATTTTGATATCTACCTTTTTTTGATTTTGGATATTTGCAACATTTTGTTGGCGGGTGGAGACATAGTCTGAGCTCGTTAGCAAGGTGTGATGGGGGGTGGCCTTGCCGGAACCCATTGGGTAAGTATTCATTTTTGGTATCCATCTCGTTAAGAGATTTTGGTTGAAGGTGGAGTTTGATTTTAAGAGTTTATCTTGAAAAGATAATTTGACTCGAGGTGGAGTGTTGGAAATATGTGATTTTGCATCAAGGTGGAGTGTTAAATTTTGGTGATACAAAATCACAAATAGAAGGAAACAAATATGCAAAAGGGAAAGTAATCACGTTTTTTTATTATGGAAATGCATTAATAATTGGATTGCATTTGAATGAGATGGCAAGGAAATTTATGCATGCGCACGTTATGGAATAATATATATGCAAAAGATATGCATATTATTTCTTTCTTCGTAATCACATTGTTTTGGATTATTTTCTTCCATCTTTGGAACGAGTGAATTACTTGCTATGTTTGCGTGATTTGTTACCGTTGTAATTTGTCTCCATTATCTTCTTACCATATTTTGGTAATTTGATTAATGACTCACATGAATTTATATTGGCTATATATTGAGGGTAGACTTCATTGTAAACCCATCCTGGTATTCAGCCAGTGATCTCCAGATAGAGTGTCTCTTTTTTGTTATCCCTAATTGGGGCTTTGGTATGTAAACTCTTATCTTATAATCTCTTGTAATTCTCTCAAGTGTAATAAAATCTCTCTCCTTTGGACTGGACGTACACTATCTAGATGATAGTGGAACCAGTATAAATATTGTGTCTTCCTTTTTTTTATAGTTATTTACTATTTATTTGGAGTATAGAATAATTGCTGCTAGATTAAGTGATGTTCAAATTGGCAAATCTAGATCTTGTTTATTGTTTTTCCGCATTTGTGCAATTTTCGCACAACAATTACTTTCATCGTAATTTGTAACAAAGTTAACACAAATATAAGCTAAAAATGATACATGCAATATGTTTCTTTTGAAGTTATTATGTAGCAATTTTAGAAGTATTTCAACCATAATTTTTAAGAAATTGATACCTACATTTAGCAAAAATGATACAAAATTTTTGTTAGATAAAAATATCATGTTTTATTTCATGTTTATAGGAACTGATACCGCTATATCATATTATATATTGTTATGTTTCAACGCTGTTTGTTTCACTAACAACTTAATGCCACTTTTTCATGAAATAAGATGATGATGATTTTGTGAATCCATGTCGTAAAAGCATGCATGAGACATCAAAAGAATCAAACAAGCAGATAGCAAAATCTGAAGATATTAAGCTAGAAACTGCATATAGATGTGGCTTACAAGCTATCTTCAAGATAATGAAATTGGTCAAAGAAAAAAATGGACTGAGCAAAAAACAATTCGACATCTTAAAGAAGACACCATTTTACAACTTCTTCAAAGTCATCTATAAAGAAAAAATAACAATGAAAGAGTGCAAAAAGCATCAACACAACTTGGATGCTTTATACAACTACTACTGTGTGGAAACTGATACCTTCATCTTTGGAGAAGACAAAATGAAGGTCACTGCCAGAGATATAAGCTTGCTTTTTTGTCTGCCATTAAAAGGAATAAACATAGAACCAACAAAAAAATTGACGAGCAAAACCATTCCACCAGACTGCAAAGAATTTGCAAGTAGAAACTTTGGCACATGTACTTACATAACAAGAAATGTTATGGAAAGAAGAATAAAACAAGAAATATCAAAAAGGAAAATAGGAAACGAAGAAGATCTGCCTTTGTTGATAATAATGAAAATACTATTGACATTTTTCTTTCCCAACAACCAACAAAAATTGAGATGGGGAATTCTACCCTATTTGATTGATAGTGAAACAATGCAGACTGTCTCATGGCCAGAAACAATAGAGAAACTTTTAGTAAATTTGTCAAAAAGTTTATCTCCAAGCCAAGAAACATGTCTGGATGTTCCATGCTTCCATTGGTAAGATGTGTTATGCAAAATATTATTAATTGAAAAAAAATGTTATATTCAATATTCTTATCTAATCACATCTTTAAATGTTTACAGTATTGCACCTATGAGAAAATGAACCTCATCCAACCTAGAAGGCAACTTGCTAAAGGTTTACCCAGATTTGCACGATGGGATGTAAGAAAGCTTAAAGACATTGTTGTGAAACAATTTTTGAATGATGTAAAAGTTGGAAAGGTAAGTTAAAATTCAATCTTACTTACACTAATCTATATTGTTAGGGAAAATACTTTCAGATGATCAGTCTAAGGGAATAAAAAACCCAAACGCAGCAGAAAACAATTGGATCGTGATTGTAGTGAGACGGAACAAACAAAAGATGAACATCAGAACAGACAGTCACAGATCTATGTAATGCAGAAAAATAAATAACACTGGTATTTATAGTGGTTCCACTACCGCTAGGCAGTGTATGTCCACTTGGGGAGAGGAGATTTTATTAATCACCGAAAGATTAGAGTTACAAGATTGATTCACTTTTGGAGGCTATACATAAGAAGAATTTACAATACAGACAAAATTCTGTAGAGTTTCAGCTCTCTAAGATGGCTCTGGAATTGGTTGAAATTAGCTCTCAATTTCGGCTACCATTGTTGTCCGGAAGCTCCTTTATTTATAGAGTTAAGATATGAGGAGAGGTAGCTGCTATATAGCAGCCCTGGGGTTTGGTTCGGAATGCATCTGGTTCGGCGCCGTTTGGTTCGGCAAAACGCCGAGTGAAAAATTTGGACCGGCATTTCCCTTATTGGAGCGGCATACTCAAATACCGAACGAAATATTTCGTTTGGCAAAATACCGAACGAAACATTTTGTTCGACAATCATTTTTACCGCTCCAATTATTTCGTTCGGCAAAAATTTCCTCTGCTCCAAATTGTCGAACAAAGCTTTCTTTTCTCTCCACTCCAAATTGCCGAACGATTCAACCACCGCTCGAGATTTTCAGCTTCCAAGCATCTCCTTCATCACCGAACGAGCTTCCACCGCTCGAGATTTGGAGCTGTATCTTCTTCTTCACGCGGCTCTTCTATGGTGAAAAATTAGGGCTTGCTTCAACTTCCTCCTCTCATGGAATCAGGTAACATATCTAACAAATATCAGTTTACATTTTATATTCTCTCTGTGTGTAGTATCAGTTTCAACACTTAGAATAATTTTTTGTCTCTGCATAGTATCAGATGTGCCTCTTTGCAGTATCACTTTAGCTTCTGATCAGTATCAGTTCAATGTGTAGCTTTAAATTTTTGTATCCATAGTATCAATTGTTCCTCGGTATAGTATATCATGTCATTTTGCACAGTATCAGTTATCATACACAATAATACATGGTATCATTTTTAACACTGCACACAATCAATTAGTAAGTGTACATAGTATCAATTTCATTACTATTATATTTTCTTCTATTAAACTAGTCACTTATTAATGTCAGTTATAACATATAAGTTACAACATACTATCATAAAACATTTGCATTTAAATTTTAAAACAAAATTTCTATTTCAATTACATAGGTAAAAGAAATAAGCACTGTTCTTCCACATGAACACAAGCTACTCCAAACAGCATCAACAAAAGGAGAATCAAGCGACAAAAGGAAAGAGAACCAATGGAAAAAAAGAAAAATTGAAGAAGCTGAATAGAGTACTCGATCTTTTGAAGATAATGTAAGCCTTAATGTTTTTTAAATGCACATTAAAGATTTGGAAGAAGAAGGTAAGAAAACAAAAAAGAAATTGGACAAAGAAAAGAAGTTGAGGATAAAGGTAGAAAAAGAAAATTTGAAATTGAAAGGACAACTGAGAGAACTCAACCCAAGACTAGAAGAAAATGAAAAGAAAAATTTAGAAGTTGAACTAGAGAGTAAGCACATGGAAGATGAACCTGACAACATTCTAGATGAACATGCACATGTAGAAACAGAAATAGAAAATAGAGAAAAGAAATCCACAATTGAAAACAATGAAGAAGAGAATGAAGATAGAAATGCTGAGTCTTATGTGGAAAAAGTTAACACAACAACTAAAATGAACGAAGATGCATGTTTAGATATAGAAGCCCAAAATGAAGAAAAAACATTCACAGCTGAAAAGAATGGAGAAGAAAATCCAAAGTGTCAACAAGAACCTACAAAGTGTCAAGAAAAAATAACAGAAATGGACAGGTACATGATTTTTTATTATTAATAATAACACTGTTTGATTCGAATTCATGCTTGCTTATGTTATAAATAATTTTGACTATAAGTTAAAAATAAACTGATACCTAAATGTATTAAAAAATGATACCTGCGTTCTGTTTCTTATAACTTGATGGTCTGTAAATTGAACTATTTATGTTGACCATCATTTAGTAGAAAACTGATACCAAAATAGTGCAAAACTTATATGTAGTAGCTGTTTGATTAGAACTCATGGTTGGTTATTTTATAAACAATTTTCACTATTAAATAAATCAAAACTGATACCTATATGTATGAAAAACCGATACCTAGTTTCTGTTTGAAAAACTGATATCAATGCAAAAATGATACCCATAAACTGCCACTATTAACAATACTGATACTAATAATATAATATTCATTCACCAATAACAAAAACTGACAGCTTCTTATTGTTAATATAGATCCTCAACTGAAAAAAAAAATGTAGAAGAAGTTGAAGACACAACTATTAACACTAATACAGAACAAGTCCACCAAACAACTGAAAAAGAAAGTACATGCATAGAGACCGAAACAACAACTGAAATGCATGAAAATGTGCTTCAACCAAATGAAGATACAGCTATGGACACAAAAGAAGAAAGTGAAGACATGCTGAACAAAACAAATGAAACAGTGTTGCGAACAAATGAAGATAAAATGGCACAAAAAGAAATAAAAGAGGCTCAAAAATTGGAAGAAGATACCAGTAAAGAGAGCAAAGTTGCACGGTACAGTGATGTAGTACTAGACCTAACACCTCCATCTTTCAATCTCAATATCATACAACAGTTGTAAGAGGGAATAATAGAAAATGACAAAGAAAGCAAACCAGCAAAACCTCCTGGTCGGAAAAGGAAACAAACAGTTCAAAAACCAGCTTCCTATGTGAAAACAATAAAAACAAGAGAAAGGAAAAAAAAGCCCCAGCTTTAAATATGGTCAGAGAATGAAAAAAACAGGGAAAAAATAAAAACCTGAAGAAAATAAAAATGATGAAAAACTTGAAGAAAATGAAAATGATGAAAAAGAAAGTGCAGAAGAGTCAATTCCAATGCCAATTCAAGTAACAGAGCCAACACTTTCAAATTTAGGACTAGGACACTATAGCAAAACCTGGGCATACTTGAATATAGAATAACAAAACACAATCAAAACTTTCTTTGCTACGACATCATCACAAGAGTAAGTTTACAAACATATATACTAATGCTACATATTAAAATAACATTGTATAATTGATATGTGTCTTATTTTCTTAAAACAGAGATGTAGCATGGACGAACAAAGACATAATTAGAGGAGGATGTGCAATAACAAAAAAAGTACTACGACAACTTCTTGAAGGAAATGCCACACATGGATCGGTACACACTTTTTTTGCTTAATAATACTGCTACCAATAAAAATAATTACAAAAAATAATGTCTAGTAGCTATTTCTAATGCTATTTATACCAAAACCGATACCTATACATAACCAAAAATGATACCTAATTACTATTTGTTATAAAGTGATGGTCTATTAGTTGAATTATTTATTAACCATCATGTGTGACAAAATAAATACCAAAATAGTGCAAAACTAATTCCTAGTAGCAGTTGATTTAAATTCATGCTTACTTTTGTTTTCTAGTAGCAGTTGATTTAATACCATGTGCAAAACTGATACTAAGTCAGTCCAAAAATGATATTGAGAAGCTATTTCATCATATTTCATGCTTAATTATTCTTGTAATTTGTAATATATATTACCACTATTTAAATTAATGATACTAATTATTATCGAATATTGCTTCACGAATAACAAAAATTACATTTTCCTATTGTTAATATAGATAATTGACTGGTATTTATCTAAATGCGAGCTGAAAGAGCACAACTATGCATTCACAACAATAATGACGGTAAATAAAACTTTAATATGCAATAATATCATAAATGCTACATATATTGAATTCTAACTTATTTTTTTATTTAACAGCAATCTATAGTTTTCAATGTACATGAAATTATAAAATCTTTAGTGCTACCTTTCCTTGAACAAATTGTGTATGA
Source organism: Allium fistulosum (assembly GCA_030737815.1). Classification (NCBI taxonomy): domain Eukaryota; kingdom Viridiplantae; phylum Streptophyta; class Magnoliopsida; order Asparagales; family Amaryllidaceae; genus Allium; species Allium fistulosum. Next base: position 1,532,607,804 of record CM060902.1, read on the forward strand.
TGAATACACATATGCTATATATTTCCCCTTGCATTGTGAATATCATTGGACACTAGTAACTTTGACATACCCAACAATGCAATGGAGTCATCTAGATTCTAGACGTCCTAGAAGGAATTCTAATGAAAGAAACAACCACAGTCTAAAGCATGCAATGATATTGGTATGATATATATTTGTTATGAAACAAAGTAATATAATTGAAACAAATTGAACATTAGCTAACTTTGTATCGTTTTGTCTTCAATAGAGAAATAAAGTTGAAGAAATGATGAAAGAACTTTGGAAAAAGAAAAACATATACAGGATAAGGAGGTGAAGGCAAATGAAATGCATCAGATACCATGTGCACAGCAAGGATCAGACACGTAAGTTGTTTATGTTGTTCAAAATGTACCTAAAACTGTTAAACTGATACTGCAAATTTTCTTTTAAACTGATACCTAGATACTGCAAATTACAGACAAAAACTAATACTCAAAATTACATACTGACAAAAACTACCGACTGCTAAACTGATACCTAGAAACTGAAAATTACAGACAAAAACTGATACCTAGATACTGAAAATGATACTTAGTGACTGCTAAATTGACACTGCAAATTACAGACAAAAATGAATACCTAGATACACAAAATTGATACTGCAATTTTTTTTAAACATGCTTAACTGTGGTATATACGTTATTCATCATATCAATGAACAAAAGCCAAATACCACTCAAAATAGCTCCTGAACAAATGCTGAAATCTAGAGCAAGAATTGCACATGAGATATTGACTGACAAAGAGCATTGCTGGAGCTTAGCCAAGTTCATGTCAAGTTTGGAAGAAGAAAGATAAATGAACAAATCAATCAGTTTGCAAAAAGTGCTACTATATTCACATGAACTGATGTACATTTTAGATATTTTGTTATATGTAATTGAATTTAATTTCTGTTTTAATGTTGATACAATCAATGCTTGATATTAGTACAATTTGTTGTACAAGCTATAAACATATTTCTGGTGATGTAAAAATTAGATTTCGTTAATTTCTATCGCAGTTTATATCTTGTTAACATATTTTGTTTTAAACAGCGTTGACTGCGGAATATATGTCATGATTTACATTGCATCACTGAACAGCAACATGATTCCAGAAAAATCCAACAACACACTGTTATCAAAACTGGCAATAGACATATTGACAGATAGCAAGCACTGTTGGAATGTAGCCGATAACCTACCAAGCAAAGAAGAAGGTGCAGAAATTAAGAATTTTGTGTGTTAAAGTAAATCATTGTGTTGTTTCACAATTAAATTCGGTACTTGTGAAGTGATGATGTTCTGTTGCAATTCGGTACTTGTGAAGTAATGATGTTCTGTTCTTAAAACAATGCTGATCTTACTTGTAAAAACAATGCTAATCTGCTGGAATGATATGTTGTAGTTGATGTTCTTTTCTTTCCGGTTGTTTATATTATAACAAAATTATGTATTGTATGTTCTATAATGCAACTATTGATCCTACATAATATTATCAGTTTTATGATGCAACTATCAGTTGTATAATGATATTATCAGATTTCATATCATATTTCAATTCAAAACAGTAACTGGGTATCGGTTCTAATAACTAATAGTATCAGTTTTGCTAAAACTGACACTCGACTTACTTTATGAAACAACAATTAGTGCTGGTGTCGGCTTTTGCTAACACCAGATACCATTCTAATTATTTATTAGTACCGGTGTTAGTTCTATCATGTATTATAATACACGAAACTGATACTAAAAACTAACAAAAACTGATATTAAAGTCCTTTATATCCAGTCAAACAAACATTATCTCAAACAATAGATAGCATGTATCAATTCAATCATCTTCTTCAATCAATTAGACAATGATTATCAGATCTCATATACTATGCTATCAAATTTGTTATAAATAAGTAAAATATACAAAATTGAACAAAACTGATATCACACAACAAAAAAATGATACCATATTTTATACCAACAGAATACGAAAAATGATACTAAACAGCTGATACTAACAGTATGCAACATATATCAAAACTAATGATTGAAATAAATAAATAAATAAATAAATAAACACCAGAACTGATACTGTAAAAACATATAACTGATACTATCATTCATACTAAATAGCTGAAATTAAAATCAATTTGATAATATGCTATACTAAATACAAATTAATAATAAGGTTCAATTACAATAAACCACCAAAACAAGTCACACATCCACTTATTAATCTGAACAAATTCAAAATGTAAAATCAGATCATATCCTCTTCGAAGTTTGACAATTCCGTTTATTATGACCAAACTGCTTGCACTCGCCACATCTATTTTGCTTGTTCTAAAAATATGAAAATCCTCCTTTGCGCTTAATTGATGGTCTACCAGCGCCACGTTTCTCCTTTGGTGGCTTGATAACATCTTGAATGCTACCATCAACAATAGGCCTATCATAATTTGGAATAGGATTTATAGTATTGGCATAAGAACATCGATAAGCATCAACAGTGAAATAATACTCAACAAAATCATATACATACAACTTAGACTTGTTCATACACTTTATAGCATGAGCACAAGGAAATCCTGTAATTTTCCATTGATTGCAACTACAAACCCATTCCTTCAAATCAACACAATGAGAGTTTGGAGATTTCACTTCAAAAGCAAAATCAGAAGATTTGTATACGTCCCATCCTAATCCTTCTTCAATCAATTCACCTAAACGTAACTCCATAGAAGGGCAAAGAGTTGTTTTCCACAAACGACACTCTTCTCTCCTTCTAGCCATTTGTTCCATAATCTTAACATGAATACCATATAAACACGAAGTAATAGGCAATGCTCGTTAATATAAAATCCAACTATTAAAACTTTCTGCAACATTCGAACTATATTCACCATAACGTTTCCCTGAAAAAAATAAATCCACCCACTTATCAAAAGGCTTATCCTTTAAAAAATTCACACCAGTAACACCACCAATTTGACAGAACTTAGATTGTGCTCCTTCAAATTCATATAGATTAGAAGCTCTAGAACACATTTTGAATAGATCAACAATACACATTTGCATTTTTGACTTTTACCACTGAAAGAAGATTGTTCAATATGCAAATAGCAATAATTATGATAAGCTGAAGGAAAAACATCACAAACTCCTGAAAGCAAACCTTGGTGGCGATCTGATATAAAAACTAAATTACGATCTTCTTGAAGCATTTGTTTTAAATGATTCAAAAACCATGTCCAATTATCCACATTTTCTAGAGAAACTACACTCATAGCTAAAGGGAAGAAACCTGCAAATGCAAAAATAATTAGTAAGAAAAACTAAAACTAATTATGACCATAAATCTAAAACTATTCAGGAAACTGATACTAACATTAAAAAAACTGATATCGTAAACCTGATATGACCATTATAAAAATATTGATAACCACGACATTATGCACATTAATCTTCATTCTAACACAACAAAGTAATGTACATTAACATATATTATGATACAAATGAAATTCCAATACTACACAACTATATATGATACCGTATATTAACATACATGAACCTGATACTAACATTATACACAAATTGGTACTAATCACCTACTAAGTAGTATGAAATTATGATACCAAATACAAACTTACAATTCAATACAATGCAAATTCTGATACTAGAAACTTGCTAACTATAAACTACATATCTTAAAACTGGTACCAACATAATACAAATTATGATAACAAATTCATATTAATGCTAATGCCAACTATTATGATCTCAATACAAATAAATCAAAACTGAAAACAAAGACATACCTTGATCATCATTTTTTGCAGTAGCACCCATCAAAACACCAGGACACCCCTTCAAATGAGTAACATCTAAGAATATCATAGGACGACCATGTTTAAAACCAAGTAAACAATCACCAAAAGAAATAACCACCCTCTCAAATTCATTACTACATGGATCAACATCTATATCAACATAACTATCTGAATTAGACTTCTTCACTGCTTCCAAATACCAGCTCAAATCATTGTAGGACAAAGCATCATTACCATGCAATTCCGTTAATGCAAGTTATTTCCCATGGTAAGCATAACCATAAGGCAACTGAAAATTGTATTCTCTTCTAAAATCAACTATTATATCTTTAGGCTTTTTACTAGGACAATCATAAATCTCGTCAATAATCAACGATTTAACAAACGAACTAGAAATATGTGGATTATTCACATTTCTAATCTCAGCTCCACAAGAATGATCAGCAACTATATTTCTTATAAAAAACTTCTTCAATTCTCCAGAATCACAAGAACCATGGACTTTGAAAAGACAACCATCCTTATATGAAGAGCAAATTGCAGTAACTCTTGTAGCACAATTCTTTAAAAATACTAATTCATACCCCTTTTGAATTTGATATGCCATCAAAAATTCTCTAAAATGTTCAGCTCCTCCAAAACAAAAACCAACAAAATCGAAAATGCATCATGTCGACCCTCTCCTCAACATATCTTTTAAATAACTTTTACCAACAACAACAACATTTGAACACACGGATCTAGTAGAAGATGAAGAAGCACGAACATTAGATGAACTTGAAATAGAAGCACCATCAACATTTTCGAATTCAGAACCCTTAACCTTAACAGTAAAACCAAAGAAGAAACTTTTCTTATATAATTGAAAAAAAAATATACTCTGAATATCAGAATCAATATCAACCATAATAACTTTGTCCTCAAGTACATAAGAAATCTGAATAGAAGAAGGAGTTAATTGAGACCAACATCGGCATATCTCATTCTTCAAATCATACAAAGAGCAATCGATTGACAATCGAGTGCTAAAAGTATTATTATTCAACACGAACAAACAAAGAAGACTATTATCACCACTGCAAAAAAAACATGAGTAAAAATATGTTCAATTTAGAACATAAGTTTTTTCATTTCACAAAACTGATACCTAATTATGGATAATCAAACTAAATAAACAAAAACTGGTACTAAGAAAAAATAAAGATGATACCCAGAAACTGAACATAAAATCTGATACTTTTCCACTGTATCACAACTTTATATACAACCCCAAACAATGATACTTTTCCAATCTTCCCACATTAATGCAAGATATACATGACCAATCAACAAAAAAATTAAATGTAAAGCACATTAGAATACAATACTGCATAAAGAAACGAATAAAACAAAAAAATACCTGCTGCTGCTTCCAAAAGTTGCCATAGAAGAACGAACAATCAAACAGGGAAACAAAACTGCATTTAATTTGTAAAAAGGAACACGATTAGAAATCACAGACAACAAAAATTGAACTATAATAGAAAAAGAACAAAAATAGAATAATAGAAGCATACCTAAATAATCCAATTTGAAGAAGAATGAGATAACAGTAGAATTACGAGAAGAACAAGATCGACAAACATGCGAGAGAATAATTGATCGATGAACTACAATTTTCAAAAGAACGAGAATAAAATGAATGAACGAATTTGATCAATATTTTGATTCCAAGAGAGCTATTGGATCGTGACAGAAAAATTTGATTGTAAAAAAGAAGAAGAAGAAGAAGCGTGCGACAATGAGCTGGAACGAAAATACACTAATTTGTCATTCAGAGTAAATTATTAGTGGGCTGCCCTACATCCAAAAAAAACCCTAAAAATTGTCCTTGAGGAAAATTTCTTGTTAATAAAACCCTAACCCTAGTTTTATTTAACTATAAATACACAGTTGCAATAGTCTCTCCTCTTCAAAAATAAACAACAGACGTGTTGTCATCTCTCCCCCACTCTTTTACACCAAACAACTCCATCCCAATTCATTATTGGTCGGAGGTCATCTAAGGCGATCAAGATAAGTGGTCAAGCACTGAAAACGTAAAGGTCGATTTGGTCAGTGATCAGATTCCAACGACACTAGTGTTTTCCGAAATCAATAGCAATGGAGCGATTAACATGGCAAGAAAGTTGATCGATGGTAGCGATGGCCATCTCAACGATCAAAAGTGTTATACAACGTTGGCGAGGTGGTAAATGGGTTGATTTTTCAGATTCTAGACTGTAAATTATTTGACCATCGCGTCGAGTAGGAGCCTATAGTGGAAAACATTGTTGTCTTAAAATCCTACGATTTGTATCCTGTTTCAAATCAAATCTCTCCTTTTATGATTCGATTTATATTCCGATTCAAACCCAACTAATACCGCAGTTCAGAAAAATCATTCAATCCAAATTAATATATTCAGTATACTTATTTGGATCTATAATTCTAATTTTAATCATTTCCAAACGAAATAAAATTGAAACAAAAGAGAAAATGATGTTCTAGGTTTAGATGTAGAAGTTTAAACATTAAAATAAATTTTAAAATGTGTGCAAACTTTAAAATATATGTTTTTTGGAATCCACAATTTATGATTTAAATGCTGTTTCGATTTGAAGTTTGAATTTTACGATTTGAATATTTTGAAAACTTTGGCGGGAAAAATAAAATGGATCGAGAAGAAAAGGTAATTTGTAAATAGTGGAAACTATATATAAAGACACAAGTTGGTGATACAACCGGTGATACAATGAATCACAACTATTGGATCGTCTATTGATTTCAACCTCAAATAGAATACAAATTACAATGAGATTATATGATCTATATCTATTGTGTTACATTTTGTATTTTATTTTATATCCAAATAACTGGCCTCTTATTTTAATAATTGTTTAATTGATAACTGATATGAATCTTATAAATTTTTAAATCATTTGCATGAAAGATCCAAACGAGATGTGGGTTTCACCATTGCGACCGTATTCGGATTTTTTACACATTGGCCTATCTTTGCTTGAAGTTTGAACTACTGAAAAATATTGCTAAAGTGATCGCATTTATGTCATTATTCATGTTGATAGGAATGATTTTGGTGGGAAAACATGTTAGTAAGATGTAAAGTTGGATTTGCAATGTGCAAGTCTTAATAAAAATCCCCTAATTTATTTGTTACCGAATGATTATTGAATGAAACTACAATATAAGTAAATATGAAAATTTGTAATCAGGCAGTAAGCTCTAGTTTAGTAATATATGATTTGCATGAATGCTTGAATGACCGTTGTATGATTTCTCAATTTGCATGAATGCTTGAATGACCGTTGTATGATTTCTCGATTTGCATGTAATCAGGTAGTAAGCATGGTTTAGCATGTATGCCAAATCGAGAAGGTGATTGATCGAATAATGGACCTGAGGCGTAGTTGTGGTGACATGTGGTCGAGATGATGATGACGTAAGTTCGTTAGGTGGTTCGAGACGAGTCGACTAGCTTGTAGTGTCTTAATTGGCGTGGTACGTATTCACGATTCTAGTGTTACGTTTCTAGTATAGCCGTTCTAGCCATACTAGGGAAATGCTTTGGTTTATAGAGCTTTTGGTTGTTGATGAATGTATACACAGTTAAAATGTTTTTCTACGCCCTCGGTATGGCGGTTCTAAACATATAAGGAAACGTTTTAGTTTGTTAGGGGGCATATATATGATGTGTTAAATTTTGGTGATACAAAATCACAAATAGAAGGAAACAAATATGCAAAAAGGAAAGTAATCACATGTGTCATTATGGAAATGCATAAATTATTGGATTGCATTTGAATGAGATGGCAAGGAAATATATGCATGCGCATGTTATTGAATAATATATATGCAAAATGATACGCATATTATTTATTTCTTCGTAATCGCATTGCTTTGGGATTATTTTCTTCCATCTTTGGAATGAGTGAATTACTTGTTATGTTTGCGTGGTTTGTTACCATTGTAATTTGCCTCCATTATCTTCTTACCATATCTTGATAATTTGATTGATGACTCACATGAATTTACATTGGTTATAAATTGAGGGTAGATTTAATTGTAAATCTATCCTGGCATTCAGCCAACGATCTCCAAATAGAGTGTCTCTTCTTATTATCCTTAATTTAAGGCTTTGGTATGTAAACTCTTATCTTGTAATCTCTTGTAATTCTTTCAGGTGTAATAAAATCTCTCTCCTTTGGACTGGACGTACACTATCTCGATGATAGTGGAACCAGTATAAATATTGTGCGTTTCATTTTCTTATTTATGGTTATTTACTATTTATTTGGAGTAATAGAATAATTGCTGCTAGATTAAGTGATGTTCAAATTGGCAAATCTAGATCATGTTTATTGTTTTTCCACATTTGTGCAATTTTTGCACAACATGATGTTGGTTCCAGACTCCTAGGATCAACACCCTTATTTGGACTTACAGGGAGACAGGGTACCCATAGTCTATTTTAGGCTATTGAGGATAAGAAGACAGGTAGGACTCCTGACACATATGTACATATACGTAGCACTATATGGACGTATCGTCATGCTAGTATGTTCTACTTGCGCTTGAATTTCCTTTTATATTCATTTCATTTATACTTCGTAGATAGTAGTGTAGACCACATATTAGTTATTGCTATTGATATAGAAATGTTATAGATTGTGCTAACTTGTTGAATGTAGAAGAAGCAACATATTGATGTATACTAGCAGTGTTATCTCTTAGTTCATTGTTTAGTGCTATATCAGTATATCGGTTATAATTCGGTTTAATGATATTCTCTTATCAAAATTTATGTCTGACCATCTCCGTATTTTTCTTTTAATTGTCTACTTCCTTGAGTAGGCTGACAATCAGGTTATGAGACATTTGCTAGCAAAACACAAGGTTAGAGAGTATGGACGTAGCTAGCATATTATCATTATCTATCCAGCTATCTAGTTATATTATATGTTAAGACTTATTTACCTGTATGAGACTATTATTGTATGGGAATTGGTATAGTATTTGGACTTCATCTGTTTGGAAGTTTATGCACTTAAACTCATGATGTTACCATTAGTATTTGCCAGTTCTGTTATTATGTCTCATATGTGATATTTTCTATGTTTAACATGTATATGTTGATATATTATATTTCATCTTTCTGTTATGAGATGTGATATACACACTCATATATGTGATGGATTACTCCGTTCTATTGAAAATTTTACTATTATGGCCTTCTATTTATAGTATTTGTAGCTCGAGTGTCTTTTTGTTCATCGCTTCAAGTACTATGAATGACAGACCTTCACATATTTGAATCTGAATTTTGAAAATTTGAATTTATGTGTGAACATTTGAGTTTTGAAAAATAAAATAAAATTTTAATTAAAAATTTGAAATTTGAAATTTAAAAAAATATTTGAATTTGACATTATAAAATTTTGATATTGAATTTGACAATATGAAAATGAGTTTGAAATTTTGAATTTAAATTTGAATTTTGATTATTCTTGAAACTCAGAAAGTAAAAGGCGTAAATTGGATTTTTTTTGTCAACCAAATCCAATTTAAATAGTAAATTCAGTTAAACGGATGGCTGACTCATATATTAACTAAGTTGGGTTGGGTTGATCATTTACTGGTTTAAATGAATTGAATCATAAATGGACTGGAAAATTTTGACCTGATTCTTTTATGACACGACCGACTTGATAGATCTACGACCGCCTATTACATGGGAAATGCTAAAAGAAGAAAGAGGTTAGAATGGTACAATCAAAGAGAAAAGGAAAAGCAAAGAAAACTCCAAATACCATTACTTTTTTGTTAGAAATCGAAAATTAGAGCAGAATGGGGCTTGGAAAAGGAAAAGCATGACCACTTCAAAATGTCTACGGTTAGAATGAGATTCTTAAAATTTGGAAATAGGAGCGAAATCGATATGGAAACGAAAATGCCTGACCACTTAAAATAAGAATCAATCAATGGTAATGAGATGTGAACATGTATTTAAAAATATTTAGTAATATTTTCATTGAATTTTTCAAAAGTTTTGATATATGTTTTAAATGCATTGTGTCATTTGTTTGTTCATAACATAAAATTTTACATATAGAATTAAACATATTATTTTACCAAAAATTCAGTATTATACTAGCATTACTTATTTTATTTTACAAAAACGTGATTTATTCAAAAGAATTTGTTGCAAGATGTACAAAAATCGTTTTCACATTCACTTTGACCAAGATGTACCAACATGATCCCAATTTTTCCCCATAATTAGTTTTCTTCATAATTTTGCTTATTATTTTGAAATCTCATCCCAAGGAAATCATGTTCTTATCTATTTTGAAATGTGTTTCTATCGAGTTTTCAAATATGAACACCGATGGTGATTCTAGCGAAGTAATATCGGTATCTGTAGAAGGTTTCGGGTTCAAAGATATGTACCAAAGAATTAGAGCCATAAAATTAGATTGCATTCTCAATTTCATTTCTTAACGTTATACTGTTTGTTTTAATTTTATGATTAATCAAATTGAAACAGACCAATAATATGGTAAAGATGTAATTAAGTAAAATATCTCATTTGTGCTGGTATTACCTAATTATTTGTTGTTTTAATATCAAAATCAGCTTTGTTTGAATCTTTTACACAATATTTCGGCTTGAACGATCTATTTATGCGCAGGTGGTTTAAAGCTCATTGGTATAACTTAAATAAATTTTTGTGGGGAATCTTTGCTCTAATAACCTGGGCCAAATTCCTAACAAACTAACTCTCCATTGTTAAATTTACATATGGATGTCCAATGATTGTAAGATGTAACCCCTCAAAACAGGTAACAAAAATTTGTGTGGCTGGTTATAAATTTTCATTCATAAATCAATATCAGCAACGTTTAAATAAGAATTGGCTAAATTAGCTAAGACAATGGACATGTAAGTAGCATCAACACTACAAAACAATGCGGCTTTAGCGACGGCTAAAAGGCGTCACAAGCCGTCGCCGGCCGTCGCTAAAAGCCGTTGCTATTTAGATCGCCACCACACAATAAAGAGACTGCTCCGTCATCAAAATAGCGACGGTTGGCGACGTCAAGTTGGACACATGGAAGATTAGTTAAAACAGGTATGGCGCCACACGCCGTCACTAGCCGTCGCTAAGCCGAAACAATTTAGTCGTTGTAGACCGACCGTTAGCAGAAGACAAAAATTTGAGAACTGAATCAAAATTTTCTGTATCATAGTTAGCATCACTGTCTGTGATGTTAACACACTGTCCATGACGTTAACACAATTCCAAAGGGTATCATTCCTCCCAACATATAGATCCATGCAATTTCCTTCTGATTTATGCATTACAACAACCTAGTGCTCTATTGCATTATCAAGGGCCGACTGCACATTGAAATTCTAAACACCTATATTTCCGTAACGAAAACAATCTGATATGTTGGCTTTAGTTGGAGATATCTTCTCAGATTTCAATATGTTCAAAGCCTCTAAAATAATCCTCATTTGTCCTCATAAACAATTAGCTAAAGCTGGCCATTTTAGGTTACCACCTGATCGGTTGTTAGACATGGTATCACCAGTGAAAATAGAAGATCAACTCATACTTTGTGTAGGATAAGGATGATTAGAAACATTAAGCTTACCAATATCAGGTATAGAAGTAGAAGGAGAAATATTAGGCATGGTTGAAGGAACAGATTGATAATTATTTGGCCTGATTGCAGGCGCTGATGAAGAACTAGAGCTATGATTGTAATTAGCTCCAAAAAAATTCCTAGACTGAAAATAAGATCGTGAATATTTGTTTTGGTGCTGCTTGTAAAAACAATTCCTATTTCCCTTGATGAAAGGTTTGACTTTACTGTTGGCATTGATTTTTGGTTCATTCAGTGAGTTAGATTCAGGTAATACTTGAGAAGAGGATTTCATAGAGAATGAGTCAGAGGTACTGCTTATATTTCCACCATCTTTTGCTTCATGTGCATGACTTGGTTGTGTCAGCTCATTCTCATGATTGCTACTGGCCATATCAGGGAGTGGCTGGATATTAGCAAATGTAGGACCGATAGACAAGGGCTTACTCGATTTAGGAACAACAAGAGGTGAAGGTCGAGACGAAGTAGAGTTATTACTTATTTTCGTGGTGTCATTGATAGTGCTCTTTTGCACTTCAGAACCATATGTGGTAGACTTAGCTATATTACTTGGTATCCTTTGTACAAATTTTTGCATAAATTTGGGTTTATAACTAGATATGGGTTCACATGGTGCATTAAACTTGACAGAATCAACTAATTGTTGAGGTTTTGGATTGTAAGGTGTGGGATTCGTGTTGCATGTGATACAGTCAGATTCAGGTAATGCTTGAGAAGAGGATTTCGTAGAAAAAGAGCTGGAGGTATTGCTTATATTTCCACCTTTTGCTTCATGTGCATCACTTGGTTGTGTCAGCTCGTTCTCGTGGTTGCTACTGGCCATTTCAGGAAGAGGCTGGATAGTAGCAAATGTAGGACCGATAGACAGGGGCTAAGGGCACAACCAACAATGGAATGTTCAGTTACTAAACAAACCACGGAGCAACCAGGTGTGACTTGTTCACTCCATTGTGGCTAGTTTGTGGCTAGTTAGAGCTGTTCTCATGGTTCGTTGAATAAACAGAGGTTGGTTATTATAACGGCTACGGCAAAGTCTTTGCCGTTATAAGTTTATAACGGCAAAGACTTCGCCGTTATAATAACATACCCTAGCACACCAACGGTTAGTGCAACGGCTCCTTTCAAAGGTCAAAACTCACCCTATATCTTCCTCCATTCCACCATCTCCTCCTTACACACAAACAAATTCTCTACTTCTTCATTCTTTACTTCTGAAAATGTCTTTATCTTCCAAACGAACTGGGAAGAAAGTTATCGGCAAGAAACCCACGTTCAATCTGCATTCCTCTAGATTTTCCAACTAACGTCCACCATACCAGCAGCAAACGCTTCGTCCTTCACACGAGTACGGATATTCGCTGTATTCAAGCTTTGCCTACAACCAACCTTACCAACCGCTGGCTCCTCCTAACTTTCTTCCCAAGCAGTGACATAATGTCTTGGCAGATGCTATATGCCAGTGATATAATGTCTTGGCAGATGCTATATGGCTACAGTAGAAATGACATTATAGTGACTGCTTTTTTGTACGGTTGCAGAGGCCATAATGGCATGACATGACAGTTGGAAATGACAGGACAACAACGGCTGCTTCTTGTTACTGTTGGAAATGACAGAACAGTCCAACTGCTATTTATGAGTGCACTGATGGAATTGACATGACAGTAACGACTACAATTACAGTCCTGTATAAATACATTTTGTCCATTAGCTATTTATTATATGAATACATTTACAGTGTTAGTCAAATAACATGATTTTAAATGTTGTTAGTTCATTTGAATTATTTGAATACAGTTTCAGTAATTCACATTTGCCAACAACACATAATCATAAAAAACAATGATGTCACTGCATAAACTAAATACAACGGATATATCATACAGCACATCACATGAACAATAACAACAACTACACAGAAACATGAATAATAATAACATCGATACACAGACCAAATACCGTAGGTATATAATACATCAGACCAAAAGAATAAATACATAAAGTGCATAGAAATAGAAATGAACTACAATACACAAGATCATCCATCTATACGTGGACGTCTATGACGTCGTCGGCACCTCTCCTCCTCATCATCTCCAACACCGCTTGGACCAGCTAAATGTTGATAGTACATCTGCATGTCCGCAAATCTCTTGCGCTCTTCCTCCAACTGTGCCTGCAGTCGTGCTGCTTCCTCTGCCTGTCGACGTAGCTCACCATCGTAGTAGTCCAGGCTACGCCTATGCTCCACGTATCTTGTATGTCTGATCCCCATTTGCATGTCATATAGATCATGGTAGGATATTTGGGTAGGATCGGGGTAATGATCGTGCGCTGGAGGATGATATATGTCAACATAGCGGTCTGGTCTAATGGTAGGAACTGCCATGGTCCATCCAAAGTGAGAAGCAGCCACCGCATGATCGGGTGCACGGTAACCCTGGTTGGGCTGAGTGAGATCCTCGACAACTGGGGGATGTATGCCGTGCCGTATAGCGGACGGACCAACCAAATCTATCCCCGCTGCATGTGTAATGGTATCAGTGGAACCGGTGTAAAAATTGCGCCAGAAGTCAACGTATGACTGGCCGATAATAACAAAGCCCTCGGGCGGCCACCAACCACCTGCCCTTGCCAGGTTTAGCTGCTCCGATGAGTAAATCATACATCAATAGGTATGAGGGTGTGGATCATCGAGAATAGCATCAAAGTTGTACAACTGTCTCCAACACCTCTCACCCAGAAACCAATATGCACCAAATGCCAAGGGATAAGATAGGAGTGGTAATCTCCTCCCGGCTAGCATCCTAGCAATCTCTATAAAATCAATGCTAAAGGATACACTATTGTGAAATGGATGCCATATAATCTGGTGTCTGTACATCCTCAAATCAATCTGGTTGTGGGCAACCGAATACACATGGCGGTATTCATTATCCTTGGGCCTCTTGTTGTCCGCATACCAAAATGACAGACGGGGAAAAAAGTAGACGCATCAGAAGTAAGAATGACGAAATGAAAATTCCTGGAGTACTCAAAATACTAGTACTGTAACAACTTCCAGAAACCAAATAATGAAACTTGTGCATTTGAAATGTTGCATTGTATGTCGAGGCATCAGTACAGGTACGCAAGAATAGGCATACCACAGTCATATAAAGTAGCACCGCTGTAATCCAACTCAGATGCGACCTCAATAAACCCAACCGCTAGACTACTGCTTGATGTGCTGAAAAACAGGTTACCTATGAGGTATAGGACAAATAATTGAGCAAGCTCAAGATCATCATCAGGTGAGTAATGAGCGAGAATGTTGTCCATGGCAGCACGAATAGCGCTGACTCTAATAACTCCTCCTGCCTGATATGACGCATCAGAGGCGTCAAAATGAGGTAGAAGATCGTGAACGCGCTCGGGATCACGCCATCGAGCATCATCGAAAGGAAGCGGTGGAAAAGCAGCTACTCCAATGCTAATGCGGGTGAGTATGGAGAAATCAAGCGGTGTAATTCCCAACTCCCCGCAAGGAAAGTGAAACGTATGGGTGGGTTTATACCACCGTAAAGCAATAGCCGCGCACAACTGAACATCACCTTTTATAACATTATTGAGTCCTAGAATTGTACAGTATATATCAAGTTAAATTATGGAGTGATAAATTAACTAGTTTTTAAAAAAGTGCTTCGTTCGATTACCTAAGAAATGGTGGAATCTAAGCATGTGTAGTAGTGCTACGACTCTATCTTTATTTTCCAAATGTTCATGAAAATTTTTAAGTGTGTTTGCTAACGAACCTCGGGAACGGATATTTAGCGACTGTTAAATTTAAATAAAGCCATACTATTTATTTAAACTAACAACATATTGCAGTTATTTAAATCATATAAAGGAATACTTACAGCCAAACTCGTCTGCGTGCTGACGTATACTTCGCCATCTAGAAGTGTGCGAAAGTTGGAAAGCATAGGTAATTTCGCCGCGCTAAGGTTCGGATTCTGAAATCCGTCAAGGTCGGCTAGTCTGGCGGAAATCTGCCCAACACCCCTGCGCGTCCTGCCTGCTCGACCATCCCTACGGCCACCGCGACCCCGACGACCGCATTCCTCTACGCCTCCGTCCCGATTCTCGAGATTTTCGGCGGCTAATAGCAAATCTTCTATTCCTTACTGATCCCGATCATGTTCGTACAAGACGACATTCTGCTCCTCGTCGCTCCTGCCTGCGCCGTCGGCACCGCTACTACTGCCTTCTCTATGCATGAACTTTTTGGCAAAGTTTTTGAGCAATCTAGACATCTTTTCGAGTGTATATCTCAAAAACTGCCATTATTTTGGCTAAAAATGATCAGATTTGCGGCTTTGGTGGTGGAAATTGGGGTTGGGGAGGATGGTTTTCGTGCTCTCGAGTTGCTGTAAAAATAAAGGAGGGATAAAAGATAAAAGTGAAAATGTGGCGGCTGGGTTAGGGTTAAAAGTTTATAACGGCAAATTCTTTGTAGTTATAAACTTATAAAGGCAAAGTCTTTGCCATTGTAAGTTTATAACGACAAACTCTTTGTCGTTATAAACTATCTCCCAAACCAGTCCGTGGCTGGTTTGCCCCTTCTGGCTGCGCCGCACGTTCGCTCGGTTGCCACCGATGAAAGAGTGAGGAGTGAACAGAACAGCTTGTTGGTTATGGTCTAACTCGATTCAGGAACAATAAGAGGTGAAGGACGAGACAAAGCAGAGTCATTATTGATTTTGGTTGTCTTTAGTAGTGCTCTCTTGCGCTCCAGAACCATCTGTGGTAGCCGTGTTACTTGGTATCTTATTCCCGTACATTCGCTCAATTTCGGGTGTATAATTGGATGTTGGTCCGCATTGTGCATTAAACTTGTCGGAATCAACTATTTTTTTTATTTTGGAATGGAAGGTGTGGGATTTGCTATGCTTATGATGCAGTTGGAAGCCAAATCTGCAGTTGTTGAAACAAACGGATGGTTGGGATGCTTTAAATCATTCTCATGATTGGACTTAGAGGAATCAGAACTTTCAATTGACTGCTTATTACCATCCTCAATTCCATTGGATGATGATGAGCTAAGGACTAGATGGATTTGAGTCTTAGAAATTTGCTTGGCATTATTGCCATTATAGAAATTCCCATTATTATTCTTCTTTAGATTAAAATCAACAGGTTATGATGAATACAAAAATCTGTTGCTTTCTGTCACGATATTTGATTTGTGATACATCCTGGGGAGACCACATGAATATTAAATTCAAAAATTAAATAGATGATACTCTAACTATACTATTTAGCGCAGTCAAAGTTGAAAGACACTTTGGACCCAAAGTGTGATACAGTAGCCATGAAAATCTCCTTGTTTCCTTTAATTCCAGGTTCGAATTTATTAATTTGAGCCTTGCGTTTTGCAATCCATGCCATCTGTTACATGCTTTCTGTTGCCCAACTAATTATTATGGCTCCATTATCCATCTGCACCCTAAGTCCATAAGACTATACCAAGTCTTTCTAATAACCAACTCTGTTTATAAGGGAGTATTCCTGCTACATACATCAAATTATGGCTTCATGGGTATGTGGGAAAAGGATTGTATCTGCAATTACCAATCTAATATTTCCACATTAATAAGCAACCTGCCATTATGATAGATAGAGAGAGCAAATAAAAAGGTTGGAAGCATTAGAAATGTCACAAATCAAACATATAAAGCTATTTTAAAATCAAATTGAAACCCAACTCTAAAAGATGGCCTTATGTGACTTGTACAATATATCACACGATTAGCGGTTTTTTTCCATGGCAATTACATTAGTAGCCGCTACAGGGTCACGAGATAATGTTGTTGCATAACCAAGAGAAAATGCATTCACGCCCGTAAATTTCTAATTTTCAAAATTTTCATGCTTACGCCTTCTAATACAAACCTCATGTTTAGCTTTTTTTGTAGCATACTCTTCATTTTACCTTTGCCCAACTTCTAGAGCACAAAGAGCAGTTTCTTCTTGCTTTTTTTGTTAGAACCTCCATTTTATAGTTTCGATGAAAACAAATATACAATCGTATATATACTACAAATATTTTTATGCAGGGAGAATTCACTACAAGCAAGAAGACAATTCTGAAGACATGAGGCAAAGCACGAGTATTAAGTTATTAGTATGTATATATATGGTCATAGAATAGTTATATAAAATCTCCTTAAGTATATATACACACAAATGCACAAAACTTCAAAAACATAGAAAAATGTCAGAATCAGACGTCTGGATGCAGAACACCAGACGTCTGAGTTTTGTTTCTGGAATTTTTAAAATATACCAGGTCAGACGTCTGACCTTCCTTACCAGACGTCTAAAACAGGACTTGGAATATTTTTTAAAAAGGCATAACTGTCAAATTTGAAAGGATGCTTCTATGTCTCTTCTCCAAAACTTTTCATATCTGAACAGAAGCAACTCTAGAGCATAAAAGAAATGGAAGCAATGATTTATCGCAACCTTTTACAACTATAAATATGTAGAACAAGATTGAGATTATATCATCTAACTTATTCTCTCTATCTCTACATCTAACTTCTTGCTTGTGCCTTCTTGCTTTCAAAGTATACAACCAAAATTATATTCATTTTGATCAAAACTCTTCTATATTCTCAAGCACATACATGTTTACATTACTCAAGGAGATTATAGGAAGAAACTGTACTTGTAGTCAAAATCAGTGTTACCTAGAACACACACTTGTCAAAGAAATACTCTTGTATAAAAGCCTATTCCTCCGGGCGAAGCGAGAGCAATTGGTTAGTGAATTTCCGAAGGGGAGCTTCGAGACTGGACGTAGGACGGAAGGTCCGAACCAGTATAAAAATTCTGGTGTGATTACTTTTAATTTTACCTGCATTATTATTCTGTGTGATCCATACTATCATACACGTACTTGTCATATACTATATATATACACGATCCACATAGACTTTCAATTGGTATCAGAGCGAGGTTAGTTCAAATCACAGTAACACGTATTTGAAACCTGTTAATATGGCAAGTATCTTTCAAGAAAGTCAGTCAATTGCACGTCCTCCTCTATTCACCGGATCTAATTATGCATATTGGTCAACATGTATGAGAATATTTATGGAAGAAAATGGTTTAGAAATATGGTCAGCAACTCAAATTAAGTATGTAGCACCTGAAACAAATATTAGCACATGGACAGATGAACAAAAAACTGCTGCTTCTAATAATGCTAAAGCTATGAATGTACTTTTTGCTCCCTTAATAAAAATGAATTTTCACGTGTTATGTTATGTACCACTGCTTATGATATATGGCGTACTTTACAAGTTACACATGAAGGAACAAATAAGGTCAGACAAACAAAAATATCGATTTTACAAAATCAATTCTCATCTTTCAAAATGAAACAAAATGAGTCAATTGTTGACATGTATTCCAGATTTCAAACTATACAACACGACCTTATGGCACTAGGAGTCAAATTTACTGATTTTGATTTAGTATCTCGAATTCTCAACTTTTTAACAATTGAGTGGGAAAGAAAAGTATTAGCTATCGAAGAAGCTAATGATCTTTCTGAACTCAAAGTTGAAGAGTTGATTGAAAATTTAATATCGTATGAAGCAAACTTGCAGGCCAGAAAGGAACAAACCATGAAAAGAAGAACATAGCATTTCAAGCAAGCAATGAAGATTCTGAATTGGATGAAGATGAAATTGTATTCATTGCCAAGAACTACAACAAATTTAAGAAATTCAAGAAAATGACGAGATTCCAAAATGGCGGAAAATCAAACTCATCAAATCAAACTTCGATCAAGTGCTTTGAACATGATCAGTTCGGACACATGAAGAAGGATTGTCCAAAACTCAACAACGAGAAAAAGAAAAATAAATTTGAGAAATTTAAGAAAAAGAGAAAGGCATTCCATGTCACATGGGATGACTCTGACTCTTCCTCTTCATCTGATAGTGATAGTGAAAGTGATACGGAGCAAGCAAATGTATGTTTCATGGCAAAAACTAATGAGGTACTTTCTGAACTATCCTATGATGAATTAATGGAAATTAGCGTCGAATTAGATGATAAGTACAGAGAATCAAAAAAATTGAATAAAGAATACTTAGAAAAATTAAATGGATCAGAATTAGAAATTGGGTTATTAAAAGATGAAAAGACTATTTTAGAAGAAGAATTAGATGTTGTACAAAAAGATAATAAAGAGTTGTTAGCTAAAAATAGTCTTCTTTTACAAGAACTAGAAAATTTGAAAAATGATAAAGAAAAACTTAAAAAAGAGAAAATTAATTTACTAAATCAAGTAGAACACAAAAATATAGAAATCAGTGAACTCTCAAACAAGTTAGATAAAATCACTAATAATGTTACAAAATTTAACAAAGGAAAGCAAGACTTGGAGAATTTAATTAAATTTCCAAGCCATTCAATAATCGAAATGGACTAGGATTTAAGGATAAGACAAAACCTACAAAATATAGTAAGATTTATACTAAGATCAAAAAACCTTCTCCCAAAAATGAGAAATTGATCTCGAATTCAAAAATGATTAAAATATGGGTTCCTAAAACAAATAATAACTTAATTAAATAGAAATATATATATAATTACATAAAAGAAGTAGTTCATAATAATAATTATATTTCAAAAGGAACCAGACCATCATGGGTATGGTTACCCTCATCTACTAACACTTAGGACCCAAAAATAAAAAGGGTACCAATTTAAACTTTCTTATTTTTGTAGATACCCAAATACAAAAATAAAGATAAATGGATATATTATATAGTGGATGCTCCAAGCACATGACGGGAAATGCTCACATGCTGTCAAATATAAAGTACATTGATGGTGGCACTGTAACTTTTGGCGATAATTCAAAAGGATTCGTCATTGGCATTGGAGAAGTCATCAATATCTGTATCTCTAACTCTCCTATTATTTCTAATGTTTTATTAAGAGAAAACCTAAAACATAATCTTCTTAGTATAAGCCAGTTGTGTGATAAAGGGTTCGAAATAAAATTTGAAAAGGATAAATGTGAAATTCTCGATCAAAGCAAAAAAATTTACTCTTTGAAGGATTTAGAAATCGCAATATATATATATATATATATATATATATCCTAAATATGAACATTAAAAACAATTCGGATTTATGTCTAGCCGCAAATCATGATGATCCTTGGATTTGGCATAAACATTTGTGTCATATGAATTTTAAATATATTAACAAACTAGCAAAACATGATCTAGTTAGAGGTCTTCCTAAAATTAACTATAAAATTAAAAATTTATGTGACGCATGTCAAATGGGCAAGTTAAAGAAAAGTTCTTTCAAATCTAAAAATAATATATCCACTAAGTGACCATTAGAATTGCTTCATTCAGATTTATTTGGACCAACCCAAGTACGGTCAATAAATCATAACAAATATGTGTTCGTAATTGTAGATCATTTTTCAAGATATACTTGGACATTCTCCTACAAAGGATTGTGTTCATGTACGATCTC
The DNA here is from genome assembly GCA_030737815.1 of Allium fistulosum. NCBI lineage: Eukaryota > Viridiplantae > Streptophyta > Magnoliopsida > Asparagales > Amaryllidaceae > Allium > Allium fistulosum. The sequence goes on from CM060902.1 coordinate 1,532,628,924, forward strand.
CTTATGCGATAGAAACTCCTCCACGTGCTCATCGAATAACTCCATGGAAACTATGGGGAGAAGGAACATCTAAAGCCTAATTAAGTCCAGTACCACCTTATTGGTCTCCGCTACGACCATTAAAAGAAGATACGAAAGTGGAACCAAATTTGTGGGAGAAAACGTAATATTGTTCTTCTATCAATAATTATATTTCGTATATATATATATTCTTGTTATAATAAGTTTAAAACTATTCAAGATTGTAATTTATATCTTGTTCTTAACAAAAATGAAAAAATATATAATAATAAAAATAACAATCAGAAGTCTCTAACTAAAATCAAAAAAATTATCACTATTCTATCAAAACTAGATGTCTGAGATATAGAGTCAAATGTCTGGTTTTCCTCCTAGGTTATCATAGACTCAAAGAACCAGACGTCTGACCCATCTATCCAGACGTCTGGTTAAAAACTCGGCTTACAGTTCTAAACAAAAACAAATTCCATTCTCTTCCTCTACAAACTAACCCTTTCATTTTTTTCCAATTTCTAAAAACCCTAAAATCGATTTTACTCCCTCCCTCAATTTTAAAAAAAGGAGAAAAATGACTCCCAAAGGAAAGAGAACCGTCTCCAAGCGTCGGAAGCAAGACCAACAATCTTCTTCATAACCTCAACTAGTCACCGACAATCACATACAAGAATGGCTTTACAATAACCAAAATTCTACAAAGAGATTTGACGATCTGAAGGTAAAAAAGTTCCATCTTGGTACTTTCTACTCCTTAGTTCAGTATCCACTATATCAAATGCTTGATTTATGCGAACAAGCCGGGATTGCAAGTCTAATCGCTTCTTCTGCAAATGATGTACCTATAGATCAACTTGCAATCTATCTATTTTTCGCAAATTTGTGTAGTAGTGAAGTATGGAATCCGAAAAATGATGATGGTCGGCTTTGGTCTAGTGTATACGGTCATATCGTTAAACTAACTCTGGGTATGATTGGACGGTTCTTAAATTGTTCTTATTCTGGACGTACTCTTAATGAATTACCGGATAATAGATTCAAATCGCGAGATGAAGTCACTCATCACCTCTGGGAAGATCAAATGCCACAATGGTCTTCCAAATATCTACGACCCCGAGCAAGACTGCTAAATAGAATGCTCATCAATACTATCATCCCGAGGTTTGGAAGTCATGAACAAATCTATGAACCCAAGCATAAAGCCATGTACGCTATCTTTGGTGGTATACAAATAAATTGGGCTCAGTTCATTTTCAATGAAATCAAAAAAGTTTGGAATCGAAGTCGACCTACAATTCTATATCCTGCATATATAATGTGTATTCTCAAAGCTCAAGGAGTGCCCTCATATTTATCTGGCTTCGAAGAATTATTCATTAAGGATAGTGGGACAAAGTTCTTCAAACTTATGTATTTACCCGACGAGCCACCAAATTTCATATCTTTTGAACAATGGAAATTATTGCAAGAAACCAAGCAACCGATGCCACCACCTCCACAACAACAATCAATTTCTCAACAACCTCTAGAGTATCATTGCGATTCCGACATCTTGGAAGCGCGTACTGAACCTAATCCAAATGAGTCATTTCGGGATTTGTCTCTTCGGAATCAACAATTGCTTTCTCGCAATCAGGTAATTTTAAACAAGAAGTAAGCCGCCTTGAACACTCTTTTTCTACCCGAATGACAAAAATGGAACAAACTCTCGAGAAGGTAGTATCAACTTTGGGAAAGATTATAAGGAAAGTCCATGGGCGGACTTCTTCTCGATCATCCTCATCTCATTCTCCAACACCACCACCAGCTCAATCTTCACTTCCATCACATGAAGCTGGAACTTCTATGTAGGATGAGCCACATCAAGGTGGAGATGATCATGGCGGTAACCTTTCTTAGTCTTGTTTTCTACCTAATGTTTAAAACTTTTGTTGTGTAACTTTTTTATGGGTTTTCTTGTATGGGCTACTATTATGTGAACTATTATTGTGTTATTGTTTTGTGGATCATCGTCTATGAACTATTGTTATGTTTTTTATTTTATGGGCTATTCGTGGATTATTATTTTGTTGGTCCTGATACCTTGAATCATATATAATCTCTTATTCTTTTTGATAATGCCAAATGGGGAGAAAATTATATATAAGCTTCATATATGCATGGGAGTTCATAAAAGCAGTGGGAGATCATCAATGCTTAGAGTAAACTCATTTTTTTACATTGTATAGTTGTCATCATCAAAAAGGGGGAGAATGTTAGAACCTCCATTCTATAGTTTCGATAATAACAACTATACAATCGTATATATATTTCAAATATTTTTATGCAGGGATAATTCACTACAAGCAAGAAGACAATTCTGAAGACATGAGGCAAAGCACGAGTATTAAGTTATTAGTATGTGTATATATATGGTCGTAGAATAGTTATGTAAAATATCCTTAAGTATATATACACACAAATGCACAAAACTTCAAAAACATTGAATAATGCCAGAGTCAGACATCTGGATGCAAAACACCAGACGTCTGAGTTTTGTTTCTGGATTTTTTAAAATATACCAGGTCAGATGTCTAACCTTCCTTACCAGACGTCTGAAACCGGACTCGGGATTTTTTTTAAAAAGGCATAACTGTCAAATTTGAAAGGATGCTTCTATGTCTCTTCTCCAAAACTTTTCATATCTGAACAGAAGCAACTCTAGAGCAGAAAAGAAATGGAAGCAATGATTTATCGCAATCTTTTACAACTACAAATATGTAGAACAAGATTGAGATTATATCATCTAACTTATTCTCTCTATCTCTACATCTAACTTCTTGCTTGTGCCTTCTTGCTTTCAAAGTATACAACCAAAATTATATTCATTTTGATTAAAACTCTTCTATATTCTCAAGCACAAACAATTATTTTTTTACTCAAGGAGATTATAGGAAGAAACTGTACTTGTAGTCAAAATCAGTGTTACCTAGAACACGCACCTGTCAAAGAAATACTCTTGTATAAAAGCCTATTCCTCCGAGCGAAGCGAGGGCAATTGGTTAGTGAATTTCCGAAAGAGAGCTTCGAGACTGGATGTAGGACGGGAGGTCCGAACCAGTATAAAAATTCTGGTGTGATTACTTTTAATTTTACCTGCATTATTATTCTGTGTGATCCATACTATCATACACGTACTTGTCATATACTATATATATATATATATATATATACATACACACACAATCCACATAGACTTTCATTTTTTTTCTTCTATAGTGAATTCCAAGTTCCAAACATGACCTCATGATTTCACTGTAATGTATAACAATTAACGAATGTGCAGGTTTAAATTTTTTTTAGCCATAGGACAAAGTGTTCCTGGTTACCATAGATTATGTCTTGGTTCTATGTGACGTCATAAGAATTTTGAGTAATAAACATTAAAAACAAGCGAGTGTCAAATGGAAATTTGAAACTCTAGACATATGTTCAAAATCCTTTAGCATTCACTTTTTTCCAGCCTATCGATAAGCTTCTGTTTATACCACCATGACTATCAGTAAATTTAATCTAAAGGAAAACTCTAGTATGAACGATATTCTATTTCCTTTACATTTCTTTATAGTGACTGATAAGTGGGAGATATACAGCTTAAGGTTTTCTATTTATTGTAACTGATATGTAAGAGATATACATCTTAAGATTCACTACACTTTATGATGACATGTTACTTTAAATGTTGACCTTTAACATTGGAAAATATTCGATTTTGATGTTCAATGGTCATGTACCTTTGAATTCAAATGCTCAAATTAGAGTGAGTCTACCAATGATCTCATTGATAATTTTTCTTAATGCACCGATGTTTAACAAACTATAACACTCTGAGATATGATTATTTGATGTAAAGCATCAGTAGGTGAAAATCAATTAGAAAATAGCATGTGTGCCAATTTTCAAATATTATTATTCCACCTATTCACATATATGTACACTTAGTCTAAGTTCTAAATGAGCTTTTAACCTTTGTTAATGAACAAAGAAATCCAAAAGAAACCTCAAAATTTTGATTAATATTGCACACCAATAGACCAATGATATCAACTCTCTCAATATGAAGATAAAAGTAAATACCACTTTTCAATTTTTCCTTCCACACTAAAATAATTATTTATATAAATTGAATTTCATTCATCTAAGGTACGTTAAAATTACGCTCATTTAAATAAATTAGGATTTCCTAGGTCACCAATTTCTATAATTCACTGATGTACAATAAATAAAAACAAACTAAACTTTTGGCTGACCAATTACATAAGCTTTAATATCTCTCATATATATATATATATATATATATATATAATGTAATACTATAATAACTTGTTGCTTTGTAGTGACGTTGGTGGGGGAAATTACAATAAATATTTAAAGTAATATTGATCAACTAATGGTTGAAAGGACGCTAATTATTCCACTATAGCCGACGGGAAATATACATATTCTAATTCATTATAAATCATCTACGTGTAGATCTACATTATATTCCATCAACTTCTTATATCGTATGTTTGTAATGTTGAAGCAATATATCAATAGTTCATTTAGTGCAGAAAATTTCATATTGTTTTCTTGTAAAACATGCAATGGACATTGGCAACCATGATATAGGCAAACATGCAAGCTAGTTTTTTATATATAAAAGTCTAATCCTTAAGCAAACGACTTCTGGTTGGGAGAAATGTAAAATTATGAATGTAAATTCTCGTAAGTATAACATGGGGTATGCATATATACTTTAAAGAAAATAAACCATTTACCGATATTATATTGGAAGCATGCGTCATGTTCTTTAATAGGAAGAAAACAAAACATTAAGTAATCTCATATTGCAAGTATTGACCTTCTATAATATGCATGGCTAATGTAGCATATGGAGATGAATAAGTTAAAATGTGAGATAATAGAAGGTAGCCAAAAATGATACCAAATATATGGTATTGTCATGTTTTGCTATATTCTACAATCAGGTAACCATAGTGTGCATTGAATTAACATAAGTGGAGTACTGAATAAAGAAAGCACACAATAGTTATCCAAATTTATTTACATCTACTATATAATAAGGGTACAAAAATATAATAGCAGTTATCGTCAATCGAATAGCATTATCCCAGTCTGATGGGCACTGTACCTACCAATAAGAAAACTCTTAATAGACAATGCATCGCATTTTCTTATGAAAACTATGGTCTTCCCCTTCTCACAGAACCTAATAAGGGAAGCAACTATGTGAGGAAGGCTACATCCTTGCTACACTCCAAAAAAAGATGTACTTGAAACTAATTTATATAAGACTTCAATTTTTCATTTCCTAAATATTTTCTTGTAAATATTAAATTAACTATGGAACATAAACAAATTTCAACTAACCAACAAATTTAAACAAAGTTAGCCCTTTAAAAATTACAGTGCATAAAATTTATTAGACATGAAAACATAAATTTGATTTAGAAGAACAACACATTTGATCTTATTCCATTGAACTACGATGAAAACCTAAGACAACATATGTGCTATGCAGATATAATGAAAATGATTAAATAAAAAAAGCTGAAATGATAAAAACTTACTAAACTTGAGACTGGCGTAAGCTGAAGATCCAAAGAGCCAAATCTAAAATATCAAAGAGAAAATTCAAAGTGAGTTCTATGAGCAGGGGTAAGAATTCAAATTGTTGATGAAAATAAAATGATTATTATTAGGGAACTGAAGGTGAAAATAATGGTAACAACAGCAAAGCTTATTTGTGCAGTAAAGCTGCAGATGTGTTGTTGTCAACTTTTGTGTTCAGCTTCAGTTATATAAGTTCATTGTTTCAAAACGCATGCTCCTAAAGTAGATTTCATTTCAAAGCAATTCCATATCTAGTAAAAAAAGAATAGCACATCAATAGTGTAATATAAGTAAAGTAATGCACCTTGAAGCCAAATACATGAAGCAAACAAAGCAGATGTTAAATGGCAGGGCAGATGATATAAGAATTAGTCCAAAAGACAGATACAAAGTAACATTCAGTAGCCTAATATATAGCTCGCATTGAACTATGATGTACCACGATTAAGATGATTGCACGAATACTTAAAGTAAAGAAATAACCATATTTTTTTAATTCAGCCGTACCATTTTTCTCCTATCTTTGATGTGAACATCTTTTTTTCTATAGGTTGAAAATATAATAACTGGTTGAAACGTCAAAACCATGCAAACTTTTTTGTCATTTATACCTTTCGAATATTATAAGGTATAGTACCAAAAATATATAACATATCATCTTAATTCATATCACAACAATGACGACATAGCATATATCATAAAATCACAAAATCCAACCTTAAAAAAAACATAAACTTATACAGTTTAAATTATCATTACTTAATAGTATGTGCGGTTTTATAATACTATAAGTACACAAATATATCCAACTGTACTCCACTTTGGCCATATTCCACCCATTCCTTCATGGATTTTTCCATGATGCATCAAAAAGATCAACACGAAAACTTCAGTTTAATTTCGTTAAGAAATTTCAGACACAATGACTAATTAACTTCAACCTTACAATTTTACTCTACCTTCTACCTAGCATATCTTAACAATATATAACTCAGTTTATAAACAAACATTCTATCTCATAAGCCACAGAAAAAAAATTACAAATATGAATAGCAATATCATCTCGATTCCCATGTATTGAGATTAATAACCTTGCTATCAGTTAGAATTTTTTTTCCCTAAATCAGCAAAACTTTTGAAATGTTACCAAACACCAACTACATAACAAAAGGAAAAAAAAGCGAAATTGATACCATTGACTGCAAACAAAGCTGTTTAGATGTGGAATACAGGACCGCTTGATGGTAACGATTGCAAAAGCGGCTTCAGAGCAGATGTTGGTATCAAATTGAAAATTAGGATTCTAAAGATTTGGGGAAAACTAAAGTTTGAAAAGTGCAACGACAGGTCGAATCTCGGGTTTGATGGTTCAACCGGCGATTCATAGATGGGGAGGGTGAACTCTACTCCGTGCCGTCATAGTCCACGACCTGCAGTTATTCGTGATCGGAACAGGTTGGGTCTGGTTCTCAACACTATGGTTTTAGGTTAGAGGAAAAATGATTTAGGTCATTGGTTAGCGGGAAAAGAAGAGAGAATGGTAATGAAAGGAACAGAGAATGTGTACAGAAAAGACGAGGATAATGAACAAAGCAGAGCGATGGCGTAAAAAGATATAAAATCCACGTTGTTTGATTTCACAAATTATGGAGGGTGCTTCTGTACTCTTAAACTAGTTATTCATAACTGAAAATCCGAGATAATACTTAGGCTAGAGCTACAGTAGTATAGTTGAAGCATGAATAACGATAGCCTAAATTTAGCAATTATGATTATTTAAACAAAGGTACTGTTGCTAAAGCGTGCTCTAAGAGCCCATGTTATAATGTCTATTTACTAAAAACAAAGACAAACTTGTCTATTTCTTAATTAGGCCACGGCACACAAATTTTAATGGATTGTAATGCATTTTCACTACATTTGGTGACACTAAATTTCTAATGGCTCATATGCTGGCTCATATGCACTCATATACATACACGAAGGCTGACAATATACACATGCAACTATTACAATATCTCTGCTTTATCACTTACATGTGTATGTGTAGCTGTATCAACATGCAAAACAGTAGAGCAAATATATACATATAACACGCACATAAAAGAAATCCATAAATTAAACACTGAAAAAAAACACATCTTTTTCCGATCCAGATCAGCCATCTCAGAGGCAATCTGACAACTTCAGCACCATACTTTAAAGAAATACTATAGGCAAATTTTAGGAGACTTGCGCTAGCTATTTATGAAGGTCTACTCCCAACCAAAACTGGTAGAAGGCGAACTAGTGCTGCCCTCATTTGGATTCATCAGAACAGTTACAGCCAGAGGCTGCCATCCAGAATCATGAGGAATAATCCACTTCCTGAACTGTATGATGATATGCAATAATTGCAGTATTTCACCTAATACAATATTCTTCAGACAATATTGTTTCAGTACAAGAGCTGCTTCGTACCTGTATAACACCATGTTGTTAGCTTATTATACGGTTTGATGGCTCATAGTCATATTGCATAAAATCGTGTGAAATAGGTTTTTGGGGGCACAATTAAGAATGTTGTCATATCATATACCATAGAAACGAGAAAAATATGACAAGTCACTCAATCAAAGAATCGTCACAATCCAACACTTCTACAAATCATACTATCACAAAATGAGTAGACGAATTGCTCAAATAAATTAATAAAACTTAATCCTAGTTTTATTTCACTATGTACAGTAACCTCTCCTTTTTAAAAATAAACATATGCAAATAACTGAAAAGTAAAAAGGCGCGGGGTTTATAGTGGTTTCACTATCGCGAGATGGTTTACATCCGCTTTGAAAAGATGAGATTTCATTATTTTCTGATAAAAGAAAATTTCAAGATTGATAATGAAGGCTAAGTAGAAGAATGTGAAGAAACATAACTTGAGAGAATGATATCAATCTCTAAAGAACGACTGCATATAAACAGAGAGTATTACTTGTGGTTGAAGTAATTGATTTATATCAATAAATCAATTCCTCATCAATTCACCAATTCATACCTCCAAAATCTACTTCAATTTGAAAATATTGTATCACCGAAATCTAAAAACACCGAAAAAGTTGAGGTTGGGTTTGGTCATGATCAAATTTCGATGGCACTAGTGGTGTTTTGCTAAAACGAATAGCGGTGGAGTGGTCAACATGGCAAGGCAAGTTGATCGATGGTGGTGATGACCAGCACGCTAGTCATATACGTCATACGACGGTGAGGTAGGAAATCTGTTGATTTTCGAGTTTATGGGAGGTGATTGGACATGCAATGGGCACGACTCCGAAAGAGATGGAGTTTGGTGTTATCATGCGGTGGTCCGACGATTCATGGTGATAGTGGTGTAAGTTTGATGATCGCGTCAAATGGATGCCCAAAGCAGGAAAAATGAAATAGGAAAGAAAAATTATTCGTAAATAGTTAAACGTTATTCAAATGATTATTTATTTGATAACTGATCTGTATCTTATAAATTTCATTTTTTGCATATGAGGTCCAAATGGGACATGGTTTTCGCCGTTCCAGTAATATTTAAATTTTATCCACACTGACACATCTTTGTTTGAAGTTTGGACTATTGAAAAATACTGCTAAGGCGAATAGGAATGACCCTCTATCCTATATGATCACATTTATGTTTTTATTTATGTTCATATGAAAGGTTTTGGTGTAGAAACATGCTAGTAAGATGTAGAGATGGATTTGTAATGCTTAAATCTAACTAAAGCCCCCTAATCTATTTGTTATCGAATGATTATTGAATAAAATTACAATATAGTGAAATATGAAAACTTGTTATTAGTTAGTAAGCTCTAGTTTAGTAATGTATAATTTGTATGAATGCTTGTTAGTTGTTTGTGATTGATGCACAAATGTATGTATGTAATTATAGCGAACTGATTAACACTTATTTTTTATTAGTTAAAATGTTAAAAGTTAGGCCTTTAAGGTTTTAGTCTAAATGTCGAGAAGAAACATCCACCCAAATAGCAAGCCACATATGCTAGGGAATGAAATAATGGTCTCAGTTGATAATGATGAGTGAAGTAGTGTACAAGTGTTGTCTAGGAAGATAGACCAAAAGTTGAGAAGACGAGAAGAGGTGTTAAAATCAATAAGGAAAACCAAAATCAGCGAAACAATGAGCATTGGAGGGTGTGAAATCGGTCATGTAGTGCTTGAGCCTGGTCTGGCACCCAATCATGGCAGGACTCTGTGACGCAGCGGATATTACAAAAATGATGTAGATCGGTGAAAGTAGCAGTCGATGGATTGATGAATGCTGAATTGCCCGAATTCGTTGATCCGAAGATACCGAACTCTAGCTATCTCGAACTCGTTGATCGCGCACGATACCGGGTTCAAAGATCTTCAATTCTTCAAGCGTTGATCAAGCGCACTTGATTCCGCGAATCGGCTTCTACAATCGTTGAATCGAGCGCACTCGATTATCCGAAAGAGGAGATAGGAGATTAAACTCAACTACCAATTTAAATGAAAGCACAAAGCAATCAAAAGAGAATTTTATTCAAAAATCAACAACCTTTTACAAATGAGACTCACGCCTATTTATAGGCACATTACAATTTACACCAAAGAAACAACAAAATTACACTAAGTCCTAACTCGGTTCCGAGTTATAGTTGCCGACCTATGACTTACCAGAACAAGATGTAAGACTTAACAAAGACTCAGACAAAATACAAATAAACGACATACGACTTATAAAAGTTGCGACTTACGACCTAATATAGGTTGGTTACGACTTATCAATAGCTCCAGCTTCCATCAGCGGCAGAAATTAACTCGGCAGCAGAAATCAACGGCAACAAGTCTTCGGCGACTAAGTCGTAACTCGGTTCCGACTTATCGTTGGACTCGTTAAGTCGGTTCCGACCTATTACTTCAACTGTTTGCTTTGTTTTCTCTCTGAGTAACTCGGTAACCCGTACCTCTGTACAAGTTAGGTCGTCCACTCTTCTAAGTCGGTCACGACTTATGTCTTTACTCCTGTTAAGTCGGTAACGACTTAAGTCTCCCATCTGGTTAACTCGGTCACGACTTATAACTTTGGTCCTGTTATCTCGCAAGCATCCACTAAGTCGTTGCCGAGTCATACTAAGTCGGTGGTACGACTCATAACCTTTGTTAGGTCGGTTGCGACCTAAAATTTCAATATTCCGCCATTTCTCACCAAATCTTAACTCGTTAACTTCATTCTTAGGTCGGTCTCGACCTACCATCATGTTAGGTCGTACACGACCTACGACTTCTTCTCTCTGGCATGCATCATCCTCCCCTGGTTGAGAGAAATTCGTCCTCGAATTTGCACTATCTTTTTCCACAACAAATTCATCCCCATGATACGGTACGAGATGTTTGACATTGAATACGTCAGACGTATGCACATCATCTGGCAGTTTCAATTTGTAAGCATTTTCATTAATTCGCTTCACAACTTCTACTGGACCAATTTTTCTGGCTTTCAATTTATTGTACGTGCCTACTGGAAAACGATCTTTCGTTAATACTGCATAAACCAAATCACCTTCATTAAACTCAACATTTCGTCGTTTCAAATCTGCAGCTCGTTTATATTTCTCATTTGCTTTCTCTAATCGTTCTTGAACGATTTTATGACACTCCGTCAGCCCTTCAACAAAATCAGCAGCTTTCTTAATTGTCTTCTTTGATTGTGGCACTACCGTTAAATCCAACGGTCCCTTTGGTAAGCTCGAATAAACAATCTGGAATGGACTGAACCCAGTACTTCGATTCACAGCATGATTATGGGCAAACTCTGCCTGGCATAACTTCACATCCCAACTCTTCAGATTGTCTTGAACAAGACACCTCAACAAGTTTCCCAACGATCGATTAACCACCTCAGTCTGTCCATCCGTTTGTGGATGATAAGCACTACTAAATTTCAGCTTCGTTCCCACCATTTTCCACAAACTCAACCAAAAGTGACTCAAAAATCGAGTATCTCTATCCGACACAATAGACTCTGGCAATCCATGAAGTCGATAGATCTCCTTGAAAACAATTGAGCAACATGAACAGCATCCGCCGTCTTCTTACAAGCAATAAAATGTGCCATTTTCGAGAATCTGTCCACCACCACATATATGGAATCATTACCACGCTGCGTTCTTGGCAACCCCAACACAAAGTCCATACTCACATCAACCCATGGTTTAGTTGGTACCGGTAACGGCATATATAAACCAGCATTAGTCGCAGTTCCTTTCGAAACTTGACAAATATGACAACGCTCCACAAACCTCTCCACTTCTTTCCTCATCGATGGCCAAAAGTAGGATTGTGAAATTAACTGTAAGGTACGGTATCTTCGGATCAACGAATTCGGGCAATTCAGCATTCATCAATCCATCGACTGCTACTTTCACCGATCTACATCATTTTTGTAATATCCGCTGCGTCACTCTGGATGGTGTGACCCGTGTGCACTATAGTGTGCACGGCCTAGGCATTTACTACCCAGGAAATGCAAACACTAGTCGACTGATGGGATATCCAGCAGTCCATCGGTGACTAAATGAATTTTCTGCACCCATATGAGTGCAAGGAAGCAAATATGATGGATTATTACTGTTGTGGTGGATGCGGGATGGCATCAGCAGGACTAACCAATTCTGTTGGAGGTCTAGGTGTAGTGCTCATCAATATGGGCTCGATACAAGGCAAGGTCCATAGTTTTATTGCTGAAGGCGGAGCCGCGGAAGGAAGCGTAGTTTGGTACTACGCTAGATCGAGTAGGTGGTTGATCGATTAATGGACCTAAGATGTGGTTGTGTGACGTGGTCAAGACGATGTAAGGTCATTAGGTCGTTCGAGACAAGACGACTGTTGTAGTGCATTGGTGCGGTATGTGTTCACGATTTCAGTGTTGCCGTACGATTCTAGTATGGCGGTTCCATACATACAAGGGAGATGCTTTGGCTTGTAGAGTTTTTGGTTGATGTTGAATGTGCATACAGTTTCAGTGTTTTCTTACGCCCAAGGTATGGTGGTACTAAACATACTGGGGAAACATTTAGTTTGTTAGGGATGATGTATATGATTTCGGTTCCAAACTCTAAGGATCGACACCTTATTCACACTTATAAAGAGATGGGGACGCCCATTGCCTACTCTAGGCTATTAAGGATAAGGGAGACAGGCTGGACTCTTGGCATATACGTAGACAGTAGTGCAGACGACATATCACTTGCTATTTTTAATGTAGCATTGTACTAACTTGTTGGATGCTAGTGAAAAGGCATAGTGAGGTATATTAGCAGTGTTACCTCTTAGTTCATTGTTTCATGCTGTATCAGTATATCAATTATCATTCGACTTAGCCATATTTCTCTCTCACCAAGCTTTATGCATGGCCTTCGTTGTATTTTTATTTTTAACTACTTCCTTAAGTAGGCTAACTATCAGGTTACGAGACATTTGCTAGCAAGACACGAGGTTAGCGGGTATGGAGATAGCTAACATATTACCATTATCTATCCAGTTTTCTAGTTGTATTACATGTCAGACTTATTCGTACTACTAAGTATGAAAATTGATATACTATTTGGACTTCATCTATTTGGACGTTTATGCACTTAGACTCATGATGTTATCATAGTATTTGCCAGTTATGTTATCATGTTTCATATGTGATATTCCCTATGTTTTGCATGTATATGTTGATATATTTTGTTTATACTTCCATTATGAGATATGATATATGGAAAAAAAACCTATGATATATTACTTTATCTATTGAAAATTTTACTATATTCATAGTACTCGTGTCTCGGATCTTTACATATTTGAAACTGAACTTGAAATTTTTGGATTTATAAGTGAAAATTTGGGTTTTGAATTTTTTAAATTTTAACTTTGAATTCGAATTTTTTTTTTAAATTGAATCTGACAACATGAAATTTTAATTAAGTTTGAATTTGAAATTTTGATTATTCTAGAAAACTCGATAAGTAAAAGGCATAAATTGATTTACTTATTATCCAATTTTTGTTTTTATTTTTGTCAGACAGATCAATTTTAATAGGTAATTAGGTAAATGAATGCCTCATATATTAAGTGGACATGATCTGTTTGATCCATTTACTAAATGTATCAAATGGGTAGGATCATAGATGAACTGGATCAATTTTGACCAGACTCTTTTATGATCTCCTGTGACAGACCGACTATTGAAATGCTAAAAGAAGAGAGTTTTCAGTTGGTGCAATAGGAAAGCACAGAAAAACTTTAAATAATATTACTTTTCTCTTAGAAGTTGGAACTAAGAGCGGGATCGAGATCGGAAAGGAAAAGCACGAACTACTTCAAAATTTCTACAGTTAGAATGAGATTCTTAAAAGTCAGAAGTAGGAGCAGAAACCAGTATGGAAACGAAAATGCCTGACCACTTAAAATAAGAATCAATCATTGGTAATGAGATGTGAACATATATTTAAAAATATTTACTAATATTTTCACTGCATTTTTCAAAAGCTTTGATGTATGTTTAAATGTATGATGTCATTTGTTTGTTCAGAACATAAAACTTTACATAACACTGGATATAGAATTCAAACATATTATTTTACTAAAATATCAGTACCATACTAGCATTACTTGTAGACATATATATATTGTGTACGGATTTATAGATAATAAAGCTCGATGGCCCAACATGTAAACACCCAATTTATAAGGGTCAATCTGTTTTCTGCAAAATTTAGATAAAAGATAATAAAACATTTTTTCCTTTCCCTCTAATATCACCTTCTTTCTCGATCCAACAGAAATTGCACAGCTTCCATGGCTGTGCGACTCAAAACATAAACATGAAATTTTCTGGAGAAATGCATCCTTGCCATATGTCGACATTCTCCTACTAAGAATTGTGTTCATGTACGATCTCCTCGTCTAACCGAAATTCCTCCGCATGCTCGTCAAACAACTCCACGTAAACTATGGGAAGAAGGAACATCTGAAGACCAGTTCAGTCCAGTACCTCCTTCTTGGTCTCCAATACGAGCATCAAAAGAAAATACAAAGGCAAAACCAAATTCATGGGAGAAAAAGTAACTCTGTTTTTCTACAAATTGTAATTTATATATATATAATATTTATATTCCAAGTTGTAATAAGATTCAAACCATTCAAGAATATAACTTGTATCTTGTTCTTAAATAAAAAGTTATATCTATAATAATTTTCTCTAAAAACTAGATTATCACTATTTTACTAACTACAGGCTCACGTTTCAGCTCAGACGTCTGTTGTCTTAGCCAGACGTCTGGAACAACTTTCTGAAAAATTATCTCATTCAACTCAGACGTCTGTATCTTCAATCAGACGTCTGGATCATATTTCTGGAAAACCAGACTAACTCAGCTCAGACGTCTGATATTACACTCAGACGTCTGATCCAAGTCTCTGCCTCAAAATTTCCTAAACGACCAGACGTCTATTTAACAATTCAGACGTCTGACCGTACTCCGCAGCTACCTTTTAGCTCCATCTATAAATCATCTTTTTCATTCTTTAACTATTTTTTCACCAAAACCCTACAGTAAAAACCCTAAGCCCCAAATCAATCTGCTTTCTTCTTCCAAATACTTCAACTCCATGGCATCCAAATCTAAGAAACATTTTCCCAAACGCAAAAGGACAGGTCAAAGCTCTCAACAGCCTTCTCAACAATTTGTAACCGACGAAATCATTGATGACTGGATGGTGGAACAAGATGGCAGGCAAAAGCTTCAAGAATTAGAGAAGAAAAGAATTCATTGTGGTCCGTTTTACCCACTGAGGAGATTCTTCAACTACGAAATCGATGATTTGACGTGTGATGCTGAGATTCACCATCTCATTAATTATGATTCTAACCCGGGTCAAATTTATCAATTAACTGTCTTTTATTCTTCATAAATTTATATTCACTTCATATTTGAAATCCCTATGATCCCGAGAATTGGATTTGGACAAGTATTTATGGGGAAATTATCAAAATCAACGTTGAAATGCTTGGAAAAATTTTACAGTGCTCATATACAGGAATTAGATTACAAGATATACCTGATATGAGGTACCAGCCAAGAGATGCAATTACACATCTCATTTGGAAAGATGACATGAGAAAATTATCACCAACCTATTTTTGTCCACAAGCTAGACTACTTAATCGAATGTTTGTCAATACCATACTCCCTAGATTAGGTGGTCATGAGCAAGTATATGACCATGACCATAAAGCCTTATATGCAATTTTTGGTCATACAAAAGTAAATTGGTCTCAATATATTTTTGACCAAATTAAAAGCTTCTGGACACCAGTTCGTCAAACAATCGTTTATGCTCCATATATTATGCGAATTCTTCGAGCGCACAACGTGCCTTCTTTCCTATCACAATATGAAGAACTTCTTGTTAAGGAGAGTGGAATTCGCTTCCTATCTTTAATGCATCTTTCCAAAAATCCTCTAAATATTACACCATTTGTTGAGCATCAACACCAACAACGCCAACCCTAACCCCAACAGTCTACTCCTATACAACCTACCTCTACATCAAGACCCTCTGAATCAACAGGTTATCATTCTGATTCCGAAATCCAAGAGGCTCGAATTGCAGCAGGACAAGGAGAAAGTATTAGAGATGTAGCACTTCAAAACCGACGTATTCTATCTCTGAATCAAAAAGTCTTGGATAAGAAAGTTTCTCGCCTTGAACGATCATTTTCTACACGGATGACTAAGGTCGAAAAGACTTTAGAAAAGGCCGTCTCAACTCTGGGAAATGTTTTATGGAAAGTTCGCGGACGATCATCTTCATGATCTTCATCATCTCCGTCCCCTACACCACCTCCACCACCTCATGCACATCCATCCAGAACTCGAACAGTCGAAGAGTCTTTACAGAGCCATGCTCCTGGAAAAGCTCCAATCACTGTCGACACTGAGGAAAGTGAAGATTTCTCATGGCCTTCACAGAAAGCCCAACATCACGAACACTTTTCATCTTTTCAAGGACTTTTTATTCAAAAAATGAAGAATATCATGATCACTCTAGTAAAGTGAAAGCACCACCCGTTGGTACGGGAACTAAAACGAGCAGATTATTGCAGTAAAAGTAAAGAGACAGCAGATTTTATAGTGGTTCGGCTCAAAATCAAGCCTACGTCCACTTTATCTTCTTTATCACAAGTTCGATTACAAGTTTTACAAGAATTCCTTCGATTATTCAACAATCGATACAAGTAATCAACACTACAATACAAAAGAGATTCTGGAATCCATCTTGAATGTAGTTGATCTTCTCTTTAGGTAGTTTTAAAATGTTTTTGGTAGTAGAGGAGTTTTAGAGGTCGTGAATGCAGCAGAGTTTCGGCGCTTCAAAGTTTGGAAAAAAGTCCCCTCTCAAATGCGGAGTAGGCGGGGTATTTATAGGGAAAATCTGGAGGTAGGTCGTAGATCGTGGACGACTTAGGGGGTTAAGTCGTAGATCGTAAGCGACCTAAGGGTCATCCCGAGTTAGCTTAAGTCGTTGGCGACTTAAGGGAGCCATTCTGGGTGAGATACTGGGTGTGAGCGACCTAATGTAGTGAATTCAGAAGTTATCTCGGCAAGATTAGGTCGTGAGCGACCTAACAGAAGAGGTAGGTCGTGTGGCTTTACTTTGGAGCATGTTAAGTCGTTCCCTTTTCCTGAATTGCTAGGTCACTAGGCCGCTAACTCGTTAGGTCGCTAGGTCGCTTTCTGGAGTTAGGTCGCTAAGTCGCTTTCTGGAGTTAGGTCGTAGCCTTCTTATCTCGATAGGTCGCTAGCTTGTTATAGATTGTTAAGTCGGTGAGTCTCTTAGCTCGCTAAGTCGTTGGGTCGCTGAAGCCTTGAGTTCCTTGAGTCCTTTAGATCGGTAAGTCGTAGGTCGCTGAGTGCTAGGTCGTTGAAAAAGAGGTGTTAACACTTGCCCCTCGAAATATACGCCTAGAGACTAGGTCGTGTGCTTCGACACTTTTTAATTCGTGCCATCTGAGTTGCTAAGTCGTGAGTCGTTGGAGTTGTTAGGTCGTTTAAGCCGATTCGAATTCCACCTTTCCCGCCTATAAGTTGCTCGGCTTCTTCTTCCTTTTCCTCACTTGCCCTATTATCCGAAACTACCATTGGCGTTTTCTCTAAGCTTTCGAAGACAAAATCCCAACCTTCTCGTCGTCGATCAATCCTCCGTCCAACTACGTAAGTAATTCTGGCCATCGTTCACCTACATCCGTTGTCAAATCGCTGATTTCCACATTCCGACTTCGATTCACTTTCTTTTGCTGCATTTCATCGAGAATCATGTTTCGACCAATTTGTGACCGTTGTCGATCACGCAGTGGCTGCGATTCATGATAAAACAGCAATGTTGAATTTGTGACGAATCTGAGAAGATGTTAATGGTTTTTTGGGTGATTTGGTGGTATTGGAGAGACGAAGGTTTTTTGTTGTGAAGGCGCCAATGAGTTATCGGGTTATCGGGCTATCGGGTTTGTGAGTTTGACGCCAGGCGAGTTAACAACCCGAGGAAGATTGAGCGAGTTAGGGAGTTGGTGAATTGATGTATTGGGAAGTAGCGAACGGGATAAGGCATTAGGCGAGTTAAGGATCTGAGGAGGAGCGACTTACGGTTTAAACATGAATCACACGGCATAACTCAGCAAACGGTTTAAGGAACTAGCACGACTTAACCAAGCAAACGACTTAATTTTAACCCGTGGAGCAGTTTTAACTCGTAGAGTTGATGAACCTTTATAACCCAGGCAGAGCAACTTAATGGAGGCCGACTTATGTTAGGTCGTTGAATCATGATTTGGACGACCTAAGTAATCTCGAGCTAGTCTTAAGTCGTTCCTACGACTTAAGGACTTGAACACTTACAATTTTTTTTACAGAACTTGACTGAATTGCCAATTTGAACCTCCCGAATGAACTGCTTGAACCTGTTGTACTTTTTTCACAGATTGTATTGACTTGATTGCTAATAACCTGTTAAATACAACATTTGCAGAAAACTGGGACGAATATACTCATCATTGACTGCCCACATCGAATGATGGATTAAATCAGGAGACAATATTTTACTTAAGTAAAATAAACTGAATTCAATCGAGTGTGAAATGCTGCGAATCAACTAACTTGAATGAAGTGTCAACGCAAAATTCTCACAGTTAGAACTGCTTACTATCGAATGTTATCTGCATTGACACTACTCTCAGTTTTAATTTAATAACAAGTCTTGAATTTTCCTGAATTGACGTGTGTCAACCAATATTATTATTTTTATTTACTTGTTATTTTATTAGCTTCGCACAACACTTCACACGCTTTTAGGAAACGTGCACCTTCATATTTGAACATCCAGTTCCTTGTGTAGAATGACTTCTCATCAAGCACAAGAAGTAACAGTAGAACAGATTGAAGAAGTCTTCCCAATAGCTGACCCTCTGGAGAATCCTTCGGAAACAGTCTCAACCACTCTAACGCAACGGGCTTTCAGTCAGCTTTGCGTCCAATTTGGCATTGCTGAGACTGAAGCTTTACTTCCTGGAGTAAATGATACCGCCGACAGGCCACCTCCTGGCTTTATTACGGTCAACCGTCAGATGTGCTTGAGCGGAGCTATTCCTCCTTTTAATGACTTTCTCAGAAAGCTGCTTCTTCGGTTGACTATCTCTCCATTCCAGTTGCACCCCAATGGCTATGCAATTCTGATGGGGTTGTGTGTGTTGTTCGAGAGAACACTTAATCGCCTTCCGAGCTTCGACGAAATTTGCTACTTGTGTTCGTTCGGGAGGAATAAAGATCATCCTTCCATCACCCTTATAAGGAGCGCTAGAAATCGTAAACTGATTACATACTTGCCCGACAGCGCTCACGGGTTCTTAAATCAGTTTTTCTTCGTTCGTTGCCCTTCAGAATTCTACGGCATCTGGAGAGTAGGAAGTAAGATTGTCTATCTCTATTTACTCCATTTTTGAGCCTTTCAGAATTCGGGTTGTCAAGTATTAACTTCATTTTTACTCTTGTAGCACTTCCTTCTCTTTCTAAAGACTCCAGTCACAAGCCAACTTTTGAAAGGCTAAATGCTGTAGCCGTCGAGGAAAGGAGTATCAAATTTCTTTTGAAAGATGAATTTCTACATCAATTTGGCCTTTTACATCCTTCACGATCTCTTCAGCTTCGCGATGCCCCTGATCCTCAACCGGAAACATCTGATGCCCCAGCCCCCGCAAAAGAACTTGCGTTAAAAGAACTAGTTGCAGAAGCTTCATTGATAAAATGCTCCGGTTCTGCTGAGGGTGCAGAGTTTTCCGGCAAGTCTAAGCTTCTTCCGGTTATCGAAGAAGAGGAACTTCAACAATGTCCCGGGAAGACCGCCACGGAAGCTGATGAGGGGACGGAGAAGGAAAGTTTTGCCACAAAAAGTGCTGAACATGCTGAAGAAGAAACTGCTGGTGTGACTCACTCGGCTGGACATGACGGTGACGACATCTTCGGGGGGTTAAGCGATTTTATGGTGACTTCTCAAGAGCTTTTTAAAGACGATATCACCGCTCCTAAGCTTGTCTCTCCATCGGTTGAAGCAACATCTGTCTTGCGATCACTTCCGTCAACCCAAGAGTTGACCCCTATTGTAAAAGCCGACATCACTCCTAGGCTGAAGAGTGGTTTGTAGCTTGACGCGCGTAGTTTGCATGCCACACTTAGGATTTTTAGCATTTACTCGCACTTAACTTCCTTTTTCTGGAGATTTCTAAATCCTATCTCTTTTTCATTTTCAGATTCTCCAATGGGACGAAGCGGCTCGTATTATGATGATTTTATACGCTACGGAAGGCGTGACTTTTATAATCCCCGGCGTTATCTCTCTGCCTCCAGGGAAACTGATGAGGAACGAGCGGCTAGGAAAGCTCGTGAGAGGCAGGCTGACGAGGAGCGGTATGGAAGAAAGGATGACCGCCATGACTCCTACCAAAGAGATGACGATTCTCACAAAAGAAAATCTCACGATGACAGGGGAAAGAGTCACATAACCGAGGAGCCAAGCAAGCGGGCCAAACTCGATGACAAGTCTTCATCTGAAATCTCTAAAGTGCCCGCTGCTTCTATCTCTTTAGACATTCCTCTCAGCTCTCCTGCCCTCAAAAGAACTGATATCCAATCAATCATCAATAGGCCTCCCTATCAAGTCGAGAAGCCTCCGCCTACACTCCACAGCCGATTCCCGAATTGGTGTCTGAAAGGAGTGCGTTTCGATTTGGATCTGGTACCGATCGACAAACAAGCCATGCTGCGAAATCTTGATGCTGCAAAGCTCGATATCGAAAGAATGTCCAGTTGGCAAAAACTGGTCGATGAACTCCAAAGAGTAAACCGCCTAAATCTTGAGGCTATGCTGACTATGAAAAATGATAAGTCTGAGTGGCAGAAAATTCTTGATCAGCATGATGCGGAAATGAAGAGCATCACTGTTTTCAACGAGGAGCTTGAGGCCGAAGTTAAGAAACTTAAGGAGGACCTTGCTACCTCTTCCACTTCTCATTCTCAAAAGGAAGAGGTTTTTCAAAAGCAAGTGAGAGATGCGCATGCTGCTCAAAGAGATGCCGAGATCAAACTTGAGGCGGAACAGCATATTGTTGAAAAATACCGCAACGATACCGTCCAGTTGCGGGAAAAAGTCAGCTCCCAAAACTTGGAGATTACCATGTTAAAAGCTCAACTTTCAAAAGCAGAAAAGGAGCGTGACGAGGCCATTGCCGAAAAAGCGGTTGCTGAAGAATCGCACGAAACAACCAAGGCCACCATCAGCTCCACACTTTTTGAGTTTTACGTTCTCAGTATCTTAGGGAAAGGCAGCCTCTCTTTCTTGGACCCGAAATATGAGATTACATTGGCTGAAGTGTGCGAAGCAGCGGTTGAAGCGTTCAAAGATGCCGGCTATACCGAAGAGGATTTTGAGTCTAACTACTTGGACGACGAGGGTCGTGCCGCCCTCGCGAGAGGGAAAGAACAACTTGCTAATCAACGAGCCGAAGTAACGGAAGGAGAGCGTCCAGGGAAGGCTCCTTTGACCGACCCAGCCCGTCCTTCGTCTTCGGTCGACGTTGACATTATTGGCTCAAGTTCTCATTCTCCGCCTCCTGCTAAAGCCGAAATTGAAATTAAAACTGCTCACACTGAAGAAGAGGCCCAAGAAAGTATTGAAGCCCAGGATTATGAAATCGAAGTGATCAAACCAAGCTCTCCAGGTAACTTCAATTCCGATCTGGCTCAAGTGGACTGCTCGTTTGCTTCACATGAGCTTGATGAACTTTTTGCATATTACTTAAGCTTTGACGTGCCACTATCTCCTCTCTTTGCGGGAAATACTGATGTTTTTAACTTTTCTTCTTCTGTAGCGAAAACAACAAGTGCCGCACAGGCTTCGCCTCCCCCAGCTGCTGCTCCTCCACCTCTTCAAGTTACTCCTCCTTCTGCTTCTCAACCGGGGTCGCAAGAGGAACAAATAGAAGCTCTCCAAGGTTTAGACGACCCGGCGGCTTCTCAAGAACAAAAAGCCGAGGAACTTGAGGAGGGCGAGAGGACCCCGGAGAGACTCACCGCCGATGATACAAAACTTCCTTATCTTATCTCTCTGGGCAGCGAATCTTCCTCGAAGAAGAGGGGAAAGCGCGGAGCTTCGAAGAAAAAGAAAGACGCTTCTGCTGATGATGAAAAAGCGGACACTTCCGCTGGTGACCAGAAACAGAAGATGACCCAATTGCACCTCTTTCTCCTTCTTCCGCAACTCGTCCAGGCCGGCCTGCGAAGTTAGTCATTAAGCCAGGTGAAGGCTCCAAAGGCGGCTTGAGGAAGAAGAAATGAGTTTGGTTCCATCTTTCTTGTATTGCTATTTTGTCTTTTGTCTAGAGACTTGTATAGACCGGAGATTGTGTGGGATAGTAGGGGGAACAAATTTCTTTGGAAATTCAGCTTTTAGAATTCTTTCGGTAAACAGAGTCTTGCTTGGAGCAAATCCCAGTCATTTTCATCTTCATCCCTTTGCATACTTTCTTTCATGATTTGGCGAACCATTCCTGATAGGTATTCCTCATCGTTCAGAGGCCTTGTCGGGCAGACGTCAGCCACTTTTTCGGAAGTTTGCCTGAACAAACGTTCGTGAAGAGGTGGCTGCGGCCTTGAACCTCCAGCTTGGGGAGGTGCCCCTTCGGCGGTGCCAGCTGCCCTTGGAGGAATACTTTTCTCTTGGGAGTCATGAGCATCTTCAGCAAAGGTTGGTTCACTATTTTCTGGTTGTCGGTTCACCTCAAGCAGAGCGTTTAACCTGTCCATCATCAAAGCATTTTGAGCTTCCATTTGTTGGTATAACCCAGACACAACATCATCAAGTTCGGCCCTTGTGACTCCAACAGTAGGAGTCGCCTGATTTGGCGCTAGAGAAGAGGCAGCCCTGTCATAAGCATCTCCGAATCTAGTGGATCTACTCTTTCTTCCAGGAGCCATGATTTCAGATAGACTTCTGGTTTTTAAGAAGAGTCTTTCAACAAATCTTTGCGAAGCAATGGTGAGAACACACCTGAGTTCGATCTTCTCAGTGAAAGCACCAAAAATGTTAACGTAAAAATCGAACGCTAACACCCGGTGTGAATATTAGTAAAGTAAAAGCACCACCCGTTGGTACGGGAACTAAAACGAGCAGATAATTGCAGTAAAAGTAAAGAGACAGCAGATTTTATAGTGGTTCGGCTCAAAATCAAGCCTACGTCCACTTTATCTTCTTTATCACAAGTTCGATTACAAGTTTTACAAGAATTCCTTCGATTATTCAACAATCGATACAAGTAATCAGCACTACAATACAAAAGAGATTATGGAATCCATCTTGAATGTAGTTGATCTTCTCTTTAGGTAGTTTTGAAATGTTTTTGGTAGTAGAGGAGTTGTAGAGGTCGTGAATGCAGCAGAGTTTCGGCGCTTCAAAGTCTGGAAAAAAGTCCCCTCTCAAATGCGGAGTAGGCGAGGTATTTATAGGGAAAATCTGAAGGTAGGTCGTGGATGACTAGGAGGTTAAGTCGTAGGTCGTAGATCGTAAGCGACCTAAGGGTCATCCCGAGTTAGCTTAAGTCGTTGATGACTTAAGGGAGCCATTCTGGGTGAGATACTGGGTGTGAGCGACCTAATGTAGTGAATTCAGAAGTTATCTTGGCAAGATTAGGTCATGAGCGACCTAACAGAAGAGGTAGGTCGTGTGGCTTTACTTTGGAGCATGTTAAGTCGTTCCCTTTTCCTGAATTGCTAAGTCGCTAGGCCGCTAGGCCGTTAGGTCGCTAGGTCGCTTTCTGGAGTTAGGTCGCTAAGTCGCTTTCTGGAGTTAGGTCGCAGCCTTCTTATCTCGTTAGGTCGCTAGCTTGTTATAGATTGTTAAGTCGGTGAGTCTCGTAGCTCGCTAAGTCGTTGGGTCGCTGAAGCCTTGAGTTCCTTAAGTCCTTTAGATTGGTAAGTCGTAGGTCGCTGAGTGCTAAGTCATTGAAAAAGAGGTGTTAACACTACCTCTACATCAAGACCCTCTGAATCAACAGGTTATCACTCTGACTCCGAAATCCAAGAGGCTCGAATTGCAGCAGGACAAGGAGAAAGTATTAGAGATGTAGCACTTCAAAACCGACGTATTCTATCTTTGAATCAAAAAGTCTTGGATAAGAAAGTTTCTCGCCTCGAACGATCATTTTCTACACGGATGACTAAGGTCGAAAAGACTTTAGAAAAGGCCGTCTCAACTCTGGGAAATGTTTTGCGGAAAGTTCGTGGACGATCATCTTCATGATCTTCATCATCTCCGTCCCCTCCACCACCTCCACCACCTCATGCACATCCATCCAGAACTCGAACAGTCGAAGAGTCTTTACAGAGCCATGCTCCTGGAAAAGCTCCAATCACTGTCGACACTGAGGAAAGTGAAGATTTCTCATGGCCTTCACAGAAAGCCCAACATCACGAACAATTTTCATCTTTTCAAGGACTTTCTATTCAAAAAAATAAAGAATATCATGATCACTCGCAATGGCAACATAACGACTATGATGACACTGCGTCTAATCTTTGGGGTTATTTTTCTTCTCAATAAGTTAGCTACTAATTTTTTCCTGCTTGTATAAACTATGATGATATTTTGATGACAGGGGATGATTTGGCAGAGATGAATGCGCTTAAAGTTTTTCTAAATGCAGAGTTTAAATTAAAGACTTGGGCTTTTTAAACTTTTTCCTGGGATTGGAGTTTATTCCAGTTTCACATGGTTTGGTGATGAATCAAAAAAGGTTCATTCACGAGATGTTTGACTGCTGCTGTCAGTCCTTTAGAAATGAATTTGAAGTTACAACCAGGTCAAGGAATTTTGCTGACTGATCCACTCCTATACAAAAAATTGATCGGTAAGCTAAATTTCTTGACGCATACGCGACCTGATTTAGCTTTTGCTGTGCAATTTCTTAGCCAATTTATGCAAGCATCGAGACACCCCCATATGGATGCTGCTTTCCATGTGTTGGGATACCTTAAAGATATTTCTCACTTAGGACTGCTCCTCACTGATTCAGATGACTTCCAATTAAAGGCATTTTGTGATGCAGATTGGGCTTCTTGTCCATACACTTGTCGATCTGTGAGTGGTTTTGTTGTTTTTCTAGGACAGAATTTGATTTCTTGGAAATCTAAAAAACAACAGTGTTTCGTTGTCATCAGCAGAAGCTGAATACAAGTCCTTGAGACGTGTTTGCGCTGAGCTTTCCTGGTTGAGTAGGTTGTTGAATGAGATAGGAGTGGAGGGCATCACACCTATACCAGTGAAATGTGACAACCAAGCGGCGATTTACATTGCCCACAATCATGTGTTCCATGAAAGAACAAAACACATAGAACTTGATTGCCACTTCGCTCGAGAAAAGCTCTTGGAAGGTTTAATCTCCCTCTCACACACGTCTTCGTCAGAGCAATTGGCAGATTTGCCGACTAAGTCCTTACCTGGCATTCATTTGAAACCTATATTGTCCAAGTTGGGCATGGTTGATAACCACCCTCCAACTTGAGGGGGGTGTAGACATAGATGTATTGTGTACATATTTAAAGATAATAAAGCCCGATGACCCAACATGTAAACACCCAATTTATAAGGGTCATTTGTTTTCTGTAAAATTTAGATAAAAGATAATAAAACATTTTTTTCCTTTCCCTCCAATATCACCTTCTTTCTCGATCCAACAGAAATTGCACAGCTTCCATGGCTGTGCGTTTCAAAACATAATTTGCAGATCTACATTACTTATTTTATTTTATTTTATAAAAATGTGACTCTTTCAAAAGAAATTGTTCCAAGATGTAGAAAATTCGTTTTCACTTTCGCTTTGACCAATATGTACCAAAATGCTCCGAATTTTTTCAAAAAAATAGTTTCCTTCGTAACTTTGGTTATGTCTTTGAAATCTCGTACCAAGAAAAGCATGTTTTCATCTCTAGCTATAGAGTATGTTCTTATCTGTTTTGAAATGTGCTTCTATTAGGTTTCCAAATATGAACACTGATGGTGATTCTAACTACGAAACATCGGTATCTCGTAGAAGATTTCTGCTTCAAAGATTTGTCTAATCCAAACGTCAAAAAATTAGTCAAAATAATTAGATTGCGTTCTCAATTTCAATTCTTAATTTTATTCCATTTGTTTTTAATTTTGTAATTCATTAAATTGAAACAAACCAAGAACATGGTAAAGATGTAATTAAGTAAAATATCTTATTTGTGTTGGTATTATATGATTGTCTGGTGTTTTAATATTAATATCAGCTTTATTTAGTTAGTTAGTTAGTTAGTGCGTGCTTGCGTGTAACATAACAATCAAGTAATACCTGCATTGTGAGGATAATATTGCAGAGCAACCATTAGCAGAAGACAGAAAGTTGAGAACTGCATCGAATTTTTCTGTGTCATGGTTAGCTTTACTGTCCATGAAGTTAACATAATTCCAAAGGGTATCATTCCTCCCGACATATAGATCCATGCAATTTCCTACTGATTTATGCATTACAACAACCTGGTGCTCTACAGCGTAATCAAGGGCCGACTGCACATTGAAATTCTGAGCACCTATATTTCCATAACGGAAACAATCTGATAGATTGGCCTTAGTTGGAGGTATCTTCTCAGATTTCAATATGTTCAAGGCCTCTAAAATAAACCCCATTTGTCCTCGTAAACAATTAGATGAAGCTGGTGAAGAACTCGAGCTATGATTGTAATTTGCTCCAGAAAAATTCCTAGATTGAAAATAAGATCGTGCACATTTGTTTTGCTGCTGCTTGTGAAAATAATTCCTATTTCCCTTGATGACAGGTTTGACTTTACTGTTAGCATTGATTTTTGGCACATTAGGTGAGTTAGATTCAGGTAATACTTGAGAAGAGGGTTTCGTAGAAAAAGAGCTAGAGGTATCGTTTATATTTCTACTATCTTTTGCTTCAGGTGCATGACTTGGTTGGGTCATCTCATTCTCGTTATTGCTACTTGCCATATCAGGGAGAGGCTGGATATTAGCAAATGTAGAACCGATACACAAAGGTTTACTCGATTCAGGAACAACAAGAGGTGAAGGTTGAGATAAAGTGGAGCCGTTATTGATTTTGGTCGTATCTTTAATAATGCTCTCTTTCACCCCAGAACCATCTACGGTGGACATAGCCGTATTACGTGGTAACTTATTCCCGTACTTTTGCTCAATTTTGGGTGTATAATTGGATGTTGGTAGGCATTGTGCATTAAATTGACCAGAATCAACTAAATTTTTAGATTTCGGGATGACAGGTGTGGGATTTGTGATGCTCGTGATGCAGTTGGAAGCCATATCTGCAGTTGTTGAAACAAACAAATGATTGGGATGCTTTAAATCATTCTCCTGATTGGACTTAGAGGAATCAGAACTTCCAATCGACTGCTTATTACCATCCTCAATTCCATTGGATGATGATGAACTAAGGACTGGATGGCTTGGAGTCTTAGAAATTTGCTTGGCATTATTGCCATTATAGAAATTTCCGTTATTATTGTTCTTTAGATTGAAATCATCTGGTTGTGATGAATACAAAATTCTGTTGCTTTCTGTCACGATACTTGATTTGCGGTTGGTCGAGGTATTATGGAAGTTCGGTAGTTTTTCGAATGGTCTGCCTCCTACTACAAGACTGGTCCATAGCCACACGGTCTTGGCAGCTGAAACAAGAGCTTGTGATGCTTTTTCTGGTTGTGCTAATAAAATATTATATTTCCTCATGCTTAGTTGATGAAGTGCATTCGAAAAATCACGATCACCGGAAATAAGCAAATGATTTGCAGGAGGGGGATTATCATAACCCCATATCAACATGTCAACCAATATTTTCTTATCACTTGCATCTTTGATTCCTGTATTTGACAGATATAGTAAGAGTTCAACTAAAGAGGATCATCATGACATGATAAGTAAAGGTAAAGTATGTTTATAAACACAGAGAAGAGATTCTTCAGCTTCCATTGAACATAACCAGAAAGTGCAGAAATCTATCTATCTAGAATCAATTTCACAACAAGGAACTTTCGAATTAATAATACGGAGATGTACTAAGAACTATGGGCATACATTTTTTACCTTTTGATCAGTCGATTTCAATAACTTTAGGGAACCATTTTATGGCACACAACCATCTCATTTTTCATGTTAAGGAGCAGACAAAGATAAGAAGGAAACATGTCGTATAGACTCTGATTATGTTATACACAAATTAAGGCAGACTTCAGATGAATCATAATTAAGTCAACAAGAATACTGAAAAATAATCAACACTGGAGCTAACAAGTGATGCATAATATGAAAACAGCACTTAGATAATCAAATCGATTAAAATTGAGTCTTAATATTCGATATGTACCCCCCCTAAGCATGACAAAAGACAGTCCCTCAATAAGTATCCATAATCAATTTCTAGTGTGTTTGTTGTTCTCAGTGTTTACTGTCATTAAGCACTTGTTGAAACAAGTAGTTCTTAATTAATTATAACTAGTTTCAGCACTAAGCGATTTTCAATGCTTACTGAAGTGAATGTTAGTTATAAAAACACTTACTTCTAATTGAAAACAAAGCCACTTAGAAATAATCATCATTCACTAATCAAACTTATTAAGAAAATATCGCTCAAACTTCTAAAATCAACACAAGCAGCCATTAGATTCAATATTTTTCAAAATTCTCACCAGCAGGAACATGATTCAAAGCAATTCCAGTACTCGAAAGAGCCTGCTGAACAGAAGAATTAATCTGCGTCGTATCACCATAAGCAGAAATCGTAACCGCTCCTTTATAATTCATATCGGCTAGAGATTTGCTTATATTCTGCGCAATCGAATACGGATCGCACGATCTAGGCACCCCGCAGTTCTCTATGTCCCACCAGACACAAGTTTTCGCCTTCACATACCGCGCATTCACCATCGGCAACGCCCTGGTAATCTCGGTCGCTCCGCCGCCGCCCATGGTTAAAGTTTTAAGTTAGTTTTTGAATTGATTTTCAGGATATGAACAGAAACAAAAGGTCTCGGGCTGTGGATGTTGGAGGGAAGCGACGGAGAAAGGAGACGATATCTGATCAAGGCGTCGATTATACTGCTAAGAACATTTGAGCATTACATTACTAAATGAAGCGAAGTAAGAAGAAAGGAGGAAAGGAGGAAATAAAGTCATAACTTTACAGGGTGAAAGAAAGTAAAGCATAGCTTAAGACACTTTGAAAAGAAAATTTAATAAAGATTAAGGGGCCACTTTTTTATTTTATTGAGATTAATGACATCATTGGCAAAATTGTGTCGATGTCAGCATACATCATTAATGTACGTTTGCGAATATCTTCACACCTAAGGAAATGTTAAGAATATTTGGCATTCCACGTTAACAATAAGGTAAAAAGCGCGCTTGCACTTATAATATAGCTTTAGTTTGAGCTACACATACAATTTGTGGTTTTGTTAAATGCACATGTTGTACTTTAATTGTTAAATCGTTAGACGTGTTAATATAAACATAGCAGTGGAGGACTTTTCAAAAAATATCCAAAGTTATGCGATATTATCACTATCACAGTAATGGAAAGCAATTACTGAGAATAATGAAGATAGTTTGGAGGATTAAAGTTTGGTATATGTCAAAATGATATTAAAGCTGCATCTTATCTCCTTTTATTGTCTTTCTTTTTCAATCAATATACCTTGAATGTTGACATTAAAGTACCAACGACTTTACAATGAAGCGGTGTTCGAAATACATACAACTGTTGAGATTTATGATATAATATTTTCAAAACGAAATATAGAGGAATCGCTTGAAACAACAGAAGAGGGGCAACAGGGATGAGGCGAAGCAACAAGGAGGTAAGAGAGAATCAGAAAGCCTGTAGCAATAGCTACATGCATCTAGTCGACTAGAATAATTTTCAGTCGACTGGATCTATATTAGTCGACTGAAAATTATTTCGATCGATTAGCTTTGGGTCAAATTTTGACCTAAGGAGGGCTCTCTCTCTCTCTCCCCGACTGGAAACTCCTCCTAGTTGATTGACGCTAGTGGATCGGCTTTTTTTGAAGATTTTGGGCCTGAATTTCCAATGGTAATTTTGTCTTTTTAAGAGTGTTTTGGAGTTTCAATCGTGGATCTCTGCATATTGTTGATCCAATGATTAGAATTACTTTAAACTTCTATAAATATACTTATATATGGACTACAATAACTAGTGTAGAGAAGGGCCGTTGTATTAGGATTTTGAGGATTAAGATTCCTTCTCAATTTTAAGGTTTTTCCTATTAATCTTTTGGAGGAATTAATAAATATTGTTAGGAGGAAATTATCCGTGTATTGTTTCTCTTCACTTCTTATCTCTTCTTAAATCTAATTGTATAGGGATCCTTGGAATTAAAAGAGTTCGTAGTATGCCATATGGGTTACATACACGTGACTATGTAGTCAATCTTGTTTGTAGTAACAGTATTTGTTTTCCTTTATATACTTTGTTAATTGTAATATAATTAATTAAGTAATTACGTTAAAGTATATATTAAGAAAATCCTTAAACAAAATGTTATGTGATTGTAGTTGCAATCATGATTAATTGATCACAAAGTAAAATGACATTCTGTTTTAAATATTCTTGATCAAGATGTTTCGAAAAAATGATATCGATTCATCTATTGAGACTAAAGTGCATAACATTCTCCAAATATTTGGTAGTGTATTACTCATTTCTATTGAGGATATCAAGGATTACGTAATTGTAGTTATTTGATAATTATAGAATGATTCGTCCGAGAGTGTCCTGTTAGTGATAACAATTAGGTCAAACAGGAAATCTTCGTGGGATGATGTTACACTGCTCTTTCAACTTGAGAATACTATAGATCTTTAGTACGAATACTCCACTTTGATTACACTTAAATCATAACAAGGGAATTCACTGTGATATACTTAATTAAGCTCTCATTTAGAATATTTTCAACTTAAATCCCCTTTATCAAGGGTAAACATGAATTTAAGATTGACTTACTATTTATCAAGAAGTTCGTTGTTTCCATAAACAATTATCTAGTATTTCGTAAATACTCAAGAATATTTTAGTCTACCATTTAGTGATTTTTATTCGAAATTGACATTTGTTATTTGCACCTAGTGAAGAAGCAAATGTTGATGTAGTACATAACATAGTATATATGATGGTTCCTACTGCTGCTGCATAAGGAATTTATTTCATATGCTCCATATTAAATATTTTAATATGATGTCTATGTATATCAATTGGGACAGTCCCAATATTCACTTATACTAAGTATAAAAGATGATGTTGACTAGAGATTTAACTAACCTTGAAATTAGACTAATGAGCAAAGGTTACTTGCTAACGCTAGGATTTTAGAAAAGAAAACAAGGACAAACATAAGCAATTAAAGTAAACGATATCGAATATAAAGTGGTTCGACAAGCTTGCCTACATCCACTATGAAGTTCTTTTACTATATATTTTTCCTATGATTATAAGAAATCACAAGAGAATAATAAGAAAAATGGAAGCGCTTAAGGCTGATGAAGCTGTTAATCTTCTGACTTGCGGTATGAGGAGCTCTAAATTGTGTGTATTATCCTAAATTCTTATATTTCAACTCCTTTGAAATGGTAATGCATTGAGGTATTTACAGTAGTTGAATGGATGATAGATGGCTAAGACTATGTTATAAGTATGGCGGGAATTGCTTTTGACCGTTGATCTGATCGCATGGGCGGATGGAAGATAGTTGTAAAGGTGCAAAGGGGTGTATGGCTGGGAAAATATACTAATTACCCATCTGCACCATGTGTAGATTGCATTCAATACTGATGGTTTGCCACATCAGTTCAGCCACCCAACTATAATGCTTTGTGCAGATGGATGGACAACTTGTCGCTTACTCATGTGTGCTTATGTGGCAAGGTTTGCTGAGCTGGAAGGTCGGCTATAGAACATATGAAGGAAACTGATAATTGTTAAGGACCCTATTAGGGAGATGGTGCTAGGCCGGATGTAAGGCGATGGGACGGGTTACGTGGGATTGGTCGAAGGCAGATATACTAGAGTCGGGCCAAGGATGAATCATGCTTGAGCTGGTCTTATCAACTATGATGATTTGTTCGGTTGCCTAGAGCTGTGTCGGTTGGCAACTGATGTGATGCTGAGTGGATGGGCTGACTTGGAGTCGGACTAGAAGTGGGTCGACATAAGAGAGTCGATCATCATTGAGTCAGGCGAGAGTGGACCGGGCAAGGCTGCACTTTTCTTTGCTCTTTTCAGCGAGCTGTAAAGGCTGTTTAGGGTTAAAATGGTCAGACTTTATTTTTTGATGTCTTGCTAGGATGAGCTAAGACCTTGAGCCTGGGCCGACCTATGTGGACCAATCGTACAATATGTGTGCCGACTTTGATTGGGTCAGGCCGTGCCTTAACTGGCTTGGTAGTTACTTGCAAGAAAATTAAGAAACATTTTCCTCGTAAGTCCGTATTGGTATATGGATGTAGGCTTG
Source organism: Allium fistulosum (assembly GCA_030737815.1). NCBI lineage: Eukaryota > Viridiplantae > Streptophyta > Magnoliopsida > Asparagales > Amaryllidaceae > Allium > Allium fistulosum. The sequence goes on from CM060902.1 coordinate 1,532,661,785, forward strand.
TCAAATCACGAAAATCTTGCCGATCAATGGCTCTGCTATGCATTTAATGTGCTCTCCACATGGCATTGTGTCATTGGTTATGATGGTTCGCATTTTCAAACCTAGCAAGGAATGCGTCACGTCTCCCAGTACATGAGGTGACCTAGTCTTGATCTCACATGAACAGTTGAGATTTCTTTTGCCTTTTTTAGTATAATGGTTGCGATATGGGCAAAAGGTATATAAATATCCTCCTTTTCTTCTACTTTAAACTCATGATGTCTCTACCATGTAAACTCCTTCAGGAATCCAAACCGTTCACGGTTTTTTTGTAAAACAGTTAACTTCGTCTTCTTCTCCAAATGTTATTTAGTGCCTCCTGTTTTGTCAAACTTGTTTGTGTTGGAACTCGATCATTCCGCGGTGAAGGAATTTGGTAAATTTAATGAAAAAAATCCATTATTAGATCTTTAATGGGCCTATGTAGTCTAATTCATTTAGAACTTTTCTAAATTTTCTATTAAATAAAATCAATATTTTATTTAAATTTATAAATAAAGTTTTACTTTATATAATTATATTATATTTTATACATGTGTATCATATACACATATATGTGTGCATGCACGTGCAATAGAATAATATGTGCATGGTTTGACATGCTCATATGTAGATGTTGGAATTTATACCACAATAGATATATTTGCCCCTCTATATACAAATGGATTGTCTAAGTGTGTATGTATATACATACATCGAAATATTATGAAAATAATATTATGTAAGTTATAATATATATATATACATATATATACACACATATTGAAATATTAATTGTAAATAATTTATTTAAACATACATACATACATACATACATACATATATATATATATGTATGTATGTATGTATGTATGTATGTATGTATGTATTATATGTGTTTGTGTTTTACAACATAAAATTGGATAGATTTTTTTAAATTAATTTAAATTGAAAAATTATGTATAAACATATAACTAATGGTTTAATTAAATATGTGTATATACAAAAAAAAGTAATAAAATTATATTAATAAATATTTGCTGTAATGTTTATGACCCATATATAATTTTTTATTTTTTTGGTTTTATATATATTTTATTATTTAAATATTTATTATTTATAAAACCGTGCAAAATAAACAATAACATATATATATATAATATTTTCGAAAAGAAATTAGTCAAAATATGTTGTAAATTTTTCTACAGAATTTTATTATATATATTATATATATGCACTTTATTTATATAATCAATTTTATTTAAATAATAGTATAATTAATATATATAATATATAAATCCAAAAAATTAAAAAAAAAATGCCAAAGACTTTTCAACAAACTTAAATTTCATAAAAATATAAAACACATATTATGTTGTATTAAACTTTTAAAATCAGATTTAGAATTCAAAATCATTTAATATATTATTATTCTAAATTTAAAAAAGGAAAAAAAAATTAATTCCCAAGACAAAAGAATGAACAAGTAAATGAGAATAAAAATAACTTTTGTAATATATATATATATACATACATTTATAGACACAACCATCTACATGTGACAATCCATCGATATATCGATTCGTGGTATATCTAACATAGCACTATATTGAACAATGATCATATAAAAATTATATATTATAGTAAACTATAAGATTGCCTTTCACTGAAGCCCAAAGTTCACATGTTGAAATGAAGAAGTGAACTCCTTGAATCAAATTCCAATCTCGAAGTTGCTGGTTTTCGAATTGTCTTGCCACCAACTATTATATGATTTTAATTTGTATTTAAATTTCTTGAATATTTGAGGAGAGGGAGAGGCATGTTTCAGCTAGCAAAAAGGGATGATGGAGGCTGCAAAAAGATCAAAATAAAATGAGGTTAAGATGTTTATATATATGAGAGAGTAGAGAGCAAAAGTAGAAATAAAATCCTTAATTTTCTCTTACTTATTCCCTTCATTTTAAACATTTAAAATCCCTTCAATAAGCCATCAAATGGACGGCCTATCATGTCCCCGTCATAGCCGAAATAGCAAGCCCCATATGAGCCTCAAATCCACTTCAAGCCTAAATAATATTTATTGCATTTAAATCCAATTTAAACGTGTATCGATTAGTGTTTATATTGTTAATAGTTAATACCCTAGGTATTGATTTTGATGAAAACAACCATATAAATATTACCATTAACGTATCTTCAAGTTGTGCAATTATTTCTAATATATCATGGAGAAATTTATAGAGATAAACAAGAATTCAGTAGAATCAAATGGATTAAAATGGAAGAAAAAACTGATTGAAGAAAAAATGCAAATGCTGAAATGATAGAGGTATTTGAAGAGATGATTAGTTGTGTGACTCCCCACCTCTATACTCACGCTAGCCAAGACACTATGGGGTAATGCTGTTGACTAGCACGAAGAATAAGGCTGTTGAGGAGCGACCATCTATGTAATTGCTTTGTGCCAGTACCGATATGTTAGATAATATAACTTACATTTCGTTTCAAGAGAAAATCCGACATATCAAATACAAACTCAAAGCTAACACACAGTGGCTATGTGGACTTCGGAAACAAATATAGAAATAAAAATAACACAAATTAGTCACAGACATTCATATCACAAAGGCGGAATCAGATATGAATATATCACATAAAAGTGTACACCAAAATAGTGGTCATATAAGATCCACTACATCACAAAAGAATAGATACAAGTGCTAGACAAAAGAATAATTATACATCAAGGAGTCTCTATCTCAAATGTATAATAACAAAAACAACTAATCTAAAGTAGTTAGTCAAAAATCAGATGATGGTCCTAGATAAGAAGTCAAGCAGAAGCACTTGAAATACCTCAGTCTGACCCGAGTATTATTTAAGAAGAAAATAATAAACGGATTGGTCTAGCTATAAATATCAGATAAAATGAGATAGGGTAAGAGATATGACCAAAAACGTATGATAACAAAAATGTTATACCGTGTCAAGTATACATCAAATAACAACAAAAATCATAAAATATCTCAAATATTCTCAAAACACCAAAATGAATCACATTCTTTAAATTATTCACCAAAACACAAATATTGATAGAGCTTATCAATGCAAACCACGAAAATTGGTGAAACAAAAATTCTAGAAATCACAACCAGAAATCCAGAAATCACAAAGGGGGGAAGGCCTATCACAAACGGGAACATGAAAACTCACCAACACGTGTATCACAAACAGAACGCTATTCCATGGTCGTTAACCATCAATTTTGAGCCGAAGCTTCACAAACGGCTCGAAGACCATGGGTCACTACCCCACCAAATTGAACCGAAGTTCCACAAACGGGGTTTTTAGTCCCCACACAAACAAATAGACATCGCACATCGCTAGTCTAAATCACAAAATGATCATCATCGATCAATAAAAAGTGTGAATCACACTAAGCAAGTAAATATAAGAGTTTAGCTTCATGTCCCATAACCACTAGCTTAACTTAAATATTTACGAACAAATTGTAGATTTCCACTCGAAAATTGTCACAAGATTTCAATCGAACAAGTCTAAGAATTAACGGACAAACTAAATGCAAGCGTTTCATACCACTTGTTTTGTTAAGTCGTTTAATTGGATTTCTTGCACGAATGAGGTAAAGGTTTGTATATACTAATAGATTGGAAAACGGTTTTAAAAGAGAGCTTTATATTTAAAATAGTGCCGAAATCGTTTTGATGAAAGAGTTTGAGTATTTACTACTAGTATAGAAACCTTTGTATTTATAAGTGACAAATCACAAAAAATGATTGTAGAAACAATCAATCACCAAAATCCACATTCGAAGACATGAATTAAATCCAAAGAAATCGATACTAAATCCATCAAAATGGATATTTCCAAAAATCCCGAAAAAGAAGTCATCAAGGTCGATAAAAGTGATAACAACTAATCAGAGCAACTAAAATCGATAAACAATGGAAGTTCAATCAAGAAAAGCCTAAACAGGCAAAAATACACAATTCCAAACGTCTGGAGGTCAATCCAGACGTCTGGATTTAGGTTCTGGAAATTCCAGAAAAACCTTCCAGACGTCTGGTTCGGCAATCTAGACGTCTGAAACCTTTTCAGACGTCTGAAATTATAATTCAGACGTCTGAAATTAGTCTCTGCCATTCTATTTTTCAGCCGTATGATTTTCTTTTCTCCAGGGCCTATAACCAGACGTCTGGACTTGAATTCCAGACGTCTGGTCACCTGGACCAGGCAACAGTTTGCCTAGGCCAAAGTGGCCAAAACGTATCGGGAGTGATCGGACAAGCAACGATGACTAAGGATTTACGCTGAGCGACAACCCAGCCTTAAAGGCTCTACGATACACCCCAAATATCAATGTCCAAACATCCATAGTAGGATTTTCATAAAATTGGACCAAAACACCAAAATTTGGAAAATTCACCAAATCAATTCAAATCAAAAGCAAATGAATATGCACAAATGTTAGGAAATCATACCTAACAACAATGATAGCTATAGACGTAGATGTGAGTTAAAGGACTCACCTTTAAACCCAAAAACAATAAACGAGAAGCTCTAAAGCAAAGGAAAGATCAACTACTCTTCAATTTCAACTCTAGAAGCTCCAATCTAAGATCATAAGCAATATTTCCTAAGTTAGGTTATAGGAAATTTCTGAAATTGGAGAGAGATTGAGATGGAGAAGAAGAAGAGGATGCTTACCTTAGCTTCTCTTTGATGTTGGAGCTAGAATTTGTATTTCCTAATTAAACTAGGGTTTGGAATTCTAATTTCCCATTATATCCCCCATTTTTCTCTTAAGCTTGAGAGTATTAGGAAATGAAAATGAATGAAGGAAGTTGAGTGGAGTATAGGGTATTAGATGAGTAATGAGCTGAAACCCAAACCCAAAGCCCAATAGAAAAATAGCAAAATTCACCCAACTCCAAACATATCGATGTTTATACTTAAAAAAATTGTAAACGCCATTTTGGACTCAATGGAAGTAGTCTTGAGTTTCAATTCAACTGTTTATAAAAAGTAGTTTTTCAGAATTTAATCCGATTAACGATGCTATATTTAAATAAAACATTTAAATATACAATCATCAAATATGCGGGTTGTTACAAGTTGATTGTACCTTAGAATCTTTTATTAAAGGCCCCATGGCAATTATACTTGAAGATCGTCAACCATTGACTTCAATTGGATCACAAAAATCACAAATACGAGGTACTTTTGAAATTTGAAAATCTGCAATACTTATTAGTGTTGTTGTTCTTTTTGCAACACACATACGTCGACATACTTCAGAGGATATGTCGACATACTACCCCTTTTTTAGAAATTCAAATTTTAAATGAAAAGACATTTCCCTCCACTTCTTCACCAAAAGGCACGTCTCTTCAACCACTACATAAAGGCCCTGGAAAATGAAATTTGAAATCAATAATTCTTATTTCTCTTACTCTTTCTTCCCCAAACATTTGTGAGAGAAGTCCATTGAATACTCTTTCATTCTCTTTGCAAATCCATGCCATTTCACTCTGATTCTTCAAGGATTTGCAAACCACACAAATATTAGATAGTTTCTACTTGAATTCATATCATTCTCTCTCTATTTTCATCATGTTCCTTAAAGAATTCAAAGATATATTATTATTGGAGGTCTATAAGATCATTGTACTGAATCTGTAAGAATCTGTATTGAGGATACGACTACTTATCATACTTTGTTGTTGTTTGTGAAAAGGAGAAGGCGTTCTTGTAGCCTGTGAAATCAAGAGGGTGTATCTTGTAGCCCTTGAAATCAAGGTTGTAAATGTGTTCTTGCCACCTATGGAAAGCAAGCGATTATAGTGAAATTCTACACGGTGCAGTGCAGGACTAGATGTAGGATTGGTTAATCTAGGTGCTATTTAATTTGCTGCATTTTACTTTATTGTTTACTCATTTCTATTTGCAGTTTGAATAGATATATTGTTAAATTCATAAGTTAGTTTTTATAGATCTGAAATACACACTTTAACCCCCCCTAGTGTTTAAATAGCCTTAAGATCCATTCCGCATTATGTTATAGACAATCCATTTTTCAACAATTGGCATCAAAGCACTGGTTTTCAAAAATTCATAACTTGGTTTTTGAAAAGAATAAAGGGCTAATGACACTTGTAGCACTTTTGTAAAAAGGGCAATCTACCACTAGACCCCTCTATTTGATGGTAGTAATTATGCATATTGGACATGTAGAATGAAATTTTATTTGCAGTCTAATGGATTAGATATTTGGAATATTACCCAAATAGAGTACACTGAGCCCCAAACTGAATATTCATAATGGACACTAGACTAAAAGACATAAGCACTTAGTAACTCAAAGGCTATGAACATTTTATTTTGCTCCTTAGATAGAAATGAATTTAATCGAGTGTCTATTTGTAAGTCTGCATATGAAATTTGGAGAACATTGCAAGTCACACATGATGGCACTAGTAAAGTAAAACAAACTAAGATATCTATGCTAACTAACTAGTTTCAACTTTTTCAAATGAAACCAAATAAGTCTATTTCTAAGATGTATTCTAAATTTTAGGATATAGTACATGCATTAATACCATTAGGAAAGAAAATTACTAAAGTGGACCAAGTCAAAAGGTCTTAAATTCACTTTCTAGCGAATGGGATCAGAAGTCTCTAGCAATCAAAGAAGTCAATGATATTAGTACTATGAAAATAGAAGAGTTAATTGGTAATCTAATGTCCTACGAAGTAAAGAAATCACTAGTACTCAACGCTGCGAACGACAATGATGAACCAGATGATGTCGACGACGATGATGATATCGAGTTTATGACAAGGAATTTCAAGAAATTCTTGAAATGTTGGAAAATGAACAAACTTTGAAAAACTAACAACAATAATTCTAGAAATGGAAATGTTGTTAAGTGTTTCAAATGTGATAAACCCGGTCATTTAAGAAGAGGCCATCCCAACCTAAAGAAATCAAAGTACTCTTCAAACACTTTCAATAAGAAGAGGAAACAGGCTTTCAATGCAACATGGAATAATTCAGATACATCATCAAGTGATAGTGATTTAGAAACAGAAAATGCCAACATGTGCTTCATGGTAAAGGATGAAGAGGTATGGAATTTTAATAAAGAAATTATGAATATCTTAAATGATATGAACAAGGGATATGAAACTCTTAGGAAAGAGTACAAGACTAGTTTAGCAGAGATAGATATATCAAAAATGTTTAATGAAATGTTAACCGAAGAAAAACAATGTCTAGAAGATGAAATTGGAAGACTTAATGGACTTAATGATGATTCAAAACTTGAAAGTTTTGAAAATTTGAAAAGTGAAAATGAATCATTAAGATCAGAAAATCTTTCAATGAAATCAGAAATCACTGATCTAAATGACAAAATAACATCTCTAGACAATGTTATTTTTAACTGTAATAAAGATTTTGAAAAAATAAAAATTGATATGGATAAATTTAACAAAGGGAAGGATAATCTATAAAATTCATTATCTGCATCTAAACTCACAAATAATAGACATAGACTTGGGTATACCCCTAAGGCCAAATCAAAGGAAAATAGTACTCAATGTACTAAATTTATAAAGGATACCGAATTCAAACCAAAACCTAGGAAATTAAAGTTCGAATCCCCAAATAATTTCATTAATTTATGGGTTCCTAGAAGATTAGACAATAATGAGAAAGAAAAATATATTGATATTTTTGTTAATAATATTCATTTATCTAATGATTATATTTGAAAGGGCATTCAAACTCTTCTTAGGTTTGGCTTTCCAAAACTTAACCCTATGAGCAAAAAATAAAATATGGTACCAGTGCTTGTATTTTATATTTTTCAGGTACCAAACAATGGATACCAGACAGTGGATGTTCAAAGCATATAGTCCATAGATACCGAGCAAGATTATATTCAAAGATGGTGAGTTGGATATAATTCAAAAGGGTATTGGCATCGGCAAAGTCGGTAACTCTAATTTTTTTTAATATTTTACTTCATGCTTTGTATTTATTTTGATTCCCCTCATAAATTCTAGTTATATACATTTATATATATCTCTATCTACAAACTCCATGCTTTGTATTTAGTTTGATTCCCCTCATAAGTTCTAGTTATATACTTTTATATATATCTCTATCTACAAACTCTATACATATTGTCTAGTTGTGCCTAAGCAATTCCTTTTTGTCTTTTTTGTTGATGAGAAAAGGGGAGAAAATGTATAAATATATTAGGCAAAATGATAGGGGGAGTGCATAGAGTTAGGTGGAGGCAAATATAAAAATATTATATTTTATCTCTCAAATATTTATATGGTTGTCACCATCAAAAATGGAGAGATTGTTAATATCCTAGGTATTGATTTTGATGACAACAACCATATAAATATTACTACTAATGTATCTCCGAGTTGTGCAGTTATTTCTGATATATTATGGAGACATTTACAAAGATAAACAAGAATTTAGTAGAAGCAAATGAATTAAAATGGAAGAACAAAACTGATTGAAGAAGAAATGCAGATGCTGAAACGACAAAGGTATTTGAAGAGATGATTAGTTGATGAACCTTAGAATCTCTGGTTAAAGACCCCATGACAATTATACTCGAAGATCATCAACCATTGACCGCAACCGAATCACAAAAATCTACAAATATAAGTACTTTTGAAATATGAAAATCTACAACACTTATTAGTGTTGCTGTTCTTTTTGCAACACACGTATGTCGACATACTGCAGAGGATATGTCGACCTACTACCCGGTTTTTAGAAATTCAAATTTTAAATGAAGCGACATTTCCCTCCACCTCTTCACCAAAAGACACGTCTCTTCAACCACTATATAAAGGCCTTATAAAACGAATTTTCAAATCAAGAATTCTCATTTTCTCTTATTCTTTCTTCTCCAAACATTTGTGAGAGAAATTCATCGAATAATCTTTCATTCTCTTTGCAAATCCATTCCATTTCACTCTGATTCTTTAAGGATTTGCAAACCACACAATATCAGAAAGTTTCTACTTAAATTCATATCATTCTCTCTCTGATTTCATCCTATTCCTTAAAGAATCCAAAGATATATTGCTATTGGAGGTCTATAGGATCATTGTACCAAATCTGTAAGAATCTGTATTAAAGATACGACTACTTGTCATACTTTGTTGTTGTTTATGAAAAGGAGAAGGTGTTCTTATAGCCTGTGAAATCAAGAGGGTGTATCATGTAGCCCATGAAATCAAGAATGTATAGGTGTTCTTATCACTAGTAGAAAGCAAGAAATTATAGTGAAATTCAATGCAGTGCAGAACTAGATGTAGGATTGGTTAATCCAAACCAGTATAAAAATCTGAGTGTTATTTACTTTACTGCATTTTACTTTATTAATAACCTATTTCTGTTTGCAAGTTGAATAGATATAGTGTTAAATTCATAAGTTAGTTTTATTAATTTGAAATACATACTTTATCCCCTCTAGTGTTTAAATAGCCTTAAGATCCATTCCTAGATAATCCCCATTTTTCAACATCATAAGTGTTATATGCACACTACTTAATATTTTTAAGTACACATCAAATAGCTTTTATAATTAATATTTCAGAAATATTAATTATCTTAGTTAATTTATAACAATTACAAATTAATTAAATCGGATGAAAAGAGAGTATTTAATGTTTCAGTTGTGTGACTCTTAGGTGTAAATTTGATCAGCGATTAATATCTAATAATTCAAATATTAACATTCACACTTCACTTAGTAGGTGGTGTAACATTATGTGCATATTTATTACCTACTTTGTTTTAGTAAAATCCAATTTTACTTTATTAAGCATTACCTAGTAGTGACAATTATTTACACCAACTCTTCATCAAAACTATATCACTTTGGACTTATGGAATTTGATAATGGTCAAAATTCCAATATCGTCCATATTCAACTCTATAGTCCAAACAAAAATCCTTGGTTCAATAATAACAATTACTATTGACCGAGCTACTTTGGCTATAGATTTTGACTTTGAGTTGACTTCAGTTGACCGTGACACTAACCTCATATAATCAAGGAGACAAATCCTTTCTTGAATAGTGTTTCGCTTCCAATACTTCCACTAGACCCAACTATAGTCATTCGATGGACGTCATGCTACGATTTAACTATGACCAAACACAAGCTTTCATATTGAAGATCAACGGTATCCTTAAGTCAAGAAAACTAATAAACCAGTCATATCGATATTTTCTGTTTTACCTTAGTTATATTAACCAACAGAAAACTATCGAATGAGTCATTTTGTAGTTATCTAATAACTATCAGTACGTGATCACTTAGTGCCCCCAGCAGTCATGAGTAATACTGTCCAATATTTGAAGAGCGTTACATACTCTAGTCTTAGTGGATGCATCAATATCCAGTTTAGATGCATCTTGACTAGGAATATTCAAAATTATGTGTTTATTATATTGTGATACAATACTCACGATTACAACTATTGTATTTACTATCACAAACACACCATTTATGAATTTTCTGTTAAATATATTTTAATTAAAAATATAATTATTTATAACACATTATAACAAATATATAACAGAAAGAAAACACCTTTATTATGAACGAGAATTGATTACAGAGTTAATAATTTATAATAAATTACAAAATTTCCCATAGGGCATACACCTAACTCTATCTATCTCTCACTTGCACTTTGGGCTAATTATGGAATCTAAATCTCATCCCTTCAATCGGCTTCTCGAGAGTCAATCGAGCTACACCCTTAGTGAATGGATCTGCTGTGTTGTCCTTGATATCTATCCTTTGTATCACTACCTCTTTCTTCTCTACGAATTCTAATGAGGTGGAGCTTTCGAAGAATATGTCATGACTTCTTGTGTGGTTTAGGCTTCTTTGCAATCTTTATCACTGCATTGTTATCACGGAAGAATGCCATCAGATTCTCGGTATCGATAATCTCTTCGAGCTCACTCAAAAACTTACGCACCTAGACTGCCTCTTTAGTTGTTCATTAAGGGCAATGTACCTGGAACTCCACCGTCAAATCAACTAATGCATCTTGTTTAGAACTTTTTCAACTGACGGCTCTGCCGTTAAGTGTAAGGACATAACTAGACACCGACTTACTGTCATCAATGTCACTCTGAAACCTAGAGTCTATATACTCCTTCATAAGGAGGTCTCCATTTCCATATATGAGGAATAAGTCCCAAGTATTTCTTAAATACTTCAGTATACATTTTACAGCTGTCCAATACTTTTCTCTAGGATTAGACTACTATTTGCTTATGCATCTTAATGCATATGCCACATCCAGTTTAGTACATAGCATAACATATATTATAGATCTTATGGATGAAGCACAAGGGATCCTCTTCATATACTCTTTCTCCTTATCTGTATGAGGAGCATGCTTTTTAGAAAGGATGATTCTAGATTGCATTGGAATATTTTCATCTTGGAATTCACCATATTGAACCTCTTTAGTTTGGTATCTATGTATAGTAATCGGGACAATCCCAATAGCCTCTTAAATCTATCTTTATAGATCTTTATATTTAGTATATAGGCTGCTTCTCCCAAATCCTTCATGGAGAAGATCTTGGAAAGCTAAGCTTTCATTGATTGCAATAATGAGGGGTCATTGCCAACCAACGTAAAACCATTGACATATGGTACCAAAGCTTGTTTAAGTCTATAAATGGACCTTAACAACTTGTTCCATCTCCTTAAAGCTTGTTTAAGTCTATAAATGGACCTTAACAACTTGCAAGCCTTGCCCTCACTCTCATTAACTACAAAACCCTTTGGTTGTGACAAATAGACGATATCTTCTAAATCACCATCTAGAAATGTCATTTTACATCCATTTGCCATATTTCATAGTCATAGAATGCAACAATGGCCAGCATAATCTGAATAGACTTAAGTATGTCTATTGGAGAAAATATCTCGTCATAATAAACACATTGAATTTGAAGAAATCCTTTCGTGATTAGCCTAGCCATATAAGTCTCTACTTGTCCATCTGAATTTAGCTTTTTCTTAAAAATTCATTTGCAGTTGATGGGTTTTATCCCCTCGGGTACTTCCGACAAAGTCCATACTTTATTTTCCTATATGGAATCCATCATGGATTTTATTGCCCCAAGCCAGAGTGCAAAGTCTTTACTCTACAGTGCTTGTTGGAAAGATAGAGGAGTGTCATCATCTAAGACACAGTCATCCTTCTTACCATCTGTGAGAAAACCATAGTATCTCTCTAGTGTGCGAGATTCCCTACTAGACCTTCTAATATTTTATTATTTAACATGCCTAAGTTATTTCGGATTTACTCGTAAAATTATTGCTTAGTATGACCTTGTGCTTTGGTACATATGTGTTGAAATGGAAAATTCTAAATAATGATTTAAAATAGACTATTAGCATATAACAACTAATGTGTCTCGAAGTTAATGGGAGCAATATTAAATTTGTGAGTTTTTGGATATGAACCAAGAAATGATATGAAAGTACCATTCTATAAGCATCGAAATTGAATAAATATTTTGATAGAAACTTCGAATGGTTTGATTTTCAGTAAAAATGTAGAGGAAGCGTGTGTCCATATGAAAGAACTACTAAAAGGTACATGGATATTTCTAGACTATAAGTAAACAACATACTGTTGATTGTTAATGATGTACTTATGTTAAAATCAGTAATACTTTGGTTTCTTAGTACTCAATATTGGATTTGTAAATTGTGTCTTTTATAGTAAGTATAAAGGATATTGGGAATATCCCAACCGATATACAAAAACACCCTATTAAAATGTTTAATAAGGAACATATAAGGTAGATTTCTTATGCTTTAGCAATGAGAACTATCATACATGTTGTATTGTCTACAATATCATAATTTGCTTATGTATTTGATACGTGAAGCAATTGTCAAATTCAAATTAAGATCACTAAATGGTAGTTTAGAGCATTCTCGGTATTTACGAAATACTACAAAATTGTTTTATAGAAACAATGAACTCCCTATGAAAGAGTGTATGAACTCAAACTTCATGAGTGATATTGAGTATAACATATCAATATTAAATTCATGTTCAAATCTTAATTAAGAATTTAAATTTGAAAATGTTCCAAATAAAATATTATGGCTAATTCAATGAAAGTCTAAGTACATCACCTGATGTACAAATATAAATGCACAAATTTATAACAAAGTTATGGATGATTCCAAGTATTAAGAATACTAATCAATGTTATATGATAACAATATAATAATAAGAGCTCACTAGAGGTCGAGAAATATACTCTGAATAGTTCTGTATGATAAAGGGAGTTTATCATCATCGGAGAGAGTTGAATGACATAGTAGTTAATCAAACCAATATAGCAGATCCATTCACGAAAGGTCTAGCTCAATCTGTTCTCATCAAACTGATTGAAGAATAAGATAGAGATTCCATAATCGACCCTAACTGTAAGTTGGAGATTGATAGAGTAAGGGTTTGTCGTAGGGCAATTATGCAATTTATTATATATATCTAACTCGCTAAACAATCTTTTCAAAATAAAAGGTGTTTTATTTCTATTATATGCTTGATATAATATGTTATATTAATTAATTAATTAAATTAAAAGTATATTTAATGAAAAAATGCATAAATGGTATGTTTAATGATAGTAGTTACAATGCATTGTAACCATGAGTGATTTATCATAATGAAATAAACATACCGTTTTAAATATTTATAGTCAAGATGTATCGAGACTGCATATCGATGCATCCATTGATAATAGAGTATGCTCTCCAAATGTTGGGCACTGTATTACTCATGAATGCTTGGGGGCACTAAGGAGTTGCATGCTGATAGTTATTTGATAACTATGGAATCACTCACTCGATAGTTTTCTATTGGTTAATATAAATAAGGTCAAAAAATTATCAATATGACTAAATTACAGAGTTCTCTTGACTTAAGAATACTGTTGATCTTCAACGTGGAAGCTCTACTTTGATTATAGTCAAATCGTGGCACGGTATCCATCAAACGCCTATTATTGGCCTGAATGGAAGCATTGGAAGTGAAACACTATTTAAGAGAGGATTCGTCTCCTCGGTTATATGAGGTTAGTACCATAGTCACTAAAGTCAACTCAAAGTCAAAGTTTCTGGCCAGAGCATTTCGGTTAATAATAATTGTTATTAGTGAAATAAGGATTTTATGTTTGGACTATAAAGTTGAATATGGATGATATTGGAATTTTGACCATTATCAAATTCCATAAATCCAAAGTGATATGGTTTTGGTGAAGAGAATCGGTGTAAATAATAGCCACTACTGGGTAAAGCTTAACAAAGTAAAATTGGATTTTACCGAAACCAAGTAAACGATAAATTTTTCCATAATGTCACACCACCTTCTAATTTATGTGTGAATGCTAATATTTTAAATTGTTCAATATTAATCGCTAACTAAATTTACACCTAAGAGTCACACAACTGTAATGTTGAATACTCCTTTAACCACCCAATTTAATTAATTTATAATTGTTATAAACTAAATTAATCTAATATTTATGAAATATTAATTATAAAATTTTATTTGATATTCTGAACAATTTTAAATAGTGTATTTATAAGAGTTATAAATATATAGATCTATATACGATATCAGTATGCATTTAAATTAGACTTAAATGCAGCAATTATTATTTGGGCTTGAAATGGTTTTAGGCCTATATGATAGCATCAAATTTTGGCCATGAGTTAGCAAAGGTGAGGCCAGTCATATATAGTACATGGCTAAGTAGTTTGAGTTTGAAAAAGGCAAGATTTGGTAAAGAGAGAAAAGTGGATCCGATCCATTTTTTACTCCTTCAATGCTTCCTTTATTTACTCCACCAGGACCTTATTTTATTTGAACTAGAGAATTATTCTTTCTAAAGCCATAGTAGAGGAAAAACTAACCCATCGAAGCACCAAATATTTATAGGTTCAAATTGTATCAAAAGTACTTCAATTCGATTGATTGGTCAATGGTTTGGAAGCTAGCACCTTCTAATCTACGGATGGTATCAAGGAGCATCTACCATCGTTTCAAGGTGTATATCTCTTGGCTTTTGTAAAAGGTAATTCATCTCATTCATATGATATTATAATTGATTGTCGATACATATCATATGCTGTTAGGTTAAATGACGAATCTAGTATACCGACATTCTATCACATATTAGATGGTTGGACATATTTGTGCATCAATATATATATATATATAGTAAAAATATTATTTTGAATGCATACTGATCTTAAGCTCATGGCAAAAGAAATAAATAAAAAATTTCGAATTAAATAATAATATATATAATTTATAAACTAATAAATCACATTCTTAACATTAAAATCATAAAACAAATGTTTTCAAAATTTATAAAATTTTGTTTACATGTAAAAGTTAATGGGTAGCAATAACTAAAATTTTAATATATTTATTTATATTTATCGTGTATTTATATATTAATATTTCTATTTTTAACTAGAAATTGATTATATTAATAAATAAATACATATACATATATAAAATATCAAATTAAGTATAAAATTTTATATAATAACATTACATAATTTTCAGAATTTAGAGATGACTTTTTAAAAAATTTAACATTTAATTTTTGAACGGTTTTTATTTTTGATTTAAAATCATTTTATAAATCCGACTGAAATAAATAAATAAAAATATTTTCTAAGTTGAAAGCTTATTGTAAGTATGCACTAATTTATATATAAAAATTATTATTATATATATATATAAATATTTATACTTAAATAAATATTATACATATATGTAAATAAATATTATATACATACATACATACATACACACACACACATACATATATATATATATATATAATTTTTGGGCCAAGATCGTACTACAAGTATGTATAATTTTTACATCAAAATATTATATATATATATGTGCATGTATGTATATGTATATGTATACACATATATATTTATTTATTTATATGTTTGTATATTCATAAATACTTGTAATTAAATAAAATTTTTACATTACTCTCGAGTTTGCTATAGTAATTTATATATATAAATTTATGTTTAAAATTATTTTTATTAAATTAAATGATTTTATGATTTAATTATACGTATATGTATGTACATATATATATTCAATTATTTTATATAACTTATTATAATTATCAATTCTTCATAGTTATATATAAATGATTTTGTTTTACATATGTATAATTTTATATAAATATAAATATATATATAACATTTTGACGCATATAGATATTTTGTTTTAGACAGCATGCTCGAATACTAGAGGGCATAACATGTCCGTTGCAGTGTAAATTCTAGCATCTATACACGGGCATGTTAAACTTTGCACACATTATTATGTTATAGTGCATGTACACACATGTGTATATGATACACATGTTCAAATATAATACAAAATAATATAAAGTAAAACTTTATTTATAAAACTAAATAAAATAACGATTTTGTTTAACAAGAAATTTAGAAAAGTTATAAATGAATTGGACTTCAAAGATCTAATAAAGATCCAAAATGGTAATCTTTTTGAAATTCACCCATTTCTTCCGTCGCGAGTTGGCCGAGTTCGAACAATGGTATCAGAGCCTAATAGCACATATCGTCTAAATTAGTCATATTATGGCTAACTAATTAAGCTTACAACCCAATTAGTTAGATGTCTAAGAAAGGCAGTGTCTCTACTGGATTATTGGATAATTAAAGTACCATATCCTACCTAACTACCGGCTTACCCTGAACAATTTTGTGAGCCCAAAGGTTGCCTCTAATAGAAAAGGCCCACTTTGAATTGGGCATTGGGATAATTTCAAAATTGTTTTGAAATTAAAAATAAAAAATTTTAAATTGAAAAATTAATTTTAAAATAAGAAAATATTATAAATGTTATAATAAAGATTTCCAAATCATTTTGTATATTAAAATAAAAGTTTTAAATTTAAAAGTTAAATTTAAAATAAAATACACATTATAAAAGTTATAATATAAATTTTCAAAATATTTGAAAATGCTATAAAATTAATTTCAAAAATATAATTTATTAACAAGATTAATAAAAAATGAATTAATTAAATAAGTAAATTAATTAAATTTACATACAAGTACAATAAATATAATGATATATGTTATGTTGTCTTCAATTGTTTAAGATAATATGAGTATACATGTATGTGTAAAAGAATTTTCAAAAGTACTATAATCCAATTAAAATTGTTTAATTAAATAAATTAATTAAGAGTTAATTAATAAACTAAAATACATACATACATACATACATATATATATATATATAAGATATATGTGTATTACTATAAGAGTTATAGTATACATATTCAATATAATATGTTAAAATTGAATAATATAATAACTAATTATAAACTGTTAATTAATTAAATAAATTAAATAAGATTTAATTAATATAATGTTATACATAAAATATTATATAACTTAAATAAAGTATAAAAGTAATATAATAGTAAAACTTATATAATATAAATGTATAAACTAAAGGTGGAACATTAAAGAAACTCTAAGGCTCCGCTTGGGAGTTTTTTCTTACAAATTTTTACTGGTTTTGGATGGCTCTGTATTTCAGGTGCTGTGATAACCTTCGCTTATATTTTTTTTTCACATCGATTATTGTTGGTTATAAATCCAGTTTAATATGATTTTAATGGTAATTCTCAACCCAGCAAATTAGGGTGTTTTAAGGGGTTTTAACTTTTTTTTTCAATTATACCCCTACTAATCATATTGGAAAATTAATTTTCAAAAAACTAGAGAATAAATATAGGGGTATACATGTAATATTACTTTAGTGGAAAACTCTTAAAATCGGTGCATGTTAAACTCTCAAGTATGTATTGATAGGCTATAACAACACTTCATGCAAACCAATCAACACCACCGCGATCATTTACAGTCAAAACCGGTACTCTCAAAACCTCTCATATTCAATGCTACAAAACCCCCAAGCGGAGCCTAAATAGACTTAAGAAATAAATACATAAGTAAAAGTACATATACCGTGATTTCGGATGTGTCCGACACTTAAATCACGAGGGTACTTCATAAGAAATACATTATTCCGTAAGTTAATATCACTCAATTAAATATATTGAAGATTATGAATCTTTAATATAAAGTTGTCCTCTACCATTTATATATCAATAAATTACTTGCATACTCTTTGGTTGTTAAGTTTTTCTCAAGCTGGGGATGTTATGTGTAGTACTATTAATATATAGACTAGATAAGGTAAGATACTTATACATATTTATTGAGCTTTCCTCAAGGTATATATAGTATACTTAGGCCATTGTGAAATGGTGGAACGAGTGAACAATCTTTCTTTATTTGTTAAGCTTTCCTCAAGGTAAAGATGAGATTATAACGAGGATCACAAGGTTAGGAGTTATATGTGATACAGTCGATAAGGAGTTATCCATTGTATATGGGAGTGTGATTTGTTGAGCTTTCCTCAAGACCTGAATCCTAAGATATATAAGTCCTAACACTCACAAGTAAAGTCGAAATACTTCTATGCTTTGTCTTAGGGTTTGGAGAAACATAAAAGACTAGTGGGAGCCTTATTAGAAAAATGAAATGGTAATATTTAACCTTTCTAATATTGTAAGAACATCATAATTAAAATAATCTACTTCGGTAAATTCATGCATTAAATATAATTGATAAAATGTTTATCAATTAAAATATATAAAGGAACCGAATTAAATAGTAATAAAGAAATATTAAATATACTTACTAATATTGCTTGTTGACCCATGTAAGTGCCTAATTATACAACCACTAAATACATTCATGACTTAGTCATTTACTAGTTTACTTGCATGAAACCGTGTACTTTAGTCAATGAGTTTCGAACTCTAAAAGCAATACAAGAATATGGATATTTGATCCATATACGATCACATATAAATGTTATGTGGTGAATGGTTACAATTCGTAATGTATGAAATCTCGATGAAAATATTTCATTGAAATAAGCAAGTAAATTGTAGTGTGAGCTCATGTATTCAATACTGTAGATTACAATAATAATATTGTTAAGTTATATGTAATACCGGACTAAAGATTGCAAGATAGTTCTAAGAATTCGATCACTGAAATGTCAGTTTGATCATTTTACATAAGTGAAATTTATTTGATATTCTTAAAAATTAATGATGGTAGAGTTAGGGGTATACCCTTGGGGCAATGCTATAATTCATTATAAATTAATTAACTTTGTAATTGATTATCGTTTGTAATAAATGTGTTTTTCTTTCTGTTATATATTTGTTATAATATGTTATAAAAAAATTAAATATTTAATTAAAGTATATTTAGAAGAAAATCCATATATGGCGTGTTTGTGATAGTAATTACAAATAGTTGTAATCATAAGTATTGTATTTGTATCATAATATGATAAACACATTAGTTTAAATGTTCCTAGTCAAGATGCGTAGAGACTGGATATCGATGTATCCATTGAGACTAGAATACATAATGCTTTCCAAATGTTGGGCACTATATTACTCATGATTGCTTGGGGGCACCAAGGAGTTGTGTACCGATAGTTATTAGATAATTATGGAATGACTCGCTCAATAGTTTTCTGTTGGTTAATATAACTTAGGTCAAACAAAAAGTATCGATAGAACTAAAATACAGAGTTCTCTTAACTTGAGAATATTGTTGGTCTTTAACGTGGAAAATCTACTTTGATTATAGTTAAATCATGGCAAGGAGTCCGTCAAACGATTATGGTTGGGCCGAGTGGAAGTACTGGTAGTGAAACAATATTCAAGGGAGGATTCGTCTCCTTTGTTATATGAGGTTAGTACCATAGTCAACTGAAGTCAACTCAAAGTCAAAGTCTTTAGCCATAGTATTTTGGTTAATAATAATTGTTATTTTTGAACCAAGGACTTTGTATTTGGATTATAGAGTTGAACATAAACAATATTGGAATTTTGACCATTATCAAATTCCATAAGTCCAAAGTGATATAGTTTTGATGAAGATAATTGGTGTAAATAATAGTCACAACCGTATAAAGCTTAACAAAGTAAAATTAAATTTTACCGAAACCAAGCAATAAATTTGGCCAAAATGTCACACTACCTGCTAAGTGACATATGAACGATAATATTTGAATAGTTAGATATTAATTGCTAACCAAATTTACACTTAGGAGTCACACAACCGAAACGATAAATACTTCTTTGACCAAAAGATTTAATTAATTTGTAATTATTATAAATTAATTAATATTTGTGAAATATTAGCTGTAAAATTTGATTTTGATTTGATGAACAAATATTATCAAATGTATTTATTATAGTTGTAAATATATTAATCGATATACGATATCGATACGCGTTTAAATTGGATTGAAATGCAAAGTATTTGCTCGGGCTTTAAATCAGTTTGAAGCTCATATAAGTGCTGATCATATTCTGCTATGATAGGGGTATGGTGCAGCCATATGATGGTGTTAGAGAGACTTTGAGATGGAAGCACTACAACCTAGTTTCAGTAGCATTTATCTGTAGCATTTCAATTAAAATGCAACTAAAAAAGCTTCGGTCATCAAACTTTTTTCCCTCAACACTATTGAGAATGTTTATCGTCCAACCCGCTAATATTTTGGTGAAAGAAATGCATTATTACACAAATGCTTCATCATTCTCTTCTTTTCCTTTTCGTACAACTCTATGTATTTATGGAAGAAAACCTAAGTTTACAATCTTCCTCTCCACTAGTCACGAATTTATCGTCTGATCAACGATCTCACCATGGCGGCGACTACACTCACGACCAACTCACGTCAATCCACTACAGAAACACTCATTTTTGATTCGAGAAGTTGAATCCGACACATACCTCGATTTCCTTCTCTTTTAGCCAACCTGTTTCTTTCCATTTCTGCCTTTACTACTACCTCTTGTTGCTTTCTGAAAAGATGAACTCATAATGCTTCTTCCTTCTTTCAGTTTGGTCATGGATTATAGGATTTTTTATGAATTTGGTTATGTGATTACGAGATATGTAAACTAATTAATGATTGATCATGGCCTTTTTACGAATTTAGTCATTTTTTCGAAAAACTTTTGTATTGAAATGGTTAGATATTGTATTTGATTTGTGATTAATGCGTTTTTCAATTGTTTAAATACTATGATTATCGTAGTAGAAACTAAACAAGCCAACAACATGGTATAGTAGTATGTAAAACAAACTGGAATACAATCAGTATTTTTTAGTAGCCATTATTAAACACTACAAAAAATGTATGGTGGCATAAATGAAATGCTCCAAAAAATATATTATAGCAAACATAATCACTACAAAAAATATAGTAGTAAAGCACAAACTGTACAAAATATATATGGTGGTAATTTGAAAACACTGTTAAAAAGAAAGAAGGAATGATATGATAAACGCGACCAAAAAATTGTTATCTTTAGCAGCTGATAAATGCTACATAATAAAACTTTTCATAGCATAATGCTACAATATGCAAAGTTTTGGTAGCCTTTATAATAACGCGGCAGAAAGTTTAGGACTTTTAATAGCATGTTGTATAACAGCGTTTATCAAAACGCTACAAAATATTTTGGTAGCGTTTTTTGGATGCTACAGAAGGTATTTTTTGGTGTAGTGAGGGCTAAGATAGAAGAGAATTAGTAAAAGATACTGTAGGATTTTGATCCTAAAATATTTATAAATTATTCTCTACATAAGCTTCCATACCTACACTTGTTTTTGAATTTTTTTAGAGCCTCCATATACCCTCTACTTCTAGCCGAACTCTCCTCCTCTATCACTCTAATTTTTTAAGTTCAAATCAAATCAAATCAAGTGCTATTCAATAGCTAGTGATCAACGGTCCATGAACTAGCACTCTTCTGGATTGGAAATTAGTTCGAGGATCATATCTCATCTGTTAAGATGTACTTACAGGCTTTGGCTGTAAGGTATATTTCTAATATATTTCTAACATGTTTATAAATATTAATCTATATATAATGTTTATTTCATATATTATATTGGTAGTTAGGTGACGATTCCAACTGTTTGCACCGAAAGTTGGCACAAACACCCAATAGATTATATGTAGAGAAATAAATGAAGAAATCAAAATTAACAGAGGAAACAAGCAGAAACCAAGTAAAAAAAACGACAAATAGATTTATAGTGGTTCGGTGTTGAATGCCTATGTCCACTTTGATGAAATAGCTTTATCAATCACTTGAATTTCTGAGTACAAGAGGGATCAGATTGGAATCCGTGAATAGAATGGAGTACCAAGAAAACAACAATGTAAGGATCCCTAAAATGAACTATGAACTATGTATTTATAGGGGTAAACAACTGATTATCTTTTTGAAAATTCGCCAGCAGAATCTCCAGATGTAGATGAGGTCACCTAGAAAATTTCGAGGCCCAATTCCCAATATAGAGCGATCGGCCCTGATCGCTCTTCCCTGCCATGTGGCACCATGCGATCGATCATGTGGGTCCTCCCTATACTAGCTTCATGTTTCCAAAGTTGTTTGCATAGTTGTCTTCATGTTTTTAGAGATATCAATAAATTACCATTGAATTACTGATTCAAGCTGTTCATAGCCATAGTGATCCGATCCAATCCCCTACTTAGGGGAATGGATAGGTACCGATCCCTTGCCCATGGGAGGCACTAATCCATACTTACAATGTTCCGTAGAGTTTATCTCTTGGTTTCACTTGATCGTTATTTCATATTGTTATCTATGTTTGATCTCTGGATTCTGTGGTCACCTCTCTAAAATGCTTTCCTTGTCTATCATCAAGTCTAACTTGTCTAGTCTGTTCGCATGTAGCTGGGTCAAAAGGCCGGAAAAAACTTGCCTCCTAAAGTTCATCTTGTTTCGAACATGGTGTGCTTTGAATCGAAGCAAATTAGAGTCACCGTGAAGGATTCCATACAGTTTCCTGAACAATCATCGCCCTTCCGTTGTATTGTCTTTCTAAAAAGTTGTATCTCTTTCTATTCGCTGTGACGCTTGGTCGATAGCTTACAGTATAATTGTTGGATTGTAACTTATCGACACCATTCCATGTTCGATTCCATTGAGCTAATCAGTAGGGTTAGTAGGCCTCGATTATCTAAACTGGTTATCGCTTTGAGAATTTCAAGTGAGAATTTAACTTTTGTTGATTCATGAAATCGAATGTTGGGTATGTAACATGCACGTTCATTCATGTACACATTTTGTTAATGGCTCCCGAACACGTTCACACGTTTATGGGTCGTTGCCAATTTCATGTAGTTAAAACACAATTGCATTGCTATATCCTCCTTTTTTAAAACATTGGTAACGGACTAGTATGAATCCCCTAGGCATGGGATCAGATCCAATCCCATCACATATATGGACTTTGTTGATTTCAAGCTTGTGGGTTCGACCTGCACATGATATATAAACAAGGACTTAGCTTACTCTCTTTACTTATTTTATTTGCTTTCATAACTAAACTAATCCTAATCTTTTCTTCTCTTCCCTTCATTAACAAGTCTTCGAAATTTACCACCGCCAATCATAAATCTCCGCTAATCCACACTTTCATCCTCCTTGAATCGTTCGCCGTCACTATCAATCAGCCCTCCGCCTTTGCTAATCAAACCCAAGCACCTAACTTCGCAACTCGAATCAACCCTATCCTTCCTTCGCCCCTTACAAGCAAACTTGACCATCGAATTACGTAGGTGGGTTTGGATTTAGGGTGCATACGATTGTGTAATGAGACGATTGGGATTCATATTGGTCGTTTATTGGCATGGAAGGATCGACGTGGTTTCTGGAGAAGGAGTGAAGTGATGAAGAGGGAAACACAATCGATGTGGATATGGAGGAGAAGGAGTGGCTGTAAATACTGGGTGAAGGGATCAGTGGTTTATTGGAATGGAGATGAAATGGATTGGTCAAGTCCAGGCGATCAGTTTTAGGCATGCGATCAGCTGTGATATGAAGTGGAACGAAGTGATGAAGGCGACTAGTGATGGAGGGATCGGTTGCATTGTGGAGTAAATGAAATGGAATGGTGAAATTGAAGGGATTGGTTGTGATTTGGGAAGAGGGATGACATTGCGATGAGGGTTCGAAAATGCATAAGGAAAGACCGCCTATGTGAGGGATCGGGTGCGATCCCCTAGCTTAGGGGGACTTAGCCGTTTTTCAGTCCTGTTTGTGCACACTCGGACTTTTGGACTTGACCACATGGACTTGCATGCATGATCAAACCCGAACTCTACCATAAGAGCATGAACATGTGAACAAACTCGAACATGAACATTTGCATATCCAATGTTGACTTGAATTTGAACAATTGAACTCTAGAATAGGACTCGAACATGATTTTAGCACTTTGACTTGAATACTAATGCATATGACTTAGAATTTTATTGGACATATTTGATTGAATGCTTGAATTTCAAACTTAAACTCTAACTTAAATATGCATGAGATATGAACCTGAAAGCAAATATCATACTCCAATATGCTGATGACTGGTCCTGAAGCTTAGATAAAATCCACAACCATCAACATGAAAGCCGGTTGGAACAGTCAGCGATGACGGTCACTCCGACCAAATCCCAAAATATCATCACAATTGTTATTTTAATTCTGAATTGTTTAATACTATAATGCACAACATTGTATCACACCGCACTAGACTTAGTACGTGGGGAACAGGTTAATTTTTCTAATGATTACTATCTGTTGAGTTTGATAGCTATGGATTTCAGACGCTCTGAGCATTTAGCTACTACGGGCACTAAACAAACTTCTTCTTATGACAATCCCAATGTTGAGTCAAGCTCTGCAACAATATCCGCTCGAAACTCTCCAGACCATCAATCTAGACAGCCTGAAAGTTCTCAACAGGTGTGAGAAATTCCTTCGAACTTAAAAGCAGAAATTGAGCCATCTTCTGACACTATAGAAGATGTTATATTTTTAATGATCCAGAGGATTCCGTGGCTTCAAGGGTCGATGAGGCCTCTCTCCACAGACTGTGCATTAAACATGGGATTTCATACGAGGATGTACGAGTCCCGTCTCGTAACAATAGGGCTCACTTGCCCTCGGAAGGGTATAGTGCATGCAACAAGTTTCACTACACCAAACATGCCATTTTGTCACACTTTTTTCGTTTCATTTTGTCACGGTTATTATTGTTGGAAATTTGTAACGGTTATTATTGTTACATTGTATTATCACGGTTATTTCCGTGATAAAATTTGGGTTTTTCATAATTAACTAAAAAACATTGGATAGAGTCATCATTTATTTTTCAATCCTTGCTTCAGTTGTTTGTCACGCTTCTGGCTTCTATCTTTCTTCCTTAAATCTAATTAGGTTAAAGCCGTCGCTCCAGCCTTCCTTCGTTGCAAGTCGCCCGCCTATCGCCGTAATTTCAAAGCCTCCTTCCATCTCTTTCGCCAAATCCGCCCATCTCTTTCGCCAAATCCTCCCTTCTTCAAAGCCAGGTAATAATTTTCGTTTTTAATTTGGTTTTGTATGTTTTAAGATTGTTTATTTAGGGTTTTGTATGTAATTCAATTCGATTAAATACCTATTCACTCCAGTGCACTTTTGAAGTGATTGTTTATTTAGGGTTTTTTTCAATAAGGCGTAAATTGAATCTGTTTTTCGCATGATTCTGGCAAAAATTGACAAGTAAATTGACAATTGACAACAATATGTATAATAATAGCTTTGGACTATGATGAACTGCAGTAAAGAAATAGAATATAAAGACAGTTGATATAGTAGTAACTCTAAAATGCAGACAACAAACTGAGGTTATAGAACTTGCATGTTGAAATGAGTTGAGTTGCGGATTAAGAATTATAGAAATCGACAATATATAGAGTTGAAGAGTTCGGTGATGATTATTTTTAATGTAAGATTATTATATGAAAAATCAAAACACGGATTTGATAACTAAAAAATTTGAAAGCAAAATAATAAATTTTGAACATGTACCTCCTGCTCCTCTCCATTTATGCATGTATTATACAGTAGTCATGAGTGTTAATATAAAATTGCAAAGAAGCATCGGTATTGAAGGACTGACACGAAAACTTGTTACTGTGCTTCAAAATAAAAAAAACTGACACAGTTTAACTTTACCAACCATCTAATAGTAGGAAAATGTATGCCGTCAGTCTTGCAGCACCCTTTCAGTAGACCGGTAGAAATAAATCAAGTTGTTTAGTTGTAGAATGACGTAATGTTACTATTAAAATATGGTGCAAACATCGTACAAAGGTCATAACAAACTGACTGTTGCAGTAGATCTTAACAATAGCTAAAAGTATAATGTGCCAATAATTTTTTCATTTAACAGGGTAATGGTAAAAATTTGACGCCTTTATTGTTGATTTTTGGAGTGGCATTTAGCTTCTTCCACCTTTTAAGCATTTTATAATCCATTATTTTTTGGGTTTGCTTGGATTTATAATATGGCAATGTTCAGAAGGTCTATGTAATGAGAAGATGTTTAATTTGGCTATGGGTATTTATAGAAGCCGAATCCAAAATTTTCTTTTATAAACCAACTAATTTAACTATTCCTTTTGACATCTATTTTTAGTTGCATTATTGTTGTTACAGGCTTACAACTGTCCTATGACATTTGTTTATTTTTATTTTTGAGAATGCTACATTGAATATATTTCTTTATATGTTTATATTACTAGGACCATGTTATGCTACCTATTTTTTGTCCCTGTACTTATCAGTAACACGGGAGTCATTTTCATTTACAACTGTTGGATATAGGATTTTATGGCCTGAAAATCAACTTTGTTAGTATGGAACAAGAGTGATTATTGTGTATATCACCATACTTTCTCTTGGATATCTAGAATATAAATACCTTAACCTTAAAAATTATCACCAATAACTACTGCTTGTTGAGCAATAAAACCAAATTTCACTAGCTAAAAATTCGTTTATATACTTATTAGAGTTATTTACTCCAAAACTTTTCTGTGTAGTATTTTGAATTGTCAAAGCTTTAAGTTTTTGTTTTACATGTGATATGTTTGCATGGTTTGATTTTATAGTTTTACTTTGTGAAAATGATAAAAGATGCTTGTGAACACGATAGATTAAGAAACTTACCGAATGGACAGTGAAAACAGTGACTATTGGTTTATTTTGAAAAAAATTCATGTATTAATTTTTATCATAAGAATATCGGTAAACTATTTTGAAAATTTTGGAATTTAGTAGTTTGATACATATCGCATTGTTTCATGGCTATTGGTTTATGAAGATGATATTGCAGAATTCAGGAATTTTTAAGCTCTAGTGTAAGTTCTTGTTATATATACATGCTTTTGTTTCACTCTTTTCCTTCGGACTTCTTACCAGAGAGATTTTCCCACAAATTACAAACCATAACTTGTCTTTATGTCTGCATGGATTGCCAGGCTGTGAAGATGGAAAGTATATGTGGGCAGTGAGATTGAAAGCTACCCTTGATAGGGCTAAAAGGCTTACTGAAGAATATTCAGAAGCCCTCCTTCAGAAATACCCTGATAAAGAAAAGGTATAGACTCTGAAGATAATCTATCTATAGTTCACAAATTTTGAACTTTTTTCTTCTGAATTTGCTACAATCCCAATTTTATTTACTGCTTTTGATTACTACTGTGATTACTTGGATATTTTTTGATTGCATGTGTTGCATTATCTTTCCAGCTTTCATGATATTGGAATAATCTCCTTAAAAAGTGTTTACAAGTACTGAAACAAAGCTCATTTACACACTTCTTTAAATTCTAAGAACAACTAGAATCTAATACAGGTACATATAAACCAAAAAAGAACTTGAATCCACCATAAAAAAAACTTATATAAATAGTACGCATGTCTCATACTTCTAAACTTGAAAGTTTTGCATTCACCCAAAAGCTAGCTGCCTATGCAATCTATAACACAAACAACAAACATTTTATGATAACAGTAATCAAAATAAAACATGCAAGCATAATAAAATTTGTGACTGTACAGAGCAAATGAAGCATACATGATTAGTCGCAAGCTATCTTCCTTTTCGCTGAAACCAGCATAAGGAAAATTGAAAACAATTCTATCAAATTTTCACGACCACAAATCATTATAAATTCTCACGTAGTTTACATCAATGCCGAATAAAACTGTTGCACTATATTTTTTAAGTTCTTGCAAGCTAAAATTTTCTTTTTTGTACTTTTTCAACACATCATCTACACAATGAAAGAGTATCATAAATCTTTGTGTGTTGGAGAAAAACCAGTCTGTAGATTCTCACATAGTAAATCTCTTAGAAATAACAGTCATGTTTAACCACTTATTACCTTTTATTTTGCTTACAGGTATTATAAGCTCGGTTGTTGATGATTTGAAGATTGATTTTTGCCTTGCAGGTGTTATAATTTTCCTTTGCTTCTTTATAATCAATATATTTAGCAAATACATGGTTAATTAGTTAATCATTTGTGGAAATATCGGAACGATAATAAATAAATATAAACTATTCCTTTGTAGGAAGGTAGTTGTTTTTGAAATTGTTGGTGAAGTGCCATATTTACATCATAATCTTTTGCAAGTGTATTAGTCCTGATATTATATATAATTCACTGAATTTAAACTTAACACAGAATTCATTAAAAAAAGACTTTTCTCTGATGATTTTTTTGTGACTTTATTGATGTTTGAAGAACTTAGGCGTATTCATCTAATAACTTGCTCTAGTTATAACCATGTTAACCTTCCTATGTGAGTGTGGTAAATGTGAAACTCAAATCAAGTTATAATACATATTAGAGAAATGATGATCTTACCGTGGAAATAAATTTGATTTTAAATAAGCACGTTTAATTTAATAGAGATAACTGAATTTTTTTTCCATAAATTGACGAAAGAAAAGTATTTTGAGTGAGGGTGAAAGATGAGAATATAAAAAGTGAAATACTCTTTTTTTTTATATAATAGCATAGATAAAAAAGATAAGAATTTATTTTTTATATAAAAACAAAGAAATGAGAAATGAAGTAGGACATGAAACAGCGAGAAAGCTGATAGTGAAACTCAGTTTTAATAGCATAATACAGAGATGTTCATGATACTGCTTCTAGAATCTTCTTCCATATGGATTTCATTGAATTCTGGAAATCCTAAAGAATTGCCACCTTCGTTGTTGTGAGTTACAAGTAGTTGACAAAGTCTTCTTATATCTTCATATTCTTTGCTGATAGATGGAAAGAAACAACAAGTGAATTAATTTGCAATAAATTAAATGGATAAAAATAATATCATATTTCAAGAAAAGAGACTCAAATGTTTCCAAATATACATTGAACTTTCAAGTTAACTACTAACTGAGGATTCCATGATGACAATGGTGGTTTTAAAACATCAATGACCAAGGTGGCTTACAAGTTATAAGCAACGGTGGTTTTAAAAGCTGATGATGGTATAAGAAGCATAATAACTATGTACGCACTTCTGCCCAAGCTTACAAGTTATAAGCAATGGTTCAGGTCCATTTTCCGAATTTATAGTATAAATTGTTCATAGGTTTGACTTATTTTGGATAAAACTGACTACTAACTTGGACAGTGGAATGCGTGGTTGCAATTCCTGGCTAGCTCCATGAATTTTATGACAAATGCCACCCAAGATAGTAGTAGACATGATTGAACTGCACTTAATTTATGATCTTGGAAGGTTTTGTTTTCATAGTATTAAGCTAGAAAATAATTAACTTATTTTCAATAAGCCTAAAAGCTAGCCTTCCCAAATTTTACTGCCATAATGATCATGTAAAGTTTTTGAATCTAAAGCGGAAATTAGAGTAGAATTCAAGGAACCTCAGTTAAGTTGGTACCTTTTCTGCACCTTAATTATGTTTCTTTTTGCCTCTGAACTGCTAAGGTCGTAGCTGCAAAGATAAGAATCATGTCAACATCAAAAGCATGGAGCAACATTATTGTTAACCAATCACAAAACCTTACATGTCATTGAGAGGAAAATCTATTGAAGTATAACAAACTAAAATTATCGTGCTCAATCTTTTTATACATTAAAACTGATAACAAACTATTATGATAAAGGGATAAAAAATCTTGATACAAAAACAGAATTGAATGATAGATTATGTAACTCCTGTGAAAAAAATGTGATGTTAAGAAATGCCAAATGCGGTGTAGAATTAATGACATACCAGAATCCTTAATTAGAACATAGGTGCTTTGAACCCCTGTATAGTTGTACAAATTTCTTTTGCAACTCTCTTACCAACGGTTGTTTTTTCAATTGGGATATTATAGACCAACTGAATATGAAAAATAAGAAATTGTTAAAGCAAGAACCATCCCACCGTATCATTCTCCGGTTTGATAGATATGTATAACTTTGAAATTAAAATGATAACTGAAATGCTACTTTAATTATGCATATTAGAGAACTGTTTGCTTAGTTTTTCTTCAAAAAGGATTGCTACTAGTGAATTAATTTGCTTTGAAAGTTGTTTTTTAATTTGGTAAGACAATTTTATGGCTTTTGTGTAATGGATTTATTTGTTCAATATCTTGTATTGTTACTGTACTGGGAATTTAGCATTTTTTTCTTCCTTCATTTATGGTCTAGAAACTTACAATCTGCCTTTTCTCTGTTATGTAACGCTTAATTGGATTTGGATTGAACTGGCAATGCATCTTATTAGTTGTTTAATCTGTGCATCACTCTGCTATAATATGTTGTTAAGTTTGATTATATATTTTGTATGCAATGCTAAGTTGATCACCATTTGCACGAAAGTTTCTAGATATTGTTCATTTCATGCATTTTTCAACTGAAACATGGTGTTGTTGCAAATTACAATATAAATCATCTTATCAATTTGTCAAATTTTCTTTTAAACTGATAGTTTGTTATGGCAACAGGTCTATATGTAAAATGAATTTTGATGTTTATTTAAATTAGTTTACCTTTTGGTTAATTATCTTCTCAGACTGATATTATATTTAATATGTGAATTTTTAGTTAGTGTTGACATTAAGTTACTGCTTTGATCATTTCTTTCCTGAAGGTAAAAAAACAGAATGAAGGCTATGGAGTAGGTTAGTGTTGACATTAACTTAGCCCATCATGTTCCTCAAACCTGTAGGCATAAAACTGAAAACAAGAATCATGAATAATGAAGGTTTAACATGTCCATTATGATTTGGTAGCTTATTCGGTTTTAAGCTACACCTTTGAGAAATTTTGTGTACTAAATTATTTAATTTTTCCTTTTTTAAAAAGGTAATATGGGTCCGTAGGCGACAGTCTTTTGTTTAGAGTCTCAACTAGTAGTTTCATTAAATTTCTACCTTAGTTTGATTTAGTTGGGTACTTCTGGAAGTTTTTTACTTTGCAATTGTATGTCTTTTTATGCCTCGTTTGATAATGCACCTATGTTTTGTTTCAGTTTCAGTTTCAATTATATATTTAACCTCTGTTATGTAATTTTACATCTTTACAAAATTATGAATTGTGTAGGCATTGATAGAAGCAGCCGAAGAAAGACAAAAATCGGAAGCTAGTGTTAATGGAGAAGATGGAATAAGAAGTTTAGAAGATTTTGAAAAAGATCCCGTTGCCGAAGCTTTTCGGGATGATAAAAAGCGAAGCTATTGCCGAGCTATTAGCTCTACGTCTGATGTAAAGCAAGTAAGACTCTCTCAAGCTTCAAAAGCTATTACCAATTACAAAGAGAATGCAAATCAACAATGGAAAACAAAAATGCGTGAAGAGATGAAAACAATGAGTTTAGCTATAAATGATATGAGACAATGTATACATATGCTTGTAAATCATATTGGAGGAAATGTGCCGACACCAAGAGGAGAAGCTGCTTCTAATATAGAGCAAAATTTCAACAGTCCTGGAGATAGCTTAGGTGCTCCACTAAATGGAATAATGAGATCTTCTACGAGAGAGAAACAACCAGTAACGCTATTGTCGGTAGATTTGACGGAAGTAGCAAAAGGACACATTGGGACGCAAAAGATATGTCATGGTAGAAAGGTGGTTGAAGGAGAGCAAGTTGTTTGGGTGGAGAATGTTTACATTCCAGAAGCTTCAATTTATGAAGCACCACAAAATGGCCATTACACACTATCCGAATTAGTTGAAGGGGGTTTTGTGATTTGGCCCGAGTATCGTTTGCGTTATTAGTAAGTTACTGACCACTATGTAGTTATATTCTGAAACTGTGTTTTAAAGTTTGTTATATGTACTATGCTTGTATGCTATAATTTGTGGTGTTGGTATGAAGTATCCTTTGTGGTGTTTGAATGAAACATAAATGTTTGGTGTTGTTCTAATTATTGATTGAATGGTTTCTTAATGTTAATACTATATATTTTTTTGTATAGATTGTTTGTAGCTGTAATAAAATATTGATGCTATATAGTTTGTTTGATACTGGTTTAGTTATCACGGTTATAATTTGCATTTGTCACGGTTATAAGTGTGAGAAATTACTATTTTTATAACGGTTATAACCGTGAGCAAATACTATTCTGTCACGCTTATAACCGTGAGAAATTACTATTTTGCAACGGTTATAACCGTTAGTAAATACTATTCTATCACGGTTATAAGTGTGAGAAATTACTTTTTTGTCACGGTTATAACCGTGGGTAAATACTATTCTATCACGGTTATAAGCGTGAGAAATTACTATTTTTGTCACGGTTATAACCGTGAGCAAAAGTGTGACTGAATTTGCCCACGGTACTTATTTTAACGGTTATAACCGTGACAAATTAGTTTTGTCACGCTTATAACCGTGAGGAAATTGCCTTTCTGGTGTTGTGTTTATATGTTGGGCAGGTTGTGTTCCACCTTTCAATCTATTCATTCAAAAACTGGTACACTATTTAAGATTGGTGTCGGCTCAGCTACATCCGAACAGCTACGCGTTTCTACACTACACGTATATGATATTCCTTGAATTCTTATATCATGAGCCGACTCCAGAAGACACCAGATTCATTTACAATCTTAAACAGTGAAAGGTAAGCCTCTTGTACACTTTTGTCGAGTTAGTCACCAACTGCCAGGTCATAACTGGTGCTTGGAACAAACTGAGTGCTTTTAGAATGAATGGTTCTATGTGCACTGCCTACCTGGTTTGTAGGACGGTGGCTGGAAGGACGTAAGTGTCGCTTCAAACTTAACTTTAAGTGCTATTATTCAAGTTATATCCAGAACTAAGCAGTTTTTATTATTGAATATTACAAGTAGCCATCCACATCCCACCGGCGACATGTACTCGGAGGCGGTTTCAGTGGTAAAAAAATATACCGGTGGCGGATAGGGACATCAGATCTCTTCTTACCGACGAGCCCCGTTTTATCTTTAGCATATTAGAAGAAGGTCATCGTACCGGGTTGCGAAGGAACACTAAGGGTGATGTGGTAGAAATAAGAGGCGTCGTTGGGCAAGGAGATGGCGAAGTTAATCCTGTCATGGCCCCAGTCGAAGGGGCTCAAGATGTCGCCGAGGAAGGCGAGGTGAAGGGCGATGCTAATGAGCCCGGTCATGATGACATGAGCTCAAGTCATGAGCCTGCGGTTGGATCCTCCCAAGACCCACACCTCCTCGCCTGAGAAAAGAGAAGAAGAAAAAGGCTCGTTTATAAGCTTCATAGAGGGCGCGTCTCTAAGAAATCCAAGTCAACCTCTGCTGCTACGAATCAATTTAGCTCTCTGCCTTCAAAAAATTTATTTGGTGGATTGTCGGACATCCCAATTCCAGATGATGTTGGGAATTATGATTTCACCAGTTTATGCCTCAGGGGCTCTGAATCTCCTATTCGATTCGGCGTTGACGTTCCTCCAACTAGCATAGGAGAGATTACTCCAGCTAGCAAAGCTCTAATAACTGGTCTGTTGGGGGGACACTAGGACACTCATGATCATGTGTACTGCATGGCACAACACTTATCCATCTTTAACGTCAATGATTCTTATAAATTTTCATTTTTTTTGCTGGCTCGATGGGATGCCCCTGTGACTATGATCACTTGAAGAGATCAACATACTCCCAACCATCTTATTTTGGGCCTAGTCAAGGTCTGAACCTTGGTCAAGAAAGAGAAGGTCATAAAGGAAGAGAAGACCGAGGCCGAAGCCACCAATCCAAGGTCTCGTCGCCCATGCATAAGTTAAAATTTCAGTCTTCTTATTACAAGGGTGCCGATAAAAATTTCACTATATATAGCAGTAGCAAGTCACTACCTCATGCTCCCACTTTGGCTACTACACCCGAGCAGCATTTGGGTTCTTCTAGCACCCGTCGATCTTCAGAATGACAGTCTAGCGCAGTAGGTCTTGATACAACATCCTGCAGGCATGAGAAATGTCCCCTTGCAGCTCCACCTGTTCTTGATGCCACTGTTGCAAAAAAGATGGTTGAGCCCTAGGCCAGTTTTCCTAAGTTATGTTTTCACGATTTCATGTTCGTTCCTCCTATCATTCGATTCTCGAAGAGGCTAAGAACCTAGTGCTCGCTTATGCTAATGACATCTATATCCGGCACAATACAACTCTCCGTGTGGCTGAGAGAATTTATGAGGTGTCAATGGAAAGGAAATACAAAATTAAATGCTTAACTCTCGAAACGATCCATGAAAAGGACATCATTAAGCACTTGGACGAGGAGGTCAAGCAGTTGGGTAAAAAGTTGGCTGATGCTGGTCTTCTGAAGCTATCGAGCATTTAATGAAAGTGCACCAAGCTGAAATGGACACTGCCATTTGTCGCAGTGGTGCTTTAGCCTTTGAAAAAGACGTCTTACAAAAAGAGAAAGATATGTTGAAAAAAGACAACGATCCCTTGGCCTTTCGTATTAAACTGCTTGAGGAGGAGCTTGAGAAGGAAAAGCAAGAGAAAATTTAGGCTCAGCTGGAGACTCAACGATATCGTGAGGAAATCATTGAGGCTCGCGAAACTAAAATGGATATTGATAGACAAATTGCACTGATAGAAGCCCTTAAGGAAGAGGCTAGAGAGGCTAGTTGAATAGAAATAAAGGACGAGTTCGATCCTTTGCTGATATATTACGATGCTTGCGTCCTCATGAATCGCAACCTCCTCTTCCTTGGAGAGGGGTATCCTAAGTCGCTTGTCAAAGCCTGGGACTATACTGTAGATCTGAAAAAGAAGTCCCTCGGTGGTGTTGAAGTGGATGAAGAGCAGCTCATGCACGAAATCTTGCATGATGAAGAGCCCGATGAACTCAGGGCTGCTCAGCTCAGTTTACTCAGTGATCCAATGACCGTCGAAAAGGGGGAAGATAGCGGTGAAGCCTCAGGATCTACTTCCCAGGACCCTCCTACTACTCAAGCAACTGATGCTTCAATTTCTCATTCCTCGACAAAGGATGCAGACTACGATCCAGATCAGCCAAAGATGTACAAATCTTTTGGGCTGTTTCCGATTTTGGAAGGCGGCACTGCAACTATGATTGAAGGCTAATTTGGAAAAGGTATATCTCTCACTTCTCCTCCATTCGAGAAGGTTTACATCTCGCATTCGATAGTTATGGGTTTACCCATTGATCTTCATGAAATTACAGGTCCATCGTCCATGCTCCTGATGATGATGTTATCCTGGGACAACAGGCGCTGACCACGGGGTCCATGCCGTCACTGTACAGGTGGCTCTAACTGATCGACCTGTTGAGACTCTTGGTCCGGATGCTAAAGTCATAGAGGATCTGAATGAAGAAAAGACTGATGACCAGCATGGCTAGGATGAAACAGAGGATGTCGTAGTGACTTATGGCTCTGAACACACTGGTAAAATTATCATGAAGAAGAGCATTAAAAGGGAGGAGCTTGATTTGCGAGCCAAGAAGGAGAGCACCGAAGTGGATATTACTCTGCTCCAAGTTATACTGTCGGGCGGTGTCACTCCTGAGGAGGTCAACCCTTCTGTATCCCAAAGTGAGACTGCTTCTGCTCCAGTCTCTGGAAGCATTTCTTATAAGGGTAGCAAGGGAAAAAGAAGGTCAAAGAGGAGAGGACGAGACGGTAGCTCTGGAGAGTCCATCCTGAAGAAGCCTAAAAAGATGAGAAATAGCCATCAAATTGGCTTGGGTAGTGCATAGTTAGGTAGCTATTTTCTTTTTGTTGGCCGCGATTGTGCGGATATGGCCCCTGCTTTTGAAATTTAGTTTCTGAAATAAACTTGTACTCAGTTTCCAAGTTTCCGGTATGTGAATAAAAACTCATTCGTTTCTGTTGAGCTTTTGGATGAAACTTGCTTATGTCTTCGAACTATTACGTTTTTCATTCAATATACTTGTAATTCATTGCTCGTCGTTCAAGTTGCAATGTCTTTCGGTCACCCATTGCTTCAGACGTCGATCCGACAAATCCATCTCAAGGCCTCCTTTCAATTGTGGCCTTATGTTGTATCAAATACTAGGTGCAAGACACAGTGTTATACTGTCATATTCAGCAGTTAATCTGCCCCAGTCTTGGGTTGGCGGAGTTAGTTCGTGGGTGGTCGGGTCCCATCCATAATGAGTTTATACTCCTCCTGTCAAATTCAGGCCAGAGTTGGAGAATGAATGGTCGAATAGCACTCATTCATTTTGTTTATACTCTTATCCGCACTCTGGGGATTGAAGTTGTTCTCAAAATGGTCGAATCACATTTCCTTTGAATAATTCCCTAGCTCCCAAGTTTGGGGAAAAAGTCAAAGAGTGGTCGATCGTATCACGACCAACTTTACTTTACATTTTTCCCATATAATTGGGAGACAGAGTTAGTAACGGATGGTCGAGTCACACCCATTCTCTGTCTTATACTCATCCTATCGGATTGAAGGCGAGAGTTAATGGATGAACGATCGAGTCATGTTCATTTTGTTTAATTCGATTATGGACCCGTGTACTTGGTTGGCACCAAATTACGGGTACTTCCTGGTTTATATTAGGCATATGTAAGTTGGTTGCATATCACAACTATTATATTACGCACAAACAATTCACAGATATGGAGCAACCTTCAGATTTTATTGCAAATTGAAAGAGAGAACGATAGAGTATGTCTTATAACATAGCTTTGAACCAAAATGTAAAAGCAAATCCTAAATGAAATACAAATGAATGAAACAAAACTAAATGAAATAGCATCATAAATGCTTGCTATTTCATGCTCTAGGGAGTTTTACGCCATCCACGGTCGCTAGTCTGAAAGTTCCATCTCCAAGCTTCTAATTGATGACATACGGTCCTTCCATCTTAGACCCATGTTTACGAAGCTAGGAAAGATCCATTTCATGACAAGATTTCCAATTTCAAAGGTCCTAGATCGGACTTTAGCATTGTAGTACTAGGCGACTTGGTGTTCGTGTGCAGCCGCCCTCAAGTCAGCTTCTTCGTGCTTCTCATCAACCATGTCTAGAGATTCCAAAAGGAGATCTATGTTAGTTCTGGGGTCATAGTAAGTCACTCAATGAGAAAGGACTTCAAGTTCTATAGAAATCACAATTTTAGATCCATAAGCAAGGGCGAATGGAGTATGGCCAGTCGCGGACCTATGGGTGGTTCTGTATGCCCATAATGCCGATGAGAGCTCATAACCCACTTGCCTCTAGCCTTTTCCAGATGCTTCTTTAGAATGGACTTTATGATTTTATTAACAGCTTTGACCTGTCCATTAGCTTGAGGGTGAGCAACTACCGCAAATCTTTTCTCAATATGATGTTGGCGACAGAAGTCTTTGAATTCAGCACTGTTGAATTGGGTCTTGTTGTTAGTTACGGTTGCTTTGGGAAGACCAAAATGACAGATGATTTTTTAAACCACAATATTGATTACTTTCTTCATTATGATCGTGGCCAAATGTTCAGCTTCAACACATTTAGTGAAGTAATCGACTGCTATGATGGCGTACTTCACGCCACCTTTGGAAATCGGTAAGGAGCCAATAATGTCAATACCCAAGTAGTAAATGACCATGGACTAACCATCTGAGTAATTTTCGCCAGCGAGGCTCTCAGAATCTTTGAAAATATCTAGCATTTGTCGCATCTTCTAGAATAATTGACCGCCTCTTGGCTGACGGTTGGCCAGTAATAACCACAACTGAGTATTTGCTTTACTAGGGTTTGCACCTTGGTGTTATCACCACATTCTCCTTCATGAACTTCTCCTGATACTCGCTTGATTTCATCGTTGGCAATACACCAAAGCAGGGGGACGGAGAAACCCTTTCTGTAAATGACCCTTACATGAAGGATGTATCGTGAAGTTTTACAAAGGATCTGTCATTTTTCATTCTTCCGTTCGGGAAGAATTCCCCTTTGCAGGTAGTCTTTAATCAGAGTCATCCATGACTCCTTCTCAGGCTTCGTCTCTAAGACCCAATCAATCTCCATTTAATTAATGCTCGGAGCACTGAATATTTCAACTGGAACCGGGCCCATTTATTGTGCATCCTCAGAATTGGCCAACTTGGCCAGCGAGTCAGCTTTCTTATTCTGCTCTCTGGAGATGTGTGTAATGGTGTAATGCTCAAAATCAGTTAGTAGCTCTTGGACCCGGTTGAGGTAAGGATCAATTCGCGCTCCTTTGGCCTGATATTCTCCCCTGACTTGATATACTACTAACTGGGAATCAAAGAAAATTTGCAGAGCATTTACTCCCAGCTCTCTAGCCGTTTAATCCCAGCGATCAAGGCTTCATATTCAACCTCGTTATTCATCGCAAGGAAGTCAAGTTTTGGGGCGAGTAGATCTAACATCCCTCAGGAGTTACCAGTATAACTCTGGTGCCAGAACACCGATGGTTGGATGCTCCATTCATGTACATCTTCCATTAGATGGTAAGTTCTCTACTACTCTCTGAAGAGTCTTCTTATGTGGTGAATTTGGCTATAAAGTCTGCCAGTGCTTGTCCCTGGATGGCTTTTCAAGGGAGATAAGTGATATTGAACTAGCTCAATTCAATGTTCCATTTAAGTAACCTTTTTGGCGTCTCGGGTCGTTGTAGGACACGTCGTAACGGCTGGTCGGTGAAGACATTGATGGGATGAGCTTGGAAATAAGGGCAGAGCTTTCTTGATGCAATCAATAGGCAGTATGTGAGTTTCTCTAACTTCGAATAGTTTCTTTCAGCACCTATCGACCGCTTGCTAACATAATATTCCAGCCTCTAGATCCAATCCTCTTTGCATAGCAGTGCGGCATTTATGGCATGTACCGACACTGCTAAGTAAATATACAAGTCTTCATGATCCAGGGGCTTGGACAAGATGAGGATCTCTCTAAGTGATATACCATAGCTTGGAATGAATCAATACAATCCATTTGAAGTTCCTCTTCCCTCTCCCGATCAAGTCGAAGAAAGGGATGCACTTATCGGTAGCCCTGGAGATGGATCGACTCAGGGCGGCGACCTTCCTATTTAGGCTCTACACCTGATTAATTGTCTTTGGTACTTGAATATCTCTGATCACTTGAATCTTCTCGAGATTGGCTTCAATTCCTTGAGAGTTGATAATGAAACCAAAGAATTTCCTTGACAACATCGAAAAAGCATTTCAAGAGGTTAAGTTTCATTCCATATTCCCGGAGAACACTGAACATCTCTGCCAAGTCATGGATGTGGTCATTTGATCTCCATGACTTCATGAGCATATCATCCATATATAATTCCATTGATCAACCGATCTGGTGTTTGAGCATCCGGTTAACCAATATCTAGTAAGTAGCTCCAATGTTCTTAAGTCCAAAAGGCATCACAACGTAGCAGTATTATCCCAGGTCGGTAATAAAGCTGGCGTGTTCTTGATCTGGGATGTGCATCGGGATTTGATTGTATCCAAGGTACGCATGCATGAATGAAAGCAGTTCATGTCCAACGGTTGAGTCTACCAGATGGTCGATCCTCAGAAGTGGAAAGCTTCTACTGGGCACCCCTTGTTCAGGTCTGAGTAGTCGATGAATGTCTGCCACTTTCCATTAGCTTTTCCCGCAAGAACTGGGTTGGATTGGGTAGAGGGCGTTGTGGATAAACCCATTGTTTTTGAGTTTATCCACCTCCTTTTTAAGTGCAGTAGATCTCTCCGGATCTATGCCACATCATTTTTGTTTCACCGGGACATGCCTCAGGTCGATGTTCAATGCATAGCATGTGCTAGTCGGCGAGATCCCATACATGTAAGAATGGGTCCAAGCAAACACATCAAGATTTGCTCGAAGAAAACTAGCTATTTCCTTCATCATCGTTGTACTGAGCTGTGATCCAATCTTCGGGACCTGTGATGGATCGTCATGGCTAACTGTGATGTCGATCGTTAGCTCAGCACGTGCAACCTTAGTCTATTTGGGCTCCTCTTCTTTATCTCTCAGATCTATATCTTTATAGAACCGACTATGGTTCCCGAGCAAAGGCTCAGATACGATTGCTAAGCTTCATTAGTCTTGATGCATAGAGACGTCTCCACATCCATTCCTGTTTCCTTTCACTGAGCATCCCTCAACTCAACAACATAGCAGACACGATCAGTCACCTGATCTCCATGAATAATTCCCACACCATTCTCTATCGGGAATTTGAGTGTAAGACACCAAGGAGTGATAGCTGCCCTGAATTCAACAAGGGCCAGTCAGCCAAAAAAGCATTGTACGGAGAGTTCACATCTATCACAACGAATGGTAGCATCCCATTCTCCTTCGGCCATCGTCTCCTAACTCTACCGATAGCCTGACATAGCCTACCCTTCAGTTGCAATACCATTAAAACCATGAATATAGGCTTTGCACGGTTTTAGATCTTTGGTTCCAGTAACATCTGGTCATATGCCTTTTTGAAAATGATATTCACAGAACTTCCACAATCAATCGGAATCTTTCTCGCCAAGGTATGGCCGATCATGGCCGAGATCACTATTGGGTCCATCGTAGGGGCCTCTACCTTGTTTGCATCTCTACTTCGAAATACGATATCATTTGTCATAGTTCGCAGCTGCTTTGCTGGAGCACTGTCCTCTGTGTTCGAGTAACATTCAGTGTCAACATGTCTGATAGCATTCATGTAATGCTCCATTTTATTTTAGCTTTTGTCGGCTGGATGTGGTCCTCCAACAGTGTATTAATAACTAATCTCCCTCCTATTCGTTGAGGTTCCTTAGCACTGGGCAGAGCTTGTCCTTGATTGGGGTCGGATGTCCCTTGCCCACCATCTTGCGGGGCTTTAACAAACTGCTACAACTTTCTTTCTCGAATTAACTTCTTAATAACATCACGGAGGTGGCGACACTCATCCATGGTATATCCATAACTTTCATGAAATCTATAGTACTTTCCGAACTATCTCTGCTTCTTCATGGGTTCCTTCGGAGGTGGTTTTCGGTACTACATATTGTAACAAGTTGATAGTTAAACATTCTCTAGTAACGTATTCAACAACGTGTATGTATCACATGATGGGATCCTCGACTTCCCTCTCCCGAAATCCTTCGGTCGTGGCTTCTATCACTGCCTTTCTTCTGCTCATTCGGTTTGTTCTGAACATTGATTTGAACTTTCCCTGAACTATCACCGGACTGCTTCACCTCCATATTACTTTGTACTACCTTGGGGCTTGGGCCTACAACATCTC
This sequence comes from Allium fistulosum, assembly GCA_030737815.1. Classification (NCBI taxonomy): domain Eukaryota; kingdom Viridiplantae; phylum Streptophyta; class Magnoliopsida; order Asparagales; family Amaryllidaceae; genus Allium; species Allium fistulosum. Next base: position 1,532,703,666 of record CM060902.1, read on the forward strand.
TCTTCCTGGTTTGCTCTACCTCTTCCTTCCTCAAAAACTGAGCCACCTTTTAAAGAAACAGTTTAATGTAGAAGGAGGCTTTCCCACTAACCAATCGCCAAACTCGGAATCGCGGTCGACTCTCCTAGTCAATGCCATGAAATTGCATCGTAATTCTATTACAGACTTCTGTAACAGCTATATTAAACGTTTCCAGAAGATCTTTTAGTGACTCCCCCAGTGCCTGGACCAAGTTGGAGAGTGACATTACATCCTTGGGGCAAGTCGTGTGCATCCGGAACTTCTCTAGGAACTTCTTTGCTAACTCATCAAATGAAAAGATTGACCACGGTGGTAGCTTAGTGAACCACATGGTCGAAAAATCTTTTATAAAAATGGGAAAACACCTACACTTGACTACATCAGTGGCTCGGGCGGAGTCCATTTGCCATTCATACTTCAAGAGATGCTGCCTGGGGTTAGTTTTTCCCGCATAGCCAGGCATTGTAAGCTTATGGAACCTCCATGGATATTCTGCATGTAGAATGTTGTTGGTGAATTGTAACAACCCTGGTTTTGGCGATTACCTGTAAATATTAAATTATAACGGTAGTTATAATTTAATATTATGAATTAAAAATAAATTGGAGAGATAAAAATTTATTAAAATTGTTTATTTCAAATAAGCAATGGATTTGGAATAAATAAAAATAGAATTAAGATAGTTTGGCTAGTAATAAATTGTGAATAATGGTGATTTAAGCATTTATTTTGTAAAATGGGTTATTTGTGTAAATTAAGAGTTTTTAATAATAAAATATTTTTAAAACTAAAATTTATCTTTTTTTATATATATCGTACAATATTTTATTCAACATGTAAGTGGATTTACATGAATTATTTGTAGAGAAAACTTGTAGAAAATGTGTTGTTTACTTTAATTATATAGTGTTTATACTTGTTTAGTGCTAATTAATTTCTCCTAGGCTAATTAATTAAATAACTTTGGGTCCAAAGCTCACTTAGACTAAACCAGAAATATGAAAGGAAGCTTTCTTCTTCCTATACGTACATAACTCTTTTACAGTAATAAAGAAAAGAAGAAACCCAACTCCTCTTCATAATCAAAAACCTAAATCCCCTAATTTAATTCAAATTCTTGACGTAACAATCAAAAATGAAGCCATTAATTCAGGTAATCAATTCAAAACTATGAACTTGTCTCAGGTTCTTTTCTATTTTGTGAAAATTGAACCACTATAGGTTGATTTCTCCTTGCATGTAGCTTAAATGGCTTCTATAAATGCTGAAGCAACAATTTGAGCCTCCAAGCCTTTATTTTGATCCGGATTCTAGCTGAAAATTTCTAATATCTTGCTGCCAATCCAAGGTGAGTTAATCACTCACACCACTAGCTTTAATCTATGAGATGTTGATTGAATTGCTTTCAAGTTGGTTGTGCTTTGCTGAAAATTATTGTGAGAAAAAAAAAATTGCTGCTGTAAAACAGCAATATTTTAGTGCATATTTACCCGAATTAACTCAATCTTTTTGCAGTTGAAAGAACATTCCATTAGCTACAACTTCTCTTTTAATTACTTTCTGAAATTTTATTGTTTATAGGGTCGAAATTTAGTTTGAATCTGATGTATACAGTTCTGCTCTGTGCAATTTGTTTTGTTGAAACCTGACCTTCAAATCACCATAACTTTTGAACGTTAAATCAAAATTGAGTGAGATTCTTTTCAGTAGGAAGGTATATTTATAAGGAACAACTTTCATGTATTGTGTTTTCTGTAATTTTGATGTTTGCTTTGTCAAAATCTAATTTTTCTATTATTGTCCCGAGAGCAAAAGCAATATTTGCTCTGTGCTTAAGGCTGAAACTAAATTGGCCATAACTTCTTCGTTTTCGATCCGATTTTGATAATTTTGGATGTTCTGGAAAGCGTAAATCATGTTCTACAACTTACATGTTTTGAGTTTTCTGTAGTTTAGAGGTTAGCTATATCAAAAACTAATTTTTCTACTGCTAACCCGAGAGCAAAACCAATATGTGCTCTGTGTTTGAAACTGAAATCAATTTGACCATAACTTCTTTGTTTCTTAACCGATTTTGATAATTTTGGATGTTCTGGAAAGCGTAAATCATGTTCTACAACTTTCTTGTTTTGAGTTTTCTGTAGTTTAGAGGTTAGCTATATCAAAAACTAATTTTTCTACTGCTAACCCGAGAGCAAAACCAATATGTGCTCTGTGTTTGAAACTGAAATCAATTTGACCATAACTTCTTTGTTTCTTAACCGATTTTGATAATTTTGGATGTTCTGGAAAGCGTAAATCATGTTCTACAACTTTCTTGTTTTGAGTTTTCTGTAGTTTAGAGGTTAGCTATATCAAAAACTAATTTTTCTACTGCTAACCCGAGAGCAAAACCAATATGTGCTCTGTGTTTGAAACTAAAACCAATTTGACCATAACTTCTTTGTTTCTTAACCGATTTTGATAATTTTGAATGTTTCGGAAAGCTTAGATCATGTTCTATAAGTTTCATTCATTGTGTTTTCTGGAGTTTTGAATTTTTCTTGGGAAAATTATGGTTATATATTGGTGTCCAGAGAGCAAGATGACAGCAACAACAAACATTGACCTTAGAATTGTATTAGCCCGTTTTACTCTTATTCTCTTTTGGTATTGGTGATGTTTTTGAGATTTTTTTTTGAGGGCTATGATGCCTATCAATAGGTTAGCTATATTTGGAGAATTTGAAATTCAAATTTAGATAGAATTTGAATTGAATTTGGGTTAAATTTGAATTGAATTCATAATTAACTCAAGTTATGGGTCTTGAGTTATCTTTCTTGTTTTTCATTGTTTTCGAGTACGGTTTTAACTAAACCATTTTTTTGAAGTGATTTTTGAAATAAATGGACATTTCAAATTATTATTCTATAGTATTTTAAAATTATTTTTCTAATATAAAAAAAAAACCTATTTATTTCCTATAATAAAGGGATTTCAAATATTTGTTTTATTAATCTTTTTGGGAAAAAGTTAGAAGCTTGTTTTCTCTAGTAAAATATTTTAGATATAAGACATACACTTTTACACTATTCGAACGTATGAGAAAGAGAATTAAACGATTTAGTAAAACACGTGGTATGTGACATGTGCGTTTACTGTTTCGGTTAATTCCGGACTTGTACGATCGAAGCTATTTAAAATTATTGATTCTGAGATGTTTTGCCATTTTATGGCGTTTTTTGAGTTTTATAATTCCTATTTATTGGAATTATTTAAGATGGCCAATATTTGGAAAGTATTATGGTTTGAGATCTCCTATGCAGGAGTATGGTCGATGAGAACCATCACGATGTTTTGTTTACTTGCCAATGATATAAGGCAAGTCTTGAGTTTATGATTTCATATTTTGAGATTTATGGTTTATGAGGAACCATCATGATGTCTTCACTTGTCGATGAGATGAGACAAGTTACGATGCCATTTAATACTTGTCGATGAGATGAGACAAGTATGGTGTCTCTTTATCACTCGCCAATGAGACTAGGCGAGATAATTTTCTGAGTTTTATGATGTTTCTAGTGTGGCATCGACTAACGGCTAGTAAACCGCTAAGTGCGAATGTGTGGTATGGGACACACGTTAACACTTTTCGGGTTCCTATCCGTGAGTTTGTGACACATTCACGATGTTTACCTAACAGAACTGCTTTGAGAGGTGTTAGCGACCTTGTCATGATGACGAACTGCTTTGGGAGGTGTTAGCGACCTTGTTAGGGCTGACAAAATGGCTTGAAGAGGTGTCAGCGACCTTGTCATGAGGACGAACTGCTTTGGGAGGTGTTAGCGACCTTGTCTGAGGCTTCGGCCGTTTGAGTTTAGCACGTGCAGCATTGCTTCGGTATTACAATCGAGGATTTGGCCAATTCGGATTTTCTGAGTTTGCTGTTTTATTGTGATTTCACCTTTTCAAGATGTTTTATTACATCGATAGCCTAGTGCTATATGAGATGTTATATATACGGTGATTTCATTTATGATGTTTTGAACTCTTATCTAGTTCCTTGAGTTATGAGTTTGGATGATTTCATGATTTTATAGGATATTCTAGGCCTTGCCATTCTGGCGAGTTGAGATTGAGATGTATATACATTTATACCGATGAGATGAGGTATAATTGAGTTTGGAGATTCTTTTATATTTGAGTTTTGGATCATCCTACTTGAGAATGTCTTATGTTTGCCTTTTTGGTGAGATTTTGTATTGATGTTTCACCTTTTGAGAAGATATGGCTCATGGAAACCATGTAGACATTTTGGGATGTCGCCGATGATATATGGTGAATGTTTATATTATTTGAGTATTATTATTGAACTTACCTCTTTTGAGGTCTTTGTATACTTAAGTGACATTATTTCACTTAAGTCATGGGTTGTATTCTTTCTGTTGCCTCTTCTCATTCGAAAAGAATTATCACCTTGTATCTTATGCTTCATATTATCGTCTATCCTCATTAACTGATTATTTTAGCTAGACTGACCCGTGTACTTTGTACTCGGGTCAGACCGAGTTGTTTCAGGTTAGCTATCAGTTACGGGACTTTGCTTCGATGCATCTGCTTGGATATCACCCTATCACTTTTGTGTGTAGTTTATATTTCTTTCCGCTTGACTCTGATGTATTCACAATTAATTCAATGTATATGGTGTGGTCGTGTACCACCATTAATGTATTCATATTGTATTGTACTGAACATGTATCAGTGTATATGTATATATATGATATTGGTTACTATTTTGTGATGTAATCTACATTCAGTTATTGTATTTTGTTCTGATAGATCCATTAGCTACCTATAATTTTGGATTATACATTTACTGGGTATGTCGATCCACTTGAGTAGAAAAGAAAAATTATATTGCATTTATCGACGTATTCAGTAGATGTTTAAGACAAAATTATAGATAGTCGCCCTTAACCAGCCCTATTCTCCGCTTTAGTAGACGGAATTACTTGTTAATTCTCTTTACTAAGGTGGGTCTCAGGGTGGGGCGTTACAGCATGGTATCAGAGCTGTGGTCAGAACAAAGTAGAATAAACTCAGAACAGTACGTATATCACGATACGTCGAAGTACAATACGAGTGAATCATTGTCCTTTATTCGAGCTTGTTTTCGAATCGTGCTTTGACTCTTTTTCGAGTTTTGGGATTTGTTGAGATGGAATATGTCTAGGAATATAAATTGTATTCCGTAGTATTCCATAATAGAGTTTGATGTTATCTTATCTTATGAATAATCTTATTTGGGATTATTCTATTCTTATTTTTGTCGATGCGAGTGAGTTCGTATCGATGAAGCTTATTGATTCCTTTGAGTATTCTTGTTGTGTTCCTTTGAGAGTTGTGAATCGTATTGAGGGGATCCACAACGATTGGCTTGTTGTGAGCATTTTGAGATTTTCATTTGATGTTGCTTTTGTGAGTATTTGTTTGTTACTCACAATCTTGAGATGCATTTGATTTGAGGTGGATTGACTTATTTGATATAAGTCCAATCCTTTGTTTTATAGGATCCTATTGTATATTTAGGTTTCCTATTTTGATTGGTTTACTGTTTTTGTCACTTCGAAATGTTAATAATGATTCCAAAGTTTCTGAATTCACTCTTGAGTATCGAGATGTTGATGACATATCTCGAATTCCAGTCAAGGTGACTTTGTTGAGTATTGATGAGTCCGTTTGGGTTTGATATCCAATCGGGAAATCGAGTGTTGAATTAACCTTATTCCTGGCTTTTAGCCTTCGGCTATCCTTCCACGAGGTCCATCCACTAAGGAATGAGATGAGTTTCTAGATTGTTCGAGTTGATTGAGTTTATCATTCAGTTTCTTTGAGTTATCCTTTTCGGATACTCAATCGGTGTTATCCTTTGTAGCATTACTTTATTTGAAGTAATGATTTGTTGTTTGTGTGCTTCTTCTCCTTCGAGAAGAATATCTTGTTTATCTTGTGTCTTGATGATTTTCGAAAGTGGCTCGTCATCTTGTAGGAGTTGACGAACACTTCATCTCCTTCTGTTGATTTTGTGAATCGAGTATTCTAGGAATATCTCGATGCATTCTTTTAATGTTCTTTGGTTTGAGTTTTTGAAGCTATATAAATATGAGTTTTAAATTTTTTTTTTGGAGTTTTGAGATGTTTTAAAAATCAAAGAATTTTTTGAGAATATATTTATATGAGTAGTATTTCTTTTATAGAAATAATTTGAGAGTGTTCGGTTATCCATTGAGTAGTTAAGAGTTCTGGTCGATACGCCTGATCAACGTTATCGATAGGAATCTCCTAAATGCTATGATGAGGCAATCAGACACGATGGTTTGTGTAAAAAAAAAATTGAACGGTAATTACAGCCATTGATTTTAGAGACGAGTAACAGAGTGGCGAGGCAGTTATGATCGTTCGATCGACTCTGCAGCCAACGGATATATCTATTTATTAGAGATTTAATGGCAAGGCAATGCCATTTATTTATTTATTTCAAAATTATAAAGATGAGAATAAGTGAGAATATTCTTGAGCTATACTTTATTGAAAGTATATTTTGAGATTTTGGAACCTATATTATATATATTAGATGTTTTAAGAGAAGAGTTATATGAGGATTTGAAGATTGTTTTCAAATTATTTAAGTGGTTTAACTAAAAGAGTAAAGAGAATTTAAACCCTTAATTTATTTTTAAGAATATTATTACGGATTTACAAAATTCGTTGGAAATTAATTTTGAAGTAAGAGAAGAAATTTGGACTTTTAATTTGAGTTTTAAATTACTTACTAAGTAATATAGTAAAGAGTTAGAAAATTTTCAAATGTTGAAAATGAGATTTAAAATTTAAAAGATGTTGAGATTTAAAAATTCTAAATATCTTGGATTGAAAAGTAATTTGAGCTTATATCCTTCTCCCTTGAGTATATTCTATCCTTGAGTTAATAGCAACGACATTCATTTGCACGGTCGTTCGAGTTTGGTGGCCTTGTAAGAAGTCATTTCATGACTTATCCATCTGTCTATTGTGTTTATCGTGTTGTGAGGATGTTCTTTCCGTATTATTACATGGAAAATCTTGTAGATGATCTTCTTTATTGTTTAGAGTTCGGGTTTGAGTGAGTTTGACCTCGACTCTATTCATAGAGTTTTGAGTAATCAATCATTTTAGATTGATTATTTATTGAGCATCTTATTGAGTTTTGATTCAAGATGGGAGATCTTTGAAATTCTTTTGAGTTACTTGGAAAATTCGATGGTTTGCTAATCACTATATTAGCATTTGATGGGCCATTGGATTAACCAATCGAGTTTTTCCTTGTTTCTCCCTACCATTCTATGTTGAGAGTATGAAGGGTTTGAGTTTCGAGCTTGTCTTTTATCCTTTGTCGATTGAATTTTATGTGTTGTTTATGTCTCTTTTTCTAGAAAATTGCGGGGACACAATTTTTGTAAAGGGGGGAGTCTGTAACAACCCTGGTTTTGGCGATTACCTATAAATATTAAATTATAACGGTAGTTATAATTTAATATTATGAATTAAAAATAAATTGGAGAGATAAAAATTTATTAAAATTGTTTATTTCAAATAAGCAATGGATTTGGAATAAATAAAAATAGAATTAAGATAGTTTGGCTAGTAATAAATTGTGAATAATGGTGATTTAAGCATTTATTTTGTAAAATGGGTTATTTGTGTAAATTAAGAGTTTTTAATAATAAAATATTTTTAAAACTAAAATTTATCTTTTTTTATATATATCGTACAATATTTTATTCAACATGTAAGTGGATTTACATGAATTATTTGTAGAGAAAACTTGTAGAAAATGTGTTGTTTACTTTAATTATATAGTGTTTATACTTGTTTAGTGCTAATTAATTTCTCATAGGCTAATTAATTAAATAACTTTGGGTCCAAAGCCCACTTAGACTAAACCAGAAATATGAAAGGAAGCTTTCTTCTTCCTATACGTACATAACTCTTTTACAGTAATAAAGAAAGGAAGAAACCCAACTCCTCTTCATAATCAAAAACCTAAATCCCCTAATTTAATTCAAATTCTTGACGTAACAATAAAAAATGAAGCCATTAATTCAGGTAATCAATTCAAAACTATGAACTTGTCTCAGGTTCTTTTCTATTTTGTGAAAATTGAACCACTATAGGTTGATTTCTCCTTGCATGTAGCTTAAATGGCTTCTATAAATGCTGAAGCAACAATTTGAGCCTCTAAGCCTTTATTTTGAGCCGGATTCTAGCTGAAAATTTCTAATATCTTGCTGCCAATCCAAGGTGAGTTAATCACTCACACCACTAGCTTTAATCTATGAGATGTTGATTGAATTGCTTTCAAGTTGGTTGTGCTTTGCTGAAAATTATTGTGAGAAAAAAAAAATTGCTACTGTAAAACAGCAATATCATAGTGCATATTTACCCAAATTAACTCAATCTTTTTGCAGTTGAAAGAACATTCCATTAGCTACAACTTCTCTTTTAATTACTTTCTGAAATTTTATTGTTTATAGGGTCGAAATTTAGTTTGAATCTGATGTATACAGTTCTGCTCTATGCAATTTGTTTTGTTGAAACCTGACCTTCAAATCACCATAACTTTTGAACGTTAAATCGAAATTGAGTGAGATTCTTTTCAGTAGGAAGGTATATTTATAAGGAACAACTTTCATGTATTGTGTTTTCTGTAATTTTGATGTTTTCTTTGTCAAAATCTAATTTTTCTATTGTTGTCCCGAGAGCAAAAGCAATATTTGCTCTGTGCTTAAGGCTGAAACTAAATTGGCCATAACTTCTTCGTTTTCGATCCGATTTTGATAATTTAGGATGTTCTGGAAAGCGTAAATCATGTTCTACAACTTTCATGTTTTGAGTTTTCAGTAGTTTAGATGTTAGCTATATCAAAAACTAATTTTTCTACTGCTAACCCGAGAGCAAAACCAATATGTGCTATGTGTTTGAAACTGAAACCAATTTGACCATAACTTCTTTGTTTCTTAACCGATTTTGATAATTTTGGATGTTCTGGAAAGCATAAATCATGTTCTACAACTTTCTTGTTTTGAGTTTTCTGTAGTTTAGAGGTTAGCTATATCAAAAACTAATTTTTCTAATGCTAACCCGAGAGCAAAACCAATATGTGCTCTGTGTTTGAAACTGAAACCAATTTGACCATAACTTCTTTGTTTCTTAACCGATTTTGATAATTTTGAATGTTTCGGAAAGCTTAGATCATGTTCTATAAATTTCATTCATTGTGTTTTCTGGAGTTTTGAATTTTTCTTGGGAAAATTATGGTTATATATTGCTGTCCTGAGAGCAAGATGACAGCAACAACAAACATTGACCTTAGAATTGTATTAGCCCGTTTTACTCTTATTCTCTTTTGGTATTGGTGATGTTTTTGAGATTTTTTTTGAGAGCTATGATGCCTATCAATAGGTTAGCTATATTTGGAGAATTTGAAATTCAAATTTAAATAGAATTTGAATTGAATTTGAGTTAAATTTGAATTGAATTCATATTGAACTCAAGTTATGGGTCTTGAGTTATCTTTCTTATTTTTCATTGTTTTCGAGTACGGTTTTAACTAAACCATTTTTTTGAAGTGATTTTTGAAATAAATGGACATTTCAAATTATTATTCTATAGTATTTTAAAATTATTTTTCTAATATTAAAAAAAACCTATTTATTCCCTATAATAAAGGGATTTCAAATATTTGTTTTATTAATCTTTTTGGGAAAAAGTTAGAAGCTTGTTTTCTCTAGTAAAATATTTTAGATATAAAACATACACTTTTACACTATTCGAACGTATGAGAAAGAGAATTAAACGATTTAGTAAAACACGTGGTATGGGACATGTGCGTTTACTGTTTCGGTTAATTCCGGACTTGTACGATCGAAGCTATTTAAGATTATTGATTCTGAGATGTTTTGCCATTTTATGGCGTTTTTTGAGTTTTATAATTCCTATTTATTGGAATTATTTAAGATGGCCAATATTTGGAAAGTATTATGGTTTGAGATCTCCTATGCATGAGTATGGTCGATGAGAACCATCACGATGTTTTGTTTACTTGCCAATGATATAAGGCAAGTCTTGAGTTTATGATTTCATATTTTGAGATTTATGGTTTATGAGGAACCATCATGATGTCTTCACTTGTCGATGAGATGAGACAAGTTACGATGCCATTTAATACTTGTCGATGAGATGAGACAAGTATGGTGTCTCTTTATCACTCGCCAATGAGACTAGGCGAGATAATTTTCTGAGTTTTATGATGTTTCTAGTGTGGCATCGACTAACGGCTAGTAAACCACTAAGTGCGAATGTGTGGTATGGGACACACGTTAACACTTTTCGGGTTCCTATCCGTGAGTTTGTGACACATTCACGATGTTTACCTAACAGAACTGCTTTGAGAGGTGTTAGCGACCTTGTCATGATGACGAACTGCTTTGGGAGGTGTTAGCGACCTTGTTAGGGCTGACAAAATGGCTTGAAGAGGTGTCAGCGACCTTGTCATGAGGACGAACTGCTTTGGGAGGTGTTAGCGACCTTGTCTGAGGCTTCGACCGTTTGAGTTTAGCACGTGCAGCATTGCTTCGGTATTACAATCGGGGATTTGGCCAATCCGGATTTTCTGAGTTTGCTGTTTTATTGTGATTTCACCATTTTAAGATGTTTTATTACATCGATAGCCCAGTGCTATATGAGATGCTATATATACGGTGATTTCATTTATGATGTTTTGAACTCTTATCGAGTTCCTTGAGTTATGAGTTTGGATGATTTCATGATTTTATAGGATATTCTAGGCCTTGCCATTCTGGCGAGTTGATATTGAGATGTATATACATTTATACCGATGAGATGATGTATAATTGAGTTTGGAGATTCTTTTATATTTGATTTTTGGATCATCCTACTTGAGAATGTCTTATGTTTGCCTTTTTGGTGAGATTTTGTATTGATGTTTCACCTTTTGAGAAGATATGGCTCATGGAAACCATGTAGACATTTTGGGATGTCGCCGATGTTATATGGCGAATGTTTATATTATTTGAGTATTATTATTGAACTTACCTCTTTTGAGGTCTTTGTATACTTAAGTGACATTATTTCACTTAAGTCATGGGTTGTATTCTTTCTGTTGCCTCTTCTCATTCGAAAAGAATTATCACCTTGTATCTTATGCTTCATATTATCGTCTATCCTCATTAACTGATTATTTTAGCTAGACTGACCCGTGTACTTTGTACTCGGGTCAGACCGAGTTGTTTCAGGTTAGCTATCAGTTACGGGACTTTGCTTCGATGCATCTGCTTGGATATCACCCTAGCACTTTTGTGTGTAGTTTATATTTCTTTCCGCTTGACTCTGATGTATTCACAATTAATTCAATGTATATGGTGTGGTCGTGTACCACCATTAATGTATTCATATTGTATTGTACTGAACATGTATCAATGTATATGTATATATATGATATTGGTTACTGTTTTGTGATGTAATCTACATTCAGTTATTGTATTTTGTTCTGATAGATCCATTAGCTACCTATAGTTTTGGATTATGCATTTACTGGGTATGTCGATCCACTTGAGTAGAAAAGAAAAATTATATTGTATTTATCGACGTATTCGGTAGATGTTTAAGACAAAATTATAGATAGTCGCCCTTAACCGGCCCTATTCTCCGCTTTAGTAGACGGAATTACTTGTTAATTCTCTTTACTAAGGTGGGTCTCGGGGTGGGGCGTTACATGAATGGAGTATGAATTCTAGAGAGTCCCCAATCATCACTGGTCAAGCCATGACTTTCTTTCACCAGCTGCCTCACCATAGATGTTAAGTCTGCTATTTGGAGAGTTGGTGCCAGGCGGCAGTCGTGTTCCACCACACGTGAGCGACTCGATCCACGCCTTCGGGTGGTGCTATGTTGCCTTGGCTCCTCTTGCTCTTGATCCATTTCCTGAGTAGCAGTTCTATCATCATCTCTTAGATATGGTTCAATCACATTCGTCTGCCCGCCAACACCTTGATCGATCACGACACCTCCAGAGTGAGTTCCTCCACTTGCATGTTGACTGGCCCCACGATTCGAGGTTTCGGTGCCGATTTCCTTAGGGGTTTCGGTATCGACCGATGTAGATTGGCCATTGTCGGTAGTTTGATTTTGTCCCAATGTTCTAGCTGCATATGTATCCGTTTTGTGGCGTCTATTTCTGTGATAGTCGTCAGATGAGGAGGAGTTCTCCGATCCTGAGTATGGAGTAGGCTCCCTCGTCTTTCCATACCGATCTTTCAACCAGTTCATTAAGTCAATGTTAGTTTGAATTTGTCGGTTGAGCTCTGACGGCTATCCATCAGTTCCTTCATTAGGACTTCAAAGTTTGCTTTGGTGACGTAGTCAGCTAGATTCTAAGGATTGGAAGCAACCAGTTGTACACTCTGATCAACCCGTTGAATGCTGGTGTATTCATTGCCTTCAAAATCACGTGAAGTAGTAGACTTTCCTCTGGCCATGGCTAATAGCTTCCTTTTAGTTCTCCTTCAAATCTGAGTAGAAACGGAAACTTATCAGCAGAGTTCTTGATCTATCTCGCTAATATGAGAATCTACAAGTAGACGATGAGATCCAATCAAACTAAGAATTCATTCTTAGTGAAAGCACTAAAATGTTTGCACCAAAAGTTGGCACAAACACCCAATAGTTAATATGTAGAGACATAAATGAAGAAATCAAAATTAAAACAGAGGAAACAAGCAGAAAATAAGTAAAAAACAATGACAAACAGATTTGTGGTTCAGCATTGAATGCATACGTCCACTTTGATGAAATAGGTTTATTAATCACTTGAATTTCTAAGTACAAGAGGGATCAGAGCAGAATCCATGAATGCAATAGAGTACCAAGAAAACAACAACATAAAGAACCTTAAAATGAACTATGAACTATGTATTTATAGTGGTAGACAACCGAATATCTTCTTGAAAATTTGCTAACGGAATCTCCAGATGCAGACAAGGTCCTCTAGAAAATTTCGAGGCCCAATACTCAATATAGAGCGATCGATCTTGATCGGTCTTTCCTGCCATATGGAACCATGCGATCGATCGTGTAAGTCCCCCTCCATGCAAACTTCGTATTTCTAAAGTTGTTTGCATAATTGTATTCATGTTTTTGGAGATAGCAATCGATTCCCGTTAAGTTGAATTGTTGATTCAAGCTGTTCATAGCCATAGTGATCTGATCCCCCACCTAGGGAAAGGGATAGGTACCGATCCCCTATCTAGGGGAGGCACTAATCCATACTTAGAATGTTCCGTAAAGTCTATCTCTTATTTTCGCTTGATCGTTACTTCATATTGTTGTCTGTGTTTGATCTCTGGACTCTATGATCACCTCTCTGAACCGCTTTCCTTGTTTATCATCGAGTCTAACTTGTCCAGTCAGTCCGGATATAGCAAGGTCAAAAGGCCGGATAACACAAACATATAAATATACTATCTCAATTTTGATTGGTTGTATGTGTATATATTATTTATATTTAAAATATTCATGTATATACACCTATATGTAGCATAGCTCAACATTAAACAATTTTTTTTAATTTAAATAATATATATATATATATATATGTGTGTGTGTGTTATATTGTTTATAATGTAAATACTACATCATACTTATGTAAAATAAGGAAATATAATTTTATATATAAAATTTAATAAGTATAATATCTTCTGCAGGAACAAAATATTTTTCTATGTTTATATATGATTTTTAAATAATATTTAAATCAATTAATCATATAAATAATTATATCAATACACAAATGTATAATAAAAATTGTTTTATATTTTATAAAATTAGATTAATACACTTCGATAGGAAAATAAAATAGTTTTTTATATTTTTAAAATATTTAAATATAAGTCGAAAGTTAAAAATTGATTTCTAAATTGTTTAAATTATAAATTTATATAATAAATTTTCAAAATACAAAATCATCATTTAGAATTTTACTAGAAATTTAAAATTCAAATTTTGTTTCGAAAAATTATTTTTTATTAATTTTTAATAATTTCCATATGGTTATTTACTATAATGTATATATATATATTTGAATTAAAAAATAATCGATCTATGCACAAGACCAGGTTATAACATATTTGACATAAATTATTTTGTGAATTTTATTTATATTAATCTATATTTATTATTATACATATATGTATAAGTATTTAATATATATATAAATTATATTAATATATAAACTATTTTCGGCTTTACAGCAAAAATATATATTATATTTAATGTATTTTATAAATGACTTAAATTCATATACTTATAGATATTTATAATGTTAATACTGCACACTTATGTGTATACACACACACACGCATTTATATTTATTTATACATTATTATTTAAATAAAATATCATTTATTTATATACATGTATATTTGTAATATTTTATTTATGTAAGTAAAAATATATAAACATGCATTTGGAAGATATATTTGTATATTGGATGGGCTAACATGTCCGTTGCGATGTAAATCCCAACATCAATACACATGCATGTCATACCTTGCACGGATTGATCCGTTGCACATGCATATACAAATATATGTGTATACGATACACTTATATACATATAATAACATAAGTTAAATAATACAATATCATTTTATAAATTCAAATAAAAAAAAATTATTTGCCTAGCAACCTTAAGCAATCATATCAATCATCAACCATGTACACATAAGGAAAAACGATATATATGTATATCCCCAGCATGCAGGATACTAAACTACCTAATATAGGCAAAAAATGTGAATGTGAACGCTAATGCAATAAACAAAACATCTTACCAAGTAAAGAGTTCTGGATAAGTGGTCATCATGCTCCCCTTGGTCTCTCAAGCGCTACCACCTTCGCTTTCACTCTACTGGGCCTTTACCAACATCACCATCTTTCCCCTAAGCCATTTCGTATCTTATCTGACTGTACAAATGAGCTTATGCGGTCTCAAAGCTTCCCGTCCATTCTAAATATCACACAGTCAATCCTATGCCACCTTTCATAGCACCTCTTATAAGCTCCTCCCATAATCCACTCATGGATAATGGGTATCTATTGCTTCTAATGCCCTTTGGCACACCCTAGGACCTCACAATCCACTTCACCTACCACTTAGCCCGTTCCACTTGACTTCATGGGTATAAACTTTGCATTCTTCGTCAATCTACTGACCATGACTCAGATGCTACCATACCCTTTTCTAGCTCTTAGTAGTCTATCCACATCCTTTCCACTGAAGAATTCCTAACGGTTGTAGAATCTGCTAGGCCTTCTGCTCGGCTTCCTCCAATGGCAGTTGATGCACCTCAATCCCGACGTCTGCCTTCATCCTTTCCAATAATACATACGCCTTATACATTCTATACAACTAGGATGTATGTAAACCTCAAATGATGGTACTCTCATAGTACTCTATCCCTAAGTCCATCAATGGCAGGGATAATCAATGTATCATGCCGACACTTCTGGCTCCAACTCTTTTCTCTATTGAAAATCATAACTAGTAATATACTCAAATCGTATCTACACTAGAAACACCACTCGCATGTCTCTTGCACCAATCTTAAGTATTTATGGTACTTCTCTTTCACTAGAAGACAAGAGCATCACCTAGAAATACCAGTATAAGCTCACCTAGCTCCCAGCACTCTATACTATCTCAAAGAGTCATCCGCTCACTATGAAAATACTATAGGAGTCCCTCACCCACATAAATTCCTATAACTAAACCCTCTTCTCCATATGTCATTCACTAACATCTCTAGCGCTCGCTGTCCTTTAACTGTCCCCCTCCTTAAAAATATAACAACTGGCCACTCGATCGATACAAAATTCAATCTCCTTATACAGTAATAGTTTTATCGTCTCCATATATTTTCCTTACCATTGCTAGTGATGACGAATCCTCGCATGGACCTCGAGAAAATACACCAAGCTAACCATAACTATATCCTCAGGTATATGCTTTAACTCTAGCTTCTACCCTCCACCATTCCTAATCGTCTTCTGCGCCATCTTACCATTCAATACAACTCTGTATCCCTTTAGTTGCTCCATCCCTAAACAATACCAAACCCATCATAACCCAAACAAAGCAATTCATATCAAAAACATCCATGACTTGACAACACTAAATCTTGACAAACCACACCTAGGTTGGTCGAACCATCGCCAACTATGGAACAAGTAAAGGTCTGCCTACTTGGTCAGGACACCACCCTAACCTACTCACCAAGTCATTGGATATAAAGGGTCTAACATATCAATCTCAAATAAAAAACATATAGGTATAGCATAAATGGAAAGCATACCTCGGATAATGATTCCCTTCCCTTTCTCCTTCGTTAATGGAGTAGTCAACGAAGTAGGAACAATGCTCAATTCATAAGAAGACACATCCTGCCCATTCCTTTGTAGCTCTGGACAATCCTTCTTCATGTGTCCATTCCTTTTACAGTTGAAGCACTTTCTTTCCCTACTCTTTGGGGCCCTACAATTTTTGCTAAAATGACCCCTTTCATTGCAATTAAAGTACATTGGCTTCTACTTTCCCTTCTTCTAGTCATCTCCTTCCTAAGATTGCTTCTTTTCCTTGTCACTGTTGTTCCACTTTTTCTTGCCTTTCCCATTCATCTATGACTTTGGCTCTCCCTTAGAAACAACAACTTCAGCTTTTGGTTTTGAGTATATGCTCTTGTGCCTCAAAGCTCTCTTCATGACCTTCTCGAAGGTTTCATCAAAATGACTAATCATCCTCTCACTCAGGTACTCAGTCAGGCCAACTATGAACTTCTCATTTTTCTTTAGCGAAGTGTCTATAAAGGACAAACCATACTTCGACAACATGTCAAACTCAGCTACATACTTAGAAATAGTCTTCTTTTCCTGTTTCAACTCGGCAAGGTTCTTAAAAAATACCAACTTATGGGCGGTCGGTATGAACTTCTCCTCGAATCGGGCTTTAAACTGCTCCTAGGCAAACTGGTCCTCGAGAGTAGCGATCTTCATAGCATTCTAGCATCCCATAGCTTAACCCTGAAGTTGCCTAGAGGCTAACTTCCTCTTCGTCACATCTTCTAACTCTAAATTCTCAAAAATATGCTTGTAGCTATCCAGCCATTCCTGCACTTCCATATTTCTTTTCCATTTCAAGGAACGGTTTGCCTCCAAGGCTAAAATAGTCCTTGTTCATCTTGGCAAATTTGGCTCTGGGTGCTTGCACTAGAGCACCACCATCCATAATAACTAGAGCAACACCTTGGGCATTCTATACCATGTTCCTTGTCATCTTAGTGAATATGGTCTGCATATCAGGGTTAACAGGTTACCTTGTGCATGTTCCCTCTCCTTCTACTCCTGATATAGAATTTCTAGCAGTATATCTTACATATCGTCTCATTCTTAAATTCTATAATAAAAATGATCGGTTCCATAGAGGAAAACTACATCTATATTGCTCGAGTGTGAAATGCGACTTATATACTATATATGGTACTAATATATAGTTTTGAAAACAAATAAATGTAAGAAATACACTCTCTCATATATCACTCGATCCATTTTATGGTGATAACTCATCCTTATCTCTAATGGATTCGAGCATCAACTTAGGTCAAATATGCAGCCTATCATATATCTCACAGTACAAGGATAAAATATAATAATCAATCATAGGTATAAAATAGGAGTGACATACTGTAATCAAATGAACCATAAATAAGAACATCAGAGTGAAACGGGTTCACAAGATTATACAAAACTGAAATAATAGAGTTTATACATCCTAATACACCAAAATAAACTCTAATAACTTTCTTTAATAACATAATTACTGTAATAGCTCCATAGTACTGCGCAATGGAATACAAGCGATAGTAAGCTCCGAAGTATAAATATATCAAAGTGTAGCATCCTGTTTGTACTCCATACAGCTGCATGCTCTATCCAGACATGTTATCCCTAATTTACTCATTTAAGAGTACTTGAGATAATAAGAAGCAAAGCATAAAATCCCGAGTCAGACAATAGTCTGGTATGAGCAATACATCATCTCAAAATACTATAAAATACCATATACAGTACTAAGGACGTAGGGTATGTAGAACCATACTAGACCTTTCCCCACATCCAGCAAATTAGCACATAAACACAGTATATGTTAAAATACTATCACATATAAGTGTACAACACTAAGTAAAATATGGGTATAGAGGTATAACATAACAATATGAGATGCATATCAAGCACACAACAAACATAGCAAACACATAGTAAACACGCAGCGATAACCATCGCTAAGGTCTCACTTCGCTCCTGCCATCACTAAAGTGTCGTATCACCCGACCACCACCAAGGTCTTAAATTACCACCAAGATGCCACTCTACCCTGACTATCACCAAGGTCCTATATCGTCACTATTATCTCGCCTTTTGGAAAGGTTGTGATACCATGGATTTGGCTAAATGGATTTCATGGTCATCGAGGCAAAAATCCCGAAGAGATGTTTATCAAGTTCGGAGATCAGTTATAAGCAAGGCTATAGATGATAGTCAAGCGGATTCAGGTGAATGGCATCCCGGAATTGGCTAAGTATGGACTGGAACTTCCCTTGGGTAGGGGATCAGATTAGACTATTATGGCTATGGATCACTCGAATTGGTAGTTCAACTCAACGATGATCGCTCAATAACTCAACAAATACCAGGGGAATCAAGCAAACAACTATGGAAGCACGAAGAGTAAGTAGAGGGCGACCACCACAATCGATCGCATGGCACCACATGGCACTCTCCACTGATCTGCCTCGATCGGTCATATGACCTCAGATGGGTCATATTTTTTCTAGAATGGCCCGTCTTGGCATCGGTCTTCTACACGTGAATTTTTAGCTGGATATTTGCACATCTTCTCCTATAAATACAGGATTATTGGCTCATTGCAGGGGAACTTCATTTGGCTCTTCTTGATTATTTCTCTTTCCTTCCTCCATTAATTTTCTAAGGCTAAAACAAACTGTATTTGCAATCCTATAGTATAAAAAAAGATTATTGGAGTGGACGTAGGCCAGAGTTTGCCAAACTACTATAAAATTAGTGTATTTATTTACTTTTTTGCTATTGAATATGCGATCTATGCATTTAATTCTCTGTTTGAAAATTATGACCGTATTTATGGTGCTTCCATACTATTTGGGTGTTGGCGGCCATTTTTGATGTCAATATTTGGTGCTTTCACCGAAAAGGCTTGCACTCGCAAATTTGAAAGCGAGGATCTTGAATTTGGAAGCTTGGATACTTGGATTTAGGAAGAAATGGCTAGCTAATCGATAAGGAGACCAGTGGCAGATATGAGTCACCATGGGGGGAGTCAGGAGGCATCCTCGGGAGATGGAGCTAATCAACTCTCCATCTACATCACTAGGAATGAAATGGAGATGATGATGGAGGCTATGCAGGAGCGGATGATGAAGAGACAAGATGAGATGATGTAGAATTTCCTCAAGCAAATTGGAAAGGTTGGAGCAGGAGCTAATGGCAATCTGGATCAAGGAGTTAGAGCAGCAGGAGCTAATGGCAATCTGGATCAAGGAGTTAGAGCAACATGAGCTATAGGAAATCAGGACCAGAAGCATGGAGTAGGAGCTAACAGGCGAGAGAATGGAACGAAGTAACCAGGGCAGTCCCCGACCAACAAGGAAGGATCGGCACCGATCCCCCATATGGATCGGTGTTGATTTCCCATAGCAATGAGGCATGTCCCAGGTCTGGCGGGATCAGTTCACGGTATGTCAGTGGTTGATGATGTGCGGTTTGGTGCGTATCAGAATGCAGATGCGCGTCTAGAGGAGTATGTTTCGGGATTCCTTTACAGAGATGGGATGCAGACTGGAAATGATAACTGGAGGCTACCTTTGTATGGCAGTGATAGGTTTGCAAAAATAATCAGATGGGTAATGAGAGGAGGGTTGGTGAATAGGGATCTGGAAGATTTGAATAGAAGTCCATTCACTCTTAACATCAGGCATTTTAGGAATCCATAAGGATTTTAAGTTATCGACACTGAGGGCATATGATGGAAAATCAGACCCTAGAGTTCATCTGATGAGGTACATGAGGAATTTGGAGGTGCATAGCATCGGAGGAAGTGATGACACGATGTTTTCCTTATACTTGGCAGATTTAGCTACAATGTGGTTTAGGCAATTGGAGAACGGTTCTATTGATACTTAGACGAAGTTGGTTGATAAATTCATATGGCAATTTCGGGTCCACATCACGACACAAGAGTGTGATGACGTTGACAACACTGAATCAAAGGGCCGGAACCTGGGGAATTTCTTAACATAGTTTAATGTGACGGTTGCTTCGGTGGATTGGCCGGATCCATCGTTGGTCTTAATGTCGGCGGTATCAGGAATAGTTGATAACACAGACTTCATGGTTGCACTGGAACGGGATCCACCAATGGATCTTGGGGAATTTTATCACGAGGTCGAAAGGTTCCTGCGGTAGGAGGATGCTAAGGCCGGTAGAAAAGAGGTTAACGCAATGAGGGATGGAGGACCGTCCGGGGAAGGTTCGAGCAAGGATAAAGGAAAGCGGATGATGGCTTCAATGGATCAAAGTAGCAAAGGAGAGAACCAAAATTCTCTTCTTATACCAATTTGATCGATACTTTATAGAGGATTTATTTGGATACTCGAGGGTGCCTTCCATACCGAAAGCCGACAAGGAGAGAGCCTACCGAACGTGAGCGGGCATCAAGAAAATACCACATATTCCATGAGCTAGATATGCATAATACAAATTAGTATAGGCATTTGAAGGATATGGTTGAGGAACATGCGAGGAATAATCAGCTATAGCAATATATAAGGACTCAGACTGTGGCGATGGAATAGGAGCAGCCACCGCCTACATCAAATGGAAATGGCCTTGGATCGAGGTCACATATTGCCATCTCTTGATCGGGATGGCATGAACTAAATAAATTATAAACTCCATAATAAAACTGCTAAGTCACCTACACATGAATGGGATCAAGGTTGGCCCTTAGGCATGCTCTGAGATGACGATAAACCATCATGCCCGAAGAGGCAGTGTTTGGTTTTTCTTATTCTTGGTTTTCTAGTTTTTTGGTTGTAATAACTTAAATTTAATAATTTAGTGAAGGATTTTGGAATGCTAAAATCTGCATTTAAAAGTAGTAAATGAAACAGGTCACGGTTGCACCGACCAGAGAGATGGGGAATAACCGTAAGGTGCGAGTCCCTTCGCCGGAGAGCGACATGATGGACTTGTACATGGATTAAGTCCTTGACTGGGGGATTAAGCACAAAGAATAATACCCCACAGATTGTGTTATGTTCCGACCGAAGAGATGGAATCGGAGAAGCAAGAGTAGGCTACTTCGTCGGAGAGCGACAAAATCGGCCTGCATATCGTTGCTCCCTTCTCGCCGAAGGGTGAGTGGGTCCCGCAAAGATCCAGAGAGACCATGATTGGCCTAGGAAGGCCATGACATTGCTTTATTTTCAAGGATACTGAACCGGAGTGCAAGAAGTAATGCCTCTTTGCCGAAGAGCGACATGATCGGCTTACTTATCGCTATTCCCCCTTTCGTCGGAGAGTGACTGGATGGGGTCCAACTAGAGCTTGGAGAGGATATAATCGGTCCAAAGAGACTATGAACTAGGCTATTGGTCCGGCGAGACCTTGGAATTGGCAAAGGATTCGGTGAGATCATGGATTCAATTACTGGCTTTGGATGGATATGGTTTTGGCTAAGGATTTGGAATGGTTTCAAAATTGGCTATCGACTTAGAACAGTCGCGGACTATGGCAATTTGGCTTGGCAAAGGATTGGATTCTGGATTAGAAGATTTGGACGTCGATGGTTTATGGACTTTAGACTTATGGCAATTCAAAACACACCTTCCTATCGCAAGGCATGTTTGGGGGCAAATGTTATCCCGCCTTTTGACAAGGCCGTGATACAATGGATTTGGCTAAATGTATTTTATGGTCATCGAGGCAGGAAGTTTGGAGAGATGATTATCAGGTTTGGAGATCTGTTATAAGCAAGGCTATGGATAATAGTCAAGCGGATTCAGGCGAATGGTATCCTGGATTTCTAAGTATGGATTGGAACTTCCCCTAGGCAGGGGATCAGATCGGATCACTATGGCATTGGATCACTCGGATTGGCCGTTCAACTCAATGGTGATTGATCAATAACTCAACAAATACCAAGGGAATCAAGCAAACAACTATGGAAGCATGAAAAGGAAGTGGAAGGGGACCACTACAACTGATCGTATGGTGCCACGTTGCCCCCACAAGCGATTAGTCCCGATCGATCATATGGCCCCGAATGGGCCTTATTTTTTCTTGAACGGTCCGTCTTGGCTTTAGTCTTTTGCATGCAGATATTAGTTGGATATTTTCACATCTTCTCCTATAAATACAGGATCCTTAGCTCATTGCGGGGGATCTTCTTTTAGCTCTTCTTGATTGTTTCTCTTTCCTTCATCCATTAATTTTCTAAGGTTAAAACAAACTGTATTTGTAATCCTACGGTAGAAAAAAAAAGATTATTGGAGTGGGCATAGGCCAGTGTTTACCGAACCACTATAAAATTTGTGTATTCATTTAATTTTTTGCTATTGAATCTATGATCTACGCATTTAATTCTCTGTTTGGAAATTGTGATTGTATTTGTGGTGCTTTCATACTGTTTGGGAGTTGGCGGCCATTATTGACGTCAACAATCACCAAGATGTCAATTTTCCCCAACCATCATTAAGGTCCTAGATCATTACCAAGATGTCTCTGCAGTCACTTACTCTTGCCCTGAAGTCAGCATACAAAACTAGGAGTAAACCCCTATGTTCCCCAAAGTAATCCCAATTCTTTCTCGAAGCACACCCATGCCAAGACCGAAGCCAAGAACCAAGACTACATCCCCCAATGCT
Source organism: Allium fistulosum (assembly GCA_030737815.1). Lineage (NCBI taxonomy): Eukaryota > Viridiplantae > Streptophyta > Magnoliopsida > Asparagales > Amaryllidaceae > Allium > Allium fistulosum. The sequence continues at coordinate 1,532,726,798 of CM060902.1, forward strand.
TGGCCTAGTTCTTTACTTGATCAACCTGAAGCCCTTAGACCCTTGGACTGAAGCCAAACCCCAGACTAAATTCCTTGTTCAGCACCCAACCCTACAATATTCCTTACCCAATACTTACACCTGGATCGAAGCATCTTCCTACTCAGCCTGGAGTGCACCACCGAACACGAACTTCTATTCGACACTTCCACCACCAGCTATACACTACACCACCAGACTAAAGCTATTGCCGCACCATGCTCTCTTCAACCCAAATCCAATCATTGACCAACCACCACTGGACCAATCTCCATATGTCACCATTCCTATAACATTGCCATCAATTCAACTTTCACGTCAAATCAATCATTGCACTTACCACTTTGACCCATATGCAACTCCAATGCATTGACACAACCCATAGAACCGTATATTCAATTCATCAAAGCCTAATCCTATATTTACCACTTTTGATTTGCTTCGATGAGCATTTATTCGATACACATGTAGTATGTCTATAATAAGTTCATAGAATATAAAATGGAAGTAAGTAGTGTAACATGCAGAAGGAAATAAAATGATTCGATTTGATCAAATAGGTAAGTATATTGGGAAGAGTTCCAAATATACCTAAAAATGAACAAAGATTAAATCTAGAAAGTCACTCCTCCTTATAATAAATAATGATGTATTGGTAAGGAGTAATCGGACTTTGTTTGACAAAGTATGAGTGATAATGTGTGAAGTTGAGTTAACGCCTTTTTGTAAGGTTGTGTGTTTAAGAGTAGTATATAAAGTTAAAATTAATTTCATCTAAAACATTGCTTACAATATCATACAAGATAAGAGTTTATAAGAACCCTTACATATCCTAGATCAAGGGTTGATAGGTTGTACGAGTCAAAAGACTACACGTAATAATTGTTCGCAAGGGATTTTTTGTAGACAACCCCAAGAGAGTTTGGGATCGATCAATATTAATTGACCAGTTTATGCGTTGAACATAAGTTTCATAAAATAAAACCAAATCAATTTTAAATACATACGGCAATTCATAAAATTTCTATGAACACATATTCCATTGCACTTAGAAACAATTGTTGTTTCAAGGAACACCAACTTTTGTATGGAAGGAATTTCTTTTAGAAATTATAGGTAGTAAAATGGATTTGGATACTATTCAAAGATAAAACCAATTATGAGGGATGAAATGAAACTAACCAAATCTAATCTTATACAACATATTAGAATGTCTAATAAATGTTCTCGCATATTAAAGAGTAGTTATGTATTTTATATCAATATCGAGAAAAGAACATCCTAAGTTGTCAGTAAGCCATTAAGAGTATTGATTCTTCCACATGGCACGATGCACAAATTTGAAATGGATTCCAAGTACATTATCAAAATATGATGTTGATTGTTCTACTCAAATGGATATGATCCTTCGATCGCAAATGTGTCATCAAGAAGAAGTCCAATGCAGTTGGAATATAGTAAACTATGTTGATAAGAATAATATTGTAAATTTCAGTTATTGAAATTAACATAACAGATTCGTTGTTCAACATGTTTGAGTTAATTTTGATTTTACTTGCAAAATTATCACCAACATGATTGATTTTTTGGTGCATATATGTTGAAACAGAAAATTCTAAATAATGATTTAGAATAGACTGTTTGCACATAACAACCAAATGCCTCTAAGTCAGTGGGGGATATACTAAGTTTGTCGGTTTCAAATATGATCCAAGAGCTGATATTAAAGTACCATTCAATCAGCATCAAAGTTGAACAAGTATGTCTACAACAATATCAAATAGTTTGATTTTCAGTCAAAATGTAGAGGAAGCATATGTCTATAAGAAAGAACTATAAATGTACTATAATATTTCTAAAAGACAAACAGTAAACTTATGATTATTAATGATGCACCCAAGTTAAAATCATTATAGTTTGGTTGTTTGATACTCTACATTGGATTTGTAAACGACATCTTTTACAATCAATGATGTTGGGATTGGCCTAAATGATATACACGGACACCATATTAAAATGTTTAATATGGAGCATGTAAGATGGATTCCTTATGCATTGGCAATAAGAATTATCATACATATTGTATTACATACAATATCGCATTTCGCTTATATATTTGATACATAATGCAAATAACAGATCCGAACTAGGATCACTAAATGGTAATTTAGAGTATTCTCGAGTATTTATGTCATGCTAGAGAATTGTTTATAAAAACAACGAACTCCTTATGAATGGGTATTCGAACTCAAATTTCTTAAATGACATTGGGTATAGTATGCTAATCCAAAATTCATGATCAATCTTAGTTAATAAGCTTTAAGCTGGAAATGTTCCAAACAAATATGTCATGGCAGATTCAGCCAAAAAGGCCGAGTACATTGCCTTGAATAGTGCTATAACGAAAACAATATATGTATATAAATGCACAAATTTAAAACTGAGTTAGGAGTGATTCCAAATGTTGAGAATCACATGTCATTATTATATGATAATAATATCATGATACAGATCATGGAAGAACTTAGAGCTCACTAGAAATTAAGAAACATACTCTGAAAAGTTCCACATGTTAAAAGCAATTTATCAACATCGAACAACATAGAAATCCATCCATGAAAGTACTAGCTTGGATAGTTCTTGTAACGACCCGTATTTTTACGGATCGAAACATCATAAAACAGTTGTCATTAGGTCGCAATGTTGATAAGTCGTCCAGAGTCTAAGTCGTGGACGAGATAAGGCTTAGGTTGTATAGTAGTTAGGTCGGAGTAGACGACTTAAGGAAGTGGAGCGACCTAAGGAAGTTGGCGACCTAAGGATTATGGGATAAGTCGTGTAGAAGTTAGGTCGTGTGGTGGCTTAGGTCGAGTGAATGACTTAAGAGTTAACATATTAAGTATTGGGGCGACTTAAGGAAAGACAGCGACCTATGGAAGTTAGTATTAGAAATGAATGACCTAGTAGTTAGCAGCGACTTAAGAATTAGCGACTTAACGACCTAGGAGATAAGCGGGTTAACGACTTAAGGAGTTGTTGTAGTTAGGTCGTGAGCGACCTATGAGGTGCTTAGTTAGGTCGTGAGCGACCTAAGTTCAGCAGTTATGAGTAGTTAGGTCATCCAGACGACTTAGGAGTTAGGTCGGAAGACCCTGCGTGTAGTTAGGTCGTTGACGACCTAAGGTGTTAAGTCGTTAGGTCGTGTGGTGAGCCGTGTGTGTGTTAGGTCAGTACTTCTGTTAAGTCGTAAGTCGTGAGATCCGTTAAGTCGCGTCTTAGTTAAGTCGTAGGTCGCGCATTAGTGTTGAGGCCTAGGTCGTTGGGTTATTAGGTCGCGCACGTGAGGATAGTTAGGTCGTGGAAGCGCTTATGCGTTAGGTCGTAGGTCGTGTGGATGAGTAGGTCGGCAAGAGTTAGGTCGTGGACGACCTAAGGGGGCGGACGACCTAAGGATTTCCAGCCTATAAATACACGTCCATTTCCTCACTTTTTGGGATCCGGATTTTGAAGCGACGAAGTCCTGCCATTTTGAGAGCTCGAGTTCTACACTTCTTCACTTCTTTTATCCACTCTAATCTTGTGATTCCTGCCATCCAAATCGAAGATCAAATCGAAGATCAAATCGAAGATCCAAGAGCTTAGATTGAAGATCTTCATCCATCGAAGAGAGATTTCATCGTTTGAAGCGGAATTTTGGAGAATCGAGTTAGATCCTTCGCTGTCCAGATCTGAAGTGTGTTGCTTTTAAGGTGTTTAGGTGATTCGATGAGTGGTGGTTATCTCTCACACGGATCCAAAGGAGTATATCGGATTGTTGGCTTGATTATGTGTTAAAATAGTGATTTCCTTGCATTTTCCTAAACTTAAGTGTAGATCTATTGTTCATGATGACTTGACATACATTTTACTACCTGTTAATCTATGCAAGTTCATTCATCAAGTTGTAGAGATATTGCTCATAATTCATGCTTGTTAGATTTGGACTCTTTATTTACAAGATTGCCATTATTGTTATAATTGTTTATTTGATCATGTTTGAATGCTTGATTTCTTGGATTAATGATTGACTTGATTGATTGTTATAAATTAGTTGATTGATGATTTGATTTGGACAAGATGGTCGAAGATGATTCAAAAGCTAAGGGAAAGGCTCTTGAATTGGAAAAGCTGCTCGTGGCATATGTGGCGGATGATGAAGCTCATATGGATAGATTTGATGATGTTGATGTTGAGATGAGGCTTTGCTATGATGAGATGAAGCGAGGCATGGTACGAGATAGCCTTGGTTTAATCCAGACGGGATCATTCCAAGCATGTTGATAACTCGGTGAAATGGTTCGAGTTAGAGGATAATGGTTTGCTCGAGAGGCGCTTGAGCTAGTATGAGAATAGTCGTCGAGGAGGATGACTAGAAGGCTGAGATTTCATCGTTGTTGAAGGTTCTAGCAGGCTCAAAGCAATGGTACGTTGGGCAGATTCGATAGTCCCTAAAGACTATGATTGTAGTCAAGTACTCTGGGCAGATTCGATAGTCCTAGGCACGGGCTGCGACGACGTGCAGAGTTATGTCTAGAACCAGAGTTGCCATTAACCCTTGACGGACGACTGAAAGAATGTGCCGGTCATTCAATTAACGGTGGTATCGAAGCAAAGATAACAGTGATAGCCAGAGTCATGGATGTTTGGTTGTATCGTCATTCGGTCTCAAGAGCAATATTTTCTGGATGCTTATCTGATCTTAGTTTAGGCCTTGGGGGTTTGTACTTGGAAAATGTTGACCTTGACTCGAGTGATAATTGCTTTACTTTAAATGTCTGCTTTGCTATGTTTACTTCTGGTTAGTGTGTCTGGGGGCTATCACTGTAGAAAGAGGTGGAGTGGGAGGGTTGGATTCCTATTCCTTTTTCCTTTATGCTCTTTTGGTATGTTGTTAGTTAATTTACCGCTCACTAAGACTGTTGTCTGACTCAAGGCTTTATGTTTAACTCTTATTGCCTTGGGCTGTTCATCCGCTTTGGGATGGGCTGACTAGGTAGCAGGTGACAGGTGCTGTTCTAGTTTCCGACGATGCTGATGACGAAGACGAGCTGGAGGATTGCATATTATTTTCTTACTATATGTACTGGATGTTCCGCTGCTTTGTATAATTCTCTGAGTGATATGTAGTGAGGATTGATGTATTGACTATTCAGATGTTTGTATTCAACTATTATGAAGCTTAATTGATGAGATTCTATTTTGAGATGCTTCACTATATATATTCTCTATTGTATTTTATCCATGCGCTGTGAGTAATACGATAGATTCTGCTGTTTTAATTTAACCTTGGCAATCGTCCATGGCTGCCTGGCACACTTTACAGCGCACTATCTCTATGTTTAGTGCAGGGGTCATGGGCGATCGTCACATTTGGTATCAGAGCCTTGGTTAATCGATTTTACCTAACGCTCGTTGACGTAACTACGTATGAGAGATGTAATTGTATTTTAATGGATGATTACTATATATAATATAGTAGCTTAGAAGTATGTGAGTCCTTTATGCGGTTGTTCTCAAGGTGTATTGATCATTCCTTTTTATAGATATTAAGAATGAGTCGAAGAGGGAGACCAGCTGCTAGGGAAGGCCGTGCTACTGAGGGGGCTGCTGATTATGTTGCTATGTTCGAGGCTATGATGACTTCGATCATGAGAAGGATGCCAGCTCCGGGGCTATCAGTAGATGTTGGAGTTCAAATTCAAACTCCAAAACCGGTGGATTTTGCTAAGCTGTGTAAAGATTATACTGCTCTTGGAGGAAAGGTTTTCTTGGGAACAGAGTCAACCATTTAAGTCCAGAGGCGGATAGATGCTTGTAGGAGGATCTTTGGTGATTTGGGAATCGAGGATGCAATTAAAAGGAAGCTAGCATCAAGACAGCTTCAAGGAAGAGCTTCTGACTGGTGGAACTCTATCACCATTGATACTCCAGAGGAAGAAATTACTTGGGAGCAATTCCAAGCCAGATTTGAAGCTAAGTTCATTTCTACAGCTCAGAAATCTGTTCTGTTTAAGAAGTTTGTGGAGCTCAAGCAAGGTGGAAGACCAGTTCTTGAGTATGTTTCTGAGTTTGAAGCTTTTTCCAAGTATGCCCGGTCGTATACTGAATCTTCATATCAGAAGAATGAGAAGTTTGTGACAGGCTTGGACAGTTACCTTGGGAGGCAGTTGGTGGATCATTTGGACGATCCATTTGAGAAGCTTGTGGAGAAAGCTCTCAGGCATGAGAATTTGTTTCCTAAAGAAGGATCTGTTGTTGCTGTGACCAAGGAAGAGTCGAAACCACAGCAAGGTGGAAACAAGAAGAGGAAGCAGCACCAACAAAAGGGTAAGGATGGCCAGAAGAAGCCGAAGGGCGAAGTGACCTGCTACAATTGTCAGCAGAAGGGCCATTTCTCCAGAGATTGCAAGAATCCAAAGGTGTTGGTGAAGTGTCACAACTGTGACAAACCGGGGCATATCAAGAGGAAATGTCTAGAACCGCGGAAGGACAAGCAGATTGTGCAAGCTTATGCTTTGGGGGCTGTTCCATCGTCTTCGAAAGCTCCTACCGCTGAAGAGAAAGGAAAGAGTGTGGTGGTTCAGGGTACTCTTTCCATTTGTGGTGTTCCAGTTAGAGTGTTATTTGATACTGGGGCGTCGCATTCTTTTGTTTGTAATGAACTTGTAGGCCAGTTGGGTTTAGAACCGGATATTGTTGATAGGCCATTGGTTGTGACTAATCCAGTTGGGGGTTCGTCTTGTTTGTGTATGCTATGCCGTGGTCTGATTGTATCGATTCATGATTGTTCTTTTGTTTGTGATTGTTTTGTTTTGAACTTTGCGGGGTTCGGAATTATTTTGGGTATGGACTGGCTTAGGAAGTATGCGGCAAAGGTTGATTGTGAAAGGTTGGAGGTGACAGTCGAGAATGTGGAGGGGCGAAAGGTTGTGATACAATGTAAGCATGAGGAAGGCGTCTTCATGAGCTTCATGTATTCGCTGGTTGTTCCACGGGATGGACTGTCATCGCTGCCAATTGCTAATGGATTTGAGGATGTCTTTAATGAGGTCAAAGGGTTACCGCCGCATAGAGAGATCGAGTTTCGTATCGATCTAGTTGAAGGAGCCAGACCTGTTGTGATGCCTCTTAGGCGGATGGCGCCTAGGGAACAGCAAGAGTTGAAGGTGCAGGTTGATGATCTTTTACAGAAAGGATTTATTCGGCGTAGTGTGTCCGAATGGGGTGCACCAGTTGTGTTTATAACCAAAGCGGATGGATCGTTGAGGTTGTGTGTGGATTATCATGAACTGAATAAAGTGACTAAGAAGAACAAGTATCCATTGCCGAGAATAGATGACTTGTTTGATCAGCTTCACGAAGCTAAGGTGTTTTCTCAGATGGATTTGGCAACGGGATTTCACCAGTTAAGAGTAGCTAAGGATGGTGTGCCGAAGACTGCTTTCAGGACACCATCCGGTTTCTTTGAGTGGCTGGTAATGCCGTTTGGATTGACCAATGCGCCAGCATATTTTGTGGATCTTATGAATAGAGTGTTCAGAGATCAGTTGAACAAGTTCGTACTAGTGTTCGTGGATGATATTTTGATTTATTCCAGAACTGAAGAAGAGCACAAGACGCACTTGCGTATTGTTTTGGAAATCTTACGGAAACATCAGCTGAAGGCTAAGTTTTCGAAGTGTCACTTCTGGAAGGGCGAAGTGAGGTTCTTAGGCCATATTATCTTTGGAAATGGAATAGTGGTTGATCCCGCTAAGGTGGCAGCAATCCAGGATTGGGTTAGACCTAAGAATGCATCTGATGTGAGAAGTTTTCTTGGATTAGCAGGATACTATCGTCGATTTATCAAAGACTTTTCCAAGGTGGCTGCACCATTAACAGGATTGACGAAAAAGAATCAAGTATTCAGATGGGATGCTAAGTGTGAGCAAGCTTTCGGAACCCTGAAAGAGCGATTGACAAGTGCTCCTGTTTTGACTATTCCAAATGGAAATGATGAGATGGTGGTTTACACCGACGCATGTGGTACTGGACTTGGAGCAGTGCTGATGCAGAAGGGTAAAGTTGTTGTGTATGCAAGTCGACAACTGAAGCCGCATGAGAGGAATTATCCGACTCATGATTTGGATTTAGCGGCGATTGTATTTGCTCTGAAGATGTGGAGACATTATCTATTGGGAGTTCGATTCGAGTTGTTTACAGATCATAAGTCGTTGAAGTATCTTTTCTCCCAAAAGGATTTGAATCTTCGGCAGCAACGATGGCTAGAGTTTTTGGCATCATATGATTTTGGTATAGCCTATACTCCGGGAAAGGGTAACGCAGTGGTAGATGCGTTAAGTCGAAGACATGCAGGATTGGGAGCCATGTTTTCAGAATGGAAGAGTCTCGAGTATTTGGCTGGATTTGACTTCAGGCCTAGATGTGAATTGGAACCTGAGATGTTGGCAAACTTATCGATAAGACCGACTCTTGTGGAAAGAATTGGCGAAAGCCAAAAGCGAGACGATAAGCTTGTCAAGATTATCCGTGATTTGGAATCTGGATTGGACCCAGAAAAGGATAAAGGATTCGAGATCGATCGAGAGGGTTGGCTTCAGAAGCAAGGACGACTAGTTGTTCCCGATATAGATGAATTGAGAAATGAAGTTCTGAAGGAAAGTCATCACTCGAAGTTGACAATTCATCCAGGTGGAAATAAGATGTATCGGGATATGAAGAGAACCTATTACTGGGAAGGTATGAAGAAGGATGTTGGAAATTTTATTTCCAAGTGCATGAACTGCCAGTTGGTAAAAGCCGAACAGAAGAAGCCAAGTGGATTGCTTCAGCCGTTAGAAGTTCCTACATGGGAGTGGGAGCAAATATCGATGGATTTTATCGATGGGTTACCTAGAACAAGAACGGGAAATGAAGAGATTTGGGTCATCGTAGATCGTCTGACTAAGAGTGCAAGATTCATTCCTGTTCGATCAACTAGGAGTGCATCAAAGTTGGCTGAGCTATATGTTAAGTGGATAGTTCGATTCCATGGTATTCCGAAGAGTATAGTGAGTGATCGAGACCCATTGTTCACTAGTAGATTTTGGAAGAGCTTCCAGGAAGTTTTGGGAACCGAGTTGTGTTTAAGTACAGCTTATCATCCCCAAACAGATGGTCAGACTGAAAGAGTCAACCGAGTTTTGGAAGATCTCCTCAGAGCATGCATTTTAGATTTCGGAGGATCACCTTCATTTGGTGGAATTTTCATATAATAACAGTTACCGGTCAAGCATTGGTATGGCACCATATGAGGCATTGTATGGAAGACCGTGTAACTCTCCGACATGTTGGTTAGAAACAAGAGAAAAGCTGATACTTGGGCCAGAGATGATTCGACAGACTTCGGATTGCATAGAGATCATTCGGCAACGAATGAAGGCAGCCCAATACCGTCAGAAAAGTTATGCTGATAAGTGTCATAAGGATTTGGAATTCAACATAGGTGATATGGTTTTTGTGAAGATTTCTCCACTGAAGAATGTTATTCGATTCGGGAAGAAAGGAAAATTGACTCCGAGATATGTTGGACCATTCCCGATCATCGAGTGAATTGGAAAGCTCGCCTACAAATTGGAGTTACCAGAAAAGATGTCGGGTGTGCACAATGTTTTTCATGTATCGTATCTACGGAAGTATGTGCGCGACCCGAATACAGTGGTTTCTGCTGATAGCTGTGAAGATTTTGAGATTGATCCAGTCGATAAGAGACCTCATAAGCCGCTTCGTGTTGTGGAAACTGACACGAAACAGCTTAGGAGGAAGGTAGTTAGGTTGCTCAAGATACAATGGAGTGATGATGATAATGACTGTACATGGGAGGTGGAAGAGAGGATGAAGGCAGCTCATCCTGAACTCTTCGAGGTATGGCCATAAGGTGTCGTGTCATCTCACGATGTTGTAACTTGTTCTAGTTTTAGAATTCTGCATGCTAGGCTAGAATTTGACGCATGGTTTGTTGATTGCTATGGAAGGTAGGCATGGAGAATAGTTTTTGATTGCTCTTGTTTGTTTGGAATTTCGGGGGCGAAATTCCTAAGGGGGAGAGAATGTAACGACCCGTATTTTTACGAATCGAAACATCGTAAAACAGTTGCCATTAGGTCGCAATGTTGATAAGTCGTCCAGAGTCTAAGTCGTGGACGAGATAAGGCTTAGGTCGTATAGTAGTTAGGTCGGAGTAGACGACTTAAGGAAGTGGAGCGACCTAAGGAAGTTGGCGACCTAAGGAAGTTGGCGACCTAAGGATTATGGGATAAGTCGTGTAGAAGTTAGGTCGTGTGGTGGCTTAGGTCGAGTGAATGACTTAAGAGTTAACGACTTAAGTATTGGGGCGACTTAAGGAAAGACAGCGACCTATGGAAGTTAGTATTAGAAGTGAACGACCTAGTAGTTAGCGGCGACTTAAGAATTAGCGACTTAACGACCTAGGAGATAAGCGGGTTAACGACTTAAAAAGTTGTTGTAGTTAGGTCGTGAGCGACCTATGGGGTGCTTAGTTAGGTCGTGAGCGACCTAAGTTCAGCAGTTATGAGTAGTTAGATCGTCCAGACGACTTAGGAGTTAGGTCGGAAGACCCTGCGTGTAGTTAGGTCGTTAGACGACCTAAGGTGTTAAGTCGTTAGGTCGTGTGGTGAGCCGTGTGTGTGTTAGGTCGGTACTTCTGTTAAGTCGTAAGTCATGAGATCCGTTAAGTCGCGTCTCAGTTAAGTCGTAGGTCGCGCATTAGTGTTGAGGCCTAGGTCATTGGGTTATTAGGTCGCGCACGTGAGGATAGTTAGGTCGTGGAAGCGCTTATGCGTTAGGTCGTAGGTCGTGTGGATGAGTAGGTCGGCAAGAGTTAGGTCGTGGACGACCTATGGGGGCGGACGACCTAAGGATTTCCAGCCTATAAATACACGTCCATTTCCTCACTTTTTGGGATCCAGATTTTGAAGCGACGAAGTCCTGCCATTTTGAGAGCTCGAGTTCTACACTTCTTCACTTCTTTTCTCCACTCTAATCACTACAAGAAATTTTATTTTTTGTAGCGCTCAAAAAATGCTACAAAAACTTTTGGTGGCGTTTTGATAATCGTTACGAGAAAACATGCCACTAAAAATCCATGATTTTTTGTTGCATTTATTTTAACGCCACTATAAATGCATTTTTGGCAGCGTTTTTAAAACGCCACCATAAATCTTTTTGTAGCGTTTTAAAAACGCCACCAAAAGATTTTTTGGCGCTACTAATAGAATTTCCAACTTTACCCCTGTTTTACGGTTGCATTTACTCAACGCCACTATATATATTTCAGTAGCGTTTTTGAAATGCTACTAAAAGTTATTTATTATTTTACACCATTTTTTCATGCTATTATTTCCTGTTAATGGTCTATTTTGGTTCTATTATATCAATCAACAATCACCCACATAATCATCATATTCAAATAAGTTAATAAACACATTAACCATATAATCAAATAAAATATCCATAACCATTCCAATACAAGTTTTTCGACAAAATGACATAACTCACATACAATAACCATTTGTATACAAATTTACACATCGGGTACTAATAAATGTTATATCTAACTAGTGCTAACAAAACGTTTGATTACCCATAATTCTTTGTTGCATACACAAGTGAAAGCTAGCATCATCAAGTCCAAATTTGCTCTCTTCAAAAGTCCGATGCCTACACAAGTGAAAGCACAACAGATAGTCAAACAAATATGAAACAAATATTTGAAATCAGTGATGTTTTATTAATTTATACACATATATACATATATAATTAGAATCAGCTACAATATAAGAGTTGGTTGTTATATTCTAAAACGGTCAGAAACAAGGGAAATAAAAGCATCCAATCATTGTATTAGTAGGATAAGTGGTATAATATATAACAGGCGTAGAGTCATAAATCTGTTAGCAATTCACTTATGATATCAAAGAGAGGGATGTTATTTTTAATTCTTGAATTAAGGAATAACTACTCACCTGAAGAAGATAAGCAAGATCACCAGCTGGAACCAATTACGAATATAATTTGTATGTGAACTGGGTATATAAAAGAGGGTGCGCAAATAGAATAAAAGATACACATGTACACACCTGGCACAATTCCCTCCTTTTCAGCATAGTTTTGTTGTATTCAAGGCATCAGTAACTCTATCCTTCTTCTCGCCAACTTCAGCTTTGCTAGCAGCTCCAGTCTGAGTTACTTCATTCGAAAGCAAGATAAGTTTCATATGCAACTAATAATTAGAATATTGGGAATAGAAAGAGGGCATTAATCAAATTCAATCAAACAGACATTTTCTTTTAATTTCTTGTTTTGTAGCTTCAGCTTCTGGCAATGAATTTACTTCAGTATCTTGGATTGGCCTGACATTTGCAGGATCCACCTGAAATACATATTATCATGTGAACATGGTAAAAATATATAAATATAAAGAACAGATGGTTCTCATGTTATAAACTTATAAGGTTCTCATGTTACACGTCTACCACTTCGACAAAATACCACTTGATGAAACTATATTCTATTTTGTAATTAATTAATAGCTACTAAACTGAATTTGTGGCAATCAGAGTATACCCTACAGTTGCAACTAGTGATTTTTCTTACTTCTTCCAAGTGAGCTAATAGTGGTTCTATAGACACATTTCATCATTTACAAACACTCCACTCTAAGTCTCATTAAATTTGGAAGCTAATAAAAAGACATGTCTAGGCCTTAAATTGGAAGCTGCCTTGTATATTTCTCAAGATATTACTATTAGCACACTCTCCAACATAGACAAACTCGGGTATTTAAATGAAGCCGGTTTCCATATTTTATGTTTAAAATCTTATATGTAATTCGTACCTGAAGTTGAACTTATGTCGATTTTTTTTTCATTTAATGTTACTTTATTTTTACTTACTACGGCCTGCTCTGGTGGCAGTGGCCTCCTGCTGCTGGGATGGCAGGGGTCTCCTGCTGCTGGTTGATAACTGATGTTTTTATAAATAAAAAATTCAACTTTTGAACAACATGTGAGATTGTATATTAACATGTGTACCTTTATTAATTGCTGGTTTGAATTATGTCATTTGGTAGATACCTTATAACTATTTTGTGAAAATCTATCATGAGCCAATAATGAACTTAAATTGAATACCACAATGATGTTTGAATGAACACTACAGAGGATTCCATCTCGAAAATGTATAGATATCTATCAAAAAGCAAAGGAATTTAAAAGACAATTGAGATAACTCACCGTCGGTGTATCACCACATGATGTGCTTGAGGCCAATACAACCATTCAAATGTGCAGTCTTCAAAATCTGTAGCAAGTATAGCAAATAAGAAATAGATACAACCTTGATAAAAAAGGTCTTCTAATTGAACACAGTACATAATATCAGTATACTAACATCACATATAACTTCATTTCCTATCGTACCTTCTATTTTGCACCAGGAACAGCCATAGAGTCTTAGAGCTTCTAGAAATTTGTCATGTTCTCCATCAGTCCACCTTTCTCTTTGTCTTGATATTGTGTAAGGTTTCCTTACCTACACTCAAGAATACATATTAAATTAAGTTCAAAAACATGAACATCGTAGGTGTGCTTAAACAGACACACTGGTCAACGAGTTAGGCACTGTAATAGTTCTCATCTCATCAACAAAAATTAATTATGTAGGGTTCATTGCAAACATATCTTCTTCTTGAAGATGTTTGGGATTACAAATGATTGTTGAGGTTTTAGTGACAGTTTATTCTCCAAATGTGACGATGCAACTTATTATTGGATATTGGATATTGGATCTGGATGCAATAAACAACCAAAGACAACATGCTCCTACTGATTTGTAATTTGGACCTCCTTGCCAATTAACTTGGAGGCAAGAGTATTTGACTTACTTGTTGTGTAAATAAAATGGTGTCAGCTATGTATGTCTGGTTTACAAACGATGATAAAAGGTTGCGAAGATCTGTTTATTTATGTTATGCATCAAAACAGTATATAGTTTTATCAAACTTGGTAGTGAAAGTATTTGCTGGTTCATATACCAACAGCATGTGTCATGAAGGATCAAATACAGTGCAACTGTTTCAACAGCTGTGACTGCAAGAGCGTTAAGAAATTATTAAACTAATCTGCCTAAGGATAATGATGTAAAGACCATTCAATTAGTGATAATCACGTCTTGAATAAATATATTCTTCCACTAGTGGATTCAAAGAATAGAATCTAAGTACAGTTAACAACATAATATATATGCATATAATTGCAAAAGCAAAAGATACCTCTAACAGAATTCAAAACCTCTACAAATACAGATGCTCAAGAATCACAACTTACATATACTAAACTACAATAATATGCTCTACTATACAATACTCCAAAATTCAAATTCATACCAAATCCCACTTCAACAAGCTATAGACTCGCGGTTAAATCCAATACTTTGTAACTTAATAAGTACCTCTGTTGGCTGTTCCTTAGACGACGGTCCTTCGGATTGGAGCGGCGTTGGATTTATTGTACGTGCTTGGAGAGGCGTTCGACCAAAGCAGAGTTTGGTGATTTGATTTAGAGCGGTGCTGGCAGAAGAAGTGAGCGGCTTTGGATCGGAGCGGCAGTGATTTAATTTGATTTAGGGGTTTTTTGACGAAGACAGCGTGATTCGATTTAGGGTTTTATGGAGGGTGAGGTAGATTTTGCTGGAGCGAAAAGGAAAGCGGGAGGAGAAAAGTTTCTAAATAATGAAGAGGAAGGGAAACGTGACAGTAAATAAAAAAATTTCGTGAAATATTTTTTACTTTACGCGGGTGCAAAGCGGGAACGTGAAATCTTTTTAGCCGCATTTATATTTTTTAGGGAAATACTTTTTGGTTGCATTTAGAAAGAAACGCCACCAATTTTTGCAACTATAAATGGTTTTTCTTATAGTGAATCTTGTGATTCCTTCCATCCAAATCGAAGATCCAAGAGCTTAGATTGAAGATCTTCATCCATCGAAGAGAGATTTCATCGTTTGAAGCGGAATTTTGGAGAATCGAGTTAGATCCTTCACTGTCCAGATCTGAAGTGTGTTGCTTTTAAGGTGTTTAGGTGATTCGGTGAGTGGTGGTTATCTCTCACACGGATCCAAAAGAGTATATCGGATTGTTGGCTTGATTATGTGTTAAAATAGTGATTTCCTTGCATTTTCCTAAACTTAAGTGTAGATCTATTGTTCATGATGACTTGACATACATTTTACTACATGTTAATCTATGCAAGTTCATTCATCAAGTTGTAGAGATATTGCTCATAATTCATGCTTGTTAGATGTGGACTCTTTATTTACAAGATTGCCATTATTGTTATAATTGTTTATTTGATCATGTTTGAATGCTTGATTTCTTGGATTAATGATTGACTTGATTGATTGTTATAAATTAGTTGATTGATGATTTGATTTGGACAAGATGGTCGAAGATGATTCAAAAGCTAAGGGAAAGGCTCTTGAATTGGAAAAGCTGCTCGTGGCATATGTGGCGGATGATGAAGCTCATATGGATAGATTTGATGATGTTGATGTTGAGATGAGGCTTTGCTATGATGAGATGAAGCGAGGCATGGTATGAGATAGCCTTGGTTTAATCCAGACGGGATCATTCCAAGCATGTTGATAACTCGGTGAAATGGTTCGAGTTAGAGGATAATGGTTTGCTCGAGAGGCGCTTGAGCTAGTATGAGAATAGTCGTCGAGGAGGATGACTAGAAGGCTGAGATTACATCATTGTTGAAGGTTCTAGCAGGCTCAAAGCAATGGTACGTTGGGCAGATTCGATAGTCCCTAAAGACTATGATTGTAGTCAAGTACTCTGGGCAGATTCGATAGTCCTAGGCACGGGCTGCGACGACGTGCGGAGTTCTGTCTAGAACCAGGGTTGCCATTAACCCTTGACGGATGGCTGAAAGAATGTGCCGGTCATTCAATTAACGGTGGTATCGAAGCAAAGATAACAGTGATAGCCAGAGTCATGGATGTTTGGTTGTATCGTCATTCGGTCTCAAGAGCAATATTTTCTGGGTGCTTATCTGATCTTGGTTTAGGCCTTGGGGGTTTGTACTTGGAAAATGTTGACCTTGACTCGAGTGATAATTGCTTTACTTTAAATGTCTGCTTTGCTATGTTTACTTCTGCTTAGTGTGTCTGGGGGCTATCACTGTAGAAAGAGGTGGAGTGAGAGGGTTGGATTCCTATTCCTTTTTCCTTTATGCTCTTTTGGTATATTGTTAGTTAATTTACCGCTCACTAAGACTGTTGTCTGACTCAAGGCTTTATGTTTAACTCTTATTGCCTTGGGCTGTTCATCCGCTTTGGGATGGGCTGACTAGGTAGCAGGTGACAGGTGCTGTTCTAGTTTCCGACGATGCTGATGACGAAGACGAGCTGGAGGCTTGCATATTATTTTCTTACTATATGTACTGGATGTTCCGCTGCTTTGTATAATTCTCTGAGTGATATGTAGTGAGTCTTGATGTATTGACTATTCAGATGTTTGTATTCAACTATTATGAAGCTTAATTGATGAGATTCTATTTTGAGATGCTTCACTATATATATATTCTCTATTGTATTTTATCCATGCGTTGTGAGTAATACGATAGATTCTGCTGTTTTAATTTAACCTTGGCAATCGTCCATGGCTGCCTGGCACACTTTACAGCGCACTATCTCTATGTTCAGTGCAGGGGTCATGGGCGGTCGTCACAGTTCTTAGAAAACTGATCGAGGGGATGTGAATAAAATTTCTTAATTGGCCCCAAGTGCAAGTGGGAGATTGATAGAGTTAGGGGGTATGCCCCAGAGGCAATTCTGTAATTTACAATAAATTATCAACTTTGCAATAAAATCTCATTCGAAATAAAAGGTGTTTTTCTTTCTATTATATATTTGACATATTGTGATATGTTAATTAATTACTTAATTTAAGTATATTAAATAGAAATTCCTAAAATGGCATGTTTTGTGATAATAATTACAATGTGTTGTAATTATGAGAAATTTATCACAATTAAAAATTACGTATTGTTTTAATATTCCTAGTCAAGATATTTCAAGATAGGATATTGATATATCCATTGAGAGTAGAGTACGTAATGCTCTCCAAATGTTTGACAGTGCATTACTCATGGCTACTCGAGACACCAAGGAGTTGTGTACCGATAGTTATTGGATAACTATAAAATGAGTCACTCAATAGTTTATTGGTTTGTATAACCAACAGAGAACATTGAAGCGACGATATTACACAATTCTCTTGACTTGAGAATACTAATGAGCTTCAACGTGGACACTCCATTATAGTTAAATTATGGCATAACATACATCGGATGACTATTGTTTGATCTAAGTAGAATCATTGGAAGTGAAACACTATTCAATAGAGAATTCCTCTCCTTGATTATATAAGGTTAGTACCACGGTCAATTGTAATCAACTCAAAGTCAAAGTCTCTGACCATAGCATTTAGTTAATAATAATTGCTATTATTGAACCAAGGAATTTGTATTTGGATTATAGAAGTTAAATGTGGACGACGTTGGAATTTTGACCAAAACCCAATTCCATAAGTTCTAGTATGATATAGTTTTAATGAAGAAAATTGGTATAATAATCGTTACCACTAGATACCGCTTAAAATAGTGAAAGTGGATGTCACTGAAAAATAAGCAATAAATTCGGCTAAACTGTCATACCACTAGCTAAGGTGACGTGTGAACGTTAATGTTCGAATTGTTCGATATAATCGCTTACTGAATTTACACATACGAGTCGCACTACCACAATGTTGAATACTCCAAAATACCATACCATTTAATTAAATTATAATTGTTATAAGTTAATTAGATTACTTAATATTTATGAAATATTGATTATTAAATTTTATTTGATTTAATTGAATTAGTATTTAATAGAGTGCATATATAAAAATATATATGTGCGTATTGATATATGATAACGATAAACCTTTATATTGGATTTAAAGTGAACAAATATTGATTGAATTTTGAAAATTATATGGGACTCATAGGTGCATATATTGTCGACCATACTAGGTGAGGGACATGAGATTTTTATTTGAAAAATTAGGTTTTGAATTGGCAAAAAGTATAGGTAAACCATCCATCCCCTTCGATTTTTAGTATACTCTATGCCTTAATTCTTTCCCTAATGGCACAAGTTTAAAGGAATCTCCCCCTTATTTCCAAATTAAATTTAAATCAAATAAATTCATCTCTGGTTAGTGATGTTCACTTCTTGTCTGCTGCAAATCTAAGAGGAGTGTAGATTAGATCTAAAGAGTTTTGGATTCAACATTCAAAGGGTACATTCAAGGCTACAACATTGGTATTTTCTAATATATTTTTTGTTGTATAGTTTTATCTATGTTAGTTGACATGTGTAAATTAATTAGATCAATGTTTTATCATGAATTTATGTATTTATTTGTTGCCTAATTACATACATTTACATATACATTTAAACTGGATTTAAAAAACATATATACATACAATATATTATGAAAATCTTTTTGGCCATTTTAAAATCATAAAAAATTGAAAGATAAAATGTTTTTAAGATTATTTTAAATTAAAATTTGAATTTATAATGAGTGCATATATGTATATTATATATATAAATATATTCATTAATTTACATTTACACACACACACACACACACACACACATATATATATATATATATATTTATGCGTATAAATTTGTATTTAAGTCTGAAATAAAATAATAATTACAAATGTATTTAAATCTTTTAAATAATCATGTATTTAAAAAATTATTTCTTTTAAATTTAAATCCTTACGAATTTATTAATCAAAAAATTCTTATAAAATCCATATAGATTTTATAATTCAAAATGAAATTAATTTTAAATCCATATGGATTTGTGAAATAAAAAATAGTTTTGTTAATAGAAGATTTCGATCGAAAATTAAAATTAAAAAATAAATCAATTTTTATCATATGTTTAATTATATTTACTAATTAAAATTCTATAAACAAAATTTAAAACTGTATATAAATATTTCGAATGTTTTATAATAAAAAAAATTATATATTTATATATTAAATATATATATATATATCCAGATTTGAAATTTGAGCTTTAAATTTAAAATAATATTTTATTCTAAATCTAGATCTTTTCTAAATTTAAATCTATCTTAAGTATTTTAAATATTAATTTGAATTATTTGAAATGGTCAACATCTTTTAAATAAACACCAATAAATATAAGTACTTTATACACACACACATATCTGTGTGTGTGTGTGTGTGTAAATGTATATAATAATAAACTAAGTACAAATTTCAAATATGTATATAAAGAGGCAAATGTGTCTGTTTCAATGTAAATCTCAACACTTATATACGAGCGCATTTAATTATGTACACACTATATGTTGCACATGAACTATACACGTATGTGTATCTGATATACATATAAGTTATATACTATTTATTATAAAATCATATCTTTTATATAAACTTATTAAATAATATAAAGATTTTATTTAAATTTATTTAAATTAAATCTACGTTAATTTATACTTTATAGGCCCAATACGATTCTAAAATGGAATTTTTTTTGAAACTCACCCATTTTACCCGTAACATGCTGGTCCAGTTCCATCAATGGTATCATAGCCTAATAACCTATGTGGTGTAAATTAGCAGTATTAGGTAGGGTTAACTTATTGAGGCCCACCCATTTAGTAGGATGTCTAGAAAGATAGTGTCGAAGGTAGGGTTGTTGGGTAATCAAACACCCTACCTACCGAGCTACTGGCCAAGCCCAAAAGATGAAGTAAGCTCAAAGGTTTTCCTCGACATAATGGCCTAAATTGATTATTACCTTGGGTTAATTTTCAAATTCTGTTTTGAAATAATAAATCAAAAATTAAAATTTAAAGGTTAAATTTGAAATATGTAAAAAATTATAGACGTTATAAAATATTTTCAAAATTGTTTTGAAAACAAAATAATTATTTTCAAATTTTTTAATAATAATTAATTAGATTAGTTAAATAAATAATTAATTAAAAGTTAATTAATTAAATACAAACATATATAACATATATGTAAATTTATCTTAAAATGTTTAAGATAATTAATAAATAATTTTTGAAATTAATTAAAATTGTTTTAATTAAAAAAATTAAATGTTAATTAATTAATAAAATAATATACATGTATTATGTTATATATGAATTACTATAAACGTTATCGTGTGTAATATATATATAAATATTTAATTTAAAATGAATAAAATTAAATTAATTGAAATGCTGATTAATTAATTAAATTAATTAAATAAGATTTAATTAAAAAAATTAATATAAAATTATATAAAAGAATATTATATAAGTTAATTAAAATTATAAACTGTTATACATGAATTAAGTTTATATAATATGAAAGTATAATAAAAGGTGGAACAGTAATAAATCCAAACTAGATTTAAGGAATAAAGACATATATATAGTACGTATGTTGTGCTTTCAGACGTGCTTGACACTTGAATCACAAGGCTATTTTATAAGAAATACATCATTCCATAAGTCAATATCGTTCAAATAAATATAATAAAATCATGAATCTTTAGTATAAGTGTTGTCCTTTATCATTAATACGTTAATAGACTACCTGCATACTATTTAATTGTTAAGCTTTTCTCAAGCTAGAGACGCTGTGTAGTACTATTGATGTATAGACTAGACGAGGCAAGATACTTGCACCTATTTGTTGAGCTTTCCTCAAGGTATGTGCACTATACTTAGGCCACTGTGAAATGGTAGGTACGAGTGAATAATCTATATTTATTTATTTAGTTTCTTCTAGGTAAAGATAAGATTAAGACAAAGATCATAAGGATATGAGTTATATATGGTATAACTGATTAGATGTTATCCATTGCATGTGGGCCTATGACTTATTGAGCTTTCCTCGTGGTTAGAATCCCAAGACATGTGAGTCCTAACACCCATTAAGAAATCCAAAGATTTCTTTGTTTCTTCTTAGGGTTAAGCTTATTAAATAAGTGAAATATAACATTTAACATATCTATAATACAAAAACTTATGTTACATGTAAATTAAACTAATCCACTTCGGTAAATTTGTGCAATTGAAATAATTTAATAAAATGTTTATCATTTAAAATATACAAAGGAAATGAATTAAGATTGACATAAAAATATAAATTATACTTACCAATAAATCCTTTGGCATGTTGTCATTTAAAGACCCATGCAAGCGCCTAATTATACAACTATTAAATACGTTCGTAACTTGGTCACTTACATGTTTATTTGCCCGAGGCTGTGTATTACTTTCTGTGAGTTCTGAACTCTAAAACTATTTAGATCAAAAAGGGTACAAACACCCAATAAAGCAATCTAGAAAATATAATATGAAGAAGATAAAGAGAAGGTAGATCAAAGGCATAATTTTTATAGTGGTTCGG
Source organism: Allium fistulosum (assembly GCA_030737815.1). Taxonomy (NCBI): domain Eukaryota; kingdom Viridiplantae; phylum Streptophyta; class Magnoliopsida; order Asparagales; family Amaryllidaceae; genus Allium; species Allium fistulosum. The sequence goes on from CM060902.1 coordinate 1,532,748,422, forward strand.
TGAATACTCTGGCCTATGTCTACTTAAATCTTTGTTATTGATTAATTTCTCTCCAAAATAAAAAGTTTACAATCAGATCTGACTACAAAATAGTAGATCCGAATTTGCTAGAGCTTCTAAGAGGAAAAGATAGGAAAATCCCGCAGTCCCAAGTCCCTTCCAAAAGTCTCATTCTAGCTGTAAGCTGCTTGCTATTTATAGTCGAATTCTAGCGTAGATCTCGCCATCCAGATTAGAACAAGTCTCAATTCTAAGATCAGAAAATATTGCATGAAGAACATGTCATAATCGACAATCAATACCTCTCAGTACCGAACTGGTGTTGGTCTATGCCGAGAGGTTTTGCCTACTTTCTTTCTCGATCTTTCTTCATGCTTGCTCAGTCTTCAAGTTTTGGATTTTCGTTGAGAGGTTTCGACGAGATTTTTTCGATGAGAGGTTTCGACGAGATTTTTTCGATGATAGGTTTAGATGAGAGGTTTTCGACGAGAGGTTTTGCATATTCAATACTTAAAAATTGTTTAATTCCTTCATTTTGTTGTTTGTGATAGTTTTCAATCTTCTGAATCCATCCTTATCAATTTGTAGTCCAATTCATTTATTTGAGTCTATTTTGAGAAAATGGAAAAATTGTTAGTAATTTTTACCCCTAAAGTATGCCTTATGGATAAACAGTGTGATTTTCTCAAGAATAGACGTCGAGACTGGAAAAATGTCATTGCTTATGCTCTCTGGCTATCCACTGGCCCGTACATAGTGAATCATTCGGTTCCTTCAAATTCACCTACAAATCAAAGGTCGTTCCAAACCATCGTGGCTAAGTACGCAAGTCCTTGTTTAAGAGTTAGTTATGAATCATAATCATTCTGTGTTCCCTTGGAATCATCATATCATTTATCATAAAGCAAGGTTATCCCGTGTTCACTCAGGATTAAGTTATCACAAATCAATATTTATATCATCCTGTTCACCATGGATTTATCAATCTTTGATTAATCGCATAACATGCTATCATGCATCATTGATCAATGGGGTGCATTGCCACCAAATGGAACGTTACTTATAAATTGTTTAGATCGTAACATTCCATTATAAGAAAGTACAATCGAATCGAAGCAATGACATTTATTGATCATTATCGAATCGTAAGAAGTTTAAATCCTAAGGTTAATTCTAGATATCTCTGGATTGCATAATCTTATGATCTCTCTAAATCACATTATCATTAATCTAGTAAGCCCAATCCGCTTAGTCTTTGGCGAGGGGATCCAATATCCAAGCACGTCCATTCGCCAACTCTCTACTGAGGGGAATCACTATTCTGTACAAATCCATCCACTCACTCTACATCAAGGGAACTTGCATTTCATGTTCATCACCATATTAGTCTAGTTTGGAAAACCAAGTCCTATCAGTTATATGTCAGCTTTAAGGGATAATTATATTATAGCAACATCCATTAGAATATAAATTATCATGTTCGAATGATTTTCAAACCAAAAATCTATCAATTACTTATTCATAAAGTTCAAAACCAAATGCATCAGCAAATACCAAAAAATCTAATCTAGTCAAGGATTAGTTCGAACCTTAACCTAAAGCACGCCTTAGGACCGATCGAGATATCTTGCATGAGTAAGTGGCCCAATACTGATCCCTCGAAGTTTATTCAAAGAAAAATCAAATGCAGAAAATTAAACCTAACCCCAATCCATTTCGATCAAGGGATAATCATTCATGACCCAGATCTATTTCCATAATTGGGTACATCTGCAACACATGGTGGTCGATCCTGCTGCACCACTTTGGTTTGATTCCTTACATATTGTTAAAGCCGGTTTCTTTGAACCTTCTCCTTTATCAAGTCAAGTAGATGCCTGCATTCGTTGTTCATGTGCCCATCCAACTCATGGAATATGGAGTATTTTCTAGATTTTTTCTCCCAATTTGTGGGTTTTCTATAGGGAACTTTCCCCCTGAGTATCCAAGTAAGTCTTCTTTGGAGTCTCTATTGAGTTAGTGTAAGCTTTTAATTCCCTTCTTTGTCGCTCGATCCTTCGAAGCCATTGTCAGCTTTGCACTTTCCTTTGTTTTTCCCATATCTCGTTCTGGATGGTCCATCATTTTCTACGGCGTTAACTTCAACACCTTCATTCTCGGTGTCCTCCTTATAGTTCGACATGCACACTTCAACCATTGTTTTTATTGCATGTGTTGGTATAGAATCTTTTTGTGTGCTAGTTATTTTTGCTTATATTGTTTATTTTTTCTTATTGTTGTGCTTGATTGATTGATTAGTTTACTTCTTGATTTTGTTGCTTGTGTTGCTTTCTGGTTGATTGTTGATTAATTTTTATTGATTATTGTTGCTTGTTGACACTTGTTATTGCTTATTGTTGATTGTTGTTGTTTGCTATTATTTGCCATTTCTTGTTAATTTCTTATTGTTTTTTGGTCGATAGATGGATTTTTTTATTTTTGTTGCTTGCATTGTTATGATCGATTGTTGATTGCTTTTTGTTAATTGTTGATTTGTTGCTGCTTGTTTTGTGTAGTCGGTTACTTGTATAGTTGTATGCTAGTTATAGTTTCCTGGTATAACATGTTTGGGGTGAAATAGCAATAGCTATTTAGAATATATCACATGTGATCCACGACCATTTTAGGGGTTGAGATGAGATATACCCGAGTCGATTGCATTTTGGTATGACTTGGAGTCTGTGGTATAATTGGATACTGACTTATTTTAGCTTACTCTCCAGTAAATAGTTAGTTATGGTTGTGATAATATCAGTTACTATGCTAAAATTATACATATTTTAATTGTGTGTTGCTATAGAATTAGTGCATACTCCTCTTTGTATAGTAGAATTTGGTACTTAAGAGCTGAAATTTAGCTATTTAAATGCTTATTTGTTTAGGTCTACATATAGTGAGATACTTTCTTAAAAAGAGGTTCGTACTAAGGGAAATGTGGGATAATGTAGGTTATCACATAATTCCTAAGGTTTGAGATGCATTTTAATTCGGGAGTTTCCATAATATTTGTCATGTAAGGGAAGTACTGCTAAAATTTTCTAAGGTTTAAACTTGGAAATTTTGGCTGTTCCTATTATTTTTTCGTACTCATAGGAATTTCGGGAACAAAATTCTTTTAAGGAGGGGAGAACGTAATAATCCAAATTTTAATGACTGAATATTTCGATGATTAATTTAAATATTTAATTATTAATTAACGGGACATCTATTATACCTGATTTTTCAAAGACGAATGAACTAGGTCCCGAAACACCCATAGTTGAGACCGCTTTTTTGACGTGAGAAAAATGAGTATAAACTTGGCTATGTTTGGAGTCGATGAATTTTTGGAATGAATGGTGATTTCTTAAGAATAGAAATGAACTGGGCTAAAGCCCATTACTTTCCTGTAAGTGGCTAAAACCCTTCATTATTTCTCATTCACTTTTCATTAACGTTGCTTTTCTTTTCCTTTTCTCCTAATCTTTTCCAAATCTATTCTTAATCCCCTTTCTTTAAATTACCACTCCAAGCTAAAATAAAATTCCTAAATTAATGAAAAATAACCTTAGTTACTCTCATCCAATTCCTCACATAACCCATGAATGAATTAACATGAAGTGAAGTTTGGAAGGAGATCTCAAATTTAAAGAGAGCTTGGATTTGGATTTTGGTGATTTGAGCATGGACTGGAGAAGAAGAGGTGAGTGGGATGATTCCCATAACTTACGTACTTGTTATACTTCATTAACTTATTATTTATTATTTTAAAGTGTTATGAAGTAATTTAGAGAATGCTAGTAATGTATTTAGGCTTTTGTTTATGCCTTAAACATGTGTATACCATCACATTATTTATTAGACATCTCTAAGACCATGTTATGAAAAGTTTGTAAGCTTTGGTTTTGGTTTTTGATTGATTAAGTGATTGTTAATGATTGTTTAGGCTTAATTATGCGTTGTAGATATGATTTAGTAATTGTATAATTATATTGAAGTTATATATGAACGTTTTGAGAAAGTTATTAAGCTAATTAAGTGAGCTAGGAGCTTTACACTTGTTATTAAAATGATTAAAGGCCTAACAAAGCTTAATTAGCATTTATAAATATTATTTAAAAGGAGGAACAATTTTATAAAATAACAGAATATTTTGTAAAATGAAGTTAGTAAGTTAATTAAGTGAGTTATGAACTTTACACTTATTATTAAGGTGATTAGAGACTTAACAAAGCTTAAGTAGTACTTAAAAATATTATTTATGTAAAGAAATAATTTTATAAGTGAAAGGTATGTTTTATAAAAAAGAATGAGATTTCATAAAATAGTAATAAGGATATATATTATAAAATAGGTTGAGACTTTAAAAATAGTAATAAAGATATATTTTATAAAATATAATAAGATTTTATCAATCAGCAATAGATGTATTTGACAATATAAATTGAGATTTAATAAAATAGTAATAAAGTTATATTTTATAAACTAGATTTAGATTTTATAAAATAGTAATAAAGATATTTTATAAAATAGAAGGAGATTTTATATAATAATATAAATGATATTTTATAAAAGTATGAAATTTTATAAAATAGTATGAAGGAATTATTTTATAAAATGGTTGTAAGGATTTATAAAATAATTACAAGATGAATACTTAATTTTTTCATTAAAAAAGATGAATACTTAGTTTTGTATTTTATAAAATAATAGAATGATTTTATAAAATAGTAAAAATCAGTTTTAACTTTTATTGAAAAGATTTAGTAAATAAAAGTAAGTTTTGATTTAAGTAATAATCGAAATACTTATTTAAATATACATGTATGTATATGAATACGAGTAAGTATACATATACGTATATTTGAAATTATATAATAATCAATACTATTCATGTATTATAGTAGAATTGTTGGATGGTTTGGCCTGTTGATAATGATTGTTTATTTATATACGTGTATATAAACATGTTATAAGCAATCTCACATAGCCATAGCGACTATTAGGTGAGCTAAGCCACATGAGAGAATATCGGGTCGAGAAACCGCTCTGGTGAAGCTCAAAATGCGATTTCTATAGTGGAAGCATGTTTGTGTGTATGTGTGTACGTGTGTGCATATGCATGCACAATTAGGTGCGTTGACACATGTGGGAGCATCATATTAGGTAGGAGGGTCGGTTAAGTTCATTTTGGCATGTTAGTGGAGCCTGGGTCACTAGATATCATCCAGCGGAACTCTACGTGTAAAAGAGTGGTTTTTCATATCGGAATCAATTTTCGAATACATAAGAAATCACTTCCAATATATCAACCAATGGACTACGAAAGAAGTCTGATGCAATGAAGGTAAACCAGGGGAGCGAGGCGACTCATCAAGTGAAGCAACAGAGAAGACGATGCTTGAATCAGCGATCGGTGGCATGGTTTGCACCTTCCCCAAGCTTTACTGCTTAGGATAGGCCACTAGCAGTACATCGGTGGCTTACCCCCGATGCACCAATGGTGCACCAGCCTGGGCGGTAAATCCCAGGCAGTGTGCATTTTTAGCAAGGATTCTTCCTCAATTTTAGATGCAGGCTTGTGTAAAGCTTTAGCATAATTTTAAGGAGGATTTGGGCTACTCGAGAAAATGCAAAGAAAATCTTGGGATTCAGATGCAATGTATGGTGATACATGCGCGATCAATATTGATCAGATACGATATTGGTGCAGTGATCGATTGTTTGGTCACATTGGTGAGCATGCATGATTGAGCGGAGTTAGTCTGTACCCCTTGGTTTCGAACTTGAGTATACATGTTTGATGAATGGTATCGGTCTTATGTTTGTGATTATACCCTATATTGGTCTTATATTAGTGACCATACCCGGTATTAGCTTTATATTAGTGGCCATGCCTATTATTGGTTTATAGTATAGGCCATCCGTATTGATATAGGATGACTAGATATCGATTTTCGTCTGTGATAGATGTATTTGATTACATGATGTTAAATTTGATATACATACATACATATATATCTATGGCATCTATGTTCCTTTATGGTCCCGATGGCATACTATACAGGATACGCCCATCATTCTCTTTTTTCAAGACAATACAGGAATTTATTAAGAAATCAATGATGACCAAAGGGGAGATGATGATATCATCTACGAGTGAGTCACATATCACTTATGCTTGTTATAGGGGTACAGTAAGATCCACACAAGTTTTAGATATCTTGAGTAGGTAATGATCATTTATGCTCATTATAGGGGTACAGTGAGGCTTACATGAGTTCGATCAAAGCTAGATGCGACTTCGGGTTTATGGTACATTTAGGCACCGACTCTATTTATTTTGGACCTTCAATTGGAATCATCGGATTATGATTGATGTCTATAGTACAATTCGGTATTAACTCCATTTTTTTAGATCCTAGAGAGAGATCATTGAATCGATTGCCGTCCATAGCAGATTCCACCCATCGACAATGATGGGTACCAATTTATATTATATGCCCATCGTTTATCGTTATACCATATGTGTTATATTAGTTGGTTGATAGTTTTGTTATATATTCTAGGATATGCTCATATTCTGATATTTATATTGTCTTCTCGGTTGTATATTTGGTTACCTTATCATGTCATAGTGTTACGTATCAGTTATATTATATTAGTTGTTCTATTTTGTTAATTACAGGAGAAGAGCTAGTTATGATATGATCTTATACTTTTGTGATGGGTTTACTTTATATGTTTATGGGCAACCCGGATTACCCCTAAACCACGTTGGTGGAGAGGACCGGCTATACCTTAGTAGCTTCATGTTTATATCTGTATATAGTTTTGCTATATAGTATTTTGAGATACTTTCCATCACACCAGGCTATATGTTTGACTTGCATTTTTTTCTCTTTCTATTTATGTCATGATAACTCTCAGATACTCGATTAAATAGTTTAAGAGTTAGGTGCATTGAGGATACGCTATTAGAGCGACGCAGCTAGACCTTTGAAGGAGAAGATGATACTTTGGGTATATAGTTGATATTCTAGCAGTACACGACAAATATGTTATTTATATATGTGACTTGTTGTATCAGATATTTTGTTCTAACTTCTTATATTTATATTTGTTTATCAATTACTTCCGCCAGTGTAGTCTCCTACTTATTATTCATCCCATTCCGTTCATGTATATTCAGTATATTATATGTGATCATTCCACTATGAGATTATATCTTTATGCCTTAGTATAGTGTTTTGTTTCTTTTTTTCTGACAAGTTGTCTTTTATGATATTCTTGAGCTAGACATTGTCATTCGACGTGGATTTTTAAGTTTTACAAAGGGCGGTAGGTTATATTTGGTATTAGAGTTGAGGTTCAACACTCAGAACCAAGTAGACCAGTTTGAGTTAAAACAACCTAGTAGAGGGAAATACATTAAGAGAACGTACTTGTATTTTTCTACTATATAATATTGCTTACACCACTTTTCTTCTAAAATCTAATTTATTTCGATCGTTAGTTGCTAAGGTATCTTCATTTAGGCTATCAATATGAGCAGACGGGGTACACATGTAGCTATGGTAGGTATTTATAGTGGTGTAGCAACTATGAGTACCACCACTCAAACTCGATGCATGATCTTTCAAGTTGAGTGCGGTTGGGCGATGAAGCATGACTTGGATTTGCATCCAAGTAGAATTTAGTGGTTGCCCAGTAATGAGCGCAGACCGAGTGGGGGACTTACTAACATTTTGTGTAGAGTCATTCATGTTTGAATTGTTTTTCCTTTTGTTTGTTGACCTTACGTGATGGGAGTAATCCTCTATACTAAAAGGGTATTTTCTAAGGATCGGCCCATTCGTGTACCGGTTCCTAATCATTAGTTCGAGCGTAGGTTTTTAAGTGATTTGCACCCATTGGGCTAGATTTTTCAGTCGATTCTTAAAGGCGAGCACTTGTGTTAGATTATTGAGGTAACTAAGGGATTTCTAAAGCACTACCCTAGGCATGCGTCGAAATTTCAGTGGTTTGGCCAAGGAACTGGATCAAAGTTTGCATTAGAGTCAAGTGGTCGACCTTAGTTTAACAAAGAAATCGTGCTAGCGAACAAAGGATTAGATTGGGCATCGTATATTATTTTGGATGATCTTTATTCGTTACAAAATTATTTATATTGTAGTCATTTAGGATAGCTTGGATAGTTTGGGGAAGGACTTCTTGACTAGTTTTGTGAAGATTTGGATAATCTTCTAAGAGGAAATATGATACTTGCCTAGGCGAGCATCCCGGTACACTTAGTATATTATCATTATTAACATTGTGCGGTTGAGGTGACTTTGAACTCAATCGAGCCCAAGCATTTGTAAATTGTCATTTAGTAACGACTTAATTAGTGATGTTTTCTCCTTTGGAGAATGAGTTCTGTTTGGAAGGAAGGAAAATTGAAACTTAGGTTGCTGGGTATATTCGAGAGTTTTTAGGATTGATGATCCAACATATCATATAAGTTTTCCTTTTCGTAGCAGGATGTGTAATAGTCTTTCGTGTATTGTATTCATGAAAGGAGTTACACTACTTAAGCATTAATTAAGCATTTTGTTCATCTTGGAAGTCAAGCAAGCTCATGGGAGTTTATAGTTGGGCATGCACACTTCCACCACTGTTGGTTACTGTGTATATTGGTACTCCTTTTGCGTGCTATTTATTTTTGCTTATATTGTTTGTTGTTGCTTGTTATTGTGTTGATTGATTGATTAGTTGACTTCTAGATTTTGTTGCTTGTGCGTCTTTTTAGTTGATTGTTGATTGATTTTCATTGATTGTTGTTGCTTGTTATTACTTGTTGTTGATTGTTGTTGTTTGCTATTGTTTTCCATTACTTATGCTGCTTATTAATTTCTTGTTGTTATGTGATTGATAGATTGGTTATTATTGATTATTGTTGCTTGCGTTGTATTGATCGATTGTTGATTGATTTTCGTTGATTGTTGTTATTTTTTGTTGCTTGTTTTATATGTCTGGTTACTACTATGCTCGTTATAGTTACCTGTTATAGCATGTTCGGAGAGAAATAACAATAGCTATTTAGGATAAATGATATGTCATCAATGGCCATGTTAGGGATCGAGATGAGATCTATACAAGTCCATTGCATTTTGGTGTGACCCGGAGTCTATGGTATACTTGGATACCGACTTATTTTAGCTTACTCTCTAATAAATAGTAACATATGGTTGTGATAGCATCGGTTACTATGCTAAAATTTTACATGTTTTAATTGCATTGCTATAGAATTGGTGCATAATCCTCTTTGTACAGTACAATAAGATACTTGAGAGCTGAAATTTAGCTATTTAAATGCTTATTTGTTTGGATTTAAATTGAAATAGTGAGAAGCTTCCCTTAAAAAGAGGTTTATACTAAGGGAAATGTGGGATAATGCAGGTTATCGCCTATTTCCTAAGCTATGAGGTGCATTTTAATTAGGGAGTTTCTGTCATGTTTGCTATGTAAGGGAAGTATTATTGAAATTTTCCAAGGTTTAGAATCAGAAATTTTAGTTAGTCTGTTACTTTCTCGTAATCATAGGAATTTCGGAGATGAATTTCTTTTAAGGAAAGGAGAATGTAACAATCCGTGGTTTTAACGATTGAATATTTAAATGGTTAATATAAATATTTAATCGTTAATTAACAAAACGCCAATTATACTCGATTTTTCAGAGATGGATGAATTGAGTCTTGAGACACCCTTAGTTTGACTGCTTTTCCGATGCAAGAAAAATAAGTATAAACTTGGCTATGTTTGGAGTCGATGAGTTTTTGGAGTGAATAGTCATTTTTTAAGAAAAGAAATAAATTGGGCTAAAGCCAATTACTTGCCTATAAGTGGCTAAACCCCTTCATTTATTTCTTATTCATGTTGCTTTTCTTTTCCTCTTCTCCTAATTTTTTTCCTTATCTCCTCTTAATCCTCTATCTTAAATCACTAATCCAAGCCCAAATAAAATTGCTAAATTCGTTAAAAAATAACCATAATTCCTCTCATCCAAGTCCTTACATAACCATGAAGGCATTATCATAAAGTGGAGTTTGGATGGAGATCTTAAATTTAAAGAGAGTTTGGATTTGGGTTTTTTTATTTATTTTGAGCATGGTTTGGAGAAGAAGAGGTGAGTGGGATGATTCTCCTAAATTATTTACTTGTTATACTTCATTAATTTGTCTGTGATTTTAAAGTATACTATGAAGTAATTTAGAAACTGTTAGTAATGTAACTAGGCTTATGTTTATGCCTTAAACATGTTTATACCATCACATTATTTATTAGAGACCATTAAGACCATGTTATGAAAAGTTAGTCAGCTTTGGATTTGGTTTCAGTTTGATTAAGTGATTGTGAATGATTGTTTTGGCTTAATTATGCATTATAAATATGATTTAGTAAATGTATAGTTATATTGAAATTATATATGAACGCTTTTAGAAAGTTAGTACGCTAAATAAGTGAGTTATGAGCTCTACACTTATTATTAAAGTGATTAGAGGTCTAATGAAGCTTAATTATATTTATAATTATTATTTAAAAGAAAGACCGATTTTATAAAATAACAGAATATTATATAAAATGAAATTATTAAACTAATTAAGCGAGCTATGAGCTCTACACTTATTATTAAAATGATTAGAGGGTTAACAGAGCTTAATTTGTACTTATAAATATTACTTAAGTGAGGAAATAATTTTATAAGTGAAAGATATATTTTATAAAATAGAATGAGATTTTATAAAATAGCAATAAGGATATATTACTTATAAATATTATTTGAGTAAGGAAATAATTTTAAGTAATTTTATAAGTGAAAGATATATTTTATAAAATAGAATGAGATTTTGTAAAATAGTAATAAGAATATATTTTATAAAATAGGATGAAGTTTTATAAAGTAGTAACAAATATGTTTTATAAATATGATGAAATTTTATAAAATAGCAATAAAGATGTATTTTATAAATAGAATAAGATTTTAAAATCATAACAAAGAGTTTTATAAAATAGTATAAATAATATTTTATAAAAGTATGAGATTTTATAAAATAGTTGAAGGAATTATTTTATCAAATGGTTGTAAGGTTTTATAAAATAATTATAAAATGAATACTTAATTACTATGATATAGTGGTCGCATCAAGTTATGAAAAATTATTTCTGTAAACATACCAAATATTTTTTATGAAATAATAATTGTTTTCAGCATTGACTAAAAATAGACATAGCTTTATCTCAATATGAATATTATGAATATTCGTTATAAGATAAAACTATAATAATGGTATTTGTTTTTATAACAAAATGGTGCTAAAATGTTACAATTATTTTGAAATTATGGACTAAGCTACAGTTATGAGATATAATTCTTTAATAATATGATTATGAATTATATGGTAGTGGTGAATAATATCTCAAATGATTAAGGTCAAAGCACCGATTTAGTGGGAGCAATATAAGAGCCGATGAAATCTTTGGATTGATACATACAGATGTATGCAGTTATAAGTCTAATGATACCAAAATGATTCAATATACATCGTTAAATTTACTAGTGAAGCATCATAGAAATGAACATGTATATTTGATACATATGTAGTATGTCTTTAATAAGTTCGTAGAATAGAAAACGAAAGTAAGTAATGTACTGTGCAAAAGAAAATAAAATGATTGGATTTAATCGAATATGTGAGTACATTTGAAAAAGTTCCAAATGCTACTAAAAACGAATAAAGATTAAATCTTAAAAGTCACTCCTCCCTATAATACATAATGATGTATTGATAAGGAGGAATCAGATTTTGTTTAACAAAGTTGTCATCAAAACTTATGACCAGGCTATATTCGGATGCATCGGGTTAGTTAAACTGAGAAGTTATCAAGCAGGGATTAACAAAATCCAAACTCAAGTGTAACGACCCGCTATTTTGGACTATTCGCATCTGCACATGTCGGACTTGAATAATTCAAAATACCGAATTGTTAATTTAAATTTGGCAAAACTGAGCATATACTGTAAATAAATAGAACACAGATCACAGACACAGAGTAATAAATGCAGCGGAAACAAAAGATAGTAGTTCATGAAGCTACTATATACATATCAGAGTTAAATAAGGTACAACAGATGTCTCGAATACAATAGTCAAATACAATATCAGAATACATCACTAGAATCAACTGGATATCTAAAACTGGATAGATAGCTTGATCTCCAAGCGAAGCTCCAACTCCAACGGTGAGTCTCGAATACTGGTACACTTAGTCTGACCCGAGCGTTAAGCAAAACACAAAACACTCGAGTCAGGATTAACATTCTTATATCAATAAATCCAACTCAAGTGAAATAGCAACTGAAATACAAGTAACTCAAAGGATGTTTGGAATAACCATACTTTAAGGATCCATTAAACTATCTACTATGTAGTAGTGTACGATAAGTAGATAATGCCTACCAGTAATATAAAGTATCAAAATAGTGTTAAGGCGTTACCATTATCCCCCTTAACACATTTTATATAAGCGTTATGGTCTATACAGCACTATAAACTCCACCGTAAACTAGTGGGATATCAGGGAGTACTCTATAGGTATAACACAAAACAAATCGTAGTGGTCGCATATATAGGGATACAAGTATGACAAGGCACATGAGGCAATACCCAAGGTAGTGAAACTACCATTTGCCTGATCCGGACTGGTGAGAACGCATCGCCACAGTGATCGCAACACCGCGAAACAACACTCCCAAAATTCGAGGGTGCACCAATCGATAACAAGTAATGAGTAGTTTTCGAAGAAGTGTGTCCGCTCGAGGAAGCTAACCCCATTTGGCCCGGCATGGCTCCTGTTTTAGTCATTTCCAATTTGACACAAGTGTCAAGGCTACCCATTATCGTTCTCTTTCTTCAGTCATTACGTACATCATTCCAACCACTTCATTCTGGATCACACTCTACGTGTAGTTATTAAAGTGGTTTCGGTTTAGATAGCGAGTATGTCCTTAACCGATTCCGGTCTCTTTAATAACTTTCGAAATTATTTCACCGATTGGTCGTTTAATATATTTCAAAGCAAATCAAATTCAATTTCCATTAAAATTTGTAAATCAACATTTCATTTGTCTTTCTAAACCAATTTCCAAAATTTACGTTTCAAAACTTCCAAATTCATAATTTCAAAATCTTATAATTCAATTTCAATTTCTATTTAAAACAATTCAAATATTGATTCAAGTTCGTATATAAGTTTCATTCCAAATCATTTAAATTAATTTAATTTAACATTCAAATCAATTTAACTTCATTGATCGATTTTATTCAATATTCATTAAGTAAATTTGTCATTCAAAACAATTTCTATTTAACTTCCAATTTATTAAATCAATTATTTAAGTTCAACTTCGTTATATCAAACTTACAAATTTGAATTAAATTAAATTCGTCAAATCAAGTTCTTTAAATTACAAGTCTTACATTAATTCAATAAATCACATCTTATTTCTTGTTAAAGAAATTCAATTTCACTTATTCATTTACTTAGTTACAAATTTCAAAACTCAATTAATAAAGAAACTTAATTCACTTATTCAGGAAGTTCAATCTCACTTATTATATAAAGAATTCAATCTTATTTAATTATTAAATAATTCAATCTTATTTAATTATTAAATAATTTCAAAACTTAATTCAATCGTTTCTCAAATTAAACAACGTTCTTTCATCAATTACATTATTAATATTTTGTTTCATATTATTAAATATTAACATTTTCCTTTCATAAAAATTCAAATTCCAACTTCATTTCAAAACCTTATCATTTATTCAAATAAAATCTTTATTTTATTTTTAAATCAAATTATTGACCAATCGGGTTTTATTTAATTTTCTATCCTAAGTCAAAGTTTTATTTGGGTATATATCATTTCAACCCGATTCCATTTCATTTCAAAAACCAAAGCATAGCAAAGGGAACTTGCAGTGTGGTAACTGGGATGGTGTCAAAGTAAATAAACAAGCAACAGCAAACATCAATAACAATCCAATAATTAATTCAAATAATCTCAAAATAATCGTATTAATTTACATTGTTGTTTGTGCAAATTAAATAATTATTTCTAGAATCTACACTATCATTTCATGTAGATTAAAGATTATTACACTAATATTTATACGGTTCTTCACTTGATATCTATTGTTCAATTTCAAACTACATCAATTTATACACATACATTTAAATGGTTCAAGGTGTGGTTAACACTATTTCTACGTGTCAATTTATTTAACATTTAAAGGGGTCATATTATGAAAATGTCATCAATCAAATTAACACACATATCAAATCTAACTATCCTACGTCAATTTCAATTTCAAATTATTTATCACTTACAACATTAACAATTTTACGTCCAATGTAAACATCAAACAATCAATTATTTAACAACCAAATTGGATTATCATTGTATATATAACAGATAATGGTATCAGATGTCATAGGTGAACTGATACAGGTAATAACATATATATATAACAGTGTAAATAACTAACATCAGCATATTTCAATTGTCGTTTCAATTGAAATCAAATTTAATAAATAAAAGAACATTAATCGTGAGTGATTGCTCACCTTTCGAGGCTAGAGATATTAGAAGATGACCCAGATACGAACACTGATACGGACCCTGAAATTGAGTTACAAATCCAAGCAAAGCAAATCGGCACGAATTCGTCGAACAAAGCTGATAATAAGGATAGACGAAATCAATGAGACTGGATTGCTGAAGATAAATGATATAACCCTATATGAATATATATATATATATAAGTCGATATTAAATTTGAAACAAATATTAAAATAATATATATTATAAAACAACATATCTACCGAAATATAGTTTGAAATAAATATGTATGTATATATCCTTATAACTTTCGAAATCAGCAAGTCTATATACATAAAACCCAAGGCTCACATACGTACAAACAAATCCAGACTAACATATAGACCCTATACTATATATATAACACTGCATTACCTAAATATACTACAACCGGTATATACATAGGATTGTAACATTATAAACTAATTATATATTCACATTTTAAACCAAGGCATACAACTTAAACAAATTTGCAACTCATATTATTTTTATAACAAATATTAAATTAATATAAACTTACATACTTCATATCTATAAACACGTACACAGTACACGCTGTATACCTCATATATATAAACTCATATTTTTAAAACAAAACATCTATCATACATAACTGATTACAATTTACATCTCAGGACATATATATACTATAATACAACAAGTTGTAAACCCAAATTTAGATCAACAAATCATCTAAACTTGCGTAACAATCTATAACATTGAAAATATATATGGCACTACCTCATATCTATCTAAGTGTAAACAATATATAACAACAACTTATAAAACAATATATATAAAACTATATGTATATAAACTATATACAGTGCCTATAGCACTTTAACCAGATATATTAAAATATGTATCCTTACCATACAATAGAAGAGGGGGAAAGGAAAGGCTGTGGCGGACAAAGAGATCTGGGCGGAGGCAAGTGGCTGCTGGAGGAAGAGTTTTCTTCGCGGTGGTTGGTAGAACGAGGGGAGGCAGTCCGCTGCGGCTTCAAGTCGGAGGAAGCTCAGCGTATGGAGGGGTTGGTCAGCCCGAAATGTTGGTGGGCTGATGCCTTAGAGAGGACGTGGAGGGCTCGGAGATGAGTCTGACGAACTGGGCATGGGTTTTCGGGTTTGGTTGACAGGCGGCCGAAGTGGAAGAAGAGGGGAGGCCGAGCGGATTGGTTGCTTTGGTGCTTTACGGCAAGGAACAAGAGAGAAGAAGAGTAAGTGGGGTGTTTGGCCATTAGATCCCTGGGAGATGATGGTTTATAGAAAAAAGAAGGCACAACAAAAGAGGAATTGCAACCGTTCAAATATCAATGGAACCAGAGAAAATGAAAGTACCCAAAAATATATATTAGTTATTGGGAATGGAGAAAGCCACGGATGAATTCAAACAAAATATATATATAATGTAGAGATGGCTGTTGGGATTATATGGTGGAAAATTGAATGGTCACGGGAAGCAAAAGCCAAATTGCGAAACCAATAAGACTGATTGGTTTATCGATTTCGCCACGTGCCGGACGCCGAAACAGACAAACGAATATACCGTGGAGATCAGCACGACAAGACGATCAAAACGGTATATATATCAGTGATTTGATTGAATTATAAAAATTGAAATTTTCTACTAACGGAAAGTGCAGCAAAACGCAGAAAAATATGACCGACGGAACTAAAGAAGTCCGAATTTTGAAAAATGAAAAATGATGTCTTGCTCAGAAGATGATTTACAATTTTTCTATATAAAAATATTCAGGTTTCGAAAATAATTTATTTTCATTAATTACTAACTGATTAAATTGAAATAAAATTACACACGAAAATAAACTTTCATATTTTCGGATGAAAATTTACCAGTTGCTATGTTTAACTAGACGCATTTCAAATATCAAAATTTTATTTCAAATTTTTATCGTTTAAAATTTCACAAAATTTCAACTAATTACGTTATTAAAACAGTTGAAATTTACGGGTCGTTACATCAAGTGTCAGAGGAGACTGAGGAATGAACTCCCAAGATTGCAGGAAACCCTCAATTATAACCCAAACAACATCTCACTACAAGCACAAGATTTAAAGCCACGAGTGGCAAGCAATGTTGTGGATCAGTACCAATCCCCAACAATGGGTTGGTATTGTCCCCCCAACTTTCCTCAATTTCTTCATTTATCTTATGCTATATCGAGGCGAAGCAATTACAAGCTAACCCATGCAATGTTGGATGGATCACAAGCTTATATCGACTCGAACAACTGATGCATAAATCAAGTGCCTCTAACATACCTTCGAACCATGACATTCAATCAAAACCTAGCCCATAGCAATGCAAATAAGGCAATGAGGATGAAGATACAAGTCAAATATGATCAAGAGAAGGGAAATATGATCCACATGGCAAAGTCACGGATCAGTACCGATCCTTGAACATGGATTGTTACCGATCCCTAATTATTGATTATGTGGCCTTGATATCTTCAGTTAATCTCCCCTGGACGTGGGAAATGTGGGATAAAATGTGGGTGAGAGTTTTTCGGCGATCTGCAGCTATAAATAGAGGAGGATGGGCATTGTTTGAGGGAACTTTTTCAAATATTTAACAAATTTTTGTATTATTCCTGTAACTCCGGGGTCATCACCGATCCACAAGAATAGTTTAGTAAAATCTCATCAGAAATCCTTAACAAAGTTTAAGTGGATGTAAGTTTTTGATTGGCCGAACCACTAAAATTATTATGTGTTCTTTTTTTCCTCATTTTTAAGTTATTTTTTTTATTTTATTCTCTACTTTAAATCTCTAGTTTTTTGTCCCAACTTTTGACATAAACATTTTTGTGATTTCACAAAGAACTTATCGTTCTCAGGCTATTATTATCTATTTTCTACTTTTGGGTTGTCAAATCCACAAGGAATATTCCTCAATTTTTTTGTTGTAATCTATGACTACTCAAATTTTAGCAGAATTTATCGGAGGATCAATTGAAGTTATGCCTTCACGAAATGAGAAATCTGCTACCTTCGAACCTACTACCGATGTTGAGAACACTGGTTCTCAACATGTTGAAGAAGTTGCTCAACCTGTGATTGCTGATGTTCATAATCCCTCGGACATGATAACATGGTTTAAGATGGAAATGATGATGAAGAACATGAATGACAAGGTTTAAGAGAATCAAGACGAATTGAGGAGGCAAATGAAGGAGAGTCTTGACTTACTGAATTAGTTAACACGTAGTCATAGAAGAAGTAGGAGAGATTTATCACCTTCTGACTTGTAAGATAGTTCTTCTTCATCTGTTGAAAAACAACGAGATGGAAAACAAAAAATGAAGCGAAAGGAATTAGGTACTTCAAAAGATGGACTGGATAGCGCTTGGAGTAAAGGACTGTGTATCGGTACCAAACCGAACTCGGGGATCATTACTAAACCCCGAGCTCTTGACTTGGGCTATAGAAATGCTGTTGATTTGGATGGTGATGTTAGTGTGACGTTAGTCGTGTTGCTGATGGCCAGAATGTTGAAATTCAGGCAGCTGTTGCTGATTCGCCTCGTAGAAATTGCAAGAATTTGTCAACTAGACGAATAGTTCTCCCGGAGATAGGAGAACCTAGGTATCATGGAACTAACCAAGACCAATTGCGGAGTCAAATACCCGAGGCATTCTATGATTATCGCCATCTAGTAGATCAAGTCGAGCCAAAGTCATTGGTGGATATGGTAAAGAAAATGGTGAGTGAAAACCAACATAGAAGTAACAATGAGTAGGGCTCTTTATCTAGCAGGAACCCATTAACCAAGGATATAATACATAAGGAGTATCCCTGGAGGTTCGCAATGCTTATGATGCTATCTTATAACAGAATGGTAGATCTGAGGCAGCATTTATTGAAATATGAATAGCATATGGACAGGGAAAGGGCGATGGATGACGTGAGATGTAGATGTTTCTGGATCTTTCTTAAGGGTGTAGCAAAGATGTTGTTCACTCGGCTTCCGCTGAGGTCCATATTGTCTTTCGACCAGCTGGTAAGGAAGTTTGTTGAGCAACTTCGTTTGCACACAACCCATCCCAAAGACGTGATGTTGTTGTCAAACCTCTTCAAGTGAGCAAGAGAGCCGCTGAAGAATTTTTTGATCCGGTTCAATACAACAGTGATGGAGGTAAGCAATGCGAAGGAGGACATTTTTGTTAATGGTTTTAGTCAGGGAGATACATCTTAATACAGATTGAAGGTGGTTGAAGATAAAGCCCCACCGATGATGGATGTTTTCTATAGGAAGCCGACTTATTTCTTGCACTTGGAAGAGGCTATTAGAACCTCGATTTCGATGACAACAACTATACATGCACTTGCATTCAATATACATAGGTATATATATCATCCATATGCAGGTAGACTTTCGCGACCAAGACTTGAAGACCGACACAAGGATTATTATATTGAGAAATATTAGTACATTCTGTTAATGTCGTAAATATATGATATGTACAATCTCCTTGAGTAATCTTTACAAGCATTTGCACATACAAATTACTTAAAAAGGAAGATAACATAATATATATGTGTCAGACGTCTGGCAACATGTTCTGGTTTTAAATTTTTAAACAGACCAGACGTCTGGCACAAATGGCCAAACGTCTGACTTGGGTAACGACCATTTTTCTCCAAAAGTCATCTTCTTCAATCGAAGAGTTGCATCCTCCTATTTTGGTCATAACACTTTCTTCTCAAACATTGTAACTCTTGGACTGAAATAGAGTGAACCAAAAGTCATTACTTCTCAAACAAACTCTTCACCGTCTATAAATAAACATTAAATTGAAAGTTACAATTAACTTGTGATTCTGAACTTTCTTTCTTTATTTTCTAATATTTCTGTGATTTCCAAAAGCACTCAAAAACACACTTTTATCTCTTCCTTATATCAAAGCTTAAACTACATACTACTCAAGGAGATTATAGGAAGAAGATGTACTTGTAGTCAAAATCAGTGTTGCATAGAACACACATTTGTCAAAGAAATACTCTTATATAAAAGCCTATTCCTCTGGGCGAAGCGAGGGCAATTGGTTAGTGTATTTCTGAAGGGGAGCTTCGGGACTGGACGTAGGACGGGAGGTCCGTACAAGTATAAAACTCTAGTGTGATTACTTTTAATTTTACTTACATTATTACTTTGCGCAATTCATACTATCATACATGTACTTGTCATATACTATATACATATACGATCCACATAGACTTTAAATTGGTATCAGAGCAAGGTTTGTTCAAATAACAGTAACACGTATTTGAAATTTTTTTAATATGGCAAGTATCTTTCAAGAAGGTCAGTCAACTGCACGTCCTCCACTATTCACTGGATCTAATTATGCATATTGGTCAACCCGGATGAGAATTTTTATGGAAGCAAATGGTTTAGAAATATGGTCAGCAACTCAAATTAATTATGTAGCACCTGAAACAAATATTAGCACATGGACAGATGCACAACAAACTGCTGCTTCTAATAATGCTAAAGCTATGAATGTACTATTTTGTTCTCTTGATAAAAATGAATTTTCACGTGTTATGTTATGTACTACTGCATATGATATATGGCGTACTTTACAAGTTACACACGAAGGTACAACTAAGGTCAAACAAACAAAAATATCGATTTTACAAAATCAATTTTCATCTTTCAAAATGTAACAAAATGAGCCAAATGTTGACATGTATTCAAGATTTCAAACTATACAACACGATCTTATGGCACTAGGAGTTAAATTTACTTATTTTGATTTAGTATCTCGAATTCTCAACTCTTTAACAATTGAGTAGGAAAGAAAAGTACTGGCTATCGAAGAAGCCAATGATCTCTCTGTACTCAAAGTTGAAGAGTTGATTGGAAATTTAATGTCATATGAAGCTAATTTGCAGGTCAGAAAGGAACAAAACCATGAAAAGAAGAACATAGCATTTCAAGCAAGCAATGAAGATTTCGAATTGGATGAAGGTGAAATTGTTTTTATTTCCAAGAGATACAACAAATTTAAGACATTCAAGAAAATGACTAGATTCCAAAATAACGGAAAAACAAACTCATCAAATCAAACTTCGATTAAGTGCTTTGGATGTGATTAGTTCCGACATATGAAGAAGGATTGCCCAAAACTCAACATCGAGAAAAAGAAAAATAAGTTTGAGAAATTTAAGAAAATGAGAAAGGCATTCCAAGTCACATGTGATGACTCTGACTCTTCCTCTTCATCCGATAGTGACAGTGAAAGTGATACAGAGCAAGCAAATGTATGTTTCATGGCACACACTAATGAGGTATGTCCCAATCTTACTTATAATGAAATTTTAGAAATAAGTATGGAACTCGATGACAAATATAGAGAAACTAAAAAATTAAATAAGGAATATGTTGCTAAAATAAATCGATTAGAACTTGAAATAGGGTTACTAAAAGATGAAAAATCTATTTTAGAAGAAGAATTAGAAAATGCTCAAGAAAAATGTAAGAATCTTTCTATTGAAAATAATGCTTTATCTTGTGAATTAGGAAAAGTTAAACTAGAAAATAATAAAATTAATAATGAGCACGTTATTTTAAAAGATAATCTAGAAATTTCAAGATCTGAAAATACTGATCTTAAAAACAAATTGGATAAAATTATAAATAATGTTACAAAATTTAACAAAGGAAAACAAGACTTGGAGAATTTAATTAAATTTTCCAAGCCATTCAAAAATTGAAATGGAATAGGATTTTAGAATAAAACAAAAATGACAAAGTATAGTAATATTTATACAAAGATAAAACCTTCTTCCAAAAATAAGAAATTAATCACAAATTCACAAATGATTAAAATATGGGTTCCTAAAACAAATAACAACCTAATTAAACAAAAATATATAGGTAATTATATGAAAGAAGTGATTCACAATAATAATTACATTTCTAAAGGAACCAAACCATCTTGGGTATGGTTACCCTCACCAACTAACACTTAGGACCCAAAAATAAAATGGGTACCAATTTAAATAATTTTATTTTTTGCAGGTATCCAAATACATAAATAAAGAGAAATGGATATTAGATAGTGGATGCTCCAAGCACATGACGGGAAATGCTCACATGCTGTCAAATATAAAATACATTGATTGTGGCACTATAACTTTTGGCGATAATTCAAAAGGGTTCGTCATTGGCATTGGAGAAGTCATCAATATCGGTATCTCTAACTCTCCTATTATTTCAAATGTTTTATTAGTAGAAAACCTAAAACATAATCTTCTTAGTATAAGTCAGTTGTGTGATAAAGGGTTTGAAATAAAATTTGAAGATGATAAATGTAAAATTTTCGATCAAAGCAAAAATTTACTCTTTGAAGGATTTAGAAATCGTAATATATATATCCTAAATATGAACATTAAAAATATTTCGGATTTATGTCTATCCGCAAATCATGATGATCCTTGGATTTGGCACAAACGTTTTTGTCATATAAATTTTAAATATATCAACAAACTAGCAAAACATGATCTAGTTAGAGGTCTACCTAAAATTAATTATAAAAATAAAAATTTATGTGACGCTTGTCAAATGGGCAAGTTAAAGAAAAGTTCTTTCAAATCTAAAAATAAAATATCTACTAAGCAACCATTAGAACTACTTTATTTAGATTTATTTGAACCAACACAAGTACGTAGTATAAATCATAACAAATATGTGTTCGTAATTGTAGATGATTTTTCAAGATATACTTGGACATTATTTTAAAACATAAAAGTGACACTTTTGGAATGTTTAAAATCTTTGCAAAACGGATTACTAACTTAATGGATTTAAAAATAAAAAATATACACAGTGATCATGGAGGAGAATTCGAAAATGAATTTTTCACTAATTTTTGTAACAAAAAAGGAATTAGTCATAATTTTTCGATTCCACGAACACCACAACAAAATGGTGTAGTTGAAAGGAAAAACAGAACTTTACAGGAATGTGCACGAACACTATTAAATAGTAGTAATCTACCCAAACATTTCTGGGCTGAAGCCATTGCCACTGCCTATTCTGTATTAAATCGTGTCACACTTCGACCTATGACTAAAAATACATGTTATGAAATATTTTATGGAAGGAAACCAAAAGTTTCATATTTTAGAACTTTTGGTTCAAAATGTTTTATTTTAAATACTAAAGATAATTTTGGAAAATTTGATCCCAAAGCCGACGAAGGAATTTTCATTGGTTATTCAGAACGTAGTAAAGCTTATAGAACTTATAATAAACGAACAAATATTATAGAAAAAAGCTTACATGTGTCTTTTGATGAAAATTTCCAACAAACTATTAAAGAAGAAGAAGATGAAATTTGAACTCAAAATCAAACTGAAAATACAAATAATATGAATAATTCATCCTCTGGTAATAATGAAAATGTTTTAAGATCACCCACACGAATATTAAAAAATCATCCTTTGGATAATATAATTGGAGACTTAAATTCTTGAGTCACTAGAAATAACTTAAATCAAATGAGTCACGTTGCTTTTATCTCAAATACAGAACCTAAAAATTATAAAGAAGCATCTAAAGATGATTCTTGGATCTTAGTAACGTAAGAAAAATAAATCAATTTGAACGTAATAATGTATGGGAACTCGTTCCTAGACCATCAGATCAATCTGTAACAGGAAAAAAATGGGTTTTCAAAAACAAAACAGATGAAAATGGAAATATTATTCGTAACAAAGCAAGATTAGTGGCTCAAGGCTACAACCAAGAAGAGGAATTGATTACAAAGAGATGTTTGCTCCCGTAGCTCGTCTCGAAGCAATTCATACTCTGCTTGTTTTTGCGTGTCATCACAACTTTAAATTATTTCAAATGGATGTTAAGAGTGCCTTCTTAAATGGTTTTATTAAAGAAAAAGTTTTTGTAGAACAACCACCATTATTTATTCATGAGAAATATCCATATCATGTTTTTAAACTAAAAAAGGCTCTATACAGCTTAAAACAAGCACCACGTGCTTCGTATAATTGACTAAAAACTCATATACAAAATTCTAGATTTCAAATAGGCAAAATAGACACTACAATATTTATAAAACATAAAAATAATGATATATTAGTGGTACAAATATATGTTGACGACATCATATTTGGATCAACTAATGAAAGTTTATGTAATGAATTTTCTGAAATAATGAAAAATGAGTTTGAAATGTCACAGATGGGCGAATTAAATTTTTTCCTAGGATTACAAATAAAACAATTAGAAAATGGTATTTTTATAAATCAAGAAAAGTATTGTAAAGATTTACTTAAACTTTTTGGAATGGAGAACACCACTAGTAAACCAACTCCTATGAGCACAACTTTATATTTAGACAAAGATGAAAAGGGAAAAGACTATGATCAAAAATCTTATCGTAGTATGATCGGCTCTCTATTATATTTAATAGCTCGTAGACCCGATATAATGACGAGCGTCTATCTATGCGCTCGCTTTCAAGCTCAAACTAAGGAATCACATCATCGAGCAGTCGAACAAATTTCACGGTACTTAACTAACACCACAGATTACGGCTTATTTTATCCTAAAGGTACAGCTTTCCAACTCGTATCATATAGCAATGCAGACTTCGAAGGATGTAAAACAGACAGAAAAAGCACAAGTGGTACTTGTCATTTTATCGGTCAATCTTTAGTTTCATGGTTTAGCAAAAAGCTAAATTGTGTTTCCCTCTCGACATGTGAAGCAGAATATATCTCTGCCGCCTTAGCTTGTGCTCAAGTTATCTATATGCAACAAACACTTAGAGGTTTTGATAAAATAATTGAAAAATCTCAAATATACTACGACAATACTAGTGCTATCAATTTATCTAAAAATCCAGTTAACCATTCTCGAACTAAACATATAGACATACGACACCATTTTCTTAGAGATAATGTCGAAAAAGGAATTATCTCTCTCGAATTTGTTAACACCGACAATCAAATTACCGATATATTCACCAAACCATTAAATGAAAAGTCGTTTGTAAAACTTAGACGAAATTTAGGAATTTGTTCATATAATGAATTAATAAATTAAACTATATTATCCTAAATGGTTACTCAGAAAAGCAAACAAGCAGAAAAGTCTTCTTCACCTTTCGTTTTAATACCTTCTGGACACCACAAATTGTTTGTAAATAATTTTTTAACCATTAATTTTGTTAACTAACAAACAAATTTTTTTTCCTAATTAGAAATTGACAAACCTATATATATATCTCAAAGATCAATTTTTTTATATAATCTCTAAACTTTTATATATAATGTCATCTAATCACGATTCGACTTACTCAGCCATTGATTTCTCCTCTCCTTCTTCTGGAAGTTCGTATACATCTCCTACCAAAACAACACCAAAATCCTCTCATTCCAAACACATTGTTCCTGCCACTACGCCTGTGTACCATACCGGCTATTCTCCGAAAGAAAAAAAGGCCAAATATGGTATTAATCTTGAAAATGCCTCTCTTCATGACAAAATTGACGAAATTCATCATTGTCAAAAAGAAATGATGAACGTTCAAAAAGAAATGTACTATACAAAACGAAACCAAGGAGCTCATCTAAACTTTTAAGAAAAGTGCATTCTTGCAATATGTGGACACTCTCCTACAAAGGATTGTGTTCATGTACGATCTCCTCGTATGATCGAAACTCCTCCACGTGCACATCGAATAACTCCATGTAAACTATGGGGAGAAGGAACATTTGAAGCCCAATTCAGTCCAGCACCTCCTTCTTGGTCTCTTATACGAGCATTGAAAAAGGATACAAAGAAGAAACCAAATCCGTGGGAGAAAAAATAACTCTGTTCTTCTAAGAATCGTATTTCATATATATATAATATACATATATAGTATATATATTCTAAGTTGTACGACTCAACCCATTCAAGCATATACCTTATATCTTGTTCTTAAAGGAAAAGTTAAAACTATAATAACAATCCAAAAATCTCTAAATACAAACAAAATTGCCACTATTCTACCACAACAAGCTGTGATATAAGAGCTATAATATTGACCATAATAAGCTAGTTCATTCATACTTATGTTTGTAAGAATATTTTATTTCTTTGACCAAACATATGTCTAAAATATAAAACAGACGTTTGCTTATATACTTGAAAATTTTGCACGTTTCAGCTCAGACGTCTGTGACTTCGACCAGACGTCTGTGACTTCGACCAGACGTCTGTATCATGTTTCTGGAAAAATTGAGTAACTCAGCTCAGACGTCTGATATTATTCTCAGACGTCTGTTCCTAGTCTCTTCCTCAAAATTCCCTAAACGACCAAACGTCTGCTTAACACTACAGACGTCTGACCATACTCCGCGGTCACCTTTTCAGCCCCATCTATAAATCATCATTTTCATTCTTTTACAATATTTTCACCTAAACCCTACAGCAAAAATCCTAAGCCCCAAATCAATTTGCTTTCTTGTTCTAAAAACTTCAACACCATGGCACCCAATTCTAAGAAACCTTTTCCCAAATGTAAAAAGACAGGCCAAAGCTCTCAACAACCTTCTCAACAATTTGTAACTGACAAAATCATTGATGATTGGATGGTGGAACAAGATGGCAAGCAAAAGCTTCAAGAATTGGAAAAGAAAAGAATACATTGTGGTCCATTTTACCCGCTGAGGAGATTCTTCAACTACGAAATCGATGATTTGGTGAGTGATGCTGAGATTCACCATCTCATTAATTATGATTCTAACTTGGGTCAAATTGACCAATTAGCTGTCCTTTTATTCTTCAAAAATTTATGTTCACTTCATATTTGGAACCCCTCTGATCCGGAAAATTGGATTTGGACAAGTGTTTATGGGGAAATTATCAAATTCAATGTTGAAATGATTCGACAGATATTACAGTGCTCATATACAGTAATTAGATTGCAAGATATACCTGATATGAGGTACCAGCCAAGAGATGCAATTACACATCTCATTTGGGAAGATGACATGAGAAAATTATCACCAATCTATTTTCGTCCACAAGCTAGACTACTTAATCGAATGCTTATCAATACCATACTCCCTAGATTAGGTAGTCATGAGCAAGTATATGAACATGACCATAAAGCTTTATATGATATTTTCGGTCATACAAAAGTAAATTGGTCTCAATATATTTTTGACCAAATTAAAAGCTTCTGGATACCAGTTCGTCAAACAATCATTTATGCTCCATATATTATGTGAATTCTTCGAGCGCAAAACGTGCCTTCATTCTTATCATAATATGAAGAACTTCCTGTTAAGGAAAGTGGAATTCGCTTCCTACCTTTGATGCATCTTCCCGAAAATCCTCTAAAACACCATTTGTTGAGTATCAACACCAACAACACCAACCTCAACCCCAACAGTCTACTCCTATACAACCTACCTCTACATCAAGACCCTTTGAATCAACAGGTTATCACTCTGATTCTGAAATCCAAGAGGCTCGAATTGCAACAAGACAAGGAGAAAGTACTAGAGATGTAGCACTTCAAAACCAACATATTCTATCTCTGAATCAAAATGTCTTGGATAAGAAAGTTTCTCGCCTCAAACGATCTTTTTCTACACGGATGACTAAGATCGAAAAGACTTTAGAAAAGGCCGTCTCAACTCTGGGAAAGGTTTTGCGAAAAGTTCGCGGACGATCATCTTTACGATCTTCATCATCTCCGTCTCCTACACCACCTCCACCACCTCATGCACATCCATCCAGAACTTGAACAGTCGAAGAGCCTTTTTAGAGCCATGCTCCTTGAAAAGCTCCAATCACTGTGGACACTGAGGAAAGTGAAGATATCTCATGGCCTCCACAAGAAGCCCAACATCACGGACACTTTTCATCTTTTCAAGGACTTTATATTCAAGAAAATGAAAAATATCATAATCAGTCGCAATGGCAACATAACGACTATGATGACACTACGTCTAATCTTTGGGGTTATTTTTCTTCTCAATAAGTTAGCTACTAATTTTTATTCCTGATTGTATAACTATGATAATTTGCTTTATGTTAATGATATTGCTATATTATTTCATAAACTCTTTTTCGATAATGACAAAGGGGGAGAGGATATATTACAAAAGAAAGGGGGAGCTTCTTATAAAATAAATTATATAGTTGTCATCATCAAAAAGAGGGAGAATGTTCGAACCTCAATTTCGATGACAACAACTATAAAAGCACTTGCATTCAATATACATAGGTATATATATCATCCATATGCAGGTAGACTTTCGCGACCAAGAATTGAAGACCGACATAAGGATTATTATATTGAGAAATATTAGTACATTCTGTTAATGTCATAAATAGATGATATGTACAATCTCCTTGAGTAATCTTTACAAGCATTTGCACATACAAATTACTTAAAAAGGAAGATAACAAAATATACATGTGTCGGACGTCTGGCGTATGTGCTCAGACGTCTGGCAACATGTTGTGATTTTAAAATTTTAAACTGACCAGACGTCTGGCACAAATGGCCAGACGTCTGACCTGGGTAAGGACTATTTTTCTCCAAAAGTCATCTTCTTCAATCGAAGAGTTGCATCCTCCTGTTTTGGTCATAACACTTTCTTCTCAAACATTGTAACTCTTGGACTGAAATAGAGTGAACCAAAAGTCATTACTTCTCAAACAAACTCTTCACCGTCTATAAATAAACATGAAATTGAAAGTTACAATTAACTTGTGATTCTGAACTATCTTTCTTTATTTTCTAATATTTCTGTGATTTCCAAAAGCACTCAAAAACACACTTTTATCTCTTCCTTATATCAAAGCTTAAACTACATACTACTCAAGGAGATTATAGGAAGAAGCTGTACTTGTAGTCAAAATCAGTGTTGCATAGAACACACATTTGTCAAAGAAATACTCTTGTATAAAAGCCTATTCCTCCGGGCGAAGCGAGGGAAATTGGTTAGTGTATTTCCGAATTGGTGCTTTAGGACTGGACGTAGGACGGGAGGTTCGAACCAGTATAAAAACTCTAGTGTGATTACTTTTAATTTTACCTGCATTATTACTCTGTGCAATTCATACTATCATACATGTACTTGTCATATACTATATACATATACGATCCACATAGACTTTCAGAGGCAAGTGCAACCACAAAGAAGGCCAGTCGTGATTAATCAGTTGAAGTGGTACAGAGTAATGTAATTGTGAAGCAAGCCGGTGAAAGTTTCGGAAATGTAGTTCTGAATGCAGGAAATAAAGGCAATAACCAGAAGAAAAACAATTAAGGTGACGGAAGCTGGAAGCCTGGTTTCAAGAGATGTCTGAAATATGAAAATTTTACACCATTGAACAATTCGGTTGAGAATATATACCTTACAACGTGGGTACTAAATGGTATAAGAAGCTGACCCATAAGGAGTCAATGTAAAGAGAAAAAGGTCTAGGAAATTTTTGTTGCTTCCATAAGACCCACGGTCATACCATGAATGAGTGCAAACACTTATAAGATGTGATTGAGGATATGATCCCAAAAAAGAAGCTTTAGCAATATCTGAATGCCCTGCAGGATGGTAGGCAAGAGGATGCTCAATACCAGGGGCAACTACTCCAAAAGGGCAAAGCTGGACCTAGTGATGACGAGCCTAGGCAGCTAGGGAAAAGATTGGTTATTAACACAATTTCTGGTGGACCTCATCTAGCTATGCTGATCTGGAATGAGATAGAGAGATATGAAAGTTCTTTGAAGTATGCTATGCATGATGGTTGCTTTGTTGTCAAAGAAGGAGATCCGAGAAAGCAACTTAGGATGATAATTGATGATATTGTGTTTAGAAACAGGGATGCCGATGGGATCGAAGCATCTACGCTGGATCCCATATTGATATCGGTCGTGATTGGGTGGACGATTGGGAGGAAGGTGTTAGTTGATTGTGGTAGTTTGGTGAGCATTTTTTTAATACAGCTTACAATCAAATGAGTGATGGATGGCCAGGATCAGAAGCAATGTAAATCTCGAATTCAAAGATTTAACGGAGTGGCGATAGAGCCTATGGGTTATATGGATTTACCGATGGTTCTAGGTGAAGGTGAATGCAAGAGAGTGCGGGTTGTGACCTTCTTCATGATGGACATTTTTTTCCTGCTTATAATGCTTTCTTAGGATGATCGGCTCTAGCTAGCTTTTACGTGGCCCTTGCATCGTGGTGCTTAACAATGAAATTTCCTATTATAGGGTGGAGTCATTCAAGGAGACCAGAGTGTTGGACGTGAATGCTACATCATGGAGCTAAAGGAAGCAAACGACACAAGAAATGAAAAGGCATCGAGGAGACTCTCTACATCAAGACAGTGGATGCATAGCAACCACAGGCTAATGTAACAACCCGGGATTTGCATTACCAATTAATAAATAAAAGTTAGGATTTTTATTTATTTTAATGAAGCATAAAAGGATTTGGAATAACAAAATTTATTTGAAAAAGGCTATTTTAATTAAATGGGAAATATGGGATTTTAAAATGAGGATAAAATGTTATTTTTTGAAAGTTAAATATTTTAGGAGAGATTTTAAAACGGGTTTGAATAAGAAAAATGAGT
The DNA here is from genome assembly GCA_030737815.1 of Allium fistulosum. Lineage (NCBI taxonomy): Eukaryota > Viridiplantae > Streptophyta > Magnoliopsida > Asparagales > Amaryllidaceae > Allium > Allium fistulosum. The sequence continues at coordinate 1,532,778,786 of CM060902.1, forward strand.
TTTATAAACATATATGAACACTTAGACTAAATTTTGGAAACATGTAAATAACTCTCTTCTTATTGGGTTACTAAACCTAACCCAATAACCCACCCTAAACCTCCTCTATAAATTACCTCAAACTCTCCAAACCTCATTCATTCATCCCTAATCAAAACCCTAATCATTTCCTAAAGCTTTCATCATGGTTGTGTTGGTCCCCTGATAGGGATACCAAAGCCGTTGGAGTTTCAATAACTGCCCCCACGGCAGATACAATGGTAGAGCCGGGAAGAGGAATAACTTTCTAAGTGCATAGTGACTCCAAAGTCAGAGGAGCAGTAATATTCGCCATGGAATCGCGAAGAGCATACTTGGAGCTCTTAGTTGGGCCTAGATGGCTAATTCGGCGTGCAGGATAAGCTCACCACCCTTAAGCGCCTCTAGATCCTCCACATCCAGAAGGTCGAGCTTCAACCGCTCTACATTAATCTTAGCTCCATTGGAAAGCTCTCGTTCTTCGTTCGTAAATTCCTTCCATGCCAAGGCCAATGCCTTAGGATATCCTTCGTTGAGCCATTTCAAGCTTTTGAACTTGATCACATTTGCATTATAACGGATGATTACTGGCTCAAATTTGTCCTTAATCTGCTTCTCTGCGGCTTCAACCTACTTTTCAACATCTTTTGTCTGGGCTTCTACATCATCCCTAGCCTTGCAAGTATCCGACAATACCTCACAATAGCCTTGAGCCTTAACAGGAACATCATCTTTCTCTTTCTTCTCTTTCTCCAACTGTTTCTTCAGCTCCTTAATTTCTTTAGTTCGGCCGCTCATTTTCTAGCGATAGAGTATGACTCTTATGGTAAGCAACACCAATTTGTTTTTGCTGATTTTGGTACTCTTCCTTGGCCGACTTGGTCAGGTTTCCTAGTTTTTTCTTAGACTCGGCTAATGAGGCATTGAGCTTCTCGACCTCCTCATCGAGGTTGGCAATGAGGCGTTTATCTTGCTCTTTCTCGAGTTTCATCCCTTGAAGCTCCGCTTTTCTATTATAAGAACCTTCATAAATGGCTTCAGCTAACCATCTCCATTTTAAGTACTGGTTGTATACATTATCGACATAGGCCACGGTGTCGGTTCTGATGTATGGAATAATGTCCTTCAAATGGGGGACAAACTTGATGTCATCAAGGAAGAGCTTTGCAAATTTATGTTGCAAAGCATCTATGCGAGGATTGGATGAAATCTCCTTTTCTATTTGAAATAATTTCTTTTCAAGCCTTGAATGAGAAATACCAAAAGTAATTGGCCTTGATGTCTGCATGGAGCATCGCAGCACATGAGTGGATGTCGTCGGCTGTATCGATAATGAAACGGAGACAGAAGCGCATGATGCATCAGCAGATGATGTATGATCAACTTATGAAGAATTTCTATCCACACTGTGACCTGGAGACGACTCACAAGATGTATGGTTTCTATCTTAACTTTTGTAGTCTCAGCCCGAATGCCTCCCTAGATCAGAGTCGTAAGAGGAGCTTTGAGGATGAATATACGATCCATGTCTCTTATACTTGCTTCTCTGGCTCTAAATGGTTAGTACATACCCCTTTCTCCATTGAATCTGCGAATGCAAACGAGTTAGATCAAACAAGATTGGAGCATGGCGTGAACTAAAAAAAGTACAGTGTTGTGTGAGTATGTGTCCTATTGTCCCCCCATGGACCATGGACTTGAAATTTGCTAATAGGGGCTATCTTCCCTACACGATTAACAAGCACTTCATCTAGTAAACGGATAAGGGATCCAATATCCCTAATACTGATGTTCCCCAGACAAAAATAACTGAATTCGTCGGGAATTGGCCCAAGGGACCCATAGTGTCTTCATAGGGTGGAACGGGAGTTTCCTCTATTATAGTGGCTGGTGGAGGATGTAAGGTGTCCAAGACGAGATTATCATTATCTTTGTTCGATGAGTTATGAAATGCTTGATTATCGTCACCCCCATCATTTGAAGACTCATGGCCAATATCGGCACCATTATTGTCTCCATCATTTCTCTCTCTTTCCTTAGCATGTTCACTCCTCGCTCCTCCACTGTCTCTAACCCTATGACCTGCTTAACAGGGCTCTAAATTGGGGACACCTCATGGCCTTCATTGGCATCCATAACGGTGTCGTGTTCTTACGTGTCGTCGTCGTCGTTATCATCATCCTCCACAACCTCTGAAACATGGCTGACACTATAGCCTTATTCTAGCAAGCCATAAGCGTGCAAATTCTCATCTTAAAGGAGTGTTCTCATCTCTCTTTCTTTAAGAGGAACTTAATGAAGATAGCAAGGGTGTTTTCTAAAGCTGTGCCACCGTTCCTTCTTAATTTATCTGCAATCACAAAAAATTACAACATGAATAATTACTTTATGATATTCATATCGAGGAAAGGAAGTGAGAATAAGACTTATGTCCAGACAGCCATCTATGTGTAAAGCCAAGGGGGAAATGAACCAAGAAAAAATCATCCTTGAAGTAGCTCAGCCTGTTCTAGAGGCCCATCACTATCTGACAGCCCCTAGAAGGCTCTAGATAGGTAAGATAAAGGGATCTTTATGGTTGTCGAACCAATACAAATAGTGAATCTCAAGAGCATTAGGCTCATGGTTCAAGTGGTGGGTAAAAATTATATGCATACTATTCAAGGAAGCGTAACTGTTTGGATGTAATTGAGCTGGAGAAAGATTTATATACTGCAGCATCGATCAGATAAAGTGGTTGAACGGTGGAACGTAGCTAGCCATACACATATACCAGTTGTAAGCTATATATCCAACTGGCGGGAGATGTGCTCGTTGATGGCCTGACAGAATCAACACGTCCTCGTAGGGGATGTCATGCCTCTCACATATTCTTCGGAGAGATGCCTCATCAACTTTCAATGTTGGGGATTCTTGAGGATCATCTAAAATAATGGCATCGCCCACATCTAAATCTGGTGCAGCTCCAACTGCAGGCCCCTCTACTGGCACAAAAGGAATTATTTTAAAGGTTGTATTGTTTGATGACTAGCTGATTGAGGAATATGCCTTGCTGTGAAACTATAGTAGATCTGGATTCTAAGTCAGATTTCACATATTTTGATGTCGACTGACCTGATTCCATAGCAAAAAGTCGCTCAAAGTGTCTGTAATCCATAACTATCAAAGCTTCATACATAAGTGATGTCAAGCATATAAAAAGTAGTAATTATCATGCTGGAAAGAGAGCCCTATAAAGTCAATGTATCAAATCCAACCGATATCAACATGTGTTGACTGATCGAGTCTCGTACATTAACGAAGGGCAATATAGTGCAGTTAAAGTTAGGTAGTATTGTGCAGTCCAAGCATTTGGAATCATGCAATGTATTCATCTAATTTTGTGCAAGTCAAATCGACCTATATTTGAAGAGACCGTTATCAGAAACCACCCCAACGGATCACGATTACCAGCTATAGTCCGACCAAGATCACCTTAGAGACTTGTTCACTCATATGATCTTATTCTTTGACTTAGAAAAATTTTACATAGGAAAATTTCAGGATTTCACAAGTCAAAGGAAGCCTGAGTCAAGCCATGCATGCTACAAATGCTACATCCCCGGGCTCAAATTTCTGTATCAAAAATTCCCAAGTCTGGGATCGGTTTCGAATCATACGAGCAAAGGCATGGATTCTTGTGTGTTGTTGGAGGCAAACGATGGTCGGTAGATAGTGGCGCAGGCAAGGCTACGCCATCACCTACCTGAATCTAATCACCTTTCTCTAGTTTGACTTGTTCATGTTTTGTTTCTCAAGTGGTGAGGCGTCCAGTGTACTAAGAGACGGCGTAAGAGCTAGAATGGCGACGTCAGCATTTATGGAGGAGAAAGGCTCGATCGATGATGGTGGCGGCAATCCAAAGTTGAAATTGGGTCAAGATATGGAGATTGATAATGGCAGCCTTGAAGGTGAAAGCTATTGAGACAAATGAGTGATATTCTCACGTACTGGCTTGATGTTTATAAACATACATACTTAGGCGTTTAAGTTGCCTAAGTTTAAGGCACCATGGATCGGCAGCGATCCATGGTACATGGATTAGTACCGAACCATATAGTCTTTAAAAGATAAAATAAAAATAAAAATAATAAATAATATAAAATAATACATATGCCTACATATGTGTATGACAATGGTAGCACGTACTTGGTTATATGTGCATGCATACACTACACAAGACAACCAGAATTTCAAAAGACCGAAGTCTTACGTGATTAATTCAAAGAAGGAGATCATTAGGAGTTTTCTGAAATTGGAATGAAAAACTTGAAAAGCATGCTTCAGGTTTTACACCACACCAAAGTTACAAGTTTAAAACTGCTCAAAGCTTTGTAAGGATTGGTAAAAGGCACAATACTTTATGAAACCAGTTCAGGGAAAAGGTGGATTCAATTCGAAATAGACTCAAGATCAACGGTGCGGAATCTTCAATTTCCCTTGTCCAAAGCATATCTTGTTAAAATGAGATATAATTTGCGGGGAAAATGTTATTTAGTCTTGTGACCAGGCCATATTCAGATGCATTAGGTTGGTTAAACTAAGAAGTTATCGAGTAAGGATCTAGAGCAACAACACCCAAACTCAAGTGTTAGAGGAGACCAAGGAATGAAGTCCCAAGATAGCAAGAAACCCTTAATTACAACCCATACAACATCTCATAGCAAGCACAAGATTTAAAAGCACGAGTGGGAAGCAATGTTGTGGATCGATACTAATTCCTAACAATGGATCGGTACCGGTTCCTAAATTTTCCTCAATTTCTTCATTTACCTCATGCTACATCAAGGCGAAGAAATTACAAGTTGATCCATGCAATGTTGGATGGATCGCAAGCTTATATCGACACAAACAAGTGCCTCTAACATACCTCTGAACAATGGCATTCAATCAAATTCTGGCCCATAGCAATGCAAATAAGATAATGAAGACGAAGATACAAATCAAACAAATGATCAAGAGAAGGGAACTGTGATCCACAAGACAAAGTCATGGATCGATACATGTCTTTGAACATGGATCGGTACCTGTACCTGGATCCGTACTGGTCCCCGATTATTGATGATGTGGCCACAATCCCTTCAATTAATCTCTCCTAGACGTAGGAAATGTAGGCTAGAACATGGGTGAGAGTTTTTTGATGACCCGCAACTATAAATAGAGGAGTTATGGCATTGTTTGAGGGAACTTTTTCACCTGTTTAACAAACTATTGTATTATCCTTGTAACTCCGGGTTCATCACTGATGCACAAGAACAATTTTGTAAAAACACATCAGAAATTCTCAACAAAGATTAAGTGGACGTGGCCTTTGATTAGCCGAACCACTATGATTGTTGTATGTTCTTATTTTCCTCATTTTCAAGTTATTTTCTTCATTTTATTCTCTACTTTAAATTTCTTGGTGTTTGTACCAAATTTTGGCATAAAAAAAGTACGATTGATAATGTGTGAAGTTGGATTAACTTCTTTCTGTAAGGATGTATACTTAAGAGTAGTACATAAAGTTAAAAATTAATTTAATGTAAAACATAGTTTACAATATCATACAAGGTAAGAGTTTATAAGAACCCCTACATATCGTAGATCAATGAGTTGATAGGTAGTGCGAGTCAAAAGACTTCACGTAATAATTGTTCATGAGGGATATTTTATTAGCCATCCTAAAGGAATTCACGACCGATCAATATTGATTGACCAATTTATGTTTTGAACATAAGTTTCATAAACTAAAACCAAATTTGTTTTACATATATAAAGCAATTCATAAAGTGTTTATGAATACCTATTCCACTACACTAAGAAACAATTATTGTTTCAAGAAACACCAACTTCATAACAAAGGAATTTCTTTTAAAAATTATTTATAATAAAATGGATATGGATAAAATCAAAAGACAAAACTGATTACGAGGGTTGAATGAAATTAACCAAATTTAATCCGGCATAACACATTAGAATGTCTAATAAGTGTTCCCACACATTGAAGAGAAGCTATGAGTTTCATATTAATGTCAAGAAATGAACTTCCTAAGTTGTCAATAAGCCATTAAAAGTATTGACTCTGTGTAATGATTCGCCCTTCGTAATACCCAAAATTCGACGCCTTACATCATCTCATGACTTTCGAATACCACAAGTGACAAATCGTCGGGGTAAAATTAGAACGAAACACTAAACCAAGGCATCGATAAGATCTCACAACGAAATGACAACATATGATATATTAAATATACATGAACATGATAGGATAACAATATATAAGAGACCGCTTTTGCGGAAGCAACTGACACAATAAATATCTAAACAAAAAATCAGAATACATCAACTACCAAAAGCACGGAGTTCTAAATAAATATCAGATAAAACAGTCTTATATACAAATAATAGATCTATCATGTACAAGTGAACTAACAAGTATATATATCTCAAAACATCGATGTCGCGCCTCCAAAAATGCTCCAGTTGCGCTCTCTACTAGCGTATCCCTATCAGTACCTAACTTCCGAACTACTCAAACGAGCACCCAAAGTTGTCATGACATAAGCAGACAAACACAAAAACTCGGGTCAGACATACAGTCTGGTGTGATGGGAACTATCTCAAAATATTATATATTAAAATTATATAAAAATAAACAGGAACTAAAAAAGCACAGCCGTCTCTCTCCACAAACGTAGCTCAGGGGTAATCCGGACTGCCTATAAACAAGTATAGTAAATCCATCTCAAAAGTAGGGGATCATACAATGACCTGCTCTTCTCCTGTAATAACAAGTTTGCATAATATCTTATATTGCACTACACTAGCCCAAAACTAATAATAATATAGTAACAATATGCCATGATCAAACCATGATCCCAAACAACGATCACTACTATTAAGATCGATACGATATGCCTCAACGTACTCTAATACTGAATAGGTATGCCATAATGCGCATGGTCACTACTACTAAGACCACAACGATATGCCACAATGCATATGGTCACTATTTCTAAGACCAAACGCTCGTAAGTTATGAATATAGGACCCAAAATGCCCAAGCGATCACAACAAGATAAAGCTATTCATGGTCTCAAAAGACTGTGTCGAGTGTGTCATGGCCATCAACAACACTATAGGTACACCACAGTAAGGTCGATACCTGGGCAGGTCACGAATATAAGTCCATACCCTGGGTAGGTCACGAATATAAGCCCATACTCTTGGCATGTCACAACAAGACAACACTAAACAAATCATATACTACTCTAAGATTGAAATCTTAGAGTACCCTCTGTATATAACGTATGGAATCGCCTTGCATGGCTCCAGTAGCCACGGCCTAAAACCCACCGGACAAATCTAACAAAACCCCATACTAACCCTAATTTCATTCCAAATGGAACACATGACCTCAACCTCATTGTAGTCTTCCGGTAATACCCTCCCGGTCTACCTAAAAACCAATGGTTTTGGAATAAGTATCGAGGTGGGTCCCGCGCAGGCCCCGAAATCAAAGTACGCTAAAATATACCAAATTCCCTAGATTGTAGCACTTAAAATGATGATCATTGGACCAAAAGGTGCCTTAATCCGAGTCTGTATGCGAAAGTTATCGCATTTTGAAATTTCGGTCAATCGATCAATAAAACTCAAACAACAGGCTGTCAGACGTCTGCAACACCTTCCAAACGTCCAAGATTTTGGGTCAGATGTCTAACATATGTTGCTCCCTGTTCCCAGGGCTTATCCAGACGTCCAAGCTTCATGGTCAGACGTTTGGATGCCTGTTATGGGCAGAATCAACCTTCAAACACATATAACTTTTGATCCGTAGCTCCAAACGACTCACCGTTTCTTCCATTGCGATGTTGGAGAAATTCTCTTCAATCTAGAGACTTTAAATCATGAATTTACACAAATTGAATTTTTCCTCTAGCCTTATGCGTAGCCCATGCACGTATCGATGCACTTATTTGTACACGCCTATGCACACACGTTCACGCCAATGCATAGAAAAATACAAATCATATTTCGAACTTCACTAGGACAATTGCTTTACCCAGTATAATCTAACACAATTAGCGCACATGATAGTCACTGGCTACATGAAACGCCTACAACGGACTTGAAATCAATTATATCTCTAGATAATCAAACAATTGCAAACGTATATAAATAACTAAACACACAACAATTCTAGTTACAATGCTATATTTGTTTTAATTGCGGCATAGCTCCAAATGCACATATACGTATACCCGCTCGTGCACATATACGTACATGCATATTTGGATAAGTAATTCCATTATTACCTAAATCAAAACTTACTTTTATTTACAAAACTTCTTTAATAAAAGTGAACACCTCCTTATCTCATTTTATAAAATCTCTTACCATTTTTTCAAAATACCATACTTGCTTATAAATCACTTTATAGCCTTTTAAAATACTTAATCAATTCATTAAAATCAAGCACTCCTCATTATACTATTTAAACCTTCAAACCATTTTATAAATACTAATTAAGGCTCATTGGGTCTCTAATCATTTTAATGATGAATGTAGAACTCCTAAACCCCTTAACTAGTTTACTATCCTTGTAAATTAATTTAAATGGATTAATTAGTTATTACTAATGACGTGCACATCATTACTCTAAACAACTAATCACAAATCAAATAATAACATCACAAACAATTAATAAGTTAGCCTAAATCAAATCTAAAGCTTACTAATTACTTTCAAAAACATGGTATTATGGTCTTAAACAATTAATGGGTTAATGTAATTATGTTTACAATATAAAAACAAACCCAAACAAACCCAAACAATCTCCAAATTACTTCATACAATTTTATATTTAAGGATAATGAAAATATGAAGTATAATATGAAATTAATATGGAGAATCATCTCACTCACCTTAATTAAACCCAAGCTAAGCTCTAATCATCAAAACCCAAATCCATGCTCTCTTGAAATCCAAGATGAAATCTCGAACTTCGAATTAAGAAAATTCATTTAGGGATTATATGGAGAATGGCATGAGAGGATTTATGGTTATTTTAGTTTGAATTTACAAATTTTATTTAGGCAACAATTGTTGATCTGAGGTTTAGGCTTTAGGTGAGATTAGGAAAGTTATTAGGAGATGGAAGAGGAAATGAATGTTGGAAATGAAGTGGAAGAGGATTTAGCTCCATATAAGCTAACTTATGGGCAAGTAATGTACTTAGCCTAAATCCAACATTCATTCTCTCCTAGGAATCACTATTCATTCTCGAAAAATCTGAACTTCAAACATATCGAACATTATATGTGATGACCCACCTTTTTGGACGGTTTAAATTGATGATAAACCACACATGTCTAACTCAAACCATTCAAAAGGGTGGATTATCAAAAGGGTAAATAAGGAAATAAGAGAAAAGAAGTAAAAAAACAAAACACAGAATCTCGCAGCGGAATGATAAAATATAATAATTAAATAAACAGTTCACGAAGCAGTTTTATAATATACATTTGGTTACACAATTTTACAACATATTCAGAGTAGAATCAACCACATACCAATAATTATGCAATGGAATAATTCTAATAATATAATATACCAAACTCCGTCTTCGTCCTCCAAAAATAATGCCTTCAAACACTGAAATGCTCAGGCTGACCCGAGCGTAATGAAAAGACAAAACACTCGAGTCAGAACTAAAAGTTCTTATGTAAGTTAAATCAACAACAAGTAAATATGAGTGTAACAGCTTCAGAGATGTTTACAAGATTTTACATTTCCTATCCAGTGTATAGCGTGAGTGCAATAACTTAAGAGATGTTATGGGATTTTCCATCTCCTAAGGATCCGTTAAACTATCTATATGCAGTAAGATACGCTATATATGTAGTGTCTATCAATAAAATAAATATTTAAAATAGCGTTAAGGCATTACCCATATCCCCCTTAACACATTTTATAAATGTCATTGTCTATACAGTACTGTAAACTCCACCAAATCGGTGGGCTATCAAGGAGCACTCCATAGGTACGACACAAACCAAAATCATAGTGGGCTCGATGAGGCATATGAAAAGGCACGCAAGGCAATGCCCCGGGTAGGATTCTACCGTTTTGCATGCCCGGATTGGTTGTAACGCATAACAGCTACTACCACCCATCTTGGAACATACTCCCATAATCAAATCGAAGATGGCCACCAAATAAATCACAAAGTAACAGATATGGTATCGAAGAAGCATGTCAGAGCGGAGGAGCGACCTCACTTGGTCCGGGATAGCTCCTGTTTTACTCATATCAAGCTGACTCGAAGGTCAGGGCTGCGTTCTTACCTCATACCAATAGCATTCACCAAACCATCCTACATCATTCTGGATTCTCCACCACGTGCACGGTTGTTAAAGTGGTTTTGGAATTGGTAGAGAGTATGACAATATCTGACCCCGGTCTCTTTAACAACCAATCGTTATATTTTTCACACCATGGTCATTTTATAATACATTTTAATAATAAATCCAGAAAACAGTTTGTACCTTCATATCAAGATATCCATATACTTATTCTAAAAGTATAAATATATTCATAAACACAGAGGAAGATTTCTTCCAATCAATTTCGAAAATAATTTATAAATCTCTTTTAAACCATTTATAAACTATTTATATGCTTAAAACCATTTACAAAGCTATTTATAAATTCCAAAACAGTTTACAACTCTTCCCTTTTCATAAGCTTCTACGTAAATTCCTTTAAAATGCTTCTAAATCCCTTTATACAAGTTCTTTTATAAAACCCTTTATAAAATCCTTTAAAACCTTTATAACTCCTTTATAAATCCTTTATAAGCTTCTATGTACATTCCACTTTCGAACTAGTATTGTTAACCTGACCACTCTAGTGCGGACTCTGATCCACTTTCTTGATTTAAAATTTCTGTTTTCCTTGCATAGCTATAAACTATGGTAGAAAACTTCAAATTCATATCAAAAATCCGTATCAATTATTCGCCGTCAAGAATCGAGCGAAAAATCCTAATTTGAACTGGTGTGAATTACTACAAATCTTGTATTCAAATCTGAATCAGAACTGTTATGCGAATAAAATGATTTACGCACAATTTACATATTTTATTCTATTGATTTCTTTTCACATCATTATTTACTTTTCATTTGTTTTCATTTATCCATACAATAATTATCTTTTAGTAATTTTCCTTCATTACTTACACAATTTATTTCCTATTTAATATTTGAAATCATCAATGAATCCATTATTAAAGTATTATGTACATTTCATTGCAGTTTATTTCACATTTATTATTTACTTATAACCTTGATTTCCATTTTAATATTAATATTCATCAATGAATCATTTCAGTCATTTTCATGAGTTTATAATCATTTACTTAAACAGTGTTCACTTTTTACTATTTAATTTAATTACTAGCATTTCAAAATATTAACTTATGTTTAAAATATTTCTTGTACATCATTATTCTTATTTGTAGACATAACTCCATTACTTAAGTTTTACTTGTATAAAATTCTATTACATATTCATATTGACATTTCAACTTTTAAACATTTCGGTAAGTTTTATATATGTTTTTAGAATGTAATTGAGTGTTATACAAATTTATCTTATTCATTTTAGTTAGCAATAATGTTCAATAATTTACATCTTCTAAATTTCATTATCTTTTAATTTACACTTGACAAATCTCCAATTCTTTACAGTTTCATTGATCACTTAGCTTCTAATTTCTTATTTTTCATTTTAGAAGTTTCCAACTATTAAAATTTTACTTTATTTCTACAACTGAAAATCATTAATTTAACAGGAACATAAGAACTAAATACTGGGTTCATTTAAAATCATTTTGAAACACTATATATATTCATATATTTTCTTTATATCAAATCATACTAAAGAAAATAAAATTTAAAATTTATTTATTAAGACAAATGTGTAGCAAAGCTACTATAGTGGTCTTCCCACTTTGATACTCGAAAATGAAAGTCGATGATGTTGCGCAGTCATCACCGAAATTATTTTCCAACGACAAAAGAGGGGAGTACAAAACTTATTTTCTTTTTAAAATTCTTTTAAAACAATTCTTTCAAATCACATTGAAAATATTTATATCTAAAAATACTTCCAAATAATACTAATATTATATTTTAAAATCTTTGAGAATAAATTTCAAAACTTCGAAAGTTAAGTTCTCAAATTTCCAATTCATATTCACTTTATTTGTAAATCCTATTTTGCAACCAATATTTATAAAATTTCACTTCCTAACAAACAAATATATCACATTCAACTATATCCATTTATAAAAATTACTCTTTTATATACAAAATATAATACTGGACAAAATTATTTCATTTACCTATATTTCAAAAACAATATTATGTCGGTCTCCCCTATTAAGTGTTTAGAAATCCCTATCGATGCCATAACGTCCTATGTACCGACCAGAATTTATAAATACTAAATAGAACAAATTAACACAATATAAAAACATTTTATAACACTAACAAATATGCTCTCTCATATATGTACCCTCAAACAACTCATTCTAGGGTATTACTACCCTATCTCTAACGAGTCAAACCCCACAAAGCTAAGGTTATCTCTAAACCAAAGCTCTGATACCAACTGTAACAACCCACCTTTTTGGACGGTTTAAATTGATGATAAACCACACATGTCTAACTCAAACCATTCAAAAGGGAGGATTGTCAAAAGGGTAAATAAGAAAATAAGAGAAAAGAAGTAAAAAAAACAAAACACAGAATCTCGCAGCGGAATGAAAAAATATAATAATCAAATAAACAGTTCATGAAGCAGTTTTATAATATACATTTGGTTACACAACTTTACAACATATTCAGAGTACAATCAACCACATACCAATAATTATGCAACGGAATAATACTAATAATATAATATACCAAACTCTGCCTTTGTCCTCCAAAAATAATGTCTTCAAACACTGAAATGCTCAGGCTGACCCGAGCATAATGAAAAGACAAAACACTCGAGTCAGAACTAAAAGTTCTTATGTAAGTTAAATCAACAACAAGTAAATATGAGTGTAACAGCTTCAGAGATGTTTACAGGATTTTACATTTCCTATCCAGTGTATAGCGTGAGTGCAATAACTTAAGAGATGTTACGGGATTTTCCATCTCCTAAGGATCCTTTAAACTATCTATATGCAGTAAGATACGCTATATATGTAGTGTCTATCAATAAAATAAATATTTAAAATAGCATTAAGGCGTCACCCCTATCCCCCTTAACACATTTTATAAATGCCATAGTCTAGACAGTACTGTAAACTCCACCAAACCGGTGGGCTATCAAGGAGCACTCCATAGGTACGACACAAACCAAAATCATAGTGGGCTCGATGAGGCATATGAAAAGGCACGCGAGGCAATGCTCAGGGTAGGATTCTATCATTTTGCACGCCCGGACTGGTGGTAATGCATAGCAACTACTACCGCCCACCTCGGAACACACTCCCATAATCAAATCGAAGGTGGCCACCAAATCAATCACAAAGCAACATATATGGTATCGAAGAAGCATGTCCGATCGGAGGAGCGACCTTACTTGGCCCGGGATAGCTCATGTTTTAGTCATATCAAGCTGACCCGAAGGTCAGGGCTGCGTTCTTACCTCATACCAGTAGCATTCGCCAAACCATCCTACTTCGTTATGGATTCTCCACCACATGCATAGTTGTTAAAGTGGTTTCGAAATTGGCAAAGAGTATGACAATATCCGACCCTGGTCTCTTTAACAACCAATCATTTTATTTTTCACACCGTGGTTATTTTATAAAACATTTTTAATAATAAATCTAGAAAATAGTTTATACCTTCATATCAAGTTATCCATATACTTATTCCAAAAGTATAAATATATCTATAAATACCGAGGAAGATTTCTTTCAATCAATTTCAAAAATAATTTATAAATCATTCTTAAACCATTTAAAAACTATTTATGTGCTTTAAAACCATTTATAAAGCTATTTATAAATTCCAAAATAGTTTACAACTCTTCCTTTTTCATAAGCTTCTATGCAAATTCCTTTAAAACACTTCTAAATCTCTTTATACAGGTTCTTTTATAAAACCCTTTATAAAATCCTTTAAAACCTTTATAACACTTTTATAAATCCATTACAAAATCCTTTATAAAAAAATCTTTTATAAAATCTTTTTATAAAATACATTACAAAATCTCTTACAAAACTTTTATAAATTCCTTACAAATCCTTTTACAAATTCTAGAATCTTTTACAAAAATATTTTATTTATTAAAGTTATTATAAAAGTCTATTTTTATTATCTTGAATCAGAACTATATTTATTATATTAAATTAAATTTAAAATATATAAATTAAAACTATATTAAATATTTTATTAAATTAATTTTAAACTATTTAAATATATATTTAAAAATAAAATTATAAGTTAAAATCTTAACTTTACATTTAAAACCATATATTAACTTATAATTTGAAGCTTTTAAAACATATAAAATAAATAAATTTACAAATATAAATTTAAAACCGACCAAAGGTGTCCATATATAAATTTCTACCCTATGGTCAAGTGATAGGGTATGTATCATTTCAACCCCAAAATAGTTAAATTTTCCACCTATATATCATTTCAATCCGTATCCCGAATTAATAATTTCCAAATCAATAAAATCGCTCGGGTTTATCATTTCAACCCATAACAATTTTTCCTAATCTATAAGATCATTTGGGTATATATCATTTCAACCCATAGTGATAACAGGGATATAAACATCCAATCATCCAAAATGTCAACAAATAAACATCCATCACTATCAACATCCAAATCAGCCAATAAATCATAACAATTAACTGGTTATCATTATCAGGTATTTAACTTACAATTTAAATTCAATTTCGATTAAAAATGTCAAATTAAACTACCAAACAGCAACCAACAATATTTTTATCACATCATAAATTTAATTCAACTAACATAAGAAGGTTTAGTATTTGTGAGTGGGTTAAATAACTCACTTTTGGTTTATCGTCGATTTAAAATCCGAATAAAGCCCAAAATTTAAACAGTCTCAGAATCCAACCAAACAAGTTCCATATTGCCCGGAATTTTGATACAATTGCAACGTAAGAAACCGCGTCCAAATCCGGGCTCGTATGAAAAAGTTATTTGCGTTAGAACATTTAGAATTTAAACTAAAAATTAAAATAAACAAGGGCATTTTTGTAATTTTAATTACCTCTACACGAACCCTAGCGGAGTTGAACGAATCCATGTCAATGCACCGTCGCCGCCCCTTTTTCTCAGGTCGCCGCTGTCTTCCCCACATCAGGTCGTGCCTATGGCAGGGTCGCCTACCCCTCCCCCGCAGTGAGTGTGCGGCCACCGCCGCTCCAAAGAGTCGCCAATTCTGGCGACGTCATGCCGATCTAGGATGAAAGAGACCTAGATCAACTCCTCTCGGCTCCCTCTACTTCGTGGTACCCTTCGATCGTCGTAAAAATGACGATCCACCGTTGAAAACAAAACTCTAATATGGACGGCAAAAACTTCTTCAATGAAATCTGGTCAAACCGTGCTTCGATTGCAAAAACGAATTATAGAAATAGATTGCGCTTATCGAGAGCTTTCCAATGATATATAATATGCTATGGTTTGAGGAGTTTGAATTTTGAAGATTGATTTGAAATTGAAATTAAGGTTTTGATTGAAATTGAAATTAGGGCTTCTGCCATTGGGAAGGAAGGAGCATAAATTTATACGTACAGCAAATGACATCAGAAAGCTACTAGCTAGGGTTTCAGGAAGTATCTATTTATACAGACAGATGGATAAGAATGAATGGACATATCGAATTAGGTCGAAACGATAACAACGAGCTGAAAAGTCCGTTTCGTTCCCAAACCGAAAGTAGGTCATCTCATATATCAAAATATAGGTTTTCAATATTTTTAAAATCAATCGAACTAGTTTCAAACCCTAATTCCATTCTATATAAAAGTTAGCTTTAAAAATCAATTTATATTCATTAAATTTCATTAATCGATTTCTACACGTTTCGAGCTAGCACGATCAAACGATAAGTCCGATCGCTACGAAACTTGAAATCCTATAATAATTCACTGTTACGTATCCGATGAAACTAGTTTCGTCAAAATCCGAGACGGTGGCCAAAATGGCTTATTTTACACGTTAATTAAATAAATTATTATTAAATCGAGTTAATCACCTTTAAATTCAAATTTAAAAGTTAACAATTTTATCATTCTTGATTACATAGAAATTTATAACCTTTTAAAATAAAATTTCCTTATTAAATCCAAGATTTAAATATTACACTAATTTCAGTGTTCAATTACAACTGTAATAAAACCCTAGTTAATTATATTTTAATTTCAATCAATTTCTTTTATTTTGATTTACACTATTATTATTAAATAAACTGTTACCTTATAAATATAATTAACATTAGTTTACATTTATTACATCCATATTCTACAGTTATTATCTTAACTCATATTAACTGAAATATTTAATTATATTAAATTTCATTGATTTTCAAATTAATTTCAACTAATTAAATAGTAAAATAATAATTAAAACAATTATTACACATTAGTAATTCAAACACATTTCTAAATTTTATTATTTACAAACAAAAGCTAATAAATTTACATACTAATTAATTGATTTCATATTCCATAATAAACCTATTCCAATTTATAACATATGATTTCAACATTTAATTTATTCCTTATTTATAATTATAACCAAATTAACTTTACAATTATTTCAATTAATTGAAATTACTTTGAAATAGTTGTCAATTACATTCAAACAACATTATTAAATCATATTCTAATGATTTTCTTCCATTTATAAATCATAAATTTTAATTTCTCACAATATTAAATTTCAAAATCTTATTTAATTTAATATTTTTAACTATCAAAAATACTGGCCGTTACATTATACTTATTCAAATTTACAACATCGATCCGGACTCAACGGAAGTGGTCTCAAGTCCTAATTCAACTATTTGCAAAAATTGAGTATAAGAGGCGTTCCATCGCTTAACGATTATATATTTAAATTAATCATTTAAATATTTGATCGTAAAAATTGCGCGGTGTTACACTCTGTCATACGACACGATGCACAAATTCAAAATGGATTCCAAGTATATTATCAAAATATGAGTTTGATTGTTCTAGTCAAAGGGATATGATCTAACGACAACAAATATGTTTTTGAGTAAAATACCAATGTAGTTGTAATACAGTAAACAACGTTGATAAGAATAACAACATAAATTTCAATTGTTAAAATTGACATAACAGATTCGTTGTTCAACATGCTTAAGTTAATTCGGATTTTACTTGTAAAATTATTGCCAATATGATTTTGAGTTTTTGGTGCATATATGTTCAAATAAAAAATTCTATATAATGATTTAGAATAGACAGTTTGCATATTACAACCAAAGTGTCTCGAATTCAGTAGGTGCGATACCGAGTTTGTCATTTTCAGATACGAACCAAGAATTGATATGAAAGTATCATTTAATAAGCATGAGAGTTAAACAAGTATTTTGATAGCAATATCAATTTGTTTGATTTTAAGTTAAAATGCAGAGGAAGCATGTGTCTACAAGAAAGAACTATGAAGGTTCTAAAATATTTCTAGAAGGCAAACATCAAACTTATGATTACTAATGATGTACCCCAGTTAAAATTATTACAGTTTGATTATTTAATACTCAACATTGGATTTCTAAATGACATCTTTTATAAATAATATAAAAGGATGTTGGGATTTCCCCAAACGATATACACATACACCATATTAAAATGTTTAATATGGAGCATGTAAGATGGATTTCTTATGCATTAACAATAGAAATTATCATACTTACTGTGTTATCTACAGTATTACATTTTGCTTATGTACTTGATACATAAAGCAAATACCAAATCCGAACTATGATGGCTAAATGGTAGTTTAGAGTATTCTTAAGTATTTACGTAATACTAGAGAATATTTTATGGAAAAAACGAACTCCTTATGAAAGAGTATTCGAACTCAAACTTCATAAATGATATTGAGTATAGTATGTCAATCCTAAATTCATGATCAATCTTAGTTAAGAATTTTCAAGTTAGAAATGTTTCAAAAAAATAGGTTGTGGATGATTCGACTAAAAAGGCTTAGTACATCGCCTTGAATAGCGTTGCAATGAAAGCAATGTATATATATAAATGCATAAAATTAAAATTGAGCTAGGAGTGATCCCAAATGTTAAGAATCACGTGTTATTGTTATGATAACAATATTGTGATACTAATCATGAAAGAACCTAGTGCTCACTAGAAATCAAGAAACATACTCCATAAAGTTCCACATGATAAAAGGCAATTTATCAACATTAGTGAAAGTTGATTAACAAAGCAGGTAATTAAAACAACATAGCAGATCCATTCATGAAGGGATTAGCTCGATCCTTTCTCAGCAAACTGATCAATGTGATGGAATTAATATTCCATAATTAGCTCCAAGTGCAAGTGAGAGATTGATAGAGTTAAGGGAATGCCTTAAAGGCAATTCTTTAATTTATTGTAAACTATTAACTTTGTAATAAAATATCCTTCGAAATAAAAGGTTTTTTCTTTCTATAATGTACTGACATATTGTGATATGTTAATTAATTATTTAATTTAACTATATTAAATATAAAATCCTTAAATGAAATTTTTTTATGATAGTTATTAAAATGTATTGTATTCATAATAAATTTATCACAACTAAATATAGCTTATCATGTTAAATATTCCTAATCAAGATATTTCGAGACAGGATATCAATATATCTATTGAGACTTGAGTGTGTATTGCTCTCCAAGTATTGGGCGGTATATTATCAAGGCAGATGGGGCTACCAAGGGGTTACATACTAATAGTTATTGGATATCTATGAAATAAACCATTCGATGGTTTTATGTTGGTTAATATAACTAAGGTCAAACATAAAATATCGAAGCGACGATGTTACACAGTTCTCTCGACTTGAGAACACTGTTGAACTTTAATGTGGACACTCCACTTTGATTATAGTTAAATAATGACATAGAGTCCATCGAACGACTATAGTTGGGTTTGAGTAGAAGCATTGGTAGTGAAACACTATTCAATAGAGAATTCGTTTCCTCGGTTATATGAGGTTAGTATCATGGTCAACTGTAGTCAACTAAAAGTCAAAGTCTTTGGCCATAACAGTTCGATTAATAATATTTGTTATTATTAAACCAAGGACTTTGTGTTTCGATTATACAAGTTGAATGTGGATGACATTGGAATTTTGGCCAAAACTAAATTTCCTAAGTCCTAATGTGATATAGTTTTGAGGAAGAGAATTAGTTTAAATAATCGTTACTACAAGGTACCGCTTAAAATAGTGAAATTAGATTTTACCAAAAACTGTGTAAGTGATAAAATCGATGGTCAAACAGCCACACCAATAGCTAAAGTGATGTGTGAATGTTAATATTTGAATTGTTTAATATTAATCGCTAATTGAATTTACACCTATGAGTCGCACAACTGCAATGTTGAATATTCCAAAATACCACATGATTTAATCAAATTTTAAATTAATTAGTCTAATTAATATTTATGAAATATTAATTAATTATTTTATTTTATTTCATTGAATCAGTATTTAATAAAGTGTGTATATAAAAGTTATTTATGTACGTATCGATATATAATCTTAGTAAACCTTTAAATTTAATTTAAAGTGAACAAATATTGATTGAATTTGGAAACTTATATGGGACCAATAGGCCCATATATGGTTGTCCATACTAGATGAGGGAGGGGGATTTTTATTTGAAAAATAAGGCTTCGAATTGGTAAAGAGAAGAGGTAAAATAGAAATCCAGATCTCCTCTTTTTACCCCTTCCCGCTGCCTATATAAACCATCCATCCCCTCTCATTTTTAGCTTACACTAACCCTCCATTCCTCCCACTTCTAGCCCAAAGTTGAATGGCATCACCCCCATATTTCCAAATTAAATTTAAACCAAATAAATTCATTTCTGGTTTGTTAATAAAAAAATATATTGTAAAAGCAGTACAAATTTTATAATTTAAAAAAATAACTTTTAAATCCGCATGAATTTATGAAATAAAAATAAAAAGTTTTTTCTATAAAAGGTTTTAGCTGAAAATTTAAATTAAAAAATCAATTTTTATCATATATTTATTTAAATTTACTAATTAATATTTAATAAATAAATTTTGAAACTATATTTAGTATTTTAATGTTTTATATTAAAAAAATTATATATATTTGTTAGAATATATCCATAAGATCGTAATCTGTTTTTAATTTTAAATACATCTTACAATATTTTGGATATTAATTTGAAGTATTTAAATTAGTTAACATCTTCTAAATAAACACTATTAAATATAGAAATGCTTTGTATATGTATATGCATGTATATAATAATAATTTAATTATGGACATCAATATGTATATAAAGAGGCAAATGTGTTCGTTGAAGTGTAAATCTCGGTACTTATATTTGGGCATATTTAACAATGTACACATCTGTATGTTGCACATGCACTATACACGTATTTGTGCATATTTGATACACATATACATTATATACTAAAATCGAATCCATTATATAAAGTTATGAAACAAAATAAAGATTTTATTTAAATTAATTTAGATTAGATCTAAATTAATTTAAACTTCATATGCCCAATAAGATCGAAAAATGGATTTTTTTTTTTAAATCTATTCATTTAACCCTTGCATGCTGGCCCGGTTTCATCATTTATATCATTAATTATATCCCAATGTTACAATATATACAACAAAAAATAAAATTAAAAAACTTACTTGTTCCAAATAAGATTCACTGTAAGAATTCGTTATATAATCAAGTTAAAAATTTTCCTCTAGGGCACACCCTTTACTCTATCATAGATGACATAGTTTTTATAAAGAGATAAATGTGCACAAACATTATTGCACAAGGTACAGCTTTAGATAAAGTATGAAGTAGGACTTCACATAGATGACTGATAATCATATGACTTTGTGACTTTTATTATGCTTCAATAAAGTTCGCATAGAATTTGATATTTAAATAGTTCAAATATTAACTGATCACCGATGTGACACTTATAAGTCACATAATATCAGCTAGATAGATAGATATGTGGAATCCGCCTTTGGAATAGATATTAAATGATGGAGGCCTACCCTCAATCGAGGTCTTAAATTGTTAGAGTCTGCCTACTTTCCATTATAAGTCATTAAGTGGCTTGGGTTCTATCTCTTGCATTGTTAGACATTTTGACGTTGGTTATGGGATTGGGAAACCTGCTTTGACGATGGCAGGTATTGGTTGGTTGAGGGCCCATTTCCTTTCCTTATATAAAGTGTTAAACTGTTTTAAAACACGTAAGACATATTCCTATTTTGACATATACTGCCCAAGTATTGAAATAATAAGGCTCGAGGTTTTTATTCACCAGACATTTGTTGTTTTGACTCCCTCCTCATTACAACACAGGTTAAGGAAGGAGTGATGATGCGTGAAGACGGCGTAAGCAAAGCTTGTGGCAATTATTATTATTTATGATGCTTTTATTATACCTGTGAAAATATACTTTGGAACAAATGATGTAACGGTTATTGTTTGAGACTATGTTTTGTTCTATATTATGATATTTGAATTTATCTTGAAATAAATGGGTACAATTTGCTATTATACTTTGTTCCTTCCGCTATGAGTTCTAAAAAAACAGATATTTACTCTATATTGTTTTTCTTTTTACCAACCAATATCCAACTTTGGAATGGGTCTTTTTACCCGCCACGAAATAGGCCTAAATTCCGACCCAAAAAAGGCACATCGAAACATAGACTCATTCCAAAGCTGGATATTGGTTGGTAAAAAGAAAAACAATACAGAGTAAATATCTATTCTTTAGAACTCATAGCGGAAGGAACAAAGTATAATAGCAATAATAGTACCCATTTAGTTTGAACTATTTCAAATGCCACAAAACATATCATAATGTTAACAACAACCATTACATCACTTTTTTAAAAAGTACATTTTATGAGTACAATAGACAATAACATGAAAAGACAAATAATGACTGCCACCAGCTTCACTTTTTCCATCTTCAAGCATTATCAACTCTTTCTGTAACTTGTGCTGTAATGAAGAGGGAGTCAGAACAACAAGTGTCCGGTGAATAAGAACCTCTAGTCTTACTATTTCAGTAATTGGGCAGTATATTTCAATATAGGAACGTGTCTTGCGTTTTTTAAAACCATTTAATATTTCATATAAGGAAAGGAGGCGGGCCCTCAAACAACCACTTAATACCTTTCATCACCGAAGTAGGTTTCCAAATTTCATAACCCATAACCAACGTCATAAATATCTAACAACGTGAGAGATAGAGCCCAAGCCACTTAATACATTTTAATGGAAAATAGGCAGACTCCAACCATTTAAGACCTCAATTGAGGTAGGCCCCCATCATTTAATATCTATTCTCAAGGCAGACACCTCATAGGTATTTATCTAGTTGACATTGCATGGAAATCTCTTTGGACACTTATACTTCCCAATTAAGTGGACCTTTCCGAGATATCCTTAATAGCACCTTAACCCAATCCTGACCATTTAATACTTTATTTGGGGAAAAGAGGCCGGTCTTCAAATAACCACTTAATACCTCCAAAACAGCAAAGCAAGTCCTTCGTCTTACGACCTATACCCACGAT
This sequence comes from Allium fistulosum, assembly GCA_030737815.1. Lineage (NCBI taxonomy): Eukaryota > Viridiplantae > Streptophyta > Magnoliopsida > Asparagales > Amaryllidaceae > Allium > Allium fistulosum. The sequence goes on from CM060902.1 coordinate 1,532,801,724, forward strand.
GACATCTTACATTAGCCCAATTATTCATAGGTACTAGAAGCCAGATAGGTGGGCAGATTTACCTTGTAGAATTTGAAACTAACCTTGTGTCATTGTAGTTACTTATCGTAGGTGATGTCACACATCAGCCCCAAAGTCACATCGTTGGTAGTCAAATTAACTGGGTATACTTCCGTGTGCCTTTTGACTAACCTCGTATCGCTTATGACATAGTTATATTTTACAACACTCTATATATATACACATATACACACACACATACATATATACGAGTATTTTGGCACGTGCGTTGCACGTGCATATAAAAAATAGGTATTAATAAACATCGTTTATAAGATTTTTGGATCTTACAACTGTACTTTTAACTATTTTATGCTTTAACGTATATGAAGGCATAAATCAATTGTTGGTTAAAATGCGAGTGAGGTAGAGGTGAGATCTGGTAATGGGAGGTAGTGTGCTGCTGCACTTATGCATTGGATGCTAGCCATGGTTGCTGCAAGGGAATCATATGGCGAACTATTGCTAAAAGATTGTTGTGTTGTTGAGTGGAAACATCCGTGGGAGCATGATATTGTTTTAGAATGACATCAGAAATTTGGGAGCTAACTTTAGCTTCAGAAACTCCAAGGCTTTGGTGAAGAAACATGGCTTTGCTGAAGAAGACTTGATGTGCATATTTCTGATACTTGATGCATTTGCCATCTGGCATATTAAGTTTGCTGAAAAATCGTAAGGCATGTGTGTTGGCAGAGACCTATGTGTGTTGGTAGAAACCCATGCAAAGTATGTTGGTTGAATTGTGCTTGGAAACCCATGTGTGTGCCTGGCAAATGTTCCATGTACGGGTGTGGCAAGATGAAAGGGGAGTGGTGGATGAATGATGCCAGTAGTGTGGAGAAGCAAGGATAGGAATGGATATTTTAATCAAGACTCTCTACGTGCGCACACTATATCAGCTTTCCGAAAGACCAACACACAATAGCACACTTTTCCCCCACCACCACATTCTTCTACCGCCACTTATCCTTGCAATTTGCAAGCTCATATATGTGAATGAAACAATCATTTTTCTTACTATTCATAAAAAACCACCATGTATTTACATTCAAAGCCTCTTCCACAGCACCCCAACATTTATATGAAGGATGCATTAACTTTTACCAACTGAAAGATCATGGTGTATTGATAATCCTACAAGAATATTAACCAAAAAAACTATGTCATATAGTTATTTGGACTGAAATTCGAATAAACCAAGTTCTTATCATCGTGATAAAAATATATATGATAATAACATTAAGAAGAAAACACAACTTTCCAAATGAATAATATATGAGTGCTTAACATGAATCTGTGAGATAATCACACAATCTAGAAAGACTCAAATACCCTTCTCATTAATCAAAATAAATTAATTAGCAAATAACTACAGAATGCACATATGTTGTTATTTAGACCGCGAGAGAATTTTTTATAAAGGAACCTAAACTGAATTTATAATTTCACCAAAGCCTATTAATCAAAGAAAAAAACAGAAAGTTGCCTTAGAGTACAAACAATGCTGATCCAATAAGTAAGAACAAAAAAGGAAATTTATTGCCTTTTCATCCTAACAATTGAAACTTAACCCACAGTAATTAAGTATCTAAAAACAAATCACTTTGTTAAACTTGCTATTTGGTTCTTTCGAAATTATCAAAAAATCAAGTAAAATAAATCAAATTTCAGAAAAATTGCAGAGCTTTGGCAGGGACTGAGAAAGAGGATTTGATGTGGAAGCTGCCAAAGTTTATTTACGATGAGGAAAAACTTTGAAGAGGACCCAAAAGATACTAACAACGAAATTTCCATAACTAAAATTTGCTATGTGTCATCTCTACTTCTACCAGTTGATGCTCTAAATGGAGCAACAATTGCTTCAAATGAAGTTGAATCTTTAATTGAAATCTAACTACAAATTGACTGTGTATATGTACTTTCTTCGTCCTATATGTAGTAAATAATAGAAGTTAAAATCACACGAATGCTATGGTTGTGCAGTTGTACGGTAATAGATTGTATTATTGGAGAAAGATGTACATGTTCATGATCATATAAAATAGTTAAAAGATCCACCGCATATTCTTGCAAATGCTTGTGAGATAAATAAATCTAAAATACCTTTAAGAGGGTACTTCCTTGATAGTTGAGGAAAGTAGGAGGCACCAAGTGTGTAAGAAAATACGTTAATAGCTGAAAATCAAGTCATTTACCTATATGATATAGTTACAATGCATACAACACCACTATAATCAACTTGGAAGTGAGAAAAATATATTGTTGCTGACACGCAAGATTGTTTTAGTGCAAAATATTATCGCATGCAAGAATATGACAAACTAAAGTATTTTCCCTCAATTAATTTGTATCCAGCTAGTTTAACTCTTAAATTCATTTTCCTTCTATGAAACTCCATACTTCAAATGAAAATACCTTGATGAGTGATCGTCAAAATGTAATAGGTAGAAGCATTGTTAGTAACTCGTAAGAACGTTTATCTGACCTGAGAGTGTACCAATTTATAAGTTTATTTCATAGCTCCTTTCTTGGAATATGTAGGCATTTCCTTTACCTACATAAATAAATAAAATATAAATGTAACCATGGGAGTACTCTCAAAGTGGATGTTACGACATCAGTCATTGATTCTTTGTAGAACATGAATTTTGTGGATCTTCTTGGAGAAGTTAATATATCTTACATAATTGTCATCAAAAGACTTGAATAAGTCATATATTTCAAAATATAGATGAAACATAATCTGATATGCATACAGTCCAAAAAAAACCGTAGTAACTAAATTGTTTACCTTTGGCTAATTTGAGATATTCCAATTGCTTGTATGCTCCTTCTCTTTTTTCATCATTGTTAATTTTTTGATGATAATGCTTCCACATCCATTCAGGTGCGAAGAGTAAAAGAAATGGCAGTCTAGTAATAATGGAGAAGAATATGTAATAGCAATACATCCAACAAATTCTAACAATTTTACTAAACTCCTCAACTACAATGCCAATTTTAATTCTTCAATTACTCTAAGTATCCTAATTATTTACGCTTGCTTTTCAAAAGATTGAAAGAATAATGAAGAAATTTGGGTTTTGATTAGCTTAAACTATTAAAAAGCTTTCATCAACATTTATTCCAAATAAACTATATTTATGACTGTTGGTTTAGATAAAAAAAGCTTAGTGAGCAACACAACAATTATTAAAGTTATATACATAATATTTGATGGTAAGCTTACAACTGTCTGCATTATATGGATCAAAATTGCCATCAATTCTGAAATTCTTGGATGCGTAATTCCCCCTCCACCAATGGATTGTTGGAGCTACAGTAAAAAAACCAACGGTTATGAGATGAATATCTTACAAAATTGAAATGATGACCTTTTCAAAAGCAAATTAGGGATTGAATGAATCAAAATGAGTTAACAAATTAGGGAACATAGAGCATGTTTGATGCTAGTGAAAAGTAGAGGCTTTTATTACACATTTAACTAAAACTGTTCGTAAATTAAAATTAAATAAATAGTATCGTAGAAAATCTTTCACAAACCCTCTGTTTGCAATCAGTTAATCGATGTAGAGCAAGTACTTCAAAAATAAACGATGCTTGGAATTCAAATCTGAGTGAACTTCAAGCCAACCGCTACTTCAATTTTGGATGTAATTTCTTTTAATTGGAAGGCGAAAGGTAGAAGAAATAGGTCGGGGGAGGATTGTGAATTGGGTGAGAATGTGAGGGTAGAAATCGATTGGAAACGTGTATATGTTAAAAAGACAAATGAACCCTTTTTGATAAATTTCTCCGTAGAACGAATGAAGTTGTAGTTTCAAAAGTTTGAAAAAGGCTTCACTATCCATGTATTTGCATTATATATAATATATTTATGTGTGTATATATATATATATATATATATTAGACAGTGGTTACATATGAAAATTAAACCATCAGGTATAAAGTAAGGTAGACATGCTTGGACACATTAGTGCAAACGCACTTAGTAGCATGGCAAGAATATTAAGATATGCAGGCCCACAACACTAGGCAGCATATATGCATAAACTAAATTATTCACAACAATTTAATAATCTCTATATTGTAACTTTAGTAGATATAGTATAATGAAACACAAAAGTAAAGATACATGCACATAATGGTTTGCACATGCAAGCAATACAATTAAATAAATATGGATGATGACTCACGAGCTTGCAAAAGTAAGCACTCTTGTAGTAAGTAGTAGCAAAGTGAAACAATTGAATATATATAAATACACTTACACATGAAAACGATCACACAACACACACACACACATATATATATATATAAATTGATACACAAACAAACACTTAAAAATAAATAATTGATAATTATTATCTCTTTCCCATAAATTACTAACCTCATAACCTTTAATAAATTTATTAATAATTTACATTTCAAAACAACTGTGGGAAATCAGTACTTTCTTTAATTTCAATTACAACATAATACATATTCTTTTATCCAAACTTAGAATTCTAGTTAGGCAAGTAAACTTGTAATAGAAGCTAGGTCTAAACAAAACAAGAATGAAACACACAAGCCTTGATACAAGCAATATTATATAACAGCTCCAGAAAATAATAGCAAGAACAGAGGGAAATAAGCTCTCGGGTAATCAATGCATGCATGCCTTGATAAGACCTCAAGTACTAAATGCATTAACACGCACATAACAGGGAAGAACCAAAGAAAAACAAGAATAGATACTGTAGACACTATAATAGTCCAAGCACTCAAGATTGGAATGGATAGCATCCCGTATGTATATTTTGTTATGCATAGATTTCTTTTCTTGAAATACAAAGGGTAACTCTATTTAATTAGATAATAACAATTTCAACTAAGTCAAATCATTAAGAAATGCAAACATGTAACAACCTGCATATTTCACGATTATATATTTAAATTTATTATTTAAATATAGCACCATTAATCGGATTAAAGTGCGAAATGTTACTTTTTTCAAATAGTCGAATTGGGACTGGAGACCACTTCCATTGAGTCCAAAATGGAATTTACAACTTTTTTGAGTATAAACATCGATATGTTTGGAGTTGAGTAGAATTTTGCTATTTTTCTATTTTGGGCTTTGGGTTTGGGTTTCAGCCCACTAATCCAACTTAATACCCTAACCCCTCTACTCTTCATTCATTCTACTCCTCATTTCCTAACACTCTCAAGCTAAAGTAAAAATGGGGGAAAGAAGAGGAAATCAAAATTCCTAAGCCCTAGTTTACTAGGAAATACAAATTCAAGTCCAAAATCAAAGAGAAGCTTAGGTAAGCATCCTCTTCGTCTTCTCCATCTCAATCTCTCTCCAATTTCATAAATTTCCTATAACCTAACTTAGGAAATATTTGCTTATGATCCTAGATTGGAGCTTCTAGAGTTGAAGCTGAAGAGTAGTTGATCTTTCCTTTGTTTTTGAGCTTCTCGTTCATTGTTTTTGGGTTTAAAGGTGAGTTTTTGACTCACATCTACATCTATAACTTTCATTGTTGTTAGGTATGAATTCCTAACATCTATTCATGTTCATTTGCTTTTGATTTGAATTGGTTTGGTGAATTTTCCAATTTTTGGTTTTTGAAGTCCAATTTTATGAAAATCCTACTATGGATGTTTGGACATGATATTTGGGGTGTATCGAAGAGCCTATAAGGCTGGGTGGTCGCTTGATATAAATCCTTAGTCTTCGTTGCTCGTCCGATCGCTCTCGAATCATTTTGGCCATCATGGCCTAGGCAAATTGTTGCCCAGACCAGGTGACCAGACGTCTGGTTGCTCAAGTCCAAACGTCTGGTTATGGTCCGTGGATAAAAAATATAAGAACGCAAAAAATAAAATGGCAGAGACAAATTCCAAACGTCTGATTTATAGGTTCATACGTTTGGTTAGGTCTCAGACGCTTGCTTTGAAATTTCAGATGTCTGGGGGTTTTCTGGATTATTTCCAGAACCCAATCCAAACGTCTGGATTAAACCCCAGACGTCTGTAACTATTCATTTTGCCTATTTTGGTTGTTTTTTTAGTGGATTTCCAATTTTAATCGATTTTTGTTGATCTGGTTAGTTGTTATCACTTATTATCGACTTTGATGACTTCTTTCTTTGGATTTTTGGGAATATCCATTTGATGGGTTTGGTATCGATTTCTATGGTTTTGATTCATGTCTTTGAATGTGAATTTTTGGTGATTGATTGTTTCTACAATCATTTTTGTGATTTGTCACTTTAAAATACAAAGGTTTTTATACTAGTAGTAAATAATAAAACTCTTTCATTAAAATGATTTGACACTATTTTAAATATAAAGCTCGCTTTTAAAACCATTTTCCAATCTATTAGTATATACAAACCTTTACCTCATTCATATGAGAAATCTAATTAAATGGCTTAGCAAAACAAGTGGTATGAAAAGCTTGCGTTTACTTCGTCGGTTAATTCTTGGACTTGTTCGATTGAACTCTCGTGACAATTTTTGAGTGTTAATCTACAATCTGTTCGTAAATATTTAAGTTAAGCTAGTGGTTATGGGACATGAAGACTAACTCATTTATTTACTAGCTTAGTGTAATTTACACTTATTTTCGAGTGGAAGTCTATAATCTGTTCGTAAATATTTAAGTTAAGCTAGTGGTTATGGGACATGAAGCCTAACTCATTTATTTACTAGCTTAGTGTAATTTACACTTTTCGATTATTGATGATCATTTTGTGATTTACACTAGCAATGTGCGATGTCTCTTTGTTTGTGTGGGGGACTAAAAAACCCCGTTTGTGGAGCTTCGGTTCAATTTGGTGGGGTAGCGACCCATGGTCTTCGGGCCGATTGTGGAGCTTCGGCTCAAACTTGATGGTTATCAACCATGGAATAGCGTTCCGTTTGTGACACACGTGTTGGAGAGTTTTCATGCTCCCGTTTGTGATAGGCCTTCCCCTTCTTGCGATTTCTGGATTTCTAGTTGATGATTTCTAGAATTTGTGTTTCGCCGATTTTTGCGATTGGCATTGATATGTTTTGTCAATATTTGTGTTTTGGTGAATAATTTAAAGAATATGACATTCTTTTTAGTGTTTGAGAATATTTGAGATATTGTATGATTTTTGTTGTTATCTGATGTATACTTGTCACAGTGTGGCATTATTGTTATCATACGTTTTTGTCATATCTCTTATCCTATCTCATTTTATATGATATTTATAGCTAGACTGATCCGTTTATTATTTTCTTCTTAAATAATACTCGGGTCAGACCGAGGTATTTCAGGTGCTTCTACTTGACTTCTTATTTGGGACCATCATTTGATTTTTTGGCTAACTACTTTAGATTAGTAGTTTTTGCTTTTATACATTTGAGATAGAGACTCCTTGATGTATACATATTCTTTTGGCTAGCACTTGTACCTATTCTTTTGTTATGTAATGGATCTTGTATGTTCACTAATTTGATGTACACTTTTATGTGTTATATTCATATCTGTTTCCGCCTTTGTGATATGAATATCTGTGACTGGTTTGTGTTATGCTTATTTCTATATTTGTTTTCGAAGCCCACATAGCCACTGTGTAGTAGCTTTGAGTTTGTATTTGATATGTCGGATTTCCTCTTGAAATGAAATGCAAGTCATATTATCTGACATATCGGTACTCGCACAAAGCAATTACACAGATGGTCGCTCCTCAACAGCCTTATTCTTCGTGCTAGTCGACGACATTACCTCGTAGTGTCCTTGGCTAGTGTGAGTATAGAGATGGGGCATCACAGCTTGGTATCAGAGCCAAACTTTGGAACAATGTAGAATAATCTAGCAAGGATCATTGTCCTAAGTCTTTCTTAGGAGTCGTGCCTTAGGATTTAACTCGAGTCATTGGACCCATACTATCCTATTTTCTTTTGTGATGCCTTGTTTTATCAATCAAGTTTGTTTGATATTCATTCTAAGAATAACCTTTTTCCTCTTCTTTCTTTCTTTCTTAAAGAAGAGAAATGGTTAGACCTGGCTGTCCCAGTGCTGGTCAATCCAGTGCTACTCCTCAGGATGGCGTATTCATGTCTGCCCTTGATGCCATTATTTTGTTTCGTGATTATCCTATTCGAATTCTTTTGATGCGGGTGCATCTCACTCTTTTATATTAAAAGAACTTGTTGATGCTTTGTCTTTAAATATTATTGGTTTGATGACTTCATTGAGAATTTCGAATTCGGTTGGTGGATCCGCAACACACATTTCACTTTGCGGAGATGTCGAGATTATTTTATGTAATTGTGCTTTCCGATCCGATTTGCATGTTATGTGCTACTTAGGCTTCGGAATTGATTTTTGGAAAAGGATTGGATTAATCATTATGAAGCCCACATCCTATGTCACAAGAGGACTATCCATCTTCGACATCCTCAATCTATTAAGCAGATTTCTATTTTTCTTAATGATTTTGATTCCAATTCGGTGGCAGCATTTTATTCTTTAAACCCACTTGATGAGGAAGATGTTATTTCCCTCACTCAAGTAGTTCGTGAATTTTCTGGTATATTTGAGCTTGCCTTACGATTATCACCTAAGCAATCTATTGAGTGGTGCTAAGGTCTTTTCAGCTCGACCTTGCCACCAGTTTTCATCAACTACGAGTTGCGGAGGATAGCATTCCACTTACCACATTCCGCACTCGTTATGATTCTTATGAGTGACCCGTGATGTCATTCAGTTTGTCCAGCTTATTTCATACATCTTATGAATCGAGTATTCAGCGAATATCTCGATGAGACCATCCTTGTATTTATTGATTATGGATGAAAACAACAATTTAAAATTTGCAAACTTTTTTAATAAGATATTTATAAGTATAATTGGATTTTGTTCTTAAAACGAGCAAAGAGTATTCATGAAATTTTTAAGAGACATGTTTATCATATAGAAGATGATTTTGTGTTGTTTTTCCCATTGAGTGCTTTAAGAATTCTGGTCTATGCGCTTGATCAACGTTATCGATAGGAATCTCCTAAACGCTATGATGAGACGGCCAAACACAATAAATTGACTTGTAAAAAGTAAATTTTTCTAAAAAGATAATTACATAAAGTTCATTACAATTTTGAATGTCTTAGCTTTTCGGGAAAGAGGATCATTTAAAAGAACTCCTTTTCGATGCTCCTATTCTTGTGATTCCCGAAGGGAACCAAGATTTTATTGTTTATACCGATACTATTCGTGTTGGTTTGGGAGCCGTTCGCATGCAAAGGGGAACGTGTTATCGCTTATGCTTCTTGACAATTAAAACCTGCCGAGACTGGATATGCCACTCATGATCTAGTGCTCGCGGCCATTGTTTTCGGTCTTAAAATTTGGCGTCATTATCTTTTGGGAGAGAAATTTGTTCTCTACACCGATCATAAATCTTTGATGTATTTATTTTCTCAAAAGGAACTTAATTTGCGTCAACAACGTTGGCTCGAGTTCCTTGCAGCTTATGATCTTGATATTCTCTATACTCTCAGAAAGGGAAATCGTGTTGCCGATTCCCTTTGTCGTAAGCAACAAGCAGTTGTTTCCATGATGATATCCGAATGGAATGACCTCGAGACTTTATCCACTTGTGAGATTCGAGATCATGAATCTGATTCATGTTCGTCTCTTGTTTTATGTAGCCTTGAGGCTCGTCCTTCTCTTTTAGACCTCATCCTTGAAGTTTAAAAGCAAGATCACGAATTGGCTTTTCTTAGCTAAAGTTGTAGGGATCAAAATAAGGTTGATGGTTTGAAAGATTTTGAAATCGATGCTCGTGGTGGCATTCGAAAGTTTGGTAGACTTATTGTGCCAAACATTTGTGATCATCGTAAAGAAATTTTAGAAGAATCTCATCGTTCTAAATTTACCATTCATCTCGGTAGTAGTAGCGACTTTATTATTGGGATGGAATGAAATCTGATATTGCTAACTTCATTAAGTGTTGCATGACTTGCCAACTCATAAAGGCCGAGCATCAAAGGCCCGTTGGGTTATTGCAACCTTTGGACATTCCAATTTGGAAGTGGGATCAAATTTCCATGGACTTTATTGACAGTCTTCCCCGTTCTCGTTCGGGTCATGACAGTTTATGGGTGATTGTAGATAGACTTACAAAATCCGCCCATTTTCTTCCCGTTCGGTCCAATTGGACCGTACCTCTTTTGGCTAAACTCTATGTCAAAGAAATTGTTAAATTGCATGGAGTTCCTACTTCTATTGTTAGCGATCGTGATCCATTATTTACTAGTGGATTTTGGAAAGATCTTCAAAAAGCTTTAGGAACAAAGCTTAATTTTAGCACCGCTTATCGTCCTCAGTCCGATGGACAAACCAAGCATGTGAATCAAACTCTTGAAGATCTTCTTTGTGCATGTGTTCTTGATTTTGGTGGAAGTTGGGAAGATCATATTTCCTTTGTAGAGTTTTCTTACAATAATAGCTTCCAATCTAGTATTGGTATGGCTCCTTTCGAGGCACTCTACGGAAGGCCATGTCGATCTCCTTCGTGTTGGCTTGAAGCCGGTGAGAAGCTGGTTTTAGGTCCTGATTTTATTCGTGATTCCACAGAAAAGATTGACCTTATGCGTCATAGGATGAAAGAAGCTCAAAGTAGACAAAAATCCTATGCCGATAACCGAAGAAGGAATTTGGAATTTTCTGTGGGAGATTTGGTGTTCATTCGTGTTTCACCTATGAAGGGTGTTGTGCATTTCAGTCGATCCAGAAAATTAGCACCTCGATATGTTGGTCCATTTCCCATCACCGAACATATTGGTTCTGTGGCTTATCGCCTTTTATTACCGGCTCAATTTTTTTCTATTCATGACGTGTTCCGCGTTTCTCAGCTACGGTAATGCCTTAGGGATTCAGATTCTATTCTTGAGCCCGGTGTTATTGAAGAAATTGAGGTTTACCTAATTTGACTTGTGAGCAACATCCTATTCGTATCATTGCTTCGGAGGTTAAACGCCTTCGAAATAAAGATGTTCCGCTTGTGAAGGTTCAATGGTCCTCAAATCCTAAGGTTTGCTCTTGGGAATCTAGAGAATTCATCAAGCAAACACATCCGGACTTACTCTCTCGTGCTCCTTAAGGTGAACTTCTCATTTCAAAATTTCTTCTTTTGTGTAGTTATGCCTTAGTATGGTTGTTACTTTTTATTTTCCTCTTAATTATTGTGAGGACGCAATTTCTTTAAGGAGGGTAGTCTGTAACAACTCGCATATTTCACGATTATATATTTAAATGTTTTATTTAAATATAGCATTGTTAATCGAATTAAAGTCCGAAATGTTACTTTTTGTAAATAGTCGAATTGGGACTCGTGACCACTTCCATTGAGTCCAAAATGGCGTTTACAACTTTTTTGAGTATAAACATCGATATGTTTGGAGTTGAGTAGAATTTTGCTATTTTTCTATTTTGGGCTTTGGGTTTGTGTTTCAGCCCACTAACCCAACTTAATACCCTAACTCCTCTACTCTTCATTCATTCTACTCCTTTATTTCCTAACACACTCAAGCTAAAGTAAAAATGGGGGAAAGAATAGGAAATCAAAATTCCTAAGCCCTAGTTTACTAGGAAATACAAATTCAAGTCCAAAATCAAAGAGAAGCTTAGGTAAGCATCCTCTTCATCTTCTCCGTCTCAATCTCTTTCCAATTTCAGAAATTTACTATAACCTAACTTAGGAAATATTTGCTTATGATCTTAGATTGGAGCGTCTAGAGGTGAAGTTGAAGAGTAGTTGATCTTTCCTTTGTTTTTTAGCTTCTCGTTCGTTGTTTTTGGGTTTAAAGGCGAGTTTTTGACTCACATCTACGTCTATAACTTTCATTGTTGTTAGGTATGAATTCCTAACATCTATTCATGTTCATTTGCTTTTGATTTGAATTGATTTGGTGAATTTTCCAATTTTTTGTTTTTGAAGTCCAATTTTATGAAAATCCTACTAAGCATGTTTGGACATGATATTTGGGGTGTATCGAAGAGCCTATAAGGCTGGGTTGTCGCTTGGCATAAATCCTTAGTCTTCGTTGCTCGTCCGATCGCTTCCGAATTGTTTTGGCCATCATGGCCTAGGCAAATTGTTGCCCAGACCAAGTGACCAGACATGTTGTTGCTCAAGTCCAGACATCTGGTTATGGTCCCTGGAGAAAAAAATATAAGAAAGCAGAAAATAAACTGGCAGAGACAAATTCCAGATGTTTGATTTATATGTTCAGACGTCTGGTTAGGTCTCAAACGTCTGCTTTGAAATTTCAGACGTCTGGGGGTTTTCTGGAATATTTCCAGAACCAAATCCAGACGTCTGGATTAAACCCAGACATCTGGAACTATTCATTTTGCCTATTTTGGCTATGTTTTTAGTAGATTTCCAATTTTAATCGATTTTTGTTGATCCGGTGAGGTATTATCACTTATTATCGCCTTTAATGACTTCTTTATTTGAATTTTAGGAATATCCATTTGATGGGTTTGGTGTCGATTTCTATGGTTTTAATTCACGTCTTCGAATGTGAATTTTTGGTGATTGATTATTTCTACAATCATTTCTGTGATTTTTCACTTTAAAATACAAAGGTTTTTATACTAGTAGTAAATATTAAAACTCTTTCATTAAAACGATTTCGACACTATCTTAAATATAAAGCTCGCTTTTAAAACTGTTTTCCAATCTATTAGTATATACAAACCTTTACCTCATTCGTAGGAGAAATCTAATTAAACGGCTTAGCAAAACAAGTGGTATGAAACGCTTGCATTTACTTCGTCGATTAATTCTTGGACTTGTTCGATTGAACTCTCGTGACAATTTTCGAGTGGAAATCTACAATCTGTTCATAAATATTTAAGTTAAGCTAGTGGTTATGGGACATGAAGCCTAACTCATTTATTTACTAGCTTAGTGTAATTTACACTTATTTTCGAGTGGAAGTCTACAATCTGTTCGTAAATATTTAAGTTAAGCTAGTGGTTATGGGACATGAAGCCTAACTCATTTATTTACTAGCTTAGTGTAATTTACACTTGTCGATCATTGATGATCATTTTGTGATTTAGACTAGCGATGTGCGATGTCTCTTTGTTTGTGTGCGGGACTAAAAAACCCCCGTTTTTGGAGCTTCGGTTCAATTTGGTGGGGTAGCGACCCATGGTCTTCGGGCCGATTGTGGAGCTTCGGCTCAAACTTGATGGTTAGCGACCATGGAATAGCGTTCCGTTTGTGACACACGTGTTGGGGAGTTTTCATGCTCCCGTTTATGATAGGCCTTCCCCTTCTTGTGATTTCTGCATTTCTAATTGATGATTTCTAGAATTCGTGTTTCACCGATTTTTGCGATTGGCATTGATATGTTTTGTCAATATTTGTGTTTTGGTGAATAATTTAAAGAATATGACATTCTTTTTAGTGTTTGAGAATATTTGAGATATTGTATGATTTTTGTTATTATCTGATGTATACTTGTCACAGTATGGCATTATTGTTATCATACGTTTTTATCATATCTCTTATTCTATCTCATTTTATATGATATTTATAGCTAGACTGATTCGTTTATTATTTTTTTCTTAAATAATACTCGAGTCAGACCGAGTTATTTCAGGTGCTTCTACTTGACTTCTTATCTGGGATCATCATCTGATTTTTTTTGGATAACTACTTTAGATTAGTAGTTTTTGCTTTTATACATTCGAGATAGAGACTCCTTGATGTATACATAATCTTTTGGCTAGCACTTGTACCTATTCTTTGGTTATGTAGTGGATCTTGTATGACCACAAATTTGATGTCCACTTTTATGTGTTATATTCATATCTGTTTCCGCCTTTATGATATGAATATCTGTGACTGATTTGTGTTATGCTTATTTCTATATTTGTTTCCGAAGCCCACATAGCCACCGTGTAGTAGCTTTGAGTTTGTATTTGATATGTTGGATTTCCTCTTGAAATGAAATGCAAGTCATATTATCTGACATATCAGTACTCGCACAAAGCAATTACATAGATGGTCGCTCCTCAACAGCCTTATTCTTCATGCTAGTCGACGCCATTACCTAGTAGTGTCCTTGGCTAGTGTGAGTATAGAGGTGGGGCGTCACAAAAAACATCTTGGTGGATTGACCAATATTTCACCTTAATTTACAAATGCAATGTCCCAAAATACAAAGGTTAAGGCTAAAATTATTGTCTTCTGGTCATATCACATGTACAATTTGGCTAAACCCTTTGCGTATCTATGGTTACGAAATAATAAAACAATATCCCAACCAAAATGATAGTTAAAATATGAGAAATTTATCAAACTGGATAAATTCGAATCAACTATTTTGTACCTCTCAATTGTAGCTCACTTTATTTCTCGGAGGCCTTTGATGCTTCGAATGCTGTCACATAATCGTCGAACACAACTTGAAATTGAAAACATGTGCATTTTACATAATTTGAGATTGGGTTAAGAAAACCATACACACCCAACATAACTCTTATTTAGCTTCTATTTTTATTTAGTGAAAAATGCAACCTACAGAGGTAAACATATAGGTATAAAATTTGTATTGGACAACAAATTGGTTCAGCATATAATGCAAACTTAAAGCTTGAGTCAATTTCCATATGTAGCATGCATGATAGTAATGATGACTCGATGTTTCAATCTCAACTCGAATCCTTATTTTGTTTGCATCACAGAACCTATATGGAAGAAAAATAAAGCAGTGTTAGTAAGGATGAACTTTTGTTGAAACTGGTTGGGAGATTAACGTGGACGAAGGGAAACCTCCTCTAATGTGTAATAGATAGAAGAAGTAAAATTGACTAAGAATAATTTTCATAGATTATGAGAGACTATTTTTACAAAAATGTGAATGTGGCATCAGTTTCGTTTTTCTTTGGTTTAAAATTTGTGACAAAGTCTATTTACATTATATTACATAACACCATGTTTGCTTTAATTTTCAATATTTTGTCAATTTATTACATGTTAAAGTATTTTCATGCATGTTACAGTACGTTGTCATCATACATGATGCACACACCTCTTAGGCATATTAGCAAACATATTCAAGGCAATAACAGTTGTCGTATAAGTTATGCAAATTAATGGTAGTAGATTTGGGTACAACAATGTTTACCATCGGGAATTAGTTATATGAGATGGACAACAAAATAACAACATGCACATCAAATCCCTAAAGACTACTAAAGAAATTCGAGTGGAATTGTAAGATATATTAAGACAAAATCATTTTAAGTTGCTTCTAGTTTATATAATAAATTTATAGTAAGTTATGAAATTATGTAAACAATGAAAATCAGCTCCTCTTTCGTAATCAAACCCAGCAATCGATACAATAAAATTTGAAATTAACGCAATAAAATCAAATAATCGAACGTGGTCAAATCATAAAACAATCCGGTAAGAAAAAAGTAATTGATGAACACAAATAGTCCAGACTAAAAAGGGAGAATTCAAAGTGGAAAGCAAACATAACAAAATTCGAACAAACCTGAAGCAAAGATCTTTAATTAGAGTGAAGTAACATGACTTGCATCGTGAAGATTGACCAAAGAAAAAAAATCGAGGTTCCATCTGATGGATCAGTTGCAAGAAGAAGAAGTGGCGTTTATGTTTGTGCTAAATGGATGAGAACGTGAGATTGTAATTCGGCCACCACTCTTCTTTTCTTAAATGAGAGGAATAGCCTTATAAAATTGTCTATGAAGAGTTGACAAAAAGGCTATTTAAGGAAATCCAAAAAAGGCTTCACTTTGACCCGTTGACTAAGGTATTTGCTTTATATATAAGATATAAGATAATCACACATCTCGTCGTGTCCATTAATTAGGTTATATAAGAATTCCTTATTATTTTTCCTTAACAAATCAATTACTCTCCTAAGGGGGAATTAATGATAATTATTATCTAATTAATTACGCAATTAATACATTATAATTGTACTCTATTTACAGTAATTAATATATAAATAAATATGCACTTATTATTTTCTATGCATGTGGAGATTATGTCCTAACTAACGTTAAATCTCAGCTCCTTTTTAACAACAATGATACAAGTCACTTTTCCATGTTATCAATGATGCCAAATTTATAATATCCTTAACAAAGGATTATAATATCCATAACAAGGATTTGATCTTATTCATATCTGCAATAAATAGACTTATGTACAAAAATATAAACTCAATCTATTACATCAAACAAATGGAATAACCTTAATAATAGAAATTGCAATTCTAATTTCATCTTCTATTCAACTCCTCTTTTGCAAAGAAATAAACAAGTAATCTCTATTTAATTTTTATGGAATAAGTGATGTAAACTCCGAATAAGATTCATACTTTACACCCTTATTTTATTATCAAAATTTTAAAATCAAATTAAGGAATAAGGAGGAGTGGAATAGACTTTGAAATCACCAAAAACTGCAAAAACTATATAATTCCAACAATTCAGTGTAAACAATTGAGAATTCCAATAAGAATTGACATTTCGAATTAAATGAGTTTTAGGGGTTTTATAGTATTTTGTTTTCGCAATCCTAAAACCACTAAAGCGTGTTTAAATCCATAATATACTAATCAATCACTGAAATAAAAATGCTAAGATTTTCACTTACAGTTGATCCTTAGCTTTGCTTCTCTTTAGATTTGAAACGCCCATTATGATCTCCTTCAGATCTCTTCTTATTGATATATACAACAATGGATTTGTATATATATTAGATTCAGAAAGGTTGGAGGAGAAGAGGTTTAGAAATTAAATAATAAACAAAGTTAGGTACATAGGATTTCTTACCTGAAACCATAATGGAGTTTCCTAAATCTAAGAAGAGATAGACTAACAGAGCTTCGCTGATGTTTCCTAAATATTTGTGAATAAAAGTGAGGGGTCTATTGTCTTATTTATAGAGGTTGAAATGCACCAGAACCGTAGAATGAAAATATATTAAAAACGGATAAATCTGGAACGTTTATTCCCTCAAAAACCCTAACTGCCACCAAAAGTAGCGGTCGACCGCCCTATATACACTGGCCGACCGCTAGGGGTCGACTGGTTTGGTTTATGGGTCAACTGCTCCCCTTTTACTCAGGAAGGTCTATTTATCTCCATTGCTTAATTAATTTTATTCCTAAATTATACTTAACATTATTGTTGACTTTAACATTTACTTAACCCCTAAGTCTAACTGTTAATTTTCAAATGTTAAATTTATTTGTTTATTTGACTTGAATCGAATTAAATTATTTTAAACTTGAAAGCTTCAAATGCTCATAACTTCTTCTTTCAAGCTCCGTTTTCTGCATATTATACATGAAAAATGATCAGAATTTTGCCACGAATGCAACTGTAAAACTTTAGTGGCCAAATTCCAATTTTTACAAATTTTTTATTTTTACACCTATCTCATTTAATCTAATTTATTTACTTGTTTACATATTTACTTGTTTACTTATTTACTTGTTTACTTATTTACTTATGGTAAATTTTACAGGGCGTTATATTCTCCCCACTTAAAAGGATTTCGTTCTGAAATCTTTTCAAGGGGCGAATAGCGTAACGTGCAATAACATCCATGTTATACAACCAAGTTATTTACACAACCATCTACTCAACCAAAGTGCAATGTTATTATGTACTTTAGACATGCTATAAATGAGCTCAACCTAGAATGAGTGTGTGATCGTGTCATGCACATATGTATGAGAATACCTTAAACATGCATAAAACTTCTAGATAAGTGTAAAGTGACTGTGAAAAAGTGTAGCAGCCATCTTCTACCATCCAATCTAGCAACCACAATGCAACCAATATCCTAATTTTGGAGAGAAAAGTTTAATAGAGAAAAGCTTAGGATTAGAAGTCCTCATGCCTTCTACCGGACTTTCACCCCATTGTACTCGGACCAATCTAATTTCTTTATTACAGAGCTTCCTATTTTCGTGCTCCACAATGCATGTAGTGGCACGGGAAGCAATTGGCTCCGTCTCAGTATCCCCTAATTGATTAAGCTCTACAACAATTGCTATGCTACGAAGATATTTCCTCAAATGCAAAATGTGAAAAAGTCATGGACTCCAGCCAACTTATAGGTTTTCTTATTTTTCCCAATATTGGGAAAGGCCTAATAGATCTTGTTTCCAACTTTCCAAACCTTACGCCCTTCACATGCTGCCTAACCAACTCTAACTTTCCGAAGGCTCTTAATTAAAATCTAGTCCTAGTAGTATTTTGTCGGTTGTTTCCCATCCACAATTTGACGATTTGCAAGGTCGTCCATAAAGTGCTTCAAGGGTGCCATACCAATATTCTATTAGTGACTACTATTATATGCAAATTCTACTAGGAGTAAGTGCTGCTCCTAATGTCCTCCAAAATCCATGATTGTTGCTCCTTTTGTCCTCCAAAGTCCACAGTGCAAGCTCTTAACAAATCCTCCAAGTTCTCATTCACTCCTTCAGTTTCTTTGTTGGTCTACGTGTAGTAAGTGGTTCTAAGATTTAACGAAATTCTAAAAGCTGCCAGCAAACTCCTCTAAAATTTGCTAGCAAATAAGAGGCCTCTACTGCTAATGATGCTAACCGAAAATTCCATGAAGTTGAACCACCTCCCTGATGTGAATCTGTGCTAAAGACATTGCGGTCCTAATACCCATTCAATAATGGGTCTCCCTCCTTAGTGAGTCTATCACCATTTACTGTAAATGCCTTTTTTTCTTTTTTTTCCTTTAAACTTCTAGCGGCAAAAATTGGCTACCTTTTTCTTCATTCTTGTTAAATAGAAATTTCTGTTCACATGTCTATATATTTTATCTTTTGCTTAAAGGTGACATTCTATGTGCTAAATTTTATTTTTCTCAAAATTCTAACATTTTGGGATTGAAACATTCATTTACTTCAGCTTGCTAACGTAATTCCACATTAACTTCCAGTCTTACCTATGGTTTATTGCTAGTTAAGTGTCCCCATAAAATTTCCTTGCTTATATTTCTCAATATGTATATATTTATCAAGTGGTTTTATCCCATTCATAAAATCAACATAGGAACAAAATAAGGATATATCTTACACCACATCATTCACTTTTCCGATAACCAAGGGAGACAACTAGCAATTACAATCCAAAAACTCTAAAAGAAAATTTTGCTAGAAGTTTCCATTTACCATGAGTTGATATAAATGATGTTGAGGTCCTAACACTTCTTACTAAGTAAGATAGGTATTTCTAATATGTCATTCCATTGTTAACCATTTTCCTTAATTTTCCATTTTGGTTTCTAATAAATGTGGTCCATCCATTGCTTCAATTAATATATCCATAGCAGTTGATCATCCTTGTCAAAGTTTTGACCATCTCTAATTAGTCCTTATTTAATCCCTTTAACCTTTTTCAAATTCCAAAATTCATCCATTACTCCAATTCAGTTCTTCCATAAATGTCATATTGAATTTCCCTAATCAGTCCCCATTTAATTCCTTTTTTCTTTTGTTAATTACAAATTTATTGCTCGTTAAATTTGTAATTAATGTCCATAAATCATAATCCGTTAATTACTAATTAATACGTATATAGTCATAATTTATACTATTTATTTATTCTTATTTTAGTCGTTAGGTGTCGTTATACGTGTATACTAATTTCTAAACTATAACACTTATTCTTCATTTTCTAATTTATTGGAGCTATCCTTAGAAAGGACTACCACTATAATCTCTCATAAATTAACCATAAATGAAATTCTTGTTTTGTTTGAATTTACAAAGTATTATTTATTTTATTTTATTGAAAGATATAGAGTAATGGTGGAAAGGGTATCTATATCCTGCACAACTATATCCCTTTTTGGTGCATTCTTTGTTAATTCAAACAACACGCTTTTATACATATTTCGGAATACGGTAATTTATGAAAATCACACGGAAACTGCTCCAAATAAATTAAACATGGAAAGTTACATTCTAAGCTATCTAGGGCAACCTAATTTACAAACCAATTATAGATATGTAATATCTTTACAACTTTACCAACTTCTACAAATAGAGGTTGGGGAATGATTTCAAATTTCTGGATCATGTTGTACACTCTACTTCTATTTTATTCATATCCTAAAAACTTTATTCCGTCCTACCAAGGTACTGATCCCTGTCTACTCCATAAAAAATTGGTTTTCACTAGTCTTTGTAAAACCAGAATTTCAGCAACATATAAAATAACTTTAAATAAATTGTTCTCATACAAATAAACCTATTATATTAAATTCAAAATCGGCATTTATTACCCCATTTCTTGTAAAACTTAAAATTTCACAAACATGAAGTACCAAATTAAAAATCTCCCCATTTGGAAGATATAAACTTAGAATGCTTTATCAAGAATTCAAAATTTCTTAATATTCAAAAAAGGAACTACGAAAAACTTCCCTTTTTAACGACTTACTATAA
This sequence comes from Allium fistulosum, assembly GCA_030737815.1. Lineage (NCBI taxonomy): Eukaryota > Viridiplantae > Streptophyta > Magnoliopsida > Asparagales > Amaryllidaceae > Allium > Allium fistulosum. The sequence goes on from CM060902.1 coordinate 1,532,822,286, forward strand.
TAAGGACTTACTTCTTTTAAAAGTAGGGTTTTAACCCAGAACATTCAAAAACTCAATTATCATTCCAAAATAATAGATTAGACATTTATTATTTTAAAGATTTTTCTAATTACAAGGCAGTTATATTATTTTAAAATGTATATCAACATTTATTGCTTTGTTACTCAATAAATACTATCATTTAACCAAATAGTTTTTTATAACTTTACCTAAAACTTCCATAATTTTTCGCAATCCTTTTCTTTATTTCTAATTTATTTAATTACATTTTAAATCCAATAATATTCTTATTCAAACAAGTTCTAAACCCAAATAGGAAAAATGTATATATTAAATTGTTATGCTTTTCCTTATATACAAAAATATCCACCATTCATTAATTACCATTATTTAATTCCATTCAATTTTCAAAAAAAAACACCTTGTATGACTTTAAACGATGGAAAAATGGATTAGACAAAGATAAGTCCTATCTTATTCCTATTATGCCTCTCCTATATTATTTATTACTGGATTAAAATTCCTAATGTTGTTACCACCTAAGTTTCAGCTATTATTCTCCATATTTCCTTATACGAGAATGTTCCTCTTACTTACCTTATCGAATATTCTTATTCCTCTATTTTCTATTTTCCTATTTCAATCATGTGTTATTTCCATTTATACACCCTTTAAAAAGAATTTTAAAGAAAAGAACTACCAAATTTATAAAGTAGGAAAAGTCGTATAGAAATTAGAAGAGTCCAAAAATGAAGAATCCAAAAGTCGAGAACTTTTCAATTCAATAAATTTTAAACTGAGAAATTAACAAATGAAAATCTTCTCTCGCTATTTTTTTTCAAACTCTTCAAGCCGTTAGATTTACAAATTTCTTTTATAAAAATCATTCGCCGTTTTGTTTTTGAAATTACATTTTTTTCCAAACTTTTTACAAAACAATTGGTAGCATATTTCCAAAGCCATCTAAAATCACTTTTTGTCAAAATAAATTTCAACTCATAGTACATAAGATCTTCATTTAATAATCTTTTGAAAAGCTCTTTCAAAACATTCAAGGAGTTTTCAAAAATATTTTAATCAAATTCTTTCTCATGGGGTGGATTTAAAAATTGGCTTTAATTGTTCTTTCCTTTTATTTTTCCTACTCAATCCACTTAAAATCCAGTTATCTTCTTGAAGAGATAAATATACACCTTTTTATGGAAGATTATTTCATTCCTTCTGTGACGCCCCACCTCTATGCTCACAATAACAAAGAGTATTAAAGGAAATACTGTCTGTTATCACGAAGAATAAGGTTGGATAGGAGCGGCCATCCGTAGTTAGGCCTTACACTAGTAGTGGTTATTTCGATAGGAGTGGTATATGTTTTTATTTTTCATCTCTTATTTATTTACTCCCATCGACATATCCAATTCCAGTATAAAACGAACTACGATGGTTCATAATAGTTTAGGACAATAAATATAGTAATAACACAGATAATATAAATGCGGAATACAGATAAAACCAAAAAGTCTCATATATATAATAACAGATGTCAGTTACAATACATTTGACACAATACATATGATACAACTACAACTGTCGACTCTGGAAGTTACATATACACGTACATTATCAACTAATATACATGAATACATATCAACCTATACTATGACACGACTACTCCAAAGGATGTGAAAAGTCTTCGTAGCTCAAACAGCAACTCAAAGCAGGAAATCTACAACCTGAAATAACTCGGGTCTGACCAGAGTATTACATTCAAAAGAAAATAATACACGGGTCAGTCTAATTCAAACTCAGTTATTAATGCACAGAAGCAATAATAATCAATATCAAATAGACGACAGTCACAGAAATCTCGTATATCCGACTCCTCGATAAGAGAATCGGATAACGACAGATATAACACTAAACAGTGTTAAACAACAAATCAGCTAATCCAAATCACCAACAAAGATAGATAAAAGATTACCAATGCAGATAATTTAGAAGACGACAGAATTGCCTAAACAGCAATTTAACCACAAAATCCAATTAATAAATAAATAATTTGAAAATCTCAAAACGGTTAAATCAAACCAAACTCTGTGTGGCTGTAGTGTACGCACGCGTGCACTGCCTCGCCACTACGGTACGTGAAATCATCACAACAGTGAATACTAACAGCAATCAAAACTGCAGAGGTCAAAGTGAGACCCAAGCCAATAAAACAGCGTAAACAACAAAAATCTAATTATCGATACGATAATTAGAAAACATATAATCTAATTATCTAAAAGATAATTAGATATCAACAAATCATTAGCTTAAACCAAATCAGAATACCACTCAAAATATTTTGAATTGGCAACACGAAACAATTCCAATAATTGAAATCATCAATTTAAAACATCACTTCTGGTAGGGCTGCAGTACACGCACGCGTGTACTGCCTCGCCACTATAGTGATGAAGTATACGAAAGCTCACTGAATCAATGAAAGTTCACAACACGAGCACAAGGTCAAATCCGAGCGTTTAAGCTGGAATCAACACAATGTACAGATCTATATACAAGTCACAATACGACAATGTCTAATCCAAATACCATTAATATGGTCGAACAGAGACTCCAAGAACTCAAATGTGTAAGACATGAACAAGTCAGGACACAACTATCAAAACATATAACCAGTAATGCCAATGAAGATCACAAAGGCAACGCTCCAGTGAAACAACTTAGTAATGAACTTAACCAGGAACAAGACTCAAATACCATCAAAGTTCAACTCAAAGAGATAGTTGACCCATAGCTACATGAATTAACAGCATATTAAATGAACTAATGAACACTACAGGTCAGTAAAGAACCCAGACTACATGATCCAGACTCCAAGATGATCCAAACAAGGCTACAACTTCAAGTGAACAAATACACAAAGGCCATTGTACAGGTCAGTGAAGAACCAAATCAATACAAAGCCTCATCATTAACACAACTTAATACATATGCACAGTTAACCAAAGCGAACTGAGGTGGCTATGTGAAACTGCACCAAACTAAGTCTACAATGAACACAAGTAAATGTGACTGCAGTTTAAATATATGAAGATAAGTATTCAAGCAAATGCAGACAACTGTGAATCAAGGTACTAGACTCGAAGCACCGTGCACAAATTGCAGTGAAGTACACAAGCTAATCGAAACAACAAAGACAGTATAACTTCGACTAACCGGAGTGTCAAGAGAACCAGAATCAAGTTCAAACTACTCCAGACGGAGATGTATATGTTCGAACAAAGTTCAACAGCAGCGACAAAAGTCAACAACGTGCCAGCAAAATCAAAGCTAAAGTCAAAAGAAATATGCAGTCTAAAATCAAAGTCGGCTTTTGAAATCAATGCTACCGGAGATAAAAATCACCATAACCCAAGTCCGTAGTGACAGTGACGAAGTCACAGAGGAAAAACAATAACCAAGTTCAAAATCAAAGTCGAAGCCATTCAAGTCAAGGCCAAAGATAAATCATCTACATCCAAGCATAATCACGCGACCGAAATGAAGCCAAGCAAAATCATTGACGAATTCAAATCAATGTACTCATTCGATATGAACAAGTCAGAAATCATCAACACCACAAAATCGAACTGTCGAACTGAAGAAAATCGAACTGTCGAAAGTCATACGAATTTTACATCGTAAAATCAAGTGAAAGCTGAAGCCATCAGACTTCATGAAATCAGAGAACGAGGTCTGAAATCATCAAATACATCAAAATCAAATGGCCAACAAATCAAATGGACCGGGATCGCAAGTATATCACGAGTTCGAAAGCATTAACAAAGCTAACCCAAAACAAAAACGAACTTGAAGATGTCAGATAAATCTCAAGCAACAACATACATCGAACGGCAACCAAAATAAATTGAAAACTCAACAATTGAAAACGAACGAAAAATCACGGAATTCGAACACTAATAAGCTAGAGATAGGAATTAGATGTGAGTATAATACTCACCTTAGATTCGACGAGCAAGCACGAATCTCTTCATTCGATTGAGCGAAACGAAGTCGGCGCCTTCGAAATCAAAAGCCCTAATTCTTGAATTTGGGGACGAGGACGAATAAACTAGGCCGCCACCATTTTTCTTTCTTTCAATTTCTTTAGTTAGGGTTTTCGAACGAGAATTTTAACGGGGAACGGTTTAAACACTTAGATATATATCACGGCCAAAAGCAACAATTAAAAACGTGGGCTACTATTTCAATTTTTAAAGCCCGCATACTACTTTAACAAAATTTCAAAAGAATCTCAACTTGATTTAAATTCCAATAGCAATTTGCAAACAGTTTGATTGTCATTTTGACGATGATTAAAGATTACAAAATCCCGGGTTGTTACACCTTCTTTACATCTTGCTTCCAGTTGTTTACAAATATTTTGCCTTATGATACTTACTTAATACCTAAGTTTTTTATTCATTACCTCCATAAATGTCACTTTATCCATATTATCTTGATGGATATTTCCTAAAAACATTTATTTACTTGTTCAAACTTTACTTTAATGGTCTCATTAATCTATTTAGTTTCGTGTAACTCCTCAGTTATTGCACATTCATTGTTTATTAAATTTTTGAGCTACAACCTTTCTATTTACATTTCGTATCCCTATTATTTATTGCGCTTATGGGGTCCACAATTATACGAAAGTCTGTGTCCAACAAAGGAATCAAGTGCTATTTGGTTTCTAGGGTGCTTCCATATGTCATGGTCATATTCTTCTTCATCCACTCCTTACGGTACAATCTCAACTCCATGGATAATCGGAGTTGGAGTATAAATTTAACTCTGTTTATTTTTCCAACTCATAGTAACTTCACCCACACTTTCGGAATATGGTTGCAACTACTTTTATAGAGTTAAGCGTATATTCAAAATAAGCATATATATTTATATATGGTAGGGTTTTTGAAAAATATTTTCAAAAATAAAAAATATGCCACTTATATATACTTTTCCCTATTAACCGGGTAACATAAGCTCTGATATCAAATGTAACAACTTGCCCCGAAACAGGCCAAAATTCTGGCCTAGAAAGGTCCACTGAAGTTTAGACCTATGCCAAAACTAGTTGTTGGTTTGTAAAAAGAAAAACAATACAGAACTATCTACTCGGTCTTTTAGAACTCACTACAGAAGGAACGAAATATAATAGCAGTAATAGTACCCATTTATTTCAAACCATTTCAAACGCCACAAAAGGTATCATAATGTTAACAACAACCGTTGCATCAATTTGTTCGAAAGTAGATTTTATAGGTACAATAGAAAATAACATTAAAAGATAAATACCATAAAATCCACTCTCGCTATCTTCAAGCATCATCTACTCCTTCTCTAACCTGTGTTGTAATGAGGAGGGAGTAAGAACAACAAGTGTCTAGTAAATAAAAACCTCGAGCCTTAATATTTCAATACTTGCGCAGTATATTCCAAAATAGGAATATGCCTTACGTGTATTTAAACTATTTAATACTTCATATAAGGAAAGGAGGCGGGCCCTCAAACAACCACTTAATAGCTTCCATTCTCGAAGTAGGTTTCCAGATCCCATAACCCATAACCCATAACCAACGTTATAAATATCTAACAATGCGAGAGATAGAACCCAAGCCTCTTAATACCTATTAATGGAAAATAGGCAGATTATGACCACTTAAGACCTCAATTAAGGTAGGCCCCCACCATTTAATACTTATTCTCTAGCGGAATCCTCATAGGTACCTATCTAACCGACATTACACGGAAATCTCTTTGAACACTTACTACTTCCTATTCTAGTGGACCTTTCTGAGATATCCTTAACCGTGTGTAAACCCAATCCTGACCATTTAATACTTCACTTAGGGAAAAGAGGAGGGTCCTCATATAACCACTTAATACCTACAAAACCCCGAAGCAAGTCCTTCGTCTTAAGACCCATACCCATGGTGACATATCATATTAGTCCGACTATTCGTAGGTACTAGTAGGCAAATTAGCTAGGCATATTTACCCTATAGAATTTGGGACTAACCTTATGTAATCGTAGTTACTTATCATATGTGATGTCTCATATCAGGCCCAAAGTCACACTGTTCGTAGCCATATTAGCTGGGCAGACTTCTGTGTGTCTTTAGACTGACCTCTACTTATTCATACTTTACAACACTCTATATATTATCACATATCTCATTATGTTCATTAATTAGGCTATATAAGAATTCCTTCTTATTTTGCCTTAACAAATCAATTACTTTCCTAAGGGGGAACTAATGACAATTATTACCTAATTCACTACGCAATTAATACGTTATAATTATATGCTATTTACGGTAAATAATACATAATTAAATTTGCACTTATTATTTTATATGCGCGTGGAGATTATGCCCTAACTAGCATTAAATGTAAATTCCTTTTTAACAACAATAACATAAGTCCTATTTTTATATTATCAATGATGCCAAATTTCCAATATCCATAACAAAGGATTCTAATATCCATAACAAGGATTCTGTAACGACCTGGGATTTTCGACCCTTGAAAATCGATACTAATACATCCTCGGTATTCACATGTCGTAAATCTAAGTGCCGGAAAGACCAAATGTTAGGAGTGAAAAAGAAAAGAAGGTAGAATAAAACAGAAAATAGAATCTCACATGAATGGAATAACATATATTATTTCAATATATAACCTTTACAGCGGAAAATTTTGAATACAATATCAGAGTCTAACCTGGATTTAGCCTGGACAGTTATAAACCCTCTGTCCTTATAAATGTAAAAACAAATGTAATAGATGCAGCGGATAATAGAATACATCCATGCGTAAATGAAGATCTCCAACTCTCTTTTGGAAACTCCAAGCGTCTTCAACTAAACCTGAAACTACTCGGATTTGACCTATACCTGGATCAGGCTTGATAAACCAGCGTGAGACACTCAAAATTTTAAATGTATAGATCATGATAATGTCAATCAAAACCTTTGGAATGAAGGATATCTCATAAGACCTTGTCTGCACATAAATATAGACGAATTTTTATCTTATGATAACCAAAATACTTTATACAGAAAACACTTTGATATTATCTTAATGACATTGGTTTCGAAAACATTTTCCAAGTAAATATATATAAAAAAGTATCAATAATTAAAAGATTTAACAATACAAGTAGTATGGAATATTTGTATCACTTTATCGGTTGATTATTGGACTCGTTCGATTGAATATTTTAGTTGAGTGGGATTTACAATCGTTTAAAAAATATTTAAGTATCGCATGATGGTTATGGGTCATTGCGAGATACTTATTTGATTACTATTCGAAAGTATATTACACTTATCGAGTGGAGTTTACTAACATCTGGCAAATATTATAGTAAACCCAAGTGGTTATGGAACATGCGGTCATTACTTGGATGACTACTATTTGAAAGTATATAACACTTGTTTCATCGAGTTTTCATACTCGTCCATGGGTGATCCATTTATGCGGATTTATGGGTTTTCTGGCCCATCTTGGGATACTCGTTTATAAGCGAGTTATGACGGGTGAAGCGCTTGTTTCTTGGGTTAGCGCACGAAGTGTATGTCTCTTGTGATGATTTGTGAAGTGCTTATCTATATTGCTAGCTTATGAATTTGACTTACGATGTGCTTGTCTTATTCGACGTGTGAAGTGCACGTCAATCTATGTTAACATGTGAAGTGCATATCTATTATTATAGCTTGTGAAGTGCTTGCTTTTGGTTTGATTTGCGATGTGCTTATCTTTGTGGTTTATGATTTATGACTTACTTTTATGCTAAGTCTTTTGGGTTTTGATGCGCTTTCAAATGGTTTTATATGTCCTAGAGTTTACTTGCTTTATGCGGTCTCTTGTGTTCTTGAGTTTTCAAAGTAGTTTTCCTTATCACCATATTTGAGATGATTGCCGTTGATGGGCATGAAAGGATTTGATGACATGGTGATTCGGTATTGTTGTTTTTATTTGCATATGGTATATGCTATATAATTATTATTATGCCTTGTGTTTTATGAAAATTTACTAGTGGATGATTTATGGTGAGACCATTTGATGTTTAGTTTGATACACTATTTGGATTTATATATCTTTGATGTTATGCATGCTTATCATTTGTAATCTCGCCCTGATGATATTTAGAGAGAGTCCGACCCATTTATTATTTTCATAATACTCGGGTCAAACCAAGACTTGACAAGTATATGTACTCAACGACTTTGGATTTGGGCTAGCTATAATAACTATATGGAGTAGTACCTTTTTGATAGAGCTCCCTTTTTAGATATTAGCTTTATTTGTAGACTTGTGTAATTCTTAGTTATTTATTGACTTGAGATGACTTGTATATTCTTTTAGACTTGTCATAGTTCACGCAAATATATATTTGCATATGTAAGTCTAGTATTTCATTTTGTAGACTTACACTTTAAAGAAGTAATTAACGTTTTTCATTTCCATTGCAACGTTTGATTCTATGTTGTATACTATGTTGTGTATTGTTTAGAATTATATTGAACCATCGTATTATGTTTTGCGCTTGGATGGGATATGTTGAACTACCACTTGTAAGAAAAGAAAAAAAATTAGTCATTTAATTCGATGTATCAATACTTGCCCAAAGCAATATTACAGATGGTCACTCCTAACCAGCCTTATTCTCTGTATTACTCGACAATATTTCTTTTAATATTCTTGAGTAATATGGGTATAAAGGTAGGGCATTATAGTTGGTATCAGAGCAAAGGTTCAGAACAATATAGAATATAAGAAGCACGAACCTTGGCCTAGACAAACTTAGAATCCCGTCCCTTGGGTGTGTCGGGTTAGAAATTAGGATTTAATTCCTATTCAGAATAGAAGTATAAATGATTATTGGGAATAATCACTGGGATGTATTTGGAAAATCTTTAAATCACTTTACAAATTATTTTTATAAAATGTTTTGTAAAAGTTAAAGTGTTGTGTAGTGGTGTCCTGATCCGTTAGTGATCAGAATTGCGTAGCATAAGCTGATAGATTATTTCCACTGCGCATAGTAATTAGGTGTATATTTATCTTTGCTTGGATATTGTATGCATAGATGAATGGTTGCATTATTGAATTGCTATTAGCAGATTTACATTTATATGAAAATTTAGAGATTTATAAACCTTGGAATTAGTTTTGTGTTAAAATGCCCGTTGGGATATTTATGAGTTCTGGTCGAGACGTAGGATGCCACGGTGTTGATAGGGATTCCTAAGCACTTTGACGAGACAGTCAAACATAATAATTTTGAGTTATAGTATTTAAAGTATTATAAATAATTGTTAATGAGTTGTAAATAATATTTAAGAAGGAAATAAAGTTTTAAGTGAATTAAATATTATTTTAAATGGGATAAATGTTTTAGAAAATATGTCTATATGCTTATGAAATAAATTTTTGGAAGCGAAAAGATATTTTGTGGAAAAATATGTGAACATGTTTATACAAATGTGATAATTTTTAAAACAATTACCTTGAAGTATAGTAATATTTTAAAAGGAAATATTATTAAGGTTTTAATAATAATATTTAGTAAATGATTTGGAATTGATTATTATTATTTATGAAGATAAAATATTTTGTAGAAAGATATTTTGGAAAATAAATTTAGAATGAAGATTTATCTATATATATATATATAAGTTTAAAAAAATTTGATGGGTTAGAAAATTATAATGAAAATTATAAAAATGTATTTTTGTGTATTAATTTTAGATGACGTATGCAACCACTGAACCTTAGCGATAATAGAGATATGTGGCGTGGCCATTTTGATTTCCTGGTCAACAACGCAGCCATGTGACTAAGCGATTCGCTATAAATAGATGGAGAGGTAACATCATTAAATTATTAGATATTTGTAAATTTTGAATGTTTATTTTTAAGATGTACGTTAAGAAGAAAAGTATATGATATTTTGATTTGTTGTATATATCATTTTATGATCTAAATGGAAGGTTATTTTTGTATTTGAGCCCTAGTTCGTAAGAATTTAAAATAAATGATGCAAGTAATTGTATAAATAAGATTTGGTATAAATAATTATCAGAAGAAGCTATTATATTCTTTGGAAAAGTAAAATTTTGAAAATAATTATTTGAAAGTAATGATTGAAATTTTGAAATTTGAGTTAAATATTTGGAATAAGGGATTAATTGAGTAGATTCCTTATATATCAAAAGAAGCTATTATATTCTTTGGAAAAAAGTAAAATTTTGAAAATAATTATTTGGAAGTAATGATTGAAATTTTGAAATTTGAGTTAAATATTTGGAATAAGGGATTAATTGAGTAGGTTCCTTTTATGTTGACTTGCGAAGAGCAGTCGTTCGTGCAGACAAGTGAATTGCTTGCCTTTGGTATTGGACATGCGAAATGTTGTTCATAAATTTCTTGTATGCTTGATGATTGTTATGATTTTGAGTTGATTGTTATCTTGATTGTAATGATTGTTGAATTTGGCATAACAAATTAATGAGGATAATTTAAACTGAAATAGCTTTACAAAAATAATAATGAGATTATAGAAGTTCATTTGTAAGGCAAGAGAATAGATTTTGATAAATGAGTTTGAATTTTTATATAAGGATATGACTTATACGAAATTGAATTTTCTTTTTAATCATAGGAAATCTACGAAGATTTGTTGAATCAAATATTTTGTGAAGAAAAGACAATTTTATTGATTTGAGCATATATGTAACTCTTTGCTAGGAATTAGTTTTCCTAGTTTATGAATTTCAAGTACAAGAATTTGAATTGAATAGAAATTAAAAGTTGAGTTTTAGTTGAAAATTTGTAATTTTTCACATTATGGAAAATAAATTCTTGGAGAAATGAATCCTTTTCAACAAAATAAAGTTAAATAGGGGCATTTTAAGATGAAAATAGAGAAAGGCTTTATATTGTTTTCACTTTCTTATTCTAAGAGATTTAAATAAGTAGAATATCTTTTAAACACCTTAATTATTTAGTATTCTAAACTATAAAAGGTGTTATCTTTAAAAAAAAGAATGTGAAATATTGGCGTGAACATATTTTTAATCTAGAAAATAAGGATGAACGATATGTTGACTTTTGTAAACTAATATGTTGAGTTAAATTATTGTTTTATATTAATGGAGTTTAGTTAAAACAATGTTTTTATTCTAGTGATGCTTGTTTAAATTTAGAAAATGAAGAGGAAGTCAAAAGAAGAATTTTTGAACATATATTAAAGACTTTTCTTTGAATTGGAAATTGCAAGGACTCAATTTATTTAAGGGGAAAGTCTGTAACAACCTGGATTTTTGGGTTTATTAAGATTTAAACTTGAGAATTTAAATTATTAATCTGGAGTTCGTATTTTTTTTATATAAAAGATGAATTGTTTTATAACGATTGATTCTTAATATTATGAAATTAGAAAATAAAGGAATTATCTATGTGATATAAATCATTTTAAAAATTATTGTTTGGATTTTATTTCAATTTGGGTAAATAGAAATATAATTGGTATTTTTAATGATGTCAAAATAAAGGTGTACATATGCATTGTGTTGTGTAAAGTTTTAGTTTCATGATAGCTTTAGAAACAAATAAAATGGGTCTTTGGGTAAATAAATAACATTGGTAAGAAATAATGTTTTATTTTCTTATTGGGTTTAATTTAAAACCCAAGCCCAATAACCCTTTTTAATAAGGAGAAATTCCCCTATTTTCTGAACTGTATGTTTAGTTCTAAAACCAGTAAGCAAAAACAAAAAAATCAAGTCTCTCCTTAAACTTAGAATTCAATTCCTTCAATCTTATTGCAAATTAAAATCATTTTAGAAGCTAATAATCAAGGTAACGAGTTGAAACCCTAATTTATTCCTTTGAGTAATCAATTTTAGTTCTTATAGTGTTTTATTTAAGTTGTTCTCTCTTTTTGGATGGGTTGTTCTAGGGTTGTATTTAAATTGTAAATGCAAGGCCAATTGCTTCAAATTGGCAAGCTTCTACATGGATATAAGGTGAGTAATCCTCACCACTCTCTTTGAATTTGGGTTGCATGTAATATTGCTAGATTTAATTGATAATTTCTAATATCTAATTAATCTTACTTGCTATAGTTATAAACACTAATTGCTGGATGTTGCACTCTTTTATAAACTGAAAACTTGACATTTAAATTAGTGTTTTGATGTATTATTGAATTGCTTTGGATGCATGCAAGCCTGAAAACACTTGCACTTAACCCGCGATTGATGAATCATCGCCGGAGATCGACGAAAAGTCAATCGGGGAAGGTTTCATGGAGTTGAAAAGCTCCGGGCGTGGTCGACACCAGTCGGCATGTGGCTCTTTATCGATGGACTAGTGGACGCAATACTAGAGCTAATCGGCTCTAGGTAATCACCTTTGTTTGTTTAGTTTATTCTCACTTTTTGCTTCTATTTTCCTATGCTATTTGTGATGTTTTCCAAGCTTTAAATTATGGTTTACCGAATTGAATTTCATCCTTCTATTATTTGTTTCATGTTGGAAAATAGTAGGATATTCAAAGACAATTGGTTTTATCTATGAAAGTGGTTTTATCTATTTTAGATGGAAAGCAGTTTATAACCTCTTTTATGGACCATGGAATAATTATAATTATATTAAGTATTGCTAGTAGAAATAGTTATGGATTTCAAAGTATGGTTTTGAAGTATAAATCTATGTTATTTCTAAACAAATGTTTGTATATTAATGAGGGTTTTGAAATATAATATAAAACTATATATATATATATATATCTTTTAAAGGGAATTTTAGAACAACTGTATATATAAATACATCTTTGTTATCTATTCGGATTTATAGTATATTTTATCAAGTGATGAATAAGTATATATAATTGAATAACAAATGGGTTTATGGATTTTAAAATGAGAAGTTTGAAAGTAAGTTATATATAAAGTAGTTTAAAAATCATTTTTTATAAGATAAAATTATATTCTTGCTTTTAAGAACTAGAAACTCGTGTTGACTTTTGTGGTGCTTAGCCTTTGGCTTTTTTAAGCTATTTTAGGCATTCATGTGTGACTTTCAAATTTATTGCTTTCTTGCAATTTCTATCTTTATTTGAGTGATAAATCTAATTAAACGATTTAGCAATACAAGTGGTATGGAACATTTTTATCACTTTATCGGTTAATTATTGGACTCGTTCAATTGAATATTTTAGTCGAGTGGTATTTACAATCGTTTAATAAATATTGAAGTATCGCATAGTGGTTATGGGACATTGAGAGATACTTATTTGATTACTAATCGAAAGTATATTACACTTATCGAGTGGAGTTTACTAACATCTAGTAAAGATTCGAGTAAACCTGAGTGATTATGGGACATGTGTTTGTTACTTGAATGATTACTATTTGAAAGTATATAACACTTATTTTGTCAAGTTTTCATACTCGTCCTTGGGTGATCCATTTATGCGGATTTCTGGGTTTTCATGCCTATCATGGGATACTTATTTGTAAGCGAGTTATGATGAGCGAAGCGCTCGTATCTTGGTTTGGCGCACGAAGTGTATGTCGCTTGTGATGATATGCGAAGTGCTTATCTATATTGCTAGCTTATGAATTTGACTTGTGATGTGCTTGTCCTATTCGATGTGTGAAGTGCACGTCAATCTATGTTAGCATGCATAGTGCATGTCTATATTATAGCTTATGAAGTGCTTGCTTTTGGTGTTATTTGCGATGTGCTTATCTTTGTGGTTTTTGATTTGTGACTTACTTTTATGCTAAAGTCTTTTGGGTTTTGATTCACTTTCAAGCGGTCTTATATTTCCTAGAGTTGACTTGCTTTATGCGGTCTCTTGTGTTCTTGAGTTTTTGAAGTTAGTTTTTCTTATCACCATATTTAAGATGATTGTCGTTAATGAGCATGAATGATTTGATGACATGGTGATTTGGTATTGTTGTTTTTATTTGCATATGGCATATGCTACATAATTATTTTTATGCCTTGTGTTTTATGCAAATTTACTAGTGGATGATTTATGGTGAGACCTTTTGGTGTTTAGTGTGATACACTATTTGGATTTATATATCTTTGATGTTATACATGCTTATCATTATGTAATCTCACCTGATGAAATTTAGAAAGATTTCGACCCATTTATTATTTTCTTAATACCTAGTTTAGACCAAGACTTGACATGTATAGGGACTCGATGACTTTGAATTTAGGCTAGTTATAGTAGCTATATGGAGTAGCACTTTTTTTATAGAGCTCCCTTTTTCGATATTAGCCTTGTTTGTAGACTTGTGTTATGCTTGGATATTGTATTGACTTGGGATGACTTGTATATTCTTTTAGACTTGTCATAGTTTATGCAAGTATATATTTGTATATGTAAGTCTAGGATTTTATTTAGTAGACTTACACTTTAAAGAAGTAATTGACCTTTTTCATTTCCGTTGCGACATTTGATTCTGTGTTGTACACTATATTGTGTATTATTCTGAATTATATTGAACCATTGTATTATTGTTTTGCTGCTGGATCAGATATGTCGAATTACCACTTGTAAGAAAAGAAAGAAAAAATTTAGTCATATAATTCGATGCATCAGCGCCCAAAGCAATATTATGGATGATCACTCCTAACCAGTCTTATTCTCCGTATTACTCAACAATATTTCTTTTAATATTCTTGGGTAATATGGGCATAAAGGTGGGGAGTTACATATTTCTTCATATTATTCTTCTTACCCTCCATTATCAGTCTTGTTATTTTATTTTCTTAAAAGTAATAAAATCTCATCTCCCAAAAGTGGATGTACACTATCTCGCGATAGTGGAACCACTATAAATCCCATGTTTGATTTTCTTTTCTGTTTATGCAGTTGTGATCTATGATTGCTTATTTTGCAATATTATTTTTTTGTTTATTCTACCTCACAGTCAACACGATCTTATTATTTCCACTGTGTTTGGGGTGTTAATCCAAATTTTACCCAAAAGTCCACTCACCAAGCCCTTTCTCAGTTTAGTCTAGGAAAACTAATTGAGGATATGGTTATGAGACATTATAATTGGTCCTAAGTACAAGTGGGAGATTAATATAGTTAACGACGTGTCATAAGGGTAATTATCTAATTTGGTTATATAACTTAACTCTTATAGCGAGGCTTTTTTAAAATAAAATAGGCTAGGGTTTATTTTATAGTTAAAATATTATTATATTGGGATATAAGTAATTTTTTTATGTTCATAGATTTTTGGTTTTACAACTTAACTTGCTGTATATCTGTAATATTGTTGTTTTTTCGTATATGAAGAAATAAATTAACTATTTGTTGAAATGGGTAAAAGTCTAACTAAGATTTTGGGAGATAAAAATTGAAATGCAAAAGAAAGAAAGTCTCACACATAGACTTATGTGGTTTGGATATTAAAGAATCCTACAAGTACATATTTCTAATATTATTCGTATACTTTTTTGTTGGATCTAGAGGATCACATAGCAGAGTAAAATGGTTGATTTTCAAAAAACTTATTAAATTTATCCAAAAACCACTTCTGTGTTATGAATGTAACGACACGCCAGTTTATCACTTTGATAAATTGTATTTATTTTTAAATTTATACAAATAAAATAATTATAATAAAAATAATATTGTTTTGAGTAATAATAACTAACAATAATCTTATTTTGAATAAATATTTACAAAATTATTTTCCTCAAAATCTAAATTGATAAAATGGCCTAAAACGGTTTTATCAATAACCAGCTCTATAATCATAAAACATCGCGTACGAAGCTGGATACATACACTTATTTTTATAATTAAATAAGAATATGAAATAAAATCAATTGATTTGGTTTTGGAAATAAAATATGTTTTTGTCATTGTTAATAATGCTCTTAAATACGATAATTGATTTATTAAATTAAATTGAGATTTAATTATTTAATAATTATTTTAATTATTCAAATAGTTATTTTAAATGATAATAGTTCATTTTGAATAGTTATAAAGTGATAATAAATCATTTATAATAGTTTTAAAAAGATATATATTTGATTTGAAAATATAAGGAAAAATCGATATCACTTTATCGGTATAATAGCGATTTTTGTAAATAATTGTTAATATAAATTTATATAGTTTTATAAATGAAATGTGATCATTTTAGTTCATCTAAAATGTTAAGAAAATGTTTTTCAAATTTTGTTTACAAATATATGTACGTTAAAGTATAAGTGAAAATGTGACCGGGAACCGGTTCTCCGATTAGCAACGGTTTATCGAACAAAGTAGTTCGAAATCAATGCAATTTTGTTTATATGTCATGTACACATATGTAACATAAAAATGCATCCACTAACATGAAATGAACATATGTATACATACATATATACTTATACACTTAAAAATACATACATAATACAAAATCTTAGATATTTTAAGTAAGCTTTCTCCTTAAGCTTACATAAGTCAACTTATGCATACATGAAGTGGAAGGAAGTGATGGGCATATGGAGGGGTGATAATGGCCATGCCTAGGGAGGGGGAAGGTATATTGGAGAAGCAATGAAATGATGATGTGTGTATGGATTCTTTTACACTCTTCATTTGGCTATAAATAGTCCACCCTCTCATCACATTTTTTCACCTTCTTCACTCTAGCATAACTTTCTCATATCCGATCGAAATGAGGAAATTCTTTTTTTGAAACCATTCAAAATTTCAATGGATATAACTTTCAAGTTGACCACTTCTTCCCATTCGTAGCTTAGCAAAGCTAAAAATACCATTCTTTATAAAGCATTTTCGAGCCCAGTTTTAATGGCCGAAAATACCTCCTTTTCATTCGAGTATAACTCCTTCAAAACAGATCCAAATGAGGTAAGTATTTTTTTCAAACCATGTGAAACTCCAGTGGCTACAACTTTCATGTTAAGTACTTCTTCAGTTTTGAGTCTAACTATGTCAAAATACCACTTTTTTACAGTGCATTTTCGGGTTTCGTTTTTACGAATCCGAGAATACCCTATCTTCTTTTGATCATAACTTCTGCTAAACAAATTGAAATCAAGTGTTTCTTTTTTTCAAATTCATGAGAAAACTTTTTCAAATTTTGAGAGTAAGAGAGTCAAAATTCAGAGAGAAATGACCTATTTTTAGGTCTAGTTTTGTGAATTCAAAGTCGAAGCTCTACCACTTCTCTTCCATACTTTTGGCCATCCTCTTCAAGTCTTGGTCGAGCCTTCTCAAGGGTATAAGGACCAATTTCAAAAGCTTTCATATGATCGTAGCGGAGCTATTATTCGTTTAGCGAAGTTAGGAAGCAATGATGGTAAGAACTCCTAAACTATATTATATTATATGTTGAATGATGATATGATGTTTGCAAATGGATGTTTGATATGCTTTGATCATCAAATTTGGATGATTTCATATGAAATTTGAATGTATATGCAAGTCACAAAAATACATATCGATAAGCACAAAGGAAATCACTTTCCTTGAATTAATCGAATGGTGTGTATGAAATGTTAAACCTCCTTAAAAATGGTTTAAAATTTATTTGAAATGTTTTGTAAACATTTAGAAGTGTTTTTGTGAAGTTTGAAAAGAAATAGAAAACTTAGTTAAAAATAAGCGCGTCGAATAATGGCAGTTCGCGATTTCGCACTATAAAAGTCAAACAAGTGTAAAAGTTGGAATACAGTTCATAATTCTTCAAGATAAGAATTTTTCGAACTATTATATTCATGATTTTCCAACGAAGAAAGAAAATCAAGATTTCGATAAGTAGATTTTGAGATATGAGTAAAACAAGTTTTGAAAAAAATCTCGATTTTGCAGTTCGGAATCCAAAACTGGATTTTTTTTAAAATTGTGTTCTAAAATGTGGAATAAATCTTATAAATCTTTTAAAATGTTTTAAAAAGTGATTTGAGTAATAAAAATGAATTTTCACATTATAAAAATTCGTTTTGATCAATATAGCTTAAAAAGCACTTTCCGCAGCACTTTTCTATAACTTTTGAATTATAGCTTTAAACTTAACCTTTCTTTTCCAAATCTTTCATAAATGTTTTTAAATGATTGATAAAGTGTTTTAAAGGTAATTTGAAGGATTTATGAAATGATCAAATGTTTTAATGATTTAGAGTCGATCAAATAACTTGACCGCCTTATGAGTGTCAGAGAGTTAGTGTCTAGGCTTGGGTTTGGAAAACCAGTTTCCTGCTCTCCTTTGCTATCCGAACTTGCCCGACGAAGGGAATAGTAAATTTGATTTACTCGGATCAAAATTTTCCAAAGAATAAAGAATAATATTTTCCAAATTTAAACAATTTGGATTTTATAGAGATGAACTTCTTATACTCGGTGTTAAAGCCCGAAGAGGGAGCTCGTACTATTCGTGGAATTTAAAAGGGTGATTTTGTCGTTATTCCGCCCATAGTATTTGTTGAATACGGAAATTGATATTGAATAGAATTAGATGATTTCTATAGTTTCTGCTCACTTAATATTTACTGGTTTTGGGGTCAACATCCTAGATAACATGGTTTTAGCTCGATCAAAATAAAGAGTTTTGAATTAAATCTTTGTTAAGATTTAAAAGAAATGATTTGGAAATATTTTCCTAAGTGTAAAAGAAATGGTTTCGAATTATTCAAATTAAAAAGGGTTTTAAGTAATCAAAGGTTTTGATCAGAGGGGTTTAATATTTCCGTATATACCGAAAAGAATGTTTTAGAAATATATATCTCCAGAAGATATTTTGATAAAAAGATCTTAATCAATTAAAGAATGATTCCTTATTCATAAAACATCTTTTTATCGATGATTGGTTCGAAGGAACTAGGATCGGATCTAGGGTAATTCCTATCCGAAAACCACTTCGAACCAATGTATGCGTTCGAAAAATAAAGTCCTGATAAAGAGAATAAAGAATGAAGACCGAGAATTTTTGGGATGAAAGGACTACTTGATGATAATTCTGGTTAACTCCCAAATACTAAATTAGCAGTGGTCCCTTCATTTCTAAAACTCCTTGAGTTGCAAGGACTTCTTGCTAATAATCCTAAGGTTAATTCCCGACAGGATGTGATAGGAGAGTGCCTTTGGTTTTGTTCAGCCTCAGAACGAACTTGTATGGATGGATGTCTGACATTGCATTCTTCATATTTGATTGTTGACTTTTATAAACATACATCTGTTTGGTGGGGGAGAAGGCAACTTCTAATAGCTTAACACCATTCTCTGAGATGTATGAGTTCGGAGGTTGTATGTTTGTGGAAGTCAATAGGGATTGATGGAATGGTAGTGTGGCATTTAAAGTGAAATGTGCAAAGTAAAAGGTAATCGTTACCTCAAGCCTCACACACAAAAATGCCCGAAACTATATAAGTGTAGCAAGGCTATGTGGTTCGCAACCACTAGAGTATGATCATCCCCTTCATGATAAATTTCTACCCACTATGACGTTCAGGTTTAAATTAATGTGGTGTATGCGAAGAGAGCTCTTGGATAGGTAGGTAACGACTGGGGTAATGACAAATTTGCTACTATCTAGTGAGAAAGGTAGCTGGTCTTGTATTGGTAGAGATGCAGATCTTCTGTTGACCTTGGTACATTCTTCTAGAGATGTATACCGGAAGGTAGTCCCTTCACCTTGTCATTTGTATAGAATCCATTCTCCAATAAGTGCCTACCATTTTGTTTGTAGAGCCTAATATGCTGGAATTTAATAATGGTAACAATTTCGGCTAAGATTAATAAGTTTACCTGCAAATGTTTTCAAAGTTATGTCATTAAAAATAATATCAAGTATTTTGACATAGAATGTTTTGGTCATCATAAGGTAAAATCTCATTCTGTGTTTATGTGGGCGTCGTCATATGAGATACCTTTTGTTTTCAAAACGCATATTTAGAGTTCTCACACCAGCCCATGAATAACCTGAAGTTTATTTTCCTTTTCCTTAAATTCCGGATGCCCTAATTTTCCTAAGGCAGCCTAGTAGTTAGGTTTAGTTTAGAAGAAAGTTGGACGGAGCTCGAAGCATGGAGTCAGAAGAATTTACGGAAGATTGTTTATCTATTTCCTCCACACTTGAGTAGTAGTGTATTCCGCCTTTGTAAGGACAGATATATATAACTATCCATTTTTTAAACTCTGATAAATGTATTAAATTTCTGTTGTAAAGATTATTTGTTGAAATATATGTGAGATTCTGTTCTATCTTTATTTTTCTTTCTTACCCTTGAGAATCCCCTTCTCCGGCACTTGGATTTATGGCACGTGAATACCGAGAATGTATTAGTGTTGATTTTCAAGAGTCGAAGAAATGGGTCCTTACAATAAACAAATGTGGAAATTATAATAAATCATATTTAATACAAATTCTCTTTTTATTTGATTTGAAAATGTTTGCTATCAATTTAAATTATTGAATATGAGTAATTGTGTACTCAATATTTGTATAGGTTTAATACATAACAATATTATAATATAAATACACATGCATGCATACACACATACATACATATGTATACATATATAATAAATACATACATAAATACATATATGTGTGTGTACATAATCAGTTAGATTTATAGCTATACATATATGTTATAACTAACAATATATGCATACGTATTTGGTATTTAATATAAATACATACTATAGAGGAAAATTATATATACATAACACAATGTTCATAATATCTTCTACCAAATTAATATTATTTTACATATATACATATATACACACATATACATACATACATACATATATACATATATATATATAATAAGCACCGATCTATACACCTACATACATATATGCGTACGTACATACATACATATACATACATACGTACATATTATATATATATATATTAATTTCATTTAGATTTATCTATCATCAAATTTACAAAACTAGTTTCAAAAAATAAATTTACAAAGATCCATGTTTGATGTCACAAAATTAATCTCAAATAACTTAATAAAATATACAGAATTATAACACACACACACACACACACACATCAATTAATTACATCTAAAATGATCTAATAAATTCTCCAAAAGGAGAAGCAAGTTACACTAAATAATAATAACATAACCATACAAAAATTTATGTCTAGAAATTAAACAAATCTTAATTAATGGATATGAAATGATCCATGATCAATTTACAAAAACAATTACAATAATAGATTCACAAAGATCCAAGTTTGATATTACAAAATGACCTCAAACAACTTAATAAAATACATGTAATTATATTTATCAGGCTTGACCCGGGAGTAGGTTGCCAAGGCTGCTTTCTATGGCAACGAATTTGGAGTGGCAATAGTGAAGGAAGCAGCAATGTTGATTCTCTAAAATAATTTAAATTATATAATTTTGAAGCATGACATAAATAACAATTATGCTATGTCTCAAGTGGTTTGTTCATTGGTCAGTATAATAAGTGAGCAGAGTACAAATCCCATCACGTTAACAATTTTAAGGCCATTTTTCCAGAACTCAGCAATGGCGATAATTTCACTCAGGCTACCCTAATATTTTGTTTAACAAAGCTAGCTAGCTTTTGAGTGGGCCATCTAGTTGTATTAGTAAACATTAAGAACAAGCGTTCAGCACGTGGGCTAGAACAGCTAAAAGAAGAAAAGGAAAAAAGAACACAGGAGTTAGGCAGAAGCACCTAAACTACTAAGTGACAAGGACTAGTCCCCGTCATCACAACTACTGTCCCCATTAGAGACAGGTCCTAAGACATGCGTATACCCTGAAAATAGCAATGCTAGGTCAGGAAAAAAGTGCAAAGTATCACATAAGTATAAAAATTTCCTATCCCAAGTGCCATCCTCTATGACAACCTTATTACACTCATCGTCCTTCCTTTCAGAAGATAAGATCAAGCCATCCCCCTCTACATGATACATCAAAATATATTCTTCACCTTTATGTACGACAAACAAATGGAAACTCTCAATCGACCATTTGTATCTCATTTTGGACTCTTCGTGAACCCTAGAATGCTCATTTCTCTACCAATAAATAGCACAATTCTCGAGAGGCCCCATAGCCGAAAGCACCGCATCATGAGGCAAAGAGACAATATAAGGTAGATTGATACCATAAGAAGGATCCAAGATGGGGTTAGAATCCAAAACATCAACCAAAGAGGCAGTGGGTCTAGGCTCAGGAACCCACTTCCTGGTAGGAGGTCATGGTAAAGTAACATTAGCAGGGTTTGCGTGAAGCATACCGACTACCTTAAACTTACAAACCTCAACAGAGTGACCAAAAGACCAACAAAATGTGCATATATCTAGTTTCCAACTATAACAAACTTCCACCTCTGCCTCATGACCCCTCGGCTATTCCTACCCTTAGCTTTAAAGGCAATGGTTTATCAGGAACGATTTCAATCAAAGCCTTTGCATACACCAATCTTTTCCTGGCCACGGTATTTGCATCAAAATATTTCACTTTTCCAATAAGGCTGGCCAACCAGTCAAGCCTAATCATGGGTTGCAAAATAGAAGAAATTTTTGAGAATTGGGCCTAAATAGGGATAGATAATACATGCTCCCTAGCCATGTCTACTGTAGGCTCCAAGTAGTAATAATGAAAGGCTTGCCATCAATAAGAATTGGATTAGCCTCAAGAACACGAAGCCTTTCATCAGCTCTCAAGAATTTGAAATAGAACATAAAGTAATCAAAATACACATGGAGACCACCTTAGAGTTTCTATGCATTACGACCCCTATCTTTCACAAGATAATAAGATAGGTTTGAATCCAGGAAAATACCAACCAGATAATCAGACCAATAGTCTACATTCGCTTGTAATACTTCACTTGGAGGAACCATCACTTCATCAGTCTCAACTATATCAAAGGAGCGAGGAGAATAAATGCCAGCATTTCACGGCAAAGTAGAAAATTAGAATGACCATTTGTTGGGCTTGATAAGGGCAGGTGACATTGGAAATGACTCAGCAAATTGAAAAGAAGACCGCATATTATCATTGCAGCAAGCAATAGGATGATGTATTTTAGGGTTGACATTAAAATGAACATTACCTGTACCAATTTTGTTGACAACCACTTCACCACCATTACCATCTTTATCACCTGCCAAACATTCCACCTTTCCCAACGTTTCACCAAGGTTAGGCAATGTAGCAGCCGACCAATGGCCATCACCATAACTAGCAGCAGCCGCTAGTAAATGGGAAATAGGGAAAGCCTTCATCGTAGTAGAGTAATTAGAAATACCAGAAATCGGAGCTTTATTAGCCCCAGCCTTGGAAATCGAATCATGGAGGCCCACGAAGGGATCGAGGGATTCCAAAATTGCTGAAGGAGCAGAATCAGAAAAGGGAGATTTCCAACTTATCGACGGAGTATTGGAAGGGAAATCAACAGGCGCTTGATCGAAGGTGGCTAGAAAAGAGGAGTCGTTGAAAACACGGCCAGATATAGTCAATGCAGGCATATTGGAAGAAGACGACGACTTGGGGTTATTGCAAGAAAAGCATGACATGGAAGGACGATAAGTAATCCAAATATTAATAGAAGTAAATCCAAAAACATTCTATGAATAAAAAATAATTAACTACACACACACTTATGTCAAAATTCAAATGAAAATAATATACATAAAATAGGGATTGAATGACATATTTAAAACTATAATTATGAATTACCTCGATGAAGTTGTGTAATTCGTTGTTCGAAATTTGTAAACCACCTTCGAAGACTCCTTTTCAATTCTAGCTATGGTTTGTAAGGCCTAGCTTGGAGTATTCTAATGGAGGAGATGAAAAGGAGAACTTTTCTCTAATGAAGGAGACAATGAAAAGAACTTTTATCTAATGGAGGAGATAAAAAGGAGAACTTTCTCTTTTAGAATGTGATTAGAATTTTCCTGTAAATAGAAAACGAGATCCTATGGATCTACTTATAGTGAGAAATAAATGTGATAAATCTCCATTTATTTCTCCACATTTGACCCTTTCTATCAAGCATATATAGTCAATTAAAACATGCAAATAAATTCAAATGTTATTTTTATTTAATTTGCCTATTAATATATGCTATATATATATATAGGTTTAGGGTGGAAGCTAAATGTATTAGATCTTTTTAATTGATTAAATATTTTATATTTCCCTTTTTAATTAATTAAACACACATTTAATTAAGTTAACTATATACAATAATATACATATCAGCTCAATTAATTTTTGTTAATTTAAGAAATCAAATTATTAACATATACACATACATAAAAATTATATATATATGATCTTTGTAATAATTTGTAATAATTATAAATTATTATATTATATATTTTAGGTCATCCGCTACATGTAATAACCCCGTAAAATTTACCATAAGTAAATAAGTAAACAAGTAAATGAAGTGAATAAATTAGATTAAATAAGGTAGGAGCAAAAAAGAAAACTTTGTGAAAGTTAGCATTTGGCCATGAATGTTTTACCAATGCATTTCTGGCGATATTCTGATCAATTTTCATATATAATGTGCTGAAAATGGAGCTCAAACGAAGAAGTTACGAGCGTTTGAAGTTTTCAGGTTTAAAATAATTTAATTCAAATTCAAATAAATAAATAATAACAACACCAATTAAGCCATTACTCCCAAAAACTTAGGGTTGGGTAGAGATGGAATCTAAAACTAAATAACAAAGTCAATTTAAAAGTAACAATAATAATAATAGATTTTTTTAAAAGGTTAAAATTGAATTAAAGATATAAATAAAATAAAGTAAAATACTTAAACAAATAATAAATAATAATAATCATAAAATAAAAAAATATAAAGAAATTAAAAAATATCATGAAAATAATAATATTATTAATAGTAATAATGGTAATAATAGTAATAGGGAATTAGGGATGGATGTAAAGTAAATCTTAAATAAATAAATTAATTAATTCAAATAAATAAATAAATAATTTGAAAATTAACCGAGATTAAACATGGGTGTTAAGTGAATGTAAAGTTAAACGTTAACATTAAGTATAATTAAGGAATAAAATTAATTAAGCAATAGAAATAAATAAACATTCCCGAATAGAGGGAGAGCGGTCGACCTATAGACCCAGCCGGTCGACCCCTAATGGTCGACCAGTGTATATAAGGCGGTCGACCACTACTTTTGGTGGCAGCTAGGAGTTTTTAGGAAATAAACATTTCAGATTTATCCATTTATAACCTATTTTCGTCCTACGGTTCTGGTGGCTTTCAACCTCTATAAATAAGACTCTAGACCCCTACTTTTATTCACAAATATTTTGGGAACATCAGCGAAGCTTTGTCAGTTCATCTCTTTTTAGATTCAGAAAACTTCATTAGGGTTTCAGGTCAGAAATCCTATATACCTATCTTTGTTTATTATTTAATTTCTAGACCTCTTCTCCTCCAATCTTTTCGAATCTAATATATATACGAATCCCTTATTGTATATATAAATAAGAAGAGATCTAAAGGAGATCATAATGGGCGTTTCAAATTCAAAGAGAAGCAAAGCTAAGGACCAACTGTGAGTGGTATCTTAGCATTTTTATTTCAGTGATTTATTAGTATATTATAGATTTGAATATGCCTTAGGGATTCTGGAATTGCAAAAACAAAACATTATAAAACCCCCACAAACTCCTTTAGTTCGAAATATCAATTCTTATTGGAATTCTTAATTGTTTGCATTGAATTGTTGGAACTATGTTTTTTTTACAATTTTGGGTGATTTCTAAGTCTATTCCACTCCTCCTTATTTCTTGATTTGATTATGAAAATTTGATCATAAAATATAGATGTATAGTATGAATCTTATTCGTAGATTACACCATTTATTCCACAAAAATTAAATAGAAATTCTCTTGTTTATTTCTCTGTATAAGAGGAGTTGAATAAAAGATGAAATTAGAATTGCAATTTCTATTGTTAAGGTTATTCCACTGGTTTGACGTAATAAATTGCGTTTATATTTTTGTATACAAGTCTATTTATTATCATTTTGGACAAGTGTATTGAATCTGTAAAGACCCACAATCTTAAAACTTTTAAATGGAATATTTAATTAACTTTAAATATTCAAATATAGAATTTTCAAACTTAACAATCATATTTTGTGTAATAAATAAGAATGATAAACTTATTTTTTTTGTTTTGTTTACAAATACATGAAGTTTAACAAAAATGTCAAAATGTGACCGTAAAACATTTTGTCGAAAATCAACGTTCTGTTCAAAATAAGTTATCGCAACATTGTTGCAACTTTGTTAGCATGTTTTAACATCTATATAACACATTTTAATAACAAAACATGTTTACCTTTTCTATGTATCATTAGAAAAATCTAGAAAATCATTAGTAAAAGTAAGTAAGGTAATTAACAAAGGTAAAAATGCAAACATCAAATCAATCACATCCAAATCCAACAAAGTCATTACTTTATTTTAAGTGATTAGACATAAAGTTGTGAAATGAAAGGTGATGTTAAGTTTTGAAAAAAAATGGAGTTTACTTAATGGTTAAGGAAAGGGTATTTTGGTCTTTTTACCTGAATATATTTTGTAAAAAAAATTTCTATAAATACCGACCAACATTCACACATTCTTTTGCACCATTTTCTTCTTCCTCCTCCTTCTTAAAGCAGTAAGAGCTCTTCTTTAATGGCTTCCACCTTAGGAAAATTATGAAGAAATAATAATAAAATTGTATACATATATATATTATAGTATTACACCTCCAAATCAAAGGAAACACCTCCTCTTCCTCATCATAACCCACGGCCATTGCCATCATCATCAAGACCAAGCTCCATCACCTATTCTAAGGGGAGGCCGAGCCCATCAAGGAGAAAAAAGGAAGCCGGGGGGGGGGGGCTCCGGAGCAAGGAAAAGAAGAGGCAATTTGGGAAGCTATGGAAAAGATTGGTGGAGTGGAGCCATAAGTGAGTACTCACATTTAAATTAGTCTCTAAATAATTCCAAGTTTTAATGATATAAAAATATAACATATATTAGATGATTAAATGTGTGATGACTAGGTTGATTTCTTGTTTGAATATATGGATGTTAATATGGATGATTACTTGATTTGATAAATGATAAGAGAAATGGTTAGTGATTAACCATAGTTAATTAAATGGAAATTTAATCCATAAATAATACGTGTAGGGAGTTGTTTAACCTCTTATTGGTTTTAAACATCTAAAAAGAGTTAAAATGAATATTATAATATTAAATGAAAAATGAGTTTGAAATATGAAAAGTATTTGATTAAATGAGTTTAAAATGATCTTGAAATTTTTTATAAACATATAAAAGTGTTACCCTGAAGTTTGAAAAGAAATTGAAAAACAACTCAAAACTAGGCGCGTCTCGTAACGGTAGTTCGCGATTTTGTGCCGAAGAATTCAAATGAGTATACGAAATGAAATATAGCTCTGAATTGTTCAGAATAAGAATTTTCCAGACTATTATATCCATAGGTTTCAAACGAAGAAAGAAAATCAAGATTTCATTAATTAAATTTTAAAATATGAGCAAATCAAATTTTCGATAAGATCGCGCTTTGGCAGTTCAGTGGCCAAAGTAGCAAATTTTCTAAATATATATTTTTAAAATGTTTAAAAGTATGAAATAAATCTTATAAATAATTTAAAATGTTTTAAAAGAGATTTAAGTTGAAGAATAGAAGTTTATGAAATAAAATTTATATTTGATTCAATATAGTTTTAAAAAAACTGTTTGCAACACTTTTTCGCAGCATTTTTCACAGCAGTTTTATTACTTGTGAAATATGATTCTAAACTTAACCTCCTTTTCATATCTTTTATAAATGGTTTTAAAAGGATAATTAAGTGTTTTAAATGATGATTTGGAAGTCTAATAAATCATTTCTAAATCAAAGATTAATAACTGAGTATGCGGAATTGACTAGTACATTTGTCCATCCTATGAGATCTAGAAAGGTAAAACAAGGTGTGTAACTAAGGTTAGGGATGGAGCAACTAGTGCCCTGAACTTACCTAGCCTCCATTTTCTCTTTGTAGGCGAGAGGTGGAACAGATCAAAAGGGAAAGTATGGATGCTCTAAAATAATGTTTTCTAATATGAGATTTAAATAAATGATTTGGAATTATTTTAATTCCTATACTTGAAATTAATTGTTTTGGGTTTGCAGTAAACCATGTCTTAAATAACATCATTTTTGACCCATTTAAAAGTTATATTTTGGAAATAAGAAATCTTTGGTTAAGATTTAATAAATGATTTGGAAATGTTTTCCTAAGTAAAAGGATGAAATGATTTAGAATTATTCCAAAGTTTAAAAGGTTTTAATTAACCAAAGTATTTGATAAAATGAGGCTTAATGATTCATATACTCTGAAAAAGATAAATGAATAATTCAATCTATCTCTAAGAGCAATTTAAATTTTAATAAAAAGATTAATTATTTGGATGTTGTTGGACAAACACCTATATACCTGATATCTTTTTATCGATGATTGGTTCGAAGGAACCAGGGTTGGATTTGGGTAACTCTTATTCGAAAACCACTTCGAACCAATGTATACATTCAGAAATGGAGACATCTTGATGATGAAGACATGTTGAAGATGATTATTATTGAAGACCGAAGATCTTCATAGCTGAAGGACTGTTTGTTGACATTCTCTGGGTCGCTCCCAATATAGAGATATTTATTATAGCAATGGTCCTATCATGTTTTCAAATCTTCAGATTGCAAGGCCTACTCGTTAGTGATCTTAGGGGTGGTTCCTAAAGAAGTGGTAGGAGGAGTGCCTTCGGTTTCATTCAGTCCCAGAACGAACTTGTATGGATGAGTGTCTGACATTGCAGTTCTAAGTCACGAACGTTGATATTTACAAACGTACATCTCACAACACCAGAATTGTCATTTTGTAACGGTTATAACTGTTGGTAATCAAATTCCTAACGGTTATAACCGTTGGTAGCAGGTACGTTACAATTGTTTTTACATATTTTGTAACGGTTATAACCGTTGGGAATTTTGGTATTCCCAACGGTTATAACCGTTGGGAATTTTTTCTTTTCCAACGGTTATAACCGTTGGGATTACGATTATAACCTACAACTATTTTCATATTCCCAACAGTTATAACCGTTGGGAATTTTTTAATTTCCAACGGTTATAACCGTTGGGAATTACTCTTACACATAGTAAATAGCAAAACTACCAACACTTACAAGTGTTGTAAATTTAGTATAGTTAAACCGTATACCATGTAACAACAATCAGTAAACATATTTCATTCAACCATGCAAATTCAAATTTGTAGTAACAACAAACATGTAGCAAAATTTCAAAACTAGCATATCACCAAATTTGAAAACAAACATCATACATACTAAATACTTCATACCAATCCTACAAACTTTATTGTATGGTAACTTCAAATTTAACTAGTACAATCATCATATGACACTTTGGAATTCCAATTGAATTCCAACTCAGTAAACTTTATTGTTTTTCTAATAGCAGCACTATATGGGTTTCTAACATTCAGCCATTTTGTATTTGTCCTGGCCTTTCTTTGTGCTCTATCTTTAGCTCTGCCTCTAGCCTGCTTGACAAAGCCTGGATCTGCAACATGTCTTCTACCAAATTCAACCTTCATTGCTCTTTCTCTTTCCGACATCAGCCTTCCTCTCCCACTTTTGTTTGCTACATCATATTCCTCGATTTGCGGACTCCTGCAACCAAATCAACACGATTTAACAAGTGCAGATAATAAACTCCATGTTGAAGGAAAGTGTGTGTGTGCAATAAAACACCCTGTTCTATTCTATCGGCTGTTAACAGAAAACCACTTCATTGTTTTCTACATTTCAAAATGCTATTATGATATCAACCAATAGATAAGCGTGTAGCAATGTCACACTTTTTCAAGAAGTTTGAATAACATTTCTCATGAATATATCCATTTAATGCCATTAAACAGTTTCACCTGCACTGTTGGAGAAGGGTCATACTATGCGTTTAGTAATAGGCCTACTATTAACTATCTAAGCGAGCAGCCTCTGTAATTTTTGGACCCAGAGCAATATTCTTTTAGCTTGATTTTTTTATTCTTACAATTATCTAATACTGCAAGAGATTTAAGGTGATCGCTGCTGCATATTTTAGCAAACCGATGTTGTAGATGGCAGAAAGGAATTAATTTATCTAGAGTGTTGTGGATTATCAATAGACAAGATCACCAGTTCCGTTCAGTTCATTTCCCTGTATGAATTAGAAATACGTTTAATTATGTTCCAATAATTAGAAATACGTTTAATTACATTTAATTTCTGTAATAAAGATCACCATTTCCGATCCGTTCAGTTCATTAATTATTGACAACCACTGCAGCTGCTAAGCTTTTTTCATGAATGTACAATAATTATATCATATAACATTCAGTCAAAAGTAAAGTAAATAAAGAGGCTTGTTGTAAAACACCCTGATTATTTATCATAATAGGGAGAAATCAAGATTTTTTTTTAAACAGGATTTAAATCGTAAATCGTAGATTCAAAAAATTCATATTTAATGTATGTACACACTTTGTCATTGATTTTTTTGTTTGAACTTCCATATCTAAACCTAAAACTCAATTTTCTCTCTTATTTTATTTTTGTTTTGCTTTGAAAACATTACAATTGAAATTATGAATTCAAATAAGTATATTAAATATATTAGTGCGTATTGGATGATGTTTTTAATTGCGGTTTTAACTAATTTTGAATCGGAGTATGAATCGAATCGTAAAAGGTCATATCTGATCTAAAACAGAATTTAAATTGTAAGATTTTAAGAGTTTTGATAATAATGGTAAAAACCCTTTTGTTTTTTATATTATAATTAAGCACTCGAAATTCATAATAACAAAATCGCACACAAACTTATCAAATTAAAAATTAGTAATCTATATCATAAATTCAAATCCATAATCTTCAAATTTATTTCAATAATAATGATTTAAGTTGCTTGCACTTCTAATATGCAAGTTTCAATGAAGAAACCAAAAATGCATAATCGCTAGTACATGTCTATGTGATTTAAATGTACAAAATATATCATTTTTATAAATATAATCCGAATTATTTTACAAAACATATAAATAAAAAAAACATAAGGCATATTTTAGCAAAGCAATGAGCGCAACAGTACTAGATTGATTGCGTTGTAAACAATGCAACACTGAATTGCATAAAATGCAAAAAAAAAAGACGGTCTGTTTTACATTTTTATGAATTTTCCGGTGGCCGTTTCGTATTTCAAAACTTTCAAAGGGTCGATTTATATAGTGATAATGTTCGAGGGTTTTCTAGTATGTATGTACGTGTGTGTATATGTGTGTGTATGTGTGTGCGCGCGTGCGTTATATTTGAATATAGAATAAAGCATAATTAATGTCTGATGACACAATAGGTCACCGTTGAAATTTTTTGTTCTTGTATTGGAGTCGGAAATTGAGGTGGGATCTAATGGTTAAAATCTCTTGTGTCACTGTTTGTGTCTACGAATCATGTCCAAATAGAATTTCACATATGTATGTATATGTGTATGTGTTTATATATATGCACGCGCGCACACACATACATACATATAAGGGTGTAAACATAATTTACACATAATAAATCATAGTTCTTACTTGATTGAAGAGACCAAGACTAACAACCTTAGCTCCTCTTTTTTCTGCCTCCACAATTGCCTTCTCAATCAATTTATTGATTTCATCTTTGTGTGATGATGGCATGTACTGGTCAAAATCCAAAATTACAATTCAATCAAAGCTATCATCATATAAATGAGCAGCTTATGTCTTACAATGTACTCAAAATTACCGATGAAATAACCTACCTGAAAACTATATCTGGGAATTGCCCATGTCTCCAAAATCAATTTATTCATCTTATTCCTCTCCACAAAAAATGTGCTTCCATATATCCATGTTAAAAGAACCGACACCAAAGTCATTGGTGACATCATAGAAATGAACCATTTAGATTTGTATGGTTTCGATGATAGAGAGGCGAATCCTAGTCTTGTGTGGTATATAGATTGCAATGTAGTTAAGTGTGTCAGGTGAATTACACTGGGCATTTCTTCCTGCCTTCCCTCAAGGAAAGTTTCATACAATTTGACTGATGATTTGTCGATTGTGTTGTATATGTAATCGTAGAATGGCATGAACTAGGAGTAGTTTGTTCTGAATTGTGTGTGGTGCAGTGAATGAAACCTGCAAAAACACCAAAATCTTAATAAGTTAGCAAATACTTAAGAAGTAACAGAACATAGTTCAAAACTATGGCTATAAATCTCTTTGTTATTAATCTGGAGCATAAACAGGCTCAAATTATATGAGAGTAGAAAGAACTGTTTTAAGTCAAAGGGTAAACTTACGAGGGAGTATACATGAGAAACTTTAAAGGAGGGAAGACGTCAAAAGAGCCACTTAGGCACAAGTTCGAAATTACAGTGACCCAAATAGTTCATGAAATCGATATATACTAAATAACCAACTGCTGAAAAGACCGAAGCATTTCCCGCTATTGTAGTTGTTAGAAGAGGGATTGCGAACAAGAAAAAGTACGCTGCTTCTTCTGCAAATGGATGTATAACAGCTTCAAGGTCAATCAATTACGAGTTTGAAACATAGTTAATAACAGACACACAAAGGCGATATTGTATGAAATAAAGAAATTTACATGTTATAGGTTCAGTAACAATTGAAGCATGGTGGTGTGAGTGATATCTAGAGTAGAGGAAATGGTGATGCAAAGCTTTGTGAAGCCAGTAGTATATGAACTCAACAGGGCCCACATGAAGTAGTATGGTGAGGATCACTCCTTTAGTTTCCCAGAGTGGAAAATGCGATGTTCCGGGTATAACCTCGTTCGACATGAAGAACAATAGAGCTGTCAATAATATCTGATCATCCCTGGAGATGAACATTTATGTTTTAGGCTTGTAATTAATAGATTATCTTATATATGTATGACTGTCCAAAATATACATCCAGATAAATCAAGAAGTTCTTATCCTTACAGTGAATTGAACTTCACAAACTGGTAAAATATCCTATAAGATAGGAGTCTACATGGTATATCACTGCTTTTATGATCTTATAAGTTGTTCTCCTAAAAAAAGTTAAAGAAGATAAAGAATTGCTTACCAGTTCCTTTCTCTATCAACTTGCTCGAAATCAAGGCTCTTATCGACAATTTTGTGCTTGGTTTTTGTAGTATAAAATCGGGATATGGTAATCCATAGCTGACTGTAGATCAGCCTCAAGAAAAGTGTAGGTAAAATAGAAAGTTTAACATGTCCATCTCTTCTCCTTCATTTTTTGCCATAATCAACTTGTGAATGCTCCTTGCAGATCTTTAGGTTTATAAAATAAAACTCATATTGTCATAAAATTAGAAAATTTTCAGTTTTATCATAGGAATTCATACCTCTGCTACTTGCAGTCCTGCTTTGGACTCTTCCGCCTAGCAATATTTTCATGTCCATCCCCTGGCTACTTGCAGTCCTGCTGTGGACTCTTCTGCCTAGCAATATTATCATGTCCACAATTGGCTTCCCGAGTCTCAATGTGTCTTCTGCTAGTCCATACTGCAAAGGTGTATGAGAATTACTTTTGGAATGAATTCTACGCACTTTGTTTCCTAACATCCTCAACCTATTTTTGAAGCTAATAATTCTTTTTACATTTTTTCCCAAACATCTCATGAATTTTCGTATTCTATTTCTGAACATACTAGAAACTTTCCGAATTTACTTGAACTTCTCAATAGTTGCCCTTGTTGAAGTCCTTTGAACTTACCACGTTCTTTGAACTTTTTCAGGTATTTAGAACTTTTTGGCATTTCTAGAATCCCGAGAACTTTTAAATTTTCCAACTTTCTGGGACTTTTTCTATAAAAATAATATTTACAGAATTTTATTATTGAAAAATAATATAATTCTTATAAAGTTAAAAGGTTTCGGTTTTAAATTGGAATTAATATAAGCAACTATATATTTATCATTTTCACATCAAAAGTATAGTTGCACTAAAAGTTCCATATTATATCCACTTATACAGAAACCTATTACTATTCCATTTGTACAAAACAGAGAGTTTTTATCATACAAGCTATAGTACATTTTATACAGTTCAGAAGTGCAGTTGTTTAGAAATTTAATACTGTTCCATTTGTACAAAGCAGACAGTTTTTATCATACAAGCTAGAGTACATTACACAGGTTTTGTCTATACCCCTCTCTCTAAGTCGATCAGTTTCTTCTGTGAAAGGTTGATTATAGAATCTGCAATTACCCGAGCACTTGACTTCATGTAACCACCTGAACCATGTACATCAAAGCAAACTATTAGTCATTGTTGTCCACATTATGAATAAGGGTAGTTCTATTAGCACCCCAGATATTTCCTTTCTCACACTGGTGGTTTACACAAGCATTTTAACCTGCAGGAAAAAAAAAGGAAGGCACTAATAGAACAAAAACTTTTATTTGGTTTGATGTTTTCTATAACTTTCCAAACAAGCTAAAATGCATTACAAAAGAAAAAAATAGGCCCCCTTAGACCAACTGGAAACAGTCCCAAATCTAATTCTAGCTTACTGTTGTCTTCCCTTCTGGTAGCAAAAACCGGTGCAACTCAGCAGCTGCAAGTACACCTTCGCCAAATTTAACAAGTTATTATCACTTATCAATAATTCCTCTTCGGGTCAGGGTCATTCAAAATTTGAGGAACTATTCCCTACACTGTCATTTTCACAAGCTAGTTTGCGGACCAAAGAGCTCCTACATTTAGTATTATTTACTGTTCTTTTCTTAATTGCATAGACCTATGAGTTTTTAAATCAAATTGAATCCAAATAGCTCCAACCGAATTCAATCTAGAAATTGGAAACGAAACTGAAGAAAAAAACCCTAAATCAGATTCAAATAGGAAATGAGCAATTTTAATTTTACATACATAAACCGCTCTTTAAAACAACAAATGAATTCAACCACTGCAAAATTATTTGATTTAAGAAATAACTACCTAAGATATTGATCGAGGCAGACAGCGAAACCCAACTATTGATTGAGGCGGAGAACGACACTGAAGCGAATACCAAAACCCTGATATTGATCGAGGTGGAGAATGACACCATATTGATTGCAAGCGGTGAAACCCTAGCTTGATGGAGAAAGAGACATGAAAAGTAAAACGGGGAATGAACCGTGATAGATGTTTTAAGTGCAAAAGCACGTAAATTACAGATTTATCCCAATCACTTTAAATTTATTACCAAATCACCGAACGTAGTCACGGTAATAACCGTTATAAATGGTTGTAACAGAAATAACCGTAATAAATTGGTAACGGTTATAACCGTTAGAAATTTAAAGCGGAAAAGTGTTACAAAATGGACTGTTTGGTGTAGTGTCTATTGGTGGCGTAGGAGGCAACTCGTATTAGCTTAACACCCTTCTCTGAGACATACAAGCTCGGAGGTTGTACTTTTGCAGAAGTCAATTGTAACATCCCTCTATTTGGAGGCCCAAAACTAACGGCTACGGATGCTGCAGTCATACATAGTTATTAATCCTCGACAACCAAACATGAAGATATTAGATACATTGATACATGGAAACACAAGAATATGGAAAAAAAATTAACAGCAAAATAAATTCCACATTCCATTTCAAAATATTCCAAACTGATTACATAATCCTAATTCACAGACTACGTTCAAATAGCATATAATTATTACAAAATACGCCAAGAGCAACATATGAAGATGCTTCTTGGTAGATCAGAGTACATAGATAGGCAAGAAAAGAATTTGCCTTTACAAACAAACACACAATGGAAATAAAAGAACTCTAATAACAAGTTTGCCTCCTGCACCGCTGCACATCCTCGGAAGCTTTATTCGTCTAAAGAACACCTGGAAACCTTAACTCTAAACCTACTCAAAGTCAATTGAGTATCCGAGAGTTTAAGGGGAAAACAAAAATTTCGAGTCAGACATAAAGCCTGGTATGAATAATAATTACCATCTCAAACCATTTAGATATCTAGTGAGACTACGCCGCTTAGCGGAACGGGTTTTCCCCTCACTAGTATCTTAAAACATTCACAAAACCATATACTGTGCTCCTGCATCTACAATGGTTAAAACACGGTATTTCAAAACATAATGATGATATGCAAAACAATTAAATCAATTCTGGATTACCCATCCTCATTCATTCTGACTATCTGTCTCAATTATAGTTTCTAGAGTTACTGTTAACCTGTTATTTGTTAAGGGCTATCTGTCCAATTACTTAGTTTTCATGGGATCATTAAGAACCTATTGGTAACTCCAATATTTTATTTCTTATCCTAATTTTCATGGGCTAACTAGGAACCTATTAGCTGACTGCCAATATCTTAATCTGGATACAGTTTTCTTGGGCTAACTACAAACCTACTGGCCCTTGCCAGTATCAAATCATAGTTTTCATGG
The DNA here is from genome assembly GCA_030737815.1 of Allium fistulosum. Classification (NCBI taxonomy): domain Eukaryota; kingdom Viridiplantae; phylum Streptophyta; class Magnoliopsida; order Asparagales; family Amaryllidaceae; genus Allium; species Allium fistulosum. Next base: position 1,532,858,949 of record CM060902.1, read on the forward strand.
GCTGACTATCAACCTAATGGCCTCTGCTAATATCACACAATTTTCATGGGCTTACTGTAAACGTATTGGCCCCTGCCAATATCTTTAGTTAAAATTTTAATATATGTTAAGTTATATTCACTACCGGGTCAACCTAACTGGTTATTCTACCCTTCTCCTAAAATACAGTTATGGGTTAATAATAATGTGAATATCGTTTCAAAATCTTCATTTATGTCATGGTTATTACTTTAAATTGAGATTGGTTTATGTTTTGAAACCATAAAAACATCTCTTTCGAAACCTCTGGATAGCCTCCTTAGAAAGCAAAGACTTCTTTTCAAAACATTATATAGATACCTTTCGAAGCCCTTAATAAACATTCTCTTTCGAAACCTATTATACCTTTCGATGGTATTAAATCATCTTTTTAAAATATAGAGCTTCGAAACAAATGAAAGTACCCCTTCCGAAAGCATTGGGTTTACTCTTTAAAAATCATTTGGGTCAAATGGTTATATATGAAACCATCTCTTTCGAAACCAACAAAAATTAGTTTGGGGAAAAATTGATGGTGTTGGAACCATCTTAGTCGAAAGCAAAAGACTTTAAATATCAAAACTTCGAAGGACAAAGTCGAAACCCCTTTTCGACTCCATCACCTTCGAAACCCTCAACCCCTTCGAAAGCATATAGGAGAAAGGCTTAAGTAAAACACAAGTAACCCCTTCGACAACATAGATGACTTCAATGCAGTCGAATGGGGGATTAGCGGCTTGGTTTCGACTGGGACGAAACCTACCCTTTCGAAATCAATTATTTAAAGGAAAAAGGTACTCATTCGAAAGCAAATACTTTAACACCGTATGACAACCTTCTTCGAAAGCTAATTATAAAACCTTTTCAAAAGCATAGCTTGCGATTGTGTCGAAAGCTTTGGGTAAAACTAGGAAAGACTTTAACTTTTGAAAACAAAGCAGGGTTTCGACCCTATCGGAAGCTACCCTTTCGACACCATGGCTTCCGCCTTCCTTCCAATCCAACGCATACCATCTAAGTGATATCTTCTGTATTGGTTTTGACTACATGGGTTTCGACTATGTTGATTTCAACTGGGATGAGGCGGAATGAAAGGAGTCGAAAGGTCCTTACTAATAGGGGCGGAACACCTTTTTCTGGTTTAAAGGCTGAATTATAGCAACTTTTAGTAATTACTTTCTAACAATTTTCCTATTTATAAACTATTAATTGGTAGTCACAAAAACTTTTCAAATACTTTACATTTTTAAAACTGCCACATTTATTCAGATTAAAACCAATAAATAATGCATTGTTTTAGCCCTTCCATATACTAAAACCGATTATTTTAGAAAAGCCTTTCTTTTAAAATAATTTATTTCCTCAAATAAATCAACTGGGAAAAATCCCCAAATATCACAAAAAATCGATTTCATCATGTAATCAAACATATTAAAATTTTAGACCTAATTTCTTCCTGAAATTCTTAAAATAAATTTTAAACCTATTTATATCTTATCTTTCATCAAAATTTCATAATAAAATTTCAATAGCTTGGAAATTTTTGAAAATTAAAACCCATCTCCAAAATTTTGTTTTACTTAACATAAAAAATTTCCATGGTAATCTAGAATCATATATTCTTGGTTTTATGTCAAACCGTGCAAATTCATGTGCTTATGAATTAGAACAAATCATCATAATATAAATCAAGCATTTCATCATCCATTTAATCACAAAAATGAATTTAAATCATAAATCCGAAACCACATAATCATAGAATAAAAATAGAGATGGTAGGAGATTATTATTCACATTAGAGTTGATGAGGATATTGAGATTTGTTGTAGCTTAATCCTTCCTAGCTTTGATATTATATTTTGATTGAAATTTCCTCTTTACCTTCCTTGTTAATGGCCAGTTATAATAGGGTTCTTGCATTTGTTTTGATTTGAGAAATATAAACCTGAAAAGACAAAGGAAAATGTATAGTCATGAATATAAAGTGCAGCTATTTTACTAATAAGGCCTTATGTAAGTTAATTATCTTATAAACCAAATTTAAGCCCATTTATTTTATTAATAAGCATGGCACTATATGTATAATTTATTCAAATCTAAATCTCCTTATCATTATTATTCTATTTAATTTATCCAATTAAATTTTCTGAATGTGTTTTGTGGAAGAATAAAGCATAGCTTTGTAAAATTTCGATTGACATCAGCATGATCTATACATTTAAAATTTCGTGTGTCTCACGCTGGTTTATCAAGCCTGATCCAGGTATTTATAATACTCGGGTCAAATCCGAGTAATTTAGGTTTAGTTGAAGGTGCTTGGAGTTTCCAGAGGAGAGTTGGAGACCTTCATTTACGCATGGACGTATTCTATTATCCACTGCATCTATTGCATTTGTTCTTACATTTATAAGGATAGAGGGTTCATAACTGTCCAGGCTAAATCTAGGTTAGACTTTGATATTGTATTCAAAGTTTTTCCCTGTAAAGATTATATATTGAAATAATATATGTTATTCCATTCGTGTGAGATTCTATTTTCTATTTTATTCTATCTTCTTTTCTTTTTCACCCCTACTGTTCGGGCTTTCTGGCACTTGGATTTACGACATGTGAATACCGAGGATGTACTCGTGTCGATTTTCGAGGATCGAAAATTTCGTTCGTTACATTTTGTATCAAAGCTTTGGTTGAGCGAACACCTAAGCTTTGGTGGGGTAAAACTCATTATAAATAGGGTTACTAATACCCTGGAATGAGTAACTCATTAGAGATAGGGTTAGTAACACCCTAGAATGAGTTTGAGAGTATTATATATAAGCGTGCATTTGTTATTTGATATAAAAAAATTTGTGGTGATTAATCTGTTAAGTGGTTTATGAATTCTGATCGGTGCATGAAGAGCTCCATGTAATCGATAGGGATTCCTAAATATTTAAACAAGGCAAATCGACACACCATTTTAAAAGAAGTATATTATATATATATATATGTAGAAGTATAAATATTTATGTGATTTGGAAAATTTATAAGATGTTATCCCTTTGGGAAGTTCAAAGAATAAGGCCTTGATCTATTTGGTGATAGTGGGAATAATCTTCTAAGTATCGATCATATGTTGGCTTGAGTGAATGGTATCGAACACTTGGTATATTATTCTTCTTATCATTGTACAATCAAGGCAAGTTCAAAGCCGAACAAAGTTAAATCAAGTAATTTGGATTAATGGTATGAAACCTCTGGTAATAACTTAATATATCATTTAGGTAAGGATGTCTTATTATATGTCGGGTGATGAGTTATGGGCTAATCCAAAGCAAGCACGAAGAATACGTGCACAAAAAGAGGGAGAAGAGAAATTAAAACTAGGATCTTCTACCGGCATCTTTTGTTACAGATGCGGTAAAGAAGGGAATTATGCAGTTTTGTGTAAGGATGGGAAGATAAAGGAAAAGGATAAAAGGAAACGAATTTTAAGAACTCCTATCCTAATCTTTTGGGTTTGATATATTCTGTTTCAAGTGTAAAAGATATATGTTTAATGAAAACAAATTTTAAGAACTCCTATCCTAATCTTTTGAAAATTTAAAAGGATTATATTTAGTTTTAATTACTGAATAATTTCCCAATGCTTTGCTCCCCGAATCCGTTTATATTTGATATAATGAAGATCTAATTCTAGGTTATATTTCACGGAAGATATAACGTAGTTTGATACAAACACCGCCGGGGGATGGAATCAAAATAAAAAAAGGCAATATTATTTATTCAACCAGGAAAGTATAAAGGAATATCTTTTGAAAGATATAAGATATTTATGTGTGTCAGTTTATGGTTAAGGGAATAATAATATTCAGTTATTACCATTTGTTGATTGAACAAACATCTTGTGGATTAAGTTTCACGATTTAACTATAAGATGTTTGATAATAATATACGGTTAAGGATAATGAATTTATATAAGATAATAAAATAAACATGTAGTATAAAAAATATATTTTACATTTTTTTTAAAAAGATTGATAGGACAGATATGTTATATAAATTTTGAGAAACTAAATTTTCGGTATTTTGGAAAAGAATTATGAAATTTTAAAAGGAATCAAGTTAATATAAGATGATTTTATGAAAGGAATTTATAAATTGGGTTTTATAAACAAAAAAATCTCTAATGGATTTTTGAAAAGAAATTTAAAATAAGAAATTTGAAAAGTAAGAAAGTCTTAAATGATAACTAGTTTGAGTGGCTCGAAAATAACTAAAAATGGGCAAGAGATATGTTCAGATGCTAACCTCTTCGCTTAAGTATTACCCTTCTTGTTAAGGAGATATAGAATACTATTGGTAGTACCCAATTTCTTGGTACTATTTTGGAGTTACTTGATCTATATGATTTTCCTTAACTTAAAAGGATAATTTTGAATTATTATTTGATAAATTAATATCAGGGTTGGTTAAAAAGGAACATATTATAATAAGAGAAGTTGATTGTAATTTTGGGAAATAAAAAGTAAATTATCCTTTAAAATTGAAATGATTCCTTTGGGATGAAATGTTTTCCTTTAAGAAAAATATTTGGAAATAAATATTTAAAGTGATTATATCTTTATAAAAATAAAGGATAAAAGTTTTATGAAATATCTCATAAATATTTTTGAATAAATACATATGAGGTACGTAGATCATTTTGTCATAGATTTTAATCTAAGATTCAAGTACAGAACTTTAAGGCATTCTTACCGGTCCGAAAAAGGATTTAGCACTCGATTCTTGACAAACGAACATTGATAAGGGTTTATGGTTGGGTATTTAAGTTTTCTATCATAGTTGGGAGTTATGTAAGGGAAATTAATGTTTTTGATCGTAAAGCCTGATTAGAGTCCGCACTAGAGGATCCGGGATCAATACTAGTTCGGAAGAAAAGTTGTGTATTCAAATAAAGATCGAATCGGATATCGCGTATGGATGATCTGTGTATATCATACATAATTGACTTTAAAGATTATTTTGAGTAAGTATTATCGGGTTTTGGGTTTTGTTTAATTCCGGAGACGAAATTCTTTTAAGGGGGGGAAGTATGTAATGACCCACAATTTTATAACATTTAAATGGAATATTTAATTAACTTTAAATATTCAAATATAGAAATTTCAAACTTTAATCATGTTTTGTGTAATAAATAAGAATGATAAACTTATTTTTTTAGTTTTGTTTACAAATATATGAAGTTTAACAAAAATGTCAAAATGTGACCGTAAAACATTTTGTCAAAAATCAATGTTTTGTTCAAAATAAGTTGTTGCAACGTTGTTGCACCTTTGTTAACATATTTTAACATATATATTACACATTTTAATAACAAAATATGTTTACTTTTTCTATGTATCATTAGAAAAATCTAGAAATTCATTAGTAAAAGTAAGTAAGGTAATTAACAAAGGTAAAAAAGCAAACATCAAATCAATCGCATCCAAATCCAACAATATCAGTACTTTATTTTAAGTGATTATACATAAAGTTGTGAAGTGAAAGGTGATGTTAAGGGTTAAAAAATGGAGTTTACTTAATGGTTAAGGAAAGGTTATTTTGGTCTTTTTATCTAAAGATGTTTTGTAAATTGTTTTTCCTATAAATACCCACCTACATTCACATATTCTTTCACATCATTTTCTTCTTCCTCCTCCTTCTTCTTAATGCTCTAAGTGCTCTTCTTTAATGGCTTCCACCTTAGGAAAATTATGAAGAAATAATAATAAAATTTTATACATATATATACTATAGTATTACACCTCCAAATCAATGAAAACACCTCCTCTTCCTCAACATAACTCACGACCATCACCATCACCATCAAGACCGAGCTCCATCACCTATTCTAGGGGGAGGCCGAGCCCATCAAGGAGAAAGGAAGAAAGTTGGGGAGCTCCGAAGCAAGGAAAAGAAGAGGCAATTTGGGAAGCTACGGAAAAGATTGGTGGAGTGGAGCCATAAGCGAGTACTCACATTTAAATTAGTCTCTAAATAATTCCAATTTTTAATGATACAAAAATATAACATATATTGGATGACTAAATTTGTGATGTCTTGGTTGATTTCTTGTTTGAATATATGGATGTTAATATGGATGATTACTTGATTTGATAAATAATAAGAGAAATGGTTAGTAATTAACCATAGTTAGTTAAATGGAAATTTAATCCATAAATAATATGTATATGGAGTTGTTTAGCCGCTTATTGGTTTTAAACATCTAAAAAGAATTAAAATGAATATTATAGTAATATAATATTATAATCTGAAATGAAATGGAAAATAAGTTTGAAATATGAAAAATATTTGATTAAATGGGTTTAAAATGATTTAGAAATGTTTTATAAACATATAAAACTGATTCCATGAAGTTTGAAAAGAAATTGAAAACAAGTCAAAACTAGGCGCGTCGCATAACGGTAGTTCGTGATTTCACGCCGAAGAATTCAAATGAGTATACGAAATGAAATATCGCTCGGAATTGTTTAGGATAAGAATTTTCTAGACTATTATATCCATAGTTTTCAAATTAAGAAAGAAAATAATGATTTCATTAAGTAAATATTAAAATATGAGCAAATCAAGTTTTCGATAAAATCGCGCTGTGGTAGTTCAGTGGCTAAAGTAGCAAATGTTCTAAATATATATTTTTAAAAATTTTAAAGTATGAAATAAATCTTATAAATCATCTAAATTGTTTTAAAAGAAATTTAAGTTGAGGATTAGAAGTTTACGAAATAAATTTTATATTTGATTCAATATAGTTTTAAGACACTGTTTGTAGCACTTTTTCGCAGCATTATTCGTAGCAATTTCATAACTTGTGAAATATGATTATAAACTTAACCATTCTTTTTCATATCTTTTATAAATGGTTTTAAAAGGATAACTAAGTGTTTTAAATAATGATCTAGAAGTTTAGTGAATCATTTCTAAAATGAAGATTAATAACTGTGTATGCGAAAATGAGTAGTACATTTGTTTCGCCTGTGAGATCTAGAAAGGTAAAAAGAAGTGTGTAACTAAGGTCAGAGACGGAGCAACCGATGCCTTGAACTTACCTGGCCTCCGTTTTCTCTTTGTAGGCGAGAGGTGGAATAGATCGAAGGGAAAGCCCGGATGCTCTAAAATAATATTTTCCAATATGAGATTTAAATATATGATTTGGAATTATTTTAATTCCTATACTTGAAATTAATTGTTTTGGGTTTGCAGTAAACCATGTCTTAAATAACATCATTTCTGACCCATTTAAAAGTTATATTTTGGAAATAAGAAATCTTTTATTAAGATTTAATAAATGATTTGGAATGTTTTCCTAAGTAAAAGGGTGAAATGATTTAGAATTATTCCAAAGTTTAAAAGGTTTTAATTAACCAAAGTATTTGATAAAACAAGGCTTAATGATTCCATATACTCTTAAAAAGATAAGGAATAATTTAATCTATCTCTAAGAGAAATTTAAATTTGAATAAAAATATTAATTGATTGGAAGTTGTTTGATAAACACCTATATACCTAATATCTTTATATCGATGATTGGTTCGAAAGAACCGAGGTTGGATTTGGGTAACTCCTATCTGAAAACCACTTTGTACCACTGTATACATTCGGAAATGAAGACATCTTAATGATGAAGACATGTTGAAGATGATGATTATTAAAGACCAAAGATCTTCATAGCGGAAGGACTACTTGTTGACATTCTTTGAGTCGCTCCCAATATTGAGATATTTCTTATAACAGTGGTCCTGTCATGGTTAGAAATCTTTGGATTGTGAGGATTACTCGCTATTGATCCTTGGGGTGATTCCTAAAGATGTGGTAGGAGGAATGCCTTCGATTTCGTTCGGTCCCAGAACGAACTTGTATGGATGAGTGTCTGACATTGCACTTCTAAGTCACAAATGTTGATTTTTACAAACGTACATCCGTTGGTGGCATAGGAGGCAACTCCTATTAGCTTAACAACCTTCTCTGAGACATACGAGCTCGAAGGTTATATTTTTGTGGAATTCTATCAGTGATAAACGGAAATGGCAATGTGGCATTCTAAGTGGAATGTGCTTTGTGGAAGAATAAACCGTAGCTTTGTAAAAAAACAAAGCATGGCATTATGAAAAGAAGAGCATAGCCTCTTTAGTCTCACAACCCGGTAATGATATGAGATACTATGTGGTCTGCATGACACAATTACAGGCTATCGGATGAAATGTCGAAAAGGCTACAACCTTCCATGGGTAGAATAAGTGGCGTTTGAGTCCTTGGATGAGTAGCCATTGATACTGATTCTCATCGGTTTTTGACAGCATGATATGGTGGCGTTTGAGTCCTTGGATGTGTAGCCATTGGATATATGTTTTTTACAACCAAAACATCGCAAAAAATAGACCGCTAGTTCCCTGTCATGTTGGAAATCCAATCCCAATATGAGCTTTATGGTTTGATTGTAGTCCCAAACTAGCTATAATTCTTTGCAAACATTTCAGCTACCCCTTTTGTATCATATATTCCGTCTAGGTATATTCCAATTTGACCTAGTCCGGATATATTACCATAGACTTAGTCCGAGTATATTTCTCATTTAAATGAAGGCAGAAATTGCAAGAAAGCAATAAACTTGAAAGTCACACACGAATGCCTAAAATAACTTAAAAATAGCCAAAGGCTAAGAACCACAAAAGTCAACACGAGTTTCTAGTTCTTGAAAGCAAGTAATATAATTTTATCTTATACAAAATGATTTCTAAAATACTTTAAATATAACTTACTTTCAAACTTCTCATTTTAAAATCTATAAACTCATTTGTTATTCAACTATATATACGTATTCATCACTTGTTAAAATATACTATAAATCGGAATAGATAACAAAGATGTATTTATATATATAGTTGTTCTAAAATTCCTTTTAAAAGATATATGTAGTTTTACATTATATTCCAAAACCCTCATTAATATACAAACATTTGTTTAGAAATAACATAGATATATACTTCAAAACCACACTTTGAAATCCATAACTATTTCTACTAGTAATACTTAATATAATTATAATTATTCTATAGTCCATAAAAGAGGTTATAAACTGGTTTCTATCTAATTAGATAAAACTAGTTTCATAGATAAAACCAACTGTCTTTGAATATACTATTTCAAGCTATTTTCCAACATGAAACAAATAATATAAGGATGAAATTCAACTTAGAAATCCATAATTTAAAGCTTGGAAAACATCACAAATAGCACAGGAAAATAGAAGCAAAAAGTGAGAACAAAATAAACAAACAAAGGTGGTTACCTGGAGCTCATTAGCTCCAGGATTGTGTCCACTAGTCCACCGGTGGAGAGCACGCCTGGAGCTTTTTAGCTCCAGGAAACCTTCCTCGATCAACTCTTCGTCGATCTCCGATGACGATTCATCAATCCCAGGTTAAGTGCAAGTGTTCTCAGGCTTGCATGCTTCCAAAGCAATTCAAAAATATATCAAAACACTAATTTAAATGTCAAGTTTTCAATTTGTAAAAGAGTGCAACTTTCAGCAATTAGTGTTTGATAACTACAACAAGCAAAATCAATTAAATATCAGAAATCATCAATTAAATCCAGCAATTCAACATGCAACCCAAATTCAAAGAGAGTGGTGAGGATTACTTACCTTGTATCCATGCAAAAGCTTGCCAATTTAAAGCAATTGGCCTTGCATTCACAATTTAAATACAACCCTAGAACAACTCATCCAAAATGAGAGAACAACCCAAATTAAACACTATAAGACTGAAATTGATTCTTGAAGGAATAAAATAGGGTTTCGACTCATTACCTTGATTATTACCTTCTAAAATTATTTTAATTTGCAATTGTATTGAAGGAATTGAATTCTAGGTTTAGGTAGACACTTGATTTTTTTTTGTTTCTGCTTACCGGTTTTAGAACCTCAACTACAGCTCAGAAAAAAGAAAATTTTCTCCTTAGTAAAAAGTGTTATTGGGCTTGGGTTTTAAATTAAACCCAATAAGAAAATAAAACATTATTTCTTACTTCTTTTATTTATTTACCCAAAGACCCTTCCATTAAAGCCTACCAATTCCACCTACATTCCCATGCCTCAAGCAACTTAGAACAAGACACCATTGATACCTCCACAATGAGCTTCGGCATGGCCATTACTTATTAGACTTTGTAGATGGGCTCCGACAAGGCCACCGCCAAAGTATCCTCTTCGTGTAGGACCTATCAATCTCCATAATGAAAAAATGTCTCTATCTAACAACTCACTCTTCCCATGTGCCACCTATGGCATCTAGTACCTCAATAAGCGGATCAAGTTTGAGCAATGCTCAAACTTTGCTGCAGGGAAGGACATGGTAAACATATTTGATGCATTCTCCTCCGTGTTAACTTTCTAAAGACGAACTAACTTCTATTCATTCATTGAGACAGGAAAGGACTCTCTCACCTTTATATACTTCATTCTCAAGCTGAAAGCCAAATTTGCAGCTATGTGAATTGCACTTTGACTATCATACATCACTACAACTCCATCATATATGAAGCCTAAATCACACATCAACTGCTTCAAGTAGAGTGCCTCCTTTACTGTTTAAACAACAATTATCAGCTCTACCTCTACAGTATAAAAAAACTACCATTTGCAACCTCTCTCTTCAAATAATAGCTGCCCCTCTAAGATTAAACACATAACCTAATTTTGACTTCCTTTGATCTCTATCTTGGGCATAGTCAGAATCACAAAATCCAACCAAGCTGAAATCACTATCTTTACCACCAAAAACAAGCCCATATTCTAGAGTTCCTCTAAGATACCTAAAAATATACTCCACTGCCTGCTAATGCATCTTTACCAGATTCTCTATATATCTACTAACCAATCCAATGGTCTATGCAATGTCAATCCTAGTACAACCATAAAATACATCAAGTTACTAACTACACTCGTAGAGGGCACCTTCTATATGTAGACCTTGTCCTTCTCTGAGATCGAAGAGCTTTTACTAGAAAGTTGTATATGCAAAGACACGGGTGTACTAACTGTCTTTGCTCCGTCCATGCTAAATTGAGCTAGCACCTTCCAAATATATTCCTTTTAGTGAGCCTTAATAGTCCAAGCTTTATGTCTCTTCGGATTTTCATACCCAAAATCTTCCTTACTTCCCCAAGGTCTTTCATCTCGAATTTCTCTTTTAACTTCAACTTTATTTTATTGATTTCAGCTTTATCCTTGGAAGCAATTAACATATCATCCATATACAAGAGAAATTACACCCAATTACCATGCTTTAAATGCTTAAAATAAACATATGCATCTTTAATATTACGATTAAAACCAAGTGAGAGCATAGAAGAATCAAATCTCTTATACCACTGTCTAGGCAACTGCTTAATTCCATAAAGAGACTTCTTCAACTTGCAAACCCAATCTTTTTTCCCACTTACAACAAATCCTTCTGGATGCTTTATGTAAATGGTCTCATCCAAGTCACCATGCAAGAAAGCGAGCTTCACATCAAGTTGCTCCAACTCCAAGTCATGAATAATACCTATGGCAAGCAAAATCCGTATGGTGGTATGTCTCACTACATAAGAAAATATCTCATCATACTCCATTCTCTTCCTCCGTGAAAGCCCTTTTGCAACTAATCTAGCCTTGTATCTCCCATCATCCTTCACCTTGAACACCCACTTGCAACTTGGCTTGGCTTCCCGAAGGAGGTGGTACCAAATTCCAAGTGTTGTTCTTCTTCAACGACTCTAACTCCTCTTTCATAGCGCAAATCCACTTTAAGCTATCGCTCAACTTCATGGCTTCTTCAAGGTCAAATGGCTCATCATAAACCACACATAGAGCATAGTCAAACTAATCATCAAGGCCGTGGTTTTCATATTGCCAATCTTCATACCTCTCAAGTGGCCTAAGAGTCCTATGATTGACTCAAGTAGTTATAACATTGCCTAAACTCCTTTCAGATCTAACTTGAATTGTACTTCCTCTAGCTTCATGCACATCATCAACAATACTAGAAGGCACATGTGGACGACTTTGTGATATCTCATCAATTACATCTTCACTTCTATCAACAACAGCTATAAATATACTACTAGGCTGAAATGGGAACTTCTTCTATCTCTTTAGGCCTATTAGAATCAAGTGATGTGGTGTATAAATATTCTTTAGACTTGAACATTGCAACTCATCAAATGTAACATGCATGGAATATATATGATCTTCCTATCATTAGGGTTCCAAATGCGATAACCTTTGACTCCATTTGCATATCCTATAAATATACCATTGTGTGCTCTAGCCTCCAACTTATCACCATATGTATGGTGCCCATGCACAGGACAACCAAAAATACAAAAATAACCAAGATACACTGCTTTACCTCTTTGGTTTTCTTTTGGAATCTTCCTGTCTATGGCTAAGCATGGAATTCAATTTAAGATGTGCTCTACAATCGATAAAGCTTCATTCCAAAAGCCTCTGGATAAGTCCATAGTCAATATCAAGTAATAGACCTTCTTAAGTAGAGTCTTATTCATCCTCTCACCAACCCCGTTGGATTGCCGATCACCCGATGTAGTAAATTGTCTTTGAATACATGTAGCGATATGGAAATTTGAACACTTCGTCTTCGAATATCGAAACATTTAGAAATAGAATTAAATGTTATAAATATGATTTTATAACCTTGTTAAATATCATTTAATTAGTAAATAATAATAAAAAATTTGTTTTTAAATTTTTTTACAAAATTATATCATTCGAAGAAAAATTGATAACGGACCGAAAATCGGTTTATTGGTAAATAGCTTTTCGATCGATATAAGTTATTCGAACTCTTGTGCACTTGACTAATAATCAAATGAACACATTAGCAACTAATTAACAGACTCTCCTCTTCATACAACTTGGAATGTTCTAGAAGCTTCTAAAGGATAAGAGATATTATCATGAGAGGGGTATAATGGTAATTAGCATAAAGGAGAAGCGATGGGAGGTGAAGCTTCCATGGCATTGGGGGGGAGGGGGTGGGAGGTGGGTGAGTGCAAGCTTAGGCAACACCATTCTTATGCCTATATAAGGAGAGGCATACCATAGAGTTAGAATCACAAAATTCACAAAGATTAAGTTATAAAATCAAAGGCTTCTTCTCCTTCTTCATCTCTTATGTTCTAAAGAAAATTATTGCAAATCAATTCTAAATCCACTCAAACTTGGAGTAGAACCTTGGTATAATACTACAACACCTTCCACCATGTTAAATATTGAGGAAAATCCATGCACCCCCTAAGAGGATAGGCCATGAGCTATTATGGTGGTTTGGAGGCAAGGAAAGTAAAAAAGCAAGGTGGAAAGGAGGAAAGGAGGAAAGGAGGAAAGAAGGAGGTTGCTAGCTTAGGTTTGGACTTGGGTTCTTGGATCTTGGTTGTCGTTGGGTTAAAGGTGAGTTCACACCTCACTTTGAATGAAAACATAACACATATATGTCTGTATTTGATTATGTTTAAATTGTTGAATTGTTGTTGACATGTGTTAAAACATTAGTTTGGATTCTTACTTTAAAAGTAAATGACATATGTGATCCATGTATATGGACTTGAACGAACTTGGAATGAAAATGAATGGACTTGTATGACTTGTGGCAAGACCTTGAACAAAGCACATAGGTTGTAGATGGGCTTTAGTTTAGATGGGACTCAGATTTGGAAGCGTGCTTATAGCGATGGTTGCTATAGATGTAGTTGTGAATTGCCTTATTTTTGGCGATTGCTATAAAACCTTGTAGAGAGATCCTTAAAGGTTTCTTACCGTGTTTATAATTTTTTATATGTATTTTTTTTACTATTTAAAGCTTAAATAGTAAAAAGTTAAGTAACATCTCAAAAAGTGGCCAAAACTTCACTTGTGCAAAAATGCCCTGTTTAGACTTAATTTTGGGCTTTAAAAGGTTTGAAAAGATATTTAAATTTAAGTATTTTGTTTCTTTCTTTTTATAAGTATTTACTAACTATTATTAGAGCATTTTAAAAATGGTTTTCGATATTTATAAATTTTCAAGAATTGGTTATGAATTTTTAAAGAAGGGATATTTTGTTAAAATATATACGCAACATGTTCTTTTCAAGTTTTGAGGAAAATTGTGAATTGTCATTTTCAAGTAATATTTTGGATAAACATTTTGAAACATATTATAAATATTATTTTAATATTTTAAAGGTATATACAAATTGTTTTCGATAAGGGGTTAAGAATTGCTTAGTGGCTAAATGGTCAAATGGTTGATTGTTAAATTACTAGTTTGAAAAGTAATTAACTATGCTTAATACTAAAAGTCGACAAAGAAAGGCCTATCCATTTATGAGAGTTAAGATTGATGTCGAATAGGGATGGAGCAATAGAGCTCTAACATATCGGTTTCCCTCTTGACCGAGGCATAGTAAGTTGGAAAATGTTGGAAACGTGTTAATCGTGTTGATTTCTTATTGTTTATGGAAATTATCAATGCTATACTTAATACTAAAAGCCGACGAGGTAGACTTATCTATTTTTGAGATTCAAGAATGAAGTGTCTAGGCAAGGCTTTGATGTAACCAGTGCTCTAACTTACCTGGCTTCACTGTGAGACGAGGAATAGTTAAGTTGGAATGTCGGAAACGAGTCAAGCATATGAATCATGATTTGTATAACCAATTGTTTTTTACTAGATAATAGACTAATAGATTATCGAACTTGACCAAATATGACTTAAGAAGTTATTAAAAGGCTTCACGATTTCATATCAATGAGAACTCCCGAGGAGGAGCATTGGTACAAAACGTAGCTTTTGCTTACTTTTGAAAGAACCAGAATTAAGTTAGTCGGAAATTTGTCGAAATAGTTTTAAAGAAACCGGAATCGATAAATGTTTTACTTATTGAATAACACTTCAAAACTTGTATATGAGTTTTGTATTTTAGAAGTGGTTGTGAAGTGAAATGTTATAGACTTGAACTGTTAATCCTAAGGTTAAGTCCAAGGGAGAGGTCAGCATTAACATGTCAAATGATGTTACTGTGTGGAATTGTCTATCTTGAGGAGTATTCCAAGAGAGAGGACAATGTTAACATTCATCGAAGGACTTATGTAGGGAACCTATGTGGAGGTTCGAGATCCTCGAATCAATGTAGTGATTCATGATCTATTTAAGATGAAGGAATCCATTTAGGGATTCGTGTTCTGTTCGAGTGATGATGACTCGAGTGAGAGATGCCAAACGTAACCTTGACATTGGAAATGGCTAAAATTAGAGATATGATGCATAACCAGAGGGAACGTAGAATTTTAGCAATCCCAAGGGTGCAACCGACTCCATCTGGTATTACTTATGGAGATGCATGCGGGAATGATGCATTCGAAACCACGATTGTCTGGGCATGGGCCAGTTATGCATTTCCTATGTACATTCCCTATTTGCACGGAAGGATATCTCCAATCCTTGTGCAGGAGTTCGGATTCTTGTTAGATCCGAGGAGATCTCCATGGAAAATTCACTATACGAACGCACCTTAGCGGCATAGATTGTATACCTATTATTGTTATAGCATTCACATAGCAGCTATTTGATATGCATTGTGTGCTACACTCTAGACATTATCTATCATATCACTATATGTTAAAACTAACGAATGGTTGGCTCCTGTAAGGGCAAAACCGTTACGGGGATCCGTACGGTCTCAAAGGTTACTATTACTTGTTATATATTTCTTGGGTTTCTCATGTTGGTTTTCCAGACCGATCCATGTGTTATTTTCTTATAATGCTCAGGTCAGTCCCGTGTATGTTCCCTGATTTAGCTTTGGATATTTTGGAGCTTATGTAGAAGAGATAGATGATGTCCTACCATAGTATTCTTATTTCTGCTGCATTTCTGTATTGTATATATCAGCATTGTGAGAACACGTAGTTATAACTGTCTAGGCTGATGATAGTACTTAGATTTTAGTAACTCTGATATTTTTGTATTCAGAGTAACCCTTTATACTATTCCTTTGATATTATATATTTTTTGTTTCATTATGGGATTCTGATATTGTGTTCTTTCTTTCTTTCTTGTTCTATTCTATTTTTTTATTTTACCCTAACTTTCTATATTTTCGGCACAGTATCTTGGATGTATTAGTGTGGACATTCGAGGGTTGAAAAGTCGGGTCCTTACAATTGGTATCAGAGCCCAAGGTTGAGCGAAAACCTTGGCTTTGGTTGGGTATGGCTCATTAGAGATAAGGTAAGTGAGACCCTAGAATGAGTCGAGTGTATTATACATATGGGAGCATATTTATATTTTTGAAAAATAGACTTTTAAAATTATTCCTTAAGAATATCTCCTTCTAAGTAATACTTTCTTAGTATCTTTCCCTTGAAACTCTATCCTTTCATGTCCTAAGAGAAGTTTTTCTTTGATTTTGTAGTAAGAACTATGAGTGCTAGAGCCGTCAATGCTCAAGGAGGTAGAAGTAGAGGTGGTCTAGGTAGTACCTTCACAAATGGTGGAAATCTAGCAGCAAAGAATGCTGCTCTAGTCAGGGAACCAAGAGTGGACATTATGGAAGAGGTCGTGCAACTTAGGCCTTAGTTAATTTTGCTTTACTCTATGGTGATTATGAGAGGTTGGGAGGTAAGAGGTTTAGTGGTATGGAGTTTACTATAGAAGTCTTGAAATGACCCTCCTTATTTTGCTTAAATTTTTTTTACATTCCTATAATTAATATTCTCAGAGTCATTTTCTTTTCAAACAATTCATCCAGGATCCAATATTTTTTTTTACCAATATAAATATATCAGTTTATTCCTAAAGATGTACACATACATATGAGGATGTATGTGTTCCTCTTGTTTAAAATCAGAGTATGTTTTTAATTCCATTTGTTAAACAAGAGCATGCTGTTTAGTTTGGATTTGAAGAAATCTACATATAGTTAATTACCTTGTTCTTTTGAATATTTATAATATGTTAATAAATCCTGTCCATATTTGGTCAAAGTATTTGGGATTCTCTCTTTTTTTTTCTCATAGTTCAAATATATTGATATTTTGGTAAGACCAGAAAATGATATATTCTCTTATCATTTTCCACTTATGTATTTTCTAGAAACTTTCTTATTTTGATTCAATCTATATGACTTGTTTATTTCAATCTTAGCCTATATAACACATTGTAAGTTGAGTATTTGCATAAGATTTGCTATGACAAGAATTTGAACTTAAAAAATATTTAAAAGAATAATGTGTGTTTCCAGGTTTTGATAGTGTAGACCTGTCCAGATTGCATATCTGGTATGGCTTTTAAAAGTTGGTTGTGGTGAAACAATTGCTAAATAAACTAAAGCTTTTGAAATGTATTTTACATTCATAATGCTATCAAATATAGTCAACCAAAACTTCACTCATTTGAAGCTGGTTAACCCATGTGTCTTGTGTCTAACAAACACTTGTTCAAGGCAATGGCATTATATCTGAAGCCTTGCAAAATATTTGCTTTTCTCAAAACAATTCAAAAAGTGGTATTAAACTGGTTTACAAAGTATCACAGTAAAAAGGATTTAAATCCTTATAAGTTTACCTCTAGTTAAATCCAGATCTTAATTCTAAAAACTTAGTGCATTACTATGTCTCAAGAATTGACCAATACATAATATAAGTTATGCAAAACATTTGCTCACATACATATATGTATATTTCTTTTCCTAGGCTTTCATATCTAATACTTAAGCATATTTTTCTGGTTTTCAACCCAGATATTTCTTTTAATTTTTAAACCTTAATGCATAGCAATATTCAACAGATAAACAACCAGTTCAATCAAACATAGCAAGTTCATTACATAACATCAAGTTCAAACACAACTGTCTCATGAATACATGCAGATAAAATCATATTAGGCTCTTATCAAAATTAGCAAGCATGTTCATTCAATCCCTTTTCATTTGCCATAACTTCACTTTCTACTTAGCTTCTGCATTTCCTGAAAGAGCATTGGTGGCTGCCTCATTTTAAAATGAGACACCCCCATATGGCATAAGCAAATAAGGGTCAGATCCATGATCTGGTGTGAGCAACATCAGTATATTCATGATATTAAACAACAGAGAATATGAGTGTAATAACTTGTTATTTGAACGAATTTCTGCAATCACATATTACATCATTGTGTAAATAAAGTGACTCAGGTATGATAACTCCATCTATCATTCCTATATCTGCATTCATAATTAGGCAAACATAATTATCTATTTGCAACATGTGCATTCACTGGAACAATCATGGTTCCATACCAACCAACCTAAGAAATATTCATATTCCTATCTCTTCATATACAGGTTGTATAAATTCAGTTTAAATTCCTGCCTCATCTGCCATCAAGGAATCACAAGGACACATTGCAATGAAATAATTCACATCATTGCACAAAGATCTCAGGGCTTAAACAAACCATGTGCCAACTTGCATACACCAAATATAACAAGCATTCCAGCAGCCTTCTTGGCCTTCCCTTCCCTAGTTTATTTACTAGTGCATTGATTTAAATATTATCATCAGATAGCTAAGTGAACTCGTATTTTGCAAACATGGAAACACCCATAAATTTTTCTAGCATAATTTACTCAGAAATTAAGTAGACAGTTATTTCCAAAAATGTGGACATTATGTCTTGGTCTCAGTAAAAATATAAGAATATTTTCAACTGTAAAAGAGGCATGGCATGTCTTGTTATATTGATCTGCAAGCCTCTATGATTGAATCAGATTCATGATCTGGCTCAATCATAGTTTTAGCTTGTGAGCTCTTTTTTTTAATTTGATTAAGGGCTCAGCACCTAGAAAATTTCTATTGCACCCTTAATTTCTTTCTTCTCAAGCCTCGGCACTTATACCAAGTATAATGCAGCTCCCAAAATTTTTCTTTGATAACATTTCCATGCCATAGATCTATAACAGTTGAGAATATTCTCTATATATAATTTTAAGATTCTGGACCTTAACATTTCTGAGTAAAATAAAACAGTAAGATGCACATCCAGAGGCAAATATCTCAACAAGTCAAAGATCACAAAAAAACATCCATAATAAAATCATATCAGATTCAAAAAGAAACATCCAAAAAGCATTAATGAAATCATATACATCAAAACCAGCAATATGTAAATGGCAATATAAAAAAAAGTGGCTGCCTCATCTTAGGTCTTAATGCCATGAATTCAGTGAGGTTACTCACCTAAGTTCTTCCTTTTCTTGATCCAGAAAATCCTTATGTATGTGTGTTTTCTTCTTCCTTTCAATATTTTCCTTTCTTTCTTATTATTTTGAGCAACTCGGGGTAAAATGTTTTCCTGGCCAAAACTACCTATTTATACCAGTGTTTTCTCTTAGGGTTTTGTTACTACAAAATTCCATTTCTATCCTGACCATTTTCATGCATTTTGCATTTCCACATTTTCCTCCTTAATGCCCCGGCCACTTTAGTCCATTATAGTTAGTACCTCTTTTTTTTTACTTTTCCAGAAAATGGCTATCTTTAATTACTTACCCAAGTCATGCTAAATGTGTGATTCAGTTTTTATTTATGCTTTTATTCTTTTCTGGAAATCTCCTTTTCTATTTTTACCTACACAAGTATATTGACTTGTATTACATTTCATGTCATTTTGATGTTTCTTTTTTTTCAAAATAATACATGTGATCTGAGGACAGAATAATTCACATTTCAAAATTATATTTGAAATGTTTTCTTTTCCCTATATACTATATTTTTTTTTCCACAAATTCTTGGATTTTCCTTATGCCATTTTCCAGTGTGCATGTGCACACATATCGTTGCACACTCTTTAATCCCAAGAATTTCACCATATTTAAATCTAAATATTTCAAAATTAATCATTTTATCAAAATGATTTTTTTCACAAAATTTTGGGGTATTACATTCACCCCTCCTTTTAGGAATTGTGTCCTCACAATTTTCCTAGTACTTATAACAAGCATCATCTTATTTTCTAAAAATCTATCAAACATATGCATAAGCAAGAAAATTCAATCATGGCAACCATACGTATTAGATTTTCTAGAAATTTTAAAATTACCTTTAATCTGCAAAAAGCTTAGGATAATCTGTCCTAATCTTGTCTTCTAGCTCCCATGTACAATCATTAGGATCAAGACTCCACTGGATCTTTACCAGTTTCAAAGTTTTACTCCTTAATTTCTTTTCTTCTTTAGCTAAAATCCCCACTGGTTCTTTCTCATAAACCAAGTTAGGATTTATTTGAATGTGGGTAGGTTTTTCCAGAATTTCTTCTCTATCATGTACCCATCTTCTAAGTTATGACACATGAAAAACATCATGCATTGCTTTCATTTCCTCTGGCAGTTCCAGTTTGTATGCTAATGAACCAATTCTTTCCAGAATTTTATAGGGTCCAACATACCTTGGTGTGAGCTTACCTTGCTTGCCAAATCTCAAGACCTTTTTCATAGGTGAAACTTTGATAAAAACAAAGTCATCCACTTCATATTTCACTTGCTTTCTCTTCCTATCTGCAAACTTCTTTTGCCTGTCTTGAGCTGCTGCAATTCTTTTTCTCACCAATTTAATTTTCTCTGTAGTTTCTTGTATGTACTCAGGTCCTAAAATAGTTCTTTCGCCTATTTCCACCCAACACACAGGTGATAACATGGCTTGCCATATAAGGCTTCAAATGGTGCCATCCCTATGGTGCTTTGATAACTGTTATTGTATGTGAACTCAGCTAAATGGAGATGGTCTTCCCAGTTGCCTCCAAAGTCCAGTGCACATGCTCTTAACAAGTCCTCTAAAACTTTGTTCACCACCTCAGTTTGTCCATCTGATTGTGGATGGTAGGCAGTGCTTAAGCACAATTCACTCCCCATGGCCTCTTGAAAACTTTTCCAAAACCTTGAGGTGAAGATGGTATCCCTATCACTCACAATGGTTTTGGGTATGCCATGCAATCTTACCACCTCTTTCATGAATATTTGAGCCAATTTTGGGGCATTTCTTTCTGATTTTACTGGGATAAAATGTGCTAGTTTAGTTAGCCTATCCACTATTACCCATATACTTGTGTTTCCTCTCTTAGATTTAGGCAGACCATCTATGAAATCCATAGATATATCCTCCCACTTCCACTATGGTATACTAAGAGGATGCAACAGTCCTGATGGCCTTTGTGTCTCTGCCTTGACTTGTTGGCAAGTCATACACTTTGCAACATGTTTGGCCACATCTAACTTCATTCCCTTCCACCAAAGATTTCTTTTCAAATTTTGATACATCTTGGTACTGCCTGGGTGTATGGAGTACTTACTCCTATGGTATTCATTTAATATTTTCTCCTTCAATTCTATGTTTTCTGGAATACATATCCTATTCTTGTTCCTTAAATGACCATCTTTATCAACTTGATAATTTACTACCTCTTCCCCTTTTGATAAGTGCATTTTCTTTTCCAATAGGTTTAGGTCTTGTTCCTGCATTTTCCCCACCTTTAGAAGTAAATCTGATTGCAGAGATACCATACTCAATTTCCCTTTACTTTCATCTTCTTCAATTGGTACCATTTGTACCTCACTGTTTGCTTCAATTTCCAAATCAGTAAGTATAGACAAATCCTTAAACTCTTCCATCATCAACATGGCTACTTTAGCATGTTGTATACTCAAGGCATCTGCAAATTTATTTTCCTTACCTGGTGTATAGAGTATATCTAGATCATAGGCAGCTAGGAACTCCACCCATCTATGTTGCCTCATATTCAAATCTTTTTGTGAGAATAAATATTTCAGTGCTTTATGATCAGTGTACAAAATAAATTTGGCACCTAACAAATAATGTCTCCAGAGTTCCAAGGCATACACAACTGCTGCTAGTTCAAGATCATGGGTTGCATATCTTGTTTCATGTGGCTTTAATTGCCTAGATGCATAGGCTACCACCTGGTCTTGCTGCATCAACACAGCCCCTAGCCCAGAGCCACTTGCATTAGTATACACAATTAAGTTTTCATTCCCTTCTGGCACCCTCAGTACTGGTGCATTAATTAAAGCTTCTTTTATTTTGATAAAAGCTTGCTCACATTTTTCTGTCCATACAAAGGCTTGGTTCTTTCTAGTTAAATTGGTAAGTGGTGATGATATTTTCGAAAAATCTTTTATAAATCTCCTATAATATCCTGCCATCCCCATAAATGATCTAACCTCACTTACTATGCTAGGCCTTTTCCATGCTTGGATAGCTACTACCTTATTGGGGTTTATTGAAATTCCTTTGGCAGAGATAACATGACCAAGAAAATGTACTTCTTCTTTCCAAAATGCACATTTTGAAAATTTTGCATTTAAATCATTTTCTCTAATCTTGACAAAACTATATGCAAATGATTTTTATGCTCTTCCACTGTTTTGGAATAAATCAAAATGTCATCAATAAAAATCAGTACAAACTTGTCTAAATAATCTCTGAATATTCTATTCATTAAATCTACAAAATATGAAGGGGCATTTGTCAAGCCAAATGGCATAACCATAAATTCATATAAGCCATATCTAGTGTTAAATGCAGTATACTTAACACTTGAGTCTTCAACCTTCATTTGATGAAATCCTGATGCTAAGTCTAATCTAGAAAATATTTTAGCTTCACTGAGTTGATCAAAGAGGTCATCTATTCTAGGCAATGGGTATTTATTCTTGATGGTTACTTTATTTAGTTCTCTATAATCTATGCACATTCTCAAAGTACCATCATGTTTTCTTACAAACACTACTGGAGCACCCCAACATGAATTACTTAGCCTTGTAAATCCTTTGCCTTCTAATTCTTCCAACTGATTTTTCAATTCCTTCAATTCACTTGGCCCCATTCTGGTGGGTTTCTTGATTATTGGACTTGCTCCTGGAATGAGATTAATTTGAAACTCAACCGGTCTATGATGTGGAACACCCTTAATTTCCCCAAACACATCCAAGTATTCATTGACTATTGGAATTTCTTCAATGGTTAATTCACTGAAATCTTTTTCTAAGTCAACTAAATGATATAATTTTCCTTCCTTAGCTACTTCACATAAAACTGTAATCCTCTGGCCTCTAGAATTTTGCAATGATATGGTGGATGAGTCTAAATTAATTATGGCTTTAAATTGCCTTAACCAGTCTACCCCCAATATAACACCTATATTTGGGTAATTCAAAACATATAAATTAGAAATAAAAATATTTCCTCCTATGTTTAACTCCACATCCACACAATTCATGTTCAAAACACTAGAACTCCCCAGCGGACTTTGTATAAGCAGTGGGGTTTTAACCAATATGCAATTTAATTTTAGCATTTTAACTAATTCATAGGAAATCAAGGAGTGAGTTGCCCCAGTGTCATATACTATTGCTATGGGTATGGTGCAAATAAGTAGTGTACCTTCCACTTGACCATGATTCTCAGCTCCACTCTCCACTGTGGATTTGCCTTTGCCTTCCAAATTTGCTATTTTCCCTTGCTGTTTGTACTTAGGACAATTCCTTTTCATATGCCCCTCTTTCCCACATAGGTAGCACTTGAAAGCTCCTCCTTTTAATTCTGGGCACCTTGGTTTGATGTGTCCTTCTTTTCCACAATGATGGCAAACCAATTTCTTCTTAGCATCATTAGCTTTAGTGTCTCTGTCCTTCTTGTTGTCTGTCTCCCCCTTCTTTTTATCATAAGGGTGATATATTTCCTTACTCTTCTTGTTGTTGTTGCTCTTAAAATTCCTATACTTCTCTCTTTCCTTGTCATGCTATTCCAATTTCAATGCCAGATCTATTACTTGATCAAAAGTCCTATCTGCATATGGTAGCATGGCTCTACTAAGTCCTGGGTTCAAACCTCTAATGTACCTATCATTTTTGGATGCTTCATCTGCCACTAGCATTGCTCCATATTTGGATAATCCCTCAAATTTTTGTGTATACTCAGTAACATTCAAAGTTCCCTGCCTAAGTCTGATAAATTCTTCAAGCAAAATGGTCTTGGCTGATGCTGGTACAAATCTTGCCTCCAACATCTCCTTAAATTGATTCCAAGTGATTTCATTTTCAATTCTCCCAGCTATGATCACCTCCCACCAGCCTAATGCTACTCCTTTCAGCTGTCTTGAAGCTACTTGCCTCCTCCTCCGATCATCAAGCTGCATGTCATTGAAAATTCTATCCAGTGTTCTCAACCATGCTTGAATTTCCATCACATTCTCAGTCCCTTCAAAACTTTTGCCTCCCAAATTGGTGTAAGCCTTCAGTAGTTTTGAAAGTTCCTCATGTGGGTTCTCAGGCCTATGCCCAATTCCATCCCTTAAAACTCTTACAAACTCTTGCATATCAAGCATCTGTGGTGCACTTGTCCCTGCATGATGTGATCCCCTTCCTACCATGGTTTGCTAACCAAATTATGGGCAAATAGTATTAGTGTACTGTAAGTATTTTCTATGGTTAATATTTTCCTATCTAAATTATTTCATCCAAACAACCAGATATAATACATTTCTATAGTATTCAACAATCAATGCAACCATTTGCTCTGATACCAATTGAAATGACCCTCCTTATTTTGCTTAATTTTTTTTTTTACATTCCTATAATTAATATTCTCATAGTCATTTTATTTTCAAACAATTCATCCAGGATCCAATAATTTTTTTTACCAATATAAATATATTGGTTTATTCCTAAATATACACACATACATATGAGGATGTATGTGTTCCTCTTGTTTAAAATCAGAGTATGTTTTTAATTCCATTTGTTAAACAAGAGCATGCTGTTTAGTTTGGATTTGAAGAAATCTGCATATAGTTAATTACCTTGTTCTTTTGAATATTTATAATATGTTAATAAATCCTGTCCATATTTGGTCAAAGTATTTGGGATTCTCTTTTTTTTTCTCATAGTTCAAATATATTGATATTTTGGTAAGACCAGAAAATGATATATTCTCTTATCATTTTCCACTTATGTATTTTCTAGAAAGTTTCTTATTTTGATTCAATCTATATGACTTGTTTATTTCAATCTTAGCCTATATAACACATTGTAAGTTGAGTATTTGCATAAGATTTGCTGTGACAAGAATTTGAACTTAAAAATATTTAAAAGAATAATGTGTGTTCCCAGGTTTTGATAGTGTAGACCTGTCCAGATTGCATATTTGGTATGGCTTTTAAAAGTTGGTTGTGGTGAAACAATTGCTAAATAAACTAAAGCTTTTGAAATGTATTTTACATTCATAATGCTATCAAATATAGTCAACCAAAACTTCACTCATTTGAAGCTGGTTAACCCAGGTGTCTTGTGTCTAACAGACACTTGTTCAAGGCAATGGCATTATATCTGAAGCCTTGCAAAATATTTTCTTTTCTCAAAACAATTCAAAAAGTGGTATTAAACTGGTTTACAAAGTATCACAGTAAAAAGGATTTAAATCCTTATAAGTTTACCTCTAGTTAAATCCAGATCTTAATTCTAAAAACTTAGTGCATTACTATGTCTCAAGAATTGATCAATACATAATATAAGTTATGCAAAACATTTGCTCACATACATATATGTATATTTCTTTTCCTAGGCTTTCATATCTAATACTTAAGCATATTTTTTTGGTTTTCAACCCAGATATTTCTTTTAATTTTTAAACTATAATGCATAGCAATATTCAACAGATAAACAACCAGTTCAATCAAACATAGCAAGTTCATTACATAACATCAAGTTCAAACACAACTGTCTCATGAATACATGCAGATAAAATCATATTAGGCTCTTATCAAAATTAGAAAGCATGTTCATTCAATCCCTTTTCATTTGCCATAACTTCACTTTCTACTTAGCTCCTGCATTTCCTGAAAGAGCATTGGTGGCTGCCTCATTTTAAAATGAGACACCCCCATATGCCATGAGCAAATAAGGGTCAGATCCATGATCTGGTATGAGCAACATCAGTATATTCATGATATTAAACAACAGAGAATATGAGTGTAATAACTTGTTATTTGAATGAATTTCTGCAATCACATATTACATCATTGTGTAAATAAAGTGACTCAGGTATGATAACTCCATCTATCATTCCTATATCTACATTCATAATCAGGCAAACATAATTATCTATTTGCAACATTTGCATTCACTGGAACAATCATGGTTCCATACCAACCAACCTAAGAAATATTCATATTCCTATCTCTTCATATACAGGTTGTATAAATTCAGTTTAAATTCCTACCTCATCTGCCATCAAGGAATCACAGGGACACATTGCAATGAACTAATTCACATCATTGCACAAAGATCTCAGGGCTTAAACAAACCATGTGCCAACTTGAATACACCAAATATAACAAGCATTCCAGCAGCCTTCTTGGCCTTCCCTTCCCTAGTTTATTTACTAGTGCATTGATTTAAATATTATCATCAGATAGCTAAGTGAACTCGTATTTTGCAAACATGGAAACACCCATAAATTTTTCTAGCATAATTTACTCAAAAATTAAGTAGACAATTATTTCCAAAAATGTAGACATTATGTCTTGATCTCAGTAAAAAATATAAGAATATTTTCAACTGTAAAAGAGGCATGGCATGTCTTGTTATATTGATCTGTAAGCCTCTATGATTGAATCAGATTCATGATCTGGCTCAATCATAGTTTTAGCTTGTGAGCTCTTTTTTTTAATTTGATTAAGGGCTCAGCACCTAGAAAATTTCTATTGCACCCTTAATTTCTTTCTTCTCAAGCCTCAGCACTTATACCAAGTATAATGCAGCTCCTAACATTTTTCTTTGATAACATTTCCATGCCATAGATCTATAACAGTTGAGAATATTCTCTATATATAATTTTAAGATTCTGGACCTTAACATTTCTGAGTAAAATAAAACAGTAAGATGCACATCCAAAGGCAAATATCTCAACAAGTCAAAGATCACAAAAAAAACATCCATAATAAAATCATATCAGATTCAAAAAGAAACATCCAAAAAGCATTGATGAAATCATATACATCAAAACCAACAATATGTAAATGGCAATATAAAAAAAAGTGGCTGCCTCATCTCATGTCTTAATGCCATGAATTCAGTGAGGTTACTCACCTAAGTTCTTCCTTTTCTTGATCCAGAAAATCCTTATGTATGTGTGTTTTCTTCTTCCTTTCAATATTTTCCTTTCTTTCTTATTATTTTGAGCAACTCGGGGTAAAATGTTTTCCTGGCCAAAACTGCCTATTTATACCAGTGTTTTCTCTTAGGGTTTTGTTACTACAAAATTGCATTTCTATCCTGACCATTTTCATGCATTTTGCATTTCCACATTTTCCTCCTTAATGCCCCGGCCACTTTAGTCCATTATAGTTAGTACCTCTTTTTTTTACTTTTCCAGAAAATGGCTATCTTTAATTACTTACCCAAGTCATGCTAAATGTGTGATTCAGTTTTTATTTATGCTTTTATTCTTTTCTGGAAATCTCCTTTTCTATTTTTACCTACACAAGCATATTGATTTGTATTACATTTCATATCATTTTGATGTTTCTTTTTTTTTCAAAATAATACATGTGATCTGAGGACAGAATAATTCACATTTCAAAATTATATTTGAAATGTTTTCTTTTCCCTATATATTATATATATTTTTTCCACAAATTCTTGGATTTTCCCTGTGCCATTTTCCAGTGTGCATGTGCACACATATCCTTGCACACTATTTAATATCAAGAATTTCACCATATTTAAATCTAAATATTTCAAAATTAAATTATTTTATCAAAATGATTTTTTTCACAAAATTTTGGGGTATTTCAAGTCTAGACTTGGATCAAATTGTGCGACTGGATATTTGAGATATGGAACTAGATTACGCAATGAAGCGTAGATTGGCATCGCGACATTTGATAGATGTAGCCATGGATTGGTAGAGTTTTATTACTGCAGATGTCCAAGAGAACGACTTCTCTTGGGTCTAATTTAAAGATGAGTTTGAGATGAAGTTTGTTCCGAAATCTAGAAAGACTTTGTTATTTAGGAGCTTCTTGGACCTGAAGCAGGGGGATATGAGCGTGGTAGAGTATGAGAATCGATTCTTGCTTTGTCTTGGTTCGGGTTAGGATTGGTTGATACGCCGCTGAAGAAGAACGAAATGTTCATTGCGGGTACGCACCCTAAATTCCACCGGGATATGACTAATCACGTCATGGGATCTTTCATTGGTTTGGTAAACATAGCTTTGAGGTTTGAGAGCTTAATTCCAAAGCCATCTATTTCTACACCAGTTGGGGACAACAAGCAAAAATTTCAGCCACTGAGAGATATTTTTAGTGCGGTTTGCTGTAAGTGTAAGTAGAAGGGACACATTGCTTGTTGTTTTAAATTGAGGAAAGAAGGGCGGGTGGCTGAAGCGTGGATAGTGAAAGTGCCGATTGAGAAGTTTTCAAAGCTTGAGGCATAGTTTGCACCAAAAGGTTATTACGATTGCCATCGGCCTGGCCATTTTATTAAAGATTTTCCTATGCTCAAGAGTGGGGAGTAACCTAGGGTTTTTGCTATTTCTGCAGCTGAGAAGGGAAGTAGATTCTTGAGGGTATACTATATGTTTATAGTTAACTATTCATTTTTGGTAGATATTAGATCTTCTCATAGTTTAATATCCCGTAACATGGATTGTATAGTCATGCTCAGCATGTTAGGAACATTGACTATTATTTGTTGTTGATTTGTGCTCAACCATTTTATGAGTAGTTTTACCTTTCTACATTATGTGGTGGGTAGACAGTAATTACGGGTACATTAAAATGAACACCTTGTGAATTAAGTTTCACGGTTTTACGAAAAGGTATTTGGTGATAATGTTGGGTTAGGAGTTAAAATTTAGTAAAGGATGTTTACTATAATCAAAAAGGAAAGGTAGAATATTTTAGAAATAAGTATTTGTGGAAAAAAATTTATATAAGTAAGCGATTTTATATAAGGTATGGTTTATAAAATGCGATTTATAAATGAAAAGGATTTAAATAGAGAATTTGGAAGCTTAAATCCTAGTGTCTTTGAAATTTTTTTCAAGATATTGGAGGAAATAATATTAGTATTATTTGAAAGTAAATATTTAGGAGATTATTTAAGAAATTGAGATCATGATACTTAGTATTATTATATGAAGTATTTGGTATCGCTTTGGAATGATTTTGGTTAAATACCAAAAGTATGGTTTGAATGTATTGAACTCGCTTCTTCGCTTGAAAATAATTTCGGTGATTACTACAGCATCATTGGCATTCATTTTTGGGTTTCTAAGTGTGAGATGCTACAAAATTGTTTTAGTAAAACAGATTTTGATTTAACCCCAAAGTATGATTTGATATACAAAAGTTATATGCATATATCATTTCAAAATGATTTGAAACGAAAACCGATGTTTAGTTCTAAAAGTTCTCTTAGTAAGTTATTTCATGGGCACATGTAGCCTAAGCATTAGGGTAGTTTGGTTTGTGCATCATGATATGATATGTTGTTTTGTAGTTTTCGTTTGTTAAAATGAAATGAAATTTGCGACGATTTGGGATGGTCAAGAACTTCCGAGTTGTTATAGAACTTGAAACTAAGTGTTTTGAAAATATAAAGTTGAGTTTATATAACATTAGAATTGAGAAGGTAGTAAGTTGAAACAATTTTAAATTGTAGATTATCCTTGTTAAGTAAAATAAATTTAGTGTTTTGGTATATACTCTTAGGATGTAATGGAGTATTAAACAAGTATGAACTTAAGTTATAGAATGTGGATAAACTTGAATTTATGTTTTATGAAATGATTCATAAATGGTTTTAGTATTGAATGAAATACTAATTGGATAAATGAATGTGATTGAAAAGGAATTTGTGTAGTTAAGAAACCAATAAGATAAATATATAAGTTGTACGTAGATTGTTTTATTCGCATAACTATTTTTGATCCAGTATTCGAGTACATATTTTCGAGGTGGTTTACACCGGTCCGAACAAGGATTTTTCACTCAATTCTTGACGGCGAACACTTGATACGGGTTCTTGATACAATCTCGATGTTTTCTATCATAGTACATGGCTATGCAAGAAGAACAGAGGTTTTTAATCAAGGAACCAAATCGGAGTCCGCACTAAAGAGGTCAAGTGATCATACTAGTTTGGAAGTGAAATTTATATGATCGAGTAAGTGATCGGATCAGATAATGTGTACGGATGATATATGTATGTCGTATGGGCTTTAATACATTTGTATGATATGTTATGTTGGCTTATGTAAAGTTTGGGGGAATGACTCTTCGATTTATTATTAGGTAGCAATGAATAATCTTCTAGGTAATGACTTGAGGCTGTTGAGCGTAAAGATTGTTTATCATCCTTGGACGATGGAAGAGTTTTGAACCTGAGTAAACTAAGAGCATTGGTTGCTAGAACTTATGAATAATATTTGAGTATTTGTATGCTTATTCCTTTGTTAAGGTTAGAAGTGCCATGGAGCAAGGATGCTCGGGATAGTACTAGGAAGGAGAATGGCAATTTGAAGAAGATCCATCCAGAGTTGTTTATAGACCAGGGATTTCTTCTTATCATAGTATCGTATATCTTTTGTAATGTACTCACCGTTTGAGGTAGAGTCTCTTAGTATACATTTCTTGTTTGAATTTCGAGGACGAAATGTTCTAAGTGGGAGAGGATGTAGCGACCCGGAAATTCGAACACTTCCTCATCGAATATCGAAACGTTTTGAAATATAATTAAGTTTTATAAATATGATTTTGTAACCTTGTTAAACATTATTTAATTAATAAATAATGATAAGAAACTTGATTTTGAAATTTGTTTGCAAAAATATATCATTCGAAGAAAAATTGATAATGTAACCGAAAATTGGTTTATTGGTAAACAACTTTTCAATCGATATAAGTTGATCAAACTCTAATGCACTTGACTAATGATCAAATGGACACATTAGCAAATAATTAACACATCTCCTCTTCATAAAGTTTGTAATGTTCTAGAAGCTTCTAAAGGATAAGAGATACTATCATGAGAGGGGTATAATGGTAATTAGCATAAATGAGAAGTGACTGAAAGGAGAAGTGATGGAAGGTGAAGCTTCCATGGCATGGTTTGGGGGGGGGTGAGTGCAAGCTTAGGCAACACAATTCTTATGCCTATATAAGGGGAGGATAACATAGAGTTAAAATAAATAAATTCACAAAGCTTAAGTTATAAAATCAATGGCTTCTTCTCCTTCTTCATCTCTTATGTTCTAAAGAAAATTATTGCAAAATCAATTCCAAATCCACCCAAACTTGGAGTAGAGCCTTAGGATAATATTACAACACCTTCCACCATGTTAAATATTGAAGAAGAAAAGTCATCCAACCCCTAAGAGGATATGAGCTACTATAGTGGTTTGGAGGCAAGGCAATGCAAAAGCAAGGTGGAAAGGAGGAAAGAAAAAAGATTGCTAGCTTAGGTTTGAAGTTGGGATCTTGGACCTTGGTTGTTGTTGGGCTAAAGGTGAGTTAACACCTCACTTTGAATGAAAATATAATACTTATATGTTTGTGTTTGATTGTGTTTAAATTATCGAATTGTTGTTGACATATGTTAAAACATTGGTTTGGATTCTTACTTTAAAAGTAAATGACATATGTGATCCATGTATATGGACTTGAACAAACTTGGAATGGACTTGAATGACTTATGACAAGACCTTGAACAAAGCAAATAGGTTATAGATGGACTTTGGTTTAGATTGGACTTGGATTTGGAAGTGCACTTACAGCGATAGTCGCTATAGATGCAGTTGTAAAGTGCCTTGTTTATGGCGATTGCTATAGAACTTCATAGAGAGATCCTTAAGGGTTTCTCGCCATATTTATAATGCTTTAACTGTGTGTTTGTTGCTATTAAAATGTTGAATAGTAAAAAGTTAAGTAACATCTCGAAAAGTGGCCAAAACTTCACTTGTGCAAAACCGGCCCGTTTAGACTTGATTTTGGACTTTAAAAGGTTTGAAAAGATATTTTAGTTTAAGTATTTTGTTTCATTCTTTTTGTAATTGTTTACTAACTGTTATTAGGACATTTTAAAAGTAGTTTGAGATATTTATAAATTTTTAAAAATTAATTGTGAATTTTTAAAGAAGGGATATTTTTGTTAAATATATATACGAAACATGTTCTTTTCAAGTTTTGAGGAAAATTGTAAAGTTGTTGTTTTCAAGTAATGTTTTGGATAAATGTTTTAAAACCTATTATAAGTATTTTTTAGTATTTTAAAGGTATATACAAATGTTTTCGAAAATGGGTTAAGAATTTCTTAGTGGCCAAATGGTTGATTGTTTAATTACTTGTTTGAAAAGTAATTAATTATGCTTAATACTAAAAGCCAACGAAGTAAGGCTTATTTATTTATGAGATTTAAGATTGATGTTGAGTAGGGATGGAGCAATAGAGCTCTAACTTACCGATTTCCTTCTTGACTGAGGAATAGTAAGTTGGAAAATGTCAAAATGTATTTTATGTTGATTTTTTATTGTTTATAGAAATCATTAATATTATACTTATCACTAAAAGTCTATGAAGTAGACTTATCTATTTTTGAGATTCAAGATTGAAGTATCTAGGCAAGGATTTAATGCAACGAGTGCTCTAACTTACCTGGCTTCATTCTTGGATGAAGAATAGTCAAGTTGGAATGTCGAAAACGAGTTAAGCGTAAGAATCGTGATTTTTATAAGCATTGTTTTTGACAAGATAACCGATTAATCATTTATCAAACTTGACCAAATATGACTTAAGAAATTATCGAAAGGCTTCGCGATTTTCTATCAATGGGAACCTCCGGGGAGGAGCAT
Source organism: Allium fistulosum (assembly GCA_030737815.1). Classification (NCBI taxonomy): domain Eukaryota; kingdom Viridiplantae; phylum Streptophyta; class Magnoliopsida; order Asparagales; family Amaryllidaceae; genus Allium; species Allium fistulosum. The sequence continues at coordinate 1,532,891,959 of CM060902.1, forward strand.
TGGTACGAAACATCTATAGCTCACTTACTTTTGAAAGAATCAGAATTAAGTTATCCGAAAATTCATCAAATTGGTTTTGAAGAGACCGGGATCGGTAAGTGTTTTACTTATCGAATACCACTTCAAAACTTGTATACGAAATATGTATTTTGGAAGCGGTTGTGAAGTGAAATGTTATAAATTTGAACTATCAATCTAAGGTTAAGTCCAAAGGAGGGGTTAACATTAACATTTCAAACAATATTACTGTGTAGGACTGTCTATCTTGAGGAGTATTTTAAGAGAGATGATAGTGTTAGCATTCGTCGAAGGACTTATGCGGGGAACCTATGTGGAGTTTCGAGATCTGTTCGAGATGCTCGAATCTATGTTGTGATTCGTGGTCTGTTTGAGATTAAGGAATCCATTTGGAGATTCGTGTTCTATTCAAGTGATGAAAACTCGAGTAAGAGATGCCGAACATAGCCTCAACATCGAAAATGACTAAAACCAGAGATAGGATGGATAGCAAAAGGGAACGTAGAATTTTCCCAATCCCAAGGGTGCAGGTGACTCCATCTAGTATTACTTAAGAACATGCATGTGAGAGCGATGCCTTCGGAACCACGATTGTCTAGATATGGGCTAGTTATACATTTCCTATAGTACATTCCCTAGAGATGTACGTTGCTCGGAAGGATATTTCTGATCCTTGTGCAGGAGTTCAGATTCGGTTAGATCCAAGGAGATCTCCACGGAAAAACCACTATATGAACACGCCTTAGCGGTATTGATTGCATACATGTTATTGTCGTGGCGTTCACACAACAGATATTTGATATGCGTTATATGCTACACTCTAAACATTATCTATAAAATCACTATATGTTAAAACTAATGAATGGTTAGTTTCTTTGAGGGGAAAACCATCACAGAAATCCGTATGGCCTCAAAGGTTACTATTAGTTGTTATATATTTCCTGAGTTTCTCACATTGGTTTTTCAGACTGATCCGGGTGTTATTTTCTTATAATGCTCGGCCCAACTCCGTTGTTTCCATATTTCCTTTAGTCGTTTTGGAGCTTATGGAGAAGAGCTGGATGGGTGCCTACCTTAGAGTTCTTATTTCCGCTGCATTTCTGTATTGTGTATATCAGCATTGTGAGGATAGACACTTATAATTATCCAGGCTGATGATAGTACATAGGTTTTAGCAATTCCAATATCTTTGTATTCAGATTAACCCTTTGTTACTATTCCTTTGATATTATATATTATCGTTTTGTTGTGAGATGCTGATATTGTGTTCTTTCTTTCTGGTTCTATTCTATTTTTTTATTTTACCCTAACTTTCTGTAATTCCGGCTCTTGGGTGTTTGGCACACGAATACCGTGGATGTATTAGTGTCGACATTCGAGGGTCGAAAAGTCGGGTTGTTACAATACCATGCTAATTACTGAAGTCGAGGAACTCCCTAGAGACAAATTTGCCCCATCAGATCTAAGCACCTTCAACTGGCAACCAAACTACTTCTTAACTAGTGCCTTCCAAGCTTTAAATTTCTCAAAACATTCTGATTTTGCATTCATCATATACACCCAAACTTTCCAAGAAAAGTCATCAATAAAGGAAATAAAATATTTTGCTCCCCAATAGAAGTGGTAGCTACCGGTTCACATACATCTGTATGTACATAATCAAATATTCTCTCCGATCTATGAAGTCCTACACTAAAAGATACCTTTGTCTGCTTATCAACACACACTCCTATAGAAATCTAACTTGTCGAAGCTTTCTCCTTTGATCATCTTCCGTCTGCTAAGCAATTCCAAGCCCTTCTCCGAAATATGATCAAATCTAAGATGCTAAAGTCTAGTGGCATCCAAAGCATGAAAACTATCTACTCCAACACAAGACTCTCCATGCACGGTGGTTCCTTTTAGTAAATGCAAATACCGGAATACATCACCTTTCATCAAAACTAGCGCACCTCTAGAAACCTTTACACCATCCTTCTCTATAGTCACCTTGCATCCCGTGGATGCCAACTGCCCCAAAGAGATTAAAGACTTTCGTAGACCTCGAATATAGCGGACACTTATTAAAGTGCGAGTCATTTAAACATGTGAATCTGTACTGCACCCTCCTCATGGCTCTACAACAAGCATCATTTTACATAAGAATTGCACTTCTCGCTTTTTAACAAAAGAGATGAAATAATCCCTATTTGTTGTTAAGTGGAATGACGTCCCTGAATCAAGCACCTAATGGTCAGATACATCCGATGATGTTGCAGTCAATACATCGTCAGATACAGTCTTCTCCATCACAATCGATAAAGATCCATCCTCATTCTTCCTCTTAAAATCCGAAAAATCTCTATTAGAAAGGCCTACTTTCTTACAGTATGGCACTTTCCATCTTTGGACTTTTCTTTCCAATTATTTTCGAGCTTCCTAGACTCGAAACGCCTCCTAGTATTCCAACTCTTCTTCTCCTCTCTTCCTCTCATAGCAAATAGACCATGACCGCTACTTCCTCCTCTACCTTTAGCCATCTCCTTTATTTGATCTCTCAAGTTTTTAGATATAAGACTCGACTTCACATATTCCATTGTCAACGTGTCTCTTTCATATATCAAACTGTTAGAGAAACCTGTGTAACGCTCCGAAATGGAGCACAAAATAACCTTCGCCTTTTGCTCTTCATCCACCTTCAAATCAACAGTCATCATCTGCACCTGATCCTTCGATGGAGGATGAACCATGGAGCGGAGAACAAAACAAATTTTGCAGCATATTTATACTGTTTGAGGAAGATTACGGTAAAAGAGGAAAGGTACAACATTATAAGCTCAACAACATACTTGGAATACTTCCACAGCAAAAGCTGTTGCATGCACAACCCGAATAATCTCTAGAGCTGCAATCTGAACTTCAAACCCCCTTTTTTCAGTCGCCACAGACACAGTAATAGCAGAATACACACTGATAAAATTATTATTACATAAATAATTCGGTTAACAAGATGTTACATCCAGTCACCACAGTAATAACAGAAGGGCAGTAGTCATACAAACATGATATGTATAAATTAACATAAACCAAATTGGCTGTTTACATCGTTCTGCATTAGAGACTTCATGGAAGGTGAACCATAATAACACCTGAATTGAATGCCAAAACAAAAACAAAAAAAGGTTGTCAGGTGCACAAATTTGAAACTTAATAACAAAAAATGGAGCTAATTGTGAAGTTCATTGGCTTGTATTGTATAATATATTCCATCTTCTTGATAAACAAACTCCAAGAACTTAATTAGCTTCAGATTCATGAAGCCCTAATGTAGACTTTTCACTCAATCACATTGGATAATCTTGATTTTTGTGTAACCTAGAACTGATAATAAACTAAGTTCTCCCCATGTTTAGGACAATCCCAAATAATACAACTGACTCTCAATAAATACTAAAAGATCGCTTTAATGCACTATCAATTGATTTTAAGGAAACTCAAAGTTGCTCTCTTAGTATCAAGGCTGTAATTGTATAGCCTTTTTTTTTAAAAATAAATTTCTAACATGGTATAGAGTATCATGATCATTATTCAATAACGATTCTTCTTCTAATTTTTAACACTTCAAACTGAAATATTAGTCTGCTTGGCTTGAAATTTAAGTTTTATGTTTTGCAATTTAATATGTATTTCAATTTCAAAAAGACGTCGTAGAGAAGAAGCTGATGAACGAACAAAGGGAGGAAGTGGAATAAAGAAGATATTTTTTATATTTTCCTAAAATTGGAAAACAAGAAGTCATTCTCAATTTCGTGTTCACCTATTTTCTAAATTGATCAATTTTCACCCATCCTCGTCTCTCGTGTCTTTTGAAATACATATTGTAATCACAAAAATACAAAACTCAAAATTTAAACTAAACGGACTCTAAGTTTCATAACTAAAATGCATTTATTTAAGTATTTGAAAACATATCTGAAATGATCAATTTGGAAAATGGTTTTAATATATAAAATTGAGAATGACTTTTTTTGTTCGGTGGGAAGTATCAAAAACACGGAAAATAGACCATTAGCACCTGAAGTTAAAAGTTCAAGAACGATAGACAAGGACTTACTGGATTAAGGAACAACAAGAGGTGAAGGTTGAGATGAAGTAGAGCAATTATTGATTTTGATCACGTCATTAATAGTGATCTCTTGAGCTCCAGAACCATCTGTGATAGACGTAGTTGTGTCACTTGGTATCTTTTTCACCTTCTTTTTCTTAATTTTGGGTGAATAATTAGACGTGGGTACACATGGTGCGTTAAATTTACCAGAATCAACTAATTGTTGAGATTCTGGAATGGAAGGTATGGGATTCGCGTTGCTCGTGATGTAGTTAGATTCAGGTAATACTTCAGAAGAGGATTTCGTAAAAAAAGAGCAGGATATTTTTCTTATATTTCCACCACATTTTGCTTCACGTGCATGACTAGTTTGTGTGAGATCATTCTCATGATTGCTACTAGCCATATCAGGGCTAGGCTGGATATCAGCAAATGTAGGATCGATAGACAAGCAGTTACTGGATTCAGGAACAACAAGAGGTGAAGAACGAGACAAAGTAGAACTACTATTGATTTTGATCATGTCATTAGCAGTGCTCTCTTGAGCTCCAAGACCATCTGTGGTAGACGTACTTGTGTCACTTGGTACCTTTTTCACCTTCTTTTTCTTAATTTTAGGTGAATAATTGGATGTGGGTGCACATGGTGCATTAAATTTACCATAATCAATTAATTTTTGAGATTCTGGAATGCAAGGTGTGGGATTCGTGTTGCTCGTGATATAGTTAGATTCAGGTAATACTTCAGAAGTGGCTTTCGTAGAAAAAGAGCTGAAGGTTTTGCTTATATTTCCACCACCTTCTGCTTCATGTGCATGACTAGGTTGTGTGAGCTCATTCTCATGATTGCTACTAGCCATATCAGGGCTAGGCTGGATATTAGCATAGACAAGCACTTACTGGATTCAGGAACAACAAAAGGTGAAGAACGAGACAATGTAGAGCTACTATTGATTTTGATCATGTCATTAGCAGTGCTCTCTTGCACTTCAGAACCATCTGTGATAGACGTAATGGTGTTACTTGGTACCTTTTTCACCTTCTTTTTCTTAATTTTAGGTGAATAATTGGATGTGGGTGCACATGGTGCATTAAATTTACCATAATCAACTAATTTTTGAGATTCTGGAACGCAAAGTGCGGGATTCGTGTTGCTCGTGATATAGTTAGATTCAGGTAATACTTCAGAAGAGGATTTCATAGAAAAAGAGCTGAAGGTTTTGCTTATATTTCCACCACCTTCTGCTTCATGTGCATGACTAGGTTGTGTCGGCTCATTTTCATGCTTGCTACTGGCCATATCAAGGCTAGGCTGGATATCAGCAAATGTAGGACTGATAGACAAGGACTTGCCGGATTCAGGAACAACAAGAGGTGAAGCTCGAGACAAAGTAGAGCTACTATTGATTTTGATCATGTCATTAGCAGTGCTCTCTTGCACTTCAGAACCATCTGTGATATACGTAGTGGTGTTACTTGGTACCTTTTTCACCTTCTTTTTCTTAATTTTAGGTGAATAATTGGATGTGGGTGCACATGGTGCATTAAATTTACCATAATCAACTAATTTTTGAGATTCTGGAACGCAAAGTGCGGGATTCGTGTTGCTCGTGATATAGTTAGATTCAGGTAATACTTCAGAAGAAGATTTCATAGAAAAAGAGCTGAAGGTTTTGCTTATATTTCCACCACCTTCTGCTTCATGTGCATGACTAGGTTGTGTCGGCTCATTTTCATGCTTGCTACTGGCCATATCAAGGCTAGGCTGGATATCAGCAAATGTAGGACTGATAGACAAGGACTTGCCGGATTCAGGAACAACAAGAGGTGAAGGTCGAGACAAAGTAGAGCTATTATTGATTTTGATCATGTCATTAATAGTGCTCTCTTGAGCTCCAAGACCATCTGTGGTAGACGTACTTGTGTCACTTGGGATCTTTTTCACCTTCTTTTTCTTAATTTTAGGTGAATAATTGGATGTGGGTGCACATGGTGCATTATATTTACCAGAATCAAGCAATTTTTGAGATTCTCGAATGCAAGGTGTGGGATTCGTGTTGCTCGTGATACAGTTTGAACCCAACTCTTGAGTTGTTGTTAAAACAAACATATGATTGGGATGCTTCGAATCATTCTTCGGATTAGGATTAGATGAATCGGAACTTCCAATTGATTGTTTACTACCTTCCTCAACTCCATTAGATGATAACATATTCATGATTGGCTGGCTTTGAGTCGTAGAAATCTGCTTGGCTTTACTGTGATTATCAAAATTCCCATTATTGTTGTTCTTTTGATTGAAATCATGTGGTTGTGGCGAACACAAAATGCTGTTGCTTTGCGTTTCATTGTTTGATATGCTGTTGGTCAAGGTATCGTGAAGGTTTGGTATCTTTTCTACTGGTCTGCCCCCTACTACAAGACTAGTCCATAGCCATACAGCCTTGGCAGCTGAAACAAGGTTAGGAATGAAACCCAACTCTGGTGTTGTTAAAGCAAACGAATGATTCGGATGCTTTAAATCATTCTTCTGATTAAGAATAGAGGAATCAGAACTTCCGATTGACTGTTCATTACCTTCCTCATTTCCATTACATGATGATATACTAATATCAGGTATAGAAGTAGAAGGAGAAACATCAGGCATGGTTGAACGAACATATTGATAATCATCTGGCCTGACTGTAGGCACTGGTGAAAGAGTAGAGCTGCTATTGTAATTTGATCCAGACAAATCCGTAGAATGAAGACAAGATTGAGAATATTGATTTTGCTGCTGCTTGTGAAGCTTTCTCTTATTTTTCTTGGTAACAAACTCGACATTGCTGTTGCTCCAGTCATTTGTTAACGTAGTGTTAGGATTGCTTCTAGTTGCATTAGGAGAGTTAGATTCAGGTAATACTTGAGAAGAGGGCTTTGTAGAAAAAGAGCTAGAGGTATTGTTTGTATTTCCACCATCTTGCGCTTCATGTGCATGACTAGGTTGAGTCAGGTCATTCTTATGATTGCTACTAGCCATATCAGGGCAAGGTTGGATATAAGACTTACTGGTTTCAAGAACAAGAGGCGAAGGTTGCGACAAAGCAGAGCTATTATTGATTTTTGTCATGTCATCAATAGTGCTCTCTTGCACTCCAGAACCATCTGTGGTAGCCGTAATTGTGTTGCTTGGTATCTTTTTCACCTTCTTTTGCTTTATTTTGGGCGTATAATTGGATGTGGGTACACATGGTGCATGAGACTTATCAGAATCAACTAATTGCTGAGATTTTGGAATGCAAGGTGTGGGATTCGTGTTGCTCGTGACACAACCCAACTCTGTAGTTGTTAAAACAAAACTTCCAATTGATTGTTTATCACCTTCCTCGATTCCATTAGACGATGATGTACTAATGCCTTGCTGGCTTTGAGTCTTAGACATACGCTTTGCTCTATTGCCATTATCGAAATTCCCATTACTGTTCTTTTGCTTGATATCATCCTGATTTGATGAATACAAAGTCCTGTAGTCGATAGATATGGTATGAGGTCAGCAAAAGAGAATCAACATGACATGATAAGTAAAGGTAAGGTATATTTACAAATACATAAAAAAGGATTCTTCGGCTTCCATTGAACATGAAGGTGTACTGAGAACTATGGCACATCGACCATCTCCACTTTTACGTGAAGGATCAGACAAAGATAACAAGGAAACAAACTGCGTAGACTCTGATTATGTTATATATACAATATAACGCACAATTCGTATGAATCATATTTTAGCCACCAAGAATGCTGAAAAATAATCAACACTGGAGCTAATAAGTGATGCATAATTTGGGTTATGTTATGAAAACACTTAAATAATCAAATTGATTTAAATCAAGAGTGCTAATATTCAATATTTATCCCTAAGCATGACAAATACATTCCCTCAACAGGCATCCATAATCAAGTTCTAGTGCGTTTGTTTTTCTCAGTGTTTACTGTCAATATGTGCTGGTTCAGACAAGTGGTTCTAAATTAATTATAACTATCCTCGGCATTAAGCACTTTTTTAATGCTTACTGAGGTGAATGTTTGTTAGTTATAAAAACACTTGGTTCTGATTGAAAACAGAACTGCTTAAAATTAATCATCATTCACTAATCAAGCTTAGAAAGAAAAATATCGCTCTTATTGTTCAATAAGTATCAAAATTCTCACCAGCAGGAACATGATTCAAAGCAATTCCAGTACTTGAAAGAGCCTGCTGAGCAGAAGAATTAATCTTTCTCGTATCACCATATGCAGAAATCGTAACCATTCCTTTATAATTCATATCGGCTAGAGATTTACTTATATTCTGCGCAATCGAATAAGGATCGCAGGATATCGGCACCTGGCAGTTCTCAATGTCCCACCAAACACAAGTCTTCGCCTTCACATACGGCGCATCAGCCATCGGCGATGCTCCAGTAATCTCCGTCTTTCCGCCGCTGCTCATGGTTAGAGTGAAGTATACAGTTTTTGTATTTGATTATTAGATCATGAAAAGTTTCGGGCTGCGGATGTTGGACGGTAGCGACAGAGAAAGGAGACGAGTTCTGATCAAGGCATGGATTATACTGTTATGAACATTTGAGTATAACATTACTATATTAAGCGGAGACAGAGTAAGAAGATAGGAGGAAGGAAGAAATAAAGTCACGACTTAACTGGGTCAAAGAAAGTTTGAAAAGAAATTTAATAAAGAAGATTAAGAGGCCACCTTTTATTTTATTAAGATTAAGGACACACTAATGGGAAGATTAAATGTCGACATCCAAGATTCAAAATTGGGGCAAGTTGAAGTTGCTAACCGTTAAAAAATTGCACACGGAAAGGTGATGGCATTCTACGTGCAGTTGTATATGTTGGAATTCGTGAATTTTGCTCATTTTATGTTTTCCAGTGTTTAAAATGTTGTTTGAAAATTATGTTTTAGTTTTTGTAATGTTGAATATATGCAAAAAAATATAATTTTAAGACAGAATTGTTGTGTTGCTGGATGCTTTGATCCCTGTGTCAAATGTGTAACACGGTTTGATATGTCAAAATGCATTCTATTATGGATGGATTTTAATAACATACATGAACGGTTGATGCAGAAATGTGCTGTAAAAGGGAAGAAGAATATGGATGTGACAAATCAGTTTAATATTTGTGCAAATACCGTACATATGCATGTGTCAGTTGGAAAATAGGATCATGACCTATGTTAAAGCCTATGTTAAAGATTTAAAGGTTTACGGTGCTGCGAAGGGAAGGGAATGTCTAAGCAAGGCAATTGAGCGAAAGTTGGTTGAAGAAAGAACATATTTGACGATATGAAAGAGGTGGTTGATCGGAGTATATCAAATGTGATTTTTAATAGTTAATTTAAAATTAACTAATTACTTGTTTTTATTGTATACTGCGTGTTTAATTTAAATGAAATAAAAGCATAAAAAATCAAAACAATCTTTACTATTAATAAAGAAAATTCATTGAATAGATTTACTCGGTGTCTTTTTGAAATTCCAAAAATACCCTTTTACATCTCATAGAAAAATAGTATTAAAATATGAGGATATAGTCTGTTAATTTCTAAGTACAACTGTTAGTCACCATGGAGAACTATAGCGTGCGTTCACAAGATGAAGTATCCGAGTGTACCATATTGTCCGTAATTTAGGTGAGAGTTCATCGGTCGAAGTTTTGTCAGATTCTAAGTTAGTATAAAAAATTATTGCAGTCTAAATAAAAAAAATAGCGGCTTCTGCACTAGGCGGAGTTAAAGTTTGGGATGTGGTAGCCTGCTATTTTCTAAGTACGACTATCAGTCCCCATAGAGAACTACAGTATGCGTTCACAAGATGAAGTATCCGAGTGTTCCATGTTGTCCGTAATTTAGGTGGGAGTTAATCGGTCGAAGTCTCGACAGATTCCGAGTTAGTATGAAGAAAATATTGCAGTCTAAATAAAAAAATAGCGGCTTCTACACTAGACGGAGTTCAAATATGGGGATGTGATAGCATGTTATTTTCTAAGTAAACCCCCCTTGGAGAACTGCAGTGTGCGTTCACAAGATAAAGTATCCGAGTGTACCATATTGTCTGTAATTTAGGTGGGAGTTCATCGGTCGAAGTTTTGCCTGATTCCGAGTTAGTATGAAGAAGTTATTGCCGTCTGAACAAAAAAAATAGCGGCTTCTACACTAGGCGGAGTTCAAATATGGGGATGTGGCAGTCTGTTATTTTCTAGGTACAACCGCCAGTGCCCTTGGAGAACTACAGTGTGCATTCATAAGATGAAGTATCCGAGTGTTCCATGTTGTTCGTAATTTAGGTGGGAGTTAACCGGTCAAAGTCTCACCAAATTCCGAATTAGTATGAAGAAGTTATTGCAGTCTGAACAAAAAAATAGCGGCTTCTGCACTATGCGGAGTTCAAATATGGATATGTGGTAGTCTGTTATTTTCTAAGTACAACTGTCAGTCCCCATGAAGAATTATAGTGTTCGTTCACAAGATGAAGTATTCAAGTGTTCCATATTGTCCGTAATTTAGGTGAGAGTTAATCGGTCGAAGTCTCGTCGGATTCTGAATTAGTATGAAGAAGTTATTGCAGTCTGAACAAAAAAAAAGCGTCTTCTACACTAGGCGGAGTTCAAATATGGGGATGTGCTAGCATGTTATTTTCTAAGAAATTGTCAGTCCCCAAGGAGAAGTACAGTGTGCGTTCACAAGATGAAGTATCCGAGTGTACCATATTGTCCGTAATTTAAGTGGGAGTTCATCGGTCAAAGTTTTGCCCGATTCCGAGTTAGTATGAAGAAGTTATTGCAGTCTGAAGAAAAAATAAGCGGCTTCTGCCTAGGCGGAGTTCAAATATGAGGATGCAGCCTGTTATTTTCTATGTACAACTATTAGTCATCATGGAGAACTACAGTGAGCGTTGAAGTGGGGATATAGCATGTTATTTTTTATGTACAACTGTTAGTCAACATGGAGAGCTACAGTGTGCGTTCACAAGATGAAGTATTCGACTGTACCGTATTGTCCGTAATTTAGGTTGGATTTCATAGGTCGAAGTATCGCCTAATTCCGAGTTAGTATGAAGAAGTTATTGCAGTCTGAACAAAAAAAATAGCGGCTTCTACACTAGGCGGAGTTCAAACATGGGGATGTGGTAGTTTGTTATTTTCTAAGTACAACTGTCAGTCCTCATGGAGAACTACAACGTGTGTTCACAAGGTGAGGTATCTGAGTGTTTCATATTGTCCGTAATTTAGGTGCGAGTTAATCGGTCGAAGTCTCGCCGGATTCCGAATTAGTATGAAGAAGTTATTGCAGTCTGAACAAAAAAAATAGCAGCTTCTATATTAGGCGGAGTTCAAATATAGGGATGTGGTAGCCTGTTATTTTCTAAGTACAACTGTCAGTTCCTATGGAGAACTACAGTGTGCGTTCACAAGATGAAGTATTCGAGTGTGCCATATTGTCCGTAATTTAGGTGGGAGTTCATCGTTCGAAGTATCGCCTAATTCCGAGTTAGTATGAAAGAATTTATTGCAGTCTGAACAAAAAATAGCGGCTTCTGCACTAGGCGGAATTCAAATATGGGGATGTGGTAGCCTGTTATTTTCTAAGTACAACTGTCAATCCCTTAGAGAACTACAGTGTGCGTTCACAAGATGAAATATCCGAGTGTGCCATATTGTCCGTAATTTAGGTGGGAGTTAATCGGTCGAAGTCTCATCGGATTCCGAATTAGTATGAAGAAGTTATTGCAGTTTGAAAAAAAAATAGCGGCTTCTGCACTAGGCAGAATTCAAATATGGGTATGTGGTAGCCTGTTATTTTCTAAGTACAACTGTCAGTCCCCATGGAGAACTGCAGTGTGCGTTCACAAGATGAAGTATTCGAGTATTCCATATTGTCCGTAATTTAGGTGGGAGTTAATCGGTCGAAGTCTCGCCGGATTTCGAATTAGTATGAAGAAATTATTGCAGTCTGAAAAAAAATACCGGCTTCTGCACTAGGCAGAGTTCAAATATGGGGATGTGGTACCATGTTATTGTCTAAGTAAACTGTCAGTCCCCAAGGAGAACTACAGTGTGCGTTTACAAGATGAAGTATTCGAGTGTACCATATTATCCGTAATTTAGGTGGGAGTTCATCGGTCGAAGTATCGCCTAATTCCGAGTTAGTATGAAGAAGTTATTGCATTCTGAATTAAAAAAATAACGGCTTCTACACTAGATGGAGTTCAAATATGGGGATGTGGTAGTATGTTATTTTCTAAGTACAACTGTCAGTCCCCTTGGAGAACTACAGTGTGCGTTCACAAGATGAAGTGTCCGAGTGTTCCATACTGTCTGTAATTCAGGTGGGAGTTAATCGGTCGAAGTCACACCGGATTCCGAATTAGTATGAAGAAGTTATTACTATCTGAACAAAAAAAATAGCGGCTTCTACACTTAGCGGAGTTCAAATATTGGGATGTGGTAGCCTGTTATTTTCTAAGTACAATTGTCAGTCCCCATGGAGAACTAGAGTGTGCGTTCACAAGATGAAGTATCCGAGTGTTCCATATTGTCCATAATTTAGGTGGGAGTTAATCGGTCGAAGTCTCGTCGGATCGAGTTATTATGAAGAAAATATTGCAGTCTGAAAAAAAAATAGCGGTTTCTGCACTAGGCGGAGTTCAAATATGGGGATGTGGTAGCATGTTATTTTCAAAGTAAACTGTCAGTCCCCTTGGAGAACTACAGTGTGCGTTCACTAGATGAAGTATCCGAGTATACCATATTTTCCATAATTTAGGTGAGAGTTCATCGGTCGAAGTTTTGCCTGATTCCGAGTTAGTATGAAGAAGTTATTGCAGTCTGAACAATAAAATAGTGGCTTCTTCACTAGGCGGAGTTCAAATATGGGGATGTGGTAGCCTATTATTTTCTAAATACAACTGTCAGTCTCCTTGGAGAACTACATCGTGCATTCAAAAGATGAAGTATCCGAGTGTTGCTTATTGTCTGTAATTTAGATAGGAGTCCTTCGGTCGAAGTCTCGCCTAATTCCGAGATAGTATGAAAAAGTTATTGCAGTCTGAACATAAAAAATAGCGGCTTCGGCCTAGGCGGAGTTCAAATATGAGGATGCTGTAGGATCGATTTCACCCTAGAGGGGGGGTGAATAGGGTGATACTATTAAATTATTGCGGAAGTTTATATAAAATAATTTCAAAACAGATCACAACAGAATAATATCAGCACAAATAATAGCAGAATAGTAAATGCAGAAAATAGAACACACAGATTTACCCAGCTTCGGCAAAACCCTGCCTACGTGCTGCCCCCAAGGTTTCTACTAGAAATTAGATAGTCACATGCTTACACACGTAAACTCGCGACACCCGCTACTGACTAATCCGAACTCTACGCTCAAAACCCTGCCACAATCCAGCCACTGAGTTGCGAATTCTCAAACTACGCCACGTAGTTTGTCCCCTAGTCACACGACTAGACAATACAATTGTTTAAAAGAGAAATACAAATTTAAAACAAAACCCTAATTTAATTAATTTAAATCCCAAAGAAAATGATGCCGGCCTAGTATAATTAAACTGATAATCCCTTTTTCTTTTTGTTATCGGCCAGCTTTCCTCTTTGATTGTGAAAGAAATGGTGCTCGTTCCTTTGTTTCTTTGCTCGAAAATTAGGGCTTTTGTTCACTAGAGGCTGCCAACATTAAATTGATCGAATAAGTGATTTTCCATTCCTTTCTCTGTCGATCGACTGTCTCTATGAGTTGCTCACGGCTGCTTCTATTTGATCAAGTTCGATTCGAAAGTTTGGTATGTAATTTATGCTTTTTTTTTTGCTTTACTTGTTAGCTTGCTTGAACTTGATCTGATTCGAGTTGATGATTATTATTTGTTGCTTGAACTCGAATAGTATTTGCCGATGATGTTAAACCTTTATATAGGGTTCAATCCCCTTTATTTTCGTTCGTATGAATTTGTTTGAATTTGTCAATCGATTTATCTCGGCCACTTGATCTTCGTTTGGATGTTTGAGATTGATTCTGACTTGTTCCAATTCATATATATTTTGCTTGGTTGACACGGTGTTGAATTCTCTGTTTCTTGGCCACCACGGTTTTGAATTCGAACATGATTTTGGTTCCGTGAATTTCTCTTTGTGCTTATTAAACTTCGGCCTTCGTGGTTGAACTTGCTACTGCTGGTGACTTTGTTATCACTGCTTTGACTCTTCATTGACCCTGTACAATTGCTTTCTTTGTGCTAGTTGACTTTGACATGATTTTTCATATCTGTAGCATACTTGACTTTGGCATTGCTTTGAACTGCAACCATTAGTTGTCTGGTGGCATTTGATCTTGATGTTGTACTTGATTCAATCGACTCTGGTACCTTTTGTAGCATTGTTTCTTCATGAGCCCACTGTCCTTGGCTTAATGAACTGTTTATAATTTTGGTTTGTGGTCATCCTGCTTTGCTTGATTTTGTTCACTGTTTCATTGTAAGCCTGTTGATTCATCACTGTTTATATATGTACATCAATGTATGTTAGCTTGTCTGCATTGGTTGTGTACTTTGTTGAGTTCCCTGTGTACATCTGTTTCACTGTTTGACTTGAAGTCTGATCTTCATGTAGCTTGGTTGCTTTCCTCTGATCAGTTGATTTTGAGGCTACTGTAGTACCATAAATCTTGTTGAATTATTTGAGTCTGGTCCTTATGCACATGTATAGTTGTTGTATACACTTTGTTTCTTTGGCCTGATTTCTTTGTGCATTGACTTCATGTAGTTTGTATTGGCTTTCTCTGTCCACTGCTTGGTTGGCATTGTGTACTTCATGACATGTTTATATATATATATACATGTGTTTGTGAGAAAATAATTGTTGCATCCAATTTACTGCATATATACTTGAGGCTGTACATTTGAGTCTTGTGCCTTGTCTGGTTCATATATATATATATGTTTGCAGTCTTGTTTATTTGCTTGAATTTGTTGAGCTTGGTTTGTTGGTTCTTGATGTTCTGGCCTTCATGTATTCATTTGTCTGGATTTGAGTTTGCACTGGTTTTGTTCATGTTGTTGTCTAATTTGTGCTTGATCATTACATGTTGATTTTTGAAATTGTACTTGAGTTGAATCCAGTTTCAAAACTCGGGTTTGATCTTGTGCTTTTGTCGTGACATTATTTTTATTGCACTTGAGTTGAACCCGACTTTTGGGTTTGACCTGTGCTCACCTGTCCCTGTAATTGTATCAAGTGTATATATCAGTGTGCACGGCCTTGTGGCATGTACAGTGATTCACTGTGCATGTCACAAGCTGTTCGTGTATGATGAATTAAGAATTAAATGATGACGAACAACCCAAATAACTGAGGCAAATAAAATTTTCAAAATCACATTTTATTTTATACTGCAAAAATATTTCTTTTTCAATTTTACTGCGTCAGTGTGTATTTTTGCAGATTGCTCAGATGCTGGATTCAATCTGGAATGGAGTTGAAGAACAAATACGAGTGTATGAGTGAAATGTAGTGAGGAGAACATTGTAAATGAAAATTGTGATATAATCAAAGATTGTATTGATATTGAAATTGTATATATATAGTGTGAGCCCAAATTTGTGCTATTCAAAGTTGTAATAAATATTTGTTTGAATTTAAATTCTATGTTATTTATTTTATTCGGCAAATATTTATTTAATCTGTGAAAATAATAACAAATACATTTAAATGAAAATATATATATGTTTATTATCATTAAACAAAAATCATATTTACGCATATTCAACAATCTCCCCCTTTTGATGATAACAAACATATATTTAAGATTTTGAATATATTAAATGTATTTGATTATTCAGTTTGCTCCCCCTATTTGAATGCTCCCTCTCTACACAATACTCCCCTTTCATATATGCATGTGAATAAAAATATGCAAATGTGCTTAGTTGCAAATTGAAAATGTTTGACCTTCATTCACCAAAATCTTAACCTTTCTCTCCCCCTTTTGTTATCAGCAAAAGAATAATAGTGTTAGAAAAATAGAGATAAAGTGATAAAGATTAATACAATATTAATGCTCAGTCGAGTATAAATATTAAATTTCAATAATAAAATCAAACAAAAAATCACAAATACTCTGATTGATGCATATTCCACTTTAGAGTGAAGGAATGATATCATCATATAAACCATATAGTTGTGTCTATTTGTGGTATATTTATATCAGGAATTTGAATATCTACTAACCATGCATAACTGTTAGGACTTTTAAATGAGATTAGTAGTATTCCAAAATTTAAAAAAATAAATGAATTCAAGTATCTTCTAACCACGCATAACCGTGAGGACTTTTAAATGGGATTAGAATCAACTTGTCTATTTAATTAATCAATTTTGATATGCGTTCCATACATGCATAATCATGAGGACTTTTAAATGAGCATGGAAGCACATAATCAAAAATCCAAGTAATTCACCCATGCATAACCGTGAGGACTTTTAAATGAGAGTGAATACTTTGGATGTTTTTATTTGTTAAAAATATAATAAAATGAAAAAAATGAATGATTCCCGTTTAAAATACCACATATTGACATACTATATTGGATTTTGATGAGTGATGGTCGATAGAAATATGATAGAAATAGAAATGGTCATGGAATTTTTACTAAACAAAAAGTTTTTATAACTCTTGTTTAAATTTCTAAAGAAATTTACTAAATATACTATCTTGAGTTATAATATATGGTTAATATCAACACTCATCACTTTTTCAATCACTATTTATCTTTTTGATAATTAGTAGGGGGTTAGATTAGTTAATGTAGTAATTTAAAATCAATTTCAAAAATAATTATAAAATCAATTTTTCTGAAATAACTAATCTGGAACAAGGTCAACTAAAAAATGATTTTCTAGAAGGGTTTTTTAGAAAAATGTCTGTTATTTAAAAAATTATTTCAAGTGAAAAATATGCAGATATTTTCTTTGAAAAACGATGCAGCTACTGAATGTCTCATAAATCACGTTCCACTAGTAATTTTTCTATCAACTAGATTGCCAGTGTAATCTGCATCTGAATTTTTCTTTCACTCAACATTATCAATGTTATAGACCAGACTTATGAACCTGAAACAAATTTCTTTGAAATCATTTTTAACAGCTTTTAAATGAAGTTCTCTTGAACTTGAATTGAAGTCGTTGAAATAAAAAAAAACAGTGATCATAGTGTCAAAACAAATAAACAAATATATCCACTTGTAGCATGAGTAGTCAGTAATCAATCAAATATCATAATTAATCCAAGCAATTCTATTTAAAGATGATTAGTCAACATTTTGAATAAGTCAGAATCAACATCATCAATTATAACTGGCTGATTTAATTCAGATTATGGTGCAGATTATCACATTTAATATATCGTTTCAAAAATAAATACAATTACCGGTTTTACCTTTACGATAATCTTTCGTTGTTGCCCATTGTGAATCTGTCACCTTTATACTAGGCTAAGGAACTATGATTTGTCGCCCGTTGTGTTCCTGGAACAGCCAGAATCCAGATAACACTGTTGTTGTTCCTTAGCCTGCCACCATACCTACACGATGAAGGATTTTTGTGACCTATTTGTTTTTATAGGTCCATGGTTGTTAGTAGCAAAAAATTTTGAAATATAATTTTGTGGTGACCCAAAACTATTTATATATGTTCCTTTCGGCACCCAGATTTGTTTAACTTTGAGGGATCTTATATATGTGCCTTTTGGAACCCAAATTGGAATTGTTTTCATATTTTTGGATCTATACCAACAAATATTTTGATTATGTCCAAATTTTCTACAAATTGTGCACATGGAATTGACTCGTTTTGTTTGAGTATATCCAAGTCCTTGTCTATCAATATTGACAGTTTGTTTTCCTAATAGCATATTCAACGATCTTTTACTTTTGGAAAATTTTCCTAAAGTCATTGACAGTTGTTGGACTTGTGTTTTGAGAGATTCATTTTCATTTAATAATTGTGTGCACTTTTTAATAGAATTTTCTCTCCTCGTATTTTCACTTTCTTTCAAAATCAGAATTTTATTTTCAAGCGTTTTAATTTTAATTTCTGTTTTTTTAATTTCGTCTTCAAATGTTGGACACTTATCACACTTAGGGATTCTACTTGATAGTTTTTAACTAATTGATCAAGTTGCTCATTTAATTCTATCAAACTATCTCTTTGTGATTCAAGTTTAGCGTATCTTTCCCTAAGTCGTTCAAAACAGCCGTTTACTTCGTGGAAATAAATAAGCAACTCAGAATGGGTAAGTTTTGATACCTCACTTGGCTCGTCATCATCACTGTCAGTTATATCACCTCGAAGGCACAATTCTGCTTTTTTGCTTTCACTGTTAGTGCTTTGACCATCCTCATTCGTTTCATCCCAAGTGGCTGCAAAACTTTTCTTTTTCTGTTTCTTTCCATGGCTGAATTTATTTTGTGGGCAATCGGGCTTGATATGACCGGGTTTGTTGCACTTGTAACAGATGATCTTCTGTTCTTCTGAGTGGTCTAGTGCTTTGGTTATTCTGCTTTTTAATTTTTGATTTAGAGCTGAATTTCCATATTTGTGATTCCACTTTTTGAATTTCCTTATTAACAGCTCTAGTTCTGCTGCACCATCATCATCGTCATCATCATCACTTTCAGTTGTTCCTTTGAGAGCTATCGATTTCTTTCGAGTATCACCTCCTTCTCGTTCTTCCTTGAATTTCATCTCTAACTTATAACTGGTGAGATTTCCGATGAGTTCTTCAACTTTGAGTTGTTTCAAATCTTTTGATTCTTGAATGTACTTTGGCTTCAAAACTTCGTGGAAGGACTCTGAGGATTTTCTGGACTATTTCCAATTCTGTGTATGATTTTCCAAGATCTTTTGATTTATATACGATATTGGAAAGTCGCCCGAACATCTCTTTGACATTTTCTTCCTTGGCCATTGTGAAGTTCTCGTATTCGCTGTTCAGCATGGCAAGGCGTGATTCTTTGACTTGAGATGTTCCTTCATGAGTCACTTCGAGTGTGTGCCATATTTCCTGCGCAGTTAGACAATGTGAGACACAATTAAATTCAAATTGATCCAATGAACAAATAATAGAATTCATAGCTTTAGCATTAGTATTTTGTAGTTTAGTTTCAAGATCTGTCCATTGATCCATTGGTTTGTCTATTTCCTGATTATCTACAATTATAGTTGGAGTTTTATAACCTGTCTCAACAATATTCCAAGCGTCAATGGTTTTCAAAAAAAAAATTCATTCTATTTTTCCAGCAAGCGTATTCACCATTGAACATTGGTGGTCTAACTATGGACTAACCCTCTACAAAAGCATTATTAAAAGAAGCCATTTTAAAAAATCAAAATTTTAAAATAAAAAATGATTTTTGAAAAATCGAATTTTTAAAACAAAAATTTGACTCCTATTCCTAGCTCTGATACCACTTGTAGGATCGATTTCACCCTAAAGGGGAGGGGGGTGAATAGGGTGATACTATTAATTATAAAAATTATTGCGGAAGTTTATATAAAATAATTTCAACACAGATCACAGCAGAATAATATCAGCACAGATAATAGCAGAATAGTAAATGCAGAAAATAGAACACACAGATTTACCCAGCTTCGGCAAAACCCTGCCTACGTGCTGCCCCCAAGGTTTCTACTAGAAATTAGATAGTCACATGCTTACACACGTAAACTCGCGACACCCGCTACTGACTAATCCGAACTCTACGCTCAAAACCCTACCACAATCCAGCCACTGAGTTGCGAATTCTCAAACTACGCCACGTAGTTTGTCCCCTAGTCACACGACTAGACAATACAATTGTTTAAAAGAGAAATACAAATTTAAAAACAAATTTAAAACAAAACCCTAATTTAATTAATTTAAAGCCCAAAGAAAATGATGTCGGCCCAGTATAATTAAAGTGATAATCCCTTTTTCTTTTTGTTATCGGTCGGCTTTCCTCTTTGCTTGTGAAAGAAATGGTGCTCATTCCTTTGTTTCTTTGCTCGAAAATTAGGGCTTTTGTTCACTAGAGGCTGCCGACATTAAATTGATCGAATAAGTGATTTTCCATTCCTTTCTCTGTTGATCGACTGTCACTATGAGTTTCTCATGGCTGCTTCTATTTGATCAAGTTCGATTCGAAAGTTTTGTATGTAATTTATGCTTTTTTTTGGTTTACTTGTTAGCTTGCTTGAACTTGATCTGATTCGAGTTGATGATTATTATTTGTTGCTTGAACTCGAATAGTATTTGCCGATGATGTTAAACCTTTATATAGGGTTCAATCCCCTTTATTTTTGTTCGTATGAATTTGTTTGAATTTGTCAATCGATTTATCTCGACCACTTGATCTTCGTTTGGATGTTTGAGATTGATTCTGACTTGTTCCAATTCGTATATATTTTGCTTGGTTGACACGGTGTTGAATTCTCTGTTTCTTGGCCACCACAGTTTTGAATTCGAACTTGATTTTGGTTCCGTGAATTTCTCTTTGTGCTTATTGAACTTCGGCCTTCGTGGTTGAACTTGCTACTGCTGGTGACTTTGTTATCACTGCTTTGACTCTTCATTGACCGTGTACAATTGCTTTCTTTTTGCTAGTTGACTTTGACATGATTTTTCATATCTGTAGCATACTTGACTTTGGCATTGCTTTGAACTGCAGTCATTAGTTGTCTGGTGGCATTTGATCTTGATGTTGTACTTGATTCAATCGAGTCTGGTACCTTTTGTAGCATTGTTTCTTCATGAGTCCACTGTCCTTGGCTTAACGAACTGTTTATAATTTTGGTTTGTGGTCATCCTGCTTTGCTTGATTTTGTTCACTGTTTCATTGTAAGCCTGTTGATTCATCACTGTTTATATATGTACATCAGTGTATGTTAGCTTGTCTGCATTGGTTGTGTACTTTGTTGAGTTCCCTGTGTACATCTGTTTCACTGTTTGACTTGAAGTCTGATCTTCATGTAGCTTGGTTGCTTTCCTCTGATCAGTTGATGTTGAGGCTGTTGTAGTACCATAAATCTTGTTGAATTATTTGAGTCTGGTCCTTATGCACATGTATAGTTGTTGTATACACTTTGTTTCTTTGGCCTGATTTCTTTGTGCATTGACTTCATGTAGTTTGTATTGGCTTTCTCTGTCCACTGCTTGGTTGGCATTGTGTACTTCATGACATGTTTATATATATACATGTGTTTGTGAGAAAATAATTGCTGCATCCAATTTACTGCATATATACTTGAGGCTGTACATTTGAGTCTTGTGCCTTGTCTGGTTCATATATATATATATATATATATATATATATATATATATATATATATGTTTGCAGTCTTATTTATTTGCTTGAATTTGTTGAGCTTGGTTTGTTGGTTCTTGATGTTCTGGCCTTCATGTATTCATTTGTCTGGATTTGAGTTTGCACTGGTTTTGTTCATGTTGTGGTCTGATTTGTGCTTGATCATTACATGTTGATTTTTGAAATTGTACTTGAGTTGAATCCAGTTTCAAAACTCGGGTTTGACCTTGTGCTTGTGTCGTGACATTATTTTTATTGCACTTGAGTTGAAGCCGACTTTTGGGTTTGACATGTGCTCATCTGTCCCTGTAATTGTATCAAGTGTATATATCGGTGTGCACGGCCTTGTGGCATGTACAGTGATTCACTGTGCATGTCACAAGCTGTTCGTGTATGATGAATTCAGAATTAAATGATGACGAACAACCCAAATAACTGAGGCAAATAAAATTTTCAAAATCACATTTTATTTTATACTGTAAAAATATTTCTTTTTCAATTTTACTGCATCAGTGTGTATTTTTGCAGATTGCTCAAATGCTGGATTCAATCTGGAATGGAGTTGAAGAACAAATACGAGTGTATGAGTGAAATGTAGTGAGGATAACATTGTAAATGAAAATTGTGATATAATCAAAGATTGTATTGATATTGAAATTGTATATATATAGTGAGAGCCCAAATTTGTACTATTCAAAGTTGTAATAAATATTTGTTTGAATTTAAATTCTGTGTTATTTATTTTATTCGGCAAATATTTATTTAATCTGTGAAAATAATAACAAATACATTTAAATGAAAATATATATATATATGTTTATTATCATCAAACAAAAATCATATTTACGTATATTCAACAGATGCTACTATCAAATCTATTTCCACAGGTACAACTAAAAATGCATGTATGTTGTGATTAAATGTAGGCCCACTTGGATGTGCATATGTACTCGTTAAAATAAAGTAAAATACCGTAAAATTTTCAACGACAGCCAGTGCATAGAAAATATAACATAACTATAAATTTTGAAAAATTCTATTTGTGGGCACCACCCTGGTTTATTAGATACGTTTAATAATCTTTTATGTTTCGTTTATCCGCAATTGCCTACAACAACCAACCTTTTGCTAATTCGTCAAAAAGAACATTGAATACCTCTCTTTTATCGGGTTGCATAACAATTATCAACGCTTCACCAAACTCAAATTCTCCTCCTTCTTCAATTTATTGACGGCGAGCAAACATATTTGCGTAGTTTACAGAATTTCCTGTAAAATCTATAATGTTTTTGTTGTGGTACGTATTCGGACTTTTAAATCCATGCAAGATTTTTTTATATGTTTCTTATGCATTCGATCAACGATCTCGCACAGCTTCTCATCGGTTTCTCTGAGACATCTTCTCCTACCGCTACATGATTTATTAGCACCAGAAGAAGTTGGAGTGTCCCGCATTGTGTGTGGATAATGGACGTACATTGGTAAAAGAATAGCCTCACATCGTGAAAAATAATGAAGGTGGAGTGGTATATATATGAGTTTGGTTGCATGTAACAACAAGATATTCATTTTGTTATAATGTATTGACCAAACAATAATTGCCCTATGGAGGGATGTGTGGACGGATCCTAGAACTTTAATATGGTATCAGAGCCGATGGTAACTCTTGGTACATTAGACAATGCGCAAGAGATTTGTAAATCTTGCAAGCATTGTGTCCGTGTAGCGGAAAATGCATGGATGGATGCAAGCTAAAGTGGAGATTTGTTGGGGTGTTATGCACTGTGTGTGGGTAATGAGCGTACATTGGAAAAAGAATAGTCCACATTGTGAAAAATAATGGAGGTGGAGTGGTATATATATGAGTTTGGTTGCATGGAACAACAAGGGTTTCCTTTTGTTAAAATGTGTTGGTCAAACCATATGTCCCTCCACGGAGGGACGTGCAGACAGATCTTAGAACTTCAACAATGATGAATCAACGGGTGCAATTTGTTGCAATGGAGGATTGTTTGGTGAATTCAAATTTTGAATTTGTCCACAGTGAGTATTTGTTTCATCAAATTAACTATAAAACCCATTAAAAGCCCTTGTTTATCAAATTGGTTTTGTGTAGGGGGAGGAGTTTATTATTGCGGTGGTTTTTCGTTTACGACATGTGTATACGATATTTGTCCAACTGCATTCATCCCTTCAAATAATTGTTGTGCCAACTTCAAATTGTTAATCAGTCCACTTTTATATTTCAAAACAACATGTCCAAACCCTTACAAATATAATCATAAAAAAAATAAGAGCATTGTTATTGACACTCCAGTTTTAAATATAAGAAGGCTAAATTTTATGAGCATTCCGTACAAATTCAAACTGCTATAAGGGGTAGACATCCTATTAATAAAACAAATATTTTTACCTCCTTTTCCCATAATAAAAATATTGAAATCCTAAAAACTTTCATTTATTCTCTCATTCTCCTTCCTTTTTAAAAAAGAAAATAATGGAACCAAGCTATGACGCCCCACCCCGAGACCCTCACTAACAAAGAGTATTACGGAGTAATACTGTCTCCCAGTGAGAGAATATGGCTGGTTAGGAGCGACCATCCATGAGCTTTGTCTTAAGCAAGTATTGAATATGTCGATTGGGTGCACTATTTTTTTTCTTTTACCTTTTTCATGTGGATCGACATACTCAATAAATGTTTAACACAAAACTACGGTGGCTAATGGATCTATTCAGAACAAAATACAACAACAACAAATATATATATATGTATATGTATGTATGTATGTATGTATGTATGTATATGTGTTTGCTGTTCTGTGATATGTTGTATAAGAAATTCAACTTGATCTTCATAATCATGCACAAACTTTGTTGAGAAGGGATGAAAAGGTGATTTCCTAACCTAATTTATCGTGCATTTTTTAAACTGTGGTAAATTATGATTTAATTACCGTATTAAATCTTTTCTTGAGTTTAAATTAACATTATATCTTTATCATTTGCAATTCCATCTGGAAGTGAGTAGGAATTTTACATTATTTGATTAGTGATTTTGGATTAAAGGTTAATGATATAATTAAGTGAAATTAGGTTAAATAAAAGAAAAGGCAATCAGGATAATTTAATTGTAATTTTATGTAGGGACAGGTTTAATTAGTATCCCTCATAGTAAAAAGCTTTTAAAAAGAAAACGGTCCTCTCATATCAAGAATTGGAGTGTCAATAACCATTTACAAAAATAATAATAAAATATTAACATATGCAATATAATTAAAAACTATAACGCATGTATAAAATATTTTTACACGACCATTTCGCTATTCCTCGCCGTCTATAACAATTTGTCTTTGAATATCCCCACTAGATTCGATTTTATTGTGCAACTTTTCCATTTAACCCATTCTACTTAAGACTATCGAATATATGTTGGATTTTGCTTTCGTCTTTCTATGCAATGTACGAAATGTTTTCTACAGCTCGGTTGAACTTTTCCGCTACAGCTTTGTGCACTCCTCTTTTACTACTAGCACAAGCAGCGTACACTTATATAACACATTTCAATAGAATCTGAATAGCTTCAGACGACCAATTGTGTGGACTCTTTCAGTCGTTATGCGACATTCTGAAATTTTAAAATTACAAAAGTATGCAAAAATTCCAAAAAACATATATTGCAGATACGAAAAAATATACTTAGAAATTTAAAAATATACCTAAAAGGATATTCAAATTGACGGGTATAGGTTATTGATTTCTTGCATTGAAGGTGTGGAGTTGGAGGTGATAAAGAAGGAATATATAGAAGGTAGGAGAAGGAAGAAGGAGCCGTTTGGGAGTGAGTTAGGAGTGATAAAGAAGGAATAAAACCCACCCTTTATGGATAACCATCCTCACGACTCCGTTCAACATTGAGTCGCCATCATCGGAACCAAACTCCTTTCACCATCAAGTTGTCACCAAAGTCCCAAAACTATCATCGTGCTACTATGCCGCCATCAAACACCAAGCGAACAAACAAACACCTTTAACATGACTTACAGAGCCTTTACTTCTCATCTTGGAAGTTGCACTCCAATCCCATCAACATAAATAACCCAGTACCAACCTATAATATCTTGGCATCGAATTATTTACTTAGCCAATCTTGGCTAAGTTCAATCTCTTGCTTCTAGTACTTCATTTCCCAAGTGCCTTAGACCCGACCCATCCTCCAAAATAGCTTGGCATCACTCTAAAGCCCTAATCTCCAAGTTCTAGAAACAACTCGGTATAGTGGCTAATACTTAACCAATTTCCAGAATTTAGCCTTTATCCATTTCCTCTAGCCATTCCCCAGCGAGACATCAACTTAGCGAATAATTTTGGTCCCTAAAAATAACTCAACACCGACTAAAATAACTCGGTGCCGACCTATTTCCTTAACCCCATTCTTACTACTACTTGTAGCTTGGGTTCCTCCTATGCTCCAGAACTCTTCCTCCGAGTTTCGT
The DNA here is from genome assembly GCA_030737815.1 of Allium fistulosum. NCBI lineage: Eukaryota > Viridiplantae > Streptophyta > Magnoliopsida > Asparagales > Amaryllidaceae > Allium > Allium fistulosum. The sequence continues at coordinate 1,532,917,949 of CM060902.1, forward strand.
CAAATTCCGACTATTTTTGCCTTCGATTTGTTGAATTTGCCAACCCATTCTCCAAGTACCTAAAGCACTAGCAAACAACATCAAAGTACAATATACAATCATAGGAAATCATGCATATACATAAAGAAATACATAAGAATGTGATAATCAAGCAAATCTAAATCTAGATCTAACTTTTACACTAGCATATGCATATAAGTACAAGGGATCACAAAACCATTTAAAATCCATTTTTAAACCTTTAAATTTCGATATTGAACATGTATGAAAGTATGATTAAGGTTAGAAAAAGTTTTAAGGTAAAATCATGTCAAAATTGTCATTTTTAACTATATAAACATGCATTGTAGAGTGAGAGGTCAAGAACCACTCACCAGATACTTAAAATAACAAATTTTCTCCTTAAATCTGAAGTAGATAGCAAAGGAGATGAATCCAAATCAGCAAAAATGATAACTAAAGCTTTCCTATGCCAGTTACACCTTTAGTTAACGATTTGACAAGATTAGAAGGAAAAGATGTGATTTTTGATGAAACTAGAGTTAATAGAGGTTTAGAGCTATTTTGGTGAAAATGGAAATGACTTAAATCAGTTCCTATAGCCTTTCCGTAGCACAATTTTTCAATATGGGTTAATGGGCCTAAGCACGGGCTTAGTTAATTGCTCGTTAAAAACTGGCCAGCAACAGCCAAAACTTAAAACAGCTATAACTTTCAAATAATAAGTCCGTTTTTATATTATGACCACTCTACGAAATGGGATGCCATCATCCTAAAGCAATAGAAGTAGTTTGAGATGCTAATTCAACAACTGTCAAATGTTATAGTCTAAACAAGGTTTTAAGGGTCAAAATTGTCACATGAAAATCGAAAAAAATCTTAGATGTGGAAAATGTCCCTAAGAGTCACTTCTCCAAAATTTAGAGTTATAAAACCTCATATGAATAAAATAAAAATATTTTACGATCCTCCAATATAACATCCCCTACCTAGAGGCCCAAAGCTAAGCGCTACAGATGCTGCAGTCATCTATAGCATTAACTTCGGCGGCTAAATACAACTATGTTAATGGTATCCATAATATCGAAAGCACATGAATATGAAACAAATCACAGAATTTAAAACAACATTTTTCATTACATTTCAAAACACATGTTCCATAATCAAATTACACAATCCCATAACGTTTCCCAGGTAAAGATAAATATAATTATTACATAAATACTCCAAGAGAGACATATAATGATGCCCCCTTGGATGCCCAGAGTACTATATATTGCCATAACTTGCATAATACACACAACATAAATAAACAAAATAGAACTGCAATTCTAAATAGCTACCCGTCAGCCTCGTGCTCGTCTTCGGTAGCCTTACTCGTCATCCTACTAAAACCTGAAAACCTCAACCCTCGGCCTACTCAAATCAATTTTGAGCACCCGAGAGTTTAAGGGGAAAACATAAACTTTGAGTCAGACATAAAGCCTGGTGTGAATAATACTATACATCTCGATTATTTAATGTAAGTGAAACCACGCCGCTTAGCGGAACGGGTTTCTCCTCACTAACATCCTTTTAAAACATATCTTCTACAAGTCTTTATCCTGCAACCAAAATTGGTTAAAAACTATAAAGAATCATTATGTAAACATACACATCAGGTAATAAATGAATTATCTGTTTGGATACTATAGTTTTTAGACTAACTACTATCTTTGGCTGACTTGGGCCTACCAGACAATATAATCAAAATTATCTAAATCTGTTAGACACTCCACTTCTGGACGGTCTGTCCTTAACTATTTGTTAAATACTTCTCTTTTGGATGGTCTGTCCCTAACTTAACTTCTTCCAGGGTCACCTGATCCTAATGGTTTTGCGGGATCACCGATAACCTATCTGTATACAATAATATTCCCTTCTGTCTGTAATCATACATTTAACCTTACTTGTGACAAAGCCCTACACACTGGAATTTTGGACTAAATTAGCTGGGGCTAATAGCTAATGTATAGGGCACGACCCTATACCAGTCCCATCTGGTATTCTAACATCTGAGTCATTTTACTTAGGGTTAACTACCCTTTAAATTTTCCTTGAAAACCTTTTCAAACTGATTTAAAACCTTAAATCAAACTTAAACAAGGAAAATACATATACAACATGCTTTACTCAAAATCACCTTGCCATGTTATACATATATACATACTTTTATCAAATCTTTGTTGATGAAAACATTTAAACCTTTGAAAGTACCTCTTTCGAATCCATTTAAAGTACCTCTTTCGAAACCAAGTAAAACCCTTCATTATAACATAGGTCGAAAGGCTAAAACCTTCCTTTCGAAACCGTTTATAGAAAGCTTTTGAAACCATTGAAAAATCTTCCTTTTGAAAGCTTTAAATACCTTAGACATCTTTCTCTTAAAACCTTTAAACATTGCCGTTAGAAACCTTTGGAAAACCCCTTTCTTTCAAACCTTTAGAAACCCTTGGGGAACCACCCCTTCAAAACCATTCTTTAAACCTTTTGAAAGCATCAAACCTTTATAAACACAAACCTTTCGAAAGCACTTGGGTTCAATTTAAAACACGTGGAAAAACACCTTTCAAAACCATCTAAACCATCTTCTTTGAAACCATTTGGGTTATACTTCAACAGAGAAAAAGGTCGTTAAAACCATTTAAGTCGAAAGCCTTCCTTTCGAAAACAACTCCTAAGTAAAGAAGTGATGGTGTCGAAACCACCCTTCCGAAAGCATTGGAGAAGTTGCCAAGTTTTAAAAGCAAAGTATACCTTCCGAAATCATTGACTTCGAAAGGTAGAAAAACAGCAGCTATGGGTTTTGATCCATTCGAAAGCATTACTTAAAACAAAAGAACGCAACCCATTCGAAACCATTCCTTTGAGAACATTTGACCAGGTCGGAAGCCAACCCAGTCAAAAGCACTTCCTTCAAAAGCAAAGCAGGCGCTATTTCACTTAAAACAAGGGCATGCTTCGACCCCATTGGAACCCAGTGTTTCGACCCAGTACCCTCCGCCTCTATCCAATTTGCTACGTGCCAGGTGCATTGATACCATGCGCATTAGTTTCGAAAGCAGTGGTGGCGGAACACCTAGGTCCGAACCCCTGGTGCCAAAAGTGGTAGAACATGCTAAAAACAGGTAAAATTTGGTTTTTTAACTTAAAAGAGAAATACTTTTTCAACTAACCTGCCTTGTTTGTCAAAATTCTATTGGTTGCTAATTTTCTTTTCTAAAAGTGCAACCAAGATTTCAGAAATAAACAAATAATTTTATTTACAAAATAAACCTTCTTCTTTTATAAATATATAAAACATTTAAAGCCCATACCTTAAATAATTTTATATATTCATTACAACACTTAGGAAAATTCTTCAAAAAATCCAGAAAATCATTTTCAATATGTTTTCTAACATATATAAATTTCAGACCCAAATAATTAATTATTTAGCCATAAATAATTTGAAACCCAAAAAATCATTTTCCTCACTAGAAAATAATATAAAATCCACATAATTTTAGAAAATTATGAATATCGAAACTCATCTCTAAAATATCATTTCTGATCTAAATCTAAAATTGCAAGGCATTTGGATGTCATTTAATAGGGTTTTTACATCAATACATATCATAAAATCCATATGAACAAACATAAATCATCAACAAGCGTATATAAACTTTTAATCATTCAAAAACATAGCATAATCATGCAATCAAGTTCGGATTTTCCTTAAAACTGAAAACCAAAAGAAAAACGAGATGTAGTACTTATTCTCCTTAGCTTGAGATTAAAGAGTTCGATATTTGAGTGAATTTGATTTTTGATTTAGCTTCTTCCGTTAGCTTTCTTCCTCTTGCTCTTTAATATGGTTGTCAGCCTCAATTTAGTTTTGAATTTTGTAAATGAACATATGAAATGGCATGGCTAAGGGTTTAGGGTATTAGAATGCTTATTTTTCTATTTTACCCGTCCTCTATTCACTTTAGTTTACCTTAGTTCATTCATTTTCTAAAGCACGGCTACCCCTTAATTAATTCAAACCTCAATCCGCTAATCAACACATTATTTTATTTAATTTAGCTAATTAAATATCCTAAATAATGTTACTAAAAATTAGGGTCATTACAGACTCCCCTCCTTAAAGAATTTCGTCATCGAAATTACGATAAGGTACACAACCAGTCAATCAAAAAGGCAAAACATACCATCATACAAATCAGGATAAGTGTCTCTAATCCTGCTCTCAGTCTCCCAAGTATAGTCTCTCTTATAGTCGCTCCATTGGACTTTCAATAATCTAACTATCTTGTTCCTTAGCCTCTTTTCATCTCTCATAACTATGCCAACTGGCTTTCTAACTATAGTCAAGTCCGGTTCTACTACTAAATCATCTAACACAGTCGATGCAATAGTAGTCTCCGGGTCTCTAACATACTTTCTAAGATGAGAAACATGGAAAACACCATGGACTCCAACCAAACTGCTCGATAACTCTACTCTATATGTGAGTTTCTCGATCCTCTCAACAATAGGAAAAAGTTCAATGAACCTCGGTACCAACTTTCCCGATCTTCCAAATCTGATCTCACGCTTCATCGGTGACACCTTCATAAAAAGATGATCTCAAACAGAGAACTCTAAGTCTTTCCTTCTTCTATCTGCATAATTTTTCTACCTAGACTGAGCCTCCTTCATTCTATCTCAAATCAACTCAATCTTCTCTGCAGCTTCTCTCACTAAATCGGACCAAGAACCAACCTACCCTCGGTCTCTAACCAACAAACGGGAGATTTGAATGGCCTTTCATACAAAGCTTCAAACGATGCCATCCCAATACTAGTCTGATAACCATGTTATACGAAAACTCGACTAAATGTAGATATTCCTCCCATGGTCCCCCAAAGTCTAACACACAAGCTCTTAACAAATCCTCCAAGATCTTATTAATTCTTTCTGTTTTCCCATCAGTCTCTGGATAGTAAGCGGTACTCATCATGAGCTTGGTTCTTAAAACCTCTTGTAGACTCTTGCAGAACTCACTAGTGAACAAAGAATTCCTATGACTAACAATACTACTAGGAATTCCGTGCAGTCTAACAACATTCTTCATAAACAACTTCGCCAAAACAGGTGCCGTCCTAGTTGACTTAATTGGAATGAAATAGGCACTCTTGGTCAATCCATCCACTATGACCCATATGCTTTCATTTCCTATACTAGATCTTGGCAATCCGTCAATAAAATCCATAGAAATAGAATCCCACTTCCATATTAGAATATCCAATGGCTGAAGCAATCCACTCGGCTTTTGATGTTCAGCCTTTACCTGTAGGTAGTTCATGCACTGCTTCACCCATAAGCCAACATCCCTCTTCATCCCTTCCCAGAAGAAACTTCTCTTCATATTCTGATACATTTTAGTTCCTCCTGGATGGATAGTGAACTTCGAACGATGACATTCCTCCAAAACTTCTTTCCTTATGTCTCCCACATTCGAAACACATAATCTCCCTTTCTTTCTCAACCACCCACTCTAATTAAGACTGAAATCCTTTAAGTCGTCGCTCTCCATTCCATCTCTTAACTTCCTGATAAATTTAGCTAAAATTGGATCTTCCTCTTGTTTAGAAGCTATCCTTTCAATCATTACTGGTCGAACTTCTAAACAAGGCAACACATCTCTTTCTCCACTAGATCCAACCTCAGATCTACACTACACTCTACATGCTGACAATACTTCCAAATCCTTCCACTCAGCTATCATCGCCAACACTGCATTCTAATGCTTCCTGCTAAGTGCGTCTGCTACCTTATTTTCTTTCCCTGGTGTATACTCAATCCCAAATCATAAGCAGCACTCTAACCATCTCTGCTGTCTCATGTTCAGCTCCTTCCGATAGAACAAATACTTCAACGACTTATGGTCCGTATATAGCTCAAATCGCTCTCCCAAAAGGTAATGTCTCCATGCCTTCAAAGAAAAAATAGTTGTAGCTAACTCCAAATCATGCGTCAGGTATCTAACCTCATGTGGTCTAAGCTCTCTAGAAACATATGCAATCACTTTTCCTCTCTGCATCAACATAACTCCTAATCCAGTTCCACACGCATTTGTATAAACTACCAAATCTCGATTCCCCTCTGGAACAACTAAAACAATTGCATGGGTCAATACATGTTTCAAGCTCTAGAATGCTTCCTCACATTTCTCGGTCCACATAAAATTCACATCCTTTCGCATTAGCTTGGTCATCGGTGCTGCTATTGGTGAAAAATCCTTTATGAACCTCCGATAATATCCTGCCAACCTAAGAAAACTCTTTATCTCAATCACTATCTCAGGTCTCTTCCAATTACTCACTGCTTCAATCTTAGTCGGATCTACAAGCAACCCTTTCTCTGAGACTACATGACCATGAAACTTCACTTCCTTCTTCTACAAATGACATTTCGAAAACTTCGCCTTCAGCTGATGTTGCCTCGGCGCGTCAAACACAACTCTAAGATAAACTTCATGCTCCTTCTCATACTTAGAGTATATCAAGATATCATCTATGAAAACAAACATGAACCTATCCAAGTGCTCTCGGAAAGATCGGTTGATCAAATCCACAAAGAATGTCGGCACATTAGTTAGTCTGAACGGCATCACTACCCTTCGTACGATCCATATCGAGTCCTAAACGCCATCAAAGGTATACTATCCTCTGCTACTCTAAGCTGATGGAAACCTGTTGCTAAATCCAACTGAGAAAATACCTTGGCTCCACTCAACTGATTGAACAAATCGTCTGGGCAATGGATATTGATTCTTTATCGTCCTCTCATTCAACTTATGATAATCGATACATAGCCTTAACGATCCGTCCAGCTTCTTAGAAAACACTGCGGTTGCTCCCCAAGGTGAACTACTCGATCTGATAAAACTCTTGCCTTTCAAATCCACCAACTGCACTTTCAACTCCCTCATCTCTATAAGTGTCATCTTGCTTGGTGGTCTACTCACTAGTTCTGCTCTTGGTACCAAATCTATCCAAAACTCAATGGCTCGTTTCAGTGGTAATCCAACTATAGGCTCAAAAACATCTGCAAATTCTCTGAACACGAAAATTCGATTCAACTCGTCTTCCAACTCCACAACACCCAACAAAGCATTCACCTCACAACTAGGGTTTTCTACGGTATAAACTACCCGGTCACTACAGTTAGGGCGTCTAAGCGATATTTTCCTATCATGGCAAAATATCCTAGCATCATACTCACTTAACCAATCCATACCCAATATAATTCTGAACCCTAAAGTCAAACACATGCAAATATAAAACAAAGGTATGACCTAACAAATTAAACTCTAAGTGGTCACACTTCATCCCAAGTGTCGCATACCCTCCTATTGGATTTGCAACCCTTAAGGAAGTAAGTAAATATGAGGGTTCTAGGTTAAGCTTACCTACCAAGCATCGAGATATAAAAGAATGCGATGCATTAGTATCAAATAAAACGCTAACAGACATACCACGAATCTAAAGCATACCTCCCAAAACAACCTTTCACTTCTCCTGCACTGTTGGCTTTGATGTAGCAAGCTCCAATGCATACACCTTGCCCTTCCCATCCTTAGCAGGCTCTTTGCATTGATTCTTATAGTGGCCTATCTAATCGCAGTGGAAGCATTTGATGTTCTTCTTCTCGATCACTTCTTTCGCCTTTCCAGTACGACACTCATGAGCAAAATGCCCCTTCTTGTCACACTTAAAACAAACCACCTCAGACTTCCCTTTCTTCACTGCTCCACCCTTTTGAGCACCCTTCTTGTGAAAGAACTTCCTCTTTTGGCTCCGCCCAACCTGGACCTCCTTAGCTTATCCTTCTCCAGACAAGCAAGCATCTCTTTGTGTCACAATGCCATCTCCACTACCACATCACAAGGGTCTCCAATATGCGTTAAGGTAGCCCTTGCCAACTCAGGCTTCAATCCCCTGATAAAATTTTCATTCCTCTTCATCGCTGTGTCCACAGTAGCATAACCATGTCTAGCTAACTCTTCAAACCTACTAGCATACTCCAAAATAGTCATCTCTCCCTGCTCTAGCTCAGCAAACTTTCATATCAAAACAAACTGCGCCATCACCGACATGAACCTCTCCTGGAATCTCCTCTTAAACTCCGCCCATGTTGTCGTTTCCTCGTCCACATCAGCTGTCACACTATTCCACCAAAATAAAGCTGCTTCTTGAAGCTGCCTTGAAGCAAGCCACCTTTTCTACTCATCATTGAGCCCCAAGCTAGCAAATATCCTTTCATAGTGCAGCAACCAGTTTTCTACTTCTATAGCATCTTCAGTCCCAATAAACGGCTTCCCTCCAAGTTTGGCATAATCACCACTCAAGTTAGCATAATGGTTAACCACTGGTGTTTCATGAACTCAACCTGCAGCATTTCCTCCAATAACACCAACAGCAATTCCAGCTTGCATCATATTCACGAAAAACTGATACATAGCTCCCATATCCACTTGTGGGACTCCAGCGCCAACATTTTCAGCTTGAGCCTAACCTCGGTTCCTTCTCGTATTTGGTCGGGCATTTCCATTTGTGGTGGTGCTGTCTCCTCCTATGTTAACTCTGATTCTTCAAGCATCCATATCTGTATTCAAGCCTCATGAGATACAGAAGAATAGCCTAAGAGTGATAGGAGAATGGAGATATAGCGTATACTTATATATAGCAAATACAAGTACGTTACTATAGCATTATCCTATACCTCGATCTCACTCTAATTTCTTAGAATTATGTTTTCAAAATCATTTTTAGTTAAAGTTTTTCATAAACTTATGCTCTGATACCAAGTTGTAACATCCCCTATCTAGAGGCCCAAAGTTTATGTTGTAGTCATCTACAGTGTTAACTTTCGGCGACTAAATACGGCTATGTTAATGGTATCCATAATATCAGAAGCACATGAATATGAAACAAATCACAGAATTTAAAACAACATTTTTCTTTACATTTCAAAACACATGTTTAATATTCAAATTACACAATCCCATAATGTTTCCCTGGTAAGATCAAATATAATTATTACATAAATACGCCAAGAGTAACATATGATTATATCCCCTTGGATGCCCAGAGTACCAAATATTCCCATAATCAGCATAATACACACAACGGAAATAAACAAAATAGAACTGCAACTCTAAATAGCTATCTGTCAGCCTCCTGCTTGTCTTCGGTAGCCTTATTCGTCATCCTACTAAAACCTGAAAACCTCAACCACCGGCCTACTCAAATCAATTTTGAGCACCCAAGTGTTTAAGGGGAAAACATAAACTTTGAGTCATACATAAAGCTTTGTGTGAATAATACTATACATCTCGGTTATTTAATGTTAAGTGAGACCACGCTGCTTAGCGGAACGGGTTTCCCCTCACTAACATCCTTTTAAAACATATCTTTTGCAAATTTTTATCCTACAACCAAAATTGGTTAAAAACTGTAAAGCATCATTATGTAAGCATAAATCATCAACAAGCATATATAAACTTTTAATCATCCAAAAACATGGCATAATCATGCAAATAAGTTCGGATTTTCCTTAAAACCGAAAATCATAAGAAAAACAAGCTGTAGTAATTATTCATCTTAGCTTGAGATCAAAGAGTTTGAGATTTGAGTGAATTTGATTTTTTATTTAGCTTCTTCCTTTAGCTTTCTTCCTCTTGCTCTTTAAAATGGTGGCCGGCCACAATTTAGTTTTGAATTTTGTAAACGAACATATGAAATGGCACGGCTAAGCGTTTAGGGTATTAGAATGCTTATTTTTCTATTTTAGCCCTCCTCTATTTCACTTTAGTTTATCTTAGTTCATTTATTTTCTAAAGCATGAGTACCCCGTAATTAAATCAAACCTCAATACCCTAATCAACAAATTATTTTATTTAATTTAGCTAATTAAATATTCTATATAATGTTACTAAAAATTAGGGTCATTACATAAAGCACGGATTACTACAGTCTCCCCCTTTTGGAATTTCGCCCTCGAAATTCCTGAATAAATCAAACACGATTACCCCTCATACCTAACAATCATATGCAGCCATCATACATATCAAACAAGCAACCATATAATCCATAATGTAGGTAAGCCTATACTAGCTACTAAACAACCCTATATGCTATAAAAAATAAAAGCAAATGCGATAAATGGTAGGCCTTATCATATTAAGAGGTCCGAATGAGTGGCCTCGTGCTCTTCTCGGTTTCCTAGGTGCAATCACCTTTACGTTCGCCCCATTAAACCTTCACTAACTCCACCGAGTTCCTCCTAAGTTGTTTCTTATCACATCTAACAATATGAACCAGCCTACACGGTCTTGAAGCTTTTGGTTTAATCTCGATATCATCTAGCTGATTCAATGTGATCGTTACGCCTCAGTCGTGCACAAACTTCCGCAAGTAGGAAATGTAGAAGACATTGTGCGCACCCGCCATCTTCTGAGGTAAGTCGGCCCTATGTGCTAGGTTTCCAATCCTCTTTGTTATCAGAAAATGACCTACGAATGTAGGTGCCAACTTTCCCTTATTACCGAGTCAAATAACGTTCTTCAGACGATAAATCTTCACAAACACTATATCATCGATGAAGGATTCCAAATCTCTATGGCTCCTATCGGCATAGCTCTTCGGCCTATCTTGAGCAACTTTCATTCGCCGTCGAATGATCTCTATCTTCTCTAAGGTTTCTCTGATCATTACTAGTCCAAGTATCGATTTATCGCCCATTTCCCATCAACACGAATGGATGTTACACGGTAGCCATATAATGCTTCATACAGTGCCATACCGATACTACATTGATAGCTATTGTTGTATGCGAACTCCACAAATACAAATGATTATCCCATGAGCCTATAAAATCAAGTATGCAAGCCTACAGGAGAAATATACGATTCGCTCTCTCGATCTGCCCATCCGTTTGCGGGGGATAAGCTGTACTAAGATGCAGCTCGGTACCCAGTGCCTCTTGTAAGCTCTTATATAACCTTCTAGTGAACAACGAGTTTCAATCGCTTACAATGCTCTTTGGCACACCATGAAATCGTACAACCCATGTCACACACAACTCGACTAGTTTGGCTGCCGTCCTTCTTGACTTGATGGGTATAAATCGAGCACTTTTGATCAACCGATGGATGATGACCCAGATGCTGTCGTACCCTGCATGAGTCCTCGACGTCCGTCGACACTTGCTTCCACTTCCATTTGGGAATTTCAAGCAGTTGCAACACCCCACTTGGCTTTTTTCGCTCTACCTTCACCAAATACCAGTTCATGCATTTCGAGATCAATATCTTGCCACCCTTCTTCATCCGCTTCTTATAATAGGTCTTTTTCATATGACGTTACATCTTATTACTACTGGGATGTATAGTTAACCTAGAACGATTGCTCTCTCGTAGCACTTGATCTCGTAATCCATCAACATTGAAAACAAATAGTCTTCCATTCTTACGGAGCCAACCTTCTCGGTCGAGTTTGTATTGCTTCATATCTTCAGACTCTACATCTTCTTATATTTTCTCCATGATCTTTGCTAGTCTAGCATCTCGCTTCTGACTAGTACCGATCCGCTCAGTCAGAGTAGGCCTGATAGTCAAACTTGCCAACGTCTTTGATTCTAACTCGCAATGGGGTCTGAAGTCATAGCCGCAGTATACTCCAACTATTTCCACTCCATAAACATTGCTCCCAAACTGGCATGTCTTCTACTTAATGCATCAGCCCCATTTCTTTTACCAGGTGTATAAAAAATGCTAAAATCATAGGAGAATGAGAATTCCAACCATCGCTGCTGGCGAAGATTGAGATCCTTTTGGGAGAAAAGGTACTTTAAGGATTTATGGTCTGAGAACAGCTCAAACCTTTCTCCTAATAGGTAGTGCCTCCAAATCTTCAAAGCAAACACTATAGTCGTCAACTCCAAATCATGAGTTGGATACTTCCTCTCATGTGGTTTCAGCTGTCGAATAGCGTAGGCGACAACTTTTCCCTTCTACATCAACACCGCACCTAATCCAGTACCACATGCTTCTGTATATACTGATAGCTCCTCATTCCTACTCAGAATGGTCAATACCGGTACACTCGTCAATCTCTCTTTTAGACTGAATAATGCATGCTCATACTTTGCGTCCCAAACAAAAGTTTGATTCTTCTTCATCAAATTAGTCAACACACTGCTATCTTCGAGAAGTCCTCAATAAAACATCCATAATATCCTACCAATCCTAGGAAACTCCTTATATTTGTAGCATTCTTGGGTTGTTCTAATTCTGAACCGTTACCATATTGGTAGGATCTACTGCGATGCCCTACTCCAAGATGACATAACCCAAGAATCTTACTTTCTTCCTCCAGAAGTGACATTTTGAAAACTTTGCTTTCAACTTGTGCTTCCTTAACACTTTAAGCACAATCCTCAACTATTTCTTGTGTTCTTCCTCTATCTTAGAATAGATCAAAATATTATCCACGAACACAAGCACGAACTTGTTTAGGTGATCCCTAAAGACACGGTTCATAAGATTAACAAAGTATGTTGAAGCATTGGTTATCTCGAATAGCATAACCAACCACTCAAGGAAACCAGACGGTGTACGAAACACGATGATCGACACACTCTCTTTCGCTACTCTCAACTGGTGAAATCCAGTCGCAAGATCCAATTGAGAGGATACCTTCGTACCATGGAGCCGATCGAACAAGTCATCAATATATGGGAGTGGATACTTGTTCTTCTTCGTCACTTATTCAGCTTATGGTAATCTACATACAACCTCATAGAGTCATCTGCCTTAGTAGCGAATACTACGGGTGCAACCCACTCAGATATACTCCTACGAATGAACCCCTTCCTCAGTAGGTCATTTACTTGCACCTCTAACTCCTTTTTCCTTTGGGTGCCATATTCCTCACAGGCATAACTATCGGCCTTGCATTGTTTCACTAAGTCCATCTGAAACTTAATCTCTCTATGCGGTGGTAATCCGGTCACTTCCTAAAACACATCCAGATACTCTCTAATGAGAGGCACAGATGATAATCCATCATGTGAAGTCTCAAGAAAATACAGAAAGCTAACCATTGCATCATCCTTTGGTAGACAACTAATCACTATCGTCCACCCCACCACAGCCCCAGTCGTCATCAACAACTTCTTGCACTCCACTACTACTGCAAACTTACTTAGCCTGTCCATCCCCATGATAATCCCAACCTCGATGAAATTCAAAACAAAGCAATCATAAACAAAAGATTATCCATGACCCAATAAGATAAAACCACGACAAACCATGCATAGGCTAGTGAAGCCTCTAACAGGGTTCGTCACAATCAAAGCTAAGTCAACTATTTCGAGTTTTAATCCTAGCGTATCTACCATATCACAAGATATAAAAGAATGTGAAGCCCTGGTATCGAATAAAACATGTATGAGAACATCGTAAATAGAAAGCACACCTTGAATAACAACGCCCTTCTCCTTCTCTTTCGCCGAAGGAGCATTTGACGAAATCGGAATGGCGTCTAAAGCATATGCCTTAACAACCGTTTCTGCTACGGTGGTTTCAGAAAATTCTTTAGTATATGTCCATGTTTTCCATAGTTATAACACTTCTTCTTCCCATCAGATTTGCAGTCTTTGATTAGGTGACCCTTGTCTCCATAGCCATAACAAATAGGATCCCATTTAGCCTTCTTCTAAATGTTCTTTTCCTAAGACTGCTTCCTCTTTCTATTCCATTTCTTCTTGCCTCCACCGCTTTGTCGTGGTTTTAGCTCCTTCTTAGCAACAAAAATTGATTTGGACTTGGGGTACAAACTCTCCCCGTGAAGATCTTTCTTGATAAGTCTTTTGAATGGCTCATTGATATGATTAACCAACTTCTCCCCCAAGTAGTCATCCAAACCCATAATAAAATTTCTCGGTCCATCTCAACGAAGTGTCAATGAATGACATCCCATACTTTGACAAAGTATCAAACTCAATAATATATTCAGGGACACATGGATCTCCCTTCTTTAAATTGGTAAATTTCATGAATAGCACCAACTTCTGAGTAGCCAGAACAAACTTCTCTTCAAATTTGGCTTTGAATTGGTCGCAAGTGAACTGATCCTCAGGCATAGCAATGGTAATGATATTCCACCAGTTCATGGCCCACCCTTGAAGTCGTCTAGAGGCCAGCTTCTTTGTGATGCCCCACCTCTATACTCACGCTAGCCAAGGACACTACTAAGTAATGCCGTCGACTAACATGAAGAATAAGGCTGTTGAGGAGCGACCATCTGTGTAATTGCTTTGTGCGAGTACCGATATGTCAGAAAATATAACTTACACTTCATTTCAAAAGGAAATCCGACATATCAAATAAAAACTCAAAGCTACCACACAGTGGCTAAATGGACCTCGGAAAAAAATATAGAAATAAACATAACACAAATCAGTAACAGACATTCATATCACAACAAAGAAGTGTACATCAAAGTAGTGGTAAAATAAGATCCACTACATCATAAGAGAATAGATACAAGTGCTAGGCAAAAGAAAAATTATACATCAAAGAGTCTATATCTCAAATGTATAACAACAAAAACTACTAATCTAAAATAGTTAGCCAAAAGTCAGGTGAAGGACCCTGATAAGAAGTCAAGCAGGAGCACTGGAAATACCTCGGTCTGACTCGAGTATTATTTAAGAAGAAAATAATAAACAGATCAGTCTAGCTATAAATATCAGATGAAATGATATAGGATAAGAGATATGACCAAAAACGTATGATAACATAAATGTCATATTGTATCAAGTATACATCAAATAACAACCAAAAATCATACAATATCTCAAATCATCTATAAACACCAAAATCAATCACGTTCTTTAAATAATTCACCAAAACACAAATATTGACAAAACATATCAGTGCCAATCCACGAGGATTGGTGAAACACAAATTCTAGAAATCACAACCAGAAATCCAGAAATCTCAAAAGGGGGAAGGCCTATCACAAACGGGAGTATGAAAACTCACCAACACGTGTATCACAAACGGAACGCTATTCCATGGTCGCTAACCATAAACCGAACATCGACGCACCTAGAAAGATACGCCCCATGCACAGTCGAAGATCGACGCACCTAAAAAGATACGCCTCATGTATAAACTAACATCGATGTACCTAAAAAGATACACTCCATGCCTAGTCGAACATCGATGCACCTAAAAGATACACCCCATGCACCGACTTAATGAGCTGATTGCTCCATGAACGGTCCAAAGACCATGGGTCGCAAGCCTATAAAAATGAGACGAAGCTCAAAAGAACGGGGTATAGTCCCCCACGTGGACAAAGAGACATTGCACAATGCTAGTCTAAATCACAAAATGATCATCATTGATCATCAAGAAGTGTCGATTACACTAAGCTAGTAAATATAAGAGTTTAGCTTCATGTCCCATAACCACTTGCTTAACTTAAATATTTACGAACAGATTGTAGATTTCCACTCGAATATTGTCACAAGAGTTTCAATCGAACAAGTCCAAAATTAACCGACGAAGTAAACGCAAGCGTTTCATACCACTTGTTTTACTAAGCTGTTTAATTAGATTCTCATACGAATGAGGTAAAGGTTTGTATATACTAATAGATTGGAAAACGGTTTTATAAACGAGCTTTGTATTAAAAATAGAGTTGAAATCATCTTTGTGAAAGAGTTTGAATATTTACTACTAGTATAGAAACCTTTGTATTTTAAAGTGACAAGTCATAGAAATGATTGTAGAAACAATCAATCATCAAAATTCATATACGAAGACGTGAATCAAATCTAAAGAAATCGATACCGAATCCATCAAAAATGGATATCCTCAATAATCCCGAAAAAGAGGTCATCAAAATCGATAATGAACGATAACAACAAATCAGATAATCACGAATCGATTAACATTGGAATCTCAAGCAAAATAAGTAAATGGGGCTGAAGCAAGAAGGTCAGTCGACTGAACCAGGTGGTCAGTCGATTGACACAGGGATACGAATTCTGTATCCCTTGGGTCAGTCGACTGACCCAGATGGTCAGTCGAATAATACAGACCAAGGCAATTTCCTGGGTCCTGGTTCAGTTGACTGACACACTGGTTCAGTCGACTGAACCTGCTTCTAAGGAATTTCCTACCTTCTGGTTGAGTCGACTGAACCACTGGTTCAGTCGACTGAACCTGCTTCTGAAGCACATTCAGCCAAGCCCCCTTGTGGGACAAAAGTCCAACGAATCATGATCGGACGAGCCACGGGCGCTAGGGGTTTATGCCAATCGGCAACCCAGCCCTATAGGCTCCTCGATGCTTCACCGAAAACATGTTCAAACATCCATAAAAGGATTTTCACAAAATTGGACTAAAAACCAAAAATTGGAATATTCCCCAAATCAATCCAAATCAAAATCAAATGAACATGTAAAGATGTTAGGAATTTATACCTAACAATTAAAGATAGTTATAGACATAGATGTGAGATAAAAATATCACCTTTAAACCCAAAAACAATGAATGAGAAGCTTAATCACAAAGGAAAGATCAACACTATTCACTTCAACCCAAGAAGCTTGAATCTAAGCTCAAAAGAAGAACATTCCCTTAGTTAGGTTTAGGAAATTTCTGAAATTGAAGAGAGAATGAGTTGGAGAAGATGAAGAGGATGCTTACCTAAGCTTCTCATTGACTTCTAGCTTGAAGTTGATAATTCCTAAGAGAATTAGGGCTTAGGATTTCTAATTCTTTTTCTCTTCCCTCATTTTTATCTAAAGCTTGAAGGTATTAGGAAATGAAAGTGAATGAAGAGAAAAGGGGGGTGGAGCTAGGGTCTTATGTTAGGTTATTGGGCTAAAACCCAAACTCAAAGCCCTAAGTGAAAAATAGCCAAATTCACTCAACTCCAAACATATCGATGTTTATACTCAAAAAGGTCGCAAACACCATTTTGAACTCAATGGAAGTGGTCTCGAGTCCTAATTCGACTGTTTGTAAAAAGTAGCTTTCGGACTATAATCCGACTAACGATGCTATATTTAAATATACAATCGTAAAATATGTGGGTTGTTACAGACTCCCCTCCTTAAAGAAATTGCGTCCTCGCAATAATTAAGAGGAAAATAAAAAGTAATAACCATAAAAGCATATCAACACAAAAGAAAATTTGAAATAAGAAGTTCACCATAAAGAGCACGAAAGAGTAAGTCCGGATGTGTTTTCTCGATGAATTCTCAAGATTCCCAAGAGAAATCCTTAGGATTTAAGGACCATTGAACTTTCACAAGAAGAATATCTTTATTTCGAAGGTGTTTAATCTCCGAAGTAATGATACGAATAGAATGTTGCTCATAAGTCAAATTTGGTGAAACCTCAATCTCTTCAATTTACACCGGGCTCAAGAATAAAAATCGGAACCCCTAAGGTATTTCTGTAGCAGAGAGACATGAAAAACGTCATAAATAGCAAAAAAATTGAGCCAGTAATAAAAGGCAATAAGCCACGGAACAAATACGTTCGGTGATGGGAAATGGACCAGAACATCGAGGTGCTAACTTTCCCGATCAACTGAAACGCACAACACCCATCATAGGTGAAACACAAATGAATACCAATAAAATCTGAAAACCAGCTTCTCACCGGCTTCAAGCCAACACGAAGGAAATCGGCATAGCCTTCCGTAGAGTGCCTCGAAAGGTACCATACCAATACAAGATTGGAAGCTATTATTGGAAGAAAACTCAACAAGAGAAACATGATCTTCCCAACTTCCACCAAAATCAAGAACATGTGCACGAAGAAGATCTTCAAGAATTTGATTTCACACGCTCTATTTGTCCATCAGATCAAGGACGATAAGCGGTGCTAGAATTAAGCTTTGTTCCCAAAGCTTTTGAAGACCTTACCAAAATCCACTAGTAAAATAATGGATCACGATTGCTAACAATAGAAGTAGGAACTCTATGCAATTTAACAATTTCTTTGACATAGAGTTTAGCCAAAAGAGGTACGGTCCAAAAGAGAAGGACAAGCCTCAAGGCTACACAAAACAAGAGATGAACATAAATTGGATTCACGATCTAGAATCTCACAAGTGGATAAAGTCTCGAGATCATTCCATACGGATATCATCATTGAAACAACTGCTTGTTGCTTTCGGCTAAGGGCATCGGCAACATGATTACCCTTTTCCGGAGTACAAAGAATATCAAGATCATAAGATGCAAGAAACTCGAGCCAACGTTGTTGACGCAAATTATGTTCCTTTTTAGAAAATAAATACTTCAAAAACTTATGATCGGGGTAGAGAACAATTTCTCTCCCAAAAGATAATAAGCCAAATTCTAAGAGCGAAAACAATAGCCACGAGCTCTAGTTCATGAATGGCATATCTAGTCTCGACAAGCTTTGATTGTCAAGAAGCATATGATAAAACACATTCCCTTAGCAAGAGAATGGCACCCAAACCAATACGACTAGTATCGGTAAAAGCAATAAAGTCTTGATTCCCTTTGAGAATCGCAAGAATAAAAATATCGGAAAAGAGTTCTTTTAAATGATCCTCTTTCCTGAAAAGCTAAGACTTTCAAAATTATAATTAACTTTATGCAATCATCTTTTTAGAAAAATTTACTTTTTACAAGTCAATTTATTGTGTTTGGCTGTCTCATCATAGCGTTTAGGAGATTCCTATCGATAACGTTGATCAAGCGCACCGACCAGAATTCTTAAAGCACTCAATAGGCAAAATAACACAAAATCATCTTCTATATGATAAACATGTCTCTTATAAAATTTACAAATATTCTTTGCTCGTTTTAAGAACAAAACCCAATCATACTTATAAATATCTTATTAAAAAGATTTGCAAATTTTAAATTTGTTATTTTCATCTATAATCAGTAAATATAAGAATAAACTAATCGAGATATTCGTAGAATACTCGATTTACAAAATGGATGAAATAAGGTAGAGGGTTCGTCAAACCAAATGACATAACGAACCACTCACAAAAATCATAACGAGTGCGGAATGCGGTAAGTGGAATGCTAACCTCTGCAACTCGTAGCTGATGAAAACCGGTAGCAAGGTCGAGGTGAAAAGACCTTAACGCCACACAAAAGATTGCTTAGGTGATAATCCTAAGTCAAGCTCAAATATATTCCGGAAAATTCACAAATTACTTGAATGAGAAAAATAACATCTTCTTCATCAAGTGGGTTTAAAGAATAAAATGTTGCCACCAAGTTTGGAAATCAAAAATCTTTAAAAACAATAGAAATCTGCTTAACAGATTGAGAATGTCGAAGATAAATAGTCCGCATTGGACATAGGATATGGTCTTCATAATGATTAAGCCAATCCTTTCCCAAAAATCAATCTCGAAGCCTAAGTAACGCATAACATGCAAATCAGCTCGAAAAGAATAATCACATAAAATAATCTCGACATTTTCACAAAGTAAATTGAGTGTTGCGGATCCATCAATCGAATTCGCAATTCTCAATGAAGTCATCAAGACCAAAAAATTAAAAAGAGAAAGAATCATCAAGTTCTTTTGATATAAAATAATGAGATGAACCTAAATAAAAAAGAACTCGAATAAAATAATCACAAAACAAATATCGTCAAGGATAGAATGAGAAATACCATGACCAAGAGAAGTGCTAGTAGAGGTTTGCACAACATTTAGCTTTCCCTCCTTCTTGCTTGAAGTATGGGACAGCAGATATATGATGACTCAAACTTTTGCAATAGCGATAATAAATGGGTTTCGGACACTCATTTGCATAGTGGTCCATAGAATCACAATTGTAGCATCGTCCACAACTAGTGGTAGGAGTCTTTTCTACAAAAGTTTCTTGCTTCTCTTTCTTATCGGGATTGGGGTCTTTGAACTTTATAGGCCTCTTCATGTTATTGTTGAAGTTCTGTTTGGCACCCACAACTTCAACATTACTTTCATTATCGGCCTCTTCAAGTCGAAGAGCGATATCAATAAGCTAATCAAAAGAAACTTCTAGTTTCAGAAGCAAAGGCTTTTTAAGGTTCTTATTCAACCCATAGACGAACCTCTGATTTTTCTTCAATGGGGTATTAATATAATCGACCCCATATTTAGAGAGAGATTCAAAAGATGCGACGTAATCCGTCACAGAAGATTCACCTTGAACAAGGTCAATAAAGCGTCGGGCTAAAGTTACTTTGTTAGCCTCCGACATAAACTTCAATTCGAATCTTTCCCGGAATTGCTCCTAAGTAAGATCCGCTTCGGTAATTTCATAAATCAAAAGCTCATACTAATCTAATGCTCTTTCTTGGAGCATGCTGGAAGCCACTTAGACTCGAAGTGAATCAATAAGATCCATGCGGGAAAAGATGCGATCGCATGATCTAAGCCAAGCTTGGATTTCTATAACGTTTTCGGATCCCTTGAATGGCCTTCCACCCAAAGCGGTATAATCTCTACACAAGCGTGCAAACCTGGATTTAGGGTGAGTAGGTGCTAGAATGGGTCCGGCAGCTCGGGCATTGTTCACAAAATCTAAAAGTTGTTGAGCTGACATAAATACTCCATCCTGAGGAGTAGCACTAGATTGACCGGCGCTGGGACGGCCAGGTCTAACCATTTCTCTTCTTTAAGAAAGAAAGAAAAGAGGAAAAAGGTTATTCTCAAAATGAATATCAAACAAATTTTGATTGATAAAACAAGGCATCATAAAGAATATAGGATAGAACGGTACGAAGACTCGAATCAAATCCTATGGCACGATTCCTAAGAAAGACTTAGGACAATGATCCTTGCTAGATTATTCTACATTATTCTGAAGTTTGGCTCTGATACCATGCTATGACGTCCCACCTATATACTTACGCTAGCCAAGGACACTACTAAGTAATGTCGTCGACTAACACGAAGAATAAGGCTGTTGAGGAGCGACCATCTGTATAATTGCTTTGTGCTAGTACCGATATGTTGGAAAATATAACTTACACTTCATTTCAAGAGGAAATCCGACATATCAAATACAAACTCAAAGCTACCACACAGTGGCTAAGTGGACCTCGGAAAAAAATATAGAAATAAACATAACACAAATCAGTCACAGACATTCATATCACAAAGGCGGAAACAGATATGAATATAACACAAAGAAGTGTACATCAAAGTAGTGGTAAAACAAGATCCACTACATCACAAGAGAATAGATACAAGTACTAGGAAAAAGAATAATTATACATCAAAGAGTCTATATCTCAAATGTATAACAACAAAAACTACTAATCTAAAGTATAGCCAAAAGTCAGGTGAAGGACCCTGATAAGAAGTCAAGCAAGAGCACCTGAAATACCTCGGCCTGACCCAAGTATTATTTAAGAAGAAAATAATAAACGGATCAGTCTAGCTATAAATATCAGATGAAATGATATAGGATAAGAGATATGACCAAAAATGTATGATAACATAAATGTCATACTGTATCAAGTATACATCAAATAACAACCAAAAATCATACAATATCTCAAATCATCTATAAACACCAAAAAGAATCATGTTCTTTAAATAATTCACCAAAACACAAATATTGACAAAACATATCAATGCCAATCCACGAGGATTGGTGAAACACAAATTCTAGAAATCACAACCAGAAATCCAGAAATCTCAAAAGGGGGAAGGCCTATCACAAACGAGAGTATGAAAACTCACCAACACGTGTATCACAAACGGAATGCTATTCCATGGTCGCTAACCATAAACTGAACATCGACGCACCTAGAAAGATACGCCCCATGCACAGTCGAACATCGACGCACCTGAAAAGATACGCCCCATGTATAAACTAACATCGATGTACCTAAAAAGATACACCCCATGCCTAGTCGAACATCGATGCACCTAAAAAGATACACCCCATGCACCGACTTAATGAGCCGATTGCTCCACGAACGGTCCAAAGACCATGGGTTGTTAGCCCATAAAAATGAGACGTAGCTCAAAAGAACGGGGTATAGTCCCCCACGTGGACAAAGAGACATCGCACAATGCTAGTCTAAATCACAAATGATCATCATCGATCATCAAGAAGTGTCGATTACACTAAGCTAGTAAATATAAGAGTTTAGCTTCATGTCCCATAACCACTTTCTTAACTCAAATATTTTTGAACAGATTGTAGATTTCCACTCGAATATTGTCACAAGAGTTTCAATCGAACAAGTCCAAAAATTAACCGACGAAGTAAACGCAAGCGTTTCATACCACTTGTTTTACTAAGCCATTTAATTAGATTTCTCATACGAATGAGGTAAAGGTTTGTATATACTAATAGATTGGAAAATGGTTTTATAAACGAGCTTTGTATTAAAAATAGAGTTGAAATCATCTTTGTGAAAGAGTTTGAATATTTACTACTAGTATAGAAACCTTTGTATTTTAAAGTGACAAGTCATAGAAATGATTGTAGAAACAATCAATCATCAAAATTCACATACGAAGACGTGAATCAAATCCAAAGAAATCGATACCGAATCCATCAAAAATGGATATCCTCAAAAATCCCAAAAAAGAGGTCATCAAAATTGATAATAAATGATAACAATAAATCGGATAATTACGAATCGATTATCATTGGAATCTCAAGCAAAATAGGTAAATGGGGCTGAAGCAAGCAGGTCAGTCGACTGAACCAGGTGGTCATTCGACTGACACAGGGATACGAATTCTGTATCCCCAAGGTCAGTCGACTGACCCAGATGGTTAGTCGACTGATACAGACCCAGGCAATTTCCTGGGTCCTGGTTCAGTCGACTGACACACTGGTTCAGTCGACTGAACCTGCTTCTAAGGCATTTCCTGCCTTCTGGTTCAGTCGACTGAACCACTGGCTCAGTCGACTGAACCACTGGCTCAGTCGACTGAACCTGCTTCTGAAGCACATTCAGCCAAGCCCCCTTGTGGGACAAAAGTCCAACGAATCGCGATCGGACGAGCCACGGGCGCTAGGGGTTTACGCCAATCGGCAACCCAGCCCTATAGGCTCCTCGATGCTTCACCGAAAACATGTTCAAACATCCGTAAAAGGATTTTCACAAAATTGGACTAAAAACCAAAAATTGGAATATTCCCCAAATCAATCCAAATCAAAATAAATGAACATGTAAAGATGTTAGGAATTTATACCTAACAATTAAAGATAGTTATAGACATAGATGTGAGATAAAAATCTCACCTTTAAACCCAAAAACAATGAATGAGAAGCTTAATCACAAAGGAAAGATCAACACTCTTCACTTCAACCCAAGAAGCTTGAATCTAAGCTCAAAAGAAGAACGTTCCCTAAGTTAGGTTTAGGAAATTTCTGAAATTGAAGAGAGAATGAGTTGGAGAAGATGAAGAGGATGCTTACCTAAGCTTCTCCTTGATTTCTAGCTTGAAGTTGATAATTCCTAAGAGAATTAGGGCTTAGGATTTCTAATTCTTTTTCTCTTCCCCCATTTTTATCTAAAGCTTGAAGGTATTAGGAAATGAAAGTGAATGAAGAGAAAAGCGGGTGGAGCTAGGGTCTCATGTTAGGTTATTGGGCTAAAACCCAAACCCAAAGCCCTAAGTGTAGCCAAATTCACTCAACTCCAAACATATCGATGTTTATACTTAAAAAGGTCGCAAACACCATTTTGAACTCAATGGAAGTGGTTTCGAGTCCTAATTCGACTGTTTGCAAAAAGTAGCTTTCGGACTATAATCCGACTAACGATGCTATATTTAAATAAAATATTTAAATATACAATCGTAAAATATGCGGGTTGTTACATTCTTCTTCATGGAATCATCTATTTCCATATCACTAAAGATATGCTCGTAGGTGTCGAAGCAATCCTGCACATCAATAGCCGACTCTGTTCCAAGGAATGGTTTGCCTCCCAAGGTGGAATAATGTTTGCATAACTTGGAAAAGTCAGCTCTCGGCGCTTGCACTTGAGAACCACAAGTAACAACAATACTTGAAGTGGCTGCATGGGCATTTTGAAGCATGTTCATCATCATTGCATTGAATGTTGCTTGTAAATCAGGGTTAGCAGCCCTCGAGCCCGCTTCTTCCTCAACTCCAGAGATGGAGTTCCTCACAGTGTTTCTTATTTTCTAGCTCATTCTTGATCTGTAATAAGAATGGTCAGCCTCTCAGAAAAAACTATGTTAATGTCACCCCGTAAAATTTAATAAGACATTAGTAATTAAAATAAAGCTAAAAGTGGAATTTCTATAAATTTTAGAATTTGGTCACACAAATTTGGTCAAGGAAGTTGCATCACTGCATCCGTGGAAATTTTTTGATGAATTTTCATATATAATATGCTGAAAATGGAGTTTGTATGGAGAAGTTACGGACGTTTGAAGTTTTCAGATTTAAAATAATTTAAAATGAATTTGAAATTTAAATTTTGAATTGTGGGGGAATTTCAAAATTATGAAATTTGAATTGGAATATTTACTTAAGCTGAACAAACATTAAGGAGAAATTAAAATTAACAGTGATTTAATTGGAATTAAAAACAGGTAATAAATCAACAAAATAGGAAAATAATCAAAAGTTTCTGGTTGAAACGAGGCTGTTCGACCGCCTTATTGGGCCGGTCGGCCGCTTGTGCCGACTTCCCTGTAGTAGCAATTGATGGTCATGCCTTTTTAGGGCATACATGCCCTGATCGAATGGCCCGGATTCATTTGGTTTTGATCTAATAGTCCCCGTTTCTTCCTACCTCTATAAATAGACCTCTAGACCTACACTTTTCCTTCATAAAATTTTAGGAACGCTAGTGAACCTCTGTCAAAACCATTTCCCTTAGTGGTTCATAAACAGTAAACTTTTCTTGTAAGTAATTCTAGTTTCTATTCTCTAATTTAAATTAACCCTTCTTCTCCCTATCTTCTGATTTCTGTAATCTAATTTATGAATACAATTTATTTGTTGTATATTCAAAAAGAGGAAGATTTAGCTTAAATTAGGAGTGGTATAAATCAGATATGTTCTTCTTCTTTGGGTTTCAGAATTAATTTGGATTTTCCATTTAATGGGTTAGATGTTTATTTTTTTTATTTCTAATTCTATTCCTCTCTAGTTTCTGATTCTAAATTTAATTTTCATATACAATTAACTTTGTTGTATATTCCAAAAGAAGAAGATCTGAAAGATAATTAGGCATGGTGGAATCAAATATAGTTAGGAAGCAAACAAATCTCTATGAGTGGAAATTTCAAGTTTTTTATATTTTTTTAAATTGACTATTATTTATTTGTATTTAATGAATGCCTTGGGAAATTTTAGAAACGAAAACATAACATCTAAAACCCCTAAAATTTCCCTAAGTAAACATCAATCTTTGTATATGTTGGAATTGTAATTGTTTTTGGTATTGGTATATTAGAATCTAATTAATTGTTAGAATTAGATAATCTATGGTCAATTCAAAATATTTTTACTCTTTTGAATTGAAGTGTGAAAGGGTTCAAAAAGAAAATAAATTAGAAATGGTGTGTAAATTTTGAATTGAATTGTTTGTAGTTTACATTGTTTATTTCTACCACTTAAATAAATAAGGAATTCCTTTCTCACTTCAAAATGTGGTATACAAAGGTTGAATTGAATATAGATGATCTAATTTGTGTTGATCTATTCTTTAAAACACAAAAGAAATGATAGTGTATTAATGTGGAATGAGTATAGATATTCCATGTTTGTATATATCTATTTTATTTGGCTATGGTAGTAGCAGCTATTGTTGGAATTATAGATTTGTATGAGATTTATATTTCAAAGTACCTTATAAGTGAATTATTATCGAATTATTGTAACGTAATGATTAGACTGTAAATTCCATGCGTATATGTGTGTGTATATATATATATATATGTGTGTGTGTCCATATATATATATATTATAACGTATTGATTATAGCGTATTAAAAGTGATAATTAGTATTATTAGAATAGTTAAGTAATATTAATATGTAGGAATGGAGTTAGAGTAAATTAAGGAATTAATCCTTAATTAGGGGCATAATAAGGTGATGCCTTATATAGCCATAATTATTATTCGTGTAAGTATATAGTGGATATACATATAAATTGTGACTAATTTATAGGGATGTGAGATTAGTCCAAAGCTACATTGAAGCCTGCCCTGTTAAATCTGGCTACCAACGGTTCGACTAATGTGGGACATGGTTTATAATAAATAACTCCAGTGGACATGAGGGTAGTCGCAATTCTGTAGGTAAACCTGTCCGGTTAATTTGGCTACTAGTATATATGAATGTCGGAGTAATGTGAAACGTCGCATGTGGCTTACGAGTCATAAATTGCATTTTGGATATAATAGGTGAAATCCTTGAGGGGTCTGCTTCTGTTTGAGGTATTAAGTGGCCATGGTAGGGTCTCCCTCTTTCTTAGGTGAAGTATTAAGTGACCTATTAGGATTTCTTACGGTGTTAGTGAGGAGGAACCATGTTGGGACCTGCCTTTGGGTTAGGTCTTAATGACGAGGATCTAGCTATTTTATAGGTCTTAAATGATTAGAGTTTGCTTAAGCCCCATTAGAAAGGTAGTAAGTGGTTTGGGTATTTCCTCTAACATCGTATATGCTAGTTACATAAAGTTGTGTAGTTAGACTGGAAAAGCTTCGGGCTTACAGTTGACTTTTGTGTAGTCAGGCTGGAAGGGCCTTCGGGCCTACAGTTGACTTTATACAAATGTTA
This sequence comes from Allium fistulosum, assembly GCA_030737815.1. Lineage (NCBI taxonomy): Eukaryota > Viridiplantae > Streptophyta > Magnoliopsida > Asparagales > Amaryllidaceae > Allium > Allium fistulosum. The sequence continues at coordinate 1,532,944,824 of CM060902.1, forward strand.
TATAGTTGGACTTGAAGAGCCTTCGGGCTTACAGTTGACTTTATATGTATCTTGTGATTTTATACGTAAGACATATTTCTTATTTATATAATACTGCCCAACTACAATTATGGTAAATCATGAGATTTTCATTTCATCAAACATCTGTTGTTCTGACCTACTACTCATTACAGCACAGGTTAGAGAGAGTAATGTTGTTTTAGGAGACGAAGGTGGAGATGAAGACTTGTGGCAGTTATCTATCTATTTATGCTTTTTAAGTATTTTATTTTACCCAGTTCAGACAGTTGTGTTACAAACTTTAGAGGTTTTATGTAAACATGTTGTAATGTTTAACATGTTATGTTTCTGAAATAGTTTTCTTTATGAAATGGGTACTTGTTTCAAATATTATATTTTATCCATTCTGCTGTGAGATTCTGAAAATATAGATAGATATCTCTATGTACTGTGTAATGTTTTAATTTTATCATCTTAACAACTCGCCTTGACAATGGCTTAAGGTTCAACGGGCTTTTATTGTATCGAAATTAGGTCCATTTTGGAGTGGGTATTTGCAAGTATGCACTCTCTTGTGTGTGTGCGTGCGCGTGTGTGTGCGCGCGCGAATTCTCGATCTAGCTTAGGGTGATAACTCCTTCCCTGTCTCTGTTGGACCACAATATCAACTTAGGTTAATCATGTAACCTAAGGTTTGATATCAAATGTAACGACCGCTCCACCCTAGCGGCACCCAATATACATAAGATATTGCGCTGCTGACGTGCCCGACCGATGGAACGGTCATCAAGGTTTTAAAATGAAATAAACATCACAGAACCCTTTGTATATCTCACAGCACATGGAATAAAATATAATATACATCATATATACAAAATAGGAGAGACAGTAATAAATAAGTGATCGAAATATTAGAGTACGGATTCATAGAGTTATACAACAAGTAATAGAGTTTATACACAAAATATACTCAACTAACTGTCCCATAATAATAAGCAAGCACTGTCAATGCTCCACAGTGTTGCACAACGAAATAAGCATAGAAATTCATATATAATATGGGATAGCTCCATCCAGCTCGCTCTGCACAGCTACTGTGTCGCACCTAGACCTGCTATTTAGTTTACTCATTTAAGAGTACCCGAGATATAAGAAGCAAAACATAAAACCTCGTGTCAGACAATAGTCTGGTGTGAGTGGTAAATGAATCTCCAAATAGCATATAAGTTGATATAGTAAGGATAAGGGTATACGAACCATACCTGACCTATCCCTGCAACTAAAGAGTTAGCACATAACGAATAAAATATGCTACTCTACAAATATAGTAAAGATACACTGCAAACCAAGTGTGATAATGGGTGTCCAAGTATCCTTATCTCCAATACCTATCTACAATGACATCCCCAGAGCGATAGACTATGAAAGAACAACCAAGATAACTATAACATCCACCAAACAATCCTCACTATCACTCACTCAATGTACTCTGGATATATGATAACTTGTATGACCTTTCAACTGCTAGGGAGTAATGGAAATCTCGGTTTCCAGTGTACTCTTTTTAGCTTGAAGCTGATACCAGACCCATTTTATCGGTCCTGGGTACACAGATCCACTCAACCGATCTGAGGTATCCTTTCAAAGTACCCATGAGCATCCTCACAATACCCCTGCTTTGAGTACATCAGAAAACACTCTGAATATCAACAATCCTTTAGCATGCGTATCCGAGCCCTTTCTTTGCTCCATCCAATTTTCATTATCATCGAGGAACCATTCAATATTCCTCCACTCCATGATAGAACTATTTAACCGTTCTATCCATGGGTCACCTTTATTAGAACCCGCACTTTATGGATAGCCATTCTCACCATTCCATTCAACATCGAGCCGCCATCATTGGATCCTAACTCCTTTTACCATCAAATCGTCACCAAAGTCCCAAAACTTTCAACGTGCTACTATACCCCATCAAACATCAAGCGAACAAACAAACACCTTCAGCACAACCTAAAAAACCTCTACTTCTTATATTGGAAGTTGCACTCCAATCCCATCATCATAAATAACTCGACACCGACCTATAATAGATCGACACCGACTTATTTACTCAACCAATCTTGGTTAAGTTCAATCTCTTGCTTCTAGTACTTCATTTCTCAAGTGCCTTAGACCCAACCCATCCTCCAAAATAGCTCAACATCACTCTAAAGTCCTAATCTCCAAGTTCTAAAAACAACTTGGATGGTGGCCAATACTTAGCCAATTTCCAGAATCTAGCCTTTGTCTATTTCCTTTAGCTATTTCCCATCGAGACATCAACTCGTCGAATAATTTTTGCCCCTAAAAATAACTCGGCACCGACTAAAATAACTCGTTGCCGACCTATTTCTTTAGCCTCAATCTTGCTACGACTTGTAGCTCGGGTTCCTTCCATTGTCTAGAATTCTTCTTTCAGGTTTCATCCAATTCTGACCATCTTTACCTTCGATTTGTCGAATTCGTCAACCAATTCTCCAACCACCTAAAGCATTGGCAAACAACATCAAAGCACAACATACAATCATAGAAGATCATGCATATACATCCGTTCATACAAGCAACACATAAGAATGTGATAATCAAGCAAATCTTAATCAAGATCTAACTTTACCACTAGCATATGCATATGTGTACAAGGGATTCCAAAACCGTTTAAAAACCATTTTTAAACCTTTAAATTTCATCACTGAACATGTATGAAAGTGCGATTAAAGTTAGAAAAAGTTTTAACGTCAAAATCATGTCAAAAACATCATTTTTTAACTATATAAATATGCATAGTAGAATCAGAGGTCAAGAAACACTCACCAAATACCTAAAATACCAATTTTTCTCCTTAGATCTGTGGTGGACAGCAAAGGAGATGAACCAAAATTAGCAAAAATGATAATCTAAAGCATTCTTAGGCTAATCACCCCTCTAATCAATGATTTGGCTAAGATTAGTAAGAAAAAAGTGATTTTTGATGAAAGTAGGGTTAATAGAGGTTTAGAGCTATTTTGGAGAAGATGGAAATGACCTAGATCAGTTCTTATAGCCTTCCGTTAGCACAATTTTCGAGATGGTTTAATGGGCCTTAGCATGGGCTTAGTTAATTACCCATTACCCATTAAAATTGGCCAGCAGCAGCCAAAACTTAAAATAGCTATAACTCTTAAATGATAAGTCCATTTTTCTACTATGACCACTGTACAGAATTGGAAACCATCATCCTGAAGTAATGGAAGCGATTTTAGACTCTAGCTCGGCTCCTATTAAATGTTATAATCCAAACAAAGTTTTCAAGGTCAAAACAATCACATTGAAAATTGGCAAAAATCATAGACCAGTAAAATGTTCCTAAAAGTCACTTTCCAAAATTTTAAAGTTATGTGACCGCATACGAATAAAATAAAAGTATTTTACGTTCATTTGATACGTAAAATTTAAAAAGAAAGGACTGTTGCCGCATCGGATGCGGGAAGCATGCCAAACATAACCTACAAACAATACCTTAGAAATAACTGTAGGTATAAAGAAGTAAGGAGTAAATTATTTTTTTGTTGGAAGTACAAAATACTTGTGCATTGTGAACATTAAATATATAGCTTACCGTACATCAATCATATTGATTAAAAAGAGAAACCTTCAATAAAGCACTATTTCTATAATCCATTAGTGATACATAAAAATGACGAGTTTTAAATGCTCATTAATTTATCGTATAGTCAAGAAATAAGTTGTAAAATTTTTGCAACTCCTTGCTACTAATCATATGTATCAAATAAAATTCCTAGTCCTGATTTGTTCCATGCAAAGCTGCAAGGGGTAACAAATTTGGATAAGTTGATGCAGCAGCCGATGTGAACGACAGAAATTGAGTACATGAAATTGACATGGCTGCACTAAATTATTGGGTCCTTAGACTTATATAAATTTTCCCATATATTTATGATATAGTTATTAGTACATCACAATAGTTTGTTAATATTTAAATATGAATATATGATGTTTAGTTATGTGCATCAAAGTAATTTTCACTATCGTAATTATAAGAATTATGTACTTTGGAATACAGATCTATCATGTAATGTTCCTAAATGATTATAGATTAACACACACTTTTCATAAAATGGGTAAATATCGTTCGATTTGGGTGTTTGAAGCTAAGATTTGTGGCCGAATTGCAGAAGAACATACATAGACACATACACATATAACTTAATAATTAGGCATAAGATAGCTTGTCTACATTTTATGCAAAATCTTACGAATAATGAAGAGAACCTTACATACTCTATTTAACTTAATTTACAACATTGACTTGAAAAGAAACAAAAACTTGCTACTTTTCAAAAGATGAACCATGCTATTTTACTGTGAAGTTTATTTTAATAACCTTTAAGTCATTCTGGTAAGGATGGTATTTTTATATGGAAATTGAATACTATAGATACACACTAGGGAACATAAGGACAAATGAATTATCCTCACAGTTCATTAAGTGGAACTTTAATAGTTACTCCGAAAATATATTGCGTAGGATGAAGACCATGTTATTTCAGCTTTTATATACCAACCAGGAATGCCTAGATGCTTGAAACTTTTTGTACCTTATATCTAAGTAATATTGCACCACATTATCTTCTTGCATCACTCAACTGCAAATGATAATATTAATTGAATTTGAGTGTTAGAATTTTCTTTAAATATAACATTGAAGCCTCCCTTGATGTGATAATGCATTTACATTAAATTGAATGATATATTACATACTTTGTTTGATGAATACTTTTTGTTAGCTATTAATTATCTCTTGTGTTTTGGATGGAGCCACCCGATAATAAGAACTTTTGTAATGTATCTATCTTAACCATAAGTGGAGTAAGTTCATACACACACAACTATTTTAAGTTTACACAACCTCATGTATGTTCAAATGTGCAAAATTTTGTCATATAATCAAGACAGATATATTAGATAGGGGAGACACTAATATAATCAAATGAACCATCAATAAAAACATCAAGGTGCAATAGGTTTATAAGAATATACAAAACATAAATAGTAGAGTTTATGCATCTCAATATCCAAATAAACTCCAATAACTATCTCTTATAATACTAAGTACTCACATAACTCTATAGTACTACACAGTGGAATGTAAGTGATAACAAACTCCAAAATATAAATATATGAAAACATAGTCTCTTTCTCATCCTCCACACAACTCCATGCGCTATCTTGGATCTGATATTCCTAATATACTCATTATGAGTACCTGAGATAATAAAAGGTCAAACATAAAAGCTCAAGCCAGACAACAGTCTAGTATGAGCATATGTAACACCCCATATTTTGGAGGGTCTATAATATGGAAAATTAAATTAAATTAATAATAAAAAAGAAAATAATTATATATTTTAATTGCAAGAATTACATAAGGAAGATTTGATTAATTAAGTTTGAGATACTTTAAAAGGTTAATTGAATGGACCAAGGGTAAGTAAAACAACTAAGGATGACCTTGTTAGTGAAAATAAATAAGTTAAATTTTGAATGAGATGGATTTGTGTTACAAGGAATGAATTGGTGACTAGGCTAGAAGGGATATTAGCCCAAGCCAAAAATCATCATCCCATTCTCTTTAGCCACATCCTCTCATTCCATTTCATTTTTCATTTACAAAACAAATTCCTTATATATAGTAAATAATAAGTTTACCTTATATTTATAAAAATCTAGTAAAACTTCTTAAATCAAATTTTATTTTCTAATAACAAGATCTTTAAAACATTTATATGGTAAATAATATATTCATTTTATTTATATAATCCCAAAATAAAGATTTAAATACTTAAATTCACTTCCAAATCTTTACATACACACACACATATAGTAAATAATAAATTTACCTTATATTTATAAAATTCTAGTAAAACTTCTTAAATCAATTTTTATTTTCTAATAACAAGACCTTTAAAACATTTATATAGTAAATAATATATTCATTTTATTTATATAATCCCAAAATAAGATTTAAATACTTAAATTCACTTCCAAATCTTTACATACACATACATACATGCATACATACATATAATATTCATGGTCACTTTACAAATCAAATATAATTTATAGAAATTATTTCTTAATTCTTTATAATTGAATAATACTTTGAAATAAATAAATTTATAAACTTTCAAAATACTTTCTTTTTATTTCAATCATAAATTATAATTTAAAACCCTTGTCGTATTTTCAAAATCTATGACAACTTATATCAGAAATCACTCACTAGTCATTTCATAATTTTCTAAAATAAAATAGACTCTTTATTGAGATTATTGACAATAAATTAAAATTTCCATATATTAAAATACAAAGAATACTTTTTCAAAACTTTTGTATATCACATAATTCATAAAATATACTTCAAAATATTTAGAACATTAAATACAAAACTTCTCGTATTTTTAGAAATTAATTTAGATTTTTAAATAGTGATTTAAAACCAAAAATCAATTTCACTTTACTAACTTAATTACTTTTAAGAATATATTAGTTACTAATTTTTGTAAAACATTTGCTTAGTTGTATCACTGACTCCATTGAACATTTGTATGGTTTTTTGATTAGTTATCAATAGATTATTGAGCGCTATACTCATAAGAGGATCACTCTTTTATTAAAAAAAATCTTTGTAAAACATTTCTTCATAAAATTTCATCTCTACAATATGTCAATTTTTAACTTTCTAAATCAATTTTTCTTTTGATTTATTTTATTTATATATTCTAAAACTGTGCAGCACCACCGGTCAATTGGTAGCAGCCTATCGGTGGTTACCCACTGGTTCCTGAAGCACTTATTTAATATTTTGATTGGAATTCAACCATAACTTGCATGATTCAATCATTTTCAAGAGTAGAAACCACATAAAAATTCACAAAATAATCATATGGCAAGCCAATCAAGCAATATGGACATAGGCTTGTAAGTATATCTACTCATCTTAGTTTAGAGGAGCTTTTGCTACTTCATCAACATCCATCTTCTCCACTTTTCCTTTACTGTAAATTTCCCATGCTCCAAATCTTGATCAAAACTTGATTTATTTTTAGCTATTGGTGTAGATCGATGTCAAGAGGCCCATAATTAAATTTTCGAGAATTTATAAAAATTTATTTGATTTTAGAATGGACGAGGGTTTCCTAGCTTTTGTTATTAATGAAGTAGAAAAGGAAAAAAATAAGAGGAGAGGAATCTTATGTGAAGTGATTTCCTGAAGTATGGAGCGTTTTCTAGAATTAAGGGTAAGTCTAAGTATAAAATATGAGGTTGGGTTTAGGAATTTGGACTTTGTGCTAAGTTGTCTTAGATTTCATGTCTATTAAAATAAGTATATTCTTCTTCTTTTCTTACACCTTTCAAACTATTTTTAGTTCAACTCAAACCACAATTGATTCTCTAATAAAAATCATGTTTACATTACTTAGATAATTATACAACATTATGGAATTTTATAGAATTTATTTTTCACAAATTCCTTTTATTTTAATTATTATTCAAAGTTTATGTATGCTAATTTTTTGTTGGCTTAGGAGAGTTCAGAGAATGACTCTTCTATTTCTTATGGGGTAGCTAGAATAATCTTCTAAGTAATAACCATGGGCTGTTAACTGTAAGGTATGATTAGTAGGTTATTTACAATTCTTATGCGATGAGAGGGTTTTTGAACCCGCATCGAAATGCATTTTACGATGAGGTGGGACTTCTAATTCTATCAAGATCATAGCTTACGATCTATACGCTAGAGCGAACGAGGAATGTCCAGTTACTGACTCATGAGTCGTCCTATAAGCCTATAATGCTAGCGGAAGCTCATCGACCCGGTTACCCTTGGCTCTAGTTAGTTGCTTCTTAAAGGTGGACTTGATGATTTTATTCACCACCTCCACTGTCTGTTCACTTGCGATTGTGTTGTTTCTTTTGTTATTTAGTCATGTTGGAATTTCGAGTAAGAAATGCTTTAAGTACGGGATAATATAACGACTTGGAATTTTGAACACTTCATATTTAAATCTTTGAATTATTTAAATATTAAAATCTTGGTTAAATATGATTGAATTGATTTAATAACCTTGTCAACCCCTTTTAGGTAATAAATGATGATGGTAAACTTTTTTTTTTGAAATATGTATATAAAAATAAATAGTTTTAAGAAATATCGATAATGTGGCCAAAAATCGTTTTATTGATAACGGTTTTTCCTCGATATAAGTTGTTCGAACTTGTTGTGCTTGCTTAGAATATTAATACGTAACTAGTTTGCAACCAAAAATATTTTGTGTGTTATGTCTAACTAATTGTGAATAATGTGAGATTAGTAAAGTGATTAAGGAGAGGATATTTTGGTGAATAGTAAAAGATATTACATTTTTGGTCAAAGGTGAGGTGTAAAGTTGCACATGAGAGGGAGGCTGCTTTGTGACCTTCCATGAAGGGTAAGAGGTGGATGGTAACCTCTTGGTAAGTCTACTTATACACTTTATATGTTTCAAATAATTGTTTTGCAAATTATAAACATAGAAAAGCATAGCTCTTCATCCTCTTTTCTCCATTTTAAAATTCCTAGAAAATAACAAAACACCTTTAAACTTCACCAAACTTTGGCTAAAAAAGCCTAGAAAAGCAAAAGTTGAAGAAAAAGAGTACAAAGTGAGGGGGGGACATGCATGGTCATGAGAATTGATGGAGCTAGTAAGGGTGGCCGAGAGAAAATGTGAAGGAACGACGATGGTTTTGGATGTTTGGTGATGGTAGGAAGTGGTCTTGTGTTCCTTGTGGCATATGCTTGGTTTTAAGCTTGTTTTGGATGAGCTAACTCCCCATTGAAAAGTTAATAATGTATATATATATGTTTTATGCGAATATAAAGTTCATTAACCGAGTAAAGTTTTAACTTTGGACCCCTCTTGCTTTTGAAAGAAAATGAAAAATTATTTGTAATATTGTCACTTCTATTGCTAATTACAACGTGTAACGTGGCCTTGACTTTGTATTTTCATGTTTCCTTTGATTGTGCGTGAAGTTAAGGGTGTTTTAAAGTGTTTGAAGTGAGAAAAGTCACTATAAGTGCACCTTTAAATCCCTTGTGTTAATTGTTTATATGTGAATATATTGTGAAAGTATATAATTTGGTGGTGCTCTACACTTATAGTAGTGTATGGGACAACAAATAATTGTTTTGTAAAATTATAGAAATGGCTGAATAAAGTTTGCAAAAGTTAATAGGCGAAAAGGTTTCTACACATGCACTTTGAAATGACCCGTTTTTGTGAATTTTTATAGGATTTTGTGAGACATCCTTAGGAGTTTCTTTCCATAACTATTAAGTAAAATGAGTAAAATACTTACTATGAAAAAATTGGACTTTAAATCAGTAGCTAGTTGAAAATTGGTCAAACATGTAGGCCTTTAAAATCAGTTTTGTGGCAAAAACATGAAGCTGCAACACTTTTCCAACCACAACACTTTCTGGACGTTTCTGAACTTTTGATAAAGTTCCGTTAAATGTTGTTGTTTGCCGTCAGAAACTTTAATATTGTTAAAAGTGTTATTTAGATAAAGGATTTTTCCGAGATCTTTTTAGGATATTTAGTAACATTAATTAGAGTATTTAAATATGGTTTCAAGTTTAAATATATTTTAAATAATTATTTATGAATTTTTAAGGTAAAGGATTTTAAAAATAAAATATGCTTTTTTTATGATTTTTGTTAAATTTAAAATTAGTTATGTTTAAGTAATATTTTATATAGATATTTAAAACATATTTATAAGTATTTTAAAGTATTTATATGTATTTATGTATGTGTATCTGTGCAGTTAATGCCCCGCTATAACCCCGCTATATCTCATAGCGGATTTCTACCGCTACGATTTTTCCATATAGCCCCAAAATATAGCCTTTCCGCTTTAAGCCCCGCTATTTCCGCTATATCCCGTTATTCCCGCTATTTCCGCTATATCTTCTTTAATAAAATGAATTGAAAAATTGCATTTATACATTATAAAAATTATGAAACTAGTTTATTTGATTTAATTTTTAATATATTTTTAGAAATGAAAATACTCTAATATTCTACAAAATTCAATTATGTTATATAACAGTTTTATGTTTATTTAAAGTATATTCGCACATGTTTTTATTTAAAATTATTTATGTATTAATTATAATTCAATTGAATGATATTTTTTCATTTAATTATCATTTATATATTTGAAAAAACATTAATTACATTATTATTCCTAATAAAAACATTTAAAGTATATTCGCACATGTTTTTATTTAAAAAATCCTTTATTGTCATAAGATATGGGTATTATTCCTTATTTTGGGTTGGCTGATTATGCCAGCGTTTGGTTTGTTTTTAGATCGATGTTTATTTTAGCAAGTTTTTATTTACATTATTAGTATCTTTTTATTTAATTAATATATGTAGATACATCTTCTATAACTATGTTGTATGCAAGCAAATAACAAGTATACTTGGTATTTTCTGACTTTGCACTATATATGTTCATGCAAGATGCTCTGTAGTATAGGCTGTCCGTTAACTTCAACTTGAAACTACTTATTTAGTAATGTGTATTGTATATTATATTCTTTCTTATACCCATAACATTCAACTGTTAAAGAATTCTAATCCATTCTTTTTGGTATTTGTTTCTATTGAAGAACATAGAAAAATCTATCGGGGAATTGGAGTTAGAGACATTGTCTCATCAATATGGCGTTGTCATATCGTGTAAAGTGGTTTTGATGAGAAGGTTATAGCAAACAATTCGGATTTGTTCAAATAGGCAACATGCCTTCAGCGAATACAACAATCGTATCCCTTAACAGAAAGGTTGTTCCCGCTATTAGCAATGATTTGTGAGAATTCACCATTTATTTTTGATTATGTTGATTCTTGGTTTAGCTTATGTTCCTAGCTTATGCTCCTAAATTGCTTTGATTACGTTGATTCTTAGTTTACCTTGGATAAAACAGGACACGATAAACATGATTTTTTTTAATGTATTATTATATTAACGTGTTGCAAAATCTATGATTGCCAAAGTTCAACAATGTGAATTAAGAAGAAAATCATCGAACCAAGAAATTTCTAGGCAAAAATAGTTAAGTCTTTTCCTATCAATTTTTTTGATGGTAAATGTATCGTTCAATGCAATCATCTTAGCTGATGAAATGGGGCTTGGTAAACCTGTTCAGACCGTGACATACTTTTTTGCCCTCCATGAAAACTTGGACGGGAACTCAGGTGCACATATTATTGTTCGCCCAACTTCATTATTAGAGAATTGTGAAAGAGAAATTCAAAAATGGCATCTTGATGCTACATTAATGTTTTAACTCATTTTATAATGTGCATTCAAAGAAGTTGTGGTCTCTACTGGAGTTTATGATGTCTAAAATTTTGGCAACAGGAGACATTGGCCTAGAAATGTTATTGAATGCAGAAGATAGAGATCAAATTTCATGAATGAAATCTATACTTGGCCCATTCATCTCGAGGAGATTGAAATCTGATGTAGTGCAACCACTATTTCCTAAGATTTATTATGTCTTTTTTATACTAATATGATAGCAAATTGTAATATTTTAAAGACCCTACTATTGATGTTATGCATTTACTTTTAAGTGTTGACAAGTTGGTTATAATTTAACAACTAGTGTGAATCCGTGCTTCGCACACGGAACTGCACAATATAAGTAAATAAAAATTGCATAGTACATTTTATAGTTGCGGTGTCGGACAAACGCATCGGACATTGACAGTGGTTGTTACCCTGCATTCAACCTATGATTTTCGTATGTGGATATAGTTGTATATTGTAAAGCTTGCAACTGCACAACATATTGTTTGAAGGCTAAGAATTGGAAGGACATATACAAAGACAGCAAGGCAATATATACCCCAAGTGAATTCCGTGCGTGAATATTGTTTTTAACATAGAATGGACATGTTGTCACCTGATTTTGGAAGAACAGGGGAAGTTATATGTGGAGAGAAAAAAAAACATACTCAGTGAAGCAGTTGAAGTACAGCCGATTGCTCTCAAAAGGGACAGTGCAAAAGCCACAAATTTGTATGCTTACAATAGGCACAATGTCATTTTGCAATAAAGGTCAGTTTGCACATTAACAGAGGTACATAAATATTGTTTTTTAACATATATAGCACTTCAATCTACCTCGGAAAAAGCCAAGAACCTTAAAAATTGGTACAGCATAATTTTTTCCCTAGTAAACAGTCTGCACCGAACTTTGTAGCAGTTTCTCCTTACTGCTGAATCTGTCTGAAGAAATGTCCTTATCCTAACCACTTCAAAAGATGATGGTTGAGCTAGTCCTGCGCACAGCTGTATTGTTGTGAGTATTACAGCCAAGACTTAATAACTGTTCCATTAGTGTATGGAGTAAGAAGAAGAGTACAGAAGTTGTTGTATGGTCAAAAAAGCATCCCATCCAACTATCATATGTGTAGCAAGGTAGTACGCATACGGGGTACAACTATAAACCTATTCACGTAATCTTCTTCTAACCTATGAGTATAGTGGATTTGGTAAACAAATTTATGTACATCCCAACCTAATAGCAAGTAATAACTATGTCAATTACTGAATATCAATATTCAAGTGATCCTCTGTTTAGAATCACAACTTTTATTTTGTCAACAATCAGCATCTCATTATGACCACATTATATTTATGACATTTCGGATTAAACATCCATTATTCAGGTTAATACTTAAGTAGTAAGTTAGTTATATTTTTTCATATTCTTATTTTTAAAGGTAAAATAAACAGAGACGTGCTCAGAGTTCCTTTTATGAATTTTGTATATTCTTTCACTTAATGAGTTTATCGGTACTCTATACGAATTTCCTCCACATGTTATTAATTTTTATTTTTAAATTTCAGGTTGTGGACATACGTGAAACAAAGATTGGCAGAACTCCTAAAAGTTTCATTACTTGTCACTTTCTTATACACAGCTGATAGATTTTTGTATTCGTGAGAACTTGTTTATAAAAATTACAATAAAAGCCCAGCGCAACCAGCTGAATCCAACAATAAATTAATTATATAAAGGGTTGTTTATCACATAATAAGTGCAATTTAGTTATAACACTTAAAATTATAATATAAGTTATGATATTGTTATTCCTCGATAGAATTTATTAACTGCGTTAAAATTACAATTAATTACCAAATAAAACATTAAAGTAAAATTATGTAGATTTGATAGTCTGTTTCTTTGACAATTCCTTTATGTTGCATCATCGATACTCTAAACATAGACCGGATGTTCAAAAAAATAAAAAGATAGATGGTCGTTTGTTTGACATTGAAAAGCATAAGACCAAAGCTATATGTCAAACAGTCAACAAAGTACGAATTATGAACTGTTATAATACAAAGTTTTATGGTGTTCAAATAAGTAAATAAGTGAATAAACAATGGTTATAGAAGTTGTTTCGTAAAAGGTTATAAGTCAAGAGCATTAAATTAATGATAATGTCACAAAGAACTAAAAGGATGAAAGCTATGCAACTGTCATCCAACATACAACACTCCTTTAATGCCACAAACAACTTTAGCAAGCAAAACAAAAAATTCAATGCTCCAAGCTCCAAGGCAAGAAGAAACATTTCTCACCTGCCATCATATTTTCATAGTAAAGGGTTACGAATATTTATTGCAAGTAGTGACACATTGGCTTGCAGACTTGACTCGGTTCAGGGACACAAACCCATTGTACCATGGAATTTTCAAGTAGTTGTTAAATAGTTTGCAAGCAATTCAGCCACTGTTAAGTAATATTACATCTTGCCAGTAAGCATGCAGAAGATTATTTTTATATTGTTATTTGTTATCTTACAAAATTTACTACATTGATACTAAAATCTACATTTCACTGGTTCATTTTGTTGGAAAATAGTTTAAATAAAATTCCATTTAATATAACTATTTGGGCTCAATAAAAGTTCCATGTGTAGCCAATGTTATAGGCTGCTGCGAAATTTATACTTTGGAAGCATGGACATTTTGAGTTTCCATGTTTTCAACTTTCATTTAATTTGGCTTTAAGCATAGATTTGATCATACTTTTTATAAGCTATTATTGAATCACTCATGGATGATGATGATTAAAAAAGTGGATGGTTGGATGTTTCTCTCTTTCAATTTCCTTAACAAAATACATCCTTGAAGTTGCTCGAATTTGACTAAGGAAATAGTAGGTAAATAAACCAAATATATAAATGTAAGTATGTAATAACCAACCTACACCTTTGAAAATACATATTGAAAGCATTAAATTACTAATATATGATATGTATCTTCATGAACATCAATATTTGCGGTTCAATCTTCTCAACCTACTTCAAAATATCATAACCAATATTATAATAACGCAGCTTAGACTAGGCTCGAACAGTTTTTGATACCAAACTGTCGCAGCCTATCTAGGATCTTCCTCACGAAATGATGATTTCATGTCAAATAAACCGATAGAACGATAAATACTCAATTCCGTTGATCGTGATGATGCCGGAATCTAGCTATCTCCAACCCGTTGATCTCGTAAGATACCGTGTTGAAAGATCTACAATTCGATCGTTGATCACTCGTAAGTGATACCGAGAATTGGCTTCAAATTCGTTGATTCGCTCACGAATAACCCGAAGATGGAAAGAAGAAGGAGATCACACTCAACTTCCAACAATGGTGGCCAGAGCTCACACACAAATTTATTTTCAAAATAAACCACCTTTACAAATGACAACACACCCCTATTTATAGGAAATTACAATACACACATGTGACTCAACACATGCGACTCACGACTTAACTCAACACATACGACTTAAGTTCACCAAACGACTTAACATCATACGAGTTACAACATCATACGACTTAACAACAATGCGACATAAGAACTGGCTCACGACATAGTACACACACAAACGGCTTAAGAAAAGCGGCACAACAGTTCAAGGCAACATGTTTTGTAGCGACATAAAAGCTTGCGGCATAATGGAGGCGACATAAGGCAGAGGCGGCATAGCGACATAAGAGAACGACTTATAAAGATGCGGCTTAACTGAACGACTTATAGGTTGAGTGACATAAAATCTTGCAGCATAATGGAGGCGACAAAAGGCAGAGGCGGCATAGCGACATAAGAGAACGACTTATAAAGATGCGGCATAACTGAACGACTTATATGATGAGCGACATAAGCACGGACGACTTAAATGCGGACGACTCAAATGCGGATGACCTAAGGATACTTTCTCTAATATGAGTCGTTGACTTGCTATCTCATGCTTGTCTCGCTTGCTTATCATGGTGCGCTGCATCATCCTCCCCTGGTTGAAAAGAATTCGACCTCGAATTCACACTTTCCTCTTCTTCGACATGCTTATTCTCATGATATGGAATCAAGTGTTTGACGTTGAAAACGTCAGCAGTATGGATATGATCCAGCAATCTTAACTGATAAGCATTCTCATTAATCTTCTTTACGATTTCCAAAGGGCCAATCTTTCTAGCAGCTAGTTTGTTGTAAGTACCAATAGGAAATCGATCCTTAGTCAATACTGCATATATAAAATCTCCGTCTTTGAACTCAACATTTCGTCGCTTAATATCCGCGGATTGCTTATATTTCTCATTCGCCTTAAGCAATCGTTCCTGCACAACCTTGTGGCACTCTTGCAATTCATTCACAAAATCACTAGCTCGTTTGATCTCTCCTTTCTGCTGTGGTACTATAGATAAATCTAATGGTCCCTTAGACATTGTTGAGTAAACGACCTAGAATGGACTGAACCCAGTGCTACGATTAACTGCATGGTTGTGTGCAAACTCAGCTTGACACAGCTTGGAATCCCAACTCTTCAAATTGTCATTCACGAGACATCTCAATAGATTACCTAGGGATCTATTCACAACTTCTGTCTGTCCATCTGTCTGTGGATGATAAGCAATACTGAATTTCAGCTTTGTCCCGACCATTCTCCATAGACTCATCCAAAAATGACTCAGAAAACGAGTGTCTCTATCCGATATAATAGATTCAGGCAACCCGTGAAGACGATAGATCTCTCTGAAGTATAACTGTGCGACATTAACTGCATCTGCCGTCTTCTTGCATGCGATAAAATGTACCATTTTTGAAAACCGATCAACCACCACGTAGATAGAATCATTTCCACGTTGCATTCTCGACAATCCCAATACAAAGTCCATACTAACATCCACCCATGGTTTAGTAGATATAGGCAACGGCATATATAAACCTGCATTTGTTGCGGTCCCCTTTGAAACTTGACAAATATGGCACCTTTGAACGAACTTTTCAACCTCTTTTCTCATTGACGGCCAAAAATAAGACTTTGAGATCAACTGCATAGTACGGTCACAGCCTACGTGTCCTTCTTCATGTAATTCTTTGATGATTTTCATTCGCAGACTACAATCTGGAATACACAACTGATTTCCTTTGAATAGAAAACCATCAACCAGCATATATCCTGTTTCCTGGGGATTGACCAGGCAACTTAGTACTCGGCATCCCCATCGTTCGGTTAAATAATGAGCGTTCGGCATGTTAAGACCTTTCGGCACGAGCACATCGTTCGGCAACTAAAGGGTGTTTGGCATGGGATGGCGTTCGACATCTAGGAGCGTCGGGCATCGAGACACGTTCGGTATTGAATACCGTTCAACCAAAGTGGAACGCTCGACATAAGATCGTTCGACAACCAAAAAACATTCAACCAAAGACATCGTTCGGCCAGAGGACGTTCGACATATGAAGAACGCTCGGCATCCATGAACGTTCGGCCTACAAGGTGCGCTCGACATTCCTGGACTGTTCGGCATTCCAGCCTCATTCGACCTGCATCCCTCACTCAACACCACATCTCGTCCGGTATGAGTCTCGTTCGGCACTCACCTACAGCTCGTCGTCCAAGGCCATTCGGTACAAACGGATGTTCGGTATTCAGAGTGTCCGGCCTTACCTCGTTCGGCATAAAGGGGGAGGCTCGACATTCCGTCGTTTGGCCTATCTGGTTCGGCGCATAGGACTTACACTATTTGGACCGAGTTATTCAGCTACCAGGCCCACCAGAGAAGTCCAAACCATCTTCTTTTATAAATAGAGAGGCATGGGCACAGTGAAATGGACCTTTTTTTGGGAACACTGGGGAGACTCTGCTGCTTTCAAGACTCATCCTCTTTACTTAGCAATTGTATTCAAGTATTTGATCTACGGATTGTATCTGTAATCAATCATCAAGTAAAGCAATAAAGTTTAACCTCAAAGTGGACGTAGGCAATTACGCTGAACCACTATAAATCCGATGTTCTTACTTTCTACATTCAAATTAGCATATTCTTCCTTGTTTAAATTTATCTTCATCACTTATATCTCTACACAATCTTTCTCAACGAGGTTAGTGACCAATTTTGGTGCTAACACTTTGGTGCTTTCACTGAGAACTGAATTCTCAGACCTCAAGGATCTGCTTTGAAGCTACTAGATTGAATAAATCCCCCAAAGAAGATCCGACTCATTCATAGGACGTCCGTTGATTCTACTCAGAGTTCGTACCAATAACTCTACAATGGCAAGACCACGTACCGGATCAGCTTCTCATAATGCGGACGCCCACGAGACTGCTAGCGTGCAACAAGCAGGACCAAGCAATCAGCAAGCGATTCCAGGTGCAGGGACTACCGCCTAGGACCAAATGCTGGTTGTCACCATAATAGAGTTCAACGACTTGATGAGAGAACTCAGGGAAAGCCGGAGACAACTCGGAGAGCAGATGCAAGCCAACGCCAACCTCATGGCACAACTCACTCAACCACAGCACCAGGATGCTAGGGGCAATCCCGCTCCTTATTCCTCATCCGACAGCTCAACTTTGTCTGATGAACCTCCTAGGCGTAGACGCCGTAAGATTGAAACTGCGCGGGCAGGTGCTGCTATCCGAACAGCTGGAGACCGTGACCAAGCCGGAGCTGGAAACTTAGGAGCTGGAGTGCAGGTGGAGGCTGGAGGCCCAGACCATCAAGATGCTAACGATGTCGAACCTCAAGATGCACATTTGGTAGATCGCCAGCAAAGGAGGCATCAGCATGATCAGACACGTAGAATAGACTCCAACCTTCCACCTTCCATACAAACACCAGACCTGACAGCCATGATCAGACAATTGATGAAAGAGAATCAAGGCTTATCGAACGATGATTGGGGAGTGTCAAGAAGTCATACTCCGTTCACAGACATTGTTCTATAGGCAGCATACCCCAGAAAGTTTAGTATGCCAACTATCCCGGCTTATGAAGGAAAGACTGATCCCAAACAGCATGTCATGAGGTATGAATGGATGATGAATTCAGCTAGAGCAAATGATGCAACCAAGTGTAGATGCTTTCCAATTATTCTATTTGGGATCGCTACTATGTGGTTCACCCGACTTCCTCCGCGGTCCGTATCCAGTTTCGAGGAGTTGGCGAAGAAGTTTATAGAACAGTTCAGGATACACACTACTCGTCCGAAGGACGTGATGTCTCTATCAAGTGTGATCCAGGCTCCTGGGGAGTCATTGAAGGAGTATTTACAAAGATTCCATGTTGCGGCAACTGAAGTCAACAATCCCAATGATCATGCAATTCTTATGGCTGTGATGCGAGGCGTGGATCCGAATTCAGAGTTTTGAGACTGGTTGGCAGGAAAACCTCCGACTACACTAGAGTGTTTTTACTCAAAGGCACATCAGTTCATAAGAAGAGAAGAAGCTAGGTGGGTAAGGAGAGATAAGGCACTGGGACCTGTCCAGGGGTCCGTGAAAAGCAACATTGCTGTGAAGCAGTCCGGAGACAGCTCGGGAAAAGTTCAAGTCAATGTCCAGAACAAACCCGGGCAACCTAAGGAATCCGGAGGAAGAAATCAAGGGAAGAAGAGAGAAGCGGGGAAGTGGAAGCCGAGAATACCGACCTACAACGAGTATACCCCGCTGAATGCGTCTCTTGATAACATTTACCTATCAACCTGCAATACCTTTCAGTACAGAAAGCCGCGTCCAAAGGAGTCAACCGAAGAACAAAAGCGGACTGGGAAATATTGCTGCTTCCATGAGATTTATGGGCATAATACGGAAGAGTGCAGACACCTACACGACGCTATAGAGAAGTTGATCAGGCAGAAAAAGTTACAGGAGTTTGTGAAAAATCCGCAAGAAGGTGGACATGGAACATCCAACCCAGGTCGTGCACCAGCTCCGTGTCATCCCGAGGAGCCTGCCCGGACTGTGGGAAGATTAGTCATAAACACGATCATCGACGGGCCTCAACTTGCTAATAAGAACTGGTATGAGATGGAGCGGTATGCTATTTCCCTGAAGCACGCAGATTTCGAGTGTTGTTCTAACGTAGAGGATGGGACCCCTGCTAAACAGCTGCGCGTGATGACAGACAATATAGTATTCAGGAGCAGAGATACAGACCAAGTAGAGGCTCCTACCATCGACCCGATGGTCATATCTGCGACAATCGGGCCGGCTTATGTGAAAAGAATTTTGATTGATTGTGGAAGTTCTGTCAACATCATCTTCAAGAAGGCTTATGACCAAATGAAGATGGAAATGAAGGATTTGAAACCGTCAAAAGCTCGTATACATGGCTTTGATGGCGCAGTGACCGATGCAGTAGGGTATGTTGAGTTACAAGTTAAACTGGGACAAGGCGAACGTCGGAGGGTGCGAATCCTACCCTTCGTAGTTTTGGATGTGGATTCTCCATACAATGTGTTCTTGGGCCGACCGGCCCTGGCTGAGTTTAGGGCAGCATTAGCCCCGTGGTGCTTGACTTTGAAGTTTCCGACTGACAAAGGAGTAGGTGTTGTTCATGGCGACCAGGCGACTGGTTGTGCCTGTTATGTGGCTGACTCCGAGGGGCCCATCGGAGGGAGAAAGGAAAGGTCGCGAACAATCCCGTCCGCATCCATAATACTGATAATTGACAAGTAATGCCCGAGCCCTGGCTCAGGCACAATTCTTGGATCTTCAGAGACCTAGATCCGAGGGACGACGATGAGAAACCCAGGGAAGAAAAGGCAGCGCCGGCTGAATTAACAATTGACATTTCAGTCAGCCGGGACGATCCATCGCGAGTGTTGAAGATCGGATCACAACTCGGCCCCGCAATGACTGAAGACCTTAGTGATTTCCTCCGAGCGAATCTTGATGTTTTCTCCTGGACGCATTCTGATATGTGTGGGATTTCTCCTGCTATTACGAGTCATATGTTGAACATAGACCCGAAGTATGTCCCGGTTAAACAAAAGAGGAGAGGAATGGACCCGGAGAGGTCCGCTGCTCTCAGAGAGGAGGTGGACAAACTCAAAGCCAATGGGTTCGTCCGCGACGCCCTCTACCCTGAATGGGTATCGAACCCCGTGCTGGTGAAAAAGGCGAACGGGAAATGGAGAACCTGCGTAGACTATTCCGATTTGAACAAAGCATGCCCCAAGGACAGTTTCCCATTGCCTAGGATTGATCAGTTGGTCGACTTCACTGCAGGACACGAGTTGTTATCATTCATGGATGCATACTCAGGATACAATCAAATCCCGATGCATATTCCGGACCAAGAACACACCAGTTTCATCACAGTCGTTGGGCTATAATGCTATGTAGTAATGCCTTTCGGATTGAAAAACGCAGGAGCGACTTATCAGCGTCTGGTGAATCGAATGTTCAAAGACCAGCTTGGTAGAACGATGGAAGTCTATGTGGATGACATGCTCGTGAAGTCACGACAGTCAAACGACCACCTTCGAGACTTAATGGAGATGTTCGATATACTCAGATATTATGGGATGAAGATCAACCCTCTGAAGTGTTCCTTCGGCGTTGCGTCAGGGAAGTTTTTGGGATTCATTGTTAATGCTAGGGGAATTGAAGCGAATCCAGAAAAGATTCAAGCTATTCGAGATGTGCAAGTGCCCAGAACTATAAAGCAGGTGCAAAGCTTGAATGGAAAGATGGCTGGCTAAGCCGATTTATATCCAGAGCCACGGATAAGTGCATTCCCTTCTTCGATGTAATAAAGAAAGGGAAGCGAAATTTCGAATGGACATCCAACTGTGAGGAAGCATTCCGAGATCTGGTGAGGCATCTGGAGAGTCCTCCAGTGCTTTCGAAACCAATAGACCACGAGATGTTGTATGTATACTTGGCCGTGTCCCCGCATGCTATAAGTGCGGCTTTAGTCCGTGAGGAGGACCGGGTCCAAAAGCCGGTGTATTACGTTAGCAAACGTTTAACGGGGGCAGAAAGAAATTACCCTAAAATTGAGAAATTGGCCTATTGCTTGGTGATTGCATCACTTAAGCTGCGTCCATACTTTCAAGCACACTCAATCAGTGTTTATACCGATCAGCCCTTACGGTAGGTACTCCAACTACCAGAACTTTCTAGAAGGATGTTAAAATGGAATATCGAGTTGAGTCAATTCGATATTACCTACCTGCCACGAAGAGCCATACAAGGGCAAGAATTAGCAGATTTCATCGCTGAGTTTACTGTATTTGACGAACCAGATAATCACAGTGTCATTCCCTCCATTTGATGGAAATTGTACACCGATGGGGCATCAAATGACTGTTGCTCCGGAGCTGGTGTGGTTCTCGTAACTCCAGAAAATCGATCGATTTGTTACACTTTAAGCTCAATTTCTCAGCTATGAATAATGAAGCAGAATATGAAGCACTAATTGCTGGCTTAAAACTCGTTGGAGAACTTGGAGTCAAATCAGTTGAAATCTTTTGTGACTCGCAACTGGTGGTGTACTAAGTGCGAGGAGACTACCAAGCAAGGGGACAGAAGCTTGCTCCGTACCTTGTTCTGGTTCAGGAACTATTATCGAACCTCGAACATTATGACATTTCGCATGTCCCGCATGAACAGAACAAAGAAGCCGACTCATTGACTGAATTTGCAAGCACTGGCGATGCACAACAAATGGGATTGGTTTCCGTTGAAACCTTGCATGCTCCAAGCATAGACACGATGAAAGTTGATTTTGTGTTGGAAACAGGAATCGAGAGGGAGTCATGGATAACCCCATTCAAACTATACCTGACGACCGGGACTTTGCCAGAAAAAAGGAGCGAAAGACGACAGGTCATTCGAAAAGCCGCACGATATGTGATGCAGGATGGAGTAATGTATCGGAAGGGGTTCTCGGTCCCCTTATTACGATGCATTGCCCATGATGAGACAAAGAGGGTCTTGAAGGAGGTTCACGAAGGAGAATGCGGCGACCATACTGGGGGGCAGACACTAGCAAAAAAGATTCTCCGCTATGGATACTATTGGCCAACTGTAAATCGGGACGCTGCAGACTACGCAAGAAAATGTGACAAGTGTCAAAGATATGCAAAAATCCCGAGAGCTCCACCAACAGAACTCACACAAATGGTTAGTCCCTGGCCATTTGCAATCTGGGGAATCGACATAATTGGCTCTTTGCCTATATCCAAAGGTGGTGCCAAAACGCGATAGTTGCAGTCGACTATTTCACAAAATGGGCCGAGGCAGAACCTTTAGCCACAATCACCTCAAAGAAGGTCATTAATTTCGTTGTATGAAACATTATATGCCACTTTGGTCTCCCTCGAACCATCATTACAGACAACGGAACGCAGTTTGAAAGCAGAGAATTCAAAGATTTCTGTTTAAAGTACGGCGTTGAGAAGAAGTTCGCCGCCGTTGCGCATCCGAAAGCTAACGGACAAGTCGAAGCCGTAAACAAAATAATCAATTCCATACTGAAGAAGCGTTTGGAAAAAGCCGAAGGCAAGTGGGTAGATGAACTCCCAACAGCATTATGGGCGTATAGAACTACTCACAAGTCCGCGACTGGCCACACTCCATTCGCATTGGCATACGGCTCGGAAGCCGTTATACCCGTGGAGCTTGAAGTTCCATCGCTTCGAGTGACATATTATGATCCTAGGATGAATCAGGATCTCTTATTGGAATCACTAGACTGCATCGACGAAAAACGTGAAGAGGCTGAACTAAGGGCGGCAACACATATGCACCGAGTCAAGCGATATTACGACAACAAAGTCTGCCCAAGGATCTTTAATGTGGGTGATCTCGTTTTGAAACTAGTTTTCCCAGTACCATCACGTATGAATACCAACTGGGAAGGACCATATGTCGTTGAACGGAAGCTTGGAGCTGGAACTTTCAAGCCAGCGACCGTTGATGGCGTGACACTCCCCCGAGCGTGGAACAGCGAACATTTGTGACATTATTACATTTTGCCTGTTTCTTTCCTGTTTTAGGTACAATTGTTTGCTATATGTTTTTATTCCGCTGATTCTTGGTTTCCTTTTTAGTGTGTAGTTGGACAATTTAGTTTGTTTCATTAATAAAGGCTTGAAGCCATCTGTTCCACGAGTTATTAATGTTTCTGTACCTTATAATCTGGTGATGAACCGCTGAAGTTACATTATTCCGTATGATGTACGAACTCGTATAAACGGATCAAATCTCCGAGTCCCCTGAGCGTGGACCGGAGTACTCTAAGTCTCCGGAGTGCGGACTAGAGTATAAACGACTCGAATCTTCGAGTCCCCTAAGCGCGGACTGGAGTACTCTAAGTCTCCGGAGTGCGGACTAGAGTATAAACGACTTCAATCTCTGAATCCCCTGAGAGCGGACCAGAGTACTCTAAGTCTCCGGAGTGCGGACTAGAGTATAAACGACTTTAATCTCCGAGTCCCCTAAGCGTGGACCGGAGTACTCTAAGTCTTCAGAGTGCGGACTAGAGTATAAACGACTTCAATCTCCGAGTCCCTTGAGCGCGGACCGGAGTACTCTAAGTCTCCGGAGCACGGAATAGAGTATAAACGACTCGAATCTCCGAGTCCCCTAAGAGTGGACTGGAGTATTCTAAGTCCTCGGAGCGCGGACTAGATTATAAATGACTCGAATCTCCGAATCCCCTGAGAGCGGACCGGAGTACTCTAAGTCCCCTGAATGCGGACCGAAATTACTCTAAATCCCCAGAGCGCGGATTAGGAAAAATTCTAAGTACCTAAAGAATGTTCGAACAATGTGAAAATGGATTGAGAAATTATGCGACTCATAAGAACTTGAGTTTCGACCATAGTTATACAGAAAGCTAAAAAAGAAAAAGAATTGTTCAAGTGACAAAGAAACTAAACTTTATTCAATAATCCAAGATAGGGATACACAACTACTCCTCCAAAACTTGGAGTCAAAATTTCTATCTACACAAACTACGGAAACGAAAAAGTAAAAGTAGTTACAAGGCCGAAACAAAATCTCGTTGAACGAGTATAGTGGCTATTTCTTTGGCTTCTTCTTCTTGTCTTCCTTTGTTTGCTCAGATGACTCCTCTCCCTCATGCTTCCTCTTGGATTTTTTGCTTGCCAAAGAAACGGAGTCAGGAGTGGGAGAAGGAACATCCAGCGGTTTGGGGAGAATGATTTTCAGAGGCCTATTCAGCGGGTCGGTAAGTTCCAGTATTTGTGGCTCGACCTTGATTTCGACCTTCCTTTTCTTCTCTTCTGCGAGTCGCTCCTTCATGCTCATCTTCGAAGTATGTTCGGAGGCGCCAGTGATCTCGATTTCATCACTCCCTTCAACGGGAGATGATGTGTCAAACTTATCATCATCTAGCACCCCGATCACTTGAGCGTCAGGGCCAGGAGTTACTCCCGCATGAGCGACATCGCTTGTTTTCTCTGCCTCCTCCTTGGCGTCATCGCTCCTCGAAGTTAGTTCAGGATCAGAGCGGCCTGCGTAAAAACATAAAGAATGAACATTAGGACCAATAACTGCTAACAAAAAGTGATAGATCTTTGAACTTCTAAAAGAAGAGTTTTATACCGGGTTTTGGTTGGCTATCAGCTGCACGTGGAGTTTCACCCTCTAGAATAGGGGATAGCACATGAACGCCAAGACCGGGATCTTCCGGATCATAGCCGGCATGCTGCTCAAATGGGTCAAGTGTTGGCCGTCCGGTCGATTGAGCAGAAGGAGGAGCAGCAGAGGGAGGAGCTGCAGCCTTAGCCCCAGATGGACTAGCTTCATCGTCTTTCTCTTTTGATAGGGGAGAGCCTTTACTATAAAGAGCCAAAGCTGCAGACAAGTCCGCTGGCTCGTTCCCTCTGAGAAATTCTTTCACTAGAGCCTCCTCATCGACTTCCTCAGTGCCCGACTCGATCTTTCTGATCTTTATTAAAGTCTCCCAAGCCTTAGCTAGAGATTTAAGGTAGCCCTCGCCTAGGAATGTCAAGTCGCGATGCATAAGGACGCGGGCGCTATATTCGGCAATCAGCGGGTCAAACATGCACTTGACCTCTTCTCTGCCGGCCTCTGCAGCTGCTTCAAGGCGGGAGTCGATCTCCTCGGAAGCCAGTCTCTTGCCCTCCTCACGGGCTTCGCTCTTCATCGTCTCAACCTTGGAAAGCTCATCATCGAGCTTTGCTTTTATGAGACGTGTATCAACGATCTCATTACAGTACCGTTGAGATTCTTCTTGAGCCGCTATTTTTTCTTCCTTCTCCTTAGAGAGTAGCTCCTTCAACTCTTTGACCTGCTGAGCAAGTGTATCCCTTTCTTTTTGAATGGAGTCTTTTTCTAGGGCTAGGGCTCTACTACGTTGGACTGCGGTGTCAAGTTCTTTCTTATGGGCCGTCTCAAGACGAGCGATGGCCTCCGCAGTCTCCTTAGCATTCTGTTCCATGGTTTCAAGCTTGGACTTGTACAAAGCGAGCTCTTCGTCTTGATTCTTGATGATGTCCTTGTCGAAGATAGCTTCAAGCTTTAAACGGTCAATTTCCTGTTGTCGCTCAACGGATACTTCCGAGACTTTTTCAACCAAGTGTACAAACGCGTCATGTTGAACATAGACGTCGTTGTTGTAGGTAATGGCACTTTGCTTGACGTGCCCTAGGATGTGATGAATAGCTGGGAGGAACTTCAGGCCGTCAAAGCAGATTTTTGGAAATTTAGCTTTAAGATCGACCATCTTCTCTGCTATCGTTGGGTCAGCCGTAGGAGTAGGGGAAGGAGGCTTTGAAAGTTCTATTCTTTTCCGATGCTCCCGAGTTTGCCGTGTGCTCGATGAACCGGAATGTTGTTCTCGGGAGACATCGGGTTGAGACCCCCTCTGCGAAAGTTTTTCTCTGTCTGGCTCAGTTTGAGGAGGGGGATCGCGAGAGTATGAAGACTGGGAATATGCTTTCGTCTAATAAGACGACTCATGGGGACGGTTGTCTCGATCTTTGTAATCGTCTCTGTCCCTGTGTCTACCAGAACCTGAATCCCGTCCAGGATGGTGAAATATAGAAGAGCCGTGGAGGCGATCGAACCCGTGGGAGCTCCCCATGTCACCTGCATAGAATAAAAATAACACCGAATTAGGAAAAATCGAGGTAATGGCAAAAATTGAAGTGCATGGTGAAGTGCGTGTGTGTGTGTCCTAGTGTTTCCTCCGACGGACCAGTTCCTTTGTCTTTACTGATTGGAGTGTTATCTCCTTGGACTGGGGCTTGAACTCCCGTATCGCCTCTAGCGGGAGAATGAGTTTTAAGGGCTTCTGGATCGTCGAAACCATAATTGAGTAGATCGTCGGGAATGGTAAGGTTCGACAGACCCTTTAAAGAACTTTCCATGTGCTATGAAGAAGCCTCTTTCTCTGTCGGGATGAGCGTAACTTTGGAAGTTCCGCCAACTTTCTCCTTCCGTATCTTATACGTCAATTTCTTTTTCTCCTACAAAGGGGAAGATGACGTTTCAATATCATGCACTTTGACCGCCGGGTTCCAAGCAGGACCCACATTCTCGCCTTGTGTCTCAGGAGCTTCATCCTCTTTGTTTTTCCCCCCTTCCTGTACATCAGGGGTATGGCGTGATGATGATTCAGCTAGTTTTTTTTTCCTTTACCAGATGTGGACTTGGGAATGGAGATGCCCTCAGGAAGGCTAATCCGGCGCCCTCCTGCTAACAGTCCGAATCTCGATAACGACTCATTTGAGAGGAGGGTTCAGATGTCCCGTTCCTCAGCAAGAAGAGCTCTAATGGCTTTGACGGTCTCAGAATATCCTCGGCCCTCAGGACGTGGGTTGATACCTGAAAAGATGAAACAAGAAGTTAGAAAAAGCATAACTCCGATAGAGCACGAATGTCGACTGAGGGAAAGACTTACTGCCTTCAACCCATCTCCTCGCGAAACCAGGAGGGCAACGCACATAGAACCATTCCTGTTTGTACAGGGCAAATTTGCTACATGCTCCGGTCAAAATCTGGCATTTGTGGTACGGCTCGAGGAACACAAAGGAGGGGCTATCTTTCCGCTTCTTGATCATATAAATATATCTGATGTCGCTAGAAGTTGGAGGCCTAGAGAAGACGTCCATGAAAAGTAGGTAGGTCCCGTATATGAGTGTGTGACCGTTTGGATGCAGCTGCGACGGGGCGATGTCTATGTATTGCAACACGTCCCGAAGAAATAGATTGAATGGAGGCACGCTGCCCATCCAGCACATAAACTTATTACAAGTAGTATATCCGACTGGGGGCAGATGAGGACGATCATGTCTCGACGGGACCAACATGTCGGCAAAAGGGATTCTGTGGATGGAGCATATTCTCCGAAGCGCGACTTCGTTAATCTTCGAAGCCTGTGAGTCGATCGGATTATCCAAGAGAATCGATGCCTCCAGGGCATCAGGAGCTAAGTTATGAGCGGGGGAAGTCAACGGATTTGAAGTGTCCGCGACTTATTGCTTTGAAGACGGCCCAGGCCTATCAGAGATAGTGGCGGAGCTTGATTTTTTAGACATCTCTAATAAATAGTGAATCTGGCAAAGCACCTGTGAGAACTATACTTGAAAAATGATCAATGTTAGAATTAACAACACGAATATTCCCCCCATGTGGTGTGTGAACTAGTGAAATCAATCGTGTATAAGCGTTGAAAATTTGAAAGTCACAAGGTTACGGATATAAGACTGAACTTCAAATCATCGCCTTCGAAGACCGTCATCGCTGACCGTCTCCAAAAGCCTTCCTTATGGCGATTAATCAATCTAAGTTCGGGTTTATGTCTACTGAAGCTAGGGAGTTAATAGTCCGGATAAGTTTGATATGCTAGTATGCTAGAGTCCTTGTCTTTGTTCTGTTATGTGATAAGGCAAGGCAATTGATTGTTCGGCATTTGTGTTGTTCGGCCTAAGTGTGGTTCGGCATTTATGACTGTTCAGCCTTGATTGTTCGACATTTGTGTTGTTCGGCCTAAGTGTGGTTCGACATTTATGATTGTTCAGCCTTGATTGTTCGGCATTTATGTTTGAACGAACTAAGTATGGTTCGGCATTTACGTTGGTCGGCCTAAGGATGTTTCAGCATTTATCATCGTTCGGCTTTGGTATGGTTCGGCGTTTATGATTGTTCGGCCAAGCTACCGTTCGGCCTAAAAATTGTTCGGTCAATTCTCGTTCGGCCTGACTATCGTTCAACTAGTTAGTGATCGGCAAAGCATCGTTTGGCCAAGATTCTGTTCGGCCGAAACGACACTCAGCATCCCCACTAACTCATGCATCCTCCCTAACCTTCCATCCCATCATTCGGCATACGGTGTGTCACGCCGAACCTGTATTACGCGGAGCCTCAACACTCGCCACTGCCTTCAATTTTTCCTCTCTTCCACCATCCACGCCCGGACAACGAGAACCGATCGTTCGGCAAGTCATGCCAGACCTTACCATTCGACGCCCCTAACCATCTCCTACTTCTCCTATATTCTTTCTTCCTCCAATCTCGTCAGGCACAAGAAATTTATTCCGAACCACAACACATCTCCCAACAGCTTCCTAGAAAGCTCGTCTCTACTCACTCTTCCTTTCACCCTCATTGTTTAACTCTAAAAACTCTTAGAGTACCTTAATCAAGGCTCGATTCACCCTATTGATTAAGGAACTCGAGCGAAAAAACCGTTTTAAGCTATGGGAAGGATTTAGATGGAAGAATCGATACCTAGTTGGTAGGTCGAAGACTTGGAAAGGATTGACGATTCGTTGAAGGATGTTAACTGGAAATGTCAGCAAGTACAAGGCAGCGGTGTTGAAAATGTGAAAAGAGAAGAAGGAAGAAGGTGCCGGCCTTTATAGGGAAGAAGAAGTCGAAAAGGCTATATCCGGTGGAACCGGTCAAAGCCGCAACATTCGGCTTCGGCACACAAAGTCGTTCGGCACATGAGGAGTGTTCGACTTCGACTGCATCGTTCGGCATTTATACCACGTTCGGTACACACCTCCACCACTGATATTCTCAAGAAGGCATCTCCAAGAAGATTTAACCAAGGTTCGAAGCGGAGCATGGAGGATACGTAATTCAAAGCGTATCACGTTCGGTCACGTAATACACTTTGGGGGGCAAGTGTTTCCTGGGGATTGACCAGGCAACTTAGTACTCGGCATCCCCATCGTTCGGTTAAATAATGAGCGTTCGGCATGTTAAGACCGTTCAGCACGAGCACATCATTCGGCAACTAAAGGGCGTTCGGCATGGGATGGCATTCGGCATCTAGGAGCGTCCGACATCGAGACACGTTCGGTATTGAATACCGTTTAGCCAAAGAGGAACGCTCGGCATAAGATTGTTCGGCAACCAAAGAATATTCAACCAAAGACATCGTTCGGCCAACCGGACGTTCGGCATATGAAGAACGCTCGGCATCCATGAACGTTCGGCCTACAAGTGCGCTCGGCATTCCTGGACTGTTCGGCATTCCAGCCTCATTCGACCTGCATCCCTCACTCAACACCATATCTCATCCGGTACGAGTCTCGTTCGGAAATCACCTACAGCTCGTCATCCAAGGCCATTCGGTACAAACGAATTTTTGGTATTCAGAGTGTCCGGCCTCACCTCGTTCGGCATAAAGGGGGAGGCTCGGTGTGACGAACCGACTTCCTATGCCCAGGAAGACGTATCGTTTTTAAGAAAGAAAAGGGTGAGAAAATAGAAAAGATAGAGAAGAAGAAAGAAACAACATCAGAATCTCAACAGCGGAATGAATAAAATATAATATATCACATAATATAATACATAGTATCATATACATCAGAGTTACACAGATAATACAACACAAACTAGAAAGTTATAAACACCTGTCTAGTTAATACAACTCACACATCATAGAGATACAACACAAATACAACACAGCGGAACCACCTATATATGTCTACGAACGCTGAAGCCTCTTGCTCCATTTGCTCCTCCAGTATTCGTCAAAGCTAACCTGAATCCCTTGACTACCCGTAAAAATTTGGGTATCCGAGAGTTTTAAGAAAAACAGAAAAATAAACTCCGAGTCAGACATGGGTCTGGTTCGAGTAACAGGTTAAAGTTGTTTAACTTTAAAAATCATTTGAAAGAAAAGGTATCACGTAAGACTTCCCACAAATAAACATGGGTAAGTTTTTACCTTACGCTAACCAAAACATTTGATAGGAAATCCAGTGATATTATAATAGTGTCTAGGGTTTTCAAGTAAATAGAAAATAGCTGAAATTGTTACATCTATTAAATTCCAGCATACTAGCCACAAAGTGGGTAATACAATCAAAACCGTAAGGTCACGTAGGGAAAATGGGTTTCCATCAATGGCAGGGCTACTGGGGTACCGCCCGTCACAGTACGTGGCCTAGATCACCGTACCGAGGACCCACCCTAAGTCCCCTGCAACACAAGGCCGGAACCGTTCCTTACTGAACAGTTCCAAATAAGATAACCCTGCAGTTGGCTGCAGTTCCAACAGCCCACTAAACCGAAATAAAGGGACATCTAGACAGGGGTATATCCTACTCTCAAGTGGGAGCTACCCACGAAGCCTTGCTGCACCTCCCCTGTTTTAGCCATTCCCGGTTGATGAGGCTTGAGGTCACGATTACCTTTAGAGAACTCATCACTTAGAATGCTCATCGTCCGCCTGACGATGTTCTGAAAGCATTCAATCCATACAAGTTAGTTCCGGGTTCGAACGAAATCGAAGGCATTATCTCGTTACACTCATTTTGGAATCACCCTCAGAGTTAACGATGACAACCCTTGCATTCAGAGTCTTCATCTTCACTTGATTAACGACCTATCGTTAATTTGGATCGATGTGGTTTTCGGACTTCCAAATACGGAAAACCCGATCCCGGTCTCATCACATCCAAACCGTGTCTTTTAAGGCCAAGTTGTTTTAAAGGTTTAAAACAATTCTAATTTATTATCTATATCAACATAGATAGATAATTCACAGCATCACAATAGATAATCAACAAGATCATCGTAATAGATAATTCATATTATCATCATAACAGATAATTTATATCATACTTCAACCAAAGCATCAATCATAAAACATCACTATCTCATATTAGGGATATTAAACCATTCAACAATAATAACATCCATATATAAGCAAGATTTAAATAATCATACGATAATTAATTTAAAATGAATTAAATTAATTACTACCTCTTTAATTAACTTAAAGTAAATTAAATTAATTACTTCATCGAATCTTGCTTACATATCCATCAATCAATTTATCAAACATCAGTTACTTAATATCCCAATTAATCATCTTTGATTAATTTAACTTTTACTTACTTACCAGAATTTATCTTTTATTTAATTACAGAAATTAATCTTTGAATAAATCCATAAATTAATTATTTATAATTAATTATATTCATATTGAATTTATTACATTTTAACTACCTTATTGACTTACTATTTCCAATAAATCAATTCTTAATTACATCACTAATTGTAATAATTTATGATCTCTAATTAGATTTTCATTTGTTATTTTATTGATTAATTATATTAAGAAAACTAATCTTCAAATCATATATATTAATCACCTTTGATTAATATCACACAGAAATTAACTTCCTTAGTTACTTATTCCCCAAATACGAACTTAATCAATCCTCTGATTAATTTCTAGTATTTTTACTCCAATCACTTTCATTACTCATCATTCCATAATTACATCCTGCAATTATTCATCTATTACTTCTCTAAGTAATCATACTTATCACATCATCAATTTGATTAATCCAAATTAATTAAAATAAATTAATTAACTCAAATTAATCAAATTACTCAATTAGTTAAAGTGAGAAATTAACTTCTTAATTACTTCCCAATGAGTAATTACACTTTAACAATTAAAATGTTGATTATTAATTAATTAATCTAATTAACTATTCAAAATCAATTACATAAATTAATTATAAGTAATCTAGTTAATGACCTTCATTAACATCTATTTAATTACTTATCTAAAATAATTAACTACATTAATTATTATTACTAAGTTTAATTTACCATTCAATAATTAATTAAAGTCCAATCTATGATTATTAATAACATATTAATTACTTAGTTCATTTTAAAACTTTAATTAATACATTTTAAACTTGTAATTACAAATTAAATCAACACAAATTATCAATTATCACTCTAATTCTTAATAGTTCAAGAAATTTAAATCTTTAATCTTAACTACTTAGAGTAATTTCATTTCCCATTAACGATTTAATTTTTCACTTCAATATATATATGAAAACATTTATTTCATTTTTCCCCTTGAACTTTCATTTTAAATTTCAAGTTTTAAACTAACACTAATTAAATTTTAATCACTTTATGAATTAACGTTTAAACTTTAAATTACAAATTAAAAACAATACTTAGTTATGAAGGGATTTAAATCGAATTCACTTAAGTTAAAATATTTAAATTCATTTAAAGTACTAAAATTTTAAACTTTCTCTTTTTTTTCAAAAGCCTGGATTTTAAACATTTAATTAAACTCAGTCTTAACATTGGTTTAAATTTAAACTTAATAATTTAAAAACTGCTAACTGGCACTGTTTAACTTGAAAACAAAGTAACCCGAGTTTTCCCCAGTTTTCTTCGAGAAAATAAACGTGAATTTACCCGAGCTAAAACGACTTCTTCCCGGGTACGCACTCGAGTAAAACTGGCACTGTTAAATGTTAGAAAATGAAAAAACCCGAGCTCCTATATTTACTTCGAGGAAATCATGAAATCACCCGAGCCAAAACAGGATTTACTCGAGAAATTCTCGAGTGCCACTCTCCTACCATCACAAAGAAAACATAACCACCAGAAACATTTCCCCCGTGCACGTGTACGCCACCATCAGCCACCTCCGATCGACCACGACCATACCCTCATCTCGACGACCACATCCACGTCCTTTCTCCACCCTCCGATCATTACCTCAGACACTCGATCGAAATCGAGTTTGATTTCACAACTTTGAAACACACACTGGCCTTATCACATAAACCTGGCGACACCCCTTGTTCGACGCTCCGACCACCATAGCACCTGAAATTTTGGCCACTGCTTCGTCAATCACCCCACTACCAAAACCCAAAAACTCGAGACACTCGATCAAGCCCTGAGTTCGAACGAGACGAAAGATCACAGCCATACAAAACTAGGTCACCAGACTTTAAATGCTTCTCGCCGCCACCATGTTGACTTGCCGACCACCACGACAATTTTCCCTGAATCCCTGGTCGCTCCTCTACCTCTCGACCAAAACACGACATCTCCGGTCGACTACATCGTCCACGGCAACTCAAAATGCTCGAAACAGTCAAAACATAACTGCTCTTCATCCCTAGCTTTAAAAATCGTAAAACTTGTTTTAAAAATCTTGATTTTGTATGATGTTTCACTCTATACTCCTGAATCCCTTAAACAAGAAATTTATTTTTGAACATATTTAAAGTTGAATGTTGTTTTCTTGATTTCCAGAGGCCATATAGTTTGTTTCGACTTAAATAAAATTTTAATACTTAGATTATAGTTAAACAAACAACTATTGTTTATATCTTACATCCAAATAATTTCTAGATCAAGAGAAAAGGATTTATTTACATATCTACTTAAAAATATACACAGATAACAGGGTATCATATGAACAGATACATACAGACTTGCACAAATATATCTATACAAGATACAGAGAAAATCATGCCATTAACTTAAGTTATTCATTTAAAAAAAAATGTTACTCACCAGGCTTGATAAAAGAACAGAGCATCTTGTTTGCCAACAGTTTGAACTTGAAAAACTGGAAAAATGTTTCTATTTTGATCCCCCGCCAATCATCTTGTTTCACTGTTTTGTTGTAGTTGCTGGTTGTTGTAGAATACTTGTTTAGGTTTAAATGAAATTGTAGCTTAGTTTTACTTGGCTCGAATTGGAAATGAAAAGTGACAAAGGAAAAATAGTTTACAGTTTGAAGTATAAAAGAAGTTACAGAGTATATTTTCTTTTTCTATTGTCAGAGATTTTTATAAAAATGGAGGCTGAAATCACATTTTATATAACTTGAACAGATTTTGCTTGTTGAAAGGAAATGAGAGCATTAAATGTTATTTGTACTTGATGTCCTCATTTTATACTTATCTTATATTTTTCTTTCTATACTTGCCTGAGTCTTCATCTACAAGCCACAAGTATATTATAAATTTTACTTTGCTTTTAATCTTTTTGTTCTTAGGTCTATATGCATGTTCGAACACTTGTTTTCATACTATCTTGTACAGGCTTTGTCTAACCAACTATTTAACTATGCAGATTTTTATGAAGGTTAGAAATTTTCTTATGTATTCTATTTTCTTGCTTATATTTTGAATTTTAGTTGAAATGTGATTCTCCTATGTTCACTTTTCTAAGCACATTTCTTGTTTTCCATTTGAGTTGTGATTGAAATATTAATGAATGTTATTTTAATACGTTGTTTGATTATTTAATGTGTTCGTTTTATTATTTACAAAACTATGAAATCTACTTGTATACATTTGTTTCACTTGTATCATTGTTAACTTGTTATCTCAACATGTATACTTGTCACTCGTATTATTGTATTGTATTTCTATATGAATACTTTATATAAATATCATTTAAAATAAATTACACATTTATTTACTTTGTTATTCGTTTAATTGTTAGTCATGTTATTTCAACATGTAAATTTATTTTTATTAATATTATAAAACTCATTTATCAAATTTTAAAATAATTAAACAAAAGAAATTATCTCTTTATTATCAACTACTTATTTTACAATATACACCAAAATATCATTTGACAAGATTACATTTAAAATTTATATACATTTAACAAGCTATACTTTAAAAAGAAAAGAAAATAAAACCCTTTTGTTAATAAATATATATCTAAACAAAAGTTAGAATAAGTTCAAAACAATTTAAACATTTATCTAAGTATTTAAAACCATATATTTATTTATTAAATAGCTTACAAAGTTTAATATTAAATAAAACAAAATTTCCAATTCATTCAAACGTATATTATAAATTTGAAAACATAACCTATCAGTTAAGTTAAAAGATAAAACTTAACTATTTACAATGTATACAAATATATACATTTTTAAACAGAAAATAACCAATAAATTTTACAGATAAAATTTACCAATTAAATATTTATTATAACAAAGTATCAATTCTGATTTAATTAACAAAGATATAACAAATCAATTTAATATTTAATACAAATTATTAAATTGATATTGCTCGAAAATTCCGGGATGTCACATCCCTCCCCCCTTAAAAGAATTTCGTCCCTGAAATTGAAAAGCAAAGGTAATTTAATAATCCTTTTTAAAATTTTAAATTTTAAATCACAAATATATATCAATCATATGCTAACAATCATAGCAACCAATTCACTCAATTAACAAAGCTAACCATCCAGACAAAATTTTGGATAGAGCTTCCTAGAGTTTCCCGGGTATAAATATCGGGATACTCGCTCTACAGAATCCAAACAATATATACCACTAAGCTATAGAGTTCCTACTCATCTAAATCTACAAACAAGACCAGATATCAGACTACAGACATGTCCAACTCAGTCATCAAAACTCCCTGAACTGCTGGTTCTACAACCAGAGATAGATCTTACACGTACTCCCTCAGAGACACGTGGAATGCATCGAATCCCAGATATCCAAACTGGCAATTCACTCCAGAACATAGAGAAAATACAAGACAGCTTGGAGCTAGCTTCCCAGACTTACCAAATTATAGAGCTTTTTTTTAATCAGAGAAAATTTTATTCAGAATCAAATCTCCGACTTCGAAATCCAAATTCCTCCCGTCTCTTGTCCACCAAATTCTTCAGATGATCCTGAACTACTTCAATCCCTACTGATCAGCTAAATCTGCGCTGATGCCTCTCAGAACAATCTGAATCCAAAACAATCCCATAGAATGATCTTCTCAAGATCAACCAGAATCAAGAACACAATCACTACTATCATCAGTAGAAAACAGCTTCTCTTTTCCGAAAAGAAAAGCAGATGCACTCCCAACTGCTTTCGCTGCGCACTCTGATCTAGAGTAGAAGAAAATGCTGATGATGCACACAAGCATAAACTTTCCACTGATATCAACTGTGACGGACCTAGGCTTTGCAACCGTCGGTCAGCGATCACAACTGGTAGGCTTCTCAACCATTCCGGAATATGGTTCAACAGATCCATAAAGTCAAACTCAAAAATTCCACGGTAGCCTGATCTGCTTCACCAAAACTCTCCCTAGGAATCATCCTCAACTAGCTGGACCCTCGGTACCACTTCTGGAATCCAGTCGATACCACTCAATCTCCCAATGCTGACAAAATTCTCCGAAAACACAAGAGAACACTCAGCTCCAGATGCTGGCAAACCACTGATCTCTTCAAAGACATCCGAAAAAATCTCTGACAAATCAAGAGAACACTCATTAATCGCAAGTCACTTTTGCGATCAACCCAGTCTAATATCCAAAGAAACTGTTCTCTCTTTATCAATCAGAACAGCTGAAGCTTATCTAGCCAATCTATCGAAGAAATGAATCCACAAAGCTGCCTCTGAAGTTCACTACTAGAAACTGCTGACAATTGACCAGCTTGCGAGCCGACAGAACAAATCTGAGCTGCACACTGCTACTGATGCCAAAATCTTCTTAATCCAAACCTCCTCGGGAAACTCAGACTCCAAAGCCTAGAATAACACCGGCTGAACTAAGCCTCAACACTAATGCAGATACACTTCCTTATCCAAATCTCCAGAGAAACATCCTCGAAAACAACCCATAGCCACTGCATCTCATCACACAACTACTACTTCTAGAGTTATCAAGATAACATCACTAGCTTCTACTCAACTAACCGAATCCAAACTATACTCATCCAAACTATACACCTCAAGATGAACTCCGAATCTTAATAGGCTCCTTCAAAGATTGGTGAAATCCTTACATCGCAAATTCACTCGAGACGGTATTAGATCTACAGTCTCGTCAGATACACCTCCAACCACAACAAATCCAACCACTGGTAGTCGTGTTACACACACCACCACCCTATCTACCTTTATAATTATATTGGAAAACCCGAACGGGTAACCCAACAAATAGGTAGAAATAAATAAATATATATATCAAAAATACAAATACGCTCTCTCAAGAAAGAAATCACTTAAGAGCCGAGGTATTCACTCAACCTAGAGCTCTACCAAGCGCTAAACCTAGCGCTCTGATACCAACTGTGACGACCCGACTTCCTATGCCCAGGAATACGTATCGTTTTTAAGAAAGAAAAGGGTGAGAAAATAGAAAAGATAGAGAAGAAGAAAGAAACAACATCAGAGTCTCAACAGCGGAACGAATAAAATATAATATATCACATAATATAATACATAGTATCATATACATTAGAGTTACACAGATAATACAACACATACTAGACAGTTATAAACACCTGTCTAGTTAATACAACTCACACATCATAGAGATACAACACAAATACAACATAGCGGAACCACCTATATATGTCTATGAACGTTGAAGCCTCCTGCTCCATTTGCTCCTCTAGTATTCGTCAAAGCTAACCTGAATCCCTTGACTACCCGTAAAAATTTGGGTACCCGAGAGTTTTAAGAAAAACAGAAAAATAAACTCCGGGTCAGACATGGGTCTGGTATGAGTAACAGGTTAAAGTTGTTTAACTTTAAAAATCATTTGAAAGAAAAGGTATCACGTAAGACTTCCCACAAATAAACATGGGTAAGTTTTTACCTTACGCTAACCAAAACATTTGATAGGAAATCCAGTGATATTATAATAGTGTCTAGGGTTTTCAAGTAAATAGAAAATAGCTGAAATTGTTACATCTATTAAATTCCAGCATACTAGCCACAAAGTGGGTAATACAATCAAAACCGTAAGGTCACGTAGGGAAAATGGGTTTCCATCAATGGCAGGGCTACTGGGGTACCGCCCGTCACAGTATGTGGCCTAGATCACCGTACCGAGGACCCACCCTAAGTCCCCTGCAACACAAGGCCGGAACCATTCCTTACTGAACAGTTCCAAATAAGAAAACCACGCAGTTGGCTGCAGTTCCAACTGCCCACTAAGCCGAAATAAAGGGACATCTAGACAGGGGTATATCCTACTCTCAAGTGGGAGCTACCCACGAAGCCTTGCTGCACCTCCCCTGTTTTAGCCATTCCCGGTTGATGAGGCTTGAGGTCACGATTACCTTTAGAGAACTCATCACTTAGAATGCTCATCGTCCGCCTGACGATGTTCTGAAAGCATTCAATCCATACAAGTTCGTTCCGGGTTCGAACGAAACCGAAGGCATTATCTCGTTACACTCATTTTGGAATCACCCTCAGAGTTAACGACGACAACCCTTGCATTCAGAGTCTTCATCTTCACTTGATTAACGACCTATCGTTAATTTGGATCGATGTGGTTTTCGGACTTCCAAATACGGAAAACCCGATCCCGGTCTCATCACATCCAAACCGTGTCTTTTAAGGCCAACTTGTTTTAAAGGTTTAAAACAATTCTAATTTATTATCTATATCAACACAGACAAATAATTCACAGCATCACAATAGATAATCAACAAGATCATCGTAATAGATAATTCATATTATCATCATAACAGATAATTTATATCATACTTCAACCAAAGCATCAATCATAAAACATCACTATCTCATATCAGGGATATTAAACCATTCAACAGTAATAACATCCATATATAAGCAAGAGTTAAATAATCATACGATAATTAATTTAAAATGAATTAAATTAATTACTACCTCTTTAATTAACTTAAAGTAAATTAAATTAATTACTTCATCGAATCTTGCTTACATATCCATCAATCAATTTATCAAACATCAGTTACTTAATATCCCAATTAATCATCTTTGATTAATTTAACTTTTACTTACTTACCAGAATTTATCTTTTATTTAATTACAGAAATTAATCTTTGAATAAATCCATAAATTAATTATTTATAATTAATTATATTCAAATTGAATTTATTACATTTTA
Organism: Allium fistulosum; assembly: GCA_030737815.1. Lineage (NCBI taxonomy): Eukaryota > Viridiplantae > Streptophyta > Magnoliopsida > Asparagales > Amaryllidaceae > Allium > Allium fistulosum. The sequence continues at coordinate 1,532,984,461 of CM060902.1, forward strand.
ACTACCTTATTGACTTACTATTTCCAATAAATCAATTCTTAATTACATCACTAATTATAATAATTAATGATCTCTAATTAGATTTTCATTTGTTATTTTATTGATTAATTATATTAAGAAAACTAATCTTCAAATCATATATATTAATCACTTTTGATTAATATCACACAGAAATTAACTTCCTTAGTTACTTATTCCCCAAATACGAACTTAATCAATCCTCTGATTAATTTCTAGTATTTTTACTCCAATCACTTCCATTACTCATCATTCCATAATTACATCCTGTAATTATTCATCTATTACTTCTCTAAGTAATCATACTTATCACATCATCAATTTGATTAATCCAAATTAATTAAAATAAATTAATTAACTCAAATTAATCAAATTACTCAATTAGTTAAAGTGAGAAATTAACTTCTTAATTACTTCCCAATGAGTAATTACACTTTAACAATTAAAATGTTGATTATTAATTAATTAATCTAATTAACTATTCAAAATCAATTACATAAATTAATTATAAGTAATCTAGTTAATGACCTTCATTAACATCTATTTAATTACTTATCTAAAATAATTAACTACATTAATTATTATTACTAAGTTTAATTTACCATTCAATAATTAATTAAAGTCCAATCTATGATTATTAATAACATATTAATTACTTAGTTCATTTTAAAACTTTAATTAATACACTTTAAACTTGTAATTACAAATTAAATCAACACAAATTATCAATTATCACTCTAATTCTTAATAGTTCAAGAAATTTAAATCTTTAATCTTAACTACTTAGAGTAATTTCATTTCCCATTAACGATTTAATTTTTCACTTCAATATAATATGAAAGCATTTATTTCATTTTTCCCCTTGAACTTTCATTTTAAATTTCAAGTTTTAAACTAACACTAATTAAATTTTAATCACTTTATGAATTAACTTTTAAACTTTAAATTACAAATTAAAAACAATACTTAGTTATGAAGGGATTTAAATCGAATTCACTTAAGTTAAAATATTTAAATTCATTTAAAGTACTTAAATTTTAAACTTTCTCTTTTTTTTCAAAAGCCTGGATTTTAAACATTTAATTAAACTCAGTCTTAACATTGGTTTAAATTTAAACTTAATAATTTAAAAACTGCTAACTAGCACTGTTTAACTTGAAAACAAAGTAACCCGAGTTTTCCCCAGTTTGCTTCGAGAAAATAAACGTGAATTTACCTGAGCTAAAACGACTTCTTCCCGGGTACGCACTCGAGTAAAACTGGCACTGTTAAATGTTAGAAAACGAAACAACCCGAGCTCCTATATTTACTTCGAGGAAATCATGAAATCACCCGAGCCAAAACAGGATTTAATCGAGAAATTCTCGAGTGCCACTCTCCTACCATCACAAAGAAAACATAACCACCAGAAACATTTCCCCCGTGCACGTGTACGCCACCATCAGCCACCTCCGATCGACCACGACCATCCCCTCATCTCGGCGACCACATCCACGTCCTTTCTCCACCCTCCAATCATTACCTGAGACACTCGATCGAAATCGAGTTCGATTTCACAACTTGGAAACACACACTGGCCTTATCACATAAACCTGGCAACACCCCTTGTTCGACGCTCCGACCACCAGAGCACCTGAAATTTTGGCCACTGCTTCGTCAATCACCCCACTACCAAAACCCAAAAACTCGAGACACTCGATCAAGCCCTGAGTTCGAACGAGACGAAAGATCACAGCCATACAAAACTAGGTCACCAGACTTTAAATGCTTCTCGCCGCCACCACGTTGACCTGCCGACCACCACGACAATTTTCCCTGAATCCCTGATCGCTCCTCTACCTCTCGACCAAAACACGACATCTCCGGTCGACTACATCGTCCACGGCAACTCAAAATGCTCGAAACAGTCAAAACATAACTGCTCTTCATCCCTAGCTTTAAAAATCGTAAAACTTGTTTTAAAAATCTTGATTTTGTATGATGTTTCACTCTATACTCCTGAATCCCTTAAACAAGAAATTTATTTTTGAACATATTTAAAGTTGAATGTTGTTTTCTTGATTTCCAAAGGCCATATAGTTTGTTTCGACTTAAATAAAATTTTAATACTTAGATTATAGTTAAACAAACAACTATTGTTTATATCTTACATCCAAATAATTTCTAGATCAAGAGAAAAGGATTTATTTACATATCTACTTAAAAATATACACAGATAACAGGGTATCATATGAACAGATACATACAGACTTGCACAAATATATCTATACAAGATACAGAGAAAAGCATGCCATTAACTTAAGTTATTCATTTAAAAAAAATGTTACTCACCAGGCTTGATAAAAGAACAGAGCAACTTGTTTGCCAACAGTTTGAACTTGAAAAACTGGAAAAATGTTTCTATTTTGATCCCCCGCCAATCATCTTGTTTCACTGTTTTGTTGTAGTTGCTGGTTGTTGTAGAATACTTGTTTAGGTTTAAATGAAATTGTAGTTTAGTTTTACTTGGCTCGAATTGGAAATGAAAAGTGACAAAGGAAAAATAGTTTACAGTTTGAAGTATAAAAGAAGTTACAGAGTATATTTTCTTTTTCTACTGTCAGAGATTTTTATAAAAATGGAGGCTGAAATCATATTTTATACAACTCGAACAGATTTTGCTTGCTGAAAGGAAATGAGAGCATTAAATGTTATTTGTACTTGATGTCCTCATTTTATACTTATCTTATATTTTTCTTTCTATACTTGCCCGAGTCTTCATCTACAAGCCACAAGTATATTATAAATTTTACTTTGCTTTCAATCTTTTTGTTCTTAGGTCTGTATGCATGTTCGAACACTTGTTTTCATACTATCTTGTACAGGCTTTGTCTAACCAACTATTTAACTATGCAGATTTTTATGAAGGCTAGAAATTTTCTTATGTATTATATTTCTTGCTTATATTTTGAATTGTAGTTGAAATGTGATTCTCCTATGTTCACTTGTCTAAGCACATTTCTTGTTTTCCATTTGAGTTGTGATTGAAATATTAATGAATGTTATTTTAATACGTTGTTTGATTATTTAATGTGTTCGTTTTATTATTTACAAAACTATGAAATCTACTTGTATACATTTGTTTCACTTGTATCATTGTTAACTTGTTATCTCAACATGTATACTTGTCACTCGTATTATTGTATTGTATTTCTATATGAATACTTTATATAAATATCATTTAAAATAAATTACACATTTATTTACTTTGTTATTCGTTTAATTGTTAGTCATGTTATTTCAACATGTAAATTTATTTTTATTAATATTATAAAACTCATTTATCAATTTTTAAAATAATTAAACAAAAGAAATTATCTCTTTATTATCAACTACTTATTTTACAATATACACCAAAATATCATTTGACAAGATTACATTTAAAATTTATATACATTTTTAAATTATATTTTAACAAGCTATACTTTAAAAAGAAAAGAAAATAAAACCCTTTTGTTAATAAATATATATCTAAACCAAAGTTAGAATAAGTTCAAAACAATTTAAACATTTATCTAAGTATTTAAAACCATATATTTATTTATTAAATAGCTTATAAAGTTTAATATTAAATAAAACAAAATTTCCAATTCATTCAAACATATATTATAAATTTGAAAACATAACCTATCAGATAAGTTAAAAGATGAAACTCAACTATTTACAATGTATACAAATATATACATTTTTAAACAGAAAATAACCAATAAATTTTACAGATAAAATTTACCAATTAAATATTTATTATAACAAAGTATCAATTCCGATTTAATTAACAAAGATATAACAAATCAATTTAATATTTAATACAAATTATTAAATTGATATTGCTCGAAAATTCCGGGATGTCACACTCGGCATTCCGTTGTTCGGCCTATCTGGTTCGGCGCATAGGACTTACACTATTTGGATCGAGTTATTCAGCTACCAGGCACACCAGAGAAGTCCAACCCATCTTCGTTTATAAATAGAGAGGCATGGGCACAGTGAAATGGACCTTTTTTTCGGGAACATTGGGGAGACTCTGCTGCTTTCAAGACTCATCCTCTTTACTTAGCAATTGTATTCAAGTATTTGATCTACGGATTGTATCTATAATCAATCATCAAGTAAAGCAATAAAGTGTAACCTTAAAGTGGACATAGGCAATTACGATGAACCACTATAAATCCGGTGTTCTCACTTTCTGCATTCAAATTAGCATATTCTTCCTTGTTTAAATTTATCTTCATCACTTATATCTCTACACAATCTTTCTCAACGAGGTTAGTGACCAATTTTGGTGCTAACATATCCATCCACGTTTCCCTGCTTGACTTTGTCTAAGATCTTGGAAAAATATGAATCTGAAGTAAGCAAATTTGGAAGTAAGTCAAAACCCATCACCTCTACTCGCATGGTTGTTAGTAAATTATTCCTCCGACTCAATGCATCGGCGACGCGATTACTTACTCCAGACTTGTGCTTTACGACGAATGTAAATTGTTGCAAATAAGCTATCCATGATGCATGCCTAGTTGCAATTTTTTTCTGCCCTTGTAAATGTTTCAATGCTTCATGATCCGTATACAAAACAAATTCTTTGTGGAACAAGTAATGTCTCCAATGCTTCACGGCTTGCACAATAGCATAAAACTCCACATCATAAGTACTGTATCTCATCTTTGCTCCAGAAAGTTTTTCACTGAAATAGGCAATTGGACGACCCATCTGACTCAACACTCCTCCAATTCCAACTTTGGACGCATCTGTATGTAACTCAAATAGTAACTTAAAATCTGGCAACACTAGAATCGATGCTGATGTTAAAAGTTCCTTGATCTGTTCAAAAGCAGATCCTGCCTCTTTCGTCCATGAAAACTGCTTTCCTTTCATACAATCAGTAACAGGAGCCATCACACTACTAAAGTACAGTATAAATCTTCGATAAAATGAAGCTAACCCATGGAATCTTCTGACTTCTGTTATAGTTTTTGGCTGTGGCCAATTTCTGATTGCGGCTACTTTACTCTGGTCCACTTGTATCCCTTCCTTGGACACGACATAACCCAGAAATAAAACACTCGGCGTCATGAACAGGCATTTCTTCGTCGCTGCATAGAAGTGTTCTTGACGAAGAATAGTTAACACCTTTCGCAAGTGTTGAATGTGCTCCTCTGTGCTAGCACTATATATCAAGATATCATCAAAGTAGACTTCAACAAACTTCCCGATGTAAGGTCTGAAAATTTGATTCATCACCCTCATAAATGTACTTGGTGCATTAGATAGACCAAATGGCATGACCAGCCATTCATATAATCCTTCTCGAGTCTTGAATGATGTCTTCCATTCTTCACCTGGTCTTATGCGAATCTGATGATAACCACTCTTAAGGTCGATCTTAGAAAAAATTACAAACCCACTGAGTTGATCCAATAGATCATCAAGTCTTGGCATAGGAAATCTGTATCTGACAGTTATTTTGTTGAGTGCCCTGCTGTCTGTACACATTCTCCACGAACCATCTTTCTTTGGCACCAACAGAGCTGGTACAGCACAAGGACTGAGACTCTCTCGAACACGCCCTTGCTCAAGCAACTCCTCAACCTGTCTCCTCAACTCTTCATGCTCCTTCGGACTCATACGATAATGCGGCCTATGTGGTAAAACAGCACCAGGCACTAGATCAATTTGATGTTGTATGTCCCTTAGTGGCGGTAAATCCTTGGGTAATTCAGCAGGAAAGACATCTTCAAATTTATTTATCACCGGTCTAACCTCCGCAGGAATTTCAAGATCTTCACTTGTTTCATACCCAATCAACATAAACAATTCACCACTATCTTCCACTTCTTTAACAAATTCTCTCGAAGATAATAGACTAGTTGGTTCCACTTACTTCTCTGACTTGCTTTCACTTTGTTCACGTTTCTTAGGAACTAAGGTGATTTGAGTACCTTCGAGCATGAAACTGTAGCTGTTGGTGCGACCATTATGTTGTACAGCTCTATCATATTGCCATGGTCTTCCCAATAGTAGATGACACACATCCATATCGACAACATCGCACCATATATCATCTTTGTACTTCTTCCCAATAGAAAATGTAACAAATGCTCGTCTTCCCACTGTCACTTCTCCACCTTTCTTTAGCCATGCCAGTTTATAAGGTCTAGGGTGTTTTTCAGTCTTCATCCCTAACTTCTTGATGGCTTCTTCAGAAATAATGTTATCGCAGCTTCCCACATCAATAACAAATCGACAAACCTTTCCCAAGATAGTACATGTAGACTGAAAGATATTGCTTCTTAGCCAACTAGAATCATTCTCATGTTTTGGCGTTAAACAAGACCTCCTCATCATCAAGTTACACCCTTCGTCTCCTGACACAACTTCTTCATCTTCATCAAACTTCGGTGGTTGAGAATAATCAATTTCAGCTTCCACATCCTCTTACTCACATTCCTCTACAACTAATGCTCTCTTCTTTGGCATTGTACATTCATTACTTTTATGGCCAAACTCCTGACAATTATAGCACTTGATACTGTTATTGACCTTTGCTTTAGCGGCTTCATTGACAATTGGTTTATTGACTGCCTTGGAAACATTAGCACTGCTACTAGCACCCTTATTCTGGTTGTTGGAACTCGTAAACACACCACTTCCTCGTCTCCCTTGTTTCTCCCAAGTTAGAGCTTTTTGATGTGCTTCAGCAACAGACATTGGATTAAACATATTAACCATGTCTTGAATTTGCATTCGTAACCCTCCAACATATCTAGCCGTTAGCTATTCCTCGGTTTCCATAATATCATTCCTTGCAATCAATTGATAGAATTCATCTGCATAGTCATTCACTGTATTCGTCCCTTGTCTCAAATTCTGCAAACGTTGATACATAAGAGATTGATAATTGTATGGCAAGAAAGTCGCTTTCATCATCTTGCTCATCTTCTCCCAAGTGACAACTTTTGATTTTCCCATTCTCTCCCGAGTTAGTTTAGTTTGTTGCCACCAAGCCATAGCTCTTCCCCTTAGTCTTGTAGCAACTAATTGGACTCTACGACTCTCAGGCACATCCTTGAATTCCAAAATTTCTTCAACATTCGACAACCAATCAAGAAATTCTTCTGCTTGCATAGCACCTTTGAATTCTGGAATTTCCATCCTCATACCTGACTCCCATTTACGATCATTTTCTGAATCCCGATATTGATTTCGTACTTGGCCTTGATTTCGATAATGAATACTACCTCCATCACCATCTTCCTCAAAATCAGATGTATTTCGATATCGATCCTGACCATCTACATCCCTACGACCATGCATGTCCCTTCTACCCTGTCTTTCAGCATTACGATATGGTTCATTTTCAAAACCACGTTGAGTTCTTCCCTCTTCATTTCGATACCCATTGTGGTCTCGCATCATTGAAACTAATGATTCTCTTCTATCTCGATAAGACTAGGGTGACATCCTCCTTTCTTTCAAAACCGATGGCGAAACCCTGTTTCCACCGCGGTTCGAAACTGGTGACGTTCTCCTTTGATTTTGATTCATGTCGATCATCAATTTCTCCAATTTTTCAATACCCTCATTGAACTTTTCATTGATACGCTGCTCCATCTTCTCAGCTTCTTGTCTTCTATACAAATCTTCAACATTTTGATGGTGATTAGCACATCTCGGAGGCATGATCATTAAAACAATCTTGTTTCCATCCCTGATTTGGCTCTGATACCAATTGACGCATCTTAGACTAGGCTCGAACAGTTTTTGATACCAAACTGTCGCAACCTATCCAAGATCTTCCTCACGAAATGATGATTTCATGTCAAATAAACCGATAGAACGATAAATGCTCAATTCCGTTGATCGTGATGATGCCGGAGTCTAGCTATCTCCAACCCGTTGATCTCGCAAGATACCGTGTTGAAAGATCTACAATTCGATCGTTGATCACTCGTAAGTGATACCGAGAATTGGCTTCAAATTCGTTGATTCGCTTACGAATAACCCGAAGATGGAAAGAAGAAGGAGATCACACTCAACTTCCAACAATGGTGGCCAAAGCTCACACACAAATTTATTTTCAAAATCAACCACCTTTACAAATGACAACACACCCCTATTTATAGGAAATTACAACACACACATGTGACTCAACACATGCGACTTATGACTTAACTCAACACATACGACTTAAGTTCACCAAATGACTTAACATCATACTAGTTACAACATCATACGACTTAACAACAATGTGACATAAGAACTGGCTCACGACATAGTACACACACAAATGGCTTAAGAAAAGCGGCACAGCAGTTCAAGGCAGCATGGTTTGTAGTGACATAAAAGTTTGCGGCATAATGGAGGCGACATAAGGCAGAGGCGGCATAGCGACATAAGAGAACGACTTATAAAGATGCGGCATAACTGAACGACTTATAGGATGAGCGACATAAAAGCTTGCGGCATAATGGAGGCGACATAAGGCAGAGGCGGCATAGCGACATAAGAGAATGACTTATAAAGATGCGGCATAACTGAACGACTTATAGGATGAGCGACATAAGCACGGACGACTTAAATGCGGACGACTCAAATGCAGACGACCTAAGGAAACTTTCTCCAATATGAGTCGTTGACTTGCTATCTCGTGCTTGTCTCGCTTACTTATCATGGTGCGCTGCATCATCCTCCCCTGGTTGAAAAGAATTCGACCTCGAATTCACACTTTCCTCTTCTTCGACATGCTTATTCTCATGATATGGAATCAAGTGTTTGACGTTGAAAACGTCAGCAATATGGATATGATCCGGCAATCTTAACTGATAAGCATTCTCATTAATCTTCTTTACGATTTCCATAGGGCCAATCTTTCTAGCAGCCAGTTTGTTGTAAGTACCAATAGGAAATCGATCCTTAGTCAATACTGCATATACAAAATCTCCTTCTTTGAACTCAACATTTTGTCGCTTAATATCCGCGGATTACTTATATTTCTCATTTGCCTTAAGCAATCGTTCCTGCACAACCTTGTGGCACTCTTGCAATTCATTCACAAAATCACTAGCTCGTTTGATCACTCCTTTCTGCCGTGGAACTATAGATAAATCTAATGGTCCCTTAAGCATTGTTGAGTAAACAACCTGGAATGGACTGAATCCAGTGCTACGATTAACTACATGGTTGTGTGCAAACTCAGCTTGACACAGCTTGGAATCCCAACTCTTCAAATTGTCATTCACGAGGCATCTCAATAGATTACCTAGGGATCTATTCACAACTTCTGTCTGTCCATCCGTCTGTGGATGATAAGCACTATTGAATTTCAGCTTTGTCCCGACCATTCTCCATAGACTCATCCAAAAATGACTCAGAAAACGAGTGTCTCTATCCGATACAATAGATTCAGGCAACCCATGAAGACGATAGATCTCTCTGAAGTATAACTGTGCAACATTAACTGCATCTGCCGTCTTCTTGCATGCGATAAAATGTACCATTTTTGAAAACCGATCAACCACCACGTAGATAGAATCATTGCCACATTGCGTTCTCGGGAATCCGAATACAAAGTCCATACTAACATCCACCCATGGTTTAGTAGATATAGGCAACGACATATATAAACCTGCATTTGTTGCGGTCCCCTTTGAAACTTGACAAATATGGCACCTCTGAACGAACTTTTCAACCTCTTTCCTCATTGACGGCCAAAAATAAGACTTTGAGATCAACTGCATAGTACGGTCACGGCCTACGTGTCCTTCTTCATGTAATTCTTTGATGATTTTCATTTGCAGACTGCAATCTGGAATACACAACTGATTTCCTTTGAATAGAAAACCATCAACCAGCATATATCCATCCATGTTTCCGTGCTTGACTTTGTCTAAGATCTTGGAAAAATATGAATCTGAAGTAAGCAAATTTGGAAGTAAGTCAAAACCCATCACCTCTATTCGCATGGTTGTTAGTAAATTATTCCTCCAACTCAATGCATTGGCGACGCGATTAGTTACTCCAGACTTGTGCTTTACCACGAATGTAAATTGCTGCAAATAAGCTATCCACGATGCATGCCTAGCTACAATTTTATTCTGCCCTTGTAAATGTTTCAATGCTTCATGATCCGTATACAAAACAAATTCTTTGTGGAACAAGTAATGTCTCCAATGCTTCACGGTCTGCACAATAGCATAAAACTCCACATCATAAGTACTGTATCTCATCTTTGCTCCAGAAAGTTTTTCACTAAAATAGGCAATTGGACGACCCTTCTGACTCAACACTACTCCAATTCCAACTTTGGATGCATTTGTATGTAACTCAAATAGTAACTGAAGATCTAGCAACACTAGAATCGGTGCTGATGTTAAAAGTTCCTTGATCTGTTCAAAAGCAGATCCTGCCTCTTTCGTCCATGAAAACTACTTTCCTTTCAAACAATCAGTAACAGGAGCCATCACACTACTAAGGTGCGGTATAAATCTTCGATAAAATGAAGCTAACCCATGGAAACTTCTGACTTCTGTTATAGTTTTTGGCTGTGGCCAATTTCTGATTGCGGCTTCTTTACTCTGGTCCACTTGTATCCCTTCCTTGGACACGGCATAACCCAGAAATAAAACACTCGGCGTCATGAACAGGCATTTCTTCGTCGCTGCATAGAACTGGTCTTGACGAAGAATAGTTAACACCTTTCGTAAGTGTTGAATGTGCTCCTCTGTGCTAGCACTATATATCAAGATATCATCAAAGTAGACTACAACAAACTTCCCGATGTAAGGTCTGAAAATTTGATTCATCACCCTCATAAATGTACTTAGTGCATTAGATAGACCAAATGGCATGACCAGCCATTCATATAATCCTTCTCGAGTCTTGAATGATGTCTTCCATTCATCACCTGGTCTAATGCGAATCTGATGATAACCACTCTTAAGGTTGATCTTAGAAAACATTACAGACCCACTGAGTTGATCCAATAGATCGTCAAGTCTTGGCATAGGAAATCTGTATCTGATAGTTATTTTGTTGAGTGCCCTGCTGTCTGTACACATTTTCCATGAACCATCTTTCTTTGGCACCAACAGAGCTGGTACAGCACAAGGACTGAGACTCTCTCGAACACGCCCTTGCTCAAGCAACTCCTCAACCTGTCTCCTCAACTCTTCATGCTCTTTCGGACTCATACGATAATGCGACCTATGCGGTAAAACTGCACTTGGCACTAGATCAATTTGATGTTGTATGTCCCTTAGTGGTGGTAAATCCTTGGGTAATTCATTAGGAAAGACATCTTCAAATTCATTTATCATCGGTCTAACCTCCGCAGGAATTTCAAGATCTTCACTTGTTTCATACCCAATCAACATAAACAATTCAGCACTATCTTCCACTTCTTTAACAAATTCTCTCGAAGATAATAGACTAGTTGGTTCCACTTTCTTCTCTGACTTGCTTTCACTTTGTTCACATTTCTTAGGAACTAAGGTGATTTGAGTACCTTCGAACATGAAACTGTAGCTGTTGGTGCGACCATTATGTTGTACAGATCTATCATATTGCCATGGTCTTCCCAATAGTAGATGACACACATCCATATCGACAACATCGCACCATATATCATCTTTGTACTTCTTCCTAATAGAAAATGTAACAAATGCTCGTCTTCCCACTGTCACTTCTCCACCTTTCTTTAGCCATGCCAGTTTATAAGGTCTAGGGTGTTTTTCAGTCTTCATCCCTAACTTCTTGATGGCTTCTTCAGAAATAATGTTATCGCAGCTTCCCGCATCAATAACAAATCCACAAACCTTTCCCAAGATAGTACATGTAGACTGAAAGATATTGCTTCTCAGCCAACTAGAATCATTCTCATGTTTTGGCATTAAACAAGACCTCCTCATCATCAAGTTACACCCTTCGTCTCCTGACACAACTTCTTCATCTTCATCAAACTTCGGTGGTTGAGAATAATCAATTTCAGCTTCCACATCCTCTTACTCACATTCCTCTACAACTAATGCTCTCTTCTTTGTCTTTGTACATTCATTACTTCTATGGCCAAACTCCTGACAATTATAACACTTGATATTGTTATTGACCTTTGCTTTAGCGGCTTCATTGACAATTGGTTTATTGACTGCCTTGGAAACATTAGCACTGCTACTAGCACCCTTATTCTGGTTGTTGGAACTCGTAAACACACCACTTCCTCGTCTCCCTTGTTTCTCCCAAGTTAGAGCTTTATGATGTGCTTCAGCAACAGACATTGGATTAAACATATTAACCATGTCTTGAATTTGCATTCGTAACCCTCCAACATATCTAGCCGTTAGCTGTTCCTCGGTTTCCATAATATCATTCCTTGCAATCAATTGATAGAATTCATCTGCATAGTCATTCACTGTATTCGTCCCTTGTCTCAAATTCTGCAAACGTTGATACATAAGAGATTGATAATTGTACGGCAAGAAAGTCGCTTTCATCATCTTGCTCATCTTCTCCCTAGTGACAACTTTTGATTTTCCCATTCTCTCCCGAGTTAGTTTAGTTTGTTGCCACCAAGCAATAGCTCTTCCCTTTAGTCTTGTAGCAACTAATTGGACTCTACGACTCTCAGGCACATCCTTGAATTCCAAAATTTCTTCAACATTCGACAACCAATCAAGAAATTCTTCTGCTTGCATACCACTTTTAAATTTTGGAATTTCCATCCTCATACCTGACTCCCATTTACGATCATTTTCTGAATCCCGATATTGATTTCGCACTTGGCCTTGATTTCGATAATGAATACTACCTCCATCACCATCTTCCTCAAAATCAGATGTATTTCGATATCGATCCTGACCATCTACATCCCTAAGACCATGCATGTCCCTTCTACCCTGTCTTTCAGCATTACGATATGGTTCATTTTCAAAACCACGTTGAGTTATTCCCTCTTCATTTCGATACCCATTGTGGTCTCGCATCATTGAAACTGATGATTCTCTCCTATCTCGATAAGACTAGGGTGACATCCTCCTTTCTTCCGAAACCGATGGCGAAACCCTGTTTCCACCGCGGTTCGAAACTGGTGACGTTCTCCTTTGATTTTGATTCATGTCGATCATCAATTTCTCCAATTTTTCAATACTCTCACTGAACTTTTCATTGATACGCTGCTCCATCTGCTCAGCTTCTTGTCTTCTATACTAATCTTCAACATTTTGATGGTGATTAGCACATCTCGGAGGCATGATCATTAAAACAATCTCGTTTCCATCTCTGATTTGGCTCTGATACCAATTGACGCATCTTAGACTAGGCTCGAACAGTTTTTGATACCAAACTGTCGCAACCTATCCAAGATCTTCCTCACGAAATGATGATTTCATGTCAAATAAACCGATAGAACGATAAATGCTCAATTTCGTTGATCGTGATGATGCCGGAATCTAGCTATCTCCAACCCGTTGATCTTGCAAGATACCTTGTTGAAAGATCTACAATTCGATCGTTGATCACTCGTAAGTGATACCGAGAATTGGCTTCAAATTCGTTGATTCGCTCATGAATAACCCGAAGATGGAAAGAAGAAGGAGATCACACTCAACTTCCAACAATGGTGGCCAAAGCTCATACACAAATTTATTTTCAAAATCAACCACCTTTACAAATGACAACACACCCCTATTTATAGGAAATGACAACACACACATGTGACTCAACACATGCGACTTACGACTTAACTCAACACATACGACTTAAGTTCACCAAACGACTTAACATCATACTAGTTACAACATCATACGACTTAACAACAATGCAACATAAGAACTGGCTCACGACATAGTACACACACAAATGGCTTAAGAAAAGCGGCACATCAGTTCAAGGCAGCATGGTTTGTAGCGACATAAAAGCTTGCGGCATAATGGAGGCGACATAAGGCAGAGGCGGCATAGCGACATAAGAGAACGACTTATAAAGATGCGGCATAACTGAACGACTTATAGGATGAGCGACATAAAAGCTTGCGGCATAATGGAGGCGACATAAGGCAGAGGCGGCATAGCGACATAAGAGAATGACTTATAAAGATGCGGCATAACTGAACGACTTATAGGATGAGCGACATAAGCACGGACGACTCAAATGCGGACGACTCAAATATGGATGACCTAAGGATACTTTTCCAATATGAGTCGTTGACTTGCTATCTCGTGCTTGTCTCGCTTACTTATCATGGTGCGCTGCATCATCCTCCCCTGGTTGAAAATAATTCGACCTCGAATTCACACTTTCCTCTTCTTCGACATGCTTATTCTCATGATATGGAATCAAGTGTTTGACGTTGAAAACGTCAGCAGTATGGAAATGATCCGGCAATCTTAACTGATAAGCATTCTCATTAATCTTCTTTACGATTTCCAAAGGGCCAATCTTTTTAGCAGCCAGTTTGTTGTAAGTACCAATAGGAAATCGATCCTTAGTCAATACTACATATACAAAATCTCCTTCTTTGAACTCAACATTTCGTCGCTTAATATCCGCGGATTACTTATATTTCTCATTTGCCTTAAGCAATCGTTCCTGCACAACCTTGTGGCACTCTTGCAATTCATTCACAAAATCACTAGCTCGTTTGATCACTCCTTTCTGCTGTGGTACTATAGATAAATCTAATGGTCCCTTAAGCATTGTTGAGTAAACAACCTGGAATGGACTAAACCCAGTTCTACGATTAACTGCATGGTTGTGTGCAAACTCAGCTTGACACAGCTTGGAATCCCAACTCTTCAAATTGTCATTCACGAGGCATCTCAATAGATTACCTAGGGATCTATTCACAACTTCTGTCTGTCCATCCGTCTGTGGATGATAAGCACTATTGAATTTCAGCTTTGTCCCGACCATTCTCCATAGACTCATCCAAAAATGACTCAGAAAACGAGTGTCTCTATCCGATACAATAGATTCAGGCAACCCATGAAGACGATAGATCTCTCTGAAGTATAACTGTGCGACATTAACTGCATCTGCCGTCTTCTTGCATGCGATAAAATGTACCATTTTTGAAAACCGATCAACCACCACGTAGATAGAATCATTGCCACGTTGCGTTCTCGGCAATCCCAATACAAAGTCCATACTAACATCCACCCATGGTTTAGTAGATATAGGCAACAACATATATAAACCTGCATTTGTTGCGGTCCCCTTTGAAACTTGACAAATATAGCACCTCTGAACGAACTTTTCAACCTCTTTCCTCATTGACGGCCAAAAATAAGACTTTGAGATCAACTGCATAGTACGGTCACGGCCCACGTGTCCTTCTTCATGTAATTCTTTGATGATTTTCATTCGCAGACTGCAATCTGGAATACACAACTGATTTCCTTTGAATAGAAAACCATCAACCAGTATATATCCATCCATGTTTCCCTGCTTGACTTTGTCTAAGATCTTGGAAAAATATGAATCTGAAGTAAGCAAATTTGGAAGTAAGTCAAAACCCATCACCTCTATTCGCATGGTTGTTAGTAAATTATTCCTCCAACTCAATGCATCGGCGACGCGATTAGTTACTCCAGACTTGTGCTTTACCACGAATGTAAATTGCTGCAAAAAAGCTATCCACGATGCATGCCTAGCTACAATTTTATTCTGCCCTTGTAAATGTTTCAATGCTTCATGATCCGTATACAAAACAAATTCTTTGTGGAACAAGTAATGTCTCCAATGCTTCACGGCCTGCACAATAGCATAAAACTCCACATTATAAGTACTATATCTCATCTTTACTCCAGAAAGTTTTTCATTGAAATAGGCAATTGGACGACCCTTCTGACTCAACACTACTCCAATTCCAACTTTGGACGCATTTGTATGTAACTCAAATAGTAACTGAAAATCTGGCAACACTAGAATCGGTGCTGATGTTAAAAGTACCTTGATCTGTTCAAAAGTAGATCCTGCCTCTTTCGTCCATGAAAACTACTTTCCTTTCATACAATCAGTAACAGGAGCCATCACACTACTAAGGTGCGGTATAAATCTTCGATAAAATGAAGCTAACCCATGGAAACTTCTGACTTCTGTTATAGTTTTTGGCTGTGGCCAATTTCTGATTGCGGCTTCTTTACTCTGGTCCACTTGTATCCCTTCCTTGGACACGACATAACCCAGAAATAAAACACTCGGCGTCATGAACACGCATTTCTTCGTCGCTGCATAGAACTGGTCTTGACGAAGAATAGTTAACACCTTTCGTAAGTGTTGAATGTGCTCCTCTGTGCTAGCACTATATATCAAGATATCATCAAAGTAGACTACAACAAACTTCCCGATGTAAGGTCTGAAAATTTGATTCATCACCCTCATAAATGTACTTGGTGCATTAGATAGACCAAATGGCATGACCAGCCATTCATATAATCCTTCCCGAGTCTTGAATGTTGTCTTCCATTCATCACCTGGTCTTATGCGAATCTGATGATAAACGCTCTTAAGGTCGATCTTAGAAAAAATTACAGACCCACTGAGTTGATCCAATAGATCGTCAAGTCTTGGCATAGGAAATCTGTATCTGACAGTTATTTTGTTGAGTGCCCTGCTATCTGTACACATTCTCCACGAACCATCTTTCTTTGGCACCAACAGAGCTGGTACAGCACAAGGACCGAGACTCTCTCGAACACGCCCTTGCTCAAGCAACTCCTCAACCTGTCTCCTCAACTCTTCATGCTCTTTCGGACTCATACGATAATGCGGCCTATGCGGTAAAACAGCACCTGGCACTAGATCAATTTGATGTTGTATGTCCCTTAGTGGCGGTAAATCCTTGGGTAATTCAGCAGGAAAGACATCTTCAAATTCATTTATCACCGGTTTAACCTCCGTAGGAATTTCAAGATCTTCACTTGTTTCATACCCAATCAACATAAACAATTCAGCACTATCTTCCACTTCTTTAACAAATTCTCTCGAAGATAATAGACTAGTTGGTTCCACTTTCTTCTCTGACTTGGTTTCACTTTGTTCACGCTTCTTAGGAACTAAGGTGATTTGAGTACCTTCGAACATGAAACTGTAGCTGTTGGTGCGACCATTATGTTGTACAGCTCTATCATATTGCCATGGTCTTCCCAATAGTAGATGACACACATCCATATCGACAACATCGCACCATATATCATCTTTGTACTTCTTCCCAATAGAAAATGTAACAAATGCTCGTCTTCCCACTGTCACTTCTCCACCATTCTTTAGCCATGCCAGTTTATAAGGTCTAGGGTGTTTTTCAGTCTTCATCCCTAACTTCTTGATGGCTTCTTCAGAAATAATGTTATCGCAGCTTCCCGCATCAATAACAAATCGACAAACCTTTCCCAAGATAGTACATGTAAACTGAAAGATATTGCTTCTCAGCCAACTAGAATCATTCTCATGTTTTGGCGTTAAACAAGACTTCCTCATCATCAAGTTACACCCTTCGTCTCCTAACACAACTTCTTCATCTTCATCAAACTTCGATGGTTGAGAATAATCAATTTCAGCTTCCACATCCTCATACTCACATTCCTCTACGACTAATGCTCTCTTCTTTGGCTTTGTACATTCATTACTTTTATGGCCAAACTCCTGACAATTATAGCACTTGATACTGTTATTGACCTTTGCTTTAGCGGCTTCATTGACAATTGGTTTATTGACTGCCTTGGAAACATTTGCACTGCTACTAGCACCCTTATTCTGGTTGTTGGAACTCGTAAACACACCACTTCCTCGTCTCCCTTGTTTCTCCCAAGTTAGAGCTTTATGATGTGCTTCAGCAACAGACATTGGATTAAACATATTAACCATGTCTTGAATTTGCATTCGTAACCCTCCAACATATCTAGCCGTTAGCTGTTCCTCGGTTTCCATAATATCATTCCTTGCAATCAATTGATAGAATTCATCTGCATAGTCATTCACTGTATTCGTCCCTTGTCTCAAATTCTGCAAACGTTGATACATAAGAGATTGATAATTGTACGGCAAGAAAGTCGCTTTCATCATCTTTCTCATCTTCTCTCCCATTCTTTCCCGAGTTAGTTTAGTTTATTGCCACCAAGCCATAGCTCTTCCCATTAGTCTTGTAGCAACTAATTGGACTCTACGACTCTCAGGCACATCCTTGAATTCCAAAATTTCTTTAACATTCGACAACCAATCAAGAAATTCTTCTGCTTGCATACCACCTTTGAATTCTGGAATTTCCATCCTCATACTTGACTCCTATTTACGATCCCCGATATTGATTTCGCACTTGGCCTTGATTTCGATAATGAATACTACCTCCATCACCATCTTCCTCAAAATCAGATGTATTTCGATATCGATCCTGACCATCTACATCCCTACGACCACGCATATCCCTTCTACCCTGTCTTTCAGCATTACGATATGGTTCATTTTCAAAACCACGTTGAGTTCTTCCCTCTTCATTTCGGTACCCATTGTGGTCTTGCATCATTGAAATTGATGATTCTCTCCTATCTCGATAAGACTGGGGTGACATCCTCCTTTCTTCCGAAACCGATGGCGAAACCCTGTTTCCACCGCGGTTCGAAACTGGTGACGTTCTCCTTTGATTTTGATTCATGTCGATCATCAATTTCTCCAATTTTTCAATACCCTCATTGAATTTTTCATTGATACGCTGCTCCATATGCTCAGCTTCTTGTCTTCTATACAAATCTTCAACATTTTGATGGCGATTAGCACGTCTCGGAGGCATGATCATTGAAACAATCTCGTTTTCGTCTCTGATACCATTTGACGCAGCTTAGACTAGGCTCGAACAGTTTTTGATACCAAACTGTCGCAACCTATCTAGGATCTTCCTCACAAAATGATGATTTTGTGTCAAATAAACCGATAGAATGATAAATTCTCAATTCCGTTGATCGTGATGATGCCGGAATCTAGCTATCTCCAACCCGTTGATCTCGCAAGATACCATGTTGAAAGATCTACAATTCGATTGTTGATCACTCGTAAGTGATACCGAGAATTGGCTTCAAATTCGTTGATTCGCTCACGAATAAACCGAAGATGGAAAGAAGAAGGAGATCACACTCAACTTCCAACAATGGTGGCCAAAGCTCACATACAAATTTATTTTCAAAAGCAACCACCTTTACAAATGACAACACACACATGTGACTCAACACATGCGACTTACGACTTAACTCAACACATACGACTTAAGTTCACCAAACGACTTAACATCATACTAGTTACAACATCATACGACTTAACAACAATGAGACATAAGAACTAGCTCACGACATAGTACACACACAAATGGCTTAAGAAAAGCGGCACAGCAGTTCAAGGCAGCATGGTTTGTAGCGACATAAAAGCTTGCGGCATAATGGAGGCGACATAAGGCAGAGGCGGCATAGCGACATAAGAGAACGACTTATAAAGATGCGGCATAACTGAACGACTTATAGGATGAGCGACATAAAAGCTTGCGGCATAATGGAGGCGACATAAGGCAAAGGGGGCATAGCGACATAAGAGAACGACTTATAAAGATGAGGCATAACTGAACAACTTATAGGATGAGCAACATAAGCGCGGACGACTTAAATGCGGACGACTCAAATGCGGACGACCTAAGGATACTTTCTCCAATATGAGTCATTGACTTGCTATCTCGTGCTTGTCTCGCTTGCTTATCATGGTGCGCTACATCATATAACCACGAAGGTTCTATGATATCCTAATAAAACTATCATCATAGTCAATTTTAGCAAACAAATATTTTAGTATATAGGATGGAAACTAAATAAATCCCCTACTTGAAAGTTCAATACAAATTTATTTCATATTATTAAGGGTTTTTGTTAATGTAACAATTGTGTAGTACGGTAACTAAAAAAATAGTGTTGCTCCAAATTACGTGTGTATTTATTATTCCTAGTACATGCACATATGTGCTTATCATCCTATGTGCAAAACAAAAAATCTCAAAATCTTATGATATAAAATTTGAGATCATAGAGAATAAGAAAAAGTTCAACAATTCCTGATTAAAACAAACATTACTTTCATAATAATGCAAACTAATAAAAAACTATCCTCTACAATAGCAAAGAAAAAAAGATAAAAAATATAACCTGATGGCACAAAGGCAATGAGGTCAATACAAAGCTCTCTGCTTATGAAAATAAGAGTGTGCAGCATAATGTTATTAGAATCCATTTTAGTTGGAAATTTGAATGAAAATATCTATACTATGTCGTAAATACCAATAATTATCACAAACACATAATGGAATGGGAGATCAACATATAGTAAAGGCTAGAAAATAAGTATATAAAACTGCCACTATTTTGAATGAGAATTAAGATATACAGATTAATGTATTTGAGTTAGGCTAATATAACATTAATTAGTTAAACTTATCTATTTATGGATAATGGAAAACTTTACAACAAAGTAGAAAGTAAAATCATCCTCAGTGCAATACTTCATAAATCAGAGTAAAAAGGATCCATTCAAATTCATTCATTTTTATCTAGTTCATTGATAGGATCAAATAGGACAATGTTCTACTTTCATAGATATGCCTAGATTTTACTAAAGAATGTTAGCTAGGCAATTTATGAACCAAATTAAAACCCATAAATAATGGAGAGTGAAGAAAACGATGAAAAATGCTATTATTTCACGATATAGCTTACTACTAACTAATTGGAGGATGAAAAGAAGATGATAAAAAATCATGTTATTTCACAACAATGATATAAATTAAACCCATAAATAACTTTTACTAAAGGGATTTTTATATTGATCTTATTTTCATACAATTGCCAAGAAGATAAACCAACTTGAAATAATTGCTGAAATAAGTAATAGGACGATACTAATGTACTCATATACATGGATCTCATTTTCGTACATGGAAATTTTTAGGCTACAGATAATGGGTGGTTTGGTGACGGAGTAAGATGAGAAGGAACTCATTTTTATACTATCCAAAATTACTTTAGAAGCATTCAGTTATATTACTAGTTTGAGTGAAGTTCAGAATACTTAATTGGTTAATTCATGTTTGTTCTTTGATAGAGATTCAAAAATATTTTTGAAGATAAAGTTATCATTCTTGGTTAACATAATATAATATAGTAAACTATTATCGATTAAAAATAAAAAAATAGATTAAAGTAGTTAACCAATGTTCATCTTGGTTACATGAGTCTTTAATTTATTAAGAAGTAGTACTCCTTAGCATAATAGCATATGTATATGTCAAGAAGTATATTATAATAATAAGACGAAGTAGATACTAAAGTCATAAATCTAATTTAAGTATTATTTTGATTAACCTACTTTTATAACTCTTTCATTTATTCTGAAAGCTATATTACGCAAAAAGAAATATTATATACAAATATAATTGTAAAATCAACCAAATTTATCCTAGTATATTAGAACTAAAAATGATACAAATAGAGAATTGTTTCCATTCATTTACTCTTTTGATTTCCTACACTTTTCATGAACTTTTCAAAGTTTAATCATTTCATATTCATAATTTATTATAAGATTACTTTGACAAACATTTCATTATATGCTTTCCATGATGAAAACCTTAGCAATGCTCCCTTTCTCCAATTGTCATTGCAATTAGAAACCATCAACTGAAAATAAATATATATTCGCTGCTTCTATCATAGTTTAATATTCTAAATATTTAGAACTAAATACCAACTTCAGAAAGTATTGCTATTAGCAAGACAAGTTTTAGATTATTTTTCAACAGACTGATTTTTACAACTATGCAATCATTATTAATAATCTTCATGAACATTCAAAATATTCAATTTTGTGATTACAACTCTAGGAAGCATGAGCTTATAGAGTTACAGCCAAAAGAGTCAGAGAAAGTCTTCATGAATATTAGATTAGGCTTTTTAAGAGCTTACAGTGAAAAAAAAATAGTAGTTTAGGGCTTGAGCTAGAAAAAAATTTCTCTTATAATTAATGTGTAATTAAAAAGGAATATAAAAGGATCCATTAATGAACATGAATAAAACCTAATGTTAGTACCTTAATTATAAATCAATTACCCAACAATTGAACATAGGTTAGTGGCATGTCTCTAAAGGTTGGATATGGTATAATTCACGAATCAGTAATATTCATGAGGACACTGTGTAGTTAATGCCCCGCTATTACCCTGCTATATCTCATAGCGGATTTCTACTGCTACGATTTTTCCATATAGCCCCAAAAATAGCCTTTCCGCTTTAAGCCCCGCTATTTCCACTATATCCCGTTATTCCCGCTATATTCCGCTATATCTTCTTTAAAAGAAATGAATTGAAAAATAACATTTATATATTATAAAAATTATTAAATTAATTTATTTAATTGAATTTTTAATATATTTTAAAAAATGAAAATACTCTAATATTCTACTAAATTCTATTATGTTATATAATAGTTTTACGTTTATTTATTGTATATTCACACATGTTTTTATTTAAAATTATTTATGTATTAATTAATTCAATTGAATGTTAATTTTCATTTAATTACCATTTATATATTTGTAAAAACATTAGGTACGAGTTTTATACGCAATTTTAGGGCCATCCATTATATCCCGCTATGTCCTTGCTGTATCCCTGCTATGACTTTTTGCACCTCCGCCGCATTGAATCTGCCGAGCGCGTTAACTTCACAGTGAGGAAAAAAATATAATAATTATTATCTCTAATTATATCAATGACAAAGAAGTCAAGAACAAAACCTTAAACCTACCAAATAGTAAATCACATAAATATTCATAATAAAATTAAGCTAAACTAAGGCTTCATGTTCAGATTTGAACTACTTGTAGGATCGATTTCACCCTAGAGAGAGGGGGTGAATAGGGTGATACTATCAATTATAAAAATTATTGCGGAAGTTTATATAAAATAATTTCAACACAGATCACAACAGAATAATAGCAGCATAGATATAGCAGAATATAAAAAGAGAAAATAGAACACATAGATTTACCCAACTTCGGCAAAATCCTGCCTACGTGCTGCCCTCAAAGTTTCTACTAGAAATTAAGTAGTCAGACGCTTACACATGTAAACTCACGACACCCACTATCGACTAACCTAACTCTACGCTCAAAACCCTGCCACAACTCAACCACTGAGTTGCGAATTCTCAAACTACGCCATGTTGTTTGTCCCATAGTCATACGACTAGAAATTACAATGGTTTTAAAAAAAGTTAAAATACAAAGTAAAAACAATTTAAAAACTCAAAACCCTAATTTATAAAACTAAAGCCTTTATATAATTAAAACAAGAATAAAACAGGGCCGGCCTCCTTTTGCTTTCTTTTATATTATTTGGCCCACTTTCTCCTTGTTTTTGAAAAAATGGCGGCTCGTTCCTTTATTCGTTTGCTCGAAAATTAGGGCTTTGGAAAAATTGAAGGCGCCGACTTTGTTGATCGTTCATGTGGATGTTGTCGTGATTGCTTTGAAGATCTATTATTTCTTCGTTGCTTTGCACACGGCTGCCCCAATTTTTGATCGAGTTCGACTAAGTGGTATGTGATTTATTCTCTTTGCTTTACTGGTTTATATGCTTGAAATCGATGGATTCATAGCCGATGATGTTAAACATTTATATAGGGTTTGAAACCCTTGATTTTCGTTCGTCTGATAATTTGCTCGGCCGTTTGATTTTTATCGAATGTTGTGATTGATCACTGACTTGTTCAAATTCATGTATTTGTTTACTTGATTAACATGGTGTTGATTTCTGACTTGGTTCGATTTCTTGGCCACCACGGTTTTGGTTTGAAACTGTTAATTTGACTTCGTGAATTTCTGGCTTGACTCTGACTTGTTCATTGTCACCTGACTTCGGCACTGACTTGTGTATATATGTGCACTTGCATCATCATTGAACTCTAGCCTTAAATTCTATATTCTGCTTTTATATATTCCAACCTGTATAGTGCACTTTCACTTTGTGCTTCACTTGTTCACTGAACTTTTGTATCACTTATGCTTTCCATTATCATGTATATATATGCATTCATGTATGTATATATGTGTTTGTTGTTGCACTTTGATCCCTCTGGCCTGTTTCCACTTTGCCTATACTATGGTCTTTGCTGGTTTGTGTGTATTTGGCCTTGCTGTATGGTTAGTGCTGATTTGGTTAACATTTTTGGTGGTTCACCTTGGTCCCTCTTGTGCTGGTCTTGCCTCTCTGGTGTTGTTTGATTCTGACTGAGCTCTTTTCTCTGATTCACACATGGTTGGTCTAGTTGGTGTTGCAGTGTTGAACTATGTCTGGTTTCGTCCTGCACTTGTATATTTATGTCTGCATATCAACTTGTAAATATTGAAGGTGAGAATTGAAGCTTGTTGCATTTGTACTTGAATTGTGCAGTCTTGAGTCTTGTACATGTCTTCACTGTGTAGTCCGGTTTTGTTTACATGTGCACAGCTTGGTCTTATTCATAACTGCATTTGTAAGTCTGATCACATGTGTTTGCAGTTTTGTATATAAGTGCTCGTGCATGCTTTAGTCTGATCATTGTCGCTCCTTTTGAGTTGCAATTTGAAGTAAATTGGTTGCCTCGAGTACATATGTGTATATGATGTTTGTTTCACTGGTGACATTGTTTTCATTTGAAACTACATTGCAGTTTCATTCATCCTTGAGTTTACACTGTGTACATATATATGTGTTGGCTGCTGTGCACATTGTTCATTGTCCCATGCCATTTGGTTGTATTTGAATTCTTGTGCTTGACAGTTTTGTGATGTTTTGTGGTGCACCCGAGTTGAATCCAGCTTAAAGATCGGGTTTGACCTTGTCCTGATATCGTGACTTTCTCTTGAGTTGAACCCGGCTTTTGATTTGGGTTTGACCTTGTGCTCACCTGTCCCTATAATTTTATCAAGTGTATATCGGTGTGCACGGCCTTATGGCATGTACAGTGATACACTGTGCATGTCACAAGCTATTCGTATATGATGAATTCAAAATTAAATGATGACAAAAAAACCAAATAATTGAGGCAAATATTATTTTCAATATACATTTCATTTTACACTGCAAAAATATTTCATTTTCAATTTTACTGCGTCAGTGTGTATTTTTGCAGATAGCTCAGATGCTGGATTCAATCTGGAATACAGTTGAAGATAAAATACGAGAGAATGAGCGATATGTAGTGAGGACAGTTATGTAAATTGAAATGTATTGTAATTGCAAATTGTATATATATAGTGAGAGCTCAAATTTGTACTATTCAAAATTGTAATAAATATTTGTTTGAATAAAATATCCGTTTGAATTTAAATTCTGTGTTATTTATTTTATTCAGCAAATATTTATTTAATTATGTGAAAAATAAAATAGTACATTAACAAATACATTTAAATGAATATATATATGTTTATTATCATCAAACAAAAATCATATACTCGCATATTCAACAATCTCCCCCTTTTGATGATAACAAACATATATTTAAGATTTTGAATTTATTAAATGTATTTGATTATTCAATTTGCTCCCCCTATTTGAATGCTCCCTCTCTACACAAAGCTCCCCCTTCATATATGCATGAAAATAAATATTCAAATGAGTCTACCAAGCTGTGACGCCCCACCCCGAGACCCACATTAACAAAGAGAATTGCTAGGTAATTCTGTCTGCTAATGCGGAGAATAGGGCTGGTTAGGAGCGACCATCTATAATTTTGTCTTAAACATCTACTGCATACATCGATAAATGCTTAATACAAAACTATAGGTGGCTAATGGATCTATCAGAACAAAATACAATAACAGAATGCATATCACATCACAGAACAGTAATCATCATATATATAAATACATATACACAGATACATCTCGGTATGATACAAACTGATATACAAAAGTGGTATAGAGACCACACTAAATACATCTAATCAAATACATATCATGCAAATAGAAAAATATTTGACCTTTATTTGCCAAAATCTTAACTTTTCTCTCCCCCTTTTGTTATCAGCAAAAGAATAATAGTGTTAGAAAAATAGAGATAAAGTTATAGACATTAATACAACATTAATACTCAATTGAGTATAAATATTAAATTTCAATAAAAAGTCAAACAAAAATCATAAATACTCTGTTTGACGCATATTCCACTTTAGAATGGTAAGGATGATGTCATCATATAAAACCATATAGTTTTGTCTATTTGTGGTATATTTATTTCAGGAATTTGAATATCTACTAACCATGCATAACCGTTAGGACTTTTAAATGAGATTAGTATTATTCCAAATTTTTATTTAAAAAATGAATTCAAGTATCTTTTAACCACGCATAACCGTGAGGACTTTTAAATGGGATTAGAATCAACTTGTCTATTTAATCAAATAATTTTGATATGCGTTCCATACATGCATAACCGTGAGGACTTTTAAATGAGCATGGAAGCACATAATAAAAAATTCCAAGTAATTCATCCATGCATAACCGTGAGGACTTTTAAATGAGAGTGAATACTTTGGATGTTTTTATTTCTTAAAAATATAATCAATTGAAAAAAGAATGAATTCTCGTTTAAAATACCATATATTTACATACTATATTGAATTTTGATGAGTGATGGTCGATAGAAATATGATAGAAATAGAAATGGTCATGAAATTTTTACCAAACAAAAGATTTCATAATTCTTGTTTATATTTCTAAAGAAATTTACTAATTATACTGTCTCAAGTTATAATATACGATTAATATCAACACTCATCACTTTTTCAATCACTATTTATCCTTTTGATAATCAGTAAGGAGTCAGATTAGTTAATGCAGTCATTTAAAATCAAATCCAAAAATAATTATAAAATCAAATTTTCCAAAATAACTAATCTGAAACAGGGTCAACAAAAATGATTTTCTAGAAGGGGTTTATAGAAAAATGTCTGCTATTTAAAAAATTATTTCAAGTGAAAAATATGCCGATATTTTCTTTGAAAAAAACGATGCAGCTACTGAATGTCTCAACATAAATCACGTTCCACTAGTAATTTTTCTATCAACTAGATTACCAGTGTAATCTGCATCCGAATTTTCCTTCAACTCAAGATTATCAATAGTTGGATGTTATAGACCAGACCGTGATGTGTGCAATAAAATATATTGAAATTTTTTTAATGGCTTTTAAATAAAGTTCTTTTGAATTTGAATTGAAGCCGTGTAAATAAACAAATAGTGAACATAGTTTCAGATATATCCACTTGTAACATGGGTAATCAGAAACTAATAAAACACCATCATTTGACCAAACAAATTTATATGAATTAGTTCGAAGATGAGAATATGATTGGTCAACATTTAAATCAAAGTCAGAAATAAGAACAAGTCAAGTAAGAGCATATCAATTAAGAATAAGTCGAAATCAAAATCAACATTCATTTCTTTATCAATAACTGGCTGAATTAAATCAAATTATGGTGCAGATTTTCACATATATCGTTCAAGATACCTTTACCTATTTTACCTTTGCAGATAATTTTTTGTTGTTTCCCATTGTGATTCTGCCACCTTTATACTAGGCTAAGGAACTTTAATTTATCGCCCGTTGTGTTTCTGGAATAGCCAGAATCCATATAACACTGTTGTTGTTCCTTAGCCTGCCACCACACCTACACGATGAAAGATTTTTGTGACCTATTTATTTTTATAGATCCATGATTGTTAGTGGCAAATGATTTTGAAAATAAATTTGTGGAGACCCAAAACTATTTATATATGTTCCTTTTGGCACCCAGATTTGTTTAACTTTGAGGGATTTTTTATTCGTACCATTTGGAACCCAAATTGGTATAGTTTTCACGTGTTTGGATCTATACCAATAATTATTTTGATTATGTCCAAATTTTCTACAAATTGTGCATTTTAAATTGACTTGATTAATTTCGTTTCTAACATATTCAGAGTGAGTATACCCATGTCCTTGTCTATCCGTACTAACAGTTTGTTTTCCTAATAGCATATTTAATGATCTTTCGCTTTTGGAAAATTTTCCCAAAGTTGTACACAATTGTTGGACTTGTGTTTTGAGAGATTCATTTTCGTTTAATAATTGAGTGCACTTTTTAATAGAATTCTCTCTCCTAGTATTTTCACTCTCTTTAAAAATCAGAATTTCATTTTCAAGCAATTTAATTTTAATTTCTGATTTTTTAGTCTCTTCTTCGAATGTTGGACACTTATCACACTTAGGGCTCTTGCTTTGATAGTTTTTGACTAATTGATCAAGTTGTTTATTTAAATCTATCAAAGTATCTCTTTGTGATTCAAGTTTAGCGTATTTTTCCCTAAGTCGTTCAAAACATCCATTTACTTCGTGGAAATATATAAGTAATTCAGAGTGAGTTAGTTTTGATACCTCGCTTGGTTCATCATCATCATCGCTATCAATTATATCACCTCGAAGGCACAGATCTGCTGTTTCACTCTCACTGCTAGCGCTTTTATAATCATCATCACTTGTATTCCACGTGGCTGCAAAACTTCTTCTTTTTGGTTTCTTTTCTTGGCCGTGTCGATTTCTAGGACAATTGAACTTGATGTGGCCGGGTTTGTTGCACTTGTGACAGATGATCTCCCGCTCTTCTGGGTTGTCTAGTGCTTTGACTATTCTGCTTTTTAATTGTTGATTTAGAACTGGATTTCCATATCTGTGATTCCACTTTTTGAATCTCTTTATTATCAGTGCCAATACTGCTGCTGCATCATCATCATCGTCATCTTCACTTTCGGTTGTTCCTTTGAGAGCTATTGAATTATTTCGAGTATTACCTCCTTCATGCTCTTCCTTGAATTTCATTTCTACCTCATAAGTGGTGAGATTTCCGTTGAGTTCTTCAACTTTGATTTGTTTCAAATCTTTTGATTCTTGAATGGCAATGACTTTGGCTTCAAAATTCTGTGGAAGGACTCTGAGGATTTTTCAGACTATTTTCAATTCTGTGTATGATTTTCCAAGAGCTTCTGATTTGTATAAAATATTGGAAAGTCGTCCGTACATCTCCTTGACATTTTCTTCCTTGGCCATTGTGAAATTCTCGTATTCGCTACTCAGCATGGCAAGGTAAGATTCTTTGACTTGAGATGTTCCTTCGTGAGTCACTTCGAGTGTGTGCCATATTTCCTATGCAGTTAGAAAATGTGAGACACGATTAAATTTAATATGATCCAATAAACAAATAATAGAATTCATAGCTTTAGCATTTGCATTCTATAACTTATTTTCTAGATCTGTCCATTGATCAATTGCTTTTTCTATTTCTTGATTATTTACCACTATAGTTGGTGTTCTATATCCTGTCTCAACTATATTCCAAGCATCAATGGTTTTTATAAAAAATTTCATCCTATTTTTCCAGTAAGCATATTCACCATTGAACATTGGTGGTCTAACTATGGACTGACCCTCAGCAAAAGCATTATTAAAAGAACCATTTTAAAAATTCAAATTTTTAAAACAAAAATCGGTTTTTGAAAAAATCAGATTTTTTTAAAAAATTGACTTATGTTCCTAGCTCTGATACAACTTGTAGGATCAATTTCACCCTAGAGGGGGGGTGAATAGGGTAATACTATCAATTATAAAAATTATTGCGGAAGTTTATATAAAATAATTTCAACACAGATCACATCGGAATAATAGCAGCACAGATATAGTAGAATATAAAAACAGAAAATAGAACACACAGATTTACCCTTCTCTGGCAAAACCCTGTCTACATGCTGCCCCTAAGGTTTCTACTAGAAATTAAGTAGTTAGACGCTTACACACATAAACTCGCAACACCCGCTATCGACTAACCTTACTCTACGCTCAAAACTCTGCCACAACTCAACCACTAAGTTGCGAATTCTCAAACTATACCACGTAGTTTGTCCCCTAGTCACACGACTAGAAATTACAACGGTTTTTAAAAAGTTGAAATACAAAGTAAAAACAATTTAAAAACTCAAAACCCTAATTTATAAAACTAAAGCCTTTATATAATTAAAACAAGAATAAAACAGGGTCGGCCTCCTTTTGCTTTCTTTTATATTATTCGGCCCGCTTTCTCTTTGTTTGTGAAAAAATGGCGGCTCGTTCCTTTATTCGTTTGCTCGAAAATTAGGGCTCTGGAAAAATTGAAGGCGCCAACTTTGTTGATCGTTCAGGTGGATGTTGTCGTGATTGCTTTGACGATCGATTATTTCTTCATTGCTTTGCACATGGCTGCCCTAATTTTTGATCGAGTTCGACTAAGTGGTATGTGATTTATTCTCTTTGCTTTATTGGTTAATATGCTTGAACTCGATGGATTCATAACTGATGATGTTAAACATTTATATAGGGTTCGAACCCCTTGATTTTCGTTCGTCTGATAATTTGCTCGGCCGTTTGATTTTTATCGAATGCTATGATTAATCACTGACTTGTTCAAATTCATGTATTTGTTTACTTGATTAACATGGTGTTGATTTCTGACTTGGTTTGATTTCTTTGCCACCAAGGTTTTGGTTTGAAACTGTTAATTTGACTTCGTGAATTTCTGGCTTGACTCTGACTTGTTCATTGTCACCTGACTTCGGCACTGACTTGTGTATATATGTGCACTTGCATCATCATTGAACTCTAGCCTTAAATTCTATATTCTGCTTTTATATATTCCAACCTGTATAGTGCACTTTCACTTTGTGCTTCACTTGTTCACTGAACTTTTGTATCACTTATGCTTTCCATTATCATGTATATATATGCATTCATGTATGTATATATGTGTTTGTTGTTGCACTTTGATCCCTCTGGCCTGTTTCCACTTTGCCTATACTATGGTCTTTGCTGGTTTGTGTGTATTTGGCCTTGCTGTATGGTTAGTGCTGATTTGGTTAACATTTTTGGTGGTTCACCTTGGTCCCTCTTATGCTGGTCTTGCCTCTCTGGTGTTGTTTGATTCTGACTGAGCTCTTTTCTCTGATTCACACATGGTTGGTCTAGTTGGTGTTGTAGTGTTGAAATGTGTCTGGTTTCGTCCTGCACTTGTATATTTATGTCTGCATATCAACTTGTAAATATTGAAGGTGAGAATTGGAGCTTGTTGCATTTGTACTTGAATTGTGCAGTCTTGAGTCTTGCACATGTCTTCACTGTGTAGTCTGGTTTTGTTTACATGTGCACGGCTTGGTCTTATTCATAACTGCATTTGTAAGTCTGATCACATGTGTTTGCAGTTTTGTATATAAGTGCTCGTGCATGCTTTGAGTCTGATCATTGTCGCTCCTTTTGAGTTGCAATTTGAAGTAAATTGGTTGCCTCGAGTACATATGTGTATATGA
The DNA here is from genome assembly GCA_030737815.1 of Allium fistulosum. NCBI lineage: Eukaryota > Viridiplantae > Streptophyta > Magnoliopsida > Asparagales > Amaryllidaceae > Allium > Allium fistulosum. The sequence continues at coordinate 1,533,015,941 of CM060902.1, forward strand.
TGTTTATTTCACTGGTGACATTGTTTTCATTTGAAACTACATTGCAGTTTCATTCATCCTTGAGTTTGCACGGTGTACATATATATGTGTTGGCTGCTGTGCACATTGTTCATTGTCCTATGCCATTTGGTTGTATTTGAATTCTTGTGCTCGACAGTTTTGTGATGTTTTGTGGTGCACCTGAGTTGAATCCAGCTTAAAGCTCGGGTTTGACCATGTGTTGATATCGTGACTTTCTCTTGAGTTGAACCCGGCTTTTAATTTGGGTTTGACCTTGTGCTCACCTGTCCCTGTAATTTTATCAAGTGTATATCGGTGTGCACGGCCTTATGGCATGTACAGTGATACACTGTGCATGTCACAAGCTGTTCGTATATGATGAATTCAAAATTAAATGATGACGAACAACCCAAATAACTGAGGCAAATATTATTTTCAATATACATTTCATTTTACATTGCAAAAATATTTCATTTTTAATTTTACTGCGTCAGCGTATATTTTTGTAGATAGCTCAGATGCTGGATTCAATCTGAAATAGAGTTGAAGATAAAATACGAGTGAATGAGCGATATTTAGTGAGGACAGTTATGTAAATTGAAATGTATTGTAATTGCAAATTGTATATATATAGTGAGAGCTTAAATTTGTACTACTCAAAATTGTAATAAATATTTGTTTGAATAAAATATCCGTTTGAATTTAAATTCTGTGTTATTTATTTTATTCAGCAAATATTTATTTAATTATGTGAAAAATAAAATAGTACATTAACAAATACATTTAAATAAATGTATATATGTTTATTATCATCAAACAAAAATCATATACTCGCATATTCAACACTACTATGGCTTTGATCTAGTAAGTTGGATTTGAATGGAATAGTAAAAACAAAAACTTTCACGTCAATATGAAAATATTATAGAACATTGGTTAAATAATATAAAACCCATAAAACATTCAAACATACACACACAACTAACCGATAAATATAGAATACCAAAATTATACATATGTATATATGCAAATATTTTGAACATACTTGATACTATATTAGATTACACTAACCGATAAAATGTTAACTAACCGATAAATATGTATATTATCAAAACATGGCATATTACAGTATCAAAAATAAATTTAGTTTATGAATGATACTATATTATGGATATCATAGATGGAGGGCGGATGAAAAGCATGGTATATTAGGGTAAGACCATAGTTGAAAATTCATGGATTGATTAAAAGGCCAGGGCTTTTCGATTCATAATGTAACTAAAATTATTTTCTCGCCCTACCTAGCCAAAGCTATCTTTAAAATAATCTAGACTCTACGTTTTTTTCTATTAGTTTGTTGCTAATATCATTTTTTTAGTGCAACCTAAATTATTTGCAAACCATTTGCCTGCCATTCTCAAAGGTTGTTAAATTCTTTAGCCTAACACTTGTACTCACGTTATAATATTGATTTTTGTTAAAAAAACTTTTCTTCGAATCTTTAGTTGAAAAACAGAAAACTCATTATCATCCACTGGTTACTGAAGGCTCCAAATATTTCAAAGAAAATTAACACATGCCATAAAATAGAATGCATATTTAATATGATGCTTTTAAAATAATGCACAATGACCTAAAGACCATATTAAATTTCTATATTTGCAAACAGAAATTGGATTTCTTGTCTTCATATTATCTACAATGTAATGAACTATGAAAAACGATATTATTTATGCCTGAATATGCATTATAAAATCGTGCTAGCGCGTTGAGTTAACCACGAATAAAAAAATCAATTAGATTGCAAGGTGTAAAGCAAAGCTGTATATAAGACATTATATGATTTTATCTATAAAAGTATCAGACTAAAAGTACACAAAATAATTTTATAATAAATTTGGAATGCAGCATGACAGTCTATTACTGAACTGATGTACGATTACAAATATTCTTTTGTAATATAATGACCAGTAAAGTGCAGAAACACTCATTGTTTATTCATCATCATGATTTATTAACCCACATGATCAGAACTAAAGTAAAAAGATTTAAAGAAAGGGAGCAAATCATCATATATAAACTTTTAAATCAGTAAGCACTTTAAAGAAAGAGAAATAAATCATTAAACATTCATTTAAAACAAACCATAAAGCCACACAATATTGAATAAAAAATCCTCAGACTTCTGCTTAAATTAACTTAGTTATTATGTACAAAGATTACAGAAACCTAAGAACAGAATACACTGATTAATGTTTTACAGCAGATAATTGTATGTAAAGCTCAATAATTGTTCAATATGCATGCCCGTTGGAAAGATTCACACATACATATAAAGTCATTAGCGTTCGACACTTAACTTAGTATGCCTTAAAGTCTCAAAAGCATCTCAAATAATTACAACTTTTCATACACAATAAGGTAAGTATAAAACATAGCACAACCGAGAGGTGTTGATTAGAGGTTGAATTGAAGGGACCATTGTATTATGAATTTGAGCATTTATATTAGTATCCAAACAAATATCATAAAGAAAGAGGGAAACCAAACTAAATATGTAGATTTCCAAAAAACAACATAAAAATACTATAATGAAAGAAACAAATAACTCAATTTCAAATTTCAACTAAAATCAAATAACAAACGGGGAAAAGGGGAATAAAGTTAGAAACATCATGAATTAAAACGTACATATTGGGGCATGAAAGTCAACCTGTTATAGTCTGCAAATAAAATAAACGAAGGTTGTCAAGAAGTTCAAAATACATGATGGCATGAATTATTACAGCAGACCGAATTAGTATTAAAAAATCTCATTGTCTTAGGGTACAAAAAAACAACATGAGAAAGCTACCCAAAAAAATCTACATCAGTAGTCAGTAGACTCCAAGTGGAATCAAGAAAAATAGCAATAAAACAAAATCTAGATGGGCTAAGCAGTAAAAAAGGCTGCCAATAACATATTGAGAATTTTATCCAACCAATTTTGTTTTGGAATAAACATAAGTATACTTCGGTTATACAAATTCCTGAACGCATACATTTTACAGCATCAAAATTAATGACATATTTAGTAAGGCTGACCCAAATAGAACTTTGAATTTAGCCAAATACTATCAAATAAGAAATTAAATTGGGAATAGGGTTAAATAAAATGTAAAATATATTGCGAAACAAAAACAGATAGAAGAAGATACCATAAACATGTTGAAGAGCGACATAAGCAAACAACAAACAATGAAAGGAAGACTTGTATTTGCATGCTGTGGGAATACCAAATACAGAAGAAGATTAATCAGTGACAATACCTTTTTTTATTGGTTAAAAACAAAAATGGAAAAAAGGGTTAATTTCTTCTAGGGTTTGAGGAGGATGATATTGTCGTTAAAGTCGATGGAAATAATGGTGATAGAAGCGACTCTATTAGGCAGGCAGAGTTGGTAGGAGGGGTGGACAATCTGGTAGAGCAGAAAAGTAACAAATCGGGGGGCCTTATTATTTAGGGTGGAAAGAAGAGGAAGGGGAGAGGCACGGGGGAAGAACAAAATCAGATTCGCGAGGATGGGTAAAAGAAGGGGAGAGGCACGATGGAAGAAGAAGAAAATCAGAATTGAGGGGAGAGGCAACCTTTTTTGTCTTGATGGGAAAGGAGGATGAAGCGGAGAGGAAGGTCGGGAAAGAAAGAAGTATAAATCACGACGCTTCATTTCACAAAATAACAAGAGGGCTTCTGCGCCCTCGAAATCTAACTCAGTAATAATATAATAGTGTAGATGTTATTTTTCATGTAATTTTTAATAAATATGAATGATTTTGATTGTCATTAGTACAATGTTGGTTACATACAGCTGCAAAATAATATTAAATCTATTTGCCTTTTTTGCATTCTATTAACAAAGAGCAAAAATATTGTAAATATTGACTTATTATAACAACCAATATTAGTTTGTAAAAGGCCTATTACAACCAACAAAACCATTTGTAAACAACTTTATTACAATGGGCACCTGCAATAGTTAAAAACAGTTGTAAAATAATTCAATCGTATTACAACTTCGCATATTATGACTTTCAGCTGACCGCATTTATAGGTCTATTAAACCGGTTGTTGCAAGTTGTGAAATTGTTATTTTGTTATAGTGTTAGTTCATAGAAAACTGACCGAAATAATGGGATTAAGGTTCCATAATTGACCCCAAGTGCAAGTGGGAGATTGATAGAATTTGGAATATGCCATAGGGGCAATTATGTAATTTGTTATATATATCTAACTCTATAACTAATCTCTTTCACAATAAATGTGTTATTTTCTATTATATACGTGTTATATTATGATATATTAATTAAGCAATTAATATTTGTTATTTACCAACAAAAAACTCTTGGATGAGTCATTCTATAGTTATCCAATAACTATCAATATGTCACCCCTTAATTCTCCCAACATCCGTGAGTGATACACTGCCCAACATTTTGAGAGCATTACATACTCTGGTCTCAATCGATGTATCGATATCCTTTTTTGAAACTTCTTAACCAGGAATACTTAAAATAATATGTTATTATATATTATGATAATTTCCTCATGATTACAACATTTTGTAATTATTATCACATGATATACCATTAAGGATTTTCTTTCTAAATCAATATATAGGAACAAAAGTACATATGCACATACCCATTTTACTGTTCCAGTTTTATTTACAATCTATTGGGGAGTTGCCAATGAATCTCAGTATTACTAATAGCTAAAATGAGTAATTCAAACGAAACTGAAAGAGAAACCAACACAACCAATGTTGGTGGGGATCATAGAAGTCCTTGAACTCGGTACATTCGAACCGAGTTCCATTGTCTATGATGATTTTCTAGTGTACTCCAAACTTAATAGGCCCATTTTAATAAAAAATTATTTATTAGCTCTAAATAACTTCAATTTCCAGTTTAAAATTATTTCTTACTCAAATTTATACTACTCATCCATTATATGATTTTACAAAATATTATTTCCATATTTTGACTTATTTTAATCTAATTATTCTTTAATTACATTTTAAACACATTTATTAAATAAACTACAAAAATCCTTATTTAAATAAAATTAAATTCCTTTTTCTTCCAGAACATATGTTTAATCTTATTTAATATTACTAACTAACTTTATGAAATTTCTTTAATCCATATAATATGATTAACAATTTAAAACATTAATATTACTCCTAAATATTTGAATTTAATAATTATTTTATACATTAGGTCTAATTTTGGAGTTACCGGCTTGTAACTACTAGTAATAATATTGATCCAATAAGAGTGCAAATTTAAACACAAACCTATCAACAATGTTGAAAGAGCATTTGAAAACTAGCTTAACATAAGCTAACATATATAAAAGTATTATGCGAAGTGTGAATGTCATCATCAATATCAAATGGTTATGCCTTGTTAACTCGGTGGTAAAAATGCTAATTAGTAGGGTAACGAATTTTGAAAGGAACTATAAATAATAATAATAAAATGTGCTAAATTCAACATAGTAGAAGAAAAATACAGAATTAACATGCATCCAACATATCTTTAGGATAAGGTTTGACTTCATAAATTTTGTTTGAGATGTGAAAAGCCTAATCCCATCAGTCTGTCATTTCTTTGCAAAGAAAAAGAAAGGAGTGTTCATGTACCTTGCCTTTCCAAGTTAATAAGCATAATGAAGTAAATATATAAAACCAGGAACATAAATAAATTCAAAATGTGATAATAACTTATTGTATGCAACCCTACAATAACAGAAGCCACTCATGGAAGATGTATATTTGATTTTGGGTTTAGAAGAGTACCGGTTTCCTCAAGTGATGGAAAACATGCGGCCTTGTAGGACATGAGGCCGAACTAGGGAAGTGAGTCCGCATAGACTTGATGCGATATGGTTAGATATACATGGTAGTTAGGTATGATGTGGCGAAGGAATGTTTAGTGATCGAGCGATCAACTCATATTATGTTATAGTATTATCTTTGTAGTACATGTAGATTGTAGAGTAACGTATGACTCATTCACCAGACTTGTGTCGTACCCACTTCTATTTTCCTTTCATACATATCCAGGTTGATGGAGTCTAGTGATGAGATGGTATCCATGATAGAGATTTATTTGTATATTGTATCAATTGTGTAAATACGTGTTATACATGGATTTTGACTATATATATTGATGGGTTGTATCTATATTTATTTGTTTAACGGAAAATTTTCTATCGAGTTAGAAAATTACCAAAATTTTTTGAAATAAAAATAACCGTAAGCGCACGGCGTACAAAAGATAGTACGTGGTGAGTACGGGCCGATCCATAGGGAATTTTTTTAGATTTTAAAAATCAATTCAATCGAATTAGACCAAAGTGAGAGGAAATTGTTAACTACTAAAATGAAGCTAAAACTAGAATTAAAATGTGATTTAAAAACTATTAGACTAGAGAACAATTTAGAGGCAAATCCACTCTCATATTTTTGTAAATCAACAAACAAGTAATTTATGATCTCTAACTTTGATATTAAGTGAAATAATTGTTGTATTTATCATAAGTATGGTTTGTTTATGTTATTAATTAACATAACTCAAACTATCAAACTACAATACAACAAATAAACCACTTATCAATTCTCATGAAAATGAAGCCAAAACAAAAGCTATTTTAAGTATGATCTATTTACTTTTGTAACTGGTAATATAGATCATCAAATTTTATTTTTACTTTCATTTCAAGACCAAAAATCCATTAGCAAATGATGATGTAAATTGTGTTTATGTTGAATAAGAATAGCTCATTTGCATAAGCAATATAAGCTATCAAACCCACTTGTATAAACTTACATCAAATTTCACTTTCATGAAGCACAAGCTAAAGAGATCATAAATTATAAAAATGTTGAAATTACATAAAGTTAGAGAGCTTCATTACCCCTAAATTGAAGGGGTTTAGCTACTCATTTGTGTTATCTAATCAACACTTGTAAATTTCAACATTAAAAAGCAAAGAAATAAAAACTAAGCAAATGAAGAAAGAGAGATTAACTACTAACTATTTGCATAAAAATTAAAGCTACACTACTTGCATAAATGTAAATCTAAGCTACGAACATTAAAAAAAAAAGAGCATGGAAATAAACATTAATATAAAAGCAAAGAAAAGCATGTAGAAAAGAAAAGAGGAAGAGGCTTGGAAGCCATTTTTATTTTATGAAACATTACAATTTCCTTTCTTAATTTCCTAACTAATGTGAAAGAGTAGAAGATATTTACATATACACAAGAGGGCTATTTATACATGCATAAAACCCTAATTCCATTTTTAGGGTACTTCCCAAAATTCCTTTTAGGAAGTGTGGCCACCAAGTAACTGTTAGCCACTAATTAATCCATCATTTAATTGCATGAAACTTTAACATCCACTTAGTTGTCCATTAGCTCCTAATTGTACATTTAGGTAAGTGGGTGGGGTCCTCCATGATCTTGAACTTGAATTATTTCCTCTTCATTCCTTTGTATTCCCTTGTGCATGCACATATGTTCATGAAGCCCTCTTCCATATGCATCAAAATCTCCTATAAAAATCATAAAAATTTCCAAGTAAAAATTCTCAAATTGATATATGCACAAAAATGACCATTTTGCCCCTGAATGAAGATGAATATATGATGATTAGAAAATAATTGAATTATGGTTTTAAACATGTTAAAATGCCCAAATATGACTTTTATTTGAATAGAAATAGATAAAATATGGATGTAAATATATGCACATTAACATGCACATCAAATACCCCCACACTTATCTTTTTATTCGTCCTCGAATAAAGAAAAACTAAGATAAATCCATTTTCGTAGGGAGCACGATTGCATTGAGCGTATGCAATAAGCCGTTAAACCTCTGGGTGTCCCCAGTAGGACGAGTGTTGTCTTGTGAGAGTTTTCAGCGGATACTACCCAAAAAATCCAAATGCGAAGTGAAAATATTTACAAAGTGCAAGATTTATTTACAATGGGATGAATGCAAGTTTTTGAAAATATTTACAAATGAAGGATTCACTTTCAAATCGATACTCATAAGTTAAATATAGGTTTTGGTCATAATCTTGAAAATTTAAGTCATTTACTTGTCAAAATTTCCGACAAAAATTAAGTTATCATAGTAAATAGACAATAGTTTAACTCGTTGTTTCGGTCGATAATATAGTGTAACTATGAAATAGATCCTTAGTTGATTATCAAAGTCTATCAAAGTGGTATTTTCATTTTTTTTCAAATAACAAGTCAAATCAAACAAGTTAAAATGATGCTTGGATTTAAATTGCTTACTCTCTCTTATTTGAAAATTTTATTGATATTAACAATATTTACATATGCCTAACTCAGATAAACTAAGGCCAGATATATTACCCATGCACTGCCTTTCGGACTGATGTGAGGGGAATACAGAGCGTGGCGAGTGAACACACACGTGTGAACACTTATTGACTGTAGGCGTTATTAAAAAGAATTTTTTATATACATACACCTAACTCAGATAAACTGAGGCCAGATATACCGATCGTGCACTGCCTTTCGGGCTTACGTGAGAAGGGTATAGAGCATGGCGAGTGAACACACGAGTGTGAACACATGACTCTAGGTGTTAAAAATATATACATATATACAAAAGTTTTTTTTTCTGTTTACTTTTTCTCTCTATATTTTCTTCTTTTTTTTTAGAAAGAGAGAGTTTTGCAAAATCATCTTAGCACCATTTAACTTAGAAGATAAAAATGTTATATCCTTTACTTTAAATTTACCACTTTTTTAAACAAAGATTTTCAATTAGAATATACTTCATAATTAACACATATGAATCTTCCTATATACTAGTTAAACCATTTTTATTTGTAATCAAACTTCATTTTTATTTTTGTTAAAAAAAATAAATTTTCAAAAATTTCAATTTATTACCCAAAACTTATACTTATCCTACAGTGTTTCTTCAAAAATAAATCAAAATGCTAAAAAAAGAAATTTTTTTGAGATTCAGAAATTTTGAGATTTTTTTAAAGTTAAAAGAAAATGAAAATTCAAAAATGCCATGAAACTTAAAAAATGAAAATGAGACTCCCCCCTACACTTAATTTTGACTATGTCCCCACAGTCAATGCATGATATAATGAGTGTAATGGGGAAAACTATGTACATATTTACAAAATAGGGTTAACATTCTTACTGGACGTAGCTTGGCTTATGAAGGATCATGAGCTCTCCTCTTGGTTACCAGGCAATTCCAAGAAAGGTTTTAAACGATGACCGTTGACTTTGAAAATCGATCCATCCCTAGGGTTTTCTATTTCTACGGCACTATGTGGAAAACAGTTCGTACCACAAATGGTCCGGTCCATCTTAATTTAAGTTTCCCAGGGAATTAATGAAGTCTTGAGTCATATAAAAGAACTTTTTAGTTAGGCGAAAATGTTTTCCTTAGGATTGACTTGTCATGAAAAACTTTGGTTCTTTCTTTGTAAATTTTCTCGTTTTCATACGCGTCGTTCCTAAGTCCTAGTTCGTTGAGTTGTAGTTTTCCGTTTTCGCCAGCATTCTCAAGATCAAAGTTTAAGTTCTTTATTGCCCACAACGCTTTGTGTTCGATTTCAACGGGTAAATGGCAAGCTTTACCGTAAACTAAACGAAATGGGGACATCCAAAGGTTAGTTTTAAAAGCAGTACGGTAAGCCTAAAGCGCGTCGGTCAATTTCTGAGACCAATCTTTTCGATTTTTATTGACAGTTTTCTCCAAGATTTGTTTTATTTATCGATTTGAAACTTCAACTTGGCCATAATTCTGAGGATGATATGGAGTGGATAACTTGTGGGTTATCGAGTATTTTTTCATTAAAGTTTCAAAAGAACGGTTGCAAAAATGGGTTCCGTTATCACCGATTATTATGCGAGGTATGCCAAACCTCGAAAAGATGTTTTCTTTGAGAAATTTCACAACAATTCTATGGTCGTTGGTTTTGCAAGGAATGGCTTTGATCCATTTTGAGACGTAATCGACAGCGAGAAGGATATACAAGTTTCCAAAAGAATTGGGAAAAGGTCCCATAAAGTCGATACCCCAAACATCAAAGATTTCGATCGTAAGAATGGGGTTTAGAGGCATCATTTCTCGTCGAGAAATTTTTCCAAGCATTTGACATCAATCGGAAGTTTTACAAAACTCAAATGAGTCTTTGAAGAGAGAAGGCCAATAGAAACCACACTGAAGCACCTTTTCCGCAGTTTTTCGAGGACCAAAATGTCCACCGCACGCTTGATCGTGACAAAATGAAAGAACACTCCTGATCTCATTATCCGGAATGCAACGTCGGATGATTTGGTCGGGACAATATTTGAACAAGTATGGATCATCCCAATAGAAATATTTCACTTGGGACATGAATTTGCATTTGTCCTGTTTGGACCAAGATGAGGGAGTTTCTTTAGTAACTAAGTAGTTCACTATATCAGCGTACCATGGATCGATAGAAATTGAAAGAAGTTGTTCATCGGGGAAATTTTCATTGATTGGCAAAGAAGATGGTGCATTCGGAAGACGAGACAAGTGATCGGCTATGACGTTATCAGATCCTTTTTGTCTTTAATTGTAAGGTCGAATCCTTGAAGTAAAAGGATCCAACGAATTAAACGGGATTTAGCATCCTTTTTAGCAAAGAGATATCGAAGCGCAGAGTGGTCCATGTACACAGTAATGTGTGAACCTATCAAGTAAGGTCGAAACTTTTCGAGCGCAAAAACAATAGCTAGAAGCTCTTTTTCGGTTGTTGTGTAGTTGAGTTGAGCGTCGTTCAAAGTCATATTCGCGTAGTAAATGACATGAAGGATTTTGTTGATGCATTGTCCTAAGACAGCTCCAATCACAAAGTTAGAAGCGTCACACATTATTTCGAATGGAAGATCCCAATTTGGTGCGCAAATGATTGGAGCAGAAATGAGTTCGTTTTTGAGACGTTCGAAAGAAGAGATACAATCAGAGTTGAAATCGAATGGAACGTCTTTTCCGAGAAGAGTCGTCAAAGGACGAGCGATTTTGCTAAAGTCTTTCACAAAGCGTCGGTAAAAGCTAGCATGTCCTAGAAATGATCGAATGTCCTTAACGGATTTGAGAATGGGTAGGTTTGCAATGACGTCGATTTTCGCTTTATCTACCTCAATGCCTTTATTTGAGATGATATGTCCAAGGACTATGCATTGTTTGACCATAAAGTGGCATTTTTCCCAATTCAAAGTCAAATGTTTTTCTTTACATCGATTTAGAACCAATTTGAGATGATGTAAACATTGGGAAAAAGAATCGCCAAAGATAGAGAAATCGTCCATAAAAACTTCTAGAAAGCATTCAATCATGTCGGAAAAAATGCCAACCATGCATCGTTGGAAAGTCGCAGGAGCGTTACAAAGTCCGAATGGCATACGTCGATAACCAAAGGTATCGAATGGACACGTGAAAGTCGTTTTCTCTTGATATTCGGGAGCGATTGGAATTTGGTTATAGTCGGAATAACCATCAAGGAAGCAGTTGAATTCGTGGCCGGCTAAACGTTCGAGCATTTGGTCAATGAAAGGAAGAGGGAAGTGATCTTTACGTGTTGCGACATTTAGTTTTTGATAGTCAATGCAAACACACCAACCCGTTTGAGTACGAGTTGGAATAAGTTCGTTTGAATCGTTCTTGACAACGGTTTGCCCAGACTTTTTCGGTACAATGTGAATTAGGCTAACCCATGAACTATCAGAGATTGGGTAAATAATTCCGTTGTCGAGAAGTTTAAGAATTTCATCACGCACCGCATCTTTCATTTTTGGATTAAGCCTTCATTGCGCATCACGAACAGGCTTGGCATCGTCGATCAAATGGATGCGATGTTGAACAATAGCAGGGCTAATTCCTTTAATATCGGAGATCGACTATCCAATCGCTTCCTTGTTTTTCGAAAGAATAGAGAGAAGAGAAGTTTCTTGATCAAGAGAGAGAGTTGCGGAAATTATAACAGGCAACATTTCGTTATCACCTAAGTATGCATACTTAAGGTGATCGGGAAATGGTTTGAGGTCCAACTTCGGGAGTTGCTCGATTAAAGAATTGGGTTGAGATTCGGACTCAACTGGAAGCGATTCAAAGGGAAGAGTGTATTCAATTTTGTTGGGGATTTTGTGAAACAATTTTTCGTATTCAGCTTTGCGTTCGTCGTTAAGATTAAGTGTCTCATTTTCAAAAGATTCGTGAATGGCACTAACTTCCAACGTTTGGTCGCGAGGTTCATTTGATTGGCTTTCAAGATTGAAAATATTAAGATCCAAAGTCATGTTTTCAAAAGAGATTTTCATCGAACCGTTACGACAATTGATTAAGGCATTTGAGGTGGCTAAGAATGGTCAGCCTAAAATCAATGGAATTTGACTCGCGGGATTTGTCACGGGTTGTGTTTCGAGAACGATAAAATCAATGGGAATGTGAATTGCCCTACTCGAATGAGCACGTCCTCGATTTCTCCCACGGGCTTCTTAATCGAGCGATCGGCAAATTAGAGCGTGACTTTTGTGGGTTTGAGCTTACCTAAGCCTAATTGTTCATACACAGAGTATGGAATCAAGTTGACACTTGCACCTAAGTCTATCAAACATTTGTTAATCGTCTTATCTCCAATTGTACACGAAATCGTAGGGCGGCCAGGATCTTTGTATTTGACGGACATGGATTGGGACAAGACTTCACTCAAACTGGCAGCTAAGAAGACTTTTTTGGGCACTTGAGTGTGTCGCTTTTGGGTACACAAGTCCTTAAGAAATTTCGCGTACGTTGGGACTTGTTGAACGATGTCAAGAAGCGGGATGTTCACTTTCACTTGTTTAAAAATTTCCAACATATTTTCCATTTGGTCCGAGTGTTTCTTTGGTCGAAGACGATATGGAAATGGAATACGATACTCGGTAGGCAGGTCTACTCGAGTAGAAGAAGAATTTTGATTGGCATTCGATTCGACGATTGGCTCCCCATTCTATTCAGATTCGTTCGTTGTTTTAGAAGTGTTGAGAGAGGTTTCCGGTAAATCGTTTGGGTTAACGACTTGATTATCGATTTGTTTACCGGAATGTAAAGTTGTGATAGAATTCAGTTGGGTGACGTTGCTATCTTGAACAATATGGGCTTGATTTGAATTTGCGTTTTGATTTCTGGGATTTGGAAGGGGATGGCTTGGGAATGTTCCTCATTCGTGTTCACTTACAGACGTGGCTAATTGACTCATTTGCATTTCGAGTTCGATTGGTTTGTGTTTTGCATTTATGAGGTCAATAAAATTTTCAAATTGCCGTTTGATTGAAGGCTTTGATTAGTTGCTTTAGCCAACGTTTCAAGAGTTTTCTCAAGCGAACTTAAACGTTTATCGTCTTGGGGAGGATGAGCAGAATTTGGTTGAAAATTTGATTGTTGCGGTTGATTATGAGACACCCGTAAAGTTTGGTTGAAAATTGTTGGGTTGAAAGGGAGGATTCGAAGCATTATTCGGGAATGCTTGAAAATTGGGACAAATCGTATTTGTGTTGGGATTGTTTTGGTTCCACGCAAAATTCAGATGATTTCTCCAACCAGGGTTGTACGTTGAAGAAAATGGGTCATTTTTGGCTTTATTGAAAGCATTGATTTGTTTGACAGAATTGGGACACTAGTCGGCTATATGATTAGGATCATTTCAGTTATAATACATTGGTTGGGAAGCTTGGTTCATTTGATTCGATGAGAAAACGTTATCAAATTTTTTAATCATTGCTTCGATCTTAGCTTCCAAAGCAAAAGAAGATCCTATCGAGTGTGCACTCGATCGTTAGTAAATTGATTTTTCGTTCGAACGTTCCCATTGGGATGATTTTTCGGCGAGGTTTTCAAGAAATTGCCAAGCATCGTCGTGATGTTGGGCAAGAAAGTTACCATGTTACATTGATTCGAGCATGGTTCGTGAGCTGTTTTCGAGTCCATCGTATAAGATTTGGCAAATCGTCCATTTTTCAAAGTTATGGTTTGGACATTTTATCAAAAGCTCTTTGAATCTTTCAAAATATTTTCCGAATGGTTCTCCCTTGAATAGATGAAAGTTCACAATTTCGTTTCGGATTCTACTCGTTTTTTCCAAGGGGTAGAACTTCTTTCCACGTTTTAATCGAGTTCAAGGGTAAGCTGTACAACTATTTTTCAACGTAATCCGTAAGAGCGAATGGAATTAATCGAAGTTTGATTCCATCATCAGAAAGTTGTTGGAGTTTTATGGTTGCGCAAACTTGTTCGAATTTAGTCAAGAAAATGTATGGGTCACCGTGCTCGAAATTGCCAAATTTTGGAAGCGTGGCAATATTGTTCGAGTGAATTTCGAAATGGTTACCCGTAAGGGCGGGTAACGTGATGCAAGATGGAATAGAAACTCTATCGGGAAAGATTCTATCCATAAGAGTTCGATGGGCATTCTCATTCATCATTTCGGGAGGATCGTCTGTTCGAGTTAAACGATTAGTTGTTGAGTCGCAAGTCCAACGATTTGTTATTGTGTCACGAATCCAAGTACTCATGCACAAGCGAAAGTCGAGAAGAAAAAGAAGTAAAAAACAAGTTTAGAGAATGAAAGAAGATTTGAAAAACGAAGTGAAAAATTGTTTTTGTTTTTGTTTTTTTTGAAGGAAGAAAATACTTACCAAGTGAAATTTATTTTCAAAAGAGAAGTTTGATTTTTGTTTTGTTTTTGGCTTTTCAAATTTTTATTTTTTTTATTGTTTTTGAATTTTCAAATATTTACCAAAAGGATTTTTGTTTTTAGAAAATGAAAATTTGATTTTTGTTTTTGTTTTTGAATTTTTAAATTTTTTTCTTTTTGAAAAGATTTTATATTTTTTTTTGATTGAAAATTTTTAAAGGAAAGGAAAAAAAAGGTTTTTTCTTTTTTTTTTTGGATTAAAAACTAAGTTAAGTAAAATTTACAATTTTTTTGGATTTTGGATTTTGGATTTTTTTGTTTTTTTAAAAATATGCATGAACTAATGCAACTAAATGAATGCAAAGGACTTAATTACAATTTTCCATCCTTAGTAGCTCCTAACCCAAAATTGTATAATCACACTTTGTCTTAAATCAACAAAAATATTTCTCAATCAGGTAACGGGCAGGGGTTATCGATGCACCATGAATCACTGTAACAATGCAGCTAAATGTTTAAGTACCTTTAGAGGAACAACCACTATAGTATTTACGAATCACCGTAATATTTATAAATGGTTATTACTCTACCGTAGCCTAGACACTAAGAAATAAAATTGTTTAAAGAAAACAATTGTGAAGATACAATTAAGCCCTAGATGAGCTCGCGACACCCTTAAGTCGAATGTCTAACCTTTATTATTAGTCAAATTCTACGATGAAATGCGTTTGTGGGCTAAGGAAAGGGTGATGAAATCCCTCACCTTATGTGAATTGGGGTATTGCCCCTAGAAAAGAAAATAAGATGAGATGAATGCAAAACAAAAATTAAACTTGAATTTATAATGCAACTAAAATGAAGTTTGTTTTTGTTTTTGGATTTTTAAATTCTTTTTATATAAATGCAAGTGCAATCAACCAACAATGCAAATCAAATAAAAACAAGGGAAAATGGCACGATACCAGAGCATGCAGATTATTAGTAATTTTTTTAGCAAAGCAAGGCAAAGCGATTCTTCTTTATTTTCTACTTGGGCAACCTGAAAATTATAAATAAAATATATACAATTTTTTTATAAATGTTTATCAAGGACGAAAATAAAACAAGTGAAATACAAAACAAATGAAAGTAAAATAAATGAAAACTAAAACAAGTAAAACTAAAACAAGAGAAAACATACGAAAAATGAAAATTAAACAAGTGAAGCTTTTTTTAGACTAAAAAAAAGTAAACAAAACAAACGAACAAGATATGCAAATGTTTTTAAAAAAACCAAATGAAAACAAAAGCCAAACAAAATGACCTACTATTCAATTGTCTAAAAAAAATTAAATAAACAAAACTTCCTAAAGCCCAAAGCAATTTAAAAGAAACAAACCACCTCCTTAAGAATTATAACCCGACCTTATATGCAAAAAGTAATCTTTTTTTTAAACAAAAGAGATCCACAGAACCAAATCCTTTTTCAATCGACGAAACCAAAATTTTCTTACCAAAATTCAAAATCGAAACACTAAGGGCCCGTTTGGTTTCATTTTGTATTTTGAGTTTTGTGTTTTCAACTTGCACTAAGAAACATGAAGAAATAAGAGGAGAAGTTTTATAATTCTTAGCCGTTGCGACGACCAACGGACAACGAAGGAGTTGGATGGTTCCTCGTGCTTTTCTTATCTCTCGAAACACGAAAAACAAAATAAACTTGTTTTCTATTTTACATGTTAATTTCATTTTTCAAAATTGTTTGTTTTTCAACAATACGTACAACGGACGCGCTTTTGTATAGACGAAAACAAAAAACTAAAAACGACAAGCCAAACGGGGCCTAAACATTTCAGATTTCAGAGTTTTGTGAAAGGGGAATTTGCAAAGGTGAATTGGAAATTGCGATGTGGTGTGGTGATGGTCGAGGCGAATATGAGGCCGATGGTATTTGCAGAGGTGAGTGATTGGGTTCTGGGGCAGTGAGGCGATGCTGTGGAGTTTAGTTACGGCGTTCGATTTTTGAACTAAAGGCGGTTTCAAAGTGTGGTCGCCATGAACTGGAGCTGCTCGAGAAGGTTGCTTGAGTCGTGAATTGCAGGCGATTGCAGAGACGATGTCGTGATTTCACGCGATTGGGTTTGGAGGCGATGATGGTGAAAATTGAACTGATGCCATGGTGAAGTGGATTGAATGGTCAGACAGTTGGGTTGTTCAATTGCTGAGGAGGTGGTTTTAGCAGAGCAATGTTGAGTTGCAATTTTGGGTTTCAGTTAGTGATTTGGGTATGTGGTGTGTTGAGGATGTGGGTTGATCGCGTAAATTGGTTCGCGGTGGTATGGCTGCGATGTTGTTGAACCAGGTTGTTTGTTTGCAGCAAGGAGTAGTGGGAGGATGTGGTCTGAAGGTAGATGATGGGAGTGATGGTTGTTGTTTGATGGGGGATATGACTGTGATATGTATGATTGCAACAGGAAGAAGTTGAGGGTGGATCAATGATTGATGGACGTTAGTTGATGAAGCAAGGTTCGGGGTTGTGGTCAGAGGATGGTGGTCGACAGTTTTACAATGGTTGACAGTTTTATGTGTTGTATATGCAAATGGCTAAGCAGTTGTATATGAGGAGTATTGCAGTGAGTTGCTTGTTCTTTGGTGATGACAGTGGTGCTACAGCAGTGGCAGAAATGGTGGAAGTATATGCAATGTGAATGTTGTGAATGGAAATGTTGTTCGAGGAGATGAAGTTGATGAGAATGATGTAATAGTGGCAGGTATGTGGATGTTTGGTGAAGTTGAGTGATGGTCAGAAGTGGTTGAATTCTAGTGATGGAGAAGCTATTGTATGTATGAACATAGGAGAGGACTTGTGAAATGAGCAGTCAGGTGGTGGTTCGGTATCGAGTTACAGTTGATTGAGGATGTTGTTGAAGATTGTTGCAATTTTGGGTTATGGTAGCAAGATCGTTCCAGTCAAGGGGTGGTTGGAGTGAAGCGCGGTGGGAAGTTGATTGGTTTCGAGGCGTGTCAGATTGTGGTTCGAGCAGAGTTCAAGAATAAGGAATCTTGATTTGGTGATGTAGTCAATTTGGGCTTCTGGAGTTGTGAAGGCAATTCAACTATGGTGGTAGGAGAACTGTGGTGCAGTGCCGACAGTTTTGAAGTTGAATGGGCACTGAAAGATGAAATGTGCACTGAAAAATGAAATGTGAAGATGGAATGTAGAAAAATGGGTAGAAATGTATATTGACAATGGTGCAATGTATGGCTAGAGAGGTCGCAAGTAGATGGAGTGTTGCTGGAGTTTTGGTGATGTATGGAGAAGGAGGTGTTTGCACAAGGAAGGGAGAGTTTGAACAGTGTGCAATGTTTGTATGAACAATAATGTTGATGGTTATGGCAGGGGTGAAAGATGGTAAAGGCAGTTCTGGTAGGGAGTGGTATGATGTAGTTCCGGTGGACAAAGCAGTAAATAGAGAGGCAGAGAGAAAATAGTGGCAATGCAATGTTCTTTTTTTCCTTTTGTTTATGTAAATTGTAAAATGAAATGTAAAGAGTAAAATGAAATGCAAATTGTAAATAAAATGGAAATAAAATATTTTTGTTTTTGTTTTGAAATTGTGAATGTTTTTGTTAATATGAAATGCAAAGGAACAAAATACCTAGAAAACAACAACAAACATACAAACAAAATGTCAACAGAAACACACAATTTTTTTAAATGCAATACACACACGAAATAAAAACACACAAAAATCAAATGAAAATAATTCGAAGAATAGAAAATTAAAATCGAATCAAATCCCCGGCAACAGCGCCAAAAACTTGTTTAACGTCAAATTTTCTATCGAGTTAGAAAATCACCGAATTTTTTTGAAATAAAAATAATCGCAAGCGCACGACGTACAAAAGTTTGTACGTGACGAGTATGGGTTGATCCACAGGGAATTGTTCTAGATTTTAAAAATCAATTCAATCAAATTAGACCAAACTGAGAGGAAATTGTTAACTACTAAAATGAAGCTAAAACTAGAATTAAAATGTGATTTAAAAACTAATAGACTAGAGAACAATTTAGAGGCAAATCCACTATCATATTTTTGTAAATCAACAAACAAATAATTTATGATTTCTAACATTGATATTAAGTGAAATAATTGTTGTATTTATCACAAGTATGGTTTGTTTATGTTATTAATTAACATAACTCAAACCATCAAACTATAATACAACAAATAAACGACTTATCAATTCTCATGAAAATGAAGCCAAAGCAAACGCTATTTTAAGTATGATCTATTTACTATTGTAACTAGTAATATAGATCATCAAATTTCATTTTTACTTTCATTTCAAGATCAAAAATCCATTAGCAAATGATGATGTAAATTTTGTTTATGTTGAATAAGAATAGCTCATTTGCATAAGCAATATAAGCTATCAAACCCACTTGTATAAACTTACATCAAAATTCACTTTCATGAAGCACAAGCTAAAGAGATCATAAATCATAAAAATGTTGAAATTACATAAAGTTAGAGAGCTTCATTACCCCTAAATTGAAGGGGTTTAGCTACTCATTTGTGTTATCTAATTAACACTTGTAAATTTCAACATTAAAAAGCAAAGAAATGAAAATTAAGCACAGGAAGAAAGAGATATTAACTACTAACTATTTGCATAAAAATTAAAGCTACACTACTTGCATGAATGTAAATCTAAGCTATGAACATTAAAAGAAAGAGAGCATAGAAATAAACATTAACATAAAAGTAAAGAAAAGCATGTAGAAAAGAAAAGAGGAAGAGGCTTGGAAGCCATTTTTATTTCATGAAACATTACAATTTCCTTTCTTAATTTCCTAACTAATGTGAAAGAGTAGAAGATATTTACATGTACACAAGAGGGCTATTTATACATGCATAAAACCCTAATTCCATTTTTAGGGTGCTTCCCAAAATGCCCTTTAAGAAGTGTAGCCACCAAGTAACCATTAGCCACTAATTAATCCAGCATTTAATTGCATGAAGCTTTAACATCCACTTAGTTGTCCATTAGCTCCTAATTGTACATTTAGGTAAGTGGGTGGGGTCCTCCATAATCTTGAACTTGAATTATTTCCCCTTCATTCCTTTGTATTCCCTTGTGCATGCACATATGTTCATGAAGCCCTCTTCCATATGCATAAAAATCTCCTATAAAAATCATAAAAATTTCCCAGTAAAAATTCTCAAATTGATATATACACAAATATGATGTAACAACCCTAGATTTTGCATATATTTTTAATTTTGACTTTATTTTTATTTTAAACTTGTTTTATTTCAAACATTTCATTTTTAAATATAAATGTTGATTATTAAGTGATTTATAGTTCAAACTAGTATAAATTGGATATTTCACTGAAAAGTGAATTTCTATTCAAACTGGTCAAACTTCGACTTTTGAACTTTAAATTTAAATAATTCAAATTATTAAATTTTATCTTTTATTATGAAAATAGATTTAATTCCATGAATACTGCTTTTCATTTCGTTGAAAACGGACTTATATTGTAGAAGTTATGTAATTTTCAATTTAGTGTATAAACTGTTTATTTAGCAATATTGTCTATTTTAAATTATATTTTATTTGTCATATTTTTGTTTTAATATGTGTTAATATTTTTTTTATGTATAATTTTGTCTTTTAATAATTTAAAGTGATTATATAAATTTTCCAAAGCCATTGGTAATTTTCTTGTTATTTTTATGTCCTGTTTGCTATTTTAAACAATTTCTTTATTCCTTTTTCTATTTTGCTCCAATTTAATTATTTATTTTATTTTGGAAGTGATAAATAAATTATTTTATTTCAAAGTTTCACTTCATAATATTTTTAAAATGAAGTAGATATTTTTCCAAGACTAGTAGTGATTTATTTGTAATTTCCGGACACCGTTTTGTATTTTTAAGTAATTTCTTTCATTCTTTTTTATATTTTTCTTAAATTTAATTATTTATTTTCTTATATTTTTACTTAGTTTCGGTTTGTAAATAATATTTCTGAGTTTATTTTGTTTATTTAAAATCAAAGAGAAAAGGAAATACCAAAGGTCTTAAAAAGTGCAAAAACATAAGTCCTCAATTATGTGCATCATTGGCCGTTCAATTCTATGTCATAGCCGTGTATTACCTGTTCTTTTCACGTGAAAATACATCAACACTTCTCATTCTCAAGGCTTCTTCAAAATCTCCTTGGTAATGGCCTCCTATTTTACACTTTTTCTTCCATTTTTCTTACTTTTTTGCCTTGTTTCTCTTCTAATTTGCATGGCCCCTTCACCATAGCCACGGCCACCATCCCCTACCACTCCTCCTTGGCACCATCTCCAGCCATCATTTCAGATCCATCCATGGCCGTGACCTCTCCTTGAGGCTAGCACCACAAAACAATGTCAAAAACTCCAAAAACAACTACATAGCCAAGCCTACCTTCATCTCCCCTTCATTTTTGACCTTGGCCACCACCTTTAGCCGCCATCACCACCTTGTCCAGACCCCTACTCATCATTTAAACTACTGTCCAGATCTGAACCATGCAAGGGCCGAGCCCCACTTGCCTTTGGATGAGCCAAAAATGCACCAAAACTCCACTTATTTTGCCTTGACCCTTTGTCTTATTCATGTGTAACTCCTACCATCATCATCTCCTTGTTGTCATGCTATTTTGATGCCATAACCTGAGATTATGTCCAGCTATGGCTGAGCAAAAGATCCCCTTGGTCAACCTCTTGAATGGTTAAAGAAAGGTCGAATCACTTTGCCCTTTGTTGCTTTTTATTTCAAGTCATTTCGATATTGTTTTGTGTTACATATTTATGTATACATTGTCTTGTTTTGTTTATATGTATACAAGGAAATTATATTTGGCTCTCCACTCTCAAGTCATATCCATGTCATCGTGCCTTCATTGTGTTTGTGTTGTGTGCTTTGGTGGATATCTCCAGCTCTAAACAAGTGAGTAATTCTCACCAGACAATGTGTACTTATATAACTAGTAAACTGACACCATTTGAATCTGTAAAATTATATCATCCTGTTATAACTGTTATATTATGATTATATGATGCTCACCCCTGTTATTACTCATGTTATACCATATGTTACTGTTTATTATGTTATTCTGTTTATTTATATTAGTTTATCACACTGCAAGTTCCCTGTTAGTATAGAAATCACTATGGGTTGAAATGATACATACCCGAACGGACTTTAGAATAGGGAAAGATCGTTATGGGCTGAAATGATAAGCCTGAGCGATTTTTATTTATTTTATTTAACTTGGGATTGCGGGTTTGAAATGATAGAACCCGGATTTTTCTTTTTAAACTACGGATTGAAATGATACATATCCGCATCACTTGACCTAGGTTAGAAAACTATATACAGGCCCGTGGTTATTTTATAAAGTGTTTTGGATATTTTTAAGTATTTTAAAAATATAATTTATGAAATTTGATTTAAATAGATTTTGAAATGTTTTAAAATAAAGAAATTATGATTTTTCTATGAGTTAAAATGTAATTAATGAATGGTTATATTGGATTATTGAAATATAACTTAAGTTTGGAATTTGGAATTTTGGTTAAAATGATATTTAAGTTATATGAATAAAAATGGAAATTTAATTATATTTGGAAAATGTAAATATGATAATTTGATTTAAATTTTAATTTAAGTGATTTATTAAAGTATTATTGATTTTTCTATGAATTTAAGTGGTTAAATAAATGAGTGCTTAAATTGTAATTTTAAAATATAACTTGACTGGGAAATGTAAATTTGGTTTTAATTAAAGGTTTAAATTAATTAAATAAAATTGGTAATTTAGTTAAATTTGTGAAATGGTAATTTAAATTTGAAGTGTTAAGTTTATTTGTTGAAAGTGAAGAAAAGGAAATTATACACTTGAACTAATAAGTGGAATTATTGAAATTTGGATTTATTTATAAGAAATTGGTTTAATAAAAATCAAATGTTTAATGATATGTTAATGAACATTTTTAATGTTAAATTATGATTTTTAAAATGTTTAAAGAGTTTAAAATGAAGTTATTTAATTTCTGGAAATACACTAAAAGGCTGGAAATCACTTTTAATAGCATTCAGAAATGCTATGGTTCTGAGTTACACTAAAAATTGAATAAAAGGGCTACTACAGCATTTCTGAAATGCTGCAGTTGCTGTAGTTGAACTAATAGGAAAAAACTTAACTCAGGTCTATTATAGCATTCTCTGAAAATGCTGTAGTAGTCTGCAGTCTTTGTTAAAATCAAATAAAACCTTTGTTTTGAAATCTGAGTTACCGCAGCACTTCTGAAATGCTGTCTTTTCTGTTTTGAACTATAATTTAACTAAAAACTGAGTTTTAACAGCAAGTTTTAAATGCTGTCTTTGCTGAATAAAAATGTTTTAAGTATAACTTATAACAGCTTTTTCCTAAATGCTGCGAAAGGCTGAAATGTTAATAATTATGGTTTTTGACTTAGTAAACGAACTCAGAATGGTTTGAAACTTTGGAAATTGAATACTTGATTTGAAAGTATAATAATTACACTTTTAAAAGGTTTAAATGAATTATTTTGATTGGGATATAAACTATTTAAAGATGATTTGAAATGGTAGTAAATAAATGATATCTTTGAATTTAAAAGGTATTTAAAATTGAATATTTGGATTTGAACTGTAATGATGATTTGATAATGAAGTTTTGAAAAGACATGATATTTTGATATATTAAATGATTTGAAATGAAGTTTTGAAAGGATATGATATTTTGATATATTAAATGATTCGAAATGAAGTTTTGGAAAGATATGATATTTTGATATATTGAAATGATTTGAAATGAAGTTTTGAAATGATATGATATTTTAAATATATTGAAATGGTTTGGAATTGATTTAATATTTATTTTGATAAAGATTTGGATTTGAAATGATATTCTATTTTGAAGTATAAATTATTTTTAAATTATAACCACGGGTTATAATAACGATTGGTTGTTAAAGAGACCGGGATTGGATATGGACATACTCTCTGTCGATACCGAAAACCACTTTGACAACTGTGTACGCGGTGGAGTTTCCAGAATGAAGTAGGATGGTGGCGACGATCCTAAGGTATATACGTGGACCCAACTCCCGTGAGTTGGCATAAGGTGGCTAAAACAGGAGCGATTGACGGACCAAGGAGGTAGCACCTCTGATCGGACACACTTCTTTGATACCATTTTATTACTTGTGATTGATTTGGTGCGCACCTTTGATTTGGGAGTGTTGTTCGAGGTGGGCGATAGTGGCTGCTATGCGTCACCACCAGTCCGGATGCGTAATTGGTATATCTACCCTGGCATTGCCTTGTGTGCCGTGTCACCTACCATATCGAGCCCACTACGATTTTGGTTTAAAGATCTGACCGCGTTAACACCATCCCCTTAACGCTATTTTCTATATGATTATACTTTACTGATTAGACACTACTGTATATAGCGTATATTACTATATAGTAAATAGTTTAACGGATCCTTAGAGGATGGGCGGTCCCAAGCATCTTCTAAGTTACTTGTACCTTTATTACAGTTCACTTGAGTTGGTTTATATTGTATAAGTATGTATGTCCTGACTCGAGTGTTTGTATTTTTATTTACGCTCGGGTCAGCCTGAGTTATTCACAGATTTGGATTTCCGCTATCTTGGAGATTTGAATCGCTGGAGATTATCTGCTTTTCTTGTCCTATCTATTTCAGTTCTGTTGTTCTATTCAGCTTGTACTTGGTTATCATATTGAGACTTCTGTTGTATTTTATTTCTTCTGTTATATCTTATGTAACTCTGATATATTTATATAGTAGCTTCATGAACTACTATTTCTTTTACTTCCGCTGCATTATTTTACTCTGTATCTGTGATCTGTGATTATATTTATTTACTGTATATTCTGAGATTTGCCAAATTTTATTTACAACGCGGTATTTTGAGCAATTCAATTACGGCATGAGTGTCTACCTATACACTTATAATGGATGCGAATGGTTGAAAATATCGGGTCGTTACAGTTGGTATCAGAGCTTTGGCTTTGAGGCAAAACTTAGAATGTATGGTAAATTTAGTTACAGAATCACTTTCATTCGAGCTTGAATCTCTTCATTTTTATTTGGTTTCCTTTGAATTTTGGAATGTTCCCTACAGTTCCAAAATCCATTCTTGTCCCTCACTATTCGTCTTCTTTTGATTTTGGAGTATCACATGACTCCACTTCGAATGAGCTTTATAGTGAATTGGCGGTCTCGCCAATATTCTAATGACTTGCAAAAGGGGGAAACTCCTTTACAATTAGCATTGATTCACCGGAGATTTATATTTATCCTTGGTTTAGATGCTAATATCTTTTATTAGTCCAAACTCTATCTCTTGAGATCGAATGTAGATTTCCAGACAATCCACATTTGATCTTATTCATTAAGTCACGGTGACCCGGTTAAGGTTGTCCGCGATTTATCTAAGCTTACCCATCTCTCTACTCTGTTTAACCATCTTGTATTTTGTTTCTAAACTATCTCCAACATTTTGAATTGTACTTGTAAATCTATGTTTGTTTTATATATTGTGTTGTTTGAGTTGTTGATGTTGATTTGGGCTTCCGATCGATTCGTCTGATCAACGCTATCGATAGGATTTCTAAAACACTTTGACAGAACAAACTGACACTATATTATTTTAAAATTTGGTTAATGAAATAAATTTTGATATAAGTAAATTTATGGAACTTAATAAATTGATTTAAATTGATTATTTGAAATGATAATACTTGATTTATCATTCTATAAATGAATTTATAAATAGTTGTTTATAAATTTGATTTGGGAACTGAAATGAATTTAAATCAAGAATTTGAGAATTTAATTTCCGATAGTTCCAAACTTTGTGTTTAAAGCTTTAAAAGGATATATTATTTAAAGTATTTTTGAGTAGAAATTTGTTTCCAAAAAATTTTAAAGTTTAAAAATCAGTGCTCTTCTCTTTGTCGCTGGAAAATAATTTCGGTGATGACTGCAGCATCATCGACGTTCATTTTCGAGTTTCGAAGTGAAGAAACCATTCTGTAGTCTTGCTACAGCTTTGTTTTGGGAAACTTGATTGATATAAATTTCTAAAATATGATTTGATTTATAATATATATAGATATATGATTTAAATTTGATTTGACAAATTATGTACATATATTTATTTATCTCTAAATGGTTTGAAAGGAATCGGAAATTTTATTCTTAAATTCTATCTTAAATAATAACTTCAAGTATAAAAGAAAATCAAATTTTTGAATAAATATTCAAGCTTGAAATGATTAAATTAGAATGTTTATAGTGTATATTAGTTTTAGAAAGTTTTATTAGTATAATACTCAATTGCATTCAAATATAACTTACCTTAATTTTTAGAAGTTAACAATGTAATTAGATAATATACAATATAAAAAGTTTTATAAATAAAATTTGAGTGGTTATAATAAATGTTATACACTTAAATTTTAGTTATAAAAGATTAACAGAGGTAAATAGACTAAAAGGTTAATTGAATAATTTACAATACAAATGATGTTAAGGGAATTAGGAATAAATTAAAATAGTTATAATAAGTGTAAGTATATTTAACATAGGTGATAAAATATATTGAGAGGGATAAATTTAATTTTAATTAGGAATAAAGAGGAATTAAATTTATTAAGTACATTATGAGTATAAATAATGATTTTGCAATTCCATGATTTTTGAAATTGTTAGTTTAAGAAAATTGGATGATAAGATAATGAAATTAGAGATAGTAAGATTTATTTAACTTGTGTAAAATTAATTATCAATTTAAGCTGAAACCATGGAAATTTCAAACCTATTATCTTATTTTGTTTTTCAAACTTATTATCTTATTTTGTTTTCAAACTGTCTGTTAATTGTCCTTATTTTTCCTTAGCTTGCTACAGACTGGTATAGGCATCTTTCTATAGTCTTTCTGTTTAGAAATCTTCCAATAATCCTTGATAACCGTTGATACTTATTTTAATCCGAGCATTGCTTGCCATTTTCATCTTGTTAAACTTACCTATAACAATAGTTATCAGGTATAATTTCAATCTTCTTGTCATCTTGTCTTAATCTTATTTCACTCTACCTTTTTCTTATGTTTTCCCGTACCTCATTCCTTTTCGGGGACGAAAAGTTTTGAGTGGGGGAGAGTGTAACAACCCTAGATTTTGCATATATTTTTATTTTTGACTTTATTTTTATTTTAAATTATTTTAAACTTTTTTTATTTCAAACATTTCATTTTTAAATATAAATGTTGATTATTAAGTGATTTATAGTTCAAACTAGTATAAATAGGATATTTCACTGAAAAGTGAATTTCTATTCAAACTGGTCAAACTTTGACTTTTGAACTTTAAATTTAAATAATTCAAATTCTTAAATTTTATCTTTTATTATGAAAATAGATTTAATTCCATGAATATTGCTTTTCGTTTCGTTGAAAACGGACTTATATTGTAGAAGTTATGTAATTTTCAATTTTGTGTATAAACTGTTTATTTAGCAATATTGTCTATTTTAAATTATATTTTATTTGTCATATTTTTGTTCTAATATGTGTTAATATTTTTTTTTATGTATAATTTTGTCTTTTAATAATTTAAAGTGATTATATAAATTTTCCAAAGCCATTGGTAATTTTCTTGTTATTTTTATGTCCTGTTTGCTATTTTAAATAATTTCTTTATTCCTTTTCCTATTTTTCTCCAATTTAATTATTTATTTTATTTTGGAAGTGATAAATAAATTATTTTATTTCAAAGTTTCACTTCATAATATTTTTAAAATGAAGTAGATATTTTTCCAAGACTAGTAGTGATTTATTTGTAATTTCCGGACACTGTTTTGTATTTTTAAGTAATTTCTTTCATTCTTTTTTATATTTTTCTTAAATTTAATTATTTATTTTCTTATATTTTTACTTAGTTTCGGTTTGTAAATAATATTTCTGAGTTTATTTTATTTATTTAAAATCAAAGAGAAAAGGAAATACCAAAGGTCTTAAAAAGTGCAAAAACATAAGTCCTTTCACCTTCAAAACTCTTCATTTCTTAAACTCCTCAATTATGTTCATTATTGGCCGTTCAATTCTATGTCATAGCTGTGTATTACCTGTTCTTTTCATGTGAAAATACATCAGCACTTCTCATTCTCAAGGCTTCTTCAAAATCTCCTTGGTAATGGCCTCCTCTTTTACACTTTTTCTTCCATTTTTCTTACTTTTTTGCCTTGTTTCTCTTCTAATTTACATGGCCCCTTCACCATAGCCACGGCCACCATCCCCTACCACTCCTCCTTGGCACCATCTCCAGCCATCATTTCAGATCCATCCATGGCCGTGACCTCTCCTTGAGGCTAGCACCACAAAACAATGTCAAAAACTCCAAAAACAACTACATAGCCAAGCCTACCTTCATCTCCCCTTCATTTTTGACCTTGGCCACCACCTTTAGCCGCCGCCACCACCTTGTCCAGACCCCTACTCATCATTTAAACTACTGTCTAGACCTGAACCATGCAAGGGCCGAGCCCCACTTGCCTTTGGATGAGCCAAAAATGCACCAAAACTCCACTTATTTTGCCTTGACCCTTTGTTTTATTCATATGTAACTCCTACCATCATCATCTCCTTGTTGTCGTGCTATTTTGATGCCATAACCTGAGATTATGTCCAGCTATGGCTGAGCAAAAGATCCCCTTGGTCAAGCTCTTGAATGGTTAAAGAAAGGTCGAATCACTTTGCCCTTTGTTGCTTTTTATTTCAAGTCATTTCGATATTGTTTTGTGTTACATATTTATGTATACATTGTCTTGTTTTGTTTATATGTATACAAGGCAATTATATTTGGCTCTCCACTCTCAAGTCATATCCATGTCATCGTGCCTTCATTGTGTTTGTGTTGTGTGCTTTGGTGGATATCTCCAGCTCTAAACAAGTGAGTAATTCTCACCAGACAATGTGTACTTATATAACTAGTAAACTGACACCATTTGAATCTGTAAAATTATATCATCCTGTTATAACTGTTATATTATGATCATATGATGCTCACCCATGTTATTACTCATGTTATACCATATGTTACTGTTTATTATGTTATTCTGTTTATTTATATCAGTTTATCACACTGCAAGTTCCCTGTTAGTATAGAAATCACTATGGGTTGAAATGATACATACCCGAACGGACTTTAGAATAGGGAAAGATCGTTATGGGCTGAAATGATAAGCCTGAGCGATTTTTATTTATTTTATTTAACTTGGGATTGCGGGTTTGAAATGATAGAACCCGGATTTTTCTTTTTAAATTGCGGATTGAAATGATACATATCCGTATCACTTGACCTAGGTTAGAAAACTATATACAGGCCCGTGGTTATTTTATAAAGTGTTTTGGATATTTTTAAGTATTTTAAAAATATAATTTATGAAATTTGATTTAAATAGATTTTGAAATGTTTTAAAATAAAGAAATTATGATTTTTCTATGAGTTAAAATGTAATTAATGAATGGTTATATTGGATTATTGAAATATAACTTAAGTTTGGAATTTGGAATTTTGGTTAAAATGATATTTAAGTTATATGAATAAAAATGGAAATTTAATTATATTTGGAAAATGTAAATATGATAATTTGATTTAAATTTTAATTTAAGTGATTTATTAAAGTATTATTGATTTTTCTATGAATTTAAGTGGTTAAATAAATGAATGCTTAAATTGTAATTTTAAAATATAACTTGACTGGGAAATGTAAATTTGGTTTTAATTAAAGGTTTAAATTAATTAAATAAAATTGGTAATTTAGTTAAATTTGTGAAATGGTAATTTAAATTTGAAGTGTTAAGTTTATTTGTTGAAAGTGAAGAAAAGGAAATTATACACTTGAACTAATAAGTGGAATTATTGAAATTTGGATTTATTTATAAGAAATTGGTTTAATAAAAATCAAATGTTTAATGATATGTTAATGAACATTTTTAATGTTAAATTATGATTTTTAAAATGTTTAAAGAGTTTAAAATGAAGTTATTTAATTTCTGGAAATACACTAAAAGGCTGGAAATCACTTTTAATAGCATTCAGAAATGCTATGGTTCTGAGTTACACTAAAAATTGAATAAAAGGGCTACTACAGCATTTCTGAAATGCTGCAGTTGCTGTAGTTGAACTAATAGGAAAAAACTTAACTCAGGTCTATTATAGCATTCTCTGGAAATGCTGTAGTAGTCTGCAGTCTTTGTTAAAATCAAATAAAACCTTTGTTTTGAAATCTGAGTTACCGCAGCACTTCTGAAATGCTGTCTTTTCTGTTTTGAACTATAATTTAACTAAAAACTGAGTTTTAACAGCAAGTTTTAAATGCTGTCTTTGCTGAATAAAAATGTTTTAAGTATAACTTATAACAGCTTTTTCCTAAATGCTGCGAAAGGCTGAAATGTTAATAATTATGGTTTTTGACTTAGTAAACGAACTCAGAATGGTTTGAAACTTTGGAAATTGAATACTTGATTTGAAAGTATAATAATTACACTTTTAAAAGGTTTAAATGAATTATTTTGATTGGGATATAAACTATTTAAAGATGATTTGAAATGGTAGTAAATAAATGATATCTTTGAATTTAAAAGGTATTTAAAATTGAATATTTGGATTTGAACTGTAATGATGATTTGATAATGAAGTTTTGAAAAGACATGATATTTTGATATATTAAATGATTTGAAATGAAGTTTTGAAAGGATATGATATTTTGATATATTAAATGATTCGAAATGAAGTTTTGGAAAGATATGATATTTTGATATATTGAAATGATTTGAAATGAAGTTTTGAAATGATATGATATTTTAAATATATTGAAATGGTTTGGAATTGATTTAATCTTTATTTTGATAAAGATTTGGATTTGAAATGATATTCTATTTTGAAGTATAAATTATTTTTAAATTATAACCACGGGTTATAATAATGATTGGTTGTTAAAGAGACCGGGATTGGATATGGACATACTCTCTGTCGATACCGAAAACCACTTTGACAACTGTGTACGCGGTGGAGTTTCCAGAATGAAGTAGGATGGTAGCGACGATCCTAAGGTATATACGTGGACCCAACTCCCGTGAGTTGGCATAAGGTGGCTAAAACAGGAGCGATTGACGGACCAAGGAGGTAGCACCTCTGATCGGACACACTTCTTCGATACCATTTTATTACTTGTGATTGATTTGGTGTGCACCCTTGATTTGGGAGTGTTGTTCGAGGTGGGCGGTAGTGGCTGCTATGCGTCACCACCAGTCCGGATGCGTAATTGGTATATCTACCCTGGCATTGCCTTGTGTGCCGTGTCACCTACCATATCGAGCCCACTACGATTTTGGTTTAAAGATCCGACCGCGTTAAGGTTCACCATCCCCTTAACGCTATTTTCTATATGATTATACTTTACTGATTAGACACTACTGTATATAGTGTATATTACTATATAGTAAATAGTTTAACGGATCCTTAGAGGATGGGCGATCCCAAGCATCTTCTAAGTTACTTGTACCTTTATTACAGTTCACTTGAGTTGGTTTATATTGTATAAGTATGTATGTCCTGACTCGAGTGTTTGTATTTTTATTTACGCTCGGGTCAGCCTGAGTTATTCACAGATTTGGATTTCCGCTATCTTGGAGATTTGAATCGCTGGAGATTATCTGCTTGTCTTGTCCTATCTATTTCAGTTCTGTTGTTCAGTTCTGCTTGTACCTGGTTATCATATTGAGACTTCTGTTGTATTTTATTTCTTCTGTTATATCTTATGTAACTCTGATATATTTATATAGTAGCTTCATGAACTACTATTTCTTTTACTTCCGCTGCATTATTTTACTCTGTGTCTGTGATCTGTGATTATATTTATTTACTGTATATTCTGAGATTTGCCAAATTTTATTTACAACGCGGTATTTTGAGCAATTCAATTCCGGCATGAGTGTCTACCTATACACTTATAATGGATGCGAATGGTTGAAAATATCGGGTCGTTACATATGACCATTTTGCCCCTGAATGAAGATGAATATATGATGATTAGAAAATAATTGAATTATGGTTTTAAACATGTTAAAATGCCCAAATATGAATTTTATTTAAATAGAAATAGATAAAATATGGATGTAAATATATGCACATTAACGTGCACATCATTATTCAAACATAGATGTTTGACATTATGGACATGTTATGATGATGTCACTATGGTATTTGTTTATGTATTATATTTTTATTTCCTTCCACCATGAGCCTCTAAAAGTAGTTATTAGACAGTGTTAGTTACAATTGCATCTTATATCTAATATCTACCTATGTCTATAACTTTGTGTGTATACATATTTCTGTTTTCTTAGTCCTCCAATGACTCACCCTTTTGGTTATCGGTTCTAGCATTAGTTCTAATGCTAAACCGAGGATCGAAGGAGCGGGTTGTTACATTTAGTATTAGAACATAGGTTAAAAACTAGGATATGAATTAGGAATGTATTGAGAGAGCGTATTTGTATTTTCTATTACCATAACTTTAAAATATTTAATTCCCTTAATATTTCATTCATAATCCTTTTATCAAACAATCCATTCCAAAACAATTAGATTTAATTAATAATGATTTAATCATCAAATTCTAATATTTCCAAATAATTCCAAAATTATGCTTGTTTAATCTTTAAAATCCATTTTAATTAGTTAAATCACTATTATTAACTTTAATTAATTACTTCTGAACATCGGGTTGTTACAGATTTCCCCTTTAAGAAAATTGCATTCTTGCAATTTCTCTTTAGGGAAAATATATAACAAGGTGGTAACTCCTAGCTTAACCACACCATTTACAATTCATATTTAAATGCAAAATAAACAGTCATTAATACAAATCACACAATGCTTTGCCTTTACTATCTCGGGTTAGCACGTATAGTGATATTCATCGACCCATCAATTATCAATATAGCAACATAAAATCAATGATTAGATCTTTTATCAATGGCTTAAAATAATGAAAATAATAAGGAGATGGAGGAAGAGAAGATGATCCATGGATCGTTACCGATCCATTGATATGGTCAAATCTGACCAGTTCTTCTCGCTATTCTTATGAATCTTAATCTATGATGTTTTCTGAGTGAGTTAGCAAATAAAAATGACTATCCAAGACCCAATAAAAACAAACTACAACTGCAAATATAAGTTTACATGCAACAAAAGGGGACCTACACAGCACTTTGGCTATTTCATATCCATGTGAAAGTGCTGTTATTATAATTATCAACTGAATTTTGAGACTATATTTATATTCACCTCTGTTATTATATAAAACAATAATAAAACATCTTTAAAGTGGACGCTTTGCATAGTCGAACTACCATAAACTTTTTGCCTCTTTTTCGTTCCTATTTCTTCACAATATTGCACATTACTATTGATGTGATCTGAAATACTGTATTGAAACCATATAAATCTATGTACCAAAGACTACAAATGCACATATGATTATAGCGAATAATTATATTCGGAACCAATGGATCTACGTAGTGTTGTGGGAGTGTTAGACCAATTTTTTGGGTTAACAACAAAGATTTTAACGATGCAACCGCATTTGAAACAGATCAAATATGGACAAGTTATCGGATGTTTAAATTTTAGAGGCTTTATGATAATTTTGTAAATTCAAATTATATATAAAATTATACATGCCCACAATATTATAAACCATGAGGACTTATTTAATGTTTTCTCACACTACATAGAAACCAGAAATATCTAAGTTCTTATATACAATTTTGCACTTCTCCTTTTTCTCGCTTCAGTTAAACTCAACATTTGCTTCTTCCTCCTACCACTGCTGCTACATATCATAAGAAACCTTATCGTCACCATCGCTACACATAGCGTTTGAAAACACATCAAGTGAGCTTCATTACGACATCTTCAACGATCTTTATAAAAGTCGATGTCGGACCCTAAAAATTTAACTGCCTAGCATGGCCTCAACCAAACCAGATGTTGAGACCACAATCATTTTCCTTCAATTTCCATGACATTCAAATGGTGCTTACCTCACCGAGTCTGATGTCCAACATCCAACCCCCAAGAACCTTGACCTAGCTATTGTTTCCCCCTACTCTGGCCATCTCATTCATTTGGAACCATACTAATACCGCTAGCGACTCCCTCACTGAAAACCGCATAACCCCATACACTTCTTCATCATTTCGATCTTGGTTGAAAATCAATCGTAAACCTAGCTAAACCACTGTCTCTCCATTTTTGCCTATTTCTGATAGTCTAATGTCTCGACTCCACCACTATTGCACAACACATACACTTCTTCACCATTCCGGTCTTGGTTGAAAATCAAACATAAACCTAGCCAAACCATTGTCTCTCCATTTTTGGCTATCTCTGATCGTCTGATGTCTCGACTCCACCACTATTGCATTACTGTGAGTCTTCTTTACATCTCCCTTTCAATTATCGTTCCCAAATTATAATTATATAAAGAGATATTTGAACGATAAGGTTTCAAATGGAGGTTTATATTTTATGATAAAAGGCATAATTTATCGCTTCCTTTTCCTTGTTACTAGATTTGTCTTGTTAGTGTTTAATCAAATGGAAAAATAAAATAAAAATGAAGGGAGTTGATGGATGGATTATATTCTTTCATGATTAATATGATCCAAATGAAGAAGAACCATGTTTGTTTATAGTAGTTTACATATTACACTTTAGTCCACTTTTTCATTAATTTGTACAAACTATTTATATGGCTATTTGTCATAAACCAAGCCAGATGTTCATCTCCATACCTTGAAGGCAAGCACATATACCTGTTACGTAGTGAAGAAAGAATGTTGTATATGACATTTTTTTGTATATATAAAGCATCCATTTAACATTCACTACATACATTTCGTGTTTTCATTTCTTAATTAAAAATTGCACATTTGCTTAGCTTAGTGCTTCGATATTATTGCACAATTTATTTCAATTTATCAACCTTTTAATATTTTTTTCAAATGCGTCATAGAAGTCAAATAGAAAATTTTCAAATTTTAATAAATAATAATATTGATAAAATATGGTAAATAAACAGGTTGTTACAGGTCTCCCCTTAATACCAACAAAATTTTCCTCATGGCTTGGTAAAATCACATTTCAACCATTATCCACTATGCAACTCTAATAAATATACAGTTGAAACAAAGAAACTTCACAACCAAACAGCAGGAGAGAGAAATGAGTTTAATTGCAAAGTAGCTGAAAATCGGCGTCCCCGATTGGTTGGGGACAGGGGGACAGGGATTGTTTGGTACAGGTGATTTGATCTCTCTTCGTGCATGTGTACGTGCATGTGCATGGATTCAGGAATGGGTGGTATTACGTTAGAAACAGTAGTATTAATTGTTACTTTCTGTGGAAAGAGAGCAGTTGGGGTTGCATGGATTATAGGTTGTAAAGGCTTAGCATTTATGTCATCTATTCTCTCATCTTGTCTTATAACAGAGTGAAATGACTCAGTATGATTACGAACAGCAGGTACTTTGAGTTTCTTTTCATCTTTCTTCGGGGATTTCTTCTCATTGCTTCGAGAGTGGGAGGCTAACTTCTCTGCTTCGAGTTTTCTGTTATCTTTCTTCGGGTCACTTGGCTTGCTTTGGGTTTCTTCATAAAATGCTATTGAATTGGAACATGGAGCTTTTTGTTTTGGATCTGGACCAGAGGTATTAGGCACAATGCAAACATTCTCTTCATTGTCTGATTCTTGGATACTTTGTAGAGAGCTGAAAGGATTATTGGAAAGTATACTTACGCTTTGTTCAATTGGAATCACTACCTCATTTTTGTCACTTCCTTTTCTCTCATTTTGATTTGAACCAGTTTTGTCAAATTTTTGACCTTTTTCCTCTTTGTCTTTCATTTGAGATTCAACTTGTACATTATCTATTTTGTTCATTTTGTCATTTACCTATAGGAGGTTCTCATCTTGTTCTAAGGCAGTGGCATTTGGAGTAGCATTAACATCATTGTTAACTTTTTCAATTATTTGTCTTTCATTCAAAGATCCATAATTTATTGGCATTTCATCCACTCTATGGTAATTTATAGCACTATGAGTTTTAGCACCTGATGAAATACCTGAGTTGAAATTCCTCTTTCTTACTTTATTTACAAACTTCCATTGTTGAAACTTTATAGATCTAGCCTTTTCTTTTCTTGGTTTTTCATTTACACCTACTCTTTCCACTTCCACATAACTTTTCCCAGTTGCTTCAGTTTGCTTTTCCTTATTTTTCACTCTATCACAGTCACTAATAGAATGTCCAAAAGCCTTGCATTCACTGCAAATGTCTGGTTTCCACATATACTTGACTACAATCTTCTACGTACCTCCTTCAACAAGGTGAACTAAAAAGTCTTCAACCAGTTCTCTGTCTGGTTTCACTTCTATTAAACATTTGGCAAATTGTATCCTCTCCAATCTCTCAGTCATTTCATCAAGGCAGAGTAGCCTGCCCAATCTACTTGCTAGCCAATTGATGCCTAGGGGGGACCAAGCAAATAGCGGGATATTATGAAATTGAACCCATACCGGGACTGAAGTTACGCAACACATACATTGCTAACTGCTGGATCATAAGGCTTAATGATAAAAAGTTTGTTCCTCATGATAATTGGATCTCCCTGTAATATACGGTCTCGGTCTTCAGTACATGTGAGATAAAATAGAAATAACACTCCATCAGATCTCACTTTTATTAAGCCTTTAAGCTTCCAGATCACTTTGAGTCGCTGAATCAATGCCGTGTAGGATAAAGGAGAGTCTAAAAAAACCCCACAAGGCAGTCCTTCCAGATAACAGAACCAGCCAACACCACATCGTCAGAGTGTAACATTACTACACCTTTGAAGGATGGTGTCATGTCAACTGGTATGTACTTTCCCGCATTGCGTGGCCTACTCTTAAAGAGGGAAGTCCATACCGGTTGACGATGGGGAGGAGTTATACTAACCTGAGATGCTGAACAGGAAGCATTGACGTGGAAGGTAAAGCAGAGGACATAGGAAGAACGGAGGGAGGCGTAGGAGGGTCTGGTGGGGGTGGGTGGAGTAGACTGACGAGGTACAGCCGAGGAGGGATGGGTGGGCGTGGGGCTCGAAGATAAAGGAAGGTTTAAAGGACACTGGGAGGGATGGGGTAAGGGAAAAGGATGGTCTTAATATATATATATATATATATATATATGTATGTATGTATGTATGTATGTATGTATGTATTTTTAAAAAATTATACTTATGTATGTATTGGTTTCGGCATTACAACTGTTTTTTAATTAATATATTTTATAAATGATTTGAACATATTTATATAGTTATAAATATATAAATATGGTTAATGTTTTATATTTATGTTTATACATATATATACACACACAAAATTATAAATAAATAAAAATTTAGCTTATATATATATATATATACTTGTTCTATTTTATTTATAAAAGGAAAAGTATATTATAAGGACATATATTTGGATAATATATTTGCATATTGGATGAGCTAACATGTCTGTTGCAATGTAAATCTCAGCATCTATACATAGACATGTTATACCTTTCACGAATTGATATGTTACACATACATACACTTATATACATGTATAATATATATATAATATAAATTAAATAGTATAATATCATTTATAAATTTAAATAATTTAAAAGATTTTATTTAAATGAAATTTAGAAATGTTCTAAATAAATTATACTTCATAGGCCCAACAAAAATCCAATATGGTAAAAAAATAATTGAAATTCACTAGTAACTTTCGCTACAGGCTGATATAGTTCCAGCAATGGTATTAGAGCCAAATAGCCTATGCGGTATAAATTAGTCATATTATGGTTGACTAATTAAAGCCTGCCCATAAAATAAGGTGTCTAGAAAAGTAATGTCTAAGGTTGGATTTGGAAAATCAAGTACTCAGTCCTACCAAGCTACTAGCCTAGCCCGAAATGATGAGGTAAGCCTAAATGGTTATCCCTAATAGATAAAGGCCCAAATTGAATTGAGCCTTGGGCTAATTTCAAAATTATTTTGAAATTATAAATAAAAGTTTTAAATTTAAAATAAGAAAAATATTATAAATGTTATAAAATAAAATTTCAAATTGTTTTGAAAATAAAAATAAAAATTTTAAATCTAAAAGTTAAATTTAAAACAAAATGCATATTATAAGAGTTATAACATAAATTTTCAAAATGTTTGAAAATTTTGAAGATATTATTTATTAATAAGATTAATAAAATAAACGAATTAATTAAATAATTTAATTATTAAATATATTTAATGATATATGTTATGTTGTCTTGAATTTTTTAAGACAATATAAGTATACTTGTATGTATGTAAATGGATTTCAAAATTAATAGAATTTATTTATTTATTTTTAATTAATTAAAAGGTTAATTAATTATATAATAAACACACACACATATATACCTGATATACTATAAAGGTTATAACATATAATAAATATTAAATATAAATTTTATATTAATATAATTTTTTATTAAAATATTAATTAATTAATTAATTAAGATTTAATTAATATAATATTATATATAAGACTGTTATATAAGTAATATGAAATATAAAAGTTATATAATAATAAAACTTATATAATATGAATGTATAAATTAAAGGTCGAACATTAAAGAAAACCCTAAATAGACTTAAGAAATAATTACATACGTATACCATGATTTCTGATGTGTCCGACCATTGAATCACAAGAGTATTTCATAAAAACTACATTATTCCATATGTTGATATCACTTGATATAATATATCAAAGATTATGAATCTTTTATATAAAGTTGTCGTCTATCATTTATATATTAATAGATTACTTGCATACTCTTTAGTTGTTGAGCTTTCCTCAAGCTGGAGATGTTATGTATAGTACTATTAATATATTAAATAAATAAGGTGAGATAACCGCACATAAAATTTGAGCTTTCCTTAAGGTATGCGCATTATAACTAGGCCTTCGCAAAATGATAGATCCGAGTGAATAGTCTCACTTTATGTGTTGAAATTTTCTCAAGGTAAAGATGAGATTAGGACAAGGATCATAAGGTTAGGAGTTGTATGTGATACAATTGATTAGGGGTTGTCCATCGTATATGGGAGTATGACTTGTTGAGCTTTCCTAAAGGTTAGAATCCCTAGATATACGAGTCCTAACACCCACTAGTACATTCAAAAGACTTCTATGTTTCATATTAGGGTTTGAAGAAACATAAAAGACAGTGGGAGCCTTATTAGAAAAATGAAATAATAACATTTAACCTTTCTAATATTTTAAGAACATATGCTATAATATTATAATGATCTATTTGATAAATTTTTGCATTTAATATGACGGATAAAATGTTTATCAATTAGGTATAAAAATGAACTGAATTGAAGATTGAAAAACAGAAATATAATATATGCTTACTATTAACTACTTCTTGTATGTTAGTTTTTTCTATACCCACGCAAGTGCACAATTCTACAACTAGTTAACACGTTCATTTGTTTGGTCGCTGACGTGTTTATTGGGTCGAGATTGAATATTGCATTCTATGACTTCTGCACTAAAAAACAATACAAAATTATGGATATTTAATCCATATACTATCACATACTTACATGGTGAATGGTCACAGTTCATAAAGTATAATAATTTGATGAAATTAGTTCATTTGAAATAAGCAAATAATCCATAGTGCAAGATTTTTGTATTCAATTAGACTGATTATAATAAAGATCATATTGTGTTAAATGTAACACAAGACCAACTACAATATAGATCTAAGAACTCGATCGCTGAAACGTTAGTTTGATCGGTTCATGCAAAGTGCAACATATTTGACATCCTTAAATGTTAAGGATGATCGAGTGCGCTTTTGTGAAGAGCTCATTATGATGTTGTAGTAAGAGTATTCTTTTGAATGGTTCAACCATTTAGAAAGAAAAACGAATGTATAAGAGTAGATGTGATCTAAGATACACTTGAGATGAAAAGAGTGAATAGTCACTTTTGCTTCATAAAGAAACATCAGAAACGATAACTGTAATAATAATAATTGATATATAACATTAGAATAAGAAATACAATTTCTATTTTGAACAATTTCATATAGAAAATTGTTTTCTATGAGATTTATTTCTTTGAGTTCAAGATATTTGATTAAAGAACCCACCGCTGTAAACTAATTGCAATATATAAAATAAATAATCTATATTAAGTGAATGATGGACCTTCGAATTTAGTACAATATTATAGTAATGGCAGAAATAGTGGGAACATGCCATATAGCACTTAATGACTGCATCAAATTTGTTTTTGTAAAATATCCAAAACATTATTTATGTAATAATGACTATTTTCCGATGTCGATTAAAAAATTGAAATAGTTTCATTTTTTTTATAAATATTTGTTATGAAATAAAACTATAAAGTGGTATTTGTTTTCACAACAAAAGTGATGCATTGGAAAATACTGAAGTACCTAAAATTATTTACAATTATTTTGGGATTATGGACTAAGCCGTAGTTTTGAAAAATAATTTTTATTATATGATTATGAATCATATGATACTAGTTAATTATGTCTCAAACAATTAAGGGCCATGCACCCATTTAGTGGGAGTGTCATAAGAGATGATGAACTCTTCGGATTGATACATATAGATCTATGCAATCATAAGCCTATTAACCAAAACAGTTCCATATACTTCGTTATATTCACCGATGAGTTATCACAGACATGGACATGTTTATTTGATATGCATGTATTAGTCTATGATAAGCTCATAGAATATAAAACAAACGTAAATAATATAATATTTGATAGAAAAGATTCGATTTGATCGAATGAGTGCATATATTGGAAAGAGTTCCATATGTACCTAATATGTATAAAGATTCGATCTCAAAGGTCACTCCTTTCTACAATACATAAAGATGTATTGATAAGATGTAATCAAACTATGTTGGACAAAGCACGATTAACGATGAGTGAAATTTAGTTAAACTCTTTCTATAAGGTGCATACTTAAGAGTAGTACACAAGTTTAAAACTAATATCACCCGAAGAATAGTTTACAAAACCATACAAAATAAGGGTTTATAAGAAACCCCTACATATCCTAGGCCAATGAGTTGGCAGGTTGTGCGAGTCGAAAGACTACACGTTATAATTATACACAAAGGATCTTGCATTAGTTGTCCCAAGAGAATTTTGGGAACGATAGTTAGTAAATGACTAATTTATGTTGTGAACATAAATATATTATGAACTAATGCAAAATCAGCTTTATGCAAGGCAACTCATAAAATGCTTATGAATGCCCATTCCCTTACATTGAGAAATAACTATTGTTTCAAGAGATACCAACTTCACAGCGAAGAAATTTCTTTAAGAAATTATTGATGTAAAATGAATTTGAATAAGATCCAATGATAAAACTGACTACAAGGGATGAAATGAAATTGACCGAACCAAAATGAACGCAAATACATTAGAACGTCTAATGAGTAATCTCGTACAATAAAGAGAAATTGTGAGCTTACTGTCAATGTCAAGAATAAACAATCCTTGGTTGTTTAAATAAACCATTAAGATTATTGACTCTATGATATTGTAACAACCCACATATTTTATAATTTTATATTTAAATGTTTTGTTTAAATATAAAATCGTTTGTTGAATTTGAAGTCCGAAATGTTACTTTTTGTAAACAGTTGAATCCGGACTCGAGACCACTTCCATTGAGTTCAAAACGACATTTACAACTTTTTTGAGTATAAACATTGGTATGTTTGGAGTTGATTAGAATTTTGATATTTTCATTTGGGTTTTGGGTTTGATTCTAGCCCACTAACCCAATAAGAGAACCCAAACTTCTCTACCAAATACCCTAACTCCTCCACTCTTCATTCATTCTACTCCTCATTTCCTAACACTAGCTAAAGAGAAAAATGGGGGAAAGATAGAAAATTAAAATTCCTAAACCCTAGATTATTAGGAAATTCAAATCCAAGTTCCAAAATCAAGGAGAAGCTTAGGTAAGCATCCTCTTCATCTTCTCCAACTCAAGCTCTCTTTAATTTTCAGAATTTCCTATAACCTAACTTAGGAAATCTTTGCATGTGATATTAGATTGGAGATTCTAAAGGTGAAGTTGAAGAGAGATTGACCTTGCTTTGTTTTGGAGCTTCTCATTTCTTTTTTTTAGGTTTAAAGGTGAGTTTTTGAACTCACATCTATGTCTATAGCTTTCATTGTTGTTAGGTATGAATTCCTAACATCTATTTCATGTTCATTTGCTTTTAAATTGAATTGGTTTGACGAATTTTCCAATTTTTGGTATTTTCAAGTCAAAATCTATGAAAATACTACTATGGATGTAACAACCCGCATATCTATCAATTCTATATTTAAATATTTTATTTAAATATTTTATCGTTAGTCGGATGTTAGTCCGAAAAGCTACTTTTTGCATACGGTCAAATTAGGACTCGAGACCACCCCCATTGAGTTCAAAATGACGTTTGCGATCTTTTTGAGTGTAAACTTCGATATGTTTGGAGATAGTGAAATTTTCAACATTTTTTCCCGCCTTTGACTTTGGTTTGGACTGCACCCCTTTAGTTCAGCCCAACCATCTTCCTCACTCCATCAAAACACTTCAAGCTTTGTCAAAAATGGTGGTGGGAAGTGGAAATTAAAACTCCAAACACAAATTCCATTGCAAATCCGAGATTCAACATCAAATTCACGTGAAGACCATTGATTCAAGCTTGTTGGTGTTCTTGCTTTGCTCTCAAATCTCCATCTTCATCAAATTCCGTGAAAAGGTGAGATTTTTGATCTCACATCTTGCCTATATCTATCTTGGACTGTTGGGAATGATCCCCTATTGTATTTGCATCAACATTTGCATTTGGTTTGGATTGGATTGGCGAAAAACTTCAATTTTCAGCGTTTTGGTGATTTTTCTGGCCTTAAGTCGTTTCTGGCCTTCGCTGAGTCGTCCACGAGTTAAGTCTAAGTCGTGAGTCGTTCACGAGTTAAGGGCTTAAGTCGCGCGCGTGTATTTCTGTTCGTCTGGCCTGAGTCGTTCACGAGTTAAAGGCCTGAGTCGTTCTCGAGTTAAAGTGTTAAGTCGTTCTGGGTGTTCTGCCTTCGCTAGGTCGTTCGCGAGTTAAGTGATAAGTCGTAGCTCGTATTTGAGCTTAAGTCGTAGCTCGTATGGCTCTTAAGTCCTAGGTCGTTGGCTTTTAAACCGTTAAGTCGTATGACCTTAAGTCGTAGGTCGTCCCCGACCTAACTCCACTAGGTCGTTCCAGCCTTAGCTCGTAGCTCGAATAGAGGCTTAAGGCATAAGTCGTTCAGGAGTTAAAGGCCTTAAGTCGTAGGTCGTTTTGCAGTTAGCTCGCTCGCCCTGGCTTAAGTCGTTAAGTCGTTAAAGGCTTAAGTCGTTAAGTCGTTCAAGACTTAGGTCGTATGACCTTATCCCTTAAGTCGTAAGTCTCTTTATCCCTTAAGTCGTAAGTCGTTCGCGAGTTAGTACTTGGTCGTTTGACCTGTTCTTCTGCTAGCTCGCGTGGCATTCTCCACTTAGGTCGTATGACCTTATCCCTTAAGTCGTAAGTCGTTCGCGAGTTAGTACTTGGTCGTTTGACC
This sequence comes from Allium fistulosum, assembly GCA_030737815.1. NCBI lineage: Eukaryota > Viridiplantae > Streptophyta > Magnoliopsida > Asparagales > Amaryllidaceae > Allium > Allium fistulosum. The sequence goes on from CM060902.1 coordinate 1,533,059,590, forward strand.
TGTTCTTCTGCTAGGTCGCGTGGCATTCTTCCCTTAGGTCGTTTGGCTTCTCGAGACCGCTTGCCTTCACTAGGTCGAACCCCGTATTACTCTGCGTAGGCAATCTCTTCTGAAAAACGTTTATCAGAATTTCTACTTTGATGGTTTTGGGATTGACTTCATTGGACTTTACTCACGTCTTCGAACGTGAATTGATTTGTTCTACAATCGTTTTATGACTTGTCACTTTAAAGATATATGAAGGTTTCAATACTAATAGTAAATATCAAAACTCTTTCATCAAAGCGATTTCAACACTATTTTAAATATCAAAAGTTCGTTTTCTCAAACCGATTTTCAATCTACTAGTATATACAAGCCTTTACTTCACTCGAATGAGAAATCGACTTAAACGACTTAGTAAAACGAGTGGTATGAAACGCTTGCGTTCACTTCGTCGGTTAGCTCTTGGACTTGTTCGATTGAACCCTTTTTGTGACAATTTCCTAGTGAAGATTTACAGCTTGTTCGTAAATATTTAAGTTAAGCAAGTGGTTATGGGACATGAAGCTAAACTCATATATTTACTAGCTTGGTGTGATTGACACTTCCTTATGATCATGACGATCATTTTTTGTGATTTAGACTAGCGATTGAGCGATGTCTCTTTGTCTACGTGGGAGACTATACCCCGATTATGTGATGTTTCGCCATCACATTTCCTACGGTCTTCGGGCCATTCCTGTGTGAAAATTTAATGGATAGCTTCCATGAGATAACTTCTCGTCATGTGTTTACGCGTAGGTGAGTTTTCATGCTCCCATTCATGTGTTAGGCCTCCCCCCTTTTTATGTGTTTTCTGGATTTCTGATGATGATTTCTGGAATTTTGTGCTTCACCAATTTTCATGATTTTCATTGATATGATATCAGTTTTTGTGCATTGGTGAATTCATGTGTTATTGACTTGTTATGAATACAAGTTTAGGGTATGAAACCCTACCTTATCTTTGAGAAGATTCTTGTGATATTGATTAATCTTTTGTTGATTATCATTTACATACTTATAGTAGTATGTCGCTATGGTTATTACATGTTCATGTCATGCCTTTTACTGTATACCATATCATCTGATATTTATAGTTAGACTGATCCGTTTATTATTTTCTTATAAATAATACTCGGGTCAGACCGAGATGTTACAGGTGCTTCTGCTTGACTTCTCTTCAGGATTATTCTGACTTTTGGCTAACTACTTAGATTAGTAGTTTTTGGATGTACACCTTTGAGATATAGACTCTATGTTGTGTACTTATTCTTTTGTATAGCACGTGATGCTATTCTTTTGTATTATCGTGGATCTTTCTGACCACTACTCTGATGTACACTTTCATGTGTTATATATTTATTCATATCTTCTTCCGCCTTTGTGATATGGATGTCTGTGACTGATTTATGTTATGATTATTTCTATGTTTGTTTTCCGAAGATTATATATAGCCACCGTGTGATAGCTTTGTGTTTGTACCGGTATGTCGGGTTTCCTCCTTAAAAGATATGCATTCTATTCTATCTGACGTATCGGTGCTCGCACAAAGAAGTTACATGGATGGTCGCTCCTCCACAGCCTTATTCTCCGCGCTAATTGACAGCACTACATCGTAGTGTTCTTAGTTAGTTTGGGTATAGAGGTGGGGCGTCACAGCTTGGTATCAGAGCCAAACTTCGGAACAACGTAGAATAACTTAACAAGGATCATCGTCCTAAGTCCACCTTAGGAGTTGTGTTTCAGGATTTTGTTCGAGTCTTCGAACCGACTTATCCTGTTTTCTTTATGATTCCTTATTTCATCATTCAAGATTGCTTGATGTTCATTGGTGAATAACCTTCTTCTTTCTCTTCTTTCTTTGAAAAGGAAGAGGATGTCAAGACCAGGCCGTCCCAGAGCTGGAACATCTGCTGCTGCTCCTCGAGATGGAGTTTTTATGACAACTCAACAGCTTCTTGAATTAGTGACGAATGCACAAGCAGCTGGAGCTAACCCGGAACCTACTCACCCAAAGTCGGGATTTGCACGGTTGTGCAGCGATTACACCAATTTGGGTGGGAAGCCCTTCAAAGGTTCCGAACCTATTATCGAGGTTCAAGCTTGGTTAAAATCATGTGATCGAATCTTCTCTCGCATGAACCTTGTCGATCTGCACCGTGTTCAAGTGGCTTCTAGTATGCTCCAGGAGAGAGCATTGGATTGGTATGAACTCCTTACATCCGAAATTAATGAAGCGGACCTCACCTGGGAGCACTTCCGGGAACGCTTCGAATCGAAATTCGTACCCGAGGCTGAAAAGGTAACTTTGGCTCGGCGATTTATTGACCTTGTTCAAGGTCAGGCTTCTGTGGCGGACTACGTCGCATCATTCGAATCCCTTTCCAAATATGGGGTCGAATATATAAATACTCCACTAAAGAAGAACCAGAGGTTCGTTTATGGCTTAAACAAAAGCCTCAAGAAGCCATTACTTTTGAAGTTAGAAGTTTCTTTCGACCAAATTGTAGATATCGCTCTTCGTCTTGAAGAGGCTGATAGAGAAAGTGATGTTGAAGTAGTAGCTTCCAAACCTTGCTTTAACAACAAAAAGAGGCCCAACAAATTTAAAGGTCCTTACCCGAACAAAAAGGGTAAACAAGCAGCTCCTACTGCAAAGACTTTTTCCTCTGATGATAACAAATGCTACAACTGTGGTGTTAAGGGCCATTATTCGAACAAGTGTCCAAAGCCCCGCTCTTGCCGCTACTGTAAAGGCACAGATCATTATATGCACCAATGCAAAAGGCTTCAACAGAAGGAGGGAAAGCTTAATGTGGCTCAAGCCCCTGGTAACACATCTGGCCGTCAAGGTATGTCACATTCTGTCCTTGATGGCATTATATTATTTCATGATCAACCAATTAGAGTTCTCTTTGATAAGGGTGCATCCCATTCTTTTATATCAAAAGAACTTGTCGATACTTTTTCTTTAAGTGTTACTGCTTTAATGACTTCATTAAGAATTGCGAATCCGGTTGGTGGATCCGCAACTCTTAGTTTACTTTGTAAAGACGTAGAGATTATTTTATGTGATTTTTCTTTCCTAGCCGATTTGCATGTCATGCGTTACTTAGGCTTTGGAATGATTTTGGGTATGGATTGGCTTACTCGTTATGAAGCTCATATCCTATGTCCTGAGCGGACTATTTATCTCCGTCATCCGCAATCTGTTAATCAGATTTCTATTATTCTTAAAGATTCGGATTCCGCTTTAGTTGCATCATTATATTCTTTAAATCCTCGTGATGATGACAATGATGATGAGGAGGATGTCATTTCTCGTATTCGCATCGTTCGTGAATTTTCCGACATCTTTGAGCCCGTTTTAGGATTACCACCTAAACGAGCAATTGAGTTCAAAATTAATCTTTTACCTGGAGCACAACCTATTACCCGTCCTCCTTATCGCATGTCTAATAAGGAGAACGAAGAGATGCGCAAACAACTATCCGAGTTGGAGACGAAGCAACTTATTCGCTCTAGTTCCTCGCCTTGGGGAGCTTCAGCTATTTTTGTAAGTAAGTCTGATGGTACACTTAGGCTTTGCGTCGACTACCGCAAGCTTAATGATCTTACTATTAAGAATAAATATCCTTTACCTCGGATTGATGATCTGTTTGATCAACTCACTGGTGCTAGAGTATTTTCACAATTGGACTTGGCTACTGGTTTCCATCAGCTTCGTATTGCAGAGGATAGTATTCCGTTGACTTCGTTCCGTACGCGATATGGATCTTATGAATGGTTAGTTATGCCATTCGGTTTAACGAATGCTCCGGCTTATTTCGTTGACCTTATGAATAGAGTTTTCAAAAATTTTCTCGATCGGTTTGTTCTCATCTTTATTGATGATATTCTTGTGTTTTCTAAAACCGAGGAGGAACACGAAGAGCATCTTCGGATTGTATTGGAAACCCTTAGGAGCAATCAACTAAAAGCAAAATTTTCTAAATGCCATTTTTGGCAATCTAGTGTGAAGTTTCTCGGTCATATTATTTCCGAATCCGGAATATCAGTGGATCCTTCAAAGATTGAAGCGATTCAAAATTGGAAGAGACCGGAGAGCGTGACTGAAATCCGTAGTTTTCTCGGATTGGCTGGTTATTACCGCCGTTTTATAAAAGACTTTTCTAAGATTGCCGTTCCTCTTACTGGCTTAACAAAGAAAGGTGTTAAATACAATTGGTCAGACAAATGTGAAACTTCTTTTCAAAAATTAAAAGAACTCCTTTCTGATGCTCCTATTCTTATTATTCCCGAAGGGAATCAAGACTTTGTCGTTTACACCGATGCTAGTCGCGTTGGTTTGGGTGCCGTTCTTATGCAAAAAGAACGTGTTATTGCTTATGCTTCTAGGCAATTGAAGCCGGCTGAGACTAGATATGCCACACATGATTTAGAACTCGCGGCTATCGTTTTCGCCCTTCGAATTTGGCGACATTATCTTTTGGGAGAAAAGTTTATTCTTTATACTGATCATAAGTCTTTGAAATATTTGTTTTCTCAAAAGGAACTTAATTTGCGTCAACAGCGTTGGCTCGAATTTCTTGCCTCTTATGATCTTGACATTCTTTATACTCCCGGAAAGGGGAATCGTGTTGCCGACGCACTTAGTCGAAAACAACAAGCGGTTGTTTCCATGATGATATCTGAATGGAACGATCTCGAACTTTTATCCACTTGTGAAATTCGAGATCGCGTTTCCGATTTGTGTTCATCTCTTGTTTTATGTAGCCTTGAGGCTCGTCCTTCTTTATTAGACCGCATTCTTGAAGCTCAACAACTAGATCCTGAATTGGCTTTGCTTGGCCAAAATCTTAAGGATAAAACCGATATTGAAGGTTTGAAAGACTTTGATATCGACTTTCGTGGCGGCATTCGAAAATTTGGTAGACTTATCGTACCAAATATTAGTGATCTTCGTAGAGACGTTCTAGAAGATTCTCATCGTTCCAAGTATTCCATTCATCCCGGTAGCAGTAAAATGTACGCTGATATGAAGCGACTTTATTATTGGGAGGGAATGAAATCTGATATCGCTAACTTTGTTAAGTGTTGCATGACTTGCCAACTTGTTAAGGCTGAACACCAAAGGCCCGGTGGGTTATTGCAACCATTGGAAATTCCAGTATGGAAGTGGGATCAAATTTCCATGGATTTTATAGATGGCCTTCCCCGTTCTCGTTCGGGTCATAATAGCTTATGGGTGATTGTTGATAGACTTACTAAATCCGCCCATTTTATTCCTATTCGGTCAAACCGAACCGTTCCTCTTCTGGCCAAACTTTTTATTAAAGAAATTGTTAAACTGCATGGAGTTCCTTCTTCCATTGTTAGTGATCGGGATCCATTGTTTACTAGTGGATTCTGGAAGAGTCTTCAAAAAGCTTTGGGAACGAAGCTTAATTTTAGCACCGCTTATCACCCCCAGTCCGATGGACAAACTGAGCGTGTGAATCAAACACTTGAAGATCTTCTTCGTGCTTGTGTTCTTGACTTTGGTGGAAGTTGGGAAGATCATATTTCACTTGTTGAGTTTTCCTATAATAACAGCTTCCAATCTAGTATTGGTATGGCCCCTTTTGAGGCACTCTATGGAAGGCCATGCCGATCTCCTTCTTGTTGGCTTGAGGCCGGTGAGAAACTGGTTTTAGGACCAGACTTTATTCGAGATTCCATAGAAAAGATTGAACTTATTCGACATAGGATGAAAGAAGCCCAGAGTAGACAAAAATCCTATGCCGATAACCGAAGAAGGAAATTAGAATTTTCTGTTGGTGATCTTGTATTTATTCGTGTTTCACCAATGAAGGGTGTTGTACGTTTCAGTCGATCGGGAAAGTTAGCGCCTCGATATATTGGGCCATTTCCTATCACCGAGCGTATTGGTTCCATGGCTTACCGCCTTTCATTACCGGTTCAGTTTTCTGCTATGCATGACGTGTTTCACGTTTCTCAATTACGGAAGTGCCTTCGGGATTCCGATTCTACTCTTGAGCCCGGTGTTGTGGAAGAGATTGAAGTTTCACCTAATTTAACTTATGAGCAGCATCCTGTTCGAATTATTGCTTCGGAGATCAAACGACTTCGAAATAAAGATGTTCCGCTTGTTAAAGTTCAATGGTCCTCAAATCCTAAGGATTGCTCTTGGGAAACTAGAGAATTCATCGAGCGTACACATCCGGAATTACTTTCTCATGCTCTTTGAGGTAAACTTCTTAATTCCAATTTCTTTTGTGTTAATATGCTTTTATGGTTGTTACTTTTTATTTCCACCATATATATATTGCGAGGACGCAATTTCTTTAAGGAGGGGAGTCTGTAACAACCCGCATATCTATCAATTCTATATTTAAATATTTTATTTAAATATTTTATCGTTAGTCGGATGTTAGTCCGAAAAGCTACTTTTTGCATACGGTCAAATTAGGACTCGAGACCACCCCCATTGAGTTCAAAATGACGTTTGCGATCTTTTTGAGTGTAAACTTCGATATGTTTGGAGATAGTGAAATTTTCAACATTTTTTCCCGCCTTTGACTTTGGTTTGGACTGCACCCCTTTAGTTCAGCCCAACCATCTTCCTCACTCCATCAAAACACTTCAAGCTTTGTCAAAAATGGTGGTGGGAAGTGGAAATTAAAACTCCAAACACAAATTCCATTGCAAATCCGAGATTCAACATCAAATTCACGTGAAGACCATTGATTCAAGCTTGTTGGTGTTCTTGCTTTGCTCTCAAATCTCCATCTTCATCAAATTCCATGAAAAGGTGAGATTTTTGATCTCACATCTTGCCTATATCTATCTTGGACTGTTGGGAATGATCCCCTATTGTATTTGCATCAACATTTGCATTTGGTTTGGATTGGATTGGCGAAAAACTTCAATTTTCAACTTTTTGGTGATTTTTCTGGCCTTAAGTCGTTTCTGGCCTTCGCTGAGTCGTCCACGAGTTAAGTCTAAGTCGTGAGTCGTTCACGAGTTAAGGGCTTAAGTCGCGCGCGTGTATTTCTGTTCGTCTGGCCTGAGTCGTTCACGAGTTAAAGGCCTGAGTCGTTCTCGAGTTAAAGTGTTAAGTCGTTCTGGGTGTTCTGCCTTCGCTAGGTCGTTCGCGAGTTAAGTGATAAGTCGTAGCTCGTATTTGAGCTTAAGTCGTAGCTCGTATGGCTCTTAAGTCCTAGGTCGTTGGCTTTTAAACCGTTAAGTCGTATGACCTTAAGTCGTAGGTCGTCCCCGACCTAACTCCACTAGGTCGTTCCAGCCTTAGCTCGTAGCTCGAATAGAGGCTTAAGGCATAAGTCGTTCAGGAGTTAAAGGCCTTAAGTCGTAGGTCGTTTTGCAGTTAGCTCGCTCGCCCTGGCTTAAGTCGTTAAGTCGTTAAAGGCTTAAGTCGTTAAGTCGTTCAAGACTTAGGTCGTATGACCTTATCCCTTAAGTCGTAAGTCTCTTTATCCCTTAAGTCGTAAGTCGTTCGCGAGTTAGTACTTGGTCGTTTGACCTGTTCTTCTGCTAGCTCGCGTGGCATTCTCCACTTAGGTCGTATGACCTTATCCCTTAAGTCGTAAGTCGTTCGCGAGTTAGTACTTGGTCGTTTGACCTGTTCTTCTGCTAGGTCGCGTGGCATTCTTCCCTTAGGTCGTTTGGCTTCTCGAGACCGCTTGCCTTCACTAGGTCGAACCCCGTATTACTCTGCGTAGGCAATCTCTTCTGAAAAACGTTTATCAGAATTTCTACTTTGATGGTTTTGGGATTGACTTCATTGGACTTTACTCACGTCTTCGAACGTGAATTGATTTGTTCTACAATCGTTTTATGACTTGTCACTTTAAAGATATATGAAGGTTTCAATACTAATAGTAAATATCAAAACTCTTTCATCAAAGCGATTTCAACACTATTTTAAATATCAAAAGTTCGTTTTCTCAAACCGATTTTCAATCTACTAGTATATACAAGCCTTTACTTCACTCGAATGAGAAATCGACTTAAACGACTTAGTAAAACGAGTGGTATGAAACGCTTGCGTTCACTTCGTCGGTTAGCTCTTGGACTTGTTCGATTGAACCCTTTTTGTGACAATTTCCTAGTGAAGATTTACAGCTTGTTCGTAAATATTTAAGTTAAGCAAGTGGTTATGGGACATGAAGCTAAACTCATATATTTACTAGCTTGGTGTGATTGACACTTCCTTATGATCATGACGATCATTTTTTGTGATTTAGACTAGCGATTGAGCGATGTCTCTTTGTCTACGTGGGAGACTATACCCCGATTATGTGATGTTTCGCCATCACATTTCCTACGGTCTTCGGGCCATTCCTGTGTGAAAATTTAATGGATAGCTTCCATGAGATAACTTCTCGTCATGTGTTTACGCGTAGGTGAGTTTTCATGCTCCCATTCATGTGTTAGGCCTCCCCCCTTTTTATGTGTTTTCTGGATTTCTGATGATGATTTCTGGAATTTTGTGCTTCACCAATTTTCATGATTTTCATTGATATGATATCAGTTTTTGTGCATTGGTGAATTCATGTGTTATTGACTTGTTATGAATACAAGTTTAGGGTATGAAACCCTACCTTATCTTTGAGAAGATTCTTGTGATATTGATTAATCTTTTGTTGATTATCATTTACATACTTATAGTAGTATGTCGCTATGGTTATTACATGTTCATGTCATGCCTTTTACTGTATACCATATCATCTGATATTTATAGTTAGACTGATCCGTTTATTATTTTCTTATAAATAATACTCGGGTCAGACCGAGATGTTACAGGTGCTTCTGCTTGACTTCTCTTCAGGATTATTCTGACTTTTGGCTAACTACTTAGATTAGTAGTTTTTGGATGTACACCTTTGAGATATAGACTCTATGTTGTGTACTTATTCTTTTGTATAGCACGTGATGCTATTCTTTTGTATTATCGTGGATCTTTCTGACCACTACTCTGATGTACACTTTCATGTGTTATATATTTATTCATATCTTCTTCCGCCTTTGTGATATGGATGTCTGTGACTGATTTATGTTATGATTATTTCTATGTTTGTTTTCCGAAGATTATATATAGCCACCGTGTGATAGCTTTGTGTTTGTACCGGTATGTCGGGTTTCCTCCTTAAAAGATATGCATTCTATTCTATCTGACGTATCGGTGTTCGCACAAAGAAGTTACATGGATGGTCGCTCCTCCACAGCCTTATTCTCCGCGCTAATTGACAGCACTACATCTTAGTGTTCTTAGTTAGTTTGGGTATAGAGGTGGGGCGTCACAATGGATGTTTGGAAATGTTGTTTGTAGTGTATTGAAGAGCCTATAGGGCTGGGTTGTCGCTTGGCATAAATCCCTAGCCGCCATCGCTCGTTCGATCGCTTCCGAACCGATTTGGCCATCACTGGCCTAGGCAAATTTTGCCTTGAGCTTCAGCTCAAACATGTAAAATACTCAGACGTTTGAGGCAAAGGAACAAACGTTCCAGATCTTAAGCTCAGACATCTAAGTGGTTTGGAAAATTTCCAGACCTTCAGCTCAGACGTCTGGGGAGAATCACCAGACGTCTGGAGCTGTTAAAATATGGCACTTTGCCTGTTTTTATGCGAATTTCCATTTTTATCGATTTTTTTCGATCCGGTTGGTTGTTGTCATTTATTATCGACTTTGATGACTTCTTTTCTGGATTTTTGGGAATATCCATTTGATGGATTCGATACTGATTTTCTTGGTTTTAATTCACATCGTCGTATGTGAATTTTTGGTGATAGATTGTTTTTTTACAATCATTTCTGTGATTTGTCACTTTAAAATACAAAGGTTTCTATATTAGTAGTAAATACTCAAACTCTTTTACAAAAACGATTTTTAACACTACTTTTAAATACAAAGCTCGATTTTAAAACCGTTTTCCAATCTATTACTATATACAAACCTTTACCTCATTCATTTGAGAAATCTAATTAAACGGCTTAGCAAAACAAGTGGTATGAAACGCTTGCGTTTACTTCGTCGGTTAATTCTTGGACTTGTTCGATTGAAATCTCGTGATAATTTTCGAGTGGAAATCTGCAATTTGTTCGTAAATATTTAAGTTAAGCCAGTGGTTATGAGACATGAAGCTAAACTCATTTATTTACTAGCTTAGTGTAATTTACACTTCTTTTTGATCAATGATGATCATTTGGTATTTTTGAGTGGAAATCTACAATTTGTTCGTAAATATTTAAGTTAAGCTAGTGGTTATGGGACATGAAGCTAAACTCATTTATTTACTAGCTTGATGTAATTTACACTTATTCTATGGAGATTTGACTTAATTTTGTAGGGTAGCGACCCATGGTCTTTGGACCGTTCGTGAAGCAATCGGCTCAATGAGTCGGTGCATGGGGCGTATTTTTTAGGTGCATCGATGTTCGGATCAATTAGTCTATGCATAGGGCGTATCTTTTTAGGTGTGTCGATGTTCGGCTGTGCATGGGGCGAATCTTTTTAGGTGCATCGATGTTCGGCTCATTTTATGGGTTAGCGACCTATGGGATAACGTCTCGTTTGTGATACACGTGTTGGTGAGTTTTCATGCTCCTGTTTATGATAGGCCTCCCCCTTTTTTGTGATTCCTGGATTTCTAATTGATGATTTCTGGAATTTTTGTTTCACTAATTTTTGTGATTTGCATTGATAAGTATTATCAACATTTGAGGTTTGGTGAATAAAAATAAAGAATATGACATTCTTTTTGGTGTAGGAGAAAATTTGAGATATTGTATGATTTTTGTGGTTATCATATATTTTTGCCATATCTCTTATCCTATCTCATTTTGTATGATATTTATAACTAGACTGATCCGTTTATTATTTTTCTTCTTAAATAATACTTGGGTCAGACCGAGATGTTCCAGGTGCTTCCACTTGACTTCTTAGCTGGGACTATCTTCTGACTTTTGGCTAACTACTTTAGCTTAGTAGTTTTTGCTTTTATACATTCGAGATAGAGACTCCTTGATGTATACATATTCTTTTGTCTAGCACTTGTACCTATTCTTTTGTGATGTAATGGATCTAGTATGACCACCACTTTGATGTACACTTCTATTTATTATATTCCTATCTATTTCCGCCTAGTGATATGAATATCTGTGATATGCTTATTTTATATTTGTTTCTGAAGGCCACATAGCCACTATGTAGTTGCATTGAGTTTGTATTTGATATGTCAGATTTCCTCTTGAAATGAAATGCATGACATACTATCTGATATATTGGTACTCGCACAAAGTAATTACACAGATGGTCGCCCCTCAACAGCCTTATTCTTCGTACTAATTGACGGCATTACCCGGTAGTTTCCTTGGTTAGTGTGAGTATAGAGGTGGGGCGTCACAGCTTGGTATCGGAGCCAAACTTCGGAACAATGTAGAATAATCTAGCAAGGATCATTTTCCTAAGTCTCTCTTAGGAACGTGCCTTAGGATTTAATTTGAGTCTTTGGACCCGTTCTATCCTATTTTCTTTTATGGTGCCTTGTTTATCAATCTAGTTTATTTGAATTCATTCTGAGAATAACCTTTTTCCTCTTCTTTCTTTCTTTCTTAAAGAAGAGAAATGGTTAGACCTGGCAGTCCTAGCGCTGGTCAATCCAGTGGTCCTCCTCTGGATGGCAAGTTCATGTCTGCTCAACAACTTTTGGATCTTGTAAAGAATCAAAGGTTTATCTGTACTTTGAATAAGAACCCTAAAAAGGTTTTACCTCTGAAATTAGAAGTGCCTTTCGACCAGTTTGTAGATATCACTCTTCGACTTGAAGAGGCCGATAAAGGAAGTGATGGTGATATTGGGGTTTCCAAGAAGAGGCATATTAAGTTCAAAAGCCCTAATCCCAACAAGAAAGTGAAGCATGCAACTTCGGTAGCAAAGACTTCAATCCCTAATCGTGGAGTATGCTACAATTGTAGTTCTAAGGACCACTATGCAAACGAGTATATATGCACGTCCAGGTGGACCTGCATTTAACTGTTGAGCCATAATTTTATAGCATGGCTATTAAAATACAATGATAATAAAATCAGCACAATGATTGCTTTCCACATCAACACTTTCAAATATAGCCAAAATATCTTTGAATTGCCTCATGAATTGGTTCGATGTACATGAGTAGTAAGATCCGTGCAATAACAAATAAACAAAAATGTTCTATATACCCTTTTAATTTAAACCAATTATTTTGTCAAACTGTTTTGTACATGAATTTTTTGAAAGCGTAATAATAATGCTTCTTAACTCTAATGTTTTTTTAAAGTATTGCTTTTTCTGCAATAGAAACATCATGTGAAAGAATATAGCAACACTTTTTGTATACACAATTTCTAGCCAATTCCAGCATCCAACCATTACCCACCGTGTATATGCAACCTTACACCATCAAGCATGCAACCTTCTCTCCCAAAAATTGAAAGTATTGTTTGGATTTCCGTTGTAACAGTAGAAAGAAGAAACAGTCTGTAAGTTTTACCTTTATCAAGCAAAATCTACGTAAGCAAAAGTTGAAAAGTTATGACAAAACAACAATAATAGTCTATAATTTTTCAGTGTAAAGACACAAAATAGAACCGTAGTCCAAGCTAATATACATTCTTTTGTACTAATAGCATCATAGAAGTGTTTCATTATAACTTTAAGTGGCATATGTATATCCTTCAAACTGCAATAGTTAATTATAGCAGCTCAAGTGGAAACAGACAGTAATGCCATTTTCTAGGCAAAAAACATGGTCGAGTAATAGTAAATATAAAACCTACCTTTGAAACAGCTTAATAAAACACTCGTGTCATGTAAAGATTGCTCTGCTTGGAATCGTACCCCGTCTAAAGATTGCTCTGCTTGAAACTACTTTGCGTTCTCCTTAGAAAAATGCCAGCTACAATGAAATGCTTTGCAACCTAGAACTAAAAGCTACACTGCCTAAGCATTCCAGATCTGATTTGAAGGTCATTGCTTCTATGTACACTACAACAAAGGCAGCGTATAGCGACGGCAAAAATGCGTCGGCGGTCGTCGCTAGCCGTTGCTAGCCGTCGCTATTCAATCCGTTGCCATCAGGAAAAGCAACGGCAGAAGCGACGGCTCTGTCGCTAAGATAGTGACAACAAGCGACGGTATCTTACACGTGTCAACGCCACGTGGCAGGTAGTTGTTTCCATAGCAAGTCTGTTACTCGCCATTACGTGCCGTTACTAGCCGTCGCTATTTTTTGCCCAGAAAGCCGTTACTAGCCGTCGCTTTTCTGGGCAAAATCTGCTGTGCATACAGCAACTATCCTTCCATCAAACCTCGTCCCAAACCTCAAACCGTCTTTTCAAACCTCAATAATATCAACAACAACAACACATCTCAACAATACCCACAACATCAATATTCAAAAATATAACCAAAAAAACACAAAAACCAACCAAACCAACATAGTATACAAAACCAAACCAAGTATCAAGGTACAAGGATCAAATCTAAATATAACCAAACCCAAACATCATCCAAAATACCAAGTATCCAAACCCAAGTATCAAATCTAGTCTAAATATGTACATAAATACATACCCACAAGAATAGTAAAACTATGCATCATCATCCTCCTTGGCATCATCAGATCCATCTCCCTGCTCCCGAGGCATAGAGTCGTGCTCCTGATAAAATGCTGCAATGCGCTCATCTATCTGCTGTGCCAGTTGGCCCTTTCGCCAATCGTTGAGCCCATCCAGCTGCCTCTGCATCTGAGCAATACGCTCCTCCTCCATCTGAGCAATACGCTGCCTCTGCATCTGTGAAATAACTGAAGTTAATACGATAGCATTTCACATAAATTTTGAATGAATTGGATAGTATATAAATAATTCTTTTGATGTGAGAATAATGTGGATCTTTTAATACGAAGTTATATGTTTTGACTGTTGTCAAATTATAACAATAATAATTATTATGTGTATTTGGACTATAAAGTATGTGTCAATAACAATAATAATTATTATGCCAAAGTATGTGTAATTGGACTATAAAGTTGAATGTGAGCAATTGTATCATAATTATTATAAAGTATGTGTCAATAAGCTAGTACTTCACAACATTGGAGGGAAATTTGTATTGATGTGAGAATAATGTGGATCTTTTAATATGAAGTTAGTGAAATGGTTTACCTCCTGATTGCCGAAACCATAACGCCTATTTCGAGTAGGCGGTGCAATAACGGAATCCCAAATCCTGTTGGACTCCTCAACTGTAAGCTCTGCTCTTCCACTCGCCTGTGTCAATGCCGATGCCTTTGCCTCATATCGCCCCTGCAATTACAAACATAATTTTGAAATAATTGGTATACAATTTACATATATACAATTTGAATCACGAGTTAGCATATTTACCATCGCTGCTTCAGCTTTGCTGTCGGTCCAATCATAGGTCGCATTCCCCTCATCATCAACAGACTCAACTGCGTGTGTGGCTCTAAAAACCTCAGCCATTGTAGGCTCCCTTCCGTACTTTGCAAACTGAAGATATACACGAAGAAGATATATTGAAAATAAGCATAAATGTTATACATGAAGATATGCATCACCATATGCTAAATATATTTTATATTTACAAATTCTCTCCTATGCTGTTGGAAAGATTTAAAGCCACCTCGATGTAAACCAAGATTCTTATTCCTATTGGCTTGGTTTCTTGCTGCTACTTCCTATTAATTTAGATACACGATTAAAATAATGCAACTAACATAATTGTAAGCATTCTCATCATAGCTTACTTTAGCTGCTTCTGACTCCCAATATGTGAGAAATCCGTTCCAGACTTCATCGCTCATCCAACCTGGCTTTTTGCCAGCCTTCTTCGCCCTTGATATTGTCTCTCTATAATTCTTCCGCATTTTTTGGTTCCAATTATTGCTAAAAACATCTAAATCATGCGGCTCCACTCGTACAACAGCCTGCATATTGAATTTATTTTGAATTACATATAGCAAATTATTTTCAATAGAAATATATAAACTGTAATTACCATCAAGTCGGCCCATATAGCATTTTTAATATGAGCTGGAATGTTATCCCAATGCGGCCAAACTGCTGACATCCGACCCTTATATGATTTCTTCGAGACATCTAAAATAAACTGTGATGGTTCCACCTCGAACCCCCTGTAATTGTTAACGTGCATATTTTATATAGTTTATATATTTTAAATAATATAATTGAAATAAATTTAACATTTACCCAACACTCTTTGGAATAATCTCTGCAACTCGACGTGTATCTTCCTCTAAGCTACTAGGACCCGCTGCAGCTCCAGGAGACTGAGATGGAGAAGGCTGAGATGGAGAAGGCTGAGATGTACTCCTACGTCTTCTATCAGCCATATCTACCACAATCATATATTATATATAAAAGCATAATGATCAAATGAGCATAACATAAACATACAATAAAACGATAACGCATAAATCAGAATAATACATCGCTCAGAATAGTACATCGCTCAGAATATTACATAGCTCAGAATAGTACATTGCATAAGTGAATACATAGCTCAGAATAGTACATTGCATAAGTGAATACATAGCTCAGAATAGTACATTGCATAAGTGAATACATAGCTCAATATAACACATGACATAACTCAGAATAGTATATCACATAATACAACAAACGATGCCATCTGTGATCATTCTTCATCATCTTCTGATTCAGACGTCTCGGTCTCGTACTCTATATCGTTTTCTTCGTTACTAACAAATGCATCTATTAAAACATTCGCTTCATCATTCAACGATCTTACATCGATGTCATCGGCTATTATTATTTCGGAATTTGGCTCAAGATCTGCTTGATACGCTGCTTCATCTGGAATATTATTTCCATCAAATGTAAATCTTGCCTTTGTTTTAAAAACAGCCCACCAGTCTGCTTTATCTTTTTTTAAGGATGGATACGGAGCAAAATAAACTTGTAATGCTTGCTTAGCTAACACGAAAGGATCATATTTATAGTAATGTGACGTATGCTTTATTTCAATTAACTTATAATCCTTATGTACGTTAATTCCAGAACCGGGAACGTTGCTAAACCAGTTGCATTTGAATAAAAAACTTTCTCTAGCGGTTGTGTATAATAAGTCAACTCTAAAATTTGTGTTAAGACTCCATAAAAATCTTTTATATGCTCTTCTGGATCATCGCTGCCTTTGACAAATACACCGCTGTTATACGTTGATTTTTTAGCTCCATAATCTTTGGTGTTAAATTTAAATCCGTTGACGAAGTATATAGGATAGGTCTTGACATTTCTTCTTGGTCCGATAGCAAGGTGTCGTATTCCTTCGTCAACAACACTGTTATTCGGATCATGAACATAGCTTGCAAACCACCCAGCAAATTGTTTACTGAAATCACCAGATGAATGTTGTGATTCGTATATGCTGCAAATAAATGTATTATATTCCCCTAATTATTAATATATAAATACACGTATAATTGAACTGTACAATCATTCAGTATTACCTGATAAATGGTCCAACTTCAACACAATTTAAAAGAACATATGTGTGTGCCACATGGTAGTCTCTATCATCTAACTATATTTCCACACATTTTCCGGCAGGTCTTCCATGTTGTCTAAAAATAGATAACATTGTTTGAGAAGAATCATGCTCAACAGCTTCTTCATTATGGGGAACACTTACAAACGATAAGTTCACATCGTCACTAAAGTAGTGTGAGAACCGACATTGCATAAACTTATCAATAAGCATCTTAAACATGTTATCACCATCTTAATCCAAATCACATCACCAATCGTTAATTCTACAATAACCAACATCATAATAGTATGCTTTAATCATCGTTTTCAACGTCGAAATAAAATGATTTTATTCTCAAATCAACCTACAATACTACTATCACCATACGTATACCACGTAACTACCAATCTCAAACCCATAAACATGCCATTAACAACCAATTTTTAAACCCAATAAACATGCAAATAAACCCTAACTGAATAGGAAATAGGGTTAGAACACATACCGGATCAATTTGGGAGGTAGGGAACGAACGTTTGAGCACCGAATCGGCGGGGCGACGGGGGGGGGGGTTTCTTTTTTTTTTGGTTTTGCAGAATGGGAAAGGAGAAGGCTCGGGTTTGGCTGATATACAGGTCGAGCGACGGCCGCTTTTTTTAGCCGTCGCCCCTGTCCGACGCTATACGAACCGATTTTTGTAATGGTAGCTACCGCTTCTTCGCCAATGATGAGTGCGAACCCGTGCTACGCACACGGTGGTGTGGTCCTAAAATTTTTTTTGCCTTCATTTTGCTTGTTACTATTTATTATCAATTCGGTTAAATTTATTATTGCAGGAAACTGTTGTTGTAGGAAACTCTATCCGAATATTTTTTTTTCAAACGTTGTTATAGATGTTTGGTGAACAGTCTGATTTGCAGTTATATCATTTAGTGATTCGTGTACATATATAACTCTATGTATGTTCTAATTTCGAGTTGGTTAGGCATGGTAATGGGCAATGCTGTTTATTTCCGAACAACATTGGTAGATTAGTGCAAAATGTGTGGTCATAAATTAGCTTTGCGGTTATGCTAAATTCTAATTGTTGAACTCTGAAGTCTGAATGATGGTTGCTGAATGTTGAATTCTGAATAATCACTTACTTGTTTGTTTGCATTCAATATTCAAAACAAAAAACAACATTCAACATTTAGAACAAAAAATAAGCACTAAAAAATTCTGAATTATTTTATCTGAATAGACGGCTTTATTCAAAACACTGCTAATAAAACAACATAGAAAGTTCTGATTATAAATCAAAAATTGGATTCAGAACTTCTTATTAAAAAAAATGCAACCTAATGTTCATTTATTTATGTTGAAAGCAATATGTGCAGGCTAGCAGGAAGCCGCAAACAGTAGTGGTTAAATATTTTGCACCTTGTACTAAATAACATGTACAGAATAATAAGACAATACTTACCCAATCACTGTTGCATGGAATCAAGGTAGTTGTTAGAAGGCATTACAAATGTCTAATATGCATGAAATGTGTTAATGCAATTTGGAAGACCATTAGGTACAAGTGGATTTAAAAATAATAGGTATATAGCATAGAGACTGTCATGAATTGAAAACATGTATAACCAAATTAAACTTGATGTCCAACGTGTTGTTCTTTCCATTATGTAGTGTCTGTAGCTTTAGTAGGTCCAATCTTTTCTTGGTGTGGATTTTGATGTCTGCCCTTGAAGTTGAACCATGTTGCTCTGTGTATGCACCTGCGAATTGGAAAAATATCAGCTCATAATCTATTTAGTATGTCAACCGATGCCTTAAAAATTTGGAACCTATGTCCGTACCAATTACCAGTTTTACACTCCAGTGATAGTTTTAAACCCTCAGGTCAATGTAATAGTTGGAATAGTAAATTATTTAGTTAATTAAATTAACTTATCATACCAGCTTAGTTCTAAGTAGATTGGAAAATGCGAGTAAGGAAACCAACAGGAAGTCTTATAAGCATAAAAACTCAAAAAGGATGAGAACGTTAAATTTACATAGAAAAATAATATATGCTGATTATGTAAGCAAGTTGTTTCATAAATGTAATATTAGTTGCAACAATATATTCCTACATAGTAGCTTTGCATGCTCTTGGTTAAACATAGTAAATTTTCAAGTGCATATATAGAGTCATAGTATGAAAACGCAACATGCATATTAGACCACTGGAGTAAAACTATTTTGAATTGACAAAACATGGGTGGAGAATTGTCAACCATATTATAAGTGAAACTATCCTAATATTGATTCTTACATAAAATATTCAAAAAAATCATCAAATTGTATAAAACGTACATTATTAAATTATTACTTCACCACTTTAAACTTTATGTTCAACCATTGATTACATTTCTCAAAGATTTAAAACAACATATTAATTTTTAATACCAATTCAGCCATTAACAAACATTTGAAACATAGAGTTTGTTAAATAGGATCATGTCTTAAGGGTCAATCAATATACTGCCAACTTTTCAATAATTTCACATGTTAAACAAAGTAGTAAACATTTTCAATCCGAATTTCTAGATATATTGTGAAGAGACAATACACCCATGAATCCAGTCTGTGTAGTTTGATCTGGTCCAAATGAATATTGCTGGGGAAGAGGATTAGCAGAACCTAAAGTTGATATTTTTTCACCTGTAGGTAGCGTAAAAGAAGAGGTAATTACAGCGAGGATGTACCTTGGAAAGTTGATGATGTATGTAGATGAAGATCAAATTAAGTACCTTTATTCCTAGCCAGTCATTAGAACATCTTTGTAGACAACATTTTTAGTGAAAGTTCCGGTTCGTCCAACAATATGTCCCTTTTCTACCAACACCTTGGTATTAGCACTTGAAACTCCTCGCGAAAGTGCCACATATAGTTTTCCATGACCAAATACATGCTCAGGTAGAAAAATACCTGTATTTTTTTATCGTTTTCCCTTGTGCCTTATTTATAGTGAAGGCAAAACATAAACGAATTGGAAATTGTTTCCATATTAACACAAATGGTAAATTCAAATTTTTAGGTGGCTTTAGTGGGATTCTTGGAATGAAAACTCTAGTACCAACATAATGTCCGTTGATGATTTTAGCATCAATGCAATTCTTATTGAGTTGTTTACATATAAGCCTCGTTCCATTGCATAATCCAATTTTCGGATTCAAATTTCTTAACAACATTATCGGTGCTCCAAGCTTCAAAACAATGTGGAGGTAGCCCGCCAGGAGTGATTGAGTTTAGAAATTCTTGTTGGTATAAATTGTGAACATCGTCTTCTACCGCATCATATGAATAGTAAATGATTTCATTTCCAGGAAATATATTGAGTACATGTTCATTGAGCTTGTCGACATATTCATTTAGTGGTGTAATTAATGCTCTATTAACTATGTACTCTTTATCGAATGCATTTTTTGATAAGTTGGGAAAAATTGTATCTATCAACTTTGTGAGTGGATTAACATCATTTTTTGATGTTATGACCATATTTGTTGGTAGTTGAATCATTTCTTCATTGATTGAAGGTTCGGTGCCATCTCCAATTTGAATTAGAAATTTTGAATATGCGATATCATTTGCTGCTCGCATGTTTTTCTTTAAATGCAAAATTTTAATTTTTTTCCCATAAAAGTGATTTAATGATGCATGCATTAATCGCTTCATTTCTTGTAGCTTTAGGCACAACTGGCAATACTTGTCGAAAATCTCCTCCCATAATAAGGATTTTACCTCCAAATGGTTCATCTACATCCATTATATCTCTTATAGTTCTATCAAATGCCTCAAAAGCATAACGATGTACCATTGTAGCTTCATCCCACATAAGAACAATTGATTGTTTTAAAAGTTTTACTAATTTTGACTGTTTGCTTATTGAGCATGTTGATGTCGCTTTTGGTTGTAATGGAAGTTTAAATCTTGAATGTGCAGTTCTTCCACCAGGTAATATAGTTGCAGCGATACCAGATGTAGCTGTTGCAATTGCAATACCACCATCTTTTCTAACCGTTGATAGAATAACATGGTATAAATATGTTTTTCCCGTCCCTCCAGGACCATCTATAAAAACAAACATTTTTCTTTTTTTACAATTGCATTCATAATTGTATTGTAGGCCTTCAATTATTCCTCATTCAATTTTTCAATAGCTAGTAAATCATCCTCGGAAATAGGAATCACTAACTCTTCTTCTATTAGCTCTAAAATTTTATCACATTCGTCATAATCATATGCTGTTGATATATTTGGAAAATCATAATCAGTTGTGCTTTTGTTGTGTTGGAGAAGTAACATGTTTAAATCTTTCAAAAGACGATTTGTTAGAAGCATTTGGTTAGTAGTACTTGAATTTCGATAATCTTCTACCATATGATCGAAAAACTCATCCCATAACCTTCGCACACCTGATGGATTGCAAAAAACCAAGATAGTAACAAATAATGCTCTCAAAGAAACTGGCATCTTTGTACTTGAGGCTTCGGTCAAACATTCTTTAATGCTATCATCGTTTTCTAAAAGCCCTCTTTTCTCAGCGGCTTCTTTAAATGTTCGACTTCTAACTTCGTCAATAGTAAGTAAATCATTAAAAGAAGTCGATCCTCTAATGTGATTCAAAAGTATTCTCAAGAAAAAACGTTCTTCTTCTGTAGGTAGGACTGTGTATATTCTACCAATCACCCTTATTTTAGATACTCTTCTTTTCCATTTTCTTTGATTTTTAATCCAACAATAGTGCTCTGGAAATTCACGATATAAAAGTTGCCTTGCCTGTTCATCAACTGAATTTGTATAGAAAAACTCTGTAAGCATTGTGTGTAGGTTGCTTTCATCGGCCAAAACTTCATTGATGATTTGATCATTGGAAAACATAACACTTTGTTTATTTGGAAGATGTATTTGAAGACGTTCAACTGATGGATATATCTTGCTAAGAAATAACCTAAAAATCTTCCACAATGCTTCTGGAGCAGAAATCCACCTTGCATCTATAAATCGTTGTATCTCATCATAGTTAGGTCCAAGTCGAACTTGCATTTTAATGCGGTCTGGACCTTTGTAGACATATTTGTAAAGATATTTAACACTTTTTATACTACTACATATCTCTACATTGATGTGACAGTTATATTTACGTAGTAACCTAGGATTGTAAGGTACAACCCATCTGTTATCTACCATCAACTTTTCATTTCTATCAATAGGAATAGATTTTCCAGTATTGCGTCTTCTGTAAATTGGGTATGAATCTGTGCCTTGAATAGTCACATTAGAAAATTGTTTTGGATACTCTCTTTTGCAACTACCATTTTTCATTCAAGGACAATTTCGATTTTGAGTACCACATGGTCCATGAATCATCCACTTCATTACTGCCACATGTATCTCTGATTCTTCGTTAGAATCTGGTATTTCTGCTCTAACAATTTCATCATATTCATCTAGGTTAGTCAATTTGTCTTCATCTTTGAAGATAATTAGCATATGAACATGTGGTAAACCTCTTTTTTGAAATTCAATCACATGGACGTGAGCAGCTACTTTTCCAAGTGCTCCTTCAGTGAAAATATCTTTTTTTAATTCCTCGTATTTTGCATGAAATATCCTTGTTGTCAAATCCGATCTGTCTTGGGGGTCTTAACCGGGTAGCAATTCGGTAACAATTTCATCCCATAGTGGATTGCATGTCCTTGTAATGAATAAATCGAGTTTGCCATACTTATCTACTAAAGCCATTGCATCTTGATATCGTTGATACATATCACGTGGACAACCAATATAAGAAGAAGGTAGTATTGTTCGTGTTCCAACATTACCTAAATAAGAGAATTTGTTAAAAACTTCTTAAATATGAAATTTAATTACGTAAATGTATAAAAATGTACTTAATATAAGAGCGGGTTTTCAAATTCACAAACTACGCACTTGCATCATTTTCCCCGGCGTTTAAAGCATCTTGTAATCCTTGGTACATTTCAGCTCTGATGGTTTTTTGATTACTCCTATACCATCTTAGCCTGCTGGTATCTATCTTAACATAGTTATCAACCATGTATTGTTGAAACAATCGTCCGCCTCGAAGAAAAAGCGATTTATCATTTTCTCGAATCTATGAAAGAACATTACATATTGATGAATATTAAGAAGTACAAAATATAAATATATAAAACGTGTTATATATTAAATTGTATATACCTGTAGAATATTAGCATAATACCCACGACATGAAAATTTATTGCCATTTTCATCTTGACTATTTATATCCCATCCGTAACTTCCATATGGTAATAAAAGCGGATATTGCAATGGATCATAATAACCAGCTATTTCAGGAACAGTTATGAGTTGTCCATAGTTTGTCTCAACTACAATATCTCTTTCATGTATTTCTTCATTTTCAGCTCCTTCTACCCAAATTCCAGCAACTTGTGAAGAAGTTGGGAGAGTATATTGTTTTTGATTTGAAGACTGTTCTTTTATGACCAATTTACAATGTTGGATATTTGGTTTTTGTCCAAGTTGTCGAAATACAGCTACAAATCTATTATATGTATTAAGAGCTTTCTGCAACTTCTCCACAATTTCTCGTATCAGAGTATTATTTTCAAACAATCGATTTTTGATTTCGTGCTCTGTATCATATATGTAAAGTTGTAGAAATCTTGGACGATCATTGGATGTAGGTAGCAAGCTACCTATTTTATGATATATACTACCTTGAGCATGGAATGTATATACTCCATCTCTTCCATTAGCTAAGTTCTCATCAACATGTACTCCCATTGATGTAAATGCAAACATATGGTTATAAGCTCGTATGTTTTTTCTGAAGTGTTTCCCTTCATCCAATTGGTTAGTGTATAATTCAAATATCTCATCCGGTGATGAAATTGACTGTAAAATTATTTTTCCATTTAAGCAGCAAAAACTATTTGATTCTCGATAAAAGAGTTTTGCTTGGCAATATGTACATATCCTTGATTGTGGTAAATAGAACTTTTGAAAACCGGAATGATCTGTAAAGCTTCTAGCACAATTATGTCTTGCGGTAGAACTTTGACATGGTTGACTAATTTTGTTTGTTCTTATGGTTCTATTCCAGTCATCTTTATGTTCAAAAGGTAATGTAGTAATGTCTTCTTGTACTTCATTATTCATTGGCCCACTAAGATCTTGATCTGCTTAAAAAATTTGATAAATAAATTTTGTAAGTTTTTTTGAACATGAAGTGACTCGATAAACTATGTGGGTGATAAATTTAATATGACTTGGGTTCATAAATTATACTTTGATTATATTAGTAAATATATTATTATATGATGAAAATGAAGCTACTTGTACTACTTGTTTGTGTATCATTATATGCATTCGTACATAGGCAAAATAAACTTTGGTAAATATATAACTTTTATTGTTCTCACAATATAACGTACTGAATTATAAGGAATAGTTCTCTGAAGTAATACCTTGTATATTGTGAGAGCAAGGTATCGAAAAAGAACTACCAGTACTACTTGTTTGCGATGCATCATCATCGATATTCTTTTCGACTCTTCTAGATTTTCTACTACGATAAATAGTACGATATTGTTCACGTTTTGCCTCTTTGTCTTCTTTAGTCATTAAATTTTTTCCTTCTTTATAGCGAATACGACGGTGCTCTAATTGTTTTTCCCTTTGTTCAGAACTTAATTCAGAAAGACGTTGTCTTTTTTCTTTCGACCTTGATTTGAGCATCCAATAATGCTTCTTGATGAGCCCTCTCAATGATTCTAGGGCTTCTACGCAATACTGGGGGTGCTTGAGTACATTGCATTTCTTGAGTTGGTTTCTTTCAATAATTCTAGGGCTTCTACGCAGTACTGGGGGTGCTTGAGTACATTGCATTTCTTGACGTTGGTTTCTTTCAATAATTCTCGGACTTCTACGGGCAATAAGGGTGGTATGCAGTTGGATTCAATTTGGTGACGTTGAACTCTATTAATAATTTCCATCCTTTGTAAGTTGTGGACTTGGTTAGCTTCCATTGTTTGATGTTGAGTTCTCTCGTTGATTCTAGGACTTCTACGTGGTTTTAACTTGGAAAATTGATTGCCTTCCATGAGTTGATGATGAAATTCAAAAGTTTCAAATGGAATTTGTTTGACCTATAATGCTAGAAAAAAATACTCAATTTGTATTATAAGTGAACATCACCATTTAAGCCTTAAGAGCTAAGTTGCATATATATATTTATTAGTAAAACTAAAATACCTAATATAAGTAATAATATGTTTCATAGTAACAGTTGGAACATGCTTTACAACATGTAGATGTAGTAGAAAATATGTAAAAGAATTTTTCACAGAATGGGAAGTAATTGTATTTAACAAAATAATTATTTAACAAAAAAATATTTAACTTATATTATGCAGTTAGTAGGTGGGGCATGTTATTATGAATAGAATATAAAAATACATATCTTCCACAAACATCATCGTATGTAATGTTTGGATAAGCTAAAAGAATATGAGATATCAACAAACTAAGTTGCTTTTGCTATTCAATTTTTACCAAATTTGAATTTTCAAGACGTACCTCCTGAGTAACAATCAAAGTTGAGCGATGGAGACAAAAAAATTCTTCTGATAATATAAACTGCAGAACAAACAAATTGAAAGTAAGACAAAAAAGAAAAATGCAAAAGAACTTATAATATAATAATGCAATAATAAGAAGAATAAGTTTTTAACAATGCAATAATAAGAAATGTAAGGTTTTAACAATGCAGTAATAATCAAGTGTAAGCAGTATCACAGAATTTTTAATCGCAACTTACATATTATATAATTGACTGTAAAAGAAGATGCATGTTAAAAATAAGTATAGCTGTTTTTGGTGAATGAAAGATATTTGGTTGCCTTATTTGTTAATGTCCAAATTCCTCTGTTAAAATGCATACAACTCCTCCCTTCTGTCTAAAACAAATTAAAGCCTTTTGGGACTAAAATCTTTAATTTTGACAGCACTTCACTTCTTTTTCGTCTACGCATAACTTTGCATCCAAGGGGTATATTCATATTGTATTTTCTAAAATAAATTAAAGTCTTTTGGGACTAAAGACTATAATTTTTTTTGTATTAGTTAAAATAATATATAATGGTTATTTTCATATGTCAACAAAAAATATATATATATATAACACTAACAATGAAATATATATTTGTTCAATTTTGGATAATATATTATTATTAAAAATTGGGTTGCGCATAAATTGCATTCAAAACTTAATCTTACCTACAATATTCATAAGCATATATAGAGAAACTCCTTAGCAATGTCGTTGATGAACAATACAGAGAATATGCACCTCTTTGTCCTGTAAAAGACCAGAAAAGATGAAAATCAATCAATGGTATAAAGATAGCAATGTCATTAAGAAAGCTCACTACGACTTTATCATACTATGAAGAAATTACACACATCCAGGTGGACATGCATCTAATCACAATGTGCATGTGTAAATTTAGCAACATGGTTGTGTAGCATTATCATAAACTATGAAGAAGAATAATGAATCTCAAATTCATGTTTTCATTATATATCACAATGATCTTAAAAGTAATATAAACAAATGGAATAATGTCAGAATTCCAAGTAAAAGATTGAGTTTCAAGCTTTTAAGTTTTGTTCTTCGACCATATAAATAATTAGCTGTATAATAGTTTATATATTGTAATTATGTATAATTAAATTTTACTATTAATTGTGCAGTATTATAAAGAAATTTATATAAAACTATTTCTTAAAAGTTATAGTATATAAAATCAACTTTTATGAAGTAGAAGAGCAAAAATAAATTAGATTACCTGAATAATGATCTAATAACGATTGTTCTTTTTCATTCAGTATGTCTCATCTTTTTTCTTAGCTAATATTATGTTTAAAAAGGTAACCATATAGATGCCATCTTTGGACAAAAATAAAATGTTTAAAAAGGTAACCATTATAGTATGAAATAATGTCATAACCTCAAGCGGTTACCAATTAAGTTTAACATTTTCCTTGTGTTGAACATATTGTAATTTCAAATTCAAAAGGATCACTGATATGATACACTTTCTTAAATAAGAAAATAATACTTTAATTAGGACAATGTTTATATAGAAATGAGCATCAAAAGGGTGTAAATTCAATATTCTTACGCATCTCGTATTAGTTTTCCTATTCTGAAATGACGGTATTGACAATCACAACTATTTAAACGTGTAAAAAAAATTTACAGCTAGAAAAAACTATCTAATACATTGAAGTTTGTCAGTATGTAATTAAATAAGGCATTTTGGTATAAGCAAAGTACATGATGTCACAATTAATTCTTGCTGACAAATATAGTTGGCACCATCTTCATTTATTTACAATAACAAAATATTAGTAAAGATTTGTGATTAATCCTAGAAAATTTCTCCTTGTTAATTCTTTTTCAAAGAAACATACATATTCATGAAATTTCAATAATATAGATTATTTACGACAATTTAGCATGTAGATATTAACCATTGTATGCATTTTTTGAGATATGAGTGTATATGATTAGTTGATGAATTCTCAGTAAACATAATATAGAAATAAATTTCCTTAGTTGCTTACTGTCATATTAAATGAAAATTCAGTACTGAAAGATGCATGTTATAGATAAAAATGTTTTTTTGAACCAAATTAAATATGGAAACAATTAAGGTAAATAACAAATCATAATAAACTGCCATATTTTTCACAAAAAAACCAAATTAAGCAACTATTGCAACCTTTTTACTAACTCTAAAAATGTAGGTTGCTCATAGATTTGATTTTGAAAGTACAAAATTTCTGAATGGACATAAAAGGAAAAATCTATTTGTTGATTAAATGTGAATAAAAATGGTGTAAGCATCCATATTTTAACCTTCAAAAATACTTGAGAACAAAAAGGGGATACCACCAAATAGACCAATAACACAAAAATTAAAAGTAGACCTTAACTAATGAACCAAGTCGTCAAAGCGAACAAAAATGAAAATTAAAGCTATAAATTTATTTTGACATCAAGAATAAACCATGATTTGGTTTCACACAGTACAAACATACAGGTATTCAAATCATATAACAAATACTACTTACTGTAACATATCTAACATACATCAAACGTATGTCAATTCACTATTGCATTTAACCAATGCTACAAATTAATATATAAATATAAAAAAGTTCCTTGATCCATACGTACTAAGAAAGTATGAGTAAATAGAGGTAGAAGATATGAATGTAGAGATGAAGAAGTTTATTGGATATTTCAATTTTATGGTGAAAAGTCGGCTTTAACAGCACAAATTGTAATAAAGAAAATACTGATTGAGATAAGGAAAATAATAAACAAATAAACATGATGGGAAGAGGTAAAAAAAATGTTGATGATACCGGTGGAACTATTCTAAATCATGGTTCTCCAGCATGGACCAAAAATAAAGAGCAATAAGGTTTCCATTAACATGCTATCGAAGTGCACTAAAGCTAAAAGATCTTGCTTTGGACAACAATGAAATAGCTCCTAATAATAAACTGGTGGTATTTAGTAATAAATCAGCAGATGAATTTTCTACATCGATTTTGCATTGCAAAACTGAAAATAGTTAACACGCAGATAGTAAAATCAGTCTCAAGCGGATCAATCATATCAGTATTATTACTAATTTCAATAGTTCTGCGATTTGACTGTTCATACTTTGTTGTATTAGCATGATACTTGGAATCGATTTAGCGATGGTGGATGCAAAATACATGGTATCGATATGCAAATACCTAAAATGGTTTTTTATGACCACTCAAAGAAAAAGAGTACAGACACCTGGAGTCGATCTGTATTGGTAATC
Organism: Allium fistulosum; assembly: GCA_030737815.1. Lineage (NCBI taxonomy): Eukaryota > Viridiplantae > Streptophyta > Magnoliopsida > Asparagales > Amaryllidaceae > Allium > Allium fistulosum. The sequence continues at coordinate 1,533,088,141 of CM060902.1, forward strand.
GAAGAAAAAAATAGAAAATACCTGGAATCGATCCGTCGATAGATGCAGCATCGGAGTGGTCGAAAATAGATGGACATCAGTGATCGATAATCGGCAGATGGTTTATTGGCGATGATACTCGGAATTGATTTGGCGATGGTGGATGCAAAATACATGGTATGGATCTGCAAATACGTAAAATTGATTTCTATGACCACTCAAAGACATGGTATCGATCGGCTCAAAGACATGGTATCGATCGGCAAATCATTTAGTTTTTGTTTTGTTTGGTGGATGCGAAATGGGAACGGGGGAAGGGTTTATGAGTAAAAAAGCAGAGCGGGCGAAGGGTTTGTGGGTAAAAAAGGTAGAGCGGACGAAGGGTATGTGGATGCGAAGTTTACAGAAGGGGAAAGGGTATTATTGGTATTTCAAAAAGACGCTAAGTAAAGTAGTTCAATGAATTGTCTTTATTAGTAGTAGAGATAAGTGTCCGAAGCCCCTTACTTGTCACTATTGCAAAGGTTTGGGTTATCTTTTATCTTCATGTTCCAAACTTCAAAGTAAGAAAGAGGGTAAGCTGAATGTTGCGCAAGCTTCTAGTAACACTTCTCTTGGTCAAGGTATTTCTCATTCTGTCCTTGATGGCATTATTTTGTTTCGTGATTATCCTATTTGAATTCTTTTGATACGGTTGCATCTCCTTCTTTTATATCAAAAAACCTTATTAATCCTTTAAATATTATAGGTTTGATGACTTCACTAAAAATTGCGAATCCAGTTGGTGGATCCGCAACACCCAGTTTACTTTGTAAAGAAATGTCGAGATTATTTTATATGATTTTGCTTTCCGATCCGATTTGCATTTTATGCACTACTTAGGTTTCGGAATTGGTTTTGGGAATGGATTGGCTTAACCATTATGAAGCCCACATCCTATATCCCTTGAGGACTATCCATCTTCGACATTCTCAATCTGTTAAGCAGATCTCTATTGTTCTTAATGATTTTGATTTCCAAATTCGATGGCATCATTTATTCTTTAAACCCACATGATAAGGAAGATGTTATTTCCCTCATTCAACTAGTTTGTGAATTTCTCGATATCTTTGAGCCTGTTTTAGGATTATCACCTAAGCGATCTATTGAGTGGTGCAAAGGTCTTTTCAACTCGACCTAGCCACTGGTTTTCACCAGCTACGAGTTGCAGAGGTTAGCGTTCTACTTACGGCATTCCGCACTTGTTATGATTCTTATGAGTGGTTCGTTATGTCATTCGGTTTGACGAACCCTCCAGCTTATTTCATCCATTTTGTGAATCGAGTATTCTGCGAATATCTCGATGAGTCCGTCCTTGTATTAATTGATTATGGATGAAAACAGCAGTTTAAAATTGCAAATCTTTCTAATAAGATATATTTTTAAGTATAATTGGATTCTAATATTAAGACAAGTAAAAAATATTTGTAAATTTTATAAGTGACATGTTTATCATATAGAAGATGATTTTGTGTTGTATTGCCCATTGGGTGCTTTAAGAATTCTAGTCGATGCGCCTGATCAACGTTATCGATAGGAGTCTCCTAAATGCTATGATGAGACAGTCAGACATAGTAATTTTTCTAAAAGGATAATTACATAAAGTTAATTACAATTTTGAATGTCTTAGCTTTTTGAGAAAGAGGGTTATAGAATAAATGATTTAGCATATAAGATGCCTTTTTAAAAAAAATTAAAAGAACTCCTTTTCGATACTCCCATTCTTGTAATTCCCGAGGGGAACTAAGACTTGATTGTTTATACCGATGCTAGTCGTATTGGTTTGAATGTCGTTCTCATGCAAAAGGGAATGTGTTATGCTTATGATTCTAGACAATTAAAGCCTGCCGAGACTAGATATGCCATGATTTAGAGCTCGCGGCCATTGTTTTTGCCCTTAGAATTTGGCGTCATTATCTTTTGGGAGAGATATTTGTTCTCTACACTGATCATAAATCTTTGAAGTATTTGTTCTCTCTAAAGGAACTTAATTTGCGTCAACAATGTTGGCTCGAATTCCTTGCATCTTATGATCTTTATATTCTTTATACTCCTCCTGGAAAGGTAAATTGACGCAGCGGATTAATCAAAAACAATGTAGATCGATGAAAGTAACGATCGATGGAGTGAAAGATACCGAATTGCCAAATTCGTTGATCCGAAGATACCAAATTCGAGCTATCTCAAACACATTGATAGCGCACTATACCGTGTTTAAAGATCTACGATTCTTGCACGTTGATCTAGCGCACTAGATTCCGTGAATCGGCTTCTACGATCGTTGATTCAAGCGCACTTGAATTCCGAAAGAGGAGATAGGAGATTACACTCAACTACCAATTTAAATGAAAGCACAAAGCAATCAAACAAGAGTTTTATTTCAAATCAACTAACTTTTACAAATGACCACACATGCCTATTTATAGGCTACAACTCATGCCGTACAAAAATATTCACAACTCCTAAGTTGGTTCCGACCTAACAACCACGACCTAAAAGTAAGCGACCTACGACTTACGACTTATGTACAAGCGACTTAAAAAAAACAATACAACATCATACAATACTTCACGAATTTACAACACTTAGGTCGTACACGACCTATCAAGACCTCCGACTTAAACTAACAGTTACAACAGTTAAACGACTCAACAAATGAACGGCATCTGGAGCTCCGCGACCTAAGTATGAACGGCATCCCTTCATTAGCGACCTAACAGAAGCGGCTTCAGAAAGTCTTCGCGACTTAAGATTCCAAGACCTATCTTCTTGCGACCTTACTTAGGTCGGAACATTTTCCTACGACCTATCGTAGGTCGAATTATATTCCTGCGACCTAGCCCCTTGCGACCTAACTTAGGTCGTACCCTCTTAGCTCGTTCGTATGCCATCATGCTGAATCCTTTGACTCGCGTGTTGCCTTTACTAGGTCGTAAGCGACCTAAAATAGCGTTAGGTCGTGAGCGACCTAAGACTTCAACCTCCAACGACTTATTCCCAAGTCTTAGCTCGGTACTCTCGAACCCGTTAGATCTTAGCTCTTTTCCTGGTGACATGTTAGGTCGTTCCCACGACCTATGCCTTAGCTCGGTAGGTCGTATGCGACCTAAAAACAAGTTAGGTCGTTTGCGACTTAAACTGTCTCTATGTTGCACTGCCATGTTAGGTCGCAAACTCGAGACAACTTCTTCCCCTGATTTCCAGTTAAGTCGCAGCTTCCCCTCTTGTGACTCCTTAGGTCGAGGACGACCTATAACTTCTTGGTTAAGGCGTATGCGACTTAAATCCTTAAGTCGTGTGCGACTTAGATCTTCACTTCTGTCCTGAGCTGCATCATCCTCCCCAGGTTGAGAAAAATTCGACCTCGAATTTGTAATTTCTTCCACATTAGCTCGTTCATCCCCATGATATGGTACGAGATGCTTAACATTGAACACATCAGAAGTATACACATCCTCTGGCAGCTTCAACTTATAAGCATTTTCATTAATTCGTTTCACGACTTTTACAGGACCAATTTTTCTGGCTTTCAACTTATTGTATGTTCCCACCGGAAAACGATCCTTTGTTAACACTGCATAAACCATATCTCCTTCATTAAACTCAACATTTCTTCGCTTCAAGTCTGCAGATCGTTTATACTTCTCATTTGCTTACTCCAATCGTTCCTGAACGATTTTATGACATTTCGCCAATCCATCAACAAAATCAGCAGCTTTCGTAACTGTCTTCTTTGATTGTGGCACTACCGTTAAATCCAACGGTCCCTTCGGTAAGCTTGAATATACTATCTGAAATGGACTGAAACCGGTACTACGGTTCACCGCATGATTATGAGCAAACTCTGCCTGGCATAACTTCATGTCCCAACTTTTCAGATTGTCTTGCACAAGACATCTCAACAAGTTCCCCAACGATCTATTAACCACCTCCGTTTGTCCATCAGTTTGTGGATGATAAGCGCTGCTAAAATTCAACTTCGTTCCCACCATCTTCCACAAACTTAGCCAAAAATGACTCAGAAAACGAGTATCCCTATCCGACACAATAGATTCTGGCAATCCATGAAGTCGATATATCTCTTTGAAAAACAACTGAGCAACATGAACAGCATCCGCCGTCTTTTTACAAGAAATAAAATGTGCCATTTTCGAAAATCGATCAACTACCACATAAATGGAATCGTTTCCACGCCGTGTTCTCGGCAACCCCAACACAAAGTCCATACTCACATCAACCCATGGTTTAGTTGGTACAGGTAACGGCATATATAAACCTGCATTAGTCGCAGTTCCTTTCGAAACCTGACAGATATGACAACGCTCAACAAACGTCTCCACCTCTTTCCTCATCGATGGCCAAAAGTAAGACTGTGAAATCAACAGTAATGTACGGTCTCTCCCAACATGTCCTTCTTCATGCAACTCCTTTACAATCTTCATTCTCAAACTACAATCAGGTATGCACAATCGATTTCCCTTGAACAGAAAACCATCTACCATCACGAATTCATCCGTCTCTCCCTCCTTGACTTTATCAACAAACTTCGCAAAGTAAGGATCATCAACAAATAGTTCTGGCAACACATCAAACCCCATCACTTCAACCATCATTGTTGTTAGCAAATGATTCCTTCTACTCAAAGCATCAGCCACACGATTCGTCACTCCTGACTTGTGTTTAACAACAAAAGTAAATTGTTGCAGATATGTAATCCACGATGCATGTCTCGCTGAAATCTTGTCTTGACCTTGTAAATGTTTCAATGCTTCATGATCAGTGTAAAGAACAAACTCTTTCTGAAATAGATAATGTCTCCAGTGTTTAATAGCTTGCACAACAGCATAGAATTCCACATCATATGTACTATATCGCATCTTTGCTCCTGATAATTTTTCACTGAAATATGCAATCGGACGCCCCTTCTGACTCAACACCCCTCCAATCCCAACCTTTGACGCATCAGTGTGTAGTTCAAACAACAACTGAAAATCTGGTAATACTAGAATTGGTGCAGATGTCAGCAACTCCTTGATCTTCCCAAAAGCATTTCCTGCTTCCTCTGACCATGAAAATTGTTTACCCTTCATACAATCAGTCACAGGTGCCATCACACTACTAAAGTGTGGGATAAACCTTCGATAGAATGAAGCCAACCCGTGAAAACTACGAACTTCCGTTATCGTCTTGGGCTGCGGCCAATCTCTAATAGCTTCGACTTTACTTTGGTCAACCTGTATTCCTTCTTCCGACACAACATACCCCAGAAATAAAACACTCCTCGCCATAAAAACACACTTCTTTGTAGCAGCATAGAACTGTTCTTCACGAAGAATAATTAACACTTTCTTTAAATGCTGAACATGCTCTTCTGTACTAGCACTGTAGATCAGAATATCATCAAAGTAAACCACAACAAATTTCCCAATGTATGGCCTGAAAATCTGGTTCATCACCCTCATGAATGTACTCGGTGCATTCGATAGACCAAACGGCATTACCAGCCATTCATACAATCCTTCCCTCGTCTTGAATGCTGTCTTCCACTCGTCCCCTGGTCTAATGCGAATCTGATGATAACCGCTCTTCAAGTCAATCTTAGAAAAGATTACGGACCCACTGATCTGATCCAACAAATCATCAAGTCTCGGCATCGGAAATCTGTATCTGACTGTGATCTTATTCACTGCTCTACTTTCTATGCATATCCTCCACGTTCCATCCTTTTTGGGTACCAATAGAGTTGGTACAGCACAAGGACTCAAACTCTCCTGCACACGCCCCTGTTCAAGCAATTCCTCTACCTGCCTCCGCAACTCTTCATGTTCCTTCGGACTCATTCGATAATGTGGTCTATGTGGCAACACTGCTCCCGGAACCAGATCGATTTGATGTTGAATGTCTCTTAGTGGCGGTAACTCCTTTGGTAACTCATTTGGGAATACATCTTCAAACTCCTTCAAAACTGGCTTTGCTTCTTCTGGAATTTCAACCTCTTCACTGCTCTCTTTCCCAATCAACAAAAACACCTCAGGCTCCTCTTCAACTTCTTTAACAAACTCTTTCAAAGATAACAAAGTCTTCAACTCCTCAATCTCTTCCGATTTACTTTCTCCTTGTTGTCTTTTCTTTGGAACCAAGATATATAATCTTCGTACCTTCAAACATAAAGCTGTAGCTATTGGTCCAACCGTCATGCTGTACTGCTCGATCATACTGCCATGGTCTTCCCAACAGTAAATGACAAACATCCATCTCTACTACATCACACCAGATCTCGTCTTTGTATTTCTTCCCAATAGAGAATGGAACACGAACTCGTCTATCCACTTTCACTTCTCCTCCTTTCCTCAACCATGCTAGCTTGTATGGATTCGGATGTTTCTCTGTCTTCAGCTTCAACTTTGTCACAGCCTCAGTTGAAATGATATTGTCACAGCTTCCCGCGTCAATCACAAATTTACACACCTTCCCCAGTATAGTGCATGTCGACTGAAAGATATTACTCCTCAACCAACTAGTTTCCTCCTGCTTCGGTGTCAAACACGATCTCCTCAGCATTAGATTACAACCTTCATCTCCTGACGCAATATCCTGTTCATCCTCCTCAACCGGACTAGAATAATCTCCATCAACATCCTCAACTTCTACAACCATGGTTCTCTTCTTTGGCTTTGGACACTCATTGCTTTTATGACCCATTTCCTGACAATTGTAACATTTGAAACCATTGTTATCCTTCACCTTCTCAACTTCCTTCACCACTGGTCTACTGATAGGTTTAGAAACATTAGAACTCCCACTAACACCCTTCACTTGATTGTTGGAATTAGTAAACACACCACCTCCACGCCTTCCTTGTTTCTCCCAAGCCAACGCCTTTTGATGTGCTTCTGCCACAGATCTTGGATCGAACATATTAACCATATCCTGAATCTGCATTCTCAATCCCCCAATGAATCTAGATGTCAACTGCTCTTCCGTTTCCATAATATCATTTCTTGCAATAAGCTGATAAAACTCATCCGCATAATCATTAATAGTCTTCGTGCCCTGCCTCAAATTCTGCAAACGTTGATACATCAAAGATTGATAATTGTATGGTAAGAACGTTGCTTTCATCAATTTCTTCATCTTCTCCCAAGATTCAACCTTTGATTTTCCCATTCGTTCACGTGTAAGCTTGGTTTGCTGCCACCACGCCAAAGCTCTACCCCTCAACCTTGTAGCAACCAACTTCACTCTCTGATGTTCTGGAACTTCTTTGAAATCAAAAATTTCTTCAACATTAGCCACCCAATCCAAAAACTCTTCAGCTTGCATACCACCCTTAAATTCAGGAATTTCAGTCTTCATCCCCGACTCCCATTTGTGATCATACTCAGAGTAATTTCTTCCTTGACCTCTTCCTTGAATACTACCACCATCATACTCCTCTTCAAAATCAGATGCATATCGATGTCGATTTTGACCACCAACATCTCTACTCCTTTCACGTCTACCACCATCCCTTCTATCTACATTCCTCCGAACACGATCTCGATCATCAACATTTCTATAACTGTCTCGGCTCACACTTCTATGATCATTCTCATTACTTCTCCCTTGATTGGAATGTGGTGAAACTCTACTTCTCTCGTGGTTAGATTCAGGTGAAACCCTTCTCCGGTTTTGATTCATCTTCGTCATAAGCTTCTCTAACCTACCAATGCCTTCATCCAACTTCTCATTGAATTTGTCACTTATACGTTGCTCCATTTGCTCGGCATCTTCCCGTTTATATAAATCTTCAACATTTTGATGACGGTTAGCTCTCCTTGGCGGCATGATTGAATACTTCACAAACTCTTCAACACTTCAAAATTCAAACACCTTTCGAACTTTGATCCAAAATGAAATGGATCGAAATCTCCCACTTTGTTGCAATTCGCGATGAACACGATGAACACAACTTCTCCAAATGATAAGATCCGATCTCCAAACTTCAAAAGTATGCACGACCCACTTCTTCAAATTCTCGGCCGTGTTCAAATCTACCTTTCGAATTCAAATTCTTCAAAAATCCAATAATGATTAGGCTCCAAGTCTCGATCTAGCTATGATTGGCTAGAACAAGCTCTGATACCAAACTGAAGCAGCGGATTAATCAAAAACAATGTAGATCGATGAAAGTAACGATCGATGGAGTGAAAGATACCGAATTGCCAAATTCGTTGATCCGAAGATACCGAATTCGAGCTATCTCAAACACGTTGATAGTGCACTATACCGTGTTTAAAGATCTACGATTCTTGCACGTTGATCTAGCGCACTAGATTCCGTGAATCGGCTTCTACGATCGTTGATTCAAGCGCACTTGAATTCCGAAAGAGGAGATAGGAGATTACACTCAACTACCAATTTAAATGAAAGCACAAAGCAATCAAACAAGAGTTTTATTTCAAATCAACTAACTTTTACAAATGACCACACATGCCTATTTATAGGCTACAACTCATGCCGTACAAAAATATTCACAACTCCTAAGTTGGTTCCGACCTAACAACCACAACCTAAAAGTAAGCGACCTACGACTTACGGCTTATGTACAAGGGACTTAAAAAAAACAATACAACATCATACAATACTTCACGAATTTACAACACTTAGGTCGTACACGACCTATCAAGACCTCCGACTTAAACTAACAGTTACAACAGTTAAACGACTCAACAAATGAACGGCATCTAGAGCTCCACGACCTAAGAATGAACGGCATCCCTTCATTAGCGACCTAACAGAAGCGGCTTCAGAAAGTCTTCGCGACTTAAGATTCCACGACCTATCTTCTTGCGACCTTACTTAGGTCGGAACATTTTCCTGCGACCTATCGTAGGTCGAATTATATTCCTGCGACCTAGCCCCTTGCGACCTAACTTAGGTCGTACCCTCTTAGCTCGTTCGTATGCCATCATGCTGAATCCTTTGACTCGCGTGTTGCCTTTACTAGGTCGTAAGCGACCTACACTACGCCATAAATGGCCTACTGCAACACAAAAATTTTTTTGGCTCAGGCCCGAAAAATGTTGCCATAGGTCTATGACAACACTTTTAGGGTGATGCAATTTTTGCCGTTGCCTTAGACCTCAAAGGCAACATTTTGACTATCTAAGGCAACATAAGTAATATTGTTGCAATAGAACCCTATTTGGGTCTATGGCAACACCCATAGGTATCTGTAGCAACATTCCAAAATGTTGCTATAGATATTAACATTCTGAATTTGTGGGGCCCACAATGTAGAGCATATTTGATTTTTTAATAAAAATAAATTTTTATTTAATAAAATGCTATTGCATAGAATTTGATATTTAAACAGTAATTTATTTAAATAAATATTTTATTTCAACATTTGAAATAGTACAAATTCCTGACTCCACTATTTTACAATTCAATGATATATAACACTGACATTCACATATACAGATATTCCTCACTACATCACTCAGTTCACTCATTACATATGCAGTTTCAATTTATACAGACACCGACACTAACAAATATATGACGAGCCGAAGGCGAGCCGAGTGCCGAGCCGAAGGCGAGCCGAGAAGCGGGTCCGGGCGCAACGCCGGCGGGGGTCCGGGGCACCGCAGTCCGATTTCGGAAGATCGAGCCTTCTTTGAAACGACGTAAAATGATGCACAAATGAACACCTCCTGCGAATTTGAACACCTCCTCGATGATTGACTTTTGCAACTCTTTCATGGCTTCTTCTGAATCATCCGACCTTTTTCCAGCCATCATTCTTAGCTCTGCCTTGGTAAAAGACCTGAAACCATGATAAATAAAAATTGACATTTCATCGAACATGTTGCGTGTTAATAAGTAATACATTACCCTTCATCGAACATGTTGCCTAATCACCTAATCACAATCGCTGGCATAACCACCCATTCCTTCCTTCCACAAAACAATAACAGCAACCTACCATTCCACCACCAACTTTCTTTCACCAATCCAAACTGCCTTAACCCAAACTCCTCCCTGCTACATTTCAAGCAACAACAACCTTCTCAAGCAACCACTGCATACTTCATTATCGAAACCCCTACCAGCAAACTGCATTTTCTTCCAAACTACCATCTCACAACCAAAACATCCCAAACGCGCAACAACAAACAAAGCTCTAACCTATCACTTCATATACTTCAACCTCCATCACACCTTCATATCCAACTTCTACAAACTGCGACAACCAGATTCACCATCCAGCTACAATCAGCCACAAACTCCTGCCCCTATCACCTAACGAACTCGAACCATTTCTGCACATAGCACAACAAATCCCTTCCTCTACAATCTGTCACAACCAATTCGCATCTCCTCACTAACCCTATGCCTTCACTATCACAACAACCACCTACCTGCCTTCTCCGACAACCCGAACTACCCCTACATCCTAACTTCCTCACCAATCAAACTGAAAACCAACCTGTTAAAAACTCCTCCAAATGAGAACCCACCAGCGCCTCCCATATCAAATTCACCAACCGCAATTTCAGCAACCCATCGACCAGAACTACCTTAAATCACCATTGGCCTCACCTTCATCGCTTGAAATTTCAATCACAATCACCCACTGCCGTAACCCAGTCCAATCATGACCTAACTCCAACAACAATCGCCGATTCACAAGCCGAACAGACATTTCCAGATCTCGACAACAAAGCAAACGGGGCTCGACATGTAGGCAAACAGCAGCGAAATTGGAGGTGAGAACGAAATGGGGAACGAAGCTTGTCTGAGATCACTACCAACCTTTGAAAAAAGGATGAGATTTTGTTTTTGGAAGAAAAAAAAGAAACAAAAATATGATTTGGAAATTAGGGATTTGGAAATTGGGGGTGAGAACGAAAATGATATGGAAAGTAAAGCGGGAAAACAAAAATTTGGAGCAAATTGTAGCGATGATCCAGTTTAACAATCGGATTAAATGTAGACCGTTGGATCGTATTCATGCGGATTGCTAATTTTATTAATTTTTTAATCTGAATACATCTATAGCAACACTATATAAAAATGTTGCATCGTGTTACACTTTTTTAGCTAGAGCAACACATTTTTATGGCTAAGGTAATACCATAAATACAACGTTGCAGTAGGACCAAAATTTTATATCTATCGCAACATTTTAGCTGGCAACACCTTGCAAAAATGTTGTAGAAGGTCATTTATGGCGTAGTGCTAAAATAGCGTTAGGTCGTGAGCGACCTAAGACTTCAACCTCCAACGACTTATTTCCAAGTCTTAGCTCATTACTCTCGAACCCGTTAGATCTTAGCTCTTTTCCTGGTGACATGTTAGGTCGTTCCCACGACCTATGCCTTAGCTCGGTAGGTCGTATGCGACCTAAAAACAAGTTAGGTCGTTTGTGACTTAAACTGTCTCTATGTTGCACTGCCACGTTAGGTCGCAAACTCGAGACAACTTCTTCCCCTGATTTCCAGTTAAGTCGCAGCTTCTCCTCTCGTGACTCCTTAGGTCGAGGACGACCTATAACTTCTTGGTTAAGGCGTATGCGACTTAAATCCTTAAGTCGTGTGCGACTTAGACCTTCACTTCTGTCCTGAGCTGCATCAGAAATTGTGTTGCCGATGCCCTAAGTCATAAGCAACAAGCAGTTGTTTCTATGATGATATCCGAATGGAATGATTTCGAGACTTTGTCCACTTGTGAGATTCGAGATCGTGAATCCAATTCATGTTCATCTCTTATTTTGTGTAGCCTTGAGGCTCATCTATCTCTTTTAGACCGCATCCTTGAAGCTCAAAAGCAAGATCCTGAATTGGATCATCTTAGCCAAAGTTGTAGGGATAAAATTGATGTTGATGGTTTGAAAGACTTTGAAATCGATGCTCGTAGAGGTATTCGAAACTTTGGTAGACTTATCGTGCCGAATATTAGTGATCTTCGTAAAGACATTTTAGAAGATTCTCATCGTTCTAAATTTACCATTCATCCCAGTAGTAGTAAAATGTATGCGGACATGAAATGACTTTATTATTGGGATGGAATGAAATCTGATATTGCTAACTTCATTAAGCGTTGCATGACTTGCCAACTCGTTAAGGCCGAGCATCAAAGGTCCGGTGGGTTATTGCAACCTTTAGACATTCTCGTTTGAAAGTGGGATCAAATTTCCATGGACTTTATTGACAGTCTTCCCCGTTCTCGTTCAGGTCATGACAGTCTATGAGTGATTGTAGATAGACTTACAAAATCGGCCCATTTTATTCCCGTTCGGTCCAATCGGACCGTATCTCTTTTGGCCAAACTCTATGTTAAAGAAATTGTTAAATTGCATGAAGTTCCTACTTCTATTGTTAGCGATTGTGATCCATTATTTACTAGTGGATTTTGGAAGGGTCTTCAAAAAGCTTTGGGAACGAAGCTTAATTTTTGCACCGCTTATCATCCTTAGTCCGATGGACAAACAGAGCATGTGAATCAAACTCTTGAAGATCTCCTTCATGCTTGTGTTCTTGATTTTGGTGGAAGTTGGGAAGATCGTATTTCTCTTGTTGAGTTTTCTTATAATAATAGCTTCCAGTCTAGTATAGGTATGGCACCTTTCGAGGCACTCTATGGAAGGCTATGCCGATCTCCTTCATGTTGGTTTGAAGCCGGTGAGAAGCTAGTTTTAGGTACAGATTTTATTTGTGATTTCACAGAAAAGATTGACCTTATTCATCATAGGATGAAAGAAGCTCAAAGTAGACAAAAAAATCTTATGCCGATAACCAAAGAAGGAAATTAGAATTTTCTGTGGAAGATTTGGTATTTATTCGTGTTTCACCTATGAAGGGTGTTGTGCGTTTCATTCGATCGGGAGAGTTAGCACTTTGATATATTGGCCCATTTCCCATCACCGAACGCATTGGTTCCGTGGCTTATCGCCTTTTATTACCGGCTCAATTTTCTGCTATTCATAATGTATTCCACGTTTCTCAACTACGAAAATGCCTTAGAGATTCCGATTCTATTCTTGAGTCTGGTGTTATTGAAGAAATTGAAGTTTCACCTAATTTGACTTATGAGCAACATCCTGTTCGTATCATTGCTACGGAGCTTAAACGCCTTCATAATAAAGATGTTCTGCTTGTGAAAGTTCAATGGTCCTCAAATCCTAAGGATTGTTCTTAGGAATCCAGAGAACACATCGAGCGAACACATCCGGACTTACTCTCTCATGCTCTTTAAGGTGAACTTCTCACTTAAAATTTTTCTTTTGTGTTGTTATGCCTTAGAGTGGTTGTTACTCTTTATTTTCTTCTTAAGTATTGCGAGGACACAATTTCTTTAAGGAGGGGAGTCTGTAACAACCCGCATATTTTACGATTTTATATTTAATTGTTTTGTTTAAATATAACATCGTTTGTTGAATTTAAAGTTTGAAATGTTACTTTTTGTAAACAGTCGAATCCGGACTCGAGACCTCTTCCATTGAGTTCAAAATGACGTTTACAACTTTTTGAGTATAAACATTGGTATGTTTGGAGTTGATTAGGATTTTGGTATTTTCATTTGGGTTTTGGGTTTGGTTCTAGCCCACTAACCCAATAAGTGAACCCAAACTTCTCTACCAAATACCCTAACTCCTCCACTCTTCATTCATTTTACACCTCATTTCTTAACACTCTAGCTAAAGAGAAAAATGGCGGAAAAGATAGGAAATTAAAATTCCTAAACCCTAGATTATTAGGAAATTCAAATCCAAGTTCCAAAATCAAGGAGAAGCTTAGGTAAGCATCCTCTTCATCTTCTCCATCTCAAGCTCTCTTCAATTTTCAGAATTTCCTATAACCTAACTTAGGAAATCTTTGCATGTGATATTAGATTGGAGATTCTAGAGGTGAAGTTGAAGAGCGATTGACCTTGCTTTGTTTTAGAGCTTCTCATTTCCTGTTTTTGGGTTTAAAGGTGAGTTTTTGAACTCACATCTATGTCTATAGCTTTCATTGTTGTTAGGTATGAATTCCTAACATCTATTTAATGTTCATTTGCTTTTGAATTGAATTGGTTTGACGAATTTTCCAATTTTTGGTATTTTGAAGTCAAAATCTATGAAATTCCTACTATGGATGTTTGGACATGTTGTTTAGAGTGTATTGAAGAGCCTGTAGGGCTGCGTTGTCGCTAGGCATAAATCCCTAGCCGCTATCGCTCGTTCGATCGCTTCCGAACCGATTTGGCCATCACTGGCCTAGGAAAATTTTGCCCTGAGCTTCAGCTCAGACGTCTGGTAAAATACTCAAACATCCGAGGCAAAGGAACAAACGTTCCAAATCTTAAGCTCAGACATCTGAGTGGTCTAGAAAAATTCCAGACCTTTAGCTCAGACGTCTGGGGAGAACCACCAGACGTCTAGCGCTGTTAAAATCTGGTACTTTGCCTGTTTTTATGCGAATTTCCATTTTTATCCATTTTTGTCGATCCGGTTGGTTGTTGTCATTTATTATCGACTTTGATGACTTCTTTTCTGGATTTTTGGGAATATCCATTTGATGGATTCGATACCGATTTTCTTGGTTTTAATTCACATCGTCGTATGTGAATTTTTGGTGATAGATTGTTTTTTTACAATCATTTCTGTGATTTGTCACTTTAAAATACAAAGGTTTCTATACCAGTAGTAAATACTCAAACTCTTTCACAAAAACGATTTTTAACACTACTTTTAAATACAAAGCTCGATTTTAAAATCGTTTTCCAATCTATTAGTATATACAAACCTTTACCTCATTCGTATGAGAAATCTAATTAAAAGGCTTTGCAAAACAAGTGGTATGAAACACTTACGTTTACTTCGTCGGTTAATTCTTGGACTTGTTCGATTGAAATATCGTGACAATCTTCGAGTGGAAATCTGCAATTTGTTTGTAAATATTTAAGTTAAGCCAGTGGTTATGGGACATGAAGCTAAACTCATTTATTTACTAGCTTAGTGTAATTTACACTTCTTTTTGATCAATGATGATCATTTGGTATTTTCGAGTGGAAATCTACAATTTGTTCGTAAATATTTAAGTTAAGCCAGTGGTTATGGGACATGAAGCTAAACTCATTTATTTACTAGCTTGGTGTAATTTACACTTATTCTATGGAGCTTCGGCTCAATTTTATGGGGTAGTGACCCATGGTCTTTGGACCGTTCATGGAGCAAACGGTTCAATGAGTTGGTGCATGGGACGTATCTTTTTAGGTGCGTCGATGTTTGACTCAATTAGTCTGTGCATGGGGCATATCTTTTTAGGTTCGTCGATGTTCGGCTGTGCATGGGGCGTATCTTTTTAGGTGTGTTGATGTTCGGCTCATTTTATGGGTTAGCGACCTATGGGATAGCGTCTCGTTTATGATACACGTGTTGGTGAGTTTTCATGCTCCCGTTTATGATAGGCCTCCCCTTTTTTGTGATTCTTGGATTTCTAATTGATGATTTATGGAATTTTTGTTTCACCAATTTTTGTGATTTTCATTGATAAGTTTTATCAACATTTGAGGTTTGGTGAATAAAATAAAGAATATGACATTCTTTTTGGTGTATGAGAAAATTTGAGATATTGTATGATTTTTGTGGTTATCATATATTTTTGTCATATCTCTTATCCTATCTCATTTTGTATGATATTTATAGCTAGACTGATCCGTTTATTATTTTTCTTCTTAAATAATACTCGGGTCAGACCGAGATGTTTTAGGTGCTTCCACTTGACTTTTTAGCAGGGACTATCTTTTGACTTTTGGCTAACTACTTTAGCTTAGTAGTTTTTGCTTTTATACATTCGAGATAGAGACTCATTGATGTATACATATTCTTTTGTGATGTAATGGATCTTGTATGACCACCACTTTGATGTACACTTCTATGTGTTATATTCATATATGTTTCCGCCTTAGTGATATGAATATCTGTGACCGATTTTGTGTTATGCTTATTTTATATTTATTTCCGAAGGCCACACAGCCTCTGTGTAGTAGCATTGAGTTTGCATTTGATATGTCATATTTCCTCTTGAAATGAAATGCATGACATACTATTTGAAATATAAGTACTCGCACAAAGCAATTACACAGATGGTCGCTCCTTAACAGCCTTATTCTTCATACTAATTGACGGCGTTGCCCAGTAGTGTCCTTGGTTAGTGTGAGTATAGAGGTGGGGCGTCACAGATATGGTATGATGTACAAATCCCCAATAGATATCAAATACACTATCAAATTATGATTTTTGATAATTATATCCAAAGGGATATGATCTGTTGGTTGCAAAAGTGTCTTTATGATAAAGACAAATGCAGTTGGAATATAGTGAGCCAAATTGTTAAGAATGTTACCATGAATTTCAATTATTGAAATTAACATAACAAATTAACCATTCGATGTGCTCAAGTTGATTTGGATTTTAGTCGCAAAATTATCAACTAGCATGAGTATGTTTTGGTATATATGTATTGAAACAGAAAGTTCTGAATATAGAATTAGACTAGTCTATTTGACCACATAACAACAAAAGTGTCTCGAGTTCAGTGGACGCGATATTGAGTTTGTGTGTTTTTGGATATGATTCGAGAATAGATACAAAAGTATCTTTCTAAAAAGCATCAAAAATTGAACAAGTGTTTTGATAGATATATCAAATAGTTTGACTATCAATCAAAATGCAGAGGAAGCATGTGTTCATAAGAAAGAATGTTAAAATGTACATAGATTTCTAAACATAAGTGAACAACATACTGCTAATTGGTAATGATGTACTTGTGTTAAAATAAGTTTTAGTTGTTTTAGTACTTGATGTTGGATTTCCAAATAATGTCTTTTACGGTAAGAATAAAAGATATTGGGAATGACCCAAAACAATATGCAAGGACTCCTTATTAAAATGTTTAATATGGAACATGTAAGATGAATTCCTTATGCACTAGCAATATGAATTATCATACATGTTATGTTACCTATGATATTGTGATTTATTTATGTATTTGATACATGACGCAAATATCAAATCCAAATTGACATCACTTAATGGTTGTTCGGGGTGTTCTCGTGTATTTATAAAATACTAGAGAATTGTTACAGAAACAACAAAAATCCTTATGAAGGAGTGTTCGTACTTAAACATTCATAAGTGATATTAAGTATAATATTTCAATAATAAATTCACGTTAAGAATCTTTAAGTTGGAAATGTTCCAAATGAAAAACTATGGCTGATTCAATGAAAAAGGCTAAGTCTCCTTGTAACAATGTATACAAATATAAATGCACAAATTTATAACTGAGCTAAGGGTGATTTCAAATGTCGAGAATCTGATAACATTGTTTTATAATGACAATGTCACGATATAGTTCATAACATAACTTAGAGCTCACTGGAATACAAAATCTGAACTGTTCCACATGATAAAGGTAGTTTATCAACATTTAAAGAGTTGATTAACATAGAAGATAATTGAAACATAATAGCTTACCTGTTCACTAAGGGACTAACCCAGTTGGTTTTAAAAAATCAATTGGAGAAGTTGTAATAAGAATCCATAATTGACCTCTAGTGCAAGTGGAAAATTGATAGAGTTAGGGGTTTTCCCTAGGGGCAATCATGTAATTTGTTACATACATCTAACTCGACAACCAATCTTGTTCAAAATAAAAGGGGTTTTCTTTCTGATTATATACATGATATAATGTGTTACATTAATTAATTAATTTAATTAAAAGTATATTTAATAGAAAATCCATAAATGTTATGTTTTGTGACAGTAGTTACAAAGTGTTATAACCATGAGTAATTTACTATAATGAAAATAAATATATCATTTTAAATGTCCCTAATCAAGATGCATCAAGACTGCATATTGATGTATCCGTTGAGACTAGATTATGTAATGCTCTCCAAATATTAGACGGTGTATTACACAAGACTGTTAGGGGTACCAAGGGGTTACGTATTGGTAGTTACTGGATAGGTATGGAAAGACTCACTCAATAGTTTTCTATTGCTTAATATAACTAAGGTCAAATAGAAGATATCGATGCAACTGATTTACACAGTTCTCTCGATTTGAGAATACTGTTGATCTTCAATATGGAAGCTCCGCTTTAATTATAGTCAAATTGTGGCAGGACGTCCATTGAACGATTGTAGTTGGATCGATTGGAAAGCATTGGAAGTGAAACACTATTCAAAAAAGGATTTATCTCCTCAGTTATATGAGGTAAGTATCACGGTCAACTTAAGTCAACTCAAAGCCAAAGTCTCTGGCCAGAGCATTTTGTTTAATAATAATTGTTATTATTGAACCAAGGACTTTGTGTTTGATTTTAGAGTTGAATGTGGACGATATTGGAATTTTGACCATTACCAAATTCCATAAGTCCAAAGTGATATGGTTTTGACGAAGAGAATTGGTATAAATAAAAGTCATAATTCGGTAATGCTTAACAAAGCAAAATTGGAAATACTGAGACTACGCAATAAATTTGGCCAAAACATCACCCTATCTGCTAAGTGATGTGTAAACATTATTATTTAAAATAGTTCGATATTAATCACTGACCAAATTTACACATAATGAATCATACAGCCAAAGCGATGAATTCTCCTTTAACCAAACAATTTAATTAGTTTGTTATTGTTATAAGTTGATTAAATTAATTAATATTTATGAAATATAATTATAAATTTTGATTTGATGATTAAAATATTATCAAATATATTTATAACAGTTATAAATATATTAATCGATATTTGATATCGATAATCAGTAAATTAGATTTAATTGCATAATATTTTATTTAGGCTCTAAATGGTTTTAAAGCCCGTTAAGGGCTGATGGGACTGGCTCATATAAGGGTAATAAGCGGCCTAATGATGGGGTTAGAGAGCATTGAAATGGATTACTAAGATGGGAGGAGAATGAATAAAAGATTAAATCCAAACTTTTCCTTTATCTTCCTCTATATAAATATCTGCACCCTCATCTTTTTTTTGACTTTGAAGCCTTCATATCATTTCATTTATGGCCGACCTCTCCTCTCTGTCCCTCTTTTATATCAATTTCAAATTAAATCAAATTTAGTGCTTATCGATAGTTGGTAGTGAACAGTTCAAGGACTAGCACTCTTTTGGGATGGAAATCATTTCAAGGAGTTTACATCATCGTTTCAAGGTATCCTTAAGGGCTTTGGCTACAAGGTACAGTCCTAATATGATTAAAAAATAATAAATTTTGTCATTATAATAATACATCTTTAGGTAGCACCACTCAGAATTAATATAAACCATTTTATTATTATTTAAATAATTAATATATATAGTTTAAAATTCTAAATAACGATTTAACAAGTATAATATTTTTGCCAGGAAGAAAATATTTTTTTATTTATATAATATTTTAGATAATATTTAAATCGATTAATCATATAAATTATTATATAAATTCATATATATATATATATTAAAAATATGTTTTGTATTTTATAAAATTATATTAATGCATATTATACTCTCGGCTTAAATTAACAAAAGCCATTTTTTATACTTTTAAATATTTAAATATAAACCAAAAATTAGAAAATAAATTTTAAATTGTTTTAAATCATAAAATTATATAATAAATTTTCAAATTATACAATTTTTCTCTAAAATTTTACTAGAAATTTAATATTCAAATTTTAATTCAAAAAATATATTTTTTATTAATATTTAATAATTTAATATGCTTTTATAAAAATATGCATATATATTTAAAATTAAAAATTAAGAAAAAAACATTGATCCATGCGAAAGACTAGGTTGTTATATGTTTAAATATGAATTATTTTTATGATTTTATATATATTAATATATATTTATTATTACACACACATATATATGTATTTAACACATATATACATACATATGTTTGTATGTATGTATATACTATATTTATATATGTATCGGTTTCGGCATTATAGCAATTTTTTTTAATTAATATATTTTGTAGATGATTTAAACATATTTATATAGTTATAAATATATACATATAGTTAATATTTTTTGTTTATGTTTATGTGTATATATATATTTATGTTTATATATTTGTACAAAATTATATATAAATAAAATTTTTGTTTACACACACACGTGCACGCACGCACACACATATATTGTAATATTTTATTTATAAAAGAAAAAGTATATATACACAAACATACATATAGTTGCATATTGGATAATCTAACGTGTCCGTTGCGATGTAAATCCTAATATCTATATACAGATATGTTGAACCTTGCATGGATTGTTATGTTACACATGCACACACTTTTATATGCGTATATGATATACGTATATACTTAATATAATATAAATTAAATAATACAATATTATTTTTTAAATTTAATAAAATAAAAGATTTTATAAATAAAATTTAGAAATGTTTTAAATAAATTAGACTTTATAGGGATAATAGAGATAATATCATAATTTTTTTTTGAAATTCACCTATAACTTCTGCTGTTGCTTGATCTAGTTCCAACGATAACTTTAAAGGGTTTAATTGTAATTACAATTTAGAATGGGATGTTGATTGTAATTACAAATAAATAATCATTAAATTAAATGATTATTCATGAAATAAACTATTTAACTTTCCCGTGATCAATAATAAATTTAGACTATTAAATCACAACTTGAAATCCGTAATTCATTAGTTAACAATATATATATATATATATATATATATATGAATTATTCTTATTAAAATATTAAAAGGTTAGAATAACGAGTCACATAAATATTCCCCGCTAATTTTTTTTATTAACACGAAGAATTATTTGACTATGGAATTATATACATGTATATAAATTATGCCCATAACATAAATATATTGTAACGACCTGGTATTTTGAACCATTCGCATCCGCACATGTCGGACTTTAATTGCTCAAAACAACAAATTGTTAGTTTATATTTGGCAAAATTTAGCATATACAGTAAGTAAATCAATCACAGACACAGAGTAATATAACAATAAGCAGCAAAATAGATAAATAATAGTTCATGAAGCTACTATATAAACATTAGAGTTTAAAATAAAATACAATAGAAATATCAAATACAGAGTGGTCTCAAGTACAAAAGTAACTACAAGACTGAATAGAAATAACTGGAAACAACTGAAAGCTGACTAGATATATGATAGATCTTCAAGCAAAGCTCCAAACTCCAAAGGTGAGTCTCAAAGGCTGTGACACTCAGTCTGACCCGAGCATAAAGCAAAACACAAAACACTCGAGTCAAGATTAACATTCTTATATCAGTAAATTTAACGCAAGTGAAATGTCAACTGAAATACAAGTAACTTAAAGGATATTTGCGATGCCCATACTCTAAGGATCCATGGAACTATCTACTATGTAGTAATATACGCTATTATAATATGTCTATAGTAAAGTAAATTATTAAAAAAGCGTTAAGGCGTTACCCATATCCCCCTTAACACATTTTATATATTCCCATAGTACATAAGTGGTATATAAGTTATATTCTGTAATAGATATTAAAAGTATATATAGAGTTTATATAAGATTATTGTTTTATGTTGTATATATATACATGTGATATGTTTGTATATCTATATAAGTATTTATTTCAAAATATATTATGTATATATGTTTGATTTTTATATATGTGTTTTAAGTTAAATCAATGATGTTTTTTGAAATACATATATATTTAATTTAATATATGTTTGAATTTAGAATATGATTATATATATATATATATATGTATAGTTATATATATAAGTTCACTTATACTATTGATCTTCATCAAATCCAGTTCATCGTGCCTTGCTCTTATCTCGCCGATGTCCTATTTGGTCGCAACATCTTTTGATGTGCTCGTGTCCGTATCCGTGTACGTGTCTGTGTCACTGTTCCCATTCTCATCGTTCTCTAGCCTCGAAATGTGAGAAATCACTCACAATTAACGTTCTTATATTTATTAAATTTTATTTCACTTGAAATGACAATTGAAATATGCTGCTAGATTTAACTGTTAATTTTTAAATTGCTATATATGATATGCTATTATCTGTAATTGTTCACCTACGAGATATGACACCATATCTTGTTGTTTATATTTTATTTTATTTATCACTGATGATATATTCCTGTTGTTGATATGTTATATTATTATCATAACTGTTCTCACTCTGCAAGTTCCCTGTTAATGTAGAATTCCCTATGGATTGAAATGATACATACCCGAACGATTTTTTAGAATAGGGGAAAATCGTTATGGGTTGAAATGATAAACCCAAGCGATTTTCATTGATTTTAAATTTGGGGATTGCGGGTTGAAATGATATATACCCGTAGATATTTAAATTGCAGATTGAAATGATAAATATCCATATCACTTGACCATAGGAAAGAAAATTATATACGGACACCGGTGGTCTATATTTTTAAAATGATTTCCAAACTTTGAAATGAAATATATGGTTTTAATAGATATTGATTTTTAAAAATAAAATATTGTAACAACCCAAAAATTTTAGTAAATATTTTAAATTTATTTTATTTGAAGACTTTGATTTTTAATCATTTTATTTGAATTTTTGAAATTTTTTCCAATGTATTTTGTATTTGTTTACATTTTTATTTTCCAAATATATTTAATTAGTGATTTTCTGTAAATATTATATTTTTGTCAAACTTTGACTTTAGTTGAAATTTATAATTTGAATTTTTATGTTTAATCTTTTTCTTTGAAACAGTATTTATTTCTGATATCCGTTCTGCTTTTCGTTTCGTCAAATTCCGTTTGAAACTTTTTAAAATTTGATAAATTCAGCGTTTTACACGAAATTTTTATCTGTATTTCTATTATTCATTTTATATTTTATTTGTCATCTTTTATTTTGTTTTGGGCTTTGAATTTTAATTATATGAATTTGTTTGGGTTTAGACTTTGATTTGGGCCTTGGAAATACTAAGAGACTTTAGTTCATTTGCCTTTTCATTTGCCAAACTCTTCATTTTCTAGTCGCTTCTTTTCTTGGCCGTAAACTCACTTCCCATTCTTTTTTCTTTTTCACATACAAAAGAAACTATTTATGTTCATTTTCCATTTGCTTTCACCTGAGAACAAAATTGTAAGTTTTCCATGGCTCCTTCCTTTCCTGTTCTCTTTTTTCATTTTGTTTTCACTTTGTCTCAAGGAAAGTGCTCGGCCTCTACCCATCCTCCTCCTCCACCGACCACCACCATCACCTCCTCCTCCTCATCTTCCATGGCCAACATCCCTCCTCCTCTGACTAGTCACTGCCATGGCCACCATGATGAACATCCACCACAAAACTCCAACTAAGCACATAGCCGACCACATTAACCATCACCATCTCCTATTTTGCCTCGGCCTCCACACCTATTTCCACCACCACCTCTTGCTTGCCATGACCAGAGCCTGCCTAGCCGTACCCTATGCACCACCTGACCCAAACATACATGGACGAGCCATGCTTGACATAGGACCGAGCCTAGGTGCAACCAAACTCCCCTTTTACCTTGACCCTTTACATTCCTTGCCTTGTAAATCCACTCTCTTCACATTCCCAAACCTAGGCCGAACCATTTACCTCAGATCTGAACTAGGCCGAGCACCACTAGACCATGGTCAAGCCACCTTGGGTTGTAGCCGAGCCACTTGCATTGGTTAAGCCAATGATTGTTCTTTTGATTAATATTTATTTATTGTTTTGGTTTATATTCTTTTGTAAATTATATTCTTATGTATGTTATATATTTTGGTTGTTACAAGATCTGGATCTTACTTCTCCATCCACTCGTATTTGATTCGTGCTTTATCGTGCTTTCGGGAGTTGTTTGTCTTGTGTTTGATTTAGATCTCTAGCTTTAGAGGTGAGTTTTATCACTCTAGACATATGTACTTATATTATTGTGAAATGATGGCAGGTGAAGCTGTATAAATTGATATGATATTCATACTTGCCTGTGATATATTTATATGATGATAAATGCTGTTTTATACCTGTTACATCATCTGTTATTATTTTATATGTTTTACTGTTCATTTAATTATTGCTTCTCACACTGCAAGTTCCCTGTAGAATAGAATCACTATGGGTGGAAATGATACATACCCGAACAGACTTTAGAATAGGGAAAAATTGTTACGAGCTGAAATGATAGGCTTGGGCAATTTTTATTTATTTTATTGACTTGGGATTGCGGGTTTGAAATGATGGAACCCGGATTTTTCTTTTTAAGTTACGGATTGAAATGATATATTATCCGTATCACTTGACTTAGGTTAGAAAATATTATACAGACCCGTGGTTATTATATATATTTTCTGGAAAATTTTAAGTACTTTTAAATGTAAAATATGATATTTTGACTTAAATTTGGATTTATTTGATTTAGTTAAAGTGTAGTGATTTTTCTATAAGTTAAAATATGTAAGTAAATAAATGGTTAAATTGTAATTTGAAAATATAACTTAACTTGAAAATTTGAGATTTGGTTTGAAATGGACGTTTAAGTTAAGTTAAATAAATGGAAGTTAAGTTTTATTCATGAAATGGCATTTTAAAATAAATTGTTAAGTTAATTGTTTAAAATACAAAGAATAAGAAAATAGTGCACTTTGATTTAATAAGTGAATCATTGTTAAAATTTGGATATTTATTAATAAAATTTTATTGTATAAAATCATAAGTAAGAAAAAAGGTTATCCAAATGACCATTTTTGAAGTGGAAAAATATGGTTTTATAAGTTAAAATGGTTGAAAATCGAAGTTTATTTGTTTCTGAAATTTTATAATAAATCTGGAATTACAATCGGTAGCACTTCAGAAATGCTGTCGTTCCTAAAACTAACTAAAAATCTGAAGTAAATGATACTGCAGCACTTGGTAAGTGCTGTGGTTGATGACAGTAAACTATAGACTAAAATAACTAAAAGGGCTACTGTAGCACTTGATAAGTGCTGTTGTTTGCTGAAATGAAGATATTTTCAAATGAACACTGAACTACTGTAGTAGTTTTAAATGCTGTCTTTTCTGAAATGAACTGTTTTCCAATATAACTTACCGCAGCATTTTCTAAGTGCTGCGAATGGTGAAATTTCAATGTTTTGAAGTATTTAACTGAATAAACGAGCTTCAAAAATGCTAAATTTTTGGGAATTGAATATTTGATTTGAAAGAATAATTACTTTATTTTTAAATGGTTTAAATGAATTATTTTGATTGGAAATATAAACCATTTTGAAAAGTATAACCACGGGTTATAATAACAATTGGTTTTTAAAGAGACCGTGATCGGATATGGACATACTCTCTATCGATACCGAAAACCACTTTAACAACCGTGTATGCGGTGGAGATTCCAGAATGAAGTAGGATAGAGGCGACGATCCTATGAGGTATATACGTGGACCCGACTCCCGTGAGTTGGCATAAGGTGGCTAAAACAGGAGCGATTGATGGGCCAATGAGGTAGCACCTCTGATCGGACACACTTCTTCGATACCATTCTATTACTTTTGTGATTGACTGGGTGCACCCCTTGATTTTGGGAGTGTGGCTCGAGGTGGGCGGTAGTGGCTGTTATGCCTTACCACCAGCCCGGATGCGTAATTGGTATATCTACCCTGGCATTGCCTAGTTGTGCCGTGTCACCTACCCTAGCGAGCTTTACTACTAGTTTGGTTTTATGCCGTAGCCTGTGGAGTATTGAAGGTAGCTCCCGATCTAGGGGTATGTTGATACTGGATAGACTACTGGGACTATTATGTGTTAAGGGGGATATGGGTACTCCTTAACGCTATTTAAAAGTAAGTTTACTTTACCTTAGACATTATTATAATAGCATATTTTACTACATACTAGATGGTTTAACGGATCCTTAAAGAATGGGCGATCCCAAGCATTCTTTAAGTTACTTGTGCATCTCTATTACAGTTCACTTGAGTTGGTTTACATTGTATAAGTATGTATGTCCTGACTCGAGTGTTTGTGTTTTATTTACGCTCGGGCCAGCCTGAGCATTACAGCTTTGGAGTCACCTTCTAGAGCTAGAGATTTCTGGAGTTTATTAGTCTATCTAGTTGTCTTTTCATTTCAGTTATTTCGTTCAGCTTTGCTTTTGTATTTGTGAACTTATGTACTCAGACTCTGTTATATCTGTTTTTCAGACTATGTATTTTGTACTTGTTTTGAGACTATGTATTGTAGTGGCTTCATGAACCACTATTTATTTTATTTTCCGCTGCGAGTTATTCTGATATTCTGTGTTTGTGATTCTGTGATTGGTTTTATTTGCTCCAAATTTATTTACAATATATTGTTTTGTATTATTCAAGTCTGACATGTGTGGATTTATTGTCGATTTGAATGGTCCAAAATAGTGGGTTGTTACAAATATAGATTTTAAAATAATATGTTTTGGAAATTTTAACTTATAAGTTAGTTTTGAAAAATGTAATTTCAAGATTTTACTTATTTTAAATATATACAAAATAAGATTTAATATAAAATAAATTTAATAATAAAATTTAATTTGATAAAAATTTAATTTAATTAGTTTATAATATGTTTAAGTATTTATTTAAACTTATATTAATATTTTAAAATAGATTTTTTTTAAATTTAATAATAGAGGTTGGGAAGATAGATTATTGTTGATGTGGAATTTAAATTGGTTAATAATTGAAATTAAGAAAAAAATTAATTTAAACTTATTAGTTTTGAGATTTTGAAAAGATATGATTACAACTTGATTTGATAAAAAGTGATTAAATGAATATTCTCAATTTTGAATAAAATTGAGATTGAATATTTAATATTGATTTAAATATATAAATTGGGATTTAAAAAAATTGTTATAAAAATGGTTAAGGGAATAATTTCCAATTTGAATAGATTTAACGTTAAATGTTGAAATATAAATGAAATTTATATTGTAAATGTTTGAATATTTAAACTTGAATCTTTGAACTTTAATTTGAAATGGTTAAACTGGAATTGATTTAAATTGAATTTTGGAATTTAAGATGATTTAAATCGATTTGCGAAATTGGAGGAAACTAATTTTTTTATACAGTATTTCATTATATATATAAACTATTTTAATTTATAAATTATTTTAATATATATACTATTTTCAACATCTAAACTGTTCAGGTGGAAAGTGTTATGATTTCAAAGTGTTATGGTTTCAAAGTGTTATGATTTCAAAGTGTTATGATTTCAAAAGTGTTATAAATTTTGAAAGTGTTACATTTTGAAAATGAATATTATTTAAAGTGAATAATAATATCGAATTGATATGGTTTTGAAATGAATATGATATTTTGATATGAAGTATGGACTATTTAAAATGAAATGACCACGGTGTGAATAAGCGTTTGGTTGTTAAAGAGACCGGGATCAGATATTTTCATACTCTCTGCCAATACCGAAAACCACTTTAACAACTATGTACGTGGTGGAGATTCCAGAATGAAGTAGGATAGTTTGGTGACGATTCTATATGGTATTTACGTAGCCCTGACTCCCGTGAGTCAGCTTGATGCGGCTAAAACAGGAGCCACGCCGGGCCAAGTGAGGTCATTCCTCCTATCGGACGCATTTCTTCGATACCATTCTATTGCTTTTGTGATTTGATTGGCTGTACCTTTGATTTATGAGTGTGTCACGAGGTGGGCGGTCGTAGCTGCTATGCGTTACCACCAGTCTGGATCCGCAAACGGTATATCTACCTTGGCATTGCCTTGAGTGCCTTGTCGCATGCCCTATCACGCCATCTACGAGTTTGTTTTGTACCATACCTATGGAGTGCCCTCTGATAGCCCTACAGTTTACGGGGGGAGTTACAGTATTGTATAGACTATGGGAATATATAAAATGTGTTAAGGGGGATATGGGTAACGCCTTAACGCTATTTTAATACTTCTACTTTACTATAGACATATTATAATAGCGTGTATTACTACATAGTAGATAGTTCCACGGATTCTTAGAGGATGGAAATCCCAAACATCCTTTAAGTTACTTGTATTTTAGTTGACATTTCACTTGAGTTGAATTTATTAATATAAGAATGTTAATCCTTACTCGAGTGATTTGTGTTTTGCTTTACGCTCGGGTCAGACTGAGTGTCACAACATTTGAGACTCACCATTGGAGATTGGAGCTTTACTTGAAGATCTGTCTTATCTATTCAGCTATTCCAGTTGTTTTGTTTAGAATTTCCATCTGTTTGTATTCGAGACTACATTGTATTTGAGATATTCTGTTGTATTTTATTTCAAACTCTGTTGTTTTATATTGTAACTTCATGAACTACTATTTATCTTTTTCGCCGCTTATTTTTGTAATACTCTATGTTTGTGATTCTGTGATTGATTTATTTACTGTATATGCTAAGTTTTTCCAAATATAAAATTAATAATATGATGTTTTGAACAATTCAAGTCCAACATGTGCGGATGCGAACGGTTCGAAATAGCGAGTTGTTACATTTGAAATGGAGTAGAATTAAATATAAATTGATTTGGAATCAATTTAAAATAGTTGTAAGCTTAAATGATTATTTTAATAAATGAGTAGCGCCAAATTTGCATAGAAAAATTGTTGTTCGACGCAAACGGATGTAAATAGAATTCTATGAATTAATAGAAGTGAAGTAAATTGATTTCTCACTCATTTTGGAATGGATATAATTTGTTTAGTATAAATGTGAATTGAATGCATGTTAGTTTGGTTGTAAATCATTCTGAATTGAATGAATGTTATATGGATTGATTGAAAGTAATCAAATTAATGTCAGAACCTTATAATTGCTTATAATACATGTTTAGCGTGATGGGTTATTGAAATTCATGTGTTGTAATTGTTTAAATAAGTGAAATGTTATTGAATTTGATGTTTTGGTACTTACATGTATAAATTTAGTAAGTACAAGTACCCGGAGGCTGTCGGGCTAGATTTGGGTTGCGTAATTGTGTATAAAGTAAACTTACTTGCTTAATAATGCTTTAAAACGCTAAAATAAGGTACGTTTTTAGATTAAATACTGCAAAATATAAATATTGATATATATATATTTATTTTTCCGACCGTGTGGGTCGATGTATATATATTTATCTCTCTTTTCATATTGCAAAAGGTCCTCCGTACAAAGGAGACTCTGCCAAAAAATTTCAAAAATTTAGGGTGTTGGAAAAAATTTGAATTTTTGGGAAATTTTTTGTTAACGACAATTTGATTTCAAATTGTAATTGAAATAAAGGGTTTGGAATTAGAATAGAAAACTAATCGTTTTGGTTGAAAACTAAAGGATTAGAAATGTGAAATAAGCAAGCTAGCTAAGTGGGTTTTGATAAGTTAATGGATTTGGATCGTTCGTCCTACGTTAGCAATTTCGGGGACGAAATTCTTTTAAGGAGGAGGAATGTAACGACCTGGATTTTTCAATGGTTAATTTTGAATATTTAAATGGTTTAAATATTGGATTTGGGTTATAATTTAGTTAGTAAGATTTTAAAACTGAAAATTCAAGCGATTTCGGAATTTTTGAAAGCGTCGATTTAATCGACGAGTTAAAATAACGATCCGGGGCACAGTCTCAGAATTCGACGAAACCTGTTCCATGGGATCCGTATTAGTGTATTATTTTCAGATTTCAAATTTCATAGTGTTTGAAGTTATCGTTTGGTCATACAGGATATAAACGCATTAAAATTAATATCAGAATTTAATATAATAATTGGGTCCAAAAAGCTATCTTCTCCATACGATCGAACTAGGACTCGAAACCTTTTCCATTGTGTTCGGAATAGGGGTATAACATTATAAATGTCAGGCGGCACGCTTCAATAGGGGTTCAAATTTGCTTGGTATATTAAAAACAAGATATTTGAAAATTATATAATATATATTCATATCAATTTCAACATCAGCCCACAAAACATCAATATCGAGTCACCTTACCCCAGAAAACACGCCACTTACCTATCCTTCGTTCTCCTTTATAAACCATGACCTCCCTTTTAAAAATCAACAGAACGAAAAAAATATTAGTAGAATGAAAATCAATTCGAGAATTATATATATATATATATATATATATATATATATCGAGCCTGCCTTCATACGATTTCAGCCCTAATTCCTAAATGAAATTCGTATCATGGGAAAATCAAAACGTGCCCTTGCTTGGGTGAAGTTGAACGAAGGTCGCAAGGTGACCTGGGGAAGGAGAAATCGGGGCTTTCGCGTGCGGTAACGTGGCGAGGTCTAGTGGGAAGCCGCTGGCGATCGCATGCGTACTTCGAGGTCAGGAAGGTGATGGTGGCAGTAGCGAGCTCGTGATAGGCCGTGGTGCTCAAGGGAGCACGCGTGCAACTTGGAGGGGGGCCCGAGAGCGACGATGGATGGGTCGCGAGTGGAGCCTATGGCGGTGACGTAGGGTCTAGGCGCGTTCTGGCGCACGCTGTGACAATGTGGTGGCGATGATGGGCATTCGTACGCATGCAAGTAGGCTTGGTGTGACGACCGCCCATGACTCCTGCACTGAACCTAGAGAAAGTGCGCTGTAAAGTGTGCCAGGCGACCATGGACGATTGTCAGGGTAAATTTAAACAACAGAATCTATCGTATTACTCACAGCGCATGGACAAAATACAATAGAATATATATGTAGTGAAGCTTCACAGAATAGAATCTCATCAATAAAACTTCATAATAGTTGAATACAACATCTGAATAGTCAATACATCAAGCCTCACTACAAAGCACTCAGAGATTATACAAACAGCGGAACATCCAGTACATATAGTAAGAAAGATAATATGCAATACTCCAGCTCGTCTTCGTCATCAGCAATGTGGAAAGCAAGAACAGCACCTGTCACCTGCTACCTAGTCTGCACGTCCCAAAATGGACGAATAGCCCAAGGCAATAAGAGTTAAAACATAAAGCCTTGAGTCAGACAACAGTCTTAGTGAGCAGTAAATTAACTAAGAACATACCAAAAGAGCATAAAGGAAAAGGAATAGGAATACAACCCTCCCACTCCACCTCTTTCTACAGTGATAGCCCCCAGACACACACTAAGAAGAAGCAAGCATAGCAAAGCATACAATTTAAAGTAAAGCAATAATCACTCGAGTCAAGGGCGATGTTTTCCAAGTACAAACCCCCAAGGCCTAAACCAAGATCAGATAAGCACCCAAAAAATACTGCTCTTGAGACCGAATGACGATACAACCAAACATCCATGACTCTGGCTATCACTGTTATCATTGCCTCAATATCACCGTTAATTGAATGACCGGCACATTCTTTCAGCCATCCATCAAGGGCTAATGGAAAACCCCGGTTCTAGACATAACTCTGCACGTCATCGTGACCCGTGCCTAGGACTATCGAATCTTCCCAGAGTACTTGACTATCAATCATTAGCCTTCAGGGACTATCGAATCTGCCCAACGTACTCTTGCTTTGAGCATGCTAGAACCTTCAACAACGATGAGATCTCAGCCTCCTAGTCATCCTCCTCGACGACTATTTCCATACTAGCTCAAGCGCCTCTCGAGCAAACCATTATCCTCAACTCGAACCATTTCACCGAGTTATCAACATGCTTGGAATGATCCCGTCTGGATTAGACCAAGGCTATCTCATATCATACTTCGCCTCATCATCATCATAGCAAAGTCTTATCTCAACATCATCATCAAATCTATCCATATGAGCTTCATCACCCGCTACATATGCCACGTGCAGCTTTTCCAATTCAAGAGCCTTTCCCTTGGCTTTTGAATCATCTTCGACCATCTTGTCTAAATCAAATCATCAATCATATAATTCATAGCAATCAATCAAGTCAAACATTAATCCAAGTAAACAAGCATTCAAATATGATCTAAATAGACAATTATAACAATAATGGCAATTTCGTAATTAAAGAGTTGAAAGTCTAACAAGCATGAAACATGAGATATATCTCTACAACTTGATGAATGAACTTGCATAGGTTAATCATGTAGTAAAATGGTTGTCAAATCATCATGAACAATGGATCTATATGGATCTACACTTAGGTTTACAAAAATGCATGGAAATCACTACTTTAACACCAAATCAAGCCAACGATCCGATATACTCCTTTGGATCCGTGTGAGAGATAATCACCACTCACCAAATCACCAAAACAACTCAAAAGAAACGCACTTCAGATCTGGACAGCGAAGGATCTAACTCGATCTATCACGAATCCGCTTCAAACGATGAAATCACTCTTCGATGGATGAAGATCTTCAATCTAAGCCTTTGAATCTTCAATTTGATCTTCAACTTGGATGGATGGAATCACTAGATAAGAGTGGAGAAAAGAAGTGAAGAAGTGTAGAAGTCGAGCTCTCAAAATGGCAGCACTTCGTCGCTTCGAAATCTGGATCCCAAAAAGTGAGAAATGGACGAGTATTTATAGGCAGAAAACCCTTAAGTCGTCCGCCTCCATAAGTCGTTCACGACTTAACTGCCTCCGACTTATAACTTTCCGACCTAACAGACCATACGACTTACGACCTAGCAGCTTAACTCCTAAGTCGCTCGCGACTTAACACATACTCGACTCAGCAACAATGCCGCCTTAACGAGTCAACTGGGATACGACCTACGACTTATAAAACCTTGCGACCTAAAAACCCCACGACTTATCTAATCTGCGACTTACGACTTAGTAGAGGCCACGACCTAACTCTCAGCGACATAACATTCTCCGACCCAATGACTTAGCATAAGCACGCGACATAGCTACTACACGACCTACCTAACAGAGCCTCCGACTTAGCAACTCACACGACCTAGCTGGGTTACGACCTAACACAGATACTTCCTTACGACCTAACCACAACTCCGACCTAACGACCTAACTCAACCCATACTTACGACTTAACTCCTTAAGTCGCTCACTACTACTTAGGTCGTTGCTGACCTAACTATGCCAACTCAATAACCGCTAGGTCGCCAACTCTCTTAACTCGCCAATGCCTATAGGTCGTTAACTCTTATGTCGGAAACCCTTAGGTCAGTCAAGTACTATAGGTCGTCCCAAACTCATAAACGACCTAAACCAATACAACTTATCTTCCATACGACCTTTCCCAATCCTTAGGTCGCCTACGACATAACTTCCTACACGACCTTATCACTTAACTCGCCGATTCTCTTAACTCGGTCAGTCTTCTTAGGTCGCCCCTATTCCTTAAGTCGGTCACTCGACCTAAGCCACCCCATACGACCTAAACCACTACCCCCAACTTCCTTAGGTCATCGCCGACCTACCCCTTAGGTTGTTCTCCCCTAAGTCGGTCACGACTTAGGACTTGAACAAAATTCTGCCCAAAATCTGAAATGACTTAACAACGCTAAAATTCCAAATTTTACGAACTTTTCGATCCGTAAAAATACGGGTCGTTACATTCTCTCCCCCTTAGGAATTTCGCCCCCGAAATTCCAAACAAACAAGGCAATCAAAGACTATTCTGCACGCCTACCATCCATAGCAATCAACAAACCATGCATCCAATTCTAGCTTAGCGTACAGAATTCTAACACTAGAACAAGTTACAATATCGTGAGATGACACGACACCTTAGGTCCATACCTTGAAGAGTTCAGGATGAGCTGCCTTCATCCTCTCTTCCACCTCCCACGTACAGTCATTATCATCATCACTCCATTGTATCTTGAGCAACTTAACTATCTTCCTCCTAAGCTATTTCGTGTCGGTTTCCACAACACGAAGCGGCTTACGAGGTCTCTTATCGACTGGATCAACCTCAAAATCTTCACAGCTATCAGCAGAAACCACTGTATTCGAGTCGTGCACATACTTCCGTAGATACGATACATGAAAAACATTGTGCACACCCGCCATCTTTTCTGGAAACTCCAATCTGTAGGCGAGCTTCCCAATTCGCTCGATAATCGGGAATGGTCCAACAAATCTCGGAGTCAATTTTCCTTTCTTCCCGAATCGTATAACATTCTTTAGTGGAGAAATCTTCACAAAAACCATATCACCTACGTCGAATTCCAAATCCTTACGACGCTTATCGGCATAACTTTTCTGACGGTCTTGGGCTGCCTTCATTCGTTGCCGAATGATCTCTATGAAATCTGAAGTCTGTCGAATCATTTCTGGCCCAAGTATCAGCTTTTCTCCAGTCTCTAACCAACATGTCGGAGAGTTACACGGTCTTCCATACAATGCCTCATACGGTGCCATACCAATGCTTGACTGGTAACTGTTGTTATATGAAAATTCCACCAAATGAAGATGATCTTCCCATGATCCTCCGAAATCCAAAACACAAGCTCTGAGGAGATCTTCCAAAACTCGGTTGACTCTCTCGGTCTGACCATCTGTTTGAGGATGATAAGCTGTACTCAAACACAACTCGGTTCCCAAAACTTCCTGGAAGCTCTTCCAAAATCCACTTGTGAACAATGGGTCTCGATCGCTCACTATACTCTTTGGAATACCATGGAATCGAACTATCCACTTAACATATAACTCAGCCAACTTTGATGCAGTCCTAGTCGATCGAACAGGAATGAATCTTGCACTCTTAGTCAGACGATCTACGATGACCCAAATCCCTTCATTTCCCGTTCTGGTTCTAGGTAGTCCATCAATAAAATCCATCGACACTTGCTCCCACTTCCATGTAGGAACTTCTAATGGCTGAAGCAATCCACTTGGCTTCTTCTGTTCGGCTTTTACCAACTGACAGTTCGTACATTTGGAAATAAAATTTCCAACATCCTTCTTCATACCTTCCCAGTAGTAGGTTCTCTTCATATCCTGATACATCTTATTTCCACCTAGATGAATTGTCAACTTCGAGTGATGACTTTCCCTCAGAACTTCACTCCTCAATTCATCTATATCGGGAACAACTAGTCGTCCTTGCTTCCGAAGCCAACCCTCTCGATCGACCTCGAATCCTTTATCCTTCTCTGGGTCCAATCCAGATTCCAAATCACGGATAATCTTGACAAGCTTATCGTCTCGCTTTTGACTCTCGCCAATCCTTTCCACAAGAGTCGGTTTTATTGATAAGTTTGCCAACATTTCAGGTTCCAATTCGCATTTGGGCCTGAAGTCAAATCCAGCTAAATACTCGAGATTCTTCCAGTTTGAAAACATGGCTCCCAATCCTGCATGTCTTCGACTTAACGCATCTGCCACTGCGTTACCTTTACCCGGAGTATATGCTATACCAAAATCATATGATGCCAAAAACTCTAGCCAACGTTGCTGCCGAAGATTCAAATCCTTTTGGGAGAAAAGATACTTCAACGACTTATGATCTGTAAACAACTCGAATCGAACTCCCAATAGATAATGTCTCCACATCTTCAGAGCAAAAACAATCGCCGCTAACTCCAAATCATGAGTCGGGTAATTCCTTTCATGCGGCTTCAGTTGTCGACTTGCATATGCAACAACTTTATCCCTCTGTATTAGCACTGCTCCAAGTCCAGTACCACATGCATCGGTGTAAACCACCATCTCATTATTCCCACTTGGAATAGTCAAAACAGGAGCACTTGTCAATCGCTCTTTCAGGATTCCGAAAGCTTGCTCACACTTATCTTCCCATTTGAACACTTGGTTCTTTTTCGTTAATCCTGTTAACGGTGCAGCCACCTTAGAGAAGTCTTTGATAAACCATCGATAATATCCTGCTAATCCAAGAAAACTTCTCACATCAGATGCATTCTTAGGTCTAACCCAATCCTGGATTACTGCCACCTTAGCGGGATCAACCGCTATTCCATTTCCAGAGATAACATGGCCTAAGAACCTCACTTCACTCTTCCAAAAGTGACACTTCAAAAACTTAGCCTTCAACTGATGTTTCCGCAAGATTTCCAAAACAATACGCAAGTGCGTCTTGTGCTCTTCTTCAGTTCTGGAATAAATCAGAATATCATCCACGAACACTAGTACGAACTTACTCAACTGATCTCTGAACACTCTATTCATAAGATCCACAAAATATGCTGGCGCGTTAGTCAATCCAAACGGCATTACCAGCTACTCAAAGAAACCGGATGGTGTCCTAAAAGCAGTCTTCGGCACACTATCCTTTGCCACTCTCAACTGGTGAAATCCCGTTGCCAAATCCATCTGAGAAAACACCTTAGCTTCGTGAAGCTGATCAAACAAGTCATCTATTCTCGGCAATGGATACTTGTTCTTCTTAGTCACCTTATTCAGCTCACGATAATCCACACACAACCTCAGCGATCCATCCGCTTTGGTAACAAACACAATTGGTGCACCGCATTCGGACACACTACGCCGAATGAATCCTTTCTGTAAAAGATCATCAACTTGCACCCTCAACTCTTGCTGTTCCCTAGGCGCCATCCGCCTAAGAGGCATCACAACAGGTATGGCTCCTTCGACTAGATCTATACGAAACTCGATCTCTTTATGCGGCGGTAACCCTTTGACTTCGTCAAAGACATCCTCAAATCCATTGACGATTGGCAACGATGACAGTCCATCCCGTGGAACAACCAGCGAATACATGAAGCTCATGAAGACGCCTTCTTCATGCTTACATCGTATCACAATCTTTCGCCCCTCCACATTCTTGACTGTCACCTCCAACCTCTCACAATCAACCTTTGCCGCATACTTCCTAAGCCAGTCCATACCCAAAATAATTCCGAACCCCGCAAAGTTCAGAACAAAGCAATCACAAACAAAAGAGCAATCATGACTCGATACAATTAGACCACGGCATAACATACACAAACAAGACGAACCCCCAACTGGATTAGTCACAACCAATGGCCTATCAACAATATCCGGTTCTAAACCCAACCGGCCTACAAGTTCATTACAAACAAAAGAATGCGACGCCCCAGTATCAAACAGAACTCTAACTGGAACACCACATAGGAAAAGAGTACCTTGAACCACCACACTCTTTCCTTTCTCTTCAGCAGTAGGAGCTTTCGAAGACGATGGAACAGCTCCCAAAGCATAAGCTTGCACAATTTGCTTGTCCTTCCGTGGTTCTGGACAATCCTTCCTGATATGTCCCGGCTTGTCACAGTTGTGACACTTCATCGGTACCTTCGGATTCTTACAATCCCTAGAGAAATGGCCATTCTGCTGACAATTGTAGCAAGTCACTTCGCCCTTCGGCTTCTTCTGGCCATCCCTACCCTTCTGCTGCTGCTGCTTCCTCTTCTTGTTTCCACCCTGCTGTGGTTTAGACTCTCCCCTGGTCACAGCAACAACAGATCCTTCCTTAGGAAACAGACTCTCATGCCTGAGAGCTTTCTCCACAAGCTTCTCAAATGAATCGTCCAAATAATCCACCAACTGCCTCCCAAGATAACTGTCCAAGCCTGTCACAAACTTCTCATTCTTCTGATAAGCAGATTCAATATACGACCGGGCATACTTGGACAAGGCTTCAAACTCAGAAACATACTCAAGAACTGGTCTTCCTCCTTGCTTGAGCTCCACAAACTTCTTGAACAAAACAGACTTCTGAGCTGTAGAAATGAACTTAGCTTCAAATCTGACTTGGAATTGCTCCCAAGTAATCTCTTCCTCCGGAGTATCAATGGTGATAGAGTTCCACCAATCAGAAGCTCTTCCTTGAAGCTGTCTTGATGCTAACTTCCTCTTAGTCGCATCCTCAATTCCCAAGTCACCAAAGATCCTTCTACAAGCATCTATCCACCTCTGGACTTCAATGGTTGATTCCGTCCCCAAGAAAACCTTCCCTCCAAGAGCAGTATAGTCCTTACACAGCTTAGCAAAATCCACCGGTTTTGAAGTTTGAACTTGAACTCCTACATCCACCGATGGCCCCGGAGCTGGCATCCTTCTCATGATCGAAGTCATCATGGCTTCGAACATGGCAGCATAATCAGCAGCCCCCTCAGTAGCACGGCCTTCCCTAGCAGCTGGTCTCCCTCTTCGACTCATCCTTAATATTTATAAAAAGGAATGATTAGCACATCTAGAGAAACAACTGCATAAAGGACTCAAACTCTACTAAGCTACTATATTATATATAGTAATCATCCATCAAAATTACAATTACGTCTCTCATACGTAGTTACGTCAGTGAGCGTTGGGTAAAATCGATTAACCAATGCTCTGATACCAAATGTGACGACCGCCCATGACCCCTGCACTGAACCTAGAGAAAGTGCACTGTAAAGTGTGCCAGGCGACCATGGACGATTGTCAGGGTAAATTTAAACAACAGAATCTATCGTATTACTCACAGCGCATGGAAAAAATACAATAGAATATATATGTAGTGAAGCTTCACAGAATAGAATCTCATCAATAAAACTTCATAATAGTTGAATACAACATCTGAATAGTCAATACATCAAGCCTCACTACAAAGCACTCAGAGATTATACAAACAGCGGAACATCCAGTACATATAGTAAGAAAGATAATATGCAATAATCCAGCTCGTCTTCGTCATCAGCAACGTGGAAAGCAAGAACAGCACCTGTCACCTGCTACCTAGTCTGCCCGTCCCAAAATGGACGAATAGCCCAAGGCAATAAGAGTTAAAACATAAAGCCTTGAGTCAGACAACAGTCTTAGTGAGCAGTAAATTAACTAACAACATACCAAAAGAGCATAAAGGAAAAGGAATAGGAATACAACCCTCCCACTCCACCTCTTTCTACAGTGATAGCCCCCAGACACACACTAAGCAGAAGCAAGCATAGCAAAGCATACAATTTAAAGTAAAGCAATAATCACTCGAGTCAAGGGCGATGTTTTCCAAGTACAAACCCCCAAGGCCTAAACCAAGATCAGATAAGCACCCAAAAAATACTGCTCTTGAGACCGAATGACGATACAACCAAACATCCATGACTCTGGCTATCACTGTTATCATTGCCTCAATATCACCGTTAATTGAATGAACCGGCACATTCTTTCATCCATCCGTCAAGGGCTAATGGAAAACCCCGGTTCTAGACATAACTCTGCACGTCATCGTGACCCGTGCCTAGGACTATTGAATCTGCCCAGAGTACTTGACTATCAATCATTAGCCTTCAGGGACTATCGAATCTGCCCAACGTACTCTTGCTTTGAGCATGCTAGAACCTTCAACAACGATGAGATCTCAGCCTCCTAGTCATCCTCCTCGACGACTATTTCCATACTAGCTCAAGCACCTCTCGAGCAAACCATTATCCTCAACTCGAACCATTTCACCGAGTTATCAACATGCTTGGAATGATCCCGTTTGGATTAGACCAAGGCTATCTCATATCATACTTCGCCTTATCATCATCATAGCAAAGTCTTATCTCAACATCATCATCAAATCTATCCATACGAGCTTCATCACCTGCTACATATGCCACGTGCAGCTTTTCCAATTCAAGAGCCTTTCCCTTGGCTTTTGAATCATCTTCGACCGTCTTGTCTAAATCAAATCATCAATCATCTAATTCATAGCAATCAATCAAGTCAAACATTAATCCAAGTAAACAAGCATTCAAATATGATCTAAATAGACAATTATAACAATAATGGCAATTTCGTAATTAAAGAGTTGAAAGTCTAACAAGCATGAAACATGAGAAATATCTCTACAACTTGATGAATGAACTTGCATAGGTTAATCATGTAGTAAAATGGTTGTCAAATCATCATGAACAATGGATCTATATGGATCTACACTTAGGTTTACAAAAATGCATGGAAATCACTACTTTAACACCAAATCAAGCCAACGATCCGATATACTCCTTTGGATCCGTGTGAGAGATAATCACCACTCACCAAATCACCAAAACAACTCAAAAGCAACACACTTTAGATCTGGACAGCGAAGGATCTAACTCGATCTATCACGAATCCGCTTCAAACGATGAAATCTCTCTTCGATGGATGAAGATCTTCAATCTAAGCCTTTGAATCTTCAATTTGATCTTCAACTTGGATGGATGGAATCACTAGATAAGAGTGGAGAAAAGAAGTGAAGAAGTGTAGAAGTTGAGCTCTCAAAATGGCAGCACTTCGTCGCTTCGAAATCTGGATCCCAAAAAGTGAGAAATGGACGAGTATTTATAGGCAGAAAACCCTTAAGTCGTCCGCCTCCATAAGTCGTTCACGACTTAACTGCCTCCGACTTATAACTTTCCGACCTAAAAGACCATACGACTTACGACCTAGCAGCTTAACTCCTAAGTCGCTCGCGACTTAACACATACTCGACTCAGCAACAATGCCGCCTTAACGAGTCAACTGGGATACGACCTACGACTTATAAAACCTTGCGACCTAAAAACCCCACGACTTATCTAATCTGCGACTTACGACTTAGTAGAGGCCACGACCTAACTCTCAGCGACATAACATTCTCCGACCCAACGACTTAGCATAAGCACGCGACATAGCTACTACACGACCTAACAGAGCCTCCGACTTAGCAACTCACACGACCTAGCTGGGTTACGACCTAACACAGATACTTCCTTGCGACCTAACCACAACTCCGACCTAACGACCTAACTCAACCCATACTTACGACTTGACTCCTTAAGTCGCTCACTACTACTTAGGTCGTTGCCGACCTAACTATGCCAACTCAATAACCGCTAGGTCGCCAACTCTCTTAACTCGCCAATGCCTATAGGTCGCTAACTCTTATGTCGGAAACCCTTAGGTCAGTCAAGTACTATAGGTCGTCCCAAACTCATAAAACCTAAACCAATACGACTTATCTTCCATACGACCTATCCCAATCCTTAGGTTGCCTACGACATAACTTCCTACACGACCTTATCACTTAACTCGCCGATTATCTTAACTCGGTCAGTCTTCTTAGGTCGCCCCTATTCCTTAAGTCGGTCACTCGACCTAAGCCACCCCATACGACCTAAACCACTACCCCCAACTTCCTTAGGTCGTCGCCGACCTACCCCTTAGTTCGTTCTCCCCTAAGTCGGTCACGACTTAGGACTTGAACAAAATTCTGCCCAAAATCTGAAACGACTTAACAACGCTAAAAATTCCAGATTTTACGAACTTTTCGATCCGTAAAAATACGGGTCAATACACTTGCTGATCTATGGTGGGAGGTCACGATATGCTCTGGGTTTGGGGAGATGGTTGGCGAGGCTGCGATGGTGGCTTGGCAGCTGTCGATCGAACTGGGGGGCTAGGTAGGAGAGGATAGTGTTGAGGCTTGTTAAAGGGTAATTACTGTTAAATATTTTAATTAATTTAAATAGTCCTATTTTGTCTAAATTCGAGATGTTTAAAATTGTATCGTTTAAATTCATATGAGGTTAAACCGCATAAGATCGGCAGTGTTGGAATTTTTTTTGAAGTCAGCTGGAATTAAATTGGATCGACTAGCAAAATAAAAATCAAGGTGGGAAAATTCTCACTCATTTGTATTGCTATAA
Organism: Allium fistulosum; assembly: GCA_030737815.1. NCBI lineage: Eukaryota > Viridiplantae > Streptophyta > Magnoliopsida > Asparagales > Amaryllidaceae > Allium > Allium fistulosum. Next base: position 1,533,129,722 of record CM060902.1, read on the forward strand.
TAATTTAAAATGTTGAATTTAAAATATTGGTTGTTTAGTTGATTTTATAAATTATTAGCTATTGAATGTTTAATATATATAGTAGTATATATATTAGTATTTGGAGTGATATTCCCGCACATTATAGCGGATGAGACCCCAGGCGCCCCACATAATAGCGGATGACCCTATATACCGCGATATCCTCCTCGAAGTGGGATTGGTTTTTTATTGTTAACTAACATCTGTGGATGTAGGGAAATAGGTAGGAGGGGTCCAACTGGATTCCTCAAAAAGGTTGATTTATATATATATATATATATATAATATACGATGTGTTAGAATCTTCAGTTATAGATTATTGTTGTGATTGAATAATTGGATGCTATGGTAACACCGGCCTTAATTTTGGTATTTTAAAATACTATAAATATTATTTAAAATTGAGGGATGTAAAAGGAGGTTTTGAATATAAAATATTTATATCGAAATTTAGACTATTTCAAAAGAAGTTGATTTGAAAAAAAAAATTTGATTTTGAGTTGTACTCAACTATTCAAGAAAATATTATAATAGAGATTTTAAATAAAAATATTAATCTATAGGATTTTAAATAATGAATTTTAAATTGATATCCTGAAAAATATAGAAAGGAGTTGAAATCGATATTAATGGATTTGAAAAATAAATGGAATATATTAAGGAATATGACGGTTAGTTGATAAATTGGGAATATAGATTTACGATGTGAATTTATATCGAGTTAAGGAAATCATTAGGAAAGAAATAGTGGAATCTATTTTTGAATATGAGAATGGTGGTAAAATTGAGATATAATCGATGTGATATGAATCGAGAAGGATTTATAAACTGAATTTGGCAATATTGGATTTTTAAAATAAATTTTTGTCGAGAAATTAAAAATTGTTTAATTGGGAATTTTAATTATCATGCTATATAACTTAAACTATTATTTAGATTAGAATATTCCAAAAGATTAGTTATTACAATATTAAATATTTATTGAAATAAATTCTAATTTTATTAATCAGCCTTGCAAATTGATTAGTTGTTAAAAATGATTGAGATATGAGTTATTGATGTTATTTGGAATGTTTTGGTTTACTTAAACATATTTTAAAAATAAACTACTATTCCATAAAAATACTTATTATATATATATATATAGTTTTAAAAGATTGAATTTATTTATAAATCCCCTCGAGATTGGAAACGAAGTTATTTAAAACGAATATGATTTAAGAGGGAACCTTAAAGGGGGAATTCTGGGAACTTAAAGAAATTTCCAAGGTGTTAAAATATGAGAACTTCGGAGGATGAATTAGAATTCATAAAAGGAGTTAGAAATGGCATTTGGGGATATAGGCAAGTATATTCGACTTTGGAATATTACGTGATTTACAAATAAAGTTTATAAAGGATTGAGAAATAGGAAAATAAATAGACTACTTCCTAAATATTAGAGATAAAAAGATCTTAGGAAATATACCTATAAATATTCCTAAGTATTGAACGGGAAGGTTTTGAAATATTTAACTTCAAGACTTTTATTATAGAAATGTTTAAAAAGGGATGAATTATAAATGGAAGCGAGGAAAATATTTCTAAGTATTAAAACGATTTGGAAGTATCCTATTGTGGATATCAGTAATTGGTATCGTTTCAAATATCGAATATATTGAAGAGATCGGATATATAGCTTGTAAAGATATTTAGAAATGAGTGTTTTTCAAAGGGTTAAAAATAATAGGGCCTAGTGACTGCTTATGGATGTTTTATTGATAGTTAAATAACCGACTATCAATATTGGCCAATTTCGTTAATTGTTTCGAAGAGACCGGGATCAGATTTAATTATCCGAAAACCACTTCGATCTGGTTGAACGTAACGAATGAATACCGTGAAGATGATGAAGACGGTGATTCAGTTTGTCTAGTCCCAGGACAACTTATATGGACGAATGCTATCAGAACATCGTTATTGGAGGACGATGAGCATTCTAAGTAAAATTGTTCTTGAAAGGTAATGCTTAGCCTCGAACCTCATCAACCAGGAATGACTCAAACAGGGGAGATGCAGCAAGGCTAAGTGGGTCGCACCCAATTAGAGTATATTATCACTTTTCTAAATGTCCTCGAAAACCTTTATATTATGGATATGGTTGTGTATGAAAGAAGGAGCGCTCGATAGTAAGGGTGGGAACACCCCGGGTGATAACATATTTGGTCTATCCAGGTTAGGGGTAGGCCGGTCTTGTGTAGCAGGGGATCCTGGCGATGGTCCTCGGTACATTTTTCTAGAGGTGTACTGTGATGAACGGTACCCTAGTGGCCCAGTCGTTCGTATGGAATCCATTCTCCAATACGAGCCTCACGGTGTTGTTTGTAGAACCTAGTATGCTGAAATTTAATTAATGTAACAATTTCGGCTATTTGAATAAGTATTTGTACTTAGACACTATTATAATATCAGATGATTTTGATAAAAATTGTTTTGGTTATCGTAAGGGAAAAACCGTCGTGTTTATGTGTGACGCGATCTTATGAGATACCTTTACTTTCAAAGGATTTTGATAACTCAAATAATTCAAATTGAGTGTGTTTTCTCACACTAGTTTTCCAGACTGACTCGGGTGTTATTTTATTATAATGCTCGGGTCAGACCAAGTATTACAGATTCAGGAAAGGAAAGCTATGGAGCTCAGGAGGCGAGCTGGAGGAGTTCAAAGGTATATCCGTACTTGGTTTATATTTCCCGCTGTGTGAGGACAAGTTAGTAAACTGTCCAAATTGATTGTTGTATATTGTACTCTGATAATGGTATGTATATTAACAGCACAATTCTTGTATTTAAAATCCGTTAGTATATATTATATTTTGTTTCCGCTGCGATTGTGAGATTCTGTGTTGTTGTTTATTTTTCTTCTATCTCTTGCTTCTTCTTTACCCCTAGTTATTCGCTCTTTCGTACACTTCGGGTTGAGCGAAGTAGAATTATTATCAACTCAAAGGGTAAGGAACTACGGGTCGCTACACTATCGATAGGAATTCCAAAACACTTGAACAGAGCAAACCGACACAATATTGTTTTCAAAATTGGTAAATGAAATGATTTTATGTATGATTATATTTTATATAAGAGTATAGTTTTCTGAAATTGGATAGTTAAATGAATTGGTTTTTAGAAATGATAATACTAGATTATCATTTATTGTTTTGTCCACATTTCTAAACCATTAACTATTGTTGTATGTTATAAGAAGACAAAATTTTAAAACATGGTTTATAAATTTGATTTGAAAATGAAATGAATTTAAATTTAAGCATTTAAGGATTTAATTTTCGGTGTTTTTCTAAAAAAAATTCAAAGTTTTGAGAAAACATATATTATTTGAAAGTATTTTCGAATAGAAATTGTTTCCAAAGAATTTTAAAAGAAGTAAGTCAGTACTCTCCTCTCATTATCGCTGTAAAATAATTTCGGTGATGACTGCAGCATCATTGACATTCAATTTTGAGTCTTAGAGTGGAGAGACCACTTAGTAGCTTTGCTACATTTTCATTTTGGAAAATGGATTTGAGTTGAATTTCTTGAGTATGATTCGATGTATAAAATTTATATATGTATATATTTATTTCAAAATGGTTTGAAGTGAAACCGAGAATTTAACTCTCAAGTCCTATGTTAAGTGATGGTTCTCAATTATTGAGATGAAGCAAAATTTTGAATAATTGGAGTGTTTGTAATGAGAAATGGAATTTGAAACAACTTGAAACAGTTGAACTAGGATAAAATTTATTTGTATAATACTCAATTGCATTTTAGAACATATATATATAACTTTCCTGAATATTCAAAAGTGAAAATGTTCATGTGAATGTAATTGAATAATATAATATAAAATGTAAGTAGTAGGATGTCCAAAATGAAATTTTTTTAGGAACTTATAAATAAAATTTTGATGTTTATAATAAGTCTTTATACACTTAATCTATGTTATAAGAATTGTTAAGTGAATAAATTGAATAATAAATGAGCTAAATAAAAATATAATTTGTTTTGAAAGAAAAATAAACTTAAGTTATAAAGGAAAGTGAATTGGATAAATTGAAGGCGAGTCAATTAGAAAAATAATAATAAATGGATGATAATAATTAGAATGAAATTTATATGGTTTTAAATTAATTATTGTATCTGTTAGTATGTATTTCAAATCTGTCATTCCTTTTCGTTGTTTCTATTCTCCTATCCTTTTCGGGAATGAAAAGTTTTGAGTGGGGGAGAGTGTAACAATCCGTAAATTTTAATAGTTTTAAATAACATAATTAACTAAATTTTTCGTGAAAAAGAAATAATAAATGTTTGGAATGAAAATTCATATTTGTAATACGTCCATTTTAAACGTAGCAAATGTCAGATTTTCATCAGAAAATAAAAATGTTAGTTCTATTGTGTAATTTTCAATTTCAATTTAAAATCAGTTAAATCGATGAAAATAAAAATGTTTTCAAAATCTGAATATTTTTACATAATAAAAATGTAAATCATTTTCTGCGTGAGAAGTCATATTTCGTTTCGTCAAATTTGAACTTCTCTAGCTCCGTTTATCTTATTTTCGGCGAATTAGCAGCAGTTTAGTGGCGAATATTGACTTTTGATAGGATAATCGTATCATAGATATCTGTGTACCTTTTGATTCGTCTCGTCGCACTAATCTTCGCAGTATATTCGTTCATGTAATTTAGCATCCGGTACGCGGCAAAATCGGCGAAACGGTTAGTTTTACCGGTACTCGATTCTTTTTGAACATGTTGCTTTTCCGTGTGGCCTTTTATCTATTTAATGATTAAAAATAAATAGTCATTGCTTTTATTATTTGTTTTTCCCAGAAATAAACATTGCCTATTACTATTCCCATTGCAATTTATTATAATTTGAGGGTTCACTTGCTCATTCTTTATCTTCCTTTCAATTTCCTACTGTTCATTGGAGAGAATTTTTTTATATTAAATATGAACAGCTATACATATTTTCTTTGGAAACCTGGCACTCCCTTTTCACCTTCTCTGCTCTTTCGTTTGTAAAAAACATTAATATAATAATAAATTAAAAATATATATCCAAGTTATAAACATGTGGCCATTTATTTTTATCAACCCGAGAAGCTTTGTTCGGCCTTTCATTTTTTTCAAAACTCTTCACCATGCTTGCTCGTTTCCCCTTCATCCACCGCCTCCATCCCTTTCAACAGTCACCTCAGAAGCCTCCGCCACCAAGCACTTTGTCGCCTACCTGTTCCACATGAAAAAAAATCTGACCACCAGCTTGAACCCCTGCTCCTCCACCCAAGTCTTCCACCGCCGCCTGTCCATCACCATAGTAGCACTCGCCTCCCACAACAGCTGCCATAACAGCCCAAAACCCCACCACGTAGCCCGCCATGTTTTACTAGCATCTTTCCAGTTTAGCATGGTATATGTGTGTGTGTGTATTAACTTAGAATACATTTTTTAAAGCATAATTTAAAGGTATATTTTGTTGTATATATTGTCTGCATTTATGTTGTTATTGTTTGTATATATGTTGTTGAGAAGCATAGTGTATACATATAATCTACATATGGTATAGTTTGCATATATGTTAACATATATATTAGCCTGTATATATATACAATATTTTCCTTGTTATTATTGCATACGAATAGCATGCATATATGTTTAGCGTGCATATATCTATTTTTGTTTGCATATGCGTAGTCTGCATAGATGTTAAGCGTACAGATATGTTTGTTTGTAAATATAGTCTGCATATATATATATTTTGATTTTCTTTAAAACATAATGAATGGAGATTTTATTTATACATGTGTTGTAAATGGAATATGAAAAAAAAAGAAAAAAAAGAAGAAGAATAAAAAAAATCTTATTTTAATATGGTGTAAATTTTTGACTTTTTAGATCATATACATATTTTGTTTCATCGATTCAACTCCATCGTGCCTTGCTCTGTTCTCAAATTCGTGTTCATCGTGCTGCGCCTTGGAATTTGTGCTTGGATTCATAGCTCATTTCATTGTCAAATTTCTTTAGCCTCGAAAGGTGGGCAATCACTCACGATTAACATTCTTATATATAGTAAATTTAATTTACATGAAATGACAATTAAAATATGCTGTTAAATTTAAATTGTTAAATTATTTAATTGTTAAATATGATATGCCATTATCTGCAGTTATTTAGTTATGACTTATGACACTATAACCCGTTGTATAAATTATATTTAAATTTGTTACTGATGATATATGCCTGTTGTTGATATGTTATATTATTAACATATTTGTTCTCACTCTGCAAGTTCCCTGTTAGTTTAGAATTCTCTATGGGTTGAAATGATACATACCCGAACGATCTTGTAGAGTAGGAAAAATCGTTATGGGTTGAAATGATAAACCCAAGCGATTTTCATAGACTTTGAATTTGGGATTGCGGGTTGAACTGATATATACCCATAAATATTTAAATTGTGGATTGAAATGATAAATATCCGTATTACTTGACCGTAGGATAGAAAATTATATATAGACACCGTTGGTCTATATTTCTAAAATAATTTCTAGAGTTTTAAAAGGAAATATATGGATTTTATAAATATTGATTTTTTTAATATAATATATAAATGTTATTTTTATATATGTGTAATTTAGATTTTTAAAATTATATGTTTTGGAAATTTTAAATTTTTAGGCTAGTTTTGAAAATATAATTTTAAGATTTTTCTTATAACTTTATTATTTTAAAAAATATATCAAAATAAGATTTAATTTAATAAAAATTTAATTCAATTAATATATATACCATGTTTACGTATTTATTTAAAATTAAATTTTAAAAATAGATTTTGTAATAACTTTAATAAATTAAGGTTGGGAAGATAAATTGAAATTGATTTGAAATTGTATTTGTTTAAGAATTGTATTTAAATAAAAAAATTGATTTGAAACTTATTGAATTTGAGATTTCAAAGATATGATTTTATAACTAATTTTGATTAAAGGTGGTTAAATAAATATTTTCAAATTTAAATAAAATTTAAATTGAATATTTAATATTGATTTAAATTTATAAATTGAGATATTATTTAATTGTTATTAAAATGATTAAGTGAATATTTCCAATTTGAATAAAATTAAAGTTAAATGTTGAACTATAAATGAAACTTATATTGTAAACGTTTGAATATTTAAACTTTGAATTTTATTGGAATTGAAGTGATAGTTCAAACCTGGATTTGAATCGATATAAATTGAAATGGTTTATTCAGAATTTGAATTAAATCTTTAACCTTTTTAAATTGAAATTGTTGAACTGGATTGATTTAAATTGAATTTTGGAATTTATGTTGATTTGAATCGATTTGTGAAATTAGAAGAAAGTATTTTAATATATAAACTATTTTTAATATATAAAGTATTTTTAATATATAAACTATTTTAGTCTATAATCTATTTTAAATATAAACTATTTTTAATTTATAACTATTTCAATATATATAAACTATTTTCAAAATTTAAACCATGTAAGTTGGAACTATTATGATTTAGATTTAATGGATTTAAATACTAATATTTTGATATGATGGTTTAAACTATTTTTTTGTGAATATGATTTCGAAAGTGATGTGATTTCGAAAGTGAATATGATTTCGAAAGCGATATGATTTTTGAAAAGAATACGATATTTTGATATGAAGTATGAACTTTTTAAAATGATTATAAAAGTGATTTTATAAATTGACCACAGTGTGAAATAAGCGTTTGGTTGTTAAAGAGACTGAGATCAGATATTGTCATACTCTCTACCAATACCGAAAACCACTTTAACAACTGTGTACGTGGTGGTGATTTCAGAATGAAGTAGGATGGTTTGGCAACGATTCTATACGAGGTATTAATGAAGCCCTGACTCCCGCGAGTCAGCTTGATGTGGCTAAAACAGGAGTCACGTCGGGCCAAGTAAGGTCATTCCTCCGATCGGGCACATTTCTTCGATACCATTCTATTACTTTGTGATTTGATTGGGTGCACCTTTGATTTGGGAGTGTGTCACGAGGTGGGCGGTAGTAGCTGCTATGCGTTACCACCAGTCCGGATCCGCAAAACGGTAGTAACCTACCCTGGGCATTGCCTCGCGTGCGTTGTCAGATGCCCTCTCGCACCCTCTACGAGTTCGTTTTGTACCGTACCTATGGAGTGCCCTCTGAGTAAACTGCCGGTTTGGTGGAGCTTACGGTAGTGTATAGACTACGGGAATATATAAAATGTGTTAAGGGGAATATGGGTAACGCCTTAACACTATTTTAATACTTTACTTTACTAATAGACATATTATAATAGCGTATATTACTACATAGTAGATAGTTCCACGGATCCTTAGAGGATGGAAATCCCAAACATCCTTTAAATTATATTGTATTTCGCTTGGACATTTCACTTGAGTTGATTTACTAGTATAAGAATGTTAATCCTGACTCAAGTATTTTGTGTTTTGCTTATGCTCGGGTCAGACTGAGTGTCACAACATTTGAGACTCACCTTTGGAGCTTAGAGTTTTGCTTGAAGATCTATCTTTCAGCTTTCAGTTATTTCAATTTATTCCAGTTGTTTATATTCAGACTTGTCATCTGCTGATGTATTTGAGACTACTTTGTATTTGAGATTTATATTGTATCGTGTTTTATACTCTGATGTTGTAGTAGCTTCATGAACTACTATTTATCTATTCCATTGCTTATTGTTGTATAACTCCGTGTCTGTGATTCTGTGATTGATTTATTTACTGTATATGCTGAGTTTTGCCAAATATAAATTAACAATCTGTTGTTTTGAGCAATTCAAGTCTGACATGTGTGGATGCGAATGGTTCGAAATAGCAGGTCGTTACATAAATCCCTCTTGATTCATATCACATCGACTACATTTCAATATCATAATCATTCTCACATTTAAAAAATAGATTCCACTATCTTTTACCAAAATCGATTTCCATATCTCGATATAAATTCACACTGTAAATTTATATTTCTAATTTATCAACTGATAATCATTTCCCTTAGTAATAAACATTGTTTATAAATTTATAAACTCATTTCCAGTTTTTCTCTGTTAACTACAAATTTATATTAAACAAAATTCATTTATAAATCTATTTCTATTTAAAATTCCAATTGGAAATCTATTCCTTAACAAGTTCCAACTATAATCCAAATTCATTCAAAATCTCGATTACGACTTCCTTTCCCTATTTTAAGAAATCTCACTAAAAATCAATTGTTTTCAAATTCTCAACTTAAAATTCTCTATTTGAAACCCTTTTATGAAATACCAAAATAAATATCCAAAATCAAATTATTTATTTTATCCAACCCAATTCCTTTTTAAATAACCATAAAATTTCATATAAATATTTTCATTTCCAAAATCGATTTTGAGTTCCATTTTTAAAATCAAAAATATTATTTATGGTATATATAACACCCAAAATTAGGGCCAGTGCTACTATAACATCCAATATATCAAATCACACAACAATCCACAACCGATTATACAATCACATCATATATTACTATATATAAAACAACCAATATATTTTGAGGAATCTAGTTGGATCCCTCCAACCTGTTTCCTTGCATCCACAGATGTTATATAACATAAAATACCAATTCCGCTTTGAGGCGGAATATCACGGTAATATAGGGTCATCCGCTATTACATGAGGTGCATAGTGTCTCATCTGCTCCAATCGACGGGAATATACCCAACTACTAATATATATATATATAGACTAATATATATAATATAATATAATATTCAACTGATAATAATATATCAATTCAATCAATCATTTATAGCAATTAATTTTTAATTGCTATAAATTAAACGAGTCAACCAAATTGAGTGAGATTTACTCACCTTGATTTTGCCAATCGTTCCAAATTAATTCTATTGTGTAGATTCCGCAGCTACGAATCCCACACGACCGATTCCGTTCAATTTAACCTTGTATAAGCAAATTTCGAATTATATAAATTAACGATTTCAATTTTAATTATAATAAATCAACTAATTACTTAATTTAAACTAATTACCTATTAACGAAATTTAATTTACCTTAATCCATTTAACAAATCCATTTTCCCCAAATAACAACACAACAGCCTGAACACCAGAGACATGCATGCAACCTATATGGTCGTCCCCTCCCTGAAAAAAATGACATCCGCATCTCCATCGCCTCCCCTTTTGAGCTAAGCTTGGTCACGTCACCACCATGCCCTTCAGCCGCCTATCGAAAATCGCATGCGCGCCAATCCCCTACGCCAACACGACCCAAGCCAACGCCTAGCCTACTGGAAATCTCGTATAAAATCGCCTACCGGAAATCGATAGGTGCGACCCAAGCCAATGCCTGCTGCCAATCTCACGAACGCCTCACCGCTTCGCCAGCTCGTACACGAGCGTCCTTCGAATGCGACTCGATCGCGTGAAGGATTTCCTTTTTTTTATATTTTGATTTCGTGATTTGATCTGAAGAACAGACATAAGATTACGCGATTTAAATAAAAGAGGGCGGCTTTGGGTATGAAGTAGGCCGGTGGAGCAGGGTTATAGGGTGGCTCATTGCATAATAGGTGTTGACTTTGGAAATAATTTTATTTAATTTTCAAAATATCTCGCTTATAGTAACTTAAAATCACGAATCCTTATCGAGGAATGCCGCCTGGCGTTCCTAATGTTATACTGCTATTCCGAATGTAATGGAACAAGTTTTGAGTCCTAATTCGATCGTATGTGGAAGATAGATTTTAAACCCAATTAAAATATTAAATTTTCAATATTAAATTCAACGCGTTTCTATCCCATACAATCCAATGGTAACTCCAAACGCTACGAAATTTGAAATACGATAATTATATACTATTACGGATCCAATGAAACTTGTTTCGTTAAATTCCGAGACTGTGTCTCGGATCGTTATTATACCGCGTCGATTAAATCGATGATTTTCAAAATTGATGAAATTACTTGAAATTCCAGTTTTGAAAACTTTCTAACTCAATTCTAATTCAAATAGAATTTATATCAACATTAGAAATCATTTTGATTCAAATTCAACTCAGATTTCAAATATTCACCATTTCCGTATTACGATAAATCGTTATATTTGAAATTTAAATTCATTCTATAATTTCAAGCAAAATCTTCATATTCCAAAATCAATTTATATTCCGAATCCCATAATTAAAACCATTTACATATTCAAAATCAAACGACTAAAAATCTGGGTCGTTACATGAAATGATTTGGTTATCGTAATGTAAAAACCCATCCGAGTTTATTTGCGGTGTGGTCTTACGCGATACCTTTATTTTGAATGGTTTCAGTTTTTTTAAGAAAAACGAGAGTTTTTCGGGTCTCACGTGTGATAGGACATGAACAGTGAGAAATGAATTATCGTGCATTTTTAGTTAATACTTTGAGTTTGAGCTAAGAATTCTATTGGAGCTTATCCTCCAAAAAGTGCACTTTTAATTTGCTTTTTTACGAAATCAACATATAATAGTAAAAATCCATAAGGTTTGTGTTTCTCACGCTGATTTACCAGACTAATCGGAGTGTTATTTTCTTACAACGCTCAAGTCAGCCCGAGCATATTTCCAGATTTAGTAAAGATGCTTTGGAACTTCGGGAGACGAGTTGGATGCCTCCAAGACATATTTACATATCTTTATTTTCATTGCATTTATTATGTTGTATTAATCAGCATTTACGAGGACAGTTTGTTATAACTGTCCATACTGATGATTGGTTAGTTTACTCTTATTGAGGTATATATAATATAGTTTTCTTTTGTAAAGATCATTACTATGTTATAGATTTCTGGTCACATTGTGAGATTATGTTCTCTCTTTCTTTTCTTTCAAACAAAAATTCTTTCTTTTTGGCACTTGGATGTTTGGCATGTGAATACCGAGGATGTATTAGTGTCGAATTATGAGGGTTGAATAGGTAGGTTGTTACATGTGTGAATTTATAGCGACATATGAAACAAACTTTTCATGGAAAGTATTTAGTCTTATATTAGAACTGAATATTTGTGATAAGTATATGAGGTTTATATAGAAATGAGATTTATAAAAAGAAGTTTTATAAATAAATTTTGAGATTCATAAAAGAATTTTTTAATATGGGGAAGTTTTATAATTATATCTAGAGATTTATAAAAGGAGTTTTATAAATAGAAATGAGATTTGATTTCCATAAATGATCAATTTAAATTATGGTGGTATGGAAAGAAGTCTTTTTCATACTTAATACCAAATTTTTATGTAGGGAAACTCGTCCCTATCTTAAGAATTAAGAATGTATGTCGTGGAAAAGATAGTACGCTAACTTGCTCGACTTCATTGTTAATCGAGGGATAGCACAAGTTTGGAACCGGAAAGTGGTAGTAAGTATATTTGGTCTAATTTCATACTATCCATTTACTTACACCAAAAGGAAAGAAGTTTAGGTTTATTATTATCAATATTTTAAATGACATTTGTTTGATAAATAAGTATGGTTTTGAAAGTGAAATCTTTCTTAAGGTTTTCTGAATATACTTATACCGTTGAGATAGGTATATAGTTAAATTTTCTAAGTATTGAAAGTGTAGTGGTTTGTGAGTATACTTATACCTATGAGATAAGTAGATAGATATTTTCCAAGCAGTGAAAGAGTATAAAAGAATAGAAAGAGTTTGTGAATACATCTTTTGAAAAAGGTATTTTAATACGAATATTTGAAAAGAGATTTTAATTAATGAAAGATTAATTAAAGAGGCTTAGTGGTTGCTTATGTGCTTAACCATGCTTAGTTTCCATGTGAAGTTAAATCTATGATAGGATTGTTTATTTATATGTTAGTTAAATAATTGACTATCAAATCTTGACCAGTTTTAAACTATCGATTGTTTGTTCGGAGAGACGGGATCGAATAAGCATGAGTTATCCGAAAACCACTTTAGACTGACATAATCATTCAAATTGATGACATCTTGAAGATGATGAAATCGAAGATGGAGTAATTGAAGTGTAAGGACAAGATGCTACTAATCTTGAGGATGTAGCAGAAGTAGCTCATCCAGTTTGTTCATATACCGGATAACTTTTATGAATGAATGCTGACATTGCGTTGGTTCTTGAAGGACGTGTTAGCATTCCAAGTGGGATTTGCTAAAAGGTTAAATGTAGCCACAAACCTCACACTCGGTAATGACTAAAACATGAATAAGCAGTATGGCTATGTGGGTGTACCCATTAGGGTATGATCATCCCCGATCTAGATCGATATTGACCCATATATGTATGCTAGTGACTCAGTACGGTTGTTGGCCGACAACCCAGTGATGGCATGTTCGGTACTATCAAGAAGGAGTAGTGAGGACTTGTGTTAGCGGAGTGTCCCGACGAGGCACTTGGTACATTTTTCTAGAGGTGTACTATGATAGGCGGTACCCCTGTAGTCTTGTCGTTATATGGAATCCATTTTCCAGTATGTGCCTTTACAAATTTAGTTGTATACTATGTATGTTGTCGAATGTAATTAATGTGACCACTCTGGTTATGGTTCGATATTTATTTTAAACCCTAGACATTATTATAGTATCACCGGATTTTCTATTTGAAATGGTTTAGTTATCATAAGGTAAAAGCCCGTCCGTATTTATGTGTAGCGTGGTCTTATGAGATATTTTTACTTTTGAAAGGATTTATGACATTAAAAATCCATTGATTTGTGTTTCTCACGCTGGTTTACTCGAGTGACCTGGACGTTATTTTCTTATAATGCTCGAGTCAGCCCAAACATATTTGTAGATTTAGTTATGGCTATTTTGGGCTTCAGAAGACGAGCTGGATGCCTCTAAGACGTATTCACATATCTTTTATTTCCATTGCATTTATTATTTTGGATTAATCAGCATTTGTGAGGACGGGTTGTTATAACACTCCAGACTGATGATAAGTTAGTTTACTCTGATTGGTGTATCTATAAAAATCTTTCTTTTCATAAAGATCTGTTGTATATTTGTGACGACCTGGATTTTAGCCCCGTTTATTTTAATAAATATTTAATCTAATTAAATAAAAAGACAACTGATCAATTTTAAAATAAATTCTCTTAATACTATTTATACTAAAATCTATCTTGTATCATTGAATTTAAAATACTTTATCTTGTTAACATTGGTGAAATTATATATATAGATAATAATGTTTAAAATAAAATCAAAATCTATCAATATAAGATATAAATATTAAATATAAGTAAAACTTATGTATATAATATTGATAGTCAAAATATAAAGTAAGGCAATACAATACCTAAGGTGATTTGCCAGCCCCTAGAATAAATCTGCATAGTCAAATAATATTCAAGTATGAAGGCTTGCTTGGAAAAAAAAATAGTAACTTGTTAGAAAAGCTAGTATAGGGTAAGCATGAAAACAAATGGCTCGAATTTGATAACCAGGCAGTCTCGAGTACAACAAAATCTAAAAAAATATGTAGGCTGGTAAGTAAAGTTAGTATGCATGCAAACTTAAGAACAACAAGATTTAAAGCAAAGTAAAAAAATATATTATGCAGGTGGCTTGTAAATTAAGACTTAGGCAAGTATAAAGTAATAGGATAAGTATAAAATAAAAACATCAAGGACAATGTCATTTAATGCTTGCTAAGACAATATCTTCTCTAGTACATAAAAATATGATCTCGGCCACTAAACGATGAAAAAAAAATCTCTGATAATTGTACAAATCTACCACTGTTTTGCATAAGAAAATGATACCCTGTTTCATATATATCAACTTGGAAGCTACTACTTTCCCCTACCAGTTTTCATTTTCTTTCGAGCTAAGCAAAACTAAAATGAAACTTCATTTAAAATCCTAAAACAAACACTCTACAACAACCAGAAATGCAATACAAAAGAGAATCAAGTGGGAAGAAAGGTTCCAGCTTGAAATGGTGAAGTCTGTTGCTAAAACAAACCATACTCTGTTCTTTAAAAATTCAGGTGAGTAACACCACTTAAAACATTTAAAATATAAAATTTGTGGTATCTATAGCTGTGAATATATGAGTTTATATATATATGTAATTCTCTGAGTATGTTTGGAAAATGGACAAAATGTGTGCAGTCTGTTATAATGTTCCCTGTTATGAAATTCTAAACACAAGCCTTTGCTTTGAAATTCAATTCCTCTCAATCTGCTTACTATTGAGGTTTGGGATTAAAATATAAACTGTTTGTTAAGGTATATATTAAAAGTTAAAAATCTGTTTAAGGTAAATAAATATGTGTTGTCTCTGGAAAAGTTAAAACCACAGAACAACTTCAAAATATGTCAAATTTCGAGTTTCTTAATTCACAATTTCATGAATATAAATTGAATTCGAATACAAAAATATGAATTTTAAAGCAATAATTCAAATTTTTAGTGATCAAATGAAAGAGCAGTTTGGATTTCTTTGTTGTTGGCATTTTGAGTTGCCGTGGTTGATCGAGGCGACTGCAAGGGTCGGGGCTTGGTCTAGAGGTGCGGGGGTGATCGAGGGTTCTAGGAAAAATACTCGGAGGTTGAACGAGGCTTTGTGGTGGTGGTGGGAGGTGTTCGAACTACGGTGACCTAGTTTGGGAAGGGCTGATGTTTTCGAGACGTTCTACACCGATGATGGATCGAGTTCGTTCAGTTTTGATGGAGTTGATGTTCTTGGGTGTGGCGACTGGGTGGTGGGGTTGGCAATGGTTAATGGCGACGAGATGGTCGGCGGCGATGGAGTTTATGGGTTCGAGTTGCTGCTGTTTGGCTCGGTTGAGTCGAATTTTGATTCGAGCGAGTATTCTTCAATCTGGGTTCATATTGTTGCTCGCGTGTGATCGAGAGATCATCGGCGATGGTTGCAATGACCAACGGTGGCAGGAGGCAGTGGGACACGTGGACAAGTGCGTGTGTGTGTGCACTGGAATGTGGAGCTGGGAAGGACGAGTTGAATACTCGAAGGAGTACTCGCGTTTCTTCGCGATTTACTCGAAGTTGAAGAGCTGGAGGTTTGCTCTGGAAGTTCTCGCGTTGGTCTCAGGTGACTCGGGGAAAATGGGTAAGTGCTCGAAGGGTTACTCGAATTTAATAAGGGAAATCTCGGGTAGCAAGTTGTACAGTTTTAAAACCTGTTTGTTTGGAATTTAGGAATTTAAACCTTAAATTATAAAACAAAGTTAAAATAAAATTTTAAACTGAAGTTTAATTGGAACCCAGGATAGTTTGAACTTAGTTTGGAAATAAATGAAGTTTTCGAAATTAATTGTTAATAACTTAAAAAGTTTGAGCAATTAAGTGGATTTAAAAGAGTTGAATTTAAAATGGATTTTGAGTTGTAAATGAAGAATTTAAACAAAGTTAAATTAAACTTGAAACCGGGATCTTAATCTAAATTCGAATCTTGGATTGTATTTATTTTAAACTCGAAATTTAAACTGAAATTTCAACAGTAAATTTGGAATTAATGTTTCAACCATAATTGTAGTAAATTTAAAGCAATACATAGTAATAAGGTTACTTTAAGTAAGGAATTAATTACTTATTATAATTGATTGAGTAATTTGATTAATTTGAATTAATTAATTTAGTTTAATTAATTTGGATTAATCATTTGATGACTTGGAAGTGCAATTACTTGGAGAAGTAATTAATGAAATTAATGGAGGTAATATATTGGATGGTGTTTGTTGATGGAAGTAATTGGAGTATAATTACTTGGAATTAATCAAGGGATTAATTAAGTTTGTTAGTGAGGAGTAATTAATTAAGGAAAGTTAATTACTGTATGATATTAATCAGAGGTGATTAATATAAGAAATCCGAAGATTTAGTTTCTTAATAAAATTAAGTAATAAAATAATGGATTAGAGATCTAATTATTATAAGTAATGATATAATTAGAAATTGATTTAATTTGGCAAAAATAATCAATAAAGTAATTGAAAGTAATTATAGGATTATTGAATATATGTAATTAATGAAGGTGATCAATCTTGCTTATTAATGATTGAATTATGATGAGTACTTTGAATTGGGGGATATCTCTATTTTGAATTGATATGTGGTATGATATGTTGAATGGGCGTTGATAATGTGATTATCAATCAATTAGGAATTGATGTGTAAAATGTATCCGATAATTAAAGTTGAGATGTATTTAATTGGATAACTTGGTTTTAAATGACATTGGATTCGAAGAGACCGGAGTCGGGTATCTTAAATACCCGAAACCACTTTGATTTCTCGTAGATTTATGTGTGAAATCAATAGGCTGGTATGGAATGAATTAAGTAAATTGGATCATTTAATCTAAGTTTTGGTACTTAGAAATTGATATGTGGAATAAGTGATGTCTATAACAAATTGTGAATTTGTAAATTGAGACGAGTTACCCCGGGTTTTATATAAGTTTTATGCTGTTGTATTCCATGTTTAGATGGGTTTACTCACGCTGGTTTCCAGCCTGACCCGGGTGTTACTTTGATGTAATGCTCGGGTCAGACCGAGTATTACATATTTTCAGGTAGGACGTTCTGGAGCTCAGGAGATGAGCTGGATGGCAAGTACGTATAGAGTATTTCCGCTGGGGTATATTATTGTATTTCTGAGACATGATTACTGTATATATTCAGTGACTGTGGATATGTAAAACTATGATGTATTAAAAATTTAAAATGTACAGATATAGTAATCTTTTGTAAACTGTTATTATTTACTATTATATTTTATCCGCTGCGAATGTGAGATGTTGATGTTTCTGTTCTTCTTCCTCTACCTCTTTTCTTCTTTTTCATAACTATCTGGAATTTTCGGGTTCGGAAATTCCGGGTCGTTACAATATTATATATTACTCATCACGATGTAATACTCTATTCTGTATTTTCTTTTCTTTCACTCCAATAATCCGTCATCCGAGCACTTGGATGTTTGGGACGTGAATACCGTGGATGTATTAGTGTCGAATTTAGAAGGTCAAAAACGCTTATCGTTACAACGTGGTATCAAAGCTTTGGTTGAGTGAATACCTAGGCCTTGGTGGGGTAAACTAATTAAAGATAGGGTTAGTAATACCCTAGAATGAGTTTGAGTGTATATATATGACAGCGCGTATCTGTTAGTGCTATAAAAATATTTTATATTGTATTGATTGGTCTGCCGACTGATTTATGAATTTTGGTCGATACGTGTGACGTCATGATATCGATAAGGATTTTTAAACACTTAGATAAGGCAAAGCGACATAGTATTATTTTTGAAATTTGGTAAATGAAATAATTTTACCAAAGATTATATTTTATATATAAAACAATAATTTTCAAAAAATTGATGTAGTTGTTGAGGATGTGTTTGTTTGTTAGGAAATGATAATATTCAATTACTATCATTTATTGTTTGATTAGTTATGCTCGCCCACTTTATGAGCAATTTTACCTTTTCACCGCATCAGTTGGGTAGATTGTAATTGTGGGAACATTGAAATGAATACCTTGTGAATTCAATTTCACGATTTGATATAAGGTGTTCGATGTTAATGTTGGTTTCAATTTAAATTTAATTTTAATAAAAGTTGTTTATTATAATCTAAACAAAGATATACATTTTTGAAATGATTTTATATAAGAAAGTAACTTATATAAATGTGGTTGATAATGTGTGGTTTTAAAAATATGGGTTATAAATAAAATGGATTTAAAACTGAGAATTTAAGAACTTATAATCTGGTGTTTTGAAAATGTTCTTCGAAGCTTTGGGGAAAATAATAATAGTATTATTTGAAATTATTTATGAATATAAATATTTTCAAAAGAATTTTAAAAGGAGATAGAAAACACTGATCTCACTTCTGTCACTAGAAAATGATTCTGGTGAACACTGCAGAATCATCGGCGTTTATTTTCGAGTTTCTAAGTAGGGGATGCTACCATAGTAGTTTTTTTCATTACGAAAGTATAATTTTATATACAAAAGGAGATATGTATGCTGTTATTATTTCAAAATTATTTGAAATAAGACCCGATGTTTAATTCTTAAGTTCTTTGCTAAATTATTTTATGGACGCATGTATCTTAT
Organism: Allium fistulosum; assembly: GCA_030737815.1. Classification (NCBI taxonomy): domain Eukaryota; kingdom Viridiplantae; phylum Streptophyta; class Magnoliopsida; order Asparagales; family Amaryllidaceae; genus Allium; species Allium fistulosum. The sequence goes on from CM060902.1 coordinate 1,533,148,933, forward strand.
GCATTAAGGTAGTTTGGTTTGGGCATCGCATTATGATATGTCATTTGGTAGTTTTATTTATTGAAATGAAGTGGAATTTTTAGCGATTTTGGACATTGTCGAAAGCTTTTGAATTAATTGAAAACTTGAAGCTAAATGTTTGTGAAAATATATAAGTAAAGGTTTGTAACTCGAGAATGGAAAGATAATAAGAATTTAAAAAAGTTTTAATTTGTTGAACATCCTAGTTAAGTAAAACAAATTTGATATCGTATATATACTCTCAGGATGTAGTGGGGTATTATATGAATATGAAATTAAATTTGGAATGTTTATAAACGTAAATAATGTGTTATGAAATGGTCCATAAATGATTTTAGTATTATATAAAATACTATGATTAAAAATGAATGATATAAGATTAATGGTAATTGGTGTAGTTAAGAAACCAACGTAAATACGTGAGTTGTACGTAGATCTATTTATCCGCATAACTGTTCTTGATACATATTCGAGTACATGATTTCGAGGTGACTTGCATTGGTCCAAACAAGGATTTTTTCATTTGATTCTTGATGGCGAACACTTGATACGAATTTTTGATATGATCCTGAAGTTTTCTATCATAGTATACAGCTATGAATTTGGAGAACGGAGGTTTCTAATCAAGGAACCTGATCAGTGTTGTACTAGGGAAGTCGAGTGAGCGATACTATTTCAAAAGAGAAGTTTATGTGATCGAGCACGTGATCAAATTTTATATTGCATACAGATAGCATACGTACATCATATATGCTTTAATATACTATATGTTCTTTCATCAGAAATGCAAGTTATATGGTTTGAAATGGTATGTTAATGTATGGTGATCGGTATATATGATTTAGCATGCTTAAATTTATATATATGATGGATGAGTTTTTGTATTGTTTCAATTGTTGTGTTTAACTCACTTTTAAGTTATGCAAGTTAAAATTAGGTACATGGAAGTAAATGCTAGTTGTTGCTTTTGGTTTCTTGAGTAGATTTTGATTTGCTCGACAAATTGATATATGTTTTTGCTTAACGGGTGTGTTTGCGATGTGACATACGCATTTTATAAGGTATATCATAAGTATATATATTGTTGTTGTGTTGTCCCCAGATATAAGAGGTCCCAGATATGGGCAAATATTGGTATTTTGACTTTTTCAGACCCGACCGCACAAAGGATGCTTTTGCCAAAATTTTCTATAACATAAGAAGTTTTTAAAAGCTTACGGATTATGAGACATTTTCCACCTCTGGGAATTTCAAGGACGAAATTCTTTTAAGTGGAGAAAAATGCAACGACCTGGAAAATTTAATGTTTCGAATGAGAATCTTTAATTTATTTAGATATTCAAATTTGATTCAGTAAATAATAATAAAGTCAATTATTGATAAAACAACTTGATTTTTTAATGACATATTTTTTACTTAATTTATGAGATTTTTCCATACTTTTTAATTTGGAAAATATTTAAATTATCATTTGATGTATTTTTCAGCAAATATTGTTATTTTGAAATTTCACAAAATAATATAACCATTGTATTTTAATGTTGTTGTGATCGTATCGCATTATTGTGCACAATCGTATTTTTACTTTTACCGTTTGTGGTTCGTACGTGAATGAAATACCGTATAGCAAAGTGCTAGAAATTGTAGAATAACATAAAGCTTTTCTTCATTTTCTTTGCCCTCTTTATGTAACGACCCGAAATTTTCGATAATTTAAAAAATACTAAATTAAATAAGATTTTGGAAAATTTAATATTGTAAGAAATAAAATTTATGATTAATGAGAAAAATAATTATATAATGATTTAATAATGTTGTTTGGATGTTACTGAAAACTATTTTTAATATAATTTCAATCAATTGAAATAATTGTAAAGTTAATTTGGTTGTAATTGTAAATATGGAATTAAATTGGTAATTAATGGAATTTATTGAATTGAAATATTATAGTTAATATGAGTTTAGATGATAACTGTAGAATTTGAATGTAATAAAGTGTAAATTAATGTTAATTATATTCTTATGATATTTTATGATTTAATAATAAAAGTGAGAATCAAAATATAAGAATTTGATTGAAATTAAAATATAATTAACTGGGTTTTATTATAGTTGTAATTGAACGTTAAAATTAATGCAATATTTAATTATTGGATTTAAGATAGAAAACTATATTGTAAAAGTTTATAAATTCATGGTTAATCAGGAATGATGGAAATTATATACTTTCAATTTTGAATTTAAAAGGGATTAATCATTTAATAATAATTTAATTAATTAACGAGTAAAAATAGCCATTTTAGCCACTATCTCGGATTTCGACGAAGCCAGTTTCATTGGATCCGTAACAGTGAATTGTTGTAGGATTTCAAGTTTTGTAAAGATAAGACTTATCGTTTGATCGTGCGAGCTCGAAAGGCGTAGCCTTCGATTAATAGAAATTAAATGAATATAATTCGATTTTAAAAGCTAACTTTTGTATACAATGGGATTTGGGCTTGAAACTAGTTCTATTGAGTTTAAAAATATCGAAAACCTATATTACGATACATTGGACAACATATTTTCATTTCGGGAATGGAACGGGCTTTTCGGGTTTGCGTAATCGTTTCGATCTGTCCATTTATCCTTGTTTGTATAAATATACTTCTTTTCTGAAACCCTAGCTATTTGTTTCATTTGTTGTACGTACTTCTTATCTGCTCCTTCTTCCTTCCAATGGTAGAAACCTAATTCCCAAATTCTAAAACCCTAATTTCAAATTTCAAATCAATTTCAAAAATTCAAACTCCTCAAACTATGCCATATAATACACCGTTTCGAAGCTCTCGACGAGTGTAACCTAGATCTAAAATTCCTTTTTGCAATTGATTCTCTATTTGGCCAAAAATCATCAATTTAGTCTCGGCCGTCGAAACTAGGGTTTGCTTTTCGACGGTGGATCTTCTCGATGGGACGATCAGGGGTGACCAGTGGGTAGAGGTCGTCGAGCAGCACGCATCCATGTGGTTTGGTGGTCGAGATTGTCAGCAGAGTTGGCCATAAAATTGATCAAAGGGAGGGGGCGGCCGTGGTTGTTTTGGTGACCGAAGGTGACCGCATGGGGTCGCAGGGGGCGGCCGGAGGCATGCGTGGCACTGACGTGGTTGGATCTGGTCGTAGGTGGTTATAGCGGTAGAGATTCGTGGTCAATGGCGTTTGAGTGGTGGCGGCTGTTCGATGATGTCAAGCATTCTGTTGCGGCAGGGTTAATGATGGTATAACATTTACAATTTTGCCCTTATGTTTTTTAATTTAAAATTTAATTTTCAAACGTTCTAATATCGATAACTTTTTCATACGAGCTCGGATTTGGACACGGTTTTCTCCATTGTGATCGTAGCAAAATTCCGAACAATCTGAAACTGGTTTGGCTGCATTCTAAGACAGTTAGATTTTGGGCCTAATTTGGATTTTAGTTTGACTAAAAATCAAAGGTGAGTGATTTAACCCACTCACAACTACTAAATCATCCTATGTTAGTTAAATTAAATTTATGATGTGATTAGAAATTTATTGATTGCTATTTGGTATTTTAAATTGTCATCTAAATTTAATATGAATTTATATTGAATTTAATTGCCATTTTAAATTAATATTGGAATTTAAATCGTTTATTAAATACCTGATTGATAACCAGTTAATTGTTGTGATTTATTGGCTGATTTGAATGATGATTGTGATGGATGCTTAATGTTGACATTTTGGATGATTTGATGTTATGTTTATTTTAATGGTCGTTATCACACTGCAAGTTCCCTTAGTTATTTTTAGGAAATGACTATGGGTTGAAATGATACATACCCGCACGATCGTATAGATTAGGGAAAATCGTTATGGGTTAAAAAGATAAATTCGAGCGATTTTATCGATTTTGAATTTTTCTTGGGATTGCGGGTTGAAATGATATATACCCATAAATTTAAATTTATTGCGGGTTGAAATGATATATATCCGTATCACTTGACCATAGGGTAAAAAATTATATACGGACATCAGACTGGTTAAATTAAATGATTTTAAATCCTTAATTTTTGAATCCAGTTAAATGATATTATGAAATAAAATTAGATTTATGTGAACTGGATTATTTTCAAAACCCAAGCTTTTAAAATGTTGAATTGAAATTGGTTTAAATGAATTGTTTAAAGAATTTAAATTGTAATCTTAAAGTTGGATCTTGAAATATAAATGAAATTTATCAAAATTGAATTATTGTAAATGTTGAATATTTAAACTTTGAAACCTATAGAATTTGTAGTGGTTTAAATTTGTAGTTCAAACATGGATTTGAAATCGATATAAATTGAAATGGTTTTAGTGAGTATTTGAATTGAAACCTTTAGCCGTTTGGATTGAAATCATTGAACTGAGATTGATTTAAATTGAATTTTTGGAACTAAAGTTGATTTGAATTGATTTGTGAAATTGGAAGAAACAATTCTAATTTGAAACTATTTTCGATATAAACTCTTTTAATGTACAAACTCTTTTAACATATAAACTATTTTTCTCATATAAACAATTTTAATATATATTAATAATTTTAGTACATTAAATATTTTAATCTATAACCTATTTTAATATATAAACTATTTTTAATATATAAACTATTTGAATCTATAACCTATTTTAATATATAAACTATTTTTAATATATAAACTATTTTAATCTATAACCTATTTTTAATATATAAACTATTTTAATATATATATTGTTAAATTTATAAACAACTTTTAATATATATTTTAATATATAAACTATTTTAATCTATAACCTATTTTTAATATATAAACTATTTTAATATATATATATATATTTATTTATTTATTTTAAATTTATAAACAACATTTAATATATATTTTAATGTATAAATTCTTTTTAATGTATAACTATTCCAATATATAAACTACTTTCAATATCCAAACTGTTCAAAGTTTGAACTGTTATGATTTGGATTTAATTGATATAAATGCGAATATTTTGATATGATCGTTTAACCTATTTTGTGGTTATGATTTTGAAATGAACATGATTTAAATTGAATAATGATTTCGAAAGTGAATATGATTTCGAAAATGATATGATTTTTGAAGTGAATATTATATTTTTATATCAATTATGAATCGGTTTTTGAAATGTCAAAGAACCAACCTGTGTGAACTAAGTGTTTGGTTGTTAAAGAGACCGGGATTCGATATTGTCATACTCTCTGCCAATACCGAAAACTACTTTAACAACTGTGCACGTGGTGGAGAATCCAAAACGAGGTAGGATGGTTTGGTGAACACTACTATAGGAGGTATGAACGCAGCCCTGACGCCCATGGGTCGGCTTGATATGACTAAAACAGGAGCTAACCTGGGCCAAGTGGGGTCGCACCCACGATCGAGCACATTTCTTTGATACCATATTTATTACTTTTTGATTGATTTGGTGGCCACCCTTTAGATTTGATTATGGGAGTGTGTACCGAAGTGGGCGGTAGTAGTTGTTATGCGTTAACACCAGCCCAGTTCTACAAACGGTGGAATCCTACCCTGGCATTGCCTTACGTGCCTTGTCATATGCCATATCGAGCCCACTACGAGTTTGGTTGTTGTCGTACACTATGCAGTGCCCTCTGATAGACCTCCAGTTTATAGAGGAATTACGGTACTGTATAGACTACGACATTTATAAAAATGTGTTAAGGGGGATACGAGTAATGCCTTAACGCTATTTTAATACTTTACTTTACTGTAGACATATTATAATAGCGTATTGTATTATGTATGTAGATAGTTTAATGGATCCTTAGGAGATGGAATCCCGAACATCACTTAAGTTATTGCACGCATGTTAGACACTTGATAGGAGATGTAAAATCCCGTAAACATCTCTGAAGCTGTTGCACTCATATTTACTTATTTTGATTTAACTTACATAAGATCTTTTAGTTCTGACTCGAGTGTTTTGTCTTTTTATTACGCTCAGGTCAGCCTGAGCATTTAAGTGTTGAAGACCTTATTTCTGGAGGATGAAGACGGAGATTTGTATACTATTTATTATTATATATTCCACTGCATTATGTTGTTCCGCTGCATTATTTGTTTAATCCTACTATATGTATAACTCTAATTTGTATTGTAAAAGTGTAATCAAAATAACAAAACTGGATCCGTTGAGCTTGTTTGAATATTAGCGTCAAATCCAAATAGGTTTGGTCAAGTGCAGTTGTCATTAGTATTAATTGACGTGAAGGAGGCGAATCAATGCTTTGGGTTCGAAAAGAATTTAGGATGAATTAGGCTATGGAGTTTGTGGATTCAAGGTGTGGAGGAGCACCCGTGGGATTGATTTGAAGTAATGTGGCTCAAGGATAAAGGGTGCGACATCTTAATGCCACGTGTGAGTGGAGTAGGTTGAAATCGACTAGAGGAGATCGAGCTTGGAGTCGTGGGGTCAATCGTGGAGCATCCTCGAAGTGGAGTTTATTACAAGTTGTTTGGTGCAATTTCATCGATCGTGGAGGGAGAATAATGGGAAGGTGTGCACGGTGATATTAGTGTAATCACTTGTGTACAAGGATGCTATTTTGGGGAAGAAAGGATTAGTGAGGGTATTGTAATTTATAAAGTGATTAAGTGATTTATTTAAATTATTTAATTCGAAATTTTATAAACTTAATAACTTAATCTTCATACGAGGTCCAATCGAGATGCGGTATTTTGCGTTGCGTTAGTAGAGAACATTATCTACACGCTGGAACTGATTCGTCGAGTTTGGAGCAAGTGAAATTTTGAGCTCAGATTGAACATCATTCGATTTTAGATCAAACTAGAATGCTTAAGCGTCAACTGGAATTTTGGTGAATTAACTTACCTTTTAATGAATACTACATAATATATAGTGGATATAAATTATTATTTTTATGCTTGAATGATTTATTGGTTTGGTTTGGGCGAATTATTTCCACTTTAAAAAACGAATGACATATATAATGAAATACAGGGAATTTTATAGAGGAATCGGGATTACTCTCCATTGTGATTATAAATTTCGGTTAAATAATTATTGTATAAATTGTTGAATTGCTAAAAGTTTGGTAGTTGGCGATATTTGATATGGCATTGATATGTGTTAAAGTTAAACCCTTTTAGTGATAAAGGTAATAATAGTGTTGGTTAAGTGCTATGATAATTATTGGTCTCATTTTAGTATTTTGGAGATACTATTATTTATTGTTTTGATTTGAAAATGGTTTTGACTGGGAGAATGATTTTAAAGGTGATTTTTGGAATTTTCTATGACATTTTATTTTTAAAAAAGTAGTTTCTAAACTTCTGTATCTTACTCCTACCTTTTTCGAAATGTTTTAAAAAGTATTTCGAAAAGTATTTATTTTATAGAAAAGTAATATAATAACAAATATTTATTTTAAAGAAAAAAGGGAATTTAACCTTTATAATAAAGTGATTCTGTTTTAAAAGAAGATAGAAATATTCTAGAAATAAATATTTATGAAATGTTTTATTTAAAATGTTGTGCAGGAAAAATAGATTTATAAATGGTATTTTATAAATAAAAGAATATATTTTTAAATGTTGTTTTATAAAAAGAAAAAATTATATCATTTTGATAAATTGGAAAATAAATCACATGTGTGAATTTATAGTGATATATGAAATGATCGTTTCATGGAAAGTATTTAGTCCTATATTTGGAACCGAAGATTTGTGATAAGTATATGTGATTTATAAAAGGAGCTTTATAAATAGAAATGGGATCTATAGAGAGAGGTTTTATAAATAAATTTGGCGATTTATAAAAGAAAATTTTAATATGAATGAGTTTTATAATTATATTTAAAAATTTATAAAAGGAGTTTTGTAAATAGAAATGAGAACTGATTTCCATAAATGATTAATTTAAATTATGGTGGTATGGAAAAATATTCTTTTCATACTTAACACCAAATTCCAAGGTAGCGAAACTCGTCCCTATACTGAGAATTAAGAATATGTATCGAGGCAAGGATAGTATGCTAACTGTTTCGACTTCATTGTTAATCGAGGATAGCACAAATTTGAAATTGGGGAATGGTGGTAAGTATATTTGGTCTAATTTACATACAAACCATTTATTTGCACCAAAAGGAAAATGGTTTGGGTTTATTGTTATCAATGTTTTAAATGACATTTATTTTAACCCAAATAAGTATGGTTTTGAAAGTGAAATCTTTCTTAGGTTTTTGTGAATATACTAATACTATCGAGATAAGTATACGATTACATTTTCTAAGTATTGAAAGTGTAGTGATTTGTGAATATACTTATACCAATTAGATAAGTATACAGATATTTTCCTAAGTAGTAAAAGAGTACAAAAGAGTAGAAAGAGTTTGTAAATATATCTTTTGAAAAAGGTATTTTATTACAAATTTTTGAAAAGAGATTTTAATTAATGAAAGACTAATTAAAGAGGCTTAGTGGTTGCTCATGTGCTTAACCATGCTTTGTGACATCCCGGAATTTTTGGCAATATCAATTTAATAATCTGCATTAAAAATTAAATTGAATTGATAATATTTGTTAATAAGATTTGAATTTATTTAATAATCTTCTTTTAAATAAATATTTAAACTGATAATTTATCCTTTAAAAGGTAATAAACTGTTTTTATTTATAATGTGTATATATTTGTATATATTATAAATAGAAATCTTTGGTTTGAATCTAATAAATAAATGAATCTTGTTTTCAAATTCTAATAAATTTTGGTAATTTGGAAATTATGATTTGATTTAAAATATATAGTTTTCAAATGTTTAAGATAAATGTTTAATTGATTAAATTATATCTTAGCTTAAGTTGAAGATTTATTAAAAGGTTTGTTTTAGAATATTGTTAATAAATATGATATATTAATTTATTTAATAATAATAGGAATGTATAATCTCTGTTATAAATTATTTAAAATTTAACAAATTATTATTTTCAAATAACATTATTATTGTATTGTTATATATATAAATATAAATAGATTTTAAAACAGAAGTGTTATTTTCAAATTTAATATGTTGTTATATATGTATATATATATGACTTGATTTTAAAATTGGATTTTAGAATTTATTTTGAATTTAAAAATCTTGAATTTAAAAGGAGTAAATATTTAAAATGTTTGGATTTTAAAGATATTTGTATAAGTTGTTATTTGTATATATATAAATAGATTTATTTTATTTTCTCTCAAAAAATAAGTAATTCATAAGAATAAAGTTTTAACTTAAAAATAAAATATGAATATAAAGTAAAATACATTAGATAAATTCTAACATCTTGTTAAATATAGACCCTTATTTATATTACAAAGCATAAGACTAAAGGAAAGATATAAATAGTTATGAACACTTAAGTAAATTCTAGGGATATATGGTCTGTAGGAATTCATGTTGCAGGCAAGAATAAACAAATTATAAAAGGGAAAATGCATGTTCATGCTTGTACAGGGAAATAACTATGTACACTTGAAAAAATATATGTACAAAGATATTCAGGTACCATACGAAATAAGCTAAAGGATGTATTTGTGGATTTGAAGGAGACAAGCATTAAATGTTAATATCTCTAGTACATTGCATAGATCACTTCAGCCCCCATAGAGAAAAATCTCTGACCCAAAACTTAATTTAATCTTGTACAAACAAATAATAAACTATCCTGTAAACATTTGATCTATATATCCATCTGTCTCAATCATTTTCGTTTACAAAAGAAAAACTTAGCATTCCAGTAAAGACATTAACAACTGAAGCTTCAGTTCAACTCAAAACAAACATGGAGATTTAAAGGAGTTCCAATTAGTAATTTTCCAGTTTTTAAAGTTTTCAAAAGCCTATTTCAAAATAAAGGCTGCTCTGTTCTTCATTTTCAAATAAACTGGTGAGTAACATCATTTTAAAACTTAAGTATATGAATCTGGATTGTATAGTTAAAATATGGAATAAGTAAGCTTTGTTTACATATATGTTTTCTGTATATATATGAATTTTCTGTGAAAATTTTATCTACCTGTTCTCCTCTGTTTGTAGTTACAGAGTTAAATAGTTATTCAAAATTCAAAATTCAAAACTTCTCCATCATACCATTTACAGTCTTACAGTTTAAACAAAATAAGTTGCTTAAACACAAACTAAGATAAACAAATTTGTTTTAGACATGTTAGTGGAATATATCAACTGGGAAACTTGTTTTACAGTACAACATATAATTATATGTTGAATTCGAGTGTTTTAAAATGCTAATTCAATTTCATAACTTGAATCCACACTGCAAAATAAGATTTTTAAAACAAAAACGGGAATTTTTAGTTAAGAATACTAGGAGCAGTTCATAGATGAACTGGAAATGCCTTTTTATCGATTTCTGGTAACCGAGGAATTTTTAAATGTTGAAACTTGGGTTGAAGCTAGTTTATGAATCAATGATTTCAGGAAAATTGTCGAAATTTTTTTCTATTGCATGAATTAATGGTACGAGGTTGATTTAGGGTTCTATTTTTAGTTTCTAGACGTGTCTGTAAGGAGACGAGTTCGTCTCCTCCAATGCATCGGGTCGCGTGGTGCTCCAGGGAATGATAGAGCGGGGTGTTGTTGTGGGGTGGATGGAGTCGGAGCTCCTCCGGTGGTCGGAGGCACGAGTTTGAGGTGGTTCCAGGCATTGGTAGTTTGTTCCAGGTTTATGCCTGATGTCTCAAATTTCAATTTCGAGATTTTGTCGAAGTTTGGATGATCGGGAATGGATGCGAGGATGAACATCGACTTGCTCGACGATGTGGGGTCGACTGGAATTGATCGCTGGCGAAGTGCACGTGCACGTGCACGTTTTATCGTCTCTGGGTTTCGATTTTTTTTACAAATGATTTTGGGGAAGACGAAGTTATTCTCGGGTCGAACTCGAAGCATTTCGCGAATTTACCCGGGGAAGAAAAGAAATGGCTCGGGTTGGCTTCGAATGCGTACGCGAGTGTTTTAACAGTTGCAGTAGTTTTTAAATTTAAAACAAGACAAAGTTTAAAAGGAAAAGAAGGGAAAGAAGAATACCAGGTTTTAAAGAAATTTAACATGAACTGTTTTAAAGCTTCAAGTTAAAATGTCTTTGTTCCAAAGTAATATGTTTCTAGATTTTAATTGAAGTTTGATAAGTTTAAAAATCAAGTTTAAAGATTTAAGTATAATTGAAAATAAATTTGTTTTCCAAGTAAAATGTTTTAAACAAGTTTTGAAGAGATTTAAATGTTAAAGTATAAGTTTAAATTTTGTTTAACTTGATTTGTTATTTTTAAATCTAAAATTTAATGATTTAATTAGTAAGTTAATTTTAAAGTTAAATATGATTTATGATAATTAAGTCATTAATAAGGATAATGTTTTATCCTAAGGTTAATTAAGATTTAATGATTTAAGATTAATTTATTTATAAGGTAATTAAAGAGTACTTAATTAATTTAATTTATTAATAATTATGGATTAATAAATAAGTAATTAAGGGTTATAAGTTGATTTATTTAAAGGTTAATTAATTTGAAGTTTAGGATCATTAATTAGATAAGATTAAATTTTTAATTAATGATTAGAAATTAATTAATCAAGTAACTAAAGATTAATCAAGTTACTATTAAATACTTAATTAATTAAATAATTAAGATTTATTAACGGGTTATTGAAGATTTATTAACTTGTAATTAATAATGATTAATCTAAGTTTAATCACCTAAGAGAAGTAATTAAAGGAATTGTTAATAGTTAATGAAGACCATTAACTAAGGATTATTAAATAATTAATTAATGTGATAAATTTTAACAATAAATTTGATTAATTAATTAAAGATAATCAATTGTGAAATAGGATAAGTATAATTACTTAATGGAAGGAATTTAGGAATTAATTACTTAATATAATTAATTGAGTTTAATTTGATTTGTTTAAGTTAATTAATTAAGTTTAATTATTTAAATTAATCATTGGATGATTTGATAAGTATAATTACTTAAATGTAATTAATGAAGTGTAATTACTTAATGAAGTAATTAATGGTAATTACTATATGTAATTAATTGAAGAGGATTTAATAATGGAAGTAATTTGGATTAAATTACCTTGTGAAATTAATCAAGGGATTAATTGAGATAATTATTCAAGGAGTAATTAATTTATTAAATGAAGTAATTAAGGGTAGTTAATTACTGAATGTGATTAATCAAGAGTGATTAATAATTATGGTTTAAGTAAAGATTAATTAATTTAATGTAATTAATTTAAATAGAATAGTTAATTAAAATGTGATTAGGGATCATTAAATTATATAATTAATGATGTAATTTAGGATTGATTCATTAAGAATAATTAATCAATAATAAGAAATTTTGAGTAATTAATTAATGTAATTAATTAAGGATTAATATAATTAATTATAGTTAATTAATTAATAGAGTAATTAAAGGTTAATTACTGTTTGCACAAAAAAATGGACAAACACCTCAAAGTTATATGATTTAGTAGATCTTAGGTTGTTCTTAGTGATTTTGGAGATTTATGCAAATATATGAAAAACAGGGGGCTAAACTGTAAAAAGACACGCAGATTTATAGTGGTTCAGCCAGAATGTGCCTACGTCCACTTTATATGTTATTTCTCTTCTTTTGTTGTGATTACAAGTACAAAGCTTTGGTACAAGTAAAAGAAAGTTGTTTGAAAGTTCTCTCCGTGCTTGAGCTCTCAAACTTGTCTCCCTTGCTATACCCCTGCCCCTCTATTTATAGAGTGAGGCTGGGGGTAGGGGTCTTGGATGTATACAGCTGTTGATGGGCCCGGGCTGATACAATCTGGCCCGGCAAATCTGGTTCTGCATCGTCTTGGTCTGGTAGTCGATGTAGCTTGGTCCGGTTTACCCTGGTTCTTGGTCCGGTGGTAGTCGATGTAGCTTGGTCCGGTTTACCCTGGTTCTTGGTCCGGTGGTAGTCGATGTAGCTTGGTCCGGTTTACCCTGGTTCTTGGTCCGGTGGTAGTCGATGTAGCTTGGTCCGGTTTACCCTGGTTCTTGGTCCGGTGGTAGTCAATGTAGCTTGGTCCGGTTTACCCTGGTTCGGTGACTAGAGATGGTTCGGTGGGAAGCATGGATCGGTAGGAAGTCGGTAGGAAGCTTGGTTCGGTGTGACATGGTTTTGGAGTCGGTATGGCAATGGGATGAAGCTTGATTCGGTAGAGGTGAGTGTCTTTCGTTCGGTGGTGGCTGGTTCGGATGTGGTGAGGATGCCGAATGAAGCCTAGCTCTTCATGGTCTTGAGATCTCCTGGGTGAGAAATTTACCCAACATTTGCCCCCCAAAGTAGGACGTGTGCGTGTGCATGTCCTGCTTTGTTTGAGTTTGAGCAATCACATCCGGCTCCAGAACCGAACCAGGTGATTCGGTGATTCAATCTCCTCCTATAAATGGGAGGCTTAGGCCATTGTATTTCTTCACCGATCATCGCTTGTAGCCGAATCACTTGCAGCCGAATCAACTCGTGCCGAATCACTTGTAGCCGAATCACGTGTAGCCGAATCACTTGCAGCCGAATCAACTTGTGCTGAATCACTTGTTGCCGAATCACGTGTTGCCGAATCATGTGAGTTGCTTTACCACCGAATGATAGCTTATACTACATATTACCGAATGGGCTACTGATGTTTATTTGTTTACATCCTCCGTTCTAACAGCACGCTTTTCTATATTGCAGATAATGTCTCGCAAAGCGGAAACTCGATCAGACCAGAAGAAATCCGGGGGCGAAGGAGGTTCCTCTGCCGTGCCCCCAGCTCAGCCGAATCCAGAACGTCACGGACCAACCTCGAGATCACTAGTGGACGGGTACGGCCCTCATGAACTTCTGAACTCCCCGCCCGATTGTTTTCCTAGCTCCCTCAAGGAGGAGCAGCTTGATGTCATTTCCCGATCTTTTGGAATTGATAGGGCGCACTTGCTATTGCCAGGGAGAGAAATTATGCCGTACGATCCTCCTGAAGGGTACTTCGCCTATAGCAGATACCACTGTATGTGTGGTGCCATTCCTCCTCTTAACGCTTGGATAGCCAGCTTCCTCATATATCTAAAGGTGGCCCCATTCCAGCTTCAACCCAACTCCTATGCTATATTGGTGAGCCTCTTCGTCATTTTCCAGAGGAAGTATGGTCGTGCTCCTTCCAACCGGGAGATCCGGTATCTATATAATCTGAGGGGCTATAAGAAGGGGTCCCCATACATTAGCTTGGAGTCAGCCGTGACCTTCAAGCCGGTCTTGGATCTGTATTCTAAATTCAGCATGTTCAAGAAGGAGTGGTTCTTTGTCAGGGACGACTCCGTCTCAATTCGGCGCTTTACTTCTAGATGTAAGTTGATGCTTTTACTTCTAATTTCCATTCCGATTGCGATGCTTCTTCTCATACTTTCTCATTTTTGCTAGCGACAGGTGGCTTTGCGATTGTGGAGACTGACCGCCTGGTTCAGACGGCGGCTGAGATAGAAGCTATTCTCGGGAAATATAGATCATCTGCCTTCCTGATTAGAAATGCGACCCTTCTGGAGTATAACTTAATCCTTCCACAGCAGTCAGTAGTCAAGCTGAGGGAAACGATGGAGGAGAGGGCGGCTGTTCAGACTAAGGGAGGTGTTACGGTAGAGAGTAGCAAGAGGAAGCCTTTCACAAAACCTCCAGCCGTCGGAGGTAAGAAACTCAAGAAGTCGGACGGTCCCTCCCCCAGCAATTGTCCACTTACCCAGGAGGAGGAAGACATAGAGGAGGAAAGAGGTGAGGGTGGAGATGGTCGGGAAGGTGATAAAGGTAGCGATGGCATCGGGGCCTTGCTTCCTGGGCAAGCGGGTGAGATTCAGGAGTGGACGGATGATGCGTTCCACCAGGCTTTCGAGGGGCTGGACGAAGATCCGGCTTTGGTAGAGAAAACTGGAAAAACTGACAAGGCTGGAACTGGCGCAAGCGAGTCTCCTCAGACTATCCCAGCCAAGGTGGCTCCAACGACTCAAGGTGAACTTTTGATTCCTGCGGGCTCCATTTATGATAGGGACTTAGGAATATTTTATGACCCGCTCCCGTCCTGGAATGAAATCCAGGACTTATTGCAGTATCCTACTCCTCCCCAGGGTTTGTACAACCACAGACGTGTTTCCTTTCTTATTACCTTTTAATTTGCCGTGTTTTCTCGAATTATAGATCAATATATGCTTGTGACACTTTTTCTTCATATCAGGAGCAGGTAAAACGGCCAAGGCCTCAGATCTTCGGCACAGGCTTGAGCAGTACAAGCTTTCCAAAACTTCTGTCAAGCCGAAGCCTTCGACCCACCGCTCTGGGGATGTAGTCAGCTACCGTCCTCTTCTTGGGGTTATCGAATAGGGTATTCAGCAGAGAAAGAGGAGTCGTCCTTTATCCGAACCTTCGCCCGGTCCTCAGCTCCCGGCTCAGCCTCTTCATGATATCACGGAGGAGGACAGCGAGTTTGCACCTTCTCCGCACCCGTCCGGAAACCCTTCTGTTACTCATATCGACCGTCCTGACTTGGCTCGTAATCCATTTGCGGGTCATCTTGATCTGGATCCAAGTTCCCACGACATTACCTTTGATGAGGTTACTGGTGAGCACCTTCTTCCCCGCAATCCCATGGTACGGGTGCTTGATGAGGCTAAGTCCTTAGATCTTGATCTACTTACCACTCGGATAGTTACCATGGGAGACGAGGCCAAGGCTAGTATTGATCGGGTGGCGGAGGAGACTAGGAAGCTGATGGGGCATCATGCCCGGCTGGTTAAGGCTGGAGAGGAGATTGGGAGTGCCAACATCCGACTAAGATTGATGGTTTCGGACCAGGCCAAACAGCTCGCTGACCAGGCCATTCAGATTTCTCAGCATGAGGCTGCCTCCGGGCGATTGAGGAAGGCTATGGAGGAGGCTAGTAAGGCGGAACTGCGAAAGATGGAGGCCGCCTGCAAGGAACAGATAAATATGGCCATCTCGACAGTGGATGAGGTTCGGAGGGCGGATCTTGAGCGGGTAGAGGAGCTGTCGGGGAAGCTTGAAGCCGCAGAGCTCGCTCAGGTTAGGCTGAAGGAGGAGATGGAGGCGATGCGGAAATCCCTTCAGGCTGACTGCTCGAGGTACCGTTTGGAGAGAGAAGCTGCTGTTGGAAGGTTGTCGGCTTTCGAGGCCCGGATGAGGGAGTTTGAGGAGAATGAGGGGATGATGGATGAAATGCTTCAGGACATGTACTTCCGAACTTGGAAGCAGGGCAACCTATCTTGGATGGATGATTATCCTAGGGTCATGGCCAAGATCTATCTTCGGGCTCTGGAGGAGGCTAAGGCTAATGCGGATAAAGATGGTGGTGTGGCTTTCAGCATGGATGTGGTCACTGCCCAGTTTGCCAAGGAGGAGAAGGTGGCGGTGAAGGAGGGTATGTGGTTGCTTGCTGCTGAGGAGGTAGGTGTGCAAGTAGAGGATGACGACCAGGATAGTCAAGAAGCAGGTGCTGGTAAGTCTTCCTTTTTTAGTCTCTCCATTAACTTAGTTGCTTATCACTAATGAATCCTTTCTTTGACTGGACAGATGGTCAACAAGACAAAGATTAAACTCCAATGCAGCCGGCCCCTTGATTAGACCTGGAAAAACTCTTTTTGTGGACTTGACAGGGTTGTATATGTTAGTCTTAAAACAGTAGAGTAACTTTTAAGTTGTAATTCTTGCTATTTGTAATAATCAACATTATTCTTGACGTGTAATTTTTTAACCTAAGCTGATTCTGTCGTCTTTTGAATGTTTTTGTTATTTTGACATGTTGTATGAGAAATGTAGCTATGCCTATTCTTGTAATTAAATTGTGTTTGATGTCAGGTTCTGGTTTGAAACATAATTTTATGACTTGCAATGTTAGCGTGAGGTGTGAATAAATTACAGTCACGTGTTTACATATGAAAGAAAGAAGTACTGCCCTTTATATATTGCTTGTAGGTGGCAGCTTTGAATATCCTATGTGATTGGTTAAAGGATGCGTTCCAATATCTTGCTGCGAATATCCGCTTCTATTAGTGAGTGTCTCCTGTCCTGTGTCCTGTACTTCAAGAATTGTTACAGAGGATAGGAGAAAAGTTTCTCAAGTAAAATTGGAATATGTGAAAAAGTAAAACTTCCAATCACGGAAGGCCTTCGATGTGCTTAAGTTCATGGCAAACGGGTTTTGTAGTCACTTTCCCTAGCTGTGGGTCTTGGAGACATTTGTCACCCATCTTACGCCTCCGCGGGGAGTTAATTCTTTTTTACCACAACCGCACTTAAGACACATCGGAGCCGAGATCGCGCACAGTAACTACCCGAGCCATTATGGCCCGTAATCGTGGGTATTATTCGATTTACTGTGGCCGGCTAGCGTGGGTGCCGATCGTCAACTGTGAACTGCCCCTGGCTGGCCACACCTTATATTGGGGCTTATAATTGGTTCACAGTTGCCGGCGAGCCGAACGCCGTAATGAGCTGCCTCGGCTATAGTCGGCCTTCTCGGTGGCTTATAATCGGCTCATTACAGTTGGCTTTAAGGGCCTTCGCGAGCAATGAGTTAACTCGCAGCAGAGGGATGCCGGAGCAAAAGTGTCTCATTGGCGAGGGCATAGATTCGCATAGTACCTGTTAGGTCTTGTCCAGGTGAAGTTGCACTGTGGAGTGCCTTGCATAGGATTTCGTTCAACAGAAAAGGATAAAGTTAACAAGCAGCCAAGATATGAAGGAACAAGTTAAAAAAGAGACAAGGTTTTTTTTAAAGTGGTTGGGCACGAAAATGCCTACGTCCACTGATTCTCTTTGTTAATTCGCTTCATATGGGCAGTACAAGTTAAGAAAAGTATCGACGGAGGTGTTGGATGTTCCATGCCCTCTGGAACACCTCTCCGTCCACTGTTGACAAAATATAAGCTCCGTTGTGGAGATCTTTATATGGTCCATCCCGGATTGGATCTAGTGCTCTGGGGTGAGGGAAGATTCGCTTGAGGACAAGATCCCCTTCTTGTAAGGTGTGATGCTTGACTTTGGAGTTGTATTGTGCTGCCACTTTTTGCTTGTGGGCTGCTGCTTTGAGGACGGAATCATTTCTTCTCTCCTCAATTAGATCCAAAGACATGTGAGGGGGTTCTTCGTTCTCTTCTGGGTTATAGTGGATCCTACGGTGGGAAGGCATGATGGTTGCAACTGGGAGCATAGCCTCCGATCCGTATGCCAAAGAGAAAGGAGTATGCCCTGTTGATGTTCTGAAAGGTGTGCGATAGGCCCATAGTGCCATAGGGAGTTCATCCACCCAAGCGCCCTTTGACTTTTCGAGCTTCTTTTTGACCAGAGTTTTCAGAATTTTGTTGACGGCTTCGACTTGTCTGTTTGCCTGGGGACACGCTACGGATGAGAAGCTTTTGTGAATTCCATGCTCTTGACACCAGTTGGTGAATTCCTCGCTGTCCAATTGAAGTCCATTGTCTGATATGATTTTGAACGGGACTCCGTACCTGCACAGAACATTTTTTGATCAAGAAATTAATAACTTTTGCTGAAGATACTTTATTCAAAGGTTCCGCCTCCACCCATTTGGTGAAGTAGTTGACTGCCACTATAGAATATCTCGCCCCGCCTCGGCCCATTGGTAGTTCGCCAATTACGTCAATTCCCCATACAGCCAAGGGCCACAGGCTGGTCATTTGAGTAATCTCAGTTGTTGGTAGTGAATTTGGTGATGAAATCGGCCATGGCCTGCCCCTTGATGGCGGTGCGAGGATGGTAGGTAATATCATATTGACTTAGTTCAATGCACTATTTACATAGCGTTCCAGTCTCCTTCTTCTGATGTGTTCTTCAATCAAGTCCCGTAGATGATGGAATTCATTGGTATCATGCCCATGGGATTCGTGGAAGCGGCAGAATTTTCCAGACTTAACTGCGTTATCTGATTTCTTCTTGTGCGGGGGGCGTTCGTATTCAACTTCGTCTTGAGTGGCCAGGACGATATTTTCGATCGTTTTATTTAGAGGGGTGTAAGCGTCAAATCTTGGTCCTGGCCGATATGGACGCTTTTCTCCCTTTTTGCCCCCAGCATTATCCCTAGAGTCAAATCTTCGAACGTCCTTTCCTACAGCGGGCGTGTTGCCGTGAACTGCCCTATTTTGTTGTCCCGACTGCCCTTCAGTGACGGCGTCTTCAAGTCTCATATATTTTCCAGCTTCACGGAAGAAATCGGGTAAAGTAGCTGGTTTTTCTTTTGTCAGCCTTCTAGCAAATTTAGTATCCGGATGCACACCACTACAGAGGGCCATTAAGATAAGCTTCCCGTCGGCATCTTGTACTGCGGCAGCTGCGGCATTGAATCGGGTTAGGTATTGTTGCAGTTTTTCTCCGGGTTTCTGTTTGATGCTGGATAAGGAATAAGCGTCCTTAGGTTGTTCCATATGAATGCGGAACTGACTGATAAACTTTTTTTTTCAACATTTCCCATGAGCTGATGGATCCCTGGGGTAAATGACAGAACCAGGAGGTAGCGAGATCTGCTAAGAATAGTGGAAAGCATTTGCACAGTACTCCTTCTGTTGCTCCACTCATGAGCACGTGCTGGGTGTATCTTTGTAAGTGTACGATGGGATCGGAGGTTCCCTTGTAAGGTTCCATTATTGGCATCTTCCATTCTCGGGGGGTGGTAGCAATTTCGATGTTGCGGGCGAAAGGGTTGGTCACCTTAGCGCCTATCCCTCGATCTCTTTGCTCCCATTGGACGCACTCTCTGAATAAGCGCGCCATCCTTTCATCATAATTTGGAGCAGATAGAAACGAGTTTGGCTCTGTTCTGTGGGATTGATTCCGTCCAGGTGACCTGTAGGGATGGTATCGTCTATCATTCCCCATACTTTCCAGCGGCTGCCTTTGATCTTCTGGGAGCATGCTAGGGTCAGCTACAGTTGGCCCTTGCCTTGATCTCCCCCTGCTGGGTTCTGATCTAAGCACTTCCTCGGGTCCAACTTCGGGCTGGACGCTAGCTCGGCCCCGTTCACTGGCGTTTCTGTGGTTAGGCAGCATGACAGGCTCAGCTACAGTTGACCTTCGCCCGGTACCTCCCCCGTTGGGTTCGGTACCAAATGTTTCCTCAGGCCTAACTTCGGGCTGTGCTCGGTCTCGGCTCCTACCATGGCTACTTCTGTCGTTAGCTCCTTCGAAGAAGGAAGATCTTTGTTGTCTCTAAGATCCTCCAGACTGGGACTCGCCCCATGATTCAGTGTTGCGGTTGGATTCTTCAGCGTCCCTTAAGCGTGACATGAGATGGTCCACCAAGGCTTCCTGCTGGGACGTGAAGCGGTTAGTTACTTCAACCACAACTCTGTCCAGATCTGCCCTAGTAATTGCTGTAGGCTGTTCTATGGCAGGAGTGGTTGGGTTAGCATGTTCTTCATTTGTTACTGTTGCTGGAGGAGGACGATTTACTTGATTCGTGACAGCTGGATCTGGAAGACTGCTGGATGCGATGTTTTTTCCTTTGTTAACATCTTTTCTTTGTTTAGGAGGCATGTTTTCCAAGTAGCGAATGATGCTGTTGGGAAAACTTGTTAAGTGGATGAAGCTAAAGCTTCGAGCTTCTAGCTCTCAATGAAAGCACCAAAAATGTTTGCATAAAAAAATGGACAAACACCTCAAAGTTATATGATTTAGTAGATCTTAGGTTGTTCTTAGTGATTTTGGAGATTTATGCAAATATATGAAAAACAGGGGGCTAAACTGTAAAAAGACACGCAGATTTATAGTAGTTCAACCAGAATGTGCCTACGTCCACTTTATATGTTATTTCTCTTCTTTTGTTGCGATTACAAGTACAAAGCTTTGGTATAAGTAAAAGAAAGTTGTTTGAAAGTTCTCTTCGGGCTTGAGCTCTCAAACTTGTCCCCCTTGCTGTACCCCTGCCCCTCTATTTATAGAGTGAGGCTGGGGGTAGGGGTCTTGGATGTATACAGCTGTTGATGGGCCCGGGCTGATACAATCTGGCCCGGCAAATCTGGTTCTGCATCGTCTTGGTCTGGTAGTCGATGTAGCTTGGTCCGGTTTACCCTGGTTCTTGGTCCGGTGGTAGTCGATGTAGCTTGGTCCGGTTTACCCTGGTTCTTGGTCCGGTGGTAGTCGATGTAGCTTGGTCCGGTTTACCCTGGTTCTTGGTCCGGTGGTAGTCGATGTAGCTTGGTCCGGTTTACCCTGGTTCTTGGTCCGGTGGTAGTCGATGTAGCTTGGTCCGGTTTACCCTGGTTCTTGGTCCGGTGGTAGTCGATGTAGCTTGGTCCGGTTTACCCTGGTTCGGTGACTGGAGATGGTTCGGTGGGAATCATGGATCGGTAGGAAGTCGGTAGGAAGCTTGGTTCGGTGTGACATGGTTTTGGAGTCGGTATGGCAATGGGATGAAGCTTGATTCGGTAGAGGTGAGTGTCTTTCGTTCGGTGGTGGATGGTTCGGATGTGGTGAGGATGACGAATGAAGCCTAGCTCTTCATGGTCTTGAGATCTCCTGGGTGAGAAATTTACCCAACAATTACTGTATTTGGTTAAGGATAATTAATTTGTGAAATTAATTAAAGGATAATTACTTGAATGTAATTAAAAGATAATTATTCAAGGATGATTAATTTAGATGAAAATTAGAGAATGATTAATTAATTGATTTGTAATTAATTAATGGTTATGTAAGCAAGATTTATAATGATGAAGTTATTAATTTAATTTACTTTAAATTAATTAAAGATAAGTAATTAATTTAATTCATTTTAAATTAATTATAAATGGTGTGTTTATGAATCCTTGTTTATGTATGGATGGATGTTATTGATTTCCTTGAATAGTTTGAAATCTTAGATATGAGATAAATAATGATGTGTGATATGGATGAAGTGTGATGATAATGTAGATTATCTATTTATGATGATATTGTAGATTATCTATCTGTGATATTGTGAATTATCTATCTGTGTGTATATGGATAATGAAATGAATTGTTTTAACTTTAAAACAACTTGGCCTTAAAAGATACGGTTTGGATTTCGACGAGACCGGGATCGGGTTTCCAGATTTGGATATCTGAAAACCACATCGATCCAAATTAACGATAGGTCGTGAATCTCAAGTGAAGATGAAGATTCAGAGTGCAAGGGTTATTGTCGTTAACTCTGAGGGTGATTCCAAAATGAGTGTAACAAGATAATGCCTTCGGTTTCGTTCGAACCCGAAATGAACTTGTATGGATTGAATGCTTTCAGAACATCGTCAAGCGGACGATGAGCATTCTAAGTGATGAGTTCTGTTAAGGTAATCGTAGCCTCAATCCTCATCAACCGGGAATGGCTAAAACAGGGGAGGTGCAGCAAGGCTTCGTGGGTAGCACCCACTTGAGAGCGAGATATACCCCTGTCTAAATGTCCCTTTTTATTTCGACTGTGTGGCAGTTTTGAGCTCCAACTGCTGGGGTTGTTTCGTTCGGGACTGTCCAGTAAGGGATGGTTCCGGCCTTGTGTTGTAGGGGATTGGGAGTAATCCTCGGTACGCTGATCTAGGCTAGGTACTGTGACGGGCGGTACCCCAGTAGCCTTGCCATTGTATGGAATCCAATCTCTAATAAGTGCCATCGGATTTGATTGTATTACCCACATGTTGGCTAGTATGCTAGAATTTAATAGATGTAACAATTTCAGCTATGATTTTATTTACTTGAAAACCCTAGACCTATTATAATATCACTGAATTTCCTATCAAATGTTTGGTTAGCGTAAGGTAAAAACTTACCCATGTTTATGTGTGGGAAGTCTTACGTGATACCTTTTGTTTTCAAAGGATTTTCAAAGTTAAGCAACTTTAACCTGTTACTCATACCAGACCCATGTCTGACCCGGAGTTTATTTCTGTTTTTCTTAAACTCTCGGGTACTCAAATTTTTACGAGTAGCCAAGGGATTCAGGTTAGCTTTGACGAATTGTGGAGGAGCAATGGAGCAGAAAGCTTCAGCGTTGTAGATATGTATAGTGTTCCGCTGTGTTGGTATCTCTGTGTTGTATTTGAGTTGTATCGAGTTGTATTAACTAGACAGGTGTTTATAACTGTCTAGTATGTGATGTATTATCTGTGTAACTCTGATTGATGTTGTATATTATGAAATATTTATGTGATTAATATAATTTATTCGTTCCGCTGTTGAGATTCTGGTGTTGTTTATTCTTTCTTCTTTATCTTTTCTATTTCTCACCCCTTTCTTTTTAAAGATGATGCAACTTTCTGGTAGTAGAAAGTTGGGTCATCACATGCTTAGTCTCCATGTGAAGTTAAATCTATGATAGGATTGTTTGTTTATTTGATAACTAAATAACCGACTATCAAACCTTAGCCAGTTTTAAGCTATCGATTGTTGGTCCAGAGAGACCGAGATTGAATAAGCTTGAGTTATCTGAAAACCACTTTGAACCAGCATAAGCCGTTCGAATTTGTGACATCTTGAAGATGATGGAATCGAAGGCATAGTCTTTGAAGTGCAAGGACTACTTGATATAATTGTAAGGATGTAGTAGAAGTAGTACCTTCGGTTTGTTCATACCCTGGACAACTTGCATGAAGAATGCTGACATTGCATTGTTACTTGAAGGGCGGCGTTAGCATTCCAAGTATGATTTTCTAAAAAGGTAAAACATAGCCTCAAGCCTCACATCCTGTAATGACTAAAACCAGGATATGCAGCAGGGGTATGTAGGTGTAACCATTAGGGTATAATCATCGCCGATCTAGATCGATATTGATCCATTTATATATGCTAGCGAATGAGTACGGTTGTTGGCCGACAACCACGATGATGACATATTCAACACTATTCAGGAAGGGTAGGCCAGTCCTGTGTTGGTAGGGGATCTCGATGAGGCCCTTGGTACCTAACGAGCCTTGTCATTGTATGTAATCCATTTTCAAATACATGTCTTTATGGATTTAGTTGTATACTATGTATGCTATCGAATGTAGTTAATGTAACCATTCCATTCGGGCTATGATTCAATACTTATTTTTAAACACTAGAAATTTTTATAGTATGTGGGTTTTCTATTTGAAATGGTTTGGTTATCGTAAGGTAAAAACCCATCCGTGTTTATGTATGGCGTGGTCTTACGAGATACTTTTATTGTCGAAAGGTTGTATGACATTAAAAATCCATTGATTTGTGTTTCTCACGCTGGTTTACCAGACTGATTCGGGCGTTATTTTCTTATAATGCTCGAGTCAGCCATAGCATGTTTCTAGATTTAGTTATGGCCGGTTTGGAGCTTTAGGAGACAAGCTGGACGCCTCCAAGATATATTCACGTATCTTTTATTTACGCTGCATTTCTTATTTTGGATTTATCAACATTTATGAGGATAGATTGTTATAACTGTCTAAGCTGATGATAGGTTAGTTACTCCGATTGGTGTATGTATAAAAATCTTTCTGTCTGTAAAGATCTATTGTATATTATAAATTACTCATCATGATGTGAGATTCTGTTCTGTCTTTTCTTTTTTTCGCCCCCACAATCTGTCTGTCCAGCACTTGAATGTTCAATGTGTGAATATCATGAATGTATTAGTGTCGAATTTTAAGGATCGAAAGGGTCGGTCGTTACACATACCAAGTACTAAAATTATTTATTACTTAATCGTATGAAGCTCAAACACTCACACACTTAATGCAATTTTAGCAACCTGAAAATTCGAACACTTCGTTTTTGAATATCAAAACATTTTGAAGAATAATTAAGTATTATAAATATGATTTTATAACCTTATTAGATATCATTTAATTAATGTAATGATAAGAAACTTATTTTTGAAGATTGTTACAAAAATATATTCTTTGAAGAGAAATTGATAATGTGATCGGAAATCGATTTATCGGTAAACAACTTTTTAATCGAAATATGTTGTTCGAACACTTTTGCACTTGTCTAATGATCAAATGAACACATTAGCAACTAATTAACACACTTCTCTTCATAAAGCAACATAAGGTTCTAGAAACTTCTAAGTGGATAAGAGATATTATCATGTTAAGGGTATAAGTGTAAATTTGCTAAAGGAAGTGATGTAAAGAGATGTTGTAACATCCCTAATTTTTGATAACATTATTTAAGAAATTTAAATTAGATAAATTAAATAGAATAATGATGATAAAGGGACCGAGATTTGAATAAATTATATAATGGGTCGTGCTTAATAATAAAAATTTAATGGGCTTTAAATTGGTTTATAAGATAATTAATTTACACATGGCCATAATGGTAATCAGCCATTCTATTATACATGGCTATACACATCTTTTACTTGCCCATTTAGGTTCCATTTTCATCTTTTCATAAATGCAAATTAAAACTAAATAGAGCCGGCCATTAATAAGGAGGAAAAAGAAGAAATTTCAATTTAAAGCTAAGGATCAAAGCTAGGAAGGATTAATCAACAAAAATCTCAAATTCCTTATCAAGTTTAAGGTGAATAATAATTCATTCCATCTTGTTTTGGTTTTATAATCTATTATTTTGGATTTAAGTATTTATTTTGTTTCTAAGATATATTGGATGATGATATGCTTAATTTATGAACTACTTGATTTAAACAATTTATTGTACATGAAATCTTTTAGGGGCAAAATTGTGGTTATTGATTTTAAATTGCCATGGAAATTTTTTATGTTAAGTAAAACATGATTTTAGAGATGGGTTTTAATTTTCAGAATTTTCCAAGCTATGGAAATTTTATTATGAATTTTTGACGATAAATATAATGTAATTGGGTTTTAAAATTTGTGAATATTTCAGGAAAAAATTGGGTCTAAAATTTTAGTATGTTTGGTTACATGATGAAATCGAATTTATGTGATTTTTGGGGATTTTTCCCAATAGATTTACTAAGGAAAGTAAATTATTTTAAAAGGACTTTTTTGAAATTGATTTTGATATATGAAAGGGTTTAAACATTACAATTTTATGGCTTAAATCTGATATAAATGTGCAGTTTTAAATGTAAAGTATTTGAAAATTTTTATGGCAGCCAATCAATGGTTTACAAATAGGCAAGTTAATGAGAAGCAATTACTAAAAAATGAAACATTTCATCCTTGAATTCAGAAAATGTTCCGCCTCAATTAGTAGCCCCTTTCGACTCCAATGATTCCGCCTCATCCTAGTCGAAACCTACTTAGTCGAAACCTTCATAGTCAAAACCAATACACAAGGTATCACCTAGTGGTACGCAGTGGATTGGAAGGAAGGCAGAAGCCTTGGTGTCGAAAAGTAAGCTTCTGATGGGGTTGAAACCCAACCTTGTTTTCAAAAGTTAAATTCTTGCCTTATTTTATTTAAAGCATTCAACACAGTCAAAACACATGCTTTCGAAAAGGTTTTATAAATGGATTTCGAAGAAGGTTGCTGTAATATGTATAAAAAAAAGTACTAGCTTTCTAAGGAGTGCCTTTTTCCTTTAAATAGAGCTTTTGAAAGGGTTGGTTCTGACCTAGTTGAAACTAACCGCTATTTTCCTTCCGAAGTATTTAAGTCATCAATACTTTAGAAAGGTTATCTTTGCTTTTACCTAGGTTAAGCCGCTTCCTAATTGCTTTTGAAAGGGGTTAAGGGTTTCGAAGGTGATGGATCGAAAGGGGGTTTCGACTCTGTCCTTCGAAGTTTTAATTTTTAAAGGTCTTTGCTTTCGCCTAGATGGTCCCTACACCATCACTTTTTCCAAAATAAATTTTAGTTGGTTTCAAAAGAGATACTTTCGTATATAACCATTTTGACCCAAATAATGTTTTAAAGAGTAAACCCAATGCTTTCGAAAGAGTACTTTATTTGTTTCGAAGCTATGTTTTAAAGAATGCTTTCTTAATACCATCGAAAGGTATCATTGGTTTTGAAAGGTACGCATTTAGAGTTTTGAAAAGAGTTTTTCTATGCTTTCGAAGGAGGTCATCCAGGGGGTTCGAAAGTGATGTTTTAAAGTTTCAAAACAAATAACTCATTCTCATTTTTAAAAGGAAAAACCACGGCATAAATAAAGACTTTGAAAATATTATTCACATTGTTATTAACCCATAACTGTATTTTGGGGAAAGGGCAAAATAACCAGTTAGGTTGATCCAGTAGTGAATATAACTTAACAAATGTTAAAATCTTAATTAAAGATATTGACAGGGCCAATAGGTTTACAGTAAGCCCATGAAAACTGTATGATATTGGCAGGGGCCAATAGGTTCATAGCCAGCCCATAAAAACTATGATTTGATACTGGCAGGGGCTAGTAGGTTTGTAGTTAGCCCATGAAAACTATATCCAGATTAAGATATTGACAGTCATTCAATAGGTTCCTAGTTAGCCTATGACAACGAGGTTAAGAGATAAGATATTGGAGTTACCAATAGGTTTTTAGTGATCCCACAAAAACTATGATATTGGATAGATAGTCCATAAACATTTAACAGGTTAATAGTAGTCCTAGAAACTATAATTAAGACAGATAGTCAGAATGAATGGGGATGGGTAATCCAGATTTGATTTACTTGTTTTGCATATCATCTTAAAGTTTTTGAAATACTATGTTTTAACCATTGTAGATGCAGGAGGACATTATATGATTTTATAAATATTTAGGGTACTAGTGAGGGGAAAACCCGTTCCGCTAAGCGACATGGTCTCACTAGATACCTAAATGGTTTGAGATGGTAAATTATTATTCATACCAAGCTTTATTCTGACTCGAAATTTTTTGTTTTCCATTAAAATCTTGGGTACTAAATTGATTTTGAGTGGGATGAGAGTTAAGGTTTCCAGGTGTTCTTTTAGACGAATAAAGCTTCCAAGGACATGCGGGAGGAAAGCTTGTTATTAGAGTTCTTATATTTTTGCTGTGTGTTTTGTTTGTAAAGGCAAATTGTTTTCTTGCCTATTTACATACTTTGATCTACTAAGGAGGCATCTTCATATGTCACTCTTGGCGTATTTTGTAATAACTATATGTTATCTGAATGTGGTCTACGAATTGGGATTATGTAATCAATTTGGAACATTTTGAAATGAAATGTGGAATTTGTTTGCTATTTAATTTTTTTTCCATATTCTTGTGTTTCTGTGTATCAATGTATCTAATGTCGCCGTATTTGGTCACCGAGGATTAATAACTATGGATGACTGCAGCATCCCTACCTGTTAGTTTTGGGCCTCCAAGTAGGGAGATGTTACAGATGTGATGGAGGGTGAGCCTTTCATGACATGAAAGAATGGCGAGAACAAGGCTAAAGAGTACCATTTTTGAGCCTATAAGGAGAGGCATACTCTAGTTAAATAATTCACAAAGCAAAACCAAGCTCTTTTCATGTCTTCCTCTTCATTATTTCCTAAAGCAAAATAATTGCAAAACTCATCCAAATTAACTCAAACTTGGAGTGGAACCTTAGGACAACATTACAACACCTTCTATCTAGTTTTTTTTTGAAGAAGCAAACCCACACTTTCCTCATCAAAGAAGGCCATAAGCAAAGTGTGAGGAGGAGAGGGAAAAGAAAGTGAAAAGCTAGAAAGGAATAGGAAAGGTGGTTGCAAGGGTGAGGCTGGACTTGGGTACTTGGATCTTGGTTGTTTGTAGGGTTAAATCTGAGCCAATTTACCACTTTTATAGAAAATATAACCCATATATGTTGTTGTTTGATTTTGTTTAAGTTGTTTGAATTAATGTTGACATATGTTAAAACATTGGTTTTGATGCTTGCTTTGAAAGCAAATGCTATATGTAACCCATATGAACAGACTTGAATGAACTTGAATGGATTTTTATTACATATGGCATACCCTTGAAACAAAGCACATAGGTTGTAGTTGAACTTTGGTTTACATCGAACTCGGATTTAAAAGTGCACTTATAGCGATAGTCGCTATGGATGCACTTAGGAATTACCTTGTTTTTTGCTATTTCTATGGAACTTTGTAGAGAGATTCTTAGGGCTTTCTGTCCATGTTTATGATGTTTTATGCGTATGTTTGTTACCATAAAAATTTTGGGCAGTAAAAAGTTAAGTAACATTTCAAAAAGTGGCTAAAATTTCACTTGTGCAAAACTACCCCGTTTAGTCATGATTTTTGGACTTTAAAGGTTTGAAAAGATACTTAAATTTAAGTAGTTTGTTTCATTCTTTTTACAACTATTTAATAACTCATATTAGAGTATTCCAAAAGTGGTTTGTGATGTCTGTAAATTTTTAAGAATTAGGTGAAGAGGTTTTTACAATGAAAACTTGTTTTTCTATGTTTTAAAGGATTTCATAAACTTGTTATTTTCAAGTAATATTTTGGATAAATGTTTTAAAACCTATTATAAGTATTTAAAACTATTTTAAATTCATTTTTAAGTCAAGTATAGATTTTAGAAGATTAGTTTATTATTTTATCTTATGGGATATTATCTTTTAAAGTGTTTTATTATATATCTAGTTTTATAAATAAATTACTATATATGTGTGTGTGTGTGTGTATATTGTTTTAAAATGGATTTTTAAAAGTAGGAAGGAAAGGTTTAGAAAGGGGTTAGTAACTGCTTAATGGCTAAATGGTTAATTGTTTAAATTATTTGTTGAAAGTAATTAACTATGCTTAACACTAAAAGCTGATGAAGTAGGCTTATGTATTTGTGAAAGTTGAGATTGATGTTCATATAGGAATGAAGCTATAGAGTTTTAACCTACCAGCTTCCCTCTTGACTGATGAATATTTAAGTTGAAAATGTCGAAAATGTATTAACCTTGTTATTTACTTAATTGAAAAGATAATTAACCATGCTTAATGATAAAAACCAAAGAAGTAGACTTATCTATTTGTGAGAGTTATGATTAGTGATTAAGTAGGGATATGAGCAATAGAGCTCCAAGCTATTGGTTTTCCTCTTGATTGAGGAATAGTTAAGTCGGGAATGTTGAAAATGTGTTGATCGTGTTTATTTCTTACTTGTTTATGGAAATCATTAATACTATACTTAACACTACAAGCCGACGAGGTAGACTTATCTATTTGTGAGATTCAAGAATGAAGTGTCTAGCCAAGGCTTTAATATGCAACCAGTGCTCTAACGTACCTGGCTTCACTCTTGGACAAGGAATAGTTAAGTTACATTTTCAGAAACGAGTTAAGTATATGAATAATGATTTGTATAAGCAATTGTTTTTTACTAGTCGATTATCGATCTTGTCCTGATATCAACTTAGGAAGTATCTAAAAGCCTAGCAATTTCATACCAATGAGAACCCCCGAAGAGGAGCATTTGTACAAAACGTCTTTAGCTTTCGCTTACTTCTAAGAGAATCGGATTTGAGTTAACCATAAACTTCATCGAATTGGTTTTCAAGAGACCATGATTGGTAGGTGTTTTACTTATCGAATACCACTTCAAAACTAATGTGCGGGTTCTCTATTTTAGAAGCGGTTTTGAAGTTAAATGTTATAGAGTTGAATCGTCAATCCTAAGGTTAAGTCCAAGGAAGAGGTCAATGCTAACATTTTAAACGATGCTATCATTTGGGACTGTCTATCTGGAGGAGTATTCCAAGAGAGAGGACATCGTTAGCATATATCGAAAGACTTATTCTTAAGAAAAATAAATCATAGAAATTCACAGGCACATGTCGACATGGCCCCTACCATGATGTCGACATGGGTACCAGAATTTGAAATTCAAAATTTGAATTCAAATGCTTGAATTTCCCTCCACTTTTTCACTTCATTCAATACTCTAAAAAGGCATCTTTTGACCAGAGAACATGTCTTTCAAAAATCTATTTTTTCACTATCTTTTATCACATCTTTTCACTTTCATTTTCAAATTCAAACTCTCTCTTCAAAACTTCAAGCTCTTTACTCTCTACTCTAATGGCTTCTTCAAGCAACCCCTCTACCATGAGACTTTCCAGAAACTTGAAAGAGCAACTCCTCTATAATCTAGAGGCAATAAAAGCATACATCAATTATGCTAACTATGAAAAGTCCATCTCGAAAAGTTTGCTATTTTTCAAGATTTTGCTTCTTATGAAATTGATATTCTTTTTGCAAACAATCAAATTCTTAGTCTTGTTGATTCCTCTCAAAATGATTTTGTTTGTTACCCAAATCTTGTTAAAATTTTCTATGCAAATCTCAATCGAGAATTTTATCAAGGAAATGATAATGAAATTTGGAGTAGTGTCAAAGGCACTAAAATTATTTTGAATTATGATCTTTTGGGAACCATTCTCAATTGCAAAAGCACGGGAATGGATCTTTCTAGTTTTAAAATCGATGAACATGATCGTGAGACATTTCATCATATTTTTAAAGGAGATGAAAACTTTGAATTTAAAAACCGAAACTTTCGTCCTAAAGCAAGGATTGTCAATCTTCTTTTAGAACATACTTTGACCCCAAGATCGGGTAATTTTAACAATCCTACTTCAAAAGTGTGCAAAACACTTTTTGCTATTTTCGGAAATTATGATATCAATTGGGCGCAAGTTATTTTGGATGAAATTCGTCCTAAAAATTTTGAAATGGGAGAAAACACTTTATACCATGGAATTTACCTTACTCGGATTTTCAATTATTTTGGAGTAAATTTCAAAGGAGAAGAATTTATTTCAAGAAAAGTTTTTAATATCTCAAACATTTCTCTCATGAAAATCCCATATGTTTTTCAACCTTATGAAACCCTTGCCGAAAAGGAAGAGTGTTTGGCTCATGAAGAAATGGAAGAGGAGGAAGAGGAAGAAGAAGAAGATAGGGATGAAATGGAAATAGAAGAAGAAGAAGAAGGTGAAACATCCCTAGAAAGTATTGAATATTCATCCAATCCTACCAATAAAAGTCTTCTCAAAAATCAATAGATTATTATTGAGAATCAACGGGTTCTTAAAAGATCCGTTAGTAATAAGTTGGACAAAATATCATCCAAGATGAACAAGTTTTTCTCCAAAGTCAGCAAGAAACTTGGATTATCTTCATCTTCATCATCCTCTAACTAGTTCTATATCTTCATATCATATCGAATTAGTTTAAGTTTGTTTTAATTTGAGTGTTTATGTAGTTCTTTATGTTTAATCATTGTATTATCCTATTATGCAATGAAATTGAATTTTCTTTCTGTTATCCAGCTTATCTTATCTCTTGAATAAATGTTAGTATATTATATAAATTTATATATATACACAATTATTCACAAAGTCAAAATTACCATCAAAATTCACTATAGTATGTCGACATACCCCCCTTGACCATGTCGACATATACTGGTCAGAAATTGCAATTCATTTTGAATTTGAAATTTGAGTAACTATCATATGTCTATTCATTTCAAACGAATTTCTACACCTATAAATACCTATTTCTTCCAGAAATCATTACTGAATATTATTTCTCATCTATTCTATCTCTCATTCTTCCCACAATTTCAAAAATGGCTAATCCAATTCATAACTTATACGAGAATCTTGAAGAAACTCTTAATTCATTCAAGAATATCCTCTCGTTCATTCTTCGTAACCAGCGACACTTAGAATTAAGTCAAATGCAAATGATCAAGGAGCAAGAAAGGCATTTCGATGCAATTCGATAGATGATTTCTTCACTGCACAAGGATGATAACGAAGCACATCCTCTTGTCTCTCTCACAAATGACAATGAAAATTGGGATGCCATCAAAGCAGACCCTATTTTCGGAGAAGAAGGATGGGTGGAAGTTCCACGTAACGTTTAATTTGTTTGCTTTATTACTTTGATTGAATTGATTGTTTTGATTGAAATTGGTTGTTTTGATTGATTTGATTTATACTTAGTGTGGTTTGATGATTGTATAAATATACACTGATATATTTATAATCGTTGATTAAATATCATATCTATAAGTATAGTTATTTCTTAACATACTTTATTATATAGTTTATTAATGCAGGTACTTCAGTACAAGAATGAGGGGGAGTTGTGTAGTTTATAGTTTGGTTGTTTTTGTTGATGACAAAGGGGGAGAAATATAAAATAGGATAGTTATGCATAGATTAAGGGGGAGTTATTAGATTTAGGGGGAGTTATTAGGATATAAGTAATATTTTATAAACAAAGGTTGTCATCATAAAAAAGGGGGAGATTGTTAGTCCATGGGTTGATTGTTTTGATGACAACAACCTTAGAATAAGATTATAAAATATAAATACTAACAATATAGTTTAGATATATATGTATATGCAGGATTTAACCATGCATGTACCAAGAATGAAGACAGTACAGTATAAAGATTCAAGATATCAAGATTGAAGACTCATGAGTATCAAGATTATCAAGAGTTCAAGATTTCTAGATTTCAAGAAAAGTATCGAGTCTAGAATTTTGTTAAACTTCATAATAGCACTGAAATCTTCACTCCATTTTTCTTTTAGGATGGAACCCATTTCTACCTTTTTAGTGGCTTACAAACCCACGACAAGTAGCTCACAAACCTACGACAAGTGGCTTACAAACCCACGAACATCCTGGTTTTGTACAAGTTCTCGAGTCCTGACATGATGAGATATTCTGCAGGAAGAAGCTTGCAAAACTACTTCAAAATGATTTTCAAAACTACTTCGGAATGATTTTCAAAACTGCTTTTCAAAATGTTTTAGCCTTAAAAATTATCTTTTCAAATGATTTTCAAAAAGATGTTTTAGCCTTAAATATTCCTGTTTTTAAACTTCGTTTATTTTAAACTATCTTTTAAATATAATATATTTATACTTAGATTTAAATATAAAATTATAGTAAAATTTTATATATATTATTCTCTATATTTATCTAAGTATTCTATTTGTAGTCAAGTATATTTATAAAGTTTAAAATAGTTTTAATATAAGATAAAGGTTATTTTCAAAGAAAATCAAACTATCAAAAATTGCTTTGGGATGTCGACATGCCTATGGTGACCATGTCGACATGGTGACAGTTGAGTTCAAACTTCAAATTTCAAAAGAAGTGTCTATTCGCCATAACTCTTCACGAATGGACATGACTGTTGTTCTTCTATAAATAGGGGTTAGTTTCAATGAATTTTTAGTCAGCATTTCTGGTTTTTCATTCCTCTTCTTCCACATTTTCTTATTCAAAATCCTATCATCACTCTGCCGAAATCAACATTGAATCTAACTAGATCATCTCTGGTTTGATTCTCTATCACTATCTCAACAAGATCTAAGTGCTATTCAGAGTTATAGGCTTCTTTGTAATCTATCTAGCGAGAAAAGGTGTGATTGTAGCCTTGGAAATCAATCAAGCGAGAAAAGGTGTGATTGTAGCCTTGGAAATCAATTGGGTGAACTTGTTGCCCGTAAATCAAGTATCTATACCCAGAGGATTGTGATTCTGGAGGGTGTACCTCGTAGAATTGAAACCGAGGGTTGTAATTATTGAATTGCTTTTGAAAAGAAATCTGTACTTAGTTGTACGGGACTGGATGTAGGGTTACCCCGAACCAGTATAAAATCCGGTGTGTTCTTTCCTTTACTGCATTTACTTTATTTCTGCATCTGTGTCTGTTTCTGTGATTATATCTGTGTCTGAATATTGCATACATTTGTGTTCAAATTAACATAAATTCAAAAAGATTTAACAATTTCTTAAAAACACTATTCACCCCCCCATCTAGTGTTATTCCTAGCCTTAAGATCCATATTCCGCATTCCTCTCATTTGGTATCAGAGCAAGGTTTTCAAAAGTTCCATAATCTGATTTTTGAAATTTTTTCAAAATGGCTACCAACACTGGTACTGTTTCTAACACTAGTTCATTTGTAGAAGGTCAGTCTACTGCCAGACCACCACTTTTTAATGGCAGTAACTATGCATATTGGGCATGTAGGATGAAAATATATTTACAATCTATAGGATTAGAAACTTGGAATATCACACAAACTGAATATTCTGAATCCACAACTAATTTTGCACAGTGAACCACTGAGCAAAAGACTGTTGCACAAAATAATTCTAAAGCAATGAATATTCTGTTTTGTTCACTTGATAGGAATGAATTTAATAGAGTGTCAATTTGTAAGTCTGCATATGAAATCTGGAAAACTTTGCAAGTGACTCATGAAGGAACAAGCAAAGTTAAACAGACCAAAATTTCCATGCTCACAAATCAGTTTCAATTATTTAAAATGAATACTAATGAGTCTATTTCAGATATGTATAGTCGATTTCAAGATATTGTGCATTCTTTAATATCTTTGGGAAAGGAATTTTCGGAAGAAGATCAAGTCCGAAAATTTTTAAATTCTCTCACTCCAGAATGGGATCAAAAGACACTTGCAATTGAAGAGGCAAATGACATCAGTACTTTAAAGATAGAAGAATTGATTGGAAATCTAATGTCGTTTGAAGTCCAAATGATCGGGAGAAGAGAAAGCAAAGCATCTAAAAAGAAATCAATGGCATTCAATGCATTAACCGACGGATCAGACTCAAACAGTGATAATGTGTTAACACTAAAAAGTGAACGCTAACACCCGGTGTGTGTAATAGAATTGTGAAAGCACCACCCGTTGGTACGGGAACAGAATATAAGCTGAAAATAGCAGAAAAACAGTAAATGAACAACAGATTTATAGTGGTTCGGCCCGTAATTGAGCCTATGTCCACTTTATAGTCTTTTATTGCTGATTCGGTTACAATTTGATACAATATCCTTCAAAATACAATACAACTTGATCATGAAAGCACTCTTGACTACTAGCTCGATCTTTGATGATGAAACTCAACGAATCCGTGTTGGATGTAAGGAATTCTTCTCGAAGATTGTTGTAGTGTCTCGAATGCTTGAAGATCTTTGATTGCCGAATGAGAGGAGACTTCGACAGCGTAACGGCGCTTGAAGAAATGAATGGCCAAAAGTCCTCTTCATGTTGGAAGTGGTGGGGTATTTATAGGAGCTGATTTCTGAGCAGAAAATTCGCCTAAGTCTTAGGTCGCGTACGACCTTAGTTAAGTCGTAGGTCGCGAGCGACCTAAGCTAGGTCGCAGTCTCCTTGCGGCTTAAGAGATTAGCTGGTGAAGCAGTACTTGGCTTTATTTGATCAAGTGGTAGGTCGCAGGCGAGTTAAGGAATAGCTGTGGGAGCTCTAGGTCGTTAGCCTCTTAGGTCGTAGGTCCCTTAGGTCGCAAAACTTTCCTGTAGTTAGGTCGCAAACCTTCCCTGTAGTTAGGTCGCAAACCTTTCTTAAGTCCTTAGGTCGCAAACTTCTCCCAAGTCCTTAGGTCGCAAGGTCTTCTGTTGTTAGGTCGCAAGCTCCTTTAGGTCGCAACACTGCTAGGTCGTGAAGTTCTTGAGATAGTTAGGTCGTAGACTCCCTTAGGTCGCAGAGCCTCCTTCAACAGTTAGGTCGCGACATTCTTTAGGTCGCTATGTTCTTAGGTCGTAGGTCGTCAACCTTTTAACTCGCAAACTGTTAAGTCGGAGCTCTTCTTAAGTCGTAGTCTCTAGGTCGTTGAAGTCCTAGCTTGTTAGGTCGCAAGGCTTTATGTCCTTAGGTCGCAAACCTTTTTGTCCTTAGGTCGCGAGGTCCTTCTGTTCTTAGGTCGCGAAGTTTCCTGCTGTTAGGTCGCAAGCCCCTCTTAGGTCGCTAATCCCTTTTAGGTCGCTAAGTTCTAGGTCGCTGAGATTATGGAATTAACATTTGCCCCTCGAGGCATATGACTATGCCATAGGTCGTATGCTTCGACTCAACCTTGCTAAGTCGGAAACGACCTAGAACTTCATGCCTGTTCGCCTCCCATTCTCAGTTTCATATAAATTGGTTAGGTCGCACCTTCTTCCTCACCTTACTGTTTTGAGCCTCCATCGCCATTAACGATTTTTCGAGCTTCCAAAGACAAATTCGACTCATTCAACTGACGATTCTTTCTCACCAATCATAATCCGTAAGTGGATCGACCTTTATTCATCCATAGTCACTGCTTTGATCATGAATCATTGTTACTTGTCCTAAGCCTAATTTCATGCATCATGCTTTCTGAACGGTCGTCTCAACTGACTTTCGTTTGTCATTTGATGTGTCGTGGTGATTTGTGATCATACGAAAGCTTTTACTACGGATCTGTGGGGTATGTCGAGGTAGGATGAAGGGGAAGATGAACTCTTTGAACTGGCGGTATTGGGTTATCGGACCCAATATGATGTTGCTTGGAGAGGAAGTCAACAACCTATCAGATTTGAACGACCTAAGAGTTAGGTCGCGTGGAAACGCTTAGCGACTTAAGCCTTTGCGATCTGACAACATTTGCGACCTAGGGAATCTCCAACAGAAATCTTGACCCGTGATAGGTCGCTGAACGACCTAATACTTAGACAATTTTTCACAGCCCGATCTTTTAACCTGAACAACTCAGCATAAGAACGCTGCAACCTGTGTTAGGTCGTAAGCGACCTAACACTTAGAATTTTTGAGCAGAATTTGATTGATTTTCTGAATTTGAATTGTTTTGGACTTTGTACTTCTTTTCAGATTGCCTCAACTTTAATGCTGATAACCTGTTTAGAAGCAACATTCACAGAAAAATGGGACGAATATACTGCCATTGATTGCCCACATCAAACGACAGATTAGTTGACAAAGAATATCAAACTTAAATGAACTTCGTGAATGAAATGCTGTGAACTAACAAATCTAAGTGAAGTATTAAAGCAAAATTGAAATGATCAACTAAAGCTGATTTATTTGCATCAACACAACACTGTTTTTGGACTTAAGATATCAAGCCCTGAAAATTTATAACTGACAAGTATCAATTAGTTTAGTTTCATTTACATTTGCTTGTTATTGCATTAGTTTTGCACAACACTTCACTCTTTTTTAAGAAACGTGCACCTTAATATTTGATCGTCCAGTTCCTTGTGTAGAATGGCATCTCAACAAGAAGACTTGGAAATAGCTGGAGAAGCTTTTCCAATTGCTACTCCACTAAACGACCCTCCGGAAAGGACTCCTACCACTCTGAGTCACAAGGTCTTCAGACAATTGTGCATCCAGTTCGGCATTGCCGAAGCAGATGCTTTACTTCCTGGGTCAAGCGACACTGCTGACAGGCCGCCTCTTGGCTTTGTTGCTGTGAATCGTCAGATGTGTTCGAGCGGAGCCATTCCCCCATTTAACGACTGTCTTCGAGAACTTCTCCTTCGGCTATCTATTTCTCCCTTTCAACTACACCCTAATGGATACTCCATCCTGCTGGGATTGTGTGTGCTTTTCAGGAGAACGTTGGACCGTTTTCCCACTTTTGCCGAAATTCGCTTCTTGTGTACATTCGCAAAGAACAAAGACCATCCCTCTATCATACTTGTAAGGAGTGCTAGGAACCGTAAACTAATTCTGGACTTGCCCGAAAGTGCCCATGGATTCTTGACTCAATTCTTTTACGTTCGCTGTCCTCCGGGATTTTATGCCATCTGGAGAGTCGGAAGTAAGATTGCCTTTCACCGATTCGTTTTCTAGATTTTTCAGAATTCGAACCGTCAAATGCTTAATTCCATTCTTTCTTTTTGCAGCACTTCCTTCTCTTCTTCGAGATACCAGCCATAAGTCGATTTTAGATACTTTGAGTGCCGTTGATGCTGAAGAGAGGAGTGCCAAATTCTTGCTGAAAGATGAATTTCTGCACCAGTTTGGTCTTTTACATCCTTCTAGATCGATTCAGGTTCATGAAATTTCTAGTTCTGATGTGGAAACGTTGGTTGCTTCGGGCTCTCAAGCAGAGGCCTCGAATGCCCCAACTTCTGTAGAAGAAATTGCATCAAAAGCACCCGTCGTAGAGGCTGCTTTGATAAAATGTTCCGCACCCATCGATGTCGTAGGGTCAGCCAGCAAGTCGGCACTTGCCACAATTATTGAGGAGGAAGAGAATCCTCGATTTTCTGAGAAATCAATTGATACGGAAGTTGAAAAGGAGAAGTCTGCTGAGCTCCAGGGTGATGACACTTTTGATGGCTTGAGCGATAACATGATAACTTCTCAAGAGCTTTTCGGGGATAATAATCCAAAAGTGACTTCTCCCGTTGTTGAAGCGACTTCCACCCTAAAACAAACCTTGACGCCTACTACGCCAGTCGTCTCTGTTTCCACACTAAAGCGTGGTCTGTAGTTTAACGCATGTAGCTTGCACGCCGCACACACTTAGGATTTTCCAGCACTTATAAGCATTTATCTTCTTTTTCTGGAAATTTCTAAACTTTACTTCTTTTCCGTTTTTCAGATTCTCCGATGGGACGTACCGGCTCATACTACGACAACTTTCGGCGCTACGGAGGGCGTGATTCTTACGATTATGGACGTTATCTTCCCTCCCGCAAAGAGTCTGACGAAGAGCGTGCAGCTAGAAAAGCTCAAGAAAGGCGTGCTTACGAAGAGCAGCAAAGAAGGAGAGACGATGACTCTCATAAAAGAAAATATCATGATGACAAAGGGAAGAAGCATGCTACCGATGACCCAAGTAAACGGGTTAAACTTGATGAGAAGGAAAATTTCTGAAAAAACTGACGCTCCTATCCCTTCTGATACTCCGGCCGGCTCTCCTCCTCTAAAGAAGTCTGATATTCAAACAATCATTAACAGGCCACAATATCAAGTTAAAGACGGCCCTCCAACGCTTCAGAGCCGATTTCCAAATTGGTGCCTAAAAGGAGTGCGCTTTGACCTGGATTTGGTTCCGATTGATAAGCAAGACATGCTTAAAAGTTTTGACGCGGTCAGACTTAATATCGAGAGGATGTCGTAATGGCAGAAACTTATCGACGAACTCCAAAGGGTTAACCAAATAAATCTTGAGGCGATGATGACCATGGAGAATGATAAATCAAAATGGGACAAATGGTGTAAGCAACATGATGCGGAGATGACAAGCATTGCAGACGACAACGCAAAGCTTGCATCTGAAGTCAAGCGACTAAAGGAAGATCTGGCCTCATCTTCTGCATCGCACACTCAAAAGGAAGAAGTCTTTCAGAAGCAAGTGCGGGATGCACATGCTGCGCAAAGGGACGCCGAAATGAAGCTTGCAGCTGAGCAGCACATTACTGAGAAATATCGCACAGAGAATACTGAGCTGCGGGGAACAATTGTGTCCCAAAATGCAGAGATCGAGATGCTGAATGCTAAGCTTCTTAAAGTTGAGAAGGAGCGTGATGACGCGGTCGCTGGACAAGTTGCGGCCGAAGAGTCTCACGACGCCACTAAAGCTAGCATCGATTCTACTCTATTTGACTTCTACATGCACAACGTTTTGGGCCGCGACAGCCTTTCATTCTTGGGTCCCAAATACGAGATTACACTTGCTGAAGTTTGGGAGACCATACTTGATACATTTGCCGGTTATGCGGAAGCAGACCTTGTAGCGCTTTATCTAGACGATGAAGCACGTGATGCGCTTATTAGAGGCAAAGAGCAACTTGCCGAAGCTAGAGCCGGGACAGTGGTAGAGGAACATCCAGAAAAGACAACATCACTACCTGCCCCTGTCCATACTTCAACTTTGACTGATGTTGATATCATCGGTTCTAGCTCTCAATCTCCACTTGCTGCAAAAGATGCTGAAGCTAAACTCGATACTTCCGAGACTCCTCTTTCCCAAATTGAAGAGAAGAGCCAGGAAGAAACTGAGGCTGATAAATATGAAATTGAACTTGCGAAGCCAACTCCTCCAGGTAACTTTGGCGAAGTTCCGGGTCTAATGAACCAGTTATTTGATTTAACCGAGTTTGATGACCTTCTTACTTGTTACTTGAACTTTGGTGAACCGATACCTTCTCTATTTTCGGAAGATGTTGATTTTAACTTCTTTTCTTCTACAGCGGAGGCACCAAACACTGCACAAGTTTCCACTCCTTCAGTTGCCGTCCCTCCATCTTTACAGGTTACTCCTCCTTCTGCTTCCCAGCCGGGATCACAAGCAGAGAAAATCGAAGCCCTTCAAGGCCTGGATGACCCGGCAGCTTCGCAGGAACAGAAGGCGGAGGACCTTGAAGACGTCGAGAAGACCCCGGAGCAGTCCCTTGATGATGACACGAAGCTTTCAACACTGCTTGCTACTCCGGGGAGCGAATCTTCTTCAAAGAGGAAGGGGAAGCGTGGCATAAGGAAGAAGAAGAGAAGTGCTTCAACTGGGGATGAAGCAGAAGTTGATCCAGCCGCGCCTTTTCCTCCTTCTGCCCCGACCCGTTCACAACGGCTCCAAAAACTAATCATTAGGCCGGGGAAAGGCTCCAAAGGTGGCGAGAAGAAGGAATAACAAGCTAGATTTTCTACTCCTTACTTTTGCTTTTTGCATGTATCGACCGGGGATTGTGCGGGTACCGGTCCCTGCTTTTGCTTTTTGAGATATCTGCACATGTAAAGAATTTTCATAGCACTAAATAAAACAATTATTTTACTTGTACAAACTCTTGTGTATGTGAGAATGCATCTGTTTTTTATTTTTGGTGTGGAACAAACGATTCTTTTTACTTGTGCAAACTTTTTGTCTGCGTTTGAGAATGCATTTATTCCACATCATCTATTTTTCATGATATTGTGATGAACTCGCGGTATGTTGCTTGTATATTACTTTGTTCATGTAACTGAATCGTATAGTATTGCCCCCATACCGCAAGTGCATTGCAATATTTCTCGCTTTTACAAGACTGATACTCTTATATTAGAGAATAACTATTCCATTTTTGAGGAAGGAATCATTCTGCTTTTAATAGAGTATATCTCATTTCTGGAGAAATTTTTACTTTCTCTTTCTGTCAGAAGAACACTTCGACTTTTGGGAATGATCACTTTTATTTGTTTAAAAATGAATTTTCCTGCACAATGAAATGAGCTTCTGAAGAAGGTTTTGATTTTTGTGCCCCAGTAAAGGGTTTATTTTTGGTACTTCAAGCAAGGTGAAGTACGCCTCTGAAGAGGTCTTTTGGTCTCTGAAGAGAAGCAATTTTGGTCTCCGAAGAGAATCAATTTTGGTCTCCGAAGAGAAGCAATTTTGGTCTCCGAAGAGAAGCAATTTTGGTCTCCGAAGAGAAGCAATTTTGGCATTTCAGCTCTGGTGAAGTGGGTCTCCGAAGAGAAGCATTTTGCACTTCTACACGGGTGAAATGTGCCTCCGAAAAGGGCTTTTTAGCATTTCATCACTGGTGAAGTGGGTCTCCGAAGAGAAGCATTTTGCACTTCTACACGGGTGAAATGTGCCTCCGAAGAGGGCTTTTGCCTCCGAAGAGGTCTTGAAATTGCCTGGAAGTTACTTTCTCATGGTTGAGTGGATCCACGGGGCGGACGCAAGTTGCTTGATTGGATGTTCGTTTGCACAAACGATCGCAATCAATTAACAAGGGCCCTGTTCCTTCAGCTTGGGAAGGTGCCCCTCCGATGGTTCCACCAATCTTGTTATTGAGAGAAGCACTTTCATTTATTGGTGTGCCTCGTTAGAGGGCTTTGTTGACCTTTGGGAAGGAGCATCGGTTGGTTGGTGTGCCAGGAAGGTTGCTTCTCAGGGGCGAGTAGATCCATGGGACGGACGCAAGCTGCCTGATCGGATGCATCACGATCAGTTAG
This sequence comes from Allium fistulosum, assembly GCA_030737815.1. Taxonomy (NCBI): domain Eukaryota; kingdom Viridiplantae; phylum Streptophyta; class Magnoliopsida; order Asparagales; family Amaryllidaceae; genus Allium; species Allium fistulosum. The sequence continues at coordinate 1,533,191,694 of CM060902.1, forward strand.
CAAGAGCCCTTTTCCTTCTGCTTGGGAAGGTGTCCCTTCGGTGGTTCTACCGGCCCTTTTATTGAGGAGCAAAATTCCGTTTGGTTGCTTCCGTGCTTGCTTGGCCATGTTCTCCCATCATCTGCCCATTAGCGATCTTTTATTATCATTTCCAAGCGTATCTTCGTTCCTTTTGTAAGTAAATTGCCTTATCCGAAGAAGTGGACTTCACTGTTGAATAACTTCATGGGGCAAACGCGAGTTAACTAGCTGGATGTCTGTTCATATCGACAATCACAACTGGTTAGCGAAGGCTTGCCCCAGTGAAGTTGCCAACTTTTTATGTGAGGTTCTTCTTGTATAGGATTTGAATATGGAATTCTTTGTTGCTTGGTATTTTGCTTTAATAAATGATTTGTAAGGCTCGCTTAGCTTTGCGATGGGTGAACTTTGCTTTAATGACCTGCAATATTAGATCGACATTTTAGCAATACATTTAGAGTATTTACACATCGAAATATAACAGGCATTTTATAATAGAAAACATAGAATGCATAGTTTTTCATTATTCAGTCACGCTGATTTCTCAGCGGTTTACAATGCAGAAGTTACACATCCATCGTCATTTTTTACAAATTTAAGCAACGCTGTTAAGCAAAAAATGGATGCTAGTGATTGTTGTTTCAGAATCTCCGGACTGATTTTCCATTTGCACTAGATTTGCAGCTTCGGATTTATATGCCAGAGAAAGTGAAAGATGCCCCAGTTGCAGTTTTGTGGACAATTAGCAGTCGTCCCAACTTCTGCCTGCTGGGTGTGGACCTCCTGTGACAACATTAATGACAAGCTTTTCTGAATCTTGCACTGCAGTGTTGTTGAGAGAATCGGATTGATGGGTAGGACGTTGTTGATCTCGAGTGGAAGAGGTTGGAGCGACTCCGCTTCTCTTAACGTATTGTTGGAGTTTACCTTGCTCCAGCAATTCTTCAATCACATTCTTTAATTGGCGACATTGGTCAGTGTCATGGCCAGGTTGATTGTGAAATTGGCAGAATTTTCCATTACGCTTTGCACCTCTCGTCATCTCAGGTGGCTTAGGATACCTGACAACGTCCTTTGTTGCAAAAAAGATATTTCTTGGTGTATCAGTTAAAGGAGTATAATCCGAAGGATTAAAGCGGCGAGGTTTCTTTTCATTTCCCTGGCTCTTTCCTCCTTCATTCTTAGCCATATCCCAAATTTACTTGATTTATCAATGGCTCGCATCAAATAAGTCAGGATCATGCGCGGTTCCGCATTTTCTACTTCGGCTAAAGCTATATTGAAACGGCTCAAGAAAGATTTGATTGATTCTCCGGGCGCTTGTTCAAGGTTAGACAGTGACATTATATCCTTAGCTTTTGAAGCATACAATCTGAACTGTTCATTAAACTTTTGCGTTAAGTCGGAGAACTTATCTACAGACCGAACTGGAAGCTTTGTGAACCAAAGTAAAGCCACACCTTCCAGGTATACCGGAAAGTATCGACACTTGATCTCGTCTGATGCTCTTGCACCGGTCATATGCCAATCGTATTTGTATAGGAAATGATTAGGGTCACTGGTTCCCCTATAGGCTTGGATAGTAGGAGGTGCGAATTTCCTTGGAAACTCCGCTCTCAGGATCCTTTCAGTAAACGGAGTTCTGCTTGGCGCAAATCCCCAGTCAGCCTCATCCTCTTCCCTTTGCATGCTTTCTTTCATGATGCGGCCAACCATTTCGGACAGGTACTCTTTATTGTTCAAAGACATTTCCGGGCAAGCATCAGTTCTTCCCTCGGAAGTTTGCCCGGGCATATGTTCATGACAAGTTGGTTGCGGCATAGAACCATCAGCCTGGAAAGGTGGCATTTCAGGAAGAGTAGTTTGACGGTTTTCTGGTTGGCGATTTGCCCCGAGCAGAGCAGTTAACCTATCCATCATCAAACCGTTTTGAGTTTCAATTTGTTGGTATAATCCAGAAACTGCGTCGTCCAATTCAGCCCTGGTGACTCCAAAGGTAGGAGTTGCTTGGTCTGTTGTTGGGGAAGCGGAAGTTCCTTCGTGAGCATTTCTGGATCTGATAGGTCTACCTCTTCTTCCAGGAGCCATTATTTCGGATCTGGTTTTTAAGAGAGGTTCTTTTTATGAATCTTTGCGAAGCAATGGTGGACGATCGCCTGAGTTGGGTTCTCAGTGAAAGCACCAAAATGTTAACGCTAAAAAGTGAACGCTAACACCCGGTGTGTGTAATAGAATTGTGAAAGCACCACCCGTTGGTACGGGAACAGAATATAAGCTGAAAATAGCAGAAAAACAGTAAATGAACAACAGATTTATAGTGGTTCGGCCCGTAATTGAGCCTATGTCCACTTTATAGTCTTTTATTGCTGATTCGGTTACAATTTGATACAATATCCTTCAAAATACAATACAACTTGATCATGAAAGCACTCTTGACTACTAGCTCGATCTTTGATGATGAAACTCAACGAATCCGTGTTGGATGTAAGGAATTCTTCTCGAAGATTGTTGTAGTGTCTCGAATGCTTGAAGATCTTTGATTGCCGAATGAGAGGAGACTTCGACAGCGTAACGGCGCTTGAAGAAATGAATGGCCAAAAGTCCTCTTCATGTTGGAAGTGGTGGGGTATTTATAGGAGCTGATTTCTGAGCAGAAAATTCGCCTAAGTCTTAGGTCGCGTACGACCTTAGTTAAGTCGTAGGTCGCGAGCGACCTAAGCTAGGTCGCAGTCTCCTTGCGGCTTAAGAGATTAGCTGGTGAAGCAGTACTTGGCTTTATTTGATCAAGTGGTAGGTCGCAGGCGAGTTAAGGAATAGCTGTGGGAGCTCTAGGTCGTTAGCCTCTTAGGTCGTAGGTCCCTTAGGTCGCAAAACTTTCCTGTAGTTAGGTCGCAAACCTTCCCTGTAGTTAGGTCGCAAACCTTTCTTAAGTCCTTAGGTCGCAAACTTCTCCCAAGTCCTTAGGTCGCAAGGTCTTCTGTTGTTAGGTCGCAAGCTCCTTTAGGTCGCAACACTGCTAGGTCGTGAAGTTCTTGAGATAGTTAGGTCGTAGACTCCCTTAGGTCGCAGAGCCTCCTTCAACAGTTAGGTCGCGACATTCTTTAGGTCGCTATGTTCTTAGGTCGTAGGTCGTCAACCTTTTAACTCGCAAACTGTTAAGTCGGAGCTCTTCTTAAGTCGTAGTCTCTAGGTCGTTGAAGTCCTAGCTTGTTAGGTCGCAAGGCTTTATGTCCTTAGGTCGCAAACCTTTTTGTCCTTAGGTCGCGAGGTCCTTCTGTTCTTAGGTCGCGAAGTTTCCTGCTGTTAGGTCGCAAGCCCCTCTTAGGTCGCTAAGTTCTAGGTCGCTGAGATTATGGAATTAACATAATGATAAAGAGATAGCATTTATGACCAGGAATTTTCGAAAATTCTTGAAATACAGAAAGATGAATAATCTCAAGAGAAACAACTATAAGAATTCTGGAAATCAGAATGCAGTGCCAAACAATGTCAAATGCTTCAACTGTGATGAACCAGGCGATATCAAAAGAGATTGTCTGTATCCAGAAAGGCAGAATCCTCCGATAAACAATGAATCAGTAAAGAAACGGAAGCGTGCATTTACTGCTACTCTAGATGACTCAGATTCATCCTCAAGTGATGACGATCAGAAGACAGATAATTCAAATTTGTGTTTCACGGCAATTCACGACTTCGAATTCAAGGAAACAGACTCAGAAAAAGGTACACATTTACAATACAATTGATTGAAATTACATGCTTAGAATTAGATGATTGATTGCTTGATTGATTAATTTTGAATTGGTGTGTTGATTGAATTTTATTTTTATTTTTATTTTATTTTTATTTTATTATTATTTTAATTTTATTAATTTTTAATAATATAATAATATTTCCTGGAATATACTATAATTCTAATAATATTCCAGATATATACATATATATAGATATTAAAATAATAAGTATATACTTATATATATATTAGAATTCTTAAGAAAAATAAATCAGAGAAATTCACAGGCACATGTCGACATGGCCCCTACCATGATGTCGACATAGGTAACAGAATTTGAAATTCAAAATTTGAATTCAAATGCTTGAATTTCCCTCCACTTTTTCACTTCATTCAATACTCTGAAAAGGCATCTTTTGACCAGAGAACATGTCTTTCAAAAATCTATTTATTCACTCTCTTTTATCACATCTTTTCACTTTCATTTTCAAATTCAAACTCTCTCTTCAAAACTTCAAGCTCTCTACTCTCTACTTTAATGGCTTCTTCAAGCAACCCCTCTACCATGAGACTTTCCAGAAACTTGAAAGAGCAACTCCTCAATAATCCGGAGGCAATAAAAGCATACATCAATTATGCTAACTATGAAAAGTCCATCCCGGAAAGTTTGCTATTTTTCAAGATTTTGCTTCTTATGAAATTGATATTCTTTTTGCAAATAATCAAATTCTTAGTCTTGTTGATTCCTCTCAAAATGATTTTGTTTGTTACCCAAATCTTGTTAAAATTTTCTATTCAAATCTCAATCGAGAATTTTATCAAGGAAATGATAATGAAATTTGGAGTAGTGTCAAAGGCACTAAAATTATTTTGAATTGTGATCTTTTGGATACCATTCTCAATTGCAAAAGCACGGGAATGGATCTTTCTAGTTTTAAAATCGATGAACATGATCGTGAGACATTTCATTATATTTTTGAAGGAGATGAAAACTTTGAATTTAAAAACTGAAACTTTCGTCCTAAAGCAAGGATTGTCAATCTTCTTCTACAACATACTTTAACCCCAAGATCGGGTAATTTTAACAATCCTACTTCAAAAGTGTGCAAAGCACTTTTTGCTATTTTCGGAAATTATGATATCAATTGGGTGCAAGTTATTTTGGATGAACTTCGTCCTAAAAATTTTGAAATGGGAGAAAACACTTTATACCATGGAATTTACTTTACTCGGATTTTCAATTATTTTGGAGTAAATTTCAAAGGAGAAGAATTTATTTCAAGAAAAGTTTTTAATATCTCAAACATTTCTCTCATGAAAATCCCATATGTTTTTCAACCTTATGAAACCCTTGCCGAAAAGGAAAAGCGTTCAGCTCATGAAGAAATGGAAGAGGAGGAAGAGGAAGAAGAAGAAGAAAGGGATGAAATGGAAATAGAAGAAGAAGAAGAAGGTGAAACATCCCTAGAAAGTATTGAATATCCATCCAATCCTACCAACAAAACTCTTCTCAAAAATCAAAAGATTATTGTTGAGAATCAACGGGTTCTTAAAAGATCCATTAGTAAGAAGTTGGACAAAATATCATCCAAGATGAACAAGTTTTTCTCCAAAGTCAGCAAGAAACTTGGATTATCTTCATCTTCATCATCCTCTAACTAGTTCTATATCTTCATATCATATCGAATTAGTTTAAGTTTGTTTTAATTTGAGTGTTTATGTAGTTCTTTATGTTTAATCATTGTATTATCCTATTATGCAATGAAATTGAATTTTCTTTCTGTTATCCAGCTTATCTTATCTCTTGAATAAATGTTAGTATATTATATAAATTTATATATATACACAATTATTCACAAAGTCAAAATTACCATCAAAATTCACTATAGTATGTCGACATACCCCCCTTGACCATGTCGACATATACTGGTCAGAAATGACAATTCATTTTGAATTTGAAATTTGAGTAACTACCATATGTCTATTCATTTCAAACGAATTTCTACACCTATAAATACCCATTTCTTCCAGAAATCATTACTGAATATTATTTCTCATATATTCTATCTCTCATTCTTCCCACAATTTCAAAAATGGATAATCCAATTCATAACTTATCCGAGAATCTTGAAGAAACTCTTAATTCATTCAAGAATATTCTCTCGTTCATTCTACGTAACTAGCGACACTTAGAATTGAGTCAAATGCAGATGATCAAGGAGCAAGAAAGGCATTTCGATGCAATTCGATGGATGATTTCTTCTCTTCATAAGAATGATAACGAAGCACATCCTCTTGTCTCTCTCACAAATGACAATGAAAATTGGGATGCCATCAAAGCAGACCCTATTTTTGGAGAAGAAGGATGGGTGGAAGTTCGCCGTAACGTTTAATTTGTTTGCTTTATTACTTTGTTTGAATTGATTGTTTTGATTGAAATTGGTTGTTTTGATTGATTTGATTTATACTTAGTGTGGTTTGATGATTGTATAAATATACACTGATATATTTATAATCGTTGATTAAATATCATATCTATAAGTATAGTTATTTCTTAACATACTTTATTATATAGTTTATTAATGCAGGTACTTCAGTACAAGAATGAGGGGGAGTTGTGTAGTTTAGAGTTTGGTTGTTTTTGTTGATGACAAAAGGGGAGAAATATGAAATAGGATAGTTAGGCATAGATTAAGGGGGAGTTATTAGATTTAGGGGGAGTTATTAGGATATAAGTAATATTTTATAAACAAAGGTTGTCATCAACAAAAAGGGGGAGATTGTTAGTCCATGGGTTGATGGTTTTGATGACAACAACCTTAGAATAAGATTATAAAATATAAATACTAACAATATAGTTTAGATATATATGTATATGCAGGATTTAACCATGCAGGTACCAAGAATGAAGACTGTACAGTATAAAGATTCAAGATATCAAGATTGAAGACTCATGAGTATCAAGATTATCAAGAGTTCAAGATTTCAAGAAAAGTATCGAGTCTAGAATTTTGTTAAAACTTCATAATAGCACTGAAATCTTCACTCCATTTTTCTTTTAGGATGGAACCCATTTCTACCTTTTTAGTGGCTTACAAACCCACGACAAGTAGCTCACAAACCTACGACAAGTGGCTTACAAACCCACGAACATCCTGGTTTTGTACAAGTTCTCGAGTCCTGACATGATGAGATATCCTGCAGGAAGAAGCTTGCAAAACTACTTCAAAATGATTTTCAAAACTACTTCGGAATGATTTTCAAAACTGCTTTTCAAAATGTTTTAGCCTTAAAAATTATCTTTTCAAATGATTTTCAAAAAGATGTTTTAGCCTTAAATATTCCTGTTTTTAAACTTCGTTTATTTTAAACTATCTTTTAAATATAATATATTTATACTTAGATTTAAATATAAAATTATAGTAAAATTTTATATATATTATTCTCTATATTTATCTAAGTATTCTATTTGTAGTCAAGTATATTTATAAAGTTTAAAATAGTTTTAATATAAGATAAAGGTTATTTTCAAAGAAAATCAAACTATCAAAAATTGCTTTGGGATGTCGACATGCCTATGGTGACCATGTCGACATGGTGACAGTTGAGTTCAAACTTCAAATTTCAAAAGAAGTGTCTATTCGCCATAACTCTTCACGAATGGACATGACTGTTGTTCTTCTATAAATAGGGGTTAGTTTCAATGAATTTTTAGTCAGCATTTCTGGTTTTTCATTCCTCTTCTTCTTCCACATTTTCTTATTCAAAATCCTATCATCACTCTGCCGAAATCAACATTGAATCTAACTAGATCATCTTTGGTTTGATTCTCTATCACCATCTCAACAAGATCTAAGTGCTATTCAGAGTTATAGGCTTCTTTGTAATCTATCTAGCGAGAAAAGGTGTGATTGTAGCCTTGGAAATCAATCAAGCGAGAAAAGGTGTGATTGTAGCCTTGGAAATCAATTGGGTGAACTTGTTGCCCGTAAATCAAGTATCTATACCCAGAGGATTGTGATTCTGGAGGGTGTACCTCGTAGAATTGAAACCGAGGGTTGTAATTATTGAATTGCTTTTGAAAAGAAATCTGTACTTAGTTGTACGGGACTGGATGTAGGGTTACCCCGAACCAGTATAAAATCCGGTGTGTTCTTTCCTTTACTGCATTTACTTTATTTCTGCATCTGTGTCTGTTTCTGTGATTATATCTGTGTCTGAATATTGCATACATTTGTGTTCAAATTAACATAAATTCAAAAAGATTTAGCAATTTCTTAAAAACACTATTCACCCCCCTTTAGTGTTATTCCTAGCCTTAAGATCCATATTCCGCAATCCTCTCAACTTTGACTACATAGGCACAACTCTTTCAACCAAACTAGATGTTGAGATTACCGCCATTCTCCTTCATTGTCAATGATGTTCAAGATAGTGCTTGCCTCATTGAGTCTTGTTGCCATCCTAAGGACCTCGACTATGTAATTGTCTCCTCCTATCATGGCTATCTCTATACATCTCGCACCATTTTAATATCCTCAACATCTTCTCACTGAAAATTGCACAACCATATATACTTCTACACCATTCCAATATTGGTTGAAAATCAACCGTACACCTAGGCAACCACTGTCTCTCCCTTTTTGGCTATCACTGGTTGTTTAATGTCTTGACTCCAAACTATAGCATATCTGTGAGTCTTCTCTACATCTATCCTTCAACTATCATTCCCAAATTGTTATTATATGAAGAGATATTTAGGAGATGAGGTTTCATATAGAGGGTGTTATTTCATGTTAAAAGCAATTGTCTTCCTTGTTACAAGATTTATCTTGTTGATGTTTATTCGAATAAAGAAATATAATTCAAAAAGTGGAGGGAGTTTACGGGTGGAGTATATTTTTTTATGATGAAGATGATCCAAATGAAGAAGAAACATATTTATTTATAGTAGTTTACATTTTACATTTAAATCCAACTTTTATTTGATTTTCTATAAACTATTATAGTGTAATTTGTCACAAAAATGCCAAATATTCATCTTCGTAGCTTGATGGTAAACATGCATATAAGTTACATGGTGAAGAATAAATGTTGTATATGAAATTTGTTTGTATATATAAAAATGTTCATTAATAGATCCATTCCGTGTTCATTATGTCCGTTTTTGTGCTTTAGTTTATCGGTACAAAATTACATGTTTGCTTATCTTAGTTCTTTGTAAAATTATTGCACAGCTTATTTCAATTTATCAGCCTTTTAAAATTTCATCAAATGGATCATAGATGTCAAATCAAAAATTGTCATATTTCAATAAGTAAAAATATCAATAGAATTCGATAAAATATGTTGAATAGGTGGGTTGTTACACTCCTCATAAGGAGTTCATTGTTTCCATAAACAATTGTCTAGTATTTCGTAATTACTCAAGAATACTCTGGACTACCATTCGATGATTTGAATCATATTTGTCTAGTATTTGGATATGACATTTGAGGTGGCCAAAAATTTGCGATTTAACTATAGTCGTCAAAACTATAGTTTTCCAATCAATAGTGAAACGATAACCATAGAACGATGGAAGGGTATCGGGTTTTAGAGCAGGCCAAGAACAAGAGATCTGTATGGTTGGATTGGGTTGGAAGTGTCGAAGTTGGTCAAAAAGGCGGTTGAAAGTTCAAACACAGCAACATCAGAAGGGGCGGCGTGACGACTATGGTGGGGTCGGCCTCGTTGTCGGTGGTGCTAGGAGTGACAGGGACGCGGAAGATGATCTTAAGGCTATTTAACACTAGAGGGGGGGTGAATAGTGTTTTAAGAATTTCTTTAAAACTTCTTTGATTTAAATTGATTTAACTAACTTAATGCAAATACACAATCACAGATCAAATCACAGAATCACAAACAGATGCAAATATAAATAAAAAGCAAGTAAAGGAAAGAACACGCCAGGAATTTTATACTGGTTCGGTGTTACCCTACATCCAGTCCCGCACAACTCGTACGGCTTTCTATTCAATAATAATCTAGATTACAATCCCTCGATTCCAAGGCAACGAGGTACACCCTCCAGATTCTCAGGTCTCTGGGTAGAACCACTTGATTCACAGGACACAAGTTCACCCGATCGATTTCCAAGGACACGATCACACCTTTATAACCCTAAACAAGTTTCTTTGAGTACAAATGTATCTATAACTCTGATAAGCACTGAGATTCTTTGAAGAGAGTGGCAGAGAATCAAACTAGAGATATTCTGGTTTGATTCACTTAAGATTTCGGCAGAATGTGGATAGGATGATTAGAAAATAAGATAAGAGAGTAAAGAGGAGAGAAAATAAAGAAAGTAGTTACTGGAAAACGTCCATAACAGTCTCTATTTATAGAGAATGAATGGATGTGTCCATTCAAAGAGATTTAAACGAATAGACACTTCTTTTGAAAACAACCTTTGCTATAACGGGAAGCATGTCGACATGACGAGTAACTATGATGTCGACATGGTCTATTAAAAATGATGATTTGCTTTTCTTTGAAAATGATGATTTAAAACATATGCAACTTTATTCAAATGGACTCTATGTATTTGTATAAGGTATTTAGAAGTAGAAATACTTATGAATATATATATGTATATATACTAAAATATATTTAAAATCAAGGTAAATAAACTAAAGTAAATATAATATTAAAATAGATTTTGAGGCTAAAATATCAAGGACAATTTTGAAATCAAAATATAACAAAATGATAAATATGATTTTGAGGCTAAAACATTTTTGGAAATACGAACGAAGGTTTTTCTTTTGAAAAGGAATATTTGAAAATCATTTTATGAAACAAGAGATAATTTTGAAAATCATTTTGAATCAAAATTAGTGGATAACAAAATAGGGCTACTATCCGTTCCACTAGATATTTCGTGAGTTCCATCTCACTAGGGTTCCATCCCTTTAACAAGAACGAAGTGGATTCCATTCCACGAGTAAATTGGATAAAAAAGAATGATAGTGCTTTCAAGGAGTTTTAACAAATATCTAACCTAACTATATTATTTGTCTTGAACTCTTGAATATCTTGAATCTCATGAGTCTTCAATCTTGAACTCTTGATCTTTGTCTTCTTTACTGTACAGTCTTCTTTTGTTGATACCTGCATATAGATTTCCTGCACATATATATTTTATAACACTTCTATAGTTGTTGTCATCAAAACCACTATCCTATGGACTAACATTCTCCCTCTTTTTGATGATGACAACCTTTGTTTATAAAATATTTATATTCTCCTTATAACTCCCCCTAAATCTAATAACTCCCCCTTAATCTATGCCTAACTAACCTATTTTATACTTATCTTCTCCCCCTTTTTGATGATGACAACCTTTGTTTATAAAATATTTATATTCTCCTTATAACTCCCCCTAAATCTAATAACTCCCCCTTAATCTATGCCTAACTAACCTATTTTATACTTCTCCCCCTTTGTCATCAACAAAAAAAAATGACATTAACTCCCCCTAAATCTATGATATTAATGATAGTGTTATCATTAATAATACTGAAACTAGATATAACAATGTTAAATATTGTATACTCAAAATGATATATATGAGTAATATAAGAATGAGAATAATATGTGTAACCACAGATTATTTTATTCATATTACTATATACATAACTGTTAAATGAAAAGAAAATGCATACAATAAGTAGACAAATCAATCAAACATAAGCACACCTATTTATGTCTTATTACATAATCAATATAGTAAGTTATCATAAATCAACCATGTTTAAAACCAAATCAAGTATTTCAAATCAAATCAATTTTAAACCAAATCAAACAAGTTAAATGTTACGTGGAACTTCAACCCATCCCTCTTTTCCAAAGATGGGATCCGCTTTGATTACTTCCCAATCTTCATCGTCCTGGAGCAATGTCTTCGGTGGATTTACTTGGAGATCCTCTTTGTTGAGAGCGGAGATCATCCATCGTAGTGCATCGAAATGCCTTTCTTGTTCCTTTATCATCTACATTTGACTCAGTTCTAAGTGCCTCTGATTTCGTAGAATAAAAGTAAGAATGTCTTTGAAGGATTTGAGAGTCTCTTCAAGATTATCACTTAGATTTGAAGAGGATGAAGCCATTTTGACGATAAGTAAGAAGGAAATAAGTAGATAAGAGTAGAGAGAAGTTATGAGAAGTTTTCTGGAAGAAAATAGGACTTAAATAGATAGGAAAGTCGTTTGAAATGAATAGACATAAGGAGTTATTTTGAATTTCAAATTGAAATGTCCATTCAGAATATTACCAGTATATGTCGACATGAGCTCTATACAGTATGTCGACATACATAGCAGATTTTGCACATCTTATTTTTGAATTTTCAGTGTATATACATATGATTTATATATATATTACTTGATATAAATAAGAGTAACAGTAAGATAAACAGAGAATAAGCTTCATTTCATACTAGAACAGAGAAGTACATGAATCTCATAGAGAAAACATAAAGATACAACTTTCAATATACCAAATTTCATTGATATACAAAAAGTAAACTCTAGAAACTAGTAGATGAGGATGAAGATGATGAGATATTAAGCTTCTTGTTGACTTTGGAGAAGAACTTGTTCATTGTATTGGACATTTTGTCCAATTTTTTGTTTACGGAGTGTTTGAGAGCTTTTTGATTTTTCACAATCACTCGTTGATTGTGAAGGAGAGTCTTGTTTAATGGTCGTGTGGGAAAATTAATACTCTCTAAGGAAGTTTCTTCACTTTCTTCCTCTTCTTCTTCCTCACCTTCTTCTTCTTCACCTTCTTCTTCCTCCTCTTCCTCTTCTTCTTCTTCCTCCTCATCTTCTTGCATTTCCTCATACCCCAATCGTGCTTCTTTTTCCGTTAGTGTTTCGTATGGTTGAAACACGTGCGGAATTTTCATAAGTGAAATATTGGAATGATTAAAAACCTTTCTTGGAAAGAATTCTTCACCTCTCATATCCACTCCAAAGTAATTAAAAATTCTAGTGAGGTATATTCCATGATATAATGCATTCTCTCCCGAATCCAAGTTTTTGTGACGAAATTCATCCAAGATAACTTGTGCCCAATTAATATCATAATTTCCAAAAATTGCAAAAAGAGCCTTACACACTTTTTGAGTCGGGTTATTGTAATTTCCCGATCTCGGAGTAATAGTGCGTTGAAGGAGAAGATTAACAATACGAGCTTTTGGTCGAAAAAATTTGTTTTTGAAATCCATTTCTTCCTAAAAAATATTGTGAAAAGTTTCACGATCGGTTTCCTCGATTTCAAAAGAAGAAAGATTGGAACCGGTACTTTTACACTCAAGTATGGTTCCTAAAACATCGGTATCCAAAACAATTTGTGTCCCCTTGACACTACTCCACACTTCATCATCCCTTCCATTATAAAAACCACGATTTAAATTTGCATAAAACATTTTGACAAGGTTTGGATAGCAAACAAAATCATTTTGGTTATTGTCAACCAAGCTTAGAATACCATTGTTTTGAAAAAGAGCATCAATTTCATAAGAAGCGAAGTCATTAAAAATAGCAAAACTACCCGAATGAACTTTTCCATAAGTTGCATAATTAATGTATGCAAGTATGGCATCTCTATTATTGTAGAGATGATCTTTGGTGGCTTTTGACAGCCTCATTCCGGCTACGTTGCTAGTGGATGCCATTTTTGAAGAGATAAGAGTGTTTGAAGATAAAAGTTGTTTTGAATTTGAATTGAAGATGAAGATAAGTGTTGATAGAAGATAGATATAAAGAGGTTGAATAGGTGGATTCTCTGGTCAAAGAGTCATAACTATTCAGAACATAGGAGTTAGTGAAAAGGTGGAGGGAAATTTGAATTTTGAATTCAAATTTAGAAATCTGATTTGCTACAGGTATGTCGACATTACCAATAAGTGCCATGTCGACATGCACATCAGATTTTGCAAAAATGATTTCAAGCATGTACAAGATTTATATATATATATATACTTATATATATTATGACTATTGTCTGAATATATTTTGAAAATATATTATACAGAAAATATATAAAAATAATATTTTATAAATTTTTAAAAGATATTTGAAAAATTTTAAGTTAATAAAATCAATTATATACTTAATTAATAAACTATTCTAAGCAACCAATTTTCAACCAATTAAAATAGTAAACGTGTACCTTGTTTGAGTTCCATATCATCCTGATTATCTGAATTCTGAGTTGTCATAAAACACATATTTGCCAATTCTGTTTTCTGTTCATCATCACTTGAGGACGTATCTGAATCATCCAGTGTTGCTGCAAATGCTTTCTTTCTTTTCTTTGAATATTCTTTGTTGATTGAGGAGTTTGCTTTTCTTGATGTGGACAGTCTCTTTGATAATGACCAAACTCATTGCAATTGAAGCATTTGATGTTGTTGAGTGATTCAGTGTTATTTCCAAAACTTTTTCTCTTGTGATTATTCATTTTTCTATACTTCAAGAATTTTCGAAAGTTTCTTGTCATGAAGGCTATTTCTTCATCATCATCACTAGAGTCTGATTCACCAGTTAGTGCTTTAAAGGCAATGGACTTTTTTTCTGATGACTTATTCTCCCTTCTTTCCTGAATTTGAACTTCATATGACATCAGATTTCCAATTAATTCATCAATCTTTAAGATACTGATGTTATTTGCTTCTTCAATCACCAGTGTCTTCAGATCCCATTTTGGAGTGAGTGAATTCAGAATTTTCCTGACTTGATCTTCTTCGGAGATTGCTTTTCCCAAAGATACTAGTGAATGAACAATATCCTGAAAACGACTATACATATCTGGAATAGATTCACTAGGCAACATCTTAAATAATTGAAATTGATTAGTAAGAATAGAAATTTTGGTCTGTTTAACTTTGCTTGTTCCTTCATGAGTAACTTGCAGAGTTTTCCAGATTTCATATGCAGTTTTACAAACAGATACCCTATTAAATTCATTTCTATCTAGTGAACAAAATAAAATATTCATGGCTTTTGAATTGTTTTGAGCCACTTCTCTTTGAACGGTCGTCCATTGAGCAAAATCAGTTGTGGGCTCAGTGTATTCAGTTTGTGTCATATTCCATGTTTCTAAACTAATGGATTGTAAATATATCTTCATTCTACATGCCCAATATGCATAGTTACTGCCATTGAAAAGTGGTGGTCTGGCAGTGGACTGACCCTCTACAAATGAACTAGAAATACCAGTGTTGGTAGCCATTGTTACTTTTCAAAAATCAGGTTATGAATACTTTGAAAAACTTGCTCTGATACCAAATGACAGGGACGCGGAAGATGATCTTAAGGCTATTTAACACTAGAGGGGGGGTGAATAGTGTTTTAAGAATTTCTTTAAAACTTCTTTGATTTAAATTGATTTAACTAACTTAATGCAAATACACAATCACAGATCAAATCACAGAATCACAAACAGATGCAAATATAAATAAAAAGCAAGTAAAGGAAAGAACACACCAGGAATTTTATACTGGTTCGGTGTTACCCTACATCCAGTCCCGCACAACTCGTACGGCTTTCTATTCAATAATAATCTAGATTACAATCCCTCGATTCCAAGGCAACGAGGTACACCCTCCAGATTCTCAGGTCTCTGGGTAGAACCACTTGATTCACAGGACACAAGTTCACCCGATCGATTTCCAAGGACACGATCACACTTTTATAACCCTAAACAAGTTTCTTTGAGTACAAATGTATCTATAACTCTGATAAGCACTGAGATTCTTTGAAGAGAGTGGCAGAGAATCAAACTAGAGATATTCTGGTTTGATTCACTTAAGATTTCGGCAGAATGTGGATAGGATGATTAGAAAATAAGATAAGAGAGTAAAGAGGAGAGAAAATAAAGAAAGTAGTTACTGGAAAACGTCCATAACAGTCTCTATTTATAGAGAATGAATGGATGTGTCCATTCAAAGAGATTTAAACGAATAGACACTTCTTTTGAAAACAACCTTTGCTATAACGGGAAGCATGTCGACATGACGAGTAACTATGATGTCGACATGGTCTATTAAAAATGATGATTTGCTTTTCTTTGAAAATGATGATTTAAAACATATGCAACTTTATTCAAATGGACTCTATGTATTTGTATAAGGTATTTAGAAGTAGAAATACTTATGAATATATATATGTATATATACTAAAATATATTTAAAATCAAGGTAAATAAACTAAAGTAAATATAATATTAAAATAGATTTTGAGGCTAAAATATCAAGGACAATTTTGAAATCAAAATATAACAAAATGATAAATATGATTTTGAGGCTAAAACATTTTTGGAAATACGAACGAAGGTTTTTCTTTTGAAAAGGAATATTTGAAAATCATTTTATGAAACAAGAGATAATTTTGAAAATCATTTTGAATCAAAATTAGTGGATAACAAAATAGGGCTACTATCCGTTCCACTAGATATTTCGTGAGTTCCATCTCACTAGGGTTCCATCCCTTTAACAAGAACGAAGTGGATTCCATTCCACGAGTAAATTGGATAAAAAAGAATGATAGTGCTTTCAAGGAGTTTTAACAAATATCTAACCTAACTATATTATTTGTCTTGAACTCTTGAATATCTTGAATCTCATGAGTCTTCAATCTTGAACTCTTGATCTTTGTCTTCTTTACTGTACAGTCTTCTTTTATTGATACCTGCATATAGATTTCCTGCACATATATATTTTATAACACTTCTATAGTTGTTGTCATCAAAACCACTATCCTATGGACTAACAAGGAGCTCTTCGGTGGTGTCGGATCTAAGGATGGGGTAAGGCAATGAGCACGACGGAGTGGGGAAGTGGGCAGCTAAGTCGTGATGACTGGGTTCGAGTACGTGATTAAGGAAGGAGGGGTACGAGATATTATACGATATAGTATACATATAACCTATGCATTTAATATCAGACAATATCGTTGATATATCACCGATGTATCTCATATCGCTCCTAAGCCAATATTTTTTAACAGTATCACTTAAAATATCATTACCGATATGTCGTCCGATATTTTTGGATATATTGCTCCGATATTTACTATAAAATACACAATATTTTTTAAGAATATTGTTCATTATTGTATGTGTTCGAGAAAATAACTTTACAAATAAATATCTACACATTCTCAATATTTTTTATTTATATATGGTAATTGACAATTTGTAAACCATATTAGAAATGCCAATGCATTGATTTGTTAGCTTTAACCATACAATTTTAGGCTTCTTCATTTGTCTTTCAATAAAGAGAACTCTAATTATTCCACTATTTGATTATGTTTTATTTTCCTTGAAGACCTCACTACTAAAGACAAATCCATAAAAGAGCTACTTCTCTCTTTAGTTATTTTTTCACCATTTCTAGTAGGTAATTTAGCTTATGAAAATTCATTTTATTAGTTATTATCATGTACCCAAAACTAAACATTAAAGAGTAGTAAAGTTATATATTTAACGTATTGATAAGGCATAGGCTAAAGTAGTAATTGGTATTAAATCAATACTACTTATTTAATAAATTAGGAGAAAATGGAAACAATGAAATTATAAATATGGAAAATTGGGAAAAGCAATATAGACGATTTGATGATTGAAGAAACAATGAATATAGTATAAAAACGAATAAAATAATAAAGATGTACATTATATGAATTTCTCGGTATTTTTGAGCCTCTATTATGATTTTAATTAAATATAATATCTCAATAAGTGGATTATAATTTATAAACATATGAAATCAGTCTTTGATAGTTATTTCGCATTATTTATCCAAATTTTAGAATACTTAACATCATTATAACATTATAACATAGTACAAAGTCATTTATAACATGTTCTACACATGTCCGATATTTTACCAATATTATCATTATATTTTAAAATATCTCATATTGGTACTTGATCGGTACATACCCAATACCGATATAAACTACTTAGAGTATATGTAATTTTCTTTTATTGATTATTTACTATCTTCTAATGGCAATATGATATGCATACAAGCTCCAATTCATATGCAGTTTCTTCCATTGGACTCATGATGAAATTTTGAACAATATGGACTGGGTTTGTTGAGTTTAGAGACTACTAGGAAAAGCATGTTGGTATGATTCACTTAATTTAATTAATTGAATTTAAATTATTAAATATATATCCATTGATGGAAAATAATAAGTATTGATCTATGCCGAGATATATTGATAATAGTTTGAATATTTTGGACATTTAGCATATGCTAAGCCTTGGGGTTATTGTCCATTGCTGATTGTTTTTTATTAGACCTTCAATTGTAATTAATTGTGATATAGATTATGACTATTATTTATTAAAATAAAATAAGTGAATTATGTAATGAAGGGAAAATAAGATAAATAAACGATTAATGTGATTATTATAGTTTCTATTTGATGTTGTAAATAACAGTGTTTGAATTAAATAATATGAAACTAAATGGAGAAATTTAATAAGGTTATTAATATGAATTTCTAGAAAAATCCATAAATAATAACGAAGAATATATTTTAAACTTAATTTTAAATGTATATTATTATTATTCAATAAAGTGAGATTTTATAAATAATAATAATATGGTTTTTGTGAAAAGTACACTATTTTAAGGTAATAGTAATGAACCGATTTTAAATTATATTAAAGAGATCTAATTTGTATATTGTTATTGTAAAATAATAATATTGTTGATTTGAAAGATAATTTGATGATATTTCTATCTTTGATATAAAATACAGCATTTGGGGAGATTTGAAGTAATAAGATTACAATAAAGCATTTTGAAGTATATTATCATTTTTGGAAAGAATAATTATTGTCTTGTGATAAATAAAAGGTGCTTTTATAATAAACAACGATAAAAGTGATTTTATACTTAAGAAAAAACAATAGCTGTAAATATGATACTTTAATGGATGTAATATGTGGTTAATGGTTGATTTTATTTATCACATATGTTGTTTATGATGAAAAGATCGTATTTGAATGTATGTACTATATCTTGGCACTATTACTACGTGTGTGTAGTTAACTATGGTTTATTATTAATGTTGTGTGTAGTTAACTATGGTTTATTATTACTAATTGTGTTACTAATGTTGTTTGAATCTGTACACATTTAACGATGAATGTTTTGGCACTGTTATAGGGTGGTTTATACTTACATTATGAAGTGTTACTATAATGGATGAGTAATTTGAATGTAATTATATTTGTGCTGTTATTATTTTCTTATTTAATGATTGGATACTATCAAATGTATGTGATGTTTAATGGTAGAGTGCGCTATTTTTGTTGTTGCCCCATATGATGATATGTTGTGAATGATGAGTAGAAATATTGTTTTCTACTTCTTGCATTAGTTGCATTAATTGCAGTAGTTGCATTGATTATATTGAATTGCATTAGTTGCATTGATTGCATTAATTGTATTGAATTGCATTGGTTGCATTGGTTGTGATGGTTGAAAGGATTTAATAGTTGTTATGAACTAACAAGTATTTGGATGCAGGAGAAGAGTAGGAAACATAAGTACATGGCTTGATCCCTCAAATAGGATATGTAGGCAATCTTTTCGTATGCAATAGCTATCAAGCCATGGCCATAGTGCGTAGGGTTAGACACAGTTCAAAACATAGTTGGAACTAGATATATCTGTATAAGGTGTAAATCTGCAAATAAGAGTAGAAGAGGGAATAGAAAATGGGGATTGCTGGGCTATATAAGGATAACTGATTAGGAATATTTTTTTAAACCATGGTTATATTATTTATGCATTGATGATAATTGTTGTATTAAAAGATAAACTGATGTGATGATGTAAAATAACTATATGCTCGAGCTAATAGTAATTCACATTGATTCCATTGTGAGGCTTTCACCTTTTCATTCATTATTTTAGAATATTTAAATTTTTATCTATCGATGGTCCCCTGCTTTTAATATCTAAATTAGTTGTAAGCATGTTTTGACATCGTTTATAATTGATTTTGGATTTTGAAAATAGTGTGTCATCACAAATCCCAACTTCCACTTATATATAGTATAAAAATTGTCTCTTTATAGTTCTTTAATGAGAATTGGACAATGAAGTTTTAATTGATTTTAATGTTGGTACATCAATACTGATAAATAGCATGTTGTTTACTTATGTTGTTAGAAATGTTTTAGTACTTGTAATTTTCTTTCTTACAAACATGCTACCTCTGCATTTTTTCTAAAACCATACTATTTGATTTCTCTATCAAAATATTTGATCAACTTCTAGATGTTTGTTTAAGATATATATTGATTCTAAAAATTTCACAAGCTCTATTATAGCTCCCATTGACTTAGACATTTTGGTTATGGCACGTAAATAGTCTCCTTCGCAATATTATTTAGAAGTTTTGTTTCAATGTCAATATGCCAAATCTCACGATGATATTGTGTGATAAATCGCAAGTAGAATCTGAACGGACTTAAGCATGTTGAGTGGCAAAATTACTCCATTAATTTTAGCATTTGAAATTAACAAAGTCATTTCCCATCTTCCTAGTTTTATACATTTCCAATTGCATTGATCTTCTTCTTGAAAACTCACTTATGATCGATAGTCATCTCCTTTTGGGTACCTTTTCCGAATTCAAATTTGGTCTGTGTACTTGGAATCCATCGGATTTAAAGCATCACATCATGTGGTAGAGTCTATACTCTTCATGGCTTATCACAAATTGAGGAGATTGTCATTATGAACAATCAATTTACTAACATCAACGAGATACTCATATTTTCTCTTCAATGTGTGATATTTCCTAACAAACATTCTAATAAGATGTGTCCTTTTGTGCTAAGTTGTATTTGTATCCATCTACACAATCAGTTTCCATATTGGAATCTTAGATCACGTCCAAGTCTGTTTCACTACCACTAATCTCTCTAGAAATAAATTCCTTTAGTAAGAAGATGATGTGTTTTCAAACAATAATTTATTTCCTATCGTGATGGAATAGGCATTCATATGGTTTTATAAACTACCCGTAGAACTACATAGAATAAACTTATCTTTTAGAAGAAACACAATTCAACAAATGTGCTTACACTTAAAACACATATCCCTTAAAACAAAAAAATTACTCAACTTCACGCATTGCCAATCGGAATATGTCCAAAAGAATTCTATTACTCCTTAAGTACATCATTATGTAGTATAAGGAGATGTGACTTTGAAAGTGAATTGTACTCTTTTGGTACTTTTGGAACTCTTATCCAAGGTACTCATTTATTCATATAAATCAAATTGTTTTTATTCTTTTGCTTGTTATACTTTTCTACTTGCATTTTATATTCCATAAACTTATTATAGATATCTAACTTGTGTATAAAAATATGTATGTTCATATCTAAGATAATGCGCACCTAAATTAAATGAAGTGTATCCACTTTTGATATTTTTAGACTTTGAATTGTATATATCAGTATATCCATCCTAAGAGTTTGTTAACTCTTTTATCACTCCTACTGAATGGATGCTTTGCCGTTAGTCCTTTGAGATATAATTAAAAAGTAATCATATTATTAAAGAAAGGTTTCTCAAGGATATAGCTTAGTCTACAATTCCAAAATTAATTATTACATATTTTAGATGCTTTTATATTTTTTCTAGCTAAGACATTACTAATTTTATAGAAATAAATACTATCATCTAAATACCAAAAATGGATTTTTTATGAAAGGCTGGTCCTCGAATAGAGGTGAGCACTCATACATTTTATTAATTGTTATAGCGGGAAACTACCAACAAGCGTAGTAGCTAGAGAAAATGTTATTATTTCATAAATAATATTTGGTATATATGGAAGTAGTTTTCTAAAACATAGATGCGTCTACTAGTGCTAACTTGGCCTATTTCTGTTGTTGCAATACCAACGCTTAAAATACGAAGCTCTATTTATTAGGTTACCATGGGCTATTTATTTCTTCTGCTATAACTAACTTACAATCAAGATGTTCGAATCAAGTATATCGAAGTCAAAGAAATAAATCTTATAGTGAACAATGTTCTATAAGGAACAAATTTGGAATAGAAATCATAACACTTTTTCCTCGTTAAGTGTCCAAAAATATTTCATACACTTAGGCCTCCTATGTCTCTTCATGAAGCAAAGGTAACCATTGGCCATCTCTTCATCCTAACCATGCATATGTTACTTCCACTATCAGACTTCCTCTTTCACTTTTAAATGGTTAAACCTTTCAAAATAGAAATTCCTTACTACCAGACTGCATCAGATTTCTTTATAAAAATGTGTTCACTTGCCCTTAACATATGAAGTTGCATTTAAGTAAAAAAATCGAAATTGACATTTTAGTAATCCTGTTCTTAGGTCTGTCTATAGTCCTCCGTCTAGCGTTGTTCCTAACATAACAAGATGCTCATTATATTCAATCATATTAAACAGATGGTCTTGTACTGTGGTTTACTTGCTCATTTCAAATGAAACGATTTCATCGAAATTATATATCTTGCGGAATGTAATTATTCACCCTAAAACTTTTGTATGTGATCAAATATGGATTGAATATCCATTATCCTTTATTATTTTCAAGCTTAAAACTCATAGACTCAAAATTTACCAAGACTCCTTAAGTTACCAAGAATTGAAAGTTTCAATGGTTGTAAATTTAACGTTTCTTCTTTAATCTTTATTCCATTCATTTAGTACATTTTAGTCAACAAACAATTTTATCAGTTACATTAGTTGTGCTACATTATTAAAGTAGACTATTATAATGTTATATATGTTCGTATGTTTATTAGAATGGTTTATTATATTTTTCTAATAAGACTCCCACAAGATTCAAAATCCCTTAAAACCCAAAAATAAATATGGTAATTTTATAGATTCCTCTGTTGAGTGTTAAGATCCATTTAATAAATTACTACAACCTTGAGGGTGCTCAACAAATTATTATTTATATCTCAACATAACTCCTAACCATACATACTATAACAACCCTAAATTCTACACTGTATAAATAAAT
The DNA here is from genome assembly GCA_030737815.1 of Allium fistulosum. Classification (NCBI taxonomy): domain Eukaryota; kingdom Viridiplantae; phylum Streptophyta; class Magnoliopsida; order Asparagales; family Amaryllidaceae; genus Allium; species Allium fistulosum. The sequence goes on from CM060902.1 coordinate 1,533,214,561, forward strand.
GAATTTAGATAAAATAAAATTGTTTGAACTTGATATTTGATAATTAATCTTTTGAAAAATAAAATTTCAGCCGCTCAAATTCCATTTAATAAAAAATTTATTTTAATAAATTGGATTAAATTAATAAATTCTTCTCTAATAATATATTGAAATTGAATAAATTATTTTAATTGAGTATAAAATATTTTTAAAATGTAAATAACTGTTTATGATTAAAATAGTGGAAAATTAATAAGTGGGCGTTACATTAAATTGGGCGGTTATTGAAATATATCCAGTATAATGAAGTGTGAATTAATTTAAATCAAACTGAAATTTATTTATAAATAAATTCGAATAATTTGTGAAAAGAAATGAAAGATAAAAATTAGAATGAATTAGAATTTAAGTTGAATTAAAAACAAGCCCAAAGTTCTAGCCCAATCCCACTTCCCTTTGTTCTATCTTATTCTAGACATTTCCTTCCTACCCATGCTCATTTCCCAATTCCAATGACTCGAACTCAAATATCAAATTACCCCTAATTCCCCAAGCCTAAAATTGCGACTTACATTAGTTAGAAAAAGAAGAACAGCGAAATGAACGCATGAATGGAAGGGAGCATGATATGGCTGAGACCTCAGCTCGCTCTAGGGAGGTTTGATGATAGGTTTTTGGGGCGGCGTAGCTTGGGTTGCTTGCGAGGAGATCGCGTTCTAGGACGCATGATGGCAGTGGAAGTGTGGTGGCTGGCGGCTGTTGCTCCTTTACTACATGGGGGCGTCAAGGCTTGGCACATGCGTTAAGAGGCATTGCGAGGCAGAGTAAAACTGCCGTGTTCATCTTTGTGATTGGGACTAAAGCAATTGAAGCTTTGGGTTTGGGAATTTTTGACATTGCCAAGTGAGTAAAAATTTCCTACTCACATCTATGTTCTAGTATTCGCAATATATTTTGATAGCATATTTGCTTGAATTTGATTTGGATTAAATTTATTTAAGTTGATTGAATTGGTGTAGTGAATCTTGGGTGAGTTATTTTCGATAGCTCATCAGTAAGATTTCGATTATATGTTCTATGAATTCCTTGAAGGTTTGTGATACATGTGTTTGTTGATATGTATTAAATTTGATGAAACTAAAATGCATTATTTTGATTGATTGTTGTTATGATGGGATCACATTAGCAATTGATTGCAAGGGGAATAAATTGAAATGGAAGATTATGAAAGAAAATAAATATTTTTGGAAAGTAATATAGGATATTTAAATGATTTTTATTTAAAATTGAAAATTCTTACTGATGGAAAATTATTTAAGTGAATTGTTTTGAGTATTCTATAAATAGAAATTATTTGGAAAGTGATGATTTGATGAATTTGATCAAATAAGTAAATTTTTGATTATGTATATCAGTATTCATTTATCATTGATTATAAGATATTTAAATGATTTATATAAAATAGTGTTTAAATTTTATATTTGTAAGCGAGTTGTTAATTTTATTTGAATGTAATAAATTTGGAAGTTATAAATAATATTTAGAAGTAATAGTATGATGAATTCAAATTTGTTTATTGAATGAAATTTTGATTTATGGAATTTTAGTTTATGGATTTAAGAGATTATTTTTAATTGGAAATCCCAATTGGAAAAGTAGAATTACTTAAAATCATGGTTTAAAGAAAATTTTGAACTATAAATATTATTTAATATTATTATTATATTAAGTAATTAGAAAAGAGCTCTAAAAATGTATGAATTATTTTTAGAAAGAGTTTTAAGTGATTTGGAATTGAATTGTAATTTATAGATTTCCTTGTAATTAAGTAATAGATTTGGACTATTTATTTTGAAATAGAAAACGGAATGTAAATTTTATAAATTGTTTTTTCGATCGATTGAAAATTTATATTTGAAATTGGTTTGAAGGTTTTGGGAAAATGTATTTTAAAACCCCTTTTGAATCAATAAATAATAAAACATTATGTTTTGATTACGATATATTTCTATGTAACGAGGAATTAAATGGAGTTACAGTATCGTTTGATATGAGACTTTCGGTAAAAAAATTCCAATTATTCTTTGGATTTGTTATATAGAATAATAGGCGAGTGTAGTTAATGAACATTGAGTAAATATTCAAGTAACACTGGGTGGTATGGGACGCCCAAGTTGATACTTTTTCACTTACTCTCTGTAATAGACGCCACTCGATAGGATCATGTCTACAGGGTATTAGTTATGGTGTTGCGAGTTGAGAGTGAGCAGGCTGAGACCCGTAAGTGTGTTTATCTTCTGTGTATGCTCCCATTATATAGTGGGGAGTAAACCAGATTGGCTAGTATCAATCCTAGCGGCCTGATTGCGGGTTCGCTCCCTAAATATATGACACGTTCTTTTGTGTATATAGCTAAAAGCCACTGCTCCCATGTCACTTAGGCCAGCAGTTAGTGACAATTAGGGGCAGTTGCACTATTTTGACCATAGCAAAATGTTGTCTTGCACTAGATGGATATTAGGTCATGATGGTTGTCGAGGTAACTGATGATTGTAGGAGTAGTGCTAAGAGCATGTGAAAAAGGCTCATAGAGCAGGCTGAGGGTTGTCAGTCTCCAATCTAGTTATTTTTGATATAGACACTGCTTACTCACCTTTATGAGATCGTTATAGATGAGGCTGAGAGCCATCTTGATCATTTATCGAGTCCAATGCCGATATAGTTATATATGGTGCTTAGAGCCTATTTGGACCAAGAGTCCAAGGTGATTATCTACAATAGTGAGAGTCAAGTAAAATCATTAGAGGTCTTAGATACCATGTGATTATTTCTTTGGTTAAGAGCCAAGACAATTATTATTAGGCTAATAATCAAATGATTATTATGGGATCATCGATCCGCTTGATGATTCTTTGGACTGAGTCTTTGTAGTTGAGTAACCCCGTATACATTATTTTTATTGCTTTCGAGGATAGCTAGAGATGCTTAGAGCATCGAGTTATACCCTTTCTAATATTTTATGGTTATTTAAGAGATGACCATGGCTACCAAGGGTATACCATATTATTTTTCTACCATTTATGTTTTATATGTGATGATTTTGATAGATCTCGGGTATGTCTACATTATGATTATCTGAGAGATAATCAGAGGCATTGCTGAGAGCATGTCCTATGCTGTTGTGATTATTTATATTAATGATATTTGGATGCATGGATTATTTCGCCCATTTGACATTATTCATAAGTACATGGTCTGACTTGACTTTTTATATGGGTGATACTACTTATATATGTTTTGTGATGTCTTTCTATATTAAGTACCCTTACATTACTTCATGTTACATTTGATATATCCTATTATTATTGAGATACATTGACACCTGCACTCTAGACATAATCTGACCCATGGTTATTGATATAACACTCGGGTTGGTTCAAGACATTTCAGGTTCAAGGACAAGTTGACTATTTTGTGGATGTTGGGAATAGATGGAGGATAGAGTACATGTATATCATTTTGTATACTATTGCTACATATGCTACATATGTTTGTGTCTTGTGAGGTGTATATGTCTATTGGATTTATATATTGTATAATTTTTATAATAGTGAGCATTTGAATATTTTATAGACCTACTTGGACTCATGTATATTTTATGTTATATGTTATCGATGCATTGATGACTCTGTGATCTCTCTGGTTTATTTTGCATTGTGTATAGTTCTATCCTAGAGGCACGCATGTTTATTTCTTTATGTTGATATTGTGTACGTATATGTGATTTGTTTATGATTTTTGAGATACGTTCCAATGTTAGCCTAAGGGAATATTCACATATGTACCCCATATCACCTTATTCTCCGTATTATCTGACAGTGTTACTATGTAATACTCTTGGATAGTATGGGTATAGAGGTGGAGGGTGTTACGCGTACTTTGCTCATAATCATCTTTATAACATTAAGGATACTTAACAAATCATAAGGTGAGGGTGTTACCTATATTTTTCTCTTAATCATCTTTATAGCTTTGAGGACGCTCAACAAATCATAAACTACATGAGATACTCATGACCCATAAATTCATGATTGCATAAGGATAGTTTTCTACCCCTTAATTACCTTAATCCTATATATTTTGAAGACAATATGGTTTCTTGTCTAGCATGTTGGTGGTCCCAAATCCATGCCAAGGTAATCATTACTCTCTTGAATATAAATAATAAATGCCTTACTTAATAATAAGAAGATGAAGTAAACACTTTCTATAGCTATCTTAATTTTATAGAGTACTCAAATACACCATTACACAACTTCTATTTGAAAAAAAATTATAACAATACCATATAGAAATCTATGACATTCTATTTGGCTCCATTGAAACTTTCCATGCTGGTATATGAAATAATTTGAGAGTAAAACTAACTTCTCGTCCAAACATTAAAACGGTATTGAAAAAAGATACTAACCCTTAACCATGCCTTGCCCACACAATGGCTAAACGATGTGGTGAGTGGTTTTGGGCATTTAGCCTAATGACCTTTTTGTATATGGTTGTGGAAGGGCTAATAAAAGATATAGATTTGGAGGTAGTATAGAGATTATCCTACAATAGCATTTCTCTACACCCATATATAATTGAGGAACAAATCTGAAGTTGTGACTAGAAGTTGGTACCTATTTCTAGGCAACTCATATATCAAAACATTTCATCAGGCAATCATAACAAAAGCTTAGAAAAATTACTTTACCTGTATTTACTAAAACGAACAAACAAAAGCTAGTTGTTAGAAACCATTATTTGGGAAAAATAAGACTGTATATAGGATAGTTTTTAAATTATATTTTTTAGGTTAACCTTCTAAGTATGAAATCAATATCAAGAATGGCGATTAAAATAGAAATTAGCGTACCCATTCTTGGACACACATATGTTACACTAAAGTTGTACGACACTTGTTATTCCTATCTAAACTATCCAAACGTGAAGAATTAAATATTATATATCTACACAACATTTGATTATTCTCTATTTATTACCACAATCTTATGTTAGTTATGGTTGAACTTTAGATTGGTTAACATCATCCTGGATATTGTTTCAAATAGTAGTACTCAAACAACACGCTTCAACCCTTATACTATCCAATACATATGAATCCAAAACTATTCTAAGTGATGTGATGATCTAGCAAATATGCACTACTTTGCGTAAATAGTTCATAGAATGGAACACATCTATTCAGACTAGAGTTTGAAGTCGATAGCTTATCTGGATCTAAAGCATACCTTGTGTTACCTTGTTAACACAAGGTATACTTTAGGGGGGAAATGTTATCCTACTTTTAATCCAAGCTATATTTGGACGAGTTAGAATGATCGAATGATTAGATAGAAAATTAGAAATCCAGAACTATAATTTCAAGAACTAGAATCCAAACAATGGTAAAAAATGAAGCCACAAACTTGCTCGTAATTTAAGAGAAGCTATTACTTTATAATTAATTCGAATGGTCAAAGTCGAAATCATCTGATTTATGACTAAGTCGATGGTCAATACTGATCTGAGGCCCTCAGATCGGTGCTGATTCAAGAAGCTAACCCATTTTGAAGCACATTTTAAAATACTCAAAAGAAAGGCAACCTGAAGGCGAGGTAATCAATAGTTCTTGGAGCATCTATGATTCAAGAAACCATTTCAAAAGCAGTGCAACTTCAAGTCATTTGAAGACAAACAATCTTGGATCATCATGAATCCAGGAATCTAACTCAATTCCAATCCATTTTAAGTCATTCAAAACACTAAAGGAAGATGCAAGACATAGGATCCAAGAGATATGGTTCACCATCAATCCATAGAGCAACTTCAAAAAATGAAAAGCTGAGGCTTAACGATCCAACTCTTTAGACTTTCACCGATCCATGGAACTCAACTGGGTACCGAGTTGAAGGATTACTTGCTGATTGGGCCATAATCTCTTCAGTCAACCTACTTCGAAATATGAAGATCGTAAGGAAAAAAAGGTAGAGACAAATTCGTTGATCTTCATCTATAAATAGAGGTGGAAGGGCATCATTTGGGGATCCTTTTTCAACACTTGTAAACTTTATTCCCTTTATTGCCTTGGAACATTATCGGTCTGAGACTACTGATCCATAAAATCTCACTCTTTAAAAGTTGGCAGATACCATTAACAAAGTTTAAGTGGATGCATGTCAGAGTTTATTTGAACCAAAATAAACTTTTATCTGTTGTTTTTATTCGTTTTCCCTTTAATTTCTTCATTCTATTCTCTTCTCTAATCTTTTCGGGTGTTTGTTCAATTAGTGGAGCAAACATTTTAGTGCTTTCACTGAGAGTTCTCCAACTTCATTTTGTTTAGATCTATTTTTAACCTTCGGATTGCATTAGTCGATGAAGTAGATTTACAAGTTCTTTTCTAAAGGTTTACAATTGTTTAAATTTTGCTAAAATCTATCATAAGGTCTACAAAAACAATGGCACCAAGGAATACTAAAGAATAATTAACTACCACCAAGCCCATCAATAATGCTGAGAATTCCGGCTCATCGCACTAAGAGGAAACCAATCGGTTCGGAATTGTCAAAATTTAGAGTGCATAAGTTATAATTATAAGGTTGATCTAGATCGTATGATGAAAGAGATGAATGATGAGCTTCTTGAAAGCCAGAATGCTATGATTAAATAAATGAAAGAAAATTTAGATTTGAACATCCACCTGTTCTAGGGTCGTAGAAGGAGCGGGAAGGAATTGTCACCTTCTGATTTCGAAGAAGATAATTTCTTTTCATCTGGTAAAAACTACAAAGAAGGAAAGAAGAAAATGAAGAGGAAAGAAACTAGAACTCCAAAGGTTTAAGTAGGAAAAAATTAGGTCAGCAAAACACAAAATGGTGACGAACCATTGATCCGGATCGGTACCAATCTGACTCGCCAAGTCCTGAATGATGAAAGCTCTATAGACTTGCATGATGATGTGAATGATGATAATGACCTGGTTGTTGGTGGTTAAAATGCTGGACCCTGTATATAGAGATCGTAGAGTCTGATCAATAGAACAAATAGTCCTACTAGAAACATGAGATCCTAGATATTATGGAATTGGCCAAGACCGTTTGCGGAGCCAACACTCAGGGCCGACCATGATGATCGTCGTTTAGTTAATCCAATAGAACCAAAATTTTTAGCGGACATGGTAATGAAGTCGGCGAACAAAAACTGGCATAGAAGTAATGATGACTAAGGTCCTTATTCTTGTAAGAACCCATTCATCAAAGGGATATGGCGAGAGGAGTACCGCAGAATGTTTACCATACCCATGATGTCCTCTCATATCGAAGTGATTCGAGAAAACATTTGTTAATGCATAAATTGCATATGGATAGCTCCAGAGCTACCGATATTATGCGTTATAGTTGTTTCCCAATATTTTTGAAAGTAGTAGTTACGATGTGGTATACTCGATTGCCACCGAGATCCATATCTTAATTTGACAATCTAGCTAAAAGTTTGTGAAGCAATTTAGGTTGCATGCTCCTCGTTTGAAAGACATGAAGTCATTGTTTAACATTTTTCAGAATTCTAGGGAATCTTTGAATGACTTTTTGAGTGAGTTTAATATAGTTGTGATGCAAGTAAGTAATACCAAGGAGGACATTGTTTTGATGGCTTTTGATTAGAGGAATACATCCATATATAGATTTTGGTGGATGGTTGAAGATGAAACCTATGCCAACTATGGAAGAATTTCATAGAATTAAAGCAACTCAATATTTGTGGTAGGAAGAGGTAAATACAAATGCTAGGAAGGCCGATGGACAGCAATCGACTGACGTGGTTCAAATTGATGTGGTGTGAAACAAACTGGCATGAGTTCTAGGGATGTTGATGTTAATGTGGGAAACAAGAATAACAACTGAAGAGAGGCAATCGAGGTAATGGAAGTAAATAACCAAATTCAAGAAGCCTCTAAGATTCCCTACATAAAATTGGCTCGAAGGGAGTCAACAGAGAAAGAGAAAATGCTTGGGAAGTACAGCCCCTTCCACATAATGTATAGTCATAACACTAATGAATGTAGGCGTTTACGGGATGTAAATCGTGGACTTAATCCGAAAAAGAAACTTCAGCAGTATGTGAAAGCCCCGTAGGATGGTGCACAAGGTAATGTTCAACCCCAAGAGCAGTTTCTTTAATGAGGCCAGGCTGGGCCTAGTAAGGTCGAATCTAGGCAGCTTGGAAGAAGACTTGTATTAACACGATCACTAGTGGACCTCATCCGGTTGAGAATAGCTGGTAGAAAGGTATGGGACCTCTTTGAGACATGTTGTGCTGGAAAGCTTCTTCGCCGTTAAAGACGGAGCTCCGATGAAGTAGTTGAAGACAATGATGGATGATACTATATTCAGGAATTGTGTTGCAAATGGGGTGGATGTGCCGATGCTTGACCACTTAGTGATAACGACTATGATTGGGCCAACTACTGTGAAGAAAGTTCTCATTTACTATAGGAGCTTTGTGAATATTCTATTTAAGAAAACCTATGATCGAATGATAGTGGATGACTAAGATTTGAAGCCATATAAGTTCCGGATATAGGGATTTATAAGAGAGGCTATGGAGCCTATTAGGTGTGTTGACTTACCGATGAGTTTAGGTGAAGATAATTGCAAGAGAGTGCGGGTTGTGACCTTCATTATGAGCGATATGTTTTCTACATATACTGCCTTCTTGAGCCGAATGGCCCTTGTCAGGGGAACAGGGTCGAAGTCATCTAAGGTGACCAAAATGTGAGTGTGTGAATGCTACATCATGGAGCTGAGAGAGGAGAAGCAAGATTAAAATGGGAAGAACATAGAGAAGACTCTTTGTGTCAAGTTGATTAAAGCATAGCAACCACCGCCTAAGCCCTGGCTCGGGCGGCATAGTAAATTCCACAAAACAATGGATCCGTGGAAAGAGCCAGGGGATGCGAGGGCAGCTCCGGATGAGTTGATAATCACATCCCAATCGATTAGAATGATCCTTCTCAGGTCCTAAAGATCGAATCTCAACATAACATGAAGATGAAGAAGGAGTTGGCAGGGTTCCATTGGGCAAACCTGAATTTTTTTCCTTCATGCATTCTGATATGTATGTAATATTACTGGAGATAGCAAGACACACATTGAATGTGAACCCCAAATGTCCTCTTATGAAGCAGAAATGACATAGCCTTAGTCCGGAGCAATCTGCTACGTTGAACAAAGAAGTGGATAAGATAAAAGTCAACGGCTTTATCCATGATGCTTTATATCCCGAATGGGTATCTAATCTAGTGCTTATCAAGAAGCCTAATGGAAAATGGCAGACATGCATCAACTATTCAGACTTGAATAAGGCATGCCCAAAGGACAACTTCCCATTGTTGAAGATTAACCAACTAGTAGACTCAACAGCCGTGATTTAATTGAAATCATTCATGGATGCTTATTCTGTGCTACAATTAGATACAAATGCACGTTTTTGATCAATAACACACTAGCATCATTACTGACCTGGGATAGTTTTGCTATCGCGTATGACGTTCGGTCTGAAGAATGCAAAAGCAACCTATAAGAGATTGCTATATTCAATATTCAATTATTATATCAGAGGTACAGTGGAGGTCTATATGGATGACATGCTAGTGAAGTCACATCGTTTAACAAACCATCTAAGAGACCTCTCAGAGATGTTTGGTGTACTTTGAAGAATGGAATGAAGCTCAATCCATTGAAATGTTCATTTGGAGTATCATTGGGTAAATTTTTAGGTTTCATAGTGAACTCAACGGGCATAGAAGCAAATCCAGAAAACATTAAGGCACTAATAGATGTCAAAGCCTTAAGGACAGGGAGGGAGGTGCAAAGCTTAAATGGTAAGGCAGTCGCGTTAAGTCGATTTATCTCAAAAGCTACGGATAAATATGTGTCGTTCTTCGATGCCTTTAAGAAAAGAATAATAGATTTCGCCTAGATACAGAAGTGTAAGGACGCTTTCCAGGCCTTGCTTGATCATATAGAGAGACCACCGGTCTTATCGAAGCCTTTGGAAGACTTGTTTTTTTAATTTGGCAGTATCCATTCATGCTTTGAGTGCCGCCCTAGTATGTGAAGTAGCAAGGATCCAAAGGTTGGTATATTACATCAGCAAGCGATTCACTGGATTGGAAAGAAATTATCTAAAGTTGGAAAAGCTAGGCTACTGCTTGTTGATTGCATCAAGTAAACTCCATCCCTGCTTCAAGCTCATCCAATTAAGGTGTTGACTGACCAACCTTTGAGATGGATATTGAATCTACCCAAGACTTCATGAAGGTTGTTGAAGTGGAATATCGAATTGAGTCAGTATGATATATCCTATCATCCTAGGAGGGTGATTCGAGGATAGGCATTTCCAAATTTACCACTCTAGATGAAGAAAGATAAGAAGACAAGGAGCAAAGTGCTCAATGGAAATTACTCACGGATAAAGCATCTAATGAGCATTGCTTGGGGGAAGTAGTGGTCTTGATGACTCCTGAGGAACGATCAATTTGTTACACTTTGAACTTGAGTTTCTCACAACAAACAACAAAGCTGAGTATGAAGCACTTATCGCGAGGCTCAAGATAGCAGAGGAATTGGGAGTCACACTGCATATATAGCGATCCTTAGTCATAGGTCTACCAGGTGAAGAATTCAAGCTAAAGGAGCGAGGCTAGCCACTTACTTGGTGAAGGTTCTAGAATTGCTCAATGACATCGAGTACTACATGATAACGCACATTCTCAGAGAGGAGAACACAAAGGTCGATTTACTGGCCAAGCTAGTTAGCTCTAGGGATGTGCAACTCCTGAGTTGGGTTCCAGTGGAGGTATAATCAGCTTCGAGCATTAACTAGATGGATGTCGATTGGATGTTGGGGGCTGAAGTTGAAAAGGAATCATGGATGACTCCAATCAAGGAGAACTTGCAAAACCTTGTAAAATTAACCATAAATAATTAAATTAGATAAATTAATTTAAATAAGATAGAGCTAAAAATTGAAATTTTGCAAAATTCAGAATTTGACCATGGGAGCTATGTTGCTGCTTTTATGATGAAACTTTGATCAATTTCCATATATAATATATTAACGAAGCTCAAACGGAAAGTTTATGGACATTTGAACTTTTTAGATTTAAAATAATTTAAATAGAATTCACAATTCAAATAATTAAATAATTTTTAAATTTTAAATTTGAAAGTTAATAGTAACTGGACTTGGGGGTTAAATAAACGTTAAAATTAACATGGCAAAACAATTATACATTCCGAAAATTGGGACTGATCAACCCCTGATCCATAATGGTTGACCACTAGCAGTCGACCGGTGCTGTTAAGTGGCGGCTAGGGTTTTGTGTGTTATACGTACATGATTTTATTATTTTTAATTGACCTTAACCTGACGGTTTTGGTGCGTTCCAACCACTATAAGTGGGAGCCTTTGCCATCGCTTTTATTCATAAATTATTTTGGGAACCTAGCGAAGCTCTGTTAATTCATGTCTTCTAAGATTCGGAAAAACTTCTTTAGGGTTTCAAGTAAGAAATCCTATATGTTTATTTTTGTTTATTATTTATTTTCTCCTCCAAACCTATAATTTTTTGAATTTAGTGTACATACAAATTCCTTGTTGTATATATCATAAAGAAGATATATGAAAGGAGATAATTATATGTGCGTCAAATTCAAAGAGCAGCAAAGCTAAGAACATACAATGAGTGGAAATCTTTGTTTTTTCAATCTTTAGTAATTCAATAATATAGTTTGAAATTGATATATTCCTTGGGGAGTTTTGGATTACGAAAACACCAGGTTAAAAATCTCCAAAATTCCCCTAAAACAAAATGTTAATTTTGATGTTGGAATCTTAATTGTTTTGTATTAAAGTAATGGAGTTTGTGTGTATTTTGCAATATATGTATTTTACCTTCTTTTTCACTTCTTATTCTTTTTTTGGATTCGATTAAGGGAATTGATTAAGAAATGTGTGTAAGGTACGAATTCTTTTTCATAGTTTGCACGCCTATTTTTAAAAATTGAATAGAAATTCTCTTGTCTAATTTCATGTAAAAGAAGTTGAATAGAGTGTAACATTAATTAAATTGTAAGTTTCTATAATTGATTTACTCCTTTGTTTTAAATATGAAATAAGTTGGATTTTGATTCTATATACAAGTCTATGGATTTGATTTTGAAATATTGGATTCATGGTAAATATGTTATTGTGGAAATGAGACTTATATAATTTTGGAAGAGTTAACATTTAAAAGTTAATTTATGGCGTAATCTCCACATGCATAGAAATTAATAAAAGCGCGTGCGCATGTGTATAAACTATCATAATTAACGTACAATTATAACATATTAATGGCGTAGTTGATTAGGTTAATGATTATAATTAAATCCCCCTTTGGAAAGTAATTAATTTTTGAGGCGAAATAAGAAAGATTTCTTATAAGGCTTAAATAATGAATATGGTGAGATGTGTGATAATATATTTTGAGAGTATGATGAATTATGACTAAATTCTAGGGGTGCAAGATCGTTAAAAGCACACAGAAGTCTGCCCAACTAATCTGGCTACCAGTAGTGTGACTTTGGGGCTGATATAAGACATCGCCTATAGTAAGTCATTATAGATGATGCGAGGTTAGTCCCAATTCTGTAAGATAAACCTGCCCAGCTAACCTGGGTACTAGTTCCTACGAACAATCGGACTGATGTAAGGCGTCTCCGTAAGGTACATTCATAATATGAATGACCTGCATCGGGAATTGAAGGTATTAAGTGGTTGTTTGAGGGCCCACCTCCTTCCCATGTATGAAATATTAATTGTTCCGGATTGGGTTTATGCATGGTTGAGGATATCTCGGAAAGGATAGCTTCAATGAAGTAGCAAGTGTCTAAAGAAATTTCCATGCAATGTTAGCTAGATAGGAATCTGTGAGGAGTCCACCTTGGGAGTAGGTATTAAATAATAGGGGTCTATCTTAATTGAGGTCTTAAATAGTCAGAATCTTCCTATTTTTCATTAAAAAGGTATTAAGTGGCTTGACTACTATCTCTCGCATTGGTAGATATTAATAGCAATGCTTATGAATTATTAGTTATAGAATGGAATAAGCCTCGGGGCTTATAATTGGAAAGATTTTTAATATAGCTTGAGTGTGTAAAAAATATCATTATTTAGATTATACTGCCTAAGTACTAATATAGAAAGGCTTGAGATTTCTTTTTACCAAACATTGTTATTCTTACTCCCTCCTCATTACAACACGGATTAGGGAAAGAGACGATGATTCAGATGGAGATAACGATGAGAGGAGCTTATGGCAGTACTCTATTTATCTATTTATGCTATTATCCGATGTATCCATTTAAAGATGACAATGTATTTTGAACACGATGTATCTCGATTATGTAACGGTAATTATTCACATTGTGTTATGGTTTATTTACATTTGAGATTTTAAATAAAATGGATATTGTTTATGTTATTATATTTTATCCTTCCGCCGTGAGTTTTGAATGAGTAGATAAATAGCTCTGTATTGTTCTTTTTACAAACCAATAGCCATCTTTGGAATGGGTTTAAGTTTTGATGAGCTTTTTCTGGGTTGGATTTTTAGGCCTGTTTCGGGGCGGATTGTTATATTTGGTATCAGAGCCTAGGTTACCCGATCAACAGGGAAAAGTATATGTATGAGTGGCGTATTTTTTATTTTTGAAAGTATTTTTCAAAAACCCTATATAAATATACATACTTATTTTGAGTATACGCCTAACTCTATAAATTCCAACTGTAGAAGTAGTTGCTACCATATTCCGAAAGGATGGACGAAGTGAGTATGAGTTGGAAAATGAATAAAGTTCAATTTATACTCCTACCTCGATTACCCACGGGGCGGAGGACTTATCGTAAGGAGTGGACTAAGAAGTGCATGACCATGACATATGGAAGCACCTAAGAAGTTGAATGGTACTTGACTCCTTTATTGGACGTCGATATCCTTATAATTGTGGACTTTCTAAGAGTATTAAATAATAGGGATAGAAAATGTAGTTAGAAAAGATTGTAACTTCAAAATTAACAAGGCAATAAATGTGGAATAAACAGGGAGTTACAAGAATTTAATAAGGATATAAATGGACTAATTAAAGAGATTATTAGGATAGATAAGGAATGCATAATAGAAAATTAGAATGAATAAGTAATTGTCTGTAAAAATTGTCCAGTTAACATAATAATCATTTATTACGAACAATCGACATTTATAGAAATAGCGAATAAACATGTTAAGGAAATATAGTTGGAAGCATCTGTAAGTAAGGAATGATGGGAGCAAAGAAAGATGTGAAAGAGTGTAACAAGCCTCCATAAGAAGGCATACATTAATCACCACAAGAAGATAATCTGATTTTTGAAGTTTGACTAGGAAAGTTCAAAATAATGAACAATTAAAGTCAATTTCTAAATCCTACCCCATGAGAAAGAATTTCATAAAATGATTTTTGAGAACTCCTTTAAGTGTTTTGAAAGAGCTTTTCAAAAGATTTTTAAATGAAGATATTATGTATTATAAGTTGAATATTTTTCTTCAAAGAAAGTGATTTTAGTCGGCTTTGGAAATGCCACCAATTGTTTTGTGAAAAGTTTGAAAGAGGATGCAATTCGAAAAGTGGTGGAACATTTTAAAAAACAAAATAGTGGATGAATTTTATAAAAAAATTTGTAAATCTAATGATCTGAAGAGTTGAAAAATAATGTGGATTTCAATTTTGAATTTCTTAGTTTAAATTTTGTTGAGTTAAAAAGTTTTTTATTTTTTGATTCTTCGTTTATTTTTTGAAATAAACGTAGAATGGAGAGTAGGTTGGACTCCATGATTATTCCAATTTTATAAATTTGGTAGTTCTTTAAAAATTCCTTTTAAAGGATGGATAAATGGAAATGACACTTGATTGAAATAGGACAAAGATAATAGAAGGGTAAGAACGCACGATAAGGGAGGTAGGAGGAACATTTCCGTATGAGGAAATATGGAGAGTAAAAGCATTAGGATTTTAATCCAATAATAAATAATGTAGGAGAGGAGTAATAGGAATATGATAGGTAATTAATAAGATAGAAGTTATCGTTGTCTACTACATTTTTCCATCATTTAAAATTATAGAAGGTGTTTTTGACAATTGAACGGAATTAAATGATAATTAATAAATGAGCTGGGAAAATTTTTATATGTAAGAAAAAGCTTTTATGTAAAGATGAGAATTTATATATACATTTTTTCTATTTGTATTTAGAACTTGTTTGGATAGGTACATTATTGAATTTAAAATGGTAATGAAAGAGAAATAAATTGGGGAAGAAAAGGATTATGAAAGATTATAGGAGCTTTAAACAAAGTTATAAAAAGTATTTAGTTAAGTGACACAGTACATTTTGAGTAATAAAGCAATAGATGTTGATGTATATCTTTAGAATAATAAAAACAACTTTAAATTAGAAATTTGGCATGTATGTGAATAGATTGGAATTTGAAGTCTATTAATATAACTATCTTGTAACTAGAAACATATTTGAAATAACAACTGTTTAACAGAGGAAAATCTGTTATTTTGGAATGATATTGAAGCTATAATCTTTGTAATGGATTTAAAAAGAGTTAAATTTTGAAAATAATTATAATAATAATATATCCTTAAAATGGTATTCAATTAACTTTTCACAGTATAAGCCATAATATGGGGTAATAAATGCTAATTTTGAATAAAGTATAATAAGTTTATTTGTATGGAAACAAGTTATTGAAAATTATTTTTTATGTTGCTAAAATTTTGGTTTTACGAAGAATAGTGAAGACAAATTTTTTATAGAGAGAAGATAAGGATCACTACCTAGGTGAGACACGGTAATTTTTTTAGATATGGAATAAAACAGGAATTAGATGTACCAGCCGATTTGGATATTTGAAACTAGTCCCAACCCTTTATTTGTAGAAGTTGGCAAAGTTATAAAGATATTCCAGACCTATAATTTGGTTGTAAATTAGGTTACTCTAGATGACTTAGAATGTAAATTCTTTGTTTTAATTTATTTGGATTGGTTTTTGTGTAATTTCCATAAATGAACATTTTCCAAAATATGTATAAAAGCGCATTGTTTGAATTAATAAAGGATGTACCAAAAAGGAAAAGAGATGTGTAAGACATGGATATCCTTTTTCATAGTTTACACTATCTATCTCAATAAAAGAAAAGAAACTATTATTTTCTATTTCAAACAAAGAAAAAATTCACTTGTGGTCAATTTATGGGAGATTATAACGGTAATCCTTTTTAGAAGGATAGCTTTGATAAATTAAAAATGTGGAAATAAATGTTCTGGTTTAAAATTTAGTATACATGTATACATAAAGCAGTACTCATGCAACACACATTCTCATGCAAATATTCTTTTATTCCGGTTGACTTCTTGTACTTAGCTATAAGTATTTTTAATTATATATATAATTGGGGATTTTACACATAGGAGACACATTCATTTTATACACACTTTTTCCTCTGATGTAAAAATGTAAACACGCAACACAATTTTTTTATTACCTTTTCAATTTTCTTTGCACGTGATCTTTGGTTGATTTCATTTATTGTTGTCCTTGCAAGTTCACTTTATTTTATTCAACCTTTATGATTGTGGTTATATATATTACACATTGAACAAAAGAAAAACACATGTAGCCATCTTGTATTAAATCTTTGCATACATATGTTTCTGCTTTGTTTGCACTTCACTCAACATTGGGGGCTGCATTAAATTGTTGTCCAATATTAAATAGCTGCTAGGTAAAATTAGTACTATATATACATAGAGAGACATTCATTTTTCCATTTTTCTTCATGCATGCTTTCTTTCTTTTTTTTCCCACTTCAACTATATACATGCACGTGTTTCGTGTGACTTTGGGTTACTAGCCTTGAGAACTATTGAAGTATATTTCCTTTTGAATTTGGTCACTTGCACAATAAGGGAGGACGACACATTAATTTTTTTCAAAAGCATGAATGTATGAAACAAAATGAGGAAAGGGAAGGGGTGTGCAGGTGTGTAAGTAAGTAGAGGGAGTGGCAACGTGGAGAAGCTTGGCCTATGGTGGTCGATGAAGTTAGGATTCGATTGTGGGTATTGGGTTCAGGTCTTTGAGTTTAGACGTGGGTAGGAAGTTCTATCTCGGCAAGGAGATGGCCGGAGGGGAGAGGGTCGACGGTGGAGTTGAGGAGTGATGTTGGCGGCGGCTGGATGTGGGTTGGGCGATCAGTAGATGATCGTAGTGTGTGGTTGTGTAAGGCCTAAAGCTTGCGAATAAAAGGTGAGGAATGTGATTATACTACTATGCATTGCAAATGATTTTGCAATGAGGTCCATATTAATGTGTTCCCTTGCAAACTTCGGTGGCACAGGCATTCTTGAATAATTTTGTTTGGGTCTGGGTTTGGACCGAGCCCATTACGGTGTGGGGTGAGAATTTTATCATTTAACTTGTTTATTCAAACATATAAAAATGTTGGTTAGACTATAAATTGCATAATTTGCTCATATGAAATCCGTTTTGCCTACGGATTTTTGAGATGGACTCGTATTGATGGATATAACGTTGTCGTATAATTTGTTGATAGCTTTGGATAATTATAAATTTATGACATATTTAAACAGATAGAATTTAATTACGTTATTTTAAATAATAACATCATTTAAATTTATGTACCTAAATTATTGATGTTTATTTGGCCAAATAAATTACTGTTAAGTTAAACTAGATTGAATATGGTAATTGGACACCTGTTAGCGGAATAAATCAACGTTCCGTTAATTAAATTCATTTGACATTTAATTAGCAGAATAAATCCTCGTTCTGCTATTTCACAAATATGGACATCTAATTATATATCGTTAATTGATATGCCACTTTGAATAAGTGATATGGTAACCAATGACGGCTAAATGTTAAATTATTTATATAGTCGCTGATTATGTAAACATCAGTTACTGGCTTGGAAAGTAAAATTAAATGAGATGGTAGCTTATTTAAGTACCATGGTGATCATTAAGCCTCCTTTAAATTTGAAAAGCTAATTATTGATTCAAAAGTTATTTTACGAATAATTATTTTCATTATAAAGTTTAAACATAATTATTATTTAGTAATAAGATTTTAAAAGGTAGTTATTATTTATTTATAATGTTTCAAAGAAAATTTATAATTATTTTAATAATGTTTTTAGTTAATTATTTTATCAACATGATTCTTAAAAGTTATTTAATTATTATTTAAAGTTATTTAATTATTATTTTTTTAAATGTTTTAATTTAATTACTTATGTAAAATGATTTAACAATACTTTAATTTCTTTAATTAAAGTTAATTAATTATATTGATTCAAATTATTTAATTATATTTAAAGGATAAATAATTTTCATATTAATATTATGTGACGACCCATTTTTTGGATGGTTTAAATCGACGATAAAACACACATGTCTAACTCAAACCATTCAAAAGGGTAGATTATCAATGGGATTTTATAAGAAAATAAGAGAAACGAAGGAAAACAAAATACAAAATCTCACAACAGAATGACAAAATATAATGATCAAATAAACAGTTCATGAAGCTGTTTTACAATATACATTTGATTACACAAATTTTACAACATAATCAAAGTACGACAACAACATACCAATAATGATGCAGTGGAATAATACTAATAATATAATATACCAAACTCGGTCTTCATCCTCTAAAAATAATGTCTTTAAACACTGAAATGCTCAGGCTGACCCGAGCGTAATGAAAAGACAAAACCTTCGAGTCAGAACTAAAAATTCTTATGTAAGTTAAATCAACAACAAGTCAATATGAGTGTAATATTTTCAGAGATGTTTATGGGATTTTACACCTTCTATCCAGTGTACAACGTGAGTGCAATAACTTAAGAAATGTTACGGGATTTTACATCTCCTATCCAGTGTACAACGTGAGTGCAATAACTTAAAAGATGTTACAGGATTTCCATCTCCTAGGGATCTGTTAAACTATATATATATATAGTAGAATATGCTATATATGTAATGTCTTTCAGTAAAGTAAAGTATTAAAATAGCGTTAAGGCTTTACATTGATCCCCCTTAACACATTTTTAAGCATTGTCCTACAGTTTGCCTTAGTAGCATCACCAGTAACGTCGGTAGCCAGGGATGCACCGTGATAAGACAACACTAAAACAAAGTCGCAGTGGTCGCCAATAAGGATAAAGAGTATGATAAGGCACGTGAGGCGATGCCTAAGGTAGGATACTACCATTTTGTGTTTCCTGACTGGTGGTAACCCCCAACGGCCCACCGCATCCAACATCCAAAAAAATCAAATCAAGGTGCACCGATCAAGCAAACATCAATATAGTAGTATGAAGAGGTGTGTCCGCTAGAGGTAGCTAGCCTCGTTGATTAGGTATGGCTCATGTTTTAGTCATTTCAAATTGACATAAGTGTCGGAGTCATCCATCCTCGTTCTCTTTCTTCAAATCCAGCAAACGCCTCCAATTCAACCTCTACATTCTGGATATCTTCCACCGCATACACAGTTGTTAAACTGGTTCCAATATTGACAGAGAGTATGCCACTAAGAGGCCCTGGTCTCTTTAATAACCAAACGTCAATTTTCACATCGGTTGGTTCTTTTACATTTCCAAACCAATTCATATTTGATATCAAAATATCATATTCCATTCAAAATATCCTTCATTTCAAAATCATCATATTTACTCAAAACATGTCATTTTCACTTGAAAGTATCATTTCAAATTCCAACTTAGGTTATAACCTCATTTAACCAAATTCGCATTTAAATCAACGATTTAAATAAAAACATCTCAACTTTGCACAATTTGAAATTTTAGAAAATAGTTTGAATAGTTATAAGTAGTTTTAAATAGTTTGATATAAAATGGTTTGAGCATTGAAAATGGTTTATATAGCAAAATAGTTTGGAGAAATCAAAATAATTTGAATATTAATAAAAATATATTTTAAAAAGTTTATTTTAAAAATAATTTATTTTGAAAATAATATCAAATCAAACTATTTCTTTCCATTTTTCAAATCTGGACCCATGTCCAAATTTCAAATAAACAAACTTAATTTCCAAACATTCAATTTGATTGACTCAATTTCAGTTTAGCTTCAAATCAACTTGATTTCAATTTCATTTCAAAATAATTTCAATTTTCGAAACATTCATTTTTAATCTCAAATTCAATTCAACAATTCAATTTGCTGATTTAAATTTCAAACAAATTCTTATTTCAAACTATTTCAATTTATATCAATTTCATGTCCAATTTCAAATTACTGATTTAAATCACTTAAATAAAATTAAACTTAATTGTTCAATTTTAAGGTCCAAATCTTAAAATAATTAAATTTCCAAAATTAAAGTCATATATGAATTATAACTTTACATTTCCAATTCAATTCTTAAAACAATTCTTTCACCCAATTTCAATTTCAACATTTCAAAGCTTGAATTAGGAAATAATTTAATTCATATAAATCCACAATTTAAGTCCGTTAAAATAGTGTTATTTAATCAACATCCAAAAATCAATATTTTGAAATCATTTAATTTAACCAATCCGGTGTCTGTATATAATTTTCTACCCTATGTCCAAGTGATCAGATAGTTCAATTTTAATTATACGGATGGATATATATCATTTCAATCCAAATCAAAGTGTCATAGGTATGTACCAATTCAACCTATTTCTTAATATATTCGAATATAATTTAAATAACAGTTTATATGCTTTCAATTAACATACAGGGTGATAACAGGGATATATAAAAATAAATAAACATCAGTCATCCAAAATGTCAACAAATAGACATTCATCACACTCAACATCCAAATCAGCCAATCGATCACACCAATTAACTGGTAATCAATATCAGGTATTTAACTAGCAATTCAATTTCAATATTATTTTAAATGGAAATTTCAGTATAAAATTCAATTACAATTAAAATGTCAATTTAAACTACCAAACAACAATCAATAAAATTCTTATCACATCATACTTTTAATTCAACTAACATAAGAAGGTTTAGCATTGCGTGAGTGGGTTAAATCACTCACCTTTGATTTATAGTCGATTGAAAACCTAATAAAAGCCCAAAAATTGAACAGTCTCCAAATTCAACTAAACAAATCCCATGTTGTCCGGAATTTCAATATGAACCCAAAGGAAGAAACCGCGTGTCAATCGGAATTCGTATGAAAAAGTTATGCATTATAACGTTTTAAAATTTAAATTTTAAATTAAAAACAATAAGAGCATAATAGTAAATATCTTTACCTCTGCTAAACCCTACGCGACCATCAGAACCCAACATCTCACGTACACCCACCACAATCAACCACGAACGCGTGCTCCCACAGCCATCATTAACCAGATCGACCATCGTCGTTGGCTGCGCCTCCTCCAACCACCCCACTGGCCCACATGCACGACCACCAGGCATCGCCATGTGGGAACCACCACTGCCGCCTTCCGAAACCAATTCTGGTGAATTCTTCAACCTCTAACCTGAACGAAGACCACAGATGCACTCTGCTCGACGTCTTCTACAATACTGTATCCTTTGATCGTCATATAGTCGACGATCCACCGTTGATCGCGAAACCCTAGCAACGGACGGCCGAGAAAGATCGCCAATTTCTGGACAAATGAAGCCTCCAATTGAAAAATGACTCACAGACACAGATTACAATCATCGAGATTTTCATGATGATATATTATATGATAGGTTTTGAGGAGTTTGGATTTTTCGATTTGATTTGGAATTACAATTTAGGATTTTGAAATGTCTACAATTGAGAAGGAACAGATAATTGAACAGATAGATAGAAATTGTACGTACAGAAAATGAAAATAAGAAGTTTCTAGGGTTTATAACAGCCTATATATAGACAGAGATGGATAAGAACAGATGGAACAGATCGAATTGGGTCAAAATGATAACAACGACCCGGAAAGCCCGTTTCATTCCCGAAACGAAGATAGGTCATCCAATATATCGAAATATATGTTTTCGATATTTTTAAACTCAATGGAACTAGTTTCAAACCCTAATTCCATTGTTTACAGAAGTTAGCTTTCAAAATCAAATTATATTCATTTAAATTCCATTAATTAATTTCTACGCGTTTCGAGCTCGCACGATCAAATGGTAAGTCCGATCGCTATGAAACTTGAAATCCTATAATAATTCATCATTACAGATCCGATGAAACTAGTTTTGTCGAAATCCAAGACAGTGCCCAAAAAGACTAATTTCACGTTAATTAAACGGATTATTATTTAAAATCAATTTAATCACTTTTAAATTCAAATTTAAAAGTTAACAATTTTCGTCATTCCTGATTAAATAGGAATTTAATAATCTCTTAAAATACAATTTTCCGTGTTAATTCAAATATTTAAATCACATAAATTTCAACATTCAATTACAACTGAAATAAAACCAAGTTTATTATAATTTATTTTCAACGAAATCTTTTATTTTGATTTACATTCTTATACTAAATCAACTATTACTATTACCTTATGAATATAATTAACATTAGTTTACATTTTATTACATTCATATTCTACAGTTATCATCTTAACTCATATTAACTGCAAAATTTCAATTACATTAAATTCCATTAATTGATCCCCAAATTAATTTCAAACGGATTAAATAATAGGATGATAATTAAAATAGGTTTTACAACTTAGTAATTTAAACCCATTTCGAAATTTATTGTTTACAAACAAAAGCTAATAGATTTACGTAATAAATAATTGATTTCATATTCTATATTAAAACCAATTCCAGTTAATTACATATAATTTCTCTTTTTAACACAACATTTATTTTATTCCTCATTGACTTTCATTATTACCATTAATTGGAATTACATTAAAATTGTTGTCAATTACATGCAATTCACATTATTAAATTATATTATAATCAATTTTTTCATTTAAAAATCGTAAATTTTAATTTCTCACAATATTAAATTCTAAAATATTATTAAATTTAATATTTTTAATTATCAAAAATAGGGGTCATTACATATTAGTTTAATGTTAATTAATTATTGTTTTAATAAAGTATAAAGTTAATTAATTATTATATTACTATTGTTTTGAAGTTAACTTATTAATAATGTTTAAAAATAATTTAATATGTTTTAACGAGATTTTAAGTTATTATTCTAAATAAGGTTTAATTTAAATGAATAGAAGGATGTTTAAATATTAACTTTTTATTTTAAGTTATTTATAGTTCTTTTAGATACTTTATGGTTTATCAAAGGAACTATACGGACTTAAAGAGTCCATTAAATAAGCTTGTTAAATATGGGAGGGTTTTATAAATGGCCTCGATATTTATAAAAGAATTCAATAATGAGTTTTAAAGATTTGAAAAGAAGGTGTTTTATAAACGGGGTTTGAGATTTATTAAGAATGTTTTATAAATAGATTGGAGTTTGCTAAAGACAATTTCATAAGTAGATTTGGAGATATTTATAAAGCAAAGAGGTTTGGAAAGAAATGTTTGATTTTTCATGGAGTAATTTGAGAGGCAGAGATTGCCTACAGTTTACTATGAATTCACTTGGATAGCGACGTAACCATCGTGTACACTGCGATCCATGATTCATGCTGAACGATACTTTCAAAAATCTATTTTTAAGAGTTTTCAAGTTTCTATGTTTTGGAAGTTAAATGGTTTATGAATATACTTATACCATTGAGATAAGTATATGGTTATATTTAATAAATATCGAAATATAGTGTTTGTGAATATACTTATCCTATTTAGATAAGTAAATGGAAGTTATTTCCAAATATTTGAAATGTGATTTTAAAAAAAATGGAAGATTAATTTAAGAGGCTTAGTGATTTCCATGGGAAGGTAATCTTTGTTTGAATGCTTGTTTATTTAATAGTTAAATAACCGACTATCAAATCTTGGCCTAAATATGTAACACTTCTCAATTTTTATGGTACTGAAATATTCCCTATTTAATACCGAAGGATTTTAACTTCGAAAATAACTAGGGGAAACATAGGGATTATATGGTACATTTACCATTGGTGGTGCTATACTGTACGTATAAACTCGTTTCGTTCTTCTAAGATAAATGATAAGGAGATCCGTCCACTTAAACGGTTAAGCAGTGATCCCCACTCTTATGTATTGTCTGATTATTTCCTAAAGAACTGGTATTGAGCATTCCGGAAATCAGCGTTTGGTTTATGGAGCACCTAAGGAGCGGAAGTGTGTACTCGTAAGAGATGACTCGAAACCGAGGTCAATCCGAAAACCATATTCGATTCTATGGAGGAGATTCGTGAGATATTGGGATCCATATGTGATTCCAAGACCAGTTGGGGTATGGGAATCCATGTGTGATTCCAAGATCTGATTGAAATATAGGAATCTATGTGTGATTCCGAGACCCGTTGGGGTATTGGAATCCATGTGAGATTCCATAATCTGGTGGCGGTGCTTAAGCTAGAATGCTGGGCGTAGCCTCATCAGCGGAAATGACTAAAACCAGAGATAGGAGGCATGGCCAGTAGGGTTGGCAAAGCCATAGGGTGTAGTCGGCTCCTCCTAGATGTCACTTAAAATTGTTATGCATGATGGGGTGATGCACTTGGTCTTAGCAAGACCTGCCATGTTTTTTTCCTATGGTACATCACTAGGGATATATGCTGCTATGGAAGCATATCTCTGATCCTTGTGCAGGAGGACCATTCTCAAAGTTCTGGGGGCACCTCCATGGAAATCCTACACAATTAATGAAAGAGCCTTATCAATTTTCGATTTTGTACCTAGTATTGTTGTGATGTACACTCACGAGCATCACAGCTACTTGATTATTATTATTTTCACCCTTAGACATTATTATAATTTCACTGGATTTTCTGATATAAAAGGTTTTGGTTATCGTAAGGTAAAATTGGAAACGAATACCTTGTGAATTAAGTTTCACAATTTTTCGAAACATGGTTTGGGTAGGTAGAAATTTTGGGAACATTGGAAACGAATGCCTTGTGAATTAAGTTTCACAATTTGAATATAAGGCGTTCGTTGATAATGTTGGGTTAAAATTTGATTTCTAAGGGTGTTTATTTAGAGGAAAATTTGAATATTTTGGAATCAATATTTTAGAAACGATTTTATATAAAGGTTGATTTGATAAAAGTAAGTTTTAATAAATTTTGTTTAAATAAAAGGAATTTAGAGTATTTTGAAATAAATATTTTGGGAAAGATTGAATATAAAAGTTGGTTATATTTGATTCGGATTTTATAAAAGAAGTTTATTAAAAGGAAACTTAAATATTTCTGATATAATACTTGAAAAATGATTTATATAAGGAAGCAAGAATATTTTTGCAACTAATATTTGAGGAATGATTTCCTTTAATAGGATATATTTTATAAATTTGATTTATTAGAATGCGCCTTATAAATAAAAGGAATTCGAGAGTTTAAATCCTGGTGATTTTGGCAAAATTGTTTTCATGGTTTACAGGTTAATAATAGTAATTGAGAATGTTCCTGGGATAAAAACATTTCTAAGTAGGAAATTGCTAGCATTAGGATCTAGCTTTATAATTGTTTTGATAAAACAAATTTTGATTTCATTCCAAAAATATGGTTTGATTTACTATAAAGTAAAAATGTATATTATTATTTCAAATGATTTTGGAGAAAAGAAATAATAATTTTATTTGAGATAGTTTTGGATCTTAAAGGGGTTTTTGGTGTATCAATATTTTGGAAATAGCCTTCTTAGAAATATATTTAAGTGAAAAGGAACTTTATAGAAAGATGGGTATTCCTTTGGATTTGGTTTAGGGAACGAGTCCCAATTTTTTTTTGTGATGATCAGAATAATCTTCTAAGTGACGATCGGATGTTTGCTTAGGCAAACGGTATTGTGCACTTAGTAAATTATTCTCTTTGCCATTGTACGATCGGAATGAGTTCGAATCCAAGCGAATCCAAAGCAAATTGGAATTGGATATTTTGTTAAAATATTTTGCTGGAAATATATTTATGATATTGTTTCAAAATGGGTTTGAAAGAAAGAAGTAGCTTTAAGTCTACTAGTTCTAGTGGCTCGAAAATAATTAAAGATGGGTAGGAGATTCGTTCGGATGGTAAACGCTTCTCTTAAGTATTATCCCTTTTGTAAGGAAATGTATGATACCGTTTGGTAGTACCCAGTTCCTTGGTATAATTTTGGGGTTACTCAGGCTATAAATATATATATTTGTTATGGATTAAAATATATATAATATCATTTCAAAAGTTTTTGAAATAAATATTCAAGTATTTAACCATTAAGTTTTCAAAATATATGAAATCGTTTTAAAAAAGTGTTTTGAATAAAAACCAAGTGTTTTAAATTCTTAAGTGAATTCAAAATAAAAGTTTGAATTATAGTTTTGTATACCCTTAAGGAATGATAGGGAATTTTATAAGTTTTACAACTTAAGCTATGTTTTATGAAAATGTTTTCATAAATAATTTAGCAGTAATAGAATTGGTATTAGAAATAACCAATTAAAATAAGTACGTAGAATGAATGTAAATCATTTCTATCTCCATATAGTTTGATCTAATATTCGAGTATAAAGGCTCTAAGATGTTCCACACTGTTCTGAATAAGGATTTATTACTCGATTTTTGACGATGAACACTTGATGAGGGTTCTTGATATGGAACCAAGATTCTCGATCATAGTTTATGGCAATGTAAGGGGAACAAAGGTTCCTAATCAAGGAGCCCGATCAGAGTCCGCAATAAAAATCAGGTTAGCGATACTGGTTTGGAAGTGGAGTTATGTATTCGAGTAGTGATCGAGTCAGATTCTGTATATAAATGATATATGAACATCATGCGGTCTTATGAATAATGTTGAGTATTATTATGCTGGAATTTTGGGGATGAGATTCTTTTTAAGGGGGGAGAGTGTAATGACCCATATTTTTGGGCCTTCGAGTTTGAATATTTAATAAATATTCAGATTGAATTTAAATTATGATAAATTATTTGTTTCAAATTTAGACTTGATTTCTAATGACGTATTTTTAATTTAATTTATTGTATTTTTCCATAATTTTAATTTGGAAAAATAAATAAATTTTCGTTTGATGCATTTTGCGGCAAACGTGGGCAGTTTTGACACTTCAGATGTGATATCCCGGAATTTCAAGTAGTTTAAAATTTGATAATATCCTTAATTAATTATTTAAAATTGGTAAAGTTTGTTATTTTCAAACAATTAAATAATATAGTTTGGATTTAAAATATATGAATAAGGTTTTATCTAAAATAAGATTTCGTTTTATATTAATTTCCTAAAAAGAATTTCATTTATATAAATTTGGAAAGTATTTATTAAATAGTAATAAATACAAAAGTTTTATATTAACATTTAAAATGAATTAAATATATTATATGTAATTTTAATTAGAATATAATTAGTTTTTATATTATTTTCTCTTAAAAGATTTCATTTATAAATTAGGATATGTATTTATTAATTAGGAAAATTTAATAATAAAAGCTTTTAAATCCATTTAAAATAATAATAAATATAAATTATTACAAGTGTTAACATATTATACTATCTAAGCACATGTGTTAACATATTAATCAAGGTAAAAGACAAGTGTCACATTTATTTTAATTTTCTTTTATTTTTAATAAAATCTAAATTAACTTATATAAACCTCTATCTTTCCCCTTCATTCCTTTTTCTATCTTCGTTTCTAAAATAAACACAAAGAAACTCAGCCTGTAAACATTTCAACCCAGAGAAAATCAAAACTCAAACCTAAAAGACATTCCTCAAAATCAGATCAAAACAAAGAAACAAAACTCAAGTTCAAATTCCCAAACTTGTAAACATTTAAACCCTATAACCAATTCTCAAATCAAAACCAAAACCTGTCTACAAATTTTCAAAAGCAAGCCTGAAAACCCATTTTAAAAGCAAATGAATCAAAGCTTGCAAGTTTCAAATTGATAATGCAACCTGGATTTTCAAGCTATCAACAGAATTTAGCTTCAACCTGCATCAGCATTTTAGTAATTCAAGGCTTCAACAAAGTTTTTCAAAGCATTCAAAGGTTTCAAAGCTTCATCTCAGTTTTAAATCATCACTGCATTTTGGTTAAAAGGTGAGTAAACTAAACAAAATGGTTTTTGTTTATATGCATGTGATAAATGCTAGATTTAAAGTTGTGATGTATGGTTGAAAATTTGCATGCATGTTATTTTAAAGTAAATATATGTTTATATAGACAGAGATACTGTGAGATACTCCCTGTATAGCTTCCAGTTTTGAAAACTTCTCAGGTTTTCTTTGTTTAAAGTGAGTAAACCTAACTTCATTTTGACTTAAATTTGGATGCATAAATTGATCTTGAAGTTCGATATAAAATTGTTTGCATGATGATGGATTGTATAAGCATATGTTTAGATATTAGACTGTGTATGTTTTATGAGATTGAAGACTCTGTTCTTATTATTCAGAATTCAAAATTTTAAAATGATTCAAGACCATCTTCTCTGAATCCTTTTTGATTTCAGTACATAAACAAAAATTGTTAATTAGTAAT
Source organism: Allium fistulosum (assembly GCA_030737815.1). NCBI lineage: Eukaryota > Viridiplantae > Streptophyta > Magnoliopsida > Asparagales > Amaryllidaceae > Allium > Allium fistulosum. The sequence goes on from CM060902.1 coordinate 1,533,243,365, forward strand.
ACACTACGCCATAGATTGCATACTGCAACACCAAAGAAGTGATGCAGGAAGTGCCAAAAAATGTTGATGTAGGCTAAAAAAGGGCAAAGGCAACACTTTCTCGCTGATGCATTTTGCCGCGTTGCCGCAGACCTCAAAGGCAACATTTTGACTATCTAAGGCAACATAAGAAATATTGTTGTAATAGAACCATATTTGGGTCTATAGCAACATCCATAGGTGTCTGTACCAACATTCCAAAATGTTGCTATAGATATTAACTTTCTGAATTTGTGGGGCCCACAATGTAGAGCATATTTGATTTTTTAATAGAAATAAATATTTATTTAATAAAATGCTATTGCACAGAATTTGATATTCAAACAGTAATTTATTTAAATAAATATTTTATTTCAACATTTGAAATAGTACAAATTCCTGACTCCACTATTTTACAATTCAATGATATATAACACTGATATTCACATATATAGATATTCCTCACTACATCACTCAGTTCACTCATTACATATGCAGTTTCAATTTATACAGACACCAACACTGGCAAATATATGACGAGCTGAGTGTCGAGCCGAAGGCGAGCCGAGTGCCGAGCCGAAGGCGAGCCGAGAAGAGGGTTCGGGCGCAGCGCCGGCGGGGGTCCGGGGCACCGCAGTCCCGGCGGGGGTCCGGGGCACCGCCCGATTCATCCGATTTCGGAAGATCGAGCCTTCTTTGAAACCTGTCTTCAAGCTCATTCACATTTGATTTGACTCTGTCTTCAAGCTTGTATCCAGCTGTCCAGTCTTCAATACCTGTCACATATAATTCAAAAGCAGTAATCTGGAAAATAATATTTAACTCGAACAGAAAATAAAAATATTTTTGTTATATTATTTGCCTCAGGTATTTGGGTTGTTTCTTTTCATATTTTTTTCTGACAGAGACCAAATATTTGCACGGACAACCTGTGATATACACAGTGTATCACTGCATATATCACAAGGCCGTTTCCCATTTTTATCTCATGGACGATTGAAAATTCCCACAAAAATGGACATGGCAGAAAAACCAGTGCAGTAGCAAAACAGTGCACAAGTCAGCTATTCACAAGTGCATAAGCCAAACATGAATGCAACACATGGATACAGGACAGTATGGAAGACAGCAAGCAACAGTTCAGGCAAAAATGCACAAAGGAGAAGCCAAGTGCACAAAGTAGTACTCAACACAGCAAGCAACATAACATGACCAAGAAATGCATGTACATGGATGAACATACATGCATCATAAGGCTTGGTACAAGAAACTACTCAAGTGAAACTACTCAAGTGCAACTACTCAAGTGCAAGTTCATACTCAAGTGCAGCCAGATATGTAGACAAACCAAAAAAAATGGACACGGCACAAGGTCAAACCCGAGTCATCGACTGGATTCAACTCAGGGCCAAGCAACCAACAAAACAAACAAGAACCAGGTTCAGCAAAATGTAGACAAGCCAGTGCAAGAAACACAGCAGTACACATAGGCAGCCCATCAAGCAAAAACAGTGAATGCATCAGGCATAAAGGTATGTGAGCAAGGTACAAAGGTATGTGAACAAGTTTAACAAAGGTTCAAGTTCTGGTTTAACAAATGCAGTAGAAAGGAGCTAACAAGCTCAGATCAAAAATCAAAAACAAGCCAGTGAACCAAAATCCAACATACCAAATAATATCACATCGCAATTCATCATCGGCAAAGCAAAATCAAGCCAGTGAACCAAAATCCAACATACCAATACATCATCGCAATCCAACATACCAGATTTCTCAAAGTCCAACAGAAAGATTAAACTCGAGATTATAGGAAATAAAGCATATAAATAAATCCCAATTCATCATCGACAAAAGCGTGCGAGTGTAACCAAAATCGAGAATAATCAAGTAAACCAGAAGACAGAAAACATACCAAATAATATCACATCGCACCCGACGACGAAGCCAAAGCAATTCGAGCAATCAATCAAGGAGAACGAAGGAGCAAGCTACCAAGAACGTTTCTCACACTAGATTCGATCAATCAGAGCATCAAAGCAACTGGAATCGCGTGTCCTAGTTTTCACAGAGAGGAACGAGAAAGAAAAATCGCGTGCCCTAATTTTCACACGGAGGGGAACGAGAAAGAAAAGTAAAGCGGGAAATGGAAATTGCTAAGGTGTGGATTGATGGTGTGGATTGATGGTTGAGATTTTGTTTTAAATGATGGTGTGGATCGCTGAGGTGTAAAAATTTATTAATTTTTTTAATTTGAATATATTTATAGCTACTGCAACATTTTGCTAATATCTATGCTAACACATTGAAGTGAATGTTGCAATAGACAAAAAACAGCATAGCTATCGTTACATTGTAGCTAGCAACACCTTGTAATTTCGTTGCAATAGGCCATCTATGGCGTAGTGTTTAAAGTGGGTATGATTTGACCATTCACTCTCTAGCTTGCGTCTGTGATTCGACAAAAACAATCATGCCTTAAACCAACTTCATCAGGGCCCAAGCCTCAACTTAAAGTCATCAACGACTAACTGCCTACTCGCTAACCATCATGAGCCATCATTTTGACTCTCTTCCTCAACTTGACCGAAAGAGTGCAGAGTATAAAGTGGACGTGACTCGACCGTCTGCTCTCCAACTCTTTCCCCTGACTTAAGGGAAAATACATAGTTCAAAGTGGATGCAATTCGACCATCCTCTCCTCTACTCGAGCTCAAAGCTTGCCAGAACACTAATCTTACTCCTTAGGCTTAGCAAAAGTGGAATCCAAATGAACATGGACGTGATTCGACTATCCATCAACTAAATCTTATCCTTCGTTGAGGGTGGATAAGTGGAAAGTGATCGAGATCCGACCAATCACTTATTAAGTGAAACCCAAGCTCAGGGGCCGACACACTAAAATCAAAAGGGATTGAAACACAACAATCCTCGAACAAACTCCAGTTCCCAGAGTGCGAGATGGAGTACAACATTCCAAATCCAAACTCGAGGGGGATGGACCCGTCCATCTAGGACTTCGCTTGCCAAATCAAGGTGGATGTGATCCGACCATCGACAACCTTAATCGACCTCCTGTTCCCAGAGTGCGAACAGGATCCAAATGCCTAAGCAGATGTGACTGACCATCTATCGGCCAACTCCAGATTCCCAGAGCACGAACTGGAGTATAAACATTAACTAACTCTAGTCCCGAGAGCGCGGACTGGAGTATAAACACCAAATGGGTATGACTGACCACCCATCAACTAACTCCAGATTCCTAGAGTGCGAACTGGAGTATAAATATTAACTAACTCTGGTCCCGAGAGCACGGACTGGAGTATAAACACCATATGTGTGTGACTGACCACCCATCAACTAACTCCAGATTCCCAAAGTGCGAACTGGAGTATAAACATTAACTAACTCTGGTCCCGAGAGCGCGGACTGGAGTATAAACACCAAATCGGTGTGACTGACCACCCATCAACTAACTCCAGATTCCCAAAGTGCGAACTAGAGTATAAACATTAACTAACTATGGTCCAGAGAGCGCGGACTGGAGTATAAACACCAAATGGGTGTGACTGACCACCCATCAACTAACTCCAGATTCCCAGAGTGCAAACTGGAGTATAAACATTAACTAACTCGGGTCCCGAGAGCGCGGACTGGAGTATAGACACCAAATGGGTGTGACTGACCACCCATCAACTAACTCCAGATTCCCAGAGTGTGAACTAGAGTATAAACATTAACTAACTCTAAGTCCCCAGAATGCGGACTGAAGTATAAACACCAAATGGGTGTGACTGACCACCCATCAACTAACTCCAGATTCCCAGAGTGTGAACTGGAGTATAAACATTAACTAACTCTAAGTCCCTAGAACGCAGACTGGAGTATATACACTTAAATGGGTGTGACTGACCACCCATCAACTAACTCCAGATTCCCAGAGTGCGAACTGGAGTATAAACATCAACTAACTCTGGTCTCGAGAGCTCGGACTGGAGTATAAATACCAAATGGGTTTGATTGACAACCCATCAACCAACTCCAGTCCTCAAAGCATGGTTTGGAATATAAATACCAAAAGGGATGCGATTCGACTATCCATCTATCGGCTCTGGTTCCTCAACAAGTTCTGTAGGACAAAAAGCGGATGTGGTTCGACCATTTGCTTTACAATCTTCCCCTGACATGGGGGCACACTTAACATACAAAATTGGATGCAATCCGACCATCCAGCACTAAGCAAGCGTGACACAACCGTCCATGCATCAACTCTTGTCCCCAGCACGGGACCCATAACATAAATTTATAGGGATGCACTCTAACCCTACACGACAAAATTTCTTCCTTGATTCGACAGGGAGACGTAGATTTGCAAAACGGACCTAGCTAGATGTTTTATTTTGAATTGATATTACTACCATCCTACCGCAAATGAACGTGGCATGACCGTTCATCTGCTAACTCTCGCTTGTAATCTGACGGATTGTGCACGCAACATGGACGGGTGTGACCTAACCATCCACCAATCAGTTCCTTCCTATAATTTAGTAGGAGAAACATCAAATTAAAGTTGTCATAGTGTGACCGACCTCACTTCGACTTTTGCCCTTGACTAGTGCTAGAGAAATTAATCGAGGAAAATGCGGTCCGACCATTTTATACAAAAAGAATCTTGGTCCCCAGAATGTGGATAGGAGTATAAACATCAAATAGGTGTGATGAATGACCCTTCAACTTTCTTTGATCCCCAAGGCGCGACTATAAGCATAAACAAACGAATGAATGTGACTCGACCATTCATTCACCAACTCTGACCTAAACTCGACATGAGGAGTATAAACTCAATACATATGCAATTAAACCATCCACAAACTCACTCTGCTACCCCAATACCGGGGGCAGAGGCACAAATCATTGAAAGAAGAGAAAGGTGGCTCGCTACATCTCTAGCTTAGCGTCCTTTACAACTTAAGGCAATGACTACAAGGAGGCCTTAATGCTAACCAATCAGAATGATTCCCGAAGTTACGGGAAACCAATTATATCGTACCGCTGGATCGATAGGTAGTATTGATCTGCACCTTTCATATCATACCATTGGATCGACAGGAAATGAGGTCCGAGCATTCTACATCGTGCCGTTGAATCGACGGTCAATGTCGATCCTCTACCATTACAAATCGATTTGACCCGAACATCCATCGAATACCTTTGACCAACTGAGCATGGATAAAAGAATAAACCATGAATGAGTGTGACTTGACCATTCGTCCTCCGTCGGCTTCCTTCGATTCATCAGGAAGAGCATGAGACCAAATGAGCATGACATGATTGCATTTGAGCTGACTTTATCCCTAGATCTAACGGGAGAACATAAATTGAAATGGACGTGGTTGATTGCCCAACTCCAAAAGAATGCAATGCGACCATTCATTCTTTGACTCATAACATGATCCCTAGATCTAACGGTAGGTGACTCCACGCACCAATTCTTACCTTGGATTCGACAAGGGAAGCATCAATCCTACATTGGATCTGACTGGACGATTAACTCTTCAGTTTTGCCCAAAGTATGGCGACAAAAGCAGCGAAGTGAATGTCATTGACCGTCCAAAATCTAGCTTATGTCTGAATGTCGGCAAAGTAACATTGTATTCCGCCTAGAGGAAAGAACTAGAACATAATTCAGGATAGGCATGACTCAGCCTTCCATTGGTTAACTCAATCCCATGGTTCAATGGGATAGAATACAAAATTGAAGTGGACATTATCTACCCTGCCACTTATCGAGATATTCCCCAAACTTGGGGGCACGAGCAAGAAGATAAGATTAATATGATTCAACCATTCATCAATCAACTCTAGTTCTTAAAACTTGAACTACGGTATAAACACAGCCAGGACGAGACTAGACCGTCCGCGTAATGCATTCGCCAACCCAAGACTGGGGGCAAAAGAGTGATTATCCGAGAGTTGACTATGACAACTTGAACCTATGACCCATGCCTGATATTCATAACAACTCTAGGGTGTGACCGAAAGGATGCCTAGAGATAGAATCATCGGATCAATGCCCGAACTCATGGGCAACTGATCATCATTCTGACCCTTACAATAAGCAATGGATCGCGAGTTCATTGAATAAAAAGCGCATCATTCAGAAACACAAGTAAATTCAATCTCAAGGCTAGAGCCAGCTATGTTGCAGCATGCAGTACAAGGCTAAGTTCTACTAAACCTTTGATTCAATGTCCTTATAAGCCTGATCATTTACCATTGCAAATAAACACATGAAGCGCCTACAACCCATCACGAGTATTGTAGATTAGATCACAAATCTGCACAATGATGATGAAAGAGTCAACTGTTTTACTTCAGGTGAATCTTGATGTGTTCGCTTGAACTCGATCTCATATATATATATATATATATATGGACTCTCGCTAGCCACAAAGAACCCTGCATTAAATGTCGACCTAAGGCATGTCTCGGTGAACAAAAACGATGCGACATGGATCCGGAGAGATCTATTGCACTTAAAGAGGAGGCGAATCTGCTCAAAACCATTGGGTTTATCCATGATGCCCTCTAACAAAAATGAGTATCCAATCCTTTACTTATAAGAAAAATGAACAGAGAGTGGAGGACATACGTCAACTACTTAGATTTGCATGGGGTATGACAAAGCACAGCTTTCCACTTCCAATGATCAACCAACTGATTGACCCGACCATCGGACATGAATTACTCACATCCATGGATGCAAACTCCAGATACAATCAGATACTGAAGCATGTCCCAGACCAAGAATACAACTATTTCATTATTGACCTGGGCTTATCGTGCTATGCTGAAATCCCTAGATTCAAACTTGAGAACGCTTATGCTACTTACCAAAGGACGATTAACAGATCATTCAAAAATCATATCGGCCGATCGATGAAAGTATATGTGGTTAATATGCTCATTAGATCATGACCATTAAATGACCACATCGATGACTTGGCAAAGATATTCAATGCTCTCCAACAACTGCAGGATGAAACTCGATCCTTTGAAATGCTCTTTCACCATTACATCAGAAAGATTCTTTGTTTTCATCATCAATTCTCGTGGAATCAAGGCTAATTTCTAGAAAATTCCGACCATTAGAGACACCCATGTACCGAAGACAACCAAGCAGGTATGGAGCCCAAGTCGGAAGATTACCGTCCTAAGTTGATTCAACTCTAGGACCATCTACAAGTGAATTCTCTTCTTCAACCTGACCAAGAGAGGGAAGAGAACTTTTGAATGAACTAACAACTGCGTTGATGCAATTCCAGCTCTGATAGATCGCTTAAAGAGACCTCCCATTTTACCCAAACCTTTGGATCGTGGAGATTTATACATCAATTAAGCCGTGTCAACACACGCCATAAGCATCGCATTGCTATGTGAAGAGAAGCGAATCCAAAGGCCAGTATATGATGAAAACTAGCTATTGACAAGCTCACCCCGTTAACGTCTGTATCGACCAACCGTTACGATAGGTCCAATAACAACCTTAGATGTCTGGAAGGTTACTCAAATGGAATATCAAGCTAAGCCAATTTGATATCACATATCTCCCTCATAGAGCTATCCATGGTCAAACATTAGCATACTTCATATCTGAATCCACTACATCAGACGATTATCCGAAGAACAGTGGAGAACCGTCCAACCAATAAAGAACATACGTAGATGGAATTTCCGATAATCAGCTTTTTAACATCGAAGTTGCATTAATGACTACTGAGGAACGATCGATCTGCTACGCCCTCAAACTCAACTTCCCTACAACAAATAACGAAGCTAAGTATAAAGCCTTGGCGCTCAAACTTGCAAGAAAACTAGGAGTGTAAACTTTGCATGTCTTATGTGATTACTGGTTAGTAGTACGCCAAGTCAAGGAAGATCATCTGACTAGGGGGCAACGTCTTGCTCCTTATCTCAGCTGGGTCCAAGAGCTATTAGCCGACTTCGAGTATTACGCTATTACACACATCCTCAGAGAACAAAATGAAAAAGTCGAGTCATTGGCAAAGCTAGCCAGTTCCGGGGATGCACGGCAAAAAGACTTTTTCCCAGTAGAAATACTTATTATTCCATGCATTGACATATTGATGTGCACGTAAATGTGCATATTTTTACCACCATATTTACTCTATTTAAATTAAATAAATGATCATATTGGGTATTTTAACTTGTTTTAACCAAAATCCATATTAATTCCAAATTTTCACATATTCATCTTCATATAGGGGCAAAATGGTCATTTGTGTGCATATATTTCTTTGAGAAAACTTAATTGGAAATTTATATATATTTGTGTAGGAATTTGATATTAAATAGGAGTGGTTTCATGAAGACACATGCATGCACAAAATGAATACAAAGGAATGAAGATGGAAATAATTCAAAGTGAAGAACATGAAGGACCCCACCAACCCACCTACCTTAATGTACAAATTAGAAGCTAATGCAAATGCTTATGGAATTAATGGCTTCATGTACACTTAAATGATGATTAGTAGAAGCTAATGATTACTTGGCCTCCACACTTTCTCAAGGGTAGTTTGGCATTCCCCAAATTATGGATTAGGGTTTCATGCTTGTATAAATAACCCATTATGTCCATGTAACATCTTCTACCCTTCATATTACTTAGAAAATTAGAGTGCAAAATTGTAAACAATGTTTCATGAAATAAAAATGGCTTCTTAGCCTCTTTCTCTTCTTTTATTTACATGCTTTTATTTACTTTTCATGCTTTTATTTATGCTCTTTCATTTTCTTTGTTAGTAGATTAGTTTTACATTCATATAAGTAGTGTAGCTTAATTCCTTTTGTTGTAAGTAGTTTAATTACATTCTCTTCTTTGCTTATTTTCTATTTTCTTCTCTTTTTAATGTTGAAATTTACTTGTGTTGCTTCAATGCCACAAATGAGTAGCTAAACCCCTCAACTTAGGGGTAATGAAGCTCTCAAGTATTATGTAAATTCAACAATTCTATGTTTTATGCTCTCTTGTATTTGTGCTTCATGAAAGTAGATATTGATGTAAGTTTATACAAGTGGGTTTGATAGCTTATGTTGCATTTGCAAATGAGCTATTCTTATTCAATATAAACACAAGTAACATCATGATTTGCTAATTGATTTTTGATTTTGAAATGAATGTGAAAACAAAATTTGATGATCTATATTACTAATCATGATAGTAAATAGATTATACTTAAAAATAGTTTTTGATTTGCTTCATTTTCATGATAATTAACAAGTGGCTTCTTTGTTGTATTATAGTTTGATGGTTTCCTTTATGTTAATCAATGACATAAATAAACCATACTTATGATAAATACAACAATAAGTTCATTTAATATCAAAACTTGAGATCATAGATTATTTGGTTGATTGATTTACAAAAATATGAGAGTGGATTGGCCCTTAAGTTGTTCTCTAATTTCATAGCTTTTAATCTTATTTTTATTTTTATTTTAGCTTCTCTTTGTTCACAAATAGTAGAAAACAAGTTTCTCTCATTTTGGTCTAATTTGATTGAATAGCATGTTTAAAATCTTAAAAATTCCCTACGGATCGACCCGTATTCTCCACGTACTACAAGTGTACGTCGTGCGCTTGCGGTTATTTTAATTTGAAATTTTTCGACTATTTTCTAAACCGATAGAAATTTAGTCATTGAACAAGTTTTTAGCGCTGTTGCTGGGGAGTTTGTTTTGATTTTGATTTTCTATTCGTCGAATTATTTTTCATTTTATTTTAGTGTGTGTTTGTTTTGTGTGTTAGTTGCAAAAAAACAAAAATATATCTTATTATTTGCATTTGAATTTACATTTACATCTACAACTACATATTTCTTTTTACATAACTGTGCACTATGCACATTCATACATAACAATTGCCATATTCTTCTCTGTCTTAACTTCTGTGCACTATCTTCCACCCTCCCCTTCTCTAGCTGGAAACCAACTCCTCAAAACAAACACATCCGACCCACATACCACTGCCATTTAGACCATTTACAACCAGTCATCCCCTACCTCCCCTGAACTTCTCTGTACCAAACTTCTGCAACACCATCCTGCTACCTTACCACCATCAAAACAGAAAACATCCTCCAAAGCTTCAATATCAACATTCCCACTGCCTTTACACCAAACTACAACACAACAAAACTTCTGCCAAGTACAGCCATTGCTGCCCATTACAGCCCCACAGCAAACAACTCCATGCATCTCTATCGTTAGCATCTACCCCTTTGTGCACTATATTTCCTCTGTGCACAGCATACTTCATTACCACTGCAGTTCATTTTCAAACCTCACATTCATCTCAACAGTCAACATACTACCCCTGTTCAAACTTCACAATACATACGACTTCTACAACATCAACTACAAATTACTATGCCTTCAATTTGCAAACCATTCCACCTCCTACTGTTACAAACAACGATTCCAGCCTCAACCATTGTCATTTCCTGTTACAACCACCACAAACAACACTTCACTACTCCAAAACCCAGAAAACATCCAATCACCTCCTCAAATCAATAGCCATTCCTCCAACCTCGACTATAGTACATACACAGCCTTCTCTCCACAGGCCAAATATCAAGTCAACAAACAAAAACCCCTGCACTGTTCTTCCACCTCTGACCACTGTTTGCATCAGTGAACTGCCTTAACCACAATCCTGCCTCTGCCTCTAACACCACAACGACCAAAACCAAATTCACAACTGCCTGAAACTTCAATCCCTTCAACCACCTTCAAGTACCATCACTCACAAAACTTCAATCATCCCTTGTAAACTCATCTGCAAAAACTTCCCACTTCAAATAGCAATACACTGCCGTGTATGTGCACATTTGCACAGATATACTTCTACAACCCCACACTGCACTATTGTAACCAGTGCTTCAATAACCCCCTACCATCTACAATCTAACTCCTGCCATCAACCACTTCTACTTGCCATGAACAACCATCTACTTCAACACTGCAGTGCCTGAAATCCACTGACTGCCTGTCATCTCCCAAACAAAAAAAAGACAAAAAAAAGCAAAAGAAAAAAACACAGTGAAGCTAACCAAACTGACCACAAGCAGCTTCATCAACTCCCCGACCATCTCCTCGTCTACAACCATTGCACTGCTTCCCTGTATACCTAACCATTGAATCTCGTTCACCACACTGACTTCATTACCCTACCAGGCCAGAGAACCACCAGTCAACATCAAATACCCTCTAGTTGCAGCTGCGAACACTACAACCAAATCGCAACAGTTAACCACCAAGTCAATCACCTCCCAACCTGAACCCAAAACTGACACCATAGCCTTCACCTATTCGCCTCGAACTCACCCAAATCGCCAGCACCTCAAACCCAAATTCACGAAAAAAAGAAGAAGAAGATAAAGTTCGTGAGAACGCGAACGAGGAACATTCCCAAGCCAACCCATTTCAAATCCCAGAAATCAAAACGCAAATTCAAATCAAGCCCATGTTGTTCAAGATAGCAACATCACCCAACTGAATGCTATCACAACTTTACGTTCCGGTAAAAAAATCGATAATCAAGTCGTGAACCCAAACGATTTACTGAAAACTTCTCTCGACACTTCTAAAACACCAAATGAATCGGAACAAAATGTGGAGCCAAATGTCAAATCAAATGCCAATCAAAATTCTTCTTCTACTACTCGAGTAGACCCACCTACCGAGTATCGTGTTCCATTTCAACATCGTCTTCAACCAAAGAAACACTCGGACCAAATGGAAAAGATGTTGGAAATTTTTAAACAAGTCAAAGTTAACATTCCACTTCTTGACATCGTTCAGTAAGTCCCCACTTACGCAAAATTTCTTAAGGACTTGTGTACCCAAAAGCAACACACTCAAGTGCCCAAAAAAGTCTTCTTAGTCGCCAGTTTGAGTGAAGTCTTGTCCCAATCCATGCCCGTTAAATACAAAGATCTTGGCTGCCCTACGATTTCGTGTACAATTGGTGACAAGACGATTAACAAATGTTTGATAGACTTAGGCGCGAGTGTCAACTTGATTCCATACTCCATGTACGAACAATTAGGCTTAATTTGCCGATCGTTCCATTAAGAAGCCCGTGGGAGAAATCGAGGACGTGCTCATTCGAGTAGGGCAATTCATATTCCCTATTGATTTTATTGTTCTCGAAACACAACCCGTGACGAGTCCCGCATGTCAAATTCCATTGATTTTAGGCCAACCAATTTTAGCCACCTCAAATGCCTTAATCAATTATCGTAACGGATCCATGAAAATCTCTTTTGGAAACATGACTTTGGATCTTAATATTTTCAATCGCGAAAGCCAATCGAACGAACCTTGTGACCAAACGTTGGAAGTTAGTGCCATTCACAAAAGCTTTGAAAACGAAACACTTGACCTTAACGATGAATGTGAGGCCGAGTACGAAAAATTGTTTCACGACATTCCCAACTAGATTGAATACACTCTTCCTTTTGAATTGCTTCCAGTTGAGCGTGAATCTCAACCCAACTCTTTGATCGAAAAACTCCCGAAGTTGGACCTCAAACCACTTCCTGATCACCTTAAGTATGCATACTTAGGTGATAACAAAACGTTGCCCGTCATAATTTCCGCAACTCTCTTTCTCTTGATCAAGAAGCTTCTCTTCTCTCTATTCTTTCGAAAAACAAGGAAGCGGTTGGATGGTCGATCTCTGATATAAAGGGAATTAGTCCCGCTCTTGTCCAACATCGCATCCATTTAATCGACGATGCCAGGCCTATTCGTGACGCGCAATGAAGGATTAATCAAAAAATGAAAGATGCAGTGCGTGATGAAATTCTTAAATTTCTCGACAATGGAATCATTTACACGATCTCTGATAGTTCATGGGTTAGCCCAATTCACGTTGTATCGAAAAAGTCTAGGCTAACCGTTGTCAAGAACGATTCAAACAAACTTATTCCAACTCGTACTCAAATGGGTTGGCGTGTTTGCATTGACTATCGAAAACTAAATGCCGCAACACGAAAAGATCACTTCCCTCTTCCTTTCATTGACCAAATGCTCGAACGTTTAGCCGACCACGAATTTTACTGCTTCCTTGATGGTTATTCCGACTATAACCAAATTCATATCGCTCTCGAAGATCAAGAGAAAATGACTTTCATGTGTCCATTCGGTACCTTTGCTTATCGACGTATGCCATTCGAACTTTGTAACGCTTCTGCGACCTTCCAACGATGCATGGTTGGAATCTTTTCTAACATGATTGAATGCTTTCTAGAACTTTTTATGGATGATTTCTCAATCTTTGGCAATTCTTTTTCCCAATGTTTACATAATCTCAAATTGGTTCTAAATCGATGTAAAGAAATACATTTGACTTTGAATTGGGAAAAATGCCACTTTATGGTCAAACAAAGCATAGTCCTTGGACATATCATCTCAAATAAAGGCATTGAGGTAGACAAAGCGAAAATCGATGTCATTTCAAATCTACCCATTCCCAAATCTTTTAAGGACATTCGATCATCTTTAGGACACGTTGGCTTTTACCGACGCTTTGTGAAAGACTTTTGTAAAATCGTTCGTCCTTTGTCGACTCTTCTCGGAAAAGACGTTCCATTCGATTTCAACTCTGAGTGTATCTCCTCTTTCAAACGTCTTAAGAAGGAACTCATTTATGCTCCAATCATTTACGTACCCAATTGGGATCTTCCTTTCGAAATCATGTGTGATGCTTCAAACTTTGCCGTTGGTGCTGTACTAGGACAACACATCAACAAGATCCTTCACGTCATTCACTACACGAGTATGACTTTGAACGATGCTCAACTCAACTACACAACAACTGAAAAAGAGCTTCTAGCTGTTGTTTTTGCGCTCGAAAAGTTTCGACCTTACTTGATAGGTTCACACATTACTGTGTACACGGACCACTCTGCGCTTCGATATCTCTTCGCCGAAAAGGATGCTAAATCCCGTATGATTTGGTGGATCCTTTTACTTTAAGAATTCGAACTTACAATTAAAGACAAAAAAAGATCCGATAACGTCATAGCCGATCACTTATCTCGTCTTTCGAACGCACCATCTTCTTTGCCAATCAATGAAAACTTCCCCGATGAACAACTTCTTTTGATTTTTGTCGATCCATGGTACGTTGATATAGTGAACTACTTAGTCACTAAACAAACTCCCTCATCGTGGTCCAAACAGGATAAATACAAATTCATGTCCCAAGTGAATATTTCTATTGGGACGATCCATACTTGTTCAAATATTGTCCCAACCAAGTCATCCGACATTGCATTCCGGATAATGAGATCAGGAGTGTTCTTTCATTTTTCCACGATCAAGTGTGCGGTGGACATTTCGGTCCTTGAAAAACTGTGGAAAAAGTACTTCAGTGTGGTTTCTATTGGCCTTCTCTTTTCAAAGACTCATTCGAATTTTGCAAAACTTGCGATCGATGTCAAATGCTTGGACGAATTTCTCGATGAGATATGATGCCTCTAAACCCCATTCTTACGATCGAAATCTTTGATGTTTGGGGTATCGACTTTATGGGACCTTTTCCCAATTCTTTTGGAAACTTGTATATCCTTCTCACTGTCGATTACATCTCAAAATGGGTCGAAGCTGTTCCTTGCAAAACCAACGACCATAGAATTGTTGTGAAATTTTTCAAAGAAAATATCTTTTCGAGGTTCGGCACACCTCGCACAATAATCAGTGATAATGGAACCCATTTTTGCAACCGTTCTTTTGAAACTTTAATGAAAAAATACTCGATAACCCACAAGCTATCCACTCCATATCATCCTCAGACTTGTGGCCAAGTTGAATTTTCAAATCGATAAATAAAACAAATCTTGGAGAAAACTGTCAATAAAAATCGAAAAGATTGGTCTTAGAAATTGACCGACGCGCTTTGGGTTTATCGTACTGCTTTTAAAACTAACCTTGGGATGGCCCCATTTCGTTTAGTTTACAGTAAAGCTTGCCATTTACCCATTGAAATCAAACACAAAGCGCTGTGGGCAAATAAGAACTTAAACTTTAATCTTGAGAAAGCTGGCGAAAATCGAAAAAATACAACTCAACGAACTAAAAGAACTTAGGAACGACGCGTATGAAAACGAGAAAATTTACAAAGAAAGAACCAAAGTTTTTCATGACAAGTCAATCCTAAGGAAAACGTTTTCGCCTAACCAAAAAGTTCTTTTATATGACTCAAGACTTCATTTATTCCCTGAGAAACTTAAATCGAGATGGACCAGACTATTTGTGGTACGAACTATTTTTCCACATGGTGCCATAGAAATAGAAAACCCTAGGGATGGTACGATTTTCAAAGTCAACGGTCATCGTTTGAAACCTTTCTTCGAATTGCCAAATAACCAAGAGGAGGAGCTCATGATTCTTCATGAGCCAAGCTACGTCTAGAAAGAATGTTAATCCTCTTTTGTAAATATGTACATAGTTTTCCCTGTTACACTCATTATATCATGCATCGACTGTGGGGACACAGTCAAAATTAAGTGTGGGTGGAGTCTCATTTTCATTTTTTTTAGTTTCATGGCATTTTTGAATTATCATTTTCCTTTATCTAAAAAAAATCAAAATAATTTCTAAATCCCAAAAACATTTTCTTTTTAGCATTTTGATTTATTTTTGAAGAAACACTATAGGATAAGTATAAGTTTTGGTTAATAAAATGAAATTTTTGAAAATTTATTTATCTTTACAAAAATAAAAATGAAGTTTGATTACAAATGACAATGGTTTAACTAGTATATAGGAAGGTTCATGTGTGTTAATTATGAAGTATGTTCTAAATGAAAATCTTTGTTTAAAAAAGTGGTAAATTTAAAGTAAAGGATATAACAATTTTATCTTCCAAGTTAAATGGTGCTAAGATGATTTTGCAAAACTCTCTCTTTCTAAAAAAATATATATTAAAAAAAAACTTTTGTATATATGTATGTATCTTTAACACCTAGAGTCATGTGTTCACACTCATGTGTTCACTCGCCATGCTCTGTACCCTTCTCACGTAAGCCTGAAAGGCAGTGCATGATTGGTATATCTGGCCTCAGTTTATCTGAGTTAGGTGTATGTATATAAAAATTCATTTTAATAACGCCTAAAGTCGATAAGTGTTCACACTTGTGTGTTCACTCGCCACGCTCTGTATTCCCCTCACATCAGTCCACATGGCAGTGCACGGGTAATATATCTAGCCTCAGTTTACCTGAGTTAGGCATATAAATATTGTAAATATTAATAAAATTTTCAAAAATACAAGAGAGAGTAAGCAATTGAAATCCTAGCACTATTTTTTACTTATTTGGTTTGACTTGTTATTGGAAAGAAACGAGTATACCACTTTGATAAACTTTGATAATCAACAAAGGATCTATTTCATAATTACACTGTGTTATCAACCAAAAAAACGGGTTAAACTATAGTCTATTTGCTATGATAACTTGATTTTTGTTGGAAATTTTGACAAGTAAATGACTTAAATTTTCAAGATAATGACCAAAACTTATATTTAACTTATTCGTGTCAATTTAAAAGTAAATCCTTCATTGTAAATATTTTTAAGAAACTTGCATTCACATCATTGTAAATAAATCTTACATTTTGTAAATATTTTCATATCGCATTCGGATTTTGTGGGTAGTATCCGCTGAAAACCCTCACGAGACAACACTCGTCCTACTGGGGACACCCAAAGGTTTAACGGTTTGTTGCATACGCTCAATGCAATTATGCTCCCTACGAAAATGGATTTATCTTAGTTTTAGTTTATTCGAGGACGACTAAAAAGATAAGTGTGGGGGTATTTGATGTGCACGTAAATGTGCATATTTTTACCACCATATTTATTCTATTTAAATTAAATAAATGATCGTATTGGGTATTTTAACTTGTTTTAACCAAAATCCATATTAATTCCAAATTGTCACATATCCATCTTCATATAAGGGCAAAACGGTCAATTGTGTGCATATATTTCTTTGAGAAAAATTAATTGGAAATTTATATACATTTGTGTACGAATTTGATATCAAATAGGAGTGGTTTCATGAAGACACATGCATGCACAAAATGAATACAAAGGAATGAAGATGGAAATAATTCAAAGTGAAGAACATGGAGGACCCCACCTACCCACCTACCTTAATGTACAAATTAGAGGCTAATGCACATGCTTATGGAATTAATGGCTTCATGTACACTTAAATGATGATTAGTAGAAGCTAATGATTACTTGGCCTCCACACTTTCTCAAGGGTATTTTGGGCATTCCCCAAATTATGGATTAGGGTTTCATGCTTGTATAAATAACCCATTATCTTCATGTAACATCTTCTACCCTTTCATATTACTTTGAAAATTAGAGTGCAAAATTGTAAGCAATGTTTCATGAAATAAAAATGGCTTCTTAGCCTCTTTCTCTTCTCTTATTTACATGCTTTTATTTACTTTTCATGCTTTTATTTATGCTCTTTCATTTTCTTTGTTAGTAGATTAGTTTTACATTCATGCAAGTAGTGTAGCTTAATTCCTTTTGTTGTAAGTAGTTTAATTACATTCTCTTCTTTGCTTATTTTCTATTTTCTTCTCTTTTTAATGTTGAAATTTACTTGTGTTGCTTCAATGCCACAAATGAGTAGCTAAACCCCCTCAATTTAGGGGTAATGAAGCTCTCAAGTATTATGTAAATTCAACAATTATATGATTTATGCTCTCTTGTATTTGTGCTTTATGAAAGTAGATGTTGATGTAAGTTTATACAAGTGGGTTTGATAGCTTATGTTGCATTTGAAAATGAGCTATTCTTATTCAATATAAACACAAGTTACATCATGATTTGCTAATTGATTTTTGATTTTGAAATGAATGTGAAAACAAAATTTGATGATCTATATTACTAATCACAATAGTGAATAGATTATACTTAAAAATAGTTTTTGCTTTGCTTTATTTTCATGAGAATTAACAAGTGGCTTCTTTGTTGTATTATAGTTTGATGGTTTCCTTTATGTTAATCAATGACATAAATAAACCATACTTATGATAAATACAACAATAAGTTCATTTAATATCAAAACTTGAGATCATAGATTATTTGGTTGATTGGTTTACAAAAATAAGAGAGTGGGTTGGCCCTTAAGTTGTTCTCTAATTTCATAGCTTTTAATCTTATTTTTATTTTTATTTTTCTTTTAGCTTCTCTTTGTTCACAAATAGTAGAAAACAAGTTTCTCTCATTTTGGTCTAATTTGATTGAATAGCAAGTTTAAAATCTTAAAAATTCTCTACGGATCGACCCGTATTCGCCACGTACTACAAGTGTACGCCGTGTGCTTGCGGTTATCTTAATTTGAAGTTTTTTGACTATTTTCTAAACTGATAGAAATTTAGTCGTTGAACACATATGAAGATCAACTAGATCTTAGAGATGGATCTAGAAAAGGAGTCATGGATGACTCCTGTCAAAGATTATCCATAATCGGGGATTCTTCTTGAATAAAGGAATGAGAAAAAGCATATCCTCTGTGAAGCATCACTGCATGATTATGTCTAGATCATTCAACTCCGCCGACACAAAGCATTACTCCTGTATCCATCAATCCGAGACCTAATATTACGTATCCATCGATACGAAGCATACATTCCAACATCTCAGATCGATTCGAGAGAGGATCGATACAAAGGAAGGACTTAAAACAAACATCGAAGGTAGTTACAACTCGAATTTCACTTCGATCCAGAAGAGGATCGATACGAAACTCAAATCCAAACAAAAACTAAAGAACTCGACAACGACTCGTTAACGTGCAAACGTTAACGGGAGTCATGTTAACATACGTATGCGTATGATGAACTAATATTCAATTTTCAAAATTTACAGGAGTTGGATGCTCACCATGTGACAATTACAACAGTGAACAACAAATCGCTCTCAGTTACAACAAAACACTGCATGATCATTGACAATCAACAATTCGACATTTACATCACTGTCGTTTCAATCAAAGGTTACATCTTTTGACGAAAAGATAGCAACTACTCAGCGAATCAGATAGAACTTTTTCAGAATAAGGGATGCAGCTTTTCAAAGCACGTCATGTTCACACAAGACATACTTTGCAGGGCAAATGTTATCCCGCCTTTTGGCAAGGCCGTGAAACCAAAAACTTGATTAGAAACCAATGACAGTTCGTCTTGGAGATCGGTTATACATAGGTTCACTATGGATACTGGTAAATTTTTCTCGAGTCCGAATCGAGCTAAAATTGATATGACATGATAAGAAAAGCTATGAAAGCCAACGTTTCAAATTTCAAGTCAATCGGAGTTCGTATGCTCAAGATATGATCGATGCAAGTTTGAATTTGTTGAAGGCTGTCAAATTCACATCGCTTCTGTTCGCATCGATCCTGTTCGCATCACTTCTATTCGCATCACTTCACTATTCACATTGATGGATACAAATTGTAGCTGTTTTCCTTAACTTGCATCGATCATAACTCAAAATCTACAAGTCTAAATGCCACCAAATTTTCACAGGAGCTTGCGTACCACCTTGAGAATGTTCATGATCGATCTCGACTCGATCGGACAAAATCTCGATCGATGCAAATTCGGTTTGTATCGATCACGAATCGAGTGCAGACAGCATGGAATCGATCACGTGGGCCCGCCCATGTGCAAGAAGAAGTCCTCCGAGATCTGGGCGAGATATTTGCTGCCTATGCCTATAAATAGCAACCCTGGACCTACAGAAAAGGGACTTTTTGGCTTCTCTACGCTGATACTATGCCATAATCACCATTAAATTTCAGTTGTACCTCTATAACCTTTTGTAATCAGCAAATAAAGTTCAATAAACATCAGTCATTTCATAGTGGACGTAGGCAATTCACCGAACCACTCTAACTCCATGTGTTTCTATGCATTTTCTTGTCTGTTTATTGGTGTGTTTGTTAGATCTGCTTCTTTTTCCATTTATCTTCTTCATTTTATCTCTTCAAACACATCTGAAGAGTGTTGTGCCCAATTTTGGTACAAACATTTTTTAACGTCACATAAAATTTTATAATTAATATTTCATAAATATTAATTAATTTATAACGATTATAATTTAATTAAATCGGGTGGTAACCAGAGGTTTCAACTTTTAAGTTATGTGACTCTTAGGTGTAAATTTGGTTAGCAATTAATATCGAACAATTCAAATATTAACGTTCACACGTCACTTAGTAGGTGGTGTGACATTATGCCCAAGTTTAACACTTCATTGGCATTGGCAAAATCCAATTTTACTTTATTAAGCGTTACACAGTAGTGATAATTATTTATACCAATCTATTTGCCAATATTTTATCACTTTGGACTTATGAAATTTGGCAATGGTTAAAATTTCAATATTGTTAATATTCAACTCAATAGTCTAAACACAAAGTCCTTGATTCAATAATAACAATTATTGTTAACTAAAATACTATGGCTAGAGAATTTGACTTTAAATTGACTTTGGTTAATCCTGATACTAACCTCATATAATTGAGAAGACGGATCCTCTCTTAAATAGTGTTTCGCTTCCAATGATTCCACTCGACCCAACTATAGTCACTCAATGGCCGCATTTTAACTATAATCAAAGTAGAGCTTCCATATTGAAGATCAACAGTATTTTCTAATCAACAGAACTGACGTGCCACATTTTCTTTTTTATCTTAGTTGTATTAACTAATAGAAAACTATTGAGTGAGTCATTCCATAGTTATCTAATAGCTATCAGTACGTAACCCACTAGTGCTTCAGCAGTCATGAGTAATGCACTGTCCAACATTTAGAGAGTGTTACATACTATAGTCTTAACGGATGTATCGATATCCAGTCTCAATACATCTTGACTAGGAATATTTAAAATGGTATGTTTAATTTCGTTATGATAAATTACTCATGCTTACAACACTTTGTAACTGCTATCACAAAACAAACCATTTATGAATTTTCTATTACATACACTTTTAATTAAATTAATTAATTAATATAACATATTATATCAAGTATATAATAGAATGAAAACACCTTTTATTTCGAACAAGAGTGGCTATCGAGTTAGATATATGAAACAAATTACATAATTGCTCCTAAAGCATACATCTAACTCTATCAATCTCCCACTTGCACTTGGGGCCAATTATGGAATCTTTATCCTATCCCTTCAATTAGTTTGATGAGACCTGATCGAGTTATACCCTTCATTAATGGATCTGGTGTGTTGTTTTAATTATCTAATTGTTAATCAATTCTCTCCATTGCTGATAAACTACCTTTATCATATGGAATTAATCAAGGTATGTTTCTCGACTTCTAGTGAGCTCTTATCATTAAATTTTTATCAAATAACAATCATGTAGTAGAATACTTTTGAATCACAAACCACTAGCTCAGTGATAAATTTGTGCATTTATATTTATATATTGTTTCTATCGTGGCTCGATTTAAGGCGATGTACTTAGCTTTTCCGATGTACTTAGCCTTTCGTTGAAGCAGCCACAACAGTTTGTTTGGAACAATTCCAACTAAAATCTTCTTAACTAAGGTTTGAACATGAATTTAATATTGACATATTATACTCAACATCACTTATGAAGTTTGGATCTAAATACTCCTTCATAGGGAGTTCACTGTTTTCGTAAACAATTCTCTAATATTTTGTAAATAAACGAGAGCACTATAAACTATTATTTAGTGATATTAATTTGGATTTATTATTTGCTTCATGTATCAAATACGTAAGAAAATTACGATATTGTAGACGATACAACTTGTATGACAATTTCTATTGCCAATGCATAAGGAATCCATCTTACATTTGTCGTATTAAACATTTTAATAAGGTGTCTTTGCATATTGTTTTGGGACATTCCTAACATTCTTTATACTTATATAAAATATATAATTTACAAATCCAATATCAAATATTAAACAACAAATTATTACTAATTTTAACATAAGTACATCGTTAACAATCAGTAATATGTTGACTTCTTATAGTCTAGAAATATCTATGTACCTTTTCGTGTTCTTTCTTATGGACACATTCTTCTTCTGCATTTTGACTGGAAATCAAACAATTTGATATTTCAATCATAATACTTATTCATTCTGATGTGTATAGAATGATAATTTTGTATCATTTCTTGGATCATATCCAAAAACCCGCAAACTCAATATCGCTCCCACTAACTTTCAAACACTTTGATGGTTATATGCAAACAGTCCATTGTAAATTATTATTTAGAATATTTCGTTTAAACACATATGTACCAAAACACAAAGTCATATCAAGCAATAATTTTGTGAGTAAATTCCGAATTAACTTGAGCACGTAGAATAACAAACCTATTACGCTAATCTCAACAACTGAAATTTACAATATTATTCTTATCAATGTTGCTCATTATATTCCAACTGCATTACTCTTGCCCTTAAAGACTCTTTTGCGGCCGACGGATCGTATCCCTTTGGGTATGACTACAAAAATCATATTTTTGATAATGTACTTGGAATCTACTTTGGAATTGTGCATCATACCATATCTTACAATCAATACTCTTAATGATTTAATTGACAATTGAGCATTATCTATTCTTGACATTGATAAGGAACTCATAGTTTCTCTTCAACATGCAAGAATACTTATTAGACATTCTTACGCTTTGTGTTCTTTTTAGTTAGGTTAATCTCATTTCATCCCACGTAGCCAGTTTTATACTTAGATCGTATCCAAATCCATTTTACTACCAGCAATTTATAAAAGAAATTCCTTCATAATGAAGTTGATATTCTTGAAACAACAATTGTTTCTTAGTGCAATGAAATAGGTATTCATAAATACTTTGTGAATTGCCTTATATATAAAATTGATATTGGTTTCAGTTTACAACACTTATGACCAAAACATAAATTGGTCATCTAATGACTATCGTTCCTAAAATTCTTTTGGGGCAATTCATGCAAGATCCCTCAGGAACAATTGTTACATGCAGTATTTCGACTCGCACAGCCTGCCAAATTCATGGCCTAGAATATGTTAGGGTTTCTTATATACTCTTAATAAGATAAAATTAATTTTAACCTTAAAAAAATTAAGTACATGATCTTATAGAAAGAAGTTAACTTAATTTCACTCATAATTAATCGTACTTTGTTCAACAAAGTTTGATTACTCCTTATTGATACATCATTCTGTATCATAGGGAGGAGTGAATTTTGAGATTTAATCTGTGTTCTTTTTTAAGTACGTTCGGAACTCTTTTCAATAGACTCACCTGTTCGATCATATCGAATCAATTTTATTTTCTACTACACTAATTTTATTTACTTCTGCTTTATACTTTATGAGCTTATCATAGATATACTACATGTGTATCAAATATACATGTCCATGTTGGTGATAACCTATCAATAAATATAACGAGCTCCAGGAAACCATTTGGTATCAATAGACTTGTTATTGCATGCATTTATATATATCAATCAAAGAGTTCATCAACTCATATGATTCCCCTATTGAATGGGTGTTTTACCCTTAATTTCTAAGATATAATTTACTGGTACCATATGATTCATAATTATGGTAACAACCCGTACCTTAATAAGCCTAAATTTCAATAAAAATCGAAACTCAAGTCCATCAAAGTACGGATCCATGGATTTGGTACCTGCAAATAAGCATGAGCATTATTAGAGATTGATATAAATCTAAATACTTAGCAGAAAGAATAATAGGATTAGAATATTGAAAATGACTCCTACCTTGGAATTAACGGTATTCCTTGGATAGCAGATTTTCACGTTAGCATCGAGCATGAGAGAAAAGAAGGCTTTTCCTACAAATAAATATGTCCAGCTCCAATGACATGTTCCTCTAAAGTTATCATGTAGGTTGAAATGAGAAGGTGATCAAAACAATGTTGTGGTGATGGGAAAATCTATAAACTGTCCATAACGTAAATTTTTACCGATTGGTTTCCATTTAATTATTATGTATATTAAGGTTAGCAATTCAAATCTAACCTTGCATTGCACACACGATTACTTACCTACCTATTCCCAAGGTACAAAATACTGACGAAGTCATATCAACCACCTAATACTTCCATACCTATTTTCTGCTTCATACTTCTAAGTATGAAGCAGGCTTCTACTATCACAACATAATACTATAAAAAGAGAAATAGGGAAACTTTTCCATTTAAGACCTTAATCGAGGTAGACTCCATCAATTAAGACATATTCCTAAGGTGGACTTCTGGCATTGTCATTATTGGTCTATTGGTCCTAACTACAAAGACCTTTGATCGATATATACGGCCTTATAATTTATAATAGTCATACCACTAGCGCATCTATTGTTATGGAAGCCTTAACAATGTGAGAAACTGTACCCAAGCCACTTAATACCTCATCAACAAGGAATAGGCATGGCTTTGACCATTTAACACTTATTTATAGGTAAGTCTTTGCCATTTAATACCTGAACCCAAGACGGACTCCTCGTTAGTACTATCTAACTGATATTTCTTAGAAATCTCATTAGGCTACTTAGTAATTTTATAGAAAAGAGGGGAACTCAAGATTAGTCACTTAGAGCCACAAACCCAAATCGAACCCTTCCTAAGATATCCATCATCACTCTTAATTATAAATATGGAATCTCATTAGGTTACTTCTTTCGATAGGGAGACGGGCCCAAAGGTAGCCACTTTATATCTCAATATTAAAGTAAATCTTTTTAGAGATATCCCCACCGCTTCCTAATTCCAAATTTGGACAATTTAATACTTTTCAATTAAGAAAGTAGGTCCAATCTCTCACGCCATCACTGATCCTAGGATTAGTAATATCTCATATCAGTAGTAAATGCGCTCGATTGCTGGTAGCCCCAAAGTCAGAGGTAGTCTTCCGTCGAGTGACTCTACTGACCTCGCATCACTAACCTACTAAGTCTAATTAACCATCCTACGTCTTTACTTATACTATCTTAGGTTGACAATGGACATAGCTTACTAGTTCCCTTTTATTTAAGGTAATAAGGTTTACCATAAATACATATCTACCCATAAATCCCCTTTTAATGCTCATAAATGTCAATTTGCCTATAAAATCCTAATAGACATTTCATAAGACATTTATGTATGATTACTAATTTCAAATTAGCAACATTTTTATACCTATTCCATTTTTATTAGTCTGATTAATCCATTTGTCTCAATTAATTGTAACCTTAATTTAATACTATCCATTATTTCTTATTAATTGCCCATTAATTTAGGTTACAATCTTTCATTTTCTATTAATTAATTAATAGGAATTCCTAATTTATTTTCCATTAATATGAGTCACTACCTTTTCTAATTCCAACTACTCACTTCCCTAAATATAATAATATCTCACGAACGTTACGCACAAATAAAGCACGAATAAACGTCGTTCTTCTTTATTAATCCAATAGATACGTATAAACTATCTAATAAAACTCCTATTCATAACCGAATATATTCTAGTCATAAATATATTACTAGAAATGTAACACCCGTACCTTAATGAGCCTAAATTTAAAAAAAATCGAAATCCAAGTCCATCAAACTACAAATTGTTGAATTTGGTACCTACAAATAAGCATGACATTATCAGAGATTGATAGAAATCTAAACCCATAGCGAAAACAATAATAGGATAAGAATACCGATTATGACTACTAGCTTAGAATTAATGATATCCTTTGGACAGCAAATTGTCACATCAGCATCGAGCATTAGAGAGAAGAAGGCTTCTCTAGCCACTAAACACATCCAGCTCCAGTGACATGTTCCTCTAAATCTATCCTATGGGTTGTAATGAGGAGGGGGCCAGAACAACGTTTTAGTGATTGGAAAATCTATAAACTGTCCATAACATAAATTTATGCCGATTGGTTTCCATTTAATTGTTATGTCTATTAAGGTTAGCAATTCTAGTCTAATCTTGCATTGCACATATGATTACATACCTATCCATTCCCAAAGTACAAAATACTGATGAAGCCTTATCAACTACCAAATACATCCATACCCATTTGCCACCTAATACTCCTAAATATGAAGCGGGCTTCTACTATCACCACATAACTTTTAAAAGAGAAATAGGTAGACATTTCCATTTAAGACCTCAATCGAGGTAGACTCATCAATTAAGACCTATTCCCAAGGTACACTTCTAGCGTCATCATTATTGGTCCATTGGTCGTAATTACAAAGACTGTTGACTACTATATACGGCCTTATAATTTATAATAGTCATACCACTAGCGCATCTACTATTGTTAAAGTCTTAGTAATATGAGAAACTGTACCCAAGCCACTTAATACCTCAATAATAAGGATTATGCTGGCCTCTGACTATTTAATACCTATTTATGGGTAGGCCTTTGCCATTTAATACATATCCCTAAGGCAGACTCCTCACTGGTACTATTTAACTGATATTGCTTGGAAATCTCGTTGGGCTACTTAATATTTCTTTTACAGGAAAGAGGTAGACTTTGCAGCCGCTTAATACCTTAAACCTGAAGCGAACCTCACCTGAGATAGCATCACTCTTATAAATAAGGATTCTCGTTAGGTTACTTCTTTCAGTAGGGAGACGGGCCTTAATATAGCCACTTAATACCTCAACACTAAAGTAAATCTTTTTAGAAATATCCCTCACAGCTCCTAACTCCAAATTTGGATCAATTGGTATCAGAGCTTCATTAGGTTCAATTAACGCCCAAAGCCCATTTAGCCTTTGACCACCTAGCGGTAAACCTAGAGTGGTCTACCAATTAACGAGTTTTGGCACAACTTGAGCTTGTAAAGGGACTATAAAAGTCGCGTTCAAATTCCCCAGCTGCCTTCTTTCGTTTCTCCTTCCTCAACAAGCCGAACTCAATCGCCATCCTCCTTCTCCTTCAAGTATCAGCCTCTCTGTTCCATTCCTCCCCTAGGCGATGCCATTTTTCTCTAGGAGTAGCAGTCTTGCCTCCCCCTCGTGCTGGTTTTGCATGTTAGATCTCGCCCCGCCACCACTCCAGATCTGAACCCTATTTCCTCCCTCTGACCACTTCTTAGCCCAAGACACCTTTCTGCACTATCGTTTTTTCCTTGTACTATTATGGTATCAACCCTTAAAAGGCCACTCGGATGAACCGGAATGAGCAGAAGGTTTCACCACTTTTGGGGTGGAAGAGCTATTCGTCTCTGTAGGATTTGCACTAATCCTCTACTTCAAGACATTTAAGAGGGAATGTTACCTAAGCTGCATCTACCTTTTCGAGTTCCTATTGGCATAGAATTTCGATGGAGGCAATAATATGATTCGTTCTGAGATGAAGGGTGTCTTGATTGAGCTGATTAGTGATGATCTCGCTAAGATTTTGGAGGCCTCCATGAAGGGCGCGGACTTCGATGATTTTGAAATGATTGACTTAAAGATTTTGTCGTGGATATTTTCCCAGGATGTAGTGTTTGGAAGACGGATAGTCCACGTCTGACTGCCAGTTAGGTTGTGCGCATCATTCAACAAATGCCATCCTAATACGGGAAATTATGACCAGATTTATCCTATGGTGCAGAAGACCATCCAGGCTAGTATTGGCGGCATCGCCGTCAATTGGACCCGCACCTTTATGACGCAATTTTTTGATCAACGATTAGCACTCCATAGAGTCATTTTATGTATTTTTACATATCCACTCTCGTTTTTAGGTAATACGATTGAACCTCTGTGGAGAGGCATTTTAGTAGAAGGTTCTTTCTACCATCATTAGATCCTTCCTTAGGAAGATGACAATTTTGAAGCCTTTATTAGCACCAGCAGTGTCAATAGCACGAGATTGGGTGTATAGCCGCCATGCTAGGACCATTCAAGGGTCACAGCAATGGGTTGAGCTCAAGTAGCGAAGCAAGGCATCTCATAGTCTGTAGGCATTATTTTAGGATGTATGGTGTTGTTGTCTATTCCCTTCCAATATTTGTTTTTTTCATTTCGGTTGTTGGGATTGTAACTGTTAGTTGTCTCTTGTAAAAGGCACACACGATATTATGAGTTCCTATTTATTCACTGTGTTATTATTTCTGGACATGTAAACCACTCTTATATGCATAGTGAAGAAGTAGTATAAATATGAGAATCTCATAAAAGACACTTAACTAACAGTAAATGCAATATAGGACTGGAAGTTTAGAGTAGTTGGAAAATTTTAGCGAAGGATATGATAAAGTTGTTTTGGTATCAAGGGTCATTGCTCATGTTCCTTAAAAGCTAAAATTTCTGGGTAATTGGGCATGATGACATTTTTAAATATAATGTCAAGTTTTATGGCTAAAGATTGGTTGTAGAATTTTAGAATTTGGTTTATGCGTTTAGCGCATAACCGACTTCTGACTACGTTGAAATTATGGTTTAATTTATCAAAAATTTTGAAAAGCTTCTCTTTTCAAAAAAAAGTATTGGGTTTTAGTTATTTTTGGCTCTTAAATATTTTTTAGAGTTTTTGTCCAAAAATTTGATTTCAATAGAAAATGTGCATTTAAATATTTTGAAAATTTATTTTTCTAATGATGTACAAATTTGAAAGTAAGAAAGATTTTTATGAAATCTTTCATCTTAAGGCCATATATTAGGCATAGGGAAGATAAATAGAGTTGGAATTTGCGAATTTAGCGGTGCATTAGGATCGGCGATATGATGGAATGGAAGCGATAACAAGGGAAACGTTGTTTTAGCCTTGGAATTTCTATTTACATACTGAAATGACCCTCCTAATTTCCACCCTAATTTTTCATAAGGATTTTTTTTTTTGCTAAGAGATGATATACAGATATATCATTCTTTACAAATATATTTCCCAGGGTCATTTTCTTTTTCTAATAAACAAAATATATCCAGGATCAAAATAACTTACCAATATAAATATATCAGTGTATATCTAATAACATACACATACATATGAAGATGTATGTGTTCTTCTTGTTTAAATTCAGAGTATATACTTTATCTTTTTTTTTGTACAAGAACATCCTGTTTGATTTAGATTTTTAGCACTTCAGATTAATTATTGCACCCTGATTTTTGGACCTAAAATCCACTGGAAACATGTATTTTAGACTGTCATTATAATTTAGAAATGATCAAGTAATAATCAGTGGTAAACAAGCTTTCAATATAGATGATTGTGTTAAAGTCTGGATAGTATCAAATTCAGTATAAAAGAAAGTGGATCCTAAGTGAACACAAGCAACATCTAGGCGTAATGGAAACGCGCCTAACTTATACACAAGAGGTCACGAGTTCGAGTACTATGCAGGTCGGTTCAAACACAATTTTTGTTTTCCTTCTTTTTTTTTTGTATAGTTTGAAATCTGATACCTACTTATCTTGTACATATATATTTAATTTTTGCCTATAACCTAACATACAAAACAATTCTTTTTACTTTACTAAACATGAATCCCATTCCTATAGCTGTTCTAGGAATTATAATTATATTTTTGCTCAAATATCAACATGTACACAGATATACATGTACATGTCAATATCTCTGCTTATCTTCCAGAAAACTGGGTGAAACAATTACTAAAGGTACTAAGCTTTGAAATGCACTTTTATTCTCAGAATACAATCTATCATGATCAACCAATACTTCATTCATTTGGAGCTGGTTAACTCATGGATCCTGTATCTACCACATTAGTTCAAAGCAATGGAGATACCTTTCTTTACATTCTATCTGAAGCTTTTAGAAAAACATTTTACTTTTCCTAATTCAATTCAGAAATGAATTCAGATTTATTTACAAAGCATTTCAGTAAAAAGAAAATAAAATCCTTTAAGTTTACTTCTTGCTAAATCCAGATTTTGTTCTAAAACTCAGTGCTCTGTTATGTCACAAGATTAGCTAATACATATATGAATTATGCTATCACATAATTATATATTTCTTCCAGATTTTTATTTATATGAACCTACTTGAGCATATTTCTCTTGTTTATATTTCAGACACCACCTCAAAAACAAATCAAACCTTAACACACAACCATTTCAACAGAACAACAAATTTTAATCTGACACTTTACAGATCATAAGGGCAACTTGATCACTAACCATAAAATATTCAATACATGACTGGAAATCTTAGAAACATAATATTTTTCCTGAATACATGCAGATATAATCAATTTAAGCTCTTATTGAAACTAGCTAGCATGTTCATTCACTCCTCCATAATAGCCATTACTTCATTTTTACTTAGTGCCTGGGATACCTGAAAGAGCATGAGTGGCTGCCTCATTTTAAAATGAGACACCCCAGATGCCATGAGCAAACAAGGGTCAGATCTATGATCTGGTATGAATAACATCAATTCATTCATGATATTAAGCAATAGAGAATATAAGGGTACTAACTTGTTATTTAAGCAAATTTCTGCAATCAAATATTTTAACATAGTATAATTAAGTTGATTCAGGTATGATATATTCACTTATCATTCCTTCACTTGCATACATAATCATGCAAACATGATTATCTATTGGCATCAATTTCATTTACTGGAATCATCTTGGTTCCATACCATTCAACCTAAGAAATATCCACATTCCTATTTCTTCATTTACAGGTTGTAATATTCAATTTAAATCCCTGCCTCATCTGCTATTAAGGAATCACTGGGACACATTGCAATGAACTAATTCACATCATTGCACAAAGATCTCAGGGCTTAAACAAACCATGTGCCAACTTGCATACTTCAAATATGACAAGCATTCCAGCAGTTATCTTGGCCTTCCCTTCCCTAGTTTATTTACTAGTGTATTGTCTTAAATCCTAACATCAAATATGCTAAGTGAACATGTCACTGCAAACATGGAAACATCCATAATTTCTTCTAGCATAATTTCCCCTCAGAAATAATCAGACAGTCATTTCCTAAATGGGGTCAATATGTCTTGATCTTAGTAAATATAAGAACATTTTCAACTGTAAAAGAGGCATGGCATGTTATACTGATCTACAAGCCTTTATGATTGATTCAGATTCAGGATCTGGTTCAATCATAATTTTAGCTTGTGGGTTTTTTTTTTTTGATTAAGGGCTCAGCACTTAGAAAATTTCTATTGCACCCTTAACATTTTTCTTTTCAAGCCTCAGCACTTATACCAAGTATAATGCAGCTCCAATCATTTTTATAAGGTTTCCATGCCATAGATCTATAACAGTTGAGAGTATTCTCTATATAATTTTTAAGATCCTAAACTTTAACATTTATGAGTATAAATAAAACAGTATGATACTCATCCAAAGACAAATGTCTCAACCAATCAAAGATCATCAAAATCATCCATATTAAATTATATCAGATTTAAAATAAAACATCCAAAAAGCATTGATGAAATCATATACATCAAAACCAGAAATACATAAATGGCAATATAAAAAGTGGCTGCCTCAACTCAGGTCTTAATGCCATGAACTCAGTGAGATTACTCACCTAAATGTTTCTTCTTATTAATCCAGAAAATTCTTGTTTGAGTGTTTTCTCCTTCCTTTCAATATTTTCTTCTTCTTTTCTTATTTTTATGCAGCTCGGGGTAAAATAATTCTACTGGCTAAACTGCCTATTTATAAGCATTTTTCCTCTAGGGTTTTATTGAAACAGAATTCCATTTCTGTCCTGGCTTAGCATCATGCATTTTTCATTCATATTACCCCGGCCATATTAACCAATTTAAAGGTTGCATTTTCTTTCTTTTACTTTTTCAGAAAATGGCCACTCACTTAGTCATGTCAAAAGTGTGACTATTCTATTTATTTTAATTATTTCTGAAAATCCCCTTTGCTATTTTTGCCTACACAAGCATATTGACTTGTATCACATTTCATGTCATTTTAATGTTATGGTTTCACTTGCTAATATATATATATATGTACTTTTCAGTATTTAAAAATGTATATTTGTATACATATCTTATCTAGGCTTATTTTAATTCCTCTTTTAAATTCAGAAACATATGCACCTATATGTATACAAGTTTACAAATATATATATATTATTTTCTTTTCTGGGTTTTAAATAAATTTGTTTACTGATCTAAAGTAAAACTTACTTTTCTTATTTTCTAAGATGACCCATAAAATCTCAGAAATCAAATAACCATGTTGCAAAATCATGTTTGTATTGCTCTTTAATTCTTGTTTTAAATCCAAGAAATCTGGAGTTCTTCCTTGTGCCATTTCAGTGTGCACGTGCACACATATACTTGCACACTATTTATTCCAGAAATTTCACCATATTTAAATCTAAATATTTCAAAATTAAATCATTTTACAAAAATGATTTTTCACAAAATTTTGGGGTATTACATTCACCCCTCCTTTTAGGAATTGTGTCCTCACAATTTTTCTAACATTTAGTAAGCATCATTTTTCTTTTCTGAAAACTTATCAAATATATGCATAAGCAAACAAATTCAACCATATCAACCATGCATAACAAATAATTTTTCCAGAAGAAAAAAAAATTACCTTTTAATTTGCAAAAAGCTTAGGATAATCCATTCTAATCTTATCCTCTAACTCCCATGTGCAGTCATTAGGATCACTACTCCACTGGATCTTAACTAGTTTCAAGGTTTTGCTCCTTAATTTCTTTTCTTCCTTGGCTATAATCCCCACTGGTTCTTTTTCATAAACCAAGTCAGGATTTATTTGAATTTTGGTAGGCTTTTCCAAAATGTCTTCCTTATCATGTACCCATTTTCTAAGTTGGGACACATGAAAAACATTATTCATTGCTTTCATCTCCTCTGGTAGTTCTAATTTGTAAGCCAATGAACCAATTCTTTCCAGAATTTTATAGGGTCCAACATACCTTGGTGTAAGCTTACCTTGCTTGCCAAATCTCATGACTTTCTTCATAGGTGAAATCTTGATGAAAACAAAGTCTCCCACTTCATATTCCACTTGCTTTCTCTTCCTATCTGCAAATTTCTTTTGCCTATCTTGAGCTGCTGCTATTCTTTTTCTTATTAACCCAATTTTCTCTGTGGTTTCTTTAACATATTCAGGTCCAAGAATAGCCCTTTCTCCAGCCTCTACCCAGCATATAGGTGATAAACATGGCTTGCCATATAAGGCTTCAAATGGTGCCATCCCTATGGTGCTTTGGTAACTGTTATTGTAGGTGAATTCAGCTAGATGGAGGTGGTCTTCCCAGTTGCCTCCAAAGTCCAGTGTACATGCTCTCAACAAATCCTCTAAGACTTTGTTCACCACCTCAGTTTGACCATCTGATTGTGGATGGTAGGCAGTGCTTAAGCACAATTCACTCCCCATAGCCTCTTGAAAACTTTTCCAAAATCTTGAGGTGAAGATGGTATCCCTATCACTCACAATGGTTTTGGGTATGCCATGCAACCTTACTACCTCTTTCATGAATATTTGAGCCAATTTTGGAGCATTTCTTTCTGTTTTAACTGGGATAAAATGTGCTACCTTAGTTAGCCTATCCACTATTACCCATATACTTGTGTTTCCCTTCTTAGATCTAGGAAGACCATCTATGAAATCCATAGATATATCCTCCCACTTCCACTGTGGTATACTA
Source organism: Allium fistulosum (assembly GCA_030737815.1). Classification (NCBI taxonomy): domain Eukaryota; kingdom Viridiplantae; phylum Streptophyta; class Magnoliopsida; order Asparagales; family Amaryllidaceae; genus Allium; species Allium fistulosum. Next base: position 1,533,277,160 of record CM060902.1, read on the forward strand.
AGGGGTTGCAATAGTCCTGATGGCCTTTGTGTCTCTGCCTTGACTTGTTGGCAAGTCATGCACCTTGCAACATATCTGGCCACATCTGACTTCATCCCCTTCCACCAAAGATTTCTTTTCAAATTTTGATACATCTTGGTGCTACCTGGGTGTATGGAGTACTTACTCCTATGGTACCCATTTAATATTTCCTCTTTCAATTCTATATTTTCTGGAACACATATCCTATTTTTATTCCTTAAATAACCATTTTTATCAATTTGATAATTTATTACTTCCTCTCCTTTTGATATGAGCATTTTCTTTTCCATCATGTTTAAGTCTTGTTCCTGCATTTGTCCAATCTTAAGAAGTAAATCTGATTGCAGAGATATCATACTTAATTTTCCTTTACCTTTACCTTCTTCAATAGGCATCATTTGTTCCTCACTGTTTTCCTCAATTTCCAAATCAGTAAGTATAGACAAATCCCTAAACTCTTCCATCATCAACATGGCTACCTTGGCATGTTGTCTACTCAAGGCATCTGCAACTTTATTTGCCTTGCCTGGTGTATACAGTATATCTAGGTCATAGGCAGCTAGGAACTCTACCCATCTATGTTGCCTCATGTTCAAATCTTTTTGTGAGAATAAATATTTCAGTGCCTTATGATCAGTGTACAAAATGAATTTGGCACCTAACAAATAATGTCTCCAAAGTTTCAAAGCATACACAACTGCTGCTAGTTCAAGATCATGGGTTGCATACCTGGTTTCATGTGGCTTTAATTGCCTAGATGCATATGCTACCACCTGGTCTTGCTGCATCAACACAGCCCCTAACCCAGAGCCACTTGCATCAGTGTACACAACCAAATTTTCATTTCCTTCTGGCACTCTCAATACTGGTGCATCAATCAGGGCTTCTTTTATTTTGATAAAAGCTTGCTCACATTTTTCTGTCCATACAAAGGCTTGGTTCTTTCTAGTTAAATTGGTAAGTGGTGATGATATTTTTGAGAAATCTTTTATGAATCTCCTATAATATCCTGCCATCCCCATAAATGATCTAATCTCACTGATGGTGCTAGGCCTTTTCCATGCTTGGATTGCCACTACTTTGTTAGGGTTTACTGATATTCCTTTGGCAGAGATGACATGCCCAAGGAAATGCACTTCTTCTTTCCAAAATGCACATTTTGAAAATTTTGCCTTTAAATCATTTTCCCTTAGTCTTGACAAAACTAAATGCAAATGATTTTTATGCTCTTCCACTGTCTTAGAATAAATCAAAATGTCATCAATAAAAATCAGTACAAACTTGTCTAGATAATCTCTAAATATTCTATTCATCAAATCAACAAAATATGAAGGAGCATTTGTCAAACCAAATGGCATGACCAAAAATTCATATAAGCCATATCTTGTGTTAAATGCAGTATACTTAACACTTGAGTCTTCAACCTTCATTTGATGGAATCCTGATGCTAAGTCTAGCCTAGAAAATATTTTAGCTTCACTGAGTTGGTCAAAGAGATCATCTATTCTAGGCAATGGGTATTTATTCTTGATGGTTACTTTATTTAGTTCTCTGTAATCTATGCACATTCTCAAGGTACCATCATGTTTTCTTACAAACACTACTGGAGAACCCCAGCAAGAATTGCTTGGCCTTATAAATCCCTTGCCTTCTAATTCTTCCAACTGATTTTTCAATTCTTTCAGTTCACTTGGCCCCATTCTATAAGGTTTCTTGATTATTGGACTTGCTCCTGGAATGAGATTAATTTGGAACTCAACTGGTCTGTGGTGTGGAACACCCTTAACTTCCCCAAACACATCCAAGTATTCATTAACTATGGGAATTTCTTCAATGGTTAGTTCACTCAGATCTTTTTCTAAGTCAACTAAATGATACAATTTCCCTTCCTTAGCTATTTCACATAGAACTGTGATTCTCTGGCCTCTAGAATCTTGCAATGATATGGTGGATGAGTCTAAATTAATTATGGCTTTAAATTGCCTTAACCAATCTACCCCCAATATAACTCCTATATTTGGGTAATTTAAAACATATAAATTGGAAATAAAAATATTTCCTCCTATGTTTAACTCCACATCCACACAATTCATGTTCAAAACACTAGAACTCCCTAGGGGACTTTGTACAAGCAATGGGGTTTCAACCAATTTGCAGTTTAATTTTAACACTTTAACTAATTCATAGGAAATCAAAGAGTGTGTTGCTCCAGTATCATATACTACTGGTATGGGTATGGCACAAATGAGTAATGTACCTTCCACTTGGCCATGATTTTCAGCATCAATTTTCACTGCAGATTTGCCTTTTCCTTCCAAAGTTGCCAATTTCCCTTGCTGTTTATTCTCAGGACAGTTCCTCTTCATATGCCCCTCTTTCCCACATAGGTAGCATTTGAAGGCTCCTCCTTTTAACTCTGGGCACCTTGGTTTGATGTGTCCTTCTTTTCCACAATGATGGCAAACCAATTTCTTCTTAGTATCATTGGCTTTAGTATCTTTACTCTTCCTGTTGTCTGCCTCCTCCTTCTTTTTATCATAAGGGTGATATCTTCCCTTATCCTTCTTGTTGTTGCTCTTAAAATTCCTATATTTCTCTCTTTCTTTGTCATGTTGTTCCAGTTTCAAAGCCAGATCAATTACTTGATCAAATGTTCTATCTGCATATGGTAGCATAGCTCTGCTAAGTCCTGGGTTCAGCCCTTTTATATACCTATCATTCTTGGATGCTTCATCTGCCACTAGCATTGCTCCATAATTAGATAGCCCCTCAAACCTTTGAGTGTATTCAGTGACATTCAAAGTTCCCTGCCTAAGTTTGATAAATTCTTCAAGCAAAATGGTCTTGGCTGATGCTGGTACAAATCTTGCCTCCAACATCTCCTTGAACTGATTCCAAGTGATTTCATTTTCATTTCTTCCAGCTATGATCACCTCCCACCAGCTTAAAGCTACCCCTTTCAGTTGTCTAGAAGCTACTTGCCTCTTTCTTTGGTCATCCAACTGCATGTCATTGAAAATCCTATCAAGTGTTCTCAACCATGCTTGAATTTCCATCACACTCTCTGTTCCTTCAAAACTCTTGCCTCCCAAATTGGAATAAGTCTTCAGTAGTTTTGAAAGCTCTTCATGTGGGTTCTCAGGCCTATGCCCAATTCCATCTCTTAAAACCCTCACAAATTCTTGCATATCAAGCATTTGAGGTGCACTGGTTCCTGCATTGTGATGAGATCCTCTTCCTACCATGTTCTGCTAACTAAATTCTGGGTAAATGGTATTAGTATATTATGAGTGCTTCTATAATTTCTAATTTCTTATCTAAATTATTTCATCCAAAACAAACAAACATTATACATTTCTATAATACTTAACAATCAATGCAACCAAGTGCTCTGATACCAACTGAAATGACCCTCCTAATTTCCACCATAATTTTTCATAAGGATTTTTTTTTTTGCTAAGAGATGATATACAGATATATCATTCTTTACAAATATATTTCCCAGGGTCATTTTCTATTTCTAATAAACAAAATATATCCAGGATCAAAATAACTTACCAATATAAATATATCAGTGTATATCTAATAACATACACATACATATGAAGATGTATGTGTTCTTCTTGTTTAAATTCAGAGTATATACTTTATCTTTTTTTTTGTACAAGAACATCCTGTTTGATTTAGATTTTTAGCACTTCAGATTAATTATTGCACCCTGATTTTTGGACCTAAAATCCACTGGAAACATGTATTTTAGACTGTCATTATAATTTAGAAATGATCAAGTAATAATCAGTGGTAAACAAGCTTTCAATATAGATGATTGTGTTAAAGTCTGGATAGTATCAAATTCAGTATAAAAGAAAGTGGATCCTAAGTGAACACAAGCAACATCTAGGCGTAATGGAAACGCGCCTAACTTATACACAAGAGGTCACGAGTTCGAGTACTATGCAGGTCGGTTCAAATACAATTTTTGTTTTCCTTCTTTTTTTTTGTATAGTTTGAAATCTGATACCTACTTATCTTGTACATATATATTTAATTTTTGCCTATAACCTAACATACAAAACAATTCTTTTTACTTTACTAAACATGAATCCCATTCCTATAGCTGTTCTAGGAATTATAATTATATTTTTGCTCAAATATCAACATGTACACAGATATACATGTACATGTCAATATCTCTGCTTATCTTCTAGAAAACTGGGTGAAACAATTACTAAAGGTACTAAGCTTTGAAATGCACTTTTATTCTCAGAATACAATCTATCATGATCAACCAATACTTCATTCATTTGGAGCTGGTTAACTCATGGATCCTGTATCTACCACATTAGTTCAAAGCAATGGAGATACCTTTCTTTACATTCTATCTGAAGCTTTTAGAAAAACATTTTACTTTTCCTAATTCAATTCAGAAATGAATTCAGATTTATTTACAAAGCATTTCAGTAAAAAGAAAATAAAATCCTTTAAGTTTACTTCTTGCTAAATCCAGATTTTGTTCTAAAACTCAGTGCTCTGTTATGTCACAAGATTAGCTAATACATATATGAATTATGCTATCACATAATTATATATTTCTTCCAGATTTTTATTTATATGAACCTACTTGAGCATATTTCTCTTGTTTATATTTCAGACACCACCTCAAAAACAAATCAAACCTTAACACACAACCATTTCAACAGAACAACAAATTTTAATCTGACACTTTACAGATCATAAGGGCAACTTGATCACTAACCATAAAATATTCAATACATGACTGGAAATCTTAGAAACATAATATTTTTCCTAAATACATGCAGATATAATCAATTTAAGCTCTTATTGAAACTAGCTAGCATGTTCATTCACTCCTCCATAATAGCCATTACTTCATTTTTACTTAGTGCCTGGGATACCTGAAAGAGCATGAGTGGCTGCCTCATTTTAAAATGAGACACCCCAGATGCCATGAGCAAACAAGGGTCAGATCTATGATCTGGTATGAATAACATCAATTCATTCATGATATTAAGCAATAGAGAATATAAGGGTACTAACTTGTTATTTAAGCAAATTTCTGCAATCAAATATTTTAACATAGTATAATTAAGTTGATTCAGGTATGATATATTCACTTATCATTCCTTCACTTGCATACATAATCATGCAAACATGATTATCTATTGGCATCAATTTCATTTACTGGAATCATCTTGGTTCCATACCATTCAACCTAAGAAATATCCACATTCCTATTTCTTCATTTACAGGTTGTAATATTCAATTTAAATCCCTGCCTCATCTGCTATTAAGGAATCACTGGGACACATTGCAATGAACTAATTCACATCATTGCACAAAGATCTCAGGGCTTAAACAAACCATGTGCCAACTTGCATACTTCAAATATGACAAGCATTCCAGCAGTTATCTTGGCCTTCCCTTCCCTAGTTTATTTACTAGTGTATTGTCTTAAATCCTAACATCAAATATGCTAAGTGAACATGTCACTGCAAACATGGAAACATCCATAATTTCTTCTAGCATAATTTCCCCTCAGAAATAATCAGACAGTCATTTCCTAAATGGGGTCAATATGTCTTGATCTTAGTAAATATAAGAACATTTTCAACTGTAAAAGAGGCATGGCATGTTATACTGATCTGCAAGCCTTTATGATTGATTCAGATTCAGGATCTGGTTCAATCATAATTTTAGCTTGTGGGTTTTTTTTTTTGATTAAGGGCTCAGCACTTAGAAAATTTCTATTGCACCCTTAACATTTTTCTTTTCAAGCCTCAGCACTTATACCAAGTATAATGCAGCTCCAATCATTTTTATAAGGTTTCCATGCCATAGATCTATAACAGTTGAGAGTATTCTCTATATAATTTTTAAGATCCTAAACTTTAACATTTATGAGTATAAATAAAACAGTATGATACTCATCCAAAGACAAATGTCTCAACCAATCAAAGATCATCAAAATCATCCATATTAAATCATATCAGATTTAAAATAAAACATCCAAAAAGCATTGATGAAATCATATACATCAAAACCAGAAATACATAAATGGCAATATAAAAAGTGGCTGCCTCAACTCAGGTCTTAATGCCATGAACTCAGTGAGATTACTCACCTAAATGTTTCTTCTTATTAATCCAGAAAATTCTTGTTTGAGTGTTTTCTCCTTCCTTTCAATATTTTCTTCTTCTTTTCTTATTTTTATGCAGCTCGGGGTAAAATAATTCTACTGGCTAAACTGCCTATTTATAAGCATTTTTCCTCTAGGGTTTTATTGAAACAGAATTCCATTTCTGTCCTGGCTTAGCATCATGCATTTTTCATTCATATTACCCCGGCCATATTAACCAATTTAAAGGCTGCATTTTCTTTCTTTTACTTTTTCAGAAAATGGCCACTCACTTAGTCATGTCAAAAGTGTGACTATTCTATTTATTTTAATTATTTCTGAAAATCCCCTTTGCTATTTTTGCCTACACAAGCATATTGACTTGTATCACATTTCATGTCATTTTAATGTTATGGTTTCACTTGCTAATATATATATATATATGTACTTTTCAGTATTTAAAAATGTATATTTGTATACATATCTTATCTAGGCTTATTTTAATTCCTCTTTTAAATTCAGAAACATATGCACCTATATGTATACAAGTTTACAAATATATATATATTATTTTCTTTTCTGGGTTTTAAATAAATTTGTTTACTGATCTAAAGTAAAACTTACTTTTCTTATTTTCTAAGATGACCCATAAAATCTCAGAAATCAAATAACCATGTTGCAAAATCATGTTTGTATTGCTCTTTAATTCTTGTTTTAAATCCAAGAAATCTGGAGTTCTTCCTTGTGCCATTTCAGTGTGCACGTGCACACATATACTTGCACACTAGTTATTCCAGAAATTTCACCATATTTAAATCTAAATATTTCAAAATTAAATCATTTTACAAAAATGATTTTTCACAAAATTTTGGGGTATTACACATACCTTGTCGACGACATGTGCGAGTTTATTTGTAGACTCAATTCTATTTTAGAGCTTGAAAATAAGCCTTCTTATATGTTTTGTACGTGGAAAATTTGAAGTAGATCCGAAGCAACGGGAAAAATTCCATTGTACTATGGGAATGAGAAATTTTTAGAGTGGTAAGAATGATAAATTCTCCACCTAAATTCCTTTTTTCGACATAGGTAGGAAGCGACTTTTCGATGCGTTAGATTTTTGAATGGTAGGAATTAGATGCAAAATTGATTACTTCATACTTCTATTCATAGGAGTATGGGGGTTTTGATTGAAAAGATTTTTCAAAAGTTGCACGGATATAGAACTGCCAATATACATATAGGTTGTTTGCATAATATTTAAAAATGTTTTCAAAGAACTGCACTCTTATAGGTGGATCCGATTTAGAATTATTCCACATACATATTAACTGTGTGGAGATATAGTAATACACTATGCACTTGTGCACATTTGGTTGCAAATTTGGCTGTACACTCACTGGTTGTGTCGTTTAGGACAATTATGAGCCAAAACCATGACTTGGACATTGGTGAAATTTTAGGGACGAAATTTTTTTATAGGAGGAAAGAATGTAACACCCCGTAATTTGACGTTAATTATGTAATTAGTTAGTTAGTTAATATATTATGCTCCAAAAATGGAATTTGTTTAAATGATGGAATTTGACCACCAAACTTGCACTATTGTATTTATGGCGAAATTTTGAGAAAATTTCATATTGGAATTTTGCGATCGGAGTCCAAATGAAGAAGTTACAGACGAAAAAAATTTTGAAACAAGAATATGTAACGACCCGAAATTTTCGATCCCGAAATTTCCAAATAGTTAGGAAAAGAAGAAGAGATAGAAGAAGAAAAAGAAAACAAAACACAGAATCTCACATTCGCAGCGGATCAAAATATAATATCAAATAATAACAGTTATACAAAGAAATCTGTACCTGTCAATTTACATTTTAATACATCAGAGTTACACACATACACAAATACTGGACATATACAAATCATCATGTCTCGGATAAACAGAAATATCTCACAACGGAAACACTCCATACGTTCCTGCCATCCAGCTCGTCTACTGAGCTCCAGAACGTCCTTACCTGAAAATCTGTAATACTCGGTCTGACCCGAGTATTACATCAAAGTAACACCCGGGTCAGGCTGGAAACCAGCGTGAGTTAACCCATATAATATGAAATACCAAGTTTTAAGACTAATTTGCAAACCCGGGTAACTCGTACCTTACTACGAGTTCTAACATGTTATAACTAACACTTATTTCACAAACAATCCTTTAAGTACCACTACATAATTTCAATGGTCCAATTTACTTAAATTATTCCATTCCAGTCTATTGATTTCACATATCAAATCTATAAACAATTTTTGTTGATTACAAATCGAAGTGGTTTAGGATATTTACTGATATCCGACCCGGCATCTTCGAATTCAATGTTATCTATACAAAAATTAATCAAGTGAAATACAATTCAAATTTAAAATACAGGGTGTCATTTTCCATATTATCTTATCATTGATGGATAACATATCAGATCACAATATTTCATATCAGAATTACCAACCAATCATATAAGCAAGATCAATTTGTTATACCATTTCAATTAGATCATATTGATTTCTTAAACCACTTTTAATCGTGCTTACTTAAATTAACCTTTAATTATATTAAGTAATTAACTCTTAATTAATTTCACATATTATTTACCTTCCCCTTCCACAATAATCACACTTTATTCTTGATTAATTACTTAAATTCATTAACTTATAATTACTTACATTGATTAATTATTCCTTAATTAATCGTACTCATAAATTATTACTAACCCTTCATAAATTTTCTTACTAATTAAACAAGTAATTAATCCTTAATTAAGTGGTTACCATTTATTACCCTCCTAGAATAAAAATATTAAATAATTTTCCTTCGATCACTTTTATTAATTAACTTTATAAATTACATTGATTAATTACCTTAATTAATCATTAATTATTCAAATTATTAATCACTCTAGAATTGATTAACCTTTAATTGCTTATATTATATTAATTTTTCACAATCATTAAAAATTCATCTTAAGTAACCTTCTACTTTTTATTTATTTATTTATTAAAACCTTGCTAAATTAATAATCTAAACAAATAATTCTTCTTATTTTTAATTACATTTAACACTTAAGAATCAACTTCATTATCTGTTAAAACAAACACCATTATTTGAAAAAGCGATTTAAGTGGAGAAATAGGAAAATTAATTATGTTATCATTAACACTTGAAACAGAACCATTTATACCTGAGGAAACCAAGTGTTAATCGAACAATTACCCGAGTTCTCTCATCTCTTTTTTTTTAAGCTGTTATATTTAAATCTGGAACAACACACTCACGAGGGACTCGAAGACTCATCCGAGAAATCAGTTGGAAACTCGAGTATCACTTCGAGCTAAACTCCTTCCAGATCCCACTTCATCTTCTTCCTATTCTTTCTTCCCACTTGCACGCCGAATCATGGTGCACCTGCACAGTTGCCAGGGACGATGATGATCATCACCCCAACCTCCGACACAACGTCCATCTTCCCATCATTCGATCCAAACCTTCGAATCGCACGAAGAAGCTTCCAATCGAAATCGAGCCAGAAGGATAAAAACTGAAACCTACTACCCCACCAGAAAATGCTTCGATCACTTTTTTTTTCCGACCACCAGAATTACTGACACTCCAGCCTCGCAATCTCCTTACATTATCGAAGCCATTTCCCTTGGTGTAGTGAAGCTCGATCCACCATAGATGACGCATTGCCCAAATTACAAACTCGACCAAAACTAGGGTAAGAAACCATTATGCTTCGCCGCCGACACCACGATGATCAAACAACCTTCCCGCCATTTTTCCCAAACCCGCCACACAACTATCCACCTCCAGATGAAACCCCGACCACCAAAGATTCTCTAGCCACCAAAGAATGCTCAAGACCATATTCCAGACATTTCCAAAATACACATTCGTTTCAACACTAAAAATAGTGATTTTAGTTTTAAAAATCCTAATTTTCTAAGTAGATTCAAGTTGTAATCTTGAAACAGCAAATTAAGATGATTGATTTTACCATGTATTAAAATTTTCTACTGTAAATATTTGATCCTAGTGGATTTTCAAGTCTAATATGCTTAAACACATTTTTAAAACTAAGATTGAGTTTTTAAACTAACCTAGCTTGTTTGGACCTCAAAGTCTAACAGAAATAAGATACAGATATTCTAAATTTAGATCAAATCCATAGGCTGTGAACTAAGAACAGAGGTGGGTTTCAAACCATCAGCCATAAACACTTCATATATACACAGAGATATCACATATGTATCTACACAAACCTAGCAATAGAAATCCACATGCCAAATCTTTAATCTACCTGAGCTTCTAATTAAAGGTTTACTTTCATGGTTGAAGTAACAGAGTTATAAAAATAGAATTTTGATCTCCACAGAATAGATTTACTCACTTGAAATAGAATATTGAATAGAGAATTGCTTGAATGGTTTAAAGTTTGTATTTCCAGTCTGCTCCTGCTTGCCTTGATGATGTGTTGTAAGTAGTTGTAGATGATGATCAAGTTGCAGAGTTTAATTCCAAGTTGTTATTATCTTCTTTGCTTTTGTTTTCTTATGATACACAGACTTGTGAATTGAAAATGGAGATGATATATGAAAGAAATATGTAGGCTCGTATGATACTGATGCAAGATTTTTTTTTGTACTAATAATATTTTGTTTACCTTGGCCAGAGATTTTTATTTGCAATATGGAGGCTGAAAAGATTTAAAGTGGCTAGCATTTATTAAGCTTGTATTGTTTTATAAGCTTAGACTTATCTTTGTTTTTTTTGTTTTTTTATTTTATGTACAGCCTGATCTTTATAAGTACACTCATATACATATATAGCTTTGTCTTGTTGCCTCATTTCATTTTATACTACAAGTAATACCGGTAAGTATCTATATATATATTTCCTAGAATTATTTTATGTTTATTTTGTACACTGTTGGACCTGACAAGAATTGATTTTCTATGAACAACACTTTGATGAGTCTTATTTTGTATGCTAGAGTTGAACGTGCATTCATTGCTTGAGTTGATGTTGTCTACTTCTTTGTTTACAAAGCTTTCATATGGATTTGTATATGTAGATATATGTTTAAATATAGGTATAGTTATGCAATTCATCTAATTTTTACCCGCATCATATACATACACTCACATCCACATATGTTTACCATCATATATATATTTAAACATTTTATCTTCAAGCTAACTTATGGGATTCATATACGTATATTTATATACATTTTCCACAATTAAAGCTTGTATATATTTTCTATGAGATTTGTCATACCCAGAGATTTATAACCCAATATCTAATACACTTTTTAAACCAATTTTAAATATATCTAGATATTTTAGTTACCATAATTTTATCTGTTTGACTTATTAAAACTAATATTCCAATAATTACAGTAGATAACCACTCAATAGTCGATGACCAAAAATCCGGGTCGTCACATTCCTTCCCCCTTTAAACCTTTTCATCCTCGAAAAGGTACGAAGCCAGAATTATGAAAATGCTTAAAAACAGATAAATTTTCTTTGATCATTTTTAAAATACTTCTTAATAACTATATAATATTATTCCAAAATAGTTTTTATAAAATATTTTTTTATAACTCGATGTTTCAACAAGTCCATCCTTGTTCTCACAGAAATTCGGTCATACGTTGATCAGGCATAAGACTGAAAATCTATAAGTACTTGGTAAACCCATTTCAACACCAAGTGGAAATACTTGAAAAATAATTTTATTGAAAATATAGAAAACGGTTTCAAAAATAGAGGAAATATCTTTGGTAAAAATGCTCTGGAAATCATCACCCCCATCCATGGTCGCAATTAACCCGATGGTTACGTTGCCGTCCCGGCAAAATCCACAGATAACTGTAGGTCTCCGCACTCCTCGATTACGCCATGGAACCCGCTACAGATCGCAGTTATACCCGGGCTATACGTTGCTATCACAGCAAAAACCCATATAACTGTAGGCATCAGCGCCACCGAATTTCGCTGCCAAAAGAATGAAACTCCTCCACTTGACCATAGACCGCAGTCTACCAATGTTGCGCTGCCATCCCGGCAAAATCAAGTGTAGACTGTTGGCACTCATCCTCCACACGATTTTCGCTATGGTCCCCACAGTAGATCGCAGCGACATCGAGTTACACTGTCGTCACAGCATAACCCAAATGCCCCTGTAGGTAACAGCGCCATCGACTTTCGCTACCAAATAATCCTCAGGAACTAGTTTGTCCGGACTCCTCACAGGATTAACTTTAGAACCTCCCCTTTAGAGGCTCAAGGCAGTACCACTCAATGGCACTCTTGAGAAGTTCATTCAAGGGAGCGCCTTTTTCCCCAGAGCCACTTTCAAAACACTTTATACTATACACATATAGTATTTTCCAAATCATACACCAAGTATGAATCTCATATAAAGCTCCTTTCTCAAAATCGATTCCCAAAATCGATGATTCACAAACTAGGCTTTCCAAATTCCAAATTTGATTTTCCTCAAAAATCAAAAGTTTTTTTTAAAAATCCATAGGTTCCCAAAACCTTTCCTCAAAATCATTTTCACAAATCCTTTTTATAAATACATATATATAAAAGTTTTGAAAAATCTTTGAATCAATTCGTACTTGTATAAATTTCCTTTTTATACTTTAAATATTTTCAAAACCCTTTTCTTCTAGCAATAGATTCACAAGGGGAGTTTTATCATATATATATAACAAAGATACATAACTTTGTTTATTCCAAATCAAATGTTCAAATTTGATTACTCTTTAAAGTCACTTACCAAATTACTTACTCCTATACAGTAAATTTTTACCATAGAAATATCCAATTCCCACTTTACTTCATCATATATTTCACAAAATATACTTTCAATTTCAAAAATCTTTTTCAGTTTTTATCCACAAATTTTCAATGCCAATTTCATTCAAACCCATACGATGTCCCCATATCATTCGTACGCAATATCAATCTGATCGCTCACTCGATCACACAATTTCACTTCCGAACTAGTATCGTCCACCCGACTTCCTATTTCGGACTCAGATCTGGTTTCCTGATCAGAAACCGTCATTCTCCTTGCATAGTCACATCTATGATAGAGAATATCCAGAACCAATCAAAAATCCATATCCAGGTTCGCCGTCGAAAATCGAGCGAAAAATCCCAACTCGGATCGATAATACTATCTCGAAATTCTGTGCTCGAATCTGGATCAAACCACTATGCGAATAGAATAACATACGTACATCCTACGTATTTAACTTCATTGATTATTAACCAAATCAATTTCCATTCACATTCACTCAAACTTTATTCACTTATCCACGTTTTCCTTAATCCCCCATTTGGATTATCACTTCAATTCTTATCTCAGTTGGATATTTAATCAATAACAGTTTGAACTCCGACCAGTTTATATTTAGAAAATAGCTTGGAAAAATTTTAAAAATAGATAAGTGGTTGAAAAATAATTATTAGTTTGTAAAATAGCTGTAGAAGGTTAAGTAATTGTAAGATAGTAGGGAAATAGTAAAATAATTGCTAAATATTCGTAAAATAATAACTAATTGTTAAGTAGTTGAAAAGCGGTAATTAGTTTATAAAACAGTTGAAAAATTGTTAAATGGTTACAAAAATATTTGTAAAATAAGTAGAAGATGGTTTGGGTTTAAAAAGAAAAGTTGTATAGTAAATAGTTTGGAAAAATAGATTTATATTAAACAATTTATTTTGAAAATAGTCCAAGGTCAAACTGTTCAACTTCCCAATCTCCATTTCCAATCAATTGCCAAATTTCCAATTAACTTTCAATTTCATTTCACTTTAAACCATCTTGAATTATACAAATTCGAGTTATTATTTCAAAGTTTGATTTAATCCCATAAATCAAATTTACCTTTACTTTTAATTTAACAACCTAACCATTTAATTCTGAGTTCAAATTTCAAAATTCCAATTCATATTATCTATACTTAACTTATTACAAAGTTCAAATAAGAATTCAAAAACAAATTTAATTTACAAATTCAGTTATTCAAATAGTTCAGTTCAAAGTAATCCCATGTCCTTAATTTCAAATTAAGGTTTAATTTCCCTATTATCTCAATAATGCATATATCACCACAATCCATTTCTTCATTTATTTAAACAAATCTAATTCACAATTAAATGATTATTAATAACAATAGGATGACATCATCCAATTTATTCTAAATCATCCATCAATTCTCAATTTCTAGATCTCAAACCCATTTTGAGATCACACAAACTCCCAATTCAAATTACCCATTTAACCTTCCAAGTTAAATCTCAATTTTCATCTTGAAATTTCCAAATCAGGTTGTTTATTAAATTATTTAACTTTCCAAAGTTAAATCCAATTTAATTTCATTAACCTTACCCAATTTGAATTCCTGCTTCAATTTTTAAACTTCACATTAATAATCTTATAAGTTCAAAAACTTATCACCTTGGGTTCCACATACCATTCCAAATTTAAAACTCAACATTTAGAGTTTATTTCAAACTATCATTGATATTAGGTATATTCCTCATATATACATATTTCCCTCAAGTTATACCTTAAATTTAAACCATTTTTGGTTTTAATTCAAATAAATTTATTTTAATACTTTGAAACAAATTCCAAATTTTCTGGACTTAGATTTAAGGCTTCACAATTTAAATTATCTTCAATTCCAATTTATAAGTCATACTTATCTAAAACATTTCATTATTAACTTATTCTGAAACTTTTCCCAAATTCAAGATTTAATTTCAGTTTGAATCTATTTAAAACTTACCTTTATTTAATTTCAATTTGGTTGTATTACTATTACCACTTAATTTAATTTCAATAATTTAACAACCACTTACCTTAACATTTATTGGTTAAGTAATATTGCTTTATATATATCAAAATATATTCTTATATAAAATCATTTAAAATCTTTATATATGAAAATAACAAGTACGCTCTCATATATATACACTCAACTCATTATAGGGTACTATTGAACATATCCTTATGAGTACACCCACCAGAGCCAAAGTTCTCGCTTAACCTGGCTCTGATACCAAATGTAACGACCCGAAATTTTCGATCCCGAAAATTCCAGATAGTTAGGAAAAGAAGAAGAGATAGAAGAAGAAAAAGAAAACAAAACACAGAATCTCACATTCGCAGCGGATCAAAATATAATATCAAATAATAACAGTTATACAAAGAAATCTGTACCTGTCAATTTACATTTTAATACATCAGAGTTACACACATACACAAATACTGGACATATACAAATCATCATGTCTCAGATAAACAGAAATATCTCACAACGGAAACACTCCATACGTTCCTGCCATCCAGCTCGTCTCCTGAGCTCCAGAATGTCCTTACCTGAAAATCTATAATACTCGGTCTGACCCGAGCATTACATCAAAGTAACACCCGGGTCAGGCTGGAAACCAGCGTGAGTAAACCCATATAATATGAAATACCAAGTTTTAAGACTAATTAGCAAACCCGGGTAACTCGTACCTTACTACGAGTTCTAATATGTTATAACTAACACTTATTTCACAAACAATCCTTTAAGTACCACTACATAATTTCAATGGTCCAGTTTACTTAAATTATTCCATTCCAGCCTATTGATTTCACATATCAAATCTATAAACAATTTTTGTTGATTACAAATCGAAGTGGTTTCGGATATTTACTGATATCCGACCTGGCATCTTCGAATTCAATGTTATCTATACAAAAATTAATCAAGTGAAATACAATTCATATTTAAAATATAGGGTGTCATTTTCCATATTACCTTATCATTGATGGATAACATATCAGATCACAATATTTCATATCAGAATTACCAACCAATCATATAAGCAAGATCAATTTGTTATACCATTTCAATTAGATCATATTGATTTCTTAAACCACTTTTAATCGTGCTTACTTAAATTAACCTTTAATTATATTAAGTAATTAACTCTTAATTAATTTCACATATTATTTACCTTCCCCTTCCACAATAATCACACTTTATTCTTGATTAATTACTTAAATTCATTAACTTATAATTACTTACATTGATTAATTATTCCTTAATTAATCGTACTCATAAATTATTACTAACCCTTCATAAATTTTCTTACTAATTAAACAAGTAATTAATCCTCAATTAAGTGATTACCATTTCTTACCCTCCTAGAATAAAAATATTAAATAATTTTCCTTCGATCACTTTTATTAATTAACTTTATAAATTACATTGATTAATTACCTTAAATAATCATTAATTATTCAAATTATTAATCACACTAGAATTGATTAACCTTTAATTGCTTATATTATATTAATTTTTCACAATCATTAAATATTCATCTTAAGTAACCTTCTACTTTTTATTTATTTATTTATTAAAACCTTACTAAATTAATAATCTAAACACAATAATTCTTCTTATTTTTAATTACATTTAACACTTAAGAATCAACTTCATTATCTGTTAAAACAAACACCATTATTTGAAATAGCGATTTAAGTGGAGAAATAGGAAAATTAATTATGTTATCATTAACACTTGAAACAGAACCATTTATACCTGAGGAAACCAAGTGTTAATCGAACAATTACCCGAGTTTTCTCATCTCTTTTTTTTAAAAAACTGTTATACTTAAATCTGGAACAACACACTCACGAGGGACTCAAAGACTCATCCGAGAAATCAGCTGGAAACTCGAGTATCACTTCGAGCTAAACTCCTTCCAGATCCCACTTCATCTTCTTCCTATTCTTTCTTCCCACTTGCACGCCGAATCATGGTGCACCTGCACAGTTGCCAGGGACGATGATGATCATCACCCCAACCTCCGACACAACGTCCATCTTCCCATCATTCGATCCAAACCTTCGAATCGCACGAAGAAGCTTCCAATCGAAATCGAGCCAGAAGGATGAAAACTGAAACCTACTACCCCACCAGAAAATGCTTCGATCACTTTTTTTTTCCAACCACCAGAATTACTGACACTCCATCCTCGCAATCTCCTTACATTATCGAAGCCATTTCCCTTGGTGTGGTGAAGCTCGATCCACCATAGATGACGCATTGCCCAAATTACAAACTCGACCAAAACTAGGGTTAGAAACCATTATGCTTCGCCGCCGACACCACGATGATCAAACAACCTTCCCGCCATTTTTCCCAAACCCGCCACACAACTCTCCACCTCCAGATGAAACCCCGACCACTAAAGATTCTCTGGCCACCAGAGAATGCTCAAGACCATATTCCAAACATTTCCAAAATACACATTCGTTTCAACACTAAAAATAGTGATTTTAGTTTTAAAAATCCTAATTTTCTAAGTAGATTCAAGTTGTAATCTTGAAATAGCAAATTAAGATTATTGATTTTACCATGTATTAAAATTTTCTACTGTAAATATTTGATCCTAGTGGATTTTCAAGTCTAATATGCTTAAACACATTTTTAAAACTAAGATTGAGTTTTTAAACTAACCTAGCTTGTTTGGACCTCAAAGTCTAACAGAAATCAGATACAGGTATTCTAAATTTAGATCAAATCCATAGGCTGTGAACTAAGAACAGAGGTGGGTTTCAAACCATCAGCCATAAACACTTCATATACACACAGAGATATCACATATGTATCTACACAAACCTAGCAATAGAAATCCACATGCCAAATCTTTAATCTACCTGAGCTTCTAATTAAAGGTTTACTTTCATGGTTGAAGTAACAGAGTTATAAAAATAGAATTTTGATCTCCAGAGGAAATAGAATATTGAATAGAGAATTGCTTGAATGGTTTAAAGTTTCTATTTCCAGTCTGCTCATGCTTGCCTTGATGATGTGCTGTAAGTAGTTGTAGATGATGATCAAGTTGCAGAGTTTAATTCCAAGTTGTTATTATCTTCTTTGCTTTTGTTTTCTTATGATACACAGACTTGTGAATTGAAAATGGAGATGATATATGAAAGAAATATGTAGGCTCGTATGATACTGATGCAAGATTTTTTTTGTACTAATAATATTTTGTTTACCTTGGCCAGAGATTTTTATTTGCAATATGGAGGCTGAAAAGATTTAAAGTGGCTAGCATTTATTAAGCTTGTATTGTTTTATAAGCTTAGACTTATCTTTGTTTTTTTTTGGTTTTTTATTTTATGTACAGCCTGATCTTTATAAGTACACTCATATACATATATAGCTTTGTCTTGTTGCCTCATTTCATTTTATACTATAAGTAATACCGGTAAGTATCTATATATATATTTCCTAGAATTATTTTATGTTTATTTTGTACACTGTTGGACCTGACAAGAATTGATTTTCTGTGAACAACACTTTTATGAGTCTTATTTTGTATGCTAGAGTTGAACGTGCATTCATTGCTTGAGTTGATGTTGTCTACTTCTTTGTTTACAAAGCTTTCATATGGATTTGTATATGTAGATATATGTTTAAATATAGGTATAGTTATGCAATTCATCTAATTTTTACCCGCATCATATACATACACTCACATCCACATATGTTTACCATCATATATATTTAAACATTTTATCTTCAAGCTAACTTATGGGATTCATATACGTATATTTATATACATTTTCCACAATTAAAGCTTGTATATATTTTCTATGAGATTTGTCATACCCAGAGATTTATAACCCAATATCTAATACACTTTTTAAACCAATTTTAAATATATCTAGATATTTTAGTTACCATAATTTTATCTGTTTGACTTATTAAAACTAATATTCCAATAATTACAACAGTTAACCACTCAATAGTTGATGACCAAAAATCTGGGTCGTCACAGAATAATTTGTTTAAGAAATTGACATTTTAATTAATTGAATGAGGTCCATAGGTCGACCCACTTAGCGTAGCGGTCGACCTAGGGCAGTTGACCCTCATGAGGGGGCGGTGACCGCTCTTAAGGCGGCGACTAGGGCTTTCCCTGGCCAATGGTTTGGATCTATTATATTTTGATCTAATGGTTCTGGTTGATTCTAGCACCTATAAATACAGGCCTAACCATGCCTTCTCTTCTCATTTCTTTAATAGAGCAATGAAGCTCTTCCATTCCTTCTTCTCCACTTTCTTTCTAAATTATAAAAATAAGATATTTGTATCTATATTCATACAAATTAGAGAAGAATAGAAAATCTAATAAAAATAAGAAGAGAAGAGAATCTACTATACGTGTATTTGAGGCAATTTATATATTTGTATCTATTTTTCCTTCAAATCCCAAATCTCTTCTCAGATCTGTAATTAATGTATGTATATACCCTTTTTATACATATTTCTTGGATTAAAAAGGATTTGGAGATGAATCAAAGATTCTATTTTAGATCTAGAGATTTGGATCGCTTTAAAAAGATGAGTGAGAAATTTTATATTTGTTTATGATTTTAAATCTATTATGTTGGCATAAGTTTGACTTTTATGCCTAAATTGATTTTATTTGTGAATTGTAGGATTAAATTAGCATAGAAAACTATTGCCTACATATTCTTGTTTTAGATATAATTTAAAATATGTTTACATCTAGATCTAGAAATTAGTCCCAAAGATTTTAGAATTTGAATGTTGTATATTTTTATTTCAGATCTGCACTTGGGTGTAAAATAAGATTTTTGGATCACTGCCCAATTTGTGTTATGTTATAGATTTTCCATAGTTTACTTTGTGGGAAGAACATCCATTTGATTTTTATAAAAAAATTTACTTTTTTCAGTTTTCATTCAAAAGGGCGACATTTGATTTAATAAGGAATAAGAAATTATTCATTCCTTTTAATTGCAAACAGAGTCGATCTTTCCTTTTCGTGTTAAACTAATTTATGAAAATCATAGTGGAAAATATTCTTAAGGAATTTATTTCCATCAAACTAAATATGAAAAGCATATTCTAGTTACATATTCATGACTATAATATTATTAGTTACAAATAGGTAGTTTTATTAGACAGTTTATAAGTATTTATTGCATTAATAAAGAAGAACAGCGTTTATTCGTGTGTTATTTATGTGTAACGTTCGTTTGTTATTTTTATATTTAGGGAAGCGAATAGTTAGAGTTAGAAAAGGTAATAATTCATATTAATGGAAAATAAATTAGGAATTCCTATTAATTAATAGGAAATAAAAGATTGTAACCTAAATTAATGGACAATTAATGAGAAATAATGGATAGTATTAAATTAAGGGTTACAATTAATAGAGACAAATGGATTAATGGGACTAATAAAAATGGAATAGACTAAAAAGGTTAATAATTTGAAATTAGTAATCATACATAAATGTCTAAGGAATATTTGCTAGGATTTTATGGATAAATTGACATTTATGAGCATTAAAAGGGGATTTATGGGTACATAAATAATTAACGTAAATCTTATTGCCTTAAATAAAACGAGAATTGGTAAGTTAAGTCTAATTTCAATCTAAGATATTATAAGTAAAGATTTAGGATGGTTAATTGGACTTAGTAGGTTAATGATGTTACGCTGGTAGGGTCAATTGATGGAAGACTGCCCTTCACTTTGAGGCTATCAATAGTCGAGTGCACTTACTACTGATGTGAGATATCACTAATACTAGGACCCATGATTGCTTGAGAGATTAGACCTACTTCCTTAATTAAAAGTATCAATGTGTCCAAATCTAGAATTAGGAAGCTGTGAGGAATATCTCTAAAAAGGTTTACTTCGGTGATGAGGTATTAAGTGGCTATCTTAGAGCCTGCTTCCCTACCGAAAGAAGTAACCTAATGAGATTCCATATTTATAATTAAGAGTGATGATGGATATCTCGGGAAGGATTCGCTTCGGGATTGAGGTACTAAGTGACTGATCTAGGGATCACCTCTCTTCTATAAAGTAGTAATAAGTAGCCTAATGAGATTTCCAAGCAATGCCAGCTTGGCAGTTCCAGTGAGGAGTCCACCTCGGGATTAGGTATTAAATGGCAAAGGCTTGCCTATAAATAGGTGTTAAATGGTCAAAGGTTTGCCTAGTCCTTATAAATGAGGTATTAAATGGCTTCGGTACAGTCTCTCACATTTCTAAGACTTTAATAATGATAGATGCGTGAGTGGTATCGCTATTATAAATTATAAGGTTATATATAGTGGTTAAAGGTCTCTATAGTTTGGACCAATAGACCAATAATGATGACGCTAGAGGTCTATCTTGGGTAATAGGTCTTAATTGATGGAGTTTACCTCGATTGAGGTCTTAAACGGAAAAGTCTTCCTATTTCTCTTTTAAAAGTATTATGTGGCGATAGTAGAAGCCCGCTTCATATTTAGAAGTATTAAGTGGCAAATAGGTATGTAAGTATTGGGTGGTTGATAAGGCTTCGTCGGTATTTTGTACCTTGGGAATGGATAGGTAAGTAATCGTGTGTGCAATGCAAGGTTAGACTAGAATTTCTAACCTTAATAGACATAGAATTTAAATGGAAACCATTGGTATAAATTTATATTGTGGACAGTTTATAGATCTTCCAGTCACGAGAACGTTGTTCTGACCACCTCCTCCATACAACCCACTGGACAGATTTAAGTGAACGGGTCATTGGAGTTGGACGTGTTTAGTTGTTGGAGAAGCCTTCTTTTCTCTCATGCGCAATGCTGATTTGACAATATGCTATCCAAGGAATACCATTAATTTCAAGGTACTAGTCATAGTCGGTATTTTTATCCTATTATTATTTCTGCTGTGAGTTTTGATTTCTATCAATCTCTAATAATGTCCATGCTTATTTGCAGGCACTAAATCCAACGATTTGTGCTTTGATGGACTTGGGTTTTGATTTTGTCGAAATTTAAGCCGATTAAGGTATCCAACCACTTTGCACTCATGTAGAAATTTTTATACATGTTTAGGGTATTTGCATACATACTTGCATGACACGGTTGCACATTCACGAGAGGATTGAGCTCATTTTAGTATGTCTGCAGTACATAAACACATTGCATTATGGTTGAGTACATGGTTGTATAGATAACTTGGTTGTATAATATGGATGTTATTGCACATTACGTTGTTCGCCACTTGAAAGATTTCGGGATGAAATCTTTTTTAGGGGGAGAATGTAACACCCCATAAAATTAACCATTGAACTAAATTGAATTAAATATGGTAGAATTAGGAATTTTAATCCGATGATAGAATTAGAAGAGGGGAAGTAGGAATAAGATAAGAGATATCTTTGTCTACTCTATTTTTCCATCATTTAAAGTTATAAATGATATCTTTGATAATTGGAAGAATTTGAATGTTAATTAAAGGACATTGATGGTGAAGATGTCGCTTAGAGACAGATGTGGTTTACTTATGGCAGTATTTATCATTTTCACTTGCTTTTATGCGTACCCATGTATCTAGACTATTATTAAAACGGATTTATGATATGGTTTGATGGTACTTCCTATTTTGACATATTTATGATTTTGAAATAAATGGGTACACTTTGCTATTATATTTTGTTCTTCTATGAGTTCTGTAAGTTTAGTTATAGCTCTACACTGTTATTTTATTAGTTCTACCAACAACTTATCTTAGAATGGATCTATGTTTCGATAAGCCTTTTTTGGATCAAAATTTAGACTTGCTTCGGGGTGGGTTGTTACAAATTTATGAGAAGAAAATCAACTATATGCGTATTTGAGGTAATTTATATATTTTTATACGTGCATCTATTTTCTCTACCAATCCCAAATCTCTTCTCAGTCTGTAATTCTAATGTATATTATACCCTTTTTACACATGTTTCCTGATTAAAAAGGATTTGGAGATGAATTTAATGTTTTACTTTAGATATAGAGGTTTGGATCGCTTTTGAAAGGTGAGGAGAAATTTTATATATTGTTTATGATTTTAAATCTACTCCATTAGAATACGTTTGCTTTTTTTGCCTAAATCAATTTTATTTGTGAGTTATAGGCTTAAATTAGTGTAGAAAACTATTCTTTATATATTCTTATTTTAGATCTAATTTGAAATATGTTTACACCAAAATCTAGAAATCAGTTTCAAAGATTTTAGAATATGAATGATGTATATTTTTATTCTAGATCTGTACTTGGGTGTAAAATAGGAATTTTGGGTTATTGCCCAAATTTTGCCATGTTGTCGATTTTCCATAATTTAATTTGTGGGAAGAACATCCGTTTGATTTTTATAAATTTGTTTACTTTTTCCACTTTACTTTCAAAAGGGCGACATTTGATTTAATAAAGAACAAGAAATTATTCATTCTTTGTAATTTCAAACAGTGTCAATCTTTCCTTCTTGTATTAAACTAATTTATGAATATCATAGCGGAAAATCTTCCTAAGAAATTTAATTCCAACAAAATAAATATGGAAAGCATATTCTAGTTACATATTTATGACTAGGATATATCTGGTTACGAATAAATAGTTTTATTAGGCAGTTTATAAGTATTTATTGTGTTAATAAAGAAGAAAGGCATTTATTGGTGCATTATTTATGTGTAATGTTCATTACTTATTATCATATTTAGGGAAGCAAATAGTTATGATTAGAAAATGTAGTAGTTCATATTAATGGAAAATAAATTAGTAATTCCTATTAATTAACTAATTAATAGGAAATGAAAGATTATAACCTAAATTAACGGGAAATTAATGAGAAATAATGGATAGTATTAAATTAAGGGTTACAATTAATAGAGACAAATGAATTATTGGGGCTGATAAAATAGAAGAGATATAAAAAGGTTACTAATTTGAAATTAGTAATCATACACAAATGTCTTAGGAAATGTCCACTAGGATTTTATGAACAAATTGACATTTATGAGTATTAAAAGGGGATTTTTGGGTAGATATGTATTTAAGATAAATCTTATTGCCTAAAATAAAAAGGGAATTAGTAAGCTAAGTCCAATGTTAGCCTAAGATATAATAAGTAAAGACTTAGGAGGGTTGATTGGACTTAATAGGTTAGTGATGTGAGGTCAATAGAATCCCTGGATGGAAGACTACCCTTCACTTTGATGCTACCAGCAGTCAGATTCACTTACTATGGATGTGACCAATCCTAGGATCTGTGACGACATGAGAGATGGGACCTACTTTCTTAATTGAAAAGTAATAAATGGTCCAAATTTGGAATTAGGAAGTGGTGAGGAATATCTCTAAAAAGGTTTACTTTAGTGTTGAGGTATTAAGTGGCTATCTAGGGCCCGCCTCTCTATCGAAAGAAGTAACCTAATGAGATTCCATATTTATAATTAAGAGTGATGATGGATATCTCAAAAAGGGTTCACTTAGGGTTTGAGATACTAAGTGACTGATCTAGAGTTCGCCTCTCTCCTATAAAAGAAGTACTAAGTAGCCTAATGAGATTTCCGAGAAATGTCAACTAGATAGTACCAGTAGGAGTCCGCCTTGGGATTAGGTATTAAATGTCAAAGGCCTACCTATAATTAGGTGTTAAATTGTCAGAGGTCTACCTAGTCCTTATTAATGAGGTAATAAGTGGCTTGGGTACAGTCTCTCACATTGCTATGTCTTTAATAACGATAGATGCACTAGTGTTATGGCTATTATAAATTATAAGGCCATATGTTGTGGTCAAAAGTCTTTGTAGTTAGGACCAATAGACCAATAATGATGACTCTAGAAGTCCATCTTGGGAATAGGTCTTACTTGATGGAGTCTACCTAGATTGAGGTCTTAAACAGGAAAGTCTGCCTATTTCTCTTTTAAAAGTATAATGTGGTGATAGTAGAAGCTCGCTTCATATTAGAAGTATTAAGTGGCAAATGGGTACGGAAGTATTAGGTGGTTGATAATGCTTCGTCGGTATTCTGTACATTGGTAATGTGTAGGTAAGTAATTGTGTGTGCACTGCAAAGTTAGATTATAATTACTAACCTTAGTAGACATAACTATTAAGTGGAAATCAATCGGTATAAATTTATGTTATGGACAATTTATAAGTTTTTCAATCACCAGAACGTTGTTCTGACCCCCTCCTCATTACAACCCATAGGATAGATTTGAGGAACAGGTCACTGGAACTGGATGTGTTTAGTTGTTGGAGAAGCCTTCTTTTCTCTCATGCTCGATGCTAATGTGAATCTGCTATCGAAGGAATACCATTAATTCCAAGGTAGTGGTCATAATCAGTATTTTTATCCTATTATTGTTTACGCTGTGAGTTTTGATTTCTATCAATCTCTAATAATGCTCATGCTTATTTACAGGTACCAAATCCAATGATTTGTGCTTTGATCGACTTCGATTTCGATTTTTTTCGAAATTTAGGCCCACTAAGTTACGGGTTGTAGAGTTTGTATGTCGCAATTGTCCGGAGGCAAGTTTTTGCTAGGGTGCATTCATTGATCACCTCTTTGATAGCAAATCGGATTTTTATTTGAATAATTAATTTCAATTCCTTAGTTCAAAACCCATGGGGAATTTTTATAAAGTATGTTTTAGAAATGCCTTAGATTTTGAAAACATATTTTCAAAGAATTTCTTTTTCCAAGGATTTATTTTGAAAATTTTGTTTTGGTAAAGTTTTGAAATTTTAATTTTTAGAGAAACACGTATACTACTACGTTTGTCGTGTTAAGGAATTTTTAGTTTATAAAAGATTAATTTTTGAAATCCTTAAATATTTGTATGTATATATCAGTAATGGCTTGATTTGATTTTTGGCAAGGAAATAGTTTTCCATTTTAGGAAATTTGTGTTTTTTTATAGAAATGTTTTTGAAAACCCTGAAATATATATATAAGTTTGATTTTTCAGGGAAGTTTTGGTATGAAATAGTTTCTGTTATTTAGAAACAAGTATATAGGAGCATATATTTAGCTCAACGATTTTTCGATTCATAAAATCGATGTTTTTACAATCTTCTCTTTATAAGGTACGGACAAAATAGAAATGACATTCAATTTTATTGGGTTAGTTTGAAGTATTGTTATACCACAAGCTATTGGAAGAAATATTTCCGCATGAAGTAGGCAGGAAATAGCAGCTGGAATATTTTTGGTTTTTGGAATTGTTGTTGATCGCAGCAGTTTTGTTGGGACTACTGTGAATTGCTGGAGCATGGTTCGAGACTAGGCTTGACACCATAGTGTTGAGGATATGAATTTTTCGGATCATGTAGAATCAATGAAGATACCACTAAATGATTATTTTATTAAATCCGACCCTAATTGGGTCTAGGTTTAATTAACGCCTAAAGCCCATTTAGCAGTTGACCATCTAGCGGTAAATCTAGAGGTTAATGAGTTTTGGCACAACTTGAACCTAGAACGGAACTATAAATGTCACTTCTGAATTCCCCAGTTGCCTTCTTTCGTTCCTCCTTCTTTAACAAGCCGAACTCGATCTTCATTCTCCTCCTCCTCCAAATATCAGCCTCTCTTCCGTTCCTTCCCTAGACGTCATTTTTTCCTAGAAGCAGCATCCTCGCCTCCCCCTCATGCTAGTTTTGCACATTAGATCTCTCCCCACCACCACTCCAGATCTAAACCTTATTTCCACACTCTGACCACTTCTTAGCTCAAGACATCTTTCCGCACTGTCGATTTTTTATCGCATCATTATGATCTCAACCCTCAAGAGGCCACTTGGCTGGACCGGAATGAGCGGAAGGTTTCGCCGCTTTTGGGCTAGAAGAGCTATTCATCGTGGTTTTATTTGCACCGGTCCTCTGCTTCGAGACCTTTAAGCGAAAATGTTACCCATGCTGCATCTGCCTTTTTGATGTCCTATTGGCATAGAATTCGATGGAGACAACAGCTTGGTTCATTCGGAGGTGAAGGGTGTCTTGATTGAGCTGACTAATGATGATCTTGCGAAGATTTTGAAGGCCTTTACGAAGGACGCGGACTTGGATGATTTCAAAGTGATCGACTCAAAGATTTTCCAACAGACCTTTTTTCAGGATGTCGATGTTCGTAAGACGGATAATCCACGTTTGACTGCCCCTCAAGTTGTGTGCATCATTCAGCATAACGTCATCCCTAAGATAGGATGTTACAATCGGATTTATCCGATGGTGTGGAAGACCACCTATGCTAGTATTGGCGGCATCGCCGTCAATTGGACTCGCACCCTTATGATGCAATTTGTTGATCAAGGATTAGCACTCCACATAGTCACTTTCTGTATTTTCACATATCCACTCTAGTCTTAAGGTAATACAGATGAACTTCCATGAAGAGGCAGTTTAGTAGAAGGTTCCTTCTACCATCATTAGATCCTTTCTTAGGAAGATGGCAATTCCAAAGCCGTCGGCAACACCAGCAGCGCCAGCCGCACGAGATTGGGTGCATAACCGTCATGCTACGATCATTCCACGGTCACGGCAGTGGCTCGAGCTCCAGTTATGGAGCGAGACCTTCTCACAGTTTGTAGGTGTTGTTTTAATTAGGATTATTGTATCTTTTTATTTCCAGGATTTATCTTTTTCTTTAGGTTTGTTTGGGTTGTAAAACTGTTAGTTGTCTCTTGAAAATGCACGCACGATGTTATGAGAATGTTCCTATTTTTTTACTGTGTTATTGTTTCTAATTATGTAAACCACTCTTATTTATGCATATGAAATAAACAGTGTAAATATGATAATCTCATAAGAGACACTTAACCAACAGTAAATGCAATATAAGGATGGAAGTTTAGAATAGTTGGAAAATTTTAACGAATGACATGATAAATTTGTTTTGGTACCACGGGTCACTGCACATGTTCCTTAAAAGCTAAAAAAATTGGGTAATTAGGCATGACGACATTTTTAAATAAAATGTCAAGTTTTATAGATAAAGCTTAGTTGTAGAATTTTAGAATTTGGTTTATGCGTTTAGCGCATAACCGACTTCCGACTATGCTGAAATTGTGGTTTAATTTACCAAATTTTTTGAAAAGATAACATTTTTTAAAAACTTCTCTTTTTAAATAAAAAGTTTTTAGCTTTTAGTTATTTTTTGGCTCTTAAATTATTTTTAGAATTTTTGTCAAAAATTTGATTTTAAGAGAAAGTGTGCATTTAAATATTTTATTTTTCAAATGATGTACAAATTTGAAAAGTGAGAAAGATTTTTGTGAAATATTTGATTTTAAAGGCCACATGTTAAGCGAAAGGAAGACAAATAGAATTAGAATTTGCGGATTTAGCGGTGTATTCGGATCGATGGTGAATAAATGAAAGCGGGAACGAGGTAAAAGCTATTTTAGCTTTGGAATTTCAATTTTCATACCTTTCCAATGACGCGTTCGAGTCTATTTTTAGAATCAATTTCATTTTAGAGCCTAAAAATAGGCAATCTTATGCATTTTGTGGATGGAAAATTGGAGTTAATCCGGGACAGCGAGGAAATTTCCATTTTACTATGATAATGGGAAGATTATAGAGTGGTAAGAATGTTAAACTCTCCACCTAAATTTCTTTTTTAGGTATAAGAGTAAAGTTTAGGTAGCGATTTTTCAATGTGTTAGATTTTTGGACGGTAGGAATTGGATGAAAAATTGGTTGCTTCATAC
This sequence comes from Allium fistulosum, assembly GCA_030737815.1. Taxonomy (NCBI): domain Eukaryota; kingdom Viridiplantae; phylum Streptophyta; class Magnoliopsida; order Asparagales; family Amaryllidaceae; genus Allium; species Allium fistulosum. The sequence goes on from CM060902.1 coordinate 1,533,305,965, forward strand.
TTCTATTCGTAGGAGTATGGGGGTTTTGGTTGAAAAGATACTTCAAAAGCTGCATATATATAGAACTACCAGTATACATATAGATTGTTTACATCATATTTTTCAAAATTTCAAAGAAATGCATCCATATAGGAGGATCTGATTTAGAATTATTTGGCATACATATTTTATGTATGTGATATAGTAATACACTATGCACTTTTGCACGTTTGGTTGCAAAATTGGTTGTACACTCATTGGTTGTGTATTTTAGGATAAAATTGAGCCAAAACCATGAAACAAAAACCCACCCTGGAACAGGGCTAAATTTTGACCGAGAAAAGGCCCATCGAAACTTAAATCCATTCTAAGATAAGTTGTTAGTAGAACTAAGGAAATAACGGTATAGAGCTATAACTAAACTTTCGAAACTTACATCGGATGGAACAAAATATAATAGCAAAGTGTATCCATTTATTTTAAAACCATAAATATGTCAAAATACAAAGTACCATCAAACCGTATCATAGATTTGTTACAACAATAGTCTAGAAACATGGGCACACATAAAAGCAAGTGAAAATGATAAATACTGCCACAAGCAAACCACCTCCATCTCTAAGCGTCATCTTCGCCATCAACGTCCTTTAACCTATGTTGTAATGAAGGAGTCAGAATAACAAATATATGGTGAATAAAAACCTCGAGTCTTACCTTTTCCTTACTTGGGCAATATATTTCAAAAAAAAGAATATGTCTACGAACATAAAACCATTAAAATCATTTAATACTTCTTTTTAAGGAAAAAAGCAGGTCTCTCAAATCCCATAACCCACGTTATAATTAACTAGCGATGCAAGATATAGTACCCAAGCCACTCAATACCATTTATTGGAGAATAGGCTGGTCGTTTAATACCTTAATAAAGGTAGACCCCATCATTTAATATCTATTCCCAAGGCGTGCTCCTCAATGGTACTATCTAACTAACATCATATAGAATCTCAAGTCACTTAATACTTTTTTATTTGAAAAGGCAGACCCTCAATCTATCACTTAATACCTTATTCAAAAGTGGGACCTTGTAGAGATACCACTTAACGTGTCCCCTAGGCCATTTAATACTTCATTTAGGGAAAAAAGATGGACCCTCAAACAAGGACTTAATGCCTCAAGACCCCGAAGTAGGCCCCTCGTACTATGGGTCATACTCATAATGACATCTCACATTAGTCCGACTATTCGTAAGAACTGGTAGCCAGATTAGCAGGGTAGATTTCCCCTATATAATTTGGGACTAACCTCGCGTCATTATAAATATTTTTCATAAGGATATCTTACATCAATAGGAAGTATACACAACTGCTGGTAGCCTCAAAGTGAAGGGCAGACTTCCCTCAAGTAACTCTATTGACCTCGCATCCTTATGACTTAGCCATAAATTAAATGCACTCTATATATATAATAATGTTCATCTCACTATTTCATAAAAAGGCCTTATAAGGAATCTTCCTTATTATGCCTTAGAATAATAATTAGGCTATATAAGAGTTTCCTCTTATTTTCGCCTGACAATCGATTACATTCCTAATGGGGGAAATAAATGAAAACAAATACCGAATTAACTACGCCATATATGCAATAATTATATGTTAATTACGTTAATATAGATAAATAATTATTGAAGCCTACTAAATTCTAAAAGCACGGAATTTACGCGCTAAACTAGCATTAAATGTCAATTCTCTAAGCAAATACTATTACAAGTCCTTTTTCTTTAAATTCCCAAGATGTCAACATACCAAAATAAGGGATTATAATACCCAAAATAGGGACTAAATATTCATAACCAAAACTGCAATACCAGACCTGTAAATAAAATAGAAACTTAATTTATTACACCAATTCAATGGAATATCCTAAATAATAGGAATTGCAATCTAAACTCTATATTCTATTCAACTCCTTTTTTATAAAGAAAAGGATAAGAAGGAAATTTTGTGTGGAATAAGTGTTATAGACTATGGATAAAATCCTTAATCTAAACTCCTTATTTCATCGAAGAATCACAAATTGAACTAAAGAACGAGACATGAAATAGACTATGAAATTATCAAAATTTCCATAAACAAAACAAATTCCATCAAATTAATATAGATAATTGAGAATCTCAACATAGAATTGACATTTCGAAATAAAAAAGGAACTTTTAGGGATTTTATTTATCGTATTATCGCATCCCCAAATCCCTAAGGCATGTCCAAATTCATAGAGATACACCAAACAATTAATGAAAAAGAAATATTAAGGTTCCCACTCACAGAAGAGCCTTAGCTTCGCCTTCCTTGGATTTGCATGCCTCATAATCTCTTCCAGAATCTCTCTCTTTCAATATATATACACAGTAGGGAAGAGGTATATTTTTTTATTAGATTCAGAATAATTGGAGAAGAATGGAATAAGAATAGATCGGAGGAAAAAGAAATAAATAGAAAATAGATTAGATTCTTACCCGAATTTTCTACAGAGTTTCTGAATCTAATTTGGAGAGATAACAATGGAAGAGTTTCGCTGATTCCCAAAATAATATGAATAAAAAGTGAAGTGGATAGGGTTCTATTTATAGAGGTTGAAAAGCACAAAAACCGTAAGATGAAAATAGTTTAAAATGGAGAAATCGGGAGCCTCCATACTAACAAACCCTAGCCGCCATTGCCCATTTTTGTAATGAGAAGCTTCATTGCTAAAATTCTGATCCGTCATCTAAGATCTCAGATAATGCATCATGGCTTTAGAATTGCCATCCTTCTAAGGAAGGATCTAATGATGGAAGATGGAACCTTCTACTAAACTGTCTCTCCATGAAGGTTCACCCTTATTAGCTAAAGATGAGAGTAGATATGCGAAAATACGACAAGTGACTTTGTGGAATGTTAATCCTTGATCAACAAATTGCATCATAATGATACGCGCACCAATACTAGCATAGGTGGTCTTGTGCACCATTGTATAATCAGGTTGTAACTTTCCGTCTTAGGGATGATGTTATGCTGAATAATGCGCACAACCTGAGGGGCAGTCAGGAGTAGATTACCCGCCTTCCAAACACCGACATCTTGGGAATGGATCTGCTGTAAAATCTTTGGATCGGTCACTTCAAAAATCATCCAATTCTGCATCCTATGCGGAGCAAGGCATCTCGTAGTCTGTAGGCATTATTTACTAGTACCAAATCCAACGATCTGTGCTTTAATGGATATGCGTTCCGATTTTTGTCGAAATTTAGGCCTATTAAGGTATAGGTTGTTAAAATTATATGATCAAAAATTATTCCTCAAAACAGTGGCTTAGTCCATAATTCCAAAATAATTGCAAATAAATTTATGTAAATCTATATTTTCCAATGCATCACAAATACTAGTCCTGTAGTTTTATTTTATAACGAATATTCATGATATTCATATTGAAATTAAGCTATATCTATTTTCAGTTAATACTATAAACAATCGTTATTTCATAAATAATGTTTGGTATGTTCTACGAAAATAATTTTCATAACTTGATAAGATCAATAAGCGTTATATGACATGCTCCCATTGTAACGACCCGTAATTTTCGATAATTAAAATATTGAATTTAATAAGATGTTGAAATTTAATATTGGAAGAAATTAAAAATTTATAATTTATTAATGAGAAAAATAACTAAAATGAAATGTAATGATGTTAATTTAAGGTAATTGATAACTACGTTATGTAGTTTCAATTGATTGAAATGATTGTAAATTTAAATTTGGTTATAAAGTGTAAATAAGGAAATAAACCAAATATTGTATTAAACAGTGAAATTGTATGTAATTAATTGAAATTGTTTAATATAGAATAATTAATCAGTATGTGAATTTACTAGTTTTGTTTGTCAATAATAAACATAGAAATGTGTTTGAAATTGTAAGTTTTAACAATAGTTTAATTACCATTTCACTATTTAATCTGTTGAAATTAAATTGGAAAGCAATTGCAACTAATTTAAGTAAATATTGCAGTCAATGTGAATTAAATGATAATTGTAGAATATTAATGTAATAAGATATAAACCAATGTTAATTTTATCCATAGGAAGATAGGTGAGTGAATAATAAGATATAAATCAAAATAAAAGAATTTATTTGAAATTAAAATATAATTAATTTGATTTTTATTCCAATTGAACTTGAACACTGTAACTAGTGCAATATTTAATACTGAATTTGACCTAGGAAATTTGTTTTAAAAGGCTATTAATTTCTGTGTAATTAGAAAGGATAAAAATGGTTAGTTATTAAATTTGAATTTGAAAAGTGGTTTAATTAATTTAATAATAATTTATTTAATTAACGTGAAAATAGCCATTTTGACCACTGTCTCCGATTTCGATGAAACCAGTTTCATCGGATCCATAACAGTGAATTATTGAAGGATTTCAAGTCTCATAGCGATCAGACTTGTCGTTTGATCGTGCGGGCTCGAAACGCGTAGAAATCAATTTAATGAATTCAATTTGAAATTAAGCTGAATTTAAAAGCTAACTTCTTCATACAATGGAATTAGGACTTGAAACCTATTCCATTGAATTTACAAATATCGAAAACATCTATTTTGATATATGGGATGACCCATTTTCGTTTCGAAAGCGGAACTGGCTTTTCGGGTCATTATTTTCGTTTCGAACAAATTAGATATATTCATTCTTTCTTATCGGGCCTTGTCCATATAAATAGACTTTGTTCCTCAAACCCTAGTAACCATTCGGTTATTCTGTATGTACAATTCTATCTTCCTATTCCTTTCTTCCAATGGCAGAAACAAAATTCCAATTATAAATCCTAAACCAATTTCAAAACTCAAACTCTCCAAATCGTAGCAAACTATATGTCGTTGGAAAGCTCTCGATGAGCGTAATCTACTACAGCGATTCATTTTTCAGTTGGGTGCATCGTTAGATCAGAAATCGAAGATGAACCTCGGCCATCGAAATTAGGTTTTCGCGATCCAACAATGGAACTTCATCCGATCGACGATCAAAAGGTGGCGTTGGGAAGATAGCGTCGAGTAGGCCTTGGAGATGTCGTTCGTTCATGCTGGAGGCTTTGGGATTCGCCAGAAAATTTGAATAAAGGGGGCGGTGGCGCTGCCATTTTGGGCATACTTCAGGTGGTCGCTACTACACCGAAGGGGCGGCCAGTGATGGGTTTCGTGGTGGTGCTGTCGAATCTCGAGTCAGTGGTGGCGTGAGGCAGGGATTCATGGTCAATGGCCAGGTTCGTGGCAGCTGTAGTGGAAATCACGTTCGAGAAGGCTGAACTAGAGTTTCGTGAGCAATAAAAGATGCTGACGTGTATATTTTTATTTTATTATTTTATTAATTTATATTATAAAGCGTATAATGTTCTGATGTGTATATCTTTTACGTACGAGGTCGGATTCACGCGCGGTTTTTTCCGATGCGATCGTATCGAAATTCCAAACATTATGGAACAGGTTTGGACGAATTCTAAGACTGTTGAAAATATGGGCTATAATTGGATTTTAAATCAATTTGAAATCAAAGGTGAGTGTTTTAACCCACTCACAACTACTAAATTGTCTTATGTTAGTTAAATTAAATTTATGATGTGATTAGAAATTGATTGGTTGATTGTTTTGTATATTTAAATTGTCATTCCAATTAAATATGACTTTTATTACATTTAATCGTTATTTAATTTAATATTGAAATTTAATTGTCAATTGAATACCTATTGATGATAATCAGTTAATTGATGTATTTATTGGTTGATTGAATGGTGATTGTGATGGATGTTTGATTGTTGATATTGAATGACTGGATGTTATATTTATATTGTTATAACACTACAAGTTCCCTTGGTTTATTGTTAGAAAATCCCTATGGGTTGAAATGATACATACCCAAATGATTTATAGATTAGGGAAAAATCGTTATGGGTTGAAATGATAAACCCGAGCGATTTTATGGATTTTGAATTTTATTTGGGATTGCGGGTTGAAATGATATATATCCGTAAATATAAAATATTTGCGGATTGAAATGATAAATATCCGTATCACTTGACCATAGCGTAGAAAATTAAATACGGACACCGGATTGGTTAAATTAAATAATTTTAAATCCTTAAATTTTGAATTTAGTTAAATGATATTTTGAAGAAAAATTGATTTATATAAACTGAATTATTTTTGAAAATCCGAGTTTTAAATGTTGAAATTAGAATTGGTTTAAATTAAAATTTTAAAGTTAGATTTGATGTATAAATGAAATTTATCGAAATTGAGTTACTGAAATATTTGAATATTTAAACTTCGAAATCTGCTAAATTTGAAATAGTTTAAATTTATAGTTCGAACATGGATTTGAAATCGATGTTGATTAAATGGTTATAAATGAGAATCTGAACTGAAAGACAAAATTTAGTTTGTTGATTTGAAAGCTGGACATGGTCCAGATGTGTTGAAATGAAAGAAATAGTTTAATTTCATACTAATTTCAAATTTATTATTTTAATATAAACTGTTTAAAAATATATTATTTTAACAATCCTGATTATTAAGATTTTCAAACTACTAAACTATTTTAATCTATTTTGAACTATTTTAATTAAATTAAACTATTTTAATTTATTTTAAATCTATTTTAATCTATTTTAAATCTATTTAACCTATTTTAAATCTATTTAAACCATTTTAAATATATTTAAACTATCTTAAATCTATATAAAACTATTTGAATCAATTTTTAAACTATTTTAAAGTATTTTAAACTATTTAAAAATTTATTTTAAACTATGATAAACTATTTATAACTATCTAAACTATTTTCTAAATTTCAGACTGTGTAAAGTGGAAGTGTTTAGATTTAAATCCTTGATTTAAAAGCGAATATGGTTAAATGATGTTATAACCTAAGTTAGGATTTAAATGACATATTTGAGTAAGTATGATGACTATGAAATGAGGATTTAACCTATTTGGTCGATATGATTTCGAAAGTGAATATGATTTCGAAAGTGAATATGATTTCAAAAGTGATATGGTTTGAATTGAATATGATATTTTGATATCAATTATGAATTGGTTTTGGAAATGTAAAAGAACCATCCGGTGTGAAATAAGCGTTTGGTTGTTAAAGAGACTAGGATCAGATATTGTTATACTCTTTGCCAATACCAAAAACCACTTTAACAACTGTGTAGGTGATGGAGATTCCAGAATGAAGTAGGATGGTTTGGCGAACGATTCTGTATAAGGTATTATCGTAGCCCTAACTCCCGCGAGTCAGCTTGATGTGGCTAAAACAGGAGCCATGTCGGGCCAAGTGAGGTCGCTCCTCCTATCGGGCACATTTCTTCGATACCATATTATGACTTTGTGATTGATTTGGTGGCCACCCCTCGATTTGATTGTGGGAGTGTGTTCCGAGGTGGGCGGTAGTAGCTGCTATGCATTACCACCAGTCCAGATCCGCAAAACGGTAGTATCCTACCCTAGGCATTGCCTCGCATGCCTTGTCACATGCCTAATCGTGCCCTCTATGAGTTTGTTTTATACCATACCTATGGATTGCCCTCTGATAGCCCTCCAGTTTACGGAGGAATTACGGTATTATATAGACTACGGTAATATATAAAAATGTGTTAAGGGTGATATGGGTAACGCCTTAGCGGTATTTTAATACTTTACTGTAGACACTATTATAATAGCGTATTGTACTATGTATGTAGATAGTTTAACGGATCCTTAGGAGATGGAAATCCCAAACACCTCTTAAGTTATTACATGCATATTAGACACTGGATAAGAGATGTCAAACCTCGTAAACATCTCTGAAGCCGTCACACTCATATTTATTTACTGTTGATTTAACTTATATAAGATCTTTTAGTTCTGACTTGAGTGTTTTGTCTTTTCATTACGCTCGGGTCAGTCTGAGCTTTTCAGTGTATTGAAGACCATTTATCTCTGGAAGACGAAGACAAATATTTGTACACTATATTATTTTATCTATCCCACTGCATCATGTTGTTCCGCTGCGTTTTATTTATTTCTGTTGTATGTAACTCTGATCTATATTGTAGAAGTGTAATTAAATGTTATTTGTAAACAACTTCATGAACTGTTTTTTTTATTTTTATATTTTGTCATTCCACCGTGAGATTCTGTGATTTGTTTTTCTTTCTTTCCTCTTCTTATTCTTATTTACCCCATAACAATCCTCCCTTTTGAATGGTTTGAGTCTGACATGTGTGGTTTATTGTCGATTTAAACCGTCCAAAAAGGTGGGTCGTTACATTTGGTATCAGAGCTAGGTTTAGAGATAACCTTAGCTTTGTGGGGTCTGACTCATTGGAGATAGGGTAGTAATACCCTAGAATGAGTCGTTCAGTGTATATATATGAGAGAGCATACTTGTTAGTGTTATAAAATGTTTTTATATTGTGTTAATTTGTTCTGTTTATTATTTATAAATTCTGGTCGGTACATAGGACCATATGGCATCGATAGGGATTTCTAAACACTTAATAGGGCAGACCGACACAATATTGTTTTGGAAATATAGGTAAATGAAATAATTTTACCTAGTATTATATTTCGTATATTTAGAATAATTTTTATAAATGGATGAAGTTGTATGTAATATGTTTGTTTGTTAGGTAGTGAAATTTTATAAATCTTGATTGTAAAATAGGATTTACAAATAAAGTAAATAAGAACTGAAAATTTGAGAACTTAAGTTTCGGGTTTTGAAATTTGCGACGACCCGGAAATTTAGCAATATTATTTTAATAAGAATTTAATATAAATAATTAAAATATAAACTAAAACAGATATCTGTATATGTATCGGTGGAAGTAATATATGATCCAGAAATATAAAATAAAGGGGTTGTAAATATTCAAAATAAATCCAGTTTTTTTTTTCACACTAAATTAAAATAAAGCTCTACTATTCAAATTTTTGATCTATGTATATATAATTGATGTAACTTGGAGAATAATAATTGATAATAAAGTGTAAAACAAATTTATGATAAAAATAAATATATATAAATTAATATGAGTATATAAATAAATAATAAATAGGAAATTAAATGTTGGATAGTTTAACTTCAAAAAGAAATAAATAGCATTGATGTTAAGTAATATCTCAAATAAATTTATGGTCAAGTAAACTATAAAATAAACATAAACGAATTCTAGAAATATCTATATAATTGGAATACAAGTAAGCATGAGATGAAATAAGGTAAAGGAAGTAAAATGAACCATGTGTACATAATAATAATAAGGATAAGTTGAAGCTTATGAAACAAGACAACCTGTATATGAAATGTGCTCACAATATAGTGTATATAAGTGTACATAATGTAACTATTTATAAACATGGAATAAGATGAAAACTTGAATCAAGACAAGTTTAATTAATGCTGCACACCACAAATATCACTTCAGCCTCCATTGAAGAAAAATCTCTCTGACCAAATTTATCAAAAAATCTATTAGTACAATACACTTCAGCTGTACACATTTCTTTTATATACCATCTCTTACTTCCATTTCGTTCATCAAATAAACTGAGTATCATATTTAAAGTTATGTTTGAGAGAGCAAGCTGCAACCTGTAAACTAAATTCAGCACTACATCACCAACAACTACATCAACAAAACAATTTACAGCTACTACTTCTATTATCATCAACAAACAAGATCAAGCTGTTTTCTGTAAAGCAGGAAGTGAGCTCTGTTTAAAAACTTTTCTCAGGTGAGTAAACTTTTTTTTAATTTAAAAGTTAAGAAGGTAATCCGAGGTTGCTATATTAGAGTAGTATCTGTGTTTATATGAGTGTGATCAGAGGTACATGCCTGTGTCTGTTATCTTTTCTGTTTGTTACAGGATTTTTCAGTTTAAACAAAAAAAAAATCATTTTTCTCTTCCTCTAATTTCATATAAAGTTTGGTCTTCCAACATTAAATGTTTGTTTAGGCCTAAAATTTACTAATGAAAATGAGTTAAGCAAATATATTTAGCAGCTTATCGGGGAAATGGGATTTGGTAGGAATTCTTTTACACATGTTAAAAATAAACTACTTTATTTTACTGTTTCAAGACTATAACGTGAATCCATTTTAAAAGTTAGGATTTTTAAGACAAAAATCAAAATTTTTAACATTAAAAGGAATGTGAATTTTGGGAATGTCTGAAATTGGGTTTTTTGGTGATTTCTGGTGGCCGGAGCATTAGGGGTGGTCTTGAACATCACCGGAGATGGAGTGAGGTCGGGTGGTCCAGGCAAAAATATCTGGAGGCTGGGTATGTTGCAAAGGCGTCGGCGGCGGTCGAGGCAAGTTTTTAACCCTAATTTTAGTCAAGTCTGGGAACGAGATCAAGTTATCGGCTCTGGTAGTTCGAGTTGCATCGGACCAAGTGGGAGGGCTGTGTGGATGACTGGAGGATGTGGGACCGGAGTCTCAGGATTTCTGATGGTCGGCGATGTGAATGTGAGGAGTTTTCAGACGAAGTGGGTTTGTTCCAGGTAGGTCGGGTTGCTCAATTGGGTTCCAGTCGATTTAGTGGGACCTGGGTGGTCGGAATCGGTTGAGAGGAGCGTGGTTGTTGTGTCGGCGACGACCACGATGGTCGGAGATGCCCCGACTATTTGTGCACGTGTATGTGTCACTGTTCGTGTACGTTACAGCTTTGTGTTCGTAGCCTCTGGAAGGAGGTGCTGAATGCTCGAGTTCGTATGCGAGTCTTTGGGTTTTGGCTCGAGTGAATGTAGGGGTTGATGTCTGGGCTCGGTTGTTTTAAAATAACCAGGCTTGCGAATTTTAAATAAACTATTATCAGCTTTAAATTTTATTAAACTAAGTTAAGAAGGAAGGGAAGTTCTCGAGTTTATCTCGAAGTAGGCCCAGGATTTAACTTGAAGTAATTTAGAACAAGTTTGAATTAAATTGAAAGCAGATTTAAAAATTTAAAGGTAAATCAAGTTTGAACTAATTTAAATAATTTCTCTATATGATAATGTTTTTAAAATACGTGGGTTAAGAAAGTTGTATGTCTTGTTTAGCTTAAATTTAATTAAGATCTTAAGTGTTTAGCTTAAGTTAGAAATAAAAATCAAAGAGTAATTAATTGAGGAAATTAATTAAGGGAAGTTAATTAAGAAGTGTGATTAAGTAAAAGATAATTAATCTACGTAAGGATAATTAATTTGAGAAATTAAGCAGGGGTAAATGATATTAATATGAATAAGTGGAGGTTAATTAATTCATGTAATTAATTAAAGGCTAATTACTAAATGTAAATAAAATAAAATTAAAAGGGGAATAATTAAGGGATGATTAATTAATGGCTGTATTAAATTCATGTTCAAATAAATTAGAAAGGGCATGACCAAATGAACCGTGCTTATAAATGATGGAATGTTATTGTATGCATTGGATTATTTGGTATTTTCTGATAATGAGTTCTATGTGATATGTGATGTTTGGGTTGGAATGTGATAATATGGTTGTCTATCTGTGGTGGATGACAATATGAATATGTAATGTAAAATCATTAGGCTGGAATATTGTGAACCCTTAAACTAAGTGAGGATGCTTAGAATTGGATATGTGAAATAAGTTTTGACTTAGTACGAACTCGTAGTGAGATACGAGTTACCCTTAGTTTTGAGTAAGATTTGCACTAGTATTTCATAATATATAGGTTTACTCACGCTGGTTTATAGCCTGACCCGGGTGTTACTTTGACGTAATGCTCGGGTCAGACCGAGTATTACAAATTTTCAGGTAAGGACGTTCTAGAGCTCAGGAGACGAGCTGGATGGCAGGAACGTATGGAGTGTTTCTGCTATGATATATTGTTGTATATTTGGACATGTTGATTATATATGTCCAGTGTTTGAGAATATGTTGTAACTCTGATGTATTAAAGTGTAATTTGACTGATACAGTATTCTTTGTAAACTGATATTATTTGATATTATATTTGATCCGCTGCGATTTGTGAGAATCAGTGTTGTGTTTCTGTTCCTTCTTCTTCTATCTCTTTCTTCTTTCCCTAACTATCTGGAATTTTCGTGACCGAAAATTTCGGGTCGTTACAGTTGGTATCAGAGTGAAGGTTAAGCGAAAACCTTGGCTCTGGTGGGTGTACTCATAAGGATAGGGTCAATAGTACCCTAGAATGAGTTGAGTGTATATATATATGAGAGCGTACTTGTTATTTTCTTATATAAAGATTTTAAATGATTTTATATAAGATTATATTTTGATATATAAAGCAATAATTATTTCCAATAAAATTAAGATAATTGGTTGATAACTTATTAGAATTAAATTTAGTGGTAATGAAAATATAACCATTTTCAGCTGAGCTAAAGTGTTTGGAGAGTGAATGGATGAAGAGTTAAAGAGTTAGAGTAATAAGTAGGGTTAGTGGGCTGAAACCCAAACCCAAAAATCCCAACAGAAAATAGCAAAATTCAACTCACTCCAAACATATCGAAGCTTATACTCAAAAAATTTGCAAACACCATTTTGAAGTCAATGGAAGTGATCCCGAGTCCCAATTCGGCCGTTTGCAAAAAGTAACATTTCGAACTTAAATCCGACTAACGACGCTATATTTAAATAAAATATTTAAATATAAAATCGTAAAATATGCGGGTTGTTACAGTCTGCCCAGCTAATTTGGCTGCTGGTAGTGTACTTTTATAACTGATGTGGGACATCATCTATAATTAGTACCTATGGTGGACATGAGATTAGCGCCAATTTTGTAGGGTAAGGCTACCCAGCTAATCTGGCTACCAGCATCTACAAATAGTTGGACTAATGTGAGATGTCGTTGTTAAGTTACATGGCATATGGATGAGGAAGTTCCAGTAGGAGTCTGCTTCAGGTTGAGGTATTAAGTGTTTGATTTAGGGTCTGCCTCCTCCGTAATAAGAAGTATTAATTGTCTTGAGGAATTTCTTTAAATGATGTAGGCAATCCTAGGATGGACCTGCTTCAAGGTTGAGGTATTAAATTACTATTCTTGGGTCCGCCTCTTTCCTATTCGAGAAGTATTAAATGGTCAGGATTATCTTTTAGGTGCGGTAGTGGAATCTGTGGAGGAAGTCGGCTTTGGGATTGAGGTATTGAATGGCTTTGGAGGATTTATTTTTCCCCTCTTTAAGAAGTATTAAGTGGCCTTATAAGATTTCTTACGATGACAGATACGAATTACCAGGGTGGAGTTTGCCTTGGGTCTACGTATTAAATGGCCAGGGTCCGGCTAGGGTCTAGGTATTGAATGGCTGAAGTCTACCTATTTCCCATCTAAAAGGTCTTAAGTGACTCAGGTACTTTCTCTCACATCGTTAGGGTATGGTATATGGGAGATGGGTATTTGAGCCCAATATACTACATAGTTCGTTGCACCCGCGTTATAGTTATGAAGTTGGATTGGAAGTTAGAGATACATTATGTAACAACCCGCAGCCCAGTGGGCTTCCCTAAATCAAAAATCCAAGTCCACTAAAGTACGGATCGTTGGTTTGATATCTGCAAATAAAACAAAATAATGCGTATCAGAGCACTAATGACATAACTCATAGCGGAATAACAAAATATAATAAGTCACGTAGCTACTGACCAAGGTTTACACTTCCGCAGTCTAGTATCCTGTTAGCATCGAACATGCCTAATACCAGTACATGCCCTTTATGTTGTCCAGTGGATTGTAACGAGGAGGGGGTAAGAACAACGTTCTAGTGACTGACAAAATTATACACTTTATACATAATACTAGTTTATGTCGATTGTTCTTTATCACTTGTTATGTCTTTTAATATTAATTAGTCGTTTTGACTCCACGTTCGCGTACAATCCATCTCATGTATATGTAGTGGATTATAATTACAGACATATATATATAAATAGTATCACGATTCTCCATTTGACCTAAATACTATCCCCGCTAGTATCCCTAAATCAGTACCCCATCAGGATCCATTGCCCTTGCCGTATCACGATCTTGTTGCTATGCATATTGAGGGACTCTTATAGTGCTAAATGACGGCTTTTCAAATATTTTGCCATACTCTATTTCGCTTTGCGGATTTACTACTTGTTAGCTTCCTATTGTGGACTTAGCTCCACTGACTACCCCATTCAATTTGAAAGATCTCTTTATGGTTTAACTAGCCTTGCCCTAACAAACAAACTAGCAAACAACTATGACTGCATTACCCAATTTGGCCTACCCTAGTAGGAGGCGTAGCCTAATTAGGTGTTACCCCGTCTTTCCCGTTGACCGCTAAGAACTGATGACATTCTCACCCTATGACAGCCCTACTCCTGATTTAGTACCAACAAATGCCGTCATAGTGCCCAATCCAGCTGACCATCCGATTTAGATTGCCTATTGCAATCAAGAAAATATCCCTTCTTTTCTATTTTTGAACAAACTCTCTATCTATTGGGGGTATTTCTTCAGCCATACGCAAACATGGGTCCTATGGTTGGATATGTCCCACATCAGTTTGATGATACACAACCGTTGGTAGCTCCTTGCGATATGCAGGCTTCTATTATGTAACACTACTGACATTGCATTCCAAGCCATACTAATGACTAATGTCATTCTATTCATACTAAGTTATTTACATACATATATATTCCACGCCCGTCATAACGTATCTTTGAATATACATCTATTTAACTCTTACTTTTCTTTACTTTCAATTATTGATGATTAATAAATCTTACATAACTTAGTTTTGATTTATTCTTTTCATTTACTATCATTTGTTATCCATTTCTAATTTATTGACTTAAGTGTCATTTATTATTTCCCTTTCGTTCATCATTATTGGATGAAATCTCCCTTTTCATTTTAACCAGTATCTCTCTTTAGTTGCCTATTTAGACTTACTACTTTCCTATTCATTCAACTGCACCTTCTTTGTTTACCGTTTGTTTCCTACACCATCTTAAATTGCTTACTTAGGTTTCCCATTTAAATTGTTTTTTATTATTCCCATTTACATTACTTTAGTTATACCTAAGGAGTTTTATAACTTAATACATCAGAATTACTTTTTTCCCATAGGAAACTATTAACACTATAATTTTCTATAAAGTACTTAAAAGAGGACTTTTGTTATGTGTGAAATAACAAGGAAATATCTTTTATTTTTCTATTGGAATAGACAGTGCAAAATACGATAATTTCATTATTTTGTAGATCCCTTCATTTTTGTTTGCATTCCTTGTAATTTTCAACCAATATACTTTTATCTGTACTTTTAGACAATTTATAGAAATTCACATTGTTGCGCAATTCACTCCAATGTATTGAAATATTGTCTGATTCCCATATAATTTATAATCAATTCTAATTTATGTTTAACAATCTATATAAACTAACCAAATATGGAATCCTAATATGATTTTATTACCAAGTTATTTATAAATATAAGGACTATTTATACCCCTTACTTTTCAAATCTTATAGTATACAATATCTACCAATTTTATGGATTCACATAACTTATATGCATATTTTCCATGATTATTATGAATATTTAAGTATCCCATTCATGATTTATGCCAATTCTTTACGTGTATAAAATTAAATATCCACTTCATTATTTATATCTAGGCATAGATGAAATAGATTTACAACGATATAAATTCAATATTATTACAAAGTATGTAATTTCTCACTCACCTCTTTTTAGCTTCTTCTTCAAATTTAGATCCATTCCCTTTTTATTTGACTCCCTCTTACTTTAAGTCCAACATATAAAAAAGATATATACCTATTAGAATTACAGATCCGGGGAAATAATTGAACTAAATTTAGATTTATGTTTAAAATTCATGATTTACCTTTGTTTCTATGTTCTGAATCGATCCTATTCTTCTCTTCTCGTATTCTCTGCATATGTATAATAGTTTGACTACTTTTGGAATTTTAGAATTCCGAGGAGAATAGAAAATGACAGAATTGTAGTGCATAGTAAGTTTACTACATATTAGGATTAAGTTAGCTGTTAATTTATAGAGGATAGGGACTAATTTGGAGCATTAGATTTAGTTTAGGAAATTTTCAGATCCACCTTGAACGCACACCACTAACTTGACAGCAAAGAAAAAAAATTGGATCAATCAACTCCGTTCGATTGCATGTACATTCATAAATTTTTATACGTCAAGGTCGACTGTTCATGACCTTGGGTCGAACACTACCAATTGACCTGGTGCGCCTTGGGTTGACCGTGGTATTTTTTTTATGGCGATTAGTTAGCGTGCGCGATTTGCTAATTATACTGCTTGATTTCTTTACGTTCATTCCTTATTTGATTAACCGTTATAATTTATTTCCCTAAACATTTATTTTCCCTAGATTTTATTAACGATAACATTCCTTAACGTGTAAGCTTCCATTAACGTTATCAATTAATCGTTTAACTTTTTTTATTGTCATAACTATATATATATAATTATTCCGATTCAAAAGGTTCAAATGTTAATAACCTTTTCGTTTGAACTCTGATCGAAAAGCTTTATATATAAAAATTAATCAGAAAATCATCACGAACCTAATGGTGCACATTTCGTAGCCAAATTCTAACGTTTATAAAAATTCTATTTTCAGCGTTATCATTTATTAATTAATTTCTTTTAATTAATTGTCGTTAAATTATGGGATGTTATATTCTCCCCTCTTAAAAGAATTTCGTTCCTGAAATTCCTCTAAGATCGAAAAATGTAACATAACGTACAACCATACTAAACTAACAAATCAATTAGTGTACAACTAATTTTGCAACCAATCGTGTACAAGTGAATAGTGCATCAGAACATATATGATATGCATAGTTAATTCCATATTTCCATCTTTTTTCCTCTTTGGTCCCCAACTTCCCACTGTACGTTGGAACCTTCTCTTTGCCCCTGATACTTTTCCAACTTTTCCAAATATAGTTTGCATAGTTAATTTTATTAATTTAAAGTTTTAAAAAGGGGGTTGTTTCAAAATCAACTTTTTATTTGCCTATCAACAAGGTATATAGGAAAAGATTTCATAACTAAAACATCTTCCTCGTCACTAACTGTATTTTATTTTAATGTTATTTCTACTGCACAGTAAAATCCATACTAACCAACTTGTCAACTATTCCCCATGTCAAGTATGTGGCATTTTCAACAATTGATTTCTTCCTTTTCTGCTTAAAAATATTTTTATATAACTTTTTGAAATATCGTCAAACATTTTAAAATTTAAAATTTTCATCATAAAATTTTCAAAACTTCTCACAAAGGTATTTTATTTTTCAAAACCAAGAATTTGGAACAAAATATTCAAAAGTATACATACATACATACATATACATACATACATACATACATACATACATACATATATACATATATATATATATATATATATATATATTCTCAAAGTAATTTATGCCACATCTCATGAAATTGAAGTTTAGTCAATGGTCTAACGTTCTAGTGGACTTCACCTATTTATGCGGTTATTTTTTTTTTTGCTTCAAAACTTTTCTTTTGTTTATAATAGCAACTAGCACATAAGTCCAATTATAAATTTTAGCTTTTAAGGTAGGGACATTGATCCGTGGCTATGCAACATTCTTTTCCTGTCCTCCGCTTATTGAAATTTATTTCCCCAATATTTCAAAACTTACAATCTTATTTCATTTCTGTTTTAATAGTCAATTAAATAAATTTTCTTAATTTTTAATCTCTATTATTTTCTTTTCTTTCTGCATTAGTTGACTGTCTTTTCTAAAATTTCATCATCTTGTTGTTTTCCTATAAAATTGTGGCCCACACCGAAAACACATAAAAATGAACATTTCCTATTATATTATATGCACTTGAACACCCCAATAAAGACAATGTGTGATAACCCGGATTTTTCGGACATCTGTTAATTGATAATTAACCGGATTGAATTAATAAAATACTAATTTATAAGTGAACAAATAGAATTCTGATATATATATATAGGTATATAGATGAATTTGATTTATAATAAATGCTTATCGGATAATCTCCTGTTATAGTTATTGAAATTTGATAATACTTATTTAATGACCTTCTTTTATAGTTATTCAATTTGGCAAAATTTATCTTTTACTAAATGGTTAGCTATGGTTTAAATTCAAATATTAATGTTCAAAGCTATTGAAGATAAATTCCATATTTTACAACAACAAAGATAGCCTATGTGTATATGTGATTATTTATTTAGTATAATTAGATTTCAATCATTTTCTTTTAAAAATGTATACATATATAAAGATAAGAGTATGATTCATAAATTAAAAATGATGTAGGGGTTTAACACATAATTTATAATATAAATTGAGACAAGGATTTAAACATAAAAATACAAATGTGTGACAAATGTTTAATAAGAAAAATATAAATTATAAGTGTAAGCTAAAGGAAATAGGTAATAAACAAGTGTAGCTAGTGGCTTAATTTCTTTTAAACTAAAATATAAAAATAAAAATAAAGAAGATGTATAGAAAAGAAGTAACCAGGCTATACACGTTTCTCTCAAATTTTCTCATCTCTTTTTCTGAAAGAAAAAAAAAATAAGAAAATAAATATCTGTTTCAAAATCAAAACCTGGAAAATAGAAATCAAGTTTGCAACCTGATTCAAGCAATTCAAGTTAAACTCAAATGTAAAGCAAAGACACCACTGTATCAAGCAAAGAATCTCAGATCTAAGCATGGATCATTTTAATAGCTGAATCAAAGTTTCAGTTAAGATCAAAATCATCAAAGAATAGATCAATTACACAAACAAGGATCAGTTCAAATCAAAAGAAATACAAGTTCAGATCAGGTTGAAAACCTGTCCTCTGTCCACCATTTCACAGGTGAGTAAACACTTTATCATAAAGATTAGATAATTATCTAATTGCATGTGAAACCTGGGATGATCACTGTTCTATATGTATGTATATAATTAAGCCTCTTTATGTATATATGAATGCTTATCAGTTGAATTAAAAGCCTCTGTTCTAGTTTCCAGTAAGTAAACTACCAAAAACTTTAGTATATAACTTGGTATTTGTGATAGATATTTGAAGTATGATGTGGAATCTGCTTGTATGGTTTTGTGAATATGACTGCATGTTTGTAAATATATGTGACCATGCCTATATATAAAAGAAATTACCTCTGTCCTTACTTTACAGGTTTGAAACCTGTTCAAAAATGTAAATCAATCCACCTGAACCTTTTTAGGATTTAATATCTGAATGAAAAGTGTGCACATATGTGTAATATCATTTAGAAAAATAGATTCAGATGAAAATATTGATTTAATATTTTTAAATTTGGATATTACAGTGATGTTCAACTTCAAGACAGAAAAACAATTACCCAAATTTCATGTTTCAAGTATATAACCTAGTTCGTATTTGGAAATTATGAATTTTGATTTAAAAATCAAGATTTTTAAGTTTATATTCATGGAGAAATTTCGAGATGAACTGAAATGGTACTTTTTGAAAATTCCGGCGATCAACATTGAAATGGGTATCGTGCTCGAGTTTGGGAATAGCCTGGGTGGTAGAGATTCTCGGAAAAATGGTAGATAAATTTATCGATCATCGTGACATCGGATTTTAGATGATGTAGGGTTTAAGGATGTTGGGTTTTCGTGTTTGCTGCATGGCCGTGGGGTAACCGGAGGTGATCGGTTTGGGTTTGATCGAAGTAGCGTGGTGTGCTGAAGCTTTAGATAGGGTGGCGTGTGTTCAGATGAACGGAGGCGATGGTCAGAGGGGGGGTTATGTCATTCGTTTTGTTTCCAGTGGGTTGTCGAATTTCTCAAATTCGTGTTCGTCGTCAATTCAAAGAGCTGGGGGGTCGGAGTAGCTGCCGTGGTCGTAGGCGACTTGTGGAGGAACTCGGCGACGATCAGGGATGGTCAGAGTGTTGGTGCACGTGCACGTACACGGTTGCGTGTATCTGGAAGACTTGGGTTTGGGGAAGAAAGCGAATGCTCGGGTGTTTGTTCGAGAAAAATCGAGTTTTACTCGAAGTAGGACGAAACGTGGGTAGCTTCGAGTTTTGCTTCGGGAATTCTTTGGGTTTTACTCGGGTTTTTGCAAGTTTTAAATAAATTATGTTAACCAAGTAAATAAGAAGTAAATTGTTACCAGATTTTAAATATAAAGCTTGAACAGTTTTGAAGGTATGTTAAAATGAATGGGTGGTGTCTTAATTAATATAGATTAATTAATTAAGAATAAAAGAATAAATACTTAATGAAGTAATTTATGGATGTGATTAATTAAAGTGAATTTAATTAATGTAATTAATTTGAATTAATTAATTAGATTGATTAAATTAGGATAATCACTTTGAATAGCTTAAGTATAACTACTTAATGTAATTAATGAAGTATATTTACTTAATGTAAGTAATAAATGGAAAATTACTGAATGTAATGAATTAAGGGAAATTACTAAATGGAAATAATTAAATAAAAGTAATTAAAGTTTAATTACTTAGTGTAATTGATAAAAAGAATAATTACTTAATTAATTAAAGGATAGTTAATTACTGAATGTGATTAATTTATGGATAATAAATGAATGTGTTTAAATAAAAGATAATTACTTAATGTAAGTAATTATAGAATAATTACTTGATGTAATTAATTAAGGAATTTAATTAATGTAATTAATTATAATATAATTAATTTATGAAAGTAATTAAGGGTTGAATATTATTAATGGTTAAAGAATAATTAATTTATGTAATTAATTAGAGAATTAATTACTTAATGCAATGATTAATAAATTAATGTAATTAACTAAAGGATTAGTTAATTAATGAAAGTAATTAAAATTACTTAAGGTAAGTAATTAAATGATAGTTAATTAAATTAATTAATTAATGGTTAATTAATTAATGTAATTAATTTAAGAATAATTAAGTAATTAAAGGATTAGTTAATTAATTAAAGGAAATTAATTAATGATTAGGTAAGCAGGATTTAAATGGTGATAAAGTAATTAAATTAATTTATTTAAATTTATTTGAAATAATGTGACAAATAAATATTGCTTATGAATGATTGAATAATATTGTATACCTTAGATGGATAATATCTCTGATATATGATGTTATGATATGTTTGGTTTAACTGTGATAATATGGGTATCTATCGATGATGGATTACTGTGTAAATGTGACATCCTGTATTTAAAGTTTGAATTGTATTCCATTTGAATAACTTTGTTAAGATGACATTGGATTCGAAGAGACAGGAGTCGGGTATTAGTTAATACCCGAAACCACTTCGATTTGAAATCTTCTATAATTCTTTATAGATTAATATGTGAAATCAAATAGGCCAGTTTGGGATAATATGGATCATTTAAACTAAGTTGTATACTTAGATAGTGTTCTGTGAAAATAAGTGTTGACTATATAAGTTGTTTACTTATAGTAAAGTACGAGTTACCCCGGGTTTAAATAAGTTCTATGAATTGAAATTCCATGTTAGATAAGTTTACTCACGCTGGTTTCCAGCCTGACCCGGGTGTTACTTTGATGTAATGCTCGGGTCAGACCGAGTATTACAGATTTCAGGTAAGGACGTTCTGGAGCTCAGGAGGCGAGCTGGATGGCAGGAACGTATGGAGTGTATTCCGCTGTGTATATGAGACTGTGTAGTCTGTATAGATTGTAGTCTGGAACAAGTTGTATAACTGTCCAGCTCATGTATAAATGGTTATAACTCTGATGTATTAAATTGTAATTGACTGATACAATTTTCTTTGTGTAAAGAATATTATTTGATATTATATTTTATCCGCTGCGAATGTGAGAATCTGTGTTTTGCTCTGTTCTTTCTTCTATCTCTTTTCTTTTTCTTCTAACTATCTGGAAATTTCGGGTTCGAAATTTCCGGGTCGTTACACTTGGTATCAGAGCAGGAGGTTAAGCGAGAACCTTGGCTCTGTTGGGATTACTCGTTAAGGATAGGGTCAATGGTACCCTAGAACGAGTTGAGTGTATATATATATATAAGAGCGTAATTGTTATTTTCATATATAAGGATTTCAAATGATTTTATATAAGAATATATTTGATATATAAAATGATTTCTTTTTAATAAATAAGTTAATTGGTTGTTAAATTAAGTGGTAATAGAAATACAACCAATTTGAAATTAAATGAAGATAAGTTTGAAATGGATTCAAACTAAAATTAAATTCTTGAATTTGTAGAAGTGTTATCAAGAATAAAGATAATAATGAATTGGTTTCCAGATATGATAATCTTGGTTATTATCATAAATGGTAATTGTGTTTAATAATGAAATGTTGTAAATGAGTAAGCAAAATAAAATGTTTTAGGGAAGTAAAACATTTAGGCAAGTATGACTTGTAAATTGAAGTGGGTTTTAAATTGTGAAGTTTTAAATCCAGAAAACTTGAAATTATTTTTAAATTAAAACCAGAGATGGTTTAAAAAATTTTAAGGTATAACTTGGTGTATAAAGAAAATGTATATATAAGGATGATTTGAAATAACTCTTAGTGTTGAGTTTTAAATTGGAATGTGATATGAAAACCCGAAGTGATAAGTTTTTGAATTTATAAGTGGGAAGATTATTATTATAAGGTTTAAAATTTGTATGGGAATTCAAATTAGGTCAAGATGACTAAATTAAATTGAATTTAACTTAAGGGAAGTTAAATGAGTTTAGAATGAACAACTTGAATTGGAAATTTCAAGATGAAATTGAAATTTATCTTGGAAAGTTAAAAATGGTGAATTTGATTTGTTTGAATGAATGAAGAAATGGATTGTAATAATATATCCATTATTGAGATAAATTAAAATTAAACCTTAATTTGAAATTAAGGATATGAAATTCCTTTTAACTTAAGATTTGAATGTTAAGAATTGAATTTGTAACTTAAAATTGCTTAAGAATCAGTTTCGAAGTTGGAAGATAAAAATTAGGCAATAAATTGAATTTTTGAAGAAAATTTCTTTGAACTTTTAATTTGAACTTTAAAATAAGTTAAGTAATGATAATTTTAAAATGGAATTTTGAAATTTGGATTCATAATTAAATGGTTTAAAGATTTAAGTTATTTAAATTAAAATAAAGGTTGATTGATTTAAAAGTAAGGGTTAATTTGACTTAAAGGATTAAATCAAATTTAAAAAAAAATGTTTAACTCGAATTTATATAATTCGAGATGATTTTAAGTTGGGATTTGAATAGAATTAGTTCAAATTAAATTTGATTTGAATTAATTTAGAATTGTGATTGAAGACGGATAAGCATAAGTTTAAATGGTAAATTAGAATTGAAATGATTTGAAATTGAAGCTAGTTCAATTTGAAATTAATCCAAATTGATTTGAAATAATTTGGTATTGTGATTAAAGTTGAATAAAGTTTAAAAATCAAATGAAATTTGATTTAAATTTGGAAAGGAATTAAGGTTAATTCAACTTGAATTGGGATTAAATCAATTTCAATAGAAATTGAAGTATTGAGTTAATTTAAATGGAAGTAGAATTTAAATTGAATTGATGGGAAATTAATTGGAAATGGAGATTGGGAAATTAAACAGTTTGGCTCTGGATTATTTTCAAATAAATTGTTTTAATACAAATATATTTTTTCAAACTATTTACTATATAATTTTTCTTCTTAAACCCCAAACTATCTTATAGTTATTTTACAATTATTTTGGAACTATTTAACTATTTTGAAACTGTCTTATAAACTCATTACTATTTTTCAGTTACTTATATCTAATCACTATTTTAAAAACTATTTTGCAATTATCTAACTATTTTATAACTACTTAACTATTTTACAACTATTTTACAAACTAATAACTATTTTTCAACTACTTGTCTATTTTTAAACTTTTTCAAGCTATTTTTAAAATTTAAATTGGTCAGAGTTCAAACTGTTTATAATTGAAGTAATAACTCAATTGGAAATGGAAGCAATTGAGAATAAGTGAATGGAATTAAAGGAAAATTAAATAGAAAAGAGAATTGATTTGGCTAATAACCAATAAAGATAAATACGTAGGATATACGTATATTATTCTATTCGCATAGTGATTTGGTCCAGATTCGAACACAAAATTTCGAGATAGTATTATCGATCCGAGTTGGGATTTTTCGCTCGATTTTCGACGGCGAACCTGGATATGAATTGTTGATTGGTTCTGGATATTCTCTATCATAGCTACGACTATGCAAGGAGAATGACGGTTTCTGATCAAGAAACCAGATCTGAGTCCGCACTAGGAAGTCGGGTGGACGATACTAGTTCGGAAGTGAAATTGTGTGATCGAGTGAGCGATCAAATTGGTATAGCGTACGGATGATATGTGTACATCGTACGAATTTGAATGAAATTGGTATTGAAAATTTGTGGATAAAAACTGTAAAATGGTTTTTGAAATGAAAAGTAATATGGTTAATAACTTTATAAAAGATTTATAAAATTTGAATATTTGATTTGGAATAAAATAAAGTTATATATTCTTGTTATATAAGATAAATCTTCCCCTGTTGAATCTATTGTTAAAAGAAAAGGGTTTTGAAAATATTTGAAGTATAAAAGAGGTTTTATACAAGTTTGAAATGATCCAAAGATTTTCAAAGTTATATATATATATAAAGGATATTATGAGAATGATTTTGGAAAAGGTTTTGGGAACCTATATAAATTGGAAAAGGCTTTTGATTTTTGGGAAAATCAATTTTGGATTTTGGAAAGCCTAGTTTGAGAATTATCGATTTTGGTAATCGATTTTGTGTAAAGGAGATTTTGATAAATCATAAAGGGTATGATTTGAAGATACTATAAGTATATAGTATAAAGTATTTTGAGAATAGCTCTGGGGAAAAAGGCGCTTCCTTGAAATGAACTTCTCAGGAGTACCACTGGGTGGTACTGCCTTGAATCCCAAGGGGGGATTCTAAAGTTGATCCTGTGAGGAGTCCGGACAAAACTAGTTCCTGAGGATTATTTGTGTAGCGAAAGTCGAGGGGCTGGTGCCCACAGAGGCATTTGAGTTATGCTGTGACAACAATTTAACTCAATGTCACTGCGATCTACTGCAGACCATAGCGAAAGTCATGTGTGCCGCTGAGAGCCAACTGTCTACGTTTGATTTTATATCGGTAGACTGTGACACTATGGTAACATAGCGAAAGTCGTTTGTGCCGCTGAGAGCCAACAGTCTGCGTTTGATTTTATATCGGTAGACTGCGACCTATGTGGGAGAAGTTTCATTTTGACAGCGAAATCGTGTGTGCCGCTGAGAGCCAACAGTTACATGGACTTTTGCTGTGATGGCAACGTAACCCTGGATGTAACTGCGATCTGTTGTGGGTTCCATGGTGTAATCAGTTACATGGACTTTTGCTGCGATGGCAACGTAACCCGTGATGTAACTGTGACCTTGGATGGGGGTGATGATTTCCAGAGCATTCTCACCAAAGATATTTCCTCTATTTTCAAAATTGTTTATATATTTTCACAAAGTTTCAAAAATGTTTTCCAAGTATTTTCACTGGGTGTTGAAAATGAGTCTACTAAGTACTTACAGATTTTCAGTCCTACGCCTGATCAACGTATGACCGAATTTATGTAAGAACAAGGATGGACTAGTTGAGACATCGAGTTATAAAAAGTATTTTTATAAAAACTATTTTAAAATATTATGTGAATTTTAAAAAGTGTTTTAAAAATGATCCAAGAATAATTTATCTGATTTTAAATTATTAAATAAATTCTGGCTTCGTTCCTTTTCGAGGACGAAAAGATTCTAAGGGGGAAGGAATGTGATAACCCGGATTTTTCGGACATCTGTTAATTGATAATTAACCGGATTGAATTAATAAAATACTAATTTATAAGTGAACAAATAGAATTCTGATATATATATATATAGGTATATAGATGAATTTGATTTATAATAAATGCTTATCGGATAATCTCCTGTTATAGTTAATGAAATTTGATAATACTTATTTAATGACCTTCTTTTATAGTTATTCAATTTGGCAAAATTTATCTTTTACTAAATGGTTAGCTATGGTTTAAATTCAAATATTAATGTTCAAAGCTATTGAAGATAAATTCCATATTTTACAACAACAAAGATAGCCTATGTGTATATGTGATTATTTATTTAGTATAATTAGATTTCAATCATTTTCTTTTAAAAATGTATATATATATAAAGATAAGAGTATGATTCATAAATTAAAAATGATGTAGGGGTTTAACACATAATTTATAATATAAATTGAGACAAGGATTTAAACATAAAAATACAAATGTGTGACAAATGTTTAATAAGAAAAATATAAATTACAAGTGTAAGCTAAAGGAAATAGGTAATAAACAAGTGTAGCTAGTGGCTTAATTTCTTTTAAACTAAAATATAAAAATAAAAATAAAGAAGATGTATAGAAAAGAAGTAACCAGGCTATACACGTTTCTCTCAAATTTTCTCATCTCTTTTTCTGAAAGAAAAAAAAAATAAGAAAATAAATATCTGTTTCAAAATCAAAACCTGGAAAATAGAAATCAAGTTTGCAACCTGATTCAAGCAATTCAAGTTAAACTCAAATGTAAAGCAAAGACACCACTGTATCAAGCAAAGAATCTCAGATCTAAGCATGGATCATTTTAATAGCTGAATCAAAGTTTCAGTTAAGATCAAAATCATCAAAGAATAGATCAATTACACAAACAAGGATCAGTTCAAATCAAAAGAAATACAAGTTCAGATCAGGTTGAAAACCTGTCCTCTGTCCACCATTTCACAGGTGAGTAAACACTTTATCATAAAGATTAGATAATTATCTAATTGCATGTGAAACCTGGGACGATCACTGTTCTATATGTATGTATATAATTAAGCCTCTTTATGTATATATGAATGCTTATCAGTTGAATTAAAAGCCTCTGTTCTAGTTTCCAGTAAGTAAACTACCAAAAACTTTAGTATATAACTTGGTATTTGTGATAGATATTTGAAGTATGATGTGGAATCTGCTTGTATGGTTTTGTGAATATGACTGCATGTTTGTAAATATATGTGACCATGCCTATATATAAAAGAAATTACCTCTGTCCTTACTTTACAGGTTTGAAACCTGTTCAAAAATGTAAATCAATCCACCTGAACCTTTTTAGGATTTAATATCTGAATGAAAAGTGTGCACATATGTGTAATATCATTTAGAAAAATAGATTCAGATGAAAATATTGATTTAATATTTTTAAATTTGGATATTACAGTGATGTTCAACTTCAAGACAGAAAAACAATTACCCAAATTTCATGTTTCAAGTATATAACCTAGTTCGTATTTGGAAATTATGAATTTTGATTTAAAAATCAAGATTTTTAAGTTTATATTCATGGAGAAATTTCGAGATGAACTGAAATGGTACTTTTTGAAAATTCCGGCGATCAACATTGAAATGGGTATCGTGCTCGAGTTTGGGAATAGCCTGGGTGGTAGAGATTCTCGGAAAAATGGTAGATAAATTTATCGATCATCGTGACATCGGATTTTAGATGATGTAGGGTTTAAGGATGTTGGGTTTTCGTGTTTGCTGCATGGCCGTGGGGTAACCGGAGGTGATCGGTTTGGGTTTGATCGAAGTAGCGTGGTGTGCCGAAGCTTTAGATAGGGTGGCGTGTGTTCAGATGAACGGAGGCGATGGTCAGAGGGGGGGTTATGTCATTCGTTTTTGTTTCCAGTGGGTTGTCGAATTTCTCAAATTCGTGTTCGTCGTCAATTCAAAGAGCTGGGGGGTCGGAGTAGCTGCCGGGGTCGTAGGCGACTTGTGGAGGAACTCGGCGACGATCAGGGATGGTCAGAGTGTTGGTGCACGTGCACGTACACGGTTGCGTGTATCTGGAAGACTTGGGTTTGGGGAAGAAAGCGAATGCTCGGGTGTTTGTTCGAGAAAAATCGAGTTTTACTCGAAGTAGGACGAAACGTGGGTAGCTTCGAGTTTTGCTTCGGGAATTCTTTGGGTTTTACTCGGGTTTTTGCAAGTTTTAAATAAATTATGTTAACCAAGTAAATAAGAAGTAAATTGTTACCAGATTTTAAATATAAAGCTTGAACAGTTTTGAAGGTATGTTAAAATGAATGGGTGGTGTCTTAATTAATATAGATTAATTAATTAAGAATAAAAGAATAATTACTTAATGAAGTAATTTATGGATGTGATTAATTAAAGTGAATTTAATTAATGTAATTAATTTGAATTAATTAATTAGATTGATTAAATTAGGATAATCACTTTGAATAGCTTAAGTATAACTACTTAATGTAATTAATGAAGTATATTTACTTAATGTAAGTAATAAATGGAAAATTACTGAATGTAATGAATTAAGGGAAATTACTAAATGGAAATAATTAAATAAAAGTAATTAAAGTTTAATTACTTAGTGTAATTGATAAAAAGAATAATTACTTAATTAATTAAAGGATAGTTAATTACTGAATGTGATTAATTTATGGATAATAAATGAATGTGTTTAAATAAAAGATAATTACTTAATGTAAGTAATTATAGAATAATTACTTGATGTAATTAATTAAGGAATTTAATTAATGTAATTAATTATAATATAATTAATTTATGAAAGTAATTAAGGGTTGAATATTATTAATGGTTAAAGAATAATTAATTTATGTAATTAATTAGAGAATTAATTACTTAATGCAATGATTAATAAATTAATGTAATTAACTAAAGGATTAGTTAATTAATGAAAGTAATTAAAATTACTTAAGGTAAGTAATTAAATGATAGTTAATTAAATTAATTAATTAATGGTTAATTAATTAATGTAATTAATTTAAGAATAATTAAGTAATTAAAGGATTAGTTAATTAATTAAAGGAAATTAATTAATGATTAGGTAAGCAGGATTTAAATGGCGATAAAGTAATTAAATTAATTTATTTAAATTTATTTGAAATAATGTGACAAATAAATATTGCTTATGAATGATTGAATAATATTGTATACCTTAGATGGATAATATCTCTGATATATGATGTTATGATATGTTTGGTTTAACTGTGATAATATGGGTATCTATCGATGATGGATTACTGTGTAAATGTGACATCCTGTATTTAAAGTTTGAATTGTATTCCATTTGAATAACTTTGTTAAGATGACATTGGATTCGAAGAGACAGGAGTCGGGTATTAGTTAATACCCGAAACCACTTCGATTTGAAATCTTCTATAATTCTTTATAGATTAATATGTGAAATCAAATAGGCCAGTTTGGGATAATATGGATCATTTAAACTAAGTTGTATACTTAGATAGTGTTCTGTGAAAATAAGTGTTGACTATATAAGTTGTTTACTTATAGTAAAGTACGAGTTACCCCGGGTTTAAATAAGTTCTATGAATTGAAATTCCATGTTAGATAAGTTTACTCACGCTGGTTTCCAGCCTGACCCGGGTGTTACTTTGATGTAATGCTCGGGTCAGACCGAGTATTACAGATTTCAGGTAAGGACGTTCTGGAGCTCAGGAGGCGAGCTGGATGGCAGGAACGTATGGAGTGTATTCCGCTGTGTATATGAGACTGTGTAGTCTGTATAGATTGTAGTCTGGAACAAGTTGTATAACTGTCCAGCTCATGTATAAATGGTTATAACTCTGATGTATTAAATTGTAATTGACTGATACAATTTTCTTTGTGTAAAGAATATTATTTGATATTATATTTTATCCGCTGCGAATGTGAGAATCTGTGTTTTGCTCTGTTCTTTCTTCTATCTCTTTTCTTTTTCTTCTAACTATCTGGAAATTTCGGGTTCGAAATTTCCGGGTCGTTACACAATGAATGCTTACAACCCAACCTAAAAAGAACAACTGCTGGAAGCTACCCTTCAACATCAACTAACACTGACAATGTTATGGCTTTATCGCTTTTGACTTGAATGGATATTTCTAATGTGTCATCCTTTACAATTCTCATATCTTAATTTATCCTTTATAGCTTTTGATAAATAAGGTCTATTCATTACTTCCATCATTGCACCCGATTTGGGAATAAACTGTGCAACCCAACACTATAGTGGGTTAGAAATACAAACTATGCATATTTAGTAATAACTCATTGGCAACTAGCTGAGCGAAATAACTTTTCTCACCCTCTATCTTGACTTCTTTAACTTTGAGTCTACCAATGTCCTCTATGTATGTTTTCCATCCAATTACCCTCTGTTACTATCTTCTCTTGATTTCAATCTCTTGATAGTATTCTCAAATCTTGGTATTTACTTCTTTACTCTTGACCTTTCCTACGAGCATACCCTAGAACTTGTAGAAGTGTACTTCAATACCATCTATCATTCCTTTGTCGGTTCCTCTTATGGCTTGCAGACATGTCTAAAAAATACTCATAGGTTCTCATTGGTATCTTTACACTCTACGAGGATTCCTTGTTGCTACTTTAGGAGTAGTCATCGCTATCTTCTTTATAGTCTTACCTTTTACCCCATCTTATCTAGACAGTATTTCCTATTTGCTCCATATTTTAAAAAAAAATAGTTTGGACTTCGTCATTTTTTCAAATATTAAACTTAAATTTTTTGAACATTTTAATCCCAAATCTTTTATCTTAAAAAGTATAACTTAAAAACCGTTTAGAAATTTTAAAAATAACTTTGTGCCTTAACTTCTAAAACTACAATTAAAATTTTTAAAAGTTATTTTCCTTTTAAAGACTTTTTCAACTTTTACTTCTTAAAAATTAAGATTTTTAATCAAAGCATTCATTAAGTTTTTCTTTTAAAAACAACTGTTATACCAAACAATTTTTTTTTCAAAAATGCACTTACAGTATTTCTATACATCCTTTATAATTTTTAAACAACAAAAACTGGAGTAGATAAGAACAACCCTCACTCTATCATTTTCTTATCGCTCATACTATCTCCACTTCCAATACTTGGCAGAGTCTAATATTATGTGAAAGGAACTTTTAAAAGATATTTGCAATAAATGCGCACAATAATGAAAAATGCCCATTTTTCTTTGTTTTGCCTTTATTTTCCTGTGTTGCTCCTAGCATTATTTTTAATATATTCTCCTAGGGTTATTTCTAACTACTAAAATTATTGTTAGCACCAAAATTGGTCACTAACCTCGTTGAGAAAGATTGTGTAGAGATGTAAGTGATGAAGTTAAATTAAACAAGGAAGAATATGCTAATTTAAATGCAGAAAGTAAGAACACCGGATTTATAGTGGTTTAGCGTAATTGCTTACGTCCACTTTGAGTTTTGATCTTTATTTCTTTCACAAGTGTAGTTGAATACAGATACAATCCATATATTGATGACTTGAATACAAGTTTGAATTAAAAAGAGGAGAGTATAAAAAATGGCAGAGTCTCCCCAGTGTTCTCCAAAAAGGATCCATTTCATTGTGCCCCTGCCCTTCTATTTATAGAGGAAGATGGGTTGGACTTCCTTCATGGGCTTAGGAGCAAGGTGCCTCTGCCCATAGTGGGTGAATCTGCGCACCAAGCCAGGCAGGCCGAATGCTCTTGCTTTATTGTGGGCCTGACAACTTGCTACCACCTCCAGTCTCTCCTTGATCAGAATCTTGTCTAGTGCTAATGATAATTTCTTCAACCGTCGTTTTGTAACCGGGCCAAGATGCCGGTTAACACTTGCCCCCCCAAAGTGTGTCGTGTGAAGCAACACAACACGCTTTGAATCAGCGAGTATTCCTTGTCTTCAGAAAGAAATCCACCATGTTTCTTGAATAGTCATTATCCTCCAATTTATCCTCCCAAGGTGTTGTATCCTTCTTTGGTCATCGTGATGCTCGGTCGATTCCCAATATTATAAATCCAGGGTTGTAGTTCATTAGTGGCCATCCATGTCTGATTCTGCAGAGCTAATAAGCTTCGGCTATATGATCTAGTCTTCTCTTAATAACCCTTAGTGAGAATTCAATTTCTATTGATTTCAAGAAGTCGAACTTTTTCGGATGTACACATGCACGTTCGGGTACATGTTCTTGCCATTG
The DNA here is from genome assembly GCA_030737815.1 of Allium fistulosum. NCBI lineage: Eukaryota > Viridiplantae > Streptophyta > Magnoliopsida > Asparagales > Amaryllidaceae > Allium > Allium fistulosum. The sequence goes on from CM060902.1 coordinate 1,533,338,152, forward strand.
GCTCTCGGATGCGTTTTATATGCTCATAAGTCGTCGCCAACTCCATCCAGTTTAATTGTAATTCAATCGCGATTCCTTGTTTGTATTTTCTGTGAAATAAGGGTTGCAATCAGCCACTTGAGGAGTTTTCCAAACCTCTCTTCAGTACAGACTCTATGATTTTGTTCACAGCTTCAACCTGTCCATTTGCAGTTATAATGGATCATGGAAGGTCATAAGGACAGATGACGTTACAGATAAAGAAGTTGATTATTTTCTTCATCTTGGTCGTGGTTAAGAGTTCTTCATCTGCCCATTTGGTGACGTAATCAACTGCTATGATGGTGTATTTCGCACCACCTTTAGGATCGACAAGAAGATGATTTCAGTGCCACCAAGTGGCAAACGGCTATGAACTAGCCATTTGAATAATTTCCATCGGCGGGGTTCCCGGATTTTTTGCAAACATCTTGCACTCGTCACATTGTCTAGCATGATCAACCGCTTCTGGGTTGATAGTTGGCCAGTAATACCTGTAGCAGAGTATCTTCTTTATCATGGTTTTCCCCCTGATGTTATTACCGCATTCTTCTTCATAGAATTTGCTCAAGATATCATCATGGGCGATATGCCGAAGCATGGGGATGGGTAGACTCCTTTTGACACACGACTTATTCTTAGATGATTTGGCGTGAAGCTTTGAGGAGGATCTGTCGTTTTCCATTCCTCCGTTCAGTAAGAATTCCTCATTGTAGATAGTCTTTGATAGGAGTCAACCATGACACCTTTTCATTTTGTTCGCTGAGTACGTGTGTAATGATGTAATATGTGAAGTCGTTTAGCAGCTCTTGGACTTGGCCGAGATAAGGAGCAAGACAATGCCCCCTAGCAAGATCAACTTCCTTAAATTTGTACACTACCAATCAAGAATCACAAAAGATATGTAAAGTTTTCACTTCAAATCCTCTAGCAAGTTTGAGGCTGGCAGTCAAGGCTTCATACTAAGCATCGTTGTTTGTTACAGGTAAATCGAGTTTTAGGACGTAGCAGATTGATCATTCCTCAGGAGTCATTATCATGACTCCTATGCCATAACACTGATCATTGGATGCTCCATCCGCGTACATTTTCCATCTCATGGTTGGTTCTCTGCTACTCTTCACGTAGTCATCTGAGGTAGTGAATTTGGGTGTGAGGTCTGCTAATTTCCGTCCTTGGATAGCCCTTCGTGGGAAATAAGTGATATCGAATTAGCTTAGTTCGATATTCTATTTAAGTAGTCTTTTAGACGTCTCAGGTCATTGTATGCCCTGTCGCAACGGCTGGTAGGCATAGACGTTGATGGGGTGAGCCTAAAAGTAAGAGTGGAGCTTTCATGATGAAATCAATAGGATTGTGCTAGCTTTTGTAGCTTCGGGTTGATATCCAATGCATGACTCGCGATAGTTAATGAAATCACATATGCATGTCAGAATGGGTCCAAGGGAACATATCATCATTTATTCAGAAAAATCCAACTAATTCTTTTATCATCACTGCACTGAGCTGTGATCCGATATTCAGCACCCGGAAAGGGTCGCCATGGCTGGCGGTAATGTCGACCGTCAGCTTAGCAGGTGCCATCCCAGATTCTTTGAGTAAAGATGTAACTATTTTGCATAACATTCAATGTGAAATATGGTTGAGACGGTCAATGTTGATGGTTATTCTGGTCGAATCCTAGAGTCTTGTCATGAGTTGTTAAGTCAAATAATGAAGGGCTCTGAATGCTCTAATTAATTATCTGCAAATGGCCAAAGATCAGGCTTAAAAGCACGTTGAAGGAAATGTCGAGTAGGGGCCAGCCTCGAGTTGCGTGCAACTACATAGCTGGATCTTGCTATGAGTTTGAATTTGCTTGTATATTCGAGTAACGCATTTTCTATTCAATGCATTCATGATCCTTCACTCGCCCTTCGAGTTGGAGTGACAGTCAGTTGCCCACAAGCTTTGGCATCGATTTAATGATTCTATCTCTAGGCATCCTTTCGGTCGTTGCCTTGAGTAGCTGTAAGCACTATATATAAGTTTTAATACTGAGCTATCGTAGCCAGTTTTTGAATGACCATGCGTCTTCTCCCAGTCTCGGGTTAATAAATGTACTGCATGGACGGTTGAGTCTCGTCCTAGCTACGTTTATGCTTTCACCTAAACTCCAAAGACATAAAGGTGATTGGTGAATAGTCGGTTCACATTCATCTTGCTTCTCGCTCGTGCCCCCAGGTCTGGGGCATATACCAATAAGTAGGAAGGCCAGCCACGCCCACTTTAGCTTTACTCTCTTTCCCGTTGAATCGTGGGATCATGTCAGTCGATAGGAGACTAGGTCTCGCCTATCTTGGATTTTATCATGGTTTTTCATTCCAAGAGGAATACTTCGATGCCACGTAAGTTTTAGGGCGTAATTTGGCCAGTGGATGGTCATCCACGTCCACTTTGGTTCATGCTCTGTAATCAGATCTCGGGGTAAAGTTGGCTACAAATGCAGTCGGGTTATGCTCATCCAGTTTCATACTCCTCCTGACGAATTGAACGAGGGTGCTGGAGAATTTTTTGACCAAGTATTCGTGGTTTACCCTCCTGTCCATACTCTGGGGGTCATAGTTTTTCAAAAAAACAAACATCCGAGTCACATTCGTATATGCTTGGTGCGGATCAGCATTGACCCTTGGTCTGAGGTATGATATAGTAGGTTGCTCGTAGCTTTCGATCCCATTTCGCCAGGTTCTGTATTGAGGCCTCCCTGCAGTCGCTGCCTCAAGTTATAAAGAACGCCATGCTAGGGCTATAGTAAGCTGTTGTATTCGGCTTTTTAGTATTTTGTACCCCTGCCCCCAGCATTGATTTAGCCAGGTCACTAGTTGGATGGTCAAACTCCATCCTCAGCAGGTTAATAATCCTCCTGTCGATTACAGGACGAAGTTTACGAAATAGAAAATGGTCAGGATCCACTCGTCTATTTATCGATGTTTATACACCGTCTGCATTCTGGTGACTTAGTGTTATTCTCCCTCCGGTTGACTCGCACCCAATTTGTGTTCATGCTTCGGTCCACGCTCCGGGGACTTAGAGATTTGTCGAACGGTTTATGCTTTAGTCCACAGTTCGAGACGCAGAGATTTTCGTCAACTCGTTTATACTCTAGTTCGCACTCTGGGAACTTAGAGTAATCTGGTCCGCTTCTGGGATTTAGGGATTTTTCTGAAGTTGTCTATAATCTAGTCCATGCTCTGGGGACTGAGAGTACTGTAGACCGCACTCTGGGGACGTAGAGGTTTTTGAGTCATTTATACTCTAGTCCGCACTCAGGGACTTAGAGTACTTTAGTCCGCATTCTGTCTCCCATTCCAGAGGGTGAGACCCCCTGGATGGCTGAGAGTTTGCCTAAACCTGGTAGATAATCCTTCTCTTTAAGATTCTCTTTAAGATTTCGAAAGTCGTTATTCTTTATGCAGGACTATTGCATTCTAATGCTCATTTTCCACGATTTTGTGCAGGCCGTTCTGACCCCGAGCCCACTCCGAGGAGCGATGTCGCCAAGGAAGTGGGGGAGAAAACAAGTGAAGCCACTCACGCAGAGGAGGCTCCTGGTCCATACGCTCAGGTGATCGGAGCGCTTGATGAAGACAAGTCTGAAACCTCCTCTCCTACCGACGGGGGTTATGAAGTAGAAATTACAAGCGCCTCTGAGCACACATCCGAATTGAGCATGGAGGAACGGCTCGAGATAGAGAAGGAGGAGACAGTCAAGGTAATAGTAGAGCCCCGAGTTGTGGACTTGGATGATCCTTTGAACAAGCCGTTGACGGTCATCCTTCCTGGCGGGTCCAAGCCCATGGAAGGCCCCCGTACTCCTTCAGTTGCTACCCCTCTATCAAAGAAGAGTACCAAGGGTAAATGCTCTGGAGAGGAGCCGTTTGGAAAGAAGTTGAAGAAGCACAAGAAGTGACTACTATCCTCGTTCAACGAGAGTTAGTTTAAGTCATGTAATTATTTTCATCTATTTCCTTAGTCCTTATAAATAAAATGTCAACTCCGAACTTTGGAGGGGTTGTAATAGAAACTCATTTCTGAATAAGGTTTAGTTCCTTTTTCTGTCTTACAAAAGACTCTTATTGTTCAGTTTTCTTTGTGATTGTGACTTTAATCCAAGCAGTTGTGAGTAACATAGACTTCTCAGTCCATCTTCATATAACTCGGAAACTCTTCGGGAGTCGTTGAACTTCCATTCTGTGCTTCGAGCACTTAGAATACTTTTTAGCCCGTATGTCAGGGATTTGACAAATTCAAGTCATCTGTGTCATAGTTCATATTCAGGGAACTTGGAGATCCGATTCGCTTATATTCGAGTCTGCACTCTGGGGAGTTAGAGTACTCCAGTCCGCACGCTGGGGACTTGGAGGTTTAAGTCATTTATACTCTAGTCCGCGCTCTGGGGACTTAGAGTACTCCAGTCAACGCTCTGGGGACTTGGAGGTTTAAGTCGTTTATACTCTAGTCCACGCTCTGGGGACTTAGAGTACTCCAGTCCGCGCTCTGGGGACTTGGAGGTTTAAGTCGTTTATACTCTAGTCCGCGCTCTGGGGACTTAGAGTACTCTAGTCCGCGCTCTGGGGACTTGGAGGTTTAATTCGTTTATACTCTAGTCCACGCTCTGGGGACTTAGAGTACTCCAGTCCGCGCTCTGGGGACTTGGAGGTTTAAGTCGTTTATACTCTAGTCCACACTCTAGGGACTTAGAGTACTCCAGTTCGCGCTCTGGGGACTTGGAGGTTTAAGTCGTTTATACTCTAGTCCACACTCTGGGGACTTAGAGTACTCCAGTCCGCGCTCTGGGGACTTGGAGGTTTAAGTCGTTTATACTCTAGTCCACGCTCTGGGGACTTAGAGTACTCCAGTCCGCGCTCTGGGGATTTGGAGGTTTAAGTCGTTTATACTCTAGTCCACGCTCTGGGGACTTAGAGTACTCCAGTCCGCGCTCTGGGGATTTGGAGGTTTAAGTCGTTTATACTCTAGTTCGCGCTCTGGGGACTTAGAGTACTCCATTCCACGCTCTGGGGACATGGAGGTTTAAGTCGTTTATACTCTAGTCCGCGCTCTGGGGACTTAGAGTACTCCAGTCCGCACTCTGGGGACTTGGAGGTTTTAGTCATTTATACTCTAGTCCGCGCTCTGGGGACTTAGAGTACTCCAGTCCGCACTCTGGGGACATGGAGGTTTTAGTCATTTATACTCTAGTTAGCGCTATGGGGACTTAGAGTACTCCAGTCCGCACTTTGGGGACATGGAGGTTTTGTCATTTATACTCTAGTCCGCGCTCTGGGGACTTAGAGTACTCCAGTCCGCACTCTGGGGACATGGAGGTTTTAGTCATTTATACTCTAGTTCGCGCTCTGGGAACTTAGAGTACTCCAGTCCGCACTCTGGGGACATGGAGGTTTAAGTCGTTTATACTCTAGTCCGCACTCTGGGGACTTACAGTACTCCAGTCCGCACTCTGGGGACTTGGAGGTTTTAGTTGAGAGCAGTCGTATTTCCACTCTTTAATTTGTATTCATCTACTGTATCGAAGCTAATGTCGTCGAATGAACAATCGAACCACGTTTTCTCATGGAATGGGATTCTACCCCCCAGGATGAGGGACGGAATTTGAAAAATGGACGATCGATTCTCGTTCGCTTGGTGATTATAGCTCTTCCAGTCAAGTCAAGGAAGGAGGTATATGGAAGATGGTTGAATCACATCCATGTTGGGTTAGATAGCCAAATCTCTTACAATTTGCTCCGTATCTCCTTCTAGAAAATAAGGATAATAGATTGTTGAGTAGACAAAGTAAGTTGCATATGTTCCAAGGTGCAGTCGTGTCCATATATTGACAGCGATGGTTAGCGAGTACGCAGTCCACCATAGCTACTTCAAGTTGGGCTTTCGAACAACCTTTCGTGTTCAGGGTAGGATTTGATCGGTAGATGATCAAATCACGTCGACTTTAGACGGATCCCGGCGTCACTGAGCTTCATGAGGGGTATTTTGTCGAACTTTGTTCTATGACTCAATTGGAGTGGATGATCGGGCCATATTCATTCCAAGCAGTTTAGGTCTCCAAGTCAAATGTGGAGGTTGATGGATGGATGGTCGGTTGTTCAAATCGATCATAAGTTGAGCATACGAACTCGGATCGTCTTGAAACTTGGAACATTGGCTTCCCTGGCTTTGATTGTTATGTCGTGTTAATCGTGGCTCGATCCAGACTCGGACAAAATCCATCGATATCCATAGTGAGCCTTTGTGTAACCGATCTCCAAGACGAACTGTCACTGGTTTCTAATCAAGTTCTTGGTGTCACGGCCTTGCCAAAAGGCGGGATAACATTTGCCCCCCAAAGGATGTCTTGTGTAAACATGACGTGCTTTGAAAAACCGCAGTCTTTCATGCTGAATATTTCCGTTCAGTTGATTGCTTGACAGTCGTCTTTTAATCGTTTCGTTGCAATCTTCTTTTAGACAAATGTTCAACTAGCGTGCTTTGCTTTGGTTCTGCCCCCAGTTTTGGGGTTGAGTATGGAGTTGATGTATGTTTATACTCCGTCTCGCACTCTGGGAGTACGGAGTTGAGTAGATGTTTATACTCCATCTCGCACTCTGGAAATACGGAGTTGATTAATGTTTATACTCCGTCTCGCACTCTGGGAGTACGGAGTTGAGTAGATGTTTATACTCCGTCTCGCACTCTGGAAATACGGAGTTGATTAATGTTTATACTCCGTCTCGCACTCTGGGAGTACGGAGTTAAGCGAATGTTTATACTCCGTCTCACACTCTGGGAGTACGGAGTTGATTAATGTTTATACTCCGTCTCGCACTCTGGGAGTACGGAGTTAAGTAGATGTTTATACTCCGTCTCGCACTCTGGGAGTACGAAGTTGTGCGAAGGATCGTCGTGTATCAACCCATTTTTAACCTTGATGTGATGGCTTGCCCCCGAGCTCGAGTTTCACTTAGCGAGTGGCTGGCCGTATCGCAGCCGCTCTCTACTTGAATAAATTCCACTTGCAGGATGGAATTCAGCTCTCTGTGCATCGTGATGTTGTACATTGTATTTAATCCATAGCCCCAAATCAAAGGCATATGGTTGATGATGAGCAATATAATTATTCTCGTCCAGATGTACCTCCACACGTCCGATCATGGTCTGCATAGATTGGTTGGCAACCAAATCTGAGTACCTGGACACCTACATCGTTTTGAAAGTAGTTTAGTTCAAGCTAGTCGTAGTTCATAGAACAATTGAAATAGAGATGGAAATGGAAATAATTCAAAGAAGATTATGGTAAGTCTCATTGATATGTGAAGCAGCATCGTGTGCTCGCTATTCGACTTCACCCCTGGCTCCTTTCAAAGGGATGTTGGCCGTCAACCGTCCAATTGATAATCATAGCCCTTTATTAATAGGCATCGGATATTCGCTGCCCGCCATTCTGCAGGACTTGTACATACTATTGAAGCTTTCCTTTCCAGGTCATCTTTTCGATCATACCTCGGAGATGTTTGTAATCGCCCGTGTTAGGATCAGTGAGCATTTGGGAATATACAACATTCCCCTGATTTTCTTTAGACTTTGGTGTACTCTCTCGAGGTTGGTTTTTAGTACCACTCCGAGTCGTGAGTCTTCAAGTAGAGGTTGTCAATTGAACCTTTCAAAGAGCATATGAGCTAAATTTTGAAGTCTTGTTTCGGCTACTGGGATCTACATCCTTAGCCAACAGGCCTTCATTGTTATTTTTCTTAGTCTGCTCCACTCATCCTCACTTTAGTTCTGATTCATTTTGTAAAAGAAACGATCCATAGTCGTAGGAGGCTCTTTAGCCAACTAGCTGTCAAAATATATTTGGAGGTCGAATTTCCTCAAACGCGATCAGTATGATATCCTTGTTAGTATTTGGAATAAATTGCTTAGAGCATTGGTTTGCTTGGAGTCATCTTGACGTTTGCTAGAGTCACATCATCTATGTTCTCCAACATTTGGGAGTACCGTTTCAATAGCGGTTGCTTGTCCGTTCCCTTGATGTCGTTCATAAGCTGCCGCTAGATCCTCTATGCCCTGGTCGATCATGGGATGTCAGGAAAGTGGATAGAATGTTCCTTTATTAAGTTGAGTTTTGAATTCACTATCCGGAGGCACTGCGCTGCGGCTAGGGTTCGGGGGGTTCTCCCCCCGAATTTTTTTTTGTAAATAGGGGTCGTATAACAGACCGGTGTAACTTAAGTTTCGATCGGCATTGAGGGCCGTTCGGCATGACAAAGTTGCTCGGCATACAAGATTGTTCGGCATTCACACTGTTCGGCATCCCACACTGTTCGGCATTTCTCACTGTTCGGCATTCCACACTATTCGGCATTCCACACTGTTCGGCATTCCACACTGTTCGGCATCCACACGTGTTCGGCATTCACACTGTTCGACATCCACACAGTTCGGCATCCCACACTGTTCGGCATCCCACACTGTTCGACATCCACACTGTTCGGCATTCATTCTTGTTCGGCACAACCGAGTCGTTCGGCATACAATACCGTTCGACATTACAAAGGTGTTCGACATTCATTCTTGTTCGGCATAACCGAGTCGTTCAGCATACAATACCGTTCGGCATTACAGAGGTGTTCGGCATAGAGGTATGGATCGGCCTGGAAGAGCGTTCGGCCTAGAGGTATGGTCGGCCTGGAAGAGCGTTCGGCCTAGAGGTATGATCGGCCTGGAAGGGCGTTCGGCATAAGCCTTTTCTGGGGCGTTCGGCATATGCCTTTTCTGGAGCATTCGGCATACCCTTTTTCTGGAGCGTTTGGCATAATCCTTTTCTGGAGCGTTCGGCATACCCCTTTTCTGGGGCATTCGGCATACGCCTTTTCTGGGGCGTTCGGCATACGCCTTTTCTGGGGCGTTCGGCATAAGCCTTTTCTGGGGTGTTCGGCATATGACTTTTCTGGGGCGTTCGGCATACGCCTTTTCTGGGGCGTTCGGCATACGCCTTTTCTGGAGCGATCGGTCGAATTGCCTTCAGAGGAGGGTCGGCCTTCATTCAACTTTAGTGCAAACTTCAACGTCCAATCCCTAGATCTTGCGTACATCAGTGAATCCAATCTACGGCTATCAGCTTCCTTTAGATTTCTTTCAAATCTGAGTAGAATAGGAGGTTTTCTAGTAAACAACTGGATCTATCTCGCGAATTTGGAAATCCACTAGTAGATGATGAGATCCAATCAAGCTGAGAATTCAATTCTCAGTGAAAGCACCAAAGTGTTAGCACCAAAATTGGTCACTAACCTCGTTGAGAAAGATTGTGTAGAGATGTAAGTGATGAAGTTAAATTAAACAAGGAAGAATATGCTAATTTAAATGCAGAAAGTAAGAACACCGGATTTATAGTGGTTTAGCGTAATTGCTTACGTCCACTTTGAGTTTTGATCTTTATTTCTTTCACAAGTAGTTGAATACAGATACAATCCATATATTGATGACTTGAATACAAGTTTGAATTAAAAAGAGGAGAGTATAAAAAATGGCAGAGTCTCCCCAGTGTTCTCCAAAAAGGATCCATTTCATTGTGCCCCTGCCCTTCTATTTATAGAGGAAGATGGGTTGGACTTCCTTCATGGGCTTAGGAGCAAGGTGCCTCTGCCCATAGTGGGTGAATCTGCGCACCAAGCCAGGCAGGCTGAATGCTCTTGCTTTATTGTGGGCCTGACAACTTGCTACCACCTCCAGTCTCTCCTTGATCAGAATCTTGTCTAGTGCTAATGATAATTTCTTCAACCGTCGTTTTGTAACCGGGCCAAGATGCCGGTTAACAATTATTTTATGTAAATCCATAACATTATTTCCTAATGTTTTCTTCTACCTAAACTGATCTTGTTTAAATGGCTTATATTTATATAGTTCTTCTCTCAATTGACTATCTCCTTAATTGAACCATCGTAGTGCATTTGCCTTCTACTTTATTTTTGGTTTCTAACCTTCTTTTCCGTTATTTTTACCCCATTTCAAACTTGTACCACTTCCAATTGTCCATCCCTAAAACGAATTTTCCAACTTAAAATTTTTTCATTTAGAAAAATTAAGGAGTTACGTATGCTTTACTTTTTTTTTGAAATAAGTAACCTTTTTATTTAAACCAGTACTATTATTTTCGGTCCAAATTTTTTTTAGTTTTCAACCAAAACTTTTTATTTAACATAACATAGTTATCTATACATATTTTTTTCGAAAATTTAATATTTACTTACTTTTCAAAAATTTAGGTTTCTAGCTTCAAATTTCAAATAATTCCTTTCAAAATCATTTTGAATATGTTATATATATATTTTTTCTCAAACTTTTATATAAAATACTTTCATATGGGATCGGACTTAAAGTGGATTCTATTTATCCTTTCTCTAGAACTTCTGCTCTTCAACTTACTGACTTATCTTCTTTCCAATATCAGAAATCCGGCTATTAACTCGGAGTGACTACTTCAAACCTTCCTTCGAGAAGCCAGCTGCTTCCAGATATCTATAACATATAGGTTCTTACCTTCCCCTTATCTAGACCTATTGTACATCATAATCGAAAATCATATAGGGATCTATAACCATTGGGCTATCCAGGCCCGACTAGGGAGTCATGTACTATCTAGCTTCAAGGACTTTCCGTATGCAACTACATTATAGTTGGAATTCTAGGAATTAAGCATATATTATATTTATATTAATAGGCAAAATACAAGTATGTTTACTCAACGTTTCCTAATTTTTCAAGATCGACCAACCTCAAATTTGATACTAAATGCAACAACCCGCACCCTAGTGGGCCTGAAGTTTTCCTAAATCGAAAACCCAAGGCCATCAATATACGGATCGTTGATTTGTTATCCTGTAAATAAAATAAAGAATGCATATCATAGCACTAACGATATAACTCGTAGTGGAATAAAAAAATATAGTAAGTCATATAGCTACTATAATGACCCGCCATTTCGACCCTCGAATGTCGACACTAATAGATCTATGGTATTCACGTGTCGAGCACCCAAGCGCCAAAATTATGAATTATTATTGTGAAATAAAAAGAAAAAGAAATAGAACAAGAAAGAAGACAATATTAGAATCTCACAATGGAACGATCATATATAATATCAAAGGAACAGTACAAAGGGTTACTCTGAATATAGAAATATCAAAGTCACTAAAACCTAAGTGCTATCATCAAACTGGATAGTTATAACAACCTGTCCTAACAAATGCTAATGATACATATAAAGTAATGCAGCGGAAATAAATACTATGAAAGGTAGAACTCCAATTCTTCTCCAAAATCTCCGAAGCGTCCAAAGCTAAATCTGGAAACATACATGGGGCTGATTGAGCATTAAGAGAAAAAAACACCCGAATCAGTATGGTAAACTAGCATGAGAAACAAAGATCAAATAGATTTTTAATGTTATAAAAACCTTTCAAAATAAAGTTATCTCATAAGACCATGCCGCACATAAACTTGGACGAGTTTTTACCTTACGATAACCAAACCGTTTGTGAAGGATTCAGTGATATTATAATAATGTCTAAGATTCAAAAATAAATATTAATCATAGCCGAAATGGTTACATTGATTACATTCCAGCATAATACAGATACAACAAAAATCAATAAGGAACGTTTGCATAATGGATTTTCTATGGAGCTCTCTTTGGGGAAGCCGAATCCAAATTCCATGCATAAGGATTAGAAACTACCTTTTGAACGTCGTATATCTTCAATTAAAATATACCATAAGGTAAAAACAAGAGGCCCAGCGTTCGAACATAAACATGAACAACATGAACCAAAAATTACCAACTTCCTTCGGCCAACAATTGATAAGTATCTCTAGAAATGGAGTTGATAACATCCTAACATGGGTCGCTAAACCCCAAGTTATGCATCCTACTCTGTCTTTAGCCATTTCCAATGTCGAGGTTACATTCGGCATCTTTCACACATGTCTTCATCACTTGAACACGACACGAATCTCTAAATGGATTCCATCATCATGAACAGATTATGATTCCCAAATGAATTCCCATATCTCGAATAGATCATGAATCACTACATGGATTCGAGCATCTTGAACAGATCTTGAACCTCCACATAGGTTTTCCCGCGTAAGTCTTCTGACGAATGCTAACGCTATCCTCTCCCCTGCAGTACTCCTCAGGCTAGACAATCCCACATGACAGCATCATTCGAAATGTTGACGCTGACTTTTCCATTGGACTTAACCTTAGGATAGACAGTTCAACTCTATAAAATTCCACCTCACAATCGCTTCTAGGACATAGACCACGTACTAGTTTTGAAGTGATATTCGATAAGTAGAACACTTACCAATCCCGGTCTCTTCAAGACCAATCGATGAATTTTTCGGTTAACTTAATCCCAGCTCTCTCGGAAGTAAGTAAAAGCTGGAGACGTTTCGTACCAATACTCCTCGAGGATTCTTATTGGTATGAAATCGTAAAGCCTTTCGATAACTTCTTAAGCCATATTTGATCAATTTTGATAGTCGATTAATCGACTATCTGGTACACGATAGATGTTTGTAAATGGAAACTAAGTCTAGGTTATTTTACATAAACAAATAAACATGCAAAACACTATCATCATCCAAAAGACAATCAGGCCACATAAAGCATGATTAAGTTACTTAAGTAACTCCTAATCTCTTCCATTTAATTAATATTTTTTATTAATTAATACTCCTTTATTAGTAAGCTTCTTTTATCTAATAAACTTATACTTTTTCAATATTTTTCCAAAAGATTCCATACTTATTATTTCCTTCAAAATATCCATTTTAAGGATCTAAGAACTTTCACAAATCCATTCAAAAGGTTTAAGACGAATGTTGCTCGAACATTATCACTACAAATCCAATAGCATTTCATTTTTGCTTATCTTTAAATCATTCTTATAAAGATCTATTTACATCCCTAAGTATAATCGAAAAGGGTTAAAGACGAGTGCGATTAATACATTGTCACAACAAACCCAAGTCATTTTCCTACTTTTTACTACTTTAAAAACATTGTTTTAAAGCTCTAAGTTCATATTCAGTCAAGTTCAGTATGGATTAGTTAACTATCAAGTTCTAAAGACGATTGCTTATATAAATCATGATCTGTATGCTTTACTCGTTTCTGACATTCCAACGTAACTATTCCGCGCCTAAGATTGAAGCCAGGTAACTTTGGGCACTAGTTGCTCCAAGCCTTGTCTAGACACTTCAGTATTAAATCTCTAGATAAGTCTACATCGTTGGATTTTTGTGTTAAGTATAGTATTAATGATTTCCATAAGCAATAAGAAATCAACACGATTAACACATTTTCAACATTTTCCCCTCACATATTCCTCGGTAAGAGAGAAGCCCGGTAGGTTAGAGCTCTATTGCTCTGTCCCTACTCGACATTAGTCTTAACTCTCATAAATAGATAAGATTACTTCGTCGAGTTATTAATGTTAAATATAGTTAATTACTTTTCTAATAAGCAATTAAACAATTTAACCATTTGGTCATTAAGCAATCACTGAACCTGTTTTGTTTTATATTCTAAAACAAGATATTTATATAAGATATTTTCCAAAATATTTTATATAATATATTCCTAAGATATTTATATAAGATATTCCCAAGCTATTTGTATAAAATATTTCCAAGATATTTATATAAGATATTTCGTAAGATATTTATATAAGATATTCCCTAGACATTTATATAAGATATTTATACTCCAAAATACTTATAATATGTTTTAAAAAATTTCTTTAAAATGTCACATGAAAATAACAAGTTTGAAAAATCATTAGAAACTTGAAAACGACACGTTTTACCAAAATATCTCTTCATTGAAAATTCACAACTAATTCTTAAAAATTCTTATAAATCTCACACTACTTTTAAAATACTCTAATAAGAGTTAATAATAAATACTTTTAAAAATAATAAAACAAAGCCCTTAAGCTTAAAGTCCTTTCTGAAGCATTTGTAGTCCAAAAATCAAGGTCAAATGAGGGCAGTTTTGCACCAGTGATGTTTTGGCCATTTTCGAGATGTTACTTAAATTTTTATTTTAATAGCAACAAAAATATATATACAAAATTATAAATATGGTGAGAACCCCTAAGGATCTCTCTACAAAGTTCCATAATAATTGCCAAAAACAAGGCAATTCCAAACTGCTTCTATAGCGACTACCGCTATAAGTGCACTTCTAAATCTAAGTCCAATCTAAACCAAATTCCATCAATAACCTATGTTTTTTGTTCAAGGATAAGTCATATGTCATATAATTCCATTCAAGTCCATTGCAAATTTGTCCAAGTCCATTTACATGGGTCACATATGTCACTTACTTTTAAAGTAAGAGTTCAAACCAATGTTTTAACATATGTTAACAACAATTCAAACAGCATTAACATAATCAAACACAATATATATGTGTTACAATTTTCATCCAAAGTGAGGTGTTAACTCATCTTTAATCCAACCAAAACAAAGATCCATGAACTAAAGCCAAGCCTCCATCTTGCAACCACCTTCTCTTCCTCCTTCCTCCTCTTTGCTCTTGATTCTCTTGCATTTTTGACCCTCCTCCTTCACTTAATGCTCACGGACTATCACCATAGGGTGAGTGTGGCTCCACTTCTTCAAGTTTTGGCATGCTGTAAGGGTTTATAATATTATATTAAGCCTTGTGGAAAAGTTTGAAGTGATTTGGAGTTGATTTGAAACTCTTTCTTTTTAGAACATAAGAGAGGAAGAAGAAGTGAGCCATTGATTTTTAGAACCCAAGCTTTGTAATTTTTGTGAATATTATCTACGGGTGTACCCTTTTTATATAGGCTTAGGAATGATGACGAGTAAAGACCAAAAACCCCTCAAAACTCTAATGACATTAATTGCTTCTTATCGTGACAATTTTATGCCACTTTACCTTTATTCATGTTACCATTTTACCCTTACTATGATAATATCTCTTATCCTATTAGAAGTTTCTAGGACATTCCATGCTTTATGAAGAGGAGAGTTTGTTAATTAGTTGCTAATGTATTCATTTGATCATTAATTAAGTGCAAAAGAGTTCTAACAACTTATATCGGTTTTATCGATAAACTGATTTTCGGTCACATTATCGATTTCTATTCGAAAAATAAATTTTTGTAAACATTTTTCCAAAGAAAGTTTTCTATCACTAGTTATGATTTAAAAGGGGGTTAAAGAGCTTATTAAATCATTTTAATAACATTTAGTCTAAGGTTCAAATATTTAAATAAATCAGATATTTAAATACGAAGTGTTCGAAATTCCAAGTCGTTACATTCTCCCCCACTTAGAATATGTTGTCCTTGAAATTCCAACATGGAAAACCATGGAAACAACCATACATTGATATTTAAAATATCCTAATTACTTGAAAACAAAGCTCATAGTTTGCTTAAATCAAACCCTCTCATCGCACAAGGATGATAATCATTCTACTAAGCGTACCTTCTGCTCAACAGCCTCAAGTTATTAATTAGACAATTATTCATGCCACTCTAGGACAAATCGAAGAGTCATTCCTTAAAATCTCACTAAACCAACAAACATAGTATACCAATATAGTAAATCCCATACGATGTAAATGGATCATCCATAAGCAATATCAATTCTGATCACTTGCTTGATTATATGGATTTCCCTTCCCAACTAGTATAGATTACTTGACCTCTCTAGTGCAGACTCCGATCTGATTCCTTGATTAGAAACCTTTGTTCTTCTTACATTGCCATATACTATAATATAACACTTCAGGATCATATCAAGAATCCTTATCAAGTGTTCGACGTTAAGAATAGATTAAAAAATCCTTGTCCGGACCGGTGTAAACCACCTCGAAAACATGTACTCGAATACTGGATCAAGATCAGTCATGTAAATAAAATGATCTACGTACAACTTACGCATTTATCCTATTGGTTTCTTAACTACACCGATATCTTTTTAATCCAATTCATTTATCCAAATAGTATGTCATTAATACTAAGATCATTTATGAATCATTTCATAAATACAACTTCAAGATTATAATCATTTTATAACTTAAGTTCATACTCGTATAGTACTCCATTATATCCTAAGAGTATACAAAAACATAAAATATATTTTACTTAACAAGTATATTTAATGAATTTAAACTTGTTTTAACTTTCTATCTTCTCAATTCAAGTGTTATATATAAACTTAACTTTATACCTTTAAAACACTTAATTATAAGTTCTATAACCATCTGGAAGTTCCCGACTACTCAAAATCATCAAAAAATTCCATTTCACTTTAACAAATGACAACTACCAAATAACGTATCATATCAGGATGCACATTCATACTTTCCTAATGCATAAGCTACATGTGTCCATGGAAGAATTTAACCAAAAACTTTAAAACTAAATACCAGTTTTCATTTCAAATCATTTTGAAATAATATATACATAAACTTTTGTATATCAAATCTTACTTTGGGATTTAATCAAAACCTGTTTTATCAAAACAACTTTGTAGCATCCCACACTTAGAAACCCAAAAATGGATGTCGATGATGTTGAAGTCGTCGCTAGAATTATTTTCAAGCTACAGGAGTGAGTTCAGTACATCAAACTTTTTCCATTCGGACTTAACCAAAATCATTTTAAAATGGTATTGAATACTCCGTAAATGTTAGTAAGTACCACGATCTCAATTCATAAACTGATTTTCCAAATACTTACTTTCAAATAATACTGACGTTATTTTCTTTAGAATCTTGAAAAACATTTTTAAAGATTACTGGGATTTAAGTCCTTAAATTCTCTTTTTAAATCCTCTTTATTTACAAAGCATGCTTAAATAAAGTTGCTTTCTTATCAATTCACAAATGTAAATCTTTGTTTAGATTATAATAAAAAACTCTTATTAAAATTTAATTTTAATCCAACATTATCATCGAACGCCTTATAGTCAAATTGTGAAACTTAATTCACAAGATGTTCGAATTTAATGTTCCTAAAATTTTTACTATCTACCCAACCCTTGTTTAAGAAGGAAGATTTCTTATAAATCAACAACTATAGTAAATGTTCATAAACTGGCTGAGCATAACTAATCAACCAATAAATGATAATAATTAAATATTATCATTTCCTAACAAACAACTATATCATTAATAACTATATCAATTTATGAAAATTGTATATTTTTATGTAAAATATATTCCTAAGTAAAATTATTTCATTTACCAATTTTGAAAACAATGCCGTCTCGATTTTCCTTGTTCAAGTGTTTAGAAACCCCTATCGATAACGTTGATTATGCCAATCGATCAGAATTCATAAACTACTCAATGGACTAATTAACACAATATGAAACATTTTATAGTACTAATAAATATGCTCTCATATGTACAATACTCTCAAATTATGCTGGAGAATTCCATTACCCCATCTCTTAATAAGTCATACCCACCAAAGCCAAGGTTCTCGCTTAACCTTCAGCTTTGACACCAAGTATAACGACTCGGCTTTTCAACCCTCGAATGTTGACACTAATACATCCACTATATTCATATGTCGAGCACCCAAGTGGTGGAAATACGAATTGTTAAGGTGAAATAAAAGAAAACGAAATAGAACAAAAAGAAGAGAACACAATATCAGAATCTCACAACAGATATCAAAGGAAAAGTACAAAGGGTTACTCTGAATACAGAAATATCAGAGTTACTAAAACCTAAGCACTATCATCACCCTAGATAGTTATAACAACCTATCCTAACAATGCTGATGATACTACAAAGTACTTAGTGGAAATAAATACTACGATAGATAGAACTCCAACTCTTCTCCAGAATCTCTAAAGCATCCAAAGTTAAATTTCAAAACATAGACGGAGCTGACCCGAGCATTAAAAGAAAATAATACCCGGATCAGTCTGGTAAACCAGCGTGAGAACATAGATCAAATAGATTTTTAACGTTATAAAAACCTTTTAAAATAAAGGTATCTCGTAAAACCATGCCGCATATAAACACAGACGGGATTTTACCTTACGATCAAACCGTTTATAGGGAATCTAGTGATATTATAATAATGTCTAAGGTTCAAAAATAAATATTAATCATAGCCAGAATGATTACATTGATTACATTCTAGCATAGTAGGGATACAATCAAAATCGATAAGGAACGTTACCATAATAGTATGTCCGTGGAGATCTCTTCGGGGAACCTGAATCCAAACTCCATGCACAAGAATATGAAACTACCTTCCAAGCATTGTATATCTTTAGATAACATATATCGTTAGGTAAACACAAGAGGTCCAACTTTCGAACATAAACATGAACAACGTGAACTAAATATCACCAACTCCCATCGGCCAAAAATCGATAAGATTCTCTAGAAATGGAGTTGATAACATCCTGACATGGGTCGCTAAACCTTAGGTCATGCATCCTACTCTATCTTTAGCGATTTCCAATATCGAGGTTACATTCGACACCTTTCACACAAGTCTTCATCACTTGAACAAAATACAAATCCCCAAATGGATTCCATCATCTCAAACCGGTCATGAATTCCCATATTTCGAATATATCATGAACCACTACATGGATTCGAGTATCTTGAACAGATCTGAAACCTCCATATAGGTTAACTTGCGTAAGTCTTCCAACGAATGCTAACAGTGTCCTCTCCTAGGGAGTACACCTCAAGATAGATAGTCCCATATGATAGTATCATTAGAAATGTTAATGCTGACTTTTCTCTTGGACTTAACCTTAGGATAGACAATTCAACTCTATAACATTCCACTTCACAACCACTTTTAGAACATAGATTACATACTATATTTGAAGTGGTATTCGATAAGTAATACACTTACCGATATCGGTCTCTTCAAAACCAATCGATGAATTTTCCGGTTAACTCAATCCTGGTTCTCTCATAAGTAAGCAAAAGTTAGAGACATTTCGTACCAATACTCCTCCCCGGGGTTCTTATTAGTATGAAATTGTGAAGCCTTTCGATCACTTCTTAAGTTGTATTTGGTCAATTTCGATAGTCGACTAATCAACTATCTAGTACAAGATATTGCTTCCATAAACAAATAAACATACAAAACACTATCATCATCCAAAAGACAATCAAGCCACACAAAGTATGATTAAGTTATTTAAGTAACTCCTAATCTCTTCCATTTAATTAATCCTTTTTATAAATTAGAACTCCTTTATTAAGCTTCACTCATGTAACACCCCTAATTTTAAATAACATTATTCAGGAGATTTAATTAGATAAATTAAATGGAATAATGTAGAAACTAGAGTGATAAGGAGATTGAGATTTGAAAACTAAAATAGAGGCTGTGCATAACTTAATAAAATCAAAAGAAAAGGTTTATGAAATGGTTTTATATGTTAGCTAATAAGAGAATAAGGCAAGGGTGTTATAGGAAATAACCGACCATCATAACCCCATAACCCCTAAACCCTTACTCCATTTTCATTCTCATCGTTCATAAATCAAAAACATAAACCAAAGAGCAAGGCCGGCCACAAGCTTAGTGGAAAAGGAGATTAAAGTCAACTAAAGCTTAGGATTCAAGCAAAGAAGGATTAAGCAAGACCAAATCTTAAGTTCCTTATCCAAAGCAAGGTGCATAATAATCAAAACCATCTCATTTTTTCTCTCACGAGCATTTGGCTTTCGGGTTTTATATTTAAATCTGCTTTGATGATTTTAAAGATGATGTGCTATGATAAAATGCCATGTTTGATTTAAACAAGCGCGTTTAAAAAATGTCTAATTTGATTCTAAGGCTAAAATAATCGAAAATGGGTTTCGAATACCATGAGGATTTAATATGTTATGTAAAATATTATTTTGGAGATCAGTTTAAATTTTTATAACTATCCAAGCTATGGATACTTTATTATGAATTTTGAATGGAAGAAATAGATGACTTGGGTTTAAAATATATCCCAGTAAATATATAAAGGATTTTTAGGTCTGAAATTTATATATGTTAGATAACATTTTAATAGTTAATTATGTTGATTTTTGGCGGTTTTCCTTAGGTGATTTACTATCGAAATTAAATTAATTAAGTTAGAGGACTTAAATTTCTTGATTGTTTAGTTAAAGGGAATGGCACCTTCACTAATTATTTTTAATTATAAATGATGAATTTGGCAGCCTTTTTAGAAGAGATTTTTGTAAAGGTTATGGCAACCAATTATAATATCTTTACAAATAAGACAGCCTAGTTGAAAAGCAATTACTTTAAAATGCAACAAAACAGTTTTACTTAAATTTACTACTTCGCCACTTCTATTTGTAACCTTTCAAACCTCATACCACTGCCCCTGACCATGACGAAACTAATACATATGGTATCAACTCTTTGTTACGTAGTGGATTGGATAAAGATGAAAGGTATAGTGTCAAAACGATGCTTTAAAATGGGATAATGCCTTTTTAAATAGTTTTCGAATGACCCCTGTTTTTCTTTCGGAAGAAATGCTGCTTACCGTGTTTCCAAAAAGCTTTCAAATGGGGTAGTAGTACTTTAAAATAGCCTTCGAAAGGGTTGCCGCAATTTTGTTTTAAAAGGTAGCTTTCGATCGAGTTGCCTTATATTATGTTTTAAAAAGGAGCCTTCGAAAGGGTAGTTTTGAACCTAGTTGAAACCTTGCTACCATCTTCTTACCTTTCGAATAGATAAAAGGCTGCTTTTCTTTATAGCCTTGTATCAATGAGTTTGAAAGGTAAGCTTTTATTTTATAAATATAGAAGCCGCTTCCCAATGGTTTCGAAAAGGCTTCCGCAGCCACTTATGTTGGGGGTTTCGAAGGCAATGGTTTTGAAAGGTCATTTCAAAGCTATCCTTCTAATTGTTTTACTTAAAGACTAATGCATTTGAAAGGATGGTTCTAAAGTCATCTGTTTTTCCCAAATTATTTTATTTGAAGCTTAATGGTTTCGAAAGGGTTACTTTCGTTTATGTTCAGTTTGACCCAAAAGTTATAATTAAGGTAAAACCCAAAGACTTTGAAAGGGGTACTTTCAAATGATTTCAAAGCTATGCTTTTTATAAATTGGAAAGATATGTTTTAATGCTTTCAAAAGGAACGTTTTGATGGTTTTGAAAGGAAGGTTTTGATGCTTTCAAAAGAGATTGAGTGCTTCGAAAGGGATATATTTAAGTGTTTTGAAAAGAAGGTTTGAACACTTTCGAACGATATATTTTAATGGTTTCGAAAGTAAAGGTCTAAGGTTTCGAAAGACTTAGTTTTAAAAACGAAGAACCCAATCTCATTTTTAAAGGAAAAATCCATCGCAATATAAAAGAGCTTTGAAATGACATTTAATTTTGGAGTTTTTGAAGAAGCTTTCCTTGATACAAATAATGAGTTAAATGGATTAACCATGTTTCATGTGGAAATGATTTCAAGGAAATTAAACCATAACGTAGGTTAGGTAGACCCAGTAAGGATATTAAATCAGCTAGGTTGACCGAATAATGAATATGAATTGAGTTAACTCCTGTATGAATAGAGTTACATTCAGGAGGTTAGGTAGACCAGAACATAGGATGCCCAAAGATTGATCAAAGAAGTTGTCAGTTTAGGCAAGTTCACAGTAAACCCATGAAAACTAGGGGTCAATTGGTTCTTAGTGATCTCATGGAAATTATATCCGGAGTAAGTTATTGACATAGATCAATAGGTTCATAGTTAACCCATGAAAAATATGACATGAGTGAAGTTACTGGAGATCCCAATAGGTTTATAGTGAACCCATGAAAAATATAATTGGATGAAGTTATTGGTAGACACCAATTGGTTCTTAGTAATCTAATGAAAACTATGTAACCCTGGCAGATAGTCTGTAAGCTTTGAATAGGTTTTTAGTTCGCCCGTGAAAACGATTAGGTTAATAATGACCCTAGAAATTATAACTTGAGGCAGATAGTTAAATGAATGGGGATGGGAAATCCAGAATATATTGCATGTTTACATATCATCATGATATATTTCACATGTTATGTTTTAACTATTATGGATGCTGGGGTACAATATATTATTATTATAAATTTTAGTTAAGATACCAATGAGGGAAAAACCCGTTTCGCTGAGCGGCGTGGTCTCACCAGATATGTATATGGTTCGATATGGTAGATTATTATTTATACTAGGCCTTATGTCTGACTCGAAATTAATGTTTTTCCCGTAAACTCTCGGGTGCTCAATTAATTTTGAGTAGTTTGAGAGTTAAGGTGTCAGGTTCTCCTTTAGACGAATAAACTTCCGGAGATGTGCTGGAGGCAAGCTAGCTAATAGGAGTTCTTTTTGTATGATTCTGTTGTATTTTGGTTGTAATGGAAAAGTTGTTTAATTGCCTATGTTTAGACTGATCATCAAGGGGCATCTTCATATGTCGCCTTTGGTGTATTTTGTAATAATTATATTTTCTTTGAAAATTGTTCTGGAAATTGGGATTATGCAATGAATTTGAAATATGATTTGAAGTGGAATGATAAATTTGTCTTATGGTTTTAAATTTTTTCATATCCATGTGTTTCTGTTATATCAGTATATCTAACATTACCGCATTTGGTCACCGAAAATTAATAACTATGGATGACTGCAGCATCCACAGCCGTTAGTTTTGGACCTCCAAATGGGAGATGTTACAAGTTGGTATCAGAGTATAGGTTTATGAAAAATTTAAAAGAAATTTAAACCTAGAAGATTTTTCAAAACATAATCCAATAAATTAGCAAATAAGATTGAGGTTTGGGTTAACGCTATAGTAACATACTTGTATTTGATATATGTATACATAAGTACGTACTCCCCTCTCTTTTAGACCGTTATTCTGTATCTTACTAAGGCTCATATGCAGATTTGCGAGAAAGGAAGATATGGAAGCAGGAAACAGTAGAGGAAATCTAGGTGGAGGAAGCATCGCAGCCAATGGAAATGCTCGACCCAACATGAGAAACCAGGGTCAATAGGAAAATGCTAATCCAAATGCAAATGCCAACGTAGGTGCTGGAAATCCGCAAGTAGATATGGGGATGATGTATTAGTTCTTTGTCACTCTGATGCAAGTAGGAGCCGCTGCAGGAGTAGTTGGGGGTTATGTTGGGAATGTTGGAGGAGCTAATCTCGTGGCCCCAGTTGGAAACAACTATGCTAAGCCGAGCAGAGATTATACCAGTCTTAGTGGGAAGCCGTTTTTGGGAACGGATGATACTATAGAAGTAGAGAACTGACTTTTGCATTATGAAAGGATCTTCGTTGACTTGGGATTAAATGATGAGCAGGAGAGGAGAGTTGCCTCTAGATAGTTGTAGGGAGCAGCGCTTCATTGGTGGAATAGTGTTACCGCGGGAGTTCCCGAGGAGGAGTTGACTTGGGTGGAATTTTGAAGGAGATTCGAAGAGGGGTTTTTGTTCGAAATTGCCAAGTCAGTATTGCTAAGAAAGTTCATGGACTTAGTGCATGGTGAGATGTCGGTGATTGAGTATGCTATGAAGTTTGATGAATTATCCAGATACGGATATGCTACCATTGACACCGTCATCAAAAGAAATGAAAAGTTTATTCGAGGGTTAAGATCCGAGATTGCTAGGGTGACAATGCCACATCTCCGTGATCCAAGTACTATAGTTATGGAGATGTCAATCAGGAATGAAGAGATGCTTGCTACTTATGGGAAAGAGAAGTAAGTTGAAACCCAGGGATTTCAAGGCAAGAAGAGGAAATTCTTTAAGAAGAAGGGAACCCAGAAGGGAGAAGCTGCCAAGAAGGCAAAGCCTAATCTAGTTTGCTTTATGTGTGATAAGAAGGGACATTATGCTCATGAATGTCAAATTGGCAAAGGGAAGAAGGCTGCGACAAGAAGGGAGTAAAGTGCTTTAACTGTGACTAGCTTGGGCATTACAAGAATCAGTGCCTAGAACTAGTCAGAGTGGAAAAGGGAAAAGTCTTTGCTATTGGACGATCGTCTACTAGACCAATTGCTGTTGAGAAAGGAAAGATTGTGATGGAAGGTACGTTTTTGATTTAAAATATATTGGTCAGGGTACTATTTGACACGGGTGCATCACATTGGTTTACATCTCAATGTTTGATTGATAATTTTGTTTAGAAACCTCATACCTTGTTACGTCCCTAAGGGTTGTGAACCCAATAAGAGGGTATGCAACTCTAAAGATGAGATGTGACCAGATAGAACTTGATTTGTTAAGTCATAAGTTTACATGTAGTTTGTATGTTTTTGATTTCGTAGACTTCGAAATCATTTTGGGTATGGATTGGTTAGATGGATTTGATGCTAGGATATTTTGCCAATAGGGAAATATCGCTAAGACACCCTAACAGTCATAACCGAATTATATTGGGCATGGATTGGTTAGATGGATATGATGCTAGGATATTTTGCCAAGATAGGGAAATATCACTAAGACACCCTAATATTCATAACCAAATTATATTCTCAGTGGAGAACTCAGATCGAAGTGCTTGTGCTTTGCTGTGTGCTATGGAAATAGAAGAAGAGATAAGTCAGGTTCGGGTAGCAAGAGAGTTTGTAGATGTTTTCAAGCTAATTACAGGATTACCACCAAAATGAGCCGTTGAGTTTCGAATAGATCTTGTGCCAGGATTTGAACCTGTAACTAGTCCACCTAGCATGATGACACCGACCGAGATGAAGGAATTGAAGGAAAAGCTAATGGATTTAGAAGGGAAGAATTTCATTAGACCAAGCGGTTTGCCTTTGGGAGCGGCCACGGTGTTTGTAAAGAAACCGGATAGGTCATTAAGGTTGTGTATCGACTATTGTAAGTTGAATGAGAAGATGATCAAGAATAAGTATCATTTGCCGAGAATCAATGATTTATTTTATCAGTTGTGTGGAGCCAGAATATTTTCCCAATTGGATTTGGCAACAGGTTTCCATCAGTTAAGAGTAGCAGAGGACAGTATTCCGTTGATGGCGTTTTGAACCAGGTATGGTTCGTATGAATGGTTAGTAATGCCATTCATGTTAAAGAATGCACCAGCTTTCTTCGTGGATTTGATGAACCGAATTTTCCGAGAGCACTTGGATAGGTTTGTATTGGTATTTATAGATGACATCTTAATATATGCTAAGGATGAGAAAGAGCATGATGTTCACCTTAGAGTAGTCCTCGAGACAATGCGGCAGCATCAGCTGAAGGTGAAGTTTTCAAAGTGTCATTTTGGAAGAAAGAAGTTAAGTTTCTTGGTCACATGGTTTCAGACAAGGGTTTGTCAGTTGATCCGGATAAGATCGAAGCTATTAACAACTGGAAGAGACCAAAGATGATGACTGAGATTAGAAGTTTTCTTGGACCTGCTGGCTATTACTGGAGATTCATTAAGGATTTCTCATGGATAGCAGCACCTTTAACTAAGCTAACTAGGAAGGGCGTGAAGTTTATTTGGTCTGACAAATGTGAGGAAGCATTCCTTAAGTTAAAGCATTTATTGACCAATGCGCCTGTGATAGTGGTTCCAGATGGAAACCAAGGGTTAGTAGTGTATACCGATGCATGTGGAACTGAATTATGGGCCGTATTGATGCCGAAAGGTAGATTTATTCCCTACACTTCACGACAGCTTAGACCGCATGAAGTGAGATATCCTACTCATGATTTAGAGTTGGCAGCGGTGATCTTCACATTGAAAATATGGAGACATTATCTCTTAGGGGAGAGATTTGAGCTATACAGAGATCATAAGTCCTTAAAGTATTTATTCTCTCAAAAGGAGTTGAATATGAAATAACAGAGGTGGCTGGAGTTCTTAGCTGCTTATGATTTTGGTATAGAGTATACACCTAGAAAAGGAAATAAAGTAGCGGATGCTCTTAGCAGAAAACATGATAATATGATGTTAGCCATGTTGGCAGAATGGAAATATCTAGAGGCTTTTATTAATTGTAGTATGCCGTTAAGATCAACTACTAGTTCCAGTCAGAGCACCGCCATGTTATCCTGTTTGGAAGTTCGACCCGTACTGATCGAAAGGATTGCTTCTAAGAAAAAAGAGGATCAAATATTAGCTGAGAATATTAGAAGACTTGAGATTGGATCGAAGATTGATGATCTAAAATATTTTAATCTTGACTAGAGGGGATGGTTGAGAAAGAAGAGACGGTTGTGTTTTCCGGATGTTGCGGACTTAAGGAAAGAAGTTCTTAGGGAATGCCATCGATCCAAATTTATGATTCTTTCTGGGGGAACCATGATCTATCAAGATATTAAGAGGGGCTTACTAGGGTGCTATGAAGAAGGACGTTGGCATATGGGTTAGGCAGTGTGTGAATTATCAATAAGTGAAGGCCGAACGTCAGAAGCCGAGTGGATTGTTCAACCTTTGGAGATACCAGTTTGGAAATGTGATTCGATATCCATGGAATTTATAGACGGGTTTCCAAGGTCAAATCGAGGAAATGAATGTATATGGGTAATAGTGGACAGGTTGACCAAGAGTGCCCATTTCATTCCAGTTAAGTCCACCAGGACGGCACCTGTTTTAGCTAAATTGTTTATGAAGAACATAGTTAGAATGCATGGAATTTTTAGTAGTATAGTCAATGACAGAGTTGCTTTGTTTACTAGTGAATTCTGGAAGAGCTTACAGGATGTGTTAGGCACCAAGATCAAGATGATTACTGCGTATCACCCTTAGACAGATGGGCAGATGGAGTGAGAGAGAGTCTATAAGGTACTCGAGGATGTATTGAGAGCTTGTGCGCTAGACTTTGGTGGCTCTTGGGAAGATCACCTATACTTAGTTGATTTTTCCTATAATAGTAGTTATCAGAATAGTATAGGATTAAGCAAGACCAAATCTCAAGTTCATTATCCAAAGCAAGATGAATAATAATCAAAACCATCTCATTTTTGTTTTCATGAGCATTTGGCTTTCGGGTTTTATATTTAAATCTATTTTGATGATTTTAAAGATGATGTGCTATGATAAAATGCCATGTTTGATTTGGACAAGTGTGTTTGAAAAATGTCTAATTTGATTCAAAGGCTAAAATCATGAGAAGTTTCAAATGCCATGAGGATTTAATATGTTCTGTAAAACATTATTTTGGAGATGGGTTTAAGTTTTTATAATTATCCAAAGCTATGTATAATCTATTATGAATTTTGAATGGAAGAAATAGATGATTTGGGTTTAAAATTTGTCCTGGTAAATAGATAAAGGATTTTGGGTCTGAAATTTATATATGTTAGATAACATTTTAAAAGTGAATTATGTTGATTTTTGGGGTTTTTCCCTAAGTGATTTACTATGGAAATTAAATTAATTAAATTGGAGGACTAAAATGTCTTGATTGTTTTGTTAAAGGAAAGGGCTTCTCCATAAATCATTTTTAATTACAAATGATGAATTCGGCAGCCTTTTTAGAAGAGATTTTTGTAAAGGTTATGACAACCAATTATATTTTTACAGATAAGACAGGTTAGTTGAAAAGCAATAACATTAAAAGGCAACAAAATAGTTTTACTTAAATTTACTACTTCGCCACTTCAATTTGCAACCTTTCGAGCCCATACCATTGCTCCTGACCAAGACGAAACCAATACACATAGTATCAACCCATTGGTACGTAGTGGATTGGAGAAAACAGAAGGTATAGTGTCAAAGCCATGCTTTCGAAGGGGTTGATGCCTTTTTAAATAGTTTTCGAATCAATCCAATGGCCTTTGTTTTGCTTTTGGAAGAAGTGCTGCTTATCGTGTTTCCAAAAAGCTTTCGAAAGGGGTTGTAGTACTTTTATATAGCCTTCGAAGGGGTTGCCGCCTTTTTGATTTAAAAGGTAGCTTTTGATTGGGTTGCTGCATATTATGTTTTAAAAAGGAGCTATCAAAAGGGTAGTTTTGAACTTAGTCAAAACCTTGCTACCGTCTTCTTACCTTTCGAATAGATTAAAGGCCGTTTTTCTTTATAGCCTTGTATCAATGAGTTTGAAAGGTAAGCTTTTATTTTATGGATATAGAAGCCGCTTCCCAATGCTTTCGAAAGGGCTCTCGTAGCCACTTATATTAAGGGTTTCGATGGCAATGGTTTTGAAAGGTCATTTCGAAGCTATCCTTCCAACTATTTTACTTAAAGACTAATGCTTTCAAAAGGATAGTTCCGAAGCCATCTATTTTCCACAATTTCTTTTATTTGAAGATTAATGGTTTCAAAAAGGTTACTTTCGTTTATGTTTACTTTGATGCAAAATTATAATTAAGGTAAAACCCAAAGACTTTGAAAGGGGTACTTTTAAATGGTTTCAAAGCTATGTTTCTATAAATTGGAAAGATATGCTTTAATGCTTTTCAAAGGAACGTTTTGATGGTTTTGAAAGGAAGGTTTTGATGCTTTCAAAAGAGATTGTGTGCTCCAAAAGGCATATATTTAAGTGTTTTGAAAATAAGGTTTGAACACTTTCGAAGGATATATTTTAATGGTTTCAAAAGTAAAGGTCTAAGGTTTCGAAAGCCTTAGCTTTCAAAACGAAGAACCCAATCTCATTTTTAAAGGAAAAACCCATAGAAATATAAAGGAGCTTTGAAATGACATTTAATTTTGGATTTTTAAAGAAGCTTTCCTTGGTAAAAATAATGGGTTAAAGGGTGTTAGCTCCAAAATTGGTCACTAACACCCAAATCCAGATGAAAGCACCAAATCACAGTCACAGATCACAGATAGAATGTATGTAGAGAGTATAAATATGAAGAACAGTTAAAATTAAAAAGAAAGCAGTAAAAAAGAGGGTTTATAGTGGTTCGGCTGACTCTGGCCTACGTCCACTCTAGAAAGTTCCTTTTTACTGATATCAGAATCAAGTACAATTACAATTTAGAGTTTTTAGAATAACAATGGCAGTGTAGCCTTAGTGTAGAAGATGAAGAGAGACAGAATGGCGATCCCCTTTTCTAAAGCCCAACATGCTGTATTTATAGGCATAACCTGAGTTGTTGGGTTTCCCGAGTAATTCGGGCCCATCAAGGCCATAACCTATCCAGGCTTAACACTACGACCGACCCCGAGCAGTTGACATGTTGAACGGAAGTTCCCCTGGCGATGACTCGAAGCAGATACACTGGTGACCCGAAGCACATTTGCGTCTGACCCAAAGCAGAATATTGCCGACCCTAGAGTGTTGCCGAACCACATGGAATGCCGAACCACATTCAACGCCAATCCTAAGTACTTCAGGTATGCCGATCTCCTCTCATTTCCTACAACCGACCCCATGTCTTCATAGCCGAACCGATCTCCATGTGCCGAACGACTTACGCCGACCCACATTGACCGAACCACATCCATACTCCACCACCGAACCACTCCCTACTCTAATACTTCTCAAGCATGTCGACCCACACCATCATGACCGATCCATACTACCACGCCGATCCACATCATCCTGACCGATCCATAACACCATGCTGATACATGCTTCCAAGACCGAAGCACATTTGCCAAACCCTCAGGCCGAACCACTTATGACTTTCTTCCATCGATCAATCCATGCCTCACAGGCCGAATGACCCACACCGAACCACTCCAGTAAGACCGAACCACCTTGTCGAACGACCGAGCCTCATGGCCGAACCACCAATAACCGAACCATATATCCATCCAACTAGCTCAAACCCATCATACTCCAGCCTTGACAAACGAGTAGTTGATTTAGTTAAATCCGCCTGTCCATGGCCTTGCCAAGAGGCGGGTTAACAAAGGGATTAACCATGTTTCGTGTGGAAATGATTTCAAGGATATTAAACCATAAATATTGGTATTATTATGATATTATCAGGTATTATGTGTGCTTCTTCTATAAATATATTCACTTTATTATTAACCCATAATTGTATTTGGGGTGAAAGGGTAGAATAACCAGCTAGGTTGACCCAGTAGTGAATATGAATTGAGTTAACTCATGTATGAATAAAGTTGTGTTCAGGAGGTCAGGTAGACTCGAACATAGGATGCCCAAAGATTGATCAAAGAAGTTGTCAATTTAGGCAGTTTTATAGTAATCCCATGAAAACTATGTTTGGAAAGAGTTGTTGGCAAGGGCCAATAGGTTCTTAGTGATCTCGTGAAAACTATATCCGAAGTAAGTTATTGATAGAGATCAATAGGTTCATAATTAACCCCATGAAAAATATGACATGAGTGATGTTACTAGAGATCCCAATAGGTTTATAGTGAACCCATGAAAATTATAATTGGATGAAGTTATTGGTAAACACCAATTAGTTCTTAGTAATCCAATGAAAACTATGAAACCGGGCAGATAGTCTGTAAGCTTTGAACAGGTTGTTAGTTAGCCCTTGAAAACTATTAGGTTAATAACGACCCTAGAAATTATAACTTGGACAGATAGTCAAATGAACGGGGATGGGAAATCCAGAATATATTGCATGTTTGCATATCATCATGATATATTTCACTATGTTTTGTTTAACCATTGTGAATATAGGGGCACAGTATATGGTTATTTTAAATTTTGATTAAGATACTAGTGAGGGAAAACCCGTTCCGCTAAGCGGTGCGGTCTTACTAGATTTCTATATGGTTTGAGATGGTAGATTATTATTCATACCAAGCTTTATGTTTAACTCGAAGTGTATGTTTTCCCTTTAAACTCTCGGGTGCTCAATTAATTTTGAGTATTTTGAGAGTTAAGGTTTTCAGGTTCTCCTTTAGACAAATAAGCTTCCGGAGGTGTGTTGGAGGCAAGCTAGCTAATAGGAGTTATTTTTGTTTTATTCTGCTATATTTTGGTTGCAATGGCAAAGTTTTTTAATTGCCTATGTTTAGACTCTGATCATCCAAGAGGGCATCTTCATATGTCGCCCTTGACGTAGTTTGTAATAATTATATTTTCTTTGAACGTGGTTCTTGAATTGGGATTATGCAATGAATTTGAAATATGATTTGAAGTGGAATGAGAAATTTGTTTTATGGTTTTAAATTTTTTCATATCGATGTGTTTCTGTTATATCAATGTATCTAACATTACCGCATTTGGCCACCAAGAATTAATAACTATGGATGACTGCAGCATCCGCAATCATTAGTTTTGGGTCTCTTAATAGGGGATGTTACAATTTATCTAATAAACTGTTACTTTTTCTATATTTTTCCAAAAGATTCCATTACTTATTATTTCCTTCAAAATATCCATTTTAAGGATCTAAGTACTTTCACAAATCCATTCAAAAGGTTTAAGATGAATGTTGGTCAAACATTGTCATTACAAACCTAAAACCATTTCACTTTTGCTTATCTTTAAATCATTCTTTTAAAGATCTATATACATCCCTAAGTATAATAAAAAAGGGTTAAAGACGAATGCAATTAACACATTGTCACAACAAACCCAAGTCATTTTCCTACTTGTTACTATCTTTACAAACATTTGTTTTAACGATCTAAGTTCATATTTAGTCAAGTTCAGTATGGACTGGTTAACTATCAAGTTCTAAAGATAATTGCTTATACAAATCACAATTCATATGCTTAACTCATATTCCACATTCCAACTTAACTATTCCTCGTCCAAGAGTGAATTCAATTAAGTTTAGGCATTGGTTGCTCCAAGCCTTGCGTAGATGCTTCAGTCTTGAATCTCACAAATAGATTAGTCCACCTCATTGGCTTTTATTGTTTAGTATAGTATTAATGATTTCCATAAATAATAAGAAATCAACACGATCAACAAGTTTCCGACATTTTCCACTTACCTATTCCTCGGTTAAGAGGGAAGCCGGGTAGGTTAGAGCTCTATTGCTTCGTCCCTACTCGACGTCAATCTTAACCCTAAAAAATGGATAAGATTACTTCATCAACTTATAAGTGTTAAACATAGATAATTACTTTTCTAATAAATAATTAAACAATTTAACCATTTGGCCATTTATAAATTACTAGTCCCTTTCTAAACCTTTTGTTTTATAATCTAAAACAAGATATTTATATAAGATATTTTCATGATATTTATTTTTCAAAATATTTATATAAGATATTTCTTATATATTTATATAAAATATTTCCTAAGATGTTTATATAAGATATTTCTAAGATATTTATATAAGATATTCCCAAGGTATTCTTATTAGATATTTATACTCCAAAATACTTAAAATATGTTTTAAAATATTTCTTTAACATATCACTTGAAAATAACAAGTTTTAAAAAATCATTAGAAACTTGAAAACGACCTGTTTTAACAAAATATCCCTTCTTTGAAAATTCAAAACTAATTCTTAAAAATTCATATAAATCTAAAACTACTTTTAAATTACTCTAATAAGAGTTAAGCAATGCTTCTAAAAAGAATGAAATAAAGCACTTAAACTTAAAGTCCTTTTTGGAACAATTTAAGTCCAAAAATCAAGATTAAACGCCGCAGTTTTGCACTAGTGATGTTTTGGCCGTTTTTGAGATGTTGCTTAATTTTTTACTATTCAATATTTTAATAGCAACAAACACATATATACTTAAAATTATAAATATGGTGAGAACCCCTAAGGATCTCTCTTCAAAGTTCCATAACAATTGCCAAAAACAAGGCAATTCCAAACTGCTTCTTTAGTGACTATCGCTATAAGTGCACTTCTAAATCCAAGTCCAATCTAAACCAAATTCCATCTATAACCTATGTACTTTGTTCAAGGTCAAGTCATAAGTCCATTCCAAGTTTTTTTAAGTCCATTTACATGGGTCACATATGTCACTTACTTTTAAACTAATAATTCAAACCAATGTTTTAACATATGTTAACAACAATTCAAACAGCATTAACATAATCAAACACAACATATGTGTTACAATTTTCATCCAAAGTGAGGTGTTAACTCACCTTTAATCCAACCAAAACCAAGATCCATGAATTAAAGCCAAGCCTCCATCTTGCAACACCTTCTCTTCCTCCTTCCTCCTCTTTACTCTTGCTTCTCCTGCATTTTTGCCCCTCCCTTTTCACATAATGCTCACGGACTATCACCATAGGGTGAGTGTGGCTCCAATTCTTCATGATTTGGCATGGTGGAAGAGTTTCTAATATTATACTAAGCCTTGTGACAAAGTTTGAAGTGATTTGGAGTTGATTTGCAACTCTTTCATTTTAGAACATAAGAGAGGAAGAAGAAGAGAAGCCATTAATTTTATAACTCAAGCTTTGTGATCTTTGTGAATATTATCTAAGGGTGTACCACTCCTTATATATGCTTAGGAATGATGATGGAAAAAGACAAAAACCCCTCAAAACCCTAATGAAATTAATTGCTTCTTATCATGGCAACTTTATGTTACTTCCTTTTTATTCATTTTACCATTTAAACCTTATTATGATAATATCTCTTGTAACACCCCTTCAAAATGGTAATAATAGTCCCACATCGCGGGAAAAACACTATGAAGTGGGTGCTTATATACCAAAGTCTTCACCTCATAACAACGTCGAGGCCTTTTGAGGAACAAAACCCCACACTTTGGCTTGGCCCATGAGGAGGAGGTGACTAAGTTGGGGACAATATCTGCGTTAGGTGAGGTGCGGGTTGTTCCAATGGTATCAGAGCCATACCCAGCCAGAATTGTGGTCTGTACGTGTTACAGCCACGCTGCCTGGGTGGTGTTGTGTTCATGAGCCAACGAGGACGTTGGGCTCTAAAGGGGGGAGATTGTGACACCCCTTCAAAATGGGAATAATAGTCCCACATTGTGGAAAAAACATTATGAAGTGGGTGCTTATATACCAAAGTCTTCACCTTATAACAATGTCGAGGCCTTTTGAGGAACAAAACCCCACACTTTTGCTTGGCCCATGAGGCGGAGGTGACTAAGTTGGGGACAATATCTGCGTTAGGTGAGGTGCGGGCTGTTACATCTCTTATCCTATTAGAACTTTCTAGAACATTCCATACTTTATGAAGATGAGAGTGCATTAATTAGTCGCTAATGTGTTATTTGATTATTAGTTAAGTGCAAAAGAGTTTTAACTTCTTATATTGGTCGAAAATTGTTTATCGATAAACCAATTTTTGGTTAAATTATCGATTTCTCTTTGAAGAATATATTTTTGTATACATTTTTCCAAAATGAATTTCCCGTCATTAGTTATGATTTAAAAGGGGATTAAAGAGCTTATTAAATCATTTTAATAACATTTAATCTAAGATTCAAATATTTAAATAAACCAGATATTTAAATACCAATTGACTGAAATTCCAAATCGTTACAGCTACTGATCAAGATTTGACACTTTCAGAGTCTAGTGTCCCTATCAGCACCGAACATGCCTAATTCTAGTTGCTGCCCTTCAAGATATCCCATGGGTTGTAATGAGGAGGGGGTCAGAATAATATTTTGATGATTGGCAAAATTATACACTTTATACATAACATTAGTTTTTGCATATTATTCTTTATCACCTGTTATTCTTTATAATATTTAGTTAGTCATCTTGAATCCATATTCACGTACGATCCATCCCATCTACCCATAATAGATTATAGCTACGTGCACACACACACACATATATGTGTATATATATGTATGTTTGTATATATATGTATGTTTGTATATATATATGTATGTATGTGTGTATATATATAACTACCACGGTCCTCTATTGGATCTAGATAGTCTTCCTGCTAGTATCCCTAAATCGACACCCTGTCAGGATTCATTGCCCTCACCGTATCACAATCTAATCGCTGTGCATATCAAGGGACTCCCATAGTGTCTAATCTTTTAATATTTAATTAGTCATCTCGACTCCACATTTACGTACGATCCATCCCATCTACCCATAATAGATTATAGCTATGTACACATAGATATGTATATATATATGTGTGTGTGTGTGACTACCACGGTCTCCTATTGGACCTAGATAGTCTTCCAACTAGCATCCCTAAATCGGCACCCTGTCAGGATCCATTGCCCTCACCGTATCACGATCTCATCGCCGTGCATATCGAGGGACTCCCATAGTGTCAAATGACGGCTTTTCAAATATTTTTCCATATTCTATCTCGCTTTGGGGATTTACTACTTTCTGCTTCCTATTGTGGAGTTAGCCCCACGGATTACACCGTTCATTTTGAAAGATCTCTTTATGAGTTAACTTTCCTTGCCCTAACAAACAAACTAGCAAATAACTATGGCGGTGCATTACCCAACTTAGACTACCTTAGTAGGAAGCGTAGTCCAGTTAGGTGTAACCTTTTCTTTTCCATTGACTGCTAAGGACCGATGACGTTCTCGCCTTATGACAGCCCTACTCCTGATTTGATACCAACACATTCCATCATAGTGTCCGATCCAGATCACCATTCGATTTAGATTGCCTATTGCAATCATGGCAATACCCTTTTTTTATATTTTTGAAGCGGACTCTTCAATCTGTTAGGGGTATTCCTTCATCTATATGCAATCATATACTCTCCATGGGTCCTATGGTTGGATATGTCTCACATCAATATGATATTACACAACTGCTAGTATCCCCTTGGGGTGGGCAGACTTCTATTGTGTAACTCTACCAACCTCACATTCCAACCCATACTAATGACTAATATAATTCTATAAGTTATTTACATAAATATATATTTCACGTCCGTCAAAATGTATATTTGAATATACATCTATTTAACTCTTACTTTTTTTTTACTTTCATTGATTGATGTTTAATAAATCTTACATAAAACTTTTGATTTATTCCTGTCATTTACTATCATTTGTTATCCATTTCTATTTTATTCACTGAAGTGTCTTTTATAATTTCCCTTTCGTTCATCATTATTGGATGAAATTTCATGTTTCCTTTATAACAAATATCTCTCTTTAGTTGCCTATTTAGACTTATTACTTCCCTATTCATTCAATTGTACCTTATTTGTTTACCATTTGTTTCCTACACCATAATTACATACTTTAGGTTTTCTATTAAATTGTTTGTTATTATTCCCACTTACATTACTTTAGTTATACTTAAGGATTTTTATATCTTAATACATTGAAATTACATTTTTCCCCAATGGAAAATGTTAACACTATAATTTTCTATAAACTGCTTAAAAGAGGACTTTTGTTATGTGTGAACTAAAAAGGAATTATCTTTTTTTTTATTGGAATAGATAGTACAAAATAAAAGATTTCCTTATTTTGTACATCTCTTCTTTTTTGTTCACATTCCGTAGTCAAGCAATACACTTTTATTTGTAGTTTTAGATAATTTATAAAAATTCACATTGTTACACAAATTCATTCCAATGTATTAAAATATTTTCAAATTCCCATTTAATATATAATCAATTCTAATTTATGTTTAACAACCTATATAAACAAACCAAATGTGGAACGCAATATGATTTCATTAAAAAGTTATTTAAAAATCTAGGGACTATCTACACCCCTAACTTTTCAAATCCAAACGCGATCAATATCTATAAAGTTTATGGTTTTACATAACATAAAGGTATATTTTCTATAATCATTATGCTTATTTAAATATCTCATTCATGATTTATATTAATTCTTTATGTGCATAAAATTAAATATCCAATTCGTGATTTATATCTAGGCATAAATGAAATAGATTACAACGATATAAATCCAATATTATTATAAAATATGTAATTTCCCACTCACCTCTTTTTAGGCCCAATTCTCTAGATCTAGATCCATTTCCTTTTTATTTTACTCCCTCTTACTATAAATCCAAAATATAAAAAGGGTATATACCTATTAGAAATACAGATCTGGGAAAAAGATTGAACTAAATTTAGATTTGAGTTTAAGATTTACGATTTACCTTCATTTCTATATTCTGAATCGATCATATTCTTCTCTTCTCTTATTCTCTATTTTTATCTATTTATATATATAATATATAATAGTTTTACTACTTTTAGAATTTTAAAATTTGAAGTAGAAGAGAAATGGCAGAGTTTCGGTATGCACCAAGTTTTCTAAATAAATTAGGTTTCCTTAGCTGTTAATTTATAGTGGTTAGGGTTTAATTAGGAGTGTCAGATTTATTCTATGAAATCTTCTGTAACGACCCGCAAATTTATCACTTTGACACTCAAACTAGACATTTAACAGTATTTAGAAAATGTTATAAAATGCTTTAACAGCGTTTTTAACTACGTTGTATAACAACATGCCATTATAGGTCAAGAACATACCATAGCAATAGAGTAAACATGTCCTTTTTAATAGCGTTTGATGAATTTCGTTAGTACATTTTATAGCGTTTGTGCTTATGAGCTAAATTTTTTTCTTATAGTTCAAATTCTACTATCAAATATATTTAATGGCGTTTACCAAATGCCGTGGTATTTGTTTATAGTGTTTTATACATTGCTATGAATGTCCTTTTTACTGCTTTTTCCCCTTTTATAACATTTCTGAAATGTTGTTGAAGTGTAACATAACATTTTTCAAATGCTCTTGAAAGTTTACACAACATTTTACAAACGCTACCGTTTACTGTTCCTGCATTTCCCCTTTTACGGGTTCCATTTCTATAACGTTAGTCACAATTTACGTAACAGCGGAGTTAAAATCAATATGCACATTTCATAATCAACATATTATATCAATCACACATTACATAATCAACATATTATATTAATTGCACATCTAATAATCAACATGTAAAATTTCATAATCAAAATATGCAATATTCTTACATCAAAACATATATAATACATGCATAATATTTTCATAAACAATATAGGACAAGTAGCAACTAATGGCCAAAAGTAGTAATACATACACGCATCCAAACTAAAATGTAGTTCTAGCATCAATAATAACTTCGAATCCATAACTTGTTGTGACACTTTTCTGCATCAAAATATTTATCTACCTGTAAAGTAAAAGTTTAAAATTAGCAAAATAAATCAAAAATACAATGAATATAGTTTGGAACATAGTTGATGCGAGCAGCAACAAAATGAAATGCAGTCTGGAACAAATGAAAAGCGCTATTGCTATTTATACAATATTATATATACACATACACATACATACACACACATATAATTTATATTAATTTATATACCTATTATATATATATATATGTATATGTATATATGTACCGTAATGTATTATATAATATTTCATATATAATTTTGTATTATTTTCATGCATATAATTTTATGATAAGTTTATATTATCTGGTTTAATAAATTTATTAAGACCTTTTTATTACAGGAAAATATTATCAAGGACAATTTTTTTTAGCATTTTATCCTCAAAGACCAGCCTTCAGTAGTTTAACGTCAAGAAAAACTTTTGAATTTCAATTAGGATCCAGGACAAGAAATTAGCGACCAAGACAAACACAAAAATGAGTTTGGAGCGACATCAAGCTTAGGCGGCTTATCGGCGAGGGTTGTTGCTGCGATGGCATTGGCGGTGAGGGTGGTTGGTTCCACGGTGGATGGCAGTAGCTAGGGTTTTGAAGTAGCTCGATTTGAAGTAATCTGATGATAGAAAATTGATGGCTCTGGTGGCAGGGACGCCATGGTAAAGTGGTGTTTAGAAGAAAAACAATTCGAGGAAGAAGAAGACCAAGTCGAGGAAGAAGAAGAGAAATCCATGGAAGAATTAGGGGAGAAGAAGTGGTATCAGTTCTTAGGTATCAATTTTTCAGTTTGTAGGTATCGTTTTCGAAAATATTTGTTATTTTTAAGTTTGTGATTTTTGTTGTATAACAAAATTATTATACTGTAATTAATTCACATTTTAAAGCGAACTTTTTTTAATTGTTATTTTGAATTCATATTGGTTTGATTGATAATGTATTGTTGTATTGAGTTTAGTGAGGATCAGGTTTTAGGTATCATTTTTGTTTTTTCTGAGTATCATTTTTTAAAATAATGTAGTGTGGAAATTTTTTACTGTTTTGTTTGCTTGATTATATAAAAAAATAAAGTTGTTACATAGTAAATATGATGATCATTGAGTTGAATTAGTGTTTCGTTAGTATCAAATATTTAATGAATTTTGTTTAAGTGTCGTTTTAGGCCATTGTGCACACTACCTTAGTTGAATGGAATCCATGCTCATGCTGGAGTGGAGCCACTCGATCTTGCTTGCATTGGAGAATGGAGATGCTTGAGTCAAAGCATCATTATATGAGATAACGATGTAATTTCATGAGCTTGACAGATGTTGATTATGAGTGGTCTATTTGTGCTATAAATATGGTGATGAACTGATTTTCTACAAAGATGAATGTTATGATTGGAATGCTTGTTCAAGAATAAACTGTAAACTTAGATAATGGTGATCGATTTTGATAAATTTGAGAACCTAGGAGATTATGGGTGGTTTATTTGAGTAACAGATGTTAGGTATCAGTTTTAGTTATCGGTAGTAGATTTTAGGTATCATTTTTTAGGTAGCAGTTTTTAGGTATCAGTTTTTAGTTACCGGCAGTAGTTTTTAGGTATCAGTATTTAAGTTAAGAGTTATCAGTAGCATGTAATGGCAGCGGGTGGTGTTGAGGGGACGACGAGGCTGGTGGTGCAGGTGATGGCGGTGGGTGGTGGTGCGACGAGTGGTAGTTGATAATTTTGACGGTTTGTCCTTATGACTAATTTTGGGAGAATGTTTGTCCTTATCACTAATTTTGGGAGAATGTTTTTCCTTTTGGCTAAAATATTGAGGTTGTGTCCTTGAGGCTAAAAAAATACAAATTTTTGTTCTTTATATAAAAAACCTCTTTTTATTATTACCATTAGTACTAATTACTTCTATTACTGTTACTATTTGTATATACGACTTATATATGTATTTATATCATTTATATAATATTATTTATTATATACATATCTTTTATTAATTCATATACTTATCATATACAATTATTATATTATTTTTTATATATTAATTCATATATAATTTATATTAATTATTACATATAATTCTATAATAAGTTTTCAAGCTTTTATTAAGTTTATCAAGATACTTCTCCTATTACTACTATAATTACTTTTATAATATATATATATGCGTGTATGTATGTATGTATGTATGTATTTATATGTACAAAGTAGCATTCAATGGTACCTCAAATAGTGCAGCACCTCAATTACCCTCTAATTTCTACCACAAGTTCCTATTTAAATAACACTTCTTTCTCTTTCCACTAGCTCCGTTATTTAAATAGGAACTTGAGGTGGAAATCGAGAGGCAATTAGGGTACTGCACTGTTTAAGGTGCCATTGAACTCTCCTTATATGTTTATATATATATATATATATGTATATGTATATATACAATTTTAAATATATAGTTTATATGATTTACATATAAATATGTAATTTATATTTATTCATATACTTATTTATTATATATATATATATTATAATTTATTATATATTAATTCATATATAATTCATTTCTATAATAAGTTTTCATGCTATGGTTTAATAAGTTTATTAGGATATTATGATTATTATTATTTATATTGATTCATATGTAATTCACATAGTATAATTCATACATAACATAATTACTTCATACATAATTTAATATGTATAAATAATTTAATATATATAATTTGTATAGTATATACGTGTATAATTACAAAGATATAATCTATGTAATATTATTCATAATAGTAAATATTTTCATACATCATCTTAATTATTTTTTATTACAAATTTAGTTAATTTTCATAAACTTAGTTAAATTTTTATAATACTTAGTTAGCATAGCTAATTTTGTAAAACTTAGTTAACTTAGATAAACTTTTATAAAACTTAGTTGACTTTTATAAAAATTAGTTAATTTTTATAAACTTAGTTATTTTTATAATCTTAGTTAATCTTTATAAGAGTTAAATTTTTTTATAAACTTACTTAAATTTTATGTAACTTAGTTAACTTATTTTAGTTTTTATAAAACTTGATTGATATCCATCAACTCAAATAATTTTTATAAAACTTGGTTAGATATGATAAAACTTAGTTAATTTCTATAAAAAAATAGTTAACTTAGTTAATTTCTATAAAAAATAGTTAACTTAGTTAATTATTATAAAATTTAATTAATTTAGTTTAGTCATTATACCGATCATGTTGTAGTTCGAACTATTAGCTCATACATTTTTTATTCTTGGCTTACATAATGAAATAGAAATATTATGTGTGCATGTACACACATCTATACTCGCATACACTCTCTCTACAATACTTAGAAAGTCAAAACGAGAAAAATAATGAGGAATTAAATTCATTCATAAACTGATAGAAGAACAAAGGAATGCAATTAACTAATTAATATGACAATCAGCATGCCTATGAACATGAGTGATATGATATATACTGCCACAATAAAGCAAACAAAAGTCAAAATGTTGGATTTTCATGCTAAGAGGATTGGAAGCATTTCGAAGAAAAGAACCTTCTAACTTTGTACAAAAGAAAATAGAAACAATGAAGAATTATAATTCCAAATGAAAAGAAAAAAGAGCGACATGAATTAAAAAACGAACCCGAATGCAGGAGTTAAGCATCACTTCCTATGTCTTATATTTGATATAAGCTTGCGAGGGTTCACAAGGATATTTTTCCATCATTCTTCATGTTCATGTTTACAAATCCTCCAGATCCTAGTTTATTTACTTTCATTTTTTTCAGAAAAAAACAACTCAACCTAGAGCCTTGATGAAATCGAAGGCATAGGAGGAGGCCCCCCGGCCTGGTCTGACCACAGACAGGAGGGAGGTTAGCCAGCCCATAACAGAGGTTTGTTGCTTCCAACCCTATTTTTGGTTATTTGGAGACCCACCTCCGTGCCTTGAAATTGGGAGAAGGGCAGACGGGACTTGAACCCACGACCTGATTACCAGGAAGCAGGTATCTTACCACTGCGCCACTACTTGCGGACTTTTTTTATTTTTTTTATTTTATTTACTTCTTCTCTTGAAGAAAACCTACTAATTTCACCAAAAAATGAGAATAAAATAACTAAATCATGCATATGTGAAAAATTATAGGTTATGAAAGTAATGTTAACAATTTATAATTTGTTTACCTTCTTTGATCCAGCGCA
Organism: Allium fistulosum; assembly: GCA_030737815.1. NCBI lineage: Eukaryota > Viridiplantae > Streptophyta > Magnoliopsida > Asparagales > Amaryllidaceae > Allium > Allium fistulosum. The sequence goes on from CM060902.1 coordinate 1,533,380,399, forward strand.
CATAAGAATAGCATAACCATTTTCACCCAATTTGGTAGGGAACTCAAAATTTTCACTGCATGTAAAAGTTGTAATGCACAGCTGATAGATTTAAATTTCCAACAAAAAATTATCTACAAGAGAATGGTTTTTCTGCAAATTCCACCTCTGTTTGGAGAAATTTAAGACAGATAATAATGACTGGATATTGCTCCCTAACAGAAGCTCTATATTTTATTATCAAAAATTCATGCCTCGGATAAAATACTATCTCTCATCTGGTAGAGATTGGATACTGGTGGACTTGTACCCATGAAAATGAAGCACTGATAGCTAAACTGTGAACAATAAAATAGTTAAGAGAAGCCAAAGTTACAAGGATTTTCTTTTCATATGGAAAATGGTATGCACGAGTGGAAGGATTTCAAATGATCAGGTACAATTAGTAGCAAAAATAGGGTATTCAAAGTACCGATCAGAATTGAGGGTAAAGGTCAGCAAATATATTGACTATTGCACATGATACTGTCAATATTAATTTCATAAAAAAACAACATGCTAACAAATCAAATCCAATAATGAATATAAATTATCCATCTATATGTGTCCTAGTCTAATGCAAATAGAAGGACTTGCTTAAAATGAAAGTTCAAAAATAGATTATTATGTATGCTTTTAATTGTGTGCAGCTCGATTAAACAATAAAGAAAGCAAGCTAGAAGTACTTCAATAAATTAGTGTCCCATTTAATAGTTCAAAATGCAAATATGAACCTTCAGTTTGTTCAAAATGCAAATATGAACCTTCAGTTTGTTCAAAATGCAAATATGAACACCCATACTAGATGGCAGTTCTAGTGACCTCAAAGAATGCATAGAAACAAAATTGAAAGAAGAATCAACCTTTATTCTAACCCAGTCAATGGAAGTTCTAGTAACCTTGGACAGGAACTCGGCCATTTATAGGTCAAAAGCAAAAAATCTTTACTATTAATCATTATTATATATATATATGATATGGCCAATGAATAGTATAGTAAATAATTATATTTATTATCAGAAGTGTGCAGTCTCATTTCTCAATCTTTATTGTTAGTACCCAATCAAATTCAAATTTAACTAAGAGGATTTTCATGTTAATATGCCTTATGGTTTTAATATAATAATTAATTAAATTGTGTCTATTTTAGCTGACTGTTCATACGTGCCTCTGTCTACATGTTAAGAGCAAGCACTGATCTGCATCACTACCACACAATGTACGAGTATCACACTGTCCCATCCTTAACTATACGTTCAACATCAGACTACCCTTCATTTGCAGTTCACCCTGTAACAATATTCTGCCCCATCTTCTACTAGCAAATGCATTCATCCTCACCGTGTTTTTTTCTTCCAACATGCGATTTTCAACCCACTTGCACAACTGTTTCCATGCACACACAACTGTTTCCACGCACAGTTCAGCCAACATGCCTTACTACTCTTTAGCCAACATACTTTTCCATCCTTACATAAGCATAATTTATTAGGAATATACATAACAAGCTTTCTGCTGCAAAACCATGTTTTTTAGCAGCAATGCAATGTTTCACAATGAATAAGTGAAGTACTCACTTACCTCACAATTCAAAGGGGGTGCATATGGATCATCTACCCTTGTAAAACCTGCATAAATCGATAAAAATGTATGCTATTTAATAGGCTAGTCTGATGTGTATATATAGAAATTTTAGTAGCTTGTAATTAGGAACACATGTGCAAAAAAATATCATTGAAAAATAATAAATTAATGAACTTAATCATATTCTGGTTTAGCATATAGTTTTATAAAAGAATAATGAAACTGATCAAAAGAAAGAGTAAAATAGGTAGAATACTGATTGTATAAATGCAAATAAGGCTGCTGAATACAAGCATGATGGTTCCAAAGGTGAACCACAGTGTTTAAGATCTTCCGCTTTTTCTTTTTTGTTTCACAAAAATTGAATTTTCAATTCAAATTTGGTAGTATATTAAAATAGTTCATTGCCCGAGCAATTATCAAAAGTATTCCTCATTAGAACACACTTCAAGCATCATTGTTATACCATCAAGAAGAATTGTTTGCAAGCTAAGTTAGAACCTATTTATGCTTATGTTATAAAATGATAAGTTCAGAAACAACTAGATTATTAGATCTAATAAGCAGTATTGAGTCGATAAAAAATAATCTTAGTTCTCTAGTTTAAAACCCTTGCCGTGTTGTATTTAAATTCATAAGTTCAGAAAGCAAAACAATACCTTCTCCCACTACTGGTGATGGGTAAAAGGTAGTTGCAGCTAATTTAGGATATTCTTGTAGTTTCTTTGGAAATTATGCAGATAACGAGATTCAAATAAAATATACAAAGTTAAATTTAACCTTAAATAATTAGAAGGACAATCTCAATCTCATCATATCAAAACAATAATTATACATAAAAACATAATCTTCTTACCTTGGCTTATCCTTTAACTTATAATTCGTTCTAATTAGGAATCATCAATCCAACATTATTAACACTTTTGGTTAACAATTTTTATTAATGGTTATGTTTCCATGTTCCATTCATTAATATGGTTGCCGAAATAATTCGCAAATAAAATTAAATATTAATCCTATAGGAAAAGAACAATATGCAAATTAGGAAGCTATTATTCCATAACTTTAAGGTAATTTAACATTAAAAACATACATAAAACATGCAACTACGATGGGATCAGACATGTTAATCAAGTACAAAGTTATTAATTTTTCTAGAAGAGTTTAAGTACAAATAATATAGCATGGTAAATAGATGAAATTGATTAACATAATAGCTCCAGTGGGCTTTCAACTTGTAAGTTAGGTATATGAACATGTAAATGGTTCATGATTAAACTCACACAACGTGTGATGCAATTATAAAAAAGTTTGTAATGTAATCATAAGTTTGTACAGATCATCAATCCTAATATCAATCTCATAAAACAATAAATAGCAATAAGCAGGTTTGGAATCACACCCATTGAAAACAAAAATAAAAATTCTCATTAACAATATAAATATACAACTGGATGCACCAAATTTATGCATAACCGCACATAAGGAAAATAACGTAGGATGTGATAAACGTAAGGCTTGCTGCAAACATGATATGGCCAAATAGAACAAAATGATAAACACTAACTGAGTATAATTATCCCCTTCATTAACCTTAGACAGAGCTCCATAATGAATCTAGAGGATAATGGATAAAATCTTGGCCAATGAATATCGAACCAGCTCCTTTCTTTGCCGAGATAACACTCTAACCGAAAAGACAGCATTGAGCTCTACAATCACTGCAACGTGATTCCCTGGATTAGACATCGCTCTAGGTTATATGAGATACAGAGGCGAGATTCACAGAGAATAGATTATCGAAGGAATTTTTTTTGGGATAATCATAGATTTGATGAGTGGGAAGTAAACTGATCTAAAAAATAAATAAAATTAAAATAATTTGATTCGAACTTGAAGAATGATTTTTAGGGTTTTGATAGTTTTTGCTTTAGCAGATGGGATGAAATAATCAATAAAACTTCGACCACTAAAATGAAATTTTGTCCCGCCTTTGGAGTTCGTTGAGAGTTGTATACATAGCGTTTTTATCTTCATTTTATTCTGTTGATATAGGGATTAACAACAACTAAATTTGAAATGCTATTTATCAATGATTGTGTATGCTATTAATAGTTTTTTCTTGTAGTGTGGTAAATTATATTTATTTTTAAAATATTAAAATATAAGCTTTTCAACATAGATTACGTTGTCTTGAATAATAAATAATGATGGTAATCTTATTTTGAATAAGTATTTACACAATATATACTTTGGAAACATATTGATAAAATGACCGAAAACCGTTTTATCGATAAACAACTCTATAATTAACAGAAATTGCGCACCAAGCTGGATACATATACTCATTTATCCATGTAAACAAGAATATGTAATAAAATAATTTATTTTATTTTTGGTAATGAAATGTATTTATGACATCATGAATAATGACATCGTATTTAATAATTGATTTATGAATTTAAATTGAGATTTAATAACTTAGTAATTATAATAATTATTCAAATAATTGTTTTTCGATGATAATAATTCATTTTATTAGTTATTAAGGGATAATAAATCATTTATAATAGTTTTATAAAAAAGATATATTTGATTTGAAAATATATGAAAATTCGCATCGCTTTATCAATAGGGGCATTTCACCAAAAGGACAAACTTTGCAGTCCAATTAGTTTCTAGGACACACATCCATAGAAATTAATTTTAAGGCCAAATTCAACAGAATAATTACTTTTAAGGACAAACTCACCAGTCCAATTACTTTCAAGGACATAATTTCATAAGTTTTTAGGCCTTAGAAACTAATTATTTTGCATTTTGTCCTTAAAAGTAATTATTTCAATTGTGTGTCCTAGAAACTAATTGTGCTTGCTAAGGAGGCCCTTGTGGCTAATTTACACTTATCAATATAACATCAGTTTTTGTAATAAATTGTTTAATATTAATTTATATGGTTTTATAAATCAAATGTGATCATTTTAATTAGTTAAAAATGATAAGAAATTAGTTTTTAATTTTATTTACATTTATATGTAAATTAGTTAATAAGTGAAAATATGACCGGGAATCGGCTTCCCGATTTTTCAACGGTTTAACGAACGAAAGTTGTTCAAAGTTGTTGCAACCTTGTTTATACATATCTAACATACACAGACACACCTTAATATATACATGAACACATATATACATACAAATATACTTACCATTTACATTTAAATTTACATATAGTAAAAAGCATAAATATCTAAGATATTTTCTACCCTAAAAAGAAAACATCAACTCACTTACACACCATCATCATCACACACATGGAGGCACAAGGAGGGTGGCTTGGCGTGCGTTTGGTAGAGAAGGAAGGGGTGTGGATAAGGAGCAAATGTGTAATTATGCATTCAGATATTTTTCATAAATTTTTTCTTATAAATACCCACCATTCTCTTCATAATTTTACACACTATTCTACTTCATCTTCTTCCACATTCTCAAGCTTTTCTATGTCTTCCTATCTTAAGAAAATTATGAAGAAAAATATTATCAAAAGAAATTAAATTTATATAAGTATATATACATAAGCAATCCACTTCAAAACCAAAGCAAATTGTCTCCTCTCCTCCCTTATAATCCACAGCCACCACCTTCCATCACCAAGGCCGAGCACGATTCCATTTGCAAGCTAAGCAAGCCCATACCTAGGTCCAAGGCTCATTTCCATAAGCTTTGATTCGATTGTAGCGAAGCTATAGCGAATTTTCGAGAAGATAGAAACCAATGAAGGTGAGAAACTCTATTATATATACATATATAAGATGATAATGTGATATGTTTGCTATGGATGTTTACTATGCTTTGATCATCAAGTTTGGATGTTGATTATATGTTTATTTTGAAGTTGAAATGATTCACATTTAATACACGTCGAATATCACAAAGGAAATCACTTTCCTTTAATAAATGAAATGGTGCATATGAAATTGTTAAATCTCTTTAAAATGGTTTATAAATGTTTTATAAACACTAAAATCTGGTTTGGTGAAGTTTTTGAAAATTAGGTCAAAAATAGGCTCTTCGCGTAATGGCTGTTCACGATTTCGAGCCGTAGAAAGTTAAATCCATTTAAACAATGGATTCAGAGTCAAAATTCTTTGTAATAATTTTTTTTCGAACTCTTATAATTATAGTTTTCAGACAAAAGAAAATGATCGAGATTTTCATTTAGTAGATTTTGAAATATGAGCAAATTAGGTTTTCAAAATAGTCGTGGTTTGACAGTTCGGAAAACCAAAGCGATAAATTCTTTATAAATGATATTCTAATTCAAAAATATGGAATAAATTCTATGAACATTTCAAAATGTTTTAAAAGAGATTTGAGTTATAAAAATGGACTTCTAAATGATAGAAAAGTTGTTTTGATCAAATAAGCTTTGATAACACTATTTGCAACACCATTCGCAACACTTTTAATAACTTTTGAAAAAGGTTTTTACTTAAGTATTCTTTTCCAAATCCTTTACAAATTTTTTCTAGTAGATAATTAAGTCTTTAAAGATGATTTGAAGGGTTTATAATTTATTTTTAAAAGTTTAAATAAATGATTTAAAGAAAAGCTACTATAATTAAGTGATTTATTCTTAGCTCCAAAAGCGATGAGTAGACTGGATTTTTCTATTCGTGAGATCCAGATGTGAGGTGCTTAAACTAAGGAGATGTTAAAGAGAAAGCAGTGCCCTCGATCACCTGGCCTCTTTCCTGGGCGAGGAATAGATAAGGTCGAAAACAAGACAAGTATAAAAGTTTTCTTATAATTAAATAATTGAAACTTGGATTGAATAGAGATAATCTTCTTGTACTTGGTGTTAAATTCCGAAGAGGGAACCCGTACCATCTATGTGAATTTAAAAGGTGATTTCACCGTTAGTCGACGGATAGTAAAGGTTGAATATGGAAATTGACGTTGAGTAGAATTAGTATAATTTCTATCAACCATTTTCACTCAAAAAGGTTTTGCAATATGATTTATGAGAAATGATTTGGAATTAATTTAATTCCCGTACTTAAAATTTATTGTTTTAGTTTGTAGTAAACGATGTCTCAAATAACATTGTTTTTGATCCATTTTAAAATCTATGATTTAGAAATCTTTGTTAAGATTTAAATAAATGATTTGGGAATATTTTCCTAAGTAAAGGATGAAATGATTTGGAATTATTCCAAGATTTAAAATGGTTTTAAGTAATCAATGGATTTGATAAGATAAGTTTAATGATTCCGTATATATCGAAAGAAATGTTTTAATGATATATATCTCTAGAAGATATTTTTGATATAAAGAAAAGTAATCGATCAAATGATAAGCACCTATTTTCTTAAACATCTTTTTATCGATGATTGGTTCGAAGGAACCGGAGTCGGATTTGAGTGATTCTTATCCGAAAACCACTTCAAACCAATTTACGAGTTTGAAAGTGAAGACATGTTAAAGACAATGAAGTTGAAGGCGGGGATCTTCATAATGAAAGGACTGCTTGTTGATAATTTTGGAGTAGCTCCCGAGATAAGTAAATAGTAGCGGTCCCTTAGTTCTGCAATCTTCGTATGCAAGGGCTACTCACTACTAATCCTAAGGGATGTGGTAGAAGGGTGCCTTCGGTTTGTCCTATTCCTGGACAACTTGTATGGATGAATGTCCGACATTGCATCTCTAAGGACACAGTGCATTGATCTCTACAAACGTACATCTATTTAATGGTGTAGGAGGTAACCATCTTATACTTAACACCCTTCTTTGGGACGTAGAGCTTAGAGGTTGTACTTTTGTTGAAATCAATAGTGTGTTGTTAGAAATGAAAATGTGGCATTTTAAGTGAAAATGCAGAAAGGTAAACTTTACCTCGAGCCTCACACCCAGGGAATTGTGAAACATGGGTGGCTTTTGGACTAAGTGGTTCACTATCATTAGGGTATGATATCACCTTTCTAGATTTATTTTACGCCCGCTATGACGTCGGGTAGAAAAATATATGGTGTATGGTATGAGAGCTCTCGGATAGGTTGGGAGTAGCCAGGGTGATATCATATTCGGTGCTATCCACCACCATATAGGTCTGTTGGTAGGCCGGTCTTAATTTGTAGAGGTTTCGAAGATGTCGAACCTTGGTGCATCCCTCTAGAGATGTACGGTATGGAAGGTAGTCCCTTACCTCACATTCACTTGTAAATCCAAATCTCCAATAAGTGCTTTCGGAGTTAGTTGTAAACCTATTATGCTGAAATTTAATAATGTAATAATTTTGGCTATTTGAATATGTTTATTTGAAAGCTTTTCAAAAGAATGTCATTAAAAATAATATCAATGAATTTTACATAGATATGTTTTGGTCATCATAATGTAAAAACTAATTCCGTGTTTATATGCGGCGTGGTCTTATGAGATACCTTTTGTTTTCCAAATACTCGTATTTTAAGTTTCTCACACCAATCTTATGAATGATTCGGAGTTTATTTTCTTTCTCTTAAACTCTAGGTGCCCTATTTTCCGAGCAGCCTAGTTGTCAGGTTTTGTTTAGTGCATTTTGGTAGAGGTCGGAGCATAGAGTTAGAAGATTCTTTTGAAGATTGTTATCCATTTCCACCACACTCATGTACTATTGTATTTTGCATTTATAAGGACATATATTTATAATGGTCCATGTTAATGTTAAGTTAAACTCTGATAAATGTATTTTAAAATTTTCCACTATAAAGATTATATGTTGAAATAATATATGTTATTCCATTCGTGTAAGATTCTTTTCTATCTTTATTTTCTTTCCACCTTTAATGGTTGGGTTTTCCGGCACTTGAATTTGCGATGCGTGAATACCGAGGATGTATTGGTGTCGATTTTCGAGGGTCGAAAAGCCAGGTTGTCACATCTTAAGATCCATCTTGAACGCACACCACTAACTTGGCAGCAAAGCAAATAATTAGATCAATCAATGCCAATCGAGTGCATGCCTATTCACAAATTTTTATACGCCATCGGTTGACCGTTCGTGACCTTAATTCGACCGCTACCAGTCGACCTGGGTGTCTTGGGTGCCACTGTTGCGTTTGTTTTATAGTGATTAATTAACATGTGTGATTTTTTATTGGGGAAATTAATTTAAAGGACAAAAATTTGTATATTTTTAGCCTCAAGGACACGACCTCAATATTTTACCCACAAGGACAAACATTCTCCTAAATTTTTTTCATAAGGACAAACATTCTTTAAAAATTATTCACAAGGACAAACATTTTTCCAAAACTGCTACCATACTAAAAACTGATACCTAAAACTGCTACCGATAACTACAAACTGATACCTAAAAACTTAAAAACTGATACCTAAAGAAAGTTGTCCTTCAGGCTAAAATACTGAAGGTCTGTCCTTGAGGCTAAAATACGGAGAAATTTTGTCCTTGACAATAATTTCCTGTTTTTTATTTATATTGCTTTATTTCTTCACGTTCATTCCTTGTTTGACTAACCATGATAATTTGCTTCCCTTAACATTTATTTTCCCCAGATTTCATTTAAGTTAACATTCCTTAATGTGTAAACTTCCATTAATGTTATCAATTAATCATTTAATTTATTTTTATTATCATAACTATATATATAATTATTGTCGATTCAAATAATTCAAATGTCAATAACTTTTTCGTTTGAATTTCAATCAAAAAAATTTATATATGAAAATTGAACAAAAAATTGCCATGAACCCAACGGTGCAAGTTTCGTAACCAAATTCCAATGTTTTTAAAAATTCTAACTTTCGACGTTATCATTTATTATATAATTCCTTTTAAATTAATTATTGTAAAATTATGAGGTGTTACACATTATGGAGCTAGATTGGAAGGGCCATTGGCTAACAGCCAAAGGTATACTTATCTAACTGCTACTGCTCAAATACTGTTATGGTAAGATCTAAGATTTTCATTCATCGGATATTGTTGTTCTAACTCCCTCCACATTACAATCCATGGGTTAGAGGGAACATTTCTGATGATGAGTGCGAAAGAACAGTGAAGACTTATGGCAGTATAACTATTTATTTATTTTATGATTGATTTTTATATATCCAGATTTTTCAACACGTCGATGCATTATTTTGAGGCATTGTTTTTATGGATATTTGGGATATTGTATTTATGAGATTTGCAATGTGTGAAATGGGTACTTATTTTATTATATATTTTATCCCTTCTCCGGTGAGATTCTGAACGTATAGGTAGATAACTCTACATATTATTTACAATCAACAATCAGCTCCAGAATAGACCTAATGCACGATGGGCTTTTATTAGGTCAAAAATTAGGCCAATTTTGGAGAGGGTTGTTGCAAACTTCGAACATGGATTTGGAGGTATGGGATGCCTCGTCTCAGCAAGTGGAATTCATTAATGGTGGCAGCGGCAATGTGAATTGGGTCGTTCGGCGACGATAGAAATTCATTGAAGGCGGTGATACTCAGGCAGCCAAGATTTCAGAATTTGGGGGTAAATTTATTTATTAGTTCCGGTTAATTTTAAAACTAGATTCCAACCCTTTTAAATTTAAATAATTAGGCATCGTTCACAGCTTTCTCTTGCCCAGTTAAAGTTCATGTCACATCATTGCTATGACATACTGTTTTACCCTATTAAACTAACATAACAAAATGTTCTATTGCCGACGGGCATTTCGGATGCGTTAGACACCAACGTTAGCTAACTACAATTACCTCTTTTGAACCATATATAAATACCTTATCCCTTTCCAACCACACATTTAAAAAAATAGTTAATACTCTCTAACAATTAATTCCCCTTTCAAATTCCTCTTTCGCAATACCAGAACGCATTCTCTGTTCCTCAACTATTCCCTCCTTGTGCCCCTTTCTCGTGCCCCTTTCATGTGCCAATAACATACGCCCTTATAATTCTCACATACGAATTCTGTTTTGCATGCAACTTGAATCGTTGTGTTCATATTACAATTCTAAACACATTGGCATAACTAAATTGTATAATTTATTACATTTTTATATACAATAACAAATAGGACATAAATATTTAAAAAATTTAATTGAAAAATTGTATATTAACATCAAATATATGAACCTAATATATTGTAGTATTATTTATATTATTTAAATACACTATAAGAAAAACAGAGTAACTACAAATTTTACCGATGGAAATCTTCCGTTTCTTATTTGTGGTTGATTACCAAGGGATTTGAAAGAGATTAGTTTGATATTTCTTTTTCCGACTTATTTCCTACTAACACTATTAAGTTTACAAATTTCTTACTATTACCTTGCAGATTGCGCTAAATTACCAAAAAATTATTTCATCGCCAATTTATTGGCATAGATTACTTATGTAATTTACCGACGGATTTCTGAGGTTTTTTCTAGGAATTTCCTTTTATTTTCTTTTTTATAAAAAACAATTCAAAATCATTTTCTGCCAAGAATGAAATTACTCCGTCACTAAACACCATACGTTGTTATATTCCAATGACCCCACCCAAATCTCAAAATCAATGCCACCGCTTCTTTCTTTTAACATAAGCAGTGCTAAATGCACCATGCTATGAGCTTCTTTTTACCCATTCTCCATTTTACCCAGCACTATACGATTACACACTTCAAAATACCCACCAATTATTTTCGTGCTACCCATTCAGCAAACAACTTCATACTGCCGAACGGCCTTCTACTGCCGAACGGTCTTCTATTGCCGAACCTAGCTCGACATTTTCCAAATTTTATACTATTGAACGGCCTTCTACTGCCGATCGTATGTGTTGTTTTGAAAAAACCAAACAATCTTTCGAACGTTCCTATGATGTCGTTCAGTAGTACGGTATCGTCCATGCTGGGTAAAATGAAGTCACACTCCTTTTTTTTCTTTTTTTTGGGATAAAAAGAAGTCCATAACGTGGTGCATTTAGCACTGCTCTTTAACATTTTCCACTCGTTTTTTTCAGTTTGCCTAGCTTCTTCCCCAAATTTCGTTAGGTCCAAAATTTATCGACTAATTAACATCTGTTTCTCGATTTTAAATTTTTTGATTATATTCTTATTCGAACCAAAATCATCGCAAAATTACTTATAACACTTGATTGGTTCTTGATTTGGACGTCATTCTGTTGGATTTGTGGATCAGGTAATGATTTTTAACCTTACATTATTTTTGAGTTAAAATCATATATTTTTTTGACTATGTGTTTGCTAGATTCAAAATCAGGTACCACTTGTGCCTTACTTTGTAATTAACTTTGACCAGTTTACGATATTGTACATACTTGCGTACAAAGGAACATGAGCCAATTCATTCATTTTTCTTCATTTATCTATTCGTGTTTGTTGTAACAAAGATATGGTTGTATGTATGTATATTTCCTTTGTAATTCGTGTGTACGTAATGTGTTTGATAAAATATGTGTGCCATTTAAAACTATTTGTTAGTTTTCAAATAAGTTGACTCATTTATCAGTGTTTCTTTTTCTTGAGATGTTACATTCATTAAAAACTTCGATTATTATTAGGTTTATGTTGGTACTAATTGTAGAAGGCTACACCTATTACCAAATTGATGATATTTTACTTGATTCAATGAAGGTTATTTGTGTAATATTGTTCATTTACGACTTCATGAACTAACTTTATTTACTTATTAGTTTATTTAACTATGCTCATTATGGGTCAATGAATTCCTACAAGTTTGCATATTTGCTTATTCACTTATGCATTGAAATAGTACATAAACACATGTAATTGTAGAGTCATTATTTTTTCCTATATTCATGCATAAAAGATTATTAACGTTTAAGTATACTAGGCAATTTTTTTTATACATTATATTCTTTAAGGTGATATTGGTTCCCAATTGCTTGGTATATTTGCGTATTCAAGTATGCATTATCGAGGAATTCACACATGAGAAGTAACCTAAACATATGCAATTGTGAAGTCATCGTTTCCTTTTTTAATGCAAAAATTGATATCAGAAGTTCTAATATGTTTTGATGCAAGCTCCACAAGTATGGATGAGCTAGAAAGTGATGAGAGTTGCAGTGATGCAAGTACATAGCTTAATTTGGTTAACAAGTGCCGTATTGATTGTTCATAGCCTAAATTTTAACTAATGTGTTATGCACAGTAGTTAAAATTTAAATAAAACAAGGAAATAGCTTATGTGTTGTACGCATCAGCTAATATTTTAGCAAAACATGGAATAAACTCTTCTCAAAAGAAGTGATGCGATGACCTACTATTTTTAAAATTTAAAATCAATTATAAGCGATGTTAATAATATGTTTACAGTTGATAGAGTTAGGAGTATGTCATATGGACAATTATGTAATTTTTTACATATATCTAACTCGATAATCAATCTTGTTTGAAATAAAAGGTGTTTTCTTTCTATTATATACTTGATATAATGTTTTATATTAATCAATTAATCTAATCAAAAGTATATTTAATAGAAAATTCATAAATGATATGTTTTATGATAGTGGTTAAAAAATGTTGTAACCATGAGTAATTTATCATAATGAAATTAAACATACCATTTTAAATATTCCTAATCAAGATGTATCAAGACTGGATATCGGTATATCCGTTGAGACAAAAGTACACAATGGTCTCGAAATGTTGGATAATATATTATTCATGACTACTGGGGCACCGAGGGATTACGTACTAATAGTTGATAATTATGGAATTGCCCACTCAATAGTTTTTCGTTGGTTAATACATCTAAGTCAAACAGAAAATACCAATGTGACAAAATTACACAGTTCTCTTGACTTGAGAATATTATTGAGCTTTGGTATAGAAGCTCCGCTTTGATTATAGTTAAATCGCGGTATGGTGTCCATCAAATGACTATATTTGGATCGAGTAGAAGCATTGGAAGTGAAACATTATTCAAGAGAAGATTCATCTCATAGTTATATAAGGTTAGTATCACGATCAACTGAAGTCAACCCAAAGTCAAATCTCTGACTAGAGCGTTTCAGTTAATAATAATAGTTATTATCAAACCATGGACTTTGTGTTTGCTCTATAGAGCCGAATATGGACAATATTGAAATTTTGACCATTACCAAATTCCATAAGTCCAAAGTGATATAGTTTTAACGAAGAGAATTAGTGTAAATAGTTGTCACTACCAAGCCACGCTTAATATAAAATTGGATTTACTGATGCAAAGTAAGTGATAAATTTGGTCATAATGTCACACCATCTGCTAAGTGAAGTGTGAACGTTAAAATTAGAATGGTGGGATATTTTGCTGACTAGATTTATTCCTAAGAGTCACGTAACCAAATCGCTGAATACTACCGTTACCATTCGACCTAATTAAACTGTAATTATTATAAATTAATTAAATTAATTAATATTTATGAAACATTAATTATAAAATTTTATTTGATGTAGACCAATATGAAACAATGTATATATAATAGTAAATATACAAATCGATATACGATATCGATACGCTTTTAAATTGGATTCAATTGCAACAAATATTGTTTGGGCTTAAAATGATTTGAGGCCCATATGAGGGCTTGCTATAGCCGGATGTAAGAGAGAAAATTAGATCGACCATGTGATGGTTAGGATGGGGTTGGACATTGAATTAAAAAAAGGAGAAAATGTAAGAGAAAAATAGGGTTGTGTGTCTACATTTTTCTCCTTGGTATCTTCCCTATTTAAGGCTATCTAAGCCTTATTTTTTGAAAACTTTTTGCTTCTTCTCTTGATCAGATCATGCCACCATTCCTCCTTCCCCACGTCTCAAATTATCAAGCTTTAAAACATTAAATTAAAACACAATTCGTTTGTCGGTGGTAGCTACATTCGGGAAGGTTGCATATTTTGGATACATAATTCAATTCAAGGAGTTTAGATTCAGCGTTGCAAGGTGTGTTATCCAGGCAATAGGCAGAAGTATATTCCCATTTATAATTTTATATTATATATTAATCACTATACCATATATGTTTTAGTTAGAAATTAAATATCATGATCCACATATATTAGTGCTGTCACCATATGATGGTTTGTATATGTATATATGTTTTCCTAAATTTATATATATATATAATATATATATATGTATGTATGTATGTATGTATGTATCATAAAGCTCACATCCATATTAAGAAAAAACCCTTTTTTATTTCTTTATTATATTATTAAATTATTTTTAAAGAATGATTAATATAATATAATATAATATAAATATATAATGTAAGTTTTTATTTTGTATATATTCAGATAATAATATGTATAGTATTCAAAGTTAAAAATAAAAAAATTGTTATATATATATTATATTTATATTAGGTTATTTAAAATAAATAAATTCATTACTTTATTTAAATAAATTTATATACAAATATGTATATGAAATAAATACATTTGAAATATGTTATATATTTGTAATTACTGTAATGTAAAGTTTAATCTCCTAAAGCTATTTTTGGATTTCAAAATTAATTATGTTTATTTTTTTTGTATAATTCTACATGGAATTTAATAAAAACACTTCAAAAGTATACATATATAACCTATTATAGCTGAGAGCAATTTAAAAAAATTAATAAAAATAATTACATGTATTAATTTATGTTTTTATATATATATATAAATCATTTAAACATCATTTAATACAAAAGCAATAATATATATATATATATTACTATATAATGAAATATAACATATATATATACATATTTCAAAATTAATTTATTGCAATAAACTTAGAATTATCTCAAAATACATATTAACATTCAAATTTAAGTTTATTATATTAAATAGTGTTAATCAATATATATATATATATATATATGTGTGTGTGTGTGTGATTGTGTGTTATTTTATTATACTTTATATTTTACAATTAATATTATAATATACACTTTACATAACATATATACACTGATAGTACTCATGTATACAGAGGGGCTAGCATGTCCATTGCGATGTAAATACCAACATCAATATACGAGCATGTTAAACCATATATACCTTATTATATTTCACATGCATGTACACACATATGTGTATATGATACACATATCATATAATTTAATACAAATTTTATAATAAATATAACTTTATTTATAAATTAAATAAAATATTGATTTTATTTAAAATAAAATTTATAAAAGCTCCACATAAATTAGACTACATAGGCTCATGAGAGATCCAATAATGTATTTCTTTTTAAATTTACCCATTTTTTCTGCTACAAGCTGGCTCATTTCCAACAGTAGTATCAAAGAAAAATAGCCTATACGGTCTAAATTAGCAGTATTATGGCTAACTTATTAAAGCATACCCATATAATATCGTGTCTAGAAAAAGTAGCATCTAAGGTTGGATTTGAATAATCAAGTACTCTGCCCTACTTGGCTACTAGCCTAGCTCGAAATGATGAGGTAAACCCGAAAGGTAACACTGGGCCAAATGCTACAAGATAGATCTAAAAATTCGATCATTGAAATGTCAGTTTGATCAGTTTACGCAAAGTGCAATTTATTTGATGTCCTTAAAATGTAACGATGACCAAATGCATGCTTGTCAAGAGGTCGTTATGATATTGTAGTATGGATTTCCTTTGAATGGTTCAATTGTTTAGAAAGGAAATCGAATGTATAAGAGTGGATTTAATCTAAGGTACATTTAAGACGAAGAGGGTGAACGGTCACTTTTGCTTTATAAAGAAACATAAAAAACAAGAATTGTAAAATAATAATTGATACTTAACATTGGCATGAAAAATATGATTTCTATTCCAAAATGTATTTTCAAATAGTAAATTGTTTTCTACGAGATTTATTTCATTTATTTAAGATATTTGATCTGAAAATTCTCGACTGTAAACTGGTTATAGCAAATGAAATAAATAATATATATTAAGTGGTTGAATGAAGCTTCATATTTCAAATGCTATTATAGTAATGGTGGAAATAATGGGTGTAATGACTCGCCTTTTTGGACGGTTTAAATTGACAATAAAACACACATGTCAGACTCAAACCATTCAAAAGGAAGGATTGTTATGGGGTAAATAAGAAAAAGAAGAGAAAAGAAAGAAAAACAAATCACAGAATCTCACGGCGGAATGACAAAATATAAAAATCAAATAAACAGTTCATGAAGTTGTTTACAAATAACATTTAATTACACTTTTACAATACAGATCAGAGTTACATACAATAAAAATAAATAAAATGTAGCGGAACAATATGATGTAGTGGGATAGATAAAATAATATAGTATACAAATCTTCGTCTTCGTCCTCCAAAGATAAATGGTCTTCAATACACTGAAAAGCTCAGACTGACCCGAGCATAATGAAAAGACAAAACACTTAATTCAGAACTATAAGATCTTATGTAAGTTAAATCAACAGTAAATAAATATGAGTGTGACGGCTTCAGAGATGTTTACGAGGTTTAACATCTCTTATCCAGTGTCTAAGGTGCATGTAATAACTTAAGAGGTGTTCGGGACTTCCATCTCCAAAGGATCTGTACATACATAGTACAATACGCTATTATAATAGTGTCTACAGTAAAGTATTAAAATACCGTTAAGGCGTTACCCATATCCCCCTTAACACATTTTTATATATTCCCGTAGTCTATATAATACCGTAATTCCTCCGTAAACTGAAGGGCTATCAAAGGGCACTCCATAGGTATGATACAAAACAAACTCATAGAGGGCGCGATTAGGCATGTGACAAGGCATGCGAGGCAATGCCCAGGGTAGGATACTACCGTTTTGCGGATCCAGACTAGTGGTAACGCATATCAGCTACTACCGCCCACCTCGAAACACACTCCCATAATCAAATCGAGGGCTGGCCACCAAATCAATCACAAAGTCATAATATGGTATTGAATAAATGTGTCCGATAGGAGAAACAACCTCACTTGGCCCGGCATGGCTCCTATTTTAGCCACATCAAGCTAACTCGCAGGAGTCAAGGCTACGATAATACCTTATACAGAATCGTTCGCCAAACCATCCTACTTTATTCTGGAATCTCCACCACATACACAGTTTTTAAAGTGGTTTCGGTATTGGCAGAGAGTATGACAATATCCGATCCCAGTCTTTTTAACAACCAAATGCTTATTTCACACCAGATGGTTCTTTTACATTTCCAAAACCAATTCATAATTGATATCAAAATATCATATTCAATTCAAAGCATATCACTTTCGAAATCATATTCACTTTCGAAATCATATTCACTTTCGAAATCATATCGACCAAATAGGTAAAATCCTCATTTTAAAATCATTATATTTACTTAAATATGTCATTTAAATCCCAACTTAGGTTATAACATCATTTAACCGTATTCGCTTTTAAATTAAGGATTTAAATATAAACACTTCCACTTTACACAGTCTGAAATTTAGAAAATAGTTTAGATAGTTATAAATAGTTTAAATAGTTTAGCATAATTTAAAATAAAATTTTAAATAGTTTAAAAATGGACTAAAAATAGTTTTTAATAGATTAAAGATAGTTTAAATAGATTTAAAATGGTTTAAATAGATTTTAAATAGTTTAAATAGATTTAAAATTGATTAAAATAGATTTAAAATAAATTAAAATAGTTTAATTTGATTAAGATAGTTTAAAATAGATTAAAATAGTTTAATAGTTTGAAAATCTTAATAATCAGGATTTTTAAAATAATATATATTTTAACAGTTTATATTATAATAATAAATTTGAAATTAATACCAAATTAAACTATTTCTTTCATTTCAACACATTTGGACCATGTCCAGCTTTCAAATCAACAAACTAAATTTTGTCTTTCAGTTAAGATTCTCATTTAAACCATTTAATCAATATCGATTTCAAATCCATGTTCGAACTATAAATTTAAACTATTTCAAATTTAGCGGATTTCGAAGTTTAAATATTCAAATATTTCAATAACTCAATTTCGATAAATTTCATTTATACTTCAAATCTAACTTTAAAATTTCAATTTAAACCAATTCCAATTTCAACATTTAAAACTTGGATTTTCAACAATAATTCAGTTTATATAAATCAAATTTTCTTCAAAATATCATTTAACTAAATTCAAAATTAAAGGATTTAAAATCATTTAATTTAACCAATCCGGTGTCCGTATATAATTTTCTACCCTATGGTCAAGTGATACGGATATTTATCATTTCAATCCGCAAATATTTTATATTTACGGATATATATCATTTCAACCCGCAATCTCGAATAAAATTCAAAATCCATAAAATCGCTCGGGTTTATCATTTCAACCCATAATGATTTTTTCCTAATCTATAGATTGTTCGGGTATGTATCATTTCAACCCATTGGGATTTTCTAACAATAAACTAAGGTAACTTGCAGTTTTATAACAATATAAATATAACATCCACTCATTCAATATCAACAATCAAACATCCATCACAATCACCATTCAATCAACAAATAAATACATCAATTAACTGATTAACATTAACATGTATTCAATTGACAATTAAATTTCAATATTAAATTAAATAACGATTAAATGCAATAAAAGTCATATTTAACTGGAATGACAATTTAAATATACCAAACATCAACCAATCATTTTCTAATTACATCATAAATTTTATTAACTAACATAAGACAATTTAGTAGTTGTGAGTGGGTTAAAACACCCACCTTTGATTTAAAATCGATTTAAAATCCAATTATAGCTCAAAATTTCAGTCTCAGAATTTGTCCAAACCAGTTCCATAATGTCCGAAATTTCGATACGATCGCAGCGTAACAAACCGCTCGTGAATCCGACCTCGTACGTAAAAGATATACACATCAAAACATTATACGTTTTATAATATAAATTAATAAAATAAACATATACACGTAAGCATCTCTTACCGCTCACGAAACCCTAATTCAGCCTTCTCGAACACGATTTCCACTACAGCCGCCACGAACCTAGCCGTTGACCACGAATCCCTGCCTCACGCCACCATTGACTCGAGATCCGAAAGCACCACCTCGAAGCCCATCACTGGCCGCCCCTCTAGTGTAGTTGCGGCAACCTGAAGTACGCCCAAAACGGCAGCACCGCCGCCCCCTTTATTCAAATTTTCTGGCGAATCCCAAAGCCTCCAGCATGAACGAACGTTATCTCCATGGCCTGCTCGACGCCATCTTCCCAACGCCACCTTACGATCGTCGATCGGATGAAGATCCACCGTTGGATCGCGAAAACCTAATTTCGACGGCCGAGGTTCATCTTCGATTTCTGATCAAACGATGCTCTCAACTGAAAAATGAACCACTAATGACCGTACCTTCGTACAATTTGAGTCGATAATAAATCACACGTGTCCAACTCAAATTGAACGGAGATATGAATCATTAGGGGTGAAGTAGAAAAAGATAGAAGAAGAAACAATAACACAAAATCTCACAATCGCAGCGGAACAAAATATAATGTAAATAATAACAAATTTTTATACCAAAGAATCTATAGTTGTTAATATATATATATAATCATCAAAGTACAACAATCAAAAAAACAATACTGGACAATTATAATAACTTGTCCTCACAATGCTGAATATACAGCCTACACACAACGGAATATAATCAAGTACGTAGAATACGTCTCTATCATCCAGCTCGTCTCCTGAGCTCCATAGCATCCTAACCTGAATTTGTAATACTCGGTCTGTGACCCGAGCATTATAATAAATTAACAGCCGAGTCAGTCAGGAAAACTAGCGTGAGAAAACATATCAACTTGAATTATTACTATTTTCAAAATCCTTTGATAACAAAGTTATCTCGTAAGATCACGTCACACATAAACACGATGGGTTTTTACCTTACGATAACCAAAACATTTTATATTAAAATCATCTGGTATTATAATGCTGCCTACAGAAAGTAAATTAGAAAATAGCTTAAATGCTTGCATCTCACATTTCAGCATAGTTGGTATATAATCAAAACCGTACAGGCTTGTAGTGGATATTGATTCCATACAATGACTTGGTTATTGGGGTACCACCGGTCATAGTACACCTCTAGAAAAATGTACCGAGATCGTACCTAACGATCCCTACCAACACAGGACCGGCCTATCCTTTACTGGATAGTACCGAATATGTTATCACCCCGGGTGTTCCTACCCTTAATGAGCGCTCTCTTTTCCATGCACACCCATATCCATAATTTAAAATATAATATTTCCGAGGGTATCTAGAAAGGTGATAACATACCCTACTTGGGTGCGACCCACTTAGCCCTGCTGCATTTTCCATGTTCTAGTCAATCCCGGTTGATTAGGCTTGAGACTACGTTTACCTTTAGCATGGCATTCATACTTGGAATGCTAACACTGCCTTCCAGGCAAACAATGCAATGATAGCATTGATCCATACAAGTTGTCCTAGGTCTGGACAAACCAAATCTCCTTCAATGTTACTATCTCCATTATCTTCAAGATATCACAATTCGTAACACACAAATTGGATTGAAGTGGTTTTTGGATAATTTAAATCCGATCTCGATCTCTTCGAAACGATAAACGAATTTGGCCAAATTTGATAGTTGGTTATTTAACTATCAAATTACATCCATAAGCAATCACTAGGCCTTATTTTATAAGTCTTCAAACATTCATTCAAAATATCTATCAAAGATATATACTCAAATCTCTTCTAATATTTCAATAATTGAAATCAAATTCAATTTTTCTTATACCCATAACAGGATATTTCCAAATCATGTTGATACTTGGGAATATTTGTTTTCCAATTCTATTTATAATTCAACCCTTGGAAAATATTTCCATAATAATCTCATTATTAACCTATTCCAAAACCCTCCAGTACAATACTTAGTAAATATTAATAAGTATATCTTCTAAAATCTTTTTATTTCCAATACTTAGGAAAAATCCCCTCTTTTTTTGTCATACTTCACAAATCCCTTACAATTCATTTGTAAATCTTTTAACGAATTCTATAAGTTTTGGAATTCGTTAATTATCTCCTTTTTTTAATTTCCCAAGTCAATTTCACTCGCCTAAATTCCCAATTTTCATTTCAAACTCTTTTTTTATGAATTTCTAAATTTATTTTGAAGTTCTATATTTAATCACCTTGGAAATTAACTTAAAATCCCAGCATTTCGCTATAACATTCCTTTACAAACCACTCTCCATTTACTAACTTACTTACAAATCTCGAGGTATTTATAAATCACTTCAGTCTTTTACCTTTAAACCATATATATATAATAAATAATTTAAAGAATAATAATTAAATTTCAAAACATGGTTAAGTAACTATTAAAATATCAAAACACCTTTAAGAAATATCGATAACTCATTTCCAATTCATTTTAAATAAAACCAATCGATTTTCAAAGCTTATTCTAAAAATGGAAATTCATTTCAGTAAATATTAAATATTTTAATAATTCATTTTCCTAAAAATATTTCAATACTAAAGCTTTAACTATATAGTTTATTAAACAGGAATTCATTTTAAAGTAAATTTTAAATTCTCGACAATAAATAAATTTTAAAAATCAAATATCCCAACTTCAATTTATAATCCCTCTCGATTCATATCACTTCATATCCATTATCACATTCAAACATAGATTACACTATTTTTTCTTTTTCCAAAAATGATTTCCATTTCTCGATATAAATTCACACTATGAAATTAAATTTTTAATTTATCATCCAATATCATTCCCTTATTTATAAACATCGTTTATAAATTTTATACTTTTGAGTTTCTCTTGTTTCTAAAACTAATTCCATTTACAAATTCTCATTTTATAAATCTAATTCTTAATAAATTCCGTTTATTTTCCAAATCTATATTGAATATCGATTCCACTTCTTTCCTATAAATCCAGAAATATCAACTAAAAATCCACCGTTAAAAATCCATTATATAATTTATTTTTAACATCTCTATATTAAAACCATTTTTTCTTTTCAATATTTAAGTACAACCAAATCAATTATATTTTTCCTAAATTTCTTTCTTTTAAATAATCCAAATTTCAATATAAATTTTTTTATATTCCAAATCTACTTTTAAATTTCTTCAAGTTCAAAATTAAAAATTATGGTATCTAAAATATCAAAATCTAAGTCCAGTGTTACTATAGCATCCAATAAATCAAACATATCACAATCCATAACAGGATATTCACACACATCATATATCAATATATATGGACAATTAATATATTTTTGAGGAATCCAGTTGGATCCCTCCAACCTATTTTCCCTGCATCCACAGATGTTAGATAACATAAAATACCAGTCCCACTTCGAGGGAGATATCGCGGTAATATAGGGTCATCCGCTATTATGCGGGGCGCATAGGGTCTCATCCGCTCCAATAGGCGGGAATAATATCCAGTTACCAATATATATACTACTATATATAGTATAACATCCAACTGATAATAATAATTATCAATTCATCCTTTCATTCAATAATTAATTTTCAATAATTTAAATTAGAACAGTAATCCAAGTCGAGTGAGATTTAAGCACCTTGATTTTCGAATCTGTTAATCGTTCCAATTTCCAAATTTTATTCGCTTGTTCGATTATGACCTCGAAATAAATAGGTAAAAATATTTACGAGATTTGGATTTTATAAAATGATATTACTCTTCTAATTACCAAAATTAAATTAACCAATTACATTTTATAATAGAATTACCTTAATTAAATGAAACCACTCCCTTTTCAATCTGAAACAGCACTTGCTTCTGAAATCAGATGTCAGCCTATGGCGTTCGAAACCACATACACCAACATCCTCATCACCGCTCCTCCTATCATCGATGAACAGCCCCGCCGACCTCGCTGATAACCATCGCACTGCCACCGGAGCTCGTTTATGCCTGCAGCCTCGCGCATCCACCCTTCCAATCGAGCAAACTCCTAATCGATCAGCTACCAAAACCCCAAATCAACCCTTCACCGATCCAAGGTCGCGACTTCTCCTAGGTCACGTCGCTTCATATTAAGCACCGCCTCAATCGTGACTCCTCCATGCTCACTAGAGTTCGCCACCATTCCCTAGCCTCCTCCACGACTACTGCTGTTGCCGAATATCACCTCATCTCATTAGCAAACCTCGCAGTCACCAGATGAACGTACCGACCCAAGCCTCCCCATTGTTCGCTCGATCACGATTTTTTCGCGAGCCTTTCATGATTTTTTATATATAGTTGGATGTTCGAGTCTGAAGAGAGAAAAGGAAGTGATAATGTGCTTCGACATTGAGGAAGGAAGAGTCATGTTTTAAAAGGAATGAGGCATGTTTTCAGAAAATAGGTCGGCCATAGGATAGTAGGGTTTGACTTTTATATTATTCTTTTTTTTATTTTATATTTCAAATATCTCGTATTGGGTAACTAAAAATCTATAAACCCTATCGAGGCGTGCCTCCTGGCGTTCCTAATGTTATACCCCTATTCCTAATGCAATGGAACAAGTTTCCAGCTCCAATTCGATCGTATAGAGAAGATAGCTTTTTAAATCGATTATTTAAATTAAATAAATTCTGCGTGTTTACAGTTCGTGCGACCAAACGGTGAATCCAATCGCTACAAAAATTGAAATCTGATAATAATACACTATTATGGATCCAATGGAACTAGTTTCGTCAAATTCCGAGACTATGCCCGAATCGCTATTTAAATGCGTCAATAAATTGATGATTTTAAAAAATTTCGAAATCTCTTGAAATCCCAGTTTTAAAAACTTATTAACTCAATTCTAATTCAAATAAAATTTACATCAACATTAGAAATCATTTCAATTCATATTCAACCTCAATTCAGTTATTTAAACGATTTTCAGTTATTAATTCAAAAATTAAATTTATTTAAATAAATTGCTATATTTGGAACTTAAGTTTTATTCCACTTATTTGAATGATAAACTTCATATTAAAATTCCATTTACATTTCAAATTCAACATTTAAAATAAATTAAATGTTCAAAATCAAACGACTAAAAATCTGAGTTGTTACATTCCTCCCCCCTTTAAAGAATTTCATCCCCGAAATTGCTAAGTTAGGAAAATGTTTCAAACTCATTAACTTTTTCAGAACCCACTTAATTAAAACTCGACATTTCACTTTTCTATTCTTTTAGTTCTAACCAAAACAATTAGTTTCCTCTTACTAAACCAATCCCTTTATTTCAATTTCAAATTCGAATCAAATTTTTGTTAACAAAATTTTCCAAAATTTTTCTAACACCCTAAATTTCCGAATTTTTTTGGTAGAGTCTCCTTTATACGGAGAGCCTTTTGCAATGTGACAAGAGAGATAAAAATATATACATCGACCCACACGGTCGGAAAACACAATATATATCGATATATTATTATTTCTTGCTTTTATTGCGCAGGCGTACCTTATATTAGCGTTGTTAAGCGAGTTCGCTTAATTTATATGCAATTATGCAACCAAAATCTAGCACAATAGACCTGTACTTACTCAATTTAAACACGCAGGTACCAAAACATGAAATTTAATAACATTTCCTTTATTTAACTGGTTAAACACAAAATTTGTATGAACCAAACATGTTATACATGTATTTATAACAATTACAAGGTTCCAACATTTGATTATTTATTTCCATCGATTTATATATCGTTCCATTCAATTCGAATGATTTACAACCCAATTTACTTGCATTTACTTCATAAATACACACATTATATTTATATCCATTCCAAATTTTTGTTTACTTCTGTTTATGTCAAACAACAAATTTTTCTATGCAAATTCGGGGATATTCATAAAATAATCACTTAAGCTTATAAGCCATTACAATTGATTTTATATCAATTTATCTATTTCCCGTTGATTTCCTTTCGATTTATTCACAAATCTTACTCGCTCAATTTTTTTATTCAACAACAACCCATCCATGCCAATTTATTTATGAACCATTCCATAAATTTATTTGAGCCAAGCTTCCATCCAAAAATATTAACTTAAGTTAATTCATTTTACTTCCAATTAACTCAATCATATAACTTAAGTTTATTTCCATCACAAATCTCAATTTCATACTTGAATTCATTTAAATAATATTCCAAAGCCATATTCAATTTATTTACACTTAAATTGAATTTATTTATAACTAAGTCATTATTATTTCAATCCATTTCTATGTTATTCGATAACATTTTAAAATATATTTAATTTGCTCATATTTAAGTCAAATTTCATTTCTACCCAAATTCCATATTCACTTTCCATTTTCCATCCACAATTCATTTTACTTAACCAAGTTAAGTTCCCTTCCATACTCAATTAACTAATTAATTTATCTAATTAATTCCCTTCCACTTTATAATTCAATATCTGATTTTTATTTTGTTCCAAAAAAAATCACTTTAGTTAATTTACTTGAGTTCAAACTTATTTTATAATTCAAGTTTGGACTTCTACTCTTCCACCAAAATATCAAATTATTTTTATTTTGGTTTTACCATTTCATTTTTCCAATTTATAAGTTTTACAACTTATTTATTCACAATCCCATAATTTTTACTTAAATTTAATTCCATTCAAAATTTATAACTTATAGTTATATAATCTTTTTAACACTCACAATTTTTATTCACTTCAATTCAATACTATTTCTAATCCAGTTAATTCAATTTTTATTTTTCTTAACTTAAGTTAAATTCAATTCATTTTATTTATTTAACTTACTCAAGTTGAATTTCAATTCCAAACTTCAATGCTCCATAATTTCCTTTCTTCTATACCATTTTTACAATTATAAGTTCAAAACTTATTTAACTTAGCCTAAGTTAATTTTCATTTCATTCAATCCATTTAAACTTACTCAACTTTAATTTTTAACTCCAAAATTCAATTTTTCACACTTCTTTCCTTACTAATATCATCCTCCACTTATAAGTTCAAAAACTTATTTTCTGATATTTTCTAAAACACATAAATAAGGATTCCAGAATTTTTAAACACCCGATATTTATTTCAAATCACTTTGAAATCAAATATATACATATAAGTATATACACTCTCTTTGGTTTAACAAACCACTTCCTTGGAATTTCAAAATCAACCTAATTTTATCCAAAACAATTCCTTTCGGAATTTTTAAACAAAACTTGTTTCCCAACAAAAATATCCATGATAATTAACTATGGTAGCAATCTGTCACTTAGAAACTTGAAAATAAACACCGATGATGTCGCGATCATCATCGAAATTATTTTCTAGCGACTGAAGTGAGTTCGGTGCTATAACACTTTCAAAATCCATTTAAAACAAATTTCTTCAAAAAATTCTTTTAAAAATAAGGCTATTTTATTTCACAACACTTCGGAAAATATTTCCAAACTCCCGAGATTTCAAAATTTCCAAATACTTAGTTCATATCCATTTAAAACATTTCTCGAAGCTTTTGGGGTTTTAAATTTTCAATTCTGGCTTGAATTCATTTTTAGTTTTAACTCATTTGTATAATTCATACTTATACAATTCAATTTTGGATTTTATAAACCATTTTCAATTTTATAATCTTGTTTTGATAACATCCAAACTCATCAATATACTATAATAATTTTAGAAAATTATTTCTTTCATATCAAAATATAGTTCGGGTAAATTTTTTTCATTTACCTACTTTAAAACAATACCGTGTCAGTTTACTTGGTTCAAGCTTTTTGAAACTCCTATCGATTTAGTGGCGTCCCACTACTCGACCAGAATTTATATGCCACTCAACAGATAATTCAACACAATATAAAACAATATGTATTCACTAATAAATATGCGCTCATATCTATTAATACACTCAAACTCATTCTAGGGTACTACTGAACCTATCTCTAATGAGTAATCCCTACCAAAGTCAATATTTTCGCTTAACCTTCAGCTCTGATACCAAATGTAATGACCCGTATCTTTGTACCCTTTGAGCCGATAATAAATCACACGTGTCCAACTCAAATTGAACGGAAATACGAATCATTAGGGGTGAAGAAGAAAAAGATAGAAGAAGAAACAATAACACAGAATCTCATAATCGCAGCGTAACAAAATATAATATAAATAATAACAGATTTTCATACCAAAGAATCTATAGCTGTTAATATATATACAATCATCAGGGTAGAACAATCAACAAAACAATACTGGACAGTTATAATAACTTGTCCTCACAAGTGCTGAATATACAGCCTACACACAGCGGAATATAATCAAGTACGTAGAATACGTCTCTATCATCCAACTCGTCTCCTAAGCTCCATAACATACTAACCTGAATTTGTAATACTCGGTCTGACCCGAGCATTATAATAAAATAACACCCGAGTCAGTCTGGAAAACCAGCGTGAGAAAACACACTCAATTTGAATTATTACTATTTTCAAAATCCTTTGAAAACAAAGGTATCTTGTAGGACCACGTTGTTAATACCCTAGGTATTGATTTTGAAGACAACAGCCACATAAATATTACTACTAATTTATCTACAAGTTTTGCAGTCATATCAGATATATTATGGAGACATTTACAGAGATAAACAAGAATACAGTGGAAGCAAATGAATTATAGAAGAAGGTTAATCAGAGCAATTGAAGAACAAAACCCAATTAGAGAAGAATGCTGACGGATAAAGGTGTTGAAGTGATGAGGAGTTGGTTGAACCTTAGAATATCTTGTTAAAGATCTCATGGAAATTATACTTGAAGATCATCAACCATTGACCTCAACCAAATCACAAAAATCCATAAATATAAGGTAATTTGAAATGCTGAAAATTTACAACACTTATTAGTGTTGCTGTTCATTTTGCAACACACCCATGTCGACATGGGGGTACCTAGGGTGTCGACATGCTAGTCGTTTTTTAGAATTTCAGATTTTAAATGAAGAGACATTTCCCTCCACCTCTTCTCCAAAAGACATCTCTTCAACCATTATATAAAGGCCTCTGAAAACAAATTTTAACATCAAGAATTCTCATTTTCTCTTACTCCTTCTTCTCCAAACATTTGCAAAAGAAATCCATTGCATACTCTTCCAATCTCCTTGCAAATCGATACTATTTAACTCCAATTCTTCATCGATTTGCAAACCACACAATATTAGAGAGTTGTACTTGAATTCACATCATTCTTTCTCTGATTTCATCCTATTCCTCAAAGAATTCAAAGATGTATTGTCATTGGAGGTCTATAGGATCATTGTACCGAATCTGCAAGAATCTATATTGAAGATACGACTACTTCCATAGTTTGTTGTTGGTGATAAGGAGAAGGTGTTCTTGTAACCTTTAAAATCAAGAGGGTGTGTCTTGTAGCCCGTGAACCAAGATTGTAAAGGTGTTCTTGGCACCGGTGGAAAGTAAGTGATTATAGCGGAATTCTGCACGATAGAGTGCATGACTGGATGTAGGATTGGTTAATCCGAACTAGTATAAAAACCTGGGTGTTATTTACATTATTGCATTTTACTTTATTACTTATTCTCTGGTTACTTCTTTCTATTTGCAATTTGAGTAAATACAGTTTTATATTCATAAGTAAGTAGTTGATACACATTTCACCACTTCTAGTATCTGAATAGCCTTAAGCTCCAACATTGTGTTGTAGACACTCCAGTTTCCAACATTTGGTATCATAGCATTGGTTTTCAAAAATTCATAACTTGGTTTTTGAAAAAGTATAAATGGCTAATGACACTAGTAATACATTTTTTAACACTTTTGTAGAAGGTCAATCTACCACTAGACCCCCTCTATTTGATAGTAGTTATGCATATTGGGCTTGTAGGATGAAATGTTATTTGCAGTGTAATGGTTTGAATATTTGGAACATTACCCAAATAGAGTACATAGAGCCTCAAACTGAATATTCAAAATGGACACTAGACCAAAAGACACAAGCACTTAATAAATCTAAGGCCATGAACGTTTTATTTTGCTCCTTAGATAGAAATGAATTTAATCGAGTGTCTATTTGTAATTCTACATATGAAGTTTGGAGAACACTTCAAGTCACACACGAAGGCACTAGTAAAGTAAAACAAACAAAGATATCTATGCTAACTAACCAGTTTCAACTCTTTCACATGAAACCAAATGAGTCTATTTCTGATATGTATTCTAAATTTCAAGATATAGTACGTGCCTTAATATCATTAGGAAAGAAAATTACTAAAGAAGATCAAGTCGGAAAGATCTTGAATTCTCTTCCTAGTGAATGGGATCAGTAGACTCTGGCAATCGAAGAAGCCAATGATATTAGTGCTATGAAAATAGAAGATTTAATTGGTAACCTAATATCCTATGAAGTAAAGTTGCAGATTAGAAAAGAGAATCAGGTAAATGAGAAGAAATCACTAGCACTCAATGCTATGATCGACAACGATGAACCAGATGATGATGCTGTTGATGATGATATCGAGTTTATGACCAAGAATTTCAAGAAATTCTTGAAGTATTGGATAACAAACAAACTTCGAAAAACTAACAACAATAATTCTAGAAATGGAAATGTTGTGAAGTGTTTCAAATGTGATAAATCCGGTCATTTGAAAAGAGACTGCCCCAACCTGAAGAAATCAAAGTTTTCAAACACTTTCAATAAGGAGAGGAAACATGAATTCAATGCAAAATGGGATGATTCAGATACATCATCAAGTGATAGTGATTTAGAAACAGAAAATGCCAACATGTGCTTCATGGGAAAGGATGACCAGGTATGGAATTTTAATAAAGAAATTACTAATGTTTTGAATGATATGTATCAGGGATATAAAATACTTAGGAAAGAGTACAATAATAGTTTGGCAGAGATAGATAGATTAAAAATATTTAATGAAAGGTTAACTGAAGAAAAACAATGTCTAGAAGATGAAATTGAAAGATTTAATGGGTATAATGATGAAAAGGGTTTGACACTGGGAAGTTTTGAAAAACTAAAAAATGAAAATGAATCCATAAAATTAGAAAATCTTTCAATAAAGTCACAGATCACTGATCTGAATGACAAAATAACATCTCCGGGCAATGTTATTCTTAACCGTAATAAGGATTTTGACAAAATAAAAACTGATATTGATAAATTTAACAAAGGAAAGGATAATCTAGAAAAATTATTATCTGCATCTAAACACACTAGGAATAAACATGGACTTGGATACACCCCTAAGGCTAAATCAAAGAAAAATAGTACTCAAAGTACTAAGTTTGTTAAGGCTACCAAGTTTAAACCAAAACCTAGGAAATTAAAGTTAAAACCTCCAAATAGGTTCATTAATTTATGGGTTCCAAAAAGGTTGGATGATATTGAAAAAGAAAAATATATTGATAATTTTATTAATAAGGTTCATTCATCTAATGATTATATTTTGAAAGGACATTCAAACTCTTCATAGGTTTGGCATCCCAAAACCTAACCCCATGGACCGTAAAATAAAAAGGGTACCAGTGTGCATATTTTATAATTTTTCAGGTACCCAACAATGTATACCAGATAGAGGATGCTCAAAGCATATGACAAGAAATATATTGAACTTTGGATAAATATGAAAAGGATTTGTTATTGGCATCGGCAAAGTCGGTAACTCTAAAACTCATCTTATTATTTGATAAGTTCATTTCATGTTTTGAATTGATTTGGTTTCCCCTCGTGTGTTTTATTTATATGCATTTATCTCTATATACAAACTCTACATATTGTCAAGTAGTGATTTAAGCGACTCTTTTTCACCCTTTTTGTTGATAACAAAGGAGGAGAAAATGTATAAATATACCAGGCAAAATTATGGGGGAGTGCATAGAGTTAGGGGGAGTCAAATATAAAAGTATTATATTTTATCTCTTAAATATTTATATGGTTGTCATCATCAAAAAGAGGGAGATTGTTAATACCCTAGGTATTGATTTTGATGACAACAACCACATAAATATTACTATTAACGTATCTCCGAGTTATGCAGTCATATCAGATATATTATGGAGACATTTACAGAGATAAACAAGAATACAGTGGAAGCAAATGAATTATAGAAGAAGGTTAATCAGAGCAATTGAAGAACAAAACCCAATTAGAGAAGAATGCTAAAGGACAAAGGTGTTTGAAGTTATGAGGAGTTGGTTGAACCTTAGAATATCTTGTTAGAGATCTCATGGAAATTATACTTGAAGATCATCAACCATTGAGCTCAACCGAATCACAAAAATCAACAAATATAAGGTAATTTGAAATGCTGAAAATTTGCAACACTTATTAGTGTTGCTGTTCATTTTGAAACACACCCATGTCGACATGGAAGTACCTAGGATGTCGACATGCTAGTCGTTATCCAGAATTTCAAATTTTAAATGAAGAAACATTTCCCTCCACCCCCTTCACCAAAAGACATGTCTCTTCAACCACTATATAAAAGCCTCTGAAAACAAATTTTAACATCAAGAACTCCCATTTTCTCTTACTCCTTCTTCTCCAAACATTTGCAAAAGAAATCCATTGCATACCCTTCCAATATCCTTGCAAATCGATACTATTTCACTCCAATTCTTCACCGATTTGCAAACCACACAATATCAGAGAGTTGTACTTGACTTCACATCATTCTCTCTCTGATTTCATCCTATTCCTAAAAGAATTCAAAGATATATTGCCATTAGTGGTCTATAGGATCATTGTACTGAATCTGCAAGAATCTATATTGAAGATATGACTACTTGCTATAGTTTGTTGTTGGTGATAAGGAGAAGGTGTTCTTGTAACCTGTAAAATCAAGAGGGTATGTCTTGTAGCCCATGAAACCAAGATTGTAAAGGTGTTCTTGCCACCCGTGGAAAGCAAGCGATTACAGTGGAATTCTGCACGATAGAGTGTAGGACTGGATGAAGGATTGGTTAATCCGAACCAGTATAAAAATCCGGGTGTTATTTACATTACTGTATTTTACTTTATTACTTACTTATTCTCTGATTACTTCTTTCTGTTTGCAATTTGAGTAAATACAGTTTTATATTCATAAGTAAGTAGTTAATACACATTTCACCACTTCTAGTGTCTGAATAGCCTTTAGATCCAACATTGTGTTGTAGACACTCAACACACGTCACACATAAACACGACGGGTTTTTACCTTACGATAACCAAAACATTTTATATTAAAATCATCTGATATTATAATAGTGTCTACAGAAAGTAAATTAAAAAATAGCTGAAATGCTTGCATCTCACATTTCAGCATAGTTGGTATACAATCAAAACCGTACAGGCTCGTAGTGGATATTGGCTTCCATACAATGGCTGGGCTACTGGGGTACCGTCCGTTACAGTACACCACTAGAAAAATGTACCGAGATCATACCTAACGATCTCTGCCAACATAAGACCGGCCTACCCCTTACTGGATAATACCGAATATGTTATCACCCTGGGTGTTCCCTGTGGAATAAGCATGTATATGCTTTTTGTTTGATGATAATAAACATATATACATTCATTTAAATGTATTTGATATTGTACTATTTTATTTTTCACAGATTAAATAGGTATTTGCTAAATAAAATAAATAACACAGATGTGATATCCCGGAATTTTGGGCAATATCAATTTAATAATCTGTATTGAAAATTAAATTGATTTGTTAACCTTTGTTAATAAATTTGAATTAGTTTAATAATCTAATTTAATAAATATTTAACTGGTGAATTTTATCTTTTAAAAATTAATAAAATATTTTCTATTTATGATATATATATATAACTGTATATATTGTAAATAGATGAGCTTTGGTTTGAAATAAATAAATCTTGTTTTCTAATATATATTTTGGTAATTTGGGAATCATGATTAATTTAATATTAAGCTTTTCAAAGTTATTTAACAAATAACTATATGGTTTTAAAATACATAAAATAAATGTTTAATCGTTTAAATAGATTTAAGCTTAAGTTTAAATTTAAATAAAAGGTTTGTTTTATTTCTTTTTAAATATTACTTGATATATATGATTTAAAAATAGAAGTTTAAATACAATTTACATATGGCATTAATTCATTTAAGTAATAAGTAATTTATAATCTCTTTTATAAACTATTTAAAATGGTCAAATGTGTTATTTTCAAATAATAGATATATGTATTGTTTATATATATAAATATGATTGGTTTTATTCTTTAAAAGTTATCTATATATATATATAAATAAGTATTTGTAAATTTATAAATTAAGTAAAAAGCTTTTAATTTTATATAATTGGTTTTATTTACATTTTCTTTAAAGTAATTTATATACATATATACATTTAGGTAAGTATTTATAAATAGTAAACTAGTATAAAAGTTTTATTAACATTTAAAAATAAATAAAAATATGTAAAGATATGTATTAAATACTTAAAAGACAAATGTCACCATATTAAGGTTTAATAAAACATGTGTAATGTAAATAGTTAAGGTATATGACAAGTGTCACATATAATTTAATTTAATTTTTCTTTTATTTTATTTATTTATTTCAGCCTTTATACATATATTATCTTACCTTCATTCTTTTTCCCATTTCCTCTTTTCAAAAACTTGAGAAAATTTTCAGCCTGTACAAACCTTAAATCAATACCTCCTCAAAAACAAAACATGAAATCAACATCCACCTCCAATTTGAAATGCAACTCAATAACCTGTAATTCACTTTCTAAATAAAGATCTAGAATCAAAGCCTGTAATCTCTTCATAATGCAATCTGAAGTAGTAATTAAAGCCAGCATGTATTCTTCAACCTGGAATCAAAGCAGAGATCAAACTTCTCTGTTTTGAAATCAAGCCTGCATGTATTATTCAAAAACAGAAGCAAGCAAATCTGGAATTAAAAAGAAAATCAAAAGCATGCAGTTTTAAAAACCAAAGATTTATCAAAATCAAAAGCCTGTTGTCTCAGTTTCAAAAATCTGGAGGCTCTGCTTCTTTTAAAATCTGGTGAGTAACTTTTAAAATTTAAAATTCAATTGGGTTGCTTGCTAGTATGGTCGAATATAAATGTGTATTGCATATATATAAGTGAATGTCTATATTTAATTGTATGCATGTCTGTAATATTCTCTGTTCTTGTTTTCCTGTATGTTAAAAATAGTTTAAATCTATTGCATGTGATAAATTAATATGGATATGATATAATATGTTTGCATGAATGATTCTTTTCTGAAATATGATTGAAACTACCCTGTACATATGGATGTATTTTGTTTAAAAAAAATAGATGGATTACTGAGTATATACACATATGTGCATGTCTGTGTATAAATAAGAGTGCCTCGGTTTTGATTCTAACAGGCTAAATCAAGTTCAAAAATCAAACTCTCTTTTCCCAATCTCTTTTAGTATTTGATCTTTAAATGAAAAATGTTAGTATCAACCAGATTTTATTTTTAAAATTAGTTTCAAGTGAATATATTGAGTAAATATTTCAAAAACAGGAAAGAACAGTGAAAGCTAATTATAGTCAGGAAATCGATTTTCTAAAATTCATGTTTTGATTATATAGCTAGATTCGTTTTTAGAAATGACGATTTTTAGTAATAGAATCATAATTTTTAAGCTTATAAATTGGAAGGAATTAGGGATTGAACGGAAAATAGTTTTATGTCAATTTCCGGCAATCAAAATATGGAGGGGTGTCGTGATCGATGTTAGAGATAGTTTGGAGGTCGAGACACTCGAGAAAAATGGTGGCTGATTTTTCAGATCATCGTGATGAGTGTATGGAGACGTAGTAGGGTTTAGGGCTTGCGTTGGAGTGTCGTCGTTCTCAATGGAAATTGCGGCAACGTCGAGGAACCAGGGTTGATCGGACCAATGGGTAATGGTGCGTAGATGGTCGAAGATGCCATGGAAGGAGTTGCAGCACTAACGATGGTCGGAGGACGGAAATTTGGCCGTTGACAGGTTTGAGTTTTGAGGAGTCCTGTGGTTCCAGGCTTTGGGTGGTTCGAGACTTTTGTTCCAGGTGAGTTGAATAGCTCGATTTCGAATTCAAGCATGATCGAGGCTCTGGGTGGTCGCAATCCAGTGAGAAGATCGTAGTCGACTTGTAGGCGTCAGCAGAGATGGTCGGCGTCGAAGTTTTCAGATGTGCACGTGCACGAGATATCACGGTGTCTGGGTTGTTTGTTTTTTTTGGGGAAGATGTAGTCTCGGGGTCGACTCGAGATTCTTGCGTGAGTGACTCGGGGAAATTAGGTTTTGACTCGGGTTTTAAAAAGGGGAGGCTCGGGTAGCTGTTTGGTTGATTTCAGTTTTAACCTGGAAGAGTTTTAAAATTTAAAATGAGTTTAAATTGTAAAGCAGAATTTAAAACAAAGTTTTAAATAAAAGTTTAAAGTATGGATTCAATTTAAATTTGTATCCTAGTTAAGATAAATAAGTTTATTAAATTTTAATGTTTAAGCAAATTTAAAATGTTTAAAGAAGATATGAATTTTAAATGAGTGGGTTTAAAATCTTATAAATTTCTTTTATAAATGTTAAGTGTTTCTTTAACATTTGGTTTTAAGAAGATTTTGTAAATTTGATTTAAAATTGGTTAAAGTTAAATTGTAATTTATTTTAAATCTTTAATATAAAATGAATTAAAAGAAAGATTTTAAAGTTAAATCTTTTAAAGTCTTTGTTAATAATAATTAAAGTAGTTAAAGGTTAATACTTTAATTTAGAAAGTAATTAAAGGATTATTAATAATTAATGAGAGATCATTAATTAGGAATTATTAAATAATTAATTAATGTGATTAATTTTTGATAATCAATTAGATTAATTAATTAATATAAATTGGTTAAGTATAAATTACTTAAAGAAAGTAATTAAAGAAATTAATTACTTAAGGTAATTAATTAAATAAATTTGATAAGTTTAAATTAATTAGTTAAATTAATTTAAGATAATGATTTGGAAATTTGATAATTACTTAAATGTAATTAGTGAAAGTATAATTACTTAGGAAAGTAATTAAAGGTAATTACTATATGTAATTAACTGAAGATGATTTAATAATAAAAGTAATTTGAGTTAATTACTTTTGAATAATTAATCAAGGGATTAATTAAAGGATAATTAATTAACGAGTAATTAATTTATGAAGTGGAGTAATTAAGGGAAGTTAATTACTAAATGAGATTAATCAAAGGTGATTAATAAATGTGACTAATTAATTATTAAATGTAATTAATTTAAATAAGATAATTAATTAAGAGTAATTAAGGATCATTAATTAATATAATTAATGATGTAATTAGGAATTGATTAATTAAGATTAATTAATATATAATTAGTGATTAAAGTAATTAATTAATTATAATTAATTAAGGATTAATGTAATTAAATATAGTTAATTAATTAATGAAGTAATTAAAGATTAATTACTGAATGGTTTAAGTTAGTTAATTTGTAAAATTAATTAAGAGTTAATTACTTAAGGTAATTAAAGTATAATTAATCAGGATTGATTAATTAAGATGATACTTAAAGTATGATTAATTAATTGATTGTAATTAATTAATGGTTAAGTAAGAAGGATTTATAAAATAAAGTAATTAATTTAATTCACTTTAAATTAATTAGAGATGATATAAATCATTACTTATGGATGGATGATAATACTGAATGCTTTACATTGAGTGATATCTCTGATGAGATATATGCTGTATGATATGGATGTTAGTTGAATTGTGATGATAATATGGATTATCTGATAATGTTGATTATCTATTGTGAATTATCTTTCTTTGTGTATAAAGATAATGAATTGAATTGTTTTAACCTTTAAAACAACTTGGCCTTAAAAGATACGCTTTGGATTTCGATGAGACCGGGATCGGGTTTCCGTATACCGGATTTCCAGGTCTGGAGACCCGAATACCACATCGATCCAAATTAACGATAGGTCGTGAATCAAGTGAAGATGAAGATTCAGAGTGCAAGGGTTATTGTCGTTAACTCTGAGGGTGTTTCCAAAACGAGTGTAACGAGATAATGCCTTCGGTTTCGTTCGAACCCGGAACGAACTTGTATGGATTGAATGCTTTCAGCACATCGTCAGGCGGACGATGAGCATTCTAAGTGATATGTTCTGATTAAAGGTAATCGTAACCTCAAGCCTCATCAACCGGGAATGGCTAAAACAGGGGAGGTGCAGCAAGGCTTCGTGGGTAGCACCCACTGAGAGCAAGATAGATCCCTGTCTAGAGGTCCCTTTTCTTTTATTCGGCTTAGTGTGTGGTTGGTTGCGCCAACTACGGGATTGTCTTGTTCGGAATTATCCAGTAAGGGATGGTTCCGGCTTTGTGTTGCAGAGGAGCGGACGAACTCCTCGGTACGGTGATCTAGGCCACGTACTGTGACGGGCGGTACCCCAGTAGCCCTGCCATTGTATGGAATCCAAACTCCAATAAGTGCCGTACGTATTAGATGTGCCCAACTATGTTGAAATGTGAGATGTAAGCATTTCAGCTATTTCTATATTTTACTTGAAAACCCTAGACCCTATTATAATAAAATCAGATTTCCTATCAAATGTTTTGGTTAGCGTAAGGTAAAAACTTACCCATGTTTATTTGTGGGGAGACTTACGTGATACCTTTTCTTTCTAAAGGTTTTGAAGTTAAGCAAGTTTAACCTGTTACTCACACCAGACCCATGTCTGACCCAAGTGTTTATTTCTGTTTTATAAACTCTTGGGTACTCAAATTTTTACGAGTAGCCAAGGGATTCAGGTTTAGCTTTGACGAATATTCTGGAGGAGTAATGGAGCAGGAGGCTTCGGCGTTCGTAGATATAGTATTCCGCTGTGTTGATATCTGTGATAGTGTCTTGTCTTGTATTTGAGTTGTAATGTCTAGACAGATGTTTATAACTGTCTAGTAAGTGATGTATATGCTGTGTAACTTTGTAAATTGTTGTATACTATGTAATAGTTTATGTTATTAATATAATTTATTCGTTCCGCTGTGAGATCGTTGTTGTTGTTTCTTTCTGTAACGACCCGACTTTCCAGACCCGGAAAATCGAACCATTTTAGTTAAAGAAGAAGAGGTAGAAGAAGAAAATAAAAGAAAAACAACATCAGAATCTAACCATCGCAGCGGAATAAAATATAATATATCAACAGATCTTTACACAAATCAAAAACTATATCTGTTTATACAATACATCATCAGAGTACATCATCAGCCATAACATACAACTGAATACACAGCGGAAAAATAATAGCAAGTACGGGAGTACGTATCGACATCCAGCTCGTCTCCTGAGCTCCACAGCATCATATCCTGAACCTGTTTATCTCGGTCTGACCCGAGCATCATATAAAACAATACCCGAATCAGTCTGGAAAACCAGCGTGAGAAAATCACACTCAAATTGATTATTAAAGTTTCAAAATCCTTTGGAAACAAAAGCATCTCGTAAGACCACGCCACAAATAAACATGTCGGGTTTTTACCTTACGATAGCTAAAACACTTTTTATCAAAATCCTCTGATATTATAATAGTGTCTATTCACAAATACTTATTAAAATAGCTGAAATTGTTACATGATTAAATTCCAGCATACTAGCCACAACGTGGGTAATACAAACCAAACCGTACAAGGCACGTAGGGAGAATGGATTTCCAACGAATGACTAGGCACTGGGGTACCACCTGTCACAGTACGTGGCCTAGATCACAGTACCGAGGAGTACGCCCGCTCCCCTGCAACACAAGGCCGGAATCATCCCTTACTGGATAATTCCAAATAAAATCACCCCACGGTTGGGATCAGCAACCGCACCACTAAGCCGAAATAAAAGGGACATCTAGACAGGGATGACCTTACTCTCAAGTGGGGGCTACCCACGAAGCCTTGCTGCATAACCCCTGATTTTCAGTCATTCCCGGTTGATGAGGCTCGAGGCTAAACGATACCTTTATAGCACATATCCCTTAGAATGCCCATCGCCCACCTGACGATGTCACGAAAGCATTCGTCCATACAAGTCCGTCCCGGGTTCGAACGGAACCGAAGGCACTATTCCTACTACATCCATTTTGGAAATATCCTCAGGATTAGTAGCGACTAGCCCTTGCACTTCACTGCTCCATCTTCGACTCTGAACACGTTACACGAAACGTACAAACCGGATCGAAGTGGTATTCGAGTCTCCAGACCTAGAATCCCGGTATACGGAAACTCGATCCCGGTCTCTTCGAAACGATCAACGCATTTGGCCAATATTGATAGTCGGTTATTTAACTATCAATTAACATCCACAAGCAACCATCACACAATAAATAATTTCCCACAGTATTTATTTGCCCAAATATCTTTCCAAGATATATTTCCAAATTTTCAAAGCTCATTTGAAAACAATTTCAAACAGTTTCCGCTTACGGAATACATTTCCAAATATTTATTTCCTCTGAAACACCAAGTACAAAACACTTTTAGATTTTAAAATAATTTAAAAACACTTTATTTTAAATATATCTTATAACATTGAAATCAAACTACTTTAATACTTTATTAAATATATATACTTTAAAATAAACCACTTTATAATATAAAGTAAATTTCTCTTTTTAACACATAATAGCAAATCACTTTTATATAATTACTACAATAATAGATTTTGAAAATCTTACTTAGGAAATTAACATTTAGAAATAATCAATTTTCTAAAACATGCTCACAATTAGAACTTTTAACTTATATTAAAAAATTTCTTTGAAAACGTACTTGGCTATCCAGAGAAATACACTTCTCATTCCCATCGTTTAAAAATAAATCAACATTTATTTCAAACCAAACCATATCCTTTTATAAATTCCCATCTTGAATTTATATTCTCAAATATCCCTGATGTTTTATTTTACTTTATAAACCCAGTTTATAAATTCCAAAATCTCACTTCTCTTTTAAATTCCAATTTAAACAACCAAATCAATTTCCCATTTACTTTACTTCGAAATAAATTTCTTGCTTACTTCATTTATTTCAAAATACAATAACTTTAGATTTATTTCTTTATTGTGAGTTAAGAACCTTTTAACTGAAAATACCAATTTTAAACTTCCAAAATTCCTTCTTATCCTTTTATTAAATTTAATCCTTAAACTTTAAAAATAATTTCTTTATTTTTCCAATAATGTCACTTTAGTTTAAAATTTATTATCCTCATGTTAATTCAAAATCCCATTTTTTCATATTTGTTCGACTTAAGAAATTTCTTTATTTCTTTTACAATTCCTTATTTAATTTATTCGAATCCACTAGAATTATTTAACTTAAATTTTACTCTTTTACTTCTTTCCAAAAATCCAATTCAATTACTTTTGGTAACTCATTATACTGGGAAATTCAATCCAACCAGATTATCCAATATAAATCATCACAGGATATCAACAATCATATCAAAGAATATTTAAACAAAATTAAATATTTTGAGGAATCCAGTTGGATCCCTCCAACCTGTTTTCCTGCATCCACAGATGTTAGCACAATACCAATTCCACTTCAAGGTGGAATATCGCGGTATATGGGTTTTATAAAATATCATCCGCTATTATGCGGCGCAATAGGGTCTCATCCGCTATATAAATGCGGGAATATCAACAACTCAAATATATACATATGCCAATATGTATATATTTCTATATACTACTATATACCATATCAATCAAATCAATCAATTCAATCATCCATCAATATTTAAATTTAACCAATTTAAATTTAAATTTAAATTTAACTGAGTGAGATTAACTCACCTTTGCTTTTTATTTGCAATCCACTTCATTATTGCCTTGGTTTTCCGACTTTGACCTTAAATAAACAATTTATATGATTTATTAATATTTGAACTAATTTAACAATAAATTTCCATTCAATAGATTGAATCAACAAATTATCTATTTTAAAACTAAATTTACTTTAATACATTATTTTAAGTAACTAAAATAATTAAATGGGTTACTAAACAAATCACCTACCCTAATTCATTATTTTAAAAACTAAATTATTAAGAACAAAAATGTGTATGCATATTATTATTTTTTTCCTTTGAAACCCATTACGTATAAAAATTCATTTATATAGATTTAAAAATCAAATTTTATATAAACTTCTAATCATTTCAAAATTTCTATATTTATTGTATACATATTTTAAAAATCTGCAATAAGTAATCATGTGTATATATATATATATCAAACTTCCTTGTAAAAATTCTTAATCTCCCTTTTTCTAATCTGTATATGCAAATATTAGTAAGTAAAACAAGGAAACGAAAATGCCCACTGACCAAATCGAACGAACCCTAGCCGCCGATCTCGTCATCCATCCATCGAGATTCCACTTCGCGAGCATCCCCAGTAGCCCAACAGAACGCAAACCCCTCGAGCGTCGCGACCCTACCTCGAAACCATAGTTCTCGCATGCCGCTCAACATCCAGTCGTGTTCCCATCGAACTCACGGCCACCCTAAGCAAATCGCGAGATCCCCACTTGCCTCGACAAACTGAACGCGACCCTCCCCCAAAATTTAAAAGTCGTATTCGAGTCAAATTCGATTTCGACCATTTTTATTTCAATTAGAAAGAAGAAGGAACTGCTTCTTCGTGAATTTTAGATGAGGAACGAAGTCTGGATTTCGTTGTAAATTTTGAAGATGAGGATATGTTTTATTTATCTTTTTTTTTTATCTGGGTTCGGCCATGGATTTCGAACGATAGATTTTTTTCTTCTTTTCTCTGCGAATGAAGGGAGAATGGGAAAGCGATTTGAAATAAAGGAGGCAGGTACGATAAAAAAAAGAAGAAAGGTATCTTCGTACGCGGTAGATGGCGATAGATACAGGCTAGGTCTGCTTATAGGGTACTAATAGATTTGAAATTTTATATTGTTATATCCGAAAATATCTTGTGGTCCAATTCTAAACCCGAACTCCAATTTAAATGCAACGACCGGCGTTCCTAGCGTTATATCGTTATTCTGAACACGTTGGAACAGGTTCCGAGGTCTAGTTCGACCATATAGAAAAGATAGCTTTTTGAATTCAGTTATTAAATAAATTGTCGATATAAATTTCAACGCGTTTATATATCGTACGCTCACACAACAACTCTAATAGTTACGAAAATTGAAATCCAATAATAATACAATATTATGGATCCAATGAAACTGGTTTCGTCGAATTCCGAGACTATGCCTCGAAAGGCTATTTTTAAATATCATTTTAAACGATATAAATTTCAAAGCTGAACAAAACACTTTGAAATTCCATTCTAAAAGTTCTATCATCTTCCGTATTAACAATATAAATTTTCTGAACCTT
This sequence comes from Allium fistulosum, assembly GCA_030737815.1. Taxonomy (NCBI): domain Eukaryota; kingdom Viridiplantae; phylum Streptophyta; class Magnoliopsida; order Asparagales; family Amaryllidaceae; genus Allium; species Allium fistulosum. Next base: position 1,533,423,471 of record CM060902.1, read on the forward strand.
TAAACTATTTTTAACAGGCTTAAAATCAAGATTCAATATTTTACCCAATCCCGATAATTAAATTTAATAATTAATTATCCAAATAAATACTGTATATTTGAAATTAAAGTTAAAATTTAACCTTCGGATATTTAAAATAAATTAAATATTCCCATTTCAAATATACAAACATTTCGGGTCGTCACACTTTCTTTCTTCTCTTCTTTTCTATTTTCTACCCCTTTCTTTCTTCATAATGATGCGACTTTCTGTGGAGAGAAAGTCGTGGTCGTTACAGTGGTATCAGAGCCAGGTTGAGCGAATACCTAAGCTATTGATTAAGTGAATATCAGAGCAGTAGGTAGAGTGAATACCTAGGCTCTGAAGTGGTGTCTATCTTGAGAGCGCGTAATTGTTAGTTATATAAAAATGATTTTATATTGTGTTAATTGATCGGTTGAGTGGTATATGGATTCTGGTCAATACGAGTAGCTAACGTTATTGATAGGGATCTCTAAACACTTGAACTAGGCCAACGGACACAATATTGTTTTAAAGAGGTAAATGAAATAATTTTACCCAGAAATAATTTCTATATAAAAAGTACCATTTTAAATATATATATATATATTTCTACCTATTTGTTGGGTTACCTGTTCGGGTTTTCCAATATAGGATATAAAGGTAGATAGGGTAGTGGTGTGTGTAACACGACTACCAATGGTTGGAGTCTGAGTATTGAAGTTGGAAGTGTATCTGTCGAGACTGTAGACCTAATACCGTCTCGAGTAAGCTTTGCAATTGTAAGGATTTCACAATCTCTGAAGAAAACCTGTTAAGGTTCGGAGTTTATCTTTGAAGTTGGATGAGTAGAGTTGGATCTGTCGGATAGGCAGAAGTTAATGTTGGTAACTTCAAGAAGAAGTAACTGTGTGATGAGATGCAGTGACTATGGATGTTCCCGAAGATGTTTTCTTTGGAACAAGTTAATGAAGTATGTCTGCTTCGGTGTTGTGGATGAGTACAGCATGGTGTTTCTGTTTGTTTTGAGGTTCGAGTTTCTCGAAGAGCTTTTGGATTAGGAAGTCTTTGGCATCGGTGTCAGTAGTGCAGCTCGGAGTGGTCTGTGTTGGCAGGAAGTTTTCTGGCTGAGCAGTTTTCTAGAGGTGAAGTTCAGAAGCAGCAGAGTGGATCCATTTCTTCGATGGATTGGATAGATAAGTGTAAGCTATTCTGATTGGTAAAGAGAGAGCAGTTTTTCTTTGGACTTAGGATGGGTTGATCGCAAAAGTGACTTGCGATTGCTGAGTGTTCTCTTGGGTTATCAGAGATTTGCTGGATGTCTTTAGGGAAGTCAGAAGTTGTTCGCATCTGGAGATTGAGTTTTCTTATCGACTGGATTCCAGGAGTGGTACCGGTGGTTCAGTCTAGTTGAAGGATAGTTCCTAGAGATAGAGTTTGGTGAAGCAGCTCAAGTTTTGATGGAGTATCTGAGTTTTCTTTATGGATCCGTTGAACCATATTTCTGGGATGTGTTGTCCAGTTGTGCTCGTGTTCTTCATCAGCATTCTTATCTACTTCAGATCAGAGTTGTGCAGCGGGAGCAGTTTGGAAGTGCTTTTGTTTTATCTTTTCCAGATAGGAGAAGTAAGTTTAGTCTTCTGATGTTTGAGGAGTAGAGATTGTATTCTTGATTTTGGATAAGTGTTTGATCTATCTCTAGTTTTGGAATCAGCAGTTCAGGAGGATTTGGTAGTTGAGTCAGACTCGTCTGTAGACTGATATCCTGTCTAGTTGTGTAGATCTGGTTGAGTAGGAGTTCTATAGCTTCGTAGTTTAGATTGTTTGTAGAGCGAGTATTCCGGTATATATATATACTTGGGGAAACTCGAGGAAATTCTATCCAGAATTTTGTCTGGATAGTTAGAATTGTTTGTTTATTTGGATGATTGGTTGCTATGGTTGTTAGCATATGGTTGATAATATATGTTGTGGTTTAAGAATTAAAATCTTCAATTAGATTATTAAATTACCTTTGTTTTAAATTTCGGGGACGAAATTATTTTAAGGGGGAAAGAATGTGATATCCCGGAATTTTGGGCAATATCAATTTAATAATCTGTATTGAAAATTAAATTGATTTGTTAACCTTTGTTAATAAATTTGAATTAGTTTAATAATCTAATTTAATAAATATTTAACTGGTGAATTTTATCTTTTAAAAATTAATAAAATATTTTCTATTTATGATATATATATATATAACTGTATATATTGTAAATAGATGAGCTTTGGTTTGAAATAAATAAATCTTGTTTTCTAATATATATTTTGGTAATTTGGGAATCATGATTAATTTAATATTAAGCTTTTCAAAGTTATTTAACAAATAACTATATGGTTTTAAAATACATAAAATAAATGTTTAATCGTTTAAATAGATTTAAGCTTAAGTTTAAATTTAAATAAAAGGTTTGTTTTATTTCTTTTTAAATATTACTTGATATATATGATTTAAAAATAGAAGTTTAAATACAATTTACATATGGCATTAATTCATTTAAGTAATAAGTAATTTATAATCTCTTTTATAAACTATTTAAAATGGTCAAATGTGTTATTTTCAAATAATAGATATATGTATTGTTTATATATATAAATATGATTGGTTTTATTCTTTAAAAGTTATCTATATATATATAAATAAGTATTTGTAAATTTATAAATTAAGTAAAAAGCTTTTAATTTTATATAATTGGTTTTATTTACATTTTCTTTAAAGTAATTTATATACATATATACATTTAGGTAAGTATTTATAAATAGTAAACTAGTATAAAAGTTTTATTAACATTTAAAAATAAATAAAAATATGTAAAGATATGTATTAAATACTTAAAAGACAAATGTCACCATATTAAGGTTTAATAAAACATGTGTAATGTAAATAGTTAAGGTATATGACAAGTGTCACATATAATTTAATTTTTCTTTTATTTTATTTATTTATTTCAGCCTTTATACATATATTATCTTACCTTCATTCTTTTTCCCATTTCCTCTTTTCAAAAACTTGAGAAAATTTTCAGCCTGTACAAACCTTAAATCAATACCTCCTCAAAAACAAAACATGAAATCAACATCCACCTCCAATTTGAAATGCAACTCAATAACCTGTAATCCACTTTCTAAATAAAGATCTAGAATCAAAGCCTGTAATCTCTTCATAATGCAATCTGAAGTAGTAATTAAAGCCAGCATGTATTCTTCAACCTGGAATCAAAGCAGAGATCAAACTTCTCTTTTTTGAAATCAAGCCTGCATGTATTATTCAAAAACAGAAGCAAGCAAATCTGGAATTAAAAAGAAAATCAAAAGCATGCAGTTTTAAAAACCAAAGATTTATCAAAATCAAAAGCCTGTTGTCTCAGTTTCAAAAATCTGGAGGCTCTGCTTCTTTTAAAATCTGGTGAGTAACTTTTAAAATTTAAAATTCAATTGGGTTGCTTGCTAGTATGGTCGAATATAAATGTGTATTGCATATATATAAGTGAATGTCTATATTTAATTGTATGCATGTCTGTAATATTCTCTGTTCTTGTTTTCCTGTATGTTAAAAATAGTTTAAATCTATTGCATGTGATAAATTAATATGGATATGATATAATATGTTTGCATGAATGATTCTTTTCTGAAATATGATTGAAACTACCCTGTACATATGGATGTATTTTGTTTAAAAAAAATAGATGGATTACTGAGTATATACACATATGTGCATGTCTGTGTATAAATAAGAGTGCCTCTGTTTTGATTCTAACAGGCTAAATCAAGTTCAAAAATCAAACTCTCTTTTCCCAATCTCTTTTAGTATTTGATCTTTAAATGAAAAATGTTAGTATCAACCAGATTTTATTTTTAAAATTAGTTTCAAGTGAATATATTGAGTAAATATTTCAAAAACAGGAAAGAACAGTGAAAGCTAATTATAGTCAGGAAATCGATTTTCTAAAATTCATGTTTTGATTATATAGCTAGATTCGTTTTTAGAAATGACGATTTTTAGTAATAGAATCATAATTTTTAAGCTTATAAATTGGAAGGAATTAGGGATTGAACGGAAAATAGTTTTATGTCAATTTCCGGCAATCAAAATATGGAGGGGTGTCGTGATCGATGTTAGAGATAGTTTGGAGGTCGAGACACTCGAGAAAAATGGTGGCTGATTTTTCAGATCATCGTGATGAGTGTATGGCGACGTAGTAGGGTTTAGGGCTTGCGTTGGAGTGTCGTCGTTCTCAATGGAAATTGCGGCAACGTCGAGGAACCAGGGTTGATCGGACCAAGGGGTAATGGTGCGTAGATGGTCGAAGATGCCATGGAAGGAGTTGCAGCACTAACGATGGTCGGAGGACGGAAATTTGGCCGTTGACAGGTTTGAGTTTTGAGGAGTCCTGTGGTTCCAGGCTTTGGGTGGTTCGAGACTTTTGTTCCAGGCGAGTTGAATAGCTCGATTTCGAATTCAAGCATGATCGAGGCTCTGGGTGGTCGCAATCCAGTGAGAAGATCGTAGTCGACTTGTAGGCGTCAGCAGAGATGGTCGGCGTCGAAGTTTTCAGATGTGCACGTGCACGAGATATCACGGTGTCTGGGTTGTTTGTTTTTTTTGGGGAAGATGTAGTCTCGGGTTCGACTCGAGATTCTTGCGTGAGTGACTCGGGGAAATTAGGTTTTGACTCGGGTTTTAAAAAGGGGAGGCTCGGGTAGCTGTTTGGTTGATTTCAGTTTTAACCTGGAAGAGTTTTAAAATTTAAAATGAGTTTAAATTGTAAAGCAGAATTTAAAACAAAGTTTTAAATAAAAGTTTAAAGTATGGATTCAATTTAAATTTGTATCCTAGTTAAGATAAATAAGTTTATTAAATTTTAATGTTTAAGCAAATTTAAAATGTTTAAAGAAGATATGAATTTTAAATGAGTGGGTTTAAAATCTTATAAATTTCTTTTATAAATGTTAAGTGTTTCTTTAACATTTGGTTTTAAGAAGATTTTGTAAATTTGATTTAAAATTGGTTAAAGTTAAATTGTAATTTATTTTAAATCTTTAATATAAAATGAATTAAAAGAAAGATTTTAAAGTTAAATCTTTTAAAGTCTTTGTTAATAATAATTAAAGTAGTTAAAGGTTAATACTTTAATTTAGAAAGTAATTAAAGGATTATTAATAATTAATGAGAGATCATTAATTAGGAATTATTAAATAATTAATTAATGTGATTAATTTTTGATAATCAATTAGATTAATTAATTAATATAAATTGGTTAAGTATAAATTACTTAAAGAAAGTAATTAAAGAAATTAATTACTTAAGGTAATTAATTAAATAAATTTGATAAGTTTAAATTAATTAGTTAAATTAATTTAAGATAATGATTTGGAAATTTGATAATTACTTAAATGTAATTAGTGAAAGTATAATTACTTAGGAAAGTAATTAAAGGTAATTACTAGATGTAATTAACTGAAGATGATTTAATAATAAAAGTAATTTGAGTTAATTACTTTTGAATAATTAATCAAGGGATTAATTAAAGGATAATTAATTAACGAGTAATTAATTTATGAAGTGGAGTAATTAAGGAAAGTTAATTACTAAATGAGATTAATCAAAGGTGATTAATAAATGTGACTAATTAATTATTAAATGTAATTAATTTAAATAAGATAATTAATTAAGAGTAATTAAGGATCATTAATTAATATAATTAATGATGTAATTAGGAATTGATTAATTAAGATTAATTAATATATAATTAGTGATTAAAGTAATTAATTAATTATAATTAATTAAGGATTAATGTAATTAAATATAGTTAATTAATTAATGAAGTAATTAAAGATTAATTACTGAATGGTTTAAGTTAGTTAATTTGTAAAATTAATTAAGAGTTAATTACTTAAGGTAATTAAAGTATAATTAATCAGGATTGATTAATTAAGATGATACTTAAAGTATGATTAATTAATTGATTGTAATTAATTAATGGTTAAGTAAGAAGGATTTATAAAATAAAGTAATTAATTTAATTCACTTTAAATTAATTAGAGATGATATAAATCATTACTTATGGATGGATGATAATACTGAATGCTTTACATTGAGTGATATCTCTGATGAGATATATGTTGTATGATATGGATGTTAGTTGAATTGTGATGATAATATGGATTATCTGATAATGTTGATTATCTATTGTGAATTATCTTTCTTTGTGTATAAAGATAATGAATTGAATTGTTTTAACCTTTAAAACAACTTGGCCTTAAAAGATACGCTTTGGATTTCGATGAGACCGGGATCGGGTTTCCGTATACCGGATTTCCAGGTCTGGAGACCCGAATACCACATCGATCCAAATTAACGATAGGTCGTGAATCAAGTGAAGATGAAGATTCAGAGTGCAAGGGTTATTGTCGTTAACTCTGAGGGTGATTCCAAAACGAGTGTAACGAGATAATGCCTTCGGTTTCGTTCGAACCTGGAACGAACTTGTATGGATTGAATGCTTTCAGCACATTGTCAGGCGGACGATGAGCATTCTAAGTGATATGTTCTGATTAAAGGTAATCGTAACCTCAAGCCTCATCAACCGGGAATGGCTAAAACAGGGGAGGTGCAGCAAGGCTTCGTGGGTAGCACCCACTGAGAGCAAGATAGATCCCTGTCTAGAGGTCCCTTTTCTTTTATTCGGCTTAGTGTGTGGTTGGTCGCGCCAACTACGGGATTGTCTTGTTCGGAATTATCCAGTAAGGGATGGTTCCGGCTTTGTGTTGCAGAGGAGCGGGCGAACTCCTCGGTACGGTGATCTAGGCCACGTACTGTGATGGGCGGTACCCCAGTAGCCCTGCCATTGTATGGAATCCAAACTCCAATAAGTGCCGTACGTATTAGATGTGCCCAACTATGTTGAAATGTGAGATGTAAGCATTTCAGCTATTTCTATATTTTACTTGAAAACCCTAGACCCTATTATAATAAAATCAGATTTCCTATCAAATGTTTTGGTTAGCGTAAGGTAAAAACTTACCATGTTTATTTGTGGGGAGTCTTACGTGATACCTTTTCTTTCTAAAGGTTTTGAAGTTAAGCAAGTTTAACCTGTTACTCACACCAGACCCATGTCTGACCCAAGTGTTTATTTCTGTTTTATAAACTCTTGGGTACTCAAATTTTTACGAGTAGCCAAGGGATTCAGGTTTAGCTTTGACGAATATTCTGGAGGAGCAATGGAGCAGGAGGCTTCGGCGTTCGTAGATATAGTATTCCGCTGTGTTGATATCTGTGATAGTGTCTTGTCTTGTATTTGAGTTGTAATGTCTAGATAGATGTTTATAACTGTCTAGTAAGTGATGTATATGCTGTGTAACTTTGTAAATTGTTGTATACTATGTAATAGTTTATGTTATTAATATAATTTATTCGTTCCGCTGTGAGATCGTTGTTGTTGTTTCTTTCTTTCTTCTCTTCTTTTCTATTTTCTACCCCTTTCTTTCTTCATAATGATGCGACTTTCTGTGGAGAGAAAGTCGTGGTCGTTACAACTGAATTTGAATTCAAACGAATATTTTATTCAAACAAATATTTATTACAATTTTGATAGTACAATTTCAAGCTCTCACTATAACTATACAATTTCAGTCACAATACAATTACATCACATTTTTCATAGTTACATCAGTTTCTCACTACATATCACTCACACTCGTATTTATCTTCAACTTCATTCCAATGTGAATCCAGCATCTGAGCAATCTGCAGAAATATACATTGACGCAGTAAAATTGAAAAGGAAATGTTTTTGCAGTATAAAACAAAATGTGGATTTTGAAAATAATATTTGCCTCAGTTATTTGGGTTGTTCGTCATCATATTTGAATTCATCATACACGAATAACTTGTGACATACACAGTGTATCACTGTATATGCCACAAGGTCGTGCACACCAAAATATACACTTGATCAATTTACAGGGACAAGTGAGCACGGGTCAAACCCAAATGCGGGATTCAACTCAAGTGCAATAAAATGATGTCACATAGTTCAGCACAAGGTCAAATCCAAATCGGATTCAACTCAGGTGAAATTCGAAAAATAAATAAAATGCAAAGGTCAAGTCACTACAGTCATGACTCAACTCAATGCAACAACCAAAGTCTAGGCAACATGAAGCTTGCAAGCTCGAGCATAAGATATGGAAACTACAACAATGAAATTCACAAATGCATCAATGACACCAATGAAATCAAGACCAGTGTGCAGTGACAATATACAGGAATCAAGATGCTCAAGTGAAGTTCAGGCAGAGACCAAAGAATGGCAATACACAAAGTCGAGACAAGAAGTGAGACCAGACCCAAGTGAAACTAACCAACCAACCAGTACAAAATCAGTGTACAGTTTGAACAAAAGCAAAACAGAGGTGGCAACATGTAACTGAAGACTAACCAAGTTCATAAATTCAAGCTGCAATGAATCAATGTTAACAAATACAAGCTATATGGTGTACATGTATATATCAGTGCAACTCATCACGAATGTGTACCAGCTACATGTATGCAATGCATACAGGTCGAAGTCAGAGACCAGAATCAAGCTACAGATATGTACAAGTGAAGCAACTCTACCAAAACCACATCACAATCTAGTGCAGTGAAGTTCAACAGCAGACCAGTACAAAATGGACTCAAACCAAATGTTAGGCCAATTGAATTCAACTCAAGCTACACAACTATATACATGGGCAGACTCAATGCACATCAAGCAGTGACCAGACATACCAGAATGAAGAACAAATGAATCAAGATAGCGAATTGGTCGAAACAAAGAAGCATGACTCAAACCCAATACTCAGAACATCACTAATACAACATTTCAGTGAACACAGTTACAATATCCACAGTAAACAACATGATGCAGCATGAACAGTACAGTCATCAAACAATGCAAGCCTCAAGTAAGCATGTGCAGTGATACTAACAAAGTCAGACCAATCAAAGAACAAAATCAAACAACATGTACAGGACAGTGAAGAATAGTTCGAACAAGGTCGAAAGTGCTACCAGGGTTTATCGAGCAATACAACACTGTGAGTATACAGGAATGAATATCACATAACCAAAGACAATTCTCAAAGCCAATATAAATTCAAATCAACTATGAATGAATACCAAGTCAGGAGACAATGAACATGTCAGGTTAGAGCAGCGGTACAAGGGAGCAAAAGAACGCAAATAAGTCAAAAATGATCAAAGCCGAAGCTATGAATTGAAGCAAGAAGAAATATGCAGTTCGAAGTCAAAATACTGTAATGGCCAAAGTCAAAGAAAATCAACACGTGATGACCAAGGAGTCGAAATCAATGCCGTGGAATTCAAGCAACAAAAATATATTCGTATTGAAAAAGTCAGAATCAATCTCAATCGCTAATGAATTATCAAGTGGCCGAGAAAAATAAGTTGATAAATTCAAACAAATCATCAGATGAATATACGAACGAAACTCAAGGGTTACAAATCCTATATAAACCCATCATCATTGGCAATTAAATCCATCGAATTCAAGCAATCAATCTAGAAAGCAAAAGGAACAAATTACATACCGAAGTGAGAGTTGAATTCGATCATCACTGAAGCAGCCAAAGCGAGCAACAAGGAAAAGATCGATCAAAGCTACTCACGAATTATCCACGCGAATCAATCAACATAAAGTTGGATCTTCACAAAACCCTATTTTGGATCAAAGGACGAAAGCCCTAATTGTAATCAAAAGAAAAAGGAACGGCAACCATTTTCACAGAGGAACGAAGATAAAAGAGAACGGGTTAAATTATAAAAGGGGCGGCCACAAAATTGTATTAGGGCTTAGTAATAAAACTAGGGTTATTTTTTAAAGGGGTTATTTTGTTTTAAAATTTCTATTTTAAATTTGTTTTTATTTTCTGTTTTTGTTATTTAAAGTCAAGACAGGGTAAATCAACACCCAAGGTTTAGGTAGTGTCAGATTGTCTAGTTAGGATTAGTTCAGTGAGCAGGGTGTGCGAGTTTGCAAAACTCTATAGGCGGTAGCATGGTGTGCGAGTCTGTTAGAGTGTTTGTAAGCGGGAGACTGTTTAATTCTAATAGAAATCTGGGAATGCAGCAGTAGGCAGGGGTTTGCCGAAGCTGGGTAAATTTTGTGTGTGATTTACTTTTCAGCATATTTATTTCTCTGCAGTTGGTTTTGTGTTTAATTGTTTAAATTAGAGAAAATTTGCTATAACCCTATTCACCCCCCTCTAGGGTTAATCTAGATCCTACAAGTGGTATCAGAACCCGGTATTTGTCTTTAACTCTAGAGTCATGAATTCATCAAATAATGCTTTTTCTGAGGGGCAATCTATTGTTAGGCCACCTATGTTTAATGGGAATGATTATGCTTACTGGAAAGTTAGGATGGGTATTTATCTTATTTCTGTTGATTATGATGTTTGGGATATTATTGAATCTGGATATAAATCTCCCACTATAATTGTTGGTGATACTGAGATTCCTAAACCAAAGGATAGGTGGGATGCTAATGATAAGAAATTAAAAACTACTAATGCTAAAGCTATGAATGCTTTGATCTGTGCTCTTGATAAGACTAAATTTAATAGAATTTCTCATTGTAAAACAGCACAGGAAATTTGGCATACCTTGGAGGTGACACACGAAGGAACTTCTCAAGTCAAGGAGTCTCGTCTAGCCCTGTTCAGCAATGAATACGAGAACTTCGTGATGGACAAAGGCGAGAGCATAAAAGACATGTTTGGACGCTTCTCAACCTTGGTGTACAATTCTAGAGCACTTGGGAAAGTATTCACTGAGGTAGAGCTTGTGAGGAAGGTGCTACGAGTCTTACAGATGAACTTTGACGCAAAAGTCACAGCAATACAAGAATCGAAAGATCTGAGTAAACTAAGCATGGAGGAGTTGATCGGCAACTTGATGACATATGAGCTTGAGCTAAAAACAAAGGAGGAACGCAACAACTCCGAACCAAAGAAGAAGACGATTGCCTTAAAGAGCAAAGAAGAGAGCGATGAAGAAGAAGAAGATCCAATTGAAGAGCTTGCAATGGCCGTCAATAATCTTAGAAAATGGTCAAGATTCGGGCCATGCAAGAAGAAAACAAATAGTAATAGGTCAAAAGATTCTGACAATTCCGATAATGAATTGACCTGCTATAACTGCAATAAGCCTGGCCACTTCAAACCAAACTGCCCACTTCTCAAAAACAACAAAGGAAAGAAAAAGAAGAAGAAGGCCTTTGCAGCGACTTGGGATGATGAAGAAGGAGAGGAAGTTTCGAATAATAGCTCAGAGGAGGCTAATTTGTGTCTTATGACAAAATCAGATTCAGAAGCAAGCTCGGAAGAATCTAGCGAGGTAAGTAACTATTCTTATAAAGAACTTGTTTTGATGTGTTGTGATTTTACTAAAACAATTGATACTCTTGATTCTAAAATTGAAAAACTGAAATCTGATAGAAGAGAACTTGTCCGTGAAAATTCTAGGTTAGAAACTGAACTTGAAAATATTCAAAACCTAGACTGTAAAAAATGTAAAATTTTAGATTCGGAATTATCAAAACTTAAGAATAGCTTTGAGAATCTTGAAAAAGAAAACTTGAGTCTTAAGGAAACCATTGACACTAGGAGAAAGGATTTTATAAATAGATGCACCTCACTTGTGACTGAAAACACAACACTAAAAACCAAAGTCCAAAATCTTGAGAAAACTCTGAATAACTTTTCAAGAGGAGAAAAATCATTCAACATGTTATTGGGAAATCAACTTTTTGCTAACAACAAAAAAGGACTAGGTTTTGGGAAAACACAAGTTGATGATAATGCAAAAGGTAAGAGTGTCTTTGCTAGATGTGAAATAATTGGTCATCGTGTTGAAAATTGTAGTCATAGGAACAAGAACACAAAATTTATACAAGTTTGGGCTCCTAAGAATTCTATAAACCAATTTCATGTCTATTGGAACAAAAGGACAAAACAAGTTTGGGTGCCAAAAGGAACATATATTAATAGTTTTGGGTCTACTCAAACATATTCATCAAATTATTCTGTCACTAACAACCATGGACCTATAAATAGGTCACAAAAATCTTTTACCGTGTAGGTGTGGTGGCAGGCTAAGGAACAACATTAGTGTTATTTGGATTCTGGCTGTTCCAAACACACAACGGGCGACAAATCAACGTTCCTTAGCCTAGTATAAAGGTGACAGATTCATAATGGGCAAACAACGAAAGATTATCATTCAGGTAAAACAGGTAATTGTATTTATTTTCAAACGATAGATAAAATGTGAAAATCTGCACCATAATCTGAATTAAATCAGCCAGTTATGTGAAATGATTGATGATGTTAATTCTGATTTTTTTTACCAATCATCTTCAAACAGAATTTCTCGAAGTAATTATGATGGTTGACAGATTCTAACTTACTTGATATGATCTTACATGACTTGCTTTTATCTATGACTTTGATTTGTGCTTAAAAGTTGACCAACCATTTTTTCATTGAACTTAGTCTGTTTGGTCAAATTATGATGTTGATTGATTACTGATTTCTCATGCTATAAAAAGTTTTTTTTTGAAATTGCTGAAACTGTTGAAACTTTATTGGTGAAACTTCAAGAAATTGTTTTTTGAAATAATGATGATGGTTTAATGACTGTAGATCTTACGGTTTCTAATCTAACACTGTGATATTTGACATGACTTCAATTTAAAGTCAAGAAAATTTTGTTTAAAAAGTGTTGAAAATAACTCTGAGATAGTTTGTTGAAATTTCACATTCTGGTCTATGACATCCAACGAGCGAATATTGAGTGAAATTTAAAGTCAGATGCAGATCACACTGGTAATGTAGTTGATAGAAAAATTACTAGTGGAACGTGATTATATTTCGAGACATTCATTTGCTGCATCATTTTTTTCAAAGAAAACATTTGCATGTTTTTCACTTGAAATAATTTTCATTTTAGCAGAAATTTTTCTTAAAAACCTCTTCTAGAAAATATTTTCTGTTGACCTTGTATCAGATTAGTTATTTGAGAAAATTTGATTTTATAACTATTTTTGAAATTGATTAACTGATCTGACCCCCTAATAATTATCTAAAAAGATAGATAGCGATTGAAAATAAGATGAGTGTTGATATTAATCATATATTATGACTTGAGAAAGTATAATTAGAAAATTTCTTTAGAAATTTAAACAAGAGTTATAAAAACTTTTTGTTGATAAATATTCCATGATCATTTCTATTTCTATCATTTTTCTATCGACCACCACTCATCAAAAATCAATATAGTATGTCAATATGTGGTAGTTTAAACGGGAAATCATTTGTGCTTCAATTTTATTATATTTCTAACAATAAAAAATAATATCCAAAATATTCACTCTCATTTAAAAGTCCTCACGGTTATGCATGGGTGAATTACTTGGATTTTTGTTTATGTGCTTCCATGCTCATTTAAAAGTCCTCACGGTTATGCATGTATGGAACGCATATCAAAATTAATTAATTAAATAGACAAGTTGATTCTAATCCCATTTAAAAGTCCTCACGGTTATGCGTGGTTAGAAGATACTTGAATTCATTTTTTTGAAAATTTTGAAATACTACTAATCTCATTTAAAAGTCCTAACGGTTATGCATGGTTAGTAGATATTCAAATTCCTGATATAAATATACCACAAAAAGACACAACTATATGATTTTATTTGATGAAATCATTCATATCATTCCAAAGTGGAATATGCATCAATTAAAGTATTTATGATTTTTGTTTGATTTTCTTATTGAAATTCATATTTACACTCGATTGAGTTTTAATATTGTATTAATGTCTATCACTGTATCTCTATTTTTATTACTATTATTCTTTTGCTGATAACAAAAGGGGGAGAGAAAAGTTAAGATTTTGAAAATAAAGGTCAAAGATTTTCTAATTGCATCAAGTTTCATTTGAATTCTTTATTCTCATGCATATATGTAGGGGGGGTATTGTGTAGAAAGAGATCATTCAAATAGGGGGAGCAAACTGAATAATCAAATACATTTAATATAGTCAAAATCTTAAATATATGTTTGTTATCATCAAAAGGGGGAGATTGTGGAATATGCATGTATATGCTTTTTGTTTGATGATAATAAACATATATACATTCATTTAAATGTATTTGATATTGTACTATTTTATTTTTCACAGATTAAATAGGTATTTGCTAAATAAAATAAATAACACAGAATTTGAATTCAAACGAATATTTTATTCAAACAAATACTTATTACAATTTTGATAGTACAATTTCAAGATCTCACTATAACTATACAATTTCAATCACAATACAATTACATCACATTTTTCATAGTTACATCAGTTTCTCACTACATATCACTCACACTCGTATTTATCTTCAACTTCATTCCAATGTGAATCCAGCATCTGAGCAATCTGCAGAAATATACATTGACGCAGTAAAATTGAAAAGGAAATGTTTTTGCAGTATAAAACAAAATGTGGATTTTGAAAATAATATTTGCCTCAGTTATTTGGGTTGTTCGTCATCATATTTGAATTCATCATACACGAATAACTTGTGACATACACAGTGTATCACTGTATATGCCACAAGGCCGTGCACACCGAAATATACACTCGATCAATTTACAGGGACAAGTGAGCACGGGTCAAACCCAAATGCGGGATTCAACTCAAGTGCAATAAAATGATGTCACATTGTTCAGCACAAGGTCAAATCCAAATCGGATTCAACTCAGGTGAAATTCGAAAAACAAATAAAATGCAAAGGTCAAGTCACTGCAGTCATGACTCAACTCAATGCAACAACCAAAGTCAAGGCAACATGAAGCTTGCAAGCTCGAGCACAAGATATGGAAACTACAACAATGAAATTCACAAATGCATCAATGACACCAATAAAATCAAGACCAGTGTGCAGTGACAATATACAGGAATCAAGATGCTCAAGTGAAGTTCAGGCAGAGACCAAAGAATGGCAATACACAAAGTCGAGACAAGAAGTGAGACCAGACCCAAGTGAAACTAACCAACCAACCAGTACAAAATCAGTGTACAGTTTGAACAAAAGCAAAACAGAGGTGGCAACATGTAACTGAAGACTAACCAAGTTCATAAATTCAAACTGCAATGAATCAATGTTAACAAATACAAGCTATATGGGGTACATGTATATCTCAGTGCAACTCATCACGAATGTGTACCAGCTACATGTATGCAATGCAGACAGGTCGAAGTCAGAGACCAGAATCAAGCTACAGATATGTACAAGTGAAGCAACTCTACCAAAACCACATCACAATCTAGTGCAGTGAAGTTCAACAGCAGACCAGAAGTACAAAATGGACTCAAACCAAATGTCAGGCCAATTGAATTCAACTCAAGCTACACAACTATATACATGGGCAGACTCAATGCACATCAAGCAGTGACCAGACATACCAGAATGAAGAACAAATGAATCAAGATAGTGAATTGGTCGAAACAAAGAAGCATGACTCAAACCCAGTACTCAAAAAATCACTAATACAACATTTCAGTGAACACAGTTACGATATCCACAGTAAACAACATGATGCAGCATGAACAGTACAGTCATCAAACAATGCAAGCCTCAAGTAAGCATGTGCAGTGATACGAACAAAGTCAGACCAATCAAAGAACAAAATCAAACAACATGTACAGGACAGTGAAGAATAGTTCGAACAAGGTCGAAAGTGCTACCAGGGTTTATCGAGCAATACAACACTGTGAGTATACAAGAATGAATATCACATAACCAAAGACAATTCTCAAAGCCAATATAAATTCAAATCAACTATGAACGAATACCAAGTTAGGAGACAATGAACATGTCAGGTCAGAGCAGCGGTACAAGGGAGCAAAAGAACGCAAATAAGTCAAAAATGATCAAAGCCGAAGCTATGAATTGAAGCAAGAAGAAATATGCAGTTCGAAGTCAAAATACTGTAATGGCCAAAGTCAAAGAAAATCAACACCGCGATGACCAAGGAGTCGAAATCAATGCCGTGGAATTCAAGCAACAAAAATATATTCGTATTGAACAAGTTAGAATCAATCTCAATCGCTAATGAATTATCAAGTGGCCGAGAAAAATAAGTTGATAAATTCAAACAAATCATCAGACGAATATACGAACGAAAATCAAGGGTTACAAATCCTATATAAACCCATCATCATTGGCAATTAAATCCATCGAATTCAAGCAATCAATCCAGAAAGCAAAAGGAACAAATTACATACCGAAGTCAGAGTTGAATTCGATCATCACTGAAGCAGCCAAAGCAAGCAACAAGGAAAAGATCGATCAAAGCTACTCACGAATTATCCACGCGAATCAATCAACATAAAGTCGGCTCTTCACAAAACCCTATTTTGGATCAAAAGACGAAAGCCCTAATTGTAATCAAAAGAAAAAGGAACGGCAGCCATTTTCACAGAGGAACGAAGATAAAAGAGAACGGGTTAAATTATAAAAGGGGCGGCCACGAAATTGTATTAGGGCTTAGTAATAAAACTAGGGTTATTTTTTAAAGGGGTTATTTTGTTTTAAAATTTCTATTTTAAATTTGTTTTTATTTCTGTTTTTGTTATTTAAAGTCAAAACAGGGTAAATCACCACCTAGGGTTTAGGTAGTGTTAGATTGTCTAGTTAGGATTAGTTCAGTGAGCAGGGTGTGCGAGTTTGCAAAACTCTATAGGCGGTAGCAGGGTGTGCGAGTCTGTTAGAGTGTTTGTATGCGGGAGACTGATTAATTCTAATAGAAATCTGGGAATGCAGCAGTAGGCAGGGGTTTGCCGAAGCTGGGTAAATTTTGTGTGTGATTTACTTTTCAGCATATTTATTTCTCTGCAGTTGGTTTTGTGTTTAATTGTTTAAATTAGAGAAAATTTGTTATAACCCTATTCACCCCCCCTCTAGGGTTAATCTAGATCCTACATTCCCACCCTTAATTGAGCGCTCTCTTGTCCATGCACACCCATATCCATAATTTATAATATAATATTTCTGAGGGTATCTAGAAAGGTGATAACATACCCTACTTGGGTGCGACCCACTTAGCCTTGCTGCATCTCCCCTATTTTAGTCATTCCCGGTTGATGAGGCTTGAGGCAACGTTTACCTTTAGAATAGCATTCATACTTGGAATGCTAACATTGCCTTCTAGGCAAACAATGCAATGAGAGCATTCATCCATACAAGTTGTCCTGGGTCTGGACAAACCAAATCTCCTTCAATTTTAACATCTCCATTATCTTCAAGATATCACAATTCGTAACACACAAACCGAATCGAAGTGGTTTTCGGATAATTTAAATCCGATCCCGGTCTCTTCGAAACGATTAAAGAATTAGGCCAAATTTGATAGTCGATCGATTATTTAACTATCAAGTTACATCCATAAGCAATCATTAGGCCTTATTTTATAAGTCTTCAAACATTCATTCAAAATATCTATTCAAAGATATATTCTCAAATCTCTTCCAATATTTCAATAATTGAAATCAAATTTTCTTATATCCATAACAGGATATTTCCAAATTATCTCGATACATAGGAATATTTTTTTCCAAATCTATTTAAAATTCAACCCTTGGAAAATATTTCCATAATAATCTCGTTATTAACATATTCCATAACCCTCCAGTTCAAAACTTAGTAAATATTAATATATATCTTTTGAAATCTTTTTATTTCCAATAATTAGGAAAAAGTGGAAATTAGCCACAAGGGCCACTTTAGCAAGTGGAATTAGTTTCTAGAACACACAACTGAAATAATTACTTTCAAGGAAAAAACATAAAATAATTAGTTTCAAGGGCCTAAAAACCTATGAAATTATGTCCTTGAAAGTAATTGGACTGCTGACTTTGTCCTTGAAAGTAATTATTCTGCTGACTTTGGCCTTGAAAGTAATTTCTTTGAATGTGTGTCCTAGAAACTAATTGGACTGTAACGACCCGGTATTTTGGACCATTCAAATCGACAATAAATCCACACATGTCTGACTTGAATATTTCAAAATATCAGATTGTTAATTTAAATTTGGCAAAACTCAGCATATGTAGTAAATAAATCAATCACAGAATCACAGACACAGAGTAATACAATAATACGCAGCGGAATAGATAAAATAGTAGTTCATGAAGCTACTATATAAACATCAGAGTTAGAAATAAAATACAACAGAATATCTCAAATACAGTGAAGTCTTCAGTACAACAGATGACTCCTCTGAACAAATCAACTAGAAGAGCTGAAAGCTGAGGCGAAAGTTGGATCTCCAAAGGAAGCTCCAAACTCCAAATGTGAGTCTTAAATGCTGTATTACTCGGTCTGACCCGAGCGTAAAGCAAAACACAAAACACTCGAGTCAGGATTAACATTCTTATATAAATAAATCCAACTCAAGTGAAATATCAATCGAAATACAAGTAACTTAAAGGATGTTGGGATAACCATCCTCTAAGGATCTTTCAGAACTATCTACAAGGTGGAAATATACATTATAACACCGTGGTCATTTCAATTTAATTTATACTTCAAACCCAAATATCATTTTATTTCAAATATATCTATTTTACAAATAGTATATATATAGGTTAAATAATTCATAAAGTAAAGTATTTATAATTTCCTCAAGTCTCACAAATCGATTTAAATTAACTCAAATTCCAAATTCAAATTTATTCAAAGCTCAATACATCAATTCAATTCAGTTCTAAAGATACCATTTAAATTTTCAATATATTTCAAATCTTTAATATTCAACATTTTCAAAGTTCAATTTAACAGTTTCATATAGATCTTGATTTAACTGTATTATTATTTAATCAGGGAATATTCACTTAATAAATTCAATATCATTTAACTAGCTTTAAATTTCATTTTCTACTAAATATTTCCTTAAATCTTTTTTTTTTAACAAGGAATATTCATTAAATTATTTAAATCAAACTCTAGTTATAAATCATATCTAAATCCCAATTCCAATAAGTTTAAATTGGTTTAATTAAATAAAATTCTTTATTAAATTCAAATTATCTTCCCAACCTTAACTTATTCAAATTTTTATCAAAATCTATTTTGAAATATAAATTTTATACTTAACATATTATTTGTATTAAATCCATCTTAATTAAATTAAATATGATTATTAAATATATATATCATTACCATTTATATATAAATTTTTAAAATCAACATTTGTTGAAACCAAATATTTCTTTCCAAAACCATAGAATTCGATTTCAAATATTTATATATATATATGGACCAACGGTGTTTGTATATATATTTATCATATGGTTAAGTGATACGGATATTTATCATTTCAATCCGAAATTTAAATATATACGGGTAGATATCATTTCGACCCGTAATCCCAATTTCAATTCAAATGAAAATCGCTTGGGTTTATCATTTCAACCCATAACGATTTTCTCCTATTCTAAAGTCCGTTCGGGTATGTATCATTTCAACCCATAGTGAATTCTATACTAACAGGGAACTTGCAGAGTGATAACAGATAATATAAAATATAACAACAGGCATATATCATTAATATAAATAACAGATACTGGTGTCAGATGTCACAGGTGAACAGATACAGATGATGGCATAGATATAGCAATATAAATAACTAACAGCAGCATATTTCAATTGTCATTTCAATTGAAATCAAATTTAATAAATAAAAGAATGTTAATCGTGAGTGATTGCTCACCTTTCGAGGCTAAAGGATAGACAACGAAATGAGATAGGCTACGAATCCAAAGCAACGCTAGATGGACGTGATTTGATGCAGAAAACAGGCACGACAGACAAGGCTGATAAAAGGGAAATCAATGAGAACGATTGAATCGGTTGATATAAATTGAAATCAATTTAAAACATGTATATTTTTTTCAATTTTTTTTCTTTCTTAATCCCATACTTAAAATGTAAAATACATACATTCTCTTACATAATAACATCAATTATATAACAGAGAAAAACTTTATATATATGCGAACTATCAAATGTTAAAAAAATAGAACGTATCATAAATCTATACAACCCACCTATAAAAACTATATATGAAATATAAGTATTTGAAATATATTTATAAAACAAACTATATAATAACTTACAATACTGTTTGAAAGAAGAAATCTATAACCGAGCATTATTACTTACTGTGTATTCAACCACATCATATATATGCAACTAGCAGTGGCTTAACTGTATGCTTAAAATTTATAATTAAATATGGATATATAAACTAATATCATCTAAAAAAAAATTAACAAGCTAAACGTATAACTGTATACAGCCTGAAGCTTGAAATCCAAGTACATATAATAATATAAACAACTTACATGCGCAACGTCAACTACCAGATGATAACCCAAATATAAACTTGTAACATAACATTTATTGTGACCTTATATATGAACTAGCACCCCATAATAGAAACTATACCAACATATATATGGTGTACTATGTACGCGAAGATAAACAGTGAGCCTGAAACATATACACATAAAGATTTAAAACTTATTAAACTAATGTATACTAAATAAAGCATATATAATATCTAATATCTCAGCAACACAAGAATATAAATATATAGATGTAGAAGAAGCAATTCACATACAATAATACATAACTCACAGGTAAAACAATAGGAGAGGATTTAAGAAGTGCAAACATATAAATGTATTTATATATATTTACCTTCAACAAATTCCATACATATATATACGCGTCCACATATATATACACGTTGGCTGTTATATTGTTAAGGAACGGAAATGCAAAGGTGCTCTGAAAAAAAAGACGCACAAAAATAGGCAAAAGAAGAGGAACGGGTTGAAGGGATAACTCGGGTCTGGTGGCTAAAGGAGTGATGGCCGAGAGGGACGGAGAAGCTGGGCCGGACGTGGGTGAGCTCGAGTTTGCACTGGCGGAAGCGGGAAGCGATGGGTGGAGGAATTTTTCCATGGTGAAGGATGAGGTGAAGATGTAGTGCTTCGGTGGGGTTGTATGGCGGAGGAGGAGGCACGGCTGGGTGGGTATTTGGTTTCAACAACTGCTGGCCAGGGTGGCTCCGGTGCCTCGGCGCAGTGGTGATCAGCGGAGGGGAGAGAGAATGAGGCGGAGGTGGATAAGGCTTCGGTGTTGGAGGGTGCTTTGGTGCCTTCGGGTTTTGGTAGGGGAGAGTAACGTTTTTTGAAGGGAAGAGGAAAATTTTGGGCTATAGGAATTCTTTTATTTGCTTGGAGAGGGAAGGGGAAACGTAGGAAGGAAAGTGATGTGCGGTTTCAAGAAGCAATTTGAATAGTAAAAGTTGAAACTGACATAAAGTAAATGTCAGTGGCCGATTACCAAAAAGAATGATAAAAATATAAATGCAATATGAACGGTCATGCTATGATATAGCTAGCATGACTTATGGTTTGATAGGATAGTTGTAACGACCCGTAAATTTCAACCGTTTAATAACGTGATTAGTTGAAATTTTAAACGATAAAATTTTGAAATAAAAAATTTGATATTTAGAATACGTCTAATTAAACATAACATCTGGTAAATTTTCGTCCGAAAATATGAAAGTTTATTTCGCGCGTAAATTCACTTCAATTTAATCAGTTAAAAAGCGATGAAAATAAAATATTTCCGAAACCTAAATATTTTTACATAGAAAAATTCTAAACCATCTTTTGAGCAAGATGTCAGTTCGTCATTTTTCCAAATTCGAACGTCTATTGCTCCGTCGTTCTTATTTTCTGCAAAATAGCAGCATTTTGGTACCGATATCGATTTTTATCGGATGATCGTACCACTGATATCTGTATACCGTTTTGATCGTCTCGTCGTGCTGATCTCTGCGGTATATTCAATTCTGTGTTTGAAGTCCGGTACGCAGCGGAATCCGCGGAAAACGATTCCGTATCGGTAACCGTTTTAACTTTTGTTCATGTCCATTCGTTTCCCTCAGCCGAAATGAACAGTAGAAAAACGTTTACTATTTCCCAGATAACTTCTGGCTGTCACTATTCCCAACTGTTCATTTATTACAATTGCTTTAACCATTCGGCAGTTCAAATTAATAATATAAAATATATGGGTTATATAATTACTCTCTGCTTTTTACCTGTCAACTTTTCAAATTCATTTGTTTATACTTTATTTGGAAATCATGTTTCAACGTATGTCCATCATTTTGCTCAGTGACATATTTATTTTCGAAAGCTTGCTCGTCTACCATTCTTTGATTTATATTATAATAATAAAATATCCAATTTTATATTTATATCAGATTGTAAAGTTTGGATTCATCTTATTGCCGAAACTCATCCCCTCCTCCGCCATTCACGCAAGCAGCCACTCACGTCCATCATCCTCTCTCCACCAACCATCAACTCGCGTGTGCACGGCCTCCTCTTCACCGTCAACCCGAACCCACCTTGCCCTTTCCTTCGCCACGTGGAGGTATTCTCCCAGCCGAGCCTTCATGACCATCACCCAGCCGTTCGCATCCTCCTCCCTGACCACCAACCTCGGCCTTAACTCCATGCGACAGAGACCATCCAGATCCACTCACCTCCACTCCAACTTCCCACAGCCCACGCACGCAAGTGTCCAGACCCGCCACCTCCACGCAACCTCCGCCTTCGCTCAGCTTGTCACAGCCTACGCTGCAACTCGAAGCCATGGCAGACCCGAGCTGCCTCTTCCCTTCGCCTACCATCTCGGCCTTAGCCGAACCTCCTCTATCCCTCCAGAATCCAGCTCACCGCCCTCATTTCACTTCCTCCGCCGTGTGCAGCAAATCAAAGCCTTCATTATCATCAAGCCTTCACGTCAGAGCTTGCGGCCACCCTCCTCCTCTGTGATCTTGATGTGTGAGTATATAATATGTTATATACTAATATGTTTAGCCTATATATAGTAGTCATATATAATTGGTCTGGTTTACTTTTAGATGTTAGTTAGTGTTCTGTTGGGTTGAGAGATAGATGTGTTTATAATAGTTTATATAAGTGGTGGTATATATTTGTTAGGTTGTTATAGTTATATATAAGTTGGGTTCTGTATGGTACTAGTCTGTTGTTATTATATTTAGGTAAGTAAGTTTATATAAAGTTATATCATTTGTTAGTAGTGTTGATTTACTAGGTACAGTATGTTATATATATGCAGATTTAGTTATTAAGAGGTCAATGTTATATTTCAGTTTATATACAGCTATATATATAAGGATTTATAGTAATATATGTAGGGGTTGTATAATATGTGTTTAGTTTTAACTTAGGTATTTTACGTGTATTGTATATATCAATCTCATTGCTTTATTATGTCAGCTATATATGTAATATATCTATTCCTGTATATAAAATGAGTATATATATAGATAATTTTATCTTGTTTCGGGATGAATACTATATGAAGTTTCGAATGATAATGATTGTTTTGTAAGTTTGATTTTCAAATTGTATATACATAATGGCAGTGTGTATTGTATAAGGTTGGTTTTATATATAAGATTATATTTTGCCGTATACATTATTATATAGTAGTTTGTAAGTGTATATATAGTTTATATATGTATTTCTCGCATATTTGGAATGTTAGTTAAATATATGAGTTGTTTTTTTTAAAAAAAAAAAACTGTTAGTTTAAAACTACCTGTAGTCCATATATATTTAACTCGTTATGATGAAGGCGGTGTACACATATAGCAATATTTTTGAATATCAAATTGAAATCTATAAAAAAAATTATAAGTAATATGTTGTTGTTTTTGTTTATAATTGGTTATATGTATATAACAGTTTGATACATTTGTTGCTGATTTTTAATACATATGTATATTTTTGAATACTGATTTTTTTAAGTAATATAATGAATGTGTTCTTAGCATTTACAGTATATGTTATATATATGATTTCATATAAAGGTGTAAAAGTTGGCATGCGTGTTTTCCTTTCGAAAAGTATGTCAGGGAAGTACTTGTGCAATTTACTTTTAGACATCGTATAATATACTTAGTTTTAATTACTATGTATGTATATATTTATATAAGTTGTTTCGGCAGTATACAAACTATTGGATAGTGTCTAGTGTATGGTTCCAAAGTATATAAGTCTATATTTTGTATGTAGTGGGTCGGCTATAGTTTTATAAGTCATATATTATTTATCCTGATTTTATATTGCAGCCTTTATTATGATAAAATTTTATTGGTCCTTAGTCTATCAGTAAAATATGGGTAGTTGATAACACATTAGTAGGTATGCGTTAAAGTTGTATACGTGTTACATATTTAATAACGGTTGTATAAATTGTATTTCAGCGTTTGGATAAGTTTATATATATGTACGTGTACTTAATTTAAAGCAATGATTTTAATATTTGTTTAAATTTAATATTTATTTCATGAAAATAATAATAACAACAACATATATAACTTCTGTTCTAATTTGATTTCGTCAATTTCTCTTATCAGCTTTTGGCCCGTCGTGCCTGTTTTTCTCATCGAATTTGTGCCTATCTCACTTTGTGCTTGGATTTGTAACTCGTTCATCGTCGAATCTGTTTAGCCACGAAAGGTGAGCACTCACTCACGATTAACGTTCTTTTATTTATTAAATTTGATTTCAATTGAAACGACAATTGAAATATGCTACTGTTATTTATGCTATTAACTGTATCAGTTCACCTTTGACATCTGACACCATTATTTGTTAATTATACGATGATAATCCTGTTTGATTGACAATTGATTGATTGTTTGTTGTTTATATTGAATGTTAAATTGAAATGTATAAAGTGATAAATATTATGCAAGTAAATTTGACGTAGGATTTGTTTAATTACATTTTGAATCACTGAATGTATGTTGTTAAATTGATGATGTATGAAATTGTAAATAGATGACAAGTGAAAAACTGTAATGTAATAATCTTTAATCTACATGAGATGATAGTGTAGATTCTAGAAATAATTATATTAATTCGTACAAATAACAATACGAATTAATACGGTTATTTCGGGATTATTTGAATTGATTATTGAATTGTTATTGATTGTTGTTATTGCTTGTTTATTTACTTTGACACCATCCCAGTTATCACACTGCAAGTTCCCTTTGCTATGTTTTGATTTTGAATTGAATTGGAATCGGGTTGAAATGATAAATACCCAAATTGAACTTTGACCTAGGATAGAAAATTAAATAAAACCGATTGGTCAATAATTTGATTTGAAAATTAAAACGAAAATTTTATTTGAATAAATAATATTGTTTTGAAATGAAGTTGAAATTGGAATTTTTATGAAAAGAAAATGTTAATATATAAAAATCTGAAACAAAATATCAACAATGTAATTGATGAAAGAATGTTGTTTAATTTGAGAAATGATTTAATAATTAATTTTGAAATTATAATTAAGTTGAAATTATTAAACTTTGAAATTATTTAATAATTAAGTTTTGAGTTATTTAAAAATTAAATAAGATTGAATTATTTAATGATTAAATTAAATTGAATTTTTGAATAAGTGAATTTTACTTCGTAAATAACTGAAATTAAGTTTTCTTTACTAATTAAGTTTTGGAAATTATTTAAGTAAGTAAATAAGTGAAATTGAATTTCTTTAACAAGAAATAAAATGTGATATTTTTGGAATTAATGTAAGACTTGAAATTTAAAAGAATTGATTTGACGAATTTAATTTAATTCAAAATTGTAAGTTTTGATTTAATGAAGTTGAACTTAAGAAATTGATTTTATGATTTGGAAATTTAATAGAAATTGTTTTGAATGATAAAGTAACTTAACGAATATTAAATGAAATCGATAAGTGAATTTAGATTGATTTGAATGTTAAATTAACTTAATTTAAATGATTTGGAATGAAACTTATATTCGAACTTGAATCAATATTTGAATTGTTTTAAATAGAATTGAAATTGAATTATAAGATTTTGAAATTATGAATTTGGAAGTTTTGAAACGTAAATTTATGGAAATGGATTTTGAAAGACAAATGAAATGTTGATTTACGAATTGAAATTGAAATTGAAATTGATTTGATTTTTGAAATATATAAACGACCAATCGGTGTAATAATTACGAAAGTTATTAAAGAGACCGGAATTCGGTTATGGGTATACTCTCTATCTAAACCGAAAACCACTTTAATAACTATGCGCGGAGTGATGATCCAGAATGAAGTGGTTGGAATGATGTACGTGTTGACTGAAGAAAGAGAACGATAATGGATAGCCTTGACACTTGTGTCAAATTGGAAATGACTAAAACAGGAGCTGTGCCGGGCCAATGGAGGATTGATACCTCAAGTGGACACACTTCTTCGAACTACTTATACTTGTTGTCGATTAGTGCACCCTTGATTTTGGGATTGTTGTCTCACGGTGTTGCGGGCGCTGCGGCGTTGCGTTCTCACCAGTCCGGATCAGGCGAACGGTAGTATCACTACCTTCGGTATAGCCTCATGTGCCTTGTCATACTTGTATTCCATTTATGTGCGACCACTACGAATTTGTTTTGTACCTTGAGTATATGGATTGCCCTCTGGTGACTTCCGGTTTTGGGGAAACTACGGTCTTGTATATGCTTGTGGGAATAAAAATGTGTTAAGGGTGGAATGGGCCATGACTTAACGCTATTTTGATATCTTTATATATTACTGATAGACATTATCTACTTAGCGTATATTACTACCTAGTAGATAGTTTGACGGATCCTTAAAGGATGGTTATTCCAAACATCCTTTGAGTTACTTGTATTTCAATTGCTATTTCACTTGAGTTGGATTTATTAATATAAGAATGTTAATCCTGACTCGAGTGTCTTGTGTTTTTGCTTTACGCTCGGGTCAGACTGAGTGGTTCAGCTTTCGAGACTCACCTTTGGAGTTGGAGCTTCGCTTGGAGATCCAGCTATCTATCCAGCTTTCAGATATTCGATGATTCCAGTGATGTATTCTGCTTTGTATCTGATGTATCATATTACTCTTCCGTTGTATCTGGTTTAACTCTGATGTAACTTATATATTTGTATAGTAGCTTCATGAACTACTATCTCTTTTTATTTCCGCTGCAATTATTACTCTGTGTCTGTGATCTGTGATTATATTTATTTACTATATATGTTCAGTTTTGCCAAATTTAAATTAACAACGCGGTATTTTGAGCAATTCAACTCCGGCATGAGTGTCTACCTATACACTTATAATGGACGCGAATGGTCCAAAATATCGGGTCGTTACAATAGTAACCTTCAAATTTGAGATTTAAAGGAACATAAATAAATAAAAAGAATGATATGAACGGTCATCCGTGATTTAACAGAAAGTTATTAAACCAATTTAACAAATTGCTTGGGCTACACGTTCAAGTGTGAAAGGCAAACGAAAGGTAACGGTCACAAATTTATGGTACCGGTACGACGTATTGTTCTATTGCTTTCGTCGCGTACCGGATCTCAAAATAAAGAAGTAAATATACCGAAAAAAATCAGCACGACGAGACGATCGAAACGGTATACAGATACCAGTGGTACGATCATCCGATCAAAAGTCGATGATCGGTACCGAAAATGCTGCTATTTTGCCTGAATTAAGATAAACAGAGCAGTAGAAGTCCAAATTTGGAAAACGAATTTCGCAGTCTGATTCAGAATGATCTGAATAAATTTTCTCCTGTTGACATATTTTGGTTTCGGAAAACTTTTAAATTCACTGTTATTAACCGGTTTGATTTGAAATGAAATTTCACAGGAAAATAAACTTCAATATTATCAGATGAAAATTTACCAATTGCTATATTAAAATAGACGTATTCCAAATAATAAATTTTTATTTTCAAATTTTATTGTTTAAAATTTCATAAAATTTCAATTAATTTAACAATTAAAATCACTAAAAGTTTGAGTCGTTACACTCTTCCCCACTCAAAACTTTTCGTCCCCGAAAAGGAAGGAGGTAGGAGAATAGAAACAACTAGAAAGAAAAATAGATTGAAAGTTAAGATTAAACAATTAATTTAAAACTATATAAATTTTACTTGAAATATTCATTTGAAAACTTCATTTGCAATTCAGTTATCTTTAAACTTTAATACTTTCCATTTGTAAAATTTCTTTCTTCCTTTATAAATACCATTTATATGTTTAAATGACACCTTTATAAATGTATGAAAACCATTTGAAAACAATTATTTACATTATTACTTATATTTACAAAGAAGCTATTAAATCCATGATCATAAATTTATTAATTCTATCTAAAATACTTTTCAAATATTATTAATAAATCAAAAATCATTTACTTTAAATATGTTATAGTCAACAAGGAAAGGAAGGAGGACTAGGAAAAACAGAATATAGGTGAATAAATAAAGCTGGGCAGATAAGATAGACTCAAAAGAATAGTATCGGGCATGAATAATTAATTCAAACCATAAGAATTTCAATTTCAAATATTAATACAGAATTCCTTTGTTGAAAGTACTTTTATAATAAAATACCTTTATAACGAAACAAATTTTCTTTCGAAAATACTTTTATAACTTGATGTTTCAACAAGTTTATCCTTGTTCCTGTAGACTCTGGTAGTGCGTTGATCAGGCGCAAAACTAGAATTCTCCAGGTACTTAGTAGACCTGTTTCAACACCCAGTGAAAATACTGGAAAAACTTTTAAAAACAGATATGGAAAGTACAATCCAATCAAAACGAATCAAATCATGGATCGCAGATACACAATGGTTACGCCTGGGTCCCCCAGGAAACATCCGTACCTTTTAAGCATTCACTGCCTTGCGAATTTCGCCATGCAACAAAACGGTGGACCGCAGGATACATAAAAATGGTTACGCCTGGATCCCCCAGGAAACATCCATACCCCTTAAGCAATCTCTGCCTTGCGGATTACGCCACTAACACGACCATAGATCGCAGATACACAATGGTTACGCCTGGATCCCCCAGGAAACATCCGTACCTTTTAAGCAATCACTGCCTTACGAATTACGCTATGCAGTCGAGTTCGTAAGACCATGGGTAACGCCATGGAATTCGAAGGACACTCGAGTATCATATCCGGAAAACCAAAATCAGAGAGAATAATATCGATAGAATGAATCCAAGATGTGGCCACAAATCGGATATCAAGCAGAAGGCACTTTCCATATCTTTACTTCGAAAATATGTATCATATAGTACCTTTTCAAATCACTTTCAAATATCGTACTTATATAAAATCCATTATATATAAGATTTAATTTTCAAATCAAATACTTTCCAAAATCAATAGTATATCAAATCATACTTATATAGACTTCAATTATATAAGATTTCACTTTCAAATTGAGTACCTTTTCAAGTCTATAGTTTTCGAATCAATTTCATACTCATACAAATCAATTTTATATAAGTTCGACAACTCCCAAATCAAGTATTTAGTAACATAAGGTTCTCAAATTTCAATTTGTTTCAATATCAGTTCAATTTCAAAATCATATCCAATTTCACCAAATTATTTCTTCTCAAATTAATTATCTTTAGTTTCAAAGTTTCCAAAATAATAGATTTAGAAAATAAATCCAAATTTCCAAATCAATATAATTTAAGTCAACCAATTCATTACCAAAATCAAATGTTTTCAAAATCATCTTATACTTACGTAAGGTCTATCTTATATAAGGATCAAATTTCCAAAATAAATTTCGCTGTATGAAGAGCCATATGGGATTGAATATCTTTGCTTTTATGGGTTATATATCTTTGTAATTTAAATTGGAAATTTTCTTTTAGTAAGCAAAGTTATTCTAACATGACCGCTTTCAATTTCAGCGTCAAAATATATCAATGATACTAGAATATAAGATGTACATACGTCATCATTTCGCAAAATCACATTTGATCGCTCGTTCGATCACACAAGTTCGCTTTCAAACTAGTATTGTCCATTCGACTTCCCTAATGCAGATTTCGATATGGTTTCTCGACTAGAAGCCATCAGTCTCCTTGCATAGCCATATACTATGATAGAGAATTCTAGAATTTAGCCCAAAATCCATATCAAATATTCGCCATCAAGAATCAAATGAAAAATCCTATCACGAATGGTGTAATTCACCTCGAACTTGTGTACTCAAACCTGGATCAAATTAATTATGCGAATAAAACAGCATACGTACAACTTATATATTTATTCCAACTTGTTAAATATATAGTTTCATAAAGAGGTTACTAAATTAAAACATTTAGCTAAATTTTATTCATAATATATTGAAGCCCAAATTCTTTCAAAACATTTCAAATCTAAATTCGATATTTTGAAAAATTCAAAATAGCCTTATTCATTTACTTAACAAAACAGTTTCAACTTATTTAAATCATATTACTTCATACTTAAACATTCGAAACAAACTTATATACTTTATCAAAATACTTTTCAAAATTTCTTAGCTTTGAAAAGTTAACCTTGATTTGGAAGTACTCGAACTTCAAAATAGTCGAAGAAATCATTTTCAAAATTAGTAAATCAATTTCAATAGAGAGGGTTATATCAAATCCAAAACTCGAGGACTGAACACCGACTTACTTCAAATCATTTCAAATATATATCTATACATATATCTTTCGAATATCAAATCTTACTTCGAAATTTGACATCAAAATGGTTTCACAAAATCACTCGCATAGCAAAGCTACTGAAGTGGCCTATCCCTCACTCTGAAACTCGAAAATCAATGTCGATGATGCGTGCACTCATCACCGAAATTATTTTCCAGCGACATAAGTGAGTTCTGGACTTCTATTTTCTCACACTTCTTTTGAAATTTCTTCGAAATCATTCGAAACTCATTAAAATCATTTGAAACATTTCTTATTCGGAAAATACTTTTAAATCATATTATTATTATATATTTCAAAATCTTGAAACCAATTTCAAAATACCGGAGTTCAATTCTCGAATTTCAAATTTGAAATCCTTCAGTTATAAATCAAATTTCTTATATAGTTTTTTCAAAATTACAATACTTTTGAAACCTCAAATTCTTGTTTTTTTAAAAGGGTATATAATCTTTATTGAAAACATTTCACTTTTATATATAGAATATAGTCATACTTATCAAAATAATAATTTCGGTTAAGAAAACAATTTCTAGAATACAAACAAACCCGATTTTCAAAGGATGATTTAGGAATGGATTTCAAACAAAGATAGAGATTCAAATTAGAGGAACTCTTAATCAATTGGAATTATGATTCGAAGATAAGCTCGGACGCAGATGAGATAATTAATTACAAAACAGTAAATGGATACACTTATATACATCGCGGGCGACCTTAACCGGGTCAATCGTGACTTCAAGAATATAATCGATGCGGAAATCTAAGGCAAATCGACATTCGATCGCCAGAGATAGAATTCGGCATAACAAGAGATGGCAACATCAAAACCGAGGGATATATAAATCTCCGGTGAATCAATGCCAATTGTAAAGGAGTTCCACCCCTTATAAATCATTCGAAGATTGGCGGGATCGCCTATTCTTATAGAGGTTATTCGAAGTGGAGTTATGGGATACTCCAGAATCACATGAATACAAAGAGGGAGAGATAAGAATGAATTTTGGAACCATAAGGAACGTCCCAAAGTTCAAAGGAAATCAAGTCAAAAGGAAAAGATTCAAACTCGAACGAAAGTGATTCTGTAAATAAATTTACCGTATATGCTAAGTTTTGCCTAGAGCCAAAGCTCTGATACCAACTGTAAATATCACAGAATGCTAAGTATCTTTGAATGTGTGTCCTAGAAACTAATTGGACTGTATAGTTTGTCCTTCTGGTGAAATGCCCCTAGGAAAAATCCCTTTTTTTTGTCATACTTCACAAATCCCTTACAATTCATTTGTAAATCCCCTAACGAATTTTATAAGTTCCGGAATTCGCTAATTAACTCCCTTTTTTTAATTTCCCAAGTCAATTTCACTCGCCTAAATTCCCAATTATCATTTTAAACTCTTTTTTTTATGAATTTCTAAATTCATTTTGAAGTTCTATATTTATTCACCTTGGAAATTAACTTAAAAACCCAGCATTTCGCTATAACATTCCTTTACAAACCATCCTCCATTTACTAACTTACATACAAATCTCAAGGTATTTATAAATCACTTCAATATTTTACCTTTAAACCAAATATATATATAATAAATAATTTAAAGAATAATAATTAAATTTCAAAACATGGTTGAGTAACTATTAAAATATCAAAACACCTTTAATAAATATCGATAACTCATTTCCAATTCATTTTAAATAAAACCAATTGATTTTCAAAGGTTATTATAAAAATGGAAATTCATTTCAATAAATATTAAATATTTTAATAATTCGTTTTCCTGAAAACATTTCAATACTAAAGATTTAACTATATAGTTTATTAAATAGGAATTCATTTTAAAGTAAATTTTAAATTCTCGACAATAAATTAATTTTAAAAATCAAATATCCCAACTTCAATTTATAATCCCTCTCGATTCATATCACTTCATATCCATTCTCACATTCAAACATAGATTACACTATTTTTTCTTTTTCCAAAAACGATTTCCATATCACGATATAAATTCACACTATGAAATTATATTTTTAATTTATCAACCAATATCATTCCCTTATTTATAAACATCGTTTATAAATTTTATATACTCTTTTGAGTTTCTCTTGTTTCTAAAACTAATTCCATTTACAAATTCTCATTTTATAAGTCCAGTTCTTAATAAATTCCGTTTATTTTCCAAATCTATATTGCATATCGATTCCACTTCTTTCCTATAAATCCAGAAATATCACTTAAAGATCCACTGTTAAAAATCCTTTATATAATTTATTTTTAACATCTCTATAATAAAAACCATTTTTTCTTTTCAATATTTACGTACAACCAAATCAATTATATTTTTCCCAAATCTTTTTCTTTTCAATAATCCAAATTTCAATATATATATTTTTATATTCCAATTCTTCTTTTAAATTTCTTCAAGTTCAAAACTAAATATTATGGTATCTAAAATATAAAAATCAAAGGCCAGTGCTACTATAGCATCCAATAAATCAAACATATCACAATCCGTAACATGATATTCACACACATCATATATCAATATATATGGACAATTAATATATTTTTGAGGAATCCAGTTGGATCCCTCCAACCTGTTTTCCCTGCATCCACAGATGTTAGATAACATAAAATACCAATCCCACTTCGAGGGCATATCACGGTAATATAGGGTCATCCGCTTTTATACGGGGCGCATAGGGTCTCATTCGCTCCAATAGGGGGAATAATATCCAACTACTGATATATATACTACTATATATAATATAACATCCAATTGATAATAATTATCAATTCATCCAATCATTCAATAATTAATTTTCTACAATTTAAATTGTAACAGTAATTCAAGTCGAGTGAGATCTACTCAGCTTGATTTCCGCATCTGTTAATCATTCCAATTTCCAAATTTTATTCGCTTGTTCGATTATGACCTCGAAATAAATAGGTAAAAATATTTATGAGATTTGGATTTTATAAAATAATATTACTCTTTTAATTACCGTAATTAAATTAACTAATTACATTTTATAATAAAATTACCTTAATCAAATGAAATCACTCCCTTTTCACTCTAAAACAGCACTTGCTTTTGAAATCAGATGTTAGTCTATGGCGTAGAAAACTACATACACCAACATCCTCATCACCGCTCCTCCTATCATCGACGAACAGCCCCACCGACCTCGCCGATAACCATCGCACTTCCACCGGAGCTCGCCTACGTCTGTAGCCTCGTGCGTCCAACCCTCCAATCGAGCAAACTCTTAATCGATCAACCACTGAAACCCCAAATCAACCCTTCACCGATCCAAGGTCTCGACTTCTCCTAGGTCACGTCGCTTCATATTGAGCACCGCCCCAGTCGCGACTCCGCCACGCTCACCGGAGTTTTCCACCATTCCCTAGCCTCCTCCACGACCACTGTTGTTGCAGAATATCACCCCATCTTGTTGTTTAACGACGGAAATTCTATCGAACTAGAAAAATGCCAATAAATTTTGAATTAAATTTATAACCACAGGCACATGACGTACAAAACTTAGTACGTGGCGAGTACGGGTTAATCCGCAAGGATTTTTTATGATTTTAAAACTCTATTCAATCAAATTAAACCCAAGTGGAGAGGAAATTGTTAACTACAAGCAAATTGAAGTTAAAACTAGAATTAAAATGAGATTAGAGAACAATTTAGAGGCAAATCCACTCTCATATTTTTGTAAATGAACAAACAAATAATTTATGATCTCTAGTTATGATATTAAGTGAAATAATTGTTGCATTTATCATAAGTATGGTTTATTTATGTTATTAATTAACATAACTTAAACAATCAAACTATAATACAACAAATAAACCACTTATAAATTCTCATGAAAATGAAGCCAAAGAAAAAGCTATTTTAAGTATGATCTATTTACTATTGTAATTAGTAATATAGATCATCAAAGTTTGTTTTTACTTTCTTTTCAAAATCAAAAATCAATTAGCAAATGATGATGTAAATTGTGTTTATGTTTAATAAGAATAGCTCATTTGCTAAAGCAACATAAGCTATCAAACCCACTTGTATAAACTTACATCAAAATCACTCTCATGAAGCATAAATAAAAGAGATCATAAACAATAGAAATGTTGAAATTACATAAAGTTAGAGAGCTTCATTACCCCCAAATTGAAGGGATTTAGCTACTCATTTATGTTATCAAATCAACACTTGTAAATTTCAACATTAAAAAGCAAAGAAATGAAACTAAGCAAAGAAACAAAAAGAGATTAGCTACAAACTATTTGCATAAAAATTAAAGCAACACTACTTGAATGAATGTAAATCTAAGCTATAAACATGAAATAAGAGAAAGCATAGAAATAAACATCAATATAAAGTAAAGAAAAACAAGTAGAAAAGAGAAGAGAAAGTGGCTAGGAAGCCATTTTTATTTTATGAAACATAGAGCTTTCAACTTTCATTTTGATTTCCTAACTAATTTGAAAGAGTAGAAGATATTTACATGTACATAAGAGGGCTATTTATACATGCATAAAACCCTAATTTAAATTTTAGGGTGCTTCCCAAAATGCCCTTTAGGAAGTGGCCAGGAAATAACCATTAGCCACTAATTAATCCATCATTAAATTTTCATGAAGCTTTAACCTCCACTTAGTTGTCCATTAGCTTCTAATTGTAGATTTAGATAAGTGGTGGGGTCCTCCAATATCATGAGCTTGAATTATTTCCTCTTCATTCCTTTGTATTCCCTTGTGCATGCACATAGCTTCATGAAACCATCTTCCATATGCATCCAAATTCCTATAAAAATTATGAAAAATGTCCAAGTAAAAAGTCCAAAATTAACACATGCATAAAAATGACTATTTTGCCCTTGAATGAAGATGAATATGTGATGATTTGAAAATAATTGAATTTTGGTTTTAAACATGTTAAAATGCCCAAATATGACATTTATTTAAATAAAAATAGATAAAATATGGATGTAAATATCTGCACATTTTCGTGCACATCAAGTTCCCCCACACTTATTTTTTTATTCGTCCTCGAATAAAGGAAAACTAAGATAAATCCGTTTTCGTAGGGAGCACGATTGCATTGAGCGTATACAACAAGCCGTTAACCCTCTGGGTGTCCGCAGTAGGACGAGTGTTGTCTCGTGAGGGTTTTCAGCGGATACTACCCACAATATCCAAATGCAAAGTGAAAATATTTACAAAATGCAAGATTTATTTTCAATGGAATGAATGCAAGCTTTTGAAGGTATTTACAAATGAAGAATTTACTTTCAAATCGACACATAAGTTAAATATAAGTTCTAGTCATTATCAAGAAATTTAAGACCTTTTACTTGTCAAAATTTTCGACAAAAATTAAGTTGTCATAACAGATAGACTATAGTTTGGCTAATTGTTTTGGTTGATAACACAATGTAATTATGAAATAGATCCTTAGTTGATTATCAAATTTTGTCAAAGTGGTATTTTCATTTCTTTTCAATAACAAGTTAAATCAAACAAGTCAAAACAGTGCTTAGATTTCAATTGCTTACTCTCTCTATTTATTTGAAAATTTTATTGATATTTACAATATTTACATATGCCTAACTCAAATAAACCGAGGCCAAATATATTACCCGTGCACTGCCTTGCGGACTGATGTGAGGGGAATACAGAGCGTGGCAAGTGAACACACAAGTGTGAACACTTGTCGACTGTAGGCGTTATTAAAATGACTTTTTATATACATACACCTAACTCAGATAAACTGAGGCCAGATATACCGGTCGTGCACTGCCTTTTGGGCTTACGTGAGAAGGGTACAGAGCATGGCGAGTAAACACACGAGTGTGAACACATGACTCTAGGTGTTAAAAGTATATACATATATACAACTATTTTTTTATATTTTTTTTAGAAAGAGAGTTTTGAAAATCATCTTAGCACCATTTACTTAGAAGATAAAAATGTTATATCCTTTACTTTAAATTTACACTTTTTTTAAACAAGGATTTTCAATTAGAATATACTTCATAATTAACACATACGAACCTTCCCATATACTAGTTAAACCATTGTTATTTGTAATCAAACTTCATTTTTATTTTTGTTAAGACAAATAAATTTTCAAAAATTTCAATTTATTAACCAAAACTTATACATATCCTATAGTGTTTCTTCAAAAATAAATCAAAATGCTACAAAAAAATGTTTTGAGATTTAGAAATTTTGATTTTTTTTTAGTTAAAAGAAAATGAAAATTCAAAAATGCCATGAAACTTAAAAAAAATGAAAATGAAACTTCCCCCTCACTTAATATTTAACTGTCTCCCTACAGTCAATACACGATATAATGAGTGTAACGGGAAAAAATATGTACATCTTTACAAAAGAGGGTTAACATTCTTACTAGACGTAACTTGGCTCATGAAGAATCATGAGCTCCTCCTCTTGGTTATTTGGCAATTCCAAGAAAGGTTTTAAACGATGACCGTTAAATTTGAAAATCGATCCATCCCCAGGGTTTTGTAATTCTATGGCATCGTGTGGAAAAACAGTTCGTACCACAAATAGCCCGGTCCATCTCGATTTAAGTTTCCCAGGGAATAAATGAAGTCTTGAGTCATATAAAAGAACTTTTTGGTTAGGCGAAAACGTTTTTCTTAGGATTGACTTGTCATGAAAAACTTTTGTTCTTTCTTTGTAAATTTTCTTGTTTTCATACGCGTCGTTCCTAAGTTCTTCTAGTTTATTGAGTTGTAGTTTTCGGTTTTCACCAGCTTCCTCAAGATCAAAGTTTAAGTTCTTAATTGCCTACAATGCTTTGTGTTCGATTTCAATGGATAAATGGCAAGCTTTATCGTAAACTAAAAGAAATGGAGACATCCCAAGTTTAGTTTTAAAAGCAGTATGGTAAGCCCAAAGCGCATCGGTCAATTTCCGAGACCAATCTTTTCGATTTTTGTTGACAGTTTTCTCCAAGATTTGTTTTATTTGACGATTTGAAGCTTCAACTTGCCCACAAGTTTGAGGATGATATGGAGTGGATAACTTGTGGGTTATCGAGTATTTCTTCATTAATGTTTCAAAAGATCGATTACAAAAATGGGTTCCGTTATCATAGATTATTGTGCGAGGTGTACCGAACCTCGAAAAGATGTTTTCTTTGAGAAATTTCACAATAATTCTATGGTCGTTGGTTTTGAAAGGAACGGCTTCGACCCATTTTGAGACGTAATCGACGGCAAGAAGGATATACAAGTTTCCAAAAGAATTGGGAAAAGGTCTCATAAAGTCGATACCCCAAACATCAAAGATTTCGATTGTAAGAATGGGGTTTAGAGGCATCATATCTCGTCGAGAAATTATTCCAAGCATTTGACATCGATCGCAAGTTCTACAAAATTCAAATGAGTCTGCGAAGACAGAAGGCCAATAGAAACCACACTGAAGCACCTTTTCCGTAGTTTTTCGAGGACCGAAATGTCCACCGCACGCTTGATCATGGCAAAACGAAAGAACACTCCTGATCTCATTATCCGAAATGCAATGTCGGATGATTTGGTCGGGACAATATTTGAACAAGTATGGATCGTCCCAATAGAAATATTTCACTTGGGACATGAATTTTCATTTGTCCTGTTTGGACCAAGATGAGGGAGTTTCTTTAGTGACTAAGTAGTTCACTATATCAGCGTACCATAGATCGATAGAAATTGAAAGAAGTTGTTCATCGGAGAAGTTTTCATTGATTGGCAAAGAAGATGGTGCATTTGGAAGACAAGATAAGTGATCGGCTATGACATTATCGGATCTTTTTTTGTCTTTGATTGTAAGATCAAACTCTTGAAGTAAAAGGATCCAATGAATTAAATGGGATTTAGCATCCTTTTTAGCAAAGAGATATCGAAGTGTAGAGTGGTCCGTGTAGACAGTAATGTGTGAACCTATCAAGTAAGGTCGAAACTTTTCGAGCGCAAAAATGACAACTAGAAGCTCTTTTTTGTTTGTTGTGTAGTTGAGTTGAGCATCGTTCAAAGTCATACTTGCGTAGTAAATGACATGAAGAATTTTGTTGATGCGTTGTCCTAAGACAGCACTAACTGCAAAGTTTGAGGCGTCACACATTATTTCAAATGGGAGATTCCAATTCGGTGCGCAAATGATTGGAGCAGAAATGAGTTCCTTCTTAAGGCGTTCGAAAGAAGAGATACAATCAGAGTTAAAATCGAAAGGAACGTCTTTTCCGAGGAGAGTCGTCAAAGGATGAGCGATTTTGCTAAAGTCTTTCACAAAGCGTCGGTAAAAGCCAGCGTGTCCGAGAAATGATCGAATGTCCTTAACGGATTTGGGAATGGGTAGGTTTGTTACATCAACTTTTGCTTTATCTACCTCAATGCCTTTATTTGAGATGATATGTCCAAGGACTATGCCTTGTTTGACCATAAAGTGGCATTTTTCCCAATTCAAAGTCAAATGTTTTCTTTACATCGATTTAGAACAAACTCAAGATGATGTAAACATTGGAAAAAAGAATCGCCAAAGATAGAGAAATCGTCCATAAAAACTTCTAGAAAACGTTCAATCATATCGGAGAAAATGCCAACCATGCATCGTTGGAAAGTAGCAGGAGCATTACAAAGTTCGAATGGCATACGTCGATAAGCAAAGGTACCGAATGGACACGTGAAAGTCGTTTTCTCTTGATCTTCCCGAGCGATTGGAATTTGGTTATAGCCGAAATAACCATCAAGGAAGCAGTAAAATTCATGGTCGGCTAAACATTCGAGCATTTGGTCAATGAAAGGAAGAGGGAAGTGATCTTTTCGTGTTGCGGCATTTAGTTTTCGATAGTCAATGGAAACACGCCAACCCATTTGAGTACGAGTTGAAATAAGTTCGTTTGAATCGTTCTTAACAACGGTTAGCGTAGACTTTTTCGGTACCACGTGAATTGGGATAACCCATGAACTATCAGGAATTGGGTAAATGACTCCGTTGTCGAGAATTTTAAGAATTTCATCATGCACCGCATCTTTCATTTTTGGATTAAGCCTTCGTTGCGCGTCACGAACAAGCATGGCATCGTCGATTAAATGGATGCGATGTTGAACAAGAGCGAGACTAATTCCCTTAATATCGGTAATCGACCATCCAATCGCTTCCTTGTTTTTCGAAAGAATAGAGAGAAGAGAAGTTTCTTAGTCAAGAGAAAGATTGTTAGAAATTATGATAGGACTAGTTTCATTTTCACCTAAGTATGCGTACTTAAGGTGATCGGGAAGTGGTTTGAGGTCCAACTTAGGGAGTTGCTCGATCAAAGAATTGGGTTGAGATTCGGACTCAACTGGAAGCGATTCAAAGGGAAGAGTGTATTCAATCTCGTTGGGAATTTCGTGAAACAATTTTTCGTACTCGGCTTCGCATTCGTCGTTAAGGTCAAGTGTCTCGTTTTCAAAGTTTTCGTGAATGGCACTAACTTCCAACGTTTGGTCGCGAGGTTCATTGGATTGGCTTTCAAGATTGAAAATGTTGAGATCCAAAGTCATGTTTCCAAATGAGATTTTCATTGAACCGTTACGACAATTGATTAAGGCATTTGAGGTGGCTAAGAATGGTCGGCCTAAAATCAATGGAATTTGACTCACAGGATTTGTCACAGGTTGTGATTCGAGGACAATAAAATCAACGGGGAATATGAATTGCCTTACTCGAATGAGCACGTCCTCGATTTCTCACACGGGCTTCTTAATGGAACGAATGGCGAATTGAAGCATAACTTTTGTGGGTTTGAGCTCACCTAAGCCTAATTGTTCGTACACAGAGTATGGAATCAAGTTGACACTCGCGCCTAAGTCTATCCAACATTTGTTAATCGTCTTGTCTCCAATTGTACATGAAATCGTAGGGCAGCCAGGATCTTTATATTTAACGGGCATGGAGTGGGACAAGACTTCAATCAAACCGGCAGCTAAGAAGACTTTTTTAGGCACTTGAGTGTGCCGCTTTTAGGTGCACAAGTCCTTAAGAAATTTTGCGTACGTGGGGACTTTCTGAACGATGTCAAGAAGCGGATTGTTAACTTTGACTTGTTTAAAAATTTCCAACATCTTTTTCATTTGGTCCGAGTGTTTCTTTGGTCGAAGACGATGTGGAAATGGAACACGATACTTGGTAAGCGGGTCTACTCGAGTAGAAGAAGAATTTTGATTGGCATTCGATTCAATGTTTGGCTCCACGTTTTGTTCAGATTCGTTCATTGTTTTAGAAGTGTCGAGAGAGGTTTCCGGTAAATCGTTTGGGTTAACGACTTGATTATCAATTTGTTTACCTGAACGTAAAGTTGTGATAGCATTCAATTGGGTGACGTTGCTATCTTGAACAACATGAGATTGATTTGAATTTGCGTTTTGATTTCTGGGATTTGGAAGGGGCTAGTTTTGGAATGTTCCTCATTCGCGTTCACTTATAGACGTGGCTAATTGACTCATTTGCATTTCAAGTTTTGCAATCGATTGGTTTGTGTTTTGCATATATGAGGTCAATAAATTTTGCAAATTGCTATTTGATTGAAGGCTTTGAGTAGTTGCTTTAGCCAATGTTTCAAGAGTTTTCTCAAGTGAACTTAAATGTTTATCATCTTGGGGAGGATGAGCAGAATTTTGTTGAAAATTTGATTGTTGCGGTTGATTATGAGATGGACCCGCAAAGTTTGGTTGAAAATTGTTGGGCTGAAAGGGAGGATTCGAAGAATTATTCAGGAATGCTTAAAAATTTGGACGAACCGTCTTCGTGTTGGATTGTTTTGGTTCTAAGCAAAATTTGGATGATTTCTCCAACCAGGGTTGTACGTTGGAGAAAACGGGTCGTTTTTGGCTTTATTGAAAGCATTGATTTGTTCGACAGAATTGGGACACTGATCGGCTATATGATTAGGATCGTTGCATTCATAACACATCGGCTGGGAAGCTTGGTTCATTTGATTCGATGGGAAAATGTTATCGAATTTTTTAATCATTGCGTCGATCTTAGCTTCCAAAGCAAAAGAAGATCCTATCGAGTGTGCATTCGATCGTGAGTAAATTGATTTTTCGTTCGAATGCTCCCATTGGGATGATTTTTCGGCGAGGTTTTCAAGAAATTTCCAAGCATCGTCGTGATGTTGGGCAAGAAAGTTGCCTTAGCACATTGATTCTAGCATGGTTCGTGA
This sequence comes from Allium fistulosum, assembly GCA_030737815.1. Taxonomy (NCBI): domain Eukaryota; kingdom Viridiplantae; phylum Streptophyta; class Magnoliopsida; order Asparagales; family Amaryllidaceae; genus Allium; species Allium fistulosum. The sequence continues at coordinate 1,533,465,488 of CM060902.1, forward strand.
GCTGTTTTCTAGTCCATCATATAAGATTTCGCAAATCGTCCATTTTTCGAAGTTACGGTGTAGACATTTTATCAAAAGCTCTTTGAATCCTTTAAAATATTTTCCGAATGGTTCTCCCTTGAATTGAAGAAAATTTACAATTTCGTTTTAGATTCTACTTGTTTTTTCCAAGGGGTAGAACTTTTTTAAGAAAGCTTTTACGAATTCATCCCACGTTTTAATCGAGTTCGATGGTAAGCTGTACAACCATTTTTCAGCGTAATCCGTAAGAGAGAATGGGATTAATCGAAGTTTGATTCCGTCATTAGAATGTTGTTGGAGTTTATTGGTTGCGCAAACTTGTTCGAATTTAGTCAAGAAAATGTATGGGTCATCGTGTTCAAAATTGCCAAATTTTGGAAGCGTGGCAATATGGTTCAAGTGAATTTCAAAATGGTTACCCGTAGGGGCGGGTAACGTGATGCAAGATGGAATAGAAACTCTATCGGGAAAGATTCTATCCATAAGAGTTCAAGGGGTGTTCTCGTTCTCCATTTCGGGAGGATCGTTTGTTCAAGTTAAATGGTTAGTTGTTGAGTCGCGAGTCCAACGATTTGTTGTTGTATCACGAGTCCAAGTACTCATGCACAAGTGAAAGTCAAGAAGAGAAAGAAGTTAGAATCGAGTTTAGAGAATGAAAGAAGATTTGAAAAACGAAGTGAAAAATTTGTTTGTTTGTTTCTTTTTTTTACAAGGAAGAAAACTATTTACCAAGTGAAATTTATGTTCAAAAGAGAAGTTTGATTTTTTTTTGGCTTTTCAAAATTTTATATGTTTTTTGTTTTTGTAATTTTTTTTGTTTCTGAATTTTCAAATTTTCAAATATTTACCAAAAGTATTTATGTTTTTTTTCGAAAATGGAAATTTGATTTTTGTTTTTGTTTTTGAATTTTGATTTTTTTTGTTTTTGAAAAGATTTTATATTTTTTTTTGAATTTTTGTTTTTGATTGAAAATTTTCAAAGGAATGGATTTAAAAGGATTTTTTTGGATAAAAAGAAATTAAGTAAAATTTACAATTTTTTTGGATTTTGGATTTTTTTAAAATATGCATAAACTAATGTAGCTAAATGAATGCAACAGACTTAATTACAATTTTCTGTCCTTAGTAGCTCCTAACCCAAAATTGTATAATCACACTTTGTCTTAAGTCAACAAAAATATTTCTCAGCTAGGTAACGGGCAGGGGTTATCGGTGCACCACGAATCACCGTAGCAATGCAACCGAAGGTTTAAGTACCTTCAGAGGAACAACCAGTGTAATATTTACAAATCACCGTAATTTTTATAACTGGTTAATACTATGTCGTAGCTTAGATGCCAAGAAATAAAATCGTTCAAAGAAAACAATTGTGAAGATACAATTAAGACCTAGATGAGCTCGCGACACCCTTAAGTCGAATGTCTAACCTTTATTATTAGTCAAATTCTACGATGAAATGGAATTTATGGGCTAAGGAAAGGGTGATGAAATACCTCACCTTATGTGAATTGGGGTATTGTCCGTAGAAAATAAAAATAAGATTAGATGAATGCAAAGCAAGAATTAAACGTCAATTTACAATGCAACTAAAATGAAGTTTGTTTTTTTTTGGATTTTGAAACTTTTTATATATATAAATGCAAATGCAAGCAACTAACAATGCAATTCAAATTAAAACTAGAGATGAAAGCATAATACCAGAGCGTGCAGATTATTTAGCAATTTTTTTTAAGCGGCAAATTTTTTAGTAAGCAAAGCAATTATTAGCAAGCACTTGTCTTTTTATCTGCTTTGGCCACCTGAACATTTCGAACAATATATATACAATTGTTATATATATATATATATCAAAGAAGAGACTAAAACAAAGGAATAATCGAAACAAATGAAAGAAAGAAACAAAAAAAACAAAAGAAAGAAAATTATTTGTTTTTGTTGTTTTTTTAGTTTTTTGAAAGGAGAAATAAATAGAGCAAAACAAAACTCAAAACAAAAGAAAATTGAAAACAATAAAACTCTTAACTTTTTGAAATTGTAAACAAAAGAAAGTTTTTTTTGTTGAAGATATAATCAAAAGCATAAACAAATGAAAGAAATAGGATTTTTTTTTCTTTTTTTCACAAATTAAATTTCAAAAACAAACTCACGAGCCAAAACAAACCCAACCCAAAATTAACTTAAGACCCTCAATTATATTTCTGATAGAATGAAACAGACGAAACAGTTGCTCACACTTATTAAAATTCGATTCACAATTAAAATTGGATTCGATTTTGTTATTCCCACCGAAATTAATAGCTAATCCACAATTTAACTTCGATTCGATTTCATGCGGTGGGGTTCAGGTCGAAGGTTGATTGGATTTGGTGATCGCGATTGGGTTGTCGAAGATTGATGATGGGGGAGTTCGAAAGTTGAGGGTTATAAAGTTGATTTGTATGAAGGGATGATGAACTGTGGTCGATGAACTGTAGAGGGTAGTATGGGGATGATGGTTGTCAGAGCAGAGGTGTATGCAGCCAATTGTCACTGGAGTTTTGGGCAGTTTTTTTTAGTGTTTTGTTTTTTTGGATTATGGTATGTAAGTGCTTGTTTGAGGTTGTATGTCGAGTTGCAGTAGGATGTATGAAGTTTAAAGATGCAGTGGTTTGTAGTTGCTGTTATGGCACTTTGGTAGTGGAGTGGTATGTCAAATTGAACAAGGCAGTTGTGTGAGACAGGGTGGTGAAATATGCAGGCAGAGGCAAGTGATGGTCAGAGATTTGGTGGAGAAGTTTTGGTTTCAACTGGCTGGATATGTGGACTGAGGAGGTTAGGGATCTGCAGTTTTGTGGATGGTAGCAAACAGGTTGGTCTGTGATGTGTTGAAGTAGGGGATGTGGCACGGTTTGTGGCTATGATCAAATAGCAGAGGCGATGAAGTTCAGGCAAAGGGGTGTACTGTGGTCAGGTGTGTATTGATAGTGATTGTGGTTGAGTATGTGCACATGGAATGAAGTTTGGGAATATGTAAATAGTAGTGCACGTGCATAGTATGTTTGATTGACTGTTGCGGGCGATGAAACGGTATGTGATGTTGGTAGGAGATTTGCGGCAATTTGTATTTGACAGAGTGTAGTCATGGTTGCAAGGCAGAGGTGAACAAGTGTTTCGGGTTGAACAAGTGTAGGAGGATGGATGTTGAATGGTTGTTGAATGCAGTGTAGTGTTTTGTTATGGATAGTTGTTGAATATGACAGTGGAGGTTGATGGTTGGAATTGAAGTGTGTATTGATTAAGAAGGGAAGTATGGATGAAGAAGGTAGTAGCTGCGGATGGCTGGAAGTTTGATGTGAATGTGTAGTTTAGAGGAACAGTGGGATGGATGTTCTGTTATGTGAATGTTGTATGTAGAAGATGAATGCAATAAGAAGTGGTTGCGTATGGGTAGACAATTGTAGTTAAGGAGCAGTGTTGAAGTTGAGGAGGAATGTGACTAGGAAGGTTTTTAACTGTGTACTGGAAGGTGATGTTGCTGCAGTAGTTTGGAGAATGGTGGTTTGGAGTGTTCTGCTGTTACTGTATGGACAGAGATGGGGATGTGCAGGCAAGTTTGGCCGAGGAGGAATGATGACAGTGTGTTGTTGTAGTTTAAAGATAATGTGTTGTTGTAAGAGAAGGGAATGGATAGATATGATAATGTGATCACAGTGATCTGTAGAGGCAAGAGTGATATGAACAGAGAGGTGTAGTTAGTTGAACAGTTGGTTTGGTTCTGTGGATGTTAGGGGCAGTGGGAGATGTGAATAATGGAGATGTAGCAATAGTTGATGAGGTAGTAGTAATGAGATGCACAGTTGCAGAAGGTTATTGAAGTGAATATTTGTCCAATGATGCACAGTTTTGTAAAAAAAAAGAAGAAATACAAATGTAAATGTAAAATGTGAATGTAAAATCAAATGCAAATAATAAAAAAATTTGTTTTTGAAATTGTGTATAATTTTTTTTGGTTTTTTTGGTTTTTTTGTTTAAAAGTATTCAAATGCAAATGCAACTAAAAATCAAGCACACAAACACAAATCACACAACAAACACACAACCAACTATTTAATTGTTTTAAAAAAAATTAAAATTAACACACAAAACAAACACACAATAAAATCAAACAACAATAATTCGAAGAATAGAAATAAAAATCAAAGCAATTCCCTGGCAATGGCGCCAAAAACTTGTTTAATGACGGAAATTCTACCGAATTAGAAAAATGCTGATAAATTTTGAATTAAATTTATAATCGCAAGCGCACGGCGTACAAAAGTCAGTATGTGGCGAGTACGGGTTGATCCGCAGAGAATTTTTTATGATTTTAAAACTCTATTCAATCAAATTAAACTCGAGTGGAGAGGAAATTGTTAACTACAAGCAAAATGAAGATAAAACTAGAATTAAAATGAGATTAAAAACTATGAGATTAGAGAACAATTTAGAGGAAAATCCACTGTCATATTTTTGTAAATCAACCAACAAATAATTTATGATCTCTAGTTATGATATTAAGTGAAATAATTATTGCATTTATCATAAGTATGATTTATTTATGTTATTAATTACATAACTTAAACCATCAAACTATAATACAACAAATAAACCAATTATAAATTCTCATGAAAATAAAGCCAAAGCAAAAGCTATATTAAGTATGATCTATTTACTATTGTAATTAGTAATATAGATCATCAAAGTTTGTTTTTACTTTCTTTTCAAAATCAAAAATCAATTAGCAAATGATGATGTAAATTGTGTTTACGTTGAATAAGAATAGCTCATTTGAAAAAGCAACATAAGCTATCAAACGTACTTGTATAAACTTACATCAAAATCACCCTCATGAAGCACAAATAAAAGAGATCATAAACAATAGAAATGTTGAAATTACATAGAATTAGAGAGCTTCATTACCCCTAAATTGAAGGGGTTTAGCAACTCATTTGTGTTATCAAATCAACACTTGTAAATTTCAACATTAAAAAGCAAATAAATGAAACTAAGCAAAGAAAGAAAAAGAGATTAGCTACTAACTATTTGCATAAAAATTAAAGCTACACTACTTGCATGAATGTAAATCTAAGTTATAAACATGAAATAAGAGAAAGCATAGAAATAAACATCAACATAAAGTAAAGAAAAACAAGTAGAAAAGAGAAGAGAAAGAGGCTAGGAAGCCATTTTTATTTTATGATACATAGAGCTTACAACTTTCATTTTGATTTGCTAACTAATTTGAAAGAGTAGAAGATATTTACATGTACATAAGAGGGCTATTTATACATGCATAAAACCCTAATTCTATTTTTAGGGTGCTTCCCAAAGTGCTCTTTAGGAAGTGTGGCCACCAAGTAACCATTAGCCACTAATTAATCTATCATTAAATGTGCATTATGCTTTAACCTCTACTTAGTTGTTCATTAGCTTCTAATTGTAGATTTAGGTAAGTCGGTGGGGTCCTCTAATATCATGTGCTTGAATTATTTCCTCTTCATTCCTTTGTATTCCCTTGTGCATGCACATATCTTCATGAAACCCTCTTTCATATGCATTCAAATTCTTATAAAAATTATGAAAAATGTCCAAGTAAAAAGTCCCAAATTAACACATGCACAAAAATTACTATTTTGCCCATGAATGAAGATGAATATGTGATGATTTGAAAATTATTGAATTTTGGTTTTAAACATGTTAAAATGCCCAAATATGACATTTATTTAAATAAAAATAGATAAAATATAGATGTAAATATCTGCACATTTACGTGCACATCACTCGTCAGCAAACCTCGGAGTCACCAGATGAACGCACGTGACCCAAGCCTCCCTATCATTCGCTCGATCGCGATTTTATCGTGAGCCTTTCCTGATTTTATTTTATATATAACGGGATGTTCGAGTCTAAAGAGAAAGGGAAGTGATAACGTGCTTCGACATTGAGGAAGGAAGAGTCGTGTTTTAAAAGGAATGCGGGGTATTTTCAGAAAATAGGTCGGCCATAGGATAGTAGGGTTTGACTTTTATATTATTCTTTTTTTAATTTTATATTCAAAATATCTCGTATTAGGTAACTAAAAATCTACAAACCTTATCGAGGCGTGCCCCTTGGCGTTCCTAATATTATACCCCTATTTTGAACGCAATTGAACAAGTTTCGAGCTTCAATTCGATCGTATGGAGAAGATAGCTCTTTAAATTGACTATTTAAATTAAATAAACTTTGCGCGTTTATAGTTCGTGTGACCAAACGGTGAATCCAATCGCTACAAAAATTAAAATCCGATAATAATACACTATTACAGATCCAATGGAACTGGTTTCTCCGAATTCCAAGATTGTGCCCGGATCGCTATTTAAATGCTTCAATTAAATTGACGATTTTAAAATTTTTTGAAATCTCTTGAAATCCCAGTTTTAAAAAGTGGAAATTAGCCACAAGGGCCTCTTTAGCAAGTAGAATTAGTTTCTAGGACTGTGACGCCCCACCTCTATACCCACGCTAGCCAAGAACACTACGGTGTAGTGCTGTCAACTAGCGCGGAGAATAAGGCTGTTGAGGAGCGACCATCCGTGTAATTGCTTTGTGCGAGCACCGATATGCCAGATAATAAAACATTGCATTTCATCTTTAGAGGAAATCCGACATACCGATACAAACTCAAAGCTACTACACAGTGGCTATAATAGTTTAGGACAATAGATATAAAAATAACACAGATAACATAAATGCGGAATAAAGATGGAACGAAAAGTCTCATATATACAATAACTGATATCAGTTACAATACATTTGACACAATACAAATGATACAACTACAATTGTCGACTCGTGAAGTTATATATACAAGTACATTATCGACTAATATACATGAATACATTATCATCTTAAAACAGACACACTGGCAACTACAACAAGACGAAGACCACTTCAAATGATATAAAAAGTCTTCATAGCTCTAGCAGCAACCCAAAGCTAAAAATCTACAACCTGTAAATACTCGGTCTGACCCGAGTATTACATTCAAAAGAAAATAATACTCGGATCAGTCTAATTCAAACTCAGTTATTAGCGCATAGAAGCAATAATAATCAATCTCAATATAGATGACAGTCACAGAAATCTCGTATATCCAACTCTCGATACGAGAATTGGATAACGGCAGAAATAACACTAAACAGTGTTAATCCACAAAACAGAAATCCAAAGCAGTTTAAGCAATTGAAATGTCAATTTAAAAATATCAATGCTAATTGGCTGCAGTACACGCTAACGTGTATTGCCTCGCCAATACAGCCTACGAATTACGCAACAGGTCGATGAATTAAGAATAAAAGAAATTCCAATTAAAGTCTATCAATTCTGTGTGGCTGCAGTACACGCGCGCGTGTACTGCCTCGCCATCACAACAACTGCACAATAAAACAGCAGTTGAAAACAGGTACAAAGACTAGGCTCAAGAATTCCCAGTGCCAACAAATGCAATAAGCAAGTGACAGTAGAGAAGAGCTTCAACCAAGTGAATTGAAGTGATTGGCCATCTCAAGCAACGGAAACCAAACAAGTTCGAACAAGGCAGAGAAATGCCAAAATGGTTAAGAGAGGAAGAGACCAAACCAAGAAGATAATAGGGTCGCATCAATGCAATGAAACCCACAAGGACAAAATCTCAACAATAAAGCAATGCAGCCACCACACATATTTAAGGGCAAGACTGCACAGTGAAACGAAACAGTGCAACCAATAAAAGAGGCGACAAGTGATGCACAAATGAAAACATCACCAAAACAAGATAGGCTATAAGTCAAGTGCCATCATATAAGACAGCAAACACATGAATGTGCAAAAGTGAACATACATCTGTATACATACATGAATGGATGTATACAAATGGTCAAGTGAAATGCAGACAACACCAAGTAATGGTGAAGTAAGTGAAACAGGCTCCGTAATGAAGCAAATGTGATAAACAAACAGGCTGGTCAAAGTGATACTACAAGTGCAACAGGACAGTGTCATCAAGAAACAACAAGACCAGGCTTACAAAGAATACCAACATAAATGGGCAGTGACCGTATGCAATGCAACACAAAGCAAACCCATGTGAACATGTACACAGGAACACAATGCAACCCAATGAATAAGGGCAGAACATGGTCAACCCAACTTCAACAAAAGCTACCAAGCAGGCAATCTCAAGTGATCAAGTCTGTCGACATGATACTTGCTATGGACAGTGCAATCAAAAGCACATATATGCAGCAGATAACTGGCATATGAACAAGTGAAACAATGACAGTTCAAATATGCAAAGGAACAATGGAGTATGAACCCAGACAACATATGCAAAGACCAAGGAACTACAACAAGACATGAACCAATCTGACATGAACCAAGTACAACTGGAAACCCAAAATTGCACCAGTAACAATATATCATCGCAAGGATGCAACTAGATTTCGAGTCAAGCAGTGCACAGTGGAACGAAGAACAGTCATGGCATTTCACAAATACTATAAGGATTGCTACCAAGCTAATGAACAGAACACAAAGTACACAAGTGCACAGGTACAGGTCAATGCACCTGTAAGTCGAATGACAAAACAAAAGCACAATACAGTGAACTACCATGATTCAGAGCCAAAGTTCACAGTGAAGTCGACAAGGCCAGAATAAATCACAAAAACAACTATATTAGTGAAGGTCAGAGAAGAAACAAGTTGGAAGTACTTAGATCAACGGTGAATGGTACTAGTGCAAAGTCAAAGCCAATGTCAACAGACGAGTTCAGAAATTCACAACCATGATTACCAAGGCAACAAGTTCGAACAATATAATCAAAAAATATACGCATATGAACAGGTCTGAAACGTGGTGACCAGGGAAAGTTCGAACAGGGCAAATTCAACACCGTGGATATCAAGAAAAATATATATGAATTGAACAAGTCGTAAATCATCTCAAACATCCATACGAAATCCAACGACCAAGCTATATCAGGTGACAAATTCAAACAAAGAATGTACGAACGAAAATCAAGGTTTCGAACCCATATAAATTCGAACCCAAAATCATGCACTGGAGAGTTAAATTAGATGTGAGTACAAGATTACTCACCTATGCCATCGAAGCGCGAACGACTCACGCCCTCGATTGCTCCAAACCCTAGCCTTGAGCTCCGCCAGCGTCGCTGCGAACCCGAGCCTGCCGTTGAGGGCACCTCATGACTTGAGCACGCACCTGGAGGAGGAGGAGCGTTGGCTTCGAGAGGAGGAGGAGCCGCGAAACCCTAGTCGCCTTCTCCTCTCTCACTATTTTATTTCGTTCGTTTATTTTGAACGTGAATGACCAAATGAATAATAGGGAGAGGCCAAGACATCAGCCTGAAGAAACCCACGGTTAAGGGAGATAATTTTAATGGGCCAAACAACAATATTAAGCCCACTGAATTTAAAAAAATAGCAAACCATGATGGTCAAACACTTTGACGATATTTAAAACACGATTTGAATCCATTAGAACAACGGATTCGACCACGATAAAAATTCATATTTAGGATTTTAAATACGAATAGACGATATCATATTTAAATAAAATATTTAAATATATTATCGTATAAATGCGGGTTGTTACAAGGACACACAACTGAAATAATTACTTTCAAGTACAAAACGTAAAATAATTAGTTTCTTGGGCCCAAAATCCAATGAAATTATGTCCTTAAAAGTAATTGGACTGCTGAGTTTGTCCTTGAAAGTAATTATTCTGCTGATTTTGGCCTTGAAAATAAGTTCTTTGAATGTGTGTCCTAGAAACTAATTGGACTGCAAAGTTTGTCCTTTTGGTGAAATGCCCCTTTTAAAAACTTATTAACTCAATTCTAATTCAAATAGAATTTACATCAACATTAGAAACCGTTTCGATCCATATTCAACCTCAATTCAATTATTTATTCAATTTTTAGTTATTAATTCAAAAATTAAATTTATTTAAATAAATTGCTATATTTGGAACTTAAATTTTATTGCACTTATTTGAACGATAAACTTTATATTAAAATTCCATTTACATTTCAAATTCAACATTTAAAATAAATTAAATGTTCAAAATCAAACGACTAAAAATCCGAGTCACTACAATTACGCTCGTCGAGAGCTTTCCAACGATATATAGTTTGATAGGGTTTGGAGAGTTTGAATTTTGAAATTGATTTTGGGTTTGTAATTGGAATTTTGTTTCTGCCACTAGAAGAGAGGAATAGGCAGATAGAATTGTACGTATAGAATAACTGAATGGCTGCTGGTGTTTGAGAAACAAAGTCTATTTATATGGACAATGGCCGATAAGAAAGAATGAATATATCTAATTGGTTCGAAACGACAATAACGACCCGAAAAGCCCGTTCCGCTTTCGGAACGAAAATGGGTCATTCCATATATCAAAATAGATGTTTTCGATATTTTTAAAATGAAATAGTTTTCTAGTCCTAATTTCATTGTATGAAGAAGTTAGCTTTTAAAATCGGCTTAATTTTAAATTGAATTCATTAAATTGATTTCTACGCGTTTCGTGCTCGCATGATCAAACAACAAGTCCGATCGCTATGAAACTTGAAATCCTCCAATAATTCACTGTTACGGATCCGATGAAACTGGATTCATCGAAATCCGAGACAGTGGTCAAAATGGCTATTTTCACGTTAATTAAATAAATTATTATTAAATTAATTAAATTACTTTTCAAATTCAAATTTAATAAATAAATTTTTTTATCCTTTCTAATTACACAGAAATTAATAGCCTATTAAAAAAAATTCCTAGGTTAAATTCAATATTAAATATTGCACTGGTTACTGCGTTCAAGTTCAATTGCAATAAAAATCCAATTAATTATATTTTAATTTCAGATAAATTCTTTTATTTTGATTTATATCTTATTATTTACTCAACTATCTTCCTACGGATATAATTAACATTGGTTTATATCTTATTCATCAATATTCTACAATTATCATTTAATTCACATTAACTGCAATATTTACTTAGATTAGCTGCAATTTCTTTCCAATTTAATTTCAACGGATAAAATAGTGAAATGGTAATTAAACTATTATTACAACTTACAATTTCAAACACATTTCTATGTTTATTTTTAATAAACAAAACTAATAAATTAACATATTGATTAATTATTCTATATTAACCAATTTCAATTAATTACATACAATTTCACCGTTTAATACAACATTTGGTTTATTTCCTTATTTACACTTTATAACCAAATTTAACTTTACAATCATTTCAATCAATTGAAATTACATTAACATAGTTATCAATTACCTTAAATTAACATCATTACATTTGTAACGACCTAACTTTCTACTACCAGAAAGTTGTATCATCTTGAAGAAAGAAAGGGATAGAAAACAGAAAAGATAGAGAAGAAAGAAGAAACAACATCAGAATCTCAACAGCGGAACGAATAAATTATATTAATTACATAATAATTACATAATATACAACATCAATCAGAGTTACACAGATTATACATCACATACTAGACAGTTATAAACACCTGTCTAGTTATTACAACTCAATACAATACAGAGATACCAACACAGCGGAACACTATACATATCTATAACGCTGAAGCCTCCTGCTCCATTGCTCCTCCACAAATTCGTCAAAGCTAACCTGAATCCCTTGACTACTCGTAAAAATTTGAGTACCCAAGAGTTTAGGAAAAACGGAAATAAACTCCGAGTTAGACATGGGTCTGGTGTGAGTAACAGGTTAAAGTTGCTTAACTTTGAAAAACCTTTGAAAACAAAAGGTATCACGTAAGACTTCCCACACATAAACATGGGTAAGTTTTTACCTTACGCTAACCAAACATTTGATAGGAAATTCAGTGATATTATAATAGGGTCTAGGGTTTTCAAGTAAAATACAGAAATAGCTGGAATGCTTACATCTCACGTTCCAACATAGTTGGGCACAACTAAATCGTACGGCGCTTATTGGAGATTGGATTCCATACAATGGCAGGGCTACTGGGGTACCGCCCGTCACAGTACGTGGCATAGACCACTGTACCGAGGATCACTCCCGACCCCCTACAACACAAAGTCGGAACCATCCCTTACTGGACAGTCCCAAACAAAACAACCCCGCAGTTGTTTGCAACCAACTGCCCACACAGCCGAATAAAAAGGGACATCTAGACAGGGGTATATCTCGCTCTCAAGTGGGTGCTACCCACGAAGCCTTGCTGCACCTCCCCTGTTTAACCATTCCCGGTTGATGAGGCTTGAGGCTACGATTACCTCATCAGAACACATCACTTAGAATGCTCATCGTCCACCTGACGATGTTCTGAAAGCATTCAATCCATACAAGTTCGTTCCGGGTTCGAATGAAACCGAAGGCATTATCTCATTACACTCATTTTGGAATCATCCTCAAAGTTAACGACAATAACCTTTGCACTCTGAATCTTCATCTTTACTTGAGATTCACGACCTATCGTTAATTTGAATCGATGTGGTTTTCGGATATCCAAATCTGGAAACCCGATCTCGGTCCCATCGAAATCCAAATCGCCATCTTTTAGGTCCAAGTTGTTTTAAAGTTAAACAATTCAATTCTATTATCTATATACACAAAGATAGATAATTTATATCATCACAATAGATAATTCATATTATCATCACAACAGATAATTCACATTATCATCATATTCAACCAAAACATCCATATCACATAGCATTACTTATCTCATATCTGAGATTACAAACCATTCAAGGAAATCAATATCATCCATCCATATATAAACAAGGATTAATAATCACACCATTTATAATTAATTTAAAATGAATTAAATTAATTACCTTATTTCTAATTAATTTAAAGTAAATTAAATTAATTACTTCATCATTATAAATCTTGCTTACATAACCATTAATTAATTACAAATCAATTAATTAATCATTCTCTAATTTCCATCTTAATTAATCATCCTTGATTAATTATCCTTTAATTACATTCAAGTAATTATCCTTTAATTAATTTCACAAATTAATTATTTTTAACCCAATACAGTAATTAACCTTTAATCACTTCATTAATTAATTAATTATAATTAATTACATTCCTCCTTAATTAATAACATAAATTAATTACACTTAAACACTTATCAATTAATTGATTAGTTTTACTTAATCAATTCTTAATTACATCATTAATTATATATTAGTTAATGATCCCTAATTACTTCTTTAATTAGTTATCATATTTAAATTAATTACATTAAGTAATTAATCTTTAATTAAACAACATCTATTAATCACTCTTGATTAATCACATCCAGTAATTAACTACCCTTAATTACTTTATTAAATAAATTAATTGCTCCTTAATTAATTATCTTAATTAATCCCTTGATTAATTACACAAAGTAATTATACTCAAATTACTTCCATTAACAAATCACCATTCAATTAATTTCATCCAGTAATTACCATTAATTACTTCACTAAATAATTATACTTCATTAATTACATTAAGTAATTACTTATCAAATTCTCAAGTGATTATCTTAAATTAATTAAACTTAATTAATTAATTTAAACTTATCAAATTTATTTAATTAATTACCTTAAGTAATTAATTCCTTAATTAATTACATTAAGTAATCACACTTAAACAATTCTACAAATAATTATCTTTAATTAATTGATAAAATTAATTATTTAATTTAATCACATTAATTATTTAATAATCTCTAGTTAATGATCTTCATAAACTATTAACAATTTCTTTTATTACTTCTCTTAAGTGATTAAACTTAGATTAATCATTATTAATTACAAGTTAATAAATCTTTAATAACCCATTAATTAATCCTAATTATTTAATTAATTAAGTGTTTAGTTGTAACTTAATTAATCTTTAAATTATTTGATTAATAAATCTTTAATCATTAATTTATAATCTAATCTTATCTAATTAATGATTCTTAATTAATTATTCCTAATTAATCTTAACCCTTAATTCATTAATTTAAAACCCTTAATTACTAAATAAATTATCCAATTCATTAATTAATTAAATTAATTAATTTTCTATTTTAATTATCTTAACAATTTAATGAATCCAAGTCATTAAATCCTAATTATCTTTAAGATAAAACTTTATTCTTATTAATGATTAAATTATCATTAATAAAGCATTTAAAACAATTTACCTTTAAATTTATTTCAAATTTCATTTTAAATTTAAGATCTAAAAATGAATACAAATTTAACTTTAACAAAGTTTAAAACCATTTGATAACCCTTAAAATCTCATGTTAAAGAAATATATACCTTATAAAGAAATTTAAAAGAATTTAAACCAAATTTCTTTTTTAAATTCAAATCATTACAATTTTACTTTAACATTCAAAGTTGTTAAAACATTTAAATTTTATAAAACTTTACTTCATTTCAAAACTAGGATTCAAATTAGATTTTGAATTCATACTTAACTAGATTTAAACTTGGTTTAAAAATCTACTTTTAAAATTTAAAACTTAGAACCTGACAAGTTTAAAACTGGCAACAAACAAATATAACCCGAGTCTAACCCTTAATGAAGTCAAACCCCATACTGCTTCGAGACAAAACCCAATCCACTCGAGAAAAACTCGAGACTACAATTCGATCCACACCCGTAACTTCACTAGAAATCCACAGTGCACCGTGCACATGCACGGTGCCTCCGACCATCTCCGGTCAACACCACATCATCGAGCAAGACGGCGACCATCCCCTCATCGTATTTCGACCATCAGAACTTCAACACAAAATCGAAATCAAATTCGAGCATTAAGGCATAAACCTGGAACAACCATCAAAACCTGAAACCACCTCACTCTCGCTCCTCCGACCACCAGAGGGTTAGCACCTCTGGCCACGACCTCGCCATCATTCCCTCTTCCATCTCCCTGAGTTCTGATGAACTCGATCCACTAGGGTTGCCGTGAAGAACAAAACTTCCATCCTTCCCAAAACTAGGGTTACAGATAAAAATCGAACACCGCCGCCCCTACCGCCACTTATACACCCATCTGATAATTTTCCACACATCTCCGATCACTCCACTACCACCAGTGAAGACCCCGTTCCGTCCCCTTAGATCATCAGAAACTACCCAGAACACCAAATCTAAACAAACTCGAACTTCTCCCTCAATTCGATTTTAAAAATTATGATTCCACTTTTAAAAATCAAGTTTTAGCTTAGGGATTCAGATCATATACCTGAATCAATGAATTAGGATGTTTAAATTTTTGACATAACTAATATTGGCCTGTTCTTTTGGTTTCCAGTGGCATTCAAAATTTATTTCAACTTATTTATAATTTTTAAACATAAATTTATACTGAAACAAACAACTTTTGTTTAAGACTTAAGTCTAAACAGTGATTGGTTCAAGAGAATTAGAATTTTGTTTAAAAATCTTAGTTTTGAAAACTAAGAATAGAGCTGTGTAGTTAATGCCCCGCTATTACCCCGCTATAACCCCGCTATATCTCATAGCGGATTTCTACCGCTACGATTTTTCCATATAGCCCCATAATATAGCCTTTCCGCTTTAAGCCCCGCTATTTCCGCTATATCCCATTATTCCCGCTATATTCCGCTATGTCCGCTATATCTTCTTTAAAAAAATGAATTGAGAAATGAGATTTATACATTATAAAAATAATGAAATTAATTTATTTGATTTAATTTTAATATATTTTCAGAAATGAAAATAATCTAATATTCTACTAAATTTAATTATGTTATATAATAGTTTTACCTTTATTTAAAGTATATTCGCACACGTTTTTATTTAAAATTATATATGTATTAATTATAATTCAATTGAATGTTAATTTTTCATTTAATTACCATTTATATATTTGTAAAAACATCAAGTACGAGTTTTATATGCTATTTTAGAGTCATCTGATATATCTCGCTATATCCTCGCTGCATCCCTGCTATGACTTTTTGCACCCCCGGCGCATTTAATCTACCGAGCGCTTTAACTGCACAGGAACAGAGGGATCTCAGAAAACAGACATGCTCACATATCCATACATTCATATATATATATATATATATATATTTATAGAAATGCACTTATATATACACACACACAAGCAAATTTATTTTCAGATATTAACATGCAACAGATTTCATATACTTAAATTTTTAAAAAGTGATGTTACTCACCAGAAGAAAATGATGAACAGAGCCCAAAAATTAGAAACAAATTGAACAGAGGCTTTTGAAAACAGCTCTGTATTTTGAAAACTGGGTAATGCTTTTGATCTTTTGAAAACTTGGAACTGGAGACTTAGTTGAGATGAACTTTGCTGATTAGTTGCTTGATGTTTTCAGGGTTTGAGTTTTGAGGAAAAAGGTTTCAGATTTGATGATTTCTGGTTTGCATTGTCTTATGAACGAAAATAAAAAAAGAGAAGCTTGATAAAAAGAACAAGTACACAGGGCTGATATGTTTATTTGTACACAAGGGTCAGAGATTTTAATTCTTCTTGGAGGCTGAATTGATCTTGCTTTTGTACTAGAGATAATGGTATTAAATGCCTTGCTCCTTATCATGTTTACACAAACCATTTCTTTATTTTATTTTGTACATCTTGTATGTATATTCATACTTAACCCCTTATAAATTTCGTATGTACAATATGGTTTCTTGCCTTATCTTATTTCCTTGTACTTGTATGATTTTCTTGCCAGCAACATATATTTCTAAAGACTATACATCTCTAGAATTTACTTAAGTTTTTACTTTAAAGTTGTTATGGTTATTGTTATTATGTTAGTTTGTATATTTATTTCTATTTGCTAACTTAAATATTCATTTTTAACTTACATACTTATTTTCTTGTATTCCTCTACATATGTATTTATTTATTGTTTATTTCTTTTTAAAGTTTAAGTATCAAGCATTTACTCATATTCATATTCTATTTTATGCTTATATTTAGTATTGATAAATATGATCTAGTTTAAATATTATTATCTAGAATACATCATAACATATATATATATATATATAAATCAAATATCAATAAGGTAAAGCTTTACTCTAATGTAAATAAAAATAGATTTTATTTTAAAATATTAAAACACTCTATCTTTAAATTCCAATCATAGTTTCATATGTTTATAATCATATAGTTATTTATAAAATAGACTTGAAAAGTTATATATCAAAATTCCAAATTACCAAAATATTAGAATTATAAAACATGCATTTATTTATTAACTTTAAAACAAAGCTTATCTATCTACAATATATACAAATATATATATATATATATACACACACACATTATAAATAGAAAACAAATTAAATTAGTTTTTAAAAGATAAAATCACCCATTTAAATATTTATTAAAGAAGATTATTAAATCAATTTATATTTATTATTAACAATATTATCAAATCTATTTAATTTTAACACAGATTATTAAATTGATATTGCCAAAAAATTTGGGATATCACAACATTTCATTTTAGTTATTTATATTTCTTCCAATATTAACTTTCAACATCTTATTAAATTCAATATTTTAATTATCGAAAATTATGGGTCGTTACACTCTCCCTCACTCAAAACTTTTCGTCCTCGAAAAGGCAAAGAAGGAATTAATATATTTTTGTAACGACCCGCATTTTTGACCGTTCAAGTCGACAAAACATACACACATGCCGACTCAAACAATCCAAAATACAGATAGTTATTGGGGTTAAGTAAGAAAGGAAAAGAAAGTACAGAAACAAACTCAGAATCTCGCTGTGGAAGGAACAAGATATAATAATAAAATAACAGTTCATGAAGCTGTTAAATAAATAAATTTGATTATTATTATACATCATAAATCAGAGTTACACACATATCAGAGATAATACAACAATGCAGCGGAAAAATAATACAGTAGTAGAATACAAATGATGTAATACCAAACTCCATCTTCGTCCTTCAGAATATATCTTCAACCTAATCTGAAATGCTCAGGCTGACCCGAGCGTAATGAAAAGACAAAACACTCGAGTCAGGACTAAAATATCTCATGTAGGTTAAATCGAATAAGTAAATATGAGTGTGACGGCGTCGGAGATGTTTACGGGATTTAGACACCTCCTATCCAGTGTTTAACGTGCGTGCATTAACTTAAGAGATGTTCGGGATTTCCATCTCCTAAGGATCCGTTAAACAATCTACTATGTAATAGAATACGCTATATACAATAATGTCTATCATAAAGTAAAATATCATTCCTAGCGTTAAGCCATGGCCCATTCCACCCTTAACATAGTTTATAAATGTCATAGTCTATACAGCACCGTAAGCCCCACCGTAAACTAGTGGTTATCAGAGGGTACCCCATAGGTATAACACAAATCAAAATCGTAGTGGTCGTGAATAGGATAATCAGTATGACAAGGTACATGAGGTGATACCAACTAGGATACTAGTAGTTGCGTGATCCGGACTGATGTTGAGCATAGCAGCTACTACCTCAACACCGCGAAACAACACTCCCAAATCAAAGGGGTGCACCCAAATCGAATCACAAAAGTAATAGATATGGTATCGAAGAAGTGTGTCCGCTAGAGGTGGCGAACCTCAATGGCCCGGCGCGGCTCCTGTTTTAGTCATGTCAGGGGTCATCCAAAATCGTTCTCTTTCTTCAGCTAACGCGTTCATCAAAACCATCCACTTCGTTCTGGATCAACACTCCGCATATATTAGTTATTAAAGTGGTTTCGGTATCGACAGAGAGTATGTCCATATCCGATCCCGGTCTCTTTAATAACTACGTAATTATTACACCGATTGGTCATTTAATAAACTTTCAAAATAGTTTATATTTCAAAATCAAAATATCATTGCCTTTTCAAAACCATATCAATACGATATCACTTTCACTTCAAATAAATCCATTTCCAAAATCATATCACTTTCCAAAGTTATATCGCTTTCGAAATCATAAGTCTTTTAAAATCAAAACACTTTGGAAATCAAAACCTTGAAATTCATAACACTTTGAAATCATAGCTTGAAATCATAACATTTTGGAATCCTTAACACTTTCCTCTTAAACAGTTTAGATATTAAAATTTGTATATATAGAAAATGGTTTATAAAATAAAATAGTTTATATAAAATAGTTATAAGTTAAAATAGTTTATAATATAATAATTTATATTAAAATGATTTATATAAGAATATAAGATTCGCTTTGAAACCATTTTGTATTCAAATTAGAATATACATCAAATTAAACATCCGTATTAAGTAGTTTACTTAATTTCTGGAACAATTCCAATTCAATAAACTTAGATTAATATTCGGATTTCACGAGTTCATTCAAGTATTACATTCCAAATCAATTTCAGTTCAGATCCTATTCAAATCAATTTTATCTTCAAATTTAATTCAATAGTTTCAATTTAGTTCAATTCACAAATTTCTTTAAATTTCAATTCAATTCCAAATTAATTAAATCTCAATTTCAAATTAATTTTCAATTCCAAACTCAAACTTGAAATATCATTTCATATAAATTTTCTTAGAAATATTCAGGGTTCGATTAAAAGTCCAACCTTTTAAAACAAATCAACTTTCAAAAATTTACGCCGTATTTCAATTTTTTTTACTTAAAAATCTAAACTTCGAATAATTAAACCATTTCAGTTACCAAGTTTAAATTCCAACCTTTCGAGCTTCAATTCAAAATAATTCAATTTCCGTAAATTGGATTTTTTCTTAAAATCAATTCATTTAAATAATTTCAATACAACTTTTAAAATCATTTAATTTAACCAACCCGGTGTTCGTATATAATTTTCTAACCTATGCCAAGTGGATAATTATTTCGATTTAATTTCAAGGATGGATATATGTCATTACAATCCAAATAGATGTCATAGGTATATATCATTTCAACCTATTTCTTAATTTATTCAAAATAATTCAGCTTACAGTTTTATGTGCAATAAACAATATACGGGATGATAGCATGATATATCAAAATAAATAAACAACCAATATTGACCAATAGCATCCATCACAACCAATCAACCATAAAGCCAATAACATTCACAAATTTCAAATTTTTACCATATCAGGTAATATACTGCCAATTAAATTTTAAATTTATTTAATGGTCAATTTAAATTCTATCAATTAATTCATATACTAATTTAAATGACAATTAAACCTACCAAACAATAGCCAATAAATTTCATATCACTTCAGAATATAAATTTAACTAACAAAAAATTATTTTAGTCTATTGTGAGCGTATAAACACTCACCTTTGATTTATCGACGATTTAAAACCCAAATAAAGGCCCAAATTTGAACAGTCTCAGAATCCAACCAAACTTGCTCCATGCTGTCCGGAATTTCGATACGAACGCAACGGAGAAAACCGTGCATGAATCCGAGCTCATATGCAAAAGTTATATACGTTAGAACGATTGAACATTTAAAATTTTAAATGATTAATTAATAATAATAATTAAAAAAAGAACGTATACCCTTTCTTCCATTCACGCACAGCATACCTGAGACCCACTTCACGCCGTTCATCCTCATCCACGCACGAGGCAAACGACGACCGGGCGTCGATCAACACCAGCTACCACGTGCGCCCCATCCTCCTCCACCAACGCGCCAAGATTCACCACCTCATTCGCCACCGTTTGCGCAAAATCCGAGAAAATATGTAACGACCCAGAATTTTGAACGAATTAAATTGAGAATATTTAATTAATTTTAAATATTTGAACGATGATTTAATTTGAATCCCCGATCTAACTTTAAATATGACGATTTAATTTTAAAATTTAATCTATTGTAAGTTGAATAAAAATTTGAATCTTTAATTTTAAGCCGAAGAAAAATATTTCGAAAGCTTTTAAAATTCGTATTGATGATACTGAAGGTAATAGAAACTTCAGGATTGTATTTTTTAGTGTTTCGTTCAGTTTTGAAATTTAATCGTTTAAATTGAATTTAAAAATAGCCGTCCGAGGCACAGTCTCGGAATTCGACGAAACCAGTTCCATTGGGTCTGTAATATCGAGTTATTACTGGATTTAAATTTTCGTAATTTTCGGAGTTGATATGTGAGCACACGATGAGTAAACGCGTTGAAATTAAATCGAGTTCAATTTAAATTTTAAATTTAATTATAAAACTGGTCACCTCAGCACGTTCTTCCCTAAACTCGCGCCTACTATCACGACGCGAGATCGTGCAACCCATACCCGAGAAATTTTAAAATAATCCCTCTCGTTCGAAATAAAATAAACCGAGTCTTCTTTCCTCTCGTCTGATTCAAAACAAAGAAAATTATCAAACAATGGCCGATACGAAATCAATTCATCCTCCTCTCCTACTCGTATCCACGAAACCAATTACCAAATCAAACAGGAACTCGCGCGCGTCATTTAAGGGTATAGGCGAAATCGTGAATCAAGCAGCGCGCGTCCTCTCGCGATCGAAGGTTAGGGGTTCGTGAAGGAGGCGGGTCGTGAGTCGTTTCGACTGAGGCTGGTTGTCGCGTTCTCGAGCACGCGACTTCGGAGGCGGCGATTTAGGGCATCGCGGCATCGCGGCGCCGTGGTGATCGAAGTGGATGGTGGGGGAGACGGAGACTTGGCACTCGACGAAGAAGAGGTTTCAATCTCAGGCTCGCGTTGTCATGGTGATGGCTGCGAATTCCTTCGAGGCAGTGGGTAGGGTTCGACGAAGTCCAAACTGCGAGATGAGGGTAATCTTGTTTTTTTTTTCCATTTCAATTTAATGTAATTTGTAAACATATATATATATATAATTAGAAGAAATTCTATACAGAAAGAAAAATAACTACCGCAAGTTTATACATATTCACACACAGTTCATTTATTTTATATAATATGCGTATATATATAGTGAATCAAGAAGTATATTTACAGTAAAATCTATGTATATACCTATATATATATATATATAGAATTTTTGAAATTGGATGTTTTAAATATTAAAGAATTTAAAATTAGAATTTTTTTTTATCCTATACAGATTGATTTAATTTTTAATGCATAATAAAGATATTTTTGAATGTATGTATATATAGGGTTTTGAAAGTTAAAATTTTAGTTAAATAAATTACTTCTTTTATTAAAAATAATTTATTAAGATAACTTATGAGATTTATGAATTTATTTCAATTGTTAGTTACCAAATTTATTTTTAAAAGGGGAACTTGGTTAAATTTTAATTTTTGGTAAGAAAAGGAAATTTAATTAAATATATTAAAGGAATTCGTTAGTCAGAATAAAATCACTCGTGAATCGAAAATTATCAAAAGAAAATTTATTATTTGATCTGTTCAAATATTAATGAATTTGTATAATATTTATACAAGGTCTATAAACCGAGAAATCAAGCCAAATTGAAACGGAATTGGGAATGCAAAATTAAAAGCTAAGGTGAGATTTTTTTCTCACTCAAATGAAGTTGGATTTTGATTGACTGATTGATTGCTGTTTGTATTAGATATAGTAGGATATATCTATATATATAGAAATATATACATATTGGCATATGTATATATTGGATTGATGATTTCCCGCCTCGTATAGCGGATGAGACCCTATTGCGCCGTTAGTAAGCGGATTATTTTTATAAAACCCATATACCGCGATAATTCCGTACTGGAGCGGAATTGGTATTGTGCTAACATCTTTGGATGCAGGGAAACAGGTTGGAGGGATCCAACTGGATTCCTCACCAGTATTTATTTATTTACAGATATTGTGGTATATTCTGTCATCATATTGATATATGATGTTTGTTGTTGTGATTGACTAATTGGTGCTGTTGCATCATCGGATTCAAATTTTGAAGTTTAAAAATAAGGACTTTTACTTTAAAAGGATTTTAAAAGTGATCTTTGAAAATATACGTTTATTTAAATTGTTGAATTGATTTATTTTAAATAAATAAACATTAAAACTTTAAAGTTATAAAAAGTTAAGATTTTGTGAATTTTAACCAAAAAGTAATTTCTTTTGAAATAAAGAGTTAAGAAATTTATAAAATGGTTTAATTGGAATTTTTAAGGTATTAAAAACAATGTATATAAAAGATGTACAAAAATAGATATTTATAAATTTAAAATATTGGGATTGTAAGACAAGTTTCTATAAGTGTAAAATGAAGTAAAAATGGAATTTCATAAGTTAATGAAATCTGGAAATTTTAATTTTGTAAAGTTTAAAGGAACGATTTCTTTTAAAATAAATGAATGATAAGTTATTAACTAAAAATATGGACTTGTGATATTTATATCGAGTTATAAATGGAATTTGTTAATAAAAGGAATTTATAAATCGAAGTTGTTATTAAAAGAGAAATAGAATTTATAAACGTGTTTATAAATTCGAAATCAATTGGATTTGATAAAGTAAATATAGGAGATTATCAAAGAAGATATATTCGCGATTTTGGATAGCGAATTTTTATTGAAATAAATGTGTAGAAAAGATTTAAATATGGTTAAGTGAAGTATATTCACGATTTTGGACAGTGAATATATTTTTGAAGTAGAATGGATATGGTTTTGGGAAAGCGATATTATAAAAATGAAGTAATTGTTTTAAAAGATGTTTTAAAAAGTGTTAAGTATCGAATACATAGATTTCAACATTCATTGTTGAAATAGACGTTTTCGAAAAAATAGGGAAATGGTAGACTATAACACTATTGTTATAGTAGATGATTTCCGAAAGGAAATGTTTTATATAGTATTGGGATTTACATATCTATCTTAAAATTCGAATCCCTATACTAGTGATTTTGAGTCGTTCGTAACGACGTTTTACGTAACATTCGTTTTGACTCAAATAAATGTGCTTAAGAGAATGATTTCCTTAAAGAATGAAATGTATACTTAATATTGATTTAAGTATATCGAATATTTTCCAAGTGTTGAAAATAAATGATTTGTGAATTACTTATAATTAAATAAGTATGGAAATGCTTTTCCAATATGAAATGAACGTTTTGAGAATTTATCTTTGTAAAGATAAATTGAATTTGAATATTGAAATCGATTGAAAATCGTATATCAGTAGATATTTTGAAAGATATAAATTCAATATGGAATTTATAAAAGAAATGGAAATCCGTTTTAAAGAATAAATATTGATTTATTTTTGAAGTGTGGAAATTTTATATCTAGTAAAGATATTTTTGAAGATGAAATAATTTGGGAAAATTATTTGGAATCTGATGATGTTGCGCATCTTTATTGATAGTTAAATAACCGACTATCAATAAATACCTTGAATGGTATTTGTTGTGATTGGATGAATTTGAATGCCACACTTGTTTTTAAATAAGCGCTCACTATTCGGGTTAGCCGGGAAAGGACCATGGGGTCGTATAACCCATTCCGAATATGTGATACGTCGTTATGAATTGCATTCGAAGACCGGTGTTGAAGACCGGATATTTTTGAAAACGGAAGGATTACCGTCGAGTTACTCTACATCGGCTGATCTCCAGTTTAGAGGTTTTATCACCCTTAGTGACGGGAAGTCCGGACGTGATTAGAAATTTATCTGGATATGCAAGGGCTTCGTGAGAAGTGCCTTCGGTTCTGTTCGATCCCGGAACAGACTTGTATGGATTGTATGTCTGACGTTACAATTTGAGATATAAAGCTGATTTCTTTCAAATACATTTCTGTTGGTGGCGGAGAATTTATTCTCTTAGCTTAACACCCTTCTCTGAGACGTACGAGCTCAGAGGTTATGTAGTTGAAATTTATCAGCGATATATTCCCAATTTGGTAACGTGGCATACTAAGTGTTGCTGTGAAATGATCAGTGTTTGATCATTTGTGATATGATCATTTGTTTGATCTAATATCTTTGTGATCATAGGTTGATCATTTTGTTTGACCCGAAGCATGGCTTTGTAGAAAGCGTAGCTTTGTGGACGAGACTTCGTCGAGCCTCACACCCCGGAAATGGTCGAAACAGGAAGGATGCAGCAAGGTTCTAGGGAGTAGCGCCCCATAGTGTATGTCATTCCTTCTGGATAAAGGTGGTATCATGGTATGGAGCCCAGATACTTAACCTCTGTGGTTGCTGCAAATTTATTACTTTGTGGTTGTTGCGAATCGGGGATCCTCGGGAAGATTGGTGACGATCGGGGGATGGCATACGCGTGTCAGTAGTTACCTATTTTTGCAGAGGTAACCCGGCCTTGTGTTGGCAGAGATCTTACCGTAATGTTAGGTTATTTCTCGGGTCGTCTATTCCAGGGACATACCCATCGTGGAAAAGGAAGTTCCTTAGCCTGACCATTTGTTGGAAATCCAAAGAAACAATACGAGCCTTTACGATTTCAATTGTATAACCTGTCTCCTCAGGAGGCAGCTATAGCAGGCATAATATAATGGTACCTATGCTGGCTAAGATTTATATTCTACTTTTGAAATGATTTTCCACTATGCACTAATAATAATATCAAAAATGATTTGATTTTGCGTAGTAAGCATCTTTGACTAACATAAGAAGAAATATCCTCCAAGTCTGCGTTTGCATTGTGTGTGTGGTGGGAGGTCTTATGGTAGTTTCATTTTCCAAAAGCATTGCGAATTTGTTTTATTTTCTTTGTGAAAAATAACTGTTTTACGATCTCACGCCAGTCACCATGACTGACTCGGAGTTTATTGTTTCCCTTCTAAACTCTGGGTGCCCACCAATTTCCACACGGGCAGCCTAGAGTTATATTATCAGGATATTCTGGATATTCTGGAGCTTTGGAAGAAAGCTGGATGATGAGACGTAGTATTTGTATCTAATAATATTTATTCCGCTGTGTATTCTGTATGAGGACAAGTTTATATAACTGTCCATTGTATGCATATTGACTCTGATTGATGTATGTATAAACTGATATAGTTCTTTGTTTTAAAAGACTAGTGTTTATCTATTATATATTGTTCCGCTGTGATATGTGAGATTCTGATATTGTTTTCTGCTTCTGATGTTGTTCTTCTTTTTTCTTTCTTCTTCCTCTTTCTTTTTCTTCTATCTTCTTCTTCTACCTTTTTCTTCTCTTTAAAACCATAACTTTTCGGGTTTTCGGCATGCGATGGCTCGGCAGTCGATAAAGTGAGTATCGATGTCGAATTTTCGAAAGTCGAAAATTTCGGGATGTTACAAAATACGTCCATGCTTCCAAGCCAGATTCTGGCGAATCCGTGGCGTAATAGCATAGATCAACCGTATGGATTTGAAGAGCTCGTCGAGATCTACACTTTTGCTTTTGGAATTTTTCGATTTCGTTGAACGGATTGAGAGATATTAAGGAAAGAAGATCGGCAATTTCTGACCATGGAATAGGTGGCGGCCATGATTTGAAATTAGGGTTTTTGAAATAAGATAATAATGAAACTGTCTTGGTTTTTGTTTGTATTTATATAGGTAGGTCCAAAATCGTCTGAACTCCAATCGAGACGTGCCGCCAGGCGTTTATAAGGTTTTACCCATATTCCGAACGCAATGGAACTAGTCCCAAGGCCTAATTCAATCGTACGTGAAAGATAGCTTTTGAAGTCGATTATTTTAATTAAATTCGAAATTAAATTTCTACGCGTTTCAAGCTCGCACGGCCAAACGACAAGTCCGATTGCTACGAAAATTGAAACCTTACAATAATTCACTATTACGGATCCGATGAAACTGGTTTCGTCGAAATCCGAGACAGTTGTAAAAATGGCTATTTCTACTCTTTAATTTCAATATAAAATTCCCAATTTTAAATTATTAACTTTTAAATCAAATTTCAATTGTTCACAAATTTCATTTTTAATTTCACAGTAATTAACAATCTTTTACAGTGCAGTTTTCCATTATAAATCCAGTATAAAAGATTACATTAGATTCAGCTTTCAGTTATATTGTAATACAAATTCAAGTTATTTAATTCCAATTGAATTCTTTTATTTCGATTTACACTTTCATTATTGAATCAACCATTTACTTATACATTATTATCAATAGTTTATAATTCATTTACTTTCATTTTCTTCAACTATCATCTTATTTAAATTCACAGTAATATTAAACTACATTCATTTACGTTGATTTCAATATTATAACTTCAATATTAAATGTAACGTTTTATTTATTTCGTTGTTTACAATCAAATTCAATTCGTTTCAATTACTTGTTACACTCAAATTTAAATCTTTACTTACGTTCAATTACAAGTTAACATCTTTATCAAATTACAGTTTCAGTTATTATCTAATTTCAATCAACTGTAATATTAAGTTACATTTATTTATATTAGTTTCAATAACATAAAATTCCACTATTAAATCTACCATTTTATTTATTCTTTGTTTACAATCATAACCAATTTGGTTTACAATCAAATTCAATTCATTATTTAAATTCAATACAAGTTAACATCCATATTTAATTTACAAATAAGTTATTTCAGAATTCAGTTTTGTATTTTAACTTGTAATTCACATCTAACAACACAAAATTTTATTTCCTTCGGATTTTTATCCATTTTTTTTTAATTCGTATTTTCAAAGTGTTAAAAATACAGGTCGTTACATTCTCCCCCACTTAAAACTTTTCGTCCTCGAAAAGGAACGGAGAAGGGAAAACCATCATTTAGATATAATTCATTCAAAATATTCGACTTATTTGCAGAATTTAGTTATAGGATTTTTAAAATCTCAAAATTTTCTAACTCCCGGATTTTTGAAAAATTTCGGCAGCACCTCCTTTACGCGGCTAGGACCAAAAAATTTCACAGTGGTAATAATTGCATGATATACATCTCATTACAAGAATGAGGCATCCCAAAACATGAGGAACACAATAATATACCACAACATAAACTGTAATCCGAGAACGTACCTTTTATTAAGCGTTTATTAGCATTTTAACTTACATTTTGCATTTAACGCAGAAGCGAGCTCCACAAGCGAAGCGCAACCCTTTGCTACCTACTAAAATACTCAACAACCAAGTGAGAATCATGCATATGAAAATAGATCGATATGCTTAGCATATACAACATATATACAACGTATTTAACTTCAAAACTGAAAATTTTAAATTTAGGACAGCGAACAAATCTCAGTTTTTGGTCACCTAAACGATAAAATTTTAAAATGGAATCTAAATAAACGTTGTTGCATTCGTTTCAGGCTTTCCGGAATGTCCAAAATCATCAAATTCTGACCATCCATTCAAAAGTTACGGCCGTTTTACTAAATGGATACGCCTCAGCCTGTGGAATGAATTGCGCAGGTCAGCGACGTTCACTCACGTTTTCGACCCTATAATGACAGAAAAACACAAAACATTTAAAACAAAAGTTTTATCTTAAGCTCTAAGCTTTACAGAAAGGGCAAGATCGTCAAAATCCGATAAACCAGTAAAAAGTTATGGTGAAAATACTAAGGGTATATGCTACTGATTTTGCTTCCTTATTACACAGGCCAACGAGAAGATTCAAATTTTTAACTAAGTAAATGAAGGAATTTCTCAAGACACTCTAAACAAAAGTCGTGCTACAGTTTCTAAGTTTTCCGAAAAGTCTAATATCGTCGAATTTCGTCCAGCCATTTAAAAGTAATGGTTGTTTTTGTTTCAGCATATATTGGACAATTTTGGATTTTTCCAAAATTTTGCTTTTATTATTTCAAAGTACAAACCATCAAACTTCGAATTTTCTAAAGAAACAATCATAAACACAAAGTCCTTTATTTTCTTATTTATCCAGGAAATATGTTTACATTCGATTTGTTTCCGATTTATTCAAGTTTGTTTCATTCATAATTTAAATTCAAGTCAATTTGCTTCAATTTAATTTGAATTCAATTATATTTAATTTCACTTTGATTCAAATTTGAATTTAATTATTTAAAATTTTTATTTCGTTTATTCAATTCCATTTACACTAATGAATTCTATTTAATCAATTACCATCCATCTAACAACCAATGCATATCAAACATTAACATCCATCCAAAATCTACACTAAATCAATTATACATTTCCAAGTCAAAATTTTAATTTCATACACTTCCAAGTTTATCGACATTTAGTTTTATTCAAATTTAATTAGTTTCCATTTACTAATTTTATATTTAATTAATTTTATATTTAATTCATTTTACAACTTAAATTTCCTTTATATTTACAACTATCAATAGATCTTCACATTTTATTATTCGCAATCACACTTGTATATTATTCATTTACTTATCCTTATTAGCATTTTAAACTTTTTAAGTATTTGGTAAGTTATAGCTATGCAAATAGAATGTAGTTAAACAATATACAACTTCTTTTCATTCAATTTGAGTGTTATACCTATTAAATAAATTTCCAATTTATTATTTTCCAAATTAAGGGTTACTACTACAATTTTAATTTTTTTTTTAACACTTAAATTCAATTTCACCTTTTCAATTCATAAGTTTCTAACAATTCAAGATTTACTTTAGTTTAGTAATTAAAATCATTCCTTATTAGAGAACTTAAGAATTTCAACTCTGGTTTCATTTCAAATCAAGTTTGGAATAATATATACTTATATTAATGTATATCAAGTCATACTATAGAGAATACAAAATAAAATTCGATTTTAATCAAAACAGGGTTTAGAAAAAAGCTATTAAGTGATCTCCCCCACTTGGACTCTCAGAAATAAACGTTGATGATGCGTGCACTCATCACCGAAATCATTCTCTAGTGTCAAGAGGGGAGTATAACACTTACTTCATTTGAAAATCCTTTGAAAATAAATTCTAATCGAATATACTATCATATAATACTTATATTATACATTTCAAATTTTTGCTAATAAATTTTCAAAACACCGGAATTTAAATTCTCCATCTTAATTTAAATTCATTTTTATTTTATTTTATTTACCATTTATATTCATTGTCAATCATATTTACAAGTTTCATTTCTTAAAATCATCCAATAGTCAATAGTTAGAAATATTGACTAATCAACAATTAACGATGATAATCTAATATTATCATCTCCTAACTACCAATACAATCAAAATTTATAAATTTTCAAGATAATTCTTTTGTATATAAAATATAATTCAAAACAATATTATGTCAGTTTGTTCTATTCGAGTGTTTAGAAATCCCTATCGATGCCTTGGCGTCCCAAGTACCGACCAGAATTCTTAAATACTCAACGAAACAAATTAACACAATATAAAATCATTTTTATATCAAAATTACACATACGCTCTCTCATATACACTCAAACTCATTCATAAGGTTTAACCCTATTTCAATGAGTTATTCCCCACTAGAGCCAAGGCAATCTAAACCAAAGCTCTGATACCAACTGTAACGACCCGCATTTTTGACCGTTCAAGTCGATAAAACATACACACATGCAGACTCAAACAATCGAAAATAAAGATAGTTACTGGGGTTAAGTAAGAAAGGAAAAGAAAGTACAGAAACAAACTCAGAATCTCGCATCGAAAGGAACAAGATATAATAATAAAATAACAGTTCATGAAGCTGTTAAATAAATAAATTTGATTATTATTATACATCATAAATCAGAGTTACACACATATCAGAGATAATACAACAATGCAGCGGAAAAATAATACAGTAGTAGAATACAAATGATGTAATACCAAACTCCGTCTTCGTCCTCCAGAATATATCTTCAACCTAATCTGAAATGCTCAGGCTGACCCAAGTGTAATGAAAAGACAAAACACTCGAGTCAGGACTAAAATATCTCATGTAGGTTAAATCGAATAAGTAAATATGAGTGTGACAGCGTCGGAGATGTTTACGGGATTTAGACACCTCCTATCCAGTGTTTAACGTGCGTGCATTAACTTAAGAGATGTTCGGGATTTCCATCTCCTAAGGATCCGTTAAACTATCTACTATGTAATAGAATACGCTATATACAATAATGTCTATCATAAAGTAAAATATCATTCCTAGCGTTAAGCCATGGCCCATTCCACCCTTAACATAGTTTACAAATGTCATAGTCTATACAGCACCGTAAGCCCCACCGTAAACTAGTGGTTATCAGAGGGTACCCCATAGGTATAACACAAATCAAAATCGTAGTGGTCGCGAATAGGATAATCAGTATGACAAGGTACATGAGGCGATACCAACTAGGATACTAGTAGTTGCGTGATCCAGACTGATGTTGAGCATAGCAGCTACTACCTCAACACCGCGAAACAACACTCCCAAATCAAAGGGGTGCACCCAAATCGAATCACAAAAGTAATAAATATGGTATCGAAGAAGTGTGTCCGCTAGAGGTGGCGAACCTCAATGGCCCGGCGCGGCTCCTGTTTTAGTCATGTCAGGGGTCATCCAAAATCGTTCTCTTTCTTCAGTCAACGCATTCATCAAAACCATCCACTTCGTTCTAGATCAACACTCCGCGTATATTAGTTATTAAAGTGGTTTCGGTATCGACAGAGAGTATGTCCATATCCGATCCCGGTCTCTTTAATAACTACGTAATTATTACATCGATTGGTCATTTAATAAACTTTCAAAATAGTTTATATTTCAAAATCAAAATATCATTGCCTTTTCAAAACCATATCAATACGATATCACTTTCACTTCAAATAAATCCATTTCCAATATCATATCACTTTCCAAAGTTATATCGCTTTCGAAATCATAAGTCTTTTAAAATCAAAACACTTTGGAAATCAAAACCTTGAAATTTATAACACTTTGAAATCATAGCTTGAAATCATAGCTTGAAATCATAACATTTTGGAATCCTAACACTTTCCTCTTAAACAATTTAGATATTAAAATTTGTATATATAGAAAATGGTTTATAAAATAAAATAGTTTATATAAAATAGTTATAAGTTAAAATAGTTTATAATAAAATAATTTATATTAAAATGATTTATATAAGAATATAAGATTCGCTTTGAAACCATTTCGTATTCAAATTAGAATATAATCAAATTAAACATCCGTATTAAGTAGTTTACTTAATTTCTGGAACAATTCCAATTCAATAAACTTAGATTAATATTCGGATTTCAAGAGTTCATTCAAGTATTACATTCCAAATCAATTTCAGTTCAGATCCTATTCAAATCAATTTTATCTTCAAATTTAATTCAATAGTTTCAATTTAGTTCAATTCACAAATTTCTTTAAATTTCAATTCAATTCCAAATTAATTAAATCTCAATTTCAAATTAATTTTCAATTCCAAACTCAAACTTGAAATATCATTTCATATAAATTTTCTTAGAAATATTCAGGGTTCGATTAAAAGTCCAATCTTTTAAAACAAATCAACTTTCAAAAATTTACGCCGTATTTCAATTTTTTTTACTTAAAAATCTAAACTTCGAATAATTAAACCATTTCAGTTACCAAGTTTAAATTCCAACCTTTCGAGCTTCAATTCAAAATAATTCAATTTCCATAAATTGGATTTTTTTCTTAAAATCAATTCATTTAAATAATTTCAAAACAACTTTTAAAATCATTTAATTTAACCAACCCGGTGTTCGTATATAATTTTCTAACCTATGCCAAGTGGATAATTATTTCGATTTAATTTCAAGGATGGATATATGTCATTACAATCCAAATAGATGTCATAGGTATATATCATTTCAACCTATTTCTTAATTTATTCAAAATAATTCAGCTTACAGTTTTATGTGCAATAAACAATATACGGGATGATAGCATGATATATCAAAATAAATAAACAACCAATATCGACCAATAGCATCCATCACAACCAATCAACCATAAAGCCAATAACATTCAAAAATTTCAAATTTTTACCATATCAGGTAATATACTGCCAATTAAATTTTAAATTTATTTAATGATCAATTTAAATTCTATCAATTAATTCATATACTAATTTAAATGACAATTAAACCTACCAAACAATAGCCATTAAATTTCATATCACTTCAGAATATAAATTTAACTAACAAAAAATTATTTTAGTCTATTGTGAGCGTATAAACACTCACCTTTGATTTATCGACGATTTAAAACCCAAATAAAGGCCCAAATTTGAACAGTCTTGGAATCCAACCAAACTTGCTCCATGCTGTCCGGAATTTCGATACGAACGCAACGGAGAAAACCGTGCATGAATCCGAGCTCGTATGCAAAAGTTATATACGTTAGAACGATTGAACATTTAAAATTTTAAATGATTAATTAATAATAATAATTAAAAAAAGAACGTATACCCTTTCTTCCATTCACGCACAGCATACCTGAGACCCACTTCACGCCGTTCATCCTCATCCACGCGCGAGGCAAACGACGACCGGACGTCGATCAACACCATCTACCACGTGTGCCCCATCCTCCTCCACCACCGCGCCAAGATTTGCCACTGTAGGATCTAGATTAACCCTAGAGGGGGGGTGAATAGGGTTATCGCAAATTTTCTCAAATTAAATGCGGAAACAATCAGCAGATAAATAAATATGCAGTAAAGTAAATCACACACAAATTTACCCAGCTTCGGCAACCCCTGCCTACTGCTGCATTCCCAGATTTCTATTAGAATTAAACAGTCTCCCGCTTACAAACACTCTGACAGACTCGCAGACACTCGCTCCCGCTCACAAACACTCCTACAGACTCGCACACCCTGCTCCGCCTATAGAGTTTCGTTTACTCGCAAACTCTGCTCCCGCCTATAGAGCTTTGCAAACTCGCAGCCTCCCTGCTCACTGAACTAATTCTAACTAGACAATCTGACAACATCTAAACCCTAGGTGGTGATTGACTCTAACCGGACTTTGAAAAATATAAACTGAAATACAAAATACAGTTTGAACCCTAGGGCAAAATATAAATCGACAGTTTAAAAAACTTTTGCCCTCAAATGAACTTGGCCTAAAAATAGATTAATAAAACCTGGCCCAAATTTAAAACCTTTAAAACTAAATTAAATCCTATTAAAAAACTTAAACCCTAATTAATTTAACCCTTCAAAAATAGGCCGGCCCCTTATTTTATTTCAACTAATATCGGCCCGCTTCTTATTTCTTTGATCAACAATATCTCTGGCCCCGATCCTTTTCTTTGCTCTGGAAAAATAAATGGCGGCTCGTTCCTTCGATCTGGAAATTTAGGGCTTGGCCTCGTTCGTTCTTTCGATGCTTGCTAGGGCTTTCGTTCCTCTTGCGCTCTGATCTGTGAGCTTTGTATGTCGAAGCACGTGATTGTTTCGATCGATTGTTGGATGTTTCTGATGTTGCCTGGTTCGATCGATTTCGAGATGAATTCTTTGTTGGCTGCTTCGATGGAGTTCGACAGTTGCTTCAGGTTTGGTTTTTATCACTGTTGCTCTTCGATTTTGTATTCGAACTCTTATGCTTTATTGTTGTCGGTGATGATTGGGTTTTCTCTGATTTTCACCACACCTCGTCAATGATGATTTGGGTCTCCTTATATAGGCGTCTGATTTGGTTTACGTGATATTCACGTTGTTGAAACTTTCCTGTTTTAAGCTCCGATATATTTGGGAATTCCTTCACGAGCACGGTTTCGATTTCGAACG
The DNA here is from genome assembly GCA_030737815.1 of Allium fistulosum. NCBI lineage: Eukaryota > Viridiplantae > Streptophyta > Magnoliopsida > Asparagales > Amaryllidaceae > Allium > Allium fistulosum. The sequence goes on from CM060902.1 coordinate 1,533,500,235, forward strand.
TGCGATCTTTGATTTTTATTCCATAAACTTTCCAAAAATAATTTTTGACCGTTTCTCTGATTTTTTAAAAAAAACTTCCTGTTTTCAAACACATGATTTCGGCATTGACATTTTTCTTCTCTGACCTTCTGCCTGTTTATCTGTGATACTTGTTTGAACTTCTGATGCTGTTCATTTTTCTTCTTCACTGGTCATTGTTGTTTTTGTACTGCTATTTTGTATGTGACTGTAGCTTGTATTCTCTGATGTTTAACTTGATTTGATCTATGTTTATTGTTTTCATGCCGATGGTCTTTGTAGCTACTGCACTTGTCTGGTCATGCATTTTGCTTGACCTGTTGTAGTTGTTCATATGCCACTGTGTACATTCTTGTTGTTGTACTTGAGTCATCTTCTCTGTTGAACTGCATTGATGAACTTGATCATGTTATACTTGAACTTGTTGCATTGCTGTTGTCCTGTAACTTTTGTAATTTTCTTGATTCAGTTGCCATTGTGGTCTCTTGAGTCTTTCATTTCAGTCTTCATATATGACTTTGGTCTGGTTGTATGTATTGCTTGAAGTCATTGATGACATTTGTTGTTGTTTCACTGAAGTTTGAACTTGAGCTACTCTGGTCACTTGAGTCTGTTGCCTTTGAGTATCTGGACTTGATTTTATTCATTCTTATGCTATGTAGTTGTGTTGTAGTTGCATGTTTGATCTTTGATCCCTGACTTCATGCATCCCTGACCTGTGACTTCACGTGTGTTCATCCCTGACCTGTTTTGCTTCACTACATAGCATATTCTCTTTTGTATATAGTTTGTACAGTCATGCTGCTTCATGTGTATCTCACTTCACTGTGTACACTTTGATTCTGTTTGTTGTCCAGTTGTACTTGTCTTGTTGAACTTGTACATGCATTTGCCTTGTTGCAGTTACACTTTGAATTTTGATCGAGGCCATTTGCATTTGTGTTGAATCTAACTTTGATTTGACCTTGTGCACTCGAGTTGGCGAGGCAGTGCACACGTGCATACGTGTGTACTGCAGCCACTCGTAATTCCCTGTCCCTGATATAAATACTGATATGCACAGATACTACACAATCAAAGATGATGACGTTTAACCCATATATCTGAGACAGCTTTAAAACAAATTTTATATTTTTGCAAATTAAATTCGTTTCTGTTCAGATTACTGCTGTAAATTTTCAATTATACAGGTACACAGGAGATAAGACAAACACTGAAGCTGGACAATGCAGATGAGTGATTGAGTGATGTAGTGAGGTTGTTACTGTAAAATCGAATTGTGATGTATTCAGAAATTGTACAGTTATAGTGAGAGTCAGAATTTGTACTATTCAAAATTTGTAATAAAAGATTGCTTGAATAAAATTACAGTTTTAATTCAAACTCTGTTTTGATAAAATTTCTGTTATTTCTGTATATGTATAATCTGTAAACACATCTAAAATACGATATATATAGTTTGTTATCATCAAACACTAAACACACATCAAACAATCTCCCCCTTTTGATGATGACAAATATATATTAAAGATTTTGAAATTCCAGTAGATGTGTTTAAACATGAGATATTTAGCTCCCCCTACATGTATGCTCCCCCTACAACTGAGACCACTCCCTATTTAGAAGATTTTGGAAATTACAGACGAATAGAAGAGCTATAGAAAATAACTAACAACATTTAGCAAATTTGGTAAATAAATATTCTAGAAATACTTATTTTCTTATCAAAATCTCTTCCTTCTCCCCCTTTTGTTATCATCAAAAGACTGACAAAAAATAATGAAACAGTAGGGGAAAACAAATGGAAAAAACAGGGAAAAACCATAATATATCATAACAAGATAACAATTTCCACATTTTAGAGAATGGATCGATGATTTGGTTTTTATAATGAGAAGAGAGATGTTTTCTTCTATTTATTATAATTTTAAAAAGATTAGACATTTAAGCACAAAAAAAAATAAGCACTTACTAATCACGCATAACCATAAGGACTTTTAAATGGGATTAGCAGTTACTCATTAGTTATCAAGCTCCATCCATGCATAACCATAAGGACTTTTAAATGAGAATGGAGTGATGATAACCTCTAATGATCCATCCATGCATAACCATAAGGACTTTTAAATGAGAATGGATGCATAAGGAATATTTTAAGATTTTCTTTGATTTTTCCTTTTTAATTTAAAGAGCAATTCACTCTTCTCATTTTTCAAAACCATTATGAATGATAGAAAGATGGTAGAAATAGAAATGGTCGTGGAATAAGTTACCAAATTAATTATATTATGAAATTTCATAAACCAAACGTATTTCCACTACTGAATACCATATTCGAATCAATCTTTGAATGATATCCAAAACAGGTTTGAATTCTAGAAATTGAAGTTGAAAATAAATATCCAAGAATATTTCAACCAAAAATTGAAAAATGATTAGTCAATTTCCATAATACCCAAATCCAAATGTAATCTGGAAAATCTGTCTTCGGGGAGGGGTTTTGTGAAAATATCAGCAAGTTGATTCTCAGTTGAAATGAATTCAATGCAAATGTTTTCCCTAGCAATGTGATCTCTAAGAAAGTGGTGTCTCACATCAATATGTTTCGTGCGTGAATGATGAACAGGATTATTAGACAAGTCTATTGCACTTTTACTATCACATTTTACTGGAACTAGTTTAAAAACTAAGCCAAAATCAGAAAGAGTTTGCATCATCCATAAAATTTGAGCACAACAACTTCCTAATGCGATATATTCTGCTTCAGTGGTGGATAATGCAACACAATTCTGTTTTCGACTTGACCATGAAACTAATGAATGTCCTAGCATGAAACATGTCCCACTTGTGCTTTTCCTGTCAACTAGTGAACCCGCATAATCAGCATCAGAATAACCAACTAAATCAAAATTTTCACAAGAAGGATACCATAGTCCAAATTTGTGTGTGTGTGAAAGATATCTCAAAATTCGTTTAGTGGCTTTCAAATGTGATTCTTTAGGGTTAGATTGAAAACGTGCACACAAACACACAGAAAACATAATATCGGGTCTAGAAGCAGTAAGATAGAGAAGTGAACCGATTATCCCTCGATATTTCTTCTGATCAACCGAAACTCCTTTCTCGTCCTTATCTAACTTTGTTGATGGGCTCATAGGAGTTTTCATCGGTTAGAGTTCTCTACTCCAAATTTCTTCAACAGTTCCAATACATACTTGGATTGTGAAATGAAGATACCATCACTGCTTTGCTTGATTTGAAATCCAATGAAATATTTCAATTCTCCAACCAAGCTCATCTCGAATTTAGCCTGCATGACTTGTTCAAATTTCTCACACAAGAGTTCATTAGTAGCACCATAAATGATATCATCCACATAAATTTGAACAATCAACAAATCACTTTCTTTATGTAATAAAAACAGTGTCGTGTCAGCACTTCCCTTTTTAAAGCCATTTTCCAAAAGATATGTACAAAGACAGTCATACCAAGCTCTAGGAGCTTGCTTAAGACCATATAATGCTTTTTCTAGCTTATACACATGATTTGGAAAATCGTGATTTTCAAAACCAGGGGGTTGTTCAACAAATACTTCTTCTTTCAAATCACCATTTAGAAAGGCACTTTTTACATCCATTTGTTTAAGTTTGAAACCTTTATAACATGCAAAGCTCAGCAAAATCCTAATGGCTTCTAACCTAGCAACTGGAGCAAATGTTTCATCAAAATCTATGCCTTCTATCTGGTTATATCCTTTTGCGACCAACCTAGCTTTGTTTCTAATTACATTTCCAGATTCATCAAGTTTATTTTTAAACACCCATTTAGTTCCAACAACTGGATATTCATCTGGCCTAGGAACTAATTTCCAAACTTTATTTCTCTCAAATTGATTAAGTTCATCTTGCATTGCTAAAATCCAACTTTCGTCATTAAGGGCCATTTCAACAGAATTAGGTTCAATTTCAGAAATAAAACCACTATGGCAACAGAATGCACACAAATTTTTATCAAATGAAGAGCGAGTACGTATACCTTCCGTAGGGTCACCAATAACCAATTTAGGAGGATGATTGGATTTGAATTTTAATTTATCAACAGTCCTATTTTCAGCTTTCTCACGAGATGTTCCATCTTCAATGCCTTCTTGATCTACCCCATCGTCAGTAGCTTTTTCAGTTGTCCTTTCCAGATCCGATTCATCGAATTTCACATTGATTGATTCAACAATTGTCTTTGTTCGTTTGTTGTAAATCCTGTAAGCCTTACTCCTTGTTGAGTAGCCCATAAAGATTCCTTCATCAGCCTTTGATTCAAATTTACCAAGTTGATCACCTGTGTTAAGAATAAAACAAGGACATCCAAATACTCGAAAATAAGAAATGTTAGGTTTCCGCTCATGCCACAATTCATAAGACGTTTTGCCAAGTATTGGTCTAATCATCACTCTATTCATTATGTAGCATGAAGTATTTACTACCTCTGCCCAAAAAGTTAGAGGTAGTTTATACTTATTCAACATGGATCTAGCCAATTCTTGCAAAGTATGATTTTTCCTTTCAACTACCTCATTTTGTTGAGGCGTTCGTGGAGCAGAAAATTCATGTTTTAAACCATTTTCATAACAGAAATTTTCAAATTCCAAATTTTCAAATTCGCCCCCATGATCACTTCTTATAGTTTTAATTGAAACTCCTTTTTCATTTTGAACAAGTTTTGCGAACTTTGAAAAATAATCAAAAGATTCAGACTTTTTGGCTAAGAAATAGACCCATGTAAATCTAGAGTAATCATCAACCAATACATAACAATAACGTTTTCCATTTAAGCTAGCAATTTCATTTGGACCAAATAAATCCATGTGAATTAATTCAAGGACCCTAGAAGTGCTAACAATGTTTTTAGGGTGAAATGACGATCGACTAAGTTTGCCTAAGGAACATGCTTTACACATTTTATCGTTTTTAAATTTTTGATGTGGTAACCCTCTGACTAATTCTTTTGTTTCAAGTTTTTCTAAGAGGCCCATGCTAGCATGTCCAAGTCTCCTATGCCATAAAGATGCCTCTTCGTCAGTGGCTACCAAACATCTAGAAATATTTAGATTATCGAACGAAAGCGAGTAAACATTTCCTTTTCTTTTGCCCATAAAAATAATGTTATCAGAAGATTTATCAATGATTTTGCAAGTATCACTATCAAAAGCTACATTCATGCCTTTGTCACATAGTTGACTAATAGAAATAAGATTGTGACGTAGATTATCAACGTATAAAACATTAGTCAAGAAAAAAGTTCCGTTACCTACTTCACCTTTACCGATAATCTTACACTTGCGATTGTCTCCCATGATCACATTTCCACCTTTGAAATTTTATAGGTTAAGGAACTTTGATTTATCACCTGTCATATGTCTAGAACAGCCAGAATCTAGAAACCATTCTTGTTGTTCCTTAGCCCGCCAACAGATCTCACTAGATTCCTCTGAGCTTGCTTCTGAATCTGATTTTCCCATAAGACACAAGTTAGTCTCCTCTGGGCTATCACTCGAAGCTTCCTCTTCTTCGTGTGTCACCTTCAAAGTATGCCAGATTTCCTGTGCTGTTTTACAATGAGAAATTTTATTAAATTCATTTTTATCAAGAGCACAGATCAGAGAATTCATGGCCTTAGCATTCGTAGTTTTTAATTTCTTATCGTTAGCATCCCACCTATCCTTTGGTTTAGGAATCTCAATATCACTAATAGTTATAGTGGGAGATTTATAGCCAGATTCAATAATATCCCAAACACCATGATCAACAGATCTAAGGTAAGTGCCCATCATACCTTTCCAATACGCATAATTATTATCATTAAACATTGGTAGCCTAGCAATAGATTGCCCCTCAAAAAAAGCATTATTTGATAGATTCATGACTCTAGAGTTAAAAAAAAATTACCTCGCTCTGATACCACTTGTAGGATCTAGATTAACCCTAGGGGGGTGAATAGGGTTATCGCAAATTTTCTCAAATTAAACGCGGAAACAATCAGCAGATAAATAAATATGCAGTAAAGTAAATCACACACAAATTTACCCAGCTTCGGCAACCCCTGCCTACTGCTGCATTCCCAGATTTCTATTAGAATTAAACAGTCTCCCGCTTACAAACACTCTGACAGACTCGCAGACACTCGCTCCCGCTCACAAACACTCCTACAGACTCGCACACTCTGCTCCGCCTATAGAGTTTCGTTTACTCGCAAACTCTGCTCCCGCCTATAGAGCTTTGCAAACTCGCAGCCTCCCTGCTCACTGAACTAATTCTAACTAGACAATCTGACAACATCTAAACCCTAGGTGGTGATTGACTCTAACCGGACTTTGAAAAATATAAACTGAAATACAAAATACAGTTTGAACCCTAGGGCAAAATATAAATCGACAGTTTAAAAAACTTTTGCCCTCAAATGAACTTGGCCTAAAAATAGATTAATAAAACCTGGCCCAAATTTAAAACCTTTAAAACTAAATTAAATCCTATTAAAAAACTTAAACCCTAATTAATTTAACCCTTCAAAAATAGGCCGGCCCCTTATTTTATTTCAACTAATATCGGCCCGCTTCTTATTTCTTTGATCAACAATATCTCTGGCCCCGATCCTTTTCTTTGCTCTGGAAAAATAAATGGCGGCTCGTTCCTTCGATCTGGAAATTTAGGGCTTGGCCTCGTTCGTTCTTTCGATGCTTGCTAGGGCTTTCGTTCCTCTTGCGCTCTGATCTGTGAGCTTTGTATGTCGAAGCACGTGATTGTTTCGATCGATTGTTGGATGTTTCTGATGTTGCCTGGTTCGATCGATTTCGAGATGAATTCTTTGTTGGCTGCTTCGATGGAGTTCGACAGTTGCTTCAGGTTTGGTTTTTATCACTGTTGCTCTTCGATTTTGTATTCGAACTCTTATGCTTTATTGTTGTCGGTGATGATTGGGTTTTCTCTGATTTTCACCACACCTCGTCAATGATGATTTGGGTCTCCTTATATAGGCGTCTGATTTGGTTTACGTGATATTCACGTTGTTGAAACTTTCCTGTTTTAAGCTCCGATATATTTGGGAATTCCTTCACGAGCACGGTTTCGATTTCGAACGTGCGATCTTTGATTTTTATTCCATAAACTTTCCAAAAATAATTTTTGACCGTTTCTCTGATTTTTAAAAAAAAACTTCCTGTTTTCAAACACATGATTTCGGCATTGACATTTTTCTTCTTTGACCTTCTGCCTGTTTATCTGTGATACTTGTTCGAACTTCTGATGCTGTTCATTTTTCTTCTTCACTGGTCATTGTTGTTTTTGTACTGCTATTTTGTATGTGACTGTAGCTTGTATTCTCTGATGTTTAACTTGATTTGATCTATGTTTATTGTTTTCATGCCGATGGTCTTTGTAGCTACTGCACTTGTCTGGTCATGCATTTTGCTTGACCTGCTGTAGTTGTTCATATGCCACTGTGTATATTCTTGTTGTTGTACTTGAGTCATCTTCTCTGTTGAACTGCATTGATGAACTTGATCATGTTATACTTGAACTTGTTGCATTGCTGTTGTCCTGTAACTTTTGTAATTTTCTTGATTCAGTTGCCATTGTGGTCTCTTGAGTCTTTCATTTCAGTCTTCATATATGACTTTGGTCTGGTTGTATGTATTGCTTGAAGTCATTGATGACATTTGTTGCTGTTTCACTGAAGTTTGAACTTGAGCTACTCTGGTCACTTGAGTCTGTTGCCTTTGAGTATCTGGACTTGATTTTATTCATTCTTATGCTATGTAGTTGTGTTGTAGTTGCATGTTTGATCTTTGATCCCTGACTTCATGCATCCCTGACCTGTGACTTCACGTGTGTTCATCCCTGACCTGTTTTGCTTCACTACATAGCATATTCTCTTTTGTATATAGTTTGTACAGTCATGCTGCTTCATGTGTATCTCACTTCACTGTGTACACTTTGATTCTGTTTGTTGTCCAGTTGTACTTGTCTTGTTGAACTTGTACATGCATTTGCCTTGTTGCAGTTACACTTTGAATTTTGATCGAGGCCATTTGCATTTGTGTTGAATCTAACTTTGATTTGACCTTGTGCACTCGAGTTGGCGAGGCAGTGCACACGTGCATACGTGTGTACTACAACCACTCGTAATTCCCTGTCCCTGATATAAATACTGATATGCACAGATACTACACAATCAAAGATGATGACGTTTAACCCATATATCTGAGACAGCTTTAAAACAAATTTTATATTTTTGCAAATTAAATTCGTTTCTGTTCAGATTACTGCTGTAAATTTTCAATTATACAGGTACACAGGAGACAAGACAAACACTGAAGCTGGACAATGCAGATGAGTGATTGAGTGATGTAGTGAGGTTGTTACTGTAAAATCGAATTGTGATGTATTCAGAAATTGTACAGTTATAGTGAGAGTCAGAATTTGTACTATTCAAAATTTGTAATAAAAGATTGCTTGAATAAAATTACAGTTTTAATTCAAACTCTGTTTTGATAAAATTTCTGTTATTTCTGTATATGTATAATCTGTAAACACATCTAAAATACGATATATATAGTTTGTTATCATCAAACACTAAACACACATCAAACAGCCACCCCATTCGCCACCGTTTGCGAAAATCCGAGAAAATACGTCCATGCTTCCAAGCCAGATTCTGGCGAATCCATGCCATAATAGCATAGATCAACCGTATGGATTTGAAGAGCTCGTCGAGATCTACACTTTTGCTTTTGGAATTTTTCGATTTCGTTGAAAGGATTGAGAGATATTAAGGAAAGAAGATCGGCAATTTCTGGCCATGGAATAGGTGGCGGTCATGATTTAAAATTAGGGTTTCTGAAATAAGATAATAATGAAACTGTCTCGGTTTTCGTGTGTATTTATATAGGTAGGTCCAAAATCGTCCGAACTCCAATCGAGACGTGCCGCTAGGCGTTTATAAGGTTTTACCCATATTTCGAACGCAATGGAACTAGTCCCAAGGCCTAATTCAATCGTACGTGGAAGATAGCTTTTGAAGTCGATTATTTTAATTAAATTCGAAATTAAATTTCTACGCGTTTCAAGCTAGCACGGCCAAACGACAAGTCCGATTGCTACGAAAATTGAAACCTTACAATAATTCACTATTACGGATCCGATGAAACTGGTTTCGTCGAAATCCGAGACAGTTGTAAAAATGGCTATTTCTACTGTTTAATTTCAATATAAAATTCCCAATTTTAAATTATTAACTTTTAAATCAAATTTCAATTGTTCACAAATTTCATTTTTAATTTCACAGCAATTAACAATCTTTTACAATGCAGTTTTCCATTATAAATCCAGTATAAAAGATTACATTAGATTCAGCGTTCAGTTATATTGTAATTCAAATTCAAGTTATTTAATTCCAATTGAATTCTTTTATTTCGATTTACACTTTCATTATTGAATCAACCATTTACTTATACATTATTATCAATAGTTTATAATTCATTTACTTTCATTTTCTTCAGCTATCATCTTATTTAAATTCACAGTAATATTAAATTACATTCATTTACGTTGATTTCAATATTATAACTTCAATATTAAATGTAACATTTTATTTATTTCGTTGTTTACAATCAAATTCAATTCGTTTCAATTACTTGTTACACTCAAATTTAAATCTTTACTTACGTTCAATTACAAGTTAACATCTTTATCAAATTACAGTTTTAGTTATTATCTGATTTCAATCAACTGTAATATTAAGTTACATTTATTTATATTAGTTTCAATAACATAAACTTCCACTATTAAATCTACCATTTTATTTATTCTTTGTTTACAATCATAACCAATTTGGTTTACAATCAAATTCAATTCATTATTTACATTCAATACAAGTTAACATCCATATTTAATTTACCAATAAGTTATTTTAGAATTCAGTTTTGTATTTTAACTTGTAATTCACATTTAACAACACAAAATTTTATTTCCTTCGGATTTTTATCCAATTTTTTTTTAATTTGTATTTTCAAAGTGTTAAAAATACAGGTCGTTACAATTTTATTCAAAGCATTAAATTTATAAAAAATTAATTTACATAATTAAATAATTTAAATAAAATATATCAATTTATAAACAATTAAATCCTTTCATATTCAAGTTCAATAAAAGTTTGAAAAACATTACTACTTTCACAAAATTTTCTAAATCCAAAATTCACAGAAAATTTCAATAGAGTCTCATTTGTACGGAGAGGTCCGGGAGAAATAATAATATCAATAATAACCATACATATAGCATATTTCAAAATAAAATATCCCAAACCATGGGAGAACAATATAATATCGCTATAAAATCATAATCCAAAAACGTACCTATTTATCGGGCAAACAACGCTTTATTTATGAAACCAAAGTAGTAGCTATTGCTTCCATAAACCTGTATTTCACTTATATAATCCAAAATAGTGAGAATTATGTAAAAAGAGAAATATTTAAGTTGTTTCAATTAATAACATAACAATCAACACAACATAACAATAGTCACTTGCAAACAAAACCATACAATCATCACATGCAATCAAAGTAATCAACCATCCATCCATAACAACCAAAACAAATGGTTTGTTCGGGTTCAGAAACTTTTAATCGTATAAAATGATAAATAAATTAATAAGTCACTACGCCATAGATGACCTTTTGCAACATTTTTTCAAGGTGTTGCCAGCTAAAATGTTGCGACGGCTATAAAATTTTGGTCCTACTGCAACGTTGTATTTTTGGTGTTACCTTAGCCATAAAAATGTGTTGCACTAGCTAAACAAGTGTAACAGGATGCAACATTTTTATATAGTGTTGCTATAGATGTATTCAAATTAAAAAATTAATAAAATTAGCAATCCGCGTGAATACGATCCAACGGTCTACATTTAATCCGATTGTTAAAATGGATCACCACTACAATTTGTCCCAAAATTTCGTTTTCCCGCTTTACTTTTCATAACATTTCGTTCTCACCCCCAATTTCCAAATCCCTAATTTTCAAATCATATTTTCGTTCCTCACCCCCAGCTACCCCCCCAACCCATCGCCCCCAGCTACCCCCTGACCCATCGCCACCAAATTGTCACCCTCACCCCCAGCTACCCCCTGACCCATCGCGACCATCTAGCTCCAACCAGAGCCCCGTCACGACACCAAAACCCGAAGCCAAACAAAGTTTTCCGTTCAAACCCCTTTTGCCACCACTGTCGTCGCCATCAGCTCTCACCTCCAACAGAAGACTTGCTCGCCACCAGCCCCTCTACCTTTCTCCTTTAGCCTACTTCACCTGAAAACCCTTCTAGCGCCTTAATTTTTCCCAAAACCCGAACTGCCATCGAGATTTAGTTGTCATTCTCGCAACAATTAATCCGTCCATGGCTCCTATATCAGGTACATCCCAGGCTAATCTCTTCGTACTTCCCCTATGATTGCGGTTGCTTCACTTGTACTGGTAATTTCAATAAGGTAGTATGCCCCCCATATGTTTGTGCAAATGCTCCTTTGGAACTTGTTAATGTTTCAGAATCTGGCTGGGTATCTACTGCTTCTGGATGCCCTGTGCCTCCATCGCAAGTTCATAACTCGGACTGAGTGCAGAGTGATCTCATCCAAGCATTAAGGTTGGTTGGTTCACCATTGAATCTGGATGTAGTTGTATTGGTTGAAGGTTGGTTGGTTTGGGAAGTTATGGAAGTGATGGTGGAAGTAGGTGATGCAGAGGAGTTCCAGTTGGCAGTGTGATGCTTGAATGTTGGCAGAGAGATGTAGACGGAGTTTGGAGTTTGATATTGCAAGAGTGTGAAAGTGGAGGATTAAAGGTAAGTTGTAAGAGGTGGTTGCAATTGCAGTTTTTTGATAGTGAGTTGCTGTTTTGCTTGTTTGAAGAAGTGATGTTGGTGAAACAGGGGGATGGAGGAGCATGCAACTGTGAGGCTTTGGTGATTGTTTGTATTGACAATGGTAGAGTGCTGATGTGTATTGGTTAAGGAGAGAAGCTAATGTGGTGATTGGAAATTGAAAAGAGTTTGCAGTAGAGTTTTGGTGTTTGGCCGTAGGGGATTCAAGCAGATTTAGGCGAGGAGATGAAGTTGCCGAGGATGGGGTTTGCTAAGTTCAGTCTTCATTTGTGCATCATTTTACGTCGTTTTAAATTAAAAAAAAGTTTACTCACCTGAGAAAAGTTTTTAAACAGAGCTCACTTCCTGCTTTACAGAAAACAGCTTGATCTTGTTTGTTGATGATAATAGAAGTAGCAGTTGTAAATTGTTTTGTTGATGTAGTTGTTGGTGATGTAGTGCTGAATTTAGTTTACAGGTTGCAGCTTGCTCTCTCAAACATTACTTTAAATATGATACTCAGTTTATTTGATGAACGAAATGGAAATAAGAGATGGTATATAAAAGAAATGTGTACAGCTGAAGTGTATTGTACTGATAGATTTTTTGATAAATTTGGTCAGAGAGATTTTTCTTCAATGGAGGCTGAAGTGATATTTGTGGTGTGCAGCATTAATTAAACTTGTCTTGATTCAAGTTTTCATCTTATTCCATGTTTATAAATATTTACATTATGTACACTTATATACACTTTATTGTGAGCACATTTCATATACAGGTTGTCTTGTTTCATGTAACGACCCGTATTTTCACGGATCGAAAAGTTCGTCAAATCTGGAATTTTTGCATTTTTTTTAAGTCATTTCAGATTTTTAGGCAGATTTGTCTAGGTCCTAGGTCGTGAACGACCTAAGAGCTAAGTCGTGACCGAGTTAAGGAATTCGGCGAGTTAGTGTTAGGTCGTGGGTTAGTTGGAGCGACCTATAAAATTATGCAACCTAGGATTTGGTTAAGTATTAGGTCGGCAGGGCGAGTTAACGACCTAAAGAACTGACCGACTTAAGGATGGCGACTTAAGGGTAGGCAGACCTAGTGGAGTTAGCGACCTAGTGGTTACCGGGTTAGCATGGTTAGGTCGGCAACGACCTAGGGGAGCTAGGGTAGCAAGTTACCGACTTAGTAAAGTGAGCGACCTATGGGATTGACCGACCTAAGAAATAAGCGGGTTAACGACTTAGTAGTTAAGTCGTTGGACGACCTAAGGGGTTAAGTATTAAGTGTTAGGTCGTAACACTGTTAGGTCGCGTGGGTTGTTAAGTTGTTAGGTCGCAAGGTTTTATAAGTCGTAGGTCGTAGAGAGGCAGTGTGTTAGGTCGCTGGGTTTCGTCTAAGTGTTAAGTCGTGCATAGTTAAGTCGCGCAGTGTTAAGTCGAATGGTGCTAAGTTGTTAAGTCGTCCAGGCGACTTAGGAGTGAAGCGCGCATAAGTTAGGTCGCGCGCATGTTAAGTCGTAGGCTTGGTCTGTTAGGTCGGAGAAGCTTAGGTCGGAGAGGCTTAGGTCGGAAGCGACTTAGGGAGATAGCCAGATTTCGACTTAAGGACAGATTTCAGCTATAAATAGGAGGGGTTGTTCTCACTTTTTGGGATCCGGATTTTTGAAGCGACGAAGTGCTGCCATTTTGAGAGCTCGACTTCTACACTTCTTCACTTCTTTTCTCCACTCTAATCTAGTGCTTCCATCCATCCAAATCGAAGATCAAGGTTGAAGATTCAAGAGCTTAGATTGAAGATCTTCATCTTTTCAAGAGAGATTTCTTCGTTTGAAGTGAGATCTTGTCGGATCTAGCTTAGTTCTTCGCTGTCCAGATCTGAAGTTGTTATCTTTTGGATTGTTTAGGAGATTTGGTGAGTGGTGATTATCTCTCACACGGATTCAAAGGAGTATATCGGATTGTTGGCCCGATTTGGTGTTAAAATAGTGATTTCCATGCATTTTCTTCATCCTATGTGTAGATCCATATAGATCCATTGTTCATGATGATGTTACATCCATCTTATCATATGTTAACCTATGCAAGTTCATTCATCAAGTTTGTAGAGATATAATCCATGTTTTCATGCTTATTGGACTTTCAACTCTTTAATTACGAAAATGCCATTATTGTTATAATTGTCTACTTAGATCATTTTTGAATGCTTGATTGCTTGGATTGATGTTTGATTTGATTGATTGTTATGAACTAGATGATTGATGATTAGATTTAGACCGAAGACGATTCAAAAGCTAAGGGAAAGGCTCTTGAATTGGGAAAGTTGCTCGTGGCATATGTAGCGGGACGATGAAACTCTTATGCATAGATTTGATGATGTGATGATGAGATGAGGCTTTGCGAGGATGTAATGAAGCGAGGCAATCATATGATGAAGACTTGGTCTAATCCAGGCGGGATCATTCCAAGCATGTTGATAACTCGATGATATGATTCGAGTTGAGGATAATGAATGGATATGAGAATAGTCATCGAGGAGGATGACTAGGAGGCTTGGATAGCATCGTTGTTGAAGGTTCTAGCATGCTCTAAGCAAGAGTACGTTTGGGCAGATTCGATAGTCCCAACGGCCAACTGTTGATGGTCGAGTACTCTGGGCAGATTCGATAGTCCTAGGCACGGGCTGCGACGACGTGCGGGAGTTATGTCTAGAACCGGGGTTTCCATTAGCCCTTGACGGACGGCTGAAAGAATGTGCCGGTCATTCAATTAACGGTGATATCGAAGCAATGATAACAGTGATAGCCAGAGTCATGGATGTTTGGTTGTATCGTCGTTCGGACTCAAGAGCGGTATTTTCTGGGTGCTTATCTGATTTAGGCCTTGGTACTTGGAAAACATCGCTCTTGACTCGAGTGATAGTAGTTTTACTTTAAATTGTATGCTCTGCTATGCTTGCTTCTGCTTAGTGTGTGTCTGGGGGCTATCACTGTAGAATGAGGTTGGAGTGGGAGGGTTGTATTCCTATTCCTTTTCCTTTATGCTCTTTTGGTATGTTGTTAGTTAATTTACTGCTCACTAAGACTGTTGTCTGACTCAAGGCTTTATGTTTTAATTCTTATTGCCTTGGGCTGTTCGTCCATTTTGGGACGGGCAGACTAGGTAGCAGGTGACAGGTGCTGTTCTCTTCTCACGATGCTGATATCGAAGACGAGCTGGAGGGTTGCATATTATCTTCTTATTATATGTACTGGATATTCCGCTGTTTTGTATTCTCTGAGAGATATGTAGTGAGGCTTGATGTATTGACTATGTGGATGCTTGTATTCAACTATTATGGAGTTTTATATGATGTCATTTTGTTCTATAAAGCTTCACTATACATATGTTCTATTGTACTTTGTCCATGCGCTGTGAGTAATACGATAGATTTTGTTGTTTTAAATCTTACCTTGACAATCGTCCATGGTCGCCTGGTGCACTTTACAGCGCTCTATCTCTAGATTCGGTGCAGGGGTCATGGGCGGTCGTCACATTTGGTATCAGAGCTTTGGTTAATCGATTTTACCCAACGCTCGCTGAAGTAACTACGTATGAGAGACGTAATTGTATTTTGATGGATGATTACTATATATAATATAGTAGCTTGGTAGAGTTTGAGTCCTTTGTGCAGTTGTTTCTCTAGATGTTCTAATCATTCCTTTTTATAGATATTGAGAATGAGTCGAAGAGGGAGACCAGCTGCTAGGGAAGGCCGTGCTACTGAAGAGACTGCTGATTATGCAGCCATGTTCGAAGCTATGATGACTTCGATCATGAGAAGGATACCAGTTCCGGGGGCAGCAGTAGATGTAGGAGTTCAAGTCCAAACTCCGAAACCAGTGGATTTTGCTAAGTTGTGCAAGGATTATACTGCTCTTGGAGGGAAGGTTTTCTTGGGAACAGAATCAACTATTGAGGTCCAGAGATGGATAGATGCTTGTAGAAGGATCTTTGGTGATTTGGGAATTGATGATGCAACTAAGAGGAAGTTGGCATCAAGGCAGCTTCAAGGGAGAGCTTCTGATTGGTGGAACTCTATTACCATCACTACTCCGGAAGAAGAGATTACTTGGGAGCAATTCCAAGCTAGATTTGAAGCTAAGTTCATTTCTACAGCTCAGAAGTCTGTTCTGTTCAAGAGGTTTGTGGAGCTCAAGCAAGGTGGAAGATCAGTTCTTGAGTATGTTTCTGAGTTCGAAGCTTTGTCCAAGTATGCCCGGTCATATATTGAATCTGCTTATCAGAAGAATGAGAAGTTTGTGACCGGCTTGGATAGTTATCTTGGGAGACAGTTGGTGGATCATTTGGACGATTCATTTGAGAAGCTTGTGGAGAAAGCTCTCAGGCATGAGAGTCTGTTTCCTAAGGAAGGACCTGTTGTTGCTGTTACCAAGGGAGAATCTAAACCACAGCAGGGTGGAAACCAGAAGAGGAAGCAGCAGCAGCAGAAAGGTAAGGATGGCCAGAAGAAGCCGAAAGGCGAGGTGACTTGCTACAATTGTCAGCAGAAGGGCCATTTCTCTAAGGATTGTAAGAATCCAAAGGCACCGATGAAGTGTCACAACTGTGACAAGCCGGGGCATTTCAGGAAGAATTGTCCAGAACCAAGGAAGGACAGGCAGATTGTGCAAGCCTATGCTTTGGGAGCTGTTCCGTCGTCTTCGAAAGCTCCTACTGCTGAAGAAAAGGGAAAGAGTGTGGTTGTTCAAGGTACTCTTTTCCTATGTGGTGTTCCAGTTAGAGTTTTGTTTGATACTGGAGCGTCGCATTCATTTGTTTGCAATGAACTAGTAGGCCGGTTAGGTTTGAAGCCAGATATTGTTGATAGGCCATTGGTAGTGACTAATCCAGTTGGGGGTTCGTCTTGTTTGTGTATGTTATGCCGTGGTCTAGTTGTATCGAGTCATGGTTGCTCTTTTGTTTGTGATTGCTTTGTTCTGAACTTTGCGGGGTTCGGAATTATCTTGGGTATGGACTGGCTTAGGAAGTATGCGGCTAAGGTTGATTGCGAAAGGTTGGAAGTGACAGTCGAGAATGTGGAGGGGCGAAAGATTGTG
Source organism: Allium fistulosum (assembly GCA_030737815.1). Classification (NCBI taxonomy): domain Eukaryota; kingdom Viridiplantae; phylum Streptophyta; class Magnoliopsida; order Asparagales; family Amaryllidaceae; genus Allium; species Allium fistulosum. Next base: position 1,533,517,252 of record CM060902.1, read on the forward strand.
ATACGATGTAAGCATGAAGAAGGCGTCTTCATGAGCTTCATGTATTCGCTAGTTGTTCCACGGGATGGACTGTCATCAGTGCCGATCGCTAATGGATTCAAGGATGTCTTTGACGAAGTCAAAGGGTTGCCGCCGCATAGAGAGATCGAGTTTCGTATAGATCTAGTTGAAGGAGCCAGACCTGTTGTGATGCCTCTTAGGCGGATGGCGCCTAAGGAACAGCAGGAGTTGAGGGTGCAAGTTGATGACCTTTTGCAGAAAGGATTCATTCGGCGTAGTGTGTCCGAGTGGGGTGCACCAGTTGTGTTTGCAACCAAGGCAGATGGGTCGTTGAGATTGTGTGTGGATTATCGTGAGCTGAATAAGGTGACTAAGAAAAACAAGTATCCATTGCCGAGGATAGACGACTTGTTTGATCAGCTTCACGAAGCAAAGGTGTTTTCTCAGATGGATTTGACAACGGGATTTCACCAGTTGAGGGTAGCTAAGGATAGTGTGCCGAAGACTGCTTTTAGGACACCATCCGGTTTCTTTGAGTGGCTGGTAATGCCGTTTGGATTGACTAACGCGCCAGCATATTTTGTGGATCTTATGAATAGAGTGTTCAGAGATCAGTTGAACAAGTTCGTACTTGTGTTCGTGGATGATATTCTGATTTATTCTAGAACTGAAGAAGAGCACAAGACGCACTTGCGTATTGTTTTGGAAATCTTACGGAAACATCAGCTGAAGGCTAAGTTTTCGAAGTGTCACTTCTGGAAGAGTGAAGTGAGGTTCTTAGGCCATGTGATTTCTGGAAATGGAATAGCGGTTGATCCCGCTAAGGTGGCAGCAATCCAGGATTGGGTTAGACCTAAGAATGCATCTGATGTGAGAAGTTTTCTTGGATTAGCAGGATATTATCGACGGTTTATCAAAGACTTCTCCAAGATAGCTGCACCGTTAACAGGATTGACGAAGAAGAACAAAGTGTTCAGTTGGGATGCTAAGTGTGAGCAAGCTTTCGGAATCCTGAAAGAGAGACTGACAAGTGCTCCTGTTTTGACTATTCCTAGTGGGAATGATGAGATGGTGGTTTACACCGACGCATGTGGTACTGGACTTGGAGCAGTGCTGATGCAGAAGGATAAAGTTGTTGCGTATGCCAGTCGACAACTGAAGCCGCATGAAAGGAATTACCCAACTCATGATTTGGAGTTAGCGGCGATTGTATTTGCTCTGAAGATGTGGAGGCATTATCTGTTGGGAGTTCGATTCGAGTTGTTTACGGATCACAAGTCGTTGAAGTATCTTTTCTCCCAAAAGGATTTGAATCTTCGGCAGCAACGTTGGCTAGAGTTTTTGGCATCATATGATTTTGGTATAGCTTATACTCCGGGAAAAGGTAACGCAGTGGCAGATGCGTTAAGTCGAAGACATGCAGGAATGGGAGCCATGTTTTCAGAATGGAAGAGTCTCGAGTATTTAGCTGGATTTGACTTCAGGCCTAGATGCGAATTGGAACCTGAGATGTTGGCAAACTTATCAATAAGACCCACTCTTGTGGAAAGGATTGGTGAGAGCCAAAAGCGAGATGATAAGCTTGTCAAGATTATCCGTGAATTGGAATCTGGATTGGATCCAGAAAAGGATAAAGGATTCGAGGTCGATCGAGAGGGTTGGCTTCGGAAGCAAGGACGACTAGTTGTTCCCGATATAGATGAATTGAGGAGTGAAGTTCTGAAGGAAAGTCATCACTCGAAGCTGACAATTCATCCAGGTGGAAACAAGATGTATCGGGATATGAAGAGAACCTACTACTGGGAAGGTATGAAGAAGGATGTTGGAAATTTTATTTCCAAGTGTATGAACTGCCAGTTGATTAAAGCCGAACAGAAGAAGCCAAGCGGATTGCTTCAGCCATTAGAAGTTCCTACATGGAAGTGGGAACAAGTGTCGATGGACTTTATCGATGGATTGCCTAGAACCAGAACGGGAAATGAAGGGATCTGGGTCATTGTGGATCGTCTGACTAAGAGTGCACGATTCATTCCTGTTCGATCGACTAGGACTGCATCAAAGTTGGCTGAGTTGTATGTTAAGTGGATAGTTCGATTCCATGGTATTCCGAAGAGTATAGTGAGCGATCGAGACCCATTGTTCACTAGTGGATTTTGGAAGAGCTTCCAGGAAGTCTTGGGAACCGAGTTGTGCTTGAGTACAGCTTATCATCCCCAAACAGATGGTCAGACCGAGAGAGTCAACCGAGTTTTGGAAGATCTCCTCAGAGCATGTGTTTTGGATTTCGGAGGATCATGGGAAGATCACCTTCATTTGGTGGAGTTTGCGTACAACAACAGTTACCAGTCAAGCATTGGTATGGCACCGTATGAGGCATTATATGGAAGACCGTGTAACTCTCCAACATGTTGGTTGGAAACCGGGGAAAAGTTAATGCTTGGGCCAGAGATGATTCGTCAGACTTCAGATTGTATAGAAATCATTCGGCAACGAATGAAGGCAGCCCAAGACCGTCAAAAGAGTTATGCTGATAAGCGTCGAAAGGATTTGGAATTCGACGTTGGTAATATGGTTTTTGTGAAGATTTCTCCTCTGAAGAATGTTATTCGATTCGGGAAGAAAGGAAAATTGACTCCGAGATTTGTTGGACCATTCCCGATCATCGAGCGAATTGGAAAGCTCGCTTACAGATTGGAGTTACCAGAGAAGATGTCGAGTGTGCACAATGTTTTTCACGTATCATATCTACGGAAGTATGTGCACGACTCGAGTACGGTGGTTTCTGCTGATAGCTGTGAAGACTTAGAAGTTGATCCAGTCGATAGAAGACCTCGTAAGCCGCTTCGTGTTGTTGAGACTGACGCGAAACAGCTTAGGAGGAAGGTAGTTAAGTTGCTCAAGATACAATGGAGTGATGATGATAACGACTGTACGTGGGAGGTGGAAGAGAGGATGAAGGCAGCTCATCCTGAACTCTTCAAGGTATGGCCCTACGGTGTCATCTCATCTCGCGATATTGTAACTTGTTCTAAGTCTTAGAATTCTGTACGCTAAGCTAGAATTGGATGCATGGTTTGTTGATTGCTATGGATGGTAGGCGTACAGAATAGTCTTTGATTGCTTTGTTTGCTTGGAATTTCGGGGGCAAAATTCCTAAGGGGGAGAGAATGTAACGACCCGTATTTTCACGGATCGAAAAGTTCGTCAAATCTGGAATTTTTGCATTTTTTTTAAGTCATTTCAGATTTTTAGGCAGATTTGTCTAGGTCCTAGGTCGTGAACGACCTAAGAGCTAAGTCGTGACCGAGTTAAGGAATTCGGCGAGTTAGTGTTAGGTCGTGGGTTAGTTGGAGCGACCTATAAAATTATGCAACCTAGGATTTGGTTAAGTATTAGGTCGGCAGGGCGAGTTAACGACCTAAAGAACTGACCGACTTAAGGATGGCGACTTAAGGGTAGGCAGACCTAGTGGAGTTAGCGACCTAGTGGTTACCGGGTTAGCATGGTTAGGTCGGCAACGACCTAGGGGAGCTGGGGTAGCAAGTTACCGACTTAGTAAAGTGAGCGACCTATGGGATTGACCGACCTAAGAAATAAGCGGGTTAACGACTTAGTAGTTAAGTCGTTGGACGACCTAAGGGGTTAAGTATTAAGTGTTAGGTCGTAACACTGTTAGGTCGCGTGGGTTGTTAAGTTGTTAGGTCGCAAGGTTTTATAAGTCGTAGGTCGTAGAGAGGCAGTGTGTTAGGTCGCTGGGTTTCGTCTAAGTGTTAAGTCGTGCATAGTTAAGTCGCGCAGTGTTAAGTCGAATGGTGCTAAGTTGTTAAGTCGTCCAGGCGACTTAGGAGTGAAGCGCGCATAAGTTAGGTCGCGCGCATGTTAAGTCGTAGGCTTGGTCTGTTAGGTCGGAGAAGCTTAGGTCGGAGAGGCTTAGGTCGGAAGCGACTTAGGGAGATAGCCAGATTTCGACTTAAGGACAGATTTCAGCTATAAATAGGAGGGGTTGTTCTCACTTTTTGGGATCCGGATTTTTGAAGCGACGAAGTGCTGCCATTTTGAGAGCTCGACTTCTACACTTCTTCACTTCTTTTCTCCACTCTAATCTAGTGCTTCCATCCATCCAAATCGAAGATCAAGGTTGAAGATTCAAGAGCTTAGATTGAAGATCTTCATCTTTTCAAGAGAGATTTCTTCGTTTGAAGTGAGATCTTGTCGGATCTAGCTTAGTTCTTCGCTGTCCAGATCTGAAGTTGTTATCTTTTGGATTGTTTAGGAGATTTGGTGAGTGGTGATTATCTCTCACACGGATTCAAAGGAGTATATCGGATTGTTGGCCCGATTTGGTGTTAAAATAGTGATTTCCATGCATTTTCTTCATCCTATGTGTAGATCCATATAGATCCATTGTTCATGATGATGTTACATCCATCTTATCATATGTTAACCTATGCAAGTTCATTCATCAAGTTTGTAGAGATATAATCCATGTTTTCATGCTTATTGGACTTTCAACTCTTTAATTACGAAAATGCCATTATTGTTATAATTGTCTACTTAGATCATTTTTGAATGCTTGATTGCTTGGATTGATGTTTGATTTGATTGATTGTTATGAACTAGATGATTGATGATTAGATTTAGACCGAAGACGATTCAAAAGCTAAGGGAAAGGCTCTTGAATTGGGAAAGTTGCTCGTGGCATATGTAGCGGGACGATGAAACTCTTATGCATAGATTTGATGATGTGATGATGAGATGAGGCTTTGCGAGGATGTAATGAAGCGAGGCAATCATATGATGAAGACTTGGTCTAATCCAGGCGGGATCATTCCAAGCATGTTGATAACTCGATGATATGATTCGAGTTGAGGATAATGAATGGATATGAGAATAGTCGTCGAGGAGGATGACTAGGAGGCTTGGATAGCATCGTTGTTGAAGGTTCTAGCATGCTCTAAGCAAGAGTACGTTTGGGCAGATTCGATAGTCCCAACGGCCAACTGTTGATGGTCGAGTACTCTGGGCAGATTCGATAGTCCTAGGCACGGGCTGCGACGACGTGCGGGAGTTATGTCTAGAACCGGGGTTTCCATTAGCCCTTGACGGACGGCTGAAAGAATGTGCCGGTCATTCAATTAACGGTGATATCGAAGCAATGATAACAGTGATAGCCAGAGTCATGGATGTTTGGTTGTATCGTCGTTCGGACTCAAGAGCGGTATTTTCTGGGTGCTTATCTGATTTAGGCCTTGGTACTTGGAAAACATCGCTCTTGACTCGAGTGATAGTAGTTTTACTTTAAATTGTATGCTCTGCTATGCTTGCTTCTGCTTAGTGTGTGTCTGGGGGCTATCACTGTAGAATGAGGTTGGAGTGGGAGGGTTGTATTCCTATTCCTTTTCCTTTATGCTCTTTTGGTATGTTGTTAGTTAATTTACTGCTCACTAAGACTGTTGTCTGACTCAAGGCTTTATGTTTTAATTCTTATTGCCTTGGGATGTTCGTCCATTTTGGGACGGGCAGACTAGGTAGCAGGTGACAGGTGCTGTTCTCTTCTCACGATGCTGATATCGAAGACGAGCTGGAGGGTTGCATATTATCTTCTTATTATATGTACTGGATATTCCGCTGTTTTGTATTCTCTGAGAGATATGTAGTGAGGCTTGATGTATTGACTATGTGGATGCTTGTATTCAACTATTATGGAGTTTTATATGATGTCATTTTGTTCTATAAAGCTTCACTATACATATGTTCTATTGTACTTTGTCCATGCGCTGTGAGTAATACGATAGATTTTGTTGTTTTAAATCTTACCTTGACAATCGTCCATGGTCGCCTGGTGCACTTTACAGCGCTCTATCTCTAGATTCGGTGCAGGGGTCATGGGCGGTCGTCACATTTCATAAGCTTCAACTTATCCTTTTTTTTATTATTATTATTATGTACACATGGTTCATTTTACTTCCTTTACCTTATTTCATCTCATACTTACTTGTATTCCAATTATATAGATATTTTTAGAATTCTTTTATGTTTATTTTATAGTTTACTTGACCATAAATTTATTTGAGATATTACTTAACATCAATGCTATTTATTTCTTTTTGAAGTTAAAATATCCAACATTTAATTTCCTATTTATTATTTATTTATATACTCATGTTAATTTATATATATTTATATTTATTTTTATCATAAATTTGTTTTACACTTTATTATCAATTATTATTCTCCAAGTTACATCAATTATATATACATAGATCAAAATTTTGAATAATAGAGCTTTATTTTAATTTAGTGTGAAAAAGAAAACTGGATTTTATTTTGAATATTTACAACCCCTTTATTTTATATTTCCGGATCATATATTACTTCCACCGATACATATACAGATATCTGTTTTAGTTTATATTTTAATTATTTATATTAAATTCTTATTAAAATAATATTGCCAAATTTCTGGGTCGTCACATTCCTCCCTCCTTAAAACTTTTCGTCCTCGAAAAGGAACGAAGCCAGAATTATTAAAATGCTTAAAATCATATAAATTTTCTTCGTTCATTTTTAAAATACTTTAAAAATCTGTATAATACTACTGATTAGTTTTTATAAAAATACTTTTATAACTCGATGTTTCAACAAGTCCATCCTTGTTCTTATAGAAATTCGGCCCTACATTGATCAGGCGTAGGACTGAAAATCTATAAATACTTGGTAAACCCGTTTTCAACACCCAGTGAAAATACTTGGAAAAAATAATTTTATTTAAAATATAGTAAACAGTTTTTGAAAATAGAGGAAATATCTTTGGTGAGAATGCTCTGGAAATCATCACCCTCATCCATGGTCACAGTTACATCCTGGGTTACGTTGCCATCGCAGCAAAAGTCCATGCAACTATAGGTCTTCGCGCCCCTCGATTACGCCATGGAACCCACAACAGATCGCAGTTACATTCCAGGGTTACGTTGCCGTCGCAGCAAAAGTCCATGTAACTATTGGCTCTCAGCGGCACACACGATTTTCGCTGTCAAAATGAAACTTCTCCACTCTTACATAGGTCGTAGTCTACCGATATAAAATCAAACATAGACTGTTGGCTCTCAGCGGCACACACGACTTTCGCTATGTTACCATAGTGTCGCAGTCTACCGATATAAAATCAAACGTAGACTGTTGGCTCTCAGCGGCACACACGACTTTCGCTATGGTCTGCCGTAGATCGCAGTGACATTGAGTTACACTATCGTCACAACATAACCCAAATGCCCCTGTAGGCACCAGTCCCTCGACTTTCGCTACACAAATAATCCTCAGGAACTAGTTTTGTCCGGACTCCTCACAGGATCAACTTTAGAACCTCCTCCTTTGAGGCTCAAGGTAGTACCACCCTGTGGCACTCCTGAGAAGTTCATTTCAAGGGAGCGCCTTTTTCTCCAGAGCCAATCTCAAAACACTTTATACTATATACATATAGTATTTTCCAAATCATACACCTAGTATGAGCTCATATAAAGTCCCTTTATAAAATCGATTCCCAAAATCGATAATTCACAAACTAGGCTTTCCAAATTCCAAATTTGATTTTCCTCGAAAATCAAAAACCTTTCCAAATGTCATAGGTTATCAAAACCTTTCCTCAAAATCATTTTCACAAATCCTTTATATATATATATATATATATAATAATCTTGGAAAATCTTTAGTTCAATTTATACTTGTATAAATTCATTTTTATACGTCAAACACTTTCAAAAATCATTTTCTTCTGGCAATAAATTCAACAAGGAGAGTTTACCATATATAACGAAGATAAATAACTTTGTTTATTCCAAATCAAATATTCAAATCAGATTACTTATAAAGTCATTTGCCAAATTATTTACTTTGATAAAGTAAATTTTAACCATAAAGATATTCCATTTTCACTTTTATTTATTGTATATTTCTCAAAATTTACTTCCATTTCAAAAATCATATTACAGTCCTTATCTCCAATTTAATAACAATTCATTCAAACTCGTACGATGTCCATATATCATCCGTACGCAATATCAATCTGATCGCTCACTCGATCACACAATTTCACTTCCGAACTAGTATTGTCCACCCGACTTCCTAGTGCGGACTCAGATCTGGTTTCTTGATCAGAAACCGTCATTCTCCTTGCATAGTCACAACTATGATAGAGAATATCCAGAACCAATCAAAAATCCATATCCAAGTTCGCCGTCGGAAATCGAGCGGAAAAATCCAACTCGGATCGATAATACTATCTCGAAATTTTGTGCTTGAATCTGGATCAAATCACTATGTGAATAGAATAATATACGTACATCCTACGTATTTATCTTCATTGATTATCAGTTAAATCAATTCTCTTTCTATTCACATTCACTTTGATTTTATTCACTTATTCACATTTGCCTTAATCCCCACTTGGATTATCACTTCACTTCTTAACTCAGTTGGGTATTTAGTCAATAACAGTTTGAACTCCGACCAGCTTAAATTTTGAAATATAGCTTGAAATTTTTTAAAAATAGATAAGTAGTTGAAAAATAATTATTAGCTGTAAAAAGTTAAGTAATTGTAAGATAGTTGAAAAATAGTAATTATTTATAAAACAGTTGAAAAACAGTAATCAGTTTATAAATCAGTTGTAAAATTGTTAAATAGTTCCAAAAGTAATTGTAAGACAAGCTTAAGATAATTTTAGGTTTTAAAAAGAAAAGCTGTATGGTAAATAGTTTGGAAAAATAGATTTATATTAAAACAATTTATTTTAAAAATAGTCCAGAGTCAAACTGTACAACTTCCCAATCTCCATTTCCATCAATTTCCCATTAAATTGATCTAGTCCCAATTCAAGTTGAATTATCCATAATTTCTTCCCTAAATTCAAATCAAATTCCATTTGATTTTAAACATATTCACTTTAATTACAATTCCAAATTATTCAAATTAATTTAGACTAATTTCAAATTAAATCTACCTCAATTTCAAATCATTTCAATTTCTATATGAATTAATCCCAATTCCCATTTTGAATTTGAACTCATTCAATCTTCAATTTTATTTCAAATTAATCCAATTCAAATTTTCCATTTGAATTTTAAACTTATCCATCTTAAATCACAATTCCCATTAATTCAAATCAAATTCAGTTTGAACTAATTCAATTTAAATCTCAATTTTAAACCATCTCGAATTATATAAATTCGAGTTAAATTTCCAAATGTTGATTTAACCCCTTAAATCAAATTTACCTTTATCAATAATCCAAATCTTTAAACAATTTAATTCTGAGTCCAATTCTCACAATTCCATTTTAATTTATCTTTACTTAACTTATTTCAAAGTTCCAATAAGAGTTCAAAACAAATTTTATCTTAAAAATTCAATTTATTACCAAATTTTATTTTCAGTTTTGAAACCAGTTCTTAAACAAATCTTAATTATTCAAATCTTCAGTTCAATGTAATTCCATATCCTTAATTTCAAATTAAAGTTTAATTTCCCTATTTATCTCAATAATGGATATATTACCACACTTCATTCCTCATTCATTTAAACAAATCCAATTCACACTTTTAAAGATTATTAATAACAATAGGATGACATCATCCAATTTATTTTAAAACATCCACCCACTTCCAATTTTCAGATCTCAAACCCATCTTGAGATCACACAAACTCCCAATTCAAATTAATCATTTAACTCCCCAAGTTAAATCTCCATTTCATCTTGAAATTTCCAATTTAGGTTGCTTGTTAACTTATTTAACTTTCCCAAAGTTAAATTCTATTTACTTAATCCAGCCAACCTTACCCGATTTGAATTCCCATTTCAAAATTTAAATTTCACATTAATAATCTTATAAGTTCAAAAACTTATCACCTTAGATATCACATCTCACTTCCAATTTAAAACTCAACATTTAGAGTTTATTTCAAACCATTTTTGATATTATGTATATTCCTCATATATACATTTTATTTTCATTACACACCAAGTTATCCTTAAATTTTAAACCACCTTTGGTTCTTAATTCAAAACAAATTTCTTTAAAATTTTCAAACAACTCTTGTTTGAAATAGGACCCTTTCATTCAAATATATTAAATAACATTATTTATTATTTCTTTATCAATTTGAAATAATTTTCAAATTCTGGACCCAGATTTAAAACTTCACAATTTAGATCATCTTTAGTTCGAATTTATAAGTCATATTTACCTAAAAGTTTTACTTCCCAAACATTTTATTTTTGTTTACTCATTTATACTCATCTTATTAATCATTTCTGATAATAACCAAGATTATTGTATCTGAAATCCAATTCATCACTATCTTATTCTAAAATTCTCCTTAATTCAAGATTTAAATTTCGGTTTGAGTTCATTCCAAACCAATTCTTATTTTGACACCTTTCCCAAATTCAAGACTTAGTTTCAAATTTGAATCCTTTTCAAACTTATTTTTACTTCCAATATGGGGGAAAAGAAAAGGAATTAGAAATTCCAAACCCTAGATTCATTTGCAAACTCCATTTCTTGCTCCAAAATCAAGGAGAAGCTTAGGTAAGCCTTCTTTTCACCTTCTCCATCTATCTATCTCTCCAATTTCGGAAAATTCCTAAACCCTAATTTAGGAAATACTTGTATTGATCTTAGATTGAAGCTTGTAGAGTTGAAGTGAAGGGTGATTGATCTTTTCCTTGTGTTTGAGCTTCTTATCTTTGTTTTTGAGTTAAAAAGGTGAGTTTTGAACTCACATCTACTTCTCTTGATATTATTGATGTTAGGTATGAATTCCTAACACTTATTTATGTTCATTTGCTTTTGATTTGAATTGATTTGGCGAACATTTCAATTTTTGGTGTTTTGAAGTCAAAAACTCTAAAAATCATAGCTTTGATGTTTGATCATGCTTTTGGTGATGTATTGAAGAGCCAATAGGGCTGGGTTGTCGATTGGTATAAACCCCTAGTGCCCATTGCTCGTCCGGTTGAAATTGGAAGAGTTTTCTCTTCATTTGATAGGCTGAAAAACAGCCCCAGTGCCAGTCAGTCGACTGGCTGTAGAAAATGGAAGTTCCTGGGACTGTCTGCAGAAACTGGAAGTCTCTGTTTTCTGCAGTCAGTCGTCTGGCCTCTGCAGTCAGTCGACTAACTGCAGGAAGCAAAAATTTCAGGTTTCTGGATCAGTCGACTGGCCCCCTGCAGTCAGTCGACTGACCTGCTTGTCTCAGCCTAGAATTGCCTATTTTGTTTGATTTCCAATTTTAATCGATTCGTGTCGATTCCAATTAGTTGTTATCACATTTTTGACTTTGATGATTCCTTTTTGATTTCATACACGGGTTTTTATAAAATGATCTTTTCAAATTGTATTAAAAGCTCGTTTCTCCAATTTATAAATTCTATTTAAAACACACACAATTTTGCACTTCGAGCGACGAGGGAGGAGAATTAAATGATTAGATAAAATGCGTGCTATGAACACATGCGTTCATCTTTTCAGTTAATTCCTAATCTATTCGTTTGACCGTTTTGACCTTTGGGTCAGGTTTACCGATGAGATGAGGTAAACTTTGTACTGCTTTGAGTGTGAAATTGCCTAACGGTTAGTAAACCGTTTAGTGCGAACATGGGGTATGGGACTCACGTTAACATTTTCTGGGTTCCTTTCTGAGAGTTGTGACACATTCCGCCGGACAGTGGTGTCCAGTACCGCCACTACGGTTTGTTGCCTTCGGGCGTATGGATCCTTGTTACAGTACTGAGCTCGAGCACCTTTTGTTTCTTTGACAATTATATTTCCCTAGCGTATCGCCTTTCGGGGTAGGTTCCTTGAACCACGCGATATATAGCGATTACCTTGTGGAACTTGTGTTACCTTTATTGGTATTTGTCATTTGCCGTTCGGCTTGTTTTGGGATATGATATTCTTTGTCTATTGGGATTGCCGATGATATGAGGCTTGTTTTGATTCATCTTATGTTAGATGATTTGGTTATCTCTTTTGGAGATATTGGTGGTACTTTATGATCTTGTATGTTCATTATCATTTAGTTGTCTAACTGATTTGTTTAGCTAGACTGACCCGTGTATTTTATACTCGGGTCAGACCGAGATGTTTCAGGTTAGGTACATTGGACTTAGCCTATTTTGCTTCCGCATGGACTATTCCACTAGCTCATTTTTGTCATAGCTTTTTGTGTAGTCCTTTTTTGTCTGTAACTCTGATATATACTCTATTGACTCATTTGTATATTGTGGTTTGCTTTACCACTTGACATGTATCATTTTGTAAACTCTGTAATGTACCTGTATATGTGTAAATGTATGTGATAATTAACTGTTCTGTGATGTGTATTACATTTGAGTTGTCGTATTTGTTCTGATAGATTCTTCAGCCACCTATAGCTTTGTGTTAAGTATTTATTGGGTATGTCGATCCACTTGAGAAAAATATAGATATATGCTACCTTGTCGACGTATTCAGTAGATAATTAAGGCAAGGCTATAGATGGTCGCTCCTAACCAGCTCTATTCTCCGCATTAGCAGACGGTGTTACCTTGTAATTGAGTATGTTGCATCATTCGAGGCCTTATCTAAGTATGGCCTTGAATTCATTAGCACTTCTTATAAGAAGAATATGAAGTTTGTCTCTGGTCTTAATAAATATCTTAAGAAGTCTTTAATGCTTCAGCTTAAGCTTTCTTTTGAGGAGTTGGTTGATTCGGCACTTCATCTCGAGGCCATCGAGAAGGAGTGCGATAGTGGTGATGATGTTGAGGTTCGCAAGAACCCCAATAAGAAGAAGTTTCCATTTCATAAGCAGGGATTTCTCCCTTCCAAGAAGAAAAATCCTATTGAATCTGGTTCTAACTCTCAATCTGCTGGAACACCTTCTATTCAGAAGTGTTTCAATTGTGGTTCTCCTGATCATATGATTCGAGCTTGTCCTAAGCCTCTCTTCTGCCATTATTGCAAGAAGGAAGGTCACCGTGTTTCCACCTGCCCCACTGCTCCTACTAGTGCCAAGTCTGGCAAGCTTTATGTTGCTAAGGCTTCTGGAGGTTCTTCTCAGCCCAGAGGTATATCCCCATCTATTTTGGAAGGTTCTATTTTATTTCATGACCGTAGTATTCGAGTTCTTTTCGATACGGGTGCTTCGCATTCATTCGTATCGAAGAAGCTCGTCGATGATTTTGTTGGTTCATGAAGTTTTGATTCATGACACAAGCTTAAGAGATCATACGACGAGAATTCAAAAGCGACAAAAAGAGAATAAACCATATATATCACACACTACAAAGGAGACAAGACTACAATCCAGATTTTAGTATGAATATTTTATTCTATTAAGTCTTAGAATATTGTTAAAATCATTCCTCAAGTAGTCACACACACAGAATTTAAGTTATATATAAAATTAGTATGCACTGTGCAAATAACAGCAGGTCGGCCGACCGACCAGAAATTTCGGTCGACCGACTCTGTATCCAGTGCACCGATATGCACCGTTTTATTTATATTTGTAAACTCAGCTGACCGACCCAGGTTTCTCGGTCAACCGACCAGAACATAACGGCTAGTTTTCTGAAGAGGTGCAATTGTTCATGAAGAGGAATGTCTTTTATTTCAAGAGATTGGGACACAACTTTTGATTGAAACTCTTCATGAAAGATTGCAACTATTCTATAACTATATAAACATGTTCAATTCACTTCTACAATCACCGATTCTTGTTTTATAATTCTGAATTCTATTGTCTATTTATTTCTGCAAATAAAAGCATTCATTCACTAGAATCCTTGAATTAATTCATATACTTCGATTCTACGTGATTATCTTCCTTCTAAATCTTCACACACATATATACTCTTGAGGATTTGATTATAGGAAAGTTGTACTATCAAAAGACAATCAGTGTTATTCACAACACATTCGTCAACAAATTATTTGTATTAAAGTTGAAGTCCTCTTCGGTTGTTGAGGCGGAAAATTCCTGTTCGGCTGCTCAGGTGTCGTATACCTATTCCTTCGGGTTAAGTGAGGGGTTTAGTTTAAATCCAGAGGGTATTCTGGGACTGGACGTAGAACGGGAAGTTCGAACTAGTATAAAAATTCCTGGTGTGCTTACTTTAATTTTTATTTTACTGCTATTATCAGTTTCCGCACTTATATACCATATTACACGATCCTTAGTACTACACGTACACTTTCAGATTTGTCTTTGGATGTTTCTTGTATGGTTACTTCGTTGAGGATTGCAAATCCTATTGGGGGATCCGCAACCCTTAGCATGCTTTGTGATGATGTTGAGATTGTTTTATGTGGCTTTTCTTTTCGTGTGAATCTGCATGTTATTTCTTATTTGGGATTTGATATGATTTTGGGTATGGACTGGCTAGTGAGATATGATGCCAGGATTATTTGTTCTGAAATAATTTTATATCTTCGACATCCGGATTCGTCTTCTCAACTATCACTTGTGCTTCGGAATGTGGATAAATCCGAAATGGCTTTATGTTCTCTTGACTCACGAGATGATGATGACATATCTCGTATTCCTATTGTTTGTGACTTCTCTGATGTTTTTGAGCCGGTTTCGGGTTTGCCACCCAAGCGGGCGATCGAGTTCCGCATTGATCTCATTCCAGGCGCACAGCCAATTGGCCATCCTCCCATGAGGATGTCTACAAAAGAAAATGAGGAACTCAAGAAGCAGCTTTTAGAGCTTGAGTCCAAAAAGTTGATTCAGTCCAGTTTTTCACCATGGGGTACCGCAGTCGTCTTCGTTAAGAAGTCTGATGGAACTCTTAGGCTCTGCATCGACTATCGCAAGCTTAACGAGTTGACCATCAGGAATAAGTATCCATTGCCGAGAATCGATTATATGTTCGATCTATTGAGTGGCGATAAGGTTTTCTCTCAGCTTGACCTTGCCACTTGTTTTCATCAGCTCCGAGTTGCGGAAGATAGCATACCTCTTACAGCTTTCCGCACTCGATATGGTTCTTTCGAGTGGCTCGTTATGCCGTTCGGTTTGACGAACGCTCCTGCTTTCTTTGTTGATCTTATGAATCGAGTATTCCGAGAATATCTCGATAAGTTCGTCCTTGTGTTCATTGACAACATTCTTGTATATTCTAAGTCTGAAGCCGAACATGCTAATCACTTGAGAATTGTCTTGAGTACTCTTCATCACCATCAGCTTAAAGCCAAATTCTCCAAGTGCCATTTTTAGGAGAATAAGGTTAAGTTCTTAGGCCATGTTGTATCTTCTGACGGCATTTTCGTCGATCCCACAAAGATCGAAGCTATCCAAAATTGGAAGAGGCCTGAGAATGTTCATGAGATTCGCAGTTTCCTTGGATTGGCGGGTTATTACCATCGGTTCATTAAATATTTTTCCCATGTTGTGCTTCCTCTCACCAGCCTTACTCAGAAAGGCATTCATTATATTTGGTCCGATAGGTGTGAAGCTTCCTTTCAGACATTAAAGGAACTTCTCACTAATGCTCCTATTCTTGTGGTTACCGAGGGGAATCATGATCTTGTTGTCTACACTGATGCTTGTGGTAGTGGTCTAGGTGTCGTGCTTATGTAGAAGGATCGGGTAGTTGCTTATGCTTCTAGGCAACTACGTCCGAATGAAGTTCGTTATGCCACTCATGATCTTGAGTTAGCCGCCATTGTCTTCGCCTTGAAGATTTGGCGACACTATTTATTAGGCGAGCGCTTTATTCTCTATACCAATCATAAATCCTTGAAGTATTTGTTCACTCAGAAGGAACTCAATATGAGACAACAGCGTTGGCTTGAGTTTCTTGCCTCCTATGACTTTGATATCCAGTATACCCCTGGTAAGGGTAATTGTGTTGCTGATGCGCTTAGTCGCAGACATTCGGCTGTCGTTTCTTTGATGCTTGCCGAATGGGATATTCTTGAGACTCTATCTTTTTGTGATATTCGTGATCGAGCTCCATCCTCTGATTCTCCGATAGTATTATTCAGTTTGGAAGCTCGACCCTCTCTATTAGATCATATTGCCGAAGCTCGGCGGCATGATCCTGATCTTATGCATCTTATTTAGCTTTGTGATACTGAATCCCATGATGAGGCATTGCGGGATTTCAGCATTGATTTTCATGGGTGTCTTCGCAAGAAGAACCGTCTTGTGCCTTCTGATTCTGCACTTAGGCATGACATTCTTGATGACTGTCATCGTTCTAAGTATACCATTCATCCTGGCAGTAGTAAGATGTATGCTGATATGCATCGCCTTTATTATTGGGAAGGCATGAAGCACGATGTGGCGAGTTATGTGAGTAATTGCATGACTTGTCAACGTACTAAAGCCGAACATCAGCGCCCTTCTAGTCTCCTTCAGCCTCTAGAGATTCCATTGTGGAAATGGGATCAGATTTCGATGGATTTCATTGATGGCCTACCTCGTACGAGATCGGGCCATTCTAGCATTTGGGTTATTGTTGATCGCCTCACTAAGTCTGCTCATTTTGTTCCTATTAAATCTAATAGGACTACTTCTCTTTTGGCTAAGTTATATATCAAGGAAATCGTGAGACTTCACGGTGTTCCTAGTTCGATTGTGAGTGACCGTGATCCTTTATTCACAGGTCATTTCTGGAAGAGTCTTCAGCAAGCTTTGGGAACAAAGCTTAATTTATGCACAGCTTATCATCCACAGTCTGATGGACAGACTGAACGGGTGAATCGTATCTTAGAAGATCTCCTCCGTATTTGTATTCTTGATTTCGGAGGTGGTTGGGAGGATCATCTCTTGTAGAGTTCTCCTACAACAATAGTTTTCAGTCCAGTATCGGTATGGCTCCTTTCGAAGCCTTATACGAAAGGCCATGTCGATCACCTTCATGTTGGTTGGAATCTGGAGAGAAGCTTATTCTTGGCCCAGAGTTTGTTCATGATTCTTCTGAGAAGATTGTTCTTATTCGTCGGAGAATGAAAGAGGCACAGAGCCGCCAGAAATCCTACGCAGATAACCGTAGGAAGCCTCTCGAGTTCTCGATTGGTGATCTCGTTTTTATTCGTGTTTATCCTTTGAAAGGGGTTATGCGCTTCAGTGCGACAGGGAAATTGGCTCCTCGCTATGTAGGATCATTTCCAATTACTGAATGTATTGGCTCTATGGCTTATAGAGTTTCACTTCCAGCTCATCTATCTGGTGTTCACGACGTGTTTCACGTCTCCCAGCTTCGGAAGTGTCTTCGAGAATCGGATTCTGTTATCGACCCTCCTGATTTACAAGAGCTTGAGATCTCACCAGACTTATCTATAGTACAGCAGCCTATTCACATACTTGCCTCGGAGGTGAGACACCTTCGAAACAAGGACGTGCCGCTCATTAAAATTCAATGGTCCGCTAACCCCAATGACTGTACTTGGGAAATCAGAGAGTTTATCAAGCGATCCTATCCGGGTTTTCTATCTTTGCTTAGCAATGGTGAGAATATCTCTTTATCTCAAGCTTATTTTCTCTCCTTTTTAGGTGTTGTAAGTATGTAGTTGTTACAAATTCTTCTCTAGGAATTGCGCGGACGCAATTTTGTTAAGGAGGGGAGATCTGTAACAACCCGCATATTTTACGATTTTATATTTAAATATTTTATTTAAATATAGCGTCGTTAGTCCGATTTAAGTCTGAAATGTTACTTTTGCAAACGGTCGAATTGGGACTCGGGATCACTTCCATTGAGTTCAAAATGGCGTTTGCGATTTTTTTGAGTATAAGCTTCGATATGTTTGGAGTGAGTTGAATTTTGCTATTTTATGTTGCACTATTTGGGTTTGGGTTTCAGCTAGGCCTGTCAATGGGTCGGGTTGGGTCGGGTTCGGGTCGGGTCAACTCGGGTTCGGGTTGATTTTTAAACGGGTCGAGTCAACCCGTTTATTAAACGGGCGGGTTTCGGGTTGACCCGATTATATATCGGGTGGGTTTCGGGTTGATTCGTGTAACCCGTTAAGAAAAATATTTGTATAAAGAAATGGAAATGAGCATGAAAATGTGGGAAGTTGTTAAATGCGAATGTTTAGGAATAAGTGAATGACAACAATACCCTTCTTTTGTGAGGTAAGATGAGAATTTTAGAGCAAAAGAAGGGTATTGTTGTCATTCTTTTATTGCAAACTAAGATGGGTATGAAAATTTGGGAAGCTGTTACGTGGGAATGGGCATGAAAATGTAGGAAGTTGTTAAGTGCGAATGTGTAGGAATAAGTGAATAACAAAAATACCATTCTTGTGCAAGCTAAATGAGAATTGTACAACAATACCGAGCCCATAAATGGGTTAGTCGGGTCAATTTCGGGTTAGCGGGTCAACCCTAAACCCACCCGTTTATAAACGGGTCAAATTCGGGTTGACCCGGAAATGACCCGCCAAATTAACGGGTCGGGTTAACCCGCTAATTTCCGTGCGGGTTTCGGGTCGTGTAGGAAATTGACAGCCCTAGTTTCATCCCACTAACCCTACTTATTACTCTAACTCTTTAACTCTTCATCCATTCACTCTCCAAACACTTTAGCTCAGCTGAAAATGGGGGAAAAGAAAAGGAATTAGAAATTCCAAGTCCTATATTCATTTGCAAACTCCATTTCTTGCTCCAAAATCAAGGAGAAGCTTAGGTAAGCCTTCTTTTCACCTTCTCCATCTATCTCTCTCTCTCCAATTTCGGAAAATTCCTAAACCCTAATTTAGGAAATACTTGTTTTGATCTTAGATTGAAGCTTATAGAGTTGAAGTGAAGGGTGATTGATCTTTTCCTTGTGTTTGAGCTTCTTATCTTTGTTTTTGAGTTAAAAAGGTGAGTTTTGAACTCACGTCTACTTCTCTTGATATTATTGATGTTAGGTATGAATTCCTAACACTTATTTATGTTCATTTTCTTTTGATTTGAATTGATTTGGCGAACATTTCAATTTTTGGTGTTTTGAAGTCAAAAACTCTAAAAATCATAGCTTTGATGTTTGATCATGCTTTTGGTGGTGTATTGAAGAGCCAATAGGGCTGGGTTGTCGATTGGCATAAACCCCTAGTGCCCATTGCTCGTCTGGTTGCAATTGGAAGAGTTTGCTCTTCATTTGATAGGCTGAAAAATAGCCCCAGTGCCAGTCAGTCGACTGACCTCTGTAGTCAGTCGACTGGCTGTAGAAAATGGAAGTTCCTGGGACTGTCTGCAGAAACTAGAAGTCTCTATTTTCTGCAGTCAGTCGACTGGCCTCTACAGTCAGTCGACTAACTGCAGGAAACGAATATTTCTGGTTTCTGGATCAGTCGACTGGCCCCCTGCAGTCAGTCGACTGACCTGCTTGTCTCAGCCCAGATTTGCCTATTTTGCTTGATTTCCAATTTTAATCGATTCGTGTCGATTCCAATTAGTTGTTATCACATTTTTGACTTTGATGATTCCTTTTTGATTTCATACACGGGTTTTTATAAAATGTTCTTTTCAAATTGTATTAAAAGCTCGTTTCTCCAATTTATAAATTCTATTTAAAACACACAATTTTGCACTTCGAGCGACGAGGGAGGAGAATTAAATGATTAGATAAAATGCGTGCTATGAACACATGCGTTCATCTTTTCAGTTAATTCCTAATCTATTCGTTTGACTGTTTTGACCTTTGGGTCTGGTTTACCGATGAGATGAGGTAAACTTTGTACTGCTTTGAGTGTGAAATTGGCTAACGGTTAGTAAACCGTTTAGTGCGAACGTGGGGTATGGGACTCACGTTAACATTTTCCGGGTTTCTTTCTGAGAGTTGTGACACATTCCGTCGGACAGTGGTGCCAGTACCGCCACTACGGTTTGTTGCCTTCGGGCGTTGCCTTCGAGCGTTGCCTTCGAGCGTATGGATCCTTGTTACAGTACTGAGCTCAAGCACCTTTTATTTCTTTGACAATTATATTTCCCTAGCGTATCGCCTTTCGTGGTAGGTTCCTTGAACCGTACGATATATAGCGATTACCTTGTGGAAACTTGTGTTACCTTTATTGGTATTTGTCATTTGCCGTTTGGCTTGTTTTGGGATATGATATCCTTTGTCTATTGAGATTGCCGATGATATGAGGCTTGTTTTGATTCATCTTATGTTAGATGATTTGGTTATCTCTTTTGGAGATATTGGTGGTACTTTATGATCTTGTATGTTCATTATCATTTAGTTGTCTAACTGATTTGTTTAGCTAGACTGACCCGTATATTTTATACTCGGGTCAGACCGAGATGTTTCAAGTTAGGTACATTGGACTTAGCCTATTTTGCTTCCGCATGGACTATTCCGCCAGCTCATTTTTGTCATAGCTTTTTGTGTAGTCCTTTTTTGTCTGTAACTCTGATATGTACTCTATTGACTCGTTTGTATATTGTGGTTTGCTTTACCACTTGACATGTATCATTTTGTAAACTCTTTAATGTGTCTGTATATGTATAAATGTATGTGATAATTAATTGTTCTGTGATGTGTATTACATTTGAGTTGTCGTATTTGTTTTGATAGATCCTTCAGCCACCTATGGCTTTGTGTTAAGTATTTATTGGGTATGTCGATCCACTTGAGAAAAATATAGATATATGCTACCTTGTCGACGTATTCAGTAGATAATTAAGGCAAGGCTATAGATGGTCGCTCCTAACCAGCTCCATTCTCCGCATTAGCAGACGGTGTTACCTTGTAATACTCTTTGCTAATGTGGGTCTCGGAGTGGGGCGTCACATAGACTTTGTGTACTTTTAACTAACCTCGCATCCCTATACTTAACCATATTTCCACTCCCTATCTTTTAGTGTTGAACTACGCCAACATGTTTGCATATATAAAATATATGTATATATTCATCACTCGCGTTTACGCAGTAAAGGTCATATAAGAGAAACTCTTTATTTTGCCTTTAATTATGGATTAAATTTCATAATTGTTCTTAACTCCTTTTTATATGGTTTGTTGTTATTTGTTAATGGTCATTCAATTGGCGGTTTCTTTATTTATTACCCTATTTATTTTATACGTTATGGCTTATACAATATTATTATATTTATACTTAACGTTAATTTTTGGCTAATTACTTTTTTAATAAATATTTCTAGGTGTGTTTAAAAGCATTTCTATACGAAAGTTTTCGCTTTTTATTTAGGGTATTAAGATAATTTAAGTGTCCCAATTTCAATATCCATTACAAGTTCTAATCTAATATAGTAGTTTACATAATAGTTAATATCACAATTTATATTAGCTAAACAAAGAAGACTTATGTGTGTGTGTGTGTGTATGTATATGCATATGTACATGTATATGTATATATATATGTGTGTGTGTATGTATGTATGTATAGAAAAGAAATCAAAATAGCCGACTTATTTTACTTTAATATAGTAGAATTAACGCCTCTGTTCCAAAGTAGCAAAATTTTACAATTTTGATCATTTATAGTCTATTCGACTTTTAAATGTATAATGTTCAAGTGACAAAAGATTCATATTTATTTTAATTACCGAACTGAGCGGTGTAAACCGCGAACTGGAGAAAAATCCATACTTTGCACACCCACTTCCAATTCTTTTTAAATCCTTTGTCATAACAAACATAGATTGAGAAGTGGAAATCGAATAGAATATAAATTGTTTATATTGCAAATAATAACGGATTAAATTCTACCATATATTAACATAAAATAAATAAGATTCCAATCAATTCCAAAATTTACATTTTTTGGAGGATTTTTGAGGTTATAGATTTAAAGTTTGCGCATGCAGAATTACCCAAGGCATAAAACAAATCCAAATATCAACTGCACAAACTACTATAAAGAGAAAAACTAAGATTTCCACTTACGGATAGTTTTTCCTTAATTTCCTTGGATTTGCTTTCACGTTAACGTCAATCCCTTCCTCCAATTATACACTTTTTAATTTCGTTTGTATATAGATTAGATTCAAAATTCAAATATTAGAGAAGAATAGAAATAGAAAAATATACATATGTAAAATTCATTACCTCTTTCCTTAACTTGATTAATCTCTTCCTTAATGCTTGGATCTTCAATGTATATACGTATTTTTGTTTTTGAATTTATGAAGTTTGCTGTGGACGAACAAAACTGATAGAGTTCTGCCAACATGTTTATCCTTTTTCTAAATAAAAATGAGGGGACCATCCTCTTATTTATAGTTGCTTGGGTGCGCTATTCAATTGGAATTGGCTTGAAATTATTAAATCTGGGTTGTTCAAGCCGAGCTAAACCTTAGCCGATAAGCTATGACGGTCGACCGGTTACCCTTGGGCGGTCTACCGCTAGCGGTCAACCGACCCAATAAAGTTGTCGACTGGTGTGGTCCAGGCGCCGTTAATGTTTCGTTAACGTAAATTTAACGTTATTATATATAATATTTTATTTTGCTTGAATTATTTTCGTTTCAAAGTCTTCAAACGTCGATAACTTCTTTGTTTGAACTTCGATTGCAAAGCTTTACATATGATAGTTGCTTAAAAGATCGCCATGAACACAATGTTGCAAATTTCGTGGCCAAATTCCAATGTTTGCCCAAATTCCATTTTTAGCCTTATTATTAATTAATTAATTTTTCTTGATTAATTTCTTATTTATTTTACGAGGTGTTACAACATTGGATCTTCAAAACCCTAATTTTATATTTCGATGGTTGTCTCGTCGATACTTCCGGCTGTTGAAGCTACCACTGAAGTGTAGATGTGTTCGTCATACGGTCAACCATGTTGACCTTGGTTATGTCACCTACAATGATTGGTGGTCGTGGTGTTAGTGATGATACACGATACATGTGTGCACATGCATGCACATAAAGAAAAAAAATTCTTCCTTTTTTTAGTTGTAAACGTGTGTGTGGGTGTATGCGTGTGTTTGTATGTATGTATGTATGTTTAATTCTAAAATAATTTTAGTTGAAAATGCTCGATGATTAGGTCGGTTGTTCACACCTTGAGCCATCAGATTTACCTTAGATGAAATATATCTCTAACTTAATGATGGAGTTGCAAAGTCCACAATTAAATATAATTTTAATGGAGTGAGAAGAAAATTGCATCTATTAAATGGAGGCTCTGTGGGTCTATTTATAACATTGGATGCTACAAAATATCTGTAACAACCCGCATATTTATCGATTTTATATTTAGATATTTTATTTAAATATTTCATCGTTCGTCGGATTTTGGTCCGAAAAGCTACTTTTTGCAAACAGTCGAATTGGGACTCGAGACCACCTCCATTGAGTTCAAAATGTCGTTTGCGATCTTTTTGAGTGTAAGCTTCGATATGTTTGGAGCTAGTCAAAATTTGACCATTTTCACTTTGGGTTTGGTTTTGGGTTCAGCCCCTTTGCCAACTTAAACCCCAAAACTGAACCATCCCTCCCCATTCACTCTCACTTCCTCCTCTTGCTCAGTTCTAAAGCAAAAATGGTGGGAGAGATGGGAAATTAGAAATTCCAAACCCTAGTTCCTCTTGCAAACTCAAGTCCTTGCTCCAAATTCGAAGAGAACCCATTGGTAAGCATCTCCTTCTTCTTCACCTCTTCAATTTCAGTTTATTCCTAAACCTAACTTTGGGAATGTTCTTCTTTTAAGCTATGATTCAAGCTTGTTGTGTTGGAATTGAAGAGTGATTGCCATTGCCATTGCTTTCAAGCTTCTTCTTCATTGATTTGGGTTCAAAGGTGAGATTTTTATCTCACATCTTAAACTATATTTATCTTCGATTGTTAGGTATGAATTCCTAACATTTATTCTTGTGCAATTGCAATTGGTTTGGATTGATTTGGTGATATTCCAATTTTTAGTGTTTTGAGTTCAATTCTTTAAAAATCCAAACTTTGATCTTTGATCATGATTTTTGTGATGCATTGAAGAGCTTATAAGGCCGGGTAGTCGATAGGCGTAAACCCTTAGCGCCGTTGCTCGACCGATTGCATTTCGGAAGTGTTTGGCATTCATTTGATTGGCATGGGAGTGCTGGAAACAGGCTCCGGTCGACCGACCTCAGAGTCCGGTCGACCGACCTGCTACTCTAGCATCTCCCTGCCTCTGTTTGGAAGTGCAGGTTACAGGCTTCGGCCGACCGACCTCAGAGTCCGGTCGACCGACCTGCTACCCGAGCACTTCTGTCTCTGGTCCGGTCAGCCGACTCAGGGAGTCCGGTTGACCGACCTGCTCCTATTTGCCAGTTTTTCCTATATTGCCTATTGGTTTGAATTTCCAACTTTAATCGATTCGTGTTGTCTCCTATTTGTTGTTATCATTTCTTAAGACTTTGATGACTCCTCTTTCGGGATGGTACCTCGTTAGGTCGCTCGACCCTATCCCCCTTAGGTCGTTAGACCTCATTTTGTCTTCACTAGGTCGTACCGTTTTGACGGGGCGCTGCCCCGCACCCCGCCGTGGGCGCTGTCCCCTGGACCCCCGCGACTTGACCGGGCAGGTCGAACCCCGTACAACTCTGCGTAGGCAAATCTTATCTGAAAAACATTCATCAGAATTTCTTACTTTGATGGTTTTGGGAATTGATTTCTTTGTATTTTATTCACGTCTTCGAATGTGAACTTTTATGATTGATTGTTTCTACAATCACTTCTATGGCTTGTCACTTTAAAAATATAAAGGTTTCAATACTAGTAGTAAATATCAAAACTCTTTCATCAAAACGATTTCAACTTTATTTTCAATATCAAACTCGTTTATAAAACTGTTTTCCAATCTACTAGTATATACAAACCTTTACCTCATTCGTATGAGAAAATATAATTAAACGGCTTAGCAAAACAAGTGGTATGAAACACTTGCGTTTACTTCGTCGGTTAATTTATGGACTTGTTCGATTGAATCTCTTGTGACAATTTTCTAGTGGAGATCTACAGTTTGTTCGTAAATATTTGAGTTAAGCAAGTGGTTATGGGACATGAAGCTAAACTCTTATATTTACTAGCTTAGTGTAATCGACACTTCCTTATGATCATGACGATCATTCTTGTGATTTAGACTAGCAATGTGCGATGTCTCTTTAATTCGGTCCATCGGACGTTACGCTGTACGACGTCGTTGTTCCGTTTTATCGTGATTTGGTTCATCGGACGTTACGTTGTACGACGTCGTTGTTCCATTTTACTACGTGTTGGTTCATCGGACATTACGCTGTACGACGTCGTTGTTCCATTTTCCTATGTGTTGGTTCATCGGATGTTACGCTGTACGACATCGTTGTTCCTTTTTATTTTGCTTCGGTTCATCGGACGTTACGCTGTACGACGTCGTTGTTCCATTTTCCTATGTGTTGGTTCATCGGATGTTACGCTGTACGACATCGTTGTTCCTTTTTATTTTGCTTCGGTTCATCGGACGTTACGCTGTACGACGTCGTTGTTCCATTTTCCTATGCTTTGGTTCACCGGATGTTACGCTGTACGACATCGTTGTCCCTTTTATTTTGCTTCGGTTCATCGGACGTTACGCTGTACGACGTCGTTGTTCCATTTTCCTATGTGTTGGTTCATCGGATGTTACGCTGTACGACATCGTTGTTCCTTTTTATTTTGCTTCGGTTCATCGGACGTTACGCTGTACGACGTCGTTGTTCCATTTTCCTATGCTTTGGTTCACCGGATGTTACGCTGTACGACATCGTTGTTCCTTTTATTTGTGCTTTGGTTCATCGGACGTTACGCTGTACGACGTCGTTGTTCCTATTTATTTTTGTCTCTGGATCATCGGACGTTACGTTGTACGACGTCGTTGCTTCGGATTATTTGATTTCTGGATATTGATTTCTGGAATTTATGTTTCACCAGCATTTACGATGGGCATTGATATGTATGTCATTTATTGTGGCTTGGTGAATTAAATAGAGAATATGACATTCTTTTTTAATCTTTGAGAAGATTCTTGTGATATTGATTAATCTCTTGTTGATTTTCAATCACGTACTTATCACAGTATGGTATTATGGTTATGATACGTTTTTGTCATACCTCTTATTCTATATCACTTTATCTAATATTTATAGCTAGACTGATCCGTTTATTATTTTCTTCTTAAATAATACTCGGGTCAGACTGAGATTTACAGGTGCTTCCTCATGACTTCTTATCTGGAGCCATCTTCTGACTTTTGGTTAACTACTCTAGTTTAGTAGTTTTTTTGTTTGTATACATTTGAGATTAGACTCCTTGATGTATACATATTCTTTTGGTTAGCACTTGTATCTATTCTTTTATGTTATTGTGGATCTTATTTGACCACTACTCTGATGTACACTTTCATGTGTTATATTCATATCTATTTCCGCCTTTGTGATATGAATTGTCTGTGACTGATTTGTGTTACGTTTATTTCTATGTTTGTTTCCGAAGATTATATATAGCCACCGTGTGATAGCTTTGTGTTTGTATCGGTATGTCGGATTTCCTCCTTAAAAGATATGCATTCTATTCTATCTGACATATCGGTGCTCGCACAAAGAAGTTACATGGATGGTCGCTCCTCAACAGCCTTATTCTCCGTGCTAATTGACAGCACTAACCGTAGTGTTCTTGGTTAGCGTGGGTATAGAGGTGGGGCGTCACAATATCTCTTTAATATATTTCCATGGACGATATTTTATTTATTTATTAGTTAGGTCCATTGATCAAATTAAATAATAAACCATTTAACTATTATCAATATGATTGGTCCCATAATAATTAATCAATATCAATAATTTCAACTACCATACAATAGTTAATATTTAGTAAATTTATTTTTGACATGTATAAACAATTAAAAAAATATACAACAATTATATATTTTATTAATTAAATTTTCAATCCTTTGATAATATTAATAAAATAATAAATAAAACAATGTAACAATTATATTAGTTTTCCTCAATAATATATAACTTATAAAAATTATTTTACTAAGTTATTTTCGATCGAAAACTAAGAGTTGCGGTTGTATGACCCCTCAGTGTGAATTTGGTGCATAGTAATATTTAAACAATTTAAATATTATAGCATGTACGAACTTTGATGAAGCATGATAGCGTACGCGAGTTCGGTAGCTTAAAGATTATCTAGGTGAAATATAATTTCTTATATATTGAACTTTAAAGTGTCACCATTAAGCAATGATATATTGTGCATATTTTCACTTCGTCGTTACTATATCACTTAGATATCTAGAGGTCGGTCAACGGTCAAAGCTCTAATAATATTTATAGTAAATTGTGAAGTCCAACATTAAAGTTTGTAGTTCAATCCAATAATTTTTATCAGTTGATCGATTTGCTTTGGCTAACGACTTTGACTTTAATTGACAATAAATTACAATGGTAACCTTTTATTCGAATGAGACAGATCCTCTCTTGACCTTAAAGCGACCATTATTATCGTGTGATTGACCATAATTAAAGTATAGTTTATACATTTAAGATTCATAGTATTTTCAAGTCAAAAGACTATTGCATATCGTCGCGGGTGATCTTCTATTTGACTTTTAACATATAAAAGGTTTTTGATGAGTCGTTCTGTAATTGTTTCACACACGTACATAACTCTTGGTTCCTCGGACGATGAGTAACTCACCATCTATCGTATGGAGATTGTTACCTACCGTGGTCTCAACGGACATCGACATATCATTCTTGATACATCTTGAATAGGAATATTCAAGGATAATTATTTATTTTATACGATTCGATACACATGGTTACGATCACATTTATAATTGCAATCGAGCAATTAATTTCCTAATCATTTTCTACTTGTATATATAAAATATATTTAAAAATTAATTATAAGCTAATATTACAATATATACAACAGAAAATAAAATCAAAAACTTACTTTATTTTTAACAATATTCACTATAAGAGTTAAATCATATAAGCAAGTTATATAATTGTCTCCAAAGCATACTTTTAACTCTATTGGTTCAAACATCCAATTTAAACAAAACAAACAACGTAAACTTGAAAAATAAGTTGAAATAATCAAAGAAAAATTAAAGTAAAATAAAATAAACCACAGAACCCTCCTTATATCAAAACAACATAATATGATTTAATGCTACAAAATTATTAATGAAAACACGATTCAAAAGTCTAATGCAATAATTAATAAAATTATTTCTAAAAAAATTGCTCATTTTTGCCACCGCTACTATTACAACTAATACAACAAACGTCACTAGTGATCTGCTTTCACCATATTTCAATGTCAAATGATCGAAAAGGTGGGTTATAATTGATTATGATTCCAATTGGGGTTTCTAACAGGAGCGACAATAAGCAACAAATAAATAAATAATTTGAGGAACACAACCGTTGTGGTTGGAGTAACTAGATATGACAAATAGAATTTGAGGATTATTTTACGTTAGCATTTAAATAAATACATAAATAAATAAATAAATAAATAATAAAATTGTATTAATTTGAAAATAAATATATGTAGGGTTATTAATAAAAGAGAAAATTTCTAAAATTAATAAAATTATTATTATTATCGACGGCGGCGGCGATGAAAAAAATAAAAATAAATAATTGTACTAATTTGAAAATAAATATATGTAGGGTTATTAATAAAAGAGAAAATTTCTAAAATTAATAAAATAAATGTAAATTTTTCTACTTAGTATTATTTAATAGATTTCATACTTCAAGCTGAATATATCAGAATAAAAACATAAAACTTTAGGGCCCGTTTGGCTTGTCGTTTTTAGTTTTGTGTTTTCATCAATACAAAAGCGCGTCTGTTGTATGTATTGTTGAAAAACAAACAATTTTGAAAAATGAAATTAACATGTAAAATAGAAAACAAGTTTATTTTGTTTTCGTGTTTCGAGAGAAAACAAAAGCACGGAAACAATCCAACTCCTTCGTTGTCCGTTGGTAGTCGCAATGACTAAAAATTATAAATCTTCTTCTCTTATTTCTTGTTATTTCTTAGTGCAAGTTGAAAACACAAAACTCAAAATACAAAATGAAATCAAACGGGCCCTTAATGTTTAAATACAGAATTATCCATGTTATTAAACTTGTAGTTTACATTCGAACATTAGACATAACACTTCAGCTAAAGTTATAGTTGAAGCATGAATAACGAAAATAATCATCTTATCCCATTTTTTCGTCTCCATGGATCCTGAAATCCATCCATTTATTTCCTAATTATTTAGAAATAACTAGGAATAAACGATGAAGGTTTGTTTGGTCCATGGAGACATCAAAAAATAGGACTAGAGGGTTTGCTGCCGACCTGCACAAATTCCTATGCTTTGGTTTTAAAGTTCTATAACGATCATCCTGAACTTGCGTTTGTATTCGTGCATCAAAAGTCTATACTGTTTCAATTGTTCACAAGGCCATGGATTATAATGTCATTATCATATTTAATATCATTAAATTCTCGATTTTTCAACATTGTAAATAATAGCAAAGGCAAGAAAATCTATGTGCAGATTTTCTATAATATTGTTTAGATAATTTCATGCAAATAATTCCACAACAATATGTCTTAATCCATACTTCCTATCCACCCATACACATATACTCAATAATAACATCTCATAGGAACATCATACACACAACCTACAAGCGCTCATATAGTCGCATGCATTCATATATAATTATAAAAACGTCTCTATTTTATCACTAACATGTGCATGCCCACGCATATATATATATATATATATATATATATATATATATATATATATATATATAGGTCTACCCCCAACCGAAAGCAGTAGAAGGCGAACTTGTACTGACCTCATCTGAATTTATGAAAACAGTTACAGTCAGAGGCTGCCATCCAGAAGCATGAGGAATAATCCACTTCATGAACTGTATAATGATATGCAATAGTTGCAGTATTTCACCTAATACAATATCCTTCAGACATGATTCTCTCAGTATAAGAGCTGCTTGGTACCTGTACAAAACAATGTCCGTTAGCTTATTGAAATACAATGCCTACCATAATATATTTTTTCAAGTGCTAATTTTTTGAATAATGTTGTTCGGTTACACAGAATACAGGATACAAACATTTCATACGGAGAAAGAAGGAAATCAAAGAGCATGCTTCTTTAAAAAAAATCAATGCTCATAATCAGGTGAGAAGTCATATTTAACAAATATTTCCTTCAATTTCCTTTTTAGAGTTTTAATATATGTTTAAATTTAGAGTGTCATTTGTTTAAATTTAAAAAATTTCCACATTTTCTTGTATTTTGTAGTGTATGTTGAAAACACAAAACACAAAACTCAAAACGAAACCAAACGGGGCCTTAGCTTTTCTAATTTTTGTTATGGTTTTGAAATCTCATCACAAGAAAAACAAGTATTCATCTGCTAGATATGTTGCTAATGACATGAGATGTAGTAAAAAAAAATATTTACATTGAATTTTATATAAGTATTATGTTTAAATTTATAGTGTCATTGGTTTGTTCAGATCATAAAACTTTAAATGATACTGTATATAGAATTCAAACATATTACTTTACAAACATATCAGTACCGTACTACCGTTAAATAATATATTTTTTCAAAAATGTGATTCTTTCAAAATAAAATATTCCAAGATGTACAAATTTGTTCAAAAATCTTTTTCATTTTTACCAAGATGTACCAAAATGTTCCCTGTTTTCAAAATTAAGTTTTCTTTATAATTTTGGTTATGTTTTCGAAATCACATCACACAAAAAACATGTTTTCATCTGCTATAGAGTATGTTCTCATCTATTTTGAAATGTGTTTCTATCGAGTCTAAACATGAACGCTGACCGTGGGTCTAACAAAGAAACGCCAGTGGCTCGTTAAAGGTGTCAGCTTGTGAGATTTGTTCAAACATCAAAGAAATTAGAACCATAGCAATTAGATTGTGCTCTTGATTTTATAGTTTTTTTTTTTTTTTTAATTAAATAAACTGAAACAGAGTGCGAATTGATAAAGATGCAATTAGGCGGAAGACCTTATCTATGTTGTTATTAGTTGATTGTTTGTTGTTTTAATATTAATATGAGTATTGTTCAAGTCTTTTACATAATATTTCGACTTGAATGATCTTTCATGCGAGGGTGGTCTAAACTTTAAAGCTCTTTGGTAAAACTTTTTAACTTTTTTTCTTGATAATCTTTGCTATAACAATCCTGCGTTGAATTCCTAACAAGCTGACTCTTCATTGTTAAATTTACATCTGGATGTCCTATAATCGCAAGAGATAACCCACCAACACAGGTAACTAAAAGTTGTGTGGCTTGCTATAAATTTTTATCCACAAATCGATATAAAAAATCATTCAAATGAGAATTAAGCTAAATTAGCTACAACAGTGGACATGTAAGTAACAACAGACAATATAATATAACAATCACATAATACCTGCATTGTGAGGATAATATTGCAGACCGACCATTAGCAGAAGACAAAAATTTGAGAACTGCATCAAAATTTTCTGTACCATGGACAGCATTACTATCCATGATGTTAACACAATTCCAAAGGGTATCGTTCCTCCCAACATAAAGAGGCATGCAATTTCCAAATTTATGCATTACAACAACCTGGTGCTCTACAGCGCAATCAAGGGACATTTTCACATCGAAATTCTGAACGCTTATATTTCCATAACGGATACAGTCTAATATGTTTGCTTCAGTAGGAGATATCTTCTCAGATTTCAATATGTTCAAGGCTTCTAAAATAAACCCCATTTGAACATGTATAGGAGTAGAAGGAGAAACATTAGGCATGGCTGAAAGAACATCTTGATAATTATTGGGCCTGATTGTAGGCACTGTTGAAGAACAAGAGTTATGATTGTAGTTTGATCCAGATAAATTCCTAGATTGAAAACAAGATTGTGAACGTTGGTTTTGCTGCTGCTTGTGATTTTTTTTACTATTTTTCTTGGTGGCAATTTTGACTTTAGCATTGATTTTTGATGCATTAGTTCGGTTAGATTCCGGTGTTACTGAAGAAGAGGATTTCGTAGAATAAGCGCTGGAGGTATTGCTTATATTTCCAACTTTTTGCTTAATTTTGGTTTTACAATTGAGTCTAGATGGTGCATTAAACTTGCCAGAATCAACTAATTGTTGAGATTCTGGAATGCAAGGTGTGGGATTCGTGTTGCTCGTGATACGCTTGGAATCCAAGTCTGGATCTGTTAAAACAAAAGTATGACTTGGAAGCTTTAAGTCATTCTTCTGATTAAAATTAGAGGAGCCCAGACTTCCAATTGATTGTGTATTACCTTCCTCGTTTCCATTAGAAGATGATGCACTAGTATCAGGTATAGAAGTAGAAGAAGAAACATCAGGCATGCTTGGAGGAACACATTGATAATCATTTGGCTTGATTGCAGGCACTGGTGAAGAACAAGATTGTGAACATAGGTTCTGCCGCTGCTTGCGGTTTTTTCTCCTATTTTTATTGATAACAATTTTGACTTCACTGTTAGAACCGTTATTCGTGAATGTAGTCTTAGCATCATTGTTAGGTGAATTAGATGAGTAAGATTCAGGTAGTTCATGAGAAGATGATGTCGTAGAAAAAGAGCTGGAGGCATCGCTTATATTTCCACCTTCTTTTGCTTCATGTGCATGACTTGGTTGTGTCATTTCATTAATAGTGCTCTCTTGCGCTCCAGGACCATTTGTGGTAGACATAGTTGTGTTACTTGGTATCTTCTTCACCTTCTTTTGCTTGATTTTGGGTGTACAATTGGATGTGGGTCCACTAGGTGCATTAGATTTACCAGAATCAACTACTTGTTGAGATTTCGGAATGTGGTTGGAACCCAAGTCTGGTGTTTTTGAATCATCCATCTGGTTAAGTTTAGAAGAATCAGAACTTCGAATCGGCAGTTTACTACCTTCCTCATTTCCATTAGATGATGAAGAAATCATGATTGGTTGGCTTTGACTCTTAGAAATTTGCTTGGCTTTACTGTGGTTGTCAAAATTCCCGTTATTGCTGCTCTTTTGATTTAAATCATCTGGTTGTGATGAATACGAAATGCTGCTGCCTTGCATTTTGTTGTTCGATATACTGTTGGCCAAGGTATCATGAAGGTTTGGTATCTTTTCTTCTGGTCTTCCCCCTACTACAAGACTAGTCCATTGCCACACTGTCTTGGCAGCTGAAGCAAGAGCATGTGATACTTTTTCTGGCTGTGTTGATAAAATAGGTTGCTTTAATTCATTCCTCTGATCAGAATTTCCAATAGATTGTTTATTGCCTTCCTCATTTCCATTAGATAATGATGTAATAATGACTGGCTGGCTTTGAGTCCTAGAAATTTGCTCCTCTTTTTTGTGTTTATCGAATTCCCTGTTATCATTGTTCTTTTGATTAATATCATCTGGTTGTGATGAATACAAAATTCTGCTGCTTTCTGCCATGATATTTGAATTGCTGTTGCTCCTGTTGCAGTCGGAACCCAACTCTGCAGTTGTTGAAACAAACATAGAATTGGGATGCTTTAAATCATTCTCCTGATTGGGATTAGAGAAATCAGAACTTCCAATTGACTGTTTGTAAACATCCTCATTTCCTTTCGATGATGATGCACTAATGACTGGCTGGCTTTGAGTGTTAGAAATTTTCTTGGCTTTATTGCCATTATAGAAATTCCCATTATTATTGTTCTTTAGATCAAAATCATCTGGTTGTGATGGACACGCAATGCTGTTGCTTTCTGTCACGAAATTTGATTTGCTGTTGGTCGAGGTATTATGAAAGTTTGGTAGTTTTTCGAATGGTCTGCCCCCTCCTACAAGACTGGTCCATAGCCACACAGTCTTGGCAGCTGAAACAAGAGCCTGTGATGCTTTTTCTGGTTGTGCTAGTAAAATATTATATCTCCTCATGCTTAGTTGATGGAGTGCATTAGAAAAATCACGATCTCCAGAAATAAGCAAATGATTTGCAGGAGGAGGGTTATCGTAACCCCATATTAACATGTCAACCAGTATTTTTTTATCACTTGCATCTTTGATTCCTGTAACAGCAGACTTCAGTGAATCATAGTAAAGCCAACAAGAATATTGAAAAATAATCAACATTAAAGCTAATATTCTATGCATAATTAGGGTTATGTTATGAAAAGACCACTTAAATAATCAAATTGACTTAAATCAAGAGTCTTAATATTCAATATGTGCCCCCAAGCATGATATAATACATTCCCTCAACAGGCATCCGTAATCTGTTCGGAATTTTTCTCACGATTGGTATCAAAGGGGTTTTCAATTTAATTTACTTAAAACAATGATTTCATTTTGTTGTTTTAAGTTGTTTGCTTTTGTAAAGTACCTGCTAAATTTACCTTACAGTATCATATACACAACTGAAGGACTAA
Source organism: Allium fistulosum (assembly GCA_030737815.1). Classification (NCBI taxonomy): domain Eukaryota; kingdom Viridiplantae; phylum Streptophyta; class Magnoliopsida; order Asparagales; family Amaryllidaceae; genus Allium; species Allium fistulosum. The sequence goes on from CM060902.1 coordinate 1,533,551,683, forward strand.
TATGTTACTGCAATTCGTAAAAACCCTATAAAGTTTGCTATATTTATGTTTTAGATAAAGCATATGAATAATTTCTCTTAGAGGACTATTTTACTAACAATGAGATTACTCCTCCCTTGACGATGGATAGTCATTCTTTGATATGACTAAAACTTCAATTGTAATTAAGGCATTTTTCTCCATGATATAAAGGATTAGTCGACTCGATGTGACAAAAAAATTATGAAGAGAAGACATGCTTTGATAATATGCATTAAGTTATTTTGGTTGGCTTATGTGACATATTGCATATATGTGAATTGTAGATAATAATCAAGGTTTGAGAACTCGGTTTCGGTCTCGGTTTCGGACCTTTGAAATTTTCCTAGTTTCGGTCAATTTCGGAAATTTCGAAGGTTTCGGTTTTGATTTCGGTTTCGGTCTTAGTTTTGAATAGTTGTATTTTTTAAATGAAATGAACTAAATTTGAACTTGATTAAACTTGATTTAATATACAATTCATAATTAACTAAGTTAAATAGTCAAAATCATATTCAATTACACAAATCCCTACTTAATTTGAACAAAACATTAATTAGAAACATACTAAATCCAACCCACTTCAATTACAAAACCAGTTAAAGATAAAATGAGAAAAAAAAGTAACACGGCCCACATAACAGCCCATCCAACAGCCCATATATTTCTTTCTACCTTTGTTCACTCCTTTTTCAAAGCTAGGGCTAAACCGAACGACGGAAAAAAAAAGACTGCTACTTGATTTCAAGCTCAGGAACAAATCGGCATGGAATAAAAACAAAAATCGATTGCTTCTTACTTTGGTCGAGTTGCTCTTCGATTCGCAGCAGAACGTGAAAAAAGAATCGACTGCAAAATATTCTCGAATTCAAGGCTAGGGCAAAGCTGATTTGAGGTTTATTCCTTCTTTTCCTTTTATTCTTCTTCCTTTTTCTTCGATTCTTCTCGATTTGGTTTTTTTTAATTCACTGTTACCCATCCGAAACCGAATTTTTAGCTCAGTTTTGGACCGGTCAAGGACGGTACCGATCCGGTACAGCCGGAATTCCGGTGTACCGGACGATACCTTAAACCTTGATAATAATACAAAGTTATTTGCAATGTTTTAAAATTTAATGTCCATATGCGATGGTAATAGAATAATAAAGTATTAATTTGATATCTATTTATCCAACTATTATATTATGAAACCTGAGTTTAAATTTGTGTGTCCATTTGTTTTCAATTTTCTCAAAAATTTCTTGTAATGTCATGTGTCTCGGTAATGTAATTGTCCTAAATTTTTTCATTGCCTTTTCTTATTATGGTTATTTCTTAGAAGAAATACCAATTGACTCACTAATGTTTTATAACTTACTTTTCTCATCTTTTCCATTCATGTCTTACTCCCTAATTTGGTTAATGGTGGTATATTTGCAAAAATGACAATCACCAATATCTAAATAAGAATGATTTTCAAAAAAAAAATTCAATTACAGAATCCTAATTTCACTTGCTCTCTCCATTGAGTGATTGTTTCATCCAAGGTTCGAGAACTCGATTTTGGTCTAGGTTTCAGACATTTGAAATTTTCTTAGTTTCGGGCGATTTAGAAAAATTCGGTTTTGGCTTCAGTTTCAGTCCCAGTTTTTGTTAATGGAAATGTAATAATAATCGTTGTAAATTAAATTGAATTTACACTAAATAAAATAAATAGAAACTGCAATGTGAAATTAAACAAAATTAAATTGAAATTACACTAAATTAAATTAAATAAATAGGGTAGCCTAACACAGCATTTATTTGCTCTATTCATGGACAAATATATAAACTAGGTGAAATCAACCCCCTCCATTCCCAAAGTCCATATTCTTTAAGCCCTAATTAAAACGCAACCCCCCTCCAAAACTGAATCTAGGCAGCCCTCCTGAATACAAAATCGTCCAGCCCCTAACAAAAATCAAAACCAAATTAAATCGCGTTTGAGAAGACGATCTGAGAAATTTTTTACAAAGCAGTCAGAGATTTTGTCGCGTTTACTTGGGGTTCGACAAGCATCTCCTGATGTAGGTAATTCTCGATTTACTTAGTATCCATATTTACCCAAAAAAAATGATTTTTTTTTACTACCCAAGTCCGAAACTGAATTTCGTCACCGATTTCGAACCATAGCACACCCATACCGGACCGGTAGCACAAGAATTTCGGGGCACCTTGTATCACGGTTTCATCTTCATTTTTTTCATATTCGCTTATTAATCTAATTAAGTAAAAGGAAATCTTTTTTCTTCATATATTCCATTGTTCTAAAGCTCATACGATGATGAGACAAGTCATACGACTGGACATCTAACTAAGAAAATTCAAAAACACTATTAAAATGGATATGCAATTGTTATTATCCTTTACTAATATTTCAATATGTTGCTTTGAAGATGCATTACAAATTTTTTTAGGAGTGGAGTATGGATCAATAAATGAAACTCATATGTTATAAGATAATTTATCTTTTTAAGTTTTTCTGTATCATATCCTTTTTATTCCATTGTAAGTTTTAGCGATTTTCAAGTATTATGCGTCATTTATCCGAAAAGAGAAAGAAAATACTACAAACTTTGGGCATCGAATTAGTATCCAAAATATTCTTGCCAAATTAACTCACTTATTAGTATTCTTTGATATGACTAAAACTTTAATCCAGATAAGGTATTTAAATGCTTTTTCCATGACAAAGGATTAGTCTACTCGATGTGAAAAAAATATATGAAGAGAAGACATTTTGATAAAATGCATTAAGTTATTTTGGTTTGGCTTGTGACATATTGCATATATGTGAATTGTCAATGTAGATGTGGTATTCATGTTGAAATAATTACTTTTAGGATTTGTTGAATGAAGTAAGGAATATTAACTAATTGATTTTATCTAAACAGTTTAAATTTAAGACGCCGGTTTAATATAAATATATATATGGACATAATGTAAAATGATCGGGAACAACTGAGTAGAATTTATTAACTATAGAAATTAGAAAATTTAAGTATTTGAAAATAACAAGCAAGAATTAATATAAAAAATGTGACTAATCTTAAAATCACAAACTATATAAGATATTTTAAAATAAAATATCATGAGAGTATCAAGGTGAGAGCAGAAAAATATTAGAATTAATGAGAGCCTTTATAATTCTCGCTCTAGTAATCATTTAATAGACATAATGAAAAGTGAGTTATGATTCTTGGTTTTCAATCCCCACATTTTTTTCCTTTTTTCTCTCGTAAGTTTATATGTCGCTCACTTCATACAATTATAGTTGTATACAATCATAGTTTTATGTAGTGTTGTTAGTCTTTTTGTATATTATAAAAACTTCATCCTTTCATGTACATATCTTTACTTATTTGACACTTCAAATAAAAGTGATTCACTTAAATTAAATTCAATTTCTCCATCACCGAAATACAATGTTCAATCTTTATAGTATTAAACTATTTTATTCTTTTACAAAATTACTAACATTAAATTAGCAATTAATGTTATACACATCCCTTGACTTTAACCTAAAACCTAAAAATCTCAAAGTCTCTTTATACGTTACTTAAAAAGGAAACTTAATCAAAATTAATCATCTTTACGTTTTTATTTATTAATAAATTCGGTTAACCTTTTTTCATGTACTTAGTGTTAATTCAGATTTGTGTTTTACAGTTTGGATAATGTAAACATATTGAGTTTCCAATTTTAAATTCATAACTATAGAGTATAGCTCTTTTTTATGTTTATTTCTTTTGTTAGGGATTGACCTTTTTATCTAAATTATTGCAGGTTTTATATTGGGATAATGGAATAGATGTGTTGGAGAATTGAAAATTTGAATTTCAAAAGATTTTTCAATTTTGTAGCAACTTATCTTTATTTCCCCACTTCAGGATTTCTTATTAGAGAACTAAAAATTAATTGTATTATTCGGCACTTTATTTTGCCAACCACTTTCCACTTATTTAGTTCTAATTTTGATTTTAGTTTTACATCTAGAATAATATAAAGGAAACGAGTATTCCTTTCTAAATTTAATAAATATGAAATGATTTTTACCTTGTTTCTTTAAGTTTATTTTATTTATTTAAGATTGCCTTTTTTGTTGGTGCCGAATTTTTCGTAGGTTTTAGACTTAATTAGTGCAATAAATTTTTTAATCTCTACCAATATTAATATATGTCCATGTTTTACACAGCTTAACTGCTTCATTATCACTAATTCAAGGATTAACTTTAATTTTGGCCGCTTGTAAACCTCACTGTTCCATGAAGAATGCCAAAATTAATCTAACAGTTAATGTTTAATGCATATATTACATGTTAGAGAAATAGCTTTAAAGTCGCTTTATCCTATAAAACTCAATTAGTATTAATCATTTCTTAAATTTTCATTTCTTACTAAAACCGCTTAAACTTCTTTCGTATATTTAGTTCTAATTCTGATATGAGTTTTACATTATTAGTATGTAAATGTGTAGACTTTTTTCATTCTAATTTTAATTTGAGATTTACATTGCAAATATATGTTGTTATGCATCTTTAAAATAAATTAGGAATGTATTATTATAATTTATGTGATTCATTGAATAACTTTATTTATTATAGATATTGCAGGATACGTATTCTTGAATCCGTTGCATGAACTATCATTAATTGGCAAACATTCATAAGTTTTAACTTAATTTTCTTAGTAGAATATTCTTAAACTACATGCAAAAACCTTTTATTTTGCCGAGTAATTTTTAAACAAAAAAATCAATATTATAATATTAAAAAAATATGTATGTCATTGTATTTTGGATCATATATTATTTGATGCTATAACCACAAGTCGGAGGATGTGTACATACTGATTAATTCTTTGAAGTTGATTGTGTTATAATATTATTGTAGAGGAGTTGATTCTTACCATAATTAATAATGTATTAAAGGACAGCTTGTCACATCATGTTGCATCTATAATTCTGCTTTCCTCTTATTTTTGTTTTAATTACTATGATTATAAATTATATTTTCCTTCTTTTATTTTGTAGAAGGTTATTGAATTTGTTAAAATCTTCGATTGTTTGATAAATTCTATTACAAGTTAAATGAACTAGTTTTTCATTAATAGCTTTGTATTTGATGCGACTTTCATTTGTTTTTTGTTTTATTAGTACAATTATGAATTTTGTTTATTTTTTTAATTCGTATCGCATAATTTTCTTATAAATTATTAATACAGACACCAAACAGTATTTAAGTTTTTTGTATAGTCTATATATAGTAAAGCTGATTTTTTTAATTCCTAAACATAAGTACACAAAAAAATCAAGTTGTGACAAAATATGTAGTAAAAGAATATCTAAATAATAAATTCCATACCATGATTTAGGAAAATATATATATAATGAATATCTAAATAATAAATTCCATACCATGATTTAGGAAAATATATATAAAAAGAATATCTAAATAATAAATTCCATACCGTGTTTTAGGAAAATATATAAACGTACAACTAACTCATTTATTTTGGCTATAGTAGACAACTATTTTTTTTCTAATTTAGTTGTAAATATTTTCTTCACAAACTTGCAAATCTTATTTTAATGTAATACGTGATCTTGCTCGACCTAAACTTACTTTTTGTAAAATCTAATATTATCCATATTAACCAATTTATGATTTAATATATTTTTCTATGGTGTTATTTAATAGACTGAAAGATTTACAAGCAACACACAATTTCCATCAAATACATAGTTATCACCAATTTTTTAAAGACCTCATGAAACAGTAAAGTAGTTTATTTCCCGCATTGCGTTTGATGTCATATTATTTTGAATTTCTACGGTTTAGAGATATTTATAGACAATTATGGATCAAAATGTACTTAGTTATAAATAATGTTTATAAGTAAACTAATTTAAAACTAGAAGGATATATAAAACTATAATGTCGCTCGACTGATAAAAGAAATTATTTGTTTCTAATTTTATTCAATTTGAATTTAGACCAATAGGATAATTAATACTAGTAAACCCGTTTTGATTGAACATAATGAGAAAATCAACTACATGTAAATTCTTTTTAATGCTTAAATTTGATTCCACTTCTATTTCAATATAACATTTGATTCAGTAATAGAACAAAACTGCATTTTAGTTTTACTTAATTACCAATTTGGTATCACTATGTGTTTATTCAGTTTCTGTTATATTTGAGTCGTAGGTTTACTCGATATCACAGGATATCGATTCAATTTTAGATAGTTGATCAAATTTATTATTGTTACATCATTATATGATATAAATTAATAACTTGTGATTAGAGAAAATCACAATTGAGTAGATTTACGATTGTGGTCACGTAAAATAGAAACAGAACATATGATTTATATATGATACCTACACGGGGTTGGGTAATTGACATGTTAATGTGATGCATTATATTTTGTTCTATTCCCTTTTATTGTTTGATATTTGAGTTTACTCATAGTTAGTTTCTAGTCTGACCAGGGTTGTTATTTATTTCAACAACGTTGGGTCAGACTAAAGTTGTATTGTAGAATGTACTTTCACGCTATTGTTTCTATCTTTGCTTTTTGGAGAGGAATGCGTATGCCTAGATATAATATCTCATTTTTCATATTTGTCGTAGTAGCCATAGAAGATGAGTTAATCTTCGATCAAATCATTCGAGACTTCAGGATAGCACTCTAGTATTTGAAAGGGAGACGATGATCATGTGCATAGTTGTATATGTATCTTTTGATGGTGACTGTAACTAAACAATGACATATATTGTATATGATGATGTGATCTATATGTGTGTGACTTCTTGATCACACCGATGTTGTTGATGTTTTATTTTTTGTAATCCAATAGTTATATCATTCACTATAGAAAACTCATGTATATTGTTTTGTGCCAAGACGAGATACGTGTTGTGTAGAAATTCAGGTATATGATATCATGGATTCGTGTTGACACGAGAGAGTATATACGAGAGGTCGCTCATATCGTGTCATTTACTCCATACTTTCAAACGGTAACCTCCCTATGATAGCATGGGTACTGGGTCGAGACATCATGTTATGGTCTAACGAATGATTTTATCAAATCATGTTGTGTAGTTTTTATTAACAATGTTTGCATATTTTCTTTAGGATCATGCTCGAGTAGTTGGGATCATTAAAGCAGAAAAATGCACGGTTGAGAAATATTTTCTTTGAAACCTAATGGTGAAAGTTATATGACGAGTATTAAAGTGTACAAAATTATTAGTTCACAGCTTAAGATGTTACTAAAACGCACTTTTACTTTCTATCTGTACCATGTCTAAAATATACCAACAAACTTATTTATTGTATTTCATAATACTAGTAATGGTGCTTTAGGCCACACTTACATATATTTATTATTTAAAAATTTAATGATATTCCTCAAATAAACAACTGAATAAACTAAATTTGTCTTCCTTCCTGATTTTAAATTTAATACCAAATGCATTAGCAAATTATTTATTTAATCGCCAATGATCTAGAATCATGAGATGATCCTACAAAGAATCTTTTTATCGATATATGTATTTTAATAAAAGAAAAGAAAATAGTATATTTATTCAAATTTTCTAAAATTTAAAAATTTTAAGTGTAGCATTTTAAATTTTAAAACCTTCACCAAATGTAGCCTTCAAACATGTTTTTATTAATGTTTATTGAGATAAAACCATAGGTAGAAAATCATTTTAGAAACTTCACCAAAAATTTACGAGGGGTGGCAATGTTATAATGGACATTGTTGAATTTCACCAGTAAATTTCTAATGTTCGGTAGAAAAACTGCTCGTGAATTTTGGTTAAATTATGCTTTTGTCCATTAACTAAGTATTAAATGGTGAAATGTAACTCTGGCATTAAAAGCAATAAATTTTTAAACGAGTATATTTAAATTATAGTGGTATTACTAAGAACAAAAGGACGTGTTTTTAATAATACACATAATTTATGCATAATCTATTAAACTTAAATGACGAACCAGCTACAATTTGAAGCCAAATGATGAAAATTTTACATTTATGGTTAGATTTTCAAAAAGCATTAGGTTTGACTTGTTTTATGCTTTTAATTCAAACCTAAATCCTTAGATTACGAAAAATATTTTGTATGATAGTAATAGAGAAGATGTGTAATATAGTTAATTTAAAATTCCGATAACATGTTTATTTCTTGGTTTGATTGTTGATGATATGGTAAATCAATATTATCGTATTTTCCCATATTAATGGTAATTAATTTAATTAACATCAAATGGTATTAATTTTTGAATTAATATATAATTTGCTCTCTAATTCAAATTGGAAGCAAGCTAAAAAGACATAAATAATAAATAACTTAAGTTAACTATATTTCATCTTCCATTTAGTTTCTACTCAAATATAAATGAGAAATATATTCATCAAAATTTACTCACATTGCACATATCAATAAATTTATATTCGTTATCACGTGGTACCTTATTTTACATTGATTAGTATTGAATTTTCTTATACGTATCGGTAATCACCTACAAATTGAAGTAAATTTAATGTTATTTATTTCACATTTTAAATTATAGTAACTATATTCACCATTTAAATTTTAGTTCTAATAAAATATAATCAATCACAGTTAATTATCATTTTTAACTCTCTATTTCAATTCCAATATAGATTAAAGTCATATCAAATAATATTATCGTGCAATTGACAAAAAAGAGCTAACAATTCAATTTAGGAAATTGGAATTATTAGTAATCTAATGCTTCCAAGTTAGGAATGACTTATACCGGATGTTAGTGTTTGTTGTATAACACCATTGTATTAATGTATTAATTATACTTTGTGCCCTTTGAAATTATTTAAACATATTTATCATTTAAGGTTAATGGTTTTTGAGAGAAAGTCAATCCAAACAAATTACAATCCCAAAGCGTATATTTCACCTTCGTGTAATTAAATTTTTTTAACAATCCCAATTAAAAATTATGTGATCTTCGTGTGCGTAATACGGATTCGCACTAGTTACATATGAATATCCAGTTAACAAATTTTATTTATTAAATATCATTTTAGTTTAATTTATATATGATGATCAAAGCTATTCATGTTTTGATATATATGTAACACCAACGATTGTTTGAATAAATTTTATGCATTGCATATATTTAGAGAGAGAGAGGATCAATAGCCTCCTTTATTTCGTACCATTTATAGCCACTTGATATCAGCCATAAGTTTATATTTAAATATTTGATCAATGTGACAGAAAAGAGAAACAACAAATATTTAAATCGAAACATGTGACTGATACCAGAGAGCTACAAAATGGTGCTAAATAAAGGGGTTATTGATCCTAGCTTTCACACACCGTCATCACATGAAGTTATAAAATGTTGGCTTTCGAAATTCAAAATTTATTTATACAAATAATTGCTTTACCCTACAGGGAAACAATTATTTGTTAAATTAAATAGAGAGAAGACGACATAAAATAAAATGTAAGATTAAAGATTTTTATGCCCATAGAAAAATAATTTTCTATTGTAATATTTTAATGTGTCGGTCTTGTTCTTGAAAAATGGTAAGTTCGTTGTGCTATAAAACTATATGCACATAGGACATGAATTTGTGAATATCATTAGAACATTTCATTATAGTTTGAGCGTTGAATATAAAACTTGTTTTGTACGATCTCATATAACATAATTTGCATGTTCAACTTGCTCCAAAAATAATAATGTCAATTGTAATATTTGCATAAGAAAATGTGGAAGCAAATGGGAGCATTATGTACTACGTAATTTTATATATCTTGTAACATTGTATTGCAATAAAGTTTGTGAAGACGGTTGAAGTTGATCACTGTCGTATATATAATATTTGGTCATTGTTTTAATGCAAGCATAAAGACATACGAATACGTCGTTCGATATGTAATTGTATGAATATAAAGATGAAATTTTTAACTATTCCTTTTAAATTGATTTTACAGTGTAAGTAGTAATTATCAACTATTACAAGATAAAAATTATTGTAATTTGGTCATTACTATATTTCAATTTATGAATACCATAGCATCATCCATGAACTGAATGATAGTTTTTATCATACACTAAGATAAATTATAAAAATTATAATAATGCAATTAACTACCTATTATTTCCACTCTACCCTATGGTAAAGTAATAACTTTCTGCAAGTTAATTAGAATAAGATGTATCCGGACTTTAGTGGGCGATCTCTTATACCCACGGCTATAAAGATTAATAACGCTAAAGTTAAGGTTAATCGGTCTTAGCTAAAGTTTTAGTAATGAATCTTGGTATGTAGAGGCCACTTTCCACGGAAGGTTAAGATCATTACTAATAGTTTTGAAAGAGAAGTACTCAAAACTCAAAAATACAAATTTCTGAGTTTTGAGTACTTCTCTATAATAATTTGTTTCATTGGATATGTTGTTTTCACTATCTATGTTATAAAGATTTTTCTATACGGGTTAACTAAGTATTGTGAAATATTAAGAAAACACATCAATAGTAGGAGCATTGATTGTAAAATGTCTAAGACCGACACAAAGAATAATCGCTCATATAATGTAGTTCAACATTTATTATAGTGGATGTTGAGGAAAATCCCTTCGGATGATCAGTCTAAGAGAACAAAAAACTCAACGCAGCGGAAAAACAACGAACTGGATTGTGATTGTAGTGAGACGGAACAAACAAAAGATAAACACCGAAACATACCGTCACAGATCTATGCAATGCAGAAAAATAAATAACACCAGTATTTATAGTGGTTCCACTACCACGAAGCAGTGTACGTCCACTTGGGGAGAGGAGATTTTATTAATCACTGAAAGATTAGAGTTACAAGATTGATTCACTTTTGGACGCTATACATAAGAAGAAATAACAATATAGACAAAATTCTGTAGAGTTTCAGCTCTCTAGGATGGCTCTGAAATTAGCTTTTAATTTCGACTACCATTGTTGTCCGGAAGCTCCCCTATTTATAGAGTGAAGAAATGAGGAGGGGTGGCTGCTATATAGCAGCCTTGGGTTTGGTTCGGCAAAACGCCGAGCAAAAATTTTGGACCGGCATTAATATACCAAACGAGAAATTCTTCGTTCGGCAAATCACCGAACGAAATTCTTCGTCCGACAAAACACCGAACGAGATTCTTCGTCCGGCAAAACCCCATTTCAAATTGCCGAACGAAGCTTCAACTACCGCTCCAGATCTCTAGCGGCATCTGCCTCTTCACGCGCCTCCTTTATTTTGCCGAACGTAGCCTTTTACCGCTCCAAACACATCCCTAGCCTTCACCAAATCTCGTTGCTTCTTCTTCACGTTGCTTCATCTTCGATCGGCGGTACCAAGGTTAGGGTTCCTCTTGATTTGGGAAATTATGTATCAATTTCTAACAATCTCCACCTTGATACCAGATTTTCAAACAAGTCTTCATCTACACCTTCATGCTCCAAGCAATGGATACTTACCCAATGAGCTTCGGCAATGCCATCACCCATTACACCCGGCAAGGCCACCGTTCGTCAACAAAGTGTTCGAAGTACCAAGTCCATGTAGAACTTATCAATCTCCACCATGAAAACAAACGTCTTCATGAACCATCTCAACTCTCCCCCCGTGTCACTCCGCGGTACCTAGCACTTCATTAAGCGAATCAAGTCCGAGCAATGCTCGAACTTAGCAACAGGCAACGACCTGGTAAACATATCTGTTGCGTTCTCCTTTGTGTGAACTTTCTGAAGACGAACTAGTTTCTCTTCGCTCATCGAGACAAGGAACGACTCTCACCTCAATATGCTTCGTCCTCGAGCTGAATGCCAAATTTTCAGCTAAATGAATTGCACTCTGACTATCACAGTACACATTCACTCCTTCGTATGCGAAGCCCAAATCACACAACAGTCGTCTCAAATAAAGCGCCTCCTTAGCTGCTTCAACCGCAGCTATGAGCTCTGCCTCTGTAGTAAACAAAGCCACAATCGTCTGCAACCTCGCTCTCCAATTGATCGCTATCCCACCAATGGTGAACACATATCCCGAGGTTGACTTTCTTTGATCTCTATCACCGGCATAGTCGGAATCACAAAATCCAACCAAGCTGAAATCTCTTCCTCTGCCGCCAAAGACAAGTCCATGGTTTGGAGTTCCTCTAAGGTATCTGAAGATACACTTCACTGTTTCTCAATGCGTCTTTCCTGGATTCGCTATGAATCTACTCACCAATCCAACAGCATGTGCTATGTCAGGCCTAGTGCAGACCATGACATACATCAAGCTTCCAACTGCACTTGCATATGGGACCTTCATCATATAAGCATTTTCCTTTTTCGAGATCGAAGAGCATTTACTAGAAAACCGTATGTGCAAAGGGCATGGGTGTGTTGATTGCCTTTGCCCCTTCCATGCTAAACCGAGCAAGCATCTTTCGAATGTACTCCTTTTGAGTGAGGCTCAAAAGTCCTACCTTTCTATCCCTTTGGATTTCCATACCCAAAATTTTCTTTGCTTCTTCAAGGTCTTTCATTTCGAATTCCGCTTTTAGCTTTAGCTTCAAACTATCGATTTCAGCTTTATCCTTGAAAGCAATGAACATATCATCCACGTACAAGAGTAGGTACATCCATCTACCATTCTTTAAATGCTTGAAATACACACAAGCGTCTTTGATGCTACGATCAAAACCAAGTGAAAGCATAAAAGAGTCAAACATCTTGTACCATTGTCTAGGCGACTGCTTAAGTCCATACAAAGACTTTTTCAATTTGCAAACCCAATTTTCTTTTCCATCTACAACAAATCCTTCTGGATGCTTCATGTAGATGGTCTCATCCAAGTCTCCGTGCAAGAAAGCGGCTTTCACGTCCAGTTGCTCCAGCTTCAAGTCATGAGCTACGACGATAGCGAGCAAAATGCGGATAGACGTATGCCTCACTACTGGAGAGAATATCTCATCATACTTCAATCCCTTTCTTTATGAAAACCCTTTAGCAACTAGTCTAGCCTTGTATCTTCCGTCATCCTTCACCTTGAATACCCATTTGCAACCTATGCCTCGGCTTCCTTGAGGAGGTGTACCAAATCCCAAGTCTTGTTCTCTTCAATGACGCTAACTCATCTTCCATAGCGCACATCCACTTCGAACAGTCACATGACTTCAAAGCTTTATCAAGGTCAAGCGACTCCTAATGAACCACATGTAAGGCATAGTCAAACTGATCACCAAGACTAAGGTTCGCAAACTGCCAATCACCATACATATCGGACGGCCTAATAGTCCTACGACTGACCCGGGTAGGTACTGTTTCGCCTAAACTCCTTTTAGCTCCACCTTGAACCGAACTTCCTCTAGATTCATGCACATCACCAGCACTACTAGAAGGTACCTGTGGACTATCCTGTGATGTTTCATCAATTGTGTTTTCCTTGACAGCATTAACAACTCTACTATTTGGTTAGAACACGTGAACTTTTTCCATCTCCTTAGGCCTATCAAAATCTTCTGATGTGGTAGGTAGCTTCTTCTTTGGATTGAACATAGCAGACTCATCAAAGGTAACATATCTGGAATGAACAATCTTTCGATCAACAGGGTTCCAAATTCGATACCCATTGATACCATCGGTGTATCCCATTAGTATGTCATTATATGCTCTAGCCTTCAACTTGTCACCACCTGTATGGTGAACGTACACAGGACAACCAAAAATTCGAAAGTAACTAAAATATGTTAGGAAATCAATTCTATGGTTTCAATGATAACAACTATACAATGGAAATCGAATGTACATATAGATCTATATTACAGGTAGTTGATAGAGTAACATCACCAAAGAGACTAAAACAACACTCAAAAGAAGGATCAAAAGACGTCTAATCAGTAGAAGTTGAAAAGAAATGGGACATGCACAAGATAAATCAACATGCACACTTTCAGACGTCTGAGTGCACTATCCAGACGTCTAAATGATTCCTCTGGTTCACAACCTCAGAAGAAACCAGACGTCTGGTCTAGAACTCAGACGTCTGACATACATCCAGACACAAAATAGAAGTAAATACCAGACGTCTGGATTATAAACTCAGACGTCTGAAATGCTACTCGACACAAAAAAATATATGAAGGCCAGACGTCTGAGACTACTATCCAGACGTCTGAAAATGGGCTCGACTGTGTAAATTCAAACACCAACTGTCACATCCGAAGAGACACATCCGCTCCTCTTCACTGCAACTCTTCATCACCAAAAGGAGCAACTATACAACGATTGTTAATGAAGGCAACTATACATAGAGACTCTTCATCACTATAAATAGAATCAGGAATTCAAGAGAAGATCTCACCTTGCTTACTTACACTCATATCTCTTGTACTCTGATTTATTCCTGATCTATAAGCAATCAACTACCTATATTTAACTCTTCCATATATTCAGAACTTCTCATTCAAATATTCTCTAGATAGATATATTGGAAGCACTTGTACTCAATAGTCAACATCCGTGTCACATTCTTGACAAAGTAACTCTGCAATTGTAAACATGTTCCTTCGGGTCAAGTGAGGGTTAGTTGAAAGGAAATTCCGAAGAGAAGCTTCGGGACTGGACGTAGGACGGGAGGTCCGAACCAGTATAAAATATCGGTGTGATTATCTTCATTTACTTTGCTACTATCTGTTATCAAGTTATATTATATAGTTAGTTGTTTATACTTGCATATATCCTATACGATCCACTCATATAGACTTTCAATTGGTATCAGAGCAAGGTTCGTTTAAAAGAACAGTAACACGTTTTTTAAATCATTCTAATATGGCAAGTATTTTTCAAGAAGGACAATCCACAGCACGACCCCCACTTTTTAATGGTTCTAATTACTCATATTGGTCAACACGTATGAGAATTTTTATGGAAGCTAATGGTTTAGAAATTTGGTCAGCCACTCAAGATAAATATGAAGCACCAACTACTGCTATGAACACATGGACCGATGCACGAAAAACATCAGCATCAAATAATGCTAAAGCTATGAATGTTCTATTTTGCTCACTAGACAAAAATGAATTTTCACGTGTCATGTTATGTACAACTGCATTTGATATTTGACGTACCTTACAAATTACACATGAAGGTACAACAAAGGTCAAACAAACTAAAATTTCAATTTTGCAAAATCAATTTTCATCATTTAAAATGAAACAAAATGAAACTATAGTAGACATGTATTCTAGATTTCAAACTATTCAACATGATCTTATGGCATTAGGAGTCAAGTTTACTGATTTTGATTTAGTTTCTCGAATACTCAACTCTTTAACACCTGATTGGGAAAGAAAGGTATTAGCTATTGAAGAAGCTAATGATCTCCCTGCTCTCAAAGTTGAAGAGTTGATAGGAAATTTAATGTCCTATGAAGCTAATTTGCAGGCACGTAAAGAATCAAATTCGGAGAAGAAGAACATAGCATTTCCATCAATAAAGAATGATGACTCAGATTTAGATGAAGATGAGATAGTATTTATTGCCAAAAACTATAATAGATTCAAGAAATTTAGAAAAATGACCAAGTTTCAAAAAGAAGGAAAGACCAACTCAACAAATCTATCTCAAATTAAGTGTTATGAATGTGATCAATACGGACACATGAAAAAGGATTGCCCAAAGCTTAACAATGATAAAAAGAAGAGCAGATCTGAAAAATTCAAAAAGAAGAAAGCTTTCAAAGTAACATGGGATGACACTTATTCTTCATCTTCAGAAAGTGAAAGCGATAGTGACGGAGAGCAAGCTAATGTATGCTTTATGGCACAAAAAGATGAGGTATGTCCGGAACTTAGCTATGAAGAATTACTTGAACTTAGCATAGAATTAGATGATAAATTTAGACAAATTAAAAAATTGAACAAAGAATATATAGTAAAAGTAAATAGATTAGAACTTTAAGTAGGAATGTTGAAAGATGAAAAAACTATTTTAGAAGAAGAACTTGAAATATCTCAAGAAAATTTAAGAAATAATGTGAGAAAGTACTCTAGTAAAAGAAAATGTTGATCTTAAAAATAGCATTGAATTATTGAAAACAGAAAATAGAGAATTAAATGAAAAATTAGATAAAATCACCAATAATGTATCAAAATTCAACAAAGGAAAACAAGATTTGGAAAATCTTATCAAAACATCAAAACCATCAGGTAATAGAAATGGAATAGGATTTAAAAAATGTTCTAAACAAAATGAAAATAATGCTAAAAATATTAATTATATAGAAACTAGAAGTTTATCTAAACAAAAGTTGAATACCAAAAATATGAAAATTTGGGTTCCTAAAACAAATAATAATTTGATTAGACAAAAGCATATAAGTAATTACTTAGAAAATGTAGTCTATAATAAAAACTATACTTATAAAGGTACCAAACCATCTTGGGTGTGGCTACCTTCTTCTAACAATTAGGACCCTAATCAAATATATGGGTACCAATTAAAACATTTTTTATCTTGCAGGTACCCAAAATAAAAAATAAGGAGAAATGGATACTAGATAGTGATTGCTCTAAACATATGACCGGAAACTCAAAAATGTTATCGAATATAGCATACATTGATGGTGGAACGGTAACATTTGGAGACAATTCAAAGGGATTTGTCATAGGAATTGGAGTAGTCATCAATTCTGGTATATCTAACTCTCCTATTATTACAAACGTTTTACTAGTAGAAAATTTAAAACACAACTTGTTAAGTATTAGTCAATTATGTGATAAAGGTTTTCAAATAAATTTTGAAAAAGATAGATGTAATATTTTAGATAATAACAAGCTACTCATTTTTGAAGGTTTTAGAAACAAAAATATTTATGTATTACACATGAATATTAATAAAAATTCAAACTTATGCTTAACTGCCAAACATGATGATCCATGGTTATGGCATAAACGATTTTGTCATATTAATTTTAAGAATATTAATAAATTGGCTAAACATGAGTTAGTAAGAGGGTTACCTAAAATAAGTTACAAAGTAGATAATTTATGCGACGATTGTCAAATTGGTAAATTAAAGAAAAGCTCGTTTAAATCTAAAAATAATATTTCTACAAAACAACCATTAGAACTATTACATTTAGATTTATTTGGTCCAACACAAATAAGATCTATTAATCATAACAAATATGTTTTTGTAATAGTCGATGATTTTTCAAGATATACATGGATTTTATTTCTAAAACATAAAAGCGATACTTTTGGTATGTTTAAAATATTTGCAAAACGAATTAAAACTCAAATGAATTTGAAAATTAAAAATATTAGAAGTGATCATGGAGGAGAATTCGAAAATGATCTTTTCTCAAATTTTTGCAATAAAAAAGGGATAACTCATAATTTTTCTTTTCCTCGTACACCCCAACAAAATGGTGTCGTAGAAAGAAAAAATCGTACACTACAAGAATGTGCACGAACACTATTAAATAGTAGCGGATTACCAAAACACTTTTGGGCCGAAGCTATTGCTACATCCTGTTATGTATTGAATCGAGTAACTATTCGCCCAATGACTAAACAAACTTGTTTTGAAATACTTTTTGGTAAAAAACCTAAAGTATCATACTTTAAAACTTTTGGCTCAAAATGTTTTATATTAAATACAAAAGATAAATTAGGAAAATTTGATCCAAAAGCCGATGAAGGTATCTTTGTTGGGTACTCAGATCGTAGCAAGGCATATAGAATTTTTAATAAAAAGAATAATACTATAAAACTATTGGCTTGTTTATTTCTTTTTGATAATGCCAAAGGGGGAGAAATATTATTATCATAACACAATAAAACTAAAGCACATATTTAGGGGGAGATTTCTAATCTATATATATAAGTACATTGAATAGTTGTCATCATCAAAAAGGGGGAGATTGTTAGGAAATCAATTCTATGGTTTCAATGATAACAACTATACAATGGAAATCGAATGTACATATAGATCTATATTACAGGTAGTTGATAGAGTAACATCACCAAAGAGACTAAAACAACACTCAAGAGAAGGATCAAAAGACGTCTAATCAGTAGAAGTTGAAAAGAAATGGGACATGCACAAGATAAAGCAACATGCACACTTTCAGACGTCTGAGTGCACTATCCAGACGTCTGAATGATTCCTCTGGTTCACAACCTCAGAAGAAACCAGACGTCTAGTCTAGAACTCAGACGTCTGACATACATCCAGACACAAAACAGAAGTAAATACCAGACGTCTGGATTATAAACTCAGACGTCTGAAATGCTACTCGACACAAAAAAAATATGAAGGCCAGACGTCTGAGGCTACTATCCAGACGTCTGAAAATGGGCTCGATTGTGTAAATTCAAACACCAACTGTCACATCCGAAGAGACACATCCGCTCCTCTTTACTGCAACTCTTCATCACCAAAAGGAGCAACTATACAACGATTGTTAATGAAGGCAACTATACATAGAGACTCTTCATCACTATAAATAGAATCAGGAATTCAAGAGAAGATCTCACCTTGCTTACTTACACTCTTATCTCTTGTACTCTGATTTATTCCTGATCTATAAGCAATCAACTACCTATATTTAACTCTTCCATATATTCAGAACTTCTCATTCAAATATTCTCTAAATAGATATATTGGAAGCACTTGTACTCAATAATCAACATCCGTGTTATAGAACACATTCTTGACAAAGTAACTCTGCAATTGTAAACCTGTTCCTCCGGATCAAGTGAGGGTTAGTGCAAAAGAAATTCCGAAGAGGAGCTTCGGGACTAGACGTAGGACGGGAGGTCCGAACCAGTATAAAATATCGGTGTGATTATCTTCATTTACTTTGCTACTATCGTTTATCAAGTTATATTATATAGTTAGTTGTTTATACTTGCATATATCCTATACGATCCACTCATATAGACTTTCAAAATACACTGCTTTACCTCTCCACTTCTCCTCTGGAATCTTCCCATCTATGATTGAGCATGGAATTCGATTTATGATATTCGCCGCAGTTGATAATGCCTCAGCCCAAAAGCATCTAGACAAGCCCGCCGTCAATCTCAAGCAACGAGCCTTCTCCAGTAATCTTGTTCATCCTTTTTGCAACCATATTGGATTACGGATCTCCGGATGTAGTGAAATGTCTCTGAATGCCATGCTGCCTACAAAAGTCGAGGAACTCCCTAGAGATAAATTCACCGCCATTATCAGATCTCAGCACCTTCAATCTAGAACCAGATTGGTTCTCAACAAGCGCTTTCCAGTCTTTGAACTTCTCAAAACTCTTTGATTTGGCATTCATCATATACACTCATACTTTCCGAGGAAAATCATCATGAAAGAGATAAAATACTTTGCTCCTCCAAGAGAAGGAGTAGCAACCGGTCCACAAACATCTGTATGCACATACTCAAGTACTCGCCTCGGTCTATGGAGTCCAACTCCAAAAGATACTTTAGTTTGCTTGCCTAACTCACACTCCTGGCAAAAGTCCATCTTGTCGAAGCTTTCTCCTTTGATCATCTTCCGTCTTCGAAGCAACTCTAAGCCCTTCTCTGAAATATGACACAACCTGAGATGTCAAAGCTTTATGACATCCAATGCACGAGAATTATCTACTCCAACACACGACTTTCCAAGAACTGTGGTTCCTTTCAGCAAATACAGATTTCAAAACGCATCTCCTTTCATAAGAACTAGTGCACCTCTCGAAACCTTCAGACTATCCTTCTTAATAGTTACCCTGCATCCCAAAGATGCCACTTGTCCTAAAGAAATTAAGGACTTCCGAAGACCTAGAACATACCAGACACTTGTCAAAGTGCGCATCACTCCGTCAAACATCTTGATCATCACTGTACCTTCACCCATTGCTCTACAACTAGCATCATTACCCATAAAAATAGAGCTTCCCTCTCGTCCAACGAAAGAACTGAAGTAATCCTTATTAGGCGTCATATGGAAAGACGCCCCCGATTGCAGCACCCAATGGTCTAGACATCCGATACTGCTGCAGACAACACGTCATCAGATACAGACTTCTCCACCGCAAATGATGAAGATCCGTCTTCTTCCTTCTTCAAATCTGGACAATTTTTTTCCAATGACCAGGTTTCTTGCAGATAAAGCACTTTTCGTCCTTAGACTTTCCTCTCCTGCCATTACCAGGCTTCCTAGACTTAGAATGCCCTCTAGAGTGTCAATTCTTCTTATCATCTCTACCTCTTTCAACAAACAGGCCGTGACTACTACTTCCACCTCTACTTCCTTCACTTGTCACCTTCATCTGATCTCTCAAGCCCTCAGATAGAAGGCTTGATTTCACATCTTCCACTGTCAATGTGTCTCTAGCGAAGATAAGGCTGTTAGCGAAACCTGTGTATCGCTCCGGAAGAGAACACAAAAGAATCATTGTCATTTGCTCTTCATCCATCTTCAAGTCAACAGTCTTCATCTTCATCACGAGATCATCAAAGAAATTAAGATGTTCCTTCATTGAAGTACCCTCTCTCATCCGCATGGTGAAAAATGTCTTCAGCAAAATCAGACGATTAGTCAGAGATTTCTTCAGTTCTTCAAATAAAGATTTTCTAACTTGGTCCAAATGCCACTAGTAGTGGTCTCACTGCTAATCTCTGAGATAACATTCTCTCTCATAGCTAGCTGTAAAGTAGTAAACGTCCATTTCTCCATCTCATTCCTTTCCGCGGCTGAGATGTCAACCGTCAACTCCTCAGTGGCAAACACTACTGAATGGACTTCATTCCTCATTAGAACAACATTCATCCTCCATTGTCACTTCTCGAATTCTTTATCCCCATTCCATTTCTCAATTGCCAACTGTGATCCTGATGCGATATACATCCCTCTAGTATAGGGTCTTATAACAACTGGAGTCGCTTCATCTTCTGCCATAGCGTCCAACACTCCTCAATCAACCTTGCAGCTCTTATACCAGACTGTTGGGGAAAATCCCTTCAGATGATCACTCTAAGGAAATAAAAAACCCAACGCAGTGGAAAAACAACGAACAGGATCGTGATTGTAGTGAGACGGAACAAACAAAAGATAAACACCGAAACAGACAGTCACAGATCTATGCAATGCAGAAAAATAAATAACACCAGTATTTATAATGGTTTTACTACCGCGAGGCAGTGTACGTCCATTTGGGGAAAAAAGATTTTATTAATCACTGAAAGATTAGAGTTACAAGATTGATTCACTTTTAGAGGCTATACATAAGAAGAATTAACAATACAGTCAAAATTCTGCAGAATTTCAACTCTCTAGGATGGCTCTGAAATTGGCTGAAATTAGCCCTCAATTTCGGCTACCATTGTTGTCCGGAAGCTCCCATATTTATAGAGTGAAGAAATGAGAAGGGGTGGCTGCTATATAGCAGCCCTGGGGTTTGGTTCGGCAAAACGCCGAACAAAAATTTTGGACCGGCATTAATATATCGAACGAGAAATTTTGTTCGGCAAAACCCCACTTCAAATTGCCGAACGAAGCTTCACTACTGCTCCAGATCTCGCGCGGCATCTGCCTCTTCACGCGCCTCCTCTATTTTGCCGAACGTAGCCTTTTACCGCTCCAAACACATCCCTAGCCTTCACCAAATCTCGTTGCTTCTTCTTCACGTTGCTTCATCTTCGATCGGCGGTACCAAGGTTAGGGTTTCTCTTGATTTGGGAATTTAGGTATCAATTTCTAACAGTGGATATTAAGAGATAAAGAGAGTTGATTCAAATGTACTCAAAGATGATCTACAAAAGAAAATACGATACACATAGGTGTAATATTTAAAATTATTGTAGATTGTGTTAAGGATGAAAACAAAGTATACATAGCTATAAAATTATATATTAGGCATTACTATCAAGGATTTTTCATAAAGTTTTGATGTTATTGTAGATTTGGCTATATGTGTGTGACGGCAACACCTTGCAGATGCAGAAGTCTAATAGCAATGCGAGGAAAGTCGGTTTAGATTTGTTGATAATAAGTTATATCAGACTCAAATAAAGTGATCATGAAAATTTCAAGGAACATAAAGAATATACACAAGACAAATGAGTATTGTTTGTCATTTGAAAAGAGAATAAATCCCTCTAGACAAATACAGTTGTTGTTAGTATCAGGGCATAACAAATAAAGTGTCCACTTAACTTATGTGACAATTTTCTTATTGAAGTAAATTGAAGTTGGACTCAGAATGGTGATACTATTCATAAGATTTGCACAATGCAATTCGAAGCTTCATAAAGGTTGGTATGTTAATACTGATTGAAGTGTGATTGTTTTATTGGCCGTAAAGTACAATCTGCAAAGCTTATGTTACGGTGACAATTTGAGTCAAGTGGGAGAATGTCGGAATTTTATCCACTAAATGAGACTTGCATTATCATATTAAATAAATTTGTATGCATCAATATTACCATAATTAATGTTTATTAGATATAAAGTATCAAGTTGCATGTGTCATTTAGTACATAAAATTGGTTGCATGTTTGATATCTGACAAGTAAATATGTGGCAATTGTCAAAGGACATGTACATGCAATATGACACATGTATGACATTTGTCGTTTTAGTAGACGACATATACATGCAAGTAGTCGTGTCAGTGGTAGTTATAACACTTCCATGATGGTTGAAGTGTCGTAAATATAGTCTCTTCTCTATGCTTGTTAATCCAAGTATAAATATAATAAAAATATTAATGCCTTGTATAGTTCTCTTATCCATCGAAGAGAGGTCATTATAAAGAAGTAGTAGACATGAAATTGTAATAGTAGATTATACTTTCTTCTTTCAAATCTATGGCAACTGATCTAAATCAATACTATGGTATGTAGAAAGGTATGTTATTTATAGCAACCCTGGGGTTTGGTTCTGAAATTGGCTAAAATTAGCTCTCAATTTCGGCTACCATCGTTGTCCAGAAGCTCCCCTATTTATAGAGTGAAGAAATGAGGGGCGGCTGCTATATAGCAACCCTGGGGTTTGGTTCAGCAAAACGTCGAGCAAAATTTTTGGGCCGGCATTAATATACCGAACGGGAAATTTCGTTCGGCAAATCACCAAACGAAATTCTTCGTTTGGAAAAACACTGAATGAAATTCTTCATTTGGCAAAACCCCACTTCAAATTGCCAAACGAAGCTTCAACTACCGCTCCAGATCTTGAGCGGCATCTGCCTCTTCACGTGCCTCCTTTATTTTGCCGAACGTAGCCTTTTACCGCTCCAAACACATCCCTAGCCTTCACCAAATCTCGTTGCTTCTTCTTCACGTTGCTTCATCTTCGATCGGCGGTACCAAGGTTAGGGTTTCTCTTGATTTGAGAATTTAGGTATCAATTTCTAACCGTGGATATTAAGAGATGAAGAGAGTTGATTCAAATGTACTCAAAGATGACCTACAAAAGAAAATGCGATACACATAGGTGTAATATTTAAAATTATTGTAGATTGTGTTAATGATGAAAACAAAGTATACATAGTTATAAAATTATATATTATGCATTACTATCAAGGATTTTTCATAAAGTTTTGATGTTATTGTAGATTTGGCTGGCAACACCTTGCAGATGCAGAAGTCTAATAACAATGCGAGGAAAGTCGGTTTATGTTTGTTGATAATAAGTTATATCAGACTCAAATAAAGTGATCATGAAAATTTCAAAGAACATAAAGAATATACACAAGACAAATGAGTATTGTTTGTCATTTGAAAAGAGAAAATGAATCTCTCTAGACAAATACAGTTGTTAGTATCAGGGCATAACAAATAAATTGTCCACTTAACTTATGTGACAATTTTCTTATTAAAGTAAATTGAAATTGGACTCAGAATGGTGATACTATTCATAAGATTTGCACAATGCAATTCGAAGCTTCATAAAGGTTGGTATGTTAATACTGATTGAAGTGTGATTGTTTTATTGGCCGTAAAGTACAATCTGCAAAGCTTATGTTACGGTGACAATTTGAGTCAAGTGGGAGAATGTCGGAATTTTATCCACTAAATGAGACTTGCATTATCATATTAAATAAATTTGTATGCATCAATATTACCATAATTAATGTTTATTAGATATAAAGTATCAAGTTGCATGTGTCATTTAGTACATAAAATTGGTCGCATGTTTGATATCTGACAAGTAAATATGTGGCATTGTCAAAGGACATGTACATGCAATATGACACATGTATGACATTTGTCGCTTTAGTAGACGACATATACATGCAAGTAGACGTGTCAGTGGTAGTTATAACACTTCCATGATGGTTGAAGTGTCGTAAATATAGTCTCTTCTCTATGCTTGTTAATTCAAGTATAAATATAATAAAAATATTAATGCCTTGTATAGTTCTCTTATCCATCGAAGAGAGGTCATTATAAAGAAGTAGTAGACATGAAATTGTAATAGTAGATTATACTTTCTTCTTTCAAATCTATGGCAACTGATCTAAATCAATACTATGGTATGTAGAAAGGTATGTTATTTATATATATATATATTCATATTTAGTATGTACATGAATTGTTAGTTTAAAGTTTTACGCTGTAGTGATATGAGAAAGTTGGGTTACTTTTTTCTCACATAATTAAGTTCTAGTGCATTTGTTTGTTACATAAGAAGTCCTTAACGTCATCATGCACCAGTCGAAATAAGTAGCTCTTCGTTAACTATAGCTATTCAACATTAAGCACTTTATTAATGCTTACTGAACTTAATAAACATAAAATTGTAATCGAAAACAAAGCCACCTAAAACTAACCATTCGATAAGTACAAAAATTCTCACCAGCAGGAACATGGTTCAAAGCAATTCCAGTACTCGAAAGAGCCTGCTGCACAGAAGAATTAATCTTTGTCGTATCACCATAAGCAGAGATCGTAACCACTCCTTTATAATTCATATCGGCTAGAGATTTGCTTATATTCTGTGCAATCGAATACGGATCGCACGATCTAGGCACCGCGCAGTTCTCAATGTCCCACCAAACACAAGTCTTCGCCTTCACATACCGTGCATCCGCCATTGGCAGCGCTCCGGTAATCTCCGCCGCTCCGCCGCTGCTCATGGATAGGGTTTTAGGTGAACTATATAGTTTTCGTATTGATTACTAGGATATAACAGAAAACTAAGGTTTAGGGCTGCGGATGTTGGACGGCAGCGACGGAGAAAGAGAAGATCTCTGATTAAGGCATCGATTATATTGTTATGAACATTTGAGTATTACTTTACTAAATTAGCAGAGTGGAAAGAAAGGAGGAGGAAGAAAGAAATAAAGTCGTGACTTTGCTGGGTGGAAGAAAGAAAGTAAAGCATAGCTGATTAGACACTTTAAAAAGAACATGATAAAGATGCTGCCTTGATTTAAAGTGCTAACGTGAACGGTTGAATGCTGAGTTCTGATTCTCTGAACAGTAATTATGGACTGATGGCTAAATTCTGACGGTTGATTTTATAATCTCCGACTAGTATTAAGAAACCTTTTTCATTAATTGTTCTTTTGAATAATAATGTTTATTAAAAAAGAAATTTGAAATTTGGCAATTTCAAATTTAAATGTTTTAAGTTATACAATGTTTGGATTAAGAGAGATTTGAATGCTAGAAAATTTAAATTCTAAATCTAAACTTTAAAACGTTTGAACTTTCAAATTTTAAATGTTGGAGTTTTTACAAGTTTGAACTTTCTAGATTTTAAAATCTTGAACGTTATTTATTAAGTTTTGAATTTATTATTTTGAAATGTTAAAGTTTTGAATTTATTATAATTTGTAAGTGTTTTTGAGCATATAAATGGAAAAATAATCATTCAGCTTTCAGAACTAATATAAAAAGGAATAAAGTCATGAACACTTACCTTTTCGGAACATTTTTAAAAAACAAAAAGCAACAAAAGTTCTGATTACTATTTCAGAAGTTTCGTTCAGAACTTCTTAACAAAAACAAATGCACCCTAAGAGGTTGCTTTCCTTATACTACTATTATACTCTCATCGATCCAAGTTCGCTGCCATTAACCTCACTTATCTAAGGATGTGTTTTTTAAGAAAATATGAAAGTGGTAAGTTAGTAGAGAGGAAAGTGTTTTTGTGTTAGGAAATGATATGGGGAAGGGATATTGGGAAGGGATATTGGGAAGGGGTATAATTATCACGGGAAATTAGTCATGGCATTGGACGCGTCAGACGATAACGAATAATTTTCCTCACGTCAAACAAACTAGATCGAAAGGTTGTTTACTCTATTGTGACGCCGAACACATCGAACGCGAAAATGGGATAAATTTTTACTGTGAACGCATCCTAATATATTTAAGAATAAATCAATTTCTTTTGATTCACTCTATATCTAAGCATTCAAATTGAATTCAATAAACTATTTTTATCTAATATGTTTTTCAGTACTTTACCTTGTTTTATATCTTCTCTTACTTTACACTTTTTGTCAAATCCCAAGTTCGAATTAAACACTTTTAGTTATTTTAAACAAGAAAGAATTATATTTGTTCATATTTTATTAGTTCTAATTTAAAATTATAAACTATATTGGTAAATAAACAACGTATTTACACATTATTAATTACGATAAAATTAAATAAATAGAAGTAGCTACGACCACTAGGGCTTCTCAAGAGTAGGCGGCTAGAGCTTCTCAAAAGCAAAATTCTCCTTATCCTCATCAAATTCCCCCTGATCATCCCGATCCTCCGTGGATCAATGTCCAAAACCTAGATGGATTTATTGCGTATGTGTCAAGGAAGAATAGAAAGTTGAATGGTTTAGGAAAAGTGGGTCCAAGCGTTAGGAATTCAGGCGATTTCAATGGATCTCAAGGCGTCAGGGCTTAATTTAAGATTCAATTTTAAGGATGCAAAGGAAATTCCTAGTTTATCACGGGCTAGATCTAGGACGGTTACACATGAATTAATATGGACTTGGCTGAAATCAAAATTGCAAAAGCTTGGAGCGTTGTAGTGGTTGAAAAAGAGTTTTCATGTTTTTCTCCTATTGGATATTTTTCCTCCATATAAATTGAATAATTCGAGACGTGCTAAAATGTTGAAACATATTGTTGAAGGAGTGAGAGAAAATTGGAAATTTTCTATTCTTCTTTTTATGAGGGTCTTAAACCATACTGCCACTATTTCAACGCGTATATCGCTGGGGCTTGGAAACCCAAAGGAGATTATCAATATTTTACAGCAACTATGGTTTTTACATGGTGAAATTTGATAAAAATAAGCTTGTGATAAAGTGTTAGCGAACGGTTCATATTTTTATGATAGAAGACTACTCGTGATAAAGAAGTGGGTTGTTGGAATTTCATGGGAATCTCTCAAATTTTTTCCCATTTGGGTTAGATTTCCAGGATTGGATATTGACTATTGGACTGATGAAGGAATTGGATGAATTGATTCTCTTATATGATCTCCTATCAAAATGGATTAAGTAACTAAAGGAATTAATTGGATTGTTTATACACGAGATTAATTGAATTAGATATGTACCTATATTATATGAAAATAATAATAATAATATTTGACAACAAGTTTTATATGAATGTCGATCTTCTAAATGTGGAAGATATGATTAATTATGCTCATTGAAAAGTATTGCAACTCATGCAAAACTGGGGTTCGTAAAAAATACTCCATCTCCTAATGGTTTTAACTTGATGAATATCGACGATGATGATGATAGTTAGAATACAAAGAATATGAAAAATGCAAATGGTATTCAAAGGTCAAACAATTTGATGTAGAATGATAATGCTGCAAATATTCAAGGAAATACTATATAGACTGATAAATTCAATGTTTCTACATAGTCTGATTTATTGCAAAATAAAGTTCGGGAAGTTTATATGAATACAATTTCTGAGCAAAACATGGATATTCAGAATGAAATAATTGATAATCAAAACTGTGATCTAAGACAATTCATTTTTTCTTACAAAGCAGCACTGAATCTTTAGTAAGTCCTTTTGTTAGCGATAGAGAGCATGGATATTTCTAGAATTTTAATATTGGAATAACTCAACAGGCTAAAGTGCAGCACACTCGACCTCTATCCATCCCTTGCACTAAAAATAGTTGTTGCAATACATAAAAAAATAAGGGTCAGAAAACCAAAAACTGGAGTGGTAAGTATCAATGAGGATACTAGAGAACAAAATGGCAGTTTTAATAATGTAAGACAAACTGGGAAAATAAGAAATCACGAGAAGCACTTTGAAATCAAAGCTACTGCCAACGGTGATGTTATTGATAACCTAACTTGGAACAATCTTGTCCATCACGTAAAGGCTAAAGCTAGGAAAAATTAAAAGAGTAAAGTGAGTTCACCCCTTAGTATCTCTAGTAATAAGGAGGAGAATCCTGCTATAAATTAAATGACATTCCTAGTATGGAATGTCATAGGATTGAATTCACCCACTAGATATGTGACTTAATTGATCATATTCATTTATTAAATCCCTCATCCGTTGGAGTTTTGGAGCATAAACTTAATGATAATGACATACATACCCTCATCAAAGATAGCAAACCAGACTGGGCATTGTAGGATCTGGATTAACCCTAGAGGGGGGTGAATAGGGTTATAGCAAATTTTCTCGAATTTAAACAAACTTTAGAAAAGTAAATACGCTGAAAAGTAAATCACACACAAAATTTACCCAGCTTCGGCAACCCCTGCCTACTGCTGCATTCCCAGATTTCTATTAGAATTAAACAGTCTCCCGCTTACAAACACTCTAATAGACTCGCAAACCCTGCTACCGCCTATAGAGTTTTGCAAACTCACAAACCCTGCTCACTGAACTAATCCTAACTAGACAATCTGACACAACCTAAAACCTAGGTGGTGATTTACCCGGATTTGATTCGAAAAATACAAACTTCGAAAATAAAACAAGAGCAAAAATAAATAAACTTGAATTGTTTTTGCCCTTAAAATAAAAGCTATAAACTAAAGCCTTTGTTTAATTAACAAGGCCGGCCCTTTTAATAATTTCCCTTTTATTTTTATCGGCCCGCTTGTTTCTTGAGATAATGGTGACTCTCGTTCCTCTTTGCAACTAAGATTAGGGCTTCGGCTTGTTCGTTGTTGTTCTGAATTAGGGTTTCACCCTCGTGTTTGTGAGATTATCTACGGCTTCGGCCTCGTCTTCCTCTTGTGGAATTGATTTCGACTTTGGCCTCGATCTCGTTCCTCTGTGAGCAATTAGGGCTTTGTTACAGTCGGCTTCGTTGCTTCGAGATGATCGAGTTCAGC
This sequence comes from Allium fistulosum, assembly GCA_030737815.1. Taxonomy (NCBI): domain Eukaryota; kingdom Viridiplantae; phylum Streptophyta; class Magnoliopsida; order Asparagales; family Amaryllidaceae; genus Allium; species Allium fistulosum. The sequence goes on from CM060902.1 coordinate 1,533,581,083, forward strand.
TTTATCTCTGGTATGTTGTTTGATTTTTGGTTTGTTTGCTTGAATTCGATTGTTCTTTCTTTTTCACACCCACAGTCGATGATGATTTTGGGTCTTTATATAGGGTTTTCGAAACCCTTGACTTCGTCTGATTTGAGTTGCTTGGCCTCCACGTCGTTGAATCTTTCCTTTATTTTGTTGTGCTATTTTGGGTATTTACTTCGTACCCACGGCCTTGATTTTAAATCGTTCGATTGTTCCCTGGTAGAAACTTTCCTATTTTATTAACTCTGACTTTGATTTTTGACTTTTTCGAACTTTTTTTGCCATGGTTTTGAATTCTCGACCAAGTCTTCTGATTTGTTTCTTTTGCCGAAAAAATCTTTCCATGTATATTCTCATGTCTATGTACACGTGGCTTTCTATGTTGTCATTTGCACTTGATATTTGTGATTGACTTCTGCCATTTGCTTTGATATTGATCTGCTCGAATTTAATCTTCCATTTGCTTTGAGACTTGACTTTGGGTTTAACTCGATTATCATTGTTCCTTCTCGAGGCTGCTATACTTGATTGCTTGCATGTATATATGAATTTATGTATGTATATATGTACTATCATCTTGTACCTCTTTGTCTGGAGTAGTTTCTGTTTTGATGTACTCGATGGTTGTTGTGCATTGTCGTTTCGAGCATGTTGTATTTGCCGTTTACTTGAGTCATGTAAACTTGATGTTTGTCTGCTTTGAGCATGTTTCACTGTGAAGCATTCGAGCCCTTTGAGTTGCAGTGCATCATCACTTGTCTGTTGTTCATTGTACTTGTTTGCATTGACCATTTTGTCCAGACCTTTGCATATACTCTCTGTAGCATGTATTGATATTGGATTGCTTTGTGGTGCTGGTAGTTTGAACTGTGCTTGTGCACTTATCTGTTATATATGCACTGTGCTTCACTTGAGTTTGCATTAGAATTGTGGTTGTTGCATTCTTGTAGTCTTCACTGATATTGATTCATTGCTGTACTGTGTTCACTTTTCACCTCTGGCTTTGTACTACCTGAACTTGATTCACTGTTGTCATGGTTGCAGTGATACTTTGAGTTGTTGATCAAGTTGCATTGCCACATTGTTGTCTGTTGTTCATCATATTGCTCTGTCCAGTTTTGATTTTGCTAGATGTACTTGTGTTCACTTGAACTTGAGTTCATTGTGTAGCTTTCCTCTGATCAGTTGACTATCTCTGTTTGTCTTCACTGATATTCATGTGTGTTTGATGTACTTGAATCAGTGCTTTTTGACATGTTTGAGTCTTCGAGTATGTGAACACTTCATGTTAGCATTGTTATGGCACAGTCTGACTATGTAGTCTATGTTGTGCACGATGACTGCGCACACGAGTTGGCGAGGCAGTGCACACGTGTATAAATGTACACGTGTGTATTGCAACCACTCATGATTACTTGTCCCTGATAAAAATACTGATATGCACAGATATTACACAATCAAAAATGATGACAATAACCCATATATCTGAGACATTAATAAAAAACAAATTTATATTTTTGCAAATTCAAATTTGTTTATTTTCAGATTACTGTTGTAGTTGCTAATTATACAGGTACACAGAAGACAGGACAAGAACTGGAGCTGGACAATGCAGATAGATGTAGATGTGAAGACAGAGTGAAATAACTGAGTGTTGAGTGTTGTAGTGAGAAAGAAATGTAAATGTGAAATGTATGAAACCGATGTATGTATATAGAGAGAGCTGAAAACTTTGTATTGTTTAAGTGTTGAAATAAAATATTATTTTGAATAAAAATACTGATTGAATTATATAAATTCTGTGCAATAGTATTATTATTCAATATGAATATTTATTCCTATATGTGTATAGTACAATCTGCAAACACATATATAAATTGATATATGTTTGTTATCATCAAACAAAAAGTCACATCAAACAATTTCCCCCTTTTGATGATGACAAACATATATATTAAAGATTTTGAAATTCTAATAAATGTGTTTGAGCATGAAATATTTAGCTCCCCCTATATGAATGCTCTTCCTACAACTGAGACCACTCCCTATTTAGAAGATTTAGAAAATTACAGAAGGATAAAAGAACTAAAGAAAATAACTAACAACATTTTACAAATTTGTTGAAGTATTCCAAAAATATTTACTTTCTTATCAAAATCTTGTTCTTCTCCCCCTTTTGTTATCATCAAAAGACTGACAAAAAAATAATGGAACGGCAGTGGAAAAAGAATTTTTTTTTTAAGTAAAAACAAATGCAAAACAAAGAAAAGATCATAATATATCATAACGAGTTAACAAGTTCCACATTGTAGAGAATGGATCGATGATTCGGTTTTTATATAATGAGAAGAGAGAAATTTGAAAAATAATTTGACATTTAAGCACAAAAATAAGCACTTACTAACCACGCATAACCATAAGGACTTTTAAATGGGATTAGCAGTTACTTATTAGTCTAAGCATCCGAAAAATACTTAGCTATCATACTCCATCCATGCATAACCATAAGGACTTTTAAATGAGAATGGAATAATGATAAAATAATTTACTCACATGCTCCATCCATGCATAACCATAAGGACTTTTAAATGAGAATGGAGGCATGAAATATTTTTTAAATTTTTTTTTAAAAGAAATCACTCTTCTCATTTTTCAAAACCATTATGAACGATAGAAAGATGGTAGAAATAGAAATGATCGTGGAATAAGTTACCAAGTTAATTATATTATGAAATATTATTTTTTTATTTTGAAAAGAAACAAAACATATTTCCACTATTGAATACCATATTTGAATCAATCTTTGAATAATATCCAAAACTGGTTTGAATTCTAGAAATTAAAGTTGAAAATAAATATCCAAGAATATTTCAACCAAAAAATGGAAAATGATTAGTCAATTTCTATAATCCCCAAATCCAAACGTAATCTGGAAAATCTGTCTTCGGGGAGGGGTTTTGTGAAAATATCAGCAAGTTGAATCTCAGTTGAAATATATTCAATGCAAATGTCTTCCTTAGCAATGTGATCTCTAAGAAAGTGGTGTCTCACATCAATGTGTTTTGTGCGTGAATGATGAACAGGATTATTTGACAAGTCTATTGCACTTTTACTATCACATTTTAATGGAACTTGTTTATAAACTAAGCCAAAATCAGAAAGAGTTTGCATCATCCATAAAATTTGAGCACAATAACTTCCTAAAGAAATATATTCTGCTTCAGTGGTGGATAATGCAACACAATTCTGTTTTCGACTTGACCATGAAACTAATGAATGTCATAGCATGAAACATGTCCCACTAGTGCTCTTCTTGTCAACCAATGAACCCGCATAATCAGCATCAGAATAACCAACTAAATCAAAATTTTCACAAGAAGGGTACCATAGTCCAAATTTGTGTGTGTGTGAAAGATATCTCAAAATTCGTTTAGTGGCTTTCAAGTGAGATTCTTTAGGATTAGATTGAAAACGTGCACACAAACACACAGAAAACATAATATCAGGTCTAGAAGCAGTAAGATAGAGAAGTGAACCAATTATCCCTCGATATTTTTTCTGATCAACATCAACTCCTTTCTCATCTTTGTCCAACTTTGTTGATGGGCTCATAGGAGTTCTCAATGGTTTGGAGTTCTCAGCTCCAAATTTCTTCAGCAGTTCCAACACATACTTGGATTGTGAAATGAAAATACCATCACTGCTTTGCTTGATTTGAAATCCAAGGAAAAATTTCAATTCCAACCAAGCTCATCTCGAATTTAGCCTGCATGACTTGTTCAAATTTCTCGCACAAGAGTTCATTAGTGGCACCATAAATGATATCATCCACATAAATCTGAACAATCAAAAAATCACTTTCTTTATGTAATAGAAATAGTGTCGTGTCAGCACTCCCCTTTTTAAAACATTTTCCAAAAGATATGTACAAAGGCAGTCATACCAAGCTCTAGGAGCTTGCTTAAGACCATATAATGCTTTTTCTAGTTTATACACATGATTTAGAAAATCATGATTTTCAAAACCGAGGGGTTGTTCAACAAAAACTTCTTCTTTCAAATCACCATTTAGAAAGGCACTTTTTACATCCATTTGTTTAAGTTTGAAACCCTTATAACATGCAAAACTTAGCAAAATCCTAATGGCTTCTAACCTAGCAACTGGAGCAAATGTTTCATCAAAATCTATGCCTTCTATTTGGTTATATCCTTTTGCGACCAACCTAGCTTTGTTTCTAATTACATTTCCTGACTCATCAAGTTTGTTTTTGAACACCCATTTAGTTCCAACAATTGGATAGTCATTAGGCCTAGGAACTAATTTCCAAACTTTATTTCTCTCAAATTGATTAAGTTCATCTTGCATTGCTAAAACCCAACTTTCATCATTAAGAGCCATTTCAACAGAATCAGGTTCAATCTCAGAAATAAAACCACTGTGACAACAAAACGCACACAAATTTTTATCAAATGAAGAGCGAGTGCGTATACCTTCCGTAGGATTACCTATAACCAATTCAGGAGGATGATTGGATTTGAACTTCAATCTATCAGCATCAACAATCCTACTTTCAGCTTTCTCACTAGATGTCCCTTCTTCAATGCCTTCATGATCTACCCCATCGTCAACCGTCTTTTCAGTCGTCCTTTCCATGTCAGATTCATCGAATTTTACATTGATTAATTCAACAATTGTTTTTGTTCGTTTGTTGTATATCCTGTAAGCCTTGCTCCTTATTGAATAGCCCATGAAAATTCCCTCATCAGCCTTTGATTCGAATTTTCCAAGTTGATCACCTGTGTTAAGAATGAAACAAGAACATCCAAATACACGAAAATAAGAAATGTTAGGTTTTCTTTCATGCCACAATTCATAAGAGGTTTTGCCAAGTATTGGTCTAATCATTACTCTATTCATTACATAGCACGAAGTATTCACTGCCTCTGCCCAAAAGGTTAGAGGTAATTTATACTCACTCAACATGGATCTAGCTAATTCTTGCAATGTACGATTTTTCCTTTCAACCACCCCATTTTGTTGAGGTGTTCGTGGAGCAGAAAATTCATGTTTTAAACCATTTTCTTCACAAAAGCTTTCAAAATCCAAATTTTCAAATTCGCCTCCATGATCACTTCTCAAAGTCTTAATTGAAACTCCTTTTTCATTTTGAACAAGTTTTGCAAACTTTGAAAAATAATCAAAAGATTCAGACTTTTTGGCTAAGAAATAAACCCATGTAAATCTAGAATAATCATCAACCAATACATAACAATAACATTTTCCATTCAAGCTTGCAATTTCATTTGGTCCAAATAAGTCCATGTGAATTAATTCGAGGACCCTTGATGTGCTAACAATGTTTTTAGGGTGAAATGATGATCGACTAAGCTTGCCTAAGGAACATGCTTTACACACTTTATTATTTTTAAATTTCTGATGTGGTAACCCTCTGACTAAATCTTTCGTTTCAAATTTTTCTAAGAGGCCTATGCTAGCATGTCCAAGTCTTCTATGCCATAAGGATGCCTCTTCGTTAGTGGCTACCAAACATCTAGAAAGATTTAGATTATCAAAAGAAAGTGTGTAAACATTTCCTTTTCTTTTGCCCATAAAAACAATGTTATTAGAAGATTTATCAATGATTTTGCAAGTATCACTATCAAAAACCACATTCATACCTTTGTCATATAGTTGGTTAATAGAAATGAGATTGTGATGCAAATTATCGACGTATAAAACATTAGTCAAGGAAAAAGTACCGTTACCTACTTTACCTTTACCAATAATCTTACGCTTTCTATTGTCTCCCATGATCACATTTCCACCTTTAAAATTCTCTAGGCTAAGGAACTTTGATTTGTCACCTGTCATATGTCTAGAACAACCTGAATCTAGATACCATTCTTGTTGCTCCTTAGCCCGCCAACAAACCTACATAGAGAGAGAGGAGGATGACCTAGAGAAACTCTTAGGTCCAATGACATTAGTGACTGAAGCATTGTGAATAAACAATCCCTTTGGAATCCAAACTTGTTTTGTCCTTTCATTCTTGTTCCAATAGACATAAAATTTGTTTGTAGAATTCTTAGGAACCCAAACTTGTATAAATTTTGTGTTCTTGTTCCTATGACTATAATTTTCAGCACGATGTTCAATTATTCCACATCTAGCAAAGACACTCTTACCTTTTGCACTATCATCAACTTGTGTTTTCCCAAAACCTAGTCCTTTTCTGTTGTTAGCAAAAAGTTGATTTCCCAATAACATGTTGAATGATTTTTCTCCTCTTGAAAAGTTATTCAGAGTTTTCTCAAGATTTTGGACTTTGGTTTTTAGTATTGTGTTTTCAGTCACAAGTGAGGTGCATCTATTTATAAAATCCTTTTTCATAGTATCAATGGTTTCCTTAAGACTTAAGTTTTCTTTTTCAAGATTCTCAAAGCTATTCTTAAGTTTTGATAATTCTGAATCTAAAATTTTGCAATTTTTACAGTCTAGGTTTTGAATATTTTCAAGTTCAGTTTCTAACCTAGTATTTTCATGGACAAGTTCTCTCCTATCAGATTTCAGTTTTTCAATTTTAGATTCAAGAGTATCAATTGTTTTAGCAAAATCACAACACATCAAAACAAGTTCTTTATAAGAATAGTTACTTACCTCACAAGATTCCTCTGAGCTTGCTTCTGAATCTGATTTTGCCATAAGACACAAATTAGCCTCCTCTGAGCTATTATTCGAAACTTCCTCTCCTTCTTCATCATCCCAAGTCGCTGCAAAGGCCTTCTTCTTTTTTTTCTTTCCTTTGTTGTTTTTGAGAAGTGGGCATTTTTGTTTGAAGTGGCTAGGCTTCTTGCAGTTATAACAAGTTAATTCATTATCGGAATTGTCAGAATCTTTTGACCTATTACCACTTGTTTTCTTCTTACGTGGCCCGAATCTTGACCATTTTCTAAGATTATTGGCAGCCATTGCAAGCTCTTTAATTGGATCTTCTTCTTCATCGCTCTCTTCTTTGCTCTTTAAGGTAATCGTCTTCTTCTTTGATTCGGAGTTGTTGCGTTCCTCCTTTGCTTTTAGCTCAAGCTCATATGTCATCAAATTGCCGATCAACTCCTCCATGCTTAGTTTACTCAGATCTTTCGATTCTTGTATTGCCGTGACTTTTGCCTCAAAGCTCATCGGTAAGACTCGTAGCACCTTCCTCACAAGCTCTACCTCAGTGAATACCTTCCCAAGCGCTCTAGCATTGTACACCAAAGTTGAAAAGCGTCCAAACATGTCCTTTATGCTCTCGCCTTTGTCCATCACAAAGTTCTCGTATTCATTGCTGAATAGGGCTAGACGAGACTCCTTGACTTGAGAAGTTCCTTCATGTGTCACCTCCAAGGTATGCCAAATTGCCTGCGCAGCTTTACAATGAGAAATTCTATTAAATTCATTCTTATCAAGAGCACAGATCAAAGCATTCATGGCTTTAGCATTTGTAGTTTTTAATTTCTTATCGTTAGCGTCCCACCTATCCTTAGGTTAGGAATCTCAGTATCACCAACAGTTATAGTGGGAGATTTATAGCCAGTTTCAATAATGTCCCAAACATCATAATCAACAGAACTAAGATAAATACCCATCCTAACTTTCCAATAAGCATAATCATTCCCATTAAACATGGGTGGCCTAGCAATAGATTGCCCCTCAGAAAAAGCATTATTTGGTGGATTCATGACTCTAGAGTTAAAGAAAAAATACCGAGCTCTGATACCACTTGTAGGATCTAGATTAACCCTAGAGGGGGGTGAATAGGGTTATAACAAATTTTCTCGAATTTAAACAAACTTTAGAAAAGTAAATACGCTGAAAAGTAAATCACACACAAAATTTACCCAGCTTCGGCAACCCCTGCCTACTGCTGCATTCCCAGATTTCTATTAGAATTAAACAGTCTCCTGCTTACAAACACTCTAACAGACTCGCAAACCCTGCTACCACCTATAGAGTTTTGCAAACTCGCAAACTCTGCTCACTGAACTAATCCTAACTAGACAATCTGACACAACCTAAAACCTAGGTGGTGATTTACCCGGATTTGATTCAAAAAATACAAACTTCAAAAATAAAACAAGAGCAAAAATAAATAAACTTGAATTATTTTTGCCCTTAAAATAAAAGCTATAAACTAAAGCCTTTGTTTAATTAACAAGGCCGGCCCTTTTAATAATTTCCCTTTTATTTTTATCGGCCCGCTTGTTTCTTGAGATAATGGTGACTCTCGTTCCTCTTTGCAACTGAGATTAGGGCTTCGGCTCGTTCGTTGTTGTTCTGAATTAGGGTTTCGCCCTCGTGTTTGTGAGATTATCTACGGCTTCGGCCTCGTCTTCCTCTTGTGGAATTGATTTCGACTTTGGCCTCGAACTCGTTCCTTTGTGAGCAATTAGGGCTTTGTTACAGTCGGCTTCGTTGCTTCGAGATGATCGAGTTCGGCTTTATCTCTGGTATGTTGTTTGATTTCTGGTTTGTTTGCTTGAATTCGATTGTTCTTTCTTTTTCACACCCACAATCGATGATGATTTTGGGTCTTTATATAGGGTTTTCGAAACCCTTGACTTCGTCTGATTTGAGTTGCTTGGCCTCCACGTCGTTGAATCTTTCCTTTATTTTGTTGTGCTATTTTGGGTATTTACTTCGTACCCACGGCCTTGATTTTAAATCGTTCGATTGTTCTCTGGCAGAAACTTTCCTATTTTATTAACTCTGACTTTGATTTTTGACTTTTTCAATTTTTTTTTGCCATGGTTTTGAATTCTCGACCAAGTCTTCTGATTTGTTTCTTTTGCCGAAAAAATATTTCCATGTATATTCTCCTGTCTATGTACACCTGGCTTTCTATGTTGTCATTTGCACTTGATATTTGTGATTGACTTCTGCCATTTGCTTTGATATTGATCTGCTCGAATTTAATCTTCCATTTGCTTTGAGACTTGACTTCGGGTTTAACTCGATTATCATTGTTCCTTCTCGAGGCTGCTATACTTGATTGCTTGCATGTATATATGAATTTATGTATGTATATATGTACTATCATCTTGTACCTCTTTGTCTGGAGTAGTTTCTGTTTTGATGTACTCGATGGTTGTTGTGCATTGTCGCTTCGAGCATGTTGTATTTGCCATTTACTTGAGTCATGTAAACTTGATGTTTGTCTGCTTTGAGCATGTTTCACTGTGAAGCATTCGAGCCCTTTGAGTTGCAGTGCATCATCACTTGTCTGTTGTTCATTGTACTTGTTTGCATTGACCATTTTGTCCAGACCTTTGCATATACTCTCTGTAGCATGTATTGATATTGGATTGCTTTGTGGTGCTGGTAGTTTGAACTGTGCTTGTGCACTTCTCTGTTATATGTGCACTGTGCTTCACTTGAGTTTGCATTAGAATTGTGGTTGTTGCATTCTTGTAGTCTTTACTGATATTGATTCATTGCTGTACTGTGTTCACTTTTCACCTCTGGCTTTGTACTACCTGAACTTGATTCACTGTTGTCATGGTTGCAGTGATACTTTGAGTTGTTGATTAAGTTGCATTGCCACATTGTTGTCTGTTGTTCATCATATTGCTCTGTCCAGTTTTGGTTTTGCTAGATGTACTTGTGTTCACTTGAACTTGAGTTCATTGTGTAGCTTTCCTCTGATCAGTTGACTATCTCTGTTTGTCTTCACTGATATTCATGTGTGTCTGATGTACTTGAATCAGTGCTTTTTGACATGTTTGAGTCTTCGAGTATGTGAACACTTCATGTTAGCATTGTTATGGCACAGTTTGACTATGTAGTCTATGTTGTGCACGATGACTGCGCACACGAGTTGGCGAGGCAGTGCACACGTGTATAAATGTACACGTGTGTATTGCAACCACTCATGATTACTTGTCCCTGATAAAAATACTGATATGCACAGATATTACACAATCAAAAATGATGACAATAACCCATATATCTGAGACATTAATAAAAAACAAATTTATATTTTTGCAAATTCAAATTTGTTTATTTTCAGATTACTGTTGTAGTTGCTAATTATACAGGTACATAGAAGACAGGACAAGAACTGGAGCTGGACAATGCAGATAGATGTAGATGTGCAGACAGAGTGAAATAACTGAGTGTTGAGTGTTGTAGTGAGAAAGAAATGTAAATGTGAAATGTATGAAACCGATGTATGTATATAGAGAGAGCTGAAAACTTTGTATTTTTTAAGTGTTGAAATAAAATATTATTTTGAATATAATTTCTTATATACTGAACTTTAAAGTGTCACCATTAAGCAATGATATATTGTGCATATTTTTACTTCGTCGTTACTATATCACTTAAATATCTAGAGGTCGGTCAATGGTCAAAACTCTAATAATATTTATAGTAAATTGTGAAGTCCAACATTAAAGTTGGTAGTTCAATCCAATAATTTTTATCAGTTGACCGATTTGCTTTGGCTAACGACTTTGACTTTAATTGACAATAAATTACAATGGTAACCTTCTATTCGAATGAGACAAATCCTCTCTTGACCTTAAAGCGACCATTATTATCGTGTGATTGACCATAATCAAAGTATAGTTTATACATTTAAAATTCACAGTATTTTCAAGTCAAAAGACTACTGCATATATCGTCGCGGATGATCTTTTATTTGACTTTTAACACACAAAAGGTTCTTAATGAGTCGTTCTGTAATTGTTTCTTACACGTACATAACTCTTGGTTCCTCCGACGATGATGAGTAATTCACCATCTATTGTATGGAGATTGTTACCTATCGTGGTCTCAACAGGCATCGACATATCACTCTTGATACATCTTGAATAGGAATATTCAAGGATAATTATTTATTTTATACGATTCGATACACATGGTTAAGATCACATTCATAATTGCAATCGATTAATTACTTTTCCTAATCATTTTCTACTTGTATATATAAAATATATTTAAAAATTAATTATAAGCTAATATTACAATATATACAATATAAAATAAAACCAAAAACTTACTTTATTTTTAACAATATTCACTATAAGAGTTAAATCATATAAGTTATATAATTGTCTCTAAAGCATACTTTTAACTCTATTGGTTCAAACATCCAATTTAAACAAAACAAACAACGTAAACTTGAAAAATAAGTTGAAAATAATCAAAGAAAAATTAAAGTAAAATAAAATAAACCACAGAACCCTCGTTATATCAAAACAACATAATATGATTTAATGCTACAAAATTATTAATGAAAACACGATTCAAAAATCTAATGCAATAATTAATAAAATTATTTCTAAAAAAATTGCTCATTTTTGCCACCACTACTATTGCAACTAATACAACAGACGTCACTAGCGATCTGCTTTCACCATATTTCAATGTCAAAAATTTCGAAAGCCAACATTTTATAACTTCATGTGATGACGGTGTGTGAAAGCTAGGATCAATAGCCCTTTTATTTAGCACCATTTTGTAGCTCTCTGATATCAGTTACATGTTCCGATTTAAATATTTGTTGTTTCTCTCTCCTGTCACATTGACCAAATATTTAAATATAAACTTATGGCTGATATCAAGTGGCGATAAATGGTACGAAATAAAGGAGGCTATTGATCCTCTCTCTATATATATGCAATGCATAAAATTTATTCAAACAATCATTGGCGTTACATATACATCAAAACATGAATAGCTTTTGATCATCATATATAAATTAAACTAAAATGATATTTAATAAATAAAATTTATTAACTTGATATTCATATGTAACTAGTGCGAATCCGTATTACGCACACGAAGATCACATAATTTTTAACTGGGATTGATAAAAAAAAATTTAATTACACGAAGGTGAAATGTACGCTTTGGGATTGTAATTTGTTTGGATTGACTTTTTCTCAGAACCATTAACCTTAAATGATAAATATGTTTAAATAATTTCAAAGGGCATAAAGTATAATTAATATATTAATACAATGGTGTTATACAGCAAACACTAACATCCGGTATAAGTCATTCCTAACTTGGAAGCATTAGATTACTAATAATTCCAATTTCCTAAATTGAATTGTTAGCTCTTTTTTGTCAATTGCACGATAATATTATTTGATATGACTTTAATCTATATTGGAATTGAAATAGAGAGTTAAAAATGATAATTAACTGTGATTGATTATATTTTATTAGAACTAAAATTTAAATGGTGAATATAGTTACTATAATTTAAAATGTGAAATAAATAACATTAAATTTACTTCAATTTGTAGGTAATTACCGATACGTATAAGAAAATTCAATACTAATCAATGTAAAATAAGGTACCATGTGATAATGAATATAGATTTATTGATATGTGCAATGTGAGTAAATTTTGATAAATAGATTTCTCATTTATATTTGAGTAGAAACTAAATGGAAGATGAAATATAGTTAACTTAAGTTATTTATTATTTATGTCCGTTTAGCTTGCTTCCAATTTGAATTAGAGAGCAAATTATATATTAATTCCAAAATTAATACCATTTGATGTTAATTAAATTAATTACCATTAATATGGGAAAATACGATAATATTGATTTACCATATCATCAACAATCAAACCAAGAAATAAACATGTTATCGGAATTTTAAATTAACTATATTACACATCTTCTCTATTACTATCATACAAAATATTTTTCGTAATCTAAGGATTTAGGTTTGAATTAAAGGCATAAAAGAAGTCAAACTTAATGCTTTTTGAAAATCTAACCATAAATGTAAAATTTTCACCATTTGGCTTCAAATTGTAGCTGGTTCATCATTTAAGTTTAATAGATTATGCATAAATTATGTGTATTATTAAAAACACGTCCTTTTGTTCTTAGTAATACCACTATAATTCAAATATACTCGTTTAAAAATTTATTGCTTTTAATGCCAGAATTACATTTCACCATTTAATACTTAGTTAATGGACAAAAACATAATTTAACCAAAATTCACGAGCAGTTTTTCTACCGAACATTAGAAATTTACTGGTGAAATTCAACAATGTCCACTATAACATTGCCACCACTCATAAATTTTTGGCGAAGTTTCTAAAATGATTTCCTACCAATGGTTTTATCTCAATAAACATTAATAAAAACATGTTTGAAGGCTACATTTGGTGAAGGTTTTAAAATTTAAAATGCTACACTTGAAATTTTTGAATTTTAGAAAATTTGAATAAATATACTATTTTCTTTTCTTTTATAAAACTACATATGTCGATACAAAGATTCTTTGTAGGATCATCTCATGATTCTAGATCATTGGCGATTAAATAAATAATTTGCTAATGCATTTGGTATTAAATTTAAAATCAGGAAGGAAGACAAATTTAGTTTATTTAATTGTTTATTTGAGGAATATCATTAAATTTTTAAATAATAAATATATGTAATTGTGGCCTAAAGCACCATTACTAGTATTATGAAATACAATAAATAAGTTTGTTGGTATATTTTAGACATGGTACCAATAGAAAGTCAAAGTGCGTTTTAGTAACACATTAAGTTGTGAACTAATAATTTTGTATACTTTAATACTCGTCATGTAACTTTCACCATTAGGTTTCAAAGAAAATATTTCTCAACCGTGCATTTTTCTGCTTTAATGATCCCAACTACTCGAGCATGATCCTAAAGAAAATATGCAAACATTGTTAATAAAAACTACACAACATGATATGATAAAATCATTCGTTAGACCATAACATGACGTCTCGACCCAGTATCCATGCTATCAGAGGGAGGTTACCGTCTGAAAGTATGGAGTAAATAACACGATATGTGCTTTCACCATATTTCCAGTCTATACCATTTCAATTGTTCACAAGGCCATGGATTATAATGTCATTATCATATTTAATATCATTAAATTCTCGATTTTTCAACATTGTAAATAATAGCAAAGGCAAGAAAATCTATGTGCAGATTTTCTATAATATTCTTTAGATAATTTCATGCAAATAATTCCACAACAATATGTCTCAATCCATACTTCCTATCCACCCATACACATATACTCAATAATAACATCTCATAGGAACATCATACACAACCTACAAGCGCTCATATAGTCATATGCACGCGCGCACACACAGGTCTACCGCCAACCGAAAGCAGTAGAAGGCGAACTTGTACTGACCTCATCTGAATTTATGAAAACAGTTACAGTCAGAGGCTGCCATCCAGAAGCATGAGGAACAATCCACTTCCTGAACTGTATAATGATATGCAATAGTTGCAGTATTTCACCTAATACAATATCCTTCAGACATGATTCTCTCAGTATAAGAGCTGCTTGGTACCTGTACAAAACAATGTCTGTTAGCTTATTGAAATACAATGCCTCCCATAATATATATTTTCAAGTGCTAATTTTTTGAATAATGTTGTTCGGTTACACGAATACAGGATACAAACATTTCATATGAAGAAAGAAGGAAATCAAAGAGCATGCTTTGTTAAATTTTTGTGATACAAAATCACACATAGAGGGAAAGAAATATGCAAAAGAAAGAAAGAGAAGATTTTGTTTCCTCTGATTAAATAAACATATTTAAGTATGTTTATTTCTTTCTCTAATTTGCTAATCAAATTATTTTTTGCCTCTAATGTTAACTTGGGCATTAAGTAAATTGATTATATAAATAGAGACTAGAGGAGAGGATAAACATATGGTGGAAAATCTATTTGATAATTTTCTCTTCTTCATTTTTGTTCTTCTTCTCCAACAATTTAGCCATATAGATATTTGCTCCCTTTCTCAATCTGGTTATTGATTCAATGGTATTTTGTTTATTTTAGCTTTGTTCTATTAATTGTAAACAAAATTTTTTTTTTGGTGAATCAATAAAGTGGGTGGTTGGGTGGAATATCTTGTCTTATTGCTTTTAATTTCAATTCCGTCTTGTTTTCAATCCAAGTTATCTCTTTGTGATTTGGGTGACAAAGATCCGTTGATATAAGCTTTCGCAAAGCGCTACCATTTTTTGCACAACAGTTTGGTATCAGAGCCAGATCATCGCAAAGCTTAGAGTAATTTTGGATTGAAAAATTATTGATGTCGGATATGATTTCATTTTCGAAGATGGCTATTTTGGATGGGAAAATTTGGGGTATTTGGAAGCCTAAGATGGAGGATGTTCTGTACCTCAATGATCTTCATGATCCAATTGATGGAGATGGAAAGAAGCCCTCTGATGTAGATGAGGGAAAATGGAAGAAGATGGATAAGAAGGCGATTGCTTTGATTCGCCAGTATCTTGATGATTCAGTTTTCCATCATGTGGCTAGTTGTGAATCCGCGAAGGCTTTGTGGGACAAGTTGGTATCTTTGTATGAGTCAAAGAGTGCTACTAGTAAGGCTTTTCTGGTTCGAAAGTTGGTACAACTGAGATTAGATGAAGAGAAGTCTGTTGCAGAGCATTTGAATGAATTTCAGGATGTAATAAATCAATTGGCAAATATGAAGGTCAATTTTGATGATGAGTTACAAGCTCTTTTATTGATGAGTTCGCTTTCAGAAAGTTGGGAAACTTTGGTTGTTTCATTGAGTAATTCCAATGCTAATGGAACTATCTCTTTGGAAACTGTTCGAAGTAGTCTTTTGAATGAGGAGTTTAGAAGAAAAGGGTCAGGTATGAAATCAATTCAAAGTGAGGCTATGGTGGCAAAGGACTCGAAGAAAGATACAATTTGGAAGAAGAAGGATGCTAATGGTAAAGGTGTTATCACTTGTCATTATTGTAATAAGAAAGGTCACATACGTAGCAAGTGTTATGCTTATAAAAGAGATCAGAAAAAGGCTGCGCATGGTGATACTAGTAGTGATGCACATGCAGGTTTTGCTGAAGGTACCGATAGTGATGCTTCTTATGATGTCCTCTTTAGTGAAAATAAGCCTTGGAAGATGGATTCGGGAGCTAGTTTTCACATATGTAGAGATGTGAATTATTTTTCTTCTTATGAGAAGAGTGTCGGCATGATTAGGACAGCCAATGGAGAAGAGCTACCGATTTGTGGTATTGGATCTATCCGGTTTCGTATGCATGATGGTGTGGTTAGAGAAGTCTCTGGAGTCAGACATGTACCCACTTCTTCGCATAATCTTATTTCTCTCGGTCAGTTGGATCGCCGTGGTTGCACTTATGAGACTCAAGGTGGAGTTTTGAGAGTGAAGAAAGGTGGTCGTGTAAGGATGAGAGGAGTATTGGAAGAAGGAAACCTTTATAGCTTGGTTGGTTCTGTAGTCGACTATGGAAAGCGAGTGACGGTTGAAGAACCTAGTCCACATCAAGGTGGAGAGGTTAATGTGGTCACTGCTTATGATTCTAGCATTGAGGATCATATTTTAGACAGGGGTCTTCATGTTGATGATGCTCGGGGGATCGATAGTGATCAGGTAATGAGCTCAGATCGAGTGATAGACGGGTGTCGAGTTGCAAAATCCACAAAGACAAGACGGAGATCTTTGTGGTATTACAAACGTTTTTGAGACCGGATTTGTGTGGTGCACCTCATGTGGGAGATGCATCACTTGCGGACGGTGGTAGAGGTTTGTAATTTGGTATGATTGAGATATAGGGAGTTGTGATAGATCTAGATATGGCATGTTTGATATGTTGGAGATATGTGATTTTGCATCAAGGTGGAGTGTTAAATTTTTGTGATACAAAATCACACATAGAGGGAAATAAATATGCAAAAGAAAGAAAGAGAAGATTTTGTTTCCTCTGATTAAATAAGCATATTTAAGTATGTTTATTTCTTTCTCTAATTTGCTAATCAAATTATTTTTTGCCTCTAATGTTAACTTGGGCATTAAGTAAATTGATTATATAAATAGAGACTAGAGGAGAGGATAAACATATGGTGGAAAATCTATTTGATAATTTTCTCTTCTTCATTTTTGTTCTTCTTCTCCAACAATTTAGCCATATAGATATTTGCTCCCTTTCTCAATCTGGTTATTGATTCAATGGTATTTTGTTTATTTTAGCTTTGTTCTATTAATTGTAAACAAAAAATTTTTTTGGTGAATCAATAAAGTGGGTGGTTGGGTGGAATATCTTGTCTTATTGCTTTTAATTTCAATTCCGTCTTGTTTTCAGTCCAAGTTATCTCTTTGTGATTTGGGTGACAAAGATCCGTTGATATAAGCTTCCGCAAAGCGCTACCATTTTTGCACAACATGCTTCTTTAAAAAAAATCAATGCTCATAATCAGGTGAGAAGTCATATTTAACAAATATTTCCTTCAATTTTCTTTTTAGAGTTTTAATATATGTTTAAATTTAGAGTGTCATTTGTTTGATCAGAATATAAGTCATTAAATAATGCTGGACATGCGAGTCAAACTATTTTATTATACTAACATATCGTTGTCTTTCTAGCATTACTTTTTTTTTTTTGAAAAATGTGATTCTTTAAAAAGAAAATGTTCAAATATGTACAAAAAAGTTCAAAAATCTCTCACTTTCGCATCGACCAAGGTGTGCCCAAATATTAGCTTTTCTAATTTTTGTTATGGTTTTGAAATCTCATCACAAGAAAAACAAGTATTCATCTGCTAGATATGTTGCTAATGACATGAGATGTAGTAAAAAAATTATTTACATTGAATTTTATATAAGTATTATGTTTAAATTTATAGTGTCATTGGTTTGTTCAGATCATAAAACTTTAAATAATACTGTATATAGAATTCAAACATATTACTTTACAAACATATCAGTGCCATACTACCGTTAAATAATATTTTTTTCCAAAAATGTGATTCTTTCAAAATAAAATATTCCAAGATGTACAAATTTGTTCAAAAATCTTTTTCATTTTTACCAAGATGTACCAAAATGTTCCCTGTTTTCAAAATTAAGTTTTCTTTATAATTTTGGTTATGTTTTCGAAATCACATCACACACAAAAAACATGTTTTCATCTGCTATAGAGTATGTTCTCATCTATTTTGAAATGTGTTTCTATCAAGTCTAAACATGAACGCTGACCGTGGGTCTAACAAAGAAACGCCAGTGGCTCGTTAAAGGTGTCAGCTTGTGAGATTTGTCCAAACATCAAAGAAATTAGAACCACAGCAATTAGATTGTGCTCTTGATTTTATAGTGTTTTTTTTAATTAAATAAACTGAAACAGAGTGCGAAATTGATAAAGATGCAATTAGGCGGAAGACCTTATCTATGTTGTTATTAGTTGATTGTTTGTTGTTTTAATATTAATATGAGTATTGTTCAAGTCTTTTACATAATATTTCGACTTGAATGATCTTTCATGCGAGGGTGGTCTAAACTTTAAAGCTCTTTGGTAAAACTTTTAACTTCTTTTTTTGTTGATAATCTTTGCTATAACAATCCTGCATTGAATTCCTAACAAGCTGACCCTTCATTGTTAAATTTACGTCTGGATGTCCTATAATCGCAAGAGATAACCCGCCAACACAGGTAACTAAAAGTTGTGTGGCTTGCTATAAATTTTTATCCACAAATCAATATAAAAAATCATTCAAATGAGAATTAAGCTAAATTAGCTACAACAGTGGACATGTAAGTAACAGCAGACAATATAATATAACAATCACATAATACCTGCATTGTGAGGATAATATTGCA
The DNA here is from genome assembly GCA_030737815.1 of Allium fistulosum. Lineage (NCBI taxonomy): Eukaryota > Viridiplantae > Streptophyta > Magnoliopsida > Asparagales > Amaryllidaceae > Allium > Allium fistulosum. The sequence goes on from CM060902.1 coordinate 1,533,599,788, forward strand.
GACTGACCATTAGCAGAAGTCAAAAACTTGAGAACTGCATAAAAAATTTCTGTACCATGGACAGCATTTCTATCCATGATGTTAACACAATTCCAAAGGGTATCGTTCCTCCCAACATAAAGAGGCATGCAATTTCCAAATTTATGCATTACAACAACCTGGTGCTCTACAGCGCAATCAAGGGACATTTTCACATAGAAATTCTGAACGCTTATATTTCCATAACGGATACATTCTAATATGTTTGCTTCAGTAGGAGATATCTTCTCAGATTTCAATATGTTCAAGGCTTCTAAAATAAACCCCATTTGAACGTGTATAGGAGCAGAAGGAGAAACATTAGGCATGGCTGAAAGAACATCTTGATAATTATTGGGACGGATTGTAGGCACTGTTGAAGAACTAGAGTTATGATTGCAGTTTGATCCAGACAAATTCCTTGATTGAAAACAAGATTGTGAACATTGGTTTTGCTGCTGCTTGTGATTTTTTTTACTACTTTTCTTGATAGCAATTTTGACTTTAGCATTGATTTTTGATGCATTAGTTGGGTTAGATTCCGGTGTTACTGAAGAAGAGGATTTCGTAGAATAAGCGCTGGAGGTATTGCTAATATTTCCAACTTTTTGCTTAATTTTGGTTTTACAATTGAGTCTAGATGGTGCATTAAACTTGCCAGAATCAACTAATTGTTGAGATTGTGGAATGCAAGGTGTGGGATTCGTGTTGCTCGTGATACGCTTGGAATCCAAGTCTGGATCTGTTAAAACAAAAGCATGACTTGGAAGCTTTAAGTCATTCTTCTGATTAAAATTAGAGGAGCCCAGACTTCCAATTGGTAGTGTATTACCTTCCTCATTTCCATTAGATGATGAAGAAATGTGGTTGGAACCCAAGTCTGTTGTTTTTGAATCATCCATCTGGTTAAGTTTAGAAGAATCAGAACTTCCAATCGGCAGTTTACTACCTTCCTCATTTCCATTAGATGATGAAGAAATCATGATTGGTTGGCTTTGACTCTTAGAAATTTGCTTGGCTTTACTGTGGTTGTCAAAATTCCCGTTATTGCTGCTCTTTTGATTTAAATCATCTGGTTGTGATGAATACGAAATGCTGCTGCCTTGCATTTTGTTGTTCGATATACTGTTGGCCAAGGTATCATGAAGGTTTGGTATCTTTTCTTCTGGTCTTCCCCCTACTACAAGACTAGTCCATTGCCACACTGTCTTGGCAGCTGAAGCAAGAGCATGTGATACTTTTTCTGGCTGTGTTGATAAAATAGGTTGCTTTAATTCATTCCTCTGATCAGAATTTCCAATAGATTGTTTATTGCCTTCCTCATTTCCATTAGATAATGATGTAATAATGACTGGCTGGCTTTGAGTCCTAGAAATTTGCTCCTCTTTTTTGTGTTTATCGAATTCCCTGTTATCATTGTTCTTTGGATTAATATCATCTGGTTGTGATGAATACAAAATTCTGCTGCTTTCTGCCATGATATTTGAATTGCTGTTGCTCCTGTTGCAGTCGGAACCCAACTCTGCAGTTGTTGAAACAAACATAGAATTGGGATGCTTTAAATCATTCTCCTGATTGGGATTAGAGAAATCAGAACTTCCAATTGACTGTTTGTAAACATCCTCATTTCCTTTCGATGATGATGCACTAATGACTGGCTGGCTTTGAGTGTTAGAAATTTTATTGGCTTTATTGCCATTATAGAAATTCCCATTATTATTGTTCTTTAGATCAAAATCATCTGGTTGTGATGGACACGCAATGCTGTTGCTTTCTGTCATGAAATTTGATTTGCTGTTGGTCGAGGTATTATGAAAGTTTGATAGTTTTTCGAATGGTCTGCCCCCTCCTACAAGACTGGTCCATAGCCACACAGTCTTGGCAGCTGAAACAAGAGCCTGTGATGCTTTTTCTGGTTGTGCTAGTAAAATATTATATCTCCTCATGCTTAGTTGATGGAGTGCATTAGAAAAATCACGATCTCCAGAAATAAGCAAATGATTTGCAGGAGGAGGGTTATCGTAACCCCATATTAACATGTCAACCAGTATTTTTTTATCACTTGCATCTTTGATTCCTGTAACAGCAGACTTCAGTGAATCATAGTAAAGCCAACAAGAATATTGAAAAATAATCAACATTAAAGCTAATATTCTATGCATAATTAGGGTTATGTTATGAAAAGACCACTTAAATAATCAAATTGACTTAAATCAAGAGTCTTAATATTCAATATGTGCCCCCAAGCATGATATAATACATTCCTTCAACAGGCATCTGTAATCTGTTCGAAATTTTGCTCACGATTGGTATCAAAGGGGTTTTCAATTTAATTTACTTAAAACAATGATTTCATTTTGTTGTTTTAAGTTGTTTGCTTTTGTAAAGTTCGTGCTAAATTTACCTTACAGTATCATATACACAACTGAAGGACTAATATGTTACTGCAATTCGTAAAAACCCTATAAAGTTTGTTATATTTATGTTTTAGATAAAGCATATGAATAATTTCTCTTAGAGGACTATTTTACTAACAATGAGATTACTCTTCCCTTGACGATGGATATTAAGTCATTCTTTGATATGACTAAAACTTCAATTGTAATTAAGGCATTTAAATGCTTTCTCCATGATATAAAGGATTACTCGACTCGATGTGACAAAAAATTTATGAAGAGAAGACATGCTTTGATAATATGCATTAAGTTATTTTGGTTGGCTTATGTGACGTATTGCATATATGTGAATTGTAGATAATAATACAAAGTTATTTGCAATGTTTTAAAATTTAATGCCCATATGCGATGGCAATAGAATAATAAAGTAATAATTTGATATCTATTTATCCAACTATTATATTATGAAACCTGAGTTTAAATTTGTGTGCCCATTTGTTTTCAATTTTCTCAAAAATTTCTTGTAATGTCATCATGTGTCTCGGTAATGTAATTGTCCTAAATTTTTTCATTGCCTTTTCTTATTATGGTTATTTCTTAGAAGAAATACCAATTGGTTTTATAACTTACTTTTCCCATCTTTTCCATTCATGTCTTACTCCCTAATTTGGTTAATGGTGGTATATTTGCAAAAATGACAATCACCAATATCTAAATAAGAATGATTTTCAAAATTTTTTTCAATTACAGAATCCTAATTTCACTTGCTCTCTTCATTGAGTGATTGTTTTATCCAAGGTTCGAGAACTCGGTTTCGGTCTAGGTTTCAGACATTTGAAATTTTCTTAGTTTCGGGCGATTTAGAAAAATTCGGTTTTGGCTTCAGTTTCAGTCCCAGTCCCAGTTTCAGTTTTCAAATTTTGTTAATGGAAATGTAATAATAATCGTTGTAAATTAAATTGAATTTACACTAAATAAAATAAAATAAATAGAAACTGCAATGTGAAATTAAACAAAATTAAATTGAAATTACACTAAATAAAATAAAATAAATAGGGCAGCCCAACCCAGCATTTATTTGCTCTATTCATGGACAAATATATAAACTAGGTGAAATCAACCCCCTCCATTCCCAAAGTCCATATCCTTTAAGCCCTAATCAAAGCGCAACCCCCCTCCAAAACTGAATCTAGGCAGCCCTCCTGAAAACAAAATCGTCCAGTCACCTAACAAAAATCAAAACCAAATTAAATCGCGTTTGAGAAGACGGTTTGAGAAAAATTTTACAAAGCAATCAGAGATTTTTGTCGCGTTTACTTAGGGTTCGACAAGCATCTCCTGATGTAGGTAATTCTCGATTTACTTAGTATCCATTTTTACCCAAAAAAATGGTTTTTTTTTACTACCCAAGTCCGAAACCGAATTTCATCACCGATTTCGAACCAGAGCACACCCATACCGGACCGGTAGCACAGGAATTTCGGGGTAACTTGTATCACGATTTCATCTTCATTTTTTTCATATTCGCTTATTAATCTAATTAAGTAAAAGGAAATCTTTTTTCTGCATATATTCCATTGTTCTAAAGCTCATACTATGATGAGACAAGTCATACGACTGGACATCTATATCCTTTTTATTCCATTGTAAGTTTTAGCGATTTTCAATTATTATGCGTCATTTATTCGGAAAGAGAAAGAAAATACTACAAACTTTGGGCATCGAATTAGTATCCAAAATATTCTTGCTAAATTAACTCACTTATTAGTATTCTTTGATATGACTAAAACTTTAATCTAATTAAGGTATTTAAATGCTTTCTCCATGACATAAAGGATTAGTCTACTCGATGTGAGAAACTCTGTGTTTTCACGTCGAGAATTCTTTGCATATATAATGTTTTAATATTTAATATGAAGAGAAGACATTTTGATAAAATGCATTAAGTTATTTTGGTTTGGCTTGTGACATATTGCATATATGTGAATTGTAGACAATAATACATAGTTATTTGCATGTATAATGTTTTAATATTTAATGCCCATATGCAATGGCAATAGAATAATAAAGCATTAATTTTGATATCCATTTGCCCATTTATTATTATATTATATGAAACCTGAGTTTAAATTTGTGTGCTCATTCGTTTTCAATTTTCTCAAACATTTCTTGTAATGTCATGTGTCTCGGTAATGTAATTGTCCTAAATTTTTTCATTGCCTTTTCTTCTTATGGTTATTTCTTAAAAGAAATACCAATGAACTCATTAATGTTTTATAACTTACTTTCCTCAAATACTTCTTTTCCATTGATGTTTTACTCTCTAATTTGGTTAATAGTGGTATAATTTGCAAAAATGACAATCACCGATATCTAAATAAGAATGATTTTCAAAAAAAAATTCAATTCCAGAATCCTAATTTCACTTGTTCTCTTCATTGAGTGATTGCTTCATCCAAGGTTCGAGAACTCGGTCTCGATTTCCGACATTAGAAATTTTCATAGTTTCGGACGATTTCGGAAAATTCGGTTTCGGTTTCGATCCCGGTTTCAGTTTTCAATCTTTTGTTAATGAAAATGTAATAATAATCGTTGTAAATTAAATTGGATTTACACCAAATAAAATAAATTAAATAAATTGAAACTGCAATGTGAAATTAACAAAATTAAATTGAAATTACACTAAATTAAATTAGGGCAGCCCAGCCCAACATTTATTTGTCCTATTTATAGGCAAATATAAAAACTATGTGAAATCAGCCCCCTCCATTTCCAAAGTCTATATTCCTTAAGCTCTAATCAAAACACAACCCCCCTCCTTAACTAAATCTAGGCAGCCCTCCTGAAAACAAAATCGTGCAGTCCCGTATAAAAAATCAAAATTACACAGTCCCTTAAAACAAATCATGTAACTTCAAAACCAAATCAAATCGCGTTTGAGAAGACGATTTGAGAAGATTTTTACAAAGCAGACAAAAATGACGATTGAGGAGATTGTCAACATTTGAGAAGAGAACTTGAGAAGAAAATTTTACAAAGCAGCCAGAGATTTTTGTCGCGTTTACTTAGGGTTCGACGAGTATTTCCTGATGTAGGTAATTCTCGATTTACTTAGTATCCATATTTATAATAAAAAAAAGATTTTTTTACTGCCCTAGTCCGAAACCAAATTTCATCAACGGTTTCGGACCGGAGCACACCGGTACCGGTACCACCGGAATTTCGAGGTACCAGCCGAATTTTTTCATTTCTCTTACTAGTCCAATTAAGTAAAAGGAAATCTTTTTTCTTCATTTATTCCATTGTTTTAAAGCTCATACGATGACGAGATAAGTCGCAAGACATCTAGCTAAGAAAATTCATAAACACTACTAAAGTTGATATGAAATTGTTATTATGCTTTACTAATATTTCATTATGCGGCTTTGAAAAATGCGTTACAATTTTTTTTAGGAATGGAGTATGGATCAATAGATGAAACTCCTATGTTATAAGATATTTTATCTTATAAGTTTTTCTATACTACATTTTTATTTCATTGTAAGTTTTAGCGATTTTCAAGTATTATGCATCATTTATCCAAAAAGAGAAAGAAAATGCTACAAACTTTGGACACCGAATTAGTATCCAAAATATTCTTGCTAAATTAACTCATTTATTAGGTATTTTAATGCTTGGTGCGATTTTGTATAACAGCGAGATTAATGTTCATAAACTACACGCCAATTTTCACCAATACCACCAACCATTTTTTAATTATTTTATCGCGTGCAAAATTTGCTACCAAACTGATTCGTGCTTCCGAATCAACGTGACATTTATGTTATAAGCCAAATACTATATAGGAATTTACGTTATTAACGGCAAATAAACTGCAAAATGTTCTTATTGTAGCTATGTTGTTTTAATCAAAAGTGAACTTGGAATTTTAAATTGATGAAATTTCCATATTATATGCAATTTCTTTTGAAAATTTTGAATGTAATTACTTTATGATTAATTTACCGGTATTAAGTATCAGGAATCCAAATGATTGCATGATCTGTACTTTGGCATTAAACATCCAAAGTTTCCTTGTTAAATTAACTCATTTATTAGTATGTGCTGGTATTTTTATGGTTAGTATGATTTTATACAACAACGAGATTAATATTTATATACTTAGACATTGGTTTTCACTATTGTTATGAAATGTTTTTTATTTGGTGTGTAAACATGGCTTCCAATGAATTAGCGCTTGCAAATTAATGTTAATTTAATTTCAATGCTTGACAAAATTGTTATGTCAATAGTGGAAAGGAAACTACAAATTGTTCTTGTTGTAGTCAATAGTGGATAGGAAACAAATTATGATGGTATCACCGCTCCAAATCTACAAGTAAATTAGTAATAACAATTTTGTCAAATGCATTCGATCAAACATAAAACGAAATAATCCAAAGATGAAACTCTAATTTGATAAAATACAAAGATGTTATGAATTTTGATCAAACCAAATATGATTAATTTTAGCAACAAACAAAATCTTAATGTATTCTTTATTGAATTAATAAATCTATCTATTGCAAGGACGGTTCAAATTTTTTTAGCATGGTTTTTCTAAAAATTCAAATATGCTCCAATATTGTCATGTGTACTGGTTAATTAATTATCCAAAAAAAAATCAGATCTATCTATTATACTTGCGTGTTACCGTGTGTTGCACGTATTAATATTGTTAAAACATAGTATTCATACTTTGAATAGTGTAAGAAATAGAATTTTTAATGCAATTTATAATACATATATCATGATAAATCAATTATAAAGTAAGTTTTATTATTATTATTTACGTATACAGTTTTGGTAAGTGATGTAATATTGTTATATTTGAACGAGAATTGAATTTTAACATCGTGTTAACATGAACGTTGTATACTTAATGAAAATTTTATTTTTAGAATTTATCAAACAAATTAATGAATGATAGATACTTGAATTTATTTAAATATCAAATTTAATTATTTAATTAATTTAAAATTTGAACTTAAACGCAAAATAGTATGATAGTGCTACTGAGAACTTTGTGAATAATCGTAGGCATTACAAAAACGTATGTATTTTAACTGCAAACCCATAGAATAAACTAATAGAACATGATGAAGGCTGATTCTATTAGCCCCCCGTTAATTTCCTTACACCCCACGCCAACTTAAATAAAAATATCAAACCCTGTTTTTACTCTTACCCCTGTCTATTCCCGTTTTATCCCATTCTTCTGTCTTGCTTTCTTCTTCAATCCTATTTTACTACAAAAAGATATCAAATTCATTGTTCTAACGATGAAGAGTTGAAAATTTCCTATTCATATTTTATTGAATTAGTTTATAATGCTTACATCTAAATAAGCTTTTATTTCATGATAAAATGTTCAAATTTCAAATTATTGAAACCCCGAGTTAATTTTTCTTAATTGAGCAAGATGATATTTCAATCATGTGCATTAATGCTTGCTTCAAAACATTTTCTTCTTCAATTTCCACATCTTCTTCATTCTTTCATGCTTCAAAACTTACTTTTACTTTTAAATGTATAAATACTCACTACAAATGAAAACAAGGGTAGTTCTGTCCTTATTTATTTTTACTTTTTACTGGGATGGTAAGGAGATTAGCGGGGTATTAACAGAGTTTGCCCATGATGAATCATTCTTAAACTGGTAGCTTACACCATTAAAAAAATGCTAGGAATAAAGAGGGAAAAACTTCTTAAATTAATGAAAGGGCCAGAAAATTCCTTTACCTTATTATTATATATTTATGAGATTTCTTGGTGTATGTTATTTGCTGATGATGTTGTGCTAATTGATGAAAGTAGGATTGGAGTTGATAGACAACTGGAGCTGTGGAGACAGACTTTAGAATCAAAGGGATTTAGGCTTAGCAGAACTAAAACAGAGTATATGAAATGCGAGTTCAGCGCTGTTAGGTCAGAGGATGGAGATGTCACTCTGGCCAGATAAATAGTTCCCAAGAAAGAATCCTTTCGATATTTAGGATCAATGTTGTAGTATAATGGTGAGATTGATGAAGATATTAGTTTTAGAGTTCGAGCGGGATGGGTGAAATGGCCACAAACATCTGTTATTCTCTGTGACAGGAAAGTCCCAGAAGTTTAAAGGAAAGTTCTACATAACGTCCATCGGACCTGCGATGTTGTATGGTGCAGAATATTAGCCTACTAAAAGCCAACACGTTCAGAAGATAAGCGTAGCAGAGATGCGTATGCTGCGATGGAGCTGCGGTCATACAAGAATAGACCGAATTAGAAATGATGATATGCGTGATAAACTTGAAGTAGCACCAATTGAGGAGAAGCTAATTCAACATCGTTTAAGATGGTTTGGACATCTTCAACGGATGCCACCTGAGACATCTGTGCGCGTTGAAATTATAGGCCGCGTCGAATGCTCAAAGAGAGGTAGAGGTCGACCAAGGTTGACATGGGAGGAAGTAGTAAAAAGGGATTTGAAGATTTGAAGTATATCCGAAGAACTGGTGTCGGACAGGAGCGCGTGGAAGTTAGCGATCCACGTACCGGAACCATGAGTTTTTTTAAGTTTTAGATTATAGAACTAGGAAACATGAGCCTAAGACGTAGTGTTTAGTCTTTGACCAATATTACTATTAGTATCATTATCACTATTAATATTATTATTATCATTTTTTATACATATACATATATATATATATATATCTTTAATTTTATTTTACTTGGTTATTATCATTATTAATTTACTTATTTGACTTTATTTTATTATTGTTATTATTATGACTTTTAAATTGACAGTCATTTAGTTTTGGGTTCCATCTCTAGCCGACCCCAACTTGTATGGAAATAATGGCTTAGTTGTTGTTGTGGTATTTATATATATTTTTATTCGAATAATTATTTTCCCCCATTATTGTCAATGTAGATGTGGTATTCATGTTGAAATGATTACTTTTAGGATTTGTTGAATGAATTAAGGAATATTAACTAATTGATTTTATCTAAACAGTTTAAATTTAAGACGCTGGTTTAATATAAATATATATGGACATACTGTAAAATGATCAGGAACAACTGAGTAGAATTTATTAACTATAGAAATTAGAAAATTTAAGTATTTGAAAATAACAGGCAAGAATTAATATAAAAAATGTGACTAATCTTAAAATCACAAACTATATAAAATGTTTTAAAATAAAATATCATGAGAGTATCAAGGCGAGAGCGGAAAAATATTAGAATTAATGAGAGCCTTTATAATTCTCGCTCTAGCAATCATTTAATGGACATAATGAAAAGTGAGTTATGATTCTTGGGTTTCAATCCCCTCATTTTTTCCTTTTTTCTCTCGTAAGTTTATATGTCGCTCACTTCATACAATTATAGTTTTATGTAGTATTGTTAGTCTTTTTGTATATTATAAAAACTTCATCCTTTCATGTACATATCTTTACTTATTTGACACTTCAAATAAAAGTGATTCACCTAAATTAAATTCAATTTCTCCATCATTGAAATACAATGTTCAATCTCTATAGTATTAAACTATTTTATTCTTTTACAAAATTACTAACATTAAATTAGCAATTAATGTTATATACACCCCTTGACTTTAACCTAAAACCTAAAAATCTCAAAGTCTCTTTATACGTTACTTAAAAAAGGAAATTTAATCAAAATTAATCATCTTTACGTTTTTATTTATTAATAAATTCGGTTAACCTTTTTTCATGTACTTAGTGTTAATTCAGATTTGTGTTTTACAGTTTGGATAATGTAAACATATTGAGTTTCCAATTTTAAATTCATAACTATAGAGTATAGCTCATTTTAAATTCATAACTATAGAGTATAGCTCTTTTTATGTTTATTTCTTTTGTTAGGGATCGACCTTTTTATATCTAAATTGGTGCAGGTTTTATATTGGGATAATGGAATAGATGTGTTGGAGAATTGAAAATTTGAATTTCAAAAGATTTTTCAATTTTGTGGCAACTTATCTTTATTTCCCCACTTCAGGATTTCTTATTAGAGAACTAAAAATTAATTGTATTATTCAACCCTTTATTTTGCCAACCACTTTCCACTTATTTAGTTCTAATTTTGATTTTAGTTTTACATCTAGAATAATATAAAGGAAACGAGTATTCCTTTCTAAATTTAATAAATATGAAATGATTTTTACCTTGTTTCTTTAAGTTTATTTTATTTATTTATTTAAGATTGCCTTTTTTGTTGGTGCCGAATTTTTCGTAGGTTTTAGACTTAATTAGTGTAATAAATTTTTTAATCTCTACCAATATTAATATATTTCCATGTTTTACACAGCTTAACTGCTTCATTATCACTAATTCAAGGTTTAACTTTAATTTTGGCCGCTTGTAAACCTCACTGTTCCATGAAGAATGCCAAAATTAATCTAACAGTTAATGTTTAATGCATATATTACATGTTAGAGAAATAGCTTTAAAGTCGCTTTATCCTATAAAACTCAATTAGTATTAATCATTTCTTAAATTTTCATTTCTTACTAAAACCGCTTAAACTTCTTTCGTATATTTAGTTCTAATTCTGATATGAGTTTTACATTCTTAGTGTGTAAATGTGGACTTTTTTCATTTTAATTTTAATTTAAGATTTACATTGCAAATATATGTTGTTATGCATCTTTAAAATAAATTAGGAATGTATTATTATAATTTATGTGATTCATTGAATAACTTTATTTATTATAGATATTACAGGATACGTATTCTTGAATCCGTTGCATGAACTATCATTAATTGGCAAACATTCATAAGTTTTAACTTAATTTTCTTAGTAGAATATTCTTAAACTACATGCAAAAACCTTTTATTTTGCCGAGTAATTTTTAAAACAAAAAATCAATATTATAATATTAAAAAATATGTATGTCATTATATTTTGGATCATATATTATTTGATGCTGTAACTACAAGTCGGAGGATGTGTACATACTGATTAATTCTTTGAAGTTGATTGTGTTATAATATTATTGTAGAGGAGTTGATTCTTACCATAATTAATACTGTATTAAAGGACAGTCTGTCACATCATGTTGCATCTATAATTCTGCTTTCCTCTTATTTTTGTTTTAATTACTATGATTATAAATTCTATTTTCCTTCTTTTATTTTGTAGGAGGTTATTGAATTTGTTAAAATCTTCAATTGTTTGATAAATTCTATTACAAGTTAAATGAACTAGTTTTTCATTAACAGCTTTGTATTTGATGCGACTTTCATTTGTTTTTTGTTTTATTAGTACAATTATGAATTTTGTTTACTTTTTTTAATTTATATCGCATAATTTTCTTATAAATTATTAATACATAGATACCAAACAATCTTTAAGTTTTTTGTATAGTCTATATATAGTAAAGTTGATCTTTTTTAATTCCTAAACATAAGTATACAAACAAATCAAGTTGTGAAAAAATATGTAGTAAAAGAATATCTAAATAAAAAATTACATACCATGATTTAGGAAAATATATATAAAATGAATATCTAAATAATAAATTACATACCATGATTTGGGAAAATATATATTAAAAGAATATCTAAATAATAAATTCCATACCGTGTTTTAGGAAAAATATAAACGTACAACTAACTCATTTATTTTGGCTATAGTAGACAACTATTTCTTTTCTAATTTAGTTGTAAATATTTTCTTCACAAACTTGTAATTCTTATTTTAAGTAATACATGATCTTGCTCGACCTAAACTTACTTTTTGTAAAATCTAATATTATCCATATTAATCAATTTATGGTTTAATATTTTTTTATGGTGTTATTTAATAGACTATGAAAGATTTACAAGCAACACACAATTTCCATCAAATACATAGTTATCACCAATTTTTTGAAGACCTCATGAAACAGTAAAGTAGTTTATTTCCCGCAGTGCGTTTGACGTCATATTATTTTGAATTTCTACAGTTTAGAGATATTTATAGACAATTATGGATCAAAATGTACTTACTTATAAATAATGTTTATAAGTAAACTAATTTAAAACTAGAAGGATATATAAAACTATAATGTCACTCGACTGATAAAAGAAGTTATTTGTTTCTAATTTTATTCAATTTGAATTCAGACCAATAAGATAATTAATACTAGTAAACTCTTTTTGATTGAACATAATGAGAAAATCAACTACATTTAAATTCTTTTTAATGCTTAAATTAGATTCCACTTCTATTTCAATATAACATTTGATTCAGTAATAGACCAAAAACTGCATTTTAGTTTTACTTAATTACCAATTTGGTATCACTATGTGTTTATTCAGTTTTTGTTATATTTGAGTCGTAGGTTTACTCGATATCACTGGATATCGATGCAATTTTGGATAGTGGATCAAATTTATCACCGTTACATCATTATATGATATAAATTAATAACTTGTGATTGGGGAAAATCACAATTGAGTAGATTTGCGATTGTGGTCACGTTAAATAGAAACAGAACATATGATACCTACATGGGGTTGGGTAATTGACATGTTAATATGATGCATTATATTTTGTTTTATTCCCTTTTATTGTTTGATATTTGAGTTTACTCATAGCTAGTTTCTAGTCTGACCAGGGTTGTTATTTATTTCAACAACGTTGGGTCAGACTAAAGTTGTATTTTAGAATGTACTTTCACGCTATTGTTTCTATCTTTTGCTTTTTGGAGAGGAATGCGTATGCCTAGATATAATATCTCATTTTTCATATTTTGTCGTAGTAGCCATAGAAGATGAGTTAATCTTCGATCAAATCATTCGAGACTTCAGGATAACACTCTAGTATTTGAGAGGGAGACGATGATCATGTGCATAGTTGTATATGTATCTTTTGATGGTGATTGTAACTAAACAATGACATATATTGTAAATGATGATGTGATCTATATGTGTGTGACTTCTTGATCACACCGATGTTGTTGATGTTTTATTTTATGTAATCCAATATTTATATTATTCACTATAGAAAACTCATGTATATTGTTTTGTGCCAAGACGAGATACGTGTTTTGTAGAAATTCAGGTATATGATATCATGGATTCGTGTTGACACATGAGAGTATATACGAGAGGTCGCACATATTGTGTCATTTACTCCATACTTTCAGACGGTAACCTCCCTCTGATAGCATGGATACTGGGTCGAGACGTCATGTTATGGTCTAACGAATGATTTTATCATATCATGTTGTGTAGTTTTTATTAACAATGTTTGCATATTTTCTTTAGGATCATGCTCGAGTAGTTGGGATCATTAAAGCAGAAAAATGCACGGTTGAGAAATATTTTCTTTGAAACCTAATGGTGAAAGTTACATGACGAGTATTAAAGTATACCAAATTATTAGTTCACAACTTAAGGTGTTACTAAAACGCACTTTGACTTTCTATCGGTACCATGTCTAAAATATACCAACAAACTTATTTATTGTATTTCATAATACTAGTAATGGTGCTTTAGGCCACAATTACATATATTTATTATTTAAAAATTTAATGATATTCCTCAAATAAACAACTAAATAAACTAAATTTGTCTTCCTTCCTGATTTTAAATTTAATACCAAATGCATTAGCAAATTATTTATTTAATCGCCAATGATCTAGAATCATGAGATGATCCTACAAAGAATCTTTGTATCGATATATGTAGTTTTATAAAAGAAAAGAAAATAGTATATTTATTCAAATTTTCTAAAATTCAAAAATTTCAAGTGTAGCATTTTAAATTTTAAAACCTTCACCAAATGTAGCCTTCAAACATGTTTTTATTAATGTTTATTGAGATAAAACCATTGGTAGGAAATCATTTTAGAAACTTCGCCAAAAATTTATGAGTGGTGGCAATGTTATAGTGGACATTGTTGAATTTCACCAGTAAATTTCTAATGTTCGGTAGAAAAACTGCTCGTGAATTTTGGTTAAATTATGTTTTTGTCCATTAACTAAGTATTAAATGGTGAAATGTAACTCTGGCATTAAAAGCAATAAATTTTTAAACGAGTATATTTGAATTATAGTGGTATTACTAAGAACAAAAGGACGTGTTTTTAATAATACACATAATTTATGCATAATCTATTAACTTAAATGATGAACCAGCTACAATTTGAAGTCAAATGGTGAAAATTTTACATTTATGGTTAGATTTTCAAAAAACATTAAGTTTGACTTCTTTTATGCCTTTAATTCAAACCTAAATCCTTAGATTACGAAAAATATTTTGTATGATAGTAATAGAGAAGATGTGTAATATAGTTAATTTAAAATTCCAATAACATGTTTATTTCTTGGTTTGATTGTTGATGATATGGTAAATCAATATTATCGTATTTTCCCATATTAATGGTAATTAATTTAATTAACATCAAATGGTATTAATTTTGGAATTAATATATAATTTGCTCTCTAATTCAAATTGGAAGCAAGCTAAAAAGACATAAATAATAAATAACTTAAGTTAACTATATTTCATCTTCCATTTAGTTTCTACTCAAATATAAATGAGAAATATATTTATCAAAATTTACTCACATTGCACATAACAATAAATCTATATTCGTTATCACATGGTACCTTATTTTACATTGATTAATATTGAATTTTCTTATACGTATCGGTAATTACCTACAAATTGAAGTAAATTTAATGTTATTTATTTCACATTTTAAATTATAGTAACTATATTCACCATTTAAATTTTAGTTCTAATAAAATATAATCAATCACAGTTAATTATCATTTTTAACTCTCTATTTCAATTCCAATATAAATTAAAGTCATATCAAATAATATTATCGTGCAATTGACAAAAAAGAGCTAACAATTCAATTTAGGAAATTGGAATTATTAGTAATCTAATGCTTCCAAGTTAGGAATGACTTATACCGGATGTTAGTGTTTGTTGTATAACACCATTGTATTAATGTATTAATTATACTTTATGCCCTTTGAAATTATTTAAACATATTTATCATTTAAGGTTAATGGTTTTGAGAAAAAGTCAATCCAAACAAATTACAATCCCAAAGCGTACATTTCACCTTCGTGTAATTAATTTTTTTTAACAATCCCAGTTAAAAATTATGTGATCTTCGTGTGCGTAATACGGATTCACACTAGTTACATATGAATATCAAGTTAATAAATTTTATTTATTAAATATCATTTTAGTTTAATTTATATATGATGATCAAAAGCTATTCATGTTTTGATGTATATGTAACGCCAATGATTGTTTGAATAAATTTTATGCATTGCATATATATAGAGAGAGGATCAATAGCCTCCTTTATTTCGTACCATTTATCGCCACTTGATATCAGCCATAAGTTTATATTTAAATATTTGATCAATATGACAGGAGAGAGAAACAACAAATATTTAAATCGGAACATGTAACTGATATCAGAGAGCTACAAAATGGTGCTAAATAAAAGGGCTATTGATCCTAGCTTTCACACACCGTCATCACATGAAGTTATAAAATGTTGGCTTTCGAAATTCAAAATTTATTTATACAAATAATGCTTTTTACCCTACAGGGAAACAATTATTTGTTAAATTAAATAGAGATAAGATGACATAAGATAGAAGTTAAGGTTATAGATTTTTATGCCCATAGAAAAATAATTTTCTGTTGTAATATTTTAAGGCGTCGGTCTTGTTCTTAAAAAATGGTAAGTTCGTTGTGCTATAAAACTATATGCACATAGGACATGAATTTGTGAATATCATTAGAACATTTCATTATAGTTTGAGCGTTGAATATAAAACTTGTTTTGTACGATCTCATATAACATAATTTGCATGTTCAACTTGCTCCAAAAATAATAATGTCAATTGTAATATTTGCATAAGAAAATGTGGAAGCAAATGGGAGCATTATGTACTACGTAATTTTATATATCTTGTAACATTGTATTGCAATAAAGTTTGTGAAGATGGTTGAAGTTGATCACTGTCGTATATATAATATTTGGTCATTGTTTTAATGCAAGCATAAAGACATACGAATACGTCGTTCGATATTTAATTGTATGAATATAAAGATGAAATTTTTAACTATTCCTTTTAAATTGATTTTACAGTGTAAGTAGTAATTATCAACTACTACAAGATAAAAATTATTGTAATTTGGACGTGACTATATTTCAATTTATGAATACCATAGCATCATCCATGAACTGAATGATAGTTTTATCATACACTAAGATAAATTATAAAAATTATAATAATGCAATTAACTACCTATTATTTCCACTCTACCCTATGGTAAAGTAATAACTTTCTGCAAGTTAATTAGAATAAGATGTATCCGGACTTTAGTGGGCGATCTCTTATGCCCACGGCTATAAAGATTAATAACGCTAAAGTTAAGGTTAATCGGTCTTAGCTAAAGTTTTAGTAATGAATCTGTTATGTAGCCGTCAACTCCTCAGGGGCAAACACTACTGGATGGACTTTATTCCTCATTAAAACAGCCTTCACCCTCCATTGTCACTTCTCGAATTCTTTATCCTCATTCCATTTCTCAATTGCCAACTGTGATCCTGATGCGATATGCATCCCTCTAGTATATAGTCTTGTAACAACCGGAGTCGCTTCATCTCCTACCATAGCGTCTAACACTCATCAATCAACCTTGCAGCTATGATAACAGACTGTTGGGGAAAATCCTTTCAGATGATCACTCTAAGGGAACAAAAAACTCAACGCAGCGGAAAAACAACAAACTGGATCGTGATTGTAGTGAGAATGAACAAACAAAAGATAAACACCGGAACAGGCAGTCACAGATCTATGCAATGCAGAAAAATAAATAACACCAGTATTTATAGTGGTTCCACTACCGCGAAGCAGTGTACGTCACTTAGGGAGAGGAGATTTTATTAATCACTGAAAGATTAGAGTTACAAGATTGATTCACTTTTGGAGGCTATACATAAGAAGAATTAACAATACAAACAAAATTCTGTAGAGTTTCAGCTCTCTAGAATGACTCTGAAATTGGCTAAAATTAGCTCTCAATTTCGGCCACCATTGTTGTCCGGAAGCTTCCCTATTTATAGAGTGAAGAAATGAGAAAGGGTGACTGCTATATAGCAGCCCTGGGTTTGGTTCGGCAAAACGCCGAGCAAAATTTTTAGACCGGCATTAATATACCGAACGAGAAATTTCGTTCGGCAAATCACCGAACGAAATTCTTCGTTCGGCAAAACCCCACTTCAAATTGCTGAACAAAACTTCAACTACCGCTCCAGATCTCGAGCGGCATCTGCCTCTTCACGCGTCTCCTTTATTTTGCCGAACGTAGTCTTTTACCGCTCCAAACACATCTCTAGCCTTCACCAAATCTCGTTGCTTCTTCTTCACGTTGCTTCATCTTCGGTCGGCAGTACCAAGGTTAGGGTTTCTCTTGATTTGGGAATTTAGGTATCAATTTCTAACAATCTCCACCTTGATACTAGATTTCCAAACCAGTCTTCATCTACACCTTCATGCTCCAAGCGATGGATACTTACCCAATGAGCTTCGGCAATGCCATCACCCATTACACTCTGTCAACGAACTCCGGCAAGGCCGCCACCCGTTAACAAAGTGTTCGAAGTATCCAGTCGATGTAGAACCTATCAATCTCCACCATGAAAACAAACGTCTCCATGAATCATCTCAACTCTCCCCTCGTGCCACCCCGTGGCACCTAGCACTTCATTAAGCGAATCAAGTCCGAGCAATGCTCGAACTTAGCAACAGGCAACGACTTGATAAACATGTTTGCTGCGTTCTCCTTTGTGTTAACTTTCTGAAGACGAACTAGTTTCTCCACTCATCGAGACAATGAACGACTCTCTCATCTCAATATATTTCGTCATTGAGCTGAGGGTCAGATTTTCAGCTAAATGAATTGCACTCTGACTATCATAATACACATTCACTCCTTCGTATACGAAGCCCAAATTACACAGCAGTCGTCTCAAATAAAGCGCCTCCTTAGCTACTTCAACCGCAGCTACAAGCTCTGCCTCTGTAGTAGACAAGGCCACAATCGTCTACAACGTCGCTCTCCAACTGATCGCTGTCCCACCAATGGTGAACACATATCCGGAGGTTGACTTTCTTTGATCTCTATCACCGGCATAGTCGGAATCACAAAATCAAACCAAGCTGAAATCTCTTCCTCTGCCGCCAAAGACAAGTCCATGGTTTAAAGTTCCTCTAAGGCATCTGAAGATACACTTTACTGTTTCCCAATGAGTCTTTCCTGCATTCGTCATGAATCTACTCATCAATCCAACAGCATGTGCTATGTCAGCCTAGTGCAGACCATGACATACATCAAGCTGCCAACTGCACTTGCATATGGGACCTTCATCATATAAACCTTGTCCTTTTCCGAGAGGAGATTTTATTAATCACTGAAAGATTAGAGTTACAAGATTGATTCACTTTTGGAGGCTATACATAAGAAGAATTAACAATACAGACAAAATTCTACATAACTTCAGCTCTCTAGGATGGCACTGAAATTGGCTAAAATTAGCTCTCAATTTCGGCTACCATCGTTGTCCAGAAGCTCCCCTATTTATAGAGTGAAGAAATGAAGGGCGGCTGCTATATAGCAACCCTGGGGTTTGGTTCAGCAAAACGTCGAGCAAAATTTTTGGGCCGGCATTAATATACCGAACGGGAAATTTCGTTCGGCAAATCACCAAACGAAATTCTTCGTTTGGAAAAACACTGAATGAAATTCTTCATTTGGCAAAACCCCACTTCAAATTGCCAAACGAAGCTTCAACTACCGCTCCAGATCTTGAGCGGCATCTGCCTCTTCACGTGCCTCCTTTATTTTGCCGAACGTAGCCTTTTACCGCTCCAAACACATCCCTAGCCTTCACCAAATCTCGTTGCTTCTTCTTCACGTTGCTTCATCTTCGATCGGCGGTACCAAGGTTAGGGTTTCTCTTGATTTGAGAATTTAGGTATCAATTTCTAACCGTGGATATTAAGAGATGAAGAGAGTTGATTCAAATGTACTCAAAGATGACCTACAAAAGAAAATGCGATACACATAGGTGTAATATTTAAAATTATTGTAGATTGTGTTAATGATGAAAACAAAGTATACATAGTTATAAAATTATATATTATGCATTACTATCAAGGATTTTTCATAAAGTTTTGATGTTATTGTAGATTTGGCTGGCAACACCTTGCAGATGCAGAAGTCTAATAACAATGCGAGGAAAGTCGGTTTATGTTTGTTGATAATAAGTTATATCAGACTCAAATAAAGTGATCATGAAAATTTCAAAGAACATAAAGAATATACACAAGACAAATGAGTATTGTTTGTCATTTGAAAAGAGAAAATGAATCTCTCTAGACAAATACAGTTGTTAGTATCAGGGCATAACAAATAAATTGTCCACTTAACTTATGTGACAATTTTCTTATTAAAGTAAATTGAAATTGGACTCAGAATGGTGATACTATTCATAAGATTTGCACAATGCAATTCGAAGCTTCATAAAGGTTGGTATGTTAATACTGATTGAAGTGTGATTGTTTTATTGGCCGTAAAGTACAATCTGCAAAGCTTATGTTACGGTGACAATTTGAGTCAAGTGGGAGAATGTCGGAATTTTATCCACTAAATGAGACTTGCATTATCATATTAAATAAATTTGTATGCATCAATATTACCATAATTAATGTTTATTAGATATAAAGTATCAAGTTGCATGTGTCATTTAGTACATAAAATTGGTCGCATGTTTGATATCTGACAAGTAAATATGTGGCATTGTCAAAGGACATGTACATGCAATATGACACATGTATGACATTTGTCGCTTTAGTAGACGACATATACATGCAAGTAGACGTGTCAGTGGTAGTTATAACACTTCCATGATGGTTGAAGTGTCGTAAATATAGTCTCTTCTCTATGCTTGTTAATTCAAGTATAAATATAATAAAAATATTAATGCCTTGTATAGTTCTCTTATCCATCGAAGAGAGGTCATTATAAAGAAGTAGTAGACATGAAATTGTAATAGTAGATTATACTTTCTTCTTTCAAATCTATGGCAACTGATCTAAATCAATACTATGGTATGTAGAAAGGTATGTTATTTATATATATATATTCATATTTAGTATGTACATGAATTGTTAGTTTAAAGTTTTACGCTGTAGTGATATGAGAAAGTTGGGTTACTTTTTTCTCACATAATTAAGTTCTAGTGCATTTGTTTGTTACATAAGAAGTCCTTAACGTCATCATGCACCAGTCGAAATAAGTAGCTCTTCGTTAACTATAGCTATTCAACATTAAGCACTTTATTAATGCTTACTGAACTTAATAAACATAAAATTGTAATCGAAAACAAAGCCACCTAAAACTAACCATTCGATAAGTACAAAAATTCTCACCAGCAGGAACATGGTTCAAAGCAATTCCAGTACTCGAAAGAGCCTGCTGCACAGAAGAATTAATCTTTGTCGTATCACCATAAGCAGAGATCGTAACCACTCCTTTATAATTCATATCGGCTAGAGATTTGCTTATATTCTGTGCAATCGAATACGGATCGCACGATCTAGGCACCGCGCAGTTCTCAATGTCCCACCAAACACAAGTCTTCGCCTTCACATACCGTGCATCCGCCATCGGCAGCGCTCCGGTAATCTCCGCCGCTCCGCCGCTGCTCATGGATAGGGTTTTAGGTGAACTATATAGTTTTCGTATTGATTACTAGGATATAACAGAAAACTAAGGTTTAGGGCTGCGGATGTTGGACGGCAGCGACGGAGAAAGAGAAGATCTCTGATTAAGGCATCGATTATATTGTTATGAACATTTGAGTATTACTTTACTAAATTAGCAGAGTGGAAAGAAAGGAGGAGGAAGAAAGAAATAAAGTCGTGACTTTGCTGGGTGGAAGAAAGAAAGTAAAGCATAGCTGATTAGACACTTTAAAAAGAACATGATAAAGATGCTGCCTTGATTTAAAGTGCTAACGTGAACGGTTGAATGCTGAGTTCTGATTCTCTGAACAGTAATTATGGACTGATGGCTAAATTCTGACGGTTGATTTTATAATCTCCGACTAGTATTAAGAAACCTTTTTCATTAATTGTTCTTTTGAATAATAATGTTTATTAAAAAAGAAATTTGAAATTTGGCAATTTCAAATTTAAATGTTTTAAGTTATACAATGTTTGGATTAAGAGAGATTTGAATGCTAGAAAATTTAAATTCTAAATCTAAACTTTAAAACGTTTGAACTTTCGAATTTTAAATGTTGAAGTTTTTACAAGTTTGAACTTTCTAGATTTTAAAATCTTGAACGTTATTTATTAAGTTTTGAATTTATTATTTTGAAATGTTAAAGTTTTGAATTTATTATAATTTGTAAGTGTTTTTGAGCATATAAATGGAAAAATAATCATTCAGCTTTCAGAACTAATATAAAAAGGAATAAAGTCATGAACACTTACCTTTTCGGAACATTTTTAAAAAACAAAAAGCAACAAAAGTTCTGATTACTATTTCAGAAGTTTCGTTCAGAACTTCTTAACAAAAACAAATGCACCCTAAGAGGTTGCTTTCCTTATACTACTATTATACTCTCATCGATCCAAGTTCGCTGCCATTAACCTCACTTATCTAAGGATGTGTTTTTTAAGAAAATATGAAAGTGGTAAGTTAGTAGAGAGGAAAGTGTTTTTGTGTTAGGAAATGATATGGGGAAGGGATATTGGGAAGGGGTATAATTATCACGGGAAATTAGCCATGGCATTGGACGCGTCAGACGATAACGAATAATTTTCCTCACGTCAAACAAACTAGATCGAAAGGTTGTTTACTCTGTTGTGACGCCGAACACATCGGATGCGAAAATGGGATAAATTTTTACTGTGAACACATCCTAATATATTTAAGAATAAATCAATTTCTTTTGATTCACTCTATATTTAAGCATTCAAATTGAATTCAATAAACTATTTTTATCTAATATATGTTTTTCAGTACTTTACCTTGTTTTATATCTTCTCTTACTTTACACTTTTTGTTAAATCCCAAGTTTGAATTAAACACTTTTTAGTTATTTTAAACAAGAAAGGATTATATTTGTTCATATTTTATTAGTTCTAATATAAAATTATAAACTATATTGGTAAATAAACAACGTATTTACACATTATTAATTACGATAAAATTAAATAAATAGAAGTAGCTACGACCACTAGGGCTTCTCAAGAGTAGGCGGCTAGAGCTTCTCAAGAGCAAAATTCTCCTTCTCCTCATCAAATTCCCCCTGATCATCCCGATCCTCCGTGGATCAATGTCCAAAACCTAGGTGGATTTATTGCGTATGTGTCAAGGAAGAATAGAAAGTTGAATGGTTTAGGAAAAGTGGTCCAAGCGTTAGGAATTCAGGCGATTTCAATGGATCTCAAGGCGTCATGGCTTAATTTAAGATTCAATTTTAAGGATGCAAAGGAAATTCCTAGTTTATCACGGGCTAGATCTAGGACGGTTACACATGAATTAATATGGACTTGGCTGAAATCAAAATTGCAAAAGCTTGGAGCGTTGTAGTGGTTGAAAAAGAGTTTTCATGTTTTTCTCCTATTGGATATTTTTCCTCCATATAAATTGAATAATTCGAGACGTGCTAAAATGTTGAAACATATTGTTGAAGGAGTGAGAGAAAATTGGAAATTTTATATTCTTCTTTTTGTGAGGGTCTTAAACCATACTACCACTATTTCAACGCGTATATCGATGGGGCTTGGAAACCCAAAGGAGATTATCAATATTTTACAGCGACTATGGTTTTTACATGGTGAAATTTGATAAAAATAAGCTTGTGATAAAGTGTTAGCGAACGGTTCATATTTTTAAGATAGAAGACTACTCGTAATAAAGAAGTGGGTTGCTGGAATTTCAAGGGAATCTCTCAAATTTTTTCCCATTTGGGTTAGATTTCCAGGATTGGATATTGGCTATTGGACTGATGAAGGAATTGGATGAATTGCTTCTCTTATATGATCTCCTATCAAAATGGATTAAGTAACTAAAGGAATTAATTGGATTGTTTATACACGAGATTAATTGAATTAGATATGTACCTATATTATATGAAAATAATAATAATAATATTTGACAACAAGTTTTATATGAATGTCGATCTTTTAAATGTGGAAGATATGATTAATTAGGCTCATTGAAAAGTATTGCAACTCATGCAAAACTGGGGTTCGTAAACAATACTCCATCTCCTAATGGTTTTAACTTGATGAATATCGATGATGATGATGATAGTTAGAATACAAAGAATATGAAAAATGCAAATGGTATTCAAAGGTCAAACAATTTGATGTAGAATGATAATGCTGCAAATATTCAAGGAAATACTATATAAACCGATAAATTCAATGTTTCTACACAGTCCGATTTATTGCAAAATAAAGTTCGGGAAGTTTATATGAATACAATTTCTGAGCAAAACATGGATATTCAGAATGAAATAATTGATAATCAAAACTATGATCTGAGACAATTAATTTTTTCTTACAAAGCAGCACTGAATCTTCAGTAAGTCCTTTTGTTAGCGATAGAGAGCTTGGATATTTCTAGAATTTTAATATTGGAATAACTCAACAGGCTAAAGTGCAGCACACTCTACCTCTATCCATCCCTTGCACTAAAAATAGTTGTTGCAATACACAAAAAAATAAGGGTCAGAAAACCAAAAACTGGAGTGGTAAGTATTAATGAGGATACTAGTGAACAAAATGGCAGTTTTAATAATGATGGTGTAACTGCTAGTTTTCCTAACATTGTGTGCAAGAAAGTTTTAGCTAAACAAAGGCCAAGAGCGAGCTTAAGGCTGCAGTTACAATTGATGAAATCAAACATGCCACATTTCATATTGATGATGACAGTAGCCCTGGTGCATATGGTTTTTGTTGCTCAATTTTCTTGTAAGTGTGAAATAGGTCGACTAAAATAGTTTAACTTGTTCGCATCTTCGACCGCACCATACCTAGTTTAAGATCTAAGAGCCTGTAACTCGC
Source organism: Allium fistulosum (assembly GCA_030737815.1). Classification (NCBI taxonomy): domain Eukaryota; kingdom Viridiplantae; phylum Streptophyta; class Magnoliopsida; order Asparagales; family Amaryllidaceae; genus Allium; species Allium fistulosum. Next base: position 1,533,624,367 of record CM060902.1, read on the forward strand.
TCAAACTGCTTAGCTCTCAAACGGGTAGGTCCACCCAACACTAATGCACGACCTAGACGATCGAGGCCCATGCTGTCATCAGTGGACAACGGCGGTGGATAGTGGCCCGACATGCAAAATGGTGCTCAACTGTCGAGCGGCCTAGATAACGGCCCATTCCCTAGTAGGATTCATCAGTTTCCTTCCACCTTATTCGCCTGCACCCTCTAATGCCCTTTAGTCTCTACTCGGCATGCTTTGGTCACAGGTGTGTGATAACCTCTACAAAAAGAAGGAACAACTCTACTCTCTCTGAATAGACTGACACGTAGGACACTGTTCATCCGATAAAAGCGACAATGTGTGATAACCACTCATTGTCCTTCATTTCCATCCTGGCAAAGCCACTATGCATAACCACTCCCTGATCCCATGTCACGTGTCCTTGAACCAAGGCATGCTTGCGTATGGACTGCCAACTGACTCGTATCTAAGCCGTACGATCCAGACGGAATCCTAGCTAGCACTCATATTAGCCTAGCATCTAAATCAATAGCCAGGAGCATTTCCTGGACTTTGGCAGCACAATCTTAGCCATCAAACTCAGCTTCCAATTGATATAAATACAACCGAGCATGCAATTGTATAAGGATCGAACATAAAAACTCTCAAGCATTTAGTTTCTTATTACTATCTTTTATATTCTCAGACATTGTAAGAAAAGCAAAGTAATAAGAAAATCTCATAGTAGATGTATATCAACTTAGGTCGAACTACTATAAATCTTATATCTCTTTACTTATTATGCATTTATTTCCACATCTTTCATTTATAGGTCAAGGTAATAGTGAGTAACCTTCACTAATATTAGTTCTCATCTACAATTCCGAGGTTGGCAAAAAAATTATTCCGGTGCTAGAAGTAGGCCACTCCTAAAATCTCTTATTTTTCTTCACTTTTCATCTCTCCAAACTCCTTTCCCTTTCACATTATGAAAAACCATAGAGAGAACAAAACTGACAACTCCAATGGTCACAACGCCAACGGAGCCACTAGGGTTAGTGTTATTTGTTCCATCTTAGGGTTGAGCAACAACATGTAGGTTAACATGACCAACATAGAGCAACTTGATCATGATATGGATAACCTTAAGGAAAAAATGGATGCTCAAAAAACCATGAACTTTGGTCTGATAGTTCCACTAGGTATTGACAAGACCCCGATCCAGCCTGTCGTTGCTAATATGTACAGCACAATGCATGCCGCCTACGAGAGTGTCATGTTGGAGACTCCCATTGGGGGTGCTCCTACCCACAACAGAGTTATGTGTGTTGCATAGGAGAAAAGGTATGCCTATGATGTTCTAAAACCCAATCCATTTTTGTATTGAGAGATCAAAGCAGATCATCCCTCTCATTCTATAGAGAGATTGTCCATGTTTGACTGCCTTCAAGAAGCAGGTAGGGCACCCAACCTGCGTTTCGACCGCCTAAGTGTTGATGGCTGACTTAGAAATCCTTAACCAAAGAACCATTGGTTCACTCCAGATCCCAAAGGGAGGTACCCTAGCACAGATCTCATGAGAGGTGGATCTACCAGTCTATATCACCCTTGGTTAATAGATTTCAACCCCCTACTTCTATCTGCCATCATTGTTCCCCCTTGTCATACCATCATCACAGATCTCCATCACTAGCTAGATACCGGGGAAGTCCCCCAATTAGGGGTAGTGCCACCTTGTAGCATGTGGAGGTTGGCCTTTACGAAGAAATGGAATCTTGTGCTAGTAGATGCACAAGATCCAAGCTAGAAACACTAAAGGCAAGGGCATGTCAAACGACGAGAGTGGACATTCTTTCTCCTAGGAGATTCTAAGTAACCATATCCACCAAAGGTATACTTTGCATCCTATTGAGAAGTATGATGAAGAACAAACCCGTGCAACCATATTACCACTTTCAATTTGATAAACCGTGTCGGCTAGCCTTTTAGTAATACATAGAACCTTTTATTTCCTTCCACATTGACTGTACCAGCCTCCTGCTAGTTCCTTCACCTCTAGTACGACAGTATACACTCATGGGCTAAGTTATATGCCAAATTCAAAGGAATTTTGCATCAAATACCATGATCATGATGGCCAATGAATTGGGCAACATCATACAAGGCCCGTATGAGTCCCTCTGATCATATGTGAATCGCTTGAAGAAAGATTCCACCCATGCTAGAGGGTGGACAAGAACAAATTGGAAGTCTCCCTGTGTTCAAGAGTGAGGTACTGGTCTAGGATGCAAAAAGAATTACAGAATCAATTGGCCTTTTCCTTGGCTAACTTACTCCAAAGAGCAACCGGGATTATGAGAGTAGAAGAGGCTGACATCTCTGACAACAATGAGCAGAGTAGATAAAACAAAAAAACTGGCCTAAAGGAAAAGAATATCTGCCGAAGAAATGGTCAGTAGGAAAATAGTGAGAAGGGCGAGGAAGCACTTTGAAGATGGTTCACCCTTCAATCCTAAGTACACAAACTCCATAACTTTGAATAATGACTTAGAAACCATCTATCTTGCCACACAAGATCACGTGTCATTTCAAAGGCCACCTCCCTCCCTAACCAGGAGTAATAAGAAATACTATGAATTCCATCAGTTTAGTGCCCACTCCAATAATGAGTGTCGACATCTTAAGGATGAAATAGAGCAGTTGATCCACAAGGGTATTTTAGTGGAATATGTAATATAATAAGTAGAGCAAAGAACAACCCGAGCTAATCCACTTACCTGGCCACAATGGGCAGACGACAACAACATGACCTCCATCGATAATGAGATATTTTCTATTTGTGGAGGCCTGCACATGGCCAGAAGTATTAGGGGAACTCAAGCCCGCTATAGGAGAGAGCTCGGGTAAAACCAAAAAATATACTTGATCGAGCTTTGAGCTCCAAAGGCTCTTAGGGTTAAGGCCGAAGAAACAAACATCACCTTTACCACCAAGGAGAAGAGAGGGATTGGGTTCGCCTATCATGACCCCATGGTTATTTCAATCAACGTGGTGAATATAAGGTGCATCGAGTCTTCATTGATATGGGTAGCTCGATTAATGTAATGTTCAAATCCATGTTCAACAAAATGAAGCTTTACGTCTTCAGCCTCACTCCTTATGTGCTGCCCATTTACGGATTTAGGTGTGTTGACATAGTACCCTTGAGGACAACTTCGCATGTAGTCAGCTTAAGCCAAGAACCCCCTTGCGGCCAAGACTTGGGTAAATTTTGTTGTAGTTGACTGCCCGTTCGCTTATAATATCTTAATAGGCAGACTGCCATTGGTAGATCTGGATGCAGTCATAGCTATAAATGGCTCACAATGAAGTTCCTCGTCAAAGGAGGGATATGATGCGTCTGCAACAATTAGTAGTCCACCAGAGACAGCTACAATATATCACTATAATAAGAAAAAAAAGGGTCCTTGTGCTACAGTAAGAGCTAGCCACCCTCAGTGGTGGTAAACATGGGAGAAGGTGCGAGGCAGGCAATGCTCCTATTTATGCCAAGTTCGCACATGGTCTTAAAGACACCAAAGAGACATTAGCATCAACTACCTCCACCCGAGAGAATGCGTGTGACACTCAATGCTCCCGTTCATGCCAGGGGTCAAGGTAATGAGGTTCATGGGACCATCTTTCCCTGGCCAACCGACTCAAGACGTAGGATCTCATAGAAACATAAAATTAGCAGCTTTGCCCATGTTGGTAAGCGAGAACTGTAGATATTATAATTCATCCCTCTCCTCAATGCTGGTGGACTAATGTATGAGAGCCAGGGGTAATCATAGCTCCCAAGTTCTAGCACAAACATCTGTCCCAGTCGAAGAAGTCATTGCGTCGAACCAGTGTTATCTAAAGACAAACATGGGATAAAACAATGATGAGCCACTCGTCCCTCGTATGGAAGATTCAAACCAGAACAATGGACTGACAACTCTGCGCATAGCAATCAACTGACAATGACAACCCCAATAAGGTCGTCTAAATCCTAAAGGAACTACCCTCAGAAATAAGGGGTGAGAGCTAATATGTTTCTTGAAGCAAAGCAAGGACGTGTATGCCCAAGGAAGGCCTAATATAACCAGCATATAGTCATCCATCATCGGCTACGCCCTAAATGTTGACCCAAAAGCTTACCCAATCAAGCAAAAAAGAATACCTCTTAACCTAGAAAGATACAGAGAACTCAAGAAAGAGGTAGAAAAGTTCCTCGTTGATGGGTTCATTCGTAAAGTGGAGTACCTGATCTGGGTAGCTGGTCTAGTACTGGTCTATAAACCGAGTGAGGCCTGGAGAATGTGCATTGACTTCTCAGACTTAATAAGACCTATCCGAAAGATAGATTCTCGTTGCCTTGCATTGATCAACTTATGGACACAACTAGTGGGAATGAGCTACTCATATTCATGGACGCATATTCCAAAAGCAACCAAATCATTATGCATGGTCCGGACCAGGAGCACGCCTGTTCAATCACAATGTAGGTGCGGACCTACCCTTGCTTTGAGTCGAGAACAAATACAATGGAAATTGATAGGGACAATACCAATACTTAGATGAACCCACCGCTATAATATCTTGGGGTGGTAACTTACACGCGGATAAGAAAGAGGCTTGAAAGGTTCTTTATCGAGCACCCCACTACACGGTCTTGGATGGAAAGTTATACTGACAGGGGTACTATATTCCCTTTCAGCGATGTATAACAAATGAAGAAGCCGACCATATACTGGAAGAGATGCATGAAGGCTTTAACGGAGACCATTTAAGAGGCAAAGAATAGCAAAAAAGGCCATTCAGCAATGTTACTACTGGTCGACTATGATCAAAGATGTGATGGACTATGTAAAAAAATGCAACCAAGGTTAACGGTTTGCTAAGATTCCTAAAGCCTCCCCAAACTTGATAACTACCATGACGTCCCTTTGGTCGTTCGATACTTGGGGGATTGATCTTATCCGAAAGCTCCTAAATGCTAAATGAGGATACGATCATGCTATTGTCACCATAGACTATTTCACAAAGTGGGTTGACACGGAACCCCTTACTGGGGTAACCGTGCCCAAAATTTTGAACTTTGTAACCAAGAACATCTTCCACTGCTTCATACTTCCAAAGAATATCATCTTTGACAATGGCATGCGGTTTGAAAGCGATCTACTTAACGGTTTCTATGAGAGAAATGGGACCAAGAAGTTTTTTCCCTTTGTTATCCATCCATAAGCAAATGGGCAAGTTGAGGTTGTGAACAAGACTATTAAGTCGACATTAAAAAAGTATCTCACTAAAGGAAATTGGGCCAAAGACCTCCCACTTGCGCATTGTCATAGTGGACTTTAAGTCAGACTTCCATCGAGCACTCCCATTTCTCTTTGGCCTATGGATATGAAGCCATGTTGCCCATTGAAGTAGGCATCTCATCTCCTTAGTGCCTCACTCATGAACCAGAGAAAAATGAAGAATTACTGAGGCTCAGGCTCGATGAATTAGGAGAAATAAGTGCAGAGGAAGAGCTCTGCACTGAAGCTTATACAAGAAAGATAACCGAACACTACAATGCAAGATTAAAGCTCCTCCAATTCATCTTTGGTGACCTAGTTCTACGCTAGGTCTTTGGAAATATGAAAACCGGGCTATTACATTCATTCTTACCATGAACTACTTTGAAGGAAAATAGGGCAGGACACGAGGCCAACAAAGCCACACTCGAAAAGTAGATGGATTTGGTTGCCGCATTTGGTCGCCGAGGATTAATAACTATGGATGACTGCAACATCCATAGCCGTTAGTTTTGGACCTCCAAGTGGGGATGTTACAAGTTGGTATCACATCATAGGTTTATGAAAACTTAAGAAAGATTAAACCTAAAAGATTTTTAAAACATAATCTAATGAACCAGAAATTAAGATCGGGGTTTGGGTTAACGCTATAGTAACGTACTTGTATTTGATATATATATATATATATATATATATATATATATATAAGTACGTATTCTCCTCGCTCTTAGACCATTTTTCTGTATCTTACTAAGGCTTATATGCAGATTTACGAGAAAGAAAGATATGGAGGCAGGAAATGGAAGAGGAAATCTCGGTGGAGGAAGCACCACAACAAATGGAAATGTTCGACCTAATACCGGGAGAAACCAAGGTCGATAGGCAAATGCTAATGAAAATGCAGATGCCAATATAGGTGCTGGAAATCTGCCAGTGGATATGGGGATGATGTATCAGTTTTTTGTCAATTTGATGCAGGCTAAAGCAGCTGCAGGAGTGGCTTGGAATGTTGGAGGAGCTAATCCTATGGCTCCAATTGGAAATAACTATGCTAAGTTGAGCAGAGATGATACCGGTCTTGGTGGGATGCCATTTTTGGTAACGGATGATGCTATAGTAGTTGAGAATTGGCTTTTGCATTGTGAGAGAATCTTCCCTGAATTGGGATTGAATGGTGAGCAGAAGAGGAGACTATCCTCTAGGCAGCTGCAAGGAACAACGCTTTATTGGTGGAACAATGTCACTGCTGGAGTTCCAGAGGAAGAGTTGACTTGGGCAGAATTCCATAGGAGATTTGAGGAAAGGTTTTTGTTTGAAGTTGCTAAGTCTACATTGTTGAGGAAGTTCATGGACTTAGTGCAAGGCGAGATGCCGATGATTGAGTATGCTGCAAAGTTTGATAAGTTATTCAGGTATAGGTATGCTACTATTGACACTGTCATCAAGAAAAATGAGAAGTTTATTCGAGGACCGTGACCCGAGATTGCTACTGCGACCTTGCCACATCTTCGTAATCCTTGTAATGTTATTGTGGAAATGGAAATCCGACATGAGGAGATGCTTGCCACTTATGGGAAGGAGAAGTAGATTGAAACCTAGAGTTCCCTTGGTAAGAAGAGGAAGTTCTTTAAGAAGAAGGGAACCCAGAAGGAAGAAGCTGCCAAGAAGGCAAAGGCTGATCTGGTTTGTTATAAGTGCGATAAGAAAGGTCATTATGCTCATGAATGTGGTACTAGTAAAGGGAAGAAGGCCACTGACAAGAAGGGTGCAGAGTGCTTTAACTACGACCAGTTGGGGCATTATAAGAGTCGATGTTCAGAACCAGTCAGGGCGAACAAGGGAAAATTCTTTGCTGGTTGACCATCGTTTGCTAGGCCAACTGTTGCTGAGAAAGGAAAGACTGTGATGGAAGGTACGCTTTTGATTCGAAGTATACCAGTTAGGGTACTATTTGATACCCGTGCATCACATTCATTTATATCTAAGTGTTTGGTTGATAGGTTATGTTTAGAACCCACATACCTTGTTACTTCCTTAAGGGTTGCAAATCCGATTGGAGGGTATGCAACTTTGGGAATGTGATATGACTAGTTAGAATTTGATTTGTTAGGTCATAAATTTGCATGTAGTTTGTATGTTTTTGATTTCGTAGATTTCAGGATCATTTTGGGTATGGATTGGTTGTGTAGATACGAGGCTAGGATATTTTTCCAAGATAGGGAAATATCACTGAGACACCCTGATAGTCATAACCGAATTATATTCTCAGTGGAGGATTTTGATCGGAGTGCTTGTACTCTGTTGACTACTATGGAAGTAGAAGAAGAGTGAAGTCAGGTTCATGTAGCAAGAGAATTTTCCGATGTTTTTGAGCCGGTTACAGGATTACCACCGAAACTAACTGTTGAGTTTCAGATCGATCTTGTACCAGGAGCAAAACTTGTAAGTAGACCACCTAGTAGGATGACACTGTCCGAGACAAAGAATTGAAGTGCAGCTAGTGGATCTGGAAGGGAGAAATTTTATTAGACCTAGCAATTCGTCTTGGGGTGCGGCCGCGGTGTTCGTAAAGAAACCGGATGGTTAATATGTATCAACTATCATAAGTTCAACGAGAGGACGATAAAAAATAAGTATCCTTTGCTAAGAATCGACGATCTATTTGATTAGTTGTGTGGAACCAGAGTATTTTTCCAATTGGATTTGGTGACAGGTTTCCATCAATTAAGAGTGATAGAGGACAATATTCCGTTAACAGCCTTTCAGACTAGGTATGGTTCGTACGAGTGGTTAGTAATGCCACTCGGGTTAACGAATGCACCAGCTTTCTTCGTAGACTTGATGAACCGAGTTTTCCGAGCATGCTTGGATAGGTTCGTATTGGTATTTATAGATGACATTTTAGTATACATTAAAGATGAAAGAGAGCATGAAGATCATCTTAGAGTAGTGCTTGAGATGCTAAGGCGACAGTAGCTGAAAGTGAAGTTTTTCAAATGTCATTTTTGGTAGAAAGAGGTTAAGTTTCTTGGTCACGTGGTTTCAGAGAAGGGTTTGTCAATCGATCCAGATAAGATCGAAGCTGTTAATATTGGAATAGACCAGAGATAGTGACTGAGATTAGAAGTTTTCTTGGACTTGCTGGCAATTACCAGAGATTCATTAAGGATTTCTCGCGGATATTAGTGCCTTTGACTAAGTTGACCAGGAAGGATGTGAAGTTTATTTGGTCTGACAAATGTGAGGAAGCATTCCTTAAGTTAAAGCATTTGTTGACCAATGTGCATGTGTTAGTGGTTCAAAACGGAAACCTAGGGTTGGTGGTGTATATCATGCATGTGAAACTATATTAGGAGCTAGGTCGATGCAGAAGGATAAAGTTATTGCCTTTGCTTCACGATAGCTTAGACCGCATGAGGCGAGATATCCTACTCATGATTTGAAGTTGGCTGCAGTGATCTTCACACTAAAGATATGGAGACATTATCTCTTAGTGGAGAGATTTGAGCTATACATAGATCATAAGTCCTTAAGATATTTATTCTCTCAGAAGAAGTTAAATATGAAACAACAGAGGTGGTTGGAGTTTTTAGCAGCTTATGATTTTGGTATAGAATACACGCCTGGGAAAGGAAACAAAGTAGCAGATGCTCTTAATAGAAAACATCAAAATGTGATGTTTGCTATGTTGGTAGGATGGAAAGATGTAGAAGCTTTGACTACTTGTGGTGTGCAGTTAAGATCGACTGCTAGTTTTAGTCTGAGCACCGCCATGTGGTCCTATTTGGAAGTTCAGCCAGTATTGATCGAAATGATTGCTTCTAGGTAGAAAGAGGATCCATTATTAGCCGAGAAAATTAGAAGGTTTGAAGTTGGGTCGGAGATCGATGATCTAAAGGGTTTTAGTCTTGACCGGGGGGGGGGGGGGGGGAGGATGGTTGAGAAAGAAGGGACGATTGTGTATTTCGAATGTGGAGGACTTGAGAAGAGAAGTTCTTAGTGAATGCCATCGATCTAAATTTACGATTGATCCTGGAGGAACCAAGATGTATCAAGATATGAAGTGGAGCTTCTATTAGGAAGGTATGAAGAAGGATGTTGGCTTGTGGGTTAGGTAGTGTGCGAACTGTCAATAAGTGAAGGCCAAACATCGGAAGCCGAGTGGATTGCTTCAATCTTTAGAGATTCTTGTTTGGAAATAGGATTCGATGTCCATGGACTTTATAGACTGGTTGCCAAGGTCGAATAGGGGAAATGAAAGTATATGGGTTTTAGTGGACAAGTTGACCAAGAGTACCCATTTCATTCCAGTTAAGTCAATCAGGACGACACCTATTTTAGCTAAGGTATTCATGAAGAACATAGTTAGATTGCATGGAATTCCTAGTAGTATAGTCAGTAATAGAGATGCTTTTCTTACTAGTGAATTTTGGTATAGTTTACAGGATGTATTAGGTACCAAGCTCAAGATGAGTTATGCGTATCACCCTCAGACAGATGGGTAGACAGATGGGCAGACAGAGAGAGTCAATAAGGTACTCGAGGATTTATTGATGTCGTGTGTGCTAGACTTTGGTGGATCTTGAGAAGATCACCTACACTTAGTTGAGTTTTCCTGTAATAACAGTTATCGGACTAGTATAGAAATTGCACATTTTGGAGCTTTATATGAAAGGCCATGCAAATCACTAGCATGTTGGCTGGAAACTGGAGACTGATTAGTATTAGGTCCATATTTGGTTAGAGGGGGGACGGAGAAGATTGAGTTGATCCGAGAAAGGATGAACGAAGCTCAGTCTAGACAGAAGAGTTACGCAGATAAGTGGTGTAAAGATCTAGAACTCTCAGTTGGAGGTTGAATTTTCATTAAGATATCACCGATGAATGGTGTGGTACAATTCGGAAAGTCAGGGAAACCAGCACCGAGATATGTTGGTCCGTTCCCAATTATAGATAGGATCAAGAAGCTCACATATAGAGTAGAGTTGCCGAGCAGTATGGCAGGTGTCCGTAATGTGTTTCATATATCTCATCTTCGCAAGTATGTGCATGATCCAGAGATAGAGTTGGAATATTTGATAGTAGAACCGAATTTGACATTTGTTAAACATCCAGTTCGGGTTGTGGCGAGAGATGAGAAGAGATTAAGAAAAAAGACAGTAAAGTTGGTGAAAGTTTAGTGGACTGACAACGAGAAGGACTCTACTTGGGAGACAGAAGATAGAATTAGAGATGCTTATCTTGATCTTCTATTAGGGTATGTTCTATATTTTCTTTATATAGATTGTTTCTAGTTAGGTAGGCTAGTATTGTAGTTAGGAGATGTTACAGATGATTGATATGCTTAATATTTAGTCCTTCCTGAATTTTTAGGACGAAATTCTTTAAGGAGGGAATCCTGTAACACCCCTAATTTTAAATAACATTATTCAGGAGATTTAATTAGATAAGTTAAATAGAATAATGCAAAGATTAGAGAGATAAGTAGATTGAGATTTGAAAATTACAAATAGAGGCCAGGCTTAACCAAATAAAAATTAAAAGAATGGGTTTATTTGAATGGTTTTCTAAGTTAACTAATAAGAAAACAAGGCAAAGGGCATTATGGGGAATAGCCATCTACCATATCCCTTAACCCCTAAACCCTTATTCCCATTTTCATCTCATAAGTTCCAAAATCCTAAAACATAAACTAAGAAGCAAGCCGGTCATTACCTAGGGGAAAAGAAGAGGAATTCAATTAAAAGCTAAGGAATCAAGTAAGGAGAATTAAGAAATATCAAATCTCAAGTTCCTTATCCAAATCAAGGTTAATAATAATCAAAACCATCGCATTTTCATTTTTAATGAGCTTTTGATTTCGGGTTTAAGTTTAAACCTATATGATGATTTTAATGATGATATGCTTGGATTACATGATATGTTTGATTCAAACAAGTATGTTTGATAAATGTTTGTTTCGATTTTAAGGCTAAAATTGTTTATATTGGGTTTCGAATGTCATGAGAGTTAAATATGTTATGTAAAACATTATTTTGGAGATGGGTTTAAATTTTTGTAATTATCCAAGCCGTGGATAATTTATTATGAATTTTCAAAGGAAGATATGTATAATTGGGTTTAAATATTTATTCGGCAATTATATAAAGGAATTTGGGTTTGAAATTTATATATGTTAGTTAACATATTAAAAGTGAATTTCTATGATTTTTTAGGATTTTTCCTAAGTAGTTTACTATATAAATTAAATTATATAAGATGGAGGACTTAAATGTATTAATTGTTTTGTAAAAGAGAAGTGCTATTTTGTTAATTATCTTTAGTTAATTCCTGAATACATTCGACAGTCTTTTAGAATAGATTTTATTAAATTTTATGGCAACCAATCATATTTTTACAAATAGGCAAGTTAGATGAAAAATATTACTTAAAAGGCAAAAAAACATTTTTTGTGTAGATTTATGGTTTCGCCACTTCTATTAGCTACCTTTTGACCCTATACTTCCACTCCAATCAAGTCGAAACCAATACTCAAGTTATCAAGGCTTTGGTACATGGTGGAATTGAGAAAGGCGGTAAGTATGGAGCCGAAACCAAGCTTTCGAAGGGGTCGAGGCCTTTGTTTTACTATCCAAAGAAATGTCGATTGCCTTGTTTTCAAAAGAATGCTTTCGAAAGGGTTAAAATTGCCTTAATATAGCTTTTGAATGGGTTGCCGCCTTCTTGTTTTACAAAAGTAGCTTTCGAATGAGTTGCCTTGTTTTTAAGTCAATGCTTTCGAAAGGGTAGTTTGTACCCAATCGAAACCATGCTGCTGCTTTTATGCCTTTCGAATGGATTGAAGTTATCAATGAGTTCGAAAGGTAGCTTTTGTTTTATAAATATAATAAGTCGTTTCCTAATGCTTTTGAAAAGGATCCAGTAGCCACTTATACTTAAGGTTTCGAAGGCTATGGCTTTGAAAGGTGTTTCGACGCTAACCTTCTAATTGTTTTACTTAAAGGATAAAAGCTTTCGAAAGGATGGTTTTGAAGCCTCCCAAACTCTTTTATTTGAAGATTGTTGGTTTCGAAAGGGGTACTTTCGCTTGTATTCACTTAGACCTAAAAGATATGTTTAAGATTAAACCTAATGCTTTTGAAAGGGGTACTTTCAAATGGTTTTTAAGCTATGCTTTTATAAATTAGCAAGCGATGCTTTAATACTTTTGAAAGGTACATTTTGATGGTTTCGAAAGAGATGTTTTAAAGTGTTTCGAAAGGCATGTGTTTATTGTTTTAAAAAGAAGATTTGAATGCTTCAAAAAGAGGTATTCCAATGGTTTCGAAAGTAAAGGTCTAAGGTTTCGAAAGCCTTAGTTTTCGAAAAAAAGAACCTGTTCTCATTTTAAAAGGAAAACCCCATGGCAGTATAAAAGAGCTTTAAAATGCTTTTAAATTTGGAGTTTTTGAAGAAGCTTGCCTTGAGAAAAATAATGGGTTAAAGGGACTAACCAAATTTCTGGGGGAAATGATTTCAATGGTATTAAACCAAAGATGTTGGTATTATTTTTGTATATGCTTTTTTTATAAATATATTCACCATGTAATGGACCTATAACTGTATTTTGGGGACTAAGGGTAGAATAATCAGCTAAGTTGACCCAATAGTGAATATAAATTAAGTTAACTCCTAAATGAATAGAGTTGCATCCAGGAGGTCAGGTAGACTATAATATGGGATGCCCAAAGACTAATTAAGATGTTGTAAGTTTAGACAGGTTCATAATAAGCCCATGAAAACTATGTTTAGTAAGAGTTATTGGCAGAGGCCAACAGATTTGTAGTGAACCCATGAAAAATATATCCAGATTAAGTTATTGACAGGAGTCAATAGGTTCATAGTCAACCCATGAAAACTATGATATAAGGGGAGTTATTAGATACCAATAAGTTCAGGAAGAACCCATGAAATAATTGAATGAAGTTATTGGCAGGGGCCAATAGGTTCCTAGTGATCCCATGAAAACTATGAGACCGGGCAGATAGTCCATAAGTTTGAAATAGGTTCTTAGTGATCCCATGAAAATATAAAATAGGATAGGTAGTCCATAGGCTATAAACAAGTTATTGATCGGCCCATGAAAACTGATAGGTTAATAGTGACACTAGAAACTATAACTATGATAGATGGTCAAATAAATGAGGATGGGAAATCCCGAATGTTTTACTTGTTTGCATATCATTATAATATTTTAAATTGTTATTTTTTTAACCATTGCGGATGTAGAGGCATGGTATATGGTTATTATAAGTTTTTGTTAAGATATCAGTGAGGGGAAAACCTGTTTCGCTAAGCGGTGTGGTCTCATTAGATATCTAAATTGTTCAAGGTGGTAGATTATTATTCATACCAAGCTTTACATCTGACTCGAAGTTTATGTTTTCCCCTTAAACTCTCGGGTGATCAAAATTAATTTGAGTAGGCTGAGGGTAAGGGTTTTTAGGTTCTCCTTAGACGAATAAGCTTCCGAAGACGAGCAGGAGGCTTGCTAGCTAATAAGAGTCTTTTCTTTTTGATTTTGCTGTGTAAGATGTAAAGGCAAAGTTGTTTAATTGCCTATATATATATATACTCTGATCATCCAAGAAGGCATCTTCATTTGTTACTCTTGGCGTATGTTGTAATAATTATATTTTCTTTGAACGTTGTTCTCAAATTTGAGATTATGTAATGAATTTGAAATATGATTGAAATGGAATGAGAAATTTGATTAAATGGTTTTAAATTTTTTCATATCCATGTGATTCTGTTATATCAAAATATCTAACATTACCATATTTGGTCATTGATGATTAATAACTATGGATGACTGCAGCATCCGTAGCCGTTAGTTTTGGACCTCCAAATAGGGGATGTTACAGGAGTGATAGTAACATTGTTGTTGATTCTTATGAGTTTAAGGTACTAACTAGCCTTTTTTGTGTTCTTTGTAAAATTGGTAAGAAGATAGGGGATATAAAGTTGGAACTTGGGTCATAGTTATGAATTAACTAATAGTAATGCAGATTTAAATACATTATAACACCCAATGGGATAGATAGGTAGGAGGTACATATACTTGTGCTATTGATATTGTTTTAATAGGATTTCAGTCGATGCTACAGGCTAAGTAAATACCCTTATGATTATTCTCTGTGTATTTTCCTTAGAAGCCATGGATTAAGCTACTTCGAGTGGAAAACAATGCAAAAGATGTATGTGCGTATATATAGGCATACATGTTACTTTTTTTAGTACAATATTAATCAAGAAACGATGCAGTAGGATTAATTGGAACTAAGATATGATAATGAATAAAGGTAAGGAGAAATGATTAGTAAAACATTTATATGATTTATATACAAGAGTGTCAATATTGTTTAAATTATTTTGCATAATAAAAATGCTATGTGCGTGTGTGTTTGTTCAGAATTTGGACCGGACTGGCTACAGATTTAACATTTTGGCGATGCAAATACCCTAAACAATCCATCCCTGTATAGATAACCAGCAAATTCAAATGCTCTAGCCTACCAACTAAACACTACATTTGATTATTACTTTCATGTCTTTTTTAGATAAGCTATGTATATTTTGTTGTCTGTGTACAATCTGTCATTTAGTTTAAAAGTATTATAGCTGGTGTTAAGAAAACTTGATATTTGTTTGTTTCTTAATGTCTAGATGATCTGTAGTACAAATTAAAGGAGTCTGCATATATCTTTGTTGTCTTGACTATACAAATGAAGCATATTATAGTTTTACCTTGTAAACCTAGTGCATTTCAGTTTGAAAAAGATGCCACCAAACTAGAATCCTTTTTCGCAACTTTTGAAATAATTTTATACTCAATGTTGATTAAAAAAGGATAACAAAGCCTGATGCACATGATTAAACCTTATAAATATATTATATGTTTATAGAAGATAAACTGCTATATCTTTTTCCTAGCCTACTTGATATTTGAGAATGAGCACATTTGAAAAATACAGTTGAGTCATATTAATTTGCATTAATAATAGGGCCTCACAGTACTACACCAATCTCCTATCAAAGGTGCAGAAAGGCATGGACTGCTTGGAGTTCCTTACCTGGAGTTCCCAGCCATTGGTCATTGCGATATCAAGTCTACAAACATCTTGCTCGACGATGAATATGTGGCCAATATTGTAGATTTTGGATTTTCAAAAATGTCTACTGATTCGAATTATTGTTGTTTTGCCGATACGCATGGATACACGGCTCCTGGTATGTTTTCTAACTTTTTTCCATAATTTATAAGTTTTATATATTTGCATGTATGATATTTCTTTTCGGTCTACTTGGACTTTTATAATCTTCTGATACAAAGCACATGCATGCTTGTTGTTTATACTTTATAATATGTTTTTTTGAATTTACTTTATGGTACGTTTTTTTGAAAGGACAAAGAATATACTTTCATAATCTTTTGGGTCTACTTGGACTTATAAGGGCTATCATAGCTGAGGCTAATGTTGGTGGTTCCCCTGCATTAGTTGCTCATAATTTAGGTTAAACACAATCTAGTTCTGATGTGTTTGAGATGCAAGTTCCAAATGAAAAGGCTGGAGTGATTATTGGAAAAGGTGGTGACACTATCAAGGCTCTGTAATATAAGTCCCAGGCTCGTATTCAATTGATACCACAACATCTTTAAGATGGTGATTAATTCAACGAAAGAAAAATACGAATAACTGGGAATAAAATGCAAATTAAAACAGCAAAATAGTTGATCAGAGATGTCATTAGTCAGGTATGTGGAATGGCTTTGATTGTTTTTGCAATTATAAGTACACGCAGTCATGTCTTGTTTATTGATTCTGAAGCATGCATCTGCTATGTTAAACATACATTCATTTATACTAGGTTACCATCTTAATTGCTTCAACTAGGTTTGAAATGTTCTATTGGGCTTTAAACATGAAATTCATCTTGAGCAGCTTGTAAGAATCTCAGTTGACTCAAAAGTGCAGAACTTCCTTGGTCTATGCATTTAACAAAACAAGATCGTGGAAACATTCCTATTAGTTGCTTCATATCTTTTATGTATGTATGTATATATATATATATATAAAATATTAACTAAGTTTATAAAAGTTAACTAAGTTTATAATAATAATAATAATAACATAACTAAGTTAACTGAGTTTTAATAATAATAAAAATAAATTAACTAAGTTGACCAAGTTAATAAAAATTAACTAAATTTTGTTAAAATTAAACTAGTTTTATAAAATTAATTATGTTTAAGTTAACTAAAATTTATAAATAATAATCATATAACTAATCTAACAAAGTTTTATGAATGATGATGATGATGATGATGAATTAACTAAGTTTATAAAAATCAACCAAGTTTATAAAAATTAACTAAGTTTATAATAATAATAATGTATTTACGTTAACCGAGTCTTTAATAATAATAATAAAAAATTAACTAAGTTAACCAAGTTAACAAAAAAATAACTAAGTTTTGTTAAAATTAAACAAGTTTTATAAAATTAAATAAATTAAGTTAACTAAATTTTATAAATAATAATAATATAACAAATTTAACAAATTTTTATAAATAATGATAATGATGATGAATTAACTAAGTTTATAAAAATTAACTAGGTTTATAATAAAAATAATATAATTAAGTTAACTGAGTTTTAATAATAATAACTATAACAATAATAATAAATTAACTAAGTTAACCAAGTTAATAAAAATTAAAAAAGTTTTGTTAAAATTATACAATTTTTATAAAATTAACTAAGTTTAAGTTCACTACATTTTTTAAATAATAATAATAATATAACTAATTTAACAAAGTTTTATAAATAATAGTGATGATGATGAATTATGTTTATAAATATTAACTAAGTTTTAATAATAATAATAATAATATAATTAAGTTAACTAAGCTTTAATAATAATAATAATAATAATAATAATAATAAATTAACTTAGTTAACTTAATTAACAAGACAGTAAAAATTAACTAAGTTTTGTTAAAATTAATCAAATAAAATTAACAAAGTTTAAGTTAACTAAATTTTATAAATAATAATAACATAACTAATTTAACAAAGTTTTGTAAATAATAATAATGATAATGAAGAATTAACTAAGTTTATAAAAATTAACTATGCTTATAATAATAATAATATAATTAAGTTAATTAAGTTTTAATAATAGTAATAATAATAATAAATAAACTAAGTTAACCAAGTTGATAAAAATTAACTAAGTTTTGTTAAAATTAAACAAGTTTATAAAATGTATCATTTATAATAATGTTCTAATTTGTTACTAGGAATATTGCAGAGAACCATTTTGTTGGATATATTCTAAATCAATTACATGGAATAAGTAATCTTGAGTACAAGTTTATTAGTCTTTTTAAAAGTTCCATGATAAATATGTATCAATTATGCTGCTTTATGTTGTAAGTGATATATATCAATGAGATTTCTGTAATAAAGGGAGATATAGATACAACATGAAAGAATACACATAAACTAGGTTTCTATCCCCGCATAAACATACACGATGCATAGAAAAGTACTAGCGAAATGATACAACTGGAAGATGAGTAAAAACAAGAGACGAGCTTCAGGCTGAGCAGCTAAATGATCAACGGGAACCTGAAACTGCTCGGTCTAACCCGGGTACTATTATAAAATAATAAACGGGTCAGTCTTCTACTAAATCAAATAGTTAAATGATGTAAAGAAAGATATAGAGTGTACTGTAGCATGGATATGAAGGCATATATGCGTAATGTCAATGTGTCATAATCATGGTAACTTAAGCAATAACGCCGCAATTCATGAAATTCCAAAAATAGAAAGAAATGCATCCTAAATTGAAATCATCAACTGAAATTCTCAAGTCCCTATAAGTCGAAGAATAACATCCTCAAATCGAAATTCCTAAATCTAGATCCGAATATAGCTTGTCATTGGCGAAAACCATTGTATGGTAAAATCCCAAATCAAACCTCAAAGTCAAAATCAAGTAACAAATTGCCGTCACCCAAAAAGGTAAGCACAAGGCTATACCTAACGATCAATCATATCCCCAATGACGAGCATAAGGCTATGCCTAACGACCATAAAGGTTGCCTCCTTAAAGATGAGCTAGAAAGTTACGTCTGACGATCACAAAGGATCGCTTTTCCCTAAAGACGAGTGTAGAGAATACGTCTGATGATTATGAAAGGCTGCCTTCCCAAAGATGAGCCCAAAAGCTACATCCGACGATCCCGAAGGACTGCCTCCCAAAAGACAAGCACAATGGCTACGCACGATGACCTCGAAGGACCACCTTCCCAAAAGTGCCACTTACTCTCAATTGGTAACAAAACAAATTTCGCCTAAGTTTCCCATATCACCTAGCGAAACTCGAGTTTATACTAACAGATAGTAAAGTCAACTGAGACAAAAGAAATGTAAATAAATAAATAGCAATTAAAAAAATATATTCATTCAGGTGAGTCAAGTAATTAACCATAAAAGTAAATGCAAGCGTTCCATACCGCTTGTTTTACTAATCTGTTTAATTATATTTCCCCTCTGAATGGAATAATAGTTTTGTCTTAAAACTAAATTTAAGAAATATTCTTTTCAAATACTTGTTTGATATGAGAAATTGTTGTTTTGAAAGCACTTCACCATATGTACATATATTATAAGTATTAGTTTCAAAGCCCTGGTTTGAAATAAGATTTGAAAACAATTCAGTTTAAAAATATAATTTAAAATAGGAATTTTTGAAAACCATTTTGTAAAAGCTTGTTGGAAATATATAAAGGCATATAAAACAAGGATTTCAACATCACAAAACATCCCAAGTAAATCCCCAAACAAGAGAATTGAAATATCAAAAACGGAAAGCACTTAGAAGCATCTAAATCCATCAAAATGGCGCAGCAAAACAAAGGAAAGAGTGCAATAAGTCATTGACAAGAGAGGGACCAAAAGGTATCTGGAACAGTGTTCCAAGCCTCCAGTCATTCAACAGAATCAAATGGCCCAGTCGACTAAATGCAACCTGGAGCATATGCTCCAGGTGCTTTAGTCAGTCGACTGAACTAAAGTTTAGTTGACTAAACATGTTGTCCTGGAGCCGTATAGCTCTAGGTCGCGTATTCAGCCTTGGTGATTTCCAAGCGACCAAACTCTGATTCCAGCGACTTTGTATGACCGAATGAAAGTATAACTTGCATACAAAAACTTATAACACCATATAAAAGCAAATTGGAAGCAAACAAAGATGATTTCACTTATGGACAATAAGCATTTTTATTGAATTTAGTAGCAGTTTCTCATTCTTTGCAAATTCTAGCTTAAAGCAATCAAAACCTAAGATTAGTAAGCATCAAACACCTGAAAACTGAACCTAGTAGAAGATGTGAGAAGTGCTCACATGAATAAAACAATTTACAACTGATTCGAGATGACTTGAAGCTTGTTCTTTCTTGATTTCAGCTCTAAATTCACAAGCAAAGTGGAATTTGGCAAAACAGGCTTACACACAGAAATAACTTTACAAAGATGGAAATGAATTGAGCATGGAGTTGAAATTACATACCTGAAATAATTTCCTTATTAACTATAGCAATTGATTTACTAATTAAATATGAAATTGGAGGATCATGTTCTAGGGTTTCAAGAAGAATAAGATGGCAGTAATTGTTTTCTAGTTTCAGGAGATAGAGAATAAGAAAGTATTGTTTTTTTCTTACTCCTTAATCCTTTCTCTCAAATGGGCTAATCCTAAATTAACTTGACCTAGTTTTATTAGGTTTTAATATAAATTTGTATTTGTAATTAATTTCTATACTCCTGAGTACAAATAAAATAAAATCAACCATTCCTTAAAATACTCAAATATAATCAACTTATCTTATCAATTTCCATGAATAGGATCTTATTTATTTATTTTTGAAATCTAATCCTTTTAACTAAAAAGGTTTTATTCTTCATATTTTTAAGTAATGAAAATAACTAGTTTTATTAATAATTAAATTCTCCTTTTTATAAGATCCAATCAAACACTTTTGCAATTTGTTAGGCTTTGGACATGAACAAAGTTATAAAATTTCAAACTAGGCAGCATAAAAGAATTTGCATATTTTATACACTTATTCTATTTTACTTTCCATTCACCATTTAACTCATCTATTTTATTTTATCCCAAAATTCTTTTCTTTTTTATTATTATCTAATATAAGAATTAAATTATTGCATTTTAACATTTCACTTATGAATTCTCGAATGTTAGTTTCTTGAAAACACCTATATCAATCCTCTTGGCAATTAAATTTTGAAATTTCTAAAATTGCCTAAGGAAGTAGATGAAAATTCCATTTTCCCTATTTATAAAATTTATAAATGAAATTTAATTCCATTCTAGGTATATCTCAACTCAAGGTTGTTACACTCTCCGTCCGACATTAATTTACGGATGATATGAAGTACAAAAGTTCAGCTTCATACCCAAAACTAACTGAAGATTCTTTAAGAAATCACTGGTGAATAATGGATCATGATCACACACAATGGCACTGGGAAAACCATGAAGTCTCACTATCTCCTTAACATAAAGCTTTACCAATATGGAGTAGTTCTACTAAACTTCATGGGTATGAAGTGCATCGATTTTGTAGAGTATAGCAGTTTATGATTCTTGTTTAATGATAATAAACATATTTTTTTTACACGTGTTTGATACACTATCGTAATATCATAGAATGAAATCAACAAATCAAAATTTCATTTCAAAAAATAGTTTATTTCAATACAATTTCAATAGTACATATGATTACAACAAAAGCTTCCACAATATTTTAAATATAATTTTTTACACTACAATTTCTACTCAAATACAATGGTTATCTTCTTTCTCCAATTGCTTTCCTCTAGTCATCTGCTATGCCTATCAAATAACAATGTAGCAAAAAGTAAAAGAAACAAATTGAATATGAAAAAATAGAAATATATTTGAACACGACATTGCCTCAGTCTATTAGTTTTATTCTTTTCATATTTCGAAATAGGCACACAAAATATGAATAATATACACGAGCAACCTATGACATGCACGGTGTATCACTGTACATGCCATAAGGTCGAGCATACACACAAAACAAATTTGCACCAACAAAATAAGAAAATCAAATTTAAGCACAAAAACAAGGTCAACCAGTAAGGTGCAACAAGGTTAAGCCCAAAGGCTCAACATAGTGCATTAGTGGACAGGTAAACACAAGCTGTTCAAGGTCAAGCTAAATGGCTTAACACAAGTACTCAAATGAAACACCATAGAAACAGTTTAGAGACAGGCCAAAAATGCAAGTACAAGACACAAACCAAGTGCACAAACATGCAACAAAGAAGTAATGCACGTGACCAAGTGCACAAGCACAAGTGCAACACACAAGGTCAAGTACACAAAAATGCAACCAGGTTGGCCACAAACATGTAGCACAAAAAAAGATGCACAAGGTCAGGTGCAGCAAGTTCAACATGGCACATACATAAGCAGTTCAAGGCAGAAAAACACACAAGTAGGATGAGGTATAACAACATAAGAAAATTTTCGACACAACAACAGGCAAGTGGAAATATATACAGATGCAACATAGTGCACCATAAAACAAAATATACAAGTGCAATAGCAAGCAGGAGCAATACATACATGACCAGTAATAGGCTATGCACATAAGGTCTTGCACACATAAGCTCATAAGGGAATTTCATGTGCATAATAATAAAAAGGAAACGCTCACAAGGACAAATAGCATACACCAAAGAAAAGCAACTAGTCTACTCAAGCTTTCTCCGGTTCAGGCAAACATTGCCAAGCTCACTACTATGGTTAGATCCACTACTCCATTAAGTAGGGCAAACAACTATAATTTACAAGCAAAATGCTTTTCACAGCAATCTAAGACACACAGATATTAGCATAGCATTCACACATATGTACATACATACAAACACACACACACTCACATACAGATATATATATATATATATATATATATATATATATATATATGAAACATTTTTAAAACAAAAGTCGGATTTTTTAAGCACCTACAGTCAAGAATAAATTCAGATTCAAAGTTGAATATGTTATTACTCTCAAACTATAGCAAATCAAATTCACACGTTGTACATTTCAAGGCCAAAGTCAAATTAATTAGAATTTCAAAATATAACTGAAGAAGAACAAGTAAGAGACACCAAATTCACGTGTGAGGAAATCAACATCAAAGATTCAAAGTTGATATATTCAAACTCGAAATTCACAAAATGTATGAAATATCAGGGGAGATTTTTCTCAAATCGTTCCCAATTTAAACCATTCATCATCGGCAAATTTAGATGAGTCGAGTTTAATACAAAAATGAGAAAGGCGTAAATCATACCAAATCAGCAAACGAGGAATCACTCGAAACTTGAAGCAGCCGAAGGGATAAACCATCAATCGACAAGGAGAGGCAGGCGAAATTACTTCAATCGATTGACAATCGGCGGCTTCAAAATTAGGAAATCTTAATTGAGGAAAAAAGAAACGAGCAATCGGCTTGGAACGAAAAAGAGGAATGGTTTATAAAACAGAAAAAACATTTCTTTTAATTGGGTTAGGATTTTATTTCTATTATGTTAAATTATTTAGGGTTTTCCTTAAGTTTTATTTTATTGTAAATTATTTTTAAATTTTATAAAACTCTAGTTTAAACTAGGATCGAACTATGAGGCGTAATTACAGAAATTCTCAACCCGAGGATAGAGCTGAGGCTGGGTTTTAAGCTTAGGGTTAGAACAATCAGGTAAGCGATAGTCTTAAGTTTACAGGGTTTGTAAGCGGTCGATTGTTTAATTTTAGCAGAAATCTTGGAGGCAACAGTAGGCAATTATTGCTGAAGTTGGGTATTTTTGCGTGTTGTTTTTATTTCAGCATTTACTCCGTTATTGTCTATGCTATAATTTTGTATTATTCTATGAATTTATTACAAACCTATTCAACCCCCCTCTAGGGTTAATTCAATCCTACAAGTGGTATCAGAGCAAGGTAGTAAAATTCACAATATATAGTTTTAACAATGTTTTTATGAAGGATAATCTATTGCTAGGACACCCATGTTCAACGGCATTGATTTTTTGTATTGGAAAACTAGGATGAATTTTTTTATAGATATTATAGATGCATGGGATATAGTTGAAACCGGTCATAGTCTGCCTATGGTAAATATAGATGGTCACAAAGTTCCTAAGCCTAAAGATAAATAAGATGCTAATGAGCTTAGTTTATATCGATCAAATGCTAAGGCAATGAATTATATTATCTATGCCGTAGATAAAATAAAATACAATCGTATTTCTCATTGTATGATTGCGTAAGAAATTTGGCATACGCAGGATGTAACACATGAAGGTACATCGCATGTCAAGAAATCTTATCTGGCTATGCTCAACAATGAATACGAGAACTTCATAATGACAAAAGATGAAAATATACTTGAGATGCATGGATGCTTCTTAAATATAGTATTCAAATCCAAAACGCTGGGGAAAAACTTACACAGAATTGGAGATGGTCCGAAATTTTTTGAGAATCCTACCGAGAAAGTTTGAAGCAAAATTGACAGTAATCCAAGAATCCAAAGACTTGAAACGACTTAAATTGGAGGAACTAATGGGAAATCCCATCACTTATGAGATGGAACTGAAAGTCAGAGAAGAACGTAAAAGCGGTGATTGAAAGATGAAATCTATTACTTTAAAATGTTCAACCGATAATGAGGAAGAAGATGATGCTGCAGCTGAGCTAGCACTATCGATGAAACAATTCAAAAGGTGGACTAGAAAGCATGGAAATCAAGCAATAAACCAACGATTAAAAACCAAAATTATCAAAGTACTGGATGATTCTGATGAAGAAATCATATGTCATGGATGTAAGAAGCCCGGTCACATTAAATCAAATTGTCCGCTAAATCGACTCAATAAAGAAAAAAAGTAGAAGAGAAGGGGTTTCCCAACCACTTGGGATGAGAGTGATGAAAAGGAGGAGGAGAACACTGATAGTGAGAATGTAGTAGCAAATTTATGCCTGACAATATAATCAAGTGACAATGACAATGAACCAAATGAAGTACCTCACTTACCCCATGATGATTTACTCTTAGTATATCACCAGTTAAACTCAAGCAATGATAGAACTAATGATTCAAAATATTAGAAAATTTAACTCCAAATGTGAGATGGAAGAAATAAATAGGCCTAAAAGTAAAATTGAAATCCTCGAAAATAATTTTTTTGACTTGAATATCAAAGATGAAACAAAAAGAGAAAATTCCATTAAAAGACGCTTCTTACTTTTAATGAAAACGGTGCTCTTAGATCTAAAGTTTAACAACTTAAATCAATAATAAGAAAATTTTCTAAGGGAGAAAAATCATCGAATATGTTGTCAGGAAGTCAGACTATCATCGAAAACAGAAAAAGACTTTTTTTTAGAGTGACGGGTGTGTAGCGTGAAACTACACAGCCGGTTAAATATTTATATTATATAGTACTGAAGAGGTCGATCGACAAGCCCGATCGATGGCCAAAAAATAGGTGTGAGGCAACAAACTGTAGTAGAAATACAAGAGTATCATAGACTATTACAAATTAATTGTAGTACGTGATATCCCCCTTTAGGCTAAGACTATCTCTCCGGAGATGCAGTGGTGCTTCCCTGGGATTCTACTGGCTGGACGCTGCACTGTGGGAGGCTCAGGCGGAAAGGCGCAGAGTGACATTGACCTGTTATAAAGGAGAAAAAGTGAGTGATACTTCTACAGGTTCCCTCGAAATGTCGTGTTGGTTTTCCAAATACAATGGCATTCCTTTCTTTCCAAATGCACCAGCTAAAGGTTGATATGAAGGTGTCCATCAGCAGATTCTGCTGATTAAACTGCCAATATTCGAAGTGAGAGGTCACGCTGGGAATAAACCCCAGAAGATAGGCACTAGTTGCTGCCCAAATTGAATAGGAGAAATCACATTCGAAGAAAAGGTGGGTTACTGATTCGTTCTGGGTTGAACAAAAGACGCAGCGCGGATCAATAGGGATGTTGAGTCTGTTGAGTCTGTCTTTGGTATTGATTCTGCCAGAAATTAAGCACCATTGGAAGAAGGCTATTCGAGGTGGAAGGTTGCATTGCCAAACCCTGAGGAAGGAGAACAGGCGACCGGGGTGGATTAGATATTGATAACAGGAGGCGACTGAGAATCCTTTGGAAGGTGCAAGGGCCCAGAGAAAGAGGTCTTGACTGTTGGATGGACGTGTCGACAGGAGGATATTTGTGGCAGAGAGAAGTTCAGGAATTAGGTCTGCATCGAAGATGGAAGGAGGGCAAAGGTGATCGGGACCTAGGGTGAGATAGTCTTCAACTGTTGCATTGGGGAGGGCTGTGTGTGAAAAGAGGTTGGGTAGTAGTTTAGCCAGGGGCAGTTGTCCAAACCAGGTATCTAACCAGAATAGGCACCTGTTGCCGCTTTCGATTTTAACCTGGAACAGTGCTTTGACTCGAGGTAAGGTTTGAAGGACCCCCGACCAGAAAGGGGAAGGGTGGGACCGGGTGGTGAGGTGGAGTGCCAAGTGAGGGTTTGATTGATAGTGATATGATAGAGTTAAACAAACGAAGAAAAATAATATTGATAATATCAAGTTTCACAAAGAATTTTCAAAGCGTTTAATATGTGGAAAAAATTGGCATAAACAAAATTAAATATTGAAATAGGAACAAACACAAAACCATTAAACAAATTTGGGTTCCAAAGGGTATAAATGTAAATTTACTTAAATTTAAACAGGTTTGGTTCCCAAGGGTTCAATTGTAAATACTAATGGTTTGCAATATAAACAAATTTGGATACCAAAGTTTACGCAAAAAATAAGAGTGGTTCTACACCTTTTGTTAGGCCACTTGCTTCTTCTAACATTTGAGTACAGAAACTGACTAAGGAACAACTATGATAGAGGTAGACTTTGAGTTTTTCTATATATCATTAAAGAGTAATAATTCCAATATTCCTTAGCCTAAGAAAATGAGGTGGATATCTACAATAAAAATGATGAACAAGAATACAACATCAAAGGCAAGCAAAGGTACGATCTCTAAGCATATTTTACTTACTTGTTGTTAATTCAGTTTTTTTTAACACTGCTATAGTATAATTACCATATCTTTAGCTCCTTAACTTCGATTTGCAAAATTCAAGAGGTTCTAGAAAATAAGTAATAAATTGTATAATTTTTATATTTTGTGTTTTTCCAGAATTTGAACTTAACCATTGGAAAACTGCCAATCATTCAGTATATTGTTTTAGAACTTCTTAACACAACTATAGTAATTTGATCATAACTTTAAAATCTTTACTCTGAATTTTGAAATTCTGGAAAGATAACCGATAACAATACCACTTTACTAGTTTGAGTTTTTGCTAAACCATTTTGTAAAACCTTGAAAAATAGCAATCATGTCAGCACATCACTTGAAAAGCATTTCTGATTTATGCCAATTAGTTGTAGTATTTTAGATATAACAATTGATTGATTCATCATTTTTTAACTTGAAATTAATTTTGATGATTAGCAATGTTGAATATCTAAATTTTCCAAGTTTAATGCTAAATCTAAATTATGAACTTAAGGTTTTCAAATAGTGGTTTCAAATGGTTTGACTTTTCAACACAACAATGGTCTCTATATACGATGAAAAACTTCCTTAACTTTATTGACGACAAACAAATCATTGGTTAGAGAATTTTATAGTTGTATGTATTCGATATAAATGACTTTACCTTTGTTTGACAAAAATGGCTTTGCTGAAAAATCTGAATTTTTCCTAAATCAATTAAAGTGATATTGTGGAGTATACAGTTGACTTGTTTAATAATATGCCATTGTATGTCACCCTGGGCAATTAGAGTATAAGTGGTATCTGAAATCACTTCGTCATATTTGCATTTCAACTTATTATAAAATTAGTAGACATTTTTTCAACGCCCCTTGTAGAAAAAAGATTTTCACAACTTCACTTGGATTTAGAACGTTTACAAGTAACTCAGATTTTTACCTTGATAAAAATTCTCTTGTTAACTTTAGTACAGAATTTACTCTGGAAAAGATGGTTGTTGGGTGCTTGAATCTTTTGAGATTAATCAAAATTATTAATAGTGATTGATAATGTGATAGGTAGCGATTAAAATATACTTCATAGCTAGAGCAATTATATGTTAAAATTTCTTAAAAATTGAACAAGTTTTATAATATTTTTAAAATTAGCACATATTCCACGATCATTTCTATCACCATCATCATTCTTGCAATCCATACACCAAAATTATTATAGTGCGCAAGAGTTGGTATTTCGAAAAAAAAGGAATTATATTTCAGTGTAATTTATATAAATATTCAAGTAGTTCTTAACCTCATTCAAAAGTCCTAAAGATTATGCATTGTTAGAAAATGCTTGATAGTTTTTAAGTAACTACTAAATTCATTTAAAAGTCCAAACGGTTATACATTGTTAGAAAGTGCCTAATATTTTATTTATAATTTTCAAAGAAAAATTTTCAGTTTTTTTCCTTTATAAAAATACCACACTACTGTCGCTAAATAAAATTTTCCCTAAACCATAACCCATTCATCACTCTAAAGTAAAATTTGTACCAAATCGGTAAAATATTATGATTTTTGTTTGATTGGTTAGAATTTTCAATATATATTTATCTCTATATGGAATATAGTTTCAACCAAAATTCATTACTATATCACTTATTATTATTTTGATGATAACAAAATGGGGAGAGAGGTTAAGATTTTGGTGGTAGAGTAATAACCCTATCGATATTCAAGAGTTTGTTTCATTTTAATGTCAACTTTTTCTTTGGCATTCAGAATTTTTTTAATTGCATGCATCTATGTAGGCGGTGTATTAAAATACTGGAAGCTTGATTACAACACATCAAACACATTTGTTTGTCTTAAAATCTAAATAAATGTTTGTTATCATCAAAATGGAGATATTGTAGAATATAGCAGTTTATTGACTTTTGTTTGGTGATTATATATATATATATATATATATATATATATTTACATGTGTTTGATACGGTAGTATTGTAATATCACATAATGAAATAAACAAATCAAAATTTCATTTCAACAAATATTTCACTTCAATACAATTTCAATAGTACACACGATTACAACAAAAGCTTCCGTAATATTTTAAATACAATTTTTACAGTACAATTTCTACTTGAGGACAATTGCTACCTTCTTGCTCCAATTGCTTTTTTCCAGTCATCTTCTTTACTTGTCAAATAATAATGCATAGCTAGAAAATGCATGACCTATTTTAAGTCACTACTAACCTCATTTAAATGTCCTAACATTTAGACATGGTTAGAAATTGCTTAACATTTTTCTTTATAATTTTTCAAAGAAAAATTTTCAATTTTTTTTTCCTTTATTAAAAATACCACACTACTGTCACTGCATAAAATTTTCCTTACATAATCCATTCATCACTCTAAAGTGGAATCTGTATTAAATCAGTAAAATATTATGATTTTTGTTTGATTGATTGGAATTTTCAACATATACTTATCTCTATATGGTTTATAGTTTTAATTAAATTCATCACTAGGTATTAATTATTATTATCTCTATATCGTAGCCTCAAGTCATCGTAAACACTAGGTATTAATCACAGTATTGAACTATCGCAGTCATTCTTTGGACGATCACACTTCCACCTTCGGTCTCAGATTGATAAATGTACTACATGGAGGGTCGAGTCTCGTCCTAATCATGTTTATACTCCCACTAAGCTCCAAAGTTTTAGAGTTGATCGATGAATGTCTGTTTCTTCATCTTGTTTCTCGCTCCTGCCCCCAAGTATGGGGCATACGTCGATAAGTAGGAAGGCAAGTCATGTCCAGTTAGTAATTGATGCTCTTCCTACTGGAACAAGGGAAAGGATCATCGTGCGGACGGTCGAGCCACGTCCGTTTTGTATTGCTCTTCTAATTAGGCTATGGTAAGAGTCAATGAATGAACGATCGCGTCTCATTCATTCAGAGCTGAACTATCAGTCGTGTTTATTTTAATTCATATCCTCCCGCCAAATCTAGGGATAGAGTTGGCTCAGGTGCAGTCAGGTCATGCCCATCTAGTTTCATACTCCTCTGGCGGATTGAAGGATGGTGCTAGAGAATTAATGATCAAGTTGCACTCATTCATGGTTTATTATCTTATCCATGCTCTGGTGACTAGAGTTATTCGATGGACGTTCGGGTCATATCCATTGATGGTTGGTGCGGATCGATATTGACCTTCGATCTGATGGTACGATATAGGTGGTCATTCGTAACTCCGGATGTCGTTCCGATTGGTTTTGTATTGAGGCCTCCTTGAAGTCGTTGCCTTAAGGTGTAAAGATCATCCAGTCGGAGCTATAGTAAGATGTCGTATTCAGCTTGTAGTAGTTTTAATCACATTCCCATTCTTGGGTTAGCAGAATTAGTTCGTGGATGGTCGAATTCCATCCGTATTGAGTTCATACTCCTCCTGTCAAGTTCAGGTTGGAGTTATGGAATATTGAGTGGTCGAACAACACTCATCTATTTATTTATACTCGTATCTGCACTCTGGGGATAAGAGTTTGTTGGCGAGTGGTCAAATTGCATGCAATTTGTGTTTATACTCCAATCCGCACGGGAGGACCAAGGTCACTTGCTGGACGATCGAACCGTGTCCATGTCTTAGTTTGGATTTTGGGCTTGCCGATGTCCGAGAAAGGCTCGGATAGTTCGTCGTACCATAGACGCAAATTAGGTCGTGGATGGACATATCACATTCTCTTTGGATTGGACGGTAGAACAACATCCAATTTAGGCTTGGGCTCTCAAACTGCCCCCTACATCCAAGGCAGAAGTCGATGCGTGGATGGTCATACCATGTCCACTTCCATTTGGATCCTATTTTTATCGAGCCTTTGGAGTAAAACGAGAGTTCTAAAGAACTTCGAGCTCGAGCAGGGAGGAGACGGTTAGATCACATCCACTTTGAGTCGTGTGTTTGCCCCCAAGTCAAAGGAAAGAGTTGAGGAGTGGATAGTCGAACCACATCCATGTTTTGTGTTTATACTCCGATCCATGCTCAGGGGACTAGAGTTTTATGATGGGTGGTTAGTCACATCCGTTTGATGTTTATACTCCGGTCCATGCTCTGGGAACCAGAGTTGATCGATGGACGGCCGAACCGCGTCCATCCTTTTGTGTTTATACTCCGATCCACACTCTGGGGAGTAGAGTTTTATGATGGGTGGTCAGTCATACCCATTTGATGTTTATACTCCGATCCGCGCTCTGTGAACCAGAGTTGATCGATGGACGGTCGAACGACGTCTATCTGTTTGTGTTTATACTCCGGTCCGCAATCTAGGGAACAGAGTTTTATGATAGGTGGTCAGTCACACCTGTTTGATGTTTATACTCTGGTTCATGCTCTGGGAACCGGAGTTCGATGGATGGTCGAAGCACGTCCATCTTTTTTTGTTTATACTCTGATCCGCACTCTGGGGAATAGAGTTTTATGATGGGTGGTCAGTCACACCCGTTTGATGTTTATACTCTAGTTTGCGCTTTGAGAACCAGAGTTGATCAATGGACGGTCGAACCATGCCCATTTTTTTGTGTTTGTATTCTGATCCACACTTTGGGGACCAGAATTTTACGATGGGTGGTTAATCACACTCATTTGATGTTTATACTTTGGCCCGCGCTCTGCGAACCAGAGTTGATCGATGGACGGACCAACCACATCCATCCTTTTGTGTTTATACTTAGATCTGTACTCTGGGGACCAGAGTTTTATGATGGGTGGTCAGTCACGCCCGTTTGATGTTTATACTCCGGTTTGTGCTCTGGGAACCAGAGTTAAACGATAGACGATCGAACCACGTCCATCATTTTGTTTTTATACTCCGATCTGCACTCTGGGGACTAGAGTTTTATGATGGGTGGTCAGTCACACCTGTTTGATGTTTATACAATGGTCCACGCTCTAGAGTTGGTCAACGGACGGTAGAACCACGTCCATCATTTTGCTTCGTACTCCCCCCGGCAAGTCGAGGAAGAGGGTTTTCGGGTGGATGATCAAGTCATATCCACCTCAAGCTGCAGTCATGTCCACTGTTGAGGGTGATGGTTGGTGAGTAGGCAGTTAGTCACGCTTAATTTAAGTCGAGCTTTCGAACTACCTCCTGTGTCTAGGGCAGGAGTTAATGTGTGGACGGTCAAATCGCATCCACTTTAGTTGGACCTCAGTTGTGCTGAGCTTCGGGAGAGGCATAAGTATTTTGGCAAACTTTAAGTATTAGCTTGGGAGTGGATGGTTGGGTTGCATCCACTTCAAGTCTTTCTTCGGTCCCCAAGTCAAGTGTGGAGGTTGATGAGTGGACGATTAGTTGTGTCCACTTTGTATTATATTTTGACCTTGTCGGGCTCTAAGTTAGGCATAGATGTTTTGCAGAATTGAAGCACAGAGTAGGAAGTGGATGGATGAGTCACACACATTTTCCATTTTGAGTCCTTGCCCCCAAGTAAGGGGCATATGGTAGCTGATGAGCAGTCAAATCATGCCTGTCTTGTAATGCTTCGAAGGTCCGATCATGGTCCGTGGAGGTGGGTTGGTGTGCAACTCTAGGTACTTGGTTACCTATATCGTATGCAAGTAGTTTAATTCAAGTTGGTCGTAGTTCACAGCATAATTGAAATTCAAATAAAATAATTCAAAGATGATCATAATAAATATAAATGATAAGTGAAGCAACATTGTGTGCTCGCTATTCCACTTTGCCCCTAGCTCCTTTCAACGGGATGTCGACCGTCAGCGGTCCAATTGATAATCAAAGTTCTTTATTGATAGGCATCGGATGTTCCCTACCAGCCATTCTACAGGGCTTGCACATATTGTTGAATCTTTCCTTTCCGGATCTGCTTTCGATCACATCTCGGAGGTGTTTGCAATTGTCGGTGTTATGACCGTGTGTTTCTTGAAATATACAACATTTCTCAGATTTCTTCTAGGTTTCGGTGGAATCTCTTGAGCCTGGTTTCCAGTACTGCTTTAAGTCACGAGTCTCCAAGTAGATGTTTTTGATTGAATCATCCAAAGGAGTATGTGAGTCAGATTTTAGGATTCTGGGTCGTCTCCTAGGATCCGAGTCCTCATCTAAGGCCTCAATGCTACCTCCGCTTTGACTTCCTTTAGCCAATGAACTTGCATTGTTCTTCTATCTAGTATATCTTGCCTCCTCCTTGTGTAGGCACTAGTTCGCTTTGCAATAGAAGCGATCCAAGGGAAGGAGGGCCTCCAGCTAACCAGTCGCTAAAATCCAACTTTGGATAGATTCCCCTTATCAATGCCATTAGTCTGATATCCATATTGGCACTGCTCACTTTTGTGACGACGACATTGAATCTATACAAGAAATCTTTGAGCATCTCGCTTGGATTAGGTAGGATAATGACATCACATCCTTAGTGTGAGTTGCATGAATTATGAATAGCCCGACAAACTTCTGAGCTAATCAGTCGAATGAGGAAATGGACCCAGGAGATAATCGCGTAAACCATATGATCGCTACTTCTTCAAGGAATATAGGAAAGCATCTGAATTTGATGGCGTCCGTCGCTCTATTGGAATCCATGTACCACTCATATTTCATGAGATGTTACCAGGGGTCTGTATTTCCAAAGTACGCTGGCATGGTCGGTATGTTGAATCTCCTTGGATATTCTGCTCATAGAACGACTTTAGTGAATGGGTTCCGATAGGGGGAGATACTTTGATCGTCGTCGGTCTGGTCTTGGCTCTCTCTCACAAGTCGTCATACCATAGCCACCAAGTCAGGTGTTTAAAAGCTAGTAAGTTGAGGACAGTCACAATCTACCCTAGGAACTTGACCCGGTAATCGATCCTAGTTTGTGTCATATCGTCTCGGTTCTCCAGCCTTTAGGAGCATTGTTTGAGTAGTAGTTTCTTGTCCATTCCTTATCTGCAATTCAACAGCCGCTGCTTGATCCCCTATGCCCTGGTTAGTCATAAGACGTAAGGGAAGTGGATAGAATGTACCATTTTTAAGTTGAGTTCTAAATCCATATTTTTGAGGTATAGTGATTAGCAATTTTCTATAAGAGAGGAATCAGTCATATGAGGGATTGGTAATATAGAGGGATCGGTCATACGAAGGAGTCAGTCATACGAGGGATCGATCATATGGAGGGATCAGTCATATAGAGGGATCAATCATATGAAGGGATCAGTAATATGGAGGGATCAGTCATATAGAGGGATCAGTCATATGAAGGGATCGGTAATATGGAGGGATCAGTATAGCTATTTTGAAGGGATCGATATTGATGTCTTTGGAGGGATCGATATTGTTGCTTCGAAGAGATCGGTATATATACCTTATAGAAGGATCGATATATATACCTTATAGAGGGATCGGTATATATACTTTGTAGAGAGATCAGTATACATACCTTGGAGAGTGATCGGTATATACACATTGGAGAGGGATCGGTATGTACCTTGTAGAGGGATCAGTATATACACCTTATAGAGGGATCAATATAGCTGTTTTAGAGGGATCGGTATAGATGTTGGAGGGATCGATATTGACATCTTTGGAGGGATCGGTATTGAGCATGTATATGTATTTAGGAGTCAGCTGAATTGCCTTAGTGAGGGATCGATCATTTAGGCTAAGGGATCGGTATTAG
The DNA here is from genome assembly GCA_030737815.1 of Allium fistulosum. NCBI lineage: Eukaryota > Viridiplantae > Streptophyta > Magnoliopsida > Asparagales > Amaryllidaceae > Allium > Allium fistulosum. The sequence continues at coordinate 1,533,658,568 of CM060902.1, forward strand.
TTGATATTAGAGGGATCATCTATCTACGCTTCGAGAGAGGGATCGGCCATTTTGGCCTTGAGAGAGGGATCGTCCATCTATGCTTTGAGAGAGGGATCGACCATTTTGCCCTTAAGAGAGGGATCAGCTATTTTGGCTAACTTGAGTATAAACTTCAGCATCTGATCCCAAAAACTGCATACATGAGTGAATTCGATCCCTTCCAAATGGACATGAACACATGAAAAACTCCAACTAAGAATACTAGCATAATCAAATCTTCCAAAAACAAGAGAAGTAGACTTAGTTCCTCTAACCAAGTTATCTACTTCCTTTAGATTTCCTTCAAATCTGAGTATAATAGAAAGTTTATCAGTAGAACTCTGGATCTATCTTGCGAATATGGGAATCCACAAGTAGATGATAAGATCCAAACAAGTTGAGAATTCGATTCTCAGTGAAAGCACCAAAATATTGAAGCAAAAAATGGGCATCAACACCCAATAGAATCTAGTAGAGATTAAATGAAGAATGAAATTAAAACAAAGCAAAAATCATAAAGGAACACACAGATTTTTATAGTGGTTCGGTAATCTTGGCCAATGTTCACTTCATATTTTTATTCATCTTCCACTTGATTATGATTATAAGAATGTTTGGATCAGCTGGGATCCATTAGTACAAAAGTGAAGAATAAAAATGGCAGAGCCTCAACAGAGAAAGTATGCCAGACCGAGTTGTTTCAGGTTAGATACCTGCTTTGGACTTTACTTTGATTGCTTCCACCTTGGATGTCTGCTTATCTCTTTTTGAGTAGTTTGTAGTCCTTTTGATTGTCTCTGATATGTATCTATATTTTTGAATCGTTGTATATAGTGTGGTCCTAGTACCACTTCTGATGTATCATTTTGTATCGTACTAGGATGTATCAGTGTATATGTGTGTATATATGTTTATTTGCTGTTCTGTGATGTGTTGTACATTTTGTTGTTGTATTTTATTCTGATAGATCCGTTAGCCACTGTAGTTTTGTGTTAAGAATTTGTCGAATATGTCGATCCACTTGAGTAAGAAAAAAAATATAGAGCACCAAATCGACGTATTTAATAGATGTTTAAGACAAAGCTATAGATGGTCGCTCCTAACTAGCCCTATTCTCCGCAATAGCAGACAGTATTACCCAGTAATACTCTTTGTTAATGTGGGTCTCGGGGTAGGGCGTGCTTGGTACCTTTTCTGACGCCATGCTTGCTGTATTAATAGGGGAAGACGTGCACAGGTTGGACTAAAATTTTGGCAGAAGGTTCGTGAGACCAAGACAAAGCTACCCAAAAATTTGCATGCCCATCAAGGCCCACAATAGGGATTAGTACCAATCCTTATTAATGCGTCCAAATGGGTTGCAATCCCTATGAGGGATGCCCGACATCCCATGATGTTAGCTACCTGCTCCCCAAATTTCGTGCAATTCCAACGTATGACTTGTGAGATATCGCATTTTCCATGAAGTAATATTGCTTGAATTCTGATTTCTACCAATCCCTCCAAAGGGAGTTATGCTGATCCCTTCAACTTTCTCAAATTGGAATGAGATCCCTAGAGGGTGTCCCACATGTTGTAGTAAGCTTGTACTCCAAGTTTCATGTTGATAGCATGTGTAGATTTTGAGTTACCGATCGATTATCGATGCAAAATTGAGTTGTGGAATCGATACAGTATGATCCGTAGTGCTGAATATGGATCGTACCAGATCCATCTTCGGGGAGTAGTGAGCTTTCATGCTTCTACTTCATATTACCATCTATGCTTGATTTTTGGACCCCACAATCATCGCTCCAGGCTAATAGTATTGATGACAGTCGAGTCTAACTTGTCCAGTCAGTTCGGATGGTCAAAATGTCGGATAACACCTATTAAATAACAATGCAGCAAGAACCAAAAACAAATAAATTAAAACTACAAAAATAGAAATATATTTAAACTCGACAATTCCTCAGTCTATTGGTTTTGATCTTTTTATATTTCGAAATAGGCACCAAAAATATTAATATTGCATACGATCAACCTACAACATACACAGTATATCATTGTGTATTTTATAAGGCCTAGCTCATACACAAAACATATTTGCACCAATAAAACAAGAAACTCAATTTCAGGCACAAAAGAAAGGTCAACTATGTCAGGTTCAGCAAGGTCAAGCCCAAGGCTCAACATAATGCATTAGTGGACAGGTCAACACAAGCTATGCAAGGTTAAGCTAAATGACTTAGCACAAGTGCTTAAGTGAAATAACATAGAAATAGTTTAGAGGCAGGCTAAAAATTTCAGTATACCACACAAACCAAGTGCACAAACATGAGGCAAAGAAGTAATGCACAAGACCAGGTGCACAAGAACAAGTGCATAAATGCAACGCATAAGGTCAAGTACACAAAGATGCAACCTAGTCGGCTATAAACATGTAGCACAAAAGAAGATGCACAAGGTCAGGTGCATCATGCTCAACATGTTGAACACACATAAGCAGTTCAATGTAGAGAAAAAAACAACAAGGATGAGGAATAATAGCACCAATTTTTTTTCGATACAACAACATGCAAGTGAAAATATATACAAATGCAAGATGGTGCATCACAAAAAAATACAAATGCAACAGCAAACAGGAGCAATACAAATATGTACAATAACAAGCCATGGACATAAGGTCGTGCACACAAACACACAAGCTCACAAGGCATATTTTATGTGCACAGCAATAAGAGGAAATGCACATAAGGACAAACAACAGACACTAAGAAAGAGCAACTAGTCTTCTCAAGCTATCTCTGATTCCGGCAAACAAAGCCAAGCTCACAACTGCAATCAGATCCACTACTCTATCAAGCAGGTCAAACAACTATAATTTACAAGCATAAAGCTTCTCACAAAAATCTAAGACACACTGATTTCAACATAGCATTCATAAATACATACATACATACCTACATATATATCTGTGGTTGTGTGTGTGTGTGTATGAAACATTTTCAAAAATCAAAAGTCGGATTTTTTTAAGCACATAAAGTCAATAATAAATTCAAATTCAAAGTTAAATATGTTATTACTGTCAAACGAGAGAAAATCAAATTCGCATGTTAAAGATTTCAAATCCAAAGTCAAATTAATAAGAATTTTGAAATATATCAAAAGAATAAAATTCGGAGATCATAAATTCATGTGCAAGGAAATCAACAGCCAAGATTCAAAGTTGAAATATTCAAACCCAAAATTCACAAAATATATGAAATATCAGGGGAGATTTTTCTCAATCGTTCCCAATTAAAACCATTCATCATCGGTAAATTTTAGATAAGTCAAGTTTAATACAAAATAGAAAGCTATAAATCGTACCAAATCAGCAATCGAAGAATCACTCGACACTTGAAGCAGCCGAAGGGATAGATCGTCATGTGAATAAAGCGATCAGTTGACAAAGGGATATATTCGAAATTACTTCAGTCGATTGATAATCGGAGGCTTCAAAATTAGGAAACCCTAATTGAAGAAGTACGAAGAAAAGAGGAATAAACTATGAAAGAAAAAGCGAAATGGGCTAAAAAATAGAAATAACATCCATTTTAATTGGGCTGAGATTTATTTTGCTTGTACTAAATTATTTAGGGTTTTCCGTATGTTTTATTTTATTGTAATTTATTTTCAAATTTTATAAAACTCTAGTTTAAACTAGGATCGAACTACGGGGAGTAGTTCAGGAAATTATTAACTTCGCGATAGAGTTGAGGCGGGATTTCGAGCTTAGGTTTGGAATAATCAGGTAAGCGATGGTCACAAATTTATAGGGTTTACATGAAGCAAAAACCTTTACAAAGTAATACTACGAATAATGGCTTCCCTCTCCAATCTATCCCAAACCCCTTCTGGCCCCCTCTCACCTTCTCCAACAACCATTCCACCTGCTCCTACATCGTCCGACAGCCCTCCCCCGATCTCATTCGTACCCAAGAGATACGCCTCCCTTCTTGGCGCCAAGTCCACCTCCACTCAGTCGATCACAGGTAGGTATAGTACCGATAAAGCCAATCCAGCTAGCCCAAAACAACCCCACCCAGTCAACACCAAAACTATCCCAGATAGATCTTATGCACAAGTGGCCGCTCTCCCACCACTCATTCCCGAACTCCTGAGACAGAAACGTCGGCGTTCCTTGCCGTCTTTTGCTAACGTACGCTCCATGATTGACTTTTTAAAATCCGAGGGTCGATGTCTAAACTGCGCAGGGAGTGGACACCTGGCACGAAACTGCAGAGACTCAAAGATTTGTTATAAGTGTAATCTTTTCGGTCACTCACAATCAACTTGCCCCGAGGAAAACAAAGCCAAATCACCCGCTTCGTTTCCCGTGCGTGCCTCTGCCCCTCCCGCAAAAAACAAAACATCAGCTCACTCTTATCGGGACCCAACACCCCATTATTACACTGCCAAGCCGAAAAGCACCCTCAAACCAATTAACATTCCGGAGTCCCCTCGTTCCCCGCTCCATTCTCATTCCAAAAAATATTCCCATCCCCCAACCTCTCCACAACTATTTTCAATGGACAACTCCGCACTCTACCTTACAGCAACAATAATTAATTGAATCTGGACGCTAGAATCACTACACCAAACCCTCTCAAGCGCTCTCCATCATAATGAGCTGCCCATCTGGATCATCAACAAAAACAGCTTTGTCTTTTGCTGCCCCACCCACGAAACACTCGTCCGCGCCCTCCAACTCCGAACTATAACCAAACCAGGCGGGTCCATTCTCATCCAACCCTGGTCAGACCTTGAGCCCTCCTCTGTCAACCTAGAACCTGTCACCTGGGCTCGTGTCCAAGGCTTTCCGGAGCTCCTCCGTGACAAACCAGACGTGGTGCGTTCCGCCCTGAATCCCTTGGGTCGATTCATTGAATTCGATTGCTGCAATTGGGCAATGCTTGATCACCGCTACCTATTCGTCAAAATTCAATTTTTTGAAGGCGTCTCAACTCCCGCTGCTATCGTCGCAAATTTGAATAACCATGACTACCTCCTCACCGTAGAAAGATGGGAACATGCGCACCCAAACCAAAATCCCGAGTCGCTTCCAATAGGGATAGATTTGGAGGAGGCTTTCAGATGTTTTGACGAACATATCCCCTTAGAGGAACTTAATTCAGAAGACAGATTTGATGCCATGAACCTAGACCCAGATATCTTTGCTCCCCTATCTCCTCTGGACCCTACTCCTCTGGTTGACCCCATTCCTCAAGCCGGACCCGAACCCGATGCCCTCAACCCACATGAAAATTCCTTCGAAGTCATGGGTCCCATTGGCTGGGACAGCTGGCCGATTGTGGACCAGAATTGGAACCCATACGCAGATCTAGACCTTTCCAACCCATGGTTCCTCCAATTCCCCATTCACAGCCATCCTCCTGTTCCTAACTCCGTTAGCCAGCTTGCCCTAATCCACTCACCACTTCATCCGCCTCCAGACAACTTTCATATTCCATGCAACCAATCCGATAACAACGCTCTCATTCCCACGGACGACCGAGCAGCTGCAACTTCTCCGCCTCGGGTTCGACAAGAGTCTCCAATGATCACTCCTACAACAGTCAGACGGAGCGCTAGACTACATAAAGCAGCATCTCACCCTGCTAGTTTTTTCAAACCCGTAGTTTTTTCCTCTGCAAATAAAATTTTAAATAAAAAAATTGCACGTTGCATGGGGGTGAATCTGCGAGATGAGCATCTCGCTGCCATGCAAACACTAGAACTGGAGCGTTCGTCCCCATCCCAATGAAGTTAATCACCTGGAATGTCAGGGGCTTAGGGGACCCCAGCAAAAGAATCGCCCTAAATCTCACACTGTCCCCACACAAAAGTGATATTCTCTTCATCCAAGAAACTAAACTCGTGGACCCCTCTCCTACTCAAATAAGACAGCTAGGTGGGCCCCATCTTTCTGGGTGGGCCCATTCGAATGCTACAAGTTCCAGTGGTGGTTTAATCACCCTCTGGAACGAATCCACTTGGTCTCATTGTCAAACCATCCTTCATCCTTCTGCCCTTCATGTTTCACTTCGTCACATCCAAACCAACACCATTTACTTCTTCTCCAACATTTACGGCCCACAAAATCCGACCGATAGAAATACCCTCTGGAACAACTGCCTCACCTTCGCCGCCCACCTCAATGGCCCCTGGTTACTCGGGGGAGACTTCAACACCACCAGAAACACCCACGAAAGAAACTCCGGAAACGCCTCTCAAGATTCAGATTCATTTAACTCCTTCATCAGTTCCGGTTCCCTAATTGACCCACCAATTAACAACAGACTCTATACCTGGTTAAACCGTAGATCGGACCCGTCACTAGCTAAGCTTGACAGATTCCTTTTCAATATCAATTGGGATGATCTGCACCCCCTTTCCACTGTTTCCGGCCTAGCCTCGACCATCTCAGATCATTGCCCCCTAATCTTAGACTTGGGTTCATCCTTCAACCTAAATTGTCCCTTCCGCTTTGAACGCCTATGGACGCTGGAACCCTCCTTCGACAATTTCATCCAATTAGCATGGTCTCAACCGGTGGTGTCCAATTCCGCAATCGCCAGGGTTGTCTCCAAACTCCGTTCAATCAGAAAGATCATCAAACCTTGGGCCAAAAACATTTGGGGTTCCATCCGTTCGCGCATTTCTTCCACACAAGATGCTATCCTAGAACTCAACATCCTCGAAGAATTCCGACCCCTAACTCCAACCGAATATTCTCAACTGAAGGTATTAGAATCTGAGCTCGATACACTAATCAAACAAGAGGAAATTGGATGGAAACAAAGATCCAAAGCCAAATGGTTGGAGGAGGGAGACAGGAACACCTCCTTCTTCCATCGTATGGCCAACGGCAGACGCAGATCTATCAACATCACGGAGCTTGTCCTTAACAACTCCAGCTTCATCGAATTGTCTGACCACCTCCGCCTCTTCACCGACTACTACCGAAGCATTCTAGGCCAGGCATCACAGGCGCTACCCCCATCGACTGGAACCTCCTATACCCATCCTGTCCCCCAATTTCTGTTGACCACCCTTTTTCCGAAGAGGAAGTTTGGGCCGCGCTTAAGGACTTGTCGGATGATAAGGCCCCGGGCCCAGATGGTTTCGGCCCATATTTTTTTAAACGCTATTGGGAAACCATCAAAACCGACATACTAGATATGTGCGAAGAATTTCAAGCTAATCCCTCTTAAATTGCCCGCCTCAACTACGCCAACATCATCCTCCTCCCCAAATCCCCAGGCGCCAACACCCTGCCCGCTTTCAGACCAATCAGTCTCCTCAACACCACTTTCAAAATCATCACAAAGGTTCTTGCTACTAGACTTCAAGCAGTCATCGATCCCCTGGTAGGGGCGGAACAGTCCGCCTTCATACAAGGCAGAAACATTTTGGATTGTGTCGCTGCCACCCAAGAAGTTGTCTCCTACTGCCATAGAACATCAACCCCTGGAACCCTTCTAAAATTAGATTTTTCCAAAGCCTTCGACACGGTACACTGGGACTTCATCTTGGATCTTATGAAGCATAGGGGTTACCCGACAAAATGGTGTGGGTGGATTGAAGCGATACTCAACACAAGTATCTCATCCATCTCAATCAATGGCTCTTCAGGTGGTCACATTAAATCAACCAGGGGTCTGAGGAAAGGGGACCCGCTCTCTCCCCTAATCTTTGTCTTGATAGCGGATGTGCTCAACCAGATGATCAAGCTTGCCACGTCCAATGATTTTTTTAAAGGTATCAAGCTTCAAAACTCAGATTTGTCTGTGTCTAACCTTCAATTTGCAGATGATACGATCCTATTTGCTTCCACCGACACCAACCACATCCATAGCCTCAAGGTTGCGTTGTATGTCTTTGAAACAATTTCTGGCCTCTCTATCAATTTCAACAAGAGCTCCGTCATCATGCTCGGCAACTCCGCTAACCTCGGTCCTACAATCTCATCCATGCTCAATTGTAACTTAGCCAACTTCCCCATTACTTATCTAGGCATCCCCATCCGCCCATCCAATCTCCACCGTGCTGACTGGCTCCCCCTCATTTCCAGAATTGAATCCAGACTCTCAACCTGGAAGGCACACTCGCTATCTTCTGCAGGTCGTCTTGTCCTAGTCAAATCGGTCCTATCAGCTATCCCCTCATACTGGATGTCCTTCCTCAAGCTTCCATCCTGGGTTATCAAGAAAATTGACTCAATCAGGCGCTCATTCCTTTGGAACGGTGCTGGAAGACGGTCTGTTTACACTGCAATCATGGTGGGTTAGGGATTACTGACCTCCGCACATTCAATCAGGCGTTGCTGTCCAAATGGCTTTGGAGACTACTCACATCTGGAAATTTCATCTAGAAATCGTGGATCCTATGTCGACACTACCATTCAAACCCTCATTTGGCACTCCACCTCACCCCCCGGTTCCGTCCATCCCCTTTCTGGTTGGGGGTCCTTCTAACCCTACCTAGAGTTAGAGCCCTGTTTCAGGTTAAAATCGAAAGCGGCAACAGATGCTTATTCTGGCTAGACACTTGGTATGGACAATTGCCCCTTGCTAAGCTAGTACCCAACCTCTTCTCACACGCCGCCCTCCCAAACGCAACAGTTGAAGACTATCTCACCCTTGGTCCCGAACACCTTTGCCCACCTTCCATCTTTGATGCCGACCTGGTTCCTGAACTCCTCTCTGCCACAAATATCCTCCTGTCGTTTCGCCCCTCCAACAGTCAAGACCACTTCCTCTGGGCCCTTGCACCTTCTAAAGGATACTCAGTCGCCTCCTGTTATCAACACCTAACTCACCCCGGTCGCCTTTTCTCCTTCCCCAGAGTTTGGCATTGCAACCTTCCACCTCGTATAGCTTTTTTCCAATGGTGCCTAATTTCAGGCAGAATTAATACCAAAGACAGACTCAACAGACTCAACATCCCCATCGATCCACGCTGCGTCTTATGTTCAACTCACAATGAATCAGTAACCCACCTTTTCTTCGAAGGCGATTTCTCCTACTCAATTTGGGCTACAACCAGTGCCTATCTTCTGGGGTTTATCCCCAGCGTGACCTCCTTCTTCGAGTATTGGCAGTATAATCAGCGGAATTTGCTAATTGACACCTTCATATCAATCTTTAGCTGGTGCATTTGGAAAGAGAGGAATGCACATGCATTTGGGAAACCAACACGTCATTTTGATGGAACCTGCAGAAGTATCACTCACATTTTCTCCTCTATAACAGGTCAATGCTCCTCTGCGCCTTTCCGCCTGAGTCTCCCGCCGTGCAGCGTCCAGCCAGTAGAATCCCAGGGAAGCACCACGGCATCTCCGGAGAGGTAGTCTTAGTCTACAGTGGGATAGCACTTATTATAGTTAGTATGCAATGGTCTGTGATACTCCAGTATTTCTACTGTATTTTGTTGCCTCATACCTATTTTTTTTGGCCATCGATCGGGCTTGTCGATCGACCTCCCCAATATTATATAATATAACTACTTAACCGGCTGTGTAGTTTCACGCTACACACCCGTCACTCTCAAAAAAAAAGTTTATAGGGTTTGTAAGTGGTCAATTTTTTAATCTTAGTAGAAATCAAGGGGGTATCAGTAGGAAAGTATTGCCGAAGCTGGGTAAATTTGTATATTGATTTTATTTCCGCATTTACCCTATTATAATATGTGCTATAATTTTTTATTATTCTGTGAATTTATTATAAACCCTATTCACCCCCTTTTAGGGTTAATTCGATCCTACAGATTTAGTCAAGCGACCAACTACTACCCAAATGTTATCATGGCCATTCCTGGATCGAGGAAGACCATTTGCAAAGTCCATAACACCTGAAAAGAATGCAACATTAAAGAAATGCTTACTAGATTTCATAATGGGATTTATATAAATAAACACCTATAAAGTACAAATCCACTTATACATGGTCCTACTTCCACAGTGGAATATCTAATGGCCGAGGAATACCTCTAGGCCCCTGATGCTTAGCTTTAACAAGTCATACACCCCTTCACATACTAGCCAATATCGTGCTTCATCCCTTCCCAATAATAGAGATGCTTTGAAACACCCCACACCCCTTAGTATATCCAAAAGGACACACTAAAAGATGTGGTGCATTGTAGGTATAGCTAAAAACTTTACAGAGACTAAGATTCACAAGACAATTAAATAAAAACAGCAGAAACATTTAAACAATTATTCATTTAAAAATTAAACTTCATAAAAATAAGTCATAACCAAAATATGTCTCAAAATACCAAATACATACGTCTCATGACAAATACCATCTCAGTCATAATATCAGAGTACATAAATAAAACCATCCCTCTCAAGAGTACCAGTACATCAAGTCTAAATGAAATAAAAGCTGAAAAGAAGAAGAATACATAAAGAAAAACTCTACAGCTGAATCTCTAAGAAAATCCGAAATCTATTGTCACTGCCTCTGTTGGCCTATGGGGGAAAAAGGGGAAAATAGAGGAGTGGGTCAGACTAAAAGTCTGGTGAGTGGAAGTAACTACTAGTTTTTTTAAGCAAGGTAAAGATAATAGACTTAGCAACCGTTCTAGTATAAAAGGAAATAGAGGAAAAGATAAAACTAGAATAAAATACCGTTTAACTATTTGCTTTGATTCGATTACTTGCACTTTTAGATCGCTGCTTTGATTAGGCTGAAATCCTAATTCTACTTTAATTAGGCTGAAGTCCTAATTCTACCCTTTGATCGGCCTTCTATCTCTATTGTGCCACTATGAGCTAGTCCCATCCTGTGGGTCCCACATCAAAAGGATACCTGTTTAGCGCTCTGAAACTCAATAGCGACTTATATTCCTGCACCGAGGCCGCATGCTCGGCCACCGTTAGGCTCGCACTATCTGTTGCTCCCTCTTTGGACCTCTTATCTACCCTAAATAGCATAAGTATGCCCAGCCTCACCTAAGTGTGTTGTGAGACCATCAGTTCCTGACTTAAAGGGAATGCTGCCGATACGGGTCCTAACAAACAAAATCTAGTTGCGCTCCTTGCCCAAATCCCATTATTCGAGCTTCTATTTATTAACCACTTATCTACCCTAAACAGCATAAGCGTGTCCCAAGGGTAATGCTGCTGGTACGGGTCCTACTTCTATCTTTGCTTATTAACTTAGTATAAATCTCCTTAAATAAGCCTCTTCTGTTAATTCTGATCTATTTTCTTATTAACTTATTCTAAGTCTTTAAAATAAGCCTATTCTGTTATCTCTACTATATTTACTTATTAACTTAACTCTAAGTTTTAAAATAAGCCTCTTTATGTTCTTTCTGATTTATTACAACCTACGTTATAATTTCTCTTTTATTCTGTCTTTTAAGTTATAACTACTAGTTATAAACTTGCTTACAAATGTCATATTTGCCTATTTCAGTCTATATTCTTTTTACTATAGTTCTTCTTATTTACATCAAATTTCTGTAAATTTAGTGTTCTTATAATTTAATCCATATTATCGAATTATCCACTTTTTATTAATTTATTCGCGTAAAAAGGAATAAAAAGAACTAAAATTTACCGGTTGAATTCTAACATAAAACAGATGTAAATAAAATACAAATAACTGTAAATAACAGTAATTTCTTGTAAATAAATGAATAAAATAGCTAGATAAAAATAGCTGAACAAAATAGACTGAAAAGAACATTAATATTAATGGTAAACAATTTATATAAAAGCGATCTCAAAATTGCAGAAAAACTACAACTATTGAGAACCCTATTATTTTAAATTACTTAAAAATCTAAAATAATTACTTAAACACTCACCTGTGGTCCTTAGCTCTTTTCCTTGGCCTTCCCGGATCCACTTGGGTATGATATATTTTAATTAAAATGATCTTCTCCTTGGAAAAATATTCCTTTTAGGGTCCAACATCAGGCAACGAACCCAGATGGAGAAAATTTGAATGAGAAAAATGGCTAGGCCTAGGATCTTATTTATAGTGTCACTTATGCATCTCAGACCGTTGGATTTGATGATGAAATCTGTTGCAACCACGTCATAGGCTCTCTGGGAACCGTCTAATGGAAGCACGAACGCACATGGTCGAATAAAAATAGCAAAACACGTCACTCAGTCCAATAGCAAACCACCACGTCAGAAAATAAATCAGCGTTCATTAGTTATTCCCGTTAATTGATTGCATTGCAAAATTTCCATTTTTGTTGTTTGTGTGTATACATTACACTTTTTGAGAGGTTATACTCTTCCTCTTAATTGACTTTACAAATTGTTTCCCATTTTATAAATCTCATTAGATCTTTATTTTAAATATTTGCATTTGTTAGCAATCAATCCATCTTAATTTGCCAAATTTATATCCATAATAATTTCCTTTGTTATACATTCTCATTAATGTCAATTATATCATTAATCCAGCCAATCAGTTTATTACCAATCCTTATTTATTTATCAATTGGGTATGTTACATATTTATTTACGCTTTTGAATGTGTACAATTTTAACCATTTCCCATTGATTCTTGTCCATTACAACATTTATTTGTTAACGTTTTATCCTCCTTTCTAAATCTTCTATTTATAAACATTAAAGATTTAAGCTTCATGAATATATATTTTATAAACAAATTTAGTTTCCCCATCTTACATGTTTACAATCTACGTTAATTTCCAATTAACGTACATTAGTAAATGTTATAACGCATGTTAATTACAATTGTAACGTACATTAATTACTAAAATGTGCATTTATTGTCAATAAATCTTTTTACCATTCCCTCCTTATACATATGTGTGTATATATATTTATATTAATACAATACTCTTGTTTCCAATTAATTTCATTAATCAAATTCAAACATTTAAATGTGCGCATAAATGCGTAAGCTATTGAAATAATTCCAAACTTTGTGTATATAATATGTTTCCCTTTTTAATAAATTTTACTGACTCGTTGCTGACTATGTACATATGTAATTTAACACACATCAGCAATCAATCAATCAATTATAATTAATGTAAGTTACCAATTTCATACGTGTAATTGTTTCTAATGCCAAAACTTCCAACGGTCAAAACTTCTTCGTTTAAACTCCGTTTGGAAAACATTAAATATGAAAATTAATCAGAAAATTGCTACGAACACACTTCTTCTATTTTAATTCCTTTTTGATTATTTTTCCCCTGAAATATCAGGGTGTTACATTCTTCCCCCTTAAAGGATTTCATCCCTGAAATATCCAAAGACGGAAGAATGTAAATAACAACCATCGTCCAAAAACTACATCCACCTACTCATCCATCATCCATTTCTACCATTGTCTTTAAGTTTTTCTAATGAAATTCATGATATATATGCAATAGTGTAGTGTCAATATCCCTAACTAATGCAAAAGATTAGGCGGTCTCTTGATTCAATCGACCTCCTTTTTATGCAATCTTGTCCGTGCTATGTATCCAAATGAATAAAAATTTCCTAACGATAACTGGTAGTTCTACATGCGTGCTACAATCATCATCCAAATGCATCAATCATATGATAATCATCCATTTATAGCAACCATGGAATAAAATAAAATGCAAATGCGCACACATCCATATGCATATGCTCTAGTGACCTAATTAGGCCGATCCCTAAGAGATAATAGTGCTTAGTGTAAGTATATGCGTCCATTAGCATCCACTAGCAACCAATTGCAACCACTAGTATCCATCATACATAACATGTTCTAATAACATGTTTACACTCAGTCCTGCAATCCATAGGTTAAGTCCTAAGATCTACCCTCCCAAAGGATAATAAAGGAAAGAACCTAATCAAAACTAAAGATGGAAATAGGAAATTCAAAATTTACTATCAAAGAGATGCGGATAAGAGATATGTATTTTCTCCTAATCAAATCAATCTTCTCCGAAGTCTCTTTAACCATGTCAGGACCAAGTAGCAATCTCTCTGGTGGCTCTAACCAACACGAAGGCGACTTGCACGGTCTTCCATAAAGAGCTTTGAAAAGTGCCATCCCAATGCTAGCTTGAAAACTACTATTATACGCGAATTCTGCTAAAGGAAGATGCTCCTTTCAAGTTCTTCCAAAATCAAGAATACACATTCTTAACCATGTGTGTCTCATTATCTTACTTACATGACCTTACTATTCTTTTATAGTTTACACACCTGAAGCAACAATCTTAGGTTCTCACTAGTATCCTATACACTTTACGGAAACTTCTATTATTACTTCTAAAAGTAATCACTGCTATCTCCTACACAGCCTTATACTTTTCCCATCACACCTAGAAAATGACTCCTATCTACTTCACATTTAAAAGTTTGGTTTGGTATTTATCATTTCATTCAAAAACTAAAGCTTCTAAATTTTTAAAACATCAAATCCTAAATTTTTGTCTTTAAAAGTGTTATTTTCAAGTTCTTGTTAAATTCAAAGGTACTTCGTTACTTAACATTTTATCCTTCTAGACTTGCATCCTTACAGCTTATTGAACTTACATTATTCCCCAAACCATGAGGGGAAAGCTTACAAATTCTAAGTTCAAAACTTATTCCTCATTTTCTTTTAAAGACCATTACAGCTTTTCATAAAAATTTAGGTTTTTAAATTTAAATGCTACTAAGTTTTTCGCTTCCAAAAACTAATTTACTTTTTCACCAAACAATTTTTCTTTAAGATATCTTTAAAATATCCTCACATGTTTTCAAAACATCTTCTTTTCATAGATTTTCAATTTTGCAAAAACTGGAGTAGGTAAGAACAATTATTTTATTAAAAACCCCTTACCTTTCCAATTACCTAACCTTGGAGGAGTTTCTAACTTGCTACAAATTGAGACTTTCTACAAAGGCTCTCTATAATATCTCTCCTAACTAACACTGTCTCTAATTACTACACTTCTTATTACACCAATGGTTTTATACCTTAACATATTGGAAGTACTTTCCTTTGTAAAAACTATTAACGCTAAAACCTTCTATGAATCCTTTAAAAGAGGACTTCATGTTTATGTGAAATTATAAGGAACGTATTTTATATTTTTCGAAACAGGCTATACAAAATATAATGCTTCCCATACCTTGTACATCTCTTTCACGTATTCCTTATAACTTGCACAAAACATCTTTATTTGTGATTTGGTTTCATAGAAAATTATATCATTATACATTTCATTCCAATATATTAAAGTATGTTTAATCTATATTCTCTTACGATGGACAATTTCTATGAAATTCATTAATTTCCTAACATTTAACTTGCACTTTTCTTTTCAGAAAAACTCATTTTCAAAACTGTATTAATATTTTCGTAACTAGAAAACATTTCCCTATACTTATTTAAATAATAGGTGTACTTACAAACCACTTTATTTCTATACTTGGAAACTATCTTCAAAACACATTTTTATTTGGGTCAAAACAGATGTTGTATAAAACACCGTTACTACAACCCAAAAATACTAGTGTATGGATTCAATAATAAATAAATCTCATATACTGTGTAAAAACATTTCCTTTGGTAGTCGCCTACTATAACAGTAGTGTTATAGTCTATGCTTCATTTATTTTTCATGAAAACATCTATTACAACAATAAATGTTGTAACCTATGTTTTCGATACTTAATACATTCTAGGTTTTTATTTTTAAAATTTTGTTTACCTACAAAGAAACTAGCGAGCTATATATGCTCTATAATCCTTCAAAATGAATTTCACTTTTTACAAAATTTACATCATATAAAAACCAATTTAAATTTCATACCACTTTTTTTTTTCAAAAACCCAATATTTTCTTCCTCAAAAATGTCTGGGAAATCTCTAACGACTGGAACAGAATCTAGCTCTCCTAGTGGTGAATTAAGGGAATAAAGCAAGCTCAACATGACTGACCCCTGTGGGTCGCAAGAAACCTCGAGAGTCCTACTGCTGCATGTCTCTAGTCTAATGACTCTCCTCTCGCAGCCCAATATCGCTCCATAAGTGGATACCCAATCTATCCCAAAACCATCCCATACCCCGAAAATCCCAGTACATAGGCTTCACAATCAAGCTCTATGCCTAGTATAAAAATTTTCAAACCCCTGCAAATCATGGATAAATGTGCCAATCCTTCTATGGGGTTTGAAACAACTATGGGGTCTACTACTAAAGAGATATTTAAGTGCAAACAATCAATCAAGGAACTAGGAATGAAAGAATGCGATGCTCCGGAGTCAAAAAGAGTCCGAATAGGAAAAATCCGAAATAGAAATCAAACCTTATACAGAGATTTTCCTACCTCGATCTGATCCACTACTAGAAGGTGCTGCATCTAAAGCCTATACTTGCGCTTTAGGTGCGCTTGCTCTCTGCCCCATCCTGTGGGGACAAGCTCTTCTAAGGTGACCCGGCTACCCACAGTTGAAACACCTCCCCTTCATCATTTTATTCTTACAGTCCTTTGCGTAATGACCCACCAATTTACAGCTATGACATTTCCCGCTTTTCTTGATCCGCTTCTTAGGTCCTCCTTCTTTCCTCTTGTCCTTATCCTTCTTGTTCTTCTACCATGGCTTCTTAGAGCTTTCTGACTTAGGAAACTCTTTAAGCTCTCCCTTCAGCTGCCAAGATGCAGGCTAAACTCCCTGTCGGTCCTCTTATCCTAACAGCCTAAACATTCGCTCCATAGCTTGTGCCTTCTCGAAATCCTCTGTGCCAGAAAATGTCTTGCCTCCTAGACTAGCGAGGTCTTTGCATAGCTTAGAAAAATTGGCTACTGCAGGTGGATTAATGGGATCTCTACCTACTGGTGCTATATTGGGCGATTTCCCTAGCACCTCTGGTACCATAGCTCTATGGCACCAGTCAGCCGTACTATGCAAAGAAAAGAAAATTTAGGCTCGAAAGGATCGAAAGAAGGTTGAACTGGACTTTGAGGGGATTTTTATAAAAACTATTTTATACTTGAAAAACTATTTCTATAATAAGAGTTTCTTTCTGAAAAATACTTCTAGTTTGAAGATATGCTACTTTTAGAAATAGGTTACTTTTGCAAAAATGCTTTACTTTTAAAACAAGTTTTTAGGAATCCTGTAACCTTAGGCTCTGATACCAAGTGAACACTCCACATCCCTTAGTATACCTAAAAAGGACACACTAAAAGATGCAGAGTGTTGTAGGTATAGCTAAAAACTTTACAGAGACTAAGATTCACAAGACAATTAAATAAATACAGTGGAAACATTTAAACAATAACTTATTTAAAAATTAAACTTCATAAAAATAAGTCATAACCAAAATATGTCTCAAAATACCAAATACATATGTCTCATGACAAATACCATCTCAGTCATAATATCAGAGTACATAAATAAAATCATCCCTCTCAAGAGTTCCAGTACATCAAGTCCAAATGAAATAAAAGCTGAAAAGAAGAAGAATACATGAAGAAAAACTCCGCAAATGAATCTCCAAGAAAATCCAAAATCTACTGTCCCTGCCTCTACTGGCCTATGAGGGAAAAGGGGAAAATAGAGGAGTGGGTCAGACTAAAAGTCTGGTGAGTGTAAGTAACTACTAGTATTTTTAAGCAAGGTAAAGATAATAGACTTAGCAACAGTTCTAGTATAAAAGGAAATAGAGGAAAAGATAAAACTAGAATAAAATACCGTTTAACTATTTGCTTTGATTCGATTGTTTGCACTTTTAGATTGCTGCTTAGATTAGGCTGAAATCCTAATTCTACTTTAATTAGGCTGAAGTCCTAATTCTACCATTTGATCGGCCTTCTATCTCTATTGTGCCATTATGAGCTAGTCCCATCCTGTGGGTCCCACAGCAAAAGGATACCTGTTTAGCGCTCTGAAACTCAATAGCGACTTATATTCCTGCACCGAGGCCGCATGCTCGGCCACCGTTAGGCTCGCACTATCTGTTGCTCCCTCTTTGGACCTCTTATCTACCCTAAATAGCATAAGTATGCCCAGCCTCACCTAAGTGTGTTGTGAGACCATCAGTTCCTGACTTAAGGGGAATGCTGCCGATACGGGTCCTAACAAACAAAATCTAGTTGCGCCCCTTGCCCAAATCCCATTATTCGAGCTTCTATTTATTAACCATTTATCTACCCTAAACAACATAAGCGTGTCCCAAGGGTAATGCTGCTGGTACGGGTCCTACTTCTATCTTTGCTTATTAACTTAGTATAAATCTCCTTAAATAAGCCTCTTCTTTAATTCTGCTCTATTTTCTTATTAACTTATTCTAAGTCTTTAAAATAAGCCTATTTCATGTATATAAAAGCGATCTCAAAATTGCAAAAAAACTACAACTATTGAGAACCCTATTATTTTAAATTACTTAAAAATCTAAAATAATTACTTAAACACTCACCTGTGGTCCTTAGCTCTTTTCCTTGGCCTTCCCGGATCCACTTGGGTATGATATATTTTAATTAAAAAGATCTTCTCCTTGGAAAAATATTCCTTTTAGGGTCCAACATCAGGCAACGAACCCAGATGGAGAAAATCTGAATGAGAAAAATGGCTAGGCCTAGGGTCTTATTTATAGTGTCACTTATGGATCTCAGACCGTTGGATTTGATGATGAAATCTGTTGCAACCACGTCATAGGCTCTCTGGGAACCGTCGAATGGAAGCACGGACGCACATGATCGAATAAAAATAGCAAAACACGTAACTCAGTCCAATAGAAAACCGCCACGTCAGAAAATAAATCAGCGTTTATTAGTTATTCCCGTTAATTGATTGCATTGCAAAATTTCTATTTTTGTTGTTTGTGTGTATACATTACACTTTTTGAGAGGTTATACTCTCCCTCTTAATTGACTTTACAAATTGTTTCCCATTTTATAAATCTCATTAGATCTTTATTTTAAATATTTGCATTTGTTAGCAATCAATCCATCTTAACTTGCCAAATTTATATCCATAATAATTTCCTTTGTTATACATTCTCATTATTGTCAATTATGTCATTAATTCAGCCAATCAGTTTATTACCAATCCTTATTTATTTATCAATTGGGTATGTTACATATTTATTTACGCTTTTGAATATGTACAATTAATTAGGATATATGTATATATACATATACAATTTAAAATAATCAATCCCTTGGTTAATTTTATTCATTCATAGTTAATTTTCTTAATTGATTGCTTACTAATTTTAACCATTTCCCATTGGTTCTTGTCCGTTACAACATTTATTTGTTAACGTTTTATCCTCCTTTCTAAATCTTCTATTTATAAACATTAAAGATTTAAGCTTCAAGAATATATATTTTATAAACAAATTTAGTTTCCCCATCTTACATGTTTACAATCTACGTTAATTTCCAATTAACGTACATTAGAAATGTTATAACGCATGTTAATTACAATTGTAACGTACATAATTACTAATAATGTGCATTTATTATCAATAAATCTTTTTACCATTCCCTCCTTATACATATGTGTGTGTGTGTTAATACAATACTCTTGTTTCCAATTAATTTCATTAATCAAATTCAAACGTTTAAATGTGCACATAAATGCGTAAGCTATTGAAATAATTCCAAACTTTGTGTATATAATATGTTTCCCTTTTTAATAAATTTTACTGACTCGTTGCTGACTATGTGCATATGTAATTTAACACACATCAGCAATCAATCAATCAATTATAATTAATGTAAGTTACCAATTTCATACGTGTAATTGTTTCTAATGCCAAAACTTCCAACGGTCATAACTTCTTCGTTTGAACTCCATTTGGAAAACATTATATATGAAAATTAATTAGAAAATTGCCACGAACACAATGGTATAAGTTTCATGGTCAAATTCCAATATTTACAAAATGTCCATTTTTCACAGTTGTCTAAGTTTATTAAATATATTTCCATTAATTAATTAGTGTAAAAAACGTGAGGTGTAATTTAATTTACACATTTCCTTTAAATTTTCTTTTAATACTAACTTCTTCTATTTTAATTCCTTTTTGATTATTTTTCCCCTGAAATATCAGGGTGTTACATTCTTCCCCCTTAAAGGATTTCGTCCCCGAAATATCCAAAGACGGAAGAATGTAAATAACAACCATCGTCCAAAAACTACATCCACATACTCATCCATCATCCATTTCTACCATTGTCTTTAAGTTTTTCTAATGAAATTCATGATATATATGCAATAGTGTAGTGTCAATATCCCTAACTAATGCAAAAGATTAGGCGGTCTACTGATTCAATCGACCACCTTTTTATGCAATCTTGTCCGTGCTATGTATCCAAATGAATAAAAATTTCCTAATGATAACTAGTAGTTCTACATGCGTGCTACAATCATCATCCAAATGCATCAATCATATGATAATCATCCATTTATAGCAACCATGGAATAAAATAAAATGCAAATGCGCACACATCCATATGCATATGCTCTAGTGACCTAATTAGGCCGATCCCTAAGAGATAATAGTGCTTAGTGTAAGTATATGCGTCCATTAGCATCCACTAGCAACCACTTGCAACCACTAGTATCCATCATACATAACATGTTCTAATAACATGTTTACACTCAGTCCTGCCATCCATAGGTTAAGTCCTAAGATCTACCCTCCCTAAGGATAATAAAGGAAAGAACCAAATCAAAACTAAACATGGAAATAGGAAATTCAAAATTTACTATCAAAGAGATGCGGATAAGAGATACGTATTTTCTCCTAATCAAATTAATCTTCTCCGAAGTCTCTTTAACCATGTCGGGACCAAGTAGCAATCTCTCTGGTGACTCTAACCAACACGAAGGCGACTTGCACGGTCTTCAATAAAGAGCTTTGAAAAGTGCCATCCCAATGCTAGCTTGAAAACTACTATTATACGCGAACTCCGCTAAAGGAAGATGCTCCTTTCAAGTTCTTCCAAAATCAAGAATACACATTCTCAACCATGTGTGTCTCATTATCTTACTAACATGACCTTACTATTCTTTTATAGCTTACACACCTGAAGCAACAATCTTAGATTCTCACTAGTATCCTATACACTTTACGGAAACTTCTATTATTACTTCTAAAAGTAATCACTGTTATCTCCTACATAGCCTTATACTTTTCCCGTCACACCTAGGAAATGACTCCTATCTACTTCACATTTAAAAGTTTGGTTTGGTATTTATCATTTCATTCATAAACTAAATCTTCTAAATTTTTAAAACATCAAATCCTAAAATTTTTGTCTTTAAAAGTGTTATTTTCAAATTCTTGTTAAATTCAAAGGTACTTCGTTACTCAACATTTTATCCTTCTATAATTGCGTCCTTACAACTGATTGAACTTACATAATTCCCCAAACCTATAGGGGAAAGCTTACAAATTCTAAGTTCAAAACTTATTCCTTTTTTTCTTTTAAAGACCATTACAGCTTTTCATAAAAATTTAGGTTTTTAAATTTAAATGTTACTAAGTTTTTCGCTTCCAAAAACTAATTTACTTTTTCACCAAACCATTTTTCTTTAAGATATCTTTAAAATATCCTCACATGTTTTCAAAACATCTTCTTTTCATAGATTTTCAATTTTGCAAAAATTGGAGTAGGTAAGAACAATTATTTTATTAAAACCCCCTTACCTTTCCAATTACCTAACCTTGGAGGAGTTTCTAACTTGCTACAAATTGAGACTTTCTACAAAGGCTCTCTATAATATCTCTCCTAACTAACACTGTCTCTAATTACTACACTTCTTATTACACCAATGGTTTTATACCTTAACATATTGGAAGTACTTTCCTTTGTAAAAACTATTAACGCTAAAACCTTCTATGAATCCTTTAAAAGAGGACTTCATGTTTATGTGAAATTATAAGGAACGTATTTTATATTTTTCGAAATAGGCTATACAAAATATAATGCTTCTCATACCTTGTACATCTCTTTCACGTATTCCTTATAACTTGCACAAAACATCTTTATTTATGATTTGGTTTCATAGAAAATTATATCATTATACATTTCATTCCAATAGATTAAAGTATGTTTAATCTATATTCTCTTACGATGGACAATTTCTATGAAATTCATTAATTTCCTAACATTTAACTTGCACTTTTCTTTTCAGAAAAACTCATTTTCAAAACTGTATTAATATTTTTGTAACTAGAAAACATATCCCTATAATTATTTAAATAATAAGTGTACTTACAAACCACTTTATTTCTATACTTGGAAATTATCTTCAAAACACATTTTTATTTGGGTCAAAATAGATGTTGTGTAAAACACCGTTACTACAACCCAAAAATACTAGTGTATGGATTCAATAATAAATAAATCTCATATACTGTGTAAAAACATTTCCTTTGGTAGTCGCCTACTATAACAGTAGTGTTATAGTCTATGCTTCATTTATTTTTCATGAAAACATCTATTACAACAATAAATGTTGTAACCTATGTTTTCGATACTTAATACATTCTAGGTTTTTATTTTTAAAATTTTGTTTACCTACAAAGAAACTAGTGAGCTATATATGCTCTATAATCCTTCAAAATGAATTTCACTTTTTACAAAATTTACATCATATAAAAACCAATTTAAATTTCATACCACTTTTTTTTTCAAAAACCCAATATTTTCTTCCTCAAAAATGTCTGGGAAATCTCTAACGACTGGAACAGAATCTAGCTCTCCTAGTGGTGAATTAAGGGAATAAAGCAAGCTCAACATGACTGACCCCTGTGGGTCGCAAGAAACCTCGAGAGTCCTAGTGCTGCATGTATCTAGTCTAATGACTCTCCTCTCGCAGCCCAATGTTGCTCCATAAGTGGATACCCAATTCATCCCAAAACCATCCCATACCCCAAAAATCCCAGTACATAGGCTTCACAATCAAGCTCTATACCTAGTATAAAAATTTTCAAACCCCTGCAAATCATGGATAAATGTGCCGATCCTTCTATGGGGTTTGAAACAACTATGGGGTCTACTACTAAAGAGATATTTAAGTGCAAACAATCAATCAAGGAACTAGGAATGAAAGAATGTGCTGCTCCGGAGTCAAAAAGAGTCCGAATAAGAAAAATCCAAAATAGAAATCAAACCTTCTATAGGGATTTTCCTACCTCGATCCGGTCTACTACTAGAAGGTGCTGCATCCAAAGCCTATACTTGCGCTTTAGGTGCGCCTGCCCTCTGCCCCATCCTGTGGGGACAAGCTCTTCTAAGGTGACCCGGCTACCCACAGTTGAAACACCTCCCCTTCATCATTTTATTCTTACAGTCCTTTGCGTAATGACCCACCAATTTACAGCTATGACATTTCCCGCTTTTCTTGATCCGCTTCTTAGGTCCTCCTTCTTTCCTCTTGTCCTTATCCCTCTTGTTCTTCTACCATGGCTTCTTAGAGCTTTCTGACTTAGGAACCTCTTTAAGCTCTCCCTTCAGCTGCCAAGATGCAGGCTAAACTCCCTGTCAGTCCTCCAATCCTAACAGCCTAAACATTCGCTCCATAGCTTGTGCCTTCTCAAAATCCTCTGTGCTAGAAAACGTCTTGCCTCCTAGACTAGCGAGGTCTTTGCATAGCTTAGAAAAATTGGCTGCTGCAGGTGGATTAATGGGATCTCTACCTACTGGTGCTATATTGGGCGATTTCCCTAGCACCTCTGGTACCATAGCTCTATGGCACCAGTCAGCCATACTATGCAAAGAAAAGAAACTTTAGGCTCAAAAGGTTTGAAAGAAGGTTGAACTGGACTTTGAGGGGATTTTTATAAAAACTATTTTATACTTGAAAAACTATTTCTATAATAAGAGTTTCTTTCTGAAAAATACTTCTAGTTTGAAGATATGCTACTTTTAGAAATAGGTTACTTTTGCAAAAATGTTTTACTTTTAAAACAAGTTTTTAGGAATCCTGTAACCTTAGGCTCTGATACCAAGTGAACACCCCACATCCCTTAGTATACCCAAAAAGGACACACTAAAAGATGCAGAGTGTTGTAGGTATAGCTAAAAACTTTACAGAGACTAAGATTCACAAGACAATTAAATAAATACAGTGGAAACGTTTAAACAATAACTTATTTAAAAATTAAACTTCATAAAAATAAGTCATAACCAAAATATGTCTCAAAATACCAAATACATATGTCTCATGACAAATACCATCTCAGTCATAATATCAGAGTACATAAATAAAATCATCCCTCTCAAGAGTTCCAGTACATCAAGTCCAAATGAAATAAAAGCTGAAAAGAAGAAGAATACATGAAGAAAAACTCCGCAACCGAATCTCCAAGAAAATCCGAAATCTACTGTCCCTGCCTCTGCTGGCCTATGAGGGAAAAGGGGAAAATAAAGGAGTGGGTCAAACTAAAAGTATCGTGATTGGAAGTAAATACTAGTATTTTTAAGCAAGGTAAAGATAATAGACTTAGCAACAGTTCTAGTATAAAAGGAAATAGAGGAAAAGATAAAACTGGAATAAAATACTGTTTAACATTTGCTTTGATTGTTTCGATTGTTTGCACTTTTAGATTGCTGCTTTGATTAGGCTGAAATCCTAATCCTACATTAATTAGGCTAAAGATTAATTCTACCCTTTGATCGGCTTTCTATCTCTGTTGTGCCACTGTGAGCTAGTCCCATCCTGTGAATCCCATAGCAAAAAGACACCTGTTTAGCGCTCTGGAACTCAATAGCGACTTATATCCCTGCACCGAGGCCGCACGCTCGGCCACCGTTAGGTTCACACTATCTGTTGCTCCCTTTTTGGACCTCTTATCTACCCTAAACAACATAAGCGTGCCCAGCCTCACCCAAGTGTGTTGTGAGACCATCAGTTCCTAACTGAAGTGGAATGCTGCCGATACGGGTCCTAACAAACAAAATCTAGTTGCGCCCCTTGACCAGATCCCTTGATTTGAGTTTCTATTTATTAACCACTTATCTACCCTAATCATCATAAGCGTGTCCCAAGGGGAATGCTGCCGGTACGGGTCCTACTTCTATCTTTGCTTATTAACTTAGCATAAGTCTTCTTAAATAAGCCTCTTTTGTTAATTCTGCTCTATTTACTTATTAACTTATTCTAAGTCTTTAAAATAAGCCTCTTCTGTTATCTTTGCTATATTTTCTTATTAACTTAACTTTAAGTTTTAAAATAAGCCTCTTTCTGTTCTTTTTGCTTTATTATAACGTACGTTATAATTTCTCTTTTATTATGTCTTTTTAGTTATAACTACTAGTTATAAAATTGCTTACAAATGTCGGATTTGCCTAGTTCAGTTTATGTTATTTTTATTACAGTTCTTCTTATTTATATCAAATTTCTGTAAATTTAGCATTCTTATAATTTAGTCCATATTAGCGAATTATCCACTTTTTATTAATTTATTCGCGTAAAAAGGAATAAAAAGAACTAAAATTTACCGGCTGAATTCTAACATAAAACAGATGTAAATAAAATACAAATAACTGTAAATAACAGTAAGTACTTGGAAATAAATGAATAAAATAGCTAGATAAAAATAGCTGAACAAAATAGACTGAAAAAAACATTAAATTTAATGGTAAACAATTTATATAAAAGCGATCTCCAAATTGCAGAAAAACTACAACTATTGAGAACCCTATTATTTTAAATTACTTAAAAATCTAAAATAATTACTTAAACACTCACCTGTGGTCCTTAGCTCTTTTCCTTGGCCTTCCCGGATCCACTTGGGTATGATATATTTTAATTAAAAAGATCTTCTCCTTGGAAAAATATTCCTTTTAGGATCCAACATCAGGCAACGAACCCAGATGGAGAAAATCTGAATGAGAAAAATGGCTAGGCCTAGGGTCTTATTTATAGTGTCACTTATGGATCTCAGACCGTTGGATTTGATGATGAAATCTGTTGCAACCACGTCATAGGCTCTCTGGGAACCGTTGAATGGAAGCACGGACGCACATGATCGAATAAAAATAGCAAAACACGTCACTCAGTCCAATAGAAAACCGCCACGTCAGAAAATAAATCAGCGTTCATTAGTTATTCCCGTTAATTGATTGCATTGCAAAATTTCCATTTTTGTTGTTTGTGTGTATACATTACACTTTTTGAGAGGTTATACTCTCCCTCTTAATTGACTTTACAAATTGTTTCCCATTTTATAAATCTCATTAGATATTTATTTTAAATATTTGCATTTGTTAGCAATCAATCCATCTTAATTTTCCAAATTTATATCCATAATAATTTCCTTTGTTATACATTCTCATTATTGTCAATTATGTCATTAATTCAGCCAATCAGTTTATTACCAATCCTTATTTATTTATCAATTGGGTATGTTACATATTTATTTACGCTTTTGAATGTGTACAATTAATTAGGATATATGTATATATACATATACAATTTAAAATAATCAATCCCTTGGTTAATTTTATTCATTCATAGTTAATTTTTTTAATTGATTGCTTACTAATTTTAACCATTTCCCATTGATTCTTGTCCGTTACAACATTTATTTGTTAACGTTTTATCCTCCTTTCTAAATCTTCTATTTATAAACATTAAATATTTAAGCTTCATGAATATATATTTTATAAACAAATTTAGTTTCCCCATCTTACATGTTTACAATCTACGTTAATTTCCAATTAACGTACATTAGTAAATGTTATAACGCATGTTAATTACAATTGTAACGTACATTAATTACTAATAATGTGCATTTATTGTCAATAAATCTTTTTACCATTCCCTCCTTATACATATGTGTGTATATATATTTATATTAATACAATACTCTTGTTTCCAATTAATTTCATTAATCAAATTCAAACATTTAAATGTGCGCATAAATGCGTAAGGTATTGAAATAATTCCAAACTTTGTGTATATAATATGTTTCCCTTTTTAATAAATTCTACTGACTCATTACTGATTGTGTACATATGTAATTTAACACACATCAACAATCAATCAATCAATTATAATTAATGTAAGTTACCAATTTCATACGTGTATTTGTTTCTGATGCAAAAACTTCCAAGGATCATAACTTCTTCGTTTGAACTCTGTTTGGAAAACGTTATATATGAAAATTAATCATAAAATTGTCATGAACACAATGGTATAAGTTTCGTGGCTAAATTCCAATATTTACAAAATGTCCATTTTTCACAGTTGTCTAAGTTTATTAATTATATTTCCATCAATTAATTAGTGTAAAAAAACGTGAGGTGTACTTTAATTTACACGTTTCCTTTAAATTTTCTTTTAATACTAACTTCTTCTATTTTAATTCCTTTTTGATTATTTTTCCCCTGAAATATCGAGGTGTTACATGCTTCATATTCATGTACATCTTACTTTCTCTAGGGTGAATAGTATAGCATGAAAGATGACAATCATCCATCACCTCCTCACGATGACCATCCAAGTCAGGAAAAACAAGTCTACCACTTCTTCATAAGCAACTATGAGCAACAAGAGAAAAACTAAAAAGATCATCACCTACATCCCCAAACTCCAACCTTTGAATAAAAGAAAGAATAGTTGGATCTCTCTTTTGAGCATCAATGATCCGATCGATCAAAGATGGTCGGGCCACAAGACTAGCAACCAATGCACCTGAACCAACAACTAAATCTCTGTCTTGAATATCATACATAGAAAGCAATTCCAAATTCTTCCACTCTATTATCATCATAGAGACAACAGCCTTGTGCTTCCTACTCAATGCACCGGCTACTCTATTCCTCTTCCTATAGGTGTATTAAATCTCAAAGCCATAGGCTGCAAGAAACTCAATCCACCGCTGCTGCCTTATATTGAGAACTTTATGGGTGCACAGATACTTTAATGACTTAAGATCTATATAAAAACAAAACTCTCTCTAATAAAATAATGTCGCCATATCTTCAATACAAAGACAATGGCAACGAGCTCCAAATCAAGAGTGGCATAACAGACTTCATTAGGACTCAACTGCCTAGATGCATAAGCAACCACTCAACCTTCTACATAAAAGCTACTCCCAAACCAAAACCATATTGCATCTGCATAAACCTAAAGATCCTAGTTACCCTTTAGCATAATAAGAATGGGTGCACAAGTAACTCCTTCAACTTTTGAAAAGCTATCTCACATCTACCTGTCCGTTAAAACTTTACTCCTTCCTTATAAGGTTAGTGAGAGGTAGTATAGTATTCGAGAAATCATTTATGAAGCTTATAAAGTAATGGATCTTGGTTACTATCTCAGGCTGCTTCCAATTATGAATAGATTCAATCCTGGGTCTGGACAAATACCAACTTCTAATACAATATGGCTTAAGAACTTCACCTCTTTCTTCCAAAAATGGCATTTAAAGGACTTGGCTTCTAACTAATTCTGCCTAAATGTCTCCAGAAAAACACTAAGATGATGCTTATGCTCTACCTTTGACTTGGAATAAACCAAGATGTCATCAATGAATACCAAGATGAACTTATCGAGGAAGTCTCTGACAATCCTGTTCATCGGATTGATGGAATATGCAGGTGTATTCATCAATCTAAATGGTATCACAAGCCACTCATAAGAGCCATAATAAATCCATAAAGTTATCAATGGAATGCTATCCTCTGTAATACGGAGCTGGTGGAGACTGGTTGCAAGGATAAGTTGAGAAAAGACCTTGGCACCGCTAAGCTGCTCAAACATATCATCGATCCTTGGCAAAGGATATTTATTCTTTATGGTAAGCTCGTTCAGCTTTTGATAACTAATGCACAACTTAAGGGAGCCATCCTCTTTCTTCACAAGCACTACCGCGACACCCCAAGGTCAACTACTAGACTCGATAAAGTGTTTAGCTTCGAACTCTGACAAACCGCTTCTTCAATTCTTCATTCCCCTTAGCGGACATCCCTGTATGAGGATGACTAAATGGCCAAGCTTTGAGAAGAATATCAATTCAAAAATCTATGGCCCACCTCGAAGGCAAATCTTAAATAGGCTGAAAACATCAAGATAATCTCCGATAATAGGGATTCTGGCAATATCATCCTCTTCTCGAGACTCAAGAGCAAATAGAGAGCCACTCGAACTTTGACTAATGATTCCAAGAGCTAAGCTGAGATGCCCTATGAAATTTGGATGGCTAATAGTAGTTACTCTTTCAGGACATAATAAATGAGTCTCATATTAATCCAGCCAATCCATGCCAAGGATAATGCAAAATCCAAGAAATTCGAATACATGTAAATCACACAGAAAGGAAAATCCACATAAGTCCAATACAACATCCTTGCATTGCATCCTAAGGGTTACATAACCCCCTATGGGATTAGCAATCCTCATAGATGAAACGAAGCAAATAATATCAAGATCAAATCTAGCAACTAGATCCTTCGACATGAATGAATGTGATGTACCTATGTCGAAAAGAACTCTAATGGGAGAACCTCTAAATAAGATAGTACCTTCGAGGATGAAGATTTCCCCTTAGTCTGAGATGGTCCAATAGTAGCCTCTGAAGCATTCTGTCTTCCTTCCTTCTTCAGAAAGGAGTAACTATGATGCCCAGACTCTTTAAAAATCTTGCACATCTACTGGGATGCTAGAGAACGTGGCTTGCTGCGCACTCCTAAGAATACCGTCCACGCTCTCCACAGTTGAAGCACTTAACTAGCTCCTTGGCTTGCCTCTTGAATTTTGGTGTCTTTTCCTAAACTAGCTTCCTTTGAAAGTTGACCTTCTTCTTTTCGAATTGGGACTTTGGTTATTGGCCAATACTACTCTTGCCCTTCTGAACCCCATTACCACTTTCTCCATCTGCCTCCTCCAATCTAAAATGTGTCAACATGCATATTGAATGTAACCTCGAGCCATGGAAGTAAGGCTTTTCTCAAAGCCTTAGTCATGCCAAAACAAACTTCTGATCCTTCTTAAGAGTAATGTTGATGAGATCCATGCCATACTTAGAAATAGCCTCAAAGGTAGCCACATACTCTGTCACTAACATCAGACCCTGCTTCAAATCAATGAACTTCCTAGCTGTAGATGCTTTCTCCGCCTCGAGGAGAAACTTCTGCTTAAAGCAAAGCCTGAACTGATCCCATGATAGATTAGCCTTATCAATCTCGACCTCCAATAACTCATACTAATCTAGAGCTCTCTCCTATAACAGACTGGATGCAATCTACACTATCTGCTAATGGTGACTCCTATGTGAGTAAAGATGTGCTCGCATGTCTTGATCCATGCCCGAACTCTAATGACTCCCTCTAATCCCTTGAAGGTCTTCCCTTCGAGGTACACATAATCACTACACATCCGAGAAAAATAGAAGCGAGGAGTAGGAGGATTATGAGTTGTGGAAGAATTGGATGCTTGAATGCTACACACTAGCTCAAACAACTGATCGGTGATGATAAACACACACACGTTTCCAGATCCACTAGACTGTCTGACATCGCCTTGGGTAAATCGACCACCAGCCATTCTTACTTCAATATTAAAGTGAGATTCATATTTAGAACAACAAAATAAATATATTCAATATTAAAACATACAAATATCAAGTAAGCTCCCAGGCGACTACCCTAGTAATCACCATATGCTCCTAGCATATACCAAGAGAGTCTATCCAATACCCAAAGGGATTCCTAAGTCCATCTAAGGCCAATGATTCATGTCTCTTTTATTATGTATTATTCTAAACCTGCTCTGATGCCAACTAAAAACCCCACCACTATACCCATATTACTGAAGAATATTAATATATAATACCTTTTGATAATATGAAGAATAAGGATATAAAGGGGCTTACACACGTGAATATTCCCTGGGGCTAACATCAGTAAATATCTCAAATCTTAGGGCGCTCACCATTATTGTAACATCGCCTACTTGGAGGCCCAAAACTAACGGCTATGGATGCTGCAGTTATTAATCCTCAGCGACCAAATATAGTAATATTAGATAAATTGATATACCAGAAACACATGGATATGGAAAAGTTTAAAATTTCAATACAACTTTCATATTCCATTCCAAAAACCATCTCAACATTCTTTACATAATCTCATAATGTTAACCACATTCAAAAAATATATTTATTACAATATACCCAAAGAGCGACATATAAAGATGCCCCTTTGGCGATCAGAGTTTATAATAGGCAATAAACAACTTTTGCCTTAACAAAACAACACAGCGGGATCACATGAGAAATAACTCAAATAACTACATGCCTCTTGCACGACTTCGAAAGCTTATTCATCTTAAGAGGTACCGAAAAACCTCAAATCTCAAGCTACTCAAAATCAATTGAGTACCCGAGAGTTTAAGGGGAAAACATAAACTTCGAGTCAGACATAAAGCCTGGTATGAATAATAATCTATCATCTCAGATCAATTTGATATCTAGTGAGACCACGCCGCTTAACGAAACGGGTTTCCCCTCACTAGTATCTTAAAAACTTTTATAAACCATTTTCTGTGCTCCTGCATCCACAATGGTTAAATCAATTCAAAACTGTAACAACCCTGTATTTTGTGATTATTTTAATTTTATATTTTAATTATTTTAAATTGAATTTCCTGATTTGAAAACTTTATTTTATTTATTAAATGAATAAATCTTTTTATTTTAAATATAAATTTTGATTTTGATGTGAATTAGAATTCCAAACATGACTAAATAGAATATTTTCCAGAAAAGTGAATTTTGGTCAATATGGTCAAACTTTGACTTTTAATTTAAAATTTTAAAATTTGAATTTTTGAAATCTATCTTTATTTTATGAAAGTAAATAAAATTTTAAGACTACCACTTTTCATTTCGTTGAAATCTGATTTATAATGTAAAAGTTATGCCTTTTTCAATATTGTGTGTAATTTGCTGTATTTAACAAATTGTTTATTTTAAATTGTATAAATAATATTTTATTTGGTCATGTAATGTTATAAGTTATATTTATTTGGGTAAAATAAATTTTATGTATATAGTTCGGTTTTAAAACATTTTTTTTGGTGTAATTTACATTTTTCCAGTGTCAGTTGTATTCTGTTTATAATTCTAATTTCTAGTTTCAATTAATTAAAGTAATTCTTTATTTATTTTTCTATTTTCTTAAAACCTTATTTTATTCTCATCTCCACTTTATTTTGTTCATCATTTATTTTTATTTATTTGACTTTTATTTGATTAGAAGTGTTGTTATAATTTTCCAATGTTAAGTGTACATTGTTTATATTTTTAAAAGCTAGTTTCAAGATATTAAGCTATTTTCTTTATTTACCTTCATATTTTCCTAAAATAAATTATTTAATTTTCCTTTTCACTTTATTTCAGTTTGTTTTATTTTATTTACTGAGTTTTTATTTGTTTTTATTTAATTAAAAGAATTTGGAAATTCAAAGAGACTTTGTGCTTGTAACTTGTGACTCTTCCTTTTCCTGCCTCTTCATTGCCTTGGCCTTTCATTTTCTCTTTGTAGCCGTACATTCCTTATTGCTTTTCATGTGAAAATAACTTCTTTTCCTCATCATTTTCAGCCATAGCAATTTCTGAAATCATTTTGTAAGTCATGGCTTCCATTCTCCTTTTTTCTTCTTCCTTTTTCCATTTGTTTGCCTTGATTTTTGCCCTACTTCTTCATGCTTTGCTTGGCCACAACCACCACCATCCTCTCCGACCACCACCACCATCTCCTCCTCTTCATCATCCTCTGCCAAACATCTCCAATTCAGACCAGATCTGACCGAGACCCCCCATGAAGCAAAACTCCACCAAAAATGCAAACTACACCTTAAAACAACCATAGCCGAGCACCCCCCTGATCACCACTCCCTTTTCCACCACCACCACCACCTTTGGCCGCCGCCACCACCTTGTCCAGACCCTACCTCATCACTCCAGCTACTGACCTGAGATGTACACCCTCTGGCCGAACCAAATTGGCCATAGCCGAACCTTAGTGTGGACCATTTTCCACCTATTTGCCTAGAAACCCTTCACTTACCCTATGTTGTAACTTCCTCCATCATGTTCTACCTTGTAGCCTTACCTTTTCCAGACCTATACCTGATCCAAACCAAGTACAAATCTGACCTAATTGATCCCCTAGGCCATGCAAACAAGTAGAGAAAGCAAGGCAAAAAGTTTCGTATTCAAACTGCTTTTTGTTTCAAAGTTATTCAAATTCAATCGTATTGATTTTTAAATATTATTTTGGTTTTGTTTTTGGGTTGTAACACAAGATCTATAACTTGGATCTCGCTCTCCACTCAAGTTCATAGCTTTGTCATTGTGTTCTGGTTTGTGTTGTGTCATTTGAACTTGCATCTCCAGCAAAAGAGGTGAGTAAATCTCACTAGACATTTATACTTATGCAATTGTGAAACGACAACAATTGAATGTGTAGAATTTTATATGATGTTATAACTACCTGTGATGATTTATTTATATGCTGTTAAACCTGTTTAATTACCTGTCATATCATCTGTTACTGTTATATATTGTATACTGTTCATTCTATATCTGTTTATCACACTACAAGTTCCCTGTTAGTATAGAATCACTATGGGTTGAAATGATACATACCCGAACGGACTTTAGAATAGGGAAAAACCGTTATGGGCTGAAATGATAGGCCTGAACGGTTTTATTTATTTTATTTAACTTGGGATTGCGGGTTTGAAATGATAGAACCTAGATTTTTCTTTGTAAACTGCGGATTGAAATGATACATATCCGTATCACTTGACCTAGGTTATAAAACTATATACAGACCCGTGGCTAATTTTTAAAGTGTTTTGAATTATTTTTAAGTACTTTAAAAATGTAAATTTATGAAAATTTGATTTAAATAGATTTTTAAATGGTTTGAATAAAGAATTTATGATTTTTCTATAAGTTAAAAATGTTGAATAAATGACTAGTTAAAGTGAATTTTTGGAAATATAACTTAAGTTGGAAAACTTGGAATTTTGGCTTAAAATGAAAATTAAGTTATATAAATAAGATGGAAATTTAACTTTATTTGGAAAATGGGAAATATGATAATTTGATTTAAATTTGAATTTAAATAATTTAATAAAGTATTATTGATTTTTCTATGAACTAAAATGGTTAAATGAATGAATGCTTAAATGTGAAATTTTAAATATAACTTGACTTGGAAATAGGAAATTTGGTTTTAATTAAATGTTTAAATTAATTAAATAAATTGGAAATTTAGTTTAATTTGTGAAATGGTAATTTGAAGATGTAAGTGTTAATAAATTATAAAAGGTAAAAATGGGAAAATTGTACATTTGGATTTGTTAAGTAAAATTATTGGAAATTTGGATTTTTCTGTAAATGTTTCTTTATGAAAATCATAAGTTAAAAGAGTATTTTTAATGAACATTTTGAATGGTAAAACATGATTTTTATAATGTTAAAATGGTTTAAAATGAATTTTATTATTGGCTGGAAATACACTAAAATCTGGAAATGACTTTTAATAGCATTCAGAAATGTTGTAGTTGTTGTAGTAAATGTAAAGGCTAAAGAACTTAATAAAGGGCTATTACAGCAGTTCTGTAAACTGCTGTAGCTGCATGCTGTCTTTGCTGAAATTAAGTAAAACCCTTGTTTTTGAACCTGAGCTATTACAGCATTTCTAGAAATGCTGTCTTTGCTGTTTTAAACTAAATTTCAACTAAAATGAGATATAACAGCAGTTTTTAAAGTGCTGTCTTTGCTGAATTAAAATGTTTTCTAGTATAACCTATAACAGCTTTTTCTAGATGCTGTGAAAGGCTGAAATTTTCAATGTTTATGGGTTTTGACTTAGTAAATGAACTCAGAATGGTTTGAAACTTTGGAAATTGAATACTTGACTTGAAAGAATAATAACTTCACTTTTAAATGGTTAAATGAACTAATTTAATTGGAATATAAACTATTTAAAGTGTGATTTGATAGAAAAATAAATGAATGATATTTTGGAATTTTAAAATGTATTTTATTTGATAAATGGGATTTGAATTCAAATAATGATTGAAAGGAAGTTTTGAAAAGATATGACATTTTGATAAATTGAAATGGTTTGGAAATGATTTAATTTTTATTTTGATAAAGATTTGGATTTGAAATGATATTTAGTATAAAATATTGTTTTGAAATACTATAACCACGGGTATACTTCTCTGTATGTCATTTGATTTCCTGATGATGGCTGTGATGCACATTAACACTGTTAGTTGCATGGTTTATTTCGATATGGACATTTCTGTGATATTGTTATTACCGTTTAATTGATGGTTTTTATGGATCCTTAAAGGATGGGCAATCCCAAGCATCCTCTAAGTTATTATGCATTGCTATTACAGTTCACTTGAGTTGGTTAACATTATATAAGTATATATGTCCTGACTCGAGTGTTTTGTGTTTTACTTTACGCTCGGGTCAGCCTGAGAATCACAGCTTTGGATTCACCTTCTGGAGCTAGAGTTTTGTTGGAGCTTATCTGTCTATCGGTTCATCGACTTCTATTCCAGTTATTTCCTATTCAGTATTGTCTCTGTATTATTGACTTATGTATCCTGACTTCTATTGTATCTATTTTGACTATGAGATTTTATATATGTTTGAGAGTTGTATATAGTAGCTTCATGAACTACTATGGTATTTTATTTCCGCTGCGAGTTATTTTGATATTTCTGTGTATGTGATTCTGTGAATGATTTTATTTGCTCCAAATTTTATTACAATCTATTATTTTGAATTATTCAAGTCAAACATGTTTGGATTATTGTCGATTTGAGTGGTCCAAAATAGTGGGTCGTTACAAAAACATTATTATACGATGATATGCAAAATAATTGAATCAATTCTGAATTACCCATACCCATTCATTTTGACTATCTTTCATAATTATAATTTCTAGGATTACTATTAACCTAATAATTTTCATGGGATGACTAATAACCGGCTAAACATTTAAGGATTCCCTATCCAATTATATAGTTTTTATGGGATCACTATGAATCTATTGGTACTTCAATATCATTTCGTTTATCCTAGTTTTCATGGTATGACTAGGAACCTATTAACTAACTGTCAATATCTTTCTTTTACCCTAGTTTTCATGGGCTAACTAGGAACCTATTGACTATCTATCAATATTGCATTTTCTTATTCGGATATAGTTTTCATAGGCTTACTATAAACCAGTCTAACTGACATCTTCAATTTTACATACTTTTCATGGGCTAACTATGAACCTATTGGCCCTTGCCAATATCGTTTTCCTTACACAGTTTTCATGGGCTTACTGTTAACCTATTGGCCCCTGCCAGTTTCTTTTATTTATATTCACTACTAGGTCAACCTAACTGGTTATTCTACCTTTTTCCAAAGTATAGTTCTGGATTCATCACAAAGTGAATATATACATACATGGAGAAGCAAACAATAAACTTGGTTAATTCTTTTATCCCATTAGGACTTCTTCATAAATTCCATTTCAAAATACTTTATTCGTTAATATGCCATGGTTTTGCTTTTAAATGAGACCGGGTTATTTATTTTGAAAACTAAACCTTCGAAACCTTGCTTTCAACCTCACTGGATAGTCTCCTTCGAAATCATATATCTCTTTTCAAAACATTAGGCTCCTGTCTTTAAAAAAACTTTAAAGTCTTTCTTTCGAAACCTTTCGAATATAATAAAATGTTACTTATTAATTATTAGAAGCATAGCTTTGAAACCATTGGAAGTATCTCTTCCTAAAACATTGAAAGTCCCCCTTTTGACATTATTGGAATTACCTTTAAAAATATCATTTGGATCCAAGATAATATATAAACGAAAGTATCTCTTTCATAACCATTACTTATCATATAAAAATATTGGGGAATTTATAATGGCACTGAAACCATCCCTTTCGACAGAGTCGAAAGCATACATTTAAAATTTTGAAGTATAGCTTCAAAACCCCTTTTGAAACCATTGCCTTTGAAACCCTTAACCCTTTCGATAGCATTTAGAAAGCGGCTTAATATGGCTTTAAAACAAATAATACCTTTCGACAACATTGATGACTTCAATACACTCGGAAGGCAAAGGAATCGGCGGCAGGGCTTCGACCAGGTCGGAACCCCTTCTTTCGAAAGCATTGATTTGTAATTAAAGGAACTTTTTCAAAACCCCTTTTTCTTTAAAACAGTAACCCCTTCGAAATCCATAATAAAACTACTTTCGAAAACATACGTATCGACTAAGTCGAAAGCTTAGTAAAACAAAGACAGTCGCTTATCTTTTTAAAACAAGTTGAGGTAACGACCCCATCGAAAGCTATGCTTTCGACACCATACTTTTCGCCTTTCTCCAATCCACTACGCATTACCTAGATGATACCCTGTGTATTTAATTTAGCTTAAAGGGTTTTTGACATAGTCGAAGGCGAAAGGTACTTTGAATAGAGGCGAAACCTGTTTTTCTGGGTTAAATACTAAATTAAGCAACTTATATAAACTAACCTGCCTACGTGTACATTTCTTATTGGCTGCCTTAACTTTTCCCATGCTTTTCAAAACTAACCGCCTTTTTATTTTGGATAAGTATCAAACTTAAAATTTTGCAGATAAAACCTTTCTTTTAATTTACACGTAAATCATTTTGATCCTCTTCTCAAGATAATTTATTTTGTATAACAAATCACTGAAGAAAAATCCCTAAAAATTACAGAAATTTACTTTGATCATGTTATCTAATGTATCAAAATTTCAGACCCCAATTCTCAATATATTTTCTGAAATAAATTTATAAACCCAACGTGCTATATTTTCATTCAAAAATTCATAGTAACCTTTCCAAAGCTTGGAAAATTATCAAACTTAAAACCCAACTCTAAAATCATGTTTTGCATGACATAATTTTTCCATGGCATTTAAACGTCAATATCACACGGTTTTGGTCTAAAACCATATGAACTATCATTTAAACAATCTTGTTTAAATTTAAACAAACCATAATTCAAGCATACCATCATCAAACAACACATACACGAATTTAAACTTAAATCCGAAACATATATTCAACAAATAGAGATGAAAATTACTATTCACCTTAATCTTTGATAAGGAAAATGGATTGAGATGAGTTTGATTCCCCCTTTTACTTTCTCTTCTTTTTCTTTGAATTTCCTTTTCTTCTTTTTTCTAATGGCCGGCCTAATCTTCTTTTCTTATGTTTTTATTTTTATGACAAAATGAACATGAGTGCGAATGGTTTTAAGGGTAAACATATGTATATAAAGGTAAGGTTAGATGTAGCTAAATTCCATTATACCCTTTCATAATTTAATTTGTCCATAAACCATTCTTTAGCCCAATTAAATTAATAAGCATGACCACTTATAATTATTTAAATCTCAACCCCCTTATCACTTAACATTTATATTATTCTATTTAATTTATCTAATTAAATTTCCTAAATAATGTTATTTAAAATTAGGGGTGTTAAAATTATGTACACAGTATTGACGCAAAGCAATCAACACATATAATTTCTAGAACAGAACAATACACAATACGGAGTAAATGCAATGGAGAGCAACAAAATGCTAGTCTAATGCTCCCCATCATCAAATTTACATAACATAGTCAAATAGATGTACCATCATAAATACACGAGGCTAAAAGGTATAAAAAGAGAAACTATCATCCTAAATTGTATGCTAGCCTCCAAAGTGTCCCACAAGTCAAGGTATCTACCTTATACCTGGACCAAAAATATCTCGAACTGAACCTAGTATTATTAAATAAAACACAGGTCAGACTATGTCTAAAATACAAATGTCAAAATGTGATGGTGATAATATAACATATATCTCATATACTGTTGATCAATCTCAAGCATAATATAATTACCCAAACCATGGATTGCATCATCATCATATACAACAACATCACATGAATGAATACCATCTCACGGTAAACAACCAAACACCCATCAAATAATCATCATGCGAAATCAATCAAAGAAGGGTATGGCAAGCACCACATTATGCCATGCTTAACTCTGAGCTAAGCTCATAACAAAGAGATGGGTATGTGGTTACATTTTCTCAATATACCACTTTAGTAACGTCAAAGATCATCGTACCGATGATAGGTCTACCAATACATACACATGTTGATTATCTCACAATCTCTTGATCATAGAAATAATCGCTTTAGCCCTAAGCTGCTTCTAAAAGAAATTATAAGAGTATGTCTATTCATCACATCAATAACCACATACAAGATTTACAACCCTCATCCTGCTTCGGGAGCCTTCCTTACTTGCTCTTAGTGTTACTCTTACAGTCTTTAGTTACCTTGACAGCTATTGCGACCCAATTGGGTGTTAGAGAATGCTAAGCAATGGTTACGACCCAACAATTTCCCATAATGGTAATAGACCATTAGTATTTGTGACATTAAGGCAGTGGCTATTAACCATACAATATAGGGTATGTCACAGATTCGGGAAGTGACCTCGTAGTCAAGCCGCTTGATGCTGGCCTAATCTGGTTTTACTCCTCGTCGAATAATAGGAGTACATAATATCTAGACTCACCCTTGGCTCTCAGCCTGCTTACTCTCAGTTTGCAACGTTATGTACCAAAATAACCTATGTTACTATACCCCATGAGTGACGTCCACTTACAAGAAGTAATCATACCAGTATAGACATAGGCGTCCCATGCCACCTGGCAATACTCACCCATTTGCTTCATGCATGTAAACTACACTAATATCACCATATGACATTCTATGTAACAACTCCAGAGAATAGCCGAGGAGATAACACCGAAAGTCACATGCCAATTGGTTTTATAACCTCATTTATTCAACTTCCTCATTACACAGAAGATGTATCACACAACATCCAATTCCCTTTATAAATGAAGTTTTATCTATAAGGAAACAACTATTTATTTATTCCAAAAGCGTATAAGAGATTCCAAGAAAGAATATAGATTTTCCTTTATTTATTTAATTTCAAGATAAGGGTTTTATTCGAACACTAAATTCTCAAATCTCTTTTGAATTCGACAAATTGTGGGAAATATTCTAAAATCGTATAATAGTTATATAAAATTTATTCTATAAATTTTTATGATTTATTAGGATTTTTAAAATAATTTTTAAATCTAAAAATCAATTTTTATTTAATTAAATGAATTAAACTTCACTTATCTTATTTATAGTGCAAACTAATTCCATTTACCAAAATAACTTCACTTTTAGAGAATGCTTTATTTCTACTCTCTAAATATTATTTTGTTTTAATATATATATATATATATATAAATGAATGCAACAAGTAACCTAGAGCTTTCACTCCAGGCTACAAGCGGTCAACCGCTCGAAATTCGAGCAATCGACCACTTAGTGGTGGCCTGGAGCAAAAGCTCCAGGTTACATCACTAAGCATGTCACCGTACACCCTAAATGCCTCTCCTTCGATCAACCATACTTCGAGCATTCCCCAGAACAACGAAACACAAACCAATTCAAGCAATAATCAACACAAAGAGGATGTATTCTAGGGTTGAGAAGTATACCGTAATGGCTGTCAATGACATACAAAAAATCATTTTCAAAGAAATGCACGATACCAAAGCATAATAACACTTGCAAACATCGTATCTAAACATGGATTGTGAGTGGAAAAACGCTCACTTGAAGTTAACTAAGCTTCAATACTTTAATAGCCTTCACTGCTCCTTTTTCCTTCCCCTCTTTCACTTACTACAAATTTTCAAAGAAATCCAAACTCAATCAAATCTCAACTTCTCCTTGCCTAACGGTAAAGTGAGGTGTTGAAAGGGATATATTTTAAGTTTGGAATTTTCGGAAATTTATTTCTATTAATTTTACCTTTTCAAAGTGGAGGTTAGGATTTTGATAATTTGCTTTGAAAACTTTGAAGCTATAGAAGGATGCAAAATTGTATGCGGGATGGAGATTTGTAAGCAATATGGAGAGTTCTAGACAACTCAAAAAATAAAAAGAGAGGATATATTTTTCTAAGTGTGGAGAAATGAGCCAACTAGGCTCATTTGTATACTCTTATTTATTTATTTCTTTCCTTTTTCTTTACAAATTCATTTTCCTCCCTATTCCAATTAGCTCAAATATATAATGGAGAAATGATTATTTTCCATAATTTATCCCAATTAAATAATTATTTCTATATTTACAATTTAACGCACAATTTTGAAATAAATTATAAACTCCTTTTACAAGTGAAATAAAACCCCTTTTCTTTTGAAATAAATTCCTAATCTTATGTATTTTAGATATTTAACTTTATAAAAATTATTTAACCTATTTAATATATTTTAAAAAGTCATTTTGGCCCTTTAAAATATCTAATACTCATTTACAAACACTAAATTCACTTTAATAAATTATTTTCTTAATATATAAAATATTTTACCATAAAATTAGAAAATTGCTCCGTCTTATCCCTGTTTTAATATTTAAAACCTTTTTAATTAATTAATTCTCTATTATAAATCCTAATTAATCTCTTCTCAACTATGGGTTATTACATATCCTACGCTAATAAATATAACAAACTACCAAATCAAGATTATATCAACATTACAAACATAAGGCAATCATCATAATATGAACTCCAATCATCCTAATATCATAAATAAAGCCAAACATGAAATGGGGTATCCATAAGAATACAAATGAGCCAATTTAATTGTATACTCAATTTAAAACATTTAATTCATTTCCAAAACGTAAGTGAGTTTTGATTAGGCTAAAATCACGTTTTTAACTTTAAAAATCATTTTAAAGCATTATTTAATATATATTAGCATCTATAGTAAAGAGCGAGACAAATATCAGTTACCTATATCCAAAATATCATGAATCCCCAAGCAAATCCAAGATTGGCGGTACTTCCAGAACCCCGATGCACCCCAGATCAGCAATCTTGAAATCCCTCGATCTTCTTTGCTGATTACTCATTAATCACTTGGTTTGACTACTTAAAGTAAGGAATATGATGAATTTTTGGCTAAAGAGGAGATTGATGGAGTTTATTTTTTTTGAGAAGTGGAACAATGATTGGAGAAGGTCCCATTAACCTCACTTGTTTTTAATCTGGAAATGGGCTTTTAGGCTTAACCCAAATCTCATTAATTATCGACAAAGCATCCAAAGGCTATCTGTAACACCCTAGATTTTTAGTAACATTATTTAAGATATTTAATTAGTTGAATAAAATAAAATAAAATAATGTGTTGATTAGGGGAATGAGATTTGATTTTAATTGAAGGTAGCCGTGCCATTTAAAACAAATGAATTAAAGAAGGGTTTTAAAATGAATTAGAGGAGGGGAAAATTGGGAAAGAGGCCATTCCTATATCTATTCCCTTAGGCAGTATATTATATACATTTATTTCATTTGAATTTTTTTAAAAATAGAGGCCGACCACCATTAACAAAGAGAGGGAAAGAAGAATTAAGAAAAGCTAATCCAAATCAAATTCATCCAAATCTCAAGCTCCTTTAATCTCTAAAGCTACGGTGAATAATATTTACATCTCAAATTTTTATTAATTTCAGTTTTAAGATTAAATTCGAATGTTTTGCATTGAGTTGCCATGTTTTTGAATTATGGAATGTTAATATATACTTGTTGATGATTTATACATGTTCATATTGATTTTTATGATATGTTTTAAGGTAAAACCTTATTAAATGACATCTTTATGCCTTGCGAATTTTAATATAGATCAGGAATATATTTTGGAGATGGGTTTCAATTTTCAGAATTTTTGGAATTAATGTGGATTTTATATGAATTTTCTTGTAAAGAAAATGATATTTTGGGTTATAAATTATTTATGGGTAAATAGTTTATTCTTTAGGTCTGAAATGTTAATATGTTAGAAAACATATATAATTTGATTTTTTGGAATTTTTCCTAAGAGTTTTGATAAGTATTTAAAATTATTTAAGGTATGGG
This sequence comes from Allium fistulosum, assembly GCA_030737815.1. NCBI lineage: Eukaryota > Viridiplantae > Streptophyta > Magnoliopsida > Asparagales > Amaryllidaceae > Allium > Allium fistulosum. The sequence continues at coordinate 1,533,701,641 of CM060902.1, forward strand.
ACTTAAATATTTTATATATTTTATAAAGGAGAAAGGGGCTTTTTCTAAAAAAAATTTGAATTTGTTAAAAATGGCAGCACTTTTGAAAAGTAATATGGCAACCAATCAGATTTAGACAAACAAGGCAGGTTAGGTACAAAAGAAATAGTTTAAAAGTACAAATAAAATAGCTTTTTCACTGTTTCGTCTCCTTCGGCACCTATGTTCCACCTCCTTACTACCCTTTCGACACATTCGAAACCAATGCACATGGTATCAGTGAACTGGTACGTAGTGAATTGGAAGAATGAGAGAGGTATAGGGTCGAAACCATGGGGTTTCGAAAGGGATGAAGCTTTGTTTTGTTTTAAAGGAAAAATACGCCTGGTTGCTTTTGACTAAGATACTTTCAACTTGGTTGGGTTTCGACTAAGTCAAATGGTTTAAAAAGAAATGGTTTCGATTGGGTTGCATCTTTATTTTAAAGTAAATACTTTCGACTAATTCAAAACACCTAGTTGTAGCCTTTTTACCTTTCGACCCAGTTGGTTTCGAAGGGGTTACTTGTTTTTTAAAATTTGCCCACTTCTCAATTTAAGGGTTGGTTTCGAAACCATCACTTCATTACTTAGGAAATGGTTTCGAAACAGTTGCTTTTGACATAAATGATTTTAAAGGCCCTTTTTCTTTTGTTTGAAGTTTAACCTAAATTTGTTTCGAAAGAGATGGTTTTTCAAAGGGGTTTCGAAGTAGTTAACTTCGAAAGGTTTCCACATGTTTAAATTGAACCCATACGCATTCGAAAGGTTTATATTTAATACTTTCAAAAGGTTTTAAAAGAGTTTTCCGAGGGTGGTTCCCCAGAGGTTTCGAAGGAGTCGAAAGAAGTTGTTTTCTGATGGTTTCGAATGGTTTAGAAAGGAAATGTTTCCCAATGGTTTTGAAAGGCAATATTTAAAGGCTTTTAAAAGAAAGATGTCTAAGGTTTTAAAGCTTTCAAAAGGAAGATTTCCAAAGGTTTCGAAAGTGTTTTGAGAATAGTTTCGAAAGAAGGTTTTGGCCATTCGGCCTAGATAAAAGAAATGGTTTTACATAGTTTCAAAAGGGTTACTTTCAGTGGTTTCGAATGGGTTGTTTAATGGGTTTAAACAAAGGTTTTTAATATAATGAATAGGCAGAATACCCAAAGTGTTTTCAAGTTATAAAGGACTTTAACTTCTTTTAAAAGGATAGGTAATCCATATTGAATATCATCAATATTATTTTGAATAAAGTATATATAACATGGAAAAATAGCTTAGGATAAAGCTAAAGATATATTTTCTTTGTGTATGTATGATTTATAAGACCAAATCATTTTGAAAAGGTTTTTACGGAAAATTTCAAAGGGTAGTTGACCCTTAGGAAATGACTCATATTAGAAGACCAGATAGGACTTGTGTAGGGTCGCGCCCTATGCTCATTAGCTATTAACCCCTAGCTAATTTAGTCTGGAATTCCAGTGTGTAGGGCCTAGTCGTAGGTAAGAATAAAATGTTGGTTACACACAGAACGAAATATTGATGTATAGATGTAGGTTGTTGGTAAGCCACAAAACCATGAGGATCAGTAGACCCTTGAAGATGTAAGTTAAGGACAAACCATCCAGAAGTTTTGTCAAACAGTTGTTTAGACTATTTGATATGGTATCTGGTGGGCCCGAGTCAGCCAAAGGGCAGTCGGCCCAGATTTCGGACAGTTAATCCATTTATTACCTGTATATTGCATAACAGATCTTGATATTATTTTATTATCATAATCAGTTTGATTAACTAGTTTGGTTATAGGAAAGGATTTGCAAAATATATCTTTTGAAAAAGTATAATAGTGAAGGCAAACCCATTTCGCTAAGCGACGTGGACTCACTCAATATTGGTAAACTGAGATGTAACAAAATTATTCACACCAGGCTTTATGTCTGACTCGAAGTTTTTGTTTCCCCTTAAACTCTCAAGTGCTCAAAATTGATTTGAGTAAGCTGAGGGTTTAGGTTTTCAGGTTTTCATAGTTTTGGCGAATAAAGCTTCCGGAGATGAGCAGGTGGCTGATGGATAGCTAATTTAGGACTACAGTTCTTTTGTTTTATTTCCGCTGTGCATCAAGTCAAATATGACTATACTTTGATCATCCAAGGGAGCATCGTCATATGTCGCTCTTGGTGTATTATTGTAAATCATAATTGATCATTGCCTGCAGTATGTTTTGGGGATTTTGTAACTTGTATATGATATTGTTTTGAAATGTAATCAGCTAAATGTTGTTTTTCTTGAAATATGTGATTTTGTTCATATTCAAGTGCTTCTTATATTATGTAGACCATTAGCATTGCCGTGTTTTGTCACCAGAATTTAATACTATAGATGATTGCAGCATCTGTAGCGCTTAGCTTTTGGCCTCTAGACACAGGATGTTACAACTTGGTATCAGAGCATAGGTTTCTAATTTTTTTTAACTAAAAATGATTTTGAAAACAAAATCCTAAGGAATTAAAGAAAGATTGGGGTTTGGGATAACGCTATGATAATGTACTTGTATTTGTTATATATAAGTATACACTTTATCTCTAGTCTCATATCTTTGATTAGGTTGTCTTTCTATATCTCATGAGTTTTGAATACAGATATGGAAGGTAGAAGAGGAAGAGTTAACCCAGGAAGGGGAAGCATCGAAGGGAATGCCGGACCTAATGCCAGGAGAAACCAAGGTCAGACACATGTATAAAATATAAGTGTTAGGGTCCCGCAAGTCGGAATGGAAGCTATGTATCAGTTCTTCGTGTATATGGTGCAGGCAGGTGTTGCTGCAGGAGTAGGAGGAGGAGTTCCGAAGGTTCCAGTTGTTCGAGATTATGCTAAACTGAGTGGAGATTATGTTAAGCTCAGAGGGAAGCCATTTATTGGAACTGAGGATGCCATCGAAGTGGAGAACTAGTTATTACACTGCGAAAGGATTTTTGCAGATTTGAGGCTCAATGATGAGTAGAAGAGGAGGTTGGCATCTAGACAGCTTCCGGGAGCTGAATTGTTTTGGTGGAACAGTGTAACAGTGGTAGTAGATGAGGAAGAGATGGTATGTGTAGAATTCAAAAGGAGGTTCCATGAGAGGTTCATGTCACCTATGGCACAGTCATCTTTGATCAGGAAGTTCGCTGAGTTAGAGCAAGGGGAGATGTCAGTTGTGGAGTATGCCAGAAGGTTTGAGGAGTTAGCTCAGTATGGTTATAATACTATTGATACTGTGATGAAGAGGAATGAGAATTTCATCAGGGGGTTGAAGCCTAAGTTAGCCAGGGATACTTTACAACATATCAGAGATCCTTGTGATGTGGTTGTGGAGATGGCAATGAGGCAAGAGGTGGTTGTTGAGTCTCTAGAGAAGAATATGGCTAAGGATGTCCAGGTTGGGCAGGGCCTGAAGAGGAAGTTCTTTCCCAAGAAAGGTGCTCAGAAGAGTGGAGTAGCCAAGTGGGGGAAATATGAGATTGTTTGCTTCAAGTGCGACAAGAACGGGCACTTTGCTAATGAGTGCCGTGCTGGGAAGGTGAAGGATGTCGCTGGGAGGAAGAATGTCAGGTGCTTCAATTGTGACCAGATAGGCCTATAAGAACCAGTGTAAGGAGCCCGCTAAGGATGGAAAAGGCAAGATTTATGCATTGGAGCCTGCTGCTTCTAAGCTAACAGCTTAGGAGAAGGGAAAAGCAGTTCTAGGAGGAACGCTTCAGATTCATGGTATGTCTGTTAGCATTTTATTTGATACTGGTGAATCGTATTCTTTTATATCTAGATGTTTGATAGATAAGCTTAACCTTGAACCCACATATTTAGTTACTTCCTTGCGGGTTGTAAATCCAATAGGAGGGTATGCAACTCTAGGGTTGAGATATGACCAGTTAGAGTTTTACCTGTTAGGTCATCTTTTTGTTTGCAGTTTGCATGTGTTTGATTTTATGGGGTTTGGGATCATTATTGGGATGGATTGGTTAAGTGAGTACGATGCTAGGGTATTTTGCCAGGATATGAAGATATCTCTTAGACACGCTGATTGTAGCGACAAAATTGTTTATGCCGTAGAAGGTTCTTGCAGTGAGATGTTTGCCTTGTTGGGCGCTACGGAATCGGAAGACGAGTTTTCGCGGTTAGAGAATTCACAGATGTTTTTGAGCCTGCAGTTGGATTGCCGCCAAAGCAAGCCATTGAGTTTTGGATAGATTTGGTTCCGGAAGCAGAACCAGTGAGAAGGCCGTCGAGCAGGATGACCTCTTCAGAGATGGAGCTGAAGGTGCAGTTGGTGGATTTAGAGGGCAAGAGTTTTATCAGGCCGAGTAGTTTGCCTTAGGGTGCGGCAGCAGTATTTACTAAGAAGACGGACAGATCGTTGAGGCAATGTATCAATTACCGTAAGTTGAATGAGAGGACGATAAAGAATCGATATCCATTGCCCAGGATTGATGATTTGTTCGACCAGTTGAGTGGAGCAAAGGTATTATCTCAGTTGGATTTGGCAACAAGGTTCCATCAGCTCAGGGTAGCAGAGGATAGTATACCTTTGACGACATTCAGGACCAAATATGGGTCATATGAATTATTAGTTCTGCCATTTTGACTGATGAATGCGCTAGCTTTCTTTGTGGATTTGATGAACCGGATTTTTTGAGAGCACTTGGATAGGTTCGTATTGGTTTTCATAGATGACATCTTGATATACTCTAAGGATGAGAAAGAGCATGAAGTTCATCTTAGAGTGGTGCTTGAGATGCTGAGGCAGCATCATCTGAAAGCGAAGTTTTTGAAGTGTCACTTCTGGAAAAAGGAAGTGAAGTTTCTTGGTCATGTATTCTTAGAGGAAGGGTTGTCAGTAGATCTGACTAAGATTGAGGTAGTTAATAGTTAGAAGAGACACGAGAGAGTAACCGAGATAAAGAGTTTCCTTGGGTTGGGTGGTTATCATCAGAGATTCATTAAGAATTTTTCACGAATAGCAGCACCGATGACCAAGCCGACGAGGAAGGATGTGAAGTTTGTGTGGACCGATAAGTGTGAGGAAGTATTCCAGAATTTGAAACACTTATTAACCCATGCACCTGTGTTGGTGGTTCCAAAGGGGAATCATGATTTGGTAGTTTATACCGACGCGTGTGGAAAAGGATTAGGAGTTGTGCTGATGCAGAGAGGTAAAGTGATTGCCTATGCTTCTAGACAACTTAGACCACAAGAGGTCAGATATCTGATGCATGATTTGGAATTAGCTGCAATGATTTTTGCTTTGAAGGTGTGGAGACATTACCTTTTGGGAGAAAGGTTTGAGCTATATATAGATCATAGTCACTGAAGTATTTGTTCTCTCAAAAGGAGCTGAACATGAGACAACATATGTGGTTAGATTTTATAGCCGCTTATGATTTTGGGATTGAGTACACACTAGGGAAGGGCAATAAGTTTGTAGATGCACTTAGAAGGAAACATCAGAATGCAGCGTTAGCGATGATTGCTGAGTGGAAATATTTGGAAGCTTTAGCATATTGCAGAGTGCAATGGAGATCCGAGTTTAGGTCTAGTAGCGATACAGTTGTATTATCTTGTTTGGAAGTTCAACCAGTGTTTATCGAGCAGATTGCTTCTAAGAATATGGAGGACCCAGTGTTAGCCGAACGAATCAGGAAGCTAAGAGAAGGAACCGAGAGGATGACTTAAAAGATTTCAATCTTGACTAGAATGGGTGGTTGAGAAAGAAAGGAAGATTATGTGTTCCAAGTGTGGGAAACATAAGAAAAGAAGTCTTGGAGGAATGCCATCATTCGAAGTTCACCATTTATCCAGGAGATACTAAGATGTATAAGGATATGAAGAGGGGTTTCTTCTGGGAAGGTATGAAGCGGGATATTGGTTTGTGTGTGAAGCAGTGCATGATTTGCTAGCAGGCAAAGGCCGAACACCAGAAGCCAAGTGGGTTGCTTCAGCCATTAGACATTCCAGTGTGGAAGTGGGATTCTGTTTCTATGGACTTCATTGACGGGTTGCCAAGGTCGAACAGAGGAAATGAAAGTATATGGATCATAGTGGATAGATTGACCAAGAATGCCCATTTCTTTCCAATTAGGCCAACCAGGACGACACCTGTTTTTACAAGGTTGTTCATGAAGCTGTGCAGTTAAAGCGCTCGGCAGATTCAAAGCGGTGGAGGTGCAAAAAGTCATAGCGGGGATACAGCGAGGATATAGCGGGATAGCAGATGGCTTTAAAATAGCATATAAAACTCGTACTTAATGTTTTTACGAATATATAAATGGCAATTAAATGAAAAATTATCATTCAATTGAATTGTAACTAATACATAAATAATTTTTAAATAAAAACATGTGCGAATATACTTTAAATAAACGTAAAACTGTTATATAACATAATTGAATTTAGTAGAATATTAGAGTATTTTCATTTCTGAAAATATATTAAAAATTAAATCAAATAAATTAGTTTCATAATTTTTATAATGTATAAATTGAATTTTTCAATTCATTTTATTAAAGAAGATATAGCGGGAATAGCGGAATATAGCGGAAATAACGGGATATAGCGAAAATAGCGGGGATTAAAGCAGAAAGGCTATATTGTGGGGCTATATGGAAAAATCGTAGCGGCAGAAACCCGCTACGAGATATAGCGGGGTTATAGCGGGGCAATAGCGGGGCATTAACTACACAGTCATGAAGAATGTGGTTAGATTGCATGGAGTTCCTAGCAGTATAGTTAGTGACAGAGATCCCTTGTTTACTAGCGAGTTTTGGAAGAGTCTGTAGGAAATTTTGGGAACCAAGCTTAAGATGAGCACCGCTTACCATTCGTAGACAGATGGGAAAACAGAAAGAGTTAACAAGATCTTGGAAGATTTGTTAAGAGCTTGTGTTCTAGATTTCGAGGGATCATTGGAAGACCATCTGCATCTAGTTGAGTTTTCGTATAACAACAGTTATCAAACTAGTATTGGGATGGCACCGTTTGAAGCTTTGTATGGAAGGCCATGCAAATCTCCCGTTTGCTGGCTAGAGACTAGGGATAGGTTGATTCTTGGTCTAGATTTGGTTAGAGAAGCTGTAGAATGATTGAGGTCATTCTGGCTAGAATGAAGGAGGCTCAGTCTAGGCAGAAGAGTTATGCATATAAGAGATGAAAATATTTCGAGTTCTCAGTTAGAGGCCAGGTTTTCGTCAATGTATAACCGATGAAGGGTGTGATTAGATTTGGGAAATCAGGGAAGTTATTACCGAGATTCGTTGGACCTTTTCCTATTGTTGAGAGGATCGGGAAACTCGCATATGGAGTTGAGTTACCGAGCAGTTTAGCAGGTGTCCATGATGTTTTTCATGTTTCTCATCTCAGGAACTGTGCTAGAGACCCGGAGACTGCTATTGCACCGACAGTGCTAGATGATTTAGTGGTAGAACCGGATTTGACCATAGTGAGAAAGCCAGTTCGCATTGTTGCGAGAGATGAGAAGAGGCTTAGAACCAAGACAGTCAGATTAGTCAAAGTCTAGTAGAGTGACGATGACAGGGATTGTACTTGGGAGGTTGATAGTAGGATTAGAGATACTTATCCTGACTTGTTTGATGGTATGTTTTACCTTCTTGTTTGATTTATTATATGCCTTATCATAATTTCGAGGACGAAATTCTTTAAGGAGGGGAGTCTGCAACACCCCGGATTTTTGGTAACATTATTTAGGATATTTAATCAGTTGAATTAAATAAAATAATGTGTTGATTAGGGGATTGAGATTTGATTTTAATTGAAGGTAGCTGTGCCATTTAAAACAAATGAATTAAAGAAGGTTTTAAAATGAATTAGAGGAGGGGTAAATTGGGAAAGAGGCCATTCCTATATCTATTCCCTTAGGCCGTGTATTATACAAGTTCATTTCATTTGAAATTTTTAAAAAATAGAGGCCTGCCACCATTAACAAGGAAAGGAAAAAGAAGAATTAAGAAAAGCTAAAGGAAAAGCTAATCCAAATCAAATTCATCCAAATCTCAAGATCCTTTAATCTCTAAAGCTAAGGTGAATAATGTTACATCTCAAACTTTTATTGGTTTCGGTTTTAAGATTAAATTAGAATATTTTGCATTGATTTGCCATGTTTTTGAATGATGGAATGTTTATATATACTTGTTGATGATTTATACATGTTCATATTGATTTTTATGATATGTTTTAAGGTAAAACCCTATTAAATGACATCTTTATGCCTTTCGAATTTTAATATAGACCAGGAATAATATTTTGGAGATGGGTTTCAATTTTCAGAATTTTTCAAATTAATGTGGATTCTATATGAATTTTCTAGTAAAGAAAATGATATTTTGGGTAATAAATTATTTACGGGTAGATAATTAATTATTTTGGTCTAAAATTTTTATATGTTAGAAAACATATATAATTTTATTTTCTGGAATTTTTCTAGATTTTTCCTAAGAGTTTTGATAAGTATATAAAATTATTTAAGGTCTGGGACTTAAATGTTTTATATATTTTATAAAGGAGAAAGGGGCTTTTTGTAAAATAAATTTGAATTTGTTAATTCTGGAAAATGGCAGCACTTTTGAAAAGTAATATAGCAACCAATCAGATTTAGACAAACAAGGCAGGTTAGGGACAAAAGAAATAGTTTAAAAGTACAAATAAATAGCTTTTTCACTGTTTCATCTCCTTTGGCACCTAGGTTCCGCCTCCATGCTACCCTTCCGACACAGTCGAAACCAATGCACATGGTATCAGTGAACTGGTACGTAGTGAATTGAAAGAAGGCGAGAGGTATAGGACCAAAACCATGGGGTTTCGAAAGGGATGAAGCTTTGTTTTGTTTTAAAGGAAAAATACGCATGCTTTCTTTCGACTAAGATGCTTTCAACTTAGTTGGGTTTTAACTAAGTCAAATGGTTTAAAAGGAAATGGTTTCAATTGGGTTGCATCTTTGTTTTAAAGTGAATGCTTTCGACTAAGTTGAAACACCTAACTTCCGCCTTTTTACCTTTCGACCCAGTTGGTTTTGAAGGGGTTACTTATTTTCTAAAATTTGCCCACGTCTCAAATGTTTTCGAATGGGTGGTTTCGACACCATCACTTTATTACTTAGGAAATGGTTTGGAAATAGTTGCTTTCGACATAAATGATTTGAAAGGCCCTTTTTTCTTTTGTTTGAAGTATAACCCAAATTGGTTGCGAAAGAGATGGTTTTTCAAAGGGGTTTTGAATTAGTTAACTTCGAAAGGTTTCCACATGTTTCAAATTGGACCCATGTGCTTTCGAAAGGTTTTAAAAGTGGTTTCAAAGGGGTGGTTCCCCAGAGGTTTCGAAGGAGTCGAAAGGAGTTGTTTTCGGATGGTTTCGAAAGGCAATATTTAAAGGTTTTTAAAAGAAAGGTGTCTAAGGTTTTAAAGCTTTCAAAAGGAAGATTTCCAAAGGTTTCAAAAGTGTTTTGAGAACGGTTTCGAAAGAATGGTTTTGGCCATTCGACCTAGATAAAAGAAAGGGTTTTACATGGTTTCGAAAGGGTTACGTTCAGGGGTTTTGAATGGGTTATTTAAAGGGTTTAAACAAAGGTTTCGAATATAATGAATGGGCAGAATAACCAAAGTGTTTTCAAGTTATAAAGGACTTTTACTTCTTTTAAAAGGATAGGTAATCCTTATTGAATATCATTAACATTATTTTGAGTAAAGTATATATAACATGGCAAAATAGCTTAGGATAAAGCTAAAGATATATTTTCCTTGTATATGTATGATTTAAAGGACCAAATCATTTTCAAAAGGTTTTGAAGGAAAATTTTAAAGGGTAGTTAACCCTCAAGAAATGACTCAGATGAGAAGACCTGATAGGACTTGTGTAAGGTCGTGCCCTATGCTCATTAGCTCTTAGCCCCTAGCTAATTTAGTCCAGAATTCCAGTGTGTAGGGCTTAGTCGCAGGTAAGACTAAAATGTTGGTTACATACAGAATGGAATATTGATGTACATATGTAGGTTATTGGTAAGCCACAAAACCATGAGGATTAGTAGACCCTTGAAGATGTAATTTAAGGACGGACCGTCCATAAGTTTTGGCTAACAGTTGTTTAGACTATTTGATATGGTATCAGGTAGGCTCGAGTCAGCCAAAGGGCGGTCAGCCTAGATTTCATACAATTAGTCCATTTATTACCTATATATATATAGCATAACGGATCTTGCTATTATTTTATTATCATAATCAGTTTTTTTAACCAGTTTGGTTGCAGGAAAGGACTTGCAAAATATATGTTTTGAAAAAGGATATTAGTAAGGGGAAACCCATTCCGCTAAGCGGCATGGTCTCACTCAATATCAGTAAACCAAGATGTAACAGAATTATTCACACCAGGCTTTATGTCTGACTCGAAGTTTTTGTTTCCGCTTAAAGTCTCGGGTGCTCAAAATTAATTTGAGTAGGCTAAGGGTTTAGGTTTCATAGTTTTGGTGAATAAAGCTTCTGGAGACGAGTAGGTGGTTGACGGATAGCTAATTTAGGACTACAGTTCTTTTGTTTTGTTTCCGCTGTGTATTAAGTCAAATATGACTATATTGCTTTGATCATCCAAGGGGGCATTGTCATATGTCGCTCTTGGTGTATTATTGTAAATTATAATTGGTCATTGCCTGAGATACGTTTTGGTGATTTTGTAACTTGGATATGATATTGTTTTGAAATGTAATCAGCTAAATGTTGTTTTTCTTGAAATATGTGTTTTTGTTCATATTCAAGTGCTTCTGATATTGTGGATAACGTTAGCATTGTCGGGTTTTGTCACCAAAAGTTAATACTATAGATGACTACAACATCTGTAGCACTTAGCTTTTGGTCTCTAGACACGAGATGTTACACTATCTAAACTTTAAACAGCCATATCTCCTAAACAATAGTTCCAAAAGGCTATTATTATAACTTACAGAAACAGAAACTATAATATCATTAGTTTTGAAGTGGTTTTAGACCTAAATTTAGTTCCTATCAAAATTTATAAGCCTTACAAATTTCAAAGTCAAAACCATCTAATAAAATTATGTAGGGCCAAAAGTGTAACTACTCAACATTATCCGAAGTTATAGCCAAAAATGATCTAACACAGATTGAAATTTTTTATTTTATGATCCTTCGATACGTAAATACGAGTTTTTACAGCATCTGTAGTGCTGCACCATGAGGATGCACAAGCCAATTAATGCTCTATCCCATGACGGAAGCATCAACAAACAAATGGCTTGACCACCCATGACATGGCCCCTGCTCATCCCTCCATTGGGATAGTGCACTAGTGCCAAGATGGGTACAGTTACCCAAGAAGTAAACCCAATTTCGGCATTCGTAGTATTGCCTACCTCTAACATCTAAGGTGGCCCCATTGTAGCTATAACCGACCATCAATGGCCCACTTATAGCTACTCAAAAAGCAGATAGAAAACATGCATGCCCGATATCCTAAGAAAGACTCCCCCTCGCAACTCATGCTCTCCAATATATGCTACCGAAGAACAGATGGCCTCAACAAACGAATAAGCCTGCTGTTCACTTGCTCTTTTTTTATTTACTTATTTGTTATGAAATACATAAATGTCGGAGTCTACATGTTTTCTCACTAAAGTCGAGGGCCGCTAGAGCCGCTTGACACAAATAATAATAATAATAAAAGTAAACATGAAAAATGGGCATGTATGTGGATTATTAGTAGGAGTGTAACAAGTAACACAGAATATAGTAACAAAAGTAGTCGAGTCCGAACATAGTTTTTATTATATCACAAAGCTTTTCATTACAAGAGATTGGGGCTTTGCTCGACCAACAAGTTATTATAACAAAACAAAAACAAAAAAGTAAAAAGATAACCATTTACTTCGCTTCTCAATGAGGAGGAAGTTGTTAGATGACTTGACAATCATCGTCGTTTTGCGTCATTACCTTGTCCACCTCTTAAAAACTTCCATGGGAAATCTGGTGGGGATGTAGGTCAAGGATGTGATCTGTGTATGGTTCAAACCTAGTGGGGGAGTCCAACCATTAGCGACATCTCCGCTGCTACCACATAGTGAGCTTTGGCATAATAGTCTGGAGGGAGGAATCCTACGACCAAAGGGAGGTGGTAGTTGGCACCAAATATCATTTTAAGCATGTATGTTAGCCTGTTATTCCATGCCTTATCTTAGTATTCGCTCACTGCTCCCTATTCCCTTGAGTTGCGCAGCCTAAATGTTGTTGAAGGGACATCCCCATCTCATCAACCTCCATGCAGCTGGTCTCCAAATCCACCCGTACCTTATTGAACCCCCCCTCAAGCCATTCTATCTCCTTCGCTTGCTCCTTGACAACGGTATCCCTGGCCGTCTCTACCACGTTCTTATCCCCCTATGCTTCAAGGGCTGCCTATCAAGCTCTGCCACCTTTCCTTTTGCCAGTTGGCAAATGTAATGCCCCATAATTAAGAGATATTAATTAAATAATTAATTAATAGAATAATTATTAAAATGGTTAAATTATGAACTTAACCAATACGATGTGATAATTATTTGGGTGTGTATTTACTTTACAATGTATTAAATGACAAAATATGATGCCTTTTCAAATAAAGCTTGACTTGAATGAATTAAAAGGAAAGGGAAATGGTGGGTTATGGACCTAATTATTCATTTGGAATAAAGATAACCTCTTTCCTCTTTTCATTTCATTCTATATACAAAACTTAAAATAAAAAGCTTGACCTCTTTAATGGTGCTTAAAACCTAAATAAGAAAGATGTAGAAAAAAAGAAGATTTAACGTTAAGGGTACTAGAACTTGATTAACTAAGGAATCTAAGTGAGTAATATATTCCCTAACCTCCCTTGCTTCTCTAAATCTCTCACGACCAAGTTATTGGTTAAATGGTTTTCATAGTCCTTGTTATCTTTAGGATCTAATAATTTAATATGATGATGGTATCATTTTATTAGAAGTAGGTTTCGATTTATAGAATTGTCCTATAAGGAAACAAGTTGTTATAAATTATTAGAAGGTCACATAATATGAAAAATGGTTAGAAACAAGGAAGTTTATGGGAAAATGCTGAAATAAATCAAGATAAGTTTTATTATAATATCACTAGGAACAAGGTAAGTAGTTTTCGAAAGAAAATTAGCATAGCCAAATGGTTATAACAGGAGGGTCGAAGTTAATTTAAACACCCTACCTCTATACCCATACTATCCAACAGTATTACCAAGTAACACTATCGTATAATATTGAGAATCAGGCTTTATGGGGTACACACATGAATATTCCTTTGGATTAACACTGATACATACCTCAAATCATAGGTTACTTACTATAGATGTGCACGGTCTCATTACAAAGTAATAAACATGTGTGCCTCCAGGATATAATAATACATAATCATAGAATAAAATAGAACATAGAGTCAGACCACAATAGATAATATACAATATCTTTACTACTAATAAAGAGAATTCATTGAATAGATTTACTCAGTGTCTTTTTGAAATTCCAAATATACCCTTTTACATCTTATAGAGAAATAGTATTCAAATATGGGAATATAGCATGTTATTTTCTAAGTACAACTGTCAGTCCCCATGGAGAACCACAGTGTACGTTCACAAGATGAAGTATCCAAGTGTTTCATATTGTCCGTAATTTAGGTGGGAGTTAATCGGTCGAAGTCTCGCTGGATTCCAAGTTAGTATGAAGAAAATATTGCAGTCTGAACAAAAAAAATAGCGGCTTCTGCACTAGGCGGAGTTCAAATATGGGGATGTGGTATCCTGTTATTTTCTAAGTACAACTGTCAGTGCCCATGGAGAACTACAGTGTGCGTTCACAAGATGAAGTATCCGAGTGTTCCATATTGTCCGTAATTTAGGTGGGAGTTAATTGGTCGAAGTCTCACCGGATTCTGAATTAGTATGAAGAAGTTATTGCAGTTTGAACAAAAAAAAATAGCGGCTTCTGCACTAGGCGGAGTTCAAATATGGGGATGTGGTAGCCTGTTATTTTCTAAGTACAACTGCCAGTCCCCATGGAGAACTACAGTGTACGTTAACAAGATAAAGTATCCGAGTGTTTCATATTGTCCATAATTTAGGTGGGAGTTAATCGGTCGAAGTCTCGCCGGATTCCGAGTTAGTATGAAGAAATTTTTTTGCAGTCTGAACAAAAAAAATAGCGGCTTCTGCACTAGGCGGAGTTCAAATATGGGGATGTGGTATCCTGTTATTTTCTAAGTACAACTGTCACTGCCCATGGAGAACCACAGTGTGCGTTCACAAGATGAAGTATCCGAGTGTTCCATATTGTCCGTAATTTAGGTGGGAGTTCATCGATCGAAGTTTTGTCTGATTCCGAGTTAGTATGAAGAAGTTATTGCAGTCTGAACAAAAAAATAGCGGCTTTTTCCTAGGCAAAGTTCAAATATGAGGATGTAGTCTGTTATTTTCTAAGTACAACTATTAGTCACCATGGAGAACTATAGTGAGCGTTGAAGTGGGGATATAGCATGTTATTTTCTAAGTACAACTGTTAGTCACCATGGAGTACTACGGTGTGCGTTCACAAGATGAAGTATCCAACTATACCGTATTGTCTGTAATTTAGGTTGGAGTTCATCGGTCGAAGTATCGCCTAATTCCGAGTTAGTATGAAGAAGTTATTGCTGTCTAAACAAAAAAAATAGCGGCTTCTGCACTAGGCGGAGTTGAAATATGGGGATGTGTTATCCTGTTATTTTCTAAGTACAACTGTCAGCTCCCATGGAGAACTACAGTGTGCGTTCATAAGATGAAGTATCCGAGTGTTCCATATTGTCTGTAATTTAGGTGGAAGTTAATCTCCCGAAGTCTCGCCGGATTCCAAGTTAGTATGAAGAAAATATAGTAGTCTGAATAAAAAAAATAGCGGCTTCTGCACTAGGCGGAGTTCAAATATGAGGATGTTGTGCCATGTTATTTTCTAAGTAAACTGTCAGTCCCTTTGGAGAACTACAGTGTGTGTTCACAAGATGAAGTATCCGAGTGTACCATATTGTCTGCAATTTAGGTAGGAATTCATCGGTCAAAGTTTTGCCTGATTCCGAGTTAGTATGAAGAAGTTATTGCAGTCAGAACAAAAAAATAGCGGTTTCTGCCTAGGCGGCGTTCAAATGTGGGGATGCTACTATCAAATCTACTTCCACGGGTACAAAAAAAATGCATGCACATTGTGGTTAAATGCAGGACCACCTGGACGTGCATATGTACTCGTATCACATAATACAAAGTCTACTAGGGCTACAAAATGGAATTCTGTAGCCTACAATATACATACATCGTCTAACACATCATAATATACACATCTGTGAGGCTATGGGAATGTATCATCCTATATAACTACTAGCCTCCCAAAAATCTAGTGACTCCAGCTGCCTATGGTGTACCAGATCCTGCAATGTCTTGGACTGAGCCAAGTATTATAAATAACACCGGGTCAGACTATGTCTGAATTCAATTCCAAAGTGATATAGGGGTGATAAAAATATCAAAGGTAATGTAATAAGATGTGTCCCTTAATTGATAATAATATATCATGAGATAGCCAATTGAAACAACTAATCATCAACCAATGTTAAGAGTAATATATGGTAAACTATCAATACACATATACATAACATCCATCCATAGTCAATAAAACAATGGCTACCTCCCAAATATAGCTTAAAATATAATATCAAAGGATAAGTACGAATAATACAGGGACTGACTACACTTTAGACACATGATCTCTAGCATAGTCATACGCATCGTCTCATAGAAATATAAATAGTATATGTCTATCTACCACATACATCGTAACTAGACGGGAGACTAACATTATGTCTGCTTACTCTAGGAGCGACATGTTTGTCTGTTTGACATGTCTCCTATAGTTTTCGATAACCTCCTCTCGGTATCATGACAAGATCCATGCATGTGCTCATCTACACAAGGAGTCAACTCGGTCATGAACTAGCACATGCCCCAATGCTAACAAACTATTGGCCTAGGTGACATAGGGGCAAATTGAACACTTTCATAAATATAGGTTATCAGGGATTCAGGGTGCGACGCTGAAGTCTGGCCTTCAGGGTGGATACCGACCTAATTTAGTTCACTCCCTAATAATAAAGGAAGTTAGAAAAGATAGACAGACACATAATGTCTATACTTAGTGGCTAACACATAGCTCTAAGTGTATGCCGACACACGACTCTATACTTTTTATCGACACACAGCTTTATATAAGTATAAATATTGTTCACCGCACCGAGTCTAGTCATATATAACAAATCCCCATATGAGTGACATTTACTTACAATGAATAGGAGAATCAATAACTATGGCATCCCATACCACAATGTGTTATACGAACATTTATTCAATGTTCATAAAATACACTCAATCCACACTACATTTCCATGTAACAAGTCCAATGAATAACCAGACAATATTACCGAAAGTCTCATACCAAATGGTATATAACTCGGTTTATTCAAATTCCGCATCACATAAAAATCATAGTTACATAAAATATTTATATTAATAGAAAATTTTACACATTACTTTTGAGTACATCTATGATAGTTACATAAATACAAGATATATTTTCATATTAAAATATTACAAAGAATTACTCAGTTCAATACACAAACTTATTGAATACTATATTAGGTTTTATACATTACATTTAAATCAATAAACAAATAATATTATGCCTCTAACTAACTATTAGTATTCATATAGAATTTTTAAACAATTGTTTTAATATCCAAATCAATTTATCAATTAATAATCCAGATTAGTGAATTTAATAACATATGTAAATAAGATTATATCATGAAATAAATTCAAATCTATCATATATATATATATATATTTATATAATTTTCATATATTTCTTTTATTTTTAAAGTAAGTATTTATTAAATTTCATTAATACTTCATTTAAATATATTTTTTATCTCATATAATTATAAAATTTATTCAATTATATATCAAAACTAATTATAGAGTATAAGGTTTATGTTATATATATATACACACATACACACACATATATATATATATATATGAAACTAGATAGGTGCACTACTAGTTCACAGCCATCGGTCGACCGGTGAACTATCGGTGTTGCACTCGCTAAAGCCATATTTGGCGATCAAATTTAAGTCATCCTCTTCACTAACCACTTTTTTACTTGATCCACACTCCACTATTCAACCATACTACAAACCTATCATGCCATACACATTCAAATACCACATAGAATTCATGATTATCATTAATATGGCAAAGTTTCAATGACGGTAATGTTCCTCCATGATCATGCAAACACGATAATTTTATTCCAGTCATTTAGATATTAAAATAGACATAGAAGCGAATTAGATTACTCATAATTGAATTATAGAAGATGGATACTTCTTCTCTAACTACTTCTTATACCTACCTTCACTGTCAAATTTTCTTCTTTAGAACTAATGATCGAACTAAGCTTCAACATGCTAATTGGTGTAGTGAGTGATGTCATGAAGCATATATATATATATATATATATATAAATTTAAGGATTTCTAAGATTTTACTTGAATTGATTTTGATTATTGGGGTAATGGAATATAAATAAGGTTTTCGAACAAAAGGGAGAGGATGATCTCCTGTAGTAAAATGTGAAGGTGTATTTATAAACAAAGTGAAGAGTCTGGATATTGAAATCACACATGATTAAAATATTTGTGGTTTTGGCCAAAACAATTTGGGCTTGGGCTTGTTTTATTACCATTCATTTCCCCCTTTTATTCTTCTTTCTTTCTTTATATGAAAGCAATTTACTTCTTCATATTCTAACCTAAATTCTTATCCAATAACGTCACATTATATTTTCTTAACATCTAAAAATTATTTACAATTTATAAACCTATTTTTTATAATTTTATTTATTTAATTTAATTATTTCTATTTAAATTCATTTACTAATTAAATTCAAGCTCCATTAGTATTATAAAATAAAATTCTTTCCATTGTTAAAAATGAAATTTAAAATTATTTGTCTTAATTATTGCTTAGTATACAAATTTAATTAATCATTTTGTTTCAAATTATTACTTTGTACTTTAAATTTTAAAGTAACTAAATATTTATCAATATAAAATTTTATTTCATTGAATTTCCAAATCATTCCCACAATTTCACATTTATTATATTAAATCACATTTAATTAATTAATCTTTATTATTAAATTTCTAATTTACTGCTTCTTGACTACGGGTTGTTATAGACTTTCCTTCTTAAGAAAATTGTGTCCTCGCAATTCCTTCTTACGGAAAATCTATAACTAGCTAGTTAAGTTCTAGTCCATCTACACCATTTATTAATAACCAACAAAGAACAAAACACATACCTGATCCATATGCATCAGAAAATAACTCTGTGTAAGACAGTTCTATATGCTCTTGAGTTTCCTAGGTATAATCCAACAGATCGCCGGACTACTGTACATTTACCAAAGGAGCTCTCTTACTTCTAAGTTGTCGGTCTTCTGAGTTAACTATCAAAACATGATGCTGCACATAAGTCATATCAAGGAATATCTCGAGCTCCTATATCTCTTGGCTCTACTACAATCTTTGTATCCCGCAAACACTTCCTCAATTGGGAAACATGAAAGACATTATGGATTCTCAAAAAGTGATCTGGAAGTGCAACTCTTTATGCTACTCTAATGTGCACGTAAATGTGCATGTTTTTACTTCTATATTTAATCAAATTAAATTAAATAAATGATCATATTGGGTGTTTTATCGTCACAAATTCATCTTCATATAGGCCAGGGGCAAAATGGTCATTTTTGTGCATATATTAAGTTTCTAAAATTTAATTAAAAATTCTTATGTTATTTTGTAGGAATTTAAATTCAAATACAAGTGGCTTCATGAAGATATATGCATGCACAAGAGTGAATACAAAGGAATGGAGATGGAAATAATTCATTTCATGGTTCGTGGAGGACTCCACTTATCCACCTACCTTAATGAACAAATTAGAGCTAATGCACATGCTAAAATGCCATTAAAGCTTCATGTACATTTAAATGATGATTATCTTATGCTAATGGTTACTTGGCCATCACACCTTCTAAGGGGTAGTTTGGGTAGTTCCCAAAAAATAAATTAGGGTTTCCAAACATGTATAAATACCCCTGATCTTCATGTAATTAGTCTCTCTTCCTTTAGCCTCTCTTTAGTTTAGTTTAGGCTCACAAATAAATCAAGTTCTCCTCTTTCCTTTCATGGCTACTTTGCAGTTTCTTTTATGTATTTTTCTATGAAATTTTAATTCAGGTATTTTCTTGTTTATTTACTTTCATGTTAGTAGTGTAGATCTTCTTTTATTTTATGCAAGTAGAATAGCTCTTCCTTTACTTTGCTTTCATTTTCTTCTTTTTTGTGTTTCATGTTGCATGCTACTTATGTTGATATGATAACACAAATGAGAAGATAAACCCTTCAATTTAGGGGTAATGAAGCTCTCTAATTATGTAGCTTCAACATTTTGATAATTATTGCTCTATTTTTGTGCTTAATGGAAGAATGAATGTTGATGTGATTTATTGTTTCATGTTGAATTTGATAGTCTATGTTGTTTATAACAAATAGGCTATGCTTAAACAATCATAAACAAAAATTACCTCTTCATTTACATATGATTATGGTAATGAAGTGAATGTTGAAATCAAAATTTGATGGTCTATATTTCTAATCAATAGTTAATAGGACATGCTTAAAATAGATTTTACTTTCAACTTGTTATCATTTTTCATGAGAATTAGTAAGTGGTTTAAGGGGTGTGTTATAGTTTGATGGCTTATGTTGAGCTAATTAATAGTACAAATAGGCCATACTTATGATAAACACATCATTTAAACTCACTAATGACCCAAAAAAGAGATCATAATTTCATAATTTGTATAACTATGTGATCTAGAGAGTGGATTTATTTCTAAATTTCCTTTCTACTTTCATATTTTTATCATTTTTAATTTGATAGTTTGTTAGTTTTCTCATTTTCTAGCTTAAACACACTCTCTAATCTTGGTTAATTTGATTGAATAGATTTTTAAAATCTAACATTTCCATGTGGATCAGTCCGTACTCGCATCTATGCTACAATCGTACACCGTGCGCTTGCGCTAATTTTATTATAAATTCGTTCGACGGTTTTCTAAACTGATAGAATTTCCATCGACGAACACTCTTCCAATTCGTTTAATAATCTGATATGAGTCAATAAAAAAAGGTTCTAACTTCTTTGATTTACCGGATCTTATGATTCCCTTCAATGGAGATATCTTCATATAAACAAAATCTCCAACTTCAAACTCTATCTCCTTCCTTCTATGATCAACATAAGACTTATGACGATCTCGGGCCTCATTTATTCTCAGTTTAATCAACTTGACCTTCTCTGATGCCTCTCTGATAGGGTCTAGAACAAAAATAAAATTATCCCCCATCTCAAGCCAACATGATGGTAATCGACATGGTCTACCATAAAGAGCCTCAAATGGTGCCATACCGATGCTGGATTGATGACTGTTGTAGTCAAACTTGACCAAACAAAGATGATCCTCCTAGCTACCACCAAAATCATGCTCATAAGATCGTAGCAAATCCTCAAGAATTTGATTCACCCGCTCCGTCTGGTTATCGGTTTGTGGATGATATGCTGTGCTAAAATTCATCTTTGTTCCCAAAGGTTCCTGGAAACTCTTCCAGAATCAACTGGTAAATAAGGGATAACAGTCACAAACTATAAAACTGGAAACTCCATGAAGTCTAACTATTTCCTTCTCATATAGCTTACCCGGATATGGTATGGTTCGTTTTGACGTCATAGGCATGAAATGTGTCGACTTAGTCAATTGATTTACCACTACCCATATGCTATCATGGCCACTCCTTAATCGTGGTAATCCATATATGAAATCCATCAACACCTGCAAAAACTAAAAATTAAAACTATTCCCATGGGATTTATATAAGTGAACTACTAAATTACAAATCCAAGTGTACCTGATCCCATTTCCACCGAGGAATTTCCAATGGTTTAAGCAAACCACCGGGTCTTTGATGTTTAGCCTTCACTAGCTGACATGTCATACACCCCTTCATGAACTTGCCAATACCATGCTTCATTCCTTCCCGGTAGTATAGACATTTTATGTCCATATACATCTTATTATCACTTGGGTGAATAGTGTACCGTAATCGATGATAGTCTTCCATTTTCTCTTTACCAAGATCATCGATCTCCAGAACTACTAATATATTCCTTCTCCATATACATCCATATGAATTAAGAGAACAGCTTATAAGATCTTCACCTTCACCACCTAATTCCAAATCTCTAAATAAATGCTAGAATAACCAGATCTTTCTTCCAAGCTTTAGCAATTTGATCAACTAGAGATGGTCAAATCACAAGACTAGCTAGCATTGCTCCAGAACTAGCTATATAATATCTATTACGAATATCCCACATGGATAGTGTCTCGAGACCTTTCCATTCTGCAATCATTATGGAAACTAATACTTGGTGCTTCTTGCTCAATGAATTTAGTACTCAATTACCTTTCCCTGGTGTATACTGTATCTCAAAATCATAAGCTGCTAGGAATTCTATCCATCGCCGCTGTTTCATATTGAGATCCTTTTAGGTAAATAGATATTTCAATGACTTATGACCAGTGTATAAAACAAATCTTTGTCCAAGCAAGTAGTGATGCCAGTTCTTTAGAGCGAAGACTATGGCAGCTAGTTCCTAATCATGAGTAGTGTATCTAATACGCCTTAATTGCCTTGATGCATATGGTACTACTCTTTCCTTTTGCATTAACGCTGCACCCAATCCAGAACCACAACAACTATGTAAACTTCAGGTCCTAGTTACCTTCTGGAATAATAAGCATTAGTGCTTGAGTATGTAATTCCTTTAACTTCTGATATGCATCCTCGCACTTAGCCATCCACTGGAACTTAACTCTTTCCTTTGTGAGATTAATGAGAGGCTACACGATCTTCATAAAATCCTTAATGAATTGTCGATAATATCTTGCTAATTCCAGAAACTTCGAATCTCCAAAGCTATCTTAGTCCACTTTCAATTTTGAATAGCTTCTACTTTAGCTGGGTCTACTAAGATACCAACTTCTGATACAAGATGGCCTAAGAACAAAAATTGCTTCTGCCGAAAGTGACACTTTGAGAATTTATCTTTAAGCTTATTCTACCTCAAAGTCTCCAATAATGTTCTGAGATGCTTCTTATATTCTTCCTCAAATTTATAATAGACTAGATTGTCATCAATGAAAACTAAGATGAACTTGTCCAAATAATCTCTAAAAACTCTATTCATCAAATCAGCATAATGTGATTAAGCATTCGTCACATACCTACCTAGCAATTCATAGGATCCATACCTAGTCCTGAATGATGTTAAAGGAACACCATCCTTGATAATTCTAAGTTGATGAAATCCAGTCGCTAAGTCAACCTATGAAAAGATTTAGCTCTGCTCAACTGATCGTACATATCATCGATCCTAGGAAGGGGATACTTGGTCTTGATAGTCATCTTATTTAGCTTTCTATAATTAATGCATAACCTAAGAGATCCATCCCCCTTCTTTACAAATATAGCTACAATGCCACAGGGAGAACTGCTTGACCTAATAAAATACCTAACCCTAAAATCACTAGAAAACTTACTGTATCGAAACTTTACAAAAATCTAACCTATCCTATAAAACTAAAATTTCTTCAAAATCAAATTAAAATCAAAGTAGAAGAAGTACAAAAAATTGGACTAGAAGGAGCAACGTATGGAGGGCAATTCTTTAGTGGAGCATGTTGGAAGAGCTTGAATATAAGGTGAGTTTGAACAAATTTAATTAGATGATTATTACAATTAAATTTACTCTATTCTAACTGATTTAGGATGTTAGAAATTCAATTGCAAACTGTAAAACTCCATTACAAAAACCTATGATTTTGGGTAGAAATTGATGTAACTAAAAATGGATAAATATGATTTTTAATGCTAGTACACCTCTTTAATTATTTAATTGTAGACGTTAAAAATTGCAAACTCTAGATTAAACAAGTAAAATTGAAATTGTACAAATCTATGAACTTGAGAAATATACACTAGTAATATAGCTGTTTATGGTTTATTGTAAATTCCGCAATCAATAAATATTAACCCTAATTGGAAATCGACATCAAAAACTAAACTTCACCTAAATTTTGAACAACGACCAGTCGACCACTCGTCCTGAATGGTCGACCGGAAGCGGTAGACAGGTTAGGGTATATCAGTCGCCCGACTAATGCAAAAATTGCAAAATCTAAACCTCGGTCCAAGGCCCAGGTTAATAATAAAAATAAATATAAACGTTTATTGTAGTTTGAGCCTATTTGAGCCTACTTGTATGCATGTTAGGAGCTATCGGGAAGCTAGTTCCCTATGAGATGATGCTAGGATGGTACAATGTTGAGTAAATGCTCTTTACCCAATGGGTGTCGATCATTCGATTGGGGTAATTTTTATCGCAAGTGGCACTCACATAAGGTTCTACAGTGGATGCACATCACTAAAGGAAGCCTGATGAAATATGGCCTGGCATAACGGGAGTCATGTATGCACAGTTACTGATGCGACATGGTATGGTTCAGATGTTGGATCCTAGAGCATGCAATATGAGGCATATGCTACGATAGAGTGGTGGACATGGATTGCAGACGATGAGACACTTCGACGAGTCAGAATTACAAGTTCCCCCTTGATGTGTTGTTGTGTTACGTGTAGTCGTAGCTAGGGAAAGATACGTTCCCTTGTACACTAGTGGCCGTGATAGTGGTGGGAATGTATTTCCACAGTAGCTTAGTGGCGGTGTTTCCATGACGAGTAGCTCTAGGAGCAGAGGATGATCTTTAGACATTGAGGTTTGATCCTCGTAGTAGCCCACACAATTTATAGTGTAGGTGTGTGTTGGACCAAAATCCTTAAGTAATGGACCCTAGGAACACATTGACACAAACAATTCATCCTATATCACTTAGAGTAGAGTTAAAATTAACTGCACATGATCATCATATATTAAACTTGTACTAATTCACCTGACTTTTGTCTGACCCACCCCTTTTTCTTCTTTTCCCCCCCACAAATGGACAGGTCATCAGGTGATTGGCCTGTTCTTGATACTTAGAGAGGTAAGCCCACACAGTAGTTGCTTAATATCGTATTTACTCTCCATGTATCCATTTATCTATCTTATTAGTACTTTGAATTTCCTTTATCAAACTTGGAGTGATATTTTCTATGTACTCTGTATTTAACTTCATACCGATTTTCTCAGACTGTGTTTTGGGATATTTTTTAAGATGGATATTTTTCAATATTATATGTTTTGTTCATCCACTATGAGTTCTGAAAATATAGTATATCTTAGATTATATCCGTTGTTTTAGTCTCAGTAATGTTATATAAAACCCCGACAGCTTGTATTTCACGGCATAACGCAAGTTCGAAAGTCACACTCTGCTTTGGATAGACTGTCAAGGGGTGTGGGTTATCATAATTGGTATTAGAGCATAGGTTAAAAGTTCTTTAGGGATTAGGACCGTATTGAGAGAATATGCTTGAAAAGTTTTTTTTTCTAAAAAATGGTTTCTCAAAAAGGTTTTCCAAAATGTTTTTATTCGGTTTCTTTGTTAAAAAGTATAAGTATATAAATAAAGGTTTTTAAAAATCTTTTCAAAGATTTTATACATACCACAATCTCTCTTTTTAGCGCCTATGCTATCTTTGTTCGTGCTTATATTATATGACTTAATTATGCCTATAATATCTGTTGTAAGTTACTAATAATTTTTTTAAAAAATTCACAAATAGAGGATGAGTGAGCCTGCAGATTCAGGCTCAAGCGATGCAGCCAAGTTTTTGGGCATGAACATTGTGATTTGGTTCTGCCTGTACTTCCAAGGGAGGGGACAGACTGAGCTTAATCCCACTAGAGGACCCGCGGAGGGCAACTGGTGCAGTTCCTACCCACCCACCTACCGCCATAGATTTTGCTAAGCTATGCAAGGATTTTGCTAATCTTGGAGGAAAACTATATGTAGGGACTAAGTCATACATGGATTCGAGAGCATGGATCCATACATATAAGAGGAGTATTTGTTTGATTGGTTTGGCTGATGAGGTAAGGAGACAATAAGCTACATGGTAGTTACAAGAAGAGGCCCTTAGTTGGTGAGAGGTAGTTGAGGCATAGACTGATGGAGGAGAGATCACTTGAGGAGAGTTTCATAGTTGGTTCGAGGTGAAGTTTCTTTCTAAGGCGAAGGAAGGTGTGCAGTTGGAGAAGTTCATTCACTTGAAGTAAGAAGACCTGTCAATGAAAGAATATGTCAATCAATTCAATAAGCTAGCTAGCATTGGGATGGGACGGATCAATACCCTACATAAGATGGCTTTATAGTTTGCTAAAGGGCTGAACCAACCTCTTCAAGGTTTAGCTCTGACTCACATTCTTAAGGATGCTATGTATGAGGGTCTACTAGAGATAGCTTTGCTTAACACCGTCTCCACAAAGGGAGTTAAGGAAGAAGAACCCAAGAAGGCTGGTGCGAAAGCGTAGCAGAACCAGCGTAAAGGGGGAGGTGGACCTAAGGGAAGATACAAAAGAAGGATATGCATTGTAGGAAGTGTGGCAGGAAGGGGCACCGAGACATTTCTTGAAGGAGCATAAGACAGATTTTTCAAAGGACAAGTGCTATAATTATAATCTTTTTGGGCATATGAAGTGGGCATATCCATCACTTTACAAGGCATCTAATCAGGCCTCTACTCAAGTGGTTCTGGCTTCTTGTGCCTTGCATTCTCAATCAATAAAAATCAAGTTTATTCTATTTCTTTTATAGGCCTCAAAATACTTTCAGTTTGATTCAGCACGTTGCATTGCACTCATTGAACTTTCATTTTTGCACCAGGCTTCAGCATTACATTACAAGTAGTTTACCACAGTATGCAATAAGCACATTTTATGTTTTTGGCAGCTCTGAATCTAATCACATCATGCTCCAGGCTTCATCTTCACAATATGCAGTATTAACATAGAGCTACATCAACAAATTTAAACTGCAACGATCCATTTCTAGTCTGCTTCAAGTCTGATTCCCTCTTTGCTCATTTCAGTTCACTATTCTAATAGCATACTCTTTGTCTTAGCACCTATTATACCAACTCAGCTTAGATCTCATAACTTTCAGCTAGATTCTCATACTTAACAGTACATACAAATTCATATAACTATTATATTGGTATATTTTTATTAGAATTCTCTAAGCTATAATAGGAATATAGAATTTTCACTTTGGTTGGTCATCAATGTGATGATCATATAACAAGAAGTACTGGAAGATTTGTACCGACAACTACCATATGCTTAGCAATTGCTTCAGGCCTAAATATAATAAAATCATGGACTCGTGCATACAAAAAATGGATAATGTAATAACCCACATATTTTACGATTACATATTTAAATGTTTTATTTAAATATAGCATCGTTTGTTGAATTTAACGTCTGAAATGTTACCTTTTGTAAACAGTCAAATCCGGACTCGAGACCACTTCCATTGAATTCAAAACGATGTTTACAACTTTTTTGAGTGTAAACATTGATATGTTTGGAGTTGATTAGGATTTTGGTATTTTCATTTGGGCTTTGGGTTTGGTTCTAGCCCACTAACCCAATAAGAGAACCCAAACTTCTCTACCAAATACCCTAACTCCTCTACTCTTCATTCATTCTACTCCTCATTTCCTAACACTCAAGCTAAAGAGAAATGGGGGAAAAGAAAAGAGATTAGAAATTCCAAAGTCCTAATTCTCTTAGGAAATTCAACTTCAAGTTATATATCAAAGAGAAGCTTAGGTAAGCATCCTCTTGATCTTCTCCATCTCAATCTCTCTTCAATTTTCAAAAATTCCTATAACCTAACTTAGGAAATTCATTTCATTTGTAGTAGATTAAAGATTCTTGAGGTGTTGTTGAAGAGAAATCGATCTTGCTTTGTTTTAGAGCTTCTCATTTCTTGTTTTTGGGTTTAAAGGTGAGTTTTTGAACTCACGTCTATGTTTATACCTTTGATAGTTGTTAGGTATGAATTCCTAACTTCTATTTCATGATTCATTTGCTTTTGATTTGAATTGGTTTGGTGAATTTTCTAATTTTTGGTATTTTGAAGTCAAAATCTATGAAAATACTACTATGGATGTTTGGACATGTTGTTTGGAGTGTTTGAAGAGCCTATAGGGCTGGGTTGTCGCTTGGCATAAATCCCTAGCCATCATTGCTCATCCGATCGCTTCCGAACCAATTTGGCCATTAATGACCTAGGCTGATTTTTGCCCTTAGCTTCAGCTCAGACGTCTGGTAAAACACTCAACGTCTGAGGCAAAGGAATAAACGTTCTAGATCTTAAGCTCAAGCATTTGAGTGGTCTAGAAAATTCCAGACCTTCAGCTCAGACGTCTGGGAAGAACCACCAGACGTTTGGCGCTGTTAAAATTTGGCACTTTGACTGTTTTTATGCGAATTTCCATTTTAATCGATTTTTGTCAATCCAGTTGGTTGTTGTCATTTATTATCGACTTTGATGACTTCTTTTCTGGACTTTTGGGAATATCCATTTGATGGATTTGATATCAATTTATTTGGTTTTGATTCACGTCGTCGAATGTGAATGTTTGGTGATAAATTGTTTTTACAATATTTTCTATGATTTGTCACTTTAAAATACAAAGGTTTCTATACTAGTAGTAAATACTCAAACTCTTTCACAAAAAACGATTTCAACACTACTTTTAAATACAAAGCTCGTTTTGAAAACCGTTTTCCAATCTATTAGTATATACAAACCTTTATCTCATTCGTACGAGAAATCCAAATTAAACGACTTAGCAAAACAAGTGGTATGAAACACTTGCGTTTACTTCGTCGGTTAATTCTTAGACTTGTTCGATTGAAATCTTGTGACAATTTTCGAGTGGAAATCTACAATTTGCTCGTAAATATTTAAGTTAAGCCAGTGGTTATGGGACATGAAGCTAAACTCATCTATTTACTAGCTTGGTGTATTTTATACTTTTATTGATCTATGATGATCATTTTATGGTTTAGACTAGCGATATGCGATGTCTCTTTGTCCGCATGGGGGACTGTACCCTGTTTTGTGGAGTTTCGTCTCATTTTTATGGGCTAGCGACCCATGGCTTTTTATGGAGTTTGGTTCATCGGGCGTACCATTGTACTACGTCATTGTTTCGAATTATTTGAGTTTCAGGTTCATCGGGCGTACCGTTGTACTACGTCGTTGTTCCGGCTTATTTGAGTTTCAGGTTCCTCGGGCGTACCGTTGTACTACGTTGTTGCACCAGCTCTATGGGTTAGCGACTCATGGGATAGCGTCCCGTTTGTGATACACGTGTTGGTGAGTTTTCATGTTCCCGTTTATGATAGGCCTCCCCCGTTTTGTGATTTCTGGATTTCTAATTGATGTTTTCTGTAATTTGTGTTTCACTAATATTTGTGATTTGCTTAGATAAGCTTTATCAATATTTGTGACTTGGTGAATATAATGAAGAATATGACATTCTTTTTGGTGTTTAAAAAAATTTAAGATATTGTATGATTTTTATTGTTATCATATATTTTTGTTATATCTCTTATCCTATTTCATCTTATCTCATATTTATAGCTAGACTGATCTGTTTATTATTTTTCTTCTTAAATAATACTCGGGTCAGACCGAGGTGTTTCAGGTGCTTCCAGTTGAGTTCTTAGCACGGACTATCTTTTGACTTTTGGCTAACAACTTTATCTTAGTAGTTTTTGTTTTTATACATTCGAGATAGCGACTCCTTGATGTATACGTATTCTTTTGTCTAGCACTTGTACCTATTCTTTTGTGATGTAGTGGATCTTGTATGACCACTACTTTGATGTATACTTCTATGTGTTATATTCATATCTGTTTCCGCCGTAGTGCTATGAATATCTGTGATTGATTTGTGTTATGCTTATTTTATATTTGTTTTCGAAGGCCTCATAGCCACTGTGTAGTAGCTTTGAGTTTGTATTGAATATGTCAGATTTCCTTTTGGAATGAAATGCATGATATACTATCTGACATATTGTTTCTCGCTCAAAGCAATTACAAAATTGGTCGCTCCTCAATAGCCTTATTCTTCGTACTAATTGACGACATTACTCAGTAGTGTCCTTGGTTAGTGTGAGTATAGATGTGGGGCGTCATAGATAAGCTTAAGAATGAACATTGAACATGTGAGTTTGCTAACCCAAGAGAAGTTGAAATCCACTTTTAGCTATTTTATTTTCTATGCAACTGGTCTTATAATTATTGGTTGAATTTTTACACATATCTACCAAACAAAGAAGTCATAAAATTTTGTATGTTTTCAATATTGTGTACCCTTACAATTCATAACTTGAACCAACCCATGTTTGAAGAAGTGTACATACTTTCATTTTGGACTTTACCTTAAGTACTAGATTAACAACAATATCAAAAGATCTACAGCCTTTTCAAAGTCCTCCTCAACAAATCCCCTTGATGCAAGCGTAAGAGTTCCTTCAAAAGAAATAGTTGCAAGTATATATAAAATAATGTCTCATTCTCAATTAATAGCATGCAAGAAGGAAAATCTTACCCACTCTAATGTTGCCGGGAAGCATAGAAGATACATCGCTTTGGGATGTGTTCTTATAACCGGCAATGTGAACTGAGTCTAACACTTTCTCAACTTAAGATCCATCAATTCCCTATAACATTGATTCAAAGAATTAAAGATGAGTTCTCACTAATAGTTCTAAATTAAAAGATGTTGAATATTACGCCTTGATAAAACAAAGGTATCACATGCATTGATATAATAAATTGGTGAACGACCCATTTCTACATTGCAGCCATCGCTAACATAGGATAATGCATATGCTTATTTTGTACTGATATAAACTATCAAATATTTTCATCTTCATTAATATAATCTCATATATACAATTCTATACTCTACACCCCTATTAAATAATGTTACTTATTCTATCTAATCAGGATAATAAGCATCCTACATCTAGTACCATTTAAAAACATATTTTGCATACTCGATTGTCGTTCACACGCGCTGCATGGATGGTAACATTCCTTAACTGGAACTGCATGCTATTTGTTATCTAATACTCTGCCCAAATTGCTCAAAGGAAAATGTATACAAATGTTTACGTATATTTGTATCTCATATAGTATAGCATGCTAAATGTTGGCCAGACGATAGTTTCTGATTGTCCTTTTGATGTATTTGTGTTGGACTTTTTTGTTATCAATAAAATTCTCAATTTTTTAAAAGGAAATATAAAATTACTGAAAATTCACCTGAAAAGAAACATTGTAAAGTAAATTTCAATTTAAACCAAATTAATAATGATGAGACAAATCTTTCATTGCATATCAATATGATGAAGAAATCTTACATTACATATATAAATAAGTTTATTTTGGCAAAATGACAATTCATCTTTTATGAACTTATGGATTATTTCTTTTAAATCTTTCAGTTCTCATAAAATTTCTGATACTGGACAATAATTCCAAATATTATTCTTCAATCAAAGATTCATAAACATATATTTAAAAAAAGAAAAATATGAATTTAAAGGGAAAATAAATAAATAAATGTTTTCAGGACTCTATGACAAATAGCAATCTGCATTAATTTATTATTATCATTATATATATTTGAAATTTGAAATATACCAGTTAATTATCATACAACGTAGACCTCAAAATGGTCGTTTATAATTTCAGGAAAACAACACAGCTTACATTGATGCTATAAAATAGAGATAAGAACAGGCGCGCGTCAATCATTTCCCCATCCCAGTTAAATTCAAAAGGCCTTATCCATGTACCCCAAGGTTAGCCGTTGAGTGTATACTGAAGGTTGCTATATAGATATAAGATAACGTTGACAACATCAGAATATATGTGTCGTCAAATTAGAAGAAATGAATTGGAGATTTAATGAGCAATAGATTACATGTATAATGATTAAATTACTAACCACAAGTGTGGAAGTTGAAACATCACTGCTCCCATCTATCATCATTCTGTAATTCCATATCAAAAACATTTTACAAACATCTGAAGTGCGCCAGATACCTAAAATATACAACACACGAAGTAGCCTGAATAAAAATGTGCATTAAATTACAGCAGAATGTGGCATGATGGAAATGAATTCTACTGATGCTGAGAGTCTATACTGTTTATGCAGCCTATAAAGTAGACATCTACAAGAGGTATATGAATGAAGATTGCGACATTATATATGATAACTCTTATACATGGATATGTACTAAAAATAACATAGTATAGCCTTTCAATTTTAATAGACAACATTCATGAAATAGTTGAGCATCTTATATTTTACAACATTGTAACTCAATATGATAAAAAGATAAGAGAAAAGATTACTATATAATTAAAATTTACAACTGTGGAAGGAAATGACATAATTTGACATAAAATAATAAACTTGAATAAAATGAGAACTATTGTTTATTTTCATCTCAGTATAATATCATATTTGCGAAGAAGAAAAACCCAGTAGCAAATTACATCAATTTGGGATGGAAAATACAAATGACAAAGAAAAATCATAAGGAATGCATTAATACACTGACTGAAACGGTTTCAACGTCATGCATTTCAGCCAACGAATGAAGTACAACAGAGCTACATAGGTAGAACAAAACACAAAATAAGCATCAACCCCAATTTCAAAGCTTAAACTAATTGTTAATTATAGGTAACTAGAGACTGGTACCTGCAACACTGTTATAGGGCAATGAAGCGATAGATAGAAAAAAATATATTAATGAGCAAAATCTACCTTAATGATTGAGTCGCTCATCAGAAGTTCTTCATTCATAAGTTCAAACTCAGATGTGGGATAATTTTGCTGTAAGGAAATTTGACCGTTTTGTAAGGAAATTAATGCGAAACGTTTCCTTCTTCATTATGTGGTACATTAATGGACCGTTTTCTTCCTCAAACGTTTCCTTCCTCATTATGTGGTCAATAGAATCTAAAGGGTTTTTCTATTAATATGCTAATAAATAAAACGGTTATAATCTAGAGCGTTAATTTCTCTCATCTTGATCTTGATGGACGATCAAGATTAAGTCTACAAATCTGAAAATTTGGTCCTCTCTCTGCCTATAAATATTAATCCTTGCCCATCACAAAGGAAATAAGAAAACACATAAAGAAAATATAGGAAAAGAGAGAGAAACTATTCTCGTTTATCCATTGATACAGCCTTCGACAACAACCATTGCTGATTCGTATACAAGATGTCTGGAGGTATGTTTTATTAATTCATTACATATGTGATAATCATGTAATTCTAGATCTTAGGGTTTATATTATTCGCAAGATATAGATTACATGTGGTATCAGAGCAAGTTGAGTTTTCTTTAGGCGTACTTGAACTGGACATGACTCTCCTTAAGGAAAAGCCAGCCCCACTTACTGACACAAGTACGCCTGAGGAAAACAAACTCCATGATGATTGGGAACGATCTAATAGGCTCAGCATGATGTTTATGCGAATGGTGATTGATACCAACATCAAAACCTCTCTACAGATTGCATTAAGCGCAAAGCATGGTTCGAAAAGAAAGGTAACCCAATGGGTTTCGTAAGTCATTTCGAATCAAATCTTACTAATGTACCTTCTTCTACTTGGTGGATTGATACTGCTGCTAACGTTC
Organism: Allium fistulosum; assembly: GCA_030737815.1. Lineage (NCBI taxonomy): Eukaryota > Viridiplantae > Streptophyta > Magnoliopsida > Asparagales > Amaryllidaceae > Allium > Allium fistulosum. Next base: position 1,533,734,637 of record CM060902.1, read on the forward strand.
ATGTTTCGAATTCTATGCAGGGATTCATTACGATCCAAACCACAAACCCAAGTGAGAATTTCATTTTCATGGGGAATAAAGATAAAGCTCCAGTTGAAGCTATTGGAATTTTTCGTCTTATTTTAGATAGCGGTTATCAATTAGATTTATGTCAAACTCTTTATGTTTCGTCTATTTCCCGTAATTTGATTTCTGTAAGTGTACTTGATAAATTTGGATATTCTTTTGAAGTTGGAAATGGAAATTTTAGTTTATTTTAAAATTAAATTCTTATTGGTTCTGGAATATTAATTGATGGACTTTATAAACTTCATCTTAAACAAAATGCTGAAATCCAACTCACCCTGCATGGAAAAGGAACTAAAAGAAAGTCATCCAAGAATGACTCTTACTTCTTGTGGCATAAAAAACTGGGTCATATATCCAATGAAAGAATCAAGAGGTTAGTGAAAGATGGTGTCCTACCGGACCTAGACTTCGCTAACATTACAGTATGTGTTGATTGTATTAAAGGAAAAACAACAAAAAACACAAAGAAAGGAGCCACAAGAAGTACACAACTTCTTGAAATAATACATACAGATATTTATGGATCTTTTAATGTTTCAACTTTTGGAGGAGAGAAATACTTCATCACTTTTATCGATGATTTTTCACGTTATTGCTATCTTTATCTGTTGCATAAAAAATCTCAGTCAGTGGATGCTGTACAAGTGTTCATTACTGAAGTCGAAAGGCAATTAGAAAGAAAAGTGAAAATCATTAGGTCAGACAGGGGTGGTGAATTCTATGGAAGGTATGATGAAATGGGACAACATCCTGGACCTTTTGCTAGACTTCTTCAAAAACTTGGAATTGTTGCACAATACACAACGCCTGGATCTCCATGGCAGAATGGTGTAGCTGAAAGGCGAAATCGTACATACATGGAAATGGTTAGATCCATGATGAGTCATGCAAATTTACCTATATCATTATGGATGGATGCATTACGAACAACTGTCTACATCTTAAATAGAGTTCCAAGTAAGACCGTTTCAAAGACTCCTTTTGATCTTTGGAAAGGATGGAAACCTAGTTTAAGACATCTTCAAATTTGGGGTGCCCAACTGAAGCTAGATTGTACAATCCAAATGAAAAGAAATTGGATTTTAAGATAGTCAGTGGTTACTTTATAGGTTACCCAGAAAAATCTAAAGGATATAGATTTTATTGTCCTAACCATAGTACAAGAATTGTTGAAACCGGCAATGCCAAATTCTATGAGAATGGTGAAATCAGTGGGAGTACCAAACAACAAGAAGTGGTCATTCATGAAATAAGGGTACCCATTATCTTACCCTCTATTTCGAAAGATATTGGGAATCATCCCATTGTTGAACCTATTCACAATGAGGAAAACCCAATCAATGATCAACAAATCCATAATGAAATTATCACCAATCATAATGTTGATGAAGTACCACAGGAACTAGCATTAAGAAGATCTCAAAGACAAAGAAGATAAGCTATTCCTGATGATTATATGCTTCATCTAATAGAATCTGAAGGAACTACGGACCCAATTTCTTATTCACAAGCCATTAAGGATGTTAATTCTATTAAATGGATTGATGCCATGAAAGATGAACTAAAATCTATGGATAATAATCAAGTTTGGGAAATCATTCAATTGCCGCAAGGACATAAAGCAGTCGGTTGTAAGTGGGTCTTCAAGACCAAACGTGACTGCAATGGTAAAATTGAACGATATAAAGCTAGACTTGTTTTCAAAGGTTTTAATCAGAAAGAAGGCATTGACTATAATGAAACTTTTGCTCCTGTTTCCAGGAAAGATTCTCTTAGAATTATCATGGCATTAGTAGCTCATTATGATCTCGAGTTACATCAAATGGATGTGAAAACAGCCTTTCTAAACGGAGACTTGGAAGAAGTCTACATGCGTCAACCTGAAGGCTTCATAATTGAAGGACAGGAAGACATGGTCTGCAAACTTAAGAAATCAATATATGGACTGAAACAAGCTTCTAGACAATGGTATCTAAAGTTTCATGAAATCATTACCGCTTTCGATTTCACAGAAAACATAGTTGACCCTTGTATATACCTCAAGTTCAGTGGGAGCAAGTTTATAATTTTGATTCTGTATGTTGATGACATATTATTAGCTAGCAGCAACCTTGGTTTATTACGTGAAACTAAGGATTATCTCTCAACGAACTTTAAAATGAAAGATATGGGTGAGGCTTCCTATGTGATAGGAATAGAAATATTCCATAATAGATCACAAGAAATTCTAGGATTGTCTCAAAAAGCATATATTGATAAAATTCTTGAGAGATTTGGCATGACGAATTGTTCCTCTAGTCCTGTCCCACTGCAGAAAGGAGACAAACTTGTTCTTGAGCAGTGCCCAAAGACTCCTATGGAACGAGAAGAAATGACCAAATATCCTTATGCATCTCTTGTAGGGAGCTTGATGTATTCACAGGTCTGTACAAGACCTGATATCAGTCATGCAGTTGGTATGCTGGGTAGATTTCAAAGTAACCCAGGAATCGCTCATTGGAAAGCTGCAAAGAAGGTACTGAGATACCTAAAGGGAACAAGGAATTACATGCTCACCTATAGAAAATCAAGTTACCTACAGGTAACTGGTTATTCTGATTCAGACCTTGCTGGATGTCCTGACACTAGGATCTGCACTCTTGGCTATGTGTACCTCTTATGTGGAGGTGCAATATCATGAAGAAGCCAGAAATCTGAGATGCTTTTCGGATCTACCATGATGGCTGAATACGTAGCATGTTATGAGGCTTCAATTCAGGGAACATGGTTGCGTAATTTTGTCTTCCAATTTGGCACTTTAAGTTTTATCTCTAAGCCACTAACTGTCTACTGCGACAATGAAGCTGCAACCTTTTTCTCCAAGCATGATAGGATAACCAAAGGTTCCAAACACATGGACCTTAAATACCTACTACTGAAGCAAGATGTTAAACTAAAGAAAATTATTATTGAATCGATAAGTACAAACTTACAAGTGGCAGACCTATTCACGAAAGGACTACCTCTAAAGACCTTTCAGAGACATACTGATAGCATGGGTCTTGCAGATAGTTCCTAATTATCTTCTTATTATGCCATTTATTTTGTACTTATCTAGACATAACAATTATTGAGCTCTTAATAATTTAGACATCTTTTATTTCTGTTTTATAATGTGTACACATTTACATTTAGATAAATGATAACAGAAACAGTCTTTTGCTTCAAGACATTATGCGACCATTAAGTTATAATCATTTACGGTCTAGTTATGAAAGTTGTCAATGTCATAGTACATGGAAGTAAGCATGTTGCAAAATAACGTGTACATGTCATGACTTCCATTGATTACTAGATTAGCCAAGACACTTATGATAACTGACTAAAGAAAAGTTTAGCATATCATGCGCGCCTTATAACCTTAATACGAAAACATTAATGGATTTTACTATTGACCAAGTGGGAGACTGTAAGGAAATTTGACCGTTTTGTAAGGAAATTAATGCGAAACGTTTCCTTCTTCATTATGTGGTACATTAATGGACCGTTTCCTTCCTCAAACGTTTCCTTCCTCATTATGTGGTCAATAGAATCTAAAGGGTTTTCCTATTAATATGCTAATAAATAAAACGATTATAATCTAGAGCGTTAATTTCTCTCATCTTGATCTTGATGGACGATCAAGATTAAGTCTACAAATCTGGAAATTTGGTCCTCTCTCTGCCTATAAATATTAACCTTTGCCCATCACAAAGGAAATAAGAAAACACATAAAGAAAATATAGGAAAAGAGAGAGAAACTATTCTCCTTTATCCATTGATACAGCCTTCGACAACAACCATTGTTGATTCGTATACAAGATGTGTGGATGTATGTTTTATTAATTCATTACATATGTAATAATCATGTAATTCTAGATCTTAGGGTTTATATTATTCGCAAGATATAGATTACATTTGAAGCCAAAAGTCATCAAATCACCACACGTCAGACTAAGCTACCCTTGAAGCTACCAATGCAATGAAAAGGAATAACAGTCACATAAAAGTCAATCAGGGATCTTGAATAACAGAAACCTTTCAGGCATCATGGCTTCTACAAAAAAACGAAAAACAAAGTTACAATATAAAAGAGAAAAAATAACTATTAAAGGGTGATGCATCTTCCTTATGGAATAATCATGAATTTAGGCACATAAATAGGAAAGGTTCATAGTTGTAGAATTTTCAGCGTGTGAAAAATTAAACGGCTATTCCACAAGGCATTTCAATGAAGATCGCATAAAATAAAATGCGAAAATCAAAATCATATTACTAAAGAAAAACATTTCCAATTTATATAGCTAATGCTTATCTTGCAAAGTTGGAAAAGTTAAGTGTTCATCAAAACTATTTTGCATGTACACATAAAAAGAAACTAAATAAAATTAGTAACCAAGGAACAATTAATTCAATACTAACTCAATTAAGTAACTAATTAAAAAAATAAAGTAGAAAACAATCCAATATTCAATCAATGGCCAAATAAAAAACCATACAAAAATCGCATGTATACACCAATTGCACATACAATGTGACAAATTTCCAATTATAATTTAAAACTACCTTTAAATATTGCAAACCCTTATATGATTATGTTTATATACCTATCCGTAGCAAAATAAAAATAAGATAAAGCTTCCTAGTTTCACAGAAAAACAAAAACCACATTATAACAATTGTCCAAATTCATAAAACCAAATCGGTTTTGCAATCACTATTTTGTCAGATAATAAAGAGCATACATAAATCAATTAGAATGATATTTCTCTGCAATAAACATTTGATGAATTATTAAAAAAGAGTAAACTGAAAAAAGAACCTAAGGTAAATAGCCAAGCGTTGGAATGACACGGCATAATAGCAGCTAAAAATATAATTAAACAATTGAAAGGATAAGCTTGAAACCTGAAGTTGCAATTGATTGCTAAGGCAGAACGCAAGCCCTAATTCCTCTGTCATTGTCAAAATGGTGGAAAATAAACAACGAAGGTGGTGGTAAAGCGATGGAGGCAGTGGTGGTAGAATGGCGAAGGCGATAGCAAAATGGTGGAGACGGAGGCAATGGTAGAAAAATATTGGAGGGCTGTAACCCTAGAACGAAAGAGGAAATAAAAAGAAACGATGAAATGTTATCCATAAGAGATCTGATAACTAATAACAGAGAGAAAATTAGAATCCTATCCATATTAGTTTTAATTATTTTAAATTAACAAATTTTATAACAGTAATAACCCTGAAAAACGATTGTAACAAAAATATCTGTTAGAAATTTGTAACGGTTATTTCTATTACAAATTGAAAGCGGAAAAGTATTACAAAATGGACTGTTTGGTGTAGTGATACCGGCTCAACTCTAAGGAGAAACTTCATCCTCCTCCTCCCTCTCGTCTTCAACTCCAACACACGGCCATCAATAGCGAGCCCATCCATGTCCTCATCCAAGTCTGCCACCTACCTAGGAGTATGGAAATCAAAGGGAGCAAGCTCGATTGAAGGAGTCGGGCTTTGGATCTAAGGCTTGGGTCGGCCAAGTTAAGGCACGATGGAGTCGTGCTCAGGCAAGGTTTTGGGTTGTGATGCTAACAACCTTGAGGTCGGGAGTGATAAATGCTAGAAAAGGGAAGCGATGGATTGAAGGTGGAGTTCTCTTAATGGCATGCTTAAGCTTTGTTTCAAAATGGTAAAAGTGAAGAGGAAAACCAAGGGAGATAGGTTATATAAGCTCATATGCAAATTCTCATGCCTAAAGCTTGAAGGCCTTTTCAAAGTCTTGGGTCTATACCGACCCAAGAACGTGGGTCGATACCGAGTTTTAACCATAAAAAAACATATGTATATATGTATGTATGTACGTGCATGCCAAAAATTATTCAAGAACCCACACATACGCATGTGTGTGTATGTATCCAAAACCCAAGCGACTAAAGTCAAAGGAAATCAGGTTCGAATCGAGAAGATTCATGAAAGGAACTAGCTCGAAATTATCAACTCGGAATGATGAATTCATAAGAACACATTCCATATTTACAATCCTGGGTGCTGCTAAAATGTCACGGTGAATGACAATAGACATATCTCTTTATAGGAACGATTCTTATAAAGGATAACGACCACTGAAACGCAGAGTCGAGTCCTTTACATCAATTTCGATTTGTCTCAATTCAAAACACATCACATTTGAAACGAAATGTACTTTGGGGGCAAGTGTTATCCAACCTTTTGACCAGGCTTATTCGTACAAACTGAACGAATCGAGCTCAGAGTTGTCGAGGCAGAATTCCTGAAGAGATAGCTCCAAAGTCCATAAACCAAGCACGAATAGAGTAACGTGATAAAAGCAAAGCCAACCCAAGCTAAAGGGAACATGGATCCATCTAAGTAGTGGGTCAGTACTAATCCAACATTTCTCCACCATTCATTCCCACCTTCTTCCTACACACTACTTCATGCAAGAAGCCTACACTAGATATTATTTTGTTGGACCAATGCAATTCTCTATTGATTTCCGCGAACACTTGAATCAGCAACTCTATTTCTCCACGGATCCGTTGTTTGGACTCAAAAACAAGCTAATAGCAATGTAAACAACTATGGAATCATGAAGCTAACTATAAGACGAGCAAAAGCAAGGAGTTCAAAACACTTTCCAAAGCATTGTTACAGGTCGGAATTGATCCAATCCTTGGGTCGGTACCGATCCACAAACCTTGCCGAGGTGTCCCGCTATTCTCTTGGGTAAACAGTCTAAAGCATGGAGAATGAGGCAGAGATCTTCTAGGCAAGATTTTAGGCTCCTTACCTCTATAAATAGGAGGGTATGGCTCATTTTATTGATCTTTTGGCTCTTGCTCTTCTTACTCTAATTTCTTGTAATCTCTGTCGGAGTTGTACTGACCCATAAGAACTTCTGCCTTCAAGTAGAATATATACAATAAAATCATTAAGTAGACATAGTCCTCGATTTGCCGAACCACTATAAATTGTTCTGTGTTCTTTTATACTCGTTTTTATTTAATTTTCTTCACTTGTTATTCTCCTCTTAATCTTCTAGGTTCCATTTTTGGTTCAAACACCAAGGATCGGTTATGTTGAGCTATCAATATTCTTTGGACTTATCAAACGACGAGCTTGATTCAGCACCCACCATTAGGGATTGCCCATATGTCTTTTCCAAGGTTATGGGTCTTCTGCCCTAGAGACAAAACAAGTTTAGGATACATCTTGTTGAGAATACTAGATTCATCGCCTTACCATTAAGGCATATGGTTCCAAAAGAGAGACCCAAGTTGAATAAGCAAGTAAATTAGCTATTGGATAAGGGTTTTATTAAGAGGGGCATTTTTGTGTAGGGAGCACCAATCGGCTTTGCCAGCAAGGCGAATGGTTCTCTAAGAATCTATGTCGATTATAAGGAGCTGAATAAACTGACAAAAGAATCGGTATCCACTACCCCATATAGATGATCTCTTAAATCAGTCAGTTAGAGCTATGGTGTTCTTACAGCTTGACTTGGCTACCGGATTCGACCAGTTGTGTGTAGCCGAGGACAGTATCCCAAAAACAGCTTTCTGTACATCCGATGGATTTTATGAGTGGCTAGTCATGCCCTTCGGACTGACTAATGCACCCGCCAACTTTGTTGATTTGATGAACTGAGTTTTCATTAGGTTTCTTAACAAGTTCGTCGTGGTATTTATGGATGATATTATAGTCTATTCGAGGAGGGAGGAGGAGCACATGTTGAATTAGAAGAAGTGCTCTCTACACTCCATGTGCATAAGTTGAAGGCAAAGTTTTCAAAGTACCACTTTTGGTGAGAGAAGGTATATTTTTAGCCATATCATCTTAGAAAGTTGGTTGGCACTTGATCCCAGTAAAGTGGTAGCAGTTCAGGATTAGCATATGCCAAAGAATGCCACAGAGGTGAGAGCTTCCTTGGTTCGGTGGACTATTATCGGAAGTTCATTAAGGACTTCATGAATATCTCTGCCCATTTGAATTATCTTACCAAAAAGAATCTAGTTTTCTAGTAGGATGCTTAATGCGAAGATGCTTTTATCAAGTTGAAGGAGGATTGACTAGTGCATCGGTTTTGGTACTGCTGGATGGGACAAAGCCATTTACATATTATACCGACGCTTGTGGTATAGGGTTAGGCACGGTCTTGATGCAAGAAGGAAGGATTGTAAGTTATCCTAATCGATAGTTGAAGACCCATGAGAGAAACCACCATACTCATGATCTTAATTTGGCAGCCATTGTCTTTGTGCTTAAGTCTTGGAACCATTAACTTTTAGGAGAGCAGTTTGAGCTATATACAGATCACAAGTCCTTGAATTATTTGGACTCCCAAAATGACTTGAATTTGAGACAGCAAAGACAGATGGAGTTTTTGTCATTGCAAGACTTTGATATCTCAAATACCCCGAGTAAGCGTAATGTAGTGGTTGACATTTTGAGCAGACATCATCCAATATTGAGTCCTCTTTTCTTGGAATAGAAGCATTTGGAGTTCATTTCTATATTTGACTTTCGACCATCATCATATATTACTCTAGGATTACTTGAAGCTTTAAATTTACAGCCTACATTGATGGAGCATATTGGGGCTAGATAGAAGGAAAATAAGGAGCTAGTGTGTATTATTTAGAGGATTTGGAGAGGAGAGTAATCAAGTCATTTGAGGCGCTATGCCATTGACTCAGGATGATAGTTACAGAGGGATGGTAGGATTTGTGTTCCTTTTAGTATGGATTTGATAGAGGCGGTACTAGCTGAGTCTCACCGTTCTAGGATGACCTTTCATCCTAGTGGTGATAAGATGTATCGCAACATGAAGAGGTCTTCTATTGGCCTGGTATGAAGAAGCATGGGCGGAGTATGTGGCTAGATATATGACTTGCCAAAGGGTAAAGGTAGAGCAAAAGAAGTTGGGAGGATTGTTGCAGCATATCATCGCATATCATCCGCAGGTAGATGGATAGATGAAGTGGGTAAATCAGGTATTGAAGGAATTGCTATGGATGTGCATTTTGGACTTTGGAGGTTTTTGGGAGGATCATTGCCTTGGTAGAGTTTACCTAGAACTATAGTAATCATGCTAGCATTGGATGACACCATTCGAGGCATTATTCAGTAGACCCTGGAGATCACCTCGTGTTAGAGGGACATTATGGATAGGATTGTCCTCGTTTTTGATATGGTGAGGGAGACGTCGGAGAAGGTGGACTTGATCCGTAGAAGAATGAAGATCGCTCAAGGTAGGTAAAAATCCCACTATGACAAGAGACATACAAAGTTGGAGTTCAGAGTGGGCGAAATGGTGTTTGTGAAATTTTCACCCCTTAGCCATCTAATGAGGTTTGGTAGATCGGGAAAGCTAGCACCGAGATTTGTAGGGCCTTTCCCAATAGTCGCTAGAGTAAGGAAGTTAGCATATAAGGTAGAGCTTCCAAAGAAGTTAATAGGGATACATGATGTTTTCCATGTGTCACATTTTTGAAAGTGCTTCACGATACAGCCACCGTAGTCGAGCCGAGTCAACTAGAGGAGGTGGAGATAGAGAGGGAGTCACTTGTTCGTTGTGCACCCATTTGTATTCTTGAGCATGGTATAAAGTAGCTCCGCAACAAGGATATCGGGAATTTTTAATTTCTAATGGGGAGACGATCCAACGGAGAATACATGAGAGCCTGAGAGAAGATCCACGCTACCCACCCACAGCTCTTCTCTTATATGTTTCCAATTTAAGTTTAGTAAGTATAGAATACTTATGTATTATGATTAGCTTGGTACACCCAAGTAGGTAGAGACCCTTGGATGGTAGGAATGGTTGTAAACATGACAATATGACATGTTATGGATGATGGATGCTAGTAGATGTATTGTTCGGATTGTTTCTTTTACATGCTTAGGACAATATATCCTCTAGGTAGTACACACACATTCACATTATCTCTTATTGTTGTTTAGGTTGCTAGATATTATGCATGGATGCTTGGTTGTTGGTTGTTATATTTGAACATTATGCATAAGGATGTTACATATTGGTGGAATGGTTGTGCATACATGTAGCATCGCAAGTATATTCACTTAGGATGTTACGTACATTTTAGATGCATAGCATGAACATTTGCATGATAGAAGGTCGACTAGATCAGAAGACCACTTACTTTTTGCATTAGTATATATTCACGTGCATTTCACGTTGCATATATATGTACATATAGTACTAGAAAATTTCTAAGGACAATGATTGTCTATGGATGATGGATGAGTGATAGTTGTAGCTATTGGTTATTATGTGTGTTAGTTACGTTTTTCCATCCTTTGAGATTTCAGGGTCGAAATCCTTTTAAAGGGGAAGAATGTAACTCCTCGAAAATTTAATGGAAATTTAATACGCAAATTTAATTAAAATAAAACAAGGACTAAAATGAAATTTTCACAGACTAAATTTGTCTATGAAACTTGCACCATTGCGTTCGTAGTGATTTTCTAGATGATTTTGATATATAACATTTCGAAATTGAAGTCGATATGGGGAAGTTACGGACGTTTGAAAATTTAAAAATAAAATAAACCTTAAAAACCAAAACTTCCCAAATTTAAACCACCACCTTTCGACCCTAAGGAATCAATGGTCGACAGGTAGCGGTCGACTTAGGGGAAATAGAGGTCGACTGCCTACGTTGTAAATTCGATGATTTTGAAGCTTGTTTGAACGGTTGCGATTGTTTACTTTATTGCCAAGTTTTGATGAGCATACATGATCAATCTAAATATTCATCGGGCCAAATCCAACGTCCTAAACCGATCCCCAATCTTTATAAATTAGAAGTTAACCTAACCCTAAAATCACTAGAGAACTTAATGTACCAAAACTCGGCCAAAATCTAACCTCTCCTCTAAATCTAAAATTTCTTCAACATCAAATTCAAATCAAAGTAGAAGAAATTTAACAAATTGGATCTAGAAAGAGGGAGCATACAGAGAGCGATTCTCTAACGGAGCATGTCTGAAGAGCTTGGATATAGGGTGAGTGAGAACAAATTTAATTAGATGATTACTATAGTTAAATTTACTCTATTTTATCTAATCTAGGATGTTAAAAATTCAATTGTAAACTGCTAACGTGTGATATAGGGTAGAAATTGAAGTAACTATAAATGGATAAACAAGATATTTAATGCTAGTACATCTTTTTAATTATTTAGCTGTAAACCCAAGATTAAAAAATTGAAACTGTAAAACTCTATGAAATTGAGAAATATATACTAGATAATATAATTTCTTAGGGTTCATTGTAAACACTCCAATCAACAAAAAATAACCCTAGTTGAAGATCGACATCAAAACTGAACTTACCCTAATTTTGAACTACGATCAGTCGAACATTCGGCCTAAGCTATCGACCATAAGTGGTCGACCGGTTAGGGCATAATAGTCGATCGGTTAACACAAAAATTGTAGAATCTAAACCTCGGCCTAAATTCCAGGTTAATAATAAAAATAAATATAAACGTTGATTTTTGTTTAAGTCTATTTGTATGCATATTAGGAGCTATAGGGAAGCTAGTTCCCTATGAGATGATGCTAGGAAGGTACAGTGTTGGATGAATGCTCTTTACCCAATGGGGTTTGATTATTCGCTAGGGGCGATTTTTATCACAAATGACACTCACATAAGGTTCTACAATGGACATGTGACACTGATTGATGCCTGATGAAGTGTGGCCCGACACAATGGGAGTTATGGTACGCACAAATACTGAAGGGACGTTGTACATTTCAAATGTTGGATCTCGAGACATGCAATTAGAGGCTTTTATGCTACAATTGAGAGGCAAACACAGATTGCAGACGATGAGACACTACGGCGAGTCAGCATTACGGGCTCCCCCTCTATGCGTAGTTGGGTTAAGTGTAGTCGTAGCTTGGGGAAGATACGTTCTGCGGTAGACTAGTGGTGGTAATAGTAGTGGGAATGTATTTACACAGTAGACTAGTGGTGGTGTTTTCATCAAGAATAACTATAGGAGCGGTGGTCGATCGTTAGACATAGTGGTTCAATCTATAGTTTGATCCTTATAGTAGCATGCGCAATTTGTAGTGTAGTTGTGTGTTGAAACAAAAACCTTATGGACCTTAGGAACACACGAACAAATATAGTACACTCTATGTAACTTAAAGTAGAGTCAAAGTAAACCGCACATGATCACCATATATTATACTTATACTCATTCACCAGAATTTTTTTCGACCCACCCCTTTTTCATCTTTTTCCCTACCATGGGTGGATAGGGCATCGGGTGATTGGCCCATTCTTGATACTTGGATAGGCGAGCCCATCACAGATGTTGCTTCATTTCATATTTATTCTCCATACATTTATTTACCTTATCAGTACTTTGCATTTCCTTTATCAGACTCGGAGTGATATTTTCTGTATACTCTATATTTGACTACATACCAATTTTCTGAGACTTTTTTTACGATATTTTCTAAGATGGATATTTTTCAATATTATATGTTTTGTTCTTTCCACTGTGAATTCTGAAAGTTTGGTATATCTTAGATTATATGTGCTATTTTAGTCTTTGTAATATCACTTGGCACGACGCAAGTCCGAAAGTCACACTAGGCTTTAGATCGATGTGCCGAGGGTGCGAGTTCTCACATTTGACCACATTTGAAACACTTTATAACCTCTCTATCACACTTCTTGTATTATGGAACACTAGCTTTCATCTGCCTTTTGCCTTGAACTGCTTCCTGAATGGAAACCTTCAGTTCTACCCAAGCATCACTTTGCTCTTCGTTTCTTCCTCGCTGCTCTCTTTTTCCTCTTCTTGGAGCCTTAGTGATGTGTTCATCAGCTTCTCAAAAGTGACTTCCAATTGAGGTAGAAGGGCATTCCTCAAAGCTTTATTCAGTCTATAAACAAACTTTTGGTTCTTTTTCAATGGTGTATTAAAGAGATTAGTTTCATACTTTGAAAAAGCTTCGAATGTGGCGACATATCCGGCTATTGGCATGCATCCTTGCTTCAAATCTATTAATTTCTGACTCAATGCTGCCTTCTCAACTTTAGGGAGAAATTTCCACTCAAAAGGATCCTTGAATTCATTCCAAGTTAGCTTAGCTTCATCTATATTTGCAACCAATAGCTCATACCAATTCAAATCTCTTTCTTGCAGCTGGCTCAAAGTTGTCTGGAACTTCTACTTATCTGTAATCCCTATACATGTGAAAACACGCTTAAACGTCTTAAGCTAAGATTGTACTCCAATCACTCCTTCTGTGCCCTAGAAGTTCTTCCCTCGAAGGCAAGCATAATTGCTGCACAGTTTAGTAAAATAAAATCGAAGGGTGGGAGGATTAGGAGTTGTGGAAGCACTAGACTATTGGATGCTCCTCAAAAGCTCCATTTTCTGCTCTGTAGTCATATAAACTTCCCCAGATCGACTAGTTTGACCTGGGTCTCCATGACCAACGTGAGGACTAGCCATCTCTCACTGCTTCATAGAAGTGAGATTCAGTTTAAGATAACAAAACTAAATTAGCATATATGTATATATCTGTATGTGTATGTATAAGTAATCTACCCAATACCAAGGGACAAGTAAACCTATGTCCATCTAGGCCAATGACTTGTGCCTCTTTATTACATGTATTGTTTTAACCATGCTTTGATACCAAATGTAAACAACCCACCTCTACACCCATACTATCCAAGAGTATTATTAAGTAGAACTATCAGATAATACAGAGCATGGGGCTATATTGGGTACAACGTGAACATTCCTTTTGGATTAGCACTAGGACATATTTCAAATCATAGACTACTAACTATAGATGTACACGGTCCCAGTATAAAGCAATAAACACATGTGCCTCCAAGATAGAACAATACATATTCACAAAATAAAATAGAGTACATAGAGTCAGAATGTAGCAGATAAAATATAATATGTCACATAATACAAAGTCGGTAGGGCCATAAAATATTATTCTCTAGCCCACTATATACATACATCATTTAATGCATCATAACATATACATTCATGAGGCCACAAAATACATAGGGAATGTATCATCCTATATAACTACTAGCCTCCCAAAAACCAAGTGAGTCCAGTTGCCTATGGTGTACCTGATCCTGCAATGTCTCGGACTGACCCGAGCATTATAAATAACACATAGGTCAGACTATGTCTGAATTCAGTTCTAAGGTGACATAGGGGTAGTGATAATATCCAAGGTAATGTAATAAGATATGTCCCTTAAGTGATAATAATATATCATGAGATAGACAATTAAAACAACTAATCATCAACCAATTTCAAGAGTAATATATAGGTAAAGAATTAATACACATATACATAACATCAATTCATACGTTAATATAACAATGGCTACCTCCCAAATATAGCTAAAAATATAATATCAACGGATAAGTACGGATAATATGGGGACTGACTACTCTTTAGATACATGATCCATAGCATAGTCATTCTCATCATCTCATAGGAATATAAATAGTATATGTCTTTCTACCACACACACTAAAACTAGTCGGGAGGCTGACAACACGTCTGCTTGCTCACACATGTGTCTGTCTGATGTGACTTTTACAGTCTCCGGATACCTTCCCTCGGTATCATGACAAGATCCACCTATGTGCTCGTCTACACAAGGACTCAACTCAGTCATGACCTGGCACATTCCCCTATGGCAACAGACTATTGGCCTAGGTGACACTGGGGCAGATTGCACACAGTGATAGCACACAACCATAAATATAGGGTGCCACGAACTTAGGGTACGACCCCACAATCTGGCCTCTAGGGTGGATACTAGCCTAATCTGGTTCACTCTTGGATCATAAAGGAAGCTGGACAAAGACAGACATACACATAGTATCTATACTCAGTGGCTAACACATAGCTCAAAGTGTATTCCAACACATGGCTCTATATAAGTACAAATATTATTCATCGCAGCGAGCCCAATCGTACATAATTAATCCCCATATGGGTGATATTTACTTACAATAAATAGCCAAACAAATAACTCTACATTGTCCCATACCACCGTGTGTTATCCAAACGTTTATTTAATGTTCATAAAATACACTCATTCCATACTATATTTTATGTAACAAATCCGATGAATAACCAGAGCAATATTACCGAAAGTCTCATACGGACAGCATTATAACCCGGTTTATTCAAAATACTCGTCACGTAGAAATTACAGTTACATAAAATATTTATATTTACAGAGAATATTATATACAACTTTTGAAATAATCTATGATAGTTTCATAAATAAAAGTTATATTTTTATGTTAAAATAATACAAAGAACTACTAAATTCAATACACAAACCTATTGAATACTATATTAGGTTCTATACATTACATTTAAATCAATAAACAAACGTTACCATGCCTCTAATTAATTATTAGTATTCACATAGAATTTTTAAATAATTGTTTTAACCTCCAAATCCACTTATTGATTAATAATTCACACTAATGAATTTAATAACTTATATAAATAAGATTATATCATGAAATAAATTCAAATTTATCATAATGTATTCCTTTTATTTTAAAGTAATTATTTATTAAATTTCATTAATAACTCATTCTAATATTATTACTGTTTAACGATTAATTTTCTATAGCTTTAGAAAATAGCCGACATTTTTTAAATAAAAATAACCGCAAGCGCACAACATACAATTTTAGTACGTGGCGAGTACGGGTCTATCCGCAGGGAATTGTATTGATTTAATATTCTATTCAATCAAATTAACCAAGAGTTTGAAATTGTTTTAAGCTAAAAATGTAGAAAACTAACAAAAGAAAGTGGATAAAAATATGAGAGTAGAAGGCAATTTAGAGGCAATATACTTCTCAAGATCACATAAATCAGCATATATGAAATTATGATCTCTCTTTTGGTCATTAGTGAATTTAGTTGATATGTTTATCATACGTATAGCCTATTTGTGCTATTAATTATCCCAACATAAACCATCAAACTTTTATATACCTACTAAACCACTTGCTAACTCTCATGATAATTGACAATGAAATTGAAAATAAAATCTATTCTAAGTATGGTCTATTTACTATTGATTAGTAATATATGTGAGAAATGCGAATTACGGATCTTAAGGCTAGAATTAACACTAGAGGGGGGTGAATAGTGTTTTAAAGAATTACTAATTCTTTTTGAGTTTATATTAATTTGAACACAAATGTATGCAATATTCAGACACAGATATGATCACAGAATCAAACACAGATGCAAATATAAAGTAAAAGCAATAAAGGAAAGAACACACCGAATTTTATACTGGTTCGAAGTTACCCTACATCCAGTCCCGCAACACAAGTACGGATTTCCTTTCAAAATCAATTCTTACAATTACACCCTCGATTTCAAGGCCACGAGGTACACCACTCCAGATTCACAATCCTCTGGGTAGAGATACTTGATTTTACGGGCAACAAGTTCACCCAATTGATTTTCTAGGCTACAATCACACCTTCTCTCACTTGATTGATTTTCCAGGCTATAATCATACCTTTTCTCACTCGATTGATTACAAAGAAATCTATAACTCTAAATAGCACTGGGATCTTGTTGAGATAGTGATAGAGAATCAAACCAGAGATGATCTAGTTAGATTCAATGGAGATTTCGGCAGAGTAATAGTAAAAATGTATATAAAGAAATGTGGAAGAAGAAGAGAAGTGAATCAGAAAATTATGAATGTAAATTTGTTTAAAACATCCCCTATTTATAGTAAAACAACAGCCATGTCCATTCGTAAAAGGTTATGACGAATAGACACTTCTTTTGAAATTCAAACTTTTGAAGTTAACTAACACCATGTCGACAAGGGTCCCTAGGGGTTGTCGACATGCCTAAGGAATTTTTGATAATTTGTTTTTCTTTGAAAATAACTTTTATCTTGTTAACACTATTTTAAACTTTATACTTTACTATAGTTAAAATACATAAATAAGTATAGAGAATAATATTTTGATATATATAAAATTTTACTATAATTTCATATTTAAATCTAAGTATAAATATTAAAAGTTAAATATATAATAGTTTAAAGGTAGTTTAAAATCAAGGATAATTTGATATTGAAAATAAAGATTATTTTGAGGCTAAAATATTTAAAAACCAGGATAGATATTTTTGATTTTAAAAGGAAGATTTTGAAATCATTTTGAAAACAAGATATAATTTTGTAAAACATTTGAATAAAAGTTAGTGGATACAATACGATGTTCCACTAGATTTTTCATAGGTTCCATCCTACTTAGGGTTCCATCCCTTTAACAGGCTCGAAGTGGATTTCATTCCACGAATAAAATGGATTTTAAGATGTCAGTGCTTTTTTAGGAGTTTTAACATAATTCTTGACTCGATACTTGTCTTGTACTATTGAAATCTTGAACTCTTGATATCTTGATACTCATGAGTCTTGAACCTTGATGTCTTCAATCTTGAGTCTCTATACTGTACAGTCTTCATTCTCAGTACCTGCATGTTTATATCCTGCATATACATATATATCTAAACTATAATGTTAGTATTTATATTTTATAACAAGTCCTAAGGTTGTTGTCATCAAAACCATTCTTTTCAAGGATTAACAATCTCCCCCTTTTTGATGATGACAACATTTGTTTATAAAATATTACTTCTATCCTAATAACTCTCTAATAACTCTCCCTAAAACTAATAACTCCCCCTTGATCTATGCCTAACTATCCTATTTATACTTCTCCCCCTTTGTCATCAACAAAAACAAACTAACTCCAAACTATAGAACTCGCTCTTAATCTAATACTGTATTATATGTGATTATAGGGTGATCATAAATAATCAATACTTAATTCTGAATCTAAAACTTAGCCCTTAATAACTAACTCTCCTAACTAAGAATCCATATATGATAATGTGATAAACACAAATCATTTAATTATATAATGTTATATTTACATTTGTGTAGAAAACATAAGTAAGATTATATACAAATAAGAAAGAACGAAAAGAAACTAATGTGTATTCTTGACAATGGGAGATCTATGAATCGAGCAATTTGGGTAATGGAAACAGAAATTTCCATTTTGTTCGACTAGATTTCCATCCTTATCAAAGCATACTTCGCCAACGCAAACAACTTTGTCGTCATCTTCAGTGTGCTCTTCGTCCATGGGGGCTTCTTCTTCTTCTTCCTCGTTGTCCTCTTGCACTTGAACACCTGAAGATTCTTCATCGATCAAGATGGGATTGGCATGATTGTCCATTAGAAACTTTTGCAAGTTTCTAAGGATTTTGCCTTGCCGTTCTTGTTCTTTGGCCATTCTGATTTGCACCACTTGAATTTCAGTCATAAGTTGCAGTGCATCCTTCAAGGAATCTTCCATTTTCATCACCCGTGCAAGCGTAGTACGTTGAAATGGTCTGGTTGAAGGAGAAGGGAATGAAAAGGTTGAATTTTTGTTTGATTTGGAGGAGGAGGCCATTGTTTTAATTTTTTAGAAGTTAGAATCAGAGAAAGAACAGAAGGAATGAACAAAATTTCGAGATAGGAAGAATATATAACCATTCATTTTGAATTTTGGTGGGAAAAAATCTTAAATTAAAAAACATTATATGTCGACAGGGGTGTGGGGGGGGGATGTTGACAGGGTACTTGTAGTTTTGCTTATTTGATTTAATTAATTTAAGTTTAATTATTGTTGTTATATATTTATATTTTATATTTCAGTTATTGAACAAATACCTAATTCTCTTCTTAATTTAGTAAATATAGATTCATTTAAGGGTTTTGTTAAGATATCAACAATTTGATTCTCGGAACTAATATAATCGAGAGAAATTACTTCTTTACTTATATTATCTCTGAGAAAATGATGTCTGATATCAATATGTTTGGTTCGTGCATGATGAGTAGGATTTTTGGATAAATTAATTGCACTAGTATTATCACAATAAATTGGTGATTTTGAGATATTTAAACCAAAATCTTTTAAAGTTTGTTGCATATATATTACTTGAGAACAAGCCAAAGCAGCAGAAATATACTCTGCTTCGGTTGTTGATAAAGAAACTGTGTTTTGCTTTTTACTAAACTAGGAAACCAGAGAATGCCCCAAAAAGTGACAAGTTCCACTTGTACTTTTTTGGTCTGATTTACAACTAGCATAGTCAGCATCACAGTAAGATATTAATTCAAAAGAATCATTTTTAGGATAAAATAAGCCATAATCAAAGGTGTGTTTAACATATCTTATGATACGTTTTACAACTTTTAAGTGGGTCTCTTTAGGTTGGGATTGATATCTTGCACAAAGACAAAAACTATGCATGATATCAGGTCTACTAGAAGTGATATAGAGTAGTGATTCAATCATTCCTCTATATAATTTTTGATCTACATCTTTCGAGAGATCTTCTTTACTTAGATACTCATTGGTTGCCATGGGAGTGGGTTTTCCACTTGTAGTAGTCAAACCAAATTTACTAACTAGCTAGGTATTTAGAATATTTTTCTTGACTAATAAAGATACCATTATCTAATTGTTTTATTTGCAATCCTAGAAAGAAGTTTAATTCACCCATATGACTCATCTCAAACTCTTTTGTCATTATTTCGGAAAATTCTTTATTCATTTCAAAATTATTTGATCCGAAAATGATATCATCTACGTAAACTTGTACTAGTTGAATATCATTCTTATTTCTTTTAATAAAAAGAGTATTATCTACTTTACCAATTTAAAAGTTTGATTGTAACAAGTAAGATCTTAGTCTATCATACCAGGCTCTAGGAGCTTGTTTTAGACCATATAGAGCTTTCTTAAGTTTGTAAACATGATTTGGTAATTTTTCATCTTCAAAAAGTGGTGGTTGTTCAACATATACTTCCTCTTTTACAAATCCATTTAAAAAGGCACTTTTAACATCCATTTGAAATAATTTGAAATTATTATGATTTGCGAAAGCAAGTAGAATCCTAATGGCTTCTAATCTTGCTACGGGAGCAAAGGTTTCATCACAATCTATTCCTTCTTCTTCACAATAACCTTGAGCGACTAACCGGGCTTTATTTCTAACGACCTCACCTTGTTCATTCATTTTATTTTTATAAACCCATTTAGTTCCAATTATAGTTTTATTTTCAGGTCTAGGAACAAGTTCCCAAACATCATTTCTAGTGAATTGATTTAGTTCTACCTGCATAGCCAAAATCCATGAATCATCAGTTGATGCTTCTTTTGGATTTTTGGGTTCAATAGTTGATATATAGGCTACATTGCTCATTTTACTTAGTTGATTTCTAGTTGTAACAACAGATTGCATATCTCCTTGTATATTTTCTATAGGATGACCTTTTAAAAGTTTAATCTTTTTATTAGGATGATTAATTTCATTATTAGTTTTAGTTGACTCCTGATTTTGAGTAATTAAATCCTCTTCATCATTTGTATCTTCAAATTTTTTGAGATTTACATCGAATGAAACATGCATTGTTTCTTCGATGGTGTTAGTTCTTAAATTAAACACTCTGTATGCTTTACTTCTATTAGAATATCCGATAAAGATACCTTTGTCGGATTTAGGATCAAATTTATCTAAGTTATCTTTTGTATTTAAAATAAAACATTTACTTCCAAAAATTCTAAAATAAGATACCTTAGGTTTCTTTCCGTGAAAAAGTTCATAAGATGTTTTATCAGTTAAAGGTCTAATTAAAATTCTATTTAAAATATAACAGGTGGTAGCAACTGCTTCTGCCCAAAAATGTTTTGGTAATTTACTATCTGAAAGCATAGTTCTTGCACACTCTTGAATCGTCCTATTTTTACGTTCTACTACTCCGTTTTGTTGTGGAGTTCTTGGAAATGAAAAAATTGTGAGTTATTCCCTTTTTATTGCAGAATTCCTCAAACTTTTCATTTTCAAATTCACCACCGTGATCACTACGAATGGTTATAATTTTTTACAGAAAGTTGATTTTGAATCCTTTTTGTAAAGTTCTTAAAACTTTCAAAGTATCACTTTTATGTTTCAAAAATATTGTCCATGTAAATCTAGAATAATCATCTACAATTACAAAAACATATTTGCTGTGATTTATTGACTGAATTTGAGATGGACCAAATAAATCAAGATGAAGTAATTCAAGAGGTTTTGAAGTTGAAATCATATCTTTTAATTTAAAGGAACTTTTTCTAAGTTTTCCTAATTGACATGCATCACATAAACTATCTACTTTAAAATTCATTTTAGGGAGACCTCTTACTAGATCATGTTTTGACAGTCTAGATAAGAGTTTGAAATTCAAATGCCCAAATCTCTTATGCCAAATCCAAGGGTCACTTGTATTTGCCAAAAGACACAGGTTATCATTTGAAACTTTCATACTAAGAATATAAATATTCTTTTTCCTAATTCCCTCAAATATTATGGTTGAATTATTATCTTCAATGTGACACTTATCTTTTTCAAATTTAATTTTATATCCTTTATCGCAAAGTTGACTAATACTTAGCAGATTATGTTTCAGATTCATAACTAGTAGAACATTAGTAATAATAGAAGTTTCAGAGTTACCGACATTGCCGAAGCCAATCACATATCCTTTTGAGTTGTCTCCAAACTTAACCAGTCCTCCGTGTTTGTATATTATATCATTCAGCATATCCGGATTACCAGTCATGTGTCTAGAGCATCCACTATCGAGTATCCGTTTATTCTTTTTTATCTGCACAATTTGTCCATTGTGGATTGATTCCTCAACACCCATAAAACATGTTTCTTGCGCATCATAAAAATTTTGTAGACAACTTGAATTTGTATATAAATTATATGCAGCCTCATGATGCAATGATGATTTGAATATTTCTAAACTAGTATTAACAAGTTTTTCAAACATAGCCATTTTAAAGAAATTTTCAAAATTCATATTATGAAACTTTGAAAACCTTGCTCTGATACCAAATGTGAGAAATGCGGATTATGGATCTTAAGGCTAGAACTAACACTAGAGGGGGGTGAATAGTGTTTTAAGGAATTACTAATTCTTTTTGAGTTTATATTAATTTGAACACAAATGTATGCAATATTCAGACACAGATATGATAATAGAATCAAACACAGATGCAAATATAAAGTAAAAGCAATAAAGGAAAGAACACACCGGATTTTATACTGGTTCGGAGTTACCCTACATCCAGTCCCGCAACACAAGTACAGATTTCCTTTCAAAATCAATTCTTACAATTACACCCTCGATTTCAAGGCCACGAGGTACACCACTCCAGATTCAAAATCCTCTGGGTAGAGATACTTGATTTTACGGGCAACAAGTTCACCCAATTGATTTCCTAGACTACAATCACACCTTCTCTCACTTGATTGATTTTCCAGGCTACAATCATACCTTTTCTCGCTCAATTAATTACAAAGAAATCTATAACTCTGAATAGCACTGGGATCTTGTTGAGATAGTGATAGAGAATCAAACCAGAGATGATCTAGTTAGATTCAATGGAGATTTCAGCAGAGTAATAGTAAAAATGTATATAAAGAAATATGGAAGAAGAAGAGAAGTGAAATCAGAAAATTATGAATGTAAATTCATTTAAAACATCCCCTATTTATAGTAGAACAACAGCCATGTCCATTCATAAAAGGTTATGACGAATAGACACTTCTTTTGAAATTCAAACTTTTGAAGTTAACTGACACTATGTCGACAAGGGTCCCTAGGGGTTGTCGACACGCCTAAGGAATTTTTGATAATTTGTTTTTCTTTGAAAATAACTTTTATCTTGTATTAACACTATTTTAAACTTTATACTTTACTATGGTTAAAATACATAAATAAGTATAGAGAATAATATTTTGATATATATAAAATTTTACTATAATTTCATATTTAAATCTAAGTATAAATATTAAAAGTTAAATATATAATAGTTAAAAGATAGTTTAAAATCAAGGATAATTTGATATTGAAAATAAAGATTATTTTGAGGCTAAAATATTTAAAAACCAGGATAGATATTTTTGATTTTAAAAGGAAGATTTTGAAATCATTTTGAAAAAAAGATATAATTTTGTAAAACAGTTGAATAAAAGTTAGTGGATACAAAACGATGTTCCACTAGATTTTTGGTAGGTTCCATCCTACTTAGGGTTCCATCCCTTTAACAGGCTCGAAGTGGATTCCATTCCACGGATAAAATGGATTTTAAGATGTCAGTGCTTTTCTAGGAATTTTAACATAATTCTAGGCTCGATACTTGTCTTGTACTATTGAAATCTTGAACTCTTGATATCTTGATACTCATGAGTCTTGAATCTTGATGTCTTCAATCTTGAGTCTCTATACTGTACAGTCTTCATTCTCAGTACCTGCATGTTTATATCCTGCATATACATATATATCTAAACTATAATGTTAGTATTTATATTTTATAACAAGTCCTAAGGTTGTTGTCATCAAAACCATTCTTTTCAAGGACTAACAATATAAATCATCAAATTTTGATTTTAAAATCCACTTCATTACCAACATCATATGTAAATGAATTGGTAATTTGTGTTTGTGTTTGTTTAAGCATAGCTTATTTGGTATCAACAACATAGGCTATCAAATTCAAAGCTAAAACAACAAAATTAAACCACATTAAATATTGTCATTAAGCACAAAAAGAGATCACAAGTTATCAAAATGTTGAATCGACATGATTAAGAGAGCTTCATTTCCCTTAAATTGAAGGGGTTTAGCTTCTCATATTTGTTATCATTTCAACAAATGTACAATTCAACATGAAACAATAACAAAAGGAAAAGGAGAGAAAATTAAAATAAAATGAGAGCTAATCTACTTGCATAAAATAAAACTAACTACTAACATGAAAGGAAAAAGCATGTAAATAAAAAGAGCATGAATTAAAATTGCATAAAAATAAATTACATGAAAGAAGAAAATGGCTAAGTAGCCATAAAATAGAAGAAGGGAGTTTATATTTATTTCTGAGCCTAAAACTAAACTAATTAAAGAGTAGGCTAAGAGCTTTATTACATGAATATATGAGGTATTTATACAAGCCTAAAACCCTAATGCATATTTTTTGGGACTAACCAAAATAGCCCTCTAGGAAGTGTGACCTCCAATTTGTCATTATCATGAGCATAATCCACCACTAGATGTGCATGTAACTTTTATCTCCACTAACATGTGCATTAGCTCCTAATTGTAGATCAAGGTACGTGGGTAGGTGAGGTCCTCCATGATGCATGAAATGAATTCCATCTTCATTTGTTTCTTTCTCTTGTGCATGCATGAATACATGAAGCCTCTTGGAAGTTCCATCCAATTTTCCTACAAATAAAAATATAATGTGCAAATAAATATTCTCAAATTAATTCACACATAAAAATGACCATTTTTCCCCTATATGAAGATGAATATATGATGATTTGAAAATAATTGAAATTTGGGTTTAAACGTGTTAAAATACCCTATATGCTCATTTGTTTAATTAAATTAGATTAAATATGCAAGTAAAAATATACACATTTACGTGCACATCAATTATGTTATTATCTCATATAATTATCAAACTTATTGAATTATATATCTAAATTAATTATAGAATATAAGGTTGATGTTATATATTTTATTTATATTATATGTATTTATATTTTATTATGTATGTATGTATGTATTATATTGGGCAGGTGTAAATAGAGAAGCGGTCTACCGATGGCACTACATGTGTCGCACTCACTGAAGCCTTATTTGGATTCTCTGATCAAATTCAGTCCATCCCATTCACTATCCACTTCTTCTATTCGATGCACACTCCACTGTTCAACCATACTACAATACTATCATGCCCATACACATTGAAATAGCACATAGAATTCATGATCGTCACTAATATGGCAACTTTCAAAAATATTAAATGTTCATCCATGATCACGCAGACACAATAATTATATTCCAAGCATCTAGAGATCCAAATTGACATATGTTAATTAGATTACTCACCTTGAATTGTAGAAGATGAATACCTCTTCTCTAACTCTTTCTTCTACCTCTTCTTCCCTTCATTGTTATATTTTCTTCTTTAAAATTGACTATCAAAGTAAGCTTCAACTTGCTAATTGGTATGGAGAGTGATGTCAAGAAGCCTATATATAAATTTGAGGATTTTTAATATTTTATTTGAATTGATTTTAATTATTAGGGGCGATGGAATATAAGTAGCGTTTCCGCATAAAAGGGAAAGGATGATCTCCAATAGTTAATGTGAGGGTATATTTATAAACAAAAGTGAAGAGTCTGGATATTGAAATCTCTAGATTCATGAATAAGATATATGTGCTTTTGGCCAAATTAGTTTGGGCTTGGCTTGTTTTATTACTAATCATTTCCCTCTTTTCTTCTTCTTTATTTTTCTATATGAAAGCAATTTACATCTTCATATTCTAGCCTAAATTCTTATCCATTAAAATCATATTATATGTTCTTAACATCTAAAAATTATTTACAATTTATATATCTATTTTCTATGATTTTATTTATTTAGTTTAATCACTTCTGTCCAAATTCATTTACTAATTAAATTCAAACTCCTTTTGTATTATAAAAGAAAATTATTGCCACTATTAAAAATAAATTTTAAAATTATTTGTCTTAATTATTATTTACTATGCAAATTTGATTTATCATTTTATTACAATTTATACTTTAATTTTAAAGTAAATCGATATTAAATTTCTTTTCATTAAATTTCTAAATCATTCCCACAATTTCACATTTATTATATTAAATCACATTTAATTAATTAATCTTTATTATTAAATTTCTAATTTATTGCTTCTTGACAATAGGTTATTATAGACTTTCCCCATTTAGAAAATTGCATCCTCGAAATTCCTTCTTTGGAAAAATATATAACTAGCTAGTTAAATTCTAGCTCATCTGCACCATTTATTAATAAATGACAAAGAACAAAACACATACCTAAGCCATATGCATCGGAAAATAACTCGATGTAAGGCCGTTCCATATGCTCTTGAGTCCCTTAGGTACAATCCAATGGGTTGTCGGACCCCTATACCCTTGCTAAAGAAGCTCTGTTACTTCTGAGTTGTCGGACCTTCGAGTCAACTATCTGAATAGGATGCTGCACATATGTTAGATCAAGGGACATATTAAGTTCATATATGTCTTTTGGCTCTATTATAGTCTCTGTATCCTTTAAAATCTTCCTCGATTGGGAAACACGAAAGAAAACATGGATTCTTGAAAAGTGATTTGGAAGTGCAACTTTATATGCAACTCTTCTAATTTGTTAGGTAATCGGATACAAGCCAACCAAACAAGGTGCTAACTTCCATGATTTACCGAATCTCATCATACCCTTAAACGGAAATATCTTCACATAAACAAATCTCTAACTTCAAACTCTATCTCCTTCCTTTTGCGATCGACATAAGACTTTTGATGACCCTATGCCCCTTTCATTCTCATTCTAATCGACTTGATCTTCTCTGATAGAGTTTGGAACCAAAACAAATTTATACCTCATCTCAAGCCAGCATGATGGTGATCGATACGATCTACCGTAAAGAGCCTCAGACGGTACCATGCCAATGCTGGATTAATAATTGTTGTTGTAGGCAAACTCGACCAAACAAAGATGATCCTCCAGCTACCACTAAAATCAAGCATACAAGCTCATAGCAAGTCCTCAAGAATCTGACTTGTCCACTCCATCTGGCCATCGGTTTGCGGATGATATGCTATGCTAAAATTTAACTTTGTTCCCAAAGCTTCTTAGAAACTCTTCTACGGTCTACTGGTAAATAATGGATCACGATCACAAACTATAGAACTGGGAACTCCATGAAGCCTAACTATTTCCTTCACATAGCTTTACCAGATATTGCGTGGCTCAGTTCGACTTCACTGGTATGAAACACGCCGACTTAGTCAATCGATCTACCACTACCCACATTCTGTCATGGCTAATCATTTATCATGGTAATCCATCTATGAAATCCATCAATACCTGCAACAACTAAAAATTAAAACTATTTCGATGGGATTTATATAAGTGAATTATTAAAATACAAATCCACTTATATCCTATACCATTTCCACTGAGGAGTTTGAAATGGTTGAAGCAAACCACTAGGCTTCTGGTGTTCAGCCTTCACTAGGTGATATGTCATATGCTCCTTCACGAACTTGCAAATATCACACTTCATTAATTCCTAATAGAATACACATTTCATGTCTATGTATATCTTACTACCACCTAGATGAATAGTGTATCATAGTCGATGACAGTGTTCCATTATCTCTTTATTGAGAACATCGATATCCAGAACTACTAATCTATTCCTTCTCTGTAGACATCCACATGAGTTGGGAGAATAAATGATAAGATCTTTACCTTCATCACCTGATTCCAATTTCTGAGTAAGTGCTAGATTAATCAAATCTTTCTTCCGAGCTTCAACGATTCGATCCATTAGAGATGGTCTAGCCACAAGACTCACTACCATTGCTCCAGAACTTGCTACATAATATCTATCATGAATCTCACACATGGATAGTGTCTTGTGATCCTTTCATTCTGCAATCATCATGGAAACTACTGCTTGGTGCTTCCTGCTTAATGAATCTGCTACTCAATTATCTTTCCCTGGTGTATACTAGATGTCAAAGTCATAAGCTGCTAGGAATTTTAGCCATTTCTACCATCTTATATTGAGATCCTTCTGGGTAAATAGGTATTTCAATGACTTATGATTTTTGTATAACACAAATCGTTCTCCAAGCAAGTAGTGATGACAGATCTTCAAAGCGAAGACTATGGAAGCTAGTACCTAATTATGAATAGAGTATCTAATCTCAATAAGAATTAATTACCTTGATGTCTATGTTGCTACTCTTCCCTTTAGCATTAACGCTGCACTCGATCCATAACCACATGCATCTGTGTAAACCTCCAGGTCCTGGTTACCTTCTGGAACAATAAGCATTGGTGCACGAGTAAGCCATTCCTTAAATTTCTGATATGCTTCCTCACACTTAGCCATCCATTGGAACTTTACTCCTTTCTTTGTAGATTAGTAAGAGGCTGCATGATCTTTGAAAAATCCTTAATGAATCGTCGATGATATCCGGCCAATCCTAAGAAACTTTAAACCTTCGAAATTTTCTTAGGCCGCTTCCAGTTTTAAATAGCTTCTACTGTAACAACCCGTAAATTTTGAAAATATTTTAAATGAAAATTTAATTGAAACTTTGAATTTAACTATTTTAAATTTGATAAACTTGGAAAATTTAAAGGATAAAATTTTGAGTTTTGATGTGAAATGTTTTTTCCAAATTTAATAAAATAAAGATTTTTCTTAAAATACAAATTTTGGTCAACTTTGGTCAAAGTTTGACTTTCTGTGAAATTTTTAAAAAAATTAACGATTCTTACCGTTGCACTGCTGCGGATTCTTACAGTAACACTTCTGCACTGCTGCGAATTCTTACCGTAACAATTCTGCACTACTGCGAATTCTTACAGTAGCACTTCTATACTGCCGTGTTTTCTTAAAGGTGACATTTTCTGAATAGTACAATTTTCTTAAAGGTTACATGTATGGTTCTAAAAGTTACATTCTTAAAGTGCTATGATCTCTAAACTTTTATGTTTAAAAAGGGTTATAATTAAATGAATTTGGAAGTATTACTACTTTGGGAAAATGAATATTATTTTAAAAGAATAATGATATGGAATTTGTATGGTTTAAAAGGAATATGTTTGATATAAAATATAAACCATTTGAAATTTATATAACCATGGGTTATAATAACGATTGGTTGTTAAAGGGACCCGGATCGGATATGGGCATACTCTCTGTCGATACCGAAAACCACTTTAACAACTGTGTACACGGTGGAGATTCCAGAATGATGTCGGATGGTGGCGATGATCCTTAAGGTATATTTACGTGGACCCGACTCCCGTGAGTTGGCATAAGGTGGCTAAAACAGGAGCAATTGACGGACCAATGAGTTAGCTCATCTGATCGGACACACTCCATCGTATGCCATTCTATTACTTTGTGATTGATTTGGTGCGCACCTTTGATTCGGGAGTGTGGATCGAGTTGGGCGGTAGTTGCGGCTATGCGTTATCAACAGTCCGGAAGTGTAATTGGTATATCTACCATGGCATTGCCTAGTTGTGCCGTGTCACCTACCCTAGCGCGCCTTCTACGAGTTTGTTTTATGTCGTACCTATGTGGTATCCTCTGGCGGCTCTAGTTTACGGGGAGTTACGGTACTGTATAGACTATTGTCATACCCAAAAATGTCTTAAGGTGGAAAATGTAAAGCCTTAACGCTATTTTTAAATAGTATACTTTACTTTAGACCCTACTATAATAGCGTATATTACTACATAGTAGATAGTTTAACGGATCCTTAAAGGATGGGCGATCCCAAGCATCCTTTAAGTTAGTGATGCATTTCTTTACAGTTCAGTTGAGTTGATTTACATTTTATAAGTATGTATGTCCTGACTCGAGTGTTTTGTGTTTTGCTTTACGCTCGGGTCAGCCTGAGTTTCATAGCTCTAGTTTCATCCTTTTGGAGCTAGAGATTCGCGGGAGATTTATCTGTTTACCTGATATTTCTATTCCAGTTATTTCCACTCAGCTTTTGCTTTTGTAGTAGAGAACTTATGTACTTTGAACTTCCAAATATATTTGTTTTCAGACTGTGGTATTATGTATTAGTTTTGAGACTTTGTATCTAGTAGCTTCATGAACTACTATAGTTATTTATTGCGCTGTGAGTTATATTGATATTCTGTGATTATTTTTATTTGCCCCAAATTTTATTAACAATCTGTCATTTTGAATTATTCAAGTTTGACATGTGTGGAGTTATTGTCGATTTGATTGGTCCAAAGCGGCGGGATGTAATAGTTGGTATCATAGCTTTGGTTTTAGGCAAACCTTAGCTTACGGGGCAAAAACTCATCAGAGTTAGGGTAGCAATACCCTAGAATAAGTAAAATCAATCTTAGAATCATTCTTTGCGAGAGAACGTATTTTCAAGTATAAAATGGTTTTAAATGATTTTAAAATGATTTTTAAAAGATTATTTTGGATATAAAAATTTTCTTGTTTTAAAATTCCTTTTCTTAGAATTCTTCCTTCCTTTGGAATCCACCTTATTTTATAGAATTCTTTGATTAGGATTTCCAATCTAGTTGGATCTTTTCTTCTATCTTTTCCTTTATCTTTGTCCTAAAATTCATTCTTGAATTTCCAGGATGAATCGTAGGAATGCCAGAGCTCGTGGTGTTACCCCAGTCCCAGCACCAGTTGCACCCGTTAGGATTACTACTCTCTGTAAGGAGTTCACCCAGTTAGGTGGTACTAAGTTTTCAAGATCAGAGACCATCATTGAGGCTCAGCAGTGGCTGAGAAGTTTGGAAAGGATTTTCCTGGTTTGGAGATCACTGACGCTCAGAAGCGCCAGTTAGCAGCATGACAGTTGAAGGAGGCAACACTAGATTGGTGGGAGTCTGTTATAGCCAACACTGTTGAGGCAAATATTTCTTGGGAATAGTTTCGGTATTGTCTTGAGTTAGTCCTTTTGAATTTGGTTTAGGTTTTCCCTTTTGAATCTTTCTTAAGTTTGGATATCTTGTTTAGGGAGGCTTTTGTGACGAAGTGGATGCCAGAGGCTGGGAAGTCTCAGCTATACAGGGAGTTTATGGACCTTAAGCAAGGGGACATGTCATTTTCTGAGTATGAGAGGAACTTTGATGAGCTTTCCAAGTTTGGTCCTAGTTTGATTGATACCCCTCTTAAGAAGAATGAGAAGTTTATAACTGGAGCTCCCCCGGAGTTTTATGATCGTCTGATTTCTCATGTGCACAGCCCTTTTACTGCATTGATGGATATGGACATTAGATATGAGAAACCCACTTCTAAGGAATCATTTGTTGCTAGTGCACCTTTATCTCAGCAGTCTTTTAGCAACTCTAAGAAGAGAAAGTCAAATTTCCAGTGTCAGAAGCAGAATTGGCTCAAGAATCCAGGTTTAGGATCTTCTTCTTCCCAGAAGCAGCCTATTGATCTTTCTTCCATCACTTGCTTTAGGTGTGATCAGAAAGGGCCCTATGCCAATAGTTGTCCTACTTTAGCCGGAGCTGTTGTTCCTTAAATTCAGATGACTAGGCGTGATCTTTGCCATGTCTGTTTGCAGCCTAGCCACTTCAAGCAGGATTGTCCCTTGTATCAGAAGGGCAAGACATCTGGAGTCTTTGCCATGACTTCTTCCACTCATGCTCCGCCTACTCCACCTGCCCTTAGTGATACCCAAGGTACTCTCCATAGCACCCCAAGGTACTCTCTAGAGCACCTTTACCTTGTTTAATCTTCCTGTTTGTGTTTTATTTGACATTGGAGCTTCGCATAGTTTCATTTCTGTGGACCTTTGTGATAAGTTTGAGCATATCCTTTCACCTAAGTTTGCAACCAAACCTTTGTGCGTTACTAATTCTATTGGTGGTCCAACAATCCTTAGTAGGATTTGTAACAATGTGAGACTCTTCCATTCCGACCGTCGCTTTTCTGGTGATTTCTATGTTCTTGGTTTCGATGCTTTCGACATGTTGCTAGGAGGAGATTGGCTAAAGATGCATGAAGTTGTTATCTCTTGTAAAAATCCAAACTGTTTCTCTTATTGATGATTTTGGTAAGCCCTTGATGATTCAGTGACGTATGCCTCAGGAGTATGCAAGCAGTTTTATCTATTCTCTTGATTCTTCCCCTAGTGATCTTGATTCTACCCCTATGGTCAAACTCTATCCCGATGTGTTTGGTGAAATCACTTCTTTACCTCCTAAACAGGAAATTGAATTCCGTATTGATCTTATTCTTGGAGCTCGACCTGTAGTTCTTCCTTCCAGAAGAATGGCACCCCACGAGAAGGTTGAGTTGAGGAAGCAAATTGAAGACTTGTTCTCCAAAGGTTTGATCAGACCCAGTCATTTCGAATGGGGAGCAGCAGTGGTTTTTGTCACTAAGTCTGATGGTTCTTTGAGGATGTGTGTTGATTATAGGGAGCTGAACAAGCTCACTATGAAAAACAGATATCCAATGCCTCGTATTAATGATATGTTCGATCAGCTTTATGGAGCTACTGTATTCTCTCAGCTTGATCTTGCCATCGGTTTCCACCAGCTTAGAATTGCCGAGGAAAGTATTACCAAAACTGCTTTTCGTTCTGAGGATGGTTTCTTTGAGTGGTTAGTGATGCCTTTTGGCTTGACTAATGCCCCAGCTTTCTTTGTCGACCTTATGAATCATGTTTTCCGTGATGTTCTTAATAAGTTTGTTCTAGTCTTCGTCGATGATATTCTTGTTTTCTCTAAGTATAAGGCGAAACATGAAGTCCATTTAAATTCTATTCTCGAGACTCTCAGAAGCCATCAGTTGAAAGCCAAATTCTCGAAATTCCATTTCTGGAAAGATGAAGTCCGATTTCTTGGACATATAGTTTCTGGTGATGGAGTTTCTGTTGATCCAGTTAAGATCGCTGCGATCAATAATTGGGAAACCCCTAGGACTCCATTTGATATTCGTAGTTTTCTGGGCCTTGCCGATTATTATCGGAGATTCATTGAGAATTTTGCTCGGATTGCTGCACCTCTCACCGCTCTAACTCGTAAGAATGCTATGTTTAGACGGAATGATAAGTGTGAAGCTGCATTCAATGAGTTGAAGCGCAAGCTTACTTCCGCACCAGTTCTTACCGTTCCAAATGGAAATGAGGGACTAACGGTATACACTGATGCTAGTCGTGAAGGTCTGGGAGCTGTTCTAATGCAGGATGGGAAGGTTATTGCTTATGCTAGTCGCCAGTTGAAGACTCATGAAGCCAATTATGCAGCCCATGATTTGAAATTCCTTGCCGTAGTTTTTGCTTCAAAGCTTTGGAGACATCATCTATTAGGAACAAAGTTTGAGCTCTTTACGGATCATAAGTCTTTGAAATATATTTTCACCCAGAAGGGCTTGAATCTAAGGCAAGTTAGGTGGCTTGAGTTCCTTGCTTCTTATGACCTCGACATCAACTATACCCCAGGGAAAGCTAATGTTGTAGCCGATGCATTGAGTAGGAAGAAGGCAATGTTATGTCAGCTTGTTATTTCTTCTCCTCTTATGGATCGTATTATTGCTAAGAAGGATGAAGATAGGATAATTAGGCTTATTAAGGAAAATGTTCGTAGCAGGGTTGGTGGTAATAGCCAAGAAGGAAGTGGAGCTCAGATTGATGATAAAGGGATTTTAAGGATTAATAATCGGATTTGTGTCTCGAATGTTGATGGATTGAGGCAAGAATTACTTCGGGAAAATCATCGGTCCAGACTTTCTATTCGTCCAGGTGTGACGAAGATGTACCATGATATGAAGAAGCTGTATTGGTGGAGTGGTATGAAGCGTGATATCTCTCTTTTTGTTAGTAGATGTGCAACTTGTCAGAAGGTTAAGGCTGATCATCAGAAGACCGTTGGATTATTGCAACCTCTTGAGGTTCCCAATTGGAAATGGGAACAAGTTTCTATGGATTTCATTGATGGGTTACCAAGGACTAGGAAAGGTAATGAAAGTATTTGGGTTATTGTGGATAGATTGACCAAGTCAGCTCATTTCATTCCGGTTAGGTCCAGTCATTCTGCTTCTAGTCTAGTTGAGATTTATATGAGAGAGATAGTTCGTCTTCATGATGTTCCTATTAGTATTGTCTGTGATAGAGACCCCATCTTTACCAGTCAGTTTTGGAAAGCTTTCAGGAATCTTTAGGTACTCGTCTGAATCTGAGCACTGCTTACCATCCGTAGGCCGACGGTCAAATGGAAAGAGTGAATAAGATTTTAGAAGATATTTTTCATGCCTGTGTCCTTGATTATGGAGGATCTTGGGAAGATCATCTCCATCTCATTGAATTCACCTATAACAATAGTTATCAGGTATAATATCAAATATATGTTTAAGGTTGTCTTAAACATTTATCTATCTTATTCCATCTTTTGAATTCAGACTAGTATCGAAATGGCTCCATTTGCTGCTCTTTATGGACGACCTTGCAAATCTCCATCTTGCTGGATTGAATCCAGTAATCATTTGGCTCTTGGTTTGGATATGATTCTAGAGTCTTCTGAGAAAGTTGAGGAGATTAGGAGGAAGATGAGGATTGCGCAGGATAGACAGAAGAAGTATGCTGACAGGCGTAGAAGGAGTTTGGAGTTTTCGGTTGGTGATCAGGTTTTCCTTAAGGTCTCCCAATTAAGAAATGTGATTCGTTTTGGTCAGAGAGGGTAGCTCGCTCCTAGGTTTATTGGTCCTTTTCGTATCTTAAAGAGAGTTGGTTCCTTAGCTTATTGTTTGGAATTGCCTGAGAAACTTTCTGGAGTGCATAATGTGTTCCATGTCTCGCATCTTCGTCGGTATCTCCATGACCCATCCTTGATTATTCAGCCTTCTGCTCTTGAGAGTTTGGATATTGAGACAAACCTTACTATCGAGAGGAAGCCACTTCGTATTATCGATAGAGGTACGAAGCAGCTTCGGATAAAATCTGTCAACCTAGTCAAAGTGTAATGGAGCACTGATGATCGAGATTGTACTTGGGAAACGGAAGAGAGCATTCGTGCTTCGAATCCAAAATTGTTCGTTCCAGGTATTACTCGTTATCCTACCTTATCCTTCTGGTTTTCTGGGTCTCGTTCCTTTTCGAGGACGAAAAGTTTTTGAGTGGGGGAGAGTGTAACAACCCGCAAATTTTGAAAATATTTTAAATGAAAATTTAATTGAAACTTTGAATTTAACTATTTTAAATTTGATAAACTTGGAAAATTTAAAGGATAATTTTGGGTTTTGATGTGAAATGTTTTTTCCAAATTTAATAAAATAAAGATTTTTCTTAAAATACAAATTTTGGTCAACTTTGGTCAAAGTTTGACTTTCTATGAAAATTTTTAAACAATTGAATTTTTAATTTTTACTTTTTTTTATGAAGATGAATTTAATTCTAACATTTTCCTCTTTTTTCGTTTTTTTAAATTTTGATTGTTACATTTCAAAACTTACAAATTTTGGCATAGTACACGCAGTTATTTTCCCTACAACTTCTATTTTATTTTTATTTTGATTTGCTTAGGCTTAGACCATTTGGGCTAAAAAACCTTTAGTTGGATGAGTAGCCTATATATAATCTTCTAGGGTTTTGGCTAGCCTCCACATCCATTCATTTGTGCCTCCATAGAAAAGTGTAAGTCTTCTTCTCCTTCATCTTCCTTCTCCAAAACCCTAGACTTCTTCCCCTCTTCCTCTCCAATTTTACTCCTCCTCCTCTCCAATTTTCCTCCTCCTCCTCTCCACAAATTTCGGCCACACCTTTCTCCACCTTCCCCAATCACCAAACTCCAACCAAAACCCCTTTCTCCTCTTCCTTTTCCCTTCTTCTTCTTCACAATTTTCGGCCTCTACCTCTTCTCCTCCAACCAAAAACACCATGGCCGAACCTCCACAACCCCTTCCCATTGCCTTGCCTTGGCCGTGACCATCTCCTCCATCACAAAAACCCCTAGGCCGAGCCTCCATCACCAAACCCTAGCCTAAGGCCGAACACACCATACCAAAACCCTAGCCTAACCCTAAACCTAGCTATGGCCGAACCCACCTAATCCAAACCTAGCCTAGACCAAACCAAAACCACCTCTAGACCAAGCCTATGCAAACTCTAGACAAGCCCTCTTATGTATTTTGCAAATATATATTTTTCTATTTTATTTTTCTATGAAAAATTATTTGTTTACATATGTAATTTATTTTTATTTTTCAAGCGTCAGATTTGGATTCTCCTCTCACTCAAACTGGTCCGTAGTTTGTTGATTTTTGTGTTGCGCTTTGAATCACTTTTCCAACCAAAGAAAGGTGAGTAATCACTCTTGACATACGTACTTATTTATTTGATGAATTGATGATAATTGAATTGTTAGGATATGTATATGCAATTTTGACATTTCACATATGATTTATTTTGTTATTTCATATGTTTATATCATGTTAATTCATATGCTTATATTATGTCAATCATATGATTTTATTTTGTTTTTCCTATGTTTATATCATGTTATTTCATATGCGTATATTATGTCATTCATGTGATTTTATTTTGTTATTTCATATCATATTATACCTGTTTGATCATATGCCATGATATGCTGAATATTGTTATGTTTATTTCATATTCTGAAATCACACTGCAAGTTCCTTCACTATGGGTTGAAACGATACATACCCGAACGATCTTTAGATTAAGGAAAATTGTTATGGGCTGAAATGATAGGCTTGAGCAATTTTATTTGACTTGGGATTGCAGGTTTGAAATGATATAAATACCCAGAAAATTAATAAATTGCGGATTGAAATGATATATGTCTGTATTTACTTGACCCTAGGTAGAGAATTTTATACAGACTCCATGGTTGATTTAGAATGATTTTTCTTAAAATTATTAAGTATTTTGGATTTTTATATATGAATCTCAACTAAAATTTATTGTAATAATTTCTGTGAATTTGTTTAAATGTGTTAAAATTTTATAAGAAATAAAAAGTTGGAAATGTAAATTTTGGAATCTAATTTACAGTATAAAGGTTAATTGAAATTTTATAAGCCGATTTGACTTAATAATAGTAATTTATTCTAACCTATAAATTGTAAGTTTTTAATTCATGTAATAGTGATTAAAATAAATGTTTTATGAAAAGAAATGTAAGTTAAAACGTACATTTGACATGTAAGTTTTAACAAATGAAATTGGTATGATTTAGGAAATAAAAATGATAAATGTCATTTACTGAAAAGAAATAAAAAGGTAAGTAAAAATACTTTTAACTTGGTATAATGATTTATGCTTTAAAATTTGATGTTTTAGTGACAAAGTTATTAAATCAAAGGTTTGATTTCTTTAAATGACTAAATGGCTTAAATTTGAGTAATATAATAGGAAGAATAGAATGACTTTGATAAAAACTGTAAATATATATATACTATTTGATTTTGTATACATTGTAGTAGGAAGTATTACAGTAACAATTACAAAACTACTGTGATTTCTTATGGTAGCAATTCAAAACTGCTGCAGTTTCTTACTGTAACAATTTTGCACTGCTGCGGATTCTTACAGTAACACTTCTGCACTACGGCGAATTCTTACCGTAACAATTCTGCACTACTGCAAATTCTTACAGTAGCACTTCTGTATTGCCGCGTTTTCTTAAAGGTGACATTTTCTGAATGGTACAATTTTCTTAAAGGTTACATGTATGGTTCTAAAAGTTACATTCTTAAAGTGCTATGATCTCTAAACTTTTATGTTTAAAAAGGGTTATAATTAAATGAATTTGGAAGTATTACTACTTTGGGAAAATGAATATATTTTAAAAGAATAATGATATGGAATTTGTATGGTTTAAAAGGAATATGTTTGATATGAAATATAAACCATTTGAAATTTATATAACCACGGGTTATAATAACGATTAGTTATTAAAGAGACCGGGATCGGATATGGGCATACTCTTTGTCGATACCGAAAACCACTTTAACAACTGTGTACGCAGTGGAGATTCCAGAATGAAGTAGGATGGTGGCGATGATCCTTAAGGTATATTTACGTGGACCCGACTCTCGTGAGTTGGCATAAGGTGGCTAAAACAGGAGCAATTGACGGGCCAATGAGTTAGCTCCTTTGATCGGACACACTCCATCGTATGCCATTCTATTACTTTGTGATTGATTTGGTGCGCACCTTTGATTCGGGAGTGTGGATCGAGTTGGGCGGTAGTTGCGGCTACGCATTATCAATAGTCCGGAAGTGTAATTGGTATATCTACCCTAGCATTGCCTAGTTGTGCCATGTCACTTACCCTAGCGCGCCTTCTACGAGTTTGTTTTATGTCATACCTATGTGGTATCCTTTGGCAGGTCCAGTTTACGGGGAGTTACGGTACTGTATAGACTATTGGCATACCCAAAAATGTGTTAAGTTGGAAAATGTAAAGCCTTAACGCTATTTTTAAATAGTATACTTTACTTTAGACCCTATTATAATAGCGTATATTACTACATAGTTGATAGTTTAACGGATCCTTAGAGGATGGGCGATCCCAAGCATCCTTTAAGTTACTGATGCATTTCTTTACAGTTCACTTGAGTTGATTTACATTTTATAAGTATGTATGTCTTGACTCGAGTGTTTTGTGTTTTGCTTTACGCTCGGGTCAGCCTGAGTTTCACAACTTTTGTTTCATCCTTTTGGAGCTAGAGATCCGTTGGAGATTTAGTTGTCTTCTTGATATTTCTATTCCAGTTATTCCCACTCAGCTTTTGCTTTTGTAGTAGAGAACTTATGTACCTTGAATTTCCAAATATATTTCTTTTCAGACTGTGGTATTATGTATCAATTTGAGACTTTGTATCTAGTAGCTTCATGAACTACTATAGTTATTTATTCCGCTGCGAGTTATTCTGATATTCTGTGTCTATGATTATGTGATTGATTTTATTTGCCCCAAATTTTATTAACAATCTATCATTTTGAATTATTCAAGTTTGACATGTGTGGATTTATTGTCGATTTGAATGGTCCAAAACGGCGGGATGTTACATCTACTTTAGCTGAGTCTATGGATGGTTGCATGAAAAATGGGAAAACACCTCCAATCAATTTTTCAACAATGGGTTAAATGAAATATATTGCAGAAAAAGTAAAGTACACCTAGTTTTATAGTGGTTCAGCCGTAAAGGGCCTACGTCCACTATTCATTCTTTATCCTTTTTCTTATAATTTGGCTATTATAAGAACTTGATACTAAGTACAATAATTTTTGATAGAATAAGTGGATCTGGATGCTTTACACGATTGATGTTGTAGCTTGGAGGCTTGTAGATCCCAGAGAAAACTTCTTTTTTGAATGCCAAATCTTTGGATATTTATAGGGGTGGAGAAGTAGTGTCATTAATCCAAAAAAAATTGATGTTTCCATGTATATCTCACCCCAAGGGAATATTCCTGAATATGCCAAATGTAATTAATAGTTTCCCAATATAATGCAGATTTCATTCCATATATAGTTGGCTTGGTTCGGTTAGGAGCTTCATCCTGGGAAAGCTGATCTGTTGGTGCTACATGTGGTCGCTTTGATGGCTAAGTTCATGTTACTTCAACTCCCTTCGGTTTATCTCCTATTCCGTTCGGTTCACGCTTTAGTTTCACTCATTCTGGGCATTCTTCCTTGGTTCAACATTTATTCAATAGGTTACCAAAGTACATGGCTTCATGGGTTACCAAGGTAGATGGCTCAATGGGATACCAAGGTATATGGCCCATTAGGTCTCCTTCCCCTAAACAGAAGATTCTATCTGGTGCCTATAGTACCGAATAGGACTTCCAGTTTGGCACCATGGGTACTGAACAGAAAATTTTATCCAGTGCTTGGGCTACCGAACAGGGGAGGAGAGGCCAGGTTTCCCTCAATTACTCTATGTTTTCTGCTTTGCCTCATCCTTAGCCTTGCTTTCAGCCTTGTATTTGATTATTGGCTCCATGGGTGAAATTTCCCATAACACTTGCCCTCCAAAGTCCACCTCGTTAATTATGAGGTGGGCTTTGTTGAATAAGCTTTTGGATGAATGCTTCGACAAACACGTGCCGATTCCTTTCCTTCTCCTTCCTAGGTTAGTACGTTTACTTGCTCGGTGAATGGAGTTTATTCCAATTCACGTCCCGATTCGGCATCCTTACGGTTTGGTGGTAGATGTTGGGTTGGTCCGGCTTGTTATTGGTTCGGTATGGGACTGGTCCAGTACTAGTTGCGCTTCCAGCCCTATATAAGCTGCATACCCCCTCTATCGAACATATCCATTGCCTTTCCGAGCCCTAAAATTTTTATGACTCTTTCTCTCCTCGAACGACCATTGTTATGCTTTCGTCCAGGCCTCCAATCCAATTCCAATTTCATTTCAAAGTTGCCTCGCGATCTTGTGAGAATCTCCTCTTTACTTTAGCATTTATATCATTGGTTTGTAAGCCATAATTCATGTAGCTTGACCATATTAGGCTCCTTGTCTAATTCAGCACTCAGGTTAGGGCTAGAGTGGTTCGTTCGGTTACTGAATGGAAGAGGGTTGCTGAACGAAAGTGTTATATAGTTTTTTATTGCTCTTCTCTTTTTTTATTTTTTACACATACATATACGTAATTACTTCCATCCTTTGCGCTAATTGCTGAGAAAAGTTGCAATATTATTCAGATATGTCGGGCCATTGCCAGAAATGTTCCATGACTACTTTCGGAGATTTGGGTCCTTCTTCTTCTGCACCTTCGGCCCCTACTTAATCAAGACGCTGCTCTAATCAACCCAGCTTTGCTCATTCCCTTTTGCAAAGGTATAGACCATATAAACTACTAGTGAACCCCATCGACTCTGATGCCTCAAAATTGGCGGCAAGCAGCTCAATCTCATTGTTGCTACCGATGGCATCTCCTAGGAGGATCTCCTCCTACGTACCCTAGAACAATGAGCACACACTAAGGGGTATATGGCCAATTCTCATTATCATTGCATGGTTAGAGCTCTGGCTCCACTTCCTCAGTGGATTATAGGGTTCCTGGTGTATTTGAAAATTGCACCGTTTCGGTTGCTTCCTAATGAATAGGCTATCCTCACTAACTTACTCTATCTTCATAAGAGAGCTCCAGGTGCCTCCGATTCATCGCCAGGTTAAATTCCTTTCTGCAATAAAAAGCAAGATGGAGGGCTCTTCTTTTATCTATCTTGAGGCGGGGAACAAGTTTAAGCCGTTGAGAACTTTACTCCAGGTATAACAAGTACAAGCGAGAGCATTTCTTCCTCCATGGTAGCTCCCTACGCTTTCACCAATGGCATTCAAGACGTAAGCCTTCTTTCCTCTTCTGTCTTATTCCTTAGTTTCATGCAAAAAATTAATTTTTCTCCCTAGGACTCTCATTCAGATGTTGTAAGAGCAGCTACTGGGCAAGACTTAGACGACATGCTACGAAGGCTCCAACAAATCCCAAAAGAATTCAGAGAGGTTCCCCTTCTTGTTATTAACGATAATTTGAGGTAGCTTGGTCTGTTATCAGTCGATCGCCCAATTGGGAGAGGTATGAAACCCTCCACTCAAGAGCCCGTCAAGAAAAAGAAAGGGAGAAACTAAGCAACCTGCGAGATGAGCGATGTTCACCTTCGCAACCCTCTGATTTTGTTCCTCCGTCGATTGATCCACTCGGGGATGCCATAAGTATCATATAGGTTGCAGAATTATGGATATTAAAGCTAATTAAACATTAGAGAGGGATTAATAGTGTTTTCTAATGTTTGTATATCTCGTTTAATTACCTTCAAGTTTAATATTAAATTATAGATTTTCAACAAAGAATTATATCAACAATAAATCACAGATTCAATCATGGATAAAATAAAAGCAAAAAAGTAAGATAGAGAGTTAGAGAGATGACACCAGGATTTTATATCGGTTCGGATTTCTCCTACATCCAATCCCTTACAGTTGCTTGAACATATTTCTTTTCAAGTGCTAATCTTTAATCGGGTAGAAGGCAAACCTAATTACAATTTCAATTCCAAGGCTATGAGAAACACCCTTCTGATTTTCCAAGCTTAGGGTTAACCCACTTGATTTGGACAGGCTACAAGCACACCAACTTGGATTTTCAAGCTACCAAGCACACCTAATTGATTTGAATGGGCTATAATTACACCTAAGTAAATACAAATAGAGTTTGATAGGTTTTCCAAAGACAGTTACTGGAACTTTGGGTACAATGGATCCTATAGCCTCTTGGACACCATTTTGATCTTTGATTTGAGAGGGAGATGATTTGAAAACAGTAAGAAAGTAATATTGAATCAATACAAAGAAGTTTGAACTGATTCTATTTGCTTTTGAAGAGAAAAAATTAGAATTTCAATGGAGTTGTCAAGAGAGTAAGAGAAGGGAGGAAAATAAGATAATAACAAACTGAAAATTCATTTGAAACCTCCTATACATAGTGTAAAAACAGAAGTGTCCATTCGCGAAGAGTTGCGATGATAGACACTTCAATTTTGAATTTGAAAAACTGATTTGTGGCATGTACATCTGTGTATATGTCGACATATGCTTATGAAAATTTAAACCTCTTTTCTTTTTAAATTTGTTTGAAAATACTATACTCTGTAAAATAATTTGATACTTTGTAAAATAATTTAAACATCATTTATAAACATTAAACTTTGAAAATCCTTTATAAAATATTTTTAAATATATTTTGTTTAAAAATATAAAAGATAAGAGAATAGGAGATAGAGATAAAAGATTGTTACCAGGGACTTTATTACAAAATTCTATAACTATGTATACTATATTATAGTCTGGATATCTTGATATCTTCATCTTTATACTTAAGGGTCTTCATATCCATTTCTTGATTTTTATATTGGACAGTCTTCGATTCAGTACCTGTATACCTACATTAAATACTATATAACTTGGCAAAATATTAGTATTTATATTTTATATAAATGTATACTATTGTTATCAAGGTTGTTATCATCAAAATCAATAACTAAGACATTAACAATCTCCCCCTTTTGATGATGGCAACCATTTAATATCCTGTATAAAATATGATATAACTCTCCCCGAGTTAGATAACTCCCCTTGAATGTATGCATATTTATATTTATATTTTTCTCCCCATTTTTAATCAACAAAAATGGGTGAAATGAATATAAATAAAACTCCAGCTAAATCAAATATTTAGAAACCATGGAGACAAAATCAATACTAAATACCGAAATGATTAAGTATATAACATGATATATATGATGATTATAATATGTATATGATAAATAAGATATGATGATTTATATGATATACTTAAAAACTATACTATCTTATACCAAACATTAAACTTGATATATAAGATAACACAACCTATTTTCATTAATTTCAAATCAATCTTATACAATAAATTCAAAAACACAAATCCAAATGTAAATTATAAACAATCCAAACTTAAGGTAAACAAATCCAATCCAAATGTACACACCAAACCAAACCAAACCAAATCAAACCAAAACAAAGTCAAATCGAAAGTGTGTATGTGTGTGTGTGTATATATTTACATATCAAAATCAATCCTAATAACTAGACATTTCCTAGAAGTTTAACCCAACCGCTGGACCCAAAGGTTTGATCTGCTTTGATGGCATCCCAATCTTCATTATCCTTGTTAATAGTGCACTCTGGGTTGTTGGATAGTTCATCTTTGATTAAGGAAGAAATCGTTCATCGAAGAGCATTGAAATTCTTTTCTTGTTCCTTGATCACCTGCGTTTGACTTAACTCTAAATGCCTTTGATTTCCTAAGATAAAAGAGAGAATACCCTTGAAAGATTAAAGAGTTTGTTCAAGGTTTTCACATAATTTCTGATATGGAGAAGACATTTTGTAAAAAAATATTTGAGAATGAAAAGTAAGTATAGAATAAAATGATGAGTGGGTTTTGTGGAAGAAATAGGCTTATATAAGACTAAAAAGTGGTTTGGAATGATTGAATAGGTGGTATTTATTTTAATTTTTGAATTTTAAATTTTTTTCCAACTGGCCGTTAAATATCGACGTATCTATAATACATATGCCGACATACATACCTAAAATTTCAAAACTACTGTATTTGTTATAGTTTTTGTTTGTATCCTGTACCATTATATATTTATAACTTTTAGAGGCTAATAAAC
Source organism: Allium fistulosum (assembly GCA_030737815.1). Lineage (NCBI taxonomy): Eukaryota > Viridiplantae > Streptophyta > Magnoliopsida > Asparagales > Amaryllidaceae > Allium > Allium fistulosum. Next base: position 1,533,778,717 of record CM060902.1, read on the forward strand.
AATATATGACAGTAGTACATATATGTCATTACTTAGACTAGAAAGGTGCATAGATTTCAAAGAAAAAATACATGAAAATGTCATTAACTTACACTAAAAGTACATAATACTAAGATATACAAAGCTAGAAATCATAAGAAAATAACCATATAGGCTTAGAATAATGTAGATGATGATGAAGAATTTCCACCAAGCTTGCGAATGATCTTTTCAAAATATTCATCCACTTTGTTGGAAAGAGAAGTAAACTTTTTACTAAATGAATGATTAAGTTTCTTATGGTTTTTAAGAAGCTTTTCTTGGTTCCTTAGGATCACTTTGTTGGAGGGTGAGATGGTTTGTCAAAACTTTTCAAAGAAGTGTCTACTTCTTCCTCTTCCTCCTCCTCTTGTTCCACATCCATCTCATTGTCTTCTGCTTTTACTTCTTCTTGTTGAATTTCTTGTTCCTCTTCATATGCCTACCTTTGTCCCTTTTTGGAAAGTGTCTCATATGATTCGAAATAAGATGGAATGTGCATGAGAGAAATGTTGGCAATGTCAAAAACCTTTCGAGGAAGAGTTTTTCTCCTTTTAAATAAACACCAAAATATATGAAAATTCTAGTAAGATACACACCATGGTAGAATTATTCTTTTGAACAAAGTAATCTAAAATGTCTTGTGCCCGATTGATGTTGTATTTTCCATAAATGACGAAAGGAGTTTTAAAAACTTTTTGACTAGGGTTATTATAATTACTTGTCCTTGTAATGATACTTGTTGTAAAATGAGCTCTGTAACGACCCACTATTTTCAACCATTCGCATCCACACATGTTGGACTTGAATTGTTCAAAATATCAGATTGTTAATTTAAATTTGACAAAACTCAGCATATACAGTAAATAAATCAATCACAGACACAGAGTAATACAATAATACGCAGCGGAATAAATAAATAGTAGTTCATGAAGCTACTATATAAACATCAAAGTTAGAAAAAATACAACAGAATATCTCAAATGCAGTGAAGTCTCCAGTACAACAGATGACCTCTCTGAACAAATCAACTAGAAGAGCTGAAGGCTGAGTCGATAGTTATATCTCCGAACGAAGCTCCAAACTCCAAAGGTGAGTCTCAAATGCTATATCACTCGGTCTGACCCGAGCGTAAAGCAAAACACAAAACACTCGAGTCGGGATTAACATTCTTATATCAATAAATCCAACTCAAGTGAAATATCAATTGAAATACAAGTAACTTAAAGGATGTTTGGGATAACCATCCTCTAAGGATCCACAGAACTATCTACAATGTAGAAATATACACTATAACACCGTGGTCATTCCAAATTAATTTATACTTCAAAACCAAAATATCATTTCATTTCAAATATATCTATTTTCCAAAATAGTATATATAGGTTAAATAATTTAAAAGTAAAGTATTTATAATTTCCTCAAGTCTCACAAATCAATTCAAATCAACTCAAATTCCAAATTCAATCTCAATTTCAAAGCTCAATTCATCAATTCAATTCAGTTCTAAATGGACCATTTAAATTTTCAATATATTTCTAAAGCTTTAATATTCAACATTTTCAAAGTTAAATTTAACAGTTTCATATAGCTCTTGATTTAACTTCATTATTATTTACTCAGGGAATATTCACTTAATAAATTCAATATCATTTAACTAGCCTTAAATTACATTTTTTTACTAAATATTTCCTTATATTTATTTAAACAAGAAATATTCATTAAATTACTTAGATCAACCCAAGTTATAAATTGTATCTTAAATCTCAATTTCGATAAGTTTCACATCGGTTTAATTAAATAAAATTATCTTCCCAACCTTAACTTATTCAAATTATTACCGAAATCTATTTTGAAACATAAATTTAAATACTTAACCATATTATATGTATTAAATCAATCTTAATTAAATTAAATATTATTATTAAATCTATATATATATCATTACCATTTATATATAATAATTTAAAAATCAACATTTATTAAAACCATATATTTCTTTCCAAATCCATAGAATTTATTTTCAAAATATTTATATATATGGACCAACGGTGTTTGTATATATATCTATCATATGGTTAAGTGATACAGATATTTATCATTTCAATCCGAAATTTAAATATATACGGGTATATATCATTTCAACCCATAATCCCAATTTCAATTCAAATGAAAATCGCTTGGATTTATCATTTCAACCCATAACGATTTTCTCATATTCTAAAGTCCGTTCGGGTATGTATCATTTCAACCCATAGTGAATCCTATACTAACAGGGAACTTGCAGAGTGATAACAGATAATATAAAATACAACAACATGCATATATCATCAATAACAATATAATATAAACAACAGGATATGGTGTCATATCCCACAGGTGAACAGTTACAGATAATAGCATATATAAAAATTTAAATAACTACAGCAGCATATTTCAATTGTCGTTTCAATTGAAATCAAATTTAATAAATATAAGAACGTAAATCGTGAGTGATTTGCTCACCTTTCGAGGCTAGATAGTGAGACTAAGCTACGAATCCCAGCATGAATTTCAAAGCAAAGCAGGATCAGCACGAATGAGATGGACAAAGCTGATAAAGAGGAATTGATGAGAACGAATCAGAATCAAATAAGCTTGATAAAAAAAAATTAGACGAGATGTATATTATATTATTATCTTCCTTAAACCCAATATTCAATTTTAAATACATATACATTTTTTAATAAGTCTTAATTTAAATATATATATTTATTGAAATCAAACATATACACATATTAAATTAAATACATATATCCATGTGTTTCCAAAATCATTGTTTAGATTAAAACTCCAATGTTAAAGTCAAACATCTATATTTTTATAACTTATAAAATATATAAATCAGGACATATATATATATATATATATATGTGTGTGTGTGTGCGCGCGCGTGTGTTATAAAGTCACCAAGTACATATATTATTATATAAATCAGAACATAATATATTATACAAACCTATACTCTAGACAATATATATATATATATATATATATATATATATCTATATATAACGGCTCAGAAATATTAGTACAAACTTTCCAAATAAAGTAACTTAAACTAGACCTATTCCAAAACAAATTTGAAATGAATACAACAAGCTGGCAAAACTAAAAATTATATGTATTGCCGAACCGGTATGCCTACCTATATTTATAATATGGAAGTATACATATTTACTCTACATATTGTAGCAAAAATACATATGTAGATAAATAACATATCCTAACAGATCATACGTATATAAACCTATATACAAATAGATTATGAAATTTATATACATATAAGTACAACATTTATTATAAAACAACACACTGTCAAAACTTTCAATGTAAATATATGCACCTTATACATAATAGGACGAAGAAAGGCAAGAAGGTCGGGAAGGCGAGGCTGGGTTGGAGTTTGATGAGGCCGAGCCGGGGTGCGGAAGCTCGCGTGGAAGAAGGAGGGGATGAGCTGCTATGAGGAGGTTCGGCCAAGGGAAGGAGGATGCCGATTGGAAGTGGGTGGTGGCGGGTTGCTAAATAAGGGGAGGTTGTGTGGTGGATCCGGGAGGGAGGAGTGGTCGGTTTCGAGCTCGATGATGTCGCGTGTGGGCTCGGCTCCGGCGGCTGAGTTGATGGGATGCAGCAGGTGGGGCTCCAATGATAGAGGAAGGAAAGTGACGATTTTGATGAGCAGGCTGAACACGAGGCAAGAAGCAGAGCGTGCGTGAAGAGAGAGGAAAAAAATAGAGGATGAAGAGGGGTTGAGCACGGCTATGTCGGACATTGAAAAGGATGGTGGATTCACAGTTTTGGCAAAAAGTGAAAGAAATGAAGAATAAAAGAGGAAATTATAAAGGCTAAAATGAACCGTTCAGAAATAATGAATGCAAAACGTAAGAATATAAAATTTATATATTTCTAAATTGATGGAAAAGAAAGCAGCGCACTATCAGTGCACTGAAATGATGAATAGTAAAGGTAATCATATTGAATTCCAAAAGTATTAAATGCAATGGCCCCTGATTTGGACAGGTAGTCAGAAGAAAAGGGATGGAAACCAAAAGGTTTATAACGGGTACCGATACGAAATCGTTTTCCATATATTCCGCTGCGTACCAGATTTCAGAAATAAATATACCGTAGAGATCAGCGTGACGAGACGATCAAAACGGTATACAGATATTAGTGGTGCGATCATCTGACCAAAAGTCGATAATCGGTACCGAAAATGCTGCAAATTCCGTACGGAAAAATCCAAACGGAGCTAGAAACGTCCGAATTTCGTGAAATGAACTTCACAGTCAGATTCAGAGTGTTCTAAATAAGTTTTCTCATGTTGACATATTTAGGTTTCGGAAAACTTTTAAATTCAACTGTCATTAACTAATTTAAACTGAATAAAATTTCATAAAAAAAATAAACTTCAATATTATTAGATCAAAATTTACCTGTTGCTATATTTAATTAGACGTATTTCAAATATTAAATTTTTTATTTTCAAATTTTATTATTTAAAATTTCACAAAATTTCAATTAATTATCTTATTAAAACCATCAAAATTTTCGGGTCGTTACAAGCTCATAAGTCTCGATTTTGGTCGAAGATTCTTGCGTTTAAAAATATTCTTCATCACTTTTAAAAATGTCATGAAAAACTTCTTGATTTTGTTCATCAATCTAAAAAGTGGGGAGGTCAATTCCACTTGATTTGCAACTAAGTATGTGACCCAAAAGTTCACAATTTAACACAATTTGAGTGCCTTTAACACAACTCCAAATTTGCCCTTCTTCTCCTTGAAAAAATTTCCATCTAAATTCACATAAAACATTTTGAGCAAATTCGAATAACAAACAAAATCATTTTGAGAAGAGTTGATTAAACAAAAAAATTCATTTTTAAAACAAAGATCTTGTAAACCATAAGAGGAAAAATCTTTGAATTCAGCAAATGTTTCAAGAAAACCTTTTTCATAAGTAGCATACTCCATATAGGTTTTAATGACTTCTTTTTCATTAAAGAGAAAGCCTTTGGTTCTCTTAGAGAGCCTTATGGTCTTAGAAATATGACTCGAGGAGGCCATTTTAGAGTTTTTGAGGAGATAAGATAATGAAGAGATGTTTTTGATTTTGAAATAAAGAGATTGATTAAATAGATAGAAATAGGGTGAATTAATAGAGACTGAAAAGTCATGTTCTCTGGTCAAAAATGTACCTTTTCAGAATATGGGAGTAGGTGCAAAAGGGAGGGAAGTTAAAATTTTGAATTTTGAAATGAAATCTCAATTTTCAATTTCCTGGCATGTACGTCGACATATGCTTCATTTATGTCGACATATAGGTCGTAATTTTCAAAAATAAAACTTTGTAAAATATTCCTATACATATATGTATATACTTTTACTCATCCAATATTATTATTAATCTATAGGTTATTCACAAAAACCAAAATTAACTAAAAAATGAAATTAAATTTATTAAATAAAAGGTACCATTTTTGACACTTTTTATTGATCAGTTCTGACTAGTCCGTTATTGCCATAAAACATATATTCACATTCTCAGACTATGGTTCATTATTGCTTGAGGAAGTATTTGAATCATCTAATGTTTTCGTGTAAGCTCTTTTTTTCTTTTTTGATTAATCGGTAACTGGTGAGATTTTTGATTTATTCTGATGTAGGCAGCCTCTCTAAAAATTGTCGTGTTTATCACAGTTGAAGCATCTAGTCGTAGTACTAGTTCCAGGAGTCTTATTTTCAGGTCTCCGAAAGTTGTTCATCTTTCTATACTTTAGGAACTTTCTAAAATTTCTGGAAGCAATTTCCTCATCATTGCCATCGTTTGAATCCCGATCATCACCTATTGCATTGAAAGTAATGAATTTCTTTTCTGTTATCTTGCTTTCTCTTCTGCCCTATGATTGTGCTTCATAGAACATTAAATTGCCTATTAACTCTTCAATTTTAAGATTACTAATATCATTAGCCTTTTCTATTGCCAATGTATTTTGATTCCACTTTGAAGATAGTGAATTGGAGACTTTTCTAACTTGGTCCTCTTCAGAAAAGTTTTTACCTAATGCTATTAAAGAATGCACTATATCTTGAAATCTACAATACATGTCAGAAATAGAATCATTTGGATTCATTTTGAACAGTTAAATTGTTTAGTTAACATGGAAATTTTGGTCTATTTAACTTTACTATTGCCCTCATGCATAACTTGTAGTGTTCTCCAAATTTCCTATGCAAACTTACAAATAGAGACTCCATTAAATTTATTTTTATCTAGAGAACAAAACAATTCATGGCTTTAGAATTGTTCTGTGCAAGTGTCTTTTAGTCAGTGGTCCATTGTGCAAAGTTACTCTAGGGTTCAGTGTACTCATTTTGTGTAACATTCCAAAATGGTTTTCAATTTGTAAAATGATTTAAGGAGAAGGGGCATTTTGTAAACATTTTCAATTTTTTACCATACCTTAAAGTAATTTTGAAGTAAACATTTTCAATTTTCTACCCTAGAATACCCTAAAGTATATAAAATCATTTTACTGAAATTTCTTTTCAATTTTTTACTTCTAAAATTTCGGTATCACTTTTAGAAAAGAATTTAGAAAAGAAATTAGTAAGTTGAAAAGGAATTACTTTTTAAAGTTAAAAATTGATTTTACCATGTTTTCCTTGTTTCGCCACTTTCGGCACCTACCTTTCGACTAGATACTTCCGCCTCCATCTCCATCGAAACCGATGTGCATGGTATCAAAGACTTGGTACGTAGTGAATTGGACATAGGCGAAAGGTATAGAGTCGAAACAAGGGGTTCTGAAGGGGTCGAAACCTTGCTTTGCTTTTAAAAGCAAATGTGCCTGCTTTGCTTTCGATTTCGATAGCTTTCGACTTGGTCAAATGGTTTTTTAAAATGGTTTTGAAGAGGTTGCGCCTTTTTTTTAAAGAAGCATTCGAATGGGTCGAAACCCCTTGCTACCGCATTTTACCTTTCGAAGCAATGCCTTCGAAAGGGTTTCTTTGTTTTAAAACCTAAACTGCTTCTCTAATGCTTTCGAAGGGATTGGTTTCGACACCATCCACTTCTTTTACTTTGGAAATTACTTTCGAAAGAGTGCTTTCAACATAGTTGTTTTAAGACCCATTTTCCTATTGAAAGTTAAACCTAAAGGTTTCGAAAGGAATAGTTTTGAATGGTTTCGAAAGGTTGTTCCACAAGTTTTATGTAACAACCCAAATTTTTGGTAACATTATTTAGGATATTTAATCAGTTAAATAAAATAAAATAATGCGTTGATTAGGGGGATTGAGATTTGATTTTAATTAAAGGTAGCGTGCCATTTAAAATAAATGAATCAAAGAAGGGTTTTAAAATGAATTAGAGGAAGGGTAAAATGGGGAAAAAGGCCGTTCCTATATCATTACCCACGGTCATGTACAACTTACATGTTCATTTCATTTCAAAATTTTTATAAAAGAGGTCGGCCACCATTAACAAGGAAAGAGGAAGAAGAATTAAGGAAAACTAAAGGAAAAACTAATTCAAAATCAAATTCATCCAAATCTCAAACTCCTTTAATCTCTAAAGCTAAGGTGAATAATGTTTACATCTCAAATTTTATTGGTTTCTATTTTAAAATTAAATCTGAATATTTATCAGGTATTTGCCATGTTTTTGAATGATAGAATGAATATATATACTTGATGATTTATGAATGTTCATATAGATTTTATGACATGTTTTGAGATGAAAACCTTATTAAATGATATACTTTGTGAATTTTTATGAAGATCTAAAAAGATATTTTGGAGATGTGTTTCAATTTTAAGATTTTTCTGAATTTTCATGGATTTAATATGAATTTTCTAGTAAAGAAAATGGTATTTTGGATTATAAATTATTTACAAGAAAATAATTAATTATTTGGATCTGAAATTTTTATATGTTAGAGAACATATATAAAGTGATTTTCTAGAATTTTTCCAGATTTTTCCTAAGTGTTTTAATGGTTATATAAAATTATTTAAGGTATGAGACTTAAATGTATTATATAATTATAGATGAGAAGGGGCTTTTTATAAAAGTGTTTAAATTGTTAAATATGGAAAGGTGGCAGCAATTTTGAAAAGAAAAATTTGGCAACCAATCAGATTTAGACAAACAAGGCAGATTAGGTACAAAAGCATAGTTTTAAAGTATAAATAAACAGCCTTTTACTGTTTCGTCTCCTTCGGCACCTAGGTTCCGCCTCTATCCCTCTCCTTCTGACACAGTCGAAACCAATGCACATGGTATCGGGTTACTGGTACACATTGAATTGGAAGAGGGCGAAAGGTATAAGGTCAAAACCATGAGGTTCTGAAAGAGGCGAAGCATTGTTTTGGTTTTTAAGGAAAATATGCCTGCTTGCTTTCAACTAAGTGGCTTTCGGCTTAGTTAGCTTTTGACTAAGTCAAATGGAATAAAAGGTATAGTTTCGATTAGGTTGCTCTTTGTTTTAAGTGATTGCTTTTGACATGGTCGAAACCTATAGCTACCGCTTCCTACCTTTCGATCCAGATGGTTTCGAAGGGATTGTATTGTTTTCTAAAATCTGCCTCCTCTCCAATGGTTTCGAATGGGTGGTTTCGACACCATCACATCTTTGTTTAAAATGGTTTTGAAGCAGATGCTTTTGACTCTATTGGTTTTCTGATTCTTTTGCTCTACTTGAAGGCATAATCCAAAGGTTTTTGATCGAAACGTTTTAAAAAGGGGTTTCGAAGTAGTTAACTTCGAATGGTTTCAAAAGGTATCCACATGTTTTAAATTGAACCCAAAGTGCTTTTGAATGGGTTGTTTTGACTATTTCAAAAGGTTTTTACGAATGGTTTTGAAAGGCAATATTTAAAAGGTTTTAATGGAGGATGTCTGATATTTTGAAGCTTTTGGAGAAAAGAAAGGAAAGGTTATTCCAATGTTTTCGAAAGGGTCTTTCAATAGTATCGAACAAGTTACCTTCAATGGTTTCGAAAGGGTCTTTCAATGGTTTCGAAGGAGTTACCTTCAATGATTTTGAAAGGGTTGTTTAAAGGTTTTAAACAAAGGTTTCGATATAATAAATAGGAAGATGCCTAAGTGATTTAAGTTATAAAGGACTTATAACTTATTTTAAAAGGATGGTTAATCCTTATTGAACGTCATCAACCTTATTTTGAGTAAAGTATATATAATATGGTAAAACAGCTTAGAGTAAAGCTAAAGATATATTTTCCTTGTATATTTATGATTTAATGGACTAAATAATTTTGAAAAGGTTTTCAAGGAAAATTTAAGGGGTAGTTAACCCTAAGAAAATTTCGGACAGTTAGCCCATTTTGAGGGTAGTCATCCCAGAGAACAGTTAGTCCAGTGGACATTTAATCTAGTTTAAGGCAGTCAGCCCGGTTTATGAACAGATAGTTCGTTTGTTAGCATAACTGACCTTGTTACTTTTTAAGCATATAGTTCACTTTTTACCTGTTTTGGAAAGATAGTCCATTTATTAGCATAAATGAAATTGCTATTTTGGTATAATCAGTTTTAGTAGAGTTAGTCCAGTTGAGGGCAGCTAGCCCAGATATCAGATAGTTAGTCCATTTATTTCCCGTTTGTAGCATAATGGAACTTGCTATATAATTATTATAATCAGTTTGGTTGTAGGAAAGGATTTGCAAAATATATGTTTTGAAAGAGGATATTAGTGTGAGGAAACCCGTTCTGCTAAGCGACGTGGTCTCGGTTAATATCAGTAAACTAAGATGTAAAAGAATTATTCATACTAGGCTTTATGTCTGACTTGAAGTTTTTGTTTCCCCTTGAACTCTCGGATGCTCAAAATTGATTTGAGTAGGCCAAGGGTTTAGGTTTTCAGGTTCTCGCAGTTTTGGCAAATAAAGCTTCTAAAGATGAGCAAGTGGAAGACAGATAGCTATTTTAAGAATTCATTTGTTTTGTTTCCGTTGTGTATTAAGTCATTATGACTATATTGCTTTGATCATCCTAGGGGGCATCGTCATATGTCGCTCTTGGCATATTATTGTAAATTATAATTGATCATTGCCTGGGATATGTTTTGGGGTTTGTAACTTGAATATGACTTTGTTTGAAATGTAACCACTATAATTGTTTTTTTTTTGAAATTTGCAATTTTGTTCAATTTAAGTGCTTCTGATATTATGGATACCATTAGCATTTCTAGCACTTGTATTAAGTCATTATGACTATAGGTTTATGAATTTTTTTAACTAAAAATGGTTTTGAAAACAAAATCCAATGGAATAAGTGAAAGATTGGGGTTTGGGATAACGCTATAGTAACGTACTTGTATTTTCTATATATAAGTATGCACTTTATCTCTAGTCTCCTATCTTTGCTTAGGTTATCTTTTCTGTACCTCATGAGATTTGAATACAAATATGGATGGTAGAAGAAGCAGAGTTAACCCAGGAAGGGGAAGCACCGAAGGGAATGCCATACCTAACGCGGGGAGAGGTCAAGGTTAGGCCCAAGTTGAGAATGTTGGTGCTGAGGTTCCGCATGTTGGAATGGAGGCTATGTATCAATTTTCAAGAATATGATGCAGGCGGGAGTTGCAACTGGAGTGCTAGGAGGAAATGCTGTAGGAGTAGGGGTTTCAGAAGTTCCCGTGGTTAACCATTTGCTAAGCTGAGCGGAGATTATGTTAAGCTTGGAGGGAAGCTGTTTATGGGAACGGAGGATGCCATTGAGGTGGAGAACTGGTTATTACACTATGAAAGGATTTTTGCAGATTTAAGGCTCAATGAAGAGCAGAAAAGAAGGTTGGAATCTAGACAGCTTCAGGAAGCTGCATTGTTTTGGTGGAACAATGTAACAGTGGCAGTAGATGAGGAAGAGATGACATGGGCAGAATTCAAAAGGAGGTTCCAAGAGATGTTCATGTCGACTATGGCATAGTCAGCTCTGATTAGGAAGTTCGATGAGTTAGAGTAAGGGGAGATGTCAGCTATGGAGTATGCCAGAACGTTTGAGGATTTAGCTCGGTATGGTTTTACTATTGTTGGTACCGTGATGAAGAGGAATGAAAAGTTCATCAGGGTGTTGAAGCCTGAGTTGGCTAGGGCTACTTTACCGCATATCAGAGATCCCTGTGATATGGTTTTGGAGATGGCCATGAGGTAAGAGGAGGTTCTTGAGTCTCTAGAGAAGAATAAGTTTAAGGATGTCCAGGTTGGGTAGGGCCATAAGAGGAAGTTCTTTCCAAAGAAAGGTGCTCATAAAGGTGGAGCAGCCAAGAAAGGGAAGTCTGAGATTGTCCGCTATAAGTGCGACAAGAAAGGACACTTTGCTAATGAGTGTCGTTGTGTATACATATTTTTTGCATTAAACATTCCCGCTCATGTTCAACCAGTTTTGATGTGTTGTTGAGGTCGTGCTTGTACTGTTTTTGATGCTTTGTGATTTCTTGAATTACAATCATCTAGATGTCTGACGAGTATGACTTAAATGCATGGTTTTGTATCTTTTATTATCCTTGTGAATTTCCATTTCTACTTTATAATCCAATTCTCATGTGCCTTGAGAATACTTGAACTATTAATTGCTATCTACTATTTTCGAACTTGTCTGTATGCTAGGAAGAACCAACTAAGCAGCTGTCATGTCCTGACTGTCGGTAAATCGATTTCTCCTTGACCCTTTATGATTTTAAAGCCATCGGTAATAGTGGATGCCAAAGTAATGTTACCCTGGCTTACTATTGCTGATGGAAGAAATTAAGCCGATCGTCAGTTGTGGACACTCGAATAGGATCACTCCGGTCTACCACTACCAGCCGAGAAGGTTGAGTCGATTGTTGGTTATAGACACTTGAATAGGGATCACTCTGGTCCACCATTGCCAACTAAGAAGTTGAGCCGATCGTCCATATGGAGACCCAAATAGGGATCACTCCAGTCCACTACTACTGGCTAAGAAGGTTAAGTCAACCGTCAACTATGCACACCCGAATAGGAATCACTTTGGTCCACCACTACTGATTAAGAAGGTTGATTCGATCATCTATTGTGGATATCTGAATAGGGATCACTCCAGTTCACCACTGCCAACTAAGAAGGTTTAGCCGATCGCCACCTGTGGATACTCGAAAAGGGATCACTATAGTCCACCCACACCGGCTAAAAAGGTTGAGTCGATCGTCAGCCATGTACATCCAAATAGGGATCACTTCAGTCCACTACTACTGGCTAAAAATGTTGAGCCGATCGTCAACTATGGACACCCGAATAGGGATCACTCCAGTCCACCACTGTTGGCTAAGAAGGTTGAGCCGATCGTCAGCTTTGGATACCCGATAGGGATCACACTAGTCTACCACTACTGCCTAAGAAGATTGAGGGGAGATGCCATGCCCAACATAGATTTTCCCTCAAATCGGCTCCTAAGACTCGGGCGATGCTCCCTCGAGGTGCTATTGTTAGTTTATCATATTCAAGTGGTGATATGAGGTTACATTTCCTATTAATTACATAACACAACAAAAGATAAAGGCACACTTTATTTGAATCCATTTCATAAATATTCCAATTACAAGATTACAATACAAGTAGTATGATAAAATTTTAATTAAAATCGCAACGGAGATGGTGTGCATTCCAAGCCTTCCTGAATACAGCTCCATCTATGGTACTAAGAATGAAAACTCCATTTCCCGAATCCTTGTAAATGACGTACGGTCCTTCCTAGATCGGATCCAGTCCCTCTGGGGAAGGAAATATTCTTTTCAGCACCAAGTCCCCTTCCGTAAGTGGGCAGTGTTTGACCTTAGAGTTGTATTGCGGCTATCCTCCACTTGTGTGCTACAGCTTTCAAAACAGCTTACTTGCATCCTTCATCAACCAAGTCTAATGACATATTCAACAATTCCTCATTTTTGTTCTAGTCATAGTAAATCCTTTGGTGTGATGGTGCTATTATATCTATTAGCAACATCGTCTCCGACTCATAAGCCAAAGAGGAAGGAGTATGCCATGTTGCTACCTTGAAGGAATGCGATAGGCCCGCACTGCCAGAGGAAGCTCGTCCATCCATGCTCCATTACCCTTCGCTAGTCGCTTCTTTATAAAAATCTTTAAAACTTCATTCGTCGCTTCTATATTTTGTTAGCCTGTAGGTATGCCAAGGCTAAAAAACTTTTTCTTTATTCCATACTGCTAGAAAAAGTCAGTGAACTCCTCACTGTCAAACTACAATCCATTGTCCGAGATGATTTGAGGGTAACTCCGTACCTGCATATCACATTCCTGATTGAAAAGTTTGCAACGTTGGCTATTGACACTTTAGTAAGGGCCTCTACTTCCACTCACTAAGTAAAGTAGTCAACCACCAGCATGGCATACTTAGCTCCACCACGCCCGATTCAAAGCTCTTTGATTAAGTCTATCCCTCAGACCGCAAAGGGCCAAGGGCTGACCATGTGAGTTAATTCAGTTGAGGGCAACTTATGTATCTTGGCAAATCATGGACATTTATCAACTCTCTTCACGTGCTCCATTGCATCATGATTCAATATCAGCCTGAAATCTCTATACCACAACACATTTTTTACTTAAGTCTGTTGTAACAACCATAATTTTGATTAACATTATTTAGGATAATTAATTAGATAAATTAAACAAGATAATGTAAAGTGATAAGGAGAATGATATTTGATAATCAAATTGGTTGAGCCTTAATTAATGAACTAATAAGGTTGATTAACATTAATAAGAAGGAGGAACTTAGTGAGAGGCAAAATAGGAAAAAGTTTATGTTTCCTAACATAAACCCTTTCACTCTCCTCTCCGTTATTTTATTAACATTCATACAAACATAAACATATTCAAGGTCGACTATTACTAAGGAATTCAAGGGAAGAAAAAGCTAGGAAATCAAGGATTGGCTTAGGGAAATTAAATCTAAACTTAAATCACATTCTTCTTCATCAAATCAAGGTGAATAATGATTTCCTACCTTAAGAATGTTTTTTAATCTCGATTTTATATATAAATCTGAATGGTATGATTATTATTATGTCAGGATGTGAATGATTGATGATTATATGCTTATTGAAATAGTATCAGAAACATTATTTTAGAAGTCGGTTTTAAATTAAATAATTTTTGAGCAAGTATGAATATTTTATGAATTTCCAAAGTGACGAAAATGATTTTTTTTGTTTTAATTATTAAAAATAATTAAATAATGTTTTTGGACTCGAAATTTTTATATGTTAAAGAATAAATAATATTTGCTTTATTGTGATTTTTGGGGATTTTTCTCAAATGCTTATGATTTTATATGAATTTATTAGGCTAGAAAGGCTTAATAATTATATTAAAATAATAATATAAATTAAAAGGTTTGCAAGTTATTTTGGGAATGATAATTCTAGTCTATAGCAGTTTTCTAAAAAAAATTTAGTAAAGTAAAATATTATCCAATAGTAGCAAAGAATTGGAGTTGGTGAAGAGAAATTTCTTTTTAAAGATATAAAATAGATTTTATATTAATTACGAGATTACCATGCGGCATTAATCAATGCCGAAGTCCATCTATGGCGGATGCCATCACTAGCCTATATCGGAGCCAACGATATCAACCTCGTCGGTACGCAATGATTCCATTAAGGCTGGGGCATACATATCAATGCCGACATTGGTGCCTGCGACATTGGTAATGCCGCTAGTGTTCTATGTCGCTGGTCTACTATGCCGCATGTTTTCTATACCAAATATTTTCTATGCCGCATGTTTCTTATGCCGCTAGTGTATCTTTTCAACATTGATTATCTATGGATTAATGCTGCTAGTATGTATACTTTCGACATTAATTATAAAGTGGTAATGCCATAGATTTTGATGTTGGCCATAGTGGTGCTGCTGGTGTTACTTTTCTGATAAACTATTATGGTAACAATGCTGCTATAGGTCATTTTCGACATTGATTTTATTATGTCGATGATGTCATCTAGTCTTAATTTCGACATTCCCATACTTCTAGGTTTTAAGATTTTATACTATGCAAACCAATAACTATACCACTTATATTTGGTGATTTATATGTATATATGACATGCGACATAAATGATTTTGTACTTACGACCTTATGCTTTATAAATTAGAAGCTTTAACATAGTTTCGATATAGAGTGATGTGACATTCCGATGACAGTTATATTAATGCCACACTTACCAATTCAAGTGGTTTTATTATACGTGGCTTCATAGCCTATGGTTTTGAGGTGCAATAACCTCTAAATGATTTCAAAGTTCACCAATGCTATTTTATAAAATTATATCCTGGCATAATATTTTGAATAAATTAAAAGGCTATATTTTCCTTGTTTTTAAGTATGATTTCAAAGGTTAAATCATTTATAAAGAATTTGGTTTCAAGGAAATAAAAAGGGTATTTATCCTAGTATTTTATTAGACGGTTATTATTCTTATCACCATTAGATAAATTGTGATATAATGAATTGACTTAGATATTATAAAACCAGATGGGGCTTTTGTACGGATGTGCCCTATATTTCAGTTGTTAGCCCCTAGCTGATATTAGTCCACAATTCCAGTGCGTAGGGTTTTGTCAAGGGTAAAACTAAAAGTAGGTTTACGCACTAAAAGGAATACACAAAGGTGAGATAGGTTATTGGTTGGCCTGCAAAACTATTAGGATCAGAGTGACCCTAGGAATAGTAAGTTTCAGACAGACCAACCAATTTTCTCCAAATAATTGGTTGGAGAATTTGGTATATCTGTTAGGCCTGAGTCAGCTTTATAGGTTTGTGGTTACCCTGGGAAACTATAAAGTTAGGACAGATAGTCCACTAATTTAAATAGATTGGTCATGATTACCCATGTTGCATGCAAGCACATGATTGTTTATATTATCTAGTTTAACCACTGTGGTTGTAGGTGCTTGGTTTATAAAAGACACATTCTCAGAAGATGCTAGTGATGGGAAAATGCATTCTGCTCAGCGTCGTGGCCTTACTAGATATCTATTAACGAGATGACATATTATTATTCACACTATACATTTCGTTTGATCCAAAGTTTTTGTTTTTTCCCTTTAAATCTCAGGTGCTCGTTTGAGTAGTTCGAGAGTAAGGTTCATGGGGTTTAGGTTTTTGGCGTATAAAGCTTCTAAAGACGTCTTGGAGGCAAAGCTAGCTATGTAGGAATTTGTCTATTTAATTATCTGCTGTGTTGTTATGACTTTGGTCTGAATAAGTGTAGTGGCAAAAATTGTATCTATCTGGTAGTAAACTCTAATCAACCAAAGGGGCATCTTCATATGTCACTCTTGGAGTATTTTGTAATAATTATATAATATCTGAACCTGGGAAACGTTTGGGATTATGTAATGAATATGGAAATTCATTAATGAAATGGAAAAGTTATCTTTAGAAGCTACCCCTGCTACCGCTGCCATCAAAATCATTGATGGATCCGGGCGATCTACTGAAGCCACAGTTGCATTGAATCGCAATAGAAAATCTTTTATGGACTATCCTGTCCTCTACTTTATCGATGCCAGGGTCATCACACTCTTGGGTCGCGCCATGTGGACCCTAAATTCCCTCATGAAGCATTCAACTAGCTCGCTCCATGTTCTGATTGATCCATTCTCCAGCTGCCTGAACCAAAGTGCAGCCAAATCTGTCAAATATAGGGGAAACATCGTGCCATCACTTCCTCGGATGCCCCCAACACTTCCATATGCCTGATATATCTGGTAATATGCATGGTCGGGTCTGACTTCCCGTCATATGGGTCCAGCGCGGGTAACTTGAATTTTGGAGATTCCTTGCATTTTTGATATTCGGAGTGAGCGAACTCTGACTAACTTCCTCCAGGCCTCCGCTTGACAATCCTCCCCTCATTATCTGTCGCACTAATCCAGCCATTCTTTCGTCTCCATCCTGGGGTCGTCCCCTCGGCATGCTTCTATCCTACCCTACAGGTCTCGAAGGGTATTCCGGGTAATATTCCTCATGTGGCTCATTCATGTTGGCGTTGGCTCTAGTCTGCTGAGCTCCATCCGTAGGTCTTCCAATGTCGGATCACGAGGGTCTGCCCCCAGGTCCTTGTTGATTGCCTTCGGGTTCTTCATTCTGATCTTGGATCTGATTTCCATTGGTCTCCATGACTCTAGTTCCTTGTCCTGTGTTTGCAGTCACTGCAGTCGGTCCACAGTTCTATGCTCCAGCCGTTCTCATCTGATCAAAGAACTTTTGCATCATTTCTTGTTGACTCTTCAGCAATTTTTCATGAATTGAATCCGCCATAGCCTCCATCTCATCCCTGGTGATGTAGATCGAAGCTTGACCTGCTCCAGCTCCAAAAGAGGCCTCTTGACTTCCCTCTTGCTGGCTCCTTTCTCCTCTCTGTCTTCTTGTTGATTGTCGCGTCATTGTTGTTCAGATCTGAATCCCTCAGCCTTCCAATCCAATATCTATGTAGTAGAATCCATGAGTTATTCAATTCTCAGTGAAAGCACCAAAGTGTTAGCGCCAAAATTGGTCACTCACACCCAAATGTAAATGAAAGCACCAACTAACAGTCACTGATAATAGATAGAATATATGTAGAGAGTAATAATGTGAAGAACGGTCAAAATTCAAATGAAAGCAGTAAAGAACAATAGATTTTATAGTGGTTCGGCTAACTTCGGCCTACGTCCACTCCAGAAGTTTCCTTTTTATTGCTGTAATAATCGATTATAGTTACAAAAGATGGTAGAGTAGCCTTAGCCTTAGAAAGTAGAAAGTCAAAGAGCAGAAGAGAAGATCCCTTTTCTGAACCTCCACATGCTGTATTTACAGGCAAATCCAGGAGGTTCTTGGGCTTCCTGAATAGTCTGGGCCCACTAAGACCTTGGCCGAGCTCACACCCTTCACCTCGACCAACACTAAGTCCTCCATCGGCCGACCCGAAGTAGCCATGGTAATGACCCGAAGTGAAATGCTCCACGACTCGAAGTAACATGACCTAAAGCCTAGGCCAAAATCCAGTTGAAGTAACACTCACCCAAGTGCTGAATGACCTGTACCTCCCTGATGCCGAACGACCACCAATGTCGAACGACCTATACCTCCCTAATGCCGAACGACCACCTCGATGCCGAACGACCCTTTCCTCCTTGATGCCGAACGACCTATGCCTCCCCGATGCCGAACGACCAGCTATGTCGAACGACCTATGCCTCCCCGATGCGGAACGACCAGCTATGTCGAACGACCTATACCTCCTTGATGCCGAACGACCACCTCGATGCCGAACGACCCTTTCCTCCTTGATGCCGAACGACCAGCAATGCCGAACGACCTATACCTCCCCGATGCCGAACGACCTTTCCCTCCTTAATGCCGAACGGCATGTTCCTCCTTGATGCCGAATGACCATCAATGCCGAACGACCCTTTCCACCTCGATGTCGAACGACCCTTTCCTCCTTGTTGCCGAACGGCCTGCACTTCCTTGATGCCGAATGACCTTCCAAGCGTGCAGCTTCGTTTACCCATCGACTATGCTTGATCATCCATCCATTCAGTTGACTAAATCCATCGTGAACCGACCTTGACGAATGAGTAGTCAATTTAGTTAAGTCCGCCTATCTACGGCCTTGCCAAAAGGCGGGTTAACACTTTGCCCCCTAAAACAAGCCTTGTTATTGGAAGGTGTGTTTTGAATAGTTTCTATCTCGATATCCAAAGTCCACGATACATTCGTGATCAAACGATTCCATCCGAATCTGATAGTTTATTCCGCGACCGTTCCAAGTCGTCATCCAATTCCGAATTCGCCCCTTGGAAGTCAGCAATCGAATCCTACGATCTTTCCAGATCATTGACAGCCTCTCCGGACCCTTGCTAAGTTCAATCCAAACTTAACGATTGAATAGGCAGATCATGTTGCGTTTTGACGAAGCAACCTATCCCTTGCACTCTGGCCCCATCGAGGGCATATAGCAATGTCTTGGTCTTTCTAGACTTATCATAGCCTCTTCGGGCTCTTGCTGGATCTCATCCTATCACTCTTCGGTGAAGGGGAAACAACGTCGAGTGAGCCGATCCTATCGCTCTCCAGCGAAGCGACAACACCCCCTGCACTCTGATTCAGTGTCTCTAAACATTAAGCGATGTCTTGGCCATTCTAGACCGATCATAGCCTCTCCGGGCTCTTGCTGGATCCCATCCTGTCACTCTCCGGTGAAGGGGAAACAGCGTCGAGTGAGCCGATCCTGTCGCTCTCCGACGAAGCGGAAACACCCCCTACACTCCGGTTCAGTGTCTTTGAACATTAAGCGATGTCTTGGCCTTTCTAGACCGATAATAGCCTCTCCGGGCTCTTGCTGGATCCCATCATGTCACTCTTTGGTGAAGGGGAAACAGCGTAAGTGAGTCGATCCTGTCGCTCTCCGGCGAAGCAACTCACTTCTTGCACTCCGGACCCCGTCTCTCCGGGTAAGGTCATAAAGCGATTAATTTCAAATTGACTTCCAATATTCATCCTTTAACTCTCCGGTGAAAGGTTTGTTTTATGAAATTCAAGTCCATTTATTAAATTCAAATTCTAAATGTTCAATCATAAATAAAGGAAAACCTAGACACTGCCTCTTCGGGCAGAGCGGTCTGTTACCATTTCAGAGCATGCCTGGGGATCTCTCTGGTTCCCGTACATGTGTAAGTGGAATAGACATTTTATTTTAAAATAAAATCTAAGAAATTTAAATGATTGATCTAAGTTCAAGTCCTGAACTTGGCCCTTGCCATCATGATCAATTGATGACGAGTCGTGATCCCGATCCAGGGTTAGTTCTGTTGGGTGGAGGCGGTAGTTGCAGAGGTCCTACAGCCGCTGTCCGGTCTCTGGTGTATTGTGGCAATCTACCACTTCTGACATGTTCTTCCACCTCATCCTTCAGATGGCGACATTCATCGGTAGTATGCCTTTCCAGCTCATGGAATAGGCAGTACTTTCCACTTCTACGTTTCCGTTCTGTGGGATCTCTCCTGGGTGGTTTTCGATAAGGGAGCTGCCCCCCAGTCTCTGTGTAGATCCGTTCCAGGATTGCCGTCAGGTCAGCGTATTGTTTGAACTTTAGTTCTCGAAATTTTTTCCATTTGTCTGGACCATCGTATCTGTCATCCTGCTTTCGCTTCCCTTTGTCTGCTTCGGACAGTTCTTTGGAGGTTCCTTCGCCTTGCACAACGTTTGTTTCTCGCCTCTTGGCGCGTGAATCTTCTAGCTGAATGAATCTTTCAGCTTCATGATAGAATTCTCCAAGGTCTTGTGGTGGATCTCTTGCTAAAGAATCCTTAAATTCTGTGCCTTCCGCGACCCCTGCTACCACCGCCATCAAAATCATTGATGGATCTGGGCGATCTACTGAAGCCACAGTTGCATTGAATCGCAATAGAAAATCATTTATGGACTCTCATGTCCTCTGCTTTATTGATGCCAGGGTCATCACACTCTTGGGTCGCGTCACATGGACCCTAAATTGCCTCATGAAGCATTCCACTAGCTCGCTCCATGTTCTGACTGATCCATTCTCCAGCTGCCTGAACCAAAGTGCAGCCAAATCTGTCAAATATAGGGGGAAACATCGTGCCATCACTTCCTCGGATGCCCCAACACTTCCATATGCCTGATATATCTGGTAATATGCATGGTCGGGTTTGACTTCCCGTCATATGGGTCCAGCGCGGGTAACTTGAATTTTGGAGGATTCCTTGCATTTCTGATATTCGGAGTGAACAGACTCCAACTAACTTCCTCTAGGCCTTCGCTTGACAATCCTCCCCTCATTATCCGTCGCACTAATCCAGCCATTCTTTCGTCTCCATCCTGGGGTCTGCTGAGCTCCATCCGTAGGTCTTCCAATGTCGGATCCCGAGGGTCTGCCCCCAGGTCCTTGTTGATTGCCTTCGGGTTCATCGTTATGATCTTGGATCTGATTTCCATTGGTCTCTGTGACTCTAGTTCCTTGTCCTATGTTCGCAGTCACTGCAGCCGGTCCACAGTTCTGTGATCCAGCCGTTCTCATGTGATCAAAGAAGTTTTGCATCATTTCTTGTTAACTCTTCAGCAATCTTTCATGAATTGAATCCGCCATAGCCTCCATCTCATCCCTGGTGATGTAGATCGAAGCTTGACCTGCTCCAGCTCCAGAAGAGGCCTCTTGACTTCCCATGGTGGCTCCTTTCTCCTCTCTGTCTTCTTGTTGATTGTCGCATCATTGCTGTTCAGATCTGAATCCCTCAGCTTTCCAATCTAATATCTATGTAGTAGAATCCGTGAGTTATTCAATTCTCAGTGAAAGCACCAAAGTGTTAGCGCCAAAATTGGTCACTCACACCCAAATGTAAATGAAAGCACCAACTAACAGTCACTGATAATAGATAGAATATATGTAGAGAGTAATAATGTGAAGAACGGTCAAAATTCAAATGAAAGCAGTAAAGAACAACATATTTGATAGTGGTTCGGCTAACTCCGGCCTACGTCCACTCCAGAAGTTTCCTTTTTATTGCTATAATAATCGATTACAGTTACAAAAAATGGTAGTGTAGCCTTATCCTTAGAAAGTAGAAAGTCAGAGAGCAGAAGAGAAGATCCCTTTTCTGAACCTCCACATGCTGTATTTATAGGCAAATCCAGGAGGTTGTTGGGCTTCCTGAATAGTCTGGGCCCACTAAGACCTTGGCTGAGCTCACACCCTTCACCTCAACCAACTCCAAGTCCTCCATCGGTCGACCCGAAGTAGCCATGGTAATGACCCGAAGTGAAATGCTCCACGACTCGAAGTAACATGACCTAAAGCCTAGGCCAAACTCTAGTTGAAGTAACGCTCACCCAAGTGCCGAATGACCTGTACCTCCCTGATGCCGAACGACCACCAATGCCGAACGACCTATACCTCCCTGATGCCAAATGACCACCTCGATGCCGAACGACCCTTTCCTCCTTAATGCCGAACGACCAGCAATGCCGAACGACCTATACCTCCCCAATGTCAAACGACCAGCTATGCCGAACGACCTATACCTCCCTGATGTCGAACGACCACCTCGATGCTGAACGACCCTTTCCTCCTTGATGTCGAACGACCAGCAATGCCGAACGACCTATACCTCCTCGATTCCGAACGACCAGCTATGCCAAACGACCTTTCCCTCCTTAATGCTGAACGGTCTGTTCCTCCTTGATGCCGAACGACCAGCAATGCCGAACGACCCTTTCCACCTCGATGCCGAACGACCCTTTCCTCCTTGATGCCGAACGGCCTGCACTTCCTTGATGCCGAACGACCTTCCAAGCATGCAGCTTCATTTAACCATCGACCATGCTTGATCGTCCATCCATCTAGTTGACTAAATCCATCGTGAACCGACCTCGACGAATGAGTAGTCAATTTAGTTAAGTCCGCCTATCTACGGCCTTGCCAAAAGGCGGGTTAACAATAGTGTTTGAAAATTTTCATATTCTTATGCTTCTGATGTTAATGATACCATTAACTGATCTCAGTTTATCACCAAAAATTAATATTATGGATGACTGCAGCATCCGTAACGCTTAGTTTCGGGCCTCAAAATAGAGGATGTTACAATTTAGTATCAGAGCAAAGGTTTATGTAAAACTAAAAGAATTTTGAACTTAAAAGAGTTTTGAAAACACAATCTAAATGAATTAGAGAATAAGATTGAGGTATGGGACAACGCTATAGTAACATACTTGTGTTTGCTATATATAAGCATGCACCATATCTCTATTCTTCCCCCTCTCTTAAACCGATCTTTTGTATATTACTAAGGTTTGAATGTGGATATAAGGAAAGTACGATATGGAGGCTGGGAACATAAGAGTGAATCTCGGTGGAGGAAGCCCCATAACTAATGCAAATGTCAAGCCCAGTTCTAGGAGGAATCTGGGTCAACAAACAGCTGCTAATGTGGATACTGGAACCCCACTGGTGGATATGGGAGCTATGTATCAATTCTTTTTCAACATGACGCAAGCAAGAGATGCTGTTGGGATAGTTAGTGGTAATCCCAGAGGATCAAATCCTAAAGTTCCAGTTGTCAACAACTATGTTGTGTTGAGTTGAGATCATGCAAGACTTGGAGGGAAGCCATTCATTGGAACTCAGGATGCTACCGAGGTGGAGAATTGGTTACTTCATTATGAAAGGATTTTCGTTGACCAAGGTTTAAACAATGAGAAAAAGAGGAGATTGGCATCCAGGCAATTGCAAGGAGCTCCATTGTACTGGTGGAACTGTTTAACTATTGGAGTGCCAAAGGAAACTTTGACTTAGGCTGAGTTTAAGAGGAGGTTTCAAAAGAGGCTCATGTTTGAAATTTCCATGTTGACTTTACTTAGGAAGATTATTGAGTTAGTACAAGGAGACATGATCATGTTGGAGTATAAAACAAGGTTTGAGGAGTTATGCAGGTATGGGTATGCCATGGTTGATACAGTGATTAAGAGAAATGAAAAGTTCATGTTTGGATTAAAACCAGAGCTTGCTAGGGTAACCTTACCACATCTCAGGGATCCATGTGACATGGTAGTAGAGTAGCTTTGAGGAATGAAGAGATGCTTGCTTTCTTTGGTGATAACAAAGTAGTAGAGACTCGGTGTGGGCAAAATCAGAAAAGGAAGTTCTTTCAGAAGAAGGGAGCTCTGAAGGGCGGAGCTACCAAGAAAGAAAAAGCGAGTGTTTTGTGCTACAAGTGTGGCAAGAAAGGGCACTTTTTGAACGAGTGTCATTTTGGGGATGGAAAGAAGGTGACTGGAAGGAAGAACATCAAATGCTTCAACTGTGATCTGCTTGGGCACTACAAGAATCAATGCAAAGAACTAGCTAAGGTGGAGAAAGGAAATTGAATTGGAACCATCTACCTCAAGACCAATAGTAGAGTAGAAGGGAAAGGTTGTGATAGGAGGTATGTTTTTGATTCATGGCATACTTGTTAGAGTATTGTTTATACTGGTGCATTACATTCTTTTATCCCTTATTGTTTGGTAGATAAGCTTAGTTTAGAACCATCATACGTTGTTACTTCCTTAAGGGTTGTGAATCCGATAGGAGGGTATACAACTCCTGGGATGAGATGTGACCATTTAAAGTTTGAGTTGTTAGGTCATATATTTGCCTGTAGTTCACATGTGTTTGATTTTGTGGGCTTTGGAATTATATTGGGTATAAATTGGTTAGGAAAATATGATGCTAGGATATTTTGCTGAGATTGGAAAATATCACTAAGACATCCGAATAGTAGTGGTCAAATTATATACTCAGTAAAGAACTCGAATTTTGATGTGTCTGCTTTATTGGGTACAATGGAGAAGGAAGATGAGTTGAATCTAGTTTTTGTAGTAAGATAATTTGCAGATGTATTTGAGCCAGTGAATGTACTGCTATCGAAATGAGCTATTGAGTTTAGAATAAATCTTATACCTAGAGCGAAACCTGTAAGTAAGAGGTCTAGTAGAATGACACCTACCAAGATGAAGGAGTTAAAGGAGCAGCAGGTGGACTTGGAAGGAAAAAGTTTTATCAGGCCAAGCAGTTCGCCTGGCGGAGTGGTCGTGGTGTTCGTGAAGAAACAAGATGACTCTTTGAGACTATGTATTGACTATCGTAAGCTGAATAAAAAGACAAGAAAGAATAGACATCCACTGCCAAGGAAAGTTGATTTCTTCAATCGGTTGAGTGGAGCTAAAGTATATTCTCAGTTGGATTTGGTGACAGGGTTTCATTAATTTAGGGTAGCGGTGGACAGTATTCCTTTGACAACATTTCGAACATGATATGGTTCATACGAATGGGTAGTAATGTCATTTGGATCGACTAATGCGCCTGGTTTCTTCATAGATTTGATGAACTGAATCTTCCAAGAGAATTTGGATTGATTCGTGTTAGTATTTATAGATGGCATTCTGATATATTTTAGGAATGAGCGACACAGTGAGACTTACCTTAGAATAATGCTTGAGACGTTGAGACAGCATCAACTAAAAGCAAAGTTCTCAAAGTGTCATTTTTTGAAAAGAGAAGTGAAGTTTCTTGGTCATGTAGTTTCAGAGAAAGTGTTATCAGTAGATCCGGCTAAGATTGAAGCTGTTAATAATTGGAAGAGACCCTAGACAACGACTAGATAAAAAGTTTTATAGGATTGGATGGCTATTACCAAAGATTCATCAAGGATTTCTCTCGTATAGCAATGCCAATGACAAAATTAACAAGGAAAGAAGTGAAGTATATTTGGACCGATAAATGTAAGGAGGCATTCCTAAAGCTAGAATTTATTGACCAATGCGCCCGTTTTAGTTGTTCTGGATGGGAATCGAGATCTGGTGGTGCATACTGATGCACGCAGAACAAGATTAGGAGCTGTGTTGATGTAAGGGGGTAAAGTGATTGTTTATGCTTGTTGACAGCTTAGACCATATGAAATTAGGTATCTGACTCACTATTTGGAGTAGGAAGCTAAATCCTTTTCTTTGAAGCTGTGGAGACACTATCTTTTGGCATAAAGATTCGAGTTATTTACGAATAAAAAGTCATTGAGATATTTATTCTCTCAAAATGAGTTGAATATGAGATAGTAGAGGTGTTTCGAGTTCATAACAGCTTATAATTTCGGAATTGAGTATACGCCAGGAAAAGGAAACAAAGTAGCTGATGCACTTAGCAGAAAACTTCAAAACGTAGTATTGCAACGTTAGTAGAGTGGAAAGATTTAGAAGCATTGACTACTCACAGGGTGTAGCTAAGATCGACTGCTAGTTCTAGTCAGAACACCGCCCTGTTATCCTGCTTGGAAGTTCGACCAAAATTGATTGAAAGTATCGCTTCTATGCAAAGAGATGATCGAGTAGTAGTTGAACGAATTAGAAGACTGGAAAGTGGAACTAGGATTGTTAATTCGAAAGATTTTTATCTTGATCAAAATGAATGGTGGAGAATGTAGGGATGATTGTGTGTTCCAGATGTTGGAGACCTAAGGAAAGAAATTCTTAGGGAGTATCATCGATCAAAATTTACTATACATCCTGAGGAACTAAGATGTATCAAGATATGAAGAGAAGTTTTTTTTAGGAAGGTATGAAAAGGGATGTAGGTTTATGGTTAAAGCAATGCTTAAATTGCTGGCAAGTAAAAGCCTAACATCAGAAGCTAGACTTTGGATATACTATCGTGGAAATGAGATTCTATATCTATGGATATCATCGACGGATTGCTAAGGTTGAATACGGGAAATGAGACTATGTGGGTTATAGTAGATAGACTGACTAAGGGTGCACACTTCATTTCCATTAAGTCAACAAGGACGACACTTGTTTTGGCTAAGTTATTTATGAAGAACATTGTTAGACTGCATGGAATTCCTAGTAGTATAGTAAGTGATAGAGAGTCTTTATTTACTAGTCAATTCTAGAAGAGTCTATATGAGGTTTTAGGTACCAAGCTCAAGATGAGTACCAATTAACATCCACAGACAGATAGGCAAGCAGAAAGAGTTAACAAAGTCTTAGAGGGTTTGTTAAGAGTTTGTGTGCTAGGCTTTGGAGGATCATGGGAAGATCACTTGCACTTAGTTGAATTTTCCTATAATAATAGTTATCAAACGAGTATAGGGATGGCACCTTTTGAAGCTTTGTATGAAAGGTCATGTAAATCTCTCGTATGTTGGTTAAAGACTAGAGATAAATTAGTTCTTGATCCAAATATGGTAAGAGAAGCCACGAAAAAGATTGAGTTGATCCAAATAAGAATGAAGGAACCTCAGTCTAGGCAAAAAAGTTATGTACATAAGAGACATAAGGACTTGGAGTTCTCATTTGGAGACCATGTCTTTGTCAAGGTATCATCGATGAAGGGTGTAACCCGATCTAGGAAGTCGAGGAAATTAGCACCTAGATTTATTGGACCATTTCCTATTATAGAAAGGATCGGGAAACTCACTTATAGGATATAGTTACTGAGCTGTTTGGCAAGAGTCAATAATGTTTTTCATGTTTATCATCATAGGAAGCGTGTAAGAGATCCAGAGACTAGTATCACTCTGATTGCATAGGAATATTTAGTGGTAGAACTGGACACAACTATTGCAAGGCAACCTGTTCTATTGTGGCTAAGGATGAGAAGAAGCTAAGGAACAAGATAGTCAAATTAGTGAAGGTCCAGTAAAGTGACAACAAGAAAGGTTGTATTTGGGAGACAGAGGACAAAATTAGTGACACTTATTCTGATTCTTTTGATGGTATGTTTTATTCCATGATTATGTTTGATGTTATATACCTTATCATGATTTCGAGGACAAAATTCTTCAAGGAGGGGAGTCTGTAACATCCCTAATTTTGATTAACATTATTTCAGATATTTAATTAGATAAATTAAATAAGCTAATGTAGGGTGATAAAGAGAATAAGATTTGATAATCAAATTGGTCAAGTCTTAATTAATGAACCAATATGGTTGATTAGAACATTAATAAGAATGAGGAATTTAGTAAGGGGAAAAATAGAAAAAAGGTTACATTTCCTAACATAAACCCTTTTAGTCTCATCTCCTTCATTTCATTTACATTCATACAAACTTAAACATACTCAAGGCCGAACATTAGTAAGGAACTCAAGGGAAGAAAAAGCTATAAAATTAAGGTATAGCTTGGGGAAATCAAATCTAAACTCAAATCTCATCCTTCATTATCAAATCAAGATGAACAATGATTACCCATCTCAAGTATGTTTGTTCAATTTCAGTTTTATGTATAAACCTGAATCGTATGACTGTTATTATGTCATGATATGAATGATGAATGATTACATGCTTATTGATGATTTATTGGATGTATTTATGAAATTAGTTAACATGTATAAATGTGAAAACCTATCATATGACATCCAAATGACTTGAAATTTAGATATGATATCAGAAACATTATTTTAGAAGCGAGTTTTTAATCTCATAATTTTCCAATTAAGTATTAATATTTTATGAATTTCCTTAGTGAGGAAAATGATTTATTTTAGGTTTTAATTATAAAAAATAATTATATAATGCTTTTGGCTTTGAAATTTTTATATGTTAAAGAATAAATCATGTCTAATTTATTGTGATTTTTTCGATTATTCCCATGTTTTTATGATTTTGTATGAATTTATTAGGCTAGAAAGGCTTAATAATTATATTAAAACAATATTATAAATTAAAAGGTTTGCAAGTTATTTTGGGAATGATAATTCTGGTTTATAGCAGTTTTCTGAAAAAGATTTAGTAAAGTAAAGTGTTATCCAATATTAACTTAACAAAGAATTTTAGTTGGTGAAAAGATATTTCTTTTTAAAGATATAAAATAGTTTTTATATTAAATACGAGATTGTCATGTGGCATTAATCAATGCTGAAGTCCATCTAGTCGCATGCCATCACTAACCTAGAGCGAAGCATATGATATCAACTTCTTCGGCATGCAATGATTCCACTAAGGTTGGGGAGTATATATTAATGCTGACATTGATGCGTGCGACATTGGTTTTGCCGCTAGTGTTCTATGCCGCTAGTCTTATATACCGCATATGTTCTATGCGGCATGTTTTCTATACCGAATATTTTATGTACTGCATGTTTCTTATGTCGCTAGTGTATCTTTTCAACATTGATTATACTATGGCTTAATGCTGCCAATATGTATGCTTTCGACATTGATTATAAGGCGACAATGCCGTAGATTTTTATATTGGCCATTGTGATGCCGCTAGTGTTACTTTTGAGATAAAGTATTAAGGTAATAATGCCGCTATAGATTATTTTCATCATTGATTTTATTATGACAATGATGCCGTCTAGTCTTAATTTTGACATTTCCATAACTCTAGGGTTTAAAGTTTTATACTATGCAAACACATAACTATGCCACTTATATTCGGTGATCTAAATGTATTTACAATATTTGACATAAATGGTTTTGGCCTTATGGCCTTATGCTTTATAAATCAGATGCTTTAACATAATTTCGATATAGAGGGATGCCACAATCCCATAGCGGCTATATCAATGTTGCACTATCAATTCAAGTAGTTTTATTCTATATGGCTTCATAGCCTATGGTTTTGAGGTGCGATAACCTCTCAATGATTTCAAAGTTCATTAATACTATTTAATAAAAGTATATCTTGGAATAATTTTTTGGATAAAGTAAAGGGCTATATTTTTATTGTTTTTAAGTATGATTTCATGGGTTAAATCATTTATAAAGAATTTTGTTTTAAGGAAATAAAAATAGGTACTTAGCCTATTATTTTACTAGACAATTTGTTATTCTTATCACCATTAGATAAATTATGATAGAATGAATTGACTAAGAGATTAGAAAACCAGATGAGACTATTGTAAGGTTGCGCCTTATACTTTAGCTATTAGTCCCTAGCTGACATTAGTCCACAATTCCGGTGCGTAGGGCTTTCTCAATTGTAAGACTAAAAGTAGGTTTACGTACCAAAATGAATACACAAAGATGAGATAAGTTATTGGTTGGCCTGTAAAACCATTAGGATCAGAGTGACCCTATGAATAGCAAATTTCAGACATACCATCCAGTTTCCTTCCAACAGTGGGTTGGAGAATTTGGTATAGCTAGTAGGCCCGAGTAAGCCATATAGGTTTGTAGTTACCCTGGAAAATCTATGAGGTTGGTACTGATAGTCCATTAATTTAGACAGATTGGTCATGATACCCATGTGGCATGCATGCATATGATTATTTGCATGTCTTGGTTAACCATTGTGGTTGTAGGTGCTTGATTTATAAAACACACATTTCATGAGATACTAGTGAGGGGAATACCCATTTCACTCAACAGTGTGGTCTCACTAGATATCCATTAGCGAAATGGCATATTATTATTCACACTAGAATTTTCGTCTGATCCAAAGTTTTGTTTTCCCCTTTAACACTCGGGTGCTCATTTGAGTAGTTCAAGAGTAAAGTTCATAGATTTTTTAGGTTTTTAGCAAAGAAAGCTTCTGATGATGTGCAAGAGGTAGAGCTATCTATGTAAGAGTTTGTTTACTTAATTATCTGTTGTGTTGTTAGGATTTTTGTCTGAATGAGTGTAATGGAAGAAATTGTATTTGTCTTGTAGTAAACTCTGATCAACTATAGGGGCTCTTCATATATCGCTCTTTGAGCATTTTGTAATTATATTTTATATGAACCCGGGCAACATTTGGGATTAGGTAATGAATATGGAAATTCATTAATGAAATGGAAAAGTTTATTTTTAAACAATGTTTGAAAATTTTCATATTTCTATGCTTCTAGTGTTAATGGTACTACTAAATGATCTAATTTCATCACCAGAAATTAATACAATGGATGACTACAGCATCTGTAGCACTTCGTTTCGGGCCTAAAAATGTGGGATGTTACATCTGCCCTCTAGTTTGGTCTACATAGCTCCGTTGATAAATGTCTTCAAATACCTTTTCGACTTCCCTTCCGGTGACGCACCTCGGTAGTGGATTAATAAATCCTCTCTGATGCAACTTCCTATCTAGGATGACAAAATGGGTCGCCTTCTGCAAAATCTTTCAAGCTTCATTCCTGCTGCTGGGCAGTACTCCTTCACTCAGATATCTTACGAACGGTGCCATCCAAGTTTCCTCGTCATCATCCGTTGCAACCGCGTTCACCTTCACGAAGCTAAGACTATGCAGGGTCCCAATGGGTACCTATCCCAATAGGGGACCATTTCCAAAACTTGCCAACTTTGTCAGCTCATCCTCATCCATATTCTCCTCTCGAGGAATATGTTTGATCGCGTAGTGCTCCATCCCATTTAGTAAGACCTTCACCTTCTCCAGGTAAGATTTCAAGCATTCTCCCTTGGCATAGAATTCTCCAAGTACCTGGTTCACAACTAACTGTGAGTCACTGTGCACGCATAATGACTTGATCCCTAGATCCTTTGTAATATCCAGCCCTACTATCCAAGCTTCGTATTCCTCCTCACTGTTCGTTGCTTTGAATCCAAGTCAAATTGCATAACTTAACTTCCTTCCTTCAGGAGTCAGCAACATTACCTCCGCACCAGAGTCATGATCATTAGATGCTCCATCAACATACACTCGTCGCTTGAGGGCTTACTCCTCCTAGGGCTTCACTTTATCTTCTCGAATAGTAAACTCAACAAGAAAGTCCTCTAGCGTTTGTCCTTTTGATCGTAGTCCACGAGAGATAGGTTATCTCATACCAGTTTAGCTCAATGCTTCTTTTGGTAAGCCTCCCCGAAGTGTCTAGACGGTGTAGAACCTACCTCAGGGGCTCATTTATGAGTACTCAAATAGGATGTAACTTGAAGTAACACCTTAGTTTCTGAGATGCAATCAGTAGACAATACGCCAACTTCACCAGCTTAGGATATCCAGACCCTAGCCTGGTAAAGCATTTACTTATGTAATACACTAGATGTTGCACTCGGTCTTCCTCCCTAACCAATTATGTGCTCAGTGCGTGGTGTGATACTGCTAAATATAGATAAAGATCTTCCTCCTCGAATGGTGTAGGGAGAACATGTGGCTTCTACAGGTGCTCCAATTGGTTTAAGAATGCGGCCAGACATTCATATGTCCATAAAAATTTACCTTTCTCCTTTTTTAGTGCTTCAAAGAATACTGTCATGTTCCTAATCACGGAAGTGCATCACTATTTAGTTATACTCGAAATAATCATCCATAAGGGTCTAGCAGTTCCATCTACTAGCCGATCAATCCTTGGGAGTGGGAAACAGATTTTAGGACATGCGTCATTCAAGTTAGAGAAGTCGACTCTGTTGGCCACTCTTCTTAACCAGAACCGAGTTTGCAACCCATTTTGGGTATAATGATTCCCAGATGAAGCCATTTGCTAGCAAGGTTTTCACTTCTTCATTTAGTGCTGCAGACCACTCTGGGCCCATACTCCTTTTCTTTTATTTCACTAGAGGTTTCCTTGCATCGATATTCAAAACATAACAAGCTATTGAGGGAGAGATTCCATACATGTATGCATAAGACCAAGCGAACACATCCTGGTTGTCCTGTAGAAACCCAATTAGCTGTATCTTTAGATCCTTCTCCCATCCAAATCCAACTTTTATAAGGTTTTTGGAATCGCTATCATCAATCTTCACAAACTCCATTGCCTCTCCAGGCTTGGTTGTGGCCCCATCTCCTCCATCTCTCGGGTTAAGCTCATTATGAAGATCACTTGCGAACTTGAGAGGGGAGCCTCTTTTAATTGCTATATAATGGAGTTCTTGGCATAGAAAGCGACTTCTGCACCCTTTCCTTCTCATTTCGTTTATTTTCCCAAAGCTCTGTAAAATAGCATTCCCTAGCTACATCTTGGTTTCCTTCCACTATTCCTATCTCATTAGCTTTCAGTAACTTTGTTGTCAACCACCTTGGAGTCACTATTGTAGAAAATCGGACAAGACTGGATGTCTTAGGAAGGTGTGGTTAGTCGAGAATCCATTCATAAGTATGAAAGTTTGCTTTGGTATGGTTGATCAGGGATGGGTTCTTATCTCAACAAACAAATTCAACCTTCCTAAAGGCATGGTGCCTTCTCTCGTGAAACCAAGTACCTGTTGGTTTCTGGGGGTAACATCTTCCATGGACAATCCTAGCTTGTTGAATCCATTGTCTATCAAAATTCGGTGTACCTCCACTAGACCAAGCATGACCGTAATAACCATTGGATCCGTATATGGAAATTGCTTTCCTCGCAAGTCATTGTCGTCAAAGGCTATCATCTCTTATTCCCGTCGTGGAGCCTTAGCCTTCTTCTCCTTACCTATAGAGCATATATAGGTGTCTCCATTCTTTAAGGCTTCGTGTACCTTTCCATTTAAGCCCAACTTCTATTTGCCACATGAGGTTCCCCTGTTATAGTATTGATTACTAGCCTCCCATCTTTCCCACGGTTCGCACTAGATCCTTCGCCTCCGCTCCCTAGCCAAGGTTGTCTCAGGGCCTACTTCTCAGGGTTAGGGAGAGCCTCTGGGCTTTTGACGTACCACTCCAGCTTTCTTCTCCTGATATGCTCTACAATTACGTCTCGTAAATAGTGATATTTGTTGTTGTTATGTCCATGAGAGTCATGGAATCTGCAATATTTTCCAGTATAGATTTCAGCTTCAGTCACTTTCTTTGGAGCAGGCCTGTTATACTTGAGCTCTGCTTGCTCGGCGATGGATAGTTTTAATCGCGTCATTCAATATGTGTAGGTGTCAAGTTTAAGGCCAGGCTTAAACCTCCTTCGATCGGTTTTCTTTCCTCCAGAATTACCAGGGTTGTTTTTTTCTTTGTACTACCGCCTTCGTTGTCCTTAACCGCAACATTCACACTACTGGAAGTTCCCGGTGGTTTAGTGGTAGCATGCCGCCCTAACGCGGCCTCCTCCAATCGTATACATATTGCAGCTTCATAAAAGAAGTCCTGAAGCCTAGCTGGTTTCTCTTTAGTCAATCTTTGAGCCATCTTCGTTTTAGGATGCACACCTCCACAAAATGTCATTAGAGTCAGTCATTCATCAGCATTCTGAACATAAGTACCTGCAATATTGAAGTGAGTCAATATTTCCATAGGGTTTCATCCTCCCATTGTTTTACATCCGACAAAGAATACAGGTCCTTGGGTTGTTCTATGCGAACCCAGAATTGATTGATGAATTTTTCCTTTAACATTCCATAAGTGGATCACATTGGGAGAAGACCGTAGAACCATATTGTCACTAAATCTGACAAGAAGAGGGGAACGCACTTACACATAACTTCTTCCATTGCTCCAATCATTAGCATATGTTGTGCATATCATTGTAGATGTACTGTGGGATCAGTCAAGCCTTTGTAAGGATCCATATTGGGCATCCGAAAGATTCTCGGATTCTTAGCAGTTTCAATCTCCATAAAAAATAGGCTGCCAATTCTAGCATCAATTCCACGCTCTATCTGCTTGCAACGAATGTGTTCCCTTATAAGTCACGCCGCGCGATCTTCCAATTTAGAGGATGATTGGAGTTTGGTCGACCTCTCCTATCGAGGTGAGAGGCTTCTCTCATGCATTCTATGATGACTTCGTCTGCGATCTAGGCTTCGTTCCATATTTCGGGATAGTTCACGGTGATGAGCTCGCCTTCTATCGACGACTTCTTTTGTCAAGACTGGAAAGCATTGCCTAGGTCGAGGTGGTTCAGCCGTGTCAGCCCTTAGTTTGTTGCCTTCTTGTTTAGTTCGGTTTTGAACTAGTCCTCGGATTTAGCGTGTGGTTGAACTCATGTTTAACGTGCTTCCTTAGCATTGGCTCGTCTAGTTCCTTGATTTTCTTGATCTGATTCACCTAAAGTTTGACCTTCTTCATCTCTTGGGTCCCCAAAACTAAGTTCTCCCTCTGGTTTCAGTTTTTCTTGCAGTTGGCTACGTATGCTCAAAGCATGTCATGATTTCATCCATAATAGCTTACTACGGGGTAGCAAAATGAGTATTAAGATCCACCACAACTTTATTTAAGTCACCTCTAGTTATGGTGTATGAAACTAGAATACTGGAAGAGTGGTTATACTGCTCTACAGTATCGTGGTTAACACCCCTACTAGTACCAATGATCCTTCTCTTAGATTTAGGAGGCATGTTGAAAATATTTATTTCCCTCAATGAAAGCACCAAAAATGTTTTCATGAAAAATGGGAAAACATCTCCAATCAATTTATCACCCGTAGATTAAATGAAATATATTGCAGAAAAAGTAAAGTACAACAGGGTTTATAGTGGTTTAGCCATAAAAGGCCTAAATACACTATTCATTCTTTATTCCTTTTTCTTATAATTTAGCTATTACAAGAATTTGATACTAAGTACAATGATTTGTGACAGAAAAAGTGGATCCAGATGCTCTGCGTAATTGATGTTGTACCTCGGAGGCTTGTAGATCCCAAAGAAAACTTCTTATTTGAATGCCAAATGCTTGGGTAGTTATAGGGGTAGAGGTGTCATTAATCTGGAAAATTATTATTTTTTCATGTTGATCTCGTCCGAATGGAGTATTTTTGAATATTCCAAATGTAATTAATAGTTTCCCGATTTTAGATTCCATTCCATATATAGCTGGCTCGGTTCGCCTAAGAGCTCCGTCTAGGGTAGGTTTATCCGTTGGTTCTGCACATGGCTGCTTTGATGGAAAAGTTCATGATACTTTAACTCCCTTCGGTTCAGCTCCTAATTTGTTCGGTTGAGCTCAGTACGGGCATTCTTTCTTAGTTTGGTACATCATTAAGGTACATGGCTCGGTGAGTTATTAAGGTGCATGGCTCAGTGGGTCTGCTTCCATCGAAAAGAAGACCGCGTGCCTGTTGAAGAATGAGCCGGCGACAGATTTGTCTAGTGCCTGTTGTAATGAACAGGATTTCAAGTTTAGTACCATGGGTACCGAACAGAAAATTTTGTTCATTGCTTGGGCTACCAAACAGGGGAGGAGAAGCTAGGTTTCCCTCTTTTCCTATATGTTTATTGCCCGGCCTCATCCTCGGGCTTGCTTTCAGCCTTGTCTTTTGATTGTTGGCCCCATGGGTGAAATTGCCCATAATAAGTGAGATACCAGCTTCTGATAGAACGTGGCCTAAGAACAAAACTTGCTTCTACTAGAAGTGACACTTGGAGAATTTGGCTTTCAGCTTATTCTACCACAATATCTCCAATACTGTCTCGAGATGCTTCTCTTGTTTTGCCTCAGATTTAGAATAGACTAGAATGTCATCAATGAAAACCAAAATGAACTTATCCAGATAATCTCTGAAAACTCTATTCATCAAATCAGTGTAATATACTAGAGCATTCGTCAATCCAAACAACAATACTAGCCATTCGTAGGATCCATATTGAATCTTGAATGCTATTCTGAGTCCTGAATGCTGTTAAAGGAATATTATCATTGACAATCCTAAGTTGATGAAATCCAGTCGCTAAGTTAATCTATGAAAATATTTTAGCTCCACTCAACTAATCGGACATATCTCTATCCTAAGAAGGGGATACTTTTTCTTCATAGTCAGCTTATTCAGCTTTCTTTAATCAATGCATAGCCTTAGGGATCCGTCTGCCTTCTTTACAAATACAGTTGCGGTGCCCCAGGGAGAACTGCTTAACCTAATGAAATGCTAGGGTTCTAATTCTGACAATTGCTTCTTAATCTCCTCATTTTCTTTTGCAGACGTTGGAGGTCGACACATGGGTTGAGCTCTAGAAACAAAATTAATTCGAAACTCGATAGCCTGCTTAAGAGGTAAATCCATAATTGGTTCAAATATATCTAGGTATTCTCTAACCACAAGAATTCTAGTAATACCATCTTCGTCTCTTGCCTGAAAAAATAAAGAACCATTTATGTCTTGATCGACTTGCCCTAGAACCAAACTAACTCAATTAGTGGAATCCAGATGGCTTAATGTAATCACTCTCTCAGGGCAACAACGATGAGCCACATAACTGCAACAACCCGCTCCTTAATGGGTTGGAATTTCGAAAAAAATCAAAACCTGAATCCATTAGAGTACAGATCGTTGGTTTTGGTAACTTGTAATAAACATAAGTATATCAACGATCGATCAAAATAAACTCATAGTGGAATAGAAAATATAATAGGATATAAATACCGACTGAGGCCACTACCTTGGAATCAATGTTATTCCTTGGACATCCAATCGCTTCATCAGTACTGAGCATGAATAAGAAAACTTCTCCATCAACCTTTCCATCTTGCTCCAGTGACTTGTTTCTCTAAATCTATCATGTGGGTTGTAATGCGGAGGGGTCCGAACAACGTTACAATGATTGGAAAATTACATACTTTATCCATAGTATAAATTTACACCATTTGGTTTCCATTTAAATGTTATGCCTGCTAATAATGGCTAACCCATTAAAATTAACATATGTGTGTATGATATATCTATCCTAACCTCCTTCAAGTTATACTATACATATATATACCTATGTATATATATATACACACATTCTAACCATTCTCCACCCAAAACCATGGCCAGTTAATACTTCTTAATTATGAAGTGGGCCTTGGGAATCGTCATCGCTAGTCTATTGGTCCTAGCTACAGAGACCAATGACTCCTATATATAGCTTTACTAATAATATATAATATATAATTTATTTGTTGTACTATATCGCCATTTAAAGACTTATCTAGGGGTTAACAAACCCACCTCTACTAAACTAATTATCAACTATCTCTATCATGATATTCATGCATATCCCATATGGATTCTACACTAGTAGGAAGCAAAATCCGTCAGGGCGTAACCCAAGTCCTTACTACCTCTCATTTGGGATTGTTGGACATCCAAGCCTATATGTCAAATCTTCTGCTAAATATTGGTACAACTGCTGAGATAGTCTGCTGACCCTCTACAATTGACGTCCCCATTTAGACTAATCTAAGTAGTCAAGGAGAATACTCATTTGGTTACTTACTACCTCTTATTTGATAGGAAGTAGGCCCTATTTCCCAAAAGGTACCGAGCCATTTAAGACTTCAAATCCGAGGTGATCCCCCGGGCATACTTTCCTCTAACCTATCTGCAACGTAAATCCTTTTTTCCATTGGTTCTAAGGTCAGAGATGTCCTACATCAGTAGTAAGCATACAACTCTGCTGCTAGCCTCTGAGTGACATCTGTTGTGTAACTTTACTAACCTCACATCCTAGCCCATTAAATCAAATTAATAACTCCAAACTTTAATATTGGGCAAAGCCTAATAATCTCTATTTGCATATTTAAGGCTGTATAATTTACTCTAATGATAATTGTACTACCTTAAAATATTCAGTTACTACCTAACATTTTTATTTACTTTTCTATAAATGTCACTTTGTCCAAAATAAATGATTATTATCTCAATGGATATTTTCTAAAGATATTTACTTACTTATTCAAATTATGCCTAGTATTCCTTCTTTATCTCTCCATATTTATTATTCTAACAATCTCATTAATCAGTTCCATTACTCCATTCATACCCTAGTTAAACTCTCGTAACTCCCAAATTTATTCCACATTCATTACCTATTTAATTAGAGTTACAATATTTCCATCTTTATTTCTTAATCCTATTAATCATAGCGAGATATATTCTAACATTCTAAGAATACCTAATGCAAATGTTACGCGTAAATCATCATATTAGTTAAGTTTCCATTTTAATTGATAGAACGGTTATATATATATAGTATACTAATTATATTTCTAGTTATCAATCCCAAACTAGAATATTCTTTTCCATATTTTAATTTGTTGGAACTATATTTCTAAAAAGGTTTTCCATTATAATTTTCATAAATTAGCCCAAATCAAGAGACTTGCTTCGTTTGAAATTACAAAGAATGATTTATTTTCTTTTTATTGAATAGACAGTGTAAACTACGAAAAATAAATACTTACTTTACACATCTCTTTCATTTTTTTATGCATGTTCTTTTTTAAATAAAACATTGCGTTATTCAATGAAATTAAGAAGATTAGGAAAATTTATAAAGATTAAACGGATAATATTACCAACAACTAAAATACAGAAAGTCCACATTCCAATAGAATTAGGGTATAAATCTAGATTATACTAACATCTTTACAACCTAGTTGTAGATCTGTAGTAAATTCTACATCTTATAAGTATTCAACTCTTAATATCTTAGGAACTAATTTCCAGATCTAGGTG
The DNA here is from genome assembly GCA_030737815.1 of Allium fistulosum. Lineage (NCBI taxonomy): Eukaryota > Viridiplantae > Streptophyta > Magnoliopsida > Asparagales > Amaryllidaceae > Allium > Allium fistulosum. The sequence continues at coordinate 1,533,817,594 of CM060902.1, forward strand.
TAAACAACATTTCTAATCAAATTTCCTAGGTTGCAGAATATGAAGGCAATGTTTTACGCGTTTGATTCGATCCTACCGCTCTTAGATGTTTATTTAGGCATAATAATCAAATAAAAGTCCAACGAAAGAAATTTCAATGTTATACACGAATTACATAATTTCCCACTCACCTTTTAGAGCATTCCAAATCTCCAGATCTGAATCTGATTCCTCGATTCAACTCTATCTCCTTTTTGATTCAAAGAAATATATATAAAAAGGTATATACATACTTTTGAATTTCAAATCTGAGAAGATATTTGGGATTGAAGGGGAATATGAATTTACAATATTGAAATATACCTTCTTTGCGCAACCTTGATCGGCTTCTTCTCATCTTCTATTTATTTTCTGCTTTTCTCTAATTTGTATAATTTTAAAGTTAGGAGGAATAGCGAAGAAGAGGAAATGGAAGAGCTTCGCTGCCCTAAATCAAAAAATATAAAAAGAGAAGGAAGGGGTTGGGCTTGTATTTATAGGCTCTCGAATCAGTCATAACCGTTAGATTAAAAATACTAAATTTGAGTTGTTAGCCAAGGTTCGGATTATGATAAAAACCCTCGACTGATTGACCACACCCCTATGAGAGGTTGACTGCTACTGGTCGATCGACCCATAGAGGGGGTCAACCGGTGGGTTTGGGTTAAGTTATTATAAATTTTAATTAATTGTTGTTTAATTACTTTCATTCCATATTCTTTAAACGCTCGTAACTTCTTCTTTTGAACTCCGATCGTGAAACTCCAAATATGAAAGTCGTTCAAAAAATCTCCATGAACGCAACTGTGCAAGTTTCATATCCAAATTCCATCGTAGGCTCAAATTTCATTTTCGAAGCCTAATTAATTATTAGATTATTTACCTAAATTTACCGGGTTTACAATAACGGTTAAGCTAATCCATTCCTAAAACAATACCAAATCCTAAGTATTCGAATACATGCAAAGCACAGTAGAATGACAAATCACATAGTTCTAATTCCACATTCTTGCACATCATCCCAGGGGTTGTGTATCCTTTGATAGGATTAGCAATCCTCAAAGATGTAGGTAGGCACACTACACCCAATTAAGCTTGTCAATTAGTATCTATGATACAAAAGAATGGGATGCTCGCATATCAAAGAGAATTCTAAAACAAATTCCTTTGAACAAGATCATACCTTCTGAGCACAGGAGCTTTCCCTTTCACATCAGAAGTACTGCTGGTCGCCTCTATAACATTTAGCTTCCTAGTTATCGGTAGTTGGACAAGTATAACTAAGATGTCCCTCCTTGTTGCAGATCCTACACTTCTTTTGAAATGAAAGGGGGTGTAGCTTGGTACACTCCCTTGAATAATGTCTTTTTTCTCCATAGTGGAAACACTTTATAACCTCTCTAAATGCTTCTTGTATTCTAGAACACTAGCTTTCACTTGCCTTTTGCCTTAAAATATGGACTTCTACTTCCTAAATGGAAACCTATGCTTCTGCCTAAGGATCACTTTGCTCTTTGGTTCTTCCTAACTGCTCTCCTTTTCCTCTTCTTCTAGCCTCAGTTGTGTGTCCACCAGCTTCTCAAAAGTGACTTCCAATTAAGGCAGAAGGGCTTTCCTTAAAGATTTATTCAGTCCATAAACAAACTTCTGGTTCTTTTTCAATGTTGTGTTAATGAGATCAGTTCCATACTTTGACAAAGCTTCAAAAGTGGTGACATATTTAGCTACCAGCATGCATCCTTGCTTCAAATCTATAAACTTCCTAGTCATTGCCGCCTTCTCAACTCCAGGGAGAAATTTCTGCTCAAAAGGATCCTTAAATGCATTCAAAGTTAGCTTAGCTTCATCTACCTCTGCAACCAACATATCATACCAATCAAAAGCTCTTTCGTGCAGCTGGCTCAAACTGTTTGGAACTTCAACTGGTCCGTAATACCGATACGTGTGAATATGCACTTAAATGTCTTAAGCTAAGCATGTACTCCAATCGCTCCTTATGTGACCTTAAAGGTCTTCCCTCCAAAGCTAGCATAATTGTTGCATAGTTTGGGAAAATCAAATCGAAGGGTGGAAGGATTAGAAGTTGTCGAAGCGCTAGACTGTTGGATGCTCCTCACAAGCTCCATTTTCTACTTTATAGTCATATACACTTCCCCAGATCCACTAGTTTGACCAGGGTCTGCATGATCAACGCTGGGACCAGCCATCTCTCACTGCTGCATAGGAGTGAGATTCAACTTAAAATAATCAAAATAATATTGACACACACACACACACACACACACACACACACATATATATATATATATGTAAATCACATAACTAACAAATATGCACCCAGATGACTACACCCTTTAATCACTACGTATACCTAAATAATATATGTATATATATATATGTATTCTACCAAATACCCAAGGGATAGGTAATCCTATGGTCATCTAGGCCAATGTTTCATGTCTCTTTGTACATGTATTATTCTAACTCTATTTTAATACCAAATGTAAACACCCACCTTTATACCCATACCGTTCAAGAGTATTATTAAGTAATACTAACGGATAATACGGAGAATGATGCTATATGGGGTACACATGTAAATATTCCTTTGGACTAACACCGGTACATATTTCAAATCTTAGGTTACTTGTAATAGAAGCACACAGTCTCAGTTCAAAACAATAAACATGTGTGCCTCCAAGACAGAAGAATACATAATCATAGAATAAAATAGAGCATACCGAGTTAGATCGTAGTAGAAAAATATAATATATCACATAATACAAAGTCTAGTAGGACTACAAAATGATATTCTCTAGCTCATTATATACACACATCATCTAATACATCATAACAAATACATTCATGAGGCTACAAAAATACATAGGGAATGCATCATCCTATATGACTACTAGCCTCTTGAAAGCCCAATGAGTCTAGCTAGCTATGGCGTATCTGATTTTACAATGTCCCGGATTGACTCGAGTATTATAAATAACACACAGGTCAGACTACGTTTGAATTTAGTTTTGAACTGACAAGGGGTGATAATAATAATATCTAAGGTAACGTAATAAGATGTGTCCCTTAAGCGATAATAATATATCTAGAGATAGAAAATTAAAACAACTGATCATCAACCAATGTCAAGAATAATATATAGGTAAACAATCTACATATATACATAACATCAATCCATTCGTTGATAAAAAAAATGACTACCTCCCAAATATAGTTGAAAATTTAATATCAAAGGCTAAGTATGTATAATACGAGGACGGACTATAGTTTAGATACATGATCTCTAGCATAGTCATATGCATCATCTCATAGGAATATAAATAGCATATGTCCATCTACCATACACACTGAAACTAGAGAAGAGACTGACAACATGTCTACTTGCTTTAGGAGCCACACGTGTGTCCATCTAACATGAACATTAAAATGTTCGGTTACTACCCCTTGGTATCACGACAAGATCCACTTATGTGCTCATCTATGCAGGGACTCAGCTCGGTTATGACCGAACGCACAACCTTATGGTAATATACTGTTGGCCTATGTGACACAAATGCAAAATGCATATAGCTATAACACACAGCCATAAATATAGGGTGTCACGGATTTGGGGCAGGACCCCACAAGCAGGCCGCCAGGGTGCATACTGGCCTAATTTGGTTCACTCCCGAATCATAAAGGAAGTTGGACAAACGGCTCTATACTATTCAATTGTTAGCACATAACTTTAAATGTATGCCGACAAACGGCTCTATACTATTATCGACACAAGGCTCTATATAAATATAAATATTGCTCACAACAGCGAGCCCCATCACATATAACAAACCCCTTTATGGGTGACATTTCTAAACGAACAACTGTGTTATCCAAATATGTATTCAATGTTCATAAAATACACTTAATTTACACTATATTTCTATGTACAGGTCCGATAAATAACCAGCGAAATATTACCGAAAGTACCATACCAAAAGGTATTATAACTCTCTTTATTCAATTTCCTCTTCACACAGAAATCACAGTTACATAAAATATTTATGTTTATAGAAAATATTATATAAAACTTTTAAAGCATCCAAGATAGTTACATAAGTTTTCATATTAAAATAACACAAAGAATCACTAAATTCAATACACAAACTTATTGAATACTATACTAGGTTCTATATATTGCTTTTAAATCAATAAATAATTACTATGCGTCTAATCAATTATTTGTATTCATAAAGAATTTTTAAACAATTGTTTTAATTTCTAAATTAATTTATTAATTAATAATTCACATTAATGAATTTAATAACTTATATAAATAAGATTATATTATGAAATAAATTCAAATTTATTATATATATATATATAATAATGTATTTCTTTTATTTTAAAGCAAGTATTCATTGAATTTCATTAATAACTCATTTAAATATTATTGTTATATTATCTCATATAATTATCAACTTATTAAATTATATATCTAAATTTATTATAAAGTAAAAGGTTGTTGTTATACATTTTACTTATATTTTATTAAATTTATTTATATTTTAGTATATATATTTTTTGTATGGTCAACCATAAGTGGTCGACCAGTGGCCCTAGTGCCGCACTCCCTAAAGCCATATTTGTATTCTCTAGTCAAATTTAGGCTATCCTCTTCAATATCCAATTCTTCTATTCGATGCACGCTCCACTATTTAACCATACCACAAACCTATCATGCCCATACACATTCAAATACCATATAAGATTTATGATCATCACTAATATGAAAAAAGTTTCGATGACAGTAAATTTCCATCCATGATCATGCAAACACAACAGTTTTATTTCCAAGCAATCAGAGTTCAAAATAAACACATAAGTGAGTTAGATTACTCAACTTGAATTGTAGAAGATGAATTCTTCTTCTCTAACTCCTTCTTTAAAATTGACGATCAAACTAAGCTTTCAGCTTACTAACTGATGTAAAGAGTGATGTCAAGAATCAAATTTATAAATGTGAGGATTTTTTAGATTTTATTTGAATTGATTTTGATTTCTAGAGGTGATGGAATATAAGTAGAGTTTTTGAACAAAATGGAGAGGATGATCTCCTGTAGTTAAACATGAGGGTATATTTATAAACAAAACTGAAGAGTCTGGTTGAAATCATTAGATTCATAAATAAGATATCTGTGATTTGATCCAAAAAAATTGGGCTTGGGCTTATTTTATTACTAATTCATTTCCCTCTTTTCTTCTACTTTCTTTTTTTATATGAAAGCAATTTACACCTTCATATTCTAGCCTAAATCCATATCCAACAACAACGTATTATATTTTCTTAACATTTAAATATTATTTACAATTTATAAATCTATTTTCTATAATTTTATTTATTTAATTCAATTATTCCAATTATTTTCATTTACTAATTAAATTCAAACTCCTTTAGTATTATAAAAGAAAATTCTTTTTGTTATTAAAAATAAATTTTAAAGTTATTTGTCTTAAATATTATTTACTATACAAATTTAGTTTATCATTTTATTTCAAATTATTAATTTGTACTTTAAATTTTAAAGTAACTAAATATTTATCAATATGAAATTTCTTTTCATTAAATTTCCAAATCATTCCCATAATTTCACATTTATTATATTAAATCGCATTTAATTAATTAATCTTTATCATTAAATTTAAGAATTATTGCTTCCTGATAACTTGTTGTTATAGTTAATAACTATCATCGAATGGTATTCAAATAAAAATAAGTATTCAATATAGGGTTAATAGACCATATTCACTTTTTATGCTGCACACGCCAGCAAAGTACTAAATAATGGTCAAAAAGGCAATACCAAATGACTTGGAAGTCGACATATGGAAAGCTAGTGGCTAATATGCTAAAATGATTCCCAAATGTGTACATAAGGCGCAGTACTAGAGGAGGTGGAGCCAAACTAAAAAGTAAATAAATCAAAACCTTATGTATATAGACTTAAGTAGGAATATTAAGAAAAGCTAAATGTAGGGCTAAGATTAGTATACTAAAGGTATTAACTGTGGGTCAAAGGCAATTGACGGTTAAGGAGGAATTATAGGTAGAGGAGGTGATTTCAGTGATTTAATCTCATAAATCACCAAAACTAAATTAAGACAGGATTCCCTGATAGAACCAAGGGTAGTGATTACTGAAAGTAGTGTAGCTCTCGGTACATTGTGTAAACCAAAACTTGTATTTCTGGAGATAATGATGTACGCTAAGGCTTAAGATAGTCAAGATTATAAACTGAGACAAAGGTATAATATAATAAGTAAAGCCAATACCCAAAAGGTGGTTAGTTGAAATATTAGCTTAATAAACAGCTAAGTAAAAAGCCAAATAATGAATGGTAAGGTAGAATAATCTGTAGATGACATAAGGTCTATGGTGGCAGACGAGGATTCGAAAGCGTAGGTGTAAGGCCTAGTATGGTAACCAAAATATAAAAGCATTGGTGTAAGGCCTAAAGAGACAACCGTCTAGACTATGAAAGAAATTGGTGTAAGGCCTAGAGCAGCAACCAAGGGAACGACGTAGGACGTATGGTAGAGAGTGGTTGTCTAGGAACCGAAACAAAGTAGGTGTAAGGCCTAGGGTGGCGGCCGAAATACAAATGCATTGGTATAAGGACTAAGGTGGCAACCTCGAAAGGAGAGGCATAATGCCTTAGTTCTAGCCAAAAGCTAAACCTAAATTTTTGTGCAGTATGAAGGCATAAGGTTTAAATGGTAGTTGAATGCTAAGACTTTAACAGTATATCTTTAGCTGAAGGCGTAAGGCCATAGTGGCAGCCAAGACTGGGATATTTTGGTTATGTCATCATATCGTAATATTTTTGTGAAACCAACCTATGTCTTAAGCTTACTTGTAAATCAGATAATTTATTGCTTTGGTATAGTAAATGGAAGAACCCATCTCGCAAGTTTGTAGATTGGTCTTACTATCTTCTTGTTTAAGGAAATATGTTACCCATATCAGACTTTATATTAGACTCGTGTTTTATTCTTGTTTCCCTCTAAAATCACCGGTACTCATCTGAGTAGGTTGAGTTTATGGGCAGACGGTTGCTTTTGTGATAGATGAACAATGCAAGCTGAAGACAAAGTAGAAGGCTGAACTATTATATCTATGTTCTGCTTCCGTTGTATCAATTGTTCATGTTAGGATCTTTGTATATTATGGATGACACTATTGACTATGTTGTATTGTATTTTAATCCCACGTGGGCATGACTTTAGGATGTAAATTATTAGACTTAAACTATAATTATGTTCTTTATTTTAGTTATATCTGCTATGTTTACTTAAGTCTATATAATATAACTAATCCCATCTTTATAACCGAAAGATAATTCCAAGGTGATTGCAGGACATTGGAGTTCCAACTTTGAGTTTTAGACCATGGGATATTGCAGTTGGTATCAAGTTTAGGTTATAGGACACTAAAGTTAAACAAAGTTAAGTAAAATTAGATAACATAAAACAAACACCTTGGGGAGGGTATACGATATTATATGAAGTATTTATATTTTGTTATATAGGAATTTAGATGAGTATAGTAGAGATTTCCTATTGTTACATCATTTTCTTTTTTCCGCTTCCGATGAAGACTTTCTTAGTGAAAATGGATTTGAGAAGCGAAAGAATTACAATCGGAGGAACCAATGCTAGGAGAGAGAATGATAGTACTCAAACTATCAAAGGTAATGGTAAAGAAGTACCTCCGGCAACCAAGAATGAGGAAATCCCACCTGCTGTTGGGATGGATGTGAATGTGGGGTTTTGGAAATTCATGTTGCAGACAATAAAAGAGGCTATGCCATAAGTAGTTGAGCCGAGACCAAACATTTAGGGTGGATTTATCTAAGTTAAGCTTGGATTATAGGAACCTTAGAGGTAAGATGTTTACCAGGGAGGAGCCGATTACGGAAGTGTTAGAGTGGGTGAAAATAAATGAGCGTATTTTTAGATATTTAATGTTGAATGATGCACTGAAAAGATGGCTGGCTTCTAGGCAGTTTCATGAAGATGCCCTAGATTGGTGGGAGATAGTGACTATAGAATCTCTTAAATAGGGGATTGCTTAGGAGCTATTTCGAGAGTGGTATAAGGCTCGGTTTATCTCCGAGTCTCAAAAGAGCGTATTGTTAAGAGGATTCATTGATCTCAAGTAAGAAGATCTTTCTATTGAAGATTACATCCAAAACTTTAATGCATTGGCAAAGTATGTCTAGAAATTAATCAATAACCAAATGAAGAAGAACAAGAAATTGATATAGTGGCTGAAGCAATGGTTGAATCATAAGGTGATGGCGTTTAGTATCTCCTTATGTTTTCATAGTGGATATGGCACAAAGGTATGACATTATGTACTAAGAGTAGAGGATGGATGAGAAGAAACCAAAAGGAGAACAAAAGAAGTGGTTTTCTCCTTACCATAAAGGAAAGAAATGGCAGTGACCAAAGGAGAAATTTCTGGAAAGGAATGGCCGAAAGGATATTTTGAAGGTCATTCGCAACAACTTTGGGTAGAAAGGACACTATGCTTTGAGGTGCTAGCAACCAAAAGGAGTGATCAAGTCAAATGCTATAACTATGATAAGCCAGGCCATAAGAAGAAGCACCATCCAAAGTTGAACTAGACAAGGCTGTTTACCATAGACGAACTGAGATAAGGACCTTCTGCTGAAGTAGAAAGGCAAGAATATGGAGTTGGAAGGTATGATTTCCAGTTTTTCAGTTAGATTTCTATTTGACATTGGGGCAACACATTCTTTCTTCTCTAAGGATGCGGTTGATAGAGTAGGGTTAAACGTCACATACTTAGTTACTTCTTTAGATGTAGTTAATCAGATTGGTGGGTATGCCACTCTAGGGTAAAGGAATGATTAGAGTTTGTTCTGTATGACCATTTGCTTTGGTGTAACCCATTAGTGTTTGGCTTCAAGGGGCACGAAGTAATTTTGGTTATGGATTAGTTATAACAAAATGATGCTAGAATTTATTGTACCGAGAGAATCATCACCCTATGGAACTCAAAGGGAAGAGGCGGAGTCTTAGTATCTTTGTACAAGATAAAAGGAAGGTCTGGGGTTTCTTTGTGTGCCATTGTAACGACCCGTAATTTTTTAATGATTTTTATAACGTAATTAACTAAATTATTTTAATGAAAATAAATGATAAAATTTTAAAATGAAAATTTGATATTTGGTATGCGTCTTTTAAAACATAACAAGTTTCAGATTTAACTAGAATATGTGGAAGTTAGTTCTGTTGGGTAAATTTCAATTTCAATTTAAAATCAGTTAAAATTAGATGAAAATAAAATATTTTCGAAATCTGAATATTTTAATATGATAAAAATGTAGATCATTTTCTGAGTGAGACATCATATTTCGTTTTGCCAAATTTGGACTGCTCTAGCCCCGTTTATCTTATTTTCGGTGATTTAGCAGAAGTTTGGCAGCGAAAATCAAGTTTTGATAGGATTGTCGTATCATTCATATCTGTGTACCATTCTGTTCGTCTCGTCGTGCTGATCTCTGCAGTGTATTCGTTTGTGTATTTCAATGTCCGGTACGCAGCGAAATCGGTGAAACGGTTAGCCGAATCGGTACCCGTTTCGTGCTTTTTGGGTTCTTATGTCTATTCAATTTCCCCCGTGTATTAACCCAATAGCCATTAGCCTTTTATATTCCCAAAATAAATTCAGCATGTGACCTTTGCTATTCACTGGTTTAATATATATTGTTGTGTCCCTTCGTTCTCTTTCCTCTCTCCTCCAAACTTCATTTGATAGAGAAAAATATATATAGTATATCTGTTGCATACATTTGATAGCCTGGGCGTTTGTCTCCTTCCCTTCTCCTTTTTTACTACCACTTGTCATCAAGAGAAAGCAAAAAAAGAATATATATATATATACACATATACATATATATATATGTATATTATATAACTAAAGTTTACATCAGCTTTGAGATCTTGCTCCTCCTATTTGTCGAACCGCTTGCATTCAATTTTTTTTTGCCTGAGAATTGTTGTCATCCCTATTGCTCCTTCCATCGTGCGCCTACCCATGCAACCGTTATCCACCTTGCTTCCTCCTCTCATTTTCCTCTCACCGCACCAAGCAAAGAGCTCCACCCATCACCCGAACATGCTAGCGCAGCCTTGCCCACGTCCAGGTCAGCCCCTACCTCCGCCTTACTCCATTGTAGCTGCCACCGCCATCACCCACTCCTCCTTGAAACTGCCGAGATCCCCTACAGTCCAGGCCTTGTGCCTACACGCCAGAGACCAGAGTCGACCATCTCAGCCACCCCATGACCATCTTTGACCATAGTACAGCCTACAGGCATGACAACCATCCGAGCAACTGACCTCGTCCACCACAACTCACGTGCATCGCCACTCCTCCGACCCTCACCTCTCCGTACAGTTGTCGAACCCACTAGCATTCCTCAGCAAGCTCCGCAACAACCATGGGTCCCATCCATCGATCGCCTTGCTTCCCAGCTTTCGCCCATCCAATAACTCACCATGCCACTGTAGTGCCCAACCACCTTCCCATCCCGATCACAGAGTGACCATCCTGTCTCCTCTTCTGTTGTTTTGCATATAAAAGGTCGGTGTATATATACACACACACACACATTTGATTCCCACTTTATACATATCAAGATATATATACATGAAATGTTTGAAGAATTTATTTTAATTTATAATATGTTTAGTGTATTTATATCATGTGTTTAAAATATTTCAATGTGAATGTTTAATGTATTTACATATTATTTCAATTTCAATTTATGTTTAAAGTATTTATATAATATGTTAAATAATAATGTAAGTTATATATATATAAGTAAGTTATCTTGTTTGTATATAATGTGTTTAAAGAAGTTTATATATAGCTTTTGGTAAGAATTGTATTTATTTAAATTGATATTATTATTTTTAAAATAGAGTTTTGTAACAATTATATATATATATGATATGTTTAAATATTTATTTGAATTTATTTTATAAATTTTGTAATAATTCTATATATATATGATATGATTAGAATATACACTTGATCCATCGAATCTAAATTCACCTTGCCTTGTTTCTCTGCTGTCTAGATTTACATCAGCAATTTTCTAGCTCTATCAATTTTCCATGTTTATCCGTGTCCGTTTCCATCTTGTTCTCGTGTTTCTCTAGCCTCGAAAGGTGAGCAATCACTCACGATTAACATTCTTTTATTTAGTAAATTGATTCCACATGAAATGACAATTGAAATATGCTGTTAAATTTGAATTGTTGGCTATTTAATTGTTAAATATGATATGCCATTATCTGCAATTGTTTACCTATGACATATGACCCCATAACCTGTTGTATATATTATATTTAATTTGTTATTAATGATATATGCATGTTGTTGGTATGTTATATTATTATCGTATTTGTTCTCACTCTGCAAGTTCTCTGTTAGTTTAGAAATTTCCTACGGGTTGAAATGATACATACCCGAACGATTTTATAGATTAGGGGAAAATCGTTATAGGTTGAAATGATAAATCCAAGAGATTTTAATTGATTTAAATTTAGGATTGTCGGTTGAAATGACATATACCCGTAGATATTAAATTTAAATTGCGGATTGAAATTATAAATATCTGTATCACTTGACATAGGATAGAAAATTATATACGGACATCGTTGGTCTATTTTTTGAAAAATGATTTCCAAAGTTTGAAAGGAAATGTATGGGTTTTAATAAATATTGATTTTTAAATATAATATAAAGATTTTAATTTTAATATATGTATAAAGAATTTAGATTTTAAATTATATGTTTTGGAAATTTTAAATTTATAAGTTAAGTTTTGAAAATATAAATTTTAAGATTTTACTTATAATTTTATTATTTTTAAATATATATAAATAAGATTTAAAAATAGTATTAATAATAATAAGATTTAATTAATATAATAAAATTTAATAAGAAATTAATTTAACTAATATATATATAATATGTTCTAATATTTATTCACAATTTACAGTAATATTTTGAAAATATATTTTGTATTAGCTTTAATTAAAGGTTGGAAAGATAAATTAATTAAGAATTGATTTGTTATTTAATTTTTAAGCATTGAATTTAAATAAGAATTGATTTATAATTAAATTAGTTTAAAATTGAATTTAAATAAGGTTTGATTTGAACTTATTGCTTTTGAGATTTTGAAAGGTATGATTTTATAACTTGATTTGATAAAAGTGATTAAATGAATATTTTCAACTTTAAAATAAAATTAAAATTGAATATTTAATATTAAATTAAATTGTAATATGATATTTTATTTAAATGTTGTTAAAGATGATTGAGTGAATATTTTGAAAATTTAAATAGGATTAAAGTGAATTTTGAAATATAAATGAAACTTATCAAATTAAGTTATTGTAAATTGCTTGAATATTGAAACGTATTGAATTGGAAGTGGTTTAAATTTGTAATTCAAACCTGGACTTGAAATCAATATAAATTAGAAATGGTTTTAATGAGAATTCGAATTGAACCTTTTTATTGAAATTGGTGAACTGAGATTGATTTTGATTACATTTTGGAACCTAAGTTGATTTGAACTAATTTGTGAAATTGGAAGAAACAATTCATTATAAACTATTTTATTATACAAACTATTTTAATAAATAAACTATTTTAAATCTATAACCTATTTTAAATATATAACTATTTTAATTTATAACTATTTCAATATATAAACTATTTTCAATATTTAAGCTATTTAAGTTGGAATTATTATGATTTAGGTTTAATGGATTTAAAATACTAATATTTTGATACGATGGTTTAAACTATTTTATGGTCATGATTTTTGAAGTGACTATGATTTTGAAGGTGAATAAGATTTCGAAAGTGATATGATTTTGAAATGAATATGATATTTTGATATGAAGTATAAACTGTTTGAAATATATAATGACCACGGTGTGAAATAAGCATTTAGTTGTTAAAGAGACTAGGATCGGATATTGTCATACTCTTTGCCAATACCGAAAACCACTTTAACAACTGTGCACATGGTGGAGATTCCAAAACGAAGTAGGATGGTTTGGTGACGATTTTGTATGAGGTATTAACGCAGTCCTAACTCTCGCGAGTCATCTTGATGTGACTAAAACAGGAGCCACGCCGGGCCAAGTGAGGTCGCACCTCCGATCAGACATGCTTCTTCAATACCATATTATGACTTTATGATTGATTTGGTGGCCACCCCTAGATTATGATTATGGGAGTTTGTTCCGAGGTGGGTGGTAGTAGCTGCTATGCATTACCACCAGTCCGGATCCGCAAAACGGTAGTATCCTACCCTGGGCATTGCCTCTCGTGCCTTGTCACCTGCCTTATCGTGCCTACTACGAGTTTAGTTTGTGTTGTACCTATGGAGTGCTCCTTGATAGCCCACATGCTTGGTGGAGTTTACAGTACCGTATAGACTACGACATTATACAAAATGTGTTAAGGGGGATATGGGTAACGCCTTAACGCTATTTTAATTGTTTACTTTACTATAGATATTATATATGTAGCGTATTGTACTATGTATGTAGATAGTTTAACGGATCCTTAGAGGATGTGTATCCCAAACATCTTTTAAGTCATATTGTATTATATTTGACATTTCACTTGAGTTGATTTATTAGTATAAGAATGTTAATCCTGACTCGAATGTTTTATGTTTTGCTTTATGCTCGGGTCAGACTGAGTGTCACAACATTTGCGACTCACCTTTGGAGCTTGGAGCTTTGCTTGAAGATCTGTCTTACATCTATTCAGCTTTCAATTATTCCAGTTATCTCCAGTTTTTTATATTCAAACTTGTCAGTTACTTTTTTAGTCGAGACTACTTTGTATTTGAGATTTATGTTGTATTTTGTTCATACTCTGATGTATATATAGTAGCTTCATGAACTACTATTTACCTATTCCGCTATTTATTGTTGTATAACTCTGTGTCTGTGATTCTATGAGTGATTTTATTTACTGTATATGTTGAGTTTTGCCAAATATAAATTAACAATCTGTTGTTTTGAGCAATTCAAGTCTAACATGAGTGGATGATTGTCGATTTGAACGGTTCAAAATACCAGGTCGTTACATCCCCTAAAATATGCATTAGGGTTTCAAACTTGTATAAATACCTCATATGTTTCATGTAATGAGCTCTTAGCCTCCTCTTTAGTTAGTTTAGTTTTAGGCTAAAAAATAAACAAAAACTCTCTTTTCTTTTTAATGGCTTTTAGCCTTCTTTCATGTAATTTTCATAATGCAAGTTTAATTCTAGTTCTTTTCTTGTTTATTTCTTCTTATGTTAGTAGTGTAGATCTCTTTATTTTATGCAAATAGTTTAGCTTTTATTTTATTTCAATTAGCTTGCATTTTCCTCTTGTTTTTTGTTTCATGTCGAACTCTACACTTGTTGAAATGATAAAATTATAAGAGGCTAAACCCCTTCAATTTAGGGGTAATGAAGCTCTCTTATTCATGTGGATTCAACATTTTGCTAGTTTTTGGTCTCTTTTTGTGTTTAATGACAATATTTGATGTGGTTTAATTTTGTTGTTTTAACTTTGAATTTGTTAGCCTATGTTGTTGATATCAAATAAGCTATGCTTAAACAAACACAAACACAAATTACCTCTTCATCTACATATGATGTTGGTAATGAAGTGGATTTTAAAATCAAAATTTGATGGTCTATATTACTAATCAATAGTAAATAGACCATACTTAGAATAGATTTTATTTTCAAGTTCATTGTCAATTATCATGAGAGTTAGCAAGTGGTTTAGTGGGTATATAAAAGTTTGATGGTTTATGTTGGGCTAATTAATAGCACAAATAGGCCATACGTATGATAAACATATCAACTAAATTCACTAATGACCAAAAGAGAGATCATAATTTCATTTTGTTGATTTATGTGATCATGAGAAGGAAATTACCTCTAAATTATCTTCTACTCTCATATTTTTATCCACCTATAGTTTTTGTTAATTTTTAGAAATTTTTAGCTTAACACAACTTCAAATCTTTGTTTAATTTGATTGAGTAGAAATTTAAAAATCATTTTCATTTCCCCGCGGATCGACCCATACTCGCCACACACTAGTACAAAACTGGTCATTTGTGTCGGTTGTGTAACCCCTGTTGTGTCGGTTTTACAACCGACTCAAATGAAGACGATACAAAAGACATTTTTCTGTTGTGTCGGTTGTACAACCGACACAAATATCAATTATTTTTGTCGGTTGGCAATAGAGAACCGACACAAAACTATGAACAGTTGTGTCGGTCTTTCTAATAGGACCGACACAAATCAGCTTGTATAGTGAAGAAAACCGCCGTTTATTGTGTCGGTCCTTTAAGAAAAACCGACACAACTGTTGCTTGTTTTGTGTCGGTTCCTTATTGACGACCGACACAAATGATTGATATTTGTGTCGGTTATGTTTGTTTTTTCAACCGACATAATTGATATGCAGTTGTATCGGTTCCCTTTGAAGTAACAACCGACACAAGTTACATCTGAAGCAAAAAAAAAAATTATTACCGTTTAAGATTATAAAAACAGTATGAAATTGAATTTTAATTTTTTATAAACGAACGTTACTATGAACTGATTGAACAAAAAATATAATTATATTATCCATCAACATAATTCATGTTTACAGAATTAAATAGAATATAATCAATCACAAACATAACGTACATAACAAAATACCAACGTACGTTACAAAAGATCAGCGTACACAACAAAAAACAACTACATCCAATTATACATGATATAACTAGCTAAATTCTCTCGAACCTCGTCTATCTCTTGTTGGTTATAAGAACCGTTTCGTACAAAGTCCTGCAATTAAGAGAATTGTTATACAAAAGACAATAATGAAAAAACATAGACTTGGCATTTGCTTTTAAACATAGACTCCCCATATTTCTTTGTTTTTAACTTTTTAAAAAAAAAATGAAAAAACAAACAAGTTTTTCTTCAAATACATGAACAAGTACAGGTTAAATTATCTGTACATTTTCCATGGCATATCAAATCATATGAAATAAAAATTGTGAATACAAGAGAAGACAGCTAATCTGCACCCCTACATTGATATTAGTTATAACTAATGGTAATAACACCGTGAATTCACTATGTTCTCCAATATGAAATGTCTATAATAACCCTGTCTAGATTTAGTGTAGATTAGGAAACTTGGGTTAGGGGAATTTCCAATATTTACTATAGTAGAAACTTGGACATATATGTCATGCCGATTATATAACGTGAACAAATGTCTCCACCAATTTATACAGACAAAGATACTGGCAGAAATAAATAGAATGAGTTGTAAATTAAATACATACCTTTATATGTTTTGTTGACATTTTTCTACCCGATAGTTGAGTAAAGGTGGACCTGCAAACTAAATCAAATTAGGAAAATAGAATCGCATAAGAAATACTAGAAAAAGTAGAAAAGTCTCAGTCATTGAAGATGACTTAGAGTGCATTTTCGGTGAACGGTAATAGAGAATTTAAGCGAGCCATTTGAGCGGTAAAGTTGAGTGAACAGAAAATGCATTTGTGTGCTTCGAGCGGAGAATATAAGTGTGGTATTGCTAAACAAGTTATGTTTTTAGGATATTTAGTTTTACCTGCACTGAATATAATGGTTGTCTCATAAATTCTTTTTGCAATAAAATTATTCAATATTTTAAAATTATTAGTCTTTGAAACAAATACAAAATGCAATAGTTAAAAAGGTGAAAACTTCAATTAAAATAACTAATTATGGCAACATATCCATGTATGGGACATTATTAGTACTTGTTCATAGTTCAGTAAAGTTATCTATTATATTATACGGGTATCAATGTTGGAGTACTGGAGATATCACCATGGACTTACGTACAAACTAATAAAAATTGGTGAGGAAAATATCTTTTCAAAAATTTAGTTTCTACGTCAGTTCGAAAATTGTAAAATCATAGATGATTGATCCTTTCTGTTTAGTTTTGAATATTTTTAATTTTCAGTGAGTAATTTAAGTTGATTTTATTCTTCTTCTTAGTTTTACGTATGGTCAGTGGATATGTGAAACCCTTTAATTGAATCTCAATCAATTGGAATACTGGATGGAAATGAAGTACCAAAAGTAACTACATGGAGCATAAAACCCCATAGCGTAATATCAGCTTTTATCTTTTAGAACGGAGAATCCGAATCTGTTTCTGATTTTATCCGTATGGAGGCTTCAAAACTTCTATTGATCAACAATCTGTCTCCATACAAAGATGGAGGAAACAAATTGTACACTTGTATGCTGTGCCCTGAGGAAATAAATTAGACAAGGCAACCTCTCTGTGTTGTTCCTCTTTCCAAGTCATTTGGTTATTCACTTAGAAGTCGAGTTAATAAGAATACCTAATGATTACTCGGAAAAAATTAGATAAAACAATGAATTTTTTTTGTGCTCGCCCATTCGGTAGAGCAGAGGGATCGATAGAATTTGGCGAACTTTTCACAATCAACCGAGTCATCACCTTTAGCAGCAATACATCTGCATGTGCATAGCACATTATGAAATAAATCATTGATGAAGCAAATTCTTAAGAAGAAATGAATAATTACAGCCATATGACACACAAATCAGTAGTTGCTTACTTGTGGTATACAACATAGCGAGTGAAGCAATGTCTTGTTTGATTAGTTGTGGGGAAGCGGAAATCAGCTGGTGCTGTTTTTAGTTCAATCTAACAAACATTAAGACAACAATGTTAGAGGTTGGCCTGACATTTTTTTAGCATTCTTTATTTAGTTGCAAATTAATTAGTTGCTTGAAGTTATTGCTAAGGTAATGTTTAAAAAAAATAAAAAACAAAAATATCACTTGGTATGTAGAGAGAATGCTTATTGTAGGTGATTCCCATAAACTTAATTACTGTAAATACCAAAAGAAACACGTTCGCTTACAGTGATTTTTCACTTTGCTTGGGGATAGTCCCATCTTGCATCTTCAATGTCACATGCCAGCTCTTAATCAATTTCCTCCCACTTTTCAATGAAATTCGAAAAGAAATGATAGTCGGTTGTTATCCTGAAGGAAGAACTCATCTTTTCCACATTCGAAAGGGTTCTGCACTTTTTACATCTGATGATGATCTAAAATATTTAATTTACTACATAGAAAATTAGTAGGAAAAAATGAGAACCAACTATTGCTTCAAATGTGATAAAAAGAAATGCCACTAATATAGAATTGATGGGTTAGATAGTATTTACCTACAGCTTCTCCATGCATCATAATCATTTCATGGAATTGTGTATCTTGATCGTGAAATTATTGCTTTCTATTTTTGCACATGATTCTTATCTTATTAAAACTCTTGAACTGAGGCAGCATTTGGCTCTCTTAAGGCAAAATATGGTTTCACATTTAAAATCTAAAGGTAAAAGGATGAAACAAACAAAGGTAAGCATGAGTGCATCCTCTCATATTTACCTAGGGAGCAATTTAATCCGCTTTTCCCAATGAATATGATTGTGTGGATTGTAAGGGGCCTTGATTCCTTTCTAAACAATTAGATGTAGCCCACCCTAATTTAAAACAAAAACAAACATTAATTGCTGGCTTGTTGGAAAACAAACTTTCAGAGGGGAAAATCAAAGAAGAAGCTAACTTTATAAATAGGGAATGGAAGCTAACATGGAAGTAAACAAAAAGATAAGAGTACAATATTGGTGTTATAGGATTTAAAAAATATGGGATGCAGACATGATTCACAAAAACGAGCAATGCATTACCTGTTTTTTTGGGCAACAAATTGGGTATGGCTTTTATATGTATATTCGTATACGGACATAATCAAACCAAAAGACGCACACATCTTTGGAAATATACTAAAGAGCAGGCAAGCTATATCAGTTTACCATAGGTCATTGCCGGGAATTTTAATGCCATTCTACATTGCCATTATATAATCAATAATGGTTGCCATAGGTCCCAGCTAGATGCAGCTAATCTTCAAGCAACAAAACTCCTAAAACACGAATAAAGCTCAAATTATTCGCACGCACAAAATATAGGACAGCAAAACAATTTAGGGCATACGAACAAACAATAAATTGGACAAAGTAGAAATAGGGATGTACCTTGCCAAATTTGAGAAGAGAAGCACGCACGAACGAAGGAGGACGACGAACGGCACAAAGACGAAGATGAACCCTAAATTTTCAATCGCCTGCTACCGTGATTTTGAATGCGTGAGAAAATAAACGGAAAAGGGTTTTTGGGCTTTGAAAAAAATACACGCGGCCGGGTACGTGATGGCCTAAATTTTAGAGGAAAATTTAGGGTTCGCGGGAAAAGATGGGGCGGCTGAAATGGATTTGGGGGGAAAAGTTGTGTGCCTATGGTGTCGGTTTTTGGACAACCGATGCTATTGTATTTAATTGTGTCGGTTGTTCAAACAACAGACACGAGTAAATCTATTGCTTCCCTTCAGTTGTGTCGGTTTCTTAAGAACAACAGATGCAAATTACATTTTTAACATTATCTTCTTACCCCATAAGTCAATATTTTCGGTTGTTAATAAACAACCGACACAAATTACACTATTTGTGTCGGTTTTATGGACAACCGACACAAATGAGGCGAAGCAACTGATCTGTTTTGTACTAGTGACATACTAAAATTGTACGTCGTGCGCTTGTAGTTATTTTTAATTAAAATTTTATCGGCTTTTTTCTAATCTGATGGAAAATTAGCCGATTCAACAAGATTTTGTTGCCGTTGCCAGGGAATTAAGTTCATTTTATTTCTATTCTTCGAATTATTTTTGTTTGATTTTTGCATATTTCCATTTTGTGTGTTAATTAGCATTTTAAAAAAAAGTTGTATTATGTGTTTGTTGTTTAATTTTTGATTTCATTTTGTTGTGTGCTTGTTGTTTTTCCATTTGCAATTCCATATTTTAAAAAAAATACACAATTTCATTTGAAAAAGAATTTTTTTATATATTTCATATACATTTTTACATTTCATATTTGCATTTATAAATTTCAATTACATTTACATTTCATTTTGTTTTTACATTTGCATCTACATATCTACACATTGCCCATACATTATTCCCTCTTACCTGCCATATACATCACAAAACTCCCACTGACCATCACTACAACTTGCCATCCACTGCCACAACCTAACTGTTAGGAACTGAGATGTTGGTTTTGATGACAACAACCTTTTTAACTTATCTTATTATAAAATATAACTAACACTATTGTCTAGATAGATATGTATTTGCAGGATATATATATATATATACAGGTACTGATTACTGAAGACTGATCAGTATAAAGACTCAAAACTCAAGATTTGGAATGGAGATATCAAGATTGAAGACTCTAGAGTATCAAGATCAAGATTTCAAGATATGTCTCTAGTTTATTGTTAAAACTTCATAATAGCATGGAAATCTTCATTCCATATTTCATTTGGGATGGAACCCATTTCTACCTTCTTAGTGGCTTACAAACCCACAAAAAGTAGCTTACAAACCTATGACAAGTGGCTTACAAACCCACGAACATCCTGGTTTTGTACAAGTTCTCGAGTCCTGATGTGATGAGATATTCTGCAGGAAGAAGCTTGCAAAACTACTTCAAAATGGTTTTTCAAAATGATTTTCAAAAATGCTTTTCAAAATGTTTTAGCCTTAAAAATTATCTTTTTAAAAAATGATTTTCAAAACTGCTCTTCAAAATGTTTTAGCCTTGAAAATTATCTTTTCAAATGATTTTCAAAAAGATGTTTTAGCCTTAAAATGTTCTTTGTTTTTGTTTTTTAAATAAACTCTTATTTTAAACTTCACATTGTTTTTTAACTAAGGGATGTCGACATTATGGGATACCCCATGCCGACATGGTGGCCGTTAAATTCAAAAGTTTCAATTTTCAAAAGAAGTGTCTATTCGTTTAAATTTCTTCATGAATGGTTATGATCGTTACTGGTCTATAAATAGCCTTCATAAATGAATTTTTTAACTAACTATTTTCTTATTTTCATCACTCCTTCTTCTCCACAAATTCATATTCTAAAATTTTCATATTTTTAAGACCGTGCCGAAATTCTTCCGAATTCTCAAGTGAATCAAATTAGAATCTCATTCTTATTTGATTCTCTACCCTCTCTCGAAGATCAAAGTGCTATTCAGAGTTATAGGATCAATTTGTAATCAAACGTTTATCGAGTCTCTCTATAAGGTGTGGTTGTGCTTGGAAATCAATTAGGTAATCTTGTGGCCTATAAATCAAGAGAGTTTTCCCCGGACTTGAGAGACAGGAGGGTACCTCAAGGTCTTTAGAAATTGAGGATTGTAATCTCGACATTGATTTAATAAAAATCTGTATGAGGTGTTTTGCCTTGGTACAGGACTGGACGTAGGGTAACTCCGAACTAGTATAAAATCCGGTGTGTTCTTTCCTTTTACCGTTTTTTATTTACTTTCTGCATCTGTGTTTGATTCTGTGATTTGTCTGTAATTAAGTTCTGCATTTGTTTATATCATAATTTTCAAATTAGTCCATATAAGTCTTAAAATCCATTAAACACTATTCACCCCCCCTCTAGTGTTAAATTAGCCTTAAGATCCTTAATCCGCACTTCCTTTCAATTGGTATTGGAACAAGGTTTTCATAGTTTTCACAATCTGAAACTTAAAAATTATTTTAATGGCTACCAACACTAGTAATGTCAACTTTGGCACTAGTTCTGTTAACACTAACACTAGTTCATTAGTAGAAGGTCAGTCTACTGTCAGACCACCATTTTTCAATGGCAGTAATTATGCATATTGGGCTTGTAGAATGAAATTTATTTACAATCAGTAGGATTAGACATTGGGAATATCACACAAACTGAGTATGTTGAACCAACTACCGATTTTGCCCAGTGGACTACTGAGAAAAAGAATGTTGCACAAAATAACTCAAAGGCCATGAATATATTATTTTGTTCACTAGATAGGAATGAGTTTAATAGAGTGTCTGTTTGTAAGTCTGCATTTGAAATCTGGAAAACTTTGCAAGTTACTCATGAAGGAACAAGCAAAGTTAAACAGACTAAAATTTCCATATTAACTAATCAGTTTCAATTGTTTAAAATGCATGCAAATGATTCCATTTCCAACATGTATTGTCGATTTCAAGATATTGTTCATTCACTAATTGCACTAGGAAAAAGCTTTTCGGAGGAAGACCAAGTTAGAAAAATTCTACATTCACTCACTCCAGAATGGTATCAAAAGACACTTGCAATCGAAGAAGCAAATGATATCGGTCTAATGAAAATAGAAGAATTGATTGGGAATCTGATGTCTTATGAAGTTCAACTGCAAGGAAGAAGAGAAAACAAGGCTACAAAAAAGAAGTCATTAGCATTCAATGCAACAACTGAAGATTTGAAACCAGACAGTGATGAGGAGATTGCTTTCATGATAAGAAACTTCTAGAAATTCCTAAAATATAGAAAAATGAATAATTACAAAAGAAATGATCAAAGGAATTCCAGAAATAATACGGAGAACGTCAACAATGATAGATGCTACAATTGCAATAAAGTCGGGCATCATAGGAAAGATTATCTGTATCCAGATAAACAATTGTTCCCTCCAAACAATGATTCGTCAAGGAAAATAAAGAAAGCATACGCAGCAACTCTTGATGACTAAAATTCATCATCCAATGACGATGAAAAGAAGACGGATAATTCAAATCCGTGTTTCACTGCTATTCATGAATCAGACGACGATGGGAGTATGGATCTAAAAATAGGTACGCATTTACATTATTTTTAATTTTTTCTTGTTTGAATGGATGCTTATTTGTTTGCTTGATTTTTTTTAAATTCCTTGAATTTTAAATTCAAATTTATCCCTTGAAATTTGAATTTTAAATTCAAAAATAATATTATTTTAAATATTAGATTATTAATATTTAAGTATTATTATATTTAATGTTATCACAGGAATTATATAAGTAGAATATAGGATATAATATATACATTTATTAGAAATTAGGAATAAACACTTACCCTTTGATTCAATAGGCACATGTCGACATACCTGGATACCCCATGTCGACATGCCCCTCGGAAATTTGATTTCAAAATTTGAATTCAAACTTTTGAATTTCCCTCCACCTTTTCACCAATTTCAATGCTCTGGAAAGATGCCTCTCGACCAGAGAACATGTCTATAGAATCTCTATTTAATTCACTCTCTTTATCATCACTTTTCACTTTTATTTCAAATTTCAAACCTATCTTCATTATCTTCAACTCCTCTCAAACTTCTTCAATGGCCTCTTCAAGCACTCCTAACACCATTAGACTTCCAAAATCTATCAAAAACTTTCTCTTTAATGACCCGGAAGCTATCAAAGCTTACATCAACTATGTAAGCTACTGTAAAATTCATACGGGGAAATTTGCTATTTTTGAAGATTTTCCTTCTTATGAAATTGAAAATCTTTTTCAACAATGTTCTATTCTCAGTGTAGTAGATAACAAACGAAATGAATTTGTATGTTATCCAAACCTTGTTAAGATGTTTTATGCGAAATTAAATCGTGGTTTTTATGATGGGCAAGATGGACAAATTTGGAGTAGTGTTAAAGGAACACAAATAGTTTTGGATTGTGAAATTTTAGAAAATATTTTGGGATGCAAGTATACTGGAATGAATCTCTTGAAATTTAAAATAAATGAAAATGATCAGAGACATTTCATCACATCTTTGAAGGGGATGACAATTTTGAATTCAAAAATCGTTATTTTCGTCCAAAAGCAAGAATTGTTAACCTTCTTATTCAACACACCCTTATACCAAGGTCGGGAAACTACAACAACCCAACTTTGAAAGTTTGCAAAGCTCTTTTTGCAATTTTTGGAAATTAGATATCAATTGGGCTTAAGTTATTTTGGATGAGCTAAGGCCCAAGAATTTTACTATGGATGAAAACACATTATATCATGGATTTTATCTCACTCGGATTATTAATTACTTTGGAGTCGATTTCAAAAGGGAATAATTTATAACTAGAAAAGTGTTCAACCATGGAAACATTTCCCTTATGCAAATTCCATTAGTGTTTCAACAATATGAAACACTTACGGAAAAGGAAGAAAGGCTTGCGCACGAAGAGATGGAAGAAATGGAGGAAGGAGAAGAAGAAGAAGAGGAAGAGGAAGGAATGGAAATTGAAGAGGAGGAAGAGGAAGATCAAGAAACTTCCTTAGAGAGTATTGAATATACTACTAATCCCGCTAATCCATCGAATAAGACCATTCTCAATAATCAAAGAATTATAGTGGAAAATCAAAAGACACTCAAAAGATCAATGAGTAAGAAAATGGATAAGATTTCCACTAAAATTGACAAGTTCTTCGGGAAAATTAGTAGAAAACTTGGACTATCATCTTCTTCATCTTCATCTAATTAGTTTTAGTTCATGTTATCTTGTTTACTTCAAGTTCTATCCATGTATTTTCCTTTATTTTAGTTAATATTATGTTATTTTATGTAATGTTGACTAGAATCAATAATGAAATCTTTTATTTCCTATTATTCAACTTCACTTGTCTCTGTAATTGCTTGTTTTTATATTATACAAATTTTAGTTGCATAGATTTGTTCATAATATTCAAAACAAAGCAAATTGTTACTTTAGGCAGAGGCATGTCGACATCCCCCATCCCCCATGTCGACATGCAATGGGCAGAAAGTAGTTACACTTTCAAATTTTAATTTCATGTAACTAACTTGTGTCTATTCATTTTAAACGACTTTCTATCCCTATTTATACCTGTTTCTTCCAGATTAATTTATCAAACTTCACTTCTAATCACTCCCTTTCATATTTCTCCCTATTTCTTGAATTATGGCTTCTCCGATTAAGAATCTAAGTAACAATCTTGAGGAAACTCTCACTTCCTTCAAGAATATTCTTACATTCATACTTCGTAATCAGTGTCCTTTAGAATTGAGTCAAATGCAGATGATCAAGGAGCAAGAGAGACATTTCGACGCCCTTCGTTGGATGATCTCAGCTCTTAACAAGGACAATCTCGAAGGAAATCCACCAGTCACTCATGACAAAGATAAAGAAGAATGGGATGCCATCAAAGCAGATCCTATATTTGGAGAAGATGGATGGGTGGAAGTACCAAGGAATGTCTAGTCATTCTGTATGTTATTTGTTTGATTTGATTAGTGTGTTTTAAACTTGATTGACTTGACTTATTTAAAGCATCTGGTGTGGTTTGTATATATATGATTAATTGAATAACTACTGTAAATATGATTGGATGATGATTAATTTGCTGCTGGATTACACTTATGATCACACTCATGATCATATTTTACATTTATGGTCACATTTCATACTTATGATCATACTTAGCATTTATTACACTTATATATGGATTACTCTATTTGTATTATGGTTGATTATCTTATATGAAGTTCAGGGAAATTATTAGTAGGAAGTTTATATTGATGACAAAGGGGGAGAAGTTATAAAATAGTAGTTGGCTTGGAATAAAGGGGAGTCATGGAGTAAGGGGGAGTAATGATAGGAGTTATGGTATGGTAAGTATATTTTATAAATACAAGTTGTCGTCATCAAAAAGGGGGAGATTGTTAGGAATTGAGATGTTGGTTTTGATGACAAAAATCTTTTTAACTTATCTTATTATAAAATATATACTAACACTATTGTCTAGATAGATATGTATATGCAGGATATATATATATATGTATATATATATATGTGTATATATATATATGCAGGTATTGATTACTGAAGACTGGTCAATATAAAGACTCAAGACTCAAGATTCAGAATGGAGATATTAAGATTGAAGACTCTAGAGTATCAAGATCAAGATTTCATGGTATGTGTCTAGTTTATTGTTAAAACTTCATAATAGCACGGAAATCTTCATTCCATATTTCATTTGGGATGGAACCCATTTCTACCTTCTTAGTGGCTTACAAACCCACGACAAGTAGCTTACAAACCCACGAACATCCTGGTTTTGTACAAGTTCTCGAGTCCTGATGTGATGAGATATTCTGCAGGAAGAAGCTTGCAAAACTACTTCAAAATGGTTTTTCAAAATGATTTTCAAAACTGCTTTTCAAAATGTTTTAGCCTTAAAAATTATCTTTTTAAAAAATGATTTTCAAAACTGCTCTTCAAAATGTTTTAGCCTAAAAAATTATCTTTTCAAATGATTTTCAAAAAGATGTTTTAGCCTTAAAATGTTCTTTGTTTTTGTTTTTTAAATAAACTCTTGTTTTAAACTTCACATTGTTTTTTAACTAAGGGATGTCGACATCATGGGATACCCCATGTTGACATGGTGGCCGTTAAATTCAAAAGTTTCAATTTTCAAAAGAAGTGTCTATTCGTTTAAATCTCTTCACGAATGGTTATGACCGTTACTGGTCTGTAAATAGCCTTCACAAACGAATTTTTTAACTAACTATTTTCTTATTTTCTTCACTCCTTCTTCTCCACAAATTCATATTCTAAAATTTTCATATTTTTAAGATCGTGCCGAAATTCTACCGAATTCTCAAGTGAATCAAATTAGAATCTCATTCTCGTTTGATTCTCTACCTTCTCTCGAAGATCAAAGTGCTATTCAGAGTTATAGGATCAATTTTTAATCAAACGTTTATCGAGTCTCTTTATAAGGTGTGGTTGTGCCTGGAAAACAATTGGGTAATCTTATGGCATGTAAATCAAGAGAGTTTGCCCCGGACTCGAGAGACAGGAGGGTACCTCAAGTCCTTTAGAAATTGAGGATTGTAATCTCGACATTGATTTAATAAAAATCTGTATGAGGTGTTTTGCCTTGGTACAGGACTGGACGTAGGGTAACTCCAAACTAGTATAAAATCCGGTGTGTTCTTTCCTTTGACCGTTTTTTATTTACTTTCTGCATTTGTGTTTGATTCTGTGATTGTTCTGTAATTAAGTTCTGCATTTGTTTATATCATAATTTTTAAATTAGTCCATATAAGTCTTAAAATCCATTAAACACTATTCACCCTCCCTCTAGTGTTAAATTAGCCTTAAGATCCTTAATCCGCACTTCCTTTCACTAACGACTTCACAACAACTTCCCCATCTTCCCAATATGCTGTCTGCCATCCATCTCTATGCACACAGTCCCACTCCAGGCCAAACCACCAGTGCACATCAGTGCAAACTACTCTGTGCACATTCCCACTATTGCACCACAATTTGCAACTATGCACATCCACTCTTACATATCACCAAAACCTCCATATCACCTCTGTCAATAACATAGTATAACCTCTCCTATATCCACCATTTCCATTCATACAAACTTCTCCTATCTATGAACAATCTAATTGCATACATCCTCAAACTTCAGAACTTCATCACTTCCACACTACTGCCTCTTCCAGTCACCACAAGTCCCCC
Source organism: Allium fistulosum (assembly GCA_030737815.1). Classification (NCBI taxonomy): domain Eukaryota; kingdom Viridiplantae; phylum Streptophyta; class Magnoliopsida; order Asparagales; family Amaryllidaceae; genus Allium; species Allium fistulosum. Next base: position 1,533,845,252 of record CM060902.1, read on the forward strand.
ATCTCCCTGTAAACCACCTGATCACAAGCCTGCACCTCTGCACATACCTGAAACATAACCCCTTTGCCTTTCATCATCTCATTCACCCTGTCACACCAGTGCATCCTACAACATCACTGCCCCTATCACCTTGCTGCCATACAACATTTTCCTTCAACATCATCATCCCTGATCATCCCTTATCATAACATCCACCATAACTGTCATTCATATTCTCTAGACTGGCCTTTCACTTCCTTCACCTAACTTGCCTTGCCTTGCCTTCACATATATCACCTCTGCAAACATCACTCCTTTGTCATCTTACTTCCTAAATTCTGCTATCTTCTTCCATAGACAAGCCACATAGCACTTTAAACCATCATTGCAGACCACCTGCAGACAAAACACAAACCATCATTGAAGCAACTAGAGACAATTACTAAAATAAGGATTTTCTTTAGGGTTGGCTCGATACTATCGGAGATTCATTAATGAATTCTTTAGGATAGCATTGCCATTGACCAGACTTAATCGAAAAAATAAACAATATGTTTGGGCAAAAAAGTGTGAAGCAACAATCTGAGAGTTGAAGCTTCGGCTGATAGAGACTCTAGTTTCAGTTATGAAGGAATGGAATGAGGATATGGTTTTGTATGCAGATGTTTCGTGTTTTAGTTTAGGAGCTGTATTGATGTAGAGATGAAAGGTTATAACATATGCATCTAGGAAGTTGAGATCCCATGGGGTTTGGCATCCAATCCATGATTCATAGTTATTGATAGTTATCTTTACGCTAAAGATTTAGAGGCATCGCCTTTTAAAGGAAAAGTTTGAGTTGTTCACCGACCATAAGTCCTCGAGATATTTTTCTCTCAAAGGGAGCTGAACATGAGGCAACAAATATTGTTAGAGTTTATGGCATCATATGATTTTGGGATAGAGTATACGCAAAGCGAAGGAAATAAAGCCGTTGATGCCCTGAGCCAAAAGCAACAAAATTATATTTTGACTATGATCTTGGAGTGGAATGCCTTAGAGATGCTAAATTTTTGTGTTGTGCAAGTTGGTCCGTGCTAAAACTCAAGGAGGTTGTCTTGCTTAAGTGTTCACCCAATGCTATTGGAGGGATTGTCGAAAGATAGGAAGAAAATATGCTATTTACCAAATGGATCCAAGGTTTGAAGAGTGGTGCTAAGACTAAAGAGCTAAAGCTCTTTAGTATTGATGCGAAAAATTAGCTTTAGAAGAAGGGAAGGTTTTATGTGCCAAATAATGGAGAACTTCGAAAGTCGGACTTGGACGAATGTCATCGTTCCAAGTTTGTTATTCACCTAGGAGGTATTGAGATGTACCAAGACATGAAGCATAGCTTCTAGTAAGAAGGAATGAAAATAGATGTCGGAGAATATGAGAAGAGATGTCTCACAAGCCAAAAGGTTAAGGCCAAACACCAAAAGCCAAGTAGGCATTTGCAACCTTTAGAAGTTCAAATATGAAAATAGGATTCGGTTTCGATGGACTTTGTTAATGGTTTGTTGAAGTCTAGGGCGAAGAATGAATGTATATGGATTATAATTGACATGTTAACTAAGAAGGCCCATTTCATTTTGGTTAAGATTACATGAATGAGAACAAGGTTAGCCAAGATATACTTGAAGACTATAGTGAGACTTCATGGAATTCAAAGTATTATAGTAAGTGACCAAGACCCATTGTTTGTAGTAAGTTAAAGAGTACTTTGTATTTGAAATTGTGTATAAGTACTACTTACCATCCACAAACATATGGTCAGACAAAAAGGGTCAACCGAATGTTAGAAGATTTACTAAGATCTTGTGTGTTAGACTTCGGTGAATCTTGGGAAGATCATCCACACTTAGTGGAATTCTCATACAATGATAGTTACAATCCAATAGTGGGATGACACCTTTTGAGTTATTGTATGGAATACCTTTTAAGTTATCAGTAAGTTAATGCAAGATAGGAGATAAACTTGTGTCAAGTCAGGATTTGGTAAGAGAAACTTCAGAGAAATTCAAATTGAATAGGAAAAGGATGAAAGATGCTCAATCCAGATAAAAAAGCTATGCCGATAGGAGGCGGGTTGTCTTGGAGTTTGATCTGGGAGATCATGCGTTTGTGAAAGTTCACCTATGAGGGGGTTTGGCAAAGCCTTAAAATTGGCATTGAGATATGTTGGCCTATTTCTGATACCATAAAGGATTGATTAAGAAGCTTAAAGGGTCGATTTACCAAGTGCTTTCGCTGGGGGGTCACAATTTGTTTTATGTATTACATTTACAAAAGTGTGTCCGAGACCCTAAGGATCCTGTGATTGCAAGTGCCATGGAAGATTTTCTTTTTGAACTAAACATGATGTATATAAAAAAAGATATTGGAATTATTGGCCGAGATTTTAAGAAACTTTGGAACAAGAAGGTGAAGCTAGTTTGGATCCATAGAGTAAAGATCAGGATGATTGTACTTGGGAAACTGAGGACAAAGTCAAGAGGACATATTCCAAGTTATTTTTTTATATTAGTAGGTATAGTTGCTATGTTTGTTGTAGACCATTTATATACGTGATATTATGGTTGATTTTGTTATGTATTGGTAGATGCACTGATACATTTTGTTTGAGATGGGTGGGTGCGGAACTTATGTGTGTAAATATTAGAATGAGCATAAGAAAGCCTAGAAATCATTATCATACCTTATTTGAATTTCAAGGACAAGATTTCTATAAGTAGGGAAGCCTGTAATACTCCATATATTAATATGTATTATTAAATTATTATAAGATAATAATTATTAGAATGGTTATATTATGAAATTAACCAATATGATGTGATAAATATTTTGGTGTATATTTACTTACTACAGTATATTAAATGATGACCTACAGTGCCTTTTCACATAAAGCTCGACTTTAATTAATTAAATAAGGAATGGGAAATGGTAGGTCGATGGCCCAATTATCCATTTGGAATAAAGATAAACACTTTCCTCTTTTTATTTAATTATATACTCAAAAATTAAAATAATAATCTTGATCTCTTTAACGGTCTACTATGGCCCACTCAAAGTCAAAGTCTTTATTCTCTAAAAAATCATACGATTTAATCAGTTTATAAAATATTAAAAATCAATTAAACTAATTAGTATTTAAGAAATATTACTTATTATTGAATTTATTTGATGTTTTGATGTTGTTACTAATTATTTTAATATATATATAACTGTGCATCGGTATACTATATCAGTATATATTCAAACAAGTTTTAAATATAGTTAACTACTTAGAGATCTTTTGGAAATAATTATCCATGTGATGAAATGATGTGGCCTGCCATAGAGAGAGAGAGAGGGGAAGTAATATGGATGAGATTTGATTTAATAATAATTAAGAATTAAAAGTGGAAGTTTTAAAAGAGATAATATGAAAGATTTTTATTCTCTCATTGAAACAAATTCTATCATTCAATTTCTTACCTGAACTAATTTTTCTTCCTCTCTTCTCCCTAGCCATGGCCGAAATTACCTCCTCCATTTTTGTCAAATTCACAACTTCAAATCAAATGAAAACATAAAATATGACAAATATATGTGATTCATACTTCTTCTGCAAAGTTGGGTATGCATCTATTGAAAGTGATGCTATGAATCATAATATGGAATATAATCTAAGTTATCTATTAGTGCGGAATATGAATATAAAAAGTAAATAATAAAGTAAATGACACCAGAGATTTTTATACTGGTTCGAACTCCCGTTCTACGTCCAGTCCCAAACTCCTTCTGGAATTCTATTATCAACCCTCACTTAACCCGGAGGAACAAGTATTACACCGCCTGAGCAACCGAACAGGACTTCTACCGCCTAGACAACCGAATAGAACTTCTACCGCCTAAGCAACCGAATAGGACTTCTACAATACAGTAAGTTTTCTTGACTGATTGTGCTCTGTAGATAGCATGGATAAGTCTTTAGAGTACACCCTTCCTATAATCTTCTCCTTTGTGGTATATAGTGTAGTTTGTGAAGATTGGAAGTAATTTTATTCATAAATAAATTGTGCTTGAATGTGCTAGTGATCACAAAACGTTTATGAAAGCAAATGGCAGAATTTTAGATAGCAAGAATATTAGAATAGAATCAGAGAATTAAGTTGTTAAAACAATTGATTTCATAGCTATATATAGTGTTTAAGAGTTGCAATGGTTCATGAAAGGTCGCCATGAAAGAATATGGAAGCAAATCTTGAATCAAGAGTCGTATCACTTCGTTGAAATGAAGTGTCTCTTCAAAATATAGTTGTAACGACCCGGATTTTCCAACATTTAAATTTTGAATATTTAAATGGTTTTAAATATTGGATTTGAAATGTAATTATATTTTTTAAATGAAGTTTATCGGTCAAATAAGTGGGATATGACTTAAAGTTCAAAATATAGCAATTTATCGTAATAAGGAAATAGTACAAATAATTGAAATTTGAATTAAATATGAATCGAAATGATTTATAATGTTGATATAAATTCTATTTGAATTAGAATTGAGTTAATAAGTTTTTAAAACTATAATATCAAGTAATTTCGTCAATTTTTGAAATCGTCGATTTTATCGACGCGTTAAAATAGCGATCCGAGGCACAATCTCGAAATTCGACAAAACCAATTCCATTGAATCCGTAATAGTGTATTATTATCGAATTTAAAATTTCGTAGTGTTTGGATTTACCATTTGATTGTGCGATCTGAAAACGTTTAGAAATAATTTAATTTAATTTAAACAGTCGATTTAAAAGGCTATCTTCTTCATACGATCGAATTGGGTCTCGAAACATGTTCCATTGCATTTGAAATAGGGGTATAACATTAGAAATGCTAGGCGACACTCCTCAATAGGGATTCGAAATAAATATTTTGATATTTTGAAATTAAATAGAATATATTTATACCGATTTAACCTTCAGCCCACATTCTTTCAATTCGAGCCACCCTATCACTGAGAAGCAGACCTATTTGTTCGTATAGCTGCCTCCTTGCCATTTAAATCACGTGCACTTCTCTTTTTCTCCTTCGAATGAAATCTGTTCAAAACAAAAAAAGAAAAATATATATATAATTTTCAAAATCGCGTATCTACGGCCCTGGATAAATCAAAATCGCGAGTTCGTATAAAAGGAAAAGGGGAAACTTTGCAATTGAAATGGGGAGTTCTTCATTCTTGCATGAGTTTTCATGGCTCGAAGGTGTTTAGGTGGTCGGAAGTCATTGTCAAGAGCACGATTGGGCAGTTGCGTGGGGCGTGATGGCATTGATGGGCACGACAGTGATGTTGTAGCGAAGGGGTAGGGCTCGATCGATTAGAGGTATAGCTCGCATGCGATGATGGAGGAGGTAGCGGCTCAGCCTCGAGCGCCTGGAAGTTTTGGCCGAGGCTGTGGGTGGCAATTCAGGTGGTGGTGGATTTTGAGTGCTCAAGTGGGTTTTTGTTGGTCGCGTCTTAAAGTCAGGAAGAGGCAAGCGAGTGACTGCGATCGCGACTGTTACTATTCGAGTTTGGTGATCACGATTGTCGCATATTTGGGGAAGGTTCGAGTTCAAGCCTGGTGTCGCGAGCTTGGTGGGTGGTGCAATGTTTTCTGGAGACATACTCAGGGCTGTACGCGCAAGGCTAAAGGGAGGTAGCACGAGGTGGTGGAGTGATCGCAGGCACAGGGGACAGCGGCGACGATCGATTTAAGGCCGAGACGGTGAGGGAATGTTATGGTAGTACTTATATTTTAAAGGATTATTAAATTAAATTAATTATCAATTAATTATTTAAAATGTTCATTAATCCATGTTAAATTCACTCGAGGCCCAAATCACAAAATCGATCACGTTGGATTCGCAGCGACAGAATAATTACACAATGGATTTAATTGGGAATTGGAACGATAAACAAATTCGAAAAATCAAAGTGAGTAAATCTCACTCATTTTGGATTGCTGGAATTAAATTGATAATAATTAAAATTAATTACTGACTGATTGAATTTATAAATTATTATCAGTTTGGATGTTATAGTTATATATATATAGTATATATATTAGTAGTTGGATATATTTCCCATCGTTGGAGCAAATGAGACCCTATGTGCCCTGCATAATAGCGGATGACCCTATATATCGCGATATCCCCTTCGAAGTGGGATTGGTATTTTTTTGTTGTATTAACATTTGTGGATGCAGGGAAACAGGTTGGAGGGATCCAACTTGATTCCTCAAAAATGTTGATTTTGATTTCATATATAGTGATATATGATTTTTGTGAATAATCTGATATAAATTTTGTTGTGATTGAATTTTTGGATGTTATAGTAGCACTAGCCATAATTTTGGTATTTAAATACCGTAAGATATTATTTTTGAATTTGGAAGAATTTAAAAGGAGATTTTGAATAAAAAAATATTTATATCGAAATTTGGATTATTTTAAAGAAATTGATTTGGATAAAACAATAATTGATTTTGGGATTTGTACTTAACTATTCGTAAAATATTTAAATAGAGATTTCTAAATAATTTTTATAGGGGATTTTTAACAATGAATTTTAAAATGATATTTTATAAAAAATAGGCATAAGAAGTTAAAAATCCACATTTAAAATAGATTTAGAAATAAATGGGATTTATAAGGTAATAGATTTAAAAATGAAGTTATTGTTATCCCGCCTTTTGGTCAAGGCCGGGATATCAACAAACAGGCTAAAAAGGATGGAAGTCAGTATTAGAGATCGATTGGAAACAAGGCTATGATCGATACCGTCAAAACTTGACCGAGCTCCAATCAAGATGGGATCGATTGGGAATGATGAACAAGGCTAGGAAAGGCTACGTTTCAAATTTCAAGTCAATCGGAGTTCGTATGCTCAAGATATGATCGATGCAAATCAAGCAATGCTCTCGTTCGTATCCATCAGACCACCTCCTTCGTATCGATTCCATTCGAATCCATCCAGGAAACCTCGTTCGTATCCATGGGGTTTCGTACCCATCAACTCGTAAGCCTCTATTTCGTATCCATCCCTCGAGCTACATCAGTTCGCATGCCTACCACTTTGTGCCCATTCACATCTCGTTCGTACCCATCCCACAAGCGCCATTTTGTATCGATCGTGTCTACAACATTTCGTACCCACCGTATCAATTCCACTTCGTATCCTTTACAACTGCTCTGTTTCATATCCATCATCTGAAGATATTTCGTATCACTTCCACTTATACACAATCTATATCGGTCTATCAATGACCGATGCGAAACAAAACCTAAAAACATCGATACAAAACCCACTGCTCGATGATTGATACGAAGAGAGTCAGGTTGCATCGATATGAAACGGCTCCAAATATTGATACGAAATGAAACCAAAAACATCGATACAAAGGAACGAGATGTGGATCGATATGGAGAACATAGCGATCGATCGATACGAATGAGGAAGCAGTCAACTCGGCATAAAATGTGGATCTCACTTAAACAATCGCGCCACATCACTCCGATCGATACGAAGGTGATGGATACGAACATATTGATACGAGATGGATCGATACGAAGGCGCCAGACTATGGAAATGTAAAACTTGCATCGATCATAACTCAAAATCTACAAGTCCAAATGCCACCAAATTTTCACAGGAGCTTGCATACAACCTGAAGAATGTCCATAATCGATCCCAACCGAAAAGGAACAGTTTGGGATCGATACGAATTCGGTTCGTATCGACCATGGATCGAGTCGAAATGTCAGGGGATCGATCACGTGGGCCCACCCACTTGAGAGAAGGAGTCTTCCGAGATTTGGGTGAGATATTTCCAGTTACACCAATAAATAGTAGCCCAGGGTCTTCAAAAAAGGGATCATTTGATTCTTCTACGCCGTTACTCAGCCAAATTCCATTGTAACTCGATTATTATCAACCATATTGTTGTAACCAACGAGTATAATCGATAAAATAGCAACTCTTCAAAGTGGACGTAGGTCGAAGATAGCCGAACCACTATAAATCGTGTGTTTCTATTGCTTTTCTTTTAATTTTCTAAGCGTTCTTCATATATTCTCTATAAACTTGTTATCTATGATCTGTGATTGTGAACGGGTGCTTTCGTCGACAATTGGTTGTTTGTGACCAATTTTGGCACAAACAGTTATAAATGAGAATGTTATCAACAAGTGAAATATGAATGAGTTATCAATTATAAACGGGGTTTATAAATAAAGTAAAAATGATTTTCATTGATAAAGTGAAAATATAAATTCACAAGAGTGAATGAATAACAAGAAGCGAAAAATCGTTTGGAAAAGGAATAGTGGAATCTATTTTGAATGTGAGAATGATTATGAAATTGAGATGTAATCAATGTGATATTAATCGAGAGGGATTTATAAATTGAAATTGGAATATTGGATTTTTAAATAAAATTTTGTCGAGAAATTAAAATTTGTTTTAAAATGAGATTTTTATTTATTTAACTATGTAGTTTAAAAACTATTATTTAGATTTAAATATTTCAGAAAAGCTAGTTACTCAAATATTTAATATTAATTGAAATGAATTCTAATTTTTATAATAAGCTTTGTAAATCGATTAGTTTTATTTAAAAATGATTTGAAAATGAGTTATCGTTGTTTATTTAAAGCATTTTAAATAATAACTTAAACATATTTTTTTTAAATAAATAAATTATTACTCCTTAAAAATACTTATTATGTATATAGAGTTTCGAAATGATTGTAATTTATTTATAAATGTTCTAGAGATTGGTAAACGGGGTTATTTAACGGATATGATTTTTATAAGAGAAATCTTGTAGTGGGATTCTAGAAACTTAAGTAAATTTCCGAATAGTTGAAATAAAAGAACTTCGAAAAGGATAATTAGAACTCATAAAAGAAGTTGGAAATGGGTAGTTGGAATTATAGGCAAGTGAAACCGAATTTGGGAAGTTTAAAGGAAGTTAATTAATAAAATTTTGGAAATTTATAGATTCTGTTATAAATGAGTTAAGAAATTTACAATTAAATTATAAATGATTTTGAGAAATAGGAAGTAAATGAATATTTCCTAAGTATGGTAAATAAAATGGTTTTGGAAAATAGCTGGTCATATCTTCCTATGTATTGGAGTGGAAGGTTTGGTAGTATATCAACTACGGAAGGAATTATATAGAAATATTTTCTAAGTAATGGATTATAAATTTGAAATTGAAATTATTTCTGGGTAATGATATGGTTTGGAAATATCATGGTAGGGATATGTATTTGGACTGTTTTCAAAATACTGAAATATTGAAAGAAATTGAATATATATCTTTGAAAGATATTCTGAATAATTATTTTGGAAAATTTATAATATGGGTTTAGTGATTGCTTATGTATGTTATTTGATAGTTAAATAACCAACTATCAAATCTGGCCAAATTTGTTGACCGTTTCGAAGAGACCGGGATCAGATTTAATTATCTAAAAGCCACTTCGATCCGTTTGTGCATTACGAATTGTGATATCTCGAAGCTAATGGAGATGGTGATATTGAAGGAGATTCGGTTTGTTCAGACCCAGAACAACTTGTATGGATGAATGCTATCATTGCATCGTTGCTTGGAAAGCAGTGTTAGCATTTAAAGAATGAATGTTGTTCTAAAGGTAATCGTGGCCTCAAGCCTCATTAACCGAAAATGACCGAGACAGGGCATGCAGCAGGGCTAAGTGGGTCGCACCCAAGTAGGGTATGTTATCACTTTTCTAGATACCATCGAATATATATTATAATTATGGAAATCGTTGTGCATGGAAAGAGAGAGCACGATAAGGGTGGGAACACCCGAGGTGATTACATATTCGGTACTAGTAGTCAAGTGCTACGATGTTCATGTATGGTAGGGTACAAGGTGTTCTTGTCAGACCAGGGTGCATTGTTCTAGAGATGCACTCATCGGAAGGTAGTTCCTTACCTGGTCATAGTACGGAATCCATTCTCCAATAAGCGCCATACTGTTTTGATTGTGCCCACCTATGTTGAAATGTGAGATGCAAGCATTTCAACTATTTTCTAATTATTTTCTATAGACACTATTATAATATCAGAGGATTTTGATATAAAATGTTTTGGTTATCGTAAGGTAAAAACTCATCGTGTTTATGTGTGATGTGGTCTTACAAAATACTTTTGTTTTAAAAGGATTTTGATAACTGTAATAATTCAAATTGAGTGTGATTTCTCATGCTGGTTTTCCAGACTGACTCGGGTGTTATTTTATTATAATGCTCGAATCAGACCGAGTATTACAGATCCAGGTTAGGTTGCTATGAAGCTCAGGAGACGAGCTGGGTGACAGAGACGTATTCCATAACTTGGTTATATTCCGCTGTGTGTTTCAGGATGTATAGTCAGACAAGTGGTTATAACACTACAAGAAAATAGCCTTTTAACAGCGTTTGAAAACCGCTATAAAAGGATAAATCAACGTTGTTAGAAACGCTGTCTAACGACATGCGGTCGTTGATATACAATTTCTAACAACTAAAAGAAAACACCGTCAAAAATAATTTTATACAGTGTTATTTTGTTGCTGTTAATTCGTTTTCTACAGCCTTTATATTTTGCTGTTTTAAAATTAAAACATCGTTTTCAAGTTGCTGTAAAAAAGTGTTTAGGGTATTATTTTACATTTTCATCAGCGCTTTTAAGTGCTGTTAGAAAGTTATGACAGCGTTTAAAATACGCTGTCTAAAGCTTATTCATGAGTTTTCAACTGCAATCTATAAACGCTGTTATTACTTATTTCATCAGCAGTTCCTAAACGTTGTACTGTCAATATACTTTATCTTTTCAAAGAACTCACAGCAAGGTATTAACGCTATCGTACTAATATGAATTAATTTTTCAAAAAACTAACTGCACGTTTAAAACGTTGTCGTTTATGACATGTACCATTGCGATATTCACATATCATTAATCTAATTGCATTTAATTATATTCCAATCGAATAATATACAAACATATACAAATTAAACTAAAAACTATAAAATAAAAACATAACAATTAATCATTTCCATAAAATAAGTTGAACACAATATCCATGAACAGAGTTTACTCTAACAACGATGAAATTTATAAACCATCTTCATACAACATTAGACAAAGGCACAATATGTACAAAGTTTGCATCAAATATTAATGACAAAACATGTAACCAAAAACTTTTCATGTACTAACTAGGCCAAACCTCCAAAAACCTAAAGAGTATCTTGTGCATTTTTTGTATCTAAAAACTTCACCTACCTGTAACAATGAAATTTAAAAGTTAGTGATCAAATACACATTTAAAATAACATATTTAATTTGCAGCCACTAAAAAATTGCAACACATATTTACATTGTAGCATTAACTTAGTTTTGAATGCAATAAAAACACATTTTTTATCACTATTACAAGTTGTTGTGCTCAGTTTTGAATTGAAACAAGTGAGAGAAAGGTTTTGAAACAAACTGAGCACATTTTTTGATGTCAGAGTTCGTATATACAAAGTTACATAAAAGGTTTCAGATTTTCGCTGAGCTTAATATTTCGGTTTTGTTGAAGTCATCATTAATTTAGGGTTTGACACCCTCACATGGTAGTGCTAGCATTCAGGTTACTTAAAGTTAGCACATTATGTATTTTCTTGAGTTCATGTAATACACTCATACTAAAACTCTGTTAATATCTTTAGTATATATATAAATCCAACTGTTTTAACTATTTTTTCCTTATCATCTCTAGAACAATAGGCATTTGTTCCTATTCTTAACACAACACTCTTTTTACTTTTCGGGGATAAAAAGTTTCTACACAAGAAGAAAATATGGGTGTTTCTACAGTTAATGAATTGAAGCAAAGTGTTTCAAGAAAGAAACCATTTAAGTCAAGTTCAGGCTTAAGGCAAGCAGAAGACTAAAATGATCAACTTTACAGGAGAGAGCGATAGAAAGACTAAAATGATTTTGTTTGATTGGGAAAAAGCTACTAGTGGATCAAATTGACTCTTTACATAATAGTGGATACTTTATTATTCCATAACATATATTAACTATAAATGTTGGCAGCTAATAAAACTAACGAGCTATATAGCCTGCTTAGGAACAAAATTGTATATGAATATTACTTGTAAATCGTTAATCATTTGAATCGTTCGAAATGAACAAATATAAAAGAAAAGATAAAATTTCAAATTGGATGTTCCACGCAGTGGCATTGATTACATTGGACAAAAGGGGGAATAGATATACTATATACATATAGGGACAATATACTGTCATGTTTCAAAGTAGCGATGCTACACTAGCCAACATTTGCAATTAATGCAAGCTTCTGATTAAAAGCACTGTAAATGTATCAAAAAAAAGATTACAATAGGTGAAGAAAAAACATGAGAAAGGGACTATTGCAGCTTTTATCTAACATCTTCTATTTGAATTTGGGTCAGTCATGGCATGGAAAAAAACGTCCATTTCCGAAAACCACTCAAACAACTACAAAATAGCATGGTTTGATACTCACATGTTTCTGTTTCTTAGCATGAGATAGGTGTATCTTTAACTTGGTAATTCAATAGCTATCAATACCTTTTTTCAGTGTTGATTTGGGTACCAAGATAATTTACAAGATCTCGATAAATATAGTACAGCGCCTACAATCATGGTAGAAATAAAACTTGCTTGATATGCAGATGTAACACCGAAATAGGGATATGAAACATGGAAGCGACCAGCCCTGGAGAAGAAGAAGACAGAGGAGGAAATTCATAAATATCCTTAAGCGTATCATGATTAGGTTTAGAAGCAACAAGATGCTTCTTAAGAGGAGAGAAGAGTTGAAGCTGAGCAGTAAAGGAGAAAGAGGGGATCCAGGGGATCCGGGTGTTGTTACTAAAGGCTATGATTATGATGACGGGCAAAGATGAATGATGGGAAATAGTTGCATTATGATAGTGGAGATGGTAACAAGTGGAAAACAATTTTTTCATTTGACAAAGAAATTGAGTGACTAGGGCATTAGCAAGGGGTGGAATGATGTCTAAGCAGATGGGTGAGTAATATCCCATTTTAGTTTTGTTTATTTGCTTCAGTTGGGTGACTGATATCTTTCAAACAACATGAGTAAAGCCTTAGATATTTTATATAAATTCATAATTGAATATCTAAAATGGATGCTCTTAGCCTCCTACCAAATCCTTTAGTCTTGAACCGGCTGAAAATTCGACTACCACACTAATTTCTATACACCTATACAATGTAATACCTCGTTGAATAGAAGTCAAATTCAATTTTTAGCTTACTAAATACAAATCTGTGCTTTTAACTTACCAAAAAGTAGTCTATATAAATTCATTTTTTAACTTACCAAAGAGTATCTATATAACCCAGTCATCTTTTCAAAAATGAACACAAATTTATTATCCCATTTCTTGAATGAGTAGTCTATATAACTCTAATATTTTATAATAAATGTTTTCAAAATTATTTTCAATATTTGAATGTTGAGTTGGTAGGGAATTGTTAGAATATTCCAACTGTATGTTAACTCATCCCAATTCTTTCTACTGGTTATTTTCAACTCAAAACGATGTCAGCAAAATACTACAAACCAATAAACAAAATCATGTTTCCTTTTCTTCTTAAAAGATTTCTTCTATAGCTTAGTTAAATGTTTCTAAACTTAGTTGATTTTTACAAAACTTAGTTAATAGTTATGAACATGTTATCTTTATCAACTTAGTTGATTTTTTTAAAACTTAATTGATTTTTAAAAACTTATTTTTTTCATAGGTCGACCTATGGTGCATTTTCTTTTGTGCATTCTGCCTCTTGTTTCAACCTACTTTGCTCACTTCTTTTACTCGATTTCGTGACATTTCTGATTGTGTTTGAAGGCTATGATGCCTATCAATAGGCTAGCCAAGATTTTGATGAATTTGTGATTCAAAAATGAATCGTTTTTGAGTTAAATTCGTGTATCGATTTTTGAGAATTTTCCGATGTTTTTTCCTTATTTCCGAGCACGGGTTTTTCCAAATATCTTTGAAATAATTTTTAAAATAAATTGGCTCTTGAAATAATTATTATACAGTATTTATAAATTATTTTCAAGCTATAAAAACTATATATTCTCTATAATAAGGGAATTTCAAAGTTTGTTTTCCCAAAAACGATTTCAAAAATCATTTTTAAAGATTGTCTTCTCAAACAAATTATTTTATATATAAAATACACATTTCTGCACTATTCGAGCAAATGAGAAGGAGAATTAAACGGTTCCAGGTTCCAACCAACTAGATAATTATCGACACGACCTTCCGCATGTTACTACAGATAGAGTCATACTGACATTAGATTGATAACAATTGAGGTAAGAAAACTCAACAAGAGGTAGGTGGTTTCTTCAAGTGATAAAGTGGTATTGTTGATTCATGAGTTTTGATTCATGACACAAGCTTCAGAGATCATACGACGAATTACAAAGAGAATACTATACGAAAGCGACAAAAAGAGAATAAACGTATATTATGCACTACAAAGGAGACAAGACTACAATCCAGAGATTAGTATGAATATTTTATTTTATTGAGTCTTAGAATATTGTTAAAATCATTCCTCAAGTAGTCACACACACACAAAAATTGATTTATATTGATATATACATAAATTAGTGTGTACTGTGCAATTGACTACAGGTCGGCTGACCGACCAGAAACCTCGGTCGACCGACTCTGTGTCAAATGCACAGATATACATTTTTCTATGTACGGGTTTGAAACTCAGCTGACCGACCAGAAACCTCGGTCAACCGACCTGAACATAACGGCTAGTTTTCTGAAGAGTTGCGATTGTTCATGAAGAGGAATGTCCTTCAATCCAAGAGATACGGACACAACTTTTGATTGAAACTCTTCATGAAAGATTGTAACTATTCTACAACTATATAAACATGTTCAATTCACTTCTACAACAAAAAATTCATGTTTTAATTCTGAAATCTATTCTCTATTATTCTCTGCAAATAAAAAGCATTCATTCTCATTCAATATCACTAGAATCCTTGAATTAATTCATATACTTCGATTCTACGTGATTATCTTCCTTCTAAATCTTCACACACATACATACTCTTGAGGATTTGATTATAGGAAAGTTGTACTATCAAAAGACAATCAGTGTTATTCAGAACACATTCGTCAACAAACTATTTGTATTAAGTTGAAGTCCTCTTCGGCTGTTGAGGCGGAAAATTCCTGTTCGGCTGCTCAGGTGTCGTATACCTATTCCTCCGGGTTAAGTGAGGGGTTTAGTTTAAATCCAGAGGGTATTCTGGGACTGGACGTAGAACGGGAAGTTCGAACCAGTATAAAAATTCCTGGTGTCATTTTACAATACTGCTTTTATATTCCGCACTATTTATAGTATTAATATCATCTCTATACTCTGTATTATCATATATCCATATTACACGGTCCATAGCGCACTTTCATTTGGTATCAGAGCCTGGTATTCTATCGATCGTCACAACATCATAGAATAATGGCTAGAAAAAGATCCGGTCGAAGTACACCAAGCAAAAAGCCTGAAACTATTAGAGCAACGACCAATGAGGACTGTAAAAAGGTACTTTCTGATTTACAAATTTCAGTAAAAGATAATAATGAATTAGTTAGTGTAAGCAATAAGATTTCAAAGCTTAATTTTATTATTTTAGAAAAGATGAAATCTGTTGAACTTGAAAATGAGAAGTTAAAATTAGAAAATCAACTTGGTGATTTAAAGAATAATTTTATAACTCTTACAGATTTTCTAGATAAACAAAACACCATATTTGAAAACGAGAGAGAAAAATTTTCAAAAGAAAATTTTGATTTGAAAAGACAAAATGATTTATTACAATCCTCTTTGGATAATTTAGAATCTCAAAATTTCCTTCTCAAAAATGAGAACGGTACGTTAAAAAATGAGAATTCTGAATTAAATGAGAAAATGGATATTTTAAATAATAGTAATATTTCTTTTGAAAATAATAAGTGTGACTTTAAAGCTAAATTTGATAAACTCAACACTGAAGTCACAAAATTTAATAAAGGTCAAAATGATTTAAACATGATTTTATCTAGTTCTAGACCTTTACATAATAAAAATAGTTTAGGATATAATCATAGAAATAGCACTAGATACGCTTTTATGTATAATAAAAATGTTAGTGCTACTACTAAAATTCGAGTAAAGTCGAAATCAAATTTTTATCGAAATTCAAAAACTGCTATGACCAATAATGTTTATAATTTCTCTAGAAGTACAAAATCATTAACGAGAAATATGAATAAAAATTATCTAAGTATTTGGGTTCCTGTTAATTGGAAAAATAGAGAAAAATGCATTAATAATTATTTTGATATGGTAATCAATAATGAAAATTATATTTATAAAGGTACAACCACACCCAAATGGGTATGGTTTCCTAAAAATTAGGAAATTATAAGAATGTTGGGTATCGCATGCTTTAAATGTTCATTGTTTTCTGATACCTTACAAGTAGTAATTATTTTGTTCTATATTGTTAACACTTGTGTGAAATATAATATTTGTTATCATATAAACTCTCCTTTTCGTCAATGACAAAGGGGAGAAAGATATTGCTCTAACACAATTTTCAGAAATAAACAATGCAAGCACAGATTAAGGGGGAGAAAAGTAAGTGTTACCTTAAAACTCTTATTTGTGATGATGCAATGTATGAATGCTTGTTTCTTTTATTACTATGTTTTGAATATCTATACATGCATCATATTTTTTTTACAACTTGCTATTTCATAATTTCAAGTATTCTGTTTTTTTAACAATATGTCTATTTTTAGATGTTGTGTAGTAAGTAAACATCATCAAAGGAGAATACTATACGAAAGCGACAAAAAGAGAATAAACGTATATTATGCACTACAAAGGAGATAAGACTACAATCTAGAGATTAGTATGAATATTTTATTTTATTGAGTCTTAGAATATTGTTAAAATCATTCCTCAAGTAGTCACACACACACAAAAATTGATTTATATTCCTATTTGGTTTGAGTATGTAATATTTAAACTCGATGTTTTCTTACTTGTGTTACATGTTCCATATTTTTTCATTATTACATCTAATAAGTATTCCTTTTTGTCGATGACAAAGGGGGAGAAATATATGAAAGATAACAAGTTTTTTGCAGAAAAGTCGCCATATATTCAGGGGAGAATTATAATATATACTACTTCGTCACATAAGTATTGTCATCAATCAAAAAGGGGGAGAATGTTGATTCATGAGTTTTGATTCATGACACAAGCTTCAGAGATCATACGACGAATTACAAAGAGAATACTATACGAAAGCGACAAAAAGAGAATAAACGTATATTATGCACTACAAAGGAGACAAGACTACAATCCAGAGATTAGTATGAATATTTTATTTTATTGAGTCTTAGAAAATTGTTAAAATCATTCCTCAAGTAGTCACACACACAAAAATTGATTTATATTGATATATACATAAATTAGTGTGTACTGTGCAATTGACTACAGGTCGGCTGACCGACCAGAAACCTCGGTCGACCGACTCTGTGTCAAATGCACAGATATACATTTTTCTATGTACGGGTTTGAAACTCAGCTGACCGACCAGAAACCTCGGTCAACCGACCTAAACATAACGGCTAGTTTTCTGAAGAGTTGCGATTGTTCATGAAGAGGAATGTCCTTCAATCCAAGAGATACGGACATAACTTTTGATTGAAACTCTTCATGAAAGATTGTAACTATTATACAACTATATAAACATGTTCAATTCACTTCTACAACAAAAAATTCATGTTTTAATTCTGAAATCTATTCTCTATTATTCTCTGCAAATAAAAAGCATTCATTCTCATTCAATATCACTAGAATCCTTGAATTAATTCATATACTTCGATTCTACGTGATTATCTTCCTTCTAAATCTTCACACACATACATACTCTTGAGGATTTGATTATAGGAAAGTTGTACTATCAAAAGACAATCAGTGTTATTCAGAACACATTCGTCAACAAACTATTTGTATTAAGTTGAAGTCCTCTTCGGCTGTTGAGGCGGAAAATTCCTGTTCGGCTGCTCAGGTGTCGTATACCTATTCCTCCGGGTTAAGTGAGGGGTTTAGTTTAAATCCAGAGGGTATTCTGGGACTGGACGTAGAACGGGAAGTTCGAACTAGTATAAAAATTCCTGGTGTCATTTTACAATACTGCTTTTATATTCCGCACTATTTATAGTATTAATATCATCTCTATACTCTGTATTATCATATATCCATATTACACGGTTCATAGCGCACTTTCAGGTATCACTTAAAAAAAATCTCGAAAGAGATAAACTCCATAACAAAAGCACTAAGCATAGCATGCCTCATATTATTGGCATATCCCAAAACAACAATTGTGGTTTCTCTAAACCATATCTCCTAAATAGGAGGTCTCAAAACTCAAACTCACCAAAATGGCAATCACAAATATATTCTCATAAAAGAGAAGTCTCAAAACACAAAATACGCTAAAAATGGGAATCTCATATACCTCTAAAAAGGAGAGTATAATCTCAAATAATAGCCATAGAATGGCAAATCCCAAATCTATTCGAGAAGCTTCTGAGAAATCAATCTCACTTGATTGATCTTTTGTGTAGCATTCTGTCTGTATTCTTGTTTCGAAGATATATGGTCTCTGAATTTTGCCCCTTCTGCTCCTTTGTTCTATAGTATTTCCAGCTTGTTTTGCTTACATTTTTACTTGATTTTGGTGACATTTTTGTGTTGTTTTAATGGCCATGAAGCCTAGCTATAGGCGAGCCAAAATTTTGGTGAATTTGTGATTAAAAATGAATCATTTTTTAGATGAATTCGAATGTCGATTTTTGGAGATTTTCGATGTTTCTCCTTGATTTCGAGCACATGTTTTTCTAAATAATTTTGAAATAATTTTTTAAATAAATTGGCTGCTGAAATAATTATTATACACTATTTTCTGTAGTTAGTTTGTTTCTGTGATAAACTGTTTTGGTTGCTTCTTTGCATGTTATTATCTTTCAATTCCGGTAATGAAATGTTGTTGGAATTTTTCTTGATGATAGTTTATATGTTGTAGTTTATGCATGCAATTTTTCATAGCCTGAATCCATCTATTGCCGCCTGAAACATTTGCTTGAAATTGTGAGTTAATAAACTCACAATCGTTGGATAATTGCATAAAGGCAAGACAAACTCAAGTAATGAATATTTATATTTCCAATTTTACTAAACAAATATTTTTTAGGTTATCAAAATCCTTTTACTACATAATTAAATTCTATATATTTTATACGTATTATATAAATATTATAAATTTTCATCAGCTACGAGTTGGGGGGATGAATTGAAAGTTATTGACATGTAAAGGAGCAACCCAAAAATAGATTTTCATAGAGAACTACAACTACAGGAAGTATTTCTACGAAGACAATATTTGCACGGATTTTGGTTCTACTAAGTCTAAGCTTTCTAGCAATATAAAGATCATAAAAATCAGATTTTGGTTCTTCCTCCTCTTCCATTTCTTCATGAGCCAAACGCTCTTCCATTTTGGCAAGAGTCTCATAAGGTTGAAAAACATATGGGATTTTCATGCGTGAAATGTTTGAGATATTAAAAACTTTTCTTGAAATAAATTCTTCTCCTTTGAAATTTACTCCAAAATATTTGAAAATCCGAGTAAGGTAAATTCCATGATATAAAGTGTTTTCTCCCATTTCAAAATTTTTAGGACGAAGTTCATCCAAAATAATTTGCGCCCAATTGATATCATAATTTCCAAAGATAGCAAAAAGTGCTTTGCACACTTTTGAAGTAGGATTGTTAAAATTTCCCGATCTTGGGGTCAAAGTATGTTGTAAAAGAAGATTGACAATTCTTGCTTTAGGACGAAAGTTTTGGTTTTTAAATTCAAAGTTTTCATCTCTTTCAAAAATATGATGAAATGTCTCACGATCATGTTCATCGATTTGAAAACTGGAAAGATTCATTCCCGTTCTTTTGCAATTGAGAATGGTACCCAAAAGATTACAATTCAAAACAATTTTAGTTCCTTTGACACTACTCCAAATTTCATTATCATTTCCTTCATAAAATTCTCGATTGAGATTTGCTTAGAAAATTTTAACAAGATTTGGGTAACAAACAAAATCATTTTGAGAAGAATCAACAAGACTAAGAATTTGATTGTTTGCAAAAAGAGTATCAATTTCATAAGAAGCAAAATCTTGAAAAATAGCAAACTTTCCAGGATGGACTTTTCCATAATTAGCATAATTGATGTATGCTTTTATGGCCTCCGGATTATTGAGGAGTTGCTCTTTCAAGTTTCTGGAAAGTCTCATGGTGGAGGGGTTGCTTGAAGAAGCCATTAAAGTAGAGAGTAGAGAGCTTGAAGTTTTGAAGAGAGAGTTTGAATTTGAAAATGAAAGTGAAAAGTTGTGATAAAAGATAGTTAATAAATAGATTTTTGAAAGACATGTTCTCTGGTCAAAAGATGCCTTTTCAGAGTATTGAATGAAGTGAAAAGGTGGAGGGAAATTCAAGCATTTGAATTCAAATTTTGAATTTCAAAATTTGTACCCATGTCGACATCATGGTAGGGACCATGTCGACATGTGCCTGAAATATTCTATGATTTAATTTTCCTAACTACTCTAATATATATATATATATATTTATGACTAAATATATATCTGAAATAATATTATGATTATATTATATTCCATAAAATATATATATAATAATAAAAATAATAAAAATAATAATAAAAATAATAAAAATAATAAAATAATAATAAAATAATAGAAAATAAATTTAAAATTCAATCAACACACCAATTCAGAAAAAAAAATCAATCAAGCAATCAATCATCTAATTCTAAGCATGCAATTTAAATTAATTGTATTGTAAATGTGTACCTTTTTCTGAGTCCGTTTCCTTGAATTTGTTGAAGTCGTGAACTGCCGTGAAACACAAATTTGAATTATCTGTCTTCTGATCATCATCGCTTGAGGACGAGTCTGAGTCATCTAGAGTAGCAGTAAATGCACGCTTCCGTTTCTTTACTGAATCATTGTTTATAGGAGGATTCTGCCTATCTGGATACGGACAGTCTCTTTTCATAT
Organism: Allium fistulosum; assembly: GCA_030737815.1. Taxonomy (NCBI): domain Eukaryota; kingdom Viridiplantae; phylum Streptophyta; class Magnoliopsida; order Asparagales; family Amaryllidaceae; genus Allium; species Allium fistulosum. Next base: position 1,533,866,516 of record CM060902.1, read on the forward strand.
GGCCTGGTTCATCATAGTTGAAACATTTGACATTGTTTGGCACTGCATTCTGATTTCCAGAATTCTTATAGTTGTTTCTCTTGAGATTATTCATCTTTCTGTATTTCAGGAATTTCTGAAAATTCCTGGTCATAAATGCTATCTCTTCATCATTATCACTGTTTGAGTCTGATCTGTCGGTTAATGCATTGAATGCCAATTATTTCTTTTCAGATGCTTTGCTTTCTCTTCTCCTGATCATTTGGACTTCAAACGACATTAGATTTCCAATCAATTCTTCTATCTTTAAGGTACTGATGTCATTTGCCTCTTCAATTGCAAGTGTCTCTTGATCCCATTCTGGAGTGAGAGAATTTAAAATTTTTCTGACTTGATCTTCTTCCAAAAATTCTTTTCCCAAGGATATTAAAGAATGCACAATATCCTAAAATCGACTATACATATCTGAAATATACTCATTAGTATTCATTTAAATAACTGAAACTGATTTATGAGCATGGAAATTTTGGTCTTTTTAACTTTTCTTGTTCCTTCGTGAGTCACTTGCAAAGTTTTCCAGATTTCATATGTAGACTTACAAACTGACACTCTATTAAATTCATTCCTATCAAGTGAACAAAACAGAATATTCATTGCTTTAGAATTATTTTGTGCAACACCCTTTTGCTCAGCGGTCCACTATGCAAAGTTAGTTGTGGGTTCAGAATATTCATTCTGTGTGATATTCCAAGTGTCTAATCCTACAAATTGTAAATATATTTTCATCCTACATGCCCGATATGCATAGTTACTGCCATTAAAAAGTGGTGGTCTGATAGTAGACTGACCTTCTACAAATGAACTAGTGACAGGGATACTAGTGTTAGTAACAGTACCAGTGTTGGTAGTCATTTTGAAAACTTTTCAAAATTCAAATTATGGAACTTTTGAAAACCTTGCTCTGATACCGAATGTGAGGAATACAGAATATGGATCTTAAGGCTAGAATGAACACTAGAGGGGGGGTGAATAGTGTTTATAAGAAATTACTAAATCTTTTTGAGTTATTGTTGATCTGTACACAAATGTATGCAATATTCAGACACAGATATAATCACAGAATCAAACACAGATGCAGAAATAAAGTAAATGCAGTAAAGGAAAGAACACACCGGATTTTATACTGGTTCAAAGTTACCCTACATCCAGTCCCGCACAACTAAGTACGGATTTCCTTTCAAAAGCAATTCAACAATTACAATCCTCGATTTCAAGGCCACGAGGTACACCCTCCAGAATCACAATCCTCTGGGTAGAGATACTTGATTTCCGAGCAACAAGTTCACCCAATTGATTTCTCAAGGCTACAATCACACCTTTTCTCACTTGATTGATTTCCAAGGCTACAATCACACCTTTTACTCTATTGATTACAAAGAAAGCCTATAACTCTGAATAACACTGAGGATCTTGATGAGATAGTAACAGAGAATCAAACCAGAGATTATCTAGTTAGATTCAATGTTGATTTCAGCAGAGTAATGGTAAGAATATGTATAAAGAAATATGGAAGAAGAAGAGAAGTGAAAAACTAGAAAATCTATATATAAATTCGTTGAAACTAACCCCTATTTATAGAAGAACAACAGCCATGTCCATTCGTGAAAGGTTATGGCGAATAGACACTTCTTTTGAAATTCAAATTTTTGAATCTAATTGTCATTATGTTGACATGGGGTACTAGGGCATGTCGACATCCCAAAGCATTTTTTGAAGATTTGATTTTCTTTGAAAATAACCTTTATCTTATATTAAAAACTATTTAAACTTTATAAATATACTTGACTATAGATAAAATACATAGATAAATATAGAGAATAATATATATATAATTTTACTATAATTTTATATTTAAATCTAAGTATAAATATATTTATAATTAAAAGATAGTTTAAAATAAACGAAGTTTAAAACAAGAGTTTATTAAAAACAAAAACAAAGAATATTTTAAGGCTAAAACATCTTTTTGAAAATCATTTGAAAAGATAATTTTTAAGGCTAAAACATTTTGAAAAAGCAGTTTTAAAAATAATTTTGAAGTAGTTTTGAAAATCATTTTGAAGTAGTTTTGCAAGCTTCTTCCTGTAGAATATCTCATCACATCAGGACTCGAGAACTTGTACAAAACCAGGATGTTCGTGGGTTTGTAAGCCACTTGTCGTAGGTTTGTAAGCTACTTGTCGTGGGTTTGTAAGCCACTAAAAAGATAGAAATGGGTTCCATCCCAAATGAAAATACAGAATGAAGATTTCAGTGCTATTGTGAAGTTTTAACATAATTCTAGACTCAATACTTATCTTGAAATCTTGAACTCTTGATATTCTTGATACTCATGAGTCTTCAATCTTGATATCTTGAATCTCTATACTGTACAGTCTTCATTCCTGGTACCTGCATGGTTAAATCCTGCATATACATATATATCTAAACTATAATGTTAGTATTTATATTTTATAATCTTATTCTAAGGTTGTTGTCATCAAAACCATCAACTCATGGACTAACATACACCTTCCAAGCTTTTTTTATATAATTTATGCTTTAAAAGTATACGTTTTATGACCATCTGAGACTATATAGAAGAAACTTTTTATACTTTGTTTAGAAAGCTCAGTTTTGAGTGTTTCGCAGTTATGACTATAATTGCACTCATATAAGCAAACTTTATTCTCTATAAAATTTGGATTATGCCAACAGCAAGGCGCAATACCCAAAAAGAGATTTTGCATTTGACAATGATGGTCCAATATTTTATCTTATAATAAGAGAGTCAACGGATACAGATCATAAATTTTAAATCACTTATTTAGTAACTTTTCATAAATATGCATGGTAAACCAATACATGAGACTTTGCTAAATATATAATATTGGCATCTTCGGTTACCTACTTAGTTTGATCCTTCACAATCTCTAAAATAAAATTTCCTATCTATGCATAGCATTTCATATAACCAAAAGTACCGACCGGTATGGGAAAGAATAAAAAAGTGAAATTGAGTAAGAAAGTACCTCAGGAATAACGCCAAGAAAAATAGACAAAAAGCATATCATTGCTTGTTAGCCTTGATAACCCAAGAATAATGTCCCAATGCTGCAGGTGCTTTCTCAGAATGAACAACTACTTTCTTATCTAATATATAGGCAGACAATTTAAAAGCTACAAATGCCTAGGCATATGCTTATAATACACAGACATACGCATGCAGGTGGGCAAATATATACACAAACGGTTAGTTGAAGAAGATGAAGGATATGAATTCACTATTGTATTGCATATGATATAAGAATATGTTATATTTTAGGCGTGGAGTAATTCAATGTGGGCATTGGAAAACAAAAAGTAATAGTGAAAGGCATACTCACAACTAATGTTTTTAGGCCTTCTCAAAAACTCAAAGAAAACTGCCTCATGTCTATTGTAGGAAACCCACCATTTGTAGAAATTTCCAGACATAATACTCACCTCGTATCGTAAAAAAATGAGTATAGTTCGTTAATGCTTAGCATTAAATTATTCTCTAGAATGAGTGTCAAAGAATTAAGATGTTTGTATTGATTAAACATATGTTACAAGCACGTAAAGGAAAATTCACAAGCTGACTAAAGAATGATCTTTGATGGTCCATTATTAATCCTATTATTAGTCTGCACATTAAAAAGAATTTTGATCTCTTTATTAATATTCTCTTGGGAAAAAGATATACTAAACCTATTATTTAATTCTTACCCATACATCCATTGCAAAAAGAAAATATTCATAAAAAATAAGAAATAATATTGGTAAATATGTTTATCAACTACTAAATTCCACCTCCATTGATTCAAGACTGCCCTATATATTATTGTGTAACTAATAATATTGGATTCGACGATGAAGCTCTGACTGAATCGGAAATTCAGGTTAGAGAAGAAGAAAAGAAATTTTAAGGTTCTTTGATTTTGGTGGAAGAGCTGACTGTGAAGTGTAAATAAAAGGCAGCTTATAGAGTTAACCCGCCTTTCTAAATTTTTAGCGGCAATGATAAAATAGCGTTCGTATAATGAATGTTTTCTTCCGAGGTATTTCATACAGCACTCACCTTAAAAACACTGATAATAATTGTTGTTACTAAGTTGTTTTCTTGTAATGTTTGGCTTAAAAAAGTAAGCTCTTAATACTAGTTTAGATGGAAAGTTGATATGTTTACCTGATAAATTTGGTTCTTTCCTCGTTACTTGAATCTGGTTTAAGTTTTGAAACTCCCTTAGGAATATAAGCTTCATAAATCTTGTTTGCACATAAATTCCCCCTAACTTCGATCATGGATTCAACTTCCTCATCAGACCATTCGTCTAGTGTTACCGATAAACTTGATATTTTCCAGCCAAGTTCAGAATCAAACTAGTAATTGGAGATATCTTTAGCAATGCAATGAATCAAGTAAGTAGCATCAGGTGTGATAAAATGTTGTAAAAGTCAAGGTATTGCATTTTATGAGAGGGTAAAAATATTGCAAACGAGAATTGAGAAGGTTCAAAACATATAGAATGTGAATTGCATTGTTTTTATATTATGATGATACCTTTGATAGATGGGCACCAAGACTGGTGTGGACACCACAACACTTAAGGCATATGAACACCCCAATATTTGCCAACCTGTAAAATTAAGGTAACAAGCATTTACTCTTAAATACTATTCAAGTGCCAGGGTTTCTCTTATGTACTGGTGGTACATATGCATGAATTTTCTGACTAAAACAAAGGAAAGGTCTCTAAATGTCGTTGAATTCTAGGTAGCAATAATCTATGAAAATATACGTAAGATTCTTGGACTTGCGCCCATTTTGGATCTGATGCACCATAATCTGCACAAGTGTGATTTTCCTTTTTGGCTAGCAGCTCCTTTAATTTCCTAACATTACCTGTAGAAAGAAACTGAAAATATTTTTAGACTGAAAACCAAATAATAGAAGGAATATTTTGGAAATATAATCTATAGTCGTTAGCATTATTTGATTATATACATCTGGATGTAATTACTCTGTCATATGAATCTATGATTGGGGAATATTTTGTTCTTTTCACCTACCCAAAATAAGAAGCAACTTTTCAAAAGATGAAAACAGAAGAAGAAAAATCTGCCCTGTTTAAAACGGTTGAGAACAAAGCACCCCTTATTCAATTGTTTTAATATATATTCTTATTAGACTTTTCGAAGATTTGAACTCCAACAATTAATATGATCAATGACATCTACACCACCTATTTGATCTAAATTACTACAGTACCAGTTTAAACTTAAGATTAATGTTGCATCTGAAGTCATTACACTATATATCACAAAACAATACCTTGAGTAGGCTTTCTATATTCATAGTTACGGTTACTCATCTATATTCCAAATTTTTTGAAATAGAACAATTTCTACTTTTACCTGCATCAAGGTTTTAATCTTGTTTAAGAAACTTTCAAATCAGTATTACTAATAGAAAAAACATGATGGCTTGAAACTTCTACAAAGCCGTTACCAATAGAGCATGCATAGACTCCTAATAGTAGTTATGTAGACCTCATATAGGTCCACAAAAGAATCTTGGGGTACGGATGTGATCTTGAACATTAAGAATCTTAATTGACTTATGGTGCTGAAATCATGCAACGCGGCTCTTAATTAACGACATTTTTGTTTTCTATATTATTTTTTAAAGAACAAAAAAAACAATAAAAGCAGATAACTAGCACCTAATCGATCAAAATATTCATTACTAATGTAAAATTAAGGGTATTATTCTGTTCATTATTCAGAATTTTGAATTTAATGTGCATGCTTAATCAACATGCTACACATACATAAATACAATATACGTCTACATGTCAAACTCAATCAACGTCTTGGTTTCGCCTCATTGAAACTGAAATATCCGACAACCCTAACCAGTAGAGGTTTCGACCTCTGTTCTTGGGATTTTCACTCTTTGGAACCACCTTAAATCAATCATGTATTTTAAACCATAAAATAAATAATTAAATATTAGTACCTGATCTTGCAACTCACTGCAATGCAAAAGAATACAACCTACCAATAATGCATTTTGCTGCCAAATGATCAGAGTTACAATAGACAAAGGCTCCTTCGATACATAAGCGTTACATCTTAACTACATACATACATGTATAAACACATCAGTCCATGTCATCATGATGTATCATCCATTCATTATCTTTTACCTAGATCCTAAGTAGGAAGTACTAGAAATTTTATCTGGGGTCGCCACTTACATATTTTATCAAACTATTTCAAAAGCAAGTAAGCAGAAAGGGGTAACGTGAGTTTGAAGACTCAAACACATCGCTGAGAATTATCATCTTAGAATGGCACAAAAGCTAAATTTATTGCTATCAAATAGTAGTTATAGTTTCCTAACCAACTTGAGCTTCAAGCGAGTTACCAAATTATCATGGCAGCATGTGGATTTTTTAAGCTACATATCACTTTGAAAGGAAAGTAAAATATTTGAATGCTAAAAAAAGAGTACCTTATCAAGATATTATTGAAGCTTCTTGATCCAACCCACGAAAGAGTTTCTTAGCTTATATAAATCAAATGAAAGTGTTTTGTTTCATCTACTGAAGCACCTAAAGCTACCAGTAGTAATCGAACTTTATCAACAGCTTGACTTCACCGAGTTTCTAGAAAGCCGTTCCGACAAGTGATAATCCAACAAAGTTTGACTTGCAGCAATACCAAAGCAGGGTATTTGGAATATGAAAATCGAAATCAACAAACAAAATAAACCTAAAATTTGATTAATTGAATAAAGATAAAATAGGGAACTAGGGCTACCTGAAACATCGAAGAACAAGCAAAATTTGAGGGAAACTGCAAACAAAGGAGAATGAAATAAGGGACGATGGAGGAGCAGTAGTTTTGATAGAAGAGGGAAGATGAATTTTTTGGTAAAAGTATATTGAGAGTGGCGGTAGATAAATAAATTTGAAACATGAGCAGTATCCTCAGCGTTAGAACGCAAATTATTTTCTGAATCGATTAACTTTCACTGCAATTAAGGTTCAAACGCTGAGAATGATTGCAGTTAAAAGTAAGTTTAGTGTAGTGTAACTGTCCAGTATTGTTTTGTTGGTTGTTATACTCTGATGATGGTATGTATAAATAACAGTTATAGTTCTTTTTGTATAAAGATGTGTTATTATTTATTATATATTGTACTGTTGCGATTGTGAGATTCTGCGTTGTTGTTTCTATGTTCTTCTACCTTTTTCTTCTTCACCCTTAAAGATTCGTATTTCCATTCAAATTTGAGTTGGACATGTGTGATCTATTGTCTATTCAAACGGTACGGAGATACAAGCCTTTACAATAGCCGTTATGAAGATTCATCCGACAGAGTGAAAAGATTCAGCAAAATGAATCGATTGAAAATCGATGTAGCAAGAAAACAGTGCAAAAAACATGCAATTCAGTCGACTGAAATATATGATTCAATCGATTGAATATTCAAATAAAGTTGTGCATATGCATAGAATTCAGTCAAATGAATGACATTGTTTAGTCGGTCGAATTCTATTGATGAATAAAAATTGCCTCAGCTCATTTGGTTAGGCACTTGCTTTCTAAACTAGTGATCCAGGTTTGAGTCTTGCTCCATGCATTTTTGAAAACTTGATTTTTCATTTAAAATATGGTCTCACCAATGACTCGAATTCAAATCTTGCTTCATATATTATTATTATTATTATTTTAAAAAAACTTTTATTTCTTTTACAAAATGTTTCGAATGTGTATGTATATGTTGTATACTACTTTGAAAAGATTTTAACATCTGTAAACTCTAGACATGACACTCTATGACTAATAATAATTTATTTGTCACCTTCTTCTTGTCTCTATCGTGTATATCTCTTCTTGTATCTCCATATACATAGTTTTATCCTCTTTTGTACTGTGTATCTTCATGTTGAACTTATTTGTTTTTTTTTGATACTCATGTACCTGCAAGTTAGCTTAGAGGTTATTTTGCATAATTGTGTAGTTGATGTCATTAAAATCCAACAATAGAGGTTCTAACATTCTCCCCCTTTTTGATGATGACAACTATACAATTTTAAAAATATTCATTCTATATAAAATAATATTAATATGTTTAAAGCTCCCCTTAAGTATTACATCTCCCCTAAGTATAATATCCCCCTCTATCAATATGCCTATGAATTTCTCCCCCTTTGTCATTATCAAAACGAATGAGGGAATATAATAAATTTTATAATATATCTGGTAAATAGTAGGATAAACCCAATATAAATTATGGAGAAAATAAATTAGATTTTACCGTATTTGTTGAAGTTTGTATTTCATTGTAAGCACGTAATTCTATTAAATGTATGGAACATCCTTTAAATTCCAAAATCTATCATTTTTATTTTGTTTCTCCAAGTACCTACAATAAATAATAATCATTTTTGGTACCCACTTACTATGTTAGGGTCCAAGGGGTTAGGTCTTGGGCAACCATACCCATTTGGGTGTGGTCAAACCTTTATAAATATAATTTTCATTATTAGCTACCATATCAAAATAATCATCAATGTATTTTTCTCTATTTTTCCAATTAACAGGAACCCAAATACTTAGATAATTTTTATTCATATTTCCCGTCAATGATTTTATACTTCTAGAGATATTATAAACATTATTGACCATAACAGTATTTGAATTTCTATAAAAATTGGATTTAGACATTACTCGAAATCTAGTACTAGCACTAACATTTTTACTATACATGAAAGTGTATCTAGTGCTATTTCTACGATTAGTATTATTATATCCTAAACCACATTTATCATGTAAAGGTCTAAAACTAAATAAAATCATGTTTAAACCATTTTGACCTTTATTAAATTTTACAATTTCATTTTTACGTTTTTCAAATTTATTTTAAAGTCGCAATTGTTATTTTCAAAAGAAATATTATTTTTCAAAATATCAATCTTCTCATTTAATTCAGAATTCTCATTTTTTAACGTACGGTTCTCATTTTTGAGAAGAAAATTTTGAGATTCTGAATTATTTAAAGAGGATTGTAATAAATCATTTTGTCTTTTCAAATCAAAATGTTCTTTTGAACAATTTTCTCTCTTTTTCAAATAAGGTGTTTTGTTCATCTAGAAATCCTTAACAGTTATAAAATTATTTTTTAAAACACCAAGTTGATTTTCTAAATTTAATTTCTCACTTTTCAATTTCTCATTTCAAGTTCGACGGATTCCATCTTTTCTAAAATAATAAAATTAAGCTTTGAGATCTTATCACTTATACCTACTAATTCATTATTATCTTTTACTAAAATTTGTAAATCAGAAAGTACCTTTTGTAGTCCTCATTGGTGGCTTTGATAGAGATTTGCTTATTGTATTTCGATTGGATCTTTTTCTAGCCATTATTCTACGATGTTATAACGATCGATAGAATTCCAGGCTCTGATACCAAATGAAAGTGATGTTATGGATCGTAATATGGAATATAATCTAAGTTATCTATTAGTGCAGAATATGAATATAAAAAGTAAACGGTAAAGTAAATGATGCCAGGAATTTTTATATTGGTTCGAACCCCCGTTCTACGTCTAGTCCCGGACTCATTCTGGAATTCTACTATCAACCCCCACTTAACCCGGAGGAACAAGTATTACACCGCCTGAGCAACCGAAAAGGACTTCTACTGCCTAGATAGCCAAATAGGACTTCTACCGCCTGATAGCTGAACAGGACTTCTACAATACAGTAAGTTTTCTGGACTGATTGTGCTTTGTAGATAGCACGGATAAGTCTTTAGAGTACATGCTTCCTATAATCTTCTCCTTTGTGGTATATAGTGTAGTTCGTGAAGATTGGAAGTAATTTTAATCACAAATGAATTGTACTTGAATGTGCAACTGATTAGAACATGTTTATGAAAGAAAATGGCAGAATTTTAGATAGCAAGAATATTAGAATAGAATCAGAGAATTAAGTTGTTAAAACAATTGATTTCATGGCTATATATAGTGTTTAAGAGTTGCAACTGTTCATGAAGGGTCGCCATGAAAGAATATGGAAGCAACTCTTGAATCAAGGGTTGTATCTCTTTGCTGAAATGAAGTGTCTCTTAAAAATATAGCCGTTATGAAGATTCAGCCGACTGAGTGAAAAGATTCATCCGACCGAATCGATTGAAAATCAATGTAGCAAGAAAACAAGGCAAAAAACATGTAATTCAGTCGACTGTAATGTATGATCAGTCGACTGAATATTCAAATAAAGTTGTGCATATGCACAGAATTCAGTCGACTGAATGACCTTGTTCAGTCAGCTGAATTCTATTGATAAATAAAAATTGCCTTAGCTCATTTGGTTCGAGCACTTGCTTTCTAAACTAGTGACCCGGGTTCGAGTCTTGCTCCATGCATTTTTGAAAACTTGATTTTTCATTTAAAATATGATCTCACCAAAGACCCAAATTCGAACCTTGCTTCATATATTATTATTATTATTATTTAAAAACTTTTATTACTTTTACTTCATATTTTTTTTTTATTATTATTTTAGAAAAACTTTTATTGCTTTTACAGAATGTTTCGAATGTGTATGTATATGTGTGTATACCACTTTGAGAAGATTTTAACATCTCTAAACTCTAGACATGACACTCTATGACTAATAATACTTTGTTTGTCACGTTCGTCTTGTCTCTATCATGTATATCTCTTCTTGTATCTCCATATACATACTTTTATCCTCTTTTGTACTCTGTATCTTCATGTTAAACTTATTTGCTTGTCTCCTTTTGATACTCATGTACTTATAAGTTAGCTTAGAGATTCTTTGGCATAATTGTATGGTTGCTGTGATTAAAATCCAACAACAGAGGTTCTAACATTATCCCCCTTTTTGATGATGACAACTATATAATTTTAAAAAAACTCATTGTATATAAAATGATATTAATACGTTTAAAGCTCCCCTAAGTATAACATCTCCCCATAGGTATAATATCTCCCTCTATCAATATGCATATGAATTTCTCCCCTTTTGTCATTAAAAAAAAGAATGAGGTAATATAATAAATTTTATAAATTATCTTGTAAATGGTAGGATAAATCCAATATAAATTATGGAGAAAAAAATTAGATTTTACTGTATTTGCTGAAGTCCGTATTTCATTGTAAGCATGTAATTCTATTAAATGTATGGAACATCCTTTAAAATTCCAAAATCTATCCTTTTCCTTTTGTTTCTCCAAGTACCTACAATAAATAATAATCATTTTTGGTACCCACTTACTATGTTAGGATCTGGGGGGTTAGGTCTTAGGAAACCATACCCATTTGGGTGTGGTTGAATCTTTATAAATATAATTTTCATTATTAGCTACCATATCAAAATAATCATCAATGCATTTTTCTCTATTTCTCTAATTAACATGAACCCAAATACTTAGATAATTTTTATTCATATTTCTCATCAATGATTTTGAAGTTCTAAAGATATTATAAACATTATTTGTCATAGCAGTATCTGAATTTCTATAAAAATTGGATTTAGACTTTACTCAAAATCTAGTACTAGCACTAACATTTTTACTATACATGAAAGCGTATCTAGTGCTATTTCTACGATCATTTTTATTATATCCTAAACCACATTTATCATGTAAAGGTCTAAAACTAGATAAAATCATGTTTAAATCATTTTGACCTTTATTAAATTTTTACAAATTCATTTTTACATTTTTCAAATTTAGTTTTAAAGTCGCAATTGTTATTTTCAAAAGAAATATTATTTTTCAAAATATCAATCTTCTCATTTAATTCCGAATTCTCGTTTTTTAACGTACAGTTCTTATTTTTGGGAAGAAAATTTTGAGATTTAGAATTATCTAAAGAGGACCGTAATAAATCATTTTGTCTTTTGAAGTCAAAATTTTCCTTTGAAAATTTTTCTCTCTCTTTTTCAAATAAGGTGTTTTGTTTATCTAGAAAATCTTTTGAAGTTATAAAATTATTTTTTAAAACACCAAGTTGATTTTCTAAATTTAATTTCTCACTTTTCAATTTCTCATTTTTCAAGTTCGACAGATTTCATCTTTTCTAAAATAATAAAATTAAGCTTTGAGATCTTATCGCTTATACTAACTGATTCTTTATTATCTTTTACTGGAATTTGTAAATCAGAAAGTACCTTTTTGTACTCCTCACTGGTGGCTTTGACAGGGATTTTGCTTGATGTATGTCGATTGGATCTTTTTCTAGCCATTATTCTATGATGTTGTGACGATCGATAGAATTCCAAGCTCTGATACCAAATGAAAATGATGCTATGGATCGTAATATAGAATATAATCAAAGTTATCTATTAGTGCGGAATATGAATATAAAAATTAAATGGTAAAGTAAATGACACCAGGGATTTTTATACTGGTTCGAACTCCCGTTCTACGTCCAGTCCCAAACTCCTTCTGGAATTCTACTATCAACCCTCACTTAACCCAAAGGAACATGTATTACACCGCCTAAGCAACCGAATAGGACTTCTATCGCCTAGACAGCCGAATAGGACCTCTACCGCCTGAGCAACCGAATAGAACTTCTATCGCCTAGACAGCCGAATAGGACCTCTACCGCTTGAGCAACCGAACTGGACTTCTAAAATACAATAAGTTTTCTTGACTGATTGTGCTCTATAGATAGCACGGATAAGTCTTTCGAGTACACCCTTCCTATAATTTTCTCCTTTGTGGTATATAGTGTAGTTCATGAAGATTGGAAGTAATTTTAATCACAAATAAATTGTGCTTGAATATGCAAGTGATTAGAACACGTTTATGAAAGTGAATGGTAGAATTTTAGATAGTAAGAATATTAGAATAAATTCAGAGAATTAAGTTGTTAAAACAATTGGTTTCATGGCTATATATATTATTTAAGAGTTGCAATTGTTCATGAAAGGTCGCCATGAAAGAATATGGATGCCACTCTTGAATCAAGGGTTGTATCTCTTTGCTAAAATGAAGTGTCTCATTAAAATATAGCCATTATGAAGATTCAGCCGACAAAGTCGAAAGATTCAGCCGACAGAATCGATTAAAAGTCGATGCAGCAAGAAAACAATGCAAAAAACATTTAATTTTGTCGACTGAAATGTATGATTTAGTCGACTGAATATTCAAATAAATTTGTGCATATGCACAGAATTCAGTCGACTGAATGACCTAGTTCAGTTGGTTGAATTTTGTTGATGAATAAAAATTGCCTTAGCTCATTTGGTTGGAGCACTTGCTTTCTAAATTAGTGACCTGTGTTCGAGTCTTGCTCCATGCATTTTTGAAAACTTGATTTTTCATTTAAAATATGATCTCACCAATTACCCGAATTCGAATCTTGCTTCATATATTATTATTATTATTTTAAAAAACCTTTTATTGCTTTTATCAAATGTTTTGAATGTGTATGTATATGTGTGTATACCACTTTGAGAAGATTTTAACATCTGTAAACTCTAGACATAACACTCTATGACTAATAATACTTTGTTTATCACCTTCGTCTTGTCTCTATCGTGTATATCTCTTCTTGTATCTCCATATACATACTTTTATCCTCTTTTGTACAGTGTATCTTCATGTTGAACTTAGTTGTTTGTCTCTTTTTGATACTCATGTACATGCAAGTTAGCTTAGAGGTTCTTTGGCATGATTGTATGGTTGTTGTCATTAAAATCCAACAATAGAGGTTCTAACATCTACTTGAGATCTAAGGAGAAATCTCAAATCAAGGTGTTAAAAACAACAAGACTTTTTAGGTTCAATTATTCTATTTTATTTACATTTTTATATGTTCATTATCATCAATTATACATATGTCTAATTGCCTTGTTATAATCTTGTACTAATAATATGATTAACAATTGATTAGAAGTCTTTAAAATCTGAAAGTGCAGTTGTTAAAATAAAATTTGAACCATATGAATGTAATTATTTTCGACCATAAATTTTGTTTATATATGTTAATATGTACAATTTTAAACCAAACAAAAAAACTTAATTTTGTTCATGGCCTTGTTCTAAGTTTACATACTTGAGATTGGTCCAAAATTGTTTAAATCTTCTGCAAATATTTATTTACACATTTACACATTTCAAGTTGGATGACATATTGGCAATTCGTATAAATGTGTAAATTTTTAATGTTTCCAAATTTTATTTAAACTGATAATAGTTATTATAAGTATTGAGCACATTAAATTTAAAAGAGATTTAATACATACATGTGTGCATATGGGAACCTTCAAATCGTATTATAAGTAAAACACATTTTTTTAAATGAGATTTAAGGCATACATATGGAAGTTTTAAGCAATTATGAAAAAACTAAAAGATAATTTATATATGAAAGATCTTATACATAACATTCTTGTATAAAAAATTTAGATGCTAAGTTAATTATGCAAGGTATTAAAATATGTGTGGAAACTTTAAATCATAGGTTACATTTAAAGTTTAATCTTTATAATTAGAAACTTATAAACCTAAAATTTCAATACTTAAACAAAATATACAATCATTGCATATTATATTTATATCAAATAATTTAACAAGGCAGTTAATATATATATATATATATATATATATATATATATCTGTGTGTGTGTGTGTGAGTTTTTGTATGTATGTATGCATGCTTAGTATATGTATGGTAGATACGTTCCAATGTCTACTCATGTATATATTACACTATGTTATATTTAGTTGAATCATTATGCCATGCTTACATATCTTCTCTAATCATGTTATTTATTTACATTTTACATCCTATATCTTAATGTGAGCTTTCTTATACCAAAAAAGATACATGTAACTCCTAATTAATTGCACAATTGTAACAGTTATGATCTATTAAGTTGTTTCCTTAATTAACAATTTTACCCTTCACATACCTAACTACTAGAACATAAACACCTAACTAAATTAAGCACATACTCACATCTACGCATACATACATATATGTGCATATGTATGTGCATATATTTATGTATATGGGTATAATATAGTAAGTGTGATGTACGCCATTGAATGTATATATGATACGTCTAATTAAACATATAATTCAATTGATCAATATGATCAATTAACAATTGTAATATAAGTTTAAATAAAATACAAGTTTATTTAATTACTAGATTAGATCTAGTGAAACTCATTAGACTTTATATGTCCATTATGATCCAAATAGGGAATATTTTTTAAAATTTACCTATCTCACCAGTTATAGACTGGCATGCTTCCTACAATAGTATCAAAACTCAAATGGTCTATGAGGTCCAATTAGCAATTTTAGGGCTAACAAATTAAACATACCTATCTCATGTGTGTCTAGAAAAGTAGTTTCTTTGCTTAGAGTTAAATAGTCAAGTATTCTCCCCTACCTGGCTATTGGTCTTGTTCAATGGGTGGAGTAAGTCCAAAAGGTTGGCCCAATTATAAAGGCTCAAATTGTTTCGGGCCTTGGACTAATTTTCAAAATTAAGTTTGAAAATTTAAAATATGTTTTTAATTAAAAAGTTAAGTTTAGAATATAAAGGAACATGTTATAAAAGTTATAAAACATATTCAAAATTTTCAAAATTGTTTTGAGATTAAAATAATTAATTTTAATATGTTTAATTAATTTCATTAATTAGATTTAATAATTACTTAAAAGTTAACTATTTAAAACACATAAATACATACATATACATACATACATATGTTGCATTTAAGTAGCTCAACAGGGCTCAACTGACAAATGGTATAGCGTTGTAGGTTGAGGCCTAGAGGACATAGGTTCGAACCCCGAAGATATCAAACTAAATACTCTACTTGAATAAAGTATTGCATACATACATAGATGTATGTATGTATGTAACTATAACTGTTATAGTTGTGTATCCACCTTAAATTTATTTTAGGTAAATTGTGTTTGATGTGATTTTTTGTTTGATGATAACAAACATATATCAATTTATATATGTGTTTGCAGATTGTACTATACACATATAGGAATAAATATTCATATTGAATAATAATACTATTGCACAGAATTTATATAATTCAATCAGTATTTTTATTCAAAATAATATTTTATTTCAACACTTAAACAATACAAAGTTTTCGGCTCTCTCCATATACATACATCGGTTTCATACATTTCACATTCACATCTTTTCCTCAGTGCAACACTCAACACTCAGTTTTTCACTCTGTCTGCACATCTGCATCTATCTGCATTGTCCAGCTCCAGTTCTTGTCCTGTCTTCTGTGTACCTGTATAATTAGCAACTACAACAGTAATCTGAAAATAAACAAATTTGAATTTGCAAAAATATAAATTTGTTTTTATTGGTGCCTCAGATATATGGGTTATTGTCACCATTCTTGATTGTGTAATATCTGTGCATATCAGCATTCTTATCAGGGACAGGTAATCATGAGTGGCTGCAATACACACGTGTACATTTATATACGTGTGCACTGCCTCGCCAACTCGTGTGCACAGTCAACAAAAGCAACTGCAACAATGCAAACTACAGACCTGAATCCAGACTATATCAAGGCAAATACAACTCACTAACAAGCTCGAAGAACCAGAGTACAAAGTGTCGACCAAGCTAAATCAACAAACAACTCAGAGGCCAGAGGGATCAATATGGCAACAAGGCAAATGTACATGAATGCTCAAAGATAAATGTATGTATGCACATATATGAAGATCTCACTATCAAGTGCACAGCAACAAAAACAACTATGCAGTGTTATAGCAGAAGCACACAAGTGAATCAGCAATGCAGACTAAAGTCACAAGTTCAGGAAGGAACAAACACACAACAGTGGTGCTGCATAGCTAATGATCACTATAGGCCAATGCACAAATCAAATGAACTCAAGTCAAACCAATGAACAACATATCAACAAGGAAAGGCAATGCACTTCAATAAATCAGTGTTCACAAATGCAACTGTATGCAAAAAGTCTCAAAGCAAATGCAAAGTCAAGTATAGTAGCAGTTTCAAAATAATCAAGGCAAAGCAAAGCCAGACATGCCAGAAATTCGAAGCCAGATAATATCATCACACATGAATGGTTAATGAAGGTAATGGTCAAGACTTAAGACACAAGTTTGCAACATATAACAACACTGCAATAGTACCAAAATTCAAGTAACTGATGTCAACATTTCAAAGAAACAGATCAAAGTCAGAACCGTGGGAAGCAAGGAATCGAACCAAGTCAAGAAACCCAAGCCGTGGTTATCACGTAATAGAAAAGCAAAATATACGCATAGGAAAAGGTCAGAAGATATCTCAAGCAAGCAATCAATTTCAAACTAAATCGAACAGCTCAATATCAATACTGTGATGACCAAGGCAAAAGTATACGAATTTGATTAAGTCAGAAGAAATCATCAACATCCAACAATAATCGAACGGCCGAGAAAATTAATTGACAAATTCAAACAAAGATATACGACGATTTCGTATCCTATATAAAGCCCCAATCATCACTGGCATTAAAATCATCGAATTCAAGTATTCAATCCAGTAAACTAAAGGCATAAATTACATACCGAAGTCAGGAGTCGAATTCGATCATCGAGGAGCAGCCGAAGCCAAGCTACGAAGAGACGTCGATCGACAGAGCAACGAAGATACAATCGATCGTAAGCAATCACGTGAAATCATCTACTCAATCGATCAATAGAAGTCGGTAGCTTCAACAAAGAGAAGCCCTAATTTGGACAAAGAAGAACGAGCAGCCATTTTCAAAGAGGAGTCGGGCCGAAGGAATAAAAAGGAGAAAGGGATTATCTTATCACTTATTTGTTTTATTGGGCCGGCCTTGTTTTATTCTCAAAGGGCTTTAGTTAATTAGGGTTTTTAGATCGTTTAATTGTTTTTAATTTGTTTTTAAATTTGAATTCTGAATTTTTCGAATCATACCTTGGTAAATCACCACCTAGGATTTAGGTTGTGTCAGATTGTCTAGTTAGGATTAGTTCAGTAAGCAGGGTTTGCGAGTTTGCAAAACTTTATAGGCGGTAGCAGGGTTTGCGAGTCTGTTAGAGTGTTTGTAAGCGGGAGACTGTTTAATTCTAATAGTAATCTGGGAATGCAGCAGTAGGCAGGGGTTACCGAAGCTGGGTAAATTTTGTGTGTGATTTATTTTTCAGCATATTTACTTTTCTATAGTTTGTTTAAATTCGTGAAAATTTGCTATAACCCTATTCACCCCCCCCACTCTAGGGTTAATCTTGATCCTACAAGTGGTATCAGAGCTCGGTTATTTTTTCTTTAACTCTAGAGTCATGAATCCACCAAATAATGCTTTTTCTGAGGGGCAATCTATTTCTAGGCCACCTATGTTTAATGGGAATGATTATGCTTATTGGAAAGTTAGGATGGGTATTTATCTTAGTTCTGTTGATTATGATGTTTGGGACATTATTGAAACTGGCTATAAATCTCCCACTATAACTGTTGGTGATACTGAGATTCCTAAACCTAAGGATAGGTGGGACGCTAAAGATAAGAAATTAAAAACTACAAATGCTAAAGCCATGAATGCTTTGATCTGTGCTCTTGATAAGAATGAATTTAATAGAATTTCTCATTGTAAAACTGCGCAGGAAATTTGGCATACCTTGGAGGTGACACATGAAGGAACTTCTCAAGTCAAGGAGTCTCGTCTAGCCCTATTCAGCAATGAATATGAGAACTTTGTGATGGACAAAGGCGAGAGCATATAGGACATGTTTGGACGCTTTTCAACTTTGGTGTACAACGCTAGAGCGCTTGGGAAGGTATTCACTGAGGTAGAGCTTGTGAGGAAGGTGCTACGAGTCTTACCAATGAACTTTGAGGCAAAAGTCACGACAATACAAAAATCGAAAGATCTAAGTAAACTAAGCATGGAGGAGTTGATCGGCAACTTGATGACATATGAGCTTGAGCTAAAAACAAAGGAGGAATGCAACAACTCCGAATCAAAGAAAAAGACGATTGCCTTAAAGAGCAAAGAAGAGAGCGATGAAGAAGATCCAATTGAAGAGCTTGCAATGGCTGTCAATAATCTTAGAAAATGGTCAAGATTCGGGCGACGCAAAAAGAAAACAAGTGGTAATAGGTCAAAAGATTTTGACAATTCCGATAATGAATTGACTTGTTATAACTGCAATAAGCCTGGTCACTTCAAACAAAAATGCCCACTTCTCAAAAACAACAAAGGAAAGAAAAAGAAGAAGAAGGCCTTTGCAGCGACTTGGGATGATGAAGAAGGAGAGGAAGTTTCGAATAATAGCTCAGAGGAGGCTAATTTGTGTCTTATGGCAAAATCAGATTCAGAAGCAAGCTCAGAGGAATCTAGTGAGGTAAGTGACTATTCTTATAAAGATCTTGTTTTGATGTGTTGTGATCTTACTAAAACAATTGATACTCTTAAATCTAAAATTGAAAAACTGAAATCTGATAGGAGAGAACTTGTCCATGAAAATTTTAGGTTAGAAACTGAACTTGAAAATATTCAAAACCTAGACTGTAAAAAATGTAAAATTTTAGATTCAGAAGTATCAAAACTTAAGAATAGCTTTGAGAATCTTGAAAAAGAAAACTTGAGTCTTAAGGAAACCATTGACACTAGGAAAAAGGATTTTACAAATAGATGCACCTTACTTGTGACTGAAAACACAACACTAAAAACCAAAGTCCAAAATCTTGAGAAAACTCTGAATAACTTTTCAAGAGGAGAAAAATCATTCAACATGTTATTGGGAAACCAACTTTTTGCTAACAACAGAAAAGGACTAGGCTTTGGGAAAACACAAGTTGATGATAATGTAAAAGGTAAGAGTGTCTTTGCTAGATGTGAAATAATTGGTCATCGTGTTGAAAATTGTAGTCATAGGAACAAGAACACAAAATTTATACAAGTTTGGGTTCCTAAGAATTCTACAAACAAATTTCATGTCTATTGGAACAAGAATAAAAGAACAAAACAACTTTGGGTTCCAAAGGGATTGTTTATTCACAATGCTTCAGTCACTAATATCATTGGACCTAAGAGTTTCTCTAGGTCATCTTCCTCTCTCTCTCTATGTAGGTTTGTTGGCGGGCTAAGGAGCAACAAGAATGGTATCTAGATTCAGGTTGTTCTAGACATATGACAGGTGACAAATCAAAGTTCCTTAGCCTAGAGAATTTTAAAGGTGGAAATGTGATCATGGGAGACAATAGCAAGTGTAAGATTATTGGTAAAGGTGAAGTAGGTAATGGTATTTTTTCCTTGACTAATGTTTTATACGTCGATAATTTGCATCACAATCTCATTTCTATTAGCCAACTATGTGACAAAGGTATGAATGTGATTTTTGATAGTGATACTTGCAAAATCATTGATAAATCTTCTAATAACATTGTTTTTATGGGCAAAAGAAAAGTAAATGTTTACACGCTTTCTTTTGATATTCTAAATCTTTCTAGATGTTTGGTAGCCACTGACGAAGAGGCATCTTTATGGCATAGGAGACTTGGACATGCTAGCATAGGCCTCTTGGAAAAACTAGAAACGAAAGAATTAGTCAGAGGGTTACCACATCAGAAATTTAAAAATAATAAAGTGTGTAAAGCATGTTCCTTAGGCAAGCTTAGTCGATCATCATTTCGCGCTAAAAACATTGTTAGCACATCAAGGGTCCTCGAATTAATTCACATGGACTTATTTGGACCAAATGAAATTGCAAGCTTGAATGGAAAACGTTATTGTTATGTATTGGTTGATGATTATTCTAGATTTACATGGGTTTATTTCTTAGACAAAAAATCTGAATCTTTTGATTATTTTTCTAAATTTGCAAAACTTGTTCAAAATGAAAAAGGAGTTTCAATTAAAACTTTGAGGAGTGATCATGGAGGCGAATTTGAAAATTTGGATTTTGAAAGCTTTTGTGAAGAAAATGGTTTAAAACATGAATTTTCTGCTCCACGAACACCTCAACAAAATGGGGTGGTTGAAAGGAAAAATCGTACATTGCAAGAATTGGCTAGATCCATGTTGAGTGAGTATAAACTACCTCTAACCTTTTGGGCAGAGGCAGTGAATACTTCGTGCTATGTAATGAATAGAGTAATGATTAGACCAATACTTGGCAAAACGTCTTATGAATTGTGGCATGAAAGAAAACCTAACATTTCTTATTTTCGTGTATATGGATGTCCTTGTTTCATTCTTAACACAGGTGATCAACTTGGAAAATTCAAATCAAAGGCTGATGAGGGAATTTTCATGGGTTATTCAACAAGGAGCAAGGCTTACAGGATATACAACAAACGAACAAAAACAATTGTTCAATCAATCAATGTGAAATTCGATGAATCTGATCTGGAAAGGACAACTGAAAAGACGGTTGACGATGGGGTAGATCATGAAGGCATTGAAGAAGGGACATCTAGTGAGAAAGCTGAAAGTAGGACTGTTGATGCTAATAGATTGAAGTTCAAAACCAATCATCCTCCTTAATTGGTTATAGGTGATCCTACGGAAGGTATACGCACTCGCTCTTCATTTGATAAAAATTTGTGTGCGTTTTGTTGTCACAGTGGTTTTATTTCTGAGATTGAACCTGATTCTGTTGAAATGGCTCTTAATGATGAAAGTTGGGATTTAGCAATGCAAGATGAACTTAATCAATTTGAGAGAAATAAAGTTTGGAAATTAGTTCCTAGGCCTAATGACTATCTAATTGTTGGAACTAAATGGGTGTTCAAAAACAAACTTGATGAATCATGAAATGTAATTAGAAACAAAGCTAGGTTGGTCGCAAAAGGATATAACCAAATAGAAGGCATAGATTTTGATGAAACATTTGCTCCAGTTGCTAGGTTAGAAGCCATTAGGATTTTGCTAAGTTTTGCATGTTATAAGGGTTTCAAACTTAAACAAATGGATGTAAAAAGTGCCTTTCTAAATGGTGATTTGAAAGAAGAAGTTTTTGTTGAACAACCCCCCGGTTTTGAAAATCATGATTTTTCAAATCATGTGTATAAACTAGAAAAAGCATTATATGGTCTTAAGCAAGCTCCTAGAGCTTGGTATGACTGCCTTTGTACATATCTTTTGGAAAATGGTTTTAAAAAGGGGAGTGCTGACACGACACTGTTTCTATTACATAAAGAAAGTGATTTTTTGATTGTTCAGATTTATGTGGATGATATCATTTATGGTGCTACTAATGAACTCTTGTGCGAGAAATTTGAACAAGTCATGCAGGATAAATTCGAGATGAGCTTGGTTGGAGAATTGAAATTTTTCCTTGGATTTCAAATCAAGCAAAGCAGTGATGGTATTTTCATTTCACAATCCAAGTATGTGTTGGAACTGTTGAAGAAATTTGGAGTTGAGAACTCCAAACCATTGAGAACTCCTATGAGCCCATCAACAAAGTTGGACAAAGATGAGAAAGGAGTTGCTGTTGATCAAAAGAAATATCGAGGGATAATTGGTTCACTTCTCTATCTTACTGCTTATAGACCTGATATTATGTTTTCTATGTGTTTGTGTGCACGTTTTCAATCTAATCCTAAAGAATCACATTTAAAAGCCACTAAACGAATTTTGAGATATCTTTCACACACACACAAATTTGGACTATGGTACCCTTCTTGTGAAAATTTTGATTTAGTTGGTTATTCTGATGCTGATTATGCTGGTTCATTAGTTGACAGGAAGAGTACTAGTGGGACATGTTTCATGCTAGGAAATTCATTAGTTTCATGGTCTATTCGAAAACAAAATTGTGTTTCATTATCCACCACTGAAGCAGAATATATTGCTTTAGGAAGTTGTTGTGCTCAAATTTTATGGATGATGCAAACTCTTTCTGATTTTGGCTTAGTTTATAAACAAGTTCCATTAAAATGTGATAGTAAAAGTGCAATAGACTTGTCAAATAATCCTGTTCATCATTCACGCACAAAACACATTGATGTGAGACACCACTTTCTTAGAGATCACATTGCTAAGGAAGACATTTGCATTGAATATATTTCAACTGAGATTCAACTTGCTGATATTTTCACAAAACCCCTCCTCGAAGACAGATTTTCCAGATTACGTTTGGATTTGGGGATTATAGAAATTGACTAATCATTTTCCATTTTTTGGTTGAAATATTCTTGGATATTTATTTTCAACTTCAATTTCTAGAATTCAAACCAGTTTTGGATATTATTCAAAGATTGATTCAAATATGGTATTCAGTAGTGGATATATGTTTTGTTTTATTTCTTTTCAAAATTAAAAAAAAATTCATAATATAATTAACTTGGTAACTTATTCCACGGTCATTTCTATTTCTACCATCTTTCTATCATTCATAATAGTTTTGAAAAATGAGAAGAGTGATTTCTTTTAAAATTTAAAAAAAAATATTTCATGCCTCCATTCTCATTTAAAAGTCCTTATGGTTATGCATGGATGGAGCATGTGAGTGAATTATTTTATCATTATTCCATTCTCATTTAAAAGTCCTTATGGTTATGCATGGATGGAGTATGATAGCTAAGTATTTTCCGGATGCTTAGACTAATAAGTAACTGCTAATCCCATTTAAAAGTCCTTATGGTTATGCGTGGTTAGTAAGTGCTTATTTTTGTGCTTAAATGTCAAATTATTTTTCAAATTTCTCTCTTCTCATTATATAAAAACCGAATCATCGATCCATTCTCTACAATGTGGAAATTGTTATCTCGTTATGATATATTATGATTTTTCTTTGTTTTGCATTTATTTTTACTTTAAAAAAAATTCTTTTTCCACTACTGTTTCATTAGTTTTATCAGTCTTTTGATGATAACAAAAGGGGGAGAAGAACAAGATTTTGATAAGAAAGTAAATATTTTTGGAATACTTCAACAAATTTGTTAAATGTTGTCAGTTATTTTTCTTTAGTTCTTTTAACCTTCTGTAATTTTCTAAATCTTCTAAATAGGGAGTGGTCTCAGTTGTAGGGGGAGCATTCATATAGGGGGAGCTAAATATTTCATGCTCAAACACATTTATTAGAATTTCAAAATCTTTAATATATATGTTTGTCATCATCAAAAGGGGGAGATTGTTTGATGTGATTTTTTGTTTGATGATAACAAACATATATCAATTTATATATGTGTTTATAGATTGTACTATACACATATAGGAATAAATATTCATATTGAATAATAATACTATTGCACAGAATTTATATAATTCAATCAGTATTTTTATTCAAAATAATATTTTATTTCAGCACTTAAACAATACAAAGTTTTCAGCTCTCTCCATATACATACATCGGTTTCATACATTTCACATTCACATCTTTTCCTCACTACAACACTCAACACTCAGTTTTTCACTCTGTCTGCACATCTGCATCTATCTGCATTGTCCAGCTCCAGTTCTTGTCCTGTCTTCTGTGTACCTGTATAATTAGCAACTACAGCAGTAATCTGAAAATAAACAAATTTGAATTTGCAAAAATATAAATTTGTTTTTATTGGTGCCTCAGATATATGGGTTATTGTCACCATTCTTGATTGTGTAATATCTGTGCATATCAGCATTCTTATCAGGGACAGGTAATCATGAGTGGCTGCAATACACACGTGTACATTTATACACGTGTGCACTGCCTCGCCAACTCGTGTGCACAGTCAACAAAAGCAACTGCAACAATGCAAACTACAGACCTGAATCCAGACTATATCAAGGCAAATACAACTCACTAACAAGCTCAAAGAACCAGAGTACAAAGTGTCGACCAAGCTAAATTAACAAACAACTCAGAGGCCAGAGGGATCAATATGGCAACAAGGCAAATGTACATGAATGCTCAAAGATAAATGTATGTATGCACATATATGAAGATCTCACTGTCAAGTGCAGAGCAACAAAAACAACTATGCAGTGTTATAGCAGAAGCACACAAGTGAATCAGCAATGCAGACTAAAGTCACAAGTTCAGGAAGGAACAAACACACAACAATGGTGCTGCATAGCTAATGATCACTATAGGCCAATGCACAAATCAAATGAACTCAAGTCAAACCAATGAACAACATATCAACAAGGAAAGGCAATGCACTTCAATAAATCAGTGTTCACAAATGCAACTATATGCAAAAAGTCTCAAAGCAAATGCAAAGTCAAGTATAGTAGCAGTTTCAAAATAATCAAGGCAAAGCAAGGCCAGACATGCCAGAAATTCGAAGCCAGATAATATCATCACACATGAATGGTTAATGAAGGCAATGTTCAAGACTTAAGACACAAGTTTGCAACATATAACAACACTGCAATAGTACCAAAATTCAAGTAACTGATGTCAACATTTCAAAGAAACAGATCAAAGTCAGAACCGTGGGAAGCAAGGAATCGAACCAAGTCAAGAAACCCAAGCCGTGGTTATCACGTAATAGAAAAGCAAAATATACGCATAGGAAAAGGTCAGAAGATATCTCAAGCAAGCAATCAATTTCAAACTAAATCGAACAGCTCAATATCAATACTGTGATGACCAAGGCAAAAGTATATGAATTTGATTAAGTCAGAAGAAATCATCAACATCCAACAATAATCGAACGGCCGAGAAAATTAATTGACAAATTCAAACAAAGATATACGACGATTTCGTATCCTATATAAAGCCTCAATCATCACTGGCATTAAAATCATCGAATTCAAGTATTCAATCCAGTAAACTAAAGGCATAAATTACATACCGAAGTCAGGAGTCGAATTCGATCATCGAGGAGCAGCCGAAGCCAAGCTACGAAGAGACGTCGATCGACAGAGCAACGAAGATACAATCGATCGTAAGCAATCATGCAAAATCATCTACTCAATCGATCAACAGAAGTCGGTAGCTTCAACAAAGAGAAGCCCTAATTTGGACAAAGAAGAACAAGCGGCCATTTTCAAAGAGGAGTCGGTCCGAAGGAATAAAAAGGAGAAAGGGATTATCTTATCACTTATTTGTTTTATTGGGTCGGCCTTGTTTTATTCTCAAAGGGCTTTAGTTAATTAGGGTTTTTAGATCGTTTAATTGTTTTTAATTTGTTTTAAATTTGAATTCTGAATTTTTCGAATCATACCTTGGTAAATCACCACCTAGGATTTAGGTTGTGTCAGATTGTCTAGTTAGGATTAGTTCAGTAAGCAGGGTTTGCGAGTTTGCAAAACTCTATAGGCGGTAGCAGGGTTTGCGAGTCTGTTAGAGTGTTTGTAAGCGGGAGACTATTTAATTCTAATAGTAATATGGGAATGCAGCAGTAGGCAGGGGTTGCCGAAGCTGGGTAAATTTTGCGTGTGATTTATTTTTCAGCATATTTACTATTCTGTAGTTTGTTTAAATTCGTGAAAATTTGCTATAACCCTATTCACCCCCCCTCCTCTAGGGTTAATCTAGATCCTACAAATTGAATTAAAAATTTCAAAATAATCGAATTATTTAATTTATTGAATTAAATAAACAAAGTTATCAAACAGAATTAATTATAAGTTAATTAATTAAAATATATACATATATTAATACATACATATTAACAAACTATAAATATTATAGTTAATTACCTATCTTAAATTTTAAATGAATAATATAAAATATCAAATTTTTTATATAAATTAAATTATTTAAATTGATTTAATTAATAAAATAATAATAATAATTAAATATGATTTAGTTTAGAAGAATTAGAATTAACTGAATATGATTTGATAATTTAGATACATACATACATATGTGTATCATATATATATATATATATATATATATATATATATATATAAGTTAACTGAATTATAAAATTTATAAGCTAATTCAAACTTACATAACCATACACTTATAAACATAAGTGGAATGATATAAGAAACCTAACATAGATTTAAGGAAAAAACACATGCGTATTGTACATATACTATGATTTCAGATATGTTCGACACTTGAACCACGAGGGTATTTAATAAAAAAACATTATTCCCTAAATTGATATTACTCAATTTATATATACATTAAAGATTAGGAATCCTTACTATATAAGTTGTTCTCTACCATTTATATAACAATAGATTATTGATATAGATTACTTATATACTCTTTAGTTGTTGATATTCCTTAATCTAGAGATGTTATGTATAGGACTATTAATATATTGACTAAATCAGGTAAACACATTCATATATTTGATGATATTCCTCAAGGTATGTGCAAACTAATTAGGCCATCGCAATATGGTGGGTATGAGTAAATAATCTCTTTCAATTTATGGATATTCCTCAAGGTTGAGATGTGAGTATAACAAAGACCATTGGTTAGGAGTTGTATATGATACAGCCGATAAAGTGTTATCCATTGCTTGTGGGCCTATGATTTGTTGATAATCCTCAAGGTCGGAATCCCTAGGCAAGCGAGTCCTAATGCCCATCAGCGAGATTGAAAGATTTCTATGTTTTTCTTATGGTTTTGAGAAACGTAAAAATATAGTGGGATTCGTATTAGAAAAATAAAACGAATACATTTAACCTTTCTAGTACTTCAAAAGTATATCTTATAAAAATTAAAATAATTTACTTCGATAAGTTTGTGCAACTAATATAATTGATAAAATGTTTGTTAGTTAAAATATACAAATGAACTAAATTAAAATTGACATAGAAATACAAAATATACTTATCAGTAGATCTTTTGGCATGTTTTCACTTCTAGACCCATGTAAGTGCCAATTTATACAACTATTAAAACATCAATGCCTCGGTCGCTTAGATGTTTATTTACCCAAGACCGTGTATTGTCTTCTATGAGTTTTGAACTCTAAATATTTGATGATCGCCCTATACCTTGGTTACCCGATATACATGTATAGTGCGCTGTAACGGTGCTTGACCGATGTAGGATGATTGTCAAGGTGGTAAAGTGATGCAGGCCAGCCTGAGCCTGATTTTCCAATTCCAGATTTGAAGCTTGAAGTAGCGCAAGCAGACGTTACTTTAGGTCGCGAACGACCTAAAGAACTTATAAGTCGCCAGCGACCTAATGAATTACGACCTAATAAGATAGGTCGCTCCAGTATGCCGCTTGACTTAGGTCGCCAACGACCTAACTCTCCTGAGTTACGACCTAACACAGTGAAGTTTGCGAGCGAGTTATGACCTAACAAGATAGGTCGCTCCAGTATGCCGCTTGACTTAGGTCGCCAACGACCTAACTCTCCTGAGCTACGACCTAACATGTTAACCCTTAAGTCAAGCCATTTTAGGTCGCAAGAAGTTATGTCAATTTTTCTTAGGTCGCTATCTTCTTATGTCGCTCCTACCTTGATTCGTTCGACCATAGGCCGCATCAATCTTAGGTCGCTCAAGCTTAGGTCGCTCACTTCCTTATGTCGCTTGTCTTATAGGTCGCATAAGTCGTTCCAGAAGATGATTCTCCTCATGTCGCTAAAGCTTATGCCGCATGGTGTTGTATTTTAGCTCGTGTATGATGTAATTTCTTATGTCGTTTGTATGTTGTATTTGTTAACTCGATTGTATATGAGTCTTTAGGTTGTGTGTGTTGTATTCTTAGGTCGTATATTTGTAACTCGTGTATGTTGTGTTGCTTGTTTTAGGTCGGAGGTTTGATAGGTTGTTCACGACCTAGTGTGAGTTGTAACCCTATAAATAGGGATGGTGGTGTCATTTGTAATAGTTAGTTGATTTTGAATAAAATTTGTTTGAGTGCTGTGTGCCTCTTTTAAAATTGGTAGTTGAGTGTGATCTCCTATCTCCACCTTCGGTATTCGAGTGCGCTCGAATCAACGATTGTTGAAGCCGATTCACGGAATCAAGTGCGCTTGATCAACGTCGAAGAATCGTAGATCTTTAAACACGGTATCGTGCGTGATCAACGTGTTTGAGATAACTAGAATCTGGTATCTTTGGATCAACGGATTTGGTCCTTTGGTATTCTTCAATCCACCGATTGCTACTTTCATTGTTGTATCTGTTTTGATTATCCGTTGCTCCATCATTTGGTATCAGAGCTAGACTTAGCCAATCATAGCTAAGCCGAGTCTTGGAGCCAAGGAGAAGTACTTGAAGAGTTCAAGCCGAGCCAGATTCAGTCAAGGCCGAGAGTTAAAGTTGTGAAGATTGTTTGATTTGACAATGCCGCCGAGAAGAGCTAATCGTCATCAAAATGTTGAAGATTTGTACAAAAGAGAAGATGCTGAACAAATGGAACAACGCATTAGCAACAAATTCAATGAGAAGTTGGATGAAGGTATCGGTAGATTGGAGAAATTGATGATTGATATGAATCAAAGTCAAAGGAGAAGGTCGCCAGTGTTGAACCATGGAGGAAACAGAGTTTCGCCATCGGTTACGGAAGCGAGGAGGGTGTCGCCGCATTCTTACCGAGAAAGAAGAGAATCTTCAGTTTCATTGAGAAGAGAACATCATGAGTATAGAAATGAAGAGAGAAGAACTCCACATGAGTTTGAGTATGAGCCATATCGTGATGATGAAAGACAAAGTAGAAGAGACATGCGTGAACGTAGAGATGTTGGTGGTCGAGATCGATACCGAAGTACACGTGATTATGATGAAGAGAGTGATAGAAGTAATATTCATTATCGAGATCGAGACCAAGTACGAAATGCATATAGGGATGTTGAAGATGATCGTCGATGGGAGTCGGGGATGAAGACTGAAATTCCAGAATTCAAGGGTAGTATGCAAGCTGAGGAATTTTTGGACTGGTTGTCTAATGTTGAAGAGATTTTTGACTTTAAGGAAGTTACCGAGCATCGAAGAGTTAAGTTGGTTGCTACTCATTTGAGAGGAAGAGCTATGGCATGGTGGCGGCAAACAAAACTTACACGGGAGAGGATGGGAAAGTCAAAGATTGAGTCATGGGAGAAGATGAAAAAGTTAATAAAGGCTACATTTTTGCCGTATAATTATCAGTCTCTTATGTATCAACGATTGCAAAATCTGAGACAGGGAACAAAGTCAGTGAATGATTATGCGGATGAATTTTATCAATTGATTGCGAGGAATGATATCATGGAGACGGAGGAACAGCTGACCGCTAGATTTGTTGGAGGGTTAAGAATGCAGATTCAAGATATGGTGAATATGTTTGATCCCAGATCTATTGCTGAAGCATATCAAAAAGCTCTAGCATTGGAAAAGCAAGGGAGACGAGGAGGTGGTGTGTTTACGAATTCCAACTACCAGAACAAGGATGTTAATAGCAGTGCCGATGTTTCCAAAGTCGTCAGTAAGCCGATTATGAATGAAGCCAACAAAGCAAAGGTCAATAGTAGTCTCAAATGCTTTAATTGTCAAGAGTTGGGCCATAAAAGCAATGAATGTACAAAGCCAAAGAAACGAGCAATGATTGCAGAGATTGAGAATGAAAATGCAGAGGTAGAGTGTGTCAATTCAATACCAGTTGAAGAAGAAGAATTATTGACTGGAGATGAGGGTTGTAGTTTGTTGATGAGGAGGTCTTGTTTAACGCCAAAACAAGAAGATGATTCTAGTTGGTTGAGGAGCAATATTTTCCAATCAACATGCACTATTCTGGGGAGGGTTTGTAAATTTGTCATCGATGCAGGCAGTTGTGATAACATCATTTCTACCGAGGCTATTAGAAAGTTGTCATTGAAAACAGAGAAGCATCCAAACCCCTACAGATTAGCTTGGTTGAGGAAAGGAGGGGAAGTGAAGGTTAATCGAAGAGAATGTGTTAATTTTTCCATTGGGAAGAAATACAAAGACAAA
The DNA here is from genome assembly GCA_030737815.1 of Allium fistulosum. Taxonomy (NCBI): domain Eukaryota; kingdom Viridiplantae; phylum Streptophyta; class Magnoliopsida; order Asparagales; family Amaryllidaceae; genus Allium; species Allium fistulosum. The sequence continues at coordinate 1,533,897,422 of CM060902.1, forward strand.
ATTTGGTGTGATGTGGTTGATATGGATGTATGCCATCTGTTGCTGGGTAGACCATGGCAATACGATAGAGCTGTACAACATGATGGTCACACCAATAGCTACAGTTTTATGTTCGATGGTACACGAATCACTTTGGTTCCAAAAAGGCGTCAACACAGTGAAAACAAATTGGAGGAAATCGAGGAGCTAAAGACTTTATTGTCTTTAAGGGAATTTGTTGATGTGGAAGATGAAGTCGATTGTTTACAACCACCAAATTTGATAAAGATGAAGTTGATGATTTTCAATCAACAAAATCTGATGAACATGAGGTTGAAAAATCACAACCAGCAAAGTTTGATGAGGATGAAGAAAGTGTGTCAGGAGATGAAGGGGGTGATTTATTGGTGAAGAAAGTAGATTCAACTAGTCTACAATCTACAAGAGAGTTTGTTAAAGAAGTGGAGGATAGTGCAGAAGTAGTCATGTTGAATGACAATGAAACCAGTGAACGTGTTGAAATTCTCGAAGAGGTTAAGCCAGTGGTGAATGAATGTGAAGATGTAATTCCTGTAGAGTTGCCCAAAGAATTACTACCACTGAGGGACGTACAACATCATGTTGATCAAGTGCCGGGTGCTATTGTACCACATATGCCACGTAATCATATATGTCTGACAAAGCAGGTGAGTTGAGAAGACTGGTTGATGGGTTTCTGTTCGAAGGAAGGCAATTGTATACTCCTGATTGCAGTTGGCAAATAAGAGTTATCAAAGACTTACATATAGAAAGACACGAGGACCGTGATCATACCATGCAGTTGATTACAACGTTTTGTTTTGGGCCGTCAATAAGGAAGGAGGTCGAAAGGTTTGTTTAAAGGAGTCAGAATTATCAAATTTCAAAAGAGACTGGGACGAAGTCAGGATTATGTATGTCATTACTTATACATAATAGATTATGGGTGGAAGCAAGTATGGACTATGTATTGGATTTGATGAAGACGCAAAGTGGCAACGAATCTATCTATTCAATGGTTGAACAATTTCTTGTTGGTACTTACAATAAGCTAGATGCTGGAGGGATGACTCGTTTGGAAATTGTAAAGGAAATTTGTGAGAATGATTGTCAGTTGAGCTTGTCGGATCATCGTCCTATTGCTAATGTTGACAATATCAAATAATTAGTTCTGTTTAACGAGGATGAGAGTGTCGAAGACGAAGAAACTGTAAATTCGAGGACAAATTTCTATCAACCGGGGGAGGATGATGCAGGCCAGCCTGAGCCTGATTTTCCAATTCCAGATTTGAAGCTTGAAGAAGCGCAAGCAGACGTTACTTTAGGTCGCGAACGACCTAAAGAACTTATAAGTCGCCAGCGACCTAATGAATTACGACTTAACAAGATAGGTCGCTCCAGTATGTCGCTTGACTTAGGTCGCCAACGACCTAACTCTCCTGAGTTACGACCTAACACAGTGAAGTTTGCGAGCGAGTTACGACCTAACAAGATAGGTCGCTCCAGTATGCCGCTTGACTTAGGTCGCCAACGACCTAACTCTCCTGAGCTACGACCTAACATGTTAACCCTTAAGTCACGCCATTTTAGGTCGCAAGAAGTTATGTCAATTTTTCTTAGGTCGCTATCTTCTTATGTCACTCCTACCTTGAGTCGTTCGACCATAGGCCGCATCAATCTTAGGTCGCTCAAGCTTAGGTCGCTCACTTCCTTATGTCGCTCGTCTTATAGGTCGCATAAGTCGTTTCGGAAGATGATTCTCCTCATGTCGCTAAAGCTTATGTCGCATGGTGTTGTATTTTAGCTCGTGTATGATGTAATTTCTTATGTCGTTTGTATGTTGTATTTGTTAACTCGATTGTATATAAGTCTTTAGGTTGTGTGTGTTGTATTCTTAGGTCGTATATTTGTAACTCGTGTATGTTGTGTTGCTTGTTTTAGGTCGGAGGTTTGATAGGCCGTTCACGACCTAGTGTGAGTTGTAACCCTATAAATAGGGATGGTGGTGTCATTTGTAATAGTTAGTTGATTTTGAATAAAATTTGTTTGAGTGCTTTGTGCCTCTTTTAAAATTGGTAGTTGAGTGTGATCTCCTATCTCCACCTTCGGTATTCGAGTGCGCTCGAATCAACGATTGTTGAAGCCGATTCACGGAATCAAGTGCGCTTGATCAACGTCGAAGAATCGTAGATCTTTAAACACGATATTGTGCGCGATCAACGTGTTTGAGATAGCTAGAATCCGGTATCTTTGGATCAACGGATTTGGGCCTTTGGTATTCTTCAATCCACCGATTGCTACTTTCCTCATTGTATCAGTTTTGATTATCCGTTGCTCCATCATAAAGTAACTAAACAATCACATAAACCTATTATATACCTCACAACGCATCGAATAAAATATAATATCAATCACAGATATAAAACATGCGAGATGGAAATATAACTAACGAACCACATAATCAAAGTGCACAGGTTTAATAAGTTATACAAAGACTAATAGAGTTAATATCTGTATCTAAATAAAATAAGTCAAACACTATTAAGACTCCATAGTATCACACAATGGAATAAGCAATAATAAGCCCAAAAATATAAATATGAGACAGCGTCGCCTCCTGCTAGTCCATCTGCACAACTCCATGTGGCTTCTACACCTGCTATCTAGTTTAATCATTTAAGAGTATCCGAGATAATAAGAAGTGTTCGATGGCCAATTCTCTATCGAATTAGAAAATAGCCGAAGAATTTTAAATTAAAATTAACAACAAGCGCATGACGTATAATTCTAGTACGTGGCGAGTACGGGTCGATCCATAGAGAATTGTTTAGATTTTAAAATTCTATTAAACCAAATTAGCAAAGAGTTTGAAATTGTTTTAAGCTAAAAATGTAGAAAAACTAGCAAAAGAAAATGGATAAGAAATATGAGAGTTTGAAGGCAATTTAGAGGCAAATCCCTTCTCATGATCACATAAATCAACATATATAAAATTATGATCTCTTTTTTTGTCATTAGTGAATTTAATTGATGTGTTTACCATAAGTATGGAATATTTGTGCTATTAATAGCCCAATATAAACCATCAAACTATAACACACCCATTAAACCACTTCTTACTCTCATGAAAGTGACAATGAACTTGAAAATAAAATCTATTCTAAGTATGATCTATTAACTATTGATTAGAAATATAGACCATCAAATTTTGATTTTAAAATCCACTTCATTATCATAATCATATGTAGATGAAGAAGTAATCTGTGTTTTTGTTTGTTTAAGCATAGCCTATTTAGTGTCAACAACATAGGCTATCAAATTCAAAGCTAAAACAATGAAATTTAACCCATTCAAACATTTCTATTAAGCACAAAACGAGAAAAAAAATCAAAATGTTGAATCTACATGATTAAGAGAGCTTCATTACCCCTAAATTGAAGGGGTTTAGCCTCTCATATTTGTTATCATTTCAACAAATGTAGCATTCAACATGAAATAAAAACAAGAATAAAATGCAAGCTTAGTAAAAGAGAGCTAATTAAAATGAAATAAAAGCTATTCTACTTGCATAAAAAATGAAACCAAGCTACTAACATAAGAGGAAAGAGAGCATGTAAATAGGAAAGAGCATGAACTAAAATTGCATATAAAAAAATTACATGAAAGAAGAAAATGGTTAAGTAGTCATGAAAAAGAAAAGATAGTTCATATTTTATTTTTGAGCCTAAAACTAAACTAAAGAGGAGGCTCAAAGAGTGATTACATGAATATATAGGGTATTTATACATGTTTGGAAACCCTAAATCATATATTTGGGAACTACCCAAATTGCCCTTGAGGAAGTGTGGCCACCAAGTTATCATTAGCATGAGATAATCTTCCACCTAAATGTGCATGAAACTTTAATGGCCATTTAGCATGTGCATTAGCTCCTAATTGAAGATCAAGGTAAGTGGGTAGGTGGGGTCCTCCATAATACATGAAATGAATTATTTCCATCTTCATTTGTTTCCTTCTCTTGTGCATGCACATTTCTTCATGAAGCCTCTTCTAATTTTCATCTAATTTTCATTCAAATAAAAATAAAATGTGCAAATAAATATTCTAAAATTAATATATGCACAAAATGACCATTTTGCCCCTATGTGAAGATGAATAAATGATGATTTGAAAATAATTTAAATTTTGGTTTAAACATGTTAAAACACCCTATATGTTCGTTTATTAAGTTAAATTCGATTAAATATGGAAGTAAAATACGCACATTACATCAAGAAGCAAATCATAAAATCTCGAGCCAGACAATAGTCTAGTTTGAGCGATAAAACAATCTCAAGATACTGTAAAAGTCAATTTAGTAAAATGGAGTCAATGAGTATGGAGAATCATATCTGACATGTCCCTGCATCCAATAAATTAGCACATAACACCACATATGCTATACTACCATCATCATATGGGTATACTACACTGTGTATAACATGGATGTTTGGGTACTTAACACAGGTACCTACATCTTGAGAAATCCATAATAGACACAAAGCAATTGTAATGGCCCTAATTTTGACTAACATTATTAAGAACATTTAATTAGATAAATTAAATGAAATAATGTAGATTGTTAAGGGATTGGGATTTGTTAATTAATAATGGGGTCGTGCCTTAATGAATGTACAAGCAAAAGAGAATTAAGAATAAGTAAGTAGAAGGAATATGGTAAGGGAAAAATATGAATAGCCATTGTTCTTATACCCTAAACCCTTATATCCTTCATTTCTTATTCATTTCAACATTAAAAAACAAAGCTAAAACACTAGTGAGCCCGGCCGACCACCATTAAGAAGATTCAAGTGGAAGAAAAGCTAGAATTCAAGTACAAGGCTTAAGAAAATCAATCAAAGAGCAAATATCAACCTTCTTAACACCAAGCCAAGGTAAATAATTCAATTTACATCTCACTTTTGATAATGCTTTCGGTTTCAAGGTTTGATCCGAATTATTTTGCAAATGATATGCCATGTTATGTTTGTTTAAAATGATATATGCTTGTTGATGAGATATATTGTTTAATATAGATTTTATGGTAAGCTTAGATTAGAAAACCTATTAAATGACATACAAATGATTTGCGCTTTTGATATGTAGTCGAAAATAATATTTTAGAAGTGTGTTTCAAGTTTCATAATTTTCTAAGTTATTGTGGATTTATTATGAATTTTCTATGAGAGAAAATAGTTAGTATTGGATGTAAATAATTTAAGGCAATTATATAATGAATTCAGGTACGAAATTTTTATATGTTATAAAAATATTAAAAGTGAATTATGGAGATTTTTAGAGAATTTTCTAAAGTATTTTATTATGGTTATAAAATTATTTAAGTTAAGGGACTTAAATGTTTTATATGTTTTATCAAGGGGAAGGGCTTATTTGCTTAAAATGTTTTAAATGGTAAATTATGAATTTGACAACCTTTTAGAAAAGGATTTTGATAAAGAAATAGCAACCATTTACATTTGACAAATTAGACAAGTTAGGTGAAAAAGAATTACTTTGAAAGGCATAAAATCGGTTTTGCCTGGATTTACCACTTCGCCACTTCCATTTGCTAGCTTTCGTCACCATACCTCCACTAATACACTCGTTCAAAACCAATACACATGGTATCAAGTAATTGATACGTAGTGCATTGGAAAAAGGATGAAGGGACTGTGTCGAAACCACGCTTTCGAAGGGGTTATTTTTAACTTGTCTTTGTTTTTAAAAGGAAGCTTTCGAACAAGTTGCCGCTTGCCTTTGTTTTTAGAAAAGAGGTTCCCAATGAGTTGTCGCTTACTTATGTCTTAAAAGAAGTTTTCAAAAGGATAGACCTACTTAAAACCCATGTTGCCGCATTCATACATTTCGAAATAGTTAAGGCTGCTTTTCCTTATAGCCCTAAAATAATACACTCGAAAGGGGTGCTTTCGCCTTTTTATTTTGAAGCCGCCTTCCCAATGGTTTCAAAAGGGTCTTGTATCCGTTTTCAAATAGTTTCAAAGGAAATGGTTTTAAAAGGGTGGCTTTTGAAATTATCCACTTTCTTGTACTTGGGATTATTAATTTCGAAAGTAGTGCTTTCACCTCTATTCTTTATAACCCCTTAGTTATACTAAAGTTAAACCCAATGGTTTCGAAAGGAATAATTTTAATTGGTTTGAAGTAATGTTTTCGCAATCCTTTACTTGAGCCTATTGCTTTCGAAAATCATATTGTAAATATTTTGAAAGATATGTTTTAAGTATTTCTAAAGGAATGTTCTAATGCGTTCGAAAGAAAAGTATAAACGGTTCTGAAAGAGAATGTCTAAGGTTTTAAGTAATGCTTTCGAAAGGATTGTTTTCAATGATTTCGAAAGGTATTGTTTAAGGTTTTAAACAAGGGTTTTGAAGGTACTAGTTTGGCTTCATGGCCTAAAGTATTCTAAGTTAAATGAGGATATTAACTTATTTTGAAGGGGTTGATAATCCCATTGATTAAATTTCATCAACATTGTTTTGCGTAAAGCATTTATCTTGGCATAAATGTTTTGAGTAAAGCAAAGAGTATGATTTCCTTATTTTATAAAGATATGATTTTAAGGGAAAATCATTTGGGAAGATTGTTTACAAGGAAAAGAAAATTTAATCGGGTAATTAACCCTAAGTTTATAACTCGGATATTAGAAGACCAGATTGGACTGGTATGGGGTTGCGCCCTATACTTTAGTTATTGACCCTTAGCTAAAATAAGTCCAAAATTCTAGTATGTAGGGCTCTGTTACAGATGGGACTAAAATGAGGTTACACACAAAAGGGAATATACATAGTAAAGATAGGTTATTAGTGAGCTCATAAAACCATTAAGATCATTTGACCCTAGAGGAAGATAGTTAAGGGCAGATGGCCTAGTATTGTGGCTAATAGAAGTTAGATTATTGATTATGTCTGGTAGGCCTGAGTCAATCAATGGTTAACAGTTAGACAGATAAAACTATAGTGTGGACAGATAGTCCATTGATTACCTGATTTATATGTATATATGTTATTGCTCTTGCTGTTATAATCAGTTTGACTGTAGGATTTTGATTTATAAATGATATGGTTTTAAAAAGATATTAGTGAGGGGAAACCTATTACGCTAAGCGACGTGGTCTCACTTAATATCAATAAACCAGGATGTAATAGTATTACTCACACTAGACTTTGTGTCCGACTCAAAGTTTATGTTTTCCCCTTAAACTCTCGGGTGCTCAAATTAATTTAGTAGACTGAGATTTAAGGTCTTTTTAGGTTTAGTAGGTTGGATGACTAAGCTTACGAAGACGTGCAGGAGGCAAAGCTAGCTATATATGAGTTATTTAGTATTATTTCCATTGTGATGTATTTATGAATGATATGTCTGTCTAGTACTCTAAGCATCCAAGGGGGCATTTTCATATGTCGCTCTTGGCGTAATTTGTAATAATTATATTTGATCAAAACCTGGGAGTCATTCTGGGATTATGTAACTGAACATGAAATATGGATTTGAAATGTAATCAGAAAAGTTATTTTTGAAATATATAATTTCATTCCATATTCATGTGCTTATGATATTACGGATACCATTAACATTACTGTATTTTATCACCGGAAGTTAATACTATAGATGACTGCGACATCTATAGCACTTAGCTTCGGGCCTCAAGGTAGGGGATGTTATAACTTGGTATCAGAGCGTAAGTTTATGAAAAATTAAAAGAAAATTTAAACTTAAAATGGTTTTGAAGACATAATCGTAAGGAATTAAAGAAAAGATTAGGGTATGGGATAACGTTATAATAACATACATGTATTTGCTATATATAAGTATACACTTTATCTCTATTCTCTTATCTTTCTTAAGTTATTCTTCTATATCTTACAAAGACTCGAATGCATATTTTAAGGAAGTAAGATATGGATGCTAGGAGTGAAAGAGTTAACCTAGGTAGAGGAAGCACCACCACTAGTGGAAATGCCAGATCAAACACTAGAAGGAATCCAGGTCGAGCACCAGCTGCCAATGTGAAACTGGAGCGCCGCAAGTTGATATGGGAGCTATGTATCAGTTCTTCGTCAACCTAATGCAAGCTAGAGCTACTGCGGGATAGGTTAGAGGAAATGCAGGAAAAGGAAATCAGGGAAGCTCCGGTGGTTAATAACTATGTAGTACTAAGCAGAGACTAGGCTTGGAGGGAAGCCATTCATCGGTACTGAGGATGTAATAGAAGTAAAGAATCGGGTCCTTCATTGCAAGAGGATTTTTGTTGATTTGGGGCTTAATGATGAGCAGAAGAGGAGACCTGCTTTTAGATAGTTGCAAGGAGCAGCACTGTACAGGTGGAACAATGTTACTGTGGAAGTAAATGAGGCAACTATGAGTTGGGTGGAATTCAGAAGGAGATTTGAGGAAAGATTCATGTCAGAGATTGCCAAGTCAACTCTTCTCAGGAAGTTTGTTGAGTTAGTGCAGGGTGACATGACAGTGCTTGAGTAAGCTACCAGATTTGAGGAGTTATTAAGATATGGGTACGCTGCAGTAGATCCCGTTATTAAAAGGAATGAGAAGTTCATCCGCGGATTGAAACCCGAGCTTGTTAAAGCAACTTTGCCACATATTAGGGATCCATGTGATGTATTTGTTAAGATGACTTTAAGGCATTAAGAGGTGCTCACTTTCCATGTTAGTAACAAAGCTAGGGTAACTCCAAGTGGGAAAACCAGAAGAGAAAGTTTTTCCATAAGAAAGACACTTAGAAAGGAAGAGCTGGCAAGAAAGGGAAGGCCAATGTACTTTGCTATAAGTGCGACAAGAAGGGACGTTTTGCTCATGAGTGTCGGACAGGCAACGGGAAGACTGTTGCTGATAAGAAAGAAGTGAGGTGATTCAACTGTGATCAGATTGGGCATTATTAGAACCAGCGCAAGGAACCAGCCAAGGATGGAAAAGGCAAAGTATTTGCATTGGAACCAGCTACCTCAAAACCAACAGTGGAGGAGAAAGGTAAAGCTATGTTGGGAGGTACGTTTTTGATTTATGGTGTCTCAATTAATGTTCTATTTCATAAGGGTGCATCGCATTCTTTTATATCTCATTGTTTGGTAGATAAGCTTAACCTAGAACCCTCATATCTAGTTACGTCCTTAAGGTTTGCGAATCCATTAGGAGGGTATGCGACTCTTGGGATAAGATGTGACCACCTAGAGTTTGAATTGTTAGATCATGTATTTACTTCTAGTTTGCATGTATTTGATTTCGTATGGTTCGGAATTATTTTGGGTATGGATTGGTTAAGTAAGAATAATGCTAGGATATTTTGCCATGATAGGAAAATATCACTTAGACCCTATTTGTAGTGATCGGATTATATACTCTGTAGAAAACCCTAGTTTTGAAGTAAATTCTTTGTTAGGTGTTATGGAGGCAGGTGACGAGTTGAATCGAGTTTTCATTGTTAGAGAATTCGCAGATGTCTTTGAATTCGTGATAGGACTACCGCCGAAATGCCCATTGAGTTTCAGATAGATTTAGTACCATGTACTGAGCCTATGAGTAGACCGCCAAGTAGAATGACACCTACCGAGATGAAGGAGTTAAAGGTGCAGTTGGTAGATTTAGATAGTAAGAATTTTATTAGACCAAGTAGTTCGCTTTGAAGAGTAGTCGCAGTGTTTGTAAAGAAACCGAACAGATCATTAAGGTTGTGTCAATTATCGTAAGTTGAATGAGAAGGTGATAAAGAATTGGTATTCCTTACCTAGGGTTGATGATTTATTCGACCAATTGAGTAAAGCCAAAATATTTTCTCAGTTGGAATTGACAACAGGGTTCCATCAGCTTAGAGTAGCATATGATAATATTTTTTTGATGGCTTTAGGACAAGATATGGATTGTATGAATGGTTAGTGATGCCGTTCGGACTAACTAATCCGCTAGCATTCTTCATGGACTTGATAAATAGAATCTTCCGAGAACATCTGGATAGATTTGTACTAGTTGTCATAGACGACATATTGATATATTCTAAAGATGAAAGGGACCATGAAGTTTAATTTAGAATAGTACTTGAGACACTGAAGCAGCATCAACTAAAAGCAATGTTTTTGAAATGTCATTTATGGAAGAAAGAAGTTAAATTTCTTGGGCACGTGGCTGCAGAGAAGGGTTTCTTAGTTGATCCAAATAAGATCGAAGTTGTTAACAACTGGAAGATACCAAAGACGGTGACTGAGATCAGAAGTTGCCTTGGACTCGCTGGCTATTACCGGAGATTCATTAAAGATTTCTCGCAAATAGCAGCGCCATTGACTAAGCTAACCAGGAAGGATGTGAAGTTTATTTGGTCAGACAAATGTGAGAAAGCATTCCTTTAGTTAAAGCATTTATTGACCAATGCACATGTGTTAGTAGTTCCAGATGGGAATCAAGGATTAGTAGTGTATACTAACGCATGTGGAACTGGATTAAGGGCTGTGTTAATGCAGAAAGATAAAGATATTGCCTACGCTTCACGACAGCTTAGACCGCATGAAGTGAGATATCATATTTATGATCTAGAGTTGGCAGCGGTGATCTTCGCACTGAAAATATGGAGATATTATCTCTTAGGGGAGAGATTTGAGTTATACACATATCTTAAGTCCTTAAGGTATTTATTCTCTCAGAAGGAGTTGAATATGAGGCAGCAGAGGTGGTTGGAGTTTTTAGCCGCTTATGATTTTGGTATAGAGTGTACACTTGGAAAAAGAAATAAAGTAGCGGATGCTCTTAGCAAAAAATATCAGAATGAGGTATTAGCTATGTCAACAGAATGGAAGGACCTAGAAGCCTTGACGAAATGTGCAATACAATGGAGATCTGAGGCTAGTTCTAGTCGAAAAACCGCCATGTTGTCGTGCTTAGAAGTTTGATCAGTGATGATCGAAAGGATTGCTTCTAAAATGGAGGAGGATCCATTATTAGCTGAATGGATCAGAAAGTTGAGGGATGGAACAGAGAGCGGTGACTTGAAATATTTCAATCTTGACCAAAATGAGTGGTTGAGGAAGAAAGGAAGACTATGTGTTCCAAATGTGAGAAGCATTAGAAAGGAAGTTCTTAGAGAATGTCATTGTTCAAAGTTCACCATTCATCCGGGAGGAACTAAGATGTATTAGGATACGAAAAGAAGTTTCTTCTGAGAAGGTATGAAGAGAGATGTAGGCTTATGGGTGAGGCAGTGTTTAAACTGTCAATGGGTAAAAGCTGAACATTAGAAACGAGTGGGTCACTTCAGCCTTTGGATGTTTCAGTCTGGAAATGGGATTCTATCTCAATGGATTTCATAGATGGGTTACCAAGGTCGAATCGAGGAAATGAGAGTATATGGGTCATATTGGACAGGTTGACCAAGAGTGCCCATTTCCTTCCAGTTAAGTCAACCAAAATGGCATCTGTTTTAGCTAAATTGTTTATGAAGAACAAGGTTGGACTACATGGAATTCCTAGTAGTATAGTAATGAAAGAGATTCCTTATTCGCTAGTGAATTCTAGAAGAGTCTATAGGACTCTAGGTACCAAGCTCAAGATGAGTACCACTTACCATCCGCAAATAGATGGGCAAATGGAAAGAGTTAACAAAGCCTTAGAGGATTTGTTAAGAGCTTGTGTGCTAGATTTTGGAGGACCATGGGAAGACCATCTACATTTAGTCGAGTTTTCATATAACAACTGTTATCAGACCAGTATAGGGATGGCATCGTTTGAAGCTTTGTATGGAATGTAATTTAAATCTCCCGTTTGTTGGTTAGAGACCGATGATAGATTGATTCTTGGTATGGAATTGGTTAAAGAAGCTACAGAAAAGATTGAGTTAATTTGAGCTAGGATGAAGGAAGCTCAGTCTAGGCAGAAGAGTTATGCTGATAAGAGACGGAAAGAATTAGAGCTCTCAATTGGAGATAATGTTTTCGTCAAGGTGTCATCGATGAATGGTGTAATCCGAATAGGAAATCAGGAAAATAGGCACCGAGATTCGTTGGACCATTTCTATTATAGAAAGGATCGAAAAACTCGCATATAGAGTAAGATTACCAAGTAGTTTGGCAGTAGTCCACATTTTTTTTCTTCATATTTCTCATCTAAGAAAATGTATTCGAGATCCAGAGACTACCATTGCACCAACTATATTAGATGATCTAGTATTGGAACCGGATATGACTATAGTTAGAAAACCAGTTCGTGTAGTTGTAAGAGATGAGAAGAGACTAAGGAACAAGACAACTAGATTAGTCAAAGTCCAGTAGAGTGGCGACGAGAGAGACTGAGAGCAGGATTAGAGATACTTATCATGACTTGTTTTATGGTATGTTTTACCTTTATGTTTAATTGTTATGAGTACCTCATCATAATTTCGAGGATGAAATTCTTTAAGGATGGGAGTCTGTAACAACCTTGATTTTGACTAACATTATTTAGGACATAATTAGATGAATTAAATGAAATAATGCTAATGGTTAAAGGAGTGAGATTTGGTAATTAATAAGGAGACCATGCCTTAATGAACGTACGAGCAAAAGAGAATTAAAAATAGGTAAGTAGAAGGAATTTGGTAAGGGAAAAATAGTAATAGCCTTTGTTCTTATACCCTAAACCCTTATATCTTTCATTTCGACATTCAAAAAAAAACTAATACACTAGTGAGCCCCGTCGGCCACCATTAAGAAGATTCAAGAGGAAGAAAACTAGGATTCAAGTAGAAGGTTTAAGTGAATCAATCAAAGAGCAAATCTCAAACTTCTAAACACCAAGCCAAGGTGAATAATTCGATTTACATCTCACTTTTGATAATGCTTTTGGTTTCAAGGTTTGATCCATTCTATTTTTAATATAATATGCCATGCTATGTTTGTTCAAATGGATATATGCTTATTGATGATATATTTTGTTTCATATAGATTTTATGATAAGTTTATATTAGAAAACCTATTAAATGAAATCCAAATGATTTGCGCTTTTGATATGTGGTCGAAAACTTTATTTTAGAAGTGGGATTCAAGTTTCCTAATTTTCTAAGTTATTTTGGGTTTATTATAAATTTTCTATGAGAGAAAATAGTTAATATTGGGTTTAAATTATTTAAGGCAATTATATATTGAATTCGGATGTGAAATTAATATATGTTATAAAACGTATTAAAGTGAATTATGGTGATTTTTGAGGAATTTTCCTAAGTATTTTATTATTGTTATAAAATTATTTAAGTTAAGGGACTTAATGTTTTATATGTTTAATCACGGGGAAGGGCTTATTTGCTTAAAATGTTTAAATGCTAAATTGTGAATTCGACAGCCTTTTAGAAAAGGATTTTGATAAAGAAATGGAAACCAATTACGTTTTGATAAATTAGGCAATTTAGGTGAAAATGAATTACTTTGAAAGGATAAAATCAGTTTTGCTTGGATTTACCACTTCGCCACTTCCATTTGCTAGCTTTCGTCACCATACCTCCACTAATGAACTCATTCAAAACCAGTACACAAGGTCTCAAGCAATTAATACATAATGCATTGGAAAAAGGCGGAAGGGACCGCGTCAAAACCACGCTTTCGAATGGGTTATTTTTAACTTGTCTTTGTTTTTAAAGGGAAGCTTTCGAACAAGTTGTTGCTTGCCTTTGTTTTCAGAAAAGAGCTTTCGAAAGAGTTGTCGCTTACTTATTCCTTAAAAGAATTTTTCGAAAGTATAGACCTACTCGAAGCCTATGCTGCACTATTCATACATTTCGAATTAGTTAAGGCCGCTTTTCCTTATAGCCCTAAAATAATACAGTCAAAAGGGGGATTTCGCCTTTTTATTTTGAAGTCGCCTTCCAAATGGTTTCAAAAGGGCCATGTATCTGTTTTCAAATGGTTTCGGAGGCAATGGTTTCGAAAGGGTGGGTTTTGAAACTATGCTTTTTCTTTTATTTGGGATTATTGCTTTTGAAAGTAATTCTTTCACCTCTATTCTTTATGACCCCTTAGTTATATTAAAAGTTAAACCCAATGGTTTCGAAAGGAATAATTTTAAATGGTTTTGAAGCAATTATTCCACAATCCTTTACTTGAGCTTAATGCTTTCGAAAAGCATATTGTAAATGTTTCGAAAGATATGTTTTAACTATTTCAAAAGGAAGCTTCTAATGCTTTCGAAAGATAAGTGTAAATGGTTCTGAAAGAGGATGTCTAAGATTTTATGTAATACTTTCGAAAGGATTGTTTTATAGATTTTGAAAGGTATTATTTAAGGTTTTAAACAAGGTTTTAACTTATTTTGAAGGGATGGATAATCCCATTGACTAAATTTCTTCAACGTTGTTTTGTGTAAAGCATATATCATAGCATAAATGATTTGAGTAAAGCAAAGAGTATGATTTCCTTGTTTTCTAAAGATATTATTTTAAGGGAAAATCATTTGGGAAGATTGTTTACAAGGAAAAGAAAATTTAATCGGGTAGTTAACCCTAAGTTTATGACTAAGATATTAGAAGGCCGGATAAGACTGGTATGAGGTCACATCCTATACTTTAGCTATTAGTCCCTATCTAAAATAAGTCCAAAATTCCAGTGTGTAGGGCATTGTCATAGATGGGACTAAAAGGAGGTTACACACAGAAGGGAATATACAGAGTAAAGATATGTTATTAGTGAGCCCACAAAACCATTAGGATCAGTTGACCCTAGAAGAAGATAGTTAAGGGAAGATGGCCCAGTATTGTGTTTAATAGAAATTAGATTATTGGTTACGTCTGGTAGGCCTGAGTCAGTCAGTGTCTAATAGTTGTTTAATGGAAAATTTTCTATTGGTTAGAAAATCGCCTTCGCCGTAAAATGTAATAAAAAATAACCGCAAGCGCACGGCGTACAATTTTAGTACGTGGCGAGTACGGGTCGATCCATAGGGAATTGAATTAATTTAAATTCTACTCAATCAAATTAACCTAAAGTTTGAGGTTGTTTTAAGCTAAAAATTTAAAAACTAACTAAAACAAAGTGAATAAAAATATGATATTAAAAGATAATTTATAGGCAAATCCACTCTCATACTTTCATATAAATCAACACAGAATCAATCTATGATCTCTCATTTTTAATATAAGTAGAATTAGTGATGGATTTATCATAAGTATGGTCTATTTATGTTATTAATTAATATAACGTAAACCATCAAACTTTAATACAACAACTAAAACCACTTTGTTAAATATCATGAAAATGATTATAAAACTAAAACAAAATCTATTTTAAGCATGATCTATTTACTATTTTTCATTAGTAAAATAGATCATCAAATTTTGATTTTATTTTAATTCCATGATCAAAATCCCTTAGTTAGATGTTAATGTAAATTGTGTTTATATTTGAGTAAGAATAGCCTATTTGTGATAAACAACATAGGCTATTAAATTCACTAATAAACTTACATTAACAATTAACTATCCATGAAGTATAAAAAGAGATCATAAATAATAGAATATGTTGAATTTATATAATTTAAAAGAGCTTCATTACCCCTAAATTGAAGGGGTTTATCTTCTCATTTGTGTTATCATTTCAACACATGTAAATTTCAACATAGAAAAGCAAGCAAAGTAAGAGCTAATGAAAATAAAAAGAGAACTCGGAAAGGCATTCATTATATTTGGTTCGATAAGTGTGAAGCTTCGTTTCAGACATTAAAGGAACTTCTCACTAATGCTCCTATTCTTGTGGTTCCCGAGGGGAATCATGATCTTGTTGTCTACACCGATGCTTGTGGTAGTGGTCTCGGTGCTGTGCTTATGCAGAAGGATCAGGTAGTTGCTTATGCTTCTAGGCAACTGCGTCCGAATGAAGTTCGCTATGCCACTCATGATCTTGAGTGAGCCGCCATTGTCTTCACCTTGAAGATTTGGCGCCACTATTTATTAGGCGAGCGCTTCATTCTCTATACCGATCATAAATCCTTGAAGCATTTGTTCACTCAGAAGGAACTGAGTATGAGGTAACAGTGTTGGCTCGAGTTTCTTGCCTCCTATGACTTTGATATCCTGTATACCCCTGGTAAGGGTAATCGTGTTGCTGATGCGCTTAGTCGCAGACATTCGGCTGTCGTTTCTATGATGCTTGCCGAATGGGATATTCTTGAGACTCTATCTTTTTGTGATATCCGTGATTGAGCTCCATCTTCTAATTCTCCGATAGTATTATTCAGTTTGGAAGCTCGACCCTCTTTATTGGATCGTATTGCCAAAGCTCAGCGACGTGATCCTGATCTTGTGCATCTTATTCAACTTTGTGAGACTAAATCCCATGATGAGGCATTGCAGGATTTCAACATTGATCTTCATGGGTGTCTTCGCAAGAAGAACCGTCTTGTTGTGCCTTCTGATTCTGCACTTAGGCATGGCATTCTTGATGACTGTCATCGTTCTAAGTATACTATTCATCCTGGCAGTAGTAAGATGTATGCCGATATGCATTGCCTTTATTATTGGGAAGGCATGACGCACGATGTGGCGAGTTATGTGAGTATTTGCATGACTTGTCAACATATTAAAGCCGAACATCAGCGCTCTTCTGGTCTCCTTCAGCCTCTAGAGATTCCATTGTGGAAATGGGATCAGATTTCGATGGATTTCATTGATGGCCTACCTCGTACGAGATTGGGCCATTCTAGCATTTGGGTTATTGTTGATCGCCTCACCAAATCAGCTCATTTTGTTCCTATTAAATCTAATAGGACTGCTTCTCTTTTGGCTAAGTTATATATCAAGGAAATTGTGAGACTTTATGGTGTTCCTAGTTTGATTGTGAGTGACCGTGATCCTTTATTCACAAGTCATTTCTGGCAGAGTCTTCAGCAAGCTTTGGGAACAAAGCTTAATTTCAGCACAGCTTATCATCCACAGTCTGATGAACAGACTGAATGGTTGAATCGTATCTTAAAGGATTTCCTTCGTATTTGTATTCTTGATTTCAGAGGTAGTTGGGAGGATCATCTACCCCTTGTAGAGTTCATCTACAACAATAGTTTTCAATCCAGTATCGGTGTGGCTCCTTTCGAAGCCTTATATGGAAGGCCATGTCGATCGCCTTCTTGTTGGTTGGAATCTGGGGAGAAGCTTATTCTTGGCCCAGATTTTGTTCATGATTCTTTTGAGAAGATTGTTCTTATTCGTCAGAGAATGAAAGAGGCACAGAGCCGCCAAAAATCCTACGCGGATAACCGTAGGAAGCCTCTCGAGTTTTCAGTTGATGATCTCATCTTTATTCATGTTTCTCCTTTGAAAGGGTTATGCGCTTTAGTACGAAAGAGAAATTGGCTCCTCGCTATGTAGGACCATTTCCTATTACTGAACGTATTGGCCCTGTGGCTTATAGAGTTTCGCTTCCAGCTCATCTATCCGGTGTTCACGACGTGTTTCACATCTCTCAGCTTCGAAAGTGTCTTCGAGAATCGAATTCTGTTATCGCCTCTCCTGATTTGCAAGGGCTTGAGATCTCACCAGACTTATCTATTGTACAACAGCATATTCGCGTACTTGCCTCGAAGGTGAGACACCTTCGAAATAAGGACGTGCTGCTCATTAAAGTTCAATGGTCCGCTAATCCCAATGACTATACTTGGGAAACCAAAGAGTTTATTAAGTGATCATATCCGGGTTTTCTATCTTTGCTTAGCAATGGTGAGAATATCTTTTTATCTCAAGCTTATTTTCTTTCCTTTTTGGGTAGTGTAAGTATGTAGTTGTTACAAATTCTTCTCTAGGAATTGCACAGACGCAATTTTGTTAAGAAGGGGAGATCTGTAACAACCCGCATATTTTACGATATTTTATTTAAATATAGCGTCGTTAGTCGGATTTAAGTCCGAAATGTTACTTTTTGCAAACAGTCAGATTAGGACTCGGGACCACTTCCATTGAGTCCAAAATGGCGTTTGCGATCTTTTTGAGTATAAGCATCGATATGTTTGGAGTAAGTTGATTTTGCTATTTTCTAAGTGGGATTTTGGGTTTGGGTTTCACCCAACTCATTCTATACCCTAACTCAGCCCCTCTCCTCTCCATTCACTCAATTCATTTCCTAAAACTCAAGCTCAACTGAAAATGGGGGAAGAGAATGGGAAATAGAAACTCCAAGCCCTAGTTTCCTCTTGCAAACTCAAATTCTTGCTCCAAAATCAAAGAGAAGCTTAGGCAAGCCTTCTTTTCACCCTCTACATCTCTCTCTCTCTCCAATTTCAGAAATTTCCTATAACCTAATTTATAAAATACTTGTTTTGATCTTAGATTGGTGCTTGTAGAGTAGAAGTGAAGAGTGGTCGATCTTTTCTTTGCATTTGAGCTTCTCATCTTTGTTTTTGAGTTAAAAGGTGAGTTTTTGAACTCACATCTTTGTCTAATTCTATCATTGATGTTAGGTATGAATTCCTAACACTTATTTATGTTCATTTGCTTTTGATTTGAATTGATTTGGTGAACATTTCAATTTTTGGTGTTTTGAAGTCAAAAACTCTAAAAATCCTAGATTTGATTTATGAACATGCTTTTGGTGGTGTATTGAAGAGCCAATAGGGCTGGGTTGTCGATTAGCATAAACCCCTAGCGCCCATTGCTCGTCCGATCGAAAATTGTGAGAGTTTGCTCTTCATTTGGATAGGCTGGAAAAACAGTCCCAGTGCTAGTCAGTCGACTGGCTATAGAAACTGAGAGTTTCTGGGACTGGCTGTAGAAACAGAAACTTTCGGGTTTCTGGATCAGTCGACTGACTTCTGTAGTCAGTCGACTGACTGCAGAAACCGAAAGTTTCAGGTTTCTGGATCAGTCGACTAGCCTTTGCAGTCAGTCGACTGACCTGCTTGTCTCAGCCCAATTTGCCTATTTTGCTTGGCTTCCAATTTTAATCGATTCGTGTCGATTCCAATTAGTTGTTATCGCATTTTTGACGTTGATGATTCCTTTTTGATTTCATACACGGGTTTTTATAAAATGATCTTTTCAAATTGTATTAAAAGCTCGTTTCCCCAATTTATAATTTTTGTTTAAAACACACACAATTTTGCACTTGGAGCGAGGAGAATTATATGGTTAAATAAAACGCGTGCTATGAACACGTGGGTTTATCTTTTCAGTTAATTCCTAATCTATTCGTTTGACCGTTTTGACCTTTGGGTCTGGTTTACCGATGAGATGAGGTGAACTTTGTACTGCTTTGAGTGTGAAATTGACTAACGGTTAGTAAACCGTTTAGTGCGAACGTGTGGTATGGAACTCACGTTAACATTTTTCGGGTTCCTTTCTGAGAGTTGTGACACATTCCGCCAGTAGTGGTGTCCAATACTGGGTCTTCGGACCTTCGCCACTACGGTTTGTTGCCTTCGGGCGTTGCCTTCGGGCATGTGGATCCTTGTTATACAGTACTGAGCTCGAGCATCTTTTGTTTCTTTGACAATTATATTTCTCTAGTGTATCGCCCTTCAGTGTAGGTCCTTTGAACCACACGATATATAGCGATTACCTTGTGGAAACTTGTGTTACCTTTATTGGTATTTGTTATTTGCCTTCTTGGCTTGTTTTGGGATATGATATCCTTGGTTTATTTGAGTTGCCTATGATATGTGGCTCGTTATGATTCATCTTCTATTAGATGATCTGGTTATCTCTTTTGGAGATATTTGTGGTACTTTATGACCTTGTATGTTCATTACCATTTAGTTTATCTAACTGGTTTGTTTAGCTAGACTGACCCGTGTATTTTATACTCGAGTCAGACCGAGATGTTTCAGGTTAGGTACATTGGACTTAGCCTATTTTGCTTCCGCATGGACTATTCTGCTAGTTCCTTTTTGTTATAGCTTTTTGTGTAGTCCTTTTTGGCTGTAACTTTGATATATATTCTTTTGACTCGCCTGTATATTGTGGTTTGCTTACCACTTGACATGTATCTTTTTGTATACTCTGTAATGTGTCTGTATATGTGTAAATGTATGTGATGATCTACTGTTCTGTGATGTGTATTACATTTGAGTTTTTATATTTTATTCTGATAGATCCTTCAGCCACCTATGGCTTTGTATTAAGTATTTATTGGAAATGTCAATCCATTTGAGAAAGAAGTGGCAATTGTCGGTGTATTCAATAAATAATTAAGACAAGACTATAGATGGTCGCTCCTATCCAGGTCTATTCTCTGTATTAGCAGACGGTGTTACCCTGTAATACTCTTTGCTAATGTGGGTCTCGGAGTGGGGCGTCACAATTACCAAGTTGAATCGAAATTCCTAAAAAACAATTTAAAATGTGAAGTAATTTTTTCTGAATTAATTTAAACCCAAAAATTACCCTTTTTCCCCTATGTAGATGCATGAATGATGACTTGAAAGCATTTTTGAAATTTTATTTTAAACATGTAAAAACACCCAATTATGACATTTATTTTACTAAAACGATATTAAGTGTGTGAGTAAAAATATACATTTTACGTGCATATCAAATACCCCCACACTTATCTTTTTATTCGTCCTCGAATAAAGAAAAACTAAGATAAATCCACTTTCGTAGGGAGCATGATTGCATTGAGCGTATGCAACAAGCCATTAAATCTCTAGGTATCTCTGGTAGGACGAGTGTTGTCTCATGAGGGTTTTCAGCGGATACTACCCACAAAATCCAAATGCAACATGAAAAATTCCTAAATGCAAGATTTATTTACAAAGATATGAATGCAAGTTTTTGAAAATATTTACAAATGAAGAATTTACTTTTAAATTGACACGACTAAGTTAAATATAAGTTCTGGTCATTATCAAGAAATTTAAGTCCTTTTACTCGTCAAAACTTCCAACAAAAATCAAGCTATCATCACAATTACACTCCAGTTTGGCTAGTTGTGTCGGTTGATAATAGTGCAATTATGAAATGGATCCTTAGTTGATTATCAAAGTTTTTCAAAGTGGTATTGATACACTACACCAAAACAGGTGATTCCCAACGAGTATAACTGTCGCAAACAGTTTCAGCAACGCTTATTAGCGTCGCTGTAGGGGCGTCGCAATTTATTGCCAACGCTTATAAGCGTTGGCGAGTTTAGTTTCCCAACGCTTATAAGCGTTGGCGAGTTGTATTCGCCAACGCTTATAAGCGTTGGTGTATATTATTTGGCAACGCTTATAAACGTTGGCAAATTAACCATCCAATATTGTTTAATTTTCTATGCTGACGCTTATAAGCGTTGAAAAATTTTAATTGCCAACACTTATATTGCTGAAATATTTTCATTCTCAATATAGTCAATTATTTTAACATTAATAAACAATTAATAACTAACATGGTATGCATTATTATACTACATTCAATAGGAACCCAAAATTTACAATATTCATGATCAAATAACAACATAAATTTCATAGTCAACAACTTCATAACAATGTCAACTACTTCATAACAAGTACAATACATAATTAAGTTGGTTAATTCAATACATAATCAACTACTTCATAACAATGTCAAATTGGAATACAAAAGACATCGTAAATTTCATGGTGAAATTCTACAAATACCAAATACGAAACTCCGGCCATATAACGAAACCTTCATAGTGAAATTCACCTTTCTCCAAGGGCCGGATTCACCTTAAAACTTAGTAATATGGCGTATCACTTGTTCTTAAACCGCTTCATTGATCAAACCATACTTCATCAAACTTTTCAAAATTCTGAGTATCCAGCTCATCCTTGACCTCTGGTATAAATGCAGCCTCCATTTCATATAATTTATCCCATTCAACACCTTTAAACCAGGGATGCTCCTGCATATGACCAGCCAAGAAAACAATGACTTTTTTAAAATCAATTTTAAATCAATTTTCATTCAGATATCGGTATGTGAAGACCTTAGTTTCATTCAGTTTAAACCTTTTTCTGGTATGGCCGTTCTTATACGACAAATCAAATTTATAGTGTACCTTCTAGACCAGTTTAGTAGAGTACATAGTTTATCAGTGGTTCTCTCCCAGTAAAAGTACGTTTAATCTACAAAACTTTTTAAAAGTTACTGACTTCAGTATTGATTCAATTCAAACTACAGTAAACAACTCGAGGCTTAGTATGCATCCTACCTAGATGAATCAACAATTATTGTGCACATTATTTGATTACCAAACCAGCATTGAATATAGATACAAACTAAATCAATTTTTCACTTACAGCACATTGTCATGGTGGAAATCAAGGAAGATTTTCTTCGAAAGTCACTACCGACTCCTTGAATAAATTGTTGATAGTATTACAGAAATGCAACTGCTGGAGTAAATTCCACCTACATAATGACCTGCGACAACAAATGAGCTGGTTAAGTTATTTGACATAACATATCAGTTAACATCCAATTCAAGTTTAATAGAAGAGAAGGTCAAGCTAATCTGAATGAGAAAACAGTATCGAATTTTATTACTGCTTTTATTTTATTTGAAACCCATTATCTGCGTTTTTGGACTTTTAGCTTTACGCCCTATGAACTATTTTGTTAAGTTGATCCTATGATTTTTAATAAGCAAAACCTCTTTCCCAATAAGCAAGAGTAGTTTTGTTACCAATTGCCAAAGTCGTTTGAATATTGGAATGTGAAAAGTGGCTAAAAACTTTATAACTAGAGTTTACATTTCTTTCATTTTAAACTTGGAAACTCGAGGCATCGTCCTTTTAGACTTTTAGTAAAATTACTCGAAATTTAGTTTTTATAATTATAAAATGTATGCCAAAATTTCTTTGAAGTTTCTATGTTTAACTGTAACGTTACAAACAACACCATCACTTTTCACATACAAATTAATAAACTTCTTTCGGTAACAAAGTCGAAATACTGTTTTGTTTTCATCCTTATATATTATACATTTTACTTTTACTTTGTAGATAACTACAAATGTCTGCATTTGTACTTCGGCTATAAATTTTTTGCATTAAATATATGAGTATTGTTGGAAAAGCAATAAAATCTAAGATGATGGTGAAAAACAAAATTTTAAACAAATATTTCAGATTGATGATTTTTTTTATATTTCTTATGTGAATTGCAAATGTTTGCAATTTGTACTATAATTGTTAATATTTTTGGCTCTATTTGCAAAACATAAAATTTCATCCAAATGTATAATATATCAGTCTTGTTGGAAAACATATTAAATTTATGATAAAGTTTAAATCGAATATTTCAACCGAGATATATATAACAAATCAATGCACCAAGTAGGTATCCGTTGATCTCCACTGTAAGAAATTGACATATGCAATAAAAAGTTAAAAGCCTAAGGTGGACCAGATAGTTGTAAATGATGCAAAGAGTGTCCCAGATTGGCCACACGATGGGCACACCCACTCAGTAATGTTCATTGTTTATCAATGAAATTTGTACTACATATGTTGGATAATAATGTGACTTGAACCAAACTGGAAAATGCTAAAATGTGAGATACAAGAAGAAGGACAGAAGCATAAAACATGAACAGTAAGCACAAAAGTAGATCTAAAATAAACAGACGCATGTAACATAGCTGCAAAGGACACTTGCATTATTACTCAAAAATTCTATTTTTACAGAACTTCAAGTTCAAGCATTTAGGTGACTTCTAAATCCAATCGTAAACCCAAGCTAATGTTATAATGCAATTGCATTGCAATGATAGAATATGTCGTTTACTTGTCATCAAAATTGCAAGTCCATAGGGTGTCACAAAGCTCATACAACGCAACTGACATTTATTAACAAGCACAGCCGTGAATAAATTGAACTATTGAAGGAAAAAGACCACTGACCTGGTTAGCAGATTTTGAACTATTCCATCAATATTTACAACAAAACTGCATCTGTTCCTACCGTCCATATTTACAGCGAAACTCTTTATGCAAAATTTCATTCCTCTCCTTCTACTTCAAATCCACGTGCACCAAGTAGGTATCCGTTGATCTCCACTGTAAGAAATTGACATATGCAATAAAAAGTTAAAAGCCTAAGGTGGACCAGATAGTTGTAAATGATGCAAAGAGTGTCCCAGATTGGCCACACGATGGGCACACCCACTCAGTAATGTTCATTGTTTATCAATGAAATTTGTACTACATATGTTGGATAATAATGTGACTTGAACCAAATTAGTGCATATATAACAAATCAATGCAGCTATGGAATCAAGATTATCAGACTGGGTAAGTATAGAGCTAGTGGAGAACTCGACATTAAAAAGAGTAATAGTAAAAAAGAGTGAAATTTATACCAGGCCAACGAAGAATCGAACGACTACTCTTCCAGACTTCACATCTTCAAACTGCATCCAAGTTCTGATGTGGGCAGTCCGCTAGCTAGAACAGATATCAATTTAAAGTCGCCTGAAAACCTTGCCTCATTAACCAGCCATGGCTCCAAACTAGATATTTGTTGGATAACTAGATATTTGCAAATAACGCAATTTAGCTAGAACAGGGTGATTTCGTCAGTTCCTCTATGGAAACAGGAGTGGAAGCCAAATTGGTACTGTAATAATTAAATAATAGTTTTAAATTACAATAATAATTCATATTTATATTGCCAAAACTTACCCATGCCCATGCAAAGAATGCCAAGTGGAAGGAATTCTGCAATGACCAGTACAAATTCGGTTAATATTGCAGCAAGGTTAAATAGCTCAAAGTAATTACACTTTTAGGTTATTTATTTCAATTTGAATACTTATATTACTTTCTTCATGGAATTTTATGCTTGGAAGCAACTTATTTTTCCAGTTACTACTTAAGTATTTCATTTTCAGCTTCGTCTAGCAAGCATTACTTAACTCTATAATGTATTGTTTCTTTCTTTGCGTCTCAAATATAAATCATTAGTTTATTGGCAGAGTTTCTTATTTTTGTTTTCTTCTATTGCAGTTTCTTTGGTTCAGAGAAGCGTGATAGCAATTCATCCATCCTTCACCAGCACTTTTTATATGGTACAGAACTACTCTCCATTAATTTAATTGTTTTTTTTTCTGCAAGTGAAATACAGTCTACATACCTGAATTAGAACATAGTGGATCAAGTGCAGAAGCAATTTAGGCCGACTGAACCAAAACAAATTGTTATCTGGCTCAACGCATAAAGTTCCTTGAACGAAAACCGTTTCTCGACTGCTCTTTAAACACATTTTTGTTATAATAACTTCCAGCTTCATTCCTACAATCAAAAGTATCTGCAAAAATAGTTATATATGTTCCCACTATAAGTCACATTATCTAATTGTTGATAAATCTGTCTGAACTAGTCTCACCACTAAGGGTATGACCGTAGTCCAATAGTGGTTCATAAATTCTGCAAGAAAAGTAATAGGGTTAAAAATTAATATATCGAACATTCGTGAGTAACGTGAATGTTTACTTACCATGAGCGTTAAGGAATAAGAATATTATCGCATATATCCAGACCCAAGTGCTGCAATGCAAGTTATATAGTTAGATGCTTACGATCATTCTTAGCGGAATATTGTGTGTGTTTGTCGGTATAGAGTTTGTATGTATGCTTTGTATTATGTACCTAATCTTGACCATTGCCTTGAAGTCGTGATCTACAGATCTTCGAACAAACTTCAAGAAATCGTAATTACTTTCTGTATCAAAATGAACCTAATGAAATAGGAAGAGGGGATATAATGTTATAGGATCAAAAACCAAATCAGATATTTTAGTCTACTGTAATATACATTTTATTAGGGACTCACTGTTAGAAACCCATGGCGAAGTGCAAAATAGTCGGCTCTTGAAACTGAACCTGTAAATTGCCTAATACAACAAACCTGGAAATTTCAAACTTGGGTTGTCAATCGTTGTTTTAGACTCATTATAACTAACCATGTTTAAACGTTATATTAACTTACAAGCCAGAGCAGAAAAGGGTGTTTGCTCCACATATTCAAGGGTCGTCTACCAAAAGAAGTTTCGCGACTGGGTGTCAACCTGCGCGGATCTAAACAAAGTTGCAATCGATCAATCTGATATTTACAAAATTAATTCATGATGGCTTACCCTTTGATAACTGATATTCCATTGTCTTTGTCTCCTCCTCCCAGTACTTCCATTTCTTAATCTGATATGTGGTTAAAATCCTCCCAGTACTGTCCGAGCTTAGGCGGCGGGTAAATAGCCGGCTCCTCTTTGGAATTATTAGGGCTTTGCGGATACACTGCTTCGCTTGGGGGAGAAGGAGGAGGTGGGAGGTCAACGAGTTTCTACTCGAAGGTCGGAGATCTGGTGCCATTCTTTTGAGGCGAAGAACCGAATGCTGTGGTGCGGGCGACTATGTCGAGGAGGCGGTGGAGGTGGGCGATTTTGTTTTTTCAGAGCGGCTGAAATGAAAGCGTTGTGGAGGAATTAGTGAGAAGGAATTAGGGCATGGATGACTAAAGAATGCTTGTTTACTTTATTACCCCCACAACTTTTATTTAATTTCAATTTATCCAGATTTTCCAACACAAATATGCGTTAGCAATAAAAAAAAGTGTAAATGTGTTTTTGGTGACACATTTTTAGCTTAGCAACGGATATTGTTGTCATTAATCTACAACACAAATAAGTGTTGGTAATTGTAAAAATTAAGTGTCACGAAATGACTGTTTTGGTGTAGTGATATTTCTTTTGAATAACAAGTTGAATCAACAATGCGAAAATAATGCTTGGATTTCAGTTGCTTTCTCTCTCTCTAATTTTGAAAAGTATTACCATTATTATTATTTACACACCTAACTCGGATAAACTGAGGCCAAATATACCGATCATGCACCGCCTTTCGAACTTACGTGAGAAGGGTACAAAGCATGACAAGTGCATACACTTGCGTGTGAACACATGACTCTAGATGGTTATTTTTATTAAAAAAATTATTTACATACACCTAACTCAGATAAACTGAGGCCAGAAATACCAATCATGCACTGCCTTTCGAGCTTACGTAAAAGCGTGCAGAGCATGGCGAGTATACACACATGCGTGTGAACACCTGACTCTATGTGTTTATTTTTATAAAAGCCCCTTTTTCATTTTTGTTTGTTTATTTTTATGAAGAGAGAGTTTTACAATATCATCTTAGCACTACTAAACTTAGAAGATCAAATATGTTGTCGCCTTTACTTTAAATCAACCACTCATTAAACAAAGATTTCAAATAGAATATACTTCATAATTAACACACATGAACCTTCCTATATACTAGATAAACCATAGTTATTTGTAATCAAACTTTATTTTTATTTTTTGTTGAGAAAAATAAATTTTCAAAAATTTTGATTTAATAACCAAAAACATATACTTATCCTATAATGTTTCTTCAAAAGTAAATCAATATGCTAAAAAGAAAATTTGTTTTGGGATTTTTTTTTGAATTTTTGAAAGAAAATGAAAAATATAAACCATGAAAAATAAAAAATGGACATGAGAAACTCCCCCCTCCCCCCACACTTAATTTTTACTATGTCCTCATAGTTAATGCATAATATAATGAGTGTAACGGGGAAAAATATGTACATGTTTATAAAAGAGGACTAACATTTCTTACTAGATATAGTATGGCTTATGAAGAACTATGAGCTCCTCCTCTCGATCACTCGGCAATTCCAAATAAGGCTTTAAATGATGACCATCAATTTTGAAAATTGCTCCATCCTTGGGGTTTTGTATTTCTATGGCACCATGTGGAAAAACAGTTCGTACTACAAATGGTCCGGTCCATCTTGATTTTAGTTTTTCAAGGAATAAGTGAAGTCTAGAGTCATACAAAAGAACTTTTTAGTTTGGCGAAAATATTTTTCTTATGATAGACTTGTCATGAAGAACTTTTGTTCTTTCTTTGTAAATTTCTCGTTTTCGTACGCGTCATTCCTAATTTCCTCTAACTCATTGAGTTGCAATTTTCTGTTTTAGCCAGTTTTTCAAGATCAAAGTTTAACTTCTTCACCGCCCACAATGCTTTGTGTTCGATTTCAACTGGTAAATGGCATGCTTTCCCATAAAATAAACGAAATGGGGACATCCCAAGGTTAGTTTAAAAGCGGTACGATAAACCCAAAGCGCGTCAGTCAATTTCTAAGACCAATCTTTTCGATTTTTATTAACGGTTTCCTCCAAGATTTGTTTTATTTGTCGATTTAAAACTTCAACTTGACCACAAGTTTGAGGATGATACAGAGTGGATAACTTGTGGGTTATCGAGTATTTCTTCATTAGAGTTTCAAATGAACGATTACAGAAATGAGTTCCATTGTCGCTTATTATTGTGTAAGGTGTTCCAAACCTCGAAAAGGTATTTTCTTTTATGAATTTCACAACAACTTTATGGTCATTTGTTTTACAAGAAATGGCTTCAACCCATTTGGAGACATAATCAACAGCAAGAAGAATGTACAAATTTCTGAAAGAATTAGGAAACGGTCCCATAAAGTGTAACAACCCGAAATTTAATCCATAATAATTAATTCATTAATTAATTAAATAATAAATAACTTTGTGAAATTATCAGAATTGAGCCACGAGAGTTGCACCACTGTGTCCATGGTAATTTTCTGGTCAATTTCCATATATAGAACGTTAGAAACCGAGCTAATATGATCAAGTTACAAGATAAACAAAAATCAAAAGAAAATATTGGCTAAGTCGACCACCAGGTCGACCTAACCTCACCCTAGGTCGACCGGCCGGTCAACTTGGGTATAAGCGGTCGACTTGGCGTCAACTCGCCTCTGCTAATTACGAATGAACGTTCGTTCGTTCAAACATTCCAGAGGTTATTGATGATGTGTTTTGCATTCTTCTGACCAATCCAGTCTATCAATTTTTGCATCTGATGGCTCCTATTCAGCCCATGACGTGGTTGCATCCTACTCAATCCCCAAATCCAATGGTTCGAGATCCACTTCTACCCCAATAAATAGACCCCTAGACCACATTTTTTCTCATTCAAGGTTTTCTCCAATTGGGTTCACCTTTCTAGGAAGGACCCTAAACGAAATAATTTTTCCAAGGAGAAAATCATTATAAATTGAATTATTTTACAACTCCAAGTGGATCCAGGAAGAGCTTAGGACTGGAGGTGAGTGATTTTAATTATTTTAAGATTTCTTTAAGTAATTTAAAATAATAGAGTTTCCAATAGTTGTAGTTTTACTACAATTTTGGATTAGCCTTTTTATCAGTTTTAGATCTATTTTTCAGTCTTTTCCCTTTTAGTTATTCTTTTTCAGTTAATTATAATTTATTACCTGCTAAGTATAGCTTTTTATTTATTTACAGTTTATTTACAGTATTTAAGTTTATTTTCTGTTATTCATTTCTTATTTACATCTTTTCGACGTTTTGGATTTTATGCAAGCGTCTATTCTCTTCTTCCTCCTTTTCTTCATGTATGGATTAGAATAAATTAAATGCGAATGTGAATTATATAAGTTAGAATATTGAGTGAAGAAAATAAGATGTAAATTATAAAGACTGTAATAAATAATGGAACTGGACTGTAATTAAATGGAAATGGACTGAAATTATGCCTAATTATGATTAGAATTGGACTAATTAATTGGCTAAGTTATAATGTAGAATTATAACTAAAACAAATTAAAAGATGAAAGAAGCTTATTTTCACACTTAGACCTTGGGTTAAGTAATAAGCATGATTATAACGTAGGTTATAATTAGAAAAAGAATAGAATATGGCTTATTTTAAGACGGGATAAACTAATAAGCGTAGAAAGTAAAGATTATAATAAAGGCTTATTTAAATAATTTATCTAAGTTAATAAGCAAAGATGAAAGTAGAACATGTACCATATAACATTCTCTATTAGACAAAACGGTGTTTCACATTAGCCTGAAGTGAGATGAGGGCACGCTTATGCTAAGAATGGTAGTAATTGGTCAAATAGAAGTCCAAATCACCGGGAATTTGGATAAGGGGCGCAACTAGATATTGTTTGGATGACGGGCCAGTACCCACAGCATTTCCCCTATAGTTTCTATGGGTACACGGTGAACTCACATTAGCCTGAAGTGAGATGAGGGGCACACTTATGCTGGAGTTTGAGGTAATAAGAAGACCCAATAAGTGGAGCAAAAGGTAGCATGGGCATGGTGGCAGTTACGCATGCGACTTCCATTCTGGTGCTCAGTAATCGCTATGAGTTCCAAGTGCTTAGTATGGGTATCTTTCGTAGACAACATTGCCTTCTTTGTAGTGAGCTATATATGTCATTCGGATCCACAGTGGGTGCTTTGTGCATTTTTCCTAGATATCATTGGTTGTCGTATAAGGAGTTATATAACATCTGGTCCGCAGTAAGGTCTATGGAGTAGCAGGCTGATCAAAAAGGGTAGAACTAGGGTTACATCCCAATTACAGGATTAGGAATTCAGCCTATTCAAAGTAGAAATCAAGGACAAGTGCAAGCAATCAAAGTTAACCTATCTTATCAATTGTAATAGTTTAATCGTATTTTCCAGTTTATTTCTTTCCTATTTCCTTTGTTTCCTTTTGTATATACTAGAACTATTGAAGAGTCTATTACCTTTACTTTGGTTAAATATTCTTGTAGTTACTATCATTCACCAGACTTTTAGTCTAACGCACTCCTCTTTCCCCCCCATAGGCAATCAAGGAAGAGGGCAGTAAGTTGTAGTTGCTAAGAGGCTTCTTGGAGAAGATTTCTACCATGTATTTCCTATATTCTAGCTTTAGCTTTTTCTATGTACTGGCTTATTATGAGGGATATTATGTACTCTGATTTCTGAGACTATGAGTTTTTATGGGACATCTTGGGTTTTGAGACATATATGTGTATTTGGTATTTGATTTATGAAACAATTATGAAGTCTTGTTTTAAAATAAGTTATTATCTTAGTTTCCGCTGTTTTTACTTATTTTTGTCTTGTGAATCTTAGTCGTTGTTAGTTTCAATTATACCTACAATGCACCACGCCTTTTAATGTGTCATTTTGGGTATATTAAGGGGTGTGGGGTGTTACACTTGGTATCAGAGCCAGGTTGTAGGATTCCTAAAATTTTATTTTTAAAAGTAAAAGTATTTTCCAAAATAACTTCTTTTAAAAAGTATTTTTCAGAAAAGAACTCCTTAAAATAGTTTTTTAGTATAAAAGAGTTTTTATAAAAATCAAAGTCTAGTGCAATCTTCTTTCAATTCTTTCAAGCCTAAATTCTTTTTTCTTTGCATAGAATGGCTGACTTGTTCCTTAGAGCTACGGTACCAGAGGTACAAGGGAAAGTGCCCCATACAACACCAGTAGGCGGAAATCCCTTTAATCCACCTACATCATCCCGTTTTTCTGAGCTAGTATAGAAGGCAGAATGTTTTCTAGCATGGAGGATTCCGAAGAGACTCGGGTTAGTTTTGAGAATATGGAGCAAAGGTTTAGGCAGTTAGGTCTGGAGGACCCAGAGTGTTCAACCTACATCTTGGCAGCAGAAGAGGGAGCTTGAGAAGGTTCCTACAAGCTCTAAGAAGCAGTGGAAGGATAAGGACAAGAGGAAAGAGGGAGGACCTCAGAAGCGAATCAAGAAAAGTGGGAAATGTAAGCGTTGTAGAATGACGAGTCATTATGCAAGAGACTGTAAGAAGGCACGAATGAAGGGGAGGCGTTTCAATTGTGGATAGCTTTGTCACTTTAGTAGGATTTGTCCTTAGAAAACGGGGCAGGCAGCGAGTGCACCTTGAGCACCGATTCAGACTTTGGGTACAATACCTTCCAGCGGCAAACCAAATCAAGGTAGGAAATTTTGATTTCTATTTCTGATTTTCCCATTTGGACTCTTTTCGATTCTGGAGCATCACACTCTTTTATCTCTAGTTTTCTTGTGGGTTGTTTGCACTTAGACATTTCTTTAGTAGTAGACCCCATCTTTGTTTCAAACTCCATAGGAGGATCGGCACTCTTGTCTATGGTGTTCAGGGGTTTGAAAATTTTTATCCTAGGCATAGAATTTGACTGTGACGCCTATGTTTTGGGATTTTCGGGGTATGGGATTATTTTGGGAATGGATTGGCTATCCATATATGGAGCTATATTAGATTGCGAGAGGAGAGTCATTAGACTAGAGACATGCATCAGTAGGACTCTCGAGATTTCTTGCGACCTACAAGGGTCAGTTGTGTTAAGCATCCTTTATTCCCTCGATTCATCATCATCAGAGTTAGATTCGGTTCCTATCGTCAGAGATTTTCCAGACATCTTTGAGGAGGTTAGGGGACTATCCCTTGAGAGAGAGATTGACTTCAGGATTTATTTTGCTAGCCAGTGGCATTACCCGTAGGGCATATGGCGCCTAGGGAAAGGAAGGGATTGAGCAAGCAGATCCATGAGCTTTTGAGAAAGATTTCATAAGAAGGAAAATGTCGGAATAGGGAGCGCCAGTTGTCTTTGCTAGCAAAGCAGGTGGTTCTCTTCGACTTTGCATTGACTATAGATAATTGAATAAGCTCACAAAGAAGAACCATTATCCACTCTCTAGGATAGATGATCTTTTCGACCAGTTAGTTGGCTCTTTAGTATTTTTCCAGCTTGATTTAGCCACTGGATTCCATCAGCTTAGGTTCGCTGATGATAGCATAGATAAGACTACATTTAGGACACCCGATGGATTCTTTGAGTGATTGGTTATGTCTTTTGGGCTAACCAATGTCCCAGCCTATTTTATAGATTTGATGAACCATGTTTTTAGAGATGTACTAAAATAAAGTTTGGGGTGGTATTCGTTGTCAAAATTTGTGTGTTTTCCAAGAAGTATGGGAGAGCATGTTATTCGTCTAAAGGAGGTTCTTTGTACGCTTCGTGTTCGTCAGTTGAAAGCAAAGTTCTTGAAGTATCACTTTTTGCATAAGGAAGCGTGTTTCTTGGGGCATAGTGAATGTCTACACATAGAATAAGTTTGATAAACGGTTTTGTACATTTAGGTTCAGACTATGGAAACCCAAAGAGAGGTAGGCAAGGATTGGAGATGTACAATAGAAAAGGAGAAAAACCACATGTAGATAATTACAGAAATTATAATTGTTTCATATAAGTGGATTTAACGGTAGTACCTTAGAATAAATCTAACAGAAGACTTTAGTAAGGAAATGGGATTTCCAAGATTTAAGAAAAGTACTCCTAGGTTAGTAAGGACAAAATCCACTTTATTCAACAAAATGAGATTTTTGAAATTTAAAAAGTGGAAAATAAATGTAATTGATAGAATTGAAATTTTTCATTGTTAACATTTTCTTTTAGAAAATAAATATGGGGTTTTTGAAGAATGGTATAAAATTTAAGTTGGTTTTTATATAATGAAAAATTGGAATTCTTTTTGAAGAATTATGGAGTGTGTGTGTGTGTGTGTATATATATATATATATATATATATATATAATTCACTAGTTTCATTGTAAGTAAACAAAGATTTTAAACATAAAAACCTAGAGTGTATCAAGTATCGAAAACGTAGATTACAACTTTTATTGTTGTAATAAATGTTTTCGTGAAAAATAAGTGGAGCATAGGCTATAACACTATTGTTATAGTAAGTGACTCCCAAGAGAAATATTTTTACATAGGTATATGAGATTTATTGGTATTTATTTAATTGAATCCATACACTAGTATTGTTGGGTCGTAGTAACGGTGGTTTACGCAACATCCGTTTTAACCCAAATAGAAACATATTTTAAAGGATAATTTATAAGTATAGAAAAAAATGGTTTGTAAAGTACATTTATTATTTTTAACAAGTATAAGGAAGTGTTTTTGCAGTTATGGAAATATTAAAACAGTTTTGAAGATGAGTTTTTCTGAAAGGGAAATGCGTAAGTTAGATATTAGAAAATATATATCATGGAAGAATATAAATTAAACATACTTTAATCTATTGGAATGAAAAGAATAATGGTATAATTTTCTATGAAACCAATAAAAATGTTTTGTGTAAGTTATATGGAATACGTGAAAGAGATGTACAAGATATGGGAAGCACCATATTATGTATAGCCTGTTTCGAAAAATATAAAATAAGTTCCTTGTAATTTCACATAAACATGAAATCCACTTTTAGAAGGTTCATAGAAGATTTTAGCATTAATAATTTCTCATAGGAGAAAGTAGTTCTAATACATTAAGGTATGAGACCATTAAGTTTAATAAGAAGATGTTTTGAAAACACATAAGGATATTTTAAAGATATTTTAAAAGAAAATGGTTTGTTGTAAAAGTAAATAAGTTTTTGGAAATGAAAAACTTAATAAAAGTAGAATTTGAAAATTCAAATTTTAATAGAAAACTGAAAAGGTCTTTAAAAGAAAACGAGGAATAAGCTTTGGACTTAGAATTTGAAAGTTTCCCCCTCTAAGTTGGGAAATAATGTTAAGCAACCAAGTATTTTTGAATTTAATAGAAACTCAAAAATAACACTTTTTAAAGACAAAGATTTTGGGATTTGATGTTTTAAAAATTTAGAAACCTTAATTTTTAAAATGGAACTATAAACGCCGAACCAAACTCCTAAATATGAAGTAGATAGGAATCATTTCCTAGGTGTAACGGAAAGGGGTAAGGCTACAAAGAAGACAACAGTAATTACTTTAGGAAGTAATAATAGAGTTTCCGTAGAGTGTATAGGACCCTAATGAGAACCTAGGAATGTTGATTCATGTGAGCAGACTAAAGAAGAACAGTAAAATGGAGTTAGTAAAATTGTGGGACACACATGGTTGAGAATGGATATTATTTATTTTGGAGGAACTTGGGAAAACATCTTTCTTTAGTGGAATTCACATAAGATAGTAGTTCTCAAGCTAGCATTAGAGTGGCACCTTTTGAAACTCTTTATGAAAGACCGTGCAAGTCGCCTTCACGTTGGATAGGGTCTACAGAGGCATTGCCTTGGTTTTGACATAGTTAAGAAGACTTCGAGGAGGACGAATTTTGAATTCACACTCCTTTGATAATAAGTTTTTAGAATTTCCAATTTCCATGTTTAGTTTTGAACAGGTTCTTTCCTTTATTATCCTTTGGGAGGGTAGAACTTAGGACTTAACCTATGGATGGTAGGATTTGATGTAAACATGTTAATAGAACATGTTATGAATGATGTATGCTAGTGATTGCAAGTGTTTGCTAGTGGATGCTAATGGACGCATATAGGTACATTAGGCACTACTATTCTTTAAGGATCGGCCTAACTAGGACACTAGAGCATATGCATATGGATGTGTGCGCGTTTTATTCTATTTTCCATGGTTGCTATAAATGGATGATTTTCACATGGTTGTTGCATTTGGATGATGTTTGTAGCACGCATATAGAATTATCAGTTATCATTAGGAAATTTTTGCATTTATTTGGATACATGGCACGGACATGATTGCATAAAAGGAGGTCAACTAAATTAGTGGACCACCTAATCTTTTGCATTAGACAGTGACATTTACACTACACTAATTGCATAAGTATCATAAATTGCATTAGAAAAAAAACTTAAGGACAATGGATGAATGGTTGATGATTGAGTAGTTGGTTGTAGAATTGGATGAAAACATTTAGTACAATCTTTTATCCTTAGAGATTTCGGGACGAAATCCCTTAAGGAGGAGAGAATGTAACAACCCAAAATTTAACCCATAATAATTAATTCGTTAATTAATTAAATAATAAAATAACTTTTTGAAATTATCAGAATTGAGCCACGGGAGTTGCACCATTGTGTCCGTGGTAATTTTCTGGTCAATTTCCATATATAGAACGTCAGAAACCGAGCTAATAAGAACAAGTTACAAGATAAACAAATATATATATATATATATATATATATATATATATATATATATCGGCTAGGTTGACCAACAGGTTGACCTAACCTCACCCTAGATCGACCGGTCGGTCGACCAGGGTATAGGGGCGGTCGACCTAGCGGTCGACCCACCTCTGCTAATTATTAACGAACGTTCGTTCGAACGTTTCAAAGGTTATTGATGACCTGTTTTGCATTCTTCTGACTAATCCGGTCCATCTATTTTTGCATCCGATGGCTCCTATTCAGCCTATGACGTGGTTGCATCCTATTCAATCCCCAAATCCAACAGTTCGAGATCCACTTCTACCCCTATAAATCGATCCCTAGACCTAACACTTTTTCTCATTCTAGGTTTTGTCCAATTGGGTTCGCCTTTCTAGGAAGGACCCTAAACGGAATAACTTTTCCAAGGAGAAAATCATTATAAATTATTATTTTACAACTCCAAGCGGATCCAGGAAGACCAAAGGAAGAGCTTAGGATCGGAGGTGAGTGATTGTAATTATTTTAAGATTTCTTTAAGTAATTTAAAATAATAGGGTTTCCAATAGTTGTAGTTTTACTACGATTTTGGAATAGCCTTTTTATCAGTTTTAGATCTATTTTTCAGTCTATTCCCTTTAAGTTATTCTTTTTTAGTTAATTATAATTTATTACTACGCATAGCTTTTTATTTATTTACAGTTTGTTTATAGTATTTAAGTTTATTTACTGTTATTTATTTCTTATTTACATCTTTTTCGACGTTTTAGATTTTATGCAAGCGTCTATTCTCTTCTTCCTCCTTTTCTTCGCGTATGGATTAGAATAAATTAAACGTGAATGTGGATTATATAACTAAGAATATTGAGTGAAGAAAATAAGATGTAAATTATAAAGACTGTAATAAATAATGGAACTGGACTGTAATATAAATCGAATTGGACTGAAATTATGCCTAATTATGATTAGAATTGGACTAATTAATTGGCTTAGTTATAACGTAGAATTATAACTAAAAAAAAGAAAAAGATGAAAGAAGCTTATTTTCACACTTAAACCTTGGGTTAAGTAATAAGCATGATTATAACGTAGGTTATAATAAGAAAAAGAACAGAATGAGGCTTATTTTAAGACTTGGGATAAATTAATAAGCGTATAAAGTAAAGATGATAATAAAGGCTTATTTAAATAATTTATCTAAGTTAATAAGCAAAGATGAAAGTAGAACCTGTACCATATAGCATTCCCTATTAGACAAAACGGTGTCTAACATTAGCCTGAAGTGAGATGAGGGCACACTTATGCTAAGAATGGTAGTAATTGGTCAAATAGAAGTCCAAATCATGGGGGATTTGGATAAGGAGCGCAACTAGATATTGTTTGGATGACGGGCCAGTACCAACAACATTTTCTTTATAGTTTCTATGGACACACGATGATCTCACATTAGCCTGAAGTGAGATAAGGGGCACGCTTATGCTGGAGTTTGAGGTAATAAGAAGACCCAATAGGTGGAGCAAAAGGTAGCATGGGCATGGTGGCAGTTACGCATGTGACTTCCATTCTGGTGCTCAGTAATCGCTATGTGTTCCTAGCGCTTAGTATGGGTGTCTTTCTTAGACCGCATTGCCTTCTGTTTAGGGAGCTATATATGTCATCCGGATCCATAGTGGGTGCTTTGTGCATCTTTCGTAGATACCATTGGCTGCTGTGTAGGGAGTTATATAGCATCTGGTCCGCTGTAAGGCCTATGGAGTAGCAGGCCGATCAAAAAGTGTAGAATTAGGGTTACATCCTAATTACAGGATTAGGAATTCAGCCTAATCACAGTAGAAATCAAGGACAAGTGCAAGAAATCAAAGTTAACCTATCTTATTAATTGTAATAGTTTAATCGTATTTTCCAGTTTATCTCTTTCCTATTTCCTTTGTATATGCTAGAACTATTAAAGAGTCTATTACCTTTACTTTGCTTAAAGATTCTAGTAGTTACTATCATTCACTGGACTTTTAGTCTGACCCACTCATCTATTTTCCCTTTTTCCCCCCCATAGGCAATCAAGGGAGAGGGCAGTAAGCTGTAATTGCTCAGAGGCTTCTTGGAAAAGATTTCTACCATGTATTCCTTTATTCTAGCTTTAGCTTTTTCTGTGTACTGGCTTATTATGAGGGATATTATGTACTCTGATTTTTGAGACTATGAGTTTTTATGAGACATCTTGGGTTTTGAGACATATATGTGTACTTGGTATTTGACTTATTTGATTTATGAAACAATTATGAAGTCTTGTTTTCAAATAAGTTATTATCTTAGTTTTCGTTGTTTTTACTTATTTTTGTCTTGTGAATCTTAATCTCTGTTAGTTTCAGTTATACCTACAACGCACCACGCCTTTTAATGTGCCCTTTTGGGTATATAAGGGGTGTGGGGTGTTACATAAAATCAATACCCCAAACGTCAATAATTTCGACCATAAGAATGCGATTCAAAGGCATCATGTTTCTTCAAGAGATTATTCCTAACAATTGGCAGCAATCGCAAGTATTACAAAACCCAAATGCATCTTTAAAAAGCGTAGGCTAGTAAAAACCACATTGAAGCACCTTTTCTACGGTTTGCTTCAGAATGAAGTGACCATAACAAGTTTGGTCATGACAAAACTAAAGAACACTCTTGATTTCACAATCTTGAATGCAATATCGAATTTAGTCGGAACAGTATTTAAACAAGTATGGATCATCCCAATAAAAGTACCTTACTTGGGAAAGAAATTTGTATTTATCTTGTTTCGACCAAAATGAAGGAGTTTCCTTAGTGACTAGATAGTTCACTATGTCTGCATACCATGGATTGATGGAAACAGAAAGGAGTTGTTCATCAGGAAAGTCCTCGTTGATCGGTAAAGAAGATGGTGCGTTTGGAAGATATGATAGATGATCGACGATGACATTGTCAGATCCTTTTTGTCTTTGATCGTAAGGCCAAATTCTTGGAGTAACAGGATCCAACGGATCAAACGAGACTTAGCATCCTTTTTAGCGAAAAGGTATCTAAGAGCGGAGTGGTCAGTGTAACAGTGATGTGTGAGCCAATCAAATAAGGTCGGAAATTATCGAGCACAAAGACTACCGCTAGAAGCTCTTTTTCAGTGGTCATGTAATTGAGTTGAGAATCATTTAGAGTCATACTAGCGTAGTAGATGACATGAAGAATTTTGTTGATGTGTTGTCCTAAGACAGCACCAGCTGCAAAGTTATAAGCATCACACATTATTTCAAAGGGAAGATCCCATTACGTAAGCAAATGATGGGAGCGGAAATGAGTTTCGTTTTTGAGACATTCGAAAGCAGAAACACAGTAAGAATTAAAGTCGAATGGAACTTCTTTTATAAGAAGAGTTGTAAGCGGTCGAGAAATTTTACTTAAGTCCTTCACAAAGCATCGATAGAACTCAGCGTGTCCAAGAAATGACCGAATGTCCTTGATCGATTTGGGAATGGGTAGATTCGCAATTACATCAACTTTCGCTTTATCTACCTCAATGCCTTTGTTTGAAATGACATGCCCAAGGATAATGCCATGTTTGACCATGAAATGGCATTTTCCCCAATTTACCATTAAGTGTTTGTTCTTGCATCGATTCGGAACCAACTCTAGATGGTGTAAGCACTCGGAAAAAGATTTCCAAAGATAGAAAAATCGTCCATAAATACTTCAAGAAAGCGTTCAATCATGTCGGAAAAGATGCTGACCATGCATCTTTGAAAAGTATCAGGAGCATTGCAAAGGCCAAAAGGCATACGTCCATACGCAAAAGTGCCAAAGAGACACGTGAAAGTTGTTTTTTCTTGATCTTCGGGAGTGATTGGAATTTGGTTATAACCGGAATAATCATCAAGAAAGCAATAGAATTAGTGGCCAGCTAATCATTCAAGCATTTGGTCGATGAAAGGAAGAGGAAAGTGATTCTTACGTGTTGCAGAATTTAATTTTCAATAATTAATGCAAAAACCCTAACCCATTTGAGTACGAGTTGGAATGAGTTCGTTTGAGTCGTTCTTGATAATGGTAAGTCCAGACTTCTTAGGCACGACATGAATTGGGCTAACCCATGAACCGTCAGAGATTAGGTATATGATTCTGTTATTGAGTAGTTTCAGAATTTCATCACGAATCGCATCCATCATTTTTGGGTTAAGCCTTTGTTGCACGTCATGAACAGGCTTGGCACCTTCAATTAGATGGATGGGATATTGAACAAGAGCAGAACTAATTCCCTCTATATCGGTGATCGACCATCCAATTTCTTCTTTGTTTTTTGATAGAATTGAAAGAAGGGAAGCTTCTTGATCAAGAGAGAGAGATGAAGAGATTATGATGGAAAATGTTTCGTTGTCACCTAAGTATGCGTACTTAAGGTGATCGGGCAGGGGTTTAAGGTCCAACCTCGAGGGTTGCTCAATCAAAGAATTTGGTTGAAGTTTTGATTCAATGGTAAGTGGTTCAAACAAAAGCGTAATTTCAATTTGTTAGGCTCATTTTGAAACAATTGTTCATATTCGGTCTCGCATTCTTGGTTTAGGTTAACTATTTTGTTATCAAAATTTTCTTGAATGAAGCTAACTTCCAACGTTTGGTCATGTGGTTCGTTCAATTGATTTTCAAGATTGAAAATGTTAAGATCCAAAGTCATGTTTCCAAAAGAAATTTTCATCGAACCGTTTCTACAATTGATTAAAGCATTTGAAGTAGCCAAGAAAGGTCGACCTAAAATCAATGGAATTTGACTCATCGGATTATTCGCAGGTTGAGTCTCCAAAACGATAAAATCGAAGGGGAATATAAATTGACCGATTTTGATGAGTACGTCCTCGATTTCTCCCACGAGTTTCTTTATCGAACGATCGACAAATTGAAGAGTTACTTTTGTCGGTTTTAGTTCACCCAAGCCAAATTATTGGTAAACTGAATAAGGAATCAAATCGACACTCGCACCCAAATCGAGTAAGCATTTGTCAATCGTTTTGTCTCCTATCGTGCACGAGATCGTTGGACTTCCAGGATCATTGTATTTAACAAGAATTGATTGGGACAAGACTTCGTGAAGTCCAGCGGCTAAGAAAACTTTCTTAGGCACATGAGTGTATTGTTTTTTGAGTACACAAGTCCTTGAGAAACTTAGCATAAGTTGGGACTTGTTGAACGATATCAAGAAGCGGAATGTTAACTTTGACTTTTTTTAAAATTTCTAATGCCTTTTCCATTTGGTCAGAGTGTTTCTTGGGTTGAAGACGATGTGGAAATGGAACACGATACTCAGTTTGTGGGTCTACTTGAGTAGAAGAAGAATTTGGAGTGGAATTTGATTCGATGTTTTGCTCAATGTTTTGTTCAGATTCGTTTGTTGTTTTAGAAGTGTTGAGAGGGGTTTCCGATAAATCTTTTGGATTAACAATTTGATTATCGATTTTTTTACCGGAATGCAAAATTGTGATAGCATTCATTTGGGTTACGTTGCTATCTTGAACTACATGAGCTTGATTCGAATTCGTGTTTTGATTTCTGGGATTTGAAACTGGCTTAGTTGGGAATGTGCCTCGTTTATGTTCACTTACAGATGTGGCTAATTGACTCATTTGCATTTCATGTTTAGCAATAGATTGACTCGTATTCTGCATGTACGAGGTTAACAAATTTTGCAAATTTCTGTTGGATTGGAGGCTTTGAGTGGTTGCCTTAGCCAAAGTTTCAAGACTTTTCTTAAGTGAACTTAATCGTTTATCGTCTTGGGGAGCAAATGATTGTTGCGATTGATTTTGAGATGGACCCACAAAATTTGGTTGAAAATGATTGGGT
Source organism: Allium fistulosum (assembly GCA_030737815.1). Classification (NCBI taxonomy): domain Eukaryota; kingdom Viridiplantae; phylum Streptophyta; class Magnoliopsida; order Asparagales; family Amaryllidaceae; genus Allium; species Allium fistulosum. The sequence continues at coordinate 1,533,939,134 of CM060902.1, forward strand.
TGAAAGGGAGGATTTGAAGCATTATTCGAAAATGCTTGAAAATTGGGACAAATCAAATTCATGTTGGAATTATATTGGTTCTAAGCAAAGTTTGGATGATTTCTCCAACCAGGATTGTACGTTGGAGAAAATGGGTCATTCTTAACCTTATTGAAAGCATTGAGTTGTTCGACCGAATTAGGGCACTGATTGGTTATGTGATTCAGATCGTTACATTTATAACACATGGGTTGGGAAGCTTGGTTCATTTAGTTGGATGAGAAAACATTGTCGAATTTATTAATCATTACATCGATTTTAGCTTCCAAAGCCAAAGATGATCCTGTTGAGTGTGCGCTCGATCATGAGTAAATTGATTTTTTGTTAGAACATTCCCATTAGGATGACTTTTCGGCTAGGCTTTCAAGAAATTGCCAAGCATCATCATGATGTTGGGCGAGAAAATTTCCTTGGCACATTGATCCAAGCATGGTTCGTGAGCTGTTTTCAACTCCATCGTATAAGATTTGGCAGAGAGTCCATTTTTCGAGATTATGATGTGGACATTTTATCAAAAGCTCTTTAAATCTTTCAAAATATTTTCCAAAAGGTTCGCTCCTGAATAGATAAAAATTCACAATTTTGTTTCAGATTTTAGTTGTTTTTTCCAAGGGGTAGAACTTTTTTAAGAAAACTTTAACGAATTCTTCCCAAGTTTTGATCGATTATGATAAGTTGTACAACCATTTTTCCACATAATCAGTAAGAGAAAATGGAATTAATCAGAGTTTGATTTCGTCATCGCAAAGTTTTTGGAGTTTAATGGTTGCGCAAACATGTTCGAATTTTGTTAAGAAAATGTAAGGGTCATTGTGTTCAAAATTGCCAAATTTTGGGAGCATGGCAATATGGTTTGAATGGATTTTGAAGTGATTACCCGTAGGGGCTGATAAAGTGATACAAGAAGGAGTAGAAACTCTATCAGAAAAGATTCTATCCATGAGAGTTTGAGGGGCATTTTCGTTTGCCATTGCAAAAGGATCATTTGTTCAAGTTAACAATTCGTTGTTGCGTCACGAGTCCAAATATTTTTTGTTGTGTCACGAGTCCAAGTACTCATGCACAAGTGAAAGTCAATGAAAGAAAGAAATAAGAATTGAGTTTAAGAGAAAGAAGCGAGGTTTAGAAAATGAAGTGAAATTTTTTTTTAAAGGAAGAAAAGTATTTACCAAAAAGGATTTATTTTTCAAAAGGAAGATTGATTTTTGTTTTTTTTTTGGGATTTTTTATTTTTCAATTTTTTTATATGTTTTTTGTTTTTTTAGTTTTAGTTTTAGTTTTTGAAAATATAATCTTTTTTTGGATTTTTTGTTTTTCTAATAAAAACTTGTTTTTAGATTTTAGATTTTGTTTGAAATATTTCAAAGGAAAAGATTTTAAAAGATTTTTTTGGATTTTGGATTAAATAAGAACTAAGTTAAGTAAAATGTAAAACAATTTTTTTAGTTTTGGATTTTGTTGTTTTTTTTAAATATGCATGAACTAATGCAACTAAATGAATGTAAGGACTTAATTATAAATTTTCTGTCATTAGTAGCTCCTAACCCAAAATTGTATAATCACACTTTGTCTTAATCCAATAAGATAGTTCTTATCCAGGTAACAGACAGGAGTTATCAATGCACCACGAATCACCATAGCAATGCAACCGAAGATTTAAGTACCTTCAGAGAAACAATCACTATAATACTTACGAATCACCGTAATATTTATATATGATTATTGCTCTGTCGTAGCCTAGATACCAAGAATATAAACTATCGAAAGAAGACAACTTTTCAAGATACAATTAAACCCTAAGTGAGCTCGTGACTCCCTTAAGTCCAATGTCTAATCGTTATTATTAGTCAGATTCTATTATGAAATGCAACTTGTGGGCCAAGGAAAGGGTGATGAAATCTCTCACCTTATATGGATTTGGGTGTTGCCTTTAGAAAACAAAATAAAATGATATGAATGCAAAACAGAAAATAAAAGTGAATCAACAATGCAACTACGAATGAAATTTGATTTTTATTTTCAAACTTTTTAAAAAAAATGCAAGCAACCAACAATACAAACTGAAAATAAAAACAAGAGATAAGGGCACGATATCAGAGCATGCAGAATTATTAACAATTTATTTTATAGCGACAATTTTTTTATAAGCAGGCAAAGCAATTTTTTTAGCAAGCATAGTGAACTAGCAAGCGATTCTTTCTTTTGATTTTCTGCTTTTGCAACCTGAAATTTAAAAAGGAGATGAAAATTTTAAAAAATATTAAATAAGAGAAACAAAGATAAATTTCTTTTAAGAAAAACAAGGAAAGATATATTATTATTATTTTTAAGGAAAATAAAAATTAAATGAAAACGAAGACAAATTTTTTTTTAACGGCAGTTGGATTTTTTTAATTTTTGGTTCAAAACACACACAACAAACTAAACAGTACCCAAATTCACACAAAAAAAAGAAACTAACTAGAATTATTCAAACTGAACAAAGCAGCTCATAACCCAAACCAAAACACAACTAAAACAAAACAAACCCGACCCAAAATCCAAACATAAATGTCACCTAAATCTCAAATTTCACCCCAAATTTCAGCAAATCAAAATGAATTTCCAATTGTGGTTGCACTTACTAAATTTGGGTCATAATGTAGTAGGGGGTATTGCGAATTCGCGATTGGGAATTTGCGAATTGTGAAGGCAGTGTAGTAGGGTTGCTGGCGATGGAGAAGTGGCAACGAGCAGGTTGATGGTGAGGATTGTTGCTTTCGAATTATATACATAGAATGTTGAAGTAGTTATGGTAGGAATGGGAGTTGCTAATGGCAGAATAAGGAGATGGTGAAGGTTATTTGATGGAACTGTTTTGTTAGTAAGTATGCTGTGATGTGTGAAGTTAGTTGTGGAAAGATTATGCAGGTATATGCTTGTGGCAGTTGATAGTAAGTATGCAAGGAAGTGAAGGTTCGTAATGTTGGTGATGGTTGGCTGCAGCGGTCAGTGAAGTGGTTGATGGTTGATCTCTGGTGGGGATTGGGTGGAGTTGGCTGTGACAGAGGTTATGGCAGATGTAGCTGTTGTTGTTGAAGATGAAGTAGGTTGTGTGCGGCAGGAAGAAGGCAAGTGGTTGGTAGTATGGCAATGGAGAATGGTTATTACTTAGTGAAGTGCTGATGTTGCTCAGTGAGTGGTATGTGATGAATGATGTTTGTAAAGGAATGGTGGGTATTATGAAAGGTAGCAGAGGTGTGGGATGGTAGTTCGGGGAGAGGGGAGTTGAACTATGTTGCTGCAGCAGTGTTTGTATGTTGTTTGAGGGGTTGTAGTGCGAACAACAAGGAATGTTGCTGCATTGTTGAGTGTGGATGAAGGCAGTATATGGTGGATGTTGTAGTAGGCAGTATACGGTTTAAGTTGAAGTGGAAGTTGTTGTTTTAAGGTTGTTGAAGTTTGATGATGACAGAGGTAGTTGATGGTCTGGAGTGGAAGGTGAGTAGGTATGTAAGTTGTAGGATGGAAGAGTAGATGGGGTGATCAAGGCAAGGGGAATAACAGGGTTAATGGTTGCAGTTGATGTTGAAGTTTGCAGTTTTGTAAGGTGACAGAAGGGAGGTGGAGGAGGGTGTGATGTTTGTGAAAGAGAGGTGGGTTGCTGAAGTAGGTTCTGTGTGGATTATGTTGCAGGTGACAGTGGCAAGGCAGTGGGATCGGTTGGGTTTGGATGGTTTGGTTATGATGGAGGTTGAGCAGAACAGAGATGAATACCAGTACACAAAGTTTGTATGTGTGCACAGTGACGTACACAGAGATGTGCATAGTTGTAGAGGTCTGATGATGGTGATGGAATGAGGAGGATGGTGGCAGTTTTGAATATGGTTGTAGTTGGGTAAAGTGGACTCTCAAGTGATGGTGAAGGCAGTAATTTGAAGGCAGCTTGGGGTTGATGGAGGTTTTGGTAGACAGTTGTAATGAGGATGAAATGTTTGCATAGAAGTGGAGGAATGTAAGGAGATGAATATGTGCATGTTGAACTTGATGTATGTGAACTGGATGTATGGTGGAGTTATGACAGTAAAGTGATGGTTGCATTGTGTGGTATGAAGTGGAGATGCGATGATGTAGTTATATAACTGTGCAATATGACCGTGCACAGGGTTGTGGAGGGAGGTAGATGTGGAGAGGGGTTATGTGAAGTGGATGGCTGAGATGGTTGGTTTGTTGACAGTTAGGAATAACGTGATGTGACAGTATTGTTGTGCACAGAAATGAACAGAGGTAGGGGTTAATTTGTGGTAGGCGGGCGACATTATTTGTAAAAAAAAATGTAAATGCAAATGAAAATTTGTAAAATTAAAACAGAATGTAAATGTAATGCAAAAAAGTAAAATATTTTTGTTTTGAAAGTATGTATCTTTTTTTAAATAGAATTGCAAATGCAAATAGAAAAACAACAAGCACACAAATCAAATTAAAGCAAATCACATTACAAACACACAAAGTAAAATATTCTTTTTTTTAATGCAATTTAACACACAAGATTAACACACAATAAAATCAAACAAAAATAATTCGAAAAACAGAAATAAAATCAAATTGCAATTCCCCGACAACGGCGCCAAAAATTTGTTTAACAACAAATTTTCTATTTGTTATAAAATCGCCAAAAAATGTAATAAAAATAACCGCAAGTACACGGTGTACAACTTTAGTATGTGGCGAGTACGAGTCGATCCGTAGGGAATTGAATTAATTTAAATTCTTCTCAATCAAATTAACCCAAAGTTTAAGTTGTTTTAAGCTAAAAATGTAAAAACTAACTAAAACAAAGTGAATAAAAATATGAGATTAAAAGACAATTTACGGCCAAATCCATTCTTATACTTTCACATAAATCAACACAAAATCAATCTATGATCTCTCATTTTAATCAAAGTAGAATTAGTGATTTATTTATCATAAGTATGGTCTATTTATGTTATTAATTAACATAACTTAAACTATCAAACTTTAATACAACAACTAAAACCACTTTGTTAAATGTCATGAAAATGAATATGAAACTAAAACAAAATCTATTTTAAGCATGATCTAGTAACTATTTTTAATTAGCAACATAGATTATCAAATTTTGATTTTATTTTAATTCCATGATCAAAATCACTTAGTTAGATGTTAATGTAAATTGTGTTTATATTTGAGTACGAATAGCTTGTTTGTGATAAACAACATAGGCTATCAAATTCACTAATAAACTTACATTAACAACTAACTATCCATGAAGCATAAAAAGAGATCATAAATAATTAGAATATGTTGAGTTTACATAATTTAAGAGAGCTTCATTACCTCTAAATTGAAGGAATTTAGCTTCTCATTTTTGTTATCATTTCAACACATGTAAATTTCAACATAGAAAAGCAAGCAAAATAAGAGCTAATTAAAATAAAAAGAGATCTAAACCACTTGCATAAAAATAAAACTAATTGCAATGAAAAGAAAGCTAATCTACTAACATGAAATAAAATAAAGCATGTAAATAAAAGCGAGCATGAAATAAAAGCAAGTAGAAAAACATGAGGAAGAAGAGGCTTAAGAAGTCATTTTCTCATTTAATTTGTGGCTACAATTTGCATGAGAAGTAAATAGATAAAAACTCCATTACATGAACATAAGTGGGTTATTTATACATGACTAAAACCCTAATTCATATTTTAGGGGACTAACTAAAATGCCGCTTAGGAAGTGTAACTTCCAAGTAATCATTAGCATGAAATTAATCCTCCATTAAATGTGCATGTGCCTTTAATCCCCACTTACATGTGCATTAGCTCTTAATTGTGATTCATGTTTAGTGCGTAGGTGGGGTCCTCCATGATTACATGAATTCTTTTATTTCTTAATTTCTTTAGCTTCCTTCACTTGTGCATGCATACTTACATGAAGCCACTTCCAAGTTTAATCCAAATTCCTACAAAACAATTTAAAATGTGCAAGTAATTTTTTCCAGATTAATTTAAGCACAGAAATTGTTGTTTTCTCCCATGTAGATGCATGAATGATGACTTGAAAGCATTTTTAAAATTTGATTTTAAACATGTAAAAGCACCCAATTATGACATTTATTTTACTAAAATTAGATTAAATGTATGAGTAAAAATATACATTTTTATGTGCACATCAATTGTTAGCCAGATAAAACTATAGTGTGGATAGATAGTCCATTAGTTACCTGATTTATATGCATATATGTTATTGCTTATAATGTTATAATCAGTTTGATTGCATGATTTTGATTTATAAAAGATATAATTTTAGAAAGATATTAGTGAGGGGAAACTCATTCCACTAAGCAGCGTGGTTTCACTTAATATCAATAAACTAGGATGTAATAATATAATTCACACTAGACTTTATGTCTGACTCGAAGTTTATGTTTTTTCCCTTAAACTCTCGGGTGCTCAAAATTAATTTGAGTAGATTGAGATTTAAGGTCTTTTTAGGTTTAGTAGGTTGGACAAATAAGCTTCCGAAGACGTACAGGAGGCAAAGCTAGCTATATAGGAGTTATTTAGTATTATTTTCGTTGTGATGTATTTATGATTGATATGTATGTACTCTTATCATCCAAGGGGGCACCTTCATATATCACTCTTGGCGTAATTTGTAATAATTATATTTGATCAAAACCTGTGAGTCGTTTTGGGATTATGTAACTGAACATGAAATACGGATTTAAAATGTAATTAGAAAAGTTATTTTTAAAATCTATGATTTTATTTCATATTCATGTGCTTCTGATATTATAAATGCCATTAGCATTACCGTATTTTGTCACTGAAAGTTAATACTATAAGTGATTACAGCATTTGTAGCGCTTAGCTTCGAGCCTCAAGATAGGGGATGTTACATCAATCAAATCAATCACGGGAACGATAGTAAACATGCACCAACAACCATCACTAAGGTCTCACTTCGGTCCTACCATTACTAAGATCTCACCTCATCCGACCACCACAATGGGCTACTTCACAAAACAAATAGCTGATGGTCAAGATACCAAACTTCGGTTTGATCCTGGATTAATGGTCAATCCTTAGTGGACAAACTAAGGTGGTATGTAATGTCACTAATGGGAGGCCCCAATAGGAGGGTTCATCTGTCCACACTCAGGGAAAGTGAAGACTGAATCCCACTTGTTTTCCTCCACACTTTCAAGACGAAAACCACTAAATCAACATTGAAACAAATGGGAAAAAGGAGTACTAGTAATGGATCCCTGAACCTTCAAGGGGTTTCTTGCTTAAATCTGCTTGGTTTACAAACAAAGCTCGCAGCAGTGAACTGGAGTGGTGCAAAACGGGGTTGAACACTTTCACGACACCATAAATGTCAATTTATTCTTTATTAGATTAACCGAACTAACTTAATACTAAGGACAGACTAGCGCGGTGGAACAACTTGGATCTCAAATGCAAATAATATAAACGAATGAAGGAAAATAGAGGACACTTATTTCTCAATTGTAATTATTCAGCACAAATATGGAAAGAAATCAATTCAAAACTACGGATCCATAAAGCACATATTGTCATCGTTGAAGTTTTCACACAAGCCACAACAGCAAGTACAGTTAACAAACACACAACAGCCAAGATCAACATAGCAATAACAATATGTATTTGGCATATTTGGAATGAATGAAATAGCCGTGAGTTCAAAGGGGTTAGCATGCCATACCAGATCATATTGCAACTAATTGCCCAAGACATTGTGGATCTTCTAAAAAATGCAGAGGTGAGACCAACGGATAGAAGTGAAGTCGAGAAAATCATTTGGACTTTCATTAACCGCATAGTGAATTAGCCTAGATCGATTGAGGAAAATCATCCACTAAAGGAATGGAACTAGATCTGCTTTTTTGGGTGGACATCCAGATGCGGTTTCACCATGGAAATGATAGAAATGTTTTGTTTGAACTGGAGGTATGTCACTTATCTCGAGATGCATTAATAGAAGCCAGTGGAATTTACTTAAGCTTATTTAATTGAGACAAATCTCAGTATATCTTTTATAACAGACTATGTAGTTTTATTTAGTACCAACTTTGCGGTGTTTGCACTACAAGGACGGCAGCAGATAGCGACGGCTTTTAGCTGTCGTCGGCCGTCGCAAGCCGTCGCTATCTGTCGTCGCTATTTGCCTCGTCGCCCAATAGTATGGCGACGGTTCCGTCACCAAAATAGCGACGGCTCGCGACTGCAAATGTGACATGTGGAAATTTTTCAACGTTTGCCTGGCGTCACTAGGCGTCGCTAAGCGACACAATTTTTTGGCAAAAAAGGCGTCACTAGCCGTCGCAAACCGTCGCAATCTGGCAACCTACAGGCCGTCACTAGCCGTCGCAAACCGTCGCAAATCTGAAGCAAATTTTTTTTATTTTCAGAGCACTTCCCCATTTCAAACAACAACCATCATATAACATCATCACGGCCAATATACACCATATTCATCAACTATAGCCATCATATATCCATCATATAACATCACCATACATTCAAACAATATAAAATCGAACCAAATATCATTTTCAAATCCAACCAAATCAAACAATATAACATCCAACCAAATCCAAAAATATGTACATAGTTATCCCGACATATATATACATAATAACCAACCAAATCCATCAACTAAAAGTTATCAAAATATGTACATAATATCCTGAAATATATATACACCAAACTAACCAAAATGTGTATATACCAAACTATAACACGAGCAAACAAACGTACCTACTCCTCGCCATCGCTGCCGTCCTCTCCAGGCATCGTCCCATGCTGTTGTAAATAAGCCGCAATCCGCTCATCCAGCTGTTGCTCAAAGAAACTCTTCCTCCAGTCATTTATTTCTTCTACCGTCGCCCTCAACTGAGCAATCTCCGCATCTTGCTGCGACCTCCTGTATGCACTCTGCATTCTCATCGCCTGTAAAATAGTTCATATGCATGAGTAATATTATTAAAATTATTTAACTATTCATATGCATAAGTAAATTTATATATTAGTACATATCAAAATTTACCTCCACATTTCCATAGCTATACCGACGACTGGTCCGAGAAGGCGGGTCAATAATAGCATCTCAAATATGGTTCTCCTCCTCTAACGTAAGCTCTTCCCGACCAGTGGACTGTGCTACACGAGCCCGCTCTGCTTCGTACCTCTTCTGCGATTACAAACAATTGTTTTACACGGTAAACCCCAAACTTCAAATTTTTGAAAATAAAATAAGACAAAATATTATTATTAACAACAAATTAATTTACCATTACGGATTGTGATTTGTCATCCGTCCACTCGTACGAAACATTGCCCTCTTCGTCAGTCCTCTCCACGGCATGCGTGGCCTTGAACAGCTCCGCCATAGTGGGCTTGCGGTTATATCTCGCGGCCTGAAAATATATAAATATTATTGCTAATCTGATTATAAAAAATTGTAATAAAATGTAAACACAGTTTATAAATTTAATTACCAGCTCTCTCTTGTGCTCCTGAAAGGATTTGGAGCCACCACGGTGCAATGCAGGATTTTTATTCCTGTTTGCCCGGTTCCGCGCAGATAACTCCTACAAATTAAAATAAATTATCACGTATATATCTTGCGAGATTTATATTAGATTTAAATAATAAAAAAACATATTTTACTTACTTTTACTGCCGGACTTTCCCAAAGCCGAAGAAATTCATTCCATACATTCTCACCCATCCAGTTCGGCTTTTTCCCTGCATTCTTAGCGTTAGACAATGTATCCTTGTAATTTTTTCTCATTCGCTTGTTCCAGTGATTTAAAAAAATGTCTAAGTCGTCAGGGTCAACACGGACTGCAGCCTGTAAATTAAAATTATTTTAAGTTATATACAGTATATTAATTAACAACTGAAATTGAAACTACTACTTACAAGTAAATCCGCCTGTATTGCGTTTTTGACGTGCGGGGGGATGTCGTCCCAGCGAGGCCAACAACCATCCATGCGGCTCTGAAATGCCTTTCTCGAAACCTGTAAAATATAATCCGATGGTTCCACCTCAAAGCCACTGCAAAAGTTATGATATACATGTTTAGTGCATTTTAAAAATTATACTTTAAATAAAATTGATACTTACCCAGCACTTCTAGGAACGACTTCTGCAGTCGGACGTAAGTCCGGTGTAGTGCCACTGCCACCTGCACCGGGAGATGGGGATGGCGTGCCTGTCATACTTCGTCTCCTGCCAGACATATCTAATATAGAAAAACAATATCATCACAGAACAATTATAGAAATTCACTACTACATAGCATGTTTCGATCAATTTCACAGAACAGTTATAAACATTTACTAGTACAAAACAAGGATAAAAATTAACTAAATGATCATCACAGAACAATTACAGAAATTTACTATTACATCGCATGTTTCAATCACTATCACATAACAATTATATCAATAACGATCAGTCTTCATCGTTTTCTGATTCAGACTCAGTCTCGTATTCTATCTCATTTTCTTCGGTACTTTCGAATGCATCAAATAGGACGTTCGATTCATCATTCAAAGGCCCTGCATCAATATCATCAGTTATTATTATTTCTGTATTTGTTTCAAGATCGGCTTGATATGCTGCTTCATCTGGAATATTATTTCCATCAATATTATTTCTGTATTTTTCTTATCTCTTCTAAAAGTATGATTGGGATGAAGAAAACACCGATGACAATCAAACCACGAAACTTTCTTCCCATATCGTAACGAAAATGCTCGTGTTTCTTCCATACAATAAGGGCATGCTAGACGACCGGCCGTACTCCAACCAGAAAGCATCCCGTATGCAGGAAAATCATTAATAGTCCATAACAAAGAAGCGAACATACGAAATTTTTTTTTTCCTTGATACATCGTAGGTTTCGACTCCTTCATACCACAGTTTCTTCAACTCGTCGATCAATGGTTGTAAATAAACATCAATTCCTAGGGTTGGATCATGAGGGCCGGGAACAACAGTGGTGAGAAACATATATGGTGTCTTCATACACATCCATGGAGGTAAATTATATGGAGTAACGATAATTGGCCAGGATGAATATTTACTACCAAACTGTGAAAATGGTGAAAAACCATCTGTACATAAACCAAGTCTGACATTACGGCTTTCCGCAGCAAATGCGGGATAAGTCTTATCAAAATGTTTCCATGCTTCTCCGTCGGATGGATGTATCAAAGTTCCTTCTTCCGCTGTTCTCACACTATGTCATCGCATATGACAGGCCGTAGCAGAAGATGCATATAATCTTTGAAGTCTGGAAGTGATGGGTAAATAATGCATTCTCTTGTACGGGACTTCTTTCCCTTTCTTCTTTCTTGGTTTGTATCTTTCTTCGTTACATATTTTGCATTTTCTGAGGACAACGTCGTCTTTCCAATACAACATGCAACCTTTCACACATGCATCTATCTTCTCGTACGGTAGACCGAAAGCGGACATTAATTTTTTTACTTTATAATGACTATCGCACATCAGATTATTGGGTGGCATGTGTCGTTTTGCAGCTTGTACAACTGCTGTAAATGCAGCTTCCGTAAGGTTGAATTTTGATTTCATAGTTATGTATTCGGCGGTTACTGAAAGTTCGGTTCCGCTATTACATCCGTCCCACAACGGCCTCTTAGCAGAATCCAACAAATCGTATATTTTTTTAGCTCCCGCAATCGGTTCTTCTTCGACATTTTCGTCTTCATCGACAGCTTCAGTTGTAGAAAACATTGATCGTGCTGCATCATCCACCATATTTTCTATCGGATTCGCCATCATATTACCGTCCTCTAATAGTTCAGTATTAGGTGTAGGTTCAACAAGTTCTCCATGATGATCCCAGAAATAATAATCAGGCACGAAACCATATTGATACAAATGTACTTCAACTATATCCGGTTTCCAATGCTTCAAATGTTGGCACTTACTACACGGGCAACGAATTTCTGTGTTGTTTCGGTTATTAGATTTAGCAAATCTAATAAATTCGTGTACACCGTTGTAGAAATGTTGCTTTATTGACCCCTTCTTTCCAGTTCTGACTTCATACATCCAAGTACGGTCGAGAAAATAATTGAACATTTTTCCTGATTTGAAAATGTATGTTAGACACTTTAAATCATTAATTTTCAACCATTCTCCATTGTAAACAGTTCACCGTTGCAGAAAATTCAAAATAAAAAATTCATGGGATTTTTTAATTTTTTAGTATTTTGGTTTTCACTACGGTGGTCAGTCATCCTACTTCCCATTACAAACACAATAACGTAATTACATTTTATAAATTATTTCAGATTAAACGGTTCAACAAAATTTCGGCAGCACTTCCCTTCTGTTCCCTGTATCGTACACAAATGCGTGTACACAGAGAACGTAAAGGAAGCGCTATCGAAATTTTGTAACCGTTTAAAATGAAACGATTTATAATATGTAATTACTTTATTGTGTTTGTAACTTGTCCAATACAGGGACAAATCCGACAAATATTGTATCAGATGAATATAAATGTCCGTTCCGTTACCAAAACGAACATCCATATAACGATCATATACAACACTTGCCAGACGGGGCCAAAGCCAATCTAAGAGATAAAAAAATTTCTTTAAATTTATCAAAATATTGTTGTTCTTTTCAAATTTTGACAATGTTTCAACTATTTAAATTTTATTTAATAAATTTGTATATTTAAATTTTAGTTCAACATTCAATTAACAATTTTAGTACAATATTCATTTCTTTATTTTACGACATAGATTTTAGCGTAATCTTTGTTGTTGTTATATTCAATTCTTAATTTCATTACAAAATAGATTTCAGTACAATATCAGTTGTTTTTAAAGTCATTTCCTAATTTTTTTTTTAAAATTAGATATTTGTATAATTTTTAAGGCTCTCATATTCATTTTTAAATTTTCTATATAAACTTTATTTTTGTACAATACTGTAATTTATAATTTATCAAACTTAAATTTGTACAATACTATATAAACTTTATTTTTGTACAATACTGTAATTTGTAATACTCATATTTGCAGAATTTAGATTTTAACAACTTAAATTTGTAATTTATCAATTTCATAAACTATGAAATACTTTCATGTAAACTTATCAATAACCAAGTTAATCATTAATATACACTATTTTTTCGCCTAAAACAACTAACCATATTAATCGCCAACACTAATCATCTACATCAACCATTTATTCAACTTGATCATCATGATAAACTAGTTAATGTAATACGAAATAATTCAAGTTCATGATAATAAACTAATTAATTTATCAAATCAACATACAACACTACTAATATCTAATCTAACAACACTACTAATACCCAATTTAACAACAAATCATAATTGACTTAGGGTTTAAACTAAACCTAAAAATATCAAATTTACATTCAAAATAGAGATTAGAAGCATACCGACGTAATTTTGGGTGATTTGGAGGCGTTGAAAGCTGGAGCGACGGCTATGGTGACGGGGGGCGTCGGGGGGGAAGGAGGAGGTGATTTGGGGGAAAAAATGGGGAAGAGGGAATGAAGGAGCTGCAGGTCTCGACAGATCTGTATACTTCGTATAGCGACGGCTAGCGACGGTTTGCGACGGCCGCTTTTTTTAGCCGTCGCAAACCGTCGCTAGGCTTCGTCGCTATACGAAGCCTTTCTAGTAGTGTTGTTGTATAGGTGTCATTGAGTTATTTGTCTTATACTCTAACACTTATTTGCGATACCTACAACCTTGTAATCTTTTGAAGTTGATAAAGTTCCCTAGTTTCAAAATAAACATTAAAATTTTATGCAAAAATTTATAAAGGGATGGAAATTTGAAATGCAATTATCTAGCTGGGAAATGGTCTGAGAAAATTAGCTAAAATATCCGGAGTTATGAGTAACTAATTGCATGCCTATTCATATTTGATATATGTATAAATAGAAATGATGAGAACATATTTATACTGCTGAAGTCAAATGGATAGCTTTATATGTTCAGTTGTATAATTTGATCAGTTATGTTGTTTCCCATATATAATTAATGTGCTCATTAATATGAAATCACTAAATATTAATGACATTGGGGATAAGGAACTGATGACCACATAGGTTGTTCTTTAGTGGGTATAGTTAGGCTAAACTCCTATATAAGTATAGTTGCATCCAGGAGATTAGGAAGGTCTAATGTGTTAGGTGTTGAAAACCCATCATGAGACAATGACTTATTCAATGCTTAGAAAGCCAGATTATCTATTGTGGGACTGGTGTTAGGGTAGCTCCCTACACTGTAACCAATTAAGCCCCTCATTTATCAATGTCAATGATTCTAATGTGGAGGGGTTTGCCAACATCAAAGCTAAATTTTTATGTATACGCATTTAGGAATCAAGTGGGTATGCTTCCTGTTATTTGTCTTTTATCATGGGAATATTTTGGTATCCTTATAGGAACAAAAGCCATGATTTCACCTTGTTTTGGTCTGTGTCAACCTTATAGTTTTTAGTTGGCCTGAAAAAACTAATAGATTTGTAGCAACTTTGTGAACACTATATCAATGTATTGAAAGTTAATGGGATGGGTAGGTGTAAGGAATGTGTAACCCTTGAACCACAAGAATGTTGACTTATTCATCTTTAACTCGTGTTGTATGATATTTTGTTATGATATAAACATTATAGTTATAGGTGGATGAGGAGAGCACAGTGCGTTAGGCATGTCTCATACTATTATATGAATGTTGTGTTTAACATTTTGATTACTAAGATATTGGTGATGGGAAAACCCGTATAACTCGACGGCGTAGCCTTAGTATGTATCAACTTTTTTAGAGATAACAAATATTATTCATATTAGAAATTTTTTCTGACCCGAACTTATTTATTTCCCCCTAAACTCTCGGGTGCTCATTTGAGTAGGTCAAGAGTATGGATATTCAGGATTTTAGGAGAATAAGGCTTTTCGGAAACGTACAGAAGACAAGCTGACATTATTTTATATCTTATTTTGTTGTGCAATAGCTGTGTATATGTATTAATGGGTTTTACAACCGTCCATAGTTATCACTTTGATTATTTAAGGGGTCATTATCATATATCGCTCTTGAATTTATATTATGTGAATTATATTTTATCCAAATGTTGTAATCTTGGGGTTATGTAATGAAACGATAAAGAATGAATGGAATGTTTTATGAAACTTTTTAAAATTCTCGTGTTCTTGATATTAATGATATAATAATTGACCTCATTGTGTTATTTGAAAATAATACTAAAGATGATTGAAACATTTTTGGTATCTATTTTCAGTCTTAAAATGTGGGCGTTACAATATATACGCACATTTAGGATTGAAACTCTATTGAAATAGATTATATATAGGAAGATAGTTGCTACAACAACTTCTATTCCAATAATCTAATTCAGAACCCATAGAGTTTCAAAGTTAGATTTTTGGATGAGTATGATATTGATTGGCACACAAAAATCCAAATTTACTGCCTAATGATATTAAGAGCCTTAATTTTAACAAAAGCTCAGTTATAGTTTTAAATGACACGGATAATATAGAAAACCAAATTGCATGCACATTGAATTCTAAAAACAATGAAAACTCCTATAGAATTTTTAGAATTTTTAATTAGACCACAAAAACTTAATTATGATGATTGGAATACCATTATAGATAAAATTAATAAAAAAATTCCAAATGGAATGGTAAATATATATCGAGAGTATGTAAGATTGTTCTTATTTAACTCAGTTTTATCTGCATTACCCATTTATTGGATGTCGTTTTATCTTTTTCCTAAATAGGTAATTGATAAAATTAGGAGAGGCTTCTTATAGAGTGGAGACAATCCAAATAGTAGCTCAAGTGTCTTGTTAATTGGGAAATGGTTTGCAAGTCTAAAAATGAAGGGGTTTAGGAATTATAAATTTACATAACTTAAATATATCCTTATTAGGAAAATGGTTACGGAAAGTCAATGATAATAATAAAAATTTATTTAGAAAGAACTAATATGGAATCAATAATATGAAGGTACTTTTAATTTATGTCACATTTCTACTAATAATATAAATAATAAATCACATTTGGAAATCGATAATATTGAATTTTGGTATTTATGATTTAGGAATTAATAATATTGCACATTTTGGTAATAACACTTCCTTTTGACATGAATGTTGGATATCAGTTATTCCACTTAAAGTGGAATTTAGAGAATTATATGAAGTATAAAATTTTAAAAATGTACTAATTTCTAATATATATGGGCCTAATTTAAATTTTTCTTAGGAATCTAGCTTTAATCGTACGCTAACGGGTAATAATTTAGCATAATTTGCCTTACTATGTGCTAAATTGGAATTATATACTATTGATAATGAAAAAGACATTAAAATGATGTTAGAATACTAGTAAAAAGTATACAACTCGTTTATTTTATAATTTCATAAATCTTTCTGGAATTAAAGTGAAAATATTTAAATACAACTAGAAAATTAGTGCTCCTCCTAAGGCTAAAGTGCAAATGTGGTTAATTATACATGAAAAATTGAATACTATTTTACTTTTAAAAAAGAAAATTATATTTAATGATAAAAAATGTTATTTTTTATTAATAATAAAATGGAAAATACCATACACTTACATTTTGAATGTAATATAACTAGATATATTCCTGTAAATAATCTCAATATTTTCGATTTTAATATAAATTGCAGACAAATAAATTATGGATTATATTGGAACAATCTTATATTTTATTATAAGGATTACAAAAGGTTTTTACTTGACACTATTTACAAAATAACATATTGGTATATTTGGTTTGAAAGAAACCAACGTGTATTTAGTTATATTATTATGGATTTGGAAAATTTAATATATGAATTACTTTATTTAGTTTTAATTAAATTTCAAATCATAGTTATAAATTAAATATAAACTTGAATTTTAAAAAGTTTCTCAAAAAAATAAAAGCTTTTATTGAGTTTTTAAGAAACAAAATCATTATAAATAATAGAGAAAACAGTAAAACGCTTAATGTGATTTCCTTGGATAATCCTTCTTGGTAACTGTTGATTTTTCTTTTTTGTTAGAATATTAGCTTTGAAATAATTTTCTCATTAATTTTCTTTTTGTTGGTTTTTTTCTTTTTTGCTGAATTGTTTTTACATGAGGAGGCAGTTTCTTCACCTTTATTATATTGAGATGCTAATGTTATATGAGGTCACTACAGGCCCGGCCCTAGACATAGGGCACTTAGGCGGTGGCCTAGGGTCCCGAATCTGGAGAAGGCCCCAAATTGAAGATTTTTGTATATATAGAAAATGTCATGCTTAAATGTTAAATAGTATAAGTAGTTTAATGGTAAAGGACATGGTTATTCTTCTTGTCATCTAGGTTCAAGTCCCATCTTATCGGCATTGAAGTTAATTTTCTATTTTTCTACTTTATTTTTACCTCTGGGACATTTTTTCCTGTACAAAAATTACAAATTGGCCTAGGGCCTCATGCTCTTCAGGGCCGGGCCTGGGTCACTGCAATAGTTTGACTACCTCCATTTTCAAACTTTTAGATTATTCATATATGCATAAGGATATTCTATATTTGAAATAATTATGTGTGTCTGTACGTACATATGTATATGTAAATGTGTGCTTGATCTTATTGCATATTGACTGTATCTATACTATATTATTATTAGTGAGTTGAATTTCAAGCTCACACAGGCCCCCTTGAAATTTGGCAACTGAACAGTCACATTTTTAATTTCTTTATATTCCAAACTTTAAAATGTGATAACTTTTTCTACATTGATTGGATTTAAGAATCGTTTTCACTATTAAATCTCAAATTTAATTTGCTTTCCAATGATATCCATTGTTGATAGCTAAAAATAAATTTTTTTAAATCATAATTTTATATAGCAGCTTTAATTGCACAATTATTTTGTGTCACCGCTGTGTACCGCGTTTCTGTAACAGCATTATTATGATGATCATAAACATTACATAGTAGTTTTACCTAGATTATTATAATGTATTTATTATCTTTTAACATATTTGAAAGGAATATTTTTTTTGAATTATACAATTATGGTTGCCTTTGAATATTGTAACTACATTATGTAATAAAGTAATAATCTTGATTATGTTTGATAGTATTCAAACTTAGTGCAGTTATAATTTAACTCCATCAAAAAATGGTGTAATAATTTATAGGCATTTTTTGAATTAATTTAACTACGTTAGCATTTTTTTTATTGCATTTACTATTGATGATTTTGACTATATTTGATAATTTTATTCAATTTTAAAACAGTTATAAATTAATGAAATTAAGAAAATGCAATTATAATTTACCAGCAAGTTTTGGGTAAATTTAACTATATTTGAAGATTTTAACCACATTTATGTGATGCAGTAATAAATTTGGCTACATTTCAGGAATTTATTCAATCTTAATACAATTAAAATTTAACTACATTAATAAAATGCAGTTATAATTTAATGACAATTTTGAATTATGCATGGTAGAAATTGAATATTTCAGCTATATTTATGTGATGCAGTAATAATTTTGGTTGTACACGATGATTTATTCGAGCTTACGGTAGTTAAAATTTAAATGCATTAAGCAAAAGCGGTTATTATTTTGCAGTATTTTTGGAATTAAGCAATTATTGTTTTTGAATATTTTAACTGCATTTGTGTGATGCAATACTAATTTAGCTGTAATAATAATTTTGTTTGATGTTAACGATAGTTATTTAACCGCATTATGAAAATATAATTGAAAAATGAATTTTGATTTTTGATAGCTTGAGATGATTAAATAATGACTTCACATAATTAATGCTTGATTCAACCGTGCAGCTCAGCGTTTAATACATTGCTTCCAAGTTTGATGACATAATTTGGCAAAGTTTACTCAATTTCGTTTACAATTACGATGATCAATAATACAATAAGCATATAAGTTGTTGTATTCAGGCTTAAGGTAGATGCACAGTTTAAGTGTTGGGTCAAAACATGTGTTGTAGTGAGAATAATGTTGATAACCACCTAAAAGAGTTTATTGTTTATTTTTTGTAGTAAATTCTAAAATCACTTGCACCACCACCGTCGGAAAACTTCTAAAAACAATTGATGAATGTATCTTTGTATAGATGATTATGTAGTCATAGTTTGATTATTAGATATAGTTAATAGGTAGACGAGCAATGAGAGAATTTAGTAATAATACTGCATCAATGACACTTTTGCCTTTTTTGGCTGCAGGTACAAATACCTTCAATGGTTAAAATAATTGACTGATGGCATGCATCTATTAAGGCCAAGAAAACATCACATATTTGTGCTCAAGCCAATATCATACACGCGTTGCTAGCAGTTATTTCTGAGGCTAAAAAATGAATGGACTTCTCACAATTGTTCTCTTCTGTATGTTTTGGATATTTCAAATATTGGTTACTACGACCAGTTGTATGCCGTGTTTTGTACCCTGCATCGACATAGATCAGATTCGGTGAACAATAGTAATTTATATTGAAACCCATGTTATTTTCTTATTGCATCATCATTCCTATTTCAATTGAATCTTCTGTATTACTACTTTTCCCCTGTACTACATCTGTTGCTTTTTTCTTTTTTCTTTTGCTCCCTTTTTTCAGCTGTTGACAAATACTTTTCCTCGCTGTTTACAAATTTCATCCTATTACTATATTTCTCCCCATTGCAAAAAACTTTTGTTACTCTTATTTAATTGAATCGAACTGCACTGTGTCTTTGTGTCTGCAGTTCACAGTGAATACTTCAACTATATCTATGCACATTGAAGCAGCTGTGTAATTGCCAAAGCAACAACATTGGCGTTATATGCCACAGTGAATATATCTATGCATTAGCGGATAAATTTTTAACACATTATCCTCTAAATAGTCTGTGAACTTTAACAATTCACTATAATTGTTTTGTTCGATTTTAATTGTGATTATCATAACCAAATATATCTATGTATTCTTTATTCTACCAAATTGTTATTCATGATGTAACATTATCGTTCAACAATGTTTTTTTTATTACCACCGTATTAAATTTCTTATACATTTGGATATGACCTATGCAACAACAATATTTTTTCAACATCCGTGTGCGAAGCACGGGTTCGCACTAGTATTATAGATAAAAGACAATTACGCTAGTGTTAATTGGTAATAGTTAGGTAATGAGAATTGCAAGTGTCATTGACCCTCTTTAAATGTCTTGTTAGTCAAGAATCAGAAGCAGACAAACAATTTAGGAATGGCATAGTTGTATAATCGAGGACATTAACAGGTTTGGCAGTCTGTACATATATCGGTCCATACTAATTTTATCAATAATCACAGATAGAGATGCGATAGCTAATTCACTTTTCCTGTTTAGTACTAGATATGTTGACTAAAGATGCATGGCTGTGGTAGGGATATAGGATGCTATTGTGCATTTCTGAGATGTGTCGCTACTGCAACACCAAGGTATAACAACCAGAACTGAGAATATGAACAACAATGGCAGTACAAGCAAACAACAGTATATGCAACAAAAAGAAAAGGGGATTCTGAGGTTTGCCTTAACAATTTCCATAAAACTTTTATTCTCAAGTTTCCCAAGATACAACAGAACTTTTCTGTCCGAGACTGTGATCAGTATGACCTCTTTGTGATATCAGAAACTGCTTTGATTCAATGATAGAAGGAGGAGGAAGAAGAGTATTTGTTTCGGATACAAATTTATTAGGTTTTGTTCCTTTTTACAGCCTCCAACAGTCAATGGTCGTGCCTCTTCAAATGGTCGTGTCCATTTATTTGAATCCGGCTGTTTGAAAAACTGTGTCCGTTTAAACAGTCACACTGTTTGATTTTAAACAGAAAAACGTTTGTTTTCGCTTTAGCAAAAATGTTGACGATTCATTTCTGTTAGACCCAGCCCGATTCGGGCGGACGATGGAGCATGCGTGTTAACTCATGGCTATATATGTCCTCCCCTCGCACAAAATTACCTAATCCTAAGGATCAATATAGGTTGGAGGGAAAGGCTATATAAACATGAAAAATTACTTATTTTTGACGATGTGGGACTTTAGACATATATGTTCATTCACGCTCTCTAGGATGTCTAATAGGTGAGTCAAAAGTTATG
Organism: Allium fistulosum; assembly: GCA_030737815.1. Classification (NCBI taxonomy): domain Eukaryota; kingdom Viridiplantae; phylum Streptophyta; class Magnoliopsida; order Asparagales; family Amaryllidaceae; genus Allium; species Allium fistulosum. The sequence continues at coordinate 1,533,960,419 of CM060902.1, forward strand.
ATCTGAGATAGGATGTACATTTTAATTCAGTGCTTTCCTTGTTATGATGAAATTTCTGAAACTGTGATCTTGATTGAATTATGCTAATAAATCTGATCTCTGGATGAAAGTATTGATCAAAGTTTGGTGCAGTTGCTATTTGCCTAAGATCTAAAACCAAGAGGAACCATCTGTTGTCTGAGATGTTGATTGAACCTGTGATACCTAGCTTGAAACTTGAAAACTCAAATATTTTGTAATAAGTACTTTTGGTATATGTTCTTGCATTGTATGTGACTATGCATTTAGATCTGATTGTATATTGCTCTTTTTGACAAATAATGCTACAAAATGTCACTTATAAGTTTGAAACTTGTTGTAAAATGATTTATTTTAAACTGAGATTATGAGTATTAACGCTTTGTTGTTTTACATGATTTTGTGCATATGTCTGTGTGAACACAGTAGAAGCAAATTGTTATAGTTAACAAAAATTATAATATACCATTTATTCCGTTTTCATTTTCAATTTTTGTTATACATTCATTGCTCCCCCTTTTCACTTATATTATATATTCAGTGCTCAATCAGGATTTCAACCTTTTGATTGTTCACATAAAGGAGTCTTACATTGTATATTGGATTTCCATTATTTAATTTTGCACAAAGTTGATTGTTAATATAGAAATGATTCTCTCAATTAATTAGGACATTAGCTTTTAGTAGGATATCTTGTAATATACTTTATTTATTCTCTTTTATCGTTCTTTGCATAATGTTAATTGTAATCATTGCTAGCCTATAGTTATTATTTTTAGATTAGTATACCTTATTTTGTATATATATACGTATACATATATACATACATATATATATTGTGTTTTTTTGGTTGGATGGATTCAACCGATTTCTTAGTTTTATGGCATTGACAGCTATAGCCACATATACTACATGTTTAGGTACCGTTCTTTTGCTGAAATGGACAATCAGCGTTAGCGTCTGTGTCTAACGTGTCGGACGCGTCAAGCGTGGGCCCCACACTGCTGCCCAGTTCAAAGCAACGGTTGGAAATGAACCGTTCGCGTCAAACGCGTCCGACGCGTCGGACGCCGTCTTACGCGAACGGTTCATCCCCAACCGCCATATTTTCCTTCATTCCCTATATGTATCAAATCATTTCTCAACCAAATCACCAAAAAAACAAACAATCCGAAAATTCAGCAATTTCTACAAGCTTCGTCGTCGATTTTTTCAGGTAAATTTTTTTATATTTGCGTTTTTCGTATTATTATCTACCATATATATTTTTTTTGGATTTTTTTGAATTATTTTTTGAATTGCTTTTTTCAAAATGTCTAGCCACTCTACTTCTTCTTCTACCAAAACCATCGTCGATTGGAATGCCGACAGGACAAACACATTCATCGATGTTTGTTTCGAAAACATTGATACGCATGCCCACCGTGTTGCACAGTGGTATGAAGATATCACAGTCATGTTCAACGAAAGAACTGGTCTGGATTACAATGCTAGGCAAATGAAAAACAAGTTCGATTATCTAAAACGTGAATGGAGCCCATGGAACAAGCTGCTACAGATTCCAGGTGGCTATTGGAACGAAGAACGGGACACGGTCGGTGGATCCGACGAGTGGTGGAATACAGCTGCAGCAAGGTACCGCAAATACAAACATGTCTCGCCTGCTCGTTTTAGGCAGTTGGACATGATTTTTGATGGTTGCGTCCGAGCTAACAAATGTCAGTTCATAATTCCACAAAATTCACATGTTTAGCTACAGTTCGACGCACATCTTTATGGCGACTATCTTAAGGGTAATGCTGCGGAGATCTCCAATCGCAGAGCGCCTAGACAACAACGGTCCACTGGTGGTCCTTCTAGGTCTATTGGCAGTTCTTCGCATGATTAGACTCTTGTTAGGTGTGTGGAAGCGAAGCAGGAGTATGACGATTATAAAGAATGAGAGGTCGCGATTTGTTTGGTTGAGTATGATATCAGAGGTTTCAATCATTTGCATGTCCTGCTTGACAACCCCGAGCAGCTTAGAAAGGCTGTTATTTATCTTGTTAGGTGGTTGAGAAGGAGAAGCTAGTTTGTTTTATCTATATTTTATTTTCTGCATTTTTATTCGGTACTTTTATTTCTGCATTTGTATTGTGAATTCTAAACTATGAATTTTTATTTCTGCATTTGTATTCTGTGTTCTGTATTTAAAAATAATTAACATAAATAAAATAATAACATAAAACAAACAATAAAATAATAACTTTGCCCCGCGTTGCCCCTTTCATAAAAAGAACGCATTTCACTTTCGCGAACTTACCCCTTCCCAGCCCCTTTCGTTTGACCCTTTCGGTTCGTAAAACAACGCACCCTTAATGTCAAGAATACCACATTAACAGATGATGGGAAAAAAAAGGAAGATAGATCTTCAATAATGGGAATATGTGTTTTTACTAGCAAAAAGAAATTCGCAACCGTCTGGAAGGCAACCATATGAATGAAGAAGAAGGCTCTGGTCTGCATAAATAATCTCAAAATCATTGAACCCTTAACTGCAATTTTGGGTACTGTTCTACGACGACTATCGGTCTAGGTGGATACCCATTATCGGAGATGATCGAAGAAAATGGGCAGCAGTTTTGGCGCTATGTTGCAACGCGGTGGGCGGTTATGATAATCGTCTACACAAATAAGAGATGGCAGTTGGAGGATGATTAATGATGAAATATGTGATAGGGACAGTGTGCTGCTATTAGCATCCCGATTTCCTCTTCTGACCACCTTTATAATTTTAATAAAAATAAATTTTTTGTATGCGCTTAATATCATATTCCTTCACTCAGTTATAAACAACCGTTTATATCAGCAGTTCTTCGATGATTCAACGCAGTATGACCATTGATAACCGAGCCTTCTTCATGGAAAACAGCCAAATGTAGTCGAACATTAGTTGCAATTCTTTCTTACATACAACCAACATGATTTAGTGTTATGAAATCATGTATTTGCTACTTTTACCGAAACTAAAGGAGCCACCTTATGAGCTACGTCATGGATAATAAACTAAGGCCGAGTGTATAAATGGGTTGATGGGCGTTACTGTATCTTATTTGATATTTTGGAAGCCCACAAGTGTTGAGCACAGTTTCAAGCAATGCTTTCAGCGCAACATTGGAAAGCATTTACACACCGCTGGTGATGTTGGTCTGTGTGCTAAATAGTAGTTTGTATATGTCGTATTTTAATGTTTTAAGTTATGTATGACTTGAATTCGTAAGCCCAACCATATTTTGAGTATTTGTACATATTTTTTAACTTGTAATAATATGCAATAAAAAATGAATCAATTTTCGAAATATATATAAACATATTTGTATTAATTAAATGTCAATATGTTAATAACCATTTGAATACATGAAGCTTAAATCTGAGCTTTGGAGAAGATGAAGAAGCCTAACACCAGATCTAAAGTTAGAGAAGGCCAACCGAAGCTTGGGGATAGGCTGAAGGTGCCCTCGAATTCTCATCAATCCATTTTCGTAACCAGAGAAGAGATAGAAAGAATGATAAAGGAGATGCAGGATGGAATGATAACTAGACAATAGGAATGCTTAAAGGATTTTTCAAAGGATAGGACAATAAGGAATAGTTGGAGCTGTTGGAATTTGGAACCAAGGACTAAGAACTAATACAGGAGCATCCGGAGTTGGAGCAAAGCAATCTCAAACGATGCCCCACGAACAGAACAGCTCAATACCGACCCAAATCTACACGGTACCAAGTGAACTATATTGGGGGTGGATGTCGGTGTGGCTATTGGGATGCTGAGAATGGATAATGCTAGAGATAAAAACGCAAATCAGAATGTGAATGGTCTATGACCGGAGGAATATGCGCTCGAGCTTCCCCGTAGGAATGGAGGATGGAATGAAACTAGAGGAGTGGGTCAGAATGCTAATATGCAGCTAGAGGAGTATGTGTCAGAATATATGCCGGAGTTCCCATACAGGACCAGGGACCAAAATATCACTTTTGGTCGAAAACCATCATTAGATGGAAAAAACCGAATTGCTGAGTTGCTAAGGAGAATAGTTAGAGATGGACCTCCAGACTAGAGTTTGAAGGACATGAACATGAATCCATTCACTTCTAATATCCGAAATGCAAGGAATCCTCTCGATTTCAAGCTTCTAACGCTGGAAATGTACGACGGAAAGTCGGATCTGACGATTCATCTGATGAGATACATCCAACATATGGAGGTGTTGAGTGCTTCTGAGAAAGTAAATGGGTAGTGCTTCCCATTATACTAAATGGACTTAGCAGCAATGTGGTCCAGACGATTGAAGAATGAGTCCATAAGCACGTGGATCAATTTGGTGAATAAGTTCTTAAGATAATTTAGAGTTCATGTCTAGACCAAAGAATGTGATGACACTATCAAGTGTGAAGCAAAAGCCCAGAGAGACCCTAAGAAGCTATTTGACAAGGTTCAATGCTGCAGCTATAGTTGTCGATAAGCTAGATCCATCTATAATCTTAATGGTGGGAGTATCTGGAGTCGTGAGCAAGGCCGACTTTAAGATTGTTTTGGAGAGGGATCCACCAATGGATCTAACAGAATTCTACCATGAAGCTAATAGATATTTGTGTCAGGAAGATGACGAAGCTGAGAATTCTGAAGTTAATGTCAGGATGATAGAGGACTGTCTGGAGTAGTGAAAGGAAAAGACAAAGGAAAAAAGAAGAGCTGATGATGATTTCAAAGGACTGAAAAGATAAAAGAGGGAGTTGAAATTCTTCGAGACCCCGGAGAGGAAATATCTAGATGCAAGGGGGCAGATCTCCTATCAAAATTCACCTAGGAGAGAGCCCACTGATCGGGAGAGAAGATCCGGAAAGTATTACATCTTCCATGAGTTGAAGGGGCATGAGATGAACGAGTGCCGACACCTTCGGGATCTGGTAGAGGAAATGGTTTGGAGTAACCAGGTGCAGCGGTACATGAGGAATCAAACTGCAATGGTGCGGTCCGAGGAACCGCCATCTATAGCGAATGCATCAAGGAACAACTAGAGATCTGGTCTGAGACTCGAAATCCCATGATCGGGATGGTCGGGATTCAGGTTCGACTCTCTCACTTTGCTTTTTCTTGCTTTGAATAATTAGGGTAATAATAACCTCAGACCGCTTAAACGTGTAGGAGGCCTAGATTAATCTTTAGGCATGCTCTAAGTCGGATGTCCGGGATGATTATTTAGGACAACAATAACCTCGAACCGCTTACACGTTTACGGAACCTAGATTGGTCTCTACGCATGCTCTAAGTCGGATGTATGAGATGGATAATTAAGGTTTCTACTTTTTTTCTTTGATTTGAATACTTGACTCTTGAAAAATCCATCTGAATGTAATGATTGTTATTAATCACTTTAAGTCCCATCTTAAGAGGTGGGACCAGAGCGTAGGGTGTAATCCCCTCATTGAAGAGCGAGTAGACAAGCTTATACATATTGATCGCTTTAAGTCCCGCACAGAAAGATGGGATTGGAGTGCAGAGTGCAAGTCCCTCACCAGAGAGCGAGCGGATAGGCTTTTATGATATTGATCACTTTGAGCCTCGTCCGGAGAGACGGGACCGAAGTGTAGGGTGCAAGCTCCTATGCCGAAGAGAGAGTGGATGAGCTTTTACGAAAAGTATGTCCCTCCACCAGAGAGCGAGCAAATGGGCTTGCTTGGTCGTTGGGTCGCCTTGCCGGAGAGTGTGCGGATTGGACTCCGCATGAATCTGGAGATATTACAACCCTAGATTAGCCGATAAATGATCCAGAGAGATCAAACCTTATATTGGAAGATCAACGGTCTGGCGAGACCAAGCCTTGGAGTGGATGTAGACTTGATAAAAGGATTTGAACGCCTTACCATCTAAGAAAGGAAGATAAGACCTGGGTGCACACAAGATGGCTTGGATATGTGGAATGACACTTCCAATAATTCAATAGGGATCAGTGGACAGCCAAAGAGTTTAACTATCAAAAATTGATCTTTGGGACTTGTTCTCGAGCAAAGCACACCTTACATTTGAAAGACATACTTTAGGAGGCAAGTGTTAACCCGTTTTTGAGCCAAAGCAGATTTCAACTAGACTTAGAATATCAAAACCAGGATGAAACGATTCACGAACTTGGAGACACGATCAAACGGACCGGAGAATTGAACTGTAGAAGTTGGAGTGGAAAATTGCATAAGGGAACAACTCAGCCCCGAGTTGTTTAGGTCGGCACCGACCTATTACGCCCTCTCTTTTTGCTTCCCAAACACTACACATCTCTTAGGCTAGTCCAATAACTCATGACCGAGCGTTTTCCTAGAGTTTGGACAATATATTTCAAGGGTTGAAGAAAAGAAAGCTAAGATAGTAGGACAACTCAAATGATGATGGAACGACCACTAGAATCCATCAATAATCGATGAAAGGAGTATGGAATGCACCAACTTGAAGGTAGAAGAACAAAAGAAAGAGTTGGAGTAATTTCCACTATGGGAATCAACTTGGCACCAAGTCAAATAACCTGGTACCGAGTAATTATTTTAACTCGATGGACTTCGAGTTCACTTATGTGACCTTAGGCTGACTTCTGGACTTTAGTTCCCATGGGATTCTGGACCTGTACACCTGTTTCCCTATAAATACTAGCCCTATAACAGCTGAATAAGGGATCTGGATTCTGCATCTTCTTTATTCTTATCTCCTTCCCAAATATACTCTAGAAATTCCATTATAAATCAGAGATCTACTAGATTGTGGTCAAATCTGATATAACTAGTTGTATCTAGAGAGAGAACAACAATAACAAAGATTGAAGTGGATGTAGGTCGTAGATTACGTTGAACCACTATAAAAATTCTTGTGTTTCCTTTTACGTTCTTGATATTTCTATTGCTTTTTCTTCATTTTGATAGAACTGATGCTTTCATCTGATCTCTAAGTATTGATCCATTTTCTGGGTTAACAGGACTCGAAGGCAATCAAGTATAAAGAGAATCAAGGAAGAAATGACAAATTCCATGGATCAGTATCAATCCATTCCTTTGCCAACCCCCCCTCCAAAGCTCAAGAAGCTACGAAGGCATCGAGTATGAAAAAAATACAGGTGTAGGGTTCGATAAAGTTAGGGGTATGCTCTAGGGGAAATTATGTAATTTGTTACATATATCAAACTCTATGACCAATCTTTTTTATAATAAATGTATTTTTTCTATGATATACTTTGTTATATAGTGAAATAATTAATTAAGTAATTAATTTGAAGTATATAAGTAAAAAAATCCTTAAATCGGAAGTTATCTAATTGTAGCTGCAAATAGTTGCAATCATGCGTTATTAATCATAATATAAAATAACATTTTATTTCAAATATTTATAGTCTAGATGTTTCGAGAAAAGATGTTGAATCATCTGTTGAGACCAGAGTACGTAATACTCTCCAAATGTTGGGCAATGTATTACTTATGGCTGTTAGAGGAACAAAGGGTATGTACTGATAATTATTAGATAACAATGGAATGACTCAATTGAGAGTTCCTGTTGGTTAATAATGATTAAGGTCAAACATGAAACTTCAAAGTAAGATATTACACAGCCCTCTCAACTTGAGAATACTGTTGAACTTCGATGTGGATATTGCATTTTGATTATAGTTAAATCATGGCATGGATATTCATCGAGCGATTATTGTTGGGTTTGGGTTGAACATTGGAAGTGAAACGTTATTCAATAGAGAATTTGCCTTCTCAGTTATAAGAGGTTGGTACCACGGTTAACTATAGTCAACTCAAAGTCAAATTTCCTTGCCAAAGCAACACGGTTAACAATAATTGTTATTATTGAACCAATGATTTTTTTGTTTAGAATTACTGAGTTGAATGTGGATTATATTAGAATTTTAACCAAAACCAAATTCCATAAGTCCTAAAGTAATATAATCTTGATAAAGTGAATTGCTATAAAAAAATCATTAGTACTGGGTACCACTTAGTATATTGCATTCCACCGAAATTATGTGTAAGTGATAAATTTGACTAAACTATCACACCACTAGAAAAGGCAACGTGGAACGTTAATATTCAAATTGTTTGATATTAATTGATGACTAAATTTACACATATGAGTCGCACAATCGTAATAATGAATACTCCAAAACACCATATGATTTAATTAATTATAATTATTGTAAATCAATTAATATTTTTGAAATACTGAATTTTATTTGATTTTTGAATGCCATTAGTATTCAATAAAGCGGGTACTAAATGGGTTTTAGGATTATTGAAGGCCTTTGTAAAAGACATCATGGTCAGCTAGGGTGTAAGGAGAAGATGGGTTTGAATGTTCAAAAATTGTTTTGAAAAGGTATTAAATGAATGAGTAAATGAAGGAGAAAAATCCTCCACCTTTTCCTCTTCTTAAATGCCTACTTAAGCGCATTAACTATCATTAATTTGCCTCTCCTCCTCCGGTTTATTCCAGTCAAAAATAACATGGAAGATAGTGTTTGAGTATTAAATTTGTTTTGAAACGATATCAAATGACCAGAGGAAGGGGGAAAGTCCTCCACCTTTTGCTCTTCTTAAGTGCCTACTTAAACACATTAGTTAACATTATTTTGCCTCTCCTCCTATGGTTTATTCCAGCTGAAATAACATGGTTAGATAAAGTTTGAGTGTTCAAAAATTGGTTTGAAAAGGTGTTAAATAAATGAGTATGGGAAGGAGTAAAGTCATCCAACTTTTCTTCTTCTTAAATGCCTACTTAAACACATTATTTTCCATTGCTGTTGGCTTTCCTTTATTGTTCATTCCAACCAAAAATTCCATGGCTTCAAGGCAATAAAATTTCCAATAGCAAATAAAAACAAAATTAAACTAATGCAAGGTGGTGTTCATATCTTGATTATAGCAAAATTTGGAGGCAAATTCGGTTAAATCAAGGATTATTCAATCGTTCAAGATATGAATCTTAGGCTACTTCATAAGGTAATTATCCAATCTCATTTTGATTATATATTACTTCATGTTATTACAGTTTAGATCCCATATTTTATACAATAAATTTATATATGCCTATTTTATCCAATCTATTGATTGTCATTGTTTTAGAAATTGACGTTTAAAAATAAAAAACATTCATAACAAGAATATATTAAATTATTTTCAGCAAATATAAAAAGAATTTTTTTAGATTTAATACTATTATAAATAAGAAATAACTTAACATTTGTACATATAAATATAAGTAAACTATATATATTAATTATTTAAGGTTATTTTATAAAATGAATACAAAAAATATATTTTGTTGTCATTTATATATGTATATATATATTATTTCAATTCAAAATCTATAAAAGGACCTTTTCTAAATCATAAATCTAATTTTGAATTCTTCTTTTGTCAAAGCTAACTTTCAAATTGTTAATTTTTAATCACAAAACATATAAAATTAGTCAAATCAATTTTAAGATGTGGATATATAATTATTATTTTACATAATTTCATAATAAACCCATAGAAAACAAAGGCATATACAAATTTAAAATATACCCATGAGCATACCAAATAGTAGCAGGTGTAATTCCTAATTAATTGCACATTCATGACATATTAAATAGTATTGCACAAGTATCAATTTGACTTTTTACTCACCAAAATAATAATATAAAACAAGTTACTGTTGCTTACACACACATATATATAAGAGTATATTTGATATTCTCTATTCTATATATAAATCAAATTGATTAACATAAATCAATTAATTTAACTCCTTTTAAATAAATTAAGATATTATTTGAAATAAATTTTAGATTATATTTAAAATCGATTAGACATCATATGTGTTCGTCGATGGAAATTCTATTGGTTTAGAAAACCATCGAACGAATTTAAATTAAATTACCGCAAGTGCACGGCGTACAAAAGTTAGTACATGGCAAGTACGGGTCGATCCACAGGGAATTGTTGATTCTAAATCTCTATTCAATCAAATTATACCAAACTCGAAAGGATGTTTAAACTAGAAAATGAGAAAACTAACAAAAAGAAAGTGATAAAAATATGAGAGTTAAATGACAATTTAGAGATAATTCCACTCTAATCATATAGTTCAACAAATTATGAAATTATGATCTCTCTTTTTTGGTCATTAGTGAATTTAAATGATGTGCTTATTATAAGTATGGCGTATTTGTGCTATTAATTAGCCCAACATAAGCCATTAAACTTTAACACAACCTCTAAACCACTATTCAAGTCTCATGAAAAATGACAACAAGTTGAAAATGAAATCTATTTTGAGCATGACCTATTAAATATTAATTAGAAATATAGGCCATCAAATTTTAATTTCAACATTCACTTCATTACTATAATCATATATAGATGAAGATGTAATTATTGTTTGTGATTGTTTTAGCATAGCCTATTTGGTGTCAACAATATAGACTATCAAATTCAAAGCAAAAACAACAAGTTAACCACTTCATGCATTCTCATTTAGCATAAAAAGAGAGCAATAATTATCAAAATGTTGAAGCTACATGATTAGAGAGCTTCATTACCCCTAAATTGAAGGGGTTTAGCCTCTCATTTTTATTATCATTTCAACAAATGTAGCATGCAACATAGCATAAAAAGAAGAGGAAAAAGAGAGCTAAATGTAAGAAAAACTAAGCTACTTGCATAAAAAGTAAATCTAAACTACTAACATGAAATGTAAATAAGCATGTAAAAGAAAAGTGCATGTATTAAATTGCATATAAAAGAAAGAAAATTACATAAAATAAAAAATTGCTAAGTAGCCATGAAAAGAGAAAGAGAGCTTTCTTTTATTTGAGATCCTACACTAAACTAAAGAGAAGAAGAGAGGAAGAGAGAATAAAGAAGAGCCTCCAAGACGAGGAGAGGGTTACATGAAACATAAGGGGTATTTATACAAGTTTAAAACCATAATTCACTTTTTTGGGAACTACCCAAAATACCCTCTTAGGAAGTGTGGTGGCCAAGTTATGATTAACTTCAAATAATCATCCATTAAGTGTGCATGAAGATTTAATGGCCTTTTAGTATGTGCATTAGCTCCTAAGTATACATTAAGGTAGGTGTGTAAGTGGGGTCCTCCATGATCATCACTTTGAATTATTTCCATCTTCATTCCTTTGTATTCACTCTTGTGCATGCATATCTTCATGAAGTCACTTGTAAAATTCACTAAAATTCCTACAAAAAAACATAGAAAATTCCAAGTAAATTTTCACAAATTAATAAATGCACAAAAATGACCATTTTGCCCCTATATGAAGATGAATATGTGACAATTTGAAAATAATTTGAATTTTGGTTTAAACGAATTAAAACACCCAATACGATCATTTATTTAATTTAAGTAGATTAAATATGGTGGTAAAAAATATGCACATTTACGTGCATATCAAATACCCCCACACTTATCTTTTTATTCGTCCTCGAATAAAGAAAAACTAAGATAAATCCGTTTTCGTAGGGAGCACGATTGCATTGAGCATATGCAACAAGCCGTTAAACCTCCGGGTGTCTCCAGTAGGACGAGTGTTGTCTTGTGAGGGTTTTCAGCGGATACTACCCACAAAATCCAAATGCAGGATGAAAATATTTACAAAATACAAGATTTATTTACAAATAGATGAATGCGAATTTTTGGAAATATTTACAAATGAAAGATTTATTTTTAAATAGACACAAATAAGTTAAATATAAGTTTTGGTCATTATCTTGAAAATTTAAGCCATTTACTCGTCAAAATTTCCAACAAAAATCAAGTTATCATAACAAATAGACAATAGTTTAACTCGTTGTTTCAGTTTATAACAAAGTGTAACCATGAAATAGACCCTTAATTGATTATCAAAGTTTATCAAAGTGGTATTTTCATTTCTTTTCAATAACAAGTCAAATCAAATAAGTTAAAATAGTGCTTGGATTTCATTTACTTACTCTCTCTTATTTGAAAATTTTATTGATATTAAAAATATTTACATATGCCTAACTTAGAAAACCGAGGCCGGATATATCACCCACGTACTACCTTTCGGACTTACATGAAGGGAATACAGAGCGTGGTGAGTGAACACACAAGTGTGAACACTTATCGACTGTAGGCGTTATTAATAAAAGAAATGTTTATATACATACACCTAACTCAGGTAAACTGAGGCCAGGTATACCGATCGTGCACTGCCATTCGGGCTTACGTGAGAAGGGTACAGAGCATGGCGAGTGAACACACGAGTGTGAACACATGACTCTAGGTGTTTATTAAAAATATATACATATATGCAAGAAATATTTTTTTTGTTTTTTTGTTTTGGTTTTTTTTGAAGAGAGAGTTTTGCAAGATCATCTTAGCACCATTTAACTTAGAAGACAAAAAAATGCTATATCCTTTTATTTGAATTCACCAATTTTTAAAACAAAGATTTTCAATTAGGATATTTCATAATTAACATGTAAATCTTCCTATATACTAGTTAAACCATCGTTGTTTGTAATCAAACTTCATTTTTATTTTTGTTGAGACAAATAAATTTTTCAAAAACTTCAATTTAATTAACCAAAACCATATATTTATCTTATAGCGTTTCTTTCAAAAATAAATCAAAATGCTTAAAAAATTGTTTTTTTTGTTTTTTGTTTTTGATGGTTTTTTTAAATTTTGGAAAGAAAAAGAAAAAGAAAAATAAATAAACCATGAAAAATCAAAAATGATGATGAGTCTCCCCCCCCCCACACTGGATTTTGACTATGTCCCCTGAGTCAACCCAAGTGGAAGGAGAAAAATAAAAAAATAAAAATGATCTATATTTACATGAAAATGAGTGGTATTTACACGAGATCAGAAAATATATCGTCAAAAAGTAAATGAAACGGTTCATGAAAATGAGCGGTATTCCAAAGACCGATTCATTTGTCTCGTCAAGTATACGAGACACAGCTTAAGCGCAGAAAACCAAACCATAAAAGATTTCGAAGTTGAATGTGGATTTGGAAAAATGAACGTCGTTTTATTAAAAATCGTACGAGTTGTTTCCTTTTCGATGATTTTCGGGGTTGATAAAACGATTGATTGAAATTCAAGTTTATTTTCACCAAATTGAAATTCAAGCTTATCATTGAAAACTTCTTCAGAATTGTCGATTTCAAAATCAAAATGGTGATTTAAATCTTCCCCTTCAGAATTCAACAACTCGTTTTCGAAAAGTCCAAAGAATTTATGTTCATTAAATTAGTCTTCCTTTGTTGGATTATCAACAACTTCACTACATGTATCGTGTTCCAAATCCAAAGTTGTTGTATTCAAAATTCAAAATCGGGAAAAGGAAGATCGAATCTTAAATCGAGTTTCTCACCCTCAAAAGAATCAAAATCCAACTCAATTATCGTGTTTTCAACAACTTCATTAAGATCATCATTTTCAGTTTCAAAAGTTGTTGTTTGAAAATCATCGATTTGGGTAAAAGATGGATTATCATTTGACTCGTCACATGTTGGGATTTGGTTTTGTTTCTCATGTTGTTTCATATATGTTTCGAACAATAAATCCATGTGATCATTGTAGATTTCATCCATTTGTTCAATAAAATCCAATTTATAGTTATTAACTTGAGAATTGTCGATTTGGATTTGTTCAGAACAAAAAATTTCATTCGTATCATAGTCGTGATTATTACCATTGCCAAAATTATTTAAAAAGTAGAACATATTTTCGTTTTGATTTTGAAATTCATTTTGGAGTTCAAAATTGAATTGGCATGGATTATACTCGAAATCGTTTGCATTTTGAAGTGAATTCAAATCCTGATTACTTTGAAAATTTTGACTTGAGTTATCACACAAATAAGAATTACACAAATCATTTATCATTTGATTTTGATGTGTATAGATTTCAAGTCAAGACGAAATGTTATTTTCAAGATTTGAAGGTTGGTTATCATTTTAAAATTTTGTGGTTCAAAATTTAAATCGTTTAAACAATTGTTGTTGTTGAAATATCCATAAGAATTTGGTGTAAAATTATATGGATTATATTGATTTTCACAACTATCGTAGAATTCATGTGAATATGGAAATTCAGACATTTCAAGAATGTTTTTTGGTTTTTTTATAAGAAAAAATATTTAGAAATAGAATTTATTTTTCAAAATGGAAAATTGATTTTTGTTTTGTTTTTGGATTTTCAATTTTTTTTTGGCTTTTTTGAAAAGGTTTTATATATTTTTTTTGTATTTTTTATATAAAAAAAACTAACTTAATTTATTTTGATTTTTGATTTTTGATTGAAAAATAAATTTCAAAAGAAATGATATTTAAAAAAACCTAAGTTAAGGAATATTTACAATTTTTTTTAGTTTTGGATTTTGATTTTTTTTTCTTTTTTTAATATGCATGAACTAATGCAACTATATGAATGCAAGAGTTAATTACAGACTTTCTATCCAAAGTTAACCCAAACACTACAAGAAAAGGCCTCATTTTGTGTCGGAAGGTTGCAACGGCTGGCAACGGCTAAAAAATGCGGCCGTTGCTAGCCGTTGCATATCGCGATTACAGATCTGGAACCCGCGAACAGAATCTTATTTCCCACCAAAATCATTTTCTCCCCAAAACCCTCCTCCCCGTCGCAATCCGTCGCCTCTCCAACTCCAGCCGTCGCTCGTTGCCTCCACGTCGCTCAAACACCTCCAAAACTCGCTGGTATTTCTTCTAAACTTGATTTGGCTTTGATTTAGGTTTAATTTAGGATTAATTGGAAAACCCTAATTTCGAAAATAATTGTATTAGTTGATCATAGTGATATTGGGTGATGATTATAGTGATATTGGGTGATGATTATAGTGTTTTAAGTTAGGTGGAAGTTAAATTAGTTTATGATTATGTTGAAAATGATGATTAATGCGTATTAGTTATGGTAATATTTGTATTAGTTGATTTTGATTGGTGGTTTGATTTTAAAATTAGTGTATATTATTGATGAACATGCTTGTTGATATTTAAGTTTATGACAATATTTGTTTTTATTTAAAATAATGTGTATAGTTTACGCCAAAGTTAATTGTATAGAAATTAATACATATCTTGATAGATTGGTACAGTTAACGATAATTTAATTCAGAAGTGCTAATTATAACTGTTATCGTAGTTTAAAATAAATATAATTCGTTGAATGAATTATAAAATTTTGAAATGAGCGTAATAACAATGAGCTAATAGCAAAGCGAAATAACGCGAACAGAAATAAAAATCCAACGTTACACCATGGTGGGTCCAAGTCATTCCAACAATGGCGGAGGGAATTGGTAAATTTGTAATTTGAGTTTATAAACTGTAATATTATTTAATCATATTAGTAACGTTTTTTATTCATGTATAATTTCAGCATTCAAGAACCGGACAGGAGCCTACAATGGCCGAGGTTTTTAGAGTCACTCATGCGGTGGAGCAGACCGATGATGATGGGAATGTCACCTATGAGTGGACAGATGCAAAGGCTGAATCTGTTATGGTAAATATGTTTATTCGCAATGACAACGTTTCACATTCCTTTAGTAGTGTATAAGTAAATTGTATAACTATATATTGAGTCAAATTTGTATTCGTAATTGCAGGGTAGATATGAAGCGGAGCGGGCAGCGATGGCGCAAAGAACTGGACGGGAGGATATTACGCTTCAAGAGTCCAATCAAATATGGGATAGAATTATTGATCTGCCTTCTCGCAATAGGCGTTATGGATACGGCAATCAGGAGGTAAACTGTTTAATAACTTATATTTGAATTTAATATAGCCATTGCGAGCGTGAATTAGAACTAGTTTGTTTGATCGTTTTACAGGCTCTTAACTTCCAGAGGGCTTACAAGAAATCTATGGCCGAAGAGGAGATAGCCCAGATGCAACGACAGCTGGACGAGATAAATGATTGGCGATAGAGCTTCTTGTCTCAGCAGATAGATGAGCGCATTGCCGCATTCGTTTCAGAGCATGGGACCATGCCAGGGTCTGGTGGTGGTGGTGATGACGATGATGCTGATGATGATGATGAGTAGGTATGTTTTGTTGATGGTTATTTTTTTGGGGTAAGATTATGGTTTTAATGGATATTTGTTGGACTTGTGTACTTATGTTGGTTGATGGGCTTGGTAGTTTGTTTGGTGTTTTGTGTACCTATGGTGTTGGTGATGGATATTATGTGTGATGGATTTGAGATGTATTTTGTTTGGTTGATGATGAAATATTTGTGTTAGTTGATTATATAGTTGCGTGATTATTGATATATATGTATTTTATTTGATTATTTGCGATGTATTTGGTTATATGATGGTTGGAATGGAATGTATACGATGGATTGGAAGTGATTATTGTGATGTGGAATGGTTTGCGACGACAGAGGTTGGAAGAGTGAAAGCTAGCTGCTGGAAAACAAAAACGTTCCAGGCTTGCAACGGCTAGCAACGGCTCTCTGGTTCCAAGCTTGCAACGGCTCGCAACGGCTAGCAACGGCTCTCTGGTTCCAGGCTTGCAACGGCTCGCGACGCCACGGGAAGACAAGGATTGGAACTAACTGTTGCCACGTGGACAACTTGTCGTCGCTAGCCGTTGCTAAATTGGTAACGGAGCCGTTGCTATTGCCGTTGCTGGAACAAGTAGCAACGAGCTTAATTGCAACGGCTTTTAGCTACGGCCGCCAACGGCTATTTGCCGTTGCTATGCCTTCCGTCCTTGTAGTGAAAATTGTTTAATCACATTTTGTCTTAAATCAACAAGATAGTTCTCAGCCAGGTAACGGACATGATTTATTGATGCACCACGAATCACCATAGCAATGCAGTCGAAGGTTTAAGTACCTTCAGAAAAACAATTCAGTATAATATTTCGATTCACCGTAATATTTATAACTGATTATTGCTCTGTCGTAGCCTAGACATCAAGAAATTAAATTGTCGAAAGAGGACAACTTGTCAATATACAATTAAGTGTTATCGATGTCTAACTGTTATTATTAATCAAAATCTAAGATGAAATGCAAAGCATAAATTAAACGTGTATTAACAATGCAACTACGAATGGATTTTTGTTTTGGTTTTTGAATTTTTTTTATCAAATGCAATCAAACAACAATGCAAGGCAAATAAAAACAATAGATATAGTAAGCAAGCAGTTTATTTTTTTTTGGGCAAGCAAAGCGAAGCAATTATTTTTGGCAAGCGGCTCCTTCCTTTATCTGCTTTGGCAACCTGAAATAAAAACAAGATATATACAATCTTTTTTTTAAAATATTTAAGGATGGAACTTAAAAAAAATAAAACAAAACAAATTTACAACTAATTTTTTTTAAAGGGTAAACAAAACAAAATTGAGCAAACCCTTTTTTTAAATCAAGGAAGAAACTCAAAATGATTAAAACGAAAAAAATTGTTTTTTTTTAATAAATAAAACAACCAAAACCAAAACAAACTTCTTCTTTTTTCTTTTTTAACAAAGGAACTAAGAAAAATTTGAAACCAAAACAAATTCTTTTATATATATATATATATATTATGAAGAAAACAAAACAAAACAACTTGCCTCTTCTTTTTTCTTTTTCTTTTTCTTTGTCTTTTTTTTGGGAAAAAGGAAGACTAAAACAAAAGGAACAAACCCTCAATTCAATTAAAAGAAATAAAGCATACGCAACTTTCTAAATCAAAAATGAAACAACACATCTGTAAATCATCGCAATTTCCAAATCCTCAAATTTCTGAAAATCTCCCAACCCAAATTTCATACCCAAATTAAATTGATTTCAGCAAATCAAAAGCTTCTTTCTTTGACTGTGGGTGTCGCGGCGGGTTCGAAGGGGTTCAAGGTGGTTCGCGAGTTTGAGGCGAGGCGGCGGTGTCAGGTGATGGTTTTGGTCGTTCAATTAGTGAGTTGTAGGAGGTGAGAAGCGGTTCAGGCGTTTGATGATGTTGCGAGTGGACTTGCAATTTGGGGTAGATGATGGGTTTTGAGTGTTTTGTAGAATAGGTAGTGGTGTTTTGTTGTGTAGTGATTCGACAGTGGGGGATGCAGGCAGAAATGAAGATGATTCTGGTTGGACTGGGGGTGATGGCAAGGCGGTGGCAACAAGGCAAGTTCTTGTGAGTTCGATTGGTGTAGTAATGATGCAAGCAAGCAATTGTACTGCAGTGAAGTTTATGATATGAGGAGTGTAGTAATGAAGGTAGTTCGAGAAGTTGAGAGTGGAGTGATGTAAATGGTGACAGTTTTGAAGCAAGTGCGGTTAGTTTGATATAGTAGATGCTATGGTATGAAGGGGTTGGTGATTTGGCACTGGTTGAAGTTGTTATGGAAGTGGTTGTGTTTGTAAGCAGAGAAGGTTGTATGAAATGGAAGAGTTGGTCAATGGAAATGTGGCAGTGGTGTAAGTTAAGGATGAATGGGATGTCAGGTTGATGGTATGGCAGAGGGTAATAAAGAAGATTGTTTACTGGTGGTATGTGTAGTGGAGAAGTTTGTAATGTATGTGGTCAGAGGAGGAGTATGCTTGCAGAGGTTGGTCAGTGGATGTTGTGAGCAGTTTTTATGATGATTGTGCAGAGGAGGTAGTGATGGGAGGCTGGTGTGTTGTTGATGATGCTGGGGTAATTGAAGTGATATGAACTTTAACTGCTGACTATGTAGTAAGGAGTAGGTGATGCTTGAATCAAGGGGAGTATGTATGGAGAAAGAACAGTGGTTTAGTTGTTTATATGTTTGCAAGTTGTCAGAGGTTGTAGATTCATGCTCTTGTAACAGTGTATATGAGTAGAGAGATGAGCAGAAAATGCAAATATAACAGTGAACAGAAAATGTGATGACTTTTGTAAAAAAAAATTCAATGTAAATGCAAAGGTGTAAAAAGAAAAAGAAATTATAAAAAGAGATGTATATTCAAAATTGTAATGGAATAATTCTTTTTTCAAATGAAGTTGTGTGCAAATTTTATTTCTTTAAATAAAAATGCAAATGCAAATAGAAATGGCAACAAGCAAACAAACAAATGTAAACACAAATCACACAAACACTCAATAATTTTTTTTATATACACTCAACACACAAACAAACACACAATAAAAATCTAACAAAAATAATTCAAAAAATAGAAAATAAAAATCAAAGCAATTCCCCGACAACGGCGCCAAAAACTTGTTCGTCGACGGAAATTGTATCGGTTTATAAAACCGTCAAACGAATTTAAATTAAATTACCGCAAGCACACGACATACAAAAGTTAGTACGTGGCGAGTACGAGTCGATCCGTAGGGAATTGTTGATTCTAAATCTCTATTCAATCAAATTATACCAAACTCGAGAGGATGTTTAAACTAGAAAAAAAGAAAATTAACAAAAAGAAAGTGATAAAAATATGAGAGTTAAATGACAGAGATAATTCCACTCTCTAGATCATATAGTTCAACAAATAATGAAATTATAATCTCTCTTTTTTGGTCATTAGTGAATTTAAATGATGTGCTTATCATAAGTATGACATATTTATGCTATTAATTAGCCCAACATAAGCCATTAAACTTTAACACAACCTCCAAACCACTATTCAAGTCTCATGAAAAATGACAACAAGTTGAAAATGAAATCTATTTTAAGCATGGCCTATTAACTATTAATTAGAAATACATGAAAACAAATTTTAATTTCAACATTCACTTCATTATCATAATCATATGTAGATGAAGAGTTAATTATTGTTTGCGATTGTTTAAGCATAGCCTATTTGGTGTCAACAATATAGACTATCAAATTCAAAGAAAAAACAACAAGTTAACCACTTCATGCATTCTCATTTAGCACAAAAAGATAGCAATAATTATCAAAATGTTGAAGCTACATGATTAGAGAGCTTCATTACCCCTAAATTGAAGGGTTTTAGCCTCTCATTTTTATTATCATTTCAACAAATGTAGCATGCAACATAGCATAAAAAGAAGAGGAAAAAGAGAGCTAAATGTAAGAAACACTAAGCTACTTGCATAAAAAGTAAATCTAAACTACTAACATGAAATGTAAATAAGCATGTAAAAGAAAAGAGCATGTATTAAATTGCATAAAAAAGAAAGAAAATTACATAAAATGAAATATGGCTAAGTAGCCATGAAAAGAGAAAGAGAGCTTTCTTTTATTTGAGATCCTACACTAAACTAAAGAGAAGAAGAGAGAAAGAGAGACTAACGAAGAGCATTCAAGAAGAGGAGAGGGTTACATAAAACATAAGGGGTATTTATTCAAGTTTAAAACCATAATTCACTTTTTTGGGAACTACCCAAAATACCCTCTTAGGAAGTATGGTGGCCAAGTTATGATTAACTTCAAATAATCATCCATTAAGTGTGCATGAAGATTTAATGGCCTTTTAGCATGTGCATTAGCTCCTAAGTATACATTAAGGTAGGTGGGTAAGTGACGTCCTCCATGATCATCACTTTGAATTATTTCCATCTCCATTCCTTTGTATTCACTCTTGTGCATGCATATCTTCATGAAGCCACTTGTAAAATTCACTAAAATTTCTACAAATCAATATAGAAAATTCCAAGTAAATTTTCACAAATTAATAAATGCACAAAAATGACCATTTTGCCCCTATATGAAGATGAATATGTGACAATTTGAAAATAATTTGAATTTTGGTTTAAACGAATTAAAACACCCAATACGATCATTTATTTAATTTAAGTAGATTAAATATGGTGGTAAAAAATATGCACATTTACGTGCACATTAAATACCCCTAAACAAAGATCTAAAATAGAATTTTTTTTTAAATTCACTCATTTAACATACTTCTAACTGGCTTGGAACCGAATTGGAACCTCCGATGGTATTAGAGTAGTAATGGCATGTACGGTCCTAATAAACAATATAAGAGCCAACTGTGAGTTTTTCGGCAATGTCTAAAGTAGATAATCCTCAACTTCTAATTGAACCATTAAGAGTATTGACTCTACGATTTGGCATGATGCGCAAATCCGAATTGGATTCCAAATATATTATTTGATAGTTATACCTGAAAGGATATGATCCATCGGTCGTAAATGTATCTTTGAGAGAGAGACACTTGCAGTTGGAATAAAGCTAGCCACGTTGATAAGAATAATATTGTAAATTCCAATTGTTGAAATTAGCGTGACGGATCCATCATTCAACATGCTCTAGTTAATTTGGATTTACTTAGAAAATTATGGTCTATTATGACTTTATGTTTTGGTACATATGTGTTGAAATCGTTCTAAATAATGATTTACAATATACTATTTCAACATAACACCAAAGTGTGTTAAAGCCAATGGGATGTATATCGAGTTTGTGGGTTCTTAGATATGATCCAAGAACGAATATGAGAGTATCATTCGACAACCGTCAAAGTTGAGCAACTGTTTTGACATAAATATCAAATAGTTTTATTTTAGTCTAAACATAAAGGAAGCGTGCATCTACAAGAAAGAATAATAAAAGATACATTTATATTTCTTAAATATAAGTAAATAACATATTGCTGATTATTTAATGATGTACTTATATTAAACTCAGTCCTAGTTTGGTTGTTTAACAGTTGATATTGGATGTTTGTATTATATCTTTTATAATAAGTATAAATGATGTTGGGAATGTCCCTAACGATATGCAAAGACACCTTATTAAATTTTTTAATTGAAACACATATAAGATGGATTCCTTATGCATTAGCAATATGAGTTATCATACATGTTGTACTGTCTACAATATCATATTTTGCTTATGTATTTGATGCATGAAGCAAATATCAAATCCAAATTAAGATCGCTAAAAGATAGTTTAGAGTATTCTCGAGTATTTACGAAATAGAAGAGAATTCTTTATAGAAACAACGAACTCCTTATGAAGGATTGCTCGGACTTGAACTTTGTAAGTGCTATTAAGTATAATATACCAATATCGAATTCATGTTCAGATCTTAGTTAAGGAGCTTTAAGTTGGAAATGCTTCAAACGAAAAGGCTGAGTACATCATTTTGAATAGTGCCACAATAAAAGTAATTTAAAAATATGGAGTGCATAAATTTATAACTAAGCTAGGAGCAATTCCAAGTATTGAATATACCACATCATTGTTATATGATAATAATGTAAGAGCTCATTAGAAGCTCAGATATATACTCCAAATAGTTCCATATGAAAAATGTAGTTATCAGCATCGAAGATAGTTGATTGATAGAGTGGAGAATTAAAATAAAATAGCATACCTTTTCACTAAGGGACCAACGCGATTATTTTTGAGAAAACCAATCGAAGAAGGTGGAAGAAGATTCCATAATTGATCCCAAGCGTAAGTAGGAGATTGATAGAGTTAGGGGTATGCCCTATGGGCAATATGTAATTTGTTACATAAATCTAACTCAATAACCGATCTTGTTCAAAATAAAAGGTGTTTTCCTTTTGTTACATACTTATTATATTGTGCTATAAATAATTGATTATTCAATTTAAGTATGTTTAACAGAACATCCATAAAAGGTACGTTTTATGATAGTAGCTACAATATGTTGTAACCATGAGTAATTTATCACAATAAAATAAACATGCCATTTTAAATATTCCTAGTAAAGATGTATTAAGACTAGATATTGATGCATCCGTTAAGTATAGAGTAGGTAATGCTTTCCTAATGTTGGACAGTGTATTTCTCATGACTGCTAGAGGTATCAAGAGATTACATACCGATAGTTATTGGTCAATTATGGAATTACTCACTCGATAGTTTTCTGTTGATTGATATAACTAAAGTCAAATAGAGAATATCGATGTGATAATATTACACAATTCCCTCGACTTAAGAATACTATTGAGCTTCAATGTGGAAACTCTGCTTTGATTATTGTTAAATCATGGCAAGTCGTCCATTGAATGACTATAGTTGGGCCAAGTGAAAGCATTAGAAGTGAAACACTATTCAAAAGAGAATTTGTCTTCTTAGTTATATGGGGTTAGCATCACTGGGTAAACTCAAAGTTAAAGTCCCTGGCCTAAGAAGCATGATCAATAATAATTGTTATTATTGAACCAAGGGTTTGCCTTTGGAATTCAGTAGTAAATGTTACTTAATCTAATTAAAAAGATAGAAATGAAAGGTTACTCTCTCTACATTTATAGTCTCATCTTCCCTTAACTAATTACTTGTGTTAAGAGAAAGATACAAAAGGTTTCTTTCTCTAAACCTTCACATGTTTGCTTACAAATATATGTACTGCTTATATGCTTTTCTTACCATTCAAACACATGATGTATTTGATACATTCATTATATTACATACAAATTTAAAATTTCTTTAAACCAAATTAAATATAATTTTATTTTATTTAAAACATTATTAGATTGGATGTAATAATCTTTTATACTTGATAAGCCCAATGATCCATAATAGGAATTTTTTTCGAAATATACCTATTTCGTCCATTTCCAACAGGCTTCATTCCTTTAAGTTTAATTTCGGTGAAAGCACAAAGATATAAGCATTTTTTTCTAGCGTAACACCCCAAATTGATAGAAACGTAATAAACAAATGAAAAGGTAAGAGATTAAAGAGAAAAAGAGAATAGAGACACAATATTTTATAGTAGTTCTATGAAGTCTCCAACCTACGTCCACTTTGTTGCTTCTATTAATGACTAATTTGAAGAACACTCAATTTGCCATCAAATCTCAGAACACAAAGGTCAAATCTCAAATTGATCAAAAAGTCAAGTAGATATTCCAAAAAGATTAGAAGTTCTTTTCTAGTTGATGAAGGTTCTATATTTATAGGCGGATTCCATCACCACAGCCGGCAGAACGAATTAAAAAAGTTAGTATCCATATCCAAAGTTCCATTTTGTTTATATGTTATTTCATTATGATTATATGTTTCTATTCTTCACTTATTCCATTCGTTCATTTGTATATATTCGGACAATGGTTTGGGTATTTTCTTTATTCCCTTAAACCAGCTTTATCCTCATCGTGTTAATATTATTATAGTCATCATGTTTACATTTTAATTTATTATTATGTCACTAATGTTAATTATGTTGAATCTATCTCTATTTTGTTTGGTTGTTTATGTTATATATTTAATTATATATGCCTTTCAATGTCACAATTTATACATGCATGTGTTGTATAATCCTTTCATATAGAAATTCTTAATTAAATAACATTTTAAAATAATTTGTTTATGTAAAGTTTAGTTTCATATTGTAAAATTGAAAATTGAAGATTCTCCCTTAAGTCATTTTGAAATAATTTGTGTTCGATGCTTAAAGAAAATTTTAGGTATACTTGAAATTCATAAATTGATTCAAAAAAATAGATTCATAAGCTAGACTTGAAATTCATAGGTAGACTTGAAATTCATAAGTTGAAATTCATAAATTATATATATAATTACATGTCCCTTTGACTTAAAGTTAATAAAATAGATTCTTATATGTAATCATTAATTTAGTTTCATAATCTCATCAAATTAAATATTGTTTTAAATTTGATTTCATAGTGTGTAAACTGGTTGATCTTAATTTTAATATGTGTATGTGTAAGACCCACATAAATAAATACACACACACACACATTTTATTAGTCGAAATTTTGGAAACAAAGGCATGTGTGAATTCAGTAGTAAATGTCGCTTAATATACTTAAAGAGAGAGAAATGAAAGATTTCTCTCTCTACATTTATAGTCTCATCTTCCCTAAACTAATTACTTGTGTTAAGAGAAAGAAATAAAAAGTTTATTTCTCTAAACATTCACGTGTTTGTTTACATATATATATGTACTACTTATATGGTGCTCTTACCATTCAAACACATGAATGTATTTGATAAACTCATTATACTACATAACAATTTAAATTAAATTTTAAATTCCTTTAAAACAAATTAAATAAAATTTGATATTATTTAAAACATTATTAGAATGGGTCGAGTAGTATTTTAGACTTCATAAGCCCAATAAATCCATAATAGGAATTTTTTTTGAAACCTACCTATTTCGTCCATTTCCAACTGGCATTGTTCCTTTAAGTTCAGTTTTGGTGAAAGAACAAACATGTAACCATTTTTTCTAGCGTAACACCCTAAATTGACAAAAACGTAATAAACAAGTAAAAAAGGTAAGAGATTAAAGAGAAAACGAGAAGAGAGACATAATATTTTTATAGTAGTTCGATGAATACGTCCATTTAGTTGTTTTTATTAATTACTAATTTGAAGAACATTCAATTTACAATCGAATCTAGGAATACAAAGAACAAATCTCAGATTGATCAAAAAGTCAAGTAGATTTTCCAAAAAGATCAAAAGTCCTTTTCTAGTTGATGAAGGTTCTATATTTATAGGTGGATTCTGTCACCACGGCTGGAAGAACGAATTTAAAAAAGTAAACATACATATCCAAAGTTCCATTTTATTTACATGTTATTTCATTATGATTATATGTTTCTAGTCTTCACCCATTCCATTTATTCATTTGTATATATTTGGACAATGTTTTGGATATTTTCTTTATTCCCTTAAATTAGCTTTATCCTCATCATGTTTACATTTTAAGTTATTATTATGTCACTAATGATAATTATTCTGGATCTATCACTATTTTATTTGGTTGTTTATGATATGCATTTAATTATACCTGCCTTTCAATGTCACAATTTATATATGCATGTGTTGTCTGATTCTTTCATATAGAAATTCTCGATTGAATAACACTTTGAAATAATTTGTTTACATAAAGTTTAGTTTCATATTGTAAAATTTAAAATTGAAGATTCTCTCTCAAGTCGTTTTAAAATAATTTGTGTTTGTTGCTTACATAAAATTTTAGGTAGACTTGAAATTCATAAATTCATTCAAAAAAATAGATTCATAAGCTAGACCTGAAATTCATAAATTATTTACACACACACATGTCCCTTCGACTTAAAATTAATAAAATAGATTCTTATATGTAATCATTAATTTAGTTTCAAAATCTCATCAAATTAGATATTGTTTTAACTTTTGATTTCATAATGCGTAAACTGGTTAATCTTAATTTTAATATATGTGTATGTAAGAACCCCCCCCCCCACACACATGTATTATTAGTCCAAATTTTGGACAACAAAGGCATGTGCGAATTCAGTAATAAATGTCACTTAATCTAATTAAAGAGAGAGAAATGAAAGGTTTCTCTCTCTACATTTATAGTCTTATCCTCCCTTAACTAATTACTTGTGTTAAGAGAGAGAAACAAAAGGTTTCTTTCTCTAAACCTTCACATGTTTGTTTACACACACACACACACACACACACTGCTTATATGGTGCTTTTACCATTCAAACACATGAGTGTATTTGATATATTCATTATAGGGGAAATATTTTAAAGGACAAAGTATCCTAATAATTTAAGCACAGGGACATCCGTCTATTTTTTTTGCTACAAGGATAGACCTAAAGCTCATCTTTCAAGTGCTTAACTTCTCAAATCCATCTATCGATCGATCTTTGCTCCTCAACTTCCGCTGTGCTTTCCTCCTCCAAATCTCCGCTACGCTTTCCTCCTCTTCTCCTTCTCCAGATCTCCGCTACGTTTTCCTCCTCTTCTCCTTCTCCAGATCTCCGCTACGCTTTCCTCCTCTTCTCCCTATCACTTCCATACTCAAAGTTTTCCACCATCGTGTTTTTCTTATAAACATCGATTTGGAATGTCACGTAGATGTTGCCTAAAATGAGAGCCGCTGCTAACACCGTCGAAGCATTACTGCCTCGATATAGAGTCTTGTCGTCCTTGGTGCTAGAGTTTTGATGGTGCATGCAGCTTTGAGTTGCTTGAGTCTGTAACCTAAATAGATCTGAATATCACTTCTTACTTTTGTGGAGGTAGTCGCGCTGTGAAGCCGAAGTTCATATGAATCTAATTGTATGTCATTACCCGAGGTTGCTCGAGTTCTGAAATTTTCTAGGCATCAAACGATAGTTAAACCTAGTAAACTAACACTAAAAAATGAACAGTTGAACAAGAAGAACAGTAGAGGCGAGAGAAAAGAACTAAGAGAATACATGAACAACAAATAGAAATTGAAAATCAATCAAAAAAAGAAAAAAACATAGAAGAGAAGGTATTGATACTATGATTTACATCAAAATTCAATCAACCATTAACTTAAAAACTGATACCTTAAAACTGCTACCGATAACTAAAAACTGATACCTAAAAATTACTACCAATAACTAAATTCTGATACTATAAATTAAAACATATTAAAATTATGATACCTAAAAGTAATAATAAGCATTAATCTAATACACACCAAAGCCAAAACTACAACATTACAATATATCAGTTATCAAAACTAAAAATATCAAGAACTCAACTAAAAATGATACTAACAAAAGGATACTACAAAATAATGATATTCATCATATCAGTGAACAGAAACCAAATACCGATCAAAATAAAACCTGAACAAATGTTGCAAACAAGAGCAAGAATTGTGTATGACATATTGATGGACAATGATCACTACTAAAATTTAACCTAGTTCATGTCAACACTAGAATAAGAAGAAAACATCAACAAAAGATTGTTTTGTTCAAATTGTCATTTTATTCTAGTACGGTAAATACCTTTATAAAACAAAAAATAAAAAATAGAACAGTTTTTACAAAAATTATATATACTGTCACTAAAATTGATACCTAAAAACTAATCCTCAAATTAATAGTAAAACTGATACTCAAACAAAATTCATTAAATATTTGATACTAATGAAACACTAATTCAACTCAACGATCATCATATTTACTCTATAACAATTTCATTTTATTATATACTCAAACAAACAAAACAATAAAAAAATTCCACACTTCATATTGCAAAAATTGGTACTCGGAAAAAATAAAAATGATACTTAAAAACTGATCTCCACTAAACTCAACACAGCAATACATTATCAATCAAACCAATATGAATGCAAAAAAACCAAAACAGCAACTAAAAAATGTTTGCTTCAAAATGTGAATTTATTATAGTATAATAATTTTGTTATGTAACAAAAATCACAAACTCTAAAACAACATGTTCTATTATACCTGAAACTGATACTGATACTAATATAATGAAAAACTGATATCATATTCTATTATATCTGAAATTGATACTAATAGCATGAAAAAAATGATATTATATTTTATACTACTTAAAAGTGATACTAGTAGCATGCAAAAACTAATATCACATTTTTACATGGCTGAAACTGATACTAATAGTATCAAAAACTAATACCGAACAATTAATATTAAATAAACGAACCAACATCACCACATAACCTACAAACAAATAATAAAACTAATGTCTCTATTACTGCAAATTAAACTGATACTTAAAATGAAACTTGAAATGTTACTATATACCTAAAACAAATAAATAATAAAACTGTAACGATCCCAGATTTTATAAATATTTAAATTGATAATTAAATTAAATTTTAAATAAAAATTGTGAAATTAATCGATAAATTGATTCGAGTTTCCCCGCATCCAAATAAAAATATATTAAATCATTTTAAATTTAGAAATTGTATATATATGTGTATATATATGTATATGTGCATATATAAGTGGGTTTGAATTTATATATATATATATAAATTGGATTTGAATTAATTTTAAGTAAATGGTTTAAAATTAATTTGAATTTATAAAATATATCTATGTAATTCATTTAGTATGTATTTAATTTCAAGACGTTCTCTTTTGAATAATATGTATTAATACAAACAAAATAGGCTACAAAACTAAAAGTAGAAATAGATGTATATAAGATAAATTATAAAATATAAAGTAAACATTAGCTAAATTTAAACAACATATTAAATATAGAAATTCATCTATATTACAAATCATCACATCAATTATATAGTTTTATACAATATAAAGTAAAATATAAATCTTAATATCATATTGATAAATCATTACAAAATAAATATAAATTATAAAACAAAATAAAGTAAATACATACATAGAGAAATACAAGACAGTAAGTATGTAAGTTAAAAATAAATATTTAAGTTAGAAAATAAAAATAAATATACAAGTTAACATATAACAACTTTAAAATGAACACATAAGATAATTCTAGAGATGTAGTCTATAGGAAATACTTGTAGTTATGCAAGGAAGTAAGGAAAAATCATATAAGTACAAGAAAATAAGATAAAATGGAAATAATAAAATGCATACAAGTTGTACTTGATAAGAATATAACAACTTTATGGAAGCATATAGAGTAGAAAACATGACCAGGCATGAAAATTTATCTTTGTACATACGAATAAGAATGGGATAAGTATGCAAAGAAATAAGTCAAACAAATAAAAATATATGCAAAATTGTACATACAAAATAAAAGAAATAGTATTGTAAACATGATAAGGTACCAAAGCATTAAATGCTATCATCTCAAATTTGCTGGAAAATCATCTCAGCCACCATACAAAAGGATATCTCTGACCAAAAAATCGTACCAGTTTAAACAAAGCCTGTATACTTGCTCTATTTATCAATCTTCTTTTTTTCTTTTCGTTCATAAAAACTTAGCATACTAGAGAATTATCAAACCTGTAATAATCTCCTCTAAAACAAATGAAAAACCAGAAAATCAAAAAAGGCCTGCAAGCATTTCTTAAAACCTTGGATCATTTCAAAAGCAAACTCAAGAAGAAATCAGAGCAGATCCATCTTTGTTTTAAATATTAGTCATCACTACTAGATCCAGTAACAAGCTTCAGCAACTCAAGTTTTAAAAGCAAAAGCATATTCAAGTTTAAAGCTCAAAAATGTTTTCAAAATCAAGTGCTCTGTTCTTTATTTTCAAAAACAGGTGAGTAACACTTTTTCTTAAAAACTTAAGTATGATTTTGGTTGCAAGTTAAGTTCTGGAATGAATGTGTTTTTGTGTGAATATATATTGGTGAAGTTCTGCATATATATATGAATGAATAGATGTGTGTGCATGCTGTTGTATCTTGTGTTATCCTGTTTTTAGTTTTCCAGGCTCAAGATTTGTTCATAATTCATTATCTTTTGAACCAATCTTTGTTAGGGTTGAAGCTTCAAACAAAAATAGTTTGTTTATCATAAACTAAAGTTTTAAAATTTTAATTAAGATAAAAGAAAACTTGAAATGACTCTGGAAAACCAAAGGAGCAGCATAACATTTGTTTTGTCAAGTTTTCAAACAAACTAATTCAATGTTTCAGGCATGTAATCTGAAAACTTATTCAGAAACTTGATTTTTAAAAGAAAAGAAAAATCACAAATTTTTGCATTGAGTTGAAGGAGCGGTTCTTGTTTGTTCAGTTTGGGTGTTTTGGGTGGCCTCTGGTGATTCCGATGGTCTGAGGGGTCGGGGTTTCTTCTTGTTGTAGTGGAGTGATCAGAGGCTTTGGAAAAAATATCAGGTGGATGATCGACGCACGGCGGCGACGACAGGAGGCCGAGATTGATTTTTAACCTAGTTTTTATGTTGGTCGGGAATTCGATCATCGCAGCTACCCTGGTGGATCGAGTTCCACCATATCCTCGGGAATGGAAGGGGGGATGTTGGTGAGGACATGGACGGAGGCGTTGATGCTCCAGTGGTCGGAGACGTCGGGAAGAAGAAGATTTCCAGCCATGGTGGGTTCCAGTTTGGGCGAGAAATGCCTCGTTTTAGATTTATATAGGATTCGATCGATCTGAGTTCACGTATGTGTTTGCGTGGGTTCGAGTGGTTGTCGAAGGTCACCGCGATGACCTCCGACGATTGAAAGCGCTGGTATACATGCACCACGTGCACGTCGTATATGGAAGTTGAGGTGCTTGGGTTGGTCTCTTGCAAATGAAGGGATATCTCGAAGCAGTTGAAGGAAATTCTCGAAGTAGAAGGGAAGGCAGGAAACTCGAAGTAGGGCTCGGGTGAATTAGAATTTGGCTCGAGTAGAAATTTGTTTCAGGTTTCAAACCTGATTTATTTCTGCAAATTTAAACTGAGATTTAAATTTTTAAATTAATGGTTAAAATGAATTTTAAATCCAAGTGTAAATATGAATTCAAGTTTAGATTTGAATTTAGTTTGGAAACAAATAAAGTTTCAAATTTAAATTGTTTTAAATACTTAAAAATGTCTAAGTGTTGAAAAGGAGATTTAAATTTTAAAACGAAAATTTGAAGTGAATGATTTCAACCATATTTATAAGTGATAATTAAATCATAAATAAAAAGATGAGTTTATCTTAAGTAAATGAAGATTTAATGAATTGTAATTTATTTATTTATTAAGTTAATTAATCATGATAATTAATGATTTGGATTAAGTTAATTGGTGATTATAAGTTTTAAATTTATTAATTAAGGTTTAAGTTAATAAATGATTGGAAATTAATCAAGAACTAATTAATTAACATTTAATATATTAAATAATTTGAATTAATGAGTTCTTAATGGTTAATCAAATTATAATCAATAATGATTAATATAAGAAATTTCTTTAGAAAAGTGATTAGAGAAATTTTAATTGTTAATGAAGGTCATTAACTAAGATTATCTAAATAATTAATTAATGTGATTAATTGTAACAATAAATTGGATTAAATTAGTTAATGATAATCATTTATGAAATTGTGTAAGTGTAATTACTTTATGGAAGTAATTAAGAAATTAATTGTTCATTGAAATTAATTAAGAATAATTAATTAAGGATTAATTATCAATTAAGGGTTAATTTATGATTAATTAAAGGATAATTCATTACATGGTTCATAATTAATTGATTATTAATTTACCATAACTAGTAAAATTATTCATAGAAATAAATCTGATTTAAATTAATCAGATAATTAAATTAATTTTACGTATAAATATTGGATTCTATTGGATGATTGAATTGTTCGATATCCCTACTATGTGATGCTTTGTGGTACGAATTATTTTAATTCAAGCTGTGATGAATGTAATTCATTTATTTATAATGCATTTATATTATCTATCTATGACTCTGTGTATATAGATAAGCGTTATAGGAATATACCGCTTATCGATATTGATATGTTTAAATCTGTGATGATGTGATGATTGAATGATGTTGCACTATTGTGTGTTAAACCCCTGGACTACACCATACACACACAAATATGGATTTCACGAAGAAATCAGTTAAGTCACAGATGATTTTAAATTTAATGTTTTTGAGATTGAAATTTTAATTTCAATTGATTTTGAAATTGGAAATTGGGGTTTAATATGAAAAGCTTTTGAAAGGAGTCTTAAAGATATTTTGAATATCTTGAAATTTAAATAATTCAATTTGAATTTGAATTCAAAAATAAGGAATTGAATTCTATGTTGAAAATTATCGTAAGAGTATTATACAAGTTATAAATGTGTTTATATGGGCTTGAACCATTTTAAAATATTGTTTGGGAAATTTGAATTTAACCCAAGGGTTTAACTTGTATAAATGAAATCGGATTTTTCTGAATAAAACTAATTGTTTTCAAATGATAAAAGCTTTCATATAAGAAATGAAATTCCAATTTAAGTTAAAAGAATTTCAAGTTTGAATTGAAAAATGGTTTTCCAAGTGATGAGCGAATTCTTTTTGAAAGCTATGAATTAAATCTTGATTTAAAGATTTAATGACTTAATCCAACTGAAATGGAAATTGATTTTGAAAATCTCTGAATAGATCTTTGTGAAATTGGGTGAACTTTGTGAAATGAATCTTTTTGTGTAAAAGATTGAAAATGGTAATTTGTTTAAACCATTTGAAAGAAAATTTTTGGGTAATAAGTTGTGACTTAATCGAAATCCCAATATCCATATGTTTTAAAATATTGCGCTCACTATTCGGTTTAGCCGGGAGAGGACTTTGTGTCATATAACCCATTCCGAATAGTGATACGATGTAAATGGATAGTAGTTGAAGACTGGTGTTGAAGACCAGGTGTTTGCGAGAACGATAGGATAACCTATCGATTGTCTCTGCACCGGGTAGCGCCCGGTATAGATATTCCCTAAGTAATGGGAAGTTCGATCGGGATTGTGAATACCCGGATTGCAAGGGCTTCTTTGGTAGTGCCTTCGGTTCTGTTCGAACCCGGAACAGACTTGTATGGTTGTATGTCTGACACTACACTTTGAGATATAAAGCTGATTTCTTTCAAATACATTTCTGTTTGGTGGCGGAGAATTTATTCTCTTAGCTTAACACCCTTCTCTGAGACGTACGAGCTCAGAGGTTATGTAGTTGAAGTTATCAGTGATATACTCCCAATTTGGTAGTGTGGCATGCTAATTGTTGCTGTGTGTTGATGGTCATTTGCTGATCATTTGTTGATCAAAGCATGGCTTTGTGAAAAAGTGTAGCTTTGTGGACGAGACCTCATCAAACCTCACAGACCGAAAATGGTCGAAACAGGAAAGATGCGGCAAGGTTATGAGGGTCGCTCCCTTTAGGGTATGTCATTTCCTTCTGGAAAAAGGTGATATTATGGTATGGAGCCCAGATATTTACCTATGTGGTTGCTCCAATCTTATTTACTGTGTGATTGTTGCTGTGTGATCGAGGCCTCGGATAAAGGTCCCAAAGGACCGGGGGGTGGCATACTCGAGTATAGTTACCTAGTGTCAGAGGTAACCCGGCCTTGTGTTGGCAGAGATCCGGGTAGGTTCTCGGGACGTCCCTCCAGAGGCGTTTCCATGTGGCATAGGAAGTTCCTTAACCTGACCATTTATTGAAAATCCAATTCCCAATACGAACCCAGTAAGGTTTTAGTTGTAGAACCTGCTATTTAATATAGCAGCTATAGTAGGCATAATATAATGGTACCTATGCTGGCTAAGATTAATATTGTATTTTCGAAACGATTTTGTACACTATGCACTATTAATAATATCAAAAGAATTTTGCGTAGTAAGCATGTTTGACTATCATAAGAAGAAATCTCCTCTAAGTCTGCGATTGCATTGTGTGTGTGGTGGGAGGTCTTATGGTAGTTTCATTTTCCAAAAGCATTGCGGATTTCAATGTTTAAAATCCTTTTGTTGTTTGTTTAAAGATAAACTATTTTTATTACTCACACCAGTCCCTTGACTGACTCGGAGTTTATTGTTCCCTTCCTAAACTCTGGGTGCCCACAATTTTCCACACGGGCAGTCTAGAGTTGGGTTTTTCAGATAGTCAGGTTTAGTAGACTAGTTGGAGCTAGTTCAGTTTTTGGAGATCACGACTGACGTTGCTTATCTTGGTGCAACGTGATGGTGGTTCGAGCTGATGTTGGAGTTGTTGGAGTCATTCTCTTTGTAGATCATTTGGAGTGATCTCTTCCATTGTTGTTATTTCCGCTGTAGCATTGTATCATATCTCTAATATTGTTGTATCATATTGATATCATTGTTGTATATCATTCTGGATATTGTGTTCATTGGAGCTGTATATGATATCATCTATTTCTTTCTTCCGTTGTGTTGTTATACTAAATGGTGTTATAAGCTCCGGGGAGCCAGATTCGGCGTTTGAATCTACGGCATTCGAGTACAAGTGAAGTACGGGTGCCGATTTTCGAAGGTCGAGTCCGGGATCTTTACAGTGGTATCAGAGCTAAGGTTGAACTTTAGTTCAGGAGTATAACACATTAAGTAACTCATTAGAGATAGGGTGAAGTATACCCTAGGATGAGTAATCTCTAAGATATCTGTCTGTGTGCCTCAGTAAATTCTCTTGCTATCCACTGATAGTAAGTATGAGTGCAAGAAGAGGATGAGATAGGGGATAGAGGAATACGACTATAAATGGTCGATACCCTATAACAACAAGGAAACAATCTTTTCTTTATCAATCTCTTTTGTTCAGCATCTCTTCTCAATTCTTCGATAATTTCTGGTAGATCCAAGAAGCAGATTTGATATATTTGCATGGGACATAAACCCAAATAGGTCAAAATTGTTTGTTTGGATGAATTGGTTGCTTTGGTTGCTATGGTTGATAGGTGTACTTTAGTTTCTAAACTAAATTTTTTGAAATTGTATCTATATATCTATACAATTTGGGTCCGGATATGTTCTACGAATGGTTAGTTATCCCTTCGAACTAACCAATGCCACTGCACATTTCGTAGATCTGGATAACCTGAGTATTTTTTGGAGTGTTAAATAGATTCGTTCTCGTATTTATTATTGATATTCTGATTTGGTAAGCCAAATGCAGAATAGATAGTCAGTTGATTTGATGAAATATTCTTCATCTATCTTTGTGTCTCCCTGGCAAATTTCGAGTACGAAATTTCTTAAGGGGGGAAGGTTGTAACGATCCCGGATTTTATAAATATTTAAATTGATAATTAAATTAAATTTTGAATAAAAATTGTGAAATTAATCGATAAATTGATTCAAGTTTCCCCGAATCCAAATAAAAATATATTAAATAATTTTAAATTTAGAAATTGTATATATATGTGTATATATATGTATATGTGCATATATGAGTGGGTTTGAATTTATATATATATATATATATATTGGATTTGAATTAATTTTAAGTAAATGGTTTAAAATTAATTTGAATTTATAAAATATATCTATGTAATTCATTTAGTATGTATTTAATTTCAAAACGTTCTCTTTTGAATAATATGTATTAATACAAACAAAATAGGCTACAAAAATAAAAGTAGAAATAGATGTATATAAGATAAATTATAAAATATAAAGTAAACATTAGCTAAATTTAAACAACATACTAAATATGGAAATTCATCTATATTACAAATCATCACATCAATTATATAGTTTTATACAATATAAAGTAAAATATAAATCTTAATATCATATTGATAAATCATTACAAAATAAATATAAATTATAAAACAAAATAAAATAAATACATACATAGAGAAATACAAGACAATAAGTATGTAAGTTAAAAATAAATATTTAAGTTAGAAAATAGAAACAAATATACAAGTTAACATTATTACTATAACAACTTTAAAATGAACACATAAGATAATTCTAGAGATGTAGTCTATAGGAAATACTTGTAGCTATGCAAAGAAGTAAGGAAAAATCATATAAGTACAAGAAAATAAGATAAAAAGGAAACAATAAAATGCATACAAGTTTTACTTGATAAGAATATAACAACTTAATGGAAGCATATAGAGTAGAAAACATAACCAGACATGAAAATTTATCTCTGTACATACGAATAAGAATGGGATAAGTATGCAAAGAAATAAGTCAAACAAATAAAAATATATGCAAGATTGTACATACAAAATAAAATAAATAGTATTGTAAACATGATAAGGTACCAAAGCATTAAATGCTATCATCTCAAATTTGCTGGAAAATCATCTCAGCCACCATACAAAAGAAAATCTCTGACCAAAAAATTGTACCAGTTTAAACAAAGCCTGTATACTTGCTCTATTTATCAATCTTCTTTTTTTCTTTTCGTTCATAAAAACTTAGCATACTAGAGAATTATCAAACCTGTAATAATCTCCTCTAAAACAAATGAAAAACCAGAAAATCAAAAAAAGGCCTGCAAGCATTTCTTAAAACCTGGGATCTTTTCAAAAGCAAACTCAAGAAGAAATCAGAGCAGATCCATCTTTGTTTTAATTATTAGTCATCACTACTAGATCCAGTAACAAGCTTCAGCAACTCAAGTTTTAAAAGCAAAAGCATATTCAAGTTTAAAGCTCAAAACTGTTTTCAAAATCAAGTGCTTTGTTCTTCATTTTCAAAAACAGGTGAGTAACACTTTTTCTTAAAAACTTAAGTATGATTCTGGTTGCAAGTTAAGTTCTGGAATGAATGTGTTTTTGTGTGAATATATATTGGTGAAGTTCTGCATATATATATGAATGAATAGATGTGTGTGCATGCTGTTGTATCTTGTGTTATCCTGTTTTTAGTTTTCCAGGCTCAAGATTTGTTCATAATTCATTATCTTTTGAACCAATCTTTGTTAGGGTTGAAGCTTCAAACAAAAATAGTTTGTTTATCATAAACTAAAGTTTTAAAAAATTAATTAAGATAAAAGAAAACTTG
The DNA here is from genome assembly GCA_030737815.1 of Allium fistulosum. NCBI lineage: Eukaryota > Viridiplantae > Streptophyta > Magnoliopsida > Asparagales > Amaryllidaceae > Allium > Allium fistulosum. Next base: position 1,533,997,633 of record CM060902.1, read on the forward strand.
AAATGTCTTTGGAAAACCAAAGGAGCAGCGTAACATTAGTTTTGTCAAGTTTTCAAACAAACTAATTCAATGTTTCAGGCATGTAATCTGGAAACTTATTCAAAAACTTGGTTTTTAAAAGAAAAATCACAAATTTTAGCATTGAGTTGAAGGAGCGGTTCTTGTTTGTTCAGTTTGGGTGTTTTGGGTGGCCTCTGGTGATCCCGATGGTCTGAGGGGTCGGGGTTTCTTCTTGTTGTAGTGGAGTGATCATAGGCTTTGGAAAAAATATCAGGTGGATGATCGAGGCACGGCGGCGACGACAGAAGGTCGAGATTGATTTTTAACCTAGTTTTTATATTGGTCGGGAATTCGATCATCGCAGCTACCCTGGTGGATCGAGTTCCACCATATCCTCGGGAATGGAAGGGGGGATGTTGGTGAGGACATGGACGGAGGCGTTGATGCTCCAGTGGTCGGAGACGTCAGGAAAAAGAAGATTTCCGGCCATGGTGGGTTCCAGTTTGGGCGAGAAATGCCTCGTTTTCGATTTATATAGGATTCGATCGATCTGAGTTCACGTATGTGTTTGCGTGGGTTCGAGTGGTTGTCGAAGGTCGCCGCGATGACCTCCGGCGATCAGAAGCGCTGGTATACGTGCACCACGTGCACGTCGTGTATGGAAGTTGAGGTGCTCGGGTTGGTCTCGTGCAAATGAAGGGATATCTCGAAGCAGTTGAAGGAAATTCTCGAAGTAGAAGGGAAGGCAGGAAACTCGAAGTAGGGCTCGGGTAAATTAGAATTTGGCTCGAGTAGAAATTTGTTTCAGGTTTCAAACCTGATTTATTTCTCCAAATTTAAACTCAGATTTAAATTTTTAAATTAAAGGTTAAAATGAATTTTAAATCCAAGTGTAAATATGAATTCAAGTTTAGATTTGAATTTAGTTTGGAAACAAATAAAGTTTCAAATTTAAATTGTTTTAAATACTTAAAAATGTCTAAGTGTTGAAAAGGAGATTTAAATTTTAAAATGAAAATTTGAAGTGAATGGTTTCAACCATATTTATAAGTGATAATTAAATCATAAATAAAAAGATGAGTTTATCTTAAGTAAATGAAGATTTAATGAATTGTAATTCATTTATTTATTAAGTTAATTAATCATGATAATTAATGATTTGGATTAAGTTAATTGGTGATTATAAGTTTTAAATTTATTAATTATGGTTTAAGTTAATAAATGATTGGAAATTAATCAAGAACTAATTAATTCACAATTAACATTTAATAAATTAAATAATTTGAATTAATGAGTTCTTAATGGTTAATCAAATTATAATCAATAATGATTAATATAATAAATTTCTTTAGAAAAGTGATTAGAGAAATTTTAATTGTTAATGAAGGCCATTAACTAAAATTATCTAAATAATTAATTAATGTGATTAATTGTAACAATCAATTGGATTAAATTAGTTAATGATAATCATTTATGAAATTGTGTAAGTGTAATTACTTTATGGAAGTAGTTAAGAAATTAATTGTTCATTGAAATTAATTAAGAATAATTAATTAAGGATTAATTATCAATTAAGGGTTAATTTATGATTAATTAAAGGATAATTCATTACATGGTTCGTAATTAATTGATTATTAATTTACCATAACTAGTAAAATTATTCATAGAAATAAATTTGATTTAAATTAATCAGATAATTAAATTAATTTTACTTATAAATATTGGATTCTATTGGATGATTGAATTGTTCGATATCCCTACTATGTGATGCTTTATGGTACGAATTGTTTTAATTCAAGCTATGATGAATGTAATTCATTTATTTATAATGCATTTATATTATCTATCTATGATTCTAGGTATATAGATAAGCGTTATAGGAATATACCGCTTATCGATATTGATATGTTTAAATCTGTGATGATGTGATGATTGAATGATGTTGCACTATTGTGTGTTAAACCCCTGGACTACACCATACACACACAAATATGGATTTTACGAAGAAATCGGCTAAGTCACAGATGATTTTAAATTTAATGTTTTTGAGATTGAAATTTTAATTTCAATTGATTTTGAAATTGGAAATTGGGGTTTAATATGAAAAGCTTTTGAAAGGAGTCTTAAAGATATTTTGAATATCTTGAAATTTAAATAATTCAATTTGAATTTGAATTCAAAAATAAGGAATTGAATTCTATGTTGAAAATTATGGTAAGAGTATTATACAAGTTATAAATGTGTTTATATGGGCTTGAACCATTTTAAAATATTGTTTGGGAAATTTAAATTTAACCCAAGGGTTTAACTTGTATAAATGAAATCGGATTTTTCCGAATAATACTAATTGTTTTCAAATGATAAAAGCTTTCATATAAGAAATGAAATTCCAATTTAAGTTAAAAGAATTTCAAGTTTGAATTGAAAAATGGTTTTCCAAGTGATGAGCGAATTCTTTTTGAAAGCTATGAATTAAATCTTGATTTAAAGATTTAATGAGTTAATCCAACTAAAATGGAAATTGATTTGGAAAATCTATGAATAGATCTTTGTGAAACTGGGTGAACTTTGTGAAATGAATCTTTTTGTGTAAAAGATTGAAAATGGTAATTTGTTTAAACCATTTGAAAGAAAAGTTTTGGGTAATAAGTTGTGACTTAATCGAAATCCCAATATCCATATATTTTAAAATATTGCGCTCACTATTCGGTTTAGCCGGGAGTGGACTTTGTGTCATATAACCCATTCTGAATAGTGATACGACGTAAATGGATAGCATTTGAAGACCGGTGTTGAAGACCGGGTGTTTGCGAGAACGATAGGATAACCTATCGATTGTCTCTGCACTGAGTTGCTCCGGTATAGAGATTTCCTAAGTGATGGGAAATTCGATCGAGATTGTGAATACCCGGATTGCAAGGGCTTCTTTGGAAGTGCCTTCAGTTCTGTTCGACCCGGAACAGACTTGTATGGTTGTATGTCTGACATTACACTTTGATATATAAAGCTGATTTTTATCAAATACATTCCTGTTGGTGGCGGAGAATTTAATCTCTTAGTTTAACACCCTTCTCTGAGACGTACGAGCTCAGACGTTATGTAGTTGAAGTTATTAGTGATATACTCCCAATTTGATAGTGTGGCATGCTAAGTGTTGCTGTGTGTTGATAGTCATTTGCTGATCATTTGTTGATTAAAGCATGGCTTTGTGAAAAAGCGTAGCTTTGTGGACGAGACCTCATCGAACCTCACATACCGGAAATGGTCGAAACAAGAAAGATGCGGCCAGGTTATGAGGGTCGCTCCCTTTAGGATATGTCATTTCCTTTTGGAAAATGGTGATATTATGGTATGGAGCCCAGATATTTACCTATGTGGTTGCTCCAATCTCATTTACTGTGTGATTGTTGCTGTGTGATCGAGGCCTCGGATAAAGGTCCCAAAGGACCGGGGGGTGGCATACTCGAGTAGTAGTTACCTAGTGTCAGAGGTAATCCGGCCTTGTGTTGGCAGAGATCCGGGTAGGTTCTCGGAACGTCCCTCCAGAGGCATTTCCATGTGGCATAGGAAGTTCCTTAGTCTGACCATTTGTTGGAAATCCAATTCCTAATACGAACCCAGTACGGTTTTAGTTGTAGAACCTGCTATTTAACATAGCAGCTATAGTAGGCATAATATAATGGTACCTATGCTGGCTAAGATTAATATTGTATTTTCGAAATGATTTTGTACACTATGCACTATAAATAATATCAAAAGAATTTTGCGTAGTAAGCATGTTTGACTATCATAAGAAGAAATCTCCTTCAAGTCTGCGATTGCATTGTGTGTGTGGTGGAAGGTCTTATGGTAGTTTCATTTTCCAAAAGCATTGCGGATTTCAATGTTTAAAATCCTTTTGTTGTTTGTTTAAAGATAAACTATTTTTGTTACTCACACCAGTCTCATGACTGACTCGGAGTTTATTGTTCCCTTCCTAAACTCTGGGTGCCCACAATTTTCCACACGGGCAGTCTAGAGTTGGGTTTTTCAGATAGTCAGGTTTAGTAGACTAGTTGGAGCTAGTTCAGTTTTTGAAGATCACGACTGACGTTGCTTATCTTGGTGCAACGTGATGGTGGTTCGAGCTGATGTTGGAGTTGTTGGAGTCATTCTCTTTGTAGATGATTTGGAGTGATCTCTTCCATTGTTGTTATTTCCGCTGTAGCATTGTATCATATCTCTGATATTGTTGTATCATATTGATATCATTGTTGTATATCATTCTGGATATTGTGTTCATTGGAGTTGTATATGATATCATCTATTTCTTTCTTCCGCTGTGTTTTTATACTAAATGGTGTTATAAGCTCCGGGGAGCCAGATTCGGCGTTTGAATCTATGGCATTCGAGTACAAGTGAAGTATGGGTGCCGATTTTCGAAGGCCGAGTCCGGGATCTGTACAAAAACTGATACCGCTTATACTACAAAACTGATACTATAAATGATACCATATAACCAAGTTCAATTACAAAGAGCAAATCAATGACAAATTAAAAATGTGTTAAACCAGTATACAAAGAGTAAATTAATGTACATATTAACATATGCTAAACTAATATACTTATATGACCAAATTCACTTACATAAAATTGCCAAAAAAGACATACAACCAAGTATAGTTCTCAACAAATCATAAAACATAAAAATCATATCTTCTTAGAAGTTTAACAATTACGCTTATTGTGATCATATCGCTTGCATACACTACATCTATTTTACTTATTTCGAATATGCAAATCATCCTTTCCGTTTAATAGCAGGCATACCGACACCACATTTTACCTTAGGTGGCTCAATAATATCTTCAACACTTGCATCAACAATATGCTTAGCGAAATTAGGAATAAGATTTATAGGATTAGCAAATTAGAAGTCGTGGAACACTTCCTGAACAAATCAACGATAAACATATTTGCATTCTTCGTCTTACAGCTAAAAGTAGATTCTGTTCCATATGAAGATAGCAGTGACTATGAAAGGCTAGAGGAAAAACTTAACCAACAACTAAAATCACATCTTTATGGCGATCCAACATAAAAACCAAATCACGATCTTCTTTAAGCATTTGTATTAATTTACTCAAAAACCATTTTTAGTTATCCACATTTTCAAGAGAAACTATACCCATAGAAAGGGAAAAAACCTGCAAATAATAATTTAAAAACTATTAAAAAAATCAACTGTTAACTCAAAAACTGATACTTAGAAACTACTACCGATAACTAAAAACTGATACCTAAAAACCGAGAACTAAATTCTGATACTATGTAGTAAAACATTTTAAAAATCTTTTTCCTAAAAACTGATAATAAGCACTAATCTAATACACACCAATGGAAAAATCTACAACACTACAAAATATCGCTTTTTCAAATCTTAATATCGAATTCTAATACTTTCTGATACCACACAACCGCATATGTTATTCCAAAACTGATACTAAAGTAAAAATCTTAATATCAAATTCTAATACTTTCCGATACCACACAACGCATATGTTACTCCAAAACCGATACTAAACAAAAAATCTTAATATCAAATTCTAATACTTTCTGATACCACGCAACGCATATGTTACTCCAAAACTAATGCTAAACTAAAAATCTTGATATCAAATCTTATTTTCAGTATCTGCACCGTTATCCAATATGATAGTAATAGAAAATGATAATAAGAAAAATTGATACTAACACAAACTCAAAATAACAGTTACTGAAATTAAAAAAAAGACACTGCCATAAACTGATAATTTTCAAAAATGATGCTAAGAAAAATGATACATAAAAACAAAAATGAAACATAAAAACCAATCCTCACTGAACTCAATACAACGATACAATTTCAATTAAACCGTAATGAATGCAAGAAAAAAACCATCAATCAAAAATGTTTGCTTCACATTGTCATTTTATTGTAGTATGATAATTTTCTTTATACAACAAAAATCAAAAATAAAAATGTAACGATTTTATTCGAAAATGATACCTACAGACTGTAAAACTGATACCTAAAATCTGATACTGAAATAATAAGAAAAATGATACCCAAACAAAGTTAATCGAATGTTTGATACTAACAAACTTCAGTAAATATTTGATAGTACCAAAACACTAATTCAACTCATTTATCATTATATTTAATCTATAGTAACTTCATTTTTTATAGACACAAGAATCAGAAATGAAAAATTAACTATTTTTTTCAAAAACGTACCTACAGACTGTAAAACTGATGGCTAAAATCTGATACTGAATTTAATAAGCCAATAATGAACCACAAAATGAGAAAGATAGCAGATACACCACCAACCTGCATCCTATAGTGCACCTTCAGCATCCTAATCATAGCACCAGCAATAGCGATCCCGCCTTCCCCATTACCAAGCAACCAGAAACCACAACCTTCTTCAACCCACAACTAATTCTATCTCCTCAAACTTCAACATCCTGAATCGCAACCCAAATTTGTCCAAAACTGTACACATTCAACTATTGCACTGAACCTCCATCATCCAAATTGACTAAGCAACCTTCCGCTGCCTATCACAAACAACATCTCAAACTCACGACGTGAACTGCAACTCCAGCAAATCCAACTCGATAGAACTCGATTTAAGCTGCTTTGTTTTTGTTTGTTTTTTTGATTCGAATTTGGTTTGCATTTTCCTTTGTTTCATTTTTCGTTATTTTTTCGATTTGAATTCGAAAACGGAGAAGAAACGAGAAAGCGCGGCAGTTAGAGCTTTTTAAACTATTTTAAAGTTTCGTCATTAAGAATAAAATACTGATGGGCTATCCTAGGTAATCAAAAAGTCTATAAAATTGTCTTTAACAATATTTTCATGTTCATTATATTACATAAAAATTTGAATTATATTTAAAATCGTTTAAAGAAAATCAAATAAAATTTAATTTTTTTAAAACATTATTAGATTGGATCTAATAATATTTTAGACTTCATAAGTCCAATAAATCCACAATGGGAATTTTTTTCGAAATCTACCTATTCGTCCATTTCCAACTGGCTTCATTCGTTTAAGTTTAGTTTTGGTGAAAGAACAAACATGTAAGCATTTTTTCTAGCGTAACATCCTGAATTGATAGAAACACAATAAACAAGTGAAAAAAAGTAAGATGTTAAAGAGAAAAAGAAAAGAGAGACATAATATTTTTATAGTAGTTCGACGAATACGTCCATTTAGTTGTTTTTATTAATTCTTAATTTGAAAAACGCTCAATTCATAATCCAATCTCGGAATACAAAGGTCAAATCTCAAATTAATCAAAAAGTCAAGTAGATTTTCCAAAAAGAACAAAAGTCCTTTTCTAGTTGACGAAGGTTCTATATTTATAAGTTGATTTGTCACCACAACTAGTGGAAAGAATTTAAAAAAGTAAACATTCATATTCGAAGTTCCAGCCGCGAAGAACGAGTTAAAAAGTAACAATTTCAAACGACTGGATCATTCGGTATTGATAAAAATCGATCAGCACCAATCAATTTTCTTAACTGCTCGATCTCATTTTTTCACACTCTCTTATTCTAAGGTCTACTAGCTTTGAGTACCCGAATCATGGTGACCGGGTCGTTCATTCGACACCGATCGACGTCACATTACAGCTTTTGTATACTTGTTCAACTTCGAGCCACAAAGATAAAGTGAAGTGGGATGTCGCAAATAACAAAAAGCAAATTGTTCGGGGTTGGCCCATATTCATGGGTACCAATCGATCATAATTAATTCAAACTTGGTCAAAACCATTGAGATTCAATCTTAATCTTTTTCAAGCTTCTTGATATACCCTTTCATCTCTTTGTAATCCAGTTCCTTTGGCTTCAGTCAGTTCCAAGACCACGAATTTTTCTCCGATAACAGCTATATTTACCGTTGTTGGGGCTTATCCAACTATTAAAATTTAACGAAGTAGCTGCTCGATTTTCAGAAACTCGAACAAAGTCCCTTTTTGATGTTACAATTGCAGTAACATATACCACCACGTATGTGGAAAAGCACATTCTCTTGCTACGCATTGCCCCAGTTGTGCCTCCCAATCAAATTAACCAACGCCTCAACATATCCAACAACAGCATTTGTGCCGACACCGACGAAGAAAAATGCCCCAATCATCCATAAACCAACCAGCCGTACAATCTATTCTTTATGATCCAAGCACCAATCATTGAGCAAAATATCTGATTTAACAGAGAGTTTAGAAACTCTAATGCCAAATTACTACTAATAAAATATTCGATGGTTGAAAAAACTAGATTCAGTTCGAAAATTTGAAATAAAAAGATTTGCTAAAATTAGAGTGATGTAATGTTGATTTGTAAGAAGAAAAAAGGTTTGTTAAATTTTGAATAACGTAAGATTGATTTGTAAGTATTTGGCAATTGACGCTCACACCCAATACCAATTTTAGTTAGCTTGTAAATATCAAGGGAAGTCATCCCAAACTCACCAAAATTAAAATGAAACGTGTGCGTTATTTTCCCCCAACGCTCTGCAATGGTAAGACCAACCGCTGATCAACTTTTCCCAACCGCAGAATGCTGGAATAATTATGGAAACCCATATGGTTCAAAACTTTAGCGACCTGTGCATGGTATAATGTTAATTTGGTATACTTACTAATGGCCACTGGCAGGGATAGGTGGCACCTGACATCATGAGCTTTATACAACTCTTAGGTGCCATTCGTAGTCAGGCCCGGCCCAAGCCCAAGACACATGTCTAGGGCAACAATCGCATAGGGGCAACAAAATTAGTTTTTACCCTGCTGCGAATAAATCGCCCGCGCTGCCTCCAGACTCCAGTCCCCACTGCTCCACTGATGTCGCCGACCACGATGCCGCAAGGCCCGCAACCATCTACCACGGCCCACGCCCACTAGCCACCACCACTGATGTCGCCGACTCACCGACTACGAGCTCCAGCCTCCAGAACAAGTGCGTCTCCGGTCTCCTCTCTGGTTTCCTCCCTCCCATCGATTTATGCGCTTGGTTTTACTTGCCTTCAAAGTTAAATCGAATTATTCTAATTTTAGTTTCAATTTTAATTTGTTGGCTGCGTTTTTTAGGAGAGTTGCTGGCTTGCAGCTTGCAATTTTCATTTGTAAGACTGTGAGAGCGAGGGCAATTTTCATTTGTAAGACTGTGAGAGCGAGGGGTTTTGGTAAATTTGCTCTATAGACTTATGCTGAAAAGGGAGGGCTGTGCTACTGCAACTACAAATAAAAATGTGAGTTTTTGGTTGGTTTTGATATTGCTTAATTTGGCTTCATATCATTGGTTAATTTGTTTAACGAACTAAATAATTTGTTGAATAAATTATGAATCAAATAATTGATATTGGTTTCATCTTCATTGATTTGATACATTGGTTTGATATTGGTTAGTTTGTTGAATGACTCAAATAATTTATGTTGTCGTATTATTTATTATGAATGAATCAAAAAATTGAATTCTTGCATTAATAAATTAATCAAATGCGTATGCGTTAAACTAAAATTGATCTAAATTAATCACGATTCACAATTGATTTATGTATAATGTTACAAATTGAATTGATTAATTAAACTTGTTAAATTATGCATAGTAAATTGTTTATTATTTTTGAGGTGTGTAAAATGCTAGCATTATTAGATTAATAATATTATGTTGTGTATTTGAGACAAGATTCGAAAACAGAATTCTGGATATTAAAATAGGAAAAAAAAACAACGCATAGATGAAGAAACAAAATTATTAGTCGGTTCAATTTCAAATTTCTTTCAAGCAAGAAAAATTCAAACTTCAAATTCTAGTCAAGTTGAAGAAACTCATTTGGAGCATGAGAATATTGGTTGTAATATTGATATCGACGAAGATGAAGTGCCTATAAACGATAATATTGAAGTAGAAGTTGAAGACCGCATTGTAGAAGTTTCAGAAGAGGATAATAATGTAAATGTCAATGTTAATACTAACGAAGAAGATGTTGATGATGTACCAATACTTGATATTGAAAGAAATGTTAATATCAATTATGATCCGGTATTATGTGGAAGAATTACCGATACTAAAAGAATTATGTTAATTGAACGTTGTCCCATCAAAATTTTAAAAGAAAACGATGTATTTCTAAGAAATAAGATTAATGGTAAACACTTTACTTCTAAACACTACATTGGTGGCTATCCACGTCGAGAAGAGCATGAAAGAAAATGGCTAGTGTATTCAAATGCATGTAATAAAGTTTTTTGTTTTTGTTGTAAGCTATTTAAAAATGCACAAAAAGCATCCAAATTAACAAATGAAGGAACCGATGATTGCCATAATTTATCTATCAAGTTAAGAGAGCACGAAAGCAACCCACTGCATAATGCAAATCTTATCAAATAGGTTGATTTTCATAGAGGGCTTCAACAAAAAGCAATAATTGATAATGCAATGGAAGCTCAAATTGATCAAGAGAAACAATATTGGAAAAAAGTACTTGCGCATAATTGGTGTTGTTAAGACACTTTCTTGAAATAAATTACCATCACGTGGATCAAATGAGAAAATTTATGAGAAATATAATGGACTTTTTTGTCAACTTATTGAATTTGTAGCCGAGTTTGATCCAATTATGGAAGAGCATCTTAGACGTGTAGTGAATAATGAGATCAATAATCATTATCTTAGTCACAAAATTCAAAATGAATTGATAAATATGTTGGCTAATAAAATCAAATTAATAATACTTACAAAAATAAAAAAAAGCGAAGTACTTCTCCATTATCATTGATTGCACTCCAGATTTGATCCATAAGGAGCAAATGTCTATTGTCATAAAATGTGTGAATGTTGATGATGCAAATGATATTAAAGTGGAGGAATATTTTCTTAGATTTATAACCGTCGACAATACATCCGGGTTTGGTCTTTTCAAAGAACTTCAAAACGTATTGATTGACCTCAAACTTGATATCAATGATGTGAGAGGACAAGGCTATGATAATGGTTCAAATATGAAAGGTGCAAGGTTAAATTAAATTTTACCTATGCTTGACTATAACATTACCTATTTAATTGACTTTATTGTAGGTAAACATCAAGGCATACAAAAAAGGCTACTTGATGTAAATCCTAGAGCTTTCTGCATTTCATGCGGCTGTCATAGTCTAAATCTTGCTTTCTGTGATATGGCGAAATCATGTATGAAAGCAAGAAATTTTTTTGCTTTTGTGTAAAAGATTTATACTTTATTTTCCGACTCAACTTAACGATAGGAAACACTTAGGAGTTATGTGAAGAGTTTGACTCCAAAACCATTATCGGCAACACGTTGGGAAAGCCACAGTGAAAGTGTTAAAGCAATAAGAACTCAAGCACTAGAGCTAAGAGATACTTTAATTGACATTGTAAATAATTCTAAAGATGATGTTGTGATGATGGAGGCTAAAGGAAATGCTTTGTAAAATTTTGAGTTTTTAATTAGTTTGTGTATTTGGTACACGATATTGGAAAATATTAATCGAGTAAGTAAAATACTTCAACGGGAAGAAATGGATATCGAAGATGCAATTACAAAAATTAAAGAGCTTGTGGTATTTTTTAAAAAATTTAGAGAAGATAGATTTGAAACAATGATGAAAGAGGCTAAAGAGCTTGCAAATGATGTTGGTATTGATCCAAAAAATTTTGAAAAGAGAATCGTACGTAGAAAAATAATAATTTGATGAAGATATAGTAGAGAATGATGATAAACAATCTCACGAGGACAATTTTAGAGTTACTTATTTTCTTTATATAATTGATCAAGCTTTAACATCACTTAAAAATCGTTTTGAGTAATTTAAACTTTATGAAGGAACTTTTGGCTTTTCGTTAAATTTGAGATTTAAAACCATTGATGATGAGATATTGAAGAAGCATCTTATGAAATTAGAAAGTTTTTTTGAACCCGACGAAGAGCAAGATATTTGTGGTAAAGAATTATTCTTTGAGTTTCAACAACTAAAAGGAATTCTACCATCGGAAGTAACTAAATTAATTGATATTATAAATTTCTTGAGGTCATATAGGGATGTAAGTGGATTTCTAAATGTCTGGGTTGCTTATCGAATTCTATTGACAATTTCGATCACGGTTGCTACGGCGGAAAGAAGTTTTTCAAAATTGAAATTGATAAAAACATATCTTCGAAGCACTATGTTGCAAGGGAGATTAAGTGGATTAGCTATTATTTCAATTGAAAATGAGCACTTGGATAAATTTAACTATGATGAGATCATAGAGGAGTTTGCTTCAAAGAATGCAAGAATTTCGTTAGCTTGTATTTTGGCATGATACCATGATGACATTTAGATATTTTGGCATGTAAATTAATGATTTAGTTTAACAATATTTTGTAATCGGCATCAAAATTTATAATTATATTGCATTTTATTTTGGACGTATAAAAGTATTATTATTTTTTAAAGTGAGGCAACAAAAAATGATAAAAAATTTGTTTTGTCTAAAGCAACAAATACGGTCGGGCCGCCTTATTCGCAGTTAAATTTTGATCCATTTTCGTTGAGGATGCGTTCGACGCATCAGACGTGTCATACACCACAACGAGATTCGTCCGGTTCCCTGTTTCATTGTATGAATGTTGAAAGAAGGTACGTTAGCGTTCGATGCGTCGGACGTGTCCCCAACTAATGATATCAAGGGTCGTTGATTTCTTTTCTCTCCTTCTCATTCCCTTCAAATACTCCGTTTAAATTTTTTGCTCGCAGTCCCAAATGCATACTCCGTTTACTCAACTAACCCGTTCAAGGTGTACAATATAGAAAAATATATATATATATATATAAGACTGTACTTTTAGCGTCTTCAGTATCCCTTCGCGTAACATGTGTTTCGCCAAAGATTAAACTAATAGCGGATGAAACTTGCTTCTCCCGATCAAAATTTTGATCGACAAATGAATGTAATGTTGAGTGTTATGCTTAAGTATCACTCTTGTAATCATAAAGTGAAATGGATATAATATATCAAGCCATTCCTGTTGAACGATGGTTGGTCTCCTTGTAACTAAAAAAGGGAGCTACCAACTTTTCTCGATGACAAGGTCGTGATGACCACGTCGTTTGTCAGAAATAAAGTAGCGAATATATGTTTGATTTTATGATTTTTAAAAACATGGAATTTTCCTCAAGAACAATTTTTAGGGCTTTTTTTTGGATGTAGGACAGTCCACTAATAATTTACTGTGAAGGACAAATTAGCGTATTTTCGTTCCAGCTTATTATCGTGCGCTTCTTCTTCTTCTTTCTCACAATCAAAATTTTCTGTCGCGATCCAATAGCCCTCTCGGAATCAAAATATCAATAAAATATGTTCTTCATTTTATTCTCGTTCTTCTGAAAATTGTAGTTTATCGATCAAATTGTTCTCTCGTGTGTTTGTCGATCTCGTTCTTCTCATATTTCTACTGTGATCTCGTTCTTCTTCAAATTGGATTATTTAGGTATGCTTCTATTATTCTATTTTTTGTTCTTTTTCTATCAGAGTTCAATTTTTGTTGTCTGTGATTTCTAATCATGTTCCTTTGTACAAATTAAATGCAGTTTTGTTTCCTTGTTTGCTTGTTCGTTCTTCTATGGCAACTTTTGGAAGCAGCAGCAGGTATTTTTTGTTTTATTCATTTTTTTTATGCAGTATTGTATTCTAATGTGCTTTACATTTAATTTATTTTTTGTTTTTTGTTGATTAGTCATGTATATCTTGCATTAATGTTGGGATGATTGGAAAAGTATCATTGTTTGGGGTTGTATATGAAGTTGTGATAGAGTGGAAAAGTATCAGATTTTATGTTCAGTTTCTGGGTATCATTTTTATTTTTTCTTAGTATCAGTTTTTGTTTATCTAGTTTGATTATCCGTAATTAGGTATCAGTTTTGTATACGATAGGTATCAGTTTTGTGAAATGGAAAAACTTATGTTCTAAATTGAACATATTTTTACTCATGTTTTTTTTGCAGTGATGATAACAGTCTTCTTTGTTTGTTCGTGTTGAATAATAATACTTTTAGCACTCGATTGTCTATCGATTGCTCTTTGTATGATTTGAAGAATGAGATATGTCGACGTTGGTCTCAATTAACTCCTTCTTCTATTCAGACTCCTTATGTACTTGAGGACAAAGTTATTATGGTTGATACTGATTCTGATATTCAGAGTATAATTTGTTTTCAATTATACAAGAAAGGTTCCTTCTTTGGTTTTACTGTTAAGGTTAGGTGTTCTGAATTCGAAAATGTTGATGGTGCTTCTATTTCAAGTTCATCTAATGTTTGTGCTTCTTCATCTTCTACTAGATCTGTGTGTTCAAATGTTGTTGTTAATGGTAAAAGTTATTTAAAAGATATGTTGAGGAGAGGGTCGACATTATGCATTTTCGATTTTGTTGGTTTTTTTTTTGGAGGAGCTGAACATTTTAGAGAATTTTTGATGGCATATCAAATTCAAAAGGGGTATGAATTAGTATTTTTAAAGAATTGTGCTACAAGAGTTACTGCATTTTGCTCTTCATATAAGGATGGTTGTCTTTTCAAAGTCCATGGTTCTTGTGATTCTGGAGAATTGAAGAAGTTTATTATAAGAAGTATGGTTGCTGATTATTCTTGTGGGGCTGGTATTAGAAATGTGAATAATCAACATATTTCTAGTTCGTTTGTTAAATCGTTGATTATTGATGAGATTCGTGATTGTCCTAGTATAAAGCCTAAAGATATAATAGTTGATTTTAGAAGAGAATACAATTTTCAGTTTTCTTATGGTTATGCTTATCATGGGAAACAACTTGCATTAATGGAATTGCATGGTAATGATGCTTTGTCTTACAATGATTTTAGTTGGTATTTGGAAGCAGTGAAGAAGTCTAATCCAAATAGTTATGTCGATATGGATGTTGATCCTTATAGTAATGAATTTTAGAGGGTGGTTATTGCTTGGTGCTTGTTTACTTGGTTTCAAGCATTTTCGTCCTATGATATTCTTAGATGCTACTCATTTAAAGGGACGTCCTGGTGTTTTGATGGGTGCTACTGCAAAAAATGGTGATCAAGGTATGTCTTTGTTTTCAGTTTTGATTTATTTGTATTGAGATTATAATATTTGGCATTAGCATTAATATGAATTTGTTATCATAATTTGTATTATGTTAGTATCAGTTTTAAGATATGTAGTTTATAGTTAGCAAGATTCTAGTATCAGAATTTGCATTTTATTGAATTGTAAGTTTGTATTCAGTATCATAATTTCATACTGCTTAGCAGGTGATTAGTACCAGTTTGTGTATAATGTTAGTATCAGGTTCATGTATGTTAATATACGGTATCATATATAGTTGTGTAGTATTGGAATTTCATTTGTATCATAATATATGTTAATGTATATTACTTTGTTATGTTAGAATGAAGATTAATGTGCATAATGTCGTGGTTATCAATATTTTTATAATGCTCGTATCAGGTTTTCAGTATTGGTTTTTTTAATGTTAGTATCAGTTTCATGAATAGTTTTAGATTTATGGTCATAATTAGTTTTAGTTTTTTTTACTAATTATTTTTGCATTTGCAGGTTTCTTCCCTTTAGCTATGAGTGTAGTTTCTCTAGAAAATGTGGATAATTGGACATGGTTTTTGAATCATTTGAAACAAATGCTTCAAGAAGATCGTAATTTTGTTTTTATGTCAGATCGCCACCAAGGTTTGCTTTCAGGTGTTCGTGATGTTTTTCCTTCAACATATCATAGTTATTGCTATTTACATATAGAACAAAATCTTCTTTTAGCGATAAAAGCCAAAAATTCAAATGTGTCTATTGTTGATTTATTCAAAATGTGTTCTAGAGCTTCTAATCTATATGAATTTGAAGGAGCACATTCTAAGTTCTGTCAAATTGGTGGTGTTGCTGTTATGAATTTTTTAAAGGATAAGCCTTTTGATAAGTGGGTGGATTTATTTTTTCCAGGGAAACGTTATGGTGAATATAGTTCGAATGTTGCAGAAAGTTTTAATAGTTGGATTTTAGATGAACGAGCATTGCCTATTACTTCATGTTTAGATGGTATTCATGCTAAGATTATGAAATAAATGGCTAGAAGGAGAGAAGAGTGTCGTTTGTGGAAAACAACTCTTTGCCCTTCTATGGAGTTACGTTTAGATGAATTGATTGAAGAAGGATTTGGATGGGATGTATACAATTCTTCTGATTTTACTTTTGAAGTGAAATCTACAAACTCTTATTGTATTGATTTGAAGGAACGGGTTTGTAGTTGCAAACAGTGGAAAATTACAGGATTTCCTTGTGCTCATGCTGTAAAGTGTATGAACAAGTCTAAGTTGTTTGTATATGATTTTGTTGAGTATTATTTCACAGTTGATGCTTATCGATGTTCTTATGCCAATGCTATAAATCCTATTCCAAATTATGATAGGCCTATTGTTGATGGTAGCATTCAAGATGTTATCATGCCACCAAAGGAGAAACGTGGCGCTGGTAGACCATCAATCAAGCGCAAAGGAGGATTTTCATATTTTTAGAACAAGCAAAATAGATTTGGCGAGTGCAAGCAGTTTGGTCATAATAAACGGAATTGTCAAGCTTTGACACAGCACGGAAGTAGATCTGAACCAGCGGTCCAATCTATCCAGGTTCCAATCACAAATTGCGGAATAAATGAATGATGAAACAAGATGAATCGATGGATTGAAGATACCCAAGTGCCCAAATCCGTTGATCTCTCGAGATACCGGATTCTAGCTATCTTCAACACGTTGATCGCGCACGATACCGCATTAGAAGATCTACGATTCTTCGACGTTGATCTCACGCACGAGATTCCGTGAATCGGCTTCAAGTTCGTTGATTCGAGTGCACTCGAATATCCAAAGATGGAGAAAGGAGATAACACTCAACTTCCAATTTTAATGGTGGCACAAAGCACAAACCAAAATTTTATTCAATATTCCACTCCTTTACAAATGAAAACACATCCCTATTTATAGGGAAAATACAACACACCCGACTTAACAAGTTACAACACATACGACTTAACAAAATTCGACTTAAGAAACAAATGACATAACAAAACAATGCGACTTAAGAAACACGGACTTAACAAACAACGACTAAACAAACGACTTAACAACTTAGGCAGAGCGACTTAACAAATGCGACATAACAACTTCTCGCGACCTAAGCTTCGCGACATAAGGAATGCTTCAGCGACTTAAGCTTCTTCGCGACCTAAGAACTTCGGCATCAGGAGTGACTTAAAGAAACGGCGACATAGGACTTCGCGACTTACTGGAATTCGTACGCGACCTAAGGAAGAAGCGACTTAGGCAACAGCGACCTACTGGAAGGTCGTACGCGACATAAGGAAGATGCGACATTGGAAATCTGGAGCGACTTAAAGAGATTTGCTTCACGACATAAGCTTCGCGACCTAAGGAGGCAGGCTCGCGACCTAAGGAGTTCGCCGCGACTTAAGGAGGCTCGCGACCTAAGGAGTTTTGCTTCGCGACCTACTGCTTCGCGACATAGGAAACTGGAGCGACCTAGGGCTTCGTTTTCGCCGCGACTTAAGGTAGCGTGATTCAAGGTAAGTGCTGCATCAAGCTTCGAAGAGGATATGATCTGATTTTACATTTTGAATTTGTTCAGATTAATAAGTGGATGTGTGACTTGTTTTGGTGGTTTATTGTAATTGAACCTTGTTATTAATTTGTATTCAGTATAGCATATTATCAAATTGATTTTAATTTCAGCTTTTTAGTATAAATGATAGTATTAGTTTTAGTGTTGGTTATATGTTTTTATAGTATCTGTTCTGGTGTTTGTTTATTTTTTTTTCAATCATTAGTTTTGGTATATGTTGCATACTGTTAGTATCAGCTGTTTAGTATCATTTTTCGTATTCTGTTGGTATAAAATATGGTATCATTTTGTTGTTGTGTGATATCAGTTTTATTCAATTTTGCATATTTAACTTATTTATAACAAAGTTGATAGCATAGTATATGAGATCTGATAATCATTGTCTAATTGATTGAAGAAGATGATTGAATTGATACATGCTATCTATTGGTTGGAGATAATGTTTATTTGATTGGAATAAAGGACTTTAGTATCAGTTTTGGTTAGTTTTTATTATCAGTTTCATGTATTATAATACGTGCTAGAACTGACAGCAGTACTAATAAATAATTAGAATGATATTTGGTGTTAGAAAAAACTGACACCAACACTAATTGTTGTTTCATAATGTATGTTGAGTGTCAGTTTTAGCAAAACCGATACTATTAGTTATTAGAACTAATACCCAGTTACTGTTTTGTATTGAAATATGATATGAAATCTGATAATATCATTATACAACTAATAGTTGCATCATAAAACTGATAATATTATGTCGGATCAATAGTTGCATGATAGAACATACAATATCTAATCTTGTTATAATATAAACAACATGAAAAGAAAAGAACATCAACTACAACATATCATTCCAGCAAATCAGCATTGCTTTTACAAGTAAGATCAGCAATGTTTTAAGAACAGAAAATCATTACTTCACAAGTACCGAATTGCAACAGAACATCATTACTTCACAAGTACCAAATTTAATTGTGAAACAACACAATGATTTACTTTAACACACAAAATTATCAATTTCTGCACCTTCTTCTTTGCTTGACAGGTTATCAGCTACATTCCAACAGTGCTTGCTATCTGTCAATATGTCTATTGCCAGTTTTGCTCTAGTTTTGATAACGGTGTGTTGTTGGATTTTTTTTGGAATTATGTTTCTATTCAGTGATGCAATGTAAATCATGACATATTTCTAGTGATGTAAAAATTAGATTTCGTTAATTTCTATCACAGTTTATATTTTGTTAACATATTTTGTTTTAAACAGCGTTGACTGCGGAATATATCATAGCTTGTACAACAAATTATACTAATATCAAACATTGATTGTATCAACATTAAAACAGAAATTAAATTCAATTATATAAAACAAAATATCAAAAATGTACATCAGTTCATGTGAAAATAGTAGCACTTTTTGCAAACTGATTGATTTGTTATTTATCTTTCTTCTTCCAAACTTGACATGAACTTGGCTAAGCTCCAACAGTGCTCTTTGTCAGTCAATATCTCATGTGCAATTCTTGCTCTAGATTTTAGCATTTGTTCAAGGGCTATTTTGAGTGGTATTTGGCTTTTGTTCATTGAGATGATGAATATCAGCACGTATATAACACAGTCAAGCCTGTTTAAAAGAAAATTTGCAGCATCAATTTTGTGTATCTAGGTATTCGTTTTTGTCTGTAATTTGCAGTATTAGTTTAGCAGTCACTAAGTATCATTTTCAGTATCTAGGCATCAGTTTTTGTTTGTAATTTTTAGTTTCTAGGTATCAGTTTAGCAGTCAGTAGTTTTTGTCAGTAGGTAATTTTGAGTATCATTTTTTGTTTGTAATTTACAGCATCTAGGTATCAGTTTAAAAGAAAATTTGCAGTATCAGTTTAACAGTTAGTAGGTATCGTTTGGAATAACATAAACAACTTACGTGTCTGATCCTTGCTGTGCACATGGTATTTGATGCATTTCATTTGCCTTCACCTCCTTATCCTGTATGTTTTTCTTTTTCCAAAGTTCTTTCAGCATTTCTTCAACTTTATTTCTCTATTGAAGACAAACGATGCAAAGTTAGCTAATGTTCAATTTGTTTCAATTATATTACTTCGTTTAACAAAAATATATCATACCAATATCATTGCATGCTTTAGACTGGGGTTGTTTCTTTCATTAGAATTCCTTCTAGGACGTCTAGAATCTAGATGACTCCATTGCATTGTTGGGTATGTCAAAGTTACTAGTGTCCAATGGTATTCACAATGCGAGGGGAAATATATAGTATCTGTGTATTCATCATCCACAATTTGTTCAAGGAAAGGAAACACTAAAGATTTTATAATTCCATGTACATTGAAAACTATAGATTGCTGTTAAATAAAAAATAAGTTGTTGCACTGACTTAGTATCAGTTTTGCACATGGTATTAAATCAACTGCTACTAGAAAACAAAAGTAAGCATGAATTTAAATCAAATGCTACTAGGAATTAGTTTTGCACTATTTTGGTGTTTATTTTGTCATACATGACGGTTAATAAATAATTCAACCAATAGACCATCACTTTATGACAAATAGTATTTAGGTATCATTTTTGATTATGTATAGGTATCAGTTTCGGTATAAATAGCATTGGAAATAGCTATTAGACATTATTTTTGTAATTATTTTTATTGGTAGTAGTATTATTAAGCAAAAAAAAGTGTGTACCGATCCATGTGTGGCATTTTCTTCAAGAAGTTGTCATAGTACTTTTTTTGTTATTGTACATCCTCCTCTAATTGTGTCTTTGTCTGTCCATGCTACATCTCTGTTTTAAGAAAATAAGACACATATCAATTATACAATGTTATTTTAATATGTAGCATTAGCATATATGTTTGTAAACTTACTTTTATGATGATGTCATAGCAAAAAAAGTTTTGATTGTGTTTTGTTGTTCTATATTCAAGTATGCCAAGGTTTTGCTGCAGTGTCCTAGTCCTAAATTTGAAAGTGTTGGCTCTATTACTTGAATTGGCATTGGGATTGA
Source organism: Allium fistulosum (assembly GCA_030737815.1). Taxonomy (NCBI): domain Eukaryota; kingdom Viridiplantae; phylum Streptophyta; class Magnoliopsida; order Asparagales; family Amaryllidaceae; genus Allium; species Allium fistulosum. The sequence continues at coordinate 1,534,018,373 of CM060902.1, forward strand.
CTCTTCTGCACTTTCTTTTTCATCATTTTCATTTTCTTCAAGTTTTTCATCATTTTTATTTTCTTCAGATTTTTGTTTTTTCCCTTTTTTTTCCATTCTCTGACCATATTCAAAGCTGGGGCTTTTTTTTCCTTTCTCTTGTTTTTATTGTTTTCACATAAGAAGCTGGTTTTTGGACTGTTTGTTTCCTTTTCCGACTAGGAGGTTTTGCTGGTTTGTTTTCTTTGTCCTTTTCTGTTATTCCCTCTTGCAACTGTTGTGTGATATTGAGATTGAAAGATGGAGGAATTAGGTCTAGTACTACATCACTGTACCATGCAACTTTGCTCTCTTTACTGGTAATTTCTTCCAATTTTTGAGCCTCTTCTATTTCTTTTGTGCCATTTTATCTTCATTTGTCCGCAACACTGTTTCATTTGTTTTGTTCAGCATGTCTTCACTTTTTTCTTTTGTGTCCATAGTTGTATCTTCGTTTGGTTGAAGCACATTTTCATGCATTTCAGTTACTGTTTCGGTCTCCATGCATGTACTTTCTTTTTCAGTTGTTTGGTGAACTTGTTCTGTATTAGTGTCAGCAGTTGTGTCTTCAACTTCTTCTACTTTTTTTTAGTTGAGGATCTATATTAATAATAAGAAGCTGTCAGTTTTTGTTATTGGTGAATGATTATTATATTATTAGTATCAGTAATGTTAATAGTGGTAGTTTATGGGTATCATTTTTGCATTGATATCAGTTAACTAGGTATCAGTTTTTCATACATATAGGTATCAGTTTTGATTTATTTAATAGTGAAAACTGTTTGTAAAATAACCAACCATGAGTTCTAATCAAAGAGCTACTACATATAAATTCTGCACTATTTTGGTATCATTTTTCTACTAAATGATGGTCAACATAAATAACTCAATTTATAGACCATCAAGTTATAAGATACGGAACGTAGGTATCATTTTTTAATGCATTCAAGTATCAGTTTATTTTTAACTTATACTCAAAATTATTTATAACATAAGCAAGCATGAATTCGAATCAAACAGTGTTATTATTAATAATAAAAAATCACGTACTTGTCCATTTTTGTTATTTTTTCTTGACAATTTGTAGGTTCTTGTTAACACTCTGGATTTTCTTCTTCATTCTTTTCAACTGTGAATGTTTTTTGTCTTCATTTTGGGCTTCTATATCTAAACATGCATCTTCGTTTATTTCAGTTGTTGTGTTAACTTTTTCCACATGAGACTCAACATTTCTGTCTTCATTCTCTTCTTCATTGTTTTCAGTTGTGGATTTCTTTTCTCTATTTTCTATTTATGTTTCTACATGTGCATGTTCATCTAAAATGTTGTCAGGTTCATCTTCCATGTGCTTACTCCCTAGTTCAACTTCTGTATTTTTCTTTTCATTTTCTTCTAGTCTTGATTTGAGTTCTCTCAGTAGTTCTTTCAATTTCAAATTTTCTTTTTCTACCTTTATCCTCAAGTTCTTTTCTTTGTCTAATTGCTTCTTTGTTTTCTTACCTTCTTCTTCCAAATCTTTAATGTGCATTTGCAAAACATTAAGGCTTACATTATCTTCAAAAGATCGAGTACTCTGTTCAGCTTCTTCAATTCTTCTTTTTTTCCGTTGGTTCTCTTTTCTTTTGTCGCTTGATTCTCCTTTTGTTGATGTTGTTTGGAGTAGCTTGTGTTCATGTGGAAGAATAGCGCTTATTTCTTTTACCTGTGTAATTGAAATAGAAATTTTTTGTTAAAATTTAAATGCAAATGTTTTATGATAGTATGTTGTAACTTATATGTTATAACTGACATTAATAAGTGATTAGTTTAATAGAAGAAAATATAATAGTAAAGAAATTGATACTATGTACACTTACTAATTGATTGTGTGCAGTGTTAAAAATGATACCATGTATTATTGTGTATTATAACTGGTACTGTGAAAAATGACAAGATATGCTATACTGAGGAAAAATTGATACCGTGGAAACAAAAATTTAAAGCTGCACATTGAAACTGATACTAATCAGAAGCTAAAGTGATACTGTAAAGAGGCACATCTGATACTATGCATAGACAAAAACTTATTCTAAGTGTTAAAACTGATACTACACATGGAGAACATAAAATGTAATCTGATGTTGATTAGTGTAAGTAAGATTGAATTTTAACTTACATTTTCAACTTTTACATCATTCAAAAATTGTTTCACAACAATGTCTTTAAGCTTTCTTACATCCTATTGTGCAAATCTAGATAAATCTTCAGCAAGTTGCCTTCTAGGTTGGATGAGGTTCATTTTCTCACAGATGCAATACTATAAACATTTAAAGATATGATTAGATAAGAATATTGAATATAATATTTTTTTTTCAATTAATAATATTTTGCATAACACATCTTACCAATGGAAGTATGGAACATCTAGACATGTTTCTTGGCTTGGAGATAAACTTTTTGACAAATCTACTACAAAATTTCTCTATTGTTTCTGGCCATGAGACAATCTGCATTGTTTCACTATCAATCAAATAGGGTAGAATTCCCCATCCCAGTTTTTGTTGGTTGTTGGGAAAGAAAAATGTCAATAGTATTTGCATTATTATCAACAAAGGCAGATCTTCTTCGTTTTCTTTTTTCCTTTTTGATATTTCTTATTTTATTCTTCTTTCCACAACATTTCTTGTTATGTAATACATGTGCCAAAGTTTCTAATTGCAAATTCTTTGCAGTCTAGTGGAGTGGTTTTGCTCGTCAACTTTTTTGTTGGTTCTATGTTTATTCCTTTTAATGGCAGACCAAAACGTAAACTTATATCTCTGACAGTGACCTTCATTTTGTCTTCTCCAAAGATGAAGGTATTAGTTTCCATACAGTAGCAGTTGTATAAAACATCCAAGTTGTGTTGATGCTTTTTTCACTCTTTCATTGTTATTTTTTCTTCATAGATGACTTTGAAGAAGTTGTAAAATGGTGTCTTCTTTAAGATGTCGAATTGTTTTTTGCTCAGTCCATTTTTTTCTTTGACCGGTTTCATTATCTTGAATATAGCTTGTAAGCCACATCTATATGCAGTTTCTGGCTTAACATCTTCAGATTTTGCTATCTGCTTGTTTGATTCTTTTGATGTCTCATGCATGCTTTTACGACATGGATTCACAAAATCATCATCATCCTATTTCATGAAAAAGTGGCATTAAGTTGTTAGTGAAACAAACAGCATTGAAACATAACAATATATAACATGATATAGCGGTATCAGTTTCTATAAATATGAGATAAAACATGATATTTTTATCTAACAAAAATTTTGTATCATTTTTGCTAAATGTAGGTATCAATTTCTTAAAAATTATGGTCGAAATACTTCTAAAATTGCTACATAATAACTTCAAAAGAAAGATATTGCATGTATCATTTTTGGTTTATATTTTTGTTAACTGTGTTGCAAATTACGATGAAAGTAATTTGTATAATTAAAAGTATAAAGTTCAAAGAAAGATAAAGTGAGTATCATGTTTGTAAGGTGTATATATCAGTTTGGTTCAAACAAACAGTATTTCAATTGTAAGATATCATGTCCATAAAAACAGATAGTAGGTATCAGTTTTGCATTACATTAGTGTCGATTTTATATTTGTGATAGAAATAATTTCAATTACGGAGCAGTAAATTCCACCAATGATAGTGGGTATCATTTTATGAATATAACTATATCAGTTTTGTTACAAACTATTGAAAAATTATTTTTAAAATTACAAAGTTTTGTCTTCAATTAAACAAACAATAGGTATCATTTTATGAAATATAGATATCGGTTTGTTATACAGTGGATATCATTTTGTGAAATATAGGTATCATTTTATTAAAAATTGCAACATTGAGATATGAACTAAAACATATTATACAGTAGGTACCATTTTGTAAGAATTTAATATCAGTTTTTCTAGAAAAAAGATGGTGAAATAATTTGTAAACTAAAAAGAATCAGCTACACATAATTAGACAATAGGTATCACTATTGTAGGAGGTTGGTATCAGCTTTTATGTGTCGTGCTGAAATTAATTTCTCCGAACACAAAGTATCACGTTAATTCTAACAGATGTTGGGTATCATATTTTCAATATATTAGTATCAGTTTTGTAACGAATGACAATGAAATCTATTTTTCAATCAACTAAGCTTTGTCTTCTACCAAACAAACTATAGGTATCACTTTTTGAACAGGAAAATCTTTATAAGTGATATGGCTTATAATTCTACTGTATTGACTTGTTCATCTTCAGATTCCTCAACTGCTATTTGTTTTCCCTTATTTGTTTGAGCTTTTTCATATTTAACACATTAACACTATTAAAATACACTAATGATTTAATAGTATCGGTTTCATAACTTAATGGTATCAGTTACATGTTGAATTTGTCGCTGAATTGTTTTCTCATTTTTTTCTTCGATCTTAAGTCTCTTTTTTGCACCTGTTCTACAGTTGACTTATCACCTGCTATTTTTTCCTGCATGCTTTCTTTATTTTTCTGTAAAATAAGTTCAATAGTATCATAATCAATCTACAATGGCTTTTTTATGCTTCATTTCTTAATATCATTTATCTTTTCTTCTGCTCTATTTTCTTCATGTCTCCTTTTTGTTCTTCTTTTTTTTTGTATTTCTTCTTCCATTCGTTGTTATAATAGTCTTTACTTTGCAGATTCCTACTACGTCTCTACTGGAGCTAGGATATTTGCTTCATGATGAGTATTAGATATAGCTGCTAGGGTATCAGATTCATGCTGAGTATCAGGTAGAGCTTCTAGGGTATTAGATTCGTGATGAGTTTCGGAATGAGGTTGTAGGGTATCAGTTGTGAGAAATGCGGATTAAGGATCTTAAGGCTAGAATTAACACTAGAGGGGGGTGAATAGTGTTTTAAGAAATTTGTTAATCTTTTTGAGTTTATCTTACTTTGTTAACAATGTATACACTAATTAGACACAGATATGAACACAGAATCAAACACAGATGCAAATAAAAAGTAAAAGCAGTAAAGGAAAGAACACACCGGATTTTATACTAGTTCGGAGTTACCCTACATCCAGTCCCGCACAACAAAGTACGGATTTTCTTTCAAACTCAATTCAACAATTACAACCCTCGGTTTCAAGGCTACGAGGTACACCCTCCAGAATCACAATCCTCTGGGTAGAGATACTTGATTTCCGGGGCAACAAGTTCACCCAATTGATTTCCAGGGCTACAATCACACCGTCTCTCGCTTGATTGATTTCCAAGGCTACAATCACACCTTTTCTCGCTCAATTGATTACAAAAAGTCTATAACTCAGATTAGCACTTGGATCTTGTAGAGATAGTGGAGAGAATCAAAACCAGAAATAATCGAGTATGATTCGATGTTGATTTCGGTAGAGTAATGGTATGATTTTGTATTAAGAAATGTGGAAGAAGAAGAGAAGTGAAAACCAGAAAAAAGTGATTAAAAATTCGTTGAAACTGACCCCTATTTATAGAAGATCAACAGCCATGACCATTCATTAAGAGTTATGGCGAATAGACACTTCTTTTGAAATTTGAATTTGAACTTCAACTGTCACCATGTCGACATAGTGCCTAGGGGCATGTCGACATCCCTCAGCCAAAATTGATGTTTTGAATTTCTATAAAAATAATATTTATCCTATATAAAACCTATTTAAAACTTTATAAATATATTTGAATATAGTTGAAATTCATTAGTAAATATAAAGAACAATATATATATTATTTAACTATAATTTAAATCAAAGTATAAATAATTTAAAAGTGAAATATATTATTTGAAAAGATAGTTTAAAATCAGAAGAAATTTTGACTTTGAAAATAAAGATGTTTTGAGGCTAAAATTATTTAAAATCAGGATAGAGAGTTTTGAATCTTTTAAAAGGAAAGTTTTGAAATCATTTTGAAAACAAGATAATTTTGTAAAATCATTTGAATTAAAATTAGTGGATACAAAACAATGTCCCACTAGATTTTCGTAGGATCTATCCTACTTAGGGTTCCATCCCTTTAACGGGCTCGAAGTGGATTCCATTCCACGAATAAATTGGATATTAAGATGCCAGTGCTTTTCTACGAGTTTTAACAAATATTCCTAATGAAACAAACTTAACCTTGAAATCTTGAACTCTTGATAATCTTAATACTCATGAGTCTTCTATCTCTATATCTTGAATCTCTATACTATACAGTCTTCATTCTTGATACTTGCATGGTTAGATCCTGCATATACATATATATCTAAACTTGTAATGTTAGTATTTATATTTTATAATCTATTCTAAGGTTGTTGTCATCAAAACCATCATTTCATGGACTAACAATCTCCCCCTTTTTGATGATGACAACCTTTATTTATAAAATATCACTTCTATCCTAATAACTCTAATAACTCCCCCTTAATCTATGCCTAACTATCCTATTTTATACTTCTCCCCCTTTGTCATCAACAAAAAAAAAGAAAACTAACTGTAACTAGATAACTCCAAACTATATAACTCGCCCTAAAACTTATCACTCTATGACGTGTTATTATAATGATAGTGTTATCATAAATAATTAACACTTAAATCTAATACAAAAATATAATCCTAAACTATTAACTATCCTAACTAAGAATTCACAATAATACTAACACATATAAGAACACGAGTTTATTTATTACGAGTATGGTTGTATTTACATTTGCGTTAGAAAAACATAAAAACATAACAACTGAAAGAAAGAGAAGAAACTAATGTGTGTTTCTGATCATAGGGGATTTATGAATCGAACAGTTTGGATAGTGAATACAGAAATTTCCACGTTGTTCGACAAGATTCCCATTTTTGTCGAAACACACTTCTCCAACGCATACTACTTGGTCATTATCCTCCTCGTGTGCTTCTTCCATTAGTTCTTCTTCTTCTTCGTAGCTGACCTCATGTTCTTGATTGAGTGAAGAGTCTTCATCGATCAAGATAGGGTTGGCCTGGTTATCCATTAGGAATTTTTGTAAATTCCTAAGAATTTTGCCTTGCCTTTCTTGCTCTTTTGCCATACGAAGTTGAGTCACTTGAATTTCAGTCAACATCTGAAGAGTATCCTTCGTAGACTCCTCCAATTTAGTTACACGTACGAGAGTAAAGCATTGGAATGGACCAGAAGTAGGAGAGAGGAATGAGAAAGTTGATTTTATGTTTTATTTAGAAGAAGATGCCATTATTTTATATATTTCAGAATAGAAAATGAAGAGAAAACAGAGAGAATGAATAAGAATTCGAAATAGAGAAGAATATATAACTAAATTTTTAAATTTTGGTGGGAAATTTTTTAAAAAATAAAAACGTTATATGTCGACATGTCTTCCTAGGGGATGTCGGCATGGCTATTATATTTTAACTCTATGATTTATTTTAATATTAATTGTTAATTATACTTGTTATTTATATTTTATATTTCAGTTATAGAACAAATACCTAATTCTCTTCTTAACTTAGTAAATATAGATTTATTTAATGGTTTTGTTAAGATATCAGCAGTTTGATTTTCAGAGTTTATATATTCGAGAGTAATTACTTCTTTAGTTATATTATCTCTAAGAAAATGATGTCGAATATCAATATGTTTAGTTCGAGCGTGATGAGTAGGATTTTTAGATAAATTTATTGCACTAGTATTATCACAATAAATTGGTGATTTTGAGATATTTAATCCACAATCTCTTAAGGTTTGTTGCATATATATTACTTGAGAACAAGCCAAAGCAGTAGAAATATACTCTGCTTCAGTTGTTGATAAAGAAACTGTATTTTGCTTTTTACTAAACCAGGAAACCAGAGAATGTCCCAAAAAGTGACAAGTTCCACTTGCACTTTTTCGGGCTTGATTTACATCCAGCATAGTCAGCATCACAGTATGATATTAAATCAAATGAATCATTTTTAGGATAAAATAAGCCATAATCAGAGGTGTGTTTAATATATCTTATGATACGTTTTACAACTTTTAAGTGAGTTTCTTTAGGATGAGATTGATATCTTGTATAGAGACATACACTATGCATGATATCAGGTCTACTAGCAGTGATATAGAGTAGTGATCCAATCATTCCTCTATATAACTTTTGATCTACATCTTTCGAGAGATCTTCTTTACTAAGGTACTCATTGGTTGTCATGGGAGTGGGTTTTCCACTCGCAGTAGTCAAACCAAATTTACTAACTAGTTCTTTAGCATATTTTTCTTGACTAATAAAGATACCATTATTTAATTGTTTTATTTGCAATCCTAGAAAGAAGTTTAATTCACCCATATGACTCATCTCAAACTCTTTTGTCATTATTTCAAAAAATTCTTTATTCATTTCAAAGTTAGTTGAACCAAAAATGATATCATCTACGTATACTTGAACTAGTTGAATATCATTTTTATTTCTTTTAATAAAAAGAGTATTATCTATTTTACCAATTTCAAAATTTGACTGTAATAAATAAGATCTTAGTCTATCATACCAGGCTCTAGGAGCTTGTTTTAGACCATATAAAGCTTTCTTAAGTTTGTACACATGGTTTGGTAAAATTTCATCTTCAAAAAGTGGTGGTTGTTCAACATATACTTCTTCTTTTACAAATCCATTTAAAAATGCACTTTTAACATCCATTTGAAATAATTTGAAATTATTATGATTTGCGAAAGCAAGTAGAATCTTAATAGCTTCTAATCTTGCTACAGGAGCAAAGGTTTCGTCACAATCTATACCTTCTTCTTGACAATAGCCTTGGGCGACTAATCGTGCTTTATTTCTAACGATCTCACCTTGTTCATTCATTTTATTTTAATAGACCCATTTAGTTCCAATTATAGTTTTATCTTCAGGTCTAGGAACAAGTTCCCAAACTTCATTTCTAGTGAATTGATTTAATTCTTCTTGCATAGCCAAAATCCATGAATCATCAGTTGATGCTTCTTTAGGATTTTTGGGTTCAATAGATGATATAAAAGCTACATTACTCATTTGACTTAGTTGGTTTCTAGTTTTAACAACAGATTGCATATCTCCAAGTATATTTTCTATAGGGTGATCTTTTAAAAGTCTAATCCTTTTATTAGGATGATTTAATTCATTATTAGTTTCAGTTGACTCTTGGTTTTGAGTAATTAAATCCTCTTCATCATTTGTAATTTCAAAATCTTTTAAATTTTCATCAAACGAAACATGCATTGTTTCTTCGATGGTGTTAGATCTTAAATTAAAAACTCTATAAGCTTTACTTCTATTAGAATATCCGATAAAGATTCCTTTGTCGGATTTAGGATCAAATTTGTCCAAATTATCTTTTGTATTTAAAATAAAGCATTTACTTCCAAAAATTCTGAAGTATGATACCTTAGGTTTCTTTCCATGAAGAAGTTCATAAGGTGTCTTATCAGTTAAATGTCTAATTAAAATTCTGTTCAAAATATAACAGGCGGTAGCAACATCTTCTGCCCAAAAGTGTTTTGGTAAATTACTATCTGAAAGCATAGTTCTCGCACACTCTTGTATCATTCTATTTTTATGTTCAACTACTCCGTTTTGTTGTGGAGTTCTTGGAAATGAGAAATTGTGAGTTATTCCCTTCTTATTGCAGAATTCCTCAAACTTTTCATTTTCAAATTCACCATCGTGATCACTACAAGTAGTTATAATTTTTAAACATAATTGATTTTGAATCCTTTTTGTAAAGTTTTTAAAACATTCAAAAGTATCACTTTTATGTTTCAAAAATATTGTCCATGTAAATCTAGAATAATCATCTACAATTACAAAAACATATTTACTATGATTTATTGACAGAATTTGAGATGGACCAAATAAATCAAGATGAAGTAACTCAAGGGGTTTTGAAGTTGAAATTATATCTTTTAATTTAAAGGAACTTTTTCTAAGCTTTCCTAATTGACATGCATCACATAAAACTATCTACTTTAAAATTCATTTTAGGGAGACCTCTTACTAGATCATGTTTTGACAGTCTAGATAAGAGTTTGAAATTCAAATGTCCAAATCTCTTATGTCAAATCCAAGGGTCACTTGTATTTGCCAAAAGACATAGGTTATCATTTGAAACTTTCATACTAAGAATATAAATATTCTTTTTCCTAGTTCCCTCAAATATTATGGTTGAGTTATTATCTTCAATATGACATTTATCTTTTTCAAATTTAATTTTATATCCTTTATCACATAGTTGACTTATACTTAGCAGATTGTGTTTCAGATTCTTAACTAGCAAAACATTAGTAATAATAGGAGTTTCAGAGTTACCAACATTGCCGATGCCAATCACGTATCCTTTCGAGTTGTCTCCAAAGTTAACCAGTCCTCCGTCTTTGTATATAATATTATTCAGCATATCCGGATTACCAGTCATGTGTCTAGAGCAACCACTATCAAGTATCCACTTATTCCTTTTGATCTGCACAGATTGTCCATTGTGGATTGATTCCTTAATACCCATAAAGCATCTTTCCTGCACATTATAAAATTTGGGTAGACAACTAGAATTTGAATAACATTCATATGCAGACTCATGGAACAATGACGATTTAAACTAGTTTTAACAGATTTTTCAAAAATAGCCATTTTAAAAATTTTCAAAATTCAGATTATGAAACTTTTGAAAACAAAGCTCTGATACCAAATGTGAGAAATACGAATTAAGGATCTTAAGGCTAGAATTAACACTAAGGGGGGGGGGGTGAATAGTGTTTTAAGAAATTTGTTAATCTTTTTGAGTTTATCTTACTTTGTTAACAATGTATACACTAATCAGACACAGATATGAACACAGAATCAAACACAGATGCAAATAAAAAGTAAAAGCAGTAAAGGAAAGAACACAACGGATTTTATACTGGTTCAGAGTTACCCTACATCCAGTCCCGCACAACCAAGTACGAATTTTCTTTCAAACTCAATTCAACAATTACAACCCTCGGTTTCAAGGCTACTAGGTACACCCTCCAGAATCACAATCCTCTAGGTAGAGATACTTGATTTCCGGGGCAACAAGTTCACCCAATTGATTTCCAGGGCTACAATCACACCGTCTCTCGCTTGATTGATTTCCAAAAAGTCTATAACTCAGATTAGCACTTGGATCTTGTAGAGATAGTGGAGAGAATCAAAACCAGAAATAATCGAGTATGATTCGATGTTGATTTCGGTAGAGTAATGGTATGATTTTGTATTAAGAAATGTGGAAGAAGAAGAGAAGTGAAAACCTGAAAAAAGTGATTAAAAATTCGTTGAAACTAACCCCTATTTATAGAAGATCAACAGTCATGACCATTCATGAAGAGTTATGGCGAATAGACACTTCTTTTGAAATTTGAATTTGAACTTCAACTGTCACCATATCGACATAGTGCCTAGGGGCATGTCGACATCCCTCGGTAAAAATTGATGTTTTGAATTTCTATAAAAACAATATTTATCTTATATAAAAACTATTTAAAAATTTATAAATATACTTGAATATAGTTGAAATTCATAAGTAAATATAGAGAACAATATATATATTATTTAACTATAATTTAAATCAAAGTATAAATAATTTAAAAGTAAAATATATTATTTGAAAAGATAGTTTAAAATCAGAAGAAATTTTGACTCTGAAAATAAAGATGTTTTGAGGCTAAAATTATTTAAAATCGGGATAGAGAGTTTTGAATCTTTAAAAAGGAAAGTTTTGAAATCATTTTGAAAACAAGATAATTTTGTAAAATCATTTGAATTAAAATTAGTGGATACAAAACAATGTCCCACTAGATTTTCGTAGGTTCTATCCTACATAGGGTTCCATCCCTTTAACGGGCTCGAAGTGGATTCCGTTCCACGAATAAATTGGATATTAAGATGCCAGTGCTTTTCTACGAGTTTTAACAAATATTCCTAATGAAACAAACTTAACCTTGAAATCTTGAACTCTTGATAATCTTGATACTCATGAGTCTTCTATCTCTATATCTTGAATCTCTATACTGTACAGTCTTCATTCTTGATACCTGCATGGTTAGATCCTACATATACATATATATCTAAACTTGTAATGTTAGTATTTATATTTTATAATCTATTCTAAGGTTGTTATCATCAAAACCATTATCTCATGGACTAACAATCTCCCCCTTTTTGATGATGACAACCTTTATTTATAAAATATCACTTCTATCCTAATAACTCCAATAACTCCCCCTTAATCTATGCCTAACTATCCTATTTTATACTTCTCCCCCTTTGTCATCAACAAAAAAAGAAAACTAATTGTAAACTAGATAACTTCAAACTATATAACTCCCCCTAAAACTTATCACTCTATGATGTGTGATTATAATGATAGTGTTATCATAAATAATTAACACTTAAATCTAATACAAAAATATAATCCTAAACTATTAACTATCCTAACTAAGAATTCACAATACTACTAACACATAGAAGAACACGAGTTTATTTATTACGAGTATGGTTGTATTTACATTTGCGTTAGAAAAACATAAAAACATAACAACTGAAAGAAAGAGAAGAAACTAATGTGTGTTTCTGATCATAGGGGATTTATGAATCGAACAGTTTGGATAGTGGAAACAGAAATTTCCACGTTGTTCGACAAGATTCCCATTTTTGTCGAAACACACTTCTCCAACGCATACTACTTGGTAATTTTCCTCCTCGTGTGCTTCTTCCATTGGTTCTTCTTCTTCTTCGTCGCTGACCTCATGTTCTTGATTGAGTGAAGAGTCTTCATCGATCAAGATAGGGTTGGCCTAGTTATCCATTAGGAATTTTTGTAAATTCCTAAGAATCTTGCCTTGCCTTTCTTGCTCTTTCGCCATACGAAGTTGAGTAACTTGAATTTCAGTCAACATCTGAAGAGTATCCTTCGTAGACTCCTCCAAATTAGTTACACGTACGAGAGTAGAGCATTGGAATGGACCATAAGTAGGAGAGGGGAATGAGAAAGTTTATTTTATGTTTGATTTAGAAGAAGATGCCATTATTTTATATATTTCAGAATAGAAAATGAAGAGAAAACAGAAAGAATGAATAAGAATTCGAAACAGAGAAGAATATATAACTAAATTTTTAAATTTTGGTGGGAAAATTTTAAAAAAATAAAAACGTTATATGTCGACATGTCTTCCTAGGGGATGTCGACATGGCCCTTATATTTTAACTCTATGATTTATTTTAATATTAATTGTTAATTATACTTGTTATTTATATTTTATATTTCAATTATAGAACAAATACCTAATTCTCTTCTTAACTTAGTAAATATAGATTCATTTAATGGTTTTGTTAAGATATCAGCAGTTTGATTTTCAGAGTTTATATATTCGAGAGTAATTACTTCTTTAGTTATATTATCTCTAAGAAAATGATGTCGAATATCAATATGTTTAGTTCGAGCATGATGAGTAGGATTTTTAGATAAATTTATTGCACTAGTATTATCACAATAAATTGGTGATTTTGAGATATTTAATCCACAATCTCTTAAGGTTTGTTGCATATATATTACTTGAGAACAAGCCAAAGCAGCAGAAATATACTCTGCTTCAGTTGTTGATAAAGAAACTGTATTTTGCTTTTTACTAAACCAGGAAACCAAAGAATGTCCCAAAAAGTGACAAGTTCCACTTGTACTTTTTCGGTCTGATTTACATCCAGCATAGTCAGCATCATAGTATGATATTAAATCAAATGAATCATTTTTAGGATAAAATAAGCCATAATCAGAGGTGTGTTTAATATATCTTATGATACGTTTTACAGCTTTTAAGTGAGTTTCTTTAGGATGAGATTGATATCTTGCACAGAGACATACACTATACATGATATCAGGTCTACTAGCAGTGATATAGAGTAGTGATCCAATCATTCCTCTATATAACTTTTGATCTACATCTTTTGAGAGATCTTCTTTACTAAGGTACTCATTGGTTGTCATGGGAGTGAGTTTTTCACTCGCAGTAGTCAAACCAAATTTACTAACTAGTTCTTTAGCATATTTTTCTTTACTAATAAAGATACCATTATCTAATTGTTTTATTTGCAATCCTAGAAAGAAGTTTAATTCACCCATATGACTCATCTCAAACTCTTTTGTCATTATTTCAAAAAATTCTTTATTCATTTCGAAGTTAGTTGAACCAAAAATGATATCATCTACGTATACTTGAACTAGTTGAATATCATTTTTATTTCTTTTAATAAAAAGAGTATTATCTATTTTACCAATTTCAAAATTTGATTGTAATAAATAAGATCTTAGTCTATCATACCAGGCTCTAGGAGCTTGTTTTAGACCATATAAAGCTTTCTTAAGTTTGTACACATGGTTTGGTAAAATTTCATCTTCAAAAAGTGGTGGTTGTTCAACATATACTTCTTCTTTTACAAATCCATTTAAAAATGCACTTTTAACATCCATTTGAAATAATTTGAAATTATTATGATTTGCGAAAGCAAGTAGAATCCTAATAGCTTCTAATCTTGCTACAGGAGAAAAGGTTTCGTCACAATCTATACCTTCTTCTTGACAATAGCCTTGGGCGACTAATCGTGCTTTATTTCTAACGATCTCACCTTGTTCATTCATTTTATTTTTATAGACCCATTTAGTTCCAATTATAGTTTTATCTTCAGGTCTAGGAACAAGTTCCCAAACTTCATTTCTAGTGAATTGATTTAATTCTTCTTGCATAGCCAAAATCCATGAATCATTAGTTGATGATTCTTTAGGATTTTTGGGTTCAATAGATGATAGAAAAGCTACATTACTCATTTGACTTAGTTGGTTTCTATTTTTAACAGATGATTAGTGTGTATATATGTGGTCATATGTGTGTATATTTATGTGTGTGCATGTGTCTGTGTTTACTGCATGCTTGACATGGTTGTTATGTTTATTGTTTTGCTGTTGATATAACTACACATACACATGTTAAGGATTAAAGCAGAGACACTGTAATAGTTACATATATATATTCTTAGCCTCAGTGTAAATATATGAGTGCATACAAGCCATTAAAATTTAGTGTCACCAAATGTTGTGGAAATGCCTTACAATCCATTAAAATTTGTGTACAATGGCCTTAATAGACAAAATAGAACGGGCATCTATGCAGCAACAACATGATCATTACAAAAACTTTATAACCAAAGCATGGATATTATTGTATAAATAATCATAATTGTTAAATAATAATTTCAACATAAGATGATATTTGTGCGGACGACCAAGTGATATAGTTATTCATGCTTCAACTGTACTTCTGTAGCTTTAGCCTAAGTAATATCTCTGATTTTTAGTTATGAATAACTTGTTTAATAACACGGAGAATTCTGTGTTTGTTATAATAGATAAAAGGGGCTTTGCACGAAAGGTCCCTATTTCTGATGGTGTTACAAGAAAAGTCCCTGTAGAAATAAGTATGTAAATTAAGTCCCTGTTTTTTTTTAAATAAGAAAATGCAAGTTAGCTTGCGCTTTTTAAAATTTTAAAATTTTCAAAATCAGAAAGCGCAAACTAGCTTGCGCTTTCCTGATATAAAGTGCAAGTTACCTTGCGCTTTTCAAAAATTTTAAAAATTTTAAATTTTCCAAAAAAATTTCAAAATTAGAAAGCGCAAACTAGCTTGCGCTTTCCTGATAGAAAGCGCAAGTTACCTTGCGCTTTTCAAAAATTTTAAAAATTATAAAATTTTCAAATTTTTTTTAAAATATTTAGAAAAATTTCAAAATTAGAAAGCGCAAACTAGCTTGCGCTTTTCTGATAGAAAGTGCAAGTTAACTTGCGCTTTTCAAAATTTTTGAAAATTTCGAAAATATTTCAAAATTAGAAAAGTGCAAGTTATCTTGCATTTTCTGTCAAAAAAGTGCAAGACACTTTACGTTTTTTTATTTTTAAAAAATAGGGACCAAATTTACATATTCATTTCTACAGGGACTTTTTGTATAACAACATCAAAAACATGGACCTGTGACTCTTTTCTTGTAGATAAAAACCTTGATGAACGTCTGGCAATCCATTCTTTGAAACGACACAAAATGCACATGAAAATAAATTGGTCGTTGTTATAACAAACTAGTGTACTGACTAAATCAGTCTTTTATATTTCAGTGCGATACTTTTACTTACCGAAAGATTGTGATATAGAGCTAGTTGGAATTTTACAAATTCTATTGAGAAAAATATTTACGTTTTACTTGTATCCCATTGATTTATCTAAGTTTGCTTTCATATTTAACATGTGTTGTGTTTTAGTCATACTGTTGTATGTTATTTGTTTTTACGTTTCATTGTTGTCTTTTGAAGAAAAATAGTACACATACGTGTTGTTGGATTTGAAGTGCAAGATTATGCAGGTAGACTATATTAATATAGGGGGAAAATGTTTTAAAAAGAGAAATTACTAGGGGTGGCCACGGTCGGTTAACCCATTCGAGCGGTTAAAATTTTCGGTTAACCGCTTGACTTAGTCGGTTCGGTTAACCATTAGGCGGTTAATTGTGAATGAGTGATACCGACCGAACCGTTATATTTTAACCGCGGTTAAGCATTTAATTTAAATGGTTAACCATCCAATTTAATCGGTTAACTGGTTGCCAGTTAACCGATTAAATTGGATGGTTAACCGTTTAAATTAAAATGTAACTGTTAAAATCTGGAGACTGAATAACTGAATAACTCAAAGCACTCACAGCTTACACTTATACAGTTCAAACTTCAGTGAGTTCACTTCACAGTCACACTTCACAGTTCACAGAATCATAATACAATATTACAATACTTGCATATTATAATTACATCATACATTGCACTTGCAGGCTACAGATATATTGCTTATTACAAGGCTACATTAGTACATTACATGATTACAAGGCACTGACTGAACACTGAACTTAAGGGCCGAACGCAACAAGCTAATAAGCAACAGTAATGAGTAAAGTCAGACAGCAACAGTACTTAACACTTAACAGCTAGCTAGAGACTCAGAGAGCATCAGAGCAACTAGAAGAGCTACAACGAAACAGCAACCACAATTAGGAATTAGCCAAGATAAAGATCTACCATTCAAAGTTGACTAAAATCCTTTAGAAAAAAGAAAAAGAAAACCTGCTTTTATTCATTGAAACTCAACAAAGGTGTAGCCTAGTTTCATATATAAAGAGATAAACTTGGGCTAAATCACATTTATTGGACACTGCATATAAATACAAGATTCATACATTTCCAGCAAAATTGTAGCTTATGGTAGCAAGCATGACATGTTTACATATATAAGAAAATTAAAACCAGTTTCTGATTGTGATTATATAAGTTTACAACTTTACATGTATCTTACTGGAACATGTATCTCCAACATGAACCATTCATTAATTTGTCACATACAATTACATAAGTTTACATGTATCTAACTGTCGTCCCTAAGCCTAAATTTGTCTGACTATAAATGCAGGAAACAATCGCATTGAACATTCGAATTTAAAAAATCACAGATGCAAATTGTGGTCAGCATTACAAGGTTTATTGGCTTTGACTACTACAACTAAGAAAGGCTTAAAAAGCTTGTTTCTTTGAACAAGTATTAAATGGCACAATTGAATATTGATATCTGGGCCTATTATATGCCGTTGGCCTATTTTCTAGTTTATGGACTTGTGATTATAGCCATATGTACAACTACAAAGAAATACAACTTATAGTTTAATTATAGAAAGAACTACAATTCTTGTTTCGAAGTTGTTGCTGTACATTGCACTTAATCACTTATATGTACAACTACAAGTCTACAAGTCAACTTATAGTTTAATTATAGAAAGAACTACAAGAAAGTTAAAGTAAAAATTATGAACCTTCTCGTAGGCCTAATGACATATGGATGACGATCGATTCTCCGACAATGTTTCCACAGTTAAAGAAGTTCTCGAACCACGTCCGTGTACAAAATCTGTAGCCAAATAACTAATAAGTGTGTGATTGTGTAATGTGTATTGTATGTAATGATTAAATGATAATAATTTACATACTAAAGAAATATTACCTGAAAAAACTTCATCATAAAAATTCACTTCGTCTAAAGGAACTTCAATTCGATGGTCTACAAAAATAGATTTAGACCTAAGCCAATTTTGGGTAGTTACCAATGCCTCAACCATTCTTGGACTTAAAGTACTACGGAATGGATTTATAACCCGTCCTCTGGTGCTAAAAGCGGATTCTGAAGCGACCGTGGATACCGGAATTGCAAGAAGATCTCGTGCGACCAAAGATAAAATACGATACTTTGGACTATTTACCTTCCACCATAATAAAATATCAAAGTTACTTTTTGGCAATTCAACCGGCTCATTTAAATACCTATCCAATTCATTACTTTCATTATCTTGTTGTTGAACTTGTTTAAGATAAGTATTCATTCTTCTAGAATAAGCACTACCACTACTATCGGTACTTCGACTAACAAATGATGAACTATGTTGTTGTTCATCACAACTTTGCGTCCCAAATGTAGGATCGATGGCATAAAAATCAAAAAATCTAACTAGAAGGCGTTTCACATCCGCTAATATATCTTCTGCCACTTCTTTATCGTACATTTCTTCAAGACATAACCTCAAAAATTGGAATTTATATCTAGGATCAAGCACACAAGTAATAAACAGAACTTTGTTCATGCTACCAATATTCCCCCAGTATTTATCAAATTTCTCTTTCATACTTCTTGCCATTCGTGAAAGAGTAGGATCCGTTTTTCCAATCAAATCTTGCAATTCTTCTTGAATTAAACTCAACTCCGTAAAACATACATTTGAGGTAATAGATAAAGTGCTGCTGAACTTTAAAGTAATGTCATAAAAAAACTTCAAAAATTGGACAAAAAAGTCAGCATTTTTCCAATCTAATGAATTCGGAGGTTGAGTTTCATTATTAAAATAGGCAATATAAATATCATCGCTTTCTTTCATTTCATCAAAAACTTTCTTATATTTCAAAGCGGCTTCCAACATCATATATGTAGAATTCCATCTAGTTGGCACATCTAAAGCAAGCATAGACTTATTATCAATTGATAAATTAACACAAACCTCCTTAAATTTTGCCAATCTAGCCGAGGACGATCTTACAAATCTAACGGCGGTACGAATCCCAGCAATAGTGCTACTAATTTCTTTCAAACCATCATTAACAATTAAATTAACAATATGAGCACAACAACGTATATGAAGGAATTCACCATTTAAAACACAACCATTCCATCCGTCATAATCATTCAACGCATTTTTCACATAATTAATTGCAACTTCATTAGCACTAGCATTATCGACTGTGATAGACACTATTCGCTTAAGTTCCCACTTTTTGATGCAAGAAACTATAAGTTTTCCAATGTTATCCCCTTTATGACTAGTGATCACACAAAAATTTAAAATCATTTTGTGCAATTTCCAATCGATATCAATAAAATGTGCGGTTAAAACCATATAATTCACATTTTGACAAGAAGTCCATGTATCGGTAGTAAGACATACTCCATGCAAACAAGTAGAAAACATGGTTTTAAGATAATCTTTTGTGTCGCCATATAAGTTAAGAACATCCCTACAAATTGTTCTACGTGAAGGTACGTCAAAGCTAGGACACATTTTCCGACAAAAATCAAGGAACTCTTCACCCTCAACAAAACTAAAAGGAAGCTCATCAATAATTAACATCCGAGCAAGAGCCCTTCTACACTCATCTTTGTTAAATGTCCATGTAGTAAGGGTGTTACTACCTTCACTTTCACTATTGTTTGTAAAAGCTAAAGTTTTTTGTCTTTTATCGTTTTCTCGAGGAATTGATTTACAAGCTATCCTTATATGATAGATTAAATGTGAAGTACCATTCGCTTTACCATCACAAGCAAATTGTGCATGACAATGATTGCAAATACACTTAGAATGTAAAAGGTTTACCGGATTCTCTTTAGTAAAATGTTCCCATTCCATAGATGGTTTTCTAGTAGAGGCTTTGCGCTTAGGAGCTAACGGAGGCCTTCCTTCATCAATACGCACTACGTCCGGTTCTTCTTCTTCATCAATGCCCTCAAGATTTGTTTCTTCCTCCACCCAATCTTTGTCCAATAAATCATCAGCTGCACCAACTTGCACCTGAAAATAATAGTATGAATATTAATCAGATTAAGACTAAAATTAACAATACATAATTCTGCTTGTGAGTTGTGAATCTGTGATAACAATACTTATAGCAACAACGATACTTATTACATATTACATAATGCAAAACATCAAGCAAAATATCAAGCAAAACTATACACTTTGCTTATATTTCAAGTTCAAGTTCATAACTTCATAACATTATTACAACAAGCTTCTTTAAATGACTTTCTTTCTTTCTAAACATAGTATCAAGAAAATAACTACATAGATGTATAGATTATGTACGATTTATAAGGTGTATTTTCCAATCAGTTGTCTAAAGAATTTGGTTCATCTACATGTACAGGGTGCATCCAGGGAAAAAGCATAGAAGAGAATATAGTTATGTGTTTGCATACAACAACAAAATGAGGGGAAATAAAAATTAAAGAAACTAATTAGCAAGAGTGTCTCTAAGAGGTTTATGGATTTCTATGTTTAGATTTTGTAATTTTTAACCTCTCTTTTATTCTTCTAGTCAAGGCAACCAAGACAAAGAGAAGAAAATATATTAGTATTGTTTTCTTTTGTTCCAAGTTTTAATCAGAAATTGAGTTATATTCATTATCTGTCCATATTCATGAAGATGTTATAATCTGAGAATTTAAGCTGGCTGCACAATTATTTGTATGGTTTTATCTGAACCATCTGATTTAAAATCGAGCAGTTCATAATTGAAGTTTTTAAACTGCAGTTTTACAGAAAGCTAAATGGCATGGAAGCAGAATTCTAAATTCAAGAAAAACATGCACTGATGTTGGTTACCATTCAAAATTAGAATCCTGCTACTTCTTTGTATGCTTTAACTGTTTTGACTGTAAATATGAACAAAAGAAAGCAAGTTACAAAACTTGCATAATTTCAGTTGATTATTCAATGCAAGCACATATTTGCACATGCATGTTTATTAAAGCAGGAGCTAAAGCTACACTTCTTAAATAGTGAGGCCACTTGCATGCAGATGCCAATTAAAACTAATGAACCCACAATGTATTGTTGCACATGCATTTCATCAAAAAAAAAAAAAAAATTCAATTTAGTACAAACTTGAAGCATATTTTGTCATATTACATTAAGAAGAGTGAAGCTTCTATCTATCTCAACTGTGATTTTTTTTACCAATCTCACTGTTGAATGTATATTGTTACAAGAGTTTTGTGTTCACAAGTGTATTAAATAGGATAGGTTACATGAGATAGTATGATTCTAAGATGTTACATTCAATATACCAGGTTGTCCTAGTCCTATAATGATTTGTGAGATCACAGTTGATAGTGTTTTCACTTCATGGAAGTTATAAAAGAGATGTCAAGTAACAGCTATAACATTATTCCTATTATCAAAACGGAGGCAATGATTAACACCTCCTATATGCAGACGAACATGCTTACTTTTTGCAAAGCTAATACCAAAAGCACAGAGGCAATTAAATCATCATGGAAATCAGCGATGTACCATTGTACCTAATTAACCTTTTTGGCTTCAAACTGGGAAAATGCACAAACAACAGTTAGAAAAATTATAACTCAATACTCACATGCTTTCTCTTTCTCACTGATGTCGATGCCATGAAGTCTCGACTCTCGTTGATCATGAATCCTCGATGCTGCGTCAGTGCGTCGACCGATAATCGATAATGGGTCTGGAGGAGTCATGACTGTGAATCGACCGAGATGTGAATTTGGGAATTGGAATTTGGGATAATCGATAATGTCGATGCCTTTAGTTTAGGGATTGGAATTTGGGAATTGGGATTGTGAAATGTGAATTGAGGCATTGAGGCGGCTGCTGTTATCACTTATCAGTTAGAATAGATTTACTAATTTAGGCTAGGGCACGAAGCGGGTAATGGGTTTGCATTTTGCAAGGGATTCAGCCCATTTGGGTGTGTACTGCTATTTTGAGTATTTTCTAATGCTAATTAAATAATTGTTCGGTTAATGGTTAACCGACCGACCAAATTTTCGTTAACCGTTAACCGAACCGAAAATATCGGTTAAGGTTGATCGATTAACCAAAGATGTCGGTTAACTGATTTTGTCGGTTAAATCGGTTTGGTTTAGGTCGGTCAAGGCGGTTAAGTCGGTATGGTCGGTTAAATGCCCACCCCTAGAAATTACCATAATAATTTAAGTCTAAATATACAAGTCTATTTTTTTGCTACAAGGACAGGTCAAAAGTCCGGTTACGAAATAAATCATTTACCCCAATTGAAAAAAACTTTTCTTTTGTTCCAATTTTTTACTCTTCCTTCAATTTCAAACTTTTTCTTCAATTCACTCTCAAAATTTAAAATTAATATAACAACGATGTCTAAAACTAGAAACAAATCAGCATGTTTAACAGAACCGCAAACTTCGACATTTGTCGAACAAACATCAGAAATCCATTAGCAACGTCCAATTTCAAATATCGAAAACCTAGGTCAAAACGCTCCAAAATCACAAACGATGAAAATCTATACAAGAAAGCTAAAATTACTCAAATCGCAAATTGAAAAGCACAACAAAAGTTAGAAAGAAGAACAAAAAGGACGAAATGAACAACCAACAGAAAATGAAAATCAAGCAAAGATGAAAGAAAACATACTGCAAAAGATAACTGATACTATAGAATCAAGTACAACAAAGTTAATATAGTTGTATAATGACAACATTGAAATTTTAATATGAAGCAAAAAAACAATTGTTGAGAAAGAAAATGAAGAACAACAACAAAATTTAGAAAGACGAATAAAGAAAAGAAATGAAAAAAAAAATTCAAAAGGAAAATCAGATAGAAAATCAGGAGACAGTACCATATGTAAATGATACTATAAAATTATTAAAGTTGTATTAACCGTATCAAGTTAGAATTTATTTTGATTACCATATATAACAAAACTAATATCAAAATATTGCAAAAATGGTACCCACTGTTTGTTTGATTGGAGTTGATGCTTTCTAATTTTAGAAATTATTTTTGCTGCCATTTATAACAAAACCGATATCAAAATATTGCATAAATAATACCTATTGTTTGCTTGATTGAGTTGATGCTTTGTAATTTTAAAAATTATTTTCACTTTCATTTATACGAAAACTTATACTAAAATATTACGAAAATGATACAATATACTGTCTGTTTAATTGGAGTTGATACTTTCTAATTTTAGGATTTATTTTGACTGTCATTTATAACAAAACTGATACAAAAAATATTGCAAAAATAAAAGCTATTGTCTGTTTAATTGAAGTTGCTTTGTAATTTTAGAAATTATTTTGATTGTCAATTATAACAAAATTGATACCAAAATATCGCAAAAATGATACCTAGTGTTTGTTTGATTGAAGTTGATGCTTTATAATTTTAAAAATTATTTTAACCATCATTTATAACAAAACGGATACCAAAATATTGCAAAAATGATACCTACTATGTATTTGATTGGAATGTTTGATTTATAATTTTAAAAATTATTTTGACTGTCATTTGTAAAAAAATTAATACAAAAATATTGCAAAAAAGATACATACCGTCTGTGTGATTGGAGTTGATGTTTTGTAATTTTAAAAATTATTTTCACTGTCATTTATAACAAACGGATACCAATATATTGCAAAAAGGATACTTGCTAATCAACTACGTGCCATTTTTTATACAACATGATGATGATGATTTTGTAGAGACCTATCACAAAAGTAAAAAAGTGGAATCTGCGAAACCTTAGCTGAAGACATGTGAAGAAAAAAAAAGATGAAGAATGAAATTTGATATTGCATATGGATGTGGCTTGCAAGCTACATACAAGATTATACAATTGGTAAAAAAAGAGAAATGGAATCAAAAAAAAAAAAAACAAATAGACATTTTGAAAGAAACACAATTTACGAATTCTTTATTGTTTTCTTACAAAGAGAACATTACAATGAAAGAATGGAAGAAGAACCAAAATAATTTAGATGCATTGTATAGTTGTTATTCAACAGAACATGAAGCGTTCATATTCGGAGAAGAAAAATGAAAGTGGCTGCAAATGATATTAGCTTATTATTTGGTATGCCAATGGAAGGAAGAAATATGAGCGCAATGAATTGCAGAGATTTTGGTACAAGAAATTTGGGAAATTCTCCATTCATCACTAGAAATTTACATGAAAGAAGAATAAAACATAAAATAAAGAAAAGGAAAAAAAGCAAAATGAGAAAGACGTAAACCATTACTAATAATAATGTCAATTTTGTTGACATTCTTTTTTCTAACAATCAACAAAAGGTAAGATGTAGATTTTTATCATGTTTGACTAATATGGTAAAGTTGAAGACATTCTCTTGGCAAAAACAATATAAAAGAATTTCAACAAATTTTTAAATTTTTTTATTCACAAGCCAAGAAACATTTCGGGATACTCTATGCTTCCATTAGTATGGTATGTTATTCAAAACATTATTATTTAAAATAAATATTTTTTTCTAATCATATTTAATCGATTTTTCAAATATTTACAGTATTGCATTTGTGAAAAAATGAAGCTCATTCGACCAAGACAGCAATACAATGAAAATTTGCCAAGATTTGAAAGATGAGATTTGCGGAAGTTAAAACCCATAATAATTAATCAATTTTTGGATGATGTTAAAGAGGACGATGTAAGTTAAAACTCTATCCTGCCTACATTTCTCAATGTCATTTTATTTTCTACTTACTATAAATTTACACACTATATTTGTTCTACTATCATTTTCTACTTACTATAAATTTACTATAAATTTATTGAATTTGATTGTATTTAGTTTGGACATGGATTTGAGAAATCAAACATGGTTGATAAATGGAGTTTTCATTTTGAAAACCTTTTGATTTGATTTAGATTTGAACAAAGGCTTTGAAAATTATTTTGATATATGATTTATATTTCCAAAAGAAATATTCTATTGTTTCTTAGAGAAACAAATATTTAGAGAAACAAATATAAAGATAATACGTATCTAGAAGATCGTATTAAGTTTAGATCTAACATTAATTTTGATTTAGCACATCTGAAGTGAATGGAAACATTAATAAAAGCTTACATGATAAGCTTAAAATCTTCCAATATTTCCTTAAAAAAAGGGAAAAGGAAATCAGAATTGAGAACCTACAGTTTCTATAATGATAAAAGGTTGAGTTTTCATAAATCGATGAATTACAAGTTTCCTCAAAATAAAGAACTAGAAGTTCTAACTAAAAAAAAGTGGATCAAAAAATTTAATTGTCAAATGGAAATAGGTTTTGACAATAACCTGAAGTTGTGTAATAGAAGTTGTATAACTCAAAGTCCAAGACCTGAAGTCTTGAATTATGAAAAGACTTTCTGATAAAGTATACAAGTTTAGTATTTTTTTTAATTTATCAAAATGCACAAGCTTCCAAAAAAGGAGAAGTTTACACAAAATTTGAGAACCTGAAAATCATAACAAATTAATGAACTTGAAGTTCATGAATTAAAAGCCCAAAGCTCTGTTGAAATTGTGTAAAACGATAAGGTTATACTTCTTGAAGAAGTTAAAGAAAATTAATAAATCACACTACTAGAAAAGGTCAAATAGCGACGGGTGGGAGCGACGGCTTTCGACTTCCATTTTCCCACGGCTTCCGACGGGCCGTCGGCGGCCGTCGGAAATTATCGAGATACAGCTCCCAGCCGAGCCTTTCTTCCTCATTTTCCAGCCACCTCAAAATTTCGAAAAAAACCCCCAAATCACCATTTTCGACCTCCAATCGCTGATTTCATGCTTTTTCCTCCTTCCCGCTGTGAATTCAACACCTCTTGCTCTTCAACTAAGGTATAATCTCTTATTTTCGAGAAAAATTTGAGTTTTTACCCTAATTCTAGATTTGCATAAATTGATAAATTAGGGCTAATTGGTGATTGAAATTGTTTCCAATTGTGTTATAATAGTTTCTAGCATTCCATGATATACCTATTTCATCTTTTATCGTAAAATTGTGAAAAACATGTATAATTTGGACTTGTTCGTGTATATGGAAATCGTTGTGTATGCCTTGGTTGTACCATTGTATATGTGTGTAGCGCTGCTATCATTGTATTGTGTAGCGCTGCTATCATTGTAAATGTGAACAGTTAGTAAAACTGTATTTTTTCGTAAAATGCGCACATTTAATTAACTAATGTCCCTTAGACAGTTTTTGGTTCCGTCTGACGAGTGTTGTACATGATCGTTATATAAATAGTCGTTTTTTTAAAAAAAACGACCATTTATATTCATCTGGTACAATGTTTGTTCGATTTGTCCCTGTATTGGGCAAGTTATGAACATAGTAAGCATTTACATTTTGTATACTACGTCTCAAACGGTTCATAAAATTTCGGCCTAACTTTTCTTTTTTGTTTCCTGCGTACACGCATTTGTGTACAATGCAGGGAACAAAAGGGAAATGCTGCCGAAATTGTTCCTCATAATGATAAAGGCGACGAACAAGAGTCCTCTCAAGCAATGTTATCTATTTTTAGACAACATGGTCGGCCTTTTGGAAAATGTGTAGAAATATGGCTAGACGATAGAGATCTTCATGTAGCACACACTTATATTCTTCTAAATTGTGTCGAGGTTGCACCGTTTGTTAGGTAATCTGAAATAATAATTTGTGTTTTATTCTTTTCTATAATGCATGCGCGTGTATAACCTAATGTAATAATTTGTTTATATAAACAGTGTTTATGAACATGAACATCCGAACGGAGACCTCAGTAAAGAATTTCCGGTTGGTTTTCAAATTACGTTTATGAGTCGAGAAATTGTGTTGTTGAGGAAGGGTTGAAACATCTTTCGATGGGACCAAAAAGAGTGGTCAAGACATATCCAATATATTTCGTCAATGGATATAAATTTAACACCAAAGAATACGGTGCAAAAAAATTAACAAATAATACTGTTGTATTTGTTAAAGGTAGTGACGATCCAGAAAATCACTTAAATGATTTTTATGGCGTTCTAAAATAAATTTTGCAATGGAGACCTCAGTAAAGAATTTTGCAACTGACAAATTTTGCAACGGACAAATTTTGCAACTGACAAATTTTGCAACGGAGACCTCAGTATAGAATATTGCAACACAAATCACTTAAAAGATGCAATTGGTTTAGCAATGTTCCAGGTTCTGGAATTAATGTGCACAAGGATTATAATCTTATCGAAATAAAACATACATCGCACTATCACAAGTATGATCCTTTTGTACTAGCCAAACAAGCATTGCAAGTTTATTACGCTCCTTATCCGTCTCTAAAAAGAGATAAAGCAGATTGGTCTGCAGTTTTTAAAACAAAGGCCAGATTCACATTCGATGGGAAGGATATTCCGGACGAACAAGCTTATCAGGCGGATCTTGAGCAAAATAACAAAATAATAATTATAGACGATCATACAGATTTTGGTCCTTTGATCGATGAATCAAATGTTTTGGTAGAAGCGTTTGACAGTGCAGAGGAAAATATCGTAGAAAACGAGACCGAATCTGAATCAGAAGACGATGATGACTGATATAAATCTGAATCTGTTTTTTTGCAATTGATGTAACTAAGTTGAATTCTTGATGTATTATGAAATTGATGTGACTATGAAACTAAATCTGTACGTTTACCATTGTTTACATGTTTTATGTCATTTCCATTTGTCATTTATTTAACAATTTTTATTAAAAATGCAATGTAATCTGCTTATCGTCATAACATGAGACCCATTATGAATCAGGTATAACACACTTTCATTTCTATTTCCATTTCAGTCATTAATTAAGCAATTTATACCGTTGATGTCATTTACGTATGAAATATATTTCATTATCATGTTATTATTCTCTTTTGAAATGATGTGTATATACGTCACAGGTTTATTGTAATGTCTTCTAGAGGTAGGAGCTCTTCCCGATCTTCAGGAGGAGATGACAGTGGTCCATCGCAAGCATCACAACGTCCTGTAGTTTCTTTAGTACCTAGAGCAGATGGGTAAGAATTAAATTTTATTCAGCATCTTATTTATTTTTGATATACGTACGTACTTATCTGTATCATATTTAAAAACAGGGGTTCGACCTACTGCCCTCGAAGGTTGTGTTGGATGTTTCTAGAGCTTCTTACCGAAGTAGGATGAATGCTTGCTGGCCGAAGTGGGATAAAATCCCTCCTCACATCATAGAGTGCATATGGCAGGATGTCCTAGTATGTATATTTTTCTATTTTCCATTTTTAATTCGTTTTTGTCGTTTTTCTACTGTTTATCGTTTACAGTGTAATCTTTTATTTTTACTTTTTATCGTGAAACACAGGCTGAGATAGACATCTAGACAGACGATATGCTGCTGGCACGAGGATACTGGATGAAGAATATGCGCAAGAACTATAGGGACACGATATCCGAAATTAAGAAATCCGATAAGAAACCACGGTGGATGGGGGAGAGCGTATGGCAAGCATGGTTGGGATACTGGGAAACGGACGAGACGAAGGCAAGTATACTAAATTATTTTGAATTATTAATTTGACGTGATTGAAAAATAATGTATCAAATTTTGAATGTACAGGCAGAGTCGGATAGAAACTCTGCAAACAGAAATAAAAATCTTGTCACTCATCGCGGAGGGTCGAAGTCATTTCAGCAGTATCGGCAGGAGTTGGTAAATTTACTGAATGATAATTGTAAAAAGTTTATGCTATATAATTTTAAATGTATAAAAATTGTATGTAAAAATCAACTTTAGGAAGCTGAGGCGCATGGTCCTGTGGGCTATATGGATGTGTTCACTCGTACGCATGCTGTCGAGCATGTAAATCCGGATGGAACTGTTTCGTATACATGGCAGGACGATAAATCCAACAAGAGCCATGTAAGAATATTTCATTTTATGCAGTATTAGTAATTGTTTTGCTTGTTAAACTATAATGAAATAAGATATGATGTTAAATTTGTTAATGCAGGAAAAAATTTTGGAGCAGCGCCAGAAACTTCTTGCTGATACGGGTCCAGAATAGCTGACGACTGATGAGGAGGATGCTATTTTTGAGTCCGTTATGGATCCAGCAGAGCATGGTAGACGATACGGATTTGGCAATCAAGTGGTAAATAATTTATTTTACTGCTAATTTGATATTTAAGTCATAATTAATTAAATCATAGGGATTTATATAAGCATCTTGTACCCAAAACCCTACGCCTCTCCCAATAAATGTTTAATTTACTAGTTTTAAGTCATTTGACTTTCGTTAGGACAGTTATTTCCGTAATGTCACTATGACCCATCAATAGGCCATATGATTGTGTGTTAGAATTACAGCTAAAATTCGCATACCTGCAAATACACTTACAGAGATCACACAGCTAAATTAAATATTTATTGCAGGCCAGCAGTCAAAGACGGGGTCGGCAGACTAAAGCTCAGATCGATCTAGCAGAGATCGAAGATTTGCGGGCTAGAGTGGCCCAGTTGGAGGAGCAGAACCGCCGACAGGCCATACAAACCACACAGTTGCTAGACCAGCGTATCGTCGAGTACATGCAACAGTATGGTGGCCGCTTCCCTTCCTCTGCTGGCTCTGGATCTGGTGGAGAGTGATTGATTGCTTGCTTTTTCAAGTATGTTTTTTTAAGTTTTATATGATTTGGTAGACGGTGGAGGTAGTTGTTGATTTTTGTATGATTATGTTTGATAAACTTGGTTATGTGGTTGTATGATGATGTGGACGTTGATGATTTTGTGTTATGTTATGTATGTATGACATGGTAGAACACTTATTGTTGGGGTTGTTGGGGTTGTTGGGGTTGTTGTGAATGTTGGAATGGTTATGTATATTATGTATTTTATTTTGATGTAATTTGGTATATTTGTAGGTTTGATTAATTTTGTGTACTTTGGGTTTTGATATTTGGTTGGTGTATTGTTTATTGGATTGTGCAGTATTGCTAATAGTTTTTGAAAGAGAAATGTGGATGGAAGGCTATATTTGCAGCAGTATAAAAAAAACAGCAGATTTCCGACGGCTTCCGACGGCTTACAGGTACCAAATTTCCGACGGCTTCCGACGGTTGACGACGGCCTGTAGGTCATTTTTTCCGACAGATTCCGACGGGTCCCGACACGTGTCGGAAGCCGTCGGAATCCGTTGGACGCCGTCGGAAGCTGCCGGGAATATGTACGGCGACTTCCGTCGGAAGTCGTCGGAAGTACTGCTCCCCGACGACGTCAGTTCCGACGGCTTTTTCCGACGGCCGCCGACTGTTTTCAGCCGTCGGAAATCACTGTTCCCCTTGTAGTGTCATCATATGAGATAATGATGCTGCATTCAAGAGATTACAAAAATCTCCAAATGAGTTATACCTTACCTTATATCTTCATATTTACATTATATTAACCAAATATCATGAAGATATTATGTTATATAATATTTCAAACATCACCGGATTGAAAAAGTAACTATTAATTTAGTCTTGAAAAAGATGTTTATTATTTGGTATGAATTCAAATAACATTTCAATTTATATGTTGTAGGCAGTTTAAATTTTTTTTCTCAATTATTTACTTCCAATTATGGAAAAGTATACATAATCAATTAACAGGTTTTGTGCAATGCAAAGTCTAATTTCATTTCAATGAGTAACTGTAATTTAACTTTTCTTTTTGTTGCTTTCTCATTGATAAATATATGATAACTCAAACTTGAAGTTTGATAAGTACTATATAAAATAATTAGTAGATCTGGTTTTTTCTAATCATGAAAAAAAATACCGATGTTTTCACAAGTTACTTCTATGTACATATGACTAGCTATTTAGTTATAGAAATACATTTTAACATTCTCCATAATAGATAATTTATATGCCATACTATTTATATACACGGATGTGTGTGTGTATTAATCTCCTAAAGAGATGTTTTAGAGATTTATTTATATTTATATTGCAAAATCCAACATCCCAAAAGAGATGTTATATGAATTTTATTTTTGTTACATTGCAATTTCTTAAAATGAAACATTATATTCCCTGAAGGAATATCATATAAAAGTTTCGAAGTAATAACAATAATTTATCCTTAAAAAAAAGAGAATTGTATACCAATATTACACTCCAGAAGTAGTGGTTTTATCTTCGCATCTTACTTTCATTTGGTGCATCTAATTTTGTTACTATATTTAAAGTTTGATATGTCATTTCAAAGATGGTTACAACAAAAATCTCCAGTAGGGATATTTTATGTTATTGCAAAGGTGGTGATTATGTAATTACTACAAAAGAAATATTATACATTGATATGGCATTCCAATAGTGCATATATATCTCTAGAAGAGATAAATTCACTCCAGAAGTGGTGATAATAAAATATCCCTAAAAGAGACTAATAAATTAGGAAACGATAACATATCCCTAGAAGAGATTTGTTTATATATTTGGTAATTTTTTTTTTTGCAGATTAAGCGGGGTTAAACTGGGCCCCTACCAGCTTTATTAAAAACACGAGAAAGAAACACCACACAAGAAAAAATTTGATTATGTAATTATTTGGTAATTTTATTAAACCAAATAAATGCATAGAAATTTGATTATGAAAGATCCTAATTTAGTTTAGATTAGATCCTAAAAGTTTGAGAGCTATGCAACGTGTATCATATATTTCATTATAATTATATCAAACCTCCCAAATAGGTAAGAAATTAACTTATCTCTAGAATATATTGTTCTATGTTCATATGTCTAATTATATTATAAAGGTCATGTTCGATGTTCCTAGTTATTATTTCATAAGAAATATTACACGCATAATCATTTCTTGAAGAAATATCTTTAAATATTCTTCTGAAGAGGTAGTCTATATTTCATATCATAATTTTCATGCAAGCTATACATACGGTCTTGAGGAGATCTGTATTTGTAACATTCCAAGTATCTAGAAGATACTCTTATTATTATTTTTGCTGAAACTTTTTTTTTGCAGAACTCTCAAAAGAGATGTGTAGAAATGTCTATATGCAATTATAAATTATTCATTGATAAGTAATCATAATTAATGTTCAAAACTGATATTTGAGATAAAATTGAGGAATAAAACTTAACAACTTGAAATTGTGTGTACATTTTGTTCGAACCAGAAGTTTGATATGGTTCCAAGCCAAATGTTTTGAACATTATCATGCGGTTTTGACGGATTCACATTGACATTGATTTATAAATAGAAATTAATAGTATGGATCCTTGTAATAGTTTGTTCTAAAAAATCACTAATTCAAATGAGCAAGAATATAAAAATTTATAATAGATGTGTAATACGTGGACGCACATATACATCCATATATGAAAATATTCAGCTAACAACCTGAAGTTTGTTTTAAGCTCATCTTATAGATTATGCATAGATATTATTTAGTCATTTAAAATTCAATCAACATAAATGTTGAATGACCTGAAGTCATGTATGTATTCAAATGATCTACACAATAAGTAAATTCCTCTAATTGGCTAGATCAATGAATGAGAACAAACTCTAATAAGAAATATCAATTGAATGTATTTTATCAACTGATAAAAGAATTATCCTCCTATTATTAATATGTATGGTGTATTTGCTAGTAGCAATATCATAATGGATCAAAATGAGAATTCAAAGATGATTATTATTTAATGTGACAATGTTTGTCAACATTGAGAGGGAGGATAAAAGGATACAAGCTCGTTTTGATCATCAGTGTTAAATATTTGTTAAAATATATAATGATGCAAAATATTAAGTAACTTGAATAAATTATTAATAATATCCCTAGTAGACTTTCTCCAATATAGATTTGAATCCCTGAAGGATCAAAATGTGTAAATCACATCTGAAATGTGGTTCAAAAGTCAGTTCAAAATATTTTTGAAGTAAGTAATAAAGATGCTAAATAAAGGAGGTGAGTGTTCTCGAAGACATACATAATGGTGTTATGAAAGAGATTCATGACATGATTGTCAAATAACCCTAGAAGTGGTTTAGGTACCTAAAATATGATAAATAAAGAGATCTCAATAAATCATATCTTGAACTGACAATAAACAATCATTGATTATAAATTTATAAATAATAAAGCGCTTATGTTTATAAATGGATTAAAGATCCTGTATTAGAGAAAATCATGATTGGTTACCATGAAATTCTTCTAAATAAGAAATGTGGACCTGTAGTACATAGAATAAAATTAAAAACATGTATATAAAGTGGCAAAAGCATACTAAAATTATTAAAGCACATATAGTATCAACAACATGTTAAGTGTTATGGGCATGTTGTTTTTAGAGATAATTGAATTGATTGAAGCAGTAAAAGTGTTTGAAAAACTTAAAATACCCTGAAGATATAAATATTGTTTAAATCATAATAAACAATAAAAGTACACAAATTCCTGAAGAATATAAATAACTTTGGTGGTTATAGAGAAGGTAAAGAACAAGGAGCGCAGATTACAACTTCTTTTAAGTATTGTTGTAATAAAAATCTTAATATAATTCATGATGAGTAGAATACTTCCTATTTTTAAGTATTATTGTAATGAAACTCTTAATATCCATTGAAGTGGTAGTTGCGATATGCAAATACTTATTAAAGTATACAAATTTCTGAAGAATATATATAACTTTTGTAGTTATAAAGAATGCAAAAGACATGAAGTGTAGATTACAACCTTCTTCTAAGTATTATTGTAATGAAAATCTTGATATACTTCAAGATGAGTAGATTACTTCCTGCTTTTTAGTAATGTTGTAATGAAATTTTTAATGTTCATGAAAGATGTATAGTTGCAATACGTAAAACTGATTTGAAGTACAAAAATGAAAGCACATGAAGTATTTTTCATAAAAATAGCATAAAAATGCATAAAATGCAAATCATATTTGGAAGGAACAATCTTAGAAAATTTGATTGTATCGAAGGAAACTATTAATAAATTGTATTATTAACGAGATTCATATTTATGGATCCAGAAGTATCTATAACTAATTTGAGTTACCGAAAGACGAATACGAATTCAGAGGAAAATTTTAAATCGGGGGAAGCATCTTAAGTATTTTATAATGCACTCTTTTTTCTTAACTAAGATTTTTCCCACTAGGTTTTTATAGTAAGGTTTTAATGAGACGTTATTTTGATCCAGAAGTATCAACTCTCCAGTAACATTTGAAAATAACTTATAATATATTCTTTTTCCTTATTTAAGATTTTTTTCACTGGGTTTTGCTTACTAAGGGTTTAACGAGGCATTATCTTGATCTAGAAGAATCAAACGTCTTTTCAAGAAATAACATCTCAAATATGTTATTTAAGTTAAATTCTATTTTTATACTTGACTAAGATTTTTTTCATTGGGTTTTTCTTAGTAAGGTTTTAATGAGGCAGTATTTTGATTCCGAAGTATCAAACTTTTCAAAAGGAATATCATTGTATGATATCTATGATTTCAAGTTGCACTCGTTTCCTCGTTCAAGGTTTTTCCAACAGAGATTTTTAATGAGGTAACAGACAATATTCATAACGATTGAATGAATGTATAAAAGCAAGATAATAATGAGGGAGAACAATTGTCATGGACGTTTCCAAAGGAACAATTTCTAGCTACCATATGAGCACCCAAGATTTTGAAGACGCATATTCAAGGGAGAGTATTATAATATATATAAATATAAAAGTGAACATGCTTTTGTGTCTTTCTATTTAGTCTCACATCATGAGATATGTTCAATCTTATGCTCGAAGGCCTATATATAAAGGAGCCTATATAATGTAATTGAATCAATCAATCTCTATGTAACTGATATCAGTGTGAATAACATTTTCTCCTCTCTCCTCTTTTCTAATGGCTTCTTATCCCTTTTTAGTTTATAACAAAAAGAGAAATTACCATAAAAATTTAAGCCTAAAGATACAAGTCTATTTTTTTGCTACAAGGACAGGTCGAAAGTTCGGTTACGAAATAAAGCGTTTACTCTATCTGAAAACAAACTTTTCTATTTTGTTTCAATTTTTTACCTTTTCTTTAATTTCAAACTTTTTCTTCAATTCATTCTCAAAATTTAAAATTAATATAACAATGACGTCTAAAATTAGTAGCAAATCGGTATCATTAACAGAACCGCAAACTTCGACATTTGTTGAAAATCCGTTAGAAATCCATCAGCAACATCCAATTTCGAACATCGAAAACCTTGAAAAAAAATGCTTCAAAATCACAAACGATGAAAATCTATACTAGAAAACTAAAATTATCCAAACCGCAAATTGAAGAAGAAGCACAACAAGAGTTAGAAAGAAGAACAAAAGGACGAAATGAACAACTAAAAGAAAATGAAAATCAAGCAAAGATGAAAGAAAACATACTGCAAAAGGTAACTAATACTATAGAATCAAGTACAACAAAGTTAATACAGTTGTATAATGACAAGATTGAAATTTTAATATGAAGCAAAAAATAATCGGTGAGAAAGAAAACGAAGAACATCAAAAAAATTTAGAATGACGAATAAAGAAAATAAATGAAAAAAAAATTCAAAAGGAAAATCGAACAGAAAATCAGAAGACATTTGCAATACGTAAATGATACTACAAAATTTTTAAAGCTATATTAACCGTATCAAATTATTAAATTTATATGCTAATAGTATCAAAAATTTAAACAGAAAAAAACAGAAAAAGTAAAGGAAAAAAAATTGGAAATGAAGATTCTAAAGAAGAAGAGATAAATTCAATAAAATTATAAATAATATAAGTTTATAACATTTTATTTATTGCAAAAATGATACATAATGTTTGTTTGATTGATGTTGATGCTTTGCAACTTTAGAAATTATTTTCACTGTCATTTATAACAAAACCGATAACAAAATATTGCAAAAAATGATATCTAGTGTCAATTTGATTGAAGTTGATGCTTTGTAATTTTAGAAATTATTTTGACTGTCATTTACAACAAAATTAATATCAAAATATTGCAAAAATAATACCTACTGTTCGTTTGATTTGAAGCTGGTGCTTTTTTATTACCATATATTATAAAACTGATATCAAAATATTGCAAAAATGGTACCTATTGTTTGTTTGATTGGAGTTGATGCTTTGTAATTTTAAGAATTATTTTTACTGCCGTTTATAACAAAACCGATATCAAAATATTGCATAAATGATAGGGGCTTTGCACGAAAGGTCCCTATTTTTGATGGTGTTACAAGAAAAGTCCCTGTAGAAATAAGTTTGTAAATATAGTCCCTGTTTTTTCTAATCAGAAAACGCAAGTAGCTTGCGCTTTTTAAAATTTCAAAATTTTCAAAATAAAAAAGCGCAAACCAGCTTGCGTTTTCCTGATAGAAAGCGCAAGTTACCTTGCGCTTTTCAAAAATTTCAAAAATTTTAAAATTTTCAAAAAAAATTCAAAATTAGAAAGCTCAAGTTTCCTTACGCTTTTCAAAAATTTCAAAATTAGAAAGCGCAAACTAGCTTGCACTTTTCTAATAGAAAGTGCAAGTTAACTTGCGTTTTTCAAAATTTTCAAATTTTAGAAAATTTCAAAAATTTCGAAAAATATTTCAAAATTAGAAAAGTGCAAGTTATCTTGCATTTTCTTTCAAAAAAGTGCAAACGCTTTGCGTTTTTTTTATTTTTAAAAAATAGGGACCAAATTTACAAATTCATTTCGCCAGGGACCTTTTGTATAACAACATCAAAAACAGGGACCTGTGACTCTTATCTTGTAAATGATAACCACTGTCTGCTTGATTGGAGTTGATGCTTTGTAATTTTAAAAATTATTTTCACTGTCATTTATAACAAAACTGATACTAAAATATTGCAAAAATAATACATACTCTCTGTTTAATTGGAGTTGATATTTTCTAATTTTAGAATTTATTTTACTGTCATTTAAAACAAAACCGATACCAAAATATTGCAAAAATAAAAGCTACTGTCTATTTGATTGAAGTTGCTTTGTAATTTTAGAAATTATTTTGATTATCAATTATAACAAAATTGATACCAATATATCGCAAAAATGATACCTAGTGTCTGTTTGATTTAAGTTGATGCTTTATAATTTTGAAAATTATTTTAACCATCATTTATAACAAAACAAATACCAAAATATTGCAAAAATGATACCTATTATCTATTTGATTGGAGTGTTTGTTTTGTAATTTTAGAAATTATTTTGACTGTCATTTGTAAAAGAACTGATAGAAAAATATTGCAAAAAAGATACCTACCGTCTGTGTGATTGGAGTTGATGTTTTATAATTTTAAAAATTATTTTCACTGTCATTTATAACAAAACGGATACCAATATATTGCAAAAAGGATACTTGCTAATCAACTACATGCCACTTTTTACACAACATGATGATGATTTTGTAGAGACCTATCACAAAAGTAAAAAAGTGGAATCCGCAAAATCTGAGCTAAAGACATGTGAAGAAAAAGAAAAAGATGAAGAATGAAATTTGATATTGCATATGGATGTGGCTTGCAAGCTACGTACAAGATTATACTATCAGTAAAAAAAGAGAAATGGAATCGAAAAAAAAACAAATAGACATTTTGAAAGGAACACAATTTACCAATTCTTTATTGTTTTCTTATGAACAGAATATTACATTGAAAGAATGCAAGATGTACCAAAATGATTTAGATGCATTGTATAGTTGTTATTCAACAGAACATGAAGCGTTCATATTCGAAGAAGAAAAATGAAAGTGGCCGCAAATGATATTAGCTTGTTATTTGGTATGCCAATGGAAGGAAGATATATGAACGGAATGAAATGCAGAGATTTTGGTACAAGAAATTTGGGAAATTCTCCATTCATCACTAGGAATTTACATGAAGGAATAAAACATAAAATAAAGAAAAGAAAAAAAAACAAAATGAGAAAGACGTAAACCATTACTAATAATAATGTCAATTTTGTTGATATTCTTTTTTATAACAATCAACAAAGTTAAGATGAGGATTTTTATCATGTTTGAGTAATATGGAAAAGTTGAAGACAGTCCCTTGGCAAAAACAATAGAAATGAATTTCAACAAATATGTTAAATTTATTGTTCACAAGCCAAGAAACATTTTGGGATGCTCTATGCTTCCATTGGTAACGTATGTTATTCAAAACATTATTATTTAAAATTAATATTTTTTTCTAATCATATTTAACCGATTTTTCAAATATTTATAGTATTGCATTTGTGAAAAAATGAAACTCATTCGACCAAGGTAGCAAAACCGTGAAAATTTGCCAAGATTTGAAAGATGAGATTTGCGGAAGTTAAAACCCATAATAATTAATCAATTTTTGGATGATGTTAAAGAGGACGATGTAAGTTAAAACTCTATCCTGCCTATATTTCTCAATATCATTTTATTCTCTACCTACTATAAGTTTACATACTATATTTGTTCTACTATCATTTTGCCTTCTGCTTTGTATCATTGTTAATAATATGTGTTTCTAATCTCCTTTTCACTTCTACTTATGACGAGTTTTCACAAAAAAAGTTTCTAAATGTTATTTTTATTTCCACCTACTATTATTATTAACAAACTATTTTGCATAGTACCATTTACGCTTCTACAAAAAAATTAGTTATAGCACACTATGATATTTGGTCATTTTTGCCTCTGCATAGTATCAGTTTCAATATTATATTTTTCCATGTAAGATATTAGTTTTTGATAAGTATCAATTTTACAAGTGTTCGATATTTTTGTATTAGATGCTTAGAATCATTATTACAAATGCTTAGCATCAGATTTTATTAACCTTAACAATGCAGTATTTTTTTCAAACAACATCAATCAATACAATATATTTTTTTCAAACAAAACCAATGATGTTATTCTACTTATCAAAATCTCATTTTTCTTTTTTGTTTGAAAACTATGGATATAATAGTTCGAAAAATTCTTATCTCGAAGAATTTCGATTTATATTCCATTATATATATTTCTTTGACTTTTACGGTGCGAAATCGTGAACTACCGTTACGCGACGCGTCTATTTTTGACTCAATTTTCAATATTCATTTAAACTTTGCAAAAACACTTTAAATGTTTATAAAATATTTTTAAATCATATTAAACCATTTTAAAGAGCCTTAAACATTCCATATACACAATTTCATTCAATAAAGAAAAGTGATTTCTTTTATGCTTATCGACGTGTATTAACGTAACTTGCATATATATTCCACAATCATATTAAACAATCATCATCAATAATCATATCCAAACATATATATCATCCAATAACATATATAACCATATTTTAGAAGTTTCTCACCTTCATTTTCCCTTCGAGCTAATATAGAATTGGCTATAGCTTCGCTATCACGAAATATAAGCTCACGATCACTAGCACTATCGCCTTTAAATGGCTCGGCCTAGGCTTTTGATGCAAGAAGGAGCTCACGGCCTAGGTGATGGAAGGAAGAAGGCTCGACCAAGGGTGGAGAAGAGTGTGGCCGTGGGTTTTTAGGAAGGTAGGGAAGGAGTTTTTCCTTGTTTTGAAGTGGATTTGATAATATATGTACATTATACTAATTTAATTTCTTTTTGAATAAATTTCTTGATAACTTTGTCAACATGAGAAGCCATTACAATAGCTTGAAAAAGGAGGAAGATGAAGTAGAAAGTTACGTGAAAAATGTGAAGAAAGGGTGAGGTATTTATAGGATTTTTAGAAAACCAAAATATCATACTATGAATGGACGAAATTACCCATGCCATCCCCTCCTAACCCCTTCCCTACACGCACGACATCCCCCCCATCTGATAGATGATATGGAGGTGATGGTGGTGTAAGGTGAGTTGATGTGAGAAGATGTTTGCATTTTCAAACTTAGATATTTTCTACTTTTCTACCATTGTTATATGCATATGTATCAATATGTGTGTGTGCATGTCACAAACATGTTCAAGTTACATAAACAATGTTGTCTAACTTATATATGTCAGATCGTTACGAATTTTAATTCCGATTTCCGGTCATATTTTCACTTATTAATTAACCTACACATATTGGTAAACGAAATTTGAAAATAAATTTCTAATCATTTTCTATTAATAAAAATGATCTCATTTGAATTATGAAATCATATAAATCAATATTAACAATTATTTACAAAAATTGCTATTATACCGATAAGGCGATATCACCTTTCCTTATATTTTCTAACCAAGTATATATTTTTATAAAATTATTACAAATGATTTATTATCATTTATAACTATTAAAAATGAATTATCATCATTTAAAACAATTATTTGAATAATTATAATAATTATTAAATCATTAAATCTCAATTAAAATAAATCAATTATTAAATATATAAGGGCATCGTTGATGATGTCTTAAATACATTTTATTCACAAATATAAAATAATTGATTTTATTTCATATTCTTGTTAACTTATAAAAATAAGTGTATGTATGCAGCTCCATACACGAAGTTTTATGATTATATAGCCGTTTATTGATAAAACGGTTTTTTGGCCATTTTATCTATATACTTCCTAAGGAAATATTTTTGTAAATATCTATTAAAAATAAGATTACTATTATTTATTATCATTCAAAATAATATTATCTGTATAGTCAACCTTTTATTTGAATAATTTTAAAAATAAATACAATTTATTAAAGTGATAAATTTGCGGGTCGTTACAAAACGACTCCTTTACACTTCGTTTTGGAAATATCATATCATAAATCCCAACAGTTACCTGTATTTCGAACACCCCTTCATTGTAAAGTCTCATTCAAAGTATATTGATTGAAAAAGAAAGACAATAAAAGTTGATAAGATGCAACTTTAATATCATTTGACATATACCAAACTTTAATCCTCCAAACTATCTTCATTATTCTCAGTAATTGCTTTCCATTATTGTGATTGTAATAATATAGCATAACTTTGGATAATTTTTGAAAAGTCCTCACTGCTATGTTTATATTAACACGTCCAACGATTTTAACAACTAGAGTAGGACATGTGCATTTAACAAAACCACAAGTTGTATGCGTAGCTCAAACTAATATTCTAAACATTTCCTTAGGTGTGAAGATACTCGCAAACGTACATTAATGATGTATGCTGACATCGACGTAATTTTGCCAATGATGTCATTAATCTTAATGAAATAAAAAAGTGGCCCCTTAATCTTTATTAAATTTTCTTTTCAAAGCGCCTAAGCTATGCTTCACTTTCTTTCACCCAGTAAAGTTATGGCTTTATTTCTTAGTTATGGCTTCATTTCTTCCTTTCCTCCTTTCTTCTTGCTTCGCTTCATTTAGTAATGTAATACTCAAATGTTCATAGCAGTATAATCGACGCCTTGATCAGATATCGTCTCCTTTCTCGGTCGCTTCCGTCCAACATCCGCAGCCCGAGACCTTTTATTTCTGTTCATATCCTGAAAATCAATTCAAAAACTAACTTAAAACCTTAACCATGGGCGGCGGCGGAGCGACCGAGATTACCAGGGCGTTGCCGATGGTGAATGCGGGGTATGTGAAGGCGAAAACTTGTGTCTGGTGGGACATAGAGAACTGCGGGGTGCCTAGATCGTGCGATCCGTATTCGATTGCGCGGAATATAAGTAAATCTCTAGCCGATATGAATTATAAAGGAGTGGTTACGATCTCTGCTTATGGTGATACCACGCAGATTAATTCTTTTGTGCAGCAGGCTCTTTCGAGTACTGGAATTGCTTTGAATCATGTTCCTGCTGGTGAGAACTTTGAAAAATATCGAATCTAATGGCTGCTTGTGTTGATTTTAGATGTTTGAGCGATATTTTCTTAATAAGTTGGATGAGTGAACGATGATTACTTTTAAGTTGCTTTGTTTTCATTTAGAATCAAGTGTTTTTATAACCGACAAACTTTCACTTCAGTAAGCATTGAAAAAGTGCATATGTTAGGACTCAGGTTCAACAAATTCGAATGCAAGATGGTGAGAAAGGAAGAATAAACAAAATTGCAAACAGTTTGCATTCAGGTACTGACAGCGGCATTTCATCGAACACAGAGGTGCAGATTGCTTCTATGGCTACCAGTGGCGATTCAGGAGGGGTGCAGTCCGATTCCAACCAGCATGCGAACCTGCTTGACCCCAGTAATGCAGCCGACCCTTCAGACAAGCCCAGTAATGAGTAGATGGTGTGCGCACGTGTACACAGTTTTGTCAAGACCTGTTCAAATGGCAGAGGTTGTAATTGATTATTTGATCCATTCAAAGTTTGATTAGGTCATGTTATGAGCTGTATTCAAGGTCTGAAGAGTATATAAATAGGCTATGTAATCAATTGTAATTGTTATGAGAAGAGATAATAAAAGAATTTATTCATTGCTTTGATAAGTTCTGTAATAACATATTTTCTCTCTCAAATATACAGTTTCTATCTGTACAATCTCTTCTTACAATAATTTTACATTACTAAATCCTAAACAAAGCATTGCAACTCCTTTCAACAGTCTTCCAACCTTCAAGAATTCCAGTTTCGATCGCCTTTTGTCCCTTCTGTTATTAATTTTATTTGTTCATCATGGTCGGAACAAGGTACAGAAAAGATGGGCATAACAAGTTGGTATCAGAGCCGGCAAGGCCAGGAGATCCATCAGAGCTAACTGATGATGACAATCAGACTGATCAAGATGATGAAATTGTGGAAAAGAGCAGACAAGAACAAATCAGTCTAAAAAATTCCCTGGCCATCAGAGAATTGCAAGAAACTTCCACCAATCTTCAAGAAACCACTCAACATATGAATGTCAAGATCGACAGTATCAGTGAGGCACTCACTGCTATAACCAGAGAGTTGAAAGAGCTCAAAAATATGAGGGAAATTGGTAGTGGAAGAGGAGAAACCAGTAATCAAACACCATCACGCATCACACCAGCGTCAGCAATCCCATATATTCCACCACCCCAGAGATATCACCAAATACCCAATCAAGAATTCAACTACCCACCCAGAAATGTCCAGAATACCCATGGCGAGGCAACAACAAGAAACAACACACCTCGGCTTTTACAAAACACAATCATCAAATTAGAATTCCCTACCTATGATGGTGACACTGGAGTGATAGAATGGCTTAGTCAGGTTGAAAAACTTTTTGTTTATCATAATACACCAGAGAATGAATGGGT
The DNA here is from genome assembly GCA_030737815.1 of Allium fistulosum. Taxonomy (NCBI): domain Eukaryota; kingdom Viridiplantae; phylum Streptophyta; class Magnoliopsida; order Asparagales; family Amaryllidaceae; genus Allium; species Allium fistulosum. The sequence continues at coordinate 1,534,061,852 of CM060902.1, forward strand.
GCCAACGTGCTCCTTCCACCTCAAAGGAGAAGCTCACCTCTGGTTTGGTTGGCTGATCAAGAAGGTCAAGAATTATGACCAATGGATAATTTTTAAAGAAGAGTTGTTAACAAGATTCGCACCAGAGGAGTTACAAAGACCCTACGGAGCCATCTCTAACCTCAAACAGACCACAACCGTAAGGCAATACCTCAAGAACTTTGAGCAGTTACAAGGATTATGTGAAGCACTTCCCGACCAATTCTTGTTGGAGAAATTCAATGATGGGTTAAAAGAGGAAATTAGGTATGATGTATTGTCACTCAATCCCATTGATTTCAAGGAAGCAGTTAGTCTAGCAAAGGTGTTTGAATGCAAAAGGAATTGCAAGAAAAAGAATAAAGTTAATAAACCAATCAAAAATCTCAATCAAAGCAGTTACTCTAAATCCACAGCTGTGACCAAACCAAATATGGAATATCCATCTAGAATCAAGGGCCTTACACCACAAGAAATTATTGAAAGAAGAAGGAAGAATCTCTGTTTTGGTTGTAATGAGAAATGGCATCCGGGACACATATGCAAAAATAAACAAGTTTACATTATGGAAGGAGTAATGTCATTGCATGTGACGACCGCCCATGACCCCTGCACTTAAACCTAGAGATAGTGCGCTGCAAAGTGTGTCAGGCAGCCATGGACGATTGTCAGGGTAAATTAAAACAGCAGAATCTATCGTATTACTCACAGCGCATAGACAAAATACAATAGAATATATATAGAGAGAAGCTTCACAGAATAGAATGTCATCATATAAAACTTCATAATAGTTGAATACAAGCATCTGAATAGTCAATACAACAAGCCTCACTACATATCACTCAGAGAATACAAAGCAGCGGAACATCCAGTACATATAGTAAGAAATAATATGCAATACACCAGCTCGTCTTCGATATCAGCACCGTGAAAAGCTAGAACAACACCTGTCACCTGCTACCTAGTCTGCCCGTCCCAAAATGGACGAACAGCCCAAGGCAATAAGAATTAAAACATAAAGCCTTGAGTCAGACAACAGTCTTAGTGAGCAGTAAATTAACTAACAACATACCAAAAGAGCATAAAGGAAAAGGAATAGGAATTCAACCCTCCCACTCCAACCTCTTTCTACAGTGATAGCCCCCAGACACACACTAAACAGAAGCAAACATAGCAGAGCATACAATTTAAAGTAAAGCAATAATCACTCGAGTCAAGGGCGATGTTTTCTAAGCACAAACCCCCAAGGCCTAAACCAAGATCAGATAAGCACCCAGAAAATACCGCTCTTGAGACCGAATGACGATACAACCAAACATCCATAACTCTGGCTATCATTGTTATCTTTGCTTCGGTTTCACCGTTAATTGAATGACCGGCACATTCTTTCAGCCGTCCGTCAAGGGCTAATGGTAACCCCGGTTCTAGACATAACTCTGCACGTCATCGTGACCCGTGCCTAGGACTATCGAATCTGCCCAGAGTACTCGACTATCAACAGTTAGTCGTTGGGACTATCGAATCTGCCCAAACGTACCCTTGCTTTGAGCATGCTAGAACCTTCAACAACGATGAGACCCAAGCCTCCTAATCATCCTCCTCGACGACTATTCTCATATCCATCCATTATCCTCAACTCGAACCATTTCACCGAGTTATCAACATGCTTGGAATGATCCCGTCTGGATTAAACCAAGTCTTCATCACATTATTGCCTTGCTTCATCACATCCTCGCAAAACCTCATCTCAACATCACATCATCAAATCTATGCATAAGAGCTTCATCATCCCGCTACATATGCCACAAGCAGCTTTCCCAATTCAAGAGCCTTTCCCTTAGCTTTTGAATCGTCTTCGGTCTAAATCAAATCATCAATCATCTAATTCATAGCAATCAACCAAGTCAAACATTAATCCAAACAATCAAGCATTCAAATATGATCTAAGTAGACAATTATCACAATAATGGCAATTTCGTAATTAAAGAGTTGAAAGTCTAACAAGCATGAAATCATGAGAAATATCTCCACAATCTTGATGAATGAACTTGCATAGGTTAACAATTAGTAAAATGGTTGTCAAATCATCATGAACAATGGATCTACACTTAGGATGAAGAAAATGCATGGAAATCACTATTTTAACACCAAATCGAGCCAACAATCCGATATACTCCTTTGGATCCGTGTGAGAGATAATCACCACTCACCAAATCACCTAAACAACCCCAAATCAACACGCTTCAGATCTGGACAGCGAAGGATCAAGCTTGATCTATCACGAATCCGCTTCAAACGAAGAAATCTCACTTCAAAGGATGAAGATCTTCAATCTAAGCTCAATTTGATCTTCAACTTGGATGGATGGAAGCACTAGATTAGAGTGGAGAGAAGAAGTGAAGAAGTGTAGAAGTCGAGCTCTCAAAATGGCAGCACTTCGTCGCTTCGAAATCCGGATCCCAAAAATGAAGCCAACCCCCTTCTATTTATAGCTGAAAATTCACTAAGTCGTAACTCGGCTATCTCCATAAGTCGTCTCCGACTTACGACCTAAGACCCCTCCGACCTAAGTCTTCACCGACTTAACAGCTGCTCTGCCTAACATATGCGCATACGACCTAGCTACTACGCCGACCTACGACTTAACTAAAATGCGCAACCTAACTCTTCACCGACCTAACAACTCAGACGACTTAACAGCCAGGCGCTTCAATGACCTAACTGCTTAACACCCCTACGACTTAACACATGCGCTCTCCTTCGACCTAACACTTCTGCGCATCCAAGCACCCAGTGACCTACGACTTAGCAACAGGTGCGACCTAACACTTAGGCAAAACCCAGCGACCTAACAATGCTACGACTTAACTCCTCAGCGACCTAACACATGTCGACCTAAAACAACACGCGACCTAACAACTTATGCCAATACGCGACCTAACTAAAAACAGAGCTCACGACCTAACTTAGGTCGTTTACGACCTAACTACCCTAACCAGCCAACCCCTATCCTGCTTAACTCTTAGGTCGCTAACAATTAGGTCACTAACCCTAGGTCGCTAACTACTATAGATCGCCCACTTCCTATAGATCGCTAACTTCTATAGGTCGCTCCAACCGACCTATGACTTAGGAAAAATACTATGACCTACCAGCCAATCTCCTAAGTCGGTCACGACTTAGGACTTAACCAAAAACTCTGCCAAAATCCGAAACAACTTAAAAATGCTGAAAATTCCAGATTTTAACGAACTTTCCGATCCGTAAAAATACGGGTCGTTACATTGCAAGACTCTGATATCAGTCAAGAAATAGAGGAAGATAATAATTCACAAGGAGAGACTGATTCACAGATAGAATTGCATACAGGCAGTGATAAAAAAGAAGAGACTTATGATATCACCATCAATGCAATGTGTAGTATACCAACTCTGTATACCATCAGGGTACAAGGCCTTATTAATGGGCATCCTATCACTGTTCTGGTTGATTCAGGATCCACTCACAGTTTCATTAATTCAGATATAGCCAGCAAATTTGGGTTACCAGTTCAAGAGGCCCAAACTTTTGTGGTTCAGGTAGCTAATGGAGATAAGATACAGGGCAATGGGGTATGTAGAGGGGTAACTTTTAAATGCCAGGGGTGTCAGATGGCCATTGATTTATTTTTGATACCACTAGAGGGATGTCAGTTAGTGCTTGGTGCACAATGGATGAAGGAAGTGGGGGAAGTATCATTTAACTTTGCTAAACTTCAGTTAAAATTCCATTATCATGGTAAAGAACATATTTGGCAAGGAGTTAAAGACAGTAATAGGTTAGTGGATGAAAAAAACATTGTAAAAGAAAGTGCAAAAGGTCAATTATCATTACTGCTTTGTTCAAAGGAGATTCAAGTGGGGGCACCCATCAATAAGCAAGACATACCTCCTGAAATACATCAAATTCTTAAACAATATCCCACAGTCATTGCCTCTACAACCACCTTACCTCCGTCCAGAAAATATGACCATAAAATCCCTCTTATTTCTGAAGCCAAGCCTGTCTGTTTGAGGCCATATAGGCATTCATATCACATCAAGAATGAATTAGAAAAGCTCATCAAAGAAATGCTGGAGACGGGTATCATACAGCCAAGCACCAGTGAGTATTCATCACCAGTGGTCATGGTAAGGAAAAAAGATGGATCATGGAGGTTGTGTGTGGACTACCGAGCACTCAATCAGTAGACACTCAAAGATAAGTTCCCTATACCTCTTATTGATGATTTATTAGATGAATTACATAGCTCAAAATTCTTTACTAAACTTGATTTGAAATCTGGGTACCATCAAGTAAGAATGCACCCTAAAGACATTCATAAAACTGCTTTTAGGACTCATGAAGGACATTATGAATTTCTAGTCATGCCTTTTGGGCTTTGCAATGCACCTTCAACTTTTCAAGCATTAATGAATGATATATTTAAACCCTACTTAAGAAAATTCCTCTTGGTATTTTTTGATGACATTCTAATCTATAGCCAGACTTGGTCTGAGCACATACACCATATTAAATTGACGTTGCAGGTATTAAAGGACAATCAGATGGTAATCAAACTATCTAAGTGTTCATTTGCTAAGGGGCAGGTTGCTTATTTAGGGCATATCATCTCAGAAATGGGAATTGCAGTAGACCCAGAAAAGATAAAGGTAATAAGAGACTGGCCACAGCCAAATAATATTAAAGGTTTGAGAGGATTCCTTGGTCTTACTGGGTATTATAGAAAATTTATCAAACACTATGGGTTGATAGCCAAGCCTCTAACCAATCTGCTGAAGAAAAATGCATTTTCCTAGAATAAAATAGCAACTGAAGCTTTTGAGCAGCTCAAACATCACCTAATGAATCCACCCATATTATGCATGCCAGACTTCAACAGAGAATTTTTTATTGAGTGTGACGCCAGTGGATTGGGAATAGGGGCTGTGCTTACTCAAAATGGAAGACCTATTGCTTACCTAAGTCAAGCATTGAATGGGAAAAATTTGCTATTGTCTACATACGAGAAAGAATTGTTAGCGTTATTGCTTGCTACCAAGAAATGGACACAATATCTTATGGGAAGAAAATTCATTATCAAAACTGATCACCAAAGCCTTAGACACTTGCTTTCACAAAGACTCACTACTGGAATACAAGGAAAATGGTTGGCAAAGCTGCATGGATTTGATTACAAGATTGAATATAGAAGGGGAAAGGAAAATACTGTAGCTGATGCACTTCAAGATTACCAGAGAAGAATGAAATTCAGATGATACAGTGTAAAGCAGTGGCCACACTGGAGGGAAGCTGGATACAAGAACTTAAAAATTACATGGAACAATCAACATATATTAAGGAATTAAAGAAAAAACTGGAGGAAGGCAAGCTTGATTCATCAAAATATACAGTGGTAGACAATCTGTTATATTACAAGAAGAGAATAATGTTGGATCCAAGTTGCAGAGAAATAATACAAACTATACTACATGAATACCATTCTTCTCCATTGGGTGGACATGCTGGAATCAAAAAGACAAGACACAAGCTAAAGCAATCATTTTACTGGAAAGGAATGAGATCAGACATTGAAGGGTATATAAGGGAATGCGATATTTGCCAAAGGAATAAACATGAAAACATATTAATCCCCGGCCTGCTACAACCATTACCTGTGCCAGACAAAATATGGAGTGACATCTCAATGGATTTTATAATAGGACTACCAAAGAGTTACAAGTACACATCTATATATATAGTGGTGGATCGACTCTCTAAGTATTCACACTTCTTTCCCTTACAACACCCTTACACAGCTAAGGATATTGCTAAAATATTTTTCGATGGAGTATTTAAATTACATGGTATGCCCCATAGCATTGTTAGTGATAGAGACTGCATTTTCACTAGCAATTTTTGGCAAGAACTGATGAGACTGCAAGGATGTACACTTAAAATGAGCTCAGCCTACCACCCACAGTCAGATGGCCAAACTGAGGCTGTCAACAAGATACTGGAAGGATATCTGCGCTGTTTTGTTTGTCACAAGCCACAAGAATGGTCAAAATGGCTCACCATGGCCGAATACTGGTATAATACTAGTTGGCAAAGCTCCATCAATACTACACCCTACCAGGCAGTCTATGGGATACCACCACCTACCTTGATATCTTATGTGCCAAAAACTGCAAGGGTGCCTCAAGTAGAGCAGGAGTTATACTCTAGAGATATTGTAATACAATTATTAAAAGATAGTCTAAGACACACGCAAGAGAGAATGAAGAAACATAGTGACGCTAGAAGAACTGAAAGACAGTACAGTGAAGGAGATTGGGTGTATCTTAAATTGCAGCCATATAGACAAATCACTGTGAGAAATTTGAAAACTACCAAATTATCTCCCAAGTACTATGGGCCATACAAGATTATTCAGAAAATTGGAGAAGTGGCCTACAAACTAGAGCTACCCACTGGGGCACGCATACACCCAGTGTTCCATATTTCACAACTTAAAAGAAGGGTAGGCAGTGGGGTTATTGTTCAACAAGATAATCCTACATTTATGGAAGAAATTGTTGATGAGCCAGAGGCCATTTTGGATAGGAGGATATTTCCAAGGAACAATAAAGCCATTACACAAGTGTTAGTTAAATGGAGACAGAGAGCACAAGATGAATCCACTTGGGAAGACTATTGGGACTTGGTGAAGAGGTTTCCTACTTTTGACCTTGAGACAAGGTCAAATTTTGAAGGGGGAGGGAGTGTTAGGACTCAGGTTCAACAAATTCGAATGCAAGATGGTGAGCAAGGAAGAATAAACAAAATTGCAAACAGTTTGCATTCAGGTACTGACAGCGGCATTTCATCGAACACAGAGGTGCAGATTGCTTCTATGGCTACCAGTGGCGATTCAGGAGGGGTGCAGTCCGATTCCAACCAGCATGCGAACCTGCTTGACCCCAGTAATGCAGCCGACCCTTCAGACAAGCCTAGTAATGAGTAGATGGTGTGTGCACGTGCACATGTGCACGTGTACACAGTTTTGTCAAGACCTGTTCAAATGGCAGAGGTTGTAATTGATTATTTGATCCATTCAAAGTTTGATTAGGTCATGTTATGAGCTGTATTCAAGGTCTGAAGAGTATATAAATAGGCTATGCAATCAATTGTAATTGTTATGAGAAGAGATAATAAAAGAATTTATTCATTGCTTTGATAAGTTCTGTAATAACATATTTTCTCTCTCAAATATACAGTTTCTATCTGTACAATCTCTTCTTACAATAATTTTACATTACTAAATCCTAAACAAAGCATTGCAACTCCTTTCAACAGTCTTCCAACCTTCAAGAATTCCAGTTTCGATCGCCTTTTGTCCCTTCTGTTATTAATTTTATCTGTTCATCATGGTCGGAACAAGGTACAGAAAAGATGGGCATAACAGCATAGTATCGAAAACAGTTATAAATTAATTACGAACCACTTGTTTTAACGGCTGCTTAATGACAGTAAACACTGAGTAAAACAAACGCACTGGAACTTGATTATGGATGCTGTTGAGGAAATTTCTTTTGTCATGCTTAGGGGGTATATATTGAATATTAAGATTCAATTTTAATCGATTTGATTATCAAGTGCTGTTTTCATAACATAACCCTAATTATGCATCACTTGTTAGCTCCAGTGTTGATTGTTTTTCAGCATTCTTGTTGGCTTAATTATGATTCATCTGAAGTCTGCCTTAATTTGTGTATAACATAATCAGAGTCTATACAATATGTTTCCTTCTTATCTTTGTCTGCTCCTTAACATGAAAAATGAGATGGTTGTGTGCCATAAAATAGTTCCCTAAAGTTATGGAAATCGACTGATCGAAAGGTAAAAAATGTATGCCCGTAGTTCTTAGTACATCTTTGTGTTATTAATTCGAAAGTGTTAGAATCAAAGAACAATGTTGGAAACAGACTTAATTATTGAATGAAAGAAATAGCTATTATATAGCTTTACAGAGACTGAAAGCAACTACTACTCCTAAGTTCTAGCTAGAGAACTGGTAAACAAAGCGACTAAATCAAAAATAGCTAATAGCCCTTAATAATAGGACAATTATTCTAACAGCTAACCAACTTAATCTTATCATTCCCTCTCCTAAACTAGACAATGTACTAGTTTAATTTTGGTTCATCACAGACCCCCAACTTCTTCCTGAACTCCTGAAACGTCTCTAGTTTGAGTGGCTTGGTAAATATATCAGCTTTCTGTTGTTGAGTGCCACAGAATTTTAGTTGTACAGCTCCCTCATTCACTAGATCTCGTAAGAACTGAAAGCGAACATCAATGTGCTTGCTCTTACCATGCATAACAGGTGTTTTTGATAACTTGATGGTTGAGCTGTTGTCACAGAAAATGACTAGACTTGTGCTTCCTTCATAACTAATTCTCTTCAATATTCTCTTCATCCATACCATCTGACATGTGCAAGCTGCAGCAACTACAAATTATGCTTCTGTTGTACTCAGAGTGACAATGGGTTGCTTTCGAGAAGACCATGCTACTGCTGCATCACTTAGAATGAATGCATACCCAGATGTACTCTTTCTGTCCTCCACACACCCTACGTAGTCACTGTCAGTGAAGCCAACTAGCTCTCTGTTTCATGCTTTCTGATAAAGAATTCCATAGCCAATGGTTCCTTGTAGATACCTTAGAATTCTCTTAGCTGCGCTCAGATGAAGCTCAGTTGGTTTGGACATATACCTGCTAATTAGACTAACAGCATACATCACATCAGGCCTTGTAGCTATTAAATACATCATGCTTCCAACCAGCTGCTTGTAAAATGAAGTATCTACCTTACTACCATCATCATCCTTATGAATTTTGAACCCCGGAATGATTGGATTCAAAACAAAATTACTTTCTTCCATTCCAAATTTCTTCAGCATTTCTTTCACATACTTCTTCTGGCTAATGAATATTCCTCCATCGAACTGTATCACTTCTATACCAAGGAAATACTTCATCTTTCCCAGATCAGACATATCAAATTCTCTCATCATGGACTTCTTAAATTCTTTCATTATTGCCTCATCATTTCCAGTGTAGATCAAATCATCAACGTATAGACTAATGATCAAGTATTTACCTTGTTTGTTGACTTTGGTAAACAAAGTTTGCTCACTTGCCTCCTTCTCGAAACCCATCTCCTTGAAGTATGATTCTATCCTGCTAAACCATGCTCGTGGTGCTTGCTTGAGTCCATACAAGGCTTTGTTAAGCTCGTAGACTTTGCTTCCTGCATTCTTCCGTTCATATCCCCTCGGTTGCTCAACATAAACCTCTTCTGATAACTCTCCTTGAAGAAAGGCTGATTTCACATCTAATTGGTAAACAATCCAGCTTCTCTGAGCTGCTAGAGCTAGAATCATTCTTACTATATCCATGCGAGCTATAGGAGCATACACCTCTTCATAATCAATCCCATGTTCCTGAGCATAGCCTTTTGCAACTAAGCGGGCCTTATACTTTTCAATTTCTCCATGGTGATCCAGTTTAGTTTTGTAAACCCATTTGACTCCTATACTCCTAGCTGCCTTCGGCAAATCAGTTAGAACCCAGGTGCTATTTTTCTCAATTGAACTTATCTCAGAATCCATGGCTTGCTTCTAGTTTTCACTCTTTACCGCTTCCTCAAAATTTATAGGATCCGAGCCAGCAAACAGAGCAAACTGGACTTGTCCATCTTTATCTTTACTACCAGTGACATAATCACTCATCCATACCGGTGCTCTTCTTTTTCAACTCCCTCTTGCATTTGAACCTTCAGGAACATCATAATCTATAGCAGATACAATAGGGATAGCATGACTCTCAGCTTCCTCAATTTCTTCACCACCAGTAAGCTCTTCACTTGATTCTTCTTCACTGTTTTGACCACTTGCTTCAGATTCACTATGTTGTTGATCAGTACCCCATTCCAAATCTAGCTTGATTAGTTCCTCATAGCTTGCATCCCAATTCCACTTCTTTTCTTCCTCAAAAACAACATCTCTGCTAACTATGATCTTCTTGCATATAGGATCATAGAGTGTATATCCTTTTGATTCTGCACTTATCCCAAATAGAACACAGCTATGGCTATTGTCTTCAAGTTTTGTTCGTCGGGCATCAGGTACATGAGCAGGTGCTATGCATCCAAACACTCTCAGATGTTCAACAGAAGGTTTTACTCCACTCCAAGCTTCCTCTGGTGTCATGTCCTTTACTGAGCTTGTTGGACACCTGTTGAGAAGATAGAATGCCCAGTTCACAGCTTCTGGCCAAAAACTCTTTGGAACATTTTTCTCCACCAACAGACTTCTCACCATGTTCATCACCGTTCTGTTTTTCCTTTCTACAACGCCATTTTGCTGTGGCGTGTAAGCTGTAGTCAACTGCCTCTTGATTCCATTCTCTCTGCAATAATCATTGAACTCATTTGATGTAAATTCTCCTCCACGATCTGTTCTTAAACATTTAATGGACAAACCAGACTCCTTTTCTACACAACTTTTAAATTGCTTAAAGGAAGCAAATGCATCAGCTTTATAAACAAGAAAATACACCCACGCCTTCCTACTAAAATCATCAATAAAGCATATAAAATACCTCTTTCTACCATTTGATGTTGGGGAGATTGGACCACAAATGTCAGCATGAACTAGCTCCAATCTTTCTGAGGCTCTCCACGTGGCATTCTTTGGAATGATCTCTCGATGCTGCTTTCCCTTCAAGCAATCTGTGCAAACAACTTCAGTTTCAAGAAAGCTTGGCAACCCTTTCACCATTTCCTTATTCTTTAGAATTCTCAATCCTGTGTAACTGAGATGGCCATATCTTCGATGCCAAAGCTGAGATAGATCTTGGATGTTTGTTTGGAGGCACATCTCCTGCTTGCTTGGCTGCTTGTTTGAGAGCAATACAAACATTCTATTGGATGTCATCTTGCTTTGAATAATGAGACCCTTTGTAGGATGATAGATTCTGCATTGATTGGACTTAATCAATACAGCTAGCCCTTTTTCTTGAAGTTGTCCAATGCTAAGAAGATTACTCTTTAAATCTGGTACATAGAAGACATCTTGTACAAGATGACTAACTCCTTCAAATGACAATCTTACACTACCTTTTCCCACTACCTTCATCTGCATATGGTTGCCTAATCTGACTGTTCTCTTGAATCCTTCTTCTAGCTCGCTGAACAAAGATGGATCTCCACACATGTGATTGCTACATCCAGAGTCAAGGAACCATACATCATTCTGGTTTTGTCCTGGTGACTCAGTGTAAGCCATGAGTAACATCTTTTCTGTTTCTTCTACTTCTGCATAGTTGGCTTGCTCTGTCAAACTTGGACAATCATATTGATAATGCCCCAGTTGATGACATTTGTAGCATTCAACAATTGCTCTGTTGTAGGATTGACGGCCTCTTCCTCTGCCTCTTCCTCCTCTGAAAGCACCGGTTCTTCCTCTTCCTCTATGACCTTCATCTGTTGATACTGTGAGTGCTTGCTCATCATCTCCTTCCTTCTTGAACTTCTGTTCATGTATAAGAAGCGAGCTTTGCAGAGCATCAACAGAGAGCTCATCGATGTCCTTTGCTTCTTCAATGGAACAGACTATGTAGTTCCATTTGTCAGTGAGAGTTCTCAAGATTTTCTCAACTATCTTGACATCAGTTATGTCTTCTCCATAGTTCCTTATATCATTTGCAATCACCATCACTCGACCAAAGTAATCGTTGATAGATTCACTTTGTTTCATCGCCAGGATCTTGAATTCTCTACGAAGACGGTTGAGTTAGGCCCTCTTTACTCGAACATTCCCTTGACATTTCATCTTCATAGAATCCCAAAGCTGCTTGGAAGTCTCCTTTTGAGTGATTGTCTTTAGAATTGTCCTGTCCAGTGATTGAAACAAGTAATTCTTGGCCTTCAAATCCTTGAGATGCATCTCTTCTAGTGTTTTCTTCTGTGCTGCAGTTAACACTTCCTCTGCACCAGGTTGTGAGTATCCAGATTCCACAACCGTCCAGTATTCCTTGGATCGAAGGAGATTCTCCATGACCATACTCCAGTGATCATAATCGCCATCGAATTTGGGAATAGAGGGTTGAGAAAATCCACCGTTTCCTTCAGATCCTATTCTCACCGACTCTGTTTTTCTCAATCTCACTTCTCTCATTTCTTGAAGTCTGGCTCTGATACCAGATTGTTAGAATCAAAGAACAATGCTGGAAACAGACTTAATTATTGAATGAAAGAAATAGCTGTTATATAGCTTTACAGAGACTAAAAGCAACTACTACTCCTAAGTTCTAGCTAGAGAACTGGTAAACAAAGCGACTAAATCAAAAATAGCTAATAGCCCTTAATAATAGGACAATTATTCTAACAGCTAACCAACTTAATCTTATCAGAAAGTTCCTTTGTTATGAAATCGATTCTAAATAGATAGATTTCTACACTTTCTGGTTATGTTCAATGGAAGCTGAAGAATCTCTTCTCTGTGTTTATAAACATACTTCACCTTTACTTGTCATGGCATGTTGATCTTCTTTAGTTGAACTCTTACCATATCTATCAAATACAGGAATTAAAGATGCAAGTGATAAAAAATATTGGTTGACATGTTGATATGGGGTTATGATAATCCCCCTCCTGCAAATCATTTGCTTATTTCTGGTGATCGTGATTTTTCTAATGCACTCCATCAACTAAGCATGAGGAAATATAATATTTTATTAGCACAACCAGAAAAAGCATCACAAGCCCTTGTTTCAGCTGCCAAGACCGTGTGGCTATGGACTAGTCTTGCAGTAGGAGGCAGACCATTTGATAAATTACCAAACTTTCATAATACCTCGACCAACAACAAAACAAATATCGTGAAAGAAAGCAACAGAATTTTGCATTCATCACTACCAGATGATTTCAATCTAAAGAGCAATAATAATGGGAATTTCTATAATGGCAATAATGCCAAGCAAAATTCTAAGACTCAAAGCCATCTAGTCGATGGTTCATCATCGTCCAATGGAATTGAGGATGGTAATAAGCGGTCAATTGAAAGTTCCGATTCCTCTAAGTCCAATCATGAGAATGATTTAAAGCATCCCAACCATCCGTTTGTTTCAACAACTGCAGATTTGGCTTCCAACTGCACCACGAGCATCGCAAATTCCACACCTTTCATTCCAAAATCTAAAAAATTAGTTGATTCCGGCAAGTTTAATGCACAATGCCGACCAACATCCAATTATACACCTGAAATTGGGCGAAAGTACGGGAATAAGATACCAAGTAACACGGCTACCACAGATGGTTCTGGAGTGCAAGAAAGCACTACTAAAGACACGACCAAAATCAATAATGACTCTGCTTTGTCTCATCCTTCACCTCTTGTCGTTCCTGAATCGAGTAAACCCTTGCCTATCGGTCCTGCATTTGCTAATATCCAGCCTATCCCTGATATGGTCTGTAGCAATCATGAGAATGAGCTGACACAACCGAGTCATGCACATGAAGCAAAAGAAGGTGGAAATATAGCTAAGTCTACCACAGATGGTTCTGAAGTGCAAGAAAGCACTATCAATGACACCATGAAAATCAATAATAAATCTACTTCGTCTCGACCTTCACCTCTTGTTGTTCCTGAATCGAGTAAGCCCTTGTCTATCGGTCCTACATTTGCTACTATCCAGCCTCTTCCTGATATGGCCAGTAGCAACCATGAGAACGAGCGGACACAACCAAGTGATGCACATGAAGTAAAAGGTGGAAATATAAGCAATACCTCCAGCTCTTTTTCTATGAAATCCTCTTCTTAAGCATTACCCGAATCTAACTGTATCACGTGCAACACGAATCCCACACCTTGCATTCCAAAACCTCAACAATTAGTTGATTCTGTCAAGTTTAACGCACCATGTGAACCCATATCTAGTTATATACCCAAATTTATGCAAAGATTTGTACAAAGGATACCAAGTAATATAGATAAGTCTACCACAGATGGTTCTGAAGTGCAAGAGAGCACTATCAATGACACCATGAAAATCAATAATAAATCTACTTCGTCTCGACCTTCACCTCTTGTTGTTCCTGAATTGAGTAAGCCCTTGTCTATCAGTCCTACATTTGCTACTATCCAGCCTCTTCCTGATATGGCCTGTAGCAACCATGAGAACGAGCTGACACAACCAAGTGATGCACATGAAGCAAAAGGTGGAAATATAAGCAATATCTCCAGCTCTTTTTCTTCGAAATCCTCTTCTCGAGCATTACCCGAATCTAACTGTATCACGTGCAACACGAATCCCACACCTTGCATTCCAAAACCTCAACAATTAGTTGATTCTGTTAAGTTTAACGCACCATGTGAACCCATATCTAGTTATATACCCAAATTTATGCAAAAATTTGTACAAAGGATACCAAGTAATATAGCTAAGTCTACCACAGATGGTTCTGAAGTGCAAGAGAGCACTATCAATGACACCACGAAAATAAGTAATAACTCTACTTCGTCTCGACCTTCACCTCTTGTTGTTCCTGAATCAAGTAAGCCCTTGTCCATCGATCCTACATTTGCTAATATCCAGCCACTCCCTGATATGGCCAGTAGCAATCATGAGAATGAGCTGACACAACCAAGTCATGCACATGAAGCAAAAGATGGTGGAAATATAAACAGTACCTCTAGCTCATTCTCTATGAAATCCTCTTCTCAAGTACTACCTGAATCTAACTCACCGAATGAACCAAAAATCAATGCTAACAGTAAAGTCAAACCTGTCATCAAGGGAAATAGGAATTGTTTTTACAAGCAGCAGCAAAACAAATATTCACGATCTCATTTTCAGCCTAGGAAATTTTTTGGAGCAAATTACAATCATAGCTCTAGTTCTTCATCAACGCCTACAATCAGGCCAAATAATCATCAATCTGTTCCTTCAACCATGCCTAATGTTTCTCCTTCTACTCCTATACCTGATACTGGTAAGCTCAATGTTTCTAATCATCCTTATCCTACACAAAGTATGAGCGGATCTTCTATTTTCACTGGTAATACCATGTCTAACAACCGATCAGGTGGTAACCTAAAATGGCCAGCTTCAGCTAATTGTTTAGGAGGACAAATGGGGTTTATTTTAGAGGCCTTGAACATATTGAAATCTGAGAAGATATCTCCAACTAAAGCCAACATATCAGATTGTTTTCGGTACGGAAATATAGGTGTTCAGAATTTCAATGTGCAGTCGGCCCTTGATTACGCTATAGAGCACCAGGTTGTTGTAATGCATAAATCTGAAGGAAATTGCATGGATCTATATGTTGGGAGTAATGATACCCTTTGGAATTGTGTTAACGTCATGGACAGTGATGCTAACCATGATACAGAAAATATTGATTCAGTTCTCAAATTTTTGTCTTCTGCTAACGGTCGGTCTGCAATAATATCCTCACAATGCAGGTATTACGTGATTGTTATTTTATATTTGTTTAATGCTACTTACATGTCCAATGTCTTAGCTAATTTAGCCAATTTTTTTTAAATGTTACTGATATTGGTTTATGAATGAAAATTTATAACCGGCACACAACTTTTTGTTACCTGTTTTGAGGGGTTACATATTACAATCATTGGACATCCAGATGTAAATTTAACAATGGAGAGTCAGTTTGTGAGGAATTTGGCCCAGGTTATTGGAGCAAAGATTCCCCACAAAAATTTATTTAAATTATACCAATGAGCTTTAAACCACCCGTGCATAAATAGACCGTTCAAGTCAAAATCTTGTGTAAAAGATTCAAACAAAGATGATTTTAATATTAAAACAACAAACAATCAAGTAATACCAGCAGAGATATTTTACTTAATTACATCTTTACCATATTATTGGTCTGTTTCAATTTGATTAATTATAAAATTAAAACAAACGGTATAGAGTTGAGAAATGAAATTGAGAATGCAATCTAATTTTATGGCTCTAATTCTTTGGCGTTTGGATTAGACATATCTTTGAAGCCAAAACCTTCTACAGATACCGTTATTTCTCTTTTAGAATCACCATCGGTGTTCATATTTGGAAACTGGATAGAAACACATTTCAAAATAGATAAGAATGTGCTCTATAGCAGATGAAAACATACTTTTCTTGGGATGAGATTTCAAAAACATAACCAAAATTATGAAGAAAACTAATTATGGGGAAAAATTGGTACATCTTGGTCAAAGTGAATGTGAAAACGATTTTTGTGCATTAACAAATTCTTTTGAATAAAACACGTTTTTGTAAAATAAAATAAGTAATGCTAGTATTATACTGAATTTTTGGTAAAATAATATGTTTGATTCTATATGTTAAATTTTATGTTATGAACAAACAAATGACACTATGCATTTAAAACATATATCAAAACTTTTGAAAAATTCAATGAAAATATTACTAAATATTTTTAAATACATGTTCACATCTCATTACCATTGATTGATTCTTATTTTAAGTGGTCAGGCATTTTCGTTTCCATATTGATTTCGCTCCTATTTCCAACTTTTAAGAATCTCATTCTAACCATTGACATTTTGAAGTGGTCGTGCTTTTCCTTTTCCAAGCCCCGTTCTGCTCTAATTTTCGATTTCTAACAAAAAAGTAATGGTATTTAAAGTTTTCTGTGCTTTTCCTTTTCTCCTCTTTGATTGTACCAATTCTAACCTCTTTCTTCTTTTAGCATTTCCCATGCAATAGGTGGTCGTAGATCTATCAAGTCGGTCATGTCATAAAAGAGTCAGGTCAAAAATTTTCGAGTCCATTTATGATTCAATCCATTTAACCCATTTAGTAAATGGATCAACCCGATTCAACTCACTTAATATATGAGTCAGCCATCCGTTTAACTCAGTTTACTATTTAAATTGGATTTGGTTGACAAAAAAAAAATCCAATTTATGCCTTTTACTTTCTGAGTTTCAAGAATAATCAAAAATTCAAACTTAAATTCAAATTTTCAAACTCATTTTCATATTGTCAAATTCAATTTCAAAATTTTAAAATGTCAAATTCAATTTATTTCTTAAATTTCAAATTCTTAATTAAAATTAAAATAAATTCAAAACTTAAATGTTCACGCATAATTCAAATTTTCAAAATTCAAAGTCAAATATGTGAAGGTCTGTCATTCATAGTACTTTAAGCGATGCACAAAACGACATTCGAGCCACAAATGCTATGAATAGAAGGCCATAATAGTAAAATTTTCAATAGAACAGAGTAATCCATCAGAGACACACACAACAAAAAAAAAATCTCATAACAGAAAGATGAAATATGATATATCAACATATACATGTTAAACATAGAAAATATCACATATGAGACATAATAACAGAACTGGCAAATACTAATGGTAACATCATAAGTTTAAGTGCATAAACTTCCATACAGATGAAGGCCAAATACTATATCAATTCCCATACAATAATAGTCTCATACAGGTAAATAAGTCTAACATATAATACAACTAGATAGCTGGATAGATAATGATAATATGCTAGCTATGTCCATAGACTCCATACTCTCTAACCTTGTGTTTTGCTAGCAAATGTCTCATAGCCTGATTGTCAGCCTACCCAAAGAAGTAGACAATTAAAAGAAAAAATGCGGAGATGGTCAGACATAAAGTTTGATAAGAGAATATCGTTAAACGGAATTATAGCCGATATACTGATATAGCATTAAACAACGAACTAAGAGATAACACTGCTAGTATACATCAATATGTTGCTTCTACATTCAACAAGTTAGCACAATCTATAACAGTGCTATATCAATAACAATAACTAATATGAGGTCTACACTACTACTATCTACGAAGCATAAGTGAAATGAATATAAAGGAACTTCAAGTGCAAGTAGAACATACTAGCATGACAATACGTCCATACAGTGCTACCTATATGTACATGTGTCAGGATTCCTGCCCATCTTCTTATCCTCAATAGCCTAAAATAGACTATGGCTACCCCTGTCTGCCTGTAAGTCCAAATAAGGGTGTTGATCCTAGGAGTCTGGAACCAACATCATATATATTCCCCCTAACAAACTAAAATGTTTTCTTATATGTTTGGAACCGCCATACCGAGGGCGTAAACAAACACTGAAACTGTATATACATTCATCATCAACCAAAAGCTCTATAAACCAAAGCATCTCCCTAATATGGTCTGGAACTGCCGTACTAGAAACGTAACACTAGAATCGTGAATATGTACCACGACAATTAAGACACTGCAAGCTAGTCGACTCGTCTCGAACCACCTAATGAACTTACGTCATCATCGTCTCGACCACATGTCACCACAACTACGTCTCAGGACCATTATTCGATCAATCACCTTCTCGATTTGGCGTACATGCCAAATCATGCTTCAATCCCTAGCAACACCGATAACCCCACTTGCTTGCTGCCTTGCACATGTACGTGTTTAGGCAATTCATTTATTCACTGATTGATCGTTGGATGTCCCATCGATCGACCGATGGTTGCATTTCTTGAGTTCCCAGGCCGTGTGCACTTTTGTGCACCCACGTCACACCGTCCGGAGTTTTACCATTCCCACGGGTCTGACTAGGCTCCAGCACTATGTGATCGATTTCACATCCTCCAACGTTTTTTGTCTTGCAAAATTTGGTTTTCCCAACAGCTCCTCATATCGCCTTCTCAACTTTGATCTATCTTCCTAGACCAACACTTCTACACTACTTCACTCATCATTGTCAACTACTATCGTTATTTAACTTATTTAATCCCCTAACATAGGTGGCTTGCTATTCAGGTGGATGCCTCTTCTCTATGATATTTAAACAAGCACCTTAAGGACTTAACTTTTAACATTTCAACTAATCACATATAAAGTGTTAATCGTTTCCCTATAGTTACTATACACTACATCAATTACAAACAAATTACAAACAATTAACAGGCATAACAATCATACAAGCATTCATGCAAATCATATATTACTACACTAGAACTTACTGCCCGATTCCAAATTTTCATATTTAATTATATTGTAGTTTTATTCAATAAACATTCGGCAACCAATATATTAGGGGATTTTTATTAAGATTTACACATTACAAATCCAACTTTACATCTTAACTAACATGTTTTCCCACCAAAATCATTCCTATGAACATGAATAATGACATAAGTGCGATCACTTTAGCAATTTTTTTAATAGTTCAAACTTCCAGCAAAGACTGGCCAATGTGTAGAAAATCCGAATACGATCGCAACGGTGAAAATCATATCTCGTTTGGATTTTGCTTGCAAAACATTTAAAAATTTATCAGATCCATATCGGTTATCAATTAAATAATTATTAAAATAAGAGGTCGGTTATTTGGATATAAAATAAAATACAAAGTGTAACACAATAGATATTGATCGTATAATCTCATTGTAATTTGTATTCATATTTGAGGTTGAAATCAACAGACGATCCAATAGTTGTGATTCATTGTATCACCAATTGTATACTTGTGTCTTTATATAATTTCCTCTATTTACAAATTACTTTTTTTTCTCCATTTCATTTTCCCCGCCAAAGTTTTCAAAATATTCAATCATAAAATTCAAACTTCAAATCGAAACAGGATTTAAATCATAAATTATTCAAAAAACATATATTTTAAAGTTTGCACAAATTTTAAAATTGATTTTGATGTTTAAACTTCTACATCTAAACCTAAAACATCATTTTCTGTTTTGTTTCAATTTTATTTTGTTTGAAAATGATTAGAATTGGAATTGTAGATCCAAATAAGTATACTGAATATATTAATTTGGATTGAATGATTTTTCTGAACCGCTGTATTAGTTGGGTTTGAATCGAAATATAAATCGAATCGTAAAAGGAGAGATTCGATTTGAAACAGAATACAAATCGTTTGACAACAATGTTTTCCACTATAGGCTCCTACTGGACGCGATGATCAAACGATTTACAGTCTAGAATCCGAAAATCAACCCATTTACCTCCTCGCCAACGTTGTATAGCACTTTTGATCGCTGAGATGGCCATCACTACCGCCGATCAACTTTCCTGCCATGCTAATCACTCCATGGCTATTGGTTTCTGAAAAACACTAGTGCCGTTGGAATCTGATCACTGACCAAATCGGACCCTTACGTTTTCAGTGCTTGACCACTTATCTTGATCGCCTCGGATGACCTCCTACCAATAATGAATTGGGATGGAGTTGTTTGGTGTAAAAGAGTGAGGCAGAGATGATGACACAACTGTTTTCTATTTTTGAAGAGGGGAAGTTATTGCAACGGTGTATGTTATAGTTAAATAAAACTAGGGTTAGGGTTTTATTAAGTTATTTAAATAATTTGTCCACATGTTTGGTCATACGGTTTGTAGGAGTATCGGATTGCGATGATTCTTCCACGGTGTGACAGGTCATATTTTTCTCGTTTCCATGGTATGTGATATAACAACATACTCGACTGTGTCTCGGGGACCTATTTCATGTGTTTTTAGGTGATACAAACCATTGCATGTCGTATTATTTTCCTCTACCTAGAAACATAAACCGTCAATTGAGAATCTTTTGGGCTCAGCTGTGCACGTATATTTGTAAAATACGTACAGCAGTGATAAAAAAAAAACATATTCGTTACTAAATATAAAATCCAAAATTTCAGAAACACTTGCAAATATTATGGGCAAGCATCGTAGTATTTTAATAAGCTAACGAACATTGAGTTATACAGGTACCAAGCAGCTCTTATATTGAGACAATTTTGTCTGAAGGAGATTGTATTAGGTGAAATACTGCAAATATTGGATATCGTAATCCGATTCAGGAAGTGGATTATTCCTCATCCAGAAGGATGGCAGCCTTTGGCTGTAACTGTTTTCTTAAATCCAAATGAGGTCAGCACTAGTTCGCCTTCTACTGCTTTCGGTTGGGGGTAGAGACCTTCGTTTATAGCGTAAGTCTCCTAAAACTAGGCGGCTGTTTGAACCTTGTCAATCGATTTGCCTATAGTATCTCTTTCAAGTTTGGTGCTGATGAAGTTGTCGGATTGGCTCTGAGATGTTAGCAATTGCTCTTTAGTGGCAGATTTGGATCGGAAAAAAAGGTGTGATTTTATTCCATGTTTAATTTATGGATTTCTTCTATGTGTGTATATATGTGTGCATATGTGTGTATATTTATGTGTGTGCATGTGTCTGTGTTTACTGCGTGCTTGACATGGTTGTTATGTTTATTCTTTTGCATGTTGATATAACTACACATACACATGTTAAGAATTAAAGCAGAGACACTGTAGTAGTTACATATGTATATTCTTAGCCTCAGTGTAAATATATGAGTGCATACAAGCCATTAAAATTTAGTGTCACCAAATGTTGTGGAAATGCCTTACAATCCATTAAAATTTGTGTACAATGGCCTTAATTATAGACAAAATGGAACGGGCATCTAATGCAGCAACAACATGATCATTAAAAAAACTTTATAACCAAAGCATGGATGTTATTGTATAAATAATCATAATTGCTAAATAATTGCATATAAACTTACATTGAAGGTAAATGTTCTAGACCAATGTTCTGAAGACCGAACCGTCAGTCGAACCGCGATGACTCAAGATTTAAGGTTCTGAAGGTCCGACCGGTCGAACCGTCGGAACCGTGCATTTTTTATTTTTATTATTTTTTATTATTTATACATGTTAAATAGATGAAAGTACTATGAACATGAAAGCTGCATTTTTACAATTAGCTAAAATTCCAAAACTGAAAAATAAATGAATACTTGGGAGGTTACATGAATGCACGAACACAAATAATTGGTAAATAACAAATGTATTCAGCATTAACGTATAAGGTTCCCAGTATATCATATACCATTGCAAAGGCACCATGAAAGCATGAACATGAAAGCCTCCCTTTCAAGTAAGTACAACATTCCTGCAATATAATTGCAAAGGTACCATGAACATAAAAGCACACTCAGAATGTATATACACATAAGAAGCCAACTATAAAAATAGTTGTAACAACACGCTTACACAAAATAAAATACCATCTTGAAGAAAAAACCATTAATTTGACTATGGTAGATCGATCATCAATTATCATACCTGCAGCATGTATGAGCTCCTACTGCTGCAAGCAGATCAATTTGACTATGGTGTTCTATCATTCAAAAAATAAGCCAACTGAACATAAAATCAAACATCTTTCTTATCTAATCTTAGCAACAATTTGAGTGAGATTATTTTGCCCACGGTTCAAGTTCAAGCCTAAGATATAAAGCCGCAACTCAAAATCAAACCTAAGGAAGCTTGCTGCAATTTGGCTTATCAATTTCATCCAATACAAAAACTAAATGATTATACCAGAAAAAGCAAACAATGCAAAAAAAAAAAAAAAACTGATGTACACATACAGCAGTAGAAGCTTCCGAGTCGATAAGCACAGATTCATTGCAGAGCTTAACATGAGAGACGACTACGAAGGTGGCTACGGAGGTGGTTGCGGAGGCGGCGACTGCAACGGTGGTTTTAGAGGCGGCTACGCAGAAAACTAGGGTTTTTTGTTTTGGTAGAAAAATGAGTTACGGGACTAAGGAACAGGAAGGAGAGAAAGAAACGCGGCTCACGGTTCTATGAGCGATTCAATCGGCGGTTCAAAGGTTCCAACGCAGGTTCTGACAGGTCGACGGTCCGACTTAGCTCCGGACCGGAATAGCTCACGGTTCACGGTTTCTCGCGGTTCAACCGTGGTCCGGTCCGGTTCTCTAAACTATGTTCTAGACATACTGTTGTATGTTATTTGTTTTTACGTTTCATTGTTGTCTTTTGAGGAAAAATAGTACACACACGTGTTGTTGAATTTGAAGTGCAAGATTATGCTGGTAGACTGTATTAATAGAGGGGAAAAATATTTTAAAAGAGAAATTACCATAATAATTTAAGTCTAAAGATACAAGTCTATTTTTTTGTTACAAGAACCGGTTACCAAATAAATCGTTCATCCTCTCTGAAAACAAACTTTTCTATTTTATTCCAATTTTTAACTCTTCCTTCAACTTCAAATTTTTTCTTCAATTCGCTTTCAAAATTTAAAATTAATATAACAATGACGTCTAAAACTAGAAGCAAATCAGTATTATTAACAGAACCGCAAACTTCGACGTTTGTCGAAAAACCATCAGAAATCCATCGGCAACGTCCAATTTCAAACATCGAAAACCTTGGTCAAAACTCTCCAAAATCACAAACAATGAAAATCTAAACTAGAAAGCTAAAGTTACCCAAACCGCATATTGAGCAAGAAGCACAACAAAAGTTAGAAAGAAGAACAAAATGATGAAATTAATTAACAACCAACAGAAAATGAAAATTAAGCAAGGATGAAAGAAAACATACTGCAAAAGGTAACTGATACTATAGAATCAAGTACAATAAAATTAATACAGTTGTATAATGACAACATTGAAATTTTAATATGAATCAAAAATCAATTGTCGAGAAATAAAACGAAGAACATCAAAAAAATTTAGAAAGACGAATAAAGAAAAGAAATGAAAAAAAAAATCAAAAGGAAAATCAGAAGACAGTGCAATATATAAATGATACTATAAAATTATTAAAGTTATATTAACCGTATCAAATTATTAAATTTATATGCTAAATAGTATCAAAAAATTTAAATAGAAAAAAACAGAAAAAGCAAAGAAAAAAAATTTGGCAATGAAAATCTAAAAAAGAAGAGATAAATTCAATAAAATTATAAACAATATCAGTTTATAACATTTTATTTATTGTAAAAATAATATCTAATGTTTGTTTGATTGGAGTTGATGCTTTGCAATTTTAGAAATTATTTTCACTGTCATTTATAACAAAACCGATAACAAAATATTGCAAAAAATGATATCTAGTGTCGGTTTTATTGAAGTTGATGCTTTGTAATTTTAGAAATTATTTTGACTATCATTTACAACAAAATTAATATCAAAATATTGCAAAAATAATACCTACTGTCTGTTTGATTTGAAGCTCGTGCTTTCTAATTTTAGAATTTATTTTGATTACCGTATATAACAAAACTGATATCAAATATTGCAGAAATGATACCTACTATTTGTTTGATTGGAGTTGATGCTTTGTACTTTTAGAAATTATTTTTACTGCCATTTATAACAAAACCGATATCAAAATATTGCATAAATGATACCCACTGTCTGCTTGATTGGAGTTGATGCTTTGTAATTTTAAAAATTATTTTCACTGTCATTTATAATAAAACTTATACTAAAATATTGTGAAAGTGATACATACAGTCTGTTTAATTGGAGTTGATACTTTCTAATTTTAGAATTTATTTTGACTGTCATTTATAACAAAACTGATACAAAAAATATTGCAAAAATAAAAGCTACTGTTTGTTTAATTGAAGTTGCTTTGTAATTTTAGAAATTATTTTGATTGTCAATTATAACAAAATTGATACCAAAATATCGCGAAAATGATACCTAGTGTCTGTTTGATTGAAATTGATGCTTTATAATTTTAAAAATTATTTTAACCGTCATTTATAACAAAACGGATACCAAAATATTGCAAAAATGATACCTACTATGTATTTGATTGGAGTGTTTGATTTGTAATTTTAGATATTATTTTGACTGTCATTTGTAAAAAAATTGATACAAGAATATTGCAAAAAAGATACATACCGTTCGTGTGATTGGAGTTGATGTTTTGTAATTTTTAAAATTATTTTCACTGTCATTTATAACAAAACGGATACCAATATATTGCAAAAAGGATACTTGCTAATCAACTACGTGCCACTTTTTATACAACACGATGATGATTTTGTAGAGACCTATCACAAAAGTAAAAAAGTGGAATCTGCGAAATCTGAGTTGAAGACATGTGAAGAAAACGAAAAAGATGAAGAATGAAATTTGATATTGCATATGGATGTGGCTTGCAAGCTACATACAAGATTATACTATTGATAAAAAAAGAGAAATGGAATAAAAAAAAAATAGACATTTTGAAAGGAACACAATTTACGAATTCTTTATTGTTTTCTTACGAAGAGAACATTACAATGAAAGAATGGAAGAAGTACCAAAATAATTTAGATGCATTGTATAGTTGTTATTCAACAGAACATGAAGCGTTCATATTCGGAGAAGAAAAAATGAAAGTGGCTGCAAATGATATTAGCTTGTCATTTGGTATGCCAATGGAAGGAAGAAATATGAGCGCAATGAATTGCAGAGATTTTGGTACAAGAAATTTGGGAAATTCTCCATTCATCACTAGGAATTTACATGAAGGAATAAAACATAAAATAAAGAAAAGAAAAAAAAACAAAATGAGAAAGACGTAAACCATTACTAATAATAATGTCAATTTTGTATCATTGTTAATAATGTGTTTCTAATCTCATTTTCACTTCTACTTATGATGAGTTTTCACAGAAAAAGTTTCTAAATGTTATTTTTATTTCCACCTACTATTATTATTAACAAACTATTTTGCATAGTACCATTTATGCTTCTACAAAAAATTAGTTATAGCACACTATGATATTTGGTCATTTTTGCCTCTACATAGTATCAGTTTCAATATTATATTTTTCCATGTAACGTATTAGTTTTTGATAATTATCAATTTTACAATTGTTAGATATTTTTGTATTAGATGCTTAGAATCATTATTACAAATGCTTAGCATCAGATTTTATTAACCTTAACAATGCAGTATTTTTTTTCAAACAACATCAATCAATACAACCTTTTTTTTCAAACAAAACCAATGATGCTAATATTCACCATAATTTTAAACTAAAATTTCACAATTTAGTAACAAAATTAAAACATAGCTTAAAACTAATACAAATTTTTCCCTACAAATTATACGGTTGAAAGAATAGAAAATATTCTTTCATATGAGGCAAGGCTTTTTTAAATAACCTCAACAACAAGACTCTCAAACAAAAAGGAAGAAGAAAAGCAAAGAAAAAAAAGAAAAATTAAAAAGACGAAAGAAACTTTTGGAACTTTTGAAGAAGAAGTAACTATCAAAATACTGCAAATGCATATGAAAGATTTGAAAAATGAAATTAAGAAAACAAAGAAGGAATTGAAAAAGAAAAAGAAAATATGGTTACAAGTAGAAAAAGAAGTTCAAAAATTGAAACAAGAAATCAAAGAAATGAAATCCGCAAAGCCCAAAGTAGAAAAGGTGCACACAACAAACGAAACAAACTACACAATGGATCAAGATATACCTGTAGAGACAGAAAAAGAAAATGCAGACATGATGGATAGAACAAATGAAACAAACTACACAATGGATCAAGATATACCTGTAGAGACCGAAAAAGAAAATGCAGACATAACAGATATAACAAAAGAAACAAACTATACAAATGAAACAAACTATACAATGGATCAAGATACACCCGTAAAGGCAGAAACTGAAAATGTAGACATGATGGACATAACAAATGAACCAAACTATCCAATGAATCAAGATAGAGCTGTAGACATAGAAGCAGAAAATGCACAAAAAACGAACAAAACAAAGGAAACACACAATCCAATGAAACAAGATATCATTATTAACGGTCAAATCATACTCTACCTTAATCCAATACTCGATTTCACTCCTCCGTCTTTCGAACTATACGACTCAGACGATTTTGAAATAAAAAACCGAACCAGATTAGGAAATTAAATCAACGGTACTTGCTGGTCGAAGAAGGAAGAAAACAGTGAAAAAAGGTATCAAAAAACCAAAAACGGCTTCTTATGCCAAGTGATTAAAAGAAAAAACAATAAAAAGAAAAGAGCATGACAGCTTTGAGTATGGTCAGCGAGTGAAAAAACAACAAAAAGACCAAAACTGATTAAAAAAATAAAGACAACGAAGAAGAAAATTCAAAACAATTCATCCTAGAGCCACTAGCAGTAATAGAACCAACTTTGCAGATTTACAACTAAGACACTGCAAATGCTTAGCTTACTTGAATAAAGAAGAGCAGAACATAATTAAAACCTTCTTTGCTTTGACAAGAACACATAAATAAGTGTATAATATTGATATTAATGCTACATATTAAAATAACTTTAATTAATTTATTTAAATCTTTTTTGTTAAAACGGTGAAGTAGCATGAGATGACAAAAACAGTATCAAAGAAGGATGCATAATAACAAAAGATATGCTCCGACATGTGCTTGAAGGAAACTTCACAGACGGACATGTATTTTATTTTTGTTTAATAATACCGATTATCAAAATTATTGCAAAAACTGATACTAATAATTTTCAATATATAATGCTACTGTTTAGAATACCGATACTATTTATTATTTAATACCGCTTCACCAATATAAAAAACTTACAA
This sequence comes from Allium fistulosum, assembly GCA_030737815.1. Lineage (NCBI taxonomy): Eukaryota > Viridiplantae > Streptophyta > Magnoliopsida > Asparagales > Amaryllidaceae > Allium > Allium fistulosum. The sequence continues at coordinate 1,534,089,393 of CM060902.1, forward strand.
TTTCCTATTGTTAACATGTATAATAGATTGTTATATCTCAAAATGTGGACTGTTAGAGCACGACTATGCAATGACCACAACAATGACAGTAACTGAAACTATAATATGCAAGTACATAATAGTTACCACATATATTGAATTATAACTAATCTCCTTATTCAATAGAAAGGACTAGTCTCTAATGTACGAAGTATTAAAAGACATATAGTCGTGCCTGTACTTGAAGAAATTGTGAGGGGTAAATATGCAGATGATATTTATTTCCTAGGACATTGTGAGGACCATTGGATATCAGTAACATTAACATATCCTACAATGCAATGGTTTAACGTAGATTCTTTATGGGCGAGAAAATCAAATGAAAGAACAAACCCAAGTCTAAAAGAAGTGAAAAAACTAGCATAATATTTTTTTAGAAAAATTAAGTAATATAATTGAACAAATTGAACTTTAACTAACTTTATACTGTTTTGTCTTTAACGGAGAAAAAAAGTTGAGCAAATATTGCAAGACCTGTGGGAAACCTATAATATACATGATATGAAAGTCAAGTAAGATGAAATTCATTAGATTAAATATGCATAATAAGGAGAAGACATGTAAGCTATTTTATTCGTTAAATTAAAAATGATACCCACTGACAATAAATTGATACTAGAACTTAAATTGAGAGTAATATTAAAATGATAGTTACTTAATATTTGAACATGTTATGTGTTTGCATTATGATCTTTTATATACAATGCTATTTATTTCTTATATGCTTAGTACACTAAGTTGAATTAGATGAGCACATAAGATATTTTGATAATTTAGTCATGATAGTAAAAAAATTGTTTATTGTACAAACAAAATTTTCTTTCAGTTCATTAAAAGTTTGCTTTAGATCAAAACTGATACCTATATGCACAAAAACTGATACTACAACTATATATAACTAAAACAGAAATAAATTTTTTATCACAGATGTTAAAAATGGTACCTACATGCACTAAAATTGATACTACAATCGATGTTAACACTGATACTAAAATTGTTAACTATTTCATTTCAAAACATATAATCTGTTTGCACCATTATCTCTTAAATACAATGTTATATATTTTTTATATACCTGATATTACAATTGATGTAAACTGATACTAATAACATATCTTGCTTCAAACAGGGTTGACCGAGAAATATACATCATGATATTTATCATGTCATCGAACAAAATCCAAATACCAATCAAGATAAAACCTGAAACTATGTTGCAAACCAAAGCAAGAATTGTATTAGAGATACTGACAGACAACCACTGCTGAAATTTATCCAATTTCATGTCAAGACTGGAAGAAAATGAAACTATACAAAAGTAAATTTGTTGTAAAAACTGCTTTGATATTTGGTATAACTAATATACAATTGTGATGTTGTGTTTGAACTAGTTGAACTTAGCTTTGTTTTACTTTAGATATAAACACCTGTTGAAATTTTGTCAATTTGTTGTAAAAACAACTATAATCTAATTTCTGATGCTGTAAACATTAGTTTTGTTTTACTTTACCTATAAATATGTGATGCTATGTTATGATTATATTTTATTTGTAGCTATACCTGAAACCGATACTAATAGTATGTAAAAACCGATATCATATTTTGTTATACTTGAAATTGTTATTAATAGTATGCAAAAACTGATGCTATATTTTGTTATACCTAAAATTGATACTAATAGCATGCAAAAATAGATACCAAATTTTGTTATACCTGAAACTGATATTAATAGTATGAAAAAACTGATACTAAAGAACTAATATAGGATAAACTAAGCAACATCACTACATAATAACTCATCGCTTATCATGTCACCTATATCTTCTAGTTCACAACAACATCTTTGATCATCTCATCTTCCTCACAAATCATCAATTAATGCAAAAACAGCAACAGTTAAAACATGATGCTATAGATCAATTAATCGAGTACGTATAGAAACCAATCTGTAACCGAGATAGATTGGTTAACCGAGCTAACCATCGAATGCAACAGGTAGCCGAATAATGCACAACCTAGATATACTACCTAATCGAGTATGTATGAAAGTAAATCTATAGCCAAGATAGATTGGTTAACCGAGCTTGCCATTGAATGCAAAAGCTAACCGGATGAACAATCTAATCGGGCATACATGAATGTAAAAGCAAATTGGATGCACAATCTAATCGAGTACATACAGATGCAAAAGTAAATTGGATGCATTACCAAATCGGGTACATACAGATGCAAAAATTAACCGGATGCACTACCTAATCGGGTACATATGGAAGAAAATCTATAACCGAGATAGATTGGTTAACCGAGCTAACCATTGAATGCAAAAGCTAACCGAATGCACAACCTAATGTGTACATATGGATGCAAAAGCTAACTGAATGCACAAACTAATCGAGGGTTCATATAGATATAAAAGCTAGCTGGATGTATTACCTAATTGGGTACATATGGAAGCAAATTTGTAACCGAGATAGATTGGTTAACCGAGTTTACCATCTAATGCAAAAGCTAACCAGATGCACAACCTAATCGGGTACATACAAATGCAAAACTTAACCGGATGCACTAATCGAGTAAATATGGATGCAAAAGCTAACTAGATGCACAGCCTAATCGGGTATATATGAATGCGAAAGCTAATTAGATGCACAACCTAGCCGAGTACATATGTGTTTGCGCCAAAATTGGTCACAAACACCCAATTGTCGATGAAAGCACCAGTTCACAATCATAGATTATAGATAACAAGTATGTAGAGAATTAAAAATGAAGAACACTCGGAAAATTAAAAGGAAAACAATAAAGAACATAGAGTTTATAGTGGTTCGGCAATCCGGCCTACATCCACTTTGAAGTTGATGATTTTATTGATGTTTGCTTGCTGATTACAATGAGTTACAACTGATTACAACAGCAAATTTCGAGTACAATGATGATTCCAGCAAAGTCCGGACGTATCAGAGTCAAAAAAGATCCCCAATCTGCAGGCTCTGAGGTGCTATTTATAGGCGTAGGCTGTAAATATCTCGCTCAGATCTCGGAAGACCTCTTCTGGCACGTGAGTGGGCCCACACGATCGATCCCATGTGGTTCGCACTCGATCTGTGATCGATACGAACGAATTTCGTATCTATCAAGACTTGGCCCAATCGAGCCAAAATTAAGCATGAACATTCATTATGTTTTACGCAAGCTCCTGTGAAAATTTTGTAGCATTTGGACTTGTAGATTGTGAGATATGATCGATGCAAGTTTGGTTTTATGTAAGCCGTTTAGTTCGCATCGATCCCCTTCGTATCGATCTGTTCGAATCGATCCGGGCACGTGCCTACAAGTTGACGTGGTGCCAACTCCTCGGATCAACCCACTTTTCATGCCGAGTTGACTGCTTCCCCCTTCGTATCCATCGAGTGCTATGTCTTTCGGATCGATGCTTGACGCTCCTCTTCGTATCGATCATCTGCGCTCTACTTCGTATCGATCATCATCACTCTGTTTTGTTTCGATGCCCTGTGCTCCATTTTGTATCGATAGGGAGGTTTCGTATCGACCTGTTGTCGACCGATATGAAGTATGTTTAAGGCTTGATTGATACGAAATGGACGTATGTGGATGGATACGAAGAGAGTGGATCTGGATGGATACGAAGAGAGGCCTGTTCACCGATGGACACGAGATGGACCGATGCGAAATGAGCTTGCTCATTGATGGATACGAGGAGGATCGAGGGTTGATGGATACGAACAAGATGGTTGCAAGGTGATGGATACGAACGAAGCCTCAGGGATGGATTCGAATGGGATGGACATTGAGGAGGCGATCTGATGGATACGAATGGAAGCCTTGCTTGACTTGCATCAATCATATCTTGAGCATATGAACTCCGATTGACTTGAAATTTGACATGTTGTCTTCCATAGCTTTGCTTGTCTCGTCACATCAATTATAGCCTGATCCGGACATCCGATAAAATTTACTGACATCCATAATTGACCTGTACATAATTGACACTCTAGGAGAGCTGTCTTTGGTTTCCAGTTAATCATTTAGTGTCACGGCCTTGCCAAAGGCGGGATAACAATATGGATACAAAAGCTAACCGGATGCACTATCTAATCAGGTACATGTGGATGCAAAACCTAACCGGATGCACTGTCTAATCGGATATGTATGGAAGCATATATGTAACCAAGATAGATTGGTTAACCGAGCTAACCATTGAATGCAAAAGCTAATCGGATGCACAACCTAATCGGGTACATATGGATGCAAAAGCTAACCGAATCCTAATTGGTACATATGTATGCAAAAATTAACCGAATGTACTACCTAATCGCGTATGTATGGAAGAAAATCTGTAACCAAGATAAATTAGTTAACCGAGCTTACCATCGAAAGCAAAAGCTAACCAGATGCACAACATAATCGAGTCTATATGGTGCAAAAGATACCCGGATGCACAACCTAATTGGGTACGTACAGATGCAAAAGCTAACCAAATGCACTACCTAATTGAGTACATATGGATGCAAAAGCCAATCGATGTATTACCTAATCGGGTATATATGGAAACCATTTTGTAACCGAAAGAGATTGATTAACCGAGCAAACCATCGAATGCAAAAGCTAAACGGATGTAGAATCTAATCGGTTACATATGGTTGCAAAAGTTAACCGGATGTAGAATCTAATCGGGTACATATGGATGCACAAGCTAAGCGAATGCACACCTCGGGTACATATGGAAGCAAAATCTAACTGGAAGCACTACCTAATTAGGTACATATGGAAGCATAACCTAGTCGGACACTATAATTCATAAAATGCCACCATAAAATAGCATTATGAGTAGAAATATAGACAAACATATTTATTTTTAAAAAAGATGATACTCACAGTATCATTACTACACACGTCTAAAGAGAAGCTATAATAGTTTATAAAGTGCTACTACAATTTAAAAAAACTACTATAATTCAAAAACTCTACTATTCTACTATAAAATAACATTATGAATAAAAATATACATAAATATATTTATTCAAAGGAATAAAAAATGATACTATACAGTATGATACTACACACTTCTAAAAAGTAGCTACAATATTTACTAATACTATAATTATACAAAAGTTGCTACAATTGAGAAACTACTACTGTAATTTATAATATGCTACTATTAAATAACATTACAAATACAAATATACATAATTCTGTCTATTTAAAACAATGATACTAGACACATCTAAAAAATACTACAAAATGATCAAATAATACTACAACCTTCTTGGCTATTTTTGGATGCAAAATCTAACTGAATACACTGCAGAATGATATTACAAAACGATGAAATGATACAACAAAAAACTAATATCTACTTAATTAAGAAAAAATCAACATACAAATATTGAAAGTAATGATTCAAAATAACCTATAAACAAATAAATATTAAAACTGATACTGGTTATACTACTAAACTGAAACTACAAATGATACTATATAACCAGGTTCAATTACAAAAAGCAAATTAATGTCAAATAGAAAATATGCTAAAACAAATGCAGTTTTATAACCAGATTCAATTACCAAAAATTGCTAAAAAAAGTCCTACAACGAATTATAAATCTCAAGAAATCCATAAAAAAAATGAAAAAACAAATTATATCTTCTTATACGCTTGACAATTACGCTTATTATGACCAAACTTCTTGCATACACCACATCTATTTTGCTTATTTTGAAAATATGCAAATCCTCCTTTATGTTTGGTAGAAAGTCTACGAGCACCACGTTTCTATTAGGCCGCTTAATAACATTTTCAATACTAGCATCAATAATATGCTTATCAAAATTAGGAATATGATCTATAGCATTAGCATAAGAACAATAACAAGCATCAATAGTGAAATAGTACTCACAAAAATCATAAACACACAATTTTGACTTGTTCATGCACTTAATAGCATGAGCATAAGAAAATCCTGTAACTTTCCATTGGTTGTAACTACAAATCCGTTGTTTAAGATCAACACGTTGAGAGTTTGGCGACTTTACTTCAAAAACAAACTCTTAAGACTTGAATACATCTCATCCAAATCATTCTTCAATCAGTTCACCTAACAAAACTCAATAGAAGGACAAAAAATAGTATTCCACAAATGATACTCCTCTCTCCTTCTAGCTATTTGTTCTATAACATTAACACGAATTCCATCTAAACATACAGTAATAGGTAAGGCTCGTTCATCCAAAATTCAACTATTAAAACTTTCAACAGCATTTGAACTATATTCACCATAATGTTTCTTGGAAAAAACAAAATCAACCCACATACCATAAGGCTTATCCTTCAAAAATTCAGAACAGCAATACTACCAGTTTCATAAAATTTAGAATTTGCTTCTTCAAACTCATATATATTAGAAGCTCTAGAACACATTTTGAACAAATCAACAATAGGCAAATTAGCGTTTTTTTGCCTTTACTGTTGAAAGAAGATTTTGTTCTATATGAAGATAGCAATAACTATGAAAGGTTGAAGGAAAAACATCACGAACACCTAAATAAAACCTTGATGGAGATCCGACATGAAAACCAAATCACGATATTCTTGAAGCATTTGTTTTAAGCGATTCAAAAACAATTTCCAATCATCCACATTTTCTAGAGGAACTATACCCATAGCTAAAGGGAAAAAACTTGCAAAATAAAAATATATATTAAAACAAACTTTAATCAAATGTTAACATAATTCTGATACCAGCCAAATATTAAACTCTGATACCACATTTGAACTAAATTATGATACTATACAGTATAACCTTTTTAAATTTTGATACCAACTGTTATCTAAATTTTGATACCAAATATTAACTAAAATCTAATGCTACAACACACAATTTTAAAAAAATCCTATATCAACCATAAAGTAAAATTTAATACACAATAGTTCAAAACTCTAATGTCAAATATTAACTACATTCTAATACTATACAGTATAACATTTTTAAATTCTGCTACCAACTGTTATCTGAATTGTGATATCAAATATTAACTAAAATCTAATACTATACAGCACAATTTTTTAAAATTTGATACCAACCATACAGTAAAATTTAATACATAGGAGTACCAAAACTCTGATACTACACAAGATTACTTTTTTCAAATCCTGATATCAACTAGTAACTAAATTTTCATAACACAAAGTGATTAGATTCTGATACCACACAATATAATTGTTCTTAAATTTTGATATCGTATACAAGATTTTGATACTAGAATGTAACAAAATTCTAAACAAAATCTTTGTACATTAACAACAAAAAAACAAAAAAATACAACTATATTAAAATAAAATAAAAACATACCTTGATTACCATTTTTTGCAGTAGCACCATCAAAACACCTAGACGTCCCCTTAAATGAGTAGAATCTAAAAATATCATAGCTCGACAATGCTTGAAACTAAGTAAACAAGCACTAATACCAATAAACACCCTCTCAAATTGATTACTACAAGCATTAACATCCATATCGACATAAATGCTTGAATATACTTCTTCAATGCTTCTAAATACCAACTCAAATCATTGTAGGAATAGCATCATTACCGTGCAATTCCATTAATGCAAGTTGTTTTCCAGAATAAGCAAAAGAGTAAGATAGATGAAAACTATATCCTCCTCTAAAATCAACTATTATATCTTTAGGCTTTTTACTAGGACAACCATAAATCTCATCAATGATCAACGATCTAACAAACTCACTAGAAATATGTGGATTGTTCACATCCCTAAGACCGACTCCACAAGAACGATCATTAACTAATCATCTAATGAAAAACCTATTAAGCTGTCCAAAATCACAAGAATCACACACTTTAAAAAGACAACCATCTTTAGACGAAAAGCAAAGAGTAGTAATTCTCATTGAACAATTCTTTAAAAACATTAGTTCACGTCATTTTTTGAACTTGATATTCCATCAAAAGTTCTCTGAAATCATCATAAAAACTGACAAAATCAGAAATTGATAACTTTGAACCTCTCTTCGACATATCCTTCAAATAACTTTTACTCCGTACAATAACATCAGAACTCAAAGATCCACTAGAAGATGAATAACTAGGAAGATTAGATGAAATCGAAATAGAACTGGCACCATCATTTTCCAATAAAAAAACTCTTCCCTTAATAGTAAAAGAAAAGAATGCGCTCTTCTTATACAATTGAAAACAAATTATACTTTAAAAATCAGAATCCGTATAACCCACGATAAATTAATTCTCAATTACATATGAAATCTCAATGGAAAAAGGAGTAGGTTGAGACCAATAATGACAAATTTCATTCTTCAAATCATAGAAAGAACAATCAAACGACAACTGAGTGCTAAAGGTATAATTATCAAATACTAACACAACAAGAAGGCTATTGTCATCACTGCAAAAAAAAATCAATAGCAAATGTTTGCTTCAGACTGCCGTTTTTATTCTAGAACAATATCATTTTCTTTATATAAAAAAAACATAAACAAATAGATGAAAAATAAATATTAAAAATGATACCTATTGACGCTAAAACTGATACTATAACTGATCCTGACAGTGATACTAAAATCTTTAATTAATTTCATAACATTTTATGCGTTTACATCATATTTCCAAATTGATTATTGAATATACGTCACTGAACAAAAACAAAATACCAAATAATTTAAAAAAAGAGAGAAATAATGGTGCATAAACAAAGAGGAAAAAACAGAACATATCTGCTGCTTCCCAAATTTGCCATAAAATATCAAAAATCTAAACACGTTAATAAAGCTGAATTTCAAATTAAAACAGAAAAAGAAAATGAAATTAGAAATGACCTAAATCAAAAAATCAAACATCGATAGAAGAAAGTATCAAAACAGAATCGAAGAACCATACCTAAGTCTAAAATCACAGGCCGATGAAAGAAATGAGAGATGCAATCAGGAAGAAGAATTCGTGTAGGAGAATAGGGAAACGATCAAGATGGGAATAAGATTTCCATTCTGTGACGTAGAAGAAAAAGAAAATATAGAACAAGTGCGTAGCCCTCAGTGCTGGAATGGAAATTTGAACGGTTTGTCCTTGAGGCAAAAATATTATTAGGCTATCCTAAATTCTTAAAAGATTTAAAAAATGACTCGGAGAATATTTTCCTGTTAATATAGCAGTAAAAAATTTAAGAAACATAGAAATTAATTAATAAAATAATTTTTTTAGATAAATGGTAGTAGATATTATGGTATAAGTTGTATGGCTAATTCTATTTAAACATGTAAAGGGGCGGAATAGCCTTCAAAAATTTTAAAAAAACATTCAAGACAAAATTGCCCTTATTTCATTGATCCATCTTTGTACATTTCATTCTATTTTTCTTCTTTTATTCTTCGTATCCAATAAATCATAATAATATAATTTTAGGTAATTCTCAAATCTTTTGCTTGAATAGATGAATTGTGATGATGATCAAAAGAGTATAACTTAAATTTTATGTTTTTTTTTTAATTTGAAAACACACAGTTTGGACCGACTGAGGGATTGAGTCGAAAATAACGTAGTAGAAATGCATTATATGTAGAACAACTATGCATGTGAGATGCACGGGTTACAAAATTTCTTGTATATGGGGTAGTTTTTCGTAGGTAAATTTTCTTACGGATAAATTTTTACTATATAAGGGTATAAAGGGAAAATTTAAACAATGGAGGGTATACTCAGCAGAAACAATGGTACAGTGGTTTTCTTAGTTTTATAAAGGACTGCTTAACAAATTTATATGTTTAAATAGAATTAGCCAAACTACATTGCTTTAAAAGCCGATATATGTTTTATCCTTATTATTTAGCACAATATATAAAAGATCACTATCGCTAATTAGCTATAATAAAATCATAATTTAAATTCATCACAATAAAAAAATTCAAGACGTTTAAGGTAGATTGCTCTGTAAAAGCGCAATTTAATAACATTGAGGTAGGCTGCATTTTAGAAATTAAAAATAAGCGATTGCTTTAGAAACAAAAAATATTGTAAGTGGCTGCTTTATAAAAGAGAGGACCAGTTTACACTGATGAAAAAGAAGGTTGATTTGAGAATTCAAGATAAAACTGGTTACAAGGGCTTAACGTAATTTTCATTAACTTTCAATCATCCAATCATACTATGTTAACCTCGTAGGTACCATATCAGGGTGAGCACCAATTAATTGTACGACTCTACTTCAACAATATAACTAAGATACTAGGATGCCAAGCTCAACATTCTCAAACTATTTGATCGCACAAAATGACCTATCCCAACATGATTTGGGATTAAAACAGGGAAAAAATACTTCTAATCGATGAATAGAGAAAAATAAACATGCACATAAACTAAAAGCACTACAACACATCTTAATCCACTCATTAAACATTAAAAATTGTGACATGAGATAATGTTTAAAGGATACACTAAAGTTCAAATTAGATTCCATACCACCATGTTTGAAAGTTAACATCAAATACACAACTAACTCTAACCCTTTTTCTTAAGTTCAAAAGAAAATGGAACACTCAAACTTCGTTAGCTACATTGTCTCCCTTTTCATCACCATCACCATCCATTATTGCACCTCTAGCCGCCACAATGGATCATCGCTACTACGAAAATCCATGCTTACATCACTTGAAGCCGATGCCACACTCGTTTTCGAATCTTTTTTTATAAAATCCATATTTCCTAGTTACTTGCTTCAAATATCATGCTTTTACATGCAATTTTGATCAACTTGAAAAGTTCTACATAATGAAATTAACACTAAGTCTTAAATTCCTAATGATTCACAAATTTTACTTTAATTACTTAATATTTAACAAACAACTAGTCTAATTACATATGCAAAACCCTAACACCTTAACAACACCACCTAATCTCACCATATACCATGCTACCTCACCTTAGCACCTCGCTGTCTTGCTATTCCACACCGCCTCTTAGTATGTAGCATATCATTTTCCTCACTAACAGAAAACCCTAACATTAAGAACAAAATGCTATTATACGGTAGTATTGTACAATTTTTTGTATATAATTATAAATATGCTATATCAAAATAACATTCTATCATTTTATATAAATGATAATAGAGTATAGTGGAAAAAGTAAAATGCTACATAGAGACACTATGTAGATTGCACAAATCGAAATGCTACTCAAAAATGAATAAATGTTACATAAAAAAATGAAAAGCAACATATATGTTAATTCAACTAAATAATAAATCATATAAATCCAGATCATGAACTAAAATCACACAAATGTATAAAAGCACATAAACATACAATATACTAGTGTCGACTCTATATAAAAAAGTACACAAATGTTACCCAGTATCTTGTCTCGGCTACATAAGGTTGATCATGAAGTCCAAACTCGATTGTTGATGGGAAGGATGATCATGAGACAACATCCGCATGACCAGAGTATAATGTTTGAACAGTTATATCCAGCCCAGGGTAGATAAGGTCGATAGTTAGATAATACCGGATATCAGAGTCTTAGAATTTGGTTTGGTTGAAATAGGGATCGGAGTGGATGTTAGACAAATTGAGTGAAACCCAAAAGGGTCGGCATGACTTGTAAAACCTAATGGGGTCGGCATGTTAATGTTTCTAGAAGAGGGGTCGGCATGATGAGTTTGGATTGACATAATATGGATCGGTATGGAATGTGGAGATGATCGGGTCGACATACTGGACGTGTCGGCATGGTAGGGATCGGGTCGGCATGGTAAGGATCGGGTCGACATACTGGATGGGTCGGCATGGTAGGGATCAGGTCGGCATGATATGTTCCCAAGTGTGGGGTCGGCATGGCAGAGATCGGGTCGGCATGGTAGGGATCGGGTCGGCATGATATGTTCCCAAGTGTGGGGTCGGCATGGTAGGGATCGGGTCGGCATGATATGTTCTCGAGTATCGGGTCGGCATGATGTGTTCATGAGTATACGATCGGCATAGCCTGTGAAAATGGTGAGGTCGGCATAGGATATGGAAACAATGGGGTCGGTATATTAAGAAGGGTCGGCATGATGATATGGATCAGCACAGTGAGTTAGGCTTACCCTTCCCTATGGTGGGCCCAAATGGTCAAGGGGGTCTAGTTCTTGAGATGTCGGTCAAGTTGGAAGCTGGCTTCATCTATAAATACAGGGGCAGGAGGCCATTTTGGAGGAGGGTTTTCTCTGCCGAAGCTTTGCGATTTTTATTCTTCTTCACTTTTGTACTAATGGATTCCAACTGATCCAAACACTTTTGTAATGATAATCAAGTGGAATATCAATAAAAATATGAAGTGGATGTAGGCCAAGATTGCCGAACCACTATAAAAATTCTTTGTGTTCGTTTATAATTTCTGCTCTGTTTCAATTTCATTTTTCATTTAATCTTTATTAGATTCTATTGGGTGTTGATGCCCATTTTTTGGGTCAACAACAAACGTCTAATAAAAAGTTATTATATTGTAGCATTAAACCATGATGCTATAGTTGATTTTCCATTCACTTAGTGCTATTATAAATAATAGTACAACAAAAAAATGTTACATAATGGTAGAAAACAATAATGCTAAATCCTAAATGTTGAAATGCTACTTAAAAGAACATTACATAAACTATATAAATATTAAATTCTACTACAATATAACTTTAAAACATGGAATGTTATATTTGATTTTATAATTCATACATTGATGTTGTAAATTGCATTAAAACATGAATTCCACATAATAATAAAGTATGACGCTATATGAAATGAAATGTTGAAATGATACATAAAATTAGCATTATAAATACATTACAAAGATCTTTTGAGAAAAGCAAAATATATAGCTTAAAATCTATAAAACAAAAAATACATTAATGGTCATATAAATCTAGTGATATGAATGCTATATACTAATGGCATTATGAGCCGATAATACACTAACTTTACAAAAAATACATTTCATACATTGATACTATAAAATAACATTATGGGTTGTCAATCTTTTATAGAAAATTAGTAATTTATTAGTACATTGCATATACTTTAATAATATGCCTTATTAAAACCGTGGTGACCCGTAATTTTGAACACTTTGTATTTAAATATCTGAATTATTTAAAAATTTGAATCTTGGTTTTATGTGTTAAAAGTTATTTTATAACCATGTTAAACCCCTTTTACTTAATAAAACAGGAAGGTAAACTTGTTTTTGAAATATGTTTATAAGAATAAATAGTTCAGAAAAAATATCGATAATGTAATCGAAAATCGTTTTATCGACAAATGACGTTTTACTCCGTAAATGCTGTTCAAACCTTTTTGGCATGTCTAAATTATTAATGTGCCATTAGTTAGCAACTAAAAATATTTTTGGGTTTATGGCTAACTAATTGCGAATTTATGGGGTAGGCATGAAGTCATAGGTGATGCCATTGGGTTTTGGGAGGGGGGAGGTAGAAGATATTTGTGTGTAAGGAGATATTTTTGTGGTAGAAGCACATAGGAAGGAGGGTGCTTGGTGACCTTCCATAAGAGGTTTAGGGGGTAGGATGACCTATTGAATAACTTTACATGAACATTTCTATTGCTCACAAACCATTTTACAAAGTAAGGAACTAAAAGATGGCTTCTTCATGCTTCTTCCTCCTCCCTTGAACTTTATAAAAACATAGTAAATCAACTCCAAATTCACCCAAATTTTGGCAAAGGTCCTAGCACAACATATGATCATGGAATAGCAAGTCAAATAGTTAAGGAAGGAGGTACAAAGGGGGGATTCATGTGAGGCCGTGAGCAATTTGGGTGAAAGGGAGGTGGCCATGAGCTAAATGGATGCAAAGGTGAGGTTGTTGGTTTGTTTGGTGACGGTAGATAGTGTTCTTGTGTTCTTAAGTGCTTGTGCTTGATGTTAGCAAGGATTTGGGTGAGTTAACTCGCCATGGAAAAGTTAATAATGTGTATATATACGTTGTGTGCAAATATAAAGTAAAGTTAACAAATGAAGTTATAACTTTGGACCCCTCTTGGTTTTTAAAGCAGATGACAGCTATATATTATGTATAATCATTTATATTACCCTCTAAAACATGTAATGTGGCCTTTACTTTGTATTTACATGCTTGGTTTGGTTGGGTGTGAAGTTGAAGTGTGTTTGAAGCGAAATAGTTGCTATAATTGCACTTCGAAATCACCTGTGTTTAACTTGTTTAAAATGATGATATGTAAATATATTTTGATATAATATATTGTGGTTATGCTCTACATTTGTAGCAGTATATGGGACAACAAGAATATGGTTTGGAAAATTATAGAACTTGTATAACAAAATTTGAAAAGTTAGAAGGCGAGAAAGGTTGCTATATGGACACTTCTACATGCATTTTTTTGGGAATTTTTAATATGATTTTGAAAGACATCCTTAGTGATTTCATTGCATGGTTATCAAAGTATACTACTGACTGTAAAAAAATGAGAGTTTAAAACCTTTGTTTGAATGGAGAAAACTGGTCAAAATTTTATGCATTTTTCAAGTGTTCTCTGTTCGGATATCTTTTACGCACTCAACGAGTGCAGTTATTGGATTGTGATAGCAGTTTTGAGTTTTTGTAACATTGTTAGTAGTAATGTGGTTTTTAACTATTTTTGGTAATTTAAATGAGTTTAAAATAATAGTTAAATTTATTATATTTATGAGATCTTTTTAGGACCGATCAATAACAGGTTTTAGAGCATTTTAAAAGTGGTTTCAAGTTTAAATATATTTTTAATAAATATATATATGAATGTTTAAAGTAAAAGGTTTTATTTGTAACATTAATTTAAAATGGGTTTTCTAGAAATTTCTAAATTAGTTATTTTTGTATAATATTTTTATAGATATTTAAAACATATCTATAAGTATTTTAAAAGTATTTTTATATTTATAAGTTTGGAAAAGTAAGTAAATTATTTATATAAATATAACTTTTGGAAAAGTGAGTTAAGTGTTTTATAAAAGGATAAAGGTTGTTTGTTATAACATTAAGTTATAATGAATGGTTTTAAGAAGTTATTTAAAAGTATATTAGCTTGTTAAATAAGTGTAGATATATTTTGATCTTTAAAAAGAGTATTTTAAAGATAATGATAAGTATAAAAGGTCTTGGGTTTACAGTAAACAATGTTTTAGTAACATTTATTTTACCCTTTTGATTATACTTATGAATATAATTAGACCTTTAAAAAGAATGTTTTAAAGATAATGTTAAGTATAAAATGGTTTTGGGTTTATATTAACAATGTTTCAGTAACATTTGTTTTTAACATCTTTGATTATGTTTTAAAGTGGGAAATTATGGCGATATTTGTGAACTGTTCAAGTGATGATGGCTTGGGTGTTAGGATGCTGGAATCCATATAGAGATTCAAGACCTGTTCGAATGATGAAGATTCGTGAGTTGAAATGCTGAACGTGACTTCACCATCGAAAATGACAGAAAACAAAGTATGCCACATAGCCAGAGGGTTTAACTAACCCAAGGGTATATCACTCTAAATATCTAGAGATGCTTTCGATTGTGGTGCATGGGAGTTGATGGTATTCGGTATCACGTGTTCGAGCATGGACCAGCTATGTTTTCCTTTGCGGTATATTTAATCTACAGATATACATGGTTTCGGAAGGTGGTTCCTAATCCTTATCAGGAGGCCCACCTAAATTTTCTATGGGTTCCTCCAATGAAAATCCATATGTGTACGCACTTAGCGGTTTTGATTGTATACTTAATATTGTAGTGATATGAGATGCAAGCATAATAATTATTTTGCTGATTTATATTCTATACCCTATACATTATCTATTATATCCCTTTCTTTATTTATTAAATGGTTTTGGTTCTTTTGAGGGGAAAACCGTTACAATGATTCAAACAGTTTTAAAAGTTACTATCATATATGGCCACATATGCCTTGATTTTTTCATACAGGACTTATGTTTGACTCATGGTTTTATCTTTTCCTTAATTTCTCGGGTGCTCTTTCGAGTAGTCTAAAGGTAGGTTTTCGCTAGATATTCTTTGGAGCTTCAAAGACGAGCTAGATGCTTCCATTTTCCTATCATTATATTTTATTTCCACTGTACTACTAGTAGGTATATATCAGCATTATGAGGATGGACAGTTATAACTGTCCAGGCCGATGAAAGTACTTAGGTTAGTAACATCGAAATTACATTATATCTTGGAGTAACCCTTTGTACTTTTTTGATATTATATATTATCGTCTCGTTATGAGATTCAGATGTTTTATTCTTTCTCCCTTTTTCATTTTATTTTTCTTTTTATTTACCCCAACAATCTGTCTTTCTGATACTTAAATGCTCAAAACGTGAATACCGGAATTAGTGTCAACATTTGGTAGTCTAAAAGGCCGGTCGTTACAAACTATGACATTTTTGGTCGTTTGCTTTTGAATATTTAATTCATTTTAAATATTGAAATATTGGTTCTTAAAAGTTAAATAATTTAAAATTCAAATACAGTGCTTTATTTGAATATGAATAGTGTTTTAGATAACTGGGGTTTTAACTGAATATTGATTTAATGGATTTAATAGACTTATTTAACTACTTTAGATTAATAAATAAAATGGTGAATATAATTGTAAATTCATTTACAGTAATAAATAGTTTGAATAATTTATTATAAAAATTATTATTACTTTTAAGACTCGCTTTCTACTAGCGTATTTTTTATTTAATTTATTTGATTTTTCCATAATTTTTAATTTGAAAAATTTTGAAAATTTTTGTTTGACGATTTATTAGTAAACGACAATGCTTTTGTGATTTTTCAGAATCCTATAACCAGTGTATATTATTATTGTTTGTGTTCGCGCCATTGTTTTGAGCGCGGCTGTATTTTTGTTTCATCGTTTGGTGCTCATACGCAAATAAAAATCTATGCGGCGAAATGCCACAAAACTAAAATTATATATATCCTAACACTTAGAAAAATCAGATCTTTGCTCACTCTCTCATTACCCTTCCACTGTTCTATTATTTTTTAAAGAAAACATAGATCCTTTTTTGTTAACCGGGTTCTAACCCATCAGGATTCAATAGAAGTTAGAACACTCAGACTATACTAGAATAACTGGAGACTCAACCAAAACAACCAGGCGAACAAGTCAATAGGACTAAAGGAAAATCAACCAATAAAATACTAAATAGATGGATTGCTAGCGATCCAACACCTATGGATCGCTAGCTATCCATAGAGAAGCATCATGAGTCGCCCAAACCTCTTACATCATGATTCATTACCATTTCTAAGTACGCTCACCAAGTTTCATAGCATGCCAAACAATCTAGCTCGAGAAGTGAAGACTCATCTAGTTCAAGCTATTTGACTAAAAGTAGCAAACTTAAAATGGACGTAGAGAACCTATACAGAGTCGGATTGATTTGAAATTTTGGGAGAACACTTCGAAGACATAAAAGAAGGCTCAGAGAATAAATAGGATCATTCGGAGGTTGTTTGATGGATCTCTAGCGACCTAACTAGATGAATCGCTAATGATCCATGTCAAATAGACCCTACCACCTGAAATTTTTATGCTAGGTCACGCACATCCTAGAGAGAGCACCTACAAAGTTTCATTTGGTTTTGTTAAGTTTTGAGCGAGTTATGGACGATTATTCTGGACCTGATGACCCATGAAGAGGGATGATCAAATTAACTCCAAACGACTTGATATTTGGACAAGGCACTTAAATAGAAGATAAAAAGACAACCAAACTAAGATCACTCAAAAATATGCTAAGTGGATAGATAGCTAGCGATCCATCCCCTATGGATAGCTACCGATCCATCAAAATAGGTCTGATCACCCTTAAACTTTCCGATCTCCTTCATTGCACTAAGTAAGGTCTTCTAGTAGAAAAATATGCTAAGTTGATGGATAGCTAGCGATCCTATCCCATATGGATATCCAGTGATCCATCAAGATAGTTTGGATTACCCTCAAACTTTTCGAGCTCCTTCGTAGCACTAATTAAAGGCTTTTGGTAGAAAAATATGCTAAGTTGATGGATAGCTAGCTATCCATCCTCTATAAATAGCTGCTATCCATCCTCTATGGATAGCTAGCGATCTATAGAAATGACTCAGATTGATTTGAGATTTTTGGTGATGACTTGGCATAACAACTGGACTCTTCTGCACTTGGACTTCTAGCCCAATACTCACTAAATTTCCCTACAAATACTCACCTACCTACAACTAGAGATGGATCTTTTCCGGGGAGAGAGCCGCCATTACTCTACTCATTGTAACTTTCTTCTCCCTCACAATAGTCATCAAGGGGGTTACTATGATTCTCCAATCAACCCTTGTACTTGTGACTTATTCTAACTCATTGTAACTTAGATCTAAGGATTAACTAGTTGATGTCCAGAGAGATTCAACTAGTATAATCATAATAAAGATTGATTAAAGTGGACGTAGGCCAGAGTCAGCCGAACCACTATAAAAATTCCGTGTCTCTTTTCTTGATTCTGCTTTTATTTATTGTTTACCTAAGATTTGTGCTACTGATTATATGCCCTGGCGCTTCACACTCGATCCAGAGTGTTGATCCATTTTTTGGGTTAACATTTTGGTTCTTTCACTGAGAGCCTCGAATCAGATTTGAAGAATTGAAGTTTGAATCTAAGATTTAGAGAAGATGAGTAGGCTTAATACTAGATCTAGAGCTATAGCTAGTCAACTGGAGCCTAGGGACAACCATGAGGTATCCTCAAATTCTCATCAACCCAACTATGTGATTAGAGAGGAGATGGAAATGATAATGAAGGAGCTGTAGGATGGAATCTTAGCTAGGCAACAAGAGATGATGGACGGCTTCTTCCAAAGGATGGAGCAGCAAAGGATGGCTAGATCTTCAGGGAATAAGAATCAAACTCCTGGAAACAACCCAAAAGCTACCGGAGTTGGATCGGAACAAGATGGAGTCCTGCCTCCACACCCAAAGCAACCGATACTTAGGGGCAACACTGGAATCAACATGAGAATCAATCCCAATGTCGGAGTGACTATTGAAACACCAGGAACTGGTGGTACGAGAGCTAACCCAAATACTAAGATGCAACCGATAGAAGAATATATACCAGAACTTCCTCAAAGGAACGCAGATCTGAATGAAGCTAGAGTTATTAATCAGAACACAGGCATGCGGCTGGAAGAGTGCATCCTGGAATACCCCCATTAGAATAGGGGGCAAAGTATTGCTTTTGGACGGAGACCTTCGTTGGACGGTGAGAACCGAATTACTGAATTGGTATGATGGTTCATTAGAGGAGGACCCCCAGATTAGGGTCTGGAAGATGTGAACTAGAATTCGTTTACTGCTAATATCTGGAATGCGAGAAAAATTCCAGATTTCAAGCTTCCGACACTGGAAATGTACGATGGGAAGACAGATCTGACGATTCATATAATGAGATACATCCAACATATAGAGGTGTTGAGTGCTTCTGAGGAGGTAATGGGGTGGTGCTTCCGATTATACTTAGCAGATTTGGCTGTAATGCGGTTCAAACAGTTGGAAAATGGGTTCATAAGCACATGAACCAACTCGGTGAGCAAGTTCTTGAGACAGTTCATAGTTCATGTCCCACAACCGAGGAATGTACTTACGCTCTTAAACATAAAACAAAGGCTTGGAGAGTCCTTAAGTAGTTATTTAACAAGATTCAATGCGGCGACAGATGCGGTCGACAAGCCGGATCCATCATTTATCCTAATAGCAGCAATATACGGGGTCGCGAGTAAGTCTAATTTCAAAGCTGCATTGAAAAGGGATCCACCGATGGATCTTGTGGAATTCTACTATGAAGCTGAGAGATATTTACATCAAGAAGAAGTTGAAGCTGAGGATGAAGTTGTGGATGCTAAAATAAATGTCATGGAGGACAGGGGACCGTCCGAAGCTGGAATTGGAAAAGACAATGGGAAAAGGAAAACCGATGACGACTTCGGGGAACCGAAACAACAAAGGAAGGAGCTAAGATTTTCTTCATACACCGACCTGACTGAAACCCCGGAGAGCATATACTTAAATACTAGGGGCAAACCTCTACCGGAGGCCACCTAGGAGGGAGCCCACTGATCTAGAGAAAATATTTGGAAAGTTTTGCATTTTCCATGAGTTGAATGGGCATGAAATGAATGAGTGTCGACACCTTCGTGATCTAATAGAAGAACTAGTTCGGAACAACCAACTGCCATGGTACGTAAGGAATAGAACTGCGATAGGATTGCAAGGACAACCACCATATGCGGCAAATGCATCAAGAAACACCTAGGGATTCGAGCCAAGACAAATTATCCCATGATCAGGGTTGATGGGAGTCGGATCCGGCTCGTATGCTTTTTTTTAGCATTTCTTTTTCTGCACTTTTCTTTAGGTATTTATACAATAATAACCTCAGGCCGCTTACACGTGTGCAGGATCCTGAACAGTCCCTAGGCACACTCTAAGTCGGATGCCTGAGATGACTATTTAGGACAATAATAACCTCGAACCGCTTACACGTGTATGAGACCTAGATTGGTCTCTTGGCACGCTCTGAGTCGGATCTCCGAGGTGAACATTTTGGATTTTTGCTCGTTTGGATTCATGCTTGTTTAATTTTTGCTTGTTTGTTTTGATTTGAATATTTGAATTTTGAAAAATCCACATTGATTGTGATGACTGATATTGATCATCGTAGAGTCCCGCCATAGGACCGGAGTGCGGGGTGCATGTCCCCTTGCCAAAGAGCGAGTGGATGGACTTGTACGCCATTGATCGCCTTAGAGTCCCGACCGGAGAGATGAGACTAGAGTGCAAGAAGTAATTCCCCTCACCGAAGAGTGAGTGGATGGGCTTACTTAATCCCCCTTAACTTAATAAACAAACGATCTGGAGAGATCATCCCCTTAACTTAAACTAAACAATCCAGAGAGATCGCGCGTTAATCTAAACATTAAACGATCCGGAGAAATTGCGCATTAAACTTAAACGATCAGGGGAGATCAAGCCTTAAAACAAATTTGATTTAATAGAAGGATTTGATTGCCTTATAAATAGAATAAAACCGATAAATTCTTGATGAACACAGGATGATTTCGATATATTATGTGATTTTGATATTTGGTGTGATTTTGATATATAATGTGATTTTGATATATGATATGACAACTCTAAATGAGGAGCAAAAATTGATAGTGATGTAAATCCCGAATCACTACAAGAAAAACTGTCTTTTATAGTGGCATATAGCCGCTATTAAACACAACTATAGCGGTTTGATAAACAATGTATGTCGACATGTTATAAAAAAGAATTGCACATTTATAACACCAAAAAACCGCTATAAAAGAGCATGATTTCATAGCATAAATTAGCCGCTATGTTACATAAAGACGGTAGCTCACTATTACCGCTATAAAACATCTTAATCTTAATGAAAATAACATAATCTTTATAACAAAGTATAATCGCTATAAAATAGTTATTCTATAGCGCCTATTTCGTGCTATATATCGACATGTTTATAGTATATTCTACATCCAATTACAGCATATATATACTGCTAAAAAATGTGTAGATGCAAACGTCTATATGATGCTATCCTTTGACAATAACCTCATACATTACATTATCTTTTTATAGCACTTATGTCATATAGTTATAATGCTTTTAAGAAGCTATGCTTTATTTTACTATATATTTGATGCACCCCACTATTACATTTTAATAATAACAATCAAAATGAATCTTCTTTAAATAGATAACAATTTGAACAATGTATGAACGAAAAAATATAATAATCAACAAATGTAACACATATTCATGATAACAAAATAAAGTATCAACTAACAAAAAATAAGTTCAATACATGAGTTACCAAATTCAATACATATTCATGATAACAAAAGACAACATAGTTCAAAGTTAACGTCTACAAGTACCAAATGCATCACTAAGAACTTGAACTGCTCAAACCCTTTCTTCATGCATGTCTTCGGTCATTGGTAGTACTTCCTGAAAATTCAAAACAATTTGAAAATAATTATATAAAACTGTGATGAAAATTACAGGTTATTGGTAGTACCTCCTATTATTAGATGGATGAAACTTAGTTTATTTATTGTTGTTATTATCATTATCGTCGTCGTTGTTAGTATTATTATTATAAACTCAATTAATTTTTATAAACTTAGTTCATTATTATTATTATTATTATGAACTTAATTAATTGTTATAAACTTAGTTAATTATTATTACTATTATTAATATATATATATAAGCTTAGTTATTTTTTAAAAAACTTAGTTATTTTCATAAAATTCGCTGATCTTCATCTATAAACTTAGTTATTTTTTATGAAATTAAGAATTTTATAAAATGAATTAGATGTAAAGATGTTGAATACTTTATAATTTATTACCGTTGTTATCATTATAAACTTAGTTAATCTATTATTATAAACTTAGTTAATTTTGTAAACTTTTTTAATTCTTATTTTAACTCACTTAATGATTTTTATAGACTTAGTAGATTTTTTAATAATATTAATATTAATATTATTATATAAATTTAGTTAAATTTTTGTAAAACTTAGTTAAATTGGTTAATACTTTATCATTTATCGTTGTAGTTGTTCTAAACTTAGTAAATTATTTTAAACTTAGCTGTTTATTATTATTATTATTATTACTACTATTATGACTATTTTTGTCATTTTTGTAAGTATTATTATTATAAACTAAGTTAATTTATTATTGTTATACATAAACTTAGTAATTGTTTATAAAACTTAGTTAACTTAGTTAATATTTTATAATTTATTGCTTTATTATTATTACAAAAGTAGTTAATTCATTATCATTGTTATTATTATAAACTTAATTATTATTATATCTTATCATTATTATTATTACTATTATTAACTTAGTTATTTTTTATAAAACTTAGTTGTATTTATAAAATTTGTTGATCATCGTCTATAAACTTAGTTATTTTTTATATAATTTAGAAATTTATACAATGAATTAGATGTAAAGATGTTGAAAACTTTGTAATTTATTATTGTTGTTATTGTTATCATTATAAACTTAGTTAATTCATTATTATTATACACTTAGTTAATTTTTTAAACTTTAATTCTTGTTAAACTTAATCAATGAAGTTAATTTTATAAACTTATTTAATTTATTATTATCATTATATAAATTTAGTTAATATTGTAAAACTTAGTTAAATTGGTTAATACTTTATCATTTACCATTGTTGTTGTTGTTCTAAACTTAATTAATTTTTATGAAACTTAGTTAATTTTTATAAACTTAGTTTGTTTATTGTTATTATTATCATTATGACTATTGTTGTTGTCCTTGTGACTATTATTACTATAAACTAAGTTAATTTATTATTATAATAATACAAGTTATATAGATGTGGTATAAGCACCTCATAAAGTTGTATATATGCATGTTAACTTCATCATTATTCCAATTGTGTTTAGATGCATTTGTAGAATGAACATTATTGCCTGTTCATAAATGTAGATTTGTCATTGGTTTCGCCAAATGGCAGATACAACTCATTGTTTTGGAACAAAAAATGGAATGTACTGTTTTTTGCTTACCAAAATTTCACTGTCAAGCTGACAGTCTTTTCATTTAAACTTAAACAGAACATTGTTTGCTTCCCTATCCTATATAAATTTAGCCGGGGGTATGGGGGCTTGGAACAGCGGACGGCTTTACTATACCCTCCTCAGGAGTTTACCGGTCCGCCGGTTCTCCTGGGTTTTCAAAAAAAAAACTTAAACAGAACATGCGAATGATAATATGTAATCCTAATTGCTAAAGATTGTGTGTGTGCACGCACATAAATTTTGTACAGTGAATGGTCATCCAATCAGTTCTACCTTATAATCTCTTAACATAGCACGTACACTACAAATGCAGCATTGAATTGATAACACACATATGCTGTGACGACCCGGAAATTTTTTATATTTGAAATTGGAATATTTAATTAATTTTAAATATTCAGAGATTAATTATAAACTTAAATTTCAAATATCGCTGTTTATTGGGTGATTTAATTATTAAATTAAATTATTTGAAGTTCGATAAAATAGTAGTAAATCTGGTATTCTAAGCTAATTAAAAATATTTCAAAAGCTTTTAAAATTCATATTGATAACACTGAAGATAATAGAAGCTTCAGAATTTAATTTGAAATTGATTTGTTCAATTTTGAAATTATATCGTTTGAATCGATATTTAAAAATAGCCTTTCGAGGCACAGTCTCGGAATTCGACGAAACCAGTTCCATTGGATCCGTAATATTGAATTATTATAGGATTTCAAATTTCGTATTTTTTGGAGTTGTTATGTGAGCACACGGTGAGTAAACGCGTTGAAAATTAAATCGAATTCAATTTAAATTTAAATTTTTTTAAATTTGTCAACATCAGCTGAAAATCCTTCTCCATCAACACGTTTCAAAACACTGCTTCAACACTCAACCCATCCTTCTCCCTTCTTTCCGCCAGGAATCACGATACGAAATCGTGCAAGCTTGTCTCAGTTCGATCAGAAAAATAAATAAATAAGAGGAGATATTTTTCTTCGTTCAGGAAACAAAACAAAACTGAAAATCCTCTTCCCTTTTTATTTCAAAAATCCACTACTCTTTCATTTACCCAGCCGAACGAAATCATTCATTTAAGAGGAAAGAGGGGATGCCAACATGATCGAAGACGCGATCACGTGGGAAAGCAGGCGACGAACTCATGGGCTCGAATCGCGTGAAGGGGAGCTGGAGGCTCGCGAAGCTAGGGTTTGTGCTGGAGGGTTTGGCGTGTCGACAGTGGAGGCAGCGATGGCGTTCGAGTCGTGATTTTGGGAACGTTGTCGTTTGTTTGCACAAAAAATGGACAAACACCTCAAAGTTGTATGATTTAGTAGATCTTATGTTGTTCTTAGTGATTTGGGTGATTTATGCAAATATATGAAAAGCAAGGGCTAAACTGTAAAAAGACACGCAGATTTATAGTGGTTCAGCCAGAATGTGCCTACGTCCACTTTATATGTTATTTCTCTTCTCTTGTTTTGATTACAAGTACAAAGCTTTGATACAAGTAAAAGAAAGTTGTTTGAAAGTTCTCTCCGTGCTTGAGCTCTCAAACTTGTCCCCCATTGTCGTACCCCTGCCCCTCTATTTATAGAGTGAGGGTGGGAGCAGGGGTCTTGGATGTATATAGCTGCTGGTGGGCCTGGGCTGATGTGATCTGGCCTGGCACGTCTTGGTCCGGCAGCGTTTGGTCCGGTGGTAGGAGGTGAGTTGGTTCGACGAAGCTTGGGAGGTGAGTTGGTTCGGCGAAGCATGGGGATGAGTTGGTTCGGCGAAGCATGGGAGGTGGGTTGGTTCGGCGAAGCATGGGGATGGGTTGGTTCGGCGAAGCATGGGAGGTGAGTTGGTTCGGCGAAGCATGGGAGGTGAGCTGGTTCGGCGAAGCATGGGAGGTGAGCTGGTTCGGCGAAGCATGGGAGGTGAGCTGGTTCGGCGAAGCATGGGAGGTGAGCTGGTTCGGCGAAGCATGGGAGGTGAGCTGGTTCGGCAGAGCATGGGAGGTGAGCTGGTTCGGCGAAGCATGGGAGGTGAGCTGGTTCGGCAAAGCATGGGATGTGAGCTAGTTCGGCAGAGCATGGGAGGTGAGCTGGTTCGGCAGAGCATGGGAGGTGAGCTGGTTCGGCAGAGCATGGGGATGAGTTGGTTCGGCAGGGTCGTTGCATGCGAAGCAGGTTGGATCGGCGAAGCTTTGGACCGGTGGTGAGAATCTACCCAACATTTGCCCCCCAAAGTGGGGTATATGCTGGCGTATGGCCTACTTTGTTTCCTCTTATTCGGTCGCTAAGCGCCGATCCAACTGGTCCGGCATCCTATATTTGCCTATAAGTAGGGGCTGTATACTCTCGTTATTCCCTTCCAATTCAAGATAGCCGAACCAAACGTTTCTGCCGAATCAAGCTCTCTGACGAATTGCTTCAGAATACCGAATCAAGTACTGCCGAACGAATTTACGTACTCTAAGTGCCGAATGATCATTTACTCTGGGTGCCGAATGAACGTTCACTCTGGGTGCCGAATGAACTTGATAAACTTGATTTTTTCACTTGAAATTTCAGACTTCAGACACTTGCTCCTTTACTTCCTCTATTCTAACGACGTTCTTCTTTGTGTTTGCAGATAATGTCTCGTAAAGCGGAAACTCGATCAGACAAAAAGAAATCCGGGGGCGAAGGAGGTTCCTCCACCGTGCCCCCAGCTCAGCCGAATCCAGAACGTCACGGACCTGCCCCGAGATAACTAGTGGATGGGTACGACCCTCAGGAACTTCTGAACTCCCCGCCCGATTGCTTTCCTAGCTCCCTCAAGGAGGAGCAGCTTGATGTTATTTCCTGATCTTTTGGAATTGATAGGGCGCACTTGCTGTTGCCAGGGAGAGAAGTTATGCCGTACGAACCTCCTGAAGGGTACCTTGCCTACAGCAGATACCACTGCATGTGTGGTGCCATTCCTCCTCTTAACGCTTGGGTAGCCAGCTTCCTCACATATCTAAAGGTGGCCCCATTCCAGCTTCAACCCAACTCCTATGCTATACTAGTGAGCCTCTTCGTTATTTTTCAGAGGAAGTGTGGTCGTGCTCCTTCCAACTGGGAGATCCGGTACTTATATAATCTGAGGGGCTATAAGAAGGGGTCCCCATACATCAGCTTGGAGTCGGCTGTAACCTTCAAGCCGGTCTTGGACCTGTATTCCAAATTCAGCATGTTCAAGAAGGAGTGGTTCTTCGACAGGGACGGCTCAGTTTCTTTTAGGCGCTTCACCTCTGGATGTAAGTCTACACTTTATTTATTTCCATTCTGGTTTGCGAGGCTTCTTCTCATACGTCTTCATTTTTGCTAGCGACAGGTGGCTTTGCGGTGGTGGAGACCGATCGCCTGGTTCAAACGACGGTTGAGATAGAAGCTATCCCCGGGAGGGATAGATCAGTTGCCTTCCTGATCAGAAACGCGACCCTTCTGGACTATAACTTGATCCTTCCACACCAGTCAGTAGTCAAGCTGAGGGAAACGGCGGAGGAGAGGGCGGCTGCTCAGGCTAAGGGAGGCGTCGCGGTAGAGAGTGGAAAGAGAAAACCTTTCACAAAACCTCCAGCCGTCGGAGGTAAGAAACTTAAGAGATCGGACGGTCCTTCTCCCAGCAATTGTCCACTTACTCAGGGGGAGGAAGACGTGGAGGAGGAAAGAGGTGAGGGTGGAGATGGCATCGGGGCCTTGCTTCCTGGGCAAGCGGGCGAGATTCAGGAGTGGATGGATGATGCATTCCGCCAAGCTTTCGAGGGGCTGGACGAAGATCCGGCTTTGGTAGAGAAGACCGGGAAAGCGGACAAGGTCGGGACCGGTGCAAGCGAGTCTTCTCAAACCATTCCAGCCAAGGTGGCTCCGACGACTCAAGGTGAACTCTTGACTCCTGCATGCTTCATTAATGATAGGGACTTAGGAATATTTTATGATCCGCTCCCGTCCTAAAATGAAATCCAGGACTCATTGCAGTATCCTACTTCTCCCCAGGGTTTGTATAATAGACGTGCTTTCTTTCTTCTTTTAACTTGTAATTTACCGCGCTTCTCGAATTATATAGTGATGTAAGCTTGTGACACTTGTTCTTTATATCAGGAGCAGGTAAGACATCCAAGGCCCCAGATCTTCGGCACAGGCTTGAGCAATACAAGCTTTCCAAAACTTCCGCCAAGCCGAAGCGTTCGACCCACCGCTCCGGGGATGTAGTCGGCTACCGTCCTCTTCTCGGGGTTATTGATGAGGGTATTCAGCAGAGAAAGAGGAGTCATCCTTTATCCGAACCTTCACCTGGTCCTCAGCTCCCGGCTCAGCCTCTTCATGATATCACGGAGGAGGATAGCGAGTTTGCACTCTCTCCGCACCCGTCCGGAAACCCTTCCGTTACTCATATCGACCGTCCTGACTTGGCTCGTAATCCATTGGTGGGTCATCCTGATCTAGATCCAAGTTCCCACGATATTACCTTTGACGAGGTTACTGGTGAGCACCTTCTTCCCCGCAATCCCATGGTACGGGTGCTTGATGAGGCTAAGTCCTTAGATCTTGATCTACTTACTACTCGGATAGTTACCATGGGAGACGAGGCCAAGGCTAATATTGATCGGGTGGCGGAGGAGACTAGGAAGCTGATGGAGCATGATGGATGAAATGCTTCAGGACATGTACTTCCGTACCTAGAAGCAGGGCAACCTATCCTGGATGGATGATTATCCCAAGGTCATGGCTAAGATCTATCTTTGGGATTTGGAGGAGGCTAAGGCCGATGCGGATAAAGATGGTGGCGTGGTCTTCAGCATGGATGCGGTCACGGCTCAATTTGCCAAGGAGGAGAAGGTGGAGGTGAAGGAAGGTATGCGGTTGCTTGCTGCTGAGGAGGTAGGCGTGCAAGTAGAGGACGACGATCAGGATAGCCAAGAAGCAGGTGCTGGTAAGTCTTCCTTTTTAGTCTCTCCATTAACTTGGTTGCTTATTGCTAATGAATCCTTTCTTTGACTGGACAGGTGGTCAACAGGACAAGGATAAAACTCCAATGCAGCCGGCCCCTTGATTATACCTGGAAAGACTCTTTTTGTGGATTTGACAGGGTTGTATATGTTAGTTTTAAAACAGTGAAGTAGCCTTTAGGTTGTAATAATTTGCCACTTGTAATAAATAGTCTTATTTTTGACGTGTAATTCTTTAACTTAAGCTGATTTTGTCGTCTTCTGAATGTTTGTTGTTATTTTGACATGTCGTATGAGAAATATAGCTATGTATATTCTTGTAATTAAATTGTGTTTGATGTCGGGTTCTGGTTTAAAACATAATTTCATGACTTGCAATGTTAGCGTGTGGTGCAAACAAATTATAGTCATGTATTTGTACACAAAAGAAGAAAATACCGCCTTTCATGCTCTAATTGTAGATGGCAGTTTTGAGTATCTTGTATGACCGAGCATGGAAAGCAGTTGAATGCCCTGCCATCCGATTGTGAGTCCCTGCACCCATTGGCGAGTATCTCCTACTCTGTATCCTGTACTTTAGGGGTTGTTATAAAGCTTTTTAAGTAAAATTGAAATAGGTGAAATAGTAAAACTTCCAATCACGGAAGGCCTTCGATGTGCTTAAGTTCGTGGCAAACGGGTTTTGTAGTCACTTTCCCTAGCTGTGGGTCTTGGAGACATTTGTCACCCATCTTACGCCTCCGCGGGGAGTTAATTCTTTTTTACCACAGCCGCACTTAAGACACATCGGAGCCGAGATCGCGCACAGTAACTACCCGGGCCATTATGGCCCGTAATCGTGGGTATTATTCGATTTACTATGGCCGGCTAGCGTGGGTGCCGATCGTCAACTATGAACTGCCCCTGGCTGGCCACACCTTATGTTGGGGCTTATAGTCGGTTCACAGTTGCCGGCGAGCCTAACGCCGTAATGAGCTGCCTCGGCTATAGTCGGCCTTCTCGGTGGCTTATAATCGGCTCATTACAGTTGGCTTTAAGGGCCGTCGCGAGCAATGAGTTAACCCGCAGCAGAGGGATGCCGGAGCGAAAGTGTCTCATTGGCGAGGGCATAGATTCGCATAGTACCTGTTAGGTTTTGTCCAGGAGAGGTTGCGCTGCGGAGCGCCTTGAATGAAAATGCTATTTGCACAGGATTTTGTTCAACAGAAAAGGATACAGTTAACAAGTAGCCAAGATATGAAGGAACAAGTTAAAAAGAGACAAGTTTTTTAAAGTGGTTCGACACGAAAATGCCTACGTCCACTGATTCTCTTTGTTAATTCACTTCATATGGGCAGTATGAGTTAAGAAAAGTACCGACGAAGGTGTTGGATGTTCCATGCCCTCTGGAACACCTCCCCGTCCACTGTTGACAAAATATAAGCTCCATTGCAAAGATCTTTATGAATTACATATGGTCTGTCCCAGATTGGATCTAGCGCTCCGGGGTGCGGGAAGATTCGCTTGAGGATAAGATCTCCTTTCTGTAAGCTACGACGCTTGACTTTGGAGTTGTATTGCGTTCCCACTTTTTGCTTGTGAGCTGCTGCCCTGGGGGGCTGCATCATTTCTTCTTTCCTCAATTAGATCCAGATACATGAGGAGGAACTCTTCGTTCTCTTCTGGGTTGTAGTGGATCCTACGATGGGAAGGCACTATTGTTTCAATTGGGAGCATAGCCTCCGATCCGTATGCCAAAGAGAAAAGGAGTATGCCCCGTTGATGTTCTGAAAGACGTGTGATTGGCCCATAGTGCCGTAGGAGGTTCATCCACCCAAGCACCCTTTGACTTTTCGAGTTTCTTTTTTATTAGAGTTTTGAGAATTTTGTTGACGGCTTCGACTTTTCCGTTTGCCTGGGAATAAGCTACGGATGAGAAGCTTTTGTGAATTCCATGCTCTTG
Source organism: Allium fistulosum (assembly GCA_030737815.1). NCBI lineage: Eukaryota > Viridiplantae > Streptophyta > Magnoliopsida > Asparagales > Amaryllidaceae > Allium > Allium fistulosum. Next base: position 1,534,120,062 of record CM060902.1, read on the forward strand.
GCACCAGTTGGCGAACTCCTCGCTGTCAAACTGAAGTCCATTGTCCGATATGATTTTGAATGGAACTCCGTACCTGCCTTAGTGGTTGATCGGTCAGAACTCTGATGGAATGAGATCGGAAATAGTGACGTAGTTTCCGTGATGTGATTAGTAGGCAATAGGCTAGCTTCTCAAGTTTAGGATATCTGGTTTCTTCTTGTGCGGGGGGCGTTTGTATCTAACTTCGTCTTGAGTGTCCCGGGAGATGTTTTCGATCATTTCATTTAAAGGAGTATAAGCGTCAAATCTCGGTCCTGGCCGATACAAGCACTTTTCTCCCTTCTTGCCCCCAGCATTGTCTCTAGAAGCACCCCTTCGAACGTCCTTTGCTACAGCGGACGTGCTGCCGTAAGCTGCCTTATTTTGTCGCCCCGACTGCCCTTTAGTGGCAGCGTCTTCAAGCCTCATATATTTCCCGGCCTCATAGAAAAAATCGGGTAAAGTAGCTGGTTTTTCTTTTGTCAATCTTCTAGAAAATTTAGTATCTGGATGCACACCACTACAGAGGGCCATTAAGATAAGCTTCTCGTCGGCATCTTTGACTGTGGCCGTTGCGGCATTGAATCAGGTTAGGTATTGCTGCAGCTTCTCTCCAGGTTTCTGCTTGATACTGGATAGGGAATAAGCATCCTTAGGTTGTTCCACATGAATGCGGAACTGGCTGATGAACTTTCTTTCAACATTTCCCATGAGCTGATGGATCCCTGAGGTAGATGACAGAACCAGGAGGTAGCGAGATCTACTAAGAAGAGTGGAAAGCATTTACACAGTACTCCCTCTATCGCTCCACTCATGAGCATATGTTGTGTGTATCTCTGCAAGTGTACAACGGGGTCGGAGGTTCCTTTGTAAGGTTCCATTGTTGGCATCTTCCATTCTCGGGGGGTGATAGCAATTTCAATGTTGCGGGCGAAAGGGCTGGTCACCCTAGCGCCTATCCCTCGATCTCTTTGCTCCCGTTGGACGCACTCTCTGAATAAGCGCGCCATCCTTTCATCAGAATTTGGAGCAGATAGAAACGAGTTTGGTTCTGTTCTGTGGGATTGATTCCGTCCAGATGACCTGTAGGGATGGTATCTTCTATCATTCCTCATATTTTCCAGTGGCTGCCTTTGGTCTTCTGGGAGCATGCTCGGGTCAGCTACAGTTGGCCCTTGCCTTGATCTCCCCATGCTAGGTTCTGATCTAAGCACTTCCTCGGGTCCAACTTTGGGCTGGACTCTAGCTCGGCCCCGTTCATTGGAGTTTCTGTGGTTAGGCAGCATGACATGCTCAGCTACAGTTGACCTTCGCCCGGTACCTCCCCCGTTGGGTTCGGTACCAAACGTTTCCTCAGGCCTAACTTCGGGCTGTGCTCGGTCTCGGCTCCTACCATGGCTACTTCTGCCGTTAGCTCCTTCGAAGAAGGAAGATCTTTGTTGTCTCTGAGATCCTCCAGACTGGGACTCGCCCCATGATTCAGTGTTGCGGTTGGATTCTTCAACGTCCCTTAAGCGTGACATGAGATGGTCCACCAAGGCTTCCTGTTGGGACGTGAAGCGGTTAGTTACTTCAACCACAACTCTGTCCAGATCTGCTCTAGTAATTGCTGCAGGCTGTTCTGTGGCAGGAGTGGTTGGGTTAGCCTGTTCTTCGTTTGTTACTGTTGCTGGAGGAGGACGATTTACTTGATTCGTGACAGCTGGATCTGGAAGACTGCTGGATGCGATGTTTTTTCCTTTGTTAACATCTTTTCTCTGTTTGGGAGGCATGTTTTCCAAGTGGCGGACGATGCTGTTAGGAAAACTTGTTAAGCGGATGAAGCTGAAGCTTCGAGCTTCTATCTCTCAATGAAAGCACCAAAAATGTTTGCACAAAAAATGGACAAACACCTCAAAGTTGTATGATTTAGTAGATCTTATGTTGTTCTTAGTGATTTGGGTGATTTATGCAAATATATGAAAAGCAAGGGCTAAACTGTAAAAAGACACGCAGATTTATAGTGGTTCAGCCAGAATGTGCCTACGTCCACTTTATATGTTATTTCTCTTCTCTTGTTTTGATTACAAGTACAAAGCTTTGATACAAGTAAAAGAAAGTTGTTTGAAAGTTCTCTCCGTGCTTGAGCTCTCAAACTTGTCCCCCATTGTCGTACCCCTGCCCCTCTATTTATAGAGTGAGGGTGGGAGCAGGGGTCTTGGATGTATATAGCTGCTGGTGGGCCTGGGCTGATGTGATCTGGCCTGGCACGTCTTGGTCCGGCAGCGTTTGGTCCGGTGGTAGGAGGTGAGTTGGTTCGACGAAGCTTGGGAGGTGAGTTGGTTCGGCGAAGCATGGGGATGAGTTGGTTCGGCGAAGCATGGGAGGTGGGTTGGTTCGGCGAAGCATGGGGATGGGTTGGTTCGGCGAAGCATGGGAGGTGAGTTGGTTCGGCGAAGCATGGGAGGTGAGCTGGTTCGGCGAAGCATGGGAGGTGAGCTGGTTCGGCGAAGCATGGGAGGTGAGCTGGTTCGGCGAAGCATGGGAGGTGAGCTGGTTCGGCAGAGCATGGGAGGTGAGCTGGTTCGGCGAAGCATGGGAGGTGAGCTGGTTCGGCAAAGCATGGGATGTGAGCTGGTTCGGCAGAGCATGGGAGGTGAGCTGGTTCGGCAGAGCATGGGAGGTGAGCTGGTTCGGCAGAGCATGGGGATGAGTTTGTTCGGCAGGGTCGTTGCATGCGAAGCAGGTTGGATCGGCGAAGCTTTGGACCGGTGGTGAGAATCTACCCAACATCGTTGTCGATGGTTTGTTTCGCGATTGAAGGCGGCAGGGTGTTTGGCCGGAGTTCGAGTTGAATTGTCAGATGATGAACGAATCGATGTTCGTTGGTAGGGCGGTGTGTTCAGGTGGAGGCGAGATTGCGGAGGCGACACCTGCTAGGGTTGAAGTTGATTTGGGGCTTTGGCCGATGGAAGTTGGTTGCGTGCATTTTGGGTATGCTTGTCGCGTGGGTTTTGGAGTTGCAACAGAGAGGTTCGAATATTTATCTTCAAACAATTTCGATTTAATATTAATATATAAGTAGATAAAAAGAAAAGAAGGGAAATTATATTTAACTCAATATTTGACTTTACCTGTAAGGCTATATGTATATATATAAGGACTTTAAATCTAGATTTATTTTACAAAGAAATATATATGTTAAAACTTTAACAGTAAAAAGAATTTCAGTTTGTTTATATATAATGTAGGAAAAGTTTGGATATATATATATGAGGATATTTTAACTTACTGTAAAAGTTTAAGAATATACCTTAAGGCAGTTTAATTTTGTAACATTTTAATTTACTAGTTGTTTTAAAAAAAATATATATAATATATATATAAAGTGATGAGTTTGTTCCATAAATTTACTTGATCTATTTTAGTTACTAAAATAATCTATGAAAAGGGAAAATTGGGTTTAAATTAAATTATAGGTTAAAATAAATAAGTAAATGTTAATTTATTTTTAGATTTGATTCGAGTATTAATAAACTATATATTGATATTCAAGGTCTAAAATCAAGAGGAAAACAGTCAGGATTGGATCGAATTGGCAAAATAAAATAAAGGTGAGTTAATCTCACTCAGTTAAATTTAAATGGTTAAATTTAATAATCGATTGAATGATTGATTTGGTTTGATGTGATACTATATATATAGTAGTATATAACAATATATACATATTGGCATATGTATATATTGGAGTTGTTGATATTTCCGCATTATATAGCGGATGAGACCCTATGCGCCGCATAATAGCGGATGATATTTTATTAAAACCATATACTGCGATATTCCACCTCGAAGTGGACTTGGTATTGTGCTAACGTCTGTGGATGCAGGGAAACAGGTTGGAGGGATCCAACTGGATTCCTCAAAATATTAAATTTTGTTAAATATTCTGTGATATGATTTTTGATATCCTGTGATGAATTATATGGATAATTGGATGTTATGGTTTGGTTGGATCGATTTGGATGTGCTGAATTATCAAAATCTCTAGAATGGAATTTTTGAAAAGAAATAAAGGAGTAAATTCTTAAGTAAAATAATTATAAAGAGTTTGGAATAAATTTGAGAATAAATCTGATTAAGAATAAAAGTGATTTCCAAAATTCTAATAAATATGGGAAAGAGGAATTTTGAATAAACAGAGAATATTGAATTTAAAGAAAACTTATGTGATGTTATTTAAAGGGATAAAAATTTATTTTAATTCAATGTTTAAATGTAATTAAAAAGAAAGAAGGAATTTGGAAAATCTGAAACTTGTGTTTCGGTTCAAAGATTTTAAATCATAATGAGAAATAAAATCTGGAAGTTAATGAATTTGGAAATAAATGGATTAAGTAAGGAAATTTATTTCAAAGTAAAATAAATTGGGAAATCAATTATAAATTGATTTAAATACTTTGGGATTTGAAATTTAAAGAGAAATGAGATTTTGGAGATATAAACTGGGTTTATAAAGTAAAATGGAATATCAGAGGATATTTGAAACATAAATTCAAGGAGGGAATTTATAAAGGGAATATGAATTGGTTTAAAATAAATGTTGATTTATTATTAAAAGATGTGAAGAGAAGGGTATTTCTCTGGATAGTCAAGTACGTTTTCAAAGCAATATTTATATATAAGTTAAAAGTTCTAATTGTGTTTTAAAAGCATATTTTAGAAAATTTATTATTTCTAAATGTTAAAGCCTAAAGTAGTATTTTCAAAAATATATTATTGTAGTAATTATATAAAAGTGATTTGCTATTATGTTTTAAAAGGAGAAATTTAGTTTATATTATAAAGTGGTTTATTTTAAAGTATATATTTTTAATAAAGTATTAAAGTAGTTTGATTTCAATGTTATAAGATATATTTAAAATAAAGTGTTTTAAATTATTTTAAAATCTAAAAGTGTTTTGTACTTGGTGTTTCAGAGGAAATAAATATTTGGAAATGTATTTCGTAAGCGGAAACTGTTTGGAATTGTTTTCAAATGAGTTTTGAAAATTTGGAAATATATCTTGGAAAGATATTTGGGCAAATAAATAATGTGGGAAATTATTTATTGTGTGATGGTTGCTTGTGGATGTTAATTGATAGTTAAATAACCGACTATCAATATTGGCCAAATGCGCTGATCGTTTCGAAGAGACCGGGATCGGGTTTCCGTATACCGGGATTCTAGGTCTGGAGACTCGAATACCACTTCGATCCGGTTTGTACGTTTCGTGTAACGTGTTCAGAGTCGAAGATGGAGCAGTGAAGTGCAAGGGCTAGTCGCTACTAATCTTGAGGATATTTCCAAAATGGATGTAGTAGGAATAGTGCCTTCGTTTCCGTTCGGACCCGGGACGGACTTGTATGGACGAATGCTTTCGTGACATCGTCAGGTGGACGATGGGCATTCTAAGGGATATGTGCTATAAAGGTATCGTTTAGCCTCGAACCTCATCAACCGGGAATGACTGAAAATCAGGGGTTATGCAGCAAGGCTTCGTGGGTAGCCCCCACTGGAGAGTAAGGTCATCCCTGTCTAAATGTCCCTTTTATTTCGGCTTAGTGTTGCGGTTGCTGATCCCAACCGTGGGGTGATTTTATTTGGAATTATCCAGTAAGGGATGATTCCGGCCTTGTGTTGCAGGGGAGCGGGCGTACTCCTCGGTACTGTGATCTAGGCCACGTACTGTGACAGGTGGTACCCCAGTGCCTAGTCATTCGTTGGAAATCCATTCTCCCTACGTGCCTTGTACGGTATTTGTTTGTATACCTAGTATGCTGGAATTTAATCATGTAACAATTTCAGCTATTTTAATAAGTATTTGTGAATAGACACTATTATAATATCAGAGGATTTTTATAAAAAGTGTTTAGCTATCGTAAGGTAAAAACCCGACATGTTTATTTGTGGCGTGGTCTTACGAGATGCTTTTATTTTCAAAAGGATTTTTGAAACTTTAATAATCAATTGAGTGTGATTTTCTCACGCTGGTATTCCAGACTGACTCGGGTATTGTTTTATATGATGCTCGGGTCAGACCGAGTATTATAGGTTACAGGATATGATGCTGTGGAGCTCAGGAGATGAGCTGGATGGCGAGACGTATCTCCCGTACTTGTTTATATATATATATATTCCGCTGTGTTGATTGTTGTACTCTGTTGTATTGAGGACATGATATGGTTATTGTCCAGCTGTATGTTATGTATACTCTGATGCTATATTATATAAAACTGATATAGTTTTGATTTGTGTAAAGATCTGTTAATATATATTATATTTTATTCCGCTGCGATGGTTAGATTCTGATGTTGTTTTCTATTTTTCTTCTTCTACCTCTTCTTCTTAACTAAAATGGTTCGATTTTCCGGGTCGGGAAAGTCGGGTCGTTACAGTGGTATCAGAGCTTAGGCTAGCGATAACCTTGGCTTTGGTGGGAATTTTGAGAGTACTAATAGATATGAGCGCGTATTTGTTAGTGAATATAAAATGGTTTTATATTGTGTTGGTTGATTTATTGAGTGGCATATGAACCTTCGTCGGCACAGTCTGGACAACTGTATCGAAGGGGTTTCTTACCACTTGAATAGAACAGTTCGACACAATATTGTTTTAAATAGGGTGAGTGAAATAATTTTGCCCAAATTATTTTGTATATAAAAGAAATAATTATTTGAAATTTATTATGGTTATATATTTGGATGCTTGGTTGTTAGAAAATGACAATAATGAGTTAGTCTCATTATTGAGTAGAAATTGAAAACTTATAACCTAAGTTGAAGAATAAATTTATATAACAAAATGGAATTCGAAATATAGACTAAATGAAATTTATAAATTGAGATAACCTTTATATACAAATGTGAATTACAAATGTGATTTATAATCAAATGAGATAAATTCATAAACAAATGAAATTTGTAAATGTAAATTGTAAATGTGACTTATAACTTGAAATAAAATGTGATAGAATTCCAGAGAAATGTTTGGATATAAAATTGAATGGATTTTGAATTTGAAGTTTTGGGAAAGGTTTAAATTCCTTTGGATTTAAAAATAGTTTTTTAAAGATTTTGGGGAAATAATAGTGATATTATTTCATGAATATTTTTGAAATTGAATTGAAATCTGGTGGGATTTAAGAATTAAAAATGTTTGAAATGTTTTAAAGTGATAAAAGCATTAAATTCTCTTACGGTCGCTGGAAAATAATTTTCGGTGATGACTGCAGCATCATCGATGTCTATTTTCGAGTTTCCAAAGAGAAATTGCTACCAAACTGTTTTAAATTGGAAATGATTGTGAACTGGGTCGGTTTTGAAATTCAAAGGGAAAATTGTTGGGTAAAAGCAGATTGTTTTGGAAATTGGGATTTGAGGTGATATACCAGATATGTATGAGTTATTTATGGGTTCAAAATGGTTTTGAAATAAAACCGGGCAATTGAATTCTGGGAATTCTATTTAAAATATAAATGTGGAAATTTAAATGAATCAACAATATAAAGTATAGAATGAAGTTGATTGAAATAAGAAGGGAATGAAAGTTTAATTCTGGGATTATAATTATGAGATGAAAATAACTCAATGAGTAATATAAGTTGGTAGATAAAAGAGTTAGAGAACTTGAAGGTGAATGAATTGTAAAACTTGTATAAATTTGTATCCTGGAATTAAAATTTAATTCGAGTATATGAAGGTGAATAAAATATATTTGAATTTAACTTAAGATAAGTTAAATAAAATTGAGAATTGGAATTGAATTAAATGTAAATAAGTTGAAGTCGAATTGAATTGGATATAAAGGTAATGTAAAATGCTTATAATTGTGTAAAGAAATTCATATTCTTAAGTTCTTAAGTGTAATAATTTGAAATTTGAGTATAAAGATGAAAATGGACTTAAATGAATAGTCATAGATCTTAAGTAAATTAAAACTTATGAATAGAAATGAAATTGTAAGTCATAAATGGGAATTCATTTCTTTGAACCATTAAGAGTTATAATTTGAAATTGTAATTATCAAATGGAAACGACTAAGATGAGCAATCTTAATTTTTAAATAAATCCAAAACTTGAATTATAAGACAAATTGAACTTAAGAAAATTAAGTGAAGTGATATTTGGAATTAAAAAGCAAGTATTTAATTTTAACCAGTGGAGGAACTAATTAGATAATAAATTAGTTAATGAAATTGAATTGTGAGTTAATGAAATTGGATTAACATAGTGATGGTTTGAATTGCGAATGAAATCCAAATAAGTGAAAACAAATTGGAAATGACCTGGTTATTAATAAAATAATTCCATATGAATTGAGTATGGAAATTAAAATTCATAATGATTGAGTGAATGAACCGCTTATATTAAATAAATAAATGGATGGAATTTGATTAAATAAGAATCAAATGAAAGATGGAAATAAAACTTTAAAGGGTTGGTTGAATGGAAAATAAACTTAAGTTATTGACTTAAGTAAATGTTGAATGGAAACTGAACTAGGAGTGGTTTAAATAAGTTGAGAAATAGTTATTGAATGAATTAACTTGGATTGTTTTCGAGCTAAATAAAATTCAATTTTTGGAAGTTGGAGATGAATTGAATTTAAGGAAAAAATTGGAAATGAAGTAGTAAATTGAAGTAAGTTGGAATTCATATGAAATGGGAGTTCAATTTGAATATATACACTTCAGTGGTGAAGTAGTAAATGAATATAAGAAAAATTATATTGGACTTAAGAATTGAAGAATGAAATTCTTAAGAAAATTGGTATTGGAAATATACTTAGTAATTTTTGGAATGGAAAAAAAATATATATATATACTAAGTGAATAGTTGAATGAAGACTAAAACTGACGTTGTGAAATGGGATAGTTGTGAATAAGGGGATAACAATAAAAAAGGGAATGTGAATAAAAGAGAATTGATATAATTGGTAATCAATTGAAATTAATACGTAAGGTGTACGTATATTATTTATTCGCATAGCTATTTGGTCCAGATATCGAACACAGAATTTCGAGATAGTTTTATCGATCCGAATCAGGATTTTTCACTCGATTTTCGACGGCGAGCCTGGATATGGATTGTTGATTTATTCTGGATATTCTCTATCATAGTTTGTGGCTATGCAAGGAGAATAACGGTTTCTGATCAAGAAACCAGATCTGAGTCCGCACTAGGAAGTCGGGTGGACGATACTAGTTCGGAAGTGAAATTGTGTGATCGAGTGAGCGATCGAATGTGATATTGCGTACGGATGATATATGTGCATCGTACGGGCTTAAGTAAAGCAAATATTGAAAATTTGTAAAGGAAAGTATAAAATGACTTTGGAATTGTGATTGAATATTATTGCTGAGTAGGATATACAGGTGTATAAAAGCAATGGATAAATTGGGATTTTTGATTTTAGAAGATAAATTTAATGGCCCGACAAAAAGGTATGTATTTGAATTTCTATATGAAATTTGATTGGATTTTTGGATCCAGCCACTTGGCTTTTTATTTTCTTTTTGAGATTGGGAGGCCGTAGAGCCATTTTGTAGTAGTACCGAGCTAGCCGCGCAAAGGAGACGCTGGCGAAATTTTTCGGAAATTTAGGGAGTTAGAAAAATTTTGAGAAAATTTTGAGAATTCAAAATTTGAATTCAAATTTAAATTTGAATGGATAAGTAGGTAGTATGGGTTGAACTTATGAATAAGTTTGGGAAGTTAAAAGATGATTAGTGTATCATTAATAAAAGATTGTTTGGGTATTGTTAAAACTGTTTGAATTTGGGAAATAGCTAACTTGGGAAATAGCTAACGGGATATGGGACATTCTTCTTAACTGGTAATTTCGGGGACGAAATTCTTTTAAGGGGGGAGGAATGTGACGACCCGGAAATTTTGTATATTTGAAATTGGAATATTTAATTAATTTTAAATATTCAAAGATTAATTATAAACTTAAATTTCAAATATCGCTGTTTATTGGGTGATTTAATTATTAAATTAAATTATTTGAAGTTCGATAAAATAGTAGTAAATCTGGTATTCTAAGCTAATTAAAAATATTTCAAAAGCTTTTAAAATTCATATTGATAACACTGAAGATAATAGAAGCTTCAGAATTTAATTTGAAATTGATTTGTTCAATTTTGAAATTATATCGTTTGAATCGATATTTAAAAATAGCCTTCCGAGGCACAGTCTCGGAATTCGACGAAACCAGTTCCATTGGATCCGTAATATTGAATTATTATCGGATTTCAAATTTCGTATTTTTCAGAGTTGTTATGTGAGCACACGGTGAGTAAACGCGTTGAAAATTAAATCGAATTCAATTTAAATTTAAATTTTTTTAAATTTGTCAACATCAGCTGAAAATCCTTCTCCATCAACACGTTTCAAAACACTGCTTCAACACTCAACCCATCCTTCTCCCTTCTTTCCGCCAGGAATCACGATACGAAATCGTGCAAGCTTGTCTCAGTTCGATCAGAAAAATAAATAAATAAGAGGAGATATTTTTCTTCGTTCAGGAAACAAAACAAAACTGAAAATCCTCTTCCCTTTTTATTTCAAAAATCCACTACTCTTTCATTTACCCAGCCGAACGAAATCAGTCGTTTAAGAGGAAAGAGGGGATGCCAACATGATCGAAGACGCGATCACGTGGCAAAGCAGGCGACGAACTCATGGGCTCGAATCGCGTGAAGGGGAGCTGGAGGCTCGCGAAGCTAGGGTTTGTGCTGGAGGGTTTGGCGTGTCGACAGTGGAGGCAGCGATGGCGTTCGAGTCGCGATTTTGGGAACGTTGTCGTTGTCGATGGTTTGTTTCGCGATTGAAGGCGGCAGGGTGTTTGGCCGGAGTTCGAGTTGAATTGTCAGATGATGAACGAATCGATGTTCGTTGGTAGGGCGGTGTGTTCATGTGGAGGCGAGATTGCGAAGGCGACACCTGCTAGGGTTGAAGTCGATTTGGGGCTTTGGCCGATGGAAGTTGGTTGCGTGCATTTTGGGTATGCTTGTCGCGTGGGTTCTGGAGTTGCAACAGAGAGGTTCGAATATTTATCTTCAAACAATTTCAATTTAATATTAATATATAAGTAGATAAAAAGAAAAGAAGGGAAATTATATTTAACTCAATATTTGACTTTACCTGTAAGGCTATATGTATATATATAAGGACTTTAAATCTAGATTTATTTTACAAAGAAATATATATGTTAAAACTTTAACAGTAAAAAGAATTTCAGTTTGTTTATATATAATGTAGGAAAAGTTTGGATATATATATATATGAGGATATTTTAACTTACTGTAAAAGTATAAGAATATACCTTAAGGCTGTTTAATTTTATAACATTTTAATTTACTAGTTGTTTTAAAAAAAAAAATATATAATATATATATAAAGTGATGAGTTTGTTCCATAAATTTACTTGATCTATTTTAGTTACTAAAATAATCTATGAAAAGGAAAATTGGGTTTAAATTAAATTATAGGTTAAAATAAATAAGTAAATGTTAATTTATTTTTAGATTTGATTCGAGTATTAATAAACTATATATTGATATTCAAGGTCTAAAATCAAGAGGAAAACAGTCAGGATTGGATCGAATTGGCAAAATAAAATAAAGGTGAGTTAATCTCACTCAGTTAAATTTAAATGGTTAAATTTAATAATCGATTGAATGATTGATTTGGTTTGATGTGATACTATATATATAGTAGTATATAACAATATATACATATTGGCATATGTATATATTGGAGTTGTTGATATTTCTGCATTATATAGCGGATGAGACCCTATGCGCCGCATAATAGCGGATGATATTTTATTAAACCCATATACTGCGATATTCCACCTCGAAGTGGAATTGGTATTGTGCTAACGTCTGTGGATGCAGGGAAACAGGTTGGAGGGATCCAACTGGATTCCTCAAAATATTTAATTTTGTTAAATATTCTGTGATATGATTTTTGATATCCTATGATGAATTATATGGATAATTGGATGTTATGGTTTGGTTGGATCGATTTGGATGTGCTGAATTATCAAAATCTCTAGAATGGAATTTTTGAAAAGAAATAAAGGAGTAAATTCTTAAGTAAAATAATTATAAAGAGTTTGGAATAAATTTGAGAATAAATCTGATTAAGAATAAAAGTGATTTCCAAAATTCTAATAAATATGGGAAAGAGGAATTTTGAATAAACAGAGAATATTGAATTTAAAGAAAACTTATGTGATGTTATTTAAAGGGATAAAAATTTATTTTAATTCAATGTTTAAATGTAATTAAAAAGAAAGAAGGAATTTGGAAAATCTGAAACTTGTGTTTCGGTTCAAAGATTTTAAATCATAATGAGAAATAAAATCTGGAAGTTAATGAATTTGGAAATAAATGGATTAAGTAAGGAAATTTATTTCAAAGTAAAATAAATTGGGAAATCAATTATAAATTGATTTAAATACTTTGGGATTTGAAATTTAAAGAGAAATGAGATTTTGGAGATATAAACTGGGTTTATAAAGTAAAATGGAATATCAGAGGATATTTGAAACATAAATTCAAGGAGGGAATTTATAAAGGGAATATGAATTGGTTTAAAATAAATGTTGATTTATTATTAAAAGATGTGAAGAGAAGGGTATTTCTCTGGATAGTCAAGTACGTTTTCAAAGCAATATTTATATATAAGTTAAAAGTTCTAATTGTGTTTTAAAAGCATATTTTAGAAAATTTATTATTTCTAAATGTTAAAGCCTAAAGTAGTATTTTCAAAAATATATTATTGTAGTAATTATATAAAAGTGATTTGCTATTATGTTTTAAAAGGAGAAATTTAGTTTATATTATAAAGTGGTTTATTTTAAAGTATATATTTTTAATAAAGTATTAAAGTAGTTTGATTTCAATGTTATAAGATATATTTAAAATAAAGTGTTTTAAATTATTTTAAAATCTAAAAGTGTTTTGTACTTGGTGTTTCAGAGGAAATAAATATTTGGAAATGTATTTCGTAAGCGGAAACTGTTTGGAATTGTTTTCAAATGAGTTTTGAAAATTTGGAAATATATCTTGGAAAGATATTTGGGCAAATAAATAATGTGGGAAATTATTTATTGTGTGATGGTTGCTTGTGGATGTTAATTGATAGTTAAATAACCGACTATCAATATTGGCCAAATGCGCTGATCGTTTCAAAGAGACCGGGATCGGGTTTCCGTATACCGGGATTCTAGGTCTGGAGACTCGAATACCACTTCGATTCGGTTTGTACGTTTCGTGTAACGTGTTCAGAGTCGAAGATGGAGCAGTGAAGTGCAAGGGCTAGTCGCTACTAATCTTGAGGATATTTCCAAAATGGATGTAGTAGGAATAGTGCCTTCGGTTCTGTTCGGACCCGGGACGGACTTGTATGGACGAATGCTTTCGTGACATCGTCAGGTGGACGATGGGCATTCTAAGGGATATGTGCTATAAAGGTATCGTTTAGCCTCGAACCTCATCAACCGGGAATGACTGAAAATCAGGGGTTATGCAGCAAGGCTTCGTGGGTAGCCCCCACTGGAGAGTAAGGTCATCCCTGTCTAGATGTCCCTTTTATTTCGGCTTAGTGTTGCGGTTGCTGATCCCAACCGTGGGGTGATTTTATTTGGAATTATCCAGTAAGGGATGATTCCGGCCTTGTGTTGCAGGGGAGCGGGCGTACTCCTCGGTACTGTGATCTAGGCCACGTACTGTGACAGGTGGTACCCCAGTGCCTAGTCATTCGTTGGAAATCTATTCTCCCTACGTGCCTTGTACGGTATTTGTTTGTATACCTAGTATGCTGGAATTTAATCATGTAACAATTTCAGCTATTTTAATAAGTATTTGTGAATAGACACTATTATAATATCAGAGGATTTTTATAAAAAGTGTTTAGCTATCGTAAGGTAAAAACCCGACATGTTTATTTGTGGCGTGGTCTTACGAGATGCTTTTATTTTCAAAAGGATTTTTGAAACTTTAATAATCAATTGAGTGTGATTTTCTCACGCTGGTATTCCAGACTGACTCGGGTATTGTTTTATATGATGCTCGGGTCAGACCGAGTATTATAGGTTACAGGATATGATGCTGTGGAGCTCAGGAGATGAGCTGGATGGCGAGACGTATCTCCCGTACTTGTTTATATATATATATTCCGCTGTGTTGATTGTTGTACTCTGTTGTATTGAGGACATGATATGGTTATTGTCCAGCTGTATGTTATGTATACTCTGATGCTATATTATATAAAACTGATATAGTTTTGATTTGTGTAAAGAACTGTTAATATATATTATATTTTATTCCGCTGCGATGGTTAGATTCTGATGTTGTTTTCTATTTTTCTTCTTCTACCTCTTCTTCTTAACTAAAATGGTTCGATTTTCTGGGTCGGGAAAGTCGGGTCGTTACATATGCAAACATGGTAACTAATCAAAATTTAATGAAAAGGAAATATAGGAAACAAAAACTACCATAAACCGTCAAGGATCTGGCCATGCCAGTCTTCTTAATCTCTTAACTTTGATCCTCATTTGTGCATCAAGCTTCCCTTTATAAACAATGTTAGGATCTTTCTCACCATGCTATGAAACTATATTATCTACAACAAAACTCGAAGTCGCAAGCCTTAGCTTAACAAACTGTAATCTGCTCAGATATCGCGGTCGACCAAACCCTGTAATTACAACAGCAAAATACAATAATGAAGCTATGGTCTACTGCTTAATATTATTTCATTTCTTATAAAATAATATTTTATTTTAATACTGGCATTGAAAAAGCCATGATCGTGTGCCTATATACTAGGTAATCAGATTCAGAATGTATAAAGCGGTTCTGTAGTTATATAATTTATTTCCAAATATACAAGCAAAAAGAGAATTACCTCGTTGTCTTTTTGAAGAGGAGTCAATGCAAGAATTAGCGACTTCACAGTAAGGCACTCTCGCTGCTCAAGTTGCAAACATTTTGAGGCAATACGTACTATTTCAGTCCCATCCTCATTTGAAAACCGCCCTTCCAAATATGATCCGTTAATTCATGAAAGTTCCAGCCTTTTATCAACTCAAGAGCCTGACAGCATACAAGAGATATTGATGTAGGGAAACGGTTGCTAGTAAGTAATTAACTACAACAATCTAATTGACATCTGAGAGTATGAAAATGTGTAAAAAAAAATGAAAGGTACGAACCGAAGTTGGCTGTCCACTCCAAATCTAGCCAAAATTATCAATATTGATAACATGCACGACATGAAATACATATTCTTAAGACTTGAAAACAGTTTACAAAAACAACAAAATTGTACATCATAAACTTAATACTTCACCAATGTGGATATTAGTGAAGCCTCCAAGCTTGGAAATAACATACAATTGTATATAATATGAAACATGACCAGACACACACTAGTGCGCATAAATAATTTGATCCACCCACCAAATTCTTATAATTATGTATTATAAGTAAATAACATCAAGTAGATAAATATAAGATAATATATTTATGTACTTTGATGATAATGGCACATTACTTGCAAAAAAGTAATACGCTAAATTTACACTTAAAAAAATTACAAAAATATTACACTTGAAAATAAACGAGTTAAATATTTACAAGAAATAATGACAATATTCCTATACCATAGGGGAAATATCGTCCACAGTGGCAATGACAGTACAATTGTATCTGGCTTATAAATACCCACTACTCTATTTAAACATTGTTAAGACCTGACAAAAGAATCTACAGTTTAATTTGACTGATGTAGAAGAGGTGACTGAGTTTGATACAATATTTGTATTGTCCGCTGGTATGCTAGCATAGTTTTTCAATCATTACAATTCTCTCCAATGTAATTTGTAACGAATTTCATGCATAATTTAAGATGAAGAAATTCATAAACATAATTTGTTTAACATATCTCTATTTGAGTTTATTGAGAATCAGAATGTGTGTTCGCACAAATGTGTACTTTTTGAGGTATGTTTGTGTATGTGTGTTTGTGTCTATGTACCTATGTGTCTTTGTGTGTGACAAAGGGATGGTAGGAGAGAGAATGAAATGTATAATCATAAATCCATCTAAGAGTAATTCAATTTTGAAAAATTACTCACATAACTAGGTGGAATATGTTTCCCGCTCAATACATCTATTAACAATGTACCAAATCTATATATCACACTTTCTGGTGTGACTCTTCCCGTGCATCAAATGAAAAATAAATGAGAATGTCTGTATGACACGGTAATAAAGAATTATGTAATTTAGCATTTAAATTAATGTTAGACTTAGATTATATTGTGAAATATGTGAAACTGTAAACGTCTAGGAAGTTCATGTCTCAAAGATAAGGTAATTCCATAATAATCAAGGAGACAACTAATGCATGATAAGGTTAGACTCAGTGAATCTAATAACTAAGACAACAGCTCATAATTCATGTTTATCCTATTATTGCACTTGTTATTCACGTGACAGCTGATATATTATTTAGCTCATAATATAAAACAGGTGAAATTCATATAATAAAGAAATACACTGTTCGCTAAAGATAATCATCAGCTGCACACCAATTAATTTGGACAAAAGGTTCTCATAGTAAAATATCTAACGAGAGGAGGCTGATGAGGTTTTCAACAAACTTATTCAGCATATATTTCTTACATTGTTATGGGTTCTATTTGTTTACTGGAAATTCATTTCTAAAATACAAGAATAGAAAGACTTACCGGTTCTTAGATATTCAGGTGGTGTGAATGCCAAATTAGTGTTATAGCTTTTACCATCCCTATTATCCTTCATCAGACTAAAGCATGAAAGTCTTGGATTATAATCCTGTATATTGCTAGTCCAAAATTAGATGTGTAAAGAAATCCAGTAGTATTCTACCATTAGATGTCTTCAAAAAATATTAAGATATTTATTTAACTATAGCATAATTGCTTACTTTTTTTCAGTATTAGTTAATATAAAAGCCCTCATTCAAATGGAAAAAAAAATTAATTAACGTTTCTATTTAGACTAAAAGTTAATTAGCAAGTACTTTCTTAGTTGTTTAAGTGTCAAGCTCTATGCTACATCACAAGTTCCAAAAAAACATAGCCAGCAGTCATAAGTGTGTATTTACAACTTACACACAGTTCAGTATGATTGGTCTTAAGTTTACTAAGTAAGAAGCATAAGATAGGAAATACAGTTCAGTCATCTTATTTGGACTACTACAGTTTAAACATCTATATTACTATTATTTACCATCATGCACTTAATAGTAACCAATGATGTGATGCTAGTAGAAAAAAATTATTTGCTTAATATTCTCCTCACTTTCAATGCTCATTGCTAAATAGTGTTGAGCATGCTTCTGCCTTAACATGCTATTTTACTTCATTTTCTTATATTTGCATCTTGTTCTGAACCATTGGGTACAAAGCATACGCCCACCAAAATAATGAAATTAAACAACAACAACATACATAGTTGGAGGTATGAAACAGTCAGAAGAAAGAGTATTCCTCTCTTACCACTATGATGCAGAACCCAATGTAGTTATATAACATCAGACCCGAGCAAGAAAATATTGAGTTGGCAATAACTGGTTGGAAGAAAGTATTGATAGTATAAGCATACTATCAGAGGAGTAATAGTCTGTAACAAAAAACCATTGGAAATAGGAAAAGTTATTGTAAAAAAAATACATGGATGTAACTATCAAAATAGTGTGATCATAGCAGGATCTAAATATTTATACCAAACAACCATATTGATATTGCATAGCAAGTAACATGTGACATGAACTACATTAAATATGCAGCTGCTATATACACAAGGTCAAAAACTTTTTCATAGCTAACATAAGGTAAGCTCACTATCTTAAAATGTAACTAATACTCCAAAGTTTGGGATAAGCCAACATATAGACGAACTATAATATTCAACCATAGACATAAAGCAATCTTGAATAGGAAATCTACCTTAAATATAAAGTTAATCTTGACATAAACATAGAAAACAACGACCAAAGATCAAGAGGCAACGACTGAATAGAGGAATGAAGGTTTCAAATAGACCGTAAATTTATACCTAACTGTAGCATAGAAGATACTGTGTCGTACAAACCTCTAAGGAGTATTATAGAAATCTAGTCCTAGTTTTGATGACATAACTTGCATAGTTGCATATACTGAGAGGAAGGTACAACGTACCAAATATGATGTTAAAGCATGTATTAATGGTTAAGTTTGATCGGTGATAATGCAACCTAATGCATCTTGGTAATGTTGGCATTTCTGGTAAATGTGATACTTAAGAAATATCTAACACAATATTAGTTATCCTGTAACATATAAATTATCGAGGGTAAGTCCTGAACCAAGCATGCACCGAGTAAAAGCTTTGACCATCACAGGTTAATGTAAAAAAAAATTAAAAAATGCACACCCATTAAATATTACCATAAAATAGCCCCACATTTGTTGTAAAAAGATACATATAACAGTGTTAAGGCTCATACCATGTATGATATTGGACATAATGCAACTTCAAACAACTACTTATGAATCCACTAACCTTTGCTATCTCCAACATAGTTCAAAGTTCCAGAAAACATAGCCAGCAGTCATAAGTGTGTAAGAAGGAACTAAAGTATAATTTAATTACAGGTGGTTTAAGAAGGAGCTAAGGTATAATTTATTATGTGACTGGTCTATATCAAATGGAGGTGGTTTTAATAATGTGTATTGCTGCTAAATGCTAGTTTTTGAATAGTACAAGGCCTTCTGCTTGAAGGATATAGAGTTTGCATTATTGGGTTTCACAGAAGTATCATGGATGCTTTTGTTACAAGGTCACAACGGATTAAACTTGGGTCTAACAGGTGGTATTAGGCCTAAGGCGGCACAAACCCAACAGCAGGATATACCCAAGGTGGAGATAAAGTGCTGACATTATTAAAGAGCACCGCGTGGTGTTTAGCATCAGCTTGGTAAATAACTATTATTTTTACTTACAAAAACATATAGGCAAGCATGGATTATATAGGAAAACATTTATGGCATGAGGATATTGCCATGATCAAGAGTTGATCTTATAACCTGTGATAATGAGCAAAGAAAGCCTGTATATAGATATTGAAGTAGCATAAATAGATGTAGCATAAGCACCTCATTAAGTTGTACATATGCATGTTAACTTCATAATTGTTCCAATTGTGTTTAGATGCATTTGCAGACCGAACATTATTGTCCGTTCATAAAGGTAGATTTGTCATTGGTTTTGGCAAATGGCATATCACAGCTCATTGTTTTGGAACAAAAAATGGGATGTACTATTTTTAGCTTACCAAAATTTCAATGTTAGGCTGACAGTATTTTCATTTAAACTTAAAAGTTTTAAATAGAACATAAGGATGATAATATGTAATCCTAATTGCTAAAGATTGTGTGCGTATACACAACAAGTTTTGTACAGTGAATGGTCATCCAATCAATTCTACCTTATAATCCTTTAACATAGCATGTACACTACAAATCCATCATTGAATTGTGGAGATACATACACAAACACAGTAACTAATCAAAATTTAATGAAAAGGAAATATGGGAAACAGAAACTACCATAAACTGTTCAGGATCTGGCCATGCAGTCTATTTAATCTTTTAACTGTGATCCTCCTTTATGCATTAACCTTCCCTTTATAAACAATGTTAGCAGCTTTCTCACCATGCTCTGAAACTATATCTCTATAACAAAACTCGAAGGCACAAGCCCTAGTTGCTCAAAAGAAAATTCCTAAAATGGAGGCAAATTGTATCCATCGACTCCTTTTTCTTCACTCTCTAAAATAGGAAACATGCATTATATTTGTTTTCTTTTTAAACCAGTATGCTTAGCATAAAAACAAATATCATACACTTACGGAGATCCGGAGCTTCGGGAACATTATCTTTGTATTGCGAACTACAACAGCAATAATTCTGTTTTGAAATGCAAGATCCCATTTAGAACTAATATATTTTTCATAAAATTAGTTCACCTGACAATATCACTTCAAAAGCTAGAGTTATCTACAAGCCAAATAGGGAAAACATAATGATAGTATCGCATGCATCTTAAATCAAAAACAATTTAAAATTTTGACAAACCAAATCGATTTTTTAAACTGTAATTATAATCGCTGGACAAAACAATCAAAAATAGTTTAACTATAATTACTAAACAATTAAAAAAATCAAACCAAATCAAAAACAAAAAAACAAAAGAATAAAATCAAATTATGCCTACCTCAAATCGATGTAGGGTTCTAGACGCACTCCTCAAATTGAATTACGCGCACAATAGCTCGACTTCTTCGAATCGGCTTATCATGGAATTCAGAGCATTTTTGAGAGATGCCGAAGATCGAGAATGTTCAGGGTTTCAATTTAGGGTTATAGATTACTTCGTGGGTTTCGATTTAGGGTTGGAAAATTGAAAATGGGCAAGGTGTTACAGTCTTTTTTGGCTTGGAGGAAAAAAAATATTTGGGAGCGAGATGTTTTGTTTTGGGGCCGCTTTTTGCTAAAGCGTTATGTAACGTAAAATAACAAACCATTAAAATTCAGCAATAATGCTTTAGAGTAACGTGTTATCTAATGGCGCTATTAATAACAAACTTTTTTGTAGTGAATGAACATGGGACAATTAGAGATATGTGATGTAAATAGAGATATGTGATGGAATTGGAAACATGTGATTTGATTAGAGATATGTGATATAATAACTTTGAATAAAATCGGAATGATTGTGATGTATATATTACACTTAAGAAGAGTCTAGATTCTTAGGATATAACAAGTTTGGAACGATTTGTGATTGGTAAGAGAATCCGAAAGAACTGGACGATTCACCAAGGCTAAAGCACCTGGAAAGCTCAATTATCGGAGACTAGAGACAAGAATTTGTTCTTAAGCAAAGCACACCTCTCATTCAAAAGGCGTACTTTGGGGGGCAAGTGTTAACCCAGTTTTTAACCTATCAGAATTCAATAGGATGTAGAACATACGGACTATGCTAGAATAACTCGAGACTCAACCAAAACAACCAAGCGAACTAGTCAATAGGACTCAAGGAAAATCAACCAATAAAATACAAAGTAAATGGATCGCTAGCGGTCCATAGGGAAGCATCATGAGCCGCCCAAACCTCTTGCATTATGATTCATTACCATTTCTAAGCACACTTGTCAAGTTTCATAGCATGCCAAACAATCTAGCACAAAAAGTGAAGACTCATCTGATTCAAGTTGCTTGACCAAAAGTAGCTAATTTAAAATGGACCTAGAGAACTCATACCGAGTCGGATTGACTTGAAATTCTGGAAGAACACTTAAAAGACATAAACGAAGGCTCATAAAAAAATAGGATCATTTGGAGGTTGTTTGATGGATCGCTCGTGACCTAACTAGATGGACCGCTAATGATTCATGTAGATTGGGCCCCACCATCTAAAATTTTTATGGTAGATCCCACACACCTTAGAGAGAGTACTTGCAAAGTTTAGTCTGGTGTTGTAAAGTTTTTTGCAAGTTATGAATGATTCTTCTAGACCAGATGACCCATGAAGACGGATGATCAAACTAACTCTAAACGACTTGATATTTGGATAAGGCACTTAAATAGAAGATAGGCAGGCAACCAAACTAAGATCACTCAAAAATATGCTAAGTGGATGGATAGCTAG
The DNA here is from genome assembly GCA_030737815.1 of Allium fistulosum. Classification (NCBI taxonomy): domain Eukaryota; kingdom Viridiplantae; phylum Streptophyta; class Magnoliopsida; order Asparagales; family Amaryllidaceae; genus Allium; species Allium fistulosum. The sequence continues at coordinate 1,534,141,850 of CM060902.1, forward strand.
CGATCACCCTCAAACTTTCTGAGCTCCTTCGTAGCACCATGTAAAGGTTTCTGGTAGAAAAATATGATATGTTAATGGATGGCTAACGATCTATCCCTTATGGATAGCTAGCGAACCATCAAGATAGGTTAGATCTCCCTCAAACCTTTTGAGCTCCTTTGTAGCACTAAGTAAAGGTTTCTTGTAGAAAAATATGCTAAGTTGATGGGTAGCTAGCGATCCATCCTCTATGGATAGCTAGCGATCAATAGAAATGACTCAGATTGATCTGAGATTTTCGGTGATGACTTGACATAACAAATGGACTCTTCCGCATTTGGACTTCTGGCCCGATACTCACTGAATTCCCCCATAAATACTCACCTACCTACAACTAGAGATGGATCTTTTCCGGGGAAAGAGCCTCCATTACTCTACTGGAATTCCTTCACTTCTTCAACTTTCTTCTCCCTCACAACAGTCATCAAATGGGTTAATGTGATTCTCCAGTCAACCCTTTTACTTAGGACTTATTCTAACTTATTGTAACTTAGATCTAAGGTCTAACTAGTTGATATCCATAGAGATTCAACTAGTATAATCATAATAAAAATTGATTAAAGTGGATGTAGGCCAGAGTCAGCCGAACCACTATAAAAATTCTACGTCTCTTCCTTACTTCTGCTTTTTATTTGTTGTTTATCTGAGAGTTATGCTACTGATTATCTGCACTGGTGCTTTCTCACTCGATCCAGGGTGTTGATCTATTTTTTGGGTTAAGAGATTTCTTATTAAAATCAAAAACAAATAAAATAAAATTCTAAAAATAATTATAAAAATTGTATCATTGAATGTAGGAGGCTTAGATCTTCAAGTTGAGGTGTCTTTGATGGGAGCGCATATCATATCTTAAGGCTCAACAGTGTTCAATAGTTTTTAGAAAAGCTAGGGTTAAGGATTTAAGGAGCTGTGGTCGATGATAGAGGATACAGGGACTTGATTCGAGTTCGTTGTTGAGTATGATAGCTTTGGCCGGAAAATGGTGAGGAGTGGCGGCGATTTGAGAAGTGCGTTCATGCACTATAGCCATGGGTATGGGCGAGGTTGTGATTTTCTATGGCGTGTTGGGTGCTTCGACTGGGTGACGGATGGGAGGAAGGGAAGTAATGGAGTGTGTAGCCGTTTCTGGTTCGTGTTTTAATGGAGAAATAAAAGAGAGATGGAGAAAGAATGGTGCGGCAAATGTGAGGGAAGGAGCATGTTTAGTTGGCCCCATTTTTGAATGAGGAAGATGAGATTATAGGGTGATTAAGGTTAATTATGTAATTAATATATTTAATTACAAGTTTAAAAATTGAAATCTTATCAAAGCAATAATTATTTCATACTAGGTCCAAATCGAATGCGGTCAGTCATGTTAGGCTCGTTTCGGCGATATATTCGCAATTTATCCAGTTTGGTTGAATTTGGAGCAAGTTGAAATTTGGGCTAAAATCGAACATCGTTTGATTTTAGTTCAAATCGGAACACTTCGATGCCAACTGGGATTTCGATCGGTATAACTCACCTTTTTGGATAAATCAGTATGTTATAGTAGATTAAATGTTACTATTTGTGTTTGGCTAAAATTATTGGCTATTTAGTTAAAATACCCGCTTTTAACGCGATTGGCATTAAAAATAGAATACAGGAAAAAGTGATGAGAAATCTGCATTTCTCACTGTAGTGATTAATAATTTCCAGTTATTTACCGGTTGACTTATTTCAGTTATATATCTGTGATATAGATTGTTAAATGCTAGAATTTGACTACTTGGCCATATTGGATGTGGCACCGACATATGTGAAAATTGAACCCTTTTAGTAGAAAAGGGCAGTTATAGCATTTTAATTGCTATATTGACTATGGGCCTCGATTTAGCATTCTGGAATACTATTAATTGTTGATTTGGTTTGGAAATGATTTTTGATTTGGGAATTGATATCAAATCCGACTGTTTGGGAATTCCTATGATATTTTAATTTAATGAGTTTTAAAACTTTTATATTCTATTTCAAATTTCTTTATTTATTCTTTATAATATATATATATATATATATTTAAGTAAATGTTTTAGATAATTATTTTGGAAGTATTGGTTTTTATAGAAATTATAATAATAATAATATTTTTTTAAAAGAAAATTTAAAAAGGATTAGCTTTATTTTAAAAGGGGGATTTTGTGGTTTAAAAGGAGATATAAATATTTGGAATAATATTTATAAATCGCTTGTATAAATAGGATATAAAGGGATTGTTTCATAAATATTATTTTATAATGAAGAATAGTTTTATAAATAGTGTTTTATAAATAAAAGAATGATTTTATAAAATAATATCTTATAAATAGTGAAATGTCATCATTTTGATAAATTGGAGAAACATACGCCATTCAGGAATTTATTGAGATATTTTTGTAATAGAGATTTGATGTTTCCAAATTGACCTTCTTAGTTATGGTGGTGGGGAACATTTCTTTCCCTACTTAACACCGATGGAATAGTGTTTGGTTTATTATTATCTCTGTTTTAAATGACTTTGTTTTAACCCAATTTTAAGTGTAGTTTTGAAATGAAAATCTTTCTTAAGATTTATAAATATACTTATACCAATGAGATAAGTATATGAGTATATTTTCTAAGTATCGAAAATGCAGTGTTTTGTGAATACACTTATACTGTTAAAATAAGTATACTGGAAGATTTTCCTAAGTTTTAAAATGAATTGGTTTGTGAATATAATTATGAAGTTGAGATATGTATATGAATATTTTCAAAGTAGTTTCAAATTAATGAAAAGATTAATTTAAAAGGCCCAGAGTCATTTTGTGCTTAACCAATGTCATTTCCCTTAGGGATCTATAACCTTTGATTGAATTGTTTGTTTACTTAATAGTTAAATAACTGACTATCAGATCTTGGCCAAAAATATAACTTTGGAAATATCTGGGAGAAATATGTGAGTTATATGGCATAGGCATCTCCGATGATGCTGACTCGTGCATATAAATCTCGTCTCGTTCTCCTAGGATAACGGATAAGGAGATCCATCCACTTAAACAGTTAGAGGGTGATCTCCGCTGTTATCTTGTCTGTCTATTTTCGAAAGAACCGGAGTTGAGTTTACAGAAAAATATTGAATGTTGATTCAAAGAGACCAGGATTGGATAAATATGAATAATCCGGAAACCACTTCGATCCAACTCAAGCGACATTAAAGTATCTTAAAGATGATGGGATCGAAGATGGAGTCCTTTGAAGTGCAAAGGCTACTTGCTACTAATCCTGAGGGTGATTCCAATATGGATGTAGTAGAAGAAGTGTCTTTGGTTTGTTCATATCATGAACAACTTGTATGGATGAATGTTGGCACTGCATTCTTGCCTAGAGGGCAGTGCTAGCATTCCAAGTGGGTTTTCTATATAAAAGGTAAAACGTAGTCTCTAGACTCATCAACTAGAATGACTAAAACAGAGGATATGCAGCAAAACTAAGTGGGTTGCTCCCATTAGGGTGTATCATCACTTTTCTAGATATGCATTCATTTTATGGATTTGGTTAGAGCTCTCGGTAATGGTTGCAAAGCAACCGGGTGATGATATATTCTGTACTATCCAGGAAGGGGTAAGCTGGTCCTACGAGAAGGGGTGCAAGATGTTCTTGTTGACCTCGGTATATTTTTTCTAGGGGTGTACTGTGGCAGGCAGTACCCCATTAGCCTGGTCATTGATGGAATCCGTTCTTCAATACGTGCCTTTGCGATTTCAGTTATAAACCTACTATGCTAGAATTTAATTAATGTAACAATTTCGGCTATGATTAATATGTATTTATACCTTAAACACTATTATAATATCAAAGAATTTCTTATAAAAATGTTTTGGTTGTCGTAAGGTAGAAAACCGTCCGTGTTTATGTGTGACATAGTCTTACGAGATACCTTTATTTTGAAAGGTATTTTATAACTTTAAATTCCAATTGAGGTGTGTTGCTCACGCTGGTTTATGAGACTAATTCAGGCATTGTTTTCTTATAATGCTCGGGTCAGACCGAGCATATTTACAAATCTATTTTGGATGTTTTGGATCTTTCATAAGACGTGCTAGATGCCTCCAAGATGTATTCAGATATATTCTTTTTCCACTGCATTGCTTATTTATTTTTATCAGCATTGTGAGGATAGGTTATTATAACTGTTCAGGCTGAGGATTAGTTGAATAGTGTACTCTGATTGGATGTATGTATATTATTGTTTTCTTTTTTTCGTAAAGATCTATTTCATATTATATGTTATCCATCATGTTGTGAGATTCTATTTTGTTTTTCCTTTCTTTTTTCCCAACAGTCCGTCTTTCTGGCACTCGAATGCTTGGCAAACACCATGGATGTATTAGTGTCGACTTTTGAGGATCGAAAAGGTTGGTCGTTACACGTGGTATTAGAGCTTAGGTTGAGCTAACACTTAGGCTTTGGTGGGGATTAACTCATTTGAGATAGGGTAAGCAGGACCCTAGAATGAGTTTGAGTGTATTATATGTATGAGCGCGTATTTTTAGTGATATAAAAATGTTTTATATTATGTTGATTTATCGGTTGAATGGTTTATGAATTCTGGTCGGTACAGAAGAAACAACTGTACCGATAGGCTTTTCTAAACTCTTAAAATAAGGTAATCCGACACGGTATTGTTTTGAAAATTAGTAAATAAAATAATTTTATCTAAATTATATATTATGTATGAAAAGAATAATTTTCAGATGTTATTATAGTTATATATGGTGTGTTTGGTTGTTAGGGAATGGTAATATTTAATTATTATCATTTATTTTTGATTAGTTATGCTCAGATAGTTCATCAGCATTTATTGCTTTGGTTAAATTAAAAGCAAACACCTATGAATTCAGTTTCATGACTTGATATAAGACATTTGGTGTTAAGGTTGGATTAAAATTTAATTTTAATAAAGTTGTTTATTAAATTCTAAATAAAGATAAGCAATTGTGCATTGATCTTATATAGGAAGTGAATTTATAAAATGTGAATTCTAAAGTATTGTTTATAATAAAAAGGATTTAAACTAAGAATTTGAGAACTTAAATCCCGGTGTTTTCGAAAATTGTTTTTCAAGTTTTTAGAAAAAATAATAATAGTACTATTTTGGAAGTATTTTGACTAGAAATATTTTTGAAAATAAAAAATTTGATTTTGAAAAGAGATAAAAAGCACTGAACTCACTTCAGTCGTTGGAAAATAGTCCTGGTGATGACTACAACATCATCAGTATTCATTTTCGAGTTTCTAAGTGAGGAATTGCTACCAAAATAGAATTAGTTGTCGAGTTGTTTTTGGTAAAAAAATGTTTTTTATAATTCCAAAAGAATGATTTGATATACAAAGAAAATATGTGTATTATTATTTCAAAAATCGACTTGAAATAAAAACTGGGTGTTTAGTTCTTGAATTTTCAGTTGACTTATGTATTCTATCCATTTGGATAGTTTTATTTGTGCATCTATGTTTGAGATGTTGTTTTGTAATTTTCATGTGTTAAAAATGAAAATGAAATTTCTGACAATTTTGGATAGTCGGAAACTTCCAAGTTGATTGAGAAAATTTTTTGTAAAAATTTATTGGACATCTTAGTTAAGTAAAACAAAATCTGAATTTTGTATATATAATTATAGGATGTAGAATGGTATGATATGAATATGAACTTGAGTTTTAAAGTAGAAATCGAACAAAAGTTGTGAATTCTAAAATGTTTATAATAAACTTAAGTAACATTTTTATAAAATGGTTCATAAGTGAAATTAGTATTAAGAGGGAATTATACGAAACGTAATTATGAATGTGAATAAAAAGTAAGTGGTCTAATTTAGAAACCAATTGAATAAGTACGTAAGTTGTACGTAGATCATTTTATTGGCATAACCGATTTTGATCCAAATTCGAGTGCACGGTTTCGTGATAATTTACATCGGTCCGAATTAGGATTTTTCACTTGATTCTTGACGACGAACACTTGATATGGATTTTTGATTTGATTCTGAAGTTTTCTATCATAATATATGGCTATGTAAGGAGAATGGAGGTTTCTAATCAAGGAACCAAATCGGAGTCCATACTAGAGTGGTCGAGTGAGAAATACTAGTTTGAAAATGAAATTGTGTTATCAAGTGAACGATCGAATTTAATATTGCATATGGATAATATATGCGGATCTTACGGGCTTTATTATAATTTTATGTTTGACATTAGAAATACAAATTTTATGGATATAAATTATTTGGTTGGATATTATGTGTAAGTGAGATGCAGGTTCATGGAAGCAAAGGCTAGTTGATGCTTTTGGTTTCTTAAGTAGAGTTATTTGCTCGACAAATAAGTACATGTTTATATTGTTGTTTGGTTTGATGATTTTATGATCCAGATATGGGAGGCCGCTTGACTTTTGTTTTCTTTTCTTGGTTTGGGCGCAGCAGCGATTTGCAGTTGTTCCGATCGAATTGCGAAAAGAAGAAGCTACCGAAATTTTCGGTGATTTTAAGGACTTAGAAATTTAAATAATCCAATTCAAATAATTGGTTTTGAAAAGTTTAACGGGTTGAAGACAGTTTTCTTACTTTGGGAATTTTAAGGACGAAATTCTTTTAAGGGGGGAAGAATGCGACGATCTGGAATTTTAGTTGTTTGATTTTGAATATTTAATTCATTTTAAATATTGAATTTTTTTTTAAAAAGTTAAATAATTTAAAATTCAATTTTAGGGATTTATTTGAAGATGTGAATAGTGTTTCAGATAACTGGGTTTTTAATTGAATAGTGATTTAATGGACTTATTTAACTTCTTTTGATTAATAAATAATAACGTTGAATTCAATTGTAAATTCATTTACAGTAAAAAATTATTCGAATAATTTATCAGGAAATTTATTATTACTTTTACGAATCGATTTTTAGTGATGTATTTTTCATTTAATTTATTTGACTTTTCCAAAAAAATTAATTTGGAAAATACTGAAAATTTTCATCCGATAATTTATTGACAAAAGATAGTGTTTTTGTGATTTTTCAGAATCCTATAACCAGTGTATATTATTATTGTTTTGGAGTTGCATCGCTATTCTAAGTGCGACTGTATTTTAGTTTTATCATTCGTAGCACATGCGAATAAAAATCTATGCGGCGAAATGCCATAAAACTAAAATTATGTATATGCTAACACTTAGAAAAATTAGATCTTTGCTCACTCTCTCACTACCCTTGTACTATTTTATTAGTTTTAAAAGAAAACTAGATATGTTTTCTTATTAAAATAAAAAAAAATAAAAAAAATCTAAAAATTATAAAAATGTATCTTTAAATGTAGGAGGCTTAAATTTACAAAATGAGGTATGTTTGATGGGGTGCATATCATTTCTTAAGGCTCAGCAGTGTTCGACACTTTTCAGAGGAGTTAGGGTTAAGGATTTAAGGAGTTGTGGTCAATGATATAGGATACGAAGACTTGATTCGAGTTCGTGGTGGAGTATGGCAGCGTTGGCAAGAAAATGGTGAGGAGCGAAGACTATTTGGGAAGTGCATTCGTGCACTATAGCCGCGGGTATGGGCCAGGTCGTGATTTTTTATGGCGTGTCGGGTGCTTCGACTGGGTGATGGACGGGAAGAGGGGAAGTAGTGGAGTGTGTAGCCGCTTCCGGCTCGTGTTTTAATAGACCAATGAGGGATGGATGGAGGAAGAATGGTGCGGCAATGGTGAGGGAAGGAGCAGGTTTAGGTGGCCTCATTTTTGAATGAGGAAGATGAGATTATAGGGTGATTGAGGTTAATTATGTAATTAATATATTTAATTACAAGTTTAAAAATCAAAATCTTGTAAACTCAATAATTATTTCATACTAGGTCCAAATCGAACGCAGTCAATCATGTTAGGCTCATTTCGACGATATCTTTGTGATGGAACTGGTTTGGTTGAATTTGGAGCAAGTTGAAATTTGGGCTAAAATTGGAAACGCTTTAACGCCAACTGGAATTTCGGTGAGTATAACTCACCATTTTGGATAAATCAGTATGTTATAGTAGATTAAATTTTACTTATTTTTATTGGTTGAAATTATTGTTTGTTCGGTCAAAATACACGCTTTTAAAACGATTGGCATTTAAAGTAGAAATATAGGAAAAACTGATGAGAAATCCAGATTTCTCACCGTATTGATTTATATTTTTCAGTTATTTACCTGTTGATTTATTTCAGTTATATATCTATGATATAGATTGTTTAATGCTAAAATTTGGTTATCTAGCCATATTGGATGTGACACCAACATATGTGAAAATTGAAACTTTTTAGTAGCAAAGAGTAGTTATAGCATTTGTTAAGTGCTATAGTGACTATGAGCCTCGATTTAGTATTTTGGAATGCTGCTAATTATTGATTTGGTTTGGAAATGATTTTTGACTTAGGAATTGATTTCAAATTTGACTGTTTTGGAATTTCTATGATATTCTAATTTAATGAGTTTTAAAACTTTTCTATTCTACTTCAAATTTCTTTATTTATTCTTTCTAAGATATATATATATATATATATATACACACACACACACACACACACACACACATATAGTTAAGCCCATTTTTTAAATAATACATTTGGAAGTATTTGTTTTTATAGAAATTATTATAATAATAATATTTATTTTTAAAGGAAAATTTAAAACGGATTAGCCTTATTTTTAAAAAGGGGATTTTGCGGTTTTAAAGGAGATATAAATATTTGGAATAATATTTATAATTGTTTGTATAAATGGAATATAACGGGAGAGCTTTATAAATATTATTTTATAAATGAATAATAGTTTTATTAAATAGCGTTTATAAATAAAAGAATAATTTTATAGAATAATATCCTACAAATAAGGAATTGTCATCATTTTGATAAATTGGAGGAATAAATGCCATTTTTGAATTTATTGAAATATATGAAATGATCGTGTTATGGAAACTATATAAGTTTTATAATTATACTTTGGAATTGTTTTTATATTTGGGTTTTGGTGTTATATTTGGAGTTTTGTTATAAAAAGGGGTTTGTAATTATATTAGAAAATTTATAAAAAGAATTTTGTAAATGAATTTCGGAGTTTTATAAAAGAGTTGCAAAGTTGGAAATTTATAAAATAAGTTTAAAAATGGTATTTTATAAAAAAAAGGATTATATAAAGGATTTTATAAATAATATAAAAGATGATTTTAAAGGAGGTATTTATTAAATTAGGAATTTATAAAGGAAGCTGAAATTTTGTTCTAAATATAAAGAAATTTATAAACAATATTTTGTGAAAGGAATTCCATAAATGAATTTTTAGCTTGTATTTATAAAAATGGGAATATTTTATAAAAGAAATATTTTTGTAATAGAGATTTGATTTTTCCAAATTGACCTTCTTAGTTATGGTGGTAGGGAACCTTCCTTTCCCTACTTAACATCGACGGAATAGTGTTTGGGTTATTGTTATCTCTGTTTTAAACGACTTTGTTTTAACCCAATTTTAGCGTGGTTTTGAAATTAAAATCTTTCTTAAGATTTATAAATATACTTATAGCAATGAGGTAAGCATATGAGTATATTTTCTAAGTATCGAAAATGTAGTGTTTTGTGAATACACTTATACTGTTAAAATAAGTATATGGGAAGATTTTCCTAAGTTTTAAAATGAAATTGTTTGTGAATATACTTATGCAGTTGAGATAAGTATATGAATATTTTCAAAGTAGTTTTAAATTAATGAAAAAATTAATTTAAGAAGGAAAGAGTTGCTTTGTGCTTAACCAATGTTATTTCCCTTAGGGTTCTATAACCTCTAGTTGAATTGTTTGTTTACTTGATAGTTAAACGACTATCAAATCTTGGCCAAAAATATAACTCTGGAAATATCTAGGAGAAATACGTGAGTTATATGGCACAGTCATCTCCGATGATGCTGAACCGTGCGTATAAATCTCGTCTTGTTCTCCGAGGACAACGGATAAGGAGATCCATCCACTTAAACGGTTAGGGGTGATCCTTGCTCTTATCTTGTTTGTCTATTTGCGAAAGAACCGGAATTAGGTTTACCGAAAACAATCGAATGTTGGTTTGAAGAGACCTGTAACGACGTAGAATTTCAGTCATTTGAATTGGAATATTTAATTGATTTTAAATATTGAAAAGTTAATTTAATAAGTTAAATAACTTGAATTTCGGATATAGCGATTTATTTGATAATTAAATGGTTAAATTTAAATAATTGAAATTGTTTAAATAATTGAATCTTGAATTTAATGTGAACAAAAATGATTTCGAAAGTTGATTTCAAATCTATTTGAATAAGAAGGAAGATAGTAAACTTTTAAATTGGATTTAAAAGTGATTAAACTGATTTTGAAAATTACCCGCTTTAATTAATGTGTAAAAATAGTTCTGGGGCACTGTCTGGGGTTCCAACGAAACTAGTTTTATCGGATCCGTAATAGGGAATTATTATATGCTGACGAATTTTGTGACGATCAGACGTATCGTTTGGTCTTGCGAGTTTGAAACGCTTAGAAATTAATTAAAGGAATTTAAATTAATATAATTCGATTTGAAAAGTTAACTTCTGTATATGATAGAATTGACTTCCGATATATATTCCATTATGTTTGGAATAGAGGTATAATATATAGAACGCCAGGTGGCACGCATCATTTGGAGTTCGAAATTTTCATGGATGAATAGTGCCACGAAAATTTTCTATATAAGGCCATCCATTCCTTTCATTTGCAACCAAACCCTAAACCTAATTTTCAGCCGCCATTAAAACATAACCAAATTGAATGGCCATAGTTCATCGGTGCCTCTAGAGGCCGAATTGGCCAACGATTTCAAATAATAAAATGTAGAGCTCGACTATACAGAGCTATCTACTGGTTGGATCATCGAATTGTCGACCACGGCAGCAGTAAAACTCGTTAAAACAAGCAGCATTTTTTGGGTTCACTGTGGGGTTTTGAGTGAAGGAGTTCGCGCGGTGCGCGAGTGACAGCGGCGTGCGGCGGAGGATGGCAGGGTGAGGCAGAGCAGTGATCGGCGGTTGGTGGTTCGATGATCGATCGAATGATTCGAAAAAAAAGAAAAAAAAGAAAGAAAAGGAAATGCGTGACCTGGTATTTGCGTGATAAAGATAGCGTGAGGAGGGAGATAGGTTAAAGTTTAAATTTTTAATCTATATTTAAGTTAGTTTCCAATTTAATTATTTCAAACGATTGTTGATTCATAACTCTTTCATATGAGGTCCAAATCGAGCGAGACAAGTTGCGTTGCATACGTAGCAGTGAGTACTCGCTATAGTGTTGGATTAGATGGATTCGGAGCTAGTGGAAATTTCGGGTTAAATTGAACGATCGTTCAATTTAATCTGTGACGCCCCACCTCTATACCCACGCTAACCAAGAACACTACGATGCAGTGCTGTCAATTAGCACGGAGAATAAGGCTGTGGAGGAGTGACCATCCATGTAACTTCTTTGTGCGAGCACCGATATGTCAGATAGAATAGAATGCATATCTTTTAAAGAGGAAATCCGACATACCGATACAAACACAAAGCTATCACACGGTGGCTATATATAATCTTCGGAAACAAACATAGAAATAATCATAACATAAATCAGTCACAGACATCCATATCACAAAGGCGGAAGAAGATATGAATAAATATATAACACATGAAAGTGTACATCAGAGTAGTGGTCGGAAAGATCCACGATAATACAAAAGAATAGCATCACGTGCTATACAAAAGAATAAGTACGCAACATAGAGTCTATATCTTAAATGTGTACATCCAAAAACTACTAATCTATGTAGTTAGCCAAAAGTCAGAATAATCCTGAAGAGAAGTCAAGCAGAAGCACCTGTAGCATCTCGGTCTGACCCGAGTATTATTTATAAGAAAATAATAAACGGATCAGTCTAGCTATAAATATCAGATGATATGGTATAAAGTAAAAGACATGGCATGAACATGTAATAACCATAATGGCATACTACTATAAGTATGTAATTGAAAATCAACAAGAGATTAATCAATATCACAAGAATCTTCTCAAAGATAAAATAGGGTATCATACCCTAAACTTGTATCCATAACAAGTCAATGACACATGAATTCACCAATGCACAAAAATTGATATCATATCAATGAAAATCATGAAAAGTGGTGAAGCACAAATTCCAGAAATCAACACCAGAATCCAGAAATCACATAAAAAGGGGGAAAAGGCCTAACACATGAACGGGAGTATGCAAACTCACCAACGCGTGAAACACATAAACGAGAAGCTATCTCATGGAAGCTATCCATTAAATTTCCACACAGAAATGGCCCGAAGACCATGGGGTTTCCACACAGAAATGGCCCGAAGACCATGGGGTGCTACCCCATATATGTGATGGCGAAACATCACAAAAGCGGGGTCTAGTCTCCCTCGCAGACAAAGAGACATCGCTCAATCGCTAGTCTAAATCACAAAAATGATCATCATGATCATTAGGAAGTGTCAATTACACTAAGCCAGTAAATATATGAGTTTAGCTTCATGTCCCATAACCACTAGCTTAACTTAAATATTTACGAACAAACTGTAGATCTTCACTAGGAAATCGTCACAAAAGGGTTCAATCGAACAAGTCCAAGAGCTAACCGACGAAGTGAACGCAAGCGTTTCATACCACTCGTTTTACTAAGTCGTTTAATTCGATTTCTCATCCGAGTGAAGTAAAGGCTTGTATATACTAATAGATTGGAAAACGGTTTAGGAAAAAGAGCTTTGTAATAAAATAGAGTTGAAATCGCTTTGATGAAAGAGTTTTGATATTTACTACTAGTATTGAAACCTTCATATTTTTAAAGTGAAAAATCACAAAAATGATTGTAGAAACAATCTATCACAAAAATTCACATTCGAAGACGTGAACAAAATCCAAGGAAATCAGGTCAAATTGCATCAAAGTGGAAGTTCTGTTGAATGTTTTTCAGATAAGATCTCCTACGGAGGGGGGGTCCAGGGGGGTGGCAACCCCCTAGGTGGGGGTGCGGGGCAACGCCCCGTCCAAAACGGTACGACCTAGTGAAGGCAAGCAACCTAGAGGTGTTCGCGAGTTAGCAGAAGCGAGCGACCTAAGAGAGGCGAGCGACTTAAGGGACTCGCGACCTAACAAGGTAATAAGGTCGAGCGACCTACGACCTAACGAGGTAAAGGCCTAACGACCTAGTGAAACATGCGACCTAACATTAAATAGGTCGAACGACCTAAGGGTTAACTCGCGAGCGACCTAACTCATAGCCGAGCTAAACAGTGAAACGGCAAAACAGGGGCGAGCGACCTAACAGAGGTACGCGACTTAAGGTGGTTCGCGACCTAAGGGTACGCGACCTAACGTGGTTCGCGACCTAAGGGGTACGCAACCTAAAGCTCGCGACCTAAAGACGAACGACCTAAGTATTCAAGGCAGAACGACCTAATGGTTGCGACCTAAAGGCGAGCGACCTAAGAGATACGCGATCTAAAACCACACGACCTAAGGACACGCGACTTAAAACTCGCGACCTAAGGACACGCGACCTAAAACTCGCGACCTATCGCTGTAAAGGCCAACGACCTAAAGACTAAGCCGAGCGACCTATCGACTTATAGGCCAAGCGACCTTCGACTTATACTGGGACGAGCGACCTAAAGCTTGCCGAGTGATAGTAGGTCGGAAACGACCTAAGGCCATGCAAGCTAACATTCCAGGGCGACCTAGAGTTTTCCGAGTGATAGTAGGTCGGAAACGACCTAAGGCCATGCGAGCTAACATTCCAGAGCGACCTAGTGCCAGAAAATCACCAAAAACACTGAAAATCGGGGCTTTTCGCCAATCCAATCCAAACCAAAAGCAAATGTTCATAGAAATGCGATAGGGAATCATTCCCAATAGTCCAATGATAGTTATAGTCAAGATGTGAGATTAAAAATCTCACCTTTTCACGGAATTTGATGAAGATGAAGCTCGGGAGCAAAGCAAAGATCAACCACAAGCTTGAATCAATGTCTTCACTTTGAATTTGGAGTTAGATGTTGAATTTGCTAAAGAACTTGAGCTTGGAATTTTAATTTCTCATTCCCTCCACCATTTTTGATAAAGCTTGAAGTGTTTGATGAAGTGGTGAAGAGGAGAGGGGGTTGGGACTGAGTTAACAAATGGTTCAGCCCAAACCAAAGCTCCAAGCAAAAAGTGACGAAAATTTCACTATCTCCAAACATATCGAAGTTTACACTCAAAAAGATCGCAAACATCATTTTGAACTCAATGGAGGTGGTCTCGAGTCCTAATTTGACCGTATGCAAAAAGTAGGTTTTCGGACTAACAGCCAACTAACGATAAAATATTTAAATAAACGATTTAAATATAAAATTAATAAATATGCGGGTTGTTACATACTCCCCTCCTTAAAGAAATTGCGTCCTCGCAATATATAAGATGGAAATAAAAAGTAACAACTATAAAAGCATATTAACACCAAAAAGAAATTTGAAATAAGAAGTTCACCATAAAGAGCATGAGAAAGTAAGTCCGGATGTGTTCGCTTGATGAATTCTCTAGATTCCCCAGGAGAAGTCCTTGGGATTTGAGAACCATAGAACTCATACAAAAAGAATATCTTTATTTTCGAAGACGTTTGACTTCCGAAGCAATAATACGAATAGGATGCTGCTCAAAAGTTAAATTAGGTGAAACTTCAGTTTCTTCCACAACGCCAGACTCAAGAATATAAAAATCGGAATCTCAAAAGCATTTCCATAATCGAGAAACATGAAACATGTTACGAATAGCAGAAAATTTGAGCCGGTAATAAAAGGCGATACGTCATGGATTCACTAGGTCCAGTGATAGGAAATGGCCCAATATATTGAGGTGCTAACTTTCCCGATCGACTGAAACGTAAAACACCGTTAATAGGTGAAACATGAATAAAAATCTAGACCTAAAACCAGCTTCTCACCGGCCTCAAGCCAACAAGAAGGGGATCGGCATGGCCTTCCGTACAGTGCCTCGAAAGGTGCCATACCCATACTAGATTAGAAGCGATTATTATAGGAAAATTCAACGAGTGAAATATGATCTTCCCAACTTCCACCGAAATCAAGCACACAAGCATGAAGAAGATATTCAAGAGTTTGATTCACACGCTCAGTTTGTCCATCGGACTGGGGGTGATAAGCGGTGTTAAAAATCTCGAAGACTTTCCCAAAATCCTCTATTAAACAATGGATCGCAATTGCTAACAATAGAAGTAGGGACACCATGCAATTTACCAATTTCCTTGATAAAGAGTTTGGCCAAAAGAGAAACGGTTCGGTTAGACCGAACAGAAATAAATGGGCGGATATAGTAAGTCTGTCAACTATCACCCATAAGCTATCATGACCCGAACAAGAACGGGAAAGGCCATAACTAAAATCCATGGAAATTTGATCCCACTTCCAAATTAAAATTTCTAAAGGTTGCAATAACCTACCATGCCTTTGTGAAGTTGGCAAGTCATGCAACACTTAACAAAGTTAGCAATAACAGATTTTATTCACTCCCAAAAATAAAGCCGCCTCACCTCAGCGTACATTTTACTACTACCGAGATGAATGGTAAATTCAGAATGATGAGAATCTTCTAAAGTATCTTTACGAAGATCACTAATATTTGGTACGTTAAGTCTACCAAATTTACAAATGCCGCCACGAAAATCAATATCGAAGTCTTTCAACTTTCAATATTAATTTTATCCCTACAACTTTGGCTAAGAAGAGCCAATTCGGGATCTAGTCTTAGAGCTTCAAGTTTGCAGTCTAAAAGAGAAGGGTGAGCCTCAAGACTTCATAAAACAAGAGATAAACATGAATTAGAACTCACGATCTCGAATCTCACGAGTGGAGGAAATCTCGAGATCATTCCATTCGGATATCATCAAAGAAATAACTGCCTGCCGCTTGAGACTAAGGGTATTGGCAACACGGTTTCCCTTTCTGGGGTATAAAGGATATCAAGATCATAAGATACAAGGGATTCGAGCCAATGTGGTTGACACAAATTAAATTCCTTATGAGAAAATAGATATCCCAATAATTTATAATCGAGGTGGAGAACAAATTTCTTCCCCAGGATGTTGATGCCAAAATTGGAAAGCAAAATCAATAGCCGCGAGTACTAGATCATAAGATACCTAGCCTCGATCGGCTTTTAGAATTTAGAAGCACAAGTGATTGCGCACTCTCTTTTGCAAGAGAATGGCATCCAAACCAATATGATTAGCATTGGTACAAAAGATAAAGTTTTTGGTTCCCTTCGGGAATCACAAGGATAAGAGTACCGAAAAGAAAGAATTCAATCTTCTTTCCCGAAAAGCTAAAACTTTCAAAATCACAATTACCCTTTTTAGACAAATTTACATTTTACAAGTCAATTTATTGTGTCCGACTATCTCATCAAAGCGTTTAGGAAATCCCTATCGATCATGTTGATCAAGCGCATCGACCAGAATTCTTAAAACACTAAATGGGCAATACAACACAAAATCATCTTCTATATGATGAAAATATCTCTTAAAAGTTTTGAGAATATTCTTTGCTTGTTTAATTAGAAATCAAATTGTACTTATGAATAAATCTTATGAAAAAGATTTGCAAAATTTTAAATTTCTATTTTCACCCACAATTAATACATACAAGAATGGAATTATTGAGATATTCATAGAATACTCAATTTATAAATTGGATGGAATAAGCTAGATAAACCGAATGACATAATAAGTCATTCATAAGAAGCATAACGAGTGCGGAATGTGGTAAGCGGAATGCTACTCCCGCAACTCCTAGCTAATGAAATCCGGGGGCAAGGTCAAACTGGAAGGGCCTTAACACCACTTAAAAGATTGCTTAGGTGATGATCCTAAGACTAGCTCAAAGATTCCGGAAAATTCACAACTTCTCAATTAAGAGAAATAATCCTTTACTCAACATGTGAGCTTAAAGAATAAGATGATGCCATTAATTTGGAATCGAAATCACAAGGGCAAAATATGAATCTGCATAACAGATTAAAAATGTCGAAAATGAATAGTCCATACCAAAAAATAGGATATGGACCTCACAATGATGAAGCCAATCCTTTCACGCAAATCAATTCCGAAACCTAAACAACGCATAACATGCAAATCGGTTCGGAAAGAAAAATCACATGAAATAATTTCGACATCAATAAAAAGCAAATTGAGTGTTGCGGATTCACCAACCGGATACGCAATTCTCAAAGAAGTCATCAATCCCAAAATGTTTTTAGAGAAAAAGAATCAACAAGTTCTTTTGATATAAAAAGGATAAGATGAACCCATATCGAAAAGATCTCGAATAGGGTAATCACAAAACAAGTGCAATCAAGGATTAAATAAGAAATACCTTGACCAAGAGAAGGGTTGCTAGGGGCTTGCAGCTTTTCCTCTCTCCTACTATGAAGTTTGGGACACACAGAAATATGATGACTTGAACTTTTGCAATAGCGACAATAGAGGGGTTGCTGACACTCCTTGGCATAGTGGTCCGTGGAACCACAATTGAAGCATTGTTTCCGACTAGCGGTAAGAGTATCAACTATCAGAGTTTCTTGTTCCACTTCCTTCTTTCTTTGAAGTTTGGAACAGGAAGACATAAAATGGTCCGCACCTTTACAATAGCGGCAAGAGATAGGTCTAGAACACTTATTTATATGGTGGTCCCTAGAATCACAATTGTAGCATCTTCCAAGATTAGGGATTGGAGTCTTTGCTACCAAAGTAGGTTGCTTCACTTTCTTATCGGGATAAGGGCTTTTGAACTTAATGTGCCTCTTCTTGGAAATCCCAGTATCACTATCAATTCCCTTATCAGCCTCTTCATGTCGAAGAGTGATATCCACAAGTTGATTGAAAGGAACTTCAAGTTTCAAAGGTAAAACCATTTCGGGGCTCTTACCCAAAGCACAGATAAACCTTTAATTCTTAGCAAGATCCAAAAGTTGTTGGGTAGACATGAATACGCCATCCAGAGAAGGACTATTGGATTGACTAGCGCTAGGACTGCCAGAATTAACCATCTCTTCTTCTTTAAGAAAGGAGGAAGATGAAAAAGGTTATTCTCAGAATGACTATCAAGCAATCTTGATAGATAAAACAAGGAATCATAAAAGAAAATAGGATGAATCGGTACGAAGACACGAATTAATCCTAAGTTACAACTCCTAAGCAGGACTTAGGACGATGATCCTTGTTAAGTTATTCTACATTGTTCCAAAGTTTGGCTCTGATACCAAGCTGTAACGCCCCACCTCTATACCCACGCTAACCAAGAACACTACAATGCAGTGCTGTCAATTAGCATGGAGAATAAGGCTGTGGAGGAGCGACCATCCATGTAACTTCTTTGTGCGAGCACCGATATGTCAGATAGAATAGAATGCATATCTTTTAAAGAGGAAATCCGACATACCGATACAAACAGAAAGCTATCACACGGTGGCTATATATAATCTTCGGAAACAAACATAGAAATAATCATAACATAAATCAGTCACAGACATCCATATCACAAAGGCGGAAGAAGATATGAATAAATATATAACACATGAAACTGTACATCAGAGTAGTGGTCGGAAAGATCCACGATAATAAAAAAGAATAACATCACGTGCTATACAAAAGAATAAGTACGCAACATAGAGTCTATATCTCAAATGTGTACATCCAAAAACTACTAATATATGTAGTTAGCCAAAAGTCAGAATAATCCTGAAGAGAAGTCAAGCAGAAGCACCTGTAGCATCTCGGCCTGACCCGAGTATTATTTATAAGAAAATAATAAACGGATCAGTCTAGCTATAAATATCAGATGATATGGTATAAAGTAAAAGACATGGCATGAACATGTAATAACCATAATGGCATACTACTATAAGTATGTAATTGAAAATCAACAAGAGATTAATCAATATCACAAGAATCTTCTCAAAGATAAAATAGGGTATCATACCCTAAACTTGTATCCATAACAAGTCAATGACACATGAATTCACCAATGCACAAAAATTGATATCATATCAATGAAAATCATGAAAAGTGGTGAAGCACAAATTCCAGAAATCAACACCAGAATCCAGAAATCACATAAAAAGGGGGAAAAGGCCTAACACATGAACGGGAGTATGCAAACTCACCAACGCGTGAAACACATAAACGAGAAGCTATCTCATGGAAGCTATCCATTAAATTTCCACACAGAAATGGCCCGAAGACCATGGGGTTTCCACACAGAAATGGCCCGAAGACCATGGGGTGCTACCCCATATATGTGATGGCGAAACATCACAAAAGCGGGGTCTAGTCTCCCTCGCAGACAAAGAGACATCTCTCAATCGCTAGTCTAAATCACAAAAATGATCGTCATGATCATTAGGAAGTGTCAATTATACTAAGCCAATAAATATATGAGTTTAGCTTCATGTCCCATAACCACTAGCTTAACTTAAATATTTACGAACAAACTGTAGATCTTCACTAGGAAATCATCACAAAAGGGTTCAATCAAACAAGTCCAAGAGCTAACTGACGAAGTGAACGCAAGCGTTTCATACCACTCGTTTTACTAAGTCGTTTAATTCGATTTCTCATCCGAGTGAAGTAAAGGCTTGTATATACTAATAGATTGGAAAATGGTTTAGGAAAAAGAGCTTTGTAATAAAATAGAGTTGAAATCGCTTTGATGAAAGAGTTTTGATATTTACTATTAGTATTGAAACCTTCATATTTTTAAAGTGATAAATCACAAAAATGATTGTAGAAACAATCTATCACAAAAATTCACATTCGAAGACGTGAACAAAATCCAAGGAAATCAGGTCAAAATGCATCAAAGTGGAAGTTCTGTTGAATGTTTTTCAGATAAGATCTCCTACGGAGGGGGGGTCCAGGGGGGTGGCAACCCCCTAGGTGGGGGTGCGGGGCAGCGCCCCATCCCAAACGGTACGACCTAGTGAAGGCAAGCGACCTAGAGGTGTTCGCGAGTTAGCAGAAGCGAGCGACCTAAGAGAGGCGAGCGACTTAAGGGACTCGCGACCTAACAAGGTAATAAGGTCGAGCGACCTACGACCTAACGAGGTAAAGGTCTAACAACCTAGTGAAACACGCGACCTAACATTAAATAGGTCGAACGACCTAAGGGTTAACTCACGAGCGACCTAACTCATAGCCGAGCTAAACAGTGAAACGACAAAACAAGGGCGAGCGACCTAACAGAGGTACGTGACTTAAGGTGGTTCACGACCTAACGTGGTTCACGACCTAAGGGGTACGCGACCTAAAACTCGCGACCTAAAGCTCGCGACCTAAAGACGAACGACCTAAGTATTCAAGGCAGAACGACCTAATGGTTGCGACCTAAAGGCGAGCGACCTAAGAGAAACGCGATCTAAAACCACGCGACCTAAGGACACGCGACCTAAAACTCGTGACCTAAGGACACGTGACCTAAAAATCACGACCTATCGCTGTAAAGGCCAGCGACCTAAAGACTAAGCCGAGCGACCTATCGACTTATAGGCCAAGCGACCTACGACTTATACTGGGACGATCGACCTAAAGTTTGCCGAGTGATAGTAGGTCGAAAACGACCTAAGGCCATGCGAGCTAACATTCCAGAGCGACCTAGAGTTTGCCGAGTGATAGTAGGTCGGAAACGACCTAAGGCCATGCGAGCTAACATTCCAGAGCGACCTAGTGCCAGAAAATCACCAAAAACACTGAAAATCGGGGTTTTTCGCCAATCCAATCCAAACCAAAAGCAAATGTTCATAGAAATGCGATAGGGAATCATTCCCAACAGTCCAATGACAGTTATAGTCAAGATGTGAGATTAGAAATCTCACCTTTTCACGGAATTTGATGAAGATGAAGCTCGGGAGCAAAGCAAAGATCAACCACAAGCTTGAATCAATGTCTTCACTTTGAATTTGGAGTTAGATGTTGAATTTGCTAAAGAACTTGAGCTTGGAATTTTAATTTCTCATTCCCTCCACCATTTTTGATAAAGCTTGAAGTGTTTGATGAAGTGGTGAAGAGGAGAGGGGGTTGGGACTGAGTTAACAAATGGTTCAGCCCAAACCAAAGCTCCAAGCAAAAAGTGACAAAAATTTCACTATCTCCAAACATATCGAAGTTTACACTCCAAAAGATCGCAAACGTCATTTTGAACTCAATGGAGGTGGTCTCGAGTCCTAATTTGACCGTATGCAAAAAGTAGCTTTTTGGACTAACACCCGACTAACGATAAAATATTTAAATAAATGATTTAAATATAAAATTGATAAATATGCGGGTTGTTACATAATCCAAACCGGAGCGCTTTGGCGATTTCTAGAATTTTTGTGAGTTAACTCACCTCTTTGGACCACTTGTATTTTTGTATAAGTGGAAATAGTTTTATTTATGCTGATTGTTGCTTGTTTGGATGATTTAATATGTTCATTAGTTGGTTTGGATATATTCTCTCCTATCGGAGTGGATGAGACCCTATTACGTTCCCGTGTAAGAGCGGATGACCCTTTGTATACGAATCCCACCTTGAAGCGGTTGATTTATTTTATTTGATTATATACTGTGTGCTGCAGCGGGACAGGTTGGAGGGATCCAAAAGGATTCCTCATATAGATGATTTTACTTTTCATATGTTTTGCTATATGATGTGTTGGATGCCATATTTGATGACATGGATATGTTTCTGCTTATTTATTGCTATAGTAGCACTGGGCCATATTTTTAATATTTTGAAATTCTATAAAATAGTGATTTTGTATTGAAATGATTTTCGAAGTGATTTTGGAAGTATATATGTTTCAATAATTTTTAAATTATTAAAAGCAATGAATTTATTTTCAAACAAATAAAAAGTATGATTTTTTTAATGTTATAAAAGTACAGTTTTGGGAAATACTTTGAATAAAGATTTTTGAATAAGTTTATATAAAGGATTTATAAAAGTGATACTTTATAAATAAAGAAATTATTTTACAATCGGAATTTGTAAATATTTTGTAAATGGATTTGAAATGTATTTGGTAAATGGATTTATAAATGAACTTTATAAATAAATTTGATCTATAAAGAAATGGATTTATAAATGAATTTTGATAGTAAAAAAGAGTTTTTATAAAAGAATGATTTATAAACAGAATTTTATAAATAAAGAGATTTTATAAATAAAAAGATTTTATAAAGTAAAGTTTTATAAATCGAAAGGAGATTTATAAACATAGTTTTATAAATATGGAAATGATTTATATTGAGATTTAAATATGGATTTTCATGTAAAGGAAATATATTTAAGTTTTTAAGAGTGAAATAATCTTTAAAAGAATGTTTTGAATGTAATGTTTTTCCATGAAGTTAATGGCTTTAAAAAGTAATTTATCTTTTTAAAGTAATATTTTGGGAAGTAATAATTCAAAATGGAATTTAATAGTTTGAAAAATGATTTAAAATGCAATACGTATCGAAAACATAGATTTCAATATTTATTGTTGTAATAGACGTTTTCCAAGAAGTATGAAAACCATGGACTATAACACTGTTGTTATAGTAAATGATTTCCGAAAGGAAATGTTTTATACAGTATATGGGAGTATATATATATGTAATTAATCAAATCCCTATACTTGTGTTTTGGGTTGTCGTAACGATGTTTTATGCAACATTCGCTTTGACCCAATAAATTGTGTTTTGACCTTCCATTGTGAAATACACGAATTGGTTCTTATGATTGTACTAAAGGTTTGGTAATATAGGAGCATTGCTTCTTATACTTAACACCCGTCCGGAGGCGTACGAACTCTGGAGTTATATGGTTATAGAAATCTATTTGGCGTGTCTCTAAAATGGTAGTGTTATTAAATATACTTATACCATTGATATAAGTATATGGAAATGTTTTCCAATATCGAAAGGTTGAAATGGTTTTGAGGATATATATTTTTTAAAGATAATTTGAAGCAAATATTTAGAAATTGGTTTAATTAATAAAAGATTAATTAAATGGGCCTAGTGATTGCTTATGTCCAAGATATTGTTTGTTGCTTTGATAGTTAAATAACCGACTATCAAATTTGGCCATTTTTAGTTCCTTGACTTGATATGGGAACTGATTAGTCGTGCACTTAGCACGAAGTCGATTGAGTAGGCTTGATTATCGTTTGGATTAAGACTGTTGATTTGAGTAGTGTAGAGTGCCTATGGTACTCCAATCTACTGGGCTTCCTTCTTAGCCGAAGGATAGCAAGTTGAGAGTTGGAAACGTGATAAGTCTATGAGACTTGGTTTCCGTATTAGGTTAAGGTCCTCTTTATTGTTGTTGGTCCAGAGAGACTGGGGTCAGATATATCCGAGAACCACTTTGGACTAATCTATGCATTCAAAAGTGCAGGTTTATGATGATGATTTTGAAGATGGAGATCTTCATGATGCAGGGCTACTTGCCACTAGACTCTCGGGGTGAAATTTACCATATCGTGTATGTATGGTGGCAGTAGGATTCGTTAAGAAACTCTACGATATGCAAGGGCTTCTTGCTACTAATTCTATGGGTAATTCCTGAGAGGATGTGGTAGGAGTGTGCCTTCGGTTTGTCCTGTTCTTGGACAACTTGTATGAACGGATGTCTGACATTGCATTTTTGAGATCACAACGTTGACTTTTACAAACGTACATCTGTTTGGTGGCGGAGAAGGAAACTTCTCTTAGCTTAACACCCTTCTCTAAGACTTACGAGCTAAGAGGTTGTATGTTCGTGAAAGTCAATAGTGATCGAAGGAATGACAACATGGCATTCAAAGTGGAATGTTCTATGTGAAAGGTAAACGTTACCTTAGGCCTCATCACTCGGTAACGGCTTAAACAGGGTACGCCGAAAGGCTATGTGGTTCGCTACTATAAGGGTATGATCATCACCTTTCTAGATAGCTCTTTATATGTCGGGTATGTAGTGTGTGCTATGAGATGTCTCAAATAGGTCTGTAACGACCGGGGTGATGACATATTCGGTTTCTATACAGGCCATGTATGAGTGCCAAATAGGGATAGACCCGTCTTTCCAGATGCGGGGGATTGTTTGTGCATCCTCGATACATTCCTATAGAGATGTACTATACGGAAGGTAGTCCCTTACATGTCATTGTATGGAAATCCATTTCCCTATACCTGCCTGCCATTTTGTTTGTAGAGCCTAGCATATTCTGGAATTTAATAATGGTAACAATTTCAGCTATGATTAAATATTATTTGTATGTTAACACTAGTATAATATAAGATGATTTGATATGAAATTTTTTGGTTATCGTAAGGTAAAAACCCATCCGTGTTAATGTGCGGCGTGGTCTTACGAGATACTTTTGTTTGATAAAGAAAAGTTTTTAATTTAAAATAAAGTTGAGATGTGTTTTCTCACGCCGGTTTACCAGACTGATATGGGCATTTCTTCCTTTTCAATGCACGGGTCAGACCGAGCATAATTACAGATCTATATTTGGATGCTTTGGAGCTTCAGCAGACGAGCTGGATGTCTTCAGGTTGTATCCCACGTATATGTTTATTTTCCGTTGCATTGTTATTTAAATTATCATCATTTGTGAGGACAGGTTATTATAACTCTCTAGGCTAACGATTGTGATTTGACTGTTGCATTCTGATGGATGTATGTATATTAAAGATTACAGTTTCTCTTTTGTAAAGTTCATTGATATTATATTATATATTGTTCCGCTGCGATTGTGAGATTCTATGTTGTCTTAGTTTCTTTCTCTCTTCTTTCTTTTCCATAACGATCGGTTTTCTTGGCACTTGAATTTGTGGCATGTGAATACCGATGATGTATTAGTGTTGATTTTCGATGGTTGAAAATTTCGGTTCGTTAAATTGGTATCAGAGCTTAGGATTGTGCGAACACCTAGGCTTTGGTTGGGTTCTCATTATAGATAGGGTCGGTAGTACCCTAGGATGATTTTGACTGTATTATATATGAGCACGTATTTGTTATTGATTATAAAAATGTTTTATATTGTGTTAATTTATCTATTGAGTGGCTTATGAATTCTGGTCCACATGTGGGACTCCATGTTATCGATAGGGGTTTCTAAATGCTTAAACAAGCCAAACCGATACAGTATTGTTTTAAAATTGGGTAAATGAAATAATTTTACCTTGATTATATTTTATATATAAAGGAATAATTTTTTTATAAATTATTATAATTATATATGGTGTGTTTGGTGTTAGTGAATGATAATATTTGATTATTATCATTTGTTGTTTGTGTTCTAATAAAAGTTATTATTATTATAATGTAAACAAAGATAAACAATTAAGAAATGGTTTTATGTAACCAAAGTGAAATTATATATATAGAAAATTTATAAATATGATTTATAAATAAAATGGAATTTAAAAGAAATAAAAAGCACTTAACTCGCTTTAGTCGCTGGGAAATAATTCTGGTGGTGACTACAACATCATCGACATTCATTTTCGAGTTTCTAAGTGATGGATTTCTAACATTGGAGTTTTGTTTTGGTAAAACTAGTTTTGATTTTAAAATTCAAAAGTATGATTTGATATACACAGGAATTATATATATATATATATGTTTTCAAAGTGATTTGAAAATAAAATATAAAAAAATTAGGTGTTTAAATTTTGAAAGTTTTATCTAAGTGTTTTGTTGAAAACATAAGAAACTAAGTTTTATAACTTATAAATTTGAGAATTAGTAAGTTAAAAACAAATTTTAAATTTGTTGAATATGAATATTAAGAAAAGTAAATATGAAATTGAATTATGAAATGAAATTTAACTTAAGTTAAATAAAATGAATTTTGAAATGAATTTGACATAAGCAAAGTTAGGTGAAATTGAAAATGACTTGTAATGAATTAATGAAATGAACTAATGAAATAAATTAGTGAAATGGATATGAACTTGAGTTATAAAATGAATTGAATATGTTTGGAATGTTGGTTGCTAGAAATAAATATGAACTTAAGTTGTAAAGTGAAAATAAATATAAGTGTTGTATATAAAATGTTTATAATAAACTTAAGTAATGGTTTATAAACGATAGTAATATTAAAGAAAATGTTTATAAACTTAAGTAATAGTTTTATGAAATGGTTTATAAATGATAGTAGTATTGAAAGAAATATACTAAGTAATAAATGAATGTGAATATAATGATAGTGAATAGAAAGAATGTTAATAAAAAGGAATGAGATATACTAAGTAACTCATTGAAATAAATACGTAAGTAGTACGTATATTATTTTATTCGCATAACTATTTGATCCAGATTCGAATATACGATTTCGAGGTGATTTACACCGATCCGAGTTAGGATTTTTCACTCAATTCTTGATGGCGAATACTGGATATGAATTTTTGATTGACTTTGATATTCTCTATCATAGTATATGGCTATGCAAGAAGAATGGTGGTTTCTAATCAAGGAACTGGATCTGAGTCCGCACTAGAGTAGTTGTGTGAACGATACTAGTTCGGAAGTGAAATTATGTGATCGAGTGAGCAATTAGGTATGGTTTTGCGTATAGATGATATATGTACATCGTACAGGCTTAATAAATTAAATGTTGACATCGGAAAATGCAAATTGATATGGTTATGAATTAATTGGATGGGTAGTAAATTGTTTTACGGTTACTCTTGTTACCTTTGCTACATTTACATATGGTTATGGTATTAGTATATATTATATATTGGTATTACTTTCCATATACTTGTTCTCATTGATTGTTGAGTAATTAGTAGGTGCGAATGGTGTATGCTTCACATTTGGAGCTCGCTTTCACATTTTATTGATTGTATATGCTTGCTAATACTAATAAAAGGTACATATCTTGGATTACATATCGTACTTTTATATTTTTCCCTACGGGATGCCTCATCCTTGAAGATGAGATGTATATTTGTGATTATATATATTGTAAATATCTCCAATCGAACCACGCAAAAGAGACGCTGGAGAAATTTTCCGTAAATTTAAGGCGTTAGAAATTTTTTGAGAATTTTGGAAAAACTTTTGATAACTAAAATTTGGATTTTAGTTTTATAACTTGGAATGGTATTAGTTGGACCTTGAAAATTTAATTATGAATTTAACGATATAGAAAATGTGTTAACAAAGTTTCAACTAATTGTTTTTGAAAAGTTAATGGGTTTGTCACATCTTTCTTACTTGATAATTTCGGGGATGAAATTCTTTTAAGGGAGGAGAATGTAAAGACCTAGAATTTTAGTCATTTGAATTTGGAATATTTAATTGATTTTAAATATTGAAAAGTTAATTTAATAAGTTAAATAACTTGAATTTCAAATATAGCGAGTTATTTGATAATTAAATAGTTAAATTTGAATAATTGAAATTGTTTAAATAATTGAATCTTAAATTTATTATGAACAAAAATGATTCGAAAGTTGATTTCAAATCAATTTGAATATTTAAATTGGATTTAAAAGTGATTGAACTGTTTTTAGAAATTACTTGCTTAAATTAACGTATAAAAATAGTCTTCTGCGGCACTGTCTCGAATTTCGACGAAACCAGTTTCATCGGATCCATAATAATGAATTATTATATGCTATCGAACTTTGTGGCGGTCGGATGTATCGTTTGGTCGTGCGAGTTCGAAACGCGTAGAGATTAAGTAAAGGAATTTAAATTAATATAATTCGATTTGAAAAGTTAACTTCTGTATATGATGGAATTGACTTCCGATATATATTCTATTGTGTTCGGAATAGGGGTATAACATATAGAATGCCGGGCGGCATGCTTCGTTTGGAGTTTGAAATTTTCACGAATGAATAATGCCGCGAAAATTTTCTATATAAGGCCATCAATTTCTTTCATTTGCAACCAAATCCTAAACCTAATTTTCAGCCGCCATTAAAACATAACCAAATCGAACGACTATAGTTCATCGGTGCCTCTAGAGGCCGAATTGGCCAACGACTTCAACTAACAAAATGTAGAGCTTGACTATACGGTGCTATCTACCGGTTGGATCGTCAAATCGTCAACCTTCGATAATTTTTAAATTATTAAAAGCAATGAATTTATTTTTCAACAAATAAAAAGTATGATTTTTTAGATGTTAAAAAAGTATAGCTTTGGGAAATACTTTGAATAAAGATTTTTGAATAAGTTTATATAAAGGATTTATAAAAGTGATCCTTTATAAATAAAGAAATTGATTTACAAATAGGAATTTGTAAATATTTTGTAAATGGATTTATAAATGGAATTTACAAATAAATTAGATTTATAAAGAAATGGATATAAATGAATTTTGATAGTAAAAATGAGTTTTTATAAAAGAATGATTTATAAATAGAATTTTATAAATAAAGAGATTTTATAAAGTAGAAGTTTTATAAAATTGAACGGAGATTTATAAACATAGTTTTATAAATATGGAAATGATTTATGTTGAGATTTAAATATGGATTTTTATGTAAAGGAAATATATTTAAGTTTCTAAGAGTTAAATAATCTTTAAAGGAAATTTTGAAAGTA
Source organism: Allium fistulosum (assembly GCA_030737815.1). Classification (NCBI taxonomy): domain Eukaryota; kingdom Viridiplantae; phylum Streptophyta; class Magnoliopsida; order Asparagales; family Amaryllidaceae; genus Allium; species Allium fistulosum. Next base: position 1,534,170,584 of record CM060902.1, read on the forward strand.
ATGTTTTTCGATGAAGTTAATGGCTTTAAAAAGTAATTTATCTTTTTAAAGTAATATTTTGGAAAGTAATAATTCCAAATGGAATTTAATAGTTCGAAAACTGATTTAAAATGTGATATGTATCGAAAACATAGATTTCAACATTTATTGTTATAATAGACGTTTTCGGGAAAGTATGGAAGGCATGGACTATAACACTGTTGTTATAGTAAATAATTTTCGAAAGGAAATGTTTTATACAGTATATGGGAATTTATATATATATATACATACATAATTAATCAAATCTCTATGCTAGTGTTTTGGATTGTCGTAACGATGTTTTACGCAACATTCGTTTTGACCTAATAAATTGTGTTTTGACCTTCCATTGTGAAATACATGAATTGGTTCTTATAATCGTACTAAAGGCTTGGTGGTATAGGAGCATTGCTTCTTATATTTAACACTCGTCCGAAGGTGTACGAACTCTGGAGTTGTACGGTTATAGAAATCTATTTGGCATGTCTCTAAAATGGTAATGTTATTAAATATACTTATACCGTTAATATAAGTATATGGAAATGTTCTCCAATATCGAAAGATTGAAATGATTTTGAGGATATATCTTTTTGAAGATAATTTAAGGCAAATATTTGGAAATTGATTTAATTCATAAAACATTAATTAAACGGGCCTAGTGACTGCTTATGTGCTAGATATTGTTTGCTGCTTTGATAGTTAAATAACTGACTATCAAATTTGGCCATTTTTAGTTCCTTGACTTGATGTGGGAACTGATTAGTCATGCACTTAGAAGAAAGCCGACTGAGTAGGCTTGATTATCGTTTGGATTATAAATGTTGATTCGAGTAATGCGGAGTGTCTATGGTACTCCAATCTACCGGGCTTTCTTCTTGGCCGAAGGATAGCAAGTTGAGAGTTGAATACGTGATAAGTCTACGAGACTTGATTTCCGTATGAGGTTAAGGGTCTCTTTATGGAGAGGCCAGGGTTGGATTTATCTAAGAACCACTTCAGACTAATGTATGCGTTCGAAAGTGCAGGTTTATGATGATGATTTTGAAGACGGAGATCTTCATGATGCAGGGCTACTTGCCACTAGACCCTCGAGGTGAAATTTACCATATCATGTATGTATGGTGGCAGTAGTGCTTCGTTATAAAAATCTATGATATGCAAGGACTTCTCGCTACTAATTCTAGGAGTAATTCCCAACAGGATGTGGTAGAAGAGTGCCTTCGGTTTGTCCTGTTTCTGGACAACTTGTATGGATGGATGTCTGACATTGCATTTTTGAGATCACAACGTTGACTTTTACAAACGTACATCTGTTTGGTGGCGGAGAAGGCAACTTCTCTTAGCTTAACACCCTTCTCTGAGATGTATGAGCTCTGAGGTTGTATGTTCATGAAAGTCAATAATGATCGAAGGAATGATAGTGTGGCATTAAAAGTGGAATGTGCTATGTGAAAGGTAAACGTTACCTTAGGCCTCATCACCTGGTAACGGCTTAAATAGGGTACGCCATAAGGCTATGTGGTTCGCTACTATAAGGGTATGATCATCACCTTTCTAGATAACCCTTTATATGTCAGGTATGTGGTGTATGCTATGAGACGTCTCAGATAGGTCGATAACGACTGGGGTGATGACATATTCGGTTTCTATCCAGGCCATATATGAGTGCCAAATAGGGATAGATCGGTCTTTTCAGATGCAGAGGATTATTTGTGTATTCTCGGTACATTCCTCTAGAGATGTATTATACGGAAGGTAGTCCCTTACCTGCCATTGTATGGAAATCCATTCTCCAATATGTATTTGCCATTTTATTTGTAGAGCCTAGCATATTCTGGAATTTAATAATGGTAACAATTTCAACTATGATTAAATATTATTTGACACTAGTATAATATCAGATGATTTGAAGATGATGGGTTCGAAGACGGAGTCCTTTGAAGATCAATGGCTTCTTGCTACTAATCCTGAGGGTGATTTCAATATGGATGTAATAGATGTAGTGCCTTCAGTTTGTTCATATGCTGAACAACTTGTATGGATAATGCTGACACTGCATTATTGTTTTAAGGGCAGTGTTAGCATTTCAAGTGGGTTTACTATATAACAGGTAAAACGTAACCTCTAGCCCCATCAACTGGGAATAACTAAATTAGGAGATATGCAGCAGGACTAAGTGGAATGCTCCCATTAGGGTGTATCATCACCTTTTTGGATATGCATTCATTTTTTTGGATTTGGTTAGAGCGGTCAGTAAAGGTTGCAAAGCAACCGGGGTGATGATATTTGTGGTACTATCTAGGAAGGGGTAGGTCGGTCCTATGAGCAGGGGTGTAAGATGTTCTTGTTGACCTCGGTAAATTTTTCTAGAGGTGTACTATGACAGGCGGTATCCTAGTAGCCTTGTCCTTGATGTAATCCATTCTCCAATACATGCCTTTACGGTTTTAGTTGTAAACATGTTATGCTGAAAATTAAGTAATGTAACAATTTCGGTTATGATTAATATGTATTTGTACCCTAGACACTATTATAATATTAGAGAATTTCTTATAAAAATATTTTGTTTATCGTAAGGTAAAAATCCATCCGTGTTTATGTGCGGCGTGGTCTTACGAGATACCTTTATTTTGAAATATTTTTTATTACTTTAAAATCCAATCAAGGTGTGTTTCTCACGTTGTTTTATTAGATTCATCCGGGCGTTATTTTCTTATAATGCTCAGGTCAGACCGAGCATATTTACAGATCTAGTTTGGATGTTTTGGAGCTTTCAGAAGATGAGCTGGATGCCTCCAAGACGTGTTCACGTCAAAGTTTCAAATCTCGGATTTTGGCCAATATCTCGGGCAAATATCTCGACTGTCTCGGACGATATTTAAAAGACTTATAACTAACCAAGCTGTCAAATCTCGGATTTTGGCTAATATCTCGGATTTTCATCTCGGCTGATCTCGGGGAGATTTAAAACCTTGGACTTCACGTATCTTTTTTTCCCCTGCATCGCTTGTTTATTTTTATCAGCATCGTGATGACAGGTTGTTATAACTGTCTAAGCTGAGGATTAGTTGATTAGTGTACTCTGATTGGATATATGTATATTACTGTTTTCTTTCTTTTGTAAAGATATGTTTCATATTATTCGTTTGGTTGTGAGATTTTGTTCTTTTTTTTCTTCTTCTTTTCCTCAACAACCCGTCTTTTCGACACTTGGATGCTCGGCATGTGAATATCATGAATGTATTAGTGTCGACTTCTGATGATCGAAAAGGCGAGTCATTACACAAACCTTACAACACTTTAACTTAAATGGACACCTTACAAAGAAAAAATACATATTATCTTCATATATTAACTTACAACACATCTTGAACCGCCGGAGGAAAAAAGAAACCTGAAACAAGGGACGACTGTGCCATAAAAACCACTGGTACCAGGGAAAAAAATAACAGCTCAAATGTAGGACTAGAAAATATAAAACCAATGAAAATATATACTGGGGTACTCCATCCTAACTTGCTACGCCAATTATTACACCTAAATAATTCTCTCCCCTTACCAGATCTACCTCACTTCGTAAAAGCCTCCCAGCACCGAAGAGCAGAAAACTCTTAATAGTGGCAGAATCATCAGGCTGTCAGGGTATTCGTCACCAGAATTCGAACTACTCCATGCTTATTTGCCTGCAAACTACAAAGACTACTACAAGCTGCGTACTATCAGCCATTATAGGTCCAAACGAGCTAGAAGTCTTGAAGCTAGATATTATGACGTACCTCTTATCACCCATCAACGTCTCTGTCAAACTTTTCATGTTCAGATAAGACCAAATTCTGCACATAGTTTACTTCTATTATTGCATGCTTCTAGCAAATGTTTAGATTTTGAGATTGATGTTCTGCAGTCCTGTAATAACACTTGAAGTCTCACTTTAGTTGGTAGATTTCTGTTTTCGAATATTTGTTTTTTACGTTCTTACTAGATATGCCACACTGTTGAACTTATAGCAACATCCAGTAGATTTGCATGAATATTCTTGATTTTGAAATTGTGTGCGATGTGATCCAGACATTATTGAACTGTATCGGTATTCGGGGCCTAAATTTGCAGTTTGTGTTTTATGTCATTCCAGATTTGGTTTAAGTAGGCACATCCAAAAAAAAAAGACGATCTGTTGTTTCATCCCCCTTATTACACAGTTTGCACTCAATTGATTGAATATTCGTCCATTGTCTAATTTTATCTAGTATATTTAATCGGTTAAGTGAAGCCATGGGTAAACATAGACATTGTGGGTCGGTTAACTTTACTCCATATTTGATGATACTTTTTCTGAACTGGTTCTTCTACTCCAATGCCATTCCGTACAGATTTTATACTGAATTGGCCAATATGTGAAGGCATCCACCACTAGAAGTTATTGTCCCTCGAATTGAAAATGCTAATTTCTTGAATTCGATTGCATAATCTGAGGGGGAGGTTTGAGTTGTTGAGGCACCACTCTCCATCCGAGATAAGTGCAGACGCTCCCCTATTGAACTCGATTGCATCACTGTTTTAATCAATTTCAATCTACCACTTATGCTTAATAATTCACCACCCCATCCATTAAGCCGGATTTTAATTTTATCTATAATGCATTATAATCAACCCTTTTTAAGGACTGGCTACTAAGCAGAGTGTCCAATTGAGTAACCAGGAGAGAGCAAGATTCAACCATCAAAATACCGAAAAGAGCGGATTCCAAAGTCACCACTTTACTGAAGAACACTTTAGACTTTTGATCATTCATGGAAAGACCTATGTGCCTTTCCAGTTTATCCATAACACCTTTTATGTTAGTGGCATTTTCAATTGTAGCTTTAGAGAAAACTAGCAGATCATCCGCGTATGGTAGATGATTAATAAGGGGATCATTTTTATAAATAGGAGTTAAATTACCTTTGAGATGCTCCAAGTCTAATAACATAGATAAGTACTCCATTAGTATAGCAAACATATATGAGGATAATGTATCCCCTTGTTACGGTCCTCCATTACTTGATATGAAACTACATGGTGAGCCATTAATTAATATTGAGAAGGTGGACGATGTTATGCATTCTCTGATGATGGAAATGATTTTGTATGGCAACCTCACAAAGGCAAAGACATGACGAACAAACTCTCTATTAACTGCATTATACGCTTTTGTTAAATCCACTTTAAGGCATAGATTGTTAGAACCTTTTCTATTGAAAGTTCTAACAATCTCATAAGGTAGAAGAGAATTTTCACCAATGTTCCTCCCTGGAATAAAAGCGTTTTGATGGTTCATCCATATAGCCCTAGTTCTGTTGCATAAAATATTGGTTATGATTTTATATATGACATTGCAACATGAAATGAGTCTATAATCTGATATGGAGCTAGAATTATCTTTCTTAGGGATGAGGGTAATAAATGTGTGATTAATTTCTTTAATGGTAAAGTCCACTATTAAATACTCCGCTTACTATTGCTGAAATGAGCTCATCTTTTAACACATCCCAGTGCAACTTAAAGAAATTCGCACCAAATCCATCGGCCCTAGACTGCTATCAAGGTCTATTTGAAAAGTTCCTTTTTTTACCTCTTCATCATCAATTTCTTCAACCATTTTTGATACTTGTCATTACAAATGCAGAAAAACAACAAACACAGTGGAAAAGTGAACTATGTCCATATGTTGATGAAGATCTCCAGCTCTTCTTTGAAAACTCCAAGCGTCTTCAGCTAATCCTAAAACTACTCGGATCTGACCCGAGTATTAAAAATACCTGGATCAGGCTTGGCAAACAAACGTGAGGTATGAATTATAAATATATATGATAGTGTCATAGATCAACTTTGATGTCAAACAAAACCTTTGGAAAGAAGAGTATCTCATAACACCATGTCGCACACAAACACAGACGGATTTTTACCTTATGATAACTAAAACATTTTTATCAAATAATTTGATATTATTTCTAATGATATTGCTTTAACAATCCTTTCAAATAACATATTAAAATAGCCAGAATTGTTACATTTGTTAAATTCAATGGCATATTTAGGTATACAATCAAGTCCGTTAAAGGCACATATTGGAGAATGGATTTCAACAATGAAAAGGTATGGACTACCTTCCGTACAGTACATCTCTTGAGGAATGTACCGAGACGCAGCCCCGCTGCCCTCTACCAACACAGAACCAACCTACCACTACCATAGATCGTACCGAATATATCATCACTGTAACAACCCGCACTTCGGACTCTCAAAAGTCGACACTAATACATCCACGGTATTCTCGTGCCGAACAACCAAGTGCCGGAAAGACAGATTATTAGGGGTGAAGAAAGAACAGAAGAAACTACACAAACACATAATCTCACAAAGCTACGAGACAGTATATACTAATCAATATAAATGATTTACAAAGTCATTTCAAATATGATACATCATAGTCATAAGATTACAAATTCTACCGGGGACAGTTATAACAGCCTGTCCTTGCATATTAGATGTAGCATACATACAACACAGCGGAATAAGATAATAACTAACTATCGATGAATCCTCCTGGTTGAAACATCTCCAAAATGCATCTGTGGAAAACCTGAACTACTTGGCTGCCCATTCAAATTTGAGCACTCAAGAGTTAAGAGGAAAGAAAATAAACTCTGAGTCAGTCATGAGATTAGTGCGAGTAAACTCCAAACAACTGAATTATTACATTAAAAACTCCTTTGAAATCAAAGAGTCTCTCGTAAGACCACGCCGCACATAAATACCAACGAGTTTTTACCTTACGATAACCAAAGCATTTTTATATCAAATCTCTTGATATTACAATAATGTATAGAGTTTAAAATAAATATTGAATATAGCTGAAATGCTTGCATCTCACGTTCCAACATAGTAGATATACAATCAAGTCTGAAGGCTCATATTGGAGAATGGATTCCAACTATGAAAGGGTAAGTGTCTATCCACTGAATCCGAACACCTCTAGATAAAATGTACGGGAGGCAACAACACGTTGAACCTTCGTTACTCAGTACCGGCACTACCCCCTTCTTGAGTAGCACCGAATATGATCACCCCTTGGTTGCGATCAAACAACCTTAATGGGCGTCGAAGCATACATGAATATCGACACTAGATCAGGGATGATCATACCCTTATGGGAGCGACCCACTGTGGGACGTCCCTGCTTTATTCATTCCACGGGTGTGAGGCTCGAAGAGGCTACGCTCTTACCATTTCCTCCTAGCAATTCCTACATGGCATGCTAACATTGCCCTTCAAGCAACAATGCAGTACCAGCATTCATCCATACAAGTTCGTTTTGGGTCTGAACGAAACCGAAGGCACTATCTCTACTACATCCATTTTGGAATCACCCTCAGGATTAGTAGCAGTAGCCCTTGCACTTCAAAGAGCTCTGTCTTCAATACATCAACAAGATGCCTTCTACTCGAACGAATATGTTGGTTCGAAGTGGTTTTCAGATAATATATCCGGTCCCGGTCTCTCCGAACCAGCAACCGATAATGCCCGGATGATTCATTCCCAATTCTTTCAGAAGTAAGCATTCGAGTCCTCACTGGGGAACCCAAATTTACAATCGTACTTCCTAAACCGGTTGAGATACGATAGTCCATTATTTAACTATCAAATACACAACAACAAATTTAGAGATTTTATTACCCATAGCAACCACTAAGCCTCAAAACACAACTTCCGTTTATCTAATCTCTTTCTAAAACGTTTATCAAAACCTACATATACTTATCTCACGGACATAAGTATATCCACAAAATATTTATGAAAATTTCTTATTTCCAAATCTCTTTTAAAAGAATTTTAAACACATTACTTAAATTCGAGATAAGAATAACTCTAAACACTATTCCTTGGGTGTTAAGTGTGGAATGGTGTTTCATACCACCAGTTTAAAAGGTCAGTTTAGAGAAACCCAAACCTCAAATTCTTTTTATAATTAACCTCAACAAATCCTTTTATAAACCTCCTTTTCAATTTGAAATCTTCCTTGCTTAAATCCAAATCCGTTTGCAAACACTTTATTAACCTCCAAATCCATTTATAAACTCTTTTATAAATATTCAAAATCGTTTCTAAACTCTTTTAGAAAATATCCAAACCCTTCTAAAACTCCTTTTATAAATATTCAAACTAGTTCCAAACTTCCTTATAAATATTCAAAACCATTTTAAACTCCTTTGTAAATATTCCAAAATCGTTTATAAAACTTAAGTAAATAAAGTTTTCCTTTGATATCATATCAATTATTTAAACACTTTTAAATAAGCAAGTTATGGCCTTTAAAACAATTTTCGAATATTTTTATCTTCAAACCTCTTTAATCCAAATAACGATTCCAAATCGTCATTCAAAAAGTATTAGATCTACTTCAAACATTTTATATAAATTGATTAACTTGAAATACTATTAATAAAATAACAACTTTTCGAACAAGTTATATTATAATAATAGACTTTTTAAATCAAATTTAAAATAACATAAATTACCTTCAGAATAATATTAATATATTATTAACTTTAAAAGAACCATTATAAAGATAATTTAACTTCAAAACAATATTATTATAATAATAAATAAACTTTAAAAACAATATTTGTTATGATATTAATATAACTTTAAACCATATTATAATATAACAATTTAATCTTAAACAATATTATTATAAAAATAAATTACATTTAAACCAAATTAACTTTAAACAATAATTAACTTCCAATAATTGTTTTAAACAATATTTAACTATAAATAAAAATTATTAACTTTAAAATAAAAGCAATTAACCTTTAAATAAGATATTCAACTTTAATTAAAACGATTAGCTTAACTAATAATAGTTACCTTTAAAATAATACTAATGTATCTTTAAAAAATTTAAATATAATAATATATCAAAACATTTACTTTTAAACTGATGTAAACTGAAGTTGATTTGAATCTAAAACTTTTCGGATTTAGAAGGAGACTTAACTATCACTTTGGCATTTATATAAGCTACCATTTAAATTTAATTAACTATCTAAGATAATTACTGCCATTAACATCGACCATGAGTTAGTGCATCACGTAACAAACATTGTTAATGATTTTTTATCACAACAGGGTTTTCAGTTGAACATATACAAATGTCAAAACCAATAAGCTAAAATAATTAGCTTTGATATTCAATAATTCATATATCATGAATATTATTGAAACTAAATCAACCGTGGTGAGAAACCCTATTGGATCACTCTAACTTGTTCCCCTGGCATCATAACTCATATATGTCAGCACTTATATATATATACAAATTAATAGTAGTGAGGAATCCTGTTAGATCCCTCTAACTTATTCTCCTGCATCACATATAATATATTATCATATAATATGGGTCATCTGCTCCAAGGGCGGGAATAAATCCAAACCAACTGATAAAACAGTAAATCATCCAAACGTTCAATCAATAATTCTTGTCAACTATATAATACTATCGGTTAACCAAAAACGTGAGTTTAAATCACCATTATTCCAGATGTTGCCGAGGCGTTTTGATTTTGTATTTAGCATGAAATTCAACTAGCTTCAATCGTCACCAAATCAATTCCATATCGTTGTTCACGTTAACACGATCCTTACACGACTCCGCGTTAAATTCCGACCTAGTATGGATTAGATAAACATTTTATAAGTATACGGATTAAATAATTCATTAATTAAAATAATCCCTTAATTAAATCACCTAATCACTACCTCGTCCCCTTCTTCCCTAAACGTTAATCATCCCCTACTGTACATGTTCGAACCGTGCACTTCCACCTTGACACGGAGCACCACACCACGGATCGATAATTCGATGCCTTCGTCGAACTCCCCATTGCAGGAGATACCCGACCATTACCATCACGTCTCACCCGATCTCCCCTAGCCTACAAGCGACTGGAAGCTTCGCTTCCACCACCACTTGATCACGCCTTACAAAAACTTGTCTAGGGGTGAAAATCTACCTCCTAAACCCAATTCCAACCTCACTTTCTTAAATCGATGACTAAAATTTGTGAATTATCAAACCCTAGATGCTATTCTCTCCAACCCCTCACCGTCGAGCTTCGTAAATCAAAGACGCAACCTCTAAAACTATATCATCATGAAGATCTAGATTTAACAAGACCAAAGAAACTTGTTTTTACTTTTCCGATTTTTCTTTTCTTTGTTTTAATTTTGAAAACAAGAGGAAACTTCCATTTTCTAGTTTCCAAGCATCATTCATATAGTGGGAAGCGTATGGCTGCAAGACGTGGATGGTATACGGTAGGGTAAGGTGCGATAACACAGGGTATGGTTTAGGGAGTGGGTCATACTTTGTTTAATTCAAAATATCTTGTATTATATGGCCAAAAATCTCGTACTCCAATTGAGGTGTGGCGTTCGATGTTCTATACTAAATAACCCTAACAACGTTTGATTTAGCATGAAATTCAGCTAGCCCTGATTGTCACCAAATCAATTCCATATCGTAGTTCACGTTAACAGGATCCTAACACGACTAACCGCATTCAATTCCGACCCAGTATGGATTTGATATACATTTTATAAGTATACGGATTAAATAATTCATTAATTAAACCGATTCCTTAATTAAATCACCTAATCACTACCTCATCCCCTTCTTCCCCAAACGTTAATCACCCCCATACTGTACATGTTTGAACCATGCACTTCCACCTTGACATGGAGCACCACACCATGGATCGTAAATACGACGCCTCCGTCGAACTCCCTATTGCAAGAAACACCTGACCTTCTCCATCACGTCTCACTCGATCTCCCTCTACAAATCGCAATCTCTCCTAGCCTGCACGCGATTGGAAGCGTCGCTTCTGTTGGAACCTACCTTCTTCGATTTTAATGTGACAACTATATATTTCAAACTATATACTATGATGTCAAATATTCTTGCAGGAATCTACAAAGAAAAGCTATTATCATAACGTCAACAAACTAAGCTCAAGCTTTCTAGTATACTGATTATTATTTCCGGTTAGATATTTTTGTACAATCTCTGATATGATGATAACAACACACACACACACAAATAGTTTTTGGAAAACATGTTCTACAAATATAAAATATCTTTTTATAGACATAAAAGTATTTTCAAAAATTTCTCAAGTTCAGAATCACTAAAATAAAGAAGAGGAACAAATCAGTACAAGTTCAGACGTCTGAACTTTTATCTAGCCATCTGTCATCAATGACAGACGTCTGATAATTTAATACAGACATCTGTCAAAAACGACAGACGTCTGAAATAAAAGGACAGATGTCTGTATTCACTGAAATTTGTTTCTTCTGCCTATTTTGACTTTTTAAACTTACTTAGCCATCTGACTATTTTTCTCAGACATCTGAACTTGACGAACTGAAACATCTCTTCATGAAAATTCAAATTTTGAAGAGTTGTCTTCTTCACCAACAGTTGCACTCCTTCTAATAGTTGCAACTATTGAATTAAAACTATTCAATACTATAAATAGAGATGAAAATCCACTATTTCAAGAACCTAATTCTTTCTATCTATACTTGCTTTGTATTATCATAATCACAAGCGATTTTCAATCTCTACTTCCTATAAATTGCACGTTCAAATCATCATATCAAGAAGATTATAGGAAGGGCGTACAACATTGACTATATTCGTGTTATTCTAAGAACACACAAGTCAAGAAACAATTTACCAAATTGTATTTGAAGTCCTATTCGGTTGCTTAGGCGGAAAAGTCCTGTTCGGTTGCTCAGGCGGTGTAATACCTGTTCCTCCGGGTTAAGTGAGAGTTATTCGAGGAATTCCAGAAGGAGTCTGGGACTGGACGTAGAACGGGAAGTTCAAACCAGTATAAAAATCCCTGGTGTCTTTTTTATTACTACTATTTACTATTATTTATAATTCCGCACTTGCTAGACTAGTTTAAACTATATTATCGATCCATATAGACTTTCATTTGGTATCAAAGCCTGGAATTCTATCGATCGTCACAACATCATAGAATAATGGCCAGAAAACGATCCAGTCGAAATACAACAGACAAAATCCTATCAAAGCCACCAGTGAAGACTACAAAAAGGTACTTTCTGATTTACAAATTTCGGTAAAAGATAATAATGAATTAGTTAGTGTAAGCAATAAGATTTCAAAGCTTAACTTTATTATCTTAGAAAAGATGAAATCTGTTGAACTTGAAAATAAGAAATTGAAAAATGATAAGTTAGATTTAGAAAATCAACTTGGTGTTTTAAAGAATAATTTCGAGGCACTTACAAATTTTCTAGATAAACAAAACACCATATTTGAGAAAGAGAGAGAAAAATTTTCAAAAGAAATTTTTGATTTGAAAAGACAAAATGATTTATTACAATCCTCTTTAGATAATTCAGAATCTCAAAATTTCCTTCTCAAAAATGAAAACTGTACGTTAAAAAATGAGAATACTGAATCAAATGAGAAAATTGATATTTTAAATAATAGTAATATTTCTTTTGAAAATAATAATTTTGACTTTAAAGCTAAATTTGATAAACTTAACACTGAAGTCACAAAATTTAATAAAGGTCAAAATGATTTAAACATGATTTTATCCAGTTCTAGACCGTTACATGATAAAAGTGGTTTAGGATATAATAAAATTGATCGTAGAAATAGCACTAGATATGCTTTCCTGTATAGTAAAAATGTTAGTGCTAGTACTAAATTTCGAGTAAAGTCTAAATCCAATTTTTATAGAAATTCGAATACTACTATGACCAATAATGTTTATAATTTCCCTAGAAGTACAAAATCATTAACCAGAAATATGAATAAAAATTATCTAAGTATTTGGGTTCCTATTAATTGGAAAAATAGAGAAAAATACATTGATGATTATTTTGATATGGTAGTTAATAATGAAAATTATATTTATAAAGGATCAACCACACCCAAATAGGTATGGTTTTCTAAGACCTAACCCCCCGGACCCTAACATAATAAGTGGGTACCGAAAATGATTATTATTTTTTGCAGGTACTCGGAGAAACAAAAGGAAAAGGATAGATTTTGGAATTTTAAAGAATGTTCCATACGTTTAATAGAATTACGTGCTTACAGTGAAATATGGACTTTAGCAAATATGGTAAAATCTATTTTATTTTTCCTTCATAATTAATAATGAGTTTATCTCGTTATTTATAAGCTATTTTATATAATTTATTATATTACCTCATTCTTTTTGATAATGACAAAGGGGGAGAAATTCATATACATATTGAATCATAAAACATAACTTAAAAAGGTTGAAATACAAAAAATCAGCCTAACAAACGTCTGATAGTTTTTAACAGACGTCTGTATACCTATTTCTTATATACACTTCAGACACACAGACGTCTAGTTAAAAATGTTATTTATTCTCTGTTTCAAATTGAGACCTCCGAGCCGTCAGAACAAAATACTTCAGACGTCTGTCATCATATTTAGCCGTCTATTATAAATTTGAGACGTCCGACTCTATGGATTTTTTTTTCAAATCTGTTTTTATACTCCAAATATTATAACTCTTCCCCAACAAATTTTATCACTGTTATGTTCTGAACAATGTTCATATTGCAGTTCAAAAATATGTTTTATCATCACATTTATAAACCCCTTACAAATTTCTTTTTGTTAATGACAAAGGGGGAGAAATATTAATCATTTTGCTATATAATATGGTCATGTTGACAGGGGGAGCAAAAGGTATGGTTTATACTAACCGTTGAATTATATAGTTGTCATCATCAAAAAGGGGGAGAATGTTGGAACCTGCCTTCTTCGATTTTAATGTGACAACTATATATTTCAAACTATATACTATGATGTCAAATATTCTTGCAGGAATCTACAAAGAAAAGCTATTATCATATCGTCAACGAACTATGCTCAAGCTTTCTAGTATACTGATTATTATTTTCGGTTAGATATTTTTGTACAATCTCTGATATGATGATAACAACACACACACACAAATAGTTTTGGGAAAACATGTTCTACAAATATAAAATATCTTTTTATAGACATAAAAGTATTTTCAAAAATTTCTCAAGTTCAGAATCACTAAAATAAAGAAGAGGAACAAATCAGTACAAGTTCAGACGTCTGAACTTTTATCTAGCCATCTTCATCAATGACAGACGTCTGACAATTTAATACAGACGTCTGAAATAAAAGGACAGACGTCTGTATTCACTGAAATTTGTTTCTTTTTCCTATTTTGACTTTTTAAACTTACTTAGCCATCTGACTATTTTTCTCAGACATCTGAACTTGACGAACTGAAGCATCTCTTCATGAAAATTCAAATTCTGAAGAGTTGTATTCTTCACCAACAGTTGCACTCCTTCTAATAGTTGCTACTATTGAATTAAAACTATTCAATACTATAAATAGAGATGAAAATCCACTATTTCAAGAACCTAATTCTTTCTATCTATACTTGCTTTATATTATCATAATCACAAGCGATTTTCAATCTCTACTTCCTATAAATTGCACGTTCAAATCATCATATCAAGAAGATTATAGGAAGGGTGTACAACATTGACTATATTCGTGTTATTCTAAGAACACACAAGTCAAGAAACAATTTACCAAATTGTATTTGAAGTCCTATTCAGTTGCTTAGGCGGAAAAGTCCTGTTCGGTTGCTCAGGCGGTGTAATACCTGTTCCTCCGGGTTAAGTGAAGGTTATTCGAGGAATTCCAGAAGGAGTCTGGGACTGGATGTAGAACGGGAAGTTCGAACCAGTATAAAAATCCCTGGTGTCTTTTTTATTACTACTATTTACTATTATTTATAATTCCGCACTTGCTAGACTAGTTTAAACTATATTATCGATCCATATAGACTTTCAGCTTCCACCACTGGATCGCGCCTCACAAAAACTTGCCAGAGGTGCAAATCTACCTCCTAAACCCAATTCCAACCTCACTTTCACAAATCGATGACTAAAATTTGTAAATTATCAAACCATAGATGCTATTCTCTCCAACCCCTCACTGATGAGCTTTGTAAATCAAAGACACAACCCCAAAAAATATATCAACATGAAGATATAGATTTAACAAGGCCAAAGAAACTTGCTTTGTATTTCCCAATTTTTCTTTTCTTTTTTTTGATATTTAAAATAAAAGGAAACTTCCATTTTTTGGTTTCCCAGTATCATTCATATAGAGGGAAGGGTATGGCTATGAGATGTGGATGATATAGGTTAAGGTAAAGTGTGATAAGATGGTATGGTTTAGGGAATGGGCCACACATTATTTAATTCAAAATATCTTGTATTATACACCCAAAAATCTCGAACTCCAATCGAGGCATGTCTCCTAGCGTTCTATACTAAATACCCATATTTAGAACTCAGTGGAACTATTATCGAGACCTAATTCGATCATATATAGAAGTTAGCTTTTAAAATCACATTATTTTATATAATTTTCCCATAATTACTTTCTACGCGTTTTGAACTCGCACGGCCAAACGATACGTCCGATCGTTACGAAATTCAACGGTGTATGATAATTTACTTGTTAACCCGCCATTCGGTAAGGCCATGGACAGGTGGATTTAACTAAGTCAACTTCTCGTTTATCGAGGCTGGAATATGATGGGTTTGGTTTAAAATGGTGAAGTTCACTTGGATATGTCATTCGGTCGAGAAGTGGAGGAGTTACATGGTTCGGCATGGAAGTCGCACCAGGGAAGTCGCTCGGCATGGAAGTCGCTCGGCATGGAAGTCGCTCGACATGGAAGTCGCTCGACATGGAAGTCGCTCGGCATGGAAGTCACTTGGCATGGAAGTCGTTCGGCATGGAAGTCGCACCATGGAAGTCGCTATAGGAAGTCATGCCGTTCGGCATGGAAGTCGCTTGGCATGGAAATATATAGAAGCTAGCTTTTAAAATCACATTATTTTATATACGTTTCTCATAATTAATTTCTATGCATTTCGAACTCGCACCACCAAACGATACGTCCGATCGTCACGAAATTCAACGGTGTATGATAATTTACTTGTTAACCCGCCTTTCGGTAAGGCCACAGACAGGCGGATTTAACTAAATCAACTTCTCGTTTATCGAGGCTGGAATATGATGATTTTGGTTTAAAATGGTGAAGTTCACTTGGATATGTCATTCGGTCGAGAAGTGAAGGAGTTACATGGTTCGTCATGGAAGTCGCACCAGGGAAGTCGCTCGGCATGGAAGTCGCTTGGCATGGAAGTCGCTCGACATAGCAGTCACTTGGCACGGAAGTCGTTCGGCATGGAAGTCGCACCATGGAAGTCGCTACAGGAAGTCATGTCGTTCGACATGGAAGTCGCTCGGTATGGAAATATATAGAAGTTAGTTTTTAAAATCACATTATTTTATATAAGTTTCCCATAATTAATTTATACGCGTTTCGAACTCGCACGGCCAAACGATACGTCCGATCGTCACGAAATTCAACGGTGTATGATAATTTACTTGTTAACCCGCCTTTCGGTAAGGCCACGGACAAGCGGATTTAACTAAGTCAACTTCTCGTTTATCGAGGCTAGAATATGATGGGTTTGGTTTAAAATGGTGAAGTTCACTTGGATATGTCATTCGGTCGAGAAGTGGAGGAGTTACATGGTTCGGCATGGAAGTCGCACCAGGGAAGTCGCTCGGCATGGAAGTCGCTCGGCATGGAAGTCGTTCGGCATGGAAGTCACACCATGGAAGTCGCTATATGAAGTCATGCCGTTCGGCATGGAAGTCGCTCGGCATGGAAGTCGTTTGGCACAGGAAGTCGTTCGGCACAGGAAGTCGTTGAAGTCGTTCGGCAAAGGAAGTCGCTCAGCACAGGAAGTCGCTCGGCACAGGAAGTCGCTATAGGAAGTCGCTACAGGAAGTCATGCCGTTCGGCATGGAAGTCGCTCGGCATTGTACCTCACTCGGCATTGGAAGTCGCTCGACATTGGAAGGTTTTCGGAATCGAACCTCGCTCGGCATTGGTGAGACGGCTCGGGATTGTGGTGAGGCCGGTGTGGCTCGGCAATGTGGTAAGGTCGGTGTGGTTCGGCATTATGGAGGTATGTGTGGCTCGGCACTATGGAGAGGCTGATGTGGCTCGGCATTGTGGAGGTATGTGGCTCGGTGGAAGGCCTTGATGGGCCCGGATCATTCAGAAAGCCCAACAACTCAGGATTTGCCTATAATACAGAATGCGGGGGTTCATAAAATGGGGCTTCCTTTCGACTCTCTTTCTTTCTCCTTTCTAAGGCTAAGGCAACTCTGCCATTTTGTAACTGTAATCGGTTATTACAGCAATAAAAAGGAAACTTATGGAGTGGACGTAGGCCAGAGTTAGCCGAACCACTATAAAATATGTTGTTCTTTACTGCTTTCATTTTAATGTTTACTATTCTTCACATCATTACTCTCTACATACATTCTGTTTGTGAGCTGTGACTGGTATTTTGGTGCTTTCAACTGGATTTGGGTGTTAGTGACCAATTTTGGCGCTAACATTTTGGTGCTTTCACTAAGAACTGAACTCAAGGATTTTGGAGCTTGGATTTTGGATTCGGAAGCTTGGGAACTTGGATTTTATAAAGCAATGGTTAGACCACCAACAAGGAAGCAAGCAGCGGAAAGGAGCAATCAGGAAGGAAGTCAAGTGGCCTCTTCTGGAGCTGGAGAGGATCGTTCATCCATCTACATAACTCGGGACGAGATGTAGGTTATGATGAATTCTATGCAGGAGCAGATGATGAAACAGGAGGAGGAGATGATGCAGGCTCTCCTTAGGCAATTTGGAGAACCAGGAAATGCAGGTGCTCAAGTTTTTGGAACTGGACCAGAGGAACTCAACCAGCGGACAGATGGAGTGATCCAGCAGGGGGCAGCTCCCAATCAACAAACAGCTAACAATCTAGATGGACCTAGACTCGGGGGCACACCACCAGGTAATGCTGGACCAGTTCATGGAGGGATACCGGATGATGCTACACGGCCCGACGTCGATATGAATACAGGAGTACGTGATGAGGAATATGTGCCAGAATTTCCTCGGGGACTTGGGGGGCAATCTGGAAACATGGATAGGGGGCAACCCTTAGTTGGAAACACTGGATTGGCTGACATTATCAGGCGGACTATTCATGGAGGTCTGACAAACAGGGATTCAGAGGGAGTTAACAAAAGTTCGTTTACCCGAAACATTAGGACAGCTAGGAATCCACCCGATTTCAAACTACCCACTCTGGAAGTATACAATGGGAAGGCGGATCCCACCGACCATTTGATGAGGTACACTAGGCATATGGAAGTGCTGGGGGCAACGGAGGAGGTTATGGCCCGATGTTTCCTCCTGTACTTGTCTGATATTGCTGCTATGTGGTTCAGATAGCTGGAAGATGGATCCATTGGAACATGGACGGAACTGGTGGACAAGTTCTTAAGTCGGTTTCGAGTTCACATAAAAAGGCCAAAGAATGTGATGACGCTAACGTCAGTCAAACAGGGTGCGGATGAATCGCTCAGGACATTCTTAACTCGATTTAATGCAGCTGTTGCTTTGGTGGATCGGTCGGATCCATCAATGGTTCTGATGGCTGCGGTATCAGGAGTCAGAGATAATTCGGATTTTAAAGTATCGTTGATACGGGGCCCACCGTTGGACCTTGGGGAATTCTTTCATGAAGCTGACAGATTTCTTCGACAAGTGGATGCATGTTTGGACATGAGGTCAAAGGAAGTAAACATGATTAAGGATGGAGGACTACCCGACGAAAGCTCGGGTGGGGGCAAGGATAAAGGTAAAAGGAAGCGCTGGAGAGAACCAAAGTTCTCCACTTACACAGGATTGTATGCAACGTTGGAGCGGATATTCTTGGATACTCGAGATCGCCTTCCGTATCGAAGGTCGGTGAGGAGGGAGCCCTCAGAACGAGAAAGGGCGTCAGGAAGGCACTGTCTTTTTCATGACCTGGACGGGCATGATACTAACAGCTATCGGCATTTGAAGGACATAATCGAGGAGCATATAAGGAATGGTCAGTTGCGACAATATGTCGGAACTCGGAATGCGGTGGTGGAACAGGAGCAGCCACCGCCTACCTTGAATGACGAGGGCATGAGGCCCAGGAATGGTGGCCGATTGGTCATCAACTAATCTTGATGGTTTGGAATAAGTAACAAACTCCGGGCAAACGATTAAATCACTTACTCATGTACGGGGTCGGAGATAACCCTCAAGCATGCTCTGAGATGATGGCTTACCGAGACGCCCTAGTTTGTGAAATCTATTTTGTTCTTCTTTGATTTGGACATTTGATTTTTCTAGTTTGGTTTTGGAGTTTGGTTTGAACTCCCTGTTTTGCTCGTTTTCTGGTTTGGATTCGGGTTTGGATGTTTGTTTTTTGGTTTGGATTTTTGATATGGATTTATGGTTTTCTGGTTGAATTTGGATTTTGGTTTGGATTTTGGCTGAAAGGTCATCGAGCATGGACTATGCTCGGTAAGGGTCCGGAGAGACCGTGATTCGGCCTAGGACTTAGGCCCCATATTGTCTCCTATGCAGGTCGTCGAGTATGGACTATGCTCGGCAAGGGTCCGGAGTGACCAGGATTCGGCTTAGGACTTAAGCCATGGCATTATTTGATGTTCAGGGACACTGAACCAGGAACACCAGGGAATTACATAACATAGGTCGTCAAGTGTTGATTGCGCTTGGCAAGAACCTGGAGAGGTTACAGATTTGGATATTGGCTATGAACAGCTAAGGGTTTGGGCATGGACCCGGAACGGTCCCGGAATTGGACATCGACCCAGAGAGGTCATGGACGTGGTTATTGGTCGTTGGATATGGATGGATTGGAACTCGATTGTCGAGTTCAGATGGATATAGATTTGGCTAAGGATTTGGTTACTGGACTCGGAATTGGATATCGACTCAGAGTAGTCGTAGATTCGGATAAGGATACGACGATGGCACTTGGATAAAATGGATTGGATTATGAATCGAAAAGTATGGATGTGGATAACATACATACTTCGGATACCGGACGTGAAGCTATTCAAAACACACCTTCCAATAGCAAGGCATGTTTTGGGGGGGCAAAGTGTTAACCCGCCTTTCGATAAGGCCATGGACATGCGGATTTAACTAAGTCAACTTCTCGTTTATCGAGGCTAGAATATGATGGGTTTGGTTTAAAATGGTGAAGTTCACTTGGATATGTCATTCGGTTGAGAAGTGGAGGAGTTACAGGGTTCGGCATGGAAGTCGCACCAGGGAAGTCGCTCGACATGGAAGTCGTTCGGCATGGAAGTCGCTCGGCATGGAAGTCGCTCGTCATGGAAGTCGTTCGGCATAGAAGTCACTTGGCATGGAAGTCGTTCGGCATGGAAGTCGCACCATGGAAGTCGCTATAGGAAGTCATGCCGTTCGGCATGGAAGTCGCTCGGCATGGAAGTCGTTCGGCACAGGAAGTCGTTCGGCACAGGAAGTCATTGAAGTCGTTCAGCATAGGAAGTCGCTCGGCATAGGAAGTCGCTCGGCACAGGAAGTCGCTACAGGAAGTCATGCCGTTCGTCATGGAAGTCACTCGGCATTGTACCTCGCTCGGCATTGTACCTTGCTCGGCATTGGAAGTCGCTCGGCATTGGAAGGTGTTCGGCATGGAACCTCGCTCGGCATTGGTGAGACGGCTCGGGATTGTGGTGAGGCCGGTGTGGCTCGGCAATGTGGTGAGGCCGGTGTGGTTCGGCATTATGGAGGTATGTGTGGCTCGGCACTGTGGAGAGGCCGATGTGGCTCGGCATTGTGGAGGTATGTGGCTCGGTGGAAGGCCTTGATGGGCCCGGATCATTCAGAAAGCCCAACAACTCAGGATTTGCCTTTAAATACAGCATGCGGGGTTTCATAAAAAGGGGCTACCTTTCGACTCTCTTACTTTCTCCTTTCTAAGGCTAAGGCAACTCTGCCATTTTGTAACTGTAATCGGTTATTACAGCAATAAAAAGGAAACTTATGGAGTGGACGTAGGTCGAAGTTAGCCGAACCACTATAAAATCTGTTGTTCTTTACTGCTTTCATTTTAATGTTTACTGTTCTTCACATCATTACTCTCTACATACATTCTGTTTGTGAGCTGTGACTGGTATTTTGGTGCTTTCAACTGGATTTGGGTGTTAGTGACCAATTTTGGCGCTAACATTACTATTATGGTTCTAATGGCACTAGTTTCGTCAAAATTCGAGACAGTACCCCGTAATGATATTTTCACACGTTGATTAAACGAATTATTATTAAAACCATATAAATCACTTTTAATCTAAATTTAAAAGTTTATTATCCCATTATTATTTATTCTGGATTTAATTAAGATTTAAAAATCATTTTTATTAACATTTAATCCCCGATTCAATTATTTAAATTCACTATTTAATATTTTTAATCAATCGCCATTCTTAAATTCAAATAAACCCTTTTATTTGAAATTTATGTTATTTTACTTATAAAACTAATATTTCAATATTTAAAATTAATTTAAACATTTCAAATTGAAATGGCTAAAATTTTGGGTCGTTACCGTCACCCCGGTCGTTCTCGACCTATCCGTGGCCACAACATACACAACAAACCCGATATATAGAGCTAAAGCTAGACGATCATCTCATAATAGGTGCGACCTACATAGTCATGCCGAATATACCCTGTTTTTGCTATTACCGATGTGTGAGGCTTGAGGTAACATTTTACCTTCCTCAAAATAGCAAATCCCACTTGGAATGCCACATTGCCATTTCCAACGACACACTAATTGGTTTCCACAAAAGTACAACCCTCGAGTTCATATGCCTTAGGAAAGGTTGTTAAATATAAGAGGGTTACCTCCTACACCACCAAACAGATGTACATTTGTAAAAACCAATGTACGTGGTCTTAGAAATGCAATGTCATACATTCGTCCATACAAGTTGTCCAGGAACAGGACAAACCGAAGGTATTCCTACTACATCCTATTTGGGAATCACCCCTAGGATTAGTAGCAAGCAGTTCTTGCATTGAAGGTTTCAAAATGAAGGTGCTACTGCCACTATATTGTATATAATATGGGAATCACAAGGTTAGTGGCAAGCAACCCTACATTATGAAGATCTCCATCTTCAAAATCATTGTCTTCAACATGTCATCACTTTCGAATGCGCATATTAGTTCGAAGTGGTTTTCGGATAGGAATCACCCAAATCCAATCCCGGTCTCTTTGAATCAATTTTCGACAGAAAAGATGTTAAGTATGTAGGTGATTGGTGATCATCAATCAATCAATTAATATCTATATATCCAGTAAAATATCTTTAGAAATATATTTTAAACCATTTCTTCTTGGTATATACAGATTTATTAAACCTCTTTTTTAACTTTGGAAATACAAAATCATTTCCTTTAAATTACTTAGGAAAAATATTTCCATCTTCTACTATTGGTATAATTTCAATCTTAATGGAGATTACTTATTTTCAAAATATATTTTTTAATGGGTTAAAAATAATGTTATTTAAAGCATTGTTTATTGTATACCCAAACCAATTAGTACCGAGTAAAAAAGATTCATAGATTTTCGATTAATTATACTCAATACTAATTTTCGTATTCAACCTGTACTATTCGTCGAATAACGATGAAATTTCATTTTAAATTCACACGGATAGTATGGGTTCCCTCATTGGAATTTAATACATAGTTTAACTAGAACGTTCTCTTTGCCATCAAAATTCTATTTTAAATCTTGTCTAATTTTTGGAAAAAACTCCTAATCTTTTTACTTTTATCTTAGGAAAAAATGTGGTTCGAGTGAACCAAATTAACTGTCCCCTCCGTCGGACCAGTCCGGATAGCTAGGCGGAGCAGGCTACTGGTTTCCCAAACTTCAGCCTAGAGATTATCTCTTTGTCACTCATAAGGCGGTCAAGATATTTGATCAAATTCAAACCATTACATATATTTGATTTATCTTTTGAAAATCATTTCCAAAAGATTCGAGAGGAAAAACCCAAGTTTAAACTGTTTATTAAAAGGTTACCAAATTCCGTTGTTAAATTGTCGTTGAATAGTGAATTTATAGCTTTATAAATCAAACACCAATTTCATTTCATATATATCCATTTTTATAACTCAAATTTGTTTAAAAACATTTTAGTATATTTATGGAATTTATTTCATATTTATTAAAGGTTTAAAAATATCAAAATTTAAAAGGTTGAAAACCATGGTTTACGAACTGCCAAAACGCCTATTTTGAAAACTTGATTTGGACATGTCTCAAACTTTATTAAATGAAAACTCAAATTTTCTTTTTCGTTTGTAAACTATGGTTATAAAAGTCCAGAAAATTCTTATTCCAAAGAATTCCGACTCATATTCCATTCTATAAATGGATTTAACTTTTTATAGCATGAAATCGCGAACTACCGCTACGCGACGCGCTTATTTTGACTCCATTTTCCGATCTTTTTCAAACTTTATCGAATGAGTTTTAATGTTTATAAAATATTTAAAAACCATTTAAAACAATTTTTATCCATTTTTAAAGAGGTTAACATTGCTATATATACCATTATAATTTATAAAGGGAAGTGATTACATTGTGTAAATTCGATGTATATTTTACCATGGACCATTTCCATATCAAGCAGGCAAATAATAAACGTCCAAAACATGATGATCAAGCAACATAACAAGCATGTAATCATACTATATCATCATAGAAATTATTAGTAAAAGGTACGAAGTTGCTCTCACATATATAGCGATCCGTTTCCTAATTTTTAACACTTTTTTTCCATTTCAAAACCCAAGGAGCTCGACCTCTATAGGGATGGTCACCGCCGATAGGTGATTCGGTGAATAGGTGGAGGTGCTCGACGAGGTAGTGGTGGCCTTATAGGAGCACGACCAAGATGGAGAAGTGGATGTAGATCACTACTTTGAACTTTGAACTAAGATGGTATATTTTATATATATTTTTAGTAGAGCTTCATTATGATGGAGGAATATTTTGGAGAAGAAGTGAAGGTGATGGAAGCCATTAATAAGCTTATGAAGAAGGAAAAGAACTTGAGAATTTGGTGTGAAGAAATAAGAGGGTATATAGTTCAATTTATAGACTTTTTGATTAAAATATCTACAACAACATCATTACAATTCTCATCACCCATGTGCTAAACCACCCCCCTTCACTTTCAACCGAACCCACTCCCCCCTCCATGTGCTTTTCTTCTCTTGATTGAGTGATGATGAGTTTGCATTTTCAAGTTGCATTTGTTTATACATAAGGAGTTTATATGTATATATGTTTAGATATTTCTTTTGGCTTTGATTTGACTAATTGTGATACACATTTATATGTATATGTGCATGTATATGCATGTGTGTGCATGTTCAAACAAGGTTTCTACAACTTAAAATAATTTCAATTCGTCAAACCGTTGTAAATCCGGAATCCAATTTTCAGTCATATTTTCAGTTTTTAATCAAACTATTTATTTATGTAATCAAAACATGAAAATAAATTTCTTGTCATTTAAAATGAATTATTTCTCTTATAAAATAATTATTTGAGTATTTATAATTAATTTAGTATCCCTAATTAAAGTGATAAAATTATGGGTCGTTACACCTCTACTTCCTTTAACTCTGACCGAGATAATTTTGGCCTTCTTATAGTAACCACCACCGTTTTTGATCCGCTAGTTTCAAACCACGAAAGCCGAAAACAACGGATCATTAGGGTTTATAATATGGGTATACATTTCTATCTACATGATTTAGAAACCACAGTAGAAGAAAATATATTTGATATAGAATAATCATATATTCAAACCAGATTCAAATTTTATATCCATAACCATATATCTATACAATACCAATTACTAATCAACATACAATATTATACTAAATGTTTGATGTTAATATATATACAATAAATACATAAGTAATTTCTCCATCATTTGCATCTTTAACATCTTCTATGTCGGCATGACTCCGTACTCCATCGACCTATTGATAACAGATATAAAAAAAAGTGGAGAGGGGTCAGACATGTGTTCGAGTGAGCAAAACTAATCTACTCAACATATACTACAGAAATACAGCTGTAACAACATTTTCATCTACTACATATGTAAACGTACTTTAACATTCCCAACCTACATTCAAAGAATAAAATCAACAACATGACATAGTTGACTACTCGATTAAGGTTATATTACATTTAACAACTAATATTGCATCGACAATGACATGGTTACCCCTGCATACATCGCCACACCCAACCCCTATTGCTTTCAACCCATGGCTTAGTCACAAATATGATTCCAAATGCCATACTGCATATGAAACCATTTTCATCCACCTGCATGGTCCCCATCTCAGATGCCAATCACGTCACCAATATAACTAATAGTCGAAATCAAACAATTCTTCCAAACATGCAACATCCATTAACACGGTATCAAATTCCATGCATCAAGCATCCATACAACCAATAGTGCAAATTCGCCTCATCTCATCAAGATCATACTAGGTTAATTGCCTCAAATGTAGCATAAACAAACTCATAAAAAACCGGCTCAAAAAATGACTCACGTTCGATTTTGCCCTATTGGTTCCAGTTGCAATCTGGTTTAGCAATGGCCCACTGGTCGACTAGTCAATTGAATGATGCATTGGTGGTGGGCCACCATATACCAATCAAGGTCTTTATTACCGGCATTTCGATGGGAGTATTCATTACGTTCTCCATTTCTATCTTTTTCTTCTTCGTTTTTATTTTTAACTTAGTATTTTCCATTTATTACTTCAATATACTTATACATTTCTGTATTTATTGAAATTTACGGAGCATTACATTCTCCACACTTAAAAGAAGTTCATCATCGAAGTATTACATTCTCCACACTTAAAAGAAGTTCATCATCTAAGTTCCTGAAGGGAAAAATGTAACTCACACTCTCATGTATCACATATCGCATGCACGACAGTAAACCTACATACATGCATCACATATATTATCAATCATCCAAATAGCCATAACACACACATATACATACATACATATGTATGTATGTATGTATATGCATGATGTTATGTTACCATTTAAGTTTCACCAAGCACACACATATATTTCCATGGTTGTTCTAAACGTTCTCTACATGAATGATGATAATGACATATGATAATATACTAATAAAAATAATCTATTCAACGACGCCCTTTTATTTGAATGAAATTACATAACATATCAAGTATGTATTCGAGCATCCTAGCATAGACGTATAAGTTCTATTTGGATGTAACATTCATCTAATTCAACATACTATAAATGCAAAAATTAGTAAACTGCAAAAGAAAGACATGTGAAGCATGCCAAGATTAAACAAGCATAATTCATATCATAAATAAAACAAACAAATAAATCGACCAATCATACCCTAAATAGAACAACTGAATCAAGCTCAATTCATGTCCTAAACAAAACAACAATATATGTGTGTATATATATACCTAAATAAACTAATTACAATAACAAACAAAAAAACGGAAAAAACATTTCGAAAAAGAATAAAAGGAGAAGCTCAGGTCCTCTCTTCGGCTTTAGAAGTACTCTTGGCTGGATCGCTCTTTCCATTCTTACTAAATAAACTCTACTACTTATATATACTTACTCCCAAATGTCAACCTCAAATGTACAATGTACAATGCACAAGTAAAACTTTTTGTAATTCATGTTACAAACCAAAAATAACCGATGCCAAAATGCACTACAACCCATACTCTTGGCATAAAATTGCCCCAACTGAAATGTAGCCTCATACAACACTAAATGCACATACATCACACTTGGATCATCCCAGTAATATACTTATCATTTCAACCTCTGGATGCTAATGCAAGACAACTCAAAAGAAGATGGTGTCTCACCTAAGTAAACCAATCGCTTGAATAACTAAATGATTCCCCATTTCACATAAGAACATCAAAATTAGTTGATGTCTTGACCCAGTGACTATAGTACAACTTCTCTTTCTAACTTAAATTAAACTTAAGTGGTATCACTTCACTTATGATATCACTTCTCTAAACACCAAATAATCATAACACTATAGTATCATGCTCCTAATCAATGAGAGACTTACAAGTTTTATTCCACGTACTATAATATATAAGTAAGATAACAAGCATTCAAATAAAGGATTCTAAAAACGTAGTAAAGGGAATAATTAATTCATAATGGATCAAATAGTAGAAAACAAATTTTTATAAAAATATAATATTTTTCCTAAACATTAGTAGAAGACAGTTATGATTTTTAATTGTGTTATGGAAATTTTTTGAAAGGTTAGATCGATTGTTTTACAAAAGAAAGAAGAGATTATAATAAGGTTAGTGATTTAGCCAAAGCCTAATTAGCCATAAACGCTAATATAGCCATATATGAACGGTGACTCAGGGGAGGAAACCTAGAGATACAAGCTTCAGCTTCGACATGAATGGTCGACCTCTTCATCATGAGTGGTTGATTAATCATGACATAAGGTCAACCATCCTGGTTGAACCCTTAGAGCTTGGAGCTTCGGGTCTCGTACATTCTCTTGTTAAAAGATATTTTGAAAATTTAAAAAAAAATCATATTTTGGAAGAAAAATAATATGTTTTGATAAAATGAAATTAGTTCGTGAAAAATGTTTTGTTATAATTAAATATTAATTAATTAAGGAAATTTGACTTGAAAATGAATATAAATTGCCTTGAAGCTTTGAAAATCATCTAAAAGATATAATTGTGTTTGAGAATATTAAGAAATATTTTGAATTAATAAATAAGAGTTTATATGGAATTTTACATGATTTTAAAATAGAAAGCTATTTTAGAAAGTAACAATGAGTGTTGGAAATATATATTTCAACTACAAATAAATGGTAAAATATCATTTTGATAAATTAAAGTATTTGAACACTTTAGAAATGAATAAAGATATTTTATTATAAATAAAACTCTTTTCGGAAGGACCGTATGTTATTTTTCCATTTCCGTGTAATAAGAAATTTGAATAAACGGGGTTACGATACCATCTGGTTTAGAACATTCGGTAATATTTCTCTGATTATTCTCCGGACCCATTAAATAGAATATCATTGGAGATGCGAGTGTAGTTTATTAGCAAATAGTAAACAAGCAAGAATCACCAGGTGGTATGGGACGCCTGAGTTGATATTTGTTCGGTTATTTTTTATGAGTAGATTTTGACAGAGTTAGGGGCATGCCCTGAGGGCTATTATGTATTTTGTTACATATATCTAACTCGATAACCAATCCTGTTCAAAATAAAAGGTACTTTCTTTTTATTATATACTTATTATATGATGATATAATTAATTAATTACTTAATTTAAAGTACATTAAATAGAAAATCCTCAAAAGATATGTTATTTGATAGTAATTACTGTGTTGTAATCATGAGAAATTTATCATATTGAAAATAACAAATTATTTTAGTCAAGATGTTTCGAGAGAGGATATCGATACATCTGCTGAGGCAAAAATACATAACACTCTCCAAACATTGAGCAGTGTATCACTTATGGCTTCTGGAGGCACCAAGGGTTATGTACTGATAATTATTGAATAACTATTTAATGACTCATTCGAGAGTTTTCTATTGGTTAATGTAACTAAGGTCAAATAGAGAATCTTGAAGTGACGACGTTGCATAATTCTTTCGACTTGAGAGTACCGTCGAACTTAAATATGGGCACTCTACTTTGATTATAGATAAATCATTATATGGTGTCCATTGAAGGACTACAGTTGAGTATGAGTTGAAGCATTGGAAGTGAAACACTATTCAATAAAGAATTCATCCCCTTGGTTATATGAGGTTAGTATCACGTCCAATTATAGTCAACTCAAAGTCAAAGTCTCTAGCCAGAGCTATACAATTAATAATACTTGTTATTGTTGAATCAAGTATTTTGTATTTGGAATTACAAATTTGAATGTGGACGATGTTGGAATTTTAGCCAAAACCAAATTCCATAAGTCCTAACATGACATAGTTTTGATAAAGAAAATTGATGCAATAATCTTTACTACTGGATACCACTTATAATAAGTAAATTTTGATTTTACCAAAAGACGTGTAAGCTATAAATTCGGCCAAAATATCACACAACTAGTTAAGGTGATGTGTGAACATTAATATTTGAATTGTTCGATATTAAACGTCGACTAAATTTACACCTTTGAGTCTCACAACCGAAATGATGAATACTCTAACTGAACCACACAATTTAATTAATTTATATTCGTTTTAAACTAATTAAATTAATTAAAATTCATGAAATATTAATCATTAAAATTTATTTAATTTTTAAAAATTCCATAAGCATTTGATAAAGTGTGTTTATAAAAGTTATAAACATGTATACCGATATACGATGTCGATAGAATATTTGAATTGGAAATCACTCCATGATAACTACCATATCTCATTTCACGATAGCCTTAGAAATATCCTCATGATGACTATAATAATCATCATTACATAAAGGCCTTTATACATCATTTCACAATAGTTTCAAAGTTCATTTCATGATAGCTTCAACCCTACATTTCATGCTAGCTTTAGAAATCACTTCATGATGACTTCCATATCCAAGTTCACGATAGCTTGAGAAATTTACTCACGTTGACTATAGGAATCATTACATGAAGGGATTTATACATCAATTTACAATGGATTTAAGGTTTATTTCATGATGGCTTCGATCCTTCGTTTCGTGATAGCTTTAGAAATCACTTCACGATGACTTCCTCATTACATCTCACGATAACATTAGAAATATCCTCACTATGGCTTGGTTTCCTTGTTCTTTGCAGCCTCATTAAATTAGCACACGATAACTTTTTTCGAATTAACATACGATAGTTTCATCGAGTCATTATATGATGGCTTAGTTTCCTTATCTTTAAATTATTTTAGGCAACCATCCATAATAGCTCACACATTTCAACCCAAGATATCCATAAAATTCAGTACATGATAGCTTCTTCCTATCAACCCACGATGACCACAAAAGTCATTACATGATAACATCTTCATATCAATCCATAATGACTATCGAAGTCACTGCATGATAGCTTCCTCAAATCGACCCGCGATGACTTTAGGAATAATCACATGACAACCTAGGTGCTCTACCCTTAGGAAATACCTTCACTAACCTTTTTCCTCTTTTTCTTTGAAAAATATTGGGTGTGACAGTTACCTCCTCCCATTTATGAAAAGTTTACTTATGCTTTAGCTTAAGTAGTCTTCTTTTTCCTTGATAAATGCGCTTTAGTGGTTACAATTCTTATTGAAGTTTGCTCTAACTTTCTTGATTTCTGGGTTGTTTATTCATTGGTAAGCATCTTCAGCGACTTTGTTTGATACACATCTTATGGTCGATTTTGAAAACATCCGCATTCTTTATCCTTTCTTAATTAGAGCTTTTGATAAGGACCAATGATAGGATTAAAGGCTTCTTTTTTCCGTTCCCTTTGGATGGGTGCTTTAATCAGGCCCGACGACGAGATCAAAGGCTTAATTGACCACCACTCTTTGGATGGTCACTTTGGCTAGGCCTTATGACTGGACTAAAGCCATTTTCATCCATCTCCCTTGGATGGTTATTTTCACCAAGCCCGACAGTGGGATCAAAGCTTAATTGACCATCACCCTTTGGATGATTACTTTGGCCAAGCCTTGCAATATGACAAAAGGCTTTTTCGAACATCTCCCATGGATGGGTTCTTTGACCAGGCCTGATAGCGGGATTAAAGGCTTAATATACCATCTCTTTAAAGGTTGCTTTGACTAGGCCTTATGGTGGGTCAAAAGGCTTTTTCGTCCTTCTCCCTTGGATGGGTGCTTTGACTATGCTCAATGGTAGGATCAAAGGCTGAATTAACTACCACTCATTGGATGGTTGCTTTGGCCAGGCCTTGCGGTGAGACCAAAGCTCTTTTGTCCTCTTCTGGGCTTGAGGGTGCTTCTGCTCAACGAATCTAACCAACCTTGTCAGGTTAGAAGCTAAGTCGAACATAATGCATCTTAATCTGGGGGCTATCATTTAGCCATAAATTCTTTGGTAATCCACTTTACTCATCCAATGTCGTAAACTACGGCCTTAAATGCATGACATTCCATGTTCTTGATATTACATTTCGATCAGTTCTACTTAATTGATAAGTTCCTAGAGGGATAAATTCATGAATAACTAGTGGTCCTTCCCAGTTTGGTCCTGATGGGCCATTTGTGGGGTCCTTTGTATTTGCTATTACTCTTCTCAATACTAGGTCTTCTTTTTGAACACTCTTTCTTTCACCTTAGAATTATAGTATTTGGAGATTCTCCATTAGTATTTAGCTATCGGTATAGTAGCTTGATCTTTAAATTCATTAAGTAAGTCGAGTGATTCTTTCTTTATCTATTAATTTGTTTCATAAGCATAAGCAATTCTTCGGCCTGATGGGACTTCGATTTTGACTGGTAGCATCACCTCAAATCCGTATGTCAAGGAGTATAGGGTATGCCCTATAGCTATTCCTGTGGAAGTTCAGTTGGACCATAGGATGAGGGCGTGTTCTTCTACCCAGTTTCCCTTGGCTTTACCTAAACGCTTCTTCAAGATGTTTTTAATGATCTTATTTGCTGCTTTTACTGCCCCATTAGGTTTTGGATGTGCTACTAATGAAATACTCTTTATTATTCCATTCTTTTTACAAAAACAAGTAAATTCCTTGCTTTCGAACTAAGTCCCGTTGTCAGAGATGATCTTATTTGGAAGCCCAAATCCGGTGACTATATTTTTTATAATGAACTTCAAAACCTTCCCAATAATTATATTTGGTAACGGTTCGGCCTTTACCTACTTAGTAAAGTAATCCATGGCTCTGCTGCAAACTTTGTTGTCCCTTTTGAGATAGGAAGACGTCCAATTAAGTCAATTCCCCACACATCAAAGGGCCAAGGGCTAGTAACTATAGTTAAATTGCTTGGAGGAAGTCATGGTATTCTGGAAAATCTTTGACATTTATTTGCACCTTTTCACATAATTGATGGCTTCTTTCATCATTCCTGGCCAATAGCATACTTGCTTCATGACTTTCTTTATCCCATTAGAATGATCTCCACAAAACCCCTCATGGGCTTCCCTTAATAATTTCGCTCCTATTGTCGGGGTAGTGAACCGCAAATAAGGCATTGAGTAGCCCTTCCTGTACAATATTCTATTAATTATGGTATATGAAGGAGCTTGGTACTTTAGCTTTTGTTCCTCTTTTTTCTCTTTTGGTAACAACCCCTCTTTGAGATATTCAACCAAGGGTGTCATCTAATTATCTGTGTATCGATTTTCATAGGCACTTACTCTTTTGGGGGCTTCATTGCCATTACCATTTTCTTAAATACTTCCTTCATTGCTTGGTGGTTGTTAAACCCGAGATCTAGTCAGAACCAAAACTCCATTCTTAATTCATCTTTACCACCCTTGATGCCAGAGTTTTGCTGTAACCTGTGCAGTCAATTCCCCGATATTGCCCCGATATATCCCGTAGTGGACTTTTGGGGCAACGATATTCCTATAAAGTGGCCCAATATAGCGGATCCGCTATTATCCCCGATATGGGGGCAGTAATCAACTATATCCCCGATTTTGTTGCCCCGCTATATCCCCTTTTCCTATAAATAAGCATTTTTGTTGATGTCTTGCTTTTAAGTTTTATGGTAACTTCAAAGTTGATGTAACAATGATATACGCTATTGGTTATTATAACTAGTTCTAACTTTTTAAGTGTTAACTTTGTTTATCTTTACTTTATTATAACTTGTTTTACTTGGTGGGAAATAATAAGTAATAATTGTTCCTCTTTTTAATGTAGAATGTTCATCATTCCTCTTTTTAAAGTCGTCCGCTATATCTTGCTATATCCCTGATATGTCTCCGCTACAACTTTTCGCACCTCAAACGCTATGGAGCGGCAGGGCGCTTTAACTGCACAGGCTATAACCCAACAGGAATGATTTTGACATTAGGCGCTCCTCGTGAGCTTGCCAATTTTGCCAAAGTATCTGCTTTTGCATTCTTTTCTCTTGGTATTTGTTTATGGAGAAATCTTCGAATTATACCGGCATTTCATGGATTCTTTTAACGTATCGGGCTAGGAAGACATCTTTGGTTTGGAATGTTTTACTTAATTAGCTGATTTACCATCAACTGTGAATCACTTAACATCTCAATCTTTGGGAACTTGAGTTGTTATGTTAGAGTCAACCCTAAAATCATGGATTCATAATTGGACATGTTGTTGGTTGCTGAAAAACCCAGCTTCATGGCGTAATGTAGTCTGTGTCCATCGAGGGTAATCATAGCATAACCTGCTCCAACACCTTGTTCATTTGATGCTCCATATATATACAGCTGCCATTTTGGTTCAAGTTTCCTTTTCATTTCTAGTTGTTCTTCAATAAATCCTCTGCATTCTACAACGAATATGCAAGGGCTTGTCCGTTAACCGACATCTTGGGTAAATATTCAATATCATATTGGCTTAGCTCCATTCCCCATTTTACCATTCTTCTTGATGTCTTAGGTTTGCTAAGGACCCGTCTTAGCTGATAATTGGTCAAAACCTTAATCGAATGCGCTTGAATATACGACCTTAGCTTTCATGCTAAAAACAATAGGCAATATGCCAATTTTTCTATAACTGGGTACCTGGCTTCGACATCCTTTAACCTGTTACTCGTGTAGTAAATTGGGAATTGAATTCCGTTTTCATCTCTTATCAAGACCGAGCTAATTATGTGTTTTGAGGAAGCCTTGTACACAGATAAGGCTTCCCCCTCTACAGGACTCAAAAGTATCGGTGGCCCCTCTACGTGTAATTTTTGAAAAGCTTTCTAGCATTCCTTTGTCCATTCAAAGGTTTTCTTCTTTTGGATCACATCAAAAAAAGGAATACACTTTATCTGTTGCCTTGGATACAAACCAATTGAAGGCCGTGACTCATCCGTTTAGTCCCATTACCTCCTTACATATTTTTGGTTATGCCATATATCTAATAGCTTTTATTTGATCAGGATTAGCTTTAATTCCTCTTGCACTTACAATGTACCTAAAAACATACCGAACTGAATTCCAAAAGACCACTTTTGTGGGTTCAATTTCATTTTGTACTTTCTTAATATGCATAACATTTCTCCTAAATCCTCCACGTGATTAACTTCCTTGTTGGATTTACCAACATATCATCCACGTAAACTTCCATGTTTCACCCTATCTTATTTTTGAACATTTTGTTCACGAGCCACTGACATGTTGCTCCTGATTTTTAAATCTGAGTAGCATCACTTTGTAGAAATACATTCCCCAGTCTATTGTGAAGCTGGTATGCTACTCTTTGGGCTTAAACTTTGGAATTTGGTTGTAACTCGAATAGGCATCTATTAAAGATTGTAATTTATGGCCACTAGTCGCATCAACTAACTGATCGATTCTAGGAAGTGGATAACAATCCTTCGTACATGCCTTGTTTAGGTCTGTATAGTCAATGCACGTTCTCCATCTTTTGTTAGAATTTTTAACCTATACTGGATTTGCCAATCACTTTGGGTAAAATACTTCCCTAATGAATCTATTCTCTAGTAACCTCTTCACTTCCTCTTTTAGTGTCATAGTTTGAGTTTTGTCAAATAGTCTTTTCTTCTGCCTTATAGGAAATTTTTTTGGATCAATGTTGCGTGCATGACATATTATAGCCGAGTCAATTCCCTCCATATCGCCGTGGGTCCATGCAAATATATCTATGCTTAAATGTAAAAATGAAATGAATCTCTCTCTCTCTCTCTTGTTTCTTTTTCCATTCCCTTTCCTATTTTCATGATCTTGATAGAATCTTGGGAATATAGCTTTATCTCTTTTAAGTCTTCCATGAGTTGCACATTCTCTCGTCTATCTCTGGAATCCATGTCAAGTAATATTTCTTTTGAGATTTCACTTTCATCTTGACTATCTTGGTTTAATTCTGCATACTTTCTTTTCCTTGCTCTGAATTTGGTCTTCTCGTTTGTTACTCGATTTGTCTTTGGCTGAAGTTATGACTTGTTTGCCTTGGATATCAGTTCTTGGGGATCGATGTGTAAGGGCTTTACATTTTGGTTATAGTTATTTGACTTAGGTCCATAACAAGATTCCCTCACTTTATTATGTTGTTCAAAAGTTGCAAAATACATTTCACGAGAACTAAGTTGCTCACTGCGAATGATCCCCATCCAGATCTACAAAGAAATTTGACCAATAAATGCTTTGGTGAAACAAAGGCATCAATTTCATCAAGTGCTGGTTTCATCAAGAATGCATTATAGTATGAGGGTTAACCCATGATCATGAACAAGGTTTCAAACATTCTCGAGTATGGTGGAGTGCCAATTTAGACAGACAACTTGATTTGGCCAAGCGGAGCGAAACCTTTATTGTTGAACCCAAAGATTTGGTTGTAGGCTTAGTTCAAGATTCTCCTCTGGAATCCCTATTGGTTTAAAGGCATTCTTAAAATTATGTTTACCACATTGCTAGTGTCTACCAGAATCTTGTATAGAAGTGAAAACCCAATTTGAGTAGTTACCATAAGGGGATCATTAAGGGGGTGTTTGACTCCTCTTAACTCTTTCAGAATTATCACCAAATCCGGCATAGGAGTGGAACTTTTAAAAGACTTTAAGGGAGGTTTTTCACCCACTACATAGATGCCTACTCTAACCTTTTTTGCATACTTGCTCGTTGACCCTTTACTGAAGCCTGCAATATGCGTCCCTTATGAATAAATATGACTGATTGGTTGTAGTAGATCTTAATGGAGCTAATTTTTCAAGCTATTGGTGTTGTTAGTAGGCGACTTCTCGTAGTTTGGGGGTTTTTGGTCAGTTTTGAAAAATTCTTTAAGAATTCCTTCCTATTATTGTTTTGGATAATCCTAGCCAAAATTCAGCACCCATCAGTTTTATGCTCATTCGCCTTATGGAAAGCACAGTAGTCTCCTCCTTTGTTTGGTAATGGATTCATTCTTGCCTTGAAGGATATTGGGTAATCGATTTCATCCTTGGTCACAATACACACACACACAGATATATATATATATATATATATATATATATATATATATATATAGGCAGGCTTAGCTCAATAGAGTTTGCTTTGGTAAGTTCATCCTAACTCCCTTTCTTATTCGAAACCATAAAGTTTCCTCTTTCCCTCTGATTCCTCTTGTTATGAAATATCTCATTAATCTGCACAGACTTTGTAGTTTGAAAGTGAAAATCCTGTAAATCCTTACATCCATGGATATACAACTCTTTCCAGAAAGGTGTGTTTTCTATTAATCCAGATTTCACCGCCATCAGCTTTTCCCTATCACTTACTCTCTTGAACCTATTATCTTTAGCATTAAACCAATTTAGGTAATCCCTTAATAACTCTCTAGGTTTTTGTTTGATGTCAGCTAACACACTTGCTTTAATTGTACGTTCTTTCGAAGTGCAAAATAATGCTAAAAATTCGTATGTGAATTGCTTCCACGAATAAATTGTTTTCTCCCTACAACGTTGATACCATTTTTGCTGCAACTCCAAAAAACGTGGTTAGGAGAAATCTACCACGCACTGCCCTTAGAGCATCATATAAATCCATTTAACTTCCAAATGACACCAAATGATGGTTCGGATCAGTTGTGCCATCGTATATGATAGATGGAATCTTAACATACGGTAAGGGTATAACAAGAATTTTTTTTTTATGAATAGTTCTTCCCTAAGGTTGTTGCTAACCTTAGGATCCATTGTCCTTTTCAATATAGATCAGCCATATCTTTGGTCATCTTGTTAGTTAGATTTCTCAAATATGCTTTGTCATCTTTGTAATTTTCTCGTTTAGGCTTATACTACTTCTGTGAAGTGGAGCTTGTGGACTGTTCAAATGGTGATTTGAACTTCTTTTTAGTTTGTGAATCAAGCAATTTTCCTCCTTTATTTGTGGCCTTAAAGCATTTTTCCCAACATTTTTACATTTCAAGTTTGATTCTTCCGCTCTCCTTCTTGGAGACTCAACTTCTTCTCCCGCTTCTTTCGTCCTTTTTGATGTTTTTAAAGATTTTTGGGAGACTAACATCTCGATAAGCTTGTGCTTAGTTTCCAACTTCCTTTTTGTAATTTGGAGTTCATTTTCTTCCTTTGGTGTTTCCTTCAACGTAAACGCTTGTCCTACTTCTGCGTTCTCTATATTAAATTGGGGAGTTATATTATCTTCAAGGTTGACATGGTGTATTACCTCCTCTTGAACTTGGACGTTTACTTTCTTAGTTGATCTTCCCATTGTGAAAAGGCGATCATTGGTTAACTGACAAATAGGTTCCTTGAGTTCAACTCTCAATG
Organism: Allium fistulosum; assembly: GCA_030737815.1. Lineage (NCBI taxonomy): Eukaryota > Viridiplantae > Streptophyta > Magnoliopsida > Asparagales > Amaryllidaceae > Allium > Allium fistulosum. The sequence continues at coordinate 1,534,208,231 of CM060902.1, forward strand.
AAAGCCCCACTTACTGTTGGTACTAAATTTGGGTCAACCTAAATTGCTTGTCTTCAAGAGAACAAAGACATTTGAGTAAAATAAAGTTCCTAGTCAAATGTTCTAGTTATAAGTTCATAAGAAGTCATTATGAAATTGTCATTTATTCAAGTCCTTTGGTATAAAGTCACAAAGTCAAGTTTATTCAATCGGCCATTATTGGTTCTCTTTCAAGGTTTTTATTTATGCACAATTAAATAAAAATTGGGAGAGAAGATACATTCGGAATTAGCCCCTTTCTAGGGGTGGTTACATGTCTAATTATAGAAAACTCCTACCTTTAGATTTGTGTCACGTGTCACTTGAAATGGATGAGCAGTGGAGATTTAGCTTCGTTCAAGGAGCTTAGTGTTCATAACGCGATGGCATGTGTTAGTTTACTATGCAATGTCTTTGGTCATCCTATCTTTCAATCATTTTGGTGAGACAACCCACGATAGCTCCACTTCTTCATCTTCTAACTAGCCTTCGAAGTCATTTTATGATTGCTTTCCACAACAACCACAAGAATTATTACATGAAGACTTTTATATAAGGAGGCCTTTATACATTATCTCACGATGGTTTCAAGTTTCATACCATGATGGCTTCAACTCTCCATTTCATGATAGCTTCAGAAATCACTTCAAGACAATTGCATATCTCATTTCAGGATAGCTTGAGAAATCTCCTCACGATGACCGTAGGAATCATTACATAAAGGCCTTTATACATTATTTCACAATGGTTTCAAGGTTCATTTCATGATGGCTTCAACCCTCCATTTCATAATATAGCTTCAGAAATCACTTCACGATGACTTCTAGATCCCGTTTCATGAAGCTTGAGAAATCTCCTCTCGATGACTATAGGAATCATTACACGAAGGCCTTCATACATCATTTCATAATGGTTTCAAGGTTTATATCATGATGGCTTCAACCCTCCAATTCATGATAGCTTCAGAAATCACTTCACAATGACTTACATATCTCACTTCACGGTAGCTTTAGAAATCTCCTTACGATGGCTTAATTGCTTTATTCTTTAGCAGCCTCATTAAATTAGCACACGTTGACTTTTTATAGATCAACACACGATAGTTTCGTCGAATCACTGTATGATAGCTTAGTTTCCTTATCTTTCAATTATTTTAGGCGATCATCCATAATAGCTCATGCATTCAACCCACGATGGCCATGAAAGTCATTACATGATGGCTTCTTTATATGAACCCATGGTGACCACAAAAGTCATTACATGATAACTTCTTCATATCAACCCACAATGGCTATTAGAGTCACTACACGATTGCTTCCTCATATCAACCCACAGTGACTTTAGGAATGATCACATGACAATCTAGGTGCTCTACCTTTAAGCAATACCTTCATTTACATTTTTCCTCTTTTCTTTGAAAAATCTTTGGACGTAATGATTCATATTAAAGATTATGAATTTTTAATATAAGTTATCCTCTACCATTTATATTTTAATAGATTACATGTACACTCTATAGTTGTTGATATTTCTTAAGCTAGAGATGTTATGTATAATGCTATTAATATATTGACTAGACGATGTAAGATATATGCTTGTATTTATTGATATTTTTCAAGGTACATGCATTATACTTAGACCGTCACGAAATGGTGGATACGAGTAAATAATCTCTTTCGATTGATGATATTCCTTAAGGTCAAGATGAGATTAGAACAAGGACAATAGGTAGGAGTTATATATTATACAAACATTAAGGAGTTATCCATCACATCCGGGCCTATGATTTATTGGTATTCCTTATGCTTATAACCCCAAGGCATGTGAGTCCTAACATCCACTAGAGAAATTGAAAGATTTATATGTTTTCTATTAAGGTTTTGAGAAACATAAAATCTAGTGGGAGCCTTATTAGAAAGATGAATAGCAACATTTAAGTTTTCTAATATTTTAAGAACATTTGTTATATGAAGTTGAAATAATCTACGTCAATAAATTTATGCAACAAATATAATTGATAAAACATTTATAAGTTGAAATGCACAATTAAACTAAATTAAGGTTGGCAAAAAAATATAAATCATATTCACCTTTAAATCCTTTGGCATGTTTTCACTTCAAAACCCATGCAAAATTTATAAAATCACTAAAACATTTATGCCTCAATCGCTTTGAATTTATCTATCCGAAACTATGTATTGTCTATTATGAGTTCTGAACTCTTAAGAAATATAAGAATATGGATATTTGGTCCATACACAGTCACATATGAATGTTATATAGTGAAAGGTTTTAGTTCATAATGTACAAAACTTCATTGAAATTAGTTCATTAGAAATAAGTAAATAAACCATTATGCAAAATCATGTGTTCAATACGATTGATTGTAATAAGGATTTACTCAAATGGTTTGACCATTTTGGAAAGTTAATTGAATGTTTAAGAGTGGATGCAACTTAAGCACAACTGGGATGAAGAGAGTGAATGGTCACCTCTACTTCATAAGGGACATCAAACACGAGAATTGTATAAAATACTAAAAGATACTCAATATGTAAGCAGTGTGATTTCTACTCTAAATTGTGTTATAATATAGAAAGTTGTTTTCTATCAAAGTCATTTCTACGAGTTTAGGATATTTAATCGAAAACTCTCGACTGTAAACTAGTTATGGTAAAATAAAAAAATAGCCCATAATAAGTAGTTGAATGGAGCTTCATATTTCGTACGCTATTATAATAATGACAGAAGTAATAGAGCATGCCGTATAATACTTGTTAATGGATGCATTAAGATACGAAATTATTTTCGTACATATACCAAATATTATTTATGAAATAATAATTAATTTTAGTATTGAGTGAAAGTGAATATAATTTTATTTTATTAAGAATTTTTTGAATATTTATTATGAATAAATTGATGAGAGTAACAGTACTTGTTGCGTTAGCTAATTAACACTGAAGTATCTATAATTTTTACAATTATTTTGGAATTGAGTACAAAGAATCCATTTAGTGGAAGCAACATAAGAGTTTGTGAGTTCTTTAGATTGGTACATAAAGATGTATGCAACCGAAAGTCCAACGATACCAAAAACGGTTCCATATACGCTGGTTAATTCATAGATGAATTATCATAAAAATAAACATGTGTATTTTTCACACGTGTATTATGTCTATGATAAGTTTATTTAATATAAAATGAAAGAAAATGTAACGTACCAAAGAAATAAGAAAAATCAATTTGATCGAATAGGTGCTTATATAAGAAAACAGTAGCAAAAGTACCAAAAAACAAATAAAATTTAATCTCAAAAGTCAGTCCTCCCTGTGATATGTAATGATGTATCAATGAGTAATCGGACTTTGTTGGACAAAGTATGATTCATAATGGGTGAAGTTAAGTTAACTTGTTTCTATAAGGTCATGTACTGAAGAGTAAGTACATAAGGTTATAATTGATTTCATCCAAGGCATAGTTTACGAGATCATACAAGACAAAAGTTCATAATAAATCCCTACATATCGTAGATCAAGGAGTTGATAGGTTGTGTGAGTTGAGAGGCTGCACGTAATACTTGCTTCTAAGGGATCTTGTGTGGACTACCCCAAAGGAGGTTGGGACTGATCAATTTTGATTGACCAAATTATGTTATGAACATAAGTATCGTAAACTAAAATAGTTCCATACATTTATTTAGGTGGCTCATAAAATGTTCATGAATACATATTTTATTGCATTGAAAAACAATTGTTGTTTCAAGAAATGCCAACTTCATATCGAAGGAATTTCCTTTGAAAATTATTGGCAGTAAAATGGACTTAAATACGTTCTAAAGATAAAACTGATAATAAAGGATGGAATAAAATTAACATAACTAAATAGACACAACACATTAGAATGTATAATGATAAATCTCACACATCAAAGAAAATTATGACTTTTATTAATGTCGAGACAAGAACTTCCTCAGTCTTAAGTAGGCCATTAAGAGTATTGACTCTACTATGTGGCATGGCGCGCAAATCTAGAACAGATTTCAAGTACATTATAAAAATATGATTTTGATATTGCTACCCGATAGGATATGATCCATCGGCTATAAAGTGCCTTCACGAAGAAGAACAATATGGTTGGAATATAAGCCACGTTGATAAGAATAACATCATAAATTTCAATTGTTGAAATTAACGTAACATATTTTTCATTCAATGTGCTTTAGTTAATTCGGATTTTACTCAGTACGACTTTGAATTTTGGTACATATATGTAACAAAAATTCTAAATAATGTTGTAGAATGGATTGTTTGTATATAACAACCAAAATGTCTTGAAATCAATGGGAGCAATGACCATGTCTATGAGTATTGGATATGATCCAAGAAATGATACAAAAGTGTTATTCGATAAGCATCATAGTTAAGTAAGTTTTTTGACAGAGAAATCAAATAATTTTGATTTCAGTCAAAATGCAGAGAAAGCATATGTCTATAAAAAAGAATATTAATGGGTACTAAAATATATCTCTAAAGCTATAAATAAACCACAAACTTATGATTATTAACGATGAATTCTTGTTAAAATCATTTCAGTTTGGTTGTTTAATAATCGACGTTGGTTTTGAAAACGATATCTTTTATAATTATAATTAATATAAAATGATAATGTGATTGTCCTAATTGATAAACATAGACATGATATTAAAATTGTTTTATACAGAGCATGTAAGATGGGTTCCTTATGCATTAACAATAGGAATCATCATACATGTTATATTGCTTACAATATCACACTTCGCTCATGTATTTCATACATAGAGCAAGTAATAAAACCGAGTTAAGACCACTTAATGACATTTAGAGAGTTATCAAGTATTTTTGAAATACTAGAGAATTGTCTATAGAAACAATGAACTCCTTATGAAGGAGAACATATACTCGAACTTCATTAATAATATCGAGTATAATAAGCCGATCCAAAATTCATAGTTCAAACTTAAGTTAAGAACTTTAATTTGGAAATGTTCAAAACAATAAGTAGTGGCTAATTCAACCAAAGGCTAAGTACATTGCCTTGAATAACACTACAATGTAAGAAGTATAAATAAATGCACAAATGTATAACTGAGCTGAATGTGATTCCAAACGTTGAGAATCCCATGACATTGTTGTATGCTAAAAATGTTGCGATATAATTTTTATAAGAACCTACAGCTTATTAGAAGTTGAGAGACATACTTCGAATAGTTTCACATGATAAAGACAGTTTATCGGTGATGGGGAGAGTTGATAGACAAAGTAGATAATTAAAGTAAAATAACATGTACATTCACTCAGTGACTGACCTGATTAGTTTTGAGAAAACCAATCGAATAAGCTGGATTACAATGATTTAATTGACCCAAAGTGCAAGTGGAGATTAATTATGTTAGGGGTATATCCTACGGTTTATTATGTAATTTGTTATATATATGAAACTCGATAACCAATCTTGTACAACAAAAGGTGTTTTTTTTTCTATTATTTACTTGTTATATTTTATATAATTAGTTAAGCAATTAATTTAAACTATATTAAATAAAAAGTCCTTAAATGATATGTTATATGATTGTAATTACAATGTATCGTGATCATGAGAAATTTATCACATTTAAACTAACATTTATTTTAAATATCTCTGGTCAAGATATTTTAAGACAAGATATAGATACATCCATCGACAATAGAGTGCGCAACGCTCTCCAAATGTTAGGCAAATGTATTACTCATGGCTTATGGAGGCACCAAGTGGTTATGTACAGATAATTATTGGATAATTATGAATGACTTACTCAAGAGTTTTCTGTTGGTTAATATAACTAAGGTCAAATAGAGAACCTCGAAGTGACGATGTTGCATAATTTCATCAACTTGAGAATACTATAGAACTTCAATGTAAACATTCCACTTTTATTGTAGTTAAATCATGGCATGAGTTCATCAAACGACTATCGATGGTCAAAGTTTGAAGTATTGGAAGTGAAACACTATTCAATAGAGAATTCATCTCTTCAATTATATAAGGTTAGTGTACGTTCAACTAGAGTCAACTCAAAGTCAAAGTCTTTGGCCAGAGCGATACAATTACTAATAACTGTTATTTTTGAATTAAGATTTTTTTATTTATACTTACAAAGTTGAATATGGACTGTAACAACCCGCATTTTTAACCATCGAAAGTCGACACCGAATGCTACCACTGTGTTCCAATGTCGCGCATCCAATCGACTAAAGGGCAGATTTTTAGGGTAAATAAAAATAAAAGAACAAAGAATAGAGAAAAATAGAATCTCACAGCGGAATCGACAACATATAATATAACAAATACAGTAGAAACTGTCACTCCAAACATACAAAGTATATCAGAGTTAAAAATAAACCTTATCAGGTGGACGATTATAAAATCCCGACCTTACAAATGCCGACAGGTATACTATATAATACAGCGGAAAATAAATACTATGACATGTGAATCTTCAGCTCCCCTCCACGATGTCCAAAACTTCAAAGGCATCTTGGAAAAAATACTTAGTCTGACCCAATCATTATAAATAAATAACACTCGGATCAGTTTGGAAATACCAACGTGAGATAACTCAAATGATAGGGAACGTATAAAGTTCTGTGAGACCACGCTACTAACGCAGAATGAGTTTTCACCTCACAAGAATAACATCCATATAGGAAAGAGCAGAAATAAGTATTAGGAACAAATCCAAATATGAATGAGCATAAATAATATTAAACCAGACTTGAAAGAATGGAATATACCGAGTAAAATCCAAACTGGACAGAGTGGATAAAACAAGAAAAATAGTCCAACTTTATAGAATGGACTAAATAAGGTAATAATCCAAACTTGATAGAATGGATTGAAATCAATACTTAAATGCCGTGATGAGGAGTTGGCTCTACTCGTGGCAATTTAAAGCTAAAACAGATTCCGGGTTTTCGAGTCAAATAAGGGAAGGAAAATTTCCACCAAATGACAAGGAAGGTGCACTCCCCTTGGAGTATACCTCTAGTAATATACTCCTGAGAAGCTCATATACTCTCGAACAATACCAAGCCGGACCCCGCCAGACCTTACCGAGTATCTGAATATTTCCACATCTAAGTGCACAACCGAATCCAAACTAGATGATATGTTAAAATACCCTTTTGATGGGAGCAACCCCACATAGCTTGGCTTCCTCTCGTGCTTTTGGTTTAGTCATTTCCGACAAAGGATAACAAAGCTCGATTGAGCAGCAAATCATTTTTAAGGTGATGATACACCATGAAGAAAGCTGAATCCGATAATTAATAAATTAACTATCGGGGATAATTAAAATGATCGTATATTGAAATTAAATTTCATATATTTACCACTACTCGTTGATTCTAGTCAAGTCCTATCTCTTGGTTGAAAGTGAAGCTGGGCAAGTTAAGGTAGTGTTACCTCTAGGCATCGCCTTGAGATATCTTTAACTTTCGAGATAGGAAACGAGTCCAGGCCTCAATGTTTAGCATTAAATGCATGACTATATCCTTTCCATATAAGTGATATTGATTACGAAACTATTCTTCTATAATCGAAATCGAAATTCAACCCTTTCTTAGAAAACTAAACTGGTGCTTGATTTCCATATTGGAAAACACTTTTAGAATTAGTTCCTAATTGTTGAAACATTAAAAGAATAATTTTTCCAAGTGCTCGGCCCCGAAGGCCTAAACCAACATCAATCGACGCCCAGAAGATTATCCTAAAAGACAATAAAACAATTTAAATACCTTTTATAACATCAAAAATAATATTAATTATCCCGAAAGATAATTAATCACATTTAAAATCTCTTTTAAATAATCAAATCCATTAACTTTAATAAAATAGATAATTATTTCCAAACACTTTTATAACTTTGATAAATTAACATTAAAATCTTTACTAAATTAGTTTATTAAAGCAGTTTTATTATATTAGTTAATTTACTTTTAATCACTTTTATTAAATCAATTGATTAAATTTAAATATCATTAATTACAAAGATTAATTAAATTTAAATAATCATTAGTTAAAATGAATAAGTCATTTCAAACATCATTTATTAAAATGATAAGTAATTTTAAATTCCATTAATTAAAACAATTAATAAAGTTTAAATAATCATAAATTAATTGAATTAATTAAATCCAAGCCTCATTAGTTAAAAAGATTAATTAAAATATCATTTATTAAAATGATTTATTCAATTATAAAACATCATCAATTTAAAATGATTTAGCTAAATTTCAAATATCATTAGTTAAAACAATTAATTAAATTTTAAACAATCATTAATTAAAATTACTAATTAAATTCAATTATCATTATTTAAAATAATTAATTACTTTTAAATATCATTAATTAAAATGATTATTAATTTCAATTATTATTAATTAAAATAATTAATTAAACTCAAGACATCATTAGTTAAAATGATTAAGTACATCTTATCTCGTTTAAATCAAAGATAAACCAATTAAACATCATTTATTAAATTGGTTAATTAATATCAAATCATTAGTTAAAATGATTAATTATTTTAAATTATCATTAATTAAAATGATCAATGAATTTTAATATTCTGTTTAGTGAAAAAACAAGCTCAAGTTCATATGATAGGGTATTGGGGATGAACTTGAATAAATGACGATATAGCGAAATTGCTATAACGACACTTAACAAATTAAATGGAATATCAGGGTTTATTTCAATTAACCATCAATATATAACAGCATAATGATGTAAATAAATAATTATTGACGAGAAACCCCTTAGGGTCTCTCTACAGATTTTTCCTGCAAAACAACGGTTATGGATTATATATATATATATATATAATCATATGGGTTCATAATGATCAAATTGATATGTCATCCATTTTCCAAAAGAAAATTCAACCAAACAAGCAATCAAACAATTTAACTAACATCCAAACAATCAATAAACATTTATAACATTATGGATATGATATAATAGTTAAACCCACAATGATTTTCGTTTTTGCCGAAACGTCCCGATTTGGACTAAAACCGAACGATTGTTCGATTTTAGCATAAATTCTAACAAGCTCCAAATCAAACCAAACCAACCCCATCGCAAATATCTTGACGACACAAGTCCAACGCAAAAAACGGCGTTTGAATCCAACCTCGTATGAAGGAGTTATACGAATTTTAAGTTATCGTTGATTTTAAATTATAATATAATAACTTTAAATAAATTACTACTTTACCCCTACAATCAAACTTCATTTTCTTCCCCAAAATATAACTGAGCATGCACAGTGACATAACCCACCCCATCAATGTACACGCACACCCAACAACCAATAAAAACCCAACGAAACGCAAATCTGACTTCGCCAACAGGTCGAGCTTCGCAATCTCCACCACCTCGACCCCTCAATTACATCCCCGGCCTCACTATGAAAACATGACCGAGCCAAGAACGCTTGCGACCTGCTCAAGTCGTGATCCCCATTCCTACGCCGCCACCTACCAAATCGCGGACATGCATGCGCTTAACTACCACGAAGCCAAAGCAAACAACAACAACGCCTAACGTTGCCTAAATCAACCCCAAGATCGAACCCTAGCCTTCACTGTCTAAAATTGGGCTACCCAAAACATGCTCGAACACAAGGAAATTAATGTGGGATCGAAGAGCACACGCACATGAGTCTAAGAAGTCTTGTTTCATGATTTTTAAAGGAGTATACTAACTGATTTAGAATTTTAAAGTTTTTACCCACAGTATTGTGTACAAGCATGTTTTTAAATAGAAGACGAGGTATGGGCTTGGTTGACTGGGTATGGGCTTAAACAAAATAGATATGGGGCAGGTAAGGAATTAAAATAATAGGGTGTGGATATATATATATATCTTATTTTTATTTTAAAATATTCAATGAAACATACCCAAAATCTCAAACTCCAAACGAGACATGCCGCTTGCATTTTATATGTTATACCCCTATTCCAAACACAATGGAACTTGTCCCGAGTCCTAATTCGATCATATGCAAAAGATAGCTTTTCGAACCCAATTATTATATTAAGTTTCCGAAATAAATTTCTACGCATTTCGAACTCGTACGACCAAACAATTCGTCTGATCGCCCTGAAATTCGACAGCATATTATAATTCACTATTATGGATCCGATGAAACTTGTTTCGTCGAAATCCAAGACTGTGCCCCGAAAAGCTAATTTCACAAATTTAAATATCATTTTTATATTTAATTTTCGATATTTATTCGATCTATTTATATTTGTAAATAAATTTACAAATTAAATTTACCAGTATTAATTATTAATTAAAAGGAGTTAAATAAAATTATTAAATCCATTAAATTAACATTTAATTCACAATTCAAATATTTAATTATTCCCTACATTTGAATTATAAGTTATTAAATTCCAAAATTAAATTATTTGAATATTTAAATTTAATTGAACATTTAAAATCAAATGACCAGAATTTTGGGTTGTTACATGGACGATGTTGGAATTTTGACCAAAACCAAATTTCATAAGCCCTAATGTCATATAGGTTTGACGAAAAGAATTGGTATAAATAATCGTTACTATCGGTATCGCATATAATAAGTAAAATTGGATTTTACCAAAAGATGTGTAAGCAGTAAATTCAACCAAAATGTTACATCACTTGTTAAGCTACTATGTGAACATTAATATTTGGATTGTTGGATATTAATTGCTAACTGAATTTACACCTTTGAGTCATATAATCGAATTGATGAATACTTCGAATGAACCACAAGATGTATATAATAATTGTAAATTAATTAAATTAATTATTATCTATGAAATATTAATTATTAAAGTTTATTTAATTTGTTAAACGCAATTAGTATTTAATAAAGTGCATAAATAAAATTTACAAACGTGCGTACATATATACGATGTTAGTAGAATGTTTAAATTGAATTTAAATAGAAATACTAAGTAGGTTTTAGATAAATTGAATGACTTAATATTTATGTTATCCCACCTTTTGGTCAAGGCTGGAATATCAAAAATTGGCTTGGAAAGATGGATATCAGGATTGGAAATCAGTTGGAAACAAGGCTTCGATCGATGTCGTCAAAATTTGGCCGAGCTCCAATCAAAGCAGGATCGATATGAAATGATGATCAAGGCTTGGAGAGGCTACGTTTCGAATTTCAAGACAAATGGAGATCATTTGCTCAAGATAATTGATGGATACGAACAAGGCATTCGTATCGGTCAACATGGATACGAACAGCGTGTTCATATCGATCAGGAAAGGAGGCCAGATGGGTTCCGACTCGATGACAGTAGACCCGGATTGGATAGGTAAGCGTGCGATGGTTCATTCGACTCGATACTGTACGTATCGATCAATGTTGGATACTTCGACTCGATACTATTCGTATCGATCGAGTCGTTGCGAAGGTTGGTCGATGGATACGAATAGAGGAACGGCCGAAGGATACGAAGAAGACTGAGCACGAAGCATGGATGCGAACAGAGCTACAGGTGATCGATACGAAGACAATGCTTTTCATCGACACAAATATGACTAACACGAACGATGGGCAAGCATAATTCCAAGGAAGAGGCATTCAACTCGGCATGAAGTTAGGATCGAGCCTTGGGAGTAGCGCCATGACACCAGCGCGCACGTGAAGGACATCTATTCAAACACGATCGAGTCGAATGGATCGATTCGAACACGATCGAGTCGAATAGACCGAGTCGAACGAAACAGCCAACCGATATACACGTGCACTACAATTGGTATCGATCAATTATCTCCTAAACCACAAGTCCAAATGCCACGAAATTTTCACAGGAGCTTACGCATAACCTAGGGAAGGTCCACGCTAAGTTTCGACTCGATTGGATCAAATCTTGATCGATACAAAATGGATCGGGCCGAAACTTCATTGGCTCGGGCGCATGGCCCCACTCACGTGCCAGAAGAAGTCTCCCGAGATCTGGGCGAGATATCAGCCTTCTACACCTATAAATAGCACCCTAGAGCCTATAGAAAAGAGGATCTTTGGCTTCTCAACGTCCAGACTCTGCCCGATTCAACTTTGTACTCCATCACTGCTATTATACTCGAATTTTATCATTATAATCTGCTGTAATCAGTTGTAACCAGCGAAGAACATCAATAAAAGATTAACTTTTGGAGTGGACGTAGGCCAGAGATAGTCGAACCACTAAAAATCTTGTGTCTCTGTCTATTTCTTTCCATTTTAAGTTTATTATTCTACACTTTTTATCATCTACATTACTTAGATATGAGATCTGTGATTACATACTGCTAATTTGTGTTAATACACTAGTGCTTTCGCGAAATTTGGGGTTTGTGACCATTTTTGGCGCAAACAATTTATGAAATATTAATTATTAAACTTTTATTTGATTTTTTTTGAATGCCATTAGTATTTAATAAAGTTCTTATATAAAAGTAATAAATGCACATAGCGATATATAATATCTGTAGAACATTTTAATTCGATTTAAATGGGATTAATGTTAATATGATTTTGGAAATTTTGAGGGCCTATATAGCACCATCTATAGCCGGCCATGCATGTAGAAGAGGGAAGAGGATTCTATTGAGATTTAATATAGAATTAAATGGCCAAATGGATTTGTTGAGGTGTAAATCCCAGTACCTATACATGGTCACATTAACTATAGACACTACTTGTTTATTGCAGTTACATAATATTCACTAGAGTATATTTAGATATACTTACAATTTATGGTATGTTTAATTTGCTCATGAATGACATTTAATAAATCATCCAATTCAATTAGATAGAGAGAAATAAATGGCTTCTCTCTCTAAATAAAGCAAAATCTTCCCTCAATTAGTTGCATTAGTTTAAAGAGAGAAACAAATATTTTCCTTCTCCAAATTAACTAGTAATTATTACACACATGGGTGTATTTGATACACTCCTAGACTTAAATTTAAATCAAATTCAAACTCCATTTTAAACAACTTAAATAAAATAAAATTTTATTTGAAACTTGATTTGATTGGATATAATATACCTTTAGACTTCATATCCCTAAAAGATCCAAAATAGCAATTTTTTTGAAATCTACCTATTTCATCAACTTTCGACTGGCTTGGTTCCTAGAGGTGCCACACACAAGGTAGAGTAATATAAGGTATTTTAATAGAAGTTGATATGAGCTGAGAGTGAGCAAGATGGGAGCCATAACTGTGTCAATTTATTATGTATATCTGCTCCTATTATTTTGTGAGGAGCAAATCAGATTATGCTAGTATCCATCCTAGCAGCATGATTGCAGGATCATCCACCAAATCTATGACATAACTTTGATGTGTATAGCTGAGAGCCACTACCCATATTCACAATGGCCAATAGTTGTTACAATTTGGGGCACTTATAGGATCGTAACCAGTGAATTGCACAGTCATGCAGCATGATGGTGCAAGATGGATGCCGTGTCATGATGGCGGTCGAGGTAACTTAAGACTGTAGGGGTTGTACTGAGAGTGTGTGATGAAAGCCCCTGGAGCAGGCCGAGCACTATCAGTCACCCGTCTGGGTAATGATGAGATGAAATGAACATACACTTGTTTACCTATGTGAGACATATCGGTATATGGCTATGAGTCGAGGAGATTATTTTTGTGACTAAGAGTCTGTAGTGTAATCAATCTTGTATATGAGGTTATTATAAAATTATCAATGGGATAATATGAGACAATGCTGAGAGCAAGTCACAATGTAGTTTGGCTTTATACTTATTTATCTATTATTAGATTAGCCAAGAGCTAAACATGACATGGCTGAGTGTATGACATATCTCTTTTTGGTTGATACTTGTGTGTGCATGAAGATTGGATGTTTAATTATTCACCCACTATATTATAGTTCTACTAATGTGTTGTTTTATTTACTTAAGTTTGGGTGATAATGTTGTGCATGGTTTGAGATATACCCTTATACTTGTAATGATCATATGTTAATTTGTGGAATACATTTTATACTATGCTAGTTATTAACACATATTGGCATTAACATTTAAACATGGTCTGCCTCATTTATTATTTCTCAAATACACAAGTTAGTCTGGGAAATTTCAAGTCTAGGGAAGAAGTAGCCAGTTAGTTTTATTTGCGCACCTTTTGGAGGCTATTATACTTAGAAGGATCGCTATCTCATTATTTATTTTTATAGCCTCATTTAATGGTGTATGATGCGTTATATTATATAATATGTATTATGTTGATGTGGGCTTTGGACTTATGACATGCATACCCACTATTTGTGTAGTTAAAGTACTTAGCGGTTCTTTTGCGGTGGAGGTGCAAAAAGTTATGGTGGAGATAAAGCAGGGACATAGCTGAAAATTTTGAAGGTGCAAAAAGCATTATTGAAAATAAAATAAAATCTTCAGAGTAAATTTATTCTTGTACTCACATCATTTGCATAGGAAAAGAAATAGCTTTATTCTTATATAACAAAATAAAGAATGTCATGATTTATGCAATCCAGACTTGGTTAATAAATAGATTTCTACCTTATGTTGAGCACTTATGCATTAAACTTAGGTCTTTACCCTAACGTTGTTGATTTGGTTTTAAAAGAGAACTAGTAAAATTAATCGTTTTGTGTTAATGTTGCTAAAGCAGGTGCCAAAAAACATTGGTTTAGCTGGCGTAGTGGAAAATAACGAAGCTTTAAGCGGATCTACAATTTAATAGAGATAAATTAAAAAGCGTTGAAACTGAAGGGTGCTACTTGCATTTTTGTGACTTATCGAGGCTTTAGCAGGGCTTTAACTGAATTGCCACTATGACTATGTTTTATCAATGTATTATATTTTACCACTACGTTATGACTCTACGGTCTATTTTATCAATTATGTACTATGCATTATTCTATCCTGGAATTTCATGTGCTTATTGCTTTGTGCTAATACCGAGTATGTATAGGTAAGTTGTATATGATATTGATAAATACTGGTGTTAGCCCAAGGGATATTCCCTTGCAACAACCCAATATCGCTTCATTCTTTATATTGTCAAACTGTCTTACTTTGGTAGTATAGGTATTGAGGTGAGGTGTAGCACACACACATATATATAGGTATTTATATTCTTGATATGCATTGAATTTATCATATGTTTACAATATATATGTATATACAATATATGAATATATATGCATGTCTATATATAGTTATATAGATGCTTATATATTATTATGTTACGATGTCATACATATGTATTCCTTTGCAATTTACACTCTATATCTCCATGTAACATTTCTCACACAACTGGCGATAAAAAAACTCCTAATAAATCACACATATCACATTTATCATCTGTTAATTTACACTCCCATAAATAATAATATGACCTTTCACATACCTAAACGATAGAACAAAAACACCTAACTAAATTACACATATCACACTTTTAATATATTTTAAGTGTGATGTATATCTTATGATTCATGTTAAGTTATGAATATGTATGATATAACCAAAATAATATTAAATAAAAATAATTAATATGATTAATTATATCAATATAAAATATTTAAAAATAAAATATGATTTTATTTTAACATGTACAAATTAGATCTAATGCTAGTTAATAGGTTTCATGTGCCCATTAAGATCAAACTTGGGAATTATTTTTGAAATTTACCCCTTTCACCTATTGCCAAATAGGTCAGTTACAACAAAAAGGATATAAGTTCATCTGTTGAGACTAATGTATGTAATGCTCTTCATACGACGGATGTTGAATGACTTATGACCGTTGAGGGCACCAAGGGGTTACACATTTGTGATTGTTTGGAAAAATTACAGCACGACTCGATGAGAGTATTCTATAGGTCAATACAACTAAATTAAAATATAATATCGCATGGTAATGGCGTGTAGTATTCTTTAGACTTGAAGGTAGTTTCTATCTAAAGTAATTAGGTTATACTTTGATTATGATCAACCACATGTCATAGTAACCATGTTACGGCCATAGTTTGGTGCATGTTGAACTACTTGAAGTGAAACACTACTCAAGAGAAGATTTAGCTCCTTCGTTGTAGATGTTTAGTATCACCATAACTGGTATTCAGTTCAAAGTCAAAATCTCTAGCTAGAGTAATTTTATTAATCAATAAATATTATCGTATTCAACCATGGACTTTAATGTAGTCTACACTATTAATTACAAATATTAATAGAATTTTTGATCTTAGACCAAACTTGGATATCTTAGTGATACAACGTTGATGAAATGAAAACATGCATAAAATGTCTTTAATAGGTGTAGCTTAGTAAAGTGTGATGCCCCACCTCTATGCTCACAATAACAAAGAGTATTAAAAGAAATACTGTCTGTTATTATGAAGAATAAGGCTGGATAGGAGCGGCCATCCGTAGTTGGCCTTACACTAGTATTGGTTACGTCGATAGGAGTGGTATATACTTTTCATTTTTCATCTCTTATTTATTCACTCCAATCGACATACCCAATTCCAGTATAAAACGAACTACGATGGTTCATAATAGTTTAGGACAATATATATAATACTAACGCAGATACAAAAAGATGCGGAACACAGATAACAAAAGTCTCATATATATATATAACTAATGTCAGTTACAATACATTTGACACAATACATATGATACAACTACACTGTCGACTCTGGAAGTTATATATACAAGTACATTATCGACTAATATACATAAATACATATCAACCTAATCTGTACACTGAATACTACAAAAAGACAAAGACCACTTCAAAAGATATGAAAAGTCTTCATAGCTCAAACAGCAACCCAAAGCAGGAAATCTACAACCTGAAATAACTCGGGTCTGACCCGAGTATTAAATTCAAAAGAAAATAATACATGGGTCAGTCTAATTCAAACTCAGTTATTAATGCACAGAAGCAATAATAATCAAATAAGAAATAGACGGCAGTCACAGAAATCTCGTATAGCCGACTCCTCGATAAGAGAATCGGATAACGGTAGATATAACACTAAACAGTATTAAACAACAAATCAGCAAATCCAAATTTCTGTGTGGCTGCAGTACACGCACGCATGCACTGCCTCGCCACTACAGTATGTGAAATCATCACAACAGTGAATACTAACATTAATCAAAACTGCAGAGGTCAAAGGGAAACCCAAGCCAACAAAATAGCGTAAACAATAAGGATCTAATTATCAATATGATAATTAGAAAACTCATAATCTAACTTATCTAAAATATAATTAGATATCAACAAAATCATCATATTAAACCAAATCAAAATACAACTTCAAAATATTGAATTGAACCAACGAAACAATTCAACAATCGAAATATCAATTAAATCTGTCACTTTTGCTAGGGCTGCAGTACACGCACGCGTGTACTGCCTCGCCACTATGATAATGCTAGTGAAACACAAACCAAAAGAGTGGCATAAACAAAGATATAACATCCATTCTGAATTGGACTGCAGTGCACGCTCGCGTGCACTGCCTCGCCAAAATCAGTTATACACCTGAAAACAGAGACTATATCTCAAAGCAAAGCTCTAACCAGCAAAACAGGTACACCAGAATGCACCAGTAAAAATAAACTGAAGTCACATCAATATACACAGATGCTCATCATGACACAAGAACCCAGTACAGTGCAAACAACTAAATCAGATGTACTGCAGCCACCACCAGAACGCAAGGCAAGACTGCAACCAAAAAGGCTACTGCTTCAAACTACGTATATACATATATAAGAGCTCGAAGCAGTGACAGTGATAAATGTGTAAAACGTATACAAAAGCTCCAAGATGAACCAGAGCAATAGAATTAGATGTGAGCGACAAGAATCACTCACCAAAATGCATCAAACAACTAAGAACAGTCAACTTGAAAATATGATCTCTCTCAAACTATAACAGGTCTAACATGTATGCATGCAGTGACAATATAATCAAACTGCAACATGTACGTAATGACGACCAGGTAGCAACAGTGAATCAAGAAAGACTCAAGTGCTACCAAAACTCAAAACCAAGCAGTGAACAAGAAAAATCAAAGCCAATATACCGTTCGAACAAATGTGCATGTACCATAAAGTATATGTAGAGCATACAAAGTCAAGGCCTCAAGTAAAACAAGTCAAGCACAAGTCTGCAACTAAAAAGTTAATACAACGAAACTGTAGTTGCAACCAGCAGATGGACGATGCTCAAGGATGAACACGAAGATGGTCAGAGCCAAAATACGCAGGGGCCACAAAATCAAAGTAAACAGAGACATGTACATATGTGCATAGGTACAAAGACCAAATGATGCAGTGCAAAATCATCAACAAATTTCAAGTGTAGATTCAATAATATATGCATACACACATACTATGGTATATATGCACATACATGAAGTCACACCGAATTAGTCAAGCAAATTTCAAATTAACAGTTTTATCAAAGCCAAGGTCAACACCCACAAATCAGACCACAACACAACTACCAGCAACTCAGAGGGTCAAATACAGTGAACCCAAATCCATACCAGGCTACAAAGGAAATACTGAACTAACTTGAAACAACATGCATAAACCGGGAAACATGATTATCAAAAGCATCAACATCTACAAACATACATTTTGAAAACCAGGTGTGCAGTTCAACAAATATGCATATATCAAAAAGTATATGCAGAGCATACAAAGTCCAGAAATCCAAATAGCTTCATATAGCTCAATGCAATCAAATTCATGGAGCAGCAGTTAAAATCGAACCAACAAAAATCGAAACTGTGGTGAGTAAGGCAATTCAAAGCCGAAGTCAAGTGCACACATGAATCAAATATAATAACCTTTTTATACTAAGGCAATGTCGACAAGTTCAAATGAAACGGCAAGGGTGATTCAAAGAACAGCAAGTCAATTTAAGAAAAATCCAAACTGTGATGGTCACGAGATACAACCATGCCGAGGCAACCAGAAAACATAAAATCACCAACATTCAACCAAAACGAATGGCCAACAGATCAGATGGATCGGGCCAACAAGTATATCACGAGTTCGAAAACATTAACGAAGATAGCCAGAGAGAAAAACGAACTTGAAGATGTCAGATAAATCTCAAGCAACAACATACATCGAACGGCAGTAAAATGAAGCGACAAATCAACAATTAAAAACGAACGAAATCACAGAATTCGAGTGAATTAGATGGGAGTGAGATCGAGATACACTCACCTCTTTCATCGATCAAGAATCTGAAGCCATGGCAATCGAGGAAAACGAGCGAAGTTAAACCCTAGCAGCCACTATCTTCGATTTCTACGATGCCCTAATTTGCAGAGGAACGAAGATGAGGACGAGCCGCCATTTCCTTTTTTTCTCGATCTCGTAAGATTTAGGGTTACGAACTGAAAATGGATGAAGAGGGAAAAAGAATGGGTAGTCACTAATATCACGACCACAAACAAATATGGGCCGATATTTAAAATTTGTAAAGTCCAATTACCCATTTAACAATTTATAAAAGAGTTTTAACCCTATAAAAATCCAATTGCAATTTTTTTATCAAAGGATTCCAACCGATCAAAATTCAATATCAATTATCATCACTTTAATCGTTAAATGACGATTATAAATTGAAGCTAAATCCCGGGTTGTTACAGATTCCCCTCCTTATAAAAATTGCGTCCCCGCAATTTTCATAATCAAAGTTTTCAATAACAATTATTTTTCTAACATAAACTGGTTAAGCTAGAAAAGTAGAAGTCGGGAATACAAACGCCAAAGAAATCTTTTAATTCCATAAAAGAATTTCAGAAATTCTCAACAAAATCTAACTATCAAATAGATAATCAGAAAACAACAAACTGAATAAATGCAATCATCGGCAATATTCAATTACCAATTAGATAATCAAAAATACAGAAATCACAAAACAGCAATATCTAATTATCGATACGATAATTAGAAAACAACAAAATCTAATTATCGACAAAGATAATTAGAAAACACAAATCACAATTCGCAAAACTGCAAATATCTAGTTATCCAACAATTAACTAGAAAACACAAACTTCATAATCAGCAAACTCTAACTATCAACAGAGATAGATAGAAAATAGCAATTCAATAAAATCAACATAATCTAGATTCAATTAGAGACTAGAAAGTCTCATATCAATATAAATCAGCAATCAACCAATATCTAATTATCCCAACGATAATCAGGAAACATCAAATCATCAAATATCTACTTATTAAAACGATAATCAGAAATCAACAAATCAACAAATATTTAATTATCACAAATGATAATCAAATTTCAAATCTACAAATATTCAATTATCAAAAACGATAATCATATCTCAAATTAACAAATATTTAATTATCACAAATGATAATCAAATTTCAAATCAACAAATATTCAATTATCAAAAACGATAATCAAATCTCAAATCAACAATTATCTAATTATCACAAATGATAATCAGAATTCACAAATCAACAAATATCTAATTATCAAAAATGATAATCAGAATTCTCAAATCAACAAATATTTAATTATCAAAAACGATAATCAAATCTCAAATCAACAATTATCTAATTATCAAAAACGATAATTAGAAACAACAAATATCCGATTATCAAAAACGATAATCAGAATCAACAAATATCTAATTATCAGAAGCGATAATTAGAAACAACAAATATCCGATTATCAAAAACGATAATCAGAATCAACAAATATCTAATTATCACAAGCGATAATTAGAAACAACAAATATCTGATTATCAAAAACGATAATCAGAATCAACAAATATCTAATTATCAGAAGCGATAATTAGAAACAACAAATATCCGATTATCACAAACGATAATCAGAATCAACAAATATCTAATTATCACAAGCGATAATTAGAAACAACAAATATCCGATTATCAAAAACGATAATCAGAATCAACAAATATCTAATTATCACAAGCGATAATTAGAAACAACAAATATCCGATTATCAAAAACGATAATCAGAAATCTCAAATATTTAATTATCGATACGATAATTAAACCTCATAACATCAGATATCTAATTACCTGCAGATAATTAGAAACAACAAATATCTAGAAATCAATTAAGAAGACTAGAAAATCAACATAAAAGCTTGGATCGATCCCATCAGATGGCGAGTTTTTAGTTCGCCGCACGTGCATCAACAAATGGCCGAAGCCTACCAAGTACTCAACATAATTTTGGCGCCTAACAAATGACCCGAAGGTCCACAGAGTGACCCGAAGGTCTAGTACTGGTATTTGACCCGAAGGTCCATCAGAGTGGCCCGAAAGCCCAACAAATGACCCGAAGGTCCAACAAATGACCCGAAGGTCCAACAAATGACCCGAAGGTCCAGCAGATGACCCGAAGGTCCAACATAGTGGCTCGAAAGCACACAAAATCATCAGAATCATCAAAACAGCAGAAGTTTCAATTTACGAGTCCGGAATTAACCGAAATAGCAAACGCACATGTCCATACCACGTGTTTTACTAAATCGTTTGATTCTCTTCATCATTTCCTTGAAAGTGCAAAATTGTGTATTTTGTAAAAATACGTTTTACATTCTCAAACGGACAAGTCCGGAATTAAGCGAATCAGTAAAAGAAAGGGGTCATAGTCCTCGATTTTGCTGAAACGTTTAAATCGCTTCCTCGTTCTTTTGAAAGCGCAAACTGTAAGATTCCTGAAAATAATTTTATTTATTTTATAAAAATAAAAATTCACATTCTCAACTGGACAAGTCTGGAGTTAAGCGAATCAGTAACAGAAAGGGATCATAGTCCTCGATTTTGCTGAAACGTTTAAGTCGCTTCCTCATTCTTTTGAAAGCACAAACTGTTAAAATTTTTATAAAACAATTTTCATTTTAAAACGATTTTCCAATCACGTGATTAAAGCAACAACATCAGTAGCAATTTCATAAAGGAAATTGCACTTCTCAGAACATCGTAAAACGAATCTCAAAATCAGCATTGCGGAATAACCGCTTGAAAATCCACTTTTAAAATTTGACGGTTACTGAAGCCAAGGCGACAGAAATTTTTATACGTCAAAATCTCATCAAAATAATTTACATCAAAATGTAATATCAGTGAATTTTCATTCATTAAAAATGCCAACAAAACATCATGCTTCAAAAATTTAGCACCGATGTAAAAATCCCGTTATAAAGATAACGGCAACAAAATACGTTTAAACCAAACATTGGTTCAACGTAAAATTAATGCAGTAACGTGCAACTCGAATTTGCACGTACTACAAAATGAACAAAGAAATCATTCTATTACATCTTCAATGAAGATATTTTAAAACAGCAAAAATCTAATCAGATATGTGATTAGCATCAAAGAAAACCAGTAAAAATTTCAACAAATCAAAACCACTAGTTAAACAACATAATGAAATTAAATTTGTTTTCATATTTTGATTTTTAAATCAAAATAATTATCAGCTGTACTCAGCGAAGCAGTTACACTGTTTTCGCTGCGCACTCCGATAAACAAAACACAAATCAATCAAATTACCAAAACACAATTTCACTTTTATTTTTAAATAAAGATATTTAAAAATTTCATCAAAATTTCAAAACTTTAGTTTTGACTCAAGTCACAATAAAACATCGACAAATAGTTGTAACACATGTTCCATCTAAGTTATGTTTTATATTATGTCCATAAACCCCAAGCTTTGATACCAACTGTCACGGGCCGAGCCAGTGGCGACCGGTAGGCTTTGCAACCATCCCAGACCCACCGTGGCAAACTGTGATACCTCGAATTTGCTTTTACGGCCAGCCTCTCGACTCGCAACCAACCCAGGGCCTTCCTACCCAAAAGGGACATGTAGGGGTAAGAGTCTCCCGTTCGCCACCAAACCGCGAAGCGAGAACCCCCTATCACGTTGTAATGAAGCAAACCCGATCCCACTCAAGGACATGTACATATGTGCATAGGTACAAAGACCAAATGATGCAGTGCAAAATCATCAACAAATTTCAAGTGTAGATTCAATAATCACTACAAGAAAACTGATTTTTTGTAGCACCCAAAAACCGCCACTACGTATTTTTAGTGGCGTTCCGATAATCATTATGAGAAAACATGCCACTAAAAATCCTCCAGTATTAGTTGCACTTTTTTAAACGCCACCAAATTTGTTTTTTTGATAGCGTTTTTATAACGCCATAGAATTCCTTTTTTGTAGCGCCTATTTACCGCCATCGAAAAGGTTTTCTCCTCTGTGATACTTTTTTATGGCGTTATCTAAATTTTTTGTAGTGCCTGTTTAACGCCACCGAAAGGGTTTTCTCCTCCACGTTACCTTTTCATGGCGTTATATACATTTTTTGTAGCACTTAATAAACGCCAGCATAAGTGTACTTGAATTTTTAATCACTCTTTTGTAGCGACATTTTAACGCTACCAAAATAAATAATATCCAGTAGCGTTTATTTCCCTCCACCTGCTACTCCAGATTTACCCCTGATCTAGCATCCAATTATATAATAACAGAATACGCAAGCACATACACTTTTGAACACAATATATTAAACAACTACAAAATACGTATACACATTGAAGATCCACAAGATACATAGACATTCATACATCCACATACATAGGTGTCGACAAAAAGCTACCCATACACATACACAACCAAACTACCATAAGTGTTATAACCAAACTACCATAAGTGTCATAACCGTACATATACATCTGAAATAAACGTCTGAAATAACCAAAGTACCGAGCAAAACCTGAACCACCATAAAAACCTGAACTACCTGTCATTGCTGATGTCTTCAAAACCTGAACTACCTGTCAACAAAGAACAGAACAAAAGAGTGAGAAAACAAAACCTCAACTTAAAACTGCTTAAATAAGCAATGTACTGAAACAAAACACATGAACGACAATCGACCACTTCTCTGCACTGCCACAACACTCAACTACCTTGCCACTTCTTCCTACACTATCACTGTACTGCTCACCATAAATTCATACATAACTCCTCACCATCAATTCAACTAACATTCCACCACAATCCATACATAACTCCTCACCATCAATTATTTTCCCTCCCCTGAACCTGAACCACCAATCACAATCATTCAATCACAATTCGAATATAACACCCCTACTTATGTACTTTTATCATTTTACCAAAAATCTATCTGCACTTTAGCTGCTAGCATTCCTAATGTATATATAAAAAAAATTATATACCTTTCATTTTGACTTAATAATGATATTTTCCATTGGCCAAGCTATGGGAACGCCAAAGCAATCATCCATGCACGTCAGACCCGATGTTGGTCTCCATATCTCTGCATCTGGAACTATCACCAGTTCAATCCAAACTTTTACAGCATTACGTCCCAATGGACGACAATGGACCATCGTTATCGGATCAGTTGATGCAATACTTCCTTCAGCCACTACATCTGCTCCACCCAAATCGATCAACTGGCATTTGGCATCCTTTTGCATGGTTGCAATCGGCTGAAAGAAAAGAGATTATTATGCACAATGTATACATGCACATTAAATAAACTTTCATACACAGTTAACTTCTTCAAATTTGAAAAATTAATACTTACATTTTGTGATTTATTCATGACCATATGTGCGGATTTCATGGGAGAATTCACAACATTTTCAGTATCATCACGACTCTCATCTAGTTTTTCTTGATCGGCTTCTACTTTTGATCTTGGCCATGCTACTTTCCTACCAACTGCATCTCCAATGCACGACATATCAGATGTGGGTCGCCACAAATAAGCATCTTTATTTACTACTTTGTCCACCCAAATCACAACAGCAGATGGACCGAGTGGAATACCATTAACAGTATATTTTGGATCAGTGGCGTGGATTCTTCCTTCGGCAACTACACCTTCACCCTCAGTCCAACCGTAAATCTTGCAAGTGTCTTCGATGATGCTGGTACTCTAAAAATGAGAACTGAAATTCAAGACTTTAGTATGCTATACAAAAACAACGAATATGTGTTAAATTTTTATTCAGATGGGGGGTGTGCTCGCTGCATTTTAGACATCAATAAGCTCGCAGCATATTACACTAATATACTTAACGTGAAAAAAATTACCGTACTGGCTGCACTACAGTTCAACCGTGTTCGCAGCGGGACCTTGATGCAAACTGATGGCCAAGCAACTACCTTATTCTTAGCGTCTGCTAAGACTGCCATTTCAGGTGTAGGCCTCCATAAATAAGTATCTGCTTTATCCACTGAATCTATAACAACGCTCCCAGCATTTGGTCCAAGACGAATGCCATTGACAACGTCATTTGGGTCCATGGACAATAGCCTCCCATGGGCAACAACTCCAGAGGTTCCATCCCAATTCAACAGCAAACATACTTCATCGTCGCTCTACAATTAATCAACCGAAAATTAAATCAATTACTGGATTAAAAAATTAAAATATAAATTTCATTTATTGAGTAATATAAATATTTTTTTACCGAATCAGGTGAATCAGGTGAGTTCCTTCTCGAACTTTCTTTACCCTGCAGTGAAGCACGAATATAAATTAATATTTTACGAATATAAATTAATTTCCAAAAATTTACCTTCTGGTCCATCAGAGTCTGTATTATTCCCTTCAATTCTGCTATTTCCTCTCGACACCGAGACACTTGTTTATCTTTGGACTGGGCCAAAGCTAGCTTGGTTAAAGTGCAACCCCTACCCAATGCCCTTAACCGTCCCGGTTTATCTTGTCCCAGTACATGTACAAGAGCATCTTTTCCAATATCATTCTGTGTCGAGCCGGATTGGGATAGGCTACCATATTTTTTGATCTCCTCCTATATAAATAAATACACATAGATAATGTACAATGGTAAAAATATCATAGTTTCAAAAAAAATACCAATAAAATTAAAAACAATTTTACAATAGTATTCGTAGCTTCCATGTTCATTGGTTCACCATTTTTTTTAATGTGAGATCTAATCCACACATCAGCTCTACTTATGGACGATGGATCTGCACTTTCTTTTTTCTAAAAATAGAATAACATTAAATTAATATCTGACAGGTATAAAATAATGTTAAATAATGCTATAGTTAATTAACTTACCATGTCTTCGGTCTTTCTAGCCATTCCCCTACGACCAGTTGTATGCGGAAGTTGTGTGTACCTAAGGGCTGAATATTTCTCACTTTTTTGCTGAAAATATTGAAAGATGCTAGAATTTAACAACCAAAATCATAAAAAGAAAAACTATCTAATATTTATAATGCAGGGTAAATATGTATGGTGAGGATTGCAATTTATTTGAAAATCAATTCATCATGGTCATATACTTATTTGGTATTATTAATGCTGGATAACTCAGTGACATATACAGCATTCCATATCTACTAATAATATTTATAGATTGAACTAACTTGCAAAGTGTTTTTTTTACTTCATTTAAAATGTTCCTATGCTTGTCATAATGCATTTGTATTTTGTACTGTCATAGGTTCCTGCAGCTAATACCTAAATAGGAACCCTCAGCATCCACCAACACTTGGACTTCACTTCTAAAGAAATTTATCGGTTGCTAACTATGTAGATGGATTTGCAGAAACATGCCAGACGAGTTCAGTAGGAATGATTTACCTTAAACTCCGGACTTGTTTTCGCCTTCACAAACTTCCTCCAATCGGTTATGCTTTTTATGTTCGTAGGTTTCAGTTTAAGTCTTTCCTCATCGTTCTCCGCTTTTTGCAAATTTCGAACCAATTTGCTTTTTGACGATCTCCAAAGTACTCCCATTTGTTGAAATATAGCTTTTCTTTGCCATTCCTCTTCCAATTTAAATCTAATCTGCAACAATACATCAAAACATGATATTAGTAAAATTTATTTAATTTAAATACGACAGATTTAATTAAATCTGAAAGGTTTTCTGAAGTTATTAGAGGGCAATTTCAATTTATAATTGGCAAGAACTATTTTTCAATTTATCCAGAAGTTATTAGATGGCAATTTCAATTTATAATTGGCAAGACCATGCAATATTAGAAGTCATTTTCAAAACATATTAGAGTCAGAATGTTAAATAATAGATGCCTGCTTCATACCAGAACCGACTGCCACAAAATTTCTTTTAAGTCATCCCTAATATTCCTCCAATCATCAATGGTGTATGGAACCTGCTCCCGCACAAGCGGTCCAAGAAAAGAGGATAAATATACCGACCCTTGCCCTACTGGTATACCTAGATCATTGAACTCAACTTCAATTCGATCCTGATTGCATGACGGGAGTCTTTTTGCTTTTGCTGAACCTCTACCGCCTCTTTTCTGAGATGTACTTCCGATTTCAGCTTCACTTTGTTTCCCAATTTTCAGCTCGGCATCAGCAGTTTGTTCAGGACGGGTTTCATTTTCTGAGCGGAGTCCTTCATTTGGGTCAGAGGGGATATCATCTAGTGGTTGTTCGTCTTCTTCATTGTGAACAGTGGCTTGCTTCTTAGCATTGTCTGGTTGTTCTTCTATTTCATTTATACTAGCTGGAACTTTACGTTTTCGCTTTGACTGTTTGTTCTTAGCTTTGACTGTTTGTTCTTCATCCTTTCTCTCCAAGCGGGTACGTACAGATGTTGTAGACATATTTTTCTGCAAGTGACAGAAAACACAGTATAAACCAATAAGCACATGTAAACAATAAGTAGCGATAAATATTAACAAACAACACTTAAATATCATCAACATGTAGCTGAAAAGAGATGTGGCAGTTTGCAAACCAAACAAGCAGGCCTAAAAGCCTTGAGATGATGAATAGATTTGTAATTTTATGAGAAAATGTACATGTAATGCAAATAGAATTGATAAGAACACTACTCATTATCAAGCAATATATGCAAACAGAATTGATAAGAACATATAATGCTTTGTCTATGGAAGTATACAAAGATCAAAACACAAAGAACAAAAATTGAATGGTACATGCATTTGCAATGGATTGGAAAATTAAATGGTGCAAACTAACAGCCATTCGCAACATTAAAAAAAACAAAGCATTAGTGCAGCAAATGAACAACAATCACTAAAGAAAATCAATACAAGTTCAATGAAATTTCCAAATAGCCCGGATTTAATATATATCACTAAAGCAAATGAACAACTATGCTCAAGTAGAACATATAATCTACTCAATTATGCCCTCGCAATCCTCTCTAACATAGCAAACATCTTCATCATCCGCTTCAGTTATTTCATCTTCCACCACTTGAATATCTTCCTCGATGCAATCGTGCTCCTCTATATCATTAAAACTTCTTGATGGTGCTTTCATTACAAAGTACCAATTAGAAACATCGTTCTCTCTTGAATAAAATACTTGTTTTGCTTGAGATGCAAGTATGTATAGGTCTCGTGAAAATGATGCTTGATGTAAATTAACAAGAGTGAAACCATCATCATCAATTTTTACTCCATTTCCTTTATACGTCCAACGACACTTGAAAACTGGAATATAAAACAAATGATAATCTAATCAAATTATACTTGTCAATATTCCATAATAAGTGACCACATCAACCACTTGGGACATATCTTTAGCACTTGCTCTACACATAGTAGTTGCATCAAAAGTCACCCCACAATTCTGAGTTTCTCTCCCTAAATCTTTTACATGAAAACGTTGCTCGTTGATGATATATCCTTTGAAAGACATGGCAGCATCCTTCGGACCATAAGCAATCCATTTTAACATGTCATTATGATCCTTGGAGGTAATAGGTATCTACAACAAATTTCATTTAGCATGTAAATTTATATAGTAATATTGATAGTTGAATGAGAATATATTTGAAATCTAACTAACCTTCCTTTTAATCCAATCGACAAAACTTTTTGTATCTGTTTCCCAAAGTAAGGTCGCATTTTTTGTCATGCGTTGGTCTGAATTTTCTAATTCCTCCAAATGCAAACTAGTATTGAACAATTGATTATAAGTTATATATATCATTGCGAACACATCAAAATATTTAAAACTATATAACATAAACTTACTCTATAAACGGTTCCACCATGGCCATATTCATTAACACGGCTAAATGAGCACTTTCTTTCTCATTAACTGGCAATTTAATTATCTTCGATACTGAAATTGGACGTTCCTCTAATATTCTACTACTTTCATAATCTTCATTTCGAGCTCCTTTCTCCTCTATATGTCCTGATTTCTTCAAAAATTCATTGAAAAACAACATGCATTCTGTTGCAAGATACGATTCTGCAATACATCCCTCTGGTCGTGCATAGTTTCTAACATAATCTTTGAGTGTCTTCATATATCTTTTGAATGGGTACATCCATCGAAAATGAATAGGTCCACATATTTGTGCTTCTTTTCCAAGATGAATGGATAAATGTATCATTATATCAAAGAAAGATGGTGGAAAAAAAATTTCAAGCTCACATAAAACGTCAATAATTTCAACATTGATTTGTTCTACCTTCTCTTTATCAAGAACACGTTGACATAATTTGTTGAAAAAAGAACATAAGTGAATTACCGCTTTTCTTGCCTTCTTTGCCATGAACCCTCTCGATGCTACTGGCAATAAATGTTGCATTAATACATGGTAATCATGTGACTTCAATCCACTAATTTTGCAATCCGATAATGAAATCCGATTTTTTAAATTTGAATAGTAGCCATCCGGTCCTTTGAAATCATACAGTCTTTTGCAAAATATTTTTCTCTTGGATTTTGACAACATATATGGAGCCGGTGGAAGATATGTTTTATTCCCACGAGGTTGTGTATGAAGCTCACTTCGAATTCCCCAATCCTCTAAATTCTTTCTACAGTTGGTTCCATCTTTGGATTTATTTCCATGCAACATTGTGCC
Organism: Allium fistulosum; assembly: GCA_030737815.1. Classification (NCBI taxonomy): domain Eukaryota; kingdom Viridiplantae; phylum Streptophyta; class Magnoliopsida; order Asparagales; family Amaryllidaceae; genus Allium; species Allium fistulosum. Next base: position 1,534,238,283 of record CM060902.1, read on the forward strand.
CAATAGGCTTTCACCAATGTTCTTCTCCACATGCATCACATCTAAATTGTGACGTAATGGAAGTTCCTATGAAAACCAAAATAATAATGCATTATTGGGTTTTTCTTGTATTAAAACAATGAAAAATAAATAAATTAACCACTAACCTCCCAATAAGGCAAATCAAAGAAAATTGATTGTTTTTTCCACCTTGATAGCTCTACTTCTGTAGAATTGTTAGTATCATCATATTCATCTTCTTTATCATAGACATGCTTTCTCTTCTTACTTTTCTCCTCTATTCTTTTTCCAAAATCATTTGGATAATCCTTCAATAATGCATAGATGTTTCTCCCAGAAAGCATTCTAGGAGCACCATCTGTCTCTATGGTATTATCAAACAATGCCTTTTGTTTCCTCCGTGAATCTGAAGGAGGTAGAAATCTTCTATGACCATGTAGACGAACTTTCGACTATGTTTCAACCAACGAGAATGGGTATTGACACCACATAATGGGCAATCTTTTTGCCCTTTCACACGACATCCAGCAAGATTTCCATAAGTAGGAAAATCATTAATCGTCCATAACAAAATTACATTCAGTTTAAATAAAGTTTTACTAAATGCATCATAAGCAGTAACTCCATTAGACCACAAGTGATGCAAGTCTTCCACCAAAGGCGCCAAATATACATCAATATCATTCCCGGGTTGCTTCGGGCCTGGAATAAGTAAAGTTAACATAATATTTTCTTTCTTCATACACAACATAGGCGAGAGATTGTATGTCACAAGCATTACCGGCCAGCAACTATATTTCGAACTCAACATGGAAAATGGATTGAATCCATCTGTAGCAAGACCAAGCCTAAGATTGCGTGGATCAGATGAAAAAGATTTATACTTTTCATCCACCATTTTCCATGTCATAGAATCCACGGGATGACGCATTTTTCCATCGTTACTTTTATTATTAAAATGCCATCTTAATTCTTCAGCCATCTTTTGAGATCTATACATTCGTCTAAACCTCGGAATGATTGGGAAATATCTCAATACTTTAACTGGAACACCTTGTATAACCTCTTCAGTATCTTGATTTTTCTTCCATCTCGAGGAACCACATTTTGGACAACTTTCTAAATTTTTGTATTCTTTTCTGAAAAGGCAACAATCATTCTCACAAGCATGTATCTTTTCAAAACCCATGTCGAATGCTTTAAGAAATTTCTTGACTTCATATAAGGTTTTGGGAAGCACGTTATCCTTCGGCAGAAATAGATGTTGCACAGCTAAAAGCTTATAAAAACCACTATCGGACAAGCCAGTCTCGCATTTAAGATTATACAAGACGGTGATGGCAGATAATTTTGTGTGATCTGTGCAACCAGGATATAATGGAGTTTCTGCATCTTCCAAGTTCTTGACTAACTCATCCTCTTTTCTTCGAGAATCAACATCGTCTTTATCATCATCAAAAAAATCTTGATTCAAAAAATCTTCATCTTCATAGTGAATCATCTTGAATAGTTCATATACGTCAAACGTATTTGTTTTATTCTCTACATTTATCTCTTCACCATGGTTAAACCATACACCGTCAATGTATTTAGGATCCATTCCTTTTATAATTAAATGTTCAACGATGATTTGGTCATCATGATGACTAAGATTCCGACAATCCTTGCAAGGGCATAAAAAATTTTCTACACTTCTTACATTCCTCTTTACAGCATGCATGAAATTCATTGCTCCTTGTCGGTATTCTATACTAGTTCTATGAAAAAAGTAAAAAAAAAGTGAGCTTTAGTATTAGATTATATGTTCTAATTCTCAAAATACATATTAAGTTAATCATGGTTTTATCACCTGTTTAAAAAAACCCAGCCTTTTTCCATTATCGACGTTTGAAGGAAAATAAGTTTCCAATCTTTGACGTATAAATTGGTTATCTGTTGTAATCAAAAAAATAACTAGACGTTGAAGTACAAATACTTATAGCATTACTGCATATAACCATGGTGGTTTAGTAGACAAAGGCAAAGAATACTTTTCCAAAAATATAAATTTTACACTTATATTTTGCATTTAACCTCAGATTTACATGTATTTATAATTAATCCATGCATGAATTCAAAGCCTAAGTCTAACAAATTATAGAATTACTGCATATAAATTCAAAGCCTCAGAATGTACAAACCAACACAGTTTCCTCTTACCAAACCAACAGTCAACTTCACCGCCTCCTCTTCACTACCTCACATCCACACAACTAATTTAATCAAAATTCAACAATTATACTTATTTAGAAATGTATGTTCACCAATAATTTATTATAATATGAAATAATAGTTAGAAGTTAATAAGTCATAAGAATCACATACTCATTTATGATATATTTTTATTGTATTAAACAGTTCATCTTAAATGGACCTTTAAAAAGGATTTTTTAAGAGAAAATATCCCTATTCCTTGTCCATGGTTACACCACAGTAAGATTCTTAGGCCTGAGAGAGAGTAGGATTAGGAACCCACAACAATTGATAGTCCTGAATGCTTGGTCCAATTGTTTTGTAACTATAGAAAGAGATCTTAATAAGAAATGCGAAAACTCAAATTAATATTACAACACCAGCCATTGAATCAGTTGACAAACAAAGACCAACATTAAAATGCATGATCTAATATACCCATTTCTTTTAAGAAAACAAATACCAAACATATCAATGCACCATATAAAATCAGTCGAACAAAGATAGCAGTTCACAAAAATATAATCCTAATAAAAACTATGAAAACTGGAATTAAGATTTCCTTATTTGGCAGAATTATTAATAGGTAATTTATTGATATCATGATACTTTGCCTCTAGCAACGATTCAATTAGTCAGAGTACAGAGCTCTTTATTTCCATGGATTCCAAGCTACAAATGATATAGAGTGATCGTTTCCACCTTTAAATCAACCATTTCAGTAATAGTTTAGGAAAAAATACGAAAATAAGATGCATTCAAATTCATATAAAATCCAAATAGAATCACAAAGTCGATTTAAAAGATTCATACCTAAATATACCTAATCGATTTAAAAGATTCATACCTAAATATACCTAGATCTTCTGGCTGCCGCGACTCGATGTTGAGTAAGGGGGAAACGACGGAGTTGACGATGATACTTGAGTGCGATGAAAATTTAACACGATTAAAAGGGGAATTTTTTTTCTGAAGAAGAAAGCAAATTAGGGACGAGAATTTTGTTAAGTATGAGAGTAAAATGATAGGTTACGTTTATTTAGTTCGCGCGGACTCTTTTTTTTAGAAGCGGGAAACGTGAATTATTTTTTGCCACGTTTATATTATTTGGTAATCTATTTTTTGTTGCATTTACAATAAAACGCCACCGATTTTTGCAACTATAAATGGTTTTTCTTGTAGTGAATATATGCATACACACATACTATGGTATATATGCACATACATGAAGTCACACCGAATTAGTCAAGCAAATTTCAAATTAACAGTTTTATCAAAGCCAAGGTCAACAGCCACAAATCAGACCACAACACAACTACCAGCAAATCAGAGGGTCAAATACAGTGAACCCAAATCCATACCAGGCTACAAAGGAAATACTGAACTAACTTGAAACAACATGCATAAGCCTGGAAACATGATTATCAAAAGCATCAACGTCTACAAAAATACATTTTGAAAACCAGGTGTGCAGTTCAACAAATATGCATATATCAAAAAGTATATGCAGAGCATACAAAGTCCAAAAATCCAAATAGCTTCATATAGCTCAATGCAATCAAATTCATGGAGCTGCAGTTAAAATCGAACCAACAAAAATCGAAACTGTGGTGAGTAAGGAAATTCAAAGCCGAAGTCAAGTGCACACATGAATCAAATATAATAACCTTTTTATACTAAGGCAATGTCGACAAGTTCAAATGAAACGGCAAGGGTGATTCAAAGAACAACAAGTCAATTTAAGAAAAATCCAAACTGTGATGGTCACGAGATACAACCATGCCGAGGCAACCAGAAAACATAAAATCACCAACATTCAACCAAAACGAATGGCCAACAGATCAGATGGACCGGGCCAACAAGTATATCACGAGTTCGAAAACATTAACGAAGATAGCCAGAGACAAAAACGAACTTGAAGATGTCAGATAAATCTCAAGCAACAACATACATCAAACGGCAGTAAAATGAAGTGACAACTCAACAATTAAAAACAAACGAAAATCACAGAATTCGAGTGAATTAGATGTGAGTGAGATCGAGATTCACTCACCTCTTTCATCGATCGAGAATCTGAAGCCGTGGCAAGGCAATCGAGGAAAACGAGCGAAGTTAAACCCTAGCAGCCACTATCTTCGATTTCTACGATGCCCTAATTTGCAGAGGAACGAAGATGAGGACGAAGCCGCCATTTCCTTTTTTTTCTCGATCTCGTAAGATTTAGGGTTACGAAATGAAAATGGATGAAGAGGGAAAAAGAATGGGTAGTCACTAATATCACGGCCACAAACAAATATGGGCCGATATTTAAAATTTGTAAAGTCCAATTACCCATTTAACAATTTATAAAAGAGTTTTAACCCTATAAAAATCCAATTGCAATTTTTTTATCAAAGGATTCCAACCGATCAAAATTCAATATCAATTATCATCACTTTAATCGTTAAATGACGATTATAAATTGAAGCTAAATCTCGGGTTGTTACATAAAGATTTGAAATTGAATTTCACCTAAATGATTTATTAGTGATTGAACTTTTCCCCATATTGTGTTAGCATACTTTTGAGTTGACTAATGTAAAATTAATTTATAAATGTTATAATGTAATAATAAAATTAATACAAATGTTGAATGATTTTTTTTTTGGAATTTTAGTTGATTATTTGAATCCTAAAAATTAATTAAAGCAATGTGTTATCCCGCCTTTTGGCAAGGCCGTGACACCAAGAACTTGACTAAAAACCAAGGGCAGTTCATCTTGGAGATTGGTTGTACGCAGGCTCACTATGGATGTCGACGAATTTTTTCCGAACCCGAATCGAGCTAAAATTGATATGACACAACAAGCAAAGCTATGAGAGCCAACGTTCCAAATTTCAAGTCAATCGGAGTTTGTACGCTCAAGATATTGATCGATCATGGTTGAGAAATCCAAACTTGCTTCAATCATAACTGGAGATCTACAAGTCCAAATAGTATGAAATTTTCACAGCAGCTTAAGTACAACATGAAGAATGTTCCTGCCAAATTTTGACTCGATCGGGCGAAATCTTGATCGATACGAAATTCGTTCGTATCGATCGCGGATGGAAAAAATCCAACTTGCATCGACCATATCTCATGATCTACAAGTCCAAATGCTATGAAATTTTCACAGCAGCTTAAGTACAACATGAAGAATGTTCCTGCCAAATTTTGACTCGATCGGACGAAATCTTGATCGATATGAAATTCATTCGTATCGATCGCGGATGGAAAAACTCCAACTTGCATCGATCATATCTCATGATCTACAAGTCCAAATGCTATGAAATTTTCACAGCAGCTTAAGTACAACATGAAGAATGTTCTTGCCAAATTTCAACTTGATCGGACGAAATCTTGATCGATATGAAATTCGTTCGTATCGATCGCGGATGGAAAAACTCCAACTTGCATCGATCATATCTCATGATCTACAAGTCCAAATGCTATGAAATTTTCACAGAAGCTTACGTGCACGCTAAAGAATGTCCACGCCAAATTTCGACTCCATCGGATGCAATCTTGATCGATACGAAATCCGTTCGTATCGATAACGGATCGGGCCGAAACTTCACGGGCTTGGTCGCGCGGGCCTACTCACGTGCCAGAAGAAGTCCCCCAAGATCTGAGCGAAATATCAGCCTCCTACACCTATAAATAGAGCCCCAGGGCATGCAGAAAAGGGGCTTCTTCTTCTTTGAATTCTCCAACGCCCAGACTCTGCCAGATCCAGATCTAAACTCCATAGCTGCTGCCAATAACGAAATTCATTGTTGAAAATCATAATTATCCGCTGTAACTCACTGAAGTCACTTGTAATCTTCAAAGAAAGATCAATAAAGCTGTCAACTTCATAGTGGACGTAGGCGATATGCCGAACCACTCTAAATTCTTGTGTCTCCTTGCATTTTAATTATTTTCATATCTGAAATTTGGAGTTTTTGTTAGATAATTCTCTTTTTCCATTTAATTTCTTCACTTTATCTCTTCAAAAACTTCCGAAGAGTGGTGTGCCCAATTTTGGTACAAACACAATGTATAAAAGTTGTACATTGATTTAATTAAAGGACGTGCTTACATTAATTAATTAATTTATTTATTTAATTGTTAAATCACTTTGGCCCAAAGTTTGGAAGCAACCATAGCTAGGTGAGGTAGGGTGGATACTTAGTCTTTATGGCTTGAGAGAAAGGGTCTATATATTTTTTGTTTAGTCAGCTATAAATAGCAGCCCCATTCATTCTCTCTTTACACCAAGACAAACTCTAACCCTAGCCACCATTGCTCGGTATTGGTGATTCCTCGTAGGTGCACTTGCATCCCTTGGTTATGGAGAAAGAACTAAAGAGTTCAGAGAAGGAAACGATAACTAACCAAAGTGTTCGACAGTTGATGGGATCTGAAATGATAACAAATCCTTTTAAATCATTTCATAAATGTATACATCATTATTATACGATTTCTCTTCTTTTGACCATTAATTAAAAGTTCGAAAATGTGTAGTTTACGTTTCAAGAATTAAGTAATATAAAAAAATTAATTACAATATATATATATAATATTTAATTTAGGTTTTATAAACTTAAAAGAGATTTATATATGAAACATCATACATACATACATACATACGTATAGTAAATGTTTCCAATTAAATTCCATAATATGTTTTTAGCTTTTTAGTTCAGAAAAATATCAAATTTGAAAATGTCAAGAAGATTAAAAATTTGTATTTTATCATAAAAAAGGATTAAAAATTTCAATGTAAATATATAATTAAAATAACAAATATATACATACATACATAAATTTATAATATTTATGTTAATTGATTATTTTAAATTTATATAATATTTTTAAACGTATAAGTATATTAATATATATGTCGATAATAATATAATATATATACGCTTCAATTTAGTCAATATAATGTTATTTGTATAATTTTTTAATTAAATAATATAGTGTTATATATATAATATTTATATGTAAAACTAATGGTAGAATAAAATAGTAATTTTATTACTGAGAGAGTTAGAGATATGCCCTACGGGCAATTATGTAATCTATTACATATATCTAACTCTATAACCAATCTTGTTCATAATAAAGATGTTTATTTTCTATTATATATTTTTTATATTATGATATATTAATTAAATAATTAATTTAGGTATATAAATAGAAAATCCTTAAAAGATTTATTATGTGATAATAATTACAAAGAATTGTAATCATGAGAAAATTATCATAATATAAAATAACATATTATTTTAAATATTACTGGTCAATATGTTACGAGAAAGAATATCGATATATCCATTGAGATCAGAATATGTAACACTCTCTAAATACTGGACAGAGTATTTCATGGTAATTGAGGCACTAAGGGATTAAATACTGATAGTTAATAGATAACTATAGAATAAATTACCCGAGAGTTTCCAGTTTGTTAACAATAACTAGATCAAACAAAGAATCTCGGAGTGACTATATTACACAGTTCTCTCTACTTGAGAATGTTAGTGTAGAATTTCGTCTACACCAACACCCCGAGGTTCGAAGATATAACATCGAAAGTTGCTTGAGTTATAGGTTCTGGATATGAGGTTACCGAAACTTGGAGTAATTAATTTGGAGTAACGGAAGGTTGAGCTATAAAATCGTGATAGTAAACGAGAAGAGGATAAAGTGCGGAAAGTAAATAACACCAAGACTTCTATAGTGGTTTGGGCCAAAAGTCCCTCCGTCCACTGTTCATTCCTTATTTAGTTACTCTTGTTTAGCCGAGAAGCTTATTACATTGAATCTAGAAGTTTCCACCATTAATGAGTTTTCGAATAGAGCTCTAATATAGAAAAGTACTGTATGATTGTGTAAGTTCTTTATGTGCCAAAAAGATCCCTTATGCCTTGGGATTGCCGTCTATTTGCAGCCAACAGGCTGTAGCGCCATTATTGGAGAATCCTCTCCTTGGATTGCTGAGGTTGCTTAATGTGTGGATACAATTGGAGTTTTTTCTAAACTTCTAGCATTGTTGCTTAAGAGGTGTGGATTGATGACTTCTCTTCTCGCCTAAACGACCTCCTGCATTTGAGCCGCATTTTCTCTCATTGCTCGTCTCGACATTGATTCCTTTTGCTATAGATAGATGCTTTGGGATTTGGTTCCACTAATGGGCAATTCCTCTTTGGTTGTGGTATTATTCTTTCGAGATGGGCTCAACTCATTCGTTTTTTAAATACCTGAGTATCATAACTCTTGCAGTGCATATGGATACGGAGCGTTGGACTCTCCTTAGGAAGATAACCAATGATTTTAGTATTGAGAATTTTTGGTATAACACATGACCCTTAAAATTTACTTCATATGTGAAATATGGAGTGAACTTTGAAGTGTGCAGGCTCGGTTTATTTTTCTTGATTATTTTATGTGGTCAGTCTGCACTATATGTACGAAAGAAGTTACAACACTTAGTATTAAGAGGAATACTAGGTCAAGTGATGAGTATTTAATGGTTTTGAAAAATGAAAGGTGGAGATTTATCTTGGACCGAGAGTTTAAAAACCTTTAAAATTATATCGGTTATGTGAAGCCATTTAGTCTGGATGATGAGTGAAAAATCTTTGAACGACGAAAGGTGAAATCTAAATCGGGACCGTACAGTCCAAACTTTTGAAAATCGTGCTTTCCACTTGAAGCCATCTATACTATGTGACGAGCGAAACTGTTAGGTGCCGAAAGGAAAAATCTAACTTGAGACCGTGAGGTATAAACTTTTGAAAATCATGCTTGACACTTGAAGCCATATAGACTAAGTGTCAAGCGAAACTGTTTTGGTGCCGAAAGACAAAATCTAACTTCAGACCGTGATGTCTAAACTTTTGAAAATCATATTTGACACTTGAAGCCATCTGGATTAAGTGTCAAGCGAAATTGTTTTGGTGCCGAAAGGCAAAATCTAACTTGAGACCATGAGGTCTAAATTTTTGAAAATAATGCTTGATACTTGAAGCGATCTAGACTTAGTGTCAAGTAAAACTATTTTAGGTGCCGAAAGACAAAATCTAACTTGAGACCGTGAGGTCTAAACTTTTGAAAATCATGTTTGACACTTAAAGCCATCTAGACTAAGTGACAAGCGAAACTATTTTGGTGCCAAAAGGTAAAATCTAAATTGAGATCAAATCTAACTTGAGACCATGAGGTTTAACTTTTGAAAATCATACTTGACACTTGAAGCCATCTAGACTAAGTGTCAAGCGAAACTGTTTTGATGCCAAAAGGCAAAATCTAACTTGAGACCGTGAGGTCTAAACTTTTGAAAATCATGCTTGACACTTGAAGCCATCTAGACTAAGTGTCAAATGAAACTATTTCGGTGCCGAAAGGAAAAATCTAATTTAGGACCATGAGGGCTAAAATAATGCTTGACACTTAAAGCCATCTTGACAAAGTGTCAAGCGCAACTGTTTTGGTGCAGAAAGGAAAAATCTAACTTGAGACCGCGAGGTCTAAACTTTTTAAAATCATGCTTGACAATTGAAGCCATCTAGACTAAGTGTCAAGTGAAATTGTTTTGGTGCTGAAAGGAAGAATCTAACTTGAGACTGTAAGGTCTAAACTTTTGGAAATCATGTTTGACACTTAAAGCCATCTAGACTAAGTGACAAACAAAATTGTTTTGGTGCCGAAAGGAAAAATATAACTTGAGACTGTGAGGTCTAAACATTTGAAAATCATATTTGACACTTGAAGCCATCTAGACTAAGTGTCAAGCGAAACTGTTTTGGTGTCGAAAGGCAAAATCTAACTTGAGACCGTGAGGTCTAAACATTTGAAAATCATGCTTGACACTTGAAGCCACCTAGACTAAGTGTCAAACAAAATTATTTTGGTGCCAAAAGGAAAAATCTAACTTGAGACCGTGAGTTCTAAACTTTTGATAATCATGCTTGGTACTTGAAGCCATCTAGACTAAGTGTCAAGCGAAACTATTTCGATGCCAAAAGGCAAAATTTAACTTGAGATTGTAAGGTCTAAACTTTTAGAAATCTTGCTTGACACTTGAAGCCGTCTAGATAAAGTGTCAAGCAAAACTATTTCGGTGCCGAAAGGCAAATCTAACTTGAGACCATGAGGTCTATGAGATACTTGTTGTCACGAACCGGAATTTTCGACTTTCGAAAATTCGACATCGATACTCACTTTATCGACTGCCGAGCAATCGAGTGTCGGAAACTCGAATAGTGATGGTTTTAAAAAGAAGAAAAAGGTAGAAGAAGAAGATAGAAGAAATAGAAAGAAAGAACAACAGACAACAACATAGAAACGGAAACAATATCAGAATCTCACATTCGCAGCAGAACAATATATAATAGATAAATCAGTAATCTTTTAAACAAAGAATTTTATCAGTTTATACATACATCAATAGAGTCAATATACAACTCAATACAACAATGGACAGTTACATCAACTTGTCCTCATACAGAATACACAGCGGAATAAATAATATCAGATACAAATACTACGTCTCGCCATCCAGCTTGCTTCCAAAGCTCCAGAATATCCTGATAACCTAACTCTAGACTACCGGTGTGGAAATTGGTGGGCACCCAGAGTTTAGAAGGGAAACAATAAACTCCGAGTCAGTCATGGTGACTGGTGTGAGATCATAAAACAGTTTATCTTTAAAAGACAACAAAGGAATATTTTAAAATAGATTCGCAATGCTTTTGGAAAATGAGACTACCATAAGGCCTCCCGCACACACCCACAATGCAAACGCAGAATCGGAGGAGATTTCTCCTTATGATAGTCAAAGATGCTTGATACGCAAAATCAAATCATTTTTGATATTATTATTAGTGCATAGTGTAGAAAACATTTCGAAAGTATAATATTAATCTTAGCCAGCATAGGCATTCCGCACTTATGCCTACTATAGCTACCATCCAAACAGTGGTGACCACCATAAGTGAATGATAGGTTCTACAACTAAAACCGTACAAGATCGTATTGTTTCTTTGGATTTCCAACAAATGGTCAGGCTAAGGAACTTCCTATTCCACAAACAGAACGCCTCTGGAATGACGTCCCGAGAAATAACCTAACATTACGGTTAGATCTCTGCCAACACAAGGCCGGGTTACCTCTGCAAAAATAGGTAACTACTGACACGCGTATGCCATCCCCCGATCATCACCGATCTTCCCGAGGATCCCCGATTCGCAACAAACCACATAATAATAATAATAATGCAGTAACCACAGAGGTTAAGTATCTAGGCTCCATACCATGATACCACCTTTATCCAGAAGGAATGACATACACTAAGGGGCGCTACTCCCTAGAACCTTACCGCATCCTTCCTGTTTTGACCATTTCCGGGGTGTGAGGCTCGACGAAGTCTCGTCCACAAAGCTACGCTTTCTACAAAGCCATGCTTCGGGTCAAACAAATGATCAACCTATGATCACAAAGATATAAGATCAAACAAATGATCATATCGCAAATGATCAAACACTGATCATTTCGCAGCAACACTCAGTATGCCACGTTACCAAATTGGAAGTATATTGCTGATAAATTTCAACTACATAACCTCTGAGCTCGTACGTCTCAGAGAAGGGTGTTAAGCTAAGAGAATAAATTCTCCGCCACCAACAGATATGTATTTGAAAGAAATCAGCTTTATATCTCAATTTGTAACGTCAGACACACAATCCATACAAGTCTGTTCCGGGATCGAACAGAACTGAAGGCACTTCTCACGAAGCCCTTGCAATTCCGGATAATTTTTAATCACGTCCGGACTTCCCGTCACTAAGGGTGATAAAAACCTCTAAATCGGAGATCAGCCGATGTAGAGTAACTCGACGGTAATCCTTCCGTTTTCAAAAATATCCGGTCTTCAACACCGGTCATCAAATGCGATTCATAACGACGTATCACATATTCAAAATGGGTTATACGACCCCATGGTCCTTTCCCGGCTAACCCGAATAGTGAGCGATTTTTCAAAAATAAGTGTGGCATTCAAATTCATCCAATTCACAACAAATACCATTCAAGGTAATTATTGATAGTCGGTTATTTAACTATCAATAAAGATGCGCAACATCATCAAATTCCAAATAAGTTTCCAAATTATTTATTTTCCAAAATATCTTTACTAGATATATATAATTTCCACACTTCAAAAATAAATCGATCTTTATTTTTAAACAACTTCCCTTTCTTTTATAAATTCCATAGTGAATTTATATTTCAAATACCTACTGATATACGATTTTCAAATCGATTTCAATATTCATTTTCGATTTATCTTTACAAAGATAAATTCTAAAACGTTTCATTTCATTTTGGAAAAGCATTTCCATTCTTATTAATAATAAGAAATTCACAAGTCTATTTATTTTCAACATTTGAAAATATTCGATATACTTAAATCAAAATTAAGTATAATTTCATTCTTTAAGGAAATCACTTACTATAACAATATTTATTTGAGTCAAAACGAATGTTACGTAAAACATCGTTACGACGACTCAAAATCAGTATAGGGATTCAGAATTAAGATAGATATATAAATCCCAATACTAGATAAAAATATTTCCTTTCGGAAATCATTTACTATAACAACAGTGTTATAGTCTACCCTTTCCTTATTTCTCGAAAACGTCTATTTCAACAAGAACTGTTGAAATCTATGCTTTCGATTCATAATACATTTTAAAACATCTTTAAAATGTTTAACTTCATTTTTAATATCACTTCTTCAAAAATAAATCCATTTTACTTAACAATATATTCACTGTCCAAAATCGTGAATATAATTCACTTAACCAAATTTCAATCTTTTCTACACATTTATTTCAAGGATAATTCGCTATCCAGAATCGCGAATATATGTTCTTTAATAACCTTCTATATTTAATTTATCAAATTAAATTGGTTTCGAATTTATAAAACAACGTTTATAAATTCTATTTCTCTCTTATAACCACTTTGATTTATAAATTTTCTTAAATAACCTTCTATAATTCATTTATCAAAATTGAGTGATTTTAGATTTATAAAACAACTTTTATAAATTTCTTTTACACTTTATAACAATTTCAGCTTCAAAAATCATTTTATTAGCAAGTTCTATTTATATTCCATCTAAGGGCAAAAAATCTAATTTATAAGTAAATTTTCTTATAAATCTTTTATTCCACAATTTCATTCACATTTTATAACTTCATAATTTATCAATCTATAAATTTCATATCTTCACATTTTATAACTTCAAAATTTTAGGCGTTTATTTATTTGAAATAAATCAACTCAAAAATTTAATAAAACGTCTATTTTAAAAAAAATCACTTTAAAAACCCTTTTAAAGTAAAATATGTTATTTTTAAACTTCAAAACTGAATCCGATGATGCAACAACACCAATTAGTCAATCACAGCAACAAACATCACATATCAATATGATAATAGAATATACATCAATATCTGTAAATAAATAAATACTGATGAGGAATCCAGTTGGATCCCTCCAACCTGTTTCCCTGCATCCAAAGACGTTAGCACAATACCCATTCCACTTCGAGGTGGAATATCGCGGTATATGGGTTTTATAAAAATCATCCGCTTACTAATGGCGCAATAGGGTCTCATCCGCTATACGAGGCGGGAAATCAATCAATCCAATATATACATATGCCAATATGTATATATTGCTATATATATAGATATATCCTATCATATCTAATATCACATCCAATAGCAATCATATCAATCAATAAATAACTGCAATACCAAATATATTTTGAGTGAGAAAAATCTCACCTTAGCTTTTTATTTTGCAATCCATTTTCATCCCAGTTGTTTTTCACGATCTTTTAACCTTGTATAAAACAATTTATACAGTTTATTAAAATTCGAGATAATCCGAACAATTCATTTCCTTTTGATAGTTCTACTTAACTAAGAATTTTATTTAACTCAATTTCCTTTTAAATAATTTATCTTTAATGACTGGAAAAATTAAATGGGTTAACTTAAGCAATTAAACCACCATAATTTACCTTTTTATTTAAATTAAAATTTCAAACACTTCAGAATTCCTATTATTATTTCTGTCTATAAATCTTATTTAAATCAAAATATAAATTTCTAAACTTACAGTAGAATCAATACTGCTTATGTATACATACTTAACTTTTTCATAAATAAATAAAATCTAGCTGTTTAAATTAATTATTTTCCTGTCTATCTCTACTGTAAAATCGTAATAGTATTATTATAAAACAGAAATTAATTTCACTGTTAATACTTTTTAATCTATATAAACTTTACTGAAATTTTCAAAAAATGTTATGTCTATATATTCTTATTCTAAAAAAAATAAATTCATCCTTTTAACATAAAATTTTAAATTTTAAAACAGATTGACAAATATACCTCACTGACTAGCTCGATACCCTTCCAGGCAACTGCCACAGCACCCCCCACAACATCATGATCACTCCACACCCCTGGTCGTTTGCTCGAATCGAAATGCTCGACTCAGGCCTCCGCGTCGCGAATCCCAAAATCGCCATCCCCTGAGGCATCGTAGCCTACATTCGAGACACTCCCCCTAATCGCCCTCGCGAGCTGACCGTGACCCTACCAGACGGTCGAGACCCCTAGACTACGACACTCGCGATTGACATCCCACCGAAGTCGAGCTCTACCCCCCACGCGAACGCGATGCTCTCTCTCTTTTATTTTTTTTCCTTCTGAGATTCGATCGCTCATATTTTTTTTAAACGAGGGGACTTCGGCCATGATTTATTAAATAGATGAGAAACTGCGGCCATTGTTTTTCTTGCTTTCGATTTTGAAAAACTGGAGAGGATTCGTTTAATTGTTTGTTTTTAAAAGAAGAGGGAAAGGACAAGAGATCGTGCCTTTGCAGAGGAATACGTGCTTACACGATAAACTTTCGTGATTCTCGGCGTATTTTAAGGCGTAAGCACAGGGAAGACAACGTGCTGCAATTGATTATGTTAAAAATTTAAATTTAAATCAAATTCGATTTAAAACTTCAACGCGTTTTGCAACCATACGGTCACATATCAACTCCGAAAAATACGGAATTTGAAATCCGACAATAATTCAATATTACGGACCCAATGGAACTGGTTTCGTCTAATTCCGAGACTGTGCCTCGGACGGCTATTTTTTTAAATATCAATTCGAACGATAAAATTTTAAACTGAACAATTCACTTCAAAATTCGATTCTGAAACTTCTATTATCTTCAGTGTCATAAATATAAATTTTAAAAGCTTTTGAAATATTTTTCTTCAGCTTAAAACTGAAGATTCAAATTTTTATTCAACTTACAGTAGATTAAATTTTAAAATTTTAATCGTCAATTTCAAAGTTATATCGGGGATTCAAATTAAATTATCGTTCAAATATTTAAAATTAATTAAATATTTTTAATTTAATCTATTCACAATTCCGGGTCGTTACACTTGCCTTGTGAGATCTAAAGAAAAGTCGAGGTTTGATTTTGAAAGGATGGGTCCTGCTTTTGCATTAAATGCCTTTGCTAACTGTCACGATCCTATTGGTTTCTCCGAAAAAGTGCCTCCTTTTCCTCTCTCCTATGATGATTTGTATTTTGACACTGCCACATTTACTCTACGGTTAAGATTTTGATGACTAGATAATCTCCACCGGGTTTAATTAACCCCTTCGTCTTTCCTTTCTTTCTTATTCATATTGCTAATGGTTGCCTCCACCGTTAAATGCTTGAAAACTTTTATAGATTACTGCAAACCTCGACTAAAAAAGTAAGTTTTTCAATTTTTCTTATGATTTTATCAGTATCTTTGCCGCTATCAATATTTGCAAGCGTTCCCTTTTTCGATAGGAAATTTTCAATTTTGATTACCATTGTGATATTAACGATCGATCTTAATTTAACGTATTATCCGATTATTTAATCCATGATGCTAATTATCTGCTAAACTAAGATTTTGTCCTCAAACCGAACCTTTCACCTACTTAGGTTGATAATCGCTTTATGGATAAGATGGTTCTTTGAAAGAATTCAGAACTTTGAGTTTGGGTTGTAGAATCTAGTTTTAATCCCAATTTCCTTTTGGGCCATAAGACTTTAAACCTTTTTTGGTAGGAATTTCGGAATTCCTATTGAGTAACTAATTTAACATTGGTTCCTTCTTAGACCTTTGGATGGACAAACCTATAACTAATCAAGTAGAGCTAGAAAATTGGACGGAGAGTTATACGGGATTGAAGGAGTCGAAGTCAAGGCTCTAAACCTCTTGAAGGGTTCTTTACCTAGACCTTAGAGCATTTGGCAAATGGGTTATCACTCCCTCTTGCTCCATTATTTGTTAGTATCTTGGAGTTCTATAGAATTAGCCCAATTCAACCTAGGGTGGTCACATATAGCACCTTGTCAGCTTTAGCAATCCCGTACTGGAAGAAAGGGTACCACAACATGACTACTTCCGAGATCTATTACTTATATAATCTACACAGGACATCCGGTAGTTCTGCAGTTCCCTTGTATTTCCTTTAATTTTGCAAAACGATGCCCCTAATCAAGCCACTTGGCAAGGTAACAACCACTTATTGATTTTTCATGAAGGCAAATGATTCTTGAAATGTTGCTGAACCGCTAGAGATTTGTAAGTTTTCGAATATTTCCTGCTTAGAGTATTCCTGCTTCTAAGCTTTGGTCACATTGTTCCCTGATATCTTTTTCTCTTTTATCTCCTTAACTAAACTTAGGAGGGACAAGGACCCAACCCTTAAGGATCTTTTCGATGCTAGGTATGAATAGGTCATGAAAATTCCGAAGGGGGAAAGGCTTAGACATGTAGTTCTTACTGAGGTTAATCTCAAGACTTGCGGGTTCCTATCATCCTTGGATAGTTTCTTGGATACGATCGCCCTTCTACCAAAACCATGCCCCTAAACATGGTTGATTTGTGTAATCTCAAAGAATCCACTCACTCTGATCCTAAAAACACTGAGACCGAAAGACCGGATGCCGCTCTTGAGGGTTGACCTCGTATAGCATTTGTTCTAGGATATAACTTTCATGAAATATAAGTTTGTTTATCTAACCTACTTTCCCTTTCTCATATGCCACTAGCTTCCGACAACATGCTTGCAATAAGAGAGTTTATCTTGAACAAGCATCCTCTACTTCTAGTTCTACTCGATCGGAGCCACCTTTGAAGGATCCATCCTTAACCAAGAAGCTTAAAAAGAACGTTCCATCTTCTAAATCTGTGCCCGCTCCGGACGCTCTTATTTGAGCTTCTTCTCCAAAGGATCAGGTGGACCAGGTGATTGATGTAACCCGTTCTGCAATTGACAATCACCTACCCAAGGTTGTAGGGAACTCTCGAGTGGAGTTAGCTAACGACATCGATAGCTTTGGGAGGATGATGAGCATGGGGATGGAGGACCACCTCAGGGTAATGACCCATTATTTCTTATGAAATATTTATCTCTTTAGTTTCGTAATGACCTTCTTTTTTCAGGTCCTATTTGACTTCTAGGTTCTCCATCGTGAGTTCCAAAATCTGAAAGGAGAATCGATGAAGGCTGATGCTGCCGGGAGACAACTGGGTGAGTATAAAGAAAAGGCCGAGTCTATTGAGAAGCGGTTTACTGAATATAAGGAGAAGGCCGAGAAGGAGGCCTGGGACAAGAGGAAGAAGAGGCTTAAGGAGGTGAAATTTTTCGAGACCAAAATTGCAAAATTGGAGAAGGCTTTAAAGGATCAAAAGGCTAAGTGTCAAGAGACCAAAGTGGAATTAGAAAAGGCTAAGAAATGGATCTCGGACCTGGTTACTAAAGAAGAGACTGAAAAGGTGGTTGCACGGAACCCTTAAAATTATTTACGAAGCTTATGAGCATAACCGGAATAAGGGCGTGATTCTCTCTATAGGCTTCGACCCCAATAGTAAAATGATTGAAGATAGCTTCTCCCAGAGGTACAAGAAAGCGTGGTCCTCAGCAGGTGTTGGACCCTTAGTTTCAATGGAGGAGAATGTTGATAAAGATGAGGTAAGTTACCATTCCGATTCCTAGAAATGTGCTAGTGGTAATATTTGACTTTCCGGTTTGTAATATTTTTGGTACATTCCCTTTTCTGTGTTTGTTTGTGGTGGTTGTTGGCTTTGATGATACTCTTGTTCGATGTTTGGATTTTTGGTGAACTATTTTCTTTATTGACTTTGTTACATCTATTCTGAAGTACTTATTCCTTTACCCATTTTTAAATAGAGAAAGTTTAGTTTCACTTCCCACTATGAAGTATTATGAAAGAGAAGTCAAACTAGAAACTCGAAGTTGTTAGCAACCATAGGTGCCTTTAAATCCAAGCTAACATCCAGTAGAATAAGGAATGTAAAATTATCCAATAATATTAAGGAGGTACAGGAATCACACGACCGAACTTGTGTCGAATCAATTAAATCCCTTAGGCTTAGAGGTACAAGATTAACTAACCAAGTCTTGGGTGTTAGGGGTGAATTAAAGCTTGCGTTAGATGACCGAGATGAGGTTTTTCAAGAGTTTGCCTGACTTTCTAAATTACATCCGAGAGACTGTCAATTGAAGAATAAAAGGCCATCTTTTCTTAGGAGATTCTATGATCCAAGACTAACTATAACTCCGAAGGTTCTACCTGGTTACCGAAGTGTAACTCCATCACCCTTAGCTATTGCTGAAGGGAAAACTCCCAAAAGTGAACATGTTTCGGAATACGTTCCCTAATATGTTCCAAATGCTAACCTTAATCTATCCCTAGTAGATTCTTCTCCTTTAAAACTTTTTGTACCAAAGGGTGGTTTAGAGAAGGACATTTCTTTCTCCAATATAGCTAGACCCTATGGGTCCCTTGTTGATACTAGGAGTTGAGGCCTTAGGATTATTTTGGCTACTAAGGAGAAATTTGCTCATCTTAGGGGACTACAGATTTTGTATCCTTTTTTTATCCATACTAATATTTAATAGATTGAAATATAATTACCTTTACGATGATCTTCCTGTTCTAGTTTTAATTCGAATTTCTTTTAGGGGCAATCATGTCCCAACTGCTTAGAACTTGAGAGAGACTGCACCCCCTTGCAATGGAGCCTCGATGGTAAAATAGCTAAACAAACAAAGTGTAGCCCAAATATCGGTACCAATATTCATGCTTTCTTGAAAGACAACGAATCCTTAAAGAGAACTCTCGATGAGTTATCCAAGAAGATGTCTGCTATTTCGAAGGTAGTGCTGGTTTTTGGTCAGGCTTTGAAATCTGTCGTTTCTAGTTCATGGGAGTCCATGTCTATTCTCCTACAACAATTGGACAAAGCTCATCAAGAGCTTTTGTGTAACAACCCGAATTTCAGTGGGTTCGGATTTTTCATAAAAATGCTAAAATCCAAGCCTATTGAAGCCCAAGTAGGGTATCTGGTATCCTACAAATAGGCAAAGATAAATATATCTGAGCTCAAATAAATATCTCACAGCGGAACTGACTAAAATCTAATAGTAAGTAAGTACTCACCAAGGTAATAACACTTTCTAAACAAGTGTCACATAGCAGGAAAATCACTGCCATCTTTCTAACCCGTGGGATGAAATGAGGAGGAGGTCAGCACTAAAGTTCTGGTGAATGGAAAAATTATACACTTCTAAGCATAATTCTACATATACCGTTCTATTTCCATTTTCAATTATATTAGGTTTATTGGGTTCATAATACTCTCGCCTCCGTGTGTGAATCATACCCATCTACTCCCTAGTAGATTAAGACCTAATAACCAATATATAAATATGTAGCTATATGCCCAAAGACTGCATCGTTGTGAGGTACTACCTATAGTACCTTCCGTATCCTCCTCTAAAAGGACTCCATCGTCTCGCTACTAGAGTGTACTGTAACTACATCTATAAAGGACATCTTCATGAGGCATACAATACAGATGTTTCGTCGTCTGCTAGGAAAACGTGAAACTGCGTCCGCACCAGTTCGCACCAATGCTCGGACATCTACAATGTGCCACCCAGTGCGTACCTTGAGGACAACACGTAATCGTTCTGTCTACTCCTTGAGCTCCACCAACAAGGTCTACCTTGTACGGAACTCAGTCGGGGATTTTCTATATTTGTAAAGGTCCGCTTCGTTAGGCCTACAATACAAATACTCTACTTGGTCTGTCTCTTTTATCATCGTGGCTATGGCCCCACGTAGCCCCCCAACTAATCGAAAGACCTTTCAAGAACTAAGTGGTTATGCCCTACTGCAAACAATCTAAACATCCAATTGGCTATGCTCCTCATCTAATGTCTCGATAGTGAAAGAATCATTGGCATGTTGGTTTAACTCTAGTCTTTCCCGAACTTGCTCTGACTGATGATGGCTAATATTTGCATGCGACTATCCTTATGGGCCCTGCCCACTATAACCTACTCGCAAACTAGACTACGGTGTCATGCGAATATCCTACTCCATCATCAACCTTTTGACTGCCTACAAAGGTCCACTTCGTTGGGCGTGCAATACAAAAGTAGTCAAGGCATACTCTCTTGATGAAACACGTTCAAACTTGCCTCCAGGGGTGCAGCTTTGTTAGGCCTACTCCAAAGGGTCATCCTAGAGTATCCTCACGTCCCGTTGAGGTCTCGTACTTCCTTCTAGCCCAAAATAACTAAGTTGGACGTGCTCTTTCTATAATAAAATTATGCGACGAACAGCTTCGTTAGGCTCTTTATCCAGATTCTCTTTGGGCTACTTCAAACATACCTTACCATTTTATTAGACCCTACGTCTAATCTTTTATTATGCATTTAGTTTACTTTTCTTATTCTGTTGGCTACTTATTTACCCTAATCATCATGCCCAGCCTCACCCATGTGTGAGACCATCAGTCCTAGACCTGAAAGAAAATGCTGCCGGTACGGGCCATTGCTATTTTTTTTTTGCTTATTAACTTAATCCAAGATCTAAGTTTAATAGAAATAAGCCTCTTCTATTTCTTTCTTTTTAATTATAACCTACATTTTACAATTGTACTTGCAATTGTCACTTTTATATTCTTTTCTTTCTTTTATAACCTACATGTTATAAATGTAATTGCAAGTGACTCTTTTCTATTCTAGTCTGTTTCTTTTATTATGATACTAAATTCCCTTTAGTTCTCTTATATATATGACAGTCTTAGTGTAACAACCATGGTTTGGAGATTGCCTTTCAATATTGAATTATAATTATAATTTAATATTGTGAATTTAATTAAATTTGGAGAAATTAAATTGTTTATATATTATAAACAATGAATTTGGGAAATAATTATTGAAAATAAAGCATAAAGCTTTATTTTAATGTTTTGGGTGATAATAAATGTGAGAATAACTTTATTTGAGTGAAAATGCAATAATTTTGTTAATTATTGCTTTATGGCTTCTTTTAATAATTTTTTAAAAGAAGTAAGCTCTTTTTAATATGTGTTTAATGAAATAAAAAGGAGAAAATGTGATTAAAAATAAGTTTTGAGTGTAAATAATATTTGTAAATGAATTGGAACATTTTTACAAGTAAGAAAATGTAATTTGTTGAATTTTAAAAGTAATAAACGTGGTTTGTTACAATTAAATGAACAAAAAGTGCATTTTATTCAAAATAAAGGAAATTAACAATGAAAATGTTTAAAAAGAGTAAATTATCATTTTAAATGATAGAAAATGTTTTATTTTATATGTATACAAGTTTTCACATTTTTCTTCTGTAAAACTTGAGAGAAATGTTTTTTTATGTGTATATGTGATATGTACACATTAATTTGTTTAAGTGTTGATTTTATTCCTTAGGCTAAAATTAATTCTCTTTAAAACTTGGGCCCGAAGCCCATTAGTCAACCTAAACCAGAAATAAGAAATGAGAAAACTTAAATGTACGTACATAACTTATCTCACCTTCTTCCTCAACAACCTAAAATAAGAAATTCACCATTTTTCTTCAATACAAAGCTTTCAAACTTCAATCTCTTCAAACAAGTTGGTATTTTTCTCAATCTAAAGTGAAATTCAAAGGTAATCTAATCCAAAACCTAAATAATTTCATCAAAATCCAAGTTTGAGAAATGGGTTTTCTGATTACAGTAAATTCTTTTGTTGCATGCATCTATTTCTACCTGTACAGGTTCCTGAAGGTCTAATTCAAGCAAAAGCTCCAAGCTTCTATATTAATTCGAGTTTTTGCATTCCTACAGCAAGGTGAGACTAAAATCTCACATCTACTGGCCAAAAATATTGAATTAGTAGCTAAATTCGTTGGTTTTATAAGTTTTTGTTCATCGCTGTTCTTGTTTTCTTTTATATTTTGAACTTTGTTTCTGCAAAATTTGGTTGAAAAATATTGCCATTTGACTGTCCAAACCGCTGCTTCAAAATTAACAAAACACAGTTTTTCGGCCTGTAGAAACTGTGTTCTCTGAGTTGCTGCAAACATGGCATGAGTTCATGTTTGAGATGACATAACCTTTTCTTTTCTTACTGAAATTTCATGATACTTTTTTTGTTTGAAAGATAAAGTTTCGACCTATATAGCTTATAGAAAAATGCTGTCGAACTTGTACTCGCAGCTTGCTGTAATTCAATGTTTAAAACCTTATTTTGGTCCAACTTTGAAACGACGCAGATTCTTTGTTTAAAATCGGATTTGGGTGATTCTTTTTGCAGATTGAAGTAAGAGTGTTGAATTACATTTCAGAAAATTTTCATGATAATCTGGATTCGTTTGCTATTTCGAAAATGCAGTCGAACTTGTACTCGCAGCTTGCTGTAATTCGGTGTTTAAAACCTTGTTTTGGTCGAACTTTGAAACGACGCAGATTTTTTCGTTTCAAATCGGATTTGGATGATTCTTTTTGCAGATTGAATTAAGAGTGTTGAACTACATTCCGGCAAATTTTCATGACAATATGGGCTCGTTTGCTATTTCGAAAATGCTGTCGAACTTGTACTCGCAGCTTGCTGTAATTCAGTGTTTAAAACCTTGTTTTGGTACAACTTTGAAACGATGCAGGTTCTTCGTTTCAAATGGGATTTGAATGATCTTTTTGCAGATTGAAGTAGGAATGTTTAACAACATTCTTGCAAAATTTCAAGTCATTTTGACACTATTTACTTATTCAAACCTGCTGTCGAATATTGAGTCACAGCTTGTTTTAAACGGAAATTACAGTGTTTAAAACCTTGTTTTGGTCCAACTTTGAAACGATGCAGATTCTTCCTTTCAAATCGGATTTGAATGATTATTTTTGTAAATTGAAGTAGGAATTTTGAACTACATTCCTGCAAAATTTAAAGTCATTTTGACACTGTTAACTTGTTCAAACCTGCTGTCGAATATTGAGTCGCAGCTTGTTTTAAACGGATTACTTGGTGTAATTTCCGTTATTTCGATGTTTTCTTGATATTTCTTTCTGGATTTCATACACAGGTATTATAATGTGTTTTAAAAATGTTTTTCAAATAAATGGGCTTTTGAAATTATTATTATATGTTATTTTTTATATAAAAATTATATACTCTATAATAAGAGAATTTCAAAGACAATTTCTAAAGCGATTTCGAAACGTTCATAAAACTCGTTTTCTTCAACTTAATTTCTATATAAAACACACAATTTTTCACTTCAAGCAAAGAGGGAGGAGAATTAAATGATTAGATAAAACACGTGCTATGAACATGTGCGTTTATCTTTTTAGTTAATTCCTAATCTATTCGTTTGATGGTTTTGACCTTCGGGTCTGGTTTACCGATGAGATGAGGTAAACTTTATACTGCTTTGAGTGTGGAATTGACTAACGGTTAGTAAGCCATTTAGTGCGAACATGTGGTAAGGGACACACGTTAACACTTTGCGGGTTCCTATCCGAGGGGTTTGTGACACATATTGCCAGTTAGTGGTGTCCAGTACTGGGCCTCCGGACCTTCACCACTACGGTTTGTTGCCTTTGGGTTTGTGCCTTCGGGTTTATTGCCTTCGGGTTTGTGCCTTTGGGTTTGTTGCCTTCGGGTTTGTTGCCCTATAGTATCACTTTTGGAGTTGGTCCTTCGTCACCGCTCGAGAGTTACTTGGGTTTGTCGCCTTCGGGCTTGTGGATCCTTGTTTATACAGTACTGAGCACGAGCATCCTTTGTTTCTTTGATATTTATATTTCCCTAGAGTATCGCCTTTCAGGGTAGGTCCTTTGAATCACATGACATATAGCGATTACCTTGTGGAAACATGTGTTAACTTTATTGGTATTTGTTATTTGCCTTTTTGGCTTGATTTGGGATATTCATATCCTTTGTTTATTTGAGTTGCCGATGATTTGAGGCTTGTTATGATTCATCTTTTGTTAGATGATCGAGTTATCTCTTTTAGAGATATTTGTGGTACTTTATGAACCTTGCATGTTCATTATCATTTAGCTTATCTAACTGATTTGTTTAGCTAGACTGACCCGTGTATTTTACACTCGGATCAAACCGAGGTGTTTCAGGTTAGGTACATTTTGACTTAGCCTATTCTGCTTCCGCATGGACTATTCTGCTAGCTCTTTTTGTTATAGCTTTTTGTGTAGCCCTTTTTGGTTGTAACTTTGTTATGTATATTCTTTTGACTCGCGGCCTGTATATTGTAGTTGCTACACCACTTGACTTGTATCATTTTGTATACTCTGTGATGTATCTGTATATGCGTATATGTATGTGATGATCTACTGTTCTGTGATGTGTTTTACATTTGAGTTGTTATATTTTGTTCTATTAGATCTTATAGTCATTATAGTTTTGTATTAAATATCTATTGGATATGTCGATCCACATGAAAAAAAAATTATGCTACATTTATCGACGCATTTAGTAGATAGTTAAGACAAGGCTATAGATGGTCGCTCCTATCCAGCACTATTCTCTGTATTAGCAGACGGTATTATCTTGTAATACTCTTTGCTAATGTGAGTCTCGGAGTGGGGCGTAACATTTAGCTTGGGACTACGTTCAACTGTCACAAATTACTTATCATATTAACTGCTTTACTTTTTATTCTACTATCTGCGCAGTAAATGCAGATCTAGTCACATTTGCTATTTATTATTTCTAGTCTTGTCAAATATTTAACTTGATTATTTCCTCTTCTTTAATTTCTTTAATGCTTCATGTTATTCTCTTTTATTCTAGGAAGTAGTTCTATTCTATTTGGTTTGTTACAAAAACTCTACTAAAATCCATTTCCATGTTTTAATACTAAATAATGCCATAAACAATAACTCGTAACTGCAAGATATTTCTTTTATTGTTTCTTTAATTGTTGGATAATGCAAAACACAGTAATGTCTTTATTTTGCACTAATTCTAATTTTCTTGCTTTTATTCTTGCAATTACGTTTACCATTTTCTTACAATATTAAACTATGGAAATGTATTCCCTTTTCTAAACCAGCCAACTAATCTATCACTAATTTCAAAATCAAGTTATTAGATTTCCCCTTTTTATTTCATTCCCCGAGTTTTAACATAATTTACTATAAATTTCTCACTTTTAGGCTTGTGCCTTTCTCCATAATTTTTAAGTCTAATATTACTTATATTTAATTGGATAAGATATATAATTTAAATCCACTTACCTGAAAAGAAAACATTCCAAATTCCAGATCTAATTTTTTTTAGTCCAGTTCTATTATCCATAGCCTTCCCCTTTGCAACCCTCATACGGACGGCTTAATTTGGACATCTCTTCTCTAGATCTATAGTTTCTACCTCCAAATTGCAAATCAGAAAACCTAAATCTAATATATTTGATTTCTGAAGAATTGGAGGAGAAAGAAAAGTGACAGGGCTTCCGCGCCCATTCAGAAAAATATGGGTTTGATGGCTAGCCCTGCACGTTTATTTATAGGGAGCCAAAGAAACATCGTCCGTTCGTTTAAAGCACTTGAAATCTAGCCGTTAAAAACAAGCAAAACGTGTCAGTTTTGACGTGTCTAGCCTTTTTGTTTTATACGTATTAATTTATTTCCTCTATTTTTAAACGTTATAAATTATTAAACATTAACTTTTAACCATTGCCTATCCATTCTTATTAATTTCCATCAATTTCAAATTTATTTCCATTTATAACACATGTTTATTTTGAAATTCAAACGTTGCTAACTAATGTAAATTAATTTCCTTTAATTGCTGATTTGATTAACATTTCCCACTAATAGTAATTAATTACCTCTAATTACTGATGTCAATTAATTTCCTTCATGACGCGCATCTATTTTGAAATTCAAACACGCGTTATTTTAGGAATTTATACGCGCATATATTTATAAACAAATATATTTACGCACATTTACATGTATAATTATTTTTTGATACGGAACTTCGAACGTCAATAGCCTTTTCATACGAAGTCTGTTCGAGGCATATTATATATGTAAATTAATCAGAAAATCGCTACGAACACAATGGTATAAGTTTCGAAGCCATATTCTAATAATTCCAAAAACGCTCATTTTCACTGTTTATAATTATTTGATTATTTAATTATCTAAAAATGCGGGGTGTTACATTCGCCCACCCTATAGGAAATTTCGTCCTCGAAATTTGACAAGGGTAATACTATGTAATACCTCGCATCAAACACATCCATCTTGTGTACATCCAATTTTGTGACCATCCATGTCCTTGTGCAAAGTGTCATTCAACATAAAATATATGCATGTACATGAATTTCTAGGCGGTACCTCCTATATGAATGTTTTTCTTCTTTAAAAACTCCTTTTTAAAATATGATGCACATATCCTAAATATACTTGCAATTTTTATAAGAATGCAATCTTTTGAAAACTCAAAACATTTTTCATCCAACTTTTCCCACACTCATACTGAATAGGGGCGTAGTTCAACAATTTTTTTTTCCATCCAAACCCTACCACACAAATTTTAATATATCGAATTTCAGAAAAATCTAATTTTCTAAACTCGATTTCTTATGTCAGAAAGAAGGTAGAAAACAGAAAACCTCACATTTTCCCATTTCCTTTTGCGCACCTCTTTCTCCGTACTTGGAACTTGTGCCACTATTCTATAAAAATCTCTATTTGCTTTCCCAAGCATAGTTTACATAAGAAAATTTTTCTTTTTAAATTTTTTTGTTGACGTTTCTGTCGCTTTCTTTAAATTTTACTGTTTTAATTTTAGTTACTTTTATCTACTTTTACTTTTCTTCTATTATTTATGTCCTATGTTCTTATTATCTTATTGTGAACATCACAAAAACACAGAGAAAAAGCATCATACTAATCATCACTGATTTACTACAATAGGAACTAAATGCTTACATAGGAGTACAGTCTCATAACTAAAAGAGAAATCAAGTCCTACTACAAAGCGATACTAGATAGGTAAATATAGCAGCTAAACGCAGCTATCATTCTAGGGCTAGGAGGTCTAGGACCATGTCCACCTTGACACAAAATGGTCCTACTATAGGAATCCAAGTAACTCATATGCTATCCCTGCCACCTATTACTCGTTACTAACTTATGCTGTATTACTCACGATGAATAAGATCTATTCATCTCTTCCATTCCATACTCAAAATGGAATAACCAAGTCTCATTTACTGCAACGAATAAGGATTTCAATCTATGCAGTCTCTATCTAAAAAAGGCAACTAAGCTTGGGGAAATTTTCTCTTTACCTTAAACTTTCATTTTTCCTCAACTAAGGTCTTTCTATCCCAACCGCGTGTGTCTTACTATCTTACTAATATCACTTCACTATTCTTCTATAGTCTACATTCATGAAGCAACATTCCTAGGTTCTCACTAGTGTTCTATACATTTTACGGGAACTTTTATTATTACTACTAAAAGTAATCACTGTTATCTCCTACATAGCCTTACACTTTTCCCGTCACACCTAGGAAATGATTCTCATCTACTCCATATTAAAAATTTGGTTTGGTATTTATCATTTCATTTCAAAAATTAAAGCTTCTAAATTTTTGAAACATCAAATCCCAAAATTCTTGCCTTTAAAAGTGTTACTTTGAAGTTTCTATTAAATTCAAAGGTACTTGGTTACTTAACATTTTATCTTTCTAGACTTGTGCCTCTTTATAGCTCTTTGAATTTAAATTATTCCTCAAACCTAGAGGGGAAAGCTTACAAATTCTAAGTTCAAAACTTATTCCTCTTTTCCTTTTAAAGACCTTTACAACTTTCCATAAAAAATTGGATTTTTAAATTTAACTGTTTACTAAGATTTTCTTTTCTAAAGACTTATTTACTTTTTCACCAAACCATTTTTCTTTAAAACATGTGTGATATCCCGGATTTTCAGGCATCAGATAATTGGATAGTTATCTGATTTAATTTTAAAAAAAATATTGTATATATATGTGTGTGTGAATATAGATTTTTAAGTAGAGTATTTATTTCAAATTGAAATTATGGATGTTTAAATATACAGGAAAATGGGCACAGGGAAGAAGTTGCAAAAAAATTTAGTCTCAGGGACAACAAGTTTGCTTTTTAGTCTGAAGGACACTTTTTAGTGTAAACAGAAAATGATAGTTACAACTATCATTCTGTGATTTGCACTAGAAAGTGTCCTTCAGCCTAAAAAGCAAACTTGTTGTCCCTGAGACTAAATTTTTTTTCAACTTTTTCCTTGAGCCTAAAAACCTCTTAAATATATATATATATATATATATATATATATATATATATCAAATTGATTTTTAAGATTGATTTTTAAATTTTTATTTAAAAATTAGTTTGAATTTATATTTGGATTTCAAAAAGATAATATATAAATATCTTAATATATATTTTGGATTTAAAGGTATGTATAAATGATTTTTGTATAAATATAGATTGTTTTTATTCTATTTCTTTAAAAAGGTTTCCATTTATATAATTAAAATATGTATTTAGTTATTAGAAAATAAATTATAAAAGCTTTATTCAAATAAATAAAATTATAATTATGCATGAGAGATATATGTGTTAACATATAAACACCTCTAATAACATGTGTAAATTTGTCAAATGTGTTTAGTGACAAGTGTCACATTTTTATTTTATTTCTTTAATTTTAATAAATCAAAATTTAAATCTATATAGCACCACTTCTTATTCTTCATTCATTTTTTTCCATCTCATTTTCTAAAAAATCAAACTGCAGCCACGTTCTAAATCAGAGAAAATTTAACCAAACCTATAAACATTTTCAAACCAGAGATAGATTCAAACAGCAAATTCATTTCAGTTTTAAAAGAAAAGTCATTTCAGCAACTCAATTAAGTTTCAGATCATCAAGAAATCCATCTCGGTTTTTAAAAGCTTAGATCATCTCAACAACTAAGTGTTGTCCAGTTTCAAAGATCAGGCATTTTCCAACATACAAGTTTTCAAATTAAAAACTGCTTCAAAGTCTCTGTTCAACATCTTATAATAGGTGAGTAAACTTGTATCTTAAAAGTTTAATCTATATATATGTGTGATTGCATAAGATAATCTTGGAAATTATGATAAGTAGCATGTTTTGCATGTTTGTTTAGAGATGATTGTAAATATGAATGTGAATATGGATCTGCATGTCTCTGTATATAGTTAATATCTCTGTTCTTATTTACAGTCAAAACTAAATCAAAGAAAATCAATATCTCCTTATATAAATACTTTCATGTTACGATCTTTAAAGGAAATTTGTTAGTAATTGTCAGATTTGATTTTTTAAAATACTTTCCAGTATACACATGAAGTAATCGTGTCAAAAATTAAAGAGTACAGTGCTAAATCAATTTAAATCAAAAAAATCAAAGTAGATAAATCTCAAGTTTAACTTATATGTTTTGAATCAATTTTGGAAACAATGATTTTTAAGAGTAAAATCTAGATTTTTAAACTTGTATTGATCGAGTAATTTGGGGTTGAACGAGAATTGAGATTTCACAAATTTCTGCCGATTGGTGAACCTGGGGTGTTCGGGGTTCGGGCCTGAGGTAGTTGGTGGATTGAGGAAGGCGAGAAAATTGGTCGGAAGGGTTAGCATGTGCCGTGGTGGTGCGACGAAGTGATAATAGGGTTTAGGGACGAGTTTGGTCGTTGATGGGTTGAAGGGAAATTGGGTCGTAGTTGGTAAAATCGAATTGATCGGACCACGTGGATTAGGAGAAGGATGGGTTGACGAGTCTCCAGTGATGAAGGCGTGAACGCTGGTGGTAGGAATGGTCGGCACGGGGTGGTTGCTGATGATCGAATGGGTTCAGGTAGATTCTTTTGTGCTCGAATTCGATTTCGAGACCATGCAAAAGTTCTGGGTGATGGGATGTTTTAGGAAGATCACCGGTGACTGGCGAGTGACCTCGGCGATGATCAGTGGTGGTCGGAGTGATTGTGTACGTGCACGCATGCACCAGCGTTGTCTGGTTTTAGGAAGATAATGAATTCTCGGGACGTTCTCGAGGAATTTGCGTGGGAGACCCGAAGCAAAGTGAATCGCGTGAGTGGCTCACGAGAGACTCGGGAATTTTGTATTTTTACTCGAGTTTTTATTTGTGTATGTTACCAGGTTTTAAAACTTTAAAGAAATCCTGTCCAAGTTTAAAATTAAATATGAAATTCAGACTGGAAACAAAAGTAGATTTTAAACCAAGTTTTTCAAAAGGGAGTTTCAAGTAATATACTGACCTGTTTTAAATATATATGAATGTTCGAGTTTAGAGCAAAATGTAAAAAAGAAAAAGGGGTTTAAGTTGTAGAAGTATATATATATTAAATGAAAAGGTTTTCAAAGAAAAGATAACCAAGTTTCCAAAGTTAAATTTTGTTTGGTTTATATAATCATACATTAGATTAATTATGCAATTAGTTCCTAAATGTTTTCAAATAAATCTAATGTTGAGATTAAGAAGTGATTAAAGTATGTGGTATTAACTGTAATTAATAAATTATTTTAGTATATATAAATTTCAAGCACTTAATTAAATAAAGATTAAAAAAATTAATTAAGGTCTTGATTAATGAAAGAAATTAAAAGACTAATTGCTGAATGAAATTAATTAAGGGAAATTACTTAATGAAAGTAATTAAATAGAAAAAATTAAAGATTAGTTACTTAGTGTAATTAATTAAAGGATTGATTAATTAAGGCAATTAATTAAAAGGGTTAGTGAATAATGAATGTGATTAATTAATAGGAAATTAATTTATGTAAGTGATTATAGAATAATTAATTAAAGTAATTAATTAAAGATCAAGGTAATTAATTAACTAATAATTAAAAGTTAATTAATGTAAATAGTTAAAGGATAATTAATTTGTGAAATTAATTAAAGGTTAATTACCTAATATAATTAAAGTATAATTAATCAAGGATGGTTAATTTTTGGATGATTAATTAATTGGTTTGTAATAAATAATCAAGGTTTAAAAGTAATTGAAGTAATTAATTTAATTCATTTATGGTTAATTAAATTAATTAGAGATGATATGATTGATTAATCTTGCTATGAATAATTGAATGATATTGTATGTTTAGATTAGTTGACATCTCTAGTATGTGATATGGAATGCTATGTGATATAATATGTTTGGGTTAAAACAGTGACATCCTATATTTAAAATTTGAATTGTATTTCATTCGAATAATTTGGGTTAAGATGATATTGGATTCGAAGAGACCGGAGTCGGGTATCAGAAATATCCGACACCACTTCGATTTGAAATCTTTTATAATTCTTTATAGATTGACATGTGGAATCAATAGGCTGGTTTGGATAATATGGATCATTTAAACTAAGTTGGATACTTAGATATTGTTTTGTGAAAATAAAATGTGGACTATATGAGTTGTTTACTTGTAGTAAAGTACGAGTTACCCCGGGTTTAAATAAGTTCTATGGATTTAAATTTCATGTTAGATGAGTTTACTCATGCTGGTTTCCAGCCTGACCCGGGTGTTACTTTGATGTAATGCTCGGGTCAGACCGAGTATTACAGATTTCCAGGTAAGGACGTTCTGGAGCTCGGGAGGCGAGCTGGATGGCAGGAACGTATGGAGTGTATTCCGCTGAGCATATTACTGTTGTTTATCTGAGACATGTTAATTCTAACTGTCTAGTATATTTGTAAATGGTTGTAACTCTGATGTAGTGAATGTAAAATAACAATTACAGTTTTCTTTGTGTAAAGAATATTATTTGATATTATATTTTATCCGCTGCGAATGTGAGAATATATGATTCTGAGTTTTGTTTTCTATTCTTCTTTTACCCTTTCCTTTTCTTTTCCTTAACAATTCGGGATTTTCGGAGTCGGAAATTCCGGGTCGTTACATTTGGTATCAGAGCAGAAGGTTAAGCGAGAACCTTGGCTCTGGTGGGATTACTCATTAAGGATCTGGTCAATAGTACCCTAAGATGAGTTGAGTGTATATATATATGAGAGCGTACTTGTTATTTTCTTATATAAAGATTTTAAATGGTTTTAAAAATAAATGACTTTTATATAAGAATATATTTTGATATATAAAGCAATATTTCTTTCTAATAAATATTGAGGTAATTGGTTGTTGAATCATTGGAATTAAATAAAATAATAAGAATTAAGTGGTAATATAACCAAATTGAAATTGGAATTGAAGATAAGTTTGAAATGGATACAAACTGAAATTAAAATCTTGAATTTGTAGAAGTGTTATCAGAATAAAGATAATAATGAATTGGTTTTTAGAAATGATAATTTTGGTTATTATCATAAATGGTTGTTGTGTTTAATAATGAAATGTTGTTAATGATTAAGTAAAATGAAATGTTTTAGGGAAATAAACTTTTAGGTGAGTATGACTTATAAATTGGAATTGAGGATAATTTAAAATAAACTCTAGAGTGATGAGTTTTAATTTTCCATGAAATGTGATGTAAAAACTTAAAATAAAATAAGTTTAGAACTTTTATGAAAAAATATTGATAGAAATTTAAAATTTGAAATGGGGATTCAAATTGAGTAAGGTTAATGGGATTAAATTGAATTTAACTTAGAAGAAGTTAAATAAGTTTGGAATGAACAACCTGATTTAAAATTTCAAGATGAAATTGGAATTTTGGAATTTGGATTCAGAATTAAATGGTTTAAAGATTTAAGTTGTTAAATAAAAATAATAATAATAAAGGTTGATTTGATTTAAAGGATTAAATCAACATTTAAAATTTAACTCGAATTTATATAATTCGAGAGGGTTTTAAGTTGGGATTTGAATAGAATTAGTTCAAATTGAATTTGATTTGAATTAATTAGAATTGTGATTGAATATGTATAAGTTTAAAAAAAATTCAAATGGTAAATTAGAATTGAAATGATTTGAAATTGAAGCTGGTTTAATTTGAAATTAATCCAAATTGATTTGAAATAATTTGGAATTGTGATTAAAATTGAATAAGTTTAAAAATCAAATGGAATTTGATTTGAATTTGGAAAGGGATTAAGGTTAATTCAACTTGAATTGGGATTAAATCAATTTCAAATGGAAATTGAAGTATTGAGTCAATTTAAATGGAAGTGGAAATTTAAATTAAATTGATAGGGAATTAAACAGTTTGGCTCTGGATTATTTTCAAAATAAATTATTTTAATACAAATCTATTTTCCAAACTATTTACTATACAACTTTTCTTTTTAAACCCCAAACTATCTTATACTTATTTTACAATTATTTTAGAACTATTTAACTATTTGAAACTGTCTTATAAACTAATTACTATTTTTCAGTTACTTATATCTAATCACTATTTTAAAAACTATTTTGCAATTATCTAACTATTTTATGCCTACTTAACCATTTTACAGCTATTTTACAAACTAATAACTATTTTTCAACTACTTATCTATTTTAAACTTTTTCAAGCTATTTTTAAATTTAAAATTGGTCAGAGTTCAAACTGTTTGAAATTGAAGTAATAACTCAATTGGAAATGGAAGGCAATTGAGAATAAGTGAATAGAATTAAAGAAAATGTGAATAGAAAAGGGAATTGATTTGGCTAATAATCAATGAAGTTAAATACGTAGGATGTACGTATATTATTCCATTCGCATAGTGATTTGATCCAGATTCGAGCACAGAATTTCGAGATAGTATTATCGATCCGAGTTGGGATTTTTCGCTCGATTTTCGACGGCGAACCTGGATATGGATTGTTGATTGGTTCTGGATATTCTCTATCATAGTTGTGACTATGCAAGGAGAATGACGGTTTCTGATCAAGAAACCAGATCTGAGTCCGCTCTAGGAAGTCGGGTGGACGATACTAGTTCGGAAGAGAAATTATGTGATCGAGTGAGCGATCAGATTAATATTGCGTACGAATGATATGATTACATCGTGCGGATTTGAATGAAATTGCTATTGAAAATTTGTGGATAAGAAATTTGAAATGGTTTTTGAAATGAAAAGTATATTTTGTGAAATATAATGGAGTTGAATATTTCTGTGGTTAGAACTCATTTTATAGAAAAGTGATATGGTTAATAACTTTATAAAAGAGTAATCAAATTTGAATATTTGATTTGGAATAAACAAAATTATATATCTTTGTTAAATAAGATAAATCTTCCCTTGATGAATCTATAGCCAGAAGAAAAGGGTTTTTGAAAATATTTGAAGTATAAAAGAGGTTTTATACAAGTTTTAAATGATCCAAAGATTTTCAAAGTTATATATATCTATATATATATATAAAGGGTTTTATGAGAATGATTTTGGAAAAGGTTTTGGGAACCTATGGATTTTGGAAAGGCTTTTGATTTTTGGGAAAATCAATTTTGGATTTTGGAAATCCTAGTTTAAGAATTATCGATTTTGGTAATCGATTTTGTGTAAAGGAGATTTTGATAAATCATAAAGGGTATGATTTGAAGATACTATAAGTATATAGTATAAAGTGTTTTGAGAATAGCTTTGGGGAAAAAGGCGCTTCCTTGAAATGAACTTCTCAGGAGTACCACAGGGTGGTACTGCCTTGAGCCCCAAAGGGGGTTTCTAAAGTTGATCCTGTGAGGAGTCCGGACAAAACTAGTTCCTGAGGATTATTTGTGTAGCGAAAGTCGAGGGGCCGGTGCCCACAGAGGCATTTGGGTTATGCTGTGTAACTCAATGTCACTGCGATCTACTGCAGACCATAGCGAAAGTCATGTGTGCCGCTGAGAGCCAACTGTCTACGTTTGATTTTATATCGGTAGACTGTGACACTATGGTAACATAGCGAAATTCGTTTGTGCCGCTGAGAGCCAACAGTCTGCGTTTGATTTTATATCGGTAGACTGCGACCTATGTTGGAGAAGTTTCATTTTGACAGCGAAATCGTGTGTGCCGCTGAGAGCCAACAGTTACATGGACTTTTGCTGCGACGGCAACGTAACCCTGGAATGTAACTGCGGTCTGTTGTGGGTTCCATGGTGTAATCAGTTACATGGACTTTTGCTGCGATGGCAACGTAACCCGTGATGTAACTGTAACCATGGATGGGGGTGATGATTTCCAGAGCATTCTCACCAAAGATATTTCCTCTACTTTCAAAAACTGTTTCCTATATTTTCAATAAAATTATTTTCCAAAATATTTTCACTGGGTGTTGGAAACGAGTTTACCGAGTACTTATAGATTTTCAGTCCTATGCCTGATCAACGTATGACCGAATTTCTGTGAGAACAAGGATTGACTTGTTGAAACATCGAGTTATAAAAGTATTTTTATAAAAACTAATTTAGTAATATTAAAAGATTTTTAAAGTGTTTTAAAAATGTGTTCAAAGAGAAAATTTAACTGATATTAAGAATTTTAAACAAATTCTGGCTTCGTTCCTTTTCGAGGACGAAAAGATTTAAAGGGGGATGAATGTGATATCCCGGATTTTCAGGCATCGGATAATTGGATAGTTATCTGATTTAATTAAAAAAAAATATTGTATATATATATATGTGTGTGAATATAGATTTTTAAGTAGAGTATTTATTTCAAATTGAAATTATGGATGTTTAAATATATATATATATATATATCAAATTGATTTTTAAGATTGATTTTTTAATTTTTATTTAAAAATTATTTTGAATTTATATTTGGATTTCAAAAAGATAATATATAAATATCTTAATATATATTTTGGATTTAAAGGTATGTATAAATGATTTTTGTATAAATATAGTTTGTTTTTATTCTATTTCTTTAAAGAGATTTCTATTTATATAATTAAAATATGTATTTAGTTATTAGAAAATAAAATATAAAAGATTTATTTAAATAAATAAAATTATAATTATGCATGAGAGATATATGTGTTAACATATAAACACCTCTAATAACATGTGTAAATTTATCAAATGTGTTTAGTGAAAAGTGTCACATTTTTATTTTATTTCTTTAATTTTAATAAATCAAAATTTAAATCTATATAGCACCACTTCTTATTCTTAATTCATTTTTTTCCATCTCATTTTCTAAAAAATCAAACTGCAGCCACGTTCTAAATCAGAGAAATTTTACCAAACCTGTAAACATTTTCAAACCAGAGATAGATTCAAACAGCAAATTCATTTCAGTTTTAAAAGCAAAGTCATTTCAGCAACTCAATTAAGTTTCAGATCATCAAGAAATCCATCTCGGTTTTTAAAAGCTTAGATCATCTCAACAACTAAGTGTTGTCCAGTTTCAAAGATCAGGCATTTTCCAACATACAATTTTTCAAATTAAAAACTGCTTCAAAGTCTCTGTTCAATATCTTATAATAGGTGAGTAAACTTGTATCTTAAAAGTTTAATCTGTATATATGTGTGATTGCATAAGATAATCTTGGAAATTATGATAAGTAGCATGTTTTGCATGTTTGTTTAGAGATGATTGTAAATATGAATGTGAATATGGATCTGCATGTCTCTGTATATAGTTAATATCTCTGTTCTTATTAACAGTCAAAACTAAATCAAAGAAAATCAATATCTCCCTATATAAATACTTTCATGTTACGATCTTTAAAGGAAATTTGTTAGTAATTGTCAGATTTGATTTTTAAAAATAGTTTCCAGTATACACATGAAGTAATCGTGTCAAAAATTAAAGAGTACAGTGCTAAATCAATTTAAATCAAAAAAATCAAAGTAGATAAATCTCAAGTTTAACTTATATGTTTTGAATCAATTTTGGAAACAATGATTTTTAAGAGTAAAATCTAGATTTTTAAACTTGTATTGATCGAGTAATTTGGGGTTGAACGGGAATTGAGATTTCACAAATTTCTGGCGATTGGTGAACCTGGGGTGTTCGGGGTTCGGGCCTGAGGTAGTTGGTGGATTGAGGAAGGTGAGAAAATTGGTCGGAAGGGTTAGCATGTGCCGTGGTGGTGCGGCGAAGTGATAATAGGGTTTAGGGACGAGTTTGGTCGTTGATGGGTTGAAGGGAAATTGGGTCGTAGTTGGTAAAATCGAATGGATCGGACCACGTGGATTAGGAGAAGGATGGGTTGACGAGTCTCCAGTGATGAAGGCGTGAACGCTGGTGGTAAGAATGGTCGGCACGGGGTGGTTGCTGATGATCGAATGGGTTCAGGTAGATTCTTTTGTGCTCGAATTCGATTTCGAGACCATGCAAAAGTTCTGGGTGATGGGATGTTTTGGGAAGATCACCGGTGACTGGCGAGTGACCTCGGCGATGATCAGTGGTGGTCGGAGTGATTGTGTACGTGCACGCGTGCACCAGCGTTGTCTGGTTTTAGGAAGATAATGAATTCTCGGGACGTTCTCGAGGAATTTGCGTGGGAGACCCGAAGCAAAGTGAATCGCGTGAGTGGCTCGCGAGAGACTCGGGAATTTTGTATTTTTACTCGAGTTTTTATTTGTGTATGTTACCAGGTTTTAAAATTTTAAAGAAATCCTGTCCAAGTTTAAAATGAAATATGAAATTCAGACTGGAAACAAAAGTAGATTTTAAACCAAGTTTTTCAAAAGGGAGTTTCAAGTAATATACTGACCTGTTTTAAATATATATGAATGTTCGAGTTTAGAGCAAAATGTAAAAAAGAAAAAGGGGTTTAAGTTGTAGAAGTATATATATATTAAATGAAAAGGTTTTCAAAGAAAAGATAACCAAGTTTCCAAAGTTAAATTTTGTTTGGTTTATATAATCATACATTAGATTAATTATGCAATTAGTTCCTAAATGTTTTCAAATAAATCTAATGTTGAGATTAAGAAGTGATTAAAGTATGTGGTATTAACTGTAATTAATAAATTATTTTAGTATATATAAATTTCAAGCACTTAATTAAATAAAGATTAAAAAAATTAATTAAGGTCTTGATTAATGAAAGAAATTAAAAGACTAATTGCTGAATGAAATTAATTAAGGGAAATTACTTAATGAAAGTAATTAAATAGAAGAAATTAAAGATTAGTTACTTAGTGTAATTAATTAAAGGATTGATTAATTAAGGCAATTAATTAAAAGGGTTAGTGAATAATGAATGTGATTAATTAATAGGAAATTAATTTATGTAAGTGATTATAGAATAATTAATTAAAGTAATTAGTTAAAGATCAAGGTAATTAATTAACTAATAATTAAAAGTTAATTAATGTAAATAGTTAAAGGATAATTAATTTGTGAAATTAATTAAAGGTTAATTACCTAATATAATTAAAGTATAATTAATCAAGGATGGTTAATTTTTGGATGATTAATTAATTGGTTTGTAATAAATAATCAAGGTTTAAAAGTAATTGAAGTAATTAATTTAATTCATTTATGGTTAATTAAATTAATTAGAGATGATATGATTGATTAATCTTGCTATGAATAATTGAATGATATTGTATGTTTAGATTAGTTGACATCTCTAGTATGTGATATGGAATGCTATGTGATATAATATGTTTGGGTTAAAACAGTGACATCCTATATTTAAAATTTGAATTGTATTTCATTCGAATAATTTGGGTTAAGATGATATTGGATTCGAAGAGACCGGAGTCGGGTATCAGAAATATCCGACACCACTTCGATTTGAAATCTTCTATAATTCTTTATAGATTGACATGTGGAATCAATAGGCTAGTTTGGATAATATGGATCATTTAAACTAAGTTGGATACTTAGATATTGTTTTGTGAAAATAAATTGTGGACTATATGAGTTGTTTACTTGTAGTAAAGTACGAGTTACCCCGGGTTTAAATAAGTTCTATGGATTTAAATTTCATGTTAGATGAGTTTACTCACGCTGGTTTCCAGCCTGACCCGGGTGTTACTTTTATGTAATGCTCGGGTCAGACCGAGTATTACAGATTTCCAGATAAGGACGTTCTGGAGCTCGGGAGGCGAGCTGGATGGCAGGAACGTATGGAGTGTATTCCGCTGAGCATATTACTGTTGTTTATCTGAGACATGTTAATTCTAACTGTCTAGTATATTTGTAAATGATTGTAACTCTGATGTAGTGAATGTAAAATAACAATTACAGTTTCTTTGTGTAAAGAATATTATTTAATATTATATTTTATCCGCTGCGAATGTGAGAATATATGATTCTGAGTTTTGTTTTCTATTCTTCTTCTACCTCTTTCCTTTTCTTTTCCGTAACAATTCGGGATTTTCGGAGTCGGAAATTCCGGGTCGTTACAACATGCCTTTCTTGTCCTTAAAACATTTTTTTTTCTTGACTTCCAAAAATGTCCTCACATGTTTTCAAAACATCTTCTTTTCATAGATTTTCAAATTTACAAAACTGGAGTAGGTAAGAATAATTATTTTATCAAAAATCCCTTAACTTTCCCACTCTTCCAATTACCTAACCTTGGAGGAGTTTCTAAATTACTACAAATGGGGACTTTCTACAAAGGCAAGCAACGAAAGCGCATAATCAATGGAAAAATATGAAATTTCCATTGATTAGTGTTCATACTAAGGCTCTCTATAATATCCCTCCTAACTAACACTGTGTCATGACCGAGATTTTTGACCTTCGAAAATCGACATCAATACGTTCACAGTATTACATGCCAAACAATCGAATGCTAGAAATACCATATCGTTAGGAAAAAGAAGAAAGAGGTAGAAGAAGAAAATAGAAACAACAACACATAACCTCACAATCGCGACGGAACAATATATAATAGATAACAACTGGTCTTTACACAAAAAGAACTATAACTGTTATTTATACATTAGATCATCAAAGTATAGTACATCAATAACACAATATTGGACAGTTATAATAACTTTTCCTCACAAAAGCTGTACAGCCTACAATACACAGCGGAATAAAAATCAAGTACATGTGATACGTCTTCGTCATCTAGCTCGCCTCTTGAGCTCCATAGCGTCCTATCCTGTATCTGTAATACTCGGTCTGACCCGAGCATTATAATAAAATAACACCCGAGTCACTCTGGAAAACCAGCGTGAGAAAACACTCTCAATTTGAATTATTAAAGTTTTCAAAATCCTTTGAAAATCAAAGGTATCTCGTAAGACCATGCCACACATAAACATGACGGGTTTTTACCTTACGATAACCAAAACATTTCATATCAAATCCTTTGATATTATAATAGTGTCTAAGTACAAATACTTATTCAAATAGCTGAAATTGTTACATTAATTAAATTCCAGCATACTAGGCTCTACAATCAAAACCGTAAAGGCACATATTGGAGAATGGATTCCATACGAATGACTAGGCACCGGGGTACCACCTGTCACAGTACACGTCTAGACACAACGTACCGAGGACCATGCCGGGATCCCCTGCAACACAAGACCAAACTATCCCTAACCTGGATAGACCGAATATGCTATCACCCCGGGTGTTCCCACCCTCTTTCGAGCTTCTTCCATATATCATAGTAATAAATAATATCCGCAGGTATCTAGAAAGGTGATAAACATACCCTAATTGGGTGCGCCCCACTTAGCCTTGCTGCATCTCCCTTGATTTTCAGTCATTCTCGGTTGATGAGGCTAGAGGCTACAATTATTTTTTTAAGGAATTTTTCACTTAGAATGCTCATTGTCCTCCAATGACAATGTTCTGATAGCATTCATCCATACAAGTCCGTTCTGGGTCCGAACGGAACCGAAGGCACTATTCCTACTACATCCATTTTGGAACAATCCTCAGGATTAGTAGCGATTAGCCCTTACACTTCACTGCTCCATCTTCGACTCCATGCTCTTGTTTTCACTGTGAAAACGTACTCGTTGGATCGAAGTGGTTTCCGGATAATTTATCCAATCCCGGTCTCTTCGAAACAACGTTCGATATTTCTGGTAAACTCAACCCCGGTTCTCTAGGAAATAAACAGACGAAAATAAGATCGGAGATCACTTCCTAACCGTTAGTGGACAGATTTCCTTATCAACGTCCTAGAAGAACGAAACGAATTTATACGTATAGTATAGCACCTCGAATGGTAACTGTACTATATAAATCCCGTATTTCTCCTAGATATTCCCAAAGTTATATTTTGGATCCAGATTTTGATAGTCGGTTATTTAACTATCAAATAAACAATCATTCAACCAAATATTCCATTTTCCATTGAATAACTCCAAATCTGTTTTTAATTTAATTTTAATAAATTAAATCTCTTTATCTAGAATATATACTTATCTTATCGAATTTAGTAAATTCACAAACTATCTTTCCAAAAATATTTGAAACCCTTTTTAAAAATAATGTGGAAAGTACCACTTCGGTATCAACCATGGATTCATAGCCCAATGGTTACGTCTTTATCCCAGAGAAATCCATAACTTAACTGCAGGCGCTCACTGCCTCCAATTTCGCCATGTGAGTATACCATTAATTCCCAAAAACTTTATTTAAAAATTTTCAAAATAATACTTATGAAATTTCTATAATAATTTTCCAAGTTAATTTTAGGCAATTACTCTTTAAAATAAAAGTTATTATAAAATAATATTAATATAGAATAATCTATCTCTTAAAATAATAATACTGATTAATTCTTAAATAGTAATTAATTTAATATCAACCATTTATAAAACTACTTAATTAATGCTCAAATATACTTTAAACAATTTTAAACAACTAAATAATTAATTTTCTGAAATATTCTTAAACACTTTTAAATTTTCTAATTAATACTTAAAAATTCTCCCTTTTTAAAATAACTGAATTTCTCGATAAAATTATATTTTCCAATTCCAATATAACCAGTCTACATCTTTAAATCTCTTTCGATTTATTGCAAATTCAATTTACATCCCAATTCCATAAATTCCCTTTCCGCATTTCTAAAAATAAATCTACCATTTATTTTTAAGCCGATTTACCCATCTACTTATAAATCCTTACCGTGAATTTATAATTTAAATTTATCCACTGATAATTACTTCACTTTATTTATAAACTTCTTTTATAAATTCCATAGTCTCATTTCCCGTTTAAAACGGTTTCACAACACTTCATCGATTTTAAATCAATTTCTATTCTAAATTTTCATTTTTAAATCAATTTCTCCCAAATAACCTAACTGTATTCCAAAACCAACTACATTTCGATTCCACTTCCTTTTTATAATTTAAAATCTTATTTAAAATCTAGTACGACAACCCCATATTTTATGTTCAAAATTCCCTTTTTATTCTTCCGACTATTTAAATCTCGAATTTAAAAGTAAATCCTTTTATACTTAAACAATATCGCTAAAGTTCTATTATTTAAAAATCCTTTTATTACATTATTCAAAATCTTTATTTTTTTCCATATTTCGAAATTACCAAGTACAAATTTTAAACTCAAGCTATTTATTTTTCCCAAATTAATTTCCTTTAATAAATCCAAATTTCACCATAAATATTTTTACTTCATATTTTTCTTTTTAATTTCTTTCCAATTTTTAAACTATCATTGGTATTTAAAAATACCAAAATCTAACCAATAATTCCATAGCACCAAATAAATTTAAATCACGTTATAATCTATCACAGATTATTCAATATATCATATCACTGAATATGAAAATAAATTCAACATTTTTTAGGAATCCTGTTGGATCCCTCCAACCTGTTTCCCTGCATCCACAGATGTTAATACAATATAAAAATACCAATCCAAGTTCGAGGGGGATATCATGGTATATAGAGTCATCCGCTATTATACGGGGTGTATAGGGTCTCATCCGCTATATATATGCTGGAATATCAATCACTCGAATATATATACTACTATATATAATATCACATCCAACTGATAATAATTTATCAATTCTGTCAATCAATCAACAATTAATTTTAACCATTTAAAATTAATTGCAGTGATCCAAAATTGAGTGAGATTAACTCACATTTATTTTCCTATTGCTTTCGCGTTCCGGGTTCCGATTGAATCCGGACGCGTTTGAATTAATCTGAAAATTTTGCAAGCTCAGATCCCGACAAATCCAATTTCATATCGAAGGATTTGCCAATACGAATCCAACGCGATTGGTCGTGTTGAATTCGGACCTAAACGAGTTAGATATTTGGTTTGTACGATTTACAAATTAAACAACAATATATATATAACTAAATTTTCAAATTCAATTTTTATATCATACCTATCTCAAAATCTCGGCCCAAACACTGTGCTATCTTCCCCTCCAAAACATTTGCCGCCTTTCTTCTTCCTTTCCCTTTCCTATGCCTATACACGAGAAACCCACTCCGCTGTGCATGCTTTCCACTGACACGCTCCACCACCTCATCATCGACCAAACCAAAAACACATACGAACTCCTCTCCACTTGCTCGACTCAACGGTACCCTCACCTCCCCCTTCTGCGACCAAAATTCGAATGCGACCTGAAGCACTTGCACGCGACTATATGAAATGTCGCACTCTCCTCTACACGACGTGACCTTCCAGATTTCTACCCAAGATGCCATACGACCCCCTAAACTCGAAAATCACCTCGGAATCCCCTAAAACTTCCTCAATTTCAAAAAAAATGGAACCCTAGTTGAAAACTGCCTCGTCGATCACCACGGATCTATGCCGCGACCTCCAATTCAATTTATTATCTTCCTTATTATACATATACATTTTATAAGCCTTAAAATTATTTTTAACAAGCTTAAAACTTAAGATTTCATATTTTACCCAATTTCCAAATATTTAAATTCGATAATTAAATTATACAATCAAAAGTTATATTTGAAATTCAAGTTAAAAATTAACTTTTAAATATTTAAAATCAATAAATATTCCAATTTCAAATATCCAAAATTCTGGGTAGTTACACACTATCTCTAATTATTACACTTCTTATTACACCTAATGGTTTTATACCTTAATGTATTGGAACTACTTTCTCTTATGAGAAACCATTAACGCTAAAACCTTCTATGAATCCTTTAAAAGAGGATTTCATGTTTATGTGAAATTACAAGGAACTTATTTTATATTTTATCGAAATAGGCTATACAAAATATGGTTCTTTCCATACCTTGTACATCTCTTTCACGTATTCCTTATAACTTGCACAAAACATCTTTATTTGTGATTTGGTTTCATAAAAAATTATATCA
This sequence comes from Allium fistulosum, assembly GCA_030737815.1. Classification (NCBI taxonomy): domain Eukaryota; kingdom Viridiplantae; phylum Streptophyta; class Magnoliopsida; order Asparagales; family Amaryllidaceae; genus Allium; species Allium fistulosum. Next base: position 1,534,283,194 of record CM060902.1, read on the forward strand.
TTATTCATTTCATTCCAATAGATTAAAGTATGTTTAATCTATATTCACTTACAATAGACATTTCCTACGAAATTTATTAATTTTCTAATATTTAACTTACATCTTCTTCTTTTTTTTCAAAAGAACTCATTTTCAAAAAAAATTTAATATTTTCATAACTAGAAAACATTTCCTTATACTTATTTAAATAATAAGTGTACTTACAAATCACTTTATTTCTATACCTAGAAATTATCTTCAAAACACATTTTTATTTGGGTAAAAACAGATGTTGCGTAAAACACCATTACTACAACCCAAAGATACTACATATGGATTCAATTAAAATAAATATTAATAAATCTCATATGCTATGTAAAAACATTTCCTTTGAGAGTCACCTACTATAACAATAGTGTCATAGTCTATGCTTCCTTTATTTTTCACGAAAACATCTATTACAACAATAAATGTTAACACACTCTAGGTTTTTATTATAACAATAGTGTCATAGTCTACTACTATAGTCACCTACATTTTCGATACTTAACACACTCTAGGTTTTTATATTTAAAATCTTTGTTTACATACAAAGAAACTAACGAGCTATACATGCTCTAATTCTTCAAAAAGAATTTCACTTTTAACAAAATTTACATCATATAAAAACCAATTTAAATTTCATACCACTTTTTCTTTCAAAAACCTAATATTTACTACCTCAAACATATTAACAATTATATTTTTCAACTTTTCAATTCCAAAAGTTTCATTTTATTGGGCTAGACATAAAGTGGATTTTCTTCTTACTACCCTAGGAATACTCTTCCAAAATAAAAATACTCTCCCTACTATCCTTAGGGAACTTTCCCACTTCTTATAGCATATGGATACCAATCTTCTCTCAAAACATGGCTTATTGTACACTATAAATCGGTAATAACAAAGGGCTCAACATCCTTGGGTCATCCCAAACCCAACTAACAAATTATGCACAAATATACTTCTAAAAACTTTCCATATGTTAAAATCTATAATTGGGGACTATTTGGATTTTAGTACATAATATACTTATATTTTATTCAAAAATATAAACAAGTTCACTCATATTTCCTAATTTACTAAGGATCTACTGACCTAAGCTCTGATACCAAATGTAACAACCCGAATTCCAGTGGGTCCGGATTTTTCACAAAAATGCGAAAATCCAAGCCCACTGAAGCCCGAGTTGGGTATCTGGTATCCTGCAAATAGACAAAGATAAATATATCAGAGCTAAAATAAATATCTCACAGTGGAACTGACTAAAATATAATAGTAAGTAAGTACTCACCAAGATAATAACACTTTCTAAACAAGTGTCACAAAGCTGGAAAATCTCTGTCATCTTTCTAACCTGTGGGATGAAATGAGGAGGGGTCAGAACTAAAGTTCTGGTGAATGGAAAAATTATACACTTCTAAGCATAATTCTACATATACCGTTTTATTTTCATTTTCAATTATATTAGGTTTATTGGGTTCATAATACTCTCGCCTCCGTGCACGAATCGTACCCATCTACTCCCTAGTAGATTAAGTCCTAATAACCAATATATATGTAGCTACATGCCCAAAGACTGCATCGGTCCTAGGTACTACCCATAGTACCTTCTGTATCATCCTCGAAAAGGACTCCATCATCTTGCTACTAGAGCGTACTGTAACTACATCTGTAAAGGACAGCTTCGTGAGGCCTACAATACAGATGTTCCGTCGTTTGCTAGGAAAACGTGAAACTGCGTCCACACCAATTCGCACCAATGCTCGTACATCCACAATGTACCACCCAGTGCGTACCATGAGGACTACACGTAAATGTTCTGTCTATTCCTTGTGCTCCACCAACAAGGTCTACCATGTACGGAACTCGGTCGGGGATTTTCCATATCTGTAAAGGTCTGCTTCGTTAGGCCTACAATATAGATACTCTACTTGGTTTGTCGCTTTTCTCATCGTGGCTATGGCCCCATGCAGCCCCCCCTTAAATAAAATCGAAATACCTTTCAAGAGCTAAGTGGTTGTGCGCTACTGCAAACAATCTAAACATCCAATTGGCTGTGCCCCTCATCCAATGTCTCGATAGTGAAAGAATCATTGGCTTGTTGGTTTAACTTTAGTCTTTCCCGAACTCGCTCTGACTGATGATGGCTAATATTCGCATGCGACTATCCTTATGGGTCCTGCCCACTATAACCTACTCGCAAACTAGAGTACGGTGTCATACGAATAAACTACTCCATCATCAACCTTTTAACTGCCTACAAAGGTCCACTTCGTTAGGCGTGCAATGCAAAAGCAGTCAAAGCATACTCTCTTGATGGAACACCTACAGACCTACCTCTGGGGGTGCAGCTTCGTTAGGCCTACCCCAGAGGGCCATCCTAGAGTATCCTCACGTCTCGTTGAAGTCTCGTACTTCCTCCTAGCCCAAAATAAATAAGTTGAACGTGCTCTTTCTGTACTAAAATTCTGCGACGAACTACTTCGTTAGGCTCTTTATCCATATTCTCTTTGGGTTACTCCAAATGCACCTTACCATTTTATTAGACCCTACGTTTAATCTTTTATTATGCGTTTAGTTTACTTTTCTTATTCTACTGTCTACTTATTTACCCTAATCAGCATGCCCAGCCCCACCCATATGTGGGACCATCAGTCCTAGACCTGAAAGGGAATGCTGCCGGTACGGGCCACTGCTACTATTTTTTTTCTTATTAACTTAATCCAAGATCTAAGTTTGATAAAATAGGCCTATTTTATTTCTTTCTTTTTAATTATAACCTACATGTTACAATTATACTTGAAATTGTCACTTATATATTCTTTTCTTTCTTTTATAACCTACATGTTATAAATGTAATTACAAGTGTCTTTTTTCTATTCTAGTCTGTCTTCTTTTATTATGGTACTAAATTCCCTTTAGTTCTTTTATATTATATGACAGTCTTAGCTTGGGATTACGTCCAACTGTCATAAATTACTTATCATAATAACTGCTTTACTTTTTATTCTACTATCTGCGCAGTAAATGCAGATCTAGTCACATTTTCTGTTTATTATTTCTAGTCTTGTCAAATATTTAACTTGATTATTTCCTCTTCTTTAATTTCTTTAACGCTTCACGTTATTCTCTTTTATTCTAGGAAGCAGTTCTATTCTATTTGGTTGGTTGCAAAAACTATACTAAAATCTATTTCCATGTTTTAATACTAAATAATGCCATAAACAATAAGTCGTAACTGCAAGATATTTCTTTTATTGTTTCTTTAATTGTTGAATAATGCAAAATACAGTAATGTCTTTATTTTGCACTAATTCCATTTTTCTTGCCTTTATTCTTGCAATTACGTTTACCATTTTTCTTACAATATTAAACTATGGAAATGTATTCCCTTTTCTAAACTAGCCAACTAATCTATCACTAACTTCCAAATCAAGTTATTAGATTTTCTCTTTTTATTTCATTCCCCGAGTTTTAACTTAATTTGCTATAAATTTCTCACTTTTTGGCTTATGCCTTTCTCTATAATTTTTAAGCCTAATATTACTTATATTTAATTGGATTTCTTTTTTTCCATATAAATAATATTTAAATATAAGTACACTTCTCTTATAAAATTTACAGTTTCAACATAACTAACTAGTAGAACTAATTATTGAAATTAGTTCAAATGCTGAATTAAAATATTTAACTGGAATCTAACGATATTATATATCGTCAACATAAAAGATATATAATTTAAATCCACTCACTTGAAAAGAAAACACTCCAAATTCCGGATCTTGTTTTCTTAGTCCAGTTCTATTATCCATAGCCTTCCCCTTTGCAACCCTCATATGGACGGCTTAATTTGGACATCTCTTCTCTAGACCTATTGTTTCTACCTCCAAATTGCAAATCAGAAAACCTAAACCTAATATATTTGATTTCTGAAGAATTGTAGGAGAAAGAAAAGTGACAGGGCTTCCGCGCCCATTCAGAAAAATATGGGTTTGAAGGTCATCCCTACACGTTTATTTATAGAGAGCCAAAGCAACGTCGTCCGTTCGTTTAAAGCAATTGAAATCTAGCCGTTAAAAACAAGCAAAACGCGTCAGTTTTGATGTGTCTAGCCTTTTTGTCTTATACGTATTAATTTATTTCCTCTATTTTTAAACGTTATAAATTGTTAAACGTTAACTTTTAACCGTTGCCAATTCATTCTAATTAATTTCCATCAATTACAAATTTAATTCCCTTTATAACACATGTTTATTTTGAAATTCAAACGTTGCTAATTAATGTAAATTAATTTCCTTTAATTGGTGATTTGATTAACATTGCCCACTAATGTTAATTAATTACCTCTAATTGTTTATGTCAATTAATTTCCTTTATGACGCGCGTCTATTTTGAAATTTAAACGCGCGTTATTTTTGGAATTTATACGTGCGTATATTTATAAACAAATATATTTACGCACATTTACACGTATAATTATTTTTCGATATGGAACTTCAAACGTCAATAGCTTTTTCATACGAAGTCCGTTCGAGGCATATTATATATGTAAATTAATCAGAAAATCACCATGAACACAATGGTATAAGTTTCGAGGTTATATTCTAACAATTCCAAAAACGCTCATTTTCACTATTTATAATTATTTAATTATCTAAAAATGCAGGGTGTTACATTTTGGCAATCAAATTACAAGAACTTGAAACTAAAAATAAGCAAACAAATGAGATTATGGTTGTGGCCCCTTCAACTCGTGGATGGGGTAGAGGTAGTAACTATGCCGGTATAGGATTTTATTCTTCTTATCGAACCACTGTTGTCCCTTCTGGGCATCGCCCTCAACCCGAGAGGAGTTCTCCCTTAGCCCTAGTACATAATACATCAGACATTCTTATGGGTACTAACGATGGTTGCAGAATCTCATTCAAGCAGTTTAAGAAGGAATGGGTATCTAAGACATACGACACGATAGAGGAGCATTTCAAATCTCACCTGGAGAAGGCCATGAAGGAGGACGAAACTAAAGACAAAAACATGCATGAAGGCTTATGAGACATTGCCCCTTCTTCTTTCCTTCTTGTATATTATATTCCAGATGTACTACTAATCACCTATTCTGTCTGTAACAGTGAGGCCTCTTTTTGGTTAACTATTTTATTCAACTCGATTCATTTTGCTTGTCCTTTCTAATCTCGGGGTTCTTCTTGCCCCTTGGAGTCTTGCCGTATCAGGGTTTTCGATGTCCATCCTTACTAGCTTGATGCCATCCTTACGGCTGGGATTGAGATTCTTACCCAATGCTCATTCTTACTTAGGAACTCTCCTCTTAATTTTATTAGGAATTCTATCTGAATTTAATCCAATGCATGATACCTCTCGAACGTGGCTTACTATTATTGGGAGCCTACCCAATATCCTCATCTAACTAGGAATCTACCCAATGTACGGCACTTCTCGTCCATGGCTCACTATCATTGGGAATCGACACAACAATCTAATCTAATTGGGAATTTACCCAATATTCTAATCTAAATGGGAATCTACCCAGCATTCTAATCTAACTGGGAATCTACCTAGCATTCTAATCCAACTAAGAATCTAACCATAATTCTAATCTAATTGGGAATCTACTTGACATTCTAATCTAATTGGGAATCTACCCAATGCATGGTACTAGTTGACCAGGGCTCACTATTATTGGGAATCTACCTAATATTCTAATCTAACTGGGGATCTACCCAGTGAATGATACTACTTGACCATGGCTTACTATTATTGGGAATCTACCCAATATTCTAATCTAACTAGGGATCTACCCAGTGCATGATTCCATTGACCATGACTCACTATCAGCATGCATTCTACTTTTCGACATCTTTTTAAATATAGGTGATGATGTCCTTACACTTTGTTGCGCATCACTATGGGGGCGCTCTTATGGCGAGGTCTACCAACTTATCATTGGGTCCCAATCTACAACCACTTTTGGCTGGCGTCGGCCATCTATAACCACTTTTGGCTGGTGTTGGCCATCTATAACCACTTTTGGCTGGTATTTGCCATCTAAAACCACTTTTGGCTGGTGTTGGCCATCTAAATTTATTTTAAGTTACTGGTTATATGGATAGCTAATTATACCTTGGTAAAAGAGAAGTAGGAGTGCTTTCGGGTTACTTTATAAAAGACTTTTGAAATTGAGTAGTTATTAGGTTTTATTGCTAGGTAGAAAACATATATAATTTGAGTTTGAGAAAGAGAATTATCAAGGAAATTAGTATTTTTAAGAAAAATGTGAAATCTTTATTGAGCTCGTCAGACCAATAAAGGAGTTTCGACCCTTTGACTTTAAATATAGACACAACAATTTAAAATTACTAAAAACAGGGGATGTACTAGATTAAATTTTGTGGATACCGAGACTAAATTGTACTTACTGAGAAAGGAAAGAGTTAAACCTAAAAGGAGCGTCTTTGGTAAGATGAGAGATTTCTTCCAATGTAAAGATCCATATAGCATTCTTTGTCTTCAAAAGGGATATACATATATATATACATATATATACATATACATATATATATAGGCATACATACATACAATTGAATGAGTCCACACATATTTCCCCTTAAACATAGAAACAAAGTTATACATTTATAAAGATGAAATATTTAACTAATTATTTAATAAAATTAGTCAATTTCCCTTTCTGTAATGAAGTTTTCTATGGCTTGAGAAAGTCTTCGACACTCGTCTGTTTCATGCCAATTAGCTTGATAGTAAACATAGTAATTCTTCCCTTTTGATTTTCTTTGATGGGTGGGGGATAATTTGGATAACGGAGTTCTCCACGTGTTTTCAGAAAGATCTAAGACAGGATCTGATTGAGGGGAGTGAAGACTTGGTCCCATTGGGCCTTCTTCGGTGGTTGAAGAGTAGAAGTGACCGGGAGGATGTTGGAAATGCAGATTAAGGATCTTAAGGCAGAATTAACACTAGAGAGGGGTGAATAGTGTTTAATTAATTTTATGCATCTTTTTGAAATCTTTTAAAATTAAATACAAACAGATGCAATTCAAAAACACAGAAACAATCACAGAATCAGACACAGATGCAAATAGTAAATAAAAGCAGTAAAGGAAAGAACACACTGAATTTTATACTGGTTAGGAGTTACCCTACATACAGTCCCACACAATTTCTTGTGCAGATTTCTTTTGAAATATAATGTCGATATTACAACCTCGATTTCACGACCATGATATACACCCTCCTGTCTTCGAGTGTAGGGCAAACTCTCTTGATTTAACCAGGCTCCAAGATCACCTAATTGATTTACGGGCTACAATCACACCCAATTGATTTACAGGTCACAATCACACCATTTCCAATCACACTTTGATAGAGAGAGACTCGATACACTTCGATCTTTCGATCTTTGATTACAAATGATCCTATAACTCTGAATAACATTGAGATCTTTGAGAGAGAGTGACAGAGAATCAAACTAGAGATAATCGAGTTTGATTCACTTAGGATTTCGGCAGAGTTTTGTTAAAATATAAGAGAATATTTGAGTGGAGAAGAAGGAGTGAAGAAATGAAGAAAAACTAACTTAAAATTCGTTGAAAACAACTGGTATTTATAGAAGAACAACAGTCATGTCCATTCGTGAAAGGTTATGACGAATAGACACTTCATTTGAAAATTTGAAAATTGAATTTCTACGGCTACCATATCAACATGGGGTGATGGGGTATGTCGACATGCCCTAGTTAATTTTGAAAATTGATTTTTGTTTTTAAAAGAGATTTTCTTTCTAAAACTTGTCAAAACAATTTCTGAAGTTTATAAACCATTTTGAATATAGTTTAAACTTATAAAAGAGATTAAAAAGTAATCTAAAAAATATATAATCTATAATATAAAAGTAATGTTAAAAACTAAGTATAGAATATATTTTTGAGATTTAAAGACTATAATTATTAAAACCAGGAGATAGTTTAAAAACAAGAGATGATTCTGAAATCAAAATATAAAAGATAATAAAAATAGTTTAAGGCTAAAATATTTAAACTGAAAGAGATGTCTTCAAAAAGTTTTTGGAAAAATATTTAAAATAAATCATTTTGAAAATTTTGTTGATTCCATACCCCTAAAGAAGGTCGTTGGTTCCATCCCACTGAGGTCGTGGGTTCCATCCCACTATTAAAGCGAGAAGGTGGATTCCATTCCAAAATTAAAATCCGAATAAAGATTTTAGTGCTATTATGAAGTTTTAACATAAATCTAGACTCTATTACTTATCTTGATATCTTGAACTCTTGAACTCTTGAAATTTTGAACTCTTGATATCTTGAACTCTTGATACTCATGAGTCTTCAGTCTTGGTTTCTTCAATCTTGAATTCGTCAGTCTTAAATCTCTATACTATGCAGTCTTCATTCTCAGTACCTGCATATATATACCCTGCATATACATATATATCTAGACAACAATATTATTATTTATATTTTATAACAAGTCCTAAGGTTGTTTTCATCAAAACCATCATCTCAGGAACTAAAAATCTCCCCCTTTTTGATGATGACAACCTTTGTTTATAAAATCTACTCCATAAAACTCTGATTCAAATGTAACTCCCCCTTACTCCAACAACTCCCCCTCAAACTACTAACTCCCCCTTAATCTAAGCCTATCTAACCTATTTTATAATTCTCCCCTTTTGTCATCAACAAAAACTAATCCTAAACTACATAACTCCCCATTAAACTAATACGATGGAACTAAATGCTAATAATGAAGTATAATAAGCGAAACATAAATCTAATTTTATTATATATGTTTGTTATATTACACAAATATATACAAATACACACAATATATAAAAACATTAACATAAAAACAATCTAATGAGAGTCTTTGATAATTGGTGACATGTGAATCGAACAATTTGGGTAATGGAGACAAAAGTTTCCACGTTGTTCGACCAAATTACCATCTTTATCAAAACAGACTTCTCCCGCAAATAACTTTATCATCTTCGTCCATTTGCGCTTCTTCTTCTTCGTCGTCGTCGTCTTTCTCTAATGGATTATGAATATGAATGTTAGAGGAGTCATCTTCAATCATGATTGGGTCTGCATGATTATCCATTAGAAATTTTTGCAAATTTCTAAGGATTTTGCCCTGTTTCTCTTGTTCCTTAGCCACCTTTATTTGCATGACTTGCAACTCAGTCATTATTTGCAGAGAGTCCTTCAAAGTTTCCTCTATCTTCATGAGTAGGGCCAGTGTAGTTCATTGAAATGGACCAGCATTAGGAGAAGGGAAAGAAAAGGTCGTATTTTGGTTTGATTTGGAAGAGAAGGCCATTATTTTATATTTTTAGAAGTTTATTACAGAGAAAATGAAGAGAGAAGACAAAAGAATTTGAAATATTGTGGTTTATATAACCACCAAACTGTTTTTAGAGGGAAAATCAAATTTTCAAAATTTTACCGTTGTATATCGACATGGAGGGGTAGGGGCATGTGGACATCCTTATGGAAATTTTGACAATTTTTTTTTTATTTGTTTAAATATATATATGTTCCTATATCTATATTCTATATCTCAGTTATAGAACAAATACCTAGTTCTTTTCTCAATTTAATAAAGGTTGATTGATTTAAGGGTTTGGTCGGAATATCGGCTATTTGATTCTCAATGTTGATAAATTCAAGACAAATAATCTCTTTACTTATATTATCTCTGATAAAATGATGTCTGATATCAATATGTTTGGTTCTGGCATGATGAGTAGGATTTTTGGATAAATTTATTGCACTTGTATTGTCACAATAATTAGTGATTTTGAAATATTTAATCCAAAATCCTTTAGGGTCTGTTGCATATAGATAACTTAAGAACAAGCCAAAGCAGCAGAGATATATTCTGCTTCAGTTGTTGGTAGTGAGACAGTATTTTGCTTTTTACTAAACCAAGAAACCAAAGTATGTCCTAAAAAGTGACAAGTTCCACTTATACTTTTTCGGTCTGATTTACAACCAGCATAGTCAGCATCACAATATGAGATTAAATCAAATGAATCATTTTTAGGGTAAAATAGGCCATAGTCTAAAGTGTGTTTAAAATATCTTAGGATATGTTTAACAGATTTTAAATGGGCCTTTTGGGTTGAGATTTGTATCTTGCATAGAGACAGACACTATGCATGTGTCAGGCCTACTCGCAGTTATATAGAGTAGCGATCCAATCATTCCCCTTTATAGATTTTAGTCGATATCTTTTGTCATGTCTACTTTATTAAAGGCTTCATTGGTTGCCATAGGAGTGGGTTTTCCACTCGCAGTGGTCATACCAAACTTATTAATTAGATCCCTAGCATACTTTTCTTGACTAATGAAAATACCACTATCTAATTGTTTTATTTGCAATCCTAAAAAGAAAGTAAGTTCACCCATATTAATCATCTTAAACTCTTTTGCCATTATTTCAGAAAACTCTTTGTTCATTTCATCGTTTGTTGATCCAAAAATTATATCATCTACATATTTTTGTACTAATTGAATATCATTTTTGTTTCTTTTAATAAAAAGAGTATTATCTACTTTACCAATTTCAAAATTTGATTATACTAGGTAAGATCTTAGTCTATAATACCAGGCTCTAGGAGTTTGTTTCAGACCATATAAAGCTTTCTTTAATTTGTAAACATGATTTGGAAACTTTTCTTCTTCAATAAGTGGGGGTTGTTCAACATAAACATCTTCTTTAACAAAACCATTTAAAAATGCACTTTTGACATCCATTTGAAATAATTTGAAATTGTTATGGTTTGCGAAAGCAAGTAGAATTCTAATAGCTTCTAATCTTGCTATGGGTGCAAAGGTTTCATCAAAGTCTATTCCTTCTTGACAATAACCTTGCGCGACTAACTGAGCTTTATTTCTAACAACCTCACCTTGTTCATTCATTTTATTTTTATAAACCATTTAGTTCCCATTATAGTTTTTTCCTCAGGTCTAGGAACAAGTTCCCATACATCATTTATGGTGAATTGATTCAGTTCTTCTTGCATAGCAAGAATCCATGAATCATCAGATGATGCTTCCTTTGGATTTTTGGGTTCAATAGTTGATATAAAAGCTACATTACTCATCTCGTTTAATTGATTTCTAGTTCTAACAACATATTTAATATTTCCTAGTATATTTTCTACAGGATGATCTTTTAAAAGCCTGGTCCTTTTATTAGGATGAACAGTTTCACATTTTTTTTGTTTGATTCATTATTTAAAGTAGCAAAATCATCTTCATCATTTATTTGAACAAAATCTTAATTTTCATCAAAAGATACATGCATTATTTCTTTAATGGTGTTAGTTCTTAAATTGAAAACTCTGTATGCTTTACTTCTATTAGAATATCCGATAAAGATTCCTTTATCGAATTTAGGATCAAATTTATCCAAATTGTCCTTAGTATTTAGAATAAAGCATATACTTTCAAAAACTTTAAAATAAGATACCTTTGGTTTCTTATTGAAAACAAGTTCATATGGTGTTTTATTGGTTAGAGGTCTAACCAATATCATATTCAAAATGTAACAAGCTATAGCGACTGCTTCGGGCCAAAAATTTCTTAGTAATTTACTATCTGAAAGCATAGTTCTTGCACACTCTTGAATCGTCCTATTTTTATGCTCTACCACTCCGTTTTGTTGTGGAGTTCTTGAAAAGTAAAAATTATGAGTTATTCCTTTTTTATTACAGAAATTCTCAAAATTTTCATTTTCAAATTCTCCACCATGATCACTATGAATAGTTTTGATTTTTAAAGAAAGTTGATTTTTAATTCTTTTTGCAAAAGTTTTAAATAAATCAAAGACATCACTTTTAAGTTTCAGAAAAATTGTCCATGTAAATCTAGAATAACCATCTATAATTACAAAAACATATTTACTGTGATTTTTTGACTGAATTTGAGATGGACCAAACAGATATAAATGAAGTAACTCAAGAGGTTTTGAAGTTGAAATCATATCTTTCAATTTAAATGGACTCTTCCTAAGTTTTCCTAATTGACAAGCATTACATATACTATCTACTTTATAATCCATTTTTGGGAGACCTCTTACTAGATCAAGTTTTGAAAGTCTAGTTAAGAGTTTGAAATTCAAATACCAAAATCTTTTATGCCAAATCCAAGGGTCACTTGTATTAGCCAAAAGACATAGATTATCATTTGAGATTTTCATACTAAGAATATAAATATTTTTCTTCCTAATTCCTTCAAAGATAATATTTGATTTATTATCTTCGATGTGACACTTATCCTTTTCAAATTTAATTTTGTACCCCTTATCACATCATTGACTTATGCGTAGTAAATTGTGTTTTAGATTCCTAACTAACAAAACAACAGAAATAGTAGGAGTTTTAGGGTTACTGACATTGCCGATGCCAATCACATATCCTTTCGAGTTGTCTCCAAAGTTGACCAGTCCTCTATCTTCATAAATTATGTCATTCAGTATGTGACATCCCGGAAATTTAACAATATTATTTTAACGAGTTTTTAATCAGATAAAATGAATATAAACTTATTATCTCTAAAACAGATATTTATATGTAGTTAATGTAAATAAAAGTATACTTTATCAATCTTTAAATATAAAAGTAAATTGAAATATGGTTTGGGATATTTAAAAAAAAACAAATAATAAATAGTAAAATTTTATGTTGGATAGTTTATTTCTGTAGAAACAAAATTAACTGAAATGCTAGTTGTGTAGCTATAAAATAAACATTGATGTAAAAATACATATTTTAGTTAAGTAACATATTAATGTACTTAAGAAAATTAAAACAAGACAAGTTACTCATATATGAAATCTGCTCACAAAAACATAAGCAGGTTACAAATGTGTATTAGCTTCTAGTTCAAGCCAAAGGTCATTTAATGTTAGCACACAACTATATCAATTCAGCCTACAATTGTATATAAAAATCTCTGACCACAACTTTATAAAAATGTTTACAGTACAAACAACAATCTTATATCAAATCTTACAGCCTGCATATCCTTTTATATATATCACAGCTTGTATCTTATTTCGTTTATCAAGTTCAATTAGAAAAAATGTTAAGTATGAGATGGCACAAGACAAGTGATATATATATGCTCCCTTAATCAAATCAAGCTGTACCAGAATCAATTAAACAAATGAGTAAGCTTATAAACCAAGCAAGCTTAATAAATGCAGCACACTTTTGTTCATTTCAGTCAGCAATTGGAGAAAACCCTCTGATCGAATTATATTAAAAAAAAAATCTTTCCAGTACAAACTCTTGTACCATCTTCACACTCAAGCCTGCATATATTTTTATAAATATCACCTCATGTTGTAATTCGATTCATTCAAAAAAAAAATCTAAGCTTTTTTTTTAAAAAAAAAGAAGAAGCAAGCTTCAAACTTGATCAATAACAATTAAGGAAAACAAGAACTGGGGAGAGCAAACAAATTAAGACCAGTCTAGGAAAAAATAAAAGTTCACTGTGTTCTCTGCTCCTCTGCTCAGTAGTCTGTGAGTAAACAATTTCTATTCTGTTTTAAAATTTGGTTGCATGCAGTAAATTTGCAGCGAAGTATGATAAATGATCATATGATTTTTATTATGAATTATATATATGAATAGAATGGGGGTGCAAGTCTGTTAACAGAACATTTGTTCTGTTCTTGATATTCAGGATTTAAAATTTGAAAGAAATCATGTTTTCTTTTCCTGATATTTTTAGGACAAGGTGTATAAACATCACCCTGTACAACCTCAAGTATAAACTTAAACATTACTGTAACTAAACAAAGTAAACAAGAATATATATGGGAAATCAAGCTAGTAGTTTTGTTTTTCAACACAGTATTGGTCCTCTGATTAAAACTCTTTTATCAGGTGAGTTTTTTTTTAAAAACTCAGTTAATTTTTAGTCTATTGCTGGTGAAATGTCTGAGATGAGTGATGCCTGCATATTGAACATACAAGTGTATTGTATGAATGTTCATGTTGATCAGTGCAAGTCAGTGTTCCCTGTTTCACTAAGTTCAGGATTGAAATTTCAACAAAATTTCAATATCTTTTCATTAAGATACTATCTAGACTTAAGAATTTAATAAAGTATGTTTGTTTAATCCTAAATTTAAGTTTAAAATTTATTTTAGTAAATTAAGTTTTGGAATGCTTCTGGAAATAGGATATGATAGAAGCAAAACTTCGAAGCATGATGAAATTAAGTGATGAATCAAGCTGATTCAAATCCATATTTCGAATTGACTTAGGAAATCATGAATTTTAGGATAAAATCAGAAATTTTAACTTTGGATCGGATGAGCAATTTAAGTTTGTATGGGAATAAGTTCTGAGGCGATTCCTGATGATCTATGTAGTTGGGGGTGGTCGGGCTGTACGAGGTGGTGGAGAAGCTTACCGGAGTGGTGGGAAAAATGGGTAGGGATGGTCACGTCATCGGAGGCGTCGGCGGTAGTTGATTTTAAAATGTAAACCTAAATTTTCTGGTGTTCTAATATTTGGAAGCGTGGTCAGGTTCCGGCGACGAGTGAAGCGAGGTTTTTTGGAATCGAAGCTCGATGGGTGACGATGCCATGGCGGAAAGCTCGAGTCTTCAGATGGTCGGGGTTTCGTTGGCGAGGCGAGGTTGTGTTTGGGTGTCTGGGTCGGATTTCTCAAGCTACTCGATTTTTGAATAGGGACGTGATCGAGGGGTTCATCGATTCGAGATCGATGAAGAGGTCTTTCGCGACTTGCCGAAAGTCTCGTCGACCATCGGAGTGACGCCGGTGGAAGGTGCACGTGCACGCATTGGGTTCGTGCATCTGGAAATGTTGACTTTGAGGAAGGAGAAGCATTCGCGTGGGATTGCTCGAAATTCGTGGAGTCGACTCGAAGGAGACTCGGGGGTTTTGAGGGATAACTCGAGTGATTGGAAGGTGAGAGGCTACTGTTTTTTTTTAAAAAAAAAAACTGTAAAATTTTTATAAATTTTGCAAACAGGGGAAGAAGAGGTAAGGAGCTCGGGGATATACTCGAGTATCTTTCGGGTATGACCCGAAGTGGGGATAAACCCAGTTTTTGTAAAAAGTTTTTAAATATAAAGTTTTTGAAATTTAAATAATTTTTATTAAAACTTTCTTTAAAACATTACTTTATAATATCAATGGGTTCTTAACATTTGTTAAGAGTTTTAAAATTTATTTAATCTAAATTTGTTTAAGTTAATTTTAAAGATAAAAGGGTTTTAAAATGAAAATGGTAATTAAGATAATGTATCTTAAGTTAAAAGGTGTTTTATTATCTTGGAAATTAATTAGGTTAATTAGGAAATTAAGTATAATTAGTTAATTTAATTAATTAAAGATAAAGGTTAATTAAGTGATTAATTTAAGAGTAATTAAGTAATTTAATTAAATAATGGTTATAATTGATTAACTAATAAATTAGAGGTTAATGAATTGGAGATTCATTACTTAAGAAATTAAAGGTTGATTAATTTGTAGTTAAGATGTACTAGTGGTAATTAAGTTTTATTGATTAATAATTTGGTTTTATTAATTAATTAATGAATAAGAAATAATTGATCTGTAGAGATTAATTAAGGATTAATTAATTTGTATTAAGTTTATTAATCGATAATTAAAAGAATAGTTAATCTGTAATAAAAGATTAATAAATTTGTGAAAGGCAATTAAGAAATGAATTGCAATTGTAATAAATCAAATGAATATGATTGATTTGAGATAAATTAATTGCTAATTAATTAAAGATAATTAGAGGTAAATCAAATTAATTATTGGAAGGGACCAATCTTGCTTACGAATGATTAAATAATGTTCAATGCATTGAATTGGTTGATATGAAATGTTTTTGTGATATGATATGTTTGGATGGACAGTGATAATGTAGTTATCTATCAAATGATGAATTGCCATGTAAAAAGAGACATCCTGTATTTAAAGTTGAATTATATTTCACTTGAGTAACTTGAGTTAAGATAACATTAGATTCGAAGAGACCGGAGTCGGGTATTAGTTAATACCCGAAACCACTTCGATTGTATATAAATTGATATGTGATGTCAATTGGCTGAAATGGAATAATATGAACCTTTGAACTAAGTTAGGATACTTAGTAATTGAGTCGTGAAATAAAGGTTGAGTATAACAAGTAAAGAACTCGAAGTGAAGTTCGAGTTACCCGGGTTTCCTTTTAAATTGGATTTAGTATTTCATGTTATATGGGTTTACTCACGCTGGTTTCCAGCCTGACCCGGGTGTTACTTTATTGTAATGCTCGGGTCAGACCGAGTATTACAGATTTTCAGGTAGGACGTTCTGGAGCTCAGGGGGCGAGCTGGATGGCGAGAACGTATAGAGTTTTTCCGCTGTAGTATATTATTGTGTATCTGAGAGTGACTGTGTATGTGAAACTCTGATGTATATTAAATGTAATGGACAGATAAAGTATTCTTTTGTAAACTGTATTTATTTATTATTATATTTTATCCACTGCGAATGTGAGATGTTGGTGTTTCTGATCTTCTTCTTCTATCTCTTTCTTCTTTTCCTAACTATCTGGAATTTTCGGGATCGAAAATTTCCGGGTCGTTACACAGTATATCCGGATTTCCAGTTATGTATCTCGAACATCCACTATCAAGTATCCATTTATTTTTCTTGATTTGTACCATTTGTCCGTTGAATGTTGATTCATCAAAAGCCATGTAACACATATGTTCCTGCACAACACACCAATTCAGTAGATAACTTGATTTTCTATAATAACAATATGCAGACTTATGAGACAATGATGATTTGGACAGTTTTGAACTAGCGTTAACAGAATTTCCAAAAATTGCCATTTTAAACTTTTTCAAAATTCAGATTATGATAACTTTGAAAACCAATGCTCTAATACCAAATGTTGGAAATGCGGATTACAGATCTTAAGGCAGAATTAACACTAGAGGGGGGTGGATAGTGTTTAATTAATTTTATGTATCTTTTTGAAATCTTTTCAAATTAAATCCAAACAAATTCAATTCAAAAACAGAAACAATCACATAATCAAACACACATGCAAATAGTACATAAAAGCAGTAATGGAAAGAACACACTGGAATTTTATACTGGTTCGGAGTTACTCAACATCCAGTCCCACACAATTTCTTGTGCAGATTTCTTTTCAAATATAATGTCAATATTACAACCTCGATTTCAAGGCAACGAGATACACCCTCCTGTTCTCGAGTCCAGGGCAAACTCTCTTGATTTAACCAGGCTACAAGATCACCTAATTGCTACAATCATACCTAATTGATTTACAGGCCACAATCACAAAGTTTCCAATCACACTTTGATAGAGAGAGACTTGATACACTTCGATCTTTCGATCTTTTTTTACAAATGATCCTATAACTCTAAATAGCACTGAGATCTTTGAGAGAGAGTGATAGAGAATCAAACTAGAGATGATCGAGTTTGATTCACTTAGAATTTCAGCAGAGTTTTGTTAAAATATAAGAGAATATTTGAGTAGAGAAGAAGGAGTGAAGAACTGAAGAAAAACTAACTTAAAATTAGTTGAAAACAACTGGCATTTATAGATGAACAATAGTCATGTCCATCCATGAAAGGTTATGACGAATAGACACTTCATTTGAAAATTTGAAATTTGAATTCTACGGCTACCATGTCGACATGGGGGGATGGGGTATGTCGACATGCCCTAGTTAATTTTGAAAATTGATTTTTGTTTTTAAAAGAGATTTTCTTTCTAAAACTTGTCAAAACAATTTTTGAAGTTTATAAACCATTTTGAATATAGTTTAAACTTATAAAAGATATTAAAAAGTAATCTAAAAAATATATAATCTATATTATAAAAGTAATATTAATAACTAAGTATAGAATATATTTTTGAGATTTAAAGACTGTAATTATTAAAACTGGGAGATAGTTTAAAAACAAGAGATGATTCTAAAATCAAAATATAAAAGATAATAAAAATAGTTTAAGGCTAAAATATTTAAACTGAAAGAGATGACTTTAAAAGGTTTTTGGAAAAATATTTAAAATAAATCATTTTGAAAATTTCGTGGATTCCGTTCCGCTAGAGAAGGTCTTGGGTTCCATCCCACTAAAGAGGTCGTGGGTTCCATCCCACTATTAAAGCGAGAAGGTGGATTCCATTCCACAATTAAAATCCGAATAAACATTTTAGTGCTATTATGAAGTTTCAACATAAATCTAGACTCTATTACTTATCTTGATATCTTGAACTCTTGAACTCTTGATATCTCGAACTCTTGATACTCATGAGTCTTCAGTCTTGGTTTCTTAAATCTTGAATTTGTCAGTCTTGAATCTCTATGCTATACAGTCTTCATTCTCAGTACCTACATATATATACCCTGCATATGCATATATATCTAGACAAGAATATTAGTATTTGTATTTTATGAGTCCTAAGGTTGTTGTCATCAAAACCATCATCTCAGGAACTAATAGAGGGCTCTTTTAGTAGGGAGAGAGGAACCTTTATTTGTTATTATCATAATATTTAGATCCTTAATTTTGTTTTCCATAGCCTTGATTGTCCCTTAAAGTTGAGAAATCTCTTGGAGAGACTCCTAAAGATAGTTTTAAATTTCTTTGATCTGGAGAGTTTGAAGTTCATAAACATGATCATATTCTTCGCCATTCTCTTTCTCCGAGATGAGGGAATCAATCTCTGATTGTCGTCCTCTTTAATGAGCCGAATACGGAGGTTAAGTGGTGAATCCAGTGTTGGCTTCTCAAGGTTAGTCATGGTTGGAGGGATGATGTTATTGGATTTTCCAAGAGGGAACAAATGATGGAGGTTCGGCCCTCCTTCTAGCACCAAAAATGTTAGTGCAGAATTTCATCTACACCAACACACCGAGGTTTGAAGATATAACTCTGAAAGTTGCTTGAGTTATAGGTCCCGGGTATGAGGTTACCAAACTTGAAGTAATTAAGTTGGAGTTATGGAAGGTTGAGCTATAAAGTCGTGACAGTAAACGAGAAGAGGATAAAGTGTAGAAAGTAAATAACACAAAGACATTTATCGTGGTTCGGCCCGAAAGTCCCTACTTCCACTATCCTTTCCTTATTTAGTTACTCTTGTTTAGCCGAGAGGCTTATTACATTGAATCTAGACGTTTCCGCCATTAATGAGTTTTTGAATAGAACTATAATATAGGAAAGTACTATATGATTGTGTAAGTTCTTTATGTGCCAAAAAGATCCTATATGCCTTGGGATTTTTGCCTATTTATAGCCAGTAAGCTGTAGCGCCTTTTTTGGAGAATCCTCACTTTGGATTGCTGAGGTTGCTTGATGTGCAGCTACAATTGAAGTTTATTATGAGAATCTAGCATTATTGCTTAAGAGGTGTGGATTGATGACTTGTCTTCCCGCCTAAATGGCCTCATGCATCTGATTTACATTTTGTCTCATTGGTCATCTTGACCATTGATTACTTTTGTTATAGATTGGTGCTTTGGGCTTTGGATCCATAATGGGCAATTCCTCTTCGACCTATGGTATTTTTCTTTCAAAACGGGCTTAACCCGTTCGTTCTTTGAATACCTAAGTATTATAACTCTTGCAATACATATGGATACGGATCGTTGGACTCTCCTTAGGAAGATAACCATTGTTTTTACTATCGAGAATTTTTGGTACAACAGAGAATACCGATGAACTTCAGTGTGAATACTGATAACCATTGTTTTTTCTATTGATTCATAGCCTATTAAGGGCTTTTATATGTACAATCATAATTAAGGAAGAGGGAGGGAATTTTTTATTTAAATTCCAGATCTAGATCTAAGAAACAGTAAGATGAGAAATAGTAAAAGGAGGAGTCCTCATCCTCTTCTATTTAAATCAATCTATCCCTTCATTCTTTATCTCTTGGTTTCACCCATCTTTGGTCGAAAATCTGAACACCCCTCTTCCATAGTCAACCCTCTAATAGCCCAAAAAATAAATATTTTCAAGTGGGGCTCCAAATTGTTGCAAGATTTGGTGGATTAATTTTGTTAAATCTATGGTATATCTTCAAACAAGGTGTTCTTTCTAAGATATATTCTCTTTTTTCAGAATTACTATATGATATGTTTTATAATCATTGCAGTACAATTTTGCATGTACATTTATTGTCCCTAATATAATACAACTTTAATCACATAGAAATGTCTATATTGTTTGATATCTTTTATTAGATCTAACTATATAAAAAAATTATTACATTATTTCATCCATACAAATATAAATTAATTTTATAAATAATAAACTTAATTTTAATATTTTAAAGTTGTTCTTACTAATTTATAAATCATATATATATATATGTAATATATATTTGAAATATTAGTAAAATAATATATATATATAAATGTATTTTGTTTATATAAAAAAATTCTAAACATATTTTTATATATTATATTATTATGTTTATTTTGAGATTATTAAACATTGATTATATTCATAATATATATATATATATACAGAATAATAATAAATATTGTGTTGCATTATGTATTTGAAAAAAAAATCATTTATACCTAGCCGAATACATATGATTGTGTGTGTGTGTATTATTGTAGTAATTATTTTAATACAAAATACAAATTTTTACTCTCTTATGTAATTTTAATTAGCTTATATATATATTTTAAAAAAGAAAAAATCTTTTAAATTTCATCAATAAAGATATTTAATAGAAAATATTATATTCATTTTAAATGGATGAAATATATTTTAATTGATATTACAGATTTAGATTTGGATTTTAAATTATTATTACCAAGTAAAAATTTGATATTTAAGATAATTTGAATTTAAAATCTAACTGATTTAGTCAAAATATATTTAAATAGTTTCAAAAGCTTATTTTATTTGATATAAAAATATATTTTGAAATTTTGTGTACACACACACACACACACACACATATATATATATATATATATATATATATTAAACAACATTTTTAGATAGCTGGTGCACATACAAATCGTGAATGTATATGTCGTAGATGCATATCCATTTATATACGTAGTTATTAGCTATGTACACATTATAATGTTGCATATGCACATTATACACATATTAGTATATAATGATATGTTCATAAACTATATAATATTAATTAGTTAAATTCTTTAGTTCAAAAATTAAATAAGATTGAACTTTATTTAAATAAATTAGATTGGATCTAATATAAACCATTAGACTTCATGGGCCCACTATGATCCAAATAAGGGACTTCTTTTTGAAATTAACCCAATGCAACCGATGGTGACAAGCCCACATCCAACAATTAGTTATTTATATTAATGTAGATGTATATATATATATGAATGTGACATCATTATTCATCCATGACACTAAATCTACGCATTAGCCATAAATCAGAATAGTTAATTATATGTATATCTTCATTATGTTTACCTTAGGTTAAATCATATTATTTAATGTAATAATAATTTTTGTATTGTGAATTCGAACATATTATAAATTTAAAATATAAAGTTAAATTAAATTATATTAAAATATTATAATTAAATTAGGATAAACAAACATAAAAGATTCAATATATAGAATGAATTAAACCCTAAAAATCTTTTATAAATCAATACTAGATATGATTTAGTATAAAATTATTATTCATATAAACACAAAATAGATCTTGTGCAAATTAATAAAAGGAATTTTTTGAAATCCCTTTTAACCTCGCTACCGATGACTTTGATCCAACACAATCGCTACCATTTATTTAGTACCGTAGCTTGTTATAGTATTTACTTCATTAACAGTATTGACATTATTATGTATTATTATTGTTTTTGGTTGTAGGAGTAGGGCGGGGTGAGGTATATTGAAGAAATACTATATAGATCCTTGCTCACATTTTTTTATGCATATATGTTTACTTATGTATAGTATATTAAGGCTAGTTCCCCTTACCAGACTTCTGTTGAACGCTCATTTTCCCTATTTTATTTTCCTCTTAAAAACTTTTGATTACTCTTTTTAATATGCTGAGAGTCAGGTTCCTTTGGAGATATGCTTGCTAGAAACTTGATTTTGTTGGAGGCATGGTGGTCAATATTATATATTTGTATTTTCGTATTATTCATTACAACTCGAATATTTATGTATGAGACTATATGTTGTATTTATTCAGTACTACAAAAGTACGGATTTAGTGCATGCTAATTATTTATATCCATGACTTGATAAACTGTTTACTCATGCACTATCTCATATATATATTGTTCAACTTATTTATATGACAGATATTATATTTTAACGTTCCGCTATGAGATTTCATCAATATATCATGTTAGATGGTTGTGTTTAAATTTACTTAGATAGTTTTCGCTTATGTTTTTCA
The DNA here is from genome assembly GCA_030737815.1 of Allium fistulosum. NCBI lineage: Eukaryota > Viridiplantae > Streptophyta > Magnoliopsida > Asparagales > Amaryllidaceae > Allium > Allium fistulosum. Next base: position 1,534,305,713 of record CM060902.1, read on the forward strand.
AAATCATATTTGGTTGTTTAACATTGATTTTGGGTATTGTAAACAGTGGGTCATCATAGTTTGTCATAAAAAATACTCAGGAACCATGACTATCAAAATATTTTGAATATTTTAGTTAAAAGTTTAATAAATATATTATCCTAATAAATACTATTATTGTAAAAGTTTACCTAATAAAATTGGAAAAATTATTACATAAACATAATGATATGTATGAATATTTAACAAAACATAAGTTTTCAATATATTTTTGCAAAATGTTAGTTCATTTTTTTACATTATTACGCATTAAACTTTCTCATAATATTCTATTTTTGTTATCTCATTCCTAATTTGTACCCAATTTCCCTCTTTCCATATTGTTAGTTTTTTTATTTAAATATTACTCATTTTATATTTTATTGTTCTTATTTATTCCTTTTAATATATTAGTTTTACAATATTCTTAATTAAATTAAGGTACATATGGAAGTTCATAGTCATACATAAAATGTGATGATAAAGGTATTACAATACTTTCTAGAGATAAATACCACTAAATTTTGGTAGAATAATTACTTAAGAAATAAATAGTTTAAAATAACTTCGAAATTATTCAAATTTAATATTTAAAAAAAATTATACTCAAATTGAAATTTGTAAAATTTAGTAGCATATGAATATATTCGAAATATCAACTTCCTATTTTCGAAAATTAAGTAGCCATGCATGATATTGAAAATTATATTTTGAAAATTGAAAGCTAAAATGATTAATTACCATTGGGATTTTTTATTAAGAAAATTACTATTTATGGAGACAAACAGTTGAGTAAATAAAAGATTGAATTTACCTTTCTAGTACAAAACCATGAACAATATATTTTAAAGATCTCTTATGGTATTAAGATGAAGATATAGAGTTAAATAAATTAAATAATTATCAAATATACATATGTAGAATAAATAAGTAAATTAAGTATTGTTGACTGTATTTTTAGTCAACCTCAAAAATATATTTAAGAGGATATATTAGCAAAGGTTGGTAACTAATATCTTGGTTTTAAAATGAAAAATGAAGCAGTATTATGTGATGAAAGGTAAAGGGACAAGAGTTTCGAGTGGTTCGACCAAAGGCGAACTACGTCCACTATTAGGAATTTCTTATCATTTCATTTCGATTAAACAGCCTAGATTACAAGGTGAAACAGCTAAAAATACAAAGATACTTGAAAGCTTAACGTTTTCAAACCTAGTGAAGTGGCAATGCATGATATATTTATAGTAGCTGAACTTGTTGTTTGGACGGCTAAGATTGGTATAAACAAGCCTAAGAAATGCTCTGGGCCACTGATGGGGATATACGGTTGATGGTCATGCAAGTTGGGATGCTAGGTGGTATGCAAGATGTAAATGCAAATAGATGACAAGCTCGACTATGGAAATGCCCCTAAAACATAGGAGACAACTTGGGAGTAGTGGGTGGTTGTAGCATAGGTACTAGGGTGTTAACAAAGTACAAAAATAGGTTGTTGTACAGTGTTTCCTTTGTCAGATGAGCTATGCTAATGGATGCCAGCCTTTCAGAGGCTTGGCACATGCGGGATTTTCTTGAGTCGAGAAAGTTCGACGCTTACAGACATGGTTGGAGGCAATTAGAGGATCCTTGCAGGCAATAACGATCCAGAATAAGCATAATGACTAATGAGGAGGCTATTTGGTGGCTTGTTGATTGACTAAGCTGGCCGCTGAGGGGCCCTAGCTTCCTGGAGTCACCTGACTTCACCACCTATTGCCCACGGGGGAGACCAGCCAATCAATCTTGTCAGAGCGGATGAGGTATTTCTTGAGTGGGCCTGGTTGGGTCGGGGTAGTAGTTGAGGTAAAGAGGTTAGGCCATGCTCTAGATGAGGTAGACACATGAGCTGATCGTTGCCACCCGAGTTCGGTCAGATGAAGAGCCGGGTCGCTGTGATACGTTGGTTGAGGAAAATATGGATTTCAAAGTAGGTCAGCCCATAACTTTATTTGCGAGAAATACGAGCAACATTTTCCTCCCTAAGCTCGTGCCCGTGCATAGGGACGGGCTTCTCATTTATGCATTTAATGTCACAATAAATGCTACGACACGCTTCATCAAACAACTGGTTGAGATGGTTCGTTTTACCAAACTCTACAGAGGCAAATTGCTTTTTAACATGGAGATTTGACAGGTGCGTCGATTATACCTAGACAGTTTAGATTTTCTTATAAGTGGGGAATCCATCAATCCATGTCGCTTCCTTCCCAGTATATATCCTTTTCACCTTCCCCATTCCAACTTTCACTCGGCATTTGAAAATATTCCACCATTAGAATCATTAGTAAACTCGATCCTTTCTTCTAATTTCTTATCGAATCATTAGTAAGTAATTCTCTCTCGACATTGATCCAAGCATTTTTCATGTTATGGGTTTTTTCTGAATATTACCTTTTCCAAAACCTTTCTTTAGAACGATGCTGACAATTTTTTTTGTTGGTTTTTTCTTAGTTCATATGTTATCATAATGCACTTTTAGGAGTTTCCACCCATTGTCATTAGAAAACATCCTTCTCTGATTAACTTTCAAGGTGAGCCTTTTTCAATCTTTGACATTTAACGATTATCATTGTAGGATCAACGATGGTTATCAAATGTTGGTTACTATAAAGAATAAAAGACCTAAGGTTTTAGACTCCATCATTGTTGAACTACCTTCATTTGATTAGGAGTAGGAGAAAATCAGCGTGGACTCATAGGTATGACTAGGTTGGTCAGTTGCCCATATCGGTATGGCAGTTAGATTTGCTCCTGGGCTAAGTTAGACTACTTTTTTAAATAGGTTAGGGTGGTTCAATAACCTAGTTGACTTGCTATTAATTGGATATGGCTGAAGGTGATTCCACTAGTGGTCGACAAACCCTTCTGGATAAGGCCTTTAAGATCCAAGAGGACCAGATCGAGCTTGCACGTTCTTTGACCGACTTCGGTTGTGAGAATATTACTTCTATGTACCCACTGCTTGTAGACTGGCCTAATAATCCTCTGACCGGCTACTTTGCCTGATCGCTTGCTTACATGAAGATCGGGGTGACCCTCCCTCTATACCTATTCTTTATCAAATTTTTAAATGCACATCAATTGGTGCTGGGTCAACTGGTTCGGAACAATTACAAGCTTCCGGCTAGGCTTTACATTATTTGCTGCAAGCTGAATCTTCCCGAGACTGATCCTACACTTATCTGTTTGGTTTTCAAGCTCTACCGGTAAATAAAAACCAAACCAGCCGCTTACCACCACCTTCAAGGAAACAAAGCACCACTTGATCTATGGCCTCCTAAGCAAGGCATCGACCTATAAAGACCAATTCTTTTTCGTTCCTAAGACCGTTAACCTAGTCCTTGAAACCCGAGTCTTTAGCATTCCTTGTAATTTTTTCTTAACTCGTAGAAGAATTCTTTGATGTTGATCTCTTAATATTCATTTTTTGGTGCACTAACCCATACCGGGACTGGGGTAAGTCCTACCACATACAGAGCAATCTTTACCAAATCAAGGTGATCGAGGAAATGGCTAGGAACCTGGCAATGATTTTTAATGATGAGAACCTTCATCGGTTTGGATTATTAGTCCCAAGGCAAACCATGGGCAGAGGAGCTGCCATGACGAGAACTCCCACGTTTGACCAGAAAGGCCTACTGGTATCGCGTTTAAGGAGGAGGGGTATGGGTACGAGAGGTGAAGTAGATGACGAGGAAGAGACCAGCAAGTTAGATTCTAGCTGAGGCCAAGGGGATAATTAGGGTGAGTGGGATTTTTTGGACCCAACCCTCTTAGAGGATGTCGTGGTCCCCAATCATAATAGATTGGTCATCCGATTACATTAGCTCGTCAGAGACACCCGAGACGGAAGGGACAGATGAAGGCTCCTTCTTTAGGTACCCCTTTGCCTGGATCTCTCCAAAACAAGTAACCCAAAACATGCCCCTTAAGATACATAGCCTTCAGGGGCACAACTTAGCAGTAGTATCATGGGGTCTCCCTCCTCGCCTATCACTAGGAGGCAACGGGGTGACTAATAAGGAGAGGGTAACTTAGCTTCATACTGTTTCTCTTCTAGTTCCTTCTTTTATTTTCTCTGGCTTGTGCTTGTGATTTTTGTAGTGGTCCATTTGAGCCTTGGTCCCGCTCTTGATGCTGCCACTTCGTAGGGCACCTATGCAGGAAGCCATGTAGTACAATCCTGCACCAACACTACCCAAGCACAAAAAGCTAACCCCAGCAACCTTCCAAATACACTGACCGATTACCGACCACCCAAGGGGAGGGGCCTATTTTCTCGCTAACTGACCTGACATTGAATGATGAGGCGATGACCGAAAGGGACTGAAGGGAAAAGGAGGCATATTAATGGAGGTCGTTGAGCCGAAGAGCTCTAGGAGTGGTCTAGAATACAGATTCTCTGAGGGGGTGGATGTGATTATGACCTGATTGGGGAAGGAAGAGCTTGAGGTGGTGGGGTCGACTACTTGAGGTGCTTAAGGCAGATGACGGCCTTCAAATGCTGGCGCATGTGATGTTCAAGGTGGCATCGGAGTCCGAACATAACAAGCGTCAGGCCTGTCGAGCTAGGAGACTCATCCCTTGGATGAAGTCCTCAACTCTTAGCTTTCAAAATCATATTGAGTAAGAATCTTCATACTTCGTAAATTTTTCTTTCTTTCTATGGCTTAGATCTTGAACTACTTATTATGTAGGTTGCAATATGAGCCTATTGCATACATTTGGATCTAACAAAGCTAACTAAAACTGAAGGAGGAGAAGACCGTGCGTTAGCAGGTGAAGTGGAGAGGGATGAATTATAGATAAGGGTTCAGGATAATGAGAGGAGGGAGGAGGATTTCGAGTGAATGGCTATGCTAGCAAAGGGAGTCTAAAGCATGGTTGAGCAGGCTAGTGACCCCGCTATTAATGTTCGACCCAAAGAGAAGAGGATGTTTGAGGATGAGCTCCTACAGATGAGGATGGACCTGGAGGAGAGTCACAACAAGGCATACTTGCTAAGGAAGAAGTTGCAGCAACACATGCAATGTGTGACCCAACATTAGATCATGAAGGAGAAAATGTCCTGAATGAGTAGTGGAAGGAGAAGATGGCTAGGATGTTAAAGTCTATCTTTTCAACCAACTACCATCTTCCATTATTGGTTCCCTTCATTACCCTAGCATAGTCTGTAGAGGTCGGTACTGAGGTTGCGGTAGAGATGGCGACGTCCGAGGTAGTCCCCCGGTAGTTCTCATCCAAGAGCAGATTGTCTCCCTAATGGAAGGGCCAAGCGGACCCTCTGCACCTGATCTCCCGCTAATAGACATGAAGTTGGTTTATGATGAGACTTCCATGTTGTGGGGGTTCTCCCTCCCCCTAAGCTGTTGAATTGGTCATCCATTTGTCTTTTTGGATGATGTATCAGTCGAGTTGTAACCGTATTTGTAAACGTTGAACATTACTATTTTCTTTTGTGTTGAAAATTGCCACTGCTGATTAGTTTTTCTATTTGAATTGTCTATGATTGCTTCACATTCCTTTTTCTAATGATTGTGCATATTTGAATGCATATTGATATGCCCCCCATGCTTACTTTTTACAATTCAAGGTCGGTCGGCTCTGATGCCCTTGGTGTTTATTTAAGTAAACATGTGGGCATATTATGCACAAGATAACATAAGAAAATATGACGAGGACAAAGATTATTTAAGGAAAGTAAAACTTATCTTTCAATAAAGTTGACAGCTATCATATTTGCATGACGTGTGCGAGCTATTGGCGGGCGCCTTTGACTGGTCGCTCGGTACTTAGGGAAGTGTTGATTGATTGGTGCAATCTCTCAAAGCAATGTTACGAGCGCTTGGGTTGGGATTACAACGTGGGTAACTGCACCACTAGGGCGCCAGTGTATCGTCCCACTAAGGGGAAATAACATCACGAGTGAACAAATCGATGCCCTACTAGGGTGGTCTTGCGGTTGGTTCGTCGATGCCTTTGGTGAGAAAAGAAGCATTGAGTGGCTTGTGCATCCCCACGGACCAACACTATGGATGCCTATTTTGGAGTTACAGCATGGGCAACTGTACCTCCAAGGCACCAGTGCCCCATCCCACCAGGGGGACGGGAACCATCATAAGCGAACAAATCGGGATCACTATGGGGATGGTTTCACCATCGGTTCATTAATGCCTCCTATAAGGAAGAAACCATTGAGTGGTTGCGCATCCCCATAGAGCAACACTATAGATGTCAGATTTAGAGTTACAATATGGGTAGCTGTGCCTCTAGGGCACCTATGCCATACCCCACCAGGGAAACGGGGAGCATCATTGGAGAACAAATTAGGACCATAATAGGGGTGGTCTCGCCATTCATTCGTCAATGCCTCCACCGAGGAAGGAAGTGTTAAGTGGCTTGCGCATCCCAATAAAGCAGCACTATGCTACGGATGCCTAGTTAGGAGTTACACCATGGGTAATTGTGCCTCCAGGGCACCAATGCCATATCTCACGAGGGAGACAGGCAGCATCACAGGTGAACGAATCGGGATCACCACGAGGGTGGTTTCACCATCAGTTCGTCAATGCCTCCAATTAGAAAGGAAGCATCGAGTGGCTAGCGTGTCTCTATGGAGCAGTTTCTTAGTCATTCCTCGATGGAAGAGGTGGGTTTTCGGCCCGACCCCTTCGAGTACTGATGTTGTGGGGCACCCCAGCGATGGTGGAAAGCGTTGAAAAGCTTGTTCCAGTTGATTAATTTTGTTAGATCAAGAATGTTCCAATGGTGTCATGTTCACATCCCACATACTAAACTAGGTGTGATACAAGTCACATTGCCATATAACCATGGCAATACTTCACATCCTTGTAATAACAACGTAAAACTATTATATATAATATGCCTGGAGGCGATGTAGGTTCCATGCGTGGGACACGTTGGAGCTATCGGGATTTGAGATGTGGTATGTGCCATTAGCGAGCGCAACAATGATTGCATATGGGCCTTCCCAGTTCGACCCTAGGACTCCCTCGGTTAAATCCTTGGTGTTGGAAAAGACAAGATGCAAATCCAAAGTCTCCGACTTTGAACAAATGGAGCTTTACCCTTGTGTTATAGTGCTTAGTTATCTTTCTCATGTACACTTCCATCCGTAGTTCGACTTGTGGTCTCTTTTCTTTCAACCCATCGAGTCCGAGCTCGAGTAACTCTCCATTTTGTACAGGGCTGTTGGTGAGGCGCCTTAGAGATTGTATGTCCACCTCAGCAGGTAGCATAGCTTCATACCTATAAGCCAGAGAGAAAGTGGAGTTTCCATTTGAAGTGCGGCTGCTAATGTGGTACGATGAGAGTACAAGTGGCAAATCTTCAGCCTAAACTCCCTTCACCTTTATGAGGCTCCTCTTCAATGTTGCCATGATGGTTTTGTTCATGGCCTCAACATGCCAATTGGCCTGGGGATGGAAGACTGAGGATAATCACTTCTCTATTTCATTCCAATCACAATACCCTTAGAACAGTCCACTATCAAAATATGTACCATTATCGGTTATGATCTTCTGTAGGAGTCTGAATTGGTTAACGATGTTCTTAATCACAAAGTTAAGGATTTTGGGTATGGTAACCCTAGTAAGAGCCTCCACCTCGACCACTTCATGAAGTAGTCGATAATGTATGGCATGGTTGTATCCGCCCTTAGCGTCCGGCAGCTTGTCGATCAAGTCTATTCTCCAAGTATCAAATGGCAAGGAGGACATCATAGGGATCAAGAGATTTGAGGAGGCTCTCAAGATCTTATAAACCTTTGTCATCAATTGCACTTATTAACATAACTCATCACGCCTTTGATCATGGTTGGCCAGTAATACCCTTGATAGGTAGCTTTCTTTGCCCGGCTTTCTCCCCCGGTGTGATCTCCATAAAAACCTTCATGTGATTCCTTCAATATGTGGTCGGCCTCTTCACTAGTCATGTATTTTTGGAAGGAAGTTGAGTATTCCCTTCAATACAACTTTTCATCCGTGACTATTTAGTGGGGTGCCTGGTGTAGGATCCTTTGGGCTTTTCCTTTCAATGGGCAGGTTGTCGTTTGTAAGATACTTCATCAGTGGGGTCATCCAAGAGTCGGGGCTGGCTTCATCGATTTCCATGGTGGTTTCCCCTGGCTCGAAAGAGAGGGTTAGTCATACCTCCATTATAACCCAGGGGATGTTTTCTCTAGGATTGCTAGCCGCCTTGGTCAACTGGTCAGACTTGGTATTTCTCTCTTAGGGAATCTACTCTACTTGAAACTTGTAAAGGTGTAGATGAGCTTCTTGGCTTCTTTCACATAGAGGGCCAATGCCTTGCCTTTGACCTAGAAGTGTTCCTCAACCTGATTGACAATTAATGACAAGTCATTGAAAATCTGTAATGATTCCACCCATAGCCATCTGGAGATCGGCCAGGATGGCTTCATATTCAACTTCATTATTTATGGCCTTGAAGCCAAGATGGACGGTAAAGGAAGCTCTTTACCATCAGGCACAACCAACACCATTCTATCCTCCACACCTTTCTTGTTAGATGTGTCATCAACATAGAGTTTCCACGAGGGAAAATTGTTTGCCACCACTCATTGCCAGTATCCGAGTTGGATCACTCTAATATGAAATCAGTCATAGCTTAGCCCTTGATTAAGGTGCGAGGGTGGAAGGTGATGTGATGTTATCCAAGTTCCACAAACCATTTCAATAATCGACCCACTACTTCGAGTTGGCTCAATACCTACTTTAATAGATGATTGGTGAGAACCTTGATGAGGTGAGCTTGGAAATACAACTGTAGACGTCGGGTAGCCATGATTAGGCAGTAGGCCATCTTCTATGACCTGAAATATCTTGTTTTTGGCCCCATTAAGCTTACATAGTAGATGGGCCACTGTACTTTTTCTTTGTCACAGATCAAAGTGGTGCAGACTGCATGATCAATCATCGTAAGATATTAGTCCTCCCCATCAACAAGCTTTGGAAGCACGGAGATGTAATCAGGTGTCTCATCAACTCTTCAAAGGCTTTGGTGCAATTTTCACTCCACACAAATGACTTCCCTTTCTTAATGAGGTCAAAGAAGGGTACATAGTGGTTTGCACCTTTCGAAACAAGGCGATTGTGCATTAGGATCATTCTGTTTAGACTCTACACTTGCTTGACTGTGCGTAGTATTTGCATCTCTTGGATTGCCTAAATATTATTAGGATTTGCCTTGATGCCCTTGGAGCTCACCACAAAGCCAAGGAACTTTCCAAATCACACTGCGAAAGAACACTTACTGAGGTTGTGTTTTAGGTTGTATTTGCCGAGGATGCCAAAAGTCTTGGCCAAATCCCTCACATGCCACCCTGTCCTTTCAAACTTAACAAGCATGTCATCTACATATACCTCCATTGATATGCCAATTTACTGGGTATGCATTTGATTGACGAGCCATTGATATATAGCGCTAGCATTGCAAAGGCTAAATAGAATGGCCCGATAGCAGTAGAATCCAATGTTGGTGATGAATGAGATATACTCTTAGTCCATTCCGTGCATGGCAATTTGGTAATACCTAGAGTAGGCATCCATGAATGTGAGTAGCTCATGTCCGCTAGTTACATCAATGAGTCGGTCGATGTGTGGCAAAGGAAAACTGCCATTAGGGCAAACTTGTTGAGATATGTGAAGTAGATACAAGTCCTCTGGGCCCGCATTACATTTACGGATGCATACCAGGTTGGCTACCCAAATAGTTTACGTCGTCTCATAGACAAAATTGTTCGCAAAATTTTCTCCACTTCCTCTTTGAGTGCTTTATATCGCTCAGGGTTAAGTGGTCAGCACTTCTGACAAACAGAGTGAGCCATCAGACCAATGTTGAGGGCGAGGAATGTAATCGAGAGATTAATGCCAATAATGTCAGCATGCCCCCCAAAAACACATCTTTTCTCTTCCTTGGGAAAAAAATCAGTTCATCTTTTACTTCCGGGCTCAACACTTTGCCTATATGGACGACCTTGCCGGGATCGTCATTGTCAATTGATACCACTTCAACCAGTGTAGCTGGCCCACCTTCATGGCTGGAATCACCCATTCGGGGATCAAGCGGATCATCATTATCATTTTTAGCACTCTCCTCCAAGTCACACTGGTCCAGCATGTATATTATGCATTCAACAATATCCTCGACCCGCATGGATGTCTGTGTTCCTACCAAAAGACTGAGCCTCCAACTCCTATAAATGAGTCCTATGGTGATGAAAAGGAATGAGAGGTATTGTATTCTACTCTCACGTACCAGTGGGGGTGAACCTATTCATTCCATGTAGTGATGAGTTCTTTGGTCTTGCTTGGACTGGCCAGGGAAAGATTATTTCCATCAGTTAGGTAGTCTTGACTTGGGTCGATGACCAATGCATGTTCTTCATTAACAATAGTAGGAGGACCTCGGCATGGATGGGAGCAATGAGTTGCTCGCACGTTCGCATGGGCATGCCACCGCCGAGGGTTGCCATTTCCTGCTATAACATAAGTACTCCCTTCTTCGCTTGTTGTAGGGAGATGCTGTAACAATTCCTAGGGGCTCGTTGTTGCCTCAGAAATGTCATATTCCTCCCTCGGTTGGGAATTTCATTGTCAGGCATTGGTAGGCTACTATCACATCTTTGTCCGCCAAGGCTGGCCTTCCTATTAAAATATCATATGTGTACTGATAGTCTACCATAGCGAAGTAAACTTGGATCTTTACCACTAATGGCTCCTCACCGAAAGTGAGCACATGAGAAGTAACTCCCATGAGTATTATGCCAACACCCCAGAACCCATAAATGCATAATGCACAGTGAGCAAGACTGGAGGTAGGAAGCTTCATTCTATTGAAAACATCTTTGAACACTACATTAACAAAGCTGCCCTCATCGATGAATACCCAGTGGAACTTCGTACTAACTATGCTGACTAAAATGACCATGGTGTAATGATAGAGAAAACCAACCCCTCCCTTGTCCTTTATGGTAAATTCAATACTGGTGGAGTCCTCTTTGACCTAGGGGTCCTTTAAGGCCCCGAGGTCTACTAAATGAACATAATCCCACAGCTCCCTCCTATAGCGGGCCCGAAGCCCTCAATTGCTGCTTTCCACGTGTAGACCACTACATATTGATAAGATTTTTGTATTGATTGCGGCTATACTATTATCGTCAACCCATTGAGGTAGGGTAGGTGGGTTTGGCCAAGGGTTATGCTGTTCCACTTGTTGCGTTATATACTGAACTAACAATTTTCTCGTATTAGCTGCTCTATCTCATCTTTGAGGTGCCGACACTTACTGGTCGACTGACCATTGAACTGGTGAAATTCATAATATTACCATTGCCTTAGGGATTTTCCCTCTACCTTTATCAAGAGGGGGAAGACCATTAAAATGCAACACGGCCACATGAGGTGAGATAGATAGTTTACATGTCATGGTTAAGGGTTGCATACTTATTGTACCTGGGCATAAAGTGCGCTTCATCATCGAGAAACCTTTTGTTATTTTTTACCGACCATTCTTTTGACGATTATCCTCTCTTTAGTCAGTCATGTTCCTCTAGCTTCCTTCATCATTGCTGTCGGAGATGTCTGCCTCTCCACTCTCATAATGTCGTTCACTCTTCGGAGAAATTCAGTTTGGGACGAAGCAAGCTGTTTCTTCAATTCCTTCCACATAAATGAGATCAATATTACACCCCCGAGCAGAGGGCTACTACCTGGTTATTCTTATTAGCTCCTCTCACCTCTATCAATTCCTTATAAAAATGGTTGACATACGAGCGGAGTGACTCAGTCGGATCCTGCATTATGTTTCCCAGCTAAGAGGCCATTATTATTCCTGTCTTTAACGTGAAGAAGCGGGCCTTGAAGTCAGGGCACGGTTAGGCTAATGAGTTGGAAATTTCAGTTTGAAGATGAAAGAACCAGCGGATAGCTGACGCAGTCATAGTGGATGGAAAAAGGAGGCATTTTGCATGGTTGGAGATTCGATTAACTCGGGTCATTGAGTTGAAGTTAGCGATATGATCGAACAACTCATCACTCTTGTCATACTTGTCCATGGGAGGCAAGACATACCTACAGTAAAAGTAAGTGCTTAAGATTTCTTTGGAGAATGGGTCTTTATTCTCATCATATGACCCCCCATTGTCATTAGGCTTCCTTATCTGAATCCCATGCATTTGCTGACATAGGGCGACCATTTCTTCTCGGAGGCTAAATTATGCCTATCGCGAATGATGATGACCCCTTACAAGGGAGAGACTTCTTGGCTGCCCATCTAACGTTGTAGACTTATGGCGATAATATAGGGATGGAGAATGGCGATGCCTAGCTAGAGTAGGAGATCGGCTCCTAACAACCGATGAGGATCTTGGCGAATAAGGTTGCCTTGCCTAGGATCTAGGCTGGGGTACCTCACATTAAGGTCGAAAGTGAATTGATAGTTCACTAGGCCCTAGGGCCCTGCCTTAGCCTCCACTATTGAGGCGTTCAAAACTAAGATCATGGTTTTGTCTACTATGTGTAAGAGATGGAACTCAGACTATCTTCGGGCCATTGGGGATCGATGGCATAGTGGTGGCTCTGGCTCTGGCTCTGGGACCTCATGGACGTCCTCTTGCATCGGTGTAGCAGTTTAACGACTCGACTTTTTGACCCTTGAATGTCAACACTAATACATCCACGGTATTAACGTACCGAGCACCCAAATGCTGGAAAGATGAATTGTTAGGCTAAATAAAAAAAGAAGAAATAAAATATGGAAGAAGGAACACAATATCAAAATCTCACTAGCAGAACGATAATAAATAATATCAAAGGAACGGTACAAAGGGTTACTCTGACACAGAAATTTCGAAGTTACAAAACCTAAGTACTATCATCAGCCTGGACAGTTATAACTGTATATCCTTACAAATAGTGGTATAAACAACATAGTAATGCAGTGGAAATAAGAATACAACGATATGTGAAACATCCAGCTCGTCTTCTCGAGCTCCAGAGAACATCCACGAAAAGCTGCCTTTTTCAAACTACTCGAAAGAGTACGTGAGAAATTTAGGGAAAACATATACTAAGCATCAAACATAAGTCTTGTATGAGAAACTCAAAAAATATGCGGCCAACATATAACGGTAGTTTTGAGACCGCATGGAATTCCATAACAGTTATCCCTTCAGAATAACCACAATCTAATAAGTACATAAGATGATATAATTGATAATGTCTAGGGTGTAGAATATAATTATTATAACAAAGCTCGAATGGTTACATTCAACAGCATTTTAGAGTGTACAATCAAACTCGAAAAGGAACGTTTGCATATTGGATTTTCTACAGAGATCTCTTCGAAGAAGTCGAATCTGAACTCTATGCACAAGGATCAGAAGTTACCTTCCGAACGTTGTATATCTCTAGATAAAATATGCCACAAGGAAAACATAAAGGCCCATGCCTGAACATAAACATGAACCACGTAGTACCAAATACCATCAACTCCCACGCGTAGCACCAATAAGCATACTAAAGATATGGAGTTGACAATATCCTATCGAGTGTTAGCTAAACCCCAGATTGTGCAGCCTACTCTGTCTTTAGCCATTTCCAATGTCAAGGCCATGTTCGGCATCTTTCACATGAGTCTTCATCACTCAAATAGAACACGGATCCTCAATTGGATCCCTATATCTCGAACAGATCTTGAGACCACACATGGATTCCATCATCTCGAACATATCCCCTTCAAAAAGATAGAACACGTATCTCAATGTTGAAGTGGTTTTCGATAAGTAAAACACTTACCGATCCCGGTCTCTTTAAGACTTAATCGACAAATTTGGTCATATTCAACAATAATGAGGGCGATCGCATATGGAAACCAAGTCTCGTACACTTATCACATTTTTGATATTTTCATCTTGCACTACCCTTCGATCTGAAGCCGGTAGTTTAGAACTCTATTGCTCATATCCCTACACGAACATCAGTCTTAATTCCCACAGATAGACAAGCCTACTTCATTGGCTTTTAGTGCTAAGTATACGACTAAATGCTTTCCATAAACGAGTAAACATACAATGCACGATGAAGTCATATAAAGTACGATTAAGTCACATAAGCAACTTCTAATCCATTTTGTTTAATTAGTCTTTTATTAATTAAAAGTTTTTTATTAGTAAAACTTCTTTTACCTAATAAAACATTGTTTATCAATTTCTACTATTCATTTTTACTCTTTTAATACTTCAAAAAGTAATATATACTTATCTCAAATGGTATATGTATATTCATAAATCATTTACAAGGTTTCTTACTTAAAACCTTTGTTTTTTCTGTTTTTTCCTAAAAGATACCTTACTTATAATTTCTTTCCAAAATATCCATTTTAAGGATCTAAGTACTTTCACAAATCCATTCAAAAGATTTAAGCCTAATGTTATTCAAATATGGTCACTACAAACCCAAAATATTTCACTTATGCTTATCTTTAAAGCATTCTTTTAAAGATCTATTTACATTCATAAGTATAATAAAAAAGGATTAAAGACAAACGTTATTAACACATTGTCACAACAAACCCAAAACCATTTCCATACTTATATCATCTTTAAAACATTCTTTTTAAAGATCCGAGTTAATAATATTTGGTTAAGTCCAATGGTCGATCAATCGACTATCTAGTTAAAACAATTGCTTATGCAAATCAATGTTCGTATACTTAAATCATTTCTGACATTTAAACTTATACTATTCCTTGCCTAAGAGTGAAGCCAAGTAAGTTAGAGCACTGGTTGCATCAAAACCTTATCTAGACACTTCATTCTTGAATCTCACAAATAGATAAGTCTACTTATCAGCTTTTAGTGTTAGGTATAGTATTAATAACTTCCATAAAGAAGTAATAAACAACATGATTAACCCATTTCCAACATTCCTGACTTTACTATTCCTTGTTCAAGAGGGAAGCCGGTATGTTAGAGCTCTATTGCTCCATCTCTACTCGGCATCAATCTTAACTCTCATAAATAGATAACC
Source organism: Allium fistulosum (assembly GCA_030737815.1). Taxonomy (NCBI): domain Eukaryota; kingdom Viridiplantae; phylum Streptophyta; class Magnoliopsida; order Asparagales; family Amaryllidaceae; genus Allium; species Allium fistulosum. The sequence continues at coordinate 1,534,320,838 of CM060902.1, forward strand.
CTACCTCGTCGGCTTTTAGTGCTAAGAAAAGTTAATTACCTTTTAAACAAATAAGTAAACAACAAGATTAACATGTTTCTGACATTCCAACTTAACTATTCCTCATTCAAGAGGGAAGTTTGATAGGTTAGAGCTCTATTGCTCAAATCCCTACTCGACATCAATCTTAACTCTCAGAAATAGAGAAGTCTACCTCGTCGACTTTTAGTGTTAAGCCTAGTCAATTACCTTTTTCGAAACTTATATATACTTTAAAAATACTTGTAAATAGATTTTAAATGTCTATGTAAAATATTACTTGAAAATAACTAATTCATAATTTGATGAAAAACATGTTTATATTAAAAAAAACCTCTTTACTTTGAATATACATATATAATTATTAAAAATATATTTAAATTTCAAACCAACTTTAAAATACTTAAAATGGATTAGAAAACATCTTTAAAACGATTATAGAAAAATACTAAATTTAAATATCATTTTTAAATACTTAAAACCATAAGCGACTTACTATAGTATTTATAAATGTTGTTAAAAGCCTTTGTAAAAGAACACAATGAAAAACATGATCTTTACGACTAATCTTAACCACTTTAACAAATGATTTTAGACTTGAAATTTTTATAGTAAATACTACACTTAGGGTACTTAAAAACCATGGAAAATAACGCCTAAGAATACCATCATTTATTAATAAAATTCCCGAAAACATGTTATATCTATAAACTGTATTTATAACCTCCTTTTTGTTCTAAGTTTCACAACTTGGGTTCACCATTTCTATAACTTTTCAAACTATTTCTTTATTGTCCAATGCACCAAAATATGTGTAGAGAACAACCAAATCAAATTATCCTAAGTTAAGATCATAAATATCCAATTTACACAAGTTAAAGTTAAGGGATATCGAAGTGCACTTATAATGACTATTCTCGCTTCAAACACTTTCAAACATACTTCAATCCAGTACACAAGCCAAACAACCATTTAAAAATCAAGATAAGGCCATTCTACATGTTTAAAAGGATAATAAAAGAGATGTTATACAATAAAAAGTTGTCATTTTCCTTCAAAAGCAAGAGGAGTCCAAAGTTTATAACTTTACTTAGTTTATATCACTTTAACTTTATAATTCAAACACAATGTATATATATAGAATATATGCAAACAAGGTAGTGATATAACTCACTTAGATCCAAGCCAAACACATGATCAAGCCACAAGAATTAAAGAACCACCTCGAGCTATCACCAAACTACTAAATATCCAACCTTTAGCACTTCCAAACCAAGGCAACACCTCCCCTCCCCTTCCATTGCTCACGGCCCATTCAAGATCCTCCCTTCTCCTTCACTTTACTTCCACTTTGATTTTAGATGTAAGCTTCCTTGGTTGTTCTAACACGTTGATGAAAGTTTGGAAGATGTTCGGACGGCTAAATGTCTATCGAGTTAGAAATTAGCCGAACGAATTTTGAAATAAAATTAACCGCAAGCGCACGACATACAATTGTTAGTATGTGGCGAGTACGGGTCGATCCACAGGGAATTGTTGATTTTAAATTTCCTATTCAATCAAATTATACCAAAGTCGAAAGTGTGATTAGCTAAAAATGTAAAAAAAACTAACAAAAGAAAATTGATAAAAATATGAGAGTGTTAAACAATTTAGAGGTAATTTCTACTCTCTAGATCACATAAATCAACAAAATGAAGTTATGGTCTCTCTTTTGATCATTAGTGAGATTAATTGATGTGCTTATCATAAGTATGGTATATTTGTGCTATTAATTAGCCCAATATAAACCATCAAACTATAACACAACCACTAATACACATTTAATTCTCATGAAATATGACAACAAAGTTGAAAGCAAAATCTATTTTAAGCATAACCTATTAACTATTGTTTAGAAATATAGGTCATCAAATTTTAATTTCAACATCCGCTTCTTTGCCATAATCATATATAGATGAAGAGGCAATTTGTGATTCATATGACTAAACATAGCCAATTTGTTTTGAACAACATAAGCTATCAAACTCAATACTAAACACAAAATTACATAAACATCATTTTTCCATGAAGCACAAAAAGAGAACATAAACATCAAAATGTTGCATCTACATACTAGAGAGCTTCATTACCCCTAAATTGAAGGGATTAGGCTCTCATATTTGTTATCAAATCAACAAATGTAGCTTGCAACATGGAATAAAAAAAGAAGAAAAAGAGAGCAAAATGAAAAGAAAAACTAATCTACTTGCATAAATAAATAAATCTACACTGCTAACATGAAAGGAAATAAACAAGGAAAAGAAAAGAACATATATTAACTTGCATAAAAGAAAAGTACATAAAAGAAATGGCTAAGTAGCCATGCAAAGAAGGAGAGCTCTCATTTTATTTCTAAGGTAAAAACTAAAGAGAAGAGAGTCTAAAGAAGAGGAGACTAATTACATGAAGATAAGGGGTATTTATACATGTATGAAACCCTAATCCACTTTTTTGGGGAATGCCCAAAATACCCTCTTAGGAAGTGTGGAGGCCAAGTAATCATTAGCATAAAATAATCATCATTTAGATGTGCATGAAGCTTTAAACTCTATTAGCATGCGCATTAGCCTCTAATTTGTACATGAAGGTATGTGGGTAGGTGGGATCATCCATGATCCATGAAATGAATTATTTCCATCTCCATTCCTTTGTATTCACTCTTGTGCATGCATATATCTTCATGAAGCAACTTTTATTCGAATTTAAATTCCTACAAAATAACATAGAAATTTTCAGTTAAATTTTAGAAAATTAATATATGCACAAAAATGACCGTTTTGCCCATCGATGAAGATGAATATGTTACGATTAGAAATAATTTGAATTTTGGTTTAAACATGTTAAAATACCCAATATGATCATTTATTTAATTTAAATAGATTAAATATGGTGGTAAAGATATGCACATTTACGTGCACATCAAATACCCCCACACTTATTTTTTTATTCGTCATCGAATAAAGAAAAGCTAAGATAAATCCATTTTCGTAGGGAGTACGATTGCATTGAGCGTATGCAACAAGCCGTTAAACCTCTGGGTGTCCCCAGTAGGACGAGTGTTGTCTCGTGAGGGTTTTAAGTGGATACTACCCACAAAATCCAAATGCGAAGTGAAAATTCCTAAATGCAAGACTTATTTACAATGAGATGAATGCAAGTTCTTAAAAATATTTACAAATAGAGGATTTACTTTTAAATTGACAAAAATAAGTTAAATATAGGTTTTGGTTATTATCAAGAAATTTAAGACTTTTACTCGTCAAAATTTCCAACAAAAATCAAGTTATCATAACAAATAGACAATAGTTTAACTCATTGTTTTAGTTGTAACAAAGTGTAACCATGAAATAGATCCTTAGTTGATTATCAAAGTTTATCAAAGTGGTATTTTCATTTATTTTCAATAACAAGTCAAATCAAATAAGTTAAAATAGTGCTTGGATTTTATTTGCTTACTCTCTTTACTTTTTTTGAATTTTTTTTATATTTACAATATTTACATATGCCTAACTCAGATAAACTGAGACCAGATATATTACCCGTGCACTACCTTGCGGACTTATGTGAGGGGAATACAGAGCGTGGTGAGTGAACACACAAGTGTGAACACTTATCGACTATAGGCGTTATTAATAAAAGAATTTTTTTATGTACACACACCTAACTCAGATAAATTGAGGCCAGATATACTGATCGTGCACGGACTTTCGGGCTTACGTGAGAAGGGTATAGAGCATGGCGAGTGAACACACAAGTGTGAACACATGACTTTAGGTGTTAATAAAAAATTATATACATATATACAAATATATATTTTTTGTTTGTTTTTTGTTTTTTTTTGAAGAGAGAGTTTTGCAAAATCATCTTAGCACCATTTAACTTAGAAGACAAAAAAAATGTTATAACCTTTTATTTGAATTCACCACTTTTTAAAACAAAGATTTTCAATTAGGATATTTCATAATTAACACGTATGAACCTTCATATATACTAGGTAAACCGTCATTATTTGTAATTAAACTTCATTTTTATTTTTGTTGAGACAAATAAAATTTCAAAAATTTCTCTTTAATTAACCAAAACCATAAATTTATCCTATAGTGTTTCTTTAAAAATAAATCAAAATGTTAAAAACAAAAATTTGTTTTTGAAATTTTTTTTTTTGAGTTTTGGAAGAAAAATGAAAAATTAATCATGAAAAATCAAAAAGAAGATGAGTCTCCACCCACACTTGCTTTTGATTGTGTCCCCACAGTCAACCCAAGTGAAAGGAGAAAAATAAAAATAAAAATGACCTTTATTTATATGAAAATGAACGGTATTTACACGAGATCAGAAAGTATATCGTCAAAAAGTAAATGAAAGGGTCTTCCAAAGACCGATTCATTTGTCTCGTCAAGTATATGAGACACAGCTTAAGCTCGAAAAACCAAACCATAAATGATTTCAAAGTTGAATATTGATTTGGGAAAACGAATGTCGTTTTATTAAAAATCTTACGAGTTGTTTCCTTTTCGATGATTTTCAGGGTTGATAAAACGATTGTTTGAAGTTCAATTTTATCTTCACCAAATTGAAATTCAAGTTTATCACTGAAAACTTCTTTAAAATTATCGATTTCAAAATCAAAATGGTGATTTAAATCTTTCCCTTCAGAACTCGACAACTTATCATCGAAAAGTCCAAAAAATTCATGTTCATTGAATTCGTCTTCCTTTATTGAATTATCAACAACTTCATTGTATGTGCCAAGTTTAAAATCCAAAGTTGTTTGTTCAAATTTTGAAAATCAGAAAAAGGAAGATCGAGTTTTAAATCGAGTTTCTCGCCCTCAAAAGAATTGAATTCCATTTCAATTACCATCTTTTCAACAACTTCGTTAAGATTGTCGTTTTCAATTTCGAAAGTTGTTATTTGAAAATCATTGATTTGGGTAAAAGATGGATTATCACTCGACTCTTCACACGTTGGGAGATTTTGTTTCTCATGAAATTTTTTGTAGGTTTCACGCAACAAATCCTCATAATCTTTTTCCATTTGCTCAACTAAATCAAATTCATGATTATTAATTTGAGAATTTTCAGTTTGAATTTGTTAAGAACATAAATTTTCACTTGCATTATAGTCGAGATTATTCCCATTGCCAAAATTATTTGAAAAGTGGTTCACATTTTCATTTTGAAATTGGTTTTGGAGTTCGAAGTTGTATTGGCATGAGTTATAATCGAAATCATTTGAATTTTGAATTGAATTCAAATATTGAAATCCTTGACTCGAGTTATTACACAAATATGAATTACACAAATCATTTAACTCTTGATTTTGTTGTGTAGAGAGTTCAAGTAAAGATAAAATGCTATTTTCAAGAGTCGAGGATTGGTCATTGTTTTAAAAACTTTGTTGTTCAAAATTCGAATTGTTTATACAATAGTTGTCGTTAAAATATCCGTACGAATTTGGAGTGAAATTATATGGATTATGTTGATTTTCACAACTATTGCAAAATTCATGTGAGTAAGGAAATTCGGACATTTTCAAGATTTTTTTTTTTGGTTTTTTTTATAAAAGAAAAATATTTACAAATAGAATTTACTTTTTTCAAAATGGAAAATTGATTTTTGTTTTTCAATTTTTTTTGTTTTTGAAAAGGTTTTATATTTTTTTTGGATTTTTGTTTTTCTAATTTTTTTTGGATTTTTGAAATTTCAAAGGAAAATGATTTACAAATTTCAAAGAAAAAGAAAAGGAATATTTACAATTTTGTTTAGTTTTGGATTTTTGAAGTATTTTTTGTTTTTAAATATGCATGAACTAATGCAACTAAATGAATGCAATGGTCTAATTACAAATTATTTATCCTAAGTTAACCTAAAATTGTATAATCACACTTTGTCTTAAATCAACAAGATAGTTCTCAGCCAGGTAACGGACATGATTTATCGGTGCACCACGAATCACCGTAGCAATGCAGCCGAAGGTTTAAGTACCTTCAAAGGAATTACCAGTATGATATTTATGAATCACCGTAATATTTATAAATGGTTATTGCTCTGTCATAGCCTAGAAACCAAGAAATTAAATTGTTCAAAGAAGAAAAATTGTCAAAATACAATTAAGTGTTATCTAACATGTTATTATTAATAAAAATTCTAGGATGAAATGCAAAGCAGAAATTAAACGTGTATTAACAATGCAGCCACGAATGAATTTTTTTTTTTTGGTTTTTGAAAAATTTATTTTAAATGCAAGCAAACAACAATGCAAGACAAATAAAAACAATATATAGGAGTTAAAAGCAGCAAATTTTATAAGCAAGCAAGTAGTTATTTTTTTGGCAAGCTAGCGAGGCAAGCAACTCTTCCAATCTGCTTTGGCAACCTGAAAATAAAAACAAGAAATATATAAAGTTTTTTTTATAATCAAAAAAAGAAACTAAAACAAAACAAATTTAAGATTAATTTTTTTTAAAGGAAGCAAACCCCTTTTTTTACTCAAAACGGAGGATGACAAAAGTGAACAAATCACAACACAACCAAACTCAAAAAAAAGAAAATTGTAATCAAGGAAAAGAAACTTGCAAACAAAACAGGAAAGTTGTAGAATTGTAAACAAAACAGAAAATTTTATTTACTTATTATTATTATTTTGGAAAAAAAAATAAGAACCCTTATCTTTTTTATTTATTAACCCGACCCACTCTTCCTTTTTTTTTTAGCTCGGCCCAACAAGATAAACTCACAATTTTACTAAACTAAAGAAATGAAACCAACCCACTGTTAAACTATACTCAAAGAAAAGCACGTTTACTTCCCAGCCTTTGCTTCTCTTTCAATTAAAATTCGACTTCCCCAAAATCAAAAAAATCAAAAAGCGATTTCTCTTAGTTTATGAAACAAAACTTGTTCTAAGCGATTTCAGGTGGCAGAGGAGCCGTTCGAAGTGATTGCGGAGAAGTTGATTTTCAGTTGAAGTTGTGAGAGTGGGTATTGTCGAATTGGGAATAGGTGAAGTGGTGAAGTAGAAGGAATTGCAACTTGCGTTCGAAGAGGTATGTTGTTTGGTTCAATCTGGGTTTGAGTTTCAGGGTTGTTGCAGTGTGTAAATTGACTGGTGGTTGGGAAGTGTTGAAGTGGTCGGAGCTGTAGTTGTAGATGTACTGTGACTGGAGTGTAGCTGCTGTTGCTGTGTTCTGTGAAATGAGGCAGGTTGTATTATGAAGTGTGCTCGATGGGTTTGTATTTGCAGGCAAGTTTGGATGTGTTTCAGCAGTAATCAGAGAAACAATGCATCAGTGATTGTTGTTGTGGGTGATGAAATTGTAAGGACATTTTGTGGCTGATGGAGAGTATGCAAGCAGTTTTGAGAGGAAATGCACTGTTATTTTGGGCCTGGTCGTTTGGTGGTTTGTATGTGTGTTAATTGGCAGTGACAGTTGAAGGGTATCCAATGGTTTTGGAGCTGGTTGGTGAGGGTTGCCGTGGCAGGGGAAGTCGATGGTTTCAGCAAGTATGTAGTTGTCGATGATGGTTGTACGGGTGTGAAGATGGTTGCTGCTGATTACTGAAGTGCTTGACTGGGGATGGAAGGCACTGGTGGTTGTATTTGTATGTGGTCTGTTGTTCAAGGAAGATGTTGTGGTTATGTTGTAATGCAAATGACAAGGGATATGTTTGTGAATAGCAGTAGTCGAGTGGGAGGATGGAAATGCAATGGTGGAAGAGGAAGTGCGGGTATTGGAAGCAGGCAGGCAAGTTGTAATGATAGTGAATGTGGCTGTGGTCTTGGCAAGGAAGTTGAACTAAAGGGAAAGAGCAGTGGCAGGTAGTTGGTTATGTCGGAGGGGTTGATTGTGGTGTAAGTTGTTGATGGTATGTTTGTTAGGCAGTGAAGATGTAAGAGATAAAGAGTGAAGTGTCGAAGCAGCAGTTTTGGTGATGGAATGACTGTTCGAGATTGGATTGCAAGCTTGCAATTGACGTTTTGGTGACTACGGCAGTAGGAGTGTTGGGTATGATGGATGATGGTGGTAGTAGAGATGTGGTTTAATCAGGTGGTGACTATCGGTTTTTTTTTTGTGTCGGAGTTTGCTCCAGGAGTGGATGTAGTTGTTTAAGGCAGTTTGTATGGGAGTTGTTCAATTGCAGCGATTGCTTGTGAAGAAATGTGGTCAGTAGGCTGTGAGGCAGTGAATATGAGGCAGGAAGTGGATGGAGTAAGAAGTGGATGCTTGCTGGATTGTCGAGAGGAGGAAGTATTGTCGATGTATGCTGCTGTATGGAATGGTTGTTGTATGGAATGGCTTAACTGAAGTGATGATTAATTGAATTGCAGTTTTTGTTTGTGCAGTAATGCACAATTGTGCACAGATATGGTAGTTGTAATGTTTGAACCAGCAGATTGGTGGAAGTGTGAAATGTTTGAAGAGAAGCTTTTATGAAATGTATATAAAAGAAAAAAATGAGCACTTGTAAATATATGAAGAATTGAAATAATTATTTTTTGGTTTTTGAAATGAAATTATGATGTGTTTTTTTAACAGGATATGCAATGCAAATAAAAAAAAACAAGAAAATAACACACGCACTAAAATGCAAACAAAAATCACACAAGCACACAACACATTTTTTTAAATGTAAACAAACACACAAAATATAAACACACAAAAATCAAACAACAACTAATTCGAAGAATAGAAAATTAAAATCAAAACTATTCCCTGGCAACGGCGCCAAAAACTTGTTCGAACGGCTAAATGCTATCGAGTTAGAAATTAGCCGAACGAATTTTGAAATAAAATTAACCATAAGCACACGGCGTACAATTGTTAGTACGTAGCGAGTACGGGTCGATCTGTAGGGCTATTCAATCAAATTATACCAAAGTCGAAAGTGTGATTAGCTAAAAATGTAAAAAAAACTAACAAAAGAAAATTGATAAAAATATGAGAGTGCTAAACAATTTAGAGGTAATTTCTACTCTCTAGATCACATAAATCAACAAAATGAAGTTATGATCTCTCTTTTGGTCAATAGTGAGATTAGTTGATGTGCTTATCATAAGTATGATATATTTGTGCTATTAATTAGCCCAATATAAACCATCAAACTATAACACAACCACTAATACACATTTAATTCTCATGAAATGTGACAATAAAGTTGAAAGCAAAATCTATTTTAAGAATGGCCTATTAACTATTGTTTAGAAATATAGGCCATCAAATTTTAATTTCAACATTCACTTCTTTGCCATAATCATATATAGATGAAGAGGCAATTTGTGATTCATATGACTAAGCATAGCCTATTTGTTTTGAACAACATAAGCTATCAACTCAATACTAAACATAAAATTACATAAACATTATTTTTCCATGAAGCACAAAAAGAGAACATAAACATCAAAATGTTGCATCTACATACTAAAGAGCTTCATTACCCCTAAATTGAAGGGATTAGGCTCTCATATTTGTTATCAAATCAACAAATGTAGCTTGCAACATGGAATAAACAAGAAGAAAAAGAGAGCAAAATGAAAAGAAAAACTAGTCTACTTGCATAAATAAATAAATCTACACTGCTAACATGAAAGGAAATAAACAAGTAAAGGAAAAGAACATGTATTAATTTGCATAAAAGAAAAGTACATAAAAGAAATGGCTAAGTAGCCATGAAAAGAATGAGAGCTTTCATTTTATTTCTAAGGTAAAAGCTAAAGAGAAGAGAGCCTAAAGAAGATGAGACTAATTACATGAAGATAAGGGGTATTTATACATGTATGAAACCATAATCCACTTTTTTGGGAAATGCCCAAAATACCCTCTTAGAAAGTGTGGAGGCCAAGTAATCATTAGCATCAAATAATCATCATTTAGATGTGCATGAAGCTTTGAACTCTATTAGCATATGCATTAGCCTCTAATTTGTACATAAAAGTATGTGGGTAGGTGGGGTTCTCCATAATCCATGAAATGAATTATTTCCATCTTCATTCCTTTGTATTCACTCTTGTGCATGCATATATCTTCATGAAGTCACTTGTATTTGAATTTAAATTCCTACAAAATAACATGGAAATTTTCAGTTAAATTTTAGAAAATTAATATATGCACAAAAATGTCTGTTTTGCCCCTGGATGAAGATGAATATGTGATGATTTGAAATAATTTGAATTTTGGTTTAAACAAGTTAAAATACCCAATATGACCATTTATTTAATTTAAATAGATTAAATATGGTGGTAAAAATATGCACATTTACGTACACATCAGAAGATATTAGAGTTGATTTAGTTTAGACTTGAAAAAGTTAGAGAAGAATTAGTGGATTAGTGATTAAGCACTTCCACAATTTTTATTCCCTTACTTCATTTCAAGCTTTGTAAATTTGAGATTTGTTATCAAGGTTGTGCCCTTCCTTTTGTAAGCTTCGAATGGTGTTGCATAAGCTTGTTCTCACCCCCCCCCCCCCCTCTCGTGTCATGTAAGGCTCTCCTTCCATCATTTCTCCTTTACATAACACTTAAGAGTTATGTCTTTCCTTAAAAGCTTATTTTCATAATATCCTTAATGACACCACCCATGACATCATCCAAAAAGTTTATTTTAATAAATGGTAAAAAGTTTTTATTTTATTTTATTGATCTCCTAAGCAAATAAGTGTATGTAAAAAAATCCAAACAACTTCTGATGGTTGAAAAGCAATTTATCGATAAAAAAATTCGGTCACATTATCGATATTTCTTCAATTATTTGTTTTTGTAAACATTTTTTCAAAACAAGTTTACCACCATTACTTATAATTTAAAAGGAGATTAACAAGCTTATTAAATCATTTTAATAATATTAAATTCAAGATTTAAATATTTAAATAGTTCATATATTTAAATATTTAAATAGTTCATAAATTTAAATACGAAGTGTTTGAAATTCTGGGTCATTAAAATGACGTTCTAGTAGTGGACACGGACTTCCCCGAGTGGAGTTTCTAGTACTGCCTTTTCTAGGGCTTCGGTGGTGCTCACGAGGTTGTATGCGACTTGAGGGACCAGTTGAGGACTTTGTGCAGCCATTGAGGGAACTGGTGGGGCAAAGCTGACCATAGTCTGAGAGTCCAATCTTCTCCTTGGACTCTTTATTTCATGGGTTAAATTACCCACGTTTGTTAACTGATGTATCATGGTGCGCAACATGTCCACGTCGAGCCCAAGGATATGGAAAGTAGAACTGGCTACTGTGTTGCCTTTAGCTTCATGCTCGTTGGAGTTATTACCTTCAGGCCCAGGAGCTGGTCCATGGTAACAAATTGGAATGGATATTTAAGGAGAAAGAATGAAGAAAATCGAGAGCTTTCGGGAGAGACCCTCCTTCTAGCATCAAAATGTTGATTGTATTTTTAGCTAATCTCGAAAGTATGTTTAAAAGGATATATCAACAAAGGCCGGTAACTAATATCTTGGTTAAAAATGAAAAATAAAGCGGTACTGATATGTTGGAAAATAAAGAAACAAGAGTTTAGAGTGGTTCCACTAAAGGTGATCAACATCCACTATGAGGAGTTTCTTATCATTTCACTTCGATTACAGCGGCCTAGATTACAAGGTGAAACGACTGAAAATACAAATATACTCGAAGACATAAGTTTTTCAACCCTTGTAAAGTGGCAATGCATGATATATTTATAGTAGTTGAACTTGTTTTTTGGACGGTTGAGATTAGTCTGAACAAGATCAAGAAACACTTTGGGTTCCTGATAGGGATATACAGTCGATGGTCATGCCAACTAGGACGCAAGGTGGTTTGCAAGGTGTAGATAGCTGGCAAGCTAGAATATGCAAATGCCCCTAAAACATGGTAGACATTGTGGGAGTAAGTGTTGCTGTAATAGAGGTTCAAGGGTGTTAGCAAAGTACATAAAGGGGTTGTTGTACAATGACGCCTTTGTCAAATGAGCTGCACCAGTGGATGCCAGCCTTTTAGAAGTGTGTCACAGGCGGGGTTTCTCTTAAGTCGAGAAAGTTTGATGCTTGTAGACATGGTTGAAGGCAATTAGAGGATCCTTGCGGGCGATAGTGGGCCAGAACATGGATAACGATGGACGAGGAAGCTGTTTGGTGGCTTGCTGATTGAATAAGTTAGCTGCTGAGGGGCCCTAACTTCCTGGAGTAACTTGTCTTGACTTCGCCGCCTATTCCCATGAGGAGATTGGCCCATCAATCTTATCAGAGCGGATGAGGTATTTCTTGAGTGGGCCTGGTTGGGCCGAGCTGGTAGGTGAGGCAAAGAGGTTAGACCATACTCCGGATGGGGGCGACACATGAGCTGATCGCTGCTATTCGAGTTGGGTCGAGTAAAGAGTTGTGCAGTTAATGCCCCGCTATTACCCTGCTATATCCCATAGCGGATTCCCGCCGCTACGATTTTCCCAAATAGCCTTAAATATAGTCTTTCCGTTTTAAGCCGTGCTATTTTCGCTATATCCCGTTATTCCCACTATATTTCGCTATTCCGCTATATCTTCTTTAAAAGAAATTACATTATACAAATTTTGAAATTAATTTTTTTAATTGAATTTTTTAACATATTTTTAGAAACAAAAATATCTAATATTCTATTAAATTTAATCATGTTAAATAACATTTTATGTTTATTTACAATATATTTACACATGTTTTTATTTAAAATTAAATATGTATTAATTGTAGTTAAATTGAATGTTAATTTTTCATTTAATTACCATTTATATATTTGTAAAAAAATTAAGTATGAGTTTTATATGCTATTTTAGACTCATCCGCTATATCCTCGCTATATCCATGTTATGACTTTTTGCATCTCCGCCGCATTGAATCCGTTGAGCGCTTTAACTACATAGGTAAAGACTCGAATCCTTGTAATACGTGGGCTAAGGAAAATATGGATTTCCAAGTCGGCCGACCCACTTCTTTATTTGCAAGAAATACGAGAAACATGTGTATATATAAAGGAATTAACTTATGGTGCTGAGATTAGAAACAAGTAAACTAAAAACATATGAAAAAATATTATTTTTTCAAAGCAGAGATTCAAATTTGTGACCTCAAACAAATATGAACTACTTTGTCGAGAGATTAGGACTCGTGACCTCAAGCAAGGCATTTTTGGAAGTCCTCTCTGCAACAGAAAGTATGATATACCATTCACAGTAAATTTTTTTAGGTTGAGTTAGCATCACGTCCGACACCTCATATGTGAAGCCAACAATAATTAATAATATATTGGCGTGAACTGATCAAATTGACATCAATTGTGGTGAACTGATCAAATTGACATGTCGGCGTCTAATGCGTCGGATGCCAACAATAATTAACGATAATTATTAATGATAATTAATATTTGATCCCCCTTCTAACCATTAGTTAAACATTTCAATTCATAAATATTACACTGCTCAAACAAAGCCCACGTACGTAGTCAGCTAATACTATAGCAAGAGAGTGAAACTTGTTTAAATAAGGTAGAATACAATCTATTTTACTTTAGGTAGCATCCCTATTATTGAATAGAATGATTTGTTCATTACAAAATTGATGTAGTAATTTAAAACCTAAACAAAATGTAACAAAACCTTTCCAAAGAAAATAAATATTACTTTCAAACATAACAAACAATTAATTCTTCTTTCAAACATCCCTTTTAAATCACTCTTTCGTAGCACAAGAATGTATTCTTTTTTTTGTTAAACAATCTCTTTCTTATCCCTTTCAAGTTTCAAAAGTCTCTTCCAAATGCTCATTTTGTTTAACAAAACAACGCACCCTAAATGTGTTACAACTATTAATAAATATAAGTTCTTTGATTAGAAAACAAATTTGTAACTTTAAAGGAAAATAATTACAATCAAGCAAATACTCTCACAGTAAAACAAAACTAATAATTGACAAATTTTAATTAGTAATATTTAAATATTTTGAAGCATTTAACATATAATATTATTAATGTAAATTAATATTACAACCGAAAAATAAATTTCCAAATTTGGCTTACAGTGTAAAAGCAAACTTATAATTTAAACAAGAGGAAATTAGCCTGAAGGAAAAAACCTGAGAACAATTTTAGCTTGAAAGACACCAGTTTTAAAATTTAGTCTGAATGACAACAGAATGATATACTCATATAGCATTACACATATATAATGATATATTCATATAACATCACACATAGCTTATGAATAAATATTCCTTATGGCTGCTGGTTTTGGCATTATACTCTGAAAGTGGCTGGACAAAGGGCATGAGAAAATTTATCTTATTGTGATAACATTCATAATCTATTAGGTTGATGGCTTATTTGTTTTAGCAAATATGCAACAATTTTACGTGGATAGCAAAATTCAGTTTATTTAATCTCAATTTGTAATCAAATGGTTGGAATTGGCAGGGTAAATCTAGTATTTATGAGAGCAGATTTAATTACCACTTAGTTAACAACAATCTCAATGCCAGAAAACAAAAGTAAGAATAGAGTGGAATTTTATCCAATGAATGGTGAACCCATGAATTCAAGAATTCCAGAATTATATTTAGAGGCCGTTAAAGAGACTCCACATTTGAATAAGGGGGAGAATTTTTAGGGGACTTCTGTCCATTTTATAATTGTTAGGGGGACTTTAATATAATAATTTATATTAATGTGTGTACAATTTTATACATTTACTTTGCTTTAACTTCACTGCCAAACCAAACTTCTCATTCGCATCCAAAATACTAGGGTTCCATCAATAGCACGCTACCGAAAATAATTAGGGTTTAGGAGCATTCGACAAATTCAATAATGGTGTGAACGAAAACCGCTAAATGGAAGAGGCCTGATCCCAAAATCATGGAACAAATCTTGGAAAGGTACAAGTTTTAGGGTTTTGAATTTTGAAGGTATTTTGACCATGTTAGTTATCGAAGAGGTACATATGATTAGGAAAGAAGAAGAAAACAATGGTGGGTTTTTGGCTTTTAATTTATTAAACGATGGCGCGGTGCCAAAAACCTTTTTATTAAACGGTCATACCTTGCCGAAGAAACCATAGCATAAGAATGTATAGTATTATTGATTCGGCAACATGTTTCCCTTTTTTTAATATTAAGCGACAATGCCTTACCGTTTTTTATTAAACTGTGGTCTCCACCGAAGCGAACCTAGCATTTAAATGATGTTGTCAATTCAATCCCCCTAATTCACCCAACGTCCAAGATAACAACACCATGCAATACAAATTCTTACCTGAGCCGTCAATCTTTCATCTTTCATGAACCTCTTCCGTGTTTCAATTATTTTATCAGGTTCAATTTTCAAATTAGTATCTTCTTTCAAATCAGAAATCTTTATAAGAAATTAGGGTATAGAATAGGATAGATTAAAAAAAGTGGAAATTAGGGAGGCATCCCTATCATACTTTCATATTGTAAAGCGGGTCCTTGTCAAAGTTTCATTGTAAAGCGGGTCCCTGTTTTCTGGAAACGAAGAAAAATTATTGCTGAAATGTCAGCAACTTTTATAAATAAGTGCTGATATTTCAGCAACTATCTGTGTCAAAATTTTATTGTAAAAACAAAGAAAAATTATTGCTGAAATGTCAGCAACTTTTATAAATAAGTGCTGATATTTCAAATACTATCTGTGTCAAAGTTTTATTGTAAAAACAAAGAAAAATTATTGCTGAAATGTCAGCAGTTTTTATAAATAAATGCGGATATTTCAGCAACTTTCATAAACAGTGTTCACAGTGTACAGAAATGTTG
The DNA here is from genome assembly GCA_030737815.1 of Allium fistulosum. Classification (NCBI taxonomy): domain Eukaryota; kingdom Viridiplantae; phylum Streptophyta; class Magnoliopsida; order Asparagales; family Amaryllidaceae; genus Allium; species Allium fistulosum. The sequence continues at coordinate 1,534,336,669 of CM060902.1, forward strand.
CTGAAATATCAGCAATTTTTATAAATAAGTGTTGATATTTCAGCAACTTTCATACACTATGTTCACAGTGTACAGAAATGTTGCGGAAATGTCAGCAACTTTTATGAAATGTTGCATCATGCTCTGCAATAATCGTGAAAAAAAAACAGGGACCTAATTTACACTGAAATTTAGTGAAGAACTTTTCATGAATTTTGAAACTTAATAAGGACCTGTACCAAAAGTACTCTTAAAAAAATTAATGATGAGGTTAATATTGTAATTGTTATTAATTTGTTTTCGAGGGGATTGATCTATTATGTACCACTCCTACCAATTTAAAATAAAAATAAAAATTTAGCCCTCCCCTGCCCAAACGGGGTGTCCCTTTAACCATCCTAGATATTATACTGTTAACAAAAATATATTAAGAATAGGTGCTGGAATAATTTTTTCCAACGGTTACTTCTTCTCTATCAACGGATACTTTGCACCAAGTCCAACTACAAATACTTTTCCTTCCTCCTTTCTAACTTAACTAAGTTTAAAACATATGATAATCGAACGTATAATCACCGTGCGCTACGTCGACAAATCAATCTCCAACGATCTGCTCTGCAAATTTCCCGATGCTTCTTCATCTGGATTCAACCAATTTGAAAGCAACATTTGGTCTCCTCTTCTTCCTAGAGGTCGATATGGATCGCCCTCATTCGTGTCAAAAATGAAGGAAAATAATAAACCGATGAAGAAGAAAATGAAGAAGGTGGTTAATGGGTTCTCCAAGAAGTTGGATTTATCCTCTACTCCATCCACCGCCGCTCTTTGTAAAAAGGTAGCTTCTTTCCAGATCCAATATTGTTTTACGTTTCATGATGTGCATTTTGATGCTTATGCTGGGTATTCTTGAAATTCGTGTGTATGTATACGTACTGCAGAGAAGGTGTTTGTGGAAATCGCTAAACAAAACTTTTGATCTGATTTATAATTCAGTGTGTCTAAATAAAGTCTGATAATCTGCATTTGTAATAGGGATGGAAAAGATTATTGAAATCGACAACAAGAAAATTCAAGGTATGTGGGGGAGCATTGCATTGTAGATGATTTAATCGATTTTTTATTTTTTTGTATGAATTTTTTTTTTTTTTTACAATTAATTTATTCGGCACTGTATGTAACACTATGTATGAAATATGGAAGGGTATCGTGTTATGTATTATATGTATGGTTTTGACCAACAATAAATAGTGACATGGTCTGTATGTTTGTTAATAATATTGACTATATAAATATACTAAAATACTGATATAAAACTGAGAGAGAAAAGCATGTTTTGCTCGCCAAAAAGACTTGCATTTTCTTTATTATTAGCAATGCATATATACACAGAGACTCAAAAGCAAAAAAAACAAGGACATGACTTAACAGATTTCCTAAACAACTACCACTACTGCACGATCAATTTCCATGACCCTACAAATCCGACACCTGTAGCTGACTACTTCAAACTACTTATTATTAATACATCAACACAATAAAAAGCCCAACGATAACTATTATGAAACCCAACATTAACTAATATGGTTTAAGATTAAATAAAACCCAACATTCTCCCCCCTAATCTTAAACCTGTCTGACCAAATTCTTAACACCAAGCAGCTTACGCATCTTCTCGAATTTTATTGTTGACAAGGCCTTCGTCAGAACGTCTGCACGTTGCTCTTCACTACTGACATGATTAAGTACAATCTCCCCACGCTCCACGCATTCCCGGATGAAATGGTATCGAACATCTATATGTTTGCTTCTGCCATGGAAAACAGGATTCTTGGCAAGGTCCATGGCTGATCTATTGTCAATATAGAGTGTTACTGGCCCAACGTCTTTCTCTGTGATTTGATTCAGCACATTACGCAACCAAATGCCTTGGCATGCTGCAGCAGTGGCGGCCATGAACTCTGCCTCACAAGACGACAGCGCAACACATCGCTGTTTCTGAGAAACCCATGTAATCACAGATTCATTCAAGTAGAAAACCATGCCTCCAGTGCTTCGTCTGTCATCCAAATGCCCAGCTAGATCGCTGTCCGAAAAACCAGTCAAGATGTTGTTTCCTCCTTCTTTCGAGTATATCAGTCCAAACTGGATCGTGCCCTTTACATACCTCATGATTCTTTTAACAGCATTAAGATGAAGCTTTGTTGGATGCTCCATATACCTACTAACAATGCCCACAGCATATGCAATGTCTGGTCGAGTGTGGACCAGATATCGTAGCCCGCCGACCATGCTTTTAAACTTCGTTGCATCCACTGCTTCCCCACCTTCATCTTTGTTGATCTGTTCCTTAGGATCCATTGGATACTTAGTAGGATTACACTCTGCCATCCCCGCTTTTTCAAGAATCTTCTTTGCATACCCGGCCTGTTTAAGTTCGATGTACCCCTTGCCCTGCTCCACTTCTATTCCCAGGTAGTAGCTCAACTTGCCCAGATCGCTCATCTCGAACGTTTGACTCATTTGTTGCTTAAAAACCCCAATCATGGCTATACTCGAACCTGTAACAAGAATGTCGTCAACATACACGGCTATGATCAAGCATTCTTCTCCCTCCTTTCTCGTGTAAACTGCATGCTCGTATGGACAACGAGTAAATCCCAGATTCTCAAGACACGAGTTGAGTTTGGCATACCAAGCACGTGGTGCTTGGCGTAGGCCGTATAAAGCTTTCGACAATTTGTAAACCATATGTTCCTGCCCTGCAATTTCAAAACCTTCAGGTTGACTGACATAAACATCCTCCTTTATTTCTCCGTTGAGAAAGGCTGTTTTCACGTCAAGGTGATGAACCTCCCAATTGTTTTTAGCCGATAATGCCAATAATAAACGCACAGTCTCAAGACGGGTGACAGGTGCGAATATTTCGTCAAAGTCGATGCCATATTTCTGAGCATAACCCTTTGCAACGAGACTTGCCTTGTGTTTTGTAATTCTTCCATTCGCATCCTTTTTCAGTTTGAATATCCACTTTAAGCCTATAACCTTCTGTCCAGGTGGTAATGATGTCAGCTTCCATGTGTTGTTTTCTTCTATAGAGTTGATCTCTCGTCTCATAGCCTGCTTCCAGTTGCTATCCTGTATGGCCTATCTGTAATTAGCCGGTTCTTCAACCCCCATGAGGTACAGTTCCTCGTCCAGTTCCACCACTTCAGATTCGTCGTACACTTCACTCAACGGCCTGGTTTTCTTTGGTTCTGCACTGTCATCATAATTGTCGGGATTTAACCTCGATATGGATGATTGAGACGACGAAGTCGAACTCATTGTGTTGTTGCCGTCATCATTGTTCCCGTCTGAGTTGCCAGAGTTGACCTGGTTGTCTTCATCAGTCATATGCACATCCAGAATTGAGAACGAGGATTGCACTTCTCTATCTGTTCCTTGTTGATTCCATGGCCAAGGTTTAGTTTCCTCAAAAAACACGTCTCTGCTCACAAGAATTCGATCATTCTCTGGATCATAAAGGCGATATGCCTTTGTTCCAGGCTCCTTCCCAAGGTTGACAACTCGTCTACTTCGATCATCTAGCTTTTGAGTTTGATTACTTGGAACCTTCATATGCGCCTTACACCCAAAAACACGCACATGGCTGACATTTGGTTTTCTTCCAAACCATGCTTCGTACGGAGTTTGACCTGTCAAGGCTCGTGTTGGAAGCCTATTCAGCAAATATACTGAGTGTCTCACAGCTTCCCCCCATAGTTTTGTTGGCAGCTGCATCTCTTTTAGACAACTTCTCGCCATCTCTACAACGGTTCTGTTTCGACGCTCCACCACGCCGTTTTGCTGAGGCGTATATGGAGCAGTATAGTGCCTTTGAATCCTAGCATCTTCACAATATGATTTGAATTCGTTAGATGTGAATTCACCTCCCCTGTCCGACCTGAAAATTTTCACCCTCCTTTCTGGCCCTGTTTCAACTAAAGCTCGAAAATTCTTGAAGGCATTGAGTGCCTCGTCTTTGTTTTTTAAGAAGTAAACCCACATGAATCTACTGAAATCGTCAACCAGTAAGAAAAAATATTTTTTACCTGATGCAGTCTCTGGGGAAATTGGTCCGCATAGATCACCAAGAATCAGTTCGAGTGCCTTCTTTGATTTGTAATCTGTCTGCTTAGGAAACTGCTTCCTGGTTTGCTTGGACATCAGACACCCATCACACACATTCTTTGGTTGAACTATCTTAGGTAGTCCAGTCGCCATTCTTGCTTTAGACATCATTGTCATGGCTCGATAGTTGACATGTCCAAGTCATGCATGCCACAATCTTGACACTTTTTCTGTCTTTGATAGCAAACACACTTGCCGGTTGGATTCGATGATAAGCTTGTATAATCTGTTCGATGAGCGTTTTACTTTCATAAGAAGTCTTTCTTGTTTATCATATACCCACAGAAAATCTCCCTTAAGCATGACTTTGTTTCCCTCTTCAGACATTTGCCCAAGGCTGATAATGTTGTTACGCAGGTTTGGGATGTAATAAACTTCATGTAGAGCTCGTTCTTCGCCATTTTTGCACATAAGCATCACTGTACCCTTTCCTTCGATTTTTACAGTTGAACCATCACCAAAACGTACCTGCCCAGTTACTCCTTCGTCTAGTACTGAAAACTTAGCCTTGAAACCTGTCATATGGTTACTTGCACCATTATCGAGATACCACAAATTAGATTCACTTACTTTGTCTTCGCCTTCTGACAGCAGTGCAGGTACCACTCTGTTTTCATCAACCAGCATCAGAGTTGACTTGTTCTTCTCATATTTTGCTAGTAATAACGCTGGTTCATCGTCTTCCACTTGGGCTATGTGAGCTTCCTGTCTTTGCTCTCTGCTACGTTTTGGCTTTCGACAATCAGATGCAAAATGTCCATAGATGTCACAGTTATAGCATCTTACCTTGCTCTTATCCCGACTTCCACGGCCCTTGAAGCTAGATGTACTATCCATGCCTCCTCTGTTTGACTTTCTTAGCCATTCTTCACGCGTAAGCAACAATTTTCCTTCACGTTTTGTCCACTCTTCTTCTGTGAGCATCAGTTGATTCTCCTTTTGTTCTACCTTTTCTTTTAATCTCTCTTCATGTGCTTTAAGAGATCCCACTGCTTCTTCCACAGACATGGTCTCCAGATTGCCAAACTGCTCTATGGCGGATGTGATCTGTAAAAATCTCGTGGGGACTGCACGTAGTAGTTTTTTCACAACATAAGATTCTTTCATTCCTTCTCCCAAAGCCCGAATATTCGTCACAAGTCCGTTCAGCCTCATGTAGAAATCATCAACCATTTCGTTGTCCTTCATGCTCATCGATTCAAACTCAGACTTGAGTGTTTGAATCCTTGCCGTTTTCACTCGTTCGGCTCCTTGACACAGAGTCTTTATGGCCTCCCAGGCCTCTTTTGCTGTCTTTTTCTCTGCTAGAGACAGCAGAACATCTTCAGGTATTCCTTGATATATCATGGCCATGGCAACTTTGTCTGACTTCTCTTCCACCTGTGCTTTTGGATCGCTTGACTCCACTGCACTCCAGACCCCTTGAGCCTGCATAAACACTTTCATTTTTAGTGCCCATGCAGTGTAGTTACTCCTGGCCAGCATTGGGTAACTCAAACCGATTGACCCTCCTTTCATTTTCTCCATTTCTGGTGTCTTTGACGTTCACAGAGAACTTCCCGCTCTGATACCAAGTGTTTGTTAATAATATTGACTATATAAATATACTAACATACTGATATAAAACTGAGAGAGAAAAGCATGTTTTGCTCGCCAAAAAGACTTGCATTTTCTTTATTATTAGCAATGCATATATACACAGAGACTCAAAAGCAAAAAAAACAAGGACATGACTTAACAGATTTCCTAAACAACTACCACTACTGCACGATCAATTTCCATGACCCTACAAATCCGACACCTGTAGCTGACTACTTCAAACTACTTATTATTAATACATCAACACAATAAAAAGCCCAACGATAACTATTATGAAACCCAACATTAACTAATATGGTTTAAGATTAAATAAAACCCAACACTGTAAACATTCAAGAACTTCAAGTTGCAATAGTTTTTAGCTTTTGTTATTTCATTTTTTTTTTTACTAGAAACAGAAAATATTCGCTGTCTAGTTCCTATACATCTTATTTGATAGCCTTTTATTGAACAAACAAAAAATACTTCCTAGGCATCCAATTCTACTTAATACCTGGCATTTTGCTCTCATGACCTAAGCATTGTTTTTAAACTTCAAAAATTACATCCTCCAAACATGTAAAATAATTTTATAAAACAAAAACAAGACTGAAAAAAAGAAGTATGAAAAATATATTTTAGAATGAATTTTGTGGGATTTGCTGTGGTTTGAAATTTTGGAGGAAGAGATTTGTAATAGGAAGTAAATTTATTCATAATGATTAGATGCCAAAACAATTCAAAATATTAGCACGACAGAAGTTAGTTGAAACAATTTAATATTTTGGTAAAATGAGTTTGATCACTTTTAGTTGCGTAGAGTTAGCATATATTATCTAGTTTATAAATTGATATGATCAGTGTAATTCCTTATAGCACACCATACATCATGGTTTACATAGTTTCCAAAAGAAAAGATATATCAAGTATCAACATAACTCATAGCCGTTGTAGATCACATGGATAAAATATGAAAGAAAAGACAGTAATATGATTGAAATAAGGCTTCCTAATAGAATAAATATGTTGTGCAAAAATTGCACAAAATGCGGAAAAAATAATAAACATGATCTAGATTTGACAATTTGAACATCACTTAATCTAGCAGCAATTATTCTATTACTCCAAATAAATAGCAAATAGCTATTAAAAAAAAGACGCACAATATTTATACTGGTTTCACTATCATCAAGATAGTTTACGTCCAGTCCAAAGAAGAGAGATTTTATTACACCTGAGAGAATTACAAAAGATTACAAGATAAGAGTTTACATACCAAATCTCTAAATTAGGGTTAACAAGAAGAGACACTCTATTTGGGGATTACTGGCTGAATGCCAGAATATATTTACAATTAAGTCCACCCTCAATATATAACCAATGTAAATTCATGTGAGTCATCAATCAAATTACCAAGATATGGTAAGAAGATAATGGAGGCAAATTATAATGGTAACAAATGATGCAAACATAGCAAGTAATTCACTCATTTCTTTAATTAGCAAAGATGGAAGAAAATAATCCCAAAGCAATACGATTACTGAGAAACAAATAATATGCATATCCTTTTGCATATATTTTATTCTATAACTTGCGTATGCATTTATTTTCTTGCCATCTCATGCAATTGCGATCTAATAATTTATTCATTTCCATAATGAACAAACATGATTACTTTCCTTTTTTCATATTTGTTTTCTTCTATTTGTGATTTTGTATCACCAAAATTTAACACTCCACCTTGATGCAAAATTGCATATCTCCAATACCCCACCTTGACTCAAATTCTCTTTTCAACGTAAAACTCTTAAAAATGAACTCCACCTTCAACCAAAATCTCTTAACGAGATAGATACCAAAAATGAATACTTATCCAACGGGTTCCGGCAAGGTCACCCCCCATCACACCTTACTAACGAGCTCAGACTATGTCCCCGTCCGCCAACAAAATGTTGCAAATATCCAAAATCAAAAGAATGTAGATACCAAAAAAATCTCAAAGCCACCAAGGCCAAAAAAATTCTCTCAATTACCAATCCAAATACAGAGCCAAAAAACAAAAGCCAATGGACATAACAAGGCTAATCCAAACCTCTATATGCAAGACAAATCTCTCTCCTCCCATATACATTATCTGTCAAACAACAAATTTTCCATAGAAATCAACATAAAACTCTCACATCAACATTGAGCCATGAAGCAGATACATGTTTCCAAATACAGATGTCCCTTCAACACAGTAAACTCCTTATCACCAAAATTCCAAGACTGGAACACTCTTCTCTCTCAATGTAATCTCCTCCATCTTTATCTTCCATATTGCACAAAATCTCATTTTCCATCCAAATAAGTAATAGCATAATTACCACCAGATCTACTGCTCTTTCTAGAAGCCATTGATGCACAAATTTAAACAAATCGCCTTGCTCTGATACCAATCTGTTGTGCAGAAAATTGCATAAATGCGGAAAAACAATAAACAGGATCTCGATTTGTCAATTTGAACATCACTAATCTAGCAGCAATTATTCTATTACTCCAAATAAATAGTAAATAACTATAAAGAAAAAAAGACGCACAATATTTATACTGGTTCCACTATCATCAAGATAGTGTACATCCAGTCCAAAGAAGAGAGATTTTATTACACCTGAGAGAATTACAAGAGATTACAAGATAAGAGTTTACATACCAAATCTCTAAATTAGGGTTAACAAGAAGAGACACTCTATTTGGGGATTACTGGCTGAATGCCAGGATAGATTTACAACTAAGTCTCTACCCTCAATATATAACCAATGTAAATTCATGCGAGTCATCAATCAAATTACCAAGATATGGTAAGAAGATAATGGAGGCAAATTACAATGGTAACAAATGATGCGAACATAGCAAGTAATTCACTCATTTCTTTAATTAGCAAAGATGGAAGAAAATAATCCCAAAGCAATGCGATTACTGAGAAATAAATAATATGCATATCCTTTTGCATATATTTTATTCCATAACTTGCGTATGCATTTATTTTCTTGTCATCTCATGCAAATACGATCCAATAATTTATTCATTTCCATAATGAACAAACGTGATTACTTTCCTTCTTGCATATTTGTTTCCTTCAATTTGTGATTTTGTATCACCAAAATTTAACAAAATAAATATTGGTTACTCATAGTACTGCAATGCCATATATAAAATAGTAAAACTCCACTCGTAGTGGCATATATGTTGTAGGTCTCATGCCTACCTTCACTCAGTTACACCGATATTTCTCTTAGCTTATTTATAGGAAAAACGCACAAATAACATTACCAAGCATGTCTCTCAACTTATTCATGAAAGTGGCCTAGAGTTATAGAAAAAACATGAATGTCAAATCAAACATACTTACGCACAAATAACATTACCAAGCATGTCTCTCAACTTACTCCTTTGTGAGTAGTTCATCCACCAAGATAGATATATATGGAACCGAAAGAGTGGCCATGGGGCAAGCCTATTTCACTATGTTAATATCGCTCTATATGTCTAATCTATTAATTAAAGCATATTGCTCTAGGGGTAAAGCAATCCAAGGTGTCCATAGGTATAAACAAACTCAAATAAACACCACACAACGAACAATACATCCAAAGCCATGACGCTAAGCCACACCTCGTAGCCCTTGTGCTCTCGAATATATGGTGGCACAATGATCCACTAACTACCACTGAGAGCCCTAAAGCCTCAGGTCATGTGATCATCCCCACTTAGTCTTGCATTGCACCATCTAGGGAAGGTTCCATATAATCCACATTGTAAAACATCTTAGTGTCGATTATATGACACAAGGCCATTGTCTCACATGATCCCTCCTTCTTGGTAGTTATAAGACTTTTTCCATCAATGCTCCCTTGGCACTTCCATAAAGTATGAAAATTATTGGCCCTTTTGTGAAAGGTAAGACACTCGTATCTGCACTTTGATTTGCTCACATAACTCCCTCACGAATCTGCTTGCGTCGCGTAAACCATTATTCTCGTCCATCGTTCAAAGTACTAGTCTTCGCCCATCGAACACTTATTAAAATCCAAGTTCTCGTAATGTTACCAAAATTTGATGAGGTATAGCTCAGAATATTTCATGCACAATGGTCTTACTCTAGTTGGAACTGAGTTTAGAATGAAGAAGTTATGGCCTCCGCTAGTTTGATTCTCCATTGAGTTAACCTGAGGGTCGACTCAAGGTTTAAAACATGCTGGAGCTTGTTCGATCCAAGGTTGCCAGGTTGAGCAATGCTTTACCTCGTTTCATGACTTATGGCTTACCTCTAGTTGGGACATGAAGTCAACTTTGGGTTTGGCACAACGTTAACCCGGAGCTTGCTCTAAGTCGGTTGTTGCCAACATCGATCCGATTATTCGTATTGGTTTGGATTAAATCATAGTTGTAACGACCTGTATTTTGATATGCTTTTAATCACGTCAAAGACGTTAATTTAATATGATTAGTAAGATGACACAATGATAATTAATTAATATAGGTTGAGAATTTTTAGCTAAGTCGAGAATATTTAATTATAAATAGACAATCAATTAGGATTCTGGGAGAAGAGAATAGAATGAATAAAGGGTTGAACATATAGATTTATTCTTAATGGGCCATGCGACCAAAACTCATGTAGCACACTTAACATGTGACGACCCACCTTTTTGGACGATTTAAATCGACAATAAACCACACATGTCTAACTCAAACCGTTCAAAAGGGAGGATTATCAATGTGATTTAATAAAAAAAATAAGAGAAAAGAAGGAAAACAAAATACAGAATCTCGCAGCGGAATGACAAAATATAATAATCAAATAAATAGTTCATGAAGCTATTTTACAATATACATTTGATTACACAATTTTTACAACATAATAAGAGTACAAACAAGTGTTATATATATATGCATGTGTGCTCTCCTATATTTATAGAGGACCACACATTTTTCTCAAAAAAAAATCAGAGTACAAACAACAACATACCAATAATGATGCAGCGGAATAATACTAATAATATAATATACCAAACTCCGTCTTCATCCTCCAGAAATAACGTCCTCAACACTGGAAAGCTCAACCTGACCCAAGCATAATGAAAAGACAAAACGCTCGAGTCAGAACTAAAAGTTCTTATGTAAGTTAAATCAACAACTAGTAAATATGAGTGTAATAGCTTCAGAGATGTTTACGAGATTTTTCATCTCCTATCCACTGTACAACGTGAGTGCAATAACTTAAGAGATGTTACGGGATTTTCCATCTCCTAAGGATCTGTCAAACTATCTATATGCAGTAAAATACGCTACATATGTAGTGTCTATCAGTAATGTAAAGTATTAAAATAGCATTAAGGCCTTACATTGATCCCCCTTAACACATTTTTAAGCAGGTTGTCTATGTAGGTCCTGTAACACAACCAGTAATGTTGGTAGCCAGTGAGTCCCCTATACGTACCATACTAAAATAGTCCAAATTAATAAATTCACTTTATAAATTCCCAATGAGGCTTAGTAGTCCTAATGGTACCGATTTAAGTTATCATTTTATTTCAATTTAATTCCAAGGCACTTATCAATTATTTACATAGGCCAACATATATGTAAGGGCAAATTCTATTTCAACCCGAGTATTTACTTAGTAGCCCCCCAAAGATTAAAAAGGTCTGTAAACTCAAAAAATAACTTAGTAGCCTCTGCCATTTCCAGAACCACCCTTTCCATCATTGAAAAAAAATGAACTACCACGCAAGGTGACTCCGTGGTTCGTGTCAATACCACGTAGGCTTTCTATGTGGATGTGTAAAAATTCACGCAATTATTCACGCGATTAGGCCAGAAACCTAGTATACCCCCTGCGTGAATTACCACCAATCCCCGTAATCGACAGCCTACGATTGTATTTGCAAAAAATTAAAAACTTTTCAATTTTTTTTGAATTACCTGTTGTGATTGCGTTAACAATTCATTCTCCTCTTCAAAATCCATCAGCTACTAGTGAAAAATTGAATTTTTTCTTCACTGATTTAGAAACTAGGGTTTTGAAGAAGTGCTGGTTTAGACAGTAAGAAACCGACGTAAGAAGATAATGGAATTGAGAAGAAAGAAAGTACGCATCTTTCTAAAGGTATTTTAGTCTTTAAAATTTTATTTATTTTAGGGGGCTATTAAGTAATTATCTATGTTGAAATAGAATTTGTCATATGTAAATCTAACCAATTATCAAATTAGAGAATAACATGTCAATACAACTCAACTAGCATATACATGTCTAAACAACATAATAGCAGGATGGTGATTTGTCCTGCTAAATTGATATCCAAAACAATTTAATCAATTAATAGCAGAACGGTGATTTATTCTGCTAAACACATATCCAAACAATCCAAACAACAATTACCCTATAGCAGAACGGTGTTTTATTCTGCTAATGAATGTCCATATAACACAAACAATTACATTCTAACTTATTCACAATTGTTTGTCTATTTAATATCATGGACAAGAGATCCTTTGGTTAAAATCAAACCACTTAGAAAAGAACCAAACTTAAAACATAACCGATAAAGTTTAAAATAACTTTTAATAATTAAATCATAATTTAATATAAATTAGAACTTAATTAAATCCTAAATAATCAAAATCAAATCATAATTAAGTCTTAATTAATTAAAAGTAAATTAATAATTAAACTTTAAACAAATAAACATTTACTTAAAATTAATCCCTAATTAAGTAATAATTAAGTAAATAATTAATCTTTGATTAAATAATAATTAATTAAATAATAAACTTTAATTAAATAATAATTAAAATAATTAAACTTGATTAAATAAAAATAATTACCCTTTTAACTTAATTAATCATTAATTAAAACTTCTTAATAACTTAATTAATTATCACTAATTAGTCACTAATTACTTAACCTAATTACTGATTAATTAATAAATAATTATCCTTAATTAATAAATTATATAATTATTAAACATACTTAATCAAGTTATAATTAACTTATGTGTTGCTAATTACGTTTGAAAATAGGTTTTCAAATCATTTTTAAAAGAAAACTTTAAAGTTAGAAATCAAACTTTTTCGAACAACATCCATAGCGACTGTCGCTATGGACACAATAACTTAAAATTACTTCTCTAAATTACCATCTAAAATTTTAACCTTAGTTTGGATTACTTTTTAATACATAAAAGAAAAGTTTTTGAAATCCTTAACTCGAGTTAGAATTTAAACAAAACATTTACTAACTCAAAACTAGTAAACGATTAGATTTTCAAAATGGATCTCAAGTCCCTTACTAACAACTCAAGTTCCTATCTTTCATACCATTCAACCATAATCCGAGCATATATGAAAGGTACCAAATCACTTCATCATCATATTGTAGTAAAATCACCATATGCATATCCAAACACATCACCTAACCATCAATCTCAAATCAAATGCTAAACTACAAGTTAGCACATACACAAAATATCCAAGCCATATCATAATCCAAACTGAACATCATATATATATATATATATATATATATATAACCATATAACCAACAAATATATAAAGGTAAGATCATTCCCAAAAAGTTAAGAATTTACTCACCATAAAGCTTTCCTAAGCTTGAATGCTTTAGAACTTGTAAACTTGAAAAACTCAAATAATAATCCGAAAATAGCTCAACTTCCTCTCGGTTTTTCGATATGATAGTCTTAGAATTTTGACAAGTTGTCAACAGTAAAGTTTTATAAAATTATTTTCTCTATCATTTCAAAAAAATAATCACTCGATTTGGATCATTTTTGAGAAAGTTATGGTCAGAAGAAGAGGTAGTATTTTCGGCCTTCAAAACATAGGTCCGAAAATAGGTCATAAAGACAAGCATTTTTGACATATCTAGACTAAAAATTTGAGAAAGTGGTCAACATGAAAGTTGTAGCTATTGGATTTATGTACGGTTTGAAAAAAGAAAATCATGATTTGGAGCAGAAAGGTGAAAGTTATGGCCAAAGAAAGTAGGATGAAAATGGAGAAGATTTTGAATGGATTTTGAACAAGTTTTCTAAGGATTTTTTTCTTTTTCTTTTTTTTTCTCTCAAGGCTAAAAGAAGACGCCATGAAAAACTTTAACAAGGAAGAAGGAGAAGATGGAAGCAAGGAGAAAAGAAAAGGAATAGGTGGTAGGTGGGTATATATATAGGCAAAATGAATTAAATAATATAACTTGTCATAATTATATCTAATCACATCACAAATATTTTATAATATATATATATATATATATAATTATGTTTAGTCACATCACTTTTTTTTATATATATATAATTATTATGTTTAGTCACATCAGTTTCTTATATATATGTAGTTATTATGTTTAGTCACATCACTTTCTTTATATATATATGTGTGTGTGTGTATATGGTGCATAGAGACAAACAATGTTCCCGACAACTTTCCGCTGTTAAAAGGTCAAAATTTTGGAAAACGTTCTTCGGTCACATTTTCTATTTTTCTACAAACTATTTAATTTGGTAAACAAATTTTGAAAACGATTTTATCATCATTATTAATTTATTAAAATGAGTTTATTTTCATTATAAAACCTACATATTGAATTTTTACAATTAAATAAATATCCACTAATCAAAGCAGTGACATTCCGGATCGTTACATCAATAGTCGACCATCAATATAGACAATGAACCAAAGAAAGAAACTATAAGTAAAAGCAAAAATTACAAACATTTTGAAAAAAGAATCCTAGAAAAAGATCAAAAGTGATATCATAATCGAAATGAATTTTGTGGACCAACATCAAATTCAGTGACCCACCAGAAATCACCAAATAACCCCTCCTTAAAATCAACATTTTATATTGGTTGGCATAATTTAACAGGTCTATCGCTGGTTAAAATAACATAAACAAACATAAATATAATAGACTGCTAAAGGTACCATAGTTTTTTCATCCTAATACCATTTTTTATAATATGTTGCTAAGGGCACTAAGTTTTCCTCTTCGTAATACCATAGAAAATAATAATAAACATAATAAATTTGAGCTTGCTAATGCCAAAGTCATTTTACACAGCAACCAACCATTGCTTAAAGTCATTTTGCACGGTGAACAACCGCTGACCAACACCGTTTTCCACGGTCATCAATCACTAAACTACCTTTGTTCGGTGGTTGACCGCCGTGTAAAATGGGGTTGGTCGACGGTTGTCCGCTGTTCAAAAAAGAGTCGAAAATGATGTCTTTGGTATTCCCTTAAAAGATCTAGTATTATAAAGAGTATAGTGTAAAGTTTTTATGGTATTTTTTAGCAATGGTATTAGAAAGAGGAAAATGATATGACCTTACCAACACACTTTCTATATAATATCTTCAGAATTTGATCTTTTACTTCTTAATACTAATTGCAGGCATTACCATGTTAGACATCTAGGGCAATTGGCAGTTTTTTATCGTTTAAGGTGAAAACCTACAACTATAAATCAACGTACGATGCAAACGACCAATCTCTACGTTTATTTGCAGGCCGGAGTAGTGGTTTTCAATGAAATAATAGATGAAATACATTAATAAGCATATCATTTTGATTAAAATTGCCATGATGAGCTGTGCCAACACACCAAATATAAAAGGATTACTGAGGAAAAATGCTCAAAAATTTAAGTAACGTTGGTTTAAATTGAGTTTTGTGTTTTGAGTTTTCAACATTAATTACAAAATGTGAGATGAGTGGAGGGACGTTGGATAGGATGGAAGGAAAATAGAGGGGACTACGAGGGACTAGAGGAAGGATGGATTGTTTCTCGTGTTTCTCAAAACATGAAAAATAAAAGTAAAAGTTGTTTTTTTATTTTGTATATTAATTTTGTTTTCTAAATTGGTCGTTTTCCACGATATAAACTAAAAAGGGTAAACCAAACACTACCTTAGATTTATGGTGGTAGACAATTGTGCTGGTTACGTGGAATAGAGAAGGAAGAAAAAATAATTAAAGAGAAAAATTACTTTTGGGACAATTAACACATCGTTGATTGCTTTACACCCCTAGTTTTAACATTAACAATTTATATATCATTTTTACCCTTCATAATTAATTAGATGTTTTTGTCTTCATTATACCTCATCTTTCTAATTTGGATTGAAATTGAAACAGAAACTTGAAAATTTCATGGGAATCGATGATTTCACAATGAACCCATGGATGGTAAGGTATGAAATAGTGGAGTGCGTAAGATTTTTGAAAGGTCACGGAGTGTGAAAGACAAATGAGTGGAAATAGATAGAGCCTGGGATAATATAACGTTCTCAAATCCTTTGCATGATGGGAAAGGGGTATATATGTGTGACAACCCTTCAAAAGTTTGATGCGTCTTCGTTTTCTAATTTCTTCAGTTCCTAACGAATTTTCATTATTTGCATTTGCAATAACTCAGCTTCTTACGTTCTGAATTTCTTTCGGACAATCGTTGATACCATCTTAGACATTCGGTGGAAGATTACCAGAATGTAATATGTAATTTCAAGCATGACGAGCTTTTCTTCCAGTCTTCAGATGCTCTTGAGATTGATGAATGGGATACAGATTTAATTGTGTTCGAAGAAATGTGTCAAATGAAAGCATGCATTCCATTTATGTATATCTATATTTTTTTGTGATTTGTGTCCTATCTTCTTAAGCCCATTATGATCATCTACGAAGATTCCGCAACCAATATGTTTTGACATAAAGAACTGTATATTTCTGTAGAAGGAAAAGGTAGTGCTATGATTTGATGTATAATTTACACTGAGTTTTGAAAAGTAAAGTTATATATTATGATCATTTACTACAATGCATGCTCTATAACCAAATCAAAGAAAACAATTATACTTTGATGAAACTAGTACTCAAATGCAATTGAATTCTGATGCACCTTAGCAATCATCAAGAACTAGAACTCAAATTCACTTGCCAAGCCGACGCCCAAATGATACTTTTCCCTTTCCACCCTAGTGACAAACACCCCTTTTCGCCTCCTACTGTATAACCATCACATCCATAGTTAGAAGCCAACATCTTCACTCTATCCATTGAATCAATCGAAACACCTTGAAACCCTGCTCTACCAAGGTGCCTTCTCCATTGATCTGCTCTTTCATGCCTTTCAACTCTCTCTTCACCTTCACATGCCACAATGTTCTTAATCTCGTTGCCTAGATAGCACTTCTCTATCATCATTCTCTTCACGCTAGGCCTAGGCAAACTAGCTTCTATCGAATCAAACATGGCCGAGTAGTAATGTACTGATTCTAGAAACCTTGCTAGGAAAAATGGCCCATTGTGGTTTGCATCTTGTTCTACTACCGTAAATAGCTTAGGCTTTAGTTTCTTGATTGCTATAAGGATGGACTTAAGAGAGCCTCGACTCTCCTTCACGTATTTATGTAGGTGGAGTATGCTATTGAAGAACAAAGTTTCTTCTTTTCTTATGTTGAGTGATTCTGAAGTGAATGGCTCGGTTGCCATGTGAAATTGTACATGCATGTTGACTGTTAATGCCTCCTCTATTAAGCACTGCATGTTGGAGTTGATTTCGGAGATGTTTGCAATGGAGGAGGGTATTCCGGTAATCCTGACGTGCGGTGGGCCTTCTGGGCGAGAAGAAAGGGCTTGGATTAGACTAGGCCATTGAAGGGTGTGGGACAATCCGAGATCGACAATGTGCAAAAGGTTTTTGCCTTTAGCTGCTTGAAAGATAGCATCGTTTGCCACCATGAACCCGAAACAAATGTATGGAGTTGTTAGATAGAGATGATGAAATGCATCCATTTTCTCATCTTTGGTAGCAGAAGTGCAACAACTATTGTTATTCTTGAGAATACTACCATTGACCAAACAGCCACTAGCACCAATGTTCTGCAAAAGAGAGAGCCTTGAACTCAGACCCAGTGCGAAGTAATATGAAACTCTTTGTAAAGAGTCACCATTTGGGTTTGCCAATGGCCAAATTTGGCTAAGTGTAGATGAAGCAAGATTAGTATCTCGACATCCAACTGCCTCGGCGCATGCCAGAAGCAAGTGAACTAGCTCTAGTCCTTTATCCACCAATGAATTAGCAGGAGATGGTGTATCTTCTATGTAGTTTCTAATTTCATATCCATTATTATCTCCTACTTCTTCTTGACATAAGCTTGTGTTGATGATGCTGTCGATGAAGCTCAAGTCTTCATCGAGAAAATCGTGGGAAGAAGTGATCATTGCATCAAAATCAATCAAGCTATCGATCCATTCAGGCTCTTGATCCATTCGTTCGGGACAGAACCTTCTAATAGCCATATCATGGTTTATAATCTCATCAAAATTTATAGTATCAGATTCGGAGAGAGGAAGGCTCATTTTCTTCTATATTGGTTGGAAATTTAATATTTCTATGTAGAAGTTGCAACTGCCAAGTTGATATTTATATGCTTGCATTCGCATAATTCATTAAACAAAGCAATATATTATTGCCTTTTTTAAACTAATTTGACTAAATTGTCTTATGTAGCATCGTTAGTCTTATAGACACACTCTTGTACAATTCTATCATCTACTAACTCTCCAGGTGCTTGAATCAGAATTTTAGTTCGATGCACGAGAACATGAGTGTGCTGCCTTGGTTACAGACAGTTTTCATGATGTCACGAAATGGTATTATATATAACGCATTCTTTTATATTTTAATGATAGATTGATGGTAATATATTATGTATGCTTGCAAGGTTAGCTTTTGTACTATACTTTCATCTTGTTTTTACAATACAAACAGAACAATCCCTAGCAGAATTCTATATGCACATTGCAGTCTGTATAGTAATACAAGTGAAAAGTACACACTTACCGTAACAGACAAATTATACATTGTAATTAATACTCCCTTTTGAATGCTTTTATGCTTGAGACACTAGATTTTTGTATTCATGCAAGTTAGTTATCAGTCTGCTCCATGTAAAGCAGCTGAAATGTATTCATCGCATAACATAGTCAACGGATTATATAAATCATTCACATATATTGATTCCAGTTACTAACTGAAGAAGTCATTTACATAAACCAACACATGAGACAAGATGCTGAATTATATTTGAGCTACATTCTCCACTTGCAAAGTTATATCCAAATAAAATCATACTACATTCTAATGTTTCATATATCAATCACAAAATTAACAATATAGCTTACAGGCTCAGAAGAAGCGAACAAAAGAAAGAAGAGGCCAATCTATATAAATTATTGTGGAATTTCTGATCATGACATATGGATATCAATTACAGTGAACACTGATTAAATGCCTAAGGTACATGAAACTGTAATTTTTCATGTATTTTGATGATATTAAAATTGCTTAAGATTCTGAATGCAGTACGTTGCACCTGCTACTAGTATTACTGGTTCCTACTATTCATATAGTTTAAGTATTGCATGTCCTACTATTTGGAAAGTTGTTGATCTAATTACGCTGGTCAAGTCCTTATTGTTGACTAAAAACTAAAAAGTGTATTTATCTACAGTTTCTTCTTAATTGGTTGAAGGTTGAGCCAATTTTATACATAACAAACAAACAAACAACTACGGGATTTGTTCAAAAATGTTATGGAAACTTTACACTCCAAAACCAACAAATTTCTGAAATGATGTAATCAGATTTTCTTTTGAGATAATTATTTTTGACAGTTTCATACCTACAAAGTTCAAATTGAATTGCAAAAGCCACATGCATCACTAATCACTATTAGGGAATCTCCAACGATTGTTGGAAATTAACAATTAGCTGCAAACTGTAACTTTTTCCAATGGAATGCTCTAAAACAACTGGCTGATGAAAAAATACAAATAGGATCATGGATTCGAAAATTGAAACCATTCAAAATTGGAAGCCCTTGTTGAAGAAATGCTTAAAGTCAAACACCTGTTGAACGTGGACTCCTATAGAACAAGCACATCAAGTCAGTCACTTGTTTAACAAGTGCATGATGTCCGACACTTGTTTAACAAGAGCCTTTAGTTAGTTGCTTGTTGAACATGCATTATTAATTAGGTATTGAACCAGCACCTGAACTTAGTGCTCAATCGATGGATATTCGATCCCCAACATTCTACAGTAATTCAAATTTATTCTCCTAACCGTGTATAGATTTTGAGGATTATAATCCGTGCTTGGTGCTACTTCTCAAACAATTTAATCCGTAGACAAAACGATGATATTTTATGGAAGAAGATAGCTCACAAATACAAAAAAAGGTATTACGACAGAACGTGATGACTTACGTCCGGTAAATGTTTCAAGAGGAAGATAAATCGAGCAATTTCTTGTATCCTAAGTTTACAAGACTTAGCAAGCCAGCCCTAGTAAGAGGACGAATTGGTATAATGCTCACTTTTGTGTCTTATTATATTTAATTGTTAAGTATTCATCCTTTTTCTTTAGAGAAAGTGAATACTTTGTCCATTCTCTTTTATCAGAAATTGCTCTCAATGCACAATATTACCAATTCCTGCACTGCTACAATTTGTTTACTTATCACAAAAATAAAAACCATCAAAAGAGTTTACAATCTTAAAAGCAAAAACAAAAATCATCACATATGACAAGAACAAATGCTAGTCCAAGGAAGTCTCAAGAGAGTAAAGTTATTGATCATATTGACACAGTGGAGAAAAAAGCTCTATATGAGAATTTTTATTGTTTTAGGGACACCATTTACTGAAAACCAATGTTTTTGAGGTTTTTGAATGACAGGTATGAATAGATATAACAACCTTGCCTTCATGACCTTTTGATTTTACGTCCCAATCAACGCTTGAATTCCAAAGTCGTAAACGATGGATCGTTAGGGTGAACGATATAGGATACACTATATAGATGACATAGATATATGAACAATACTAGGTTACCTGTCATAAGTGTAGTTTCATCGAATCAAATATAATATTGTCATACATAAGTGGTTCAACATAAGTACATAATATTAAAATAGTAGATAGCAAGATAAATTAACTCTATCGAATCGTCACTTCCTTCATCACACACCAAGTACACCTCTAACATCCTCTTAACCTATCAAAGATAGATACAAAAATGAAATATAGGAGTGAGAAATATCACGAAGTATACAATATTAATATGCTGATAAAACGTCGTTATGGACTAAGGCTACACTTACCATATTTGTGTCAAATGCATCTATCGTGTTAGACCATGATAATACATATACCAGTGTCAACTACTCTTAAAGTCAACCCAACATAACCCATGCCATATATATAGGTTCCAAGCTACCACATAAATGTGACTCACTTGGAATTCGCCTACAGCCAAGATTTCCCGAACTGAGTAAATATACAAACACTGAGATAACAGTAAGAAACAACATCTCGATGGTAACACATGTTCAAAATCAAATACCATGTCATACCTCAACTTTTGATTCACTAATAGGTTTTGAGATTAGTCTTATATCGGACAGTTTATAAATAAATCTTATATAAATACTAAGAGACCATCCTTCACATTATTAATTTATTTTGTGATAATACGTGGTTCTCTAACATGGTATCAGAGCATGCTTAATTTGTGTGCGCTTGAATGCCAGACTTGTTCCACATCACCTAGTATGAATGTTAACATGTTTAGCTTATGATATGTCGTAATGCGAGGGTGTGTTGAGATTAGTCTCACAACGGCCAACTTATAAATAAATCTTGTATAAATATAAAGAGACAATTCTTCATATTGCCAATTGATTTTGTAATAATACGTGGTTATCTAACAATAGAGACATATAAAGATTAGCCAACCTTCCAATCTTTCCACCCTACCAGTCAACTGACCGAATCATCAGACTACAAGTCAACTGTATTGAACATTAGATGGACGTCTCCATCTCTCTTCGATCTCCATAACAAGTATGAGCAAATCGTGACGTCTATAGTAACCAGCATGAGTCATGCCGAAGCCTAACAACATCTATTTTACTCATCATAGCATAAAACGTTATAAGGCCCATCGACGTTGAATATCACATCATATTACACTATAATACAATGTATCACGTCCTAACATCACCACACGATCCATACGAAACATCTCAAACCATTTATATAGCCCTTCAGGGTCCAGGTTCGATCTGACATCGAAATAGGCATTCAAACGTTTGATCATATGATTCAAACGTTCGGTTCGACTATCGAATGTCTGATCTTGTAGGTTAGACGTCTGACTGCCTGAAAAAATATTTCTGCATCTATTCAGTCGACTGGATAAAAATTCAGTCGTTTGACCACTAAAATCCAGACGACTAAGTAGGAATTCAGATGACTGAAATCCCTTAATTTGCACTATAAACACACAGGTTTCTACCTTTTTTTTCAAACGACAGGTTGATTTCAACCATATTAGTTTTCATTAAACTATGTATACTTAATTATACATTGTTTAAGCTCAATCAACCTTCTTGTATTGTAGTATTAACATTCACGTTCAACCGATTTAATGCATTGACTACAATAATATTATCAACGATCTTCACATTTACTCAATCTTCCACTAATGCATTATTACGATTATTATTAATACGTTATTAACATAATTACAACGTTATTATCATATTACCCGAGTCTAACCATGACACATCCACGTTCATAGTTTCATACATGGTTACTCGCATTTTACATAGAATTAATCGGTCTATAGTTGATTTATTTATCCATAACCTATTCATCTTCTCCTTTTCTTTAATAACTCAACGTCTCTGATCCTCTCTAATGGTCGATTCATCTATTCTACCATCAACCCAAATACCAATATCCAAGCCTAGGTGTATATTAACCATGGTGTGAGGTTTCAACAGGAATATTGAAATTTTGGACATTTTGGACCGGTGTCAATGGAGTCTGGCTTGTGATATAAAAAAAATTCCGATTCGGACGGAATTCAAATTGTGAAGTGTCATTTTAACAAATTAAAAATAAATCGACGTAGAATGGAATAATATCATGAATAACTCGCGAAATAAGTGAAGTTTATCTCAAGATTCATATAAAAGCCAAAGTTAGTGGAAAGGAGAAAGGTAACAGTAAAAAGGAGAAGTAAAAGTGAGAAAGAGGAGAACAAACCAACAATGTAAAAGAACAAGGATGAGTAAGAGAGATAAATAAAAGTAAGAGTAGAAACATTAAATTGTTGTATTATGGTCATAGACGATGAGCCTGTGACTTTTCTTTGTTTTACTATATAATTATTCTGCTATGCTTAACAAATTGACCTTTAAAATATAGTTATTATATCCAATTTCATAAATATTTAATTTTAACCAATGTTCAAAGTAGTTTAATATTGTATTTATTGTTCAAATAGTACCGAAATTCAACTTCTTAACAAGTGTCAGTAGCATAGAAAAGGAAACAAAACATAAAAAATGTTAAAAAACATCAAAAAATAATTATTTTAATGTTGGCTTTACTTTTTACATCGAGTATGCTAAATATTGTAAACGAGTGATGTTATCACATGAAAAGCATTCTAAATTATTTATTTCAATTTAAATTTTTTAAGCCGAAACCAAATAATTCTAAAAAAAATTAATTAATTATAGTCAGCTTTTAACATCTGTGAGTATTAATAGTCAAAAATGGCACAAAAGCATCCAAATAAAATTTTCAAAATATGAATTAATGGTTTTTAGACAACTGTGAGTACTCAAAAATGACATAAAACAAAAAAAAAATGTCAAAAAATATGAAAACAAATATATTAATGTATGATTTTTAAGTTAATTTTTCATGAGTACTAATTAGTATGTCGAAAATAATTCTAAACCCAAAATAAATGTCAAAATCACTTGAAAGTAAATATTTTAGGTCTCGTTTGGTTTTTTAACGAATTTTGATTTTTCTATTTTCAAATATGTATATCAAATATAAAAGAAGTGAAGTGATGACGGAAGTGATGAAAGGAAAATGAAGAAACGATGAAAGGGATGGAAGAATGACATAAGAATGAATTGTTTTTCGTGCTTCTATTATTTTTCAAAACACGGAAAATAAAATAAAAAATTCTATTTTGAATGTTAGTTTTGTTTTCTAAATTGATCATTTTCGACAACATACATACGTCTTGCGCATTTTTGTATGGACGAAAATGCAAAACTAAAAATAGCAAAACAAACACAACCTTAGTTTCTATTTTTCAAGTTGAACTTTGATAGTTTGGTGAGTATTTGCATTTCAAAAACAACATAATATGTCAAAAGTTGTAAAAAGGCATACACAAATAAATATTTCAATTTATAATTTTTTAGTTGATTTCTACATTTTCCATAATTATTAGCAAAACGGAAATGACATAAAATATTGATGAATTCAGAAAACATCTACACGTAAATAGTTACACACTAAACAAGATACATAGAGTCAAAAGGTATTTGAAAACATCTGGAAATAAATATTACTATTCATGGACTTTGAGGCAACTTTTTGAAGGGATTTCCACCACCATGTTTGGTAGACATCACCCTAAATCTAATATGCATGATCTTACATAGCTTTAGCTTTCTTGGGTGCAACTCTAATCACACAAGAGTCTGTCACCTCATACTCAATCTTAGTAACCCCACCCTGTTGCTATTTTCTATCACACGCAATGTCATAAAGTGCCAAAGGGTCATATTCACATATTTTTGTGAGTGTTAACAGGTTGAAAACGATAATGAAAAATTCATGGAATGTCAACATGTGTCAAAAACAGACATTTAAAATTGCAATATTTTTAGTCGACATTTCAACACATAAAAAACTGTATACAATGTTAATCCAAAAACATCTCAGGATACATATTGTAATCCACTTTTTTTACTTGAATTTCCTCATTTTTCACGAGTATTACTAGCACATTGAAACTGACATATTGCATAAAAGAATTTCTAAAAAGCACAAGAGAACAAATATTTCATTTATAATTTTTGATCCTATCTTTCACAATTCTCGTGAGTAGTAAACGCATAAAAAATGGCTTAAAACATTTAAAAAACAGTCAAGCTCTAAAAATCAATCAGTGTTATTGGGTCAATTTCCACATTTTTCACAAGTATAGCACATAAAAAATATTGCACATAAATTTCATAAACTGTCTGAAGCATTCAAAATTAAACAATTTGCACATAAAGAACGTTTAAGTCAACCACATATTTTAATCTATAATTTCTAGTAACTTTTTATGTTTATAATGGCAACATCAAAGAATATCAAAAGCATCCTAAATATTCAATTTATAATTTTTGATTAGACTTTCCACATTTTTCATCAGTAATAGCTTTGGTTGAGCAATGTTTGCTAAGAGCCAAATAAACCGAACAAACCAATTGATTTTTCTTTGCTAAGTTAGATTCTTATGATTATAAATCGGTTTGTAAAATTTTTTATTTATTCGATTACTGGTTTAACCAAGCTAATTTAAATATGATTGCTCATTGTTATCAGTATTTAGATTATCTTACAATCAGAAGTTTATACTTGCTGAGTGTTACTATAACAAAATAAGCTTTAGAAACTTCAAGAGAAGATAAACACTGATTGATACTTATTATTCATGAATTATCACAAAATACTTACTGTAACAAACACTGACTATTTCCATACAACAAATTGCACCTTTAAAACAAACACAAAAGAAATTAAAACTGGTCTAACAAACTGTAGGAGGAAGATCGGACTTCTCGGCATCTCCACCTTTAATCCCAAAAAGGAAAAAACCAGCACCATGTCCAGCAACACAAACAAGAAACACGCCTCCATTAAAAGACATTACCGACAACATGACCAAATACATAACTCCAACTCGAACAACATGCACGCACGTCCTCGTTAACTCGCTACCAACACTTTGTCCTTTGCATATTTTCCTGACCACATTGCAGTGGTTCAACCATTCTAGAAAAACCGATAAGAAGAAGACGAGTACCAAAGCAAGAACGTACATTCCATGGTCTGATCCTGGCCAGTTGGAGAAAAGGATACTGGAGTTAGGTCCCCAATAAAATGTCATGTGAGAGTAATCCATGGACATTGGCATGGTCATATTGTTGTTATGATCATCATTATTCATATGGTTATGATCCATGAGTTGAACTTTTTCTCTTATTTGGAGGTCAGTAGGGGTTGTGATCGTGCATATATATAGTTTAACTTGTACTATTGTTTTTGATGGTAGACAACATGTACTTCTTGTTTAGTACTTTTTAAATGGGGAAACATTCAAAATCTGACTTTACATTTTATAAATAATAAATCGTCTCTACTCATCTTTATCTTGAAGATATATGGTACTCAATCTTTGGATTCAAATTCAACCCTCAAGTCACTGTTCATCGTAATTTACTTTTCAATTTATATCATCTTATTTATTGGGTACAGGTTTTAATTTGTCATTTAATGTTCTTGAATATTATTTCGTAAAGTTATACATAATTTTCATATATTTTTCATATATACATCTTAGAAGTAGAACAAATTAGTATCCAAATCTATTTCTTAAAGTGTGTATATAACGTAAAATTTATTACTTGACTGTAAATATATTTAAGTAAATGGAGATAAGGATCCAGCCCTTATTTTGAAACTTTACACGTGCGCTCATCTCAAAAAATATGTTTTAAGTTACCTATTTTTTTTCTTTTTCTTTTCAAATTCAAACCCGCACTTAATCGAAGGTTAATATGATTTTATTTTATTTTTTTATTTGCTAAAGTGCAAACATCTACTGTTTTCAGTGCAAATATCTGAAGTATACATTGTCAATATTTGCAGTTTGATTGAAATTAGAAATATATGTGTTTCTTGAAACCTGCTTTTAGGAATGTACATGTATATTTTGAAACTTAAAGAGGATATTTTACAAAAGTTCCCTTAAAATGGTTATATAAACAAAATGAATTAAGGGTAAGACAGGTATACTTTAATTTATTGTTAGCATGGTTGAATACAATGAAACATGATGCTTAAAATGGCAACTATCATGCTGTAGAATTAAATATGGCTGCTATGAATCAATTTATAACTTCATTGTTTATGATTGTTAATCTATCATTATAGTCAACCGTATTCAAAAGGAAGTAGATGTTATATTATCAATTACACAATCAGAATAATAAATGCTTTTATAATTAGAATTACAGAAAGTCAAAATTACAATCGCAAAAGGAGGAAGGGCTTGAATTAGATGGCGTAGGCTATTGAAGTTACTTTATGTGACATCAACTCTTGTCGTTTTACTTTTAACCCTTTTTTCTTTTAAATCAAACTGTAACAAAATGACCATCTAATTTTTTTTAGGAACCTTATATAACGTTTATTTGAGATTTGTTGGAGATCCGTTTTATAGGACCACGTGATCCTACATTTACCCTACTAAACTAGTAACGTTCTCTCATTTTACCGTCTATTTAATTGATGAATAGACGGGACGAAATGATCAATTCAAGGGTGCTAACTTTGATTGACGTACCTCGGTGCAAAGGTCCATCTGCGCTGCTTATAGCATGTCTTGCACACTTTGAGCAGAGTGGTGAAACGTCTTAGAGAAAGCAACGGCGTTTGCGCAACTCAGCCAGCAAGACGGACAACATCATTGTTTCCAACACCTAATAGCCATGTCATGTTTATAATCTCATCAAAATTTATACTATCAGATTTAGAGGGGCAGAACCTTCTAATAGTTCAATGCTTACTCTAAAAAACATGAAAAAGAAAATCTATATAGAAGTCGCAACTGCCAGGTAGATATATGCTTTCATTTCTTTGTAAAATTTATTTGAATTTTCTTTTTGATATAACAGAAGTGTTCATTTTGGTTCTCTGGGATCAAACCCAAGATTTCTAGAACACAATCTAGAGATCAACCAGTTGTACTAGTGGTCTTTGACAATTTTATTTGAAAAAATTGTACTATTATAGATGTATTTTGTTATAATTCTATCGTCTACTAACTCTTCAGGTGTTTAAACCATAATTTTAGTTCGATGCATGAGAACATGAGTCTGCTGCTTGGTTACAGACAGTTAACATGATGTCAGAAAATGGTATTGTTTGACCCGTTCTTTTATATTTCAATGATAGTGTGCTATATTCATCTTGTTTTTGCACTACTAACAGAACAATGCCTACCAGGACTCTACACCGGCGCATTGCAGTTTGTACTGTAATACGAGTGAAAATTGTATACTTAGAGCAGACAAATTACATAATGTAATTAAGACTCCCATTTGAATGCCATTAAGCTTGAAACTGTTATACGATGTGTATACAGAAACAGAGATAAATCACTTATAAACTCGTTACACAAGTTTACAAATTAGATTTCCACTACTTTGAAATTATGTATCAGTAATTTTAGTTCATAACCATATAGGTCCCCCCATCGCACAAAATTACCGACCCTAAGGAAAATATGAATTTGAGGAAAGTAGTATATAAACCTAAAAATGCATAAGTTTTTGACGATGTAGGACAATATCTCATTCATTAATATAGTGATTTCTAACAGAAACACTAGATTTTTGGTTACGAGTTGATACATGTAAGTTTGTTTTTATCCCTTAACATCAAATATTTGTTTCTCAATGCTACTCCATGTAGAGCAGCTAAAAAGTATTCATATTGTTACACAGTCAACAGATTAAATAAATCATTCACATATATTGATTCCAGTTACTAACTGAAGAAGTCATTAGATAAAACAACACTTGAGACAAGATACTGAATTGTAGTTGAGCTACGTTCTCTACTTGCATTTTTCCATCTAAATAAAACCATATTACATTCTAATATTTCATATATCAATCACAAAGCTAACAACGTAGCTTAATTGCAGGTTGAGAAGAAGGAAACAAAAGAAAGAGGAACGAATCGATATATAAATAATTCTGGAATTTCTGATCATGACATATGGATATCAATTGCGATGAACACTGATATAATATCCAAGGTACATGAAACTGTCATTATTTCATATTTTGGTTATATTAAAATTGCTTAAGATTCTTAATGTAGCAAGTTGTACCTGCTACTAATATACTTGTTCATCTACTTTTCACATATTTTAAGTTTTGCATGTCCTATTATTTGGAAAGTTATTGATCTAATTACCCTGTTCAAGACCTTATTGTTAATTAACAAGAGTGTTTACATAATTGTATTTATTCTTAATAGGAAATTATTGTCAAGGACAAAATTTCTCAGCGTTTTAGCCTCAATGGCAGACCTTCAGTATTTTAGCCTGAAGGACAACTTTCTTTAGGTATTAGTTTTTAGTTATTGATGGCAGTTTTTAGATATCAGTTGGTAGTTATCGGTAGCAGTTTTTAGGTATTAGTTTTTAGTTCGATAGCAGTTTTGGATGAATGTTTGTCCTTATGATTAATTTTGAAAGAATGTTTGTCCTTATGATTAATTTTTAGAAGAATGTTTGTCGTTGTGATTAAAATATTGAGGTCGTGTCCTTTAGGCTAAAAACATACAAATTTTTATCATTTAAATTAATTCCCCCTATTCTTAATTGGTCGAAGGTAGAACCAGTTTGATTATATAATAGGTTTTGAAAGAATTTGATAATGTTTGTTGTATTGATAAGATTGCAGAATTGTAAAATGAAGAGAGAATTATTTTCGTTATCTAAACATGGTACAATGTGCTGCTGTTACATACATATCTCTCTTTGACTAATTCAGCAGCTAATAATGCAGCTGTACAAAAAGGCAGTTTATCAAAATACCCTCTAACATAATATAATATTGTTGTGGTAATGCTGAAGTAAAGTAATTCTCTTATTACTCCCCTCAATTCGAACTAGGGTCTTCTTTTTCTCCCCAATTTTGACGGCGGAAGCTCGAATCTCATGCAAAACTTCGAATTGGCTTGAGTAATTAAATCTTTTGTTTATATGAGTATCTACCTTGAGTGACTGCTTCGAATTGGCAACGATTTTGAGCCTTTATTCGAGTTGGCTATAAACTTCTCAGCCATTTGGATGTAGAACTTTGAGTTGATGACCGTTGATATGGATTTGGTTGCTGGATCTTTCGAAATCATGATTTATATTCTTGTGCTCAAAGTTTGTGACTTTCAGATCATCCCTTAATCGGTAGAAGTTCTTTGCTGAGAGGGGTAAGTATGTCTGTTTTTTGGTAATGGACAGTTACATGATTTATGCTTAAATTTCCTTTACTTGTTCTCTGACAAAATATAAGTCGATTTTCATATGCTTTGTTCTCGAATGTAAGATATGATTTGCTGATAAGGATACAACACTTAAATTATCATACCAAATTACTGATTGTTTGAACAATTTGATTTTGAGCTCACTAAGTAAAGATTCTAGCCACATCATTTCTGCAGTTGCACCAGCTAAGCTACGATATTCAGATTTTGTACTTGATCTGGATATGGTAGCTTGTTTTTTTGAGCGCCAAGACACTAGATTTTCTCCAAGATAAATACAATCCCCGGTTGTTGACTTTCTATCATCAGGGTCTGATGCCCAATCAGCATCATCAAACCATGTTATGGTAAGATTCTTGCATGATTTAAGTATCAATCCATAATCAAGTGTACCATTTAGATATCTAAGTACTCTCTTAACCACTTTTCAATGCTCATTTAGAGGTTGATGCATAAATTGACTTGCTTTGTTTACATTGGATGCAATTTCTGGTCTAGTTATTAGCTATTGTTGCATGTTGTGGACCTCCAACTATGCTTTTGTACTCTTTTTCATTTGAAATTGCTTCACCCTTGTGTCTTGATAGTTGTAGATTAGAAGTCATTGGTGTTCAAAGTGGTTTGGCTTGATCCATTTTTGCTTTAGCAAGTACTTCACTGATGTATTCTCTCTTGCCAAGATGTATCTCTGAATCTGATATAGCATTTACTTCTATTTCAAGAAAGTAATTTAATTTTCCCAAATCTTTGATTAAGAATTGTTTATCCAAATGCTGAGTGACATAATCTATTTCATCTTTACTATTTTCAATAATGATGGTATCATCTACATAAACCAAGATGTAAGTAATACTATTTCTTAACTTGGTAAAGAGTGAGTTGGCAGACTTGGTTTGTTGATATCCCAAACTGATAAGTGTTGCTTTTAATTTGTCAAACCATACTTTTGGTGCCTGTTTTAATCCATAAATTGTTTTGTGAAGTTTGCATACCATTTCACCTTTATTTGGTTGTGTGAATCCTTAAGGTTGCTCCATGTAAACTTCTTCTTGTAGCTCATCATTTAAAAAGGCATTGTTTACATATAATTCTCTAATATTCCACTTTATGTGTAGAGCTATTGTTAAAATCCCTTATATAGATGTGGGTTTGACAACTGGTGAAAATGTTTCATGGAAGTCAAATCCTTGCTGTTGTGTGTAATCTTTTGCAACAGGTCTTGCTTTGTATTTTTATATTGTGCCATCTCGATTTCTCTTAAGTCCATATGTCCATTTGCTACCAACTACACTTTTGTGCTTGAGCAATGGTATAAGACTCCATGCCTTGTTCTTCACTAATGCATTATACTCTTCTTCCATTGCAATTTCTAGTTTTCATTGCTAGCTGTTGGATCATAATTCTTTGGTTCATTATTGACTGCACATGTTGAATATAGTTTTGGTTTGAAGATACCCCTCTTTGACCTTGTGACCATTTGATGTCTAGTCATAGCTTGTTTAGATTGTATACTAACTGATTTCTCTGCACTTTTATCTCGATTATCTTCACCACTACTATAATGTTGACTGCTTAGATTTGCAGGACTGTAAACTGTTGAAATAGTTCAAACTCATCTTGATCTGCTTCCTTATTGAACACTGTGTGTTGAGTGCCTGAGCTGCTTCTGACATTCTTCATAGCTATTTGACTTTCATTGTTAACACAAAGTGGTGTATTAATGAAATAATATTTGTTGGATTGTATACCTTCTGATAGCATCAAAATTGGTCACTAACCTCGTTGAGAAAGAATGTGTAGAGATATAAGTGATGAAGTTAAATTAAACAAGGAAGAATATGCTAATTTGAATGCAGAAAATAAGAACACCGAATTTATAGTGGTTCGGCGTAATTGCCTACGTCCACTTTGAGGTTAAACTTTATTGCTTTACTTTTATGATTGATTACAGATACAATCCGTAGACCAAATACTTGAATACAATTGCTAAGTAAAGAGAATGAGTCTTGAATGCGGTAGAATCTCCCCGGTGTTCCCGAAAAAAGGTCCATTTCACTGTGTCCATGCCTCTCTATTTATAGACAAAGGTGGGTCGGACTCCTCTGGTGGGCCTGGTAGCTGAATAACTCGGTCCAGATGTACTGGTCCCTATATGCCGAACCAAACAGGCCGAACGGTCGGATGCTGAACCATCTTCCTCATGCCAAACGATGCTTGTTATGTGGGAAGAGTGGGCCGAGCAGTAATTGTAGCCGGACAAGCTGGGAAGAACGCCGAACAATCTTCTTATGCTGAACAGAAGTGAGATGCCGAGTGGGGAGTGTATGCCGAGCAATGATTGAAGTTGACTAAGGTTAGATGAATGCCGAACAATCTTTGGATGCCGGACGAACCTGGAAGTCGATCACTCCTAGATGTCGAGCGCTCCTTGGACGCCGAGCGCTTGCCAATGCCGAGTGCTACGTGGATGTCGAGTACTCCTAGATGCCGAGTACTCCTGGATGCAGAGCGCTACGTGGATGCCGAGCGCTACTGGATGCCGAGCGCTACGTGGATGCCGAGTACTCCTGGATGCCGAGTACTTTTAGATGCCGAGCGTTTGTAGATGCCGAGTACTTAGTTGTCTGGTCAAATCTCCAGGAAACACTTGCCCCCCAAAGCGTATTACGTGACTGAACGTGATACGCTTTGAATTATGTACCCTCCATGTTTCGTTTCAAATCCTTGACTAAATCCTAATGGAGATGCCTCCTTGAGAATATCAGTGGTCGTGGTGTGCGCCTAACGTGGTATAAATGTCGAACGTTCCTCATGTGCCGAGCGACTTTATGTTTCGAAGCTGAATGCTACGGCTTTGACCGGTTCGACCGGATATAGCCTTTTCGACTTCTTCTTCCTCCCTATAAAACCAGGCATCCTCCCTCTTCTCTCCTTTTACACTTTTATTTCTGCCACTCTCTAAAGACTTGCAATTCTCGTCAGTTAATCAGACTTAAAGCCTAATCAATCCTTCCTAAGCTTCGATCTACGAACTAGGTATTATCCCTTCTATGATTAAATAGTTTCAATACAAGACATAGGTTTGCGCGTAGCCGAGAGGGTCGTGTGGAAAACTGGATATCTTTATGGCTGTATGATGTGTGGCGAGAAGGAATGGCTTGCACATTGGAGTTGTTGAGCGCCAACAGAAGATTGACCATTTGAAGTTGGAAGCTGGCTTTGACAAGGACATCATCAAGAGTCAAGATGAAGAGCTTGCTTCGTACAAGTCAAAACTTGAAGCCGCAGAGCAAAGTGCAAAAGACACTGCCGAGGCCGTCACTCGTCTAGAGGTGACCCATAAAAAGGAACTTGATGAAGCAGTCCAGCGCAGCGGAGCCCTTGCCTTAGAAAAAGATTCTATCCAGAAAGAAAAGGGACGTGCTTGCCCTGCAAGTCAGAGAGTTGAAAGAATTACTCTCTAAGGAGAAAGAGGAGAAAACAGCCGCTCAAGAAGAGTCTCAACGATACTGCGACGAAATCGTTGCTACACGGCTTTTGAAAACAAGGCTCGATGACGAACTTGCTAGGGTTGAGATAGTGAAAGACGAAGCCCGCGAGGAGGGCAAGAGAAAAGCTTCTGAGGAGATTGACTCTCGCCTTGAAGCAGCTGCAGAGGCCGGTAGGGAAGAGGTCAAGTGCATGTTTGATCCGCTGATTGCCGAGTACGGCGCCCGCATCCTCATGCACCGCGACTTGACATTCCTAGGCGAGGGCTATCTTGAATCCTTAGCTGAGGCCTAGAAAACTTTAGTAAAGATCAGAAAGATCGAGTCGGGCTCTGAGGAAGTTGATGAGGATGCCTGGTGAAAGAATTTCTTAGGGGGAACGAGCAAGCGGACTTATCTACAGCTTTGGCGCTTTATAGCAAAGACTCTCCCCTACCAAAAGAGAAAAATGACGAAGCTGGTCCATCTGGGGCTAAGACTGCAGCTCCTCATTCTGCTGCTCCTCCTTCTGCTCAATCGGCCGGTCGACCAACACTTGACCCATTCGAGCAGCATGCCGGCTATGATCCAGAAGATCCCGGGCTTGGCGTTTATGTGCTATCCCCTATTCTAGAGGGTGAAACTCCACGCGCAACTGATAGCCAGCCAGAACCGATACAAAATTCTTCTTTTAGAAGTTAAAACACTTCCTGGTAGCGGTTATTTGTCCTAATGTTCATTCTTTATGTTTTCATGCAGGCTGCTCTGATCCTGAACCAACTCCGAGGAGCGACGACGTCAAGGAGGAGACAAAGAAAACAAGCGATGTTGCTCATGTGGGAGTAACCCCTGGCCCTAACGCTCAAGTGATCGGGGCGCTAGATGATGATAAGTCTGACACTTCATCTCCCGTCGAAGGGAGTGATGAAATCGAGATCACTGGCGCCTCCGAACATACTTCGAAGATGAGCATGAAAGAGCGACTTGCCGAAGAGGAGAAAAAGAAGGTCGAGATCAAAGTTGAGCCTCAAATACTGGAACTTACCGACCCGCGAAATAGACCTTTGAAAATCATTCTCCCCGGCAAATCCAAACCGCTGGATGTTCCTTCTCCCGCTCCTGACTCTACTTCCTTGGCAAGCAAAAAATCCAAGAAGAAGCGCGAAGGAGAGGAGTCATCTGAGAAAACAAAGGAAGACAAGAAGAAGAAACCGAAGAAATAGTCACTATACTCGTTCAACGAGATTTTGCTTAAGTCTTGTAACTACTTTTATTTTTCGTTTCCGTAGTTTGTGTAGATAGGTTTTTGACTCCAAGTTTTGGAGAAATAACTGTGTAACCCCATTTTGGACTATTAAATAAAGTTTAGTTCCTTAGTTATTTGAACGATTCTTTTTCTTCTTTAGCTTTCTGAATAACTATGGTCAAAACTCAAGTTCTTATGAGTTGCATAATTTCCCAATCCATCCTTACGTTGTTCGAACATCCTTGGAGTAGCATATTTCTTGTTCCACATTCTTGAGTGCTTAGAATTTTTTCTAAATCCGCGCTCCGGGGATTTAGGGTAAGTTGATCCGCACTCGGGGGATTCGGAGATTCGAATTGCCTATATTCTAGTCCGCATTCCGAGGACTTAGAGTACTTCGGTCCGCACTCAGAGGACTCGGAGATTAGAGTCGTTTATGCTCTAGTCCGCGCTCTGGGGACTTAGAGTACTCCGGTCCGCACTCAGGGGCCTCGGAGATTGAAGTCGTTTAGCTCTAGTCCGCGCTCTGGAGACCTAGAGTGCTCCGGTCCGCACTCAGGGGCCTCGAAGATTGAAGTCGTTTATACTCTAGTCCGCGCTCTGGGGACCTAGAGTACTCCGGTCCGCACTCAGGGGCCTCGTAGATTGAAGTCGTTTATGCTCTAGTCCGCGCTCTGGAGACTTAGAGTGCTCTGGTCCGCACTCAAGGGACTCGGAGATTGAA
The DNA here is from genome assembly GCA_030737815.1 of Allium fistulosum. Taxonomy (NCBI): domain Eukaryota; kingdom Viridiplantae; phylum Streptophyta; class Magnoliopsida; order Asparagales; family Amaryllidaceae; genus Allium; species Allium fistulosum. The sequence goes on from CM060902.1 coordinate 1,534,372,107, forward strand.
GTCGTTTATGCTCTAGTCCGCGCTCTGGGGACTTAGAGTATTCCGATCCGCACTCAGAGGACTCGGAGATTGAAGTCGTTTATGCTCGAGTTCGTACATCGTACAGAATAATGTAACTCTAGTAATTCATCACCCGACTGTGGGATATAGAAACATTAGTAATTTATGGGAAAGACGGCTTCAAGCCTTTATTAATTAAAACCAACTAAATTGCCTGATTACATGGTCAAAAAGAAACTAAGTGATAACGGAACGAAAACATACAGGAAATAACTGTGCTTAAAACAGGAAAGAAACATGCTAAATGTAATAATGTCGCAAATGTTCATTGTTCCACGCTCGGGGGAGCATTACGCCATCAACGGTCGCTAGCTTGAATGTTCCCTCTCCAAGCTTCCGTTCAACGACGTATGAACCTTCCCAGTTGGGATTCATACGTGATGGTACCGGAAAAACTCGTTTCAAAACGAGATCACCCACATCAAAAATCCTTGGGCGGACTCTGCCGTCGTAATAACGCTTGACTCGGTGCTTATGTGCTGCCGCCCTTAATTCAGCCTCTTCACGTTTTTCATCGAGGCAGTCCAGTGATTCCAACAAGAGATCCTGATTCGTCTTAGGATCGTAATATGTCACTCGATGTGATGGAACTTCAAGTTCCTCGGGTAAAACGGCTTCCGAGCCGTATGCCAAGGCGAATGGAGTGTGGCCGGTCGCGGACTTGTGGATAGTTCTATAAGGCCATAATGCTGTCGAGAGTTCATCTACCCACTTGCCTCCGACTTTCTCCAAGCGCTTCTTTAGTATGGACTTGATTATTTTGTTTACGGCCTCGACTTGTCCGTTAGCTTTTGGATGCGCAACGGCGGCGAACTTCTTCTCAACGCCATACTTTAAACAGAACTCTTTAAACTCTCTGCTTTCAAACTGTGTTCCGTTGTCCGTAATGATGGTTCGAGGGAGGCCAAAGTGGCATATGATGTTTCGTACAACGAAATTAATGACCTTCTTAGAGGTGATTGTGGCTAAAGGTTCTGCCTCGGTCCATTTTGTGAAATAATCGACTGCAACTATCGCGTATTTCGCACCACTTTTGGATATGGGCAAAGAGCCGATTTGACCCCGAGTTCTCCAATGAGTTTTAAGCCAGCAATCAGTGCTCATATTCTGCTTCATTATTCGTAGCCGGAAAATCGAGCTTCAAAGCGTAACAAATTGATCGATTTTCCGGAGTTACAAGAACTACGCCAGCGTCGGAGCAACGGTCGTTTGATGCCCCGTCGGTGTACAATTTCCATCGAACGAGGGGAATGACATTGTGATTATCTGGTTCGTCAGATACAGTAAACTCCACGATGAAATCTGCTAATGCTTGCCCTTATATGGCTCTCTGTGGCAAGTAGGTGATATCGAACTAGCTCAACTCGATGTTCCATTTTAACAACCTCCCAGAAGTTTCTAGTCGTTGGAGAACCTGCCGTAGGGGCTGATCGGTATAGACACTGAATGAGTGTGCTTGAAAGTATGGGTGCAGCTTACGTGATGCAATCACCAAGCAATAGGCCAATTTCTCAATTTTAGGGTAATTTCTTTCTGCCCCCGTTAAACGCTTACTAACGTAATACACCGGCTTTTGGACTCAGTCCTCCTCGCGTACCAAAGCCGCACTTATAGCATGTGGGGATACAGCCAATTATACGTACAGCACAAGGTTTTAAATATCGGATTTCGGTCACGTTTCGTCTCGGAATTTTTACACAAGTTATCTCGTATCGGGGGAGATCTCGGACGAGATGAGTTCATATCGGGTGTACATCTCGGATTGACATCTCGGGTCTTATAATGCATCTCGGGAATATCTCGGATATACTTATGTGTCTAAAATTGATGTGTCAAAAATTTATTTAATGGTTATAGCTTTCTTAGTAAAAATAAAAATGGAAATATACTTGATTTACATGGAAAAATGAATATTTTTAGAAGAGTAGTAGCTTGGTTAGCTTAATTGATTTGATAATGATTGAATAATATCCTTTTATTTGAACATAATAAAGAAGTGAAACCTTTCGCTATGACTCATTAAGATAAAAAGTAAAGAATATGTTCAAGAAATTGGTAAATTATAATTGAATCGAGTAGTTTCTTTTGAATCAATATGAAAATAAAAAATATTATGAAAAATAAGAAAAATGTATCATTTCGGGTGAGATCTCGGATTGAGATTTTGATCCATATTTCGGGTGAGATTTGAATATCTCGGACGAGATGAGTGTCGAGGGAGATATGAAGGAGATTTGATGTCTCGTCTCGTTTAAGTGTGAAAAGAAGATCTCGGAGGAGATCTCGGGCGATATATAGGAGATTTAAAACCATACTACAGCATCTCGTGGTCTACTGGTTTTGACAGCACTGGAGGACTCTCCAGATGCCTCACCAGATCCCGGAATGCTTCCTCACAGTTAGATGTCCATTCGAAATTCCTCTTCACTTTCTTTATTATATCAAAGAAAGAAATACACTTGTCCGTGGCTCTGGATATGAATCGACTCAGCGCAGCCGCTTTTCCATTCAAGCTTTGCACTATTTTATAGTTTTGAGCACTTGCACATCTCGAATAGCTTGAATCTTTTCTGGGTTAGCTTCAATTCCCTTAGCATTGACAATGAATCCCAAAAACTTCCCCGATGCAACGCCGAAGGAACACTTCAGAGGGTTGATCTTCATCCCATAATATCTGAGTATATCGAACATCTCTGCCAAGTCTCGAATGTGGTTGTTTGATTGTCGTGACTTCACGAGCATGTCATCCACATAGACTTTCATCGTTCTACCAAGCTGGTCTTTGAACATTCGATTCACCAGACGCTGATAAGTCGCTTCTGCGTTTTTCAATCCGAAGGGCATTACTACATAGCAATATAGTCCGACGTCTGTGACGAAACTGATGTATTCTTGGTCCGGAATATGCATCGGGATTTGATTATAGCCCGAGTATGCATCCATGAACGATAACAGCTCATGTCCTGCAGTGGAGTCGACCAACTGATCAATCCTAGGCAACGGGAAACTGTCCTTGGGGCATGCCTTGTTCAAATCGGAATAGTCTACGCAAGTTCTCCATTTCCCATTCGTCTTTTTCACCAGCACGGGGTTCGATACCCATTCAGGGTAGAGGGCGTCGCGGACGAACCCATTGGCTTTGAGTTTGTCCACCTCCTCTCTGAGAGCAGCGGACCTCTCTGTGTCCATTCCTCTCCTCTTTTGTTAAACCGGGACGTATTTCGGGTCTATGTTCAACATATGACTCGTAATGGCGGGAGAAATCCCGCACATATCAGAATGCGTCCAGGCGAAAACATTAAGATTCGCCCGGAGGAAATCACTAAGGTCTTCAGTCATTGCGGGGCCGAGTTGTGATCCGATCTTCAGTACTCGCGATGGGTCGTCTCGGCTGACTGAAATGTCAACTATTAATTCAGCCGGCGCTGCCTTTTCTTCCCTGGGTTTCTCATCGTCGTCTCTCGGATCTATGTCTCTGAAGATCCGAGAATTATGCCCGAGCCAGGGCTCGAGCACTACTTGTCAATTATCAGTATTAAGGATGCGGACGGGATTGTCCGCAACCTTTCCTTTCTCCCTCCGATGGGCCTCTCGGAGCTCAGCCACATAATAGGCACAACCAGTTGCCTGGTCGCCATGGACAACACTTACTCCTTTGTCAGTTGGGAACTTCAAAGTTAAACACCACGGGACTAATGCTGCCCTAAACTCAGCCAGGGCCGGTCGGCCCAAGAACACATTGTACGGAGAATCCACATCCAAAACTACGAAAGGTAGGATTCGCACCCTCCGACGTTCGCCTTGTCCCAGTTCAACTGGTAACTCAACATACCCCACTGCATCGGTCGCTGCGCCATTAAAGCCATGTATACGAGCTTTAGACGGTTTCAAATCCTTCGTTTCCATCTTCATCTGATCATAAGCTTTCTTGAAGATGATGTTGACAGAACTTCCACAATCAATTAAAATTCTTTTCACATAAGCCGGTCCGATTGTCGCAGAGATGACCATCGGGTCGATGGTAGGAGCATCCACTTGATCAGCATCTCTGTTTCTGAATACTATATCGTCTGTCATCATGCGCAACTGCTTAGCAGGGGTCCCATCCTCTACGTTGGAACAACACTCGAAATCTGCATGCTTTAGGAAACTAGCATACCGCTCCATCTCTTGCCAATTCTTATCCGCGGGGTGAGGTCCGCCGATGATCGTGTTTATGACTAGTCTACCCATAGTCCGGGCAGGCTCCTCGAGATGACACGGAGCTGGTGCACGACCTGGGTTGGATATTCCATGTCCTCCTTCCTGTGGATCCTTCACAAACTCCTGTAACTTTTTCTGCCTGATCAACTTCTCTATAGCGTCGTGTAGGTGTCTGCACTCTTCCGTATTGTGCCCGTAAGTCTCATGGAAGCGGCAGTATTTCTCAGTCCGCTTCTGTTCCTCAGTTGACTCCTTTGGTCGTGGCTTTCTGTACTGAAAGATATTGCAGGTTGATAGGTAAATGTTCTCAAGAGACGCATTCAGCGGGGTATACTCGTTGTAGCTTGGAATTCTCGGCTTCCACTTCCCCGCTTCTCTCTTCTTCCCTTGACTTCTTCCTTCGGATTCCTTAGGCTGCCCGGGCTTGTTCTGGACATTGACTTGGACTTTTCCCGAGTTGTCCCCGGACTGCTTCACTGCAATGTTGCTTTTCATGGACTCCTGGACAGGTCCCGGTGCCTTATCTCCCCTTACCCACCTGGCTTCCTCTCTTTTTATGAACTGGTGTGCCTTTGAGTAAAAACGCTCTAGCGTAGTCGGAGGTTTTCCTGTCAGCCAGTCTCCAAACTCGGAATCTGGATCCACACCTCGCATCACAGCCATTAGGATTGCATGATCATTGGGATTACTGACTTCAGTCGCCGCGACATGGAATCTTTGTAGATACTCCTTCAATGACTCGCCAGGAGTCTGGATTACACTTGATAGAGACATCACGTCCTTTGGACGAGTAGTGTGTATCCTGAACTGTTCTATAAACTTCTTCGCCAACTCCTCGAAACTGGATACGGACCGCGGAGGAAGTCGGATGAACCACATAGTAGCGATCCCAGACAGAGTAATTGGAAAGCATCTACACTTGGTCGCATCATTTACTCTAGCTGAATCCATCATCCACTCGTACCTCATGACATGTTGTCTGGGATCAGTCTTTCCTTCATATGTCGGGATAGTTGGCATACTAAATTTTCTGGGGTACGCTGCCTGTAGTACAATGTCTGTGAACGGAGTATGACTTCTTGACACTCCCCAATCGTCATTCGATAAGCCTTGATTCTCTTTCATCAATTGCCTGATCATGGCTGTCAGGTCTGGTGTTTGTATAGAAGGTGGAAGGTTGGAGTCTGTCCTACGTGACTGATCATGTTGATGCCTCCTCTGCTGGCGATCTGCCAAACGTGCATCTTGAGGTCCGACATCGTTAGTGTTTTGATGGTCTGGGCCTCCAGCCTCCACCTGCACTCCAGCTCCTAAGTTTCTAGCCTCGACTTGGTCACGGTCTCCAGTCGTTCGGACAGCAACACCTGCCCGCGCAGTTTCAGTCTTACGGCGTCTACGCCTGGGAGGTTCATCGGAGGAAGTTGAGCTGTCGGATGAGGAATAAGGAGCGGGATCGCCCCCAGCATTCTGTTGCTGTTGTTGAGTGAGTTGTGTCATGAGGTTGGCATTAGCTTGCATCTGCTCTCCTAGTTGTCTCCTGCTTTCCCTGAGTTCTCTCATCAAGTCGTTGAACTCTATTCTGGTGACAACCGGCATTTGGTCCTGGGTGGTAGTCCTTGCACCTGGAATCGCTTGCTGATTGCTAGGTCTTGCTTGTTGCATGCTAGCAGTCTCGTGGGCGTCCGCATTATGAGAAGCTGACCTGGTACGTGGTCTCGCCATTGTAGAGTTATTGGTATGAACTCTGAGTAGAATCAACGGACGTCCTATCAATGAGTCAGATCTTCTTTGGGGGATTTGTTCAATCCAGTAGCTTCAAAGCAGATCCTTGAGGTCTGAGAATTCAATTCTCAGTGAAAGCACCAAAGTGTTAGCACCAAAATTGGTCACTAACCTCGTTGAGAAAGATTGTGTAGAGATATAAGTGATGAAGTTAAATTAAACAAGGAAGAATATGCTAATTTGAATGCAGAAAGTAAGAATACCGGATTTATAGTGGTTCGGCGTAATTGCCTACGTCCACTTTGAGGTTAAACTTTATTACTTTACTTTTATGATTGATTACAGATACAATCCGTAGATCAAATACTTGAATACAATTGCTAAGTAAAGAGGATGAGTCTTGAATGCGGCAGAGTCTCCCCAGTGTTCCGGAAAAAAGGTCCATTTCATTGTGCCCCTGCCTCTTTATTTATAGACAAAGGTGGGTCGGACTCCTCTGGTGGGCCTGATAGCTGAATAACTCGGTCCAGATGGACTGGTCCCTATGTGTCGAACCAAACAGGCCGAATGGTCGGATGCCGAACCATCTTCCTCATGCCGAACGATGCTTGTTATATGGGAAGAGTGGGTCGAGCAGTAATTGTAGCCGGACAAGCTGGGAAGAACGCCGAACAATCTTCTTATGCTGAACAGAAGTGAGATGCCGAGTGGGGAGTGTATGCCGAGCAATGATTGAAGTTGACTAAGGTTAGATGAATATCGAACAATCTTTGGATGCCGGACGAACCTGGAAGCCGATCACTCCTAGATGCCGAGCGCTCCTTGGACGCCGAGCGCTTGCCAATGCCGAGCGCTCCTTGGACGCCGAGCGCTTGCCAATGTCGAGTACTCCTGAATGTCGAGTACTCCTGGATGCCAAGCGCTACGTGGATGCCGAGTACTCCTGGATGTCGAGTACTCCTAGATGCCGAGCGTTTGTAGACGCTGAGTACTTAGTTGCCTGGTCAAATCTCCAGGAAACACCTTCTGTGTAGTTTTATATTTGATCCTCTAAAAGGAAATACTTTTTTATTGAATACAACAGGTCTTGAAATAAATAACTTTCCATTACTATCAAGACATTTGTATCCTTTCTGATTCACTCCAAAACCTAAAAAGGTACAAGGTGTGGATCTGAAATTCAACTTTTGTGAATTATATGGTCTTAGGTGAGGAAAACATAGACACGTAAATGTTCTTAGATTTTTGTAGTTTGGTTTTTCCTTAAGCAACACTTTCATTGGACTTTTGTTTTGTAAAATTTTGGTAGGCATTCTGTTAATTAGATAAACTACTATTGTGAATGCATCAGGCCAAAATTTCAATGGTAGTGAAGCTTGGTCTAATAGTGTAAGTCCAATTTCTACTATGTGTATGTTTTCTCTCAAGTAATCCATTTTGCTCAGATGTGTAAGGATATGTCACTCTATGAACTATACCTTTTTTCATGAAAGAATTCCTTTAGTGGTTTGTATTCAGTCCCACCATCAGTTTGAATCATTTTGACAGATTCACTTGTCTGATTTTCCACCTGTTTAATAAAGTGCATAACTAATTTGTGTGTGTCAGATTTTGATTTTAGGTGATATATCCATGTATATCTAGAATATGCATCTACAAAGGAAATGTAGTAATTATACTCATAATCAGAATTGATGGGTGATGGTCCCCATAAGTCAGTGGCAATAAGTTGTAAAGGTTTATCATAAGTAGAATGTGAATCTGGAAATGCCAACTTGTGGCTTTTTCCTAACTGGCAGTAAGTACAAACATATGATGCTGGTATGTTATTAACATTAATCTTATTATCTGCTAATATTTTCTTTACAACTTTAACATTAGGATGTCCCAACTTACAGTGCCGAATTTCAAAAGTAGATCCAGTACATTCTGGTAAACGATTCAGTTAGTTGACACCATTTTCTTGAATTACATGATTGATTATCTTTTGAAAAGTTGAATCTGTACAGACCATTGTGTGTATCGCCCTGCAGTAAAATTTGTTTGGTCTGGATATCTTTAACTAAACAATGTTTAGTATAAAATTCAAAAAATACATTGTTATCATGTGCAAATTGGGATACACTAATGAGATTTTTTCTTACCTTAGATACCCTTAATAAATTGGTCAGGTGCATGATTCTTTTACCAACAATAGTTGCAGTGCCAGTGTGTATAATGTTGATATTTGTGCCACTACCCATACTAATAGAATGCGTACCTTTATATTCTCTATTGTCAAGATTTAAATTCTGCAAGTTGTTGGTTACATGATGAGTAGCACCTGAATTTGAGTACCAGCACTCATTCTGATCATCTTCGGGCCTAACTGCATCACATGAGTTCAGGTTATATGCTTTTTGCTCCTATAATATGTTTCTTAATTCATGTTACATACTTGTCATGTTTGCATTCATGTTGTTGTTCCTTTGAGAGTTTGAGCTTTGTGATGAGTTTTGATTTGAGTCATATCTGAAGTAACGTTGTTTTGCAGTATGTCCTAATTTTTCATAAATATGACATCTTGGTCTATTATTGTTATTACATCTGCCTTTGTCTCTACATCTACCAGATTGATTTGCCCTTTGATTTGATTGATCAAACTTATTGTTGTATTGATTCTTGCCTTTATAATTTGCTGCATAGTTGAATGACAAATCTGAGTCCATTGGCTTCTTGAAATTGATCCTCCCTTCATGTGCAAAAAGTATTGAATGCGCATCTTCAATTGAGGGTGTGGTTCTTTAAGAGGATATGACAGCCCTTACAGCTTCATATTCATCACTTAATCCACCTAAAATGATTAAAACCTTTTCACCGTCAGCAACTTTATGTCCTGCGGCTTGTAGTAAGTCACATGTTGTCTTAATCTTTATGAGGTATTCTCCCATAGATTGATTATCCTTTCTTATGTTGTGTAATTGTCTCTTGTGGTGCATAACTTTGGCAGTAGATTGTGAATTAATTTTTTTTTCAACTGCTGTCCAAATTCCATGAGCAGTTTTACTTCCAATTACTTATGGTAATAACTTGACACTAATTGATGATAACAACAATGAACATATCAAGCTATCATGCCTTTGATATTTTGTGAATTCTTGATTGCTAACAGTTTTGTTTTCATTATTAGTGTTGAATCTTGGAGGGATAATATAAGTTCCAAGAATGAAATCTTCAAGGCCATAACCTCTGATTGTAGTTTCAACTTGAACTTTCCAAAGAAGATAGTTATCTTCTTCTAATTGAGCAGTAATCAATTAGCTTCGAGGGCTTATCACAGTTTTGATGAGATTTTCAGTTGCTATCTGGTTGGGAATGGAGTTTTCTGATGTGGCAGAGTTATCATTCTCTTCGGACATGATAAAACAGATTGAGCTTCAGGTTAGGATGATCTTTGTCAATAATAGATATCAAGGACTTTCAGAAAATAGAACTTTCAAATGAAGAATTCAGATATGTTGCAACCAAGAATTCAGATGAGGACCATTGATCTGATGAGTTCTTGGTATCGCACTTATTTTCTTGATGACCGATGATGATTTCTTTAGTTTCTGAAGTCTATTTTCTGATTTTCTTGATGAGATTTTGCTCGTTTTGAACGGAGGTATGTTGCAGCCAAATTTCTTAGCGAGGCACTTATCTTTCTTGTGATAAACTTGAAGCGGAGTCTCTATTAAAACCCAAATGATGATACAAAATTTGATGGGTCTCTGATTTAACAGAGTTCTATGCTGTTAGGCCTGGTTGCTCTGATACCATAATAGGTTTTGAAAGATTTTGATAATGTTTGCTGTATCGATAAGATTGCAGAACTGTAGAATGAAGAGAAGTACTATTTTCGTTATCTGAACATGATACAATGTGCTATTGTTATATACATACTTCTCTTTGACTAATTCAGCAACTAATAATACAGCTCTACAAAGGCAGTTTACCAAAATACCCTCTAACATAATATAATACTGTTGTGGTAATGCTGAAATAAAGTAATTCTCTTATAATAATAAGAAACAAACACCTATGAAATTAGTCAAAAGTACATGTTAGAAAAACTTTACTGAAAAAAATTTACTCCAGAAATAACGAATTTCTGAAATGATATAATCAGATTTTTACTTGAGATAAATAATAATATAGTTTGCTGACATTTTCATACCTCAAATTGATTAAAAGCCACACGCATTAGCACAAGCTAGATGAATCTTACGGCTCTATTTAATGTATGAAAAATTTATGTTTGTAACTTTTTGTAAAATTATGTTTTTCACAATGTCCAGTTGATACATTCAAACAATCACCATGTATATCAAATAATAGGACACTAAACATTGGAGAATGTCGTAAAACCTTCAAAAACAAGTATTCTAATCTATTTCGAATCAAAGTTTCACATTTTTGTGATTAGTAGCCAATTTCTTTTAAAGTATCGACATACATGAGGTATTTTCGTGCTCTCAAGGCGAGGCATAAACCTCTAAACATCAAACTAAGTTTGTCAGGTAATTATTATACACACATACATACCAAATTATTAATTATAGAATAAAAGATGTTAGACATTAATATAAGAAACATACATTACTCGTTAGTGTACACATACACAAAATATCAATTTACTTTAAAATAAGAAATCTAAACACAATTCCATTTAAAAGTAAACTCTTATAGCCAATAACTCAGACAACGTCCATTTCAATTTGAAACACATACTATTACAAGCAACATCTGGTTTAAACACAATCAAACATGAAAACCTAAAGAGTAAAGTATTACGAGCACTAGTAAAGTATGTAATCATTTTATTCTTTTTTTCTTCTCTTTGAGACTTTCTTTTTTCTTTTTAAAAAAGCAATTGAAACCATACAAATATATCAACTTTGAAATCAATTTCTATACAGAATCAACTTACAAAATCAATTTTGGATTTGAAATCAATTTTGAATCGATTACTTCTAGAATTGAAGTAAATGGTAAATTTTTCATTACCATACCAATACAATAATCAATATTGAGCTATATCGATATACTAATGCATTCGGTAGGGTAAATTTACCATTGTTAATGGTAAATATAGTAGTAAAGAAACAGCATAATCAATGGTAACAGTAAATTTATCGGTCATATTGATTTTATTTTTTCGATTTTATTTTTTCGCTATTTAAATTATTCTTGACCACACACATATATTAGTTTCTAAGAATATGTTTGTAGTATTATTAATGATATTTTCTTTTTTTTACTTTTATTAGGTTCAAAGTCTATGATTATAACAAGGCTATTATTTCATATTTTTGTAAAAAATTTATGATCAGTTAATAAAATTTTCTATATCAACTAAAATAAGTCAAAATATTAATGTAATATTAATGAAGTTACAATCATGAACAAAATATTTACTTTTTTATCATTATCAAAATTATAATGCAATAAAAATTTAATGTTTTATATATTGTTAAATTTACCATTTGCAGACAATGGTATATCGGTTCATTGGTATACAAACTATCATTTTACCAATGGTAACAGTATAGTATTGGTAGCCATCTTTGATTTACCAATAGTATTGATACGGTAACATTTTTTGTCTTGGTAATGGTTACCACTACTATAATAGCCTTAATTACTTCAGTCTATCAAAGTTAATTTCTAAAACTAAAAAAGTATTTGACGTTGTTTTCTTCATCTTGGTCCTTTTTTGTTTGCTATCAAACAATTAGGGTTTTAACTTTTGTCAGACGACTCAGACCAACTTTTATTATAGTTGGTGGCAACACTCGTGTGCTTTAATTGACCAAAAATGACACATTATGCTTATCTTCCATTACTAAACAGATTGCCAACCAGAGACGGGTGCAAAAGGTGGAACAAAAAAGGAGACACGCAATGCTTTCTTTACAAAACTGAACCAGAAAGTAGAGATCGTATATACTTTGATTGCATACACACAAAGCATATATGGTCAATAGCAAAAGAAAAGTTAAACTTCAGCCAAATTCAAGCATTGCAGAGCATAAGATTCAATATACAATACATTCATCAAAAATTTGGCATGCATGAAAATAAAGAAACAGACAGCTTGCAACTATAGAAAGTAATTGAAGTTGAAAGTCAAATCCTCTTCAAAAAATCAAATAAGAAATCAAAGCATCTAAGCACTAATGAACAAATTCAACACTTACGGGAACTGGATAGCTTTGAAGAACGAATGGAAGCATGTCTACAAAATGAAAAATATACAGCTGATATTTTCCACGGGAGATTATACCAAGTTGAAATTGCTTCTTTCAGGATTGCGTAAGATGGTGGCCGTTTACATCACTAAATCAGAAGGAGCTCATGTACAAATATGAAAGATATTAGTTTGATTGAAACAGAGGCAGAAGGGAAAAGAAAATTAGAGGAATACTTACCTGATTTGTGCGTAGCTGGCGATGAATCAATTCTTGCAAAATAATGAGGAATTAAGTCAATTTACTAATGACCAGAACTTTAAAGGCAGTTATTACAGAAGCAGATTAAATCAAAGGATTTATCACTAATCCGTATAGCAAAAGGGTGAAAGCGGTAGCAAGCAAGACATAATCAGTCAAATCTCAAAGATGCAAAGCAACAAGCAACAACAAAGGGAATATCTGAATAACATGAGGAAAATGAGACTCCAAGAATATGAAAGCCTCCGTAAGACTGAAAATTTTGAGAAGAAAAGGACAGAGTTTTATTTTGATTACTAATCTTACATAGATCCGCCATTTTTTCTCTCCTGCCACTAAAAAATAACGATGGGCATTTTGTTAATTTTGAAGCGGATATAAACCCGATTTGTAATTTGTTGTATCTTTTATGCCTTGGGATATTTTAACCTCAATATTTTAACCTGAAGGACAACTTTTTTTAGGTATCAGTTTTTAGGTATTGATAGCAGTTTTTAAGTATCAGTTTATAGTTATCGGTAGCAGTTTTTAGGTATCGGTTTTTAGTTCGGTAGCAGTTTTGAAAGAATGTTTGTCCTTATGAATAATTTTGGAAGAATGTTTGTCCTTATGAATAATTTTTAGGAGAATGTTTGTCATCGTGGTAAAAATATTGAGATCGTATCCTTGAGACTAAAAATATACAATTTTTTGTCCTTTAAATTAATTTCCCCTTTCGTATTTTAGAGTACATTAGAGGGAACAAATAAATAGAGTTAAAGCGAGAAATTACTCGAGTGAGGGTTTAATTATCTAAGTGTAGACAAACACATGGAAAGTTTATTAAATTTGGCAATTAAATAATTAACGATGAAAGTTTATTAATTAAGTTAAAGATTTAATCTTTATAAGAGATGAAAGAGTTTTATAACTTAAGTTAATAGAGGATTAAAGAAATGAAGAATTTGGGGATTTATATGGGTATGGAGTAGTCCAAACCCACGAAAGAACCATAAACCCTTCATCCTTCATTCATTTCCTGTTTATCTACAAACAAATTTGATGGAAGCAAAGAAAGAAGAAGAAAATCAACTATTTCAAAGAGAAATGCTATAGCAGGAGATCAAAACCAATTTTTCTAAGGATTCAGGTGAGTAATATTCTTTTATAAACCGTTTTCAATCCCTTGAATCTACTCTTTTTTATATATTAAAGAGAATAGTGGCTATTTATATGTTTACTAGTGCAAACCCGTGCTTCGCACACGGGGTTCATCATATAATTTATTTAACGTTACATACTTAGATATTTTAGTTATATGACAATGAAAACGTAAGTTGTCTTTTTCCTTGAACACTACTGACAAACATTTAGTAATAAATCAGCTTAAGTAATTGAGGCATGCAAAATATAACAACACTTTTTAGAGAATACTGGATTTATAAAAAAAATACAAACTCCATCTGCTGATTATTTTTTCTTGGAAAGCATTACATTATTAAGCATATACTTAATAATTTAAACGATGTATAAGTGCAGCATTGGTTCATCTTATGTAAAATATAAATTTAGCAACAATAGTTTTAAAACAATGCTCACACATAGTTTATTCATTATTTTTACATGTATACAACAATTTCAACAATTATTGATGCATTAAATGAGCATTGCATGTAAATAGTATAAACAAATAGGTGGAAAATTGAGCATAGCACCGTTTATACATAAGCATAGCACCGTATTAATATTAGCAAGCAAGAAGCGGTCAAACAAATTATAAGCTAATATACATAATAGACTAAATTTCAATGCTTTGAAAACCGTTTTAAGCACAGGGTAAGTTAAGATCCCTTTACTGTAGTAAAAGTACAGTTCAATTGATGTATACTGAAGGCTAAATCTTGAAAGCCAGTCATATTATAGAAGATCGATTGCATATATCTATCTCAAACCCCAACGACCCAAATAAATATATCAAAAGTGAGTATAAATAATAGGATACACTGACAAATGTTCGTAAAAAGAGAACATGTTCAACTGCGTTTTTGTGAGTAAAACTACACTTTTCTTAATCCTAAATATATGCTGAGCCCGTTTTATCCATTGCCACGGTGCTTTCTTTAACCTACAAAACAAAGAGAATAGATCAATATTATATCAAATCCATTAATGATGACAGTTGTATTTTATGGCATAGGAAACAAAAATAGAGTTGCTCTTTTGAGACACTCTACCAACAAATCCAAAGTGTAGCCTGCATGTGATAATAAAAAATAAAGTGTTAAGCATTGTCCTCCTTTTGTATATTCAGTCTATGTTAGTCCCCTTCACAAAAATAATATGTTACCATAGTAAGAAAAATGGTATGCAATGTGAGCTATGACCAAATTTGCACACAGGAAAAATTGATATAGGATCAGCCATTTGACAAACAGAAAACATGTCACTGATTAGTTTGTTTTGTTTCTGTCATCCATTGCATCAATTTTTTGTCAAGCTTTCATATTTTGATGATGGTGTTAATCTTAAACTTTTAACAACAAATGGAAATGAAAATTTCATTTAAATATAATGATATGATTTAGTGTGATAGAGTTAATTCTTTTTTTTTCTTTGAAAGAAGGTAGCAACCACTTATTACTCTATTAGTACTGAAGAAATGAATACTCTGCATTTTGAATTGTCAACTAAGATTGAAATGTTGGTATATATTTTTAGCATGATAGCACATGTGTACCATTATGTAAATAATGGGGTAGAAGCAAATTTAAGTCACATATACTGGTTCCAAGTAATTTTGGTGTCTATGCACAATCAGTCACTTGCTTATATTTCATGAGTATAATACCAAGTAACACTATCCCAATTACTAAATTTCATCATTAAAATGTGATAATTAACGCAAACTACTACTTAGCACACATGTCATGAAGCAATAGTTGGTCAAAAAAATATGAATTTATTTTATCTCATTCAAGTAATCAAATAATGCTCATTAAGAGTATAATATCCGAGCTTACAACAATGAAAACTCAAAGCGTTGGAGGTTTTAGTGTTTAGTTTTACTTCATAGAGGATATTTAGTGTGTATGCATGTTCATTCTACAGCTATTATACATAATTTCACCTATATTTGTGATGACACTTGGAATGCATATCAATATGGTGATATTATTAATCCTAAGATGATATAGAGAGTACAAATATATTTTACCAAAGTGCATATCGATTTGGTATACCCAAAAGCTTCCAATTTGATGTACCCTGGAAGAATAGGATAGTGATGTCAATTTACACAGAGACGAACAGCCACCCACCACAACATCCCTCCCAAGCCACACAGACACGCAAAAAAAAAATTATATCAGAAGGAAAAGAATGGAAGAGGAGTTTGGTACCAGATCGTGTGAATATACATGTGTGCACGCACGGGTGAGCATGTGTGTGTATTAAATCTTTTTGCTTAATAAATTTTTATGTTTTAGCAGTGGAGAGGAGGGGAAATAACAATGGAGGAAATAAAAAGACTATTAATTAGAATATTAGGAGATTGTACTGTTAATTAGCAAGATTTACAATCATTTATATCGATAACCGTACATGCACTTATATTGGACTTGCATGATATGTAGAAATGGAAGGTTTATATTGTATTCTATAAATTGGTATGACAAATCGTGTACAATACTTGAATACATTTGATGAAAGCTAAATTGTAATTAATTGATTATTCTGTCCTAAATTGAGGCCATCTTTTGAGTTCTTGACTTTCAAATTTTTCCCGGCTTTACTTCCTAATTGTCAAAATTATATTTTATTAATATTTATTATACGTGTGCTCCATCACTTATGATACTATAACTTAATAGACCACCCTTTCATGATAAACTACATCAACTCTTGTCATAAGAGAGTAAAAATAGAAACATTCATGATGTGACATGAGTCACATCATAGATGAACATATAGTAAGCATATAACAAATCCCTACTTAAAGTGAATATAGAAGGTCAAATAGAGAATTATGCCCAACATGAATCATATATTTTTATTTATAACCTAACGTAGAAAAATAATGTAGAATAAATTTGCATATTAGAAGATTAAATGGAATGGTAGTTGTTGAATTTGTGCGATTCATATATGTGTTTGATGTGAAGATTTGGTAGAGCTATGCATTGGAAAGCTTTGAAGTTGGTTGGAGGAAGGAGAGATGTCAGAAGAGGTGAAGTTCTGCAATCTGAAACTTCCTGCAGACGTCTGACCTACCCAGGTCAGACGTCTGACCATGTTCCAGATTTATTTCCCGAAACACTCTACAGACGTCTGACCCCCCTGGTCAGACGTCTGAGGCGACGAAGGCTATACTTCCAGTTCCTAATTCTGAAGGGCAATTTTGTAAATTATGGAGCTTGGTTCTCTAAACTGATGGTGCAGATTCTTTTGACGTGGATGGATGATCTAGATCATTTAGGTCACCTATATATTGTCTCCTAATCATCTTCCAAATTAAGAGATTAGGTTTTAATCAGATTTCCAATAATTGTAATTAATAGAAACCCTAACGAAATCAAATTGGGGGTTTTCTATTTTGAGTGCTCTATTATTAATCTCTTCAACTGTGTAATTGATTAGAGAGAGTCTCCACCTATTGTATCTCTCTAATCATTGTATTGGCTTGTAATCTCTGGTGATAATAATAAAAGGGTTATTGGGTCTCCGTGGACGTAGGATCTTCATATCCGAACCACGTTAAATCTTCTGTGTCTCTTATTTTTCATAGTTGATTGTGTTCTCATAATTGATATTTTTAAGTTGCATTGGTATTCAAATAGACAATACTAGGTCTTGATTTGAAATCGCTTTCGCAGCGCACCGTGGTGTTGAATTGTTGTCAATCGCCAATTTTTCACTACAGTAGTAAGCTGAAGCTTACTTTGTCAGTTAGTAGGAATTGTAGCAGAACGATGTATATCAAATATCCATTATTGCAACAAAATACATAGGGCACGCTCTTGTTCAAGGTTAAAGTTTTAATTTTCAAACAGAAGACATAATATAATTTTCTAAAGTATAAAAATAAAACCAAAGAATTGCAGAATATCATCATTTACCATTTATCTAAACCTTTCCCCACCATTTAGATTTTAAACCTACAGCTAGTCTTCGCAACTGACAACATGTGCACATTAAAGGAAAGTTATAGTAAAGGCGTGGATGTCAATTGCAAAAGATTCACCTTAGACTCCATTGCATGCATTCCATTTTGAGTTACATTTTTTTCTTTGGCAATAAATGAGATGGTATTCAATGATTCCTGAAATAAAAGATTAATGTAGTAACACAAAAATAATTGATGATATATAAAGGAATATCTCTATTCACAGGTTATTGAAAGTAATTATCACACTTACATTTGTATCTTAGAGCCTTGGATCATGATATACACCGTTATGGTGTAAATAACTAAACTTCACAACATATTAATTTACAAAATATTAGTTTGTTATTTCCTATACAGTGAAACTGTGTGCATTCAGGGCAAAAGCTATATGTTATTTGTAAATAAATACAGTCCTACAATCACTAATAATAAATATGGACTGAAATTAACAACTGTTTTATTTGTGATTTATATTAAGTTGCAGGCAAAGATTTAGTAAAATCCGATAAAAAACATTAGAATTATGCATATTTGTGTAAAAAAAATTAACACTCCACAAAGGCAAGGATATTTCTTTGTTCATCCTCGTCTTCCTAAGCTTATTAGTGTGCATCAATTTGGTCTTAGTAGTTAATCCACGTACTTCTTTCAGTGTAAAATATATAATATAGAAGAGATGTAAGCAATATATAATAAACTGTACCTATGACCAGTGTTTAAATTTGTTTAAAAACTATAACTTTGTGTCATTTTTCGTTAGTAGTAATTCTTCCAACCGCTCCAGGTTGTTAGCACTATAGTTGCCATTTTTTTGAACAAAGGAATCCTTTGCATTGTATGTTTAAAAAATGCCTACGGTTTATATGGAAGCTTGTAAAATCTGATCTATATGCATGGAAATCGTACTACGTAAAAAATTGAAAATGACGTAATTGATAACTGTATTCTTAAGTAGAGTTAAAATGGAAGGAAGATGACAATGATGAAAATAAAAATTTAGTGGACTGATTGTTGTATAATCATAAAAAACTAAAATATTTGAAAAAGCGCCCCAAAATTTGTTACGTCCCATGAATAAAACTTTTTTAAAAATAGCTTTGTATGAAAAATAATTTTAAGATACCTTGACATAAAAACAAATTAATGAATTTTTCGTATCTTAATTTATTTGAAACCAGTCATAATTATGCATTGAAAGAGGAAAAGGCAAAAGGAAAATATAACTGGAAAATAAAACTATGTTCGGTTTAAAAATAATAAACAAAATTAAGAAAAATCAAAAACTAAAAGTCTACTTAACTCAAGTCATCAAATTGTACTTTTTGGTAGGAAAGGTCAATTGATAAAAACACATAAAATCTTAAGGTAAAACAACTCAATTCTAATTTTCTTAATACACAAACATGACCATCAAAAATTAAAATGAAACTCAACACAATTATTTTGTCAAGAAACTAAATTCACAGTAAAAAAAATTCTATTGCAAATTTAAATACACGAAAAATTATTACCCAAAAAGACGTAATATTTATCAAATAATATTTTCTACATGGATTCATAATCATAGACATTTTTTGTCGTTAATTTTGTTAATATTGAGTTACTGTTAATAATTTTGTTGCAATATTCACAAATTTAGGACATCCTATACTATCATTGGCAGAACTCTAAAAATACAATCAATGCTATTTCTGAATCATAATTGTATTTACCAATTGTATTGATTATTATTCCAATCAGTATTATAAACTAATTAAAATACTAATTCATTGTCTTTGTACTACTAATTTATTCGCTACCACCAATTGTCGAAATAATCAATATAACCATTCATCCTCTATAAAAATTATAAGTCTTTTAGGTTAATCTTTCAAATGTCTCACTTGTATATATTTTGCTAAACCAAGTAAATTTTTCTACACTGAAGACTAAACTAATAGAAAAACAATATCAGCTTTCTAAAACTACAGGAAAAAATGGAAATATGTAAACAATAATTTATTGCTTTAATTGAGACATAGTTCGTGGAATCATATTTAACCTTGATAGACATGTAAATATATAAATATAGACCGTAATAGACCATGGTAACAACACACCTAATGCAAACTTTCAAAGTATAAAAAAATAAACATTAAGGTAATTACATTACAATAAATAAAAAGAAATCGCGGCATAAACGAAACCACAAGAGTTCTCTGCTATATTGAATGAAAAGAGTGGAAAACATTTCATTTCTAATCTCAGAATAGATTCAGCAGAGGTGTATGTTTATTAAGCTCAATTTTCATTTTTTCTATTTTAACTAAAAATTTCTGTTCCAACCCAGATCGTAATTATTAGAAGGGGGTAAATTTATCAAGAATAAAATTACAATCCAATAATAGACAAATATCATTCAAGGTACAGATCCGAAGAAAATTTATAAATTGTCCTGGTGAATGGCATTCGATGGGGATTTAACATTTGGAAAAGGATGAAGCAATATAGAGGCAAGTGCACATGTCGAGCAAGGGGTAGTGGACCAAATGCAGGGCTAATGAAGCATCGACGAATGATTATGAGTGGAGTAAGAATAGCGAGAGGAATTCAGAGAAAGTTATGGGGAAGAGCTTATTTTTTGTAGGGTTTGTAGAACAAAATAACGAAGATGCATTATTTTCGTAATCTTATAATAGGCCGTAGGGTGAAAAGAGTGGATAATGATAACTGTACACATAGCAACAGATTAGATTTTAGAACAACTTGGAAACGAAAGGTCATAGAAAGTTAAACTCATTTTCGTACAATATAATAGATATGTCCACCAGTAAGTACAAATTAACTTGCAAAACCAGTGTTGTGGGTTTAATACAGTATAACGATGAAAACCAATATAAAATGGGATGATTGCCTCTTGAACCGCAATCTTGTACTTATGGACTATATGGAAATTTGAATTCATTCATTTTTTATTAGAACCATCACATTCATTCCATTGTTTAAACTTGAATGGATTAAAAGTTAAGAAGAGGACTAAATAACTAAGTAGTGCAATTGAATATTTTGACTCGAAAAGCAAAAATCAGCTTAGAAGTATAGTATAGAACAATATAATTATTAAGTATTTAAATAGTTAGTAAGGGTGAGTATGTACAAATCATACAATACAATATTTTAGGCACTCGATAACCATTTCAAATTTTTGAAAGAAAAAATCAGCAAACATTCTATATGAAAAAAAGTCAGCAAACATTCTATATGAACATGGAAATGTGAGTTGCCAAAAACTTAGTAAATGTCGAACCTGCCATCAATATTAGCATAATCCATAAAATTTAATGAGCAAAGGGAAATGAAGTCTGGCATGAAATCAAAAGCTATGCCAATCAAATTCAAA
The DNA here is from genome assembly GCA_030737815.1 of Allium fistulosum. NCBI lineage: Eukaryota > Viridiplantae > Streptophyta > Magnoliopsida > Asparagales > Amaryllidaceae > Allium > Allium fistulosum. The sequence continues at coordinate 1,534,393,084 of CM060902.1, forward strand.
TCAACCATAACCATTGCTACTGATCATGGAAATACAAATTTAAGAAACATTTCAGCTCAATCAACAATGTTTAAAACATGGTTCAATAAAGAAAGAAAATAGAAGCGTCAATAGCATCCTAGTCGAATCCATAAAATAATGAAGAACTAAAAGTTATCGTGAATTGAACCGTAATAGTTGGTAAATGCAACAATGAAGAAATTCAGAAATAAAGATAAGAATTTTTTTAAACTAAATATTATCAAACTAAACCACAAAACGAAAACAATATTAATTTTCAAAACAAAATACAGGAGGTTAAAATGCAAAGAAAATGCTTAAAGTTACATTTAGTAGTGGTCACAAAATAAAATACAGATCATACATCACATATATAAAATAAAGTAAGCATTAAATAATGCTTATGTAAATATGGTACTACCTATTGGAAATTAATCAAACATAAAGGGCGCGATATACCAAAATCATGATTTAAGCTATACAAATGTTTGGATGCCCATTTTAAGATCAAATCCCATTTGCATTAATTAACTATAGTGATAAAAAGGTACAAAATGAGTTGTTTTCCAGTTCATAGATCTTTAAAATAATTTAGTGAAAACTAATCTTCAAGAATATTAAAAAACAGATTGTGTGACAATATTATGTGGATGTGTGAATAATTAGAGGCACATGACTTAGACAAATCTTCTGTTACAGTGAATGTGTGATATAAAAAAATGTAGAAAAAATTCCTCAGATCTTAACATGAATATAACCTCATGTTACTACTTTTACTTCATGTTAGCATTTAAATTCCTGCGTTTGGACTGTTATAATTAATGAATAACCAATATCAAATTTCAAACTTTCCAACTCCAAATCCATAAAGTAAAACCTTTCAATCATTCGTGAAAAATAAATCACCAAAGCTATTTTAACATCACCCTATCTGAAGAAGATGAAAGGAGAAAAACGATAGCTAATCTCAGGCAGGAATAAAATATATACAATCTTCGAAACGTAACTATAATTAATATTATGTAAGAAATAGGAAACATATTTGCTTAAGCTAGATTATCTTTGTTATTAATTACCTTGTATGTGATCTGGAAGCGGCTTATGGATAGTATTACCTGATTACGATGCCGATAGCCGATGTCGATAGCCAATCGGTCTATTACCAATAGCGGTGCGAAGGCAGATCCAAACTTCACCTCAGCCAAGCACAGATGAATTAGATGGTAACCTGGCGTAATAATGCCTAAAAAATTATGATTACAGTACAAATTAACAAAACAAATTGAACTCACAAAAAGCTTCGACAAAGGATTCATATAGCAGATGCGTATTTCCAGAGAGAGCTGACCTAGGGTTTGGACATTGAAGGCGATTCGATGATTAAGGACTATGGATAAGATGAAGTGTACAGAAAAGAAATCGGTAAAATAGATGTGTAGGGTAAAACAGTGAATGAAAAGGGGAAGTAGCGTGACGGTTCGTTTCAATATTTTGTATGATATTCTAAGGAGGCCTCTCTAAGCTTGAAACCAAACTCAGAAGGGAATTTAAGATTCCCAATGAAACGAAGGAAAAGGGAGGGAAGAGGAGAGAAGCAGAAGGAATTTGATCGATTTCAGGTGGAGGAAATTGGGAGGAGGAGTGTAGGGCTGGAGAGAACACAAGGTTTTGGTGAACGAAAAGAGGGAAGATAAAAATACGTACGAAAAGGGGAAGATAAAAATACATATAGATTCGGAGACTGTTCAGTTACCAAATTTCAAGGGGGCCTGTGTGAGCTTGAAATTTAACTCACTAATAATAATATAGTATAGATTTCTCATTCGATATGAAGTCATATACTCATCTTTTCTTGATTTGAGTAAACAATTTCCAATCATCCCTCTAATTCTTTTGTAATCACGACCCATGTAGTTATTTTATTTGATGACCTTTTGTATTCGTTTTCCATATTCATTCTCAGTTTATATACATATTATTCTCCTTAATTCAAATAATTATTAAACATTCATTTTCCTTTTTCTCTTCTTCTATTTGATCGATATATTTTCCTATGTTTATTTCTCCTTCTTTTTCTCCTATACTAAGCTTCAACAATCATTTATTTCATATCGCTCATCAATTAAAGTCGCTTAAAAACTCAAATTTCTTACTTTCACATTCTTCAATGTTTCAATGTGAGTAATGAAGTGGATATGTCGAGAACATCTCAAGGTATGATTCAACTATCAAATATTTTTTTTTGATTTTGTTTTACTTTTTCATTGTCGTTCTTAATTTTTTTATTCAAGAATGATAAAGTAATCAATGAATACCATGATTTTAAGGTTCCCCATGACCTCAAAAAAAAAAGAATGATAAAGTAGATATATGAGTTCATGGCTTTCTATTTTTTCAAACTTACATATTTTGTTACTTTTTTAGTGTAATTAGGTGAATATTTTCGAATACATAACTTAAACGATAATTTTGCAAGTTCAGTCAATTATTCTAAGTTTATTATATGAATTTTATAATTGATAATTTCATATTGGAATATTATGGTTTAGTAATTGTATATCATTTTCTATCATAACGCGTACTTTTAAATATTATTCATTTATGTGTATTTCAATTAGTTGTAATAAATATCTAAAAAAATTCATCCATTTTGAATTTAAATTTTCTTATGTTAAACTTGAAAAGTAAGTTTATAAATCCAATGTTGCTTTTTCAAATTTGCAGATTTGATTATGGTCATTTTTGAATTTTGTAAAATCGGGTGAATAATTACCTTAAAAATTAAAATGTTATTTGGTAAGTCCAACTGTCTATTATTGGTTTATGACATGAATTTTGTGACTTGATAATTTTGGATTGAAATTATTAATAGATTTGTTCATGATTGTATTTCCTTTTCTATCATCTACTCAAATCATTGACTTTGTTATTTGTTTTGTATTAACAATTTTTAACTATTATGCATTTATATTTGTATTATTTAATTATAACTAATAGATGTCTATAAATTTTAATTGCTGATAAGTTGTGTTTTATTTTAATTTTTATATTCATACTTTGTATTATTGTTGTTTACCATACAAATTTTGGTAATCATATTTAACGTTATTTGCTGATAAAGTACTAAGTATTTTGGTTTTTAATAAGAACACCACGTGTGCTTACCTGTTTTGGTTAATATTCATACTTTGTATTTTCATATTCTTATTACATATAATATTTGATATTGTATACGATTAAGTTTTTTCCTAAAGTCGTTTTCTTCTATATTTTCTAATTTAGGTTGTATTTACTAATTTTTTATTTTGTTATCTGTTGTGTAGAATTTCAATTGATTGCACTAACTCCAAAACCGCTGCGGAATACTAAAGCGCAAAAACAATCAAAATAAGGATCTAGCTTGTCGATTAATTATCAACCACCAATTCAATGAAAAATAATCACAAAAAAAAAGAAACAAGAGAGTAGATAACACAGATATTTAACATGGTTCGGCTAGATCTCCTATGTCCACGGACCCAACAATTATTCTTTTATTCTTCTGAAGAAAGAGAGTACAAAAGATAGAGATTATAAAATTATAGGTAGTAAAGTAGAGAGACTAACCCATAATTACAAATTGAATAATCAATGTTTCCAAAGACTTGTTTGCGCTCAAAACCCCTAATTGGGTTTGACTACATAAATTAGAGTTTACTGAAGAAGAGGATAATAGTGGATGCTCTCTCATCCTCATATGAATATGAACTTCCTTCATTTAAATAGGCTTGAGAATGAAGGATTACTTAGAGATGAAGAAAATTAATTTCCATATTATGTGACAACCTTTCTGTTATCCCGCCTTTTGGCAAGGCCGTGACACCAAGGACTTGACTAGAGACCGGTGACAGATCGTCTCGGAAATCAGTTAACACACAAGGATCGCTATGGATATCGATGAAATTTGTCCAAGTCCAGATCGAGCTGCAATCGATAAGGCGCGTCAAACAGAGTAGTAGAAACCGACGTTCCAAATTTCGAGGCAATCCGAGTTCGTATGCTCAAGTTATCGTCATTAGAAAGTGGAAGGATAGTCTTGGCTCGAATCCATCCTGGGGTCGGATCCATCCCCCTTGCTTCGACTCCATCGGCACAGAGGTCCTTGTTCGAATCCATTGGAGTTTTATCCACCTTCGAATCCATCAAACGAGAGTCCTTCGATTCCATACAGTTGAAGGAGCTTCGACTCCACGCTACGATTGTCTTCGAATCCCAAAGACAGAGGATACTTCGTATCGATCAGCCATAACCTTCCACGATCGATACGAAGGAGCACGAGTTCGATCGATTCGAAGAAACCACCTCTTCGAATCGATAACTTCGAATCCACCAAGCGAACGCAGCTAAAACCCCGGGTACGACTCAGTAAAACTCGGAGATAAAAGAGGGTTGACCCGAAGCATGCGCGCCACGCCATTGTCTTCACGCGCAGGAGGATCGTTTCGATCAAATCGATTCGAACTAAGATCGATTCGAAGTATCCATGTTCTCCAGAAATGCAACATTGAATCGATCATATCTCGAGTTCTACAAGTCCAAATGCCATGAAATTTTCACAGAAGCTTACACACATGATGAAGAATGTTCACACCAAATTTCAGCTCGATTGGATGATTTCTTGATCGATTCGAACCAAGGGTCGAATCGATCCCAAAGTGGGCCCGGATCTCCAGATTTCGGCCATGTGGGCCCCCTGACGTAACAGAATTGGTCTCCCCTCATTTTAGGCGAAATATTAGCCTCCTACACCTATAAATAGAGCCCCTAGTCATTAAGAAAAGGGGTCGGACAATTCTAAGTACTGAAGAGCGCCCAGATTCTGCCAGATTTACTCCCGAACACCGCCGCTGCTTTAGATTGACACTTAGCATTTAAATTCAGTTGTACTACAGTATAAAGAATTGTAATCTTCAAGTATCGAACAATAAAATCATCAAACTTCATAGTGGACGTAGGCAAAACGCCGAACCACTCTAAATCGCTTGTCTTTGCAATTTATTTTCTGTTATTTGGAGTTTTTGTTAGATAACCCACAGTTTTAATTTTCATTCTTCACTTTTATCTCTTCAAAAACTTCCGAAGAGTGTTGTGCCCATTTTTGGTACAAACACTTTCCAAGTTACCTGATTTGATTCCAATGCACATAAATGACAAAAAATCTATGTTTCCATAAATTTCCATTGCTTAAATCAATCTCCATGTATAAACTTGTCTATCTCATATAAAAGATATGACTAATTAATTGATTATCAATTAATTAGTTTCCTTTTTCTAAAAGATATCACACATATCCTCTCTCTTTATCTTTCCATATATAGCATAATTAATTGATTAAATGAATCAATTAATTATTTTCTTGTCTTCTTTGGAAAATATTTGAATCACATAAAGTCAATACACCACCTTTATTCAAATATAACAATCTCTCTATATCACCACATCTCGACAAATTGTTGGGTCTACGTCAACAAGCTCAATGTGAACTAGTTTGGGCAATATTGCCCAAACAGAGCTTCCAAATCTTTCCCAAGCATAAGAAAGATAGTATGCACATCAGCAAACATAATGCATACGAGAAAATACCAAAATTATTCAACATATCTGATGTAGGAGATGAAACTGTAGATACAAATCTTTGAGAGACCAATGGAGATTAACAACGCGCTTCACCTTCTCCATTCCAAATTGAGTGAGGACATACTCAACATTATCTACTCCAATCTCCTCCAAAAGAATTTTGCTAGACTTTTCTAAGTCAACATCGGCAGACTCACCAACAAGCTCCATAATGTTAGTCCATGAGTTGATGGTTTTGATGACAACAACCTTAGAATAAGATTATAAAATATAAATACTAACATTATAGTTTAGATATATATATGTATATGCAGGATTTAACCATGCAGGTACCAAGAATGAAGACTGTACAATATAGAGATTCAAGATATCAAGATTGAAGACTCATGAGTATCAAGATAATCAAGAGTTCAAGATTTCAAGATAAGTATTGAGTCTAGAATTATGTTAAAACTTCATAATAGCACTGAAATCTTCACTCCAATTTTCTTTTGGGATGGAACCCATTTCTACCTTTTCAGTGGCTTACAAACCCACGACAAGTAGCTTACAAACCTACGACAAGTGGTTTACAAACCCACGAACATCCTGGTTTTGTACAAGTTCTCGAGTCCTGACATGATGAGATATTCTGCAGGAAGAAGCTTGCAAAACTACTTCAAAATGATTTTCAAAACTACCTCAAAATGATTTTCAAAATTGTTTTTCAAAATGTTTTAGCCTTAAAAATTATATTTTCAAATGATTTTCAAAAGGATGTTTTAGCCTTAAATATTCTTGTTTTTAAACTTCGGTTATTTTAAACTATCTTTTAATTATAATATATTTATACTTTGATTTAAATATAAAATTATAGTAAAATGTTATATATATTATTCTTTATATTCATATATGTATTTTATCTATAGTCAAGTATATTTATAAAGTTTAAAATAGTTTTAATATAAGATAAAGGTTATTTTCAAAGAAAAACAAAACTTCAAAAATTGCTTTGGGATGTCGACATACCCATGTTGACCATGTCGACATAGTGTCAGTTAAAATTCAAAATTCAAATTTCAAAAGAAGTGTCTATTCGTCATAACTCTTCACGAATGGACATGGCTATTGTTCCTCTATAAATAGGGGTTAGTTTCAACGAATTTCAGAAGAGTTTTTCTGGTTTTTTCACTCCTCTTCTTCTTCTTCCACATTTTCTTAATCAAAATCCTATCATTACTCTGCCGAAATCGACATTGAATCTAACTAGATTATCTTTGGTTTGATTCTCTATCTCTATCTCAACAAAATCTAAGTGCTATTCAGAGTTATAGGCTTCTTTGTAATCTATCTAGAGAGAAAAGGTGTGATTGTAGCCTTGGAAATCAATCAAGCGAGAAAAGGTGTGATTGTAGCCTTGGAAATCAATTGGGTGAACTTGTTGCCCCGGAAATCAAGTATCCCTACCCAAAGGATTGTGATTCTGGAGGGTGTACCTCGTAGCCTTGAAACCGAGGGTTGTAATTGTTGAATTGCTTTTGAAAGGAAATCCGTACTTGATTTTGCGGGACTGGATGTAGGGTAACTCCGAACCAGTATAAAATCCGGTGTGTTCTTTCCTTTACTGCATTTACTTTATTTCTGCATCTGTGTTTGTTTCTGTGATTATATCTGTGTCTGAATATTGCATACATTTGTGTTCAAATTAACATAAACTCAAAAAGATTTAGTAATTTCTTAAAAACACTATTCACCCCCCTCTAGTGTTATTCCTAGTCTTAAGATCCGTAATCCGCATTCCTCACATTTGGTATCAGAGCAAGGCTTTCAAAAGTTTCATAATCTGATTTTTGAAAAAGTTTTTTTTAAATGGCTATGTTTAAGAAATTTGTTAATGCATGTTTAGAAATATTCAGATCATCATTGTCTCTTGAGTCTGCATATAATCAATATTCAAATACATGTTGTCTACTAAGATTGTTTGATGTGCAGGAATCATGCTTTATGGGAGTTGATGAATCAATCCCGAACAAACAAACTGTTTAGATCAAAAAGAACAAATGAATACTCGATAGTGGATCTTCTAGACACATGACTGGGAATCCAGATATGCTGAATGATATAATATACAAAGATAGAGGACTGGTTAACTTTGGAGACAATTCAAAAGGTTATGTGATCGGCATCGGCAAAGTCGGTAACTCTTAAACTCCTATTATTACTAATGTTTTGCTAGTTAAGAATCTGAAACACAATTTGCTAAGTATAAGTCAACTATGCGATAAAGGAGATAAAATTAAATTTGAAAAAGATAAGTGTCACATTGAAGATAATAATTCAACCATAATATTTGAGGGAATTAGGAAAAAGAATATTTATATTCTTAGTATGAAAATTTCAAATGATAACTTGTGTCTTTTGGCAAATGCAAGTGACCATTGGATTTGGCATAAGAGATTTGGGCATTTGAATTTCAAACTCCTATCTAGGCTGTCAAAACATGATCTAGTAAGAGGTCTCCCTAAAATGAATTTTAAAGTAGATAGTCTATGTGATGCATGCCAACTAGGAAAACTTAGAAAAAGTTCCTTTAAATTGAAAGATATGATTTCAACTTCAAAACCTCTTGAATTACTTCATCTTGATTTATTTGGTCCATCTCAAATTCAGTCAATAAATCACAGTAAATATGTTTTTGTAATTGTAGATGATTATTCTAGATTTACATGGACAATATTTTTGAAACATAAAAGTGATACTTTTGAATGTTTTAAAAAAATTTCAAAAAGGGTTCAAAATCAATTTTCTCAAAAAATTATAACCATCCGTAGTGATCACGGTGGTAAATTCAAAAATGAAAAGTTTGAAGAATTCTGTAATAAAAAGGGAATAATTTACAATTTTTCATTTCCAAGAACTCCACAACAAAACGGAGTAGTAGAACGTAAAAATAGGACGATTCAAGAGTGTGCGAGAACTATGCTTTCTAATAGTAATTTACCAAAGTACTTTTGGGCAGAAGCAGTTGCTACCGCCTGTTATATTTTAAATATAATTTTAATTAGACCTTTAACTGATAAGACATTTTATGAACTTATTTTCTCAAAGAAACCTAAGGTATCTTATTTTAGAATTTTTGGAAGTAAATGTTTTATATTAAACACAAAAGATAACTTAGATAAATTTGATCCTAAATCCGACAAAGGTATCTTTATCGGATACTCTAATAGAAGTAAAGCATACAGAGTATTTAATTTAAGAACTAATACCATCGAAGAAACAATGCATGTTTCATTTGATGAAAATTTCAAAAATTTTGAAGAAATAAATGATGAAGAGGATTTAATCATTCAAAACCAAGAATCAACTGAAACTAATAATGAATTAAATCATCCTAATAAAAGGATTAAACTTTTAAAAGATCACCCTATAGAAAATATACTTGGAGATATGCAATCTGTTATTAAAACTAGAAACCAACTAAGTCAAATGAGTAATGTAGCTTTTATATCAACTATTGAACCAAAAAATCCAGAAGAAGCATCAACTAATGATTCATGGATTTTGGCTATGCAAGAAGAATTAAATCAATTCACTAGAAATGATGTTTGGGAACTTGTTCCTAGACCTGAAAATAAAACAATAATTGGAACTAAATGAGTTTATAAAAATAAAATGAATGAACAAGGTGAGGTTGTTAGAAATAAAGCCCGGTTAGTCGTTCAAGGTTATTGTCAAGAAGAAGGAATAGATTTTGATGAAACCTTTGCCCCCGTAGCAAGATTAGAAGCTATTAGGATTCTACTTTCTTTCGCAAATCATAATAATTTCAAATTATTTCAAATGGATGTTAAAAGTGCATTTTTAAATGGTTTTGTAAAAGAAGAAGTATTTGTTAAACAACCACCACTTTTTGAAAATGATAAATTTCCAAATCATGTTTACAAACTTAAGAAAGCTCTATATGGTCTAAAGCAAGCTCCTAGAGCCTGGTATGATAGACTAAGATCTTACTTGTTACAATCTAATTTTGAAATAGGTAAAGTAGATAATACTATTTTTATTAAAAGAAATAAAAATAATATTCAACTAGTACAAGTCTACGTAGATGATATCATTTTTGGATCAACTAATTTTGAAATGAATAAAGAATTCTCTGAAATAATGACAAAAGAGTTTGAGATGAGTCATATGGGTGAATTAAACTTCTTTTTAGGATTACAAATAAAACAATTAGATAATGGTATCTTTATTAGTCAAGAAAAATATGCTTAAGACCTTGTTAGTAAATTTGGTTTGACTACTGCGAGTGGAAAACCCACTCCATGGCAACCAATGAGTACCTTAGTAAAGAAGATCTCTCGAAAGATGTAGATCAAAAATTATATAGAGGAATGATTGGATCACTACTCTATATCACTGCGAGTAGACCTGATATCATGCATAGTGTCTGTCTCTGTGCAAGGTATCAATCTCAACCTAAAGAAACTCACTTAAAAGCTGTAAAACGTATTATAAGATATGTTAAACACACCTTTGATTATGGCTTATTTTATCCTAAAAATGATTCGTTTGACTTAATATCTTACTGTGATGCTGATTATGCTGGTTGTAAATCAGACCGAAAAAACACAAGTGGAACTTGTCACTTTTTAGGGCATTTTCTGATTTCCTGGTTTAGTAAAAAGCAAAACATAGTTTCTTTATCAACAACTGAAGCAGAGTATATTTCTGCTGCTTTGGCTTATTCTCAAGTAATATATATGCAACAAACTTTAAAAGATTTTGGTTTAAATATCTCAAAATCACCAATTTATTGTGATAATACTAGTGCAATAAATTTATCCAAAAATACTACTCAACATGCTCGAACTAGACATATTGATATCAGACACCATTTTCTCAGAGATAATATAAGTAGAGAAGTAATTACTCTCGACTATATCAATTATGAAAATCAAATTGATGATATCTTAACAAAACCCTTAAATGAATCTACATTTACTAAATTAAGAAGAGAATTAGGTATTTGTTCATTAACTGAAATATAAAATATAAATAACACGTATAATTAATTCAGAATAAATTAAATAGGCAAAATTTCAAGGACCATGTCGACATCCCCCTAGACCCATGTCGACATATAACGTTTTTATTTTTAAATTTCTTTTCCCACCAAAATTTAAATAAGTGGTTATAAATTTCTCTTATTTCGAAATTTTTCTTCATTCTCTCCGTTTTCTCTCTCTCCTATCTTCTGAGTTCAATTTATCAATGGCCTCCTCTTCCAAATCAAACTTAAAATCATCCTTTTTGTTTCCATCGCCTACTTCTGGTCCGTGTCAACAATCAACGCTCGCTCGTGTAACGAAAATAGAGGATTCTCTGAAAGATACCCTTCAGTTAATGACTGAAATCCAAGTGATGCAACTTCGAATGGCCAAAGAACAAGAGAGGCAAGGCAAAATCCTTAGGAATTTGCAAAAATTTCTTATGGATAATCATGCCAACCCAATCTTGATTGACGAGGACTCATCAGAAGATCATGTACAAGAGGCCAGCGAAGAAGAAGAAGAAGTAGTAGTCCCCATGGAAGAAGCGCACGCGGAAGACAACGACAAAGTCGTTTGCGTTGGCGAAGTGTGCTTTGACAAAGATGGAAATCTTGTCGAACAATGTGGAAATTTCTGTTTCCACTATCCAAATTGTTCGGTTCATAGATCTCCTATGTTCAAAGACTCACATTAGTTTCTTCTCTTCCTTTTCTATTTGTTGTTTGTTTTGTTTCGATCTCTTCGAAAAATGTAAATATAAACAAATATATAATAAATAATGTGTGTTCTTATATATATGTTCTATTAAAAGTATTATTATATAGATTCTTAGTTAGGAGAGTTTGTAATTTAGGACTAAGTTTTAGGTTTATAAGTAAGTATTGATGATAACCCTATCATCATAAGAGGATATTAGCCTAAGAGTTATATAGTTTAGGAGTTAGTTTGTTTTTGTTGATGACAAAGGGGGAGAAATATAAAATAGGAGAGTTAGGCATAGATTAAGGAGGAGTTATTAGATTTAGGGGGAGTCAATAGGATAAAAGTAATATTTTATAAACAAAGGTTGTCATCATCAAAAAGGGGGAGATTGTTAGTCCATGAGTTGATGGTTTTGATGACAACAACCTTAGAATAAGATTATAAAATATAAATACTAACATTATAGTTTAGATATATATGTATATGTAGGATTTAACCATGCAGGTATCAAGAATGAAGACTGTACAGTATAGAGATTCAAGATATCAAGATTGAAGACTCATGAGTATCAAGATAATCAAGAGTTCAAGATTTCAAGATAAGTATTGAGTCTAGAATTATGTTAAAACTTCATAATAGCACTGAAATCTTCACTCCAATTTTCTTTTGGGATGGAACCCATTTCTACCTTTTTAGTGGCTTACAAACCCACGACAAGTAGCTTACAAACCTACGACAAGTGGCTTACAAACCTACGACAAGTGGCTTACAAACCCACGAACATCCTGGTTTTGTACAAGTTCTCGAGTCCTGACATGATGAGATATTCTGCAGGAAGAAGCTTGCAAAACTACTTCAAAATGATTTTCAAAACTACCTCAAAATGATTTTCAAAATTGTTTTTCAAAATGTTTTAGCCTTAAAAATTATATTTTCAAATGATTTTCAAAAGGATGTTTTAGCCTTAAATATTCTTGTTTTTAAACTTCGGTTATTTTAAACTATCTTTTAATTATAATATATTTATACTTTGATTTAAATATAAAATTATAGTAAAATGTTATATATATTATTCTTTATATTCATCTATGTATTTTATCTATAGTCAAGTATATTTATAAAGTTTAAAATAGTTTTAATATAAGATAAAGGTTATTTTCAAAGAAAAACAAAACTTCAAAAATTGCTTTGGGATGTCGACATACCCATGGTGACCATGTCGACATAGTGTCAGTTAAAATTCAAAATTCAAATTTCAAAAGAAGTGTCTATTCGTCATAACTCTTCACGAATGGACATGGCTGTTGTTCCTCTATAAATAGGGGTTAGTTTCAACGAATTTCAGAAGAGTTTTTCTGGTTTTTTCACTCCTCTTCTTCTTCTTCTTCCACATTTTCTTAATCAAAATCCTATCATTACACTGCCGAAATCGACATTGAATCTAACTAGATTATCTTTGGTTTGATTCTCTATCACTATCTCAACAAGATCTAAGTGCTATTCAGAGTTATAGGCTTCTTTGTAATCTATCTAGCGAGAAAAGGTGTGATTGTAGCCTTGGAAATCAATCAAGCGAGAAAAGGTGTGATTGTAGCCTTGGAAATCAATTGGGTGAACTTGTTGCCCCGGAAATCAAGTACCTCTACCCAGAGGATTGTGATTCTGGAGGGTGTACCTCGTAGCCTTGAAACCGAGGGTTCTAATTGTTGAATTGCTTTTGAAAGGAAATCCGTACTTGATTTGTGCGGGACTGGATGTAGGGTAACTCCGAACCAGTATAAAATCCGGTGTGTTCTTTCCTTTACTGCATTTACTTTATTTCTGCATCTGTGTTTGTTTCTGTGATTATATCTGTGTCTGAATATTGCATACATTTGTGTTCAAATTAACATAAATTCAAAAAGATTTAGTAATTTCTTAAAAATACTATTCATTCCCCCTCTAGTGTTATTCCTAGCCTTAAGATCCGTAATCCGCATTCCTCACACATAACATTCAAAGCATAAGATGAAGAATCATTGCTACAAATATGCTTACAAATAGGGCCAACTGAACCAAAAGGCCTTTCCAGCAAGTGAGCTCCACCTAGAGTCTGAACCTTTGTAATCTTGTCATCAACCATGGTATTATCGGAAATATCAATATCACTCCGAATATGGAAACAATCTAATGACTCCAAATGTGTTTGTCAATTTTCTGTCCTTCTAATGTCATCACTTGATAGAGGCTTCACCTTCAACAAAAACCTCTCATCAAATATCGTATGCCTACTAGTCACAATTCTCCTAGCTGTTTTACACCATAACCTATACCTCTTCGCTTCTTCTCTATAGCCTAACAAAACGTGCTTGCTTTCCTCAGGCTTCAACTTATCATGTCTCTCATCTTCTAAATAAACTGAACAACCAAACATTTAAGGAATGAATAACCAATAGACTCACTATAAGAAAATTCAGTTTCAATTGCACAACGTGAAAGCGTTTCTACGTGAATGCTATTTTTAAGCTATTTTGTTTTAGGAAAAACGACATTAAACGCTGTATTAGGTGAAAACTTCCTTTTATACTGTCCAAAATTTCCCTTCCCTTGCAAAATTTCATGTCCTCTCTTCTCTCTTATTCCCCAAATTTCACAATTCCCCTCAATAATTTCTTTCCAAAAAATCAGAGGGAAAAAAACCTAAATATCCACCAATTTTGAATCCAAAATCTTTCATGTTCCTTAATGATTCTTCCCAATAAATTTAAAGGGGAAAACCCCAAGTATAATCCAATTTCAAATCCACAACCTCTTTCATCTCCCGCTTGTACCTCGTCACATATGGGTTGTCACGCCCTAATTTTGTTGTCTGAGGCACCGATTCAAACTATTGTCATCAGAAAACCAATACCGCTGTCACATTTCATCTTAAAACTTCACCATACCACTAGTTACCACTTTCTATCACTCGCCACCACTATTTTCATGATAACCTAACATGACAGCATTCCATTCTGCATCTACAAAGCCTCGCAAAGTTACCACCAAACTCGTTGATGACTGCATGGCTAAATGAAATCCACCTCCCACACTGCCTTCAGGTATTTATGTATCAAACCCTTAATTCTTAAGTGTAATCTAGAATGATTTATTAACCGAAATAGTTTAATCAAATTAATTAAAAAACTGAGACAATTTGTTAATTGAATAATTTGCTGAACAAATGTATACTGAACAATGTTAAAAAAAAACCGTTCAATGGAGTTGAACTAATTATTTTCGTTTGTTTTATTTACGTAATCTATTAACCATTCGTGACCAATTTTATTGTAATTAAATTAATTTATATGAAAGACAATGAATTTCCTTCCTACTTTAGGTAAATTTATATAATGAAAATAAACAGTCAAATAGTGAATGAATGTGAAAAAGTATAAGTGGCATTTGTTTTCGAAAGCATGAGGCAACTCTAAAGATAAGGATTAAAAATTATAACAGTGCATATAGTATCATTAAATGTTCATGCTAAAGTAGTATATGAATAGAAACGTGATGGATAACATTAATTTATGGAGTGTGGATTGCAAATATGCTGTATATGGTAGTCTAAAGGTTTATTTGGGCAACTTAAACCGATAAAGTTTGATTACTTTCACAATAAGTGTTACCCTATTAGCCTTGCTTAACTAGCTAATAAGTAAGAAGAGCTTTTTAGCAGAGAAAGCATAGACGGCCCCTTGGTGTAAAAACAGCTACGAAGTGAAAATAATTGTATGTTTATTGAAATAGATCAACAAAAACCACTTGATAAGATGAATTTTGACTACCTATTGAACTAATTCTTAGAGTAGTCAACACTGAAACTAATGATAAAGGTATTGGGACAATCTGGAGTAGTCAACATTGAAGCTCAGTTGCAATACATCATTAAGTTGTATAGAACCCTTGGAACTATCTGGTGTTAGAAAAAATTAGTTTCACCTAAGTTTCCATTTCATATTTAATCATATTCTGCCACATTTGTTGCAAAGATTCAATCTATTCTTGTTTGGGATTATTGAGTTAAAGAATAGTTAGGTGGGCCTGCATGGAGTGTGGCATTAGGAAGGAGCAAATTGACAACCGCAAGTTTTATCCTTTCTCTAAGTGACATAGTTAGGTGGGCCTGCATGGAGTGTGGCATTATGAATGTGATAATACTGACACCGATAGAGTATTAGTTAGCCAAGGTAGCAAAGGTAAGGTTCAATGTGAAATCCGACATATGGTTCAACTTAAGGCATCATTGGGAGAAAAGCTAGACAGAAGATAACTATATTTATGTGATCTTATTAAGTGCATTAGTTATTAAAATGACTATTGTCCAAAACAAATGCCTTTATTTACTCTTGCCTGAATATCTATACTGGGAACTGTATGTTTCTTTTCTATCCACATTTAGACATGTGCCATCAAATTTGGTTGTCTCTATTTTTATTGCTCTAATACTTTACTGTTATGTTACTATAATCCATTTGTGTAAGAGTGTCTACCTTAGTTGATAAATGGATGACGAGCTTCTTTGAGTAACAAGTTATAGAATTGCATGTTCCACTCTTGCAAATCAACATGTTTCCCACTTGCAAATCACTTGGAAATTTATTTAAATATGGGGAGAAGCAACTGTTTTTGGAAAAGCACAATAAATTGTTTAGCAAGAACCTGACAAAATTTTACTTGGTATGACTAGTTAAGTTGCCTTACCTGTTGAAATATAAATAATTTGTAGAAATACATTACGAATGACAACTTCATAATTAATAGTCTATTTTGAAAGCACTGAAACCTTTTTAGGTAAATCCTGGTTTTTTTGGTTGCATTTCTTGTAAGTAAAATATATTTTTGGTTTTAGTTTAAGATTGTAGGTCGCTTAAAAAAATTCATCTTATCATTTATCACATTAGGCACTGGATTATTCTACCTCAGTTTGGTCGATCCATTGGTAACACTATATTAAACATTTGACACTAGATTGTGCTACCTCATTTACTACAGTACGCACTTCGGTTTACTAGAATTTATTTCATTGCTCTCCACGGGTATTCTTCATTCATTTATAAGGCCTTTGATATTATTCACTTAACCAATATTTAATAAATTATCATGAAGGAAAATTAAAAACTTGTTAATTAATGTATTAAATTGCCCTCAATCAGTCTAGTTATTTTTCAGTTAATTTTATAATTTAATGTTAAACCTTATTAAGCTCTTTATATTGCTGACGTTAGGCAAGCTATCTTCTTACTTTTCAACATGCATATTTTCCTGTGAACTATCTTTTTAAATACTTCTAAATAACATTGTTACACTTACTATATGTTACATTTACTATTCTTGATATAAGATAAATTGCATTCTTACTTCAAGTGTATACTTTTGTTTTATAGTGCATTCAGTCTCATGACCTGACATATATAGTCTATGATCAAAATTAAAACATGTACTCTATTTAGAGAAGCAGAATTTATTTACCTTTTCTAAATATTTCTGTTTTTTGCTGAAAAATCACATTCATTGTAAAAGTATTGTTATTATAGATTTTCCAGATTGCATTTGATTTAATCTAATAGCTAGAAATAATTTGTTTACCTAGATTTTACAAACATCAAAATGGTTAAGATCATATTGCATATAGAAATAAAGTAGTCCAATGAGGTAGTACAATTGCATCTTACTTTAAGTTAATTTTCTTTGCAAATTCTTATTTTAAACTTTTCGATCTTCCAGAACAACAGTTTTGAGAACGACCGTGAATATTTTGCTATTAACTTTGATAAAGAAAGGGGAACATAGTGTTTTTAAATAAATTTAACTAGTATGGTATTTGACTATTTTACAGTCTATTATGCTAATTCTATTATTAGCTATTTATGAATATAAAAACGATCGGATGTATGTTGAAATATTTTACTATTAGCTCAGGCAATGAAATTGTGATGATCAAAGTTAAACAATTTCACGATTGGTTTCCTTAATATTTTCTATAATCCAAATCTTTGGATTAAATTATTATAGCAGTAGTAGATGTATCTAGAATAATAGAGCAAAATGAATGCTAGTTCTTCCATTAGCTTTTATCTCTTGGATAAATGCTTTGCTTCTCCCATTGATAAAACTCAAATCAAATCAAAGTATTTGCATTTGTATTTTGCATGCATATTTTGATTGCAGAACACATTTGCACAAAGACAGCTGTTCGGATTTGTAGTCATGTAAAAGTTAATTGCAAAGGTGTGAAATTTACCTGTTATTATAAACACTATTCTTGTCTAGTCTTTTCTTACAGCAAGTAAAATCATTCATAGAGCCATCAACTTCTCAATTTTTTATTCAGCAATGGAGAATATGATCAACATTTATGTCATGGTTGCTCATGAATATAAAGACAATGGCCCAAATGAAAGAAAAGCTATTGAAATGCCTCCACCTTGAACTGAAAGAGGCCTTTGAGACCATATGCTTGGAAACTAGAACATATGGTAACTATGGATATACTATTCATTGAGATTATAGACTGATGAAGTGGCTGATTTTCAAGTATAAAGTATTTATCATACAAAATCTGCTTGCACTTTTTAGGGCCTCTAAGATGTTGGACAGTTTTTGTTCAGTGTAGCATCATCGGGTTGGTATAAACAAATTCATATAACATGCTTAGTATGTGATAATAACCTTTCTAGGAAGGTTAGTTTAAATAAATTCATATATCAAGTATAGGTTCACACCCTATTTGGATGTTTAGTTTAGTTTACAAAAAAATTCTTCCACTTCAATGTTGCTGTGCATGATATTCAGTTCTGAATGCAAGACGAGTTTTGACGACAATAACAGTTTATTAATTTTGTATACGGACAACCTATGAACAATTAAAACCAGATATATATTTTATTCTATGATGTGGATAGATCAGCGTTGTCACTCAAAAGAGGATATTTTTACGCATGGTTCCATTTTTGTGATCAGAATATGTAAACTATGTCGGATTAAAGCTATTTTGTATTCGTTTGGGTATGTTAAAGTTATTTGATCCAGATTTGCAAAATCTAATTGTACCTTATGTTTTTATCATCATAACGAGGGCTAAATTCACATTTGTTTGCTCAACATTTTATTCATTCTTTTTTATAATTTTATTAATGCCTCTACCAAAGAAGTTCCTAACGCAACAGTTGCCCTTTTTAAAAAAAACAAAACAAAACAGCAGGTATGCTGATGTGTAATTGTTATGGGAAGATTCTATTTAGTAGTATTATATTGTCATTTTTCCATAAAATGAAAAGTATTTATTAGATTTGTTAAGAAATATGGAAGAAAATTTGTATTAAGAGTGAAGTGATGCTACTAAACATGCGGTTAAATTTAAAGAACTTACTGCTCCCGTTTTCTGTATTATCTGAACAACAGTTTATTTGGTATAAGTTCCTTTTCTCTCCTTTAAGATCTTGTTTCTTTGGAACCTTATCACTAGGAGCAAGAGCAGTTACCATTGAACATATAAATCTTTGGCTGGCAGTGATTAATACATTCTATGAAATATCTTTGGTAGTTGGAGGTGTATTGTATGTCTGTCCTTCATTATAATTATCAATGAGATAGTTATTACCTATACTTCTTTTCAACAAAAGGTTTATTCTCTGTAATTGTTTAGTTGAACTGACTGTGCATATATGATACCATGTTGGGCACTATATGTGGGAAACCGTTATACCCATTGCCGTTTCTATCCAATTTTGTGTGTAAATTAAACGATAAATTGATTGTCAACTAAATCATTGAGTTTGTATTTGAGAAGTGAAGTGAATTTAACATTTATTTATTTGTAATGTCACTTTGATCTTAAGCTTACAGCCATGATTCCTGCACCATGACTGGGTCATTGTATATTGCTGCACAGGGAGGGAAATAACATGGTGTATGGTCTATGGATGAAGACAAGCAACCAATGTTCAGGTATTTCGTTCTCTAATACTCCTATTATTATTGTTATAGATTTTAATAGTTTTGGTTTTGTCTTCATTTCTATAGCATTCATTATTCCACACTGAAGTTAACCATTATTAACTGTAACAATTAAATATTTTTCTAAATTAAATATTTTTATAAAAATATTAACTAAGTTTTAACTTTAACCATTATTAACTGTAACAATTAACCATTATTAACTGAAGCAACCAAGTTTTATAAAAATTAAATATTTTTTTAAATATTAACAAAATTTTATAAAAATTAACTAAGTTTTATAAAAATGTAACTAAGTTAATTAAGTTTTATAAAAATTAACCTAATATATGAAAATTAACTAATTATATAACATTTCAATAAATACATGTAATTATTTATAGGTTTGTAATGATTGAAACCTATTACCAAAGAATTATTGCCATATGCGCTACCGTTATAGCAAACCAAATGCATTCATTCTATTAACTTGATTTTCTTCTTATATCAACCTATTTAGAAGTAATGTGAGTTTTATGCATTATGACCTATAGTGGTAGTGTAGGAATAGTTAGAAATACCAGAGCAATTTTATTTCCCTTTATCATGCGTACTACTGAACTAGTTTTCTGACTGTTTACCAATGGGGAGTTGTAAATTTATATGTAACTGATATGCTAGTTTAGACAGTGGGGGGAAATACCTAGTTCAATTTACATTTTTATATGTAACTGCTAATAGCATTATATATTTAAATTTTTATCGTTTTCCTGCACAATCCATTTGCAGTCAAAGGATCGAGCAGTGTTGAAAGCGGTCCTTGTATTCGATGGAAGAAATACTGTGGTACTTATTTCGACCATATATTTTATTAGTTCTTTTTTCTTTTTGGGTCTGTAGCAACACTTATATGATTTAATAAACCCATGGGTATTTTTGTTGCTTAACAGCCACTGTAATAATGTGATGTATAGGATCACATTAGAAAGTGCATTAAATTCACAAGTTTGAAATCTTAGTTCTTCCATTTGAAGAGAGATAATATAAAGGTTTTATATCTCTAAAATGTTTAAATATAAATATTGTGCTATTTTGACAACATCTACATATTTGGCATTCAAAACCTTTAAATCTCTACCTTTTTTCGCTTACCTTCTCAATTCCTTAATTGGTAGTGATTTAAACTATATATTTGATCTTATACCCTACCGAATATCCTATCTATTTTTAAAGAAACTCATGAGATTAGTTACCTAATTTAATTCATTTTCTCCATATTTGTATTGTGCAATGTTTAGCTACAATACTGGTTGACTGTACATACATATATTGTGTTGATATGTCTGCTGATATTTTACCATTTCGGGCTAATGTTGCTAGATGATTATTCAATCATGCATGCATCGTGTTGCATAATTCTTATACAATCAATCGGTGACATATGATTGATTAGGTTATAGTCATGCTTATTCAATATTGATAATATTTCATACTGATTGATTTGGTTTATTTGTAGATTTGTGCACTATATTTATATGATTAAATGTGTGTGCTATATTTTCATACTTGTTAATACAACCTATGTATCTGTAAACGTGTTCACTATGTTTATATATGTAAATGTGTTCACTATGTTTTCATAGTTGATAATATCTGTAAATGCATTCAGCATACTTTCAAGTTACAACGGATAATATCTATGAACTTATTTTTTTGGTATGCAGGAGCCGTCTAAGTTTATTGATAGCTGGTATTGGTATTGAGCGAGGAGGGAAATATCACATAGCTATAGTGTATCATTTTGATAGGTGAGTTGTTATGATGCATCTTTTGCTAGGAGATGAATATGAAACCTTCTTTTTAGGAAGTTCATGCAAATATGTAATAAAAATGAAATATGTGTATCGACAATTTGAACAATATGTATGAAATATTATGTGTTTAATTTATATATTTTGTTTTTGTGTGATGTTATGTATGTGAAATTTGTTATATTTATATGCAATGAAGAAATAGTATTATATAAGTGAAATCTATAATATTTATATATTCTATAATTAATTGATTCTTTTAAAAGCTAAACAATAGTAAATAAAACTTGTAAAAATGATATTACATTTTATAGCGTTTTAAAAATGCTATAGAAAAGTAACCGCTATCGTAAAATATAAAAGGCTATGGAAACAAGACATTCTATAGCGTTTTGTTTTTGCTAATACAAGCCGATGGTCAAATATAGCGTTACTTTTAATAGCTTTTTACAAACGCCATGGAAACATGATTTTTTATAGCATTTTGTTTTTGCTATTACAGTTCGACAAACTACTATAGCATGTCGTTCCACAGCGTTCTTTGAAACGCTATGGTAAGCTATAATATAGAAACCCAGTTTGTTGCAGTGGCTCTCTTTTCCATATCTCTTCCGGGATCTTCATATCTATGGCAATTGAAGGTGTATGGTTGATGAGAAATACTGTCATAGATATCGCTTCTGCCAAAATCCCTCTTCTAGACCAACAGTCGTTCTCAAGCTCATAGCTCTCTTCCATAATATCCGACACATGCTCTCCACCACTTTATAACAAAGTGACTCAACAGATATAGAAAAGTCTCTAATTACATGCTCGGACGTACAATAGTTAGCTAATTCTTGTAACATAAATTCACTACTATTTCCAACTTTGAGAACCTTCAAATGCTTCCTCGACTGCTTCTCTACCAAGGCCTTCCACTTACAAAACTAGGCAAATATTTCGTCTTTAGCCTTTAAGATATAGACCCAGACCTTACGTGAGAAATCATCCACAAATAAGACGAAGTAACTAGCTCCACCACTAGATGCAACTAGGATGGGTCCCCGCATATAAGAATGAACATACTCTAGAAACTCTGTAGCTCTAGGTCTCCCAAAATCAAATGTGACATGCTTTTTCTTTCCAAAAGAACAATCTCCATAAGAGCTAGGCTTCGATTGACAAACACCATCAATCAACCCACGCTTTTTTAATACTTCAAGACTCTCCTCATCAACATGACCTAAACGAAGATGCCATAAGTGAGTAGAATCTGGAATACTAGAATCAGTAGAAACTACCGATTCTTCTAAGACCGTCTCTCCATGAAGCACATAAATATCATTAGCTCGCATCCCTTTCATCACAACCAAGGAACCCTTCTCCACTCTCAAATTCTCCATATATTATTATCTTCATGCCAAGTCTACTCAAAGCTCCAACTGATAACAAACTTCTACGCAGCATTGGAACATGTCTAACCTCCGTGATAGTCCTAACAACACCATCGTGCATCCTAATCCTTACACCTCCAACGCCCACAACATGACAAGATGTGTCATTCCCTATATGAACTGCTCTGCCATCAATCTTCTTGTAACCGACAAAACAGCTCCTATCTGGCATCATATGACAAGAAGCTTCAGAATAAATCACCCAACTTGTATGCTCTAAAGGTGAAATATTGGCTGAAAATAATGATGTATTACTATCACTTCGGTCCGCATCTGATCTAACTACTACCAGTACTGAAGCTTTCTCCTTCTTCTCTCTCTTCTTTCTAAGAGCTGGACAATCCCGTATGAAATGCCCGTTCTTCTTACAATAATAGCAAGCACCCCTTCTAGGACCCTTGACGTGGGATCCATGCATATCTCTTCTACCTCCAAGGTGCTTCTGCTTTTTATCTCTTCCTCTAGATGAACGAAGTTGTGACTGAAGAGCACCGTCATTAATCTTCACCTTCCATGTCCCTAAAATTCATTTTCTAGCGTATTTGGTGATGCCATAATTTTTTATACTACTACTAAAAGAATTTGCCATTGATAACTAATCTAGAACAAGACAGCTAGCTCCGATACCAATCCAGTGCCGAGAATTTCAACATTATCGATTTCTCATTCATATCTTTGTTTCCTTGTGTCTTTTTTTACAACAGGGTTAATTTTTCATCAACACATATTAGTTGGTTCGCTAAAAGGGGAGGAAAAATGTAATGTTAGAGAGACTTAACATTTTAACATTAATTATAAGGAAAATTCTATTTAGACACAAGAATTTGCTGAGTTGCCCTCACTCTCAGACCTTAATTTTATAAAAAATTAGGAAAAAGTTGCCTTGTTAAATTTACATGCCCATTTACCATCTTTCTCTCTTCCTTATCATATTTTATCTATAATTAATTGAATTTTAGTTTTAGACGTGTTAAAATGCCCAAATATGTTATTTATTTAAATAAAAGGAGATAAAATATGGATGTAAATATATGCACATTTACATGCACATCAAATACCCCACACTTATCTTTTTATTCGTCCTCGAATAAAGGAAAACTACGATAAATCCGTTTTCATAGGGAGCACAATTGCATTGAGCATATGCAACAAGCCGTTAAACCTCTGGGTGTCCCCAGTAGGACGAGTGTTGTCTCGTGAGGGTTTTCAGTGGATACTACCCACAAAATCCGAATGCAAAGTGAAAATATTTACAAAATGCAAGATTTATTTACAATGAGATGAATGCGAGTTTTTGAAAATATTTACAATGAATGATTTACTTTTAAATCGGCACAAATAAGTTAAATATAAGTTTTGGTCATTAACTTCAAAATTTAAGTTATTTACTTGTCAAAATTTCCAATAAAAATCAAGTTGTCATAACAGATAGACCATAGTTTGGTTAGTTGTTTCGGTTGATAACACAATGTAATTATGAAATAGATTCTTAGTTGATTATCAAAGTTTGTCAAAGTGGTATTCTCATTTCTTTTCAATAACAAGTTAAATCAAACAAGTAAAAATAGTGCTTAGATTTCAATTGCTTACTCTCTCTTATTTGAAAATTTTATTGATATTTACATATGCCTAACTTAGGTAAACTTAGGCCAGATATATTACCCGTGCACTATCTTGCGGACTGATGTGAGGGGAATACAGAGCGTGGCGAGTGAACACACAAGTGTGAACACTTATCGACTGTAGGCGTTATTAAAAAGGATTTCTATATACATACACCTAACTCAGATAAACTAAGGCCAGATATACCGATCGTGCACTGCCTTTCGGGCTTACGTGAGAAGGGTACAGAGCATGGCGAGTGAACACACGAGTGTGAACACTTATCGACTATAGGCATAATTAAAAAGAGTTTCTATATACATACACCTAACTCAGATAAACTGAGGCCAGATATACCGATCGTGCACTACCTTTCGAGCTTACGTGACAAGGGTAAAGAGCATGGCGAGTGAACACACGAGTGTGAACACATGACTTTAGGTGTTAAATGTGTGTATATATATATATACACATACAAATGTTTTTTTACTTATATATTTTTTGTGTTTTTTTTTCTATAATTTTTTTAAGAAGAGAGAGTTTTGCAAAATCATCTTAGCACCATTTAACTTAGAAGATAAAAATGTTATATCCTTTACCTTAAATTTACCACTTTTTAAACAAATATTTTCAATTAGAACATACTTCATAATTAATACATATGAACCTTCCTATATACTAGTTAAACCATTTTTATTTGTAATCAAACTTCATTTTTATTTTTTTAAGACAAATAAATTTTCAAAAATTTCAATTTATTAACCAAAACTTATACTTATCCTATAGTGTTTCTTCAAAAATAAATCAAAATGCTAAGAAGAACATGTTTTTGAGATTTAGAAATTTTGAGATTTTTTTAAAAAAATTAAAAATGAAAGTTTAAAATTACCATGAAACTTTAAAAAAATGAAAATGTGACTCCCTCCCACACTTAATTTTGACTGTGCCCACATAGTCAATGCACGGTATAATAAGTGTAACGGAGAAAAATACGTACATATTTACAAAAGAGGGTTAACATTCTTACTAGACATAGCTTGGCTCATGAAGGATCATGAGCTCCTCCTCTTGGTTATTTGGCAATTCCAAGAAAGGTTTCAAATGATGACCATTGACTTTTAAAATTGATCCATCTCTAGGGTTTTCTATTTCTACGACACCATGTGGAAAAACAGTTCGTACCACAAATGGTCCGGTCCATCTTGATTTAAGTTTCCCAGGGAATAAATGAAGCCTTGAGTCATATAAAAGAACTTTTTGGTAGGCGAAAACATTTTCCTTAGGATCGACTTATCATGAAATTTGTTCTTTCTTTGTAAATTTTCTCATTTTCATACGCGTTTTTTCTAAGTTCTTCTAGTTCGTTGAGTTGTAGTTTTCGGTTTTCGCCAGCTTTCTCAAGATAAAAGTTTAAGTTTTTTATTGCCCACAACGCTTTGTGTTCGATTTCAATGAGTAAATGGCAAGCTTTACCATAAACTAAACGAAATGGGGACATCCCAAGGTTAGTTTTAAAAGTAGTACGGTAAGCCCAAAGCACATCGGTCAACTTTTGAGACCAATCTTTTCTATTTTTGTTAATAGTTTTCTTCTAGATTTGTTTTATTTATCGATTTGAAACTTCAACTTGGCCACAAGTCTGAGGATGATACGGAGTGGATAACTTATGGGTTATCAAGTATTTTTGCATTAAAGTTTCAAAAGAATGGTTGCAAAAATGGGTTCCGTTATCACTGATTATTGTACGAGGTGTGCCGAAGCTCGAAAAAATGTTTTCTTTGAGAAATTTCACAACAATTCTATGGTCGTTGGTTTTGCAAGGAACGGCTTCGACCCATTTTGAGTCGTAATCGACAGCGAGAAGGATATACAAGTTTTCAAAAGAATTGGGAAAATGTCCCATAAAGTCGATACCCCAAACATCAAAGATTTCGATCGTGAGAATGGGATTTAGAGGCATCATATCTCGTCGAGAAATTCGTCCAAGCATTTGACATCGATCGCAAGTTTTGCAAAATTCGAATGGGTCTTTAAAAAGAGAAGGTTAATAGAAACCACACCGAAGCACCTTTTCCGCAGTTTTTCGAGGACCGAAATGTCCACCACAGGCTTGATCATGGCAAAACAAAAGAACACTCCTAATCTCATTATCCGGAATGCAACGTCGGATGATTTGGTCGGGACAATATTTGAACAAGTACGGATCGTCCCAATAGAAATATTTCACTTAGGACATGAATTTGCATTTGTCCTGTTTGGACCAAGATGAGGGAGTTTCTTTAGTGACTAAGTAGTTCACTATATCAGCGTACCATGGATAGATAGAAATTGAAAGAAGTTGTTCATCGGGGAAGTTTTCATTGATTGGCAAAGAAGATGGTGCATTCGAAAGACGAGATAAGTGATCTGCTATGATATTATCAGATCCTTTTTTGTCTTTGATTGTAAGGTCAAATTCTTGAAGTAAAAGGATCCAACGAATCAAACGGGATTTAGCATCCGTTTTGGCAAAAAGGTATCGAAGAGTAGTATGGTCAGTGTAGACCATGATGTGTGAACCTATCAAGTAAGGTCGAAACTTTTCGAATGCAAAAACGACGGCTAGAAGCTCTTTTTCGGTTGTTGTATAGTTGAGTTGAACGTCGTTCAAAGTCATACTTGCGTAGTAAATGACATGAAGAATTTTATTGATGCGTTGTCCTAAGACAACACCAACTGCAAAGTTTGAGGCATCACACATTATTTCGAAAGGAAGATCCCAATTGGGTGCGCAAATGATTAGAGCAGAAATGAGTTCCTTCTTAAGACGTTCGAAAGAAGAGATACAATCAGAGTTAAAATTGAAAGGAACGTCTTTTCCGAGGAGAGTCGTCAAAGGACGAGTGATTTTGCTAAAGTCTTTCACAAAGCGTCGGTAAAAGCCAGCGTGTCCTAGAAATGATCGAAATCCTTAACAGATTTGGGAATGGGTAGGTTTACAATGACGTCGATTTTCGCTTTATCTACCTCAATGCCTTTATTTGAGATGTTATGTCCAAGGACTATGCCTTGTTTGACCAAAAAGTGGCATTTTCCCCAATTCAAAGTCAAATGTTTTTCTTTACATCGATTTAGAACCAACTCGAGATGATGTAAATATTGGGAAAAAGAATCACCAAAGATAGAGAAATCGTCCATAAAGACTTCTAGAAAGCGTTCAATCATGTCAGAAAAAATGCCAACCATGCATCGTTGGAAAGTCGCAGGAGCGTTACAAAGTCCGAATGGCATACATCGATAAGCAAAGGTACCGAATGGACACGTCAAAGTCGTTTTCTCTTGATCTTCGGGAGCGATTGGAATTTGGTTATAGCCGGAATAACCATCGAGGAAGCAATAGAATTCATGGCCGGCTAAACGTTCGAGCATTTGGTCAATGAAAGGAAGAGGGAAGTGATCTTTTCGTGTTGCGGCATTTAGTTTTCGATAGTCAATGCAAACACGCCAACCCGTTTGAGTACGAGTTGGAATAAGTTCGTTTGAATCGTTCTTGACAACGGTTAGCCCAGACTTTTTTGGTACAACATGAATTGGGCTAACCCATGAACTATCAGGGATTGGGTAAATGATTCCGTTGTCGAGAAGTTTAAGAATTTCATCACGCACCGCATCTTTCATTTTTGGATTAAGCCTTCGTTGCGCGTCACGAGCAGGCTTAGCATCGTCGATTAAATGGATGCGATGTTGAACAAGAGCGGGATAATTCCCTTTATATAGGAGATCGACCATCCCATCGCTTCCTTGTTTTTCAAAAGAATAGAGAAAAGAGAAGCTTCTTGGTCAAGAGAAAGATCGTTAGAAATTATGACAGGACAAGTTTCGCTTTCACCTAAGTATGCGTACTTAAGGTGGTCGGGAAGTGGTTTGAGGTCCAACTTAGGTAGTTGCTCGATCAAAGAATTGGGTTGAGATTCGGACTCAACTTGAAGCGATTCAACGAGAAGAGTATATTCAATCTCTTTGGGGATTTCGTGAAAAAAAATTTCGTATTCAGCTCCGCGTTCGTCGTTAAGGTCAAGTGTCTCGTTTTCAAAATTTTCGTGAATGGCACTAACTTCCAATGTTTGGTCGCGAGGTTCATTTGATTGGCTTTCAAGATTGAAAATGTTGAGATCCAAAGTCATGTTTCCAAAAGAGATTTTCATTGAACCGTTACAACAATTGATTAAGGCATTTGAGGTGGCTGAGAATGGTCGGCCTAAAATCAAAGGGATTTGACTCGCAGGATTTGTCATGGGTTGTGTTTCGAGAATGATAAAATCAATGGGGAATATGAATTGCCCTACTCGAATGAGCACGTCCTCAATTTCTCCCACGGGCTTCTTGATGGATCAATCGGCGAATTGTAGCGTAACTTTTGTGGGTTTGAGCTCACCTAAGCCTAATTGTTCGTACATGGAGTATGGAATCAAGTTGACACTCGCACCTAAGTCTATCAAACATTTGTTAATAGTCTTGTCTCCAATTGTACAAGAAATCCTAGGGCAGCCAGGATCTTTGTATTTAACGGGCATGGATTAGGACAAGACTTCACTCAAACTGGCGGCTAAGAAGACTTTTTTGGGCACTTGAGTGTGTCGCTTTTGGGTGCACAAGTCCTTAAGAAATTTCGTGTACGTTGGGACTTGCTGAATGATGTCAAGAAGCAGAATGTTAACTTTGACTTGTTTAAAAATTTCCAACATCTTTTCCATTTGGTTCGAGTGTTTCTTTAGTCGAAGACGATGTGGAAATGGAACACGATACTCGGTTGGCAGGTCTACTCGAGTAGTAGAAGAAGAATTTTGATTGGCATTCAATTCAATGTTTTGCTCCACGTTCTATTCTGATTCGTTTGTTGCTTTAGAAGTGTCAAGAGAAGTTTTCGGTAAATCGTTTGTTAACGACTTGATTATCGATTTGTTTACCGGAACGTAAAGTTGTGATAGCATTCAATTGGGTGACGTTGCTATCTTGAACAACATGAGCTTGATTTGAATTTGCGTTTTGATTTTTGGGATTTGGAAGGGGCTGGCTTGGGAATGTTCCTCGTTTGCGTTCACTTATAGACATGGCTAATTGACTCATTTGCATTTCAAGTTTTGCAATCGATTGGTTTGTGTTTTGTATATATGAGGTCAATAAATTTTGCAAATTGCTGTTTGATTGATGGCTTTGAGTAGTTGCTTTAACCAATGTTTCAAGAGTTTTCTCAAGTGAACTTAAACATTTATCGTCTTGGGGAGGATGAGCATAATTTGTTTGAAAATTTGATTGTTGTGGTTGATTATGAGACAGATCCACAAAGTTTTGTTGGGCTGAAAGGGAGGATCCGAAGCATTATTCGGGAATGCTTGAAAATTTGGACGAACCGTATTCGTGTTGGGATTGTTTTGGTTCCAAGCAAAATTCAGATGATTTCTCCAACCAGGGTTGTACGTTGGAGAAAATGGGTCATTTTTGGCTTTATTGAAAGCATTGATTTGTTCGACCGAATTAGGGCACTGATCGGCTATATGATTAGGATCGTTGCATTTATAACACATCGGTTGGGAAGCTTGGTTCATTTGATTCGTTGAGAAAACGTTATCTAATTTTTTAATCATTGCGTCGATCTTTACTTCCAAAGCAAAAGAAGATCCTATCGAGTGTGCTCTCGATCGTGAGTAAATTGATTTTTCGTTCGAACGTTCCTATTGGGATGATTTTTCGGTGAGGTTTTCAAGAAATTGCCAAGCATCGTCGTGATGTTGAGAAAGAAAGTTGCCTTGGCACATTGATTCGAGCCTGGTTCGTGAGCTGTTTTCGAGTCCATTGTATAAGATTTGGCAAACCATCCATTTTTCAAAGTTATGGTGTGGTATCAAAAGCTCTTTGAATCTTTCAAAATATTTTCCAAATGGTTCTCCCTTGAATTGATGAAAATTTACAATTTCGTTTCGGATCCTACTCGTTTATTCTAAAGGGTAGAACTTTTTAAGAAAGCTTTTACAAATTCTTCCCAAGTTTTAATCGAGTTCGATGGTAAGCTGTACAACCATTTTTCACGTAATCCGTAAGAGCAAATGGGATTAATCGAAGTTTGATTCCGTCATCGGAAAGTTGTTGGAGTTTAATGGTTGCACAAACTTGTTCGAATTTAGTCAAGAAAATGTATGGGTCATCGTGCTCGAAATTGCCAAATTTCGGAAGTGTGGCAATATGGTTCAAGTGAATTTCAAAATGGCTACCCGTAGGGGCGGGTAACGTGATGCAAGATGGAATAGAAACTCTATCGGGAAAGATTCTATCCATAAGAGTTCGAGGGGCGTTTTCGTTTGCCATTTCGGGAGGATCGTCTGTTCGAGTTAAATGATTAGTTGTTGAGTCGCGAGTCCAACGATTTGTTGTTGTGTCACGAGTCCAAGTACTCATGCACAAGTGAAAGTCGAGAAGAGAAAGGAGTTAGAAACGAGTTTAGAGAATGAAAGGAGATTTGAAAAACGAAGTGAAAAATTATTTTTGTTTTTCTTTTCTTTTTTTTTCTTTTAAAGGAAGAAAAATATTTACCAAATGAAATTTATTTTCAAAAGAGAAGTTTGATTTTTTTTTGGCTTCTCAAATTTTTATATGTTTTTGTTTTTGAATTTTCAAACTTTCAAATATTTACCAAAAGGATTTTTATTCTTTTTTTTTGTTTTTAGAAAATGGAAATTTGATTTTTGTTTTTGTTTTTGAATTTTCAAATTATTTTTTTATTTTTGAAAAGATTATATATATTTTTTGAATTTTTGTTTTTGATTGAAAATTTTCAAAGGAACGGATTTAAAAGGATTTTTTTTGAATTAAAAACTAAGTTAAGTAAAATTTACAATTTTTTTGGATTTTTTATTTTGGATTTTTTTCTTTTTAAATATGCATGAACTAATGCAACTAGATGAATGCAAAGGACTTAATTACAGTTTTCTGTCCTTAGTAGCTCCTAACCCAAAATTGTATAATCACACTTTGTCTTAAATCAACAAAAATATTTCTCAGCCAGGTAACGGGCAGGGGTTATCGGTGCACCACGAATCACCGTAGCAATGCAACCGAAGGTTTAAGTACCTTCAGAGGAACAACAAGTATAATATTTACGAATCACCGTAATTTTTATAACTGGTTATTACTCCGCCGTAGCCTAGACATAAAGAAATAAAAATTTTCAAAGGAAACAATTGTGAAGATACAATTAAGCCCTAGATGAGCTCGTGACACCCTTAAGTCGAATATCTAACCTTTATTGTTAGTAAAAATCTACGATGAAATGCGTTTATGGGCTAAGGAAAGGGTGATGAAATCTCTCACCTTATGTGAATTGGGGTTTTGCCCTTAGAAAATAAAAAAAGATGAGATGAATGCAAAATAAGAAATTAAACGTGAATTTATAATGCAACTAAAATGAAGTTTGTTTTTGTTTTTGGATTTTGAATTTTTTATATAAATGCAAATGCAAGCAACCAACAATGCAATTCAAATAAAAACAAGAGATATGGGCACGATACTAGAGCGTGCAGATTATTAGCAAATTTTTAAGCAACGATATTTTTTTTAAGCAAAGCAAAGCAGTTTATTTTTGGCAAGAAAAGCGAAGCAACAACTCTTCCTGTCTGCTTTGGCAACCTGAAACTTCAAACTAGATATATACAATTTTTTAATGTTTCAATTAAAAACAATCAAAACAACTAAAACTTGTTTTTTTGTTTTTTGAGGAAAAAAAACCAAGTAAACAAAACAAATCAATTAAAATCACATGAAACGAAATAGAACAATTGAAAACAAAACAAATTGAAAGTATTTTTTTATTGATTTTTTTTAAGAAGAACAAGCTAAAGAGCTTAAACAAATAAAAAAAAGCAGATTATCACTAACCCAAACCCATTAAGGAACAAACAACAGCAACTTTTTTTTATTCGTTCAATTAAAAGACTTCAAACCAAATTCGACCGTGAACTTCAAACCAAATTAGCACTTCTTCCCAATCGAAATCCACGAAACAATTTTGAACTTCAAACCAAATCAAAAACAAAATTTTTAATTCGGCTATGAATTAGGTGGCGGTCGGAGTTTGTTCGATTTCAGATGATCGTGGTTCGGAGTGGTGGCTACAACGTTTGAAGTTAGGAAGGATGAGGAGGAGTTCGACTGTCGCTTTATTCAATTGTGGGCAGATGCTTGATGTGGAGTGAAGCAGGAGGTGGTTGGTTGAGGTGATGGTCGATGTTGGAGAAGAGCTGTATGTAGTGAAGGCAAAGGGTGCTGGGTGTGGCGTTTGAAGTAGGAGGAGAGGTCAAGGGTTGATCGTGGGTTTGGGGTTCGCTTGATTTCGGTTGCGAGGGTGTGTAGCAGGTGATGAGGAAGTCTGAAGTAGATTCAAGTTTCTGGTTGCTGTGGTGCTGCAGTTGGCAGTGAGTGATGGTTAGCCATAGACATGGGTGAAGGAGATGAAGCAAGGAAGAGCAGTGTATGTGATAATTTGAGGAACTACAATGTGGCAGAGAGTGAAATGTTTGTAGATAAAAGTTGAGGCGGTTTTTTTGTTTTTGTTTTGTTTGAGTTGTGACAGGGGGTTGCAGTAGTTGAAACAATATGGCAACAAATTTGTGATTTGTTTGGTTGTTTGGCAGTGTGGATATGAAGGATGAAGAAGTATTGATGTTGTGATGGTGGTCTGGTGTAGTATGTTTTTGACAATGGTGATGTTATAATGATTATGTAGATGTTGCTTGAACTTTGGGATGAACTGGTGGTTGCACAGAGGTGGGATGGCAGATTGGGGTAGAGATGAACTGGAGTAATAGCAGCAGCAGTGGTATGGAGGTAGTGGTCACAAGCAATTGTATGGTTTGATGTATGGTTTGATGATGTGCAAGTGTTAACAGGGCTTGGTTTAAATTTTGAGTGGTGATAGTGATGTTTTGGCTAATGGAAAATGAAGATTAAAAATGTAGATGGCAAATGAAAATGCATTAGCTTTGAATTGTTGATTGTGAAGGCAAGTGAGAAGTATGGGAGGTGACGTGTAAATTTTATGGTGGCTGTAGTTTATCAGGGAGGGTTGTGGGGAGGTTGTGTGTTTGTGTTGAGGTAGAGAGTTTATGGTGTTGACAGTGGACAACAGCTGGTCAGAAAAGGTTGGAGGGTTGTGGAATGAAGTGCACAAATATGTGCACAGTTGCACAGATCAGTTGTTTGTATTGATGAGGCTGGGAGGTTTTGAGAATGGGTAGTTTTGTATTGTATAGTAGTGTGCAACAGAGGGTGCAACTGTGGGTAGTATGAAGGATGGTTATGGTGAAGATTGGTGGCAGACAGTTTGTTGTAGCACTGTTCAGAGGGTGGTTATGTTGCGACTGAGGAAGGCAGCAAGGTTAGTGAAGTTGATGAGGTAAATGGTCATAGATGGCAGTGAAAGCTGGGAAACTGTGGTATGTGACAGACGTAACTGTTATGAATAGTGTATGGTATAGAGAAATTTTAAATGTAGATTGTAAAAAAAAAACAGAAATATAAATTGTAAAAACAGAAAATGAAATGTAATTTGCAATAAACTATTTTTGTTTGAAATTATGTATGCTTTTTTTTTCTAATATGCGAATGCAAAACAAACAAACAACAAGCACACAAACAAATGCAAACAAAATTCAAACAACAATCACACAACACAACAGTTTTTTTAAAAGGCAAACTAACACACAAAACAAACACACAAAACAAACACACAAAATTCAAACGAAAAAAAATTTGAAGAATAGAAAACTAAAATCAAAGCAAATCCCCGGCAACAGCGCCAAAAACTTGTTTAACGGCAAAGTTTCTATCGAGTTAGAAAATCACCGAAATTTTTTGAAATAAAAATTACCGCAAGCGCACGGCTTACAAAAGTTAGTACGTGGCGAGTACGGGTCGATCCACAGGGAATTGTTAGATTTTAAACTTTTCTAATCAATCGAATTAAACCAAGAGTGGAAATTGTTCTGAAAACTAGAAATCTAAGCAAATGTTGAGATTAAAAACTATGTGATTAAAATTCAATTTAGAGGCAAATCCACTTTCTTATATTTTTCACATAAATCAACATAAAATCAAGTAATGATCTCTTTTTTTATCTAAGTTGGATTAGTTATGTATTTATCATAAGCATGGCCTATTTGAGTTATTAATTAACACAAATCAAACCATCAAACTATAATACAAATCTAATCCTACTTTTTCAATTCTCATGAAACAAGGCATAGAAAATGAAACCAAAATCTAGTTTAAGCATAATCTATTTACTATTAATTAGTAACATAGATCATAAAATTTTGATTAAAACTTCACTTCATTGCCGTGATCATATTTTAGATGAAGAGGCAATCTGTGATTAATGAGATAAGCATAGCCTATTTGTTATGAACAAAGCAGGCTATCAAATTCAACATAAAACACAAACAAACATAAACATCCATTTCTCATGAAGTACAAAAGAGATCATACATAGAAAATTATGTTGAATCTACATGATAAAAGAAAGCTTCATTACCCCTAAATTGTAGGGATTTAGCCTCTCATTTGTGTTATCATTTCAACACATAGAGATTTCAACATTGAAAATAAAATAAAGTAGAGAATAAACAAAGAAAAAGAAGATTAACTACTAGAAGGAAATGAACTAAACTAGTGCATAAATGTAAATCTAAACTATGAACATGAAATAAAAGAGAGCATAAGAATAAAAATGAGCATAAAAGTAAATAAAAACAAGTAGAAAAGAGAAGAGAAAGAGGCTAGGAAGCCATTTTTATTTCATGAAACATAGAGCTTAAAAATTGTATTTTAATTTCCTAACTAATATGAAAAGAGTAGAAGATATTTACATGTAAATAAGAGGGCTATTTATACATGCATAAAACCCTAATCCCATTTTTAGGGTGCTTCCCAAAATGCCCTTTAGGAAATGTGGCCACCAAGTAACCATTAGCCACTAATTAATCCATCATTAAAAGTGCATGAAGCTTTAACCTCCACTTAGTTGTCCATTAGCTTCTAATTGTAGATTTAGTTAAGTGGATGAGATCCTCCATTATCATGAGCTTGAATTATTTCCTCTTCATTCCTTTGTATTCCCTTGTGCATGCATATATGTTCATGGAATCCTCTTCCATATGCATCAAAATTTCCTATAAAAATCATAAAAATTCCAAGTAAAAACTCTCAAATTGACACATGCACAAAATGACCATTTTACCCCTAAATGAAGATGAATATATGATGATTTGAAAATAATTGAATTTTGGTTTTAAACATGTTAAAATGCCCAAATATGATATTTATTTAAATAAAAAGAGATAAAATATGGATGTAAATATATGCACATTTACATGCACATCAATAATCTCCTAATCATTAAATTATTCTACTCTAAATTTTAGCTAAAATCTCAAATATTTGGACTGAATTGATGGATCTTGACGATGATAGTGCGAATCAGCATGAATTAGAATCGATAAAATTAGAATTTAATGGTTTTTTGCATTTTTGTAAGTTTGAAATTGCTCAGGTCATAGAATATCGGATGAGAGACCGATAATATAATCACGTAGTGGCAGTATGTGGTTTATACACCAACCACGCAGGGTTAATGGGATTCTAGCTTTGTTATCTTCACTGCCACTGAGGGGTAGAGCCACATCCTCGTACACTAACCACGTGGTTGAACGAATAATCACTCTCATCCCTTATCTCTGCAGTAATGTAATCGCATCCTGAATTTGTATTAATTTTGTGGACGGTTGCATGATTTAGTGGAATGGTTTTAGGAACAGTAAATTTTATTTTTGCCGAACGGTTTTTATTACGTAAAGGTACTTTGAGAAAAAATATAACAATATGATAGGTAAACTCATCTAAAACATGGGTATAGTGGTTTTTTCTGTTTTGTAGAGGGGGGGGGGGCTACATAGAGTTTACGTGTCCAAATAGACTTAACCTCAATATTAAAGGTAACGATACTCAAAAAATAGCAAGACTTTTATGATTCATTGTAATTTATTATAATTTAATTTCTTTCATAATAAATACATTTGCTCACATTACTGTAACATATACATTTATTTCACGATAAATGTATCCATTCTACCTTTTTTTTTATAAAATGTTCAATATTTTAAAATTTGTATTCTTTTTTCTCATTGGTTGGAGAATAAATCCTATTTTTTTGGCATCTTTATCAACATTCTTTTTTCCATCCTCTCAACTTTCTACATTCATTATTCTTATCTAATACAACCAAGTTCTCTTCCTCTTTTTGGCACATTCAATACTAAAAAACAATAATTCATATTTTCTTAATTTTTCCATCTTCAATTTCACCTCCCTCCTCTCATAATTGTGTTACTT
Source organism: Allium fistulosum (assembly GCA_030737815.1). Classification (NCBI taxonomy): domain Eukaryota; kingdom Viridiplantae; phylum Streptophyta; class Magnoliopsida; order Asparagales; family Amaryllidaceae; genus Allium; species Allium fistulosum. The sequence goes on from CM060902.1 coordinate 1,534,429,657, forward strand.
CCCCATCTCCATCTTCATATAAATTGAGAGAGACTATTCACACCAAAATATCTTTTTTTTACTCAAATTTCAAACGACAATAAAATGTCGACTACTCTTTATTGCAATCTGCAACTTGTAGCTGACTGTAATGAAGAAACTTCATATTTCTTCATTATAGATGGCAACAAGTTGTCGACTACAATCACGAGGGTCGACATCTTGTTGCCATTGAAAATCTGGTAAAAACAAGTGAATATTAGGTGTAGATAACACCACTCTAAAAAAGTCCGATAAACAAATTAGAAAATCTTTCCAAACCATTTATTTATTTAACTCATAGTTTTCTAATATGACTATAATTTGATTGAATTCATCAATAGTTATTCACCTGAATATATTTTTTATATTTTTATATCATGTCGTGGTCGTATTTCTACATGTTCTTTTGTGGTTAGGATTCTTATGGATAAATTATCTAAATGGTACCAAAAGTGTAACACCCCTAATTTTTGTTTAACATTATTTAGAGATTTAATTAGATAAATTAAATAGAATAATGTGGGGGTGATAAGGAGAATGATATTTTTAACTAATTAAAGTTAAACCTTAATCAATCAATTAATAAGATTATTTTAAACATAGAAAGAAATGGATTAATGAGAGGGGCATAATTGGAATTGTTAAACCACTTTTCAGCCAAGCAGATTTCAGCGGGACTTAGAAGATCAAAACAAAGACGAAATGACTCGAAAACTTAGAATCACACTTAGAAGGACTATAGAAACAACTCAAAAAAGTTTCAGACAGATTGGAGCCAAGGACATAGCTCAGTACCGAGTTACATAGGAAGTATCGACCTATAATTCCTCTTTGAATCACCTCCTAAACTCCATGCTTCTCATATACTACTCCAATAGTCATGATCAAGTTGTTTTCCTAGAGTACAAATGACCAATTCAATGGTTGATGAGAAGAAAGTCAAGAAAGCAGGGTAACCTAAGTGATAGAGAAAAGATTACTAGAATCAACCAAAAGTCGATGAAAAGATCTTGGAACCTATCAACTAGAAGATAAAGAGCAGAGAAAGAATTGATGTTGGATTTGTACCAACACTTATAGCTCGGTACCTAGATATGTAGTTCGGTACTGATCTATCCTATTGGGTAATGGTGTTCTAATTTCTCTTGTACAACATCGGACCTTCATCTAGACTCCAACGCAAGCAGGCTTCTGACCCATTACTTCTGTTTCCCTATAAATACAAGCCTAGCTGTAACCAAAACGGAATCTGATCTCTCTACCATTGGAGACCTCTTCTTCACATTTTACCTCTTCTCCATTAGAGTCATCTAGGAAGCTTTTATTTGTTGTTCAAGGACTTAGATCAGCAAATCTCTAGAACTAGTGACTCTCAAACACTCTATAAACTCCATTGTAAATCTAAAATCTACTATATTGTGGTCAAATCTAAGATAATTAGTTGTAATCCAAAGAGAGAACAACTAATAAAAAAGACTAAAGTGGAGTAGGCTGGAGATTATGCCAAGCCTATAAAAATTCTTGTGCCTCCTTTTACTTTTTTGCCTTTTCCTTTATTTTTAATAGAACTGGTGCTTTCATCTGATTTTTGGGTGTTGATCTATTTTCTAGGTTAACATTTTGGTGTTTTCACTAAGAAGGATGCTAAATTTTACAACCTAAAGCTTGGATCTTAAATTTAGAGAAGACAAAGAACACTAAATCTAAGGCTGGAGCAAGCCAACCAAAGCATGAGGCCAACTAGGAGGTGTCCTCAAATTCTCATCAATCCATCTGCGTGACCATAGAAGAATGGAGAAAATGATGAAGAAGATGCAAGATGGATTAATGAATCAATAACATAAAATGCTTGAAGGATTTTTCCAAAGGGTGGAACAACAAGGAATAGCTAGAGGTGTAGGAATTTAGAACCAAGTGGTAGGAGCTAATGCCGAAACAACTAAAGTTTAGGTGGGGCAAACTGGAATGATTCCCCCACAAATAGTAAAACTCGGTACAGACCCAAATCAACTAGGTACCAAGATAATTATACTCGGGGGGCAACGCTGTGTGAACTTAGGACATGCTGGAATGCCAGGAGAAAACGATGCTGGATCTACAAATGCAAATGCGCAACAACCAGAGGAATATGTGCCAAAACTTCCCTATATGAACGAAGGACATAATGAAGATAGAGGAAAAGGTCAGAACGCTAATGTGCAGCCAAAGGAGTACGTGCCAGAGTTCCCCCATAGAAGCATGAGGAAGAACATCGCTTTCGGTCGAAGACCATCACTGGACAGCGAAAACCGAATTGCTGAGTTGGCAAGGAGGATAATTAGGAGTGGACCCCCAGATCAAAGCTTAGACGATGTGAGCAGGAATCCATTCACTTTTAATATCCGGAATGTGAGGAATCTTCCTGATTTTAAGCTTTCGATGCTGGAAATGTACAACAGAAATTCGGGTATGACAGTTCATCTGATGAGATACATCCGACATATGGTGATGTTGGGTGCTTATAAGGAGGTAATAAGGCGGTGCTTCCCATTATACTTAATAGACTTGGCGACGATGTGGTTTAGACAACGGGAGAATGGGTCTATAAGCACGTGGATCGATTTGGTGAATAAGTTCTTAAGATAGTTCAAAGCTCATGTCTAGCGACTGGAGAATGTGATGACATTATCAAACATGAAACAAAGGCCTGGAGAGACATTTAGAAGCCATTTGACAAGGTTTAATGTGCCAGCTACCGCCGTCAATAAACTAGATCCATTTATAATCTCAATGGTGGCAGTATCTAGAGTCGCGAGCAAGACCGACTTCAAAGTTGCACTGCAAATGGATCCACTGATTGATTTTGCAGAATTCTACCATGAAGTTGAGAGATATTTGCATCAGGAAGATACCGAAGCTGTGGAAGCTGAAATTAATGCTGTGGATGATAGAGGACTGTCCAGAGTAAGAAATAGGAAGGACAAAGGAAAGAGAAGAGCTGATGATGACTTCGAAGAACTGAAATGGCAAAGGAGGGAACCAAAGTTCTCTTTTTACACTGAGCTAACAAAGACCCCCAAGAGGATATATATATAGACACTAGGGGGAGGATACCCTATCGGAGGCCATCTAGGAGAGAGCCCAGTGATTGGGAGAAAATATCTAGAAAGTTCTGCATCTTCCATGAGCTGGATGGACATGAAATGAACGAGTGCCGACATCTTCGTGATGTGATAGGAGAACTGGTTCGGAGCAACCAGCTGCAGCAGTATGTGGGGAACCAAACTACAATGGTGTGGCCAGAGAAACCACCATCTGTAGCGAATGCATTAAGTAACAACCAGGGATCTGGTCTGAGACTCGAAATCCTATGTCGGGGTGGTCGGGAGTTAGATTAGACTCCCTCGCTTTCTTTTTCTTACTTTGAATAATTTGGAGAATAATAACTTCATACCGCTTACATGTGTACAAAGCCTATATTGGTCTCTAGGTATGCTCTAAGTTGGATGTCTTGGATGACTATTTAGGAAAATAATAACCTTGGATAGCTTACACGTATACGAGACCTAGATTGGTCCCTAGGCATGCTCTGAGTTGGATGTCCAAGATGGATAATTAGGACTTTTACTTATTTGCTTTGATTTGAATATTTTACTATTGAAAAATCCATATTGAATGTGATGGTTGACATTGTTCACTTTAAGTCCCGTTCGAAGAGACAGGGCTGGAGTGTATGGTGTAAATCCCTTCGTCAGAGAGTGAGTGGATGGACTTGTATGATATTGATTGCTTTAAGTCCCATCCGAAGAGACAGGACCGGAGTGCAGGATGCAAGTCCCCTCGTCGAAGAGTGAGCGGATGGACTTGTATGATATTGATCGCGTTATGTCCCAGTCGGAGAGTCAGAACTGGAGTGCAAGGTCCAGGTTCCCTTATCGAAGAGCGACTGGATGGACTTATACAAAAATTAAGTCCCCTCATCGGAGAGTGAGCGGATGGGCTTGCTTAGTCGTTGGGTCCCCTCATTGGAGAGCGATCGGATTGGACTCAATAATGATCTAAATAGATTGAAATCCTAGATTGAGTGATATATGATCTGGAGAGGTCAAACCTTAGATTGGAAGATGAATAGTCAGACGAGACCATGCCCTGGAATGGATGTAGATATGACAAAAGGATTTGAATGCCTAGTGATTAGAATAGAATAGATAAATCCTAGATGAACACATGACGATTTTGATATGTGATGTAATAACTCCGAATAAAATCGAAATGTTTGTGATGTATGAACAACACTTAAGCATGGACTATAGTCTTTAGTTATAACAGGTTTAGAGCAACCTTTGATTTGCCAGAGAATCTGAAGGAACCAGACGATTCACCAAGATCGAGATCGATGGAAGGCCAAAGAGCTCACCTGCTAAAGAATGATTGCTGCTAGAACTTGTTCTTTAGTGAAGCACACCTTACATTCGAAAGGTATACTTTGGAGGGCAAGTGTTAACCTGGTTTTTAGCTAAGATGGTTTCAACTAGACTTAGAAGATCAAAACAAAGACGAAACGACTCGAAAAATTGGAAGTACACATAGAAGGATTAGAGAAACAACTCGAAGAAGTTTCAAATGGATTGAAGCCAAGGACATAGCTCGGTACCGATCTATAATTCCTCTCCGAATGGCCTCCTGGACTCCAAGCTTCTCATATACTACTCCAATAGCTCGTGATCAAGTTGTTTTCCTAGAGTATAGACGACCAATTCCACGGTTAATGATAAGAAAGTGAAGAAAGAAGGGTAAATCAAGTGATAGAGGAAAGATTACTAGAATCAACCAAAATTCGATGAAAAGAGCTTGGAACCTATCAACAAGAAGTTAGAAGAGCAGAGCAAGAATTGAAGTTGGATCTGTACCAATGCTTACAGCTCGATACCGAGCTATATAGGTCAGTACCGATCTATCTTTATAACATCCTGCCTTTTTGTACGTATTAAGCAAACATACATGCGGACTCAAACCATACAGAAGGGCGGATTGTTATTGGGGTGAATAAGAAAAAGCAGAGAAAGAAAAAAAAACAGAATCTCGTAGCGGAATGACAAAATATAATAATCAAATAACAGTTCATGAAGCTGTATACAAAACATTTAATTATACTTATACAATACAAAATCAGAGTTACATACAAGAGAGATAAACAATAATGCAGCGAAATAGTATGAATGTAGTGGAATAATAATATAAATAATAATAGTATAAATCTTCGTCTTCATCCTCCAGAAATAAGGTCTTCAAAACCTGAAATTCTCAGGCTGACCTGAGCGAATTGAAAAGACAAAACACTCGAGTCAGAACTAAAAGATCTTATGTAAGTCAAATCAAAGGTAAATAAATATGAGCATAAACGGCGTCAAAGATGTTTACGGGGTTTGACATCTCTTATCCAGCGTCTAACATGAGTGCAATAACTTAAGAGATGTTCGTGATTCACATCTCCTAAGGATCCGCTAAACTATTTACTATGTAGTACAATACGCTATTATAATATGTCTACAGTAAAGTAAAAGTATTAAAATAGCGTTAAGGCGTTACCCATATCCCCTTTAACACATTTTTATAATGCCAATAGTCTATACAGTACCGTAACTCCCCGTAAACTGGGGCCACCAGTGGATACCCCATAGGAATGACATAAAACAAACTCGTAGAAGGCGTGCTAGGGTAGGTGACACGGCATAACTAGGCAATGCCAGGGTAGATAAACCAATTACACTTCCGGACTGGTCGTAACGCATAGCAGCTACTACCGCCCACCTTGGAACACACTCCCAAATCAAAAATCGAGGGGTGGCCACCAAATTAATCGCAAAGTCAGAATATAGTATCGAAGGAATCTGCCCGATCGGAGGAATGACCTCACTTAGCCCGTCAATTGCTCTTGTTTTAGCCACCTTAAGATAACTCGTGGGAGTCAGTTACACGTATATACCTTATATAGGATCGTCGCCAAGCATCCTACTTCATTCTGGAATCTCCATCGTATACACAGTTGTCAAAGTGGTTTTCGGTATTGGCAGAGAGTATGACAATATCCGATCCCGGTCTCTTTAACAACCAATCGCTTATTACACACCGGATGGTTCTTTTACATTTCCAAAATCATTTCATAATTGATATCAAAATATCATATTCAATTCAAATCATATCATTTTCGAAATCATTACTTACTTCCGAAATTATATCACATTGAAATAATAGTTTGAAATTATATTTCCTTTCAAAAGTCATATTTCCAAAATAAGTTAAACTCTCATTTCAAAATTATCATATTAAACCAAATATGTTATTTAAATCCCAACTTAGGTTATAACATCATTAACCATATTCACTTAAAAATCGAGAATTTGAATATAAATCCATCCATTTTACTTAGTTTGGAATTTAGAAGAAAATAGTTTTAAATAGTTATAAATAGTTAATATAGATTTAAAATAGATTAAATATAATTAAAATAGATTAAATAGCTTTAAAATAGATTAATTAGATTTAAAATAAGTTAAAACAGATTAATTAGTTTAAATAAATTAAATGGTTTAATATAGGTTAAAATGATTTAGTATAATTAATACAGGTTAAAGTAGCTTTAATACTTTGAAAATCTTAATAATTAGAAATTTTGAAATAATATATTTTTAAAACAGTTTATATTAAAACATGAATTTTGAATTAATATCAAATTAAACTATTCATTTCATTTCAACGCATCTGGACCATTTTTAATTTCCAAGTCAACAAACCAAATTCCAAACCTTTAAATTTCAAAATATTTCAAAGTTATTTTCAAACAACTTTAATAACTTAATTTTGATAGAATTTCATTTATACTTAAAAGTTTAACTTTAAACTTCCAATTTAATTTCTTAAAGCAATTCCTTTTAAACCAATTCACATTTCAACACAAAACTTGATTTTCCAATAATACTTCAATTTACATAAATCAAATTTTATTTCAAAATATCATTTAATTAAATTCGAAAATTAATGATTTTAAAATCATTTAATTTAACCAATCTCGTGTCCGTATATAATTCTCTACCCTAGGGTCAAGTGATACGGATATTTATCATTTCAATCCGCAATTTAATATTTACGGTTATATATCATTTCAAACCGAAATCCCGAAATAAATAACATCCATAAAATCGCTCGAGTCTATCATTTCAACCCATAATGATTTTTCCCTAATCTATAGATCGTTCAGGTATGTATCATTTCAACCCATAAGGAACTTACAATATTATAACAATATAAAATACAACATCCAGTCAGCCAATATCAACAATCAAACGTCCATTACAATAATTATCCAAATCAATAAATAAATATCAATATAGAACTGATAATCAATAACAGGTATTTAACTAGCAATTTATATTCAATAATAACTTAAATAACGATTTAATTCAAATAAATTCAACTTAACTGAGATGATGATTTAAAATATACCAAATAGTCATAAATAAATTTCTAATCACATCATAAATTTAATTTAACGAACATAAGAAATTTTAGAAGTTGTGAGTGGGTTCAAACACTGAGCTTTGAATTTAAATCGATTTTAAATTAAATTTAAACCCAAAATTTGAACGGTCTTAGAATTTGTCCAAACAAGCATCAAAATATCCGAAATTTTGATACGATCCCAACGCAAGAAACTTTGCGTGAAACGGACCTCGTATGAGAAAGTTATGCATGTTAGAAGTTATATTATTTAGATTAAAATTTAAATAAAAAAACCAACCTATGGGAAATCGCCACGTCGGCCACTGCTGAAACGCGTTTGAACCCACCCAGTTCCACACGAAACCCTAGCGCCGCCTTCTCGTTGCCGTTGACCTCCCAAAACCCGCCACCACAGGTGCCACGACCCAGATCCACTAACCCCGACGAACTCATCTACACGAGCCGCCCCTCCGGCCACCACGACGACGAACGCAGCCGCCCAAGTTCGCCAGAGAGCGAACAGCCTCCTCCATCATTCTCCATCGATTTGCAGTGCCTCCGACCACCAATAGCACGAACGAACGGCACCGATGCGTGCTGCACCTCCACCTCCACCCATCGCCACTCCCCGATCGACAAATAGTCGACGATCCACCGTTGGATCGTCGAAAATCCAATATGAACAGCCATGGTTCATTCTCGATTTCTGGACAAATGGTGCATCGAATTGAAAAACGAATCACAGAATTGTGATGCACTCGTCGAGAGCTTCAAAACGATGTATAATTTGATAGGGTTTGGTGAAGTTAAATTTTTGGAATTGAATTTGATTTGAAATTTGAAATTTGCAATTTGGGAATTAGGGTTTTGGTTTTGTCTGCCATTGGAAAGAGGAGCTGAGAAAGAAATGTTCGTACAGACAAATAGAATAAGAAGGACCTAGGGTTTATAACTGGATATATATAGGTAGGGTTGAAAATAGAAAGAACGGATCAGATTTGATTGAACGATATCGACCCAAAAAGCCCGTTCTGCCTCCAAAACGAAAATGGGTCATCCCATATATCAAAATAGATGTTTTTCAATACTTTAGACTCAATGGAACAGGTTTCAGGTCTAAATTCTATCGTATGAAGAAGCTATGATAAAATCAGCTTATTTCAAATTGATTTCATTTGATTTTAATTAAATTAATTTCTAGGCGTTTCGAGTCTGTACGATCAAATGACAAGTCCGATCGTTACGAAACTTGAAATCCTATAATAATTCACCGTTATGGATCCGATGAAACTGGTTTCGTCGAAATCCGAGTCAGTGGCCAAAATGGCTATATTTCAGTTAATTAAATAAATTAATTAAATCACTTTTTAATTCAATATTTATTAGCTAACAAATTTTCATCATTTTGATTGCAAAGACATTTATAATAAATTAAAATAAGTTTACATATATTTCAGGGTTCAATATTTCACAAATTACAGTGTTCAATTTCGACTGTAATTGAATCCAATAAATTTTAATTTAATTTCAATAAATTGCTTCAATTTGATTTCAACCTGTAAATTCAACCAATTATAAATCTAATAACATAGTTGACATTTGTTTTACATTTCATTACATTAATATTCTCCAATTTCCATCTTTATTTGTATCAACTACTATATTTCAATTTTATAGGAGTTTTGGTAAATTTACACATTTATTATAATTAAAATCCTAATCAATTATTTTATCTTGGTTTCATTCCTTTTATTACATCAATGGTTGTCATGTAAATAATTTTTTACATTTCTATACCCTTTATTACGTTCACACTACAGTTATTGTCTTATTCCACATTAATGTAACATTTATTTACGTTTATTTACAATTGACTTATTAAATTGGTAACAGATAACCATTTGTCACCTTTTACCTTTTATTACACTTAAGTTTATTACCTTCAAATAAATATTAAAATTACTTACAGAACATTGATTTTATTCAATTACCATTTATTATATTAATTCATTAATTAATTCAATGTTTACGTTTGTTTTCTTATATTAAATTTATAATCAAGTTATAACATTTACACTATTTCAATTGAGTGGAATTTCATAGAAGCGGTTAAAAATTTACTTACACTAATATTGCTACAACTCATTCCAGTTATTAATTTCCATTAATAAATCATAAATTTCTATTTTTCCCAATATTAAATAACAAAAATTTAATTAAATTAACAATTTAAATTATCACAAATTTTCGGGTTATTACACTCTCCCTTAATCAAAACTTTTCGTCCCCGAAAAGGAAAAGAAGGGAAAAGAAACAATTTAGAAATCAATATATCTTATTCAAAATATTAAATTTATAAATAAATAAATTTACAAAATTAATTAATTTAAATAAAATGCATCAATTTATAATAATTAAATCCTTTTATACTCAAATTAATAAAGTTTGGAAAACATTTCTCAAAATTTTCTAAGTCCAAAATTCACGAAAAATTTCGACAGAGTCTCCTTTGTACGGAGAGGCTCGAGAGAAAATAATAATATCAACAATAATAATATATATCTAAATTTTCAAAATAATATATCCCAACAGCGGGAAAACAATATAATATCGCTAGAAAACCGTAATCCGAGAACGTACCTATTTGTCGGGCAAACAACGCTTAATTATGAAACCAAAAGCAATAGCTATTGCTTTCATAACCTTTATTTCACTTATATATTATAAAAGAGTTAATAATTATATAAAATGAAATATTTAAAGTTGTTTCAACCACTAACAAACAAATCAATATAAAACAACAATCACTTGCAAACAACATATAATCATCATATGAAATCAATAAAATCAACTATCCATCCATAGCAAACAAAACAAATGATTTGTTCGGATTCAGAAATTTTTAACCGCCTAGAACATTGACAAATATACTACTAAGTGCACCATTTACTCAACAGTCTTAGATGAACTCAATAGATTATTCATACATATTAAACAATTAGAAGTATCCTATCCCAAACAACCCATAAACCAAAACAAACAATAATTTACAATGTACTTGAGTTATTCTTATTAAATTTCTTTCACAACATTAATGGTTTTTCTTTTCATTCATATAAGGATTATTTCTTTAACTTACATTTATCTCTTGCAAAATTTTATTCCCATTCATTCATTCAGTGTTTATTTCATTTATTTTTCCTTTATTACTTACAAAAATTCAATTTATTTATTCATATCATGTCAATTTCTTTTATTGCATTACATTCCTTTTATTATTTACTTTAATTATAAATAGTTTCAATATTAACTTAAGTTCAAAATCCTTTACTTACAGTACTCATTTTCTATTTCATTTAATTAGTAGTATTACAAATTTAACTCAAGTTTATAACTATTTTCATATCAAATTTCTTATTTATAAAAGTAAATTTCATTGAACACTTCCATTACATAAGTTTTACTTGTAAAAATTTCCATTACATATTCTTTTAACATTTCAACTTTTATAATTAGTAAGTTATATATATATATATATGTCTTTAAGAATGCAATTGAAAGTTACACAAGTTTGACTTACTTATTTTTATTAACTTAAAGTTCAATAATTATCATTTCTTATTTTCATATTCTTTTCGTTTACAAGTTACAAATTTCAAATTTCTTATATATTTCAGTTTATAACTTAGCATATCATTTCTTATTTTCATTTAGAAGTTTCATTTATTAAATAGTTAAATTTTTTATTCCATTTCAATAATTGAAATCTCTAATTCATAGAAATTTAAGAACTAAATGTCGGGTTCCATTTCAAATCATTTAAAATAATATACATATATATATATATACACACTCATAACTTTTATATCCAATCATATTTAAACTTTAGAAATTTTATTTGTTTATCAAAACAGATCTGTAGTAAAACTACTACAATGGCCTTTCCACTTTGAAACTCGAAAATGAATGTCGATGATGCATGAACTCATCATCGAAATTATTTTCCAGCGACAGAGAGGGAAGTACAGAACTTATTTCTTTCCAAAATTTCAAAAAAATTTTTCTTTGAAATCATATCGAAATATTAATATCAGAAAATACTTCTAAATAATATTATTATTGTATTCCAAAATCATTCGAAAGAAATTTTCAAAAACCCCGGAACTTAAGTTCTAAATTTCCAAATTTCATTTAGTTTATTTTCAAATCTTATTTCCAACCAATATTTATAAATTTCACTATCTAACAACCAACATATTACAACCAAATATATAATTTTTAAATCATTATTTTATATATAAAAATATACAATAGGTAAAATTATTTCATTTACCTACATTTCAAAACAAATATTGTGTCGGTCACTCCTATTAAGTGTTTAGAAATCCCTATCGATGTCATAGCGTCCTATGTACCGACCAGAATTTATAAATACAAAACAGAACAAATTAACACAATATAAAACCTTTTATAACACTAACAAATACGCTCTCTCATATATATACACTCAACAACTCATCCTAGGGTAATACTACCCTATTTAAAATGAGTCAAACCCCACAAAGCAAAGGTTATCGCTAAACCTAGCCCTGATACCAACTATAACATCCCGCCTTTTTGTACGTTTTAAGCAGGCACACATGCCGACTCAAACCATACAGAAGGGCAGATTGTTATTAGGGTGAATAAGAAAAAGCAGAGAAAGAAAAAAACAAATAGAATCTCACAGCGAAATGACAAAATATAATAATCAAATAACAGTTCATGAAGCTGTATACAAAACATTTGATTGAGTGGAATTTATAATCAAGTTATAACATTTACACTATTCCAATTGAGTGGAATTTCATAGAAGCGGTTAAAAATTTACTTACACTAATATTGCTACAACTCATTCCAGTTATTAATTTCCATTAATAAATCATAAATTTCTATTTTTCCCAATATTAAATAACAAAAATTTAATTAAATTAACAATTTAAATTATCACAAATTTTCGGGTTATTACACTCTCCCTTAATCAAAACTTTTCGTCCCCGAAAAGGAAAAGAAGGGAAAAGAAACAATTTAGAAATCAATATATCTTATTCAAAATATTAAATTTATAAATAAATAAATTTACAAAATTAATTAATTTAAATAAAATGCATCAATTTATAATAATTAAATCCTTTTATACTCAAATTAATAAAGTTTGGAAAACATTTCTCAAAATTTTCTAAGTCCAAAATTCACGAAAAATTTCGACAGAGTCTCCTTTGTACGGAGAGGCTCGAGAGAAAATAATAATATCAACAATAATAATATATATCTAAATTTTCAAAATAATATATCCCAACAGCGGGAAAACAATATAATATCGCTAGAAAACCGTAATCCGAGAACGTACCTATTTGTCGGGCAAACAACGCTTAATTATGAAACCAAAAGCAATAGCTATTGCTTTCATAACCTTTATTTCACTTATATATTATAAAAGAGTTAATAATTATATAAAATGAAATATTTAAAGTTGTTTCAACCACTAACAAACAAATCAATATAAAACAACAATCACTTGCAAACAACATATAATCATCATATGAAATCAATAAAATCAACTATCCATCCATAGCAAACAAAACAAATGATTTGTTCGGATTCAGAAATTTTTAACCGCCTAGAACATTGACAAATATACTACTAAGTGCACCATTTACTCAACAGTCTTAGATGAACTCAATAGATTATTCATACATATTAAACAATTAGAAGTATCCTATCCCAAACAACCCATAAACCAAAACAAACAATAATTTACAATGTACTTGAGTTATTCTTATTAAATTTCTTTCACAACATTTATGGTTTTTCTTTTCATTCATATAAGGATTATTTCTTTAACTTACATTTATCTCTTGCAAAATTTTATTCCCATTCATTCATTCAGTGTTTATTTCATTTATTTTTCCTTTATTACTTACAAAAATTCAATTTATTTATTCATATCATGTCAATTTCTTTTATTGCATTACATTCCTTTTATTATTTACTTTAATTATAAATAGTTTCAATATTAACTTAAGTTCAAAATCCTTTACTTACAGTACTCATTTTCTATTTCATTTAATTAGTAGTATTACAAATTTAACTCAAGTTTATAACTATTTTCATATCAAATTTCTTATTTATAAAAGTAAATTTCATTGAACACTTCCATTACATAAGTTTTACTTGTAAAAATTTCCATTACATATTCTTTTAACATTTCAACTTTTATAATTAGTAAGTTATATATATATATATGTCTTTAAGAATGCAATTGAAAGTTACACAAGTTTGACTTACTTATTTTTATTAACTTAAAGTTCAATAATTATCATTTCTTATTTTCATATTCTTTTCGTTTACAAGTTACAAATTTCAAATTTCTTATATATTTCAGTTTATAACTTAGCATATCATTTCTTATTTTCATTTAGAAGTTTCATTTATTAAATAGTTAAATTTTTTATTCCATTTCAATAATTGAAATCTCTAATTCATAGAAATTTAAGAACTAAATGTCGGGTTCCATTTCAAATCATTTAAAATAATATACATATATATATATATATATACACACTCATAACTTTTATATCCAATCATATTTAAACTTTAGAAATTTTATTTGTTTATCAAAACAGATCTGTAGTAAAACTACTACAATGGCCTTCCCACTTTGAAACTCGAAAATGAATGTCGATGATGCATGAACTCATCATCGAAATTATTTTCCAGCGACAGAGAGGGAAGTACAGAACTTATTTCTTTCCAAAATTTCAAAAAAATTTTTCTTTGAAATCATATCGAAATATTAATATCAGAAAATACTTCTAAATAATATTATTATTGTATTCCAAAATCATTCGAAAGAAATTTTCAAAAACCCCGGAACTTAAGTTCTAAATTTCCAAATTTCATTTAGTTTATTTTCAAATCTTATTTCCAACCAATATTTATAAATTTCACTATCTAACAACCAACATATTACAACCAAATATATAATTTTTAAATCATTATTTTATATATAAAAATATACAATAGGTAAAATTATTTCATTTACCTACATTTCAAAACAAATATTGTGTCGGTCACTCCTATTAAGTGTTTAGAAATCCCTATCGATGTCATAGCGTCCTATGTACCGACCAGAATTTATAAATACAAAACAGAACAAATTAACACAATATAAAACCTTTTATAACACTAACAAATACGCTCTCTCATATATATACACTCAACAACTCATCCTAGGGTAATACTACCCTATTTAAAATGAGTCAAACCCCACAAAGCAAAGGTTACCGCTAAACCTAGCCCTGATACCAACTATAACATCCCGCCTTTTTGTACGTTTTAAGCAGGCACACATGCCGACTCAAACCATACAGAAGGGCAGATTGTTATTAGGGTGAATAAGAAAAAGCAGAGAAAGAAAAAAACAAATAGAATCTCACAGCGAAATGACAAAATATAATAATCAAATAACAGTTCATGAAGCTGTATACAAAACATTTGATTATACTTATACAATACAAAATCAGAGTTACATACAACAGAGATAAACAATAATGCAGCGGAATAGTATGAATGTGAAATGACCCTCTCTTTTATACCTAAATTTGTAAGGATTTTTTTTACATATATATATATATAAGATATACATATATATATTTCTGAAGCCTAGAGTCATTTTTTTTCCTACATCTTATCCGGGATCAAAATCTTTACCAATATAAATATATTGATGCATTCACAAAGATATGCACATACATGTGACGATGCATGTGCCTCTCTTGTTTCAATCAGAGTTCTGGTAAACAAGAGGATAATTTGATTGATTAAATTTAATCAATCCCCACATAGTTCAATTCAATTCATACAATAAAATTTCATCCATATAGGCAACAACATGATTTTTAACCTTTGATTGCTTGCTGAATTCTCTATGAAGTATGATTCCTAGAAACCAGATAATTGTGTTATGATTATCTATAAATTAATGGTGTAGTGTTTGTGCTCTGAAAAATGATATAAGTTTCTATCATTATCCATGTTTGATTTTTCTTATAAAACCTGCCTAGAGTACAATCTCTATTCTGGAATATTTTTAAGTGAGATATCATATTTCAAAAGCTTGATTCTTTGATGCCATGGTGCTAAGCTAGATGGAATGCAAACATGAGTGAGTTTCCTGAGACCATGGATACCCAGAAAAACATGGTTCAACCAGACTCTTTGTTCTGGTATAACTCATGGGGTCTTACAGATGCATTTTGATCAAAGTCTTAATGAAGAGAAATTCAAACTCATGTTAAAATACAAGAATAACTAGTATGCTAATATCTGAACCAAACATTTTTAAATGGGCATACATATATACATATGCAACTGTTTGTGGTCATAGCTTCAACTCTTATATTACAGATTTTCATTTATTCAAAAATAAGGTATAAAGCATTTGCTTAGAACAAATTAAATTATGAAAACATTGCAGACACATAAATACATTTTCCCTATGCCTATCCACTTCATGTATACAAATGTCATGGTGGAAGAATAAATCATATAATTTACTGAGATTCAAATATCCAGATTTCCCAAAACTTAATCCTTTTCAAAGACTCAAGATTGACTAATACATTTGTAAAATGTAACCACCCTTTTTTTTTATCATAGAGTTCTTGCTCAGACTTACTTACAAAATCATAGATTGGCTTCTTCAACTTTTCAGATAATTCCTAAATTCATAAACTCCAATTACAAGCCAATTCCTTAGCAAAACACTTAGCAAAATATCCATCCAACATTTTAGTACTTAATACAAGTTACAATTTAAAAGTATCAATACATGCAGATTTCATCATTTAAGCTCTTATCCAATTAATTTTTAGCATGCTATAATCTTCTTCTCAAAGCCTTGCTCCTACTCCTACTTAGTTGCTGCAGTCTCTGAAAATGCATTTGAAGCTGCCCCATATTAAATGAGACACCCCATATGCCATTAGCACACTAGGGTCAGACACATGTCTGGTATGAGAAAATCCACTAAAACAATTTGTAAATCAAGTTAAAGTTGAAACATGTATATATGTGTATAACTCTGCCTTTAGAAAACAATTAAGTCATGTGTGCATGTTCCGTGTCAGTGTGCAGGTGCACATTTTAGTCTGCCTTTCCAGAAACCTCAAAAGATATGGTACATTCATACAACTCAGTCATAAATCAAATAAGCATCCATACAAAATAGAGAAATCACCAAAATGAATTAAATCATTTATTCCCTACTCAGATTTCATTCCAGGAAAACTCTAGTTCCTCTTTATATCAAATTCTCTTACATTGATATATTTATCTAACTTGGTCTCATCTGCAATTAAATGAATCAATGGACACACTGTAATGGACTAATTCACTCCATTACACAAAGATCTCAGGACTTAAACAAGCCATGTGTCAACTTGTATTACTCAAGAACACAAGTCATTCCTGCAGTGCTCTTGACCCCCATTTCCTAATCAGGTTTAAGTTAATAACACTTTTGATTTTTTTTCATGTCAAAACCATTCAGTGAACCATTTCACTAAAACAAATATTCATGTCATGGCATTCCACATCATTCATAACCAAACAGAGGCAATCGGGTAATTAAACATAGGTGTCTATTAAATAGATTCTGCACATATACATATATATTCTTGCATTTTAAAAAGGGTATAGACAACTAACATTGGCTTATGGCTTTTGAGAGAGTTTTTCTTTTGCAAACATCTGTGATTAAGTTGATCTCAGAATGACCAAGTTTCACTGAATCACAAAATTTATTTGCTATGACTATTTGTATATTTACATTGAATCAGGAGCATCAGCACATATGCAACCCTATTGCACCCCTAATTCCTTTTTGTCTCAAGCTTCAGCACCTATACATAAGTATATTGCAGCTCAACATGTTTTATATTTTCTGGGTTGAGCCAAAACCAACACTGCTTGCCTATATTCAACATTTGATTTTCTGGGTATTTACTTATTTTTCTAAACATTAACATATCAGAGAGATTTGGGTTTTTAAAACACATAAATATATACTAATAATACCTAGAACTTTCATATAATAAAGCAAGCAGAACAACACGTTAAAAAAAATCAAAACATTTTTAATCTCTGAAAACACAGATAGACAATCACATATGAAAATACATTTTTAAGAAAAATTAACTTATAAACTGGCTGCCCACATTAGGACTTAGTGCCTTAGATTTTTATGAGTGAGTTTTCTCACCTAGCTCTCTTTCACTTCCTAGTTGATTGGTAAGCTTCTGCCTTCAAACCCTTTTCTTCACTTGTTTTATATTTAATATATATATATATATATATATTTCTCTTTAGGTATCCGGGGAGAAGAGGAGGTTCCTCATATCACTGCTTATTTATCCAGGGTCTTTCTTAGGGTTTAAGGCACTAGCTAAAGACATTTTTGCCCATCAGAAATCATGCCATTTGAATTTTATTTAAACCCAAAATCTTACCCTCCCCGGCTTAAGTTTGTGAAGAGAAAAGTGGTTATATTCTTTTGGTTATTTTCAAAAATTTTGCTATTCCAAAAAATACTTTTCCTCTTGTCTATTATCATGCTAAAAGTGTGACTTGATTTCCATTGGTTATTATATATATCAAGTATTCTTCCTAATTCTGCCTATACAAAACATATCTCTGTTTTATCTTATTTTCTATTTTTAGCTTTCATTTAAATGGTATGTACTTCCTTTATTTATTTATAAAAGGATTACTCCTTTTATATCTTCATTCTTTTCCTTTCTGCTTATAATTTAAAAATATATTTGTATATTTTATTTTACTGATTTGAACTCCAGTATTTGATTAGCATACATATATGTATATATATAAGTCTTACAGAAATAATTAGTACACACATATATATCTATACATTATTTTATACTGACACACATGCACATGTACACTTAAATACAATCAGTTGCATTCATATTTTTTTTGCATATAGACTTTTAAGGATTTACTTTATTTATCTGTATAAATATATATATATATTTTTCCCATACACATCAACATATGTTCATTCATATCATTCAGGGATTTAGCTTCAATTCATGTGTATTCCCTGTGCACACATGTACACCCATATAGTTACACCATATCAAGCCATATCAATTCCCCTTTTAAAATTGGTTTAAAAATTATTTTAAACTTATTTATATTTTTCAAAATAAATTCCTAAAATCTTGGGTCATTACATACACCCCACCTTTTAGAAATTGTGTCCCACAATTTTCCTAAGCTTAAATCAATTTCAAACTTAATTCAGAGAACAAGTTCATTCTAAACCAAATAGATTTTTAGTTCTATCATAATAACTAAAAATACATGCATCCAAAGGAAAGAAAATTAAAAAAAAATCAGAATTACCTTTAATATGAAAATAGCTTAGGGTAGTTCATCCTAACTTTGTCTTCTAATTCCCATGTGCAATCACTAGGATCAAGACTCCACTGTACCTTCACAAGTTTCAGTGATTTATTCCTCAATTTCTTCACATCCTTTGCCAAAATTCCCACTGGATCCTTTTCATAAACCAAATTAAGATTTATTTGCACTTGGGTTGGAGTCTCAAGAATTTCTGCCTTGTCATGGACCCACCTTCTCAATTGTGATACATGAAAAACATCATGCATCCCTTGCATGTTTTCTGGTAATTCCAACTTATATGCCAAGGAACCAATTCATTCCAGAATTTTGTATGGCCCAATATATCTTGGGGTTAACTTGCCTTGTTTCCCAAATCTCAGTACATTTTTCATAGGTGAGATTTTGATGAAAACAAAATTTCCTACTTCATATTCCACCTGCTTCCTTATCAAGTCTGCAAATTTCTTTTGCCTATCTTGAGCTGCTGCCATTCTTCTCCTTACCAACTCAATTTTCTCTTTAGTTTCTTGTATGTACTCAGGCCCTAAAATAGCTCTTTCTCCTGCTTCTACCCAACATACAGGTGACAAACATGGCTTGCCATATAAGGCTTCAAATGGAGCCATTCCTATGGTGCTTTGATAGCTGTTATTGTATCTAAATTCAGCTAAATGGAGATAGTCTTCCCAGTTGCCTCCAAAATCCAGTGCACATGCCCTTAACAAGTCCTCTATAACTTTGTTCACCACCTCAGTCTGCCCATCTGATTGTGGATGGTAGGCAGTGCTTAAGCATAATTCACTTCCCATGGCTTCTTGAAATCTTTTCCAGAACCTTGATGTGAAGATGGTATCCCTATCACTCACAATAGTTTTGGGAATTCCATGCAATCTTACCACCTCTTTCATAAATACTTGTGCTAACTTTGGTGCATTCCTTTCTGATTTGACTGGGATGAAATGTGCCACTTTAGTTAGCCTATCCACTATCACCCATATACTTGTGTTTCCTCTTTTAGATCTAGGCAGTCCATCTATGAAATCCATAGATATATCCTCCCATTTCCACTATGGTATGCTAAGAGGTTGCAACAATCCTGATGGCTTTTGTGTTTCAGCCTTGACTTGTTGATAAGTCATACATTTTACAATATATTTGGCTACATCTGATTTCATTCCCTTCCACCAAAAATCTCTTTTTAAATTTTGATACATCTTTGTACTGCTTGGGTGTATGGAGTACTTACTTCTATGATATTCATTCAATATCTCCTCCTTCAACTCTATGTTTCCTGGCACACATATTCTATTCTGGTTTCTCAAATAACCATTTTTATCAATAAGGTAATTTATCACTTCCTCCCCTTTTGATATGAGAATTTTCTTCTCCAATAAGTTGGTGTCTTGTTCTTGCATTTTTCCTACCTTCAAGATTAATTCAGATTGAAGTGTCATCAAGCTTAACTTCCCTCTATTTTCCTATGCACCATGCACATGCACATCCATGTGTACACAAGCATTCTCCCCAATTTCTAACTCAGCCAGCAAAGACAAATCCTTAAACTCTTCTATCATCATCATAGCTAGTTTAGCATGTTGTCTACTTAGAGCATCAGCAACTTTGTTTGCTTTACCTGGTGTATAGAGTATGTCCAAGTCATAAGCAGCTAAGAACTCCACCCATCTATGTTGCCTCATGTTTAAATCTTTTTTTGAAAACAAATACTTTAAAGACTTGTGGTCAGTGTAAAGTTCAAACTTAGTTCCTAACAAATAATGTCTCCAAAGTTTCAAAGCATAGATCACAGCTGCTAATTCAAGATCATGTGTGGCATACCTTACTTCATGGGGTTTGAGTTGTCTGGATGCATATGCAATGACATGGCCTTGTTGCATCAACACTGCACCCAAGCCAAACCCACTAGCATCAGTGTATACAACTAATTCTTCATTTCCCTGGGGTACTTTCAAGATTAGAGCATTAACCAATGCCTCCTTCAACTGTTCAAAAGACTTCTCACACTTCTCTGACCAAACAAAAGCTTGGTTTTTCCTGGTTAGGTTAGTAAGTGGTGTAGAAATTTTTGAAAAATCTTTTATAAATCTCCTATAATATCCTGCCATCCCCATAAATGATCTCACTTCACTCACAGTGCTAGGCCTCTTCCAGGCTTGAATAACTACTACTTTATTGGGGTTCACAGAAATTCCTTTTGCAGAAATAACATGGCCAAGGAAATGTACTTCCTCTCTCCAAAATGCACATTTTGAAAATTTTGCCTTTAAATCTTTTTCCCTCAATCTAGACAAAACCAAATGCAAATGACTTTTATGTTCTTCCACTGTTTTGGAATAAATTAAAATGTCACCTATAAAAATAAGCACAAATTTGTCTAAATAATCTCTAAAGGTTCTGTTCATTAAATCTACAAAGTATGATGGT
Source organism: Allium fistulosum (assembly GCA_030737815.1). NCBI lineage: Eukaryota > Viridiplantae > Streptophyta > Magnoliopsida > Asparagales > Amaryllidaceae > Allium > Allium fistulosum. The sequence continues at coordinate 1,534,451,065 of CM060902.1, forward strand.
GCATTAGTCAAGCCAAATGGCATAACCAGAAATTCATACAACCCATATCTAGTGTTAAAGGTAGTGTACTTGATACTTGACTCTTCCACCTTCATTTGATGAAAACCAGATGCAAAATCTAGTCTAGAAAACACTCTTGCCCCAGCTAATTGATCAAAAAGATCATCTATTCTTGGCAATGGATATTTATTTTTAATAATTACTTTGTTCAATTCTCTATAATCTATACAAAGTCTTAAGGAACCATCTTGTTTCTTAACAAATACCACTGGTGCTCCCCAACAAGAATTACTTGGTCTTATAAAACCCTTTTCTTCCAATTCCTCTAACTGTTTCTTTAATTCTTTTAGTTCATTTGGCCCCATTCTAATTGGCTTTTTAATCACTAGGCTTGCTCTTGGAACTAATGAATTTGGAATTCCACTGGTCTATGGTTTGGAACACCCTTAACATCCTCAAACACATCCAAGTATTCATTGACTATGGGAATTTCTTCAATAGTAAGTTCACTGGAATCTTTCTCCAAATCAATTAAATGATACAATTTCCTTCCCTTAGCCACTTCACACAAAATTGTGATTCTCTGGCCCCTAAGGTTTTGCAATGGTGGATGAATCCAAGTTAATTATGGCTTTAAATTGCCTTAACCAGTCTACCCCCAATATAACTCCTATGTTTGGGTAGTTTAAAACATATAAGTTGGAAATAAAAGTATCTCCTCCTATGTTTAATTTCACATCCACACAAATCATATTTAAAACACTAGAACTCCCCAGTGGACTTTGTATATGCAATGGGGTTTCAACCAATATGCAATTAATTTTGGCATTTTAACTAGTTCATAAGAAATCAAAGAGTGAGTTGCCCCAGTATCATATACTACTGCTATGGGTATGGTACAAATAAATAGTGTACCTTCCACTTGACTGTGATTTTCAGCATTTATCTCCACTGTGGATTTGCCTTTTCCTTCCAAGTTTGCTAATTTTCCTTGTTGTTTATATTCAGGACAATTCCTCTTCATATGCCCCTCTTTCCCACATAGATAGCACTTGAAAGCTCCTCCTTTCAATTCTGGACATCTTGGTTTGATGTGTCCTTCCTTTCCACATTGATGACACACACAATTTTCTTCTTGGTTTCCTTAGCTTTAATATCTCCAGTGCCCTTGTTACTGACCTCTTCTTTCTTTTTATCATAAGGGTGATATCTTCCCTTACCCTTCTTAGTGTTATTATTCTTAAAATTTATGAACTTTTCCCTTTCCTTGTCATGCTGCTCTAATCTCAAAGCCAAGTCTATTACTTGATCAAATATCCTGTCAGCATAAGGTAACATGGCTCTGCTAAGTCCTAGGTTCAAACCTTTAATGTATCTATCATTTTTGGATGCTTCATCTGCCACTAGCATTGCTCCATATGTGGAAAGCCCCTCAAACTTTTGAGTGTATTCAGTGACATTCAAAGTTCCTTGCTTGAGTCTAATAAATTCTTCTGGTAGAGTGGTCTTAGCTGATGCTGGTACAAATCTTGCTTCCAACATCTCGTTGAATTGATTCCAAGTGATTTCATTCTCATTTCTCCCTGTAATAATTACTTCCCATCAGCTTAAAGCTACTCCTTTCAGCTTTCTTGAAGCCACTTGCCTCTTCCTTTGATCATCAAGCTGCATGTCATTGAAAATCCTATCCAATGTTCTCAACCATGCTTGAATTTCCATAATACTCTCTTTCCCTTCAAAGATTTTGCCTCCTAAATGAGTATAAGTCTTGAGTAATTTTGAGAGCTCTTCATGGGGATTTTCTTGCCTTTGTCCTGCCCATCCCTAAATGCTCTCACCAAATCTTGTAGATTGACCATTGGTGGTGCATTGGAGGATCCTGCTCCTTGACTTGGTGGTCTTCCTACCATAGTTTGCTAATAATAATTTACATAGCTAGTTAGTTTTTTTTAAAAGGATTTGATTTCAATTTTTAACTATGTTTTAGTAACATAGCTCTGATACCAAATGAAATGACCCTCTCTTTTATACCTAAATTTGTAAGGATTTTTTTTACATATATATATATATAAATATACATATATATATATATATTTCTGAAGCCTAGAGTCATTTTTTTCTACATCTTATCCAGGATCAAAATCTTTACCAATATAAATATATTAGTGCATTCACAAAGATATGCACATACATGTGAGGATGCATGTGCCTCTATTGTTTCAATCAGAGTTCTGGTAAACAAGAGGATGATTTGATTGATTAAATTTAATCAATCCCCATATAGTTCAATTCAATTCATACAATAAAATTTCATCCATATAGGCAACAACATGATTTTTAACCTTTGATTGCTTGCTGAATTCTCTATGAAGTATGATTCCTAGAAATCAGATAATTGTGTTATGATTATCTATAAATTAATGGTGTAGTGTTTGTGCTCTGAAAAATGATATAAGTTTCTATCATTATCCATGTTTGATTTTTCTTATAAAACATGCCTAGAGTACAATCTCTATTCTGGAATATTTTTAAGTGAGATATCATATTTCAAAAGCTAGATTCTTTGATGCCATGGTGCTAAGCTAGATGGAATGCAAACATGAGTGAGTTTCCTGAGACCATGGGTACCCAAAAAAACATGGTTCAACCAGACTCTTTGTTCTGGTATAACTCATGGGGTCTTACAGATGCATTTTGATCAAAGTCTTAATGAAGAGAAATTCAGACTCATGTTAAAATACAAGAATAACTGGTATGCTAATATCTGAACCAAACATTTTTAAATGGGCATACATATATACATATGCAACTGTTTTTGGTCATAGCTTCAACTCTTATATTACAGATTTTCCTTTATTCAAAAATAAGGTATAAAGCATTTGCTTAGAACAAATTAAATTATGAAAACATTGCAGACACATAAATACATTTTCCCTATGCCTATCCACTTCATGTATACAAATGTCATGGTGGAAGAATAAATCATATAATTTACTGAGATTCAAATATCCAGATTTCCCAAAACTTAATTCTTTTCAAAGACTCAAGATTGACTAATACATTTGTAAAATGTAACCACCCTTTTTTTATCATAGAGTTCTTGCTCAGACTTACTTACAAAATCATAGATTAGCTTCTTCAACTTTTCAGATAATTCCTAAATTCATAAACTCCAATTACAAGCCAATTCCTTAGCAAAACACTTAGCAAAATATCCATCCAACATTTTAGTACTTAATACAAGTTACAATTTAAAAGTATCAATACATGCAGATTTCATCATTTAAGCTCTTATCTAATTAATTTTTAGCATGCTATAATCTTCTTCCCAAAGCCTTGCTCCTACTCCTACTTAGTTGCTGCAGTCCCTGAAAATGCATTTGAAGCTGCCCCATATTAAATGAGACACCCCATATGCCATTAGCACACTAGGGTCAGACACATGTCTGGTATGAGAAAATACACTAAAACAATTTGTAAATCAAGTTAAAGTTGAAACATGTATATATGTGTATAACTCTGCCTTTAGAAAACAATTAAGTCATGTGTGCATGTTCCGTGTCAGTGTGCAGGTGCACATTTTAGTCTGCCTTTCCAGAAACCTCAAAAGATATGGTACATTCATACATTCATACAACTTAGTTATAAATCAAATAAGCATCCATACAAAACAGAGAAATCACCAAAATGAATTAAATCATTTATTCCCTACTCAGATTTCATTCCAGGAAAACTCTAGTTCCTCTTTATATCAAATTCTCTTACATTAATATATTTATCTAACTTGGTCTCATGTGCAATTAAATGAATCAATGGACACACTGTAATGGACTAATTCACTCCATTACACAAAGATCTCAGGACTTAAACAAGCCATGTGTCAACTTGTATTACTCAGGAACACAAGTCATTCCTGCAGTGCTCTTGACCCCCATTTCCTAATCAGGTTTAAGTTAATAACACTTTTGATTTTTTTTTCATGTCAAAACCATTCAGTGAACCGTTTCACTAAAACAAATATTCATGTCATGGCATTCTACATCATTCATAACCAAACAGAGGCAATCAGGCAATTAAACATAGGTGTCTATTAAATAGATTCTGCACATATACATATATATTCTTGCATTTTAAAAAGGGTATAGACAACTAACATTGGCTTATGGCTTTTGAGAGAGTTTTTCTTTTGCAAACATCTGTGATTAAGTTGATCTCAGAATATCCAAGTTTCACTAAATCACAAAATTTATTTGCTATGACTATTTGTATATTTACATTGAATCAGGAGCATCAGCACATAGGCAACCCTATTGCACCCCTAATTCCTTTTTGTCTTAAGCTTCAGCACCTATACATAAGTATATTGCAGCTCAACATGTTTTATATTTTCTGGGTTGAGCCAAAACCAACACTGCTTGCCTATATTCAACATTTGATTTTCTAGGTATTTACTTATTTTTCTAAACATTAACATATCAGAGAGATCTGGGTTTTTAAAACACATAAATATATACTAATAATACCTAGAACTTTCATATAATAAAACAAGCAGAACAACAAGTTAAAAAAAATCAAAACATTTTTAATCTCTGAAAACACAGATAGACAATCACATATGAAAATACATTTTTAAGAAAAATTAACTTATAAACTGGCTGCCCACATTAGGACTTAGTGCCTTAGATTTTTATGAGTGAGTTTTCTCACCTAGCTCTCTTTCACTTCCTAGTTGATTGGTAAGCTTCTGCCTTCAAACCCTTTTCTTCACTTGTTTTATATTTAATATAATATATATATATTTCTCTTTAGCTATCCGGGGAGAAGATACTCCATAGGTACAACATAAAACAAACTCGTAGAAGGCGCGCTAGGGTAGGTGATACGGCACAACTAGGCAATGCCAGGGTAGATATACCAATTACACTTCCGGACTGGTCATAATGCATAGCAACTACTACCGCCCACCTCGGAACACACTCCTAAATCAAAAATCGACGGGTGGCCACCAAATCAATCGCAAAGTCAGAATATAGTATCGAAAGAATGTGCCCGATCGGAGGAATGACCTCACTTAGCCCGTCAATTGCTCCTGTTTTAGCCACCTTAAGCTAAATCATGGGAGTCAGGTCCACGTATATACCTCATATAGGATCATCACCAACCATCCTACTTCATTCTGGAATCTCCCCCGCATACACAGTTGTCAAAGTGGTTTTCGGTATTGGCAGAGAGTATGACAATATCCGATCCCGGTCTCTTTAACAACCAATCGCTTATTACACACCGAATGGTTCTTTTACATTTCCAAAATCATTTCATAATTGATATCAAAATATCATATTCAATTCAAATCATATCATTTTCGAAATCATTACTTACTTCCGAAATTATATCACATTGAAATCATAGTTTGAAATTATATTTCCTTTCAAAAGCCATATTTCCAAAATAAGTTAAACTCCCATTTCAAAATTATCATATTAAACCAAATATGTTATTTAAATCCCAACTTAGATTATAACATCATTAACCATATTCACTTAAAAATCGAGAATTTGAATATAAACCCATCCATTTTACTTAGTTTGGAATTTAGAAGAAAATAGTTTTAAATAGTTATAAATAGTTAATATAGATTTAAAATAGATTAAATATAATTAAAATAGATTAAATAGCTTTAAAATAGATTAAATAGATTTAAAATAGTGGAAATTAGCCACAAGGGCTTCTTTAGCAAGTAGAATTAGTTTCTAGGACACACAACTGAAATAATTACTTTCAAGGACAAAACGTAAAATAATTAGTTTCTATGGCCTAAAAACCTATGAAATTATGTCCTTGAAAATAATTGGACTGATGACTTTGTCCTTGAAAGTAATTATTCTGCTGACTTTGGCCTTGAAAGTAATTGCTTTGAATGTGTGTCCTAGAAACTAATTGGACTGCAAAGTTTGTCCTTCTGGTAAAATGCCCCTTTAAAATAAGTTAAAACAGGTTAATTAGTTTAAATAAATTAAATGGTTTAAAATAGGTTAAAATGATTTAGTATAATTAATACAGGTTAAAATAGTTTAATACTCTGAAAATCTTAATAATTAGAAATTTTGAAATAATATATTTTTAAAACAGTTTATCTTAAAACATGAATTTGGAATTAATATCAAATTAAACTATTCGTTACATTTCAATGCATTTGGACCATTTTCAATTTCCAAGTCAACAAACCAAATTCCAAACCTTTAAATTTCAAAATATTTCAAAGTTATTTTCAAACAACTTTAATAACTTAATTTCGATAGAATTTCATTTATACTTAAAAGTTTAATTTTAAACTTCCAATTTAATTTCTTAAAGCAATTCCTTTTAAACTAATTCACATTTCAACACAAAACTTGATTTTCCAATAATACTTCAATTTACATAAATCAAATTTTATTTCAAAATATCATTTAATTAAATTCGAAAATTAAGGATTTTAAAATCATTTAATTTAACCAATCCGGTGTCCGTATATAATTCTCTACCCTAGGGTCAAGTGATACGGATATTTATCATTTCAATCCGCAATTTAATATTTACGGTTATATATCATTTCAAACCAAAATCCCGAACTCTCGAAATAAATAACATCCATAAAATCGCTCGATTCTATCATTTCAACCCATAACGATTTTTCCCTAATCTATAGATCGTTCGGGTATGTATCATTTCAACCCATAAGGAACTTGCAATATTATAACAATATAAAATACAACATCCAGTCAGCCAATATCAACAATCAAACGTCCATTACAATCATCATCCAAATCAATCAATAAATGTCAATATAGAATTGATAATCAATAACAGGTATTTAACTGGCAATTTATATTCAATAATAAATTAAATAACAATTTAATTCAAATAAATTCAAATTAACTGAGATGATGATTTAAAATATACCAAATAGTCATAAATAAATTTCTTATCACATCATAAATTTAATTTAACAAATATAAGAAATTTTAGAAGTTGTGAGTGGGTTAAAACACTCACCTTTGAATTTAAATCGAATTTAAATTCAATTTAAACCCAAACTTTGAACGGTCTCAGAATTCATCCAATCTAGCATTATAATGTCCGAAATTTCGATACAATCCCAACGCAAGAAACCGTGCGTGAAACGGACCTCATATGAGAAAGTTATGTGTGTTAGAAGTTATATGATTTAGATTAAAATTTAAATAAAAAAACCAACCTATGGGAAATCGCCACGTCGGCCACTGCTGAAACGCGTTCGAACCCGCACAATTCCATGCGAAACCCTAGCGCCGCCTTCTCGTTACCGTTGACCTCCCAAAACTCGCCGCCACAGGTGCCACGACTCAGATCCACTAACCCCGACGAACTCATCTACACGAGCCGCCCCTCCAGCCACCACCACGACGAACGCGGCCGCCCAAGTTCGCCAGAGACATAAGCCATCAAACTATAACACAACCTTTAAACCACTTACTAAGTCTCATGAAAATGAAAATGAAATCCATTTTAAGTATGGCCTATTAACTATTAATTAGAAATATAGCAAATTTGAATTTCAAATCACTTTCTTATGCCATAATCATATTTTGATGAAGAGGCATTTGTGTTAGTGATTGTTTAAGCATAACTTATTTTGTGTCAACAATATAGGCTATCAAATTCAAAACAAAAACAACAAATTAAACCACTTCAAGCATTGTCATTAAGCACAAAAAGAGAGCTATAATTATCAAAATGTTGAAGCTACATGATTAGAGGCTTCATTACCCCTAAATTGAAGGGATTAGCCTCTCATATTTGTTATCAAAACAACAAATGTAGCTAGCAACATGAAAGCAAAAAGAAAGCAAAATGAAAGCAAAATGAAAAAGAACTATTCTAATTGCATAAAAGAAAATCTACACTACTAGCATGAAAGAAAATGAACATGTAATTAAAAGGAAACAATAATTACATTGCATAAAAAAAAGAAAGTTACATGAAGTAGAAATGGCTAAGTAGCCATGAAAAGAGAAAGAGAGCTGATCCTTTTATTTTGAGCCTAAACTAAACTAAGAGAGACTAAGAAATAAGGTTACATGAAACATAAGGGGTATTTATGCAAGTTAGAAACCCTAATGCATACTTTTGGGGAATGCCCAAAATGCCCTTGTAGGAAGTGTGGTGGTCAAGTTATCATTAGCTTCAATAATCCCCCACTTAAATATACATGAAGCTTTAATGGCCTTTTAGCATGTGCATTAGCTCCAAATTGAAAATCAAGGTAAGTGGGTGGGGTCCTCCATGTTCTTCACTTTGAATTATTTCCATCTTCATTCTTTTATATCTTCTTTGTGCATGCATATTCCTTCATGAAACCACTTGTAATTGAGTTTAAATTCCTACAAAATAATATAGAAATTTCCAATTAAATTTTCTCAAGTTAATTTATGCACAAAAATGACTATTTTGCCCTTGTATGAAGATGAATATATGACAATTTGGAATTAATATGGATTTTGGTTAAAACAAGTTAAAATACCCAATATGATCATTTATTTAAATTAATTAGAATAACTATGGTGGTAAAAATATGCACATTTACATGCACATCAAAGAGCGAACAACCTCCTCCGTCGTTCTCCATCGATTTGCGGCACCTCCCAATAGCACGAACGAACGACATCGATGCGTGCTGCACCTCCTCCTCTACCCATCGCCACTCCCCGATCGACAAATAGTCGACGATCCACCGTTGGATCGTCGAAAATCCAATATGAATGGCCATGGTTCATTCTCGATTTCTGGACAAATGGTGCATCGAATTGAAAAACGAATCACAGAATTGTGATGTGCTCGTCGAGAGCTTTAAAACGGTGTATAATTTGATAGGGTTTGGAGAAGTTAAATTTTTGGAATTGAGTTTGATTTGAAATTTGCAGTTTGGGAATTAGGGTTTTGGTTTTTTCTGCCATTGGAAAGAGGAGCTGAGAAAGAGATATTCTCACAGACAAATAGAATAATAAGGACCTAGGGTCTATAACTGGATATATATAGGTAGGGTTGAAAATAGAAAGAACGGATCAGATTTGATTGAACGATATCGACCCAAAAAGCCCGTTCTGCCTCCGAAACGAAAATGGATCATCCCATATATCAGAATAGATGTTTTTCAATATTTTAGACTCAATGGAACAGGTTTCAGGTCTAAATTCTATCGTATGAAGAAGTTATGATAAAATCAGCTTATTTCAAATTGATTTCAATTGATTTTAATTAAATTAATTTCTATGCGTTTCGAGTCTGTACGATCAAATGACAAGTCCGATCGTTACGAAACTTGTAATCCTATAATAATTCACCGTTACGGATCCGATGAAACTGGTTTCGTCAAAATCCGAGTCAGTGGAAAAAATGGTTATATTTCAGTTAATTAAATAAATTAATAATAAATTAATTAAATCACTTTTTAATTCAATATTTATCAGCTAACAAATTTTCATCATTTTGATTGCACAGACATTTATAATTGTTATCCCACCCTTTGGTCAAGGCTGGAATATCAACAAATTGGCAAGAAAGAATGAATATCAGGATTGAAAATCGATTGGAAACAAGGCTACGATCGATGTCGTTAAAATTTTGCCGAGCTTCAATCAAGGCGGGATCGATAGGAAATGATGATCAGGGCTAGGAGAGGCAACGTTTCAAATTTCAGGTCAACGGAGCTCGTATGACCGAGATATGATCGATACAAGTTAAGGAAAAAATGTTGTTCGAATCCATCAAAGAGCTTTGTTAGAATCGTTGCTGTTCGACTCCATCCAGAATTGGACTCTTCGCATCGATCCAGAAGCGGCGGCATCGTATCGATTTAGTTCGTATCCATCATGATCGAACTACTTCGTATCGATCAGGGGTTGACTCGGTTCGAATCAATAACAGAGGCTTAGTTCGTATCCATTCGGTTCGTGGTTGTTCGAATCGATAACGTGCGAGTCCTTGTGTAACGTATCGGGTTTTGCCCGCTCGAAAATCAACATCCGTACTTCACATTGTACTAGAATGCCGCAGATTCGACCGTTCAAATCCGATTCGCCGGAGCTATAACACAATTAAGTAAATAACACAGCGGAAGAAAAAGAATAATACATTGATATACAATATCTGATACAACAGAGTGATACAATGAATATCAATATACATCAGAGATATGATACAAGAAATAGCAGCGGAAAAGAAAAGATAACAACAGCAGCGGAACAATATCAATAGAAGTGATAACTCCAAAATGATCTTCAGACAAGAATGAATCCACAACTCCAAGATAAGCAACTCCGATGAATGAACTAGCTCCAGATAATCTACTAAACCCGAATATCTGAAAAGAAACCCAACTCTAGACTGCTCGTGTGGAAAATTATGAGCACCCAGAGTTTAGGAAGGGAACAATAAACTCCGGATCAGTCATGGGACTGGTGTGAGCAACAAAAACAGTTTATCTTTAAACAACAACAAAGGATTTTAAACATTGAAATCAGCAATGCTTTTGGAAAATGAAACTACCATAAGACCTCCCGCCACACACACAATGCAAACGCAGAATTGGAGGAGATTTCTTCTTATGATAGTCAAAGATGCTTACTACGCCAAATCATCTTGATATTATTATTAGTGCATAGTGCAGAAAACATTTCGAAAGTATAATATTAATCTTAGCCAACATACGACCAATATCGTATGCCTACTATAGCTACCATGTTCAATAGCAGGTTACCGCCACATTCCATAGCAGGTAATACAACTAAAACCGTACACGTCGCGTATTGTTTCTTTGGATTTCCAACAAATGGTCAGGCTAAGGAACTTCCTTCCGCCGCATGGGATCGCCTCTGGCGGGACGTCCCGAGAGACAAACTGCTCTCTGCCAAACAAGGCCGGGTTACCCCTGTAACAGGTAACTCACGAATATGCCACCCCCCGGTCCTTTGGGACCTTTATCCGAGGCGCCTCTAAACCAACATCACACATAATAAAGTGTATCCACATGAGTAAGTATCTGGGCTCCATACCATGATACCACCCCTTTCCAGAAGGAAATGACATACCCTAAAGGGCGCGACCCTCATAACCTTGCCGCAACATTCCTGTTTCGACCATTTCCGGGTAGTGAGGTCCTGACGAAGTCTCGTCCACAAAGCTACGCTTTTTCAAAAAGCCACACTTTGGGTCAACAGATGATCAACCTATGATCACAAAGATAAATGATCAAACAAATGATCATATCACAAATGATCAAACACTGATCATCACACAGCAACACTCAGCATGCCACATTACCAAATTGGGATATATCGCTGATAAATTTCAACTACATAACCTCTGAGCTCGTACGTCTCAGAGAAGGGTGTTAAGCTAAGAGAATAAATTCTCCGCCACCAACAGAAATGTATTTGAAAGAAATCGGCTTTATATCTCAAAGTGTAATGTCAGACATGTATCCATACAAGTCTGTTCCGGGATCGAACAGAACCGAAGGCACTTCTCACGAAGCCCTTGCAATTCCGGATAATTTCCAATCACGTCCGGACTTCCCGTCACTAAGGGTGATAAAACCTCTATACCGGGGATCAGCCGATGCAGAGTAACTCGACGGTAATCCTTCCGTTTTCAAAAATATCCGGTCTTCAACACCGGTCTTCAAATGCTATCCATATACGACGTATCACATATTCGGAATGGGTTATACGACCCAAAGGTCCTCTCCCGGCTAAACCGAATAGTGAGCGTAATATTTAAAAACATATGGATATGAGATTTCAATTAAGTCACAACTTATTACCCAAAATCTTTCTTTTCAAATGGTTTAACAAATTACCATTTAAATCTTTAACAAAAAAGATTCAATCTTTACGGTTTAAACAGTTTCCACACTTTAATCCTTTAAACAAAAGATTCATTCACAGATTTTCCAAATTAATTTCCATTTCAATTTGATTAACTCGTTAAACCTTTAAATAAAGATTTAACTTATAGCTTTCAAAACAATTCCATTTCAAATGGTTTAAACAAATCATTATTTTTAAATCTGTTAAAAATAAACAGATTCAATTCATAGCTTTCAAAAAGAATTTATTCATAACTTGGAAAACCATTTTTCAATTCAATATTGAAATTCCTTTAATTAAACTAGAATTTCATTGCTTATCTGAAAGCTTTTATTCTTTTAAAACAAACAGTTTTATTTTGGAAATCTGATTCATTCATACGAGTTAAATCCTTTGGGTTAAATCCAAATTCTCAAAATTATACTTTTAAATGGTTTAGATTCAGATAAACACATTTATAACATTTTCAATCTCTAGTTTCAAATCATAGGATTCAACTTCAAACTTGAATTCAAATTTAAATCAAATTATTTAAATTTTCAAAACTCGATTAAGTTGTTCAAAATAACTTTTATCTTTGAAATTCCATTTCAAAAGCTTTTCACTTTATATCCAAATTTCCAATTTCAAAATCAATTGAAATTAAAATTTCAATTTCAAAAACATCAAATTTAAATTATATGTGACTTAACCGATTTCCACGTGAAATCCATATTTGTGTGTGTAAAGGTGTAGTCTAGGGGTTTCACACACAATAGTGCACATCATACAATCATCACAGATCAAAATACAGGATATAGTTGATGAGCGATATAAACTATAATGCTCATTTTCATTCACAAATCACAGATATATATATCAATGTAAATAAATGAATAAATCATACACAACTCAATCCACAGAACAAAATGTCATAGATCAGATAGGACAATCAATTCAGGGCAACGCATACCATATAATCATTCATAAGCAGGGTCAAGCATTTAATAATCATTTATACCCAAGATTAATCAATTATTTAATCCTAATTAATTAAATTTAATTCCAATTAAACTACTCACTTAAGAATTATTTATCCAATTCTGATTTATAAATTTACAAATCATTTGATATAAATTAACACTTTAATTAATTAATTATTCTTAATTTATCATATTAATTAAATCAACATTTAAACCAATTTCCTAAATAATTTCTTACCATTAAGAAATCATCTCATATAAATAAATCATTAATTACCAGTTAACTTTTATAAATTAATCAAAATATCTAATTTAAATTACAAGTTGTAATTAACCCCTTAATTACTTTCATTTAGTAATTAACAATTTACGATTGATTATCTTAGTTAATAAACCCAATAAATTATCAAAATTAATCACATTAATTTAATTACTTAACAATCACTAGTTAATTATCTTCATTAACTAATAACATTTCCTTAATTACTTTCTTTAAGAAATTATCTTAATTATTTCTTTAATTTACATTTTTAACTTACAACTTTACATTTAAAATATTTGTTTGAAACAAATTTACTTAAAAAATCCAATTTCATTTTAAAACTTTAAGATCCAAAGTTATTTTGAAATTTTACTTCATACTGGATTTAAACTTGTTTTTAAATCGATCTCACAATTTAAATTCCATTCTGAATTTGTTTTTAAATTAAATTTGCAGACAGGTCTTATACAACTTGAAACATACCAAATAACCCGAGGCAACATCAACTTGCTTCGAGTCATCTCCCTATTTCTTCGAGTCCTTCAGCTCCATACCTTCGAGTATACTACTCAACACTCCCAGGAATCAAACCTGCACCGTGCACATGCACGTGGTCGCCGCCCATCTCCGACCATCACCGCAGCGTTGAGCGAGTCGAAATCCATCTCTGTACCAATCCACGATCGTCAAAGCTCCGTTACCCACGCGAGATCGAATTCGAATAAAAATTCGAAACCTGGAAAACTCGAAAGCCCTCCACCTTGAAACCTGTCAACGCCACGTTCATGATTCTCCGACCCTCTGAGTGCCTCCGCCTTCGGCCCTAGCTTCGACTTCCTCTCCACTACCATTTCCCAAACCCTCGCCACACTCGATCACCTGTCGACGATTGACGAAGCAAAATTCGAAGCTTAACGCAAATTAGGTTTAAAAACCCAAATTTCCTCACCGCAGTTGCCACGACGATCGTTCAGCACTTCCACCATTTTTCCCATACTTACTGATACCACCTCCACCTTCACCCAAGATCCCGACCACCAAAGACCTCGTGATCATCTGATATTGCCCAAAATCCCTTTCCCAGTAAATTCCCAAATCCTCATTCATACCAATACTAAAATTTGAGATTTATAGTTTAAAAATCCTAACTTTTGAAGGTGATTCAAGATATAGAATTGAATTAACATTTTGTTACATTCGAATTTTAACATATGTTTTCCTTTTTACTGTAATATTCAAATTTAAAGATATTGAATCCATATTTCCACCTGAGTTTATGTTTAAAATTTGTATTACAACACTTCAATCACTTTTAATTTTGAAACCGAAGCCTAATATTGCTTAGTTTGGGTGATATGAATTTTGTTTGAATTTGTTTAGCCTGTAACAGAAAAACAGGTACATATACCTGTATCTATATATTTAAGTTACAGATTTACATATGTATATGGACATCCAAATAAAATTTTATTCTATACAACATTACTCCACAACATATATCCAATATAGATCATATGCAAACAAAATCATATAAATATGTAAGGGTTGAAAAGTTTGCTCACCTTGAAAAATGAAGAACAGAGAAGAAGTTTAGCTTAGGCCTAGAAAGTGTTTTGAATCTAGAAGATCTGGAAAAATATTTTGGTTGATCTGCTTTTGATCTGAATTTGGTTGTTGAAATCCTTGTTTGTTGAACTTGCATGCTTGCATACTTCAGATTTACTTTTGCTTTGACCTTCATTTTTAATTTCCAGTTTATGAATTTGAATCCATTTCCACTGGTTTCAGATTTTTCTTTACTTGGTTTGGATGGACAAAATAATATGAAGAAGCTTGGTAGATACAAAGAAGTTTGTTTAAGTTGAATGGTGGTTTAGGTTGAGATGATACTGGCTCCATACTTTCTCAGTTTGAAATGAACGAACTGATATGAGAAAAATGTTGATATAAAGAAATGAAGTTACCAGGTTGATGTATTATTTTTGTACGAGTTGATTATGGGTTGTACAAAAATATGCAGGGATACTCTTTTGCTTGGAGGCTGAAATGATATGTCTTGAGTACTAGAGATAATATCATTTAATGCTAAGGTACTTTATCAAGTTTTCAATACTATTTCCTTTATCTTGTATGTACAATCTTGTATATATTGTCATACTTTGTTTTCGGCTGAGAAGATACCTAGGGTGTGCCTGAGAGGATTGGGTAATAAATGCAATGTTCTATTTAATTTTTTTCTTGCCTGAGTCTTACTTTACAAGCCACAAGCCTATTTTATATTTTTACTTTGCTTTTAATCTTATTGTTGCTCTTAAGTTTACCTGCATATCATATTCGAACATGATTTTCTATGCAGATATTCGTTAGGCTGGGAAGTCTTCATTCTTAGCTTGCATTCCTTTCTTATGTGCTATACAAACATGCTACTAGTTTGACAAAAGAATGTAGTGTAAGTGAAATGTTATTCCAACATATTGTTTGATTATAAAATGCATTCGTTTTATTATTTTTGCATCTATTTTATTTGTATTATATCGTATTGATTTATCAAGATATATGTATTTACTTTATATTTATAATTCCAGATTTACTCAAATATATATCCATTCACATATATATCCTCATATATACAATATTTTAAAGTTACAAAATGATTTATACCAAACTTAGTTTAATTCGGGGAGACTCGCAATCCATTTATCGTTTTATTTTACTATTTTTATTCAAAAATACCATTAATTATTAATTTAAATTTATATAAAAATCGGGGTCGTTACAGACTTCCCCCTTAAAAGAATTTCGTCCTCGAAATTACCAAGGAGACAAAAAGATAGATGAAGAATATTTCATCAAATCAACTGAATATTTATTTGCATTTGGCTTACCAAATCAGGATATCAATAACAGATACAAAAACGAATCTGTTTAACACTTCACAAGATACTCGGGTTATCCAGATCTACGAAATATGCAGGGGCATCGGTCAGTTCGAAAGGATAACTAACCATCCGTAGAATAAATCGGAATCCCAAAGAATAGACAGATACATAGATACAATTTTAAAACTTTTAGTTTAAAAACCAAAATGTACCTATCAACTATAGCAATCAAAGCAACCAATGCAATCAATTCATCCATACAAACAAGTCTGGCCTATCTGGAGTTTATTGTCCCATATTGATATATCGAATCTTCTTTCTGGATCTACCATAAATTATCGAAGAATTGAGAAAAGAGATGTTGAACAAAAGAGATTGATAGAGAAAATTTGTTTCCACTATTGTTACAGAGCATCGACCATTTATAGTCGTATTCCCCTGTCCCCTATCTCATCCTCTTCTTTCACTCATACTTACTATCAGTGGATAGTAAGAGAATTTACTGAGACATTCGAACGGATATCTGAGGAATACTCATTCTAGAGTTTACTTCACTCTATCTCTAATGAGCTATTTAACGTGTTATACTCCTGAGCTAAAGTTCAACCTTAGCTCTGATACCAAATGTAACGTATCGGGTTTTGCCCGCTCGAAAATCAACATCCGTACTTCACATTGTACTAGAATGCCGCAGATTCGACCGTTCAAATCCGATTCGCCGGAGCTATAACACAATTAAGTAAATAACACAGTGGAAGAAAAAGAATAATACATTGATATACAATATCTGATACAACAGAGTGATACAATGAATATCAATATACATCAGAGATATGATACAAGAAATAGCAGCGGAAAAGAAAAGATAACAACAGCAGCGGAACAATATCAATAGAAGTGATAACTCCAAAATGATCTTCAGACAAGAATGAATCCACAACTCCAAGATAAGCAACTCCGATGAATGAACTAGCTCCAGATAATCTACTAAACCCGAATATCTGAAAAGAAACCCAACTCTAGACTGCTCGTGTGGAAAATTATGAGCACCCAGAGTTTAGGAAGGGAACAATAAACTCCGGATCAATCATGGGACTGGTGTGAGCAACAAAAACAGTTTATCTTTAAACAACAACAAAGGATTTTAAACATTGAAATCCGCAATGCTTTTGGAAAATGAAACTACCATAAGACCTCCCGCCACACACACAATGCAAACGCAGAATTGGAGGAGATTTCTTCTTATGATAGTCAAAGATGCTTACTACGCCAAATCATCTTGATATTATTATTAGTGCATAGTGCAGAAAACATTTCGAAAGTATAATATTAATCTTAGCCAACATACGACCAGTATCGTATGCCTACTATAGCTACCATGTTCAATAGCAGGTTACCGCCACATTCCATAGCAGGTAATACAACTAAAACCGTACACGTCGCGTATTGTTTCTTTGGATTTCCAACAAATGGTCAGGCTAAGGAACTTCCTTCCGCCGCATGGGATCGCCTCTGGCAGGACGTCCCGAGAGACAAACTGCTCTCTGCCAAACAAGGCCGGGTTACCCCTGTAACAGGTAACTCACGAATATGCCACCCCCCCGGTCCTTTGGGACCTTTATCCGAGGCGCCTCTAAACCAACATCACACATAATAAAGTGTATCCACATGAGTAAGTATCTGGGCTCCATACCATGATACCACCCCTTTCCAGAAGGAAATGACATACCCTAAAGGGCGCGACCCTCATAACCTTGCCGCAACATTCCTGTTTCGACCATTTCCGGGTAGTGAGGTCCTGACGAAGTCTCGTCCACAAAGCTACGCTTTTTCAAAAAGCCACACTTTGGGTCAACAGATGATCAACCTATGATCACAAAGATAAATGATCAAACAAATGATCATATCACAAATGATCAAACACTGATCATCACACAGCAACACTCAACATGCCACATTACCAAATTGGGATATATCGCTGATAAATTTCAACTACATAACCTCTGAGCTCGTACGTCTCAGAGAAGGGTGTTAAGCTAAGAGAATAAATTCTCCGCCACCAACAGAAATGTATTTGAAAGAAATCGGCTTTATATCTCAAAGTGTAATGTCAGACATGTATCCATACAAGTCTGTTCCGGGATCGAACAGAACCGAAGGCACTTCTCACGAAGCCCTTGCAATTCCGGATAATTTCCAATCACGTCCGGACTTCCCGTCACTAAGGGTGATAAAACCTCTATACCGGGGATCAGCCGATGCAGAGTAACTCGACGGTAATCCTTCCGTTTTCAAAAATATCCGGTCTTCAACACCGGTCTTCAAATGCTATCCATATACGACGTATCACATATTCGGAATGGGTTATACGACCCAAAGGTCCTCTCCCGGCTAAACCGAATAGTGAGCGTAATATTTAAAAACATATGGATATGAGATTTCAATTAAGTCACAACTTATTACCCAAAATCTTTCTTTTCAAATGGTTTAACAAATTACCATTTAAATCTTTAACAAAAAAGATTCAATCTTTACGGTTTAAACAGTTTCCACACTTTAATCCTTTAAACAAAAGATTCATTCACAGATTTTCCAAATTAATTTCCATTTCAATTTGATTAACTCGTTAAACCTTTAAATAAAGATTTAACTTATAGCTTTCAAAACAATTCCATTTCAAATGGTTTAAACAAATCATTATTTTTAAATCTGTTAAAAATAAACAGATTCAATTCATAGCTTTCAAAAAGAATTTATTCATAACTTGGAAAACCATTTTTCAATTCAATATTGAAATTCCTTTAATTAAACTGGAATTTCATTGCTTATCTGAAAGCTTTTATTCTTTTAAAACAAACAGTTTTATTTTGGAAATCAGATTCATTCATACGAGTTAAATCCTTTGCGTTAAATCCAAATTCTCAAAATTATACTTTTAAATGGTTTAGATTCAGATAAACACATTTATAACATTTTCAATCTCTAGTTTCAAATCATAGGATTCAACTTCAAACTTGAATTCAAATTTAAATCAAATTATTTAAATTTTCAAAACTCGATTAAGTTGTTCAAAATAACTTTTATCTTTGAAATTCCATTTCAAAAGCTTTTCACTTTAAATCCAAATTTCCAATTTCAAAATCAATTGAAATTAAAATTTCAATTTCAAAAACATCAAATTTAAATTATATGTGACTTAACCGATTTCCACGTGAAATCCATATTTGTGTGTGTAAAGGTGTAGTCTAGGGGTTTCACACACAATAGTGCACATCATACAATCATCACAGATCAAAATACAGGATATAGTTGATGAGCGATATAAACTATAATGCTCATTTTCATTCACAAATCACAGATATATATATCAATGTAAATAAATGAATAAATCATACACAACTCAATCCACAGAACAAAATGTCATAGATCAGATAGGACAATCAATTCAGGGCAACGCATACCATATAATCATTCATAAGCAGGGTCAAGCATTTAATAATCATTTATACCCAAGATTAATCAATTATTTAATCCTAATTAATTAAATTTAATTCCAATTAAACTACTCACTTAAGAATTATTTATCCAATTCTGATTTATAAATTTACAAATCATTTGATATAAATTAACACTTTAATTAATTAATTATTCTTAATTTATCATATTAATTAAATCAACATTTAAACCAATTTCCTAAATAATTTCTTACCATTAAGAAATCATCTCATACAAATAAATCATTAATTACCAGTTAACTTTTATAAATTAATCAAAATATCTAATTTAAATTACAAGTTGTAATTAACCCCTTAATTACTTTCATTTAGTAATTAACAATTTACGATTGATTATCTTAGTTAATAAACCCAATAAATTATCAAAATTAATCACATTAATTTAATTACTTAACAATCACTAGTTAATTATCTTCATTAACTAATAACATTTCCTTAATTACTTTCTTTAAGAAATTATCTTAATTATTTCTTTAATTTACATTTTTAACTTACAACTTTACATTTACAATATTTGTTTGAAACAAATTTACTTAATAAAATCCAATTTCATTTTAAAACTTTAAGATCCAAAGTTATTTTGAAATTTTACTTCATACTGGATTTAAACTTGTTTTTAAATCGATCTCACAATTTAAATTCCATTCTGAATTTGTTTTTAAATTAAATTTGCAGACAGGTCTTATACAACTTGAAACATACCAAATAACCCGAGGCAACATCAACTTGCTTCGAGTCATCTCCCCATTTCTTCGAGTCCTTCAGCTCCATACCTTCGAGTATACTACTCAACACTCCCAGGAATCAAACCTGCACCGTGCACATGCACGTGGTCGCCGCCCATCTCCGACCATCACCGCAGCGTTGAGCGAGTCGAAATCCATCTCTGTACCAATCCACGATCGTCAAAGCTCCGTTACCCACGCGAGATCGAATTCGAATAAAAATTTGAAACCTGGAAAACTCAAAAGCCCTCCACCTTGAAACCTATCAACGCCACGTTCATGATTCTCCGACCCTCTGAGTGCCTCCGCCTTCGGCCCTAGCTTCGACTTCCTCTCCACTACCATTTCCCAAACCCTCGCCACACTCGATCACCTGTCGACGATTGACGAAGCAAAATTCGAAGCTTAACGCAAATTAGGTTTAAAAACCCAAATTTCCTCACCGCAGTTGCCACGACGATCGTTCAGCACTTCCACCATTTTTCCCATACTTACTGATACCACCTCCACCTTCACCCAAGATCCCGACCACCAAAGACCTCGTGATCATCTGATATTGCCCAAAATCCCTTTCCCAGTAAATTCCCAAATCCTCATTCATACCAATACTAAAATTTGAGATTTATAGTTTAAAAATCCTAACTTTTGAAGGTGATTCAAGATATAGAATTGAATTAACATTTTGTTACATTCGAATTTTAACATATGTTTTCCTTTTTACTGTAATATTCAAATTTAAAGATATTGAATCCATATTTCCACCTGAGTTTATGTTTAAAATTTGTATTACAACACTTCAATCACTTTTAATTTTGAAACCGAAGCCTAATATTGCTTAGTTTGGGTGATATGAATTTTGTTTGAATTTGTTTAGCCTGTAACAGAAAAACAGGCACATATACCTGTATCTATATATTTAAGTTACAGATTTACATATGTATATGGACATCCAAATAAAATTTTATTCTATACAACATTACTCCACAACATATATCCAATATAGATCATATGCAAACAAAATCATATAAATATGTAAGGGTTGAAAAGTTTGCTCACCTTGAAAAATGAAGAACAGAGAAGAAGTTTAGCTTAGGCCTAGAAAGTGTTTTGAATCTAGAAGATCTGGAAAAATATTTTGGTTGATCTGCTTTTGATCTGAATTTGGTTGTTGAAATCCTTGTTTGTTGAACTTGCATGCTTGCATACTTCAGATTTACTTTTTCTTTGACCTTCATTTTTAATTTCCAGTTTATGAATTTGAATCCATTTCCACTGGTTTCAGATTTTTCTTTACTTGGTTTGGATGGACAAAATAATATGAAGAAGCTTGGTAGATACAAAGAAGTTTGTTTAAGTTGAATGGTGGTTTAGGTTGAGATGATACTGGCTCCATACTTTCTCAGTTTGAAATGAACGAACTGATATGAGAAAAATGTTGATATAAAGAAATGAAGTTACCAGGTTGATGTATTATTTTTGTACGAGTTGATTATGGGTTGTACAAAAATATGCAGGGATACTCTTTTGCTTGGAGGCTGAAATGATATGTCTTGAGTACTAGAGATAATATCATTTAATGCTAAGGTACTTTATCAAGTTTTCAATACTATTTCCTTTATCTTGTATGTACAATCTTGTATATATTGTCATACTTTGTTTTCGGCTGAGAAGATACCTAGGGTATGCCTGAGAGGATTGGGTAATAAATGCAATGTTCTATTTAATTTTTTTCTTGCCTGAGTCTTACTTTACAAGCCACAAGCCTATTTTATATTTTTACTTTGCTTTTAATCTTATTGTTGCTCTTAAGTTTACCTGCATATCATATTCGAACATGATTTTCTATGCAGATATTCGTTAGGCTGGGAAGTCTTCATTCTTAGCTTGCATTCCTTTCTTATGTGCTATACAAACATGCTACTAGTTTGACAAAAGAATGTAGTGTAAGTGAAATGTTATTCCAACATATTGTTTGATTATAAAATGCATTCGTTTTATTATTTTTGCATCTATTTTATTTGTATTATATCGTATTGATTTATCAAGATATATGTATTTACTTTATATTTATAATTCCAGATTTACTCAAATATATATCCATTCACATATATATCCTCATATATACAATATTTTAAAGTTACAAAATGATTTATACCAAACTTAGTTTAATTCGGGGAGACTCGCAATCCATTTATCGTTTTATTTTACTATTTTTATTCAAAAATACCATTAATTATTAATTTAAATTTATATAAAAATCGGGGTCGTTACACCTTGTTTGTATCCATCATGCTCAAGCGAGTTCGCTTCGTGTCGATGGTATATGCAGCGATCGATACGAAGTACACCAATAACTATTGATATGAACGAGGGCTACGGCGAATCAATAATCGATTCGAACAAGGACTGAAGCAAATGGATGCGAATAAATAGTCGATGCGAATGAAGCTTCGGTGTTGGATACAAATAACTCGGTCAACTCGGCACCCAAAATGGATCGATCCAGGAATTCCGCAACACGTCATCACATGGCCACGTGCCCTGACCGATTCAAACAGATTGATTCAAACCTATCGATTCGAACTACACTGCCTGCCAAAAACCTCTATCTCGTATCGATCGTATCTCCTAAACCACAGATCCAAATGTAGTGAAATTTTCACAGGAGCTGATTTACAAGCCGAGGAAGGTTCATGCCAAGTTTCAACTCCATAAGACAAAATCTTGATCGATACGAAATTGGTTCGTATCGATCATGGATCGAGTCGAAACTCCATGGGATCGATCGCGTGGGCCCACTCACGTGCCAGAAGAAGACCCCCGAAGTTTGAGCAAGATATCAGCCTCCTACATCTATAAATAGAGCCCTAGAGCCTATAGAAAAAGGATCTTTTGGCTATCCAACGTCCAGACTCTGCCCGATTCAACTTTGTTCTCCGTTACTGCTGTTGTACTGGGATTTCATCATAATTATCTGCTGTAATCAATTGTAACCAGCAAGGAAAGTCAATAAAAGATTAACTTTTGGAGTGGACGTAGGTCGGAGATAGCCGAACCACTATAAATCCTATGTCTCTGTCTATTTCTTTCGGTTTTAAGCTTATAATTCTTCATTTTTCATCCTCTACATTACTTAGATCTATGACTTGGGATCATTTACTGTTGATCTGTGTTCATACACTGGTGCTTTCACGATATTTGGGGTTTGTGACCAATTTTAGCGCAAACACTTTGGTTCTTTCACTGAGAAGGACTAGCACCTGCTATACCAGATTTGAAGGCTTAAGGATTCAAATTAAAAGCTATGACAAGGCAATCAAGTAGAAGACAAGGAGCCGAGAGAAGTCAGCATGAAGGGAGCCAGGAGGCATCATCAGGGGCTAATCAGACTTCAGCTTTCATCACCAGAAACGAGATGGAGATGATGATGGGAGCTATGCACGAGGAGTTTCTGAAAAGGCAGGAGGAGATGATGCAGAACCTCCTCAGACGATTTGGACAAGCAGGAACAGTTGGAGCTTCAGGAGTTCAGATCCACGGAGCTGGAGCAGAAGGACCAAACAGGCAATCGAATGGAGCAGCTCAACAAGTCACAACCCCAGACCAGCACACGACCATAAATCTGGATGGATCCGGACATGGGGGCGCACCACCCGGCAACAATGGACCAGTTCATGGAGGAAGTCCAGTTAACATCACACAACAGGATGCCGGCAGGAATTTAGGAGCACGAGATGAGGAGTACGTACCAGAATTCCCTCGGGGGCTCGGGGGGCAACCATTGGCAAACAACGTTGGATTGGCTGAGATTATCAGGCGAACTATGCGTGGGGGATTGACAAACAGAGATTTGGAAGGAGTAAACAGAAGTCCGTTTACTCGTGAAATCAGGATGGCTTGGAACCTACCAGAGTTCAAGCTACCCATGCTAGAGGTATACAATGGCAAGGCCGATCCTACTGATCACTTGATGAGGTACACGCGACATATGGAAGTGCTGGGGGAATCAGAGGAAGTGATGGCCCGATGTTTCCCTCTGTACCTGACGGATATAGCTGCTATGTGGTTCAGACAGCTGGAAGAGGGATCTATCAGGACATGGACAGAATTGGTGGACAGGTTTCTGAAGCAGTTTCGGGTTCATATCAAAAGGCCGAAGAATGTAATGATGCTAACATCAATAAAGCAAAGGACGGAGGAATCGCTCAGAGCTTTCTTGACTCGGTTCAATGCAGCGGTTGCTTTGGTGGATCGGCCGGATCCATTGATGGTTTTAATGGCAGCAGTATCGGGAGTCAGAGAGGATTCAGATTTCAAAGTATCTCTAATACGGGACCCACCAATGGATCTCGAGGAATTCTTTCACGAAGCTGAGTGATTCCTTCGACAGGAAGATGCATGTTCGGATATGGAGTTAAAGGAGGTGAACGCAGCTGAGGATGGTGGGCCATCCAGTGGAGGCTCGGATAAAGATAAAGCAAAAAGGAAGTTGGATAACGAATCAGGAAAAGCTAAGAAGCGGTGGAGGGAACCAAAGTTTTCCACTTATATAGGATTAAACGAGACATTGGAACAGATATTCATGGAAACTCGGAATCGCCTTCCCTATCGAAGGCCAGCTAGGAGAGAGCCCTCAGAACATGAAAGGACATCAGGAAGGCACTGTCTTTTTCACGATTTAGACGGACATGATACCAAGAGTTGTAGGCATCTGAAGGACATAATTGAGGAGCATGTAAGGAATGGACAGTTGCGACAATATGTCGGGGCCCGGAATGCCGTGGTGGAGCAAGAGCAACCACCGTCTACCTCAAACAACGATGGCGCGAGGCCCGGGAATGATGGTCGGTTGGTTATCAATTGACAGGGATGATATGAAATAAGTAGCAAACTATTGGCAAATGGCTAAGTCATTTACTCATGTACGGGGACGAAGATGACCCCTAGGCGTGCTCTGAATGATGATAAACCGCGATGCTATGGTTTGCAAAATCTACTTTTCTTTCTTTTGCTTTGAACATTTGCTTTTTCTGGTTCGGTTTTGGAGTTTGGTTCGAACTCCTGGTTTTGTTTGTTTTCTGGCTTGGACTTTCATTTGGATGGTTGTTTTCATGTGTGGATTTTTGGTTTTCCGATTTGATTTGGATTTTAGATTGGATTTTGATTGGGTTTTCATCTGGTTTCGATAATTGGTCGTCGGGTACAGATTATGCCTGGTAAGGGGTAAGTCTCTTCGTTCGAACGTGGCGAATTGGCTTATTTAGGTCGTCGAGTATGGACTATACTCGGCAAGGGTCTGGAGCGACCAGGATTTGGCCTAGGACTTAGGCCCTATATTATCGGTTGCTACTTCAGGTCGTCGAGTATGGAATATGCTCGACAAAGGTCCGGAGCGACCAGAATTTGGCTTAGGACTTAAGCCATGGCATTACTCAGCGTCCAGGGAGACTGGACCATGGTCGTCAAGTGTGGATTACGCTTGGCAAGAACCCGGAGAGGTTAGAGATTTGGATATTGTCTATGAACAACTAAGGATTTGAGCATGGACCCGGAACGGTCCCGGATTTGGATATTGGCTCGGAGAGGTCCTGGATTCAGTTATTGGTTATTGGATGAAGATGGATTAGAACTCGGTTATCGGGTTCATATGGATGAGGAGTTGGCTAAGGTTTTGGTCACTGGATTTGGAATCAGACATCGATTCAGAGCAGCCAAGAACGATGCACTTGGATGGGATGGATTGGTAATGGATTTGATTATGAATCAAATGGTATGGCTATGGATGGAATATGGACTTCAGATGTCGAATTCGGAACTATTCAAAACACACCTTCTTATCACAAGGCATATTTTGGGGGGCAAATGTTATCCCACCCTTTGGTCAAGGCTGGAATATCAACAAATTGGCAAGAAAGAATGGATATCAGGATTGAAAATCGATTGGAAACAAGGCTACGATCGATGTTCAAATTTTGCCGAGCTCTAATCAAGGCGGGATCGATAGGAAATGATGATCAGGGCTAGGAGAGGCAACGTTTCAAATTTCAGGTCAATCGGGGCTCGTATGACCGAGATATGATCGATACAAGTTAAGGAAAAAATGTTGTTCGAATCCATCAAAGAGCTTTGTTCGAATCGATGTTGTTCGACTCCATCCAGAATTGGACTCTTCGCATCGATCCAGAAGCGGCAACATCGTATCGATTTAGTTCGTATCCATCATGATCGAACTACTTCGTATCGATCAGGGGTTGACTCGGTTCGAATCAATCACAGAGGCTTAGTTCGTATCCATCCGGTTCGTGGTTGTTCGAATCGATAGCGTGCGAGTCCTTGTTCGTATCCATCATGCTCAAGCGAGTTCGCTTCGTGTCGATGGTATCTGTAGCGGTCAATACGAAGTACACCAATAACTATCGATACGAACGAGGGCTACGGCGAATCGATAATCGATTCGAACAAGGACTGAAGCAAATGGATGCGAATAAATGGTCGATGCGAACGAAGCTTCGGTGTTGGATATAAATAACTCGGTCAACTCGGCACCCAAAATGGATCGATCCAGGAATTCTGCAACACGTCATCACATGGGCACGTGCCCTGATCGATTCGAATAGATTGATTCGAACCTATCGATTCGAACTACACTGCCTACCGAAAACCTCTATCTCGTATCAATCATATCTCCTAAACCACAGATCCAAATGCAGTGAAATTTTCATAGGAGCTTACGTACAAGCCGAGGAAGGTTCATGCCAAGTTTCAACTCCATAAGACGAAATCTTGATCGATACGAAATTGGTTCGTATCGATCACGGATCGAGTCGAAACTCCATGGGATCGACCGCGTGGGCCCACTCACGTGCCAGAAGAAGTCCCCCGAAGTTTGAGCAAGATATCAGCCTCCTACATCTATAAATAGAGTCCTAGAGCCTACAGAAAAAGGATCTATTGGCTATCCAACGTCCAGACTATGCCCGATTCAACTTTGTTCTCCATTACTGCTGTTGTACTGGGATTTCATCATAATTATCTGCTATAATCAATTGTAACCAGCGAGGAAAGTCAATAAAAGATTAACTTTTGGAGTGGACGTAGGCCGGAGATAGCCGAACCACAATAAATCTTGTGTCTCTGTTTATTTCTTTCGGTTTTAAGCTTATAATTCTTCATTTTTCATCCTCTACATTACTTAGATCTGTGATTTGGGATCATTTACTGTTGATCTGTATTCATACACTGGTGCTTTCACGATATTTGGGGTTTGTGACCAATTTTGGCGCAAACAATAATAAATTAAAATAAGTTTACATATAATTCAGGGTTCAATATTTCACAAATTACAGTGTTCAATTTCGACTGTAATTAAATCCAATAAATTTTAATTTAATTTCAATAAATTGCTTCAATTTGATTTCAACCTGTAAATTCAACCAATTATAAATCTAATAACATAGTTGACATTTGTTTTACATTTCATTACATTAATATACTCCAATTTCCATCTTTATTTGTATCAACTACTATATTTCAATTTTATAGGAGTTTTGGGAAATTTACACATTTATTATAATTAAAATCCTAATCAATTATTTTATCTTGGTTTCATTCCTTTGATTACATCAATGGTTGTCATGTAAATAAATTTTTACATTTCTATACCCTTTATTACGTTCACACTACAGTTATTGTCTTATTCCACATTAATGTAACATTTATTTACGTTTATTTACAATTGACTTATTAAATTGGTAACAGATAACCATTTGTCACCTTTTACCTTTTATTACACTTAAGTTTATTACTTTCAAATAAATATTAAAATTACTTACAGAACATTGATTTTATTCAATTACCATTTATTATATTAATTCATTAATTAATTCAATGTTTACGTTTGTTTTCTTATATTAAATTTATAATCAAGTTATAACATTTACACTATTTCAATTGATTGGAATTTCATAGAAGCGGTTAAAAATTTACTTACACTAATATTGCTAGAACTCATTCCAATTATTAATTTCCATTAATAAATCACAAATTTCTGTTTTTCCCAATATTAAATAACAAAAATTTAATTAAATTAACAATTTAAATTATCGCAAATTTTCGGGTTGTTACAATCTTATTGGGTTGTAGTGTTCTGATTTCTCTTGTACAACATCTGGCCTTCATCTAGATTCTAGTGCAAGCAAGCTTTTGACTCATTACCTCTATTTCCCTATAAATACAAGCCTAAATACAACCAAAACGGAATTTGATCTCTCTGTCATTGGGGACTCCTTCTTCTTCACATCTTACCTCTTCTCTATTAGAGTCACCTAGAAAGCTTCTATTTGTTGTTCGAGGACTTAGAGCAGCAAATGTTTGAAACTAGTGACTCTCAAACACTCTAGAAATTACATTGTAAATCTAAGGTCCACTAGATTTTGGTCAGATCTGAGATAATTAGTTGTAATCCAAAGAAAGAATAACTAATAAAAAAGATTAAAATGGACGTAGGCCGGAGATTATGCCGAACCACTATAAAAATTCTTATGTACCCTTTTACTTTTCTGTTTTTTCCTTTATTTTTACTACAACTAGTGCTTTCATCTGATTTCTAGCTGTTGATCCATTTTCTGGGTTAATAGGAATAGTTCTTTAATTCATTCCCTAAAACTCTTCCTCTCTCATTCATTCTCATTTCATTTTCGAAAATCAAAACAAAACCTAAAGGAGGCTGACCATGACCTAGAGAAGAAAAGGAAGAGAAAATCTAAGGAAAGCTTAGAGGAATTAATCTACATCAAATCTCAATCTCTCTTATCCAATCTAAGGTAAATAATAATTAATTATCTCATTTATTATTTTTTGTTTTTGGACTTAGGATTGAATTTCGAATTTGTTATGATAATATTTTATGTTTGGATTGATAACATTATTAGATTAAATGATGGTTTTATGGGATTTTATAGAATTGTTTTAATGGGTTTTAAAGGCAAAAACTTAATTTTTGATCTCTTATTGACTTGAAATTTGAATATGTTCTGGAAAACATCGTTTTGGAGATGGGTTTTCAATTTCATAATTTTCAAAGTTCGTATGAATATTTTATGAATTTCCTAGGAGAAAAAATATGTATATTTTATGGTTTTTTAATTATTAAAGATAATTAAATCAACATTTTAGTCTCGAAATTTTTGTAAATGGAAGAAGGAAATTCAAATTTTTAGCGACTTTTGAGGATTTTTCCCTAATTGGTATGATTTTCTATGAATTGGTTGTTCTATAAATGTTTATAATTAATATAAGTTAATGATATTAATTATAAGGGTTTTGCAAAGTTATTTCAGGAGGTAGTACGTGACCTAACTGAATTTCTGCAAGTTTATGAAAAGTATTTCATTACCCAATAAAAATGTGACATGAGACAAGAGTTAGTAGAAAGTTTTATCTAAGGAAATTAATCAGTTTTTAAGTTATTTACAAAAACATCATCGACAATAGAACTTAGAGTCTCGATACCTTTATATTCATAGAAGCTCGTTAATTATAAGAGCTAATGTATGTGATAGATACTCGATATCTATATGATGTATCTGCTTTCATAGGGAATCAGTACCTTGTGTTGTAAAGGTTTGATACCCAATGTTTTGTAGTGGCTCAACAATCAGACGGGTCGTTAAGGATGTATAATGATTATCGTAAGTTAAATGAGATGACGATAAAGAACTGGTATTCTTTGCCAAGAATAGATGATTTGTTTGATCAGTTGAGTTGAGCCAAGATATTTTCCCAATTGGATTTAGCAACAGGATTTCGTCAATTGAGAGTGGCAGAAGATAGCATTCCATTAACGACATTTCGAACAAGATATGGTTCGTATGAATGGTTAGTTATGCCCATTAGACTAACTAATGCTCTTGCTTTCTCTGTGTATTTGATGAACCAAATTTTCCAAGAGCATTTGGATAGATTTGTGTTAGTGTTTATAAATGATATTCTAATATAGTCTAAGAATGAAAGGGATCATGAGATTTATCTTAGAATAGTGCTAGAGACGTTGAGGCAACATCAACTAAAAGCGAACTTTTCAAAATGTTATTTTTTGGAAGAAAGAAGTGAAGTTCCGTAGTTTCAAAAAATGGATTATCAGTAGATGCAACTAAGATTGAAGCTATTGATAATTGGAAAAGACCTGAAACTGTGACTGAGATAAGAAGTTTTCTGGGGTAGCTGGCTATTACCGGAGATTCACCAAGGATTTCTCTTGTATAGAGGCACCGATGACTAAACTAATAAGGAAGGACGTAAAGTATGTTTGGATCGATAAATGTGAAGAAGCATTCTTAAAGCTGAAACATTTATTGACTAATATGCCTGTGTTAATTGTTCCAGATGGAATTTAAGATTTAATGGTGTATAATGATGCATGTGGGACAAGGGTAGGAGCATTGTTAATACAAAAGGCTAAAGTGATTACCTTCGCTTCTTGACATCTTCGACCATATGAAGTTAGATATTCGACTCATGATTTAGAGTTGGCAATGGTGATCTTTGCTTTGAAAATGTGGAGGCACTATCTGTTTGGAGAACGATTCGGGTTATTTACGGATCATAAGTCTTTGAAGTATTTATTCTCTTAGACGGAGTTGAATATGAGACAACGATGGTGGCTAGAGATTTTGGTTGCTTATGATTTTGATATTGAGTATACACTAGGGAAAGGAAATAAAGTTACAGATGCACTTAGTAGGACACATCAGAGTGTGGTGTTAGCTATGATAGCTTAAAGGAAAGATTTATAGGCATTGACTACTTGGGATGTGCAATTAAGGTTAACGGCTAGTTCTAGTCGGAATACTACAATGTTGTCGTGTTTGGAAGTTCGACCGGTAATGATCGAAAGAATTGCTTCTAAGCAGAGAGATGATCCATTACTAGTTGAACAAATCAGAAGACTTGAAATGGGAACTAAGATTGATGATTTAAAAGATTTTAGTCTTGACCAGAACAGATGGTTGAGGAAGAAGGGACAATTGTATGTTTCAAATGTTTGTAACCTAAGGAAGGAAATTCTTAGGGAATGTCATCGATTGAAGTTTACTACTCATCCTGGAGGAACTAAACTGTATCAGGATATAAAGAGGAGTTTCTTCTAGGAAGGAATGAAAAGAGATGTTGGCTTATGGGTGAAACAATGTTTGAATTGCCAGGAAGTAAAAGCTGAGCGTTAGAAGCCAAGTGGATTGCTTCAACCTTTAGAAGTGCCACTTTGGAAATGAGATTCTATATCCATAGATTTTATTGATTGATTGCAAAGGTCGAATAGGGGAAATGAAAGCATTCAGATCATAGTAGATAGACTGACCAAGAGTGCACACTTTTTCCCCGTTAAGTCGACGAGGACGGCACCTACTCTGGCAAAGTTATTTATGGAGAATATTGTAAGACTACATGGGATTCCTAGTTGCATAGTCAATGACAGAGATACTTTATTCACTAGTGAATTCTAGAAGAGTCCGTAAGAAGTGTTAGGTACCAAGCTGAAGATGAATACCGCTTACCATCCATAACCGGATAGGAAAACATAAAGACTTAACAAAGTTCTTGAATATTTGTTAAGGGCTTGTGTACTAGACTTTGGAGGGTCGTGGAAATACCATTTGCACTTTGTTGAGTTTTCCTATATAATAGTTATCAAATTAATATAGGAATGATGCATTTCGAATCTCTTTATGGAAGACCGTGCAAATCACTAGCATGTTGTCTAGAGACTGGAGACAGATTGATTCTTGGCCCAGATATGGTGAGAGAAACTACTGAAAAGATTGAGTTGATCTGAGCAAGGATGAAGGAATCTCAGTCTAGGTAGAAAAGTTAAGCTGATAAGAGGCGTAAGGATTTAGAGTTCTTAGTTGGAGACTATGTTTTTGTTAAAGTATCACTGATGAAGGGTGTGGTATGGTTTGGAAAATCAGGGAAATTGGCATCGAAATATGTTGGTCTGTTTCCTATCATAGAAAGGATCGGAAAACTTGCTTATTGGATAGAGTTACCAAATAGTTTAGTAGGAGTCCATATTGTTTTTTTATATTTCTCATCTTAGAAAGTGTGTATATGATTCAGAGACTACTATTGCACCGATTGAATTGGAAGATTTAGTGGTGGAACTAGATATGACTTTAAATAGACAACCAGTTTGTGTTGTAGCAAGAGATGACAAGAAATTAAGAAATAAGACAGTCAAGTTAGTGAAAGTCCAGTGGAGTGGTAATGAGAAAGACTATACTTGGAAGACAGAACATGATTAGAGATACTTATCCCGAGTTATTTTGATGGTATATTCTATATCTATCATATAGACTTTTTGCTAGTAGGATGTGCTAGTATTATTGTTATGTGTTTATCATACATGCTTGCGTGATTATTATACTTGTTGTTTTCCATATCATAATTTCGAGGACGAAATTATTTAAGGAGGAGAGTCTGTAACACACCTAATTTTTATTTAACTTTATTCAGGGAATTTAATTAGATAAATAAAATAAAATAATGTGAGGCGATAAGGAGGATGAGATTTGTTAACTAATTTGGGTCAAGCCTTAACTAGTCAATTAATAAAATTATTTTAAACATAGAATCGAAAGTGATCAATGAGATAGGCATAATGTGAATAGTTCCTTAATTCATTCCCTAAACCCTTCCTCTCTCATTCATTCTCGTTTCATTTTCTAAAATCAAAATAAAACCTAAAGGAGGCCTGCCATTACCTAGAGAAGAAAAAGAAGAGAAAATATAAAGAAAGCTTAGGGAAATAATCTACATCAAATTTCAATCTCTCTTATCCAATCTAAAGTGAATAGTAGTTAACCATCTCACATTTTTTAGTATTGAATTCCGAATTTGTTGTGATAATATTTCATGTTTGGATTGATAACATCATTATTAGATTAAATGATGGTTCGTTTGAATTTTATTGAATTTTTTTAATAGGTTTTAAAGGCAAAAACCTAATTTTTGATCTCCTATAGACTTAAAATTTGAATATGTTATGGAAAACATTGTTTTGAAGATTGGTTTCAATTTCATAATTTTTCATGTTCGTATGGATATTTTATGAATTTCCTAAGAGGATAAATATTTTATACTTCAGGTTTTTAATTATTGAAGATAATTATATTAATATTTTAGTCCTGAAATTTTTGTAAATAGAAGAAAACGAAAATTCATATTTTCAGTGATTTTTAGGAATTTTTCCTTAATTGTTATGATTTTCTTTGAATTAATTATTCTAGAAATGTTTATAATTAATATAAGTTAATGATATTAATTATAAGGGTTTTTCAAAGTTATTTGAGAAGGTAGTACATGACCTGCAAGAATTTCTATAAGATTATGAAAAGTATTTCATTATCTAATGAAAATTTGATATGAGGCAAGAGTTTGTATAAAGTTTTAACTTTAAACGAAAATAATTAGTTTTTAAGTTATTTACAGAAATGCCATCGACATTATAACTGAGTGTCTCGATACCTTTATATTCATAGAAGCTTGTTAATTATAAGAGTTGATGCATATGATAGATACTTGATATCTATGTAATGTACATGCTTTCATAGGGACTCGACACCTTGTGCTATAAAGGTTTGATACCCAATATTTTGTAAAAGTTCAATATCCAAGGTTTTGTAAAGGTTCAATACCCTGTAAATGTTGGATACCCAATGTTCTATAGAGGCTTGACAACCCCATGGTTTAGAGACCCAACAACTTCTTTTTGTTATAGTTTGACATCCTTAAGTATGTGGAGGCTCGGCAACTCATGTTTTAAGGACTCAACATCCTTAAGTTTTTATAGGCTTAACACCTCATGTTTTTAAGAACTTAACAACTCTTGTCTTATACTGACTCAATAGCTTATGTGTAGCTACTCGATAATTATGTTTTAACGGCTCGATAGCTATATGTTTTACAAACTAGATAGTTATGTTTAGGAGGCTCGATAGCCCATGTTTTCTAAATACTCGATATCTATATTTTAGCACCAATGTAGCCTATGTTTTAAAAACTTGAAAGCTATGTTGTAGAGGCTTGATAGCCCATGTTTTTTAGATGTTCGACATCCCTATTTTGATAGCAAGTGTTTTGAAATCTATGTAAAGATGGTAGTGCTTTGACACAAGATTTTGGCTAAGTATTGGGGCCATGTTTTTCCTTGTTTTGAGAGTGATTTCAAGTGGTTTATCATTCCTAAAGATAAATGTTTTCAAGGAAATAAAATACTATTTTAGCCAAATTTTGTATGAATTTCGCCAAAGAATAATATCACTTAAACTCAAGAAATTTTGTTATGTGCATAACTATTGATTGAACATATTTTGATGAATAATGTTATACGTTCTTGTTATAGTTTGATTAGTTAAAGTTACATATTTTATCATTTTCATACTCACATTTTCATTACCCAACATTGCACCTTGAGATTTAGGAATAGGATTACCATTTAGGTTGTTTCAGTAGCGAGTGTGGTCAGACTAAACTCCTAAGTGAGTAGAATTGCATCAGTGAGATCAGATAGATCAATTGTGTTAGGGTACCTTGAACTGATAAAAAAAGATACGACTCAGGGATTTAAAAACAGATAATATTTTAGGTGGGACTTGTGTAGGGTCATGCCCTATGCTTCAGTCGGTAGCCTTCGGTTGGTAAATGTCCACGATTGCAGCGCATAGGGTTTTGTCAGTGGTGAGACTAAAAGATGTGTACACACAAAAAGGAACTCGTAGCTCTATACGCTCACCGTATTGTTCAAATGGATTTCCTTCTAATTGTATTTAGAGATTTTGGGACATATGTTTATGTTTTGGTTTGAGTCAGCCTGATAGGTTATTATTTGGCCTGTGAAAGCTAATACGTTCATAGTGACCCTAGGAAAACTATGATTTGAGACAGACAGTCAATTTCATGGGACATGTAAACTCTGTGGATGCATAACCTTTTAATGACAGACTAGTCATATTTAGCCATATTGCATGCATATGATCATATCATGTTTTGTTTTAACCATGGTGATTGCAGGTGCATGACTTATTTTAAGATTGACATATTTTGGTAAGATACCAGTGAGGTGAAAACCCATTCCGTATTGTGGTATGATCTCATTAGATATCAAATTTTGGTTCGAGATGGTGTATTATTATTCACACCAGAATTTTTGCCTGACCCAAAGTTCCTATTTTTCCCCTTAATCTCTCGGGTACTAATTTGAGTAGATCGAGAGTAAGGTTGTTAGGTTAGACGAATAAGCTCCCGGAGATGTGAAGAAAAGGCAAGCTAATATTAGTATTTTATTTCCCATGTGTTGTTTGAAGTTTATACTTTGTTGAATGGATGTAGTGATAGAATTTATGACTGTCAAGTAGTTAGGCTCCGATCATCCAAGGGGGTATCTTCATATATCGCTCTTGGAATATAATTTTAATTATTATATTTTCTCTGAACGTGGAATCAATGATATTATGTAATAAATGTGAAAGTTATTAATGAAATATTTTTTGAAAATTTTCATATTCATGTGCTCTTGATGTTATAGATACAATTAACTATTCTCATTTTATCACCAAGAAATAACACTGTGGATGACTACAACCTCAATAATGCTTATTTTCGAGTCTCAAATTGTACGATGTTAGAAAAAGAGTTTGATTTACTAAATCAACAAGCTCGATCTAAAGGTTAGATCTTTATTTTATTAAACTTTTTTTTATTCGAGACTGATTTTTTTACTTTTATCTTAAATTTATGATTTTATATATTTGATTCCGATTTCGTGTCCTAAAATTTTGTTTTTCTCTAGTTTTTATTTTGATTATTGTGTCTACAAAATTGGTTTTCTTCATTTATTTTGTAGGAGTTTACGAAATTTATTAATTCACAAGCACCTTAGATGCCTCTATTGTTCTATAAAATCTATTATTGGTAAAGTTGAACTATTTCTTATTTCTCATGTTTTACATCAAATTGTATTTTTTTTGTTTTTATTGGTAAGATTATGAATTTAGAATTCTTTCATTTATTTTGTAGGGAGTTATTGGTTTATTAATACATATAAACCAAATAAACTTTGAGATTTTCTCTATAATCAAATAGAGGTAAAGTTTATTTCATTCTCAAACATAAATATATAAGAAAATCGAGTTGGAAAAGAATCATTATATATGAAGTAAAGGACTATTAAAATAATAAATTTTATATTGTATTATGGGGAGAAATATAAATATATAGGCAACACTTTATTCTTTTTCGGTTAATAATTTTTAAAATTATGTTGGAAAATTTAGTTTTAAACTCGTGTTTTGAAAACTTATCTACTTTTAAAAAAAATTATGTAGGCTAGTCAATCTCAGTTTTTTTGTAAATTCTGACATTTTTCTGTTAGGATTGTCTCTCATGTGGCAAATAGAAATGATGATTTGGAATTGGAATAGTCACACATTGCTCGATAACTTGGAGAAGTGGTGTATAAATATGGGTTGGTAGACACGTAACTTTGGGGATTCCTTTTATTACAATAAGTGTGTATCAACTCATATGCATATGCCACGTGGTGGAGATGGCGAGGTTGGTCCAACCGCCATTACATAACAAGTGGTATAAGAGAAGAAGGTTGCGAACTTGACCATGTAGACAACCAATTCTCTCAAAGGTACTTCATGTGAGTGCGAGTAAAATGGGAGATTGTTAGAGTTGTCTCGCATGTGACAAATAGGAATGACGATTTACTCCAAAGGGGATGCGAGTCAAGGGGGAGATTGTTAGGATTGTCTCATATGTGACACATAGGAACGACAGTTTGGAATTGGAATAGTCCCACATCGCTAAGTAACTCAGAGAAGTTGTTTATAAGTATGGGTTGGTAGGCATGTAACATTAGGGATTCCTTTTGTTACAATAAGTGTGTCCAACTCATATGCGTACGCAATGTGTTGAAGATGAGGAGCTTGGTTCGACCGTCGTTACATAATAAGTGGTAATTAAAGCCAAAGGTTACGAACTAGGCCATGCAGATAAACAATACTCTTAAAAGTACTCCAAGGGGATGCGAATCAAGAGAGAGAATGTTAGTGTCTCACATGCGACAAATAGAAACAACATTTTGGAATTGGAACAGTCCCGCATCGTTAAATAACATGGAGAAGTGGTGTATAAATATGAATTGGTAGTCACATAATATTGGAGATTCATTTTGTTACCATAAATGTATGTCAATTCATATGCGTAACATACGTGCTAGAGATAAGGAGCTTGGTCTGGCCGCCATTACATAACAAGTTCATAGTCAGTTTAGGCTTTTAATGTTTTTCTATTATGTTATTTAATAGATTATCGAATGTTTATAGGCAACAACACATTCATGGTTATCATCAAAGCCTTGGTGATCTTAAACAACAATGAATGCTTTTGAACTTTATGTAGTTTGGTAATTTTTATAAATAACTATAAATTAGAGTATAGTTATCAATGGTTTGATGTGAACTATTATTAAGCATAAAGGATCGTATCAAATATTATTACTATGTAGTAAATAAAAGTAATTAATTGGTTTTAATTTAGATAAATTTGAAATCAAAGTAATTTGAGAATTAAACAATAATTCAATTTAAGGAGAGAACCCATTACATATTAAGTCTCTTTAATGCCAATCAATTATAAAATTAACGTGTAGTCAATTCTTTATATTTGTTTCCTTTTATCAGCTACATTTCAAATGCATAACAACCCAAGAAGTTATTATTGTTCTATAATTTGTTGCATATAAAGTTGAACTATTTCTTCTTTCTCTTATTTTTTTATCAAATTCCATTTCCATATTTTTTTTATTAGTAAGACTATGAATTTCCTTCATTTATTTTGCATTGAGTTATTGGTTTATTATTACATAGATACCAAAAACTTTAAAATTTTCTATAATCAAATAGAGTTCATGTTGATCTTGAATTTATTTGCAAACACAAGTATATAAGAAAACCACATTAGAAGAATAATCTTATATCTGAAGTAAAATAATATTCAAATAATAATTTTTACACTATATTTTAGAGAAAGGTATAATTATATAAACAACACTTTGTTCTTCCTTCAGTAGATAAATTCAAAATTTTGTGAACAGTTTAGTTTCGCATACATGTTTTGGAAACTTATTTATTTCCACTACAAGAAAACCAGCCTTTGGTTGCATAAATTGGGGCATTTATTTGTGAATGCAACTAAAAACATTTCACCCTATAGTTAAAACGTGACAAAAATTATTTTACCATTCGCGCCTTACCAAAATATTTCCGTCTAAATCTAATAAACATAACCAGTACATTCCCTATCATTAAATTATCTCACACCTATAAATTTTCTAAACGTAAGGAACAAAATTTCCCAAATCGCTTCAAAATAATTTCCCAAATCGCTTTTTGATTCAACCATTCCTCTCCACATCACTCATCTCCACATCGTCGTTTATTTTCATCGTCGCATCTACTCCTCTCCACATCATTGTGGTAGCTCTCCAACACGATTTTCTCCTCGCGGTGCCCTAAATAGGTATATTTAGGTTGATTTTTATAAATTGTTTTACTGATTGTGATTAAAGCTTGCGCATAAAATTGTTTGTGATTATTTCCGATTGTTTGTTAGGTTTACTAATCTATTGATACTGCAAGTTACTATAGATTATATTGCAAGCTATTTTGTGATTGTTTGTGATTACTGCAGGTTATTTTGTGATTGTTTGTAATTACATCTTAGAATGTAATTTTACAGTTTATTGTTTTGATATTTTCAACAAAAAATAGAATTTTTATTGCCGTGTTAAAGAAATTTTGTGATTGTTTGAATTTTGATTACTACAAGGGTATCTTGGTTATTTTGTGATTACTGACGTGATTACTACAAGGGTAGCTTAGTTATTTTGCGATTGTTTGCATTGTGATTTATTAGCATACGAAACCGGATGAACAATCTATTACTGGTTGGAAACATGTGTTTTTCTGATTTTACAAATAATAAAATTTGATAGAAATGATACAATACTACTTAATAAAGAAAGCAATTTGTCTGCCTTTTATTTTATAAGGAAATAACAAATACAAATATGTATTACCTCATATTCATTCACAGTTTGGACCTTGTACGCCATTTATATTCCTCAAAAGTTATAGGTACTTTCATAAACTTCAATGCTAAGATTTACTTTCGTTCATGAAAACTTTTCTTGCTTAGTTCTTAAAATAAATCGTTCAACATGGCTAGGAGAACAATTTTTAGTGCAAAAAGAAATAAAATGATACTGTCAAGTAGACCTTAGTAGTGGTTGTATTTACAATGTGGACCTTAGTGATGGACAAGTAGAGCTATATGGATACAACTAATAATACAAGCAACCTATGTTAACACACACTTATAAAATGCATACTGACATCTTTGGTATTTTTGAAATAAAAATAAAGGATGTGTCCATGTATATTTTGCAGTAACAACAAACTCTCAGTAATTTTAATCAACTGTAGTTTGGTATCATTCTTACACAAATTTGTTAAGTATCCAAATTGTTGTTGCCGTAGGCTGCTTGAAATATCTAGATTGTTCAAACTGTTTTTCTTCATTGCATTTGTTCCTGTACAAGTGCATTCCGTCCAAAATTAACATTTATTCTGCAACAAAAAGAATTTGCTTGCATATCAAGTGCTAATCTATACTATACTTGCTGATGAAAAATGTATTACCGAATTATAAAATACACTTACAGATGTGATATTCTACTATTTCATTATTATTTTCATGAGCTTGAAATATTTTCTTAGTTTCAGACTAGAAATTTGAAAGATAATATTTTGATTTTTAAACATTCATATATTTTCCAACCAGTACCACTTCATTCAAGGTAGTATGGAAGAAAAGAGTTGAAATATTTCATCATATAAAGGTAGTTTTTTATTAGTATATAATAGGGTTTTACTGTTTTTATGTAGACGTCCATAAGCATACTAATGTTATCATATACTAATATTAGACTGAAACTATTCACATTGAATCTAACTAAACAAGAGCAGTTATCATATACTTCTATTAAATACTTTTGTATAATAGAAGTACGAGTGCATAAGGATTAAATAAATAATGAAATGGACAATAGAGTACAAATGAAATTAAGACGATATGCAGTGCTATACTTTATGTAGACATCATATCTGTGTACTTGTATGCAAGCTACTGGCTATGCACATATATTTATATTGGATGTAATTAAATTGAACTGAAATTTGATTTGAATTTCTTGAGGCAATTGACAGTTGTATACTGTAAATGAATTTCATAAGGAAATATGAAATTAAGCTTCAGTGATACTTAAAAGTTGTTTCACTTTTACTGTATACTCAAGTGGATGGTAGCAAAAACAGAATCCTATATTTTGATTTCAGTTTTTGTGCTTTATTTTTTTACTTCTTTCCATTTTATTTTCATTTTTTAGCAATACATTCATCTTCATATGGTAAAAGCTATTTAGATTGTTAATACTTACATTCAAGAAGAACTAAAGCCATTTAACTAATAATACATGTTAGTGTGATACATTCTGTTTTATATCTTCGAAAAGATATTTTCTTTTTTTAGTAATATGTCAAAGTGTAGTTCAACTATTGAATTTTAAGTATGTATTTCTTTTGTCTAGTTAATTCCCTTCTCTATATAAAATTGTAGTTCAGTTGTGATGCCCCACCTCTATACTCACACTAGCCAATGACACTACGGGTTAATGTCGTCGACTAGCACAAAGAATAAGGCTTTTGAGGAGCGACCATCTGTGTAATTTCTTTGTGCGAGTACCGATATGTCAGATAATATAACTTTCATTTCATTTCAAGAGGAAATCCGACATATCAAATACAAACTAAAAGCTACTACACAGTGGCTATGTGGGCTTTAGAAACAAATATAGAAATAAGCATAACACAAATCAATCACAGATATTCATATCACAAAGGCGGAAACAGATATGAATATAACACATAAAAGTGTACATCAAAATAGTGGTCAAACTAGATCCACTACATCACAAAAGAATAGATATAAGTGCTAGACAAAAGAATATGTATACATCAAGGAGTCTCTATCTCGAATGTATAAAAAACTACTAATCTAAAGTAGTTAGCCAAAAGTTAGAAGCTAGCCCTGCTAAGATGTCAAGTGGAAGCACCTGTAACACCTCGGTCCGACCCAAGTATTATTTAAGAAGAAAAATAATAAACGGATCAGTCTAGCTATAAATATCATATGAGATGAGAAAGGATAAGAGATACCACAAAATATATGATAACAATAATGTCATACTTTGACAAGCATACATTTGATAACAACAAAAATCATACAATATCTCAAATCATCTCAAATATCCAAAAAGAATATCACATTCTTTAGCTTATTCACCAAACCTCAAATATTGACAAAACATATCAATGCCAATCGCAAAAATTGGTGAAACACAAATTCCAAAAATCATCAATGAGAAATCCAGAAAACACAAAGGGGGAGGCCTATGTGAATACCCAAATTATTGAGATTAGAATAATTAAAAAAAAAACTTTCAAAAACCAAATATATATATGTAGTCTGGAGATAAATATTGAGAATGAGTTAAAAGTAATAATAGTTGAATTGAGTGAGTCTTATATTCACATGTATACATATACATATATGTATCTTGAATATAAACAGTAATAAGAAATAGAATTTCAGAGAGAAGAGGATATATAACTGAGTGTATATATGGACATATGTTACCATATGTTGTATTTATATATATATATGTATATATATACCCAGAAAGAATAAACATAAGATAAGTAAAGAAAGAACACCATAGTAATTAAGAATATGTATACATTTACATATCCAGAGAAA
Source organism: Allium fistulosum (assembly GCA_030737815.1). NCBI lineage: Eukaryota > Viridiplantae > Streptophyta > Magnoliopsida > Asparagales > Amaryllidaceae > Allium > Allium fistulosum. Next base: position 1,534,493,235 of record CM060902.1, read on the forward strand.
ACATATGGTTTGAGACATTAACTAGAGGTTAATTGATAAAGAGGATATACATGTATATAATACAGTTTAACATAAAGAAAATAAAAATAATTCTGTAAAGAGAAAATTGTTTTCAACAATTAGGTAAGGAAAAAGATGATATATTCTTTGATAAATTATAATGCTTTAAAAACCAGTTTTATATTAGTTATACATAAGTAAAATTTTGAAAGACAAGCCACATGAAAATAATGTACAAATGAAACATGCAAATTGCATGTACACAGGGAAAAGCAGTGGATAACTGCTTTTACCAGAAATAGAAACCAGGGGGAAATGGCACATTTAGCCATAACAGCACACACATAATTCTTGAGTGATGTGAGGATAAAATGGGTTTTTCCCTTCAGTAAAACCCTAGTGAAAATGATTTAAATCAAGAAAAGAAGCAGAGGTTTTTCTCTCTGAGGAAAAACAGAAACATATTAAAAGAAAAAAAATACACTGTTTGCAAACTTAGGCAATCTCGGGAAAAAGAAGGAAAAGGTGAGTGATTAATCAATCTCATGAGGCTAAGGCATTAAGACCCAAGTTAAGGGCAGCCATTTTATTTCTTTTGTGCTTGATCAACTTGTTTTACTTTCTCTGAAATTAATGAATGCTGAGCATGGTTGGTGTATTGATAGATTTTTGGTTGATGCTTTGATATGCTTCATTTGATTGTTTGATAATAGTAATGCCATGATCTCTGGGATGGATCTAGTATCATAAACTATCAGTTTGTATTTATGATGGTAAGATAAATACAATTTTATTATGAAGTAGGGTAAAATTGAAAGATAAGCCAGGCAGTGTGAACAAAGGAGGTTCATGCTTATGTCTAGTTTGTTTTAAATTAGAAATGAACAATGCAATAAATTATTTATGTGCTGATTTGTTCAGATCTAAGGCTAAAAATATTTTTGGGGTTTTTCTCTAAAAACCTTACCCTATGTTCACAATAGAATTAAGCATAAGAATTTTTAATGAAATTCTACTGGATTTGTTAAGAGATCATGACATTCTGGAATACAGAAGTATACAAGTGATAAAACAAATTTTGAATGAGACAACTGGAAAGAAAAAATGAAATGAAAACATGATTTTCATGAATGAATGTAGGGTCAGTTGAAATCCCTGAGTAAGATTAACTCTCTCTCTGATTTATAGAAAGGAAAGGAAGTAAAAGCAATCAAGGAGTTAATAAAATCTTTCTGAAATAAGAAATGAGACTGGTCACTAGATTATAAAACTAATCTAGGAGAAAAGCCTTGATCTATTCATCATAAGGAGTATGATGGGTATGTGCATGACTTGTTTAAGTCCTATAGGCCTTTGTGCAGGGGTTAACAGAATTGAGTCCCTTGCAATGCACACATGGTGTTCAATGGCAAAAGAGATATGACCAAATTAAATTAATAAATCAAGTTTTAATGTTGAGTTATGGAAATTAAAATGAGTTAATTCCATAAGAATGGGTGTACATGTATACTGGATTGAATGATTGAATGGTTGCTTGTGTGCATGAATGTGGTAGGAGCTTAGATATAAATATTTATCCAGTTATATCATAAATTCAAATATCTCCAAGTATTTTAATACCCTGCACTGCAATTTAAAAATGACAAAATATTGCATTTTGATTTCACTCATACCAGAATTATATTCTGACCCTATTTGTTGCTTTGTAACATCTGGGGTGTCTCATTTCTATGGAGGCAGCTGTAGATGTTGCTGCAGGAAAGGATGCATAGGAAACTTGTGTGCTTGGGCAATTGAAGATTGCTTGCATTTAGAATGTTTAAGGAGTCTTTAGCAGATATGTTGTAATAATTAGGCCAAGCCAAAAATATCATTATGGTTTAAGTATTATCTGGATTGATATGTATTTGTTTTTCTGAGAAGTGAACTTGTAGGAATCCTTAAGTATTATTCATACTTGCATATGTGGGTTGTTATTTTAAAAGAGTTAAATCTGCATAGTTTCTGGTGGAGAAAGATTTTGGAGATCATGTCATGTAATTTTGATATGTGCTCATGTCTCCTGTAGAAATGTTTGATGAACCTAAAAAAAAATGGTAGAGCAGAAACATCATAGGAAGAAAAGAATAGAGTAAAAATCAATGAATTCATAAAGATTGAGTTGAATCTAAACTGGCTAACCAGTAGGCTTAACCATGACTTATAATTGATATAGGTCCATGCAAGGCTGAAAGGCATAGCCTGAATCTGGTGGGGCATTTGATTTCCCCGGTGAAAACATGTATTGCTTGGAGTAATAAGCTCATTTACCTGCTTAGTAATTGTAGACTCTACTGCACCTATGCTTAGCTAATTCCTGCTATTTTGATACTTAATTCAAATCTGGTTGTATTGGGTCATAATCAAAACCTTTGATAAATTATAAATGCATATGGTCTTGTTTGTATTGAGCATTTCCACCATTCAATAGAACAATGACCACAACATTGTTCTCTTCATTAGAAAATATCAAATATCTTCATCATAAGTTCACCTGGAAGTCTTGCATTTTGTCTGATTCTTTTTATTCACTTTGCCTTGAGTTTACTGTCTGCACACATGACCTTAGTCTCTGTTTAGCATGATAGTTTGAGTTAGCATTTTGAAATGACTGTATTGTTTTCCTCTGCTAGCCTTAAAAATTAGCTTGTCATTACAAACACCCACATGATTATTGCAACTTATAAATCAAAACATGGACATTCCCTCTTATATAAAAGCTGTTTGAAATTGAAATGAGTAAAACAAGCTAACCTAACAAACATGAGTTAGGTTGTACACTTTTTACTTAATATAGAACAATATGTATCAAATCACAAAAATCCCAGGATTAAAAAGGTATGACTTGTAAATTCAGGAGTCAATTAATTTGTGAGGTAGAACAAGAAAATATGAGAACTAGTAATATTTAATCCTAAAGTTAATCAAGTTGGAGTTCTAAAAAGAAATATATATATGAAAAATAGAAAAAGCTATGTGACACCAAATCTCTAATATGAGAATTAAGGTGGGAAAGAGTTTCTTTGCTGTTTAATCACTCTGAAAAGTAAAGATCCATTTATATATCTTCATATATGTAAATGATAGGATTTATTTAAATACTGATATATTTATATTAGTAAAATTTCAGGATCTTGGGGAATCAAATTAAGGGAAGTGATCCATTGTAAAGTATATTCATATGTAAAAAAAAAATTTCTAATAGAAAAATCTATAAAAATATATGATAAGAGAAGTGGGTCACTTCAGTTGGTATCAGAGCTATGTTGTTAAAACATAGCATAAATATATTATCCAATTTTCTTGAAGGGGTAAAATATAAAAAAAAAGAGTATATATACAATAATGATGGAAATAAATATCCACAGTAGAAATGAATTGCATAAAATAATTAAATTAGAAAAATGACTAACTAGCTATGCAATTGAATAGTGAATCATGGTAGGAAGACCACCAAGTCATGGAGCAGGACCCTCCAATACAACACCAGTGGTCAATTTGCAAGATTTGGTGAGGGCATTTAGAGAGGGAGCAGTGCACAGGGAAGAGAATCCTCATGAGGAACTAGCCAAACTGTTGAAGACATTCTCAAATTTAGGAGGCAAGGATTTTGAAGGCACTGAGGGAGTTAAGGGAGTGCAGATATGGCTAAGAACTTTGGAAAGGATATTTGCAGATATGCAAGTTAATGACCAAAGGAAGAGGCAGATAGCTTCAAGGAGACTTAAAGGAACAGCTTTAGATTAGTGGGAGGTGATCATCACAGGAAGGCCAGAAAATGAGATAACATGGGATCAATTCAAGGAGATGCTTGAGGCAAGGTTCATTCCAGCAACAGCTAAGGCAACATTGCTTGAGGAATTTATAAGGCTAAGGCAGGGACCAATGAGTGTGACTGAATACACTCAAAAATTTGAGAGCTTATCCAAGTATGGAACTATGCTTATAGGAGATGAAGAATCAAAGAATTCAAGATTTATCCAAGGACTAAATGCAGGTCTGGGTAGAGCAATGTTACCATACAAGGATAAAACATTTGATCAAGTCATAGACCTTGCTCTTTCCTTTGAACAACATGACAATACAAGGGAAAAATTTAGGAGCATGAGGGCTAACAATCAAAAGAAAGGGAAAAATAGGACACATCCCTATGACAAAAAGAATATGGATAAGAAAATGGAAGGAACAACCACTGGGGAAGCTAAGAAGAAGGTCACTTGTTATAATTGTGGCAAAGAAGGACACATGAGTAATAAGTGTCAAGCAGCCAAGAAGGCACCATTCAGCTGCTATAACTGTGGGAAGGAAGGCCATATTAAAAGGAACTGCCCAGAATTCAAAAGGGGAGCAAAGGTAGGAGCACTTGAGGGCAAAGCAAAAGCAACTGCAGTGGGAAGTTCTGGACAATTGGAAGGTATACTTCTAATTAAAGATCACCCCATCTCAGTTATATATGACACTGGAGCAACACATTCATTAATATCCCAAGACATAGTGAATAAATTGACTCTCACATGCTATTTAGTTGATAATCCCTTGTTTATTCAAAGCCCACTGGGTAGCTCTTGTTTGCTAGGATTAAAATGTCTGGGGGTAGAATTAAACATAGGAGGAAATGTGTTTAAATCTGATTTGTTTGTATTGAAATACCCTGGAATAGGAATTATTTTAGGGGTAGATTGGTTGAGCAAATTCAAAGCAATTTTGAATTTGGAAAATTCACTATTTCTCTGAAAACAGAAAATGGTAAGAATATTATAATCATGAGTGAAATTGCTAAAATCAATTACCTTAACCAAATATATAGCATGACTGAGAAAGAATTAACACTGGAAGACATAAAAATTATAAATGAATACCCAGATGTCTTTGGTGAAGTCATAGGTGTTCCAGGAAATAGGCAAGTAGAATTTCAAATAAGATTAATCCCCGGAGATAGTCCAATCATCAAGAAACCTACTAGGATGGGTCCTAAAGAACTTGTGGAATTGAAACATCAGTTGGAAGAACTGGAGCAGAAAGGTTTCATAAGGCCTAGTAGTTCAAACTGGGGTTCTCCAGTTGTATTTGTGAAGAAGCAAGATGGTACTTTGAGAATGTGCATTGATTATAGGGAATTAAACAAAGTCACCAATAAAAACAAATACCCACTTCCTAGGATTGATGATCTATTCGATCAATTAAATGGAGCAAAAGTCTTTTCAAGGCTAGATTTAGCCTCTGGGTTTCATCAGATGAAGGTGGAAGAAGAGGGTATTAAGTATACTGCCTTCAACACAAGGTATGGATTATATGAATTTTTGGTGATGCCTTTTGGATTGACAAATGCACCATCATATTTTGTAGATTTAATGAATAGAACATTTAGAGATTTTCTAGATAAATTTGTGGTTGTCTTTATTGATGACATATTAGTGTATTCAAAATCAGAAGAAGAACATGCAAAACACTTGCATCTGGTTTTGTCTAGACTGAGGGCACATGATTTAAAAGCCAAATTCTCTAAATGTACATTTTGGCAGAAGGAAGTAAAATTTTTGGGGCACATAGTATCACAACAAGGGGTTAGTGTAGACCCAAATAAGGTGATGGCAGTGCAATCTTGGAGTAGACCCAAATCAGTAACTGAGGTGAGGTCATTTTTGGGAATGGCAGGCTATTATAGGAGATTTATAAAAGATTTTGCAAGGATAGCTATCCCATTGACCAAGTTAACTAAAAAGGAGCAACCCTATGTGTGGACAGAGAAGTGTGAACAAGCTTTCATATCACTAAAGAAGGCACTGGTAGAAGCTCCAGTTTTACAAGTGCCAGAGGGCAATGAAGAATTAGTAGTTTACACAGATGCTAGTGGATCTGGATTGGGGGCAGTGCTTATGCAACATGGTAGAGTCATAGCTTATGCATCAAGGCAACTCAAGCCAAATGAAACTAGGTATGCTACACATGACTTAGAACTAGCTGCTGTGGTGTATGCATTGAAACTATGGAGACATTATTTATTGGGTGCTAAGTTTGAATTGTTTACTGATCACAAGTCACTTAAATATTTGTTTTCCCAAAAAGACTTGAACATGAGGCAACATAGGTGGGTAGAATTTCTAGCTGCCTATGATCTTGATATATTGTATACCCCTGGAAAAGCTAATAAAGTAGCAGATGCATTAAGTAGACATCAAGCTAAATTGGCAAGCTTAATGATGGCAGAGTTCAAGGATTTGACAATTCTTAGTGAGGTGGAAGTGAAAGAAGAAACTAGTGCATCAGATAAGACACACAGTAAGATGATTGAATATGGTAAATTAAGCCTCATATCCTTAAAATCAACACTGGTTGATAAAATAGGACAAATGCAGAACCAAGATATAAATTTGAAGGAGAAAAAGAACATGATATCCCAAGGCATGACAGTGGAAAACTATGAGGTAGATGATAAAGGATACTTAAGGAAAAAGGGGAAACTCTGCATACCAAATGTAGAGGAACTAAAGCAAGAAGTTATGGATGAGCATCACAAAACAAAGTATACTATCCATCCAGGTGGTACAAAAATGTACCATGATCTCAAGAGAAATTATTGGTGGCCAGGAATGAAAGGAGCAGTAGCAAAATATGTGGCAAATTGCTTGACATGCCAACAAGTAAAGGCAGACTATCAAAGACCCTCAGGCCTATTGCAACCTTTGGAAGTGCCTACTTGGAAATGAGAGAGTATATCAATGGATTTTGTGGATGGTTTGCCAAGAACAAGGAGGGGAAATGATAGTATTTGGGTAGTGGTTGATAGACTCACAAAAACAGCACACTTCATCCCAATAAGTTCAAACAGAAATGCTCACAAGCTAGCTCAATTGTTTGTGAAGGAGATAGTAAGATTGCATGGCATCCCCAAGACTATCATTAGTGATAGAGATACTTTGTTTACTTCAAGATTTTGGAGTAGCTTTCAAGAAGCTATGGGGACAGAATTAAGCTTAAGCACATCCTACCATCCACAAACTGATGGGCAAACTGAGATTGTTAATAAAGTTTTAGAGGATTTGTTGAGAGCATGCATACTTGATTTTGGAGGCAACTGGGAAGATCATATTTATTTAGCTGAGTGCTTATAATAATAGCTACCAGTCCACTATAGGAATGGCTCCATTTGAGGCTTTGTATGGGAAGCCTTGTTTATCTCCTGCATGTTGGATGGAGGCTGGTGAAAGGGTGTTGCTTGGACCAGACCATGTAAAAGAAACTTCTGCAAGAATTGAATTAGTGAGGCAAAGAATGAAAGTAGCTCAAGAGAGACAGAAAGCTTATGCAGATAAAAAGAGAAGGCCAGTAGAATTTGAGGTGGGAGACTATGTGTTTCTCAAAGTTTCACCAATGAGGAAAATATTGAGATTTGGAAAAGCAGGGAAACTGTCACCAAGGTATGTAGGACCATATGAAATTGTTCAAAGAATAGGGACTTTAGCTTATAGGTTGAAGTTACCAGAAGAATTGAGCAAAATACATGATGTATTTCATGTATCCCAATTGAGAAAATGGGTGCATGATAAAGAGTCCATTCTTGAATCTCCTACACATGTTGAAATTCAAGAAAATCTGGTTTATAAAAAGGAACCAGTGGGCATTGTGGCTAGAGAAGAAAAGAAACTGAGAAATAAAATAATTAAACTAGTTAAAATCCAATGGAGTTTGGATGGGAATGATTGCACTTGGGAGGCTGAAGAGAGGATAAAGGATAAATATCCTAAGCTGTTTTCTGCTTGAGGTATGTTTAAAAAAAAAATTTATTTATGTATATTTGACTGATTAAGAATGAATGAGTTCCTGAAATTTCATTTAAAATAGAAATTGAGCTTTGTATACATTTAGATGGAAATGTATGAGAGAATAATTGTGGGACACAATTCCTTTTAGGAGGGGAGTATGTGAAGACCCAAATTATTGAGATTAGAATAATAAAAAAAAAACTTTCAAAAACCAAATATATATATGTAGTCTGGAGATAAATATTGAGAATGAGTTAAAAGTAATAATAGTTGAATTGAGTGAGTCTTATATTCACATGTATACATATACATATATGTATCTTGAATATAAACAGTAATAAGAAATAGAATTTCAGAGAGAAGAGGATATATAACTGAGTGTATATATGGACATATGTTACCATATGTTGTATTTATATATATATGTATATATATATACCCAGAAAGAATAAACATAAGATAAGTAAAGAAAGAACACCAGAGTAATTAAGAATATGTATACATTTACATATCCAGAGAAAACATATGGTTTGAGACATTAACTAGAGGTTAATTGATAAAGAGGATATACATGTATATAATACAGTTTAACATAAAGAAAATAAAAATAATTCTGTAAAGAGAAAATTGTTTTCAACAATTAGGTAAGGAAAAAGATGATATATTCTTTGATAAATTATAATGCTTTAAAAACCAGTTTTATATTAGTTATACATAAGTAAAATTTTGAAAGACAAGCCACATGAAAATAATGTACAAATGAAACATGCAAATTGCATGTACACAGGGAAAAGCAGTGGATAACTGCTTTTACCAGAAATAGAAACCAGGGGGAAATGGCACATTTAGCCATAACAGCACACACATAATTCTTGAGTGATGTGAGGATAAAATGGGTTTTTCCCTTCAGTAAAACCCTAGTGAAAATGATTTAAATCAAGAAAAGAAGCAGAGGTTTTTCTCTCTGAGGAAAAACAGAAACATATTAAAAGAAAAAAAATACACTGTTTGCAAACTTAGGCAATCTCGGGAAAAAGAAGGAAAAGGTGAGTGATTAATCAATCTCATGAGGCTAAGGCATTAAGACCCAAGTTAAGGGCAGCCATTTTATTTCTTTTGTGCTTGATCAACTTGTTTTACTTTCTCTGAAATTAATGAATGCTGAGCATGGTTGGTGTATTGATAGATTTTTGGTTGATGCTTTGATATGCTTCATTTGATTGTTTGATAATAGTAATGCCATGATCTCTGGGATGGATCCAGTATCATAAACTATCAGTTTGTATTTATGATGGTAAGATAAATACAATTTTATTATGAAGTAGGGTAAAATTGAAAGATAAGCCAGGCAGTGTGAACAAAGGAGGTTCATGCTTATGTCTAGTTTGTTTTAAATTAGAAATGAACAATGCAATAAATTATTTATGTGCTGATTTGTTCAGATCTAAGGCTAAAAATATTTTTGGGGTTTTTCTCTAAAAACCTTACCCTATGTTCACAATAGAATTAAGCATAAGAATTTTTAATGAAATTCTACTGGATTTGTTAAGAGATCATGACATTCTGGAATACAGAAGTATACAAGTGATAAAACAAATTTTGAATGAGACAACTGGAAAGAAAAAATGAAATGAAAACATGATTTTCATGAATGAATGTAGGGTCAGTTGAAATCCCTGAGTAAGATTAACTCTCTCTCTGATTTATAGAAAGGAAAGGAAGTAAAAGCAATCAAGGAGTTAATAAAATCTTTCTGAAATAAGAAATGAGACTGGTCACTAGATTATAAAACTAATCTAGGAGAAAAGCCTTGATCTATTCATCATAAGGAGTATGATGGGTATGTGCATGACTTGTTTAAGTCCTATAGGCCTTTGTGCAGGGGTTAACAGAATTGAGTCCCTTGCAATGCACACATGGTGTTCAATGGCAAAAGAGATATGACCAAATTAAATTAATAAATCAAGTTTTAATGTTGAGTTATGGAAATTAAAATGAGTTAATTCCATAAGAATGGGTGTACATGTATACTGGATTGAATGATTGAATGGTTGCTTGTGTGCATGAATGTGGTAGGAGCTTAGATATAAATATTTATCCAGTTATATCATAAATTCAAATATCTCCAAGTATTTTAATACCCTGCACTGCAATTTAAAAATGACAAAATATTGCATTTTGATTTCACTCATACCAGAATTATATTCTGACCCTATTTGTTGCTTTGTAACATCTGGGGTGTCTTATTTCTATGGAGGCAGCTCTAGATGTTGCTGCAGGAAAGGATGCATAGGAAACTTGTGTGCTTGAGCAATTGAAGATTGCTTGCATTTAGAATGTTTAAGGAGTCTTTAGCAGATATGTTGTAATAATTAGGCCAAGCCAAAAATATCATTATGGTTTAAGTATTATCTGGATTGATATGTATTTGTTTTTCTGAGAAGTGAACTTGTAGGAATCCTTAAGTATTATTCATACTTGCATATGTGGGTTGTTATTTTAAAAGAGTTAAATCTGCATAGTTTCTGGTGGAGAAAGATTTTGGAGATCATGTCATGTAATTTTGATATGTGCTCATGTCTCCTGTAGAAATGTTTGATGAACCTAAAAAAAATGGTAGAGCAGAAACATCATAGGAAGAAAAGAATAGAGTAAAAATCAATGAATTCATAAAGATTGAGTTGAATCTAAACTGGCTAACCAGTAGGCTTAACCATGACTTATAATTGATATAGGTCCATGCAAGGCTGAAAGGCATAGCCTGAATCTGGTGGGGCATTTGATTTCCTCGGTGAAAACATGTATTGCTTGGAGTAATAAGCTCATTTACCTGCTTAGTAATTGTAGACTCTACTGCACCTATGCTTAGCTAATTCCTGCTATTTTGATACTTAATTCAAATCTGGTGGTATTGGGTCATAATCAAAACCTTTGATAAATTATAAATGCATATGGTCTTGTTTGTATTGAGCATTTCCACCATTCAATAGAACAGTGACCACAACATTGTTCTCTTCATTAGAAAATATCAAATATCTTCATCATAAGTTCACCTGGAAGTCTTGCATTTTGTCTGATTCTTTTTATTCACTTTGCCTTGAGTTTACTGTCTGCACACATGACCTTAGTCTCTGTTTAGCATGATAGTTTGAGTTAGCATTTTGAAATGACTGTATTGTTTTCCTCTGCTAGCCTTAAAAATTAGCTTGTCATTACAAACACCCACATGATTATTGCAACTTATAAATCAAAACATGGACATTCCCTCTGATATAAAAGCTGTTTGAAATTGAAATGAGTAAAACAAGCTAACCTAACAAACATGAGTTAGGTTGTACACTTTTTACTTAATATAGAACAATATGTATCAAATCACAAAAATCCCAGGATTAAAAAGGTATGACTTGTAAATTCAGGAGTCAATTAATTTGTGAGGTAGAACAAGAAAATATGAGAACTAGTAATATTTAATCCTAAAGTTAATCAAGCTGGAGTTCTAAAAAGAAATATATATATGAAAAATAGAAAAAGCTATGTGACACCAAATCTCTAATATGAGAATTAAGGTGGGAAAGAGTTTCTTTGCTGTTTAATCACTCTGAAAAGTAAAGATCCATTTATATATCTTCATATATGTAAATGATAGGATTTATTTAAATACTGATATATTTATATTAGTAAAATTTTAGGATCTTGGGGAATCAAATTAAGGGAAGTGATCCATTGTAAAGTATATTCATATGTAAAAAAAAAATTTCTAACAGAAAAATCTATAAAAATATATGATAAGAGAAGTGGGTTACTTCAGCCTATCAAAAACGGGAGCATGAAAACTCACCAACACGCGTATCACAAACGAAACGCTATTCCAAGGTCGCTAACCATCAAGTTTGAGCCGAGGCTCCACAAACGTCCCGAAGACCATGGGTCGCTTCCCCACCGATTTGAACCGAAGCTCCACAAACGGGGTTTAATCCCCCACACAAACAAAGAGACATCGCACAACGCTAGTCTAAATCACAAAATGATCATCATTGATCGATAAGTGTAAATTACACTAAGCTAGTAAATAAATAAGTTTAGCTTCATGTCCCATAACCACTGGCTTAACTTAAATATTTATGAACAAATTGTAGATTTCCACTCAAAAATTGTCACGAGATTTCAATCGAACAAGTCCAAGAATTAACGAACGAAGTAAACGCAAGCGTTTCATACCACTTGTTTTGCTATGTCATTTAATTAGATTTCTCATACGAATGAGGTAAAGGTTTGTTTATACTAATAGATTGGAAAACGGTTTTAAAAACAAGCTTTGTATTAAAAGTAACATTGAGATCGTTTTTGTGAAAGAGTTTGAGTATTTACTACTAGTATAGAAACCTTTGTATTTAAAAGTGACAAATCATAGAAATGATTGTAAAAACAATCTATCACCAAAAATCCACATTCGACGACGTGAATTTAAACCATAAAAGTCGATATCAAATCCAATCAAATGGATAATCCCAAAAATCCATAAATGAAGTCATCAAAGTCGATAATAATTGACAACAACTAACCGGATCAACAAAAATCGATAAAATTTGGAATCCACTCAAAAATAGCCAAAATAGGCAAAACTGCACAGAACCAGACGTCTGAAATTACCAACCAGACGTCTGAACCACTAACCAGACATCTAGTTGGATTTCTAGATGTCTGGATTTTGCCTCTGCCTTTTTTTCTCTTTCCAGGGACCAATTCCAGACGTCTGAATTTTTCAACCAGACGTTTGGATTTCCTTCCAAACGTCTGAAATTTCCTGCTAGGCAAAAATTAGCCTAGCCCAAAAAGGGCAAAAATCCAAACCGGAGGCGATCAGATGAGCAATGGAGGCTAGGGAATTATGCCAAGCGACAACCCTGCCTTATAGGCTCTTCGATACACCCCAAACAACATGTCCAAACATCCAAGATAGGATTTTTAAAGATTTTGACTTCAAAACACCAAAATTTGGAAAATTAACCGAATCAATTCAAATCAAAATCAAATGAACATGAAATAGATGAGGAATTCATACCTAAGAATAATGAAAACTATAGACATAGATGTGAGTTCAAGAACTCACCTTTAAACCCAAATGCACAAGTGAGAAGCTTTAAAACAAAGGAAAGATCAACTACTCTTCAACTTCAACTCTAGAAGCTCCAATCTGAGATCATAAGCAAATATTTCCTAAGTTGGGTTATAGGAAATTTCTGAAATTGGAGAGAGATTGAGATGGTGAAGATGGAGAGGATGCTTACCTAAGCTTCTCTTTGATTTATAACTTGAATTTGAATTCCTAAGAGAAACTAGGGCTTAGGAATTTTAATTTTCTCTTCCCACCATTCTCTAGGGCTTGAGAGTGTTAGGAAATGTTATGAATGAATGAAGAGGAGTGGAGTGGGAGTTGTTATTGTAGAGGAGTTGGGGTTACATTGTTAGGTTAGTGGGCTGAAACCCAAACCCAAAGCCCAATAGAAAAATAGCAAAATTCTACTCAACTCCAAACATATCGATGTTTATACTCAAAAAGGTGGTAAATGCCATTTTGGACTCAATGGAAGTGGTCTCGAGTCCGGATTCGACCGTTTATGAAAAGTCACATTTTGGACTTTAAATTCAACTAACGATGCTATATTTAAATAAAACATTTAAATATACAATCGTAAAATATGCGGGTTGTTACAGACTCCCCTCCTTAAAGAAATTGCGTCCTCGCAATACTTAAGAAGAAATTAAAAAGTAAGAACCATACTATGGCATAACACAAAAGAAGAAATTTTGAAATGAGAAGTTCACCTTAAGGAGCACGAGAGAGTAAATCCGGATGTGTTCGCTCGATGAATTCTCTAGATTCCCAAGAGCAATCCTTAGGATTTGCGAACCATTGAACTTTCACAAGTGGAATATCTTTATTTCGAAGGCGTTTAACCTCCGTAGCAATGATACGAATAAGATGTTGCTCATAAGTCAAATTAGGTGAAACTTCAATTTCTTCAATAACACCGGGCTAAAAAATTGAATCAGAATCTCTAAGGTATTTCCGTAGTTGAGAGACGTGGAATACGTCATGAATAGCATAAAATTGAGCCAGTAATTAAAGGCGATAAGCCACGGAACCAATGTGTTCGGTGATGGGAAATGGACCAATATATCGAGGTGCTAATTTTCCCGATCGACTGAAACGCACAACACTCTTCATAGGTGAAACACGAATGAACACCAAATCTCCCACAGAAAATTCTAAATTCCTTCTTCGATTATCGGCATAGGATTTTTGTCTACTTTGAGCTTCTTTCATCCTATGACGAATAAGGTCAATCTTTTCTGTGGAATGATGAATAAAATATAGACCTAAAACCAGCTTCTCACCGGCTTTAAGCCAACACGAAGGAGATAGGCATGGCCTCCCATAGAGTGCCTCAAAAGGTGCCATACCAATACTAGATTGGAAGCTATTATTATAAGAAAACTCAACAAGAGAAATATGATCTTCCCAACTTCCACCAAAATCAAGAACACATGCATGAAGGAGATCTTCAAGAGTTTGATTCACACGCTCGGTTTGTCCATCGGATTGAGGATGATAAGCGGTGCTAAAATTAAGCTTTGTTCCCAAAGCTTTTTGAAGACCCTTCCAAATCCACTAGTAAATAATGGATCATGATCACTAACGATAGAAGTAGGGACTCCATGCAATTTAACAATTTCTTTAACATAGAGTTTGGCCAAAAGAGGTACGGTCTGATTGGACCGAACGGGAATAAAATGGGCGGATTTTGTAAGTCTATCGACAATCACCCATAAACTGTCATGACCTGAACGAGAACGGGGAAGACCGTCAATAAAGTCCATGGAGACTTGATCCCACTTCCAAACGGGAATGTCCAAAGGTTGCAATAACCCACCGGGCCTTTGATGCTTGGCCTTTACGAGTTGGCAAGTCATGCAACGCTTAATAAAGTTAGCAATATCAGATTTCATTCCATCCCAATAATAAAGTCGCTTAATATTCGCGTACATTTTACTACTACCTGGAAGAATGCTAAATTTAGAATGATGAGAATCATCTAAAATGTCTTTACGAAGATCACAAATATTTCGCACAATAAGTCAACCAAATTTTTGAATGCCCCCATGAGCATCGATTTCAAAGTCTTTCAAACCATCAACATCAATTTTATCCCTACAACTTTGGCTAAGATGAGCCAATTCGGGATCATGCTTTTGAGCTTCAAGAATGCAGTCTAAAAGAGAAGGATGAGCCTCAAGGTTACACAAAACAAGAGATGAACATGAATTGGATTCACGATCTCGAATCTCACAAGTGGACAAAGTCTCGAGATCATTCCATTCGGATATCATCATTGAAACAACCGCTTGTTACTTACGACTAAGGGCATCGGCAACACGATTTCCCTTTCTAGGAGTATAAAGAATATCAAGATCATAAGATGCAAGGAATTCGAGCCAACGTTGTTGATGCAAATTAAGTTCATTTTGAGAAAATAAATACTTCAAAGATTTATGATCGGTGTAGAGAACAAATTTCTCTCCCAAACGATAATGACGCCAAATTCTAAGGGCGAAAACAATAGCCGCGAGCTCTAAATCATGAGTGGCATATTTAGTCTCGGCATGCTTTAATTGCCTTGAAGCATAAGCGATAACGCGTTCCCTTTGCATGAGAACGGCTCCCAAACCAACACGACTAGCATCGGCATAAACATTGAAATATTGGTTCCCTTTGGGAATCACAAGAATAGGAGCATCGGAAAGGAGTTCTTTTAATTTCTGAAAAGCAGCTTCACATTTGTCTGACCAAATGTATTTAACTACCTTCTTTGTCAAACTAGTAAGAGGTACGGAAATTCTAGAAAAGTCTTTTATGAACCGACGGTGATAGCCCGCCAATCCAAGAAAGCTACGAATTTCCGTCACACTCTCCGGTCTCTTCCAATTTTGAATCGCTTCAATCTTTGAAGGATCCACGGAAATTCCAGATTCAGAAATAATATGTCCTAAAAATTTCACACGGGATTGCCAAAAGTGGCATTTAGAAAAATTTTCTTTCAATTGATTACTCCTAAGAGTTTCCAACAAGATCCGAAGATGTTTTTCATGCTCTTCCTCGGTTTTAGAATAAACAAGAATATCATCGATAAAGATGAGAACAAATCGATCGAGGAAGTCTTTGAAAACTCGATTCATAAGGTCAACGAAATAAGCTAGAGCATTCGTTAAACCAAATGGCATAACAATCCATTCATAAGATCCATAATGAGTACGGAATGATGTCAAAGGAATACTATCCTCTGCAATACGAAGCTGATGAAAACCGGTTGCTAAGTCTAACTGTGAAAAGACTCTAGCACCACTAAGTTGATCGAATAGATCATCAATCCGAGGCAAGGGATATTTATTCTTGATGGTGAGATCATTAAGCTTGTGGTAGTCAACGCAAAGCCTAAGTGTACCATCGGATTTCTTCACAAAGATAGCTGAAGCTCCCCAAGGAGAGGAACTAGAACGAATAAACTCTTTGGCTTTCAATTCGGATAATTGTTTACGCATCTTCTCATTTTTCTTATTGGACATACGATAAGGAGGATGATAGGTAGAGCTCCAGGGATTAGATTAATTCTGAACTCAATTGCTCGCTTAGGTGGTAATCCTAAAATGGGCTCAAATGTGTCGGGAAATTCACGAACAACATGAATAATGGAAATGACATCTTCCTCATCATCATTATCGTCATCATGTGGATTTAGAGAATATAAGGATGCCACCGAATTGAAATCTGAATCTTTAAGAACAACATAAATCTGATTAACAAATTGAGGATATCGAAGATAAATAGTCCTCTCGGGACATAGGATGTGGGCTTCATAATGATTAAGCCAATCAATTCCCAAAATCATTCAGAAACCAAGGTAACGCATAACATGCAAATTGGCACGGAAAGCATAATCACATAAAATAATCTCGACATCTTTACAAAGTAAACCGAGTGTTGCAGATCCACCAAACGGATTCGAAATTCTTAGTGAAGTCATCAAGCCCATAACATTTAAAGACAAAGCATCAACAAGTTCTTTTGATATAAAAGAGTGAGATGCACCCGTATCAAAAAGAACTCGAATAGAAAGATCACGAAATATAATAATGCAATCAAGGATAGAATGAGAAATACCTTGACCAAGAGAAGTGTTACTAGGAGCTTGCACAACATTTAGCTTTCCCTCATTTTTTCTTTGAAGCTTGGGACATAAAGATTTAGGATGACCCGAACTTTTGCAATAGCGACAAGTAAGGGGCTTCGGACATTTATTTGCATAATGGTCCTTAGAACCACAATTGTAGCACTCTCCACGACTAGAAGTAGGAGTCTTTGCCACCGATGTCGCTTGCTTCCCTTTCTTGTTGGGATAAGGCTTGAACTTAATAGGCCTCTTCTTATTGATGTTTTGTTTGGCACCCACAACTTCAACATCACTTTCTTTATCGGCCTCTTCGAGTCGAAGAGCGATATCAACAAGTTGACCGAAAGAAACTTCTAGTTTCAGAAGTAATGGCTTTTTGAGGTTCTTATTCAAACCATAGACAAACCTCTGATTTTTCTTCAATGGGGTATTAATATACTCGACCCCATATTTAGAGAGAGATTAAAACGATGCGACGTAATCCGTCACAGAAGATTCACCTTGAACAAGGTCAATAAAGCGTCGGGCGAAAGTTACTTTTTCAACTTCCGGCACAAACTTTAACTCGAACCTTTCCCGGAATTGCTCCTAAGTAAGATCTGCTTCAATAATTTCAGAAATCAAAAGCTCATACCAATCTAATGCTCTCCCTTGGAGCATGCTAGAAGCCACTTGGACACGATATAGATCCACGAGATTCATGCGAGAAAAGATGCGGTCACATGTTCTAAGCCAAGCTTGGACTACTATAACACTTTCGGAACCCTTGAATGGCCTTCCACCCAAATTGGTATAATCACTGCACAAGCGTGCAAACCCGGATTTAGGATGAGTAGGCTCTGGAACGGGTCCGGCAGCTTGAGCATTCTTTACAAGATCCAAGAGCTGTTGAGCAGACATAAATACGCCAGCTTGAGGAGTAGCACTGGATTGACCGGCGCTGGGACGGCCAGGTCTAACCATTTCTCTTCTTTTAAGAAAGAAAGAAAGAAGAGGAAAAAAGTTATTCTCAGAATGAACATCAAACAAACTTGATTGATAAAACAAGGCATCATAAAAGAAAATAGGATAGAACGGGTCTTAAGACTTGAATTAAATCCTAAGGCACGACGCCTAAGAAAGACTTAGGATAATGATCCTTGCTAGATTATTCTACATTGTTCCGAAGTTTGGCTCCGATACCAAGCTGTAACTCCCCACCTCTATACTCACACTAGCCAAGGACACTACGGGGTAATGCCGTCGACTAGCACGAAGAATAAGGCTTTTGAGGAGCGACCATCTATGTAATTGCTTTGTGCGAGTACCGATATGTTAGATAATATAACTTGCATTTCATTTCAAGAGGAAATCCGACATATCAAATACAAACTCAAAGCTACTACACAGTGGCTATGTGGGCTTCAAAAAAAAAGTATAGAAATAAGCATAACACAAATCAGTCACAGATATTCATATCACAAAGGCGGAAACAGATATGAATATAACACATAAAAGTGTACATCAAAATAGTGGTCAAACTAGATCCACTACATCACAAAAGAATAGATACAAGTGCTAGACAAAAGAATATGTATACATCAAGGAGTATCTATCTCGAATGTATAAAAACACCTGCTAAGATGTCAGAAGTGGAAGCACCTGTAACACCTCGGTCTGACCCGAGTATTCTTTAAGAAGAAAAATAATAAACGGACCAGTCTAGGTATAAATATCATATGAGATGAGAAAGGATAAGAGATACCACAAAATATATGATAACAATAATGTCATACTTTGACAAGCATACATTTGATAACAACAAAAATCATACAATATCTCAAATCATCTCAAATATCCAAAAGGAATATCACATTCTTTAGCTTATTCACCAAACCTCAAATATTGACAAAACATATCAATGCCAATCGCAAAAATTGGTGAAACACAAATTCCAGAAATCATCAATGAGAAATCCAAATAACACAAAGGGGGAGGCCTATCATAAACGGGAGCATGAAAACTCACCAACATGTGTATCACAAATGGAACGCTATTCCAAGGTCGCTAACCATCAAGTTTGAGCCGAGGCTTCACAAACGGCCCGAAAACCATGGGTCGCTACCCCACCGATTTGAACCGAAGCTCCACAAACGGGGTTTAATCCCCCACACAAATAAAGAGACATCGCACATTGCTAGTCTAAATCACAAATGTTCATCATTGATCGATAAGTGTAAATTACACTAAGCTAGTAAATAAATAAGTTTAGCTTCGTGTCCCATAACCACTGGCTTAACTTAAATATTTACGAACAAATTGTAGATTTCCACTCGAAAATTGTCACGAGATTTCAATCGAACAAGTCCAAGAATTAACCGACGAAGTAAACGCAAGCGTTTCATACTACTTGTTTTGCTAAGTCGTTTAATTAGATTTCTCATACGAATGAGGTAAAGGTTTGTTTATACTAATAGATTGGAAAACGGTATTAAAAACAAGCTTTGTATTAAAAGTAACGTTGAGATCATTTTTGTGAAAGAGTTTGAGTATTTACTACTAGTATAGAAACCTTTGTATTTAAAAGTGACAAATCACAAAATGATTGTAAAAACAATCTATCACCAAAAATCCACATTCGACGATGTGAATTCAAACTATAAAAATTGATATCAAATCCAATCACATGGATAATCACAAAGATCCATAAATGAAGTCATCAAAGTCGATAATAATTGACAACAACTAACCGGATCAACAAAAATCGATAAAATTTGGAAATCCACTCAAAAACAGCCAAAATAGGCAAAACTGCACAGAACCAGACGTTTGAAATTACCAACCAGACGTCTGAACCACTAACCAGACGTCTGGTTAGGTTTCCAGACGTCTGGATTTTGCCTCTGCCTTTTTTTCTCTTTCCAGGGACCAATTCCAGACGTTTGGATTTTTCAACCAGATGTCTGGATTTCCTTCAAGACGTTTGAAATTTCCTGCTAGGCAAAAATCAACCTAGCCAAAAAGGGAAAAAATCCAAACCGGAGGTGATCGGACGAGCGATGAAGGCTTGGGAATTATGCCAAGCGACAACCCAGCCTTATAGGCTCTTCGATACACCCCAAACAACATGTCCAAACATTCAAGATAGGATTTTTAAAGATTTTGACTTCAAAACACCAAAATTTGGAAAATTAACCGAATCAATTCAAATCAAAAGCATATGAACATGAAATAGATGTTAAGAATTCATACCTAACAACAATGAAAACTATAAACATAGATGTGAGTTCAAGAACTCACCTTTAAACCCAAATGCACAAGTGAGAAGCTTTAAAACAAAGGAAAGATCAACCACTCTTCAACTTCAACTCTAGAAGCTCCAATCTAAGATCATAAGCAAATATTTCCTAAGTTAGGTTATAGGAAATTTCTGAAATTGGAGAGTGATTGAGATGGAGAAGATGAAGAGGATGCTTACCTAAGCTTCTCTTTGATATATAACTTGAATTTGAATTCCTAAGAGAAACTAGGGCTTAGGAATTTTAATTTCCTCTTCCCACCATTCTTTCTAGGGCTTGAGAGTGTTAGGAAAAGTTATGAATGAATGAAGAGGAGTGGAGTGGGATTTTTTATTGTAGAGGAGTTGGGGTTACATTGTTAGGTTAGTGGGCTGAAACCCAAACCCAAAGGCCAATAGAAAAATAGCAAAATTCTACTCAACTCCAAACATATCGATGTTTATACTCAAAAAGGCCGCAAACGCCATTTTGGACTCAATGGAAGTGGTCTCGAGTCCGGATTCGTCCGTTTACGAAAAGTCATGTTTTGGACTTTTAAATTCAACTAACGATGCTATATTTAAATAAAACATTTAAATATACAATCATAAAATATGCGGGTTGTTACATCAACTGAAGCCACTTAACTATTTTTTGTTTATTAGTTATTCTCCTTCTCTGTGCACTTTAGATAAATTATGGGGTTAAGGCATATATACCTACTGATCCTCGTACTCAGAATTAAAGTTAGTACATAAAAGAAGATGAGATTATTTACTGTATGATGTAAGAGTTTCTTTAATGCTATGTGTTTAAATTAATATGGCTCTATTTCTTTCTCATTCAATGTTTAGGCAACTTTTAAACTTAGACCCTGTTCAACATTAATGATATAGATATGAATTCAAAACTAATTGATTTCTTTGATTTTCTTAAATTTCAATACACTCAACATTTAGACCGTTGTAATATGAGTACAAACTTTACGAAATATATGCATTAAAGACACTTTTAGACCATTGTAATTTGAGTTATTTTAATGATAGAGTTATGAACGTAAAGTAGCATAATTGCAAAGCTATAACAAAAACAGAATCCAAATCCACAATAGAAGTTGTAGCTTGATGAAGTATAATATGTAATCTATTCTTGCTCCTCAATGCAACTATGATATTTAGATTTCCTTAACACGGTATATGTTTATGTGACGACCCGTAATTTCTGGATATTTGAAATTGGAATATTTAATTGATTTTAACTATTCAAAAGTAAATTTTTAGCTTGAATTTCAAATATCACTATTTATTGGATAATTAATTTTTGAATTAAACGATTAAAAATTGGGTAAATTGTTGAATCTGGAGTTTTAGGCCTGTTAAAAATAATTTGAAGGCTTGTAAATTTTATATTGATAGTACTGAAGATAGTAAAAGTGTTAAACTTGAATTCGGAAGTGTTTTGTTATGTTTTAAAAATATATCATTTAAACTGAATTTAAAAATAGCCTTCCGGGGCACAGTCTCAGAATTCGACGAAAACAGTTCCATTGGATCCGTAATATTGTATTATTATCAGATTTCAAATTTCGTGGTGATTGGAGTTGTTGTGTGAGCATACGATATATAAACGCGCTGAAATTTATATCGAAAATTCAATATTATAACTGGATCCAAAAAGCTATCTTCTCCATACGATCAAATTTGGACTCGAAACCTTATCCATTGTGTTTGGGATAGGGGTATAACATTATAAACGCCTGGCGCATGCCTCGATAGGATGTCAAGATTTTATGTTGCTAATTCAAGTCGATTTAAATTTAAATTTAAAATTTAAATATGATATTTTGACTAGTCAAAGTTTCACATCAACTGTTTTATTTTCACTTTGGGCTACTGTAACAAGTTGAGAGCATCACATAAACATCTTTTCTTGTCCCCTTTTTCAGCTGAAAGCACGCAAACATCTTTTCCTCGTTTTTTTACGTAATGGCTTCGTAAAAAAAATCGTCTACTGCTTCCTCCCTAAAAAAAATCGAATTCACGGTTAAAAATAAATAAAAATAAAAGATAAATCAATTGCTTCACAAACAAATTGTAATCGAGGATGAGGCGCGGCTTTAGGAGGGGGCGACTGTCGCGATGGATTGAGTCGGCAATTTTGGGCGATGTAGTGGAGCCTGGAGGGGAACTCGGCGATAGAGCTAGGGCATGGGTGCTGCGTCGTTTTGAGTTAGGATTGATCGTTCATGCGCAAATGACGGATCACGATGGTGTTCTCAATGAATGAAGTTTGGGGCTCGGCATCGATTATTAGGGCAGTGATCGATCGGCGAGGAGATGCAATGGTCTGGGTTAGCGTCTGCTCGGTGAGGTATTCAATCTCTTTTCTTTTGATGTAAAATTTAATATATATATAGATTTAGGGAAAATTAAATTTACTGTGATGATTTTATAAGCAGAGGAAATATATATATATATATATATATATATATATATATATTACAGTAGGGTATTTAGCACTCTACAGTATTTTTCCGATTTAAAATTTACTTAGTAAATTCACATATGTGTAGTATATATATATATATATATATCTTGGAAGAAAAGTTTACTGTAAAGAAAAGGTAGGGTTTCAAATTTCTGAAAGATATATAAATACATATGCATATCTTGATTTCAATATAAAAGTAAAATAGAATATATATATATATAAGGGTAAGGTTTGGAAAAAATATATATATGAATTTTAAATGTGTTTAAAGTTATGTAAAGTTAGATTTTTATCTATATAAATTATTCCTTATAAGTATATACAAGATGTCAAAATAAAATAAATATACACTTACGTATTTTAATTTGCTAGTTTGTTTTTAAAACAATGGATTGGGGAAATAAATTGTTAAATTAACTTATTTAGCTATTTTAGTTACTAAAGATAATTTACTAAAGGAATTAGTTTAAAATTCAATGATTATTTAAATCAAATCTATTTAATAGTAAGTGATTGTTCGATTGATTCTAATATTAATAAAAATCATATAAATTGCTTATTCAAGGTCAAAATCGGAAAACCAAGGCAATAATGAAGTGGATTGCAAAACAAAAATCAAAGGTGAGTTAATCTCACTCATCTGGGTTATTATTAAATTTTAATGGTTAAATTTAAATAATTGGTTGAATGATTGAATTGACTAGATGTGATATTATATATAATAGCATATATATATATATATATATTGGAGTGATTGATTTCCCGCATTATATAGCGGATGAGACCCTATGCGCCGCATAATAGCAGATGATATTTTATAAACCCATATACCACGATATTCCACCTCGAAGTGGAATTGGTATTGTGCTAACATCTGTGGATGCAGGGAAACAGGTTGGAGGGATCCAACTGGATTCCTCAAAATTATTAGATTGTTCAATATTCTGTGTTATGAATATTTGATATTCTGTGATGAATTATATTGATAACTGAAATGTTGGATGTTATGGTTTGATTGGATATATTTGGACATTGAGTTATCAAATATATAGAATTGGATTTTTGAAGGAAAATATAAGAGAAATTTTTTAAGTAAAGAAATTATAGAGATTTCGGATAAATTGAAGAATGATTTAGAAAAGATAAAGGTTGATTTCTTTTAAATTCCAAAGTATGGAAGAGAAGATTTTTAAGTAAACAAGAATAAATGAATATTAAAGCCTAAGTGATGTTAATTAAAGGAATAATAGATTATTTCTAAAATTTAGGATTTTGAATGGTTAAGGAAGGATTAAAGGAAGAATTCACAATAAATATGAAGTTGGTATTTTCAGTTCAAATAAGATTTTAACAAAAGAGTAAATATTAAATTAATGGGCTCTTAAATAAATTTGGAAAGTAAAGGAATTTATTTTTAACAGAGTAAAATTTTGGAAATTAATCTGAAAATTTATTAAGTGTTTGAAAACTGAGATTTTAAAAGGGAAATGAGATTATGAATTTATAAACTGGGTTTATAAAAAGTGGAGGAATATATCAATGGATATTTGAAAGAATAAATTCACGGTGGGAATTTAAATGGTAAATTTGGTTTAAAATAAATAGCAATTTATTTTTTTAAAAGTGTGAAAGAGAAGTATATTTCCCTGGATAGCTAAGTACGTTTTCAAAGCAAATTCTTAAGTATAAGTTAAAGTTTCAAAGTTGTTTTAAAAGTATGTTTTGGAGATTCTATTATTTTTAAATGTTTAAATTCTAAATTAAGAATTTTTCAGAATTTATTTTAGTAGTAATTATATAAAAGTGACTTGGTATTATGTTTTAAAAAGATAAAAATTTAGTTTTATATTTTATAAAGTAGCTTTATTTTAAATATTCTTAAAGTGTATATTTTTATAAAATAAAGTATTAAAGTAGTTTTAAATCTAAATGTTTAAAAGTATATTCTATAATTAAGTATTTTAAATTATTTTAAAAATCTAAAGTGTTTTTACTTGGTGATTTCAGTGGAAATAGAAAATATTTGGGAAATTTATTCTGTGAGAGGAAGATGGTTTGAAACTGTTTTCAAAGGATTGAAAATAGAAATATATCTTGCGAAGATATTTTGAGGTTAATAAATAATTTGGAAAATTATTTATTGTTTGATGGATGTTTGTGAATGTTAATTGAGAGTTAAATAACCGACTATCGATATTGGCCAATTCGCTGATCGTTTCGAAGAGACCGGGATCCGGATTTATTTCTCGAAAACCACTTCGATCCGGTATGTACGTTTCGTGAGGAAAACGAGTTTGGAATCGAAGATGGAGCAGTAAGGTGCAAGGGCTAGTCGCTACTAATCCCGAGGGTGATTCCAAAATGGATGTAGTAGGAATAGTGCCTTCGGTTCCGTTCGAACCCGGAACAGACTTGTATGAATGAATGCTTTCGGAACATCGTCAAGTGGACGATGGGCATTCTAAGGGATATGTTCTATAAAGGTAACGCTTAGCCTCAAGCCTCATCAACCAGGAATGACTGAAAATCAGGGGTTATGCAGCAAGGCTATGTGGGTAGCGCCCATTAGGGTGAGGTGATCCCTGTCTAGATTTCCCTTTTTATTTCGGCTGTGTGGCGGTTGGTCGCGCCAACCGTGGGGTGATCTTACTCGGAATTACCCTTAGGTAGTTCCGGTCTTGTGTTGCAGGGGATCGGTCGTGGTCCTCGGTACGCTGATCTAGACCAGGTACTGTGACAGGTGGTACCCCAGTGCCTAGTCATTAGTTGGAAATCCATTCTCCCTACGTGCCTTTTACGGTTTTTGTTTGTATTACCCACTTTGTGGCTAGTATGCTGGAATTTAATCATGTAACAATTTCAGCTATTTGAATAAGTATTTGTATATAGACACTACTATAATATCAGACAGATTTGATAAAAAGTGTTTTGGCTATCGTAAGGTAAAAACCCGACATGTTTGTTTGTGGCGTGGTCTTACGAGATGCTTTTGATTTCAAAGGGTTTTGGAAAACTTTAATAATCCAGTTGAGTGTGTAATCTCATGCTAGTTTTCCAGACTGACTCGGGTGTTATTGTATTATAATGCTCGGGTCAGACCGAGTATTATAGGATACATGTTATGATGCTGTGGAGCTCAGGAGACGAGTTGGATGTCGAGACGTATCAGACGTATATGATGTATATTCCGCTGTGTTGTGTATGTTGTGTATTCTGATGGGACAAGTTATTATAACTATCCTGAATCGTGATGTTGATTGTATTATACTCTGATTTTGTACTCTGATGATGTAATGTATAAACAGATGTATTTTCTTTGTGTAAAGATCATTTAGTATCAATTATATTTTTTTCCGCTGCGATGATTAGATTCTGATGTTATTTCTTTCCTTCTTCTACCACTTCTTCTTAACCCTAATGGTTCGTATTTTCGTTCACTTTGAATCGATGATGGAGAATAGTGTCGATTTTAAGGAGTACGGAACTACGGGTCGTTACACTTGGTATCAGAGCGAAGGCTAGCGATAACCTTGGCTCTGGTGGGGATTACTCATTTGAAAATAGAGTTCGTAGTACTCTAAAATGAGTTTGAGTGTAATAATAGATATGAGCGTGTATTTGTTAGTGAATATAAAAACTGTTTTTATATTGTGTTGATTTATCGGTTGAGTGTTTATGGATTCTGGTCGATACATGGGACGCCATGTCATCGATAGGGGTTTCTAAACTCTTAAACAAGATAAACCGACACAATATGATTTTAAAAATAGGGTAAATGAAATAATTTTACCCAAAATTATTTTTGTATATAAAGGAAATAATTTTCAGAAATTATTATAGTTATATATGGTTGCTTGATTGTTAAGAAGTGATAATATTAAATTATTATCATTTTAGTGTAAAATTGAATAAGAATTAAAATTTAACCAAAATTAAGGAATAAATTTATATAACAAAATGGGATTTATGAATGTGAATTATAATTGAAATGAGGTAAATTCTAGAGTAATGTTGAATATAGATTGAAAGAATTTAAAATTTGAAATGTTGGGAAAGGTTTAAATTCTTTCGGGTTGAAAATGGTTTTCAAAGGTTTTGAAGGAATAATAGTGATATTATTTTGGAAATATTTTGAATTGGATATAAAATCTAGTGAGATTTGGAATTTTAAAATATTTGAAATGTTTTGAAGGGAGTAAAAGCACTGAACTCTCTTCGGTCGCTGGAAAATAATTCCGATGATGATCGCGACATCATCGGTGTTCATTTTCAAGTTTCCAAAAGAGAAATTGCTACCAAAAGGTTGGAAATTAGAGTTGTTTGTAAAAACTGGGTATGGTTTTGAAAGTGAAAAGGACTCTGTTGGATATAGTTGATTTCTAGTGTAATTTTGAAATTTTAGAAAATTGTTTAAACTTTGGAATCTTATTTAAAATGTTTATGGAATAATAAAAAGGTTTGAAAACTTATAAAAGATTGAAATTAAGTTCTTACTTAATAGAATTTAAATGAATTGTGTAAAGTATAATATAGTATGAGGATAGATTTAACTGGAGTTAAGTTAAATTTTATTGAATTGTAATAAATAGATTCGATGGCTTATAAAAGAATTGAAACTAATGGAGTAAAAATATACGTGGCTAAAATAAATGTATAACTCCGAGTTAAAAGGTAAAATGTGAATGGAATTGAGTGTAAATAGATGGAAGTATGGATATAAATAAGTTATGACTTATAAAATTTAGAAGTGGGATAAATAAGCCAAAATAAAATTGTTTTGCATTTTGGGAAATGGATAAAAATCCAAAACTTGAATTATAAAATAGATTGAACTCAAGTAAAATAGTTAGAGTGATTTTTGAAATAAAAATCAAATATTGGGTATAAAATTTGGAAATAAACTAATTTGATAATAAAATTAGTTAATGAAATATGGAATGGAACTCGAATTGGTTAATTAAAAATTGAATTGTGAATGAATAATAGAGTTTGAAAGTGAAGCTTGAGTTATAAATATATATCCAACTTGGAATTGTAAGTGAATTAAACATGAAGTGAAGTGTTTGGAATTGGATTACAGTAGAAATGATTTGAGTTGCAAATAAAATCCAATATGAATATAAATGAGTTAAATATGTGCTTGGATATTATTTTGATAAATTGAGAATATGAATAAAAATTCAAATGGATTGAATTAATGATATACAAGCATGGAAGGTTGTCTAGCTTAAATAGAAAGGTTTTGAATGAAAAATAATATTTTGCGAGTATGAAATAAAATGCAAGTAGATGAGTGGTGAATAAATTAAAATGGAATGAAATTAAGTGTAAATTGAATGGGAATCAATTTAAAAGATTATAAGCTTAAGTGATCATTATTTGCATGAGAATAAATTGTCGTTTGACAGAAACGAGAATTAAATAAATTTCGATGAAGTGATAAAAGTGAAATAGATTGATTTTAAAATCGATTAAATTTGATATGAGTTTGTTTCGATTGAAAATGGATCGTATGCAAACAAGTGAGTGTAAGTCACTTAAATACGATGAAATGGTTTGAAAATTTGTTGAAAGCAATTAAATTAGCTTTGAACCATATAAATTACTTATGGAAATTGTTTTATGTACATTGTTTATGTAATGCATGTGTTTAGCTATTGAAAGTAAGTGAAATTTATATATATATAGCACTTACATGTTTGAATTGAGTAAGTACAGGTTCAGGGAAGCCGTTTGGCTGGTTTTGGTCGTGCTAAAATGCTAATAATAACCGCTTTGCTCAAAAATGCTAAATAAGGTACGCCTACGCAATAATAAAAAAATAATATAGGAAATATGAACTGTTTTTGTTTTCCGACCGAGTGGGTCGATGTATATATATTTATATCTTTTTTCAAATTGCAAAAGCTCCTCCGTACAAAGGGGACTCTGCCAAAATTTTCTGAAAAATTTGGGAGTTAGAAAATTTTTGGAAATTTTCACTAACGACAAATGGTTTAAAATTTGAATTTGAGATAAAGGTAAATAAAATTCAATATTCAGAGGTTGGAGATTAATTGAATTCAAGTAAAATTGAAAAAGAAAATCAAAATGAGAATTTGGAAAAAAAAAAGTATTTAGATTTGGAATAATTCGTAAATTGAAGCAAATTGAATTCAAATGGAATTGTGAAGGCAAAGTGAATAGTAATGGATATAAACTTCAATAGTGAAGTAAAAATAAATTTAAGAAGTATATAAAATATTTATACTGAACTTAAGAAATGAAAGGAAGAAATTCTTAAGTAATTTGGTATTGGGAATATACTAAGTAATTTTGGAATGGAGAAATATACTAAGTGAATAATTGAATGAAGATTAAAACTGAAAGTTGTGAATGAGATAATTGTGGGTAAGTGAATAACAATCAAAATGAATGTGAATAAAAAGGGAAATTTGATATAGTTGATAATCAATTGGAATTAATACATAGGATGTACGTATATTATTTTATTCGCATAGTAATTTGATCCAGATTCGAGCATAGAATTTCAAGGTAATTATACCGATCCGAGTTAGGATTTTTCACTCGATTTTCGACGGCGAACCCTGGATATGGATTTTGATTGATTCTGGATATTCTCTATCATAGTTTGTGGCTATGCAAGGAGAATGACGATTTTTGATCAAGAAACCAGATCTGAGTCCGCACTAGGTAGTCGGGTCGACGATACTAGTTCGGAAGTGAAATTGTGTGATCGAGTGAGAGATCGAATTTGGTATTGCGTACGGATGATATATGTGCATCGTACAGGCTTGAGTAAAGAAAATCTTGAAAATTTGTAAAGTGATGAATAAAATGATTTGATTTGTGATTGGATATGATTACTAAATAGGATACACAGGTATCTACAGGCAAAGGATAAATGGATGTTTTGATTTTTGAAGATAAATTGAATTGCCCAACAAAAGGTATGTATTTAAATTGGCATATGAAATTTGATTGGTTTTTTGATCTAGCCACTTGGCGTTTTGTTTTCTTTTGAAATTTGGGGGCCCGTAGAGGAATTTTGTAGTTGTACCGAGCTAGCCGCGCAAAGGAGACGCTGGCGAAATTTTCTAAAAATTTAAGGAGTTAGAAAAATTTTGAGAAAATTTTGATAATTCAAATTTTGGTTTCGAATTTAAATTTGAATTGATAAGTAGGTGATATGGGTTGAACTTATGAATAAGTTTGGAAAGTTATAAGAGGATTAGTGTATCTTTAATAAAAGATTGCTTTGGAAAAATTGTTAAAACCGTTTGGTTTTGGGAGAAAGGTTAATGGGTTATAGATCATTCCTCTTAACTAGTAATTTCGGGGACGAAATTCTTTTAAGGGGGGAGGAATGTGACGACCCATAATTTCTGGATATTTGAAATTGGAATATTTAATTGATTTTAAATATTCAAAAGTAAATTTTAAGCTTGAATTTCAAATATCACTATTTATTGGATAATTAATTTTTGAATTAAACGATTAAAAATTGGGTAAATTGTTGAATCTGGAGTTTTAGGCCTGTTAAAAATAATTTGAAGGCTTGTAAAATTTATATTGATAGTACTGAAGATAGTTAAAGTGTTAAACTTGAATTCGGAAGTGTTTTGTTAAGTTTTAAAAATAAATCGTTTAAATTGAATTTAAAAATAGCCTTCCGGGGCACAGTCTCGAATTCGACGAAATCAGTTCCATTGGATCCGTAATATTGTAATATTATCGGATTTCAAATTTCGTGGTGATTGGAGTTATTGTGTGAGCATACGATATATAAACGCACTAAAATTTATATCGAAAATTCAATATTATAACTGGATCCAAAAAGCTATCTTCTCCATACGATCAAATTTGGACTCGAAACCTTTTCCTTGTGTTTGGGATAGGGGTATAACATTATAAACGCCTGGCGGCATGCCTCGATAGGATGTCAAGATTTTAAGTTGCTAATTCAAGTCGATTTAAATTTAAATTTAAAATTTAAATATGATATTTTGACTAGTCAAAGTTTCACATCAGCTGTTTTATTTTCACTTCGGGCTACTGTAGCAAGTTGAGAGCATCACGTAAACATCTTTTCTTGTCCCCTTTTTCAGCTGATAGCACGCAAACACCTTTTCCTCGTTTCTTTTTACGCAATGGCTTCATAAAAAAAATCGTCTACTGCTTCCTCCCTAAAAAAATCGAATTCACTGTTAAAAATAAATAAAAATAAAAGAGAAATTAGTTGCTTCACGAACAAATTGTAATCGAGGATGAGGCGCGGCTTTAGGAGGGGGCGACTTCCGCGATGGGTTGAGTCGGTAATTTTGGGTGATGGAGCGGGGCCTGGAGGGGAACTCGGCGATAGAGCTAGGGCATGGGTGCTGCGTCGTTTTGAGTTAGGGTTGATCGTTCGTGCACAAATGATGGACCGTGATGGCGTTCGCAATGAATGAAGTTTGGGGCTCGGCATCGATTTTTAGGGCAGTGATCGATCGGCGACGAGATGCGATGGTCTGGGTTAGCGTCTGCTCGATGAGGTATTCAATCTCTTTTCTTTTGATGTAAAATTTAATATATATATAGATTTAGGGAAAATTAAATTTACTGTGATGATTTTATAAGTAGAGGAAATATATATATATATATTACAGTAGGGTATTTAGCACTCTACAGTATTTTTCCGATTAAAAATTTATTTAGTAAATTCACATATGTGTAGTATATATATATATATAAATATATATATATATCTTGGAAGAAAAGTTTACTGTAAAGAAAAGGTAGGGTTTCAAATTTCTGAAAGATATATAAATACATATGCATCTCTTGATTTCAATATAAAAGTAAAATAGAATATATATATATATATATAAAAGGGTAAGGTTTGGAAAATATATATATGAATTTTAAATGTGTTTAAAGTTATGTAAAGTTAGATTTTTATCTATATAAATTATTCCTTATAAGTATATATAAGATGTCAAAATAAAATAAATATACACTTACGTATTTTAATTTGCTAGTTTGTTTTTAGAACAATGGATTGGGGAAATAAATTGTTAAATTAACTTATTTAGCTATTTTAGTTACTAAAGATAATTTACTAAAGGAATTAGTTTAAAATTTAATGATTATTTAAATCAAATTTATTTAATAGTATGTGATTGTTCGATTGATTCTAATATTAATAAAAATCATATAAATTGCTTATTCAAGGTCAAAATCGGAAAACCAAGGCAATAATGAAGTGCATTGCAAAACAAAAATCAAAGGTGAGTTAATCTCACTCATCTGGGTTATTATTAATTTTAAATGGTTAAATTTAAATAATTGGTTGAATGATTGAATTGACTGGATGTGATATTATATATAATAGCATATATATATATATTAGAGTGATTGATTTCTCGCATTATATAGCCGATGAGACCCTATGCGCCGCATAATAGCGGATGATATTTTATAAACCCATATACCGCGATATTCCACCTCGAAGTGGAATTGGTATTGTGCTAACATCCGTGGATGCAGGGAAACAGGTTGGAGGGATCCAACTGGATTCCTCAAAATTATTTAGATTGTTCAATATTCTGTGTTATGAATATTTGATATTCTGTGATGAATTATATTGATAACTGAAATGTTGGATGTTATGGATTGATTGGATATATTTGGACATTTAGTTATCAAATATATAGAATTGGATTTTTGAAGGAAAATATAAGAGAAAACTTTTAAGTAAAGAAATTATAGAGATTTCGGATAAATTGAAGAATGATTTAGAAAAGATAAAGGTTGATTTCTTTTAAATTCTAAAGTATGGAAGTGAAGATTTTTAAGTAAACAAGAATAAATGAATATTAAAGCCTAAGTGATGTTAATTAAAGGAATAATAGATTATTTCTAAAATTTAGGATTTTGAATGGTTAAGGAAGGATTAAAGGAAGAATTCGCAATAAATATGAAGTTGGTATTTTCTGTTCAAATAAGATTTTAATAAAAGAGTAAATCTTAAATTAATGGGCTCTTAAATAAATTTGGAAAGTAAAGGAATTTATTTTTAACAGAGTAAAATTTTGGAAATCAATCTGAAAATTTATTAAGTGTTTGAAAACTAAGATTTTAAAAGGGAAATGAGATTATGAATTTATAAACTGGGTTTATAAAAAGTGGAGGAATATATCAGTGGATATT
The DNA here is from genome assembly GCA_030737815.1 of Allium fistulosum. Lineage (NCBI taxonomy): Eukaryota > Viridiplantae > Streptophyta > Magnoliopsida > Asparagales > Amaryllidaceae > Allium > Allium fistulosum. The sequence continues at coordinate 1,534,526,205 of CM060902.1, forward strand.
TGAAAGAATAAATTCACGGTGGGAATTTAAATGGTAAATTTGGTTAAAAATAAATAGCGATTTATTTTTTTAAAAGTGTGAAAGAGAAGTATATTTCCCTGGATAGCTAAGTACGTTTTCAAAGCAAATTCTTAAGTATAAGTTAAAGTTTCAAAGTTGTTTTAAAAGTATGTTTTGGAAAATCTATTATTTTTAAATGTTTAAATCCTAAAGTAAGTATTTTTCAGAATTTATTTTAGTAGTAATTATATAAAAGTGACTTGGTATTATGTTTTAAAAAGATAAAAATTTAGTTTTATATTTTATAAAGTAGCTTTATTTTAAATATTCTTAAAGTGTATATTTTTATAAAATAAAGTATTAAAGTAGTTTTAAATCTAAATGTTTAAAAGTATATTCTATAATTAAGTGTTTTAAATTATTTTAAAAATCTAAAGTGTTTTTTCTTGGTGATTCCAGTGGAAATAGAAAATATTTGGGAAATTTATTCCGTAAGAGGAAGATGGTTTGAAACTGTTTTCAAAGGATTGAAAATGGAAATATATCTTGCGAAGATATTTTGAGGTTAATAAATAATTTGGAAAGTTATTTATTGTTTGATGGATGTTAATTGATAGTTAAATAACCGACTATCCATATTGGCCAATGCGCTGATCGTTTCGAAGAGACCGGGATCCGGGATTTATTTCTCGAAAACCACTTCGATCCGGTATGTATGTTTTCGTAAGGAAAATGAATTTGGAATCGAAGATGGAGCAGTAAGGTGCAAGGGCTAATCGCTACTAATCCCGAGGGTGATTCCAAAATGGATGTAGTAGGAATAGTGCCTTCGGTTCCGTTCGATCCCGGAACGGACTTGTATGGATGAATGCTTTCGGAACATCGTCAGGTGGACGATGGGCATTCTAAGGGATATGTTCTATAAAGGTAACGCTTAGCCTCAAGCCTCATCAACTAGGAATGACTGAAAATCAGGGGTTATGCAGCAAGGCTATGTGGGTAGCACCCATTAGGGTGAGGTCATCCCTGTCTAGATATCCCTTTTTATTTCGGCTGTGTGGCGGTTGGTCGCGCCAACCGTGGGGTGATCTTACTCGGAATTACCTTTAGGTAGTTCCGGTCTTGTGTTGCAGGGGATCGGGCATGGTCCTCGGTACGCTGATCTAGACCAGGTACTGTGACAGGTGGTACCCCAGTGCCTAGTCATTAGTTGGAAATCCATTCTCCCTACGTGCGTTTTACGGTTTTTGCTTGTATTACCCACTTTGTGGCTAGTATGCTGGAATTTAATCATGTAACAATTTCAGCTATTTGAATAAGTATTTGTATATAGACACTACTATAATATCAGACGGATTTGATAAAAAGTGTTTTGGCTATCGTAAGGTAAAAACCCGACATGTTTATTTGTGGCGTGGTCTTACGAGATGCTTTTGATTTCAAAGGGTTTTGGAAAACTTTAATAATCCAATTGAGTGTGTTTTCTCACGCTGTTTTTCCAGACTGACTCGGGTGCTATTGTATTATAATGTTTGGGTCAGACCGAGTATTATAGGATACAGGTTATGATGCTGTGGAGCTCAGGAGACGAGTTGGATGGCGAGACGTATCAGACGTATATGATGTATATTCCGCTGTGTTGTGTATTCTGATGGGACAAGTTATTATAACTGTCCTGAATCGTGATGTTGCTTGTATTATACTCTGATTCTGTACTCTGATGATGTAATTTATAAACAGATGTATTTTCTTTGTGTAAAGATAATTTAGTATATATTATATTTTATTCTGCTGCGATGATTAGATTCTGATGTTGTTTCTTTCCTTCTTCTACCTCTTCTTCTTAACCCTAATGGTTCGTATTTCCATTCACTTTGAATCGATGATGGAGAATAGTGTTGATTTTAAGAAGTACGGAACTGCGGGTCGTTAAAGTTTATGTGTCCAAGCTTTAATGATATCATAATGATGGCTAAAAGCATACATATGGCTAAGAGATAAATGCCAATTTTGAAAATATTATCACTATTCACCACTAGAAGCCATTATACATTTTTTTACATAGTACGAGCACTACAATATTGTTATTTACTTAATCAAATCTTTTACATTGGTAACGACATTTTCATCTTTTTGTATTTTATGTCTACTTGTAACCACCCATTATTGTAACCAATAAGAGAAGCCTTTTGAGATATGATGTGCCTATTTGTTGCTACTCAAATTTGAAGGAACATTTGGCATACATTCTTAATAGGTTTGAAAATACACAAAACATCCCTCCGTTTTAATTATAAGTTTCTCATCGTTATTTTTAAACGTGGCAAAAAGATTTCCCTAAATACCCTTACGTCTTCTCCAAACAAAACCCACAACCCTTTAAATTCTTTTCATCGATTAACATCTTAAAAAAAGAAAACCCTAATCGTTTGAATTATAAATCGGAATTAGTTGCTACTTCAAAAATCGATGTCCGAATCGAGTCCAGAACCGAAGAAATTTGAGATTCAGAAGATGAAAACAACACAAATCAGAAAATCGATGGATATCTATTAAGAAATTTCATCATTTCGATTTTTATTCTATTTTAATAACTAAATTTGATAAAATTTGCAGATATTTGTTAGAAAAACTCAAAAATATTCTCATACAAACAATATTATGCCTAATTTAATGCATCGAAATAGTTACATGAAAATTTAAACATATTTTTCCAAATTAATATACAATATTCTGAATTAATATAGAATTTTCTGCAAATTGTTTACAGTAGTAGAAGTTTTATATAACCGCACCCTTCTATGCAATTATATACAATAATTGCTGCCATATATGCGACTATATTTAGCATTTGTAGACAAATCTGCAATTATTGCAAACCAGCATTGTGGTACAATTTTTGCAGTCAAATCTGCTAATATTGGAAATAAATGCATAAAACACTGCAAACATATTGTTGACATTTACAGTGAAACATCTAATTATACAAACAAAAATGCAAAAAATATTCAGCAAATATTTTCTCATCTATATGCAGACATGTTGATTATTTCTAGTTATATGCAATTTTATTGAAAATTTGCAGACATATATACAATTATTATGAATAGTTGCATACATCTTTGCAATTACTATTAACAATTGCATTTTTAAATGCATTTCACTTATGAAGTTATGAATTGCATCATTTTTAAATGCATATCTAATATACATCTTAAAATTACAACTGTTATATGCAAATTTTAACTACATATGAAATATGCAGTTAAAACATACAATTAAATGATACAAATTTTAAGTGCATTTCCCTTACGAAGTTAAAATGTCATAAGATTTTTATTGTACTTGCAGACATATATGCAATTATTATGAATAGTTGCATACATGTTTACAATTATTTATGACAATTGTATTTTTAACTGCATTTCACTTATGCAGTTATAAATTGCACCATTTTTAACTGCATATCTGTTATGCAGCGAAAAATAGCACATGTTAAATGCAATTTTTAACTGCATATAACATATGCAGTTAAAACATACACTTGAATCATGCAAATTTTGAAGTGCATTTCACTTATGTAGTTAAAAATTCATAAGATTCTTATTATACTTGCATACATATCTAATATAAAGTTATGAATTGTATTAAGTTTAACTGCATATATCGTATGTAGTTTAAAATTGCAGCTGTTAAATATGTTTTTAATTGCATACTTGATATGCAGTTAATAAATACAACTGTTAAATGCAAATTTTAACTGCATTTTACATATGCAGTTAAAAACTAAAAAGATCAACTGCATTTTACATATGCAAATTGTAACTGCATTTTACATATGCAGTTATCAACACACATAAAATTATACAATAAATTTTGATAACTGCTGAAAAATACACATTTATTTAGATAACTAAAGATTTTGATAAACACGGCCATAGACGCAATTACTTACAATAATTGCAGCAGAGTCTGCAGTTATTTTACTTAACTGCATACAACTCTGCATTTACATACAAGATTAAAAATAAAATTTCTTTGAACAAAAAACATCATATTATTCGAATTACTTAATATAACTTATACTTGATATGCATAATTATACAAAAAACTTTGCTAAATTATCAAAAAATTGAAAAAAACAATAATACAAAGTCGATTGAAAATTAAATCAAGCGTTTACCTGCAAGATGATAAAGCCATAATGAATCGCAAAAAAAATCGAATGGTAGATTGAATTAAATCTGATTTCCCTACGAAGATTTCAAATCTTGATCGCCAATACAATCACACGATAATAGTCGACATGAAATAAATGAGGGTAATTAGGGAAACAAAATATTATAAAAAAAATAGGGATCAGATTTACAAGTTTAAAACGGAATGAGTTTTGGACTATTAAATTTGATTTTAGGGACGTGGGCCTAATTTTCACCAAATTTTTAGTATATGTACCTGTTTGTTTCTTTTCTTTTTTTGGATTGTATATTTATAGCTTGTGGGATGCTTGTTTGTGTATTTTTTCTTTTAGACTGTACGTGCATGCTAGTTGTTCACATAGGGGTGCTTGTTTGTTGTTTATTGGTTAGTCACTATTTTGTGTGTCAATTTATCACTAGTTTGTTGTATAATCCATTTGATTGTCTTATGTTAGATATTTAATTTATAAGCTTTAGTGTCCTTTACATTGTGTTAATTATAATTGTTGCTTGTCCTATGTCATTTATTTTTAGATTAGTATTACTTTATTGTAACGACCCGCTATTTCGAACCATTCGCATCCACACATGTCGGACTTGAATTGCTCAAAACAACAGATTGTTAATTTTATATTTGGCAAAACTCAGCATATACAGTAAATAAATCAATCACAGAATCATAGACACGGAATAATATAACAATAAGCAGTGGAATAGATAAATAGTAGTTCATGAAGCTACTATAAAACATCAGAGTCTAAAACAAAATACAACAGAATGTAAAATACAAATGAATCTCTAATACAAATAGATGACATTTCTGAACAAATCAATTGGAAAAGCTGAATAGATAAGATAGATCTTCAAGCAAAGCTCCAATCTCCAAAGGTGAGTCTCAAATGTAGTGACCCTCAGTCTGACCCGAGCATAAAGCAAAATACAAACACTCAAGTCAGGGTTAACATTCTTATATTAATAAATTCAACTCAAGTGAAATGTCAACTGGAATACAAGTAACTTAAAGGATAGTTGGGATTTCCATCCTCTAAGGATCCATGGAACTATCTACTATGTAGTAGTATACGCTATTATAATATGTCTATCAGTAAAGTAAAAGTATTAAAATAGCGTTAAGGCGTTACCCATATCCCCCTTAACACATTTTTATATATTTCCATAGTCTATACAGTACCGTAATTCCTCCGTAAACTGGAGGGCTATCAGAGGGCACTCCATAGGTATGGTACAAACCAAACTCGTAGAAGGCACGCTATGGCATGTGAACACGGCACTCGAGGCAATGCCAGGGTAGATATACCAATTGCACTCCCGGACTGGTGGTAACGCATAGCAGCTACTACCGCCCACCTCAGACACACTCCCATAATCAAAATCGAGGGATGGCCACCAAATCAATCACAAAGTCAAAATATAGTATCGAAGAAATGTGCCCGATACGAGGAATGACCTCACTTGGCCTGGTGTAGCTCCTGTTTTAGTCACATCTAAGCTGACTCAAGGGAGTCAGGGTCACGTCATACCTCATACAAAAATCGTTCGCCAAACCATCCTACTTCGTTCTGGAATTTCAACCACGTACATAGTTGTTAAAGTGGTTTTCGGTATTGGCAGAGAGTATGACAATATCCGATCCCGGTCTCTTTAACAACCAACCGCTTATTTTCGTGGTCATTTCATTTCAAATAGTTCATACTTCATACCAAAATATCATATTCATTTCAAACCCATATCAATTCGATACCATTATTCACTTTAAATAATATTCATTTCCAGAATTGTAACACTTTCAAAAATATAACACTTTCGAAATTATAACACTTCCGAGATCATGACACTTTGGACTTAAACAGTTTAGATATTGAAAATAGTATATATATTAAAAATAGTTATAAATTAAAATAGTTTATATATTAAAATAATTTATATATTAAAATAGTTATAAATTAAAATTGTTTATATATTAAAAATACTTTATATAATAAAAATAGTTTCCTCCAATTTCATAAATTGATTCAAATCAGCTTAAATTCCAAAATTCAATTTATATCAATCCCTACTCAACGCTTTCAATTTAAAAGGTTAAAGATTCAATTCAAATTCTAAATAAACCATTTCAATCTTTATCAATTTCAAATCTAGGTTTGAACTATCTCTTCAATTCCAATAAGATTCAAAGTTTAAATATTCAAACATTTTCAATATAAGTTTCATTTATATTTCAACAGTTAACTTTTAATTTTATTCAAATTGGAAAATATTCACCTAAATCATTTCAATAACAATTAAATAAAATCTCAATTTATAAATTTAAATCAATATTTAATATTCGATCTCAATTTTATTTAAAGTCAACCTTAATTTATTCTTCCCAACCTCTATTATTAATGTTATAAAAAATCTATTTTAAAATATTAATATAAATTTAAATAAATGCTTAAACATATTATATATTAATTAGATTAAATTTTATTAAATTAAATCTTATTATTAAATTTATTTTATATGAAATCTAGTTTTATATGTTTTAAAATAATAAAATTTATAAGTAAAATCTAAAGTTTTATATTTTCCAAAACTAACTTATAAATTAAAATTTCCAAAACATATTATTTTAAAAATATAAATTTTATACATATATAAAAAAATAGCATTTATATATTAAACTTTAAAATCAATATTCAATAAAACCCATATATTTCCTTTCAAACTTTGGAAATCATTTCAAAATATAGACCAACGGTGTCCGTATATAATTTTCTATCCTATGGTCAAGTGATACAGGTATTTATCATTTCAATCCTTAATTTAAATATCTACGGGTATATATCATTTCAACCCGCAATCCCAAAATTTAAAATCAATGAAAATCGCTTGGGTTTATCATTTCAACCCATAACGATTTCCCCTAGTCTAGAATATCGTTCGGGTATGTATCATTTCAACCCATATGGAATTCTAACTAACAGGGAACTTGCAGAGTGAGAACAATATGATAATAATATAATATATCGACAACAGGCATATATCATCAGTGATAAATTAAATAAAATATATACAACAGGATATGGTGTCATATATCACAGGTGAACAGTTGCAGACAATGGCATATTATATTTAACAATTAAATAACTAGCAATTCATATTTAACAGCATATTTCAATTATCGTTTCATGTGAAATCAAATTTACTAACTATAAGAATGTTAATCGTGAGTGATTGCTCACCTTTCGGGGCTTAGAGAACGACGATAGCGAAGATGGTGACATGGACATGCACACGGATACAGACACGAGCAAATCAAAAAGATGCTGCGACCAAATTGGACATCGGTGAGACAAAAGCAAGGCACGATGAAACTGGATTTGATGAAGATCAATTATATATGTGAACTTATATATTTATAAACTATCTATATACATCAAATCATATTTTAATTTAAACACATATTTAAATTTAACATAAAACCCATAAGTTATACTTGAAAATCACTCATTATATGCTTATAAATATAGACTAATATAAGGGCTTATATACATATTATATTTAAAATCAATATTATAAAACCAATATAAACTCATTTATTACAATACACACACACACACTCAAACAGATCATAAGTACACTTATATAAATTTATATATACAACTAACTAGATTATGTACAACCTATATAAATCTATACATAAACAACAAATGATATATAACTTATATATAACTCAACAGATCATTTATAAACTTATGTAAACTATATTGTGAACAAACATCTATATATACTTATATAAATTCATATATATAAACAAACAGATTTGTATATTACTTATATAACTTAGATCAGATGTATATAACTAATATAACCTATACATTATATACAACCTTATATAGATTTATATATATATATATATATATATAAAATTTTAGAAATCAATATGTATACATGCAGACTGTATTTACAAACAAATATACATGTAGGCTAAAAATCTATGCAGACTACACATATGCAAACAACAAGGAAAAATATTGTATATACAGGCTAATATATAGGTTAACCTATATGTAGACTATACTACATGCAGATTATATGTATACACTATGCATCTCTACAACATATATATACCGACATATTATAAACTACATATGTATACTGACAGATTATAAAACCTATATAAACTAACATATTATATAATTTATATAAACCAACATACTATAACTATAAATATATATATGTATAATATATACCTTATACAAAAGGTGCTGCTATGATTTTCATGTGGTAGGGGCTGCAAGCAAGGAGGAGCTAAGGTAGAAGGCAGCATACGAAGCTATGTGGTTGGGCTTGTCGAGTGAAGAGGCGGATACAGGTCGAGCTTGGGGCAGGCCGTGGAGGAGTTGTGGGGAAGGACTGCTCGGAGTGTGATGTGGGGTTTGGAAATTTGGAGGGGTTTTAGCTGTGCTTGGTCGTTGTGTGGTCGGAGGAAGGTGGAGGAGCAAATGGTGGTGGAGTCGAAGTGGTGGAAGGCCGAAGCTGCTTGGGTGGGTGAATGAAGGGTTGCTGTGGCATGATGGTGGCAATCGATTGTTGGATTTGCGTTGAATGGAGGGGACGTGGCAGTGGGTCGGTGTGGCTTGCAAAGGCGGTGGAAGAGGCTAAACGACAGATGGTTGCAGGGTGAAACAAAGGAGGGGTAAGGCCGGATCTGTTGGAGTTATGGTGGTAGCGGGTCGGCAACTAGAGGAGAAGGTGGAGGCAAAATAAGTAGATGCTTGCTGTGGCGTGAGTGTTCAAGCGGAGGAAGGAAATCTGGAGGGGAAGAGACATGCATGCGAATGGAAGGGAAGGAGCAGATCTAATTTCGAATGCAAATATATAATATTATCATTTTCTTCTTCCATCAAAAATGAACGGATAAAAAAAATAAACGAACCGAAATAAATATAAAATAGTGGGAATAGTGACAGTCATAGGGTTGCATTCTTGGATTACTAAAAAGTTGTGGCTGTTAGATTTCTCACGGTGGTCAATTGAAAGGACGTAGGAAATCAAAAGATTCAAAACGGATACCGATACGGTTCACTGTTTTACTGATTTCTTCGAGCATCGGACTCCAAAACACACAAATGAATATACTATGGTGATCAACACGACGAGATGAACAGAATGGTATACAAATATGAGTGATATGATCATCCTATCAAAACTCGAATTTTCGTTGCCGAAAATGCTACTAAAATGCCGAAAATAAGATAAATGGAGCAATAGTAGTCCAAATTTGACGAAACGAACACGTCTCACTCAGAAAATGATTTACATTTTTACTATATAAAAAATATATTCATATTTCAATAATATTTTATTTACATCAATTTTAACCGATTTAAATTGAAATTGAAATTACACAACAGAAGTAACATTCATATTTACCAGTAAAAATCTACCAGTTGCTATGTTTAAACAAACGCATACTAAATATCAAAATTTTCATTTCAAAATTTTATTGTTTAATTTCAAGCAAAATTTCAGTTAATTACGTTATGAAAACCGTTAAAATTTACGGGTCGTTACATTTATTTTACATATGTATGTATATAGATTAGATCCAATAATGATGGTTCACTGTCGTCCATTGGGACGTGATGCTGTTAAGGTTTGGGTTGAAACAGTGAAAGTTCCGAATGTAGAGCTATGGAGACCCACATCAAAGTTGACGTACATGGAGGATGCCTTTAGCGTTACCTTAGCCTGGCCAATTGGAAAAGTGATTAAGGAAACACAATGAAAGGTATGCAATTCTGTATGCAATTGAAATATTTTGGTTCCTATCAGTTTATGTCATAATATTGCTTTAAAATATTATGAAGTCATTAAATTGAATGTTCGAAAATGAGATGAGTATGAACTTAGGCTATACTGTATTAAGGTAAATGATTTTCTAACAGTATATGTAGGCAATGTTTGAAAACATAATTTTGATAGAAAAAAATTCTTTTAAGTGTAGGAATACACTGAAAAGTTGATTAAAAATAACATAATGTTGTAAAATTTAAGTAACATATGGTTACAACTTATATATATAGTTAATGGTAGAGGTATAGAGTGCATAATGGATACTTACCTTATAATCGGCCGTGATTAGCTTAGAAATTGTAAGAAATGATCCTATTGGATGTCATTTGTTCCTTCAACATCTGGATATGAAAATAAGTGGAAAATCATGGTACTAATTAACAAAGAAACATAAAAAGTTTATATGACGGGTCAGAAATAGAAACACACTTAAGATACTGAATTAATACTATGTAAAAGCATATATTAAAGTTCAGGGGTTGGTTTGGAGTTGTAGAAGTTGGTGACAGTCGAAGTTTTTTTAGTAATTGATTGCTAAGTGGAGTGTATGAGGATTGTGGTTTGAAGGAAGGGAAGATAGGTGAGGTCGCGAGTTGTGAAAGTGGCTATTAGGTTACGATTGTATTAATGGCAGAAAGGTGATTGGGTCTATGATGATACAGAAGTATGGTGGGAGGAGGTGGTGAAGAGCAATTTGATGTTTTTTGTGAGTCGAGGAAGAGGAAGTATTTTGTTGTATATGTTTGTGGTGGAATGATGGTTGTCGATAGTGGTGGGGGTGTTGAAGGTGATTGTTTTAGGTTGTAGAAGTGCTCGGAGAGGATTTATGTATGTTCGAGTCATGTTGCAGCTAAGTTGGGTTTGAAAGTTACAGTTATGTGCATTTCGCCTAGTAAGGTAATGGAGCCAATTGAGTGATGGAGAGCTGACGCATCCTGTATGTGCAATGCCAGTTATTTCTTTGTTACCAAAGTGTTGTGAGCATACAACACACTACAACTCGACACATTGCAGATCAATTGGTATCAGATTATTCTATAGGATGTGAACTTCAACTTGGTATAGTATGTATGGACTGGGTTAGCATTCCCAAAGTTTATTTAGTCAAAAAGCATAGAATAGTGTAAAACGAGGGATTCGTTGATAATTTGATGTGTGCTTCCTCTTGAATTTTTGTTTTTCAAGTACAATTTGACATAATGTTATTCGATTATAACAACATTTTTTATTATGTATAGCCTAAAATTTAAAATTTTGAACTTCCTGAAACCTATTTGCTCGATTACCATAGTCAAGCAATATATGATTTCCCACTTACTTAATGCAGTCTGAAATGCTAGAGAATACTATTGGTCTGAACTCTGAAGTGTGTGCGCATATGTGAATTTCTGGGGATGTGATAAGATGCACAGTAATTAAGCTATATAAATAATTGTTTTTTGGCACAGCAAGCTCTATATATGACGGATTTAAGTCAGAAATAATTACAAATACCCCGGTTATCTATTACTAATTCTTAGTTAATTTATGCACTTTCATCATGATGTACTTAATGCCAAGCTTAATTGATATCAGAACTTCCAAAATTACACAAAATTTATAGTTCAGGATTATGTGTATAATAGGTACTAATTTTGATATGCACCATAACACTACAAGAAAATGTGTCTTTGGTTGCACTTATTGGCTGCGTTTAAATGTAAGTGCAACCACTGTTATTTTTTCTCTTCTTCGCTTATATTTTATCATTTTCATCGCTACAAAAATTTACCGCCCTTCCCCGCCTAAAATAATTCGCGTGTTATGTTTTGCCTCTCAAATTCCCAACTCCGTTCTTTTTTTTTTCATTTCACTTAAAAATTCGACTTACCCCGCGTTTCCTCCATCGTCGCCTTACTCCTCTCCAATTCATCAATCTTTTCTCTATATAAATCTTAAGTTCCATCCACTCCTCCTTAATCTCACCCCTCATTTCTGCATAAACCCTAAATAAGCATTCAGAACAAATAGAGGCTCGCAAAAACCCTTATTTAGCCGAGGTATTTAATTTATTTTTGCTGTTATTTTATATATTTTAGTAAATGTTTCCTCAACTTTAGTAGATGATTAATCGTGAATAATATCTTTTGTTGGTTCCATTGCTATTGGATAATTCATGTTTTCATAATTTAATATGCATATGCTATTAAACCGTGTATATTTTCTTAATCTGAAATTGTCATTTTATTTAGGTATATCTGTTGTTAATTTTATTTAGCTATTAGCAAAGATAGAATAAATAGAGATGATTGATGGTTGCTCATAATTTAGACTTTTGAATTTATGAACCTATGCCCACACTTTAGACTTTTGAATTTATGAACCTATGCCTGCACTTTAGCCTTTGAAATTGTCAGCCTGCACTTTAGCCTTTGAAATTGCCAACTTTCTTACAAAGCCAAACGACTGACTGAGTATCCCCTCATTAAGATTTCATTTCAGCTGAGAAATATGAATGAATCTTCATGCTATATTTACTTAAGAGTCATCATTTGAGGTACTGCAATAATTAAGGAAACCTGTTATATAAGGGCCTGTTATATAAGGGATTGAAATGAAAAGTAGGATTTAGTTTTCATATAGAACATGGAACAAAAGCTTGCCCACTAATATCAGTTTCCATCAGTTTTATGTTTTGTATACAAGCCTTACCTAATAACCAACGATTAGATTGGTTGTCACCCATCTGGCTCACCCCTACCCTTGAATAGTTCATTTCAGTTACTTATATAATTACTTCATATGTCCATCTATCAGGAATCAAATTATATAATAGGATGTGCAAATATCCAATCATTAATAAGGTTAGAAATCCCTTTTATCACTTGAAGCTTGTGTTGTTGGATACGTGTTCTGTTAAATGTCTAAATAAGCAGAGTTCTGTTTATATGAGTATTTTAAAAAAAAATTACTTGTTTAATCTAAAATGAATGTTACAGAACTTTTGTTTATATCAGGATACACATGTTTAGCTACCCACCAACCTATGTTAAGGGGATATACCAATACAGTTAGCAACCATAAAATATTTATTTACTACTATTTACTTCATATCACACATTTCCTAAAATGCACTCACATAATCTATGACAATGTGTTCTATTCTTCTGTTTTATCTTTCAGCCTAATTGTGAAAAAATACACTGGAAATCAAATTAGATCATACCCGATCAATTTAAAATCACATATTTGGAAAGCTAAATATGATGAATAGATGATATCATTAATATTTTTTGTAATAATCTATGCGCCACAACAATTTTGAACTAGATCATAACTTGTATTTGGAATAGTATTATTAAGATGAACAGGCTACTAAATTATCAAGATAGAGACAATATGAAGCTTTCAGCACAACGAAATGATCCGAAATTGTCATTTCTCTATTACAAAACTTTACTACTTAATAGGCATTATCCGATGTCCACCTATGCTACATTCGTACACAAAATGATTGAGAAAGTTCAAATTCCAGTCTTACATAGAATTGAGATATTTGGCATGCCAGTGCTGATAAAAAAATATGAACGAATACTATACGGAATGATTGACAAAGTTGAAATGGCAGCCCAATACATATAGATAGATATACGTGTCCAGATCAACTGATGTACACTGTTTACTTCATTTTTAATTCTAAGGAAAGCATATGTGTTCATTAATGTATGATTTTGAACATTCTATTACAGTATTCTTTACCAGAGTTGGCAATATCATTATATATCATGTATCACACCATGTTTTTTTATTTGCATCAAATTGTGTCAACTTTTAATTAACAGTTTTGTCCTACTTTTGCTTAATTTTTTGTTTTTGAGCTGGGGTTAGGATAACCGTATCCTTCTTTGACCAAACTTCACTCTTGTTACTATCTTACTATCTCTATTATTAAACAGAAAAATGAGCCTTTTCTGATTACTTGCCCTCCCAAATAATATCTGTTATCTCTATTATTAAAGGTAAAATACTGTTCCATAACACATTGACTCTTATAGCTCTTTAAAAGAGAATATTACTCCGTCATTTTTCCCATTTTATTTCCTTGTGTTTATACTGTCATGAACTGAACCAACCATCATAACCCCATTACATCTGAATTTTAAGTATGCACAATTTTATACAATATAGGGATGTTCTTTTGCTTACCAAGGTTACCTTAGCAAAATACTATTTAGAGCAACTCCAATGCTACCATGAAATAACATAGCATTGATCCTACATGACATCTAACATACTCATACCTCCATTCTCTTATGCAGCAGCAATCTGATTAGTTCATCCATTTATTAGAACAATGATACCCACTTGCTACCTTGATTTAGGTATTTTGTGAGTATTAATACTCACATTATATTAGGATCGCTCTTACACAAAGATGGGTACATATCATACTTTGAACATTTCCCCTAAAGCCACATGTTAGTTTTTTTAGGAAAAAAACCGCCTCAAAATAACTTATGTAAATTAACAACAAGAAATTGGAATGAAGAATTTTTTAGCTCAAGGTAATAAGTTTTCATGACAAACACCTCATAATAATTAGTTCAGGAAATTATTGTCAAGGACAAAATTTCTCAGCGTTTTAGCCTCAAACGATAAAAGAAATTATAATATTTATGAAGGTATGTGTTAATTACATGTATATGTACAGGTAATTGGTAGGAGGAACAGATTCTATAATGGGGAAGACGGTATTTGCTGTATCACACGATGGTGGTGGCAACTATGATAGGGGCAGGAGTTCATATATCTAGAGGGCAGGAGTTCACATTTCAGGTTTATCTTCACTGCCTATATTTATGAATACTTGTTATGTTTGTGTAGTTACTATATTTCTGTTAGACAGTTGGATAATTTTTTCCTAAAAAGTTTATTGGATATGCTGTCTATTTCACTTTGTTATTGATACTTACGTGCTATACACATGAATAATTAATATGTATGTTTTTAGTTGTTTATTATTTGAATTTCAGATAGTTATGATCACCTTTTATAGTTATCTAATACAAACTATTATTTGTATCTATATCAGGAAAGATGAGTTGTAGAACTATAGACAAAAAGCCAGTTACCAACTTATCACATTTTTTATTAAAAAATAGAATCACTTACAAACCAGGTTTATTTTGTCTTCATGGTCGTATTAGACTTCATTGTGTAACAAGAATGCACTCGTAATTGCATCCTGTTATAAGCTAGTGCAATTTGACAACAAACCCAGATTATTGGAAATTGGAAGTAGCGTTAAGTTGACAAATTGATTATGATGAAAACAATAATGACAAGTTAAACCATGTACACGAAGTAGTTCAACTTCAATTATCATAGTACTAGAGAAAACAGAATCCTTAGGACTAGCCTGTCCAAACAATGTATTATCTACTGCAATTGTTAAGTCACAAACCATATGCAATGTATGACTGCCACGAATAGCAAAGCCTGCTAACTGAATAGAATAAGAAATATGCCAAATCACATAGAGAGTACAGTACATCAGTGAGTGCCAGCATACTATAAGATGAGCATTATACCATTGCTATAACTGGCTTTGGAAGGTGACAAATTTGTACCTAAGGAAGAGAATTAAATTATGTCAGCCTTTCTTAAGTTACAAAAAAAATCAACAATCACTGCAATCCTTGTCCAATAGCAACACAAAAAGGTTGTTGTAACTATGATACTTGATAACTTGAATTTAAATGTTCATTATTTCACTATATATTCTTCTCAATACAATAGAAAATCTGAATACTGCTTCTACATGAGAGTATCCATTTGTCATCTGGAATCATGAAAATTGTTTGTTTGTTTTAGCCTGACATGAAAGCACTCTAAACGTACACTCCACTATGCAGTAAAGGTGGCATTGCCCCTACACTATGGAGCAGCCATGTGCTGCTGCTATTGTATACAACAGCACATGCTATTATACACAACATACGAATTTCCTTAATAATTTGGCCTACCTGCTACTCCTTTTACTTATGTAAATTGTGAGTTTGCTGAGATTTGAGATTCCTTAATAATTTTCATGAGTTTGGAGGAAGAGGTTGTTATGACGTGAGAAACTAAGGAACTAAGTAAAGGGTAGTCTTAAGGGAGGAGATTGAGTATGTAGGAAAAAAAAGGTCACACAAAATCATGAAAATTTAGAAATCATTTTCATAAGTAAAAGGAGTAGCAGCACAAGGCAGAGGGGAGTGCAGGGTTACCCTGAAGCAAAGGTTGTAGCTAGGTGTGGTAGAGGCAATGAGTTTAAGGGCAACAGGTTTTTTTTGTTTTTTTTTCTGGTGAATGTTGGCTGTGAAGGTGATTGTAGTGTTTGGTAGTGAAAGGAATGGAATGAAAGGTGTGTGGTGTTGAAGATGGTCGAGGCAGCGGAAGGAGTTGTGATATGAGGGGAGGAGTGGGAGAGGTCTGTTGGAGTTTGATAGAGTCTGGTGGATGACGAATAGAAGAAGTTTTGGATGGTAAGGGGGAATTGCTGTTGAAATAATAGGGGAAGGTTGGTTTGTTGTGAAGCTTGGTGTTTTGTAGGCTGTTATGGAGTAGTTGTGGATTATAGAGGCTGAAGTCGGTGGTTTGAAATGAAAATGAAAGAGTGGTTGATGCAGGGTGGATTGAATGAGGATAAACAGTTGGGGTAGTTAGTTGTTAATGAAGGCCGGAGTGGGTTTCGGTTGGAGAAGCAGGTTTAAGGTGATGTAGAGGTTGTTGGGGGTGAATTGTGTGATGAAGGCAGAGGGGCTTGGACTTTGTTTGTGGTTGTAGGGTTAGAAGGTTGGTGTGAGTAATTTCAAGGCCATAGTACTGAATACACAATCTGCACATAGAATGAAATCCAGTCAGACTTCTAACCCAGTTTTGATCCGAATATTTGTGTAAATTAAAAATTGTGTATTCGTTGGGGAACTATATAGGATGCATATAAAAATAGATTTTTTTTGTTAATATGTGTTAATATAGAATATCGAGTTATAGATTACATGATTTTCATATATACATATATATATATACATATATATATATACATATATATACATATATATATATATATTGTTGATTGTTAAACTCGTTTACAGGTAATTAGCTATTTCGAAGCGAAGACTGTCGACAACAAAGAACTATTGGTAATCAAGCAACGAACATGAATTTAATTTTTATATATTTTGTCGTATTTTGTTAGTACCATTTGTGGAAACTTGTCTGTGAATTCTTGTAGTATGTGACTTATTTTGTTGAAAAACTACTATCGAATTGATTATGGATATTATATTTGATTGTGAGATTAGCATGTTTTTGCAATTATTTGAATATGATGATCATATAATTGATTGTTTGTCTATGCTAATTATGTGATTTAATTGTTTGTTTGAATATATGAAAATTATGCGATTGATCGTTCGTTTTAATATAAATAGTATATAAGCGATTGCTGGAAATGGTATAAACCATCAATCGTAAATAGTAGCATTTAAAATATGCTACCAAACAACCAATAACTTTTAGTAGCATTTCAGAAATGCTACAGAAACAAATGTAAACTAATATAAAAATTATACAGTTGCATTTTAAAAACGCTACTGAAAATCAAAAAAAGCATATAAACAAAAAATGCAACCAAAAAATGAAGACTTATGGTAGCGTTTTTTAACCCTGTAGAAAAAATCTATAGCTGCATTTAAAAGTGACTTTTGATAGCGTTTTTTAAATACTACAGAAAATACCTATAGTTGCATTTAAAAGTGACTTTTGGTAGCGTTTACTACAACGCAACAAAAAGTTTTAGACTTTTAGTTGCATGTCGTATAGCAGCGTTCTCTAAAACGCTACCATAAGTTATGGTAGCGTTTTTTCAACGCTACCAAAAGTCTTTTCTGGTGTAGTTATGGTAGCGTTTTGGTGCACCTTTTCAGTTCTGTATGTTTGAGCAGAAAACTATGAGCATGTGAACAATGCAAAGATGATAATTGATACCACTGGTCCATAATTTAAGCTTGACCTTAAAATATCATAGTACTGTTTGTAGACGAGCATGTGAACTATTATATGGTCGTTGTCATATTTTAACCCCTCTTACAATATTCATATGGTTACTGTCTGGCATGCCCTTCATATTATTTTTATCACTGAATGCATGCCATTTGTATTTGACCTATTATATTTTGGTTGTGTTATGCAAATAATGACTAGCTGCTAATATTTTGGATGAAGCTTTAGGTATCACATTTGCAATATCACATTACACATTGGCAATATCACATTTGGATAAAGTTTCAGTATTGATTAGAAGTTGCTAATTGTTGGTTATTATTTGTCTAAAGGTAGATCAACGTTTCTAAAGAAATGAGCAGCAGCAGCACTAGTTGTTTATTAGGTAGTTCGGTTGTTTATTGTACTTGCTTAGCACAACTGTTTATGGTACTTTAGCTGCAGCACTGTTTATGGTAGTTTGGTTGTGTAACTATATGTATGGTTAACTTCTTGTCTTGAAACTACTGTTTGGTTATGAACTAGTTGTGTTTATGTTAGTGCAGTTTTATGTATTTTGTGGTTCTTTGAATGTGTTTATGTTTGAATGTGTGTGTTTATATATTTTGTGGTTGTTGAATGTGTTTATGTTTAACTGTGTATGTGATTATGCATATATTATAATATAAGCTATGAACAAATTGAATTGGAGGGCAGAAGATTTGTAGTAGCGTTTAGAAAACGGGTGAAAACATGGCAAAATCCAAAAGATATGATTGCGAAATAATAACGCTACAGAAGTATCAAGTGGCAAAACAGAAACATATGGTGGCAAACAAAATTAATACGGTAGCGTTTAATAAATGCAGCTGTAGGGTTTGGCTATAAGTTGCGCCCTAAATTACAGCGTTTAGAAAATGCTAAAAAATTGTTTACGATAAAACAACGGTTTTTAGTGGCATTTAAGCAACATTGCAATAAATTTTATTAGCAGTGTTTTTGAAACACGGCAATAAAGATATTTATAGTGGCGTTTACATAAATGCAATTAAAAATCATGTAATTTTAGTTGCAGGCTTTATCACGACGTTTATCAAAACGCTGCCGTAAGTTTTGGTAGCGTTTTTTGTGCGCTACCAAAAATAAAATTTCTTGTAGTGTTCTGAATGCTTTATGCGATCTTAGTGTAACGACCCGTAATTTTAGATAATTAAAAATTTGTTAATTTAATAAAGTTGTGTGATTTAATGTTGGAAGAAATAAAAATCTGTGATTTAATAATGAAAATATAACTGGAATGCAATATAATAGTATTAAATTAAGGTAATTTATAACTGCTTTAAATATAATTCCAAATTAATTAAAATGATTAAGAGTTATAATTGATATAGATTGTAAATAAATTATAGTAATGTATGTATTAATTGATAATTGGATTAAAGGAGTAATTGATAATTCAAGGATGTATTAATCAATTAAATAATGCATAATAAATAGAAATTAGATAGAATTAGTATAGTGTAAGCTGTTATAATAATTTTTTGTAAATAATAAACTTACAAATGTTATTAAATGTAGAAATGGTGACAATTGTTATTTGTTACCAATTTATTTGATCAATTACAAATAAATGTAAATAAATGTACATTAATGTGAGTTAAGACAATAACTACAAATTATGAATGTAATAAAATGTATAGAAATATTAATTTTATTCACAAGGAAATAACTGATTTATTAAAAGAGTGAAACCAAAGATAAATAAATTTATTGGGATTTTAAATTATAATAAAATTGACCAATTCAATGTAATTGAAATATTGCAACTAATATGGTAAAAGATGATGATTGTAGAATATTAGTGTAATATTAGTGAAATAAAATATAAATAAATGTTAACTAGGTCTATAAGTAATAACTGATTGAATTAAAAGATGGAATCAAATTAAATCAAATTTATTGGAATTAAATTATAATTAATTGGAATTAATTCTAGTTGAAATTGAACACTGTAATTAGTAAAATAATTGACATTGGATTGATATGTTGATTTGTTTTAAATTGTTATAAATGTCTAAGCAATCAAAAATGATGCAAATTGAAGTTATAACCTAAATGGAAATTCGAAACAATTTTGGAAGTGAAATCGAGAGATTGAGGCGAAAATGATTTTGAAGTAGAATAGCGTATTTTGAGTAAATATGATGATTTCGAAATGGATTTGATTTTGAGGCGAATATGATATTTTGATACCAAGTACGAACTGTTTTCGAAATGTAAAAGTACCTACCGGTGTGTAAAACGACGTTTGGTTGTTGAAGAAATCAGGGCCTCTTATTAGCATACTCTTTGTCAATATTTGAACCACTTTAACAACTGTGTACATGGAGGAGACTCCAGAACGAAGTGGTTGGATTTGGCGTTGTTTGCTGGATTTCAAGAAAGAGAACGATGATGGATAGACCCCGACACTGGTGCCAATTTGAAATGACTAAAACATGACGGCTTGATAGGGCCAAGTGGGCTAATTACTCCAAGCGGACATTCGTTCTTTGATTTTCTTGGACTCGGTCCATATTATTACTCTTGTTGTTGGTTTCGATTGTTGCACATTGAATTGGGATAGGCTCCCTTTGACTTGATATGGGATGGATTGACGTGGTGGGTGGTCATTGCTATGATGTGTTACCACCAGCTCTGCGACCCGAACTGGTAGTATCCTACCTTGGGCATTGCCTCACGTGCCTTGTCATAATTTTATCCCTATACAAGACCCCTAAGATTTTGGTTTAGTGTTGTCGTATCATGGCGCATCCCTATCCACCGACGGTTTACTGGTGTTTTATATGCAAACCGTACGATAATGCTTAAAAACGCATTAAGGGGGATCAATGTAAAGCCTTAATGCTAAGAAAGAAATTTATTTTACTAATTAGACATTATATATGTAGCATATTCTACTACATATAAATATTTTGGCGGATCCTTAAGAGATGGAAAATTCTATAACATCTCTTAAGTTATTGCACGCACGTTATACACTGGATAGAAGATGTGAAACCCCGTAAACATCTCTGACGCCACGACACTCCATAGGTACGGTATAAACCAAACTCGTGAGTGGGATACTCAGAGTGCGCTCCATAGGTACGGTATAAACCAAACTCGTAGTGGGCGCGATAAGGCATATGACAAGGCATGCGAGGCAATGCCAGGGTAGGATTCTACCATTTGCACTCCTGGACTGGTGGTAACGCATAGCAGCTACTACTGCCCACCTCGGAACACACTCCCATAATCAAATCGAGGGGTGGCCACCAAATCAATCACAAAGTACTAAATATGGTATCAAAGAAATGTGCCTGATCAGAGGAGCGACCTGACTTTGCCCGGTATAGCTCCTATTTTAGTCATATCAAGCTGACCCGAGGGGGTCAGGGCTGCTTTCATACCTCATACAGTAGCGTTCGCCAAACCATCCTACTTCATTCTAGATTCTCCACCACGTGCATAGTTGTTAAAGTGGTTTTCGATATTGGCAGAGAGTACGACAATATCCGATCCCGGTCTCTTTAACAACCAAACGCTTATTTCACACCGTGGTCATTTTCATTTCAAACAGTTCATAATTCATATCAAAATATCATATTCATTTCAAAATCATATCACTTTCGAAATCATATTCACTTTCGAAATCATATCACTTACGAAATCATATTCACTTCTAAAATAATAAGCACAAAATAGGTTAGACGATCATATCAAAGTATTCGCATTTAAATCCATTAAATCTAAATCATAATATTTCCAACTTAAACAGTTTGAATATTGAAAGTAGTTTATATATTGGAATAATCATACATTAAAAATAGTTTATATTTAAAAATAGTTTATAGATTAAAATAGTATATATATTAAAAATAGTTTATATATTAAAATTAGTTTATATATTTAAAAGAGTTTATATCAAAAATAGTTTCAATTAGAATTGTTTCTTCAATTTCACAAATCAATTCAAATCGACTTTAGTTCCAAAATTCAATTCAAATCAATCTCAGTTCAAAATTTCCATTAAAAGGGTTAAAGATTCAATTCAAATTCTCATTAAAACCATTTCAATTTATATCGATTTCAAATCCAGGTTTGAACTACAAATTTAAACCACTTCAAATTCAATAGGTTTCAAAGTTTAAATATTCAAACAATTTATAATAACTCAATTTGATAAATTTCATTTATATTTCAAAATTCAACTTTAATTTTATTTTAATTTTAAAATATTCACTTAATCATTTTTAATAACATTTAAATAAAATCTCAAATTACAAATTTAAGTCAATATTAAATATTCAATTTCAATTTTATTTAAATTTGAAAATATTCATTTAATCACCTTTAATCAAAATCTAGTTATCAAGTTATAAAAATCATATCTTTAAAATCTCAAAATTTATAAGTTTCAAATTAATTTTTATTTAAATACAATTCTTAAACAAATAAAATTACAAATCATCTTTAATTTATCCTCCCAACCTTTATTTATTTAAGTTATTACCAAAAATCCATTTTAAAAATAATAACATAAATTCAAATAAACATTTAAACATATTATATATATAAGTTATTACAAAAATCTATTTTAAAATATTAATATAAATTGTAAATAAATACTTAAACATATTATATATATTAATTAAATTAAATTCTTATTAAATTTTATTATATTAATTATTATTAAATTTTATTATTATTAAATCTATTTTAAATCTTATTTTATATATTTTAAAAATAATAAAGCCATAAGTAAAATTTTATAATTTACATTTTAAAACTTAACTTATAATTTTAAAATTTCAAAAACATATAATTTTAAAAAATCTAAATTTTACACATATTAAAATTAAAATATCTTTGTATTATATTCTAAAATCAATACACATATATTTCTCCTTTCTAAAAATTTGGAATTCATCTAAAAATAGACCAACGGTGTCCGTATATAATTTTCTATCCTATGGTCAAGTGATATAGTTATTTATCATTTCAATCCGCAATAATTTAATATTTACGGGTATATATCATGTCAACCTGAAATTCCAAAATTTCAAAATCAATAAAATCGCTTAGGTTTATCATTTCAACCCATAACGATTTTCCATAATCTATAATATCTTTCGGGTATGTATCATTTCAACCCATAGGGATTTACTAACTAACAGGAAACTTGCAATGTGGTAACAACATATAAAATGAATATAATATCCAATCATCCAAATATCAATAATTAAACATCCATCACAATCATCATTCAAATCAACCAATAAATCACAACAAATAAACTGGTCATCATTATCAGGTTTTTAACTGGCAATTAATTTCAATATTAATTAAATGGCAATTAAATTCAAATAAACTCAAATTAAATTTAAATGACAATTTTAAATACCAAACAACAACCAATAAATTTATAATTACATCATAAATTTAATTTAACTAACATAGGATGATTTAGTAATTGTGAGTGGGTTAAAACACTCACCTTTGATTTCAAATCGATTTGAGATCCAAACAAAGCCTAAAAATCTAACAGTCTTAGAGTTCGATCAAACTAGTTCCAAACTGTCCGGAATTTCGATACGATCGCAACAGAGAAAACCACGCCTGAATCCGAGTTCGTATGCAAAAGTTATTAGGGTTAGAAGCTTAAATTTTAAAATTAAAAAATAAATAAAATATTCAGGTCAAAGTAATAATTTGTCTCATCTTCACAACCCTAACAGCATGTACACATAAAAGAACCCAAAACGCACGAGATAGCCGCCGTCACCTCAACCTTGCATGCGCCGCCATGACCCGCACTGCCACGCCATCCACGATCGTCGTTGCGTGCGCCACCTCCAGCCACACGTCCACACCACCTCGTGACCCCACAGAACCCACCAGTCGCCGTCCAAAACGAGCAGCCGCTGCCCCTTGCACGAAACCCAAATCGAGATTCCAAGTCGATATGACCATCACCTTCCCAAACGATCAACTACGATGAACTCCCAACGTCCATCTCCACACTGCAGCACCCTTTAATCGAGGCATCACCACCGATGATCAACCATCAAAATGAACGGTCGAGAATGTGTTTGTCATTTTCGGACAAACCAAAACTCGATTGCAAAAACGAACAGCAGATATAGATTGCGCTTGTCGAGAGCTTTCCAATAATATAAAATTTTCGATTGGATTTTGATTTGAAATTGAATTTGGGAATTAAGGTTTCTGCTATTGGGAAGGAAGGAGCAGATGGAGATAAGCAGTATGTACAAAAATTAAAAATGAGAACAACTAGGGTTTATAACATCCTATATATAGGTAAAGGTAGATAAAAACGAATGAACAGATCTAATTGGATTGAAACGATAACGACGACCCGAAAAGCCTGTTTGGTTTCCAAAATGAAAGTAGATCATCCAATATATCGAAATATAGGTTTTCGATAATTTCAAACTCAATGGAACCAGTTTCAAACCCTAATTCCATTGTATACAGAAGTTAGCTTTTAAAATCAGGTTATATTCATTTAAATTCTATTAATCAATTTCTACACGTTTCGAGCTCGAGCGATCAAACGATAAGTCTGATCGCTATGAAACTTAAAATCCTATAATAATTCACTGTTACAGATCCGATGAAACTTGTTTCGTCGAAATCCAAGATAGTGGCCAAAATGGCTAATTTTCACATTGATTTAATAAACTATTATTAAATTTGTTAAATCACTTTTAAATTCTAAATTTAAAAGTTAACAATTTATCATCCTTGATTTTATAGAAATTACTAATCCTTTAAAATAAATTTCCCTTGTCAAATTTAGTATTCAAATATTGCACAAATTACAGCGTTCAATTACAACTGTAATAAATTCAATTAATTATATTTTAAATCCAAATAAATTCTTTATTTCCATTTCCACTCTTATTATTAAATCAACTATCACCTTATGGATATAATTAACATTAGTATACATTTTATTACATTCATCATTTCACAATTATCAATCTTTACCATATTAATGATAATATTTCAATTTCATTAATTCCATAAATTACAATTTAATTCCCTGTTTGCAATTATAGTCAAATTAACTTTTAATTATTTAAATTGATTGAAATTACATTAAAATAGTTAAAAATTAAATTAAATCAACATTATTAATTTACATTCTAGTTATTTTTCTCATTAATAAATCACAAATTTTTAATTTCTCACAATATTAAATTTCAAAATCTTATTTAATGTAATATTATAATTATCGAAAATTACTAGTCGTTGCAATTATAAGTAAAATGGTTTTGGGTTGTAGTAAATAATGTTTAAGTAACATTTGTTTTTAACCTTTACATTATACTTAGGAAGACAATTAGATATTAAATAATGAATATTTTGAAGAAAACTATAAATGAAATGTTTTTGGGTTTGTAATGACATTGTTTGAGTAACAAGTATCTTTTACCCTTAAGTTTAATTAAATATTTTAAAGCAAGTTTTAAAGAAAATGGTTAAATGTGAAATGGATTTTGGGTTTGTTGTGATAATGTTTAAATAACACTTGTTTTAAACCTTAAGTATAGAATTAGATCTTTAATAATAGAATTTTAAAGATAATGTAACGACCCGTATTTTTATGGATCGAAACATCGTAAAACAGTTATCATTTGGTCGCATTGTTGATAAGTCGTCCATAGTCTAAGTCCTAGGTCGTATAGTAGTTAGGTCGGAGTAGACGACCTAAGAAAGTGGAGCGACCTAAGGATTTTGGGATAGGTCGTATAGGAGTTGGGTCGTATGGTGGCTTAGGTCGTGGGGTAGGTTAGGTCGGTTGGAGCGACCTATAGGAAGTTGGCGACCTAAGGTAGTGGACGACCTAAGAGTTAGCAACCTACAGGAAACAGCGACTTAAGAAGATAGCGACCTAAGGTTTGAGCGACTTAAGGAAAGGCAGCGACCTATAGGAGTTAGCGACCTAAGAGTTGGCGACCTAGGAAGTTAGCGACATATTAGTTAGCGAGTTAGCGACCTAGTGGTTAGCGACCTAAGGGTTAGCGAGTTAGCGTAGTTAGGTCGTTAGACGACCTAAGGAGTTAAGTCGTGAGCCTCTGTGTTGATTTAGGTCGTAGGCGACCTAAGTTAGTTAGGTCGTGAGCTTCTGTGTGTGTTAGGTCGTAGGTCGCGAGGAAGCGCGTGTGTGTTAGGTCGTAGAAGCGCGCATATGTTAGGTCGTTAGGTCGTATAAGCGCGCATGTGTTAGGTCGTAGGTCGCGTGGATGCGCAGATCTGGGTTAGGTCGTAGGTCGCGTAGAGGCTTGGGGTTGTTAGGTCGTGGGTTTTTAGGTCGTGGACGACCTAAGAGCGAACGACCTAAGGTGAAATCAGCCTATAAATAGGAGGGTTTTTCTTCATTTTTGGGATCCGGATTTCGAAGCGACGAAGTGCTGCCATTTTGAGAGCTCGACTTCTACACTTCTTCACTTCTTTTCTCCACTCTAATCTAGTGATTCCTTTCATCCAAATCGAAGATCAAATCAAAGATCCAAGAGCCTAGATGAAGATCTACATCCTTTGAAGAGAGATTTCATCGTTTAAAGCGGATTGGTGATATATCGAGTTAGATCCTTCGCTGTCTAGATCTGAAGTGTGTTGCTTTTGGGTTGTTTAGGTGACTCGGTGAGTGGTGATTATCTCTCACACGGATCCAAAGGAGTATATCGGATCGTTGGCTTGATTTTGTGTTAAAGTAGTGATTTCCATGCATTTTTGTAAACCTAAGTATAGATCTACTGTTAATGATGATTTGACATCCATTTTACTACATGTTAACCTATGCAAGTTCACTCATCAAGATTATAGAGCCACTGCTCATGTTTTCATGCTTGTTAGACTTTAGACTCTTTATTTACGAAATTGCCATTATTGTTATAATTGTTCATTAGATCATATTTGAATGCTTGATTACTTGGATTAATGTTTGACTTGATTGATTGCTATGAATTAGATAATTGATGATTTGATTTAGACCGAAGATGATTCAAAAGCTAAGGAAAAGGCTCTTGAATTGGAAAAGCTGCTTGTGGCATATGTGGCGGATGATGAAGCTCATATGGATAGATTTGATGATGATGTTGAGATGAAGCTTTGCTATGATAAGATGAGGTGAGGCATGATATGAGATAGCCTTGGTCTAATCCAGACAGGATCATTCCAAGCAGATTGATAACTCGGTGAAATGGTTCGAGTTTGAGGATAATGGTTTGCTCGAGAGGCGCTTGAGCTAGTATGGAAATAGTTGTCGAGGAGGATGACTAGAAGGCTGAGATTTCATCGTTGTTGAAGGTTCTAGCATGCTCAAAGCAAGAGTACGTTGGGCAGATTCGATAGTCCCTGAAGACTACTGATTGGTAGTCAAGTACTCTGGGCAGATTCGATAGTCCTAGGCACGGGTCACGACGACGTGCAGAGTTATGTCTAGAACCGGGGTTTCCATTAGCCCTTGATGGACGGATGAAAGAATGAGCCGGTCATTCAATTAACGATGATATCGAAGCAATGATAACAGTGATAGCCAGAGTCATGGATGTTTGGTTGTATCGTCATTCGGTCTCAAGAGCAGTGTTTTCTGGGTGCTTATCTGATCTTGGTTTAGGCCTTGGGGGTTTGTATTTGGAAAACATCGCCCTTGACTCGAGTGATAACTGCTTTACTTTAATATATATGCTTTGCTATGTTTGCTTCTGCTTAGTGTGTGTCTGGGGGCTATCACTGTAGAAAGAGGTGGAGTGGGAGGGTTGGATTCCTATTCCTTTTCCTTTATGCTCTTTTGGTATGTTGTTAGTTAATTTACCGCTAACTAAGACTGTTGTCTGACTCAAGGCTTTATGTTTTAATTCTTATTGCCTTGGGCTGTTCGTCCATTTTGGGACGGGCAGACTAGGTAGCAGGTGACAGGTGTTGTTTTTCTTTCCAATGATGCTGATGACGAAGACGAGCTAGAGGCTTGCATATTATTTTCTTACTATATGTACTGGATGTTCCGCTGCTTTGTATAAATCTCTGAGTGATATGTAGTGAGGCTTGATGTATTGGCTATTCAGATGTTTGTATTCAACTATTATGAAGTTTTATATGATGACATTCTATTCTGTAAAGCTTCAATATATATATTCTATTGTATTTTGTCCATGCGCTGTGAGTTATACGATAGATTCTGCTGTTTTTAACTTACCCTGACAATCGTCCATGGCTGCCTGGCACACTTTACAGCGCACTATGTCTAGGTTCGGTGCGGGGGTCGTGGGCGGTCATCACATTTGGTATCAGAGCTTTGGTTAATCGATTTTACCCAACGCTCGCTGAAGTAACTACGTATGAGAGACGTAATTGTATTTTGATGGATGATTACTATATATAATATAGTAGCTTAGAAATATGTGAGTCTTTTATGCAGTTGTTTCTCAACGAGTGCTAATCATTCCTTTTATAGATATTGAGAATGAGTCGAAGAGGGAGACCAGCTGCTAGGGAAGGCCGTGCTATTGAGGGGGCTGTTGATTATGCTGCTATGTTCGAAGCTATGATGACTTCGATCATGAGAAGGATGCCAGTTCTGGGGTCAGCAGTTGATGTTGGAGTTAAAGTTCAAACTCCAAAACCGGTGGATTTTGCTAAGCTGTGTAAGGATTATTCTGCTCTTGGAGGAAAGGTTTTCTTGGGAACAGAGTCAACCATTGAAGTCCAGAGGTGGATAGATGCTTGTAGAAGGATCTTCGTTGATTTGGGAATCGATGATGCAACTAAAAGGAAGCTTGCATCAAGACAGCTTCAAGGGAGAGCTTCTGATTGGTGGAACTCTATCACCATTGATACTCCGGAGGAAGAGATTACTTGGGTGCAATTCCAAGCCAGATTTGAAGCTAAGTTCATTTCTACAGCCCAGAAGTCTGTTCTGTTCAAGAAGTTTGTGGAGCTCAAGCAAGGTGGAAGACCAGTTCTTGAGTATATTTCTGAGTTTGAAGCTTTGTCCAAGTATGCCCGGTCGTATATTGAATCTTCGTACCAGAAGAATGAGAAGTTTGTGACAGGCTTGGACAGTTATCTTGGGAGGCAGTTGGTGGATCATTTGGACGATCCATTTGAGAAGCTTGTAGAGAAAGCTCTGAGGCACGAGAATTTGTTTCCTAAGGAAGGATCTGTTGTTGCTGTGACCAGGGAAGAGTCTAAACCCCAGCAGGGTGGAAACAAGAAGAGAAAGCAGCAGCAGCAGCAAAAGGGTAAGGATGGCCAGAAGAAGCCAAAGGGTGAAGTGACCTGCTACAATTGTCAGCAGAAGGGCCATTTCTCCAGGGATTGCAAGAATCCGAAGGTGCCGGTGAAGTGCCACAACTGTAACAAGCCGGGGCATGTCAGGAAGAATTGTCCAGAACCGCGAAGGGACAAGCAGATTGTGCAAGCTTATGCTTTGGGGGCAGTTCCATCATCTTCGAAAGCTCCTACCGCTGAAGAGAAAGGAAAGAGTGTAGTGGTTCAAGGTACTCTTTTCCTATGTGGTGTTCCAGTGAGAGTGCTATTTGATACTGGGGCGTCGCATTCTTTTGTTTGTAATGAACTTGTAGGCCGGTTGGGTTTAGAACCGGATATTGTTGATAAGCCATTGGTTGTGACTAATCCAGTTGGGGGTTCGTCTTGTTTGTGTATGCTTTGTCGTGGTCTGATTGTATCGAGTCATGATTGCTCTTTTATTTGTGATTGTTTTGTTCTGAACTTTGCGGGGTTCGGAATTATTTTGGGTATGGACTGGCTTAGGAAGTATGCGGCAAAGGTTGATTGCGAAAGGTTGGAGGTGACAGTCGAGAATGTGGAGGGGCGAAAGGTTGTGATACGATGTAAGCATGAGGAAGGCGTCTTCATGAGCTTCATGTATTCGCTGGTTGTTCCACGAGATGGACTGTCATCTGTGCCAATCGCTATCGGATTTGAGGATGTCTTTGACGTGGTCAAAGGGTTACCGCCGCATAGAGAGATTGAGTTTCGTATCGATCTAGTTGAAGGAGCCAGACCTGTTGTGATGCCTCTTAGGCGGATGGCGCCTAGGGAACAGCAGGAGTTGAGGGTGCAGGTTGATGACCTTTTACAGAAAGGATTCATTCAGCGTAGTGTGTCCGAGTGGGGTGCACCAGTTGTGTTTGTAACCAAAGCGGATGGATCGCTGAGGTTGTGTGTGGATTATCGTGAGATGAATAAAGTGACTAAGAAGAACAAGTATCCATTGCCGAGAATAGATGACTTGTTTGATCAGCTTCACGAAGCTAAGGTGTTTTCTAAGATGGATTTGGCAACGGGATTTCACCAGTTAAGAGCGGTTAAGGATAGTGTGCCGAAGGCTGCTTTTAGGACACCATCCGGTTTCTTTGAGTGGCTGGTAATGCCATTTGGATTGACTAATGCGCCAGCATATTTTGTGGATCTTATGAATAGAGTGTTCAGAGATCAGTTGAACAAGTTCGTGCTAGTGTTCGTGGATGATATTTTGATTTATTCCAGAACTGAAGAAGAGCACAAGACGCACTTGCGTATTGTTTTGGAAATCTTACGGAAACATCAGCTGAAGGCTAAGTTTTCGAAGTGTCACTTCTGGAAGAGCGAAGTGAGGTTCTTAGGCCATATTATCTCTGGAAATGGAATAGCGGTTGATCCCGCTAAGGTGGCAGCAATCCAGGATTGGGTTAGACCTAAGAATGCATCTGATGTGAGAAGTTTTCTTGGATTAGCAGGATATTATCGTCGATTTATCAAAGACTTTTCCAAGATAGCTGCACCATTGACAGGATTGACGAAAAAGAACCAAGTATTTAGATGGGATGCTAAGTGTGAACAAGCTTTCGGAATCCTAAAAGAGCGATTGACAAGCGCTCCTGTTTTGACTATTCCAAGTGGGAATGATGAGATGGTGGCTTACACCGACGCATGTGGTACTGGACTTGGAGCAGTGCTGATGCAGAAGGATAAAGTTGTTGCGTATGCAAGTCGACAATTGAAGCCGCATGAAAGGAATTATCCGACTCATGATTTGGAGTTAGCGGCGATTGTATTTGCTCTGAAGATGTGGAGACATTATCTATTGGGAGTCCGATTCGAGTTGTTTACAGATCATAAGTCATTGAAGTATCTTTTCTCCCAAAAAGATTTGAATCTTCGGCAGCAACGATGGATAGAGTTTTTGGCATCATATGATTTTGGTATAGCCTATACTCCGGGAAAGGGTAACGTAGTGGCTGATGCGTTAAGTCGAAGACATGCAGGATTGGGAGCCATGTTTTCAGAATGGAAGAATCTCGAGTATTTAGCTGGATTCGACTTCAGGACCAGATGTGAATTAGAACCTGAGATGTTGGCAAACTTATCGATAAGACCCACTCTTGTGGAAAGGATTGGCGAGAGCCAAAAGCGAGACGATAAGCTTGTCAAGATTATCCATGATTTGGAATCTAGATTGGACCCAGAAAAGGATAAAGGATTCGAGGTCGATCGAGAGGGTTGGCTTCGGAAGCAAGGACGACTAGTTGTTCCCAATATAGATGAATTGAGGAGTGAAGTTCTGAAGGAAATTCATCACTCGAAGTTGACTATTCATCCAGGAGGAAATAAGATGTATCGGGATATGAAGAGAACCTATTACTGGGAAGGTATGAAGAAGGATGTTGGAAATTTTATTTCCAAATGCTTGAACTGCCAGTTGGTAAAAGCCGAACAGAAGAAGCCAAGTGGATTGCTTCAGCCATTAGAAGTTCCTACATGGAAGTGGGAGCTAATATCGATGGATTTTATTGATGGGTTACCTAGAACAAGAACGGGAAATGAAGGGATTTGGGTCATCGTAGATCGTCTGACTAAGAGTGCAAGATTCATTCATGTTCGATCGACTAGGACTGCATCAAAGTTGGCAGAGTTGTATGTTAAGTGGATAGTTCGATTCCATGGTATTCCGAATAGTATAGTGAGCGATCGAGACCCATTGTTCACTAGTGGATTTTGGAAGAGCTTCCAGGAAGTTTTGGGAACCGAGTTGTGTTTGAGTACAGCTTCTCACCCTCAAAGAGATGGTCAGACCGAGAGAGTCAACCGAGTTTTGGAAGATCTCCTCAGAGCTTGTGTTTTGGATTTCGGAGGATCATGGGAAGATCACCTTCATTTGGTGGAATTTTCGTATAATAACAGTTACCAGTCAAGCATTGGTATGGCACCGTATGAGGCATTGTATGGAAGACCGTGTAACTCTCCGACATGTTGGTTAGAAACAAGAGAAAAGCTGATACTTGGGCCAGAAATGATTCGACAGACTTCGGATTGTATAGAGATCATTCGGCAACGAATGAAGGCAGCCCAAGACCGACAGAAAAGTTATGCCGATAAGCGTCGTAAGAATTTGGAATTCGACGTAAGTGATATGGTTTTTGTGAAGATTTCTCCACTAAAGAATGTTATTCGATTCGGGAAGAAAGGAAAATTGACTTCGAGATTTGTTGGACCATTCCCGATCATCGAGCGAATTGGAAAGCTCGCCTACAAATTAGAGTTACCAGAAAAGATGTCGAGTGTGCACAATGTTTTTCATGTATCGTATCTACGGAAGTATGTGCACGACTCGAATACAGTGGTTTCTGCTGAGAGCTGTGAAGATTTTGAGGTAGATCCAGTTGTTAAGAGACCTCGTAAGCTGCTTCGTGTTGTGGAAACTGACACGAAACAGCTTAGAAGGAAGGTAGTCAGGTTGCTCAAGATACAATGGAGTGATGATGATAACGACTGTACATGGGAGGTGGAAGAGAGGATGAAGGCAGCTCATCCTGAACTCTTCAAGGTATGGCCCTAAGGTGTCGTGTCATCTCACGATATTGTAACTTGTTCTAGTTTTAGAATTCTGCATGCTAAGCTAGAATTGGATGCATGGTTTGTTGATTGCTATGGATGGTAGGCATGCAGAATAGTCTTTGATTGCTCTGGTTGTTTGGAATTTCGGGGGCGAAATTCCTAAGGGGGAGAGAATGTAACGACCCGTATTTTTACGGATCAAAACATCGTAAAACAGTTATCATTTGGTCGCATTGTTGATAAGTCGTCCATAGTCTAAGTCCTAGGTCGTATAGTAGTTAGGTCGGAGTAGACGACCTAAGAAAGTGGAGCGACCTAAGGATTTTGGGATAGGTCGTATAGGAGTTGGATCATATGGTGGCTTAGGTCGTGGGGTAGGTTAGGTCGGTTGGAGCGACCTATAGGAAGTTGGCGACCTAAGGTAGTGGACGACCTAAGAGTTAGCAACCTACAGGAAACAACGACTTAAGAAGATAGCGACCTATGGTTTGAGCGACTTAAGGAAAGGCAGCGACCTATAGGAGTTAGCAACCTAAGAGTTGGCGACCTAGGAAGTTAGCGACATATTAGTTAGCGAGTTAGCGACCTAGTGGTTAGCGACCTAAGGGTTAGCGAGTTAGCGTAGTTAGGTCGTTAGACGACCTAAGGAGTTAAGTCGTGAGCCTCTATGTTGATTTAGGTCGTAGGCGACCTAAGTTAGTTAGGTCGTGAGCTTCTGTGTGTGTTAGGTCGTAGGTCGCGAGGAAGCGCGTGTGTGTTAGGTCATAGAAGCGCGCATATGTTAGGTCGTATAAGCGCGCATGTGTTAGGTCGTAGGTCGCGTGGATGCGCAGATCTGGGTTAGGTCGTAGGTCACGTAGAGGCTTGGGGTTGTTAGGTCGTAGGTTTTAGGTCGTGGGTTTTTAGGTCGTGGACGACCTAAGAGCGAACAACCTAAGGTGAAATCAGCCTATAAATAGGAGGGTTTTTCTTCATTTTTGGGATCCGGATTTCGAAGCGACGAAGTGCTGCCATTTTGAGAGCTCGACTTCTACACTTCTTCACTTCTTTTCTCCACTCTAATCTAGTGATTCCTTTCATCCAAATCGAAGATCAAATCAAAGATCCAAGAGCTTAGATTGAAGATCTACATCCTTTGAAGAGAGATTTCATCGTTTAAAGCGGATTGGTGATAGATCGAGTTAGATCCTTCGCTGTCTAGATCTAAAGTGTGTTGCTTTTGGGTTGTTTAGGTGACTCGGTGAGTGGTGATTATCTCTCACACGGATCCAAAGGAGTATATCGGATCGTTGGCTTGATTTTGTGTTACAGTAGTGATTTCCATGCATTTTTTGTAAACCTAAGTATAGATCTACTGTTAATGATGATTTGACATCCATTTTACTACATGTTAACCTATGCAAGTTCACTCATCAAGATTATAGAGCCATTGCTCATGTTTTCATGCTTGTTAGACTTTAGACTCTTTATTTACGAAATTGCCATTATTGTTATAATTGTTCATTAGATCATATTTGAATGCTTGATTACTTGGATTAATGTTTGACTTGATTGATTGCTATGAATTAGATAATTGATGATTTGATTTAGACCGAAGATGATTCAAAAGCTAAGGAAAAGGCTCTTGAATTGGAAAAGCTGCTTGTGGCATATGTAGCGGATGATGAAGCTCATATGGATAGATTTGATGATGATGTTGAGATGAAGCTTTGCTATGATAAGATGAGGCGAGGCATGATATGAGATAGCCTTGGTCTAATCCAGACGGGATCATTCCAAGCAGATTGATAACTCGGTGAAATGGTTCGAGTTTGAGGATAATGGTTTGCTCGAGAGGCGCTTGAGCTAGTATGGAAATAGTTGTCGAGGAGGATGACTAGAAGGCTGAGATTTCATCGTTGTCGAAGGTTCTAGCATGCTCAAAGCAAGAGTACGTTGGGCATATTCGATAGTCCCTGAAGACTACTGATTGGTAGTCAAGTACTCTGGGCAGATTCGATAGTCCTAGGCACGGGTCACGACGACGTGCAGAGTTATGTCTAGAACCAGGGTTTCCATTAGCCCTTGACGGACGGATGAAAGAATGAGCCGGTCATTCAATTAACGATGATATCGAAGCAATGATAACAGTGATAGCCAGAGTCATGGATGTTTGGTTGTATCGTCATTCGGTCTCAAGAGCAGTGTTTTCTGGGTGCTTATCTGATCTTGGTTTAGGCCTTAGGGGTTTGTATTTGGAAAACATCGCCCTTGACTCGAGTGATAACTGCTTTACTTTAATATATATGCTTTGCTATGTTTGCTTCTGCTTAGTGTGTGTCTGGGGGCTATCACTGTAGAAAGAGGTGGAGTGGGAGGGTTGGATTCCTATTCCTTTTCCTTTATGCTCTTTTGGTATGTTGTTAGTTAATTTACCGCTCACTAAGACTGTTGTCTGACTCAAGGCTTTATGTTTTAATTCTTATTGCATTGGGCTGTTTGTCCATTTTGGGACGGGCAGACTAGGTAGCAGGCGACAGGTGCTGTTTTTCTTTCCAACGATGCTGATGACGAAGACGAGCTGGAGGCTTGCATATTATTTTCTTACTATATGTACTGGATGTTCCGCTGCTTTGTATAAATCTCTGAGTGATATGTAGTGAGGCTTGATGTATTGGCTATTCAGATGTTTGTATTCAACTACTATGAAGTTTTATATGATGACATTCTATTCTGTAAAGCTTCACTATATATATATTCTATTGTATTTTGTCCATGCGCTGTGAGTTATACGATAGATTCTGCTGTTTTTAACTTACCCTGACAATCGTCCATGGCTTCCTGGCACACTGTACAGCACACTATGTCTAGGTTCGGTGCGGGGGTCGTGGGCGGTCGTCACAGATAATAACAAGTATGGAATCTATTGTAAAAAGATAGGAAAAGTAAAAGTTTAACTTATAAAAGAGAAGGGGTTAATAGTAATGATTTTTGAGTAGGATTTATCATTAATCTCTTTGATTATATTTTAAAGTAAGTAAATCTTTTAAATGATTGGTTATATACTTATACCATTTGAGATAAGTATATGAATACTTTTGAAATATAGAATATAAATGAATAGTAAATATATGAATAGTAAAATACGCGAGTAGTAGAATGCAAGTATATATCTTTTATAAGGGAAACTAAATCTGTAACGACCCGAAATTTTCGACCCCGAAATTTCGATATCAATACGTTCACTGTAGAAATGCTGAGCAATCGAACGCCGGAAATTTCAGATTGTTAGGGTAAAGAAGAAAAGAGGTAGAAGAAGAAATGGAAAACAAAACACAGAATCTCACATTAGCAGTGGATCAAAATATAATATCAAATAATAGCATTTATACAAAGAAAAGCTGTACTTGCCAACTCATATACAATACATCAGAGTTACAACCATTCACAAATAAACTAGACAGTTATAAATAACTTGTCCCAGTCTACAACAATATAACACCAATACACAGCGGAAAATACTCCATACGTTCCTGCCATCCAGCTCGCCACCTGAACTCCAGAACGTCCTTACCCGAAAATCTGTAATACTCGGTCTGACCCGAGCATTACAATAAAGTAACACCCGGGTCAGGCTGGAAACCAGCGTGAGTAAACCCATATAATTTGAAATACTAAGTTATAAAACTTATTTGAAATATCCGGGTAACTCGTACCTTTCTACGAGTTCTTAACTTGTTATATAGTAAATCACTTTATTACCAAACAATATTTAAAACTGTTACTTAGTTTTAATAGTCATGTTACTTAATTTATTTCATTCCAGCCTATTTGATTTAAACTCAAATCTATAAAGAATTACTGAAGATTACAAATCGAAGTGGTTTCGGGTATTTACTGATACCCGACCCCGGTCTCTTCAATTCAATATCATCCTTAACCCCAGTTTATTAAGTGGATACAAATAGATTATAAATACAGGTTATCATATTCTCATAGCAAATCAATTATCGATAGATAACTCACAATATCACAGTTCAACCCATCATATCATATCACAATACATTACAAGTTATTAGACTAGATATTAATCTAATCATTCAATTCAATTCAATTATCCATAAACAAGATTAGTTAATCACATACTTATAATTAATTTAATTTAACCAATTAAATTAATTACTTATCCCAGCTAAATTAACGTTAATCAATTACAAACCATTTGGTATTACTTTAATTAATTCACCATCCTTAATTACCTTATTTAATTACATTGATTAATTAACCTTAATTAACATTGATTAATCACATTAATTAATTATTCATTAGTTATTAATTAATTACCTTTGATTATTAATTAATCAATAATTAATCTTCAATTACTTCATTAATTAATCTTTAATCAATTAGTTAATTAATCACTCTTAATTACTTTTATTAATTAATCTTTAAATCACCCAAACCTTAATGAATTTTAAGATAATTCATTTATCTTAATTAATTACTTAATTATCATTTAAAAAATCTAGGAATTAAATATCATTAACCTATCCATTTAAATTCTTAAACTTAATAAATGATTTAAATCCTTTCATCTTCTTAATTAAACTTCTTAATTATAAATTATGTTTTAAAATAATTTTTTAAGAAAATAGTTTAAAACTTGATTTCTTTAAAACTTGATAACACCCTATATTATACTCGAGACAAACCAGAGAAATTCCTCATTCAATCCCGAGTTTCCTTCTTCTTCTTTTTTTAAACTTTGTTTAAATTTAAAAACTGTCATAAGATACTTACACTCGCAACCAACTCGAACATGAACCCGAGACAATCCTACTCTTCCATGAGCTTCTACCCAAGAAAATCCTCATCGTCTCCAATTCTAAACACCGGTGCACAAAAAACACCTCGTGCACATGCACCGATCAACGACGATGCTCTAACCACCATTTCCACCGCCGACGAGTCGCCTACGACCTCCCTAGCCATCTGACCACCCAGATTTCCCAATCGATCACGAAAACAAAAACGAGTTCGATCGAACCCACTTGAACGAAATCCATCGACTAAGAACCACCTCGTCCTAACGCCTTCGACCATCAGAAGTCACGAAACTCCGCCCATAGCTTCGCCACGAACCCACGCTCCGTTCCCCCCACGACCGGTGAACTCCTATGCTCCAGTGACGATGCAAACTTCTCGCGAACCCAGGCCTACCCATCAGCACTTAAAACCCTACATCGACGATCTGCCGCCATTTTTGCCAGAACCCCCGAGCTCCCAGCCTGCTCCAATAGTGACCCCGACCACCCAAGCTTCACCGATCACCAGAAAATGCTCAAAACCCTCTTTCTAATCATCATGCAATATCTCACGATTTAAAAACTTAAAATTCATGATTTCATTCTTAAAAATCCTAATTTTCGAAAATGAAATTGATTATATACAAGAAACCAGAATTCATTTAAATCAAAAATTTGATATGTTTAAATTTCACTGTTCTTCTTTCTTTTTGTTAAAACTAGCTTTAAATTTTACCTAGAAATAATTTTAGATCAAACATCTTATTATTACAAACAAGTTTTGTTTATACATCTAAGTCTAAAAAGATTCAGGAAAAAGGATATTGATTTTTGATCAAATTTTGGAACCTGTAAAACTAAACAGAGTATTTACTTTATATTACAGATATGCACATCCATATAGTCAGATATACATATATATAATTCATATTAAACAACTTGCAAACATTTATCATACATTGTTCCAAGTGATTACTGCATGCAACAAGATTTTAAACAGATTTAAAGCTTAGTTTACTCACTGATAAAATGAACAGAGGAGCCTGGGAAAATGATTTTTCCTTTGAACTGGAAATTGACTTGCTACTTGAATTTGATTACTTGTTGATCTTGATTTGAAACTGAGTTGAATTTACTTGAATTGTTGAGCTTCAGGTTTGAGAATTTGTGAAGTTGGTTGTTGTTTGCTTTGATTTTCTAGTTTTCAAGTTTGTTTACAGTTTTTGTTTCTTTGAGTTTGAAAATTGAAGATAGGAAAGAAATAAAGAAAGTAAAGTAGAGATATATTTATAGCTTGATTTATGATTTTTAAAAATAAAAGAAAATAAAAGGAAAATGGTGACACTTGTTAAAAATAGTTTACATTTGTCATTTGCATATGTTAATTATCTTACATTTGTTAAACCATATGCTAATATCTCAACACTTGTATAATGCATGTGTTTATTTTTATTTTAGTTTTTTAAATGTTTTATAAAACTTTATACTTTATTTTCTATTTAGTTAATACATTATCTTTATTTATATTTATAAATTTTTTTTAAAGAAAATAATATAGAACTAATTATATACTAATAAATATACATTATTTTAAAATCCTATTTATTTTAAGATATTTATCTTTTGAATTTCAATCTCAAATTCAAATTAAATTTAAATCAACTCATATAAATATATATTTAAACAACACATATTTAATTTGTTCAACTTATAAATCAGTGTTTTCAATAGTTAAAATCAGATAATTATCCAATTACCTTATGCCCAAAAATCCGGGTTTTCACAAAATCCATATACAAGTTTAAATAAGTTAAGTTTTAACTAATAAAGAAATTTACTTAATAAAGTGAAGTTTAATTAAATAAATGAGTTTAATTAAATAAAGGCGTTTAATTGGTAAAAGACGTTTAATTAAAAGAAGTTTTAATTAAAGGAAGAAGTG
This sequence comes from Allium fistulosum, assembly GCA_030737815.1. Classification (NCBI taxonomy): domain Eukaryota; kingdom Viridiplantae; phylum Streptophyta; class Magnoliopsida; order Asparagales; family Amaryllidaceae; genus Allium; species Allium fistulosum. The sequence continues at coordinate 1,534,565,915 of CM060902.1, forward strand.
TTTAATTAAAAGATGAAGTTTTAATTAAATGAAGCAGTTTTATTAGATAAAGGAGTTTTATTAATAAAAGAAGTTTTAATTAAAGGATGAATTTTATAATTAAATAAGAAAGTTCTAATTAATAATGAAATATTAATTAATAAAGGAAGTTTTAATCAATAAAGGAATATTAATTAAATATCGGATGTTTTAATTAATAAAGGAATACTAACTAATAAAAGAAATTTTTATTAGATAAAAGATTAATTAACCAAAAAGGGGATTAAAGTTGTTTATGTGACTTGATCGTGCAATGTGTGTGTTGATTTTTCTTTGTGTGTTTACTTGTTTATGGAAAGTATTAAGTTGCGTGCTTAGCACTAAAACCAATAAAGTAGACTTATTTCTATATGTGAGAGTTAAGAATGATGATTTGAGTAGGGTGTACAAGCAATTGCGCTTTAACCTACTGGGCTTCATTTTTGACCGAGGGATAGTGGAAATTGAAAAGGATGGAAACATGACAAGTATACAAGACTTGATTTCCATATGTGATCATTCTCATTGTTGTTGAATATGACCAAATTCGTCGATTCGGTCTTGAAGAGATTGGGATCAGCAAGTGGTTTACTTATCAAAAACCACTTCAAGACTGAGATACATGTTCTATCTCTCGGAAGTGGGTCTGTTCGAGATACTGGAATCTATGTAGAGGTTCGAGATCTATTCAAGATGCTCAAACCCATGTAGAGGTTCGTGATCTGTTCGAGATGCTAGAATCCATTTGGAGATTCATGATCTATTCATATAATGATGGCTCATGTGTTGAAATGCTGAATGTGACTTCACCATCGGTATATGACTACAGATAGAGTAGGATGCATGATCTCGGGTTTAGCTAGCCCATGGGGGTATATCAACTCCGTATCTAGAGTATGCTTTTAATATGTTCTATGTGGGGAGTTGTTAATACTTGGTTTATGTTGTTCATGAAAGTGTTCGGACATCTGGGCCTATTGTGTTTACCTTATGTATATTTTATCTAGAGATATATGACGATCGGAAGATATTTTTTGAACCTTATCATGTAAATCCGCTTTAGCTTTTAAGCTGGAGGCATCTCCATGGAAAATCCATATGTGAACGCGCCTTAGCAGTTTTGATTGTACTTCAATATTGTTATGTCATGAGATGTGAGTGGCACAACTATTTTTTGATTTATATTCTTCACCCTAGACATTATCTATTATATCACAATATGTACTCATTAGATAGGTTGGCTCTTTTAAGGGGATAACCGTTATGACAGTCTCAAAAGTTGTTGTTATATGCCGTATACATATTTCTTGAGTTACTCACACCGGATTTATGTCTGACACATGGCTATTGTTTTCCTTAAATTCCTTATGTGCTTTTTCAAGCAATCTAAGAAAGGTTGGTTTTCATTGATGTTCATTGAGCTCTTGGAGAAGAGATGGATGTTTACCTACTATAGTATTCTTATTTCTGGTGCATTACTTTATGTATATATATCAGCAATTGTAAGGACAGACTGTTATAATTGTCCAGGCTGATGTTGATACTCTGACTAGTAACACTAAAATACTATACTAGAGTAGCTCTATGTATTATCTTTTTATATTATACGTTATCATTCCACATGTGAGATTCTGATGTTTTGTTCTTCTCTTTCTTATTCGTTTTCTTTTCTTATTTTTATTTACCCTGACATTCTGTCTTTCCGTCACTTATGTGCTTGGCATGTGAATAATGTGGATGTATTAGTGTCAATATTCAAGGGTTGAAAAGACCTCTCATTACAGGAGCCAAGAGTGATTCCAAATGTTGAGAATCCTATAACTTTATATATAACAACAATGTCATGATATACTTCGTAGTATAACTTAAAGCTTACTAGAAGTTGAGAGACATACTCTAAATTTTTCCATATGATAAGAGTAGTTTATCAGCATCGAAGATACTTGATTGAAATAGTAGATAATTGATACATAAGAGCATACCCATTCATTGAGAGACAATTATGTAATTTGTTACATATATCTAGCTCGATAACCAATCTTATTCGAAATAAAAGATGATTTCTTTCTATTATATACTTGATGTAATGTGTTATATTAATTAATTAATTTAATTAAAAGTATATTTAATAGAATATCCATAAATGGTATGTTTTGTGATATCAGTTACAAAGTGTTGTAACCGTGATAATTTATCACAATGAAAATAAATATAGCATTTTAAATATTCCTAGTCAAAATGTATCGAGACTGGATATCGATACATCTGTTAAGACTAGATCACATAACAGTCTCTAAATGTTGGACAGCGTATTACTCATGGCTGTTGGGGGCTACATAGGGTTATTACTGATGGTTATTGGATAACTATGTTTTCTGTTGGTTAGTATAACTAAGGTCAAACAGAAAATATCAATGTGACAAAATTACACAGTTCTCTTGACTTGAGAATACTATTGATCTTCAATGTGGAAACTCCGCTTCGATTATAGTTAAGTCATGGCACGATGTCCATCGAACGATGAAAATTAGGTCGAGCGGTAGCATTGGAAATGAAATAGTATTCAAGAAAGGATTCATCCCCTCAATTATATGAGGTTAGTATCACGATCAACCGAAGTCAACTCGAAGTCAAAGTCTCTGGCCAGTGCATTTTGGTTAATAATAATTGTTATTATTGAACGAAGGACTACAAGTCGAATATGGACGATATTGGTATTTTGACCATTACCAAATCCCATAAGTGTAAAGTGATATAGTTTTGACGAAGAGAATTGATGTAAATAATAGTCATAATTAGGGTACACTTAACGAAGAAAAGTTAGATTTTACCGAAACCAAATAAGTGATAACTTTGGCCAAAATGTCGCACTACCTGCTAAGTGTGAACGTTAATATTTGAATATTTCGATGTTGATCATTGACCAAATTTACACCAAAGAGTCACACGATTAAAATTATGAATACTCCTTTGACCAAACAATTTAACTAATTTGTAATTGTTATAAATTAATAAAATTAATTAATATTTATGAAATATTAGTTATAAACTTTGATGTTGATTTGATAAAAAATATATTATTAAATGTATTTATAATAGTTATAAATATATTAATCGGTATAAGATATTGATAGGCGTTTAAATTGGATTTAAATACAAAATATTTGTTCGAGCTTTAAATGGGTTTAAGGCCCATATAGGGGCTGATTATATTCGACTATGATAGGGCTTGGTGTGGCCATATGATGGTGCTAGAGAGACTCTAAGATGGAGGGCTAAGATAGAAGAGAATTTGTAAGAGATGATGTAGGATCTTAGTCCTACAATATCTCTAAATTCTCCTCTATATAAGCATCTATAACACACTAGTTTATGATCCTTTTTAGCCTCCATATCCCTTCTAGATCTGACCGAACTCCCTTCCACTATCTCTTTAATTTTTTGAGTTCAAATCAAATCAAACCAAGTGTTATTCGATAGTTAGTGTTCAATGATTCAAAGACTAGTACTCTGTTGGATTGGAAAACAATTTAAGGAGCACATTCATCATTTCAAGATGTACTTTCAGGCATCTGGATTAAGGTACATTCTAACTAATATATGATTATTAGTGTTTAGATGTAATGTCTATATTATATAAATATTATATTGTTAATTAGGTGACGATTTCGGGATACATATATATTGTCATAATTGGATTGGTTGTACATTTACATATAGTTGTATGTTAAATATAAAACTTTCCTAAACATACACACACACACACATACATACATACATACATATATATATATATATATGTATATGCAGGATGGCTAATAAAAAACAATTTTTTTATTTAAATAACTTAAGTATATAATATTTAAATATGTATACATAGTGTATAATTTTATACTACCTCATATTTATATAGAATATAGTTATATAATATTATATATAAAGTTTTAAAGGTATATTATTTTCAGCAGAAATAAGAATAATTATATATATATATATAATTTTTAAATATAATTAAAATCAATATATACATAAATAATATTAATATATATATATATAATAAAATTATGTTTTATTATATAAAATTAAATTATTACCTAATTGACTCTTACCAAAATTTAAAAAATTGTTATATTTAAAAATTATTTAAATATGGGCCAAAATTAAACGTTAGATTTAAAATTGTTTTTAAATTATAAAATTATGTATTAATATTTAAAATTATAGGATATCTAAGAATTTTAATATAAATATAAAATTAAGTTCTAAATTTTCTTTTAATAAATGTCCATATAGATATTTACTTAAATATATTTTAAAATTAAAAAAATTTGACGTACGCATGACTTCGTATTATGTATATTAAAATATATGTTTTTTATGTAAATTTAAAATGTTAATATATATCCATATATACATATATAATTTATTATAATTGATTTATGCATAAACATATAAGTATCATATATATATATATATATATAATTTTACATATACATTCATGTATTATTTTCAATTTAATATATATAATATATTTATATTTATATAAAATTATTTAAACAAAATATGATTTACATACATACATGCATATATATATATATATATTTCTAATATTTTGTAAATATATATAAACTAAAATATATGTATAAACATACATTCGAACAATATATTGGTATATAGGATGAGTTAATATATCCGTTGCGGTGTATTTCCCAGCATCTATACACATGCACGTTATACCTTACACGGATTGATATGTTACACATGCGTGCGCACACACACACAAAGATACATACATACATACATACATACATACATATATATATATATATATATATCTGTGTGTGTGTGTATGATACATGTGTGTGTGTATATAATACAACATTAATCAAATAATATAAAATCATTTTATAAATTTAAATAAAATAAAGATTTATTTAAAAGACAATTTAGAAATGTTCTAAATAATATAAATGTTTAATAAAGATCCAATATGGATTATTATTTTTTGAAATTCACGCATAACTTCCGCTACGGGCTGGCCCATTCCAACACAAGCATTATACATTCATGTAATTAACCTATAAACTATGTTCAAACAAGCAAACATTACATACATCAAATTAGAGATTTAATCTAAAGGCGAGAAGAAGAATGAACTATAAGAACAAGGGCGACCCATAAGAACACAAATTTTACTAAACTTTGTAAAATTATTTGATACTAACATATATGACTAGTTAAGGATTAAAACATGCTTTAGGATTCAAAAATCATTTTAAAACATCATTTTAAGGTGTATATTAATTAATTAGCAAGTGAAGGTCCTAACCACTCGCCTAGAATCAAAAGCAAATTAAAAGTGCTTAAATCCCAAGATGAACATCAAATATAAGATGTTTCCAATAGCAAATACCCCAATCCAAGTGCTAATTTTGCCAATCTCCTTCTAATGACAAGGTTTGACTAATTAAAGTAAGGTTTAGAGTGGTTTTAGGCAAAGAGAATGATAATGGCGGTTTCTCTAACTTTTTTGGAAGGTGTGAAATGATAAGGAGAAGTCCCATCATTCCCCTATGAGTGCTACTCCCGAAATGGGCCTTAGGCTTAGTCACTAATCCCTTTAATTACCCATGAAGCTGTTCTAAATCAAGTGCCAAATGGCCATATATCTAAAATGGCAAGTCCATTTTCCTATTATGACCATTCTACGGAAAGGAAACCATCATCCTGGTCTAATGGAGTTGGATTCAGACCGTAGTTCGACTCCTATCAAAATTTATAGGCCATACAAATTTTTTAGGGTTAAAATCATCCGATGAATTTTCTAAGGATGAAAATGTCTCCATTAGTCATTTTCCAAAGTTATAGAATCGCACGACCATATATAATAACATTAATTTTTACGATCCTTCGATACATAAAATACGTGTCGTTACACCGTTCTAGGCCTTATACCTACTTCGTTTATGTATTTCGGTTGCCACACCGGCATTGCACCTATACTTCTTTTGTTGTTACCACTCTAGGCCATACACCAACACTTTCATTTCTAGTTACCATACTATGCCTTACACAAATGCTTTCGTTTTCGATTACCACACTTGGCCTTACACCTACCTCACTTTTTGGTACATAGCTGCCACATCAGGCCTTACACCAAATGTTATCATGTCTTAGATGCTACCTTAGGCCTTACTTCACACTTTCGACTAACGTTGCCAATTTAGGCCCTATACCAACGCCTTGGTTGTGGTTGCATTAAGGCTTTATACTAATGTTTACGATTATGATTTCTACCAAGGCCTTACACCTACATTTACAATTTAAATTGCCCCCAAGGTCTCACACTACGCCTTTGGTTTTTTGAGTGTCGCCTTAGGCCTATTATCATCTGCCGAACATCACTTACCTAACCAACCAGTAATACAATAGGCTTTTCATTTAGCTATTCATTAAGATACATTACTATCTTATCATCTATGTTTTAGATATTAGTTTCAACCAACTTAAGCCTTAGCACAATTCTCTTCTGGAAGTTAATTAGTTCCAGATTCAATATCTTGCCGAAAGTTACACTACCCTCGGCAGTCACCGCCCTTGGTCTCGTCTGGGAAAGTCTATCTTAGCTTAGCTTTGGTGAAATATAGTACTTAAATGTTCAAAATTTTGAAAATACCTCCTCTACTCAAAATTCAACCTTAGTTCCGGAAATCACCTCCTCTACCTAAAATTCATCCTTAATTTTCATCCCATTCGGCTATCGAGTAACACTTTCGGTTTTATAAACATAGCCTCATACATGATATTATGTAGCCTTCTTACTTAGTTATTTATATTTGAGATTCAAGTTTACTTTACTTTTAGTTCAGCTCTAGTGCTTTTGGTACCGCCACTTAGTATACGTTGGAAATCGTTCTCTACACATTTGACACTACCTTTACACATGTCGATTGCTGCTTTTTTTAACTTAGTATTTTATTGCCATTTTATTTTATTTTCCATACATGTTTAGCATAAATTTTAGATCTGGTCTATTGATCAATTATTAAGTACTTTATCTAATTAAATAACCTACTAAGCCAAAATTATTTTCCTTTTGGCTCTGCAAAAATATGCCGTCGGCCAAGTACATTTTTCTTTGGAAATCGCTTATTTTATTTCCATAAAACCATAGAAAATATTTACATGTATTTTCCTTCATAAAATTTCTCCAAATCCCTATTTCTAACCATTTTCTAAAACATGTAGCTTTCAAATAAATCATATTAACTTATTTACTCATGGAAAAATTCTATAAATCAAAATCCATTCTAATGATATGTTCCTAACATCATATTAAATTTTTGAATCAAGTAGATATTAGAAGCATGAGAAGCATTCATTAAAAATTCGACCGTGAACAATATGTCAATCTATCTACTATGACCCATATACTTGCGTTTCCTACCGTTGTCCTCAGCAAATCATCAACAAATTCTATCAAAACTGAATCCCACTTCCTTATTGGAACTTCAAAAGGCTTCAAAAGGCTATTGGCTTCCGATATGTCACCTTAACCTTTTGGCATGTGAAATATCTCTTCAAACATTCCTAAATATCTCTCTTCATCCAATCCCAATAGAAGCCATGCTTCATGTCTTGGTGCATCCTAGTGCTTCTTGGATGAATATCAAAATTTAAAGGGTGGCATTCACCCAAAATCAACTTCCGAAGGTCTCTTCGGAACATGCAACCTTTCCTTTTTTCGAAGCCAACTTTTCTTATCAATACCGAAGTCCTTCGGTTCTTAGGCCTCACACCCCTTTTAAGGTCATTATGTATGTCAGCATATAATGGGTTAGCTTTCTATTTTTCAGCATTTCTCTCCATGGGAGCTGGGTGAACTTCCAAGAATGACAATGCCCCTAAAGTTTTACTTAAACCAACACTCGACCGATACTAAACATTACAAGTAGCAAGATCTCTAAAACATTCCATTATCAATCATAGCCAAAACACAACCCTGATATTATTGGCCCAAAGCTTTTGCAACTCTATTTCCTTTCCTTATGGTATACTCTATTTCGAAATTATATGATGCCAAAAAATCCAACCATCTATGTTGTCTCATATTAAACTCCTTTTGAAAGAACAAAGAATCTTAAGGACTTCTGATCAGTGAATAGCTCAAACCTATCCCCCAAAAGATAATGTCTCCAAATCTTTAATGTTAAGATAACAACGACTAACTCCAAGTCATGGGCTGGAGACCAAACTTCATTGGGTCCCAATTTCCTAAATGCATAAGCTATCACCTTGCCCCTATGGATCAACACCGCTATTAACCCTGATCCTGAAGCATTTGTAGACACTACTATACCTCAATTCCCTTCTGGCATTGCTAAACTAGAGCTTCCGTCAGCCAAAGCTTCAAACCTTGGAATGCTAGCTCACATTCCTTTATCCAAACATACCTCTCATTCTTCCAGGTAAGCCTTGTCAATGGCACTACTATCCTAGAGAAGTCCTTAATGAACCTTGATAGTACCAGCAAATCCAAAAAAACTACTTATCTTGAAAATAATCTCGGGTCTCTTCCAATTATTCACGGTTTCAACCTTCGATAGATCTATGGTCAGTCCCTTCTTCGAAACCACATGGCCAAGAAATTTAACTTTCTACTTCCAAAAGTGGCAATTGAAAAACTTTGCCTTCAACTTGTGCTGCCTCAAAGTCTCCAATACCAATCAAAATAAACATCATGATTTTGATCATGCTTAGAGTACACAATAACATTGTCTATAAGGACCAATACAAATCTGTAAAGCTGAATGTGAAAGATCTGGTTTATAAGATCTATAATGAATGTTGGAGCACTAGTTAGTCTAAAGGGCATGACTAACCACTCATACGAACCATATCTTCTCCTAAACATTGCCAAGGGAATACACTATTTAGAACCTCTTAGTTAATGGAACCCATAGCAAAATCTAACTACAAGAATACTCTATCTCCACTGAATGGATCGAATACATCATCCATCCTTGGAAATGGGTAACGATTATTTATCGTCATCACATTCAACTTTGAATAATCAATGCATATCCTAAGTGATCCATCAGACTTCTTCACAAATACTTTAGAAGCTCCCAATGGTGATATACTCAATTTAATGAAACTCATATGCCCAAATTCTAGTAGTTGCTTCTTCAATTCTTCCAAGTCCTTAGGTGGCATTCTGTTAGGCGATCTACCAAAGTTGTGCCATCGGTACCAAATCAATGTGAAACTCAATCACCCTTCTCGGGGTTAATCCCATTACTGGTTCGAAAACATCTTCAAACTCTTGAACTACAAAAAAATTATCTATCTCCGCTTACAAAATTTCCATCGCAAATAGCAAAAACCCAGACCCTCCTTTCAACTCATCCAAAGATATTACAACCCTTTCACTTCGTTTTGAATTCCGTAAGGAAATGACACCTTTGGCACACTAAATCCTTGCATCATTCCACGCTAATCAATTCATACCCAAAATTACTCTGTACTCCACAAAGTCAAATATGAATGGGCCATAGGAGAACAAATGGTTACTTTGAGCAAATTATATATTTGTGCACCTTAACCCAAGAGTGGCATACCCACCAGTCGGATCAACCACATGTAAAGAAGTAACTAAATAGGTGATATCTAACCCTAATCAGTCAACCATATCTTTCGAAATGAAATAATATATAGTTCCAGTATCAAGAAGAACTCTAACCAAAAATTGAAAATGGAGATCATACCTTCCAACACAACATTCTTGCCTTTCTCCTTGTTAGATGGTCCTCCTTTCGGTCAATCCTAGGCAAACAGCCTTGTTTGTTTTAGCTTTGGACAATTCATTTTCTTATGACCCAACTTATCATGGTTATAACACTTAACCTTAAGTATCTTTTCTAGTTGCAGACATCTCGACGCATAGTGCCATCTCTACCTATAGTTGTAGCAAGTAACCTTCAAAATATCCTTTCGTCTACTTGCCTCTTGATGCATTGTGCATGTTCCTCACCTTTTGTTAAGGAGAAATCTCTTCTTTCATTCTGGCTTGGGCTTCCATTTCATCCTTCTCTGCACCTGGTACATATTATCATACCTTCTTGCGATATTCACTACAAGCTCAAAAGTAGATGCCAAGTTTGCCACCTCCGTATGATCAAAGCCTTACTTCATAACCATGATAAAATTCTCTTTCCTTTTCAATTGGGTGTTAATCAACTCTTGGCCATACTTTTTCAAGGCGTTAAAATTTTAGATGTATTCTTTTATAGAAAGATCTCATTTTTTGAGATCGATTAACTCTATCAACAAGACGCTTCTCTGAGAATTGAAAATGAATTAAGAATTTTTCCTTGAATTTCTCTCAAGTGATCTCCTCTTCAGGAGTCTCTACAGTTACCATATTCCACTAATCCTAAGCATCTTTATGCAACTATCTTGAAGCTTGCCTTTTCTTTTATGTGTCATTTAGCCCCAAACCATTGAAGGTACGCTTACTGGACTTTAGCCAATTCAACATTTCCACCTTCGGTTCTCTTCCAGTAAACATCTTACCCTCTAGATTTTGGTAGTCTAGATTCAGCTTCGAAAAACCCTCTCTTACAACCAGCCTTGGCTCTGCTACTTCCAACATATTCTCTATTATCATCTACATCATGAACTACCATAACAGAACATTCACATCCATTCCCACAATAGGTCGGACTCCCTCATTCTCGATATCTTGAGGCGCTCCCCTTCCATTTCCTTCAACAGTTTGCATGCTATCATTATCCCTCCTTATATTAACTCCTCTTACAGTAATTCTTCACTCCTTAAATCCATTTCTGCTAAGTCTTCATTAAAAAATTTGAAGGAAGAAAATGATTTAGCTATAGAAAATCTATACTTAACCATCTAAATCTCTAGATAGCAAAATAAAAAATCATCTAATAGCGTATATCCTACCAAAGGTGTTTGTTTTAGATTTTTTTAACTTAAGTGTCCCTTAACCTAAGCTCTAATACCAATTATAACATCCCTTATTTCAAAACCCAAAAATGAAACTCTAATATGTTGTAGTCACCACACAATTATCTTTCGACGACAAAGATGATATTGGTTATATTAAACATTCCTAAGTAAAAAGAGAATGTATCAAATATAATTAAGAAAACATCATTACAATTCAAGTTTAGCAATTTGATTCCCAAATTCATGTCCGCACAGGTGTCAAAAATATAATACAATTTAGATAATAGTGTTATGCCCAACATATGAAGATCTTGATGTAAACACTTAGTACAATGGAATTAAAATAGCAAGTATGACCCCATGCCTCTTGCTTCATCTTTGGCTCCTTTATTTGTTCGTCCAAAGTATCCTGTCTAAACCCATAAAAACCAACCTACAAGAGCTAGTACCCATGAGATTATAGAGAAAATAATGATAAAAATATAGGTCAGACATGAAGTTTGGTATCAACAATATATACCCTAAAACATAAAAGATAGTGAGACCGCCCTGCTAAAGTATGAAACAAGTTTTTCCCTTATTATAGCAAACCATTCATCTAAACATCTATAAATTAAGACTTACAAAAAATCAATCTTAGGTGTCTTACTTTTGCCGTAAGGCCATAACCGAAATCAAATCATTCGTTATGCCATATAGTCTTCATCTTTTTTCTAACTAAAAACCGAAACTTTCTATCCTAGGCAGCCACAAAAGCCTTACACCCACTACAATAGATTAAAGGTTTAAGTATTCTACCACATTTGGTCTTACACCAAATGTTGTCATGTTTCAGATGCCACCTTAGGCCTTACTCCACACTTTCGACTATGGTTTCCATTTTAGAACTTACGCCAACGCTTTCATTTTTGGCCGCCACATTAGGCTTTACATCTATGTTTATGATTTCGGTTGCTGCAAAGAGCTTACACCTACATTTATGATTTCGGTTGTGGCCAAGGCCTTACTCTTACGCCTTAGTTTCTTAACTACCACCTTAGGCCTGACGTCATCTACCGAGCATCACATATCTACCTAACCAGTCATATATTAAGCTTTTCACCCGGCTATTCATTAAGCATCATTACTACCTTATCACCAATGTTTTAAGTATTAGTTTTGTCCAACTTAAACCTTAGCATAAATTCTCTTTCAGAAGTTAATTAGTTTTGAATTCAACAAATTCCCAAAAGCTACACTACTCTCGGCAATCGCTACCCACGGTCTCATATGGGAAAGCATGTCTTAATTTTGCTTTGATGGCTTATGGTATTTAAATCTTTAAATTATAGAAATCACCTACTCTACTCAAAATTCAACCTTAGGTTTCAGAAATCACATCCTCTACCTAAAGTTCATCCTAAACTTCGTCTCCCTTCGGCCTTTGGCAAACACTTTTGGTTTTATGAACCCAGCTTATACTTAGCATTACTTGGTCTTCTTACTTAAGTCTTTATACGTGTGGTTCTAGTTTACTTTACTTTCGGTTTGACTCCAGTTCCTTTGGTACGACCTCCCGGTATACGTTGGGAAATGTTCCCTACGTGTCTCACACTACCTTTACACGTGTCGACTATCGATTAGTTTGACTTAGTCATTTCTTACCATTTCAACGTACTTTCCTGACATGTCCAACACAAATTATGGATTTAGTCTATTGAACAATTATCAAAAACTTTATCTAATTAAATAACTGCCTAATTGTTTGCCATTTGACTGTCCGAAATATGCCCTCAGCTATGCATATTTTTCTTTGAAAATTGCTTATTTTACTGTAACGACCCGGAATTTTCGATCCCGAAAATTCCAGATAGTTAGGAAAAGAAGAAAAAGATAGAAGAAGAAGAAACAGAAACACACCACAGATTCTCACATTCGCAGCGGATCAAAATATAATATCAAATAATAACAGTTTACAAAGAATACTATATCTGTCAATTTACATTTATAATACATCAGAGTTACTCTCATACACAACACTGAGCATATACAAATCAAATATATCTCAGATAAACAGAAATAATAGTCACAGCGGAACACTCCATACGTCCTTCCATCTAGCTCGCCATCCCTGAGCTCCAGAACGTCCTTACCTGAAAATCTGTAATACTCGGTCTGACCCGAGCATTACATCAAAGTAACACCCGGGTCAGGCTGGAAACCAGCGTGAGTAAACACATATAATTTAAAATACTAAGTCCAATTTAAAAGGAAACCCGGGTAACTCGTACTTCACTCTGAGTTCATTACTTATTATGCTCAACACTTATTTCACGACTCAAATACTAAGTATTTTAACTTAGTTCAAAGGTTCACATTATCCCATTTCAACCAATTGACACCACATATCAATTTATAGAATCGAAGTGGTTTCGGGTATTAATTAATACCCGACTCCTGTCTCTTCGAATCCAGTGTCATCTTAATCCAAGTTATCCAAATGAGATACAATTCAAACTTTAAATACAGGGTGTCACTGTCAAAACCCAAACATAGTATATCACATAGCATTCCATATCGCATACCAGAGACATCATCAAATCTAAGGCATACTATATCATTCAATTATTCAAAGCAAGATTATTCAACCATACCGTCTCTGATTAATTTAATTAACCACAAATGAATTAAGTTAATTACTTCGTTTTCTTTAAAATCCTTAACATTAGTTAATTACAACCCAATTAATTAATGATCCCTTAATTATCCGTCTCAATTAGTCATCCTTGATTAATTACTCGTAAATTACATTAAGCAATTAGCCTTTAATTAATTTCAAAAATTAATTATCCTTAATCATCCTCTTTATTAAGTAATTTTCCATTAATTTCTTATACTAAGTAGCCACTTAATTAATTTCATTAAGTACTTAATCATTTTCACCAGTGATCATTTTAAAACTTACTAAACTAATTAAATTCCTTTAATTAGTTTCCATGGACTTATTTCCTTTAAATCACTCGTTAATGATCCTTAAATTACTTATGCTCATTAACTATTCATTAATTACTTTTATAAAGTAATTATACTATATTGACTGCATTAAGTGATTTACCTTTAATTAATTCCACTAAATTTTTTTTCAATACTTTAATTAAATAATTTTCCTTAAACCTATTTAATTATGTTATCCCGTTTATTTAAAATAAACCTTTTAAGGGTTATAAGTATTGAAATTCTTAAACTCATAGTAATTCTATTCTCATCCTCAATAGATTCCAACCCTTAATTATTTTAAATTGAAATGATTGATAACTTGTTTATACTCGATCAAGTTTGCTTAAAAATTTGTTAACATATCAAGGAACTCGAGCCAATCTACTATTTACTCGAACAAATACTCGAGTCTCCTCATCCTTTCCCCGTCATCAGTTTTTTCTTCATCACTTAATAAAAATTCGAACTGTTAAAACTTAAATCTGATACACGATCACCCTGCAAACACACTCGAAGTATCACTCGAGACTAACCAGATTTAACTCGAGCTTAAACCCGAGAAGATCACTCATAAGACAAACTGATACACTGACATATCGTACACCTGCACCGACCATCCACGATGATCCGGCCTCCACGTTCGCCTCCGACAAGTCGCCCATGACCACCGCAAAACATCTGACCACTCAGAAGAAAGAAATTCGAAGGCACACAAAAACGAACAGTTCGAACAAAATCAGGGACAAGGTCGATCACCAAGAACCGCCTCGCGACGCCTCCACCGATCACCAGGAATCTCGACATCCTGTCTAGAGACTCGTCGTCGACCCACGCTGCTGTTCCACCCACCCTTACTAATCCCGATACACCATAGTCGGAGAAATCGACTCGAACCCAACCTCATCTCAAACCACCACTCAAACCCTAAATCTCTTCCGCCCCTCCACCACAACGTCAGAGAATTTGAACTACCATTTTTGCCAAGCTCCTCGACCTATAAGCCCGCTTCAGCAACAAGCTCGACACTTCCAGCACCTTTGATCATCGACAATTGACCAATACCCAGATTCTGATCAACTAGGATTTCCTACCTAGAAACTTACTTAAAAATCTTGATATGATTTCCAAAATTCATAGTTTTACAAGACGAATAAGATTATATAAGTGAAACTCGTAATTGACACATCTAATTTTTCTGATATATTATCATTTTACTGTGATATTCACTTTACCAGATAATTTCTTAATAATACTATTTGTCAACATTTTTAAAATTTATATTACGCCATCACCATCAGATTTTCTTTAAACACCATGTGCTAAAAATTATCAGAGAAGAAGAACTTGATTTCCCTTGAACATATTTTAGTCTGTAGAACTAAGAACAGAGCATATCACTTTCCCAGATATTCATGCAACCATCTACATACACACAATGTATTTCATATCATGGTTTCAATCACATGAATCAGAGATGAACATCCAACTAAATATATACTTAAACCTTTTTTTTTAAAGTTGTGATATTACTCACCTGTAAACAAATTGTTGAACAGAGAGCAGATTTCCAGGTTTTGGAAAGAAAGTATATGCCTGATCCTCATTTTAATCTTCTGCTTTGCTTAAGTTGGATTGATAAATTTGAGTTGTTGATTAACTTCAGTTGTAAGGCCTTAATGTTTATTTATTTTCTTCTCTGGTAAGCTAAATTTGGATTCACGAAAATAGTGTAAGAGGATTGTATATATGCAGAACAAAGTTCAGGTTGATAATTTGGTTAGTACAAGATTTTCTTGTTTTGGGTCAGAGATTTTTATATATATGGAGGCTGAAAATCACATTTTATACACTCGAAATGACTTTGTATGCTGCTAATAAATGAGAGCATTGAATGCTATTGTACTTTATGTCTCATTTTACACATATCTTATATTTTCTTTTCTATTTGCCTGGCTTAATCTACAAGCTTCATGCATATAAAATTTTATTTTGCTTTTAAATCTTATTATACTTTGGTCTGCATGCTTTCCCATATTCGAATCATTATTTGTTTTCATGCTTACTTAGTTCTTACTTGCCTTTGATTCTTTGTTCAATTGGCTATACAGGTATATATTTGAAGCTGGGAATCTTCTTATGTATTTTACAACATATGTTACTGATTTGATAATAGAATGAAATGAATGTTGTTTTTAATATATTGTTTGATTATTTGGTATACTTGTTTTATTATTTACAAACTATAAAATTCACTTATGTAAACTTTTACTCGTATTACCGTATTGTATTCCTATATGAATACTTTTATATTTTTCCTTATGATATCATTTAAAATAAATTACACATTTATAAATTTGAAACGATTCATAAAAGAAATTATATTTTTATTAATAATTATAAAATCCAAACCAAAGTTAGAATAAGCTTTTAAAACAACTTAAAACATTTATCTAAAGTATTTAAAACAATATATTTATTTGTTTGACTAATCAATATCAATATTTCAATGATTTAATTCCATTAATTTCTAATTAACAATCGTTAAAAATCTGGGTCATCACATTCTTCCCCCCTTTAGAACTTTTCGTCCTCGAAAAGAAACGAAGCTAGAGTTATTAAAATGCTTAAAATCAAATAAATTTTCTTTGATCATCTTTAAACTAATTAATAAAAATCAAGATAATATTACTAAAATAGTATTTATGCAAATACTTTTATAACTCGATGTTTCAACAAGTCCATCCTTGTTCTCACAGAAATTCGGTCATACGTTGATCAGGCGTAGGACTGAAAATCTATAAGTACTTGGTAAACTCGTTTTCAACACCTAGTGAAAATACTTTGGAAAATAATTTTATTGAAAATATAGAAACAGTTTTGAAAATAGAGGAAATATCTTTGGTGAGAATGCTCTGGAAATCATCACACCCATCCATGGTCACAGTTACATCCTGGGTTACGTTGTCGTCGCAGCAAAAGTCCATGTAACTGTTGGCTCTCAGCGGCACACACGATTTTCGCTGTCAAATGAAACTTCTCCACTTCTACATAGTGTCGCAGTCTACCGATATAAAATCAAACGTAGACTGTTGGCTCTCAGCGGCACACACGACTTTCGCTATGGTCTGCAGTAGATTGCAGTGACATTGAGTTATACTGTCGTCACAGCATAACCCAAATGCCTCTGTGGGCACCAGCCCCTCGACTTTCGCTACACAAATAATCCTCAGGAACTAGTTTTGTCCGGACTCCTCACAGGATCAACTTTAGAAACCCCCCCTGGGGCTCAAGGCAGTACCACCCAGTGGCACTCCTGAGAAGTTCATTTCAAGGGAGCGCCTTTTTCCCCAGAGCAAATCTCAAAACACTTTATACTATACACATATAGTATTTTCCAAATCATACACCTAGTATGAATCTCATATAAATGCTTTTACACAAAATCGATTCTCAAAATCGATAATTCACAAATCAGGCTTTCCCAAATCCCAATATTGATTTTATCCAAAAATCAAAAGCCTTTTCCAAATCCAAAGGTTCCCAAAACCTTTTTCTCAAAACCATTTCCATAAAATCTTTTATATATATATATATCCATATATATAATTTTCTTGGGAAATCTTTAAATCACTTTATACTTATATAAGTTTCCTTTGTATACTTCAAAACTTTCAAAAACCCTTTTCTTCTGGCAATGGATTCAATAAGGGGAGTTTTATCATATATAACAAAGATACGTAACTTTGTTTATTCCTAATCAAATATTCAAATTTGATTACTTTATAAAGTCACTTGCCAAATTTCTTACTTTTATTATAAAGTAAACTTTAACTCAGAAAAATATTCAATTTCCACTTTATTTCCATAAAGTTAATTTCTACGATAGAAATATAGATTTTAAATTTATTTTATTTTAGTTCCTCATATATTCACAAATATATTTTCCATTTCAAAAATCATCTTATAACCTTTTATCTACAACTTCAAAATCAAATTTCCACCTTTATTCATTGTCAATTTCTCAAAATATTCTTTCATTTCAAAAGAACCATTTCACATTTCTTATTCAAAATTCCCGATATCAATAACACTCAAATCCGTACGATGTACACATACCATCCGTACGCTCTACCAATCTGATCGCTCACTCGATCACACAATTTCACTTCCGAACTAGTATTGTCCACCCGACTTCCTAGTGCGGACTCAGATCTGGTTTCTTGATCAGAAACTGCCATTCTCCTTGCATAGTCACAACTATGATAGAGAATATCCAGAACCAATCAAAAATCCATATCCAGGTTCGCCGTTGAAAATCGAGCGAAAAATCCCAACTCGGATCGATAATACTATCTCGAAATTCTGTGCTCGAATCTGGATCAAATCACTATGCGAATAGAATAATATACGTACATCCTACGTATTTATCTTCATTGGCTATCAGTCCAATCAATTTTTCTCTATTCACATTCACTTTGATTTTATTCACTTATTCACATTTGCCTTAATCCCCATTCGGATTATCACTTCAATTCTTATCTCAGTTGGGTATTTAATCAATAACAGTTTGATCTCCGACCAGCTTAAATTTAGAAATATAGCTTGAATTTTTTTTAAAATAGATAAGTAGTTGAAAAATAATTACTAACTGAAAAATAGATAGTAAAATAGTTAAGTAGTTGTAAGATAGTTGAAAAATAGTAATTATTTATAAAACAGTTGAAAACAGTAATCAGTTTATAAATCAGTTGTAAAATGGTTAAATAGTTCCAAAAGTAATTGTAAAACAAGCTTAAGATAGCTTTAGGTTTAAAAAGAAAAGTTGTAGTAAATAGTTGGGAAAAACATATTTATATTAAAACAATTTATTTTGAAAATAGTCCAGAGTCAACTGTTTAATACCCCATCTCCATTTCCATCAATTCAACTTAAATTCCCACTTTCATTTAAATTGACTCAATCCTAATTTGAATAACTTCAATTTTATTTCAAATTAATCCAATTCAAATTTCCCATTTGAATTTTATACTTATCCATCATAAATCACAATTCCCATTAATTCAAATCAAATTCAGTTTGAACTAATTTAATTTAAATCTAAATTTTAAACCATCTCGAATTATATAAATTCGAGTTAAATTTTCAAAAGTTGATTTAACCCCTTAAATCAAATTAACCTTTATTTTTAAATTAATAATCTAAATCTTTAAACAATTTAATTCTGAGTCCAATTCTCAAAATTCCATTTTAAGTTATCTTTACTTAACTTATTTCAATGTTCAAATAAGAGTTCAAACAATTTTATCTTAAAAATTCAATTTATTACCCAATTTTATTTCCCAGTTTAAAACCAGTTTTTAAACAAATTTAAATTCAATTATTCAAATTTTCAGTTCAAAATAATTCCATATCTTTAATTTCAAATTAAAGTTTAATTTCCCTATTTATCACAATAAGGGATATATTACCGCACTTCATTTCTCATTCAATTAAACAAACCAATTCACAACTTAAAGATTATTAATAACAATAGGATGATATCATCCAATTTATTTTAAATCATCCATCCATTCCAAATTTTTGGATCTCAAACCCATTTTGAGATTACTCAAACTCCCAATTTCATCTTGAAATTTCAATTCAGGTTGCTTATTAACTTATTTAACTTTCCTAAAGTTAAATTCCATTTTACTCAATCCAGACAACCTTACCTAATTTGAATTCCCATTTCAAACTTTAAATCTCACATTAGTAATTTTATAAGTTCAAAAACTTATCACTTTGGGTATCACATCCCATCCAAATTTAAAACTCAACATTTAGAGTTTATTTCAAACAATCTTTAACTATGTATACATATTTATTTCTTAGCCCACCAGGCTATACTTAAAAATTTAAACCACCTTTGGTTTTTAATTTAAGACAGATCTCTTTTTAAGTTTTCAAACAACTCCTTATTTTAAAATAAGATCACATTCAAGTATATTCTAACAATATTATTTATTCTTTTCTTTTAACACTTTGAAACAATTCAAATGTTTCTAAACTTAGGTTTAAACTTCACAATTTAAATCTGTTCTAACTTACAAGTTATACTCATCTAAGTTTATATCCTTAACACATTTTACTTTGCTTACTCATTAACACACATTCCATTATTAAATACAACAACCATTTATGATAATAACCAAGATTATCATATCAGGAAACCAATTCATTATCATCTTTATTCTGAAAACATTTTTACAAATTCAGGATTTTAATTTCAGTTTGGATCCTTTTCAATATTTATCTTTATTCGATTACAATTTGGTTGTATTACTATTAACTCTTAATTCTCATTATTCTATTTGATTCCAATGATTTAACACCAATTACCTTAATATTTATTAAAAGGAATATTGCTTTATATATCAAATATAATCTTATATAAAAATCATTTGAAATCTTTATATATGAAAATAACAAGTACGCTCTCATATATATATACACTCAACTCATTCTAGGGTACTATTGACCCTATCTATATGAGTATACCCACCAGAGCCAAAGTTCTCGCTTAACCTTTGCTCTGATACCAACTGTAACGACCCGGAATTTTCGATCCCGAAAATTCCAGATAGTTAGGAAAAGAAGAAAAAGATAGAAGAAGAAGAAACAGAAACACACCACAGATTCTCACATTCGCAGCGGATCAAAATATAATATCAAATAATAACAGTTTACAAAGAATACTATATCTGTCAATTTACATTTATAATACATCAGAGTTACTCTCATACACAACACTGAGCATATACAAATCAAATATATCTCAGATAAACAGAAATAATAGTCACAGCGGAACACTCCATACGTCCTGCCATCCAGCTCGCCATCCCTGAGCTCCAGAACGTCCTTACCTGAAAATCTGTAATACTCGGTCTGACCCGAGCATTACATCAAAGTAACACCCGGGTCAGGCTGGAAACCAGCGTGAGTAAACCCATATAATTTAAAATACTAAGTCCAATTTAAAAGGAAACCCGGGTAACTCGTACTTCACTCTGAGTTCATTACTTATTATGCTCAACACTTATTTCACGACTCAAATACTAAGTATTTTAACTTAGTTCAAAGGTTCAGATTATCCCATTTCAACCAATTGACACCACATATCAATTTATATAGAATCGAAGTGGTTTCGGATATTAATTAATACCCGACTCCTGTCTCTTCGAATCCAGTGTCATCTTAATCCAAGTTATCCAAATGAGATACAATTCAAACTTTAAATACAGGGTGTCACTGTCAAAACCCAAACATAGTATATCACATAGCATTCCATATCGCATACCAGAGACATCATCAAATCTAAGGCATACTATATCATTCAATTATTCAAAGCAAGATTATTCAACCATACCGTCTCTGATTAATTTAATTAACCACAAATGAATTAAGTTAATTACTTCGTTTTCTTTAAAATCCTTAACATTAGTTAATTACAACCCAATTAATTAATGATCCCTTAATTATCCGTCTCAATTAGTCATCCTTGATTAATTACTCGTAAATTACATTAAGCAATTAGCCTTTAATTAATTTCAAAAATTAATTATCCTTAATCATCCTCTTTATTAAGTAATTTTCCATTAATTTCTTATACTAAGTAGCCACTTAATTAATTTCATTAAGTACTTAATCATTTTCACCAGTGATCATTTTAAAACTTACTAAACTAATTAAATTCCTTTAATTAGTTTCCATGGACTTATTTCCTTTAAATCACTCGTTAATGATCCTTAAATTACTTATGCTCATTAACTATTCATTAATTACTTTTATAAAGTAATTATACTATATTGACTGCATTAAGTGATTTACCTTTAATTAATTCCACTAAATTTTTTTTCAATACTTTAATTAAATAATTTTCCTTAAACCTATTTAATTACGTTATCCCGTTTATTTAAAATAAACCTTTTAAGGGTTATAAGTATTGAAATTCTTAAACTCATAGTAATTCTATTCTCATCCTCAATAGATTCCAACCCTTAATTATTTTAAATTGAAATGATTGATAACTTGTTTATACTCGATCAAGTTTGCTTAAAAATTTGTTAACATATCAAGGAACTCGAGCCAATCTACTATTTACTCGAACAAATACTCGAGTCTCCTCATCCTTTCCCCGTCATCAGTTTTTTCTTCATCACTTAATAAAAATTCGAACTGTTAAAACTTAAATCTGATACACGATCACCCTGCAAACACACTCGAAGTATCACTCGAGACTAACCAGATTTAACTCGAGCTTAAACCCGAGAAGATCACTCACAAGACAAACTGATACACTGACATATCGTACACCTGCACCGACCATCCACGATGATCCGGCCTCCACGTTCGCCTCCGACAAGTCGCCCATGACCACCACAAAACATCTGACCACTCAGAAGAAAGAAATTCGAAGGCACACAAAAACAAACAGTTCGAACAAAATCAGGGACAAGGTCGATCACCAAGAACCGCCTCGCGACGCCTCCACCGATCACCAGGAATCTCGACATCCTGTCTAGAGACTCGTCGTCGACCCACGCTGCTGTTCCACCCACCCTTACTAATCCCGATACACCATAGTCGGAGAAATCGACTCGAACCCAACCTCATCTCAAACCACCACTCAAACCCTAAATCTCTTCCGCCCCTCCACCACAACGTCAGAGAATTTGAACTACCATTTTTGCCAAGCTCCTCGACCTATAAGCCCGCTTCAGCAACAAGCTCGACACTTCCAGCACCTTTGATCATCGACAATTGACCAATACCCAGATTCTGATCAACTAGGATTTCCTACCTAGAAACTTACTTAAAAATCTTGATATGATTTCCAAAATTCATAGTTTTACAAGACGAATAAGATTATATAAGTGAAACTCGTAATTGACACATCTAATTTTTCTGATATATTATCATTTTACTGTGATATTCACTTTACCAGATAATTTCTTGATAATACTATTTGTCAACATTTTTAAAATTTATATTACGCCATCACCATCAGATTTTCTTTAAACACCATGTGCTAAAAATTATCAGAGAAGAAGAACTTGATTTCCCTTGAACATATTTTAGTCTGTAGAACTAAGAACAGAGCATATCACTTTCCCAGATATTCATGCAACCATCTACATACACACAATGTATTTCATATCATGGTTTCAATCACATGAATCAGAGATGAACATCCAACTAAATATATACTTAAACCTTTTTTTTTTAAAGTTGTGATATTACTCACCTGTAAACAAATTGTTGAACAGAGAGCAGATTTCCAGGTTTTGGAAAGAAAGTATATGCCTGATCCTCATTTTAATCTTCTGCTTTGCTTAAGTTGGATTGATAAATTTGAGTTGTTGATTAACTTCAGTTGTAAGGCCTTAATGTTTATTTATTTTCTTCTCTGGTAAGCTAAATTTGGATTCACGAAAATAGTGTAAGAGGATTGTATATATGCAGAACAAAGTTCAGGTTGATAATTTGGTTAGTACAAGATTTTCTTGTTTTGGGTCAGAGATTTTTATATATATGGAGGCTGAAAATCACATTTTATACACTCGAAATGACTTTGTATGCTGCTAATAAATGAGAGCATTGAATGCTATTGTACTTTATGTCTCATTTTACACATATCTTATATTTTCTTTTCTATTTTCCTGGCTTAATCTACAAGCTTCATGCATATAAAATTTTATTTTGCTTTTAAATCTTATTATACTTAGGTCTGCATGCTTTCCCATATTCGAATCATTATTTGTTTTCATGCTTACTTAGTTCTTACTTGCCTTTGATTCTTTGTTCAATTGGCTATACAGGTATATATTTGAAGCTGGGAATCTTCTTATGTATTTTACAACATATGTTACTGATTTGATAATAGAATGAAATGAATGTTGTTTTTAATATATTGTTTGATTATTTGGTATACTTGTTTTATTATTTACAAACTATAAAATTCACTTATGTAAACTTTTACTCGTATTACCGTATTATATTCCTATATGAATACTTTTATATTTTTCCTTATGGTATCATTTAAAATAAATTACACATTTATAAATTTGAAACGATCCATAAAAGAAATTATATTTTTATTAATAATTATAAAATCCAAACCAAAGTTAGAATAAGCTTTTAAAACAACTTAAAACATTTATCTAAAGTATTTAAAACAATATATTTATTTGTTTGACTAATCAATATCAATATTTCAATGATTTAATTCCATTAATTTCTAATTAACAATCGTTAAAAATCTGGGTCATCACATTTTATTTCCAGAAAACGATAGAAAATATTTACATGTATTTTCCTTTATAAAATTTCTTAGACTCACTATTTCTACCCGTTCTGTAAAATATTTTGCTCTCAGATAATTTACTTTTGGAAAAATTCTATAAATCAAAACCACTCTCTAATAATATGTTCCCAACATCATATTAAAATTTTGAATTAAGTAGATTATAAGAAGCAAGAGAAACATTCATAAAAATTCAATCGTAAATAGTTTAGGAAAGAGAATGGTACATGAGAATATATCACTCATATATATTCCTTAGTTAATTGATGTCTCTACTAGCCTTAGCTTTGATCTTTTTCTTTTCTTTTTTTTCTTGATTATGCTGCAACCACCATTAAATTGCTCTATGATTTTATTTTTAATTTGAATATGGAATGAATTGAAATGAGGAAAGTAACTAACTTTGCTATCCAAAAAGGAAAGCAACAAACTTCAATCCTACAAAGGGATGGGCGGCCAACCCATTACTCTTATTCCCATTTATTTCATTTTAATTAAATTTATGAAGTAATGATATCGTTGAGTTAATGTACTCCCAAATACTTATCACGTTACACTATTTGATTTCAGAATATAACCAATTAAATCTTGATTTTCATAATTAATTTTTTAATTAAATATTTATTAATTTATGGGGTGTTATAATAACCATATTTATATATGGGTGATTGTGGACTGTTTGAACAAATTTGCTAATTTAATACCAATTGTTATCCATAAAATCTTCTCAAGGGTGAAAGTATGAAAGAAGGAGAAATAGCATTACTGAGGTTCTAAAGGCATTAGAATGGTTTTTGTAAACACTAAATAAGGTTTTCGGCAAGAATGAAAAGGAAAAATTTATAAAGAGAAACAACAATGATAAAGCCTTTCGAAGAGGCCAAAGGGATGCTTCAACAGTATGTTGGATAAGCAAGGAGCTTTCGAAGATGTTGAAAGGTACCTTTAGAAGGCAATGGATAACAAATTTTTCGCGTGTGTGCCAAGCCATTCGAAACGACTGATTTCGTCTTCATTTACCTCCACTAGAAGAAAGTTTGACCAAGGCAACTCTTTCGAAAGCATATATTAGCCTTTTAAATTGGTTTAAACTATCCCAACTTATGAAGAAAAAATTACATGAATTCAATATAACGTCCTCAAACACAAAAGGATGAGGTTCCGCACTAGCCAAAGAGGATGCTTTCGAATAGAATCTTTTGCGGTAAAACTTTCTACGGTGTTTCGACTCATTCGGAACCCAAAAAGTACATGTTTCGACGGCATCGAAGGCCAAGGCCCTTGCTAACTTACATAGCACATTAACAGCTAAGTGAAGAGCGCTTCTATATACCTTTCGATGAAGTCAAAAGCGATCAAGCAATATACCTTTCGATGAAGTCGAAAGCAAACAAGCAAAATAGAAGGAATCTTAAATTTTAGCGGCAGCGGAAGTTCATCAAGATGAACCTTTCGACTAGGTCGAAAGGTATGATTCAAAAGATTAAAGGCAAAAGTAGAAGAAGAAAGGTTAGAAGAAAAGGCCTTTTGACTGCATTAAAAGGATGCGCATGAAACGATGGAAGAAGGCCTTTCGACCGTGTCGAAAGAGTGAGGGCGGAAGGTTCAACGCGCCTATAAATAAGGCCCAAAGGGTCCTGTTTGGCGGATCCGGATTCATTCTTCTTATTCTCATACTTTCTCAAATTTGAAAATCTGTAAACCCTAATTTCAAAATCAAATTGGGGGATTTGGTCAATCTGTACATCTATAGTTCGATAAAAGAAAGATTATGATAATTTTGATTATGCCACTGTTTTGAGATTCTTCTTGCATTCAATTTTGATCATCTGGTGTCGACCTAGTTGAAAGGTTACCCTTCGAGTGAGTTGAAACCCCTAACATACACATATCCTTTGCGTTTTAACTCAAAACCACAAGATAATAAGAGCTCACCCTTTCGACGAAGTTGAAACCCATCCATTCAGCCCATATCCTTATATCCTTAAGTCTTAACCCGAAACCACCTTGACCACATCAAAAGGAGAGTTTTCGACAAGATCCTAAACTAATTCAACTAAATCGAAAGTTGTTAAAACGAATTTAAGTGTATCAATCCAGTCGAAAGGTGTAAGCTATCCCTATCAATTCGAAAGTTGGTTTCAAAGGGAACATTACATTTTAAGTTCAAATTTAAGGTGTTGACAAGTTTTTTGTCAACATTTTGGCACTAAAAGGAGGACATGAACCTCTGATTCCTAATAACTTTCATCACATATCAATTACATAGTGTTCTCCATTCAAAAGAAGAAAATGGTAAGAGCTAGGAATAACAATAACTTCCCTAATGAAGAGGCCGCATCATGATCAACTTTGGAAAATGGTATTATCCCGAACTTCAGCTTAGAGAATATGGAAATTGGACAATCTTCAACCCTAATAAGATTGGAAAACAATGAGATTAAAGTCCAGAATCTACAACAACAAATGATAGTTGTGCAAGAACTTCTTGAAGGGGCTCCATCTCAAAGATCATGGAAGGTTATCGAAGGAGAAGATGAAGTGTAATCTCCAAATAAAGACCAAAATGAAAGCCAAGAAAGTCAAGCTAAAAGGGCCCTTGAGCAATCAAATAGTTTAAACTTAGAAGATAAGGGAAATCATAACAACAACATTCTCAACCAAATCACAAGGGATACAGTAAAGGATGTACTCCACAAACTAGAGAAACATGTTATCCTGCAAAAGGCTCCTTTTTTAGAAGAAATTATGGCAGCTAGCATCCCTCCTTACATCCAAATTCCCCTGCTAAAGTATGATGGAACTACCAATCCAAATAATCAACTTATAGCTTTTGATAACTGGATGAATCTATATAATGCTCTTGAGCCAGTTCGTTGTAAATTTTTTTCGATAACTTTTCAAGGGGTAGCCATCAAATGGTAGAAGAATTACCAAGTGAAAACCATCTGTTCTTGGGAACAATTTTCTTATGACTTCGTGACACAAATTTATGTATTCAAAGACCCAACTATGGACTTTAGCTTGTTAGCCACTATCAAACAAAAACCAGGAGAACTACTTGACGAATATTTGAAAAGATTTAGTACATAAGCATTAAAAGCAGGGAATGCAACCGATAGAGGAAAGCTTATGGCAATTCGATCAGGATTGATTGAACAAACCCCTTTCTGGGAAGACCTTTATATTAATGGATGCGAAGATCTACAAAACTTCTATTCCCAAGCTGAAAGATTTATCCGTTTAGATGAAATGTGTTATGACAAGAAAAGATTGCGACAAGGCATAGAAGAAGAAAGGTCTAGTTTTAATTACTCCAACCAAAAATCAAAGGACGGTGAAAGGATTTGGAAGAAGATTCTAGAACCCAACTATATAGCCTTATATCAACCTCTTTCTCACATATTCACAGCAGCAAGAGATGATGGAAGTTTCTCAACTACTCATAAAATACGAAGCCAGCTAGAACCCAGAAAAGGGGAATGTTATTGTGACCATCACCGAGTAAATGGACATAAGACCGATGAATGTTGCATCTTAGCAGGAATAATTCAGAATATGATCATATCAAGAACCTTAAAGGAATTCATTAAAGAAACTTAAAGAACCTTCTTTTTCAATCAAGAATAACACAAACACTTAAAGCTTATCTTTCCATGTAAAAAGAAAGCAGCTTAGTAACTTCAAAAAAAATTGGACCCTTATCAAACCATGAAGTCTTGCAGCATTAATTCAACTATGAATTTTCTTCTTTCATAACCTTTTAAACTTGATTTGTAGTTCGATTTATACTTTGATTTGTGCTAAAAACTGATTATGTATTAATTCAAAATTTGAGTGTCCTTACAGGTAAAAACAAAACCAGTCCATGGCATTCAACATGTTCTTGAAGCACAATAAATTTCTAGCTACTCAAGAAAAGCTACTCAAATGCCTGGAATGAACTGATCCATCCTTTTCTTAAAGCTTGAATCTATTTCGTGTAAAGAGTTACTCCTATGGAACCCTGGATTATCGTCAAGTTTCAATTGTAGACTCATGAAGGGTAAATATCTAAGACTCTCCCAAAAGATGGAATTCTTGGGAAAAGCATGCCCTTAATCATGAAAATCTATTAGTCCATGCATCATGGCTTTTCAGACTCGCGAATAAGACATCTCTTTTGCTGATCAAACATTGATTCTGTTTTCAATTAGTTATTCTACCGTTTGGAGAAAATTTTCCTCAATATCTTTTCAAGAAAGTTCTTTTCAAAAGTCAAAAATAATTATCTCTAATTACTCTACATATAAGGGAAATTAAGTATTTGTATATTTTAAAAATAAACTTACACAATTTTTTAAAGAATATTATTTGGCATTAGTAAATGTGCACCAAGGATTTCTAACTAAGCAATCCCAATGTTTAAAAAAATTTCAAAACCATTGGCAAGGAGAAGCCTATTCATACTTTTCAAAAAAAGCTTTTAAAGCAATGAAAGGTTTGTTGACCAAAAAAAACTCTAAATGGAGAGCCTATTCTTAGTTAAAAGACTATTGGTTCATGTATCATGACCTCCTATTTTTTTATTTGAGATTCGTGTTTCCACTATGAGAAAAACAATTTTTAGCCTTTACCAAAGGCACCTCCTAGAGGGAGGGTTAAAATATCTAAAAAATCTCTTACCAAAGGCACCTCTAGGAGGAAAGGTCAAATCTTCTTAAGACCTTACCAAAGGCACCTAATAGAGGGAGGGTTAAAACCTCTAAAAAAAGCCCTTTCCAAAGGCACCTCAAAGAGGGAGGGTCAAAACCTCTAACAAGCCTTCTTCGAAAGCACCTCCTAGAGGGACGGTTAAAATCTCTAACGTCCACTTCACCTCTTAGAGTTAGGGTCAGGTATAGTATCCACTAGCAACCTTTTTAGAAGAAGGTCAATCTGACATATACTATATCCCTTAGAATCAAGGGAAGCCCAGAGGGGGCGCCATACAAATGAAGAAGAACAACGACGTCTGCAACATAGAACAAAAGTCAAGGCCCAAGGAAACAAAGAGTCAAAGGAATAGGACTATACACCATCTAAAATAAAGATGAAGGCTGAGAAAGGAATACAAACAAGAGAAAAAGGATGAAGATGTCCTACACTATAGACAGAAACAAATAAGACATCCAAGACCATAATCAAAAAGGACAAAGTATCAGCTAGCAACCTTCAAAACATATGATTCTTAAAAAGTGACTCTCATAGCAAAGAATTAAGAAGACTACATCCTAAAAGGAAGCATGAGACAAGTAAATGGATAGGGAGATCCACAATACGAAATGGAAAGTAAAGACCTGTACAAAAACTAAAGGAATGGAATAGATAACAAATTTTTACTACAAAGATAAAAGTGACTTCGTTTGAAGAATAGATTAAGAAAACCACTCTTGAATCCTTAGAAATAAGGAGACCCTTTAAGATGGGAGAGTCTATATACTATGTATATATTAATAAGTTATTTGGACCATTGCACTGCTGAACGGCCAATCAATAGTACGGAACTTGCACTACTGAACGACCGACTAGTCAAATGAAGCTTGCACTGCTGAATGGCTAGCCAACTGAATGGAATTACCTGCTAAACGGTTGAATGGCTGAAAAACTGAACAGCCGAATGGAACTACCTGCTGAACGGTTGACTGGTCTTACGGTACTACTACTCCGAATGGCCGACTGGTAATACAGAACTGTTATTCTGAATGATTGCGTTGCTTTATGAAACTACTTGGCTCCAATATAACAATAATACTACTAACTTATAGGCACTTTAGGAATTACACATCTATTAATAGGATATTTTCCTTTGAATAGCGAGAATCCCCATCGCTATTCAAGGTACGAGTTTAAAATAAATATCTGGCATAACATTTAAGGTAGAACATTATAATAAGGGCCAGAGAGGATTAAAGACTTTTTGCTTAGGTCTACTTGGATTACCATTACGAGACAGTTTTATGACCTTGTACTTATATAGGATAAAATTTTGAAGTAGTCTATTCACCAGATGAGATGGTGACAAATTTTTGATTAAACCCTTGACTTTACATAAAGATTTCATATTGAATTCTAAATTTCCTCATTGATTTTTATGATGATTTGTGGATTTTTTATTCTTAGTTTCTTCACTAGATTTTCGTGATGATTTCTTATTAAACTTCTGATTTCAAGAATTCTAAATTTCCTTGTCGATTTTCATGATGATTTGTGGATTTCATATTCTTGGATTCCTTATTGAATTTTTGTGATGATTTCCTATTGAATTTCTGATTTCGTGGATTCTAAATTTCCTAATTGATTTTTATGATAATTTTTGGATTTCATATTCCTGGTTTCCTTATGGGATTTTTGTAGTGGTTTCGTATTAAACTTTTGGCTTATTCCCTTATTGAATTATTATGATAATTTGTGGACTTTCCATTGAATTTATGGATTTGAGTTTTAAACAAGGTTCTCCCGATATCAGGTGGGCTTTCATTAGAGGAAGGGGTAAAAAAGGAAAGAGAGCCTTTTGATCTTCATATTATCAAAGAGCATCAACATCAAACTATCTATTAACTTAGTAATGAATGAATGAAAGTTACTAACATAAAGTGTAGGGATGAAAATAAGTTATAGTGAAGACATAAGGTAAAGCCACCTAAAGCAAGAAACTAATACCTAGTGGCTGAAGAAAACTTAACTCAAGAAAAAGAGATTTGGAGTGTATGACTTTCTTGAAAGGTTCGTTTATTTAAGACGATGTCTGCTAACCATGTGATATTGTTCCACATTTTTAATACTAGTAATAAAAAGGGTTTTGGTCATGTATTTATCAGAATGCTTCACCCAAAAATATTACCCAAATAGTATCTTGAACTTTAACTTCAGAGTTTAGAGTTATCCATTAAGGTCTCATAACAAGATTATAATCCTAATATAAGTTATCATCTTTTTTGCAGAAAAATAAAGAAATAAATTTTTGTCCTAAAGAACAAAAGCTTCTTTCATACTAGGGGGGCTAAATTATATCCATAAAATCTTCTCAAGGGTGAAAATATGAAAGAAGGAGTAATAGCACTAGTGAGGTTCTAAAGGCATTAGAATGGTTTCTGTAAACATTAAACAAGGCTTTCGACGAGAATGAAAAGGAAGAATTTACAAAGAGAAACAACAATCACATAGCCTTTCAAAGAGGTCAAAGGGATGCTTCAGCAGTATGTTGGATAAGCAAGGAGCTTTCGAAGAGGTGAAAGGTACCTTTCGAAGGAAATGGATAACAGGTTTATCGTGTGCGTGCCAATCCATTTGAACCAACTGATATCGTCTTCATTTACCTCCACCAGAAGAACGTTTGACGAAGGCAACCCTTTTGAAAGCATATATTAGCCTTTCGAATTGGTTTAAACATCCACACCTTTGAAGAAAAAATTACATGAATTCAATATAATGTCCTCAAACACAAAAAGATGAGATTCCGCACTAGCCATAGAGGATGCTTTCGAATAGAATCTTTTGCGGCATAGCTTTCTATGGTGTTCGACTCATTCGAAACCCAAAAAGTACATGTTTCGATGGCATCGAAGGCCAACGCCCTTGCTAACGTACATAGCACATTAAGAGTTAAGTGAAAGCGTTTCTACATACCTTTTGATGAAGTCAAAATCGATCGAGCAATATACCTTTCGATGAAGTCGAAAGCAAACAAGAAAAAATAGAAGGAAGCTTAAATTTTAGCGGCAGCGGAAGGTCGTTAAGGTAAACCTTTTGACTAGGTCAAAAGGTCCGATTTAAAAGACTAAAGGAAAAAGTACGAAGGAGAAAGGTTAGGAGAAAAGGCCTTTCGACTGCATTAAAAGGATGCGCATGAAAGGATGGAAGAAGGCCTTTCGGCCGTGTCGAAAGAGTGAGGGTGGAAGGTTCAACCAGCGCCTATAAATAATGCCCCATGGGTTCTGTTTGGGGGATCCGGATTCATTCTTCTTATTCTCATACTTTCTCAAATTTGAAAATCTGTAAACCCTAATTTCAAAATCGAATTGGGGGATTTGGTCAATCTGTGCATCTTTATTTCAATAAAAGAAAGATTATGATAATTTTGATTATGTAGATGTTTTGAGATTCTTATTGCATCCAATTATGATCATCTAGTGTCGACCTAGTCAAAAGGTTACCCTTCGAGTGAGTCGAAACCCCTAACATACACATCTCCTTTGAGTTTTAACTCAAAACCACAAGATAATAAAAGCCCACCCTTTCGATGAAGTTGAAACCCAGCCATTTAGCCCATATCCTTATATCCTTAAGTCTTAACCCGAAACCACCTTGACCACGTCGAAAGGAGAGTTTTCGACAAGATCCTAAACTAATTCAACTAAATCAAAAGGTGTTGTAAAACGGATTTAAGTGTATCAATCCAGTCGAAAGGTGTAAGCTATCCTTATCAATTCGAAAGGTGGTTTCAAAGGGAACAATACATTTTAAGTTCTATTTTGTGGTGTTTACAAGTTTTCTTGTTAACACCAATAAAGTCATACAGAACGACACCTTACATAGCAAAGCTATATGTGAAGGAGGTGTGTTATTGTGTATGACAGAGATTCGTTATTTACTAGCGATTTTTGGATGAATTTGTCATCCATCATTAGGCATGAAGTTGAATATTAGCACGACATATTATCCCAGTTCGAGGGGAAAACGAAGCAAGTAAATTATATACTTGAAGATTTACTATGCTCCTCAATTCTTGTTTTGGAAGGAAATGGGAAGATCACTTACATTTAGTGGAGCATATAATAACAGTTTCCAATCAAATATGGGCATACCTCCTTTCAAAGCACTTTATGGTAGAACTTGTCGATGCCATGCATGTTAGCTATACACGAGAGATAAGTTTGTATTAGGTTGTAACAACCCCCATTTTGAGACTCAAAAATAGACACTAATGATGTTATAGTCATCCTTAGTACTATTTTCTAGCGACAAAAATAAGATCTTTTTTTGTACCATTAACATCAAAAGCTTGAGAATTTACAAATTTTTACAAAACATTTTCTTTCATTATAATTTAAAATCATTACATGTTAATTACATAACCTCATGATTTGGTGTTCAGATAAAATATAATAAATATAATTATAATTCCATGAGCGACATATAAAGATGCCCATTGAATGATGAGTCATGACTACTTGACGGTTATAAATCCTATTATTAAATATAACCAATCAACAAAAGTGGTTAAACTACATAGTGGAAATGAATTCTAATATTAATCTGCCTCCACATCCCCATAAGTTTTATCCATCTTAACCTAAAAAACACTAAATTCATCATACATGAAACCCTAATTTAGGCCTAGTTAAATCAGTACTCGAGAGTTTAAGGGAAATCTAAAACTTCAGGTTAGACAAAAAGTCCAGTGAGAAAAATACTATTCCATCTCAACTTGGTATATAGTAAGAGCATGGCACTGAAGCATGAAACGAGTTTCCCTTCACTATTATCTTATAATCAACGAAAAACGTATCATTTGCCAGCAACCACAATGGTTAGGCATAAATATTATCTTGCATAATGGGTCAAAGAGAATAGTCTGGGATTCAATAGCGTCCATGAAAAGTCCTAATTTTTGTTGCACATTATTTTGTATATTTAATTAAGAAGTAATTAGATAAATAATGCGGTAAGATAGGTAAGTGTGGGATTTTCCAAGGAATTCAATTCGGCCATAAATATAATAAAAGGAGATTGTTTTATTTAGGGAAAGAAACTAAACTAAATTATTTAATGGACGGAAAGAAGGGAATAAAAGATTATACATTCTATCATCCTCCCCACTTATTCTTCTCATTCACAATTTTCAATTGAAAAAAAAATATATAAGGTAGGCCACTATTATCATCTACTATTATCATTTCAACTTAGAGGATAAAAGGAAAGCTTTAGGAAAAGAATCTTAATGCAAATCTTAACACTACAACAAGTCTAGGGTGAATAATATCTCTATTTCTATATTCCGATGTTTGTAATTTGAATTTACAACAGAATCCGATTGATTATGGTGTTTTATCATGCATATGTTATTCATTGATAGGATCTATGGTTATCATTTGTTATTCTTATGGAATTTTCCTAAAGGAATTTAAGGCAAAATCATTAATTTTATCGCCAAATGCTTTGAATATTTGATATAATGTCTGAAATATTATTTTATAGATGATTTTTATATTTCATAATTTTTTGAAATATTATGAATTACTTATGAATTTTGTAAGATGAGAAAAATGTTAATTTGGTTTTAGTTATTAAAATAACAAAAATAATTATTTTGTTGTGAAATTCTTATATGAGATGAAATAAGGTATTTCATATTTTTGGGAATTTTTGGAGAATTTTCCCATGTATTTTTCGAATAACTATGAATTATTTAGTGAAGGAAGGATTTAATTACTATGGGTAATAATTAATTAATTATGGTATATAATTAAGGTTTTACAAATATAAGAAACTATCTTACTAGTTTAGTTACAAGATTTATGTAAAGAATTTAATTAACCAATGAAAATTTAACAAGGAAATTGGTTTGGAAATTTTTTAATTATTTTTAAAGGAAATAAAACATTTTTGCAGATATATACAAAAATGCCATTTTAGTTAACCTGCGGTAGCTGTCTTAACATTCGACAGTTATAGTGAACATGTAATTGCTATTTATTTGTCAGGAAGCGATATCCAGTGGTTTTATCAACATGCGGCAGCTTTAAATGTTTTGAGGTACGATAACACATTATTTTCAAACTACGACAGCTTTGTATTTTCAAAATTCAGTAGCTTTCAAAAGTAAAGGTGTGATAGCATGAATTTGTCGACATTCGATAACTCTATTTTCTCAATCATTGATAGCGATAACGTTTTGAGATGTGATAGCATCATAATTTTCAACCTGTAATAGCTTCATGTTTTCAACTTACGATAGCAATATATTTTCCAAAATTTGATAGCTTGTTTTGATTTGTATGTGATAGCTTGTCTTGGTTGACATGCAATTGCTTATCTTGGTTGACACTCGATATCTTTATTAACATGCAATAGTCTAGTTTTGAAATGTGATAGGATAAATTTTTGACATGCGATAGCTTATGGACTAAATGCGATAGCATAAGTTTTGAAGTGCAATAACACCAAGTTTTGATAAGTGAGATAGCTTATTTTTGGAACTTGATAGCTTTTTACTTTATGTTAGGCTATATTTTTTGAACAAAACTATAGTTTTTGTTAAGTATTTTGAACAAGGTTTTAAAAGAAAAGAAAAGTTATTTTAGACCATTTTAAAGAGTTATATGAAGGAAATTATTACTTAAGCACAAGTAATATTTGTGTATAAAATGGCTATAATGTAAACAAATTTTTATGATGAATGATGTTATTATATTTTATATCTCGATCAGTCGATAACATATGTTGATTGTGGACATGCTCACTTATATTTTATCACCTAATACTTATAACCTTAGTGATAGGAACAAATGACTTATTAAAGTTGTTCCAAAAGTGGTATTATCAGACTTAAGCTCCTAAGTGATTAAAATTGCATCCAGTAGGTTAGGAGGGTTAAATTGTGTTAGGATGCCCTAAACTAATTAAAAGACGTGACCCAATGATATTTTACACTAGATTTTAAGGTAGAGACATGTAATGACCCACCTTTTTGGACGGTTTAAATTGACAATAAACTACACATGTCAACTCAAACCATTTAAAAGGTAGGATTGCTAATGGGGTAAATAAGAAAATAAGAGAAAAGAAGAAAAACAAAACACAAAATCTCATAACGAAATGACAAAATATAATAATTAAATAAATAGTTCATAAAGCTGTTTTACAAATACATTTGATTAAACTTTTACAATACAATCAGAGTTATACATACAGCATGTTTAATAAGATAATGCAACTGAACGACATGATGCAGTGGAATAATTATAATAAATAGTAGACTCATCTCCATCTTCATCCTCCAAAATAAAATGGTCTTCAATACACTGAAAAGCTCAGACTGACCTGAGCGTAATGAAAAGACAAAACACTTGAGTCAGAACTAAAAGATCTTATGTAAGTTAAATCAAAATAAATAAATATGAGTGTAATGGCTTTAGAGATGTTTACGGGATTTTACATCTCCTAACCAGTGTATAACGTGCGTGTAATAACTTAAGAGATGTTCGAGATTCCATCTCCAAAGGATCCGTTAAACTATCTACATATGTAATATAATACACTATTATAATATGTCTACGGTAAAGTAAAGTATTAAAATAGCGTTAAGGCGTTACCCATATCCCCCTTAACATATTTTTATATAAATACCATAGTCTATACAGATACTGTAAGCTCCACCAAACCGGTGGGATACTCAGGGAGCACTCCATAGGTACGATGCAAACCAAAGCGTAATGGGCTCAGTCA
This sequence comes from Allium fistulosum, assembly GCA_030737815.1. Classification (NCBI taxonomy): domain Eukaryota; kingdom Viridiplantae; phylum Streptophyta; class Magnoliopsida; order Asparagales; family Amaryllidaceae; genus Allium; species Allium fistulosum. The sequence goes on from CM060902.1 coordinate 1,534,602,693, forward strand.
GGATAAATATGATAAGGCACACGAGGTAATGCCTAGGGTAGGATACTATCGTTTTGCAGAACCAGGCTGGTGGTAACGCATAACAGCTACTACCGCCACCTCGAGACACTCTCCCATAATCAAATCAAAGGGTGGCCACCAATCAAATCACAAAGTAATAGATATGGTTTCGAAGAAGCATGCTCGATGGGGGACCGACCCAACTTGGCCCAGGTATAGCTCCTGTTTTAGTCATTTTAATTATGACCAGAAAGTCAAGGCTATCCATCATAATTCTCGTACTTCAATCCAGTAGCGTTCGTCAACCATCTTACTTCATTCTGGATTCTCCACCACATGCACAGTTGTTAAAGTGGTTTTCGGTATTGGCAGAGAGTATGACAATATCCGATCCCGGTCTCTTTAACAACCAAACGCTTATTTCACACCGGTTGGTTCTTTTACATTTCCCAAACCGATTCATCATTGATATCAAAATATCATATTCAATTCAAAATATCCCTTATTTCAAAACCATCATATTTACTTAAAGTATGCCATTTCACTAGAAAATATCATTTCAAATTCTAACGTAGGTTATAACATCATTTAATCACATTCACCTTTAAATTAAGGATTAAAATATAAACAATTCAACCTTGCACAGTTCGAATTTTTGAAAATAGTTTGGATATTTTTAAATAATTTAAATAGTTTAAAATAGTTTAAATAGTCTAAGGATTTTAAAATAGTTAAAAATAGTCTGAATTGTTTAAAATAGTTTAAGGATTTTAAAACAATTAAAAATAGTTTAATATAAAATGGTTTGAATATTGAAAATGGTTTATATAGAAAAATAGTTTGAAAATCTAAATAATCTGAATTTAAAATAATTGATTTTAAACAGTTTATATTAAAATAATTTATTTTGAAAATAGTATCAAATCAAACTGTTTCTTCCATTTCAACAAATCTGGACTATATCCAGATTTCAAATCAACAAAACTCAATTTTAATCTTTCAATTCAAATGACTCAATTTCAATTTAGTTCCAAATCAATGTGTTTCAATTTCAATTCGAAATAACTTTAATTTTCGAAATATTCATTTTTAACTTCGATTTCAATTCAACAATTCAAATCAATGATTTAATTTCAGTTCCATTCTTATTTAAAACCATTTCAAATCATACCAATTACAAGCCCAATTTCAATTTACTTATTTAAACCACTTAAATCAGATTAACTTCATTGTTAAATTTTAAGATCCAAATCTTCAAAATAATTCAAATTTCCGAATTAAAGTCATATACCGATTTTAACTTTACATTTCCCAATTTAATTCTTAAACAATTTCTTTTTAACCATTTCAATTTCAACTTTCAAAGCTTGAATTAGAAAAATAATTAAATTCATATAAATCTATAATTTATTTCCTTTAAGATAATAACATTTAATCAACAATCCAAATTCAATATTTTAAACTATTTAATTTAACCAATCCGGTGTCCGTATATAATTTTCTATCCTATGGTCAAGTGATACGGATATATATCATTTCAACCCGCAATAAATTTAAATTTCCGGATATATATCATTTCAACCCATATACCGAATCACAATTTTCCAAATCCATAAAATCGTTTGGGTTTATCATCTCAACCCATAACGATTTTTCCCTAATCTATAAGATCGTTTAGGTATGTATTATTTCAACCCATAGTGATTTTCCTAACAATAACTAAGGGAACTTGCAATGTGATAACAACATATAAAATAAACATAACATCAAATCATCCAGAATGTCAACAATTAAGCATCCATCACAATCATCATTCAAATCAACCAATAAATCACAATAATTAACTGGTTATCATTATAAGGCATTTAACTAGCAATTCAATTCCAATATTAATTCAAATGGCAATTAAATTCAATATAAATTCAAATTAAATTTGAATGAAAAATTTAAATATACCAAACAGCAATCAATAAATTTCTAATCACATCATAAATTTAATTTAACCAACATAAGATGGTTTAGTATTTGTGAGTGAGTTAAAACACTCACCTTTGATTTATAGTCGATTTAAAATCCAAATAAAGCCTAAAATTTGAACATTCTCATAATTCAACCAAACTAGTTCCATATCGTCCAAAATTTCGATACGATAGCAATGAAGAAAACTACATCCAAATCCAAGTTCGTATGAAAAGGATATGATAGTTAGAAGACTTTAAAAATTCAAATTAAATTAAGAATTTACTAGGGCAAAGTTTTAAATTTAATACCTTTCAAACCCTACGTCTCTTGACCTATCACGATGATCGACCCACAACCGCCACCCTCACGCGTTTCCGCCGACACTACGCTAACATCCACCTAGATCCAAGATCACCAACGGACGGCCATCTCCAGGCGACCCCTCACCCATGTCGCCGCCGCTCGCATCGCCTCCAGCCCCCTCGAGAACGCCGCCGCCGCCGCGCCAAGATGCTCGAATTCTGGCCAATTCGAGAGCGTCTGACATAAACAAACCTATGGATCAAAAGCTCTTGCCCTCCTCTACGCTCCAGCACCAACCGATCGCCATATAGTCGACGATCCGCCATTGGACCGAAAACCCTAGAAACAGACAGCTGAGAAAGATTCGGTTGCAAAAACGAATTGTAGATCTAGATTGCGCTCGTTGAGAGGTTTCCAATGATATATTATATGATATAGTTTGAATTTTGGAATTGATTTTGATTTGAAATTGAATATGGGAATTAGGGTTTCAGCCATTGGGAAGAAAGGAAGGAGCATAAATTTGCAGTACGTACAGAAATAGGAAAATAGAGGCTACTAGGGATAGAAAAATCTATTTATATATATGGAGATAGATAAGAATGAATGGACAGATCAAATTGGTTTGAAATTGTAACAACGACCCGAAAAGCCCGTTCCGTTTTCGAAACGAAAGTAGGTCATCCAATATATCGAAATATAGGTTTTCGATATTTTTAAACTCAATGGAACCAGTTTCAAACCCTAATTCCATTGTATACAGAAGTTAGCTTTTAAAATTCAGATTATATTCATTTAAATTCCATTAATTTATTTCTACGCGTTTCAAGCTCGCACGATCAAACGAAAAGTCCGATCGCTATGAAACTTGAAATCCTACACAAATTCATTGTTATGGATCAGATGAAACTGGTTTGTCAAAATCCAAGACAGTGGCCAAAATGTCTAATTTTCAAGTTAATTAAATAAATTATTATTAGATTGATTTAATCACTTTTAAATTTAAATTAAAAGTTAACAATCTTATCATTCTTGATTAAACATAAATTTATAATCTTTTTTACATTTAAATTTTCCATGCTAATCTAATATTTAAATATTACACAAATTTTAGAGTTCAATTGCAATTGTAATAAATTCATTAATTACAATTTAAATTCCAGTAAACTCTTTTATTTTGATTTACATTCTTATTTTTAAATCAACCAAAACCTTATGAATATAATTAACATTAGTTTACACTTTATTACATTCAAATTTTACAGTTATCATCTTAACCATATTAATTATAATATTTCAATTTCATTAATTCCATTAATTACCAATTTCATCCCTTATTTACAATTATAACCAAATTAACTTTACAATTATTTCAATTGATTGAAATTAAATTGAAATAGTTGTCAATAACATTCAAAAAACTTTATTAAATCAAATTCTAATTATTTTCCTCATTAATAAATCATAAATTTTAATTTCTCCCAACATTAAATTTCGAAATCTTATTTAATTTAATATTTTTAATTATCGAAAATTACGAGTCGTTACACTCTCCCTCACTCAAAACTTTTCATCCTCGAAAAGGAATAAGAAAGAATTAAGAAACTTAACATAATTTTACTCAAATAATCAATTTATAAATAAATAAATTTACATAGTTAAGTATTTTAAATAGAATATATCAATTTATAAAAAATTAAATCTTCCATGTTCAAATTAAATAAAAGTAGGAAAATATTTTCACTCTCACAAAATTTTCTAAGTCCTAAATTCATAAAAAATTCCGGCAGAATCTCCTTTGTACGAATAGGTCCGGAAAAATAATAATATCAATAATTACAATATATATTTACATATCATATTTCAAAAATAAAACATCCCAAACCATGGGAGTATAATTAAAATATCATTCCCAAAACTGTAATCCAAAAACGTACCTATTTGTCGAGCAAACAACTTTATTTATGAAACCAAGAGCAGTAACTATTGCTTCCTTAAACATGTATTTCACTTATATAATCCAAAATAGTGAGAATTGTGTACAAGAGAAATATTTAGTTGTTTCAATTAGTAACAAAAGCAACTCAACACAAAACATATGCAAACAAAACCATACAACCATTATATGCAACAAGAAATCAGTCATACATCCATAACAACCAAAAATTAATGGTTTGTTCAGGTTCAAAAACTTCGCATTGTTCAAGGGTGATAAATAAACTACCAAGTGTACCTTACGCTCAACAGCCTTAGATAATTACTTAATAGGTTATTCATCCAACCTTAAACAAATTGGAGTATCATTTCCCCAACATCCCACTAGCCAAACAATACAGAATTTAAATGCTATTTAAGTTTGTTCTATTGGTTTCCTTTTTTTTACACTTTTATTTATTTTCATTCATTCATACAATGTCTCTTTTTCTTCCCATTCATTTACTTACATAAATTATTTCACATTCAATATCTGAAGTCATCGATAAATCAATTTTTTTTTGAAATATTATATAAGTTTCCTTGAAAGTAAATTCACATGCATTTACTTATATAGCTTGATTTCCATTTAATATGAATATTCATGAATAAACATTTCATACTTAAGTGTTTCTACCTTTTAATTCACATTTATCCTTTCTTTTATAGTGTGAATTAATAATAAACTTATTTATGAATCATTTCAGTCATTTCTTAAGTTTATAAACATTTCTTAGATAAATTCAATCTAATTATTAGCAATTCAAAACATTAACTTATGTTTATAACATTCATTGTACATCTTAGTTTTTCATTTATAACATATGTTCATTTCGAAGCATTTTTGTTATTAAGATTTTACTTGTATAATATTCTATTACATATTCATATTAACATTTCAACTTTTAAACATTCTGGTAAGTTTTATATATGTTTTATAGAATGTAATTAAATGTTATACAAATTATCTTATTCAGTTTATTTAACAAAAATGTTCGATAGTTTACACCTTAATTTTCATTATCTTTAATCTACAAGTGACAAATCTCTAATTTCTTTATTGTTTCGTTAATCAGTTGGCTTCTAATTTCTTATTTTTCATCTTGGAAGTTTTTCAATTATTAAAATAATTAAGATTCTCATTTCATTACAATAATTGAAATCCCAAATTTATTGTAACAACCCGCATATTTTACGAAATTTAATATTAAAATATTTCATTCGAATATAGAATTGTTAATCGGATTAAGGTCCGAAAAGCTACTTTTTACAAACAGTCGAATTAGGACTCGAGACCATCCCCATTGAGTTCAAAATGGCGTTTGCGACCTTTTTGAGTATAAACATTGATATGGTTGGAGTTAGTGAAATTTTGATACTTTTTCACTTAGGGCTTTGGTTTAGTTTCAGCCCATTAGACCCAAGCTTCACCCTCTCTTCTCTTCATTCATTTCATTTTCCTAATACAACTCAAGCTTTAGATAAAAATGAGGGAAGAGAAAAAGAATTAGAATTCCTAAGCCCTAGTTTCCAATTTTGCAAATCAAGTTCTAGCTCCAAATTCAAGAAGAAGCTTTTGTAAGCCTTCTCTTCTTCTTCCCCAACTCGTTCTCCTTTCAATTTCATAATTTCCTAAACCTAACTTAGGAAATGTTTCTCTTTTAAGCTTAAATTCAAGCTTCTTGAGTTGGAATTGAAGTGTGGTTGATCCTCCTTTGTTTCCAAGCTTCTCCTTCCTTGTTTTTGGGTTTAAAGGTGAGTTTTGAACTCACATCTATTTCTATAGATATTGTTGTTGTTGGGTATGAATTCCTAACACTAATTCATATACATTTGCTTTTGATTTGGATCGATTTGGTGAATTGTTAAATTTTTGGATTTTGGAATCCAATTTGCTAAAAATCCAACCTTTGATGTTTGAACACGTTAGTGGAGCGTTTCGGAGGGCTATACAAGGTTGGGTTGTCGAAAGGCGTAAATCCTCAGTCGAAGTTGCTCAATTCGTCGCTTCCGTCGTATATCAAACTTGCCCCAAAGGGGGCTAGACAGAACCAGAATACGTCACCAGACGTCTGCAGTAGAGCTCAGACGTCTGGAGTTTGTTTCAGCGAATTTCCTGAAACTTACTGCAGACGTCTGAGTGTATACTTCATATGTCTGGAGTATGTATTTCCAGAATTATAAGGTGTTATGCGTGAGTATTTTGTTTATGATTTCCAATCTTTATCAATTCGTGGTTTCCGATTGGTCGTTATCGTTTATTATCTTCTCTGATGACTTCTTATTCGGGATTTTTGTGGTTATCCATTTTGATGGATTCGGTATCGACTTATCTGGATTTGATTCACGTCTACGTATGTGAATTTTGGTGATTGATTGTGTAACATTCCCCCTTTTGACCGCCTCCAGTCGGTTGTTAAACCAACTTGAAACGTTCAAAAAGACGAATTGTTATTTAGTTTATAAGGTTTAAACAGAATCAGCCACAGAAACACAGATAATAACAATCAATTAAAACAAATGAGAATTTATTTCATTACTATAAATCTTTTTGAATACATCAGAGTTTTATACAATTTAATACTGATACAGCGGAATATCTTAAAATACAATTTTCTCGAAATAAATGATTCTTTACTCTCTCTCTAACTTCGCTGCCTGAAAATCTTCAAGCTGTAAAATACTCGGTCTGACCCGAGTATTATATTCAAAAGAAAATAATACACAGGTCAGTCTAATTCAAACCAGTTTATTAGTGCATATAGGCAGTAATAATTTAAATAGACGACAGTCACAATAATTCCCGTCTATCCGACTCTTTAAACAAAGAAGATCGGATAACGAAAATTTTAACACTAAACAGTGTTAAACAATAAATCAGCAGATTTAAATCATCAACAGAGATAAACAGTGTTATTGGCTGCCGTACACGCACGCGTGTACGGCCTCGCCAATACGGCCTAAAAATCAATGCATCCGACGCAAAGAAACATCAATTCAAACTGTCGATTTCTTGGTGGCTGCAGCGCACACGTGTGCATTCGTACCCGTGTGCACTGCTCCGCCAACTCGTGTGCAAAACAAGATGCACAGCTAACAAATCAAAACAAGGTCAAGGCAATACAACAGAGGTGTAACCAGACTGAGCAAACAGAGGACAATGAATGCAGACTGGACAACATTGTATACCAAGGCCACATGAAACCCAACTATCGAGTTCAACTGAACCATAATAACATGAAGAACATCAATCCAACAGCAATACTGCACAATACCAAGCTACAAAATGCCAACAGTGATATGGACAGATGCAGACCACTAAATGATAAATAAGCAAGTCAGGTGCAGAACAATGGGAACACAAATGAATGCAATTAATGATCAACTGCCTCAGACAACAACTATGCAACTGATAGTCAAAACTGAATGCTACAGCTCAATTGCAGGGACATACAACTACAATAAATGAACAAAGTCTACACTGGACAACCACACAATTATACCAAATGAACATGAACCAATGCTACTGGAATAAAGAAGACCAACATATCAAAGAAAAACTGCAATGCAACATCACAGTGACCAAGCCAACAAATTCAAGTGCAAATAACTAAATGCACTTGCAACTGGAATATGGAAGAATGCAAACCCAAGTCAACATGAATCACTTGAGAATCAAAGACCCCAAATGTGATATCCCGGGTTTTTGGGTAATATAAATTTAATAATCTGTATTGATAATTTAATTGGATTGATAATTATCCTATGTAATTTAAATTTAAATTGGTTAATTTAATCTTTTAAAGGTAAATAATAAATACTTAATTTGGCAATATTAATAAGATTTGTTTGTTAAAGCTAATAAAATCTTATTCTATTTATAATATATATATTTGATATATATTGTGAATGGAAATATCTTTTGTTTTGTTTTAAAGATGAATTTTCAAATTTGTAATATATATGTATGAATTGTGATTTAAAGCTTTGTTTTAAAATTAATATTTTTTCAAAAGATAATTTAAGTTTAATTCAATTGTTTTCAAAATATAAGATAATTGTTTATTTTAAATATGATAGTTTAAAAAAGGGTTTAATCAAAGTTTTATTCTAGTTTTCTTTAAAGTGTTAAATTTTAAATGGTTATATAAATGTTCTAGATTTTAAAATACATGTATAAGATATATTTGAATTATAATTAGTTTTAGAATAATTTCTTTTAAAAGTAATTTATTTATACATAGGTAAATTTTATTTATTAAGAGAATTAAAGTATGTAAGTTTATCTTTACATTTAAATTAAATAAAAATTTATTAAAAAAAAAATACTTAAGTAACATGTGTAACCATATTAGCCATCTTAACAACATTTGTAAGAAAATGAAACATGCATTAACATTTGTATATGCATGCAATTTAACAAGTGGCATTTTCTTTTTCTTTTATTTTTAATAAAAATTATGTAATCAAAAAGGATGGAGAAACCTGTATTCCATTCTCAGTTCAAAATATTTTCTATCCTAAACTCTTTCTTCTCTTTTCTTAACTAAAACCTACAAACGAAATCAAAACTGGAAACCAAAATCAAATCTGCAACTAAATCAAGTACAAATTCAACACTGATTCCACCTCAAACTTGATAAAGCAAATTTCCAAAGCCTGTAATAAAGAATCATCTCCAAAATGCAACCTGCAGCAAAGTAAATCAAACATACAAGGAATTCAACAGCAATATAAAAATCAGAGATCAAGCTTGCAAAGAATTCAAAATAAAATCAAACCTGGAAATTGCTCTGTCTTGTTCTCTGCTTATAAAACAGGTGAGTAAATTATTTTAAAAGCAGTTTTAAAACTGTATTATGTTGTTATGTAATGCATGAATGAATGATTTAGTAGATTGAGTTTTTAGTTTATGGATATAAATGCATGTATATACTGTGAGCATGATTGTGTGTTATATATATACTGGTCTCTGTAAAATCTCTGGTTCAAGAACCACCTTTAAAAATTCCTAACTTCCCAAAGAATCACTGTTAGGTTATGATGATTAAAAAGAAAACGATTATAACAATGTAAATTCATTTTTGAAAATAATTTAAAGCAGAATTATTTAGTTAATATCTCGAAGATAGGATTTTACAGTAAAACTAAATATATGTCAGAAATAAATCATCACAATTTAGTAATCTGAATTTAGGAATAGATTAGTAATGGAAGATGATGATTTTAGGAAGTAAAATTAGGATTTTTAGTGGAGGGATTCTTGGGTTATGCTGTAATGAGCAATATTGGGTTTTTAGTCGATCACGGTCGATCGGAGGCATGTGAATGGTCGTAACTTTGGTCGGAGCTTGCTTATATGTGGAGGATGATGGAAAAAATGCAATGGAATTTTTCCAACTGCTGTATTGTTCGAATTTGAACAAACTAGGTTTTTGAGCCTGTTTTTGGTCATCTGGTTTGGATGGCGTTTGGGACATCATTATTGCATCGAGTGGGACTAAATCAGGTGGAATCGAGTCGTAGGTGAGTGGCGAGACTGGGGACGTGAAGGCGGGGTGGCCGGTGATCAGAGACGCCGGAACGAGGCGTTTTTGGGTAATCCAGTTTGTTCAAATGGGTAGTCAAGTTGCTCGAATTCGATTTGCATGTGAGTTCGTCGATCTGGGTGTGGAATAGTGATCGAGTGGGTTCGTGGAGTCGGAGAGGAGCATCGCAACAATCATCTGTGGTCGGAGGCGCCGGTGCAGGTGCATCACGTGCACGTGTACACGTTTGAATGTACTGGAGTTTGAAGGTTTGGGGAAGAAGAAGTTATCTCGGGGAAGTCTCGTAAAATTTCACGGTCGACTCGAAGCTGATGGTTTCGCGTGGACTCAGGGAAGACTCGGGAGTTTTAGTGGGTTACTCGGGTTTGCAAAGGGTATGACTCGGGTTGTTCTGGGTTTTTAAATCTGAGAGTGATTTACAAATGTTTTCGAGTTTAAAAGCAAAGTAAAAACAAGGTTTTTAAGTTAAAGCTATATTCAAAAGAAATTATAAAGAAATGTTTTAAAATAGATTTCAAGTTTTATTTTAAATGGATAAGCTTAAAGAAAATGATAATTATTTCAAAGATAAATAATTGTTTAATTTATTAAACATGTTTGAAAAGCATTTTCAAAGATTTTAAGTATAATAAAAATTAAGGGTTTGAATTGTTTTAAAGTAAAATTTCATTTTAATTTTATGATTAATTTTTAAATGAGTTTTAATAAAGTAAATAATTTGAGTTTAATTAAGGATAATTAATAACTAAATTAAGGCTTAATTACTATTTGTAATTAAGGATAATTACTTAATAAAGTAATTAGTGGATGGTAAATGAATTAATTAAAGGTCAAGTGATGTTTTATTGATTAATTAATTAATGTAATTAATTTTAGGTTAATTAATTAGTCTAATTAGTTAAGATAATCATTTATGATTAATTAAGTGTAATTACTTAGTAAAGTAATTAATGGGTAATTACTGAATGTAATTAAATTAAGAAGAATTACTCATGGAAGTAATTAAATGAAATTAATTAAAGGTTAATCACTTGATGTTATTAATTAAAGGATAATTAATAAAATTGAATTGAAGTTAATTAATTAAAGAGTAATTAATTAATTAAAGGATTAAGGTTAATTAATAATATGATTAATTACTAGTTAAGGTAATTAATTAAAAGAAAGTAATTAATTAAGGAAGTAATTAAGGATCATTAATTTATATAATTAAGGATTGATTAATTAGGATTAATTGATCAATAATAACTGATTAAAGAATGTAGTTAATTAAAGATTAATTAATTAATTAATTAATTAAGTTATTAGAGGATTATTAATATAATTAATGGAATTAATCTAGGTTGATTAATAAAAGTAATTAATTTAAATATGATTAATTAATTGTAATTAATTGAGGATTAATATAATTAATTATAGTTAATAAATAAATGAAGGTTCATTAGTTATTGTAATTAATGATAGTAATTAAAGGTTAATTACTGTATATGGTTAAGGATAATTACTTGATGTAATTAAAGATAATTAATCAAAGGAGATTAATTAAGGAAGATCATTTAGATGTTTAATTAATTAATTTGTAATTAATTAATGATAGTGAGCAGGATTAAGATAATCCAAGTAATTAAAGAATAGTAATTAATTTAATTAAAGGTTAATTAAATTGATTAGAGTTAATCAATTCTGTTTAGATAATTGATTAATACTGGATGTTTGATATTGGGTGATTGGTTGATATTGGATGATTTGAATATCTCATATATATATATGATATATGCTGCTTTGTGAGATGAATGTTGATATGAATTATCAATTGTGATAATATGATTTATCTATTTGTTTATATCATCCTGAATAAGTTTAAATGTTTAAACCTTTAAACAACTTGGCCTTAAAAGATACGTTTTGGATTTCGATGAGACCGGGATCGGGTTTCCGTATACCGGTATTCCAGGTCTGGAGACCCGAATACCACATCGATCCAAATTAACGATAGGTCGTGAATCTCAAGTGAAGATGAAGATTTAGAGTGCAAGGGTTATTGTCGTTAACTCTGAGGGTGATTCCAAAACGAGTGTAACGAGATAATGCCTTCGGTTTCGTTCGAACCCGGAACGAACTTGTATGGATTGAATGCTTTCAGCACATCGTCAGGCGGACGATGAGCATTCTAAGTGATATGTTCTGATTAAAGGTAATCGTAACCTCAAGCCTCATCAACCGGGAATGGCTAAAACAGGGGAGGTGCAGCAAGGCTTCGTGGGTAGCACCCACTGAGAGCAAGATAGATCCCTGTCTAGAGGTCCCTTTTCTTTTATTCGGCTTAGTGTGTGGTTGGTCGCGCCAACCACGGGATTGTCTTGTTCGGGATTATCCAGTAAGGGATGGTTCCGGCTTTGTGTTGCAGGGGAGCGGGCGTACTCCTCGGTACGGTGATCTAGGCCACGTACTGTGACGGGCGGTACCCCAGTAGCCCTGCCATTGTATGGAATCCAAACTCCAATAAGTGCCGTACGTATTAGTTGTGCCCAACTATGTTGGAATGTGAGATGTAAGCATTTCAGCTATTTCTGTATTTTACTTGAAAACCCTAGACCCTATTATAATATAACTGGATTTCCTATCAAATGTTTTGGTTAGCGTAAGGTAAAAACTTTTCCATGTTTATGTGTGGGAAGTCTTACGTGATACCTTTGTTTTCAAAAGGTTTTGAAGTTAAACAATTTTAACCCGTTTACTCACACCAGACCCATGTCTGACCCAAGTGTTTATTTCTGTTTTATAAACTCTTGGGTACTCAAATTTTTACGAGTAGCCAAGGGATTCAGGTTTAGCTTTGACGAATATTCTGGAGGAGCAATGGAGCAGGAGGCTTCGGCGTTCGTAGATATAGTATTCCGCTGTGTTGATATCTGTGATAGTGTCTTGTCTGGTATTTGAGTTGTAATGTCTAGACAGATGTTTATAACTGTCTAGTAAGTGATGTATATGCTGTGTAACTCTGTAAATTGTTGTATACTATGTAATAGTTTATGTTATTAATATAATTTATTCGTTCCGCTGTGAGATCGTTGTTGTTGTTTCTTTCTTTCTTTCCTATCTTTTCTTCTTCTATCCATTTCTTTCTTAATTCACGATACGTCTTTCTGGGCATAAGAAAGCCGGGTCGTGACAGGTGGTATCAGAGCAGTAGGTTGAGTGAATACCTAGGCTCTGAAGTGGTGTCTATCTTGAGAGCGCGTAATTGTTAGTTATATAAAAATGATTTTATATTGTGTTAATTGATCGGTTGAGTGGTATATGGATTCTGGTCAATACGAGTAGCTAACGTTATTGATAGGGATCTCTAAACACTTGAACCAGGCCAACGGACACAATATTGTTTTAAAAAGGTAGATGAAATAATTTTACCCAGATATAATTTCTATATAAAAAAGTATCATTTTAAATATATATATTTATGTATTTCTACCTATTTATTGGGTTACCTGTTCGGGTTTTCCAATATAGGATATAAAGGTAGATAGGGTGGTGGTGTGTGAAACACGACTACCAATGGTTGGAGTTTGAATGTTGAGGTTGGAAGTGTATCTGTCGAGACTGTAGACCTAATACTGTCTCGAGTAAACTTTGCTGTGGCGAAGGATTTCATCGATCTCCGAAGGAAACTGTAATGGTTCGGAGTTTATCTTTGAAGTTTGGATGAGTAGAGTTGGATCTGTCGATGAGGCAGAAGTGTGTGATGATATCTTGATACCTCAGGTAATAGTAGCTGTATGATGAGATACAGTGACGATGGATGTTCCCGAAGGAGATTTTCTTTTTGGAACAAGATTAAGAAAGTATTGGAGGAACAGTTGATGTCTACCGCAGGAAAGACTCGGCTGTATAGGAATTCTCTGATATCAAGTAAGAGAGTTTTGTCTATTTTGAAGTATGGGACTAAGGTCGATTAGTTGTTCTTCGGACATGGTCTCATTGTTCCCTTAAGAAGAGTAAGTTATTGGCGATTGGTTTGGAGCCCGAGTTTCTTTTGGATGTCTGCCATCTCGGAGATTCGTTGAGAGGTTTGTTGATGGTTTTAGTTTTGAGAAGCCTTTGGATTAGAAGTTCTTGGTTAGCTGTGATAGCAGTACAGCTCGGAGTGTTCGGTGTGCTGTCGAGATAGAGTTTGGAAGCAGCAGTGTGGTTCGTTTCTTCGATGGTACCGGAATCTTTGTGATTCTTCTATCAGCAGTCCGAGAAGATGGTGAATGTTTTCTTGAAGGGTTAACCTTGTTTGGAAAAGTTTAAGGCTGTTTTAATTAGTAAAGAGAGAACAGTTTCTTTGGAATCCGAACTAGGTAGGATCGCAAAAGTGAATTGCGATTATTTTGAGAGTTCATCTTGAGTAATCTTTTGTATGAAATTGAGACATCTCAAGAGGAAGTAAAAGTTATCGAAGAGGTCAAAGATTTAGTTTATATCGATTTGGTTCCTAGAGAAGGATTTGGTGAAGTATCTTAGAATTTTATGGAGTATCTGTGTTTTCTCTTCTGCTTCTAGTTTCGAGTTTCCTCTAGCCAAGGATAGCTGAAGACAGTACCCTTGACCGAAGACTCGTCTATTCTTTGAGAAGTTGGTTATGTCTTTAAGATAACCAATGTTTCCGCTTGTTTATGGATCTAGTTTGTGCTCGAGTTCATCAACATTCTCATCTATTTCAAAATCAGAGTTGTACAGCGAAAGCAAAGGTAGTAGCTGTGAAAGAAAGGAAGTAACCTCAGATTTCTACAAGAAGTTTATGTGTATTTCTAAGTGGGTATAAAATTTTCTGGAATCTGGGAGAAGGAAGTTCAGTCTTCTATTTCTGGTGGAGAAGAGTTTGTGGATTTCAGCAGATTTGAAGATCATTTTGTGCTTGGTTCAGATTTGTTTCAAGGCATCAGCAAGGGTTAAGCTGATCAGGAAGAGATGAGGTAGCCAGGATCGTCTGGTGAGTTATGCAGATATGAGTCGGAGTTTGGAATTCGGAGTTGGAGATTAGAAATTGTTTAAGTTTTCCTCGATTAAAGAGCTATAAGATTTGGTAAGTCTAGAAATCTAACTCTGAAGTATTTTGGATTTTCCTGTGTTCTCGAGAGAAGTAGTTCTTTGTCTACAGGATTGAATGGCCAGTTTGGATAGCTGGAATTCATTCTATTTCACGTATATCTGAGGGAATACGTGTATGATTCATCATTGGTTGTTGAATCTGCAGTTCAGATGGATTTGGAAGATGAGCTATACTTGGGTATGATCTGATATTTTGTTCAGATTAGTGGATCTAGAGAAGAGAGGAGCTCTGGATCATGGTGGTGTAGTTTGTTTAGCTTCTGTAGAGCGAGTCTCCCGGTGATTTATACTCGGGGAAACTCTAGATAGTGTTAGTAAGATTTATTCTGATTTGTATCAGAATAGTTAGTTAGGTTTGTTTGATTGTTTGATTGGTTGCTATGGTTGTTAGTAACTGGATGATAGGTATGTGGTTGCTGTTTGAAATTTGAAATCTTTGCTGGATTATTAAATTAACTTTGTTTTAAATTTCGGGGACGAAATTATTTTAAGGGGGAAGGAATGTGATATCCCGGGTTTTTGGGTAATATAAATTTAATAATCTGTATTGATAATTTAATTGGATTGATAATTATCCTATGTAATTTAAATTTAAATTGGTTAATTTAATCTTTTAAAGGTAAATAATAAATACTTAATTTGGCAATATTAATAAGATTTGTTTGTTAAAGCTAATAAAATCTTATTCTATTTATAATATATATATTTGATATATATTGTGAATGGAAATATCTTTTGTTTTGTTTTAAAGATGAATTTTCAAATTTGTAATATATATGTATGAATTGTGATTTAAAGCTTTGTTTTAAAATTAATATTTTTTCAAAAGATAATTTAAGTTTAATTCAATTGTTTTCAAAATATAAGATAATTGTTTATTTTAAATATGATAGTTTAAAAAAGGGTTTAATCAAAGTTTTATTCTAGTTTTCTTTAAAGTGTTAAATTTTAAATGGTTATATAAATGTTCTAGATTTTAAAATACATGTATAAGATATATTTGAATTATAATTAGTTTTAGAATAATTTCTTTTAAAAGTAATTTATTTATACATAGGTAAATTTTATTTATTAAGAGAATTAAAGTATGTAAGTTTATCTTTACATTTAAATTAAATAAAAATTTATTAAAAAAAAAATACTTAAGTAACATGTGTAACCATATTAGCCATCTTAACAACATTTGTAAGAAAATGAAACATGCATTAACATTTGTATATGCATGCAATTTAACAAGTGGCATTTTCTTTTTCTTTTATTTTTAATAAAAATTATGTAATCAAAAAGGATGGAGAAACCTGTATTCCATTCTCAGTTCAAAATATTTTCTATCCTAAACTCTTTCTTCTCTTTTCTTAACTAAAACCTACAAACGAAATCAAAACTGGAAACCAAAATTAAATCTGCAACTAAATCAAGTACAAATTCAACACTGATTCCACCTCAAACTTGATAAAGCAAATTTCCAAAGCCTGTAATAAAGAATCATCTCCAAAATGCAACCTGCAGCAAAGTAAATCAAACATACAAGGAATTCAACAGCAATATAAAAATCAGAGATCAAGCTTGCAAAGAATTCAAAATAAAATCAAACCTGGAAATTGCTCTGTCTTGTTCTCTGCTTATAAAACAGGTGAGTAAATTATTTTAAAAGCAGTTTTAAAACTGTATTATGTTGTTATGTAATGCATGAATGAATGATTTAGTAGATTGAGTTTTTAGTTTATGGATATAAATGCATGTATATACTGTGAGCATGATTGTGTGTTATATATATACTGGTCTCTGTAAAATCTCTGGTTCAAGAACCACCTTTAAAAATTCCTAACTTCCCAAAGAATCACTGTTAGGTTATGATGATTAAAAAGAAAACGATTATAACAATGTAAATTCATTTTTGAAAATAATTTAAAGCAGAATTATTTAGTTAATATCTCGAAGATAGGATTTTACAGTAAAACTAAATATATGTCAGAAATAAATCATCACAATTTAGTAATCTGAATTTAGGAATAGATTAGTAATGGAAGATGATGATTTTAGGAAGTAAAATTAGGATTTTTAGTGGAGGGATTCTTGGGTTATGCTGTAATGAGCAATATTGGGTTTTTAGTCGATCACGGTCGATCGGAGGCATGTGAATGGTCGTAACTATGGTCGGAGCTTGCTTATATGTGGAGGATGATGGAAAAAATGCAATGGAATTTTTCCAACTACTGTATTGTTCGAATTTGAACAAACTAGGTTTTCGAGCCTGTTTTTGGTCATCTGGTTTGGATGGCGTTTGGGACATCATTATTGCATCGAGTGGGACTAAATCAGGTGGAATCGAGTCGTAGGTGAGTGGCGAGACTGGGGACGTGAAGGCGGGGTGGCCGGTGATCAGAGACGCCGGAACGAGGCGTTTTTGGGTAATCCAGTTTGTTCAAATGGGTAGTCAAGTTGCTCGAATTCGATTTGCATGTGAGTTCGTCGATCTGGGTGTGGAATAGTGATCGAGTGGGTTCGTGGAGTCGGAGAGGAGCATCGCAACAATCATCTGTGGTCGGAGGCGCCGGTGCAGGTGCATCACGTGCACGTGTACACGTTTGAATGTACTGGAGTTTGAAGGTTTGGGGAAGAAGAAGTTATCTCGGGGAAGTCTCGTAAAATTTCACGATCGACTCGAAGCTGATGGTTTCGCGTGGACTCAGGGAAGACTCGGGAGTTTTAGTGGGTTACTCGGGTTTGCAAAGGGTATGACTCGGGTTGTTCTGGGTTTTTAAATCTGAGAGTGATTTACAAATGTTTTCGAGTTTAAAAGCAAAGTAAAAACAAGGTTTTTAAGTTAAAGCTATATTCAAAAGAAATTATAAAGAAATGTTTTAAAATAGATTTCAAGTTTTATTTTAAATGGATAAGCTTAAAGAAAATGATAATTATTTCAAAGATAAATAATTGTTTAATTTATTAAACATGTTTGAAAAGCATTTTCAAAGATTTTAAGTATAATAAAAATTAAGGGTTTGAATTGTTTTAAAGTAAAATTTCATTTTAATTTTATGATTAATTTTTAAATGAGTTTTAATAAAGTAAATAATTTGAGTTTAATTAAGGATAATTAATAACTAAATTAAGGCTTAATTACTATTTGTAATTAAGGATAATTACTTAATAAAGTAATTAGTGGATGGTAAATGAATTAATTAAAGGTCAAGTGATGTTTTATTGATTAATTAATTAATGTAATTAATTTTAGGTTAATTAATTAGTCTAATTAGTTAAGATAATCATTTATGATTAATTAAGTGTAATTACTTAGTAAAGTAATTAATGGGTAATTACTGAATGTAATTAAATTAAGAAGAATTACTCATGGAAGTAATTAAATGAAATTAATTAAAGGTTAATCACTTGATGTTATTAATTAAAGGATAATTAATAAAATTGAATTGAAGTTAATTAATTAAAGAGTAATTAATTAATTAAAGGATTAAGGTTAATTAATAATATGATTAATTACTAGTTAAGGTAATTAATTAAAAGAAAGTAATTAATTAAGGAAGTAATTAAGGATCATTAATTTATATAATTAAGGATTGATTAATTAGGATTAATTGATCAATAATAACTGATTAAAGAATGTAGTTAATTAAAGATTAATTAATTAATTAATTAATTAAGTTATTAGAGGATTATTAATATAATTAATGGAATTAATCTAGGTTGATTAATAAAAGTAATTAATTTAAATATGATTAATTAATTGTAATTAATTGAGGATTAATATAATTAATTATAGTTAATAAATAAATGAAGGTTCATTAGTTATTGTAATTAATGATAGTAATTAAAGGTTAATTACTGTATATGGTTAAGGATAATTACTTGATGTAATTAAAGATAATTAATCAAAGGAGATTAATTAAGGAAGATCATTTAGATGTTTAATTAATTAATTTGTAATTAATTAATGATAGTGAGCAGGATTAAGATAATCCAAGTAATTAAAGAATAGTAATTAATTTAATTAAAGGTTAATTAAATTGATTAGAGTTAATCAATTCTGTTTAGATAATTGATTAATACTGGATGTTTGATATTGGGTGATTGGTTGATATTGGATGATTTGAATATCTCATATATATATATGATATATGCTGCTTTGTGAGATGAATGTTGATATGAATTATCAATTGTGATAATATGATTTATCTATTTGTTTATATCATCCTGAATAAGTTTAAATGTTTAAACCTTTAAACAACTTGGCCTTAAAAGATACGTTTTGGATTTCGATGAGACCGGGATCGGGTTTCCGTATACCGGTATTCCAGGTCTGGAGACCCGAATACCACATCGATCCAAATTAACGATAGGTCGTGAATCTCAAGTGAAGATGAAGATTTAGAGTGCAAGGGTTATTGTCGTTAACTCTGAGGGTGATTCCAAAACGAGTGTAACGAGATAATGCCTTCGGTTTCGTTCGAACCCGGAACGAACTTGTATGGATTGAATGCTTTCAGCACATCGTCAGGCGGACGATGAGCATTCTAAGTGATATGTTCTGATTAAAGGTAATCGTAACCTCAAGCCTCATCAACCGGGAATGGCTAAAACAGGGGAGGTGCAGCAAGGCTTCGTGGGTAGCACCCACTGAGAGCAAGATAGATCCCTGTCTAGAGGTCCCTTTTCTTTTATTCGGCTTAGTGTGTGGTTGGTCGCGCCAACCACGGGATTGTCTTGTTCGGGATTATCCAGTAAGGGATGGTTCCGGCTTTGTGTTGCAGGGGAGCGGGCGTACTCCTCGGTACGGTGATCTAGGCCACGTACTGTGACGGGCGGTACCCCAGTAGCCCTGCCATTGTATGGAATCCAAACTCCAATAAGTGCCGTACGTATTAGTTGTGCCCAACTATGTTGGAATGTGAGATGTAAGCATTTCAGCTATTTCTGTATTTTACTTGAAAACCCTAGACCCTATTATAATATAACTGGATTTCCTATCAAATGTTTTGGTTAGCGTAAGGTAAAAACTTTTCCATGTTTATGTGTGGGAAGTCTTACGTGATACCTTTGTTTTCAAAAGGTTTTGAAGTTAAACAATTTTAACCCGTTTACTCACACCAGACCCATGTCTGACCCAAGTGTTTATTTCTGTTTTATAAACTCTTGGGTACTCAAATTTTTACGAGTAGCCAAGGGATTCAGGTTTAGCTTTGACGAATATTCTGGAGGAGCAATGGAGCAGGAGGCTTCGGCGTTCGTAGATATAGTATTCCGCTGTGTTGATATCTGTGATAGTGTCTTGTCTGGTATTTGAGTTGTAATGTCTAGACAGATGTTTATAACTGTCTAGTAAGTGATGTATATGCTGTGTAACTCTGTAAATTGTTGTATACTATGTAATAGTTTATGTTATTAATATAATTTATTCATTCCGCTGTGAGATCGTTGTTGTTGTTTCTTTCTTTCTTTCCTATCTTTTCTTCTTCTATCCCTTTCTTTCTTAATTCACGATACGTCTTTCTGGGCATAAGAAAGCCGGGTCGTGACACCAAAACTGAATGGACTGCAATTTACAAAATGAAGGGTATATCAACCATGAACTCATGTATACAGTTCAAGTATACGAGGGCAAAACCCAAAAGCATCAAGAAATCAGTTTAGGGAATATGCAAACCAGATAAGGAATGCACCAAAACAGGAAAATCAATTCAAAATTCAACTTAGATGAAGCAAAATATATATATATACATACAAGAATGCAAATATATATATATGCCAGAAATCAAGATGACAATCCAGGTGGTCAGAGACTAGGCAGAAATGATACAGTGAATGGTACAAGTGTAAATGCAAATGAGATACACCCGGGTCAAAGATCGCAGACTAGAGTTCAAGTAACTTCAGAAGTAAAATGAAGCATAAATATACACATGCACATGAACTAGTAAATGTGCAGCCGAGAGAACAACTGCAAGTAATGTGGAACAACAATTGCAAACAGGTTCGAGAAGACTGCGGTTTCAAAACATCGCATATATAATTTATGTTTTCATTGGACCTTAATATGTAGTTCAACAGTGTATAACGAAGTCGTGAAACAGCAGTCTTAGTGGTGAACCATGAAATCAAGTGAACCAGTAAATGATACAATAGCAACATAAACAAGCAAATCATGGAACAACCATATCGATGTCAGGGCAGTGCCTAAGTTTCGAATCAAAATAAGGCCGCAGGTGACTTCAAACAATTTCGTATTCAAAAGGTCAGAGAATTTAGATAATCCAGGGTACAAGTTTAAACAATTTCAAGTGACCCAAGTCAAATGCAAGTATTGAACAGGACGTAAAGGCCAGGACCACACAACAGTAAGAAAATCAACTAAGTTGAAAGTCGAGCAATATCAACATCGTAAAATCAAATAGCAAAAGATGCAAATTCGAACAAATCAGAAATCATCAACATCAACAATTCGAATGGCCGAGATAAAGAAATCATCGACACCCAAAACAAATCGAATGACCAAAATAAAGATTTGTCAACTTCAAATAATCCAAACATCTCAAATATATACGAACGAAAAAAACCTAGGGGTTCAAACCCAAATCTCGAAGTGATGGCATGAATTAGATGTGAGGGCTACTCACCTAGGTTCGACGAGTCGCAGATTGGAGTTGATGCCGCGGCGGTGAAGAACGAGCGAAGAAAAATAGACGAGACTGCCTTTGATTTTGAAAAGCCCTAAAATTTACAGATCGAAGCCCTAGTTTTTTTCTCTCGTCGCCATTTTTTTCCCTTATCTCTTTCGATTTTTTTCGTTTCTTTCCGTTTTACTGAAGAGAAGGGGGGTGCGACGGTTAACCCAAGAAAAGGGGATAAGGTCATGGGGGGTATGGCTTTAGGGTATGGCTGAATGAAATAGGGTATGGGTTTATTTTTTTCTTTTTTTTTCTCTCTTTAAAATCTAATTTTGTTTTTGGTAATTATTTTCTTTAATTTGTTTTGTTTAATTTTGTTGTAAAAATCTAAACTATGTATATATATTCATTTCGTATTAATAAAATTTGATAAAAGAATTTTAATCGATTTACAATTTCCAAATTCAAACAGAAATTAACAATCGACATTAAATCATTAATTTACGAAGATTTTATCGTTATAAAATTTTCCAACAATAACAACAAATTATCTGTCAACTTTAATCGTTTATCGATGATTATAATTCGGGCAAAAATCCAGGTTGTTACAGAAATTCAAATTGAATTCAATTAAATTTTCTACGCGTTTTTACGCCGTATGTTCACAAAACAATTCCGATAAATACGAAAATTGAAATCCAGTAATACTTCAATATTACGGACCCAATGAAACTGGTTTCGTCAAATTCCGAGACTGTGCCTCGGAAGGTTATTTTTAAATTCAATTCAAACGATACAATTTCAAAACTGAACAAATCGCTTTCAAATTCAATTCTGAAGCTTCTATTATCTTCAGTATTATCAATATGAATTTTCTAAGCCTTTAAATTATTTTTAACCGGCTTAAAATTGAAGATTCAAATTTTATTCAACTTTCAATAGATTAAATTCAAAAATTTAATCGCCAATTCATTCTGAAAATTTGAAATTCAAGTCAAATCATCGTTCAAATATTTAAAATTAATTAAATATTTTCAATTTAAATTGTTCAAAATTCAGGGTCGTTATAGATTGTTTCTACAATCATTTTGTGATTTGTCACTTTTAAATACAAAGGTTTCTATACTAGCAGTAAATATTCAAACTCTTTTGCTAAAATGATTTCAACTCTATTTTTAATACAAAGTTCGTTTATAAAACCGTTTTCTACTCTATTAGTATATACAAACCTTTACCTCATTCATATGAGAAAATCTAATTGAATGACTTAGCAAAACAAGTGGTATGAAACGCTTGCGTTTACTTCGTCGGTTAATTTATGGACTTGTTCGAGTGAAAATCTTGTGACAATTTTCGAGTGGAAATCTACAATTTGTTCATAAATATTTAAGTTAAGCTAGTGGTTATGGGACATGAAGCTAAACTCTTATATTTACCGGCTTAGTGTGATTCACACTTTTTATGGATCAGTGATGATCATTTTGTGATTTAGACTAGCGATGTGCGATGTCTATTTGTCTGCGAGGGAGACTAAACCCCGTTTCTGTGGAACTTCGGTTCAATTTGGCGGGATAACGACCCGTGGTCTTCGGACCGTTTATGGAGCTTCAGCTCAATTTTTATGGTTAGCGACCATGGAATAGCGTTCCATTTGTGATACACGTGTTGGTGAGTTTTCATGCTCCCGTTTATGATAGGCCTCCCCCTTTTGTGATTTCTGGATTTCTATTTGATGATTTCTAGAATTTGTGTGTTTCACCTCTTTATGTGATTGGCAATTATATGTTTGTCAATATTTGTGGTATGGTGAATAAAATAAAGAATATGACATTCTTTTTGGTACTTTGAGATTTTGAGATATTATATGATTTTGTTGTTGATTAAATCATATTTGTTCTAGTATGAAATTATTGTTATCATATGTTCTTATATCATCTCTGCTTATATCTCATTCCTTTATCTGATATTTATAGCTTGACTGATCCGTTTATTATTTTCTTATTAAATAATACTCAGCTCAGACCGAGATATTACAGGTGCTTCTTCTTTACTCCTTATCTGGGATCATCTTTTGACTTTTGTCTAACTACATTACATTTGTAGTTTTTGTTGTTATACATTCGAGATATAGACTCCATGATGTATACTTATTCTTTTTTCTAGCACTTGTATCTATTCTTTTGTGATATTGTGGATCTTGTTTGACCACTACTCTGATGTACACTTTTATGTGTTATATTCATATATGTTTCTGCCTTTGTGATATGAATGCCTGTGACTAATTTATGTTATGCTTATTTCTATATTTGTTTCCGAGGTCCACTTAGCCACTGTGTAGTAGCTTTGAGTTTGTATCGGTATGTCGGATTTCCTCTTGAAATGAAATGCATGTTATACTATCTGACATATCGGTGCTCGCATAAGGCAATTGCACATATGGTCGCTCCTCAACAGCCTTATTCTTCGCGCTAGTTGACGGCATTACCCAGTAGTGTTCTTGGCTAGCGTGAGCATAGAGGTGGGGCGTCACAGCTTGGTATCAGAGCCAAACTTCGGAACAATATAGACTAATCTAGCAAGGATCATTGTCCTAAGTCTTTCTTAG
Source organism: Allium fistulosum (assembly GCA_030737815.1). Lineage (NCBI taxonomy): Eukaryota > Viridiplantae > Streptophyta > Magnoliopsida > Asparagales > Amaryllidaceae > Allium > Allium fistulosum. Next base: position 1,534,626,803 of record CM060902.1, read on the forward strand.
GAATCGTGCCATAGGATTTAATTCGTGTCTTCATACCGTTCTATCCTATTTCTTTTTATGATGCCTTGTTTGATCAATCAAGTTTGTTTGATATTCATTCTGAGATTAATCTTTTTCTCTTTTCTTTCTTTCTTAAAGAAGAGAAATGGTTAGACCTGGCCGTCCCAGCGCTGGTCAATCTAGTGCTACTCCTCAGGATGGAGTATTCATGTCTGCTCAGCAACTTCTTGATCTTGTAAGAAATGCTCAAGCTGTCGGACCTATTCCTGAGCCCGCACATCCTAAATATGGGTTTGCACGTTTGTGCATTGGCTACACCAATTTGGGTGGAAAGCCATTCAAAGGTTCCGAGAGCGTTATAGATGTCCAGGCTTGGCTTCGAACATGCGACCGCATCTTTTCTCGCATGAATCTTATTGATCTTCATCGAGTCCAAATAGCTTCTAGTATGCTCCAAGAAAGAGCATTAGACTGGTATGAGCTTCTGATCTCCGAAATTATTGAAGTGGACCTTACTTGGGAGCAATTCCGGGAAAGGTTCAAGGTGAAATTCGTGCCGGAAGCTGAAAAAGTATCTCTATCTCGACGCTTCATAGACCTTGTTCAAGGTAAATCTTCCGTGACCGACTACATCGCTTCTTTCGAATCTCTCTCAAAATATGGGGTTGAATACATTAATACCCCATTGAAGAAAAAACAGAGATTTGTTTATGGCTTGAACAAGAGCCTCAAAAAGCCATTACTTCTAAAATGAGAAGTTTCTTTTGATCAGCTTGTTGATATTGCTCTTCGTCTCGAAGAGGCTGATAAAGATAGCGATGCTGAGGTCAAACCAAACATCAACAAGAAGAGACCTTTTAAATTCAAACCTAATCCCAATAAGAAGGGAAAGCAAGCAACACCGGTAGCAAAACTCCTAACCCTAGTCGTGGAGAATGTTACAATTGTGGTTCTAAGGACCATTATGCAAACAAGTTCCCGAAGCCTCTTTTCTGCCGCTATTGCAAGAGTTCAGGCCATACTTTATCTTTGTGTCCCAAACTTCAAGGCAAGAAGGAGGGCAAGCTAAATGTTGTCCAAGCCCCTTCTAACACTTCTCGTGATCAAGGTATTTCTCATTCTATCCTTGATGGTATTATTATATTTCGTGATCTTTCTATTCGAGTTCTTTTTGATACGGGTGCATCTCACTCTTTTATATCAAAAGAACTTGTTGATGCTTTGTCTTTGGATGTTATTGGCTTGATGACTTCTTTGAGGATTGCAAATCCGGTCGGCGGATCTGCAACACTCAGTTTATTGTGTAAAGATGTCGAAATTATTTTATGTGATTACTCTTTCCATGCCGATTTGCATGATATGCGTTACCTTGGTTTCAAAATGATTTTGGGAATGGATTGGCTTAACCGTTATGAAGCCCATATCTTATGTCCGGAGCGAACAATATATCTTCGGCATCCTCAATCTGTTAAGCAGATTTCTCTTGTTATGAAAGATCCAGATTCCAATTCGAAAGCATCCTTGTATTCTCTAAATCCTCATGATGACGATAACGATGATGAGGAAGATGTCATTTCTCTCATTCACATTGTTCGTGAATTTCCCGACATATTTGACCCCGTTCTAGGATTACCACCTAAACGAGCAATTGAGTTCAGAATTAATCTAATCCCTGGAGCTCTACCTATTACTCGTCCTCCTTATCGTATGTCCAATAAAGAAAATGAGGAGATGCGCAAACAATTATCCAAATTGGAAGTAAATCAATTTATTCAATCTAGTTCCTCTCCATGGGAAGCTTCAGCTATTTTTGTGAAGAAATCTGATGGTACACTTAGGCTTTGCGTTGACTACCACAAGCTTAACGATCTCACCATCAAGAATAAATACCCCTTGCCTCAGATTGATGATTTATTCGATCAACTTAGTGGTGCTAAAGTCTTTTCACAGTTAGACTTAGCAACTAGTTTTCATCAGCTTCGTATTGCAGAGGATAGCATTCCTTTGACATCGTTCCGTACACGTTATGGATCTTATGAATGGCTTGTTATGCCATTTGGTTTGACGAATGCTCCATCTTATTTCGTCGACCTTATGAATCGAGTTTTCAAAGACTTCCTCGATCGATTTGTTCTCATCTTTATCGATGATATTCTTATTTATTCTAAAACTGAAGAGGAGCATGAAAATCATCTTCGGATTGTATTGGAAACTCTTAGGAGCAACCAATTAAAAGAAATTTTTTCTAAATGCCACTTTTGGCAATCTCGTGTGAAATTTTTGGGACATATCATTTCTGAATCCGGAATTTCCGTAGATCCTTCAAAGATTGAAGCGATTCAAAATTGGAAGAGACCAGAGAGTGTGACGGAAATTCGTAGCTTTCTTGGATTGGCGGGCTATTACCGTTGGTTCATAAAAGACTTTTCTAAAATTTCCGTACCTCTCACTAATTTGACAAAGAAGGGAGTTAAATACCTTTGGTCAGACAAATATGAAGCTTCACTTCAAAAATTAAAGGAACTCCTTTTCGATGCTCCTATTCTTGTGATTCCCGATGGGAACCAAGATTTTATTATTTATACCGATGCTAGTCGTGTTGGTTTGGGTGCTGTTCTCATGCAGCGGGAACGTGTTATCGCTTATGCTTCTAGGCAATTAAAGCCTGCTGAGACTAGATATGCCACTCATGATTTAGAGCTCGCGACTATTGTTTTCGCCCTTAGAATTTGGCGTCATTATCTTTTGGGGGAGAAATTTGTTCTCTACACCGATCATAAATCATTGAAGTATTTATTTTCTCAAAAGGAACTTAATTTGCGTCAACAACGTTGGCTCGAGTTCCTTGCATCTTATGATCTTGATATTCTCTATACTCCTGGAAAAGGAAATCGTGTTGCCGATGCCCTTAGTCGTAAGCAACAAGCGGTTGTTTCTATGATGATATCCGAGTGGAATGATCTCGAGACTTTATCCACTTGTGAGATTCGAGATCGTGAATCCGATTTATGTTCATCTCTTGTTTTGTGTAGCCTTGAAGCTCATCCTTCTCTTTTAGACCGCATTCTTGAAGTTCAAAAGCATGATCTCGAATTGGTTCTTCTTGGCCAAAGTTGTAGGGATAAAATTGATATTGAAGGGTTGAAAGACTTTAATATTGATGCTCGTGGCGGTATTCGAAAATTTGGTAGACTTATCGTGCCAAATATTTGTGATCTTCGTAAAGATATTTGAGAAGATTCTCATCGTTCTAAATTTACCATTCATCTCGGTAGTAGTAAAATGTACGCGGATATGAAGCGACTTTATTATTGGGAGGGAATGAAATCTGATATTGCTAACTTTGTTAAGCGTTGCATGACTTGCCAACTTGTTAAGGCCGAGCATCAAAAGCCCGGTGGGTTATTGCAACCATTGGAAATTCCAATATGGAAGTGGGATCAAATTTCCATGGATTTTATTAACGGTCTTCCCCGTTCTCGTTCGGGTCATGATAGCCTATGGGTGATAGTAGATAGACTTACAAAATCCGCCCATTTTCTTCCCGTTCGGTCCAATCGCACCGTACCTATTTTGGCTAAACTTTTTGTCAAAGAAATTGTTAAATTAAATGGAGTCCCTACTTCTATTGTTAGCGATCGTGATCCATTATTTACTAGTGGTTTTTGGAAAGGTCTTCAAAAGGCTTTGGGAACGAAGCTTAATTTTAGCACCGCTTATCATCCTCAGTCCGATGGACAAACCGAGCGTGTGAATCAAACTCTTGAAGAACTTCTTCATGCTTGTGTTCTTGACTTTGGTGGAAGTTGGGAAGATCATATTTCCCTTGTTGAATTTTCCTATAATAATAGCTTCCAGTCTAGTATTAGTATGGCACCTTTCGAGCTACTATACGGAAGGCCATGCCGATCTCCTTCGTATTGCTTGAAGCCGGTGAGAAGCTGGTTTTAGGACCAGATTTTATTCGTGATGCCACAGAAAAGATTGACCTTATTCGTCATAGGATGAAAGAAGCTCAAAGTAGACAAAAATCTTATGCCGATAATCGAAGAAGGAAATTAGAATTTTCTGTGGGAGATTTTGTGTTCATTCGTGTTTCACCTATGAAGGGTGTTGTGCGTTTCAGTCGATCGGGAAAATTAGCACCTCGATATATTGGCCCATTTCCCATCACCGAACGCATTGGTTCCGTGGCTTATCGCCTTTTGTTACCGACTCAATTTTATGCTATTCACGACGTATTCCACGTCTCTCAGCTCCGGAAATGCCTTCGAGATTCTGACTCTATTCTTGAGTCCGGTGTTATTGAAGAAATTGAAGTTTCGCCTAATTTGACTTATGAGCAACATCATATTCGAATCCTTGCTTCGGAGATCAAACGCCTTCGAAATAAAGATGTTCCTCTTGTGAAAGTTCAATGGTCCCCAAATCCTAAGGATTGCTCTTGGGAATCTAGAGAATTCATCGAGCGAACACATCCGGACTTACTCTCTTGAGCTCTTTGAGGTGAACTTCTTATTTCAAATTTCTTCTCTTGTGTTGATATGCTTTTATGGTTGTTACTTTTTGTTCAAATATTTCTTATGATTACGAGGACGCAATTTCTGTAAGGAGGGGAGTCTGTAACAACCCGCATATTTTACGAATTTAATATTTAAATATTTCATTCAAATATAGAATCGTTAATCAGATTAAGGTCCAAAAAGCTACTTTTTGCAAACAGTCGAATTAGGACTCGAGACCAACCCCATTGAGTTCAAAATGGCGTTTGCGACCTTTTTGAGTATAAACATTGATATGTTTGGAGTTAGTGAAATTTTGATACTTTTTCACTTTGGGCTTTGGTTTAGTTTCAGCCCATTAGACCCAAGCTTCACCCTCTCTTCTTTTCATTCATTTCATTTTCCTAATACAACTCAAGCTTTAGATAAAAATGGGGGAAGAGAAAAAGAATTAGAATTCCTAAGCCCTAGTTTCCAATTTTGCAAATCAAGTTCTAGCTCCAAATTCAAGAAGAAGCTTTGGTAAGCCTTCTCTTCTTCTTCCCCAACTCGTTCTCTTTTCAATTTTAGAAATTCCTAAACCTAACTTAGGAAATGTTTCTCTTTTAAGCTTAAATTCAAGCTTCTTGAGTTGGGATTGAAGTGTGGTTGATCCTCCTTTGTTTCCAAGCTTCTCCTTCCTTGTTTTTGGGTTTAAAGGTGAGTTTTGAACTCACATCTATTTCTATAGATATTGTTGTTGTTGGGTATGAATTCCTAACACTAATTCATATACATTTGCTTTTGATTTGGATCGATTTGGTGAATTGTTAAATTTTTGGTTTTTGGAATCCAATTTGCTAAAAATCCAACCTTTGATGTTTGAACACGTTAGTGGAGCATTTCGGAGGGCTATACAAGGCTGGGTTGTCGAAAGGCGTAAATCCTCAGTCGAAGTTGCTCAATTCGTCGCTTCCGTCGTATATCAAACTTGCCCCAAAGGGGGCTAGACTGAACCAGAATACGTCACCAGACGTCTGCAGTAGAGCTCAGACGTCTGGAGTCCGTTTTAGCGAATTTCCTGAAACTTACTGCAGATGTCTGAGTGTATACTTCAGACGTCTGGAGTATGTATTTCCAGAATTATAAGGTGTTGTGCGTGAGTATTTTGTTTATGATTTCCAATCTTTATCAATTCGTGATTTCCGATTGGTCGTTATCGTTTATTATCTTCTCTGATGACTTCTTATTCGGGATTTTTGTGGTTAACCGTTTTGATGGATTCGATATCGACTTATCTGGATTTTATTCACGTCTTCGTATGTGAATTTTGGTGATTGATTGTTTCTACAATCATTTTGTGATTTGTCACTTTTAAATACAAAGGTTTCTATACTAGTAGTAAATATTCAAACTCTTTTGCTAAAATGATTTCAACTCTATTTTTAATACAAAGTTCGTTTATAAAACCGTTTTCTACTCTATTAGTATATACAAACCTTTACCTCATTCATATGAGAAAATCTAATTAAACGGCTTAGCAAAACAAGTGGTATGAAACGCTTGCGTTTACTTCGTCGGTTAATTTATGGACTTGTTCGAGTGAAAATCTTGTGACAATTTTCGAGTGGAAATCTACAATTTGTTCGTAAATATTTAAGTAAGCTAGTGGTTATGGGACATGAAGTTAAACTCTTATATTTACCAGCTTAGTGTGATTCACACTTTTTATGGATCAGTGATGATCATTTTATGATTTAGACTAGCGATGTGCGATGTCTATTTGTCTGCGAGGGAGACTAAACCCCATTTCTGTGGAACTTCGGTTCAATTTGGTGGGATAGCGACCCGTGGTCTTCGGACCGTTTATGGAGCTTCAGCTCAATTTTTATGGTTAGCGACCATGGAATAGCGTTTCATTTGTGATACACGTGTTGGTGAGTTTTCATGCTCCCGTATATGATAAGCCTCCCCCTTTTGTGATTTCTGGATTTCTATTTGATGATTTCTAGAATTTGTGTGTTTCACCTCTTTATGTGATTGGCAATTATATGTTTGTCAATATTTGTGGTATGGTGAATAAAATAAAGAATATGGCATTCTTTTTGGTACTTTGAGATTTTGAGATATTATATGATTTTGTTGTTGATTAAATCATATTTGTTCTAGTATGAAATTATTGTTATCATACGTTCTTATATCATCTCTGCTTATATCTCATTCCTTTATCTGATATTTATAGCTTGACTGATCCGTTTATTATTTTCTTATTAAATAATACTCCGGTCAGACCGAGATATTACAGGTGCTTTTGCTTGACTTCTTATCTGGGATCATCTTCTGACTTTTGTCTAACTACATTACATTTGTAGTTTTTGTTGTTATACATTCGAGATATAGACTCCATGATGTATACTTATTCTTTTGTCTAGCACTTGTATATATTCTTTTGTGATATTGTGGATCTTGTTTGACCACTACTCTGATGTACACTTTTATGTGTTATATTCATATCTGTTTCTGCCTTTGTGATATGAATGCCTGTGACTGATTTATGTTAAGCTTATTTCTATATTTGTTTCCGAGGTCCACTTAGCCACTGTGTAGTAGCTTTGAGTTTGTATCGGTATGTCGGATTTCCTTTTGAAATGAAATGCATGTTATACTATCTGACAAATCGGTGCTCGCACAAGGCAATTGCACAGATGGTCGCTCCTCAACAGCCTTATTCTTCGCGCTATTTGACGGCATTACCCAGTAGTGTTCTTAGCTAGTGTGAGCATAGAGGTGGGGCGTCACATTTATAGTAACCTTAAGAACTAAATTCCGGATTTCATTTTAAATCATTTTGAAATTATATATATACTTATATCTTTTATCTATCCAATCATATTTAGAAATTTAAAATTAAGATTTGTTTATCAAAAAAAATGTGTAGTAAAGCTACTACAGTAGCCTTCCCACTTTGAAACTCGAAAATTAATGTCGATGTTGCGGCTGTCATCACCGAAATTATTTTCCAATGACAGAAGAGGGGAGTACAAAATTTATTTCCTTCAAATTATTTTAAAAGATTTTTTTCAAATCACATTGAAAATCTTTATATCGAAAATACTTCATAATAATACTAATATAATATTCCAAAATCTTTGAAAACCAATTTCAAAACTTCGGAACTTAAGTTCTCAATTTCCAATTCATAATCACTTTATTTGTAAATCCGATTTTGCAACAAATATTTATAAAATTTCACTTCCTAAGAGACAAACATATCACATACAACTATATTCATTTATAAAAATTATTCTTGTATATACAAAATATAATACTAGGTAAAATTATTTCATTTACCTATATTTCAAAATCAATATTGTGTCGGCCTGCCCTATTAAGTGTTTAGAAATCCCTATCAATGCCATAGCGTCCTATGTACCGACCAGAATTAATAAATACTAAACAGAGCAAATTAACACAATATAAAAATATTTTTATAACACTAACAAATACGCTCTCATATATATATATATATATACTCAGACAACTCATTCTAGGGTATTACTACCCCACCTCTAATGAGTCAGACCCCACAAAGCTAAGGTTATCACTAAACCAAAGCTCTAATACCAACTATAACGACCCACCTTTCTGGAGGGTTTAAATTGACAATAAGCCACACATGTCAACTCAAACCATTCAAAAGGGAGGATTGCTAATGGGGTAAATAAGAAAATAAAGAAAAGAAGAAAAACAAAACATAGAATCTCACAGCGGAATGACAAAATATAATAATTAAATAAACAGTTCATGAAGCTGTTTTACAAATACATTTGATTACACTTTTAAAATACAATCAGAGTTATACATACAGCAGGAATAATAAGATAATGCAGCGGAACAACATGATGTAGTGGAATAATTATAATAAATAGTAGACTCATCTCCGTTTTCATCCACCAAAATAAAATGGTCTTCAATGCACTGAAAAGCTCAGACTGGCCCGAGCGTAATGAAAATACAAAACACTTGTGTTAGAACTAAAAGATCTTATGTAAGTTAAATCAAAATAAATAAATATGAGTGTAACGGCTTCAGAGATGTTTACAGGATTTTACATCTCCTATCCAGTATATATGCAATAACTTAAGAGATGTTTGGGATTCCATCTCCTAAGGATCCGTTAAACTATCTACATATGTAATACAATACGCTATCATAATATGTCTACAGTAAAGTAAAGTATTAAAATAGCATTAAGGCGTTACCCATATCCCCCTTAACACATTTTTATATAAATAACGTAGTCTATACAGATATTGTAAGCTCCACCAAATTGGTGGGATACACAGGGAGCACTCCATATGTACGATACAAACCAAAGTGGTAATGGGCTCGATTAGGATAAATATGACAAGGCACACGAGGCAATGCCCAGGGAAGGATACTACCATTTTGTAGAACCGGGTTGGTGGTAACGCATAGCAGCTACTACTGCCCACCTCGAGACACACTCTCATAATCAAATCAAAGGGTGGACACCAATCAAATCACAAAGTAATAGATATGGTTTCGAAGAAGCATGCTCGATAGGGGGAGCGACCCCACTTGGGCCAGGTATAGCTCCTGTTTTAGTCATTTTAATTATGACCCGAAATTCAAGACTATCCATCATCATTCTCTTACTTCATTCCAGTAGCGTTCGCCAACCATCCTACTTCATTCTGGATTCTCCGCCATGTGCACAGTTGTTAAGTGGCTTTCGGTATTGGTAGAGAGTATGACAATATCCGATCTTGGTCTTTTTAACAACCAAACGCTTATTTCACACCGGTTGGTTCTTTTACATTTCCAAAACCGATTCATGATTGATATCAAAATATCATATTCAATTCAAAGTATCCCTCATTTCAAAACCATCATATTTACTCAAAATATGCCATTTCACTATAAAATATCACTTCAAATTCCAACGTAGGTTATAACATCATTTAACCACATTCGCCTTTAAATCAAGGATTAAAATATAAACAATTCAACCTTGCATAGTTTGAATTTTTGAAAATAGTTTGGATATTTATAAATAGTTCAAATAGTTTAAAATAGTTTTAATAGTTTAAATAGTCTAAGGATTTTAAAACAGTTAAAAATAGTTTAAATAGTTTAAAATAGTTTATGGATTTTAAAACAGTTAAAAATAGTTTAATATAAAATGGTTTGAGTATTGGAAATGGTTTATATAGAAAAATAGTTTGAAAATCTAAATAATCTGAATTTTTAAATAATAGATTTTAAACAGTTTATATTAAAATAATATATTTTGAAAATAGTATCAAATCAAACTGTTTCTTCCATTTCAAAAAATCTGGACTATATCCAGATTTCAAATCAACAAACTCAATTTTAATCTTTCAATTCAAATGATTTAATTTCGATTTAGTTCCAAATCAATGTGATTTCAGTTTCAATTCGAAATAATTTCAATTTCCGAAACATTCTTTTTTAACTTCAATTTCAATTCAATAATTCAAATCAATGATTTAATTTCGATTCCATTCTTATTTAAAACCATTTCAAATCATATCAATTTCAAGCCCAATTTCACTTTACTTATTTAAACCACTTAAATCAGATTAACTTCATTGTTAACTTTTAAGATTCAACTCTTCAAAATATTTCAAATTTCCGAATTAAAGTCATATATCGATTTTAACTTTACATTTCCCAATTTAATTCTTAAACAATTTCTTTTTAACCATTTCAATTTCAACTTTCAAAGATTGAATTAGAAAAATAATTAAATTCATATAAATCTATAATTTATTTACTTTAAGACAATAACATTTAATCAACAATCCAAATTCAATATTTTAAACTATTTAATTTAACCAATCCGGTGCCCGTATATAATTTTCTATCCTATGGTCAAGTGATACAGATATATATCATTTCAACCGACAATAAATTTAAATTTCCGGATATATATCATTTCAACCCGTATCCCGAATCACAATTTTCCAAATCCATAGAACCATTTGGGTTTATCATTTCAACCCATAATGATTTTTCCCTAATTTATAAGGTCGTTCGGGTATGTATCATTTCAACCCATAGTGATTTTACTGACAATAACTAAGGGAACTTGCAGTGTGATAAAAACATATAAAATAAACATAACATCAAATCATCTAGAATGTCAACAATTAAGCATCCATCACAATCATCATTCAAATCAACCAATAAATCACAATAATTAACTGGTTATCATTATAAGGCATTTAACTAGCAATTCAATTCCAATATTAATTCAAATGGCAATTAAATTCAATATAAATTCAAATTAAATTTAAATGAAAAATTTAAATATACCAAACAGCAATCAATAAATTTCTAATCACATCATAAATTTAATTTAACCAACATAAGATGGTTTAGTATTTGTGAGTGAGTTAAAACACTCACCTTTGATCGATATCGTTCGAAATTCCGATACGATCGCAACGGAGAAAACCGTGTCCAAATCCGAGCTTGTATGAAAATGATATGATAGTTAGAAGATTTTAAAATTTTAAATTAAATTAAAATTTTACTAGGGCAAAGTTGTAAATTTAATACCTTTCAAACCCTACATCTCTCGACCTATCATGATGATCGACCTACAACCACCGCCCTCACACATTTGCCACTACCACCATGCTCACATCCACCTAGATCCAAGACCACTAAGGTGGCGACCATCTCCAGGCGACCCCCCATGCACGTCGCCGTCACTCGCGATCACCTCCTGTCTCCTCGAGAACGCCGCCGCCGCCACGCCAAGATGCTCGAATTTTGGCCTATTCGAGAGCGTCCAGCTTGAACAAACCTGAAGTGACCCATTTTTTCTTTTACTATATTTTACTGATTTTTAGTTGAGTTATTTTTTAAAACAAGAGATCGCTTCTTTTCTTGCCTCTTTCATTTCTTTTAATTAATTTCCCAAGATCCAGAATTTACTAATATAAAAATATCAGTATTTTAATCAAGTCATATCATTTATATATGTGAAGATATATAAATGTTTCTTTGCCTATCAGAGTGTTAAAGTAGCAAAGAAATTTAATCACACAACATTTTCCATAATTGAAAAGTTTTGTGTCACATAGCTATTTTTACACTTTAATCTTTTATTTGACTCAAGACTGACTAATACATGATTCAAGTGTTACTATCTTAAAATGACTCAGGATTAACTTATACATTTTCAGGTATTTCATCTTGGAATGACTCAATATTGACTAATACATTTTTCAAGTATTAGCACCTATATTTCTCTTCTTCATTTTCCAGATTATTCTATAAACCAGATTGATTAATTTGTGGATTTATAACCCATGCTTTAGATCTTTGGGATTCAAAAATTCATACATGTTGTTTTAGAATGATAAAACATATTAAAACTTGGTTTGATCTTTGGATCTCTGGTTAGTCTAGCCCAGATTCAGAATTCAAACATAAACATGCACAAAACATGCACAAACATGCACAAGCAATTCAGGTCAAGCAAAATGCCCATATCCAGGTTCATGAAAATAGCGTTGAATATGATTTTAGAAAGATCTTTGTATATTTCTGGCTAAACGCATATAGAGTGTGAAGTTGTATATTTTTAAACACTTAACAAAATTACTCTACAATCTTGTTTGAGTTTGTATTGTTTGTCCCTATTTCTGACTTGCTACTTCAGTTTCATATTGAAGTCAGTTCCATATTTTACCAATTTCTAATTCCTAAAATCCTTGTATACTTATAATTTTTAGGTTTTATGATATCATAATCCTACTCTTGTTCTAGACATGTCATAGGATTTAGTTGCATTTCAAATTAACTTATACTATGGTCTTGTTTGCTCCAGAAATCTGAAGACTATTGCTTCAAGCTTTTGCATGTACTTGTATCAATTACAAGACATGTACAAGCCTTACTGGTTAGCCAAGACCATGTTCAACCCACCCACTCAATGCTTTGGCACATATTTATTCAAAAACAACTTAATCTTTATAATCGAAATATAACAAGCATGCCAAGGAGAATATATCCACATATTAGATTATATGGTATGTTCTCCTTCATTATAATCCTCTGGATTATTTCCAGAGTCTGCTACTTGAATCAACAACTCACAAGCACATATAATACTTAAGTTATTTTTTCTTTTACATGTTCTTTTTCAAGAAAAACAAAGCAAGTATCAATCCTGGAAATACACAAGACATAAGAGAGTTTGCCTAAATTATTTATTACAATCAAACTTCTAATTCTCTAAAGCATTCTAAGACTAGCAAGTTCTTCAAACATCCATACAAGCAAGCTACTCAAGCACCTTTCCCTACAGCAACACTTTGAACTTCCTCAATGAAAATGAGACACCCCAAAGATTGCAAATGCAACAAATAGGGTCAGAAAATATATTCTGGTGTGAGTGAAATCATAGTTTATAAATAACTTGTAAGTACTAAACTCTGTGCAGAGACTCATATGTTTGATACTTATTTAGATTCATATTAAAATCTGAGTGTATATATATATATACATATAAGCTCATACTAACATACATGCACACAAGTATTCATTCATCAACACAATTCAGTTACATGTACATATACTCCTATGGATTGACTCCCTTAATTCCATAGCTCAATTTCCCAATCCCCATTTATCATTTATTTGGTCTTAAATCTTGCCATTGAACACCATGTGTGCATAGCAAAGGGGCTCAATTATGTTAACCCTTTACACAGAGGCCTACATGACTTAAACAAGTCATGCACATACCCATCATCCACCTAATGATGAATAGATCAAGGCACTACTCCTAGATTAGCTTTATAATCTAGAGACCATTCTCATTTTTCTTTCAGGAGAATTTTATTAATCCTTGAAATGCTTCCTATTCTTTTCTTCCTTTCATAAATCAGAGAGTATTAAACTCACTCAGGGATTTCAGCCAGACATACAAAGTATTCATGTAAAACACCACATCCCATTTTAAGGTTATTTTTATTCAATCATATTTTCTAAGACCTGCATAAATTTATTTCCAGAAATATTCCCATTTCTTACATAAATCTGGTGAAGTCATATAAAACCTTACATTTATTTTACTGTGAACATAGGGTAAGGTTTTTGAGAAAAACCCATAAAAACATATTAACTTGTGATTTGAACAAATCAACACACACACACACACACACACACACACACACACACACATATATATATATATATATATATATATATATATATCATTTTTAAATGAACTAGACATAAGCATGAATCCCCTTATTCACACTGCCTACTTCATTCTTCATTAGTAACCTATTTCTCAGTAAAAATGTTTAACTCATTCCCATATAAAATTGGATTATAAGTTACAGAAGCCATTTCTGTAATCAGGGTGTTTGTCTTTTAAAATCATTAATCAAAACAATCAAAACAGATCCAAACATCAACCAAAGACTCCGCCAAAACACCAACCATGATCAACATTTATTTATTCAGAGAATAAAATTAAACAAAACATGATATGGTTTTATAAAAGTAATATGGCTGCCCTTAACTTGGGTCTTAATGCCTTAAATCTCATAAGATGATTAATCACTCACCTTCCTTCTTCTTTCCCCGAGAATGCTCTAACTTGAAAACAGTGTGAGTTTGCTCTTCTTTTTCTAAAATATCTTTCTGTTTTCAAAAATAAACTGCTTCTTATCCTTTGATTTTTAAAACATTTAGCTAGGGTTTTAGTGGAGTGAAAATCCCATTTTATCCCCACACAAATAAGAGAATTTTGTATATGTTTTTATGGATAAATATGCCATTTTCTTTTTATTTTAAACATTTCGGGTATTTCAGTTGCTTTTCTTCTTTTTCTGTGTACATGCCATTTGCATGTTTCACCTACACACTATTTTCATGTGACTTATCTACATTATTTATTTTCTTAAGACAAATCTGAAATGTTCACATATATATCTTTTTATCAATTAATTCCTTGCTAATGTTTCAAGCTATTTGTTTTCTCTTGATTATAAAATGTATTTATACCTATATAATACTAATCTGGTTTCATATATTTTAATCATCATAAGAGTTTATTTTATCACTCTATACTCTTCTGACTACTTATATACAATATATATATATATATATATATATATGAGATATGTGAATATAAAACTCATTAATACTTAGTTATTTTCTTCTCATTATTATTTATTGAAAACAACTATTCACTTCCTTATTTATTTCACTCATTCTTGATATTTATTTTCAATTTATTTTATTCTTTGAATATTTTCCATTAACTGATTTTTATAAAATTATTTTCATCTCATTAATTTGGGTCTTCACAAAACCCTATGGATCGAAAGCTCTTGCCCTCCTCTACGCTCTAGCACCAACTAATCGCCATATAGTCGACGATCCGCCATTGGACCGAAAACCCTAGAAACGGACGGCTGAGAAAGATCGCCAAATTCTGGACAAATGGTGAGTTAATTGCAAAAACAAATTGCGGATCTAGATTGCGCTCGTCGAGAGCTTTCCAATGATATATTATATGGCATAGTTTAAACAGTCTGAATTTTGGAATTAATTTTGATTTGAAATTGAATTTGGAAATTAGGGTTTCAGCCATTGGGAAGAAAGGAAGGAGCGGAAATTTGCAGTACATACAGAAATCAGAAAATAGAGGCTGCTAGGGTTAGAAAAATCTATTTATATATACAGAGATCGATAAGAATGAATGGATAGATCAAATTGGTTCGAAATGATAACAATGACCCGTAAAGCCCGTTCCGTTTCCGAAATGAAAGTAGGTCGTCCAATATATCGAAAAATAGGTTTTCGATATTTTTAAACTCGATTGAACCAGTTCCAAACCCTAATTCCATTATATACAAAAGTTAGCTTTTAAAATTCAGATTATATTCATTTAAATTCCATTAATTTACTTCTATGCGTTTCAAGCTCGCAAGATCAAACGACAAGTCCGATCGCTACGAAACTTGAAATCCTACTATAATTCACTATTAAGGATCCGATGAAACTGGTTTTGTCGAAATCCGAAACAGTGGCCAAAATAGCTAATTTTCACATTAATTAAATAAATTATTATTAAACTGATTTAATCACTTTTAAATTTAAATTAAAAGTTAACAATCTTATCATTCTTGCTTAAACAGAAATCTATAATCTTTTTTAAAATTAAATTTTCCATGCTAATCCAATATTTAAATATTACAAAAATTTTAGTGTTTAATTGCAATTGTAATAAATTCATTAATTACAATTTAAATTCCAATAAACTCTTTTATTTTGATTTACATTCTTATTTTTAAATCAACCTAAACCTTATGAATATAATTAACATTAGTCTACACTTTATTACATTCAAAATTTACAATTATCATCTTAACCATATTAATTATAATATTTCAATTTCATTAATTACCAATTTCATTCCTTATTTACAATTATAACCAAATTAACTTTATAATTATTTCAATTGATTGAAATTAAATAAAAATAGTTGTCAATAACATTCAAACAACATTACTAAATCGAATTCTAATTATTTTCCTCATTAATAAATCATAAATTTTAATTTCTTCCAACATTAAATTTCAAACTCTTATTTAACTTAATATTTTTAATTGTCGAAAATTACAGGTCGTTACCAGACTGGTGTAGGGTCTCGCTCTACACTCCAACTGTTAGCCCCTGCTTAGTCAGGATCGTAATTCCAATGCATAGGTCTTTGCTGATAGAGTGGCTAAAATTTTGGAGCTATGCATAGAAATGAACTCATATTAGTGACACTCACTGTTAATTTTCATCTGTTGGATAAAATCCATTGTTAATTCCTCCTATTAGATAGGAGATTTTGGATTATCTGGTTATAATTTTGACCTGAGTCAGCCAGATAAGTTTATATTTGGTATGTGAAAAGTAATAGGTTCATAGTGACCCTGAGAAAACTATGCCCTTATGTAACGACCCGTATTTTTAAATATTTTAAATTATTAAATTTAATATGATTATTGAATAAAAATGGTTGGAAATAAAAATTTATGTTTTATTTATGTAGTTATTTAAAATGAACTTGAATAAAATTTTGAAATAACCAATTTCGAAGATTTAGGCAATAACAAGTACAGAATGAAATTCAATATATTGAATGTGTTATAATCAATAGCTGGAACTAAATAATAAATGTTGAATTACTATAAAATGCCAATAGTCGTTTATTATTTGAATTTGTTTAAAAGTTAAATAACTTATATTTAAAATATGGTGATTTATTTGATAATTAAATTGTTTAAATTTAATATTGGAAATTATTTAAATAACTGAATCTAGAATTTAATATGAATGAAAATGATTTCGAAAGTTGATTTAAATTTTATTTAAACAAGAATGAAGATTGTTAACTTTAATTGAATTTAAAGTGATTAAATTGATTTTTTGGAAATTTCTTGTTTTAATTAACGGGTAAAAATAGCCTTTTTGGGCACTCTCTTGGATTTCGACGAAACTAGTTTTGTCGGATTCGTAATAGTGAATTATTATAGGATTTCAAGTTTCATAGCGATCAGACTTATCGTTTGGCCGTGCGAGCTTGAAATGCGTAGAAATCAATTAAATGAATTTAATTAAAATAATTTGATTTTGAAAAGCTATCATCCGAATATGATGGAATTGGCTCCCGATACATGTTCTATTGTGTTCGGAATGGGGGTATAACATATAGAACACCGGACGACACACTTCGTTTGGTGTTCGGAAAATTTATGTGTGAATCGGGTCGGCAACTTATATAAAGGCCACGTTCATTTTCGTCAAACACTAATCCTAAACGCAGCCGTTCCTTTCAGCGATTTCAGTGGCGGACATTCATCAACCTTTCTCCCTCATTTTCTCTCAATCCACTCAACGAAATCAAACGATTCCAAAAGGAATAGCGTAGTGCTCGATTCCCTCTACACATTTAACGATTGGATCGAGGCGAATCGGCTCGAAATCACCAGGATTCGCCCGCATTCGAGGCGCTGCAATTTGGATTTTTCCGGGTTTGTGATGCACGCGCAACTGGAGGTGGGCGATGTTGGAAGCGGCGCGGTGTCGTGGCAAGTCGGCGACGATGAGATGGTGGCGTTTGATAGTAAATAAAAGAAACGAACAACGAGTCTCATGTTGCCTAGGAGGAGCGGGCTGGGAAGAGGCGCGTACGAGAGGACGAAGGTTTGGGTTTGGTTTTTACATTTCTATTAATTAAGTTTGTTAATTTAACATAATTTTATTCAAATGTTTAAAATTACACAACTTTTTCGTACGAGGTCCGATTCGACGATGACATGGAATTAAAGTCGAATTTATTTGAAGCTAGAAAAATTTTCAGTTTCAAATAAAGGTGAGTGTTTTAAACCGCTCACGAAAACTAAAATATTTTTTGTTAGTAAAATTGAAATCCTGAAGTGATTTAATTTTATTGATTGTTGTATGGTAATTTAACTGACATAGAAATCGACATAGAAATTTACATGTTAGAAATTTTGAGTTAACAGTTAAATTGAAATTGGAATTAAACTGCTAGTTAAATTCCCGATTTTTGATAACTAGTTAATTGTTGTGATATTTTGACTAATTTGGATGTTGATTCCGATGAACGGCTATTGGTTGATATTTTGGATGATTGAATGTTTATTTATTATATATATATATATCCTGTTATCACCATGTATATTATTTGACAGTATATAAACTGTTATTTGAATTATTTTGAATAAATTAAGAAATAGGTTGAAATGATATATACCTATGACACTTTGATTTTGATTGAAATGATATATATCCATCCCTGCAATTAAAAATTTAAATAACTATTCACTTGGCCATATGATAGAAAATTATATACGGACACCAGATTGGTTAAATTAAATGGTTTTAAATTCTTGAATTTGAATCTATTTAAATGAGTTGTTTTTAAGGAAAAATCGAATTTATGATAATTGAACTATTTTCAAATTTGAGGTTTGAAATGTTGAAATCAAAATTGGTTAAAGAGATTGTTTTAAGAATTAAATTTGAAATCTGAAGTTATAATCGACATATGGCTTGAATTAATGAAATTGTTTAAAGGTTTGAACTTTTAGTTGAACTTCGAAGTTATTTAAGTAAAAGTGGTATAAATGGATATTTCAAAATTTGAGCTCGAAATGGAATTAATTTAAAGATTTGAACCTTAAATTGAATATTGAATTTTAAATTTGATTTAAGTGATTTAAATCGATATTCTGAAATTGAACTCGAATTTTATATAAATTGAAATGGTTTAAAATTGGAAATTGAATTTCAACTTAAATTATTTGAATCGAATCAATGAAAATCGAAATTGAAATTGAAATTAAAATTGAAATTGATTTGAATTTAAATCGAAATTGAGTCGATTTGAATTGAATTGAGATTGAAGATGATTTGAATTGAAAGATTTGGAATTGAATCAGTTTGATTTGAACTATTTTCAAAATAAATTATTTTAATATAAATTGTTAAAAATCTATCTTTTTAAATGTTCAAATTATTTTGATTTTCCAAACTATTTTACTATGTAAACCATTTTCAGTACTCAAACCATTTTATATCAAACTATTTTAACTTTTTTAACTATTTAAATTATTTAAACTATTTTCAAATTTTCAAACTGTGCAAGGTTGGAATGTTTATATTTAAATCGTTGATTTAAATGCGAATGTGGTTAAAATGAAGTTATAACCTAAATTGTAATTCGAATTCAATTTTGAAGTAAAAATGACATATCGAACTGAATTGACATATTTTGAAATGAAATTGATTTTAAAGTATTTTGATATCAAGTATGAATCATTTTTGAAATGTAAAAGAACCAACCGGTGTGTAAAACGACGTTTGATTGTTAAAGAGACCGGGGCCTCTTATCGGCATGCTCTCTGTCAATATTGGAACCACTTTAACAACTGTGTACGCAGAGGAGACTCCGGAATGAAGTGGTTAGATTGGGCATACGTTTGCTGGATTTGAAGAAAGAGAACGATGATGGATAGACCCCGTCACTTGTGCCAATTTGAAATGACTAAAACAGGATGGCTTGACCGAGCCAAGTGGGCTAGCTACCCCTAGTGGACATCCGTACTTCGATTTTCTTCTTGGACTTGGTCCATACTATCACTTTTGATGTTGGTTTCGATTGGTGCACCTTGATTTGGGATAACCTCCCTTTGACTCGATATGGGATAGATTGACACGATGGGCGATCGTGGCTGCGATGTGTCACCACCAGCCCTGCGACCAGAATTGGTAGTAACCTATCTTGGGCATTGCCTCACGGGCCTTGTCATACTTTTATCCTTATACAAGACCACTACGAATTTGGTTTAGTGTTGTCGTATCACGACGCATTCCTATCCCCCGACGTGCTACTGGGGCATTATATGCAAACTGTACGACAATGCTTAAAAACGTGTTAAGGGGGGTTAATGTAAAGCTCTAACTCTAAGAAAAATATTTATTTTACCGATTAGACATTACATATATAGCGTATTCTACTATATATAAATAATTTGATGGATCCTTAAGAGATGGAAAATCTCGTATCATCTTTTGAGTTATTGCACGCACGTTGTACACTGGATAGGAGATGTAAAACCCCGTAAACATATCTGACGCTATTACACTCCTATTATATGTGATATTGATTTGACTCACATAAGGATATTTTAGTCCTGACTCGAGCATATTGTTTTACTTTATGCTCGGGTCAGCCCTGAGTTTTCAGCACATTGAAGATTATCTTCTAGAGGAAGAAGACGAAGATTTGGTATATAATATTACTACTAGTATTATTTCACCACATTGTTGTTCTGTTGCATTAATCTATTGTTATGTTGTAAAATTTTAATCAAATGTATAGTATAAACAACTTCATGAACTATTTATTTGATTATTATATTTTGTCATTTCGCTGCGAGATTCTGTATTGTGTTCTTCTTTTCTTATTTTTCTTAATTAACTCCATTGTTTATTTGTGTTCTGGATTGTTCTGAGTTGGACATGTGTGGTTTATTATCGACTTAAAAGTTCCAAAATGTGGGTCATCATAGTTGGTATCAGAGCTTTGGTTTAGCAATAACCTTAGCTTTGTGTGGATTGACTCATTAGAGATAGGGCAGTAATACCCTAGAATGAGTTTGTTTGAGCGTGTGTGTATGTGTTTAAGAGCGCGTACATGTCAGTGTTGTAAAAAATTTATATTGTGTTTACTTATCCGTTGAGTTGTTTATGAATTTTGGTCGGTGCATGGGACGCCATGTTATCGATAAGGGTTTCTAAACACTTAAACAAGGAAAGTTGACATAATATTGTTTGAAATCGAGTAAATGAAATAATTTTACCTAAAATTATATTTATATATAAAAAAATATTCTTCCATAAATAACCATATAGGTTATGAAAATGCGAATTTATTTATGGATGTTAGTTGTTAGGAGATGATAATATTTAGTTATCATCGGTTATTGTTTGAATTAAACTAAAAACGAATACTTTGTGAACTCTATTTCACGAAGCGTTTGATAATTAAATCGAATTGAAATCTAATTACAATAAGAATTGTTTGCAATAACAAATATGTAAATTAACAAAATGTTTTCATAATAAGGTAATGGAATTGTATAAGTATATTTATAATATAGCTTATAAATAGAAAGAATTTAAAAGTTGAGAATTTGAGAACTGAAATTCCGGTGCTTTTGAAATTGTTTTCCAAGATTGTGATATAATAAATAGTATTATTTAAAAATATTTACGAATGCAAGTGTTTCAAAAGGAATTAAAAGGAAATAAGTCATGTACTCCCCTCTTCTGTCGCTGGAAAATAGTTTCAGTGATGACGGCCGCATCCTCGACATTCATTTTCGAGTCTCAAAGTGGGGGAAGCCACTTAGTAGCTTTGGTACGCATTTGATTCAGTAAACAGATTTTGATTTAAAATTTGTAAAAATGATTTGATATATAAAAGATATGAGTATATATATTATTTCAAAATGATTTGAAATTAACCCGGTGTTTGAATTCTTAAGTTCTTATTAATTAATGATTTTCAGTTGTAGGAATAAGTGAATTTTTTTAATAGTTGGAAACTTCCAAAATGAAAAATAAGAAATTTAAGCTAAGTGTTTAAATGAAATATGAGAAGTTAAATTGTAACTCTTAAATTTCAAGATAATGGGAATTTAAACATATGCAAATTATTGAACATTCTTGTTAACTAAAATGAATAAGATAAATTTGTATAACACTCAATTACATTCTAAAAACATATATAAAACTTATCAGAAATGTTTAAAATGTTGAAATGTTAAATATAAATATGTAATAGAATATTATACAAGTTTGAACTTAAGTAATAAAAATATTTCAAATTAAAATTGTGTTAAAGAAATGTTTATAAAAAAAATTAATTAAGTTGTCATAAGAAATGTTATACACTTAGTTAATGTTCTAAGAAATGTTAAATGAATAGTTTGAGTAGTAAAAAGAAAATACTGCTCAGATATGAATTTAAGAGAAGGTAAACAAATAATAAATTAAATTATATTTTTGTAAATTGTTGGTAAAATAAAAAATAAATTTGCAAAGGATGTTTTAAGATTTAGTTATAGCTTTCTGAGATAATTATAATTTAAATAATATTGTGTAAAAGAAGATACATCTATATAAAATGATTATAAACTAAGAAATAATTAATGACATAAGAAGTTGAAATTTGAATTATGAAATGAAATTTTACTTAAGTCAAGTTGAATGGAATGAATTTGTAAAGGCCCATATCTCCGTACCCTTTGAATTGAGAATAAATCACACGTGTCCAACTCAAATTGAACGGAAATACGAATCTTTAGGGATGAAGAAGAAAAAGTGATAGAAGAAAACAGAAACAATAACACAGAATCTCACAATCGCGGCGGAACAAAATATAATATATAACAATGGATCTTTATACAAAGATACTGTAATCGTAATATACATATAATCATCAGAGTACAACAGTCAACAATCAATTTGGACAGTTATAATAACTTGTCCCCACAAGTGCTGAATTTACACACATAGCGGAATATAACCAAGTACGTGGAATACTCCTGCAACTCCTCCAGCTCGTCTCCTGAACTCCATATCATCCTAACCTGAATCTGCAATACTCGGTCTGACCCGAGTATTATAATAAAATAACATCCGAGTCAGTCTGGAAAACCAGCGTGAGAAAACACACTCAATTTGAATTATTACCGTTATCAAAATCCTTCGAAAACAAAGGTATCTTGTAAGACCGCGTCACACATAAACACGACGGGTTTTTACCTTACGATAACCAAAACAATTTTATATCAAATCATCTAATATTATAATGTTGTCTATAGAATAAACTATAAAATAGCTGAAATGCTTGCATCTCACGTTTCAGCATATTTGGTATACAACTAAAACCGTACAGGCTCGTAGTGCATATTGGATTCCATATAATGATAGGGCTACCAAGGTACCGCCCGCCACAGTACACCTCTAGAAAAATGTACCGAGATCGAACCTATCGATCCCTGCCAACACAAGACTGGTCTACCCCTTACTGGATACTACCGAACATGATCACCACTAATGAGCCCCGAAACACATACAAATGAAAGTGATGATAGATGTCCACTCTAGATGAGTGATGATCATACCCTGATGGGAGCGACCCACATAGCCTTGCTGCATCTCCCTTATTTTAGTCATTCCCGATTGATGAGGCTTGAGGCTACGTATTACATTAAGAATAGCATTCATACTTGGAATGCTAACACCGCCGTCCAGGCAATGATGCAATGATAGCATTCATCCATACAAGTTGTTCTAGGTCTGAACAAACCGAATCTCCTTCAAGATCACCATCTCCATTATCTTCGAGATATCACAATTTGTAATGCACAAATCAGATCGATGTGGTTTTCAGATATTAAATCCGATCCCGTCTCTTCGAAACGATCAACGAATTTGGCTAGATTTGATAGTCGGTTATTTAACTATCAAATTACACACATAAGCAGTCACTGGGCCCTTATTATAAATCTTTTAGAACATTCATTCAAAATATCTTTACAGATATATATATATATATATATATATATATATATTCAAAACTCTTTCAATAATTCAATATTTGGAAACAATTTCAAATACTTATATCCATAACAAGAATTTCAACCTATATCAACACTTAGAAATATTTCTGTATAACCCTCCCAAAGTCAAAACATTTCCAAATCATTTTATTCCAATACTTAGAAAAATATTTATAAATATATTTTCCAAGATCACTTACTTCTCAACACTTAGGAAATATTCATAACTTATTGATTTTATAGGTATATTCACAAACGAGGAAATCTTCCCTTATTCCAACTTTATAAAACCATTTACAACCCTTTTTGTAAAGTCACAACTCATCATAACTCATTTCATAAATCTCTAGAATTTTTAATAATCCCTTCTACAATTTCCAAAATCGATTTTACTTATTTAAAATTTTATTCACCAATTTATAACTTCTTTTATGAATTCAGATTCATTTTCCGAAGTTCACATATCTAACCATTTCAGAAATTCCTTAAGTTTCTAAAATTCCGTTATAAGATTCCTCTTATAAAATCACATCCATTCGATAAAATCCGGTCACAATCTCGAGAGAATTTATAAATAAAAATCCAATCACTTACTTTTAAATTATATATATATAATAATAATAATAAGTATTTTTAAAGAATAATAATTTATTTCAAAACACGTTTGAGTAATCATATCAAATCACTTTAAAATAAACCACAATAACTAATTTCCAAATTCATTTAAAAAGAAATGCTAATCGATTTACAAAGCTTGTTTTAAAAACTTAGGATTCATTTCAACAAATTTAAATATTTAAATAACCAACTTCTAAAATATTTTAATCCAAATAATAGTTTTTAACTACATGGTTTAATAAATAAAAATCCTTTTTTTAAACAAAACTTAACTTCTCGATAACAATTTATTTTTAAAATTTAACTTAACCATTTTTATATTTATAAATCTCTCTCGATTTATCACAAATTGATTTTCATTTCCAATATCACACTATTTCCAAGTTCGAAAATATAATCCACTATTTCTTTCTGACCCGATTTCCATATCTCATTTTAAATTCACACGGTGAATTTATATTCTCAATTCATCGAGTGATAACCACTTCACTTTATTTATACCATCGTTTATAAATTTTATAAATTCATTTCTAGTTTCACTTGTTTATAGAATAATCTCATTTATAAGATTTCATTTATAAACCCATTCCTTCATATATCCTTTTTATTTTTCAAACCTATTTTAAATATCGATTTCGACTCCTTTACCATATTTCAAAAATACCACTTTAAATCCATTGTTCAAATTTCCTTATATAAATTGTTTTAAAATCTTATTTAAAATATCCTCCGAAATAGATAAGTACAAATCCCAAAATCAAATCATTTATTTTATCCTAATCAAATCCTTTTTAAATAATCCCAATTTCCATATAAATAATTTTATTTCCAAAAATCACCTTTGAATTTCTTTTTATGATTCAAAAATATTATTTATGGTATTTAAAATACAAAAATTAGGGCCAGTGCTACTATAGCATTCAATTTATCAAATCACACAACAATCCATACTAGATTATTCAATCACATCATATATCACTATATATGAAACAATCAATATATTTTTGAGGAGTCCAGTTGGATCCCTCCAACTTGTTTCCATGCATCCACAGATGTTGTATAACATAAAATACAAATCCCGCTTCAAGGCAGGATATCGCGGTAATATAGGGTCATCCATTATTATGCTGGGTGCATAGTGTTAATCCGCTCCAACGGCGGGAAATATACCCAACTACTAATATATATACTACTATATATATAGAAATATTCAACTGATAATAATATATCAATTTAACCAATCATCCAATAATTAATTTAATTATTATAAATTAAATTCAGTAATCCAAAATGAGTGAGATTTACTCACATTTATCCCAGTGGTCGCTTGCCCATTCTGGTTCCGTTTGAATTCGAACGACATTCGAATCCAGGGTAAAATCCAACAAGCTTAAATCTCCACCAACCCAATTCCACGTCGTAGTATATGACGACACGATCCTAAGGAAACTCGTTTTGTTCGAATTTGACCTAAAACGAGTAAGTTATCATATTTTAAAGATTACATAAAAATATAACTTATTAACCAAAGATTAACTTAACTTAATTATTTCATAAAACCTTAATTATCATCATTGACCATAATTTGCCATTACTCTCCATCCCAAAATTCTCATTCGCGATCATCAATCCAGGCCGCCCCCTTCCATTGGTCGCCGCCGTCTCAAGGCACCAGCCACCACCGCGACCCCTCTACTGAACCTACTGGCCAAGCCGCAACCAAAGATGCCTGCCACGTTCCCCAGATCGCCACCATGACCAAGAAATATCCACTATACAATTTTCGTTCATCTCTCGATTTATGCCGCCGTGACCACCCATTGGCCACCAAATGCTGGCCGAAGATAGCTCTTCCCCTCCCTTACATTTCTTCTTCACAATCCTCGCCTGAAAGACTACCAAATCGCCGCGGTCGTCCAAAAAACATCTCTGCGTTCATCCACCTCCTGCAGCCACCTCACTTCGATCCAACAGATCTCCACCATCCATCACCCTCGCCTTAATGTCGTGCAACTTTCCCTAGTTGGGGTCGGAGGTTAGAAACGCCTCGGTTGGTCACGATGAGATCGTAGCCGTTGGATGGAGTGGAGGAGTTCATTCATTCTCAATATTTTTTTAAAACTGAAAGTGCAGACGCAATATATATAGGAGGGAGGTACGAATAAATGTGGAGGTATAGTGTAGGTTGGCTGATATAGATAGGTTTGGGCATGCCAAGTCAAATCAATATATATATATTATTTAAATTCAAAATATCTAACTGCGTAATTACGGACCCCAATCGAGACATGCCACCTGGCGTTTCTAATATTATACCCCTATTCCAAACGCAATGGAATAAGTCTCTAGCCCCAATTCGGTCATATGGAGAAGATAGCTTTTTGAACCCAATTATAATACTAAATTCCCGATATTAATTTCAACGCATTTCTATCCCTTACGACCAAACGGTAACTCCAAACGCTACGAAATTTAAAATCCGATAATAATACACTATTACGGATCTAATGGAACTAGATTCGTCGAATTCTCAGGCTATGCCCCGTAAGGCTATTTTCACACGTCGATTAAATTGACCATTTCAAAAACTGACGAAATCACTTGAAATTTTAGTTTTTAAAACTTACTAACTCCATTCTAATTCCAATAGAATTTATATCAACATTAGAAATCATTTCGATTCATATTCAACTCAATTTTCAATTATCCACCATTTTTGTATTACGATAAATCGCTATATTTGAAATTTAAATTCATTCTATAATTTCAACCAAAATCTTCATATTCAAAAATCAATTTATATTCCAAATCAATATTTGAAACCATTTAAATATTCAAAATCAAACGACGGAAAAATTCGAGTCGTTACAGAATTAATGAAATAAGTTAATGAAAAGAATTATAAGATGGAAGTTAACTTAAGAAAAGTTAAATGAAATTGATTATGATAAAAAGAATTTTTTTATTAATATTGAATTTGAGTTATAAAATAGAATTTACCTAGGTAAAGTTAATGATACGAATTAATAGAATGAACCAATGAAGTGAATCAATGAATTAATATGAACTTATGTTATGAAATAATAATAAACATGAGTTGCGTTTTATAAAATGTTTATAATAAACTTAAATGGTTTTATGAAATGGTTTATAAATGATATTAGTATTAAAGAGAATTTACTAAGTGGTAATGAAATAAATTTTAACTTAAATAAGATTAAATGAAATGATTTTATAAAATGGTCCATAAATGAATTGATATGAAATGTGTTAAACAAAAGGTGAAATAATTGAAATTTGAGTAAATTGAATGTAAATAAAATAGATGTGAATAAATTGAAAGTAAACCAATTAGATGTTAATAAAAAAAAATTGGATGTTAATAAAGAATGAATGTTAATAAGAATGATAGTGTATAAATTAAATATTGACATTGAAATGTAAACTGTGATAGCTATGAATTAATTGGACAAATATTAATTGTTGGTTGGTTTCTTTTGTTGCAAATCATTGTTAGTACTTGTAACGACCTGCCTTTTTGGACGTTTTAAGCAAACACACACGTCAGACTCAAACCATCCAAAAGGGTAGATTGTTATGGGGTAAATAATAAAAGCAGAGAAAGAAAAAAAACAAAATAAAGAATCTCGTAGTGGAATGACAAAATATAATAATCAAATAAACAGTTCATAAAGCTGTTTACATATACATTGATTATGCTTTTATAATACAGATCAGAGTTACATACAACCAGAATAAATAACAAATAAATGCTGCAGAACAATATGATGCAGTGGAGTACATATAATAAGCAATAATAGTACAAAATCTTCATCTTCATCATCCAGAAAGCAATCTTCGATAAACAGAAAAGTTCAGACTGACTCGAGAAAATTGAAAAGACAAAACACTCGAGTTAGAACTAAAAGATCTTGTGTAAGTTAAATCAATAGTAAATAAATATGAGTGTAACGGCGTCAGAGATGTTTACGGGGTTTGACTCTCCTATCCAGTGTCTAACGTGAGTGCAATAACTTAAGAGATGATCGGGATTTCCATCTCCGAAGGATCCATTAAACTATCTACTATGCAGTACAATACGCTATTATAATAGTGTCTACAATAAAGTAAAGTATTAAAATAACGTTAACCATATCCCCCTTAACACATTTTATATATTCCCGTAGTCTATACAATGCCATAGGCTCCACCAAACCGGTGGTTTACCCAGAGGACACCCCATAGGTACGGTACAAAACAAACTCATAGAAGGCACTCTAGGGCATGTGAACACGACACTCGAGGCAATGCCAGGGTAGATTTACCAATTGCAGAACCGGGCTAGTGGTAACGCATAGCAGCTACTACCGCCCACCTCGGAATACACTCCCATAATCAAAATCAAGGGGTGGCCACCAAATCATCACAAAGTCATAATATGGTATCGAAGAAGCATGTCCGATCGGAGGAATGACCTCACTTGGTCCAGGTATAGCTTTTGTTTTAGTCACATCTAAGTTGACTCACGGGAGTCAGGGTCACGTCAATACCTCATACAGAAATCGTTTGCCACCATCCTACTTCATTTCTGGAATCTCCTCCACGTGCACAGTTGTTAAAGTGATTTTTGGTATTGGCAGAGAGTATGACAATATCCGATCCCGGTCTCTTTAACAACCAAATGCTTATTTCACACCGGATGGTTCTTTTACATTTCAAAAAGGTCAATTCACAATTTATATCAAAATATCATATTCAATTTCAAATCATATCTCTTTCGAAATCATATTCACTTTCCAAAATCATATTCACTTGGAAATTATTGATAAGTTATGTTAATTAATTCTTCATTTCAAAATCATCTTATTTACTCAAATATGTCATTTCACAAAAAGGTATCAATTCCAATTTCCAACTTAGGTTGTATCATCATCAAGGATTTAAATATAAATACTTCAACTTTACACAGTCTGAAATTTTAGAAAATAGTTTAGGTAATTATAAATAGTTTATATAGTTTTAAAATAGTTTAAATAGATTTAAAATAGTTTAAATAGTAAAAATAGTTTAAATAGATTTAAATTTGATTTAATTAGTTTTAAATTGATTTAAATAGATTAAAGATAGATTAAATAGATTTAATTAGGTTCAAAATGTTTTAAATAGATTAATTATAGATTTAATAGATTTAAATTATATAAAGTAGATTTTTAAGTAGATTAAATAAATTTAAAATAGATTAAATAGATTTAAATTATATTAAATAGACTTAAAATAGATTAAATAAATTTAAAATAGATTAAATAGATTTAAATTATATTAAATAGATTTAAAATATATTAAATAGATTTAAAATATATTAAATAGATTTAAAATAGATTAAGTAAGTTTAATTAGTTTAAAATAGGTAAACATAGATTAAATTGGATTAAATAGGTTATAATAGATTAAATAAATTAAAAAATAGTTTTAAATTGCTTAAATAGTTTAAGTTAATTTAAAATAGATTTCAAAGTTATACCCAAACATTTCCAATAACTCACATTTCCAATAAATTCATTTATACTTGACACTTCAACTTTGAAATTCCAATTTTAAATCCTTTGAACAATTCCTTAAATCAATTCCAATTTTAACATCTACGCTTGGACTTCGGAAAATGATTCAGTTTATAGAAATCAAATTTCTATTTCAAAATACCATTTAACTGAATTCAAATTTTTAAAATTCAAAAATAATTTAATTTAACCAATCCAGTGTCCGTATATAATTTTCTACCCTTTGGTCAAGTGATACAGATATTTATCATTTCAATCCACAGTTTAAAATTTTACGATTATATATCATTTCAAATCGCAATCCTGAATTAAATAAAATCCATAAAATCGCTCGAGTCTATCATTTCAACCCATAACAATTTTTCCTTAATTTATTGATCATTCGGGTATGTATCATTTCAAGCCATAGGGAACTTGCAGTGTTATAACAATATAAAATACAACATCCAGTCATCCAATATCAACAATCAAAAATCCATCACAATCACCATCCAAATCGATCAATAAACATCAATAGATAACTGTTAATCAATAATAGGTATTAAATTGACCATTTAAATTCAATATTAAATTAGACTATGATTAAATGCAATAAAAGTCAAATTTAACTAGACTGACAATTTAAACATACAAAACATCAATCAATTAATTTCTAATCACATCATAAATTAAATTTAACCAACATAAGATAGTTTAGATATTGTGAGTGGGTTAGACTCACCTTCGATTTCAAATCGATTTAAAATCCAAACTAGGGCTCAAAATTTAACCGTCACAGAATTCAAACAAACTAGCTCTACAATTTCCGGAATTCCGATACGATCCTAATGGAGAAAACCGCACGTGAATCCGAGCTCGTATGCAAAAGTTATTAACGTTAGAAGATTGGAAAATTTCGACTTCGGGTCTTACTTCGAGTCGCCGCCTCAATTACCCGGTGCTTGCTCTAAGTTTTTGCCAAAATGACCCGAGACCCGAATCATTTGGCTCCTGACCCGAATTTGCTCTAGAACTCGAAGCGCGCCCAGATCCGCCTTGTTTGGCCTCGAACTCTCTCGGACCCCAAGTCGCTGTAGGGTTTTCTCCTTTGAAACTCGAAGTAAACCTCTTCCCGACTCGAAGTAAACCTGGAGCAATTTTTTTTTTTGAAATTAGGTTTTGGAATTTGGGAATTAGGTTTGAGAAGGAGGAAAAAGATGTATGTACAGAAATAATAATATGAGAAACAACTAGGGTTTATAACAGCCTATATATAGGTAGGGTTGGATCGAAACGACTACGCGACCCAAAAAGCCCGTTGTGACCCCGAAACGAAAATAGGTCATCCCATATATCGAAATGGATGTTTTGGATATTTTTAAACTCAATGGAACAGGTTTCAAGTCCTAATTCCATCGTATGAAGAAGTTAAGCTTATTTCAATTGAATTCAGTTAAATTGATCTCTACGCGTTTCGAGCCCGCACGATCAAACGGCAAGTCCGATCGCTACGAAATTTGAATCCCTACAATAATTCACTGTTACGGATCCGATGAAACTAGTTTCATCGAAATCCGAGTCAGTGGCCAAAATGGCTATTTTCACGTTAATTAAATAAATTAATATTAAATTAATTAATCACTTTTTAATTCAATATTTATAAACTAACCAATTTTCATCCTTTTTGATTACTTAGACATTTACAATAATTTAAAACAAGTTTACATAAAATTTCAGTGTTGGTTAATACATTAATTACAGTGTTCAATTTCAATTGTAATTAAATCCAATTAATTATAATTTAATTCCAATAAATTGATCTAATTTGGTTTCGATCTTTTTATTCAATCAATTATTACTCTATAGACATAGTTAACATTAGTTTACATCTTATTACACAAATATTCTACAATTATCATCTTTTACCTTATTAGTTTCAATATTCCAATAATACTGAACCTTTGTTGACTTGTGACATTAATAAAAATTTAAAATCCCACAACTTCATTTTCTTGGTATCATTTTTATTATTAAATCAATTTATTGCCTTATGAGTGTAATTGACATTTCTATACATTTTATTACGTTCCCAATCTGCAGTTATTGTATTAACTCACATTAATGTAACATTTATTTACATTTATTTGTAATTGATTAATTAAATTGGTAACAAATAACAATTGTCACCTTTTCTACATTTAACCACATTTGTATGTTTATTATTTACAAACAAATGTTATAACAACTTACATAATACTAATTCTATCCAATTACCTTTTATTACACATTATTTCATTAATTAATACAACCTTTAATTTATCAACTACTCTTTTAATCCAATTATCAATTAATACACACATTATTACAATAAATTTACAATCTATAACCAATTATAACTTTTTAATCATTTTAATTAATTGGAATTACATTCAAAGCCATTATCAATTACCTTAACTTAATACAATTTCATTTCATTCCAGTTATATTCTTATTACTAAATCACAAATTTTTATCTCTCCCAACATTAAATCACAAAACTCTATTAAATTTACAAATTTTTAATTATCGAAAATTACGGGTCGTTACACTCTCCCTCACTTAAAACTTTTTGTCCTCGAAAAGGAAAAGAAGGAACTAAGAAATCAATATATCTTATTCAAAATATTAAATTTATAAACAATTAATTTACATAATTAAATAATTTAAATAAAATATATCAATTTATAAACAATTAAATCCTTTATATTCAAGTTAATGAAAGTTTGGAAAACATTTCACAAAATTTTCTAGGTCCAAAATTCACGTAAAATTTCGGTAGAGTCTTATTTGTACGGAGATCTGGGAGAAATAATAATATCAAAAATAACAAAATATATCATATATTTCAAAATAATATATCCCAAACAATGGGAAAACAATATAATATCGCTAGAAAACCGTAATCTGAAAACGTACCTATTTGTCGGGCAAACAACGCTTATTTATGAAACCAAAAGCAGTAGCAATTGCTTCCATAAACCTGTATTTCACTTATATAATCCAAAGAGGTTAATAATTATATAAAAGGGAAATATTTAAGTTGTTTCAATAAATAATAGACAAATCATCACAATATAACAATAGTCATTTGGAAAAAACAGTACAAACATCATTTTCAACAAAGAGAGCAATCATCCATCTATAGCAACCAAAACAAATGGTTTATTCGTGTTCAGAACTTCTAATCATATAAAATGATAAATAAACTATGAAGTAAACCATACACTCAACAGTCGTAGATAACTTTATAGATTATTCATATATCTCTATACAAAATATAGAAGTATCCTTTCCCAATCAATCCATAAGTCAAACAAACAAAGAATTCAACACATTTTTAAATGTGGAAATTAGCCACAAGGGCCTCTTTATCAAGTGCAATTAGTTTCTAGGACACACAACTGAAATAATTACTTTTAAGGACAAAATGCAAAATAATTAGTTTCTAAGGCCTAAAAACCTGTGAAATTATGTCCTTGAAAGTAATTGGACTGCTGACTTTGTCCGTAAAAGTAATTATTCCGCTGACTTTGGCCTTGAAATTAATTTATGTGGATGTGTGTCCTAGAAACTAATTGGACTGCAAAGTTTGTCCTTCTAGTGAAATGCCCCTTTTTAAATTTACTCTATTTATCTTTTTCACATCATTTATTGTTCATTCATTTTTTTCATACAATGATTTTCTTTAATTCACGTTCATTACTTACAAAATTGTAATTTCCATTCATTCATGTAAGGCTTATTTCATTAATTTACATTCTTTTCTTACATAAGTTATATCCATTTCAATTATTTGGTTCATAAATGAATTCATTATTGAAGTATTGTATATATTTTATTTCAGTTTACTTCACATTTACAATTTAGTTTGATTTCTTTTTTTCTTTTCACATCATTTACTTTTCTTTTCTCCTTCATATAGTGTTTATTTTCATTAATTTACATTCGTTATTACTTACAAAAGTTCATTTCTCCTTTATTTATACAATGCCATTTTCTTTCATTTTATTACTTCACATTCGTTGCTTAAGTAAGTTATTCTTATTTTAATTATTGGATTATACATTATTAGGTAAGTTTCTTAAAAATTTAGTTCACCGTTAATAGATTATTTCTTTTTCACATTCATCCTTCCATGTTTAAAGTATTACTGAATATTAATTCCATTTCTAAATCATTTCAATGTTTCCTGATGTTATAATCGTTCAATTTATATAGTACTCATTTTAATTATAAATGGCTCCAATATTAATTCAAGTTTATAATTATTTACTTACATTATTCACCTTTACCATTAAATCTGATTATAAATAGCTTACAATGTTAACCTAAGTTTATATCATTTTCTTACATTATTCACTTTATTACATTTAATTAGTAGCATTTCAAACTATAAACTTCAGTTAATAACAATTTATAGCATTAGAATTCTTATTTATAAAAGTAAGTCTATTGAACACTTTCATTTTCTGAAGTTTTACTTGTATAATATTCTATCACATATCCTATTTAACATTACAACTTTTAATATTTTGGTAAGTTATATATATATATATATATATATATCTGTGTGTGTGTGTGTGTGTCTTTTAAAATGCAATAAAAGGTTACACAAGTTTTCATATTTATTTTAAATCAAAATGTTCAACAGTCACATTTACTTATTTTCATTTTCATTTTATTTACAGTTTACAAATTTTCAATTTCTTATTTATATTTTTAGAAGTTTCCAATTTTTAATATAGTCAAGATTCCGATCATTACAATAATTTCAATTTCTAATTTACAGAAACTTAAGTACTAAACAACCGAGTTTCATTTCAATTATTTTAAAATAATATATATAATCATATCTTTTATATATATCAAATCATATTTGAAATTTTAAATCAAGATTAATTTATCAAAACAATTGTGTAGTAAAATTACTACAACGGTTTTCCCACTTTGAAACTCGAAAATGAACGTCGATGATGCGTGCACTCATCACCGAAATTATTTTCCAACGACTAAAAGGGGAGTACAAACTTATTTCATTCCAAAATTCCTTTAAGAAATTTCTTTCAAATCATATTGAAATATACATGTCAGAATACTTCAAAATACTACCAATATTATTTTCTAAAACCCTTTGAAAGAAATTTCAAAAATCCCGGAATTTAAGTCTAAAGTTTCCACTTTATATTTACCTTACTTGTAAATCCTATTTTACAATCAATACTTATAAAATTTCTCTACCTAACAAACAACATATTACATCCAACTATATCATTTATAAAATTTATTATTTTATATACAAATTATATATAAGCAAAATTATTTCATTTACCTATATTTCAAAACAAATATTGTGTCGGTCCGCCATATTTAGTATTTAGAAATCCCTATCGATGTCATAGCGTCCTATGCACCGACCAGAATATATAAATACAAAATGTGACAAATTAACACAATACAAAAACCTTTTATAACACTAACAAATACGCTCTCTCATATATATACACTCAGCGACTCATTCTAGGATATTACTACCGTATTTAATATGAGTCAGACCCCACAAAGCTAAGGTTATCGCTAAACCAAAGCCCTGATACCAACTGTAACGACATGCCTTTTTGGACGTTTTAAGAAAACACACACTTCAGACTCAAACCATTCAAAAGGGTAGATTGTTATGGGGTAAATAAGAAAAGCAGAGAAAGAAAAAAACAAAATAAAGAATCTTGCAGTGGAATGACAAAATATAATAATCAAATAAATAGTTCATGAAGCTGTTTACAAATACATTGATTATACTTTTATAATACAGATCAGAGTTACATACAACCAGAATAAATAACAAATAAATGCAGCGGAACAATATGATGCAGTGGATTACATATAATAAGCAATAATAGTACAAATCTTCATCTTCATCATCCAGAAAGCAATCTTCGATAAACAGAAAAGCTCAGACTGACTCGAGCAAATTGAAAAGAAAAAACACTCGAGTTAGAACTAAAAGATCTTGTGTAAGTTAAATCAATAGTAAATAAATATGAGTGTAACGGCGTCAGAGATGTTTACGAGGTTTGACATCTCCTATCCAGTGTCTAACGTGAGTGCAATAACTTAAGAGATGATGGGGATTTCCATCTCCGAAGGATCCGTTAAACTATCTACTATGTAGTACAATACGCTATTATAATAGTGTATACAATAAAGTAAAGTATTAAAATAATGTTACCCATATCCCCTTTAACACATTTTATATATTCCCGTAGTCTATACAATGCCATAGGCTCCACCAAACCGGTGGTTTACCCAGAGGACACACCATAGGTACGGTACAAAACAAACTCGTAGAAGGCACTCTAGGGCATGTGAACACGACACTCGAGGCAATGCCAGGGTAGATTTACCAATTGCAAAACCGGGCTGGTGGTAATGCATAGCAGCTACTACCGCCCACCTCGGAACACACTCGCATAATCAAAATCAAGGGGTGGACACCAAAACATCACAAAGTCATAATATGTTATCGAAGAAGCATGTCCGATCGGAGGAATGACCTCACTTGGTCCAGGTATAGCTTCTGTTTTAGTCACATCTAAGTTGACTCATGGGAGTCAGGGTCACGTCAATACCTCATACAGAAATCGTTTGCCACTATCCTACTTCATTTCTGGAATCTCCTCCACGTGCACAGTTGTTAAAGTGATTTTTGGTATTGGCAGAGAGTATGACAATATCCGATCCCGGTCTCTTTAACAACCAAACACTAATTTCACACCGGATGGTTCTTTTACATTTCAAAAAGGTCAATTCACAATTTATATCAAAATATCATATTCAATTTCAAATCATATCTCTTTCGAAATCATATTCACTTTCCAAAAAATCATATTCACTTTCCAAAGTCATATTCACTTGGAAATTATTGATAAGTTATGTTAATTAATTCTTCATTTCAAAATCATCTTATTTACTCAAATATGTCATTTCACAAAAAGGTATCAATTCCAATTTCCAACTTAGGTTGTATCATCATCAAGGATTTAAATATAAATACTTCAACTTTAAATAGCTTGAAATTTTAGAAAATAGTTTAGGTAATTATAAATAGTTTATATAGTTTTAAAATAGCTTAAATAGATTTAAAATAGTTTAAATAGTAAAAATAGTTTAAATAGATTTAAATTTGATTTAAATAGTTTTAAATAGTTTTAAATAGATTAAAGATAGATTAATTAGATTTAATTAGGTTCAAAATGTTTTAAATAGATTAATTATAGATTTAAATTATATTAAGTAGATTTTTAAATAGATTAAATAAATTTAAATTATATTAAATAGACTTAAAATAGATTAAATAAATTTAAAATAGATTAAATAGATTTAAATTGTATTAAATAGATTTAAATTATATTAAATAGATTAAATAAGTTTAATTAGTTTAAAATAGGTAAAATAGATTAAATTGGATTAAATAGGTTATAACAGATTAAATAAATTAAAAAAATAGTTTTAAATTACTTAAATAGTTTAAATTAATTTAAAATATATTTCAAAGTTATACCCAAGCATTTTCAATAACTCGCATTTCCAATAAATTCATTTATACTTGACACTTCAACTTTGAAATTCCAATTTTAAATCCTTTGAACAATTCTTAAATCAACTCCAATTTTAACATCTACGCTTGGACTTTCGAAAATAATTCAGTTTATAGAAATCAAATTTCTATTTCAAAATACCAGTTAACTGAATTCAAAATTTTAAAATTCTAAAATCATTTAGTTTAACCAATCCATTGTCCGTATATAATTTTCTACCCTATGGTCAAGTGATATGGATATTTATCATCTCAATCCACAGTTTAAAATTTTATGGTTATAAATCATTTCAAACAGCAATCCTGAATTAAATAAAATCCATAAAATTGCTCAATTCTATCATTTCAACCCATAACGATTTTTCCTTAATCTAGAGATCCTTCGGGTATGTATCATTTCAACCCATAGGAAACTTGCAGTGTTATAACAATATAAAATACAACATCCAGTCGTCCAATATCAACAATCAAACATCCATCACAATTATCATCTAAATCGATCAATAAACAACAATAGATAACTGATAATCAATAATAGGGATTAAATTGACAATTTAAATTAAATATTAAATTAGACTATGACTAAATGCAATAAAAGTCAAATTTAACTAGAATGAAAATTTGAACATACCAAACATCAATCAATTAATTTCTAATCACATCATAAATTAAATTTAACCAACATAAGATAGTTTAGTAATTATGAGTGGGTTAAAACACTCATCTTCAATTTCAAATCGATTTGAAATCCAAACTTGGGCTCAAAATTCAATAGTCTCAGAATTTAACCAAACAAGATCTATAATGTCAGGAATTCCGATACGATCCCAACAGAGAAAATCGCGTATGAATCTGAGCTCGTATGCAAAAGTTATTAACGTTAGAAGGTTGGAAAATTTCGACTTTGGGTCTTACTTCGAGCCGCCGCCTCAATTACCCGGTGCTTGCTCTGAGTTTTTGCCAAAATGACCCGAGACCCGAGTCATTTGGCTCCTGACCCGAAGTCACTCTGGAACTCGAAGCGCGCCTAGATCCGCCTTGTTTGGCCTCGAACTCTCTCTGACCCCAAGTCGCTGCAGGGTTTTCTCCTCTGAAACTCGAAGTAAACCTCTTCCCGACTCGAAGTAAACTTGGAGCAAATTTTTTTCTTCTGAAATTAGGTTTTGGAATTTGGGAATTAGGTTTGAGAAGGAGGAAGAAGATGTACGTACGGAAATAATAATAGGAGAAACAACTAGGGTTTATAACAGCCTATATATAGGTAGGGTTGGATCGAAACGACTACGCGACCCAAAAAACCCGTTCTGACCTCGAAACGAAAATAGGTCATCCCATATATCGAAATGGACGTTTTTGATATTTTTAAACTCAATGGAACAGGTTTCAAGTCCTAATTCCATCGTATGAAGAAGTAAGCTTTTAGAATCAGCTTATTTCAATTGAATTTAATTAAATTGATCTCTACGCGTTTCGAGCTCGCACGATCAAACGACATGTCCGGTCACTAGGATACTTGAAACCCTACAATAATTCACCGTTACGGATTCGATGAAACTGGTTTCATCGAAATCCGAGTCAATGGCCAAAATGGCTATTTTCACGTTAATTAAATAAATTAATATTAAATTAATTAATCACTTTTTAATTCAGTATTTATAAACTAACCAATTTTCATCCTTTTTGATTACTTAGACATTTACAGTAATTTAAAACAAGTTAACAAAAAATTTCAGTGTTAGTTATTACACTAATTACAGTATTCAATTTCAACTATAATTAAATCCAATTAATTATAATTTAATTCCAATAAATTGATCTAATTTGGTTTCGACCTTTTTATTCAATCAATTATTACTCTATAGACATTGTTAACATTTTTTTACATCTGATTACACAAATATTCTACAATTATCATCTTTTACCTTATTAATTGCAATATTCCAATAATATTGAACCTTTGTTGATTTTGACATTAATAAAAATTTAAAATCCCACAACTTCATTTTCTTGGTTTCATTTTTATTATTAAATCAATTTATTGCTTTATGAGTGTAATTGACATTTCTGTACATTTTATTACGTTCCCAATCTGCAGTTATTGTATTAACTCACATTAATGTAACATTTATTTACATTTATTTGTAATTGATTAATTAAATTGGTAACAAATAACAATTGTCACCTTTTCTATATTAACCACATTTGTATGTTTATTATTTACAAATAAATGTTATAACAACTTACATAATACTAATTCTATCCAATTACCTTTTATTACACATTATTTCATTAATTAATACAACCTTTAATTTATCAACTACTCTTTTAATCCAATTATTAATTAATACACACATTATTACAATTAATTTACAATCTATAACCAATTATAACTTTTTAATCATTTTAATTAATTGGAATTACATTCAAAGCCATTATCAATTACCTTAAATTAGTACAATTTCATTTCATTCCAGTTATATTCTTATTATTAAATCACAAATTTTTATCTCTCCCAACATTAAATCACAAAACTCTATTAAATTAACAAATTTTTAATTATCGAAAATTACGGGTCGTTACATTACTGCTTTTGATTGCATATGATTCTTATGGTTGTGTATTTATGCTCGTGCTTATGATTTGAATTCAGTATTCATGTTATACGGTTCTATTAAACTTATACATGTTTTTATATCTTTTTATAAGTGATTAATATTCAAATTTGAGTTAAGATAGGTACATACGAAGACCGTTTGGACATATACGCGGTTTGATTTGCTTTTGCTTCCTTAATATGAGTGAACTCCCTCGTACTAATAATAATACATATCTCGGATTACATACTATACTTGTATGTTTTTCCCTATGATATGCTTCATCATTGAGATGAGATGTATATTTATGTTATATATCTATATTGTAAATTTTTACGATCGAGTCGCGCAAAGGAGATGTTGCCGAAATTTTCCGTAAATCCGGATGTTAGAAAAATTTTAAGATTTTAAAAATTTTATAACTTGTTTTTATAAATAAGTTGTAATTTCCGTAAAGCTGGTATCGGAGTGCCGTAGTAAAAGCGTAGTAAAGGTTTTCTATTAAGATTTTAATGTTTTATATGTTGATTATTTTGAATAAAATATATCAAATGTTAGATTCCTTACTTAACCCCTTTTCGAGGATGAAAATTTTTAAGTGGGGGAGATTGTAACGACCCGTATTTTTAACCATTTTAAATTATTAAATTTAATATGATTATTGAATAAAAATGGTTGGAAATAAAATTTTATATTTTATTTATGAAGTTTATTTAATATGAACTTGAATACAATTTAGAAATAACCAATTTCAAAGATTTAGGAAATAACAAGTATAGAATGAAATTCAATATATTGAATGTGTAATAATCAATAGCTGGAATTGAATACTAAATGTTGAATTACTGTAAAATGGAAATAGTTGTTTTATTATTTGAATTTGTTTAAAAGTTAAATAACTTGTATTTAAAATATGGTGATTTATTTGATAATTAAATTGTTTAAATTTAATAATAGAAATTATTTAAATAACTGAATCTGGAATTTAATATGAATGAAAGTGATTATGAAAGTTGATTTAAATTTTATTTAAACAAGAATGAAGATTGTTAACTTTAAAATTGAATTTAAAGTGATTAAATTGATTTTTGGAAATTTCTTGTTTTAATTAACGGGTAAAAATAGTCTTTTTGGGCACTATCTTGGATTTCGACGAAACCAGTTTCATCGGATCCATAATAGTGAATTATTATAGGATTTCAAGTTTTCTAGCGATCAAACTTATTGTTTGGCCATGCGAGTTTGAAACGCGTAGAAATCAATTAAAGGAATTTAATTAAAATAATTTGATTTTGAAAAGCTGTCTTCCGAATATGATGGAATTGGCTTCCGATACATGTTCCATTGTATTTGGAATGGAGGTATAACACATAGAACGCCACACGGCACGCTTCATTTGGAATTCGGAAAATTATGTGTGAATCGGATC
This sequence comes from Allium fistulosum, assembly GCA_030737815.1. Classification (NCBI taxonomy): domain Eukaryota; kingdom Viridiplantae; phylum Streptophyta; class Magnoliopsida; order Asparagales; family Amaryllidaceae; genus Allium; species Allium fistulosum. Next base: position 1,534,668,324 of record CM060902.1, read on the forward strand.
GAAAACTTATATAAAGGCCACGTTAATTTTCGTCAAACCCTAACCCTAAACGCAGTCGTTCCTTTCAGCGATTTCAATGGCTGACATTCATCAACCTTTCTTCCTCATTTTCTTTCAATCCACTCAACGAAATCAAACGATTCCAAAAGGAATAGTGTAAAGCTCGATCCCCTCTACACATCCAACGGTTGGATCGAGACGAATCGTCTCGAATCACCAGGATTCGCCCGCATTCGAGGCACTCCAATTTGGGTTTTTTTGGGTTTGTGATGCGCGCGCGACAGGAGGTGGGCGGCACTGGAAGCGGCGCGGTGTCGTGGTAGGTCGGTGACGATGAGATGGTGGCATTTGATCGTTAATAAAAAAGGAATAAATAACGAGCCATGTGTTGGGAAGAAGCGCGTATGAGAGGATGAAGGTTTGGGTTTTGTTTTTATTTTTCTGTTAACTAAGTTTGTTAATTAAACTTAATTTTATTCAAATGTTTATAATCACGCAACTTTTTCGTACGAGGTCTGATTCGAGCGAAACGATTTTCACCGGATTCGTATCGACTTCTTCTATAACATGGAATTTAAGTGGAATTTATTTGAAGCTGGAAAAATTTTCAACTTGAAATAAAGGTGAGTGTTTCAACCGCTCATGAAGACTAAAATATTTTTATGTTAGTAAAATTGAAATCCTAAAGTGATTTAATTTTATCGGTTGTTGTATGTTAATTTAACCGACATGGAAATCGACACAGAAATTTACATGTTAGAGATTTTGAATTAAAAAAATTTAAATTGGAATTAAACTGCTAGGTAAATTCTCGATTTTTGATAAATAGTTAATTGTTGTGATATTTTGACTGATTCAGATGTTGATTGTGTTGAATGGCTATTGGTTGATATTTTGGATGATTGGATGTTTATTTATTTTATATATATCATGTTATCACCCTGTATATTATTTGATAGTGTATAAACTGTTATTCGAATTATTTTGAATAAATTAAAAAATAGGTTGAAATGATATATACCTATGACACTTTGATTTGGATTGAAATGATATATATCCATCCCTGCAATTAAAAATTGAAATAATTATTCACTTGGCCGTAAGATAGAAAATTATATACGGACATCGGATTGGTTAAATTAAATGGTTTTAAATTTTTGAATTTGAATCTATTTAAATGAGTTGGTTTTAAGGATATAAAAACCGAATTTATGATAATTGAACTATTTTCAAATTTGAGCTTGAAATGTTGAAATCGAAATTGGTTAAAGAGATTATTTTAAGAATTAAATTTGAAATCTGAAGTTATAATCGACATATGACTTTAATATGAACTTTTACTTGAACTTCAAAGTTATTTATGTAAAAGTGGTATAAATGGATATTTCAAAATTTGAGCTCGAAATGGAATTAGTTTAAAGGTTTGAACCTTAAATTGAGTGTTGAAGTTTAAATTTGATTTAAGTGATTTAAATCGATATTCATAAATTGAACTCGAACTTTATATAAATTGAAATGGTTTAAAATTGGAAATTGGATTGAAAATTAAACTATTTAAATCGAATCAATGAAAATCAAAATTGAAATTAATTTGAATTGAAATTGAAATTGAAATGGATTTGAATTTAAATCGAAATTGAGTCGATTTGAATTGAATTGAGATTGAAGATGATTTGAATTGAAAGATTTGGAATTGAATCAATTTGATTTGAACTATTTTTAAATTATTTTAATATAAATTGTTAAAAATCTATCGTTTTAAGTATTCAAATTAGTTTGATTTTCCAAACTATTTTACTATATAAACCATTTTCAATACTCAAACCATTTTATATCAAACTATGTTAACTTTTTTAACTATTTAAATTATTCAAACTACTTTAAAATTTTCAAACCGTGCAAGGTTGGAATGTTTATGGTTAAATCATTGATTTAAATGCTAATGTGGTTAAAATGAAGTTATAACCTTAATTGCAATTCAAATTGAGTTTTGAAGTAACAAATGATAGATCGAACTGAATTGACATATTTTTAGTAAATATGATATTTTGAAATGAAATTCATTTTGAAGTGAAGAAGATATTTTGATATCAAGTATTTGAAATGTAAAAGAACCAACCGGTGTGTAAAACGACGTTTGGTTGTTAAAGAGAACGGGGCCTCTTATTGGCATGCTCTCTGTCAATATTGGAACCACTTTAACAACTGTGTACGCGGAGGAGACTCCAGAATGAAGTGGTTGGATTTAGCGTACGTTTGCTGGATTTGAAAAAAGAGTACGATGGCACTTGTGCCAATTTGAAATGACTAAAACAGGACGGCTTGACAGGGCCAAGTGGGCTAGCTACCGCTAGCGGACATCTGTTCTTCCATTTTCTTCTTGGACTTGGTCCATACAATCACTTGTGATGTTGGTTTCGAGTGGTGCACCTTGATTTGGGATAACCTCCCTTTGACTCGATATGGGATGATGGATGTGGTGGGCGATCGTGGCTATGATGCGTTACCACCTACCCTGCGACTTGAACTGGTAATATCCTACCGTGGGCATTACCTTACGTGCCTTGTCATACTTTTATCCTTATACGAGACCACTACGAGTTTGGTTTAGTGATGTCGTATCACGGCGCATCCCTATCCCCCAACGTGCTACTGGGGCATTATATGCAAACTGTATGACAATGCTTAAAAACGCGTTAAGGGGGATTAATGTAAAGTCTTAACGCTAAGAAAAATATTTATTTTACTAATTAGACATTACATATATAGCGTACTCTGCTATATATAAATAGTTTGACAGATCCTAAATAGAAGGACAATCTCGTAACATCTCTTGAGGTATTGTACGCATGTTGTACGTAGGATATGAGATGTAAAACCCCGTAAACATCTCTGACGCTATTACACTCCTGTTATATGTGATATTGATTTGACTCACATAAGGATATTTTAGTCCTGACTCGAGTGTATTGTTTTACTTTATGCTCGGGCCAACCGTGAGTTTTCAGCGCATTGAAGATTATCTTCTAGAGGACGAAGACGAAGATTTGATATACTATATTACTACTAGTATTATTTTACCACACTGTCGTTCTGTTGTATATATAACTCTTATTTATGGTGTAAAATTTTAATCAAATGTATAGTATAAATAGCTTCATGAACTGTTTATTTGATTATTATATTTTGTCATTCCGCTGCGAGATTCTGTATTTGTGTTCTTCTTTTCTTATTTTTCTTAATTAACCCTATTGATTATATGTGTTCTGGATTGTTTTGAGTTGGACATGTGTGGTTTATTGTCGACTTAAACCTTCCGAAATGCGGGTCATCACACCTTGAATGGACTATTTTATGGGTGTAACGCCCCACTCCGAGACCCACATTAGCAAAGAGTATTACTAGGTAACACCGTCTGCTAATACAGAGAATAGAGCTGGATAGGAGCGACTATCTATAGCCTTGTCTTAATTATCTATTGAATACGCCGACAAGTGCCACTTCTTACTCAAGTGGATCGACATCTCCAATAAATACTTAATACAAAGCCATAGGTGGCTGAAGGATCTATCAGAATAAATATGACAACTCAAATGTAATACACATCACAGAACAGTAGATCATCCTATACATTTTCACATATAAAGATACATCACAAAGTTTACAAAATGATACATGTCAAGTGGTAAAGCAAACCACAATATACAAGCGAGTCAATAGAATACATATCAGAGTTACAGACAAAAAGGACTACATAAAAAGCTATAACAAAAAGGAGCTAGCAGAATAGTCCATGCGGAAGCAAAATAGGCTAAGTCCGAAGTACCTAACCTGAAACATTTCGATCTGACCCGAGTATAAAATACACGAGTCAACCTAGCTAAACAAATCAGTTAGATATACTAAATGATAATGAACATACAAGATCATAAAGTACCACAAATATCTCCAAAAGAGATAACCAAATCATCTAACAAAAGATAAATCAAAACAAGCCTCATATCATAGGCAACTCAAATAAACAAAGGACATACATATCCCAAAACAAGCCAAAAGGAAAATAACAAATACCAATAAAGGTAACACAAGTTTCCATAAGGTAATCACTATATATCGTGTGGTTCAAAGAACCTACACCGAAAGGCGATACACTAGGGAAATATAATTATCAAAGAAATAAAAGATGCTCGAGCTCAGGCTGCTCAGTACTGTATAACAAGGATCCATACGCCTGAAGGCAACAAACCCCGAAGGCTCAAGCCCGAAGGCAACAAACACCGAAGGCAACGACAAAAGGCAACGCCCGAAGGCAACAAAACCCGAAGGCAACAAACCCCGAAGGCAACGCCGGAAGGCAACAAACCCTGAAGGCTCAAGCCCGAAGGCAACAAACCCCGAAGGCAACAGACCGTAGTGGCGGTACTGGACACCACTGTCCGGTGGAATGTGTCACAACTCTCAGAAAGGAACCCGAAAAATGTTAACGTGAGTCCCATACCCCACATTTGCACTAAATGGTTTACTAACCGTTGGTCAATTTCACACTCAAAGCAATACAAAGTTCACCTCATCTCATCGGTAAACCAGACCTAAAGGTTAAAACGGTCAAACGAATAGATTAGGAATTAACTGGAAAGATAAACCCACGTGTTCATAGCACACGTTTTATCTAATCATTTAATTCTCCTCCCTCTTCGTTCGAAGTGCAAAATTGTGTGTGCTTTAAATAGAAATTATAAGTTGGAGAAACAAGCTTTTAATACCATTTAAAAAGGTCACTTTATAAAAATCCGTGTACGAAGTCAAAAAGGAATCATCAAAGTCAAAATGCGATAACAACTAATTGGATCGACACGGATCGATCGAAATTGGAAACCAAACAAAATAAACAAATTGGGCTGAGGCAAGCAGGTCAGTCGACTGAACCAGGGGGTCAGTCGACTGGACCAGTGCATGGAAACTTCAGGTTTCCAGGTCAGTCGACTGACCCAGGGTGTCAGTCGACTGACACAGGGACAAGGATTTTCTGTTCCCCCAGGTCAGTCGACTGAACCCAGAGGTCAGTCGACTGATATAGGGGCAGAATGTTTTCTACCCCCTGGTTTAGTCGACTGACCTACTGGTTCAGTCGACTGAACCTGCTTCCTGGGCAGAATCAGTCTATCCCCTTTTGCGGCAAATGCGATAACACGGAATGGGAGCGACGAGCGAGCGACCACGGCCAAGGACTTATGTCAAGTGACAACCCAGGCTTGTATGGCCCTCCGAAACACTCCGCTAACGTGTTCAAACATCAAAGAATGGATTTTTCACAAAAAAATTGGATTCCAAAAACCAAAAATTGGACAATTCACCAAATCGATCCAAATCGAACACAAATGAACATGAATTGATGTTAGGAATTCTTACCCAACAACAACAAAAGCTATGGGCTTAGATGTGAGTTCAAAATTCTCACCTTTAAACCCAAAAACACAAGAGAGAAGTTCAAATGCAAGGATAGAACAATCACTCTTCAATTTCAACCCAAGGAGCTTCAATCTAAGCTCAAAAGAAAACGTTTCCTAAGTTAGGGTTTAGAACATTTCTGAAATTGAAGAAGAAATGAAATGGAGAAGATAAAGAGAAGGCTTACCTAAGCTTCTCTTTGATTTTGGAGCAAGAATTGAGTTTGCAAAAGGAAACTAGGGCTTGGAATTTCTATTTCCCATTCTCTTCCCCCATTTTCAGTTGAGCTTGAGTTTAAGGAAATAAATTGAGTGAATTGAGAGGAGAGGGGGCTGAGTTAGGGTATAGGATGAGTTGGGTGAAACCCAAACCCAAAAGCCCACTTAGAAAATAGTAAAATTCAACTTACTCCAAACATATCGATGCTTATACTCAAAAAAGTCGCAAACGCCATTTTCGACTTAATGGAAGTGGTTTCGAGTCCCAATTTGACCGTTTGCAAAAAGTGACATTTTGGACTTTAGTCCGACTAACGATGCTATATTTAAATAAAATATTTAAATATACAATCGTAAAATATGCGGGTTGTTACAGACTCCCCTCCTTAAAGAAATTGCGTCCTCGCAATACTTAAGAAGAAAATAAAGAGTAACAACCATAAAAGCATATCAACACAAAAGAAAATCTGAAATAAGAAGTTCACCATAAAGAGCATGAAAGAGTAAGTCCGGATGTGTTTGCTCGATGAGTTCTCAAGATTCCCAAGAGCAATTCTTAGGATTTGAGGACCATTGAACTTCCACAAGAAGAACATCTTTATTTCGAAGGGGTTTAACCTCCGAAGTAATGATACGAATAGAATGTTGCTCATAAGTCAAATTTGGTGAAACTTCAATTTCTTCAATTACACCGGGCTCAAGAACAAAATCGGAATCCCTAAGGTATTTCCGTAGTTGAGAGACGTGGAAAACGTCAAGAATAGCAAAAGAATTGAGCCGGTACCAAAAGAGGTGATAAGCCATGGAAACAATGCGTTCGGTGATGGGAAATGGGCCAACATATCGAGGTGCTAATTTTCCCGATCAACTGAAATGCACAACACCTATCAAAGGTGAAACACGAATGAACACCAATAAAATCTGGACCTAATACCAGCTTCTCACCGGCTTCAAGCCAACACAACAAAATCGGGATGGCCTTCCGTAGAGTACCTCGAAAAGTGCTATACCAATACAAGATTGGAAGCTTACTATAGGAAGAAAACTCAACAAGAGACATATGATCTTCCTAACTTCCACCAAAATCAAGAACACAAGCACGAAGGAGATCTTCAAGAGTTTGATTCACACGCTCTGTTTGTCCATCGGACAAAGGATGATAAGCGGTGCTAAAATTAAGCTTTGTTCCCAAAGCTTTTGAAGACCTTACCAAATTGTAACGACCCAGAATTTTTGATAATTAAAATTCGAATATTTAATTAATTTTAAATATTAATAAGTGAAATTAATAAGTCGAATGATTTATTTTTCGAATATTGGATTTAATTTGATAATTAAATCGATAAATTAAATAGTGAAATTCCAGAGATAATTGAAAATCGAGTTTAATATGATTGAAATTGATTTGGAAAATTTTATTTAATCATACTGGAGTTATAGAAAGGTTATAGAACTTTTAAAATTGAATTTGGAGTTAATCTATGAAAATTGAATATTTTAATATTTAATTATCGACTGTAAAAATAGCCAATTTTCGAACAGTCTCAGAATTGAACGAAACCAGTTCCATTGGATCCGTAATAGTTAGTTATTATCGGATTTCAATGTTCGTATCCATCGGAGTTGTCGTTTGACCGTGGCAGCTCGAAACGCATCGATATCGTTTTAATTTTAAATCATCGAGTTAAAAATAGTCATTTTTCAAAAGGTCTCGGATTTCGACGAAACCAGTTTCATCGGATCCGTAATGTGATATTATTATAAGATTTCAAATTTCATAATTTTTGGATGTACCGTTTGTCCGGGGCAAGCTAAAACGTCTCGAAATCGATTTAAATCGGTTTAATTTAAATTGAGCGTTTAAATTTATAACTCGCGCAGACGATTGAATTAGCTTCCGAAACCTGTTCCATTGTGTTCGGAACGTGGGGTAAACCCCAGAAACGCCAGTTACCGCGCGTAAATCGGAGTTCGGAAATTCCGGAATGAATAGTGTCGTTCAAACTTCTATAAATAGGCCCATTCTCTTCACAAAAGAAAAAAAAGAAAATAAAACCCTAGCCGCCAGTTATCAATGAACGGCCAGCGTCTTCTCCCTTTCCCCTCCAATTATCTTCCAATCCACTCAGTAATTTCAAAAACTTTCAACTAGCAAAAGGTAGAGGGCAGTGAGATCTCTAATGTGAACGGTTGTGATCGTTTATAGATGCATAGATCATCGGGAAATCGAGCTAGAGTGTCGTACGTTCGTGTTCGATTTATGGGTGGAGGAGGCGACCGGAATTCGAGGCGTCTAGACCGAAGGTAGAGCTTGGCGAGGCGGTTCGTATGGCGGTGGTTTGATGAACTTTCGACGTTCGTAGAGGGAGTAGCGATGAACCCTACTTGGCGGCAAAAATGGGTTTAACGTGATGTATTACTGGAGTTTCGCGTGAGGAAGGAGAAGCTTCAGGGATGGCCAGATCTGCCTTCATTCAAAACGTGCGGCCTTGATTGTTTGGTTAAATAAAAATGTTGTAAATTTAATTATATTAGAATCGTGTAACTTCAAAAACGAATATCTTTTTGCTGCGAGGTCGGAATGGAACGAAACAAAATGCGTTGGAATCATATCGTCGAATACTACGCGATGCAACTGAATTGGAAGCGATCGGGGTCAGTGAAAATTTTGAGTGAAATTAAACATCCGTTTAATTTCATTCGAAATAAATCGCTACAAATTGCTATCAGAAAATCACGGTGAGATCTTCTCACTCAAGAATTGAAAAGTGGAATTTTCAGTTATTGATTTGATTGCTATTGGATGTGATATTAGATATAGTAGGATATATATCTATATATAGCAATATATACATAATGGCATATGTATATATTGAATTGATGATTTCCCGCCTCGTATAGCGGATGAGACCCTATTGCGCCGTTAGTAAGCGGATAATATTTATTAAACCCATATACCGCGATAATTCCATACTGGAGCGGAATTGGTATTGTGCTAACATCTGTGGATGCAGGGAAACAGGTTGGAGGGATCCAACTGGATTCCTCACCGTATTGATTATTTACAGATACTGTGATATATTCTGTTATCATATGATGATATATGATATTTGATTGTTGTGATTGATTGTTTGATGCTGTAGCATCATCGGATCCATTTTTGAAGTTAAAAATAATGATATTATTTTTAAAAGGATTTCAAAGTGATTATTTGAAAGTATACGTTTTATTGAATTTTGGAATTAATTCATTTTAAATGAATAAATGTTATAAATTTCGTGTTATAAAATTATGAGATTTGTGAGGATATAATAAGAATGTGGTTTTTGAAATAATAAGTTGATTAAATTGTAATTGGGTTAAATTGAAATTTCGACTTATTATAAATGGATTATATTTATAGAAGATGTATAAAATTTTTATTTTATAAATAAAAATAAGGAGATTATTTAGGAGTTCTATAAATGTTAAAATGAACTTATAAACGGATTTTATAAGTAAGTATTATTAATAGATATACGATTTGTGAAGTTATAAGATGAAGGATTTTGAAAATAAATGAATTATAAGTTATCAACTTATGAATTGGATTTTTGTTATATAAATGAGTCAAATGGAATTGTTTAAATAAGATATTTCATAACTTGAAATTGTTATAAAATATAAAATTGTGATTGTTTATAAATCCGAAATCACTTATTTTGATAAGTGAATTGTAGAAGTTAATTAAAGGAATTATATTCACGATTTTGGACAGTGGATAAGCCTTTAAATAAAATGTGTAGAAATGTTGAATTTGGATAACGAAGTATATTCACGATTTTGGACAGTGAATATATTATTTAATAAAATGGTTATGTTTTGGAGAAGTGATATTATGAAATGAAGTAATTGTTTTAAAAGATGTTTTAAAACGTGTTAAATATCGAAATCATAGATTTCAACATTTATTGTTGAAATAGACGTTTCGAGAAAATATAAGGAAATGATGGATTATAACACTGTTGTTATAGTAAATGATTTCCGAAAGGAAATGTTTTATATAGTATTGGGATTTATATATCTATCTAAATTTCGAATCCCTATACTAGTGATTTTGAGTTGTCGTAACGATGTTTTACGTAACATTCGTTTTGACTCAAATAAAATTTGTGAAAGAGAATGATTTCCTTAAAGGATGAAATATATACTAAATTTTGATTTAGTATATCGAATATTTTCCAAGGGTTGAAAATAAATGATTTTTGAACTACTTATTTTCAAATAAGTATGGAAATGCTTTTCCAATATGAAATGAACTGTTTTGAGATTTTATCTTTTAAAGATAAATTGAAATGTGGAAGTTGATTTGAAATTGTTTCAAATGATTGAAGTGTGGAAATTATATATCTAGTAAAGGTATTTTTGGAAATTAAATAATTTGGAAAATTATTTGGAATCTGATGTTGTTGCGCATCTTTATTGATAGTTAAATAACCGACTATCAATATTTACCCCTGAATAGGTATTTGTTGTGAATTGGATGAATTTGAATGCCACACTTGTTTTTGAATAATCGCTCACTATTCGGGTTAGCCGGGAAAGGACCATGGGGTCGTATAACCCATTCCGAATATGTGATACGTCGTTATGAATTGCATTTGAAGACCGGTGTTGAAGACCGGATATTTTTGAAAACAGAAGGATTACCGTCGAGTTACTCTACATCGGCTGATCTCCGATTTAGAGGTTTTATCACCCTTAGTGACGGGAAGTCCGGACGTGATTAGAAATTTATCCGGATGTGCAAGGGCTTCGTGAGAAGTGCCTTCGGTTCTGTTCGATCCCGGAACAGACTTGTATGGTTGTGTGTCTGACGTTACAAATTGAGATATAAAGCTGATTTCTTTCAAATACATTTCTGTTGGTGGCGGAGAATTTATTCTCTTAGCTTAACACCCTTCTCTGAGACGTACGAGCTCAGAGGTTATGTAGTTGAAATTTATCAGCAATATACTCCCAATTTGGTAACGTGGCATACTGAGTGTTGCTGTGAAATGATCAGTGTTTGATCATTTGCGATATGATCATTTGTTTGATCTTATATCTTTGTGATCATAGGTTGATCATTTGTTTGACCCGAAGCAGGGCTTTGTAGAAAGCGTAGCTTTGTGGACGAGACTTCGTCGAGCCTCACACCCCAGAAATGGTCAAAACAGGAAGGATGCAGCAAGGTTCTAGGGAGTAGCGCCCCTTAGTGTATGTCATTCCTTCTGGATAGAGGTGGTATCATGGTATGGAGCCCAGATACTTAACCTATGTTGATACTGCTTATTATGTGGTTTGTTGGAAATCGGGGATCCTCGGGAAGATCGGTTACGATCGGGGGATGACATACGCGTGTCAGTAGTTACCTATTTTTGCAGAGGTAACCCGGCCTTGTGTTGGCAGAGATCCCGTTAGGTTCTCGGGTCGTCTATTCCAGGGACGTACCCATCGTGGAAAAGAAAGTTCCTTGGCCTGACCATTTGTTGGAAATCCAAAGAAACAATACGAGCCTTGTACGATTTTAGTTGTAGAACCTATCATTCACTTATGGTGGCGCCCCACTGTTTGGATGGTAGCTATAGTAGGCATAGTTCGAAATGTCTATGCTGGCTAAGATTTATATTATACTTTCGAAATGCTTTGTACACTATGCACTAATAATAATATCAAAAATGATTTGATTTTTGCGTAGTAAGCATCTTTGACTATCATAAGAAGAAATCTCCTCCAATTCTGCGTTTGCATTGTGTGTGTGGTGGGAGGTCTTATGGTAGTTTCATTTTCCAAAAGCATTGCGAATTTGTTTTATTTTCTTTGTGAAAAATAACTATTTTACGATCTCACACCAGTCACCATGACTGACTCGGAGTTTATTGTTCCCTTCTAAACTCTGGGTGCCCACCAATTTCCACACGGGCAGTCTAGAGTTAGATTATCAGGATATTCTGGAGCTTTGGAGATAAGCTGGATGACGAGACGTAGTATTTGTATCTGATAGTATTTATTCCGCTGTGTATTCTGTATGAGGACAAGTTTATATAACTGTCCATTGTTGTATCGAGTTGTATATTGACTCTGATTGATGTATGTATAAACTGATATAGTTCTTTGTTTTAAAAGACTAGTGTTTATCTATTATATATTGTTCCGCTGCGAATGTGAGATTCTGATATTGTTTTCTGTTCTGATGTTGTTCTGTTGTTCCTCTTTCTTCTTCTGCTTTCTTCTTCTTCTCTTTTTCTTCTACTTCTTCTTTCTAAAACCATCACTATTCGAGTTTCCGGCGTTCGATTTCTCGGCAGTCGATAAAGTGAGTATCGATGTCGAATTTTTGAAAGTCGAAAATTTCGGTACGTGACAAAGTGGTATCAGAGCATATGGTTAAGCGACAACCCTGCTCTGTTGGGTGTTACTCATTAGAGATAGAGTCAGTAGTACTCTAGAATGAGTTGAGTGTAATAATAGATACGAGCGCGTATTTGTTAGTTAATATAAAATTGTTTTATATTGTGATGATTGGTTTGTTGAGTGGTATATGGATTCTGGTCGGTATTGTCCGTACAACTCTATCGATAGGGATCTCTAAACACTTATATAGAACAATTCGGCACAATATTGTTTTAAATAGGGTAAATGAAATAATTTTGCCCAAAACTATTTTGTACATAAAAGAAATGATTTTCTGTAAATTACTACAGTATATGGTTGCATGGTTGTTAGGAAAGTAATAACATTGAATTATTATCATTATTATATGAAATTGAATAAGAAATTGAAATCGTAACTCCAAAGTTAGGAAATAAATCCATGTACAAATGAAATTTGAGATTATAAATTTTAAATGTGATTTGTAATTTGAAACGGAATTCCAGAGAAGTATTTGGAAATGTTTTGAAAAGAATTTGAAAATTTTGGAGATTTGGAAAGTTTAAATTCTTTTGAAGTTGAAAATGTATTTCAAAGGTTTTGAAAAGTCTTTTGAAGAGATGAAAAGCTCTAAACTCTTTTCGGTCGCTGGAAAATAACTTCGATGATGACCGCGGCATCACCGGTGTTCATTTTCGGGTTTCCAAAAGAGGAATTGCTGCCAATTGTTTTAAATGGAAGTTGTTTGGAAAATTTGGATTTTGTTTTAGAAAATTCAAAGGATAGTTTGAATTGTTTTCAAAAATGATTTTTTTTGAAATGTTGGTAAGACTCTGGAATCCTATTAAAAATATTTATGGAATACTATTGAATTGATAACTTATACCATTCGAATTTTGATAGAATAAATCTAACTTAAAGATGGAGTTAAATTAAAGAAAGTATAAGTGAATAAATTTGAATAAATGAATATGAAAATGAAAGTTGAGATTCATTTTGAAGTTGTAAGCAATAGAATCGAATTGAATAATTATAAATGAAAGATGAATTAAAATTCATATGGAATTGGAACTCCAGTTTGAATGTAAGTAGATTTAACCGAAGTGGTAAATTGAAAATAAATATAATGTGTATATGGAATATTTATATTGAACCTAAGAAATGAAGAGTGAAATTCTTAAGTGAAAATTTGATATTGAAATTATTCTAAGTTAATGATTGAATGAAGATAAAACTGGAATTAAAACTGAATGTTGAAAACAAATTTGAATAAAAAGAATTAGAATTTGTGATGAATTAGTAATTGAAACTATTTTGAAATAGTGCAGTTATGAATGAAAGATAATTGATAAATTCAATATTTAGAAGTTAAATAGAATTCAAATTGAATTGAAATTGTGAATTGAATTCAAATGAAATTTGAAATGTAAAATTGAATGATAATAGATATGTAACTTCGATAGTGAACTAAAAATGTGTAAGAAGTAAGTATCGAAATTTTGTAATAGAATTTGCAAAATAGTTTGAATATATGTAACTAGATATTATGGCTAGTAGGATATACAGGTGTATAAAGGAGTTGGAATTTTGTTTTCAAAGATAAATTGAATTGCTCGACAAAAAGGTATGTATTTTGAATTTCAATATGAGATTTGCTGATTTCTTGTCTAGCCGCTTGGCTTTTTCTTTTTCTTTTTGAAATCTGAGAGTCCGTAGGGACGTTTTGTAGTAGTGCCGTATTAGCCGCGCAAAGGAGTCGCTGGCGAAATTTTCTAAAAATTTAAGGCGTTAGAATATTTTTGAGAAAATTGGAAAATTTGAAAATTTTGGAAAACTTAGTAAAAGATTTTGTAAGAAGTTTAACTAAGGATTTTTGGAAAGTTAAACACTTAAGAGATTTGTAAATCTAATTTGAGCAGTTTGTTTTGAAAAGTTAATGGATTTTGTATCTTTTCCTTACTTGGTAATTTCGAGGACGAAATTCTTTTAAGGGGGGAAGTTTGTAACGACCCAGAATTTTTGATAATTAAAATTCGAATATTTAATTAATTTTAAATATTAATAAGTGAAATTAATAAGTCGAATGATTTATTTTTCGAATATTGGATTTAATTTGATAATTAAATCGATAAATTAAATAGTGAAATTCCAGAGGTAATTGAAAATCGAGTTTAATATGATTGAAATTGATTTGGAAAATTTTATTTAATCATACTGGAGTTATAGAAAGGTTATAGAACTTTTAAAATTGAATTTGGAGTTAATCTATGAAAATTGAATATTTTAATATTTAATTATCGACTGTAAAAATAGCCAATTTTCGAACAGTCTCAGAATTGAACGAAACCAGTTCCATTGGATCCGTAATAGTTAGTTATTATCGGATTTCAATGTTCGTATCCATCGGAGTTGTCGTTTGACCGTGGCAGCTCGAAACGCATCGATATCGTTTTAATTTTAAATCGTCGAGTTAAAAATAGTCATTTTTCAAAAGGTCTCGGATTTCGACGAAACTAGTTTCATCGGATCCGTAATGTGATATTATTATAAGATTTCAAATTTCATAATTTTTGGATGTACCGTTTGTCCGGGGCAAGCTAAAACGTCTCGAAATCGATTTAAATCGGTTTAATTTAAATTGAGCGTTTAAATTTATAACTCGCGCAGACGATCGAATTAGCTTCCGAAACCTGTTCCATTGTGTTCGGAATGCGGGGTAAACCCCAGAAACGCCAGTTACCGCGCGTAAATCGGAGTTCGGAAATTCCGGAATGAATAGTGTCGTTCAAACTTCTATAAATAGGCCCATTCTCTTCACAAAAGAAAAAAAAAGAAAATAAAACCCTAGCCGCCAGTTATCAATGAACGGCCAGCGTCTTCTCCCTTTCCCCTCCAATTATCTTCCAATCCACTCAGTAATTTCAAAAACTTTCAACTAGCAAAAGGTAGAGGGCAGTGAGATCTCTAATGTGAACGGTTGTGATCGTTTATAGATGCATAGATCATCGGGAAATCGAGCTAGAGTGTCGTACGTTCGTGTTCGATTTATGGGTGGAGGAGGCGACCGGAATTCGAGGCGTCTAGACCGAAGGTAGAGCTTGGCGAGGCGGTTCGTATGGCGGTGGTTTGATGAACTTTCGACGTTCGTAGAGGGAGTAGCGATGAACCCTACTTGGCGGCAAAAATGGGTTTAACGTGATGTATTACTGGAGTTTCGCGTGAGGAAGGAGAAGCTTCAGGGATGGCCAGATCTGCCTTCATTCAAAACGTGCGGCCTTGATTGTTTGGTTAAATAAAAATGTTGTAAATTTAATTATATTAGAATCGTGTAACTTCAAAAACGCATATCTTTTTGCTGCGAGGTCGGAATGGAACGAAACAAAATGCGTTGGAATCATATCGTCGAATACTACGCGATGCAACTGAATTGGAAGCGATCGGGGTCAGTGAAAATTTTGAGTGAAATTAAACGTCCGTTTAATTTCATTCGAAATAAATCGCTACAAATTGCTATCAGAAAATCACGGTGAGATCTTCTCACTCAAGAATTGAAAAGTGGAATTTTCAGTTATTGATTTGATTGCTATTGGATGTGATATTAGATATAGTAGGATATATATCTATATATAGAAATATATACATATTGGCATATGTATATATTGAATTGATGATTTCCCGCCTCGTATAGCGGATGAGACCCTATTGCGCCGTTAGTAAGCGGATAATATTTATTAAACCCATATACCGCGATAATTCCGTACTGGAGCGGAATTGGTATTGTGCTAACATCTGTGGATGCAGGGAAACAGGTTGGAGGGATCCAACTGGATTCCTCATCGTATTGATTATTTACAGATATTGTGATATATTCTGTTATCATATGATGATATATGATATTTGATTGTTGTGATTGATTGTTTGATGTTGTAGCATCATCGGATCCATTTTTGAAGTTAAAAATAACGATATTATTTTTAAAAGGATTTCAAAGTGATTATTTGAAAGTATACGTTTTATTGAATTTTGGAATTAATTCATTTTAAATAAATAAATGTTATAAATTTCGTGTTATAAAATTATGAGATTTGTGAGGATATAATAAGAATGTGGTTTTTGAAATAATAAGTTGATTAAATTGTAATTGGGTTAAATTGAAATTTTCGACTTATTATAAATGGATTATATTTATAGAAGATGTATAAAATTTTTATTTTATAAATAAAAATAAGGAGATTATTTAGGAGTTCTATAAATGTTAAAATGAACTTATAAACGGATTTTATAAGTAAGTAATATTAATAGATATACGATTTGTGAAGTTATAAGATGAAGGATTTTGAAAATAAATGAATTATAAGTTATCAACTTATGAATTGGATTTTTGTTATATAAATGAGTCAAATGGAATTGTTTAAATAAGATATTTCATAACTTGAAATTGTTATAAAATATAAAATTGTGATTTATAAACATTGTTTATAAATCCGAAATCACTTATTTTGATAAGTGAATTGTAGAAGTTAATTAAAGGAATTATATTCACGATTTTGGACAGTGGATAAGCCTTTAAATAAAATGTGTAGAAATGTTGAATTTGGATAACGAAGTATATTCACGATTTTGGACAGTGAATATATTATTTAATAAAATGGTTATGTTTTGGAGAAGTGATATTATGAAATAAAGTAATTGTTTTAAAAGATGTTTTAAAACGTGTTAAATATCGAAATCATAGATTTCAACATTTATTGTTGAAATAGACGTTTCGAGAAAATATAAGGAAATGATGGATTATAACACTGTTGTTATAGTAAATGATTTCCGAAAGGAAATGTTTTATATAGTATTGGGATTTATATATCTATCTAAATTTCGAATCCCTATACTAGTGATTTTGAGTTGTCGTAACGATGTTTTACGTAACATTCGTTTTGACTCAAATAAAATTTGTGAAAGAGAATGATTTCCTTAAAGGATGAAATATATACTAAATTTTGATTTAGTATATCGAATATTTTCCAAGGGTTGAAAATAAATGATTTGTGAACTACTTATTTTCAAATAAGTATGGAAATGCTTTTCCAATATGAAATGAACTGTTTTGAGATTTTATCTTTTAAAGATAAATTGAAATGTGGAAGTTGATTTGAAATTGTTTCAAATGATTGAAGTGTGGAAATTATATATCTAGTAAAGGTATTTTTGGAAATTAAATAATTTAGAAAATTATTTGGAATCTGATGTTGTTGCGCATCTTTATTGATAGTTAAATAACCGACTATCAATATTTACCCCTGAATAGGTATTTGTTGTGAATTGGATGAATTTGAATGCCACACTTGTTTTTGAATAATCGCTCACTATTCGGGTTAGCCGGGAAAGGACCATGGGGTCGTATAACCCATTCCGAATATGTGATACGTCGTTATGAATTGCATTTGAAGACCGGTGTTGAAGACCGGATATTTTTGAAAACGGAAGGATTACCGTCGAGTTACTCTACATCGGCTGATCTCCGATTTAGAGGTTTTATCACCCTTAGTGACGGGAAGTCCGGACGTGATTAGAAATTTATCCGGATGTGCAAGGGCTTCGTGAGAAGTGCCTTCGGTTCTGTTCGATCCCGGAACAGACTTGTATGGTTGTGTATCTGACGTTACAAATTGAGATATAAAGCTGATTTCTTTCAAATACATTTCTGTTGGTGGTGGAGAATTTATTCTCTTAGCTTAACACCCTTCTCTGAGACGTACGAGCTCAGAGGTTATGTAGTTGAAATTTATCAGCAATATACTCCCAATTTGGTAACGTGGCATACTGAGTGTTGCTGTGAAATGATCAGTGTTTGATCATTTGCGATATGATCATTTGTTTGATCTTATATCTTTGTGATCATAGGTTGATCATTTGTTTGACCCGAAGCAGGGCTTTGTAGAAAGCGTAGCTTTGTGGACGAGACTTCGTCGAGCCTCACATCCCGGAAATGGTCAAAACAGGAAGGATGCAGCAAGGTTCTAGGGAGTAGCGCCCCTTAGTGTATGTCATTCCTTCTGGATAGAGGTGGTATCATGGTATGGAGCCCAGATACTTAACCTATGTTGATACTGCTTATTATGTGGTTTGTTGGAAATCGGGGATCCTCGGGAAGATCGGTTACGATCGGGGGATGACATACGCGTGTCAGTAGTTACCTATTTTTGCAGAGGTAACCCGGCCTTGTGTTGGCAGAGATCCCGTTAGGTTCTCGGGTCGTCTATTCCAGGGACGTACCCATCGTGGAAAAGGAAGTTCCTTGGCCTGACCATTTGTTGGAAATCCAAAGAAACAATACGAGCCTTGTACGATTTTAGTTGTAGAACCTATCATTCACTTATGGTGGCGCCCCACTGTTTGGATGGTAGCTATAGTAGGCATAGTTCGAAATGTCTATGCTGGCTAAGATTTATATTATACTTTCGAAATGCTTTCTACACTATGCACTAATAATAATATCAAAAATGATTTGATTTTTGCGTAGTAAGCATCTTTGACTATCATAAGAAGAAATCTCCTCCAATTCTGCGTTTGCATTGTGTGTGTGGTGGGAGGTCTTATGGTAGTTTCATTTTCCAAAAGCATTGCGAATTTGTTTTATTTTCTTTGTGAAAAATAACTATTTTACGATCTCACACCAGTCACCATGACTGACTCGGAGTTTATTGTTCCCTTCTAAACTCTGGGTGCCCACCAATTTCCACACGGGCAGTCTAGAGTTAGATTATCAGGATATTCTGGATATTCTGGAGCTTTGGAGATAAGCTGGATGACGAGACGTAGTATTTGTATCTGATAGTATTTATTCCGCTGTGTATTCTGTATGAGGACAAGTTTATATAACTGTCCATTGTTGTATCGAGTTGTATATTGACTCTGATTGATGTATGTATAAACTGATATAGTTCTTTGTTTTAAAAGACTAGTGTTTATCTATTATATATTGTTCCGCTGCGAATGTGAGATTCTGATATTGTTTTCTGTTCTGATGTTGTTCTGTTGTTCCTCTTTCTTCTTCTGCTTTCTTCTTCTTCTCTTTTTCTTCTAATTCTTCTTTCTAAAACCATCACTATTCGAGTTTCCGGCGTTCGATTTCTCGGCAGTCGATAAAGTGAGTATCGATGTCGAATTTTCGAAAGTCGAAAATTTCGGTATGTGACACAAATCCACTAGTAAAATAATGGATCACGATTGCTAACAACAGAAGTAGGAACTCCATGCAATTTAACACTTTGACATAGAGTTTAGCCAAAAGAGGTATAGTCCAAAAGAGAAGGATGAGCCTCAAGGCTACACAAAACAAGAGATGAACATGAATCAGATTCACGATCTCGTATCTCACAAGTGGTTAAAGTCTCGAGATCATTCCATTCAGATATCATCATAGAAACAACTGCTTGTTGCTTTCGGCTAAGGGCATCGGCAACACGATTACCCTTTTCCGAAGTATAAAGAAGATCAAGATCATAAGAGGCAAAGAACTCGAGCCAACATTGTTGACGCAAATTATGTTCCTTTTGAGAAAATAAATACTTCAAAAATTTATGATCGGTGTAGAGAATAAATTACTCTCCCAAAAGATAACATCGCCAAATTCTAAGAGCGAAAACAAAGGCCGCAAGCACTAGATTATGAGTGGCGTATCTAGTCTCGACAAGGCCTCGAATGATGCAATATAATCAGAGACGGAGGACATCCCTTGCTTCAACTCAAGGAAGCAACGGGCTAATAAAACTTTCTCAGATTCAGGACGAATTTGAGTTCGAATCGTTCCTGAAACTGAGTCCAAGAAAGAATAGACTCATCAAGTTCGGCTACAAGAAGCTCGTACCAATCAAGGGCACGCTCTTGCAATAAGCTAGAAGTTACAAGAACTCGATCATGGTCAGAAAGATCCATGCGAGAGAATATACGCTCGCATGTGCGAATCCAAGCTTGGACCTCAAGAACGGACTCGGAGCCTTTGAATGGCTTTCCTCCAAGATGAGAAAAATCACTGCACAGTCATGCAAAGTCAGAATTGCGTGGAGGAGATGCTCGAATAGGTGCTGAAGGCTGAGTGCTCCTAAATAACTCCAAAAACTGATCGGCAGACATGTAAACGCCGTCCGGATGTGAGCCACTAGATTGCCCAGTATCTGAGTGTCGTCCTCTGCCTCTTCCAGCCATTAGCTGAAAGTCACGATAAGATAAAGATTATTCACAAGGTAGATATCATTAATTCAAATATGGAATACTATGGAATAAAATGCATTCCTAGACGTATTCCCAAAATTCTATCTAACCCAAAGGCACGGAAAGAATAAAGGCACGATGATTCAAAGATTCATAACATTCGCAATACACTTTGATGTACCGTAATATGTGTCTTTGTTCTATGTTTATCATATTTTGTTCTGAACTCAGCTCTGATACCAAGCTATAACGCCCCACTCCGAGACCCACATTAGCAAAGAGTATTACTAGGTAACACCGTCTGCTAATACGGAGAATAGAGCTGGATAGGAGCGACCATCTATAGCCTTGTCTTAATTATCTATTGAATACGCCGACAAGTGCCACTTCTTACTCAAGTGGATCGACATCTCCAATAAGTACTTAATACAAAGCCATAGGTGGCTGAAGGATCTATCAGAATAAATATGACAACTCAAATGTAATACACATCACAGAACAATAGATCATCCCATACATTTTCACATATACAGATACATCACAAAGTTTACAAAATGATACATGTCAAGTGGTAAAGCAAACCACAATATACAGGCGAGTCAATAGAATACATATCAGAGTTACAGACAAAAAGGACTACACAAAAAGCTATAACAAAAAGGAGCTAGCAAAATAGTCCATGCGGAAGCAAAATAGGCTAAGTCCGAAGTACCTAACCTGAAACATCTCGGTCTGACCCGAGTATAAAATACACGGGTCAGTCTAGCTAAACAAATCAGTTAGATATACTAAATGATAATGAACATACAAGATCATAAAGTACCACAAATATCTCCAAAAGAGATAACCAAATCATCTAACAAAAGATGAATCAAAACAAGCCTCATATCATAGGCAACTCAAATAAACAAAGGACATACATATCCCAAAACAAGCCAAAAGGAAAATAACAAATACCAATAAAGGTAACACAAGTTTCCATAAGGTAATCGCTATATATCATGTGGTTCAAAGAACCTACACCGAAAGGCGATACACTAGGGAAATATAATTGTCAAAGAAACAAAAGGTGCTCGAGCTTAGTACAGTATAACAAGGATCCATACACCCGAAGGCAACGCCCGAAGGCAACAAACCCCGAAGGCAACAAACCCCGAAGGCAACAAACCCCGAAGGTAACGCCCGAAGGCAACAAACCCCGAAGGCTCAAGCCCGAAGGCAACAAACCCCGAAGGCAACAAACCCCGAAGGCAACGTCAAAAGGCAACGCCCGAAGGCAACAAACCGTAGTGGCGGTACTAGACACCACTGTCCGGCGGAACGTGTCACAACTCTCAGAAAGGAACCCGGAAAATGTTAACGTGAGTCCCATACCCCACGTTCGCACTAAATGGTTTACTAACCGTTAGTCAATTTCACACTCAAATCAGTACAAAGTTCACCTCATCTCATCGGTAAACCAGACCCAAAGGTCAAAACGGTCAAACGAATAGATTAGGAATTAACTGGAAAGATAAACCCACGTGTTCATAGCACGTGTTTTATTTAATCATTTAATTCTCCTCCCTCTTCGTTCGAAGTGCAAAATTGTGTGTGCTTTAAATAGAAATTATAAGTTGGAGAAACAAGCTTTTAATACCCTTTAATAAGGTCACTTTATAAAAATCCGTGTACGAAGTCAAAAAGGAATCATCAAAGTCAAAATGCGATAACAACTGATTGGATCGACACAGATCGATCAAAATTGGAAACCAAACAAAATAAACAAATTGGGCTGAGGCAAGCAGGTCAGTTGACTGAACCAGGGGGTCAGTCGACTGGACAAGTGCCTGGAAACTTCACGTTTCGAGGTCAGTCGACTGACCCTGACACAGGGACAAGGATTTTCTGTTCCCCCAGGTCAGTCGACTGATACAGGGGCAGAATGTTTTCTGACCCCTGGTTCAGTCGACTGACCTACTGGTTCAGTCGACTGAACCTACTTCCTAGGCAGAATCAGTCTAGCCTATTTTGGGGGCAAATGCGATAACACAGAACAGGAGCGATGAGCGAGCGACCACGACCAAGGACTTACGTCAAGCGACAACCCAGGCTTGTATGGCCCTTCGAAACACTCTGCTAACGTGTTCAAACATCAAAGAATGGATTTTTCACAAAAAAAATTGGATTCCAAAAACCAAAAATTGGACAATTCACCAAATCGATCCAAATCGAACACAAATGAACATGAATTGATGTTAGGAATTCTTACCCAACAACAACAAAAGCTACGGGCTTAGATGTGAGTTCAAAAATCTCACCTTTAAACCCAAAAACACAAGAGAGAAGCTCAAATGCAAGGCTAGAACAATCACTCTTCAATTTCAACCCAAGGAGCTTCAATCTAAGCTCAAAAGAAAACATTTCCTAAGTTAGGATTTAGAACATTTCTGAAATTGAAGAGGAAATGAAACGGAGAAGATGAAGAGAAGGCTTACCTAAGCTTCTCTTTGATTTTGGAGCAAGAATTGAGTTTGCAAAAGGAAACTAGGGCTTGGAATTTCTATTTCAAATTCTCTTCCCCCATTTTCAGTTGAGCTTGACTTTAAGGAAATAAATTGAGTGAATGGAGAGGAGGGGGGCTGAGTTAGGGTATAGGATGAGTTGGGTGAAACCCAAACCCAAAAGCCCACTTAGAAAATAGCAAAATTCAACTTACTCCAAACATATCGATGCTTATACTCAAAAAAGTCGCAAACGCCATTTTGGACTCAATGGAAGTGGTCTCGAGTCCCAATTCGACCGTTTGCAAAAAGTGACATTTCGGACTTTAATCCGACTAACGATGTATATTTAAATAAAATATTTAAATATACAATCGTAAAATATGCGGGTTGTTACAATGGGGTTGGGTAAGTAACCCTATTTCCTTAGTGATTGATGGACTTTTCATCTTAACTCACTTATGCATGATGATATTATTGTTGGAATTATGCTAGAACGTAGCGGGTTAGATAAGTGAATTTCAATTTTTTGGGCCTATGAAGTCTAAATTGATTTAGATCCAATCTAAACAAATTTTAAATAAAATCTTTATTTTATTTATTCATTAATATAAAGATTTGATTCTTTTTATATGTGATACATAATGCTTATGTGTGTATCAGATACACATATATGTGTAAGTACATGTGCAACATATAATATGTACATGACTTAATATGCCCGTATATAATTGTTGGGATTTATACTACAACAGACACACATTATCCCCTTTATATGGGTATTTTCTTTCTATTATTATTTTAAAATAAATATAACATATATACTTATATATAAACAATTATATGTATATATATATATATATATACACAAACAAATATATATATTTATACACTATACTAACCATGTATAAATTTATTTTGAATATAAAACCGATTCAAAATTCAATATTTAAAATAGCTTATGAAATATTCAAATTTGAAATGCATCTAGATCCAAAATAATTTCTTATTTTAAATTCAAGTTCAAATTTAAAAGTCTTATATTTAATGTATATATATATAAGAATTAATTTTTTATTCGAAAATATGTTAAAGCATGTACATATATATGTTTTAAAATTTATGAAAGTCTAATTTGTAAATATGTTAATAATAATTAAATATAAAAAATATATAATTTTTTATTACTTTTAGCCGAAATAGCTTTTGATAACCTGTTATTTTAAAAGTCAAAAAGTATTGTTTTTAAATTCCCATAAGGATTTCTGATCGAATTTTTTAACTATAATTTTGATTGTAGTTTGCGTGTGTGTATGTATATACACACACATAATAATATATTATAATTAAAACTTAGAAATATATAAATCTATATAAAATAAAATTTAATTTAGGTTTGAATATAGATATAATAAAAATATACGTACACAAAATTTGTTAAATGATATATATATATATAATACGTATACCAACAATTTTAAATTCAAATTTTAATTTAAAACTAATATTAATTTCAAATTTTTTTATTTGTATGGCTAAAAATAAAAATGATTATATACAAGAAAAAGATTATTTATTTATTTAGAACACACACACATACACACACACACATATATATATATATATGTATATTTGATAACAAATCAATGATTAAATTCATAATAATGTGTAGCTTAAGTCTATACACATGCAATATTATAAATGAATTGTAACGGCTCCACATTTCAATGTTTTGAAATAATGATATTAACTAAAATTTGACGTTAAAATTTAAAATTTAATTTCTAAATTTGAGATATGAGATACGTCTAATTAGATATAGCGAAGGAATAAATTTCGTAGTAAAATATGTAAATTTTATCAACGCTTAAAAAGTTAGTTAAATATTGAATAAACGTTGAAGTAAAATGTTGTCCGAATCAGATTATTTCTTTTTTAAAAATACTAGAGTGCTTTCAAAGTATAATGTCATTTTTTGTTTCGAGAAATTCGAACGTTTGAAGCTCCGTTTTTGCATTTTCGTTATTAAAACTGCGCGTTTTTGATCTGTTCTCTTCTGTGCGTATATAGCACATTTCTTCTGCATATAAATCATTTAGGAGCATTGCGTGTGTCTATTTGATTTCTGAAATAATAAATTCATTTCTGGAATTCGAAAAATTTCGGTAACCAAAGAGTTTTTCACCCGTTGTCTTTTGGTTACCGGTTAACTCTTATTTATATTTACAAAGCCTGCATTCACCTCCTCTCTCACGCATGCCACTCTCATTTTTCCTGTAGCCATTCTTCCTCCCTCTCTTTTCCCTTTCTCCACGCACGTACCACCACTCCACTCTCCTTCCTCTCTCTTCTCTCTCACCATGCACCATCACCTCCCCTCTCTCTCCCTTCCCTGGCCGCGACCTGAACAGCAACACCCGGTTTCCCTTCCTTTTCCCCGCTTCCTTACATTGCCGCAACCTAGCCGCCCCATCACTTTACATACGCCGCAACCATCCAACCCACGCCGCCACTCACTTGCCACGCCACCTGCAACACACCCGTGTCGAACACCAGCACCTCTCCCACGCCGGCCGAACCCCTAGCCCTTTTGGCCGAACTCCTCCTCTCTTCAAAAAAGAACAAAAAAATCTCTGTTGTGAATTGTTGTCCCTGCAGTGCATGATTGTTTATTGCTGTCCAAAGTTGGTCGTGTCGTTGTCGCTTTCGTGCTTTGTCTCTCTTTTGTGTCGTAGCTGGTAATCTCGTTGTCCATGCAAGATGAGCATCACTCATGACTTGCATACTTATAAAAGTGAGTGAACAACACTTTAAGAATTTAAGTGGAGAATAATTTGTAATTAAATTTTGTTTAAAGGATTTAAAAATTTAAATAAGAATTAGTTTAAGTTTAAAGATATTATTTTTGGAATGTAATAATTTGATTTAATATGAATTGTAAGATAAATGTTTTAAAACTAAAATATAATTAAAGTTAAATATTTTAGTATTGAGTTAAATTGTAATTTAAGGTTTATTTTTTAAATGTTTTATAAAAATGACCATGGTGTGAAAAATGTAAGCGTTTGGTTGTTAAAGAGACCGGGGTCGGATATTGTCATACTCGCTACCAATTTGATACCACTTTAAATACTGTGCACGTGGTGGAGAAATCCAGAACGAAATAGGATGGATTGGCGAACGCTACTGGAATGAAGTAAGAGAACGATGATGGATAGCCTTGACTTTTAGGTCATAATTAAAATGACTAAAATAGGAGCCATAACCAGGCCAAGTGAGGTCGCTCCTCCTACGGACATACTTCTTCGAAACCATATCTTTTGCTTTGTGATTAATTGGTGTGCACCCTTGATTATGGGAGTGTTGTCGAGGTGGGCGGTAACTGCGGCTATGCGTTACCACCAGCCTAGTTCGACAATCCGGTAGAATCCTACCGTAGGTATAACCTCGTGTGCCTTATCATATTATCCTAATCGAGCCCACTACGATTTTGATTTGGTATTGTACTTATGGAGTGCCTTAGATAACACCAGTTTACGGTGAATTTACGGTACTGTATAGAATACAATGCTTATATAAAATGTGTTAAGGGGGATAATGGTAACGCCTTAACGTTATTTTCAATACTATATTTTACTGATAGACATTATATAGTTGCGTATTGTATTATATGTAAATAGTTTAACGGATCCTTAAAGGATGGCGATCCCAAGCATCCTTTAAGTTACTAATGCATTTTATTGTATAGTTCACTTGAGTTGATTTACTTATATAAGTATGTTAGTCCTGACTCGAGTGTTTTGTTTGACTTTATGCTCGGGTCAGCCTGAGTGTCTCAGCTTGAGTATCACAGCTTTGGATTCACCTTTGGAGCTAGAGATCTGTTGGGGATTTGCTTTCTATCTACTATTTCCTATTTTAGTTATTTCCTTTCCAGCTTGTTGCTTATGTATTAGTGGACTTATGTATTTGGACTTTCAGTTGTATTTGCTTTTAGACTCTGATATTATGTATCTGTTTTGAGACTATGTATTTAGTAGCTTCATGAACTACTATGTTATATATTCCACTGCGAGATATTCTGCTTGTTCTGTGTCTATGATTCTGTGATTGGTTTTATTTACCCCAAAATAATTAACAATATGTTGTTTTGAACACTTTAAGTCTGACATGTGTGGTTTTATTGTCGATTTGAATAGTTCAAAATAGCGGGTCTTTACAGTTGGTATCAAAGCTTTGGTTTTAGGCAAACCTTAGATTACGGGGTAAAAACTCATTAGATATAGGGTAGCAATACCGTAGAATGAGTAGAATCAGTCTCAGAATCCTTCTTGAGAGAGAGCGTATTTTGAAAGTATAAAATGGTTTTAAAGATATAAAAATTTGTTTTTAAAATTTAATCCTTTTCCTGGAATTTCCTTCCTTTCGAATCCCTCTTGATAGTTAGAATTCATTGATTAGGATTTTCTTTAAGTCTGAATTTTTATCCTTATCCTAAAATCCACTCTTAAATTTCCAGGATGAATCTAAGGAATGCCAAAGGTAGGGGTCAAGGAATTGCCCCAGCACCAGAAGCCATTGCACCTGTTGCACCTGTTGCACCGTCAGATTCCCCACTCTTTGTAAGGAGTTCACTCAACTTGGTGGTACCAAGCTTACTGGAGCAGAGAGTATCATTGAGGCTCAGTAGTGGTTGAGGAGTTTAGAGAGGATTTTCACAGGTCTTGAGATCATCGATGCTTAGAAACGTCAATTGGCGGCTTGGCAGTTGCAGGAGGTAGCCCAGGATTGGCGGGACTCTGTTACAGTCCACACTATTGAGGCAAATATCACTTGGGAGCAGTTTAGGTATAATCTTGAGTTGGATTCAATTTCAGTTAGGTTATCCCTTTAGAATCTATCTTAAGTCTTGAATACCATTTTTCGAGGAAGCTTTTGTAGCTAAGTGGATGCCCGAAGCCAGGAAGTCTCAGTTATATCGGGAGTTTATGGATCTTAAGCAGGGGAATATGGCATTTTCTGAGTATGAGAGGAAGTTCAATTAACTGTCCAAGTTTGGTCCTAGCCGGATTGATACCTCGCTTAAGAAGAATGAGAAGTTTATAGCTAGAGCTCGCCCAGAGTTTTATGATCGTCTGATTGCTCATGTGCATGGCTCTTTTACTGGATTAATGGATATGGCTATTAGATATGAGATCCCCACTTCTAAGGAAGCATTTGTTGTTCGTACACCTCCATCTCAGCCTTCTTCCAGCAGCTCCAAGAAGAGGAAGTTCAGCTTCCAGCAGCAGAAGAAGAATTGGCAGAAGACTCAGGGTCTAGGATCTTCTTCTCAGAGGCAGCCTATTAATCTATCTTCTATTACTTGCTTCAAGTGTGATCAGAGAGGACACTATGCCAGCAGCAGTCCTAGTTTAATCGGAGCTTCTGTTCCTTCAGTTCATATGACTAGGCATGATCTTTGCCATATTTGTTTGCAGCCTAACCATTTCAAGAGAGACTGTCCCACTCAGCAGAAGGGCAAGGCATCTGGAACCTTTGCAGTTACTTCTTCCACTCCTATAGGAGATTATTATAAGGGTATGCTTTAGGGCACCTTTACTTTGCATTCTCATCCTATTCGTGTTTTATTTGACACCGGTGCATCTCGTAGTTTTATCTCGGTGGATCTTTGTAACAAATTTGCAGCACATTCTTTCACCTAAATATGCAACTGAATCCTTATGTGTGTCTAATTCTATTGGTGGTCCCGCGAACCATGGTAGGGTTTGAAAAGGGGTGACACTCCTTTACAACAAGCATCATTTTATTGGTAATTTCTATGTTCTTGGTTACGAAGCCTTCGATATCTTACTCGGAGGTGATTGGTTAAGGAAATATGAAGCTGTTATCTCTTGCAAAGCTCGAACTATTTCTTTAGTTGATGATGAGGGTAATCCTTTGGTGATTGAATGCTGTATGCCACAGGATTATGCTGGCAGTTTTATCTTTTCTCTTGACTCTCATTTTAGCGACCTTGAGTCTACTCCTGCTATCCAACTCTTTCCCGATGTATTTGGTGAAGTCACTTCTTTACCTCCTCGACGGGAAATCAAATTCCGTATTGATCTTATTCTTGGAGCCCAGTTTATAGTTCTTCCTCCTCGTAGGATGGCACCTAAGGAGAAAGCTGAATTGAAGAAACAGGTAGAAGATTTATTTTCCAAAGGATTATTTAGGAGAAGTCATTCAGAATAAGGTGCAGCAGTGGTGTTTGCTACCAAGTCTGATGGCTCTTTGAGGATGTGTGTTGCTTATAGGGAGCTGAATAAGCTCACTCTAAAGAATAGATATCCTATGCCTCGTATCAATGACATGTTCGATCAGATCCTTGGAGCTAAAGTGTTCTCTCAGCTTGATCTTGCCACCGGTTTCCACCAGCTTAGAGTGGCTGAGGAAAGCATTCCCAAAACCGCTTTCTGAACTGAGAATGGTTGGTTATACCTTTTGGTTTAACTAATGCTCCAGCTTTCTTTGTTGATCTTATGAATCATGTCTTTTGGGATGTTCTTATTAAATTTGTTCTGGTTTTCAATGATAATATTCTTCTCTTTTCTAAGTCGGAGGAGGAGCATGAATCACACTTGAGATTTGTCCTTGGAACCCTCAAAAGTCATCAATTGAAAGATAAATTCTCGAAATGCCATTTCTGGAAAGATGAAGTCCGATTTCTTAAACATATTGTTTCTGAAAATGGAGTTTCGGTTGATTCAGTTAAGATCACTACAATCAATGTAAGTCTATCATCTTTCTTCTTTTGTAGCTTAATTATCTTACCTTTCTTTGTAATTAAAATTCCTGATGCTATTTTAGGATTGGGAAAAACCTAAGACTCCTTCAGATATTCGTAGCTTCTTAGGCCTTGCTGGTTATTATAGGAGGTTTATAGAGAATTTTGCTCGGATTGCTGCACCTCTCACTGCTTTGACTTGTAAGAATACCAAGTTTATATGGAATGATAAGTGTGAGGATGCCTTCAATGAGTTAAAGCGCAAGCTAACTTCTGCTCCTGTTCTTACCGTTCCAAATGGAAGTGAGGGATTAATGGTGTACACTGATGCTTGTCGAGAAGGTATGGGAGCTGTTTTGATGCAGAATGGGAAAGTTATTGCTTATGCTAGCCGTCAGTTGAAGACTCGTGAAGCCAATTATGCAACCCATGGTTTGGAATTGCTTGTCGTTGTATTTGCTTTGAAAGTATGCACACATCATCTCTTGGGGACCAAATTCGAGCTCTTTATGGATCACTAAACATTGAAGTATATTTTCTCCCAGAAGGATTTGAACTGGAGGCAGATTAGATGGCTCGAGTTTTTAGCTTCTTATGACCTCGACATCAACTATACTCTCGGTAAAGCTAATGTGGTAGCCAACGTTTTGAGTCGGGAGAAAGCGATGTTATATCAGCTGGTTGTTTCTCTAACTCTTTTGGACCGTATCGCTGCAAAGCAAGACGAAGATGAGATGCTTAAGCTTATTAAGGAGAATGTTCGCAGTAGGGTAGATGGTAACCAAAGTGAATTGGAAGCGCAAATTGATCGAGATGGAGTATTGAAGATTAATAATCGAATTTTTGTCCCAAATGTTGATGGATTGAGGCAAGAGTTACTTCGGGAAAATCATCAGTCTAGACTTTCTATTCATCCCGGTGTGATGAAGATGTACCAGAATATGAAGAAATTGTATTGGTGGAGTGGTATGAAGCGGGATATCTCTATTTATGTGAGTAGATGTGCCACTTGCCAATAGATTAAAGCCGATCACTAGAAGATCGCTGGATTATTGCAACCTCTTGAGATTCCCAATTGGAAGTGGGAACAGGTTTCTATGGATTTAATTGATGGATTATCGAGGACTAGAAATGGTAATGAGAGTATATGGATGATTGTTGATAGACTGACCAAATCGGCTCACTTTATTCCAATCAAGTCGAACCGTACTGCTTCGAATTTAGCTGAGATTT
This sequence comes from Allium fistulosum, assembly GCA_030737815.1. NCBI lineage: Eukaryota > Viridiplantae > Streptophyta > Magnoliopsida > Asparagales > Amaryllidaceae > Allium > Allium fistulosum. The sequence continues at coordinate 1,534,699,076 of CM060902.1, forward strand.
ATACGAGAGAGATTGTCAAACTCCATGGTGTTCCGTCCAGTATTGTTTGTGATAGAGACCCCATCTTTACTAGTAAATTTTGGAAGACATTTCCGGATTCTTTGGGCACTCGATTGAATCTGGGCACAGCTTACCATCCGCAGGCAGACGGCCAGACTGAGAGAGTGAATCAGATTTTAGAAGACCTTCTTCGTGCTTGTGTTCTTAATTATGGAGGATCTTAGGAAGATCATCTTCATCTCGTCGAATTCACTTATAATAATAGCTATCAGGTATATCTTTGATTTCAAATCTAGATCTTAATAAACTCAAATCAACTAAACTCCATCTTTTGAATTCAGGCTAGTATTTAGATGCCTCCATTCGCCGCACTTTATGATCGATCTTGTAATTCTCCATCTTGTTGGATTGAATCCGGTAATCGTTTGGTTCTTGGTCCTGATATGATTTTGGATGCTTCTGAGAAGGTTGAGGAGATTAAGAGGAAGATGAGGATTGCTCAGAATAGGCAGAAGAAATATGTTGATAGGCGAAGGACGAGTTTGGAATTTGCAGCGGGTGATCAGGTTTTTTTGAAGATCTCACCATTGGAGAATGTGATTCACTTTGGACGGAAAAGGAAGCTAAAATCTTAGATTCATTGGTCCTTTCCGTATATTAGAGAGAGTTGGTCCTTTAGCTTATCGAGTGAATTTTCCTGAGAAGCTGTCTGGAGTGCATAATGTATTCCATGTTTTGCATCTTCATGATCCATCCTTGATTGTTCAGCCTACTTTGCTTGAGAATTTGGATGTTGTGCCAAATCTCACCATCAAGAAGAAGCCGCTTCATATCATTGATCACTGTACAAAGCAGTTGAGGAGGAAGTCAATCAACCTGGTCAAGGTGCAGTGGAGTACTGATGATCGGGATTGTACCTAGAAGACGGAGGAGAGCATGCGTGCTTCGAATTCAGAGTTGTTTGTTCCAGGCACTATTCGTTTGAATCTATCTTATCTTCTTTTGTTTCTATTCCCGTGTCTTGTTCCTTTTCGAGGACGAAAAGTTTTGAGTGGGAAAGATTGTAACGACTCGAAAATTTCAACGTTTTAAAATAATGATATTAACTGAAATTTGACGTTAAAATTTAAAATTTAATTTTGAAATTTGAGATTTGAGATACATCTAATTAGATACCACGAAGGAATAAATTTCGTAGTAAAATACGTAAATTTTATCAACGCTTAAAAAGTTAGTTATATATTGAATAAACGTTGAAGTAAAGTGTTGTCCGAATCAGATTATTTCTTTTTTCAAAAATACTAGAGTGCATTCAAAGTATAACGTCATTTTTCGTTTCGAGAAATTCGAACGTTTGAAGCTCTGTTTTTGCATTTTTGTCGTTAAAACTACGCGCTTTTGGTATGTTCTCTTATATGCATATATAGCACATTTCTTCCGCATATAAATCATTCAGGAGCATTGCGTGTGTCTATTTGATTTCTGAAACAATAAATTTATTTTTGGAATTCGAAAAATTTCGGTAACTGAACAATTTTTCACCCGTTGGCTTTTAGTTACCGGTTCACTCTCATCTATATTTACAAAGCATGCATTCACCTCCTCTCTCACGCATGCCACTCTCATTTTTAATATAACTGGTCTTCCTCCCTCTCTTTTCCCTTTCTCCACGCACGAACCACCACTCCCCTCTCCTCCCTCTCTCTTCCTTGTCTCTCACCGTGCGCCATTACCTCCCCTCTCTCTCCCTTCCTTGGCCGCGACCCGAACAGCAGCACTCGGTTTCCCTTCCTTTTCCCCACTTCTTTGCATTGCCGCAACCTAGCCGCCCCATCACCTCACCTACGCCGCGACCAGCCAAACCACGCCGCCACTCACCTGCCGCACCACCAGCACACACCCGCACTGAACATCAGGCCCTCTCCCACGCTGACCGAACCCCTAGCCCTTTTGGTCGAACTCCTCCTCTCTTCAAAAAAATCTCTATTGTGAATTGTTGTCGCTGTTGTGCTTGTTTGTTTATCCCTGTCCAAACTCGGTCGTGCCGTTGTCGCCTTCGTACTTTGTCTATCTTTTGTGTCGTAGCTGGTAATCCCGTTGTCCATGCAAGGTGAGCATCACTCACGACTTACATACTTATGAAACAACACTTGAATTGTTATTGGAATTTGGATGTTAGGCTTTATATGATTTGCTTGTGATAACATATGAGAAATTGATCATTTATGACATATGGATATGATATATATGATATATGACACTACTGATATGTTGTTATTTTATGTGATATGATATGTGATTTTGTTATATTTATATATATTGATATCACACTGCAAGTTCCCTTAGTTTGTTGATAGGAAATCACTATGGGTTGAAATGATACATACCCGAACGATCTTTTAGATTTGTAAAAATCGTTATGGGTTGAAATGATAGACCCAAGCGATTTTATTGATTTGAAACTATTAATTAGGGATACGGGTTGAAATGATGTATACCCGGAAATTTAATTATAATTTGGGTTGAAATGATATATATCCAATCACTTGACCATAGGGTAGAAATTATATACTGTAACGACCCGTATTTTTACGGATCGAAAGATTGTAAAACAGTTGTTATTAGGACATTAGTGTTGCTAAGTCGTCTAGGGTTTAAGTCGTTCAAAGCTTAAGTCGTGTAGAAGTTAAATCGTGAGCGACTTAAGAGATTGGAGCAACCTGAGGAATTAGGTCATCTGATAGTTAGGTCGTGTAGTGGTTTAGGTCGTACGATAGTTTGGAACGACTTAAGGATTTGAGCGACCTAAGGAGTAGACGACTTAAGGAAGACGGCGACTTAAGGGTTAGCGGCATAGGAGTAGCGACCTAGGAGACTGGGCGAGCTAACAACTTAAGGAAGTTAGGTCGGTCGAGCGACTTAAGGATTATGGGTAAGTCGTTGAAGTTTAGGTCGTGTCTATGTTAGGTCGTCCAGACGACTTAGGTGTTAGGTCGGAAGACCCTGAGTGTAGTTAGGTCGTTAGATGACCTAAAGTGTTAAGTCGTAGGTCGCGCATAAGGCTGAGTCTCTAAGTCGCGAGGGTGTTGAGTCGTAAGTCGCGCATTAGTGTTGAGTCGTAAGTCGCGCATTAGTGTTGAGTCGTTAAGTCGCGCATTAGTGTTGAGTCGTTAAGTCGTAAAGCTGCATCTCAGTTAAGTCATGGAATCTGTTAGATCGTAAGTCGTGGTGTTTTTAAGTCGTAGGTCGTAGGGTTTTGATAAGTTGTGGACGACTTAAGGGAGCGAACGACTTAAGGGTTTCCAGCCTATAAATACACGGTTCTACCTCACTTTTTGGGATCCGGATTTTGAAGCGACGAAGTGCTGCCATTTTGAGAGCTCGAGTTCTACACTTCTTCACTCCTTTTCTCCACTTTAATCTTGTGATTCCTTCCATCCAAATTGAAGATCAAATCGAAGATCCAAGAGCTTAGATTGAAGATCTACATCCATCGAAGAGAGATTTCATCGTTTGAAGCGGAATTTTGGAGAATCGAGTTAGAACCTTCGCTGTCCAGATCTGAAGTGTGTTGCTTTTAAGGTGTTTGGGTGATTCGGTGAGTGGTGGTTATCTCTCACACGGATCCAAAGGAGTATATCGGATTGATGGCTTGATTTTGTGTTAAAATAGTTATTTCCATGCATTTTCTTAAACTTAAGTATAGATCTATTGTCCATGATGATTTGACACCCATTTTACTACATGTTAACCTATGCAAGTTCATTCATTAAGTTGTAGAGATATTGCTCATGATTCATGCTTGTTAGATTTAAACTCTTTATTTACAAGATTGCCATTATTGTTATAATTGTTTATTAGATCATGTTTGCTATGCTATGTTTACTTCTGCTTAGTGTGTCTGGGGGCTATCACTGTAGAAAGAGGTGGAGTGGGAGGGTTGGATTCCTATTCCTTTTACCTTTATGCTCTTTTGGTATGTTGTTAGTTAATTTACCGCTCACTAAGACTGTTGTCTGACTCAAGGTTTTATGTTCAACTCTTATTACCTTGGGCTGTTCATCCATTTTGGGATGGGCAGACTAGGTAGCAGGTGACAGGTGCTGTTCTTAGTTTCCGACGATGCTGATGACGAAGACGAGCTGGAGGCTTGCATATTATTTTCTTACTATATGTACTGGATGTTCCGCTGCTTTGTATAATTCTCTGAGTGATATGTAGTGAGGCTTGATGTATTAACTATTCAGATGTTTGTATTCAACTATTATGAAGCTTAATTGATGAGATTCTATTTTGAGATGCTTCACTATATATATTCTCTAGTGTATTTTATCCATGCGCTGTGAGTAATACGATAGATTCTGTTGTTTTTAATTTACCTTGGTGATCGTCCATGGCTGCCTGGCACACTTATCAGCGCACTATTTCCATGTTTAGTGCAGGAATCATGGGCGGTCGTCACATTTGGTATCAGAGCTTTGGTTAATCGATTTTACCCAACGCTCGTTGACGTAACTACGTATGAGAGACGTAATTGTATTTTGATGGATGATTACTATATATAATATAGTAGCTTAGAAGCATGTGACCCCTTATACAGTTGTTCTCAAGGTGTATTAATCATTCCTTTTTATAGATATTAAGAATGAGTCGAAGAGGGAGACCAGCTGCTAGGGAAGGCCGTGCTGTTGAGGGGGCTGCTGATTATGCAGCTATGTTCGAGGCTATGATGACTTCGATCATGAGAAGGATGCCAGCTCCGGGGCCAGCAGTAGATGTTGGAGTTCAAGTTCAAACTCCAAAACCGGTGGATTTTGCTAAGCTGTGTAAAGATTATACTGCTCTTGGAGGAAAGGTTTTCTTGGGAACAGAGTCAACCATTGAAGTCCAGAGATGGATAGATGCTTGTAGAAGGATCTTTGGTGATTTGGGAATCGAGGATGCAACTAAAAGGAAGCTTGCATCAAGACAGCTTCAAGGAAGAGCTTCTGATTGGTGGAACTCTATCACCATTGACACTCCGGAGGAAGAAATTACTTGGGAGCAATTCCAAGCTAGATTTGAAGCTAAGTTCATTTCTACAGCTCAAAAATCTGTTCTGTTCAAGAAGTTTGTGGAGCTCAAGCAAGGTGGAAGACCAGTTTTTGAGTATGTTTCTGAGTTTGAAGCTTTGTCCAAGTATGCCCGGTCGTATATTGAATCTTCGTACCAGAAGAATGAGAAGTTTGTGACAGGCTTGGACAGTTATCTTGGGAGGCAGTTGGTGGATCATTTGGACGATCCATTTGAGAAGCTTGTAGAGAAGGCTCTCAGGCACGAGAATATGTTTCCTAAAGAAGGATCTGTTGTTGCTGTGACCAAGGAAGAATCTAAACCACAGCAGGGTGGAAACAAGAAGAGGAAGCAGCAGCAGCAAAGGGGTAAGGATGGTCAGAAGAAGCCGAAGGGCGAAGTGACCTGCTACAACTGTCAGCAGAAGGGCCATTTCTCTAGAGATTGCAAGAATCCAAAGGTGCCGATGAAGTGCCACAACTGTGACAATCCGGGGCATATTAAGAAGAATTGTCCAGAACCGCGGAAGGACAAGCAGATTGTGCAAGCTTATGCTTTGGGGGCTGTTCCATCATCTTCAAAAGCCTTTACCGCTGAAGAGAAAGGAAAGAGTGTGGTGGTTCAAGGTACTCTTTCCATATGTGGTGTTCCAGTTAGAGTGTTATTCGATACTGGGGCGTCGCATTCTTTTGTTTGTAATGAACTTGTAGGCCGGTTGGGTTTAGAACCGGATATTGTTGATAGGCCATTGGTTGTGACTAATCCAGTTGGGGGTTCGTCTTGTCTGTGTATGCTATGCCGTGGTCTGATTCTATCGAGTCATGATTGTTCTTTTGTTTGTGATTGTTTTGTTCTGAACTTTGCGAGGTTCGGAATTATTTTGGGTATGGACTGCCTTAGGAAGTATGCGGCAAAGGTTGATTGTGAAAGGTTGGAGTTGACAGTCGAGAATGTGGAAGGGCGAAAGGTTGTGATACGATGTAAGCATGAGGAAGGCATCTTCATGAGCTTCATGTATTCGCTGGTTGTTCCACGGGATGGACTGTCATCGATGCCAATCGCTAATGGATTTGAGGATGTCTTTGATGAGGTCAAAGGGTTACCGCCGCATAGAGAGATTGAGTTTCGTATCGATCTAGTTCAAGGAGCCAGACCTGTTGTGATGCCTCTTAGGCGGATGGCGCCTAGGGAGCAGCAGGAGTTGAAGGTGCAAGTTGATGATCTTTTACAGAAAGGATTCATTCGGCGTAGTGTGTCCGAATGGGGTGCACCAGTTGTGTTTGTTACCAAAGCAGATGGATCGTTGAGGTTGTGTGTGGATTATCGTGAGCTGAATAAAGTGACTAAGAAGAACAAGTATCCATTGCCGAGAATAGATGACTTGTTTGATCAGCTTCACGAAGCTAAGGTGTTTTCTCAGATGGATTTAGCTATGGGATTTCACCAATTAAGAGTGGCTAAGGATAGTGTGCCGAAGACTGCTTTCAGGACACCATCCGATTTCTTTGAGTGGCTGGTAATGCCGTTTGGATTGACCAATGCACCAGCATATTTTGTGGATCTTATGAATAGAGTGTTCAGAGATCAGTTGAACAAGTTCGTACTAGTGTTCGTGGATGATATTTTGATTTATTCCAGAACTGAAGAAGAGCACAAGACGCACTTGCATATTGTTTTGGAAAGCTTACGGAAACATCAGCTGAAGGCTAAGTTTTCGAAGTGTCACTTCTGGAAGAGTGAAGTGAGGTTCTTAGGCCATATTATCTCTGGAAATGGAATAGCAGTTGATCCCGCCAAGATAGCAGCAATCCAGGATTGGGGTAGACCTAAGAATGCATCTGATGTGAGAAGTTTTCTTGGATTAGCAGGATATTATCGCCGATTTATCAAAGACTTTTCCAAGGTGGCTGCACCATTAACAGGATTGACGAAAAAGAACCAAGTATTCAGATGGGATGCTAAGTGTGAGCAAGCTTTCGGAATCCTAAAAGAGTGATTGACAAGTGCTCCTGTTTTGACTATTCCAAGTGGAAATGATGAGATGGTGGTTTACACCGATGCATGTGGTACTGGACTTGGAGCAGTGCTGATGTAGAAGGGTAAAGTTATTGCGTATGCAAGTCGACAACTGAAGCCGCATGAAAGGAATTATCCGACTCATGATTTGGAGTTAGCGGCGATTGTTTTTGCTCTGAAGATGTGGAGACATTACCTATTGGGAGTTCGATTCGAGTTGTTTACAGATCATAAGTCGTTGAAGTATCTTTTCTCCCAAAAGGATTTGAACCTTCGACAGCAACGATGGCTTGAGTTTTTGGCATCATATGATTTTAGCATAGCCTATACTCCGGGAAAGGGTAACACAGTGGCAGATGCGTTAAGTCGAAGACATGTAGGATTGGGAGCCATGTTTTCAGAATGGAAGAGTCTCGAGTATTTGGCTGGATTTGACTTCAGGCCTAGATGTGAATTGGAACCTGAGATGTTGGCAAACTTATCGATAAGACCTACTCTTGTGGAAAGGATTGGCGAGAGCCAAAAGCGAGATGATAAGCTTGTCAAGATTATCCATGATTTGGAATCTGGATTAGACCTAGAAAAGGATAAAGGATTCGAGGTCGATCGAGAGGGTTGGCTTCGAAAGCAAGGACGACTAGTTGTTCCCGATATAGATGAATTGAGAAATGAAGTTCTGAAGGAAAGTCATCACTCGAAGTTGACAATTCATCCAGGTGGAAATAAGATGTATCGGGATATGAAGAGAACCTATTACTGGGAAGGTATGAAGAAGGATGTTGGAAATTTTATTTCCAAGTGCATGAACTGCCAGTTGGTAAAAGCCGAACAGAAGAAGCCAAGTGGATTGCTTCAGTCGTTAGAAGTTCCTACATGGAAGTGGGAGCAAATATCGATGGATTTTATCGATGGACTACCTAGAACAAGAGCGGGAAACGAAGGGATTTGGGTCATCGTAGATCGTTTGACTAAGAGTGCAAGATTCATTCTTGTTCGATCAACTAGGACTGCATCAAAGTTGGCTGAGCTGTATGTTAAGTGGATAGTTCGATTCCATGGTATTCCGAAGAGTATAGTGAGCGATCGAGACCCATTGTTCACTAGAAGATTTTGGAAGAGCTTCCAGGAAGTTTTGGGAACCGAGTTGTGTTTGAGTACAGCTTATCACCCCCAAACAGATGGTCAGACCGAGAGAGTCAACCGAGTTTTGGAAGATCTCCTTAGAGCATGTGTTTTGGATTTCGGAGGATCATGGGAAGATCACCTTCATTTGGTGGAATTTTCGTATAATAACAGTTACCAGTCAAGCATTGGTATGGCACCGTATGAGGCATTGTATGGAAGACCGTGTAACTCTCCGACATGTTGGTTAGAAACAAGGGAAAAGCTCATACTTGGGGCAGAAATGATTCGACAGACTTCAGATTGCATAGAGATCATTCGGCAATGAATGAAGGCAGCCCAAGACCGTCAGAAAAGTTATGCCGATAAGCGTCGTAAGGATTTGGAATTCGACATAGGTGATATGGTTTTTGTGAAGATTTCTCCACTGAAGAATGTTATTCGATTTAGAAGGAAAGGAAAATTGACTCCGAGATTTGTTGGACCATTCCCGATCATCGAGCGAATTGGAAAGCTCGCCTATAAATTGGAGTTACCAGAAAAGATGTCGGGTGTGCACAATGTTTGTCATGTATCGTATCTACGGAAGTATGTGCACGACTCGAATACTGTGGTTTCTGCAGATAGCTGTGAAGATTTTGAAGTTGACCCAGTTGATAAGAGACCTCGTAAGCCGCTTCGTGTTATAGAAACTGACACGAAACAGCTTAGGAGGAAGGTAGTTAGGTTGCTCAAGATACAATGGAGTGATGATGATAACGACTGTACATGGGAGGTGGAAGAGAGGATGAAGGCAGCTCATCCTGAACTCTTCAAGGTATGGCCATAAGGTGTCGTGTCATCTCACGACATTGTAACTTGTTCTAGTTTTAGAATTCTGCATGCTAGGCTAGTAATTGGACGCATGGTTTGTTGATTACTATGGATGGTAGGCATGCAGAATAGTTTTTGATTGCTCTTGTTTGTCTGGAATTTCGGGGGCGAAATTCCTAAGGAGGAGAGAATGTAATGACCCGTATTTTTACAGATCAAAAGATTGTAAAACAGTTGTTATTAGGACATTAGTGTTGCTAAGTCGTCTAGGGTTTAAGTCGTTCGAAGCTTAAGTCGTGTAGAAGTTAAATCGTGAGCGACTTAAGAGATTGGAGCAACCTGAGGAATTAGGTCGTCTGATAGTTAGGTCGTGTAGTGGTTTAGGTCGTACGATAGTTTGGAACGACTTAAGGATTTGAGCGACCTAAGGAGTAGACGACTTAAGGAAGACGGCGACTTAAGGGTTAGCGGCATAGGAGTAGCGACCTAGGAGACTGGGCGAGCTAACGACTTAAGGAAGTTAGGTCGTTCGAGCGACTTAAGGATTATGGGTAAGTCGTTGAAGTTTAGGTCGTGTCTATGTTAGGTCGTCCAGACGACTTAGGTGTTAGGTCGGAAGACCCTGTGTGTAGTTAGGTCGTTAGATGACCTAAAGTGTTAAGTAGTAGGTCGCGCATAAGGTTGAGTCGCTAAGTCGCGAGGGTGTTGAGTCGTAAGTCGCGCATTAGTGTTGATTCGTAAGTCGCGCATTAGTGTTGAGTCGTTAAGTCGCGCATTAGTGTTGAGTCGTTAAGTCGTAAAGCCGCATCTCAGTTAAGTCATGGAATCTATTAGGTCGTAAGTCATGGTGTTTTTAAGTCGTAGGTCGTAGGGTTTTGATAAGTCGTGGACGACTTAAGGGAGCGAACGACTTAAGGGTTTCCAGCCTATAAATACACGGTTCTACCTCACTTTTTGGGATCCGGATTTTGAAGCGACGAAGTGCTGCCATTTTGAGAGCTCGAGTTCTACACTTCTTCACTCCTTTTCTCCACTTTAATCTTGTGATTCCTTCCATCCAAATTGAAGATCAAATCGAAGATCCAAGAGCTTAGATTGAAGATCTACATCCATCAAAGAGAGATTTCATCGTTTGAAGCAGAATTTTGGAGAATCGAGTTAGATCCTTCGCTGTCCAGATCTGAAGTGTGTTGCTTTTAAGGTGTTTGGGTGATTCGGTGAGTGGTGGTTATCTCTCACACGGATCCAAAGGAGTATATCGGATCGATGGCTTGATTTTGTGTTAAAATAATGATTTCCATGCATTTTCTTAAACTTAAGTATAGATCTATTGTCCATGATGATTTGACACCCATTTTACTACATGTTAACCTATGCAAGTTCATTCATTAAGTTTTAGAGATATTGCTCATGATTCATGCTTGTTAGATTTAGACTCTTTATTTACAAGATTGCCATTATTGTTATAATTGTTTATTAGATCATGTTTGCTATGCTATGTTTACTTCTGCTTAGTGTGTCTGGGGGCTATCACTGTAGAAAGAGGTGGAGTGGGAGGGTTGGATTCCTATTCCTTTTACCTTTATGCTCTTTTGGTATGTTGTTAGTTAATTTACCGCTCACTAAGACTGTTGTCTGACTCAAGGTTTTATGTTCAACTCTTATTACCTTGGGCTGTTCATCCATTTTGGGATGGGCAGACTAGGTAGCAGGTGACAGGTGCTGTTCTTAGTTTCCGACGATGCTGATGATGAAGACGAGCTGGAGGCTTGCATATTATTTTCTTACTATATGTACTGGATGTTCCGCTGCTTTGTATAATTCTCTGAGTGATATGTAGTGAGGCTTGATGTATTAACTATTCAGATGTTTGTATTCAACTATTATGAAGCTTAATTGATGAGATTCTATTTTGTGATGCTTCACTATATATATTCTCTAGTGTATTTTATCCATGCGCTGTGAGTAATACGATAGATTCTGTTGTTTTTAATTTACCTTGGTGATCGTCCATGGCTGCCTGGCACACTTATCAGCGCACTATTTCCATGTTTAGTGCAGGAATCATGGGCGGTCGTCACATTTGGTATCAGAGCTTTGGTTAATCGATTTTACCCAACGCTCGTTGACGTAACTACGTATGAGAGACGTAATTGTATTTTGATGGATGATTACTATATATAATATAGTAGCTTAGAAGCATGTGACCCCTTATACAGTTGTTCTCAAGGTGTATTAATCATTCCTTTTTATAGATATTAAGAATGAGTCGAAGAGGGAGACCAGCTGCTAGGGAAGGCCGTGTTGTTGAGGGGGCTGCTGATTATGCTGCTATGTTCGAGGCTATGATGACTTCGATCATGAGAAGGATGCCAGCTCTGGGGCCAGCAGTAGATGTTGGAGTTCAAGTTCAAACTCCAAAACCGATGGATTTTGCTAAGCTGTGTAAAGATTATACTGCTCTTGGAGGAAAGGTTTTCTTGGGAACAGAGTCAACCATTGAAGTCCAGAGATGGATAGATGCTTGTAGAAGGATCTTTGGTGATTTGGGAATCGAGGATGCAACTAAAAGGAAGCTTGCATCAAGACAGCTTCAAGGAAGAGCTTCTGATCGGTGGAACTCTATCACCATTGACACTCCGGAGGAAGAAATTACTTGGGAGCAATTCCAAGCTAGATTTGAAGCTAAGTTCATTTCTACAGCTCAGAAATCTGTTCTGTTCAAGAAGTTTGTGGAGCTCAAGCAAGGTGGAAGACCAGTTCTTGAGTATGTTTCTGAGTTTGAAGCTTTGTCCAAGTATGCCCGATCGTATATTGAATCTTCGTACCAGAAGAATGAGAAGTTTGTGACAGGCTTGGACAGTTATCTTGGGAGGCAGTTGGTGGATCATTTGGACGATCCATTTGAGAAGCTTGTAGAGAAGGCTCTCAGGCACGAGAATATGTTTCCTAAAGAAGGATCTGTTGTTGCTGTGACCAAGGAAGAATCTAAACCACAACAGGGTGGAAACAAGAAGAGGAAGCAGCAGCAGCAAAGGGGTAAGGATGGTCAGAAGAAGCCGAAGGGCGAAGTGACCTGCTACAACTGTCAACAGAAGGGCCATTTCTCCAGAGATTGCAAGAATCTAAAGGTGCCGATGAAGTGCCACAACTGTGACAATCCGGGGCATATTAAGAAGAATTGTCCAGAACCGCGGAAGGACAAGCAGATTGTGCAAGCTTATGCTTTGGGGGCTGTTCCATCATCTTCAAAAGCCTTTACCGCTGAAGAGAAAGGAAAGAGTGTGGTGGTTCAAGGTACTCTTTCCATATGTGGTGTTCCAGTTAGAGTGTTATTCGATACTGGGGCGTCGCATTCTTTTGTTTGTAATGAACTTGTAGGCCGGTTGGGTTTAGAACCGGATATTGTTGATAGGCCATTGGTTGTGACTAATCCAGTTGGGGGTTCGTCTTGTCTGTGTATGCTATGCCGTGGTCTGATTCTATCGAGTCATGATTGTTCTTTTGTTTGTGATTGTTTTGTTCTGAACTTTGCGAGGTTCGGAATTATTTTGGGTATGGACTGGCTTAGGAAGTATGCGGCAAAGGTTGATTGTGAAAGGTTGGAGTTGACAGTCGAGAATGTGGAAGGGCGAAAGGTTGTGATACGATGTAAGCATGAGGAAGGCGTCTTCATGAGCTTCATGTATTCGCTGGTTGTTCCACGGGATGGACTGTCATCGATGCCAATCGCTAATGGATTTGAGGATGTCTTTGATGAGGTCAAAGGGTTACCGCCGCATATAGAGATTGAGTTTCGTATCGATCTAGTTCAAGGAGCCAGACCTGTTGTGATGCCTCTTAGGCGGATGGCGCCTAGGGAGCAGCAGGAGTTGAAGGTACAAGTTGATGATCTTTTACAGAAAGGATTCATTCGGCGTAGTGTGTCCGAATGGGATGCACCAGTTGTGTTTGTTACCAAAGCAGATGGATCGTTGAGGTTGTGTGTGGATTATCATGAGCTGAATAAAGTGACTAAGAAAAACAAGTATCCATTGCCGAGAATAGATGACTTGTTTGATCAGCTTTACGAAGCTAAGGTGTTTTCTCAGATGGATTTAGCTACGGGATTTCACCAATTAAGAGTGGCTAAGGATAGTGTGCCAAAGACTGCTTTCAGGACACCATCCGTGACAAAACTAATTTGTCACGGTTATAACCGTGTAAATAGGTACCGTGGGCAAATACAGTCACACTTTTGCTCACGGTTATAACCGTGACAAAATAGTAATTTCTCACGCTTATAACCGTGACAGAATAGCATTTACTCACGGTTATAACCGTGACAAAATAGTAATTTCTCACACTTATAACCGTGACAGAACAATGGTTTCCAACATTTATAACCGTTACGAAAGGTTATTTTCTAACACTTATAACCGTGATAACTAAAACAGTATCAAACAAACTATATAGCACCAATATTTTATTACAGCTACAAACAATCTATACAAAAAATATAAAGTATTAACATTAAGAAAACATACGATCAATAATTAGAACACCACCAAACATTTATGTTTCATTCAAACACCACAAAGGATACTTCATACCAACACCACAAATTATAGCATACAAGCATAGTATATATGACAAACTTTGAAACACAGTTTCAGAATATAACTACATAGTGTTCATTAGCATAGTGTTTTCATCTCTTCACGCATTTCTGTTTTCCATTGTTGATTTGCATTCTCTTTGTAATTGGTAATAGCTTTTGAAGCTTGAGAGAGTCTTACTTGCTTTACAGTAGACGTAGAGCTAATAGCTCGGCAATAGCTTCGCTTTTTATCATCCCGAAAAGCTTCGGCAACAGGATCTTTTTCAAAATCTTCTAAACTTCTTATTCCATCTTCAACGAGTAAAGGCGGAGCTGTTTTCTTGTTGATGCAGGGAACGCCGTGGAAAATTCTTCTTGATTTTCCTCCGAATATTAAAACATCTCCCGCTTCAAGCACTACTTTTTTGGGGGTACTCTCATCTCTCTCATCGCTATATAAGAACTCTGCAGAGTCGCCAATGGAGAAAGACACAACCGGAAGCCCAGCTCTAATGCTTTCTTCGCTCTCGTCTTTATTCTATATGTCAAGTAACAAATATGCTGCTATTACCATATATAGTAACATAAATTAAGTTAGAAGAAAGAAAATGCAGTCAACTTCTCTGCTCAAAAATATAAATTTATACCAATTTGTATGTCAGAAACCAACTGTAAAAAAAAGAGCACAATATCCAAGCATTCGTCTCTAGTATGTATACGCATGGCATTGGCTAATCGCCTCTAGAGTAAAGCTATGTAAGGAGATTTCACATAGAATCGAAACATTCCATTACAAATTCAACAGTTCGGATTAGATATGATTATCACTTCCGTAATCCAAATAGGAGACTCACTTAATCCAAACCACTTAACTCTAAACTCAACGGTTGGATTATGATGGTAAACAACTTCTTTAGTAAAATAGAAGAGAATCCTGGTCTGTAGGTGTATTGAGTGCCATTTTGAAATATATAGCAAAAGGCAGTAACACAAAAGAATGTTTTGATAAAAAGGGACGGACATAACGTACTTGATGTAAACCGAGTTTTCCTTCATTGGTGTAGAAATTGACAATGCATATGTCAGGTGACATCGGTGGAAGTTCTGCTTCAACTCTTCTTCTACCTTTCTGCTTAATTACTTCATGTGCAGCAGCAATAGCTCTACTGACCATCTTTTTGAACTCTTCAGGTATTTCAGGGGGTGTAGCCCCATCTCTTGAATGTTTATCTTCGTACAGTCTTGACTGTAGGTCCCAGTTTTTTCCAAGACACATCACACAGAGCCATAATTTAGCACCGTCATCATAACCGGGTTTATAGAATCCTCCTTCACCAATTCCAAGCTCTCGACATTTTTTTACAATTTGAACCTACATATAGGAGAATCAAAAGTTATGCAGACAGTAAATTTGACAATGGCACATACAAAAATTTGTTACTCAAATAGAGTATATGTGGCCAATTTTTTTCTCACTATTTATTACTCATTTGTGCAGTAAACCACGACAATGTATCCATATCACCTATATGAGATCTTTAAAGATACCAAAGATGAAATTTTATGGCAGACTAAATCAGCAAACAAGGTAAATATTGCATTCAACATAGTTGAGAAATTTCTCAAAGTTGAAAGGGATATTGCATTCAAAATCTGAAAGGGATATCCAACATAATACCTGAACCAACTTTTGGCAAAGTTGAGAAATTTCTCAAAGTGTTCAACACATTACAACTTTGCTAAATACTAGAGGGGTGCTCAATTTGTCAATACTATGACATTATCACCTGCATGCTAGTCACCTCACCAACTGACCACCACTGCACATACGTTCAACAACAACTGCATTTCATCTACCACTGCTGCAGTTACCATCACTGCTAATACTTCACATTACTGCCCTTCTCAGGTCACCACCCCCTGGGCCCCTACATATCAGAACCCATTATCAACCTTCAATTCACTGCCCTTCTCAGGTCCACCCCACCTGAACACTTCATACAACAACTAGGTTAATTGCTTTGTCAACTGCTGCCATCCATATCAACATTGAAACTTCCTCAAACACCCAAACCATTTAAATTCAACCATAATCACCCAGCAACCCCAACACTGCACATCAACATTGAAACAACATACCTTGCACATCAAAAACTTCAACAACAAACCCTGCACAGTGATACTAACAGTGCACTTCACTGGTAAACCATAACCTCACCCATTGTGAATTCACAAAAACTATTAGAAACCCCATTGCCTTGTTACTTCCATCTACATACATCATTAACTTTTACCAATAGAGCTACCACTGTCGCAAACATCCCCTCTGCCTAATCAAAATTTCTCTGCCCAGTGTTTCACCATGCCACTACATTCAACACATCACAATATCATTTACGTGCACAATATCATCTAAATATCACAATATCATCGCTGCAACATACTTGCACATCTTCCCCACTGCCTTACGGCCACCCAACTCATGTACAAACCACCTCAAAACTATGCCACTCCACCACTGTCAATTGCTTCATCTATCACGTAACCACATTACACAATCATCAACCTGACTCCATCCCCACCATCCCCACCATCATCTTATAACAATTCCTTCATCAGCGCCCTACTCCTCTTCAAAAACCACCATCCTCTGTCGCAAACAACCTTCTCCTACCTGCATAAAAACATTGCAATATCTCCCTTGTGACCTACAGTCATCACTGCAAGCCACACTCCCACTTCCATTCAACCACCATCCATTTGCTTCAAACACCCCTGCACACACATTTTTTATCTAGGCTATAAGCTGCTGCATGTAGCAGCAGCCATGCTGTTGCTTAATTATAGCAGCAGCTATGCCTGTCTTCAATTAAACTTACACTGCTGCATACAACAACAGCCTATGCTGTTGCATATAGCAGCAGCAGCTCGCTGCTACGTCACAACATTTTTCTGTTGGTTAAACTAAATTAACTCTATTTCCCTATAGGCTGTAAGCGTAGTTATTGCCAAATTTCAAAAATCCCTGTAATTCAGTGTAACCGGTAAAGTATATTGGGTCTTAGTTGATAGGTAAGCGAATTTACCCCATTGATTTCATGTAATTTCACAGAACCGGCTAATTGCATTCTAGCAGCAGGCATAATTTTTTTTAAACATGCCCAGTTCTCAGGATTTCAAAAGAAGCTTAGTTCCATATAAAAAACACAACTAAATGTTCATATTACTAAATTACATCCTTCTGAAGTATGCTGCTAATTTGCAATAACCCCAGGAAAGGTTTTGGATGAATCGACGTTTGTGTATGTAAGGTATTTAATCTAGAAGAAACCTATTTATTTGAAGTTCTACGAAACAGTACTTTGGTAAATATGTTTAAAAGCTTTGCTAAGATTACTGGCTCAAAAGAAACTATGCTTCATACTTGCCTGGTGATTGGATAAATACCATTTTCCCAGTTAATACTAAATGCAAGTTGGGTAATTTAACATATTGTTATGCTCATTTTTTTCCCTTATTAACAGTAAATGGATGGTCTACACTTTTTTTTTCCTTATTAAAAGTTGGACTTCGTTAAAATGTTAACATGATATTAAAAAACAAATTTTAAAATAAGGCAGCAAGTAAAGTGTACAAAGAAAGTTGGACCCGAATTCACAATGAGTTTCTCATAGCAAAAAAAAAACTGTTCATGAATAATGTAGATGTGGCTATTTAGTAAATGCACAAAATTAGGCAAGCAATCTCATTTTTTTATATGTGCCAGAAATTAAATTCACAAAAGGGCCAAGAATTCTAAGTTTAAAACTAAATAAATGGAGTGTTTTTCTCTATATGATATAATGAGACTTTTCAATTTTGGGAAAGATAAAAAATGTATGGCAACAATCAAATTTGATTGTAGGATCTTTCAGGGCTCATCGATATAATATGGATTCTAATGACCATAGGGACTTGAATTGTTGGACGACGAAGTCACTGTTCAAAATATCCCAATTTCACATACTAAGATGGCCATACGCTAATATATTTTTAATAAATACAACAAAGATTTTATGAAACAGGTCTATATTTTAGCACCTACTTAAATTATAATCATTACTTTACTCATATAACATCCATACATACTATCATTTGCATTTTCACTCATGAGGTACTTTGCAAAGTTATCCAAAAATTAGCACTTGCTATCCAGAAAAGAAATGAAACAGAAAACACATGAACATGAAAATAACGAGGCCCAAAATAACAAGGTCTATGAAGAAAAGATCTATACTATATTATTCATTGCTGGGTTCAGGCTGTTGCTAATTTATAATCGCCTCTTATTATCAATCCATTGACCTGCAAGTAGCTTGGTATCCCTGAACACATACTTTGGTATAATTTTTTCTACAGAATAAATATAAGTACAATGAATAATATCTATATTCATATGTCATTATTTAGCATGGACACTTTATCAGAATTGTAAAAGGAAATTGTAAAAGCAAAATTGTAAAAGACTTACATATTTTTCAGCGGCGCAAGGAAGCACCTCTCCGATTTTTTTACTTGTGTGCGCCACTTTCCATGCCTTTGCTCGTGTAATTTTACATTCGGGATTATTAGTTTCCTATATAAATGTAAATATATTAAACAATTATACATGTAAATATCACTTTCAACAATGCATTTAACATAAATATCCTATTCTTTTAAATGAAATTTGCACAATAGATCTTAATAATATATATTCATACTGCTTTGATGATGCCCTTGGGTTAATCATAACATATGCTCTTACAAAATTCATTTTGGGATACACTTGTTGGCCGGATCGATGACGGTGTCCGGAACCATGGTTAAGAAGATCAAATAGATTCATTAATCCCACTTTTAACAAAAGCAAGTATATACTGAGTTAAGCTGGAAGCAGACTGGCACCTGCTGCTGCATGGCATGTTCAGAGTAAAAAGTAGTACAAATAATTAATCGTAGTTAATTCATGTCAGTATTCACAACACATGCTTCAATCATACTTCCAATCCAAATTTGCCTCGATTAATAACAGTATCTCCCTAATGAATCAGCAGCAGATTACTTACTGATCACGTTTCGTATATATTTAATTATTATTTTTAAAAATATCACTCTAGTACTTCATCACAAGTATCACCAAACCGATTCATGTTCATTTTTTCCCCACTGTCGAGAATTATGTAGTTACAAACCTTGATATTACTATTACAGATTCTTAATCTATTCAACGTCGTCTTACAAATTACTTAACAAAATAACATAAATCTTTTGAAATGTATGATTAACATGAACAGAAACTCAAAATATTTTCACCAACTTTATTATTTGTTCCTACAATTCTAGGTCCAACAGTGTTGCTGCTACACAACCCAAACAAACTACAAGGTAAACACCAAAATTCAATTCACCCAGTCAAGTAAACTGAACCCTTATCATCATCACTCAACAGGCTGCTAAACAAAATTTGTAATCCCTTTTGTTACTTGCTTAATAACCTAACCTAAAACTATTTCAAAGCTAACAAATCAAACTCCAAAACATATATAGCAACGAATTATTGCTCCTTAATTTCAAAAATCAACCGGAGATGGTAAAGTTCACTCACCTAAAGAGAATGCAGAAAACCCCAATAAACTAAGAGGAGCTGCTGTTATAAGAAAATTCAACCAAATACAGATGTATTGTAAGAGATTAAACATTATAGACGAAGAGAAAGTGCTCACCTCACTACAGCTTTGCATTGGATAGCTTTCTGGTTTTCACCTTTTGCCTACAGTAAGAGAATCGTAATATCACTAAAGAATGATACACGGCGATAGGGCGAATCGCAATGGAGGAAGGCTGCGACGGCTTTACCCTAATTAGATTTTAGGAAGAAAGATACAAGCCAGAACCGTGACAAACATCTGAAGCAAGGATGGGAACGTAAATGACAACTCTGCCCAATGTCTTCTAATTATTTACGAAAAGCCCAAATTTTGTCACGGAAATAACCGTGATAAACCAATATAACAATAATAACCGTTACAAATTTCCAACAATAATAACCGTGACAAAATGAAACGAAAAAAGTGTGACAAAATGGCCTGTTTGGTGTAGTGTGGTAATGCCGTTTGGATTGACCAATGCACCAGCATATTTTGTGGATCTTATGAATAGAGTGTTCAGAGATCAGTTGAACAAGTTCGTACTAGTGTTCGTGGATGATATTTTGATTTATTCCAGAACTGAAGAAGAGCACAAGACGCACTTGCATATTGTTTTGGAAAGCTTACGGAAACATCAGCTGAAGGCTAAGTTTTCGAAGTGTCACTTCTGGAAGAGTGAAGTGAGGTTCTTAGGCCATATTATCTCTGGAAATGGAATAGCAGTTGACCCCGCCAAGATAGCAGCAATCCAGGATTGGGGTAGACCTAAGAATGCATCTGATGTGAGAAGTTTTCTTGGATTAGCAGGATATTATCGCCGATTTATCAAAGACTTTTCCAAGGTGGCTGCACTATTAACAGGATTAACGAAAAAGAACCAAGTATTCAGATGGGATGCTAAGTGTGAGCAAGCTTTCGGAATCCTAAAAGAGCGATTGACAAGTGCTCCTGTTTTGACTATTCCAAGTGGAAATGATGAGATGGTGGTTTACACCGATGCATGTGGTACTGGACTTGGAGCAGTGCTGATGCAGAAGGGTAAAGTTGTTGCGTATGCAAGTCGACAACTGAAGCCGCATGAAAGGAATTATCCGACTCATGATTTGGAGTTAGCGGCGATTGTTTTTGCTCTGAAGATGTGGAGACATTACCTATTGGGAGTTCGATTCGAGTTGTTTACAGATCATAAGTCGTTGAAGTATCTTTTCTCCCAAAAGGATTTGAATCTTCGACAGCAACGATGGCTTGAGTTTTTGGCATCATATGATTTTAGCATAGCCTATACTCCGGGAAAGGGTAACGCAGTGGCAGATGCGTTAAGTCGAAGACATGCAGGATTGGGAGCCATGTTTTCAGAATGGAAGAGTCTCGAGTATTTGGCTGGATTTGACTTCAGGCCTAGATGTGAATTGGAACCTGAGATGTTGGCAAACTTATCGATAAGACCTACTCTTGTGGAAAGGATTGGCGAGAGCCAAAAGCGAGATGATAAGCTTGTCAAGATTATCCATGATTTGGAATCTGGATTAGACCTAGAAAAGGATAAAGGATTCGAGGTCGATCGAGAGGGTTGGCTTCGGAAGCAAGGACGACTAGTTGTTCCCGATATAGATGAATTGAGAAATGAAGTTCTGAAGGAAAGTCATCACTCGAAGTTGACAATTCATCCAGGTGGAAATAAGATGTATCGGGATATGAAGAGAACCTATTACTGGGAAGGTATGAAGAAGGATGTTGGAAATTTTATTTCCAAGTGCATGAACTGCCAGTTGGTAAAAGCCGAACAGAAGAAGCCAAGTGGATTGCTTCAGCCGTTAGAAGTTCCTACATGGAAGTGGGAGCAAATATCGATGGACTACCTAGAACAAGAGTGGGAAACGAAGGGATTTGGGTCATCGTAGATCGTTTGACTAAGAGTGCAAGATTCATTCATGTTCGATCAACTAGGACTGCATCAAAGTTGGCTGAGCTGTATGTTAAGTAGATAGTTCGATTCCATGGTATTCCGAAGAGTATAGTGAGCGATCGAGACCCATTGTTCACTAGTAGATTTTGGAAGAGCTTCCAGGAAGTTTTGGGAACCGAGTTGTGTTTGAGTACAGCTTATCACCCCCAAACAGATGGTCAGACCGAGAGAGTCAACCGAGTTTTGGAAGATCTCCTTAGAGCATGTGTTTTGGATTTCGGAGGATCATGGGAAGATCACCTTCATTTGGTGGAATTTTCGTATAATAACAGTTACCAGTCAAGCATTGGCATGGCACCGTATGAGGCATTGTATGGAAGACCGTGTAACTCTCCGACATGTTGGTTAGAAACAAGGGAAAAGCTGATACTTGGGTCAGAAATGATTCGACAGACTTCAGATTGCATAGAGATCATTCGGCAATGAATGAAGGCAGCCCAAGACCGTCAGAAAAGTTATGCCGATAAGCGTCGTAAGGATTTGGAATTCGACATAGGTGATATGGTTTTTGTGAAGATTTCTCCACTGAAGAATGTTATTCGATTTGGAAGGAAAGGAAAATTGACTCCAAGATTTGTTGGACCATTCCCGATCATCGAGCGAATTGGAAAGCTCGCCTATAAATTGGAGTTACCAGAAAAGATGTCGGGTGTGCACAATGATTTTGTGTTAAAATAGTGATTTCCATGCATTTTCTTAAACTTAAGTATAGATCTATTGTCCATGATGATTTGACACCCATTTTACTACATGTTAACCTATGCAAGTTCATTCATTAAGTTTTAGAGATATTGCTCATGATTCATGCTTGTTAGATTTAGACTCTTTATTTACAAGATTTCCATTATTGTTATAATTGTTTATTAGATCATGTTTGCTATGCTATGTTTACTTCTGCTTAGTGTGTCTGGGGGCTATCACTGTAGAAAGAGGTGGAGTGGGAGGGTTGGATTCCTATTCCTTTTACCTTTATGCTCTTTTGGTATGTTGTTAGTTAATTTACCGCTCACTAAGACTGTTGTCTGACTCAAGGTTTTATGTTCAACTCTTATTACCTTGGGCTGTTCATCCATTTTGGGATGGGCAGACTAGGTAGCAGGTGACAGGTGCTGTTCTTAGTTTCCGACGATGCTGATGACGAAGACGAGCTGGAGGCTTGCATATTATTTTCTTACTATATGTACTGGATGTTCCGCTGCTTTGTATAATTCTCTGAGTGATATGTAGTGAGGCTTGATGTATTAACTATTCAGATGTTTGTATTCAACTATTATGAAGCTTAATTAATGAGATTCTATTTTGAGATGCTTCACTATATATATTCTCTAGTGTATTTTATCCATGTGCTGTGAGTAATACGATAGATTCTGCTGTTTTTAATTTACCTTGGTGATCGTCCATGGCTGCCTGGCACACTTATCAACGCACTATTTCCATGTTTAGTGCAGGAATCATGGGCGGTCGTCACATATACAGACACCGTTGGTCAGTTTTAAATTATAAAGTATGTTTTGATATAATAAATTTCATTTTTTTTAAAATTTAATTTAATCGAATAATTTTATTTAAAAATTTATATTAGGAAAATAATAATATTTTATATGTTTTAAAGTTTAAATTATATGCTAAAAATGGTTTAAATTATATTGTAAGTTTTTTACTTATAATTTTATTTGGTTTTAAAATATATAATATAAATAATTTAAAAGTTAATTTAATAAAATATTTAATATAGTTTTAAGAAATTTAATTATAATTTAATTTAATCTAAGTTTTAATTTAATATAATAAATATAGAATTTTATATAATAATTTTAATAAATAAACTTTAAGAAGTTAAGTGGAGAATAATTTGTAATTAAATTTTATTTAAAGGATTTAAAAATTTAAATAAGAATTAAATTAAGTTTAAAGATATGATTTTTGGAACGTAATAATTTGATTTAATATGAATTGTAAGATAAATGTTTTAAAACTAAAATATAATTAAAGTTAAATATTTTAGTATTGATTTAAATTGTAATTTAAGGTTTATTTTTAAATGTTTTATAAATATGACCACGGTGTGAAAAATGTAAGCGTTTGGTTGTTAAAGAGACCGGGATCGGATATTGTCATACTCGCTACCAATTTGATACCACTTTAACAACTGTGCACGTGGTGGAGAAATCCAGAATGAAGTAGGATGGATTGGTGAACGCTAATGGAATGAAGTAAGAGAACAATGATGGATAGCCTTGACTTTTAGGTCATAATTAAAATGACTAAAACATGAGCCATAACCAGGCCAAGTGAGCTCGCTCCTCCTACGGACATACTTCTTCGAAACCATATCTTTTGCTTTGTAATTGATTGGTGTGCACCCTTGATTATGGGAGTGTTGTTCGAGGTGGGCGGTAGTGCGACTATGCGTTACCACCAGCCTGGTTCGGCAATCCGGTAGAATCCTACCATGGGTATAGCCTTGTGTGTCTTATCATATTATCCTGATCGAGCCCAATACGATTTTGATTTGGTATTGTACCTATGGAGTGCCTCAGATAACACCAGTTTACGATGAATTTACAGTACTGTATAGACTACAATGCTTATGTAAAATGTGTTAACGGGGATAATGGTAAAGCCTTAACGCTATTTTCAATACTATATTTTACTGATAGACATTATATAGTTGTGTATTGTATTATATGTAAATAGTTTAACGGATCCTTAAAGGATGGCGATCCCAAGCATCCTTTAAGTTACTGATGCATTTTATTGTATAGTTCACTTGAGTTGATTTACTTATATAAGTATGTTAGTCCTGACTCGAGTGTTTGGTTTGACTTTATGCTCGGGTCAGCCTGAGTGTCTCAGCTTGAGTATCACAGCTTTGGATTTACCTTTGGAGATAGAGATCTTTGGGGCTTTCCTTTCTATCTACTATATCCTATTTCAGTTATTTCCTTTCCAGTTTGTTGCTTATGTATTAGTGGACTTATGTATTTGGGCTTTCAGTTGTATTTGCTTCCAGACTCTAATATTATGTATCTGTTTTAAGACTATGTATTTAGTTGCTTCATGAACTACTATGTTATATATTCCGCTGCAAGATATTCTGCTTGTTCTGTGTCTAGGATTCTGTAATTGATTTTATTTACCCCAAAATAATTAACAATATGTTGTTTTGAACACTTCAAGTCTGAAATGTGTGGTTTTATTGTCGATTTGAATGGTTCGAAATAGCGGGTCGTTACATGAATATATAAACAGATAGATATGAATGATATGTTACCTAAACCGTGGCCTTAATATGGCACCTTTAATGTTGAATTAGAAAATCTTCATGAATTCGATTCAATCACTTCTAGAAAAGCTACTAACTGAAGATCACCACACCTTGAATCATATAAACTGAATTTGATTTATTTAATTTGGAAATACCGGAGGAGCTCCTAAGATTTTTAGCCAAAAAAGATGGAGGAGGAGGATAAAGTCTAAAACCAAAAGTAAGAGGATGTTGAGTTTAAACAGAGAAAAGAAAGGAGAGAAAGGGAGGGATCTAGATCTCCCTTTTTACTAGTTATCCTTTACTAATTAAAACTCCATATTTCAACTAAATATCACATCACACCCCCTCTATATATGGTCGGCCATAACAATGAGCCAAAGGACCCAAAACCATTTCCAAATCCAATCAGTATTTGAATAATTTAAATGTTTATGACGATTGTTAAATAACGATTCAAATAATTGAAACAGAATTTTATAATTAATATTTCAAAAATATTAATTAATTTTATTAATTTACAACAATTATAATTTAAGTAAATTGTGTGGCATTTTGAAGTATTCAACATTATGGTTGTGCACTCATAGGTATAAATTCAATCAGCGATTAATATTGAACGGTTCGAATATTAATGTTCACACGTCACCATAACTATTGGTGTGATAGTTTTACTTACACAAATAACCACCCATAACCTAATGAGCCTAAATTAAAAAAATCAAAACCCAAGTCCATCAAAGCATAAATCGTGGAATTTGGTACCTGCAAATAAGCATGAGCATTATCAGAGATTGATAGAAATCTAAAATCACAGCGGAATCAATTATAGAATAAGAATGCTGATTATGACTACTACCTTGGAATTAATGGTATTTCTCAGATAGTAAATTCTCACATCGACATCGATCATGAGAGAAAAGAGGCTTCTCCAATAACTAAACATGTCCAGCTCCAGTTACATGTTCTTCTAAATCTATCCTATGGGTTGTAATAAGGAGGGGGTCCGAACAACATTCTGGTGACTGGAAAATCTATAAACTGTCCATAACATAAATTCATACTGGTTGTTTTCCATTTAATTATTATGTCTATAAAGGTTAGCAATTCTAATCTTACCTTGTATTGCACACATGATTACTTTCCTACCCATTTCGTAAGTATGAAATACTAACGAAGCCTTATCAACCACCCAATACTTCCAAGTCCATTAGCCACTTGGTACCTCTAAATACAAAGCGGGCTTTTACTATCGCTACATAAAACTTTTAAAAGAGAAATAGGCAGACTTTGCCATTTAAGACCTCAATCAAGGTAGACTCCATCATTTAAGACCTATTCCCAAGGTGGACTTCTAGCTCGTCATTATTGGTATATTGGTCCTAACTACAGAGACGTTGACCACTATACATGACCTTATAATTTATAATAGCCATACCGCTAGCGCATCTATCGCTATCAAAGTCTTAGCAATTTGAGAGACTGTACCCAAGCCACTTAATACATCATTAATAAGGACTAGGTAGGCCTGTGACCATTTAACATCTATTTATAGGTAGCCCTTTGCCATTTAATACCTAACCCCAAGGCGGACTCCTCATTGGTACTATCAAGCTGACATTGCTTGGAAATCTCATTGGGCTACTTAGTACTTTTTTTATAGGAACATGCGAACTTCGCAGCCGCTTAATACTTCAAACTGGAAGCGAACCTCTCTTGAAATATCTAGCATCACTCTTATATATATGGAATCTCATTAGATTACCTCTTTCGGTAGGGAGGCGGACCCTAAAATAACCACTTAATACCTCAACACTGAAGTAAACATTTTTAGAGATATCCTTCACTGCTCCTAATTTCAAATTTGGACCATTTAATACTTTCCAACTAAGAAAGAAAGCCTAATCCCTGCCGTCATCACGAGTCCTAGGATTAGTGATATCTCACATCAGTAATAAGTGCACTCGACTACCGGTAGCCTCAAATTGAAGGGCAGTCTTCCATCGAGTGACTCTATTGACCTTGCATCACTAACCTACAAGTCCAATTAACCATCCAAAGTCTTTACTTACACTATTGTAGGTTGACATTGGACTTAGCTTACTAATTTTGTAAAGACCTATTTCTTTGACGCTTGAAAATCGACACTAATACATCCTCAGTATTCACGTGCCGCAAATCTGAGCATCGGAGACTCGGTTCCTTAAGGGTAAAATGAAAATAAGATAGAACAGAATCTTACACGAATGGAATAACATATATTATTTTATTATATAAAATCTTTACAGTGGAAATTTTAAATAAATTTATCAGAGTTTAACATGGACAGTTATAAATCTCTGTCCATACAAATGTAGAATATAATAGCACACAAGTGTGGTGGAGGTAATAGTCCAGTGAAGAATCTTCTAACTCCATGCTCTGAGCTCTTCCAAATTGCTCCAAACTAAACCTGACTATTAGGCTACCCAAAAAAATAGGGCACCTAGAGTTTAAGGAAAGGGAAATAAAATTTGGGTCAATCATGAGACTGGTGTGAAAAACTCAAAATACGAGTGTTTGACAACAAAAGGTATCTCATAAGACCACGCCGCACATAAACAAGAAACAGGTTTCTACCTTATGATAACTAAAACATTTCTATGTGAAATCCATTGATATTATTTCTAATGACTTTCTTTAGAAAACGTTTTTCAAATAACATATTAAAATAGCCAAAATTGTTACACTGGTCAAATTTGATGGCATAATAGGTTTATAACTAAGTCCGGAGGTGCTTATTGGAGAATGGATTCCATACAATGACAAGATAAGAGACCACCTTCCATACAGTACACCTCTAGAGGGATGTACCTAGGTCTAGATACTGAGCGCCTAAACCAACACAGGACTGGCTTACCACTTCCTTGATAGTACCGAATATGTCATCACCCCGGTCATTCCCGACCTATCCGAGAGCTCTCTTAGCATACACAACATACTCGACATATATAGAGTAATTTAGAAAGGTGACGACATCTC
Organism: Allium fistulosum; assembly: GCA_030737815.1. NCBI lineage: Eukaryota > Viridiplantae > Streptophyta > Magnoliopsida > Asparagales > Amaryllidaceae > Allium > Allium fistulosum. The sequence continues at coordinate 1,534,726,582 of CM060902.1, forward strand.
CTAATTGGTGAGACCCACATAGCCCAGCTGCTTCTACCCTGTTTTTGTCATTTCTGGGGTGCGAAGCTTAAGGCAATGTTTACCTTTCATAGCACACATTTCAATTTGAATGCCACATTTTCATTCCTCAATCACACAACTGATTCCTACAAACCTATAACTTCTGAGCTCGTACATCTCAGGAAAGAGTGTTAAGCTAAGAGAAGTTGCCTTCTCTGCTACCAAACAGATGATATGTTTATAGAGATCAACCAATGTGATCTCAAAATGCAACGTCAGACATTCGTCCATACAAGTGGTCTAGGAACATAACAAACCGAAGGAATTATCCTACCACATCCTGTCGGGGATCATCCTTAGGATTAGTAGCAAGCATCCCTTACATCGAAGATCAAAAGAAGATACTACTACCCTCACACACATATGTATGATATAGGAAATTTCCCCGGAGGGTCAGTGACAAGCAGCCCTTCATTCTATTTATTATCATTCCAGGTCTTCACTTTGAATATGTAAATTGGTTCGAAGTGGTTTTCGAATAAGAATTACTCAAATCCGAAGTCGGTTCCTTTGAACCAATCATCGATAAAAAGATGTTAGGTAAATAAGTGCTTATCATTTGATTAATTACTTTCTCTTTATCAAAAATATCTTTTAGAGATATATATCTTTAAACATTTCTTTCTGGTATATACAGAATCATTAAACCTCTCTTTAACTTTGGAAATACCAAATCATTTTCATAATTCATATTGGAAAATAGTATTGAATTAAAAAGGGTCGATAGAAATTATACTAAATCTACTCAATATCAATTTCCATATTCAACCTTTACTATCCGTCGAATAATGATGAAATCATCTTTTAAATTCACATGGATAGTACCAGTTTCCTCCTTGGAATTTAATATCAAGTGTAAGAAGATTATTTTATACAATCTAAGTTGTTTAAATTTGGAAAATCAAATCATTTTTTTATGCTTGTCTCGTTTTCGATATTTCGACCTTATTTATCCCTCACCTACAAAAAAGGCCAGGTGAGCTCGGGCATTGGTTGCTCTTGAATTTATCCTTAGTTTAAGCACCTTAAATCTGGATCTCATGAATAGAAAAATCCAGTCTACTCATCGGCTTTTAGAGCCAAGATTAAATCACTTTATTTTAACAATTTTTCTTTAAATCACTTATTTAAACTCCTTTAAAATAAATTATAAGACCTCCAAATTATCTTTAAAATACTTAATTATTTATTCAAAATATTTATAAAAGCATTGGGAATAAGTTTAAATCCATATTGCAAAAGTTATTAAAAGTGCTACAAAAAGTGCTGTGAATAGCACTTTTAAAGTTTACTTGAGCAAAACAACTTTTCTATAGTTCAGAAATCCATTTTTATAACTCAAATCTCTTTTAAAACATCATAAAAGATTTATATAATTTATTCCATATTTTTAAAGAATTAAAAATATCATTTTTAAAGAATTTGTCACTTTGGTTTCCGCATTGCCAAACCGCGACTCCGAATCCATCGGATAACGGATTTAACTTTCTACGCTGCGAAATCACGAACTGCCATTACGCGACGTGCCCATTTTAACTCAATTTTCATATTCTTTCCAAACTTTTTGAAACACTTTTAAACGTTTATAAAACATTTCAAAATAATTTTAAAACCATTTGAAAGAGGTTTAACAGTCTCATACACACCATTTCATTTACTAATGAAAGTGATTCCCTTTTTGATATTTGACGTGTATTAAACGTGAATCATTTCAACATTAAAATAAACATATAATCAACATCCAAACTTTATGATCAAACATAGCAAGCAACCATAGCAATCATATCACATCATCATCATCATCGTATATACGTATATATAAATATAGAATTTCTCACCATAATATTCACTCCTCCTCGATGCTTCCTAAAATCATTTCAATGGTATTTCTCTCTACAAATTTCACTCTGGAGCTACCCAAATCTCCTCCTTGACTTTTATTGGGCTCGGTTTCCTCTTGGAATGAGGTGATGCACGGCCAAATATGGACATGGGGTATCGCCGTGGGCTATAGGAGGTGTAGGATGGATTTTGAGCTTGTTTTGAGGAGGTAGCAACATAGTTTGCATATGTATATAATTTTGATATTTCTTTTCCATAACTTTGCTAACTTTTTGTAAGGCTTGTAAGCCATTAAAGAGGAGCTCTTGGAGCTTAAGAAGAAGGAAAAAGAAGTAGGAATGAAGTGTGGAAATATGAGAGTGGAGGGTGGTATTTATAGCGAAAAAGTTGTAAAAAAAATCATGATATTTTCATGAAACTTCACATCACCATTTCACCTCCTTTCCTCCATCCTCATTCACATTAGTACCCCTTACTCCCATGTGCTTCCATGTGTAAGCTCATGTGTGTGTCCTTGATGTGTAAGAGTTGACTTAAGGTTGCTTAAGTATTAAGGAGATAGAAAATATCTTAGATATTTTCATATGTATATGTATATGTATATATATATATATGTGTGTGTGTGTGTGTACATGTATATGTGTATGTTTATATATGTTAATGTGTGCATGTGACATGTATATATATGTACATGTATGTTGACAAGAGAATAAACAACGTTGCACCGACATTGAACAACTTCCGTTCGTTAAACCGTTGAAAATCAGAAAACCAATTCCCGGTCACATTTTCACTTATTAATTAAATTACATATAAATATAAAAAAAATTTGAAAAAAAATTTCTAATCACTATTAATTAATTAAACTAATCATAATTGAATTATAAAACCATATGAATCAATCATAATAATTATTTATAAAAGTTCTATTATATCGATAAAGCGATACTAATTTTCTTATATTTTCAAATCAAGTGTATCTCGTTATAAAACTATTATAAATGATTTATTATCACTTCATAACTAATTAAAATGAATTGCTAACATTTAAAAACAATTATTGGAATAATTATAATAATTATTAAATCATTAGATCTTAGTTTAAATTCATAAATCAATTATTAAATACGATGTCATTATTGATGATGTCAAAAATACATTTTATTCCCAAAAATAAAATAAATAATTTTATTTCATATTCTTATTAAAAAATAAAAATAAGTGTATCTATCCAGCTCCATCCGTGATGTTTTATGATTTTAGAGCTGTTTATTGATAACACGGTTTTCGGTCATTTTATCGATATTCCTTCAAAGTTTATATTTTCGTAAATACTTATATATAATAAGATTACCATTATTATTTATTGGTCAAGACAACATAATCTATTTTAAAAAGCTTATAGTTGAATATTTTAAAAATAAATATATTTTATCAAATTGATAAATTTGCAGGTCGTTATAGACCTTCCCCCTTAAAAGAATTTTGTCCTCGAAATTACAATGGAAAACTCAAAGGTGTTTGCGCAAAATATTTATTTTTAAACTTACACCTATACGATCTATATAGATTATCCATATGCAATATCTAATTCGATCTACTATTCTAATACACAACTTCACTTCCGAACTAGTATTGATCCCCCGATTCTATAGTGCGAACTCCGATCAGGCTTTCTAATCAGAATTTTAGTTTTCTTTGCATAGCTCTCAACTATGATAGAAAAATCAAGTGTCCGACCACAAACCCTCATCAATGTTCACTATCAATAATCGAGTGATAAATCCTTATTTGGGCTGGTGTGAACCCTTCAAAGTTCCATACTTGAATCTTAGATCAAAATCGTGCGATGAAATAATTTACATACCTCATATGTACCTTTATCTTCTTTCTAAAGAAACTATTTCAATTTTAACACTTAGAAAATAGTTCTACATGCTTAAATTTGTAATAAGTACATTTACTAATCTTTGACAAAAGCTTCATATTTATTCAAATACACTTTATTAGGTCGAATGTTGCGTAAAACATCGTCGCGACAACCCAAAAACACCAGTATAGGGATCCAATTAATTATACTAAGTATTAATTTTCGATGTTGAACTTAAATTATTTATTAGCTAAAAACGAAGCCCATCAAGTTGGGGTATTGTTACCTCTCAAACCTTGAATGTACGACATTGTTTAAAAATAGATATAAACTACCTAGCTCGAATCAAATATTGGATATGTATAAATCCGTGTACTATATAAAACCTCTCCTTCGGAAATCACATTCCAAAAAATATTTATTAGAACAATAAATGTTGAAATCAATGTTTTCATCACTTAGTACATTTTAAATCACTTTTTAAAGTCATTAATATTTTTTAAAAAATATCACTTTCAAAAAATTCCTTTAAAAGATTATTTTAACTTTTAAAATGTGAACATATTTTCTATATAAAATCCATACTTAAATCTCAACGCAAATCATTTCCATATTTATAAAACTATGTTTTTAAATTTTCTTTCTATTTTATGAAGCTTCTTCTTATAAAATCTCTCTATTTATAAAATCCCATTTATAAATCCATTTACAAAATATCAATTACAAATCCATTTTTAATATTTGTAAAACACTATTTATAAATTTATTACTTTATTTATAAAATATCACATTTATAAACTTTGCTCTTAATATATATACACACAGATACACACACACACACATACACACACACACACACATCACTTTATATAAAACGTTTAATTACTTTATATTAGATGACTTTTCTCCAATTTCTCTAAACTTTGCCAAAAAATTTCAAAACACCAGGATTTAAATTCTCAAAATCCCTTTTTACAAAACCTACCTTGCAAATACATCTTTTACCAAAATCATTAGATTTTCTTGTAAAACGCACTTTTATACAACATGCTCATTTATTATCTTATAAATTCACTAAGCTTAACCCAATATTATTATCAAACACCTTATAATCAAATCGAAAAACTAAATTCATGAAGTGTTTGTATTTATACTTTTTTGATTAATCAATGAAAATGACTGAATATTTCTTATTATCAACTTTCAAAATTCTTTGAAATTTTTTCTCAAAAACCTTTTTAGCTTAAAATCCTCGTTTCATAACCATTATTCAACTTATTAGGTTTTATTTATTATTTATCCCTTAATATTCTTAGCTTTATTTTTTAAACATCTTGTAGTCAAACTGTGACATTATAATAACAAGATGTTTATACTTAGATTTTACAAATCTTGATTAAAAATCATCCAAGTTATAATATATTTAACTATATATCCTTTTTAAAATATATTCCTTATATATAAAATATAATTCTAGGTAAAATAATTTCATTTATCATATTTTTCAAAAATCATTTTTATATATCATTAACAAATACACGCTCATATATATAATACTCTCAACTCATTCTAGGGTGTTACTAACCCTATCTCTAATGAGTTACTCATTCTAGGGTATTACTAACCCTATCTCTGATGGGACTTTACCCCAATCAGGTTTAGGTGTTCGCTCAACCACAGCTCGGATACCAAATGTAAAGACCTGTTTTTCAGTCCTTGGAAATCGACACTAATACATCATCGCTATTCTTATGCCGCAAATCCAAGCACTGAAGACCCGGTTCCTTAAGGGTAAAAAGAAAAAGAAGATAGAACAGAATCTTGCACGAATGGAATAACAAATATTATTTCATTATATAAAATCTTTACCGCAAAAACTTTAAATACATTTATCAAAGTTAAACATGGACATTTATAAATCTCTGTCCGTACAAATGTGGAATAAAATAGCACACAAGTGTGGTGGAAAAAGAGGTAATAGTCTATAGAAGAATATTCTAACTCCATGCTCCGAGCTCATCCAAATTACTCCAAACTAAACCTGACTACTAGGCTGCAAGGAAAAATAGGGCACCTAGAGTTTAAGGAAAGGGAAACAAACTCTGGGTCAGTCATGGGACTGGTGTGAGAAACTCAAAATATGAGTGTTTGAAAACAAAAGGTATCTCATAAGACCACGCCATACGTAAACACATAACGAGTTTTTACCTTATGATAACCAAAACATTTCTACGTGAAATACATTAATATTATTTCTAGTGAATTTCTTTGAAAATTGTTTTTCAAATAAACATATTAAAATAGCCGAAATTGTTACATTGGTTAAATTTGACGGCATAATAGGTTTACAACTAAGACTGAAGACACTTATTGGAGAACGTATTCCATATAATGACAAGGTAAGGGACTACCTTCCGTACAGTACACCTATAGAGGGATATACCTAGGGTCTAGATGTTGGGCGCCTAAACTAACATACGACCAGCCTACCACTTCCTTGATAGTACCGAATATGTCATCACCCGAGTCGTTCCAGACCTATCCGAGAGCTCTCTTAGCATACACAACATACTCGACATATATAGAGTAATCTAGAAAGGTGACGACATCTCCTAATGGGGTGACCGACACAGCCCTACTGCTTCTATCCTGTTTTTGTCATTTCCGAGGTGCGAGGCTTAAGGCAACGTTTATGTTTCATAGCACATATTTCACTTTGAATGCCACATTGCCATTCCACAATCACACAAATGATTTCTATAAACGTATAACTCCTAAGCTTGAACGTCTTAGGAAAGGGTGTTAAGCTAAGAGTAGTTGCCTTCTCCATCACCAAACAGATGATACGTTTATAGAGATCAATCAATGTGATCATGAAATGAAATGTCAAACATTCGTCCATACAAGTTGTCCAGGAACAGAACAAACCGAAGGAATTCTCCTACCACATCCTGTCGGGAATCATCCCTAGGATTGGTAGAGAGCAGCCTTTCATCAAAGATCAAAATAAGATGCTACTGCCACATATATATGATACGGGAAATTTCTCCCGAGGGTCAGTGATAAGCAGCCCTTCATTCTATTAATTATCATTCCAGGTCTTCACTTCGAATACATAAATTAGTTCGAAGTGGTTTTTGGATAAGAATCACTCAAATCCGACCCCAGTTCCATCGAACTTATCATCAATAAAAAGATAATAGGTAAATAGTGCTTATCTTTTGATTAATTACTTTCTCTTCATCAAAAGTATCTTTTAGAGACATATATCTTAAACATTTCATTTTGGTATATATAGAATCCTTAAACCTCTCTTTAACTTTTGAAATACTAAATCATTTTCATAATTCATATTGGAAAACTTTATCGAATTAAAAAAGGTCAATATAAATTATACCAATTCTACTCAACATCAATTTCTATATTGAACCTTCACTATCCGTCGAATAAAGGTGAAATCACCTTTTAAATTCACAAAGATAGTACAGGTTTCTTCATCGGAATTTAATACCAAGTGTAGAAAAATTATTTCTATCCAATCCAAGTTGTTTAAATTTGGAAACTTGAATCTTTTTTCTATACTCATCTCGTATTCGATAATTCGACCTTATTTATCGCTTACGTAGGAAAAAGGCCAGCTGAGCCAGGACACTGGTTACTCTTGAACATCTCCTTAGTTTAAGCACCTCACATTCAAATCTCAAGAATAGAAAAATCTAGTATACTCATCGGTTTTTAGAGCCAAGGTTAAATCACTTGATTTTAATGGTGTTTCTTTAAATCATTTATTTAAACTCCCTTAAAATAAATTATAAAACTTTCAAATTATCCTTCAACCACTTAACTATTTATTAAAACATATTTATAAAAACTTTGGGAAAGATTACTTAAGTTTAAAGCCATATTTCAAAAGTTATCAAAAGTGCTGAAAAAGGTACTACGAATAGTTCTTTTAAAGTTTGTTTGATCAAAACAACTTTTCTATCATTTAAAAATCCATTTTTATAGCTCAAATCTCTTTTAAAACATTTTAAAAGATTGTAGAATTTATTCCATATTTTTAAAGAATTAAAAATAGCATTTTAAAGAATTTGTCGCTTTGGTTTCCGCACTGCCAAACCGCGATATTTTAAAAACTTTTTTTGCTCATATTTCAAAATCTACTAAACGAAATCTCGATCTTTTTATTTTATTTGAAAATTATAATTATAGGTTCAGAAAATTCTTATTACAGAGAATTCCAACATCGAATCTATTGTATAAATGGATTTAATTTTCTACGGCGTGAAATTATGAACTGCCATTATGCATTGCGCCTATTTTAACTCAATTTTCATATTCTTTCCAAAAAAAATTGAAACACTTTTAAATGTTTATAAAACATTTATATATCATTTTAAACCATTTTAAAGCGGTTTAACAATCTCATACACAAACACTTCATTTATTAAAGGAAAGTGATTCCCTTTGTGATATTTGACGTGTATTAAGCGTGAATCATTTCAACATCAAAATAAACATATAATCAACATCCAAACTTGATGATCAAACATAGGAAATAACCATAGCAATCATATCACATCATTATCGTCATATATATATATATATATCAATATATAAATAAGGAGTTTCTTACCATAATATCCACTCCTCCTCGATGCTTCTTAAAATCATTTCGGTGGCATTTCTTTCCATAAATTTTACTCTGGAGCTCCCCGAATCTCCTTTTTGACACTTAGTGGGCTCGAACTCCTCTTGAAATGAGGTGATGCTCGGCCAAACATGGACATGGGGTATGGTTGTGGGTTATAGGAGGTGTAGAATGGAGTTTGAGCTTCTTTTGTGGAGTTAGCAACATAGTTTGCATATATATATATATATATATATAATTTTGATATTTCTTTGCCATAACTTTACTAACATTTTTCAAGGCTTGGAAACCATTAAAGAGGGGCTTTTGGAGCTTATGAAGAAGGGAAAAGAAGTAGGAATGAAGTGTGGAAATATGAGAGTGGCAGGTGGTATTTATAGGGAAAAAGTTGTAAAAAATATCATGATATTTTCATGGAACTTCACATCACCATTTCACCTCCTTCCCTCCATCATCACACACATTAGTACATCTTCCTCTTATGTGCTTCCATATGCAAGCTCATGTGTGTGTGTCCTTGGTGTGTAAGAGTTGACTTAAGGTTGCTTATGTATTAAGGAGATGGAAAATATCTTATTTTTTATTAGGTTTAGTTATTTTTATTTCATCAGTTGTAATCAGCTTTATCTTTGGATTATGTCCCAACCCATTTTACTATTAGTAATTTTTAAAATAAATTCCTTGCTACGAAGTTAATATTTCTTAAAATGACAATTGTTTCTCAATGCATTGGAATAGGTTTCCATAAACATTTTATGAATTTCCTTATATATGTAAAATAGATTTGGTTTTAGTTTACGAAACTTATATTCAAAGCACAAATTAGTCAATCAATATTGATCGGCCTCAAATCATTTAGGGTGGTTCACACAAGATCCCTCACAAACATTTGTTATGTATAGCTTTTTTGACGTACACAACATTCCAACTCCTTGACCTAGGATATATATGGCTTTCTTATTACTCTTATTTTGTATGATATCTTAAACTATGGTTTGGATAAACTTCATTTTAACCTTATGTAGCACTCTTAAGTACATGACCTTACAGAAGAAGTTAGCTCAACTTCACTCATTATCAAACATACTTTGCTCTACAAAGTATGATTCGATACATCATTATGTATCATAGGGAGGAGCGACTTTTGAGATTGAATCTTTATCCATTTAGGTACTTTTGGAAACCTTTCTAATATACTTACATATTCGATCAAATTGAAACATTTTATATTCTTTTGCACATTATATTATTTGCTTCCTTTTTTATTCCATGAACTTATCATGGATATGCTATGTGTGCATTAAATACACATATTCATGTCAGTGATAATTCTTCAGTGAATTTAATAAAGTATGTGGAACTCTTTTCGTATTATCAGACTTATGATTGCATGCATCTATATGTATCAATCCGACGAGTTCACTTACTCTTATTTCACTCCTACCGAGTGGGCATTTTTTCCTTAATCTTTGAGATAAAATTCACCGGTACCTATGATTTATAATCATATGATTAATGAATTATTTTTGGAAACTATAGCTTAGTCCATAATTCCAAAATAATTGTAAAATATTAGATAGTTCTGTATTTTTTAATGCATCGCTTTTTATTATGAAAACAAATACATCTGCTATTTTTATTTTATAAAGAATATTTATAACATTCATATTGAAATAAAACTATGTCTATTCTTAGTCAATACAAAAACAATTATTATTTCATAAACATCATTTTGTATGTTTGTGAAAATAATTTTCTGTGACTTGATGTGACCACTAAGAAGTATTATGTGGTATGCTTCCACTATTTCCACCATTACTATAATACATACGAAATACAAAGCTCCATTCAACACTTATAATGGGATTTTTTTATTTACTAGTAACTAGTTTATAATCAAAAGTTTTGGATCAAATATCTTATATTCAAAGAAATGACTTTTATAAAACAATTTTCAAGTACATTTAGAATAGAAATCACATTTCTCATTTCATATTATGTATCTATAGGTATTTTATACAATTCTCATTTCCAATGACATTTCGTGAAGCAGAAGTGACCATTCACTCTCTTTATCCCAACTGTGCCTTAAGTTATATCCACACTCGTACATTCCTTTCCTTTCCAAATGGTTGAACTATTCAAAAGGAAACTCTTACTACAAAATTATAATGAACTCTTTATAAAAAATGCACTCAATCAACCTTAGCATTTAAGGATATCGAATAAGTTGCACATTACATAAATTGATCAAATTGAATTTTCAGTGATCGAATTCTTAGATCCATATTGTAGCACTTGGCCTAGTATTATGTCTAACACAACAAGATCCTTACTGTAATCAATCATATTGAACATATTATCTGACACGATGATTTATTTTTTCACATCGCATGAACAAATATCATCGAGGTTTCGTATATTATGAATTGCGGCCGTTCACCATATAGCATTTATATGTGATTGAATATGGATCAAATATCCATATACTTTTATCGTTTCTAGAGTTCGAAACTCAAAGAAGACAATATGTATTCTAAGGAAAATGAACACGTAAATGACCAAGTTATGAACATATTTAGTAGTAGTATAATTAGGCGCTTCCATAGGGCTTGAATTGACAACATGAAAAATTTATTGGTAAATATATTTTATATGTCCATTTCAATCTTAGTTCAGTTCAGTTTTATAATTCAAGTAATAAACACTTTATCAATTATAGTAATTGCACAAATCTATTGATGTAGATGATTTTAACTTTACATACCATATGTACTTACAATATTAAAAAGGATAAATTTTACCATTTCATTTTTCTAATAAGGTTCCCACTAGACCTTTATGTTTCCTAAAACTCTAAGAGGAAACATATAAATCTTTGGACTTCTCTAGTGGGTGTTAGGACTCATCTGTCTTGGGATTCTAACATTGAGTTTGCTCGACAAATCATAGGCCCACAAATGATGGATATCATCTTATCTGTTGTATCATATACATTTCCTAACCTTGTGGTCTTTGTCTTAATCTTTACCTTGTGGAAAACATAACAAATAAAGATATATTTTCACTCGTACCTACTAATTCATGAAGGCCTAAGTATAGTAAATGTATTGAATTTGCTCAACAAATACAAATAGTTATCTTACCTCGTCTAGTCATGTATTAATAATACTACACATAACACATCTAGCTTATAACATCCATAGCTTGAGTTTTCTCACAACCAAGGAGTATGCAAGGAATTTAGTTATATATAAATGGTAGAGGACAACATTTATATTAAAAATTCATAATTTTTTATATATTTATTTGAGTGATATCGACTTATGAAATATTGTATTTCTTATGAAATACCCTCATGATTCAACTATGAGGCACATTTGAAATCATGGCATGCGTACTATATGCAAGTATTTATTCCTTAAATCTAATTATGGTTTTATATTGTTTCATCTTTTATTATGCATTCCTATTATATTAGTTTAGTTCTTGTATAACGTTTTATAATTTAATTAACTTATATAGTAATCTTATGTATAATTTTATATTAATTTTATTTATTAAATCTTATTTGATTAATAAATTAATTAACATTTTAATTAATTTTATTTTGTTCATTTTAAACATTTTGAATTGAATATGTATACTATATCATTTATAGTGGGCGCAGGTCGGTTTGGTGCGGTTTGGAGTCCAAACCGCTTCCGCACCGCATCAAATGGTTAATCAAAAATACAAACCATTATACTAATCTTTTAAACGGTTCGGTTTCAGTCCGGTTTGAATGTAATATGGTTCGGTTTCGGTCCGGTCCGGTTTGAACCCATATTAAATATGAAATAAGAGAATTACTTTCATCAACAATCAATTTACGAAGGCAACTGTGTGAAACTTTTACACTTAAAGGTTAAACACACAATGTTATACTGAAATGAAAGATTAGTTCTTAATTGTATGAATATTTCAATTTGACACTTACCTACAAGTGAGATTTTTTTGGTAGATTAACCAAACATCAACATTAATCAATGCATAACCATTAAGGAAATGACTACGATTATAATTAGCATTTATCCAAAAAAACGAGATGAAAAATATTATACCAGAACTATAGCTTCTTCCTTTATGATAGCGATTATTATTAATATAACAACAACATACGCTAAAAATAGAATGTACATCGTTAGAATCTAAAATAAGATAGGAGTTGTTTATATTTTTATCATAAGATTACTAATCTAAATTTTCGGTTCGGTCCGGTTTAATATGGTTGGTTCAATCGTCCAAACCACAACCGAACCGTATCGATGCGGGTCGGTCCGGTTTGGGGTATCTGCTTCAGTTAGAAGATTCGGTGCGGGTTTCCGCACCGTTTTTGCGGTCCATTGCGGGCGGTTTCCGTATAGCGGTGCGGTTTATGCCCACCTCTAATAGTCACTCATATGTATCCTATATATATATATATGTATGTATGTATGTATGTATTATATTATTTATTAACTAAAATTTATTAATTTATTTAATTAAAACAATTTTAATTAGTTATAGTTAGTTTTAGAAATTATGTATATCACCTTAACATTTTAAGATAATGTTAGATACATCAATATATACATTATTAAATCTAATTAATTAATTTTTAATTTACCTAATTGGTTAATAATAATTTTTGAAAAATAATTTTTTATTTTTCGTAACAATTTTTTTGATAGCTAGATTGATACTTATTTTCAAGCAGAACACTCATTATGATGTCTCAAAGGCTCGAATCCATGGACTATGAAGCCTTTGTCTAAAGCATCATACCTCTAACCACTTGAGCTAGATGTCCATAGCAATTTTGAAAATCATTTCACAAAATTTATAAAAAAATTCTTATTTTAAATTTAACCTTCTAAATTTAAAGCATTAATTTTAATTATAAAATTTAAAATTTAGCCCAAGGCCCAAATCAATTTGGGCCTTTATACTAGGGATAACCTTTGGGCATGCTTCACTGTTCGAGCTAAGCCAGTAGTATTATTATAAGGCATGATACTTGATTACCCAAATCCAGTTTAGATACAACTTTCCTAGACACCTTACTGAATGGGTATGCTTTAATAAGTTAACACTAATATTGTTAATTTAGACAACATAGGCTATTTGTAATGACCCGAAATTTTGATCGTTCGGGTTTGAATGTTTAATTTATTTTAAAGGTTGAATTTGAAATATTAATTAATTTTGAATAGGGAGATTTATGTTGAATTAGTATAATAGTTTAAAATTTATCAAATATATTGATTTAACGAATTGGGTAAATATGTGAATCTGGTGTTAAATGTGAATGGAAATGGGGTCGAAAGTTGATTTAAAACTCTATTTGATTTTTAGTGATGATAGTGGACTTTTGAATGGAATTAAAAATCGATAAGTTAAAATTTGGAATTTTATATATTAATTTAATGGTGAAATTAATATATAGTAATAGTGTAAATAATTGAACTTTGATTTATTATGAATCAGAATGATTTCTAATATGAATATAAATTCTATTTGATTTATAATTGAGTTGGTAAGTTTTTAAAATGGAAATTTCAAGCAATTTTGTCGATTTTGGAAATCGCTCGATTTAATCGACGCGTTAAAATAGCCTTCCGGGGCACAATCTCGGAATTCGACGAAATCAGTTCCATTGGATCCATAATAGTTTATTTTTCTCGGATTTCAAATTACGTAGCATTTGGTGTTACCGTTTGGTCGTACGGGGTATAAACGCGTTGAATTAAATATCGAAAATTTAATATTTCAATTCGATTCGAAAAGCTATCTTCCACATACGATCGAATTAAACCCCGAAACATGTTCCATTATGTTCGGAATAGGGGTAAAATATTACAAACGCCAGACGACACTTTTAGATTAGAGTTCGTCCGGGAAAGCATGTAATTTATGAAAATAATATTAAAATAATATATATATATGCCTATATATACTATGGGGAGCAGTAAACCCTAGCAACATTTGCAACCACCGTTCTTTTATTTTCAATTACCGAAACCCTCCCAACCTTCTCCCCTCGATCTCCGTTAATCCATTCAATATCAAGCCACGTCTCCAACATAAAAAAGGTAGAGGGCAGTGAGATCTACACATCCAATGGTGGAATTTTGTTATCGTCGTCGTTTGGAGGAAATTTTAGGCCACGTTCACCTTAGGTTTGAATGTGTTTTTACAGGCTATGGTATAGCCGAGCTCGTCGCCGTTCAAGGGAGGGGTGCACGGGGCTATGGTTTGAATTTGAAAATATTTAAAAAAAAATATTTTTGAAGTAAAATATTTATATAGAGTTTTGGATTAATTAATTGGATAAAATAAATGGTTTTTGAAATTGTACTTAACTATTTTCGGATGTTGTAAATAGGGATTTTGGAATAATGTGTATAAAGGATTCTAAATAATAATTCTTAAGTGATATTTATTTAAATAGAAAAGGTTTTAAAAATTCGAGATTTTAAATAGATTGGAGAATAAAAAGGGGATTTGCGAAATTGGAACGTAAATTAGTTGGTGATAAAATCGAGAGGGATCTATATATGTTAGACTGGCTATATTGGAATTGAAAAAGATATTTTTCCGAGACGTTAAGTTTGTTTTAAAAAGAAGGATTTTTAATTATTAACTAAGTAATTTAAAGGGTTTTAGAATATTTCAGAAAATTAATTATTTAGTTGTTTTAATTATTTAGAGTCTATTTAATTATTAATTAAGTTAGTTATAATGAGTTGATATGAAGTTAATTGTTATTTAAGAATTAATTAGTATTATTATTTTAAAAAAAGATAAACTATTCAATATTTATATTTTAAATAATAACTTTTATTTAAGAGTATTGCCTAAAGTTTAACTTGAAAAATTATTATAGTAATTTCATAAGTATTATTTGAAAAAATTTAAATAAAGTTTTCGGGAAGTAATGGTATACTCGCATAGCGAAATCGGAGGCAGTGAGTGCCTGCAGTTATGTTTGGATTTCTCTGGGATAGAGACGTAACCATTGAGCTGTGAATCCATGGTTTGATACTGCAGTGGTACTTTCTAGATTATTTTAAATGTTTCCAAATATCTTTGAAAAGAATAGACTGTGAATATACTAAATTCGGTAAGAAAGTATATATATTTGGATAAAGAGATTTGAGTGATTGAAATTTAAATTGAATAAGACTTAGTGTTTTTCAGTGGAAAATGGAATCTGTGATTGTATGGTTGTTATTTGATAGTTAAATAACTGACTATCAAATCTGGACCCAAAATATAACTTTGGGAATATCTAGGAGAAATATAGAAATTATATGGTACAGTTACCGTTCGAGGTGTTATACTATACGTATAAACTCGTTTTGTTCTTCTAGGACTCTGATAAGGAAATCCGTCCACTAACGGTTAGGAGGTAATCTCCGATCTTATCTTCGTCTATTTATTTCCTAAAGAACCGGGGTTGAGTTTACCGAAAAATATCGAACGTTGTTGTCGAAGAGACTGGGATCGGATAAGTTATCTGAAAACCACTTTGATCCAACGAGTACGTTTTTGAAAGGAAAACAAGAGCATGGAGTTGAAGATGGAGCAGTGAAGTGTAAGGGGTAATCGCTACTAATCCCGAGGATGTTTTTTCCAAAATGGATGTAGTAGGAGTAGTGCCTTCAGTTCCGTTTGAACCCAGAGATGACTTATATGGATGAATGCTATCAGTACATTGTCATTGGAGGACAATGAGCATTCTAAGTGGAAATTCCTTAAAAAGGTAATCGTAGCCTCTAGCCTTATCGACCGGGAATGACTGAAAAGCAGGGGAGATGCAGCAAGGCTAAGTGGGTCGCATCCAATTAGGTTATGTTTATCACCTTTCTAGATACCCTCGGATATTACTTTATTTCTAGGATACATGGAAGGAGCTCGGAAAAGAGTGGGAACAGCCAAGGTGATAGCATATTCGGTCTATCCAGGTTAGGGATAGTCCGGTCTTGTGTTGCAGGGGATCCCGGCATGGTCCTCGATACATTGTTTCTAGACGTGTACTATGACAGGTGATACCCCAGTACCTAATCATTCGTATGGAATCCATTCTCCAATACGTGCCTTTACGGTTTTGGTTGTAGATCCTAGTATGCTAGAATTTAATCAATGTAACGATTTCGGCTATTTGAATAAGTATTTGTACTTAGACGCTATTATAATATCAGAGGATTTGATATGAAATGTCTTGGTTATCGTAAGGTAAAAACCCGTCGTGTTTATGAGTGGCGTGATCTTACGAGGTGTAACGACCTAGTATTTTGGACCATTCAAATCGACAATAAATCCACACATGCCGGACTTGAATAATTCAAAACAATGGATTGTAAATAAAATTTGGCAAAACTCGGTATATACAGTAAATAAATAATCACAGAATCACAAACACAGAGTAATATAACAATAATGCAGTGGAAACAAAAGAATAATAGTTCATGAAGCTACTATAAATATATAATAGAGTTAAACAAGATACAACAGAAGTCTCGAATACATAGATGTCTCAATACAATAGTCAAATACAAGATCTGAATACATCACTGGAATCAACTAAATAACTAATAGCAGAATCGATAGATAGCTGGGTCTCCAAGCGAAGCTCCAACTCCAAAGATGAGTCTTAAATGCTGTATCACTCAGTCTGACCTGAGCGTAAAGCAAAACACAAAACACTCGAGTCAGGATGAACATTCTTATATCAATAAATCCAACTCAAGTGAAATATCAACTAAAATACAAATGTAACAACCCACATATTTTACGATTGTGTATTTAAATATTTTAT
This sequence comes from Allium fistulosum, assembly GCA_030737815.1. Taxonomy (NCBI): domain Eukaryota; kingdom Viridiplantae; phylum Streptophyta; class Magnoliopsida; order Asparagales; family Amaryllidaceae; genus Allium; species Allium fistulosum. The sequence goes on from CM060902.1 coordinate 1,534,743,847, forward strand.
TTAAATATAGCATCGTTAGTCGGATTAAAGTCTGAAATGTCACTTTTTGCAAACGGTCGAATTGGGACTCGAGACTACTTCCATTGAGTCCAAAATGGCGTTTGTGACTGTTTTGAGTATAAGCTTCGATATGTTTGGAGTTGAGTAAAATTTGGATGTTTTCATTTAGGGCTTTGGGTTTGGGTTTTAGCCCACTAACCCAACTTAACACCCTAGCTCAGTCCACCTCTCCTCTTCACTTCATTCTTATTTTCCTTACATCCAAGCTTCAGCAAAAATGGGGAGGGGAATGGGAAATTAAAATTCAAAACCCTAGTTTCCTTTTGCAAGCTCAATTCTTGGTCCAAAATCAAAGAGAAGCTTAGGTAAGCCTTCTCTTCACCTTCTCCATCTATCTCTCCCCAATTTCAGAAAATTTCTAAACCCTAATTTAGGAAATACTTGTTTTGATCTTAGATTGAAGCTTGTAGAGTTGAAGTGAAGAGTGGTTGATCTTTTCCTTGTGTTTGAGCTTCTTATCATTGTGTTTGGGTTTAAAAGGTGATTTTTTGAACTCACATCTACGTCTATAGCTTTCGTTGTTGTTAGGTATGAATTCCTAACATCTATTCATATTCATTTGCTTTTGATTTGGATTGATATGGTGAATTCTCCGAATTTTGGTGTTTTGGAGACAAAATCTTTAAAGATCCTATTGTGGATATTTGGACATGTGTTTGGGGTGTATTGAAGAGCCTATAAGACTGGCTTGTCGCTTGGCGTAATCCCTTAGTCTTCGTTGCTCATCTGATTGCTTCCGATACGTTTTGGCCATCATGGCCTAGGCAAAGTATTGCCCAGACCAGGTCTTCAGACATCTGAAATGCAAGTTCAGACGTCTGGTTTTAAACCTGGAACAAAAATATATGCGGCAGAATTTATAAAAAATTGCAGAAAACAGAATATGACGTCTGAAACATCCGTTCAGACGTTTGAAACACCTTGTCAGACGTCTGATACCACTTTTCAGACGTCTGAAGCAACATGTCAGACGTTTGAAGCCACCCTCCAGACGTCTGGAATGTTTCTAAATTTCCAGTAAATAAATCTAGATGTTTGGATTTTAAATCAGACGTCTGGAATTGCCTATTTTTGCCTATTTGCCTATTTTTGAGTGAATTTCCATTTCTAATCGATTCTTGTCGATCCAATTAGTTATTATCGCATTTTTGACTTTGATGATTCTTTTTAGATTTCATACACGGGTTTTTATAAAACGATCTTTTCAAATTATATTAAAAGCTCGTTTCTCCAATTTATAATTTCTATTTAAAACACACACACAATTTTGCACTTCGAATGAAGAGGGAGGATAATTAAATGATTAGATAAAATGCGTGCTATGAACACGTGCATTCATCTTTTCAGTTAATTCCTAATCTATTCATTTGACCGTTTTGACCTTTGGGTCTATTTACCGATGAGATTAGGTGAACTTTGTACTGCTTTGAGTGTGAAATTGACTAACGGTTAGTAAACCGTTTAATGCAAACGTGGGGTATGGGACTCACGTTAACATTTTCCGGGTTCCTTTCTGAGAGTTGTGACACATTCCGCCGGACAGTGGTGTCCAGTACCGCCACTACGGTTCGTTGCCTTTTGGCATTGCCTTCAGGTGTTGCCCTATAGTATCGCTTTTGGAGTTGGTCATTCGCCACCGCTCAAGTGATATTTGGGTTTATTGCCCTGTAGTATCGCTTTTGGAGTGGGTCATTCGTCACCGCTCAAGTGATATTTGGTTTGTGCCTTCGGGCGTGTGGATCCTTGTTATACAGTACTGAGCTCGAGCATCTTTTGTTTCTTGGACAATTATATTTCCCTAGTGTATCGTCTTTCGGGGTAGGTCCTTTGAACCACATGATATTAGTGATTACCTTGTGGAAACTTGAGTACCTTTGTTGGTATTTGTTATTTGCCTTTTGGCTTGTTTGGGATATGATATCCTTTGTTATTTGAGTTGCCTATGATATGAGGCTTGTTTTGATTCATCTTATGTTAGATGATTTGGATATCTCTTTTGGAGATAATTGTGGTACTTTATGATCTTGTATGTTCATTATCATTTAGTTTATCTAACTGATTTGTTTAGCCAGACTGACTCATGTATTTTATACTCGGGTCAGACCGAGATGTTTCAGGTTAGGTACTTTGGACTTTGCCTCTTTTGCTTCCGCATGGACTATTCCGCTAGCTCCTTTTTGTTATAGCTTTTTGTGCATTCCTTTTTGGCTATAATCTCTGATATGTATTCTATTGACTCGCATATATATTGTGGCTTGCTTTACCACTTGACATGTATCATTTTGTAAACTCTATGGTGTATCTGTATATGTGAGAATGTATGTGATGATCTTTTGTTCTATGATGTGTATTACATTTGAGTTGTTATATTTATTCCGATAGATCCTTCAGCCACCTATGGCTTTGTATTAAGTATTTATTGGATATGTCGATCCAATTAAGTAAAAAGTGGCATTTGTCGGCGTATTCAATAGATATTTAAGACAAGGTTATAGATGGTCGCTCCTAACCAGCTCTATTCTCCGCATTAGCAGATGGTGTTACCTTGTAATACTCTTAGGTAATGTGGGTCTCGGAGTGGGGCGTTACTCAAAGGATGTTGGGGATAACCATCCTCTAAGGATCCGTTAAACTATCTACTATGTAGTAATATACGCTATTATAATAATGTCTAATAGTAAAATAAACTTACTTTTAAATAGCGTTAAGGGGTTACCCATATAGCCCTTAACACATAATAGTGCCAATAGTCTATACAGTACCTGCATACCTCGAGAGGCTACGAGAAGATACTCCATAGGTACGACACAAATAGAAACTCGTAGTAAAGCTCGATATGGTAGGTGACACGGCACAACTAGGCAATGCCAGGGTAGATATACCAATTACGCATCCGGGCTGGTAGAAACGCATAGCAGCCACTACCGCCCACCTCGGAACACACTCCCAATCAAAATCGAAGGGTGGCCACCAAATCAATCACAAAGTAATAGAATGGTATCAAAGAAATGCATCCGATCAGAGGTGCTACCTCATTGGCCCGTCAATCGCTCCTGTTTTAGCCACCTTATGCCAACTCACGGGAGTCGGGTCCACGTTCATACCTCAATCGGAATCGTCGCCACCATCCTACTTCATTCTGGAATCTCCACCGCGTACACAGTTGTTAAAGTGGTTTTCGATATCGACAGAGAGTATGCCCATATCCGATCCCGGTCTCTTTAACAACCAAACGTTATTATAACACCGCGGTCATTTCAAAATAGTTTATACATAAAAACCAAAATGTCATTTCCATTTCAAAAACCAAATTAATACGATATCATTTCCATTTCAAATATATCCATTTCCAAAAATCACATCACTTTCCAAAGTTATAACACTTTCGAAATCATAGTTTTTTAAAATCAAAACACTTTGGAAATCACAGCTTTAAAATTATAGCATTTTGGAAATCATAACACTTTGAAATTATAGCATTTTGGAAATCATAACACTTTCCTCTTAAATAGTTTAGATATTAAAATTAGTATATATAATAAAATAGTTTATAAATAAAATAGTTTATATAAATAGTTATAAGTTAAAATAGTTTAAAATAAAATAATTTATATTAAAAATGGTTTATATTAAAATAGTTTATATTAAAATAATTTATAAAATAAAATATCAATAGTCTTAAATATAATTTTAAAATACTTTATAAAATAGAATAGTTTCCTCGACTTTCACAAATCGATTCAAATCAATCCGAATTCCAAATTCAAATTTTAATCAAATCTAAATCATAAATTTCAATTCTAATTCAATTAAACATTTTCAAGATATATCGATTTCAAATACTGATTTGAACCACAAATAAACCATTTCAATTTCTATATATTTCAAAGCTTCAAATATTCCACATTCCAAAACTAAATTCGATAATTTTATATATATATATATATATATATCAATTCACTTTTCTATTATTTAGTTTTGAAATATTTACTTAATTATTTCAATACCATTTGAATACAACTTCAATTTACAAAATATCTCATTTAAATATATATAAGTTTAAAATATCCATTTAAGTCACCTTTAATCAAATTTCAAGCTGTAAAACACTTCTTTAAAATTTCAAATTCAATACATTTCAAATCAAACTTATTTAAGTATAATTCTTAAATAAATATAATTTCAAATCAATTTCAAATTTATCTTTACAACCCGAATCATTACAAACTCTATATTCGAAAATATAAATTTTAAATAAATGCTTAAACATATTATATATCAACTTTATTAAATCAACTTTAATAAATCTTTAAAATCAATATTTATCAAAACCATATATTTCTTTTCAAAACCATAGAAATCATTTTCAAAATATTTATATATAGATCAACGGTGTCTGTATAAAAGTTTCTACCCTATGGTCAAGTGATACGGATATTTATCATTTCAATCCGCAATTTAAATATATATACATGTATATATCATTTCAACCCGTAATCCCAAATTCAATTTAATGAAAATCGCTTGGGTCTATCATTTCAACCCATAACGATATTCTCCTATTCTACAGATCGTTCGGGTATGTATCATTTCAACCCATAGTGAATTCTATACTACAGGGAACTTGCAGAGTGATAACAGATATGAAAATAATATAACAGGCATATATCATCAATAAATAACAGATAATGGTGTCATATGTCACAGGTGAATAGATACAGATAACAGTGTATATATCAATGTAAATATCTAACAACAGCATATTTCAATTGTCGTTTCAATTGAAATCAAATTTAATAAATATAAGAACATTAATCGTGAGTGATTGCTCACCTTCTGAGGCTAGAAAGAAACAATGGGATGAGTTAAGGATCCAAGCACAGATTCCAAAGAAAAGTGAGATGGGCACGAATTTTGTAACGACCCATAAATTTTCAATTATTAAAGTTGTCAATTTAATAAGATTTTGGTAAATAAATTTGGAAGAAATAAAAACTTCGTAATTTAATAATGAAATGAATGCCAAAATGAAATGTAACAATGTATTTAAAAACTAATTACTAACAATTGAAATGAAATTACAATTTATTGAAGTATTGTAAATTGTTATACTTGGCTATAAATTTATGTAAGAAAACAAATGCAAACATTAAAATTTATAAATGATTTAGTATGAAATAAATGACCACTAGATAAAGATTAGATATATAAAAATGGTAACATATGTTTGTGAACAATGAATTCAAAAAGGGTGATTAAAAGTTATAGTAACGGTTGTAAGTTACTATTTAATTGGTCTATTAATTAAATTTAAATGTTAGATTTGGGGTATAAAACTGAATATAAGTGAATAAATGTAAGTGTGGTATGAATAAATGAATTTGTATATAGTTTATGGTTATTGTATGAATTAAACATTTTGTAAGCAATTATGATAATTAGTGGACATATTAAACTTGAATGTAATATAAAGATAATGATAACATTTATTGCAAGTTGCATTCTATTTAAGCCATAAAATGAATTGGAAATTAATTACATTTAAATGTAAGTAAATGTTCATTAACTTGGGATAGGATAGTAATTGTAAAATGTGAATGTAATGAAATAAATGGAAATGCATATTTTATTCATAAGATAATATAAAAGAATGAAACCTATCTGAATGAATTAATAGAGTATTAAATCCTAATAAATGTATACATTTAACACATTCAATATAATTGAGAACAAATGTTAATACAAAGGAAAGATGGATATTTGTATATATATTAATGTAATGAAATTTGTAGAGTGGTATAGACTTAATAAATGGATTAGAATTGAATCAAATCAGTTTGTTTGAAATTTATTTATAACTTATGGGAATTCAATTTCATAACAAATAGATTTATGGCAAGAGAATGAAATTAATTACTTTGCTAATTGAAATTTGGATGAATTGGGAAGTTATTAATGTATTAGTATCTAAACCAATGTTAATATGGATTTTATGGGAATTTAAACTTATACTTTTAATTTAGATAAAAATACAGTGTTTGCACGCAATGACTTTCTATATTATTTTTTTCTTCTATTTCCCTATGTTTGTTTCTCTAATTTTTATTTTCTATTTTATTTGTATAAACTTTGAATATATTCATTTGATCTTTGATTGATTTTTCTTTGAATAATAGCTTAGGAATTTCAAGAGATATAGGTTACCTGTTTTGTATATTTATTGCCTTTTCATTGCATGCAAACAAAGGAAAAAATATACAAGATTCTTCCTCCTTAAATTGTGTCTTTTTAATTTCTTGCCTTTTTTTACCTACCCACTTTATTTCAAACCCTAGCCATTCACCTATTCTAGCCGTGTATTCCCTTATCAAATCAAGCACATAATATTCTCATTATCTCATTTCCTCATTTCCATTTGCATTTAAGAATAAATTATATGTATATGTTTCTCTCTCTTTAATTATTGCCTTTTTGTTTTCCTATCATTTACTCATATATAGCCGTTCATTCTTTTTGTAAACCCTAGCAGCCATCTAGTTTTGCAATCCACGTGAATAACTTCTCATCTCAAAGTCATTTGCGAATTTTTTTTTACAGAAAACTATGGCTTCCTTCTCTTCCTCCTTTCCATTTCTCTTTTGTTTCTCCTTTGTTTCATTGCTATTGCTTGGCCTCCACCATAATTCCGACCTCATCCCATCATCCCCCCTCCTCACCACCATCCAAGGCCGTGACCAACATGAAGATAACATCACCAAAACTTTGACCAAACCAAGCCATGTATTGATCACCTTGCTTTGAGTTATCAAGGTTATGTCATTTTTATTTCCTACCTTTTCATTGTTGTAATCTCTATTCTTTGTATTGAATCATGTTATTATGTTTGGGATATTTGTTTGCTTTATTTTGTTATGTACAAGATGTGGATTTTGGGCTCTCTTTTCACTTAAGTTTGCATCTTGCTTTGTTTTATCAAAAGGTTATGTCCCTTTGATCCATATTGTTCATTGTTTGATTCATAATCTTGTATGTTGAATTATACACTTATGTTTGTGTAATTGTTTGTATACAAGATTTGGATCTGACTCTTCATCCACTCAAAAGAATATTGTCGTGCCTTTTCGTGCTTTGCGGAGTTTAGATTTGGGTTTGAATTTCAATTCTAGCTTTTAAAAGGTGAGTTATTCACTCTAGACATACGTACTTTTATAATTGTGAATTGATGACAAGTTAATTGTATAAAATAATGTGTTATGTTCATACATGCCTGTGATATATTTATATGATGTTAAATACTGTTTATATGCCTGTTATATCATCTGTTATAATATTATTTGTATACTGTTATTTATTTCCTGCTTATCATCACTACAAGTTCCCTATCACTATGGGTTGAAGTGATACATACCCGAACGGACTTTAGAATAGGGAAAAATTGTTATGGGCTGAAATGATAGGCCTGAGCGATTTTTATTTATTTTATTTTACTTGGGATTGCGGGTTTGAAATGATAGAACCCGGATTTTTCTTTGTAAATTACGGATTGAAATGATATATTATCCGTATCACTTGACCTAGGTTAGAAAATATTATACAGACCCGTGGTTATTTTATATATTTTTTTTGGAAGTTTTAAGTATTTTGAAAATGTAAATTTTGATATTTTAATTTAAATTTGGTTTTTAAAATGATTTAATAAAGTGAAAAATGATTTTCTATGTATTAAAAATGTTAAATAAATGAATGGAAATTTGTGATTGGAAATATAACCGAATTTGAAAATATGTGATATTGATTAAGACAATAAATGCTTTTTATTGTGAAAATAAAATGTAAGTTAAAATATACATTTGACATGTAATTTTAATTAATGGGATATTGATTAAGACAATAAATGCTCTTTATTATGAAAATAAAATGTATGTTAAAAATGAACATTTGACATGTAATTTTAATTAATGTGATATTGATTAAGACAATAAATGTTCTTTATTGTGAAAATAAAATGTAAGTTAAAAATGAACATTTGACATGTAATTTTAATTAATGGGATATTGATTAAGACAATAAATGCTCTTTATTGTGAAAATAAAATGTAAGTTAAAAATGAACATTTGACATGTAATTTTTAATTAATGGGATATTGATTAAGACAATAAATGCTCTTTATTGTGAAAATAAAATGTAAGTTAAAAATGAACATTTGACATGAAATTTTAATTAATGGGATATTGATTAAGACAATAAATGCTCTTTATTGTGAAAATAAAATGTAAGTTAAAAATGAACATTTGACATGTAATTTTAGTTAATGTAATAATGATTAAAACAATAAATGTTCCTTACTGTAATAATGAAATGCAAGTTAATAATATACTTTAACTTAACATAAGGAATTTTAACTTTAAATGGGAAATTACAATAATTAAGTTTATTTAACTTAAAAGCATGGTTTATTTAATATCCAAATGAATTAATTAGTGTAATAAAATAGAAGTAATAAAATAACTATGGTAAAAATTGTAAGTATATAAACATTTGGATTATATAAAATGGTAAAGTGGAAAGTATTACATTCCAGAATGCTATGATTTCTTAAATATTACATTTCAAAAACGCTATGATCCCTTAAGGTTACATTTCCAACTTGCTATGATTTCTTAAGTATCACTTTTCCAAAATGCTATGATGACCTAAGGTTTTTTTTTTCAAAATGTCATTATTTTTAAAATGTAATGTTTCAAATTGCTATGGTTATAAAAGTTACATTTTAGAGTGCTATTAGTTTTAAATTATTATAGTTTCACGGTGTTATAATTAAATTGTTTAATTTTGGAAGTGGATATGATAATTTGGTTTTGAAAGTATATACTATTTTAAAATAAAGGATATGATTTGAAATAGATATGATAATTTGGTTTTGAAAGTATATACTATTTTAAAATAAAGGATATGGTTTGAAATAGATATGATAATTTGGTTTTGAAAGTATATACTATTTTAAAATAAAGGATATGGTTTGAAATAGATATGATATTTTGGTTTTGAAAGTATATACTGTTTTGAAAATAATTATCCATGGGTTATAATAACGATTGGTTGTTAAAGAGACCAGGATCAAATATGGACACACTCTCTGTCAATACCGAAAACCACTTTGACAACTATGTACGCGGTGGAGTTTCCAGAATGAAGTAGGATGGTGGCGCCGATCCTAAGGTATATACGTGGACCCAACTCCCGTGAGTTGGCATAAGGTGGCTAAAACAGGAGCGATCGACGGGCCAATGAGGTAGCACCTCTGATCGGACACACTTCTTCGATACCATTCTATTACTTTGTGATTGATTGGGTGCACCCCTTGATTTGGGAGTGATGTTCAAGGTGGGCGGTAGTGGCTACTATGCGTCACCACCAGTCCGGATGCGTAATTGGTATATCTACCCTGTTATTGCCTTGTGTGCCGTGTCACCTACCATATCGAGCTTTACTACGAGTTGTGATTTCTTCCGTAGCCCGTGGAGTATCGAGGTTAGCCCCCATTTTGGGAGTATGCTAATACTGGATAGACTACTGGGACTATTACGTGTTAAGGGCTATATGGGTAACCCCTTGACCCTATTAAAAAGTATGTTTATTTTATATTAGACATTATTATAATAGCGAATATTACTATATAGTAGATAGTTTAACGGATCCTTAAAGAATGGGCGATCCCAAGCATTCTTTGAGTTACTTGTACCTTTATTACAGTTCACTTGAGTTGGTTTACATTGTATAAGTATGTATGATCTGACTCGAGTGTTTTGTGTTTTGCTTTATGCTCGGGTCAGACTGAGTGATACAGCTAGAGACTCACCTTTGGAGTTGGAGTTTCGCTTTGAAGAACCAGATATATATTCATTTTGTTATCCAGCTGATTCCAGTTGTATTCTGAGTTGTACCTAATTTCATACTGTTACTCCTATTGTAACTTGGTATTCCTATTATATCTTACTTACCTCTGATGTATTTATATAGTAGCTTCATGAACTACTATTTCTTTATTTCCGATGCATTATATTACTCTGTGTCTGTGATCTGTGATTATTTATTTACTGTATATAATGAGTTTGCCAAATATAAATTAACAATTCGGTATTTTGAATTATTCAAGTCAGACATGTGTGGTTTTATTGTCGATTTGAATGGTCCAAAATAGCGGGTCGTTACAAATTTGATAGACAAAGCTGATAGATAGGAATTGATAGAAACAAATCGGATTAGTTTGACATAAACTGAAGATATATACATTATTATTATAATTTCAATATTTTAATTTGAGACAAATATAAAAATAATATAAAAATTTCAAAAATCAATATTTAATACATAAATAAGCTTATATATATAATAAGGATCAAAATATTTATATTCTATTCCTCAAAATTTTCTATATATATATATATTTCTAACAATCGAAATATCAATATATAGTTTAAGAATCAACATCCCTATATACTCATGCTCACATTATTAAATATAAACCTATATTTAACTGTATTCATTATTATATTTAGAATCAATACTAAGGTATATATATTCAAAAATCAATCTAAATATTTTTCAGATTTATTTTTAATTCAATCCCATAAACTAAAGTTTTCGTATATAAATTTGAAAAAGCCAACAAATGTATACTAATTGTAAAGTACAGGAATCGGTTCTTAAACCCAGTAGTATAATATATACAGTACTCCTTATAAACTTGAACACGTAATATAACTTGTATAACTTATAATTTATAACAACAGACCACACACTCTTTTACATGCTGATATAAAACTATATATATAGGTAAACATATAATAGATAATAAAATATGAGCTATACATACTAATTGTATAAATATATAAAACTAACATACATATACTTTATAAAATATGACATATATAACTAACATTTATTCACACCAGAAACATTTTATACTCATATATACTTATACATATATATAAAGTAATACCCTAAACATGACTGTCATTTCAAAACTAACGTACATACAGCAAGTTATATTACTATATATATATATATATATTAGATGTACGCATATGCATAGTGTATAAATATAAATCAAAACACTGATATATATAACATCGTATTTATATTATTAAACAGTTCCAACATACTACAAAGCCTCAGAGTATACAATATATATAAATACTAAGTATGCTTACATATTATTAACTAATATATATATATATATATATATATACTATCTTGAAAACATTATACTGTAACTTACTAGTATACGACTAATTTATATACAATTTCTGAACTTATGTATATACTACAATAGATTAAATATCTCCACTATAACTGTATATGCTAACTGAGATATATCAATTACAAATCTGAGAATACACTAAACTTCTATATTGCCCTTGAAATAAAAATTTGTGAAATAAAACTTTTATAACTAGCAGGTTATAAAATTTGTATACAAGCACATATACTCACATCTGTTTGTGAAACATAAATAAATATATACCTGAGAGAAGAGAGAAGATAGAACACTCGGTTGGAACTATGCATGCACACATGCACGGCATAGAAGAGGAAATCGGTGAGGTGAAGAGAGCTTCACGCGGAGGTGGGAAGAAAGGAAAAGAAAAAAAATAGCAAAGTCAATATGGAGCCTGGAAGATAGATGGATGAACGGAAGATTAACCTCAAGCAAGAAATGAAGAGGCAAACGCAGGCTTTTATTAAACGTAGAAGATGAGCAGGTTTTAACATGCGAACCGATATATGTAAACCAACAAAATTTATTTTGAAACCCGCCACTATAAAATAGGTGGAATGGCAAACATTAAATAATAAATTCTGGAATAACAGGCTAGAGGTTATCAAGCTCAACCCGATGGATAATGAGTGGTCACCCGAAGTGCAAAACTCAAATACGAAATTGATATTATATCTCGTTTCACGGATTTCGCGGTGTACCAAACTTCAAAACACAGAAGAGAATATACCGTAGAGATCAGCACGATGAGACGATCAGAACGGTATACAGATAACAGTGGTACGATCATTCTATCAAAAGTCGATAACCGGTACCGATAAACGCTGCTATTCCGTACGGAAAAATCCAAACGGAGCTAGAAACGTCCGAAATTTGCGAAACGAATTACGCAGTCTTATTCAGAGTATTCTAAATAAATTTTTTCATGTTGACATATTTAGGTTTCGGAACACTTTTATTATCATCAATTTTAACTGATATCAATTGGAATAAAATTACACTAGAAAATAAACTTCCAAATTATCTGATGAAAATTTACCAATTGCTATGTTAAAACAGACGCATTTCAAATATCAAATTTAAATTTCAAAATTTTATTGTTTAAAGTTTCACAAAATTTCAATTAAATATATAAATAAACAAATAAAATTATCTAAAATTTACGGGTCGTTACACTCTCCCCCACTCAAAACTTTTCGTCCCCGAAAAGGAAGGAGGTAGGAGAATAGAAACAACCAGAAAGAAAAATAGCTTTGAAAACAAAATAAACAACTAATTTTAAGACCATATAAATTTCAAATTAAACTAATTAATATCCAACATTTTGGTTAAATCCCTTTGAGTTCACTTAAGTTAAATCAATCTATCTATTTCTAAATTCATTATCTTATTATCTAGTCATCCTCAATTAACAATTTCTAGATCATCAATTTGTATAATCATTTATTATACTCATATTTTATTCAACAAATTTAATTATTTTATTCCAAATTATTATTAAATTTGTTCCACTTAATATATCTTATCACATATATTTAAACCATATAAATTAATTTAAACCATATAAATTTCAATTTAAATTAATTTATATTCAATAATTGATTTTAAATTCAAGGTATTTCCATAAGTTGATCTAATTTCAATTTATTAATTCCTTCAAAACAAATTTATTTTTTTCATCTATTATTCAATTAACTTATTATTCTATTTATTTCAATTAATATTTATAACTAAAATTTAAGTGTATAATCTTTATTATAACCACTCAAATTCTATTTATAAAAGTCATTTTATATTGTATATTATCCAATTACATATTCAAACTTTGAATGATTTAGGTAAGTTGTATTAGAATGTAATTGAGTATTATACAAATAAAATTTTCCAATTCAATTAGAAGGTAACTCGAAAATGAATGTCGATGATGCGGCCATCATCACTGAAATTATTTTCCAGCGACAAAGAGAAGAGTACTGATTTAAACTTCTTTAAAATCATTTGAAGCGATTTCTATTTGAAAGTACTTTAAATAATATACACTTTAAAACTTTAAAACTAGAGTTGAAATCATCGGAAATTTAAAAATACTTAAATTCCTGATTTAAATACATTTAAATTCCCAAATCAATTTATAAACCATGTTTATAAATTCATTTAGAGAACAATAAATGATAATCAAATATTATCATTTCAAACAACTAGTTTAATTAACTTATTAAATTCCAGAAAATTATACTTATATATATGATATAATCATACCAATTTATTTCATTTACCAAATTTGAAAATAATATTGTGTTAGTTTGCTCTGTTCAAGTGTTTTGGAAATCCTATCGATAGCGTTGATCAGACGAATCGATCGAAAACCCAAATCAACATCAACAACTCAAACAACACAATATATAAAACATTTTAATATTAATTACAAATACAAAATACACTCCCTCACTCGATGATACAAGAATAGATTCCAAAACAAGGATAGAGATTCAAATTTAGAGGGACTATAATCAAAAGAATTCAAATTCGAAGATAGGCTCGAAACGAAGATAAGATAATTAAATAACAAATAGGTAAGATGGATAGACTTATATAAATCGCAGGCAACCTTCACCGGGTCAACCGTGACTTCAAGAATAAGATCGAGGTAGCATTCTGGAACAAATCGACATTCGATCGCCAGAGATAAAATTTGGGCATAGCAAAAGATAGTAGCATCTAATTCGAGGATACAGAAATTTCGGCGAATCAATGCTGTTGTAAAGGAGTTTCACCTCTTTATAAATCATTCAAAGATTGGTGAGACCACCGATTTATTATAAAGATTATTCGAAGTGGAGTTATGGGATTCTCCAGAATCAAGAAGACACGAATAGGGGAGACAAGAGTGGACTGTGGAACCGAAGTGAACGTTCCAAAATTCAAAGGAAACCGAGTCAAAGAAGAAGGAATTCAAGCTCGAACGAAAGTGATTCTGTAATTGAATTTTACTCTATATGCTGAGTTTTGCCTAAAACCAGAGCTCTGATACCACATGTAACGACCCAGTATTTTGGACCATTCAAATCGACAATAAATCCACACATGTTGGACTTGAATAATTCAAAACAATGGATTGTAAATAAAATTTGGCAAAACTCAGCATATACAGTAAATAAATAATCACAGAATCACAGACACAGAGTAATATAACAATAATGCAACGGAAACAAAAGAATAAAAGTTCATGAAGCTACTATAAATATATAACAGATTTAAACAAGATACAATAGAAGCCTCGAATACATAGATGTCTCAATACAATAGTCAAATACAAGATCTGAATACATCACTGGAATCAACTGAATAACTAATAGCAGAATCGATAGATAATTGGGTCTCCAAGCGAAGCTCCAACTCCAAAGGTGAGTCTCAAATGCTGTATCACTCAGTCTGACCCGAGCGTAAAGCAAAACACAAATCACTCGAGTCAAGATTAACATTCTTATATCAATAAATCCAACTCAAGTGAATCAACTGAAATACAGGTAACTCAAAGGATGTTTGGGATAACCATCTTCTAAGGATCCGTTAAACTATCTACTATGTAGTAATATACGCTATTATAATAATGTCTAATAATAAAATAAACTTACTTTTAAATAGCGTTAAGGGGTTACCCATATAGCCCTTAACGCATAATAGTGCCAATAGCCTATACAGTACTTGCATACCTCGAGAGGCTACAAGAAGATACTCCATAGGTACGACACAAATAGAAACTCGTAGTAAAGCTCGATATGGTAGGTGACACGGCACAACTAGGCAATGCCAGGGTAGATATACCAATTACGCATCCGGGCTGGTGGAAACGCATAGCAGCCACTACCGCCCACCTTGGAACAGACTACCAATCAAAATCGAAGGGTGGCCAACAAATCAATCACAAAGTAATAGAATGGTATCGAAGAAATGCGTCCGATCAAAGGTGCTACCTCATTGGCCCGTCAATCGCTCCTGTTTTAGCCACCTTATGCCAACTCACGGGAGTCGGGTCCACGTTCATACCTCAATAGGAATCGTCGCCACCATTCTACTTCATTCTGGAATCTCCACCGTGTACACAGTTGTTAAAGTGGTTTTCGGTATCGACAGAGAGTATGTGTAACAACCCTAGATTTTAATTTAATTTAAATTTATAATTTGTTGAATTTTTGAATAAAAATTGTATAATTAATCGATAAATGAATTCGAGTTTCCCCGAACTAAGATAAATTTTATAGTTTTATAAAATAGAAAGTGAATACATTGGAAAAATTATGGCAACATATTAACAATAGAACTTCATTTATAATAATACAAAGTAAGCTTTGTTAAAGATAGAGTATGAACAAAAATAAAATAACATAACTAAAAATAAGTATGTAAATAAAATATGAAACAAGTGAAAAAAAACATATACATGTATTAGCTTGCAAGGAAAGATATTAGCATATAAATAAATATATTTATATTTGTACAACAACAAGTAATACAAGTCATCACCATATCATTTCAGCTCACATCCAAACATACAAAAGATTTAAATAAATGAAGAGCCGAAACAAAGCAAGGTCAGGCAATATAAAAAGAAAAGATAAAAAAAAGATAAGTATGTAAAACAAAACAAATAATATACATAGTGAAGCTTGCCACAAAATTATCTACAGCCGAAATGAAGATGAGTATAAGCACTAGGCAAAAGGAAATAATACTCATATATGTACACAAATCAAAAGAAATTATAAAATCTTGAGTTGCCAGAAAAGATATGTATGCAATCATATAAGTACATACGAAATGAAGGAAGACATGAAAAAATATTAATTTGTACAAAGCTAATAAATGTTTGGCCACTATAACAAATCTATCAGCCGAGATCCTGTTTAATAAACTAAAGAAAGAAAACAATATAAAGTAGACAAAGCAAGATTTCAGCCGGCCAAACAAGAGAAAAATCTCTGACTTGATAAAAAGATAAAAATATATATGTAATTGTATTGTACAAACAAATAATATCACACTGTAAAAAAATGTTGTACCAGCCAAGAAATGCATACTTGTTCACGAATTATCTTTTTATACATATATCAATCTTCTTCTTTTCATTTTTAAAACAAATGCAAACCAAAAAAAATAAAATGAAACCTTTTTCCTCAAAACATTCTAAAACCTTCAACCAGAAACTGAAATAAATCTCTGTAGCCATTTTATCAAGCCTGGAATCAAGTTTCAAAGATCTAAGTTTTCGAGTTTTCAGTTCTAAAGAAATCAAGCATGCAAATTTTCAAAGCTTCCCAATTCTTTTTCAAAAGCTCTGCATTTTTCAGGTGAGCAACCTTCAACTCAGAATTTGTTTATTTTTGTTTGTGAGCAAACCTTTAAACCCTTATAATTATTCTGGTTTGCATGTTTTGGATCTATGTTGTTAAATATGTTGTCTGGGTAAAAATGTGTATGGATGTATCTATTTTTTTTTTGCATGTTGAAATATAGGGATATTCATCCCTGTTGCAAGTTCCAGGTTTCCAGAAAACTGTCCGAATATCTGCGTCTAATTGTGTTAGAGTAGGATGTCAAAATAAAAATGTGTTCAAATTCATAAAAACAAAGAAGAAAAAAAATTTCAAAAAAAACAAACAACAAGTAATAGTGGTCTGGAACATGGAAGTTAAATCTCTGTTCAAACTGAAGACAGTGAATTAAACTTAAATTCGAACAATTAAAAATTGGTTCAGGAAGAAAATATTAGAAGTAGAAAAGAAAAAAAATTGTAAGATGAATGCATGTAAATATATATAAGTACTTGTGTGAAGATTTGCATGACAGTATATATATATATATATATACACTCTATTCTTTTTAGACAGGCTTCTAAGATGTTATAAATCGAATTTCTCTTTCCCTGTTTTCTTTTAGACTTAGATTTATGAATCGAGTATGTTAATGACAACATAATAAAAATTCTAAAAATAGTTTCAAGGATTTTAATTTAGAAAAATAAATAAATTTAAGAAAATACAATAATAAGCTGGAATAAGTCAGAAACAAATCTTCATAATTTCATGTTTGGATTTTGTAGGATGATTCCTGGGTAAAAGTTAAGAATTTTGATATAAAAATCTTAACTTTCAAAATTTTATTCAAGAGTATAGATCGAGTTGGCTAGGATTTGGTCTATCATCAAATTCAGATGGTCGACGTGATTGTTGTCGTCGATATTATTATCAAAGGTTAAGTGGAGGCTGTCGATCATGGAAAAAAATGGGGATGGTATTTATCGTCGACCGTGGTGGCCGGACAGTACCAATTTAGGGTTTAAGGCAAGGTTTAGGTGGCTGTTGAATTCGAGGTTGAACTACCATCAATGTTGCATCGAAATGAATAGGACCTTGGGGATTTGTTGCATCCTCGTACGTTGAAGCTTTGGACAGGATGGCAGAGTTGCTGGAGGTCGGGATCATCGGCGTTGTGGAAATGGTTGGTGATGGGTTTGATTACAGGCATGCCCAACTTGCTCGATTTCGTTTTTGTTACTGATTCAGGGACCTAGGTGGCCTGGAGGTCTGAGGGGATCAACGGTGACGTGTTGATGGTCGGGGTGTTGGCCGGGGGTGATCGAGGCGGTTGTGCACGTGCACGGTGGCGATCGATGTCAGTGATTCGAGCTGGGTGTCGTCGCGTGATTTTGCTCGAGTATACTCAAGGTTTTCTTCGAGTTTGATCCGGGTGCGTGCGTGAGTTTAAAACATTTCAGTTATTAAATTAAGTTAAGAAAAAAAAGGAAGGTAGAAGAAGAAGAAGTAGGCGAGTAGAACACGAGAAAGAGACGCGGGGGAAAATGGGAGGAAACTCGGGTTACTACTCGAGAAAGCAGGGTGTGTAACTCGGGTCCATTTTCTGGTAAATTAGCCTAAATATTTTAAGGTTATTTTGCTATACTAAGTTTAGTGTTAATTAAATAAATAATGATGGTTAGTGTTAAGCTAAGATTTGATTTAAAATTCGTTAAGAAAGGTTTGCTGATGTAAGATGATTTAATTAATTTAATGTGCAAGTTAATTAAGAATGGAATTAATTTATGCTTGTAATGTAATAGGTAATTTAAGATTAAATGAATTTGTAATTAAGAATTGATATCCATAATCTTATGTTTAAATCAATTTGAACTTAAGAATTTAATCAACTACTAAAAGTTAATTAATAAATGAATAGTAATTAACTAATTGAGAAATTTATTTAAGATTAGTGATTAATTAATTGGTAAATTAATAATTAGGTGTCTAATTTATTTGTAATTAAGAAGTGTTAATGATAATTAATTACAAAGGGGTTAATTAAAGATTTTAATAAGTTAAGTGAATTAATTAAAGGATAATTGAATAATTAATTTAATAAATGATTAAAGGAAAATTAATCAAATGATTGGAGATTAAGTAAAGTTAATTAACCATGACTGATGATCCATCTGATTTAAATTAATCAGATAATTAAGTTGATCCTACTTATGGATGTTTGGATTATATTGGATGTTGAATTGTTTGATATCCGTGATATGTGATGATTTGTGATATACCCTGATTTGTGTTTTAATCTGTGAGGTAATTTATTATCTGTGATATATATCTGTGATCTGTACGATAAGCGTTATAGTTTGTATCGCTTATCAACTATATTTCTGTGTTTTAAATCTGTGATGATTGAATGATGTTGCACTATTGTGTTAAGTCCTTGGACAACACCATACACACACAAATATGGATTTCACGAGGAAATCGATTAAGTCACAGATTTTTGAAAATAGTTTTGAATTTGAATTTCAAATGTTTTGGGTATGGATTGGGTAAAGTGAAAAGCTTTTGAAATGAAATTTCAAAGATGAAAGTTATTTTTGAGTAACTTGATTGAGTTTGAAATTTAAATTATTTGATTTAAATTTGAATTCAATATTTGAAATTGAATTCTATAATTTGAAACTAGGGATTAAAGATGTTTATATATGGGTTAAACTATTTTAAAAATATTGATTTGGAAATGTGAATTTAAATTCAAAGGCTTTAACTCGAGCAAATATAATTGGATTTTTCTGAAACGAAAACTATTTGTTTTCAAATAATAACAGCTTTCATATAAGAAGTGAACTTCCAATTTGTGTTGAAAGGTTTCAAATTTAAAATGAAATTGAAATATTTTGAATGAATAAATCTTTGGGAACAAGTTTGAAAGTTATAAATTAAATCTTTGATTTAAAGATTTAAACGAGTTAAACCATTCAAAATGAAATTATTTTGAAAACTATGAGACAAATCTTTGATTTAAAGATTTAATGAATTAATCCAATTGAAATGGAATTGTTTTGAAATACAGGAATGAACCTTTGAGAAACTGGGTGAACTTGTGAGATAAATCTTTTTGTTTTAAAGATTTGAAATGATGATTGGTTTAAACTATTTTGGAAGAAAGTTTTGAATTATTAAGTGGTGACTTAATTGAAATCCCATATCCATATGTTTTTAAATATTGCGCTCACTATTCGGGTTAACCGGGAAAGGACCTTTGGGTCGTATAACCCATTCCGAATATGTGATACGTCGTATATGGATAGCATTTGAAGACCGGTGTTGAAGACCGGATATTTTCGAAAACGAAAGGACAACTCGTCGAATGTCTCTGCATCGACTGGTCCCCGGTATAGAGATTTGATCATCCTTTGTGATGGGAAGTCCGAACGTGATTAGAAAATTATCTGGATTTGCAAGGGCTTCGTAAGAAGTGCCTTCGGTTCTGTTCGAACCCGGAACAGACTTGTATGGTTACATGTCTGACATTACACTTTGAGATATAAAGCCGATTTCTTTCAAATACATTTCTGTTGGTGGCGGAGAATTTATTCTCTTATCTTAACACCCTTCTCTGAGATGTACGAGCTCAGAGGTTATGTAGTTGAAGGTTATCAGCGATATATTCCCAATTTGGTAATGTGACATGCTGAGTGTTGCTGTGTGATGATCATTATTTGATCATTTGTGATATGATCATTTGTTTGATTTTATATCTTTGTGATCATTACTTTGATCATCTGTTGACCCAAAGCATGGCTTTGTGACAAAGCGTAGCTTTGTGGACGAGACTTCGTCGAACCTCACACCCCGGAATGGTCGAAACATGAAAGATGCAGCAAGGTTATTGGGCGTAGCGCCCCTTAGGGTATGTACATTTCCTTCTGGATAGAAGTGGTATCATGGTATGGAGCCCAGATACTTAACTTATGTGGATGTCGCAAGTATATATATGTCTTACTTTGTGATTTGTTGCTGGGCCCCGGTTAAAGGTTGGTTACAACCGGGAGATGGCATACTCGTGTCAGTAGTTACCCAGTTAGGGGTAACCCGGCCTTGTGTTGGCAGAGATCCGGTTAGGTTCTCGGGACGTCCTTCCAGAGGCGTTTCCATGTGGCAATGGGAAGTTCCTTGGCCTGACCATTTGTTGGAAATCCAAAGAAACAATACGAGCCCTTTACGATTGCAAATTGTATAACCTGTCTCCTCAGGAGGCAGCTATAGCAGGCATAATATAATGGTACCTATGCTAGCTAAGATTTATATTCTACTTTTGAAATGTTTTCCACTATGCACTAGTAATAATATCAAAAGAGTTTTCTTTTGCGTAGTAATCATGTTTGACTATCATAAGAAGAAATCTCCTCCAAGTCTGTGTTTGCATTGTGTGTGTGGTGGGAGGTCTTATGGTAGTTTCATTTTCCAAAAGCATTGCGATTTGACTTTAAATTCTCTTGCTGTTTGTTTTAAAGATAAACTGTTTTTGTTGCTCACACCAGTCTTGCTTATCTAGGTGAAACGTGATGGGGGATTCTCGCTTCGCGGTTTGGTGGCGAACGGGAGACTCTTACCCCTACTCGTCCTCTTTACGGGGTTGGTTAGGCAGAGGCCGTGACCGTCGAGAGGCTATCCGTAAAAACAAGTTTGGGATATCAGTGTAAGCCACGGTGGGGCTGGGATGGTTGAAAAGCCTACCGGTTGTGACCGCTTATCGTTACATTTGGTATCAGAGCTAAGGTTAAAACTTTAGCTCAGGAGTATAACACATTAAGTAACTCATTAGAGATAGGGTGAAGTATCCCTAGAATGAGTATATCCCTAAGATATCAGTTTAAACGTCTCAGTAAATTCTCTTACTATCCATTGATAGTGAGTATGAGTGCAAGAAGAGGACGAGATAGGGGAAAAGGGAATACGACTATAAATGGTCAATATCCTGCAACAGTGGAAACAACTTTCTCATCAATTTCCTTTGATTCGTCTTTTCAAATTCTTTTGATTTCTTCGTGACAACTCAAGAAGAAGTTTCGGTATGGTGATGCTCTATGAATCATTGTAGAAAATTCTTACCTTGTATCTTCATCGTTTTCTTATCAGCTTTTCCATTTAAACTTTAATAAATTGGAAATTTTAAATTGAGTTAAATTGATTAATAGAATATGAAGCTAAATTTGAATTGTATCAATAAAACGATTTCGTTTGAAACCCAAATTTGAAATTCTATTATAATTTCTCGGGTTAATCGAAGTACGAAGAGGGACAAGTTATGTCTACTTTGGAATATTCCGATTTGAGTTTGGAATCCATATCTTGTGTTTGAGGAATTATATGAGATCGAATCTGTCTATCTGTGCTATTTTCGTGCCTGCGAATTTCGAGGACGAAATTCTTTTAAGGGGGGAAGTTTGTAACGACCCTAGATTTTAATTTAATTTAAATTTATAATTTGTTGAATTTTTGAATAAAAATTGTATAATTAATCGATAAATGAATTCGAGTTTCCCCGAACTAAGATAAATTTTATAGTTTTATAAAATAGAAAGTGAATACATTGGAAAAATTATGGCAACATATTAACAATAGAACTTCATTTATAATAATACAAAGTAAGCTTTGTTAAAGATAGAGTATGAACAAAAATAAAATAACATAACTAAAAATAAGTATGTAAATAAAATATGAAACAAGTGAACAAAAACATATACATGTATTAGCTTGCAAGGAAAGATATTAGCATATAGATAAATATATTTAAATTTGTACAACCACAAGTAATACAAGTCATCACCATATCATTTCAACTCACATCCAAACATACAAAAGATTTAAATAAATGAAGAGCCGAAACAAAGCAAGGTCAGGCAATATAAAAAGAAAAGATAAAAAAAGAAAAGTATGTAAAACAAAACAAATAATATACATAGTGAAGCTTGCCACAAAATTATCTACAGTCGAAATGAAGATGAGTATAAGCACTAGGCAAAAGGAAATAATACTCATATATGTACACAAATGAAAAGAAAGTATAAAATCTTGAGTTGCCAGAAAAGTTATGTATGCAATCATATAAGTACATACGAAATGAAGGAAGACATGAAAAAATATTAATTTGTACAAAGCTAATAAATGTTAGGCCACTACAACAAATCTATCAGCCGAGATCCTGTTTAATAAACTAAAGAAAGAAAACAATATAAAGTAAACAAAGCAAGATTTCAGCCGGCCAAACAAGAGAAAAAACTCTGACTTGATAAAAAGATAAAAATATATATGTACTTGTATTGTACAAACAAATAATATCACACTGTAAAAAAATGTTGTACCAGCCAAGAAATGCATACTTGTTCACGAATTATCTTTTTATACATATATCAATCTTCTTCTTTTCATTTTTAAAACAAATGCGAACCAAAAAAAATAAAATGAAACCTTTTTCCTCAAAACATTCTAAAACCTTCAACCAGAAACTGAAATAAATCTCTGTAGCCATTTTATCAAGCCTGGAATCAAGTTTCAAAGATCTAAGTTTTCGAGTTTTCAGTTCTAAAGAAATCAAGCATGCAAATTTTCAAAGCTTCCCAATTCTTTTTCAAAAGCTCTGCATTTTTCAGGTGAGCAACCTTCAACTCTAAATTTGTTTATTTTTGTTTGTGAGCAAACGTTTAAACCCCTATAATTATTCTGGTTTGCATGTTTTGGATCTATGTTGTTAAATATGTTGTCTGGGTAAAAATTTGTATGCATGTATCTATTTTTTTTTGCATGTTGAAATATAGGGATATTCATCCCTATTGCAAGTTCCAGGTTTCCAGAAAACTGTCCAAATATCTGTGTCTAATTGTGTTAGATTAGGATGTCAAAATAAAAATGTGTTCAAATTCATAAAAACAAAGAAGAAAAAAAAAATTTCAAAAAAAACAAACAACAAGTAACAGTGGTCTGGAACATGGAAGTTAAATCTATGTTCAAACTGAAGACAGTGAATTAAACTTAAATTCGAACAATTAAAAATTGGTTCAGGAAGAAAATATTAGAAGTAGAAAAGAAAAAAAATTGTAAGACGAATGCATGTAAATATATATAAGTACTTGTGTGAAGGTTTGCATGACAGTATATATATATATACTCTGTTCTTTTTAGACAGGCTTCTAAGATGTTATAAATCGAATTTCTCTTTCCCTGTTTTCTTTTAGACTTAGATTTATGAATCGAGTATGTTAATGACAACATAATTAAAATTCTAAAAATAGTTTCAAAGATTTTAATTTAGAAAAATAAATAAATTTAAGAAAATACAGTAATAAGCTGGAATAAGTCAGAAACAAATCTTCATAATTTCATGTTTGGAATTTGTAGGATGATTGCTGGGTAAAAGTTAAGAATTTTGATATAAAAATCTTAACTTTCAAAATTTTATTCAAGAGTATAGATAGAGTTGGCTAGGATTTGGTCTATCATCAAATTCAGATGGTCGACGTGATTGTTGTCGTCGATATTATTATCATAGGTTAAGTGGAGGCTGTCGATCATCGAAAAAAATAGGGATGGTATTTATCGTCAACCGTGGTGGCCGGACAGTACCAATTTAGGGTTTAAGGCAAGGTTTAGGTGGCTGTTGAATTCGAGGTTGAACTACCATCAATGTTGCATCGGAATGAATAGGACCTTGGGGATTTGTTGCGTCCTCGTACATTGAAGCTTTGGACAGGATGGCAGAGTTGCTGGAGGTCGGGATCATCGGCGTTGTGGAAATGGTTGGTGATGGCTTTGATTACAGGCATGCCCAACTTGCTCGATTTCGTTTTTGTTACTGATTCAGGGACCTAGGTGGCCTGGAGGTCTGAGGGGATCAACGGTGACGTGTTGATGGTCGGGGTGTTGGCCGGAGGTGATCGAGGCGGTTGTGCACGTGCACGGTGGCGATCGATGTCAGTGATTCGAGCTGGGTGTCGTCGCGTCATTTTGCTCGAGTATACTCGAGGTTTTCTTCGAGTTTGATCCGGGTGCGTGCGTGAGTTTAAAACATTTCAGTTATTAAATTAAGTTAAGAAAAAAAAGGAAGGTAGAAGAAGAAGAAGTAGGCGAGTAGAACACGAGAAAGAGACGAGGGGAAAAATGGGAGGAAACTCGGGTTACTACTCGAGAAAGCAGGGTGTGTAACTCGGGTCCATTTTCTGGTAAATTAGCCTAAATATTTTAAGGTTATTTTGTTATACTAAGTTTAGTGTTAATTAAATAAATAATGATGGTTAGTGTTAAGCTAAGATTTGATTTAAAATTCGTTAAGAAAGGTTTGCTGATGTAAGATGATTTAATTAATTTAATGTGCAAGTTAATTAAGAATGGAATTAATTTATGCTTGTAATGTAATAGGTGATTTAAGATTAAATGAATTTGTAATTAAGAATTGATATCCATAATCTTATGTTTAAATCAATTTGAACTTAAGAATTTAATCAACTACTAAAAGTTAATTAATAAATGAATAGTAATTAACTAATTGAGAAATTTATTTAAGATTAGTGATTAATTAATTAGTAAATTAATAATTAGGTGTCTAATTTATTTGTAATTAAGAAGTGTTAATGATAATTAATTACAAAGGGGTTAATTAAAGATTTTAATAAGTTAAGTGAATTAATTAAAGGATAATTGAATAATTAATTTAATAAATGATTAAAGGACAATTAATCAAATGATTGGAGATTAATTAAAGTTAATTAACCATGACTGATGATCCATCTGATTTAAATTAATCAGATAATTAAGTTGATCCTACTTATGGATGTTTGGATTATATTGGATGTTGAATTGTTTAATATCCGTGATATGTGATGATTTGTGATATACCCTGATTTGTGTTTTAATCTGTGAGGTAATTTATTATCTGTGATATATATCTGTGATCTGTACGATAAGCGTTATAGTTTGTATCGCTTATCAACTATATTTCTGTGTTTTAAATCTGTGATGATTGAATGATGTTGCACTATTGTGTTAAGTCCCTGGACCACACCATACACACACAAATATGGATTTCACGAGGAAATCGATTAAGTCACAGATTTTTGAAAGTAGTTTTGAATTTGAATTTCAAATGTTTTGGGTATGGATTGGGTAAAGTGAAAAGCTTTTGAAATGAAATTTCAAAGATGAAAGTTATTTTTGAGTAACTTGATTGAGTTTGAAATTTAAATTATTTGATTTAAATTTGAATTCAATATTTGAAATTGAATTCTATAATTTGAAACTAGGGATTAAAGATGTTTATATATGGGTTAAACTATTTTAAAAATATTGATTTGGAAATGTGAATTTAAATTCAAAGGCTTTAACTCGAGCAAATATAATTGGATTTTTCTAAAATGAAAACTATTTGTTTTCAAATAATAACAGCTTTCATATAAGAAGTGAACTTCCAATTTGTGTTGAAAGGTCTCAAATTTAAAATGAAATTGAAATATTTTGAATGAATAAATCTTTGGGAACAAGTTTGAAAGTTATAAATTAAATCTTTGATTTAAAGATTTAAAGATTTAAACGAGTTAAACCATTCGAAATGAAATTGTTTTGAAAACTATGAGACAAATCTTTGATTTAAAGATTTAATGAATTAATCCAATTGAAATGGAATTGTTTTGAAATACAGGAATGAACCTTTGAGAAACTGGGTGAACTTGTGAGATAAATCCTTTTGTTTTAAAGATTTGAAATGATGATTGGTTTAAACTATTTTGGAAGAAAGTTTTGAATTATTAAGTGGTGACTTAATTGAAATCCCATATCCATATGTTTTTAATATTGCGCTCACTATTCGGGTTAACCGGGAAAGGACCTTGGGTCGTATAACCCATTCCGAATATGTGATACGTCGTATATGGATAGCATTTGAAGACCGGTGTTGAAGACCGGATATTTTCGAAAATGAAAGGACAACTCGTCGAATGTCTCTACATCGACTGGTCCCCGGTATAGAGATTTGATCATCCTTTGTGATGGGAAGTCCGGACGTGGTTAGAAAATTATCCGGATTTGCAAGGGCTTCGTAAGAAGTACCTTCGGTTCTGTTCGAACCCGGAACAGACTTGTATGGTTACATGTCTGACATTACACTTTTAGATATAAAGCCGATTTCTTTCAAATACATTTCTGTTGGTGGCGGAGAATTTATTCTCTTAGCTTAACACCCTTCTCTGAGACGTACGAGCTCAGAGGTTATGTAGTTGAAGGTTATCAGCGATATATTCCCAATTTGGTAATGTGACATGTTGAGTGTTGCTGTGTGATGATCATTATTTGATCATTTGTGATATGATCATTTGTTTGATTTTATATCTTTGTGATCATTACTTTGATCATCTGTTGACCCAAAGCATGGCTTTGTGATAAAGCGTAGCTTTGTGGACGAGACTTCGTCAAACCTCGCACCCCGGAATGGTCGAAACAGGAAAGATGCAGCAAGGTTATTGGGCGTAGCGCCCCTTAGGGTATGTACATTTCCTTCTGGATAGAAGTGGTATCATGGTATGGAGCCTAGATACTTAACTTATGTGGATGTCGCAAGTATATATATGTCTTACTTTGTGATTTTTTGTTGGGGCCCCGGTTAAAGGTTGGTTACAACCGGGAGATGGCATACTCGTGTCAGTAGTTACCCAGTAAGGGGTAACCCGACCTTGTGTTGGCAGAGATCCGGTTAGGTTCTCGGGACGTCCTTCCAGAGGCGTTTCCATGTGGCAATGGGAAGTTCCTTGGCCTGACCATTTGTTGGAAATCCAAAGAAACAATACGAGCCCTTTACGATTGCAAATTGTATAATCTGTCTCCTCAGGAGGCAGCTATAGCAGGCATAATATAATGGTACCTATGCTGGCTAAGATTTATATTCTACTTTCGAAATGTTTTCCACTATGCACTAGTAATAATATCAAAAGAGTTTTATTTTGCGTAGTAAGCATGTTTGACTATCATAAGAAGAAATCTCCTCCAAGTCTGCGTTTGCATTGTGTGTGTGGGGGGGGAGGTCTTATGGTAGTTTCATTTTCCAAAAGCATTGCGATTTGACTTTAAATTCTCTTGTTGTTTGTTTTAAAGATAAACTGTTTTTGTTGCTCACACCAGTCCCATGACTGATCTGGAGTTTATTGTTTCTTTCCTAAACTCTGGGTGCTCAAAATTTTTCTACACGAGCAGTCTAGAGTTGGGTTTTTCAGATAGTCAGGATTATTAGATTTTCTGGAGCTAGTGCAGTCTTTGGATATGGACTGCACTTGCTTATCTTTGTGCCTTGTTATTGGGAGTTCGAGCTATTTCTGGATTGGTGCTTTGAAGATGGAGATTATCCGCTGCTGGTGTTATCGTTTTCTTTTCCGCTGCTATTTGTTGTATCATATCTCTGATGTATATTGATATTCATTGTATCATTATGTTGTATCAGATATTGTATATCAATGTATTATTCTTTTTCTTCCGCTGTGTTATTTACTTACTGTGTTACAAGCTCCGACGACTCGGATTTGAACGGTCGAATATGCGGCATTCGAGTACGATGTAAAGTATGGATGTCGATTTTCGAGCATGCAAAATTCGTATCGTTACAGTATGCCCATATCCGATCCCGGTCTCTTTAACAACCAAACGTTATTATAACACCGCCGTCATTTCAAAATAGTTTATACTTAAAAACCAAAATATCATTTCCATTTCAAAAACCAAATTAATATGATATCATTTCCATTTCAAATATATCCATTTCCAAAAATCACATCACTTTCCAAAGTTATAACGCTTTCGAAATCATAGTCTTTTAAAATCAAAACACTTTGGAAATCACAGCTTTGAAATTATAGCATTTTGGAAATCATAACACTTTGAAATTATAGCATTTTGGAAACCATAACACTTTCCTCTTAAACAGTTTAGATATTAAAATTAGTATATATAATAAAATAGTTTATATAAATAGTTATAAGTTATAATAGTTTATAATAAAATAATTTATATTAAAAATGATTTATATTAAAATAGTTTATATTAAAATAATTTATTAAGTAAAATATCAATAGTCTTAAATATAATTTTAAAATACTTTATAAAATAGAATAGTTTCCTCGACTTTCACAAATTGATTCAAATCAATTCGAATTCCAAATTCAAATTTAATCAAATCTAAATCATCAATTTCAATTCCAATTCAATTAAACATTTTCAAGATATATCGATTTCAAATACCGATTTGAACCACAATAAACCATTTCAATTTCAATATATTTCAAAGCTTCAAATATTCCACATTCCAAAACTAAATTCGATAATTTTATATATATATATATATATAAATTCACTTTTCTATTATTTAGTTTTGAAATATTTACTTAATTATTTCAATACCATTTGAATACAACTTCAATTTACAAAATATCTCATTTAAATATATATAAGTTTAAAATATCCATTTAAGTCTCCTTTAATCAAATTTCAAGTTGTAAAACACTTCTTTAAAATTTCAAATTCAATACATTTCAAATCAAACTTATTTAAGTATAATTCTTAAATAATATAATTTCAAATCAATTTCAAATTTATCTTTACAACCCGAATCATTACAAACTCTATATTCGAAAATATAAATTTTAAATAAATGCTTAAATCAATATTTATCAAAACCATATATTTCTTTTCAAAACCATAGAAATCATTTTCAAAATATTTATATATAGACCAACGGTGTCTGTATAAAATTTTCTACCCTATGGTCAAGTGATACGGATATTTATCATTTCAACCCACAATTTAAATATATATACGGGTATATATCATTTCAACCCGCAACCCCAAATTCAATTTAATGAAAATCGCTTGGGTCTATCATTTCAACCCATAACGATTCTCTCCTATTCTATATATCATTCGGGTATGTATCATTTCAACCCATAGTGAATTCTATACTAACAGGGAACTTGTAGAGTGATAACAGATATGAAAATAATATAACATGCATATATGATCAATTTAAATAATAGATAATGGTGTCATATGTCACAGGTGAACAGATATAGATAACAGTGTATATATCAATGTAAATATTTAACAGCAGCATATTTCAATTGTCGTTTCAATTGAAATCAAATTTAATAAATATAAGAACATTAATCGTGAGTGATTGCTCACCTTCTGAGGCTAGAAAGAAAACAACGGGATGAGTTACGGATCCAAGCACGGATTCCAAAGAAAAGTGAGATGAG
This sequence comes from Allium fistulosum, assembly GCA_030737815.1. Classification (NCBI taxonomy): domain Eukaryota; kingdom Viridiplantae; phylum Streptophyta; class Magnoliopsida; order Asparagales; family Amaryllidaceae; genus Allium; species Allium fistulosum. The sequence continues at coordinate 1,534,773,789 of CM060902.1, forward strand.
CACGAATTTGACGGACAAAGCTGATAGATAGGAATTGATAGAAACAAATCAGATTAGTTTGTCATAAACTGAAGATATATACATTATTATTATAATTTCAATATTATAATTTGAGACAAATATTTAAAATAATATAAAAATTCCAAAAATCAGTATTTAATACATAAATAAGCTTATATATATAATAAGGATCAAAATATTTATATTTTATTCCTCAAAATTTTCTATATATATATTTCTAACAATCGAAATATCAATATATAGTTTAAGAATCAACATCCCTATATACTCAAGCTCACATTATTAAATATAAACCTATATTTAACTGTATTCATTATTATATTTAGAATCAATACTAAGGTATATATATTCAAAAATCAATCTAAATATTTTTCAGATTTATTTTTAATTCAATCCCATAAACTAAAGTTTTCGTATATAAATTTGAAAAGGCCAACAAATGTATACTAAATGTACAGTATAGGAATCAGTTCTTAAACCCAGTAGTATAATATATACAGTACTCCTTATAAACTTGAACATGTAATATAACTTGTATAACTTATAATTTATAACAACAGACCACACACTCTTTTACACGCTGTTATAAAACTATATATATAGGTAAACATATAATAGATAATGAAATATGAGCTATACATACTAACTGTATAAATATATAAAACTAACATACATATACTTTATAAAATATGACATATATAACTAACATTTATTCACACCTGAAACATTTTATACTCATATATACTTATACATATATATAAAGTAATACCCTAAACATGACTGTCATTTCGAAACTAACGTACATACAGCAAGTTATATTACCATACATATATATATATATTAGATGTACGCATATGCATAGTGTATAAATATAAATCCAAACACTGATATATATAACATCGTATTTATATTATCAAACAGTTCCAACATACTACAAAGCCTTAGAGTATACACATATATATATATAAATACTAGGTGTGCTTACATATTATTAACTAATATATATATATATATATATACTATCTTGAAAACATTATACTGTAACTTACTAATATACGACTAATTTATATACAATTTCCGAACTTATGTATATACTACAACAGATTAAATATCTCCACTATAACTGTATATGCTAACTGAGATATATCAATTACAAATATGAGAATACACTAAACTTCTATATTGCCCTTGAAATCAAAAATTTGTGAAATAAAACTTTTATAACTAGCAGGTTATAAAATTTGTATACAAGCACATATACTCACATCTGTTATTATAAAACATATATATAAGTATCTATTATAATATAAAACATATGTATACAAGATATATAGAAACGAACCTATGGATAGAAATAGTAAACGAAATCAAGTATTATATGTATCGAACAACAAAAGCTTGGCAAACAACAAGTTTGTGAAACATAAATAAATATATACCTGAGAGAAGAGAGAAGATAGAACACTCGGTTGGAACTGTGCATGCACACATGCACGACATAGAAGAGGAAATCGGTGAGGTGAAGAGAGCTTCACGCAGAGGTGGGAAGGAAAAGAAAAGAAAAAAAATAGCAAAGTCAATCTGGAGCCTGGAAGATAGATGGATGAACGGAAGACTAACCTCAAGCAAGAAATGAAGAGGCAAACGCAGGCTTTTATTAAACGTAGAAGATGAGCAGGTTTTAACATGCGAATCGATATATGTAAACCAACAAAATTTATTTTGAAACCAGCCACTATAAAATGGGTGGAATGGCAAACATTAAATAATAAATTCTGGAATAACAGGCTAGAGGTTATCAAGCTCAACCCGATGGATAATGAGTGGTCACCCGAAGTGCAAAACTCAAATACGAAACTGAAATTATATCTCATTTCGCAGATTTCGCGGTGTACCAAACTTCAAAACACAGAAGAGAATATACCGTAGAGATCAGCACGATGAGACGATCAGAACGGTATACAGATAACGGTGGTACGATCATTCTATCAAAAGTCGATAACTGGTACCGATAAACGCTGCTATTCCGTACGGAAAAATCCAAACGGAGCTAGAAACGTCCAAAATTTGCGAAACGAATTACGCAGTCTTATTCAGAGTATTCTAAATAAATTTTCTCATGTTGACATATTTAGGTTCCGGAACACTTTTATTATCATCAATTTTAACTGATATAAATTGGAATAAAATTACACTAGAAAATAAACTTCCAAATTATTTGATGAAAATTTACCAGTTGTTATGTTAAAACCGACGCATTTCAAATATCAAATTTAAATTTCAAAATTTTATTGTTTAAAGTTTCACAAAATTTCAATTAAATATATAAATAAACAAATAAAATTATCTAAAATTTACGGGTCGTTACACGAGATACCTTTGATTCTCAAAGGATTTTGATAACTTTAATAATCCAAATTGAGTGTGTTTTCTCACGCTGGTTTTCCAAACTGACTCGAGTGTTATTTTATTGGTTCAGGTTAGGATGCTATGGAGCTCAGGAGATGAGCTGGAGACCGAGATGTATTCTCGTACTTGTTTATTCCGCTGAAGTGTTTTGTTGAAATTACCAGTAATTGTGTGGGCAGGTTGTTATAACTATCCAGGCTGGTAATTATTGATTTATGTACTCTGATGTGAGATATGTATATTACAGTTTTGATTTGTGTAAAGAACTATTTATATTATATGTTATTCAGTCCACGGTGAGATTCTGTTTTGTTTAGTTTCTTCTTTCTTCTACCTACTTTCTTTCCCCTCAACAATCTGTCTTTTCGGCACTCGATCATCCGGCCTATTATACATTGAGTGTATTTATGTCGATTTTCAAGGGTCAAAAAGGCAGGTCGTCACATTTGGTATCAGAGCTTAGGTTGACGATATACCTAGGCTTTGGTGGGGGATTACTCATTAGAGATGAGTCAGTAGCACTCTAAAATGAGTTTGAGTGTATTAACAGATATGAGCGCGTATTTGTTAGTGAAATGTTTTTATATTGTGTGGACTTATCGGTTGAGTGTTTATGAATTCTGGTCGGTATGGGAAGTACAACCATATCGATAGGGGTTTCTAAACTCTTAAACAAGGTAAACCGACATAGTATGGTTTTGAAGTGGGTGAATGGAACAATTTTACCCAAACTATATTTTGTTATAAAAGAAATAATTTTCTAAAATTATTATAGTGTATATGTTTGGAATGTTTGGTTATTATTTGAAATGGTTATATATATAACCAAATAGAAATTTTATAAGTTTGATTTATACAAAGGAGCTATAACTAAAATTGGATTTAAACCAGAATTTAAATTTTAAATCTCGGAAATATTGGGAAATGGTTTAAAATGAGATTTGAACTAAGCATTTGGAATTCTTAAATCTTGGAAATTTTGGAAATGTTTTCCAAAGTGGTTGAAAGGAAGGATGGTGATATTACTTTGGAGATATTTTTGGAATAGAAAATTGTTTAAAATGAATTTTGGATGTAAGGATACACTGAACTCACTTTAGTCGCTGGAAAATAATTCTGGTGATGACGGCCGAATCATCAGTGTTCATTTTCGAGTTTCTAAGTGATGGATTGTTACCGCAGTGATTGGCTATGATTATTTGTTTTGAACTTGTTTGGTAAACAAGTTTTGTTTTAGAAATTCCAAAGGGAAATTGTTTTGGGCAAAATCAAGTTGTTTTAAAATTCCGAAAGTATGATTTGATATACAAAAGTGGATATATGTATATTATGATTTCAAAATGATTAGAAATAAAACCGGGCAATTGAATTCTGGGATTTCCATTTAAATGATTTGTAAAGTTAAGAAAAGTCAGTTATTCAACTTATAATTTGGAGTTGGTATAGATAAGAGAGGAAAGTGTGAATTTTAATCCTGGAATTAAAATTTAATCTGAGTTGAAATTTAACTTAAGATAAGTTAAATAAAGTTGAATTGAATTGGATATTAAGTTGAAATGTAGAATAATTATATAATTATAAATTATAATTATTGAATGGAATGAATACACTTAAGTTATAAAGTGATATATATAATCCAAGGTTATGATTATAAGATATGAATGGACTCAAGTAAGTAATAAGAGATATTAAGTAAATAAGTTCTTGAACTTATGAATTGATTAATGCAATGGTAAAACCAGAATGGATTAAAAGAATGGAAATTCAAAATTTGAATTTTAAATGGAGAGTGAATTAGAATGGAGTAAATTGAATATAAATATGAATGGTGAAGTGATTATATAACTATATGTTATAAATATAGAATGTGAATTAACTTAAGTGAAAATTCAGGGAATTGTGAATAAATAAGTTGTATTACTTATTAAACTGAAAAGGTGGAAAAGTATGATCATATTAAAATGGTTAAGCAATTGATAACAAGGAATGAGTCCAATTTAAGAGTAAATGAATTGAATATGATTTTGGAGTATGGACTAGATAAGATTGGGTATGAACTTAAGTATCGATATGGAATGTTTATAATAAACCTTAGAAATAATTTTATAAAATGATTTATTGTCGGATTTACATGGAATGAAATGTTGTTCATTATAAAATGAAGTGGATAGCACTATGTGAGTTAAATGAAAGTGAATGGAAAAGATGTAATATAAGTTGGAAGTAAAGTTAATAGAAATGCAAGTGCAGGAACCATGTTATGATATAATAAATTGTTCGAGAATCGATTAATATGAAATGATTCCCCAATGATATAGTATAAATTGGATAGATTAAGCAAACGGAAGCGAATAAATTGAATGAGAATCGATTTAAAATGAATTAGAATTTGATTGCCATGGGAACTTAAGTGATTATTTATGAAATGGATTCATCAATAGATTAACATGGATTGGAATGTTGTTTAATACAACATGAAGCAAACAAAGTTGGTGAATAACATGAATGGGAATCAAATGGAAATTAGAAAATTGATTTAGAGTCAATTTAAAAGGAATAAATGAAAGCTTAATAAAAAGGATTTGCATATAATAGAAAGTGAATAAATTGATTTTGAAATCAATTTGGAATGGATATGAGTTTGTTGTTGTAAATATGAATTGAATGCAATAAATTTGGTTGTAAATCATTTCGAATTGAATGAAATGATATATGGATCCAAGGAAGAAAATTTAATTAGTGTTGGAACCTTAAAATTGCTTGTAATATATGACTGGCATGTTCGGGTTATGAAGTTTATGTGTTTAGCTAGTTGAATAAATGAAATGTTATTAAAATTTCATGTTTTTGGTACTTACGTGTTTAAATTGAGTAAGTACAGGTACCTGAAGGCTATTGGGCTAGATTTGAGTTACGCAATTGCATATAAAATAAGCCGCTCGCTTAAAAACGCTAAATAAAGGTACGCCTATGCAATAAAATAAAGAAATGATAATAAATTGATATATATTTTGTTTTCCTGACCGTGTGGGTCGATGATATAATTTTTATTATATGTGTCATATTGCAAAAGGCTCTCCCTACAAAGGAGACTCTATCAAAAAATTTCGAAAATTTAAGGTGTTAGAAAAATTTTGGAAAATTTCTGTTAACTAAAAAAGTTGATTTTTGAACTGTATTAGAAATCAAGGTTTTTGAGTTAGAAATGGAAACAAATTGTTTTGGATAAAAATAAAAGGGTTTAGAGAAGTGAATGTAGGGTTTTAAGTAAGTGAGTTTTAGAAAAGTTAATGGATTTGGAGCATTTTTCCTACCTTAGCAATTTCGGGACGAAATTCTTTTAAGGGGTGGTGGAATGTAACAATCCGGAATTTTGGTCGTTTGGGTTTGAATGTTTAATTTATTTTAAAGGTTGAATTTGAAATATCAATTAATTTTGAATAGGGAGATTTATGTTGAATTAGTAAAATAGTTTAAATTTTTTCAAATATATTGATTTAACGAATTGTGTAAATATGTGAATCCGGTGTTAAATGTGAATGGAAATGGGTTCTAAAGTTGATTTAAAACTCTATTTGATTTGGAGTGATGATAGTGGAGTTTTGAATGGAATTAAAAATCGATAAGTTAAAATTTAGAATTTTATATATTAATTTAGTCGTGAAATTAATATATAGTAATAGTGTAAATAATTGAACTTTGATTTAATATGAATCGGAATGATTTCTAATATAAATATAAATTCTATTTGATTTATAATTGAGTTGGTAAGTTTTTAAAATGGAAAGTTCAAGCAATTTCGTCAATTTTGGAAATCGCTCGATTTAATCGACGCCTTAAAATAGCCTTCCGGGGCACAGTCTCGGAATTCGACGAAACTAGTTCCATTGGATTCATAATAGTTTATTATTATCGGATTTCAAATTTTGTAGCATTTGGCGTTACCGTTTGGTCGTACGGGATAGAAACGCGTTGAATTAAATATCGAAAATTTAATATTTTAATTCGATTCGAAAAGCTATCTTCCACATACGATCGAATTAGGTCCTGAAACATGTTCCATTGTGTTTAGAATAAGGGTTAAACATTATAAACGCCAGGCGGCACGTTTCAATTGGAGTTCGTTCGGGAAAGCATGTAATTTGTGAAAATAATATTAAAATAATATATATGCCTATATATACTATGGGGAGCAGTAAACCCTAGCAAACATTTGCAGCCGCCATTCTTTTATTTTGAATGGCCAAAACCCTCCCAACCTTCTCCCCTCGATCTCCGTTAATCCATTCAATATCAAGCCACGTCTCCAACATGAAAAACGTAGAGGGCAGTGAGATCTACACATCCAACGGTGGAATTTTGTTATCGTCTTTGTTTGGAGGAGATTTTTGGCCGCATTCACCTTGGGTATGAACGTGTTTTCCCAGGCTATGGTATAGCCGAGCTCATCACGGTTCAAGGGAGGGGTGCACGCGGCTATGGTACTTCGGTTGGTGGTGCTCGATCGGTGTCTGTCTCACGGAGGAGGCCGTGGCAAGGAGATGGACGAGCATGAAGTTGGGTTCCGGATGCTCAAGCGAACGATGGAAGAAAAGGAAAAAGGCGGCCATGATCTGAAAGTTTGAAATGAACGGGCCATATCTATTAGGTTAAAAAAAGAAATTTATTTATATAAATTTTATTCAAATGTTTAAAATCCTGTATCTTTCACATGCGAGGTCCGATTAAGACAAAACAGGCGGCGTTAGAATCGTGGCGACGAGCACTAACTTTTAGAGTTGGTTGGGACAATTTTGGAGCTAGCTAAAATTTTAGGTTAAATCGAACGTGTTTGATTTAATTTAAAATTGGAACGTTTGGAAAAATTTAAAACTCAAGGTGAGTAAAATCTCACTCATTTGGATTGCTAGAATGATTTAAAAATGTTGAATTTAAAGTATTGATTTATTGAATGATTTGATAATTATTATCAGTTGGGTGTTATAATATATATAGTAGTATATATATATATATATATATATATATATATATATATTAGTAGTTGGATTGATTATTCCCGCCTACTGGAGCGGATGAGACCCTATGCGCCCTGCATAATAGTGGATGACCCTATATACCGCGATATTCCGCCTCGAAGCGGAATTGGTAGTTTTTTAATGTTGTATTAACATCTGTGGATGTAGGGAAACAGGTTGGAGGGATCCAACTGGATTCCTCAAAAAAGTTGAATTTAGTTTCATATATAGTGATATATGTTTTGTTTGAATAATTGGTGATAGATTATTGGGTGATTTGAATTGATTGGATGCTATGGAAGTTTTGGCCTAGATTTTGGTATTTTTAAATACCAATAATATATGGTTTGAATTTGAAAAGAACTTTTAAAAAAAGATTTTTGGAGTAAAATATTTATATAGAATTTTGGATTAATTAATTGGATAAAATAAATGGTTTTTGAAATTGTACTTAACTATCTCTGGATGTTGTAAATAAGGATTTTGGAATAATGTATATGAAGGATTCTAAATAATAATTCTAAAGTGATATTTTTTTAAATAGAAATGGTTTTAAAAATTCGAGATTTTAAATAGATTGGAGAATAAAAAGGGGATTTGCGAAATTGGTTCGTAAATCAATTGGTGATAAAATCGAGAGGGATCTATAAATGTTAGACTGCCTATATTGGAATTGAAAAAGATATTTTTCTGAGATGTTAAGTTTGTTTTAAAAAGAAGGATTTTTAATTATTAACTAGGTAATTTAAAAGGTTTAAGAATATTTCAGAAAATTAATTATTTAGTTGTTTTAATTGTTTAGAGTCTATTTAATTATTAATTAAGTTAGTTATAATGAGTTGATATGAAGTTAATTGTTATTTAAGAATTAATTAGTATTATTATTTTAAAAAAAGATAAACTATTCAATATTTATATTTTAAATAATAACTTTTATCTAAGAGTATTTCCTAAAGTTTAACTTGGAAAAATTATTATAGGAATTTCATAAGTATTATTTTGAAAATTTTTAAATAAAGTTTTCGGGAAGTAATGGTATACTCACATGGCGAAATCGGAGGCAGTGAGTGCCTGCAGTTAAGTTTGGATTTCTCTGCGATAGAGACATAACTATTGAGCTGTGAATCCATGGTTTGATACCGCAGTGGTACTTTCTAGATTATTTTAAAGGTTTCCAAATATCTTTGAAAAGAATAGACTGTGAATATACTAAATTCGGTAAGAAAGTATATATTTTGGATAAAGAGATTTGAGTGATTGAAATTTAAATTGAATAAGACTTAGTGTTTTTTAGTGGAAAATGGAATATGTGATTGTATGATTGTTATTTGATAGTTAAATAACCGACTATCAAATCTGGACCCAAAATATAACTTTGGGAATATCTAGGAGAAATACAGAAATTATATGGTACAGTTACTGTTTGAGGTGCTATACTATACGTATAAACTCGTTTCGTTCTTCTAGGACTCTGATAAGGAAATCCGTCCACTAACGGTTAGGAGGTGATCTCCAATCTTATCTTCGTCTGTTTATTTCCTAAAGAATCGGGGTTGAGTTTAGCAGAAAATATTGAACGTTGTTGTCAAAGAGACCGGGATCGGATAAGTTATCCAAAAACCACTTCGATCCAACGAGTACATTTTCGATAGGAAAACAAGAGCATAGAGCGAAGATGGAGCAGTGAAGTGCAAGAGATAATCGCTACTAATCCTGAGGATTTTTTTTCCAAAATGGATGTAGTAGGTGTAGTGCCTTCGGTTCCGTTTGAACCTAGAGCGGATTTATATGGATGAATGCTATCAGTACATTGTCATTGGAGGACAATGAGCATTCTAAGTGGAAATTCCTTAAAAAGGTAATCGTAGCCTCTAGCCTCATCAACCGGGAATGACTGAAAAGCAAGGGAGATGCAGCAAGGCTAAGTGGGTTGCACCAACTAGGGTATCTTTATCACCTTTCTAGATACCCTCGGATATTACTTTATTTCTACGATACATGGAAGGAGCTCGGAAAAGGGTAGGAACACCCGGGGTCATAGCATATTTGGTCTATCCAGGTTAGGGATAGTCCGGTCTTGTGTTGTAGGGGATCCCGGCATGGTCCTCGGTACATTGTTTCTAGACGTGTACTGTGACAGGTGATACCCCAGTACCTAATCATTCGTATGGAATCCATTCTCCAATATGTGCCTTTACGGTTTTGGTTGTAGAGCCTAGTATGCTGGAATTTAATCAGTGTAACAATTTCGGCTATTTGAATATGTATTTGCACTTGACGCTATTATAATATCAGAGGATTTGATATGAAATGTGTTGGTTATCGTATGGTAAAAGCCCGTCGTGTTTATGTGTGGCGTGGTCTTACGAGATACCTTTGATTTTCAAAAGATTTTGTAACTTTAATAATCCAAATTGAGTGTGTTTTCTCACGCTGGTTTTCCAGACCGACTCGGGTGTTATTTTATTGTAATGATTGGGTCAGACCGAGCATTGTAGGTTTAGGTTAGGATGCTATGGAGCTAAGGAGACAAGCTGGAGACCGAGACGTATTCTCGTACTTGTTTATTCCGTTGTAGTGTTTTGTTGAAATTACCAGCAATTGTGAGGGCAGGTTGTTATAACTGTCCAGGTTGGTAATTATTGATTTATGTACTCTGATGTGAGATATGTATTACAGTTTTGATTTATGTAAAGAACTATTTATATTATATGTTATTCAGTCCGTTGTGAGATTCTGTTTTGTTTAGTTTCTTCTTTCTTCTACCTATTTTCTTTCCCCTCAACAATCTGTCTTTCTAGCACTCGATCGTTCGACATGTTATACAATGAGCGTATTTATGTCGATTTTCGAGGGTCAAAAAGACGGTTCATCACACAATTGGGCTCTAATACCAATGTTGAAACTAAGGCAGCACAAAGCAGGTTAAATGGATGAATTTCAATTTTTACCATTTCTCATCTTATTTGGTCTATGAAGTCTTAATTGATTTATATTTTAAATAAAATATTTATTTTACTTAATTGAATAATAGAATGATTTGATTCGTTTTTATATATGCTATATAATGTGTATGTGTATCAAATATACACATATATGTGTAAGTGCACATGCAGCATATAACGTGTACATGGTTTAATATGCCCTTATACAAATGTTGGGATTTACACAACAAAAGACACATTAGCCCATTTATATACGTATTTATTGTCTACTATTATAATAAAATTAATATAATATAAGTATTATATATACACAAATAAATATTTATTTATACACCAAATAATTATGTAAAAATTTATTTTAAATATAAAATCAATTCTAAATTCAATATTTAAAATAACTTAAGAAATATTCAAATTGAAACAAATCCAGCTCCAAAATAATATCTTAATTGAAATTCAACTAAAAATTTATATATTATATATATAAACATATATAAACACATGTATATATGTTCGAACTAATTTTTTTTATTCGAAAATACATAAAGGCGTATACATATACATATATATATATATTAAAATTTATAAAATTATAATCTTTCAGTACATATATATATATATATATATATATATATATGAACATATATAACACAAAATATAATTTTTCAGTACTTTCGATCGAAATTGTTTTTGAAAAATCAATTTGGTATATATCCCTGCAACTTTAAAAGTCAAAATGATTTTTTTAATTTCCATATGGATTTCAAATTTAATTTTTTATATTTTTAAGCTATAAATTTGGTATATATCCCTATCACTTAAAATTATGATCTAATAATCAAACTTCTTTTATGAATTCAAAATGATCATCTACAAATGTTACTAAATCTTAGTATCACTTAAAAATAGGATCTAACCAATAAAATTCCTCTACAAATTCAGATTTTATTAATTAATAGTTCAAACAGAAGTTCAAAAAAACAAAAAATTAGATGTTGCAATTTATAAATAAAAATTCAAATTAATTACATATGATTTCAATGTAAAAATATAACTAAATATACGCGCATATCATTTTCTCCTAATTGTGTTAAACACATACAATTTGTAGATAAACAGTTTATGTGCAAAGCACATGGCATCATCACGTGTGAAATGCGTCCCGTAATGCTCGTATATATATTCCATATAACAACAATTTAAAATTATTTTCAAATTAATATTACTTTCAAATTATTTTACACACGCGCGCGCGCACGCGCACACACACACACACATATATATATATATATTTGTATGGACGAAAATAAAAATGATCATATAGAAAAAAGATTTTATTTATTTAAAATACATACATATGTATAATTGATAGCAAACAAATATATAAATTCATGATAATATGTACTTCTAGTCTATACACATACAATAGCATAAACGAATATACAAATAAATAGATATAAATCAGATGTCTGAATCGTGGTCTTGATATAACACCTTGAATGTTGAATCAGAAATTATCTTTGAATCAAAATCAATCTCTTCTAGAAAAGCTACCAACCGAAGAGATTACCGTACCATGAATTATATAGATTGAATTTGATTTATTTAATTTTGAAATATCAACGGAGGAGGTCCTAAGATTTTCGGCCTAAACAAGATGGAGGAGGAGGCTAAAGTTAAAAAACAAAATGAGGGGGATGTTGAGTTAAAATAGAGAAAAGAAAGGAGAGAAAAAAGGGGATCTAGATCTCCCTTTTCACCTATTCTCGTTTACTAATTCAAACTCCATATTTCAGTTCACTATCACATCCCCTCCCCTCCATATGTCATTGGCCATAACAATGCTCAAAGGACCCAAATTCATATCCAAATCCAATCATTATTTACATAATTTATATCTAATTTAAATGTTTATCGATATTGTATATCGATACATACATATATGATTTTTATATGTGCACTTTATTAATTATTGATTCAAATAAACCAGATAAAATTTTATAATAAAATTTTACAAATATTAACTAAATTATAATATTTTAATTTAATTTATAAGTCGTGTGGTATTTTGGTGTATTCAACATGCTGTTGTGCGACTCATAATTGTAAATTTAGTCAGCGATTAATATCGAACAAATAAAATATTAGCATTCACATGTTACCTTAGCTAGTGGTGTGGCAGTTTGGTCAAATTTATCACTTACACAATTTTGATAAACTCCAAATTTACTATTTTAAGTTGTCCTTAGTAGTGAGGATTATTTACATCAATTCTCTTCATCAAAACTATATCACATTAGGATTTATGCAATTTGTTTTGATCAAAATTCCAATATTGTCCATATTCAACTTGTACAATCCAAACACAAAGTCCTTGGTCTAATAATTACAATCATTATTAACTAAAATGCTCCAGCCAGAGACTTTTACTTAGAGTTGACTACAGTTGACTATGATACTAACCCATTATAACTAAGGAGACGTATTCTCTTTTGAATAGTATTTCACTTCCAATGCTTCAACTCAGACCCAACTATAGTTGTTCGATGGACGTGATCTAGAATTTAACTATAATCAAGGTGGAGTGTTCACATTGAAGTTCAATAGTATTCCTAAGTTGAGAGATACTGTCACTTCGATATTCTTCATTTGACCTTAGTTATATTAACCAATAAAAAACTATCGAGTGAGTCATTTTATGGTTATCCAATAACTATCAGTACGTAAGCTCTTGGGGTGTCCAGCAACCATGAGCAATACACTGACTCAACATTTGGAGAGTGTTATGTACTCTAGTCTTAATGAATGTATCGATATCCTATCTTGATACACCTTGACTAGGAATATTTAAAACGATATGTCATATACATTATGATAAATTTCTCATGATTACAACACCTTATAATTACTATTACGAAAACATATCGTTTAAGAATTTTTAATTAAATATACTTATGTAAATAATTAACATAACGCATTATGATAAGTATATAATAGAAAGAAAAATACCTTTGATTTCAAATGAGATTTTATTACAAAGTTAATAATTTACAAAAAATTACAAAATTGCCCTTAGTGTATATCCTTATCTCTAACGATTATGATTATATTTTAATCCTTTTGGTTGTAAGATATGTTATGATTGACATATTGATTGTAAATATAATAGTGGGGGGAAATTCGTTTCGCGCTTCAGCAATGTGGTCTAACGGTTATCAATTTTTGGTTTGAGATGGTATAATATTATTTATACTAGATTTTTTGTTTGACCTGAATTTTTTAATTCCCCTTAAATTCTCAATTAAAATTGGGTAGACTAAACATAAGGTTTTCAAGTTAGATGAATAAACCTCCGGAGACGTGTAGGAGGAGCTAATATTAGAGTTTATTTCCATTGTACAGTCTCAACTACTTTTGATATTTATTTATTTTATGTAATGACAGGGTTTATAACCCTTTAGGTAGTTAAGACATTAACCATCCAAAGGGACATCTTCATATGTCGCTTTTTGAATTCTATTTGTATTTATTATATTTTATTAGAATGATGGAATCATTGGGTAATGTAGTTGAAATGCAATACATTTACAAACGAATGAATGAAAATCTGTAGTTAAAATTCATAAATTCTTATGCTCGTGATGTTAATGATACAGTAACCGATTTTATTTTGTCATTGAGAAGTAATGCTAAGGATGTTTGTAGAATCATTGATATCGATTTTTGAGCCTCAAAATGGGAGATGTTACAATTTGGTATCAAAGCAAAAGTTTATATAAAAATTAATAAGATTTTTGGAAAACATAACCTAAATGAAATATAAAGAATAAATATTGGAGCAAGGGATAACATTATAGTAACATACTTGTTATTTCCTCTATACACACACACATATCCATCTATACTTTTCCTATTGTCTTTGGATTATTCTTTTTAACCATATGAAAACTGGTATGTAGATTATAATAAAATGGACATCGAAAGAGGAAGATTTAACTTGGGAGGCGAAAGCACCACAACTAATGGAAATGGTCGGCCTAATGTTAGTAATGCTTACCGAACTACCAACGCTAATGCTAGTGTAGATGTTGGAACTACAACCAGTTAATGTGGTAACAATGTACCAACTCTTATGAATCTAATGCAAATAGGAGCAATGGATGGATTGATTAGAGGGAGACCATTTGTGGGTATGAACAATACAATTGGAGTGGAGGATATGACCATGAGTTCCCAAGAAAAGAAAAAAGTTCTTTAATAGAAAGGGATCAAAGAAAAGTGAGTTTCCAAAATGGGAAAGTCGAAGATGACTTATCACCAATGTAGAAAGAAGGGACTTTGGATTCAAGAATCTCATGAAATTAGGTGAAGACCCATGAGGACTAACCTAGTGAGTAATAATCAAACGTTTGACTCAAGGAAAATCGAAATACACTATGTCAAAATAAATATGGGAAATGTATTATTAACTACATCATACGATAAATTCAAAAAACCCATGTACAAAAGAAATATGCATATAATAACAAAGGGATGAAGGATTCGGTCCTTATATAAGTTTCCGAGCCTAAGCCTAAACCACTCCAAGTGGGGGCTATAGGTGGGAAGTAGCCACTTTCTAAGGTATACTGCTATCGGCGCAGCACAAAAACATTAAGGGCTTCTTTTTCTTGAACTACTTGGTCAATCCTGGAAAGTGATCCCTAGGTCTCATCCCTAAGTTTTGTAAAAGATTCATCTAATTCTTTCTCACGTCTGTGGATAGCCACAGCACTAAGGCCAACGTAATCTAAGCTCCGAGATCTGAGCCTGTTTTCACTTTCCCTCAAAAGTGTTGTACTCCAATTGAGTTCCTCCTGTTTCTTATTTAGTTACCTGACTTTCGAGGCTAAGGCGTTTGCCGTAGATTTGGCCTTCCTCTCAGCCTCCTCCCGAAACACCTTAAATTCTTCATCTATTTTGGCCTTTTTAGAAGCAATCTGAGCTTTTTCAGAAGTAAGGTTGGCTTTATCAGAAGTTGTTAAAGAAAGACTCGCTTCAAGTGTAGCAACCTGGCCATGGTCACCTTCCTACTACTTTTAGGCCTCAATTATCAAGGTTTCAAGCTAAAAAAGAGAGAGAAGGAAGAAAACAACAACCGGTAAGGAGTTATATATATATATATATAATAAAAGCGCTTACATAGGACCGGGCTTTTTCCACCTCGGACATAAGAACAAAAGAAGAAATCTCAAGGAGCAAAAGAGGGAAAAGAGAAGGAGCAAACAAAGCAGTGCTCGATAAATTATCCAATGCAACCTTCCCTACCCTCTCAGCAAGTTCAGATCCGACCCATTTAGGAAGAGATAAAAAAATTGAGCGTCGATGGCAAGAAGGCTCTGCAAAGGAGGGATAGAGAGAGCCGTTGAAGTAGAAATAGTAGGAATCATTGAAGGAGAAGGGGAAGCGGAAGTGGTCAACTTCTTGAGGTCCCAATCAAAATCTATGCTAGAATCGTGCTTTCTTTTGTGAACATCCTTCTTTGATGGTTTGCTATGGAGCGCCTTCAAAACATCCATATCCATGTCGCCTACATATAAAAGGAATAAAATGTCAAGATCAAAAGAAGTTTCCTACAAAGGTCAGAACCACAAGTATAATAAATCAAAAATATATTATATACAAGATATACCCCTAGACTCAGCAGAACTTAGGGAAGGCTTAAAGATATTGCGAGAAAATGTGTGATTTGGGCTTAGAAAATTATGTTTCTTTAGCATATCATTATTAAAGAAGTTTTTTATTTCCTTCTCCTTTGCGTCTAATCCTAGAATGCACTTCCCACGCAATTCATACAATTCAACATCCTCCTTAGAAAAAATGATACGATTAGGATATTGATAAAAAACAGAAGGAAATTATATAAGTTCAAAATAAAGAAGTACAGAT
Organism: Allium fistulosum; assembly: GCA_030737815.1. NCBI lineage: Eukaryota > Viridiplantae > Streptophyta > Magnoliopsida > Asparagales > Amaryllidaceae > Allium > Allium fistulosum. The sequence goes on from CM060902.1 coordinate 1,534,790,107, forward strand.
TGGCCCATCTATGAGATTCCGAGGGGCATCCGAAAGAACTAATTTGTTAGCTTGGGTGTAGAAAAAGCCAGCGTCTCCCTTTGAAAGAATTTTGTTAATGTCAAACAGAAACTGAAGCACCTCACAAGTGAGATCGTAACCATTCTCAACATAAAGGATAAATGCGACTATCATGAGAGTATAAGAGAGAGGGGCGAGTTGGACATGCACGAGCTCAGTGGCGGACAACCATTGACGAAGGTGGGTTTATGGGGAGATAAAGTCCACATCATATATGTTCTGGTGTGAGGTGAGTAAAACCCATTGGGGACTACTGATACACTCATAAGGTTTGGGAACCCTAACTTCTTAACCTACGAACCCTAACTGATTTAAGATGCCATTGAAGGAAAGGTGATGTAACACCTAGATTAGAATGGGATGCCCTCATGATAAAAGTTGAACTGGAAAAAAGGAAAAGTAAAGAATAAAGTGAAGTCTAAAGAGTACAGCGCTTGGAAACTGTAAGATGACGACAAAGATTCAAACTGCATCGATTCCCTAATTTCAATGTCAAATTATGATTCTAAGCCCAAAATTGGACTGGTCACAGGATGTGGTACATAAACTATAATCATAATATTCAGAACCACAACTTAATAAAACCCCTAAATAATAATAAGACATTAATGCCACGTTGCACCACAAAAGCCGTATTAGTGGTGTCAAAGCATAACACACCTCACTTAAAAAAGTTAAATACTAAAGAAGAAATATTACACTCACGGACCAATATACACAACTGATAAAGCTGCGCTAAAAATCCTGCATTAAAGGGAAATAAGGATGAACTACCTCTCTCTTTCTTCTTACAACTAAAAGTGAACGAAATGACCCAACGCGCCGCCATCAGAAGTGCCCTGCCATAAAAACAATTCAATAAAGAAACAAGTCATCATCAGAACATGACAATAATAGGAGCAGGAAGACAAAAATTGCATTGCAGCTTTTCATAAAAATCTACCCTTGACCCATTTTGAGCAGGCCATGAATGAACACTCTGTGTGTCAAGTGAACTAGTAACCCCAAGTATTGTTCTTGAAATCTAATGCAATGCTAACATTTTCAAGCTCAAACCTACACAATGGTTATCAAAGGACCCTATAAGTAATACCACAAGGAATCCAAAACATTCCAAGGGCTATACATGGGGTTAACCAAACAGCGCTCCATCGCATTTCTACACTTGTTAGGAAAAGGCAAAGACGTAAGCATCCCTAATCGAGCAACTTGCAGATACTAACATCAAGGGCAGCTTGAAACACATGCATATAAATATTAGGCTAACACCATAGAATGAAGCAAAGCAACTCAACTCCAACTACCCTCAGTGCATTATCAGACAAACACGGCAAGCTGAGGCCACTTAAACTGACCTTCAGCAATGTGTTATAGCTCAAACTTCACCTCGACTATCAGAGCAGTATCTACCAACAATGCACAAGCAGACCACACAATCCAGCACTAAGGATATCACCTAGGGTTAAATAAGAGGGGAATGCCTCATCACACTCTTATTCCTGAAACAAGAGCGACTCAGAGATCGTCCAATCCACAGATCAAAAGTAGGAAACCTATTCAAACTAAAGTTTCTTGCTTCGATTTCAGATGTTCTCACTCAAGTTCAAAAGTTCCTCCTTCAATTTCAAACCTCTCACCAATACCCAGAGCCGGTTAAATTATTGTTTTTCGCCAAGGGTACATCAGCAATCCATACAGAGTAAACTAAAAGTGCGGATGGGTGACACATAACAGGATCCAAAGGTGAAGATTAAGATAACAAAGGAAAAGAAATTATGATAGTCCAGGTGCATCTTTACACTATAAATAGGAGAGACACTACAATGAGGAGGGGGATCCTTTTTTGGGAAAATAAAACAAATTCTATCTTCTATTTTTACTCTCACCCATGTATAGTTGTATCAAGGAGAAATATAAAAAAAGATTTGACCCATGGACGTAGGATTTCAAAAGAATCTGAACCATGTAAAATTCCGGTATTTTTTATTTTGATGCATTATTATTTAATTGTTCAGTTTCAAATCCATCACAATTTTATTTCGTTAGTAGAATATAAACCTAATTTGACATTTTAACGAATAGTTAGAGTGCAACTACCTAGTCGTGTAAGCTTCTAGCGACACAATCACTACTTAAAGGCAAATTTAATGTCACTTAAATTTGTTGACTCGAAAATTATGGACGTAATTTTAGCCTCAATCACTCTATGTTCATCTGAGGTGTTATGAGATGAAAAATCTCCCCAACACTTCTATTTTGACTTAGATATGATTAACCTATAATAGACTCTTGATGAGTCATTTTGTTGTTGTTCAACTATTACAATTATGCAACCACTTGGTCTCCCCGATGATTATGAGTAAATCACCATCCATCATATGGATTGTATTATGTACACTAATCTAGCAGGGTTTTTCCTCAATATAACTCGTATAAGGAACATTTAAGGAAAAATTTACTATTAGTTCGATCTAATATTCATGGTTATAAATTCATTCAAATGTAAGTAACTGCAATCGACTAAAAACTTTGTCATAGGAATTCTATTTGTATGTATTAACGTGCTCAATCGCATTACTGATATATAAGTATAATAACACACAATAGAAATAAACTAGGATATAGATATCCAAAACCCGAAAATGATTCAGAACGAATGCGGATATCGCACTATCTGCATCCAAAAGTATCTGTTAACATACCTAATATCAAATAATATTGTCGATCGATTTTCTCGCAAGTGATTGGCAAGCCGACTAAGACACAGTTTGGCCCAATTAAAGTTGGCCCGTCTATTCTATGACCGGCCCGCTTAGGTCGGCCTAGTCTCAAGCTAGCCCATCCATTTAGCAAGACATCGAAATGGAGCCCGACCATCCTATCCCTAGGCAACCTTCGTGGCCTGCTACTTTGATAAGAACAAAGCAAAGTATATCCCTACCCAGTCCATTTCGACCAAGCTCGAAGATGATCGGCTCCCTCATACCAACCTACTCTTAGCTGGAACCTAAGTCAACCCGTATATCTCATCGTCGCTTCAATCATCGACCGGCAATATTCCAGACAGCTTAAGGCAACCAACATACTCAACGAGACCAGCTCAAGTATAACCCATCCTAGGCACCTGCTTTAGTACAACTGCCTAAGACTGGTCCCAAGTGGAACCCTCTATCGCGTTACATCCAACTCCTCAGCATGGTCCTTAACAACTTTTAGTTTCCTTCATAACTTCAACAGTTGGACAACCAACTGAACAAGCCTTACCATATAAGCACATAAGAGTAAATAACAAGGTGTTCATTCATCTATACAAAGCAGTATAACTAGTCGGCTGAACTAATATGGAAAACCATCAGCATTAAATGGGCATTAAATACAACATGTGCATAGTGCATAAAGGAAATGAGTATATTCTCTCAACCACACATACTCAACACCTTTACCGTTGTCTTCCATTTACCCATGCAACTAGATCTACGGTCTGGTGCTCTTCCCACCAATTTTACGATAATATCTCATACACTTGTCATCCATTTCAGCTACTGTAAATACCCCATTATTACCACTTAAAAGATGTTGAAAAATATAAGAATTCTGAATACACAATTCAGAGCTTTTTACACTACAAGCCTCTAAGATTAAAGACCTTTATTAGTCTTAAGTTCTTCCACTTTTCTTGTTATTCTCTTGTGATTCTTTGTAATTATAAGGGATATATATAGTAAGAGAACTTCATAATGGATGAAGGTGAACTTGCCATGCCACTCTATATTTAGCATCATTTACCTTTAATTACTTACATAATTCCTCATTATCACTTTTATACCTAATGTTAATAAGTAACGTTTGTGCCTTAGTCTAATTCCAAGGTTGGCTAGATCTCTACACAACATTTTGACACTAAAAGGAAGGTCTTCCCTTAAAGCTCTCACCTTTTCACACTTTTCTATTCTACAAAGGTCAGATCTAACTTGTTACCATGGGCAATCTTCCATGAGTCGAAGGTAACAACTCCAATGGCACAAAACCAATAGCAACACTCTCGCTAGTGATGTCTAGCCCAATCTTGGCATCAACGAAGAAATGTAATGTGATGCTACAGCTGTCAAACGTGGGTCAGCTGGCCTACGAAGTGAAAGGCTTGAGGATGCAGTTGGACACCTAAGCTATTGTAAACTTTGTCCTACCAGCTCTTCCCACGATCAACCTAGTCGACCTGCCTGCTCACAGGCCCATTTTTCCTAGCGACTATGAACTCATGAACACTGCTGAAGTTTAGGAAAGAATAGTGCCTAAAACCCCACTTTTGCGAATGTTCATGATCATCCCATGAGGTATGTTGCGTGCGTTCCCAGTCAAATTAATATTGCCCCAGGTATGGTTATGCCTGTGGAGCCAAGACATCATTGTTCCCCTTCAACGGAACAATTACAAGCTTTTGATTGCCCGTGAGCTTCAGCCTTTAACGGTCTCAATGGCGGTTCCCCTGCCGCCGGTAGAGTGCATGTGGCTCTCTTGATGCAGTCCAGGTATAATTGGAGTGTGGTCAGGAATATACAAAGAGGAGGGCGGGCCGCACATTCTAGGTCGCCATTGTGCTTAGGGAGAGGTCTCCCACTCACCATTATTATTCTACACCTCATCGTCGATCTCCTACTCCGCCTAGGCATAGGTTGAGCCCTCGGCCCATGATTGGCCAGAACATCCCTTAATAAGCCAAGGTCAGCCTCGAGGAAGAAATTCATATCCTCTGCTAACAGCTCAACATAATGCAAGCCCGGATTGCAGTAGACGAGGCATTCTTTGATGATGAGAACGGAGAATCATTCTTCGATGAGATTTTGGACACTTACATCCATCGACGATATGCCTTACCGCCCATTGACATGCATGATGGGAGCGCTGACCCATCCAGCCACATTACAGCGTTCAACTCCACCACCCATGCCGACAAACTTTATGGCTTAGTAAAGTGTTTGCCCTTTCCCTCCATTCTCACAAGTTCGACCTCTCGCTGGTTCTTGCATCTACTATTAGGCAGCATCAGCTTTTGAGCCTAGTTGTGCGTAGATTTCAAGACTCGTTTCTTCACTTTTGAAACCTATGTCATAATAGCTGGTAAACTAAAAGCAACATTAGGAATGGTCCTTTAGAAGTATGCGATCGTATGTTAACCGCTTCAACAATGAGTCCACCCGGGTTAGGGGTGCAGATGTTGTGACCTATGTTCTAGGGTCGGATATAAGTCTAGAATGTGGAGAGAGCTCCAGAAGCAGCCAGCTTTGTTCCTAACTAAATAATATCAGTGGGTGAATGACATAATAGGGATAAAAGATAGAGATCTTTTTGACAGCGACAATAAGGCAAGATGCCCTACCCAAATGGTCCTCGTAGCAACGATTGTCGAAACAGTGGTCGTCGAACTGATGGTAGAAGGCAATCAGAGGCAGACCCTCAGTTTAAGCCCAGGTATAATAGTTACTCTAATTTAAATAGGCATATCACCAAGATTTATTTTGCACCTCGAATCCGGGTGCAATTTCGAAGGCCCACCACCACCAGTGATGGAAAGCGGGAGGAATCTCGTGCAAAGAGAAAATACTGCAAGTTCCATCAAATCAACAGCCATGCTACAATAAAATATTGGGTGCTAAAGGATGAGATCGAGAGACTCATCCGGGAAGGTATACTTTTGGAATTTTTTTGACATTAGGTCGAGCAAAGGGCCAACCGTGACAACCAGCTAAATCAGTCCTCTCCACTAAAACACCATAAATGTCCAAGCTATCACCAAGGTCCTAACCATATGCAGAGGCCTTCATGTGGTGGCAATAGCCAGAGGGCTCAGTCTTGGTATCAAAGGGAGGTGTGCACAACCGGTCAGATCTATTGATTGGACTCTCAAGCATCTAGGCGCCCTGACTAGAGTTAGAACGACCAACCGACTTAAGACCCAAAGATAGGGGAGCCATATCCTACCTCCATCATGACCCATGGTCATTACCATTACCTTTTCCAACTCCAATGTGCACCGGGCCTTCGTGAATGAGGACTGCTCAGTTAATGTCATGTTCAAAAATGTCTTTATGGCTCTCAGGCTTCTTGCCGCCAACCTCAACCCATGCGCTTTGCCAATTTATGGTTTGGGGTGTAGGCATTGTTCCAATGGGGCACTACTTCGCTAGTAATGACATTTGGTTAAGAGCCCCTCACTGCAAAGATCAAATTAAACTTTATAGTGGTTGATTGTCCATTTGCTTATAAATATTAATATGACGACCAACACTCATTGAACTGGATGTCATTTTCTCCTTCAATCGGCTCGTCATAAAGTTCCACATTCAAGATGAGGTCGAGGAGATCAGAGGCAACAAGCAGAAGGCAACGAATGTTATGAGACTTCTATTAGCATGCAAATAAGGGTGTTTTGATGCTTCAGCAAGAGCTTTCAACCGTCAGTGGCAGGTTCCTCAAGAGGCCCAGCAGGTCGACTAGCACCCTAGTTCTTGCCGAGACCATCCCTAGCTCTGAAGCATCAGTAGTTGAGCTTAACCACTCATAGCCGACCGACTCATGTCAGATCCGGGGGCATCACTACTTCAACTCAGGCCCATCAATACAAATAAGTTCTTAATTCCAAAGAAAAAATATTCTCCTTAAAAGCCCTTGTAAGCGGATGACACACTAACCTGTCTCAACATCATATAACTAACTCATACACGAGTACTTGAGCCAGCAATGTGCTCCGATTCGATTCGGGATCAACGATCGCTTCACAATTGGAAGCGTGTCACCTAAGAGAATCTCACAACCCACCATCGCTTAGATTCATGTCGGTCCCATCTGCCACTCTACGTTTGATCGCTTAACACCAAGAGAGCCCACCGGCTAACATACTCTCCAGTTCACACTGGAGCAGACCACCACTCTGTGTCAGGCCGGTACATGGCCTATAGGAAATGACCGTACCCAATCCACCTTACTATCATGTTGATATTTAATATATCTTTAAAAGAAAACGCTTTTTTGCAAATAACACAGGAATCATTGACCATTCGGAGCATTCTACTTTACAAATCATGCAAAGATAAACAGGTAAAGAGAACAACAAAATCTTAATCAAAGTTCGCAACGAAAGATCTATTTCATTTAGTTCAAAGAGTGCGGAGGCACAACACCCAACCCATTGGGATTACAAAGGTAATCCATCACTTACTAGTTGAAAAGAAGAAAAAGAAAAGGAATAGACATGCGTCATGAGGAGCCAACATCAAATGCGCATATGAGCGCTCCTGGCACCGCTTGATTGATATTTTACTATAGAAATAGCGGTGCATTAGGGACGCACTACCACCTGCAAAGCCTTCCACATCAAATCTCATAAGAGTTCTCAAAAAACTACCAGTCAACAACACCAAGGGATCGGTTGGGACTTTAGCTGTGACGTCAGAGGTAGAGGCGACGGTTGCTACTCTTTCCAATAAGGTGCTAAAGCGTCCAAGCCAGCCTAGATTCGGAGCTACTAGAGCACGATGTAGGGGAAGTCCACCAGCATCAACCAGACAATTGACATGACAATGATAGTTTATCATCATCGGAAGGTTGGCCAGAAAGCGCGAGCTTAGACCAAGCATCGAGGCAAGATCCATCTCAAAAAACAAAGTTCCAAACGGCGGTCTGAACTGCAATCAACAAAAATAGTTCTACACTAGGAAAGCTTTCTCCATTCAAACAAGTTTGACAAAATTAAAGAACAATCAAAGGCAATTGGAGAGGAAGAAGAAGACGAAGTTAACCACTTTTATCAGTAAAGAATCATGTAGAATTTATAAGCTGTTAAGAAGTTTCACGGTGAAGGTTTCGTAGGTTCAGAGTAAAGCAAAGGGGGTATTTATATACTTGCACCTTTGTAATGTGCATTGGATTCAAAAGGCAACAGACATCTCAGTCGTTCAGATATGATCAGTAATGTGTCACTTCAAACACGTGGGACATGACATGTCTCTATCATGTTTGGAAAAGCGAACTGTCACAACCGATGGTATGATGCCACATGGAGAGTGCATTAAATGCGTAGAAGAGCCATCGAAAGGCAAGGTCTTCATGATTTGACAAGCCTACACTCATATACGAATACATACATAGAGGCAAAATGTTGCTCAATTTTCTCGTAAGTAATTAGTAAGTCGATTAAGGCACGGTTTGACCCAATCAAAGTCGCCCTATCTATTCTACGACTGGCCCGCATAGGCCGACCCAGGCTCAAGGTCCCAAACTAACCCATCCACTTAGGAAGACATAGCAATGAAGCTTGGTCATCTTATCCCTAGGCAACAATTACAGCCTGCTGTTCTCATAAGAAGAAAGCAAAGTATAGCCCTGCCTGGTCCATTTTGACCTGACTCGAAGACGATCGACTCCCTCATACCAACCCACTCTTAACCGGACCCCAAGTCAGCTCATCTATCTTAGCAATCGCTTCAATCACCGGCCTGCCTCAGGTAACCAACATAGTCGACGAGGCCAGCTCAAGCATGATCCGTCCTGGGCTTGGCTTTAGTACAGCCGCCCACGATTGGTCTTAAGCACCATCTCCCTTTCATGGTCCTTAACAACTCTTAGTTTCCTTCATATCTTTAATAGCTGGCCAGCCAGGTCAGCAAGCCTTGCTACATAAGCACATAAGAGTAAATGGCAAGATGTTCATCCATCTATATAAAGCACTATAACTAGGCTGCTGAACTAATATGGCAAACCATCAGGATTAAATGCACATTAACTGCAACCTACGCATGGTGCCGAAGGCAATGAGTATATTATCTCAACCACACATCCTTTTGCACCTTTACAAATGTCTTCTACCCACCTATGCAACCAGATCTACGGTCAAACGCTCTTCCCACCAGTTTTACGACACAATATCAGCCATTTATCATCCATTTCAGCTACCATAAATACTTCATGCATTACTTCTTAGAAGGGGCTAAAAATATAAGAATTATGAGTTCTTTACATAATTTAGAGCTCTTTACACTGCAAGGCCTTAAGATTAACAACCTTTATTAGTTTTAAGTTCTTTCATTTTTCTTACTATTCTCTTGTGATTCCTTGTAATCATAAGAGAGATATAATGAAAGCTTGCCGAACCATTCGATATTTGATATCATTTACCTTTAGCTACTTACTTTATTCCTCATTTTCACTTTTATACAGTGTTAGCAAGTAGCGTTTGCGTATTAGTCTAATTTCGAGCTTGGCTGAATTTATAGTCAACAATAGTCAAACAAGCTTTGCTAAAAATACAATATAAACAATGAATATCATCACATGCAATTATATATCATAAAAAACAAATATAAAGTCACAAGTATTTGTTTGAGTAGTCCGAGTTTATGGAATTAGATATGTCGCTATTTTGAAATCGAATAAAGTTACGAAGATGAAGCATTGGACTTAACTACATATTTATTTTTATATCATGTTGTGCGTAAGCTAGGATCTATAACTGGTTAAGTAAACATGTTGACACTTTCATATGTTGAACATATCATTCTTATTTATGCTTTAAAGTATTTACCCCTACATGGGACTTTTAGGAAATAAAGAAGTAAAAGACAAGTTAAGTAATGAAAACTTGTTTAGCTACTCTATTTATTTACTGTTAAAAAATGCAAATCGCATTTTGTTGTTTAAAAACAATTCAACATCATCGACGTTCATTTTCGAATCTCAAAATTGGAAGATATTACATATTCTGAACCCAAAATTATTCCGTTATGGCTCGAGACAGATCCATCTATTGATACCAGCACCAAAATGCCTTGGTTGTCGCCTGTTTCATCCATATTGCTTTAAGAGAATGCTCCTTATCATAACCCCAGAACTACTTTAATCATCAATGTGTCGAAATCCCTGAATAATATCGATCGATACAAATCGATGTCTATTACCAGTCGATAGTTTTCGACACTTGGGTATTCTTGCTTGTTATTTCATCAACTCTGTCAAATTATCAAGTCAGAAAATTTATAGATAACAAACCTAAAATCATAATTTTAGTTTTACATGATATGATCCTTTGTAATATGACTCCTTCAATTGCTTTTATTTGGCAAAAACATCCATTCTAGCACAGACTGGTTACAAAATTGTTGTATTACACAACTCTGAAAATACATTGTCAGTTACATTTATTTTTTCTCGTCGATAACAGTTTTAACATAAACATTTCGAATCTCCTACATTTATTTTTAGGGTCAGTAAAGAAGAAGATCATTCATTCTACATCTGTTAAAAATTCAGTATGATACAGCGTTTGAACATTAAATTACATTCATGTGCAACTTTAAAGCCAGTTAAATGGATTTTACAGTGTTTGAACATTAAATTCATTATAATAATGATTGAACATTAAATTATATCAATAAGTGAATATTACACAGCTCAAATGGCCAGTAGCATTAAATGGATTTTACATAGCTCGCATTTAGCAGCTTTATATATATCATTAGAGGGATTCTAAAAGCACCCGGTTAAATACTAATGGCACCGCGGTCAGCGGAAACCTGACCGCAGTGTAAAAAAGCAAAAAAAAAAAATCCTGGTATTCCTTAACATGGTACCCTGGTGCTTTTACCATCTATCTATTATTATTGTTAGCATTTCCATCTTTAATTTTCTTTTCCAACTCCATCATCTTTGAAACCTGCATTTTAATAACGCAAATATATGTCAACATATATATTGTGAACAGACTAATGATATATTATTAATATCACAAATCTACAGCATAAAGTGAAAACTGATGGTAAATACATTAATGATATGATGAAGTTTAAATGGAGATAATAATTCACAATTTCCAAATCCAATCGAAGAAAAAGGAACAGATTTTTGCAGAAGCTAAACAATACCATGTTCATTCACTATAACAAGAAATTAGATTAGAGTGTGCAGAAGTATAAGCATAACCATGATTTCAAAAAAATCCCAATTTTTGAAGGAGGACCATGAAAAAGGATGAATGGGTGATTCCAACAAAGAATGACAGTAATGTTTATTATGATGTTAGTATGAAAGATTGTATCCTGTAAACAATATGATGTTATGACATAAGTATTTAATATAATGTTAGTATGAAAGATAGTAACCAATAAACAATATGATGTTATGACAACATAAGTATTTATCTTAATACGTTTGAATATCAAGTATTGATACTTGATCAATTAGTTGATGCAGATATTATAACAGGTTTAATACTTTGCCCATATTTTCTAATGTAATCTCCAATATTTTCATATATCGCACATTGATCGACTGATACAAATTTTAACTGCTAAGATGTACAAATCATAAGACTTCAGCATTATAAGCAGTAACAATATGTAAAAGCCTAAACCAATAAGAAATTCAAGATAAACTAATGTCATCTCCAACAATAGACAGAGGTATTACCGATTAATTACAAAGCCATAAAATTTTCAACAAAATGCTAAGGTTACAGCCCATAATATTATAGAAATATTACAAATGAGATTTCAAATTTGAGACAACGTACAAAACTGGCGCAGCCACTTGTTGAATATGCATTTCTTGAAGCTCAAACGCTTATTGAACAAGCACCAACGTTTATCCGCTTTTTAAATATGGATGCGGACAGATTTGAGATATTTCGAGTATCCATTGACAGTCTTAACGAACTCCTACCCGTCAGATTTTGTGTTGGACGATTGGATGAATTTGTAGATCAAAATATAAAAAAAATAACAAAGAGGAGTGATTTTACCTTTATATAGAAAAGCGAAGGCAAAAAAAGGGCCATGTAAAACAGAAGAACGTGATTTTGATCAAGATTTCAAATTGAGGTATCGGTCGAGGTACCTGATCAAGATAAGTTTCAAAATTTTGTTGTCCCATTTCGTGCATGAAAACGTAATGTTGACGGAGCCCCTTAATGATATTGGTGATATTTTAATATGAGATTGATTCCAGTTTCAATAAATCGATAAGTTTCCAAATACGTTGATTTTTGTGCATTCCAGGATATCAGACAGAGGGAGAGTATTACATGGAGAGCATCTTTGTTCTGTTAAAATGACACTAGTGTTGATTGACAGAATTCGGGGTCTCTACGGATGGGGTCCTTGATTTCCACCAATCAATGTCAATGTTATTTTAACACCGACATGAATAAAGTTCTAATCGTATTACGTGACTATAGATAAAGTCAGTCGCAGCAAGGGAGAAGAGGAGAACCCTTTCTATTCGTCAATTTTCTCCTAACAGTAAAGGTATGTAATTGTTAAAGTTTAGAAGTTGTTATCCGACATTTTAACCAAGCGATATTTCGATGTAATTGGAATACGAAATGATAAATGAACGGATTCTGGAGTTCAAAACGATCAACTATGAAGAGCAAAAAAAAAAGGAGTCAAAATTGGCTAAGTCCATATATTGGATCCATAAATGGATCGGTACTGATCTACAAAATGCCAAATAAAGCCCCAAATCTCAAGTGAAGTGGCTCTCCAACATGGTTGACGAAGAAAAAGTTTTTGAGCATGGATGATGGATCGGTACTGATCCACAAAGACCATTTTATCCCTCAAATTTGAAGATGATGAAAACTAGCATATTGGAGCAAGGCACAAATTTTTGAACCAAGGCATGGATCGGTGATGATCCTGATCAATCCCACCTCAGGATTTGGTCAACTTTGAATCTAATCTTCCTAATATGCTAGATCTAGTTGAAGTGTCAAACAAGATCCGACGAATCTGAAGACCTGAAGTAGCTTAGTTCAGCTATAAATATGAGTCTATCTCCAACAGAAAAGGGGATGCATACTTTGCTTATTTGAAATAAGAGGAAATTCTGTTATTTTTCTACCTCAAGATAAAACTTTGAGAATTTATTATAAAAGTGGTAGATCTAATACAAACAATAAAATTATTAAAGTGGACGTAGCTAACGATTTGCCGAACCACTGTAAAAATATAATGTCTCATTTCTCTGTTTTTCTTATTTCTCACTATATATTTATTCTTTGAATTTTGACTATTTGGGTGCCTGTTTAAAATAAAAGCTGATAATATATTGGTATTTTCACTAAGAAGTTGAAGATCAGGCCGGTTATCAATTTGTTATTGGAAAAATCTCTAAATGAATTCAATAGAAATGAGACAAAAGAAGAAACCAAGTAGGATGGTAATTGAAGAGGAATCTGATATAGCACGCGATGGAAAGAATGAGAGACTACTCAACCTCCACTGGATTTAGTGACGAGAAGAATTGAACACAATGGTGCCCGCCATGAATCAAAAAATTAAAGCGACGTAGAAAATGGTCATAATGGAATTAGGCCAATTGGCAAAGCAATTTTCCTTGATAAAGCAACAAAGAGAAGAATTTTATCTCAGGGATCATCGTAGAAATGGAAGAAATTCTCCAACTAGCTCGAACGAAGGAAGTTATGCAAATAGATGCAAACTAGAAAAGGAACTAGCCAGAGATGGAGATGTGGAAGATGAAAGAAACCAATAGAAACGAACTGGAGTCAACGAACAGACTCCAATATGGATCGGTACGATCCATCATGAATAGGGCCAATCCATCAAGGAGGAAGGACCTTAAGAATGAAGTTGGTGATGTTGATGATGGTACTGATCGAGGTATGAGTCCTCTAGGTGGAGGAATTGGAAGAAACATTGAGAGAAATGCTTACTGAGGAAGTAATCTAGAGGATGCCACCCATAACGACATCGTATATGGCCAGAATGAATGTACTCCCCAGAGCAAAGGAGGCCTAGGTATTGTGATGATAGTCGTGACTATTTTGGACAACGACCGTAATAACCTTTCGCAGACCGAACACACGGCGATGCACGCGATGATCGCCATCCAAGACGAAAGGAATATACCTAGGAGATGATTATCGAAGCAACCTGGAGATTGCTTTAGCGGGATAAACAGCAGGATAGTTAAGAAACCGCCTTCAGTCAGAATCCACTTACAGTGGAGATCGGGACGACAAAGTATCGAAGGAAATTTGTAATGCCGACAGTTCCGATTTCCAATGGATTGACAGATCCATTGCATCATTTGAAGAATTATAATTGACCTATGGATAATACTAGGGCGAACGATGACATGGCGTGCAGATGCTTTCCATTATTCTTGGAAGGACTCACAACAATGTGGTTCTGCAAGCGGAAGTCGGGATCCATGTTGTCATACGATCAACTTGCAAATAAATTATTGAGTAAATTCCCGATTCACACCATCTCCAAGGATGCTTTGTCATTGACAAACATTCATCAGAAGAAAGGGAAAACGTTGAAGAATCATCTAAAAAAATTCAGCGCGGTTGTGACTGAAGTGAAAAATCCATAAGATGATTTGGTATTAATCGTGATAGCTGACGGAGTGGATAAAAAATATGGTTTTGAAAAATGGTTGACAATGAAGAAGCCAACCATGTTAAAGGATTTTTATAGAAAGACAAATCGGTTTCTTCACTTAGAAGAACCATAAATGGAGAAGAGGATAAACGCTAGTGGTCAGGCTAGACCATGAAGCGTGGTGAAGAGTACCAAGGCTATTAAGCAGAATGGTAACAACGGCAACAACAATGGTAATAATAAGAGAACGAATAACACTTTGGCAAGAAGATGGACCCTATAAAACATTTATATCCGTCAAGGAGACGTGACTCGACTACTATTTGAAAGCGAAGTATTGGAATACTCAGTGAAGATGCAAGGCTCCACGGATATGTATCGAGTAACCGAAGCGTTTGTGCATATTAAAGTTTCGTCGCTTGTCTCAATTCAAAGCATACATTGTGTTCACGGAAACATACTTTGTGAGGCAACTGTTATCCGACGTTTTACCCAAGCGACATTTCAATGTAATTGCACTACGAAATGATTAAGAAATAAATTTTAAACTTAAAAACGATCAACTATGAAAAGTAATATAAAAAAGACAAATTGGCTAAGCCAATGGATCGGTGGATCAGCATCGATCCATCAAAAAGCTAAATAAGATCCCAATCTCAAACGAAATAGGGCTCCAACATTGTTGAAGAAAAATACAACTTTATTGGCATAAGTGATGGATCGGTACTAGTCCATCACAAATACCATTTTTCCCCTCGAACTTGAAGATGATGAAGACTAAAGAATATTGGAGCCGGACACGACCTTTTGAACCAAGGCATGGATCAGCACCGATCCATTCATGGATAGGTACCGATCAATCCAACCATAGGATTTGATCAATCTTTGCATGATCTCCTTTCTAACATGTTGAATCCGATTCACTAACGATTTTAAACAAGATCTAACGAATCTGAAGGCCTGGAGCAACCCAATTCATCTATGAATATGAGCATACCTCAAACAGAAAAAGGAATCCATATTTTGCTTATTTGAAACTAGGGAAAACTCTGCTATTTTCGTACCTTAGGATAGAACTTCGAGAATTCACTGTAAAAGCGTTGGATTAAATACAAACCATAGTTATTAATGGCATACGACGTAAAAAGGCGCAAAACATTCCTAAAGCCTTGGTGCACGATGCGGCAAATAGCGCACGCATTTTTAAGTTACAACACATGTTTATAACTTTTTTATGAATATAATATATATAACAGTTAATTTAAGAAGTTCAGAAAATTATTGTCAAGGACAAAAATTTTCAGCGTTTTTGCCTCAAGGACAGACCTTCAATATTTTATCCTGAAGGACAACTTTCTTTAGGTATCAGTTTTTAGTCATTGATAGTATCAGTTTGTAGTTATCGGTAGCAGTTTTTAGGTATCAGTTTTTAGCTTGGTAGCAGTTTTGTTGTCCTTATGAATAATTTTGGAAAATATTTGTCCTTATGAATAAATTTTAGAACAATGTTTGTCCTTATGGTAAAAATATTGAGGTTGTGTCCTTAAGGCAAAAAATATTCAAATTTTTAAGTTACAGCACATGTTTATAACTTTTTTATGAATATAATATATATAACAGTTAATTTAAGAAGTTCTATATAATTTTTTTACTAAAACATATATGTAATAATGATTTTGTTGACATTTTACAAAAAATAAAATCAAATATCATAAACACAATCATAGAAGTTCAAGCATAATAGTCTTTAAAAGTCAAAATTCAAGATAATAGTACATATTACTGATAAGTTAGAAATCTGAATTTGATTTAACAATCATATTTTCTAAATCAATATCCACATCATCAGATTTATAAGCTTCAACATCTTCTTTGTCTCATATTAATTGACATTTTATTCGGTGTGACCGTAATAGGAATTCGAAGTTCGTTGGAGATTAATTTGAAAAATACATACATTCAAGATTATATATTCGGTGCAATAATAAGTAAAACAAATAGTGCGAAGTACGTTCAAGATTAATTTGGAAAATACGACCATTCGAGATTATTTGTTTAGTGCAGGAGTGGTAATTAGACCCGTCGGGTCGGATTTGGACCCAACCCAACAGGTCATGATCTTAGTCAGGTTGGATTTTGTCGAGTTTAATTTGTATATTTTAAAACCATAACCTGATCCAAGATTTGATTTGGATCGAGTTAGTTCGGAACTAATTGGGTAACAACACTAAAAATGCATATATTTTCTCGTTTTTTTGCCAATCTTCCAGGTCGAATCGGTTTCTTCATGTTATTTTTCGTCACCTAAACCCGACCCGGGCCTCATTGGGTTTAAGTAGGATTCGTCCCAGTTTGATTCGGATTTGCGAATTTTGGTTCTAATTCTTCATCGTAGTTCGATGTGGCAATAACATGAATAAATAGTTCAAAGTTTGTTGGTGATTAGTTCAAAGTGCAATCATATCATCATATAAAAAATAATATAATAAATTCAATTATTCTTGGAGATTGGTTTGGATTGTAAAATGTAAAGAAAAAAGAAGTAAAAACCAATAAAATAATGAAAAGGTGCGTCATTTGCGCTGTAAGCGTCATTCATTGCCCCTTTACATATGCGCCGCACCATACAGAAGAAAGGGGCAAACGTTGCGTTGCACCATACAAAAGAAATGTGCAAACGTTGCGCCATGTCGCGCCTTGCTCCATAACACGTGTCATAGCGCTTCTTTCATAACTATGGTACAAACAAACAATAAAATTGATAAAGTTGATGTAGGCTAACAATTTGTCAAACCACTTAAAAACATCGGGCCTCATTTCTCTCTCTTTTATTTCTGACTATTTTACATTTATTCTTTGAATTTCAATCATTTGGGGCGAGTCCAAAATAAACGCTAACATAAGTGATGGAAAAAGAACACATGAGGTTGGATATACACTTGGCTCATCCATCAATTGGGTAAATATTTCATTTTGTTTCACTTTGAACTACTACTTCCATTAAGGTAATTGTATGTTGAAAACTCTACTGCTGTCAAACCTTGTATGTAACTAAACAAGGATCATTCGTTCTATCAACAAAAAGGCTTAAACTGTTCTACCGAAAAAACCATATATGAGTAAGACCATAGTAGTAATCATGTGATATTTTGATAATCATTAGATTATATGAGTTTTCACCATCGGTCAATTATCATCATTATATCAAAGCACTACCATGTGATTTTTTTTGATTTAAAGCTTGTATGATCCGAATATCACACAGTCATAATAGATTTTACACACACACGTATATAGCCCGTGCCGATGGCACGGATGCAAATTTTGTTTTGTGTACGGTTTATGAGGCTATGTGGAGCATGGGTATGAAGTTTGATCCGTGTAAAATTTGTTAAATATAAAAACTATGAAGAGACATGGACTGTTTACAAAAAAATTCGTAGAATTATAGCAATCAGTCAGTACATTATATACATAATGCATACACACACATGTATACACAAAGACACATATTCATACATCCTAGTCAGCAACAAAACAATAAAGTATGATAGCTAGTCGGGTTGATCATTTGTCCAGTCCACTGCTTGTTTTGACCTTCGAACAAAACTAGTTAATGTTAATATGCAAAGAGATGCTTAATTCAGTGTTCAAAATTATAAATAGACAACTTAGTAAAAAAAATGAAAGCTGCTCAATTGGAAGTTGCAAGCTTGATATTATGCTACCGCTACAATTGAAAGATGCAAACTTGTAATTTAGTTATGACTTGGGTTCTACAACTACCGCAGAGGGTCTTACAACTATCGCGATACTGGAGCACAAATAATATACATATCTATTTTTCAATCAAAATGTTGTGTATTCTGGATACCGAATACCAAACCTCAGTTTTGTGCTCATTGGTAATTCAATTTAAATGCTATGTATTGAAGGTAATCCGATGATAGGCTATACTGTTGTATTAACTCATAATACTTTGATCATCAAATATCTGGCATGTAGAGGTCCACTATCGGTCCATAAGATTAAAGCTACTGCTAGATATAGTTTTAGGTATTGTTTGATGATAACTATTGAAATATAGAATTAAGGAAAGATAAAACTAAAAACTACACATAATTTCTTGCAACATAACTTCATGGAGGATCGGTCTCAACCCGACCTGTTTCTTGTTGTTTATGTTTTGTGTTGGGCTTGCTTTCTTTGGTTCTTTCACCCATCTTTTTGCCTCTCGTCGTATTTTCCTTCTTCTATTCCTTTTATCCAACAAACCCTAAATTTATTGTTGGGTAAATTCTCAAATCTTATGTCTGAATCGATGGATTATAATGATGATAATATAAATCTAATAGAATCAAAAGAGGTAAAATTTGAAATTCATGATATTTTGATTTTTTTTTAAATTATAAATTCAAAATTTGCAGAAGAGAAAAGGTAAAAGTTGAATTTCATGTTGTTACATGATTTTGCTGGGGTGATTATTTCTATGGTGGAATTTTTTACAATTTGAATTTTATTATGGAAGGGTACAAAGGGAAAATTTAACAATAAGTTGGGTATACTCAGCAAAAACAGGTGTATAATGATTTTTCCAGTTTTGTGGAGGGCTACTCAACAGCTTTTCGGGTTTAAATAGAATTAGCCATTTTTTATTTTGGTTATAAAAGGAATAGAGCCTTGTTCAAAATAAAAAAAACTTTATGGAAGATCGCGTTAATACTAAAGATACCATACGGTTAAATATACGGAGAATCATTAATCATTGAATCCAAAAAAATATCATTAATATTCCAGATTAGAGAAATTAATGATGTGTTGAAGTTTGGAAAACAAAATCTAAAATGTAAATAATGCACCTTAAATAAATGGAAATTAAATCTCTTTCAGTTTGATAATTTCTCTAATCAAGTTATCGTAATCAACTATAACCAATTCATACATAAAATCTCCTCCCATTACAGATATGAAACTCAATAATTATGTCCAAGTAAGAAATATGATAAATAACTAAAAATCCATGGAAAGTACGAAAATTATAAAGTAAGGTATCATCAAATTATATATATGATACTTAATTGCTATGCATCATTTGAATATTTAATATGGTTATGGGCTCATTAAAAATCATGGTTTCTACCGTTTTAGATATCACATATTCCACTAAGGGTTAAGTCAATTGACTACAATTATTTATCCTTAGTCATAATAGATTTGAAACATGTTGAGAAGCATATGATTATTTGTTTGCAGCATTTGAGTTTCATTTACAAAGAGGAAGAAAATTCATGTATGGTAACATAGTCAAGTATACCCTTAATCCGTGTGCTTGCATGAGTTTCATCAAAATTGAGGAAAACATTAACAAACACATTAGTACGGTAGATTTGGTAAGTAATCAACAACAACTTATTTAGAATGTCAAATTCTACAAATTTTAAAGAATCTTACGCTGTAAAAAATTAAAAATAAACTTATATGACAAAATTAGCCCATTATCAACTACAATGAAAATTTCCATGATTCAATTCCCAATTAAATTGCATTAACTTTCCAATTAAATTGCATTAACTTCCACAAATAGAAACCACAAAACCAAACAACAACCCCATTGCTCATTTGACAGTAAGAGTTTAAAGATTTGGACCCACAGTATAGATCATATTTTGAAAATCAAGCAAAGCTATCTCATAGCATTTCCATTTCTCAAATTCTCAAAAGATGGAGTCATTTATACATAGTGTAAGAAGATAAATTGTAAGTGCTTCACTCAGGTCCATGTATGAAGTACAACAAAATTTCAAGGCAATAAGAAGAAAAGAAATGGAATCATAGTAAACCAATAGAACGTGGGAAAAAAGAACATATAATTTGTGCAATATGATTTGAATATGTTCGTCAGAGTAGTATATCCAGATTTTAGTCCACTTATTTTTTATTTTTGCAGTGAGATTACTGAATTTGAAGGCTTGCACCATGTAGTACTATGGATCGATAAGGCAGTGGATGATGTTGTTATTGTGATTTCAGGCTTTTAAACTTTTTCAAACTCTGAAAAAATCTTGAGAAGCTAGACATAGTAATACAAATTTGATTTGTCAATAGTTATTATCCCAAAATAAACTTAAAGCTACAAACATGGTTTCATATTTCAAATCAATAACATTACTTAACTTAAAACACTCAATATAATTTATTTAATATTAATCTATAACGTAGTAATTGAAATATATAGGAAATATTATTATAGTGATAAATTTATTAATTGAAATTGAAACCCATGATGAAGAAATAGAGAACCAAACAAATATGAATCAACGTAGCTGTATCCCATAAATATCTAACCAGCTGTCTCAGAAGTTGCAAAATGAGCACATGAATTTGAACCACTAAACTTTTAAAGAAAATATCTTGATGGAAAGAAATTAAGTTCATTCCCGGAAAGAAATTAAGTTCATTCCCATAATTGAGCCCATTAAGTAACTGCCTATATACTAATCAGTTATATATGGCATTTAAAGCTTTGAAAGAGTAATAATTAACAAAAAAGATAAAAATCTACTGAAGCGATTTGAAATGAATAACAAATTTGAAACGAAGAACTGAAATTTTAATTAAGTTGGAAAAAACTTAATAAATGAGATATCTTTCAAAAAAGAAAATTGGAATTCAGTAATCTAGCATGGTCAAAATAAGAAAAATGGGAGATCTGATCTGTGTCAAATAATGCCACAAACCAAGTGTCACCGAGCCTACAATGTATGGGCTCCAATCGGTGTGGTACATACTTGGTGCCTAACCTTAGCTTTTACTGAAAATCCCCACTTAGGCTCATGCATTGAACATGCCATATGCATACATGTGTCGACCATTATTAGTTAATGTTGAATAAAAAAATTGCCAATGATTTAATTTACAGACCTCTACCCCAACAACCAAGTATAGATACACGAGGTCCTTATAATTGAGATAAAAATGAGAGCTGGTTCTTTTATCTTAAGTGGACAGACTAAGACACATAAAACCTGCATTGAATTTGGAAACCGGTTTACTGGCCAATATGCATGCAACTGTACTATTTTAAGATGAAGTATCATTGTAAGATCTGAAACAATCTATGCAGACGTAATGCCAAACATATATACTTTGAGAAATATAATATTTACTTTGTGGATGGAGTATTAAATTTAATTGGATAAAATGCTATGCTTACATACAAAAATCATAATGTACTAAGAAATAGTGTTTGATTTACTTTCTTCATAAGTTATCCTGATATATCAACATTAAATATTCAAATTATATATGCATGAAAAAAAATTATATATATGGATAAAATGGTGTTTGATGTTTGTACAACTTTTTTTCTTTAGCATTATCTTCCCTACAAAATGCACGACGTAGTATAAGACTAAAACAAAAATTAAACACCAAAAGAAAGAGCTGCTTGCAACTACATTTACACAAACATATCATGTGCATAAAAGTATAAACTAAGAGAGGGAAAGAAAAAATGAACATGGACATGTACCTCAGAAAGAAGCATAAAGAACGATATGAACATAAGGAAAGGATGGTTAAAGGTCAAGATGAAATTGAACATATGTATAATAGTAGTATGATTTCTTTGATGTCAACTATGGTGGTTGAAGTGAAAAATGATAATGGAGTGGATAAATACCTTCAGTTAGAGTAATACATCTAAGACTGAATAATTGGATCGATTTTGGAATAAAAGAGGGTAGCGGTAGCAACTGCTTAATTGTGTAGATCGTGGAGTAGGAAGATCATGGAGCAAGTATGTCACCGAGCGTGAGTTAGTGTGAGTGGCGCTAAAAATTTAACATCGTGTGCTAAAAATTTAACATCGTGAGAACTGCTTAAACGATGCAAAGTTTTGTCCTACTTGGCAAAAACATATCCACCCAATGTCTTTTTGAAGGTTAAATCACATCCGTTCTTTGTCTCATCCATTAAATCCTACCAAATTATATATATATATATATATATATGTGTGTATATATATATATATGTGTATATATATATATATGTATATGTGACGCCCCACCTCTATACCCACGCTAACCAAGAACACTACGGTGTAGTGCTGTCAATTAGCACGGAGAATAAGGCTGTTGAGGAGCGACCATCCATGTAACTTCTTTGTGCGAGCACCGATATGTCAGATAGAATAGAATGCATATCTTTTAAGGAGGAAATCCGACATACCGATACAAACACAAAGCTATCACACGGTGGCTATATATAATCTTCGGAAACAAATATAGAAATAAACGTAGCATAAATCAGTCACAGACAATTCATATCACAGAGGCAGAAATAGATATGAATAAATATACAACACATGAAAGTGTACATCAGAGTAGTGGTCAGAAAAATCCACGATAATACAAAAGAATAGCATCACGTGCTATACAAAAGAATAAGTACACAACATAGAGTCTATATCTCAAATGTGTACATCCAAAAACTACAATCTATGTAGTTAGCAAAAAGTCAGAATAGTCCTAAAGAGAAGTCAAGCAGAAGCACCTGTAACATCTCGGTCTGACCCGAGTATTATTTATAAGAAAATAATAAACGGATCAGTCTAGCTATAAATATCAGATAAAGTGATATAGAATAAGAGATATGACAAAAACGTATCATAACCATAATAGCGTACTGTGATAAGTACGAAATTGAAAATCAACAAGAGATTAATCAATACCACAAGAATCTTCTCAAAGATTAAAAAGAATGTCATACTCTTTATTTAATTCACCAAGCCACAATAAATGACATACATATTAATGCCAATTGTAAAAGTTAGTGAAACATTAAATTCAGAAATCAACACACGAAATCTAGAAATCACAAAAAGGGGGAAGTCCGAGCACACGGACGAGAAGCTATCTCATGGAGCTATCCATTTAATTTTCCGAACACACGAACGAGAAAGGCAAGTCCGAACACACGGACGAGAAAGGCAAGTCCGAACACACGGACGAGAAAGGCAAGTCCGAACACACGGACGAGAAAGGCAAGTCCGAACAAACGGACGAGAAAGGCAAGTCCGAACACACGGACGAGAAAGGCAAGTCCGAACACACGGACGAGAAAGGCAAGTCCGAACACACGGACGAGAAACATCGCACATTGCTAGTCTAAATCATAAAAATGATCGTCATCGATCATAAAGAAGTGTCGATTACACTAAGCTAGTAAATATAAGAGTTTAGCTTCATGTCCCATAACCACTTGCTTAACTCAAATATTTACGAACAGATTGTAGATCTGCACTAGGAAATTGTCACAAGATTTTCAATATGTGTGAATCGAAATCACACCAATGAGGTATAGACTAACCTTGAAGATAAAGAGATATGTGTGAATCGAAATCACACAAATGGTGTCTAGTCTAACCTCGCAAATAAAGAGACATCGCTCAATCGCTAGTCTAAATCGCAAGAATGATCGTCATGATCATAAGGAAGTGTCAATTACACTAAGCTAGTGAATATAAGAGTTTAGCTTCATGTCTCATAACCACTTGCTTAACTCAAATATTTACGAACAAACTGTAGATTTCCACTAGAAAATTGTCACAAGAGAGTTTCAATCGAATAAGTCCAAAAATTAACCGACGAAGTAAACGCAAGCGTTTCATACCACTTGTTTTGCTAAGCCGTTTAATTATATTTTCTCATACGAATGAGCTAAAGGTTTGTATATACTAGTAGATTGGAAAACAGTTTTATAAACGAGTTTGATATTGAAAATAGAGTTGAAATCGTTTTGATGAAAGAGTTTTGATATTTACTACTAGTATTGAAACCTTTATATTTTTAAAGTGATAAGTCATAGAAGTGATTGTAGAAACAATCAATTATAAAAGTTCACATTCGAAGACGTGAATAAAATCCAAAGAAATCAATTCCCAAAACCATCAAAGTAAGAAATTCTGATGAATGTTTTTCAGATAAGATTTGCCTACGCAGAGTTGTACGGGGTTCGACCTGCCCGGTCAGGTCGCGGGGGTCCAGGGGGCAGCGCCCACAGCGGGGTGCGGGGCAGAGCCCCGTCTAAACGGTACGACCTAGAGAGGACAAAATAAGGTCTAACGACCTAAGGGAGGTAGGGTCGAGCGACCTAACGAGGTACCATCCCGAAAGAGGAGTCATCGAAGTCTTAGGAAATGATAACAACAAATAGGAGACAACACGAATCGATTAAAGTTGGAAATTCAAACCAATAGGCAATATAGGAAAAACTGGCAAATAGGAGCAGGTCGGTCAACCGGACTCCCTGAGTCGGCTGACCGGACCAGAGACAGAAGTGCTCGGGTAGCAGGTCGGTCGACCGGACTCTGAGGTCGGTCGGCCGAAGCCTGTAACCTGCACTTCCAAACAGAGGCAGGGAGATGCTAGAGTAGCAGGTCGGTCGACCGGACTCTGAGGTCGGTCGACCGGAGCCTGTTTCCAGCACTCCCATGCCAATCAAATGAATACCAATTCCTTTCGAAATGCAATCGGTCGAGCAGCGGCACTAAGGGTTTACGCCAATCGACTACCCGGCCATATACGCTCTTCGATTCATCACCATAAACATGATCAAAACATCAAAGTTAGGATTTTCAAAGAATTGAACTCAAAACACTAAAAATTGGAATATTCACCAAATCAATCCAAACCAAAAGCAATTGCACAAGAATAAGTGTTAGGAATTCATACCTAACAATCGAAGATAAATATAGATAAGATGTGAGATAAAAATCTCACCTTTGAACCCAAATCAATGAAGAAGAAGCTTTGAAGCAATGGCAAGAGCAATCACTCTTCAATTCCAACTTAACAAGCTTGAATCTAAGCTAAAAGAGAAACATTTCCCGAATTTAGGTTTAGGAAATTCCTGAGATTGAAAGGAGAAAAAGTTGGAGAAGGAGAAGAGGATGCTTACCAATGGCTTCAACTTGGATTTGGAGCTAGAATTTGATTTGCAAGAGAGAACTAGGGCTTGGAGTTTTAATTCTTTTTCTTCTCCTTCATTAATCTTCTTAGAACTGAAAAGTGGAGGAAGAGGGAGTGAATGAAGAGGGGGGTTTCAGTTTGGGGTATTAAGTTGGCTAGTGGGGCTGAACCCAAAACCAAACCCAAAGTGCAAATGGTCAAATTTTTGACTAGCTCCAAACATATCGAAGCTTACACTCAAAAAGATCGCAAACGACGTTTTGAACTCAATGGAGGTGGTCTCGAGTCCCAATTCGACTGTTTGCAAAAAGTAGCTTTTCGGACCAAAATCCGACGAACGATGAAATATTTAAATAAAATATCTAAATATAAAATCGATAAATATGCGGGTTGTTACAGAATATATATATTACACACACATATATATGGCCAACAAGGCTTGGCCGATAGCCCAACGATTTTTAAGGTGGACCGCCCACCGTGATAACGACCAACAAGGCCTGGTCGGTAGCCCCTCGGAGTTTAAGGTGGTCCGTCCACCCCGTATACATTGATGCATAGGTGTGAGGCATAAGCGCATCAGCAGCTACAAATCACAAAAAAAAAACACCATAATAGAATATAGACAATAAAACTAATAAACGTGCATGTATACAACTATTTCCAAAGAAAGAAGAGCAACATCCCATCTTCCAAAATTTGCAAAGGCAGAACGAAAGCTACCCGACTTTCCTGCTGGCCCCAACAAAACGCTAGGCAATTTCAAAAGTAAATGTTCTTTATCACCAGAAGCCAATATTGCAACAAGCAAACATATTTCCCAATAAAACATTACCAAAGTTGACCTAGCCAGGAGAGCTACAGAGAAAGACGAGCCCAACAAGCACACCTAAAAAATCAACCGAGAAAGGATGAAACGACGCATGACCAATGTCAAGACGACCCACATTGAGGCGAAGAAACAACAAGAACCCCCTAGATAGACCAAACGTAGCAACAATACCACACAACTCGGTGACCATACTCATCACAAAGCCGACATACATGACCACATAAGCAACGCAGCGTAACAAGAACAACAATAACAAAGCACCAACATATTGCAAAATAACAATGCGCCGGCATATTGCAAATGAAAAAAACCAAAAGCTAAGCAAACCTATTTCCAGAAAATACCACTGACCTAACAAAGCCTAGGGACTACAACAGAAATGGTAAAATAGATACCAAATAACCAACGTGGAAAAGTACAAGTTCCATAAATTTGAAAATGGACCCAAGAATGGCAAGCAAGAAGCAAACACACCAGTTTCGCCTAGCACGACAACCGACCACATAAGAATAACCCCCGTTACAAAGCAATCGCCAAGGTATGACAATGTGGTGATTAGAAATCGGCATGGATAGAAGCGGACTACAAGCCGAAACCAAAGGCACCAGATTCGAAATCACATCAAGCCTACACAGTACACACGGCAACCAGATACAAAACCGACCAACGAACCCTGAACACCGTGTCAGAAAAAAGAACCGACAACGAAGATTAAATCGCTACTTCAAGGGCGGCACCAAAATGCATACAAAAGGAATCGTAGGAAGCACGCGGGATGGAACAGCGACACCGAATCTGGAAGATGGCAGAAGTAGAAGGCGGATCGGGATGGGAAAAGAAATTATGGAACATGGATCTTTGCGTGAGTCGATTGAGACAAGCGAACAACAACAGGAAAAGCTAGGGCCGGGGGGGAGAGCGTAGAATAGAGGAGAAAAATATAAGAGATGAAACAGAGAAGGAAGAAAATTTGAGTATGGCGACGGGAGGAAAGCCCTAGCCCCCATTGATGATCCTTAATTCACCTATGTGATTTTTTGATAACCAAAATGATGAACAAGGTTTTAAATTTTGGATTTTGATCATGTTTCATCTCGAAATTTTTACACATGTTATCTTGTATCGGAGAAAATTTCGAACGAGATGAATGTATTTCGAACGACGTACATCTCGAGAATATCTTGAGTCTTAAAGTACATCTCAAGAATATCTCGGAGTAACTTATGTGTTTAAAATTGATGTTTTAATGATTATTTAACAAACATAATTTTTAAAATAAAACTAAAAATTCTATCATGCTTGATTTGCATAGAAAAAACACAGAAATTAATGTTTAAGAGAAGAGTGGTAGCTTGATTAGCTTAATCGATGTAGTAGTGATTGAATAATATCCTCTAGAACATTGCTGTTGAAAATCTTAAAATCGATTCAGATCTGGTCCTTCCCTTTTCGATTCGATTTACATTCCGATCCAAAGTTAGTTAAAACCATAGTAAAACCATGGTATAAGGTCTCGGCCGAAATCCCGAGATTCCGACCATCTCGGATCCGTTCCGATCGAAGGCGGGATAAAATTAGCATAGAAACTCATCTCGCTGAAGATAATGAGGGGAATCAAGAGAAAATAGAACAAAATCGAGAAAAAAACCTACCTCATGCTTGTTTCTTCCCGATTCAACCTTCCATCGCGTCTTCTTCCTCAAATTGAGGCGAACCGTGCAACGTAGTGAAGAATTTTTATTATTTTCAGCCCTAGTTTGCGGCTGAAATCGACAAAACAAAGAAGCGTAGTTTGAGGACTTGGACTGGGTTTGAGTGTTATTAGGGTTTTGAGGCTGCTGGAATTGCTTATTTTGATAAATGGGCTGACTTTGTTTAAATAAAGCTTATTTTAGATAAAAGATACCAAAATGGGCTGTTGGAAATAATTATTATTTTGTGGCGGTTGGAAATCATAATTTTTTGTCCTAGTTTAGTTGGTTGCTAGGAGCTTATTTTGACAAATGTGCTGATTTGTCATTGTTTTTTCAGTAAAAGATACCAAAATTCGAAACAGAGACCGAAACCGAAATATAAACCGAAATTTTCGAAACCGGTCGAAACGAAAAAAAATTCAAATGACCGAAACCGAAACTAAAACCGAGTTCTCAAACCTTGAGTAAAACACACATCGAACTCATATTAACATTACTACTTACATTCACAATTCCATTATAATGTGTTTTTATGAAAAGGGTTCCTTTTATTGCTATTACATAATCTACAAAGTACCATCAAATAAAACAGCTCAACAATAATAGATCTCCAAATTGCATAAATAAAAATACATCTTTGTACGTTCTAATTTAAAACTACTTGAGACGCTGCCTTTTGCATTCTTCAATCGAATAGCCGCATCCGTCTAAGTTAAACTATAGTATTCTTTGAATCATTCATAGCATCATCATGTACATGTGTGGTGCGTATTATGCCAATCTAAACTAAAGCAGCCACGTTGCAATGATGTAGCCCAATTAGCAGTAGTTCCTAACATCTATCGTTTCAACCCTATTTATTTGCAAGTAGGATAACAGTTCAGTGCACGTGAGTTAACTGCCTCATCCCACATGACTGTTTTCTTCCCCAATCAGAGATTCCAACGGAAGCGCTTCTCCTTGTCAATCGATAAAACGCGTTGAAGTTAGTTACCTCGATTTCAGATGTTCTACACCGCCCCTTGCTAAAATTGAACTGTGCGTCTAAGTTCCAAATTTTAGGGACAGTAGACTATAATGATAGCAAAGGCGAACAGTGCTTGTCCAGGCTCTAAACACCCTCGACTTTGTCATCTTCACGGGAAACTCTTAATCTCATATTCTTGTTTTACCTATATATCCTTCGGAAATAACAGATCCATTGAAATACACGTAACTATTAATCAGATCTTGTTTCTTCGTTAACGATGAGATTCATTCATCGATTAGCTTCTGATATGCGTAGAAATCCAGTTTAAAGCTCTATGTTCAAAATCCGATATGTAGAAAATTTCTCACCTTTGTCGGTAACCCTAGACTCCCCTTCGAACTGTTGATAATCCAGTTTGATGTTTCCTGAAAGGCTGAAACTGATTTGCGCCTCTAATACCATATCTAAGTTGGATTTTGCAAAACCAGGGTTCTCGGTTTTGCTCCATCCATTTGGTCTGCAATTGTTGTCATTCTCATTGGCGTTCATTGAAGCCCTAAATGCCATTATTTAGTTGCCTTCGAAAATAACCACAAATTACTTTCCTCCCTTTACTTAGACGTTATATTAGGGGTAGCAAATGTTTCCAGAATTCGTAGAGAAGCCGCTAAGTTATGATGAAAACCATTTGAACCATAGGAATCGGAAATTGAACATAGTTACCCATCCTTCTTACCATTGTTGAGTTCCTCTCTACAAGAGAGTTCTTCTCGACAAGAGAGTTGAATATAATTATCTCATTATATTTTTTTTAAAACAAAATAAAAGTAGAATTAAAGGGAAAATTAATTTTAAGTTTAGTTGTAGAAGTTCAAACATCAAAATCAACTTCAAAGTGCATACAAACCTTTATATATAGATTTTTTAAATCTATGATTTACAATTTAAATCCGTTTCGATTTAAAATTTAAACTTTGCGATTTATGATTTAATTCTCATTTTAAAAACCTTGCTCTAGAACATAAAATAAATGATGTATTTTGTTGTGACCCATCTAGATTAAACATAAATAATATGTTCAAGGAGACAGGTTGTTAAGGCGCTAAGGCGCAAAAAAGCGCCAAGCTGGAGCCTAGGGCTCTTTTGCTCCTAGGGCTTTTTTGGGAGCCTTGAACATGAGGCGGCGAGCAATCTGGACGGCTCTCGAAGTTCGAACTAGGTTACGTATTTTAATTTGATCGATTTGATTTTGAGTTGGAGCTGGGCACGAATTTGTTTTTGAGCTGGGTGATTTAACTAGGTGTGGATAAATTAAAGAGAAGTTATGTGTATGGGCTCATATTGGATCCAAAAAAAAATTCTACAACAAAGCACCCCAAGGCGCGCTTTTACAGTGCCTCAAAAGCCAACGCCTTGGGGCTTTTGGGGCTTTTCCAACGCCTCGTGCATCCATAGCGCCTTAGAAGTCAAAAAAGCCCAAGCTTGGAGCCTAGGGCTTTTTGGACCCTAAGCGCGCCTAGGCGAGTGCTTTGATAACACTGTCAAGGAGTTGGTTAATAGTAACTGGATTGAGTAGTTTCTTTTGGACCTATACAAAAATGAAAAAAATACCATGTAAAGAAGAAAAGGATACCATTTCGGATGAGATCACGAATTGAAATTTTGATCCATATTTTTGGTGAGATTTGAATATTTCGAACGAGACATGAATGAGATTCGTCTAAATATGAATAGGAGATCTCAGATGTCACCTCGGATGAAATATAAGAGATTTAAAATGTGAATAGGAGATCTCGGATGTCACCTCGGATGAAATATAAGAGATTTAAAACCATGATGATGAATGTCCTGAAATCATTTGATTATTTGATCAAATTAGGCCATGCTCCATAAAAATAATATTTACTTCGCACACCAAGTAATCTAAGCTATTTAACTTATATAGTGGTATAATACTTGGTGCAAGCAGTCTCACACCAAGTAATTAAGCTATGTAGATTGCATAGTGGTATAATTATCAGTTTTTAGAATCTAATTTGAAGCTTGTCAATTCATGCCAAAAATAACTTGCAAGACATGAATCCACATTTGACATCTTTAGAACTTAAACAAACAAGTCTTAACACAGAAGAACCCAAAAAGAAAATGTTCCCAATTGAGTACTGACAATATTATGTAATAATGCACATAATTATTCCATTTAAGTAGGAATTAATTTTATGATATTCGGTTGATAATTGATTTAAACACACACACATAACTGACAATAATACCAAACAATTATCAACAAAATATAAAAACAATTCAATACCTGGATAGTAATGTAAGTACTCCATGATATCGAACACACTTATATCCGCTGAAACAGCCTGATGCTAGAACCAAACTCCATTCACAAAAAATACAATATGGATCAGTTCTATAACTTAAAATCAGATGTGAAGTCAGAATTAGGGTTTTTGATGAGAAGAAATGCAAAGAGAAAGCGAAACTTTGGCTTGCTGGCACTGAGTTCTTTTCATCGAAGTCCCTGAGCTCGAGCACATGCTGCGCACGGCTTCGCACTCGTCAGGGCAAATGGTCGAGATCATGCATTCAGAAAACGAACGGTTGAGATGTCGACAAATCAGATCGGGATTGAGATGGCTAGATGATCGACGGTGACACTCGATCAGGGCGTCGTACAGGGCGGAACATCTACCAGGTATCTCAGAATCGCCAGCCGAGATTAGGTCTGTTCGCGAAGCCATGTTAATTTTTGTTGAAACCATTCTTCGAAATTTGCAGATAAAGAAACGGCATACATGGACCGGGCTGGGCCGGGAGGGGACCCGTTTCAATTTTCTTAAACCAAAAAATAACGTGCAGTCAAACTCACTGTAGATAGGGCCATAAGTCAAGCTAATGGGCCCATTCACAAATCATAGGTCAATACATAACAAAAGGCAAAAGTTCAAAAAAGGGAAAAAGGGAAGAAAAAAAATCTAATAATTTTCTGCTGCTTATTTTCTGCTGCAACATACAGTGAGATTCCTGCTCCAATTACCACCAACTTGCACTAAATTCAGCATCGCCATCCAAAAAAGCGCAGCTTCCAAGAAATAAACGACTCTATTTGGAGCTGAAAGGTTAAAACAGTGAGAAGCTTGCTCATTTTTCCTTCATGCTCTTGTTCTACTGGCTATTCTGAGGTCAGTTTCTTCTTCTATGTTGATTTCATTTGTAAATGCTGTTCCTTTTTCGAAGCCATTTGCATTTTGCTGCTCTGTGATAGTTAAAATTGCTGTCTTTGGGTCGATTTGTATGTGGATTTGAGTGCAGTAAACAAGAAATGTAGCTCCTTTGTTTGATTTGTACTGCATTTGACTGTTTTCTAATATGAAACAGGTAAAATACGTTCCTACTAGTAAACTGATCTTACACGAGTTGTAAATTTACACAGAAGAATTTGTCAAATCTTATTTTTAATGTATCATGTCAAAGTGATGCCTTTATGTTTGTTTAAATTCCAACATGCATATAACTATGTATAATGTTTCATTGATCTACATTTGTCAGTTTTCTAGTAGCAATTTTGTGGTATTAATTTACCTTTTCAAAAAGATGTTAAGTCTCATATGAAATTTTAGCATGTTGTGCCTAGTATGACATAAAAAGATAATGAATGCACCTACATTTTATTGATACAGAGCCTTTGGTGGTTTTTAGTCAAAGCTTTTAAGTAATTATAACTTAACAGTAAAAAGTAGAAGTGTTCGATAGAGTTTGTTTAAATTTAATAAGAACAAAGAAACAAGTTTATTTACTTACAACTTTTTAGTTTAGTACCTATTTTAAGTCAAAAAATTTAGTTGTCCAACACTTTAAGTTACACAAATTACTTATAAACTATATTTCTTACTGGCAGAATCGCAACATGTCCTTTTGTAACATAATATGTCAAAATGATGCTCGTGTTTGTGTTATCCCAATACTCACATAACTATGTACATTATCTCATTGGCCTACAAATCATCAGTTTGCTAGCAATTTTGTGGTATTCGTTTACCTTGTCAAAAAAATGTTAAGTCTCAAATGAAATTCGTAGCATGTTGGGTATTGAAATTATGAAAGCATTTACATTTTATTGATACATAGAGCCTGTTTGAAGACATCTTATTCAACAACTTTGTAAGTAGTCTTGAGTCACAGCTTTTAAGAAATTATGACTTAATAATAAAAAATAGAAGTGTGTGGATAGTTAAGCTAAAATATTTATAAATTTAGTTTAAATCCGGTAAGTGGAAACTAGCATGTTTTTTTACTAACAACTTAGCAGCATAATACCTATTTAAGTCAAAAATAATAGTCCTTGTCAAGCACTTCAAGTGTGTAGCTAGTGGACATAAAAGGATAATGAAAGCATCTACATCTCATTAAAACTTAGAGCCCCTGGTTCTAGACAACTTAGCAGCATAATACCTATTTAAGTCAAAAATAATAGTCCTTGTCAAGCACTTCAAGTGTGTTGCTAGTGGACATAAAAGGATAATGAAAGCATCTACATCTCATTAAAACTTAGAGCCCCTGGTTCTAGACAACTTATTTGACAACTATTTCATATGTAGTTTCGAGTCGTTGTTTTGAGCGAATATAACTTAGTAGTAAAAAGAAGTGTTTGGATTGTTAACTTAAAATCTTGATAAATACTGTTTAATTTGATAAGAAATAAACAGATTTTATAATTTTTATTTTTATTTTTTAAGACTCACCATAGTACCTATTTTAAGTCAAAATTTAGTTGTTGGAAAATGCTTCAGGTCACTTGAGTAACTTATGAGCTATTTTACCCTACTAGGCAGGATTACAACATGATAAGGCGATCTGAATCACTGAACTCAGAGGAATCAGTAGTATTTTCATCCATTCAACAATATCCATCAGGAGGTCAGCACTCCGAATGCAACACCACATATTTTTCATGGCCAACATCTAATCAGTTACATGGTTCAGTAGAAGGCAGGGCCACTTACTTCGGAAATCTTCAAAAAGGCATATTGCCTTCAAACAACCGCAATAGGTTGACTAATGACCGAAGAGCAACGTCATTGCTTGATTTAATGACAATTCGAGCTTTTCATAGCAAAATGCTGCGTAGGTTTAGTCTAGGTACTGCAATTGGCTTTCGAATTAGACTGGGAAATATGACTGATATCCCTGCTATTCTTGTTTTTGTTCCTCGGAAGCTTCATAGGGAGTGGCTTGATGGAAACCAGTGTCTTCCTGCTATGCTTGAGGTAGCCCTTTTCCATGCTTGTTTACAATCAGAGTTTTATACTCATAGGGAGTGTATTTATCACATAATAAGCATTAGAAAATTCATTAAATACTAATAGATCTGAGTTGTACTTATCAATTATAAGTCATTAAATAACACATATTAAAATATTTAAGAACTTTTTTGGAGCTAAACAAACAGACTGTAAATGCTTGATGTAGATCTTTTCCATGCTTGATGTAGATCTTTTCCATGTATTTGTTTACTATTGGAGTTATATACTTATGATTGTGTTTATAATGTATCAAGCATTAGAAAATTCATTGAGTACAAAAGAAAACGTTGAACAATTTTAAATCATTACATACACTTGATGAATTGTTTTAAGAAATTTTCTAGTGATAAACAAACAGACTATAAATACTTGAGGTGGCTCTTTTCCTTGTTTGTTTCCAGTAAAAAGTTTGATTACTGAACGCTAATTAAATTTAATTGTATTTGTTTACATCCGGAGTTTTATATCTCCGAGTGTATTTATTGTAAGAAGCATTAGAAAATTCATTGAGCATTAAAAAATGTGTTTGATGCTTAATTGTTAAAAACATTACATAACACTTATTGAGTTATTTTAAGAACCTTTTTGGTGCTACTGCAAATGTCATCTGCTCTATTTGCATAAGACTGTGATAATCAATAATTGTACGTCATTTATCTT
Source organism: Allium fistulosum (assembly GCA_030737815.1). NCBI lineage: Eukaryota > Viridiplantae > Streptophyta > Magnoliopsida > Asparagales > Amaryllidaceae > Allium > Allium fistulosum. The sequence continues at coordinate 1,534,825,007 of CM060902.1, forward strand.
ATTTTATTTTTCAATAGGGGCCAGGAGGTGTGTGGTGTGATGTAGATGTTCTAGAATTTTCTTATTATGGCGCACCAGCTCCGACTCCTAAAGAGCAGTTGTGCAGTGAGCTTGTGGATGGTTTACGTGGAAGTGATCCATGCATTGGTTCTGGCTCTCAGGTTTTCAAATTTTATATATTAGCAAAATATATAATTGACTACGTTGAGAGAAAAACTACTGAAAATACTTCCGGGGTTTACATTTTTAATGGTTTATTTTTTATTTTTCCGTGGAAGTGGAGAAAGAAAATTATAAATCCGTATTCGACTCGGCTTGCATCTTAGTGTTATCCCCAATTTTGGCGATAACATGTATCTATTTAAATTATTACACTCATTTTATTATCTCTGATTTATTTAGGATTATAAGTTGATTTTACCCACAAATCATATAAATAATCGGCAAATACAGCCACGTGTGTCGAAGTTACTTGGATGGTGAAAATCTGCATCAACGCGTACATATCGTTATGTTTACTATGGAATTGGCGTATCTTTATAATGAGTGAAAATACATTTTATGTAAGATACTGCCGTATACTACCTGTATATAACCATGTTTGTATGATAGAAAAAGGATTTAATTCGAACTAAAAAATAATTGTATCTTGTTCTCCATATAAGCAATATAATCTCCTTCTCTTCTTCCTGGTAGATGTCGGTCAATCATCCAAAACACGTTAAATAATGTATCTGTTTACTAAGATTTGTTTTGGATCATAACTTAATGTTATCCAGAAATCGTATAAATAATATGCAAATTGCATTGGCGTGTTCTTATTATGATTTACTTGGTTGGCAAAAATCTGCATCAACACTTACATATCTTCGTGTTTACTATGGAATTTGCTTGTCTTTTTTGCGTTCGAGAATACAGTTCATGTGCACATATATTCATAAGTTTTTGTATATTTGTTGCGTAAAAAAGCTTGTAATGTTAGCTTTCATAAACTGTTTAATTATCACGTTTTATTTTATATGATGTGATATGTAAGCTGCTTGTCAATTGTGACGCTTTCAAGAATTGCTCCGAAATGTCTGCATTTCGGTGCACATAGTATTAATTATTACAGTATTCAATAGCTGAAACGACTATTTGTTTTCTGGATATCAAGTTCTGTATATCATGCACACATCAATACTACCAAATTCCTATACATTAAGGTCAACATTATCATTTTGCTTCACTGACACAAGCACAAACAGATTTTAACAAATTAATTCAGTTTTCTCTGTCTTCAATAAAAAAATATCTTTGTGTAGGTTGCAAACCAAGAGACACATGGAACACTAGGAGCAATCGTGAAGAGCCGAACAGGTAACGGGCAAGTAGGATTTCTCACAAACCGCCATGTAGCAGTTGATCTCGACTACCCTAACCAGAAAATGTTTCACCCGTTACCCCCAAATCATGGGCCTGGTGTTTATTTGGGTGCTGTTGAAAGAGCCACCTCATTCACCACTGATGATCTTTGGTATGGAATATATGCTGGAATGTGCCCAGGTAAAATATCACTACTTTTTTCAATTATTAGTTGTTTAAAACTTAAGATTGTCCATACACTCCTGATGAAATGTTATACGGCGAGCCTATTCACAACATTATGAAGTTTTAAACTAATGCATAAGCACAGGATGTTAGGCTGCTTCTAGAAGTTTCAATTATTTGTCATGTAGTTTTTAATGTTAAAAGTAGTTTGTCTTATTAGTAACTGAATGAAAGTGTTAGAATTATGTAATCCTATATAATACAGTATTGAAGTTATGAAATGTAAGCAATGTGTAGTGAAATATTTTCAGTCTCTCTATTTTCTTGTTCTATGTCTTGATTCTTAAGCTCTTCCCCTTTCGTTTTCTTCTTAAGCTTCTTTGGCCCTAACAAAATGTCTAATAGATTCTCACACTCTCGTCTGCTAAGAATCCTTTGGCAACTATTAATTTTTGACTTTCTTAAATGATGTTTTGAATGGTAGCTTTTAAGTAGTTTACATTGAATAGTAATAAGTAAAAGTGTTTGTACATAATTTGATTTTTAAGTTAAAATAGTTTAATTTTTGTATCCGACTATTATGATTTATAAGTGATTTATGTATATCGGATTACATAATTGAGCATATACATGTAAAAAGATGATAAATATTATATAGTGACGTTTTGCTTATAGGTTATTTAAAACAACAACGTTATTTTACTCATTTACTTCTCAAAATTACTTATGAAAATTCTATCGTAAGTAATGTCTAACAGAATCTCTAACAAAAATGTCTAACAGAATCTCACTCTCGTCTGCTAAGAATCCTTGGGCAACTATTAATTTTTGACTTTCTTAAATGAAGTTTTGAATGGTAACTTTTAAGTAGTTTCCATTGAATAGTAATAAGTAAAAGTGTTTGTACATATTTAATTTTTAAGTTAAAATAGTTTAACTTTTGTATCTGACTATTATGATTTATAACTGATTTATGTATAGCAGATTACGTGATTGAGCGTATTCATGTAAAAAGATGATAAATATTATATAGTGATGTTTTGCTTATAGGTTATTTAAAACAACGATGTTATTTTACTCATTTACTTCTCAAAATTACTTATGAAAATTCTATTTTAAGTTATAAAAAACAAATTATTTCTACTCCAACTTTACCTTTTAAGCTACTTATGCTACCTCCTTATAAGGAGCTCCCAAACAGCCAAACTCGAATGACCATCTTATAAATAGTTTTGACTACTTATAAGGAGTTGCTAAACATGCTCTAAGAAATGTCATGGTTGGAATTGGGCTGTAACATGTTAGCATCGGTGCTTTGGCTAGATTTAATAATTTTTCTTTCAGATTAGTCTCTTCGTGAATTCTAAGAGTCCGTTTGGTAGTTACTTATTTTGAATCTCATTAAAAAGAGTTGTAAATGCTAATTTTTAAGTAGTTTTGGATGAATAGTAAAAGGTAAAAACATTTGTATAGATAAGTTTAAATTGTGACAAAATTTAGTTGTAAAATTTAAAATAAGTTATAAGCATTTGTTGCTTACGACGTATCAACTTATTGCTGCTTTCAAGTCAAAATTTTTTTTTTACAAAATAATAATCTATAAGTTGCTTTTGCTACTTGTAAGCTATTGTCAAACACTCTTTGGTCCCCGTTATTTACATTTTGATGGGCCTTGTAGAGACCTACGTCCGAGCAGATGGAGCATTCATCCCCTTCGTTCAAGACTTCGACATGTCGACCGTATCAACCCTAGTAAAAGGCGTTGGCGAAATAGGAGAAGTCAAAATCATCGACCTACAATCCCCAATAAACAGCATCATAGGAAAACAAGTGGTGAAAGTTGGAAGAAGTTCCGGGCTTACCACGGGCACCATAACTGCATACGCTCTCATGTACAACGATGAGAATGGAAATTGCTTCTTAACCGATTTCTTAGTAGTAGGTGAAAATCAACAAACTTTTGACCTTGAAGGCGATAGTGGTAGTCTTATTTTATTGAGCGGAGAAGAAGATGGTGAAAAGCCGAGGCCTATTGGGATTATATGGGGTGGAACTGCTAATCGTGGTAGGTTGAAAGTTAAAGCTGGTCAGAGTCCGGAGAATTGGACAAGTGGAGTTGATCTTGGTCGACTTCTTGATCTTTTAGAGCTTGATGTTATCACAACCATGGAAGGACTTCAAGGTTTGTACTTATCTTTTGATTCTCATATGCATATATCAATTTGAAACTTTGGTACACCATGATCAATGGCAATGATGATAATACAGATTGTTGTGCAGGCAAGACAAAAATATTGGGTAGGCTACCCCATTTTGATTTCATTGGCCAGTTGTCGGTATTGTAAATAGTACGCACCAGTCGGTATTCTCTACATAAGAAAAGTCATATTTATGCACGATTAATATCACCTAGATTAAAGCCCAAGGTAAATACAGTTGGTTGTGTAGGCAAGATAAAGGTTTGATTCCCCTTTTAGGTTTGTTAGCTGTTGTGAATAGTAAATGCTAGATTATTAGAGCTTAGTAGTTAGTATTTTATGTTTTTTTTTTTCTCTCTGTTTTTTTCTTTTGGAAAAAAAAACATGAAGCACATTCGGAAGTTATTTATGCATGATAAATATCAACATTTTGGAATATTATAGAACCCAAGGTACAATGGGGTTAGCAACATAATAAAAAATTAACCAACAGAATTTTCTTTAGTTTTACTATTTTTGGTCCTTCTTTCATTTTTCCTTTTTTTTTCCCCTTCTCTTTTCTGAGTTTTCCAAGTATTTTTATTTTTCTTGAATTTTTGCCATTTCTATTTCTGGAACTTTCCACATTTTATCAAACATCATGGCCTTTTTCAAGCATTTCAGTTCTTTTTATTTCTGGTTTTTTTTGAACTTTTAAGGATTTCTCAAGGCTTTTTATACTTGTTAGTTTTTTCCAAAAATTTTAGGGTTCCAAATTTTAGAAGTACATTTGATATTGTGGAAAAAATATCGTAGCTTCGGAAAACACAAAAACTCTGAAAAAACATCAATGGCCAATTACCACTAGATGACAACTGGTTGTGCAAACACACACCCACACCAACAACAACAACAACAAAATATAAATTTGAAATCTGCAAGACTGATGTTATTTCTTTGTTTTTTAAAGAAGCGGTGACAAGACAAAGAACCACAACCTCGACAATGGAGGAGTCATATCCCACAGTCGCACCCACCAACACCGCCGAAGAAAGAAACAAATGCATGTTCGAGCCTCTAGGCATGAACATCCAGCAAGTCCCGGTCGAGGGTACTTCAGCTTCAGGAGTAGATTTAGAGCATACCGACATTAACAGAGAAAGCAACATGGAAGAACATCAGTTCATTCCAAGCTTCGTGTCCCCTATCGATCTAAACCAAGAAGACACGAGCCACGAATTAAGAAGAAACCTCTCCACTTTGAAGAATTCGAGCGATGAAGATGAAGGTATGTATGTTTCTTTGCAGCTTGGAGATCGTGGATCGAAAAGGCAGCGTTCGGGCTCTGCATTGAAGATCGAATCGCCGAAATGAAGAAATGAAGATGTAGTTGTAGAAATTTTTAGTTTAGTTTAAGAGTACGCGATTTTTCAGTTGAATGTAATTCTTATTCTGTTTTCTTATCTCCTGCTGTAGTTAGACATGTCGAGAAGGACATTGCGTCAATAATTGATTTAAATTCTTTTCTACAAATATAAGAAGTTGAAACTTTATTTTGGAAACTTTTCATTATGATATCACACTTTTGTGATATATCTGCTGTTAACAATGTGAGACATGTAGCCTTGGAGATATAATATACATGGATGCATTATTAGAGGGGCATGGACAAATATGTGAATTGGTATGGTAATAGGAAGACTGAACTAGTGTATAATTTACACATGGATGTATTATAAAGTTGCATGTGGATTTATTTTTATAGAATATAATCTTTAATTTCTGAATAAATATTAACTGCTTAATTGATTTTAGTTGAGATATTAAATGGATTTTGAATGTTTTACTGGATAAATAATAATGTGAAGAACATACAAGAAAATATTGATGATGACGATAAATAGAACAGTTGAGAATTTTGAAGATGTTGATGGGTTAAATTAAAACATTGATGAAGGGATAAAAAATATTGCAACTTGAATATTAATGTAATTACACTAATTTGAATGAGAATTTAGAATCATGAACGTTTTGAATATTAAATGAAAATAAAGAATTAAAACGAAGAGATTAAGCGTTCTTATTATTATTATTATTTAATAGAAAGATAATATAATAAATAATGAGGGATAAAAGTATAATGAAATAATTTTTCTAAGATATGAACTTATGGTCTTTAATCTCTAGTTATTGATAGAGAAATGTACAAAAATAAATAATGGAGTGTCACATTATGGTTGCATTCTTTAGGCCCACGAAAGGAGCACGCGAAAGAGCCACAAAAAAGAGGCACGAAAGGATAATGTTTAATGAAAGAGGAATGCATCATTATGTTACGAAATAGACATTTAAAATGGTTATTTCAAATGTTTGGCTATAAATAATTATTTTTATTATTGTTTTATTTTGTTTTAATTACTTTTAAATAATACAGTTAAATGAATTTATATTATTTATAAATTATAAAAAGCTAGAAAAAATGCAATAGAAAAGACAATTTTTATGATATACTAGTAGTTCGGAATACTACACCTCTCTTCTAAATTTTCCTACTATATATATATATATATATATATATATATATATATAATAAGTCTTCTAAGCATCTCGGGCTAGTCCATCAAACAGACAGTTCGATAGTCTGTCTCTCTATTTGTCAGAATGTATGTGATTTTCCATTCGAAATGGGTAATTCTCCTGTCTCATAGCCATATATCCACCAATGGCTCGTGCCATCCCCGCGTCATGCGAAGAAGTTCTACTCGGTTGACGTCTACGAGGAGCATAAGTAGTAGTAGAGTGATGCGGATGTGTTGAAGCTCGAGAAGTAGTATTGCCCATGAGAAAATCGACATAAAGTCATGTGTCGAACTAAACATTGGCAGGTGGAGCCTCCGAAATTGTGAACTTGCGCGAGGGAGTCACGATGCAGCCTTCAAATATCAGATTCAACTTCATGAATTTCGAGGACGAACAAACTTTGAATTTCTTGTACTTCTTAGCAGCCATATCCCACCACTCATCATCTCCTCTGACTGTGTCCTTTTCTGCATTTCAAAACCCACCTTTAATCTACAGCAGCTGGTTTCGGGGGGTCTAGTCACGCTTGAGGTTGTCAAACTTATTTTTCATATGAGTGGCATTGTAATCGACGCTCATCAGTGTGTTGAAGGCATCGATGATTTCGCTAATAGCAAACCCAACCTTTTCAAGATTTGATGTTGGTGAAGCAAATGTCGATGCTGACTAACGTCTATTTCTTGGTCTAGTCTACAATGTAGCAGGCAGAGAATCAGAAGATTCATGGATCGACACTTTAGAAAAAATCATAAAAAGTTCAAGAAAAATAAAAGAGGTAGATACTAGTATGAAAAACTCAAATTTAATGAAATTTACCTCCAGAAAGTAATGTTAAAATGGTATAAAGTAATTGAATTTTCAAATTAAAGGGGAAGAAATGTTGTTTAGTGAAGAGAAATGAAGGAGGAGGAAATACAAAGAAGGGGAAGGAGTGACCATTAGGAAAAGGCAGTGGTATCTGACGCGTCGGATGTCAATCGTCTGTTTTCAATAGTTCAATCAAACGGAAATGTGCGAACCCCACTCTTGACGTGTCTGATGCATCAGACGCATCAGACACGACGTCAGCATAAACTGGCTATTTTTTGGCTACGAGTGATACCTATCATGGGATGTGACTGAGCTAATATTATTATATAATAGGATTTCATGAGCAAATTTCAAATGCCAATTTGTATAGAAATGGGTAGAAATGAGAGTATCAAAAGGTATGATGAAGTCTAGACAGAGCATCTTGGTTGATTAAAGCATATGCTACATACCAACTTTTGGTTCCATGTCCACAAGAATTTGTTCATTTCCAAGAGCATCCATGTTAGGAGTATGTTTGCAATATTAATACTCAAAATTCACCCTTAATGGGTGAGAATCGGGTATTATTTACTTAACTGCTACCGAATAGCAACATTCAGTTACTTGGTAGCATTTACTCAAGTTTTAAAATAGGTAAATGTACCACATTTTCTCCCTTGAAAACCAATGTTTCCATTTTAAATTTTAACTACTCAAATTAAATGTTAATTAAGTTGAATCCATGAGCTTATAATTAAAATGAATTCAAATCATAAGCACATAATTTTAATTCCAATACTCTAATTCCTATTTTTGTTAATTTGAACTTAACATAATACATAATATAAAATACATAAATCTAACATTTATGCGATCAACGGTGGCTATCAGTTCTACTACTTTCCACCGCTATCTCCAAAATTGTCATCGCTAGAATTGCACTAAGCTTTATGAAGTCCACTGCCTACCGTAAGTTGTTTGATTGTGATTGTATCCATCATGCATACTACATCTCCTGCTCAACTGTTGAATATACTACATGATGCATCCCTAATGTTATATCATACAACTCTAACGGAGTCACTGCTATTGGAACTTATAGTGGTGCGTTGGTATATAGAATCAAAATTCTCCACCGGAATGGTTTGGTCAAAACATTTTCTAATCTAGATCAGGGGTCTTTGGAACATTGTATGTGTAACACTAGGATGATTAAGATGAATCGTTATTAAATCTCTCATTCTGAAGGTGTTAAATCCCGCTAAATCTATGTCAATGACGCACTGTAAATTAGGTATTGCACGCTACAATGAATGAACTTTTTCCTAATACATTGCATGGTGCTCCACTTCATAATAGAAGTTTTCATTTCACCATGAATGTAGTTCACCTGCCTGTAGTGTTTCGTCTGTACAACTTAAACATTTTATTATTCAATTAAATAGTTTTTTATGACTAATAGACAGTTCTTAGAAACGCAAATCTTAATTTTATTCTATATATTTATATAATATTTATTTATTAGATCAATTACTAGCCTATGATTTATAACTTCCATAATTCGTACTAGTTTAAATGATTTTGAATTTTAGTTATATAACCTTTGTAATTTTATATTCTAATTTGAAACAAGTTTAAATGATTATTTATAATCTTTATAAATTATATGATATTCAAATATTCTTATATGAATTAACCCAAGGCACAAAAGTTTTGTACCTTATTCAACAAATTTAGATCACTAGATTGGTCATGTAGTGTCGGATGGATTAGGGAGATATTTTGTAAGAATAGTTCTTAATTAAGTAACATTTCTTCTTGGGCACACTTTTCACATTAATCCAATGCAAATATTAACACGGTGCCCTATGTGTTGATCAACTTATTTACGATAACACATAAGAACTCTAATACCATTGTAGGATCAATGATCAACTTATTTACGATAACACATAAGAACTCTAATACCATTGTAGGATCAAAATTGCTCATAGCGAGGTACAAAGGTTAAATTTCAAAATTGTCCTTTTATTAAATATGCACATGGTCTTATATTTTGTTATTATGTATTAAGTTTGTTTACATTATATCGTATTTAATGTGTATTGAATTGATTTCATTTGATTTTAAATAATAGTATTGCACTAAATAATATTGATTACATTTATATTTATTTATATAAATCATCATGAACATCAAACATTTTATGATTAAACATGGGGTATATATACAAGTAGGTTTTACCATAATATCAGTTATTACGAAACATGTGTACCGGCATAGATGAAATAGTTTATGTGAATATATATCTATACTATAATAAAAAACCTTTGGTCAACCGGTCAAAGTGAAGCCTTTTTGGCATTTCCAAAAATATCCATCTTAATTACTTCCAGCAGTCTACCACCTTGGGCTATTTCCGTAAATTTCAAAAACTGAATAGTGGACATAACCATCTTCCACGTTCTCCTGCGGTAGTTTCTATCCCAAACGATTATAACTTCAGCAAGAAATCAATGGCGGAAGTTCGACAAATTTGCAACAGAGGCCGATGATATTTCTCAACGTAAGATCTAAAACTTACTTTACTGAATTGGTTTCTAGGGGTTTGTCTTCTCTTTATTAGGCTAAGATTCAATTTTCTGATTTACAGATATCAATCGGCATTACTCAGATTTAAAATTACATTGAATCGCTTGGTTGCAGTCATGCTCCAGTTCCCGTACTCTTCTGCGAATTATATTCCGTCCATTTTATTTTTCTTCCTCATCGTGATTTCTATTTTGTTCAATTTCGAATCTACTAGAATCGTTACCATAAACAGGTTAGATCTTCTGCCTTTTAATTATTATTGTTTCGTACTACTCTGGCTTTGATTTGCAATTTTTTCCTATGATGACTTTCAATATTAGATCGATTCTTTAATTTTGACATTTCGATCTTATTCCAGTTTGTAATTTTACTTGCGATTTTGATTTCTTCTTCTCAAACATTTTTATTTCAGTAAACTAATCTTATTTCTGATTCTGATTTTGTATTTTGCAGCGATAATTACACCGATCCTCATCTCATATTAGCTATATCAAATTCTTAGCTATATCAGTTATATCAATCTTATTTGTTGTTAATATTCATTTCATACTAACAAAAACCATTATTTTCCACTGCATCGATGATATACTTCCTATGTAGTAGTATTAATATTACCTCTGATAGATTGTTGTTCTCTCATTTGTTCTTTTATACACGTGCTTCATGCTTCGCTCGGGCATCAGACAATAAATTTTACTCCAACTCACCTCTGCTATGCAGGCTATTTTCTTTCTGCTTCCACTCAGATATCACACAGTAGAAGAATCTCTTTCATCCGTCGATCGGTCAGGGTAAATGGAGGATCTGATCGGGTAATTGTGTTTTATGTGGTAGCTGTAATCATGTCATCTGTGCATTTGTTTGAATCTATGCTGGAAAACTTCCAGCTGCATTCAAGTTGTTAATAAATTAATTGGTAGTTCATGCTTACCCACATTGATCTATTTAAACAATAAAATCTCATGCTAACTTCAAAGTTTAAAGTCATTTATTACTCTGCTTATGTTCAGGCTTAGTATTCTGAATAATGCAAGAAAATATTATTATGTAAATGAAAAATAGTATGCACTCATATCCACTGTATTTTCCAGAACAAGTAGACCGCCGATATTAGGTTGGTGATTTAGATTTATATGGTAAAACCATTGACTTGGATGTATGATTGCCACCTTAAATACATCATCAAACTATAGAAAAATAGAAACTTAGGCTAAGTTGAAAAGTAAAAGTATACAAAGATTAATTCATGCAACTTATCTTAATATCATCATCTTGAAATTATCCGCATTGTGTTTGACAATTCCCACTATAAATACATGTATTCAATAAAAAAAAGTCATTTCTTATTGAACCTATTGCTTTAACTCATGATTTCTCTCCTAATTGTTAGATATACAGGTCAGATACCATTCTCTATTCTATCTTTGTTTAGTCTTTCATATAAAGGTGAATCAAAATGAAGGACAGTCAATAGCAAACAGATTTGCCATGGAAGATCTCAACTTCAGGTATGATATCATGTACTACTTATTTCTTTCTTATATACATAGCCATTTTAGATTATCCATAAACATAAAGAATGCTAACTTAACTTTGTATATGAAGTTAGTTATATCTCATATTGCTTCAGTGCAGAACATTAAATGGATTTCCAATTTCGGGCTTATAATTTCAATGACCTGATTTGGGGTTGCACGGTTATCCAACAGAAAGCTAGATTAGAAAACTTGGCTGCAAGGTATTATGTTTTTTCCACTGAGTTTATGTCCTGTGGGTTAGTGAATTTTTTTTCCAATTTTTTAATTCAGTTTTGGATGATTATCTTGCTTTCAAGTCCATTACGAAGAAGAAGTTAGGTTGTTTGATTGTTGAGGAACATTGATTATCTTATGACATTAATTGTTTATTCTAGGCATTGAAGATCAGTAATTAAATTAATTATGGTATTGAATTCATTGATTAGATTATGATATAATTATCTTTTTACTTTTCTATGAAAATTGAATCCATTAACTGTTTAACATACGTATAAGATTTAGTATCAGCTCTAAATTGGCACCAATTTTAATATTTGTATGTTTAGTTTTTAAGTCTTTTTGCCTCACTTTCTAATTTTATTGCAACAATGTGTTTCAGAAGTGTGAAACCATAATTATCATTTTTTATGTCGGTTAAAGATGCAAAAGGATGGTCAATAACACATTGACTTACAACACATCTAAATTCAACTGTGTCATTGGACAATTTCTTGAAAAAAAATTACGATATAATTAGTCATTTGGTACGCTCTATACTGCCCAATTCAATATATCAAACATATATTTGTTCATCCCCGATATTTCTATTTTTTTACCATTAAAAACACATATCTTTGCCAAAACACATTCTACAAGCTTAAGCATGTACAATTAGTAAAATATTTAATCTTTAAATAATAATATGTATACGATCTGAACTGTGCAAGTTCAAATTCAACTTTTAGCCTCCATGTAAGACTTCAAACATAAAACATATGCAAATTAACAAAGTGTAAGAAAACTGAACCTATGGATTGCAGCCTACTTGATCATTTTGTTATACTATATTTTATGAAAACTACCGAGGATGGTGGAAGTGCATAGATAATTTAAGATTACAAATTTTGATTTTTATCTAACAAGCATCTAAACGTATGAATTCTACAAAAGGGCGCATGCAATAGGAAATTATAACATGGTATCATTATTTTTGATGAATGGATGAAATTGAAGTCCACGTATTTGAACGCACTTCATGCATTCTACATTAAAATTTTACGGTAGGTTATTGTTCAAATTGGAAAATAATAGTGTTCAGATTTTAGAAATCAAATGTTGGAAAATAATATTCATTATGTCGTAACATGATAGATCCAATTAGTAAAACTAAAATGAACAAGGATCAACTTGAAAATCTTTGTTCAGTCTATATTAATGTAGCATCAGCATTCGCCGTCGAGCACATTAATTCTGACGATGAGATGTAAGAAACTTAATCTTTTCAGCTGGGTTAAGTCCATACACATTAAGATGTATGTATGCTTCAGCTTAATTGTTTCTGATTATTACTAAGCTTACATTTTGTTTCTCAGCCTATATCAACTCAAATATTTGAGTTTCATTCTGATCTGGTGAAAGCATGAGAGATTGAATCGAATTGTAGGATTGGGAAGCATTTGCACAATAACGTCATTAGACAATTGTGCATTAGAACCATGGTTTAATATATAGCAAACTGCAGCTGAAGCATCAGCTAAGGGATACAGAGCTACAGATCGACCATCAGAAGAATCTGCTATGCATTATAGAGGAACCGGACTGAAGTAGCAGCAGTAGAGTTTGGGGCAACTACAGTTGGGAAAGGAGAAGCATGTTCCGATGAGAATCAACAGAATACATCGATGGAAGGCACCAAGTCGTAGGCTATTGATTGAGGCATGGCATGTGTATAATTAGGCAAATTTGCATCAAAACCTTGGCCATGGCAAGGAGCAACATGAGCATCAAGCATGAACAAAATTTGGCAGTGCATTAGGAAGAAATTGGACATGAGCTTCATGTTATATAACTGGAATAGTAGCTTGATCTTATGGAAAACTGATATGCACTGAACGAGATGTGCAAGCATGAACAACTGAAGCATTCAGCCCCAGCGTATGAGCAATAGGAAAAGCTAAAGTAGAAACAAAATCATGCACCATCTGTGGATTTTAAGAAGCGAAATAATAGTGCTTAATAATATTCAGTTTCTACTGTCCCCTGTTTTGTAAGTTGCAATGTACAATAGTGCTTAATAATATTTAATAATTTGTTTGTCTTTATAGATTTTATATGAATATGACTTTGAGTGTTTGAACATACGTCGAGTTACCTGTTTATAACAGATTGAACAACGTGTTAGTTTGTATCACACAACCGAAAGTAATAACTGTAATATTTTAATGCTCAAGTACACAATAAAAAGAAATAATCTAACAGAATAATATATTTTTTAACACAGAAAGTATGAATAACACGTCGGTAAAAATAAATAAATCAGTCCACTGTTATGATCTATATACTTTTATTCTTTTTGTGAGGGTTACAATGTAAGTTTAAGCTTGAACGTTCTAATTTAGGTAGCATATTTCAAGATATTGACATGAGTCATTTCTCAAGATTACAAGTTTAAGTCTCACATGTATTTACTTTTTAAAAGAGAGATAACGCATGGTTTTTAAATTCCAACCTACTTTGTTGCATTTCTCAAGATATTAATATAATATTTAATTACTTTCTTTGCCCCACTGACTTATCTTCTGAAATAACTGTCTCATTTGCGTTTCAACAAACGGTTGATTAGTGCATGTATATACGTAAAAAAAATAAACATTACATGCACTTTAAGGTCATGTTGTAAGATCTACGCAATCTTAACAACCGTGTTTTTTAATACAAGTTTATTATATCATAGATTATTCATAGGTTGAAATAACTCAAAGATGCTTCATCACTATAAGGTTTACCTATCGTCTTTCTTACAACACCTTATTTCTGTTTAATTGTCGTATCTTCTTTTTTTTCCATAGTTAACCAAAACATTAATGTAATCTCTCACAATATCATAATTGTAACAAAGACAAAGTACGCTCACTTCCTTCGTTGCACACGTCCAACGGACGTGCCACCATACTCGTATATATATATATATATATATATAAGTGTTTATACCAATACATATCGATATGTGTGTGTATGGTTAATTATTCATGCATGCATATATACTCGGCCTATGCACAAAATTATTAATTTTCTTTTTAGTGAAATATATGTTTAAATAAAATATGAGTTTTTACCATGAACAATTATTTAATATGAAATGTGTTACTTATTAATAAATAAGTTATTTTAAAATTAAAAGTTATCATGTGTAATTTCAATCAATCAATTAAATATACTTCTGTCATTTTCAAAAGAAAATATTCTTTTCTTCTATGATTAAATTATCATGTGATTTCGTAATCTAAACTTACATATTTAGTCATAACCTAAATGCAAGATATTATAATCAAAGATATCCTCTTAAAGGGTCTGCATTTATTTAAATAAAAATTTGAAAGTCAAATATGATATTTCTAATATGTTGATATTAATATACTTAAATAAACATAAGAATGATTGTAAATACAAATTCTAAATATACATCACTTGAAGTTCATCTTCGTCTTCAATAATCTTCACAAACAACCTATTCTTTGAAATTTCCACATGATAAGATAATTGATCAATTATGGAGAACTAGTCATCAAACGAGTAGAAACAAAAGGTAAAATGTAGATCCATTCACAAAAACACTCTCTCAATATGATCTTGGTGGGATGGCCGATGGTGTGGGTAATAAGTACCATAAATTTCCTCAAATACAAGTGAGAGAGATTGATACAGTTAAAGGTTACCCTAAGGGAAATTATGTGATTTGATTACATATTATGTACGCTTAACTCTTGTAAATCAATATAGTTTGAAATGAAATTATGTAAAAACAAGCTATCGTAGGTAACATTCTTGAGCTATTGCATTTAAGCTATGGCATATAGCACTTTAAAGATATTGTAGAGAGTGTTTTCTAAAGCTATCACATGTATAGCATTGGGTTAAGGCTATCGAGTTTAATTATAGTAGCTATCGTGTATAATGATTTGTTGCGATCACATATAAGATTTTGTTGCTCTCGCATTTCACATTCTAGGGCTATTGCAAATAAGACTTTTAACTTATTAGATGTAATATTTTATAAGCTATCAAAAATAGCCATCTCAAAGCTATTGCATCAGCATTTCCAGGCTATTGAAAATAGCACTTCTCAAAGCTATCACAAGTAACATTATAAAGCCATCAAGTAAAAGCTATCGCATATAACATTTGAAAATACGCTTAGTAAGCCATCGCAAGTAATTTTAAAGTTATCGCATATGACTCAAAATTTTAATTATCTCTAAAACTATTTTATTTCTTGATAAAGTAGTTACGTTTTGACCAAACTTACTACTTGTCTAACTTACATTAACTTGCCATTTTCTTTACGGGTTCTTGTCATAAAATTTCAGAGAAAATTTCATATTAACTAATTTCTTAATTAATTAAGTAAGTTAATTTCTATATTCTTCCCTTCACCATTTATTTCTAATTTTATGGAAAAATTCCAAAAAAATTATCAAAAATCTAAATCATCATTATTCATCATAAATTAAAATATTAGATTAAAATAATAATTTTCTTAATAATTATGAATTAATTAATGCTGAAAAAATCGTTTCCTCCTTAGAAAATTCATAACAATTTATAAAAATATAGAAAAGCTTTTAAATTAAAGGCTCGTATCCAAACCATGTTGTTAATATCATATCAAAATTATAGTGATTGGAGTTGGTATGTTCAAGTTATACTCAATACAGCTTACTAACTCTCATAATTTCTCAACATAATTTCAGTATTGTAATAAAACAAATAAAAACACATTCATTAAGCATTCAAAACCATGTCTAATCTAAGAACATCTTCAATAGAGGAGAACCAGAAGGAACTAGACCAATCGGAAGCAGATGCATAGGTAGATTAACAAAAAAAATCCTATTTTAGATCATATTAGCCTATGAAGCCTAAAGAGTTGTATTAGATCCAATTTAATTAATTTAAAGAAAATCACATTTATTTAATTTTTATAATTTAATTAACTAATAAATTTAATTAAGGATATTTTTTTATAATATATAAGTATATTGTTATATACTCATATGTATATAACGTGCATGTGCAACATATCATAGGGCGTATATGGTTAAATATATACTATATGGATGTTGGGATTTACATCTATTATGTATATACTTGGTTTTAACATATATGTTAAGTGCCTAAATAAAATAATTCATAACACACACACATATACATATACATACATATATATAATTATATATTAATTTACTAAAAATTTAGTTAAAATTATTTATAGATAAATACAAAACAAAATTTGACTAAAGGCATTAATTTCAGATTTCATATTTAAATATCTAATTTGGTTTAGTAAACAATATTCAAATTTAAAGTTAGATTTGTAATTTAAAATTCAAAATTTTCAAAATATCATAATTTGACTTATAAAACAATATTCAAATTTAACATTAAATCTTAAATTTCAAATTCAAATTTTTTCTAAACATTATGATTTAATGTTATGGCTTTTTAAAATAATATATACGTATATATTTAGATAATAGTTAATCCAAAATAAACTTAATTAAAAATATATATGTGTGTGTATATATATATTCATTTTGGTAGTAATAAATACTTATTATAAAACCAAAGCAGATTTTTTATTAAATTTACACATCTAATTAAATAAAAAATAATACGGTATAAAAAATTTATGTTTTGTAAAATCGAAAGCAATGATTAATTTAAGAAACAAAGATAACATAACAAAATAAGTGAACACACACACATACAGATATATATATATATAATATTTAACATTCAACATTTAATTATTCAAATAACGATTTCAAAATTAAATAAAGACAATACAATATGTATATATATAATTGAATTTAAATACCATTTTTTTATAATATCGCCGAAACAAAACACAAAATATGTATTATATATATATATATATATGCGTGTGTGTGTTAAATTTTATATAACAATATTATAATGATACATATTGATCAAATATTAACTAACATAAATTGATAGTCTATAATATATATGAAAAAGGTGATATGTGACGAGTATAATATATAATGATCACAATCAATAATTGAATGAATAAAATGAATTATACCCTAAGAGATAATGCCGTATAATTACACTTTGATCTAAACACTCTTAGATATCTCAAATCTGCACCGCTCTTGCAAATAGGAAGCATGCTAATACAGGTCTAATAGTATTTACTTGTTTGGATATGATCGGAGTTTAGAAAATAAAAGGTATGGAGGATGCATTTGTGGCCAAGTGTGAAGAGAGAGGAGGTCAAACTAAAACAAATAGCTTTAGGTTTCTTTTTGTAGGGAGAGATGACAAAAGATATCTAGCACAAATCCCTCCTTTTCCAAGGCATGACTTGGACTCCCTCTCCACCATATTTGCCCGACTATATCTAGGGCCATGAATAAACAAAAAATTCTTTCATACCCACTAGTAAATTATATCATTTAAATCCAATTTAAATTCTTATCGGTATCGTATATCGATATGCATATATACAACTTTTATATATGCACTTAATAAATTACTAATAGCACCCCGCACAATTCTAGAGGCAACTCCCTTTTACTAAATATATCCCAATACAATAGTTACACTAATAAGTAATAACTAATATTTCACAATTTATATTAATTGATTTAATTAATTTATTACTATTACAAATAAATTAAATCTAGTAGTGTTTCGAAGACTGGATGGATTCAGTTGTGTGACTCATAAGTGTGAATTTAACCAGCGATTGATATCTAAACAATTTAAATACAAATGTTCACATGTCATCTTATGTGACATCCCGGAATTTCTAACAATATCAATTTAATAATCTGTATTTAAAATTAAATTGATTTGATGATTTTTGTTAATAAAATTTGAATTGATTTAATAATCTTCTTTTAATAAATATGAAATGGGTGATTTATCTTTTAAAAGCTAAATAAATTGTTTTCTATTTATAATGTATATAAATATATTGAAAATAGATGAGCTTTGTTGTAAATTTAACTAATAAGGCATATTTTATAATTCTAATATTTTTGATAATTTAGAAATTTGATTTAATTTAATATTAAGCTATTAAATAAATAACTATATGGTTTTAAAATATTTAAGATAAATGTTTAATTGATTTAATTATAGCTTAGGTTTAAGAATTATTAAAAAGGTTTGTTTTAAAATATTGTTTAATAAATATGAGATATTAATTCATTTAATAATAATAGGAAGTTATAATCTCTTTTATAAATTATTTAAATTTGACAAATCATTACTTTCAAATAACATTATTAATGTATTGTTTTATATATAAATATAAATAGATTTTTAAATAGAAGTGTTATTTTCAAATTTAATATGTGTTATATATGTATATATACATGACTTGATTTTAAAATTTGGATTTTTGAATTTATTTGAATTCAAAAGCCTTGAAATTAAAAGGGTAAATATTTAAAATGTTTTGAATTTTTGAAGGTATTGTATAAGCTTTGATTTGTACATATATATACACATAGCTTTATTTTATTTTCCCTAAAGAGTAATTCATAAAAATAAGCACCTATGTTAGAAATAAATATGAAAAGGAAAATGTATGTTTATGTAAGCACATAAGTAGACACATTTCCTAAATTCTAACAATATAGTCTATAAGAATACTCACATATGATTGCAAGGCTGAAAACATCTTGTATATATGTAACCTATAAGTAATTATGTAAGGCAAAAATAAACAAAGTATAAAAAGGAAAGAATACCTTCATGTTGTACAGATAAATAGTTAGAGACACTTAGAAAATTCTGGAAACATAAGTTTGCAATGCCTGGCAAAAGAAACAAATATGTATTCATGCAAGTAGTATTAAATGGGTATGTACACAAGAAAGAAAGATATATACAATATAAGTACCATACGAAATGTAAAGTAAAAGATAAGTTTGAAGACATAATGACATAAGCATTAAATGTTTGTATCTTTAGTACATTATATATCTCATTTCATCCCCCTCTATAGAAATATCTCTGAATATTTTTGTACCAGTAAGTAAACAACCCTGTAAAACATCTTTCTATTTATCAATCTTCTCCATCTTTTTCATTTCATTTCGTTTACCAAAGAAACTTAGCATTTTCCATTTTAAAAGTTTTCAAAAACATTAACAACTGAAGCTTTGCAACAACTCAACTAACATGAAGAATAAAAAGAGATCAGCTAGCAACTTTTAAAAGCCTATTTCAAATTCAAGATGCTTTGTTCAATTGCTGAAACAAGTTGAGTAACACCACTTTTAACAAGTTTTAAATATATGAGTATGGTTGCTTGGTAATATCTGTTATAAGTATGTATATGTGAGTATCTGTATATATATATGAATATGTTGGTGTGCATGCTGCTGTGTATCTGGATTCTCCCAGATTTTTGTTTCCAGGCCTAAGTTGTAAATCAAAATTCATTATCTCATTTCTAATCTAAGCTAGGATATTAGTTCCAAACAAAATTTGTTTGGTTATCAAAGATTAAAGTTTAAAAATTTATTCAAGATACAATAACCTTGTATTGGTTCTGGAAATAAAATAACAGAGCACAATTTGTATAAAGTGAAAATTCAAACATTCAAATTTATAATTTCAGGCTTGTGATCTGAAACCATATATAAAACTCGATTTTTAAAACTAAAAGCATAGTTTTTAGTTTGGAATAGAGGCTGCAGTTCTTGTTTGATCAGAAAGTGGGTTATAGTCAATTTTTGGTGATCCCAGTATTAGGAGAGGTCGGGATTTTGGGAAATGGTGGAGGAGTGATAAGTGATTCTAGGAAAAATACTAGATGGTGTTGCACTTCATCAGGGAAGTTGGGGCAGTGGATTCATTTCTAGAACCCTAGTTTTACTAGATTTGGTTGTTCGATCAACCATGGTACGTAGGGTCGATCGAGTGCTACACAGTTTTGGGTGAGGGTAGCTTGAGCATAGACGAAGACGTGGCCGGAGGCATTGCCTCTCTGATGATCGGAGACGTGAGAACGATGGTGGTTCCAGATTTTGTCTTTGTTCCAGTTTTGGGTTAGAGCTCGATTTTTGATTCGAGCTACTATGGAGGATTCCGATGGTCGTGATCGAGTGTGTGGGTGGTCGTTGATGTGGGGAAGGCTTGGAGGGTGGTCGAAGATGACCAGAGCCACGGTGCATGTGCACCGTGCACTTTTGAGTTCTGGTGAACTTGGTTTGACAGGAGAGTGCACTCGGGTTTTACTCGAGTCATTCGAGTATGTTACTCGAAGTAGGGGAGGAAATGACTCGAAGCAGTTTTAGTTTGATTCGAGTAAATGGTTGTTCCAGGCTTTTGGGAAATAAAACGTGGCAGTGAGTTGAGTTTAAAATAAATTCAAGAAATTAATTTATGTAGTGGATTTCAACAAGTTTAAATCCAGTTTGAAGTGTGGATTCAAATTTATATTTTGAATCCTAACCTGGAAAGAAATAAAGGTTTAAAAATATTTAAAAGAGGGTTTTCAGGATTTAAAAACAAGCCTGACAGTTTTCTTGATTTTAGAATTTAATATAAAATCTGAAACAAAATTTAAAACCAAGTTTAAATTAGAATTTTAAATCTGAATTCAAATTGAATTTGAATCTTAGGTTTTGAAAATAGAATAAAGTTTATAACTTTAAGTGATGTAAATAAGTTTAAAGGTTAAAGTATACTTTAAAGATTTGAAATTTAAAAGGGAATTTAGTTTAAAATCTTTAAATTAGAATTTAATGATTTGGATTCATTAAATTATTAAGTCAAGTAATAAATTTAATTAATAACTGGATTAATTAAGTAATTATGAGTTTAAACCAATTAATTAAGGTTTAAGTTAATTATTAATTAGGAAAAAATTAATTTGGAGTTAAAGATCATTAATTTGATAAGATTAGATTTTGAATTAATGATTAAATGTTAATTAATTAAGTAATTAAAGGTTAATTAAGTTACAGTTTAAATTTAAATTAATTAAATAATTGAAGGTTAATTAATGGGTTATTAAGGATAAATTAAATTGTAATTAATATGGATTAATTAAGTTTAATTTCTTAAGAAAAGAAATTAAGAATTTGTAAATAGTTAATGAAGGTCATTAACTTAAGACTATTTAATAATTAATATATTAATGTGATTAATTTTAATAATTAGATAAATTAATTAAAGATTAACATTTGTGAAAATGTTTAAGTGTAATTACTTAATGGAAGTAATTAAGGAATTAATTACTTAATGTAATTAATTGAGTTTAATTTGATTTGTTTAAGCTAATTAATTAAGTTTAATTAATTTAAATAAATCGTTGGATGATTTGATAAGCATAATTATTACTTAAATGTAATTAACGAAGTGTAATTACTTAATGAAGTAATTACTATATGTAATTGATTGAAGATGATTTAAGTATGATAGTAATTTGGATTAAATTACTTTGTGAAATTAATCAAGGGATTAATTGAGATAATTAATTAAGGAGTAATTAATTTACTAAGTGAAGTAATTAAGGGTAGTTAATTACTGAATGGGATTAATCAAGACTGATTAATAAATGTGGTTTAGTTAAAGATTAATACTTAAAGTAATTAATTTAAATGGAATAATTAATTAGAATATAATTAAGGATTGATTCATTAAGACTAATTAATCTATAATAAGTAATTTTGAGTAATTAATTAATGTAATTAATTAAGGATTAATGTAATTAATTATAGTTAATTAATTAATGAAGTAATTAAAGATTAATTACTATATTTGGTTAAGGATAATTAATTTGTGAAATTAATTAGAGGATAATTACTTGAATGTAATTAAAGGTCAGTTAATCAAAGATGATTAATTAAGAAGGAATTTGAGAATGACTAATTAATTGATTTGTAATTAATTAATGGTTATGTAAGAAGGATTTTTAATGATGAAGTAATTAATTTAATTTACTTTAAATTAATTAGAGATAAGTGATTAATTTAATTCATTTTAAATTAATTATAAATGGTGTGATTATTAATCCTTGTTTATATCTGAATTGGGTGATATCTATTTGATGATATGTTGTGATATTCTGTGATGTGATATTGGATATATCTGTGATAAATGTGTGATATTTATCTATGTTAAATGCTGTGTGAATTCAAAGTATTGAATTGGATTGAAATGAATTGTTTTAACTTTTAAACAACTTGGCCTTAAAAGATACGGTTTGGATTTCGATGAGACCGGGATCGGGTTTCCAGATTTGGGTATCTGAAAACCACATCGATCCAAATTAACGATAGGTCGTGAATCTCAAGTGAAGATGAAGATTCAGAGTGCAAGGGTTATTGTCGTTAACTCTGAGGATGATTCCAAAATGAGTGTAACGAGATAATGCCTTCGATTTCGTTCGAACCCGGAATGAACTTGTATGGATTGAATGCTTTCAGAACATCGTCAGGTGGACGATGAGCATTCTAAGAGATGTGTTCTCTAAGGGTAATCGTAGCCTCGAGCCTCATCAACCGGGAATGGATAAAACAGGGCTGTGCAGCAAGGCTTCGTGGGTCGCACCCACTTGAGAGCGAGATATACCCCTGTCTAGATGTCCCTTATTATTTCGGCTGTGTGTGCGGTTGGTCGCGACAACCGTGGGGTTGTTTCGTTCGGGACTGTCCAGTAAGGGATGGTTCCGGCCTTGTGTTGTAGGGGATTGGGAGTAATCCTCGGTACGCTGATCTAGGCTAGGTACTATGACGGGCGGTACCCCAGTAGCCCTGCCATTGTATGGAATCCAAAATCCAATAAGTGCCATCGGATTTGATTGTAAACCTAGTATGCTGGAATTTAATCATGTAACAATTTCAGCTAGTTCTTATTTACTTGAAAACCCTAGACCTATTATAATATCACCGAATTTCCTATCAAAGTTTTGGTTAGCGTAAGGGAAAAACTTTTCCATGTTTATGTGTGGGGAGTCTTACGTGATACCTTTTGTTTTCAAAGGCTTTTCAAAGTTAAGCAACTTTAACCTGTTACTCATACCAGACCCATGTCTGACCCGGAGTTTATTTCTGTTTTTCTTAAAATCTCGGGTACTCAAATTTTTACGAGTAGCCAAGGGATTCAGGTTAGCTTTGACGAATTATGGAGGAGCAATGGAGCAGGAGGCTTCAGCGTTGTAGATATATATAGCGTTCCGCTGTGTTGGTATCTCGGTGTTGTCTCTTTGTGGTATCTGTGTTGTATTTGAGTTGTATCGAGTTGTATTAACTAGACAGGTGTTTATAACTGTCTAGTATGTGTTGTATTATCTGTGTAACTCTGATGTATATGATAATATGTAATCTCTTATGTGATATATTATATTTCATTGGTTCGGCTGTTGAGATTCTGATGTTGTTTTCTGCTTTCTTCTTTATCTTTTCTATTTCTCACCCCTTTCTTTCTTAAAGATGATGCAACTTTCTGGTAGTAGAAAGTTGGGTCGTCACATCTTAGCTAGTAGTATGAAAGTTCAACTAAATACATTACTTACGAATCTCATCGGTAAAATCTAGTTTTACAAATTAAAGTAGTACCTTATAGTAAAGGTTATTTACACTACTCCTGGTTGTCAACACTATATCACATTAAGACTTACGAAATTTGGTATTTATCAAAATTCTATTATCGACTATATTCAACTTGGTTAGTCCATAAACAAAGTCCTTATTTCAATAATGACATTTTTATTAATCGTACAGCTCTAGCTAGAGATTTTGACTTTGAATTGACTATAGTTGATTGTGATACTAACCTTAGGAGACGAATATTCTATTGAATAGTGTTTCACTTTCAGTGCTTCAACTTAGACCTAACTATAATTGTTCGATAGATGCCATGCTATGATTTAACTATAATCATAGTGGACTTTCCATATTGAAGTTCAACAGTATTCTCAGGTCGTGAGAATTGTATAATATCATCACTTTGAGATTTCCTATTTGACCTAGTTATTATTTACTTACAGGAAACTCTCGAACAAGTCATTCCATAATAATCAAATAACTATCCATACGTAACCTCTTAGTACCCCCCAACAGCCATGAATAATACCCTACCAATATTTAGAGAACGTTACGTACTTTAGTCTCAATAGATATGTGTAACAGATTACATATTGCCCTATAGCATACCCCTAACTCTTTCAGTCTCTCAGTTGCACTTGGGGTCAGTTATGGAATCTTATTCCTTTGATATCAATCGGTTTTCTTAAAGCTGATTAAGTTAGTCCATTAGTGAGTGGGTATACTATGTTGTTTTAACTATCTACTATGTCGATCATCTCTCTGATATTGATAAACTACATTTATCATGTGGAACTTTTCAAAATATGTTTCTCGACTTCTAGTGAGCTCTAATTTCTTTCATTTTCTGTATCATGAAATTGTTATCATATAACAATGACATGGGATTCTCGACATTTGGAACCATCCCTAGCTCGGTCAAAATTTTGGGCATTTATATATGCACATTGCTTGTATTATTGCGCTTACTCAAGGTGATATACATAGCTTATTGGTTGAATTAGCCATAATCTCTTGTTTGGAACATTTCTAAATTAAACCTTCTTAACTAAGATTAACCTTGAACTTAGGATTGACATACTATACTCGATATCACTTATGAAGTTTGAGTCTGAACTCATTCATAAGGAGTTTGTTGTTTCTATAAAAATTCTCTGGTATTTCATAAATACTCGAGAATACTCTTAACTATCATTTAGGGCGAACTTAATTTGGATTTGACACTTGCCCACTGTACCAATTACATACGCTAATTGCTACATAGTATATAATACAACATATATGATAATTCATATTGCCAAAGCACAAGGAATCCATCTCATATGCGCTATCATAAAATTTTTAATATGGTGTCGGTATATATCGTTATAAACATTCCAACCATTATTTCATGTTAAATATAAAAGATGTGTTTTCAAATCCAATATTATAACGACCCGTAAATTTTAACTATTTTAATAACGTAATTAGTTGAAATTTTGTGAAATTTTAAACGATAAAATTTTGAAATAAAAATTTGATATTTGGAATGCGTCTAATTAATCATAGCAACTGGTAAATTTTCATCAGATAATTTGGAAGTTTATTTTCTAGTGTAATTTTATTCCAATTTATATTAGTTAAAAGTGATGATAATAAAATGTTTTCCAAACCTGAATATTTTTACATAGAAAAATTCTAAATCATCTTCTGACTGAGACGTCATTTTTTGTTTTTCCAAATTCGGACTTCATTAGCTCCGTCGATCTTATTTTTCCAAGTTTTTCCTGCATTTTCCGCTAGTAGAAAATTCGAATTTTTATAATTCAATCATACCACTGATATCTGTATACCATTTCGATCATCTCGAGGTGCCGATCTCTGTGGTATATTATTTCTATATTTTAAGGTCCGGTACGCGACAGGAATGGGAAAACAGTGCGTCATACCGTACTGAGATTCGTGACCGTTAGTTTTCTTGCTTTCTAAACTTTGAACCGTGCAGCCAAGCATTGTAATAAATTGTGTTAGTGACCTTTGCATTTTTTTCAAGAAATCCAGCTGTTTGCACTTAATATTTTCTGAAATTTTCAAAAAACGCGTGACTCAATGTTACATGATCATTTCACCTTCCTCTCTCTTTTCATATTTTTGAGTTTCTTTCTCTGTTCATATTTTGAGATGAACAAAAATATAAAGCAGAGCCATCTTTCAATATTTGCCAGCCTTCTTCCTCTTCGCGCAACAAACTCCATCATCCACCTTTTCTTCACCACACCTGACTTTGCTTGCCGGCCCGCCACTTTCCTCCATCGCCTCGGCCAAACCATACTCCTGTACTCGCGCCCCACAGCAACTCGACCCACAACCATGGCCAGAGCACCACATCCACCCATGAACATCACCAGAGCACGTCGTATACATGCTGCAGTCACTTTCCTCTTTTCCCTTCCACCCCTTGCTTCGAGGCGAGCCTCGTCTCCGCCACCAACCTGCTACCAACCGCACCACCCTATGCTTCGGCCAAGCCATCTCCTTCCTCTCTCGCCGCCACCTGCTTCACCCATCGTCACGTCTTTCCCAAGCGCCGGCTCTCCCCTCTTCCTTGCCTCTTCCGCCTGAATGGCCGACCACCTCCGCTACTCTCCACTTCCCCTGGCCTTCCAACTCAGGCCGACCCTCCTCTCCCCTTACTCGTGCGGCTTCCCACCAATCACCGCACCCATCTCCCCTCCTTCAATTTGCGCACTCGCTTCCCACCCTGTCGACATGTCAGCTCACCTGCTTGGCCTCGGCCTTCCACCCCCTCCATTTGAATTGGTGAGTATTAATCTTATATAGAATGGTTTGGTTAATGTCTAAATATTATATATATAACAAAGTTTTGGTTTTTGTAGATTTATGCAATAGTTTTCAATACTTTAAAAAGTATGTATGCAGCCCTTTTAGAATAGTTGTAGTTGGAAAAATGGATAAGTGAAATTGTTATTTTACTGTTTGATTGCGTATAGTTAGTATAAGTCCTAGCCTGTTGTTTTAAAAGGTATAGTGTTCAAGTTGTTGCTTATTTTATGTTTAGTTATATAAAATTTTATTATATATTATTATATAAAGTTGAGAAAAATTTGAAAGTCATACAGTTATACAGTTTTGTTTCTTTGCTTTCTTATATTATGAAAATATGTACATATATTTAGTATATGAATAGTGTATAGATTCTTACTGTATATTATATTATATGTGTATTGCTTATATATGATGTGTATGGATTTTTTTTTGTAAGTACATATATATATAGTATAATTTATATAAAGTCTAGTTTACCTAGATAATGGCTTGCAAAGTGACGTCAGTCTGATTGTATGTATGATGTCTGTTTCCATATAGGTCTAAGAATTATGTAACCAGTTAGTATAACATTATATATTATAATATGGAAGATTTGGTATCTTAGCAATATATTGGAAGGGGTGCACGTGCATTCCATATTAAGGGTATAAGCATAGTAGAGTTCATGTGATATGTACTTTGTTTATATATATGAGAACTGGGTTTTAAATTTTATAATGATATAGTACGTTTTGGGATTAACTGTTTAATTTAAAACGAATATATATAGATTTTAATAAATGTAAGTTGATTTTAAATTTAAAATATTTTATACAGATTAGTTAATTAAATATGTATTTAAATGGAGTATTGATTTAAATAATACAATAATAATATATCTAGTTTCAGTTACATCAAAAACCAATTCTGATTTGTTCTCATCGATTTCCCATTTATCAGATTGTCTGTCGTGCCGTTTTCTTCATCAAATCGTGTCCATCTAGCGTTGCTTTGGCATTTTGTAGCTCAATTTCATTGTCTATCTCCTCTAGACTCGAAAGGTGAGAAATCACTCACGATTAATATTCTTTTATTTATTAAATTTGATTTCAATTGAAACGACAATTGAAATATGCTAATGTTAGTTATTTACACCGTTATATATATGCTATTACCTGTATCAGTTCACTTGTGACATCTGACACCATTATCTGCCAATTGAAATATGCTGATGTTAGTTATTTACACTGTTATATATATGATATTACCTGTATCAGTTCACCTGTGACACCTGACACCATTATCTGCCAATTGAAATATGCTGATGTTAGTTATTTACACTGTTATATATATGCTATTACCTGTATCAGTTCACCTGTGACATCTGACACCATTATCTGTTATTTATATTGATGATATATGCCTGTTATATTATTATCATATCTGTTATCACTCTGCAAGTTCCCTGTTAGTATAGAATCACTATGGGTTGAAATGATACATACCCGAACGGACTTCAGAATAGGAGAAAATCGTTATGGGTTGAAATGATACATACCCGAACGGACTTTAGAATAGGAGAAAATCGTTATGGGTTGAAATGATAAACCCAAGCAATTTTCAATTGAATTGAATTTGGGATTACGGGTTGAAATGATATATATATATACCCGTATATATTTAAATTGCGGATTGAAATGATAAATATCCATATCACTTAACCATAGGATAGAAAATTATATACAAACACCATTGATCTAAATATAAAAAATTTGAAATGATTTCTATGGTTTTGGAAAGATATATATATGGTTTTAATTGATATTGAAATTATTCTTATAAATAAGTTTAAATTAAAGTGGATTTAAAATTTATTCAGAATTGATTAATTAAGTATTGTCTTTAAATATATCGATTTGAAATTTATTGAATTTGAAGATTTAAGAATAAGTTTTATAACGTGGTTTTGATTTAAGATGATTTAAAGGAATATTTCAATTTTAAATAAATTGAAGGAATATTAAATGATTTGAAATTTGGATTGTATTTAAATGATATTGTATTTTATTAAGTGAACATTTCAAAGCTAAATAATATCTAAGTGAATTCGATATATATATGAGATTTTCAAATTTAGTTTTGAAATGTGAAATATTTAAAGTTTCGAAATATATTGGAAGTGAAATTGTTTATTTTGTGCTTCAAATCTGTATTTGAAATCGTTATAATTCGAAATGATTTATTAAGAAATTGAATTGAGTTGAAATTTATGAATTGAGATTGAATTAAGTTGAATTTGGAAGTTGAGTTAATTTGAATCGATTTGTGAACTTGTGGAAGCTATTTTATTTTATAAAGTATCTTTAAACTATATCTACAACTATTTATATTTTACTTTATAAATTATTTTAATATAAACTATTTTATATAAATCATTTTCAATATATATTATTTTATTATAAACTATTTTAACTTATAACTATTTTATATAAACTATTTTTATTTAATAAACTATTTTATTATATACACTAATTTTAATA
Organism: Allium fistulosum; assembly: GCA_030737815.1. NCBI lineage: Eukaryota > Viridiplantae > Streptophyta > Magnoliopsida > Asparagales > Amaryllidaceae > Allium > Allium fistulosum. The sequence goes on from CM060902.1 coordinate 1,534,854,355, forward strand.
TCTAAACTGTTTAAGAGGAAAGTGTTATGAATTCCAAAATGTTATGATTTCAAACTATAGTTTCAAAGTGTTATGAATTCCAAAATGTTATGATTTCAAACTATAGTTTCAAAGTGTTACGAATTCCAAAATGTTATGATTTCAAACTATAGTTTCAAAGTGTTATGAATTTCAAGGTTTTGATTTCCAAAGTGTTTTGATTTAAAAGACTTACGATTTCGAAAGCGATGTAACTTTGGAAAGTGATATGATTTTGGAAATGGATTTATTTAAAGTGAAAATGATATCGTATGGATATGGTTTTGAAATGGCAATGATCTTTCGGTTTGAAATATAAACTATTTTGAAAGTTTATTAAATGACCAATCGGTGTAATAATTACGTAGTTATTGAAGAGTCCGGGATCGGTTAGGGACATACTCTCTGTCCAGACCGAAAACCACTTTAATAACTATTATACGTGGAGTGTGATCCAGAATGAAGTGGTTGGAATGATGACGTTGCTGGATGTGAAGAAAGAGAACGATAATGGATGACCTTGACACTTGTGTCAAATTGGAAATGACTTAAACGGGAGCCGTGTCGGGCCAGTGAGGTTAGCTACCTCTAGCGGACACACTTCTTCGTAAACTACTCATTACTTGTTTTGATTGGTGCGCACCCTTGATTTGGGAGTGTTGTTTTGCGGTGTTGCGATCGTTGCGGCGATGCTTTCTCACCAGTCCGGATCAAGCAAACGGTAGTTTCACTACCTTGGGTAGTGCCTCATGTGTCTTGTCATACTCGTATCCCTATGCGCGACCACTACGATTTGTTTCGTGTTCACTACAACAAAATGACCATATTACAACTGTATTTTTACAACGGCTAAAAAATGACAGTTGTAATAAAGGTTTTTTACAACTCTTTTTTTTAGAAAGTTGTAATAAACTTATTTTCAACAACTCTTTTATTTTTCCAGTTGTAATAGATGTCTATTACAACATTTCTTTTTTGCCAGTTGTAATAGATACCTATTTTTAACAACATTTCGTTTTTGTTAGTTGTAATAGATGGCTATTACAACATTTATCGTTTGCCGGTTGTAATAGATATCTATTTTTACCAACTCTTTTTTTGTCTGTTGTAATAGATGTCTATTAGAACCTTTTCCGTTTGCCCACTGTAATAATTAATTAATAATTATAAATAAATAATAATACTTAATAATTACTAATTAGTAATTAACAATGAATAATTTTTTTATTAATAATTACTATTAAATAATAATAATTAATTTGAAAATATGAATAATTAATATTAATAATCATAATTCGATAATTAATAAATAATAATTTAAATAATTAATAAATAAGAATATTTAGTAATAACATTAAAAATTAATAATAATTAATATTAATAATTAATAATAACTATTAAATATACTTAATAATTAATAAATAGTAATTAGTATTCAAAAATTAATATTTAATATTTAATATTTAATAATCAATAACATATACATAATGATTAATAATTAAATAACCAATAAAAGATTAATAAAAAATAATTAGTAATTCATATATTAATAATCAATAATAAATATTTAATTAATAATTAATAATTTATAAATATTAATTACTATTAAATAATAATTATTTTAAATAATAATTACTATTAAATAATAGTAACTAATAATTAATATATAATAATATTTTCATAATAAATAAAAATTAAAAGTTAAAAATCAACATTAAATAATAATAAAAGTTAAAAATTAATATTAAATAATAAATAATAAAAATAATAGTTAATAGTTAATTAAAATAATAATAATTAACAGCAAATAAAAAATAAATATTAAATACATAATGCTTAAAAAATTTAATATTAATGTATAATAATTAATAACTACTATTAAATACTAAAAATTAATAATTAATTTGAAATATCAAATAATTCCTTTTAATAATTAGCAATTAATAGTCATTTAGTAATTAATAATGAATAATTAATTAATAATTAATAAATAAATATTAAAGATTAAACTAATAATTTATATATAATTCACTATTAAATACTAGTAATTAATAATAAATTTTATATAATAATTAATATTAAATTTTTTACTTATATTAAATAGTAAACTACAATCGTTTTATCCACTAAAATACACAAAAAATTAACTATAGTTCGATTAAAACTGGACGAATGATTATCGGATGCGGATGTGATCATACTTGTATCCGTTTTCGAATATCAGATAATTTTTCATATTTTGAATACAAACAAGGATGAATTTCAATTTTTTTGGATATTCGTTGGCAGCCCTACATTGGACCTAATTCACATAATGTTATATGATGAAGGCATACAAATTTACCTTGGCTCCAACACTTAATTTTCCTTTGGCTCCAACACCAAATTTCCCTTTGGCTCCTGCTTTTCCTTTATCCCGCTAATAGCTTCTTTCCCAAATCATTTTTCATTCTTGCGTTCCCTAACTAAATAAACCCTAGCTCCTAAATCGGAATAGGAAAGACCGCATCTCCAAGCACGCCACGAGCTTCGCTGCCGCTAGCTCCTCCGCTACAAGCTACTCCATGGGTGCCACTAATTTCCTTATATTTCTCCTGGATATTAGTTCAAATATCATGCAAATCTTGGCATTCCAATTTATGATGCTATACTTCTATCTTCCCAAAATATATTTGCTCAAATATTTTCTTCTAGTTCATTATATAAACCCCCAATTACCTCCATAAACGGCGTGTTATTCATATCCGTTTTCACATGCTTTTTTGATTTAAGTCGGGTCTGCTAGGGGTATGTTTACATTTTCTTCTACTCGGTTAACTATCTTGTGTTTGACCTTAAGAGCCTGAGTGGTCCTGTGTCTGCTACCTTGTACATCGGGTATTCGTTTTTCATGGTTTTTTCTATCATGCTTGCTACAGGTACTGTTGGGTTCCTTTCTTCTTTCTGGTTTGTTCACTATCTTTTCTCTTCCGTTAAGTTAGACTGAGTGAGATGCTGCAGTTGTAGTTTGGTGGTTAATGGATCGAATCATATTTTGTGTTTGTGTTATTTTTAGTAGTTATAGGAAATCACAGAAGGAAAAAAGAGAGGTTAGTTTTCAGTGTTTCTAACTTTGGAGATGTAATAGTAATTCAGTATTGTTTTAATGGAAAAATCGTTCTGTGAAAAATAATTTATTAACTTGTTGATTCACTTGTATTTCATGCTTAGTCATTTAGTTCGTCTTTATGTTTCATAATATATATACCTTTATAATTTCTACTTCTGGTGATAAAAATGTTTCTGACTTACGTCTATAAGCTTCTTTCATCTTTTTTGGTTTCCATAAGGATAAGACATTTGAATGAAACTGTGTTAATCACTGCTTGGATTGCCATTCTATGTGTTGTATATTTTTATACATTGTGTGCGCGCATGTGTTTTGGTTACTAAGCTTTGGTTCAATTATTAGTAGTTTAGTAGACCACTGTTAATCTGTACATGAACTAAATCTAAATTGGAAACATTCTGAAGCATGTGATATGTGGCTGTCGAGGATGTGAAGGTGCATTTAAAATTGCAGGATCTATGAACAATGTTAAGGGGGTTCATGTAGCAGTAGGTGACTGCAACTTTTGAAGTTTCAGATGATGGTGATGTTGGTTCATTTGGTTGTGTATAGGCATTCTTCTGCTAGTGGAGCAGGTATGATATGAACCTACATGATACCATTCGATAATTTATGCATACATCAGTTCTTTGTATCTCTCACAAGCTTCGTGAACACTAAACCTGCAATTCTAGTTAGCAAAAAAACTTCTGTGTTGCTCAGTTAGGAACTTAGCAAATTAACTTAGCAAACCGTATGCAATAGAAATGCCACTATATTCATGCATGGAATGAATCGTCAAGTTTTGCATTTGTGCATTTAACTTCTCAACTATGCTTTTTTCCCCTCCAAGCATGGGCCAGATCAGTCTAATTTTTTTAGAACTTATGAAGTTTGAATGTTATAAAACAAAAACTGTTTCTAGAAACAGAAGGAAAAGAAAATTTTATTTTGTATGAACCAAAAATGTTGTGGTTCGGTATGAGTTATTTGCATGAGTTATGATTATTTTTCTGCAGTATTGCACTATTTAGTTTGTACTATGTGTCACAAAGCTTGGCATATATGTATGCATGTAAATGTAGTTTCCTTTATTCTCTGTGGAGTGATTTGATTTTAGTTTCCGTAGACTTCAGCCTAAGTTTTAAAAAATCTGTATTGCAAGAGAATGATACTTGTTATTTAATTACGAAGCTACCCTTAAATACTTCACTTAGACAACAATATTGAAGCTATTGTTTTCTACTTGTAGCAGTTTAAATATCTTAGTTTGGTAAATTTAAATTGTTGTAACATAGATGCTGCAATTATATTCTATTAGATTAGATGGGAAAGGGTTGTCCTTGGATTCACTGGATCACTTGTGAATTTTGTATGTTGAAGTTGTGTACTAACAAGTGGTCTATAATTTTTATGTGCAGAATGTTTGTTAGTTCTTGTTGACGGCTCCGGTTGATGAAGAGTTCAGAGGCTGTTAATATTGGTACATTTTTTCCCTGTTACTTTTTAGAGCTAATGGTTTCGTAGTACCTTTTATCTTTTGCCTGTGCAGAATGGTTTCGTAGTACCTTTTATCTTTTGCCAATCCTGAATAGTACCTGCTATTATAAGTAAAGCATTTATGGTCATTGTTTATTTGTTTTTTTATATGTGCATGCGTGAATTTTATTATAATTTGTTATAGAACTTGCTCACTGAAAGAAGATGTCTCCCTCGTAGTATTAGTCAATACTTCCATGTTGAGTATCATATGTAAAATAACTAACAATCCAATTTCTTCAATAATGAGATGTGTATATTACATATCTAGTGAAACATTGTGCTTTTTACCATCGGTTATTCCACCAGTTCAAATGAACTAGATACACACCATCCTATATTCAGACAAAAAGATGTTTGATAAATAAAAAGGCTACAAATAACTTTTGTTAATACACTGGTGCTTATTTATGCATGTTATGTTTATTCACCTCATCCATGTTTATAAATTATCTACTTAAGGTGTATATTTTTGTTTAATATGACTGCTAAGCTAAATCAGTAACTAATTAACACGCCGCTATTGAGACTGGATTTTTTACTTACTATAATAGTTATATTACGTAATTTTTGTACGAAGTCATGAATCATAAGACTGATTTAAACACTGACCATTGGTATTGATAAGTAACAGTAATGAATCATAAGAATGTATGAAGTCAATAATCATAATAGTCATCAATTGTTTTAATCCAGTTAACTTGATTGTTTGGTGCATTTTAAAAAACTAGGACCAGATGGTTGTAAAGTTTGGGTTGATGTGGCGGTGGATCCGGAAGCTTTCTTGTGGAGGCCGAGTTCCGAGATGTGTACTATTGGAGAAGCAGTTGGATCGACCATGGCTTGGCATAAAGACTTCATTGCCTTCGACTAGTGTATTTCCTTAGGGTATGTGTTTTGCGATACAAAACTTTATCTTTCTTATGTATTTTGTGTTGTATCCTATTTTGGAATGGTTATGTGAGAATGTTGTTTTGGTACTGTTTTAGTTGGTGATGTGAACGAATACTTTAGATTATTTTATTTGGTGTGTATTGTGTTTTGTTAGAATTATATAAATATTAATATTTATGAATGAATTTGATTCAGTTATGTATATTTATAGTTTTGGTAAATTATTAAATGGTGCATGCAATTATATTTTTGGGTTTAAATTGCAATTGATGTGGTTGTAATTAAAGTATATTACAACTGTGGAGGAGGTCGCAGAACATACTAAACTGCAACTGCGTATAACAGTTGTAGTAGGGATAACTACAACGGTGGCCACGTAGTTGTCATACCTGCTTTATGACGAATGTTACCAACAGTTGTAATATACAATATCACAACGGTTATATGCAACTAAAGAACACAGTTGTAAAAAATTGATAGTCTTTTACAACTTCTTAAAATACGACTGTGGTTCCACCGTTGTAATATATCTTTTACAACTGTGTTCCACCGTTGTAATATGCCTCTTTTGTTGTAGTGGTTATACCTATGGAGTACTCCCTGATAGCCCACTAGTTTACGGTGGAGTTTACAGTGCTGTATAGACTATGACGCTTATATAAAATGTGTTAAGGGGGATAATGGTAAAGCCTTAACGCTATTTTGATACTTTATATTACTGATAGGCATTATCTACTTAGCGTACACTACTACATAGTAGATAGTTTAATGGATCCTTAGAGGATGGTTATCCCAAACATCCTTTGAGTTACTTGTATTTCAGTTGATATTTCACTTGAGTTAGATTTATTGATATTAGAATGTTAATCCTGACTCAAGTGTTTTTTGTTTTCTTTACGCTCGGGTCAAACTGAGTGTACCAATATTCGAGACTCACCTTTGGGGTTGGAGCTTCGCTTGGAGATCCAGCTATCTATCCAGCTTTCAGATATTCAGTTGATTCCAGTGATGTATTTTGATCTTGTATTTGACTATTGTATTCGAGACTTCTGTTGTATCTTGTTTAACTCTGTTATATATATATATATATAGTAGCTTCATGAACTACTATTCTTTTGTTTCCGCTGCATTATTGTTATATTACTTTGTGTCTGTGATCTGTGATTATTTTATTTACTGTATATGCTGAGTTTTGCCAAATTTAAATTAACAATCTATTATTTTGAATTATTCAAGTCTGACATGTGTGGATTTATTGTCGATTTGAATGGTCCAAAATAGTGGGTCGTTATAGTTGGTATCAGAGCTCTGGTTTAAGGCAAAACTCAGCATATAGAGTAAATTCAATTACAGAATCACGTTCGTTCGAGCTTGAATTCCTTCTTCTTTGACTCGGTTTCTTGGAATTTTGGAACGTTCCCTTCGGTTCCAAAGTCCATTCGTGTCTTTTAATTCTCGAGTATCCCATTACTCCACTTCGAATGATCTCTATAATGAATCGGCGGTCCCGCCAATCCTAGAATGATTTGTAAAGGGGTGAAACTCCTTTACAATAGCATTGATTCACCGAGATTTCTGTATCCTCGGATTAGATGTTACTATCTCTTGTTATCCCGAATTCTATCTCTTGTGATCTGATATCGATTTGATTCAGAATTTCGCATCAATCGTATTCTTAAAGTCACGGTTGACCCGGTTAAGGTTACCCGTGATTTATATAAATTTATCCATCTTCCAATTTGAAATTCAATCATCTTATCTCCCTATCGAGTCTATCTTTTAGTTGAATTCTATTTGATTGGAGTTCCTCTACTTTGAATCTCATCTTTGCTTTGAAATCCATTCTTGAATTATCGAGTGAGGGAGTGTATTTGTAATTAATATTAAAATGTTTTATATATTGTGTTGTTTGAGTTGTTGATGTTGATTTGGGTTTTCGATCGATTCGTCTAATCAACGCTATCGATAGGATTTCCAAAACACTTGAACAGAGCAAACTGACACAATATTGATTTCAAATTTGGTAAATGAAATAATTTTGTATGATTATATTATAAATATATAAGTAAAATTTTCTGGAATAAAAAAAAGAGGTTAATTAATTGGTTGTTTGAAATGATAATATTTGATTATCATTTATTGTTCTAAATGAATTTATAAACATGGTATAAATTGATTTGGAATTTAAATAAATTTAAATCAGGAATTTGAGAATTTAATTTTTGATGATTCCAAACTCTTGTTTTAAAATTTTAAATGTATATCATATAAAGTATTTTCAAATATAAATGATTTTCAAAAAATTTAATGTTTAAATCAGTACTCTTCTCTCTTGTCGCTGGAAAATAATTTCGGTGATTGCGGCCGCATCATCGACATTCATTTTCGAGTTTCGAAGTGAAGAGACCATTCAGTAGCTTTGCTACACTTTGTTTGGAAATTTAATTTGATTTGAATTTCTGTGGTATGACCTGATTTATTATATATATAAAGATTAATTTTGATATGATATATACTATATATATTTATCTTAAAATTGTTTGAAGTAAATCGGAGATTTAAATTCTTAAGTTTATGATTTAAAGATATTTCAATTATAAACTAAAGTCAAAAATTTTGGATAAATATTTAAACTTGAAATAATTGAATTTGAAATTTTATTAGTATAGTACTAAATTGCATTTCAATATAACTTACCTAAATTATTCAGAAGTTGAATATGTAATTTGATAATATACAATATAAAATGACTTTTATAAATAGAATTTGAGTGGTTATAATAAAGGTTATACACTTAAATTTTAGTTATAAATATTAATTGAAATAAATAGAATAATAAGTTAATTGAATAATAGATGAAACAAATACGTTTGTTTTGAAGGAATTAATAAATTGAAATTAGATCAACTTATGGAAATACTTTGAATTTAAAATCAATTATTGAATATAAATTAATTTAAATTGAAATTTATATGGTTTAAATTAATTTATATGGTTTAAATATATGTGATAAGATATATTAAGTGGAATAAACTTAATAATAATTTGTAATAAAAGAATTAAATTTGTTGAATAAAATATGAGTATAATATATGATTACACAAATAGACGATTTAGAAATTGTTAATTGAGGATGACTAGATAATTAGATAACAAATTTAGAAATAGATAGATTGATTTAACTTAAGTGAAATCAAATGGATTAAATCAATTATTGAAGATTAATTAATTTAAAATTTAAATTTATATGGTTTGAATTAATTATTTTATTTTGTTTTAATCTAATTTTCTTTGGGGTTGTTTCTATTCTCCTATCTTCTTCCTTTTCTGGGACGAAATGTTTTGAGTGGGGGAGAGTGTAACGACCCGTAAATTTTAACTGTTTTAATAACGTACTTAGTTGAATTTTTGTGAAATTTTAAACGATAAAATTTTGAAATAAAAATTTGATATTTGGAATGCGTCTAATTAATCATAGCAACTGGTAAATTTTCATCAGATAATTTGGAAGTTTATTTTCTAGTGTAATTTTATTCCAATTTATATCAGTTAAAATTGATGATAATAAAATGTTTTCCAAACCTGAATATTTTTACATAGAAAATTTTTAAATCATCTTCTGACTGAGACGTCATTTTTCGTTTTTCCAAATTCGGACTTCTTTAGCTCGGTCGATCTTATTTTTCCAAGTTTTTCCTGCAATTTCCGCTAGTAGAAAATTCAAATTTTTATAATTCAATCATACCACTGATATCTGTATACCATTTCAATCATCTCGAGGTCCCGATCTCTGCGGTATATTATTTCTGTATTTTAAGGTCCGGTACGCGACGGGAATGCGAAAACAGTGCGTCATACCGTACTGAGATTCGTGACCGTTAGTTTTCTTGCTTTCTAAACTTTGAACCGTGCAGCCAAGCATTGTAATAAATTGTGTTAGTGACCTTTGCATTTTTTTCAAGAAATCCAGCTGTTTGCACTTAATATTTTCTGAAATTTTCAAAAAACGCGTGACTCAATGTTACCTGTTCATTTCACCTTCCTTCCTCTCTTCATATTTTTGAGTTTCTTTCTCTGTTCATATTTTGAGATGAACAAAAATATAAAGCAAAGCCATCTTTCAATATTTGCCAGCCTTCTTCCTCTTCACGCAACAAACTCCATCATCCACCTTTTCTTCACCACACCTGACTGTGCTTGCCGGCCCTCCACTTTCCTCCATCGCCTCGGCCAAACCATACTCCTGTACTCGCGCCCCACAACAACTCGACCCACAACCATGGCCAGAGCACCACATCCACCCATGAACATCACCAGAGCACATCGTATACATGCTGCAGTCACTCTCCTCTTTTCTCTTCCTCCCTTTGCTTCGAGCCGAGCCTCGTATCCGCCACCAACCTGCTACCAACCGCACCACCCTATGCTTCGGCCAAGCCATCTCCTTCCTCTCTCGCCTCCACCTGCTTCACTCACCGTCACGTCTTTCCCAAGCGCCGGCTCTCTCCTCTTCCCTGCCTCTTCCGCCTGAATGGCCGACCACCTCCGCTACTCTCCACTTCCCCTGGCCTTCCAACTCAGGCCGACCCTCCTCTTCCCTTACTCGTGCGGCTTCCCACCAAGCACCGCACCCATCTCCCCTCCTTCCATTCGCGCACTCGCTTCCCACCCTGTCGACATGTCAGCTCACCCGCTTGGCCTCGGCCTTCCTCCCCCTCCATTTGAATTGGTGAGTATTAATCTTATATAGAATGGTTTGGTTAATGTCTAAATATTATATATATATAACACAGTTTTGGTTTTTGTAGATTTATGCAACAGTTTTCAATACTTTAAAAAGTATGTATACAACCCTTTTAGAATAGTTGTAGTTGGAAAAATGGATAAGTGAAATTGTTATTTTACCGTTTGATTGCGTATAGTTAGTATAAGTCCTAGCCTGTTGTTTTAAAAGGTATAGTGTTCAAGTTGTTGTTTATTATATTTTTAGTTATATAAAATTTTATTATATATTATTATATAAAGTTGTGAAAAATTTGAAAGTCATACAGTTATACAGTTTTGTTTCTTTGGTTTCTTATATTATGAAAATATGTACATATATTTAGTATATGAATAGTGTATAGATTCTTACTGTATATTATATTATATGTTTATTGCTTATATATGATGTGTATGGATTTTTTTTGTAAGTACATATATATAGTATAATTTATATAAAGTCTAGTTTACCTAGATAATGGCTTGCAAAGTGACGTCAGTCTAATTGTATGTATGATGCCTATTTCCATATAGGTCTAAGAATTATGTAACCAGTTAGTATAACATTATATATTATAATATGGAAGATTTGGTATTTTAGCAATATATTGGAAGGGGTGCACGTGCATTCCATATTAAGGAGCATAGTAGAGTTCATGTGATATGTACTTTGTTTATATATATGAGAACTGGGTTTCAAATTTTATAATGATATAGTACGTTTTGGGATTAACTGTTTAATTTAAAACGAATATATATAGATTTTAATAAATGTAAGTTGATTTTAAATTTAAAATATTTTATATAGATTAGTTAATTAAATATGTATTTTAAATGGAGCATTGATTTAAATAATACAATAATAATATATCTAGTTTCAGTTACATCAAAAACCGATTCTGATTTGTTCTCATCGATTTCCCATTTATCAGATTGTCTGTCGTGCCGTTTTCTTCATCAAGTCGTGTCCATCTAGCGTTGCTTTGACATTTTGTAGCTCAATTTCATTGTTTATCTCCTCTAAACTCGAAAGGTGAGAAATCACTCATGATTAATGTTCTTTTATTTATTAAATTTGATTTCAATTGAAACGATAATTGAAATATGCTGATGTTAGTTATTTACACCGTTATATATATGTTATTACCTGTATCAGTTCACCTGTGACATATGACACCATTATCTACCAATTGAAATATGCTGATGTTAGTTATTTACACTGTTATATATATGCTATTACCTGTATCAGTTCACTTGTGACACCTGACACCATTATCTGCCAATTGAAATATGCTGATGTTAGTTATTTACACTGTTATATATATTTTATTACCTGTATCAGTTCACCTGTGACATCTGACACCATTATCTGTTATTTATATTGATGATATATGCCTGTTATATTATTATCATATCTGTTATCACTCTGCAAGTTCCCTGTTAGTATAGAATCACTATGGGTTGAAATGATACATACCCGAACGGACTTTAGAATAGGAGAAAATCATTATTGGTTGAAATGATAAACCCAAGCGATTTTCAATTGAATTGAATTTGGGATTACGGGTTGAAATGATATATATATACCAGTATATATTTAAATTGCGGATTGAAATGATAAATATCCATATCACTTAACCATAGGATAGAAAATTATATACAAACACCGTTGATCTAAATATAAAAAATTTGAAATGATTTCTATGGTTTTGGAAAGATATATATATGGTTTTAATTGATATTGAAATTATTCTTATAAATAAGTTTAAATTAAAGTGGATTTAAAATTTATTCAGAATTGATTAATTAAGTATTGTCTTTAAATATATCGATTTGAAATTTATTGAATTTGAAGATTTAAGAATAAGTTTTATAACGTGGTTTTGATTTAAGATGATTTAAAGGAATATTTCAAGTTTAAATAAATTGAAGGAATATTAAATGATTTGAAATTTGGATTGTATTTAAATGATATTGTATTTTATTAAGTGAACATTTCAAAGCTAAATAATATCTAAGTGAATTCGATATATATATGAGATTTTCAAATTTAGTTTTGAAATGTGAAATATTTAAAGTTTCGAAATATATTGGAAGTGAAATTGTTTATTTTGTGCTTCAAATCTGTATTTGAAATCGTTATAATTCGAAATGATTTATTAAGAAATTGAATTGAGTTGAAATTTATGAATTGAGATTGAATTAAGTTGAATTTGGAAGTTGATTTAATTTGAATCGATTTGTGAACTTGTGGAAGCTATTTTATTTTATAAAGTATCTTTAAACTATATCTACAACTATTTATATTTTACTTTATAAATTATTTTAATATAAACTATTTTATATAAATCATTTTCAATATATATTATTTTATTATAAACTATTTTAACTTATAACTATTTTATATAAACTATTTTTATTTAATAAACTATTTTATTATATACACTAATTTTAATATCTAAACTGTTTAAGAGGAAAGTGTTATGAATTCCAAAATGTTATGATTTCAAACTATAGTTTCAAAGTGTTATGAATTCCAAAATGTTATGATTTCAAGCTATAGTTTCAAAGTGTTATGAATTTCAAGGTTTTGATTTCCAAAGTGTTTTGATTTAAAAGACTTACGATTTCGAAAGCGATGTAACTTTGGAAAGTGATATGATTTTGGAAATGGATTTATTTAAAGTGAAAATGATATCGTATGGATATGGTTTTGAAATGGCAATGATATTTCGGTTTGAAATATAAACTATTTTGAAAGTTTATTAAATGACCAATCGGTGTAATAATTACGTAGTTATTGAAGAGTCCGGGATCGGTTAGGGACATACTCTCTGTCCAGACCGAAAACCACTTTAATAACTATTATACGCGGAGTGTGATCCAGAATGAAGTGGTTGGAATGATGACGTTGCTGGATGTGAAGAAAGAGAACGATAATGGATGACCTTGACACTTGTGTCAAATTGGAAATGACTTAAACAAGAGCTGTGCCGGGCCAGTGAGGTTAGCTACCTCTAGCGGACACACTTCTTCGTAAACTACTCATTACTTGTTTTGATTGGTGCGCACCCTTGATTTGGGAGTGTTGTTTCGCGGTGTTGCGATCGTTGCGGCGATGGGTTCTCACCAGTCCGGATCAGGCAAATGGTAGTTTCACTACCTTGGGTATTGCCTCATGTACCTTGTCATACTCGTATCCCTATGCGCGACCACTACAATTTGTTTTGTGTTATACCTATGGAGTACTCCCTGATAGCCCACTAGTTTACGGTGGAGTTAACAGTGCTGTATAGACTATGACGCTTATATAAAATGTGTTAAGGGGGATAATGGTAACGCCTTAACGCTATTTTGATGCTTTATATTACTGATAGGAATTATCTACTTAGCGTACACTACTACATAGTAGATAGTTTAACGGATCCTTAGAGGATGGTTATCCCAAACATCCTTTGAGTTACTTGTATTTCAGTTGATATTTCACTTGAGTTGGATTTATTGATATTAGAATGTTAATCCTGACTCGAGTGTTTTGTGTTTTCTTTACGCTCGGGTCAGACTGAGTGTACTAGTATTCGAGACTCACCTTTGGGGTTGGAGCTTCGCTTGGAGATCCAACTATCTATCCAGCTTTCAGATATTCAGTTGATTCCAGTGATGTATTTTGATCTTGTATTTGACTATTGTATTCGAGACTTCTGTTGTATCTTGTTTAACTCTGTTATATATATATAGTAGCTTCATGAACTACTATTCTTTTGTTTCCGCTGCATTATTGTTATATTACTCTGTGTCTGTGATCTGTGATTATTTTATTCACTGTATATGCTGAGTTTTGCCAAATTTAAATTACCAATCTATTATTTTGAATTATTCAAGTCTGACATGTGTGGATTTATCGTCGATTTGAATGGTCCAAAATAGTGGGTCATTACAAATATCGAAAATTAAACAACCAAACTAGAATTGATTATAACATAGGTACTTTTACAATCACCATTATGTTATTTACTTATAATTTAGAAATATATATGTACCTTTTATTGTTCTTTCTTATAGACATGCTTCCTCTGCATTTTGACCGAAAATTAAAATATTTGATATTTTTGTCAAAATACTTGTTCAATTCTAATGCTTATCGAACGATAGTTTCGTATCAGTTCTTGGATCATATCTAAAATCCACGAACTCAATATCACTCCCACTGTCTTCAAGACGCTTTGGTTGTTATCTACAAATAGTCTATTCTAAATTATTATTTAGAATTTTCTATTTCAGTATATTTATATCAAAACTAAAAGTCATATCGGGCAATAATTTTGCGAGTAAAATCAAAATTAACTTAAGCACATTGCAAGATGGATCTGTTATGCTAATTTCAGCAATTGAAATTTACGATGTTATTATTATCAACGTTGTTCACCATATTCCGACTACAATGATTTCTTCTTGAAAATACATTTACGGTTGATGGATCATATCTCTTCGGTACAACTATTAAAATCATATTTTGATACTGTACTTGCGATCTATTTAGGATTTTCATATTGTACCATATGTTAGATTCAATACTCTTAATATCTTTATTGACAACTGGGGAAATTCTATTCTCGATATTGATAAGAAACTCATAGTTTCTCTTTAATATGCGAGAATACTTATTAGACATTATAATGTGTTGTGTCCATTTAGGTTTGGTTAATCTCATTTTATCCCCCATAATTATTTTGTCTCTGGATCGTATCCAAATATAGTTTACTACCAATAATTTCTAAAAGAAACTCCTTCATCATGAAATTGGTGTTTCTTGAAACAACAATTATTTCTCAATACAATTGTAACGAACGTCCTTTTCATCCCCTAAATGTTGACACTAATACATCCACAGTATTCATGTGTCGAGCATTCAAGTGCCGGAAAGACAGAATGTTAGGATAGAAGAAAAGGAAGAAGAAGCAGAACAAGAAAGAAAATGCAATATCAGAATCTCTCATGTGGAACGATAATATATAATATCTTAAAAGGTCTTTACCAAAAAGAAAACTATAATATACATACATCAATCAGAGTAAACTAACTTACCATCAGCCTGGACAGTTATAATAGCCTATGCTCACAAATGCTGATAGCAAAAAAAAGTAATGCATCAGAAAATAAATAAATGAATAAGTTCTGAAGGCATCCAGCTCGTCTCCTAAAACTCCAAAGTGTCCATCGCTAAATCTAAAATATACTCAGGCTGACCCGAGCATTGTAAGAAAATAACGCCCGGATCATTCTGGTAAACCAGCGGGAGAAACTCAAATCATAAGGATTTTTATATTTATAAAACTTTTCAAAAATAAAGGTATCTCGTAAGACCATGCTACAAATAAAAGCAGACGGCTTTTTATCTTACGATAACCAAACCATTTTTATTAGAAAATCCAGTTATATTATAATAATGTCTAAGATGAGAAATATAGATAATCAAGTAGATGTAGTGCATGTGGGTGTATACCACAATAATAATAGGCATACAATCAAAACCGCTAAGGCATGTTCACTAATTGTGTAGGATTCCACCGAGGTGCCCTCATAATATCTAGGATGGTTCTCCTGCACAAGGACCAGAGATATCCTTTTGAAGCATCGCACATC
Source organism: Allium fistulosum (assembly GCA_030737815.1). Lineage (NCBI taxonomy): Eukaryota > Viridiplantae > Streptophyta > Magnoliopsida > Asparagales > Amaryllidaceae > Allium > Allium fistulosum. Next base: position 1,534,870,298 of record CM060902.1, read on the forward strand.
CCTGGCTGATGTACATAGGAAATACAAAGCTGGCCCTTATCAATCAAGCCAGGTGCACCACCCACTAAATGCATAAACTATAGGTATCTCTAGTGTAGAATCACCTGCACCCTTAGGTTAGCTAAAACCCTAGTCTATGTGTCCTATCTCCGATTTAAGTCATTACCGTCGGTGAGGCTACGTTCGGCATTCTGGCACATGAGTCACCACTTGATCAAATCTTAAAACCATATATGGATTCTCATATCTCAACTGATCTTGGAATCACACATGGATTTCCACATCCTAAATAGATCACGAACAGCTACATGTGTTTGAGCATCTCAAATAGATCTTGAATTTCTACATAGATTCCATCATCTCGAACCAATCACGAACCTCTTCCAAAGTATAGAACCCGTATATGGTTTTGTATTAGTTACGGTTTCAAGTCATCTCATATAAGTGTACTCCCCTCGAATGCTCCAAACCCCACTGATCGATTTTCGCTGAAATCAACTTTGGTTCTTTTGGATATAAACAGAAAATACATAAGAGTAGAGATCATATCTTAACCGATTAAGTGAACGGATTTCCATATCAATTGTCCTAGAAGAGAAAAACCGAGTTTATACGTACAGTACAACATCATCGAAGATGACTATACCATATAATTCCCATGTTTCTTCTAGATATTTACAAAGTTATATTTGGTCAATTTCAAAAGAAATGAAAATGATCACATAAGGAAAATTAAGTCCTGTATACTTTCCATACATAAGTAATCACACAAATATGACTAACACACACATGCATGATCAAGTCATATAAACGACTTCGAATCCCCATTTTAATTAATTTACCCTTTATTAATTAAAACTTCCCTTTTATTAGTAAAACTCCTTTTTACTCAATAAACTTCTTTATAAATGAAACTTCACTTATCAATTACACTTCGCTATTTAGTTAAAACTTCACTATTCATTTCTACACATTTCAATACTCTCAAAAGTATTCATATACTTATCTCAATGGTATAAGTATACTTACAAATCAATAACATGTTTTACTTACTTTAAACATAGTCAAAGATGTTAAAACCAAATGTCACTCAAACATTGTTACTATAAACCCCTTTGCTCTTTTAAATTTTGAAATTTATACTTTCTTATCTCTTTTCAAAGATTTCATACTTGTTACTATCTTTAAAATTCTTTTATTAAAGATCTACGTATTTTTCAAAATCATTTAACCATATTGTTCCACTTTAAAATATAATTCAAGGGTTTAAAAAAATATTGCTAAAACACCATCTACTACAAACCCAAAAATCACTTTACACTTAATCATCATCTCAAAACTTTCATTTAAAGATTATATTACTTTTCAGAAGTATAACTAAATGGGTTAAAAACAATTGTTGCTTTAACATCATTACTGTAAACCAAAATCACTTTCATACTTGTCATTAATTTTGAAACACGTCCATTTAAAGATCTGAGTACATCTTCACTTTAAAAAAAAGGTGATATACCTTTTTAGTTATTTTACACAACCATTCATTATAACATGTAACTACCCGGGATCCTATAGATTTATTTTGAATATTTAATTGGTTTAAATATTGAAATAATTTGGTTTTAAAGTTAAATAACATGAACCCAAATACAGTTATTTTAAATTATTTGAAATTATGAATTTAATATTTGAATGGTGATTTAAATATTGAGATTTTTAATAGAATATTTATTTAACTGATTTAATGGTCTTATTTAACTCCTTTAAATTTATAAGTAATAACGATGAAATTCATTTTGTAATATATTTGCAATAATAAATGGTTCGAATAAATAATCAGAAATTTATTTTCATTATAACGACTCGATTTTTATTGACATATTTTTCATTTAATTCATTTTATTTTTCCATAATTTTAAATTTGGAAAATATTTTAATTATCGTTTAACGATTTATCGGCAAATGATAGTGTTTTTGTTATTTACAGAACTCAACAACCGGTGTATATTATTATTGTTTTGAGGTCGCATCGTTGTTTTGAGCGCGTGTCGTTCAGGGTTCGTACGCGAACAAAACTCTATGCGGTGAAATGTCGGAAATCGCAAATAAAATATAACTCAACCCTTATCCAGCTCACTGCCAAACATTTTCTCATTTGTACTATTCCACCCTGTAAATCAAAATCTAAAAAACAAGAAACATATTCATCTTCTTCATATAAAATCTCTAACCATTTAAATAAAATCTAAAAAATATAAAGCTTGAGTCTTTGGATTTGTAGAACTTAGATCTACATATGGGTGGAAATTTAGGAGTTATGACATAAAGCCGAGGCATGCGGCAGTTTGGTCGAAGTGGGTTTTAGACTAGGGTTTGAAATTTCTCTAAGTATAGGCATCGACTGGCCATGCCATTGTTTGTTTTGGTTTCTTGGTGGAATTTGGCACCATGCAGCAAAGTAAGCGGAGGTGCGGCTCTATGGGGAGGAGTGTGTCGATGGTACGGACGTTGGAAGTCTTTAAGTCGTGAAATGCAGGGAGGAGCAGTTGTATTGAGGTGAGGATGGTTGGGTTCTTCTCTCGAAAATATGAACGTTGGCAGCGGTCGCATGGTGGTTCATGGAGGGAAGGAGTTGTAGGTGGTCAAAGTTACGGCAACAGTGAGGTTTGCTTCAGGGAGTTATGGCGGAAGTCTAAAGTCGAGGAAGAGGGATTGATTTTAGGTAATTAGATTAATGATTGTAATTAGTATATTTAATTATAATTTAAAGTTCGATAATCTTAAAAGTGTATAACTTGTCTATACAAGGTCCAAATCGAACGTGGTAAGTCACACTGTAATCGTGGAATCATTAACTACATTTTGGAATTGAATCGGTGGAGATTGAAGCTTGGAGAATTTCAGGCTAAAATTGAAAGTCAAAATCAGAGCGCTTCGATGATAATGGGACTTTCGATGAGTTAAACTTATCTTTTCGGTTAATGTTATATAGCAGATAAAATTATTTATTGTCTACTTAGATATGGTATTTGCTGGTGTTTGGTTTGGATAAATTATCATTTTTTGAAAATGCATAATGTATGTGATAAAATGATGCTGATTTATTATAATTACGTTGTTTAAGATATAACATAGTTAATTTAAGCATACTCCCTTAGTGTTATCTATTGGCCAAACAAACACCAAATAATAATAAGTGAAAGAGTTTATTTTGAATGATATTTATTTAGCAAAATAAATCTCATTCTGCTATTATATTAAGTTGGACATTCATTTAAGTGCCAATTGATTTATCTGGATAAGTGATGTATTAATAATTGATTGTTAATTATGTATTTAGTTTACATATATGCCTGATTATGTAAATATCTGTAATATAACTTGAGAAGTTAAATTGAATTTAGTGGTAGCTTGTTTAAGTACCATTGGGGTCGTTGAGCCTCCTTTTGGATTTGGAAAGTTATGGATTTAAACTAACTTCAAATTTTATAATTTAAAGTAAATTGTTTTATCAAATTATTATTTTAACAAAACGTTTGTTAAATTTCAATTTTACAAAGTGTTTTTTAAAATTATTTCTTTAGTAAATTTAATTAGTTTATTTATAATGTTTTAAAATTAGTTATTTTATTTATGTTGTTTAAAGATAATAAATTATTTTATTATTGATTATTCGAAGCTAGTTAATTACTTTATTCGTTTATTGTTTAAAAGTTAAGTAATTACATTTTTAAAAAATGGTTTAAAGTTATTTTATTATACTATTTAAAAATGTTTTTGAAGGTTAATTATTTTATTATTTAAATGTTTCTAAAATGTATTATTATTATATTTTTAATAATGCTTTTAAAGTTTTGTTATTATATTATCATTAAAAATGTTTAAAGTTGTATTTTTATGACTTTAAAGTTTTTATTTAGTATAATTAAATAAGATATTGTTTATAAAAGGATTTCTTTTATAAAAAAGGATATATTTAAAAGAGTTTATAAATTTGGAAGAAGTTTGGAATCTAAAAAGAAGTTGGGTTTGAATGATTTTAGAAAAGAGGTTTATAAATAGTTTGCGATTTTCAAAGGGAAGTTTTATAAATGGGTTTTAAAGATTTATAAAAGAGTATTTTTTATAAATAAAACTTAGAGATTTATAAAGAAGTTTTATAAAAAAAATTTGAAGATTTATAAAGGAGATATTTATAAAATAGAGGGATATATTAAAAAAGATTTATTGAAGGAATTTATAAAAAAAATGAGATGGGATTTTCTCACATTGTCCTTTTTAATTCTGGAGGTATAGACATTCATTTCATGCTTAACACTGAAGGAATAGTGTTTGAGTTTTTTCTCATCTCTGTTTCTTTTTAAACAATATTTGTTTTAATCCTTTTGATATGAGTTTGAAATAAGAAATCTTTCTTAATGATTTGTGAATATACTTATACTATTGTATATATAATATATGGAAATTTTTTTTCAAGTTTTGAAAGTGAAATGGCTTGTGAATTACTTATTCCCTTGAGATAAGCATATCAATATTTTGATAAATATTTTGGAATGTGAATTAATAAAAGATTAATTTAAGAGGCCTGGTTGTTTCCATGGAAAATGTAATCTCTATTTGGAATGTTTGTTTATTTGATAGTTAAATAACCGACTATCAAATCTTGGTCTAAATATGTAATCCTTTTTAATTTTGGTGATACAGAAATATCTAAGTGAAATACGAAGATTATATGGTACAGATACCGTCAGTGGTGTTATACTATACGTATAAACTCATTTTGTTCTTCTAGGGCAAATGATAGGGAGATCCGTCCACATAAATGGTTAAGGGGTGATCCTCGTTCTTATGTATTGTTTGATTATTTCCAAAAGAACCGGTATTGAGCATTCCTAAAATCAATCGATTCGTTTTAGAATGACCGATAACCGGAAAGGGTGTACTCACAAGAGATGACTCGAAACCGAAATCACTCTAAAACCATATATGGGTTCTATGCTTGAAGGAGATTTGAGATCTGTTTTAGATGTGGGGATCCATGTGTGATTTTGAGACCCGTTGGAGTATGGGAATCCATGTATGATTCCACGATCTTTGTTGAGATACGGGAACCCATGTGTGGTTCCAAGACCTATTGAGGTATGGAAATCCATGTGTGGTTCCGTGATCTGCTCAGTTGGCGGTGCGTGATCTAGAATGCCGGACCTAGCCTCACCAGTGGTAATGACTAAAAGTAGAGATAGGATGCATAGTCAGGGGTTTAATTAACCCATAAGGGTGCAGTCTTCTCCTTCCTAGTGTTACCTATAGTTCTTATGCATGCATGGAGTGATGCCTTCGGCCTTGCATGGTCAGCTATGTATTTCCTATTTTACTCACTAGGGATATATTTTTGCTTCGGAAGGATAACTCTGATCCTTGTGCGGGAGGACCATTCTCGATGTACTAAGGGCGCCTCCGTGAAATCCTACGCAATTAGCGAACGCGCCTTAACAGTTTTTGATGATATATCTACCTATTTCAATTGTGATGTACATTCATGAGCATCACAACTACTTGATTATTGATATTTTCGCCCTTAGACATTATTATAATATCATTGGATTTTCTAAAAATATGGGTTTGGTTATCGTAAGGTAAAAACCCGTCTGTATTTATGTGCAGCATGGACTTATGAGATACCTTTTATTTTAAAATGTGTTATTAACATTTAAAATCCAATTGAGGTTTGTTTGTCACATTAGTTTACTAGACTGATCCGGGTGTTATTTTATTATAATGATCAGGTCATAATGAGAATATTTACAGATTTGCTTTGGAGCTCAGAAAACTAGATGGATGTCCAAGGTATGTCTACTTATTTCTTTATTTTCCGCTGCATTGGTTGTTGTGTTTATCAACAATTTGTGAGGACAAATTGTTATAACTGTCCAGGCTGATCATTTGTTAGTGTACTCTGATTGACATACGTATATTACAGTTTTCTTTGTGTAAAGGTATGTTGTATATTATATATTACTCGTCACGATGTGAGATTCTGTTATGTCTTTCCTTTCTTTTTCCCCTAACAATCTGTCTTTTCGGCACTTGGATGCTCAGCACGTGAATATCATGGTTGTATTAGTGTCGATTTTTTAGGATCGAAAAGACAGATCATTACATAACATAAGTATTATAATCTCAAAAACCTCTTTTATATTCTTTTCCAAAATACTTAACTTCTTTTCCAACTAAACCTTCTTAAAATGATCTTAATAGAAATCAAATCTCATTTTCTTTTATAATTTTCCCTTTTATAAATCTCTTTTAGATTTACAAACTCTTTTTTTAAATCTCCTTTCTATTTATAAAAATCCTTTTATAAATCTCCTGATTTTAAATCGCCTATACTTATCTCCAATCTTCTATTTCAAGATAGGACTAAATACTTTCCATAGAACGATCATTCCATACACCATTATAAATTACTCTTTAAAAGACTTATCATATGGTTTAAAACACTGACTCAAAATATTATTTAAAAAATCCATTTTAATAAAATCAAGAAAATAGGTGCGAGGACAAATTTTAAAATAAATAGGCCAAAGAACAACAAGTGCTTTTTTAGGCTGAAGGACAATGCTAATTTGTTAATGTAAAACTGAATATAATGCCTAAAAATAAAACTAGAATTTTCCCTTCAGCTTAATTTTTTTTCAAAGTTTGGCCTTCCGCCTAAATCATAACTAATATCTGTCGTTTAGTCTAAAAGTAATATTTAATGTCCTTCAACCTAATTTTTTTTCAAAGTTTGTCATTTTCCCTAGTTGCTCCTTATTAAAATCTATTTAAACTTTGATATGTTTCCAAAAATAAATACACTTATAGTATTTATTAAAATTGCAAAGAAGTCATTGGGTGTCTTTTAAAGTTAACTTCAAAATTGCCGAACACAAAGCTATTTCAAAGTGCATCCATAGTGACCTCTTCGCGTCTAACTATCACAGTTTCCATTCCCAATTCCCACAAATGTCCAAACCAATTCTTTTATGTCAAACACACCAAAACATGTAGGGAACAATCCAATATATACATATACATACATACATACATGCATGTGTGTGTATATATATATCCACAATATATCACAATTTAACTAATTTAACATATGTCAAATACCAGGGATTTCAAAGTGCGTTTATAATGACTATATCACTTTAAACATTCACAACACAATTTCCAACTTTATCAAACAACAATATCAAACATGTAAAGAATTCTAGATCATGATACATGTTATAGAGAATTAAAAGAGGTATTTTACTACACAAATTATTGTCATTTGCTTTCAAAAGCAATGAGGGGTCCAAAAGTAATAAATTGCATTGTTATCAATTTTTTTTTTAAAATATCTAATATATGCACAATTATTATACAAATCAACTAGTGAGTAAAATCACACAAACCCAAACCAATCCAAGATGTAGATAATCCTGATACGAATGCAACAGTGAAGACGACACCTCGATTAGACCTCATATGCAAAAGTTATGAGTTATATAAGAAATCAAATCAATTAACTTAACTAATTAACTTTAATTACTTTTTAATTACCTTATCATCCACTAGTCTTTCTCTCACAAACTCTAATTACTCTCACCCATGTACATGCACGTATCAGTGCACACATAAACCTATTTACACGACCTTCCCACTTTGATTCCTCCTTTGATTCTCGATGAATTGCACACTGTCGACTCCTACGCACCACTCTTCTCATGCTCTCCGCGATGATCACTACCTTGGCACACTCGATCCTCTCTACCCAATTTCGACTATATTGCTCCCCTTCAAACATGCTAGGTCACATTCTACCTCAGCCCACCTAAAAAATACAAACCACCGCCATTCGACTTCCCTTTGCATGCTAATTCCAATTGTGCCATCGAATTCACCTTCGGTGCCTCAAATCAAAACATGATATTCTCCTCCACCCTACGACAGTAAATGTCATGATTTACCATAGGCAGTCGGACCACTGATCGAGCTCCCCAACCAACTCGTCCTCACATGAGAAACACCATGCCAACACCCTTTCGCCAAATTCCGCCTAAATCTTCCCTACGACCAAGCCCTAACTAACGACTGCAATTGTTGATCAGGCCAAACTTGATCGCACCCGTCAATGACTACACAGAATCGAAGCTCTTACCGAGATGATTTCGGTGAATCCAAAATCGTCGAATTCCCTAGCCTCTAGCTTAAGATATAATTGATTGAATGGAGAACATGGTGGCGGCTGATTTTGTGAAGAGAAGGAAAGAAAGGGAAAGATAAAGGAAAAAGGATTAAGTGTTTAGGACTATTTATAGTGGAACTATATTATTATTTTGATTTTTTTAATTGCTATGCGTTTCAAGCTCGCATAATCACACAACATGTCCTATTGTCACGAAATTCGTCTGCGCACATCGCCTTATTATTTGGGTTCTGATGGAACTAGTGTGACGACCCGAGTTTTTGGATGTCCATTAATTGGGTAATTAATTGAATTAAATCATTTAATATTAATTTTGATTAGTCGAGAAAAAAATTTTCTGGAAGGTAATAATATTTGTATCTATAGATTGGCTTGCAAACTATGATAGATATTGAATTATAAAAATCTCTGGATATGATGAACCTTATAGAAAGAAAAATAAAGGATATATATATAAAAATTCCACTATCTAAATTAAGGTGAAATATCCATAAATATATAAATGAAAATACAAATAGATACAAACTTTATGATGTTTGAAAATATATAAATAAATATCTATACATATATGTTAAGCATGTGTATATCTAAATATATCAAATAAAAGGGTAAACATGGCAAAGAAAAAAAATGTATATTGTATACGTGTATATATATATATAAGTTACAAATGGATATGTATGCACATATAAATTCATACATTGTACAGGTAGACACCTTAGGGAACATAGCATTTAAGGCCTATCATTTCAAGCATACAAACCAATGTCAGCAGCAAAACAGCAAATCAGGTCAGCTGGTGTTAAAGGAAAAATCAAATCAGATTTTCATTTTTTTTAAAAACAAGCTTGCTGTAGAAGGCAGCCTACACCTCTATATATGCCTCTACCTTCTTCATTCTTCCTGGATTCGGAAAATTGTTAAGTAACAAAGAATATATACTTTCATTTCAAACTAAAGAATCAACTCAACAACAACTACATCAGTTTTCAACCAAATTCAAGTAGCTGTTTCAGCAACTCAAACAAAAGGAGATCAAAGGCAAAAAGCTTGAAGCAGAGGGAAAGTAGTAGTGCTCATTTTCTTTATAACTACGAGTAAACTAAGCTTTAATAGTTTTAAATTGAACTCATGTGGTAAATGGTTGAAGAAAATTGTGATGCATGTTTGAAAATATGTGTGCATATTTGTTTTAAATTTGAATATATGTATATATGAATGAAGAAACCTATGTGCATGTATGAATATATCTGTATCATCTCTGTTTAAGTTACAGAGTTTAAATTTAGAACAAAAATTCCTAATCCCCTCACCTAAACTCTTATAGGTTTTTTTATTCAAACAAATTATGTTTGTTTAAACATAAACCAAGGTTTAAAATTATTTTTAAGTGAAATAATTTTTTATAATTCTGGAAATAAAGCAAAGACAGTGGAAAATTTTAAATAGGAAAAATTCAGGTGTAATAATTCTTGTTTTCACGTATATAATCGTAATCTCTATTAGAAATCATGATTTTTAGAAGTTAAATCAAAATTTTTAGTTAGGAATCGAGTGAGAAATTGTATGATGAACGAGAAGTGGGTTTTGTGCTTCCTCTGGTGATCGACGACATTAGAAGGTTCGGGGTCTCGGCTGAAACTTGCATGATGATCTGAGATGATGGCAAAAATGTTCGGGGGGATGCTAGATGACTGTGGTAGCCAATCGAAGTTAAACTAGGGTTTAACGGTCGAGGTTGAAATGTGGTCGGCGCGGTGACTATGGGTGATCAAGCCTCTCCTGGGCTCGGGTGATTGTAGCGTGGAGGCTGGCGATGCTGTGGACGGAGATTAGGAGACTCCGGTGGTCGGCGTCGATGGTTCAGGGTAGATTTCTGGTGATGTGGGTTTCCAGTTTTCGACTGGAAAGCTCGATTTTGTTTTGTGCTTCGTGCCAAATGATCGAGGGACGGAATCGATCAGGGGGTTCATCGTCGACGTGTGGAGGGTATCGTCGGTGGTCGCGGTGGCGTGGTTGAGTTGTGCACGTGCACGACGACATCGATGGTGTTTGGGTGTTTGGGTTGATGTTTGTCTCAAAGTAGTTCACGGGATAGAGAAGGTTAGGCTCGAGTTTTTTCTCGTGTTCATGAGGATAGTTACAGTAGTTTTGTTTAAAAACTTAAACTAAAATTTAAGAAAAAAAGAAATGGAAGAGGATGAAAACTCGAGTCAGGACTCGAGTCAGAGGCGGGTCGAACCCGAAACAAAATTTGAACCTGTTTTAGAAAGTTTTGAAAAGCTTGTTTTAAAATTTAAGTTTAAGTATGTCTGGAGTGTGTAGGTGGAGAAGAAGGATTCAGGCTCGGGTTATCTTTTTTTTTGACTCGGGTTTGACCTGAAGTAAAATTTGTATAATTTTTAAGTTTAAAAATAAATGAGTTTTTTTTTTAATTTAAAATGAATCTAATTTTGAACCATTTCCTAAAATTTATTTTTATAATAAATGCCTTAAATAATTGTTTTAAGGAAGTTATAAAATTTGTTTAAGTTAAGGCTTAAGTTATAATTAACTTAAAATAAATGATTTAATTAAATAGGTTAATTATAAAGATAAATGTTTAAAATATGATTATGTTAATTAAATACAGATAAATGGTTTATCTTAATGGTTAATTAAGACCTTGGATGATTAGGGATTAATTAAAGTAATTAAAGGGTAATTAATTTATTTGATTAATTAATGATTAAAGGGTAGTTAATTAAATTAATTAGTCATAAGTTAATTAAATTAATTAATTATGAGTTAATTAATTAGAGATTAATTAATTCATAATTAAAGATAAATTAATTGAGTAATTAGAGATTAATTACATAAATGATAATTACCTAATATAGTAATTAAAGGATTAATATGTTGAGGGATGATTAATTTAATTAGCAATTAAAGATTTAATTTAATTAATGATCAAGGTTAATTAATTGAGGATAATTAACCAAATGGATAATTACTTGATGAAAGTAATTAAAGGTTTATTATTTAAGAGAAGTAATTAAGAATTAATTACTTAGTGTAATTGATTAAAGGATTGATTAATTGAAGAAACTAATAAAGGGTTAGTTAATCAATGATTATGATTAATTAAAGGATAATTAATCTATGTAAGTGATTATAAGATAATTAATGTGAGTAATTAATTATGGATAAATGCGATTAATGTGAATGGGTGAAGATTGTTTAATTCGTGTTATTTAGAGCTAATTAGTTAATGTAATTAAAGAGGATAATTAAGGGATTATAAATGAATGGTTTGTAATTAATTAACGTTAAGTAAGCATGATTAATAGTAATTGAGGTAATTAATTTAATTTATTTTAAATTAATTAGAAATGGTATGATAAATTAATCTTGCTTATGAATGATTGAATGATATTGTATGCCTTGAATTGGTTGATATCTATGGTATGAAATGTTTTGTGATATGATATGCTTGGGTGAACAGTGATAATATGGTTATCTATCGATGATGAATTGTTGTGGGAAAGTGACATCTCGTATTTAAAGTTGAATTGAATTTCACTTGAATAATTTGGGTTAAGATGGTATTGAATTCGAAGAGACCGGGGTCGGGTATTAGTAAATACCCGAACCCACTTCGATTTGAACATACAATGATTCTTATAGATTGATATGTGAAATCAATAGGCTGAAATGGAATAATTTAAATGACTGGACCATTTAAAACTAAGTAAAGGTACTTAGGAATTGATTAAGTGTTGACCTTAACAAGTCATGAACTTGTAGTGATGAATGAGTTACCCCGGGTTTTAAATAAGTTTTATGCATTAGCATTTCATGTTAGATGGGTTTACTCACGCTGGTTTCCAGCCTGACCCGGGTGTTACTTTGATGTAATGCTCGGGTCAGACCGAGTATTACAGATTTTCAAGTAAGGACGTTCTGGAGCTCAGGAGGCGAGCTGGATGGCAGTAACGTATGGAGTGTATTCCGCTGTGATATATTGTTATTCATTTGGGACAAGTTATTTTAACCGTCCAGTGATTGTGAAATGTTGTAACTCTGATGTATTAAAATGTAATTGACTGATACAACTTTCTTTGTGTAAAAATATTATTTGATATTATATTTTATCCATTGCGAATGTGAACTTCTGAGTTGGTTTTTTGTTTCTTCTTCTTCTATCTCTTTCTTCTTTTCCTAACTATCTGAAATTTTTGGGATCGGAAATTTCGGGTTGTTTCAACTAGTTTCATTAAAATCCAAGACAGTGCCATGTAACAACTATTTCGTTCAATGATTAAAAGGAATTATTATTAAAACAGTTCAATCATTGTATCTATAAATTAAAGCTTTACCGGTATCACTTATTTTTAAGAATAGTATAAATAAGCTTTTAGAATCATTTATTATTTAAAAAGAATTCAAGTAAGCTTCTTAAATCAATTTTATTCACATTAATTCCACGACTTAAATATTTAAATAATTTTGATATTTAAATATAAAGCGTTAAAATTTATGTGTCGTTACAACAATGGAACAAGTATTCGTAACCATTATATAAATTGCTGTATATATATATATATATATGATTTGGTTTTTGTTTTCAAAACTTATATTCATAACATAACTTGGTCAATCAAAATTGATCGGTCCCGAATAAGGTGGTCCACACAAGATCCCTTATGAACAATTATTGTGTGCATTCTTTCGACTCGCACAATCTGTCAACTCTTTAATCTAGGATACGTTGGGATTTCTTATAAACTCTTATCTTGTATAATCTCATAAACTATGCTTTAGAGGAAACTAATTTTAATCTCTATATTACTCTTAAGTACATGACCTTACAGAAAGAAGTTAACTCAACTTCACTTAATATAAATTGTACTTCATTCGAAAAAGTCACATTACTCCTTATCGATACATCATTATGTGTCATAAGAAGGAGTGACTTTAAAGATTGAATCTTTATTCATTATTAGGTACATTTCGACTCTTTTGTAATATACTCACATATTTGATCAAATCGAATATTTTTATTTCCTTTTGCACGTTACATTACTTACTTCCGTTATATATTCCATGAACTTATTATAGACATACTACATGTGTATCAAATAAACATGCTTATTTTTACCATAATCCATCAACGAATTCTAACGAAGTATGTAGAACTATTTTGTATTGTTAGACTTACGACTAGATGCATCTATTCCTGTCAATTTAAAGATTTCACCAACTTTTATGTCGCTCTCACTGAACAGGTGTTTTGCCCTTAATGTTAGAGATACAATTCACCGGCACCATATTGTTCATAATCACATGATTAAAGAATTATTTTCCAAGCTATAGCTTAGTCCATAATTCCAAATAATAGTTGTAAAATTTCATATACTTCTTTGTTTTCTAATGTATTATTTTTCTATGAAAAAAAAACCATTATTATAGTTTTATCTATAATGAATATTCATAATATTTGTATTAAAATAAAATATGTCTATGTTTAGTCAATATTAAAAACAATCATTATTTCATAAATAATATTTTTTATATTTACGAAAACAATTTTTCGTTAACTTGACGCGTTCACTAAGAAGTGTTATATGGTACGCCCCAACTATTTCCACCATTACTATACAGCGTGCAAAATATGAAGCTCCATTCAACCACTTATTATAAGATTTTATCTGTAACTAGTTTATGGTCAAGAGTTTAAGACCAAATATCTTGAACTTGAAGAAATAACTTTTATAGGAAATGATTTTCTATATGAAAATACATTTGGAATAGAAGTCACATTTCTCACTCCATATTAAGTATCTTTTATTCTTTTATATAATTCTTGTTTTCAATATCTTTCTATGAAATAGAGTGACTGTTCACTCTCTTCATCTCAATTGTGTATTAAGTTATATACACTCTTGTACATTCGTTTTCCTTTCCAAATGGTTGAATCATTCAAAAGAATCCCTTACTACGTACTAGATCATAACAAACTCTTTACAGAAGTGCATTTGGACATCCTTAACATTTAAGGATATCAAATAAGTAACACTTTACGTAAATTGACATTTCAGTTATCAAATTCCTAGATCCATTTTGTAATTCTTAGTCTATTGCTACATGTAACACAACAAGATCCTTATTGCAATCAATCGTATTGAATGTGTGATCTAGCATCTTGTTTTACTTGCTTAATTTGATTGAACTAATTTCATTAAGGTTCCGTACATTACGAATCATAGTCGTTCACCATATAATATTTAAATATGGTCGAATATGGATCAAATATCCATATTCTTATATTTCTTTTAGAGTTCAAAACTCATGGAAGATAATACATAATCTTTGGCAAATAAACACCTAAGGGACCAAGGTACGAATGTTTTAGTAGTTGTATAATTTGGCACTTGCATTGGTCTTCAACTGAAAACATGCCAAAGGGTTTATTTGTAAGCATATATTTATATTCCTATGTTAGTCTTAACTCATCCCATTTACATTTTTTAATTAATAAATGTATTATCAATTATATTAGTTGCACAAATTTATTGAAGTACATTATTTTAACTTTATAGCATATATTCTTACAATATTAGAAAAGTCAAATGTTATCATTTCATTTTTCTAATAAGCACCCTATCGACTTCTATGTTTCTCAAAACCCTAAAACAATACATAGAAATTTTTTGATTTCTCTAGTAGATGTTAGGATTCACTTGCTTTGGGATTATAACCTTAAGAAACTCAAAATCATAGGTTTGTATGCAATGGATAACATATTATTGGTTGTACCATATACAACTCCTAACCCGTGATTTTTGTCCTAATCTTATCTTGACCTTGACAAAACTCGACAAAATCGAAAGAGATTATTCACTCGTACCCATCATTTCATAACGACCTAAGTATAATGCACATACCTTGAGGAAACTCAACAAATATGTGTATCTTTCTTACCTCATCTATTTAATATATTAGTAGTACTATATTAAGTATTTATATCATTTCATTTAAGGAGAGACTTTTTCAAAGCATGGTGTAGTGGAAGTGGAGGCGTAGGCTTGGTATGGTGGAGTCTCCTTTAGGGTCGGCTATAGAGGGGTATTGGTGGTCATTTGCCATAATTTCATAAGGTTATAAATAATTGGGCAAGGCTCCCTTCACTTGTTTGCAAATTCACAAATCAAAAGCAATCACTCTTTCATTCTCTTCTCTTCACAAAATTCTTAAAACAAAGTAACTCCAAATAAGCTAATACTTCTCCAAACTATTGCTATCATCATTAAATAGCACAACATAAACTTCCATTATTTTGGAACTCAATGTTTTGGAGCATTTCTCTTCATTTTTTGTTGAGCCATGAGCACCTTAGTCCATCATTGCCTGGGATGTGCACAATTGAGGCTCCATCTTGCTTTAACCATGCTCATTAAGGCTTAATCTAGCCTTTTTCATGTGCTTAAGGGTTTAAGGTAGGAAGTTGTTGTGTTGTTGCAAGGTTGGGGTAGGAAGAGTTGACTTGATTTGAATTAAAAGTGAGTTATCTCACTCCTTGAATGAAAACTATAAACTTGATGATTTGCTTGCTATAAACCAGGCTTTTAAATCTCCCCGAGATGGCCGAGATGAAAAATCCGAGATATCAGCCAAAATCCGAGATTTGGCAGCCTATTTAGTTATAAGTGTTTTAAATATCGCCCGAGATAGCCGAGATATTTTCCCAAGATATTGGCCAAAATCCGAGATTTAAAACACTGCTATAAACTATAATAATATTCCCTAAACAATTAAAGTTATAAACCTATTGTGTGCTTTGAAAAGTATGTGATTTTTTTGTATTTGTTGTGCCTTGGAAGGCCTTTGATTTTGTTGTTGGGTTGTGCTTTGAAATGGCATATGTAATGACAAATGTAATTGGAAATTGGACTTGGACTTTGGACTTGTTATTTGTGCATATGTAATTGGAAATTGGACATGGACTTGGAATTTTAATATTGTGCATATGTAATGGCATATGGAATAGACTTTGGACTTGAATATTGAAAGAGTATATGTAATAGAGTAGAATTGTTATTGCCTTTATAACAATAGTCATTATAGAAGCAATTTGATGTTGTTGCATTTACTTGCTTTCTACTTTCTTTTCTTGCTTATATGTTTTGTGTATACATTATTCCATGCTTCTTTGTGATGTGATTTGAACTTGATAATCATATATGTAAATGTGATTGAATGTTGTTCGCATTTGAATGTGATGTAGAATTATCTGTATTGTGACAGTCACTATAAACGCCTTTGAATCCCTTCTCTTCTATCTCGCTTTTTAAACTCTATCTTTTGAATATTTTTAAATGAGATGTTTCCTATAGTTATAGTAGTACAAAAGTTATGGTCCATATAGTGATAGTCGCTATGGATTTGGAAAAACATTTTTTAGTTAAATTTAAAATGTTATTACTTTGGATATTTTATGAAATCTTTTCAAAGGAGTTTTACAAAAGGTATATAAGTATTTTAAAAGAAGTGTAAAGTTTAAATATATTTTAAATGAATTTATTTTGAATTTTTAAAGTAAAGGTTTTCCTGTTATATATATAAAACTTGTTTATTTTGTTAAATAATTTCAAAACATTATTAAGTAATTATTTTTAAAGCAAAATTTCTGTAACTATTTATAGCTTATTCATTGGTATTTTAAAATATATTTTATTTATTTATAACTATATAAAATTATTTTAATATAGTATAAAGTGTTTTTATCGCACTTTCCTTCTTTAGGTTTATTTTAAATTCTATTACATATAGTAGCTTTATAACTAAATTATTATACATATCTACATCATTTTAAAAACATTTCTAACTTATGTACATGTATTTTTGATAGACTTTTATTTAGAGTAGGAGGGATAAGAAGTTACATTATGAAAATGAACGTGTAGTTAAATTTGCATATAGAATGTTAGTATTTACTATGCTTAACACTAAAAGCCGAGCGAGGTAGACTCCTCTATTTGTGAGAGTCAATATTGATGTTTAAATAGGGATGAAGCAATAGTGCTCTAACTTATTGACTTCCTTCTTGACCAAGGAATAATTAATTTGGAATGTCGAAAACTTGTTAAGTGTATGAATCTTGATTTCCATAAGCAATCGCTTGAAACTCGATAGTTGATTAGTCGACTACCAAACTTGACCAAATATAACTTAAAAATTAACAAAAAGCTTTACATTTTCATACGCTTTGAGAACCCTCGAGAAGGAGCATTCATATGAAATGTCTCTAGCTTTCACTTACTTTTTAAAGAACCGGAATTGAGTTAACCGACAATTCATCGATATGTTTTGGAGGGTCCGAGATTGGTAAGTGCTTTACTTACCGATTACTACTTCAAAACTTGTATACGGGTTAGTTTTGGAAGAGGTCAATAAAGCGAAGTGTTATAAAGTTGCACTATCATATCTTAAGGTTAAGTCCGAGGGAGAGGTCAGCGTTAACACTTCGAATAATTGTTATAGAGTTGCACTATCATATCCTAAGGTTAAGTTAAAGGGAGAGGTCAGCGTTAGGATTCATCAAATAAACTATTCTATTCGACTAATGAAGACTCTTATGAAAGATGCTGAACATAACCTCGATGTTGGAAAAATGATTAAAGACAGAGTGGGATGCACAATCTCGGGTATAGCTAACGAAGGACGTATATCAAACTTCATTATCTAGAGTATGCTTATAGATGTTGCTAGCGGGAGTTATTGATACTGGGTTTACATTGTTCATGAAAGTGTTCGGATGTTTGGCCAGTTGTGTTTGTCTTATGGTATATTTTATCTAGAGATATACGATGCTCGAAAGGTAACTTCTGACCCTTGTCATAGGAGATCAATCTCCATTTACTGGAGAGGTCTTCATGGAAAATCCGTATATACAAAAGTACCTTAGCAGTTTTAAATGTACTATAATATGTTGTGGTGTGACCAATTGAAGCATCATCTATTTTTTGATTTATATTCACACCTTAAACATTATCTATAATATCATCCAATGTAAATATCAATTAAGTTGGGTCCTTTTGAGGGGAAAACCAATATAGTGATTCGGTTGGTCTTGAAAGTACTGTTATATGTTACACATTTCTGAGTTTCTCATACCAGACTTATGTCAGGTATTTGTTTTCCTAAAATTTCTCATGTACTCTTTTGAGTAGCTTGAGTAAAGCAGTTTTTAGTTGGATGCCTCAATCTTGTGTAGACAAGCTGGATGCTTCCACCTATTTATCTACCTACCTATTTCCATTTTTGTTCATTATTATGTATGTATGTATTCGACATTGTAAGGACAGGCAGTTATAACCGTCCAGGCAGATAATAGTACTTAGTCATTTTGTAACTCTGAGATTCATGTATGTTGGCGCAACACTTTGCACTACGGTTTAGAGATATTATATATTATAGTTCCGCATGTGAGATTCTAATATTGTATTCTTCTTTCTTCTCCTGTTTCGTTTTTTTCTTTTACCCTAACCTTTTGTGCTTCTAGCACTTGGGGGCTTGAAAGATGGATACCGTAAATGTATTTACTGTCGACATTCGAGGGTCGAAAAGGTGATCGTTACAGGAAGAATACTTGATCATCCAACCCCAAGCATAGATACTACTATTGTAGACAACTAATTGATAGGTAGGTTTTAATAGTTGGTCCTAAACTTGCTAATACAGACGGCATAGGCCACTATTCCTCTTATACCATTGAAGGAACTAGGCCTATCAAAAGCGGCTAAAATAGGTGGATTTAAAAATAAAATAAAAATCCTATTTTGGATCAAATTAGGCATATGAAGCATGAAGGGTTGTGTTAGATCCAATCTAATCAATTTAAATAAAATCTTATTTTATTTAATTTTTTGATTTAGTAAATTGATAAATTTAATTTAGGATATTTTACATAATATATGAGTATATCGTTATATACTCATATGTGTATAATGTGCACGTGCAACATATATAGCACGGGGTGTACATGGCTAAATATATACATAAATAGGTATTAGTATTTACATCTACTATGTATATACTTGGCTATTACTTATATGTTCACCGTTAAATTAAATAATTCATAATATATATATATACACACACACGCACCTATTTATGATTATATATTAATTTTTCAAAAATTAGTTAAAATTATTCATAAATAATTATATTAAAAAATTTGACTAAGGCAATAATTTCAAATTTCATATTTAAAATATATAATTTGGTTTAGTAAACAATATTCAAATTTAAAGTTAGATCTAAAATTTAAAATTTAAAATACAAAATTTCCAAAATGTTATAATTTGATTTAGTATACAAGATTCAAATTTAAAGTTAGATCTAAAATTTTAAACTTAAATTGTTTCTAATATTATGACTTGACTTTGTAATTTTCTATAATAACACACACACACGCATATATCTATGTGTACACACACACATACACACATATACGTATATATGTGTGTGTGCGCACACACATGTATGTATGTATGTGCATGTGTGTATATTTAAATAAAAGTAAATTCAAAATATATTTAACTAAAAGAATATGTATATATATTCATTTTGGCAGTAATAATTATTTTTATAAAACCAAAGAAATTTTTTAAATCACACATCTAAATATATATAAAATAATATGGCCAAAAGAAAAATATTTTTCTTTATTTTTGTAAAACTAAAACCAAGATTTAATTTTTTTAAAATAACATTACTATTTTTTTAATAAGAGTGATATTTTATTCAAGTAGAGCACTCATTATAATGTCTTAGGGGCTTAAACTCATGACCTCTAGAACCATTACCTAAATCGACATACCTCTAATCACTTGAGCTAGAGGTCCTTGACAAATAACATAACCACATAAATTTGTGTATGTATATATATAGTATAACATTTAACTATTCAAACAATAATTTTGAAATTAAATAAAAATAGTACTATATGTGTATATATAATCAACTTTGACATTTTTATAATATTGCCAAAACAAAACACACACACACACACACACACACACACACATATATATATATATATACATAACTTTTTCTTTAAGTTTTATATAACAATATTATGATGAAGCATATGGAAAAAATTTATATATTAAACAAAAAAAAATCGACAGTTTAAAACATATATAAAAAAGGTGATATGTAATAGGTATGATATACAATGATCACAACGAATAATTGAATGAATAAAATGAATTATACCTTGAGAGATAAGGCCATAGAAACACACTTTGATCTAAACAGACTCCTTAGATATCTCAAATCAGCACCCATTGCAAACAAGAAGCATGCCAACCCCGATCTAATAGTATATATTTATTTGGATGCGATTGGAATTTATAAATTAGAGGGATGGAGGATGTATTTGAGGCAAAATATTAAGAGAGAGGAAGCCAAAATGTTCAACTAAAACAAATAGAATTAGGTTCCTTTTTAAATAAGATGGCCAAAAATATTTAGCACGGATCCCTTTTTTATGAAGTCATGACTTGGACTCGCTCTCCACCACATATGGCCATCCATATCTAGGGCCATATATAGACCAAAAATCCTTCCACACCCATTATTAAATTATATCATTTAAATCCAACTTAAATTCTTATCGATGTCGTATGCCGATATGTACACATATATGACTTATATTTGCACTCAATAAATTAATAATTGCACTCCGAATAATTCTAGAGGTAACTCCATGTTACTAAATACACCCCAATATAATAAATATAATAATAAACTTGTATTTCATAAATATTAATTTATTTATCACTATTGCCAACCAATTAAATCTAGCGATGTTTCGAAGACTGAATAATTCAGTTGTGTGACTCACAATTGTGTATCTTGCTAGCAATTAATATTTAAAAATTTTAATATTAATTTTCACACGTCACCTTTACTAATGGCGTGACAGTTTGCCTTAATTCTTCACTTACGAATCTCAACGATAAAATCCAATTTTATAAATTCAGGTGGTACCTTTTAGTCACGATTAGTCACACCAATTCTCTTCGTCAACAATATATCACAATAGGACTTATGGAATTTGGTTTTGGTTAAAATTCCAATATCGTCCACATTTAACTTAATTAGTCCATTAACAAAGTCTTTGGTTAAATAATTACATTTATTATTAACTATACTACTCTGACCTGAGATTTTGACTTTAAGTTGATTATAGTTGACTGTGGTACTAACCACATATAGCCGAGGGTACGAATTCTCTATTAAATAGTGTTTCACTTCCAATGCTTCTGATTAGGCCCAAATATTGTCGTTTGATGGACGTCATACCATGATATAACTATAATCAAAGTGGAGACTCTACATTGAAGTTCAACAGTATTTTCAAGTCGAGAGAAAAATATTTTGACTTTGAGATTTTTCATTTGACCTAGTTGTTATTAATCAATAGGAAAGTCTCAGACGAGTCTTTCCATAGTTTTCCAATAACTATTAGTACGTAAAATCTTGGTGTCCCAGCAGCCATGAGTAATACATTGTCCAACATTTGAGAGAGTTATATACTCTTATCTCAATGGATGTATCGATATCCTTTCTCGAAACATCCCGACTAGGAAAATTTATAATAATATGTTAATTATATTTGTGGTAATTTTCTCATCATTACAACTCCTTGTAATTTTTATCACATAACATACCGTTTAAGGAATTTCTATTTTAATATACTTTAGATTTTGTTATTTAATTAATTATGCCATTGTCTAACAGAGTATATTATAGAAATCAAATACTTTTATTAAAATAAGATTGATTATAGAGTTAGATATATGTAACAAGTTACATAATTGTCTTTAGGACATACCCCTAGGGACTTATGTAGATATTTTGTATGGTGGGGTTGGATTTATCTTTTTCTTAATTTCGAGACATATTTTATATTAATACTAGATGAAGTTACACCTCAATAAATTTATATTACTATTTGATAAAAAATATACAAAATATAACCATATAATATAATTTTGCAAAATAATACAACATATCATATATTTTTTCTTCTCAAAATATAATCTGCCGCAAGATTCTTTATAAGAAAACTCTTCGAGACTTTGGAAGCGTTGAATAATTTATTCAATTCCAATGGTATTCGATATATCTCTTTCCACATAAGGCACTAAATAATCATTCATAGCATTATCTCTTAATTGATTACATAAAGAAGTCTTGATAATTTTCATGGAAAAAAGACTCTTTCGACTATAGTAGTTGCAACTAGTAGTAATAATGCTAACTTCAAAAGCAAATATAGTAAGGTATGTAGATGATGTTTCTTTCTTAGAATCATCTTTTAAGCAAGGGAGCTAATTCCTTCAACTGCAAAAAATTGATCACCATCAGATTTCAAATCAAAAATATAATTATTAGGTTGATGATTAAGTTGCATTAAATCATTTGGAGAAATATCTAGTGGGTAAAATTCAAAAAAATGATCATATAAAGAAACATGTCACTTGGACTAAGATAAGCCATGCATAATAATAGCTCCGTATTCACCTCATTAAAGCAGTATTTAGCTCTTGTAGTTGCATATATATATATATATATATATCACTTCATAGAATATTCCAACATAGCAGTAATGAAAATATTTCTTTCCTTCAAGCTTACGATGCGACCTTCCTTGAATTACAAACAAGGCTATCCTCATTGGGGATGACTACCTCATTTTTAATGCAAAATAGGGAAACTTCTTCAAGTAATTACTTCCATCCATTATCTCTCATAGTTGTAGTTGTTGCTTGGTTATTCTCACAAGTGTCATTGCATATACTATATCTTGTTCCTTTTTCTGTAATGCCCAGGACAAGTTATTTGTAACTCCTATAATATTTCCATTAAATGCAACTAAAATACAATTTCAAAAGAATCAAAACACTGTATAATTCACGACAAGTTATCTGCTTGACCTCTATGCTTTTGATTCGTTGCATCATCTTCAACAACCATTACAACTTCAATCATGATAGAAAACTAAGTAAGCATACTCATAATTGTACCATAGTAGGAACCCCATCATGTGGCTCTCACACATTGCTTGATTCATAATTTGTCCTGTTAAAATTTCACCATTACAAACTCCTATAACAACCTTTCCAAATTGTTTATCATGAAGAATGTCCCTGTGTTTGCACGAGGCTCCTACAATATTATATATTGGAAAACAATATCAAAGAAATTTAAAATAAACCAGCGATTCTCTATAACGACTACAAGTGTTAACTAAAGTTGATAGGCAAAACAATGAACATAATAAGCATATTTATTCTCTTCTAAGATCAACTCTTTAAACCATTTAACTCTTTACTCATATTACTAGCTCCTATGTATCCTTATCCATGCAAACTTGATATACTTAGCTTATGTAGACAAAAAAGTGACTTGATAGCATCTTTTAACGATAATGCACTAGTATCTTTAACATGTACAATGCCAACAAAACGTTCAACAACAAACCCTTCATCATCGACATAGCATAAAACAACTGCCATTTGTTCTTTCACAGATATGTCATGAGCTTCATCAACTAAGATTAAAAATAAACCATTCCTAATATCTCCAATAATGTAGTTTGTAGGACTTGCAATAGAACTAATAATATCATATTGAATTCAAGTTGATATCAATTTTAGGTTTTCAAGAGCATTTGTCAATGAAACTCTATTGACATCCTCATTGTGGTTTGCTAGGAACTATAATAATTCAAGAAAGTTACATTTGCTTAAAGACTCTTCAAATTCATCATGACCACACAAAGGTAAACCTTAATGCAAGAGAAATTTAATGTAATCAATTGAAGCAGGTAATCGAGCAAGGTAATCATTTTTTGTTTTACTAGAGTGATCAAACAATGATACTTCAATATGTTGACTTTGCTTCATTAAATCATCACATGCTCTCACACAATTGTTGTTAATACTAGAATGTGGTCCAATATGCACAATAAATCTCTCTTTCTTTTCTAATTTCTAAACCATCGCCAAGAAAGAGTCACCTCCACTTTGACCTCCATGTTCGAGTTTAAAGGATAAAATACAAGCAAAATGTCGCATTTTCTATAATGCTATGTTCTAATCATGTAGGATGGTCATTGAACCATGAAGGAAAGAACTTCTGCTTTGCACTTTGCTCGGTTACATGCCAAGGAAATGTGTGATTTTTGATTGGCATGGACCTTTTTGTAAATAAAATCAGCAACCTATTTCTATTAGCATGGTAAATGTTGATGTTTCTTCTTAAACCAGGATTCGAGGGATAATCATTAACACTATCCTAAGAAAAGTCGGGGTAAGGGGATAAGTTGGTATTTGATGAGGAGCCCTACTAGAAATAGAATTAGAACTCTTTTCATTCAATTTTGTAAAATTGCTCAAAAATTATTACTCATGCTTTCAAATCAAGTATTTGAATCCTCCTATGATAAAATAAAAACCATATTAAGGTGCATTTCACCTACAAGTGGATTACAATGATACGGGAAATGATATCCACCCCTACATTCTCTATAATAATTGGTGGCAGTCCACACGGTTTTTCTTCCACAGCAGCAACAGACTTAGGCAAAGGAACCCCTTATCTTCGTTTCTCCTTACGATTGTTATGGAGTTTTTTACTTTTCCGATGGAGCAAAAATAAGATTAGAGGAGATAGCTCTATTCAAGATATACAACTTCAAGACATCTCACCTTGTTTACGCAGATGATATAATGATATTTGGCAAAGTAGAGGTCAAGGCTGCTATATTGATTAAGGATGTGTTCCAACAAATGTTTGAAACAACAAGACTACGGCTTAATGTTAAGAAGTCCAAATATTTTTTGGGGGAGGTCTAAGTAATTTAATGAAACTTTGGGAGTAGTAGAAGGAGAGTAAACTATCAAGTACTTAGGAATTCCACTATCTTGCACTAGCATTAACTTGAGAGACAAAGATTGTTCAAGCTTGATAGACAAGATCAAAGGGAAAATAGATGGCTAGGAAACCAAGTTATTGAGCTTAGCATGTAGACTTGAACTGATCAAATCAATGATATACCCAATAGTTCAATTCTGGTTGCAATGTTTCAGAATTCTAGTATCAACCACTAATAAGGTAAAGCATCTTTATTTGTACATTTTATGGAAGGGTAAATTGAGTAAAATACCTGGGGAGGTTTTGCATAAAGAGAAATGTGAAAGTGGTATGGGTTTAAAGAGTTTGAAAGAAATTAATAAATATATGTACATTAAACTCGTTTGGAAGGTGGTGAATGGTAACGGGTTACGGGCTAGGCGTATGAAAGAAAAATATCTCAAAAGCCAATATTTCAGGGAAATCAATATTAGAAGTGCTAACTTGAGGGATTGGAAATTCATGTTACCTAATAGAGGGGATGCATTAAGACGTATGGGTTAATGAGTTATTGATGGCAAGTCTACGTCATTATGGTTTGATCCTTGGTTACAAGATGGAAGGGTAATAAATAAACTTGGTTTTGAAACCATGGAGAGAACAAGGAGCAAAAGGTTGAGAGTTATCGACATTTTGGAAGGTGAAATTTGGAGAATTGATAAGTTAAGCTATTTGAGTGGCATTAGAAATGAAGTGGAAAATGTCCAAATTTTTACCAATAAAGAAAATGACTACTGGGTCTGGACGTGCAGCTTTAATGGAAAATACAATTTTAAAGCCATTTTGAAAATAGTAAAACAATCTTATTTACGCGTTCAATGGGTCAAGCTGATTTGGAATATAATACATGCACCAAAAATGTCCATATGTCCTTTCAAAGCAATTAAAAATTTTCTCCCAATAAAATTAAGACAGATTCAAAGATGTATTCAGTTGGATCCAATTTGCGTGCTCTGTAACAACATGAGAAGGATTCAAAACATTTATTTTTCCAATGTAAATTTGTAGCTAAATTTGGAAATGGTGTAATTAAATTAAAGTGGCCAGCATCTCAAACAAGTATTCTAATCCTAACAAGTGAAATTTAAAATCTGAATTCAAGATTTAAATTTTTTCAATTTGAAGTGAGGCATAATTTCATATCTATTCTAGATCTGACTTAAGAAACACTCGAATCACATTAATGGATGGTTTTACGAAGTCAACATGGTGGTTACCCCATGAATTCATTGCTAAAGTAGTTTGACAAAGTGGAGGATTAAATAATTTTCGATGCGACTTTAGAGAAGGAGATTTGCGTAGTTTTCTTATGTTTCGCCGTTAATGGCTTTTTTAGTTCTAAGAGCATCTCCAATCCATATATGATGTATTTTCATCTAAAATCTATGTGGCAAAGGTTACTACATATTGTTAAGAGAATGTGAAAGTACTTAACATTCATGAGTTAAGTTTTTTATCCAACGCAAAAGTGTAGATACACAAAAAATGGCTTAGTGTAATTTTCTGATAATTAGATGAAAAAATATTTTAGTTAAAATCCACTAGTGGAGAGAGAAAAAGTGACGTGTCATGTGGAGTTGAATGTCTAGAACAAGACATCGGAAAAGACAATGTCAAGTAGTTTTTCAATTACATCAACAAAAAACATT
Source organism: Allium fistulosum (assembly GCA_030737815.1). Classification (NCBI taxonomy): domain Eukaryota; kingdom Viridiplantae; phylum Streptophyta; class Magnoliopsida; order Asparagales; family Amaryllidaceae; genus Allium; species Allium fistulosum. The sequence goes on from CM060902.1 coordinate 1,534,897,154, forward strand.
AGCATTTGAGACAACATTTTAATAGAAAATGATAAATAATGATGTGTCATTCAAATTACAATGAATTCACACTAGGGTTGAAGATACTCTAAGATGGTAATTGAGATATGAAGCAATACAACTGAAGAATGAATATCTTTCGGTGGTGGTAATTTCTAGAAGTTGGGTTGGGTATGAAGCATTTGGAATTTGTTGCATTTTAATGGGCCTGTGTTTTGTTGGGTTGGTTTTATTTTCTAGCTTTGTTTTGTGAATATGTATATATTTGGTTTTGGGAGGAATAAAGAAATTAGAACTTTATTCAAAAAAACCATATTAAATTATTCAAATAGTCTTATTTACATAGATGGAATTGTGATAAATTTATCTAATAAAATTTATAATAATCAACTCACTCAAACATTCAATTTCTAAATAAATTCAGGTGAAGTTTATAGGTTGAAATAAACTCAATCAACATGTTGAACATTCAATTCAACCATCTAAGTAAATAGTCAATAAATATAATCGTACCTTATGAAAGAAATGTGAGAAAATGAGAAGAACAAAGCTATAGCAATCCACTTAATAATTTGATTTTTGATTGAAATGATGTTATGAAAGGGATTTAAAAGCTGGTTTAAAATTAGGGAAAGGTTTAATTTTGAAGAAGAATAGAAAGAGAAAGGAGCAAAACTACATTTTTTTAATATTGGAATATAAAGTTGCGTTACTTCATGTACCATTTTTTTTCTTTATTTTTGAATTGTTTTTTCTATTTTTTACAAATCCAGTGGGTAGGCTAACCACTGGGCCTATATTAGGTACATCATTGCATATCCCTAACTCTTTTGGAATTCAGGGAAAATACTCAGGGTTGAAATTGTAAAGCTCTCCAGTAGTTTGTATTACCCTTCAAGGTAATATTCAGTGACCAATTCAGAATTTTAAATTAGTCTACGGTACTTATTTAATAGACACCTGATTTCTAGTGCCTATTAAACAGGTACCTAAATTTTTCATACCTATTTAATAGGCATTTGATATTGGACACTTATTAAATAAAGGTTCTATAATCTTTTGTTATATAAGAAATTAATTGTCAACCACTTATTAAATGCATGTTTGAGCTCAAATAGCTACTAAATAGATGCTTGAGATTTAAGCGCTTATTTAATAGGCTCCTATTAAAAAACGGCTAACTATTGAATGCTTTCAGCCTAATCAACCCATACCTCTAAATATAAGGGGTTGAATCGACTGATGAAGGTCTAACAAATCTGAACTAATATGAACTTATTCTACACACAAGGGTTCACTACATAATTTATTTAGCAATACATTTTTAGATTTTTTTGGTTATATGAAAATGAGAACATATGTTTATAGATTAAATTTATTTAAATTAGTTATTTTCTCGAACACTATCGAAAAACATTTATTAATAAATCTCATTAAGTAACTACAAATCATTCAAAGTAAAGTGACTCCTTTTTAAAAATAATGGATTTACACAGGAAAATACTAATGTCATGTGATGACCCAGGATTTTCAAACCAGTCAAAATCGCCGAAAACCCGTCCATTCTAAATCTACTAATGAAGACTATCAATTTAATATACAACATTATTTGATAAGTATACAACTTTTAAATGTATAGGATACCATTTTAATAATACAACTTATCAGAATTCTAATCATTTATACTATATGGTGTACTTTAATACATACGAAAACTAAAATAATATAAATCTATACTGCACAACTCTAATGCAAGAGATAGCAATAGCTATTCCTGCAAACTCGAAAAACATGTCAATGCGGAATAAAATGGTAACTAGTAAAGATACAACAACACATGCTAACTAGCAAACAATAAACAAGAAAAAGATATATTGTTATTGAGGCTGCGCCACTACCACTTGTGACTGCATACATACCCCTATCTAATTAGGTACCCAATTAGATACAAGGTCAAGCCAATGTAGTTCTCCTATTCACAAATAGGGCTCAACGAGTCTACGAATACAATATATGAATGTAACTCCCGGAAATTACCCACTTAGGCTTAATCTACATATTTAGATTTTCTAAAATCTAATTAACTTTATTATAATCAAAATATAATACCTTTTGAAAATAATCTCTTCGAACTAAATTCTTGGTTTCATTTCAAATCCTTTTGGAATAATATATATCCTTTTGTATCAAATCATACTTTTCTTCAGGATGTAAAAAAACAATTCACTTTTGAAAATGGTATGCAACGACCCGTATTTTCCGATAATTAAAATATTAAATTAAAGAGTTTTGAAATTTAACGTTGTGGAAAATTAAAATTTTAAGATTTAATAATGAGAAAAATAACTAGAATGTAATTTTAGTTATGTTAATTTAAGGTAATCGATGACTATGTGAATGTAATTTCAAGTAATTGAAGTAATTGTAAAGTTAATTTGGTGATAATTGTAAAAAATAAAATTTAATGTTGAATTTAATGTTGTAATTTTATGTTATTAATCGGAATATGAAAATAAATTAACTAGTATGTAATGTTAGTAGCTTTCGTTTGTAAACAATAAGCTTGGGAATGTGTTTGAATTAGTAATGTATAATAATTGCTTTAATTATCATTTGGTTATCTAATCTGGTAAATTAATGTGGAAATCGATAAAAATTTAATACAATTGAAATATTGCAATTAAACTAATTTAATATTGTAGTTAATATGAATTAAGATGATAATTATAGAGTATTAATGTAATAAGCTGTAAGCCAATGCTAATTATATCCGTAAGATGATAGTTGATTGAATAAGAAGATGAAAATCAAAATCGATGAACTTATTGGATTTTAAAATTAATTAGTGAATTATTGCAATTGAAATTGAACACCGTCATTAGTGCAATATATAACATTGGTTTTGATATGGAAATTTATTTTAAAAGATTTTAAATTACTAGGTAAGCAAAAATGATAAAAATTAACTAACTTTTGTATTTGAATTAAAAAGTGATTTAATCAATTTAATAATAATTTATTTAATTAACGTGAAAATTAGCCATTTTGGCCACTGTCTTGGATTTTGATGAAACTAGTTTCATCGGATCCGTAACAGTGAATTATTGTAGGATTTCAAGTTTCGTAGCGATCGAACTTGTCGTTTGATCGTGCGGGCTCGAAATGTGTAGAAATCAATTAAAAGGATTTAAATGAATATAATTTGATTTTAAAAGCTAACTTCTATATAAAATGGAATTAGGGTTTGAAACTAGTTCCATTGAGTTTAAAAATATCAAAAACGTATATTTCAATATATTGGATGACCCATTTTCATTTTGGGAACGAAACAGGCTTTTCGGGTCGTTGTTATCGTATCGATCCAACCTTCCCTATATATATGCTGTTATAAACACCTAGCTGCTTCTCATTTCATTATTTCTGTACATACATCTTCTTCGTCCTTCTCAAACAACAGAATATCAAACCTAATTCCCAAATTCCAAAACCTAATTTCAATTTCAAAAAAAAATGCGGATCTACAGTGACTTCGGGTCGCGCTTCGGGTTATAGAGGCAAAAACCCTGCAGCGACTTCAGGTCAGGAAGAAAATGACTCAGGACTCTGGTCGTTTTGGAAAAACTCAGAGCAAGCACCGGGGATTTGAGGCGGCGGACCGAAGTTGAATCCGAAGTCGACTCAGGGCCTAAATTTTCCAATCTTCTAACGTTAATAACTTTTGCATACGAGCTCGGATTCATGCGCGGTTTTCTCCATTGCGATCGTATCAAAATTCCGGACATTATGGAACAAGTTTAGGTGAATTCTGAGACTGTTAAATTTTGGGTCTTTAGTTGGATTTCAAATCGATATGAAATCAAAGGTGAGTGTTTTATCCTACTCACAACTACTAATTGTCTTATGTTAGTTAAATTAAATTTATGATGTGATTAGAAGTCGATTGATCGCTATTTGGTATTTTTAATTTGTCATGCCAGTTAAATCTGAATTTTATTGAATTAAATTGCCATTTAATTTAATATTGAATTTAAATTGCCAGTTAAATACCTGTTAATGATAACCAATCAATTGTTGTTATTTATTGGTTGATTTGAATGATAATTGTGATGGATGTTTAATTGTTGATATTGGATGACTAGATGTTATATTTATATATTGTTATCACACTGCAAGTTCCCTTAGTTTATTGCTAGGAAAAATCACTATGGGTTGAAATGATACATACCCGAACGATCTTATACATAGGAAAAATCGTTATGAGTTGAAATGATAGACTCGAGCGATTTTATAGATTTTAATTTTAACTTGGGATTGCGGGTTGAAATGATATATAACCGTAAATTTAAATTATTGCGGGTTGAAATGATATATATCCGTATCACTTGACCATAGGGTAGATTAAATCCTTAATTTTTGAATTCAGTTAAATGATATTTTAAAAAAAATTGGTTTATATAAAAGGAATTATTTTCGAAAATCCAAGCTTTAAATGTTGAAATTGAAACTGGTTCAAATGAATTGTTTAAAGGAATTTAAATCGAAATTTCAAAGTTGAAATTTGAAAAAAATAAATGAAATTTATCGAAATTGAGTTATTGAAATGTTGAATATTTAAACATTGAAATCTACTAAATTTGAAGTGCTTTAAAATTGTAGTTCAAACATGAATTTGAAATTGATATAAATTGAAATGATTTTTTTGGTATTTGTATTGAAAGGAAATTTAGTTTTGTTGGAATCTAGATATGGTCCAGATTTGTTGAAATGGAAGAAATAGTTTAATTTGATATTAATTTCAAATTAATTATTTTAATGTATACTGTTTAAAGATATATTATTTTAAATTCAGACTTATTTAGATTCTCAAACTATTTACCATATAAACCATTTCCAATAATCAAACTATTTTATATTAAACTATTAAAACTGTATTTAATCTATTTTTAAACTATTTTTAATCTATTTTAAACTAATTAACTATTTTAATCTATTTTAAACTATTTTAACCTATTTTAAACTATTTAACTATTTTAATCTATATGTAAACTAATTTAATTTATTTAAACTATTTAAACTATTTAAACTATTTTAAAATATTTTAAACTATTTTAACTATTTAAAACTATTTTAATCCATTTTAAACTATTTTAAACCATTTAAACTGTTTTAAATTATTTTAACTATTTTAAAACTATTAAAACTATTTATGACTATCTAAACTATCTTCTAAGTTTCAGACTGTGTAAAGTTGAAGTGTTTATATTTAAATCCTGGATTTAAAAGCGAATATGGTTAAATGATGTTATAACCTAAGTTGGAATTTGAAATGATAATTTCTAGGAAAATGACATATTTGAGTAAATATGATGATTTTGAAATGAGGGTTTAACCTATTTTGTGAATATGATGTCAAAAGTGAATATGATTTCGAACGTGATATGGTTTGAGTTGAATATGATATTTTGATATCAATTATGAATTGATTTTGGAAATAAAAAATAAAAATAATAAAAAAATAATAAAAAAAAATGAATTGATTTTGGAAATATAAAAGAATCATCCGGTGTGAAATAAGCGTTTGGTTGTTAAAGAGACCGGGATCAGATATTGTCATACTCTCTGCTACTACCGAAAACCACTTTAACAACCATGTACGTGGTGGACATTTGTGACGCCCCACCTCCATGCTCACAATAACAAAGAGTATTAAAAGATATACTGTCTGTTATTACGAAGAATAAGGCTGGATAGGAGCGGCCATCCGTAGTTGGCCTTACACTAGTATTGGTTATTTCGATAGGAGTGGTATATATTTTTATTTTTGATCTATTATTTATTTACTCCCATCGACATACCCAATTCCAGTATAAAATAAGCTTCATAATAGTTTAGGACAATATATATAATAACAACACAGATACAAAAAGAATGCGGAACACAGATAACAAAAGTCTCATATATATAACTGATGTCAGTTACAATACAGTTGACACAATACATATGATACAACTACAACTGTCGACTCTGGAAGTTATATATACAAATACATTATCAACTAATGTACATGAATACATATCAACCTAATCAGTACACCGACTACTACAAAAAGACGCAGACCACTTCAAAAGATATGAAAAGTCTTCGTAGCTCAAACAGCAACCCAAAGCAGGAAATCTACAACCTGAAATAACTCGGGTCTGACCCGAGTATTAAATTCAAAAGAAAATAATACACGGGTCAGTCTAATTCAAACTCAGTTATTAATGCACAGAAGCAATAATAATCAAATATCAAATAGACGACAGTCACAGAGATCTCGTATATCCGACTCCTTAATAAGAGAATCGGATAACGGCAGATATAACACTAAACAGTGTTAAACAACATATCAACAGATCTAGATCATCAATAAAGATAGATAAAAAGATTATCAATGAAGATAATTTAGAAAACATCAGAATTGTCTAAACGACAATTAACAACAAAATCTAATTATTAAATAAATAATTAGAAACTTATAATCTAATTATCTAGAAGAGAATTAGACAACAACAAAATAATCAATTTAAAACATCAACTCTGGTAGGGCTGCAGTATACGCACGCGTATACTGCCTCGCCACTACAACCTGAAATACACAAAAGATCAACGGACCAAAATCAAATGAAGATTCAAATCTCAATGCCACGGCCGCAATGGTCAAAGCAGACAGACATGGACAATGTGCACGTATGTACACATTGAAAATTTACAAACGAACACGAGGTCAAACCCAAAATAACGGATTCAACTCAAGTGAATTCGAAAGCAAATCCAAATGCATTAATGCAATGCAAACCAACAAGGGCAAAGATCTTACAAAAGTCTATAGATACAGCAATACCACAATGGCATCATCAACCAGACAGTGAAACTCAAAACAACAAAGACTAAACAGTCCATACGTGTCAACCGGCAGCATGCAAAGTCGACAAGTATTTCATGTACGAATGCACATCTGGATGCATGAATAATCCTCAGTGGCAAACGAAATTCAAATGAACAGACCCTGTAATATAGAGATGGAGCACTGCATATTTATACCAGATAACACAAATGCACCAAGGATGCACCAGTGAACCAGAACCAACACTAAATACAAGTATACATGTATGTACATATAAAATATATGCAGCAGTAACCCAAGTCAAGCAAAAAAACCAAAACTTCAAATATAACAAATATAGCCTCTATATGAAGGTTCGAAACAATTGGAACCAGAGGCAACTCACGATACCAATGAACAATTCGAAGTTTTCAGAAAGCAATTGTGAACTGCCTCGATTGAGGTCTCATAACATTGAAAATATAATACCAAGCTCAAATAAATTCAAGTGCAGGCAATACAAATTCGAACCTACATATATACAAGACTTAAGTCAGTGCACATGATCTGGCAACCAAATATACAAGATCAATGGCAAAGACAAGCAACCTGGTATCGAGTCCAACTACCAACAAAAATAAATGGACCAAGTCAAAGCCAGTTCCAAAATCAAGTGAAAACAATATAGCAATGAACTCGACCAGTTCAAAATGAAACAACAGGAATAATTCCCAGAAAAGCAAAGCACACATCTACTACAATAATAAACAGAGCTGACAGCAAGAATATGAATGTAAGTGATAATGTGTACATATGAATGCCATCAGATGTATAAAGTCCAAATGCAACTAACAAGCACAGCAAGGCCAAATATACAACAACAAAGTCCAAGACCTGTGAATCGCTATGATCGACCAGGCAGCAACCAAAGCAATGCATCATGACTCAATAAACAAAACTGACACACATTGGAGTGTCATATACAAATCAAGACCGAAGTTCTCTGTTCAACATCAAAGAATTAGCCAAAGTCGAATGAAATCACTTCGTCAAAATCAAGTTAAAGCCGAGGCCAACATTATCACAAGCTAAAGCGACCGAAGTCAAAGAAGAATTCAAACAAGCAAGACAGAGGCTAAATTTCAAAAACCAACTTCGATAAACAAAAGTATTAAGTTCAAATCGAAATGGTCAGAAACAATAACAAAGCAATGGTGATAGCTCACGATAATACGAAGTTATTAAATCACATTCACTCAACCACGTAACCGAAGTCAGATGGAAGTCGAGCCGTGGCGTTCACGAGATAAGGCAGTGCCGTGAATACCAGGAAAACAAGAAATCAACAACATCGAAACGAGTTTACCAAAAACGAACAATATCAAGAGCCGAAGCCACTTTTAAAATGTCGAAGACATTATCAAATCAAAGCAGTAAGCAATAGACAGAGAACGAAATCAACACTGTGATGGCCAAGGCGAAAAGAGTAAACAAACCAGAAATCAACCCCAATATTAAAACGAAATCGAATAGCCAAGAAAACCAAACATCTGAAGTATGAATTAGATGTGAGTAAACTCACCATTTATGACGACCAAGCAAAATGCGATCCATCTCTCGATCGAGCAAGTCGAAATCACGGCACCACGAAATCGACGAAGCCCTAATTTGCCAAGACGAGAACAAAGCCGCCATTTTTTTTTCTTTTTCGTTTATTTAGGGTTTTGCGAATCGAATGAATAAAATGAGAAAGAGGAACGGTCTCTGGCTCGATACAACGCAACACCCAAACAAAGGAACGTGTGCCAAATAAAATAAAAGAAGATATTTATCTAAAGCCCTAAACTCTTAAACAATTTTATTTTTTTGGAACGAATTGCAACCCGAATCAAAACTCCTAACAGCAATTATCTGCCAACATTAATCGTTTAACAACGATAATTAATTATAAAACCCCAGGGTTGTTACAGACTCCCCTCCTTATAAAAATTGCGTCCCCGCAATTTCCATAATTAAAGTTGTCTATAACAATTATTTTTCTAACCTAAACTGGTTAAGCTAGAAAAATAAAATCGAGAACACAAACACCAAAGAAATCTTTTAATCCCATAAAGGAAATTCACTAATTCTCAACAAAGTCTGATTATCAGATAGATAATCAGAAAACAACAGAACTGAATAAATACAATTATCAGCACATTCAATTATCATTTAGATAACTGAAATTCAGAAATCACAAAACAGCAATATCTAATTGTCGATACGATAATTAGAAAACAGCAAAATCTAATTATCTACGAAGATAATTAGAAAGCACAAATCACAATTCACAAAACTGCAATTATCTAGTTACCCAACAATCAAACTTCATAATCGGCCGACTCTAACTATCAACAGAGATAGATAGAAAATAGCAATTCAATAAAATCAACATAACCTAGACTCAATTAGAGACTAGAAATTCTCATATCAATAAAAATCAGCAATCAACCAATATCTAATTATCACAACGATACTCAGGAAACATCAAATCATCAAATATCTACTTATTAAAAACGATAATAAGAAATCAACAAATATTTAATTATCAAAATCGATAATCAGAAATCAACAATTATTCGATTATCAAAAATGATAATCAAATCTCAAATCAACAAATATTCGATTATCAAAAACGATAATCAAATCTCAAATCAACAAATATTCGATTATCAAAAACGATAATCAAATCTCAAATCAACAAATATTCGATTATCAAAAACGATAATCAAATCTCTAATCAACAAATATTCGATTATCAAAAACGATAATCAAATCTCAAATCAACAAATATTCGATTATCAAAAACGATAATCAAATCTCAAATTAACAAATATTCGATTATCAAAAACGATAATCAAATCTCAAATCAACTAATATTCGATTATCAAAAACGATAAACAAATCTCAAATCAACAAATATTCGATTATCAAAACCGATAATCAAATCTCAAATCAACAAATATTCGATTATCAAAACCGATAATCAAATCTCAAATCAACAAATATTTGATTATCAAAAACGATAATCAAATCTCAAATCAACAAATATTCGATTATCAAAAACGATAATCAAATCTCAAATCAACAAATATTCGATTATCAAAAACGATAATCAAATCTCAAATCAACAAATATTCGATTATCAAAAACGATAATCAAATCTCAAATCAACAAATATTCGATTATCAAAAACGATAATCAAATCTCAAATCAACAAATATTCGATTATCAAAAACGATAATCAAATCTCAAATCAATAAATATTCGATTATCAAAAACGATAATCAAATATCAAATCAATAAATATTCGATTATCAAAAACGATAATCAAATCTCAAATCAACAAATATTCGATTATCAAAAACGATAATCAAATCTCAAATCAACAAATATTCGATTATCAAAAACGATAATCAAATCCCTAATCAACAAATATTCGATTATCAAAAACGATAATCAAATCTCAAATCAAAAAATATTCGATTATAAAAAACGATAATCAAATCTCAAATCAACAAATATTCGATTATCAAAAACGATAATCAAATCTCAAATCAACAAATATTCGATTATCAAAAACGATAATCAAATCTCAAATCAACAAATATTTAATTACCGATACGATAATTAAATCCCATAACAGCAAATATTTAATTACCGATACGATAATTAAATCTCATAACATCAGATATCTAATTACCTGCAGATAATTAGAAACAACAAATATCTAGAAATCAATTAAGAAGACTAGAAAATCAACATAAAAGCTTGGATCGATCCCATCAGATGGCGAGTTTTTAGTTCGCCGCACGTGCATCAACAAATGGCCGAAGCCTACCAAGTACTCAACATAATTTTGGCGCCCAACAAATGACCCGAAGGTCCGCAGAGTGACCCGAAGGTCTAGTGCTGGTATTTGACCCGAAGGTCCATCAGAGTGGCCCGAAAGCCCAACAAATGACCCGAAGATCCAACAAATGACCCGAAGGTCCAACAAAGTGGCTCGAAAGCACACGAAATCATCAAATATTTCAATTAACGAGTCCGGAATTAACCAAAATAGCAAACGCACATGTCTCATAACCATGAGTTTTACTAAATCGTTTAATTCTCTTCATTGTTTCCTTGAAAGTGCAAAACTGTGTATTTTGTAAAACTACACTTTACATTCTCAAACGGACAAGTCCGGAATTAAGCGAATCAGTAAAAGAAAGGGGCCATAGTCCTCGATTTTGCTGAAACGTTTAAATCGCTTCCTCATTCTTTTGAAAGCGTAAACTGTAAAATTCCTGAAAATAATTTTATTCATTTTATAAAAATAACAATTCACATTCTAAACTGGACAAGTCCGGAGTTAAGCGAATTAGTAAAAGAAAGGGGTCATAATCCTCGATTTTGCTGAAACGTTTAAGTCGCTTCCTCATTCTTTTGAAAGCGCAAACTGTTAAAAATTTATAAAACAATTTTCATTTTAAAACGATTTTCCAATCACGTGATTAAAGCAACAACATCAGTAGCAATTTCGAAAAGAAAATTGCACTTCCCCAGAACATCGTAAAACGAATCTCAGAATCAGCATTTCGGAATAACCGCTTGAAAATCCACTTTTAAAAATTCGACGGTTACTGAAGCCAAAGCGACAGTAATTTTTATACGTCAAAATCTCATCAAAATAATTTATATCAAAATGTAGCACCAGTGAATTTTCATTCATAAAAATGTCACAAAACATCGCGCTTCAAAAATTTAGCACCGATGTAAAAATCCCGTTATAAAAATAACGGCAACGAAATACGTTTCATAACCAAGCATCGGTTCAACGTAGAATTAATGCAGTAACGTGCAACTCAAATTTGCACGTACTACAAAATGAATAAAGAAATCATTCGAATATATCTTCAATGAAGATAATTCAAAACATCAAAATCTAATCAATATATGATTAGCATAAAAGAAAACCAGCCAAAAATCTCAACAAAATCACATAACTGCAATCGTTTCGAATCCTCAATTCGGATTCGAAATTCTCAAAGAAACAAAATAAATACAGCTATGTAAACAACAAATGAAATTCATATCAATTTCATATTTTGATTTTTTTTAATCAAAAAGATTATCAGTCGTACTCAGCGAAGACAGTTTCACTGTTTCCGCTGCGCACTCTGATAAACAGAACACAAATCAATCAAATCATCAGAACACAATTTCACTTTTATTTTTAAATAAGGATATTTAAAAAAGTTCCACCAAAATTTCAAAACTTTAGTTTTGACTCAAAGCACAAATAAAAACACCGACCAATAGTTGTAACATATGTTCCATCTAAGTTATGTTTTATATTATGTCCATAAACCCCAAGCTCTGATACCAACTGTGACGCCCCACCTCTATGCTCACAATAACAAAGAGTATTAAAAGATATACTGTCTGTTATTACGAAGAATAAGGCTGGATAGGAGCGGCCATCCGTAGTTGGCCTTACACTAGTATTGGTTATTTCGATAGGAGTGGTATATATTTTTATTTTTCATCTCTTATTTATTTACTCCCATCGACATACCCAATTCCAGTATAAAATAAGCTTCATAATAGTTTAGGACAATATATATAATAACAACACAGATACAAAAAGAATGCGGAACACAGATAACAAAAGTCTCATATATATATATATATAACTGATGTTAGTTACAATACAGTTGACACATACATATGATACAACTACAACTGTCGACTCTGGAAGTTATATATACAAATACATTATCAACTAATGTACATGAATACATATCAACCTAATCAGTACACTGACTACTACAAAAAAACGCAGACCACTTCAAAAGATATGGAAAGTCTTCGTAGCTCAACCAGCAACCCAAAGCAGGAAATCTACAACCTGAAATAACTCGGGTCTGACCCGAGTATTAAATTCAGAAGAAAATAATACACGGGTCAGTCTAATTCAAACTCAGTTATTAATGCACAGAAGCAATAATAATCAAATATCAAATAGACGACAGTCACAGAGATCTCGTATATCCGACTCCTCGATAAGAGAATCAGATAACGGCAGATATAACACTAAACAGTGTTAAACAACATATCAACAGATCCAGATCATCAATAAAGATAGATAAAAAGATTATCAATGAAGATAATTTAGAAAACATCAGAATTGTCTAAACGACAATTAACAACAAAATCTAATTATTAAATATATAATTAGAAACTTATAATCTAATTATCTAGAAGAGAATTAGACAACAACAAAATAATCAATTTAAAACATCAACTCTGGTAGGGCTGTAGTATACGCACGCGTATACTGCCTCACCACTACAACCTGAAATACACAAAAGATCAACGAACCAAAATCAAATGAAGATTCAAATCTCAATGCCACGGCCGCAATGGTCAAAGCAGACAGACATGGACAATGTGCACGTATGTACACATTGAAAATTTACAAACGAACACGAGGTCAAACCCAAAATAACGGATTCAACTCAAGTGAATTCGAAAGCAAATCCAAATGCATTAATGCAATGCAAACCAACAAGGGCAAAGATCTTACAAAAGTCTATAGATACAGCAATACCACAATGGCATCATCAACCAGACAGTGAAACTCAGAACAACAAAGACTAAACAGTCCATACGTGTCAACCGGCAGCATGCAAAGTCGACAAGTATTTCGTGTACGAATGCACATCTGGATGCATGAATAATCCTCAGTGGCAAACGAAGTTCAAATGAACAGACCCTGTAATATAAAGATGGAGCATTGCATATTTATACCAGATAACACAAATGCACCAAGGATGCACCAGTGAACCAGAACCAACACTAAATACAAGTATACATGTATGTACATATAAAATATATGCAGCAGTAACCCAAGTCAAGCAAAAAAACCAAAACTTCATGTCGCGTACCGAAATTTTCGACTTTCGAAAATTCGACATCGATACTCACTTTATCGACTGCCGAGCAATCGAGTGCCGGAAATTCCAATAGTGAGGGTTTTAAATAGAAGAAATAGAAGAAAAAGAGAAGAAGAAAGAAGAAAAGAGTAGAAAGAGAGAAGAACAACAGAACAACATCAGATACATAAAACAATTTCAGAATCTTACACATCGCAGCGGAACAATATATAATAGATAACACTAGTCTTTTAAAACAAAGAACTATATCAGTTTATACATACATCAATCAAAGTCATATACAACAATGGACAGTTATATAACTTGTCCTCATACAGAATACACAGCGGAATAATACAAAAATATAGGTGATACGTTTCGCCATCCAGCTTGCTTCCAAAGCTCCAGAATATCCAGAATATCCTGATAACACAACTCTAGTCTGCCCGTGTGGAAATTGGTGGGCACCCAGAGTTTAGAAGGGAAACAATAAACTCCGAGTCAGTCATGGTGACTGGTGTGAGATCGTAAAACAGTTATTTATCTTTAAAATAAACAACAGAAAAATTTTAAAGTCAATTCGCAATGCTTTTGGAAAATGAAACTACCATAAGACCTCCCACCACACACACAATGCAAACGCAGAATTGGAGGAGATTTCTTCTTATGATAGTCAAAGATGCTTACTACGCAAAATCAAATTCTTTTTGATATTATTATTAGTGCATAGTGTAGGAAACATTTCGAAAGTAGAATATAAATCTTAGCCAGCATAGGAATTCCGCACTTATGCCTACTATAGCTACTATGTTCAATAGCAGGTTACCGCCACATTCCATAGCAGGTAATACAACTAAAACCGTACACGTCGCGTATTGTTTCTTTGGATTTCCAACAAATGGTCAGGCTAAGGAACTTCCTATCCACGATGGGTACGTCCCTGGAATAGACGACCCGAGAAATAACCTAACATTACGGTTAGATCTCTGCCAACACAAGGCCGGGTTACCTCTGCAAAAGTAGGTAACTACTGACACGCGTATGCCATCCCCCGATCGTAACCGATCTTCCCGAGGATCCCCGATTTCCAACAAACCACATAGTAAAAATGCAGCAACCACATAGGTTAAGTATCTGGGCTCCATACCATGATACCACCTCTATCCAGAAGGAATGACATACACTAAGGGGCGCTACTCCCTAGAACCTTGCCGCATCCTTCCTGTTTCGACCATTTCCGGGGTGTGAGGCTCGACGAAGTCTCATCCACAAAGCTACGCTTTCTACAAAGCCATGCTTCGGGTCAACAAATGATCAACCTATGATCACAAAGATATAAGATCAAACAAATGATCATATCGTAAATGATCAAACACTGATCATTTCACAGCAACACTTAGTATGCCACGTTACCAAATTGGGAGTATATCGCTGATAAATTTCAACTACATAACCTCTGAGCTCGTACGTCTCAAAGAAGGGTGTTAAGCTAAGAGAATAAATTCTCCGCCACCAATAGAAATGTATTTGAAAGAAATCAGCTTTATATCTCAAATTGTAACGTCAGACACACAATCCATACAAGTCTGTTCCGGGATCGAACATAACCGAAGGCACTTCTCACGAAGCCCTTGCAATTCCGGATAATTTCTAATCACGTCCGGACTTTCCGTCACTAAGGGTGATAAAACCTCTAAACCGGAGATCAGCCGATGTAGAGTAACTCGACGGTAATCCTTCCGTTTTCAAAAATATCCGGTCTTCAACACCGGTCTTCGAATGCAATTCATAACGACGTATCACATATTCGGAATGGGTTATACGACCCCATGGTCCTTTCCCGGCTAACCCGAATAGTGAGCGCTTATTCAAAAATAAGTGTGGCATTCAAATTCATCCAATTCACAACAAATACCTATTTAAAGGTAAATATTGATAGTCGGTTATTTAACTATCAATAAAGATGCGCAACATCATCAGATTCCAAATAATTTTCCAAATTATTTATCTTCCAAAATATCTTTACTAGATATTAAATTTCCACACTTAACTATTTGAAAACAATTTTCAAATATTCACTTTTCAATTTATCTTTAAAGATAAAATCTCAAAACAGTTCATTTCATATTGGAAAAGCATTTCCATACTTATTTAAAAATAAGTAATTCACAAATCTATTTATTTTCAACATTTGAAAATATTCAATATACTTAAATCAAAATTAAGTATATATTTCATTCTTTAAGGAAATCATTTACTTTGACAACATTTATTTGAGTCAAAACGAATGTTACGTAAAACATCGTTACGACGACTCAAAATCACTAGTATAGGGATTCGAAATTAAGATAAATATTTAAATCACAATACTAGATAAAAACATTTCCTTTCGGAAATCATTTACTATAACAACAGTGTTATAGTCCACCATTTCCTTATTTTTCGAAAATGTCTATTTCAACAATAAAATGTTGAAATCTAGGGTTTCGATATTTCTCACATTTTAAAAACATCTTTAAAATGTTTAACTTCATTTTTAATATCACTTCTTCAAAAATAAATCCATTTTATTTAACAATATATTCACTGTCCAAAATCGTGAATATAATTCACTTAACCCAATTTCAATCATCTCTACACATTTTATTTCAATAATAATTCGCTATCTAGAATCTCGAATATATCTCCTTTAATAACCCTCTATATTTAATTTATCAAATTCAATTGATTTCGAATTTATAAAACAACGTTTATAAATCCTATTTCTATTTTCTAACAACTTCAATTTAATAAATCTCCTTTATTAACAATTCGATTTATAAATCTTCTTTAATGACCTATTCAATTTATAACTCAATGTATATACCAAAGGTCCATCTTATAAGTTAATAACTTACAATTCATTTATTTTAAAAGAAATCATTCTTTTAAACTTCACAAAATCTAAAACTTTCAGATTCCATTAACTTATGAAATCTCATTTACTCTTCATTTTAACACTTATAGAAACTTGTCTTATAATCCCAATTTTCAAATTTATAAATATCCATTTTTATACATCCTTTAAATAAACCGTTTATAATACTTTAGAAATCCCAATTTAAACCATTTCATACATTTCTTAACTTTTATTTCATAAATCACACTTTGATTTTATTTCCCAAAAATCTTAACTTTTATAACTTTAAAATTTTAGACGTTTATTTATTTAAAATAAATCAATTCAACAATTCAATAAACGTCTACTTTCAAAAATTACTTTAAAATCCTTTTAAAGTAAAAGTCGTTATTTTTAAAGTTCAAAACTTGAATCCGATGATGCAACAGCATCAATTAGTCAATCATAACATTCAATATCATATATCAATATGATAACAGAATATACATCAATATCTGTAAATAAATAACTACTGGTGAGGAATCCAGTTGGATCCCTCCAACCTGTTTCCCTGCATCCACAGACGTTAGCACAATACCAATTCCACTTCGAGGTGGAATATCGCGGTATATGGGTTTTATAAAAATAATCCGCTTACTAACGGCGCAATAGGGTCTCATCCGCTATACGAGGCGGGAAATCATCAATCCAATATATACATATGCCAATATGTATATATTGCTATATATATATATAGATATATCCTACTATATCTAATATCACATCCAATATAGCAATCAAATCAAGCAATAAATAACTGAAAATTCCACTTTCATTTTTGAGTGAGAAAAATCTCACCTTAGCTTTTTATTTTGCATTCCATTTTCCATTCCAGATTGTTTTCTTTGCAATTTTTACCTTGTATAAATAAATTTATACAATTCATTAATATTTGAATTCACTAACCAATAAATCAATAAATTTTGATTTCCAACTAACGTCTTAATTAAGTAATTATTTAAATTAAAAGTCAAATTTCTTTTAATATCCAAAATAAACTTACTGTTAATGTTTGATAACTAAATAAATAAACAATTTACCTAAATTAAATTAAAGTTCACTTAATCTCATATTCTAAAATACTGAAATTTAAAAGCAAAAACTAAATTTATTTAACTCAAATTTTATATTTAAAACCAAATTCCCTTTATATAAATTTCCTTTAGTAATTTAAATAATTTTTTAGATAATCAATTAAACGATACACTTATACTCTATCTTCTGTAAATAATCAAACATTTTCACTTAAACTAAATTAATACAAAAACAGTTACCTCACTCGAGCATCGCAGTTGACTGAGGAACCCACGGCGAACTAGCATCACAACACAACTGTCGACATGCCCCTCGCGACTTCCCAGCTCGACTCCCACGGTGCCGCTTCATGCCAATGCCGCCGCCTGCCCTCGCGAGCGCGACGTTGCCTACGCGATTTCCTACTGCTCGATCGCCTGCCCTAGCTCACGACCCATCGCCTGAACGCCACCCAGAGTTTATCGCCAGTCAGACTCGCGACACCCAAATCAAGATTGAATCGCGCGCCTCTAATCGCGATCCCCCTCCAACCAATCACCTGCTCGACTTCGCCATGTTGTTCAAATTCGCGACCGCCAGTCAGTTTTCGAGCACGCGAAACCCTACACGAGCCACCGCCATTGCGACCCTCGCGAACGCTTCCACGCCTCAGCGCTGATTCCAGTTGCCATGCGTGTGCGAGCACTACCAGCTCGAGCTCGAGCTCCCTGGATTCGCGACTAAATTTTGAAGAGGAACGAGATTAAATGGGTTTCGATTGAATTCAAAAATGAAGAGGAAGCCATTATTTGTTTTGATTTTATAACGAATGAATTTGAAAGAGGGGAAACGAACGAGATTTGTTAACTATTTGCTCGGCCATAAATTGATTTCGAACGAAAGTTGTTTTCGTTTTGAATCCGTTGAACAGAGTGGTATTTACAAAGGGAAGAAGGGATGCTTCGCACGATCAGCTTCGTGATTTTCGGCGTAGATTTAGGGAGATGACGTGCTGAGATTTGACTTAATTTTTAAGTTTTAAATTTAAATTGAATTTCATTTTATTCAACGCGTTTGTCTATCGTGTGCTCACATAACAACTCTGAAAAATACGAAATTTGAAATCCGGTAATAATTCAACATTACGGACCCAATGGAACTGGTTTCGTCGAATTCCGAGACTGCGCCTCGGACGGCTATTTTTAAATATCGATTCGAACAATATAATTTCAAAACTAAACGAAACACTTTGAAATACAATTCTGAAGCTTCTATTATCTTCAGTATTATCATTACGAACCAAATTCAAAGTTTTATCGGGGATTTAAATTAAATCATCGTTCAAATATTTAAAATTAATTAAATATTCTCAATTTAACTTGTTCAAAATTCTGGGTTGTTACACTTCAAATATAACAAATATAGCCTCTATATGAAGGTTTGAAACAATTGGAACCAGAGGCAACTCACGATACCAACGAACAAGTCAAAGTTTTCAGAAAGCAATTGTGAACTGCCTCGATTGAGGTTTCATAACATTGAAAATATAATACCAAGCTCAAATAAATTCAAGTGCAGGCAATACAAATTCGAACCTACATATATACAAGACTCAAGTCAGTGCACATGATCTGGCAACCAAATATACAAGATCAATGGCAAAGACAAGCAACCTGGTATCGAGTCCAACTACCAACAAAAATAAATGGACCAAGTCAAAGCCAGTTCCAAAATCAAGTGAAAACAATATAGCAATGAACTCGACCAGTTCAAAATGAAACAACAGGAATAATTCCCAGAAAAGCAAAGCACACATCTACTACAATAATAAACAGAGCTGACAGCAAGAATATGAATGTAAGTGATAATGTGTACATATGAATGCCATCAGATGTATAAAGTCCAAATGCAACTAACAAGCACAGCAAGGCCAAATATACAACAACAAAGTCCAAGACCCGTGAATCGCTATGATCGACCAGGCAGCAACCAAAGCAATGCATCATGACTCAATAAACAAAACTGACACACATTGGAGTGTCATATACAAATCAAGACCGAAGTTCTCTGTGCAACATCAAAGAATTAACCAAAGTCGAATGAAAGCACTTCGTCAAAATCAAGTTAAAGCCGAGGCCAACATTATCACAAGCTAAAGCGACCGAAGTCAAAGACGAATTCAAACAAGCAAGACAGAGGCTAAATTTCAAAAACCAACTTCGATAAACAAAAGTATTAAGTTCAAATTGAAATGGTCAGAAACAATAACAAAGCAATGGTGATAGCTGACGATAATACGAAGTTATGAAATCACATTCACTCAACCACGTAACCGAAGTCAGATGGAAGTCGAGCAGTGGCGTTCACGAGATAAGGCAGTGCCGTGAATACCAGAAAAACAAGAAATCAACAACATCTAAACGAGTTTACCAAAAACGAACAATATCAAGAGCCGAAGCCACTTTTAAAATGTCGAAGACATTATCAAATCAAAGCAGTAAGCAATAGACAGAGAACGAAATCAACACTGTGATGGCCAAGGCGAAAAGAGTGAACAAACCAGAAATCAACCCCAATATTAAAATGAAATCGAATAGCCAAGAAAACCAAACATCTGAAGTATGAATTAGATGTGAGTAAACTCACCATTTATGACGACCAAGCAAAATGCGATCCATCTCTCGATCGAGCAAGTCGAAATCACGGCACCACGAAATCGACGAAGCCCTAATTTGCCAAGACGAGAACAAAGCCGCCATTTTTTTTCTTTTTCGTTTATTTAGGGTTTTGCGAATCGAATGAATAAAATGAGAAAGAGGAACGGTCTCTGGCTCGATACAACGCAACACCCAAACAAAGGAACGTGTGCCAAATAAAATAAAAGAAGATATTTATCTAAAGCCCTAAACTCTTAAACAATTTTATTTTTTTGGAACGAATTGCAACCCGAATCAAAACTCCTAACAGCAATTATCTGCCAACATTAATCGTTTAACAACGATAATTAATTATAAAACCCCAGGGTTGTTACAACATTCCAGAATGAAGTAGGATGGCTTGGCGAACGATTCTGTATAAGGTATTATCGTAGCCCTGACTCCCTCAATCGGCTTGATGTGATTAAACAGGAGCTATACCGGGCCAAGTGAGGTCGCACCTCCGATCGGACAGGCTTCTTCGATACCATATTATGACTTTGTGATTGATTTGGTGGCCGTCTCTCGATTTGATTATGGGGGTGTGTTCCTTGGTAGACGGTAGTAGCTGCTATGCGTTACCACCAGTCCGGCAGTGAAAATGGTAGAATCCTACCCTGGCATTGCCTCGCGTGTCTTGTCACATGCGTTATCGTGCCCATTACGAGTTTGGTTTGTGTCGTACCTATGGAGTGCTCTCTGATAGCCCACCAGTTTATGGTGGAGTTTACATTACTGTATAGACTATGTCATTTATATAAAATGTGTTAAGGGGGATATGGGTAACGCCCTAACGCTATTTTAATATTTTACTTTACTGTAGACATATTATAATAACTTATTGTACTACATATGTAGATAGTTTAACGGATCCTTCGGAGATGGAAATCCAGAACATCTCTTAAGTTATTGCACTCACATTAGACACTGGATAGGAGATGTTAAACCCCGTAAACATCTCCGACACCGATGCACTCATATTTATTTACTGTTGATTTAACTTACATAAGATCTTTTAGTTTTGACTTGAGTTTTTTGTCTTTTCAATTCGCTCGGGTCAGTCTGGGATTTTTAGTGTATCGAAGACTGCTTTTCTGGAGGACGAAGACGAAGATTTAGTACTATTATTAATTATTATATTTATTCCACTGCATCATGTTATTCCGCTGCATTATTTATTTATTCCTGCTATATGTACTCTGATTTTGTATTGTAAAATGTAATCAAATATTATTTCTAAAACAGCTTCATGAACTGTTTATTTAATTATTATATTTTGTCATTCCACTGTGAGATTCTATGTTTTGTTTTCTTTCTCTATCTTTCTTATTCACCCCCTAACAATCCTCCCTTTTGAATGGTTTGAGTTTAACATGTGTGGTTTATTGTCGATTTAAACCTTCCAAAAAGGTCGGTCGTAACATGGTATCAAATACTTTATATAATAATATAGTGTTGTATTTGATATATTTATATGAAAATCTCAAAATACTCTACTATAAAAGCATATCAAACCAAATCAGGAGGTTTCTCCCAATAACAAGGCAACTAGGTCCTAGCCTTCATAAGATAAATAAAAAAAGTATATCTCTCTGCCCCAGAGTAGGCTATACTAAGGGTTACCAAACCCTTCGCCCACTTTTAAATTATGATTTACCCGAACCATCAGTTACATAACAAATCATTTTGTTTCCCGAAGTGACAAATCATTTTGCACTAATATTTACAAATACTTTCAAACACGGTAGTATTTATTTCCACAAAATCTTTGGAAAGCCTTTTTAAAATCATAGAGGGTTTAGTCCTTGAAATCCTCTTTATTTATAAAATACATTTTATAAACCATTTCTATATAAATCTCTTTTATATAAAATCACTTCAAAAATATTAATTTCCAAATATTATGTAAACAGTTTCATATAAAATCACTTCAAAATATTTACTTTCAAATATTTTTATTTCTTTTCCAAGAAATCATTTTGTTTAAAAGATAAAAATCTTTAAAATTATAATAAATATCTTTTATTATAACAATTACTTAATCAAAACATTTCATCAAACACCTTATAGTCAAACGGTGAAATTCTAATCATAAAGTATTCGTATCTACCCAACCTATGCATACAGAAATTAATTGCTCATAAACTGGCCAAGCCCAATTCAAACAACCAAACAAACAATAATAACAAACACATTATTATTAAAAATTAACAATCAATGGCTAACACATCATTTAATGAATATTAATTAATCCACATATTAATTCAATGTCAAAAATATTCTTTTTACCTTGCAATCAAAGATTGAGGATTTATTCTGCTCAATAGATTTCATCAATTAAGTATAATAATTTAACCACAATTAAATGTAATTAAATTTAACTGCTAATATTTTATACTTCTCTAAAATTGTCAAATAACTATACTAGTCTGTTCTATTTGTCTATAAGAATCTTGTGTCGAAGACCGTGGGTTAAATGGACTTCGTATAGATAAGTAATTCATTTTTAAAGTTAAATTTTTTAAACTAGACTAATTAAATAAACTAATTAACTAATAAATAAACTAAATTTAATCAACTTTCTCACCCAAGGCCCATAGCTAAACAAACCTCCCTCATCACATGCAAATGAAAACATTTAGGTGGAAACCAAAAATAATCAACCGTAACTCCAACTTCTATTTTTCCTATGCTCCAGGCTTCTCCATTCTTCATGCCACACACGCATGCAACATGGGATCCAAAGTACACTCCTCCGCCCAAGGTCCAAAACATCAAACCTGCACCCATCAGTCCAACATACATGCGAGCCTCCCTTCCCTTTTTCTTCCTCTATGCGTGAAAAATATAGTGTACATAATATTTTTGTTTGCATGCGTGTCAATAGTTTTCCTTCCTCCATGCTTGCTATTCATTTACATGAAAATAGAAGAAAGTGTGTATAATATTCTATGCATGCTCCTCCTTCCAATAAACGTGTACATATATTTTCATTGTGTTCATATTTTCATTTGCTGTAACAATCGCCTTTTCGACCCCCAAACGTCAACACTAATACATTCACGGTATTCACATGTCGAGTACCCAAGTGCCAGAAAGGCAAACGTTATGGTAAAAGAAAACGAAGAAAAGAAAATGAACAAGAAAGAGGAGAACCAAAACATCAGAATCTCAAAATGGAACGATAACATATAATATCAAAATGATCTTTTACAAAGGAAACCGTATGTATACAATAATCAGAGCAAGCTAACCTATCATCAGCCTAGATAGTTATTACAGTCTGTCCTTGAAATGCTAATATATAAACAAAGTAGTGCAGTAGAAATATAAACTATGGCTGGTAATCATCTAGCTCTTCTCCAATAGCTCCAATGAACTTTAATGAAATCTGAAAACATACACGGGGCTGACTCGAGCATTATAAGAAAATATCACCCGGATCAGTCTGGCAAACAAGCATGAGAAACTCAAGTCATATGATATTTAATTTTATGAAACCTTTCAAAATAAAGGTATTTTGTAAGACCATACTGTAAATAAACAGGGATGGGTTTTTATCGTACAATAACCAAAACATTTCTATATAAAATCCAATGATATTATAATAATGTCTATAGTTGAAAATAAATAAATAAAATTAGCCGTGTTGTGAGTGAGTGTACAACACACCAATTAGAAGTATACAAATCAAACCACTAAGGCACATTCGCTAATTGTGTAGGATTCCACGGAGACGCCCTCATTGCTATAAGGCGGATCTTCTACACAAGGATCAGAGATATCCTTCCAAGCAGCATACATCCCCAGTGATATACCATAGGAAATACATTGCTGGCCAAACTAGTCGAGTGCACCGCTTCCGCATGCATATATGTAAGTACCTCTAGGAAGGTCGTCGCATGCACCCTCATGGGTTGCTACCACTATGGCTATGCATCCTATCTCTAGTTTTAGTCAATACCAATGATGAGGCTACCATCTGCATCTTCACACGAGTTTTCAACCAAAATCGATCAAATAATGAATCCCACATGGATTCTCATACCTCGACGAGTCTAGGAACCACACATGGGATCCAACATCTAAAATATATCTTGGAACTCCTCTATTGAACACATATATGGTTGTTGGAGTGGTTGTCGTACGAGTCACCTCTTATAAGTACACGCTCCCAGCTACCGGATGTTCCAAAAACCAATCGACGATTTTTCGGAATGCTCAATACCGGTTCTTTTGGAAATAAACAGACATACATAAGAGCAGAGATCACCTCCTAACTATTTAAGTGGACGGATTTCTTTATCATTGTCCTAGAAGAGCCAATGGGTTTATATGTAGTATAGCATCACTGCAGATAACTATACCATATAATTTTTGTGTTTCTTCTAGATATTTCCAAAGTTAAAACACTTTTGTGTTAAGTAGGGAATATTTCCATACCACCAATATTAAGAAGGATTACATATTTAGGCCAAGGTTTGATAGTTAGTTATTTAACTATCAAATAAAAATAAATAATCAAAACATAAGTTTAATTTCATAAGAATTCAAGCACCATTAACCTATAATCACGATCGGGTCATATAAACAACTTTAAATCCTTTTTTAATTAATTTATCCTTATTAATTAAAAACCTTTTTTTCATACACCTTTATATCTAATAAGACTTCTTTCATTAGTCAAAACTTTCTTTATTAATTAATACTACTTTTATTAATTAAAACTCCCTTTATATACTTGTATATATTTTTAATTATTAACTTATACTTTTTTCAATACTTAAAAAGTATTCATATACTTATTCCAACGGTATAAGTATATTCACATACTTAACAAGTTTTACTTACTTTAAAATATAATCAAAGAGATTAAAAAAATACTACAAAAACATTGTTATAATAAACTCCTTTTCTTTTATAAATTAAACATATAACCTTTTCGATCTTTTTATAAAAGATTCCAATAATTGTTATTATCTTTAAAATTCCTTTATTAAAGATCTAAATATATTTATAATATTTCTTTCAAAATATAATTCAAGAGTTTGAAAACTGATGTTGCTAAAACATTGCTTGCTACAAACCCAAAACAATATTATTACATCATTACCTTTAAACATTTACTTTAAAGATTAAAGCATGTCCAAACTTATTAGCTAAGATAACACACTTTTAGTTGATTTAACAAAAAAATTTATTTTAACTTAAGTGTTAAAATCCAAATTTCCTTTTTTTACATTTATAAAATAATTAATTTAATATTTAAAACTTATATATATAGAAATATCTATAAAATACTTATTAATATGTTAAAACACTTTTAAACTACTTATAATATATGATAATTGTTTATATAGAATATTATGTAAAAATAAGAAACTTCGAAATAAATAGAAAAACAAGTTATATTTTAAAAGCTACTTAGTTTAAGAATTCATAGTTAATTATTAAAAGTATATTTAAACTTGAAACCAATTTTAAAACACTCTAATATAAGTTAGAAAATAACCCTAAAAAGAGTTGAGAAAAATACTAAATTTAAATATCATTTTTAAATGATTTATGTTAACAAGAAAACTTGTCAACACCCAAAAATAGAATCAATGATGCAAGAATGTCATTCTAAGCTTCTTTGGATTGAGTGGTATAGGTTAGGATTTTGTTTCTTTCTTTTATTAAACTTTCGAATAGGTCTATGTAGTGAAAACTCTTCCTTGTCCGACCTTTCGACCCAGTCAAAACACATATCCCTTGTTTTTAAGTCCTTTGAGCTTGTTGAAATTGTTTGGTTTTCCCTTCGAACTCTCCTTTCGAATTGGTTGTGAAACTCTAAAGGTTAGCGCTAAGGATTCAAGGTTATGATTTGGCTGGGCAGATTTCGACTCCGTTGAAAGCTGGTATTCTTGATGGGTTGGGTTCAATCCTGAAATCTAAGGGAAAACAAGCTTAGGTTAAGGTTTTGACTCCCTAAAAAGTGAGTGTTTGGTGAGTAGTGGTTTAGAGCTAAGGACTTAAGTGTATTGGTAAGTGAGAGGTTTTGACTCTATCGAAAGGTATCCTTTTGACTCGGTTGATTTAAGCAAAACACAATTAAATCAAATAATTTCACAAAAGAGTTGCATAATCTCATATATCAAAATCCAGCCTTTATTGAACTAATGATGTCTAATCTAATTAATTTCCCCTAATTTGATTTCCTAAATTAGGATTTATAAGTTTACAAGTTTTAGAAAGTATAAGAGAAGAATGAATGAATTCGGATCCCCTAAACCAGAACCCTAGGGTCTTATTTATAGATGCGGGTTGGCACCTTTCGACTCAGAGCTTTCGACCTGGTCGAAAGGTGGCTTTATATAACTTTCGTCTCCTTTGACACTTGCACATCCCTCTACAATGCTTTCGATTGAGTTTGAATGCTTCCATCTTCATCGAAAGGGGTAGACGCGTCCTTTCCTTTGTATTACTTTGTTGTTGCAAGTGTGTAGGAGTAAGAGTTTTCGACTATGTCGACAGGTTGTTTTCTGGAGTTTCAAAGGTGTTGATGGTTTCGACGTAGTACGTAGCTTTCGAATGCATGCTTGCGACTTGATACGGAACCTTCCCTGGATGTTAAAGGCTTCGACCGGTTCGAAAGGCTTGATTATGCTTTCGAAAGGGTTGTTCTAATCAAGGCATCTTTTTGAGTAGTTTGAGTGAAGGCGAAACCTTTGGTTTCGAAAGGTCCGGCGCGCATGCTGCCTTCGAAAGGTACTCCTCCTCTTATTAGAACTATTTTGAAAGGTAGACATTGACGCTAAAG
The DNA here is from genome assembly GCA_030737815.1 of Allium fistulosum. NCBI lineage: Eukaryota > Viridiplantae > Streptophyta > Magnoliopsida > Asparagales > Amaryllidaceae > Allium > Allium fistulosum. The sequence goes on from CM060902.1 coordinate 1,534,924,431, forward strand.
GGAGCTTTCGACCACATTGACCCCTTCAAAAGCTTGTAACACATCTGGCTTTTGGTTGTAGCATCCTTTCGACTCATTCAAAAGGTTTTGTTGGTGCTGTCATCTCTTGTTCCTTTTTTTTATAACTATTTTGGTTTCGACAAGGTTGAAGTAGGAATTTCTGGTAACATTTGCTGCCACCCCTCCCCCTCCCTAAAGGGACGCTCTTGACTTTCCAAGTCAACTCGTTCGAAACCTATTACACTTCCTGCCTTTTCACATTCATGCGCAAATCCTGGTCGTTCATTTAAATTTGCTCGTATGGTTTTCCATCCATGCCGACTTTTTTTATAAAGCCTCTTCTTCCCCTCTTTCACTTATCTGAAATTAAAAGAAATTTACAGCAAGAATCAAAGTTTTCAAATTCTCGAATAATTCCTATTTCCAACAGTAGAAATTCAAATTCAAAGTAAGTTTTAATTATCTTGCTTTTCAAATTTATTTTTCACGATGAATTTCTACTGCTTTGATTTAATAAAAATCATCTAGGTTTTTATTTGCCTGAAAGCATTCTATATTTTATTTCATGACTTGCTTCGATATATTTCTCGTTAATATTCATTCTAAGCTTATCTGATTTGGATTTTATTGTTATTATCATTTTAGTTTGGATTTTTATTTCAAATACTCTACAATTTTGAATGGTAAATTCGCGCTTAAATCCATCTTGTTATTGATTTTTGATTGATTTTTTTGAATTTCTGGATTAAAACTTGAATTTGGGGAAGAAGGAGATTTCTAGCTACTTCGCAGAGAAGTTTTAAGCTGTACAAACAAAAATTTTGCGCTACAATTTTTCCTTTCTACCCCTTCGAAAGGGATTAAGGCGACAACTTTTGTTTTGCTTTTCAACCTCTTTCGATAGGGTCGAAAGGTAGTCTAACACCTCATTCAATTGACCTCTTCGAAAGGTTGTGTAGTTAATAGGAAGTAGACCTCTTCGAAAGCAGAATTATACTTTAGCATATTTTGATACCTTTCGAAGAAGTTAGCTAGTGTGTCTAACTTAGTAATTATCTAACACACACTTTCGAAAGCATATCCTTTAGTACATACTTACTTTCAACCTTTTTAGGAAACGTGTGAAGTTAGAGATACATATATTTTATAAACTGGATTGAAGAAAGCATAATTTGTATAAGTTGTAAATCAAATCAAACGTTCCGACTTAGTCGAATCCTACTGTATTGATTTGAATTTTATTGTTGGTATGCTTTCGAAACCATGTTCCCCTTTTCGACTCTGTCGAAACCTTTCGTAACTAATTGAGCTTCGATCATCATCTCTTACCAACTTCATCGAAATGTCCCAAGTCTTTTATTTTTATCAATATGATTTAACTCAAAGCCTTTCGACTTAATTGGCATATAAGGTTTCGACAGCATTTATATTCCCTTAGAAAAATTAAGTTCATAGCTTTCGACACTGTCAAAAGGTTCTTTGCCTTGTTTATTGAATGTTGGTAGCGTATATTTTATTAACATTTGTTGTGTAGGTTTCAACTACTTCTTTCAATGATAAAATTTTCCTTGAGCTTTCGACATTGTTGAAGGAACCTTGTTGGGAGTCAACTTCTATTTCCCCTTTCGACTCTGTCGAAAGCTCAATAAACTTCATTTTTCTAACTTTAACATTCTTTCAAGAATATGAAATTTCTTGTTTTTTTTTGATATTCTAATTGTTCTAATAGGTTTCCAATATCTTTGAAAGAATGTTAGTTTCATAACAAACTATAATTTCTAACTGAAATGATTTCAACTGGCAAAATCATGGATTCACCCAAGAAGATTGAAGCCACCTCCAAACATTCCTTAATATCCACCCAGGATGAGGTGGATGTGATTCTCAATGACTTTGGAATTACATGGGTGGAAGCCATTCCCCCTTCTGACAACGACACCATTCACAGCCCTCCTGAAGGGTACTTTGCCAACACAGCAATCCATATTTGGCATGGAGGATTCCTTCCCTTCTCGGACTTCTTATCCAAGTTCTTAACCAATCTGGGTATTGCTCCTATACAACTATCACCTGATGTGTATACCTATCTTCTATCCCTGGAGCTCATGACATTGGAGTCCGGCATTCCCTCTCTTAATGCTGAAGTATTGAATTATCTTGTTCGATTGGTTAAGCTTAGCAATTTGAACAACCAAATCTTCAGAGCCAATCTCTCCAAAAAGCTAATATCTGAGGAGGTGAACAAATTCAGGGACTGGAAACATAGTTCTTCTTTATTTAGTGCTTTCCCAATATTAGTGGGGTTTTCTCTTCTCCCCGCAAGTTGATCTCAGACTTTATTTTTCCATTTAATTATTTTCCTTCGCTAATCTATGCTTCTTCGTCAGGTGCTTCTATTAAAGAACTAAATGAAGAAAATAAGGAAACAGTAAAGTCACTGATCGTTGCTTTAAATAGGATTGGAAACAGACTAACTATGTTGAACCCCTCCAATTTACGAAAGCATTCTCTTCTGCTAGCTGGTTAGAGGGTACTTGGCCAACCTCCTCTCATCCAACATACATCTCGGAGCAAGCGCTTCCTTTCTTTGGGTGACCCAAAGAACTTCTCCTCGATGTCTCCAATTTGTCCTGATCACTCTGGTAGGCTTAAATGTAGTGATTGTAGTTTGTTGCTGCATTACTTCTCAAATTACTTTACTGACTTATCATTTTTTGAATTTTCTGCAGCTGCTCCTCAGGTTGAACAAGCTACAAGTGATCCGGCTCTCCCTACTTCTACTTCTCATGCGCCATCTTTGTCCTACTCCATTGCTAGGTCAAAGATGGCTGCCAAAAGAAAACTGGAAAAAGTGGTCGTGGCAGAACCATCCCCCAAGAAAGCCATGATTGTAGAAGTTCCTGATTTTCCACCACGAGAAGAGGGGGGAGTTTGTAAACATTGATAAATCCTTGGAGAGTCCAACTATCGAAGTTCCTCTTGATCAAGCAAAGAAGACTCCCTCAAAGGTTGACCCCCTCTCTCGCATTGCCATCTCAAGCACTCTTAGTGTGATTGAGAAGATGTAGAAAGATTTATGGACTTTGACCCCTTCCCAAGAGCTAATTCCTTCTAGACCTTCATCTCCTACGCCCTCAAGCAATTTTGAAAAGATAGTCCAATCTATCTTGAATTCTTCATCTTTTGCCTCTATTCACCCGCCTTCCTCTGTTTCTAATCCGACGGGTCATTAATTGTCCCTTATAGACAATAACTCTTGGTACGTTTCACTTTACTTAACTTTATTGCTACTTTTTTCCTTAAGTTTTTGACTTATGTTGTACTTTTTCTTTCAGATTTCCAAGAGTTGACTCTCATTGTATGAAAACACGTCAAAATCCTTCGTTGAATCGTCTAAGCTCCAAGGAGAAATTTCACACTTAAACAGTCAAGTTTTCTCCCTATTCGCGGAGAAAAATGAGGCTATGATATAGTTAGAGCGATTGAGGGCTTCTCTTACCTAATCAGAATATGTTATTTCTGAAGAGAGGAAAGCTCATCAACTCCTTGCCCATGAAAATTTGGAATTGAAAATGGCCCTTAAAGAATCTGAAGATGAAAAAGCTCGTATAGCAGTAAAACAATCTTCTTTGGAGAAAAAGCTAAAGAGAAATAAAGACTCTCTAAAGTCAGCTATCAGTGTTATTTCTGATGCGAAGCGGTGGGTATCTCGATTCCTTGATACTTCTTTGGAAGACATTATTGTCAATTCTTTTAAAGATTCTATGATGCTCGCTTATGCCAATGTTGATAAATGCCCTAAATTGAGCTTTCCCTCACTCGACCCTGCTCTTGTCAATAGCGTTATGGACAAAATTAAAAAGATGGAGCAAGGGGTTGAAGTCGTTGAAAGAGAGGAGATCGATGCCTCTAAAATTCTATCTTTTGAAGTCCCTTCCTTCTAAATTGACTCCGACTCCGAAGATAAAATGACAAAGATGAAGTCATCGAGGAAGAGGGTGGCAACGATGATGACGACGACGACGACGATGTAAATCGAGGTCAAGGTTCAGGTGGCGACAGGGGTGGTCACACTATTGCTCTTGAAAAAGATGGTGATGACAACACAAGGACTTCTGAAAAGGTCAATCCTGATCCATCTTTTCATGAAGCAATCCCTTCCGAACCCCCTGTGCCTTCTGACTCTCAGGAGAAGCCCGCTTGCATTAGTGTGGAAGAATCGAGGGAGAAAAAGCAGGTCTTTCAAGCGTCTATTCCCGTTTCTCAGGTATGTGATTCTTTTTTTAAAGAGCTTTCACTTCCAAGATGGTAATAGTCTAAATCCTTTATTTTAGATAAGGAGGAAACCCGTTCACCCCTATAAAACCAATCTTGAAAGAAAACAAGTGGAAATAAATAGTTTGTATAAGGAGTTAGATAAACAGCTGAAAGAACACAATATTCTTTCTAACAAATATCATAGGCTTAACAGAAGTGCGACTGCGTTAGCATCCTTCAGACATCAAGAAGCTGCCCCACGACCGAGGAGGACGCGCCTTCGATATGATGGCCTTTTAAAAGAGAATCGGGAGTTGATTATGCTTTTTCGGATGTTGATTGAGGAGAGAAACATTTGGGTAGACTTCCTATACAAAGCTTATTATAGACACCCAACTGTAGATTTCTCATACTTAGGTGATTTTTCTGGGGGTCTACTTTGGTGCTTACACAAAAGATAGTTGGATGAATTTGGATCTGGCCCGCATCCTGGAGCATGTTGGAACTTACCACGAATCAGATCGATCCCCCAAGAACTACCTCCTAATAAACTCAAATACTATAAAGACAAGTTTATTTCAGAATTATTTACAAAGTCAATTTTGTAAAAACATATGAATAGTCATAATTATGTAATCATATTGATTTGTAAAATTTTGCTTTAATTTTCCTTTTATAGTTACCTGTATTTTATTACATTATCACAGAATAAATGTCCCTTATGCCACTTTGTCTCTAAAGATTATCTAAGCCAGTATTTTAAACTAAGAAGAGATTATCTCGAAAAAGCATCAATTTTGAAATCTTCAAAGTTAGCCAGATATTGCTTTCTTAGAGACTTGAAAAATTTTATATGGAACATCCTCATCTCCGTTTCGATTTTCTCGATGAAGAAAAAGAAAAGCTACTTAAGGAAATCCAGACATATCATACCAAGTTAATATATGGTCATAATAGTCCTCCTATCGGAGAATGAGACTATAGCAAATATCCTTCGGTTATTACTCTAGAAGGACTTAATGTTCCTTTTGACTCAACGGTTATTCTTTCTGTTAATTCATTGAATAAAGTTAGAAATGCAGTTTCTCAACTTTAGATGTAAAACAAATGTCTAATTGTACTTTTTAGTTTCATTTTTTACTTAAGTTGTAATCTTCTATTGTTATAATAAAGAGATGGATCATTCAAGTCTTGACTTTATTTATTTTTTCTTGTTTGTTTAAATAGGAGTTACAGCTATCTACAATGCCACTCTCATTAGATTCAACATCACACTTTATCAATATTAAAGATAGGTTGTTAGCAGATCTTGAAAAGAGGAAGCTCCTTGACGATCCTTTATCCACTCGTTTCCAGGGTAACACCGAAGCACTAAATGGCATAGGAGATTTTTGCTTCAGAAAATAATTGTTAGAAATCTCAATGATCAGATTGCCAATCTAGAGGTGGATGTTAAGGGCAAAAACGAAATGATTTCATCATTAAAGCGTCAAATTAAATCAAATCCATCAATTGATTTTGATGACTAGATGTCTGAACTTTTCCAACAAATAAATGATTTAGAGATGAAATTAAAGGATAGTCAAGCTCAATGCGAATTGTCAGAATTTATTATGCGGAATAATATCTCAAACATCGATTTACTTGTTTCTCCCACTATTTCATCTATTGCAAAATCTACAAGGTCTACTTCCCTTGCTATCCAGAAGTTCCCTACTACGACCAATTCTCCTTCTAGCTCAGACGAGAAGGTAGTGGGAGAGTGGTGCAGGAAAGTTAAATTTGAAATGATAAAGTATTTTGATGAACAGCAAAGAGTAAGATACTCGCAATGCATAAATGAATATGCAGCTAGGATTCAAAAGATTGAATGTGAAAGGTATCTCCTCTTGAAGCACATCGCTGATTTGGAAAGGGAGAATAAAACTCTTAAAGGCGCAAACAAAGCCTTTAATCATGCTTTGAAAACCAACATCGAGGCTATTGATGATGAAGACAAGATGAGGAAGAAAGGGAATAAACTTAAAGAGGTTCTTCGCATTGCTATTCATCACATCGTGGATCCTTTAATTGCCGAGAATCCAAATAAAGTTGTTCAAGATTTATGAACAATTTATATTAATGTAATGTATATATTTATTCTGTATACTTGTAAATAATTTTAGAAATTATGTAAATTATGAAAATTTTGTAAATGTTACCTGGTTTGTAATCCTTCCTTTTAATATTTTTTTGAATCATCTCTTTGATAACTTGTACTATGATTTCTGTATTTGCTGGATCTTTCGATCCTTTTTTCTGTTTTGCTTTCCTTGAAAAACATGAAGTACACAATATTTCTTATCGTTAGCTTGAAATCTATATAGAAGTCTATTCTTGTCATTTGCAGAGATTAACAAAATAATCATGTTAACGTATGAAAAGTGATCCCATAATTGAATATGATTAAATGTCTTGAAAACCATCTTTGGCATAGATGAGAGATAACCAATAATTTAACTTCAACTAAATTATGAGATTATCATAAGTTCGATGGTAGAAAATTATAGATTCGACCAAGGATTTAATTATGGATGTTTAGAAATCCAATTTTTGGAGATAACCAATAGAAAATTGGTAATGATCATATATTAGAAGTCCATTGGCCAAGATCCAGGCATTAATGAATAAATTTTAAAAGTTAGAAGATCTGAAACCCAGATTCGGGTATTTGTGGATGATAACTAGAAGTCCATAATAATAATCTTCTTAATAGAGATCTTTAGCCCAGATTCAGGCATTAACGAGTGAATTCTAGTAAATAGTTATAGCCCCGAAACCCCGATTCGGGCATGACGAAGACCGTAAATTAGAAAACCTGAAACCTAGATTTAGGTATTAATAAGTGAAATCCTGAACTCAATAATGGATGACCCAAAACCCAGATTCAGGTATTAATAAGTGAAATCCTGAACTCAATAATGGGTGATCCGAAACCCAGATTCGGATATTAATAAGTGAAGTTTGGAAATTCTTCTTTGATGATTAGTTGGAGGCTGCAGATTCTTATTTAAGCCTTGTATATAGTTGCTATTTGATCAAATGCTTCTTGAGCTTGGACATCTTAGTCCATCATTTGATATACCGTTTCTCGGGCTCAGACGTCTTAGTCCGTTGTTTGATATGCTGCTTCTCGGGCTTGGACATCTTAGTCCATAGTCTGATATATCGCCTCTTGGGCTTGGACATCTTAGTCCATTGTTGATATGCTGCTTATTGGGCTCGGATGTCTTAGTCCGATGTTTGATGTGCCGCATCTTGGGCTTGGATGTCTTAGTCCATTGTTGTTTGGTGTGCTTGGTTAGCTTATTCTCAAGCTAAAATTAAGGACTTACCCAATCTCCCTCCAAGAGGCGCCTTGACCTGGCTATAGCGTGGCGCGATCAAGGGATTATTCGGTGCCTTGGCCAGGCCATAGCATGGCGGGACCAAGGGCTTACTCCGTCCTTCCTCCAAGAGGCGCGTTGACCTGGCCATAGTGTGGTCCAGTCAAGGGCTTATTCGGTGACTTGGCCAGGCCATTGTGTGGCGGGACTAAGGGATTACTCCGTCCTCCCTCCAGGAGACGCCTTGACCTGGCCATAGCGTTGCGCGGTCAAGGGCTTATCGATGCTTTAACTTGGTCATAGCGTGGCATGGATAAAGGCTTACACTCCTCGCTCCAGGAGGTGCTTTGCCCTGGCCAACTTGGCGCGGACAAAGGCTTTGACCGTTTAAGGTAATGTCCAAGTGAAAGGAATATTTCAATTCCAACCATGTAGATTCTCTTTAGTAAAGTAGTTCTTTATTGATTCCATTTAGGATCTCTTTACAAACCCATTGAGTTTGCCTTGTCTATAAAAGTTAATTATCATTCCTTCGAGCGCTCTACAGCGATTTGTTTCATGACCATTCATCATATGGTAGTGGCAATATGATTCTTCCAAGTTATTTTCATATTTAGGCTTTTTCTTCTGGGATGGCCAATAATAAAATTGAGTTCATCCTTGGTTAGCAAGTAGACATTGTCTATAGATGTTGTTAAGTTGCATTCTTTAGAAAGTCTTGACTTGAAGCTTGTTTCTCGAGGATGGTTTTTGGGTCTTTTATTACTTGGCTCTGGAGTTTCACACTTGACAACTGGTTTTCTTTTTAAAACTCTTTGGAGCTCCAGTGTAGGTAGTGTCCCACTTGTTGCTTGACCCCATTTATGTGCAAAGGCGTTGTAATCAGCTATTATTCTTCCTTTGGTATAATGTTGAATTGTTTCCTCATTTAATCAAACAAGTTGTCACTCCTATTTTTCTTTTCTCCTAAGGCAAAGATTAGGGTGGGGCCAATATGAAAAGGGTTTAAACTCCATTTAACTGGATCATAGGCTTCAACTTTCTTTTTACTTATGATTTTAAAGCCTCCATCCTTAACAGTTGTTCTTCTTGTAGATTCCTATCATTAATTGTTTCATGGTAGAATCCAATCAGATGTGGCTCTGAGGAACCTTGCTCGGATCTTTTGATTTTGCCAATCATGATGAAGTAAAGTCCAAAATGGGTAAGATTGAAATAGAATTAGGTTAGAGAAAAATGGTGTGGAAGTTTAACAAGATCGGAGGTTCAGGCCCTCCTTTTAGCGCCAAAATGTTCATAAGAAAACTTGTCAAAACCCCAAAGTAGAATCAAAGATGCAGGAATGTCCATCTAAGCTTCTTTTGATTGAGTGGTATAGGTTAGGATCTTGTTGCATTATTTTATTAACCTTTCGAATAGGTCTATGTAGTGAAAACTCTTCCTTGTCCGACCTTTCGACCCAGTCGAAACACTTATATCCCTTGTTTTAAGTCCTTTGAGCTTGTTGAAATTGTTTGATTATCCCTTCGAAGCGAATTGGTTGTGAAACTCTAAAGGTTAGTGCTAAGGATTTAAGGTTATGATTTGGCTGGGCAGGTTTCGACTCCGTCGAAAGCTGGTATTCTTGATGGGTTGGATTCAATCCTGAAATCTAAGGGAAAATAAGCTTAGGTTAAGGTTTTGACTCCTTAAAAAGTGAGTGTTTGGTGAGTAGTGGTTTGGAGCTAAGGACTTAAGTGTATTGGTAAGTGAGAGGTTTTGACTCTATCGAAAGGTATCCTTTCGACTCGGTTGATGTAAGTAGAACACAATTGAATCAAGTAATTTCACAAAAGAGTTGCATAATCTCATATATCAAAATCCATCCTTTATTGAACTAATGAAGTACAATCTGATTAATTTCCCCTAATTTGATTTCCATATTAGGGTTTACAAGTTTAAGAAAGTATAAGAGAAGAATGAATGAATTCAGATCCCTTAAACCAGACCCCTAGGGTCTTATTTATAAATGTGGATTGGCACCTTTCGACTCAGAGCTTTTGACCTGGTCGAAAGGTGGCTTTATATACCTTCCATCTTCTTTGACACTTGCGCATCCCTTTACAATGCTTTCAATTGGGTTTGAATGCTTCCATCTTCGTCGAAAGGGGTAGACGCACCTCTTCCTTTGTAATGCTTTGCTGTTGCAAGTGTGTAGGAGTAAGAGCTTTCGACTATGTCGACAGGTTGTTCTCTGGAGTTTCGAAGGTGTTGATGGTTTTGACACAGTAGGTAGCTTCTGAATGCATGCTTGCGACTTGATACAGAACCTTCCTTGGATGTTAAAGGCTTTGATCGGTTCGAAAGGCTTGATTATGCTTTCGAAAGGGTTGTTCTGATCAAGGCATCTTTCTAAGTAGTTTGAATGAAAGCGAAACCTTTGGTTTTGAAAGGTCTGACCTGCATGCTACCTTCGAAAGGTACTCCAAACGTCTTCATGTAGGCAAAAGCATCTGTTTCGAAAGGTAGACATTGACGCGAAAGGGAGCTTTCGACCACATTGACCCTTTCGAAAGCTTGTAACACATCTGGCTTTTGGTTGTAGCATCCCTTCGACACCTTTGAAAGGATTTGTTAATGCGGTCATCTCTTGTTCCTTTTTGCTTTTAACTATTTTGGTTTCGACAAGGTTGAAGTAGGAATTTGTGGTAACAATTTATATCTTCAATTAACAAAGATAGCATTTACAGAAATGTCTGTTACTAGTTTTATCACATTTTTGCTACAACTTTGTGTCTAGTTTTCAATACCTTAACAATTGATTTCAGATCCATTTTTTTTATAATAGTTAGTATACTTTAGGTACTTGAAAACCATGTAGAAAATTCACAAAGAATATCTTTTAATTATTTTAGAGAAATTTCCAAAAATAGGGTATTTTCGGAGTGCTTATATAGCGACTATTTCGCTATAACTTTTTCCCCTTCGTTCAACTAGCTATTAAATAATTTAAGTTTCAAAACTTTCCCAATAAGAAAAATATATTATTAACTTGCTAAAAAGGTAAGAAAACCCTAAGAATGTTTCTACAAAAATCAAAGTTATTTTTCAAAAACAAGTTATTTAAAAGTGTCGATGTAGCAACCTTTTTACTTTAATCCTTTACAACTTTGATTTGCTTTTTCTTTAACTTTTCAATTCATATCCTTTTCTTTTCAAAACACTTATAGAAGTTTATAAACTAACTAAAACAAGTTATACCAAAATATTTTCATAAATCAACACTTTACACAAATTAAAGTTAAGGGATCTCAAAGTCGTTTATAACGACTATCGCTATACGGACAATTCCGTATTTAATTCAATATTTAGTGTTATTCCATTTTATACATATACATGATTCTTATCAAATAATATTACTATTAAACATGTATTAACATATATACAAATAAACATGTCCATTTTAAACATTCGAATGTACTAAATTTAATCTACACATTTCAAAGGTTTATAAGGCAACTACTTTAACAAATTACATACTTTTAAAGCATATAATCAAGGGTCATAACTTTAAATAGTTAGTGTATATTATCATAAATATACCAAGCAATATTAACATGTTTATTCAACATGTAATTATAAATTTATAAATTCATTCAAAGTGAGATTAACCCACTTTTATATAAACCAAACTCCACTATCTTATTACCAACATTCAATCTATCATCACAACACTTCCTTCTCCAACCAAAGCACACACCCAAACTCCTCCTTCCTTCCTTTGCACATGGCCAAAGCCTTCCCCCCTCTCTTACTCATGGACCAAGGGCATTATTCCCCCTTGCTCCATCTTCTCTTCAAGTTAAAGTTGATAGGAGGTGTTATCTAGGTGTCCTAAGACATATACTAAAGTTTGGAAGAGATTGTTGATATGAGATTAAGAAAGTTAGAGAGCAGGAAGAGAGGATAAAGACATGGTTTAGAAATGTATTTGTGTAGAAATGAATAGGCCTTGCCTTCTTATTTATAGCCTTGAAAAATGAATGGCTAAAGACCCTTTAATTATTTTCCAAATTAAAAATTATGGAAAAATCCTATAAATTAAATTAAAAATACATCATTAAAAATTGAGCAGTTATTTGAAAACATATACTTTATTATAATTAAATTCAAACCCAAATATTAAAATAAATTAATATTCAAGTTCGAAGTCTCAAAAATTACGAGACGTTACATTCCTACCCCCTTAAAAGAATTTCATACCCGAAATTCCAAGAACGGAAAAATATCATGAAAACCAAACAATTGACAAAACCAAGCACACCAAAAATAATATCATCCATAACGCCGATTAGAGGTGTGGTGTCTTATCCTATCATTTTTATTTATCAAATTGATTTAGTTTCATTTTAACAATCCTAGGTTGATTTACTAACAATAGATGAATTTTACTTAGGCACCTAACCTACGCTCTGATACCAGCTGTGACAACCTGGGATTTTCAGACAAGTCAAAATCGTCGAAAACCCATCCACTCCAAAACTACTAATGAAAACTACCAATTTAATACACAACATTATTTGATAAATATACAATTTTTAAATGTATAGGATACAATTTCAATAATACAACTTATCAGAGTTCTGATCATTTACTCTACAGGGTGTACTTTAATGCATACCAAAACTTAAATACTATAAATCTACTATTACACAACTCTGATGTGAGAGATAGCAATAACTATTCCTGCAAACTCAATAAACATCTCAATGGGGAATAAACTAGTAAGCAAGAAAGACCCAACAACATATGATAATTAGCAAACAATAAGCAAGAAAAAGATATAGTATTATTGAGGCTGCGTCACTACCACTTGTGACTGCCTGGATACTCCTATCTAATTAAGTATTCAATTAGATATAGTATCAAGCCAACATAGTTTTCCTATTCACAAATAGGACTCAAGGAGCCTACGATGCACAATATAACATATGAATGTAACTCCCAAAAATTACCCACAAAAGCTTAATCTTCGTATTTAGATTTTCTAAATCTAATTAACTTTATTACATTCAAAATATAATCCCTTTTGAAAATAATCTCTACGAACTAAATTTCTAGTTTCATTTCAAATCCTTTCGAAAATATATATATATATATATATATCCTTTTGTATAAAATCATACTTTTCTTCGGGATTTAAAAAAACAAATCAGTTTTGAAAACGATGTTAAATACTCTGTATAATAATACTGAGTTGTATTTAATATTTTTATTTGGAAATCCCAAAATACTCTACAATAAAAATGTATCAAAATATATGCAACCAGATCGGGAGGTTTCTTCCAAAAACAAGGCAACTAGGTCCCAGGCTTCAAAAGATAAATAAACAAAGCATATCTCTCTATCCTATAGTAGACTATACTAAGGGTTACAAAACCCTTCATCCACTTTTTAGTTGCGGGTTACCCGAATCATCGGTAACATAACAAATCATTTTGTTTTCCGAAGTGGCAAATCATGCACTAATATTTACAATTACTTTCAAACACGGTTTTATTTATTTCCAAAAAATCTTTGGAAGGCCATTTTAAAATCATCGGTGGTTTAGTCCTAGAAATCCTCTTTATTTATAAATTACATTTTAGAAACCATTTCTATATAAATCTCTTTTGTATAAAATCACTTCAAAAATATTTATTTCCAAATATTATATAAACACTTTTAAATAAAACCACTTCTAAATATTTACTTCTAAATATTTCTATTTCTTTTCAAAGAAACCATTTCATTCGAAAGATTAACATCTTTAAAATTATGATAAACATCTTTTATTATAATAACCACTTCATTAAATATTTTCATCGAACACCTTATTATAATGTGTTCATATCTACCCAACACATGCACATAAACTGTTCGAGCATAATTCAAAAAACCAAACAAATGATAATAACGAACACATTATTATTAACAATTAACAATCAATGGCTAACACATCATTTATCCAATATTAACTAATCCACATATTAATTTAATGTCAAAAATATTATTTTTACTTTGCAATCATAGAATTAGGATTTATTTTGCTCAGTAGATGTCATCAATGAAGTATAATAATTTAACCATGATTAAATGTAATTAAATTTAACTGCTAATATTTTATCAATATTTTATACTTCTCTAAAGTGTCAAATAACTATACTAGTCTTTTCTATTCATCTATATGAATCTAGTGTCAAAGACCGTAGGTTAAACGGACTTCATATGGAGAAGTAATTCAATTTTAAAGTTTAACATTTTAAAATAAACTAATTTACTAATAGATAAACTAAATTTAATAAGCTTTCTCACCATAGGCCCACGGCCCATGTAAACAAACTCTCCCCCATCACGTGCAAATGAACACATTTCGGTAGACTTATGTGCAAAACCACGAATAGCCAATAGTAACTCCAATTTCTATTTTTCCTATGCTCCAGGCTTCTCCATTCTGCATGCCACACACGCATGCAACAGGGAATCTAAATTCCACCCTTCGGCCTAAGATCCAAAACATCAAACCCGCACCTATCAGCCCAACATGCATGCGAGACCTCCCCTCCCTTTTTCTTCCTCTATGCATGAAAATTATAATGTACATAATATTTTTGTCTACGTTTGTTTCCATATTTCTCCTTCCTCCATGTATGATGTTCATTTGCTTGGAAACAGAAGAAAGTGTGTATATTCTTCCATGCATGCTCCCCCTTCCAGGGAACGTATGCATATATTTTTGTTGTATTCATATTTTCATTTGCAGTGGAAAAAGAAAATGAAATAGGAAGAAGAAAAATTATTCTCAAAGAAGAAAAAAGAAATCTCTCTCTTTCATTTCTTACGTGTGTGATTGTCCCCCATCCTCTATGTGTATGTGCTCAAATATATATAAGCTAAATTTTCTTTAAAGCTAAGTAAACAGGAGCATGTGCAAGGAAAAGTTGGAATGGAGATGTGTGTGGCAAAGGTAAGGTGCTGTGTACGTGCATGAATATTTTTGGAAAAGTTAGTTTTAAAAAGTTTTAAGGTATCTTTCTACATATTATCTCGTTCGCGTATGAGCCGCGAATGACAAAAATAAAAATATGATTGTGCACAACAATGTGAGACGAGCATAAAACAACAATAAAATACTGGTTATCTTATTCTGTGAAGTTTCAAAAATACCGACATTTGCCGCAAAATGCGTCAAATGAAAATTTAATTATTTTTCAAATGAAAAATTATGGAAAAATCCTATAAGTTAAAGTAAAAATACATCTTTAAAAATTGGGCAGTTATTTGAAACATATATTTTATTATAATTAAATTCAAACCCGAATATTAAAATAAATAAAATATGCAAATTCGAAGACTCAAAAATTATAGGTCGTTACATATCAACTACTAATAATTTCTAAACCTTTAAGTATTACATTATTCAGCATGCCTATTAATTTAAGCAAAGCATATGTTCAATATGAGTTCATCTCAAATATATACACATTTGATGTGATAATAGTGTTCCATTTATGACATAAAGAAATCATGCTAAGAGATAAATAGTGTTTCAAATTTGATTTAAATAAACAATATTCTAACATTTGCATTAGTCCACTATTTTTATTAAATTAGAAAAAATTCAGTAACTTGAAAAGTTATATTTTTAATACATAGAACATAATATAACATGAAATGTGCGTAAATCATAAAGATTGTGTAGGCTAATTTTTTTGAATACCTTGGTAAACTGGACAGTTTCATTAACCCTTCAGTGAGTGCGTTACAGAATCCCCATAGTCTAGGTAACTAGGAAAATGATTTAATGTTGTCTTTGGGAATCGACCATTGCACCTCTTCATTACCTATAATGTCATGACCAGATAAGTTATCACTTAACGATATCATAGTCTAATTTCTTGGATAACCAATAATTTTTTTCTTTAATTCTGATAATCATACGATTATAATAATTGAACAATACAAAATTTAGCATAATTCAATGGAAAATAATATACCACCCTGAGAAAAATTAAAGGAACCAGGCTAGTCGAAAGCGGGTTAAATGGACGAATTTCAAAAAATAAACTGCTTTGGATCTTTGTTAGGCTTATAAAGCCTAATTGATTTTAGATCCAATCTATTTTTTTTAAATAAAATCATATTTATTTTATTTATTTTAAAGGATTTTAATTTAATTTAAATTAAATATTTTATAATGAGCGTATCAAACACACTCATATGTGTATAGTGCAAGTGCAACAAATGAACAGTGTACATGTTCAATGTGTACATTTATAGATACTGGGATTCACACCGTAACAGATACATTCGACTTTGTAGTCCGTGGTTTTATTTTCAAATCATATAAAATAATAATAATATATATACGTAGTTGACTTATATTTACATATATAATATGTTATAAAATTATTTTACCTAATGACAAGAGTTTACTTATATTTATATTATAATATGATAATAAATAAGTTGAAGTAGACATTTAAGAAGTGGAAAAGGTGGAGGTCTTTTCTTCTTCCTTTACTCATTCTTTTATTTTCCTTTTCAAGTCACGGTTAAACGCTCAACCCCTTATACATAGTAAAATTAATTATGATTAATTTTGTTTGTTTTGAAATTTAAAATTATCATTTTGAAAACTTGCTTTGACTTTATAAGAATTCAAAATCGGATCTATGTTTTAAGCAAATCGATTGTAAATTGAATTAGAACACTAGTTTAGAGAAATTGTTTAAACTTTATATAACTTGTTAAAATTTAACTTTTAACGTTTAACCTTTGTAACCATTATTTTAAATGAATACCTTTAAAACAACTTAAATTGTACTATAATGATGTTTCCATAGATGTATTTTAAAATTTTAAATCAGAACACTTTCTAATTGTTTAAACTTGTTTACGTTTTTAAAATTTAACCTTTAACCAATAACTGATATTTTTAATGAATCCCATTAAAATAAATTTAATTAATATTACAATGATTTTTCATAAACCTATTTTAAAATTTGAATTATAACATTAGTTTAAAGAAGATGTTTGAATTTTATATAACTAGTTAATAAATTAAACCCTTTAACTTTTAACCTTTGTAACCCTTTTTTAAAATGAATACCTTTCAAATAAATTCAATTCGTATTCAAAATTGTTTTCACGTTTCATACCTTTATAACCAATTCAATTGGTATTATAAAAAATTATTTTCATATATCCTTATTATTACTTTTTCCAAGAAGTTTGAATATACAAAATGAATCAGGCAACATAGGCATATATAATTTTGTTATAACATATATAAGATCTAATCTACACAATCAAATGAGTATATATAAATGATAATGGAATTAAAGTATCAACTAAAGAAGTAGTCTATGATTCACACCTTGATTTGAGATTTCTCCTCAGATCTCCAAGATCCACAACCAGTCCTTGCAACAGATGGATGAACCACTAATGTTTATTTATTTTATTTAATGATTTTTTTTGAGTTGAATTTTTATGGGATATAGGCCGACTATGGCTACTATATGGAGGAGAAAAAAGTGAATGAAAATAATATGGATAAACAAAATGAAGTAAGGATTTTTTTTTAATTGAAAGAATGAAACTTTTCCTTTCTTTCAATTAAAACTTCCCTAATTAATTCATCTAATTCTCTCTCTCCACCCATTCCACTTCAATGCATGGCCATCCCTATAGTAGCCATCATATGGAAACAAATTTTCATAAATCTCTATTGTAATTATCTTTTATCTAAACCCGTTTAAAGTTTCACCGATATCGTATATCCATGCATGCAAATATAACTTTTATGAATTCGTTCAAACAATTAAAAACAATTTCAAAACATCAAATAAATTAAATAATAATTAAATTTTCTCAAATATTAACTAATTTAATTAATTTTACAACATTTTATACATTAATTAAATTATGTATTTACTGGTGAATTCACAAATGCGGCTGTGCGTTTCAAAGGTGTGATTTTGGTCAACAATTATTTTTGAACAATTGAAATATTAACGTCCACACATCACCTAGTTAGTGGTGTGATAGTTTGGTCGAATTCATCACCTACAGACCTTTTCCGTAAATCATATTTTGTATTTTCTTAAGCGATACTCGATAGTAATGATTATTTACATAAATTCTCTTCATCAAAACTATATCAATTTAGGACTTACAGAATTTAGTCTTGGTCAAAACTCTAATATCGTCCACATTCAACTTGGTTAGTCCAAAAAACAAAGTTATTGCTTCAATATTCACAATTATTATTAATTGTATTACTCTGGCATGAAACTTTGATTTTGAGTTGACTACAGTTGACCATGATACTAACCTCATATAACCGAGGAGACTGATTATCTATTGAATAATGTTTCACTTCCAATGCTTCAACTCATATCCAACTACAGTCATTCGAGGGATTGCTATGTCATGATTTAACTATAATGAAAGTGGAGTATCCATATTGAAGTTCTACAAAATTCTCAAGTCGAGGGAATTATGTAATATCGTAACTTCGAGATTTCCAATTTGACCTTAGTTATGATTAATCAACATGAAACTTTTGATTGAGTCATTCCATAGTTATCCAATAACTACTAGTACGTAACCCTTTGGTTCCCCCAGTAGCCATGAGTATTACATTATTCAACATTTGAAAAGCATTACATACTTCAGTTTTACAGATGTATTGATATCCTATCTCTTAACACCTTGTCTAAGAATATTTAAAATAATATGCTACTTTAATGTGATAAATTCCCCATAATTACAACATATTGTAATTACTATCATATAACATATCATTTAAAGATTTTCTATTTAGTATATGTGACGACCGGTGATTTTCGATAATTTAAGTTTGTTATTATATTGAGATTTTGGTAATATAATATTGGAGGAATAAAAATTTGTAATTTATTTATGAAATACCAACTAAAATGAAAAGTAACAATTTTAATCTAAGTCAATTATTAACAATGTGAATGAAACTCCAATTAATTGAAATAGTTTAAATTGTTTACTTGGCTATAAAGTGAGTATAAGAAAAAAATTGTGATTGTTGAATTAATTAATGGATAATATATAATTGATGATAATTGAAGGAAATCAGTGTTATATAAGTAATTGTAACATTTGTTAGTTAATAATAACTTATAAGTGTAATTAAACATTAATGGTAACAATTATTGTAAGTTAACCATTTATTTAGTCCATTAAATTAAAATTGGTAATCAATTGCAATAAATCTAAATCAAATGTTATGTTGGTGTAAGCTAAGGTAATAATTGGACATAATGTTAATTTTATTCATATTATGACAATTAGTTGAATTAAAAGAATGGAAATAAAGATTTATCAATTTATTGGAATTTAAACTATAATAATTGGATTAATTGCAATTAAATGAAATTAAGTATTTAAATATTACGTTAATAGAAATTAAGATGAAATTTGAGAATATTAGTGTAATAAATCATGAACCAATGTTAATTTCACCCATTTGATAATAATGGATTGAATAATAGGATGAAAGGTCAATTAAATGGAATTATTGGATATTCAATTTATAATTACTGAATCTATTGAAATTGGAAGTAAAGATGGTAATTATTGAAATAATTAACATTGAATTAACCTGAATTTTTTTTAATTGTTATAAATGTCTATGTAACCAAAAGTGATAAAATTTGTTAATTATAGAATCAGAATTGGAAAAGTGATTTAATTAATTAATTATTAATTTATTTAATTAATGTGAAAATAGCCATTTTGGCCACTGTCTCGGATTTCGACGAAACCGGTTTCATCGGATCCGTAACGGTAAATTATTGTAGAATTTCAAGTTTTGTAACGATCGGACTTTTCGTTTGATCGTACGGTCTCGAAACGCCTAGAAATCAATTTAATTAAAATCAATTGAAATTAATTTGAAATAAGCTGATTTTAACATAACTTCTTTATACGATGGAATTTGGACTTGGAACCAGTTCCATTGATCTTAAAATTATCGAAAACATATATTTCGATATATAGAATTATTCATTTGCGTTCCGGAGGCAGAACGGGCTTTTCGGGTCGTTTATCGTTCAGTTTTCAAATCGATCTTGTCCGTTCTTTCTATTTTTAGCTCTGCCTATATATAGCTCATTATAAACCCTAATCGTTTCTCATTTCTATTATCTGTATGTACAATTTTATCTGCTTCTCTCTTGTCAATGGCAAAAACCAATTCAAACTCCAAACCCTAATTCAATTGCAATTTCAAATCAAATTCAATTCCAAAAATTTAACTCCTCCAAACCCTATCAAATTATATACTGTTTTGAAGCTCTCGACGAGCGCATCTCAATTCTATGATTCGTTTGTCAATTCAAATCACCGTTTAGTCAGAAATGAGGAATTTATTTTCGGCCGTTCGTAGGGTAATGCCTCGTTTAACGGTGGATCTACGTCATGATGTCGATCGGAGGGAATGGATGCGAAGAGGGTGTCGAGGCAAGTCCATCCATACGGTCACTTGGGTCTAGAGGTGCCTGGATTTTGCCATAATCGAAGTGGAAGTTCGCATGGTCGGTCACGGTGGAGGGGGTTTGGCGGCGCAGCTCGGCCAGGGTAGGGTCGGCCGGTGATGGCCTTCACAGTGAGGTCGTCTGATCGAGTGGTCGTGGTGCAGAGCGGCGACGAATATTGGAAGTTCATGGCGACTGGGTCGACGTTAGGGCTCAGTCCGTGTCATCGAGCGTGGAGATGACGTGGATGCTGTGGTATGATTTATTTTGTTTTGTATATATTTTTATTTAATTAAACTTTGATTCCAAATATTCTAATCGACATAACTTTCGCATACGAGGTCCAATTCACGCGCGGTTTCTTGTGTTAGGATCGTATGAAAATTTTAGACATTTTAACGCAGCTTTGGACGAATTCCGAATCTATTCAAATTTTGGGCTTAAATTGAATTTAAATTCGATTTAAATTCAAAGCTGAGTGTTTTAACCCACTCACAACTTCTAAAATTTATTATGTTTGTTAAATTAAATTTATGATGTGATTAGAAATTTATTTATGACTGTTTGGTATATTTTAAATCATCATCTCATTTAATTTGAATTTGTTTGAATTAAATCGCTATTTAATTTATTATTGAATGTAAATTGCCAGTTAAATACCTATTATTGATTATCAGTTCTATATTGATATTGATTGATTGATTTGGATGATGTTTGTAATGGATGTTGATAGTTGATATTGGATGAATGGATGTTTTATTTTATATTGTTATAAACTGCAAGTTCACTATGGGTTGAAATGATACATACCCGAATGATCAATAGATTAAGGAAAAATCGTTATGGATTGAAATGATAGACTCAAGTGATTTTATGGATGTTATTTATTTTCGGGATTGCGGTTTGAAATGATATATAATTGTAAAATATTAAATTACGGATTGAAATGATAAATATCCGTATCACTTGACCCTAGGGTAGAAAATTATATATGGACAACGGATTGGTTAAATTTAATGATTTTGAACTTCTAAATTTTTGAATTAATTAAATGATATCTTGAAATAAAATTTGTTGTATATAAATTGAAGTATTATTGGAAAACCAAGTTTTGTGTTAAAATGTGAATTGGTTTAAAAGGAATTGCTTTAAGAAATAAATTGGAAGTTTAAAGTTAAATTTTTAAGTATAAATGAAATTCTATCGAAATTATGTTATTGAAGTTGTTTGAAAATAAATTTGAAATATTTTGAAATTGGAGTAATCCGAATTGATATTTGAACATAGATTGAAACGATATGAAATTCAATAGTTTATTGAAATGTTAAATTGAAAGGCTTGGAATTTGGGTTGTTGACTTGGAAATTTAAAATGGTCCAAATGCGTTGAAATGAAATGAATAGTTTAATTTGATATAAATTCCAAATTCATGTTTTAATATAAACTATTTTAAAAATATATTATTTCAAATTTTTTAATTATTATGATTTTCAAAGTATTAAACTATTTTAACCCGTACTAATTATATTAAATCATTAACCTATTTTAAAACCATTTAATTTATTTAAACTAATTAACTTGTTTTAACTTATTTTAAATCTAATTAATCTATTTTAAAGCTATTTAATCTATTTAAATTATAGTTAATCTATTTTAAATCTATATTAACTATTTATAACTATTTAAACTATTTTCTTCTAAATTCCAAACTAAGTAAAATGGATGGTTTTATATTCAAATTCTCGATTTTAAGTGAATATGGTTAATGATGTTATAACCTAATTGGGATTTAAATAACATATTTGGTTTAATATGATATTTTGGAATGAGAGTTTAACCTATTTTGGAAATATGACTTTTGAAAGGAAATATAATTTCGAACTATGATTTCAATGTGATATAATTTCGGAAGTAAGTAATGATTTCGAAAATGATATGATTTGAATTGAATATGATATTTTGATATCAATTATGACATGATTTTGGAAATGTAAAAGAACCATCCGGTGTGTAATAAGCGATTGGTTGTTAAAGAGACCGGGATCGGATATTGTCATACTCTCTGCCAATACCGAAAACCACTTTGACAACTGTGTACGCGGTGGAGATTTCAGAATGAAGTAGGATGGTTGGCGACGCTCCTATATGAGGTATGTATGTGCACCTGACTCCCATGAGTTAGCTTAAGGTGGCTAAAAAAGGATTAATTGACGGGCTAAGTGAGGTCATTCCTCCGATCGGGCACATTCCTTCGATACTATATTCTGACTTTGCGATTGATTTGGTGGCCACCCTCGATTTTTGATTTGGGAGTGTGTTCCGAGGTGGGCGGTAGTAGCTGCTATGTGTTACCACCGGTCCGGAAGTGTAATTGGTATATCTACCTTGGCATTGCCTAGTTGTGCCGTGTCATCTACCCTATCGAGACCACTACGAGTTTGTTTTGTACCATACCTATGGAGTGCCCTCTGACGACGTCCAGTACGGGCGGGATTATGGTACTGTATAGACTATGGGAATATATAAAAATGTGTTAAGGGGGAAATGGGTAACGCCTTAACGCTATTTTAATAGTTTATCTTACTATAGACATATTATAATAGCGGATTGTACTACATAGTAGATAGTTTAACGGATCCTTAGGAGATGTGAATCCCGAACATCTCTTAAGTTACTGCACTCACGTTAGACACTGGATAGGAGATGTCAACTTCTTCGACGCCGTTCCACTCATAGTTATTTCCCGTTGATTTAACTCACATAAGATCTTTTAGTTCTGGCTCGAGTGTTTTGTCTTTTCATTACGTCGGGTTAGCCTGAGCATTTCAGGATTTAAAGATCTTTTTCTGAAGGACAAAGACGAAGATTTATACTATTATTACTTATTCTATTATTCACTGCATTCATACTATTCCGCTGCATTTGAATATTTATTCTCTGTTTATGTAACTCTGATTCTGTATTATATAAGTATTATCAAATGTTTTGTAAAAAACTTCATGACCTGTTATTTGATTATTATATTTTGTCATTCCACTGCGAGATTCTGTTTTGTTTTTCTCTTTCTCTATTTTTTTCTTATTTACCCCATAACAATCCGCCCTTCAGTATGGTTTAAGTTGGCACGTGTGTTTGCTTAAAACGTACAAAAAGGCGGGATGTTACAGTTGGTATCAGAGCGAGGTTTAGCGATAACCTTAGCTTTATGGGGTCTGACTCTTTAAAAATAGGGTAGTAATACCCTAGAATGAGTCGCTGAGTGTATATATATATGAGAGAGCGTATTTGTTAGTGTTATAAAAGGTTTTTATATTGTGTTAATTTGTTCCGTTTTGTATTTATAAATTCTGGTTGGTGTATAGGATGCTATGACATCGATAGAGATTTCTAAACACTTAATAGGACAGATCGACACAATGTTTGTTTTGAAATGTAGGTAAATAAAATAATTTTACCTATTGTATATTTTTATATAAAATAGTGATTTATAAATTATATATTTGGTTGTAATATATTGGTTGTTAGGTAGTGAAATTTATAAATATTGGTTGAAAATAAAAATTTGAAAATAAAATAAATGAAAATTGGAAATTTATAACTTAAGTTCCGAGGTTTTTTGAAAATTTCTTTCGAATGATTTTGGGATATAATAATAATATTATTAGAAGAATTTCTGATATAAATATTTCAATATAACTTTAAAGAATTGTTTTAATGAAATTTTGGAAAGAAATAAGTTATATACTCCCCTCTTTGTCGCTGGAAAATAATTTTGGTGATGAGTGCATGCATCATCGACGATCATTTTCGAGTTTCAAAGTGGGAAGACTGTTGTAGTAGTTTTACTACACAATTGTTTTGATAATCTTAATTTTGAATTCCAATTTTGATTCGATATATATAAAAGATACGATTATTATTATTTTGAATAATTGAAATGGAACCCGGCATTTAGTTCTTAAGTTTCTATAAATTAGAGATTTCAACTATTGTAATGGAATAAAATTTTAACTATTTAATAATTGAAACTTCTAAATGAAAATAAGAAATTATATGCTACGTTATAACTGAAATATACAAGGTTTGAAATTTGTAACTTGTAAACGAAAATAATATGAAAATAAGAAATGATAATTATTGAACCTTAAGTTGATTAAAAATAAGTAAGTCAAACTTGTGTAACTTTCAATTGCATTCTTAAAGACATATATATATATATATATATATATATAACTTACGAATTATAAAAAGTGGAAATGTTAAAAGAATATGTAATGGAAATTTTTACAAGTAAAACTTATGTAATGGAAGTGTTCAATGAAATTTACTTTATAAATAAGAAATTTGATATGAAAATAGCTATAAACTTGAGTTAAAATTGTAATACTACTAATTAAATGAAATAGAAAATGAGTACTGTAAGTAAAGAATTTTGAACTTAAGTTAATATTGAAACTATTTATAATTAAAGAAAATAATAAAATGAATGTAATGCAATAAAATGAAATTGACATGATATGAATAAATGAAAATGAATTTTTATAAGTAATAAAGGAAAATAAATGAAATAAACAATGAATGAATGAATGGGAATAAAATTTTGTAAGAGATAAATGTAATTTAAAGAAATAATTCTTGTATGAATGAAAAGAAAAATAGAAAAAAAATGTAAATGTTGTGAAAGAAATTTAATAATAATAACTCAAGTACATTGTAAATTATTGTTTGTTTTGGTTTATGGGTTGTTTGGGATAGGATACTTCTAATTGTTTAAGATGTATGAATAATCTATTGAGTTCATCTAAGACTATTGAGTAAATGGTGCACTCGGTAGTTTATTTGTCTTTCTAGGCGGTTAAAAATTTCTGAACCCGAACAAACCATTTGTTTGTTTGCTATGGATGGATAGTTGATTTATTGATTTCGTATGATGATTGTATGCTGTGGTTGCCTGTGATTGTTGTTTATATTGATTTGTTTGTTAGTGGTTGAAACAACTTTAAATATTTTATTTTATATAATTATTAACTCTTTTAGATTATATAAGTGAAATACAGGTTATGGAAGCAATTGCCACTGCTTTTGGTTTCATAATTAAGTGTTGTTTGCCCGACAAATAGGTACGTTCTCGGATTACAGTTTTATAGTGATATTATATTGTTTTCCCGTTGTTGGGATATATTATTTTGAAAAATTATGATATATATTGATATTATTATTTCTCTCGAGCCTCTCCGTACAAAGGAGACTCTGCCAAAAAAATTTGTGAATTTTGGACTTAGAAAATTTTGAGAAATTTTTTCCGAACTTTATTAATTTGAGTATAAAAGGATTTAATTGTTATAAATTGATACATTTTATTTAAATTAATTAATTTTGTAAATTAATTGTTTATAAATTTAATATTTTGAATAAGATATATTGATTACTAGCTTCCTTTTTCCCTTTCTTTTCCTTTTCAGGGACGAAAAGTTTTGAGTGGGGGAGAGTGTGACAACCCATGATTTTCGATAATTTAAATTTGTTATTATATTTAGATTTTGTAATATAATATTGG
Organism: Allium fistulosum; assembly: GCA_030737815.1. Lineage (NCBI taxonomy): Eukaryota > Viridiplantae > Streptophyta > Magnoliopsida > Asparagales > Amaryllidaceae > Allium > Allium fistulosum. The sequence continues at coordinate 1,534,950,146 of CM060902.1, forward strand.
AGAAATAAAAATTTGTAATTTATTTATGAAATAATAACTAAAATGAAAAGTAACAATGTTAATCTAAGTCAATTATTAACAATGTGAATGAAACTCCAATTAATTGAAATAATTTAAATTGTTTACTTGGCTATAAAGTGAGTATAAGAAAAACAAATGTGAATGTTGAATTAATTAATGGATAATATATAATTGATGATAATTGAAGGAAATCAGTGTTATATAAGTAATTGTAACATTTGTTTGTTAATAATAACCTATAAGTGTAATTAAACGTTAATGGTAACAATTATTGTAAGTTAACCATATATTTAGTCTATTAAATTAAAATTGGTAATCAATTGCAATAAATCTAAATCAAATGTTATGTTGGTGTAAACTAAGGTAATAATTGGAAATAATGTTAACTTTATTCATATTATGACAATTAGTTGAATTAAAAGAATGGAAATAAAGATTTATCAATTTATTGGAATTTAAACTATAATAATTGGATTAATTGCAATTAAATGAATTTTTTTTGAGAAAAATGTATGGTCCTCTATTAATAGAGGAGAGCACACATGTATCTATATATAACACAAAAATGAGGTGCCGCCAACATGCCTGGCAGGTAACAAAATCTGAATGCTAATATCATAAGAAAAGATCAGGTACGCCTAAGATGAGTTCTGGCAAGGCCACCACCCATCTCACCCCGATATCAAGATCCGGCAAGGCCACCCCCCGATATCAAGATGTTAGGAGTACATAAAAAGCAATTAAATGAAATTAAGTATTTAAATATTACGTTAATGGAGATTAAGATCAAATTTGAGAATATTAGTGTAATAAATCATGAACCAATGTTAATTTCACCCATTTGATAATAATGGATTGAATAATAGGATGAAAGGTCAATTAAATGGAATTATTGGACATTTAATTTATAATTACTGAATTTATTGAAATTGGAAGTAAAGATGGTAATTATTGAAATAATTAACATTGAATTAACCTGAAAATTTGTTTTAAATTGTTATAAATGTCTAAGTAACCAAAAGTGGTAAAATTTGTTAATTATAGAATAAGAATTGGAAAAGTGATTAATTTAATTATTAATTTATTTAATTAATGTGAAAATAGCCATTTTGGCCACCATCTCGAATATCGACAAAACCAGTTTCATCGGATCCGTAACGGTAAATTTTTGTAGGATTTCAAGTTTCGTAACGATCGGACTTGCCGTTTGATCGTACGGACTCGAAACGCCTAGAAATCAATTTAATTAAAATCAATTGAAATCAATTTGAAATAAGCTGATTTTAACATAACTTCTTCATACGATGGAATTTGGACTTAGAACCAGTTCCATCGATCTTAAAATTATCGAAAACATCTATTTTGATATATAGAATTATTCATTTGCGTTTCGGAGGCAAACGAGCTTTTCGGGTCGTTTATCGTTCAGTTTTCAAATCGATCTTGTCCGTTCTTTTTATTTTAAGCTCTGCCTATAAATAGCTCATTATAAATCCTAATCGTTTCTCATTCCTATTATCTGTACGTACAATTTAATCTGCTCCTCTCTTGTCAATGGCAGAAACCAATTCAAACTCCAAACCCTAATTCAATTGTAATTTCAAATCAAATTCAATTCCAAAAATTGAAATCCTCCAAACCCTATCAAATTATATACTGTTTTGAAGCTCTCGACGAGCGCATCTCAATTCTATGATTCGTTTTTCAATTCGAATCACCGTTTAGTCAGAAATGAGGAATTTATTTTCGGTCGTTCGTAGGGTAATGCCTCGTTTAACGATGGATCTACGTCGTGATGTCGATCGAAGGACATGGATGCGAAGAGGGTATCGAGGCAAGTCCATCCATACGGTCACTTGGGTCTAGAGGTTCCTGGATTTTGCCATAATCGAAGTGGAAGTTCGCGTGGTCGGTCATGGTGGAGGGGGTTTGGCGGCGTAGCTCGGCCAGGGTAGGGTCGGCCGGTGATGGCCTTCACGGTGAGGTCGTCTGATCGAGTGGTCGTGGTGCAGAGCGACGACGAATATTGGAAGTTCATGGTGGCTGGGTTGACGTTAGGGTTCGGTCCGTGTTCTCGAGCGTGGAGATGACGTGGATGTTGCGATATGATTTATTTTGTTTTGTATATATTTTTATTTAATTAAACTTTGATTCCAAATATTCTAATCGACATAACTTTCGCATACGAGGTCCAATTCATGCGTGGTTTCTTGCGTTGGGATCGTATGAAAATTTCAAACATTTTGACACTGGTTTTGACGAATTCTGAGACCGTTCAAATTTTCGGCTTAAATTGAATTTAAATTCGATTTAAATTCAAAGGTGAGTGTTTTAACCCACTCACAACTTCTAAAATTTCTTATGTTTTTTAAATTAAATTTATGATGTGATTAGAAATTTATTTATGACTATTTGGTATATTTTAAATCATCATCTCAGTTAATTTGAATTTATTTGAATTATATCGTTATTTAATTTATTATTGAATGTAAATTGCTAGTTAAATACATGTTATCGATTATCAGTTCTATATTGATATTTATTGATTGATTTGGATGATGTTTGTAATGGATGTTGATTGGTGATATTGGATGAATGGATGTTTTATTTTATATCGTTATAAACTGCAAGTTCACTATGGGTTGAAATGATCCATACTCGAATGATCAATAGATTAAGGAAAAATCGTTATGGGTTGAAATGATAGGCTCGAGCGATTTTATGGATGTTATTTATTTTCGGGATTGCGGTTTGAAATGATATATAACCGTAAAATATTAAATTGCGGATTGAAATGATAAATATCCGTATCACTTGACCCTAGGGTAGAAAATTATATACGGACACCGGATTGGTTAAATTTAATGATTTTGAACTTCTAAATTTTTGAATTAATTAAATGATATCTTGAAATAAAATTTGATGTATATAAATTGAAGTATTATTGGAAAATCAAGTTTTGTGTTGAACTGTGAATTGGTTTAAAAGGAATTGCTTTAAGAAATAAATTGGAAGTTTAAAGTTAAACTTTTAAGTATATATGAAATTCTATCCGAATTAAGTTATTAAAGTTGTTTGAAAATAACTTTGAAATATTGTGAAATTGGAGTAATCCGAATTGATATTTGAACATAGATTGAAACGATATTAAATTCAATAGTTAATTGAAATGTTAAATTAAAAGGCTTAAAATTTGGTTTGTTGACTTGGAAATTTAAAATGGTCCAAATGCGTTGAAATGAAATGAATAGTTTAATTTGATATAAATTCCAAATTCATGTTTTAATATAAAATATTTTAAAAATATATTATTTCAAAATTTCTAATTATTAAGATTTTCAAAGTATTAAACTATTTTAACCAATATTAATTATATTAAATCATTTTAACCTATTTTAAAACCAATTAATTTATTTAAACTAATTAACCTGTTTTAACTTATTTTAAATCCAATTAATCTATTTTAAAGCTATTTAATCTATTTTAATTATATTTAATCTATTTTAAATCTATATTAACTATTTAAACTATTTTCTTCTAAATTCCAAACTAAGTAAAATGGATGGTTTTATATTCAAATTCTCGATTTTAAGTGAATATGGTTAATGATGTTATAACCTAAGTTGGGATTTAAATAACATATTTGGTTTAATATGATATTTTGGAATGAGAGTTTAACCTATTTTGGAAATATGACTTTTAAAAGGAAATATAATTTCAAACTATGATTTCAATGTGATATAATTTCAGAAGTAAGTAATGATTTCGAAAATGATATGATTTGAATTGAATATGATATTTTGATATCAATTATGAAATGATTTTAGAAATGTAAAAGAACCATCCGGTGTGTAATAAGCGATTGGTTGTTAAAGAGACCGGGATCGGATATTGTCATACTCTCTGCCAATACCGAAAACCACTTTGACAACTGTGTACGCGGTGGAGATTCCAGAATGAAGTAGGATGGTTGGTGACGCTCCTATATGAGGTATGTACGTGGACCTGACTCCCATGAGTTAGCTTAAGGTGTCTAAAACATGAGCAATTGACGGGCTAAGTGAGGTCATTCCTTCGATCGGGCACATTCCTTCGATACTATATTCTGACTTTGCGATTGATTTGGTGGCCACCCTCGATTTTTGATTTGGGAGTGTGTTCCGAGGTGGGCGGTAGTAGCTGCTATGTGTTACCACGGTCCGGAAGTGTAATTGGTATATCTACCCTGGCATTGCCTAGTTGTGCCGTGTCACCTACCCTATCGAGACCACTACGAGTTTGTTTTGTACCATACCTATGGAGTGCCCTCTGACGACGTCCAGTACGGGCGGGATTACGGTACTGTATAGACTATGGGAATATATAAAAATGTGTTAAGGGGAAATGGGTAACGCCTTAACGCTATTTTAATAGTTTATCTTACTGTAGACATATTATAATAGCGTATTGTACTACATAGTAGATAGTTTAATGGATCCTTAGGAGATGTGAATCCCGAACATATTTTAAGTTACTGCACTCACGTTAGACACTGGATAGGAGATGTCAAACCTCGTAAACATCTCCGACGCCGATCCACTCATAGTTATTTACCGTTGATTTAACTCACATAAGATCTTTTAGTTCTGACTCGAGTGTTTTGTCTTTTCATTACGCTCGGGTCAGCCTGAGCATTTCAGGATTTGAAGACCTTTTTCTGAAGGACGAAGACGAAGATTTATACTATTATTACTTAATCTATTATTCACTGCATTCATACTGTTCCGCTGCATTTGAATATTTATTCTCTGTTTATGTAACTCTGATTCTGTATTGTATAAGTATAATCAAATGTTTTGTAAACATCTTCATGACCTGTTATTTGATATTATATTTTGTCATTCCGCTGCGAGATTCTGTTTTGTTATTCTCTTTCTCTGTTTTTTTCTTATTTACCCCATAACAATCCGCCCTTCTGTATGGTTTGAGTTGGCATGTGTGTCTGCTTAAAACATACAAAAAGGCGGGATGTTACGGTATACTTTAATTAATTACTTGATTAATTTTATATCACGATATAACAAAGTATAGTATAGAAATCAACGCCTTTATTATGACAAGATTGGTTATTGAGTGAGATATATATTAAAAATTACATAATCGCCCATATGGTAGTCCCTAACTCTATTAATCTTGCACTTGCACTTGGAGTCAATTATGGAATCTTATTCCAAGTCCTTCGATCGGTTTTCTTAAAAACTAATCAAGTCGGTCCCTTGGTGAATGGGTATGTTATATTGTTTTAATTATCCACTTTGTCAATCAACTTTCTTCGACACTGATAGATTGCTTTTATCCCTTGAAACTCTTTAAAGTATGTTTCACGACTTCTAGTGAGCACTAGTTTCTCTCCGATCTGTTTTACGGCATTGTTATTGCATAATAATGTTAAGTGGTTCTCGACGTTTTGAATCACCCGCAGCTCAATTAAAAATTTGTGCAATTATTCATACTTCACAATTGCGGTGCTATTCAAGGTGATGTACTTAGACTTTGGTTGAATTAGCCACTACTTATTGTTTAGGATATTTCCAATTTAAAGTTCTTAACTTAAGATTGAACATGAATTCAAGATTGATATACTATAATTGATATCACTAACGAAGTTCGAGTCCGTTCACTCCTTCATGAATACTCGAGAACACTCTAAACTATCATTTAGTGATCTTCATTAGGATTTGATACTTGCTCTATGCATCAAATACATAAGCGAAGTGTTATATTGTAGAATATATAGCATGTATGATACTTCCTATTGCCAATGCATAAGGAATTCAACTTACATGCCCCATATTAAATATTTTAACATGTATGTGTGTCATTCTGGGACATTCTCAACATCCTTTAACACTTGAGAATTAAACAACCAAATTAAAATTATTTTAATAAGAGTCATCCTTAACAATCCTAAGTTTGTTATTTACTTATAATTTAAGAATATTTGGATACCTTTAATGTTCTTTCTTATAGGCACAAGCTTCTTCTGGATTTTAACTTAAATTCAAATTATTTGATTTTCTATCAAAATATTTGCTTAACTCTAATGCTTGTTGAACGATACTTTCGTATCAGTTCTTGGATCCTATCCAATAACCCACAGACTCAGAATCACTTGCATTGACTTCGAGACACTATGGTTATTAAATGCAAATAGCATACTCTAAATCATTATTTAGAACTTATGTTTCAGCATGCGTATACCAAATCTCATAATCATATCAAGCAATAATTTGGTGAGTAAAATCCGAGTTAACTTAAGTACGTCGAATGACGAATCTGTTACGTAAATTTCAACAATTAAAATTAACAATTTATTCTATCAACGTTCACCATATTCCAACTACATTGATCTTCTTCTCGAAGACACTTTTGTGATCGATGGATCATATAACTTTGGGTACAACTATCAAAATCATATTATAACAATGTGTTTTGAATTCATTTTGCATTTGCGCATCATGCCATATGGTAGAGTCGATACTCTAAAGGGCTTATTGACAACTGAAGAAATTATTTTCTCGACATTGATAAGAAAATCATAGTTTCTCTTTACTATGTGAGAGTTCTTATTAGACATTCTGATTAGTTATGTCCATTTAGGCTTGGTCAATTTCATTTTACCCTTTGTAATCAACTTTATATTTGGATCATATCCAAATCTATTTTACTACCAATAATTTCTAAAAGATATTCCTTCGTCATGATGTTGGTGTTTCTTGAAACAACAATTATTTCTTAGTGCAATGGAATAGGTATTCGTAAACATTTTGTAAACTGCCTATATATGTATAAAACCGATTTGGTTTTTAAGTTTACAAAGCTTATATTCATTACATAAATTGGTCAATCGATATTGATCAATCCTAAACTCATTTGGCGTGGTCCAAACAAGTTCCCTTAAGGAAAAGTATTATGTGTAGTCTTTCGACTCACATAGCCTGGCCACTCCTTGACCTAGGATATGTTGGGCTTGTTTCATCAACTCTTATCTTGTATGATTTTTAAAACTTTATTTTAGATGAAATAAAATTTAACCTTAAGTACTTACTCTTAGTGTACGTCCTTATAAGAAGAAGTTAACTCAACATCACTCATCAACGATTATACTTTGTCCAACAAAATTCGATTACTCCTTATTGATACATCATTATGTATCATATGGAGGAGTGATTTTTGAGATTGAATCTTATTCATTTCTAGATACATTTGGAACTCCTTTCCAATACACTCACTTATTCGATCAAATCGAAGCATTTTATTTTCTACTACGCGTCATGTAATTTACTTCTATTTTATATTCTATGAACTTATCATAGACATACTACCTCTGTATCAAATACATATGTTTATGTTTATGATATTCATTGGTGAATTAATAAAGTATGTAGTAACATTCAAGTACCATTAGACCTATGATATCATACATCTATATGTACCGATTCTAAAAGATTGCCAACTCTTTGGTCGCTTCGACTAAATGGGTGCTTTGCATGTAATCATTTGAGATACAATTCACCAGCATCATATGATTTGCAATCATATGATTAAAGAATTATTTCTCAAAATATGACTTAGTCCATAATTCTAAAATAAATGTAAAATTTCATATGCATTTGTATTTCCTAATGCACCTGTTATCCATCCAATTGATTACGCAATTTCGGGCAAACTAGACAAATCAGACTTGGAGTTATCAAGGTAGGGAGCCTAGAGAGATAGCCTGGAGTTCAAATACCAAGCAGGACCAGAATCACAAGGCCGATACAAGAACAACCTAAACCAACACAACAACCTATCTACCCAAGTTAGGGTTCGGTATCGACCAGGGGTCACTACCGACTCCTAATTTCACCTCAAGTGGACCCCATCTTCTGCCTATATGCCTTGCTCGATGCCAAAAGCTTATTTGCACTGTCGATTTTTGATTCAGTTCAATTCTCTGCCAATCACCATGAACACTTGAAGCTGCAACCTATTCTTTCGTAACTCCATCATCTGGACCCAGAAGCAAGCTAATATTGGTATAAACAACTATGGAATCATGAAGCTAATAATAAGGCAAGCCAAGATGAAGAGATGAGGACGGCCATTTTGGCAAACTTAGGGATCAGTTACCATCCCTATCTATGGTCGGTATCGACTCCTACTTTCTAATGATGTGACAACTACTTTTTTGGGAGAATTGGTCTAAATCTTTAGCGATGGCTTGGAGATATTTTGTGTGAGATATTAGGCTCCCTACCTCTATAAATAGGAAGGTAGGGCTCATTTTTGAGGATCTTTTGGCTCTAGTTCTTTCCAACTCTATATTCTTGTAATTCCTCAAATCTAAGTGTCGGAGTTGTACCGGCCTCTAAGACCTCCTGCCTCCAAGTTAGAGATAAGCAATAAAATCTTAAAGTGGATGTAGGCCTTGATTTTCTAAACCACTATAAACTATTGTGTCTTGTTTATTCCTCATTTCATTACATTTCTTCATATTTTATTCACTACACAAACTTCTGGGTGTTTGTACCATTTTTGGTTCAAACACTTTGGTGCTTTCACTGAGAGAGAAAGATTCTCATGCTATTTGGATTCATCATCTACTATTGGATTTCCTATATCCAAGAGATGGATCCAATTTCTCTACCCTTTAATTCTACAATTCAGATTTGCAAAGATCTACTAGAAGCTTTTTTCCATGGCCCCATCAGGAAGAGACCTGTAACAACCCGCATATCTATCGATTTTATATTTAAATATTTTATCGTTAGTCGGATGTTAGTCCGAAAAGCTACTTTTTGCATACGGTCAAATTAGGACTCGAGACCACTCCCATTGAGTTCAAAATGACGTTTGCGATCTTTTTGAGTGTAAACTTCGATATGTTTGGAGATAGTGAAATTTTCGACACTTTTTCCTGCCTTTGACTTTGGTTTGGACTGCACCCCTTTAGTTCAGCCCAACCATCTTCCTCACTCTATCAAAACACTTCAAGCTTTGTCAAAAATGGTGGTGGGAAGTGGAAATTAAAACTCCAAACACAAATTCTATTGCAAATCCGAGATTCAACATCAAATTCACGTGAAGAACATTGATTCAAGCTTGTTGGTGTTCTTGCTTTGCTCTCAAATCTCCATCTTCATCAAATTCCGTGAAAAGGTGAGATTTTTGATCTCACATCTTACCTATATCTATCTTGGACTGTTGGGAATGATCCTCTATTGCATTTGTATGAATATCTGCCTTTGGATTGCATTGGATTGGCGAAAAACTATAATTTTGGCGTTTTGGTGAGTTTCTGGCCTTAAGTCGTTTCTGGCCATCGTTGAGTCGTTCGCGAGTTAAAGTGATGAGTCGTTCACGAGTTACTGGCTTGAGTCGTTCGCGAGTTAAAGTGATGAGTCGTTCACGAGTTACTGGCTTGAGTCGTTCGCGAGTTAAGGGCTTAAGTCGCGCGCGTTGAAAAGTCACCGCCTTTGTATTTCTGTTCGCCTGTGCTAAGTCGTTCACGAGTTAAGCCATAGGTCGTCCATGAGTTAACCCCTTAAGTCGTCCACGAGTTAACATCTTAGGTCGTCCCCGAGTTAAGACTTAAGTCGTTGCCTTCTGCTATCTCGTCCTGGCTTAGGTCGTACTGAGATAAGTCGTTAGGTCGTATAGACCTTAGCTCGTAGCTTGTATTTGGGCTTAAGTCGTTAAGTCGTTCAAGGCTTAAGTCGTTAAGTCGTTCAAGGCTTAGGTCCTTAAGTCGTTCGTTCCACTAAGTCGTTCAAGGCTTAGGTCGTTAAGAGATTCGTTTGCTAGGTCGTAGGTCGTTGGACCTTAAGTCGCTCGCCTCCCTTAACTCCACTTAGGTCGTATGACCTTATCCCTTAAGTCGTAAGTCGCTTGCCTCCCTTAAGTCGTAAGTCGTTCGCGAGTTAGTACTTTGATGGCAAATCTGTATTACTCTGCGTAGGCAAATCTCATCTGAAAAACATTTATCAGAATTTCTACTTTGATGGTTTTGGGACTGACTTCTTTGGACTTTACTCATGTCTTCGAACGTGAATTGATTTGTTTCTACAATCGTTTTATGACTTGTCACTTTAAAGATATATGAAGGTTTCAATACTAATAGTAAATATCAAAACTCTTTCATCAAAGCAATTTCAACACTATTTTAAATATCAAAAGTTCGTTTTCTCAAACCGATTTTCAATCTACTAGTATATACAAGCCTTTACTTCACTCGAATGAGAAATCGACTTAAACGACTTAGTAAAACGGGTGGTATGAAACGCTTGCGTTCACTTCATCGGTTAGCTCTTGGACTTGTTCGATTGAACCCTTTTTGTGACAATTTCCTAGTGAAGATTTACAGCTTGTTCGTAAATATTTAAGTTAAGCAAGTGGTTATGGGACATGAAGCTAAACTCATATATTTACTAGCTTGGTGTGATTGACACTTCCTTATGATCATGACGATCATTTTTGTGATTTAGACTAGCGATTGAGCGATGTCTCTTTGTCTACGTGGGAGACTATACCCCGATTATGTGATGTTTCGCCATCACATTTCTAGGGTAGCACCCTACGGTCTTCGGGCCATTCCTGTGTGAAAATTTAATGGATAGCTTCCATGAGATAGCTTCTCGTCATGTGTTTACGCGTAGGTGAGTTTTCATGCTCCCATTCATGTGTTAGGCCTCCCCCCTTTTTATGTGTTTTCTGGATTTCTGATGATGATTTCTGGAATTTTGTGCTTCACCAATTTTCATGATTTTCATTGATATGATATCAGTTTTTGTGCATTGGTGAATTCATGTGTTATTGACTTGTTATGAATACAAGTTTAGGGTATGATACCCTACCTTATCTTTGAGAAGATTCTTGTGATATTGATTAATCTTTTGTTGATTATCATTTACATACTTATAGTAGTATGTCGTTATAGTTATTTCATGTTCATGTCATGCCTTTTACTTTATACCATATCATCTGATATTTATAGTTAGACTGATCCGTTTATTATTTTCTTATAAATAATACTCGGGTCAGACCGAGATGTTACAGGTGCTTCTGCTTGACTTCTCTTCCGGATATTTCTGACTTTTGGCTAACTACATAGATTAGTAGTTTTTGGATGTACACCTTTGAGATATAGACTCTATGTTGTGTACTTATTCTTTTGTATAGCACGTGATGCTATTCTTTTGTATTATCGTGGATCTTTCTGACCACTACTCTGATGTACACTTTCATGTGTTATATATTTATTCATATCTTCTTCCGCCTTTGTGATATGGATGTATGTGACTGATTTATGTTATGATTATTTCTATGTTTGTTTCCGAAGATTATATATATAGCCACCGTGTGATAGCTTTGTGTTTGTATCGGTATGTCGGATTTCCTCCTTAAAAGATATGCATTCTATTCTATCTGACGTATCGGTGCTCGCACAAAGAAGTTACATGGATGGTCGCTCCTCCACAGCCTTATTCTCCGTGCTAATTGACAGCACTACATCGTAGTGTTCTTGGTTAGCGTGGGTATAGAGGTGGGGCGTTACAAGACCATTCGACCAACTCCAGTGCTACTACTGAAGTTAAGAATCAAAATCCTCAGCAAGGAGATGGAGCTGTCCAACCTACTCAAATGGAGATCCAAACTCCAACTGACGTCGTGACCAAAATGGAGATGGATATGATGATGAAGCAGATGGAAGATAAATTCCAAGCTAGCCATAATGAGATGAATCAGACGATGTAGCAGGTCTTGAAACTGTTGAATGAGCTAACTCAAAAAAGTCATAGGAGTAGAAGCGATACTAGTTCTTCATATGAATGGTCCCCTATCATTCGAGCAAAGACAGAGGGACATGAAGTAGAAGAGGACTCAGAACGTTGCTAAAACATCGTACTAAGGAAGAGGACAAGCCTTAGGCTCAAGTTTAGGGATCAATACCAACCCAAGGTTAGGGGTCGATACCGCCCCACTAATTGTGAGCCTAGAGCTCATCCTTTGGAAGGTGGCATGGACTTGGCTTCAAGACACACTGCTGGTTGTCAGAATCTGAAGAATTGTGCAGTTGTTGATGATATTGCTCATGCAAATCAAACAAGGGAGACTGTAGGATGAATGGATCTCCCAATGGTTAAAGAACCTAGGTATCGAGAGCCAAACCGAGAGTGTTCGCCAGGTCGAACACTCGGGGCGGAGCACGATTACCGTCGCTTGTTGACCTGGACTATTTGGAGGATATGGTTAGGAGACTTGCTAGCGAAAATAATTTCAGAAGCAACAATGAATGGGGTACCTTTCCCAGTCAGAATCCGTTTATAGAGAACATTCTACGTGGGATATACCCTCAGAGATTCGCAATGCCAATTATGCCATTATACGAAAGAACGACCGATCCCAAGCACTTGATGAAATATAAATGATATATGGATTCATCGAGAGCTTTCGATGCCGTGAAATGCCATTGTTTTTCGATTTTATTAGAAGGAGTAGCTATGACGTGGTTCACTTAGCTCCCGTCGAGGTCCATATCATCTTTCGCTGAGTTATCGAACAAGTTTGTAGAACAATTCCATTTACATACTGCATGTCCAAAGCATGTGATGTCTTTGTCAAACCTCTTCAAAGCCGAGGGAGAGTTGTTGAAGGATTTCTTGAATCGATTCCATATATCTCTGACAGAAGTTACGAATCCTAAGGATGACATAGTGCTGATGGCATTGATTAGAGGGATTCATCCTGATACGGAGTTCGAGGAATGTTTGGAAAGGAAGCCGCCATTGACAGTGGATGCTTTCTATAGAAAAGCTAATGACTACTTACGCTTGGAGGAAGCACACGAGCCTCTATGAAGGACTAGCATCGGGAATTCGGACGGAGAAATACAAAGCAATGTTATTATAAAGCAATATGGAGAAAGCTCTGGGAGTGTGGTTGTGAATGTTGGTAATCAAAATACTAATCAGAAATGAAATGATGATGGGGCAAAGAAGAAGAAACCAGATAGGAATTGTATTAGGACTCCTAAATACGATAGATATACTAATTTAACAACTCAATAGAGAATACCTATCTGGCAACTCAAAAGACTGAGCATTACAGAAAGCTGGCTCCAAGAGAGTCGATTGAGAAGGAAAGAAAGTCAGGCAAGTTCTGCAGATTCCATGAAACTCACGATCAAAATACCAATGAGTGAAGATACTTGCTTGATATGATTGAGGAGTTGATTCATAATAAAAAGTTACAGCAGTATGTGAAGGCTCTGCAGGATGGCAGGTAGTGAAACTCTAATGCCCCTGGGCCGTCTTCCTAATATGGGCAAGCTGAGCCTGGTGCTGACACATTCAGGTGACTAGAAAAACGATTGGTGATTAATACTATCATTGGTGGGCCACAACCTGCTCATAAAAGTCTAGTGGAGATGGACAGATATGTTGGTGCGATTAACTGACGATATTGTTTTCTAGAATAGAGATGCTGGTGGAGTAGAAGCCCCAATGATTGACCTACTTGTGATCACAGCCGCGATTGGTCCTGCTATTGTTCGAAAGGTGCTGGTTGACTACAGGAGTTCAGTCAATATCTTGTTCAAGAGGGCTTATGATCAAATCATGCTGGAAGAGAAGGATTTGAAACCCTATAAGTCTCGAATATTAGGGTTCAATGTGATGGCTACCGAGGCCATAGAGTTTGTTGAATTACCAGTGGTACTTAGCGAGGGCAACCGCAAGAGAGTGTGGGTCGTGCCTTTTTCGGTGTTGGACATTTACTCAACCTATAATGCTTTTCTAGGATGACCGACCTTGACTGAGTTCAGAGCGGTAATCACTCCCTAGTGCTTAACTATGAAGCTCCCAATAGAGAATGAAGTGGGAATTGTGGAAGGAGATCGGGTGGCTGGCACCGAATACTATGTCACCGAGTTAAAGGAGGCAAGGCGAAGGGAGAAAGGAAAAAATATGGTGGGGACCCTCTACATTAAGACTTTGGATGCATATCAACTTAGCCTAAGCCCCGGATCGGGCAGCCCAGTTGGTTCCACGATGACATGGACCAATGTAAAGAGCCAGAAGGTGGAAGAGCAGCTCCCGCCAAGTTGACGATCGTTGTAACGGTCAGCCCGGATGATCCGAATTGGGTCCAAAGGTCAGATTGCAGCTCGGTGCAAGAGTGATGAAGGATTTGGTTGGTTTTCTCTAGGAAAACCTAGATCTGTTTACCTGGACACACTTGGATATGTATGAGATCTCGTCGAAGATAGCAAGCCATGCATTAAATATAAATCCCAAATGTGTTCCTATGAAACAAAAATACCGCAGCTTGGCTCCGGAGAGATCCACTACACTCAAAGAAGAGGCGGATAAGTTAAAGGACAATGGCTTCATCCGCGATGCCTTATACTCGAAGTGGGTATCCAACCCTATCTTGTTGAGGAGAACGAACAGAAAGTGGAGGACATGCATCGACCATTCTGATTTGAATAAGGTGTGCTTGAAAGATAACTTCCGGCTGCCGAGGATCGATCAGTTGGTGGATTCAACAGTTGGACATGAGCTACTTTCATTCATGGATGTGTATTCGGGATATAACCAAATCCTGATGCACGTCGTAGATCAGGAACACCCCAGCTTCCTAACTGACCTTGGACTATATTGCTACCCGGTCATGCCCTTTGGATTGACGAATGCAGGAGTAACTTACCAAAGGCTTTTTAATCGGATTTTCAAATATCAGATTGGACGCTTGATGGAAGTCTACATGGATGATATGCTCATGAAGACACAGAGTTTAGGTAACCATGTTTATGATCTGGTAGAGATATTTGCTATCCTCCGCAAGTACAAAATGAAGCTCAATCCCTTGAAATGCTCTTTCGGCATTGCATTAGGGAAATTCTTGGGCTTCATTGTAAACTCCCATGGGATTGAAGCCAATTCGGAGAAAATAGAGGCATTGAGAAAGATCGAAGCCCCAAAGATGATTAAGGAGGTCCAAAGCTTGAACAAGAAGGTCGCCGCCTTGAGCTGGTTCAATTCTAGAGCCACAAATAAATGCACCCCTTTCTTTAAGGTGATTAAGAAGGGAAAATGGGACTTCAAATGGAATCTAAAGCGTAAAGACGCATTCCAAGCTTTGGTGAATCATTTGAAGAGACCCCTCATCCCTTTCAAAGCCAGTGAATGATGAGGACTTGTTTATATACTTGGCAGTGTCAGTGCATGCTTTGAGCATCGCACTTGTACGTGAGGAATATCGCATCCAACAATCGGTTTATTACGTCATTAAGTAGTTAATGTGTGCAGAATGAAACTACTGGAAGCTGGAAAAGCTTGCATACTGCCTTTTGATTGCTTTGAGAAACCTCCATCCTTATTTCCAGGCTCATCCGATTCAAAGTTTTTACCGACCGGCCTTTGCAACAAGTCTTGCAGCGACCTAAAACTTCTGGAAGGCTATTGAAATGGAACATTGAATTAAGCCAATACGACATAACTTATCCCCCTCGGAGGGTAATCTAGGGTCAGGCTTTGGCGGATTTCATAGCTGAGTTCACTGCACGAGATGATCCTCCTAAGAGCAGTGGTCAGAAAGATAATGGATGGAAGATGTACACAGATGGTGCATCTAGCAAACGGTGTTCCAGTGCTGGAGTTGTACTTATTACCCCCGAAGAACACTCAATCTGCTATACCTCGAACCTCAACTTTTCGGCAACTAACAATGAAGTTGAATATGAGGCCCTGATTGTAAGACTCAAGATTGCCAAGGAGCTGGGATCAAAGGCTGTACATATTTATGTGACTCCCAACTGGTGGTTTGCTATGTTCGGAAAGAGTATCAAGCAAAAGGAGCAAGACTAGCTCCTTATTTAAACTAAGTCCTTGAGCTGCTTGGTGATATAGAATATATTACACAATTGCTCATATTTCCAAAAAGGAAAATGAGAGGGCCAACTCACTGGCTAAACTGGCTATTTACGGAGATGTGGAACTCATGGGCTTGGTTTCGATGGAAGTACTTTTAGCTCCGAGCATCGACCAGATGAGTGTCGATTGAATCTTGGAAACCGAGCCTGAAAGGGAGTTATGGATAACACTGATGTGGGATTATTTGCAGAAAGGAATCCTTTCGAAGAGAGGGAATGAACGATGAAGGCTCCTTCGACAAGCTTCGAAATATATCATGCAAGAAGGAATACTTTACAGGAAGGATTTCTCTATCCCTATGCTTCGGTGTATCGCCCGCGATGAGGTCAAGCAAGTTTTAAAAGAAATTCATGGAGGGGCTTGTAGAGACTACACCGGGGGGCAGACCCTAGCGAAGAAGATCCTTCGCTAAGGATACTTCTGGCACCCAAAAGTGTGGAAATTGCCAGAAATTTGCTAAAATACCGAGAGCCCTACCCGACGGAGATTACTCAAATGGTTAGCCCTTGGCCGTTTGCAATTTGGGGGATTTGGTATCATCGGTGTGTTGCGGATATCTAAAAGCAGCATGAAGTGCGCCATCGTTGCAGTTGAGTACTTGACCAAGTGGGTTGAGGCAGAGCCATTGGCTATAATAACCACAAAGAAAGTAATTAATTTTGTTGTCCGGAATATCATCTGTCATTTATGAGTTCCATAGGCAATCATTACCGATAACGGGACCCAATTCGATAGTACCGAGTTCAAAGATTTCTGTCGTCGACATCATATAGAGATGAGATTTGTTGCAGTGGCACATCCTCAAGCGAATGGATAGGTTGAAGCTGTGAATAAGATTATCAAGTCCATTCTTAAGAAGCATTTGGAAAAATCCAAGGACAAGTGGGTCGATGAACTTCCATTAGTACTATCGGCTTATCGAACAGCTCACAAGTTAGTGACTGGCCACACTCTCCATTCGCCCTAGACTACGGATAAAAGGCTATGATTCCGGTTGAACTGGAGGTACCTTCTCATCAAGTGATTCATTACAATCCACAAACTAATGAGAAACTCCAACTAGAGTCTCTTGATATGATCGATAGGAAGCGCGACGTAGCTGAGTTGAGGGCAGCAGCACACCAACACCAAGTCACACGATGTTACACCACTAAGGTAAGGAATCGGACCTTCGAAGTTGGCGACCTGGTTTTCAAACGAATCTTTCCTGTCCCTGGAAACTTGGGCATAATTTAGGAAGGTCCATACGTAATAGAGCAAAAGCTTGGAGATGGAACTTTCAGGCTTACAACGAAAGACGAGATTCCACTCTTGAGGGCGTGGAATAGCGAGCACTTACGATGCTTTTTCACTTGAAAATAAATTCATAAATAATTGGCTAAAGCCGTGTAATAAGACAGATTCTATCATTTTCCATTTTTAATGGAATAAAACGGCTTTTCGAGTCTAAGACTCTGTCTTTTCATTACTGAAGAGTTGTGATTTGACCGACTCAAATGAATCTGCATGTGAATAATTCAGGTGTGCAGGTACCCGAAGTTATGTGCCAACCAAAACTTCTATGGTTCATGATCAAACCCTTGAATTTCTTCTCATTATCTAGAGATAGATAGCAGCTAACTCTCGCTCTCGGATTGAGGACAGGAGTATAAACTAAGTGGATGTGACCCGATCGTCCATCAGCCAACTCTTGTCCACGGATTGGGTGTAGGAGTATAAACTCAAATTGGATGTGACATGATCATCTGTACACTAACTCTTTCCCTTGATGTGGGGGTAGGAGTATAAATTGAAACGAACGTGATACAACCGTTTACTTAGCCCTCAGATTGAGGGTGTGAGTATAAACCGAAGTGGATGTGATAAGACCGTCCAATCCTCAACATTTTTTCTTAGAGTAGGCAAAATGAAAGGTCTGTACTCGGCATGAACTTTGAATCGATGCCCGAAGTTGGCATGATTGAAAGTGTACATCCTAAATGAGTGTATGAACTACGATAAGTTAACTCAGATTAGTTCCCCGAGTTTGGCGCAATTAGATATTGTAATCCTGGAAAAGGATACCTAAGCCACTATTCTAAGTGGTTAAACCCCAACTAATGCCCAAATCTTGGCACTTCAACAATTACTTCCGTTTGCAAGAACGTTGAAAGCCAATAAATTATAGAACGGGCTAAAGGATTCGGTCCGACAATAATAACTAAAAGTTGTTGATCGCAAGTACATTGAATGGTAAGCGTATTTAGACAAATCCACGTAAGGAGTTAACAAAAGAAAATCTTTGTTATTCATATGAAATTTGGAAAGCTAAGTACAAGTGTTATTGACACTAGAAAAGAAAAAGAAAAAGTGGGGACCAAACCCGCACAAAACCGGCCAAAAACCAAAATAGACTGCAACTACTATTAAAAAGTAAGTCTATCTACACCAAACAAACTGGCACACACTTCTTCGTTTTCATTCTCCTTTGCTTCTTCTTAGAGCCGGGAGAAACATCGCTCGAGCTTTTACCTTGTCTTTTTCCTCCTTTTCTGTCACTTCCTTTGCCCTTATATGAAGTGCTCTATGACGATCCAGCATGCACGCTTTGAGCACTACCAAGCGGAGGAATATTAACCGGAGTGAAGATAGTTTAACCGGGAAAGGCAATGGATAGATAAGGAGGAATTTCTTCATGCTCTTCCTACTTATTTATTGTGGCAAGGATGATTTCTTCCCAAGTTCCTGCTCAAGCTCGTGCATGGTGGGACGTGATAGGGGCATGGAGACCCAAGTAATAACATCTTCATCAATTTGAGTTTCCCGAGTCCCACCAGCTCCTTCATCCAACAAAGCATCAACCATCGCTTGTCAAGGCCGGAAGTATCTTCAACTGAGATGGTTGGAATCATTGTTGAAGTGGAAACAATAACTGATTTTGTTACAGGCACCTGTAGTCCTAGCTAAGAGTCCTTATCGAGAAGTGGAGCAACGTGGGGCCGACCTAAAACTTGAGAAATATAAAATGATAGACTAGTTATGTTAATTGGTGATACATCACTTTCTAGAATTCAGGAGAAGTCAATGAGATACCTTCTTCACTTTGGAGTTCTGTGCAGGTTGGAGTGCCGCTGAAGTTTCCTCAAGAATTAGAGAGAGAATGGTAGGCATGTGGATCTCATGCTTCTTAGGATCACACCCAAGTGTCATAGTAGCATGGGACCAAAGCGTTTGGCTGGTAGTAGCATCATGCGGCGTCGATCCAAAGCCTTCGCCCAAGTCTTTATGCACTATCGAGGTAAGCAGCAGATGAAGAATAAGTAATCGTCCTTCAAAATCTTGGGCTTATCCCCTATCAAGACATCTTTCTCCAGCTACTCCAAGTCCACCTCGCCGCCTTTAAGGAAAGCTTTCTCTTCTTCAAAAATCTTTGAACTACTCCAAGTTTCAGAATTATAGCACATTGGCAATGTACTGGTTCAATAGCGGTTCAAACTTCTCTATCACACGCTTCTACCAGCTATTTGGTGGCCTTAACTTCTCTTTTAACGAGTGCATCAACATCTTTAACATGCTCAAGTGCTTTGTCTCTTCCTTCCCTGGCATGGAGCAAGCCTCATAAAATTCAGAACTCAATGGATGAATTGGTTGAACGGTGGGACGCAACCCGCTTAGCAAATGTATCTATTATATGCAATATAACCCTCCGGAGGATTGTGAGCTCTTTGATCACGAGATGGGACCAATAAGTCATCGAATGGAATTCTGTGTTTGTTGCATATTCTCCGAAGGGACCGTTTTCAATTTTGGAGGCAACAGAATTGACAGGATTGTTTAAAATTATGACATCCTCGAGGATGTCGAGCACAGGGTCTACTTCTGGCCCATATGTCGGCTCAACCGAATTGTCTGGAATTTGTTGTTCTCCTTGTGGATTTTCTTTTTCTTATACATGCTCTATCGTAGTTTTCTATGCATGTGGGGTCATAGTTGAACTTGACTCGGCATCAGATTCGACGTATCTTGAAGTGGATGTACCTATGGCTTGTGTAGTAAGACATTTGGAATGTCTCTGGTCCATTTCTATAAAAAAGCTCGATAGACAATCAACATTAGAGGATTAACTACAAGATGTACCTCCCATGCTAAAGTGAATCCTAGTGCGGTGTCATACAATATCTTCCAATTCTAATTTTTCAGTATTATTTAATGGTTCGGTTTAGTGGTTCGTTTTTAAATTCTGGATATCACTTGACGTGAATGTCATCACCGATCGTCCCAAAAAATCATTATGTTATTGGCCATGCTCTGGAAATGCTTCAAGACGAAGGAGTAATTCAACATGAATCCACAAGGAGAAGTCTCATTGTAAAATTGGAATTATAAAAAATTCACCTAATTCCTGGGTCTCATCGACACCGCAACCTAAGGAATTTTCACTGTCCTCCTCCATCTCTGCAGACTCCAGAATCACGGCCGCCAAAGTTTTTTCTCGTCCACAACCAAATTTACCACCATTCATCTATGCCTTTCCTACCTAGTGTGGTTCAAGATTAGCTCTAAGGTTGGATTCGGTTGCATGATGGGGCCAAGGTTATGGATTGGCGAGATAAGTTTGGTCATGATGGAGTGGGCGACGTCAGGTATAGGCGGTGATGGATGACGGTGTTCTAAGGCTCGGGTGAAGGCGAAACTTGATTTGGGGATCAGAGGTTTTAACGGTAGAACCTTGGATCGATACGAGAACAAATGGACAAGTGAAGGAATGAAGTGCGGAAGAGTGAGTTATATGGCCACAAACCCGTATTCTCAGGCAAGACTTGGAAAATTCTCCAAGTCTAGAGTCGGTACTGACTGCTAAATTATGGGTCGGTATCGAGTCCTAAATTTATATATATATATATATTGTACATATATAAACATATGTATGACATATGCATATGTATGGCATATGCATATGTATGTGTGTGTGTGTACAAATGAACATGTGATGGAATATGTGTGTGCATATCCAATACTCGACGAGCAAAATAAAAGGTAAATCAAATTCAAACCTGAATAGTCCATGGATGGAATCAGTTTAGAATTGTCAAGCTTAGAATAACAGACTAGGAGATCATATTCCAGATTTATAATACCAGATGCTGGTTAAGCGTCGCGATGGATCGCTGTGGACATAACTTTTCATAGAATCGATTCACAAGTGGGATAACGACCAATCGAAGCACAATGTGGAGTCCTTCACAACAATTCTAAGCACTTTAGAGGGCAAGTGTTATCCAGCCAATTGACGAGGCAATATTCAGATAGACTGGACGAATCAAACTCGGCGTTATCGAGGCATGAAGCCCAAAGAGATAGCCTGAGTGTCCAGAAACTAAGCACGGACAGAATCACAAGGCTGATATAAGAACAACCTAAACCAACACAACAACTATCTACCCACATTAGGGTTCGGTATCGGCCTCGCTCGATGGGTCAGTACTGACTCTTAATTCCACCTCAGGTGGACCCTATCTTCTGCGTACATGCCTTGCTTGATGCTAAAAGCTTATTTCCAATGTTGATTTGATAATTCAATGCAATTCTCCATCAATCTCCACAAACACTTGAAGCTGCAACCCTGTTCTTTCGCAACTCCATCATTTGGACCCAGGAGCAAGCTAGTATTAGTACAAACAACTAAGGAATCACCAAGCTAACAACAAGGCGAGCCTAGATGAAGAGATGAGGACAACCATTTTGGCAAACTTAGGGATCGGTACTAACCCTATCTATGGGTCGGTACCGACTTCTACTTCCTGATGATGTGGCATCTACTTTTGTAAGAGAATTGGTCTAAATCTTAAGCAACGACTTGAAGATATTTTTTGCAAGATATTAAGCTCACTACCTCTATAAATAGGAAGGTAGGGCTCATTTTTGAGAATCTTTTGACTCTAGTTCTTCCCAACTCTATATTCTTGTAATTCTTAAAATCTAAATGTCAGAATTGTATTGACCCCTATGAACTTCTATCTCCAAATTAGAGATAAGAAATAAAATCTTAAAGTGGACGTAGTCCTTGCTTGTCAAACCACTATAAACGACCGCGTCTTGTTTATTTCTCATTTTCATTTACATTTCTTCATATTTTATTCACTGCATAAACTTCTAGGTGTTTGTGCCATTTTTGGTTCAAACAACATCATTTTATTTTGATATCAAATACCATTACTATAGTTTTATCTTATAATGAATGTTCATTATATTTCTATTGAAATAAAACTATGTCTATTTCAGCTAATACTGGAAACAATTATTACTTCATAAATAACATTTGGCATGTTTACAAAAATAATTTTTTGCAGCTTGATGCATCGGTTGATAAGTGTTATATGGTATACTCCCACTATTTCCACCATTAATATAATAGCATATAAAATACGAAACTCCATTCAACGACTTATTACAAGATTTTATTTTATTCAGTGTAACTAGTTTACAGTCATGAGTTTTAGATCAAGTAGCTTGAACTTGAAGTATTTATAGGAAACTATTTCTATATGAAGAAACATTTGGAATAGAAATCACATTTCTCATTCCATATTAAGTATCTTTTAGTATTTTATACAATTCTCGTATCCGATGTATCTTCATGAAGCAGAAGTGGTCAGTCACTCTCTTCAAACCAACCGTAGCTTAAATTACATATGCTCTCTTACATTCACTTTCCTTTCCAAATGGTCGAACCATTCAAAAGGAAACCCTTAATAAAGATGATAGAAAACTCTTTACAGAAGTGCATTTGCTTATCCTCAACATTTAAGGATATCAAACAAGTTACACTTTATGTAAATCGATCAAATTTACATTTTAGTGATCGAATTCCTAGATTCATCTTGCAACACTTGGTGTAGTGCTACATCTAACACAATAAGGTCCTTATTATAGTAAATTATATTGAATACACGATCTCACATTATGGTTTACTTGCTAATCACGAGTGAACTAATTTCATCAAAGTTTCGTACAAATCACATCTATTCACTATACAACATTTATATGTGATCGACTATGGATCAAATATCCATATTCTTGTATTGTCTAAGGGTTCAAAACTCCTAAAAGGCAGTACATATTCTCGGACAGTTAAACTCTTTAGCGACCGAGGCGTGGATGTTGTGGTTGTATCTGTTAGCTCTTGTATGGATCTTGAAGTAACATGTCAAAAGATTTATTGGCAAGTATATTTTATATTTCCATTTCAATCTTAATTCAGTTCAATTGTATAATTTAACTGACAATCATTTATCAATTATAATAGTTGTAAAAATTTATCGAAGCAAATTATTTGGACTTGTATAGCATATATATTTACAATATTAGAAAGATTTAATGTTATCATTTCAATTTTTAATAAGACTCCCACTTCATTTTTTGTTTTTCAAAACCCCAAGGAAGAACATATAAACCTTTAAATTTCTCTAGTGGGTGTTAGGAATCATGCGCCTTTGGATTCTGACCTTAACGAAACTCTTTAAATCATAAGCCTACATACGATGGATAATACCTTATCAATTATATCGTATACAACTCCTAACCCATGATCATTGTTCTAATCTCTTCTTGACCTTAAGGAAACTCAATAAATTGAAAGATATTTTTCACTCATACTCACCTTTTGTAATGGCCTAAGTATAATGTATGTACGTTGAGGAAACTTAACAAATATGTGCATTTATATTACCTCGTCTAGTCAAAGTATTAGTAGTACTACACATAACATCTCCAGCTTGAGGAAACTCAATAACTAAAGAGTATGCAAATAATCTATTAATATATAATTGATAGAGAAAAACTTTATATATCAAAGATTCATAGTCTTTAATATATTTATATACATAGTGTGATATCGATTTAGAGAACAATGTATTTATTATTAAATAACCTCATGATTTAAATGTCAAACACATCTGAAATCACGGTGTTTGAGCCAAAAATGGCACAACCACCCAGTAGATTGAGTAGGGAATAAAAAGTGAAGAAAATAAATGAAAAGTGAGTAAGAAATAGAACACACAAGATTTATAGTGGTTTGGCATACTCCGGCCTATGTCCACTTCAAGTTTCCTTTTATTATATTGTTGTTTTCAAGTACAATTCTTACAAATTGATAAAAATCCATTACATATTAGTATAAATCTATGAGTGATTACAAGAAAATAGAGTAAGATAAGAAAGAGCTAAAAATATCCCTAGAAATGAGCCTTTCCCTCATATTTGTAGAGGTAGCAAGCCTAAAATCTTGCCTGAATATCTCTACCTCGTTCTCCATGCCCGATACTAGTTCTCCAGAAAATATAGGTGCCACCTCAGCAAAAATCATGGATCGGTACCGATCCATGGTGTTGGATCGGTACCGACCCATGGTGTTAGATCGGTACCAATCCACGAGATAATCAAATTGGCCATTGTGGACTCTTTGTTTAAGCTCAAATATTGGTTATCTTCATGATTTTATACTTGTTTGCACCATTATTTGTTTGTTTTCGAGTCCAGATGATGGATCCATTAAGGAATAAAGTTGTTGATTCAAGTGCTCATGGAGATCAATATATAATTGCGTGGAAACAACAAAAAAATACTTGAAATGGGCATCTAACATTATCAATGGCATGTAGTAGGAGTGGGGGCACAATTTGGCCAAGATTTATGGATGGGTACTGATCCATGATGTTGGATCGGTATCGATCCAAACACTTTGCTGGATCAGTGACCCCAAACTCTTTAGTTGGCTTTGTTTTCGTCTCGTTTCTTCATTTGTGCTTGGTTTCTAAACTCTTGGACTATCTCTTTGGGCTTTCTGCCTTGATAGCTTTGATGTTTGACTTGTCGAGTTCGTCCATATACTGCTTGGTCAAAAGGTAGGATAACACTTGTCCTCCAAAGCACGCCTTGCGAATGGAAGGAGTGCTTTGTTCAAGGACAAATGTTGAAGTCAATGGAACATTAGTAGTTGAATTTCCTGGTCATCGACCGATCAAGCTACCACAAATCATCATGTTCCTCTGGATTCTTCTGTTAATCATAGGTCATTCTAAACCTATTACAGTCTAAGACTCTAGACTCTGCCTAAGTGTAGTCTACACATCATTATCTTTTCGATTTCATTCAGAGTTATTACATCAAAAATTAAAATAATATCGTTTTCATTTGGGATTTGTCAGTTTTCTTCTAATTACAAGGCGTTCAAATCCTTTAATCAAATATATATCCGTTCTAAGATTCGATCTTTCTAGATCGTTTTATATTTAGCTTAACACATGATTTCGCTGAATCGTTCAATGTTTTGTTTAATATGTGATCTCTTTAAATCGTTTAATGTTTAAGTTAAGGGGACAATCACTCTGAATTGTTAATAAAATTCGTGGTGGTTCAAGGCCGATAGTTAAATTCGTGATCTCTACGGATCATTAATTGAGGTCATGGCCATTCGAGGTCAGTAAATAAATCCATGTTCCCTCCAGACCATTAATCAAATCGATGGTAATTCGGGGTCCATAATCAAATTTATGGTCCCTCCGGAATGTTAAATCCATGGCCGTTCGAGGCCGATAATCAAATCCATGGTCTCTTCGGACCGTTAACTAAATCCATAACTATTTGGGGCTGATAATCAAATCCATGGTCTCTTTGGACAGTTAATCAAATCTATGGTCGTTCAGGGCCGATAATCAAATCCATAGTCTCTCCAGACCCTTACAAAGCCCAATCTGCTCGCCCTGCAGCAAGGGTACTCAACAATAAGTAAGCCTATCCACTTACACTCCATTGAGGTGACTTACTTCTTGCACTCTGATCCCTGCTCTCCGGCTGGGACTTAAAGAGATCAGTATCGTACAAATCCATCCGCTTGCTCTCCAATAAGGGGACTTACACCTTGCACTTCGGTCCTCCCTCTTCGAACGAAACTTAAAGTGACCAATACCAGTCGTCACATTTAATGTGATTTTTCAAAAATCCAAATATTCAAATAAAATGAGAGTAAACAAGTAGAAATCTTAAGCGTTCATCCCAGATATCCAACTCAGAGCATGCCTAGAGACAAATCTAGGTCTCGTACATGTGTAAGCGGTCCGAGATTATTACCATCCTAGGTAGTCATCTCAAGCATCCGACTTAGAGTGTGCCTAGGGATTGTTCGGGATCCCATATACGTGTAAGCGGCCTGAGGTTATTATTATCTTTATTGCTTAATACAAATTCAAAATGCAAGAAAGGAACGAAAAAAAGTGTGAAAAACGAATTCAACTCCCATCTATCCCGATTATGCGATGACTATCATCGACCTCGATCCAATGCCATTTCCATTCACTGAAGTTGATGGCTTCTCCTATTCCACTACCGCAGTTTGGTTTCTCACATATTTCTATAGTTGATTATTTTTGACCTGTTCTTCGATCAAATCGTGCAAGTGTCTGTAATCATTAGTGTTATGCCCATTCAACTCTTGGAATAGGTAATATTTTCTAGACATCCTCTCATGGTTCGTGAGTTCTCTTCTTGCCAGCTTTTGATAGGGGTATTGTTCCCTAGTATTTAGATAAATTCTCTCCGAAGTTTCATTTAAATCCATGTAAGAAGAGAATTTCAGTTCCCTACTTTGTCGCGTTGATCCTTCAAAGCCGTCATCCATCTTTCGCTTTCCTTTTCCTTATTGGATCCTTCTCCTAATGGTCCTCCGCCATCCACAACATTAATTTCTTCCTGATCAGCTTCAACATCCTCCTGATGTATATATCTGTCGGCCTCATGATAAAATTCTATGAGATCCATCGGAGGATCCCATTCCAAAGCAACCTTGAAATCCATCTTAGCAGCTATTCCTGAAACCGCCGCCATCAAAACCATTGATGGATCTAGCTTATCGACGGTGGCAGCCGCCACATTGAACTTTGCCAGAGAACTCCTGAGGGTCTCTCCAGCCCTTTGCTTCATACTTGTTAGTGTCATCGCATTTTTGGGTTATAGATATGGACACAGAACTGTTTCATGAATCTGTTAACTAACTAGGTCCATGTGCTAATGGAACTATTCTACAGTTGTCTAAACCATAATCCCGTAAAATCTATCAAATACAAAGGGAAACACCATACCATGACCTCTTCAAATGCATTCAACATCTCCATATGTCGGATGTACCTCATCAAATGAACTTTTGGATGAGTTTATCCATCATACATCTCTAACAAAGGCAGCTTGAAATCAAGCATATCCCTAACGTATCGAATATTCAGAGTGAATGGACTCCTGTTTACATAATCTATGCTCTAGTTAGGCAATCCACCCCTCATAGCTCATTTCACCTTCTCAGCAGGTCTGTCATCATCATTCAAAGGAATTCTCAAGTCATCTTTCTCAACATGCCCCTTGTTTCTACGAGGGAATTCCGGTATATATTCCTCTGGTTGCCCATCTACATTCTAATTCACATTCAAACGCTCCGCATCATTTCTAGGATGCACATCACTTCTTCCTAAGCCAGCATGACCCATGTCCCTGAGTCCTTGTTGATTGTTACTGATCTGTGCTTATGGATCAGTACCGATCCAAATGATCGGTTTAGGTTCGCTTCGGTTCATTCTACTCCACTTCCAAGTACGTTTACTTCAGCTTTGGGTCTTTGGTTTAGTTTGCAGCAAGTCTGGCTATTCCTATTTTTCCCATTCCTCTAAAGAAATTCTCCATCATTTCTTCCCGGTGAGCAATCATCCGCAATCCATTCATCATAGTGTCCATCTCATCCCAAGTTATGTAGATGTATGGGGGGTTAGCTCTTGAGGATGACTATTGGCTACCCCTTGTTAATTTCCTCTAATAACGGCCTTTCTAGTTGATTGTCTTATCATTTTGAATCTTTTCAAGTCTCAAATCAATGAATTCAAGTAGTTCTTGGTAAAAGCACCAAAATGTTTGAGCCAAAAATGGCACAAACACCTAATAGATTGAGTAGAGAATAAAAAGTGAAGAAAATAAATAAAAAACGAGCAAGAAATAGAACACACAAGATTTATAGTGGTTTGGCATACTCCGACCTACATCCACTTCAAGTTTCCTTTTATTATACTGTTGTTTTCGAGTACAGTTCTTACTCATCGGTATAAATCCATTACGGATTGGTATAAATCCATGAATGATTATAAGAAATTAGAGTAAGAGAAAGCAAGAGCCAAAAAGATCCTTAGGAATGAGCCTTGCCCTCCTATTTATAGAGATAGGAAACCTAAAATCTCACCTGAATATCTCCGCCTCTTTCTCCATGCCCGAGGCTAGTTCTCCAAAAAATATAGGTGCCACCTCAACAAAAATCATGGATCGGTATCGATCAATAGGCTTGGATCGATACCGATCCACGGGATAATCAAATTGGTCGTTGAGGACTCTTTGATTAAGCTCGACTCTTGTTAAGCTTCATGATTCCATACTTGTTTGCACCATTATTTTCTTGTTTCTAAGTCCAAATAATGGATCCATAGAGGGACAAAGTTGTTAAGTCAAGTGCTTGTGGAGATCTATTTAGAATTGCATGGAAACAACAAAACAATGCTTAAAATGGGCTTCTAACATTATCATTAGCATGTAATAGGAGTGAGGACATGATTTAGCCAAGATTTATGGATTGGTATGCATCCATGATGTTGGATCGGTACCGATACAACATTTGGTTGGATCGCTAACCCCAAACTCTTGAGTTGGCTTTGTTTTTATCTCGTGGCTTCGTTTATGCTTGGTTTCAAGACTCTTAGCCTATCTCTTTGGGCTTCCCACCTTAGTTGCTTTGAAGTTTGACTCGTGGAGTTCGTCCGTATATTACCTAGTCAAAAGGCAGGATAACACACAATATACCTAAAATACACATGTACTTATTCCTTAAACCTAAATTGGGCTTCTTATAGTTCCACTTGAGTTATGCATTCATATTTTATTAGTTTAGTTCATATATAACTGTTTATGATTTAATTAGCTTATATAACAATCTTATGTGTATATATTAATTAAATCTTATTTAAGTAATTTTAATCTATTAATTTAATTAAAAAATTAATTAAATTATTTTAAAATTTAAAATTTTATTTTATTCATCTTTAATAGTTTAAGAAAAATATTAACTGTAACATTTATAGTTTCACATAGATATGTCATTATATACATATATTGATTTATTAATTAACCTTTAAGTTATATAGTTATCAAATAAATATTCATTTAATTAAGCCATTTTAACTAAATTATTTCTTAATAAATTTTGAAAATTAATATTTTGTGTACCTTAAACATTTTAAGATATATGTGTGTGTGTGTCTATATATATATATATATATATATATAGACACATACATACTTTTATAGCAATATGTATGTTTGTTTTAATTAATTAATTATTTAATCAATCTAATCAATTATATTATGAACTATTTTTGAAAAATATTAATTAATTTTCAAGATAATTTTAAAAAATATATTTTATAACTTCTATAAAAGTAGTTTATATTTTAAATTTAACTTTCAAATTCAAAATATAAGTTTAAAATTTCAAATTGTAATTGAAAATTAGCCCATGGCCTAAAACAATTTGGACCTTAATATTAGAGATAACCTTTAGGCTTACATCATCCTTCGGGCTAGGTTCATAGTCGAGTAGAGTAAAGTACTTGATTACTCAAACCCTACCTCAAACGCTACTTTTCTGGATACACTTCTAAATAGGTAGGCTTTGATTAGTTAACCCTAATACCGCTTATTTAGACAGCTCTGACCATTGAGCTTTGATACTATTGAAGGAACCGGGCTAGTCATAAGTGGACTAAATGAGTGAATTTCAAAAAAAAATCCATTTTGGATATTTTGTTGGGCCTATGAAGTCTAATTGATTTTAGATCCAATCTAAAATTTGTTTTAAATAAAATCTTAATTTATTTAGTTTATTTAAAAGGAGTATAATTTAATTTAAATTGAATATATTATAATAAGCGTATCAAATACAATCATATGTGTATAGTGCAAGTGCAACAAATAAACAACGTACAAGGTCAATATTTACGTTTACCGGTATAGGAATTTACTCTGCCATGAACACATTCACCCTTTAAATATGTCTTTGTTTTCCGTAATTATATTTTGAAATCGTATAAAATAATAATATATGTGTATATCATAGTTTATATATAAAATATGTTATAAAATTATTTTGACTAATTGACAATAGCTTACTTATGTTTATAATTTGACAATAAATGAGTTTAAGTTGGCATTTAAGGAGGGGCAAGGGTGAAGGTCTTTTCTCCTTCCTTTACTCATTCTTTTGTTTGCCTTTTCATATTTCATTTGAACACACAAACCCTTATACATATTTAATTAATTATTACTAATTTTAATTGTTCTGAAATTTAAAATTAACATCTTGAAATATAACTTTAACTTAAGAAGAACTTAAAATCGTTTCTATGTTTAAACAATTTTTTTTTAAAATTGAATTAGGACATTAGTTTAGAGAAATTGTTGAAACTTTATATAACTAGTTAAAATTTAACTTTTAACCTTTAACCTTTGTTACCATTGTTTTAAATGAACACCTTTAAAACAAATTCAACTAGTACTAAAATGATGTTTTCGTAGATCTATTTTAAAATTTGAATCAGAACACTTGTTTAAATAAATTGTTTAAACCTTGTATTACTTGTTAGACCTTTAATGTATAATCTTTCCTAACCATTTTTTTAAATGAATGCCACTAAAATAAATTGAATTGAGATTACAATGAGTTTTCATAAATCTATTTTAAAATTTGAATTAGAACATTTGTCTAAAGAAAATGTTTGAATTTATATAACTAGTTATTAAATTAAACCTTTGACATTTAATCTTTATAACTATTGTTTGAAATGGATACCTTTAATACAAATTCAATTTGTACTAAAAATTATTTTCATGTTTCATATATTTTAAAAAAATCAATTGGTAATTTAATTTTTTTTCATGTTTCTTATTATTATTTTTGAACAATTTGAATAATACAAAATGATTCAGACAACATAGGCATATATAAATTCATTATAACATACATAAGATCTAATCTACACAATCAAATGATGTATATATAAATGATAATGAAATTAATAGATTAACTAAAGAGGTGGCTTATGATTTGCACATTGATTTGATATTTCTCCTATAATCTCCAAGATGCACACCCAATCCTTGCAAGAGATGGATGAACCACTTATGTTTATATTTTAATTTAGATTTGATTTTGTTTGCGATAAGGGAATACAATTTCAGCCATGCCTATGATAGAGAGGAGAGAAAAGTGGATGAAAAGAATAAAATGAATGAAATGCATTAATGGACTTATTTTTTATTGAAAGAATGAAACCTTTCCTTTCTTTAATTAGAACTTTCAGAATTAATTCCTTTAATTCTCTCTCTCCAAAATTTAACTTCATTGCATGGTCGGCCCTATACTAGTCATCATATGGTAACAAATTTCCATAAATATTTAATGAGATTATCTTTTATTTAAACTTATTCAAAATTACAGCGATATCGTATATCGATGGACGCAAATATAACTCTTATAAACACATTCAAATAATTACAAACAACTTTGAAACGTCAAATAAATTAAATAATATTAATATTTCTCAAATATTAATTAATTTATCAATTACAACATTTCATAAATTAATTAAATCATATGGTTCTTTGGAGAATTCACAAATACGATTGTGTGACAGAAAAGTGTGACTTCGATCAACGATTAATTTTGAATAATTGAAATGTTAACATTCACGTGACACCTTAGCTAGTGATGTGATAGTTTGGTCAAATTCATCACTTATATGCCTCTTCTTTAAAATCATATTTTATATTTTCTTAAATGGTACCCGGTAGTAATGATTTATTACACAAATTTTTTTCGTCAAAAACTATATCACTCTAACTTCGACTTTGAGTTGACTACAACTGACTTTGGTTCAATAATAAAAATTATTATTATCCATGCTGCTCCAACCAGAGACTTTGACTTTGAGTTGACTACAGTTGACCGTGATACTAATCCCATAGAACCACGGAGACAGATTCTCTATTGAATAGTGTTTCACTTCTAGTGCTTCAACTCAAATCCAACTATAGTCGGTCGAAGGAAGGCCATGCCATGATTTAACTATAATCAAAGTGGAGTCTCTAATTGAAATTCTAAAGTATTCTCAATTCGAGGGAACTATGTAACATTTGAAGGTTTCCTATTTGGCCCTAGTCATTATTAACCAATAGGAACTCTCGAGTGAGTCATTCCATGGTTATTCAACAACTATCAATAGTAATCTCTTGGTTTCCCCCCAGCCATGAGTAATACACTATCTAACATTTGGAGAGCATTATGTACTCTAGTATGAACATTACTAATATTCTATCTTAAAACATTTTGATAGGAATATTTATATTATTTTAATGTGATAAATTTGTCATGATTACAACACATTGTATTTACTATCACATAACATATCATTTAAGGATTTTCTATTTAATCAATCATATCACAGTATAACAAAGTATAAGAAATAAAACACCTTTATTATGAAAAAGAGCAGTTACTAAGTTAGATATATGTAAAAAATTACATAATTACCCTTAGGGAATACTCCTAAATCGATCGAAAGTTACTTATGGATACACATGAAATATGCATATAGCAGAGTGCTGAAGATAATTAGTAGATCAAATGGAATTAAAATCATGGTCAATATAGAAAACTATTAATATCATGCAATCATATGCCATTATGAGTACTTGAAAATTGTTTGTAAATCCAACATCGACACAGTATAATATTTACGACTCAATACAAATGTTACGCAGAAAGACATAATTATAATTGTGTTTTAAAATATACTGAATATATAAGTTTCCTTTTAAGCATAAATAAATATATCAAAAATATCATGTTTCCTTAAAACCATAAGCAAGTGTGTAACGACCCAGAATTTTTGATAATTAAAATTCGAATATTTAATTAATTTTAAATATTAATAAATGGAATTTATAAGTCGAATGATTTATTTTTCGAATATTGGGTTTAATTTGATAATTAAATCGATAAATTAATAATTGAAATTCCAGAGATAATTGAAAATCGAGTTTAATATGATTGAAAATGATTTGTAAAATTTTATTTAATCATACTGGAGTTATAGAAAGGTTATAGAACTTTTAAAATTGAATTTGGAGTTAATCTATGAAAATTGAATATTTTAATATTTAATTATCGACTGTAAAAATAGCCAATTTTCGAACAGTCTCGGATTTCGACGAAACCAGTTTCATCGGATCCGTAATGTGATATTATTGTAAGATTTCAAATTTCGTAATTTTTGGATTTACCGTTTGTCCGGGGCAAGCCAAAACGCCTCGAAATCGATTTAAATCGGTTTAATTTAATTTGATCGTTTTTCTCCGTATCTCGCACAGATGTCCGAATTAGCTCCCGAAACATGTTCCATTGCGTTCGGAACACGGGATAAACCCTAGAAACGATAGTGACCGCGCGTAAATCGGAGTTCGGAAATTTGGGAATGAATAGTGTTCGTTTTATTTCTATAAATAGACGATTTAATTCACAAAAATAGAAAACAAAAGAGGCTAGGGTTTCAATTCAGAGCCGCCGCCTGCTATAATTCGAAGGGCCAGAAATTACAATTCTTTCCTCCTCAATATCTCCAAATCCATACGTTTTCAAGCCTCGACTTCAACTACAACAATGAAGAGGGTGGCGAGATCTTGAAGATGAACGGCTGTGATCGAATATGGGGTGGTGAATCATCGGCAAATAGACCACGAAGTTGTCACGTTCGGCATCGTTTTGCGTGCAAGAGGCGTGACCGAGCTGGGCGATTTTTGGCACGATGGTAGATGGAGGCATGGGCTTTCGAATGGAGTTCACTGATCGTCGTGAAAATGGATAATGGGTCGCGTTGAAATAGGGTTAAGTGGCGGCCGCGTGGGTTCTTTGTACTGGAGCTTTCACGCGTTTAGAACGAAGGGGAAGAAGTAGTAGGGTGCGGCCACGATTTGATCTAGGGGAATGGACGGCCAGATGATTGCATAGGTTTAGATTTGAAAAAGAATTTGTAATTTTTAATTTAAATTTAAATCCGTTAATGTTTAAAATTGCATATCTTTTTGCTGCGAGGTCGGAAAATTACGAAACGAAAAGCGTTGGCTTCGTTTTGTCGAATACTACGCGATGCAACTGGATGGAGTCGTTTGGAGCTAGTTTAAATTTCGGGTAAAATTAAACGCGCGTTTAATTTTATTCGAAATAAACGCTGAAACGGAATTTAAAAGCTAAGGTGAGATCTTCTCACTCAAATGAAAGTGGATTTTCTTTTACAGTTATTGATTGATTGATTGACTGCTTGGATGTGTTATTAGATATAGTAGGATATATCTATTTATATATAGCAATATATACATATTGGCATATGTATATATTGGATTGATTGATTCCCGCCTCGTATAGCGGATGAGACCCTATTGCGCCGTTAGTAAGCGGATTATTTTTATAAAACCCATATACCGCGATAATTCCGTACTGGAGCGGAATTGGTATTGTGCTAACGTCTGTGGATGCAGGGAAACAGGTTGGAGGAATCCAACTGGATTCCTCAACAGTATTTATTTATTTACAGATATTGATGTATATTCTGTTATCATATGTTGATATATGATGTTGTTGTTGTGATTGACTAATTGATGCTGTTGCATCATCGGATTCAAGTTTTGAAGTTTAAAATATACGACTTTACTTTAAAAAGGATTTTTAAAGTAATTTTGAAATATACGTTTATTTAATTTTTGAAGTGATTCATCTTAAAATAAATAAACGTTCAAATTTTAAAGTTATATAAATTTAGATTTTTGTGAAATATAACCGAAAGGTAATTTCTCTTGAAATAGAAGTTAAGAAATTTATAAAACGGTTTAAATTTGGATTTTCGAAATTATAAAAACGACGTATGTAAAAGATGTACAAGATTGATATTTATAACTTTAAAATGTTGGTATTATAAAATGAGTTTTTATAAGCGTTAAAATGAATTTTTAAGAATTTATAAATAAATGGAATTTATAAATTATGAACTTATAAATGGAGATGATTTTGTAAAATAAAGGAATTATAAGTATTTGACTTATAATATGGATGTTGGCATAAGATTTGAGTTATGGATCGAATTGTTAATAAAGGAGATTTATTAAATTGAAGTTGTTAGAAAATAGAAATAGAATTTATAAACGTTGTTTTATAAATTCGAAATCAATCAAATTTGATGAATTTAATATAGAAGTTATTAAAGGAATTATATCCATGATTTTGGACAGTGGATAAGCTTTTAAATAAAATGTGTAGAAAATATTGAAATGTGGTTAGTGAAGTATATTCACGATTTTGGACAGTGAATATATTGTTAAGTAAAATGGATTTATTTTTGAAGAAGTGATATTAAAAAAAATACAGTTAAACATTTTAAAGATGTTTCTAAAATGTATTATGAATCGAAAGCATAGATTTCAACATTTTATTGTTGAAATAGACGTTTTCGAGAAATAAGGAAATGATGGACTATAACACTGTTGTTATAGTAAATGATTTTCGAAAGGAAATGTTTTTATGTAATATTGGGATTTATATATCTATCTAAATCCGACTCCCTATACTAGTGATTTTGAGTCGTCGTAACGATGTTTTACGTAACATTCGTTTTGACTCAAATAAATGTTGTCAAAGTAAATGATTTCCTTAAAGAATGAAATATATACTTAATTTTAATTTAAGTATATAGAATATTTTCCAAGTGTTGAAAATAAATGATTTGTGAAATACTTATTATTAAATAAGTATGGGAATGTTTTCCAAAATGAAATGAAATGTTTTGAGATTTTATCTTCTTAAAGATAAATTGAAATTGAATATTTGAAATCGATTTGAGAATCGTATATCAGTAGATATTTTGAAAATATAAATTCACTATGGAATTTATAAAGGAAAGGGAAACTGTTTAGAAAAATAAACGTTGATTTATTTTTAAAGTGTGGAAATTTTATATCTGGAAAAGATATTTTTGAAGATGAAATAATTTGGGAAAATTATTTGGAATCTGATGATGTTGCGCATCTTTATTGATAGTTAAATAACCGACTATCAATAATTACCTTGAATAGGTATTTGTTGTGAATTGGATGAAATTGAATGCCACACTTATTTTTGAATAATCGCTCACTATTCGGGTTAGCCGGGAAAGGACCATGGGGTCGTATAACCCATTCCGAATATGTGATACGTCGTTATGAATTGCATTCGAAGACCGGTGTTGAAGACCGGATATTTTTGAAAACGGAAGGATTACCGTCGAGTTACTCTACATCGGCTGATCTCCGATTTAGAGGTTTTATCACCCTTAGTGACGGGAAGTCCGGACGTGATTAGAAATTTATCCGGATATGCAAGGGCTTTCGGTTCTGTTCGATCCCGGAACAGACTTGTATGGATTGTGTGTCTGACGTTACAATTTGAGATATAAAGCTGATTTCTTTCAAATACATTTCTGTTGGTGGCGGAGAATTTATTCTCTTAGCTTAACACCCTTCTTTGAGACGTACGAGCTCAGAGGTTATGTAGTTGAAATTTATCAGCGATATATTCCCAATTTGGTAACGGGGAATACTGAGTGTTGCTGTGAAATGATCAGTGTTTGATCATTTGTGATATGATCATTTGTTTGATCTTATATCTTTGTGATCATAGGTTGATCATTTGTTTGACCCGAAGCAGGGCTTTTTGAGAAAGCGTAGCTTTGTGGACGAGACTTCGTCGAGCCTCACACCCCGGAAATGGTCGAAACAGGAAGGATGCGGCAAGGTTCTAGGGAGTAGCGCCCCTTAGTGTATGTCATTCCTTCTGGATAGAGGTGGTATCATAGTATGGAGCCCAGATACTTAACCTATGTGGTTGCTGCATTATTATCTATGTGGTTTGTTGGAAATCGGGGATCCTCGGGAAGATCGGTTACGATCGGGGGATGACATACGCGTGTCAGTAGTTACCTATTTTTGCAGAGGTAACCCGGCCTTGTGTTGGCAGAGATCCGGTTAGGTTCTCGGGTCGTCTATTCCTGGGACGTACCCATCGTGGATAGGAAGTTCCTTAGCCTGACCATTTGTTGGAAATCCAAAGAAACAATACGAGACTTGTACGGTTTTAGTTGTAGAACCTGCCATTCACTTATGGTGGTCACCACTGTTTGGATGGTAGCTATAGCAGGCATAGTTCGGAATGTCTATGCTGGCTAAGATTTATATTCTACTTTCGAAATGTTTTCTGCACTATGCACTAATAATAATATCAAAAAGAATTGATTTTGCGTAGTAAGCATTTTTGACTATCATAAGAAGAAATCTCCTCCAATTCTGCGTTTGCATTGTGTGTGTGGCGGGAGGTCTTATGGTAGTTTCATTTTCCAAAAGCATTGCGAATTGACTTTAAATTTTTTGATTATTTTAAAAAAATAACTGTTTTACGATCTCACACCAGTCACCATGACTGACTCGGAGTTTATTGTTTCCCTTCTAAACTCTGGGTGCCCACCAATTTCCACACGGGCAGCCTAGAGTTATATTATCAGGATATTCTGGATATTCTGGAGCTTTGGAGGCAAGCTGGATGGCAAGACGTAGTATTTGTATCTGATATATTTATTCCGCTGTGTATTCTGTATGAGGACAAGTTTACATAACTGTCCATTGTTGTATATTGACTCTGATTGATGTATGTATAAAAGGCTATAGTTCATTGTTTTAAAGATTATTAATTTATCTATCATATGTTGTTCCGCTGCGATATGTGAGATTCTGATATTGTTTTCTGTTCTGATGTTGTTCTGTTGTTCTTTCTCTCTTCTCTTGTTCTTTTTCTTCTTCTGTTTTCTTCTTCTACCTTTTTCTTCTTCTTAAAACCCTCACTATTGGAGTTTCCGGCACTCGATTGCTCGGCAGTCGATAAAGTGAGTATCGATGTCGAATTTTCGAAAGTCGAAAATTCCCGTACGTGACAGCGTGGTATCAGAGCATATGGTTAAGCGACAACCCTGCTCTATTGGGTGTTACTCATTAGAGATAGAGTCAGTAGTACTCTAGAATGAGTTTGAGTGTAATAATAGATATGAGCGCGTATTTGTTAGTGAATATAAAATTGTTTTATATTGTGATGATTGGCTTGTTGAGTGGTATATGGATTCTGGTCGGTATTGTCCGTACAACTCTATCGATAGGGATCTCTAAACACTTATATAGAACAATTCGGCACAATATTGTTTTAAAATTGGGTAAATGAAATAATTTTGCCCAAAACTATTTTGTACATAAAAGAAATGATTTTTCTGTAAATTGTTACAGTATATGGTTGCATGGTTGTTAGAAGTAATAACATTAAATTATTATCAATGAAATTGAATAAGAAATTGAAATCATAACTCCAAAGTTAAGAGATAAATCCATGTACAAATGAAATTAAAGAATGTAAATTATAAAAGTGATTTGTAATTAAAAACGAAATTCCAGAGAAGTTTTGGAAATGTTTTAAAAAGAATTTGAAAATTTTGGAGATTTGGAAAGTTTAAATTCCTTTTAGAGTTGAAAATGAATTTCAAAGGTTTGAAAAGTATTTTAGAGAGATAAAAGCTCTAAACTCTTTTCGGTCGCTGGAAAATAATTCCGATTGGTGATCGCGACACTATCGGTGTTCATTTTCGGGTTTCCAAAGGAGGAATGGCTGCCAATTTTTTTTAAATGAAAGTTGTTTTGAAAATTTGGGTTTTGTTTTGGAAATTCAAAAGGGTAATTTGAATTGTTTTCAAAATGATTTTGAAAAGGTTGAAAAGACTCTGGAATTGAGTATTGAATTATGAAAATAAAAATTGTGAATGAATGAATCAATTTGCAATTGCAAGTAAATTGAATTCGAATTGAAATCCAGTTTGATATAAGTGATTGTAAACCAAAATAGTGAATTGTAAATAAATTTTGGAACGAACAAAAGTGAATAAAACTGGAATTGAAACTGAATGTTGAAGACAAAT
The DNA here is from genome assembly GCA_030737815.1 of Allium fistulosum. Classification (NCBI taxonomy): domain Eukaryota; kingdom Viridiplantae; phylum Streptophyta; class Magnoliopsida; order Asparagales; family Amaryllidaceae; genus Allium; species Allium fistulosum. Next base: position 1,534,989,276 of record CM060902.1, read on the forward strand.
TTGAATAAATGAATTAGTAAATGAAAGATAATCGATAAAAATTCAATATTCAGAATAGAAGATAAAATTGAATTCAAATAGATTTGAAATGTAAAATTGAATGATATGTAACTTCAACAGTGAAGTAAAGATGATATAAGAAATAAGTATTGAAATTTTGTAATAAAATTTACAAAATAGTTTGAATGTTGTAACTAGATATTATGGCTAGTAGGACATACAGGTGTTATAAAAGGAATTGGAATTTTGATTTTGAAGAGAATTTGAATTGCTCGAAAAAGGTATGTATTTAAATTCGAATATGAGATTTGATGACTTATTTCTCTAGCCGCTTGGCTTTTTCTTTTTCTTTTTGAAATCTGAGAGTCCGTAGGGACGTTTTGTAGTCGTGCCGTATCAGCCGCGCAAAGGAGACGCTGGCGAAATTTTTCGAGAATTTAGGGCGTTAGAAAATTTTTGAGAAAATTTTAAAAGTTAAAATTTGAATTTAAACTCGAATTTGAATTGAGAAGTAAAACAAGATTGTTTTGAAACTTATAATTAGAGTTGGAAAATTTAGTTGAATGATAACGAATCTTTAGTAGAAAGATTTGTTTTGAAATTGGATAAAACCATTGGATTGTGAAAAATAGTAGACGAGTTAAGGACCTTTTTTCCCTAACTTGTAATTTCGAGGACGAAATTCTTTTAAGGGGGGAAGTCTGTAACGACCCAGAATTTTTGATAATTAAAATTCGAATATTTAATTAATTTTAAATATTAATAAATGGAATTTATAAGTCGAATGATTTATTTTTTGAATATTGGGTTTAATTTGATAATTAAATCGATAAATTAATAATTGAAATTCCAGAGATAATTGAAAATCGAGTTTAATATGATTGAAAATGATTTGTAAAATTTTATTTAATCATACTGGAGTTATAGAAAGGTTATAGAACTTTTAAAATTGAATTTGGAGTTAATCTATGAAAATTGAATATTTTAATATTTAATTATCGACTGTAAAAATAGCCAATTTTCGAACAGCCTTGGATTTCGACGAAACTAGTTTCATCGGATCCGTAATGTGATATTATTGTAAGATTTCAAATTTCGTAATTTTTGGATTTACCGTTTGTCCGGGGCAAGCCAAAACGCCTCGAAATCGATTTAAATCGGTTTAATTTAATTTGATCGTTTTTCTCCGTATCTCGCACAGATGTCCGAATTAGCTCCCGAAACACGTTCCATTGCGTTCGGAACGCGGGATAAACCCTAGAAACGATAGTGACCGCGTGTAAATCGGAGTTCGGAAATTTGGGAATGAATAGTGTTCGTTTTATTTCTATAAATAGACGATTTAATTCACAAAAATAGAAAACAAAAGAGGCTAGGGTTTCAATTCAGAGCCGCCGCCTGCTATAATTCGAAGGGTCAGAAATTACAATTCTTTCCTCCTCAATATCTCCAAATCCATACGTTTTCAAGCCTCGACTTCAACTACAACAATGAAGAGGGTGGCGAGATCTTGAAGATGAACGGCTGTGATCGAATATGGGGTGGTGAATCATCGGCAAATAGACCACGAAGTTGTCACGTTCGGCATCGTTTTGCGTGCAAGAGGCGTGACCGAGCTGGGCGATTTTTGGCACGATGGTAGATGGAGGCATGGGCTTTCGAATGGAGTTCACTGATCGTCGTGAAAATGGATAATGGGTCGCGTTGAAATAGGGTTAAGTGGCGGCCGCGTGGGTTCTTTGTACTGGAGCTTTCACGCGTTTAGAACGAAGGGGAAGAAGTAGTAGGGTGCGGCCACGATTTGATCTAGGGGAATGGACGGCCAGATGATTGCATAGGTTTAGATTTGAAAAAGAATTTGTAATTTTTAATTTAAATTTAAATCCGTTAATGTTTAAAATTGCATATCTTTTTGCTGCGAGGTCGGAAAATTACGAAACGAAAAGCGTTGGCTTCGTTTTGTCGAATACTACGCGATGCAACTGGATGGAGTCGTTTGGAGCTAGTTTGAATTTCGGGTAAAATTAAACGCGCGTTTAATTTTATTCGAAATAAACGCTGAAACGGAATTTAAAAGCTAAGGTGAGATCTTCTCACTCAAATGAAAGTGGATTTTCTTTTACAGTTATTGATTGATTGATTGACTGCTTGGATGTGATATTAGATATAGTAGGATATATCTATTTATATATAGCAATATATACATATTGGCATATGTATATATTGGATTGATTGATTCCCGCCTCGTATAGCGTATGAGACCCTATTGCGCCGTTAGTAAGCGGATTATTTTTATAAAACCCATATACCGCGATAATTCCGTACTGGAGCGGAATTGGTATTGTGCTAACGTCTGTGGATGCAGGGAAACAGGTTGGAGGAATCCAACTGGATTCCTCAACAGTATTTATTTATTTACAGATATTGATGTATATTCTGTTATCATATGTTGATATATGATGTTGTTGTTGTGATTGACTAATTGATGCTGTTGCATCATCGGATTCAAGTTTTGAAGTTTAAAATATACGACTTTACTTTAAAAAGGATTTTTAAAGTAATTTTGAAATATACGTTTATTTAATTTTTGAAGTGATTCATCTTAAAATAAATAAACGTTCAAATTTTAAAGTTATATAAATTTAGATTTTTGTGAAATATAACCGAAAGGTAATTTCTCTTGAAATAGAAGTTAAGAAATTTATAAAACGGTTTAAATTTGGATTTTCGAAATTATAAAAACGACGTATGTAAAAGATGTACAAGATTGATATTTATAACTTTAAAATGTTGGTATTATAAAATGAGTTTTTATAAGCGTTAAAATGAATTTTTAAGAATTTATAAATAAATGGAATTTATAAATTATGAACTTATAAATGGAGATGATTTTGTAAAATAAAGGAATTATAAGTATTTGACTTATAATATGGATGTTGGCATAAGATTTGAGTTATGGATCAAATTGTTAATAAAGGAGATTTATTAAATTGAAGTTGTTAGAAAATAGAAATAGAATTTATAAACGTTGTTTTATAAATTCGAAATCAATCAAATTTGATGAATTTAATATAGAAGTTATTAAAGGAATTATATCCACGATTTTGGACAGTGGATAAGCTTTTAAATAAAATGTGTAGAAAATATTGAAATGTGGTTAGTGAAGTATATTCACGATTTTGGACAGTGAATATATTGTTAAGTAAAATGGATTTATTTTTGAAGAAGTGATATTAAAAAAAATACAGTTAAACATTTTAAAGATGTTTTTAAAATGTATTATGAATCGAAAGCATAGATTTCAACATTTTATTGTTGAAATAGACGTTTTCGAGAAATAAGGAAATGATGGACTATAACACTGTTGTTATAGTAAATGATTTTCGAAAGGAAATGTTTTTATGTAATATTGGGATTTATATATCTACCTAAATCTGAATCCCTATACTAGTGATTTTGAGTCGTCGTAACGATGTTTTACGTAACATTCATTTTGACCCAAATAAATGTTGTCAAAGTAAATGATTTCCTTAAAATATGAAATATATACTTAATTTTAATTTAAGTATATAGAATATTTTCCAAGTGTTGAAAATAAATGATTTGTGAAATACTTATTATTAAATAAGTATGGGAATGTTTTCCAAAATGAAATGAAACGTTTTGAGATTTTATCTTCTTAAAGATAAATTGAAATTGAATATTTGAAATCGATTTGAGAATCGTATGTCAGTAGATATTTTGAAAATATAAATTCACTATGGAATTTATAAAGGAAAGGGAAACTGTTTAGAAAAATAAACGTTGATTTATTTTTAAAGTGTGGAAATTTTATATCTGGAAAAGATATTTTTGAAGATGAAATAATTTGGGAAAATTATTTGGAATCTGATGATGTTGCGCATCTTTATTGATAGTTAAATAACCGACTATCAATAATTACCTTGAATAGGTATTTGTTGTGAATTGGATGAAATTGAATGCCACACTTATTTTTGAATAATCGCTCACTATTCGGGTTAGCCGGGAAAGGACCATGGGGTCGTATAACCCATTCCGAATATGTGATACGTCGTTATGAATTGCATTCGAAGACCGGTGTTGAAGACCGGATATTTTTGAAAACGGAAGGATTACCGTCGAGTTACTCTACATCGGCTGATCTCCGATTTAGAGGTTTTATCACCCTTAGTGACGGGAAGTCCGGACGTGATTAGAAATTTATCCGGATATGCAAGGGCTTCGTGAGAAGTGCCTTCGGTTCTGTTCGATCCCGGAACAGACTTGTATGGATTGTGTGTCTGACGTTACAATTTGAGATATAAAGCTGATTTCTTTCAAATACATTTCTGTTGGTGGTGGAGAATTTATTCTCTTAGCTTAACACCCTTCTCTGAGACGTACGAGCTCAGAGGTTATGTAGTTGAAATTTATCAGCGATATATTCCCAATTTGGTAACGGGGCATACTGAGTGTTGCTGTGAAATGATCAGTGTTTGATCATTTGTGATATGATCATTTGTTTGATCTTATATCTTTGTGATCATAGGTTGATCATTTGTTTGACCCGAAGCAGGGCTTTTTGAGAAAGCGTAGCTTTGTGGACGAGACTTCGTCGAGCCTCACACCCCGGAAATGGTCGAAACAGGAAGGATGCGGCAAGGTTCTAGGGAGTAGCGCCCCTTAGTGTAAGTCACTCCTTCTGGATAGAGGTGGTATCATGGTATGGAGCCCAGATACTTAACCTATGTGGTTGCTGCATTATTATCTATGTGGTTTGTTGGAAATCGGGGATCCTCGGGAAGATCGATTACGATCGGGGGATGACATACGCGTGTCAGTAGTTACCTATTTTTGCAGAGGTAACCCGGCCTTGTGTTGGCAGAGATCCGGTTAGGTTCTCGGGTCGTCTATTCCAGGGACGTACCCATCGTGGATAGGAAGTTCCTTAGCTTGACCATTTGTTGGAAATCCAAAGAAACAATACGAGACTTGTACGGTTTTAGTTGTAGAACCTGCCATTCACTTATGGTGGTCACCACTGTTTGGATGGTAGCTATAGCAGGCATAGTTCGGAATGTCTATGCTGGCTAAGATTTATATTCTACTTTCGAAATGTTTTCTACACTATGCACTAATAATAATATCAAAAAGAATTGATTTTGCGTAGTAAGCATTTTTGACTATCATAAGAAGAAATCTCCTCCAATTCTGCGTTTGCATTGTGTGTGTGGCGGGAGGTCTTATGGTAGTTTTATTTTCCAAAAGCATTGCGAATTGACTTTAAATCTTCTGATTATTTTAAAAAAATAACTGTTTTACGATCTCACACCAGTCACCATGACTGACTCGGAGTTTATTGTTTCCCTTCTAAACTCTGGGTGCCCACCAATTTCCACACGGGCAGCCTAGAGTTATATTATCAGGATATTCTGGATATTCTGGAGCTTTGGAGGCAAGCTGGATGGCGAGACGTAGTATTTGTATCTGATATATTTATTCCGCTGTGTATTCTGTATGAGGACAAGTTTACATAACTGTCCATTGTTGTATATTGACTCTGATTGATGTATGTATAAAAGGCTATAGTTCTTTGTTTTAAAGATTATTAATTTATCTATCATATGTTGTTCCGCTGCGATATGTGAGATTCTGATATTGTTTTCTGTTCTGATGTTGTTCTGTTGTTCTTTCTCTCTTCTCTTGTTCTTTTTCTTCTTCTGTTTTCTTCTTCTACCTTTTTCTTCTTCTTAAAACCCTCACTATTGGAGTTTCCGGCACTCGATTGCTCGGCAGTCGATAAAGTGAGTATCGATGTCGAATTTTCGAAAGTCGAAAATTCCCGTACGTGACAAAGTGTAACCCTTATATTAGTTTGGTAAATTTGTTGAAGAAAATTATTTATAAATATATTCATTCTCAATCGTTTTAGTTTTGACTTTTTTAAGAAAAAGGAAACTATTAGTTATGAATACATAATGGGTTCCCATCTTTTTTTATTTCTCCTTTATATGCATATTGATAGTGTTAAGGGTGTTCCTTAAGGACAATTATGTAATTTATTACGTAACTTAACTCTTGTAAGAGAATCTCGTTTGAAATGATGTTAGTACCTAGTTTTTTTCTTTTATATTTGTTATTATATAAAGGTATATATAATGAATTAAGTATATTAAACATATATAAGTAGAAAATCCTTAGGATAAGTATTTTATCAATTGCAGTTATGAATGTATTTGTAACCATGAGTTTGAAATGACACATATATATAGAGATATGTTTAAGTAAAATACTTACTCCTTAAATGTTCCTAGTAAAGATGTGTTGAAAAAAGGATATCAATATATCTTTTAAGACTAGTATATGTAACGCTCTCCATACGATGGATGGTGATTTACTTTTGATCGTTGGAGACACCAAGTGGTTATGTACTTGTAGTTGTATATAATAATCATAAAAATAATCGACAAGGATCTTTTATAAATTAATATAACGAAGGAAAAATATATGATCTTTGGGTAGCGACGTATAGTAGTCCTCAAATTTGAGGGTACTGTTCAAATTGTATCTTAAAACATTTTGATAGGAATATTTATATTATTTTAATGTGATAAATTTGTCATGATTACAACACATTTTATTTACTATCACATAACATATCATTTAAGGATTTTCTATTTAATCAATCATATCACAATATAACAAAGTATATTATAGAAATAAAACACCTTTATTATGAAAAGGAGCGGTTACTAAGTTAGATATATGTAACAAATTACATAATTACCCTTAGGCAATACTCCTAAATCGATCGAAAGTTACTTATGGATACACTTGAAATATGCATATGATAGAGTGTTGAAGATAATTAGTAGATCAAATGTAATTAAAATCATGGTCAATATAGCAAACTATTAATATCATGCAATCATATGCCATTATGAGTACTTGAAAATTGTTTGTAAATCCAACATCGACACAGTATAATATTTACAACTCAATACAAATGTTACGCAGAAAGACATAATTATAATTGTGTTTTAAAATATACTGAATATATAATGTTTCCTTTTAAGCATAAATAAATATATCAAAAATATCATGTTTCCTTAAAAGCATAAGCAAGTGTAACCCTTATATTAGTTTGGTAAATTTGTTGAAGAAAATTATTTATAAATATATTCATTCTCAATCGTTTTAGTTTTGACTTTTTTAAGAAAAAGGAAACTATTAGTTATGAATACATAATGGGTTCCCATCTTTTTTTTATTTCTCCTTTATATGCATATTGATAGTGTTAAGGGTGTTCCTTAAGGACAATTATGTAATTTATTACGTAACTTAACTCTTGTAAGAGAATCTCGTTTGAAATGATGTTAGTACCTAGTTTTTTTTTCTTTTATATGTGTTATTATATAAAGGTATATATAATGAATTAAGTATATTAAACATATATAAGTAGAAAATCCTTAGGATAAGTATTTTATCAATTGCAGTTATGAATGTATTTGTAACCATGAGTTTGAAATGATACATATATATATAGAGATATGTATAAGTAAAATACTTACTCCTTAAATGTTTCTAGTAAAGATGTATTGAAAAAAGGATATCAATATATCTTTTAAGACTAGTATATGTAACACTCTCCATACGATGGATGGTGATTTACTTTTGATCGTTGGAGACACCAAGTGGTTATGTACTTGTAGTTGTATATAATAATCATAGAAATAATCGACAAGGATCTTTTATAAATTAATATAACGAAGGAAAAATATATGATCTTTGGGTAGCGACGTATAGTGGTCCTCAAATTTGATTGTACTATTCAACTTTAGTGGCTAGGCTATTCTTTAATCATGGTTAAATACTTCGCACAATGCCTTATTACGACCATAGTTGGGTATATGTTGAACTACTTGAAGTGAAACACTAATCAAGTTAGAATCCATCTTCTTTATTACAGATTAGTATCATCGAAACTGATAGTCAGTTTAGAGCCAAAATCTTTGACCGGAATAAATTGATTAATCAATAAATGTTACTGAATTGAACCAAATAATTTAAAGTGATCTACACAATTATTACAAATATTAATAGAGTTTTTGACCTTAAACAAATCTCTAGCATTCTTAGTGATATAGTATTGACAAAAAGAATACGCGTACAAATTACCATTCCTAAATGAGCTTATTTTAGATTAGAAATATGATTTCATCTAAATGGACTATAAGCATTGAACTTGACCATATACCATGCTTTAGCAAAATCAATACATGCACTAGTATATAAATTGTTCAAACATTGACTGTGGGTCGAGTTCACACCAAAGAGTCAGCACAACTGCATCGTTAATAGTTTTTGAATTTGAGCGATAATAAAATTAATTTTATAAATTTTATAAATTAATAATAAATTTATAAAAATATTTTGTTAATATTTATGGCTAATTTTAATTAGTTATTTAAAGCTTCAAATCAGACAGAACAATGTATAAAAGTTATATGACCGTTCGATCAGTTTAGGAGATATAATTAATTAAGTGGAAATTAGCCACAAGGGCCTCTTTAGCTAGTGCAATTAGTTTATAGGACACACAACTAAAATAATAACTTTTAAGGACAAAATGCAAAATAATTAGTTTCTAAGGCCAAAAACCTATGAAATTATATCCTTGAAAGTAACTGGACTGCTGACTTTGTCCTTAAAAGTAATTATTTTGCTGACTTTGGCCTTGAAATTAATTTCTATGGACGTGTGTCCTAGAAACTAATTGGACTGCAAAGTTTGTCCTTCTACTGAAATGCCCCATTAAGTGGAAATTAAACGATGATAAACAAAAGTCAACGGGGTCATCAACTAGCCTAGTCAATCTTTTTCTGGTCATATTAAAGGTTGTAGGAGGGCTTTACCAAGTCTTCAAGGGCTTGATGGAGTAGTGGAGAAAAGGGTGCAAACCATTAGCTATAAATAGTATAGCCTCCACTTTATTTCACGAGACTTTTTGCTTGCTCTCCAATAGCCGCCCTTATCTATCCCTTACCCATTTGTGAGCCATCTTTTCAGTCTTGTAAACTATAAAGGAGGAGGAAACTAAGAAGCTCCAAGAGGTAGTAATAAGCGAACTTGTTAGACTCTCAACATGACTACTTTGGTGAAAAGTATACAATTATGCATTTTATATCATATTTATATAAAATATCAATGTTTGATCACCATGTCCCCTTTCTAACATATACTCGGTTATATATTAAAACATATTTTTAATTAATTTATTTATTTAATGATTAATTTAATACATGTGTGTATATATATTTAATATTTTATTTTTGGGGCATAAGAAAAAATAGTCCACATCCAAATATAAATAATATATATAAATTTTATTTTATTTGTATATAAACATTTTATGTAGAATCTCTTTATAAGTGTTTACGGTTACTAAATAAAATTATTTTTTTGAAGTCTTTAGTATTTTAGTTTTAAATATATACATACATACATATATATAATTATATTTATACATTTGAAAATAGGTTCTTTATTGATGACGTATAAAGAACATTGCTGGTTTTTCCTCCTTAAAAAACTCTACCAGAGTAGTAAGAAAAAAGAGTGCAACAACCAGTCAATAGTACAAACCATTCACCAATATAATACAACTCCTCCACACACTAAATAAAACACAAAATAACACCTCCCACCTAACAAAAGAGTAGCTTATTCAAGCCTAATAAACAATGCAAAAGTGTTAAACCCTCGTGCATCAACGTTCGTCATTCATCTCCTCTCCCCAACATTTCATAAAAGCCCTCTCTTCTTCATTATAACGGAAATAGTCTTTTCGAATCACCAATGCAGTGCCCTCCTTTTCTATAATTTTAGTTCACTGCAACCTCATGGTCTCTTTCTTCGAAAAAATCCTATTATTCCTTTCTGCCCAAATGTGGTAGATCAATGTCACAAGTGAAACGAACGCGAACTGTTGCAGGACATCCTTCTGTTTAAAGTAAGCTTTGATATGCGTGATCTCATCCATATGCATGCCGTCCATTGATTGAGGAAGCACTAATTTGAGGTGTAGAAAATTCAGTAGATATTTACTGTATTGGCAGTGAAAGAAAAGATGCTTATGGGATTCATCTGCTTGTCGACATAGAGAACACCATTTATCTATTTCAATTTCCCAGCTAGATAGGCGAATGGTGGTAGGTAGTCGACTAAGTATTGCTTTGTATGCGCACATTGATGAACGTATTTTTCTACATTTTAAACTGTTTGTTTCATATATTTTTATTTTACTAAAATGGTATTATACGGGTATTTTGTTGTGGTTTTGCATATTATAGATTCCAAAACAACATAGAAATTAATCGGTTGTTCCGTCCATTGGTTCAAATGACACGCAGAACAGAGTGCAATATTTTGAGCATCGAATAAATCAATGCTCAGCACATTTTAATCAAATAAGCACAGCTTACATGGACCCATTTCAAGTCAAAAATCAGCTCACTAGCATGGTCACGTAAAAAAAACCAAAGAAAAAAACAAACATCATCTCAAAAAATGCCAGCTCACGTTTGCAAGTTAAAAAAAAGCAGGACCATTTCAAAGTAGCAGTTCACATTTCAAAGATCAAGCATATTATTCTCAAAGTAATAGTTCACATTAGCTTTGCTCTATGCAAATTCAAGTTTAGCACATATATTATCTAAGCTTGGTCAAGAGAATACTAATTCAAACAATGACGTGGCCACGTGCAAATTCAAGTTCAGCATATATTTTTCAAAGCAATGACGAGGCCACATATATTTTCTTTCACCAACTCAAACAAGGAACCTATTCTTTTTGGAAAAGGTGGACTGATATTTTTGGGTCTAGAAGTCTATATATAGAGAACTAATAGCAACACCAGAGGGATCATATCTCTTACGCCATCACTCTTCTTCTATTTTAGTTTTAGTTTCAGCAATGTTTTCATTTCCGGACAGAATATGTAGGATTGTTAATTAGATTTAGCAATTTATTTATTGTTTTTAGTTATTTTCAGCACTTTTTGCAGTTAGTTAATCAATTCAGCTCATTTTATTTCAGTTGTTTGCTCTATTATTTTTTTACGCACTTTAATTTCTTCTCTGATTTCTACAATTTTATATTTTGATTATGATTTCGATTAGATTCGAAACCGATTCAGAGTATATTATTGTTTTTATTTTCTGTTCAAGAACCAGTATCAAATTTGTTTAACATGCCTAAGATTTAAATATGGATTTCAAATATTTTAAAATACAATTCCCTATGTTCGACCTGCATACTACATGCCTGTGCGCTTGCAGAATATATTAAAATTTGTGCTTTTCTAATCAATAGAAAAGTCACAACAAGTTTTTGGCGCCGTTGCCGGGGAATTGTTATTTTAAATTTTTTTGATTTTTCTTTTTTAGGTCTATTTGCGTTAAGTTAATTTACTGTTGCTCTACTTTTTATTTATAAAAAATCAATTTTTTTAGTTCATTCTGCATTCACCTTTCTATTTTTACGTTTTTGCACATTCACATTTTGATGTAACCATAAAGCAATATCATTTTCACTTACTCTGACATTCATGTTCATTTAATTCTCACATTTTCACAATTATTCACGTGAACACTTACTGCCACACACACTTGCACTTTCACATTTTCACATCTTTACGTTGATACTTGCTACATATTATACACTTTCCACTTGCTACACAATAATTTTCTCACCGCTTCATTTTCAAATTTTCACGTTGCTTTGTTACATTAAAAGCATTTACGTGAATCATGTCAAAAATAAACACGGAAACAATATATATTAGATTGTGCAAAACAGTAAGCAATCTTCGGTGATATCAAATTCTACAATAATTCCTACTACTGTTTATGACCTTGGAAAAAAGACCAGTTTCTTACAAAGTGGATAGTAGTTAGAAAACTAAAATGCATTCTACTGGACGGACTGCCATACTCCTCTATAAGTAATTTTCTCCTCTACAGGTGCCCAACTAAAAACTGTTCAAATTTTTTTTGGCTATTACACCTTGATTTGTTTATGCGCGTTTGGTCAAGAAATAATTTTAACCATTTAGAAAGCCAAAATATCTCACTATACAAATCAACAGAAATTTCAAATCAAATGAATATGAGCAATCACGGTTCACATCACAGTTCACCTAAATCATCACCAGGATCACATGCTGGAAATAATGAATTTCATGAGAACAGACCATTATCCCTTAGAGACCAATGCTATCCAACTAGGACTGTTCAACCTTCGGTTATTTCATTTCCACCTGTCGAAGGAAATAATTTTGAGCTAAAACATTCTTTTATCCAAAGGGTACCAAAATTCACTGGGTCTGAAAATGCTTATGAATTTCTTAGTGAATTTGAGTTATACGCTTCTACAACTAAAATGCAACAACTTTCTAATGAATCCATCAAGCTAAGACTTATTCCATTCGCGCTTCTAGAAAGTGCAAGATGGCTTAATTATCTTCCTAAAAGCTCGATTAAAAGTTGGGACGATTTCATTATTATATTTTTGAAAAAGTTTTTTCCTTTCCACAAAACTCTTAAAATTTGAACTGAAATCAATAAATTCTCTCAAAATGAAGGAGAAACTTTTTCAAAATATTTTGAAAGGTTCAATCAATTGTTATATAGTTGACCACATCATGCAATCCCTAAACACGTTTTGTGCCAAATCATTTATGAAGGGCTTAACTATCAAACAAGATCTCAACTCGAATCAATGTGCGGAGGAGAATTCATGGCAAAAACAGACGAGGAAGCTTGGGAATTTTTAGAAGAGTATTCGGAAAAGGATATGCAATGGAAAACAATTCGTGTTCCAGTTCGTACTCCAAACAGAGGAGTACATGCCATTGGCCCATCACATCTTCCTATAGAAGCCCAAACTCCTCAAGAAGGAGAAGGACTACCCCATTACTACACACAAGACCAAATCAATGCTATAGCTCAAAACAGTCCTTACTCATCCACATATAATCCTAACTGTAAGCATCATCCAAATTTTTTGTGGTTAAATCCTAACAATGCAGCTAATCCATCACAAATGTATCTGATGATACCAAATCCGAATTGTCGAGCCCTAACTTCTAATGCTCAAAATTCTCAACCCGCTCCTCAAACAAAACCTTCAAATCAACCATATAGGCATCCTAATTTCAATCCATCAACCAACCTTCTCAGCCTTCATAAGAAATTGCTCGATTGGAAAAATAACTCGCCAAACAAAATGAACAAATCACTAACCAAGATGCAAGAATTGAGCAAATCACTAAACAAAATGAAAAAATGTTGATAATGATGAAGGATCTCATGAAAATCAATGAGAAAGGTAAATTGCCTATTCAACCCGAAGTGAATCCAAAGTATAACTCTCGAGGAGTAAATCTTTGTGAGGATGGAAATGTAAATTTGGTTAATGCTGTGACCACATTAAGGTCTGGAAAAAAGGTAGACAACCACGTCGGCAACCCCAAAATCCTTCTTAAGTCTACCCATGTTCAAAATTATGAGGCTCAATCGACACCCACTGATGTCGATCCAATCGACTCTCATTCTTCGTCCAAGGTTGGCAACCCCAATATTCCAGCTTCCTTATCTTCACCCTCTAATATAACACCTTCTTCTTTGAATGAAAAAACTGTCGAACGAGTCTATAAACTCATAGCTCCATTTCCTTATAGACTCAACAAAAAGAAGAAGCCCACTAATTTTGACCAAATTCTTGAAATCTTCAAACAAGTTCGAATCAATATTCCACTTCTTGATACCATCGAGCAAATTCCTCAATATGCCAAATGTCTTAAAGAGCTATGTACTCAAAAACGTGCCACTAACGTTCCTAAGATTGCATTTCTAACTGCAAACACTAGCTCTGTTCTTTCAAATCCCTCCCCAATCAAGTATAAGGACCCCGGTTGTTCTACAATCGGTTGTAAAATCAGCAACACTCACATTAGTCATGCCTTACTAGATCTTGGAGAGAGTGTGAATCTTTTGTCTTATACTGTGTACTGTCAACTTGGACTAGGGGAATTAAAGCCTACAAACATCACAATTCAACTAGCTGATCGATTTGTCAAAAAACCATTGGGCACAATTGAAGATGTTTTGATACAGATCGAGCAATTCTATTTCCCCATCGATTTCATAGTCCTAGAGATTGCACCCGTCTCAAATCCTAACGATCAGATTCCTTTGATATTAGGTCGTCAATTTTTAGCAACATCAAATGCTATCATAAATTGTAGGAATGGCCAACTCAGACTTTCCTTTGAGCACCTAACCATTGAACTAAATATCTTCAATCTTAACAAACAACCAAGGGATCTGGAAACAGAAGATGTTGACATGATCCAAACAATTGTAGAAAATGATTTTAGTGATACTACAGAGTCATTTAACATGTGCCTAGATCATTTTAATTCCAATTTCAATGAAGATGAATACATTTATGAATTAAATGATATGCTCTACTCTTTTCATAATTCACTAGAATTCAATCAGTTGATGTCTACTGAAGCTTCAAAAGAAGAATGCCCTAAATTAGACCTTAAACCTCTTCCAAACGATCTTAAGTACGCATACTTAGATTCTTCAGAAAATTTCCCTATAATCTTGGCCTCCGGTCTCATTAAGGACCAAGAAGAAAAAATTTTGAAAATTTTAAGGGAAATAAAGAGGCATTAGGATGGGTAATCGTTGATATTAAGGGAATTAGTCCATCAATCATCGAACATCGAATATATTTAATCGATGAGGCTAAACCCAGTCGCGAAGCTCAAAGGTGATTAAACCCTGATATGAGAGAAGTGGTAAAGGAAGAAATTATCAAAGGTTTAGACAATGACATTATTTACCCTATCTTTGAAAATACTTGGGTAAGTCCGGTACAAGTTGTACCAAAGAAGTCTGGAATCACTCTGACCATAAATGAGAATAACAAACTTGTTCCCACAAAAGTCAAAACAAAATGGCGCATTTGCATCGACCATCGAAAACTCAATGCAGCAACAAGAAAAGATCATTTTACCTCCCTTTTATTGATCAAATGCTAGAACGCTTAGCCGGTCATGAATATTATTGTTTTCTTAATGGTTACTCCGGCTATAATCAAATTCCCATCGCGCTAGAGGACCAACACA
Source organism: Allium fistulosum (assembly GCA_030737815.1). Classification (NCBI taxonomy): domain Eukaryota; kingdom Viridiplantae; phylum Streptophyta; class Magnoliopsida; order Asparagales; family Amaryllidaceae; genus Allium; species Allium fistulosum. Next base: position 1,535,004,478 of record CM060902.1, read on the forward strand.
AAACGATGTTCACATGCCCCTTTGGAACTTTCGCTTATCGTCGTATGCCCTTCGGTCTTTGTAATGCTCCCGCCACCTTTCAGAGATGTATATAAGTATATTTTCTGATATGGTGGAGGATTTCTTAGAAATATTCATGGAAACTTTTTCAATCTATGGGTCATCTTTCGGTCAATGCCTCCTTCGTTTAGAAAATGTCTTAAAGCGATGTAAGGAGAAATCTCTTGTGCTTAATTGGGAAAAATGTCATTTTATGGTTAAGCGAGGACTAGTCTTAGGTCATGATGTCTCTAAAAGTGGCCTAGAAGTTAACAAATCTAAAGTTGATCTTATTGTTGACCTTCCTCCCCAAAGCTCCATCAAGGACATTCGCTCATTTCTCGACCATGTAGGATTTTATAGGAGGTTCATTAAAGATCTTTCAAAATTTTCAAAACCTCTTTCGAATCTTCTAGCTAAAGACGTTAAATTTGAATTTTCCAATGAATGTAAAACATCTTTTGAAACCCTTAAATCGATCTTGACCACTGCACCTATCATCCAACCTCCAAATTGGACTTTTCCTTTTGAGTTAATGTATGATGCTTCTGATTATGCCATTAGAGCCATCTTAGGTCAACGAATCAATAAACTTCCACGAGTCATCTATTATGCTAGCAAAACTCTTAACGAAGCTCAATTGAATTACTCAACTACAGAAAAAGAGTTTTTAGCAGTTGTCTTTGCCCTAGACAAGTTTAGATCATATCTCGTAGGTTCTAAGGTCATAGTTTACACCGATTATGCCGCATTGCGGTATTTACTCACGAAAAAGGATGCCAAACCCTGCTTAATCCATTGGATCCTCCTTCTTCAAGAGTTTGACCTAGAAATACGGGATAAAAAGGGTTCTGAAATGTCGTAGCTGATCATCTTTCTCGTATTGTTTATGAAAACATCAATGACTCTCAAATCAACGATCATTTTCCCGATGAATAAATTCTTTCCATCTCCAGTGCACCATGGTACACGAACATCGTAAATTATCTTGTCACAAATGAAACACCTTCCCATTGGTCAAAACAAGATAAACAAAAATTTCTCTCCAATGTTCGAAACTTTTACTGGGACGATCCTTATCTCTTCAAATATTGCACTGATCAAATCATACATAGATGTGTCCCCGAACATGAATTCCATAGCATCCTCACTTTTTCACATAATCAAGCATGTGGAGGACATTTTGGAGCAAAGAAAACTGCTGCCGCGGTGTTACAGTGCGATTTTTATTGGCCTTCTCTTTTTCGTGACGCCCACGAATTTTCTCCAAATGCGCTAGATGTCAACAAGAAGGTCGTATTTCCAAACGTAACATGATGCCCCTAAACCCAACCTTTGTCATCGAAATTTTTGATATTTAGGGCATCGATTTCATGGGTCCTTTTCCTAGTTCTTTTGATAATATCTACATTCTACTTGTAGTAGATTACATGTCTAAATTGGTTGAGGCCATTCCCACTAGAACTAATGACAATAAAGTTGTTTTCAAATTTCTAAAAGAAAACATATTTTCTCATTTTAGCACACCTCGAGCTATTATAAGTGATAACGGTTCTCATTTTTGTAATCGTGCTTTTGAATCTCTTCTTAAGAAATACTATATCACTCATAAACTATCTACTTCATATCATCCACAGACTAGCGGTCAAGTCGAGATTTCCAACAGACAAATTAAACAAATTCTTGAAAAGATAGTTAACTCCAACAGAAAAGATTGGTCATCTATATTGATAGATGCCCTTTGGGCATTGATGTGCACGTAAATGTGCATATTTTTACCACCATATTTAATCTATTTAAATTAAATAAATGATCATATTGGGTATTTTAACTTGTTTAAACCAAAATTCAAATTATTTGAATTTTGGTTTAAACAAGTTAAAATACCCAATATGATCATTTATTTAATTTAAATAGATTAAATATGGTGGTAAAAATATGCACATTTACGTGCACATCAAATACCCCCACACTTATCTTTTTATTCGTCCTCGAATAAAGGAAAAAAACTAAGATAAATCCATTTTCGTAGGGAGCACGATTGCATTGAGCGTATGCAACAAGTCGTTAAACCTCTAGGTGTCCCCAGTAGGACGAGTGTTGTCTCGTGAGGGTTTTCAGCGGATACTACCCACAAAATCCAAATGCAGGATGAAAATATTTACAAAATGCAAGATTTATTTACAAAGATGTGAATGCAATGTTTTGAAAATATTTACGAATGAAGGATTTACTTTTAAATTAACACAAATAAGTTAAATATAGGTTTGGTCATTATCTTGAAATTTAAGTCATTTACTCGTCAAAATTTCCAACAAAAATTAAGTTATCATAACAAATAGACAATAGTTTAACTCGTTGTTTCAGTTGATAACAAAGTGTAACCATGAAATAGTTCCTTAGTTGATTATCAAAGTTTATTAAAGTGGTATTTCATTTCATTTCAATAACAAATCAAATAAGTTAAAATAGTGCTTGGATTTCATTTGTTTACTCTCTCTATTTTTTGAAAATTTTATTGATATTTACAATATTTACATATGCCTAACTGAGATAAACTGAGGCCAGATATATTACCATGCACTGCCTTGCGGATTGATGTGAGGGGAATACAGAGTGTGGCGAGTGAACACACGAGTGTGAACACCTATTGACTGTAGGCGTTATTAAAAAGAATTTATATATATATATACACCTAACTCAGATAAACTGAGGCCAGATATACCGATCGTGCACTGCCTTTCGGGCTTACGTGAGAAGGGTACAGAGCATGGCGAGTGAACACACGAGTGAGAACACCTGACTCTAGGTGTTAAAAATATATACATATATACAAATGTTTTTTTTCTTTTTCTTCTTTTTTTTAGAAAGAGAGAGTTTTGTAAAATCATCTTATCACCATTTAACTTAGAAGACAAAAAAATGTTATATCCTTTACTTTAAATTCACCACTTTTTAAAACAAAGATTTTCAATTAGGATACATTTCATAATTAACACGTATGAATCTTCCTATATACTAGTTAAACCATTGTTATTTGTAATCAAACTTCATTTTTATTTTTGTTAAGACAAATAAATTTTCAAAAATTTCAATTTAATTAACCAAAACCATATATTTATCCTATAGTGTTTCTTTTTAAAAATAAATCAAAAATGGTTACCAATTTTTTTTTTGTTTTTTAGATTTTTTTAAAAAATCAAACTTCATTTTTATTTTTGTTAAGACAAATAAATTTTCAAAAATTTCAATTTAATTAACCAAAACCATATATTTATCCTATAGTGTTTCTTTTTAAAAATAAATCAAAAATGGTTACCAATTTTTTTTTTGTTTTTTAGATTTTTTTAAAAAATGTTGGAAAGAAAAATTAAAAATAAACCATGAAAAATTAAAAATAAACCATGAAAAATTAAAAATGAAGATGAGTCTCCCCCCCCACACTTGATTTTGACTGTGTCCTCACAATCAACCCAAGTGAAAGGAGAAAAATTAAAATAAAAACATGACCTTTATTTAATTTAAAATTAACGGTATTCGCACGAGATCAGAAAGTATATCGTCAAAGCGTAAATGAAATGGTCTTCCAAAAACCGATTCATTTTCCTCGTCAAGTATACGAGACACAACTTAAGCTCGAGAAACCAAATCGTAAAAGATTTCAAAGTTGAATGTTGATTTGGAAAAACGAATGTCGTTTTATTGAAAATTGAACGAGTTGTTTTGTTTTCAATGATTTTTGGGGTTGATAAAACAATTGATTGAAATTCACATTTATTTTCACCAAATTGAAATTCAAGTTTATCATTGAAAACTTCTTCAAAATTATCGATTTCAAAATCAAAATGGTGATGTAAATCTTCCCCTTCAGAATTTAACAACTCATTTTCGAAAATTCCAAAGAAATCATGTTCATTGAATTCGACTTCCTTTATTGGATTATCAACAACTTCATTGCGTATCTCAAGTTCAAAATCCAAAGTTGTTGTATTCAAAATTTTGAAATCGAGAAAAGGAAGATCGAATTTTAAATTTGGTTCCACACCCTCAAAAGAATTGAAATCCAACTCAATTACCGTGTTTTTAACAACTTCGTTGTTATTTGAAAATCGTCGATTTGGGTAAAAGGTGGATTATCACTTGACTTGTCACATGTTGGGATTTGGTTTTGTTGTTCACGTTGTTTCATATAAGTTTCAAACAACGAATCCGTGTGATCATCGTAAATTTCGTTCATTTGTTCAACAAAATCCAATTTATAATTATTAGCTTGAGGATTTTCGATTTGGATTTGTTGAGAACAAAAATTTTCACTCGTATCGTAGTCGAGATTATTACCACTGCCAAAATTATTTGAAAAGTGGATCACATTTTTGTTTTGATTTTGAAATTCATTTTGGAGTTCGAAATTGAATTGGCATGGGTTATAATCGTTTGAATTTTGAATTGAATTCAAATTTTGAAATCCTTGACTCGAGTTGTTACACAAATATGAATTACACAAATCATTTTATCATTTTATTTTGTTGTGTAGAGATTTCAAGTAGAGATAAAATGTTATTTTCGAGATTCGAGGGTTGGTCATCGTTTTGAAAACTTTGTTGTTCAAAATTCGAATTGTTTAAAGAATAGTTATCGTTAAAATATCCATACGAATTTGGAGTGAAATCGTATGGATTATATTGATTTTTACAACTATTGTAAAATTCAAATGAGTGGGGAAACTCGAACATTTTCAAGAATGTTTTTTTTTCTTTTTTTTATATAAAGGAAAAATATTTACAAATAAAATTTTTCAAAAGGGAAATTGGTTTTTTTTTGGAATTTTTTTTGAAAATATTTTATATTTTTTTTGGATTTTTGATTTTCTAAAAAAAACTAATTTTTTTTTTGGATTTTTGTTTTTGATTAAAAAAATTCAAAAGAAAGGATTTAAAAATTTGGAAAGGAATATTTACAATTTTTTTATTTTGGATTTTGAATTTTTTTTGTTTTTTTTTAAATATGCATGAACTAATACAACTAAATGAATGCAATGGTTAATTACAAATGATTATCCTAAGTTAACCCAAAATTGTATAATCACACTCTGTCTTAAATCAACAAGATAGTTCTCAGCCAGGTAACAAATAGGATTTATCGGTGCACCACGAATCACCGTAGCAATGCAGCCGAAGGTTTAAGTTCCTTCAGAGAAACAATTCAGTATAATATTTACGAATCACCGTAATATTTATAACTGATTATTGCTCTGCCGTAGCGTAGACACCAAGAAAGTAAATTGTTCAAAGAAGACAAATTATCAATATACAATTAAAAGTTATCGATGTCTAATCGTTATTATTAATCAAAATCTAGGATGAAATGCAAAACTGAAATTAGACGTGTATTAACAATGCAACTACAAATGAATTTTTTTTTGAAATTTTCTTTTATAAAATGCAAGCAAATAACAATGCAAGGAAAATACAAATTAGAGATGAAAACAAAAAACTTTTTTTTTAAACAAGCAAGCGGAGTAGTTTTATAGCAGCAGCTCCTCTTCTTCTGAAATTCTACTTTGTCAACCTGAAATAAAATCAAAATATATACAATTTTCTTTATATCAAAGAAAGACTAAAACAAATGAAAAAAAAATAAAACAAACTAAACCCAAACAAATTCACAACAACCCCACCTTTTTTTTAACAAATTCCAATTTTTTTTTGGCAGGAAACTTGAAAAAATTAACCACAAGCGCACGACGTACACTTGTAGTACGTGGCGAATACGGGTCGATCCGCAGGGAATTGATGATTTTAAAAGTCTATTCAATCAAATTAAACCAAAGTCGAGAGATTATCAAAGCTAAAAAAATGAGAAAATTAACAAACTAACAACTACAAATGGGAATGAAAACTATGAGAATAAATTGACAATTTAGAGATAATTCCACTCTCTAGATCACATAAATCAACAAAATGAAGTTATGATCTCTCTCTTTTCTTATCATTAGTGTAATTAGTTGATGTGCTTGTCATAAGTATGGTATATTTGTGCTATTAATTAGCACAATATAAACCATCAAACTATAACACAACCACTATTACACATTTAACACTCATGAAATATGACAACAAAGTTGAAAGCAAAATCTATTTTAAGCATGGCCTATTAACTATTGTTTAGAAATATAGGCCATCAAATTTTAATTTCAACAATCACTTCATTACCATCATCATATGTAGATGAAGAGGTAATCATTGTTTGTGATTGTTCAAGCATAGCCTATTTGGTGTCAACAATATAGGCTATCAAATTCACATCAAAAACAACAAGTTAAACCACTTCATTTTAAGCACAAAAAGAGAGCATAAACATCAAAATGTTGAAGCTACATGATTAGAGGCTTCATTACCCCTAAATTGAAGGGATTAGCCTCTTATTTGTGTTATCATATCAACACTTGTAGCTTGCAATATGAAACTAAAAAAAAGAAGGAAAATGAAAGCTAATGAAAAAGAGAGCTAATTAACAAGAATTAGAACTATTCTACTTGCATGAAAGTAAATCTACACTACAACTGTAACGACCCGCTATTTTGGACCATTCAAATCGACAATAAATCCACACATGTCGGACTTGAATAATTCAAAACAATAGATTGTTAAATTAAATTTGGCAAAACATAGAATATACAGTAAATAAATCAATCACAGAATCACAGACACAGAGTAATACAATAATACGCAGCGGAATAGATAAAATAGTAGTTCATGAAGCTACTATATAAACATCAGAGTTAAAATAAAATGCAACAGAATATCTCAAATACAGTGAAGTCTTCAGTACAAATAGATGACCTCTCTGCACAAATCAACTGGAAAAGCTGAAAGCTGAATCGATAGTTGGATCTCCAAATGAAGCTCCAAACTCCAAAGGTAAGTCTCAAATGCTGTACCACTCGGTCTGACCCGAGCGTAAAGAAAAATACAAAACACTCGAGTCAGGATTAACATTCTTATCAATAAATCTAACTCAAGTGAAATATCAACTGAAATACAAGTAACTTAAAGGATGTTTGGGATAACCATCCTCTAAGGATCTTCAGAACTATCTATAAGGTGAAAATATACATTATAACACCATGGTCATTTCAATTTAATTTATACTTCAAAACCCAAATATCATTTCATTTCAAATATAACTATTTTCCAAGATAGTATATATATTAATTAATTTATAAAGTAAAGCATTTAATTTTCCCAAGTCTCGCAAATCGATTTAAATCAACTTCAAATTCCAAATTCAAATTTATTCAAGCTCCATTCATCAATTCAATTCAGTTCTAAATATACCATTTAAATTTTCAATATATTTCAAGGCTTTAATATTCAACATTTTCAAAGTTAAATTTAACAGTTTCATATAGCTCTTGATTTAACTTCATTATTATTTAATCAGGGAATATTTAATTAATAGATTCAATATCATTTAACTAGCCCTAAATTTCAATTTTACTAAATACTTCCTTAAATTTATTTAAACAAGAAATATTCATCAAATTATTTAAATCAAACCCAAGTTATAAATCATCATAAATCTCAATTTCAATAAATTTCAAATCGGTTTAATTAAATAAAATTCTTAATGAATACAATTTCAACTAAATTCAAATTATCTTCCCAACCTTAATTTGTTCAAATTATTACCAAAATCTATTTTGAAATATAAATTTTTTTCTTCCCAACTCCATAGAATTTATTTTCAAAATATTTAAATATATGGACCAACGGTGTTTGTATATATTTCTATCATATGGTTAAGTGATATGGATATTTATCATTTCAATCGGTAATTTAAATATATACGGGTAGGTATCATTTCAACCCGTAATCCCAATTTCAATTCAAATGAAAATTGCTTGGGTTTATCATTTCAACCCATAATGATTTTCTCCTATTCTAAAGTCCGTTCGGGTATGTATCATTTCAACCCATAGTGAATTCTATACTAACAGGGAACTTGCAGAGTGATAACAGATAATATAAAATACAACAACATGCATATATCATCAATAACAATAGAATAAGAACAACAGGATATGGTGTCATATCCCATAGGTGAACAGTTACAGATAATAGCATATATAACAACTTAAATAACTACAGCAGCATATTTCAATTGTCGTTTCAATTGAAATCAAATTTAATAAATAAAAGAACGTTAATCGTGAGTGATTGCTCACCTTCCGAGGCTAGCTAGAATAGACAATGAGATAAGTTACGAATCCAAGCACGAATTTCAAAACAAGGCAAGATTGAACTCGAATCGACGAACGAAGCTGATAATCAAGGAATGAAGAGCTGAATCAGAATCAGTTTGAGATGTATACAGAAATATTTGTTATTTCATTAAAAATAAATATTTTGATTTAAGACAAAATTTTTAATTAAAAATAAAATATAAAATAAAATAAAATAAATAAAATACATACTTATAATAACGAAAATCACTTCGGTTCAAACCATTTAAAATTCATGTATTCTCATTATAAGACCATACCTAAAACTAATATACAATTGCAGACCCCACATAATAAAATAAATGTAGCATGCATAAAGTACTTAAACACGTCACATTATTATGTATTATTTATCAAAACATATCACGTTATAAAACCAACATATACACTTTACTGTAAGAATAGAATGTTTATATAACATATAACAATATGCAGACAAGCTTATATAAGTATTAACAAATAATATACATATTACCCACAACAGTATTATATATACTAACCAATCTATATATACACCAACCCATACCATATGTGCCTTAACAAATGCAGCCGAAACATATATATGAGTAAACATTACCATAAAAATTAGTACTGCCAATCTCATATGAAATGTAGACTTATAAAACATATGCTTTATATAGACAGCTGACACCTACATAAATAATATAGATAGACTACTATACAACTCAAATAACTTTTATATGTGGCTTATAGAGCAGGCTGTAAAAGTCTATGCTATATATATCACCAACCTATGTGTAGACCATACAACAAAAAAAGGATACAGACAATATAACAATGTGTAGACTTGAATAGATATAACATATGAATCCAACAGCACAATCATAACTTTATAAAATAGCATGTATAATCTATACTATATAACCTTATAAACTTTTATATATATATATATATACAAACTAATCTATATAAAATAATATATCTGACCACAGATTGTACAATTTATATTATATATACATATGCTCATACGAAACCCAAAATGCTAACATATAACATAAAACTGTCCTATTATAAACCAACAACTTGTCTGAAATCTATATAATAACATATATATAAATATGTAGACTACAAATCATGCACTGCAGTTCGAATACAAATAAACTATTGAAATATATTTTCGAAACCATGTATTATTATAAATTATTTATATATATACACTGTACAAAAATTATAACACTGAAATCATAATATATATAACTAATATCTTTATCTAGTTTGATAACATGTATAGAGAATTAATATATAAATATATATATACAGGCCGAAACTTATGTATACCACTAACAGGTTGTAAAATTTCTATTATACAAACTATATATATATAGTAAATATTATTATATATGTTACCTATATGCGAAACAAGAGAAGATTGCTTGCAAGGGGAGATGCTCAGCGGATTGAGTCTAGTTTGGCTCGACAGAAGAAAAGTTGGGGAGGAAGTAGGTGCGGTGAAGCCGTGGCGTCTGCTGCTCTAGGTCGGAGGGACGACTTCGGCGTGGGGAGGCCGATGGGAGGTGATGCTCGGTGACTCCAGTGGCCGAGGTCTTGCTGTGATTAAATGGTGAGGAGAAGAGAGGAAGGGGATGAGCTTAGAGGGGAGGCGGATGCACGGTGGAAGGTGGCGGGTTGGAGGAGCTCCGGAGGCTTGAAGAGCGGCAAGGCTAAGGAGGAGGATCTGGGTAGGGCTGCCGAATGTGGAGGTTGAGGGCAGTGGGAAGGTCGGTGCTTCGGTAGTGGATGGGGTGGCTTCATGTGGGTAGATGAGGAGAGCAGGTGCGCTTGTGAAGAAGAAAACTGGAAGAAACGAATGGCCGAGAGGAAAAATGAAATTGAAGGAGCCAGCTTCAATATGAAGTGTACACTTATATTTCAAGCAAGAGAATGAAACGTTGGAACATTAACATAAATTTAGGAATATAAAAGTGCTACAGTTTAAATTTTGAGAATTGAAAAGGCTAACGGCTATAGAACATTAAACGGTGGAATATGGAAGAGACGTTGGAAATTAAAAGCTAGGATTCGATACCGGTACGATGCACAGTTTGATTGTTTCCGTCGCGTACCGGACCTCAAATCACAGGAATAAATATACCATGGAGATCAGCACGACGAGATGATCAAAACGGTATATGGATATCTGTGGTACGATCATCCGGTCAAAAGTCGATAATCGGTACCGAAAATGCTGTTATTTTGCCAGAATTAAGACAAACGGAGCAGTAGAAGTCCAAATTTGGATAAACGAAAGATGACATCTCACTCAGAAGAAGATTTAGAAATTTACTGTATAAAAATATTCAATTTTGGAAAACATTTTATTACCGTCAGTTATTAACTGACTTAAATTGAAATAGAATTTCACAAGAAAATAAACTTCAATATTATCAGATGAAAATTTACCAGTTGCTATATTAAAATAGATGTATTCCAAATAATAAATTTTTATTTTCAAATTTTATTGTTTAAAATTTCACAAAATTTCAATAAATTTAACAAAAAAAATCACTAAAAGTTTTGGGTCGTTACAACAACATGAAAGGAAATAAACAAGAAATGGAAAAGATCATATATTAAATTGCATATAAAAGAAAAATTACATGAAGATAAAAATAGCTAAGTAGCCATGAAACGAGAAAGAGAAGAGCTTGTTTATTTGTGAGCCTAAACTAAACTAAGAGAGACTAAGGGGGAGTAAGGTTACATGAAACATAAGAGGATTTTATACACGTGTTAAACCGTAATTCATATTTTTGGGGAATGCCCAAAATACCCTCTTGGGAAGTGTGGAGGCAAAGTAATCATTAGCTTCAACTAATCCTCATTTAAGTGTACATGAAGCCATTAATTCCATAAGCATGTGCATTAGCCTCTAATTTGTATATTAAGGTAGGTGGGTAGGTGGGGTCCTCCATTATCTTCACTTTGAATTATTTCCATCTTCATTTGTTCTCTTCACTCTTGTGCATGCATATATCATCATGTAACCACTTGTAAAATTCATCAAATTTCCTACAAAACATTATAGAAAATTCCAAGTAAATTTTCACAATTTAATAAATGCATAAAAATGACCATTTTGCCCCTATATGAAGATGAATATGTGACAATTTCAAATAATTTGAATTTTGGTTTAAAAAAGTTAAAATACCCAATATGATCATTTATTTAATTTAAATAGATTAAATATGGTGGTAAAAATATGCACATTTACGTGCACATCAAGCATTTCGCACAGCTTATAAAACCAATAAAGGAATGTCACCATACCGGTTAGTCTTTGGAAAAGCATGTCATTTACCCATTGAGCTCGAGCACCGCGCACTTTGGGCAATCAAATACCTTAATTTTGACATAGAAAAAGTCAGATCACATCGTAAATTACAATTGTTAGAATAAGAAGAACTAAGAAATGAAGCATATGAAAATGTAAAAATTTATAAAGAGAAAACTAAATTTTATCATGATAAATCCATACTTCGTAAGACATTCGAAGTTGGTCAAAGAGTTCTCTTATATAATTCCAAACTTCATTTATTTTCGGGCAAATTGAGATCTCGATGGACAGGTCCATATATTGTGAAAACAGTGTACCCTTATGGTGCAGTTGAAATTGAAAATCGTAGGGACGGTACCATTTCAAATTTCAATGGACAATGCTTGAAGCCATTTCTAGAGTTTGAACAACACGAGGACGATGATTCGTGGATCTCCACGAACCTAGCTATTCGGCAGGAGCCACTCATTATCTTGTACATATCAAGTTGTATTTTCTTTTTTTAATTTTTTTTTCCTTCTGTTTTGCATTTGCATTCCATTTGACAGTTGGGACACTGTCTCATTCCAGCGTGAGGGGGACGCATATCATATTGTTTATTCATATTTCATAGTGTTGCATCACTTCAAAAAAAATCATCTCATCATTTGTTTTCAAATTTCATTCGATTTTTTTTAAAGCTTCATCTCATTTTCTATTATTTTCAAGACTTTGATTTTTTTTAATTATTCAAGACAAAGTAAGTAAACAGTTGAAGTCAATTGATGAAATTTTTTGTGAATCACTAATTTTAAATGTAAAATATAATGAAAAGTTGAATTACAAGTGATAATAGTGAGGTTAGTAAATAGGGGGATTCGTAGGTGATGGTTATGAAATCCTTTCTTTATTGTAGTCTTTGTTTAAAAAAGTGGTAGATTTAAAGTACATGCGTTGACATTTCAAATCATTGAAGTTAAGTGGTGCTAATTTGATTAGCATAACTCTCTTTTCTTAAAAAAATTAGTAAGAAACACTTAGAGTCAATAGGTGTGCACACTTATGAAAGTGTGTACACTCGCCACGCTCTGTACTCTTCTCACGTAAACCCGCAAGGCAGTGCATGGATGGTATACCTAGCCTCAGCATTCTGAGTTAGGTGTATAAAGAAATTAAATAAATAATCACGTAAGGATTGCGGACCTTTTCTGACATAGTCCGCGTCGATTTGCACAATCCGCCAAAGCTCTGTCCCAACTCTCACGTAAGCCCGCGAGGCAGTGCATGGATGGTATACCTTGGTCCAAAAGTTAGGTTTATATATAAAAAAAATTATTTTTAATGAAGAGAGAGCAAGCAATTGAAATCCAAACACTTCTTGACTTTATTGATTTGGCTTGTTATACAAAAGGAAATGAAAATACTATTTTGAAAAACTATGATTAACAATAAAGAATTTATTTCATGGCTGCACTACGTTATTAACCGAAACAATTGGTGTAACGACCCAGAATTTTGAACGAATTAAACTGAGAATATTTAATTTATTTTAAATATTTGAACGACGATTTATTTGAATCCCGAATATAACTTTGAATTTGACGATTAAATTTTAAAATTTAATCGATTGAAAGTTGAATAAAAATTTGAATCTTCAATTTTAAGCCAAAGAAAAATATTTCAAAATCTTTTAAAATTCATATTGATATTACTGAAGATAACAGAAGCTTCAGAATCGAATTTAAAACCGTTTTGTTCAGTTTTGAAAATTTATCGTTCGAATCGATATTTAAAAATAGCCGTCCGAGGCACAGTCTCGGAATTCGACGAAACCAGTTTCATTGGGTCCGTAACGTTAAATTATCACCGGGTTTTAAATTTCGTATCGTTTGGAGTTGTTTTGAGAACACACGATAATTAAACGCGTAGAGATTAAATGAAATTCAATTTAAAATTTTGTTAATTTACACCAGCACGTTCTCCCCTTAAGCACGCCTAGAATCACGCCTACAATCACGAACCCATCGTGCAAACCATACACATTCAATTTTAAACATCCCTCTTCCCTTATCTGATTCAAAACAAATCAGAAGAGAAAAAAAAAGGAGAAAGTCGCTTGCGCGATTTCAACTGCGTCGTCTCCAGATTTGGGGTCGCGACATCGCGGTTCGATTTCAAGTCGAGAGGGCGCGCGCGCTCGCGCAGAAGGCTGGAGAGACGCGAGTTCGTTCGCGTGGAGGCAGGTCGAACGGCGACCTGGAGGCGATTGAAGAAAAGGGGTTTCGACTGCGATTTGGGGGGGTCGGCTAGGAACCCTAGGCGAGGCAGGCACGCGTTTGAGCGGCGCTGCAGGCGACGAAGTCGCGATGGGCGACGCTAGCGAGATTTAGGGCGATGGGCGAAGCTCGCGATTGGTTCGTGGCCGCTTCGTTCAAAACTGTTGAGGTCTACGGCATTGAGATTTTTGTTGAGGTAATCATTCGATTTATATTCGTTCAATTTAAAATTTGATAATGTATATCTATATGTATATGTACAGGAAATAGATAGTTATAGATAGAGTTCTGTTAGAGAAAAAAAAAAGTATATATGTAGAAAAGATTTTTACAGTCAAGCAAATTTCTAATTATGTTGTTTACTGGAAGAAAATTTAGTTAAACGGATTTATTTATGAAAATCTGATTTGTTTAGTTACTAGAAATAAACTTTTAAAGGAAATTTAGTTTTTAAAATTTCTAGTTTAATAAATTTATTTAAAGAGAATTAGTTTGAAATTAAATCATCGGATAATTAAAATTACTAAAAACAAAATTTAATTTTGGTTAAATAAATTTATAAAAAGGAGATGGGTTTAAAGAAATTTAAATGGTGGTTAAATAAAATTTTTAATTGAGAAATTGGTTTAGAACGGAACTATCAGAATTAAACAATTAAAAATGGAAATTGGTTATTCGATTTAATTCGAATATTAACGAATTGTGTAAATATTTATACAAGGTTAAAAATCAAGAGGAAAGGGTCAAAATGGAAATGGATGGCAAATAAAAGCAAAGGTGAGATTATTTTCTCACTCAAAATATATTTTGTATGACAGTTATTGATTTGACTGATATTGATTGCTATTGGATGTGATATTAGATATAGTAGGATATATCTATATATATATAGCAATATATACATATTGGCATATGTATATATTGGATTGATGATTTCCCGCCTCGTATAGCGGATGAGACCCTATTGCGCCGTTAGTAAGCGGATATTTTTATAAAACCCATATACCGCGATAATTCCGTACTGGAGCGGAATTGGTATTGTGCTAACATCTGTGGATGCAGGGAAACAGGTTGGAGGGATCCGACTGGATTCCTCACCAGTATTTATTTATTTACAGATATATTGACATAGATCTGTTATCATATTGATATATGATATTGACTGTTGTGATGGACTAATTGATGTGTTGCATCATCGGATTCAAGTTTTAAAAATAACGACTTTTAATTTAAAAGGATTTGTAAAGTGATCTTTGAAATTATACGTTTTATTAAATTTTTGAAGTGATTTATTTTAAATAAATAAACGTTCAAATTTTAAAGTTATAAAAGTTGAGATCTTTGTGAAATATAACCGAAAAGTGATTTTTGGAATAAATGGTTGATTGATTTATAAAATGGTTTAAATTGAGATTTTTAAAATATTATAAACGGTTTACTTAAAAGGTTTATAAAGTGGACATTTTATAAGTTAAAATGTTAGTGTTATAAAACGAGTTTCTATAAGGGTTAAAATGAAGTGTAAATGGGATTTCATAAGTTAATGAAATCTGAAAGTTTTAAATTTTGAGAAGTTTAAAAGAACGATTTCTTTTAAGATAAATGAAGTATAAGTTATATTAACTTATAAATTGAATGGGTTATTAAAGAAGATGTATAAATCGAAGTTGTTATAAAATGGAAATGGAAATGGAATTTATAAACGTTGTTTTATAAATTCGAAATCAATTGGATTTGATAAATCAAATATAGAAGATAATTAAAGGAATTTTATCCACGATTTTGGACAGTGGATAAGCTTTTAAATAAAATGTGTAGAAATGTTGGATTTGGATAACGAAGTATATTCACGATTTTGGACAGTGAATATATTATTTAATAAATTGGATATGTTTTGGAGAAGTGATATTATGAAATGAAGTAATTGTTTTAAAAGATGTTTTAAAACGTGTTGAGTGTCGGAATCATAGATTTCAACATTTATTGTTGAAATAGACGTTTTCGAGAAATAAGGAAATGGTGGACTATAACACTGTTGTTATAGTAAATGATTTCCGAAAGGAAATGTTTTATATAGTATTGGGATTTATATATCTATCTAAATTTCGAATCCCTATACTAGTGATTTTGAGTTGTCGTAACGATGTTTTACGTAACATTCGTTTTGACTCAAATCAATGTTAAAATAAATGGTCTCCTTAAAAGAATGAGATATATACTTAATTTGATTTAAGTATATCAAATATTTTCCAAGTATTGAAAATAAATGGATTTGTGAATTACTGACTTATTTTAAATAAGTATGGAAATGTTTTCCAAAATGAAATGAAAACGTTTTGAGAATTTATCTTTGTAAAGATAAATTGAATTTGAATATTGAAAACGATTTGAAAATCGTATATCAGTAGATATTTTGAAATATAAATTCACTATGGAATTTATAAAAGAAATGGAAACTGTTTAGAAAAATAAATGTTGATTTATTTTTGAAGTGTGAAAATTTTATATCTAGTAAAAGATATTTTTGAAGAATAAATAATTTGGAAAATTATTTGGAATCTGATGATGTTGCGCATCTTTATTGATAGTTAAATAACCGACTATCAATAATTACCTTTAGATAGGTATTTGTTGTGAATTGGATGAATTTGAATGCCACACTTATTTTTGAATAATCGCTCACTATTCGGGTTAGCCGGGAAAGGACCATGGGGTCGTATAACCCATTCCGAATATGTGATACGTCGTTATGAATTGCATTTGAAGACCGGTGTTGAAGACCGGATATTTTTGAAAACGGAAGGATTACCGTCGAGTTACTCTACATCGGCTGATCTCCGATTTAGAGGTTTTATCACCCTTAGTGACGGGAAGTCCTGACGTGATTGAAAATTATCCGGATGTGCAAGGGCTTCGTGAGAAGTGCCTTCGGTTCTGTTCGATCCCGGAACAGACTTGTATGGATTGTATGTCTGACGTTACAATTTGAGATATAAAGCTGATTTCTTTCAAATACATTTCTGTTGGTGGCGGAGAATTTATTCTCTTAGCTTAACACCCTTCTCTGAGACGTACGAGCTCAGAGGTTATGTAGTTGAAATTTTTCAGCGATATCCTCCCAATTTGGTAACGTGGCATACTGAGTGTTGCTGTGAAATGATCAGTGTTTGATCATTTGCGATATGATCATTTGTTTGATCTTATATCTTTGTGATCATAGGTTGATCATTTTGTTTGACCCGAAGCAGGGCTTTGTAGAAAGCGTAGCTTTGTGGACGAGACTTCGTCGAGCCTCACACCCCGGAAATGGTCGAAACAGGAAGGATGCGGCAAGGTTTTAGGGAGTAGCGCCCCTTAGTGTATGTCATTCCTTCTGGATAAAGGTGGTATCATGGTATGGAGCCCAGATACTTAACCTCTGTGGTTGCTGCAAAATTTATTTCTTTGTGGTTGTTGCGAATCGGGGATCCTCGGGAAGATCGGTGACGATCGGGGGATGGCATACGCGTGTCAGTAGTTACCTATTTTTGCAGAGGTAACCCGGCCTTGTGTTGGCAGAGATCCGGTTAGGTTCTCGGGTCGTCTATTCCAGGGACGTACCCATCGTGGATAGGAAGTTCCTTGGCCCGACCATTTGTTGGAAATCCAAAGAAACAATACGAGCCTTTACGATTTCAATTGTATAACCTGTCTCCTCAGGAGGCAGCTATAGCAGGCATAATATAATGGTACCTATGCTGGCTAAGATTTATATTCTACTTTCGAAATGTTTTCCACTATGCACTAATAATAATATCAAAAAGAATTTGATTTTGCGTAGTAAGCATCTTTGACTATCATAAGAAGAAATCTCCTCCAAGTCTGCGTTTGCATTGTGTGTGTGGTGGGAGGTCTTATGGTAGTTTCATTTTCCAAAAGCATTGCGAATTGACATTAAAGTTTTCCTGTTGTTTATTTTAAAGATAAACTGTTTTACGATCTCACACTAGTCACCATGACTGACTCGGAGTTTATTGTTCCCTTCTAAACTCTGGGTGCCCACAAATTTTCCACACGGGCAGCCTAGAGTTATGTTATCAGGATATTCTGGATATTCTGGAGCTTTGGAAGCAAGCTGGATGGCGAGGCGTAGTATTTGTATCTGATCGTATTTATTCCGCTGTGTATTCTGTATGAGGACAAGTTTATATAACTTTCCATTGTTGTATATTGACTCTGATGATTGATGTATGTATAAACTGATATAGTTCTTTGTTTTAAAAGACTAGTGTTATCTATTATATATTGTTCCGCTGCGATATGTGAGATTCTGATATTGTTTTCTGTTCTGATGTTGTTCTGTTGTTCTTCTCTTCTTTCTTCTACCTTCTTCTTCTTCTGCCTTTTTCTTTTTCTTAAAACCCTCACTATTGGAGTTTCCGGCACTCGATTGCTCGGCAGTCGATAAAGGGAGTATCGATGTCGAATTTTCGAAAGTCGAAAAATCCGGTATGTGACAAAGTGGTATCAGAGCATATGGTTAAGCGACAACCCTGCTCTGTTGGGTGTTACTCATTAGAGATAGAGTCAGTAGTACTCTAGAATGAGTTGAGTGAAATAATAGATATGAGCGCGTATTTGTTAGTGAATATAAAAAAAATTGTTTTATATTGTGTTTGCTTACCCGTTGAGATGTTTGTGAATTTTGGTCGGTATGTGGGACGCCATATTATCGATAGAGATTTCTAAACACTTAAACGAGGCAAGACGACATAGTATTGTTTTAAAATAGGGTGAATGAAATAATTTTGCCCAAAACTATTTTTGTATATAAAAGAAATGTTTTTCTATGAAGTACTATAGTATATGGATGTTTGGTTGTTATAAAATAATAACATTGAAACATTATCCTTGTTATATTGAAATTGAATAAGAAATAAAGTAATAACCAAAGATTTAAGAAATAAAATTCATATACAAATGAAATTTAAGAATATAAATTATGAATGTGATTTGTAATTTGAAATAGAATTCCAAAGAAGTATTTGGAAATGTTTTGAAAAGAATTTGAAAATTTTGGTGATTTGGAAAGTCTAATTCCTTTTGAGTTGAAAATGAATTTTAAAGGATTTTGGAAAAATGCTTTGAAGGAATGAAAGCTCTAAACTCTTTTTGGTCGCTGGAAAATAACTTCGATGATGACCGCGGCATCGTTGGTGTTCATTTTCGGGTTTCCAAAAGAGGAATTGCTGCCGATTGTTTTAAATAAAAGTTGTTTGAAAAATTTGGATTTTTGTTTTAGAAAATTCAAAAGATAATTTGAATAGTTTTCAAAATGGAAGGTTGAAAAGACTCTGGAATGCTATATAAAAATATTTATGGAATATTATTGAATTGATAACTTATACAAATTGAATCTTGATAGAATAAATTTAACTTAAAAGAATGAAGTTAAATCAAAGCAAGTATAAGTGAATCAATTAAATGAAAATGAAATTGAAAGTTGAAATTCATTTCGAATTCGTAAGCATGAATTGAATTGAATAATGTAAATTGAAAGATGGATTAAAATTCATATGTTATTGGAAATCCAGTTTAATATAAGTGGTTATAAACCAAAATAGTGAATTGAAAATAAATTTTCGAATAAAGAGAATAGAATTTGTGATGAATTAGTAATTGGAACTAATTTAAAATAAGCAGTTGTAAATGAAAGTTAATCGATGAAATTCAATATTCAGAAGTTGGATTGAATCCAAATTAGATTGGAAATTGTGAATTAAATTCAAATGAATGTGAAATGTAAAATTGAATGAAAAGGAATAGATAACTTCAATAGTGAAGTAAAAATGTATAAGTAGTTTATATTGAAAATTTTGCAATAGAATTTGCAAAATGGTTTGAATGGATAACTAGATATTATGGCTAGTAGGATATACATGTATAAAGGAATTGGAATTTAATTTCGAAGATGAATTTGAATTTGCTCAAAAAAGGTATGTATTTAAATTTCAATATGAGATTTGATGACTTATTTCTCTAGCCGCTTGGATTTTTTTTTTTTGAAATCTGAGAGTCCGTAGGGACGTTTTGTAGTCGTACCATATTAGCCGCGCAAAGGAGACGCTGGCGAAATTTTTCGAAAATTTCGGGCGTTAGAAAATTTTTGAGAAAATTTTGAAAGTTTAAGTTTAAATTTGAATTTTGAAGTAAACAATGTTGTTTGAAGATTATGAAAAGGTTTAGAAAGCTAGTTGAATAGATAACGAATCCTTAGTGGAAAGATTTGTTTTGAAAAATTTGATAAAACTATTTGGATGTTGAAAGATAGTAGACGAGTTAAGGACCTTTTCTTCCTGACTTGTAATTTCGGGACGAAATTCTTTTAAGGAGGGAAGTTTGTAACGACCCAGAATTATGAACGAATTAAACTGAGAATATTTAATTTATTTTAAATATTTGAACGACGATTTATTTGAATCCCGAATATAACTTTGAATTTGACGATTAAATTTTAAAATTTAATCGATTGAAAGTTGAATAAAAATTTGAATCTTCAATTTTAAGCCAAAGAAAAATATTTCAAAATCTTTTAAAATTCATATTGATATTACTGAAGATAACAGAAGCTTCAGAATCGAATTTAAAACCGTTTTGTTCAGTTTTGAAAATTTATCGTTCGAATCGATATTTAAAAATAGCCGTCCGAGGCACGGTCTCGGAATTCGACGAAACCAGTTTCGTTGGGTCCGTAACGTTAAATTATCACCGGGTTTTAAATTTCGTATCGTTTGGAGTTGTTTTGAGAACACACGATAATTAAACGCGTAGAGATTAAATGAAATTCAATTTAAAATTTTGTTAATTTACACCAGCACGTTCTCCCCTTAAGCACGCCTAGAATCACGAACCCATCGTGCAAACCATACACATTCAATTTTAAACATCCCTCTTCCCTTATCTGATTCAAAACAAATCAGAAGAGAAAAAAAAAGGAGAAAGTCGCTTGCGCAATTTCAACTGCGTCGTCTCCAGATTTGGGGTCGCGACATCGCGGTTCGATTTCTAGTCGAGAGGGCGTGCGCGCTCGCGCAGAAGGCTGGAGAGACGCGAGTTCGTTCGCGTGGAGGCAGGTCGAACGGCGACCTGGAGGCGATTGAAGAAAAGGGGTTTCGACTGCGATTTGGGGGGGGGTCGGCTAGGGACCCTAGGCGAGGCAGGCACGCGTTCGAGCGGCGCTGCAGGCGACGAAGTCGCGATGGGCGACGATAGCGAGATTTAGGGCGATGGGCGAAGCTCGCGATTGGTTCGTGGCCGCTTCGTTCAAAACTGTTGAGGTCTACGGCATTGAGATTTTTGTTGAGGTAATCATTCGATTTATATTCGTTCAATTTAAAATTTGATAATGTATATCTATATGTATATGTACAGGAAATAGATAGTTATAGATAGAGTTCTGTTAGAGAAAAAAAAAATAAGTATATATGTAGAAAAGATTTTTACAGTCAAGCAAATTTCTAATTATGTTGTTTACTGGAAGAAAATTTAGTTAAACGAATTTATTTATGAAAATCTGATTTGTTTAGTTACTAGAAATAAACTTTTAAAGGAAATTTAGTTTTTAAAATTTCTAGTTTAATAAATTTATTTAAAGAGAATTAGTTTGAAATTAAATCATCGGATAATTAAAATTACTAAAAACAAAATTTAATTTTGGTTAAATAAATTTATAAAAAGGAGATGGGTTTAAAGAAATTTAAATGGTGGTTAAATAAAATTTTTAATTGAGAAATTGGTTTAGAACGGAACTATCAGAATTAAACAATTAAAAATGGAAATTGGTTATTCGATTTAATTCGAATATTAACGAATTGTGTAAATATTTATACAAGGTTAAAAATCAAGAGGAAAGGGTCAAAATGGAAATGGATGGCAAATAAAAGCAAAGGTGAGATTATTTTCTCACTCAAAATATATTTTGTATGACATTTATTGATTTGACTGATATTGATTGCTATTGGATGTGATATTAGATATAGTAGGATATATCTATATATATATATATAGCAATATATACATATTGGCATATGTATATATTGGATTGATGATTTCCCGCCTCGTATAGCGGATGAGACCCTATTGCGCCGTTAGTAAGCGGATATTTTTATAAAACCCATATACCGCGATAATTCCGTACTGGAGCGGAATTGGTATTGTGCTAACATCTGTGGATGCAGGGAAACAGGTTGGAGGGATCCGACTGGATTCCTCACCAGTATTTATTTATTTACAGATATATTGACATAGATCTGTTATCATATTGATATATGATATTGACTGTTGTGATGGACTAATTGATGTGTTGCATCATCGGATTCAAGTTTTAAAAATAACGACTTTTAATTTAAAATGATTTGTAAAGTGATCTTTGAAATTATACGTTTTATTAAATTTTTGAAGTGATTTATTTTAAATAAATAAACGTTCAAATTTTAAAGTTATAAAAGTTGAGATCTTTGTGAAATATAACCGAAAAGTGATTTTTGGAATAAATGGTTGATTGATTTATAAAATGGTTTAAATTGAGATTTTTAAAATATTATAAACGGTTTACTTAAAAGGTTTATAAAGTGGACATTTTATAAGTTAAAATGTTAGTGTTATAAAACGAGTTTCTATAAGGGTTAAAATGAAGTGTAAATGGGATTTCATAAGTTAATGAAATCTGAAAGTTTTAAATTTTGAGAAGTTTAAAAGAACGATTTCTTTTAAGATAAATGAAGTATAAGTTATATTAACTTATAAATTGAATGGGTTATTAAAGAAGATGTATAAATCGAAGTTGTTATAAAATGGAAATGGAAATGGAATTTATAAACGTTGTTTTATAAATTCGAAATCAATTGGATTTGATAAATCAAATATAGAAGATAATTAAAGGAATTTTATCCACGATTTTGGACAGTGGATAAGCTTTTAAATAAAATGTGTAGAAATGTTGGATTTGGATAACGAAGTATATTCACGATTTTGGACAGTGAATATATTATTTAATAAATTGGATATGTTTTGGAGAAGTGATATTATGAAATGAAGTAATTGTTTTAAAAGATGTTTTAAAACGTGTTGAGTGTCGGAATCATAGATTTCAACATTTATTGTTGAAATAGACGTTTTCGAGAAATAAGGAAATGGTGGACTATAACACTGTTGTTATAGTAAATGATTTCCGAAAGGAAAT
This sequence comes from Allium fistulosum, assembly GCA_030737815.1. Lineage (NCBI taxonomy): Eukaryota > Viridiplantae > Streptophyta > Magnoliopsida > Asparagales > Amaryllidaceae > Allium > Allium fistulosum. Next base: position 1,535,027,571 of record CM060902.1, read on the forward strand.
GTTTTATATAGTATTGGGATTTATATATCTATCTAAATTTCGAATCCCTATACTAGTGATTTTGAGTTGTCGTAACGATGTTTTACGTAACATTCGTTTTGACTCAAATCAATGTTAAAATAAATGGTCTCCTTAAAAGAATGAGATATATACTTAATTTGATTTAAGTATATCAAATATTTTCCAAGTATTGAAAATAAATGGATTTGTGAATTACTGACTTATTTTAAATAAGTATGGAAATGTTTTCCAAAATGAAATGAAAACGTTTTGAGAATTTATCTTTGTAAAGATAAATTGAATTTGAATATTGAAAACGATTTGAAAATCGTATATCAGTAGATATTTTGAAATATAAATTCACTATGGAATTTATAAAAGAAATGGAAACTGTTTAGAAAAATAAATGTTGATTTATTTTTGAAGTGTGAAAATTTTATATCTAGTAAAAGATATTTTTGAAGAATAAATAATTTGGAAAATTATTTGGAATCTGATGATGTTGCGCATCTTTATTGATAGTTAAATAACCGACTATCAATAATTACCTTTAGATAGGTATTTGTTGTGAATTGGATGAATTTGAATGCCACACTTATTTTTGAATAATCGCTCACTATTCGGGTTAGCCGGGAAAGGACCATGGGGTCGTATAACCCATTCCGAATATGTGATACGTCGTTATGAATTGCATTTGAAGACCGGTGTTGAAGACCGGATATTTTTGAAAACGGAAGGATTACCGTCGAGTTACTCTACATCGGCTGATCTCCGATTTAGAGGTTTTATCACCCTTAGTGACGGGAAGTCCTGACGTGATTGAAAATTATCCGGATGTGCAAGGGCTTCGTGAGAAGTGCCTTCGGTTCTGTTCGATCCCGGAACAGACTTGTATGGATTGTATGTCTGACGTTACAATTTGAGATATAAAGCTGATTTCTTTCAAATACATTTCTGTTGGTGGCGGAGAATTTATTCTCTTAGCTTAACACCCTTCTCTGAGACGTACGAGCTCAGAGGTTATGTAGTTGAAATTTTTCAGCGATATCCTCCCAATTTGGTAACGTGGCATACTGAGTGTTGCTGTGAAATGATCAGTGTTTGATCATTTGCGATATGATCATTTGTTTGATCTTATATCTTTGTGATCATAGGTTGATCATTTTGTTTGACCCGAAGCAGGGCTTTGTAGAAAGCGTAGCTTTGTGGACGAAACTTCGTCGAGCCTCACACCCCGGAAATGGTCGAAACAGGAAGGATGCGGAAAGGTTTTAGGGAGTAGCGCCCCTTAGTGTATGTCATTCCTTCTGGATAAAGGTGGTATCATGGTATGGAGCCCAAATACTTAACCTCTGTGGTTGCTGCAAAATTTATTTCTTTGTGGTTGTTGCGAATCGGGGATCCTCGGGAAGATCGGTGACGATCGGGGGATGGCATACGCGTGTCAGTAGTTACCTATTTTTGCAGAGGTAACGCGGCCTTGTGTTGGCAGAGATCCGGTTAGGTTCTCGGGTCGTCTATTCCAGGGACGTACCCATCGTGGATAGGAAGTTCCTTGGCCTGACCATTTGTTGGAAATCCAAAGAAACAATACGAGCCTTTACGATTTCAATTGTATAACCTGTCTCCTCAGGAGGCAGCTATAGCAGGCATAATATAATGGTACCTATGCTGGCTAAGATTTATATTCTACTTTCGAAATGTTTTCCACTATGCACTAATAATAATATCAAAAAGAATTTGATTTTGCGTAGTAAGCATCTTTGACTATCATAAGAAGAAATCTCCTCCAAGTCTGCATTTGCATTGTGTGTGTGGTGGGAGGTCTTATGGTAGTTTCATTTTCCAAAAGCATTGCGAATTGACATTAAAGTTTTCCTGTTGTTTATTTTAAAGATAAACTGTTTTACGATCTCACACCAGTCACCATGACTGACTTGGAGTTTATTGTTCCCTTCTAAACTCTGGGTGCCCACAAATTTTCCACACGGGCAGCCTAGAGTTATGTTATCAGGATATTCTGGATATTCTGGAGCTTTGGAAGCAAGCTGGATGGCGAGGCGTAGTATTTGTATCTGATCGTATTTATTCCGCTGTGTATTCTGTATGAGGACAAGTTTATATAACTGTCCATTGTTGTATATTGACTCTGATGATTGATGTATGTATAAACTGATATAGTTCTTTGTTTTAAAAGACTAGTGTTATCTATTATATATTGTTCCGCTGCGATATGTGAGATTCTGATATTGTTTTCTGTTCTGATGTTGTTCTGTTGTTCTTCTCTTCTTTCTTCTACCTTCTTCTTCTTCTGCCTTTTTCTTTTTCTTAAAACCCTCACTATTGGAGTTTCCGGCACTCGATTGCTCGGCAGTCGATAAAGGGAGTATCGATGTCGAATTTTCGAAAGTCGAAAAATCCGGTATGTGACAATTGGCCAAAATAGAATTTAATGTATGAAAACTTGAGTTATATTGAAATTTGTGATTAGTGAGGAACTGAAAATTTTCTTGACATTGACTAAAACTTGTATAATTATTTTGTTGTGATTATTCTGAAATAAATCGAGTCTCCATTTGTAAAAAAAATTTGCATTCATGTAGTACATTAGAATCATCGCATACTGCATTTGGATTTTATGGGTAGTATCCGCTAAAAACTCTCACGAGACACCACTCGTCCTACTAGAGACACCTAGAGGTTTAACGGCTTGTTGCATATGCTCAATGCAATCGTGTTTCCTATGAAAAAGGATTTATTTAGTTTTTATTTATTTTTCTTGCTTATTCGAGGAAAAATAAAGTTCTACTGTGGTGGTATTTGATGAACGTATTTTCCAGCATTTTAAACCGTTTGTTTCATATATTTTTATTTTAATAAAATGGTATTATATGGGTATTTTATTATGGTTTTGCAGATTATAGATTCTGAAGTACAACGTTGAAATTAATCGGTTGTGCCATCCATTGGTTCAAATGACATGTAGAAAAGAGTGCAACATTTTGAGCATCGAATAAATCAAAGCTCGGTACATTTTAATCAAATAAGAACGGCTTACGTGGACCCATTCAAGTCAAAAATCAGCTCACTAGCATGGTCACATAAAAGAAAAAAAAATCAAAGGAAAAAAAGCACACATTATCTCAAAAATGCCAGCTCACGTTTGCAAGTTAATAAAAAGTGGGACCATTTCAAAGTAGTAGTTCACATTTCAAAGATCAAGCATATTATTCTCAAAGCAATAACTCACGTTAGCTTTGCTATATGCAAATTCAAGTTTAGCACATATATTATCTGAGCTTGGTCAAGAGAATACTAATTCAAACAATGACGTGGCCACGTGCAAATTCAAGTTCAACATATATTTTTCAAAGCAATGACAATGCCACGTATATTTTTTTTCACCAATTCAAACATGCGACCTATTCTTTTTGGAAAAGGTGGACTGATATTTTCGGGTCTGGAAGTCTATATATATAGAACTAATAGCAACGCCAAAGGGATCATATCTCTTACCCCATCTCTCTTCTTCTAGTTTAGTTTTACTTTCAGCAATGTTTTCATTTCCCGATAGAATACGTAGGATTGTTAATTAGATTTAGTAATTTATTTATTCTTGTTCTTAGTTATTTTCAGCACTTTTTCTAGTTAATTAATCAATCAATTCCATTTTATTTCAGTTGATTGCTCTGTTATTTTCTTTTACACACTTCTAGTTTCTGCTCTGATTTCTACAATTTTATATTTTGATTGCGATTTCGATTAGATTCGAAATCGATTCGGAGTATATTATTGTTTTTATCTTCTGTTCAAGAACCACCATTGAATTTTTTTAACACGTGTAAGATTTAAATATAGTTTTCAAATATTTTAAAACAGAATTCCCTATGTTCGACTTGCATACTACACGCATGTGTGCTTGCAGGATTTATTAAAATTTGTGCGTTTTCTAATCAATAGAAAAGTTGCAACACACATATACATTTTCTTTGAGTTAAATTTAAGCTAGATAATTGAGACCAATCAACAATAGGAGTTTTTATGCGAAGCTAATTCCAAATAGGTTTAAAATTAAACCATTTTTGCATAGCACTAGTCCAGTAATATTCTTAATGTGTTGCATCGATTTTAATGCCCATAATATGCTGTTTAATTTCTTTCATCTTTGGAAGTAGTTTAGGTCGTCATTGATTATGCTTAATTATGCTATCCACTATATTTCTTGAAGTAGGGAACACAGAAATTATATGCCAGCCAAATAAGTCCACCAATGTTTTATGGTTGATCCAAGGATCAAACCATAAAGAAGTTGTAGTCCATTTACTATAACTCTATCAACAAGTCCTCCTACCTATTCTCTATTTCGTAGAATGTGCTTCATGGTAACTAAATGATTACTGTTGACTTGCATAGTCCAGTAAGTCATGTGTTTAATATACTTGCTTTTTGTCCATTAACTCCATAATTTATATTTTGTAAGTAGAGACCAACTGCAGCTGCTCTAAGATCAGTCAGCTTCTTTAGGCCAATGCCCTCCTCACTCTTAGGTCTACACATCAAATTCCATCTTATTTTGTGATAGCTGCCTCCCTAGAAGAAATTTGCACATAAAGTTTCAATTTTCTTCATGATAGAGCATGGTATATGATAAATCAGTAGCTAATACATAATTGTAGGAATAATAACACCTTGTATTAGTTGGGCTCTCCTAGCACTTGACAACAGATTACTATCCCAACTTTCAAATTTAGTTGTGATTTGTTACAGTGGTGATTGATATTGTGATGCATTAATATAATCAGCTAGCAATGGTACACCCAAATATTTAATAGGCAAGCTAGATTCAGTTATACCTAAAGACTGCAGTATATTTTGTTTAATTTCCACATTTCTGTTGAAATACACTTTGGACTTTAGTTGATTTATTTGTAATCTTGCTATAGGTTCAAATTATCCAAGTTCTACTTACATTCTTTAGCATTATGAGCAGTGGCTTCTACGAAAGCATTACATCATCTGCATATATAAATGTGAAATATAGGACTAAATGTTAGAAATAGGCTTTAGTTCTCTTTAGACTAAGTCATCCTTCAATTTTAGATATAGGTACTCTATAGCAGTACAAATTAAATACAGGGAGAGATGATCTCCTTGTCGTAAAAACTATTGGAATGTATGAAACCATGAGGGATGACTTCAACCAGAATGGAGAAGGTGGGAGTACTAATGCATTCATAAATTAAGGAGATAAGAGAGTGTGGGAAGCCCATTACTAAAAGCATATAGCAAACAAACTCCCTATTAATTATATCATAAGATTTTTGTAAGTCGATTTTAATACACATCTTTGCTTTGCCAGGTTTCTTGAAGTCTCTCAACATCTCATTGCTAGCAAAATATTTTCTCCAATATTTCTACCAAGTATAAATGTTGACTGATTATCTGCAATAAGAAAAGGAAGGAAATATTTTACTCGATTACAGATAATTTTTATGACAATTTTGTATAGAACATTAGCACAGGCTATTGGTTTGTAATCAGCAAGGGTTTGAGGCTTATCTTTCTTAGGGATGATGGTGAGAAAGGTGTGGTTTAGGCCTCGTACCAATTTTCCATGCTAAAAGATTTCAAAATTTGCTAAGAACAGATCATCCTTCAACATCTCCTAATGTAACTTGTAAAATTTGGAGGAAAAACCATCATGTCTGAGGCTTTTTGCATCATGTATAGAATCAACTGCTACTCTGATCAAATCTACTAGAGAAGATAAGTATTGTTTACCAGTTTCATTTATTTTCATTCTGGGTTCAATTGGAGGAAAGTTAATTTCAGTAGGTCCATTAAAAAGATTGGAATAATAACTAGAGGTTCCTGAACTATTACTTCTTTATTATAGATATATTGTCCCTTTATATCAAGTAAAGCTTGAATTCTATTTCTATGCTTTCTCATAGACATCTTTGCATGTAACGACCCGCCATTTTGGACCATTCGCATCCATTATAAGTGTATAGGTAGACACTCATGCCGGAGTTGAATTGCTCAAAATACCGCGTTGTTAATTTAAATTGGCAAAACTGAACATATATAGTAAATAAATAATCACAGACACAGAGTAATAAGTGCAGCGGAAATAAAAGAGATAGTAGTTCATGAAGCTACTATATAAATATATGAGTTATATCAGAGTTAAAACAGATACAACGGAAGAGTAATACGATACATCAAATACAAGTCAGAATACATCACTGGAATCATAGAATGCTGAAAGCAGAATAGATGGCTGGATCTTCAAGCAAAGCTCCAACTTCAAAGGTGAGTCTCGAATACTGGTACACTCAGTCTGACCCGAGCGTAAAGCAAAAACACAAGACACTCAAGTCAGGATTAACATTCTTATATCAATAAATCCAACTCAAGTGAAATAGCAATTGAAATACAAGTAACTCAAAGGATGTTTGGAATAACCATCCTTTAAGGATCCGTTAAACTATCTACTATGTAGTAGTGTACGATAAGTAGATAATGTCTATCAGTAATATAAGAAGATATCAAAATAGCGTTAAGTCATGGCTCATTCCACCCTTAACACATTTTTATTCCCAAAAGCTAATACAAGACTGTAGTTTCCCCAAAACCGGAAGTCACCAGAGGGCAATCCATATACTAAAGGTACAAATCAAAATCGTAGTGGTCGCGTATAAATGGAATACAAGTATGACAAGGCACATGAGGCAATACCCAAGGTAGTGATACTACCGTTCGCCTGATCCGGACTGGTGAGAACGCAACGCCGCAGCGCCCGCAACACCGTGAAACAACACTCCCAAAATCAAGGGTGCATCAATCGACAACAAGTAATAAGTAGTTCGAAGAAGTGTGTCCACTTGAGGTAGCTAATCCTCCATTGGCCCGGCACAGCTCCTGTTTTAGTCATTTCTAATTTGACACAAGTGTCAAGGCTATCCATTATCGTTCTCTTTCTTCAGTCATCACGAACATCAATCCAACCATTTCATTCTGGATCATCACTCCGCGTATAGTTATTAAAGTGGTTTTCGGTTTAGATAGAGAGTATATCCATAACCGAATCCGGTCTCTTTAATAACTTTCGTAATTATTTCACCGATTGGTCGTTTATTTATTTCAAAACCAAATCAATTTCAATTTCAATTAGAATTTTGTAAACCAACATTTCATTTCTCTTTCTAAATCAATTTCCACAATTTACGTTTCAAAACTTCCAAATTATCATTTCAAAATCTTATAATTCAATTTCAATTCAAATATTGATTCAAGTTCATATATAAGTTTCATTTCAAATCATTTAAATTAATTTAATTTAACATTCAAATCAATTTAAATTCATTTATCTATTCCATTCAATATTTGTTAAGCAAATTTGCAAATCAAAACAGATTCTATTAAATTTCCAATTCATTAAATCCATTATTTAAATTCAACTTCATTATATCAAAACTTACAAATTGAATGAAACTAAATTCATCAAATCAAATTTCTTTAAATTTCAAGTCTTACATCAATTTCAATAAATCACGTTTTATTTCTTATTAAAGAAATTCAATTTCACTTATTTACTTACTTAAATAATTTTCCAAAAACTTACTTAATCAAGAAATCTCAATTTCAATTATTTACGAAATAAGATTCACTTATTCAAAAGTTCAGTTTTACTTATTAAAGAGTTCAATTCAATTTAATCATTAAATAATCCAATCTTATTTAATTATTAAATAATTCAAAACTTAATTATTAAATAATTTTCAAAGTTTTATAATTTCCAACTTAATTATAATTTCAAACTTAATTCAATAATTTCTCAAATTAAACAACATTCTTTCATCAATTACATTTTAATATTTTGTTTCAGATTATTAACATTAACATTTTCCTTTCATTAAAATTCAAATTTCAACTTCATTTCAAAACCATATTATTTATTCAAATAAAATCTTTGTTTATTTTTAAATCAAATTATTGACCAATCGGGTTTTATTTAATTTCTTATCCTAGGTCAAAGTTCAATTTGGGTATTTATCATTTCAACCCGATTCCAATTCAATTCAAAAATCAAAACATAACAAAGGGAACTTGTAGTGTGATAACTGGGATGGTGTCAAAGTAAATAAACAAGCAATAACAACAACCAATATCAATCCAATAATCAATTCAAATAATCCCAAAATAACAGTATTAATTCGCATTGTTATTTGTACGAATTAATATAATTATTTCTAGAATCTACACTATCATTTCATGTAGATTAAAGATTATTACATTACGGTTTTCACTTGTCATTCAATTTCAATTTTAACACTACAACAATTAATCAAATATACGTTCAATGGTTCAAAGTGTAATTATCACTATTCTATATGTCAATTAATTTAACAATTAAAAGGGGTCATATTCACTAATCAAATTTAACATATAAATCAGTTTTAAAATTGTTAACTATCCTATATCCATTTCAATTTTGCATACTATTTATCATTTAACACTAACAATTTAACATCCAATATAAACATCAACAATCAATCAATTATCAGCCAACTGTATTATCATCACATAAATAATTAACAGATAATGGTGTCAGATGTCACAGGTGAACTGATACAGGCAATAGCATATAAACAGTGTAATTAACTAACAGCAGCATATTTCAATTGTCGTTTCAATTGAAATCAAATTTAATAAATAAAAGAACGTTAATCGTGAGTGATTGCTCACCTTTCGAGGCTAGAGATGGACGAGAATGAGATGAGTTACGAATCCAAAGCAAAGCTAGATTGAACGCGAATTTGATGAGCAAAGCTGATAGCTCAGAATTGACGAAATCAAGTCAAACTGGATTGATGAAGATCAATGGTATAAGTGAACCTATATATATATATATAAAGTCATATTCCAAATTTAAACACATATTAAATTATATATATATATATGTGTGTGTATTTCAAAAATCATTATTTTAAATTCGAACGCTTATATAAAAAAAAACATAATAAAATTTGAAATAATTACATATATATACTTTCCAACTATTAATATTAATGTAAGTGTAACATTATTATATAAATATACATATTTCAAAAAAATACAAATATACCCTATATATATACGACAACGAATTTTTACATAACTCTAAACATACACAACCTGTCACATTATAACTCATAGATACAAACAAATCGAATATATATAACTTACACAAATATCTAGAAATCAACATATATAAAATTTACCTTTTCAAACTAAAATATCTACCTATATGCTTTAAACGTGTAATCTGTATATATGAAAACTCAGTAAAAAAAAACCCAACTTGTATAGCTTGCCTAATATATTCTATACTGTACAACATATCCAATACAAGTTCATATATTCTATACATACTCCATACTATAACAGTTGTATGCAATATATATATGCATGCGGCTAAAAATGTTAACATACAAAGAAAACATGTTATATATACTTTAAACATACCGTATTGTTATATACGTATAAAGCTTATACATATTACTATCAAAACAGTCAGTCAGTACATTACTTGATATTAAAACAGGCCTTAGTCAAAGACCTTTGTACAAAATGATTCAAATTGCTTTTATATAAACATACCTTACAAATATATGCCACAGCTAAATAATATGCAGACCTGTATAAATAGCTTTTTTACAAACCTATATAAATCTGGTAGACAAATGTAAACAAATGAACTGATGCTTCCATTTAATATAACTTCATATATAACCCTTATAACTTAACAAACTTATAAAATAACATTTTTTCGTGGCCTTTTTTTTATATCTATATGTACTAGCAAACATACTTCAAATTGACTACAACAAACATATATACTTGTACTTCTTATAATCAACACTGTTACCTACCTAAATAAACAATATATATAAACAAATCTACCAATCAGGTATCATACAGCCTTATATAACTTTATGTAACAATAAATATATATACTTAGTAGACTTATACAAAGCCTTATACATTTTACTGTAACTTAATATATATATATGTGTTCAAAATCCAAATACAACATACTTTTATGAACACTTTGGCATACTATAACATATATATACTACTGAGCATGAATTTTATGTAAAAATATATAGTATATACCTTATATATAAGTATAAAAGGAGAAGGACAGGGCAAGGCGAATGGCGGCACTGATGGTTTAGAAGCAGATGGCACGGTGTAGGCTGGAGGAAGGTGATGGCTCGGCAAGCCGCTAGGGTCCACTGACGAGGGTGAGGGCGGAGGTCGGTTCAAGCGGGTGAGGTTGAAGGTGGGTTCGCTTGAAGTTTGGTGAATAAAAATTTTATTTCTTATTTTTTTTGAAGCCGAGAAAAGGAAATTGAAGAGGAAAAACTGTATATTATAATATACATGTATTCTCTTCAGTTGAACCGAGAATAGAAAAATGAAGAGGCATTGCCTCTTGGAACAAGTTAAAATCATAGGAAAACGCAACCGCCAAGGAAAACAAAACGCCAAATGGCAATTGGTTGAACGGTGGGATATGGAAAGGGTAGGAGACTAAAAGACTCAAATAGCGAACCGCAACGGCTAATCGTTTGAACATTTCGCGGCGTACCGGGGTTCGGAAAAAAAATATATGAATATATCATAGAGATCAGCACGACGAGACGATCAAAACGGTATACAAATATCAGTGGTATGATTGAATTATAAAAATTCAAATTTTTCTACTATGAAAAATGCAAGAAAAACACTGAAAAATAAGATCGACGGAGCCAAAGATGTCCGAATTTGGAAAAACGACAAACTGACATCTTGCTTAGAAGATGGTTTAGAATTTTTCTATGTAAAAATATTTTGGTTTCAAAAACGTTTTATTTTCATCGCTTTTTAACTGATTAAATTGAAGTGAATTTACGCGCGAAATAAACTTTCATATTTTCGGACGAGAATTTACCAGTTGCTATGTTTAATTAGACGCATTCCAAATATTAAATTTTATTTCAAAATTTTATCGTTTAAAATTTTTACAAAATTTCAACTAATTACGTTATTAAAACAGTTGAAATTTACGGGTCATTACACTCTCCCCCACTCAAAACTTTTCGTCCCCGAAAAGGAACGAGGTAGGAGAATAGAAACAACCAGAAAGTAAATAGATTGGAAAACAAATAGAATAATTAATTTAAACCATATAATTTCAAAAATTTTAAATTAATTTATATTCAACAATTTGATTTAATCCATTTGATTTTCTTAAGTTAAATCAAGCTTTAACTATTTCTAGATTGATTTTTTTTTATTATCCAATCATCTTTAATTAACAGTTTCAAAATCATAAATTTGAATAGTCATTTATTACAATCATATTTTATTTCAGAAATTTAAATTCTTCTTTATTCCAAATTATTGTTAAATTTATTCTACTATATATATCTAATCACATATATTTAACCTATATAAATTAGTTTAAACCATAAAAGTTTCGATTTAAATCAATTTATATTTACTAATTGCTTTTAAATTCAAGGTATTTTCATAAGTTGATCAAATTTCAATTCATTAATTCTTTCAAAACAAATTTATTAATTCTTTCAAAACAAATTTATTTCATTATTAACCGAGTTTTCTTATTATCCTATCTAACTCTATTAACATCTTTAAAATCAAAATTTAGTGTATAACATTTATTATAAACATTTAAATTTTATTTATAAATTCAATTTATATTATATATTATCCAATTACATATTCAACTTCTGAATGATTTAGGTAAGTTGTATTAGAATGCAGTTGAACAATATACAAATAAAATTTTCCCAATTCAATTATTCAAGTTTAAATATTTATTCCAAATTTTGGTCTTATTTATAATTAAAATCATCCTTTAACAAAATTTAAGAATTAGATTTCCGATTAACTTTAAACAACTTAGAGATATATATAATACATTTATATCAAATCAAATTAAATTTTAAAATAAGATACCTATATATTTAAATCAAATTATATTAAAGAAATTCAAATCAAAATATTTTTCAAAACAAAACCGTAGCAAAGCTACAGAATAGTATCTCCACTTCGAAACTCGAAAATGAATGTCGATGATGCGGCCGCCATCACCGAAATTATTTTCCAGCGACAAAGAGAAGAGCATTGATTTCAACAATTTGAAATTCTTTGAAAACGATTTCTATTTGTAAATATTTTCAATACTATATACTTTAAAATTTTAAAAACCAAAGTTCGAAATCACCGGAAACTAATAAATTCTCAAATTTCTGAATTAAATTCATTTCAAATTCCAATCAATTTATAACCAAGTTTATAAATTCATTTATTTATATTAAGAATGGTTTACAAAACAATAAATGTAAATCAAATATTATTATTTCAGACAACAATTTCATTAACAACTTAATTTCAGAAAACTTATATTTATATATAATATAATCATACAAAACTTTTATTTTATTTATCAAATTTGAAAACGATATTGTGTCGGTTTGCTCTGCTCAAGTGTTTTGGAAATCCTATCGATAGCGTTGATCAGACGAATCGATCGAAAACCCAAATCAACATCAACAACTCAAACAACACAATATAAAAACATTTTAAAATTAATTTACAATACACTTCCTCACTTAACGATACAATAATGGATTTCAAAGCAAGGATAGGGATTCAAATTTTTGATAGACTCAAATCAAAGAGAATTTCGATTCGAAGATAGGTTTGAACAAAGACGAGAAAATTAAATAACAAAATAAGGCGATGGATAAGTTTATATAAATCGCGGGCAACCTTAATCGGGTCAACCGTGACTTCAAAAATAAGATCGGTGTAGAATTTCGAGGTAAATCGACATTCGATCTCAAGAAATAGAATTCAGGTATAGCAGGAGATAGATAGCATCGTAAACCGAGGATACAGAAATCTCCGGTAAATCAATGCTAACTATAAAGGAGTTTCATCCCTTTACAAATCATTCGAAGATTGGCGAGACCGCCGATCTATTATAGATATCATTCAAAATAGAGTTATGGGGTGCTCCAGAATTGAAAGAAGACGAATAGTGAGGGACAGGAATGAATTTTTGGAACCGCAGGGAACGGTCCAAAATTTAAAGAAGTCGAGTCGAAAGGAAGAGATTGAAACTCGAATGAGAGTGATTCTGTAAATACATTTACCCTATATGCTGAGTTTTGCCTAGAGCTACCAAAGCTCTGATACCAACTGTAACGACCCGCCATTTTGGACCATTCGCATCCATTATAAGTGTATAGGTAGACACTCATGCCGGAGTTGAATTGCTCAAAATACCGCGTTGTTAATTTAAATTGGCAAAACTGAACATATATAGTAAATAAATAATCACAAATCACAGACACAGAGTAATAAGTGCAGCGGAAATAAAAGAGATAGTAGTTCATGAAGCTACTATATAAATATATGAGTTATATCAGAGTTAAAACAGATACAACGGAGGAGTAATACGATACATCAAATACAAGTCAGAATACATCACTGGAATCATAGAATGCTGAAAGCAGAATAGATGGCTGGATCTTCAAGCAAAGCTCCAACTTCAAAGGTGAGTCTCGAATACTGGTACACTCAGTCTGACCCGAGCGTAAAGCAAAAACACAAGACACTCGAGTCAAGATTAACATTCTTATATCAATAAATCCAACTCAAGTGAAATAGCAATTGAAATACAAGTAACTCAAAGGATGTTTGGAATAACCATCCTTTAAGGATCTGTTAAACTATCTACTATGTAGTAGTGTACGATAAGTAGATAATGTCTATCAGTAATATAAGAAGATATCAAAATAGCGTTAAGTCATGGCCCATTCCACCCTTAACACATTTTTATTCCCAAAAGCATATACAAGACCGTAGTTTCCCCAAAACCGGAAGTCACCAGAGGGCAATCCATATACTAAAGGCACAAATCAAAATCTTAGTGGTCGCGTATAAATGGAATACAAGTATGACAAGGCACATGAGGCAATACCCAAGGTAGTGATACTACCGTTCGCCTGATCCGGACTGGTGAGAACGCAACGCCGCAGCGCCCGCAACACCGTGAAACAACACTACCAAAATCAAGGGTGCATCAATCGACAACAAGTAATAAGTAGTTCGAAGAAGTGTGTCCACTTGAGGTAGCTAATCCTCCATTGGCCCGGCACAGCTCCTGTTTTAGTCATTTCCAATTTGACACAAGTGTCAAGGCTATCCATTATCGTTCTCTTTCTTCAGTCATCACGAACATCAATCCAACCACATCATTCTGGATCATCACTCCGCGTATAGTTATTAAAGTGGTTTTCGGAGAGTATATCCATAACCGAATCCGGTCTCTTTAATAACTTCCGTAATTATTTCACCGATTGGTCGTTTATTTATTTCAAAACCAAATCAATTTCAATTTCAATTAGAATTTTGTAAACCAACATTTCATTTCTCTTTCTAAATCAATTTCCTCAATTTACGTTTCAAAACTTCCAAATTATCATTTCAAAATCTTATAATTCAATTTCAATTCAAATATTGATTCAAGTTCATATATAAGTTTCATTTCAAATCATTTAAATTAATTTAATTTAACATTCAAATCAATTTAAATTCATTTATCTATTCCATTCAATATTTGTTAAGCAAATTTGCAAATCAAAACAGATTCTATTAAATTTCCAATTCATTAAATCCATTATTTAAATTCAACTTCATTATATCAAAACTTACAAATTGAATGAAACTAAATTCATCAAATCAAATTTCTTTAAATTTCAAGTCTTACATCAATTTCAATAAATCACGTTTTATTTCTTATTAAAGAAATTCAATTTCACTTATTTACTTACTTAAATAATTTTCCAAAAACTTACTTAATCAAGAAATCTCAATTTCAATTATTTACGAAGTAAGATTCACTTATTCAAAAGTTCAGTTTTACTTATTAAAGAGTTCAATTCAATTTAATCATTAAATAATCCAATCTTATTTAATTATTAAATAATTCAAAACTTAATTATTAAATAATTTTCAAAGTTTTATAATTTCCAACTTAATTATAATTTCAAACTTAATTCAATAATTTCTCAAATTAAACAACATTCTTTCATCAATTACATTTTAATATTTTGTTTCAGATTATTAACATTAACATTTTCCTTTCATTAAAATTCAAATTTCAACTTCATTTCAAAACCATATTATTTATTCAAATAAAATCTTTGTTTATTTTTAAATCAAATTATTGACCAATCGGGTTTTATTTAATTTCTTATCCTAGGTCAAAGTTCAATTTGGGTATTTATCATTTCAACCCGATTCCAATTCAATTCAAAAATCAAAACATAACAAAGGGAACTTGCAGTGTGATAACTGGGATGGTGTCAAAGTAAATAAACAAGCAATAACAACAACCAATATCAATCCAATAATCAATTCAAATAATCCCGAAATAACAGTATTAATTCGCATTGTTATTTGTACGAATTAATATAATTATTTCTAGAATCTACACTATCATTTCATGTAGATTAAAGATTATTACATTACGGTTTTCACTTGTCATTCAATTTCAATTTTAACACTACAACAATTAATCAAATATACGTTCAATGGTTCAAAGTGTAATTATCACTATTCTATATGTCAATTAATTTAACAATTAAAAGGGGTCATATTCACTAATCAAATTTAACATATAAATCAGTTTTAAAATTGTTAACTATCCTATATCCATTTCAATTTTGCATACTATTTATCATTTAACACTAACAATTTAACATCCAATATAAACATCAACAATCAATCAATTATCAGCCAACTGTATTATCATCACATAAATAATTAACAGATAATGGTGTCAGATGTCACAGGTGAACTAATACAGGCAATAGCATATAAACAGTGTAATTAACTAACAGCAGCATATTTCAATTGTCGTTTCAATTGAAATCAAATTTAATAAATAAAAGAACGTTAATCGTGAGTGATTGCTCACCTTTCGAGGCTAGAGATGGACGAGAATGAGATGAGTTACGAATCCAAAGCAAAGCTAGATTGAACGCGAATTTGATGAGCAAAGCTGATAGCTCAGAATTGACGAAATCAAGTCAAACTGGATTGATGAAGATCAATGGTATAAGTGAACCTATATATATATATAAAGTCATATTCCAAATTTAAACACATATTAAATTATATATATATATATATGTGTGTGTATTTCAAAAATCATTATTTTAAATTAGAACGCTTATATAAAAAAAACATAATAAAATTTGAAATAATTACATATATATACTTTCCAACTATTAATATTAATGTAAGTGTAACATTATTATATAAATATACATATTTCAAAAAAATACAAATATACCCTATATATATACGACAACGAATTTTTACATAACTCTAAACATACACAACCTGTCACATTATAACTCATAGATACAAACAAATCGAATATATATAACTTACACAAATATCTAGAAATCAACATATATAAAATTTACCTTTTCAAACTAAAATATCTACCTATATGCTTTAAACGTGTAATCTGTATATATGAAAACTCAGTAAAAAAAAACCCAACTTGTATAGCTTGCCTAATATATTCTATACTGTACAACATATCCAATACAAGTTCATATATTCTATACATACTCCATACTATAACAGTTGTATGCAATATATATATGCATGCGGCTAAAAATGTTAACATACAAAGAAAACATGTTATATATACTTTAAACATACCGTATTGTTATATACGTATAAAGCTTATACATATTACTATCAAAACAGTCAGTCAGTACATTACTTGATATTAAAACAGGCCTCAGTCAAAGACCTTTGTACAAAATGATTCAAATTGCTTTTATATAAACATACCTTACAAATATATGCCACAGCTAAATAATATGCAGACCTGTATAAATAGCTTTTTTACAAACCTATATAAATCTGGTAGACAAATGTAAACAAATGAACTGATGCTTCCATTTAATATAACTTCATATATAACCCTTATAACTTAACAAACTTATAAAATAACATTTTTTCGTGGCCTTTTTTTTATATCTATATGTACTAGCAAACATACTTCAAATTGACTACAACAAACATATATACTTGTACTTCTTATAATCAACACTGTTACCTACCTAAATAAACAATATATATAAACAAATCTACCAATCAGGTATCATACAGCCTTATATAACTTTATGTAACAATAAATATATATACTTAGTAGACTTATACAAAGCCTTATACATTTTACTGTAACTTAATATATATATATGTGTTCAAAATCCAAATACAACATACTTTTATGAACACTTTGGCATACTATAACATATATGTACTACTGAGCATGAATTTTATGTAAAAATATATAGTATATACCTTATATATAAGTATAAAAGGAGAAGGACAGGGCAAGGCGAATGGCGGCACTGATGGTTTAGAAGCAGATGGCACGGTGTAGGCTGGAGGAAGGTGATGGCTCGGCAAGCCGCTAGGGTCCACTGACGAGGGTGAGGGCGGAGGTCGGTTCAAGCGGGTGAGGTTGAAGGTGGGTTCGCTTGAAGTTTGGTGAATAAAAATTTTATTTCTTATTTTTTTTTTGAAGCCGAGAAAAGGAAATTGAAGAGGAAAAACTGTATATTATAATATACATGTATTCTCTTCAGTTGAACCGAGAATAGAAAAATGAAGAGGCATTGCCTCTTGGAACAAGTTAAAATCATAGGAAAACGCAACCGCCAAGGAAAACAAAACGGCAAATGGCAATTGGTTGAACGGTGGGATATGGAAAGGGTAGGAGACTAAAAGACTCAAATAGCGAACCGCAACGGCTAATCGTTTGAACATTTCGCGGCGTACCGGGGTTCGGAAAAAAAATATATGAATATATCATAGAGATCAGCACGACGAGACGATCAAAACGGTATACAAATATCAGTGGTATGATTGAATTATAAAAATTCAAATTTTTCTACTATGAAAAATGCAAGAAAAACACTGAAAAATAAGATCGACGGAGCCAAAGATGTCCGAATTTGGAAAAACGACAAACTGACATCTTGCTTAGAAGATGGTTTAGAATTTTTCTATGTAAAAATATTTTGGTTTCAAAAACGTTTTATTTTCATCGCTTTTTAACTGATTAAATTGAAGTGAATTTACGCGCGAAATAAACTTTCATATTTTCGGACGAGAATTTACCAGTTGCTATGTTTAATTAGACGCATTCCAAATATTAAATTTTATTTCAAAATTTTATCGTTTAAAATTTTTACAAAATTTCAACTAATTACGTTATTAAAACAGTTGAAATTTACGGGTCATTACACTCTCCCCCACTCAAAACTTTTCGTCCCCGAAAAGGAACGAGGTAGGAGAATAGAAACAACCAGAAAGTAAATAGATTGGAAAACAAATAGAATAATTAATTTAAACCATATAATTTCAAAAATTTTAAATTAATTTATATTCAACAATTTGATTTAATCCATTTGATTTTCTTAAGTTAAATCAAGCTTTAACTATTTCTAGATTGATTTTTTTTTATTATCCAATCATCTTTAATTAACAGTTTCAAAATCATAAATTTGAATAGTCATTTATTACAATCATATTTTATTTCAGAAATTTAAATTCTTCTTTATTCCAAATTATTGTTAAATTTATTCTACTATATATATCTAATCACATATATTTAACCTATATAAATTAGTTTAAACCATAAAAGTTTCGATTTAAATCAATTTATATTTACTAATTGCTTTTAAATTCAAGGTATTTTCATAAGTTGATCAAATTTCAATTCATTAATTCTTTCAAAACAAATTTATTAATTCTTTCAAAACAAATTTATTTCATTATTAACCGAGTTTTCTTATTATCCTATCTAACTCTATTAACATCTTTAAAATCAAAATTTAGTGTATAACATTTATTATAAACATTTAAATTTTATTTATAAATTCAATTTATATTATATATTATCCAATTACATATTCAACTTCTGAATGATTTAGGTAAGTTGTATTAGAATGCAGTTGAACAATATACAAATAAAATTTTCCCAATTCAATTATTCAAGTTTAAATATTTATTCCAAATTTTGGTCTTATTTATAATTAAAATCATCCTTTAACAAAATTTAAGAATTAGATTTCCGATTAACTTTAAACAACTTAGAGATATATATAATACATTTATATCAAATCAAATTAAATTTTAAAATAAGATACCTATATATTTAAATCAAATTATATTAAAGAAATTCAAATCAAAATATTTTTCAAAACAAAACCGTAGCAAAGCTACAGAATAGTATCTCCACTTCGAAACTCGAAAATGAATGTCGATGATGCGGCCGCCATCACCGAAATTATTTTCCAGCGACAAAGAGAAGAGCATTGATTTCAACAATTTGAAATTCTTTGAAAACGATTTCTATTTGTAAATATTTTCAATACTATATACTTTAAAATTTTAAAAACCAAAGTTCGAAATCACCGGAAACTAATAAATTCTCAAATTTCTGAATTAAATTCATTTCAAATTCCAATCAATTTATAACCAAGTTTATAAATTCATTTATTTATATTAAGAATGGTTTACAAAACAATAAATGTAAATCAAATATTATTATTTCAGACAACAATTTCATTAACAACTTAATTTCAGAAAACTTATATTTATATATAATATAATCATACAAAACTTTTATTTTATTTATCAAATTTGAAAACGATATTGTGTCGGTTTGCTCTGCTCAAGTGTTTTGGAAATCCTATCGATAGCGTTGATCAGACGAATCGATCGAAAACCCAAATCAACATCAACAACTCAAACAACACAATATAAAAACATTTTAAAATTAATTTACAATACACTTCCTCACTTAACGATACAATAATGGATTTCAAAGCAAGGATAGGGATTCAAATTTTTGATAGACTCAAATCAAAGAGAATTTCGATTCGAAGATAGGTTTGAACAAAGACGAGAAAATTAAATAACAAAATAAGGCGATGGATAAGTTTATATAAATCGCGGGCAACCTTAATCGGGTCAACCGTGACTTCAAAAATAAGATCGGTGTAGAATTTCGAGGTAAATCGACATTCGATCTCAAGAAATAGAATTCAGGTATAGCAGGAGATAGATAGCATCGTAAACCGAGGATACAGAAATCTCCGGTAAATCAATGCTAACTGTAAAGGAGTTTCATCCCTTTACAAATCATTCGAAGATTGGCGAGACCGCCGATCTATTATAGATATCATTCAAAATAGAGTTATGGGGTGCTCCAGAATTGAAAGAAGACGAATAGTGAGGGACAGGAATGAATTTTTGGAACCGCAGGGAACGGTCCAAAATTTAAAGAAGTCGAGTCGAAAGGAAGAGATTGAAACTCGAATGAGAGTGATTCTGTAAATACATTTACCCTATATGCTGAGTTTTGCCTAGAGCTACCAAAGCTCTGATACCAACTGTAACGACCCGCCATTTTGGACCATTCGCATCCATTATAAGTGTATAGGTAGACACTCATGCCGGAGTTGAATTGCTCAAAATACCGCGTTGTTAATTTAAATTGGCAAAACTGAACATATATAGTAAATAAATAATCACAAATCACAGACACAGAGTAATAAGTGCAGCGGAAATAAAAGAGATAGTAGTTCATGAAGCTACTATATAAATATATGAGTTATATCAGAGTTAAAACAGATACAACGGAGGAGTAATACGATACATCAAATACAAGTCAGAATACATCACTGGAATCATAGAATGCTGAAAGCAGAATAGATGGCTGGATCTTCAAGCAAAGCTCCAACTTCAAAGGTGAGTCTCGAATACTGGTACACTCAGTCTGACCCGAGCGTAAAGCAAAAACACAAGACACTCGAGTCAAGATTAACATTCTTATATCAATAAATCCAACTCAAGTGAAATAGCAATTGAAATACAAGTAACTCAAAGGATGTTTGGAATAACCATCCTTTAAGGATCTGTTAAACTATCTACTATGTAGTAGTGTACGATAAGTAGATAATGTCTATCAGTAATATAAGAAGATATCAAAATAGCGTTAAGTCATGGCCCATTCCACCCTTAACACATTTTTATTCCCAAAAGCATATACAAGACCGTAGTTTCCCCAAAACCGGAAGTCACCAGAGGGCAATCCATATACTAAAGGCACAAATCAAAATCTTAGTGGTCGCGTATAAATGGAATACAAGTATGACAAGGCACATGAGGCAATACCCAAGGTAGTGATACTACCGTTCGCCTGATCCGGACTGGTGAGAACGCAACGCCGCAGCGCCCGCAACACCGTGAAACAACACTACCAAAATCAAGGGTGCATCAATCGACAACAAGTAATAAGTAGTTCGAAGAAGTGTGTCCACTTGAGGTAGCTAATCCTCCATTGGCCCGGCACAGCTCCTGTTTTAGTCATTTCCAATTTGACACAAGTGTCAAGGCTATCCATTATCGTTCTCTTTCTTCAGTCATCACGAACATCAATCCAACCACATCATTCTGGATCATCACTCCGCGTATAGTTATTAAAGTGGTTTTCGGAGAGTATATCCATAACCGAATCCGGTCTCTTTAATAACTTCCGTAATTATTTCACCGATTGGTCGTTTATTTATTTCAAAACCAAATCAATTTCAATTTCAATTAGAATTTTGTAAACCAACATTTCATTTCTCTTTCTAAATCAATTTCCTCAATTTACGTTTCAAAACTTCCAAATTATCATTTCAAAATCTTATAATTCAATTTCAATTCAAATATTGATTCAAGTTCATATATAAGTTTCATTTCAAATCATTTAAATTAATTTAATTTAACATTCAAATCAATTTAAATTCATTTATCTATTCCATTCAATATTTGTTAAGCAAATTTGCAAATCAAAACAGATTCTATTAAATTTCCAATTCATTAAATCCATTATTTAAATTCAACTTCATTATATCAAAACTTACAAATTGAATGAAACTAAATTCATCAAATCAAATTTCTTTAAATTTCAAGTCTTACATCAATTTCAATAAATCACGTTTTATTTCTTATTAAAGAAATTCAATTTCACTTATTTACTTACTTAAATAATTTTCCAAAAACTTACTTAATCAAGAAATCTCAATTTCAATTATTTACGAAGTAAGATTCACTTATTCAAAAGTTCAGTTTTACTTATTAAAGAGTTCAATTCAATTTAATCATTAAATAATCCAATCTTATTTAATTATTAAATAATTCAAAACTTAATTATTAAATAATTTTCAAAGTTTTATAATTTCCAACTTAATTATAATTTCAAACTTAATTCAATAATTTCTCAAATTAAACAACATTCTTTCATCAATTACATTTTAATATTTTGTTTCAGATTATTAACATTAACATTTTCCTTTCATTAAAATTCAAATTTCAACTTCATTTCAAAACCATATTATTTATTCAAATAAAATCTTTGTTTATTTTTAAATCAAATTATTGACCAATCGGGTTTTATTTAATTTCTTATCCTAGGTCAAAGTTCAATTTGGGTATTTATCATTTCAACCCGATTCCAATTCAATTCAAAAATCAAAACATAACAAAGGGAACTTGCAGTGTGATAACTGGGATGGTGTCAAAGTAAATAAACAAGCAATAACAACAACCAATATCAATCCAATAATCAATTCAAATAATCCCGAAATAACAGTATTAATTCGCATTGTTATTTGTACGAATTAATATAATTATTTCTAGAATCTACACTATCATTTCATGTAGATTAAAGATTATTACATTACGGTTTTCACTTGTCATTCAATTTCAATTTTAACACTACAACAATTAATCAAATATACGTTCAATGGTTCAAAGTGTAATTATCACTATTCTATATGTCAATTAATTTAACAATTAAAAGGGGTCATATTCACTAATCAAATTTAACATATAAATCAGTTTTAAAATTGTTAACTATCCTATATCCATTTCAATTTTGCATACTATTTATCATTTAACACTAACAATTTAACATCCAATATAAACATCAACAATCAATCAATTATCAGCCAACTGTATTATCATCACATAAATAATTAACAGATAATGGTGTCAGATGTCACAGGTGAACTGATACAGGCAATAGCATATAAACAGTGTAATTAACTAACAGCAGCATATTTCAATTGTCGTTTCAATTGAAATCAAATTTAATAAATAAAAGAACGTTAATCGTGAGTGATTGCTCACCTTTCGAGGCTAGAGATGGACGAGAATGAGATGAGTTACGAATCCAAAGCAAAGCTAGATTGAACGCGAATTTGATGAGCAAAGCTGATAGCTCAGAATTGACGAAATCAAGTCAAACTGGATTGATGAAGATCAATGGTATAAGTGAACCTATATATATATATAAAGTCATATTCCAAATTTAAACACATATTAAATTATATATATATATATATGTGTGTGTATTTCAAAAATCATTATTTTAAATTAGAACGCTTATATAAAAAAAACATAATAAAATTTGAAATAATTACATATATATACTTTCCAACTATTAATATTAATGTAAGTGTAACATTATTATATAAATATACATATTTCAAAAAAATACAAATATACCCTATATATATACGACAACGAATTTTTACATAACTCTAAACATACACAACCTGTCACATTATAACTCATAGATACAAACAAATCGAATATATATAACTTACACAAATATCTAGAAATCAACATATATAAAATTTACCTTTTCAAACTAAAATATCTACCTATATGCTTTAAACGTGTAATCTGTATATATGAAAACTCAGTAAAAAAAAACCCAACTTGTATAGCTTGCCTAATATATTCTATACTGTACAACATATCCAATACAAGTTCATATATTCTATACATACTCCATACTATAACAGTTGTATGCAATATATATATGCATGCGGCTAAAAATGTTAACATACAAAGAAAACATGTTATATATACTTTAAACATACCGTATTGTTATATACGTATAAAGCTTATACATATTACTATCAAAACAGTCAGTCAGTACATTACTTGATATTAAAACAGGCCTCAGTCAAAGACCTTTGTACAAAATGATTCAAATTGCTTTTATATAAACATACCTTACAAATATATGCCACAGCTAAATAATATGCAGACCTGTATAAATAGCTTTTTTACAAACCTATATAAATCTGGTAGACAAATGTAAACAAATGAACTGATGCTTCCATTTAATATAACTTCATATATAACCCTTATAACTTAACAAACTTATAAAATAACATTTTTTCGTGGCCTTTTTTTTATATCTATATGTACTAGCAAACATACTTCAAATTGACTACAACAAACATATATACTTGTACTTCTTATAATCAACACTGTTACCTACCTAAATAAACAATATATATAAACAAATCTACCAATCAGGTATCATACAGCCTTATATAACTTTATGTAACAATAAATATATATACTTAGTAGACTTATACAAAGCCTTATACATTTTACTGTAACTTAATATATATATATGTGTTCAAAATCCAAATACAACATACTTTTATGAACACTTTGGCATACTATAACATATATGTACTACTGAGCATGAATTTTATGTAAAAATATATAGTATATACCTTATATATAAGTATAAAAGGAGAAGGACAGGGCAAGGCGAATGGCGGCACTGATGGTTTAGAAGCAGATGGCACGGTGTAGGCTGGAGGAAGGTGATGGCTCGGCAAGCCGCTAGGGTCCACTGACGAGGGTGAGGGCGGAGGTCGGTTCAAGCGGGTGAGGTTGAAGGTGGGTTCGCTTGAAGTTTGGTGAATAAAAATTTTATTTCTTATTTTTTTTTTGAAGCCGAGAAAAGGAAATTGAAGAGGAAAAACTGTATATTATAATATACATGTATTCTCTTCAGTTGAACCGAGAATAGAAAAATGAAGAGGCATTGCCTCTTGGAACAAGTTAAAATCATAGGAAAACGCAACCGCCAAGGAAAACAAAACGGCAAATGGCAATTGGTTGAACGGTGGGATATGGAAAGGGTAGGAGACTAAAAGACTCAAATAGCGAACCGCAACGGCTAATCGTTTGAACATTTCGCGGCGTACCGGGGTTCGGAAAAAAAATATATGAATATATCATAGAGATCAGCACGACGAGACGATCAAAACGGTATACAAATATCAGTGGTATGATTGAATTATAAAAATTCAAATTTTTCTACTATGAAAAATGCAAGAAAAACACTGAAAAATAAGATCGACGGAGCCAAAGATGTCCGAATTTGGAAAAACGACAAACTGACATCTTGCTTAGAAGATGGTTTAGAATTTTTCTATGTAAAAATATTTTGGTTTCAAAAACGTTTTATTTTCATCGCTTTTTAACTGATTAAATTGAAGTGAATTTACGCGCGAAATAAACTTTCATATTTTCGGACGAGAATTTACCAGTTGCTATGTTTAATTAGACGCATTCCAAATATTAAATTTTATTTCAAAATTTTATCGTTTAAAATTTTTACAAAATTTCAACTAATTACGTTATTAAAACAGTTGAAATTTACGGGTCATTACACTCTCCCCCACTCAAAACTTTTCGTCCCCGAAAAGGAACGAGGTAGGAGAATAGAAACAACCAGAAAGTAAATAGATTGGAAAACAAATAGAATAATTAATTTAAACCATATAATTTCAAAAATTTTAAATTAATTTATATTCAACAATTTGATTTAATCCATTTGATTTTCTTAAGTTAAATCAAGCTTTAACTATTTCTAGATTGATTTTTTTTTATTATCCAATCATCTTTAATTAACAGTTTCAAAATCATAAATTTGAATAGTCATTTATTACAATCATATTTTATTTCAGAAATTTAAATTCTTCTTTATTCCAAATTATTGTTAAATTTATTCTACTATATATATCTAATCACATATATTTAACCTATATAAATTAGTTTAAACCATAAAAGTTTCGATTTAAATCAATTTATATTTACTAATTGCTTTTAAATTCAAGGTATTTTCATAAGTTGATCAAATTTCAATTCATTAATTCTTTCAAAACAAATTTATTAATTCTTTCAAAACAAATTTATTTCATTATTAACCGAGTTTTCTTATTATCCTATCTAACTCTATTAACATCTTTAAAATCAAAATTTAGTGTATAACATTTATTATAAACATTTAAATTTTATTTATAAATTCAATTTATATTATATATTATCCAATTACATATTCAACTTCTGAATGATTTAGGTAAGTTGTATTAGAATGCAGTTGAACAATATACAAATAAAATTTTCCCAATTCAATTATTCAAGTTTAAATATTTATTCCAAATTTTGGTCTTATTTATAATTAAAATCATCCTTTAACAAAATTTAAGAATTAGATTTCCGATTAACTTTAAACAACTTAGAGATATATATAATACATTTATATCAAATCAAATTAAATTTTAAAATAAGATACCTATATATTTAAATCAAATTATATTAAAGAAATTCAAATCAAAATATTTTTCAAAACAAAACCGTAGCAAAGCTACAGAATAGTATCTCCACTTCGAAACTCGAAAATGAATGTCGATGATGCGGCCGCCATCACCGAAATTATTTTCCAGCGACAAAGAGAAGAGCATTGATTTCAACAATTTGAAATTCTTTGAAAACGATTTCTATTTGTAAATATTTTCAATACTATATACTTTAAAATTTTAAAAACCAAAGTTCGAAATCACCGGAAACTAATAAATTCTCAAATTTCTGAATTAAATTCATTTCAAATTCCAATCAATTTATAACCAAGTTTATAAATTCATTTATTTATATTAAGAATGGTTTACAAAACAATAAATGTAAATCAAATATTATTATTTCAGACAACAATTTCATTAACAACTTAATTTCAGAAAACTTATATTTATATATAATATAATCATACAAAACTTTTATTTTATTTATCAAATTTGAAAACGATATTGTGTCGGTTTGCTCTGCTCAAGTGTTTTGGAAATCCTATCGATAGCGTTGATCAGACGAATCGATCGAAAACCCAAATCAACATCAACAACTCAAACAACACAATATAAAAACATTTTAAAATTAATTTACAATACACTTCCTCACTTAACGATACAATAATGGATTTCAAAGCAAGGATAGGGATTCAAATTTTTGATAGACTCAAATCAAAGAGAATTTCGATTCGAAGATAGGTTTGAACAAAGACGAGAAAATTAAATAACAAAATAAGGCGATGGATAAGTTTATATAAATCGCGGGCAACCTTAATCGGGTCAACCGTGACTTCAAAAATAAGATCGGTGTAGAATTTCGAGGTAAATCGACATTCGATCTCAAGAAATAGAATTCAGGTATAGCAGGAGATAGATAGCATCGTAAACCGAGGATACAGAAATCTCCGGTAAATCAATGCTAACTGTAAAGGAGTTTCATCCCTTTACAAATCATTCGAAGATTGGCGAGACCGCCGATCTATTATAGATATCATTCAAAATAGAGTTATGGGGTGCTCCAGAATTGAAAGAAGACGAATAGTGAGGGACAGGAATGAATTTTTGGAACCGCAGGGAACGGTCCAAAATTTAAAGAAGTCGAGTCGAAAGGAAGAGATTGAAACTCGAATGAGAGTGATTCTGTAAATACATTTACCCTATATGCTGAGTTTTGCCTAGAGCTACCAAAGCTCTGATACCAACTGTAACGACCCGCCATTTTGGACCATTCGCATCCATTATAAGTGTATAGGTAGACACTCATGCCGGAGTTGAATTGCTCAAAATACCGCGTTGTTAATTTAAATTGGCAAAACTGAACATATATAGTAAATAAATAATCACAAATCACAGACACAGAGTAATAAGTGCAGCGGAAATAAAAGAGATAGTAGTTCATGAAGCTACTATATAAATATATGAGTTATATCAGAGTTAAAACAGATACAACGGAGGAGTAATACGATACATCAAATACAAGTCAGAATACATCACTGGAATCATAGAATGCTGAAAGCAGAATAGATGGCTGGATCTTCAAGCAAAGCTCCAACTTCAAAGGTGAGTCTCGAATACTGGTACACTCAGTCTGACCCGAGCGTAAAGCAAAAACACAAGACACTCGAGTCAAGATTAACATTCTTATATCAATAAATCCAACTCAAGTGAAATAGCAATTGAAATACAAGTAACTCAAAGGATGTTTGGAATAACCATCCTTTAAGGATCTGTTAAACTATCTACTATGTAGTAGTGTACGATAAGTAGATAATGTCTATCAGTAATATAAGAAGATATCAAAATAGCGTTAAGTCATGGCCCATTCCACCCTTAACACATTTTTATTCCCAAAAGCATATACAAGACCGTAGTTTCCCCAAAACCGGAAGTCACCAGAGGGCAATCCATATACTAAAGGCACAAATCAAAATCTTAGTGGTCGCGTATAAATGGAATACAAGTATGACAAGGCACATGAGGCAATACCCAAGGTAGTGATACTACCGTTCGCCTGATCCGGACTGGTGAGAACGCAATGCCGCAGCGCCCGCAACACCGTGAAACAACACTACCAAAATCAAGGGTGCATCAATCGACAACAAGTAATAAGTAGTTCGAAGAAGTGTGTCCACTTGAGGTAGCTAATCCTCCATTGGCCCGGCACAGCTCCTGTTTTAGTCATTTCCAATTTGACACAAGTGTCAAGGCTATCCATTATCGTTCTCTTTCTTCAGTCATCACGAACATCAATCCAACCACATCATTCTGGATCATCACTCCGCGTATAGTTATTAAAGTGGTTTTCGGAGAGTATATCCATAACCGAATCCGGTCTCTTTAATAACTTCCGTAATTATTTCACCGATTGGTCGTTTATTTATTTCAAAACCAAATCAATTTCAATTTCAATTAGAATTTTGTAAACCAACATTTCATTTCTCTTTCTAAATCAATTTCCTCAATTTACGTTTCAAAACTTCCAAATTATCATTTCAAAATCTTATAATTCAATTTCAATTCAAATATTGATTCAAGTTCATATATAAGTTTCATTTCAAATCATTTAAATTAATTTAATTTAACATTCAAATCAATTTAAATTCATTTATCTATTCCATTCAATATTTGTTAAGCAAATTTGCAAATCAAAACAGATTCTATTAAATTTCCAATTCATTAAATCCATTATTTAAATTCAACTTCATTATATCAAAACTTACAAATTGAATGAAACTAAATTCATCAAATCAAATTTCTTTAAATTTCAAGTCTTACATCAATTTCAATAAATCACGTTTTATTTCTTATTAAAGAAATTCAATTTCACTTATTTACTTACTTAAATAATTTTCCAAAAACTTACTTAATCAAGAAATCTCAATTTCAATTATTTACGAAGTAAGATTCACTTATTCAAAAGTTCAGTTTTACTTATTAAAGAGTTCAATTCAATTTAATCATTAAATAATCCAATCTTATTTAATTATTAAATAATTCAAAACTTAATTATTAAATAATTTTCAAAGTTTTATAATTTCCAACTTAATTATAATTTCAAACTTAATTCAATAATTTCTCAAATTAAACAACATTCTTTCATCAATTACATTTTAATATTTTGTTTCAGATTATTAACATTAACATTTTCCTTTCATTAAAATTCAAATTTCAACTTCATTTCAAAACCATATTATTTATTCAAATAAAATCTTTGTTTATTTTTAAATCAAATTATTGACCAATCGGGTTTTATTTAATTTCTTATCCTAGGTCAAAGTTCAATTTGGGTATTTATCATTTCAACCCGATTCCAATTCAATTCAAAAATCAAAACATAACAAAGGGAACTTGCAGTGTGATAACTGGGATGGTGTCAAAGTAAATAAACAAGCAATAACAACAACCAATATCAATCCAATAATCAATTCAAATAATCCCGAAATAACAGTATTAATTCGCATTGTTATTTGTACGAATTAATATAATTATTTCTAGAATCTACACTATCATTTCATGTAGATTAAAGATTATTACATTACGGTTTTCACTTGTCATTCAATTTCAATTTTAACACTACAACAATTAATCAAATATACGTTCAATGGTTCAAAGTGTAATTATCACTATTCTATATGTCAATTAATTTAACAATTAAAAGGGGTCATATTCACTAATCAAATTTAACATATAAATCAGTTTTAAAATTGTTAACTATCCTATATCCATTTCAATTTTGCATACTATTTATCATTTAACACTAACAATTTAACATCCAATATAAACATCAACAATCAATCAATTATCAGCCAACTGTATTATCATCACATAAATAATTAACAGATAATGGTGTCAGATGTCACAGGTGAACTGATACAGGCAATAGCATATAAACAGTGTAATTAACTAACAGCAGCATATTTCAATTGTCGTTTCAATTGAAATCAAATTTAATAAATAAAAGAACGTTAATCGTGAGTGATTGCTCACCTTTCGAGGCTAGAGATGGACGAGAATGAGATGAGTTACGAATCCAAAGCAAAGCTAGATTGAACGCGAATTTGATGAGCAAAGCTGATAGCTCAGAATTGACGAAATCAAGTCAAACTGGATTGATGAAGATCAATGGTATAAGTGAACCTATATATATATATATAAAGTCATATTCCAAATTTAAACACATATTAAATTATATATATATATATATGTGTGTGTGTATTTCAAAAATCATTATTTTAAATTAGAACGCTTATATAAAAAAAACATAATAAAATTTGAAATAATTACATATATATACTTTCCAACTATTAATATTAATGTAAGTGTAACATTATTATATAAATATACATATTTCAAAAAAATACAAATATACCCTATATATATACGACAACGAATTTTTACATAACTCTAAACATACACAACCTGTCACATTATAACTCATAGATACAAACAAATCGAATATATATAACTTCATATATAACCCTTATAACTTAACAAACTTATAAAATAACATTTTTCCGTGGCCTTTTTTTTATATCTATATGTACTAGCAAACATACTTCAAATTGACTACAACAAACATATATACTTGTACTTCTTATAATCAACACTGTTACCTACCTAAATAAACAATATATATAAACAAATCTACCAATCAGGTATCATACAGCCTTATATAACTTTATGTAACAATAAATATATATACTTAGTAGACTTATACAAAGCATTATACATTTTACTGTAACTTAATATATATATGCGTTCAAAATCCAAATACAACATACTTTTATGAACACTTTGGCATACTATAACATATATGTACTATTGAGCATGAATTTTATGTAAAAATATATAGTATATACCTGATATATAAGTATAAAAGGAGAAGGATGGGGCAAGGCGAATGGCGGCACTGATGGTTTAGAAGCAGATGGCACGGTGTAGGCTGGAGGAAGGTGATGGCTCGGCAAGCCGCTGGGGTCCACTGACGAGGGTGAGGGCGGAGGTCGGTTCAAGCGGGTGAGGTTGAAGGTGGGTTCGCTTGAAGTTTGGTGAATAAAAATTTTATTTCTTATTTTTTTTTGAAGCCGAGAAAAGGAAATTGAAGAGGAAAAACTGTATATTATAATATACATGTATTCTCTTCAGTTGAACCGAGAATAGAAAAATGAAGAGGCATTGCCTCTTGGAACAAGTTAAAATCATAGGAAAATGCAACCGCCAAGGAAAACAAAAAGGCAAATGGCAATTGGTTGAACGGTGGGATATGGAAAGGGTAGGAGACTAAAAGACTCAAATAGCGAACCGCAACGGCTAATCGTTTGAACATTTCGCGGCGTACTTGGGTTCGGAAAAAAAATATATGAATATATCGTAGAGATCAGCACGACGAGACGATCAGAACGGTATACAAATATCAGTGGTATGATTGAATTATAAAAATTCAAATTTTTCTACTATGAAAAATGCAAGAAAAACACTGAAAAATAAGATCGACGGAGCCAAAGATGTCCGAATTTGGAAAAACGACAAACTGACATCTTGCTCAGAAGATGGTCTAGAATTTTTCTATGTAAAAATATTTTGGTTTCAAAAAAGTTTTATTTTCATCGCTTTTTAACTGATTAAATTGAAGTGAATTTACGCGCGAAATAAACTTTCATATTTTCAGACGAGAATTTACCAGTTGCTATGTTTAATTAGACGCATTCCAAATATTAAATTTTATTTCAAAATTTTATCGTTTAAAAATTTTACAAAATTTCAACTAATTACGTTATTAAAACAGTTGAAATTTACGGGTCGTTACATTGCATAGAAAAACATAGAATTAGTGCCACCTTCCTACAGCCATAAGGTTTTAATTTTTTGCATAAATTGCTCATATCGCATTTTCAGTTGAAATTTGAATTCAATATTTATATGCAGCACTCTATCATAGACATGCACATCCTCTAGGTCTTCATCTGCTTGAGTAAAAGCATTAGAATAGTCTTCCTAAAATCTATTAATCAATAGCTTTTATATTTTTGTTCCATCACTTCAGGTTGACTTTAACTTGCTTGAGCTTAGTAATGAAATTATAAGTGAAATACCCCATGTTGATGCTTTAAGTCCCTACATTTCTCATTTCCCTCTAACTTGTGCAAGTATTAACATATATAAATGGCAAACTTTTGTCAGCTTTACTTTTGCCTTTAAATGAAATGAAAATTATGGTGTGGTCAATGAGCACAGTAGGAATGGAAATAATAGTTAGATTAGGACATAGTTGAAGAAACTGATGATTGACTAGGACTTTTTCTATGATGCCATGCCCTCCTCTTTCATGTATATTTAGCACCATGTGAAGAACATTGAGAGAGACCACACCATAAAATTATCAAAATCAAGGAGATAAGAAAAAGGAATCCACGATCCTCCTTTATTGTCTCTTGGGTTTAAAGCATTATTAAAATCCCCATATGCAATCTATGGCATCTGAATAGAAGGAGAACTAGAAATCATTTCATCGCATAATTTCTCCCTCTTCAAAAAGGAGTTCCTGGAATAAACAATTGTAGTGATACATTGGAAACCTCCACTATTTGTTAAACAACAGTTATTTGGTGAGAACTCTTATCATAGATGCAAGCAGTCCAGACTGTTGCATTAGTGATGATTAATATTCTCCCTTTAGTCCCTATGTCGCTATTGTGAAAACATGTCTAATGTGGTGGGAATTTGGATAGAACCTTTGTAATGGCATTATCACTTAGAATTTAGCGAGCCATGTTGATAAGAATAATATCGTGAATTTCAATTGTTGAAATTAACATTACAGTTTCACCATTTGATATGCTCGATTTGGTTCGGATTTACTCTCAAAATTATTGCTGGGTATGACTTTATGTTTTCGTACGTATATGTTAAAATAGAAAATTCTAAACAATGATTTAGAGTAAGCTGTTTATGCATAATAACTAAAGAATCTCGAAGTCAGTGGGAGCGATATTGATTTTGTGGGTTTTTGGATATGGTCTAAGAAATAATGGAAAGTATCATTTTATAAGCATCATAATTGAATGAAATATTTTGATAGAAACATCAAATAGTTTGATTATCAATTAAAATGCAAAGAAAGCACGTTTTCATAAGAAAGAATGTTAAAAGGTACATAGATATTCCTAAACCGAATGTAAATAACACATTACTAATTGATAAAGATGTACTTGTGCTAAAATTAGCTTTAGTTGTTTCAATACTCGATGTTAGATTTGTAAATGATGTCTATTATAGTAAGTATAAAAGATATTGGGAATGTCTTAATCGATATGCAAAAGCACATTATTAAAATGTTTAACATGGAACATATAAGATGGATTCCTTATGCATTAGCAATAGAAATTATCATGCATGTTATGTGGTCCAAGATATTCTGATTTGTTTATGTATTTGATACATGAAGAAAATATCAAGTCCAAATTGATATCACTAAATGGTTGTTTGAGGTATTCTCATGTATTTATGAAGTACTGGAGAATTGTTTACAGAAACAACGATCTCCTTATAAAGGAGTGTTCAGACTCAAACTTCATAAGTGATATTGAGTATAATATATCAATAACAAATTTAAATTAAGGATCTTCAAGTTGGAAATGTTCGAAATAGAAGACTTTGGATGATTCAATGAAAATGCTAAGTATGTCGCCTTGAATAGCGCCATGAAAAAAACTATATATATATGACAAAATGCACAAATTTATACCGAGTTAAGGGTGATTTCAAATGTTGAGAATCTCATAGCATTGTTATATGATAACAATGTCGCAATATAGTTCATAATAGAACTTAGAGCTCACTAGAAGTCGAGAGACATAGTAAAATCATTCCACATGATAAAGATAGTTTATTGGCATCAGAGATAGTTGATTGACATAGTAGATGATTGAAATATAATATCATACTCATTCACTGAGGAACTAGCCTGATTGGTTTTAGAGAAAACCGATTGGAGAAGTTAGAATAAGATTTCATAATTGACCCCAAGTGCAAGTGGGAGATTGACAGGGTTAGGGGTATGCCTTAAGGGTAATTATGTAATTTGTTATATATATCTAACTAGATAACCAATCTTGTTTGAAATAAAAGGTGTTTTCTTTCTATTATTGTAACACCTCGTAAAATCAACCATAAATAAATAAGTTGAATAAATTAAATTAAACTAAGTAAGGGTTAGAATGAAAATTTTGCAAAATTTTGAATTTGGCCATGAAAGTTATGTCGTTCCATTTGTAGCAAAATTTTGATCAATTTCCATATATAATATGATAAAAACGGAGCTTAAATGGAAATGTTATGGATGTTTGGAGTTTTCGGATTCAAAATAATTTAAATAGAACTCAATTTCAAATGATAAATAATTCTTAAATTTGAAATTTTAAAGTTAATAGTAATTAGACATAGGGGTTAAGTAAACGTTAAAATCAATATTAACATTAAATATTAATTAAGGAATATAATAAATTAAAAAAATGGCCTTAGGAAGTTATGTAGATGGGGCAACGCAAGTATCGCCCTTACCCATTGCTTTTGGGCCCGCAATCTTTAACTAGGTCAGGAATCAATTTTGGCTATGCTCTTATTCTTCCTCCCAATAGCCCCACTTTTCAGAGCGCCCTTGATTCTTTCCCTCTCCTATCGGACTCTGTCATCTCTGTTGCAACAATTGACAATCTGCCTTCCTCCAATTCTGCTGTAAGTTCTCGGGTACCTTCTTTAGCTAAGTTGTGTGAGAATGCTATTGAGCTTGATGTTGTGCTTGTGCAAGCTGAAATTGTTATGTCGCCTTTAGCTACTAATGTTTTGCCTAATGTACCTGATGCTACTGCTAATGTCTCACCGCCTAGCATTGTAGTTAAGAAACCTTGGACTTTTTTATTTTCTAATAGGCCGCGCAATGCGGATGTCTACTCGCCTAAAAAATTGACGTTAATTGTATTAATGGGATTTTTATGCCGCCGACTGAAGTTCTTAAGGCTGGTTCCATATTCTGAAAGGATCAACTTGTCGATTTCTTTTTGGATAAGGACCCTTCTTTCAGATTAGTTAAATCAATTTTGTTGCATATGTGGAATCTTAAAGGGAAAGTTAATGTAAGGTATGACAACACTTTATTCGTTTTTGAATTCACATGCCCCGATGATCGTTGTAACGACTCACATTTTCGACCCCAAATGTTAATCCTAATACATCCACGGTATTCATGTGCTGAACACTCTAATGCCAGAAAGACGAATTGTTAGGGTGAAATAAAAGAAAACGAAATAGAATAAGGAACAAGGAACGCAGTAGCAGAGTCTCACAGTGGAATGATCATATATAATATCAAAAGATGGTATGAACTGCCATTCTAAGATAAAAAGTTTTAAGAGTTTACTGTAATCATCCCGGACAATTATAGTAACCAATCCTCACAAATGCTGATGAACACTAGTAGTGCATCCGAAATAATTTCTATGGTAAGGAGAACTCCAACTATTCTCCAATAGCTCCAAAGCATCCAAATCTAAATTTGGAAACATACACGGGGCAGACCAGAGCATTATAAGAAAATAACATCTGGATCAGTCTGGTAAACCAGCATGAGAAACTCAAGAAATATGAGTGACAAGAAACATTAACCATTGAGTCGATTCCAGCAATAGTTTTTCCCTAAAAGAAACCAACCATTCATTAAGTTTAATATAGTGATATGATAGATAAGGTCTAGAGTGTAGCACATAAACAATATCAAATAGTTGTTGTGTGAACGCCACAACTATAATAGGTATACAATCAGAATCGCTAAGGCGCGTTCGCATAGGTGTAAGGATTTCCATGGAGATCCCTTCGCAGGAGCAAAATTCAAACTCCATGACAAGGATCAAAAATATCCTATCGAGCATCATATTATATAGATGGGATATACTCCATGGTAAACACAACTTGTCCAACGATGAACTGCGTGGCACTAGGTATCAACATCTTCTACGTGCAACATATCGATAAGCATTCTCTAGATATGGAGCTGATATACCTTCATGGGTAAGCTAAACCCGGATTATGCATCCTTATTTGGTTTTAGTCAATTCCGACGTCGAGGCTACGTTCGACATTTTTAACACGAGTCTTTATCACTTGAGCACCACATGAATCCCCAATTGGATTCCTTCATCTCAAAAAGATTATGAATCACTACACGGATTTGAACATCTTGAACAGATCTTGAACCTCCACATAGGTTCCCAGCCTATGTCCTTTGATGAATGCTAACGTTGTCCTCTAACTTGGAGAACTGCTCAAGATAGACAATCCAACACGATAGCATTGTTCGAAATGTTAACACTGACCTCTCCCTTGGATTCGACTTTTGGATGGTCAGTTTAACTCTATAATATCCCACTTCACAACCGCTTCTAGAACATAAATCGTGTATAGGATTTTGAAGTGGTTTCAGATTCGAGTCATCTCATATGAGTATACTCTCCTCACTTACCGGACTCTCCAAAACCAATCGATGAATTTTCGGTAAACTCAACTCTAATTCTTTCAGAAATAAAAAGACAATACAAAAGAGTGGAGATCATCTCCTAACCGTTTAAGCGGACAGATTTGTGAGAAATGCGGATTAAGGATCTTAAGGCAAGAATTAACACTAGAGGGGGGGTGAATAGTGTTTTAAGAAATTTCTTAATCTTTTTGAGTTTGTCTAACTTTATTAACAATATATACACTAATTAGACACAGAATCAAACACAGATGCAAATATAAAGTAAAAGCAGTAAAGGAAAGAACACCGGATTTTATACTGGTTCAGAGTTATCCTACATCCAGTCGCGTACAACTAAGTACGGATTTCCTTTCAAAAGCAATTCAACAATTACAACCCTCGATTTCAAGGCTACGAGGTACACCCTCCAGAATACCAATCCTCTGGGTAGAGATACTTGATTTCCGAGGCAACAAGTTCACCCAATTGATTTCCAAGGCTACAATCACACCTTTTCTCGCTTGATTGATTTCAAAGGCTACAATCACACCTTTTCTCGCTAATATATTACAAAGAAGTCTATAACTCTAAATAGCACTGAGAACCTTGTAGAGATAGTGATGTAGAATCAAACTAGAAGTAATCGAGTATGATTCGATGTTGATTTCGGCAGAGTAATGGTATGATTTTGTAATAAGAAATGTGGAAGATGAAGAGGAGTGAAAATCAGAAAAATATGATTGAAAATTCGTTGAAACTGACCCCTATTTATAGAAAACCAACAGCCATGACCATTCATGAAGAGTTATGGCGAATAGACACTTCTTTTGAAATTTGAATTTGAACTTCAACTGTCACTATGTCGACATACTACCTAGGGGCATGTCGACATCCCTCAGCCAAAAATGATAATTTGAATTTCTATAAAAACAATATTTATCTTATATAAAAATTACTTAAAACTTTATAAATATACTTGAATATAGTTGAAATTCATAAGTAAATATAAAGAACAATAAGTACATAATTTAACTATAATTTTATATTTAAATCTAAGTATAAATATTAAAAGTTAAATATATTATTTGAAAAGACCTTTAAAAACAGGAATATTTTGACTTTGAAATTAAAGATGTTTTGAGGCTAAAATTATTTAAAATCAGGATAGAGAGTTTTGAATCTTTTACAAAAAAAAGTTTTGAAATCATTTTGAAAACAAGATAATTTTGTAAAATCATTTGAATTAAAATTAGTGGATACAAAACAATGTCCCACTAGATTTTCATAGGTTCCATCCTACTTAGGATTCCATCCCTTTAACGGGCTCGAAGTGGATTCCATTCCACGAATAAATTGGATATTAAGATGCCAGTGCTTTTCTATGAGTTTTAACAAATATTCCTAATAAAACAGACTTAACCTTGAGCTCTTGATAATCTTGATACTCATGAGTCTTCTATCTCTGTATCTTGAATCTCTATACTGTACAGTCTTTATTCTTGATACCTTCATGGTTAGATCCTGCAAATACATATATATCTAAACTTGTAATGTTAGTATTTATATTTTATAATCTATTCTAAGGTTGTTGTCATCAAAACCATCATCTCAAGGACTAACAATCTCCCCCTTTTTGATGATGACAACCTTTGTTTATAAAATATTTCTTCTATCCTAATAACTCCCCCTAAAACTAACAACTCCCCCTTAATCTATGCCTAACTACCCTATTTTATACTTCTCCCCCTTTGTCATCAACAAAAATTTACTCCCACTTACTCTTGGACTTTAGTACCTGCATTGATAAACTATACAACGAAATATATAATATATAGATTAAGAAATAATGATACTTATGAGCATAATAACTTAACTAAAGACTATATTCATTTTAATGTATATATATACATGTTTCACACAGCAAACTTCAAACCAAATGAAATCAATCCACACAAAGTATCATTCCAAACAAAATCAAATCAAACAAATTAATTCAAACAAATCAATCAAAGAAAGAAAATTAAACGTTACGAGGAACATCAACCCATCCTTCTTCTCCAAAGATAGGGTCTTGTTTGATGGCATCCCAATTTTCATTATCAACAGATAGAGAAACAGGAGGATGTGCTTCGTTATCATCCTTGTGGAGGGAGGAGATCATCCATCGAATTGTATCGAAGTGTCTCTCTTGTTCCTTGATCATCTTCATTTGACTTAATTCTAAGTGACGCTGATTACGGAGGATGATGAGAGAATATTCTTGAATGAATTGAGTGTTTATTCAAGATTTTCAGATAGATTATGAATAGGATTGGCCATAATTAAATTAGAGAAAGAAATGAAGGATATAAATAATGAGAAATAAATTTCAGTGAAGATTTCTGGAAGACAAAGGTATATATAGGTGTAGAAATTCATTTGAAATGAATAGACATTTGGTAGTTATTCAAATTTCAAATTCAAAATCAATAGTCACTTCTGACCAGTACATGTCGACATGGTCAAGGGGGGTATGTCGACATACTTCAGTGAAAATTGATGATAATTTTATTTTGTGAATAATGATGTATATATATTTCTATAATATACTAACATTTATTCTAGATATAAAATAAGCTAGATGACAGGAAGGAAATTTAATTTCATTGCATAATTGGATAATACAATGATTAAACATAAGGAACTACACGAACATTCGAAACAAACTAAGACAAATACAATAAGATACTAAAAAATAAAACTAGTTAGAAGATGAAGATGATGAAGATAGTCCAAGTTTCTTGCTGACTTTTGAAAAGAACTTGTTCATCTTCAAAGACATGTTATCCAACTTTTTACTAACGGATCGTTTTAAAATCCGTTGATTCTCCACAATTATCTTTTGGTTTTTAAGAAGGGTTTTGTTGGATGGATTGGAAGGATATTCAATACTTTCTAAGGATGTTTCACCTTTTTCTTCTTCTTCTATTTCCATTTCATCCCTTTCTTCTTCTTCTTCCTCTTCCATTTCTTCATGAGCCAAACGCTCTTCCTTTTCGGTAAGAGTCTCATAAGGTTGAAAAACATATGGGATTTTCATGAGAGAAATGTTTGAGATATTAAAAACCTTTCTAGAGACAAATTCTTCACCTTTGAAATCCACTCCAAAATAGTTAAAAATCCGAGTAAGGTAAATTCCATGATATAAAGTGTTTTCTCCCATTTCAAAATTTTTAGGAAGAAGTTCATCCAAAATAACTTGCGCCCAATTGATGTCATAATTTTCGAAAATACCAAAAAGTGCTTTGCACACTCTTGAAGTAGGATTGTTAAAATTACCCGATCTTGGGGTCAAAGTATGTTGTAAAAGAAGATTGACAATCCTTGCTTTAGGATGAAAGTTTCGGTTTTTAAATTCAAAGTTTTCATCTCCTTCAAAAATATGATGAAATGTCTCACGATCATGTTCATCGATTTTAAAACTAGAAAGATCCATTCCCGTGCTTTTGCAATTAAGAATGGTACCCAAGAGATCACAATTCAAAACAATTTGAGTCCCTTTGACACTACTCCAAATCTCATTCTCATTTCCATTATAAAAAGCACGGTTTAGATTAGCATAAAAGATTTTGACAAGATTAGGATAGCAAACAAAATCGTTTTGAGAAGAGTCAATAGGACTTAAAATACCATTGTTTGTAAAAAGAGAATCAATTTCATAAGAAGAAAAATCTTGAAAAATAGCAAATTTTCCGGGATGGACTTTGGCATAATTAGCATAATTGATGTATGCTTTAATTGCCTCTGAATCATTGAATAATTGCTCTTTGATTTTTCTGGAAATTCTCATGGTTGAGGGGTTACTTGAAGAAGCCATTAGAGTAAAGAGTAGAGTGCTTGAAGATATGAAGAGAGAGTTTGAATTTGAAAATGAAAGTGAAAAGATATGATAAAAGATAGTGGATAAATAGACTTTCAAAGGACATATTCTCTGGTCAAAAGGTATCTTTTCAAAGAAATAAATGAAGTGAAAAGGTGGAGGGAAATTCAAACATTTGAATTCAAAATTTGAAATTCAAATTCAGGTAGGCATGTCGACATCGTGGTAGGGGCCATGTCCACATGTGCCTGTGAATTTTCATGATATGATTTTCCTAAGATATCTAATATACATATATATAAATATTATTATTAATGTCTATATTTCTGAAATATTATTTTACTTATAATATATTTCAGAATGTGTCAAAAATAATAAAAATAATAATAAAATAATAAAATAATAGTAAAAATAGAAAATAAATTTTAAAATTTAAACAACATATCAATTCAAAATCAATCAATCAAACAATCAAGCAACTAATTCTATGCAAGCAATTTCAACCAATTATATTGTAAACGTGTACCTTTTTCTGACTCCATTTCTTTGAACTCATCGGAGTCGTGAACTGCAGTGAAACACAAATTCGAGTTATCCGTCTTCTGATCATCATCACTTGAGGACAAATCTGAGTCATCTAGAGTAGCAGTAAATGCATGCTTCCGTTTCTTTGCTGGTTCATTGTTCATAGGAGGATTCTGCCTTTCTGGATACGGACAATTCTTTTTGATATGACCTGGTTTGTCACAATTGAAGCATTTGATAAAGTTTGGTACTGTAGTCTGATTACCGGAATTCTTAAAGTTGTTTCTCTTGGAACTATTCAATTTTCTGTACTTCAGAAATTTCTTAAAATTTCTGGTCATAAATGCTATCACTTCATCATTGTCACTGCTTGAGTCTGATCCATCGGTCAATGCATTGAATGCCATTGATTTCTTTTCAGATGCTTTGCTTTCTCTTCTCCCGATCATTTGAACTTCAAACGACATTAGATTTCCAATCAATTCTTCTATCTTTAAAGTACTGATGTCATTTGCCTCTTCAATTGCAAGTGTCTTTTGATCCCATTCTAGAGTGAGAGAATTTAACATTTTTCTGACTTGATCTTCTTCCAAAAATTCCTTTCCCAAAGATATTAAAGAATGCACAATATCTTGAAATCGACTATACATATCGGAAATAGACTCATTATTATTCATTTTAAATAACTGAAACTGATTTGTGAGCATGTAAATTTTGGTCTGTTTAACTTTGCTTGTTCCTTCGTGTGTTACTTGCAAAGTTTTCCAGATTTCATATGCAGACTTACAAACTGACACTCTATTAAATTCATTTCTTTCAAGTGAACAAAACAGAATATTCATTGCCTTAGAGTTATTTTGTGCAACAATCTTTTGCTCAGTGGTCCACTGTGCAAAATTAGTTGTGGGTTCAGAATATTCAGTTTGTGTGATATTCCAAGTATCTAATCCTACAGATTGTAAATATATTCTCATCCTCCATGCCCAATATGCATAGTTACTGCCATTAAAAAGTGGTGGTCTGGTAGTAGACTGACCTTCTACAAATGAACTAGTGTTGGTGGTAATAGCAGTACTAGTGTTAGTAGCCATTTTGAAATTTTTCAAAATTCAGATAATGAAACTTTTGAAAACAAAGCTCTGATACCAAATGTGAGAAATGCGGATTAAGGATCTTAAGGCTAGAATTAACACTAAATGGGGGGTGAATAGTGTTTTAAGAAATTTCTTAATCTTTTTGAGTTTATCTAACTTTATTAACAATGTATACACTAATTAGACACAGATATGAACACAGAATCAAACACAGATGCAAATATAAAGTAAAAGTAGTAAAGGAAAGAACACACCGGATTTTATACTGGTTCGGAGTTACCCTACATCCAGTCCCGTACAACTAAGTACGGATTTCCTTTCAAAAGAAATTCAATAATTACAACCCTCGATTTCAAGGCTACGAGGTACACCCTCCGGAATACCAATCCTCTGGGTAGAGATACTTGATTTCCGGGGCAACAAGTTCACCCAATTGATTTCCAAGGCTACAATCACACCTTTTCTCGCTTGATTGATTTCAAAGGCTACAATCACACCTTTTCTCGCTAATATATTACAAAGAAGTCTATAACTCTGAATAGCACTGAGAACCTTGTAGAGATAGTGATGTAGAATCAAACTAGAAGTAATCGAGTATGATTCGATGTTGATTTCGGCAGAGTAATGGTATGATTTTGTAATAAGAAATGTGGAAGATGAAGAGGAGTGAAAATCAGAAAAATATGATTGA
This sequence comes from Allium fistulosum, assembly GCA_030737815.1. Lineage (NCBI taxonomy): Eukaryota > Viridiplantae > Streptophyta > Magnoliopsida > Asparagales > Amaryllidaceae > Allium > Allium fistulosum. The sequence continues at coordinate 1,535,070,895 of CM060902.1, forward strand.
AAATTCATTGAAACTGACCCCTATTTATAGAAAACCAACAGCCATGACCATTCATGAAAAGTTATGGCGAATAGACACTTCTTTTGAAATTTGAATTTGAACTTCAACTATCACTATGTCGACATACTACCTAGGGGCATGTCGACATCCCTCAGCCAAAAATGATAATTTGAATTTCTATAAAAATAATATTTATCTTATATAAAAACTATTTAAAACTTTATAAATATACTTGAATATAGTTGAAATTCATAAGTAAATATAAAGAACAATAAATACATAATTTAACTATAATTTTATATTTAAATCTAAGTATAAATATTAAAAGTTAAATATATTATTTGAAAAGACATTTAAAAACAGGAGTATTTTGACTTTGAAATTAAAGATGTTTTGAGGCTAAAATTATTTAAAATCAGGATAGAGAGTTTTGAATCTTTTAAAAAGAAAGTTTTGAAATCATTTTAAAAACAAGATAATTTTGTAAAATCATTTGAATTAAAATTAGTGGATACAAAACAATGTCCCACTAGATTTTCGTAGGTTCCATCCTACTTAGGGTTCCATCCCTTTAACGGGCTCGAAGTGGATTCCAATCCACGAATAAATTGGATATTAAGATGCCAGTGCTTTTCTACGAGTTTTAACAAATATTCCTAATAAAACAGACTTAACCTTGAGCTCTTGATAATCTTGATACTCATGAGTCTATCTCTGTATCTTGAATCTCTATACTGTACAGTCTTCATTCTTGATACCTGCATGGTTAGATCCTGCAAATACATATATATCTAAACTTGTAATGTTAGTATTTATATTTTATAATCTATTCTAAGGTTGTTGTCATCAAAACCATCATCTCAAGGACTAACAAGATTTCCTTATCATTTTCCCTAAAAAAGCAAGACGTGTTTATACGTACAGTATAGCATCTTTGAAGATAACTGTACCATATGGCACTCCTGTTTCTTCTAGATATTTCCAAAGTTATATTTGGTCAATTTTGATTGTTGACTAATCGACTATCTAGTACGATATAGATGTTTGTAAATGGAAACCGTATCTAGCATACTATCCATAAACAAATGAATATACAAAACACTGTCAAGTTATGCAAAACACAATCAAGCCACACCAAGTTTGGTTAAGCTACTTAATCCCTTTTAATTAATCCTTTTATTAATTAAAACTTCTTTATTAGAAAACTTCATTTATTTAATAAACTTCTGCTTTTTTTACCTTTTTCTAAAAGATTCCATCAGTTATTATTCCTTCAAAATATCATATTTAAGAATCTAAGTACTTCCACAAATCCATTCAAAAGGTTTAAGACGAATGTTACCTAAACATTGTCACTACAACGCCAAAACCATTTTGCTTATCTTTAAATCATTCTTTTAAAGATCTATTACATTTCGTAAGTATAATCAAAATAGGTTAAAGATGAATGTTATTAACACATTGTTACAACAAACCCAAAACTATTCTCATACTTGTTACTATCTTTACAAACCATTGTTTTAAAGACTAAATTCGTATTCAATCAAGTTAAGTATGGACTAGTTAATGTGAGAAATGCGGATTACGGATCTTAAGCCTGGAATAACACTAGAGGGGGGTGAATAGTGTTTTGTGGATTTTCTAAATCTTTTTGGGTAAATTTAATCACCAACAAATGCAATTCACAGACACGGATATAATCACAGAATCAGACACAGATGCAAATAATAAATAAAAGCAGTAAAGGAAAGAACACACCAGGATTTTATACTGGTTCCGAGTTACCCTACATCCAGTCCCGCACAAAAACGTACGCTTATCAAAAATAATCTCCCAGATTACACCCTCGATTTCAAGGCCACGAGGTACACCCTACTGTATTCGAGTCTGGGGCAAACTCTCTTGATTTACCAGGCCACAAGATCACCTAATCGATTTTCGAGGCAACAATCACACCCAATTGATTTCAAGGCTCAACCGCACCTTTTACTCAACAGTTTGATTTACAAATAATCCTATAACTCTGAATAGCACTGAGATCTTATGGAGAGAATGGTAGAGAATCAAACAAGAGATAATCAAGTTTAATTCACTTGGTATTTCGACAGAGTATAGTTTGCGATTCTTTAGAATAAATGTGGAAGATGAAGAGGAGAGAAAATAAATGAAATCTGGTTAAAAATTCGTTTAGAACTTACTGGTATTTATAGTAGAGCAACAGCCATATCTATTCGTGAAAGGATACGACGAATAGACACTTCTTTTGAAAATTAAAATTTGAAAATAACGGACACCATGTCAACATGGGGGGTTGAGGGATGTCAACATGCTCAAGGAAAAATTGATGTTTTGATTTTCTTATTAAAATTGGTTTCTATAATTTGTCAAAACAATTTCTAAACTTTGTAAATATATTTGAATATAGTTTAAACATATAAAAGAGTTTAGAAAATATTTTTAATATATATAATCTTAATCTATAAAGTGATTTAAAAACTGAGTATATAAATATTTTAAAGCTAAATATTTAAAAACAGGAGATGGTTTGAAAACAAGGACAATTTTGAAATCAAAATATTAAAAATGATAAAAATAGTTTTGAGGCTAAAATATTTCAATCAAGAGAGATGTCTTTTTGAAAAGAAAGTTTTGAAAACATTTAAAAAACAAGAGATATATTTTTTAAAAACATTTTTATAAAATTAGTGGATATCAAAATAGGACCACTATATGTTCCACTAGATATTGTCGTGGGTTCCATCCCACTAGGGTTCCATCCCTATAACAGGCTCGAAGTGGATTCCATTTCACGAATAAATTTCAAATAAAGATGTAAGTGCTTTCAAGAAGTTTTAACATAATTCTAGACTAACTACATTATCTTGTACTGTTTGATATCTTGAACTCTTGATAACTTGATTTCTTGATACTCATGAGTCTTCAATCTTGATATCTTCAATCTTTAAATTCATCAGTCTTGTATCTCTATACTGTATAGTCTTCATTCTTGGTATCTGCATGTTTATATCCTGCATATACATACATATATATATATATATATATCTAAACTATAATGTTAGTATTTATATTTTATAACAAGTCCTAAGGTTGTTGTCATCAAAACCATCCTTCTCAAGGACTAACAGTCTCCCCCTTTTGATGATGACAACCTATGTTCATAAAATATACTTCTCCTTCACAATAACTCCCCCTAAAACTAATAACTCCCCCTTAATCTAAGCCTAACTACTCTATTTTAAATTTCTCCCCCTTTGTTATCAACAAAAAACAATCCTAAACTAATATAACTCCCCCTTAGTCTTATATTGGAGTACCGATGACAAATTAAGATGGAGTGTATATATATATATATATATAATAACATGAGTTAATGAATGAAAACATAACCAATATGATAGTTTAAATCCAATAAACATATACTATGTTTCATATAATTTTTATACATTCCATTCAAATCAAATCAAACAATTTAAATCAAATCAAACAATTCAAATCAAATCAAACAATTCAAAAACAAGCAATCCACACCATAAGGAGATCAAATAATTTTAGGAACTTCAACCCATCCTTCTTCTCCAAAGATAGGATCCTTTTTAATATCTTCCCAATCTTCATTATCTTGAATTAAAGTTCCTTCAGGATTTTCATCGAGATCATCTTTGTTTAGGGCAGAAATCATCCAACGGAGGGCATCGAAATGCTTCTCTTGTTCTTTTATCATCTGCATTTGACTTAGTTCTAAGGGCCTTTGATTGCGAATAATAAAAGTAAGTACATTCTTGAATGAATTGAGAGTTTCTTCAAGATTTTCACTTAGAGTTTGAGAAGAGGAAGCCATTTTTGATAAGTAGTTAAAAGATATAAATAGAGATAAGTAGAAATGAAGAGATTACAAATTTCTGGAAGAAACAGGTATTTAAATAGGCAGAAATTTGTTTAAATGAATAGACATGAGTTAGTTATTTTAATTTCAAAATTTAAAAAATAACCAAATCAGACAGTTATATGTCGACATAGTGGGTTGGGGTATGTCGACATGGGTATGTTAATCTATGTGTCTTCTTTGTTTTGTGAGTATGTATATATATAAACTTATATACTATACTAACATTTATTCCAGAGACACGATAAGGTAGAAAAACATAAGTTAATACATGAAATACTACATAACATGATAAAAGAGCAATACAAGTTCATACAAAATAAACTAGTACATCACATCCTAGTTTTTAGAATGTGCTAGAGGATGAGGAGGATGATGATAAGCCAAGTTTCCGACCAACTTTAGCAAAGAACTTGTTCATATTAGTGGTCATTTTATCCAATTTCTTACTAATGGATCTTTTGAGAATCCGTTGATTTTCCACTATGATCTTTTGATTTTTGAGGAGTGTTTTGTTGGAAGGATTGTTAGGATATTCAATACTTTCCAAGGAGGTATCTTCATTTTCTTCTTCAGTTTCCATTTCCACCCCTTCTTCTTCTTCTTCCTCATTTTCTTCCTCTATCTCTTCATGTGCCAACCTTTCATCCTTTTCGGCAAGAGATTCATATTGTTGAAATATGAAAGGAATTTTCATAAGAGTAATATTGGCATGATTAAACACTTTTCTTGAAATAAATTCTTCCCCTTTGTAATCAACACCAAAATAATTAAAAATTCGAGTGAGATAGATTCCAAGATACAAAGTATTCTCACCCATTTCCAAATTTTTAGGACGAAGTTCATCCATAATCACTTGCGCCCAATTAATGTCATAATGAACAAAAATGGCAAAAAGAGCTTTACAAACTTTTAAAGTCGGGTTATTGAAATTTCCCGATCTAGGAGTGATAGTATGTTGCAAAAGAAGATTAACAACACGTGCTTTCGGACGAAAGTTACGATTTTTAAATTCAAAGTTGTCATCTCCTTCGAAAATGTGATGAAATGTCTCACGATCATGTTCATCAATTTAAAAGTAGAAAGATCCATTCCTGAATTCTTGCAACTGAGAATGTTGCCCAAAATTTCACAATTTAAAATAATTTTAGTGCCTTTAACACTACTCCAAATTTCATTTTCATTTCCTTCTTGAAAACCGTGATTCAAATTTGCATAAAACATTTTAACAAGATTTGGATAATAAACAAAATCATTTTTAGAATTGTCAAAAAGACTAAGAATATGGTTCTCTTCAAGAAGAGTATTGATTTCATATGTAGAGAAATCGCTAAAGATAGCAAACTTTCCCGTATGAACTTTTATGTAATTAGCATAGCTTATATAAGCCTTGATTGCTTCCAGATCATTATAGAGATACTCTTTGATGGTTTTAGACAGGCTAATTGTGGATGGAGTGCTTGAAGAAGCCATTTTTGAAGAGAGTAGAAAGTTTGAAAGAGTGAAAGAGAGTTTGAAGTTTAAAATGAAAGTGAAAAGATATGATAAGATAAGGGAAATAAATAGATATTCAATAGTCATGTTCTCTAGTCAAGAGGTACCTTTCTAGAACATTGGAGTTGGTGAAAAGGTAGAGGGAAGTTCAAAATTTTGAATTCAAATTTGAATTTCAAATTTCTAACAAGGATGTCGACATCATGGGTAGGACCATGTCGACATGGGTCAGAGAATTCATGTGACTTATATTTTCCTATATACTTTAATCTCTATATATTTATATATTATTTTTAATGTCTATATATTTTCTGGAGTAATATTTAATATAATAATATTACTTTAATAAAAAAAATATTATAATATTAAAAAATAAAAATAAACATAATAAAAAATTAAAATTCAAACAAAAACAATCAAACAATCAATCAATTTTAAGCAAACAATTTCAACCAATATATTGTAAATGTGTACCTTTTTCTAGACTCGTATCTTTGAGATCATCGGAATCATGAATAGCCGTAAAGCACATATTTGAATTTTCTGTCTTCTGATCATCATCGCTTGAGGATGAGTCTGAGTCCGAATTATCTAGTGTAGCGGTATACGCTTTGTTCCTTTTCTTTGTATAATCATTGCTTGCAGGAAACTTTTGCTTATCAGGGTGCGGACAGTCTCTTTTGAGATGACCTGGTTCGTCACAGTTGAAACATTTGACGTGGTTTGGTACTTCATTATGATTTCTAGAATTCCTATGATCATTCTTTTTGAAGTTGTTTATCTTTCTTTATTTTAGAAACTTCCGAAAATTCCTTGTCATGAAGGTTATTTCTTCATCATCATCACTTCCCGATTCTGATCCATCTGTTAATGCATTGAATGCAATTGACTTCTTTTCGAATGCCTAGTTATCTCTTCTCTCTTGCATTTGTACTTTAAACGACATTAAATTTCCAATCAATTCTTCAATCGTTAAAGTACTGATATCATTTGCTTCTTCAATTGTAAGAGTTTTCTAATCCCATTCCGGAATAAGAGAATTTAGTATTTTTCTGACTTGATCTTCTTCGGAAAAACTTTTTCCCAATGATATTAGAGAATGCACAATATCCTGAAATCTACTATACAAATCTAAAATTGACTCATTAGAATTCATTTTGAATAATTGAAACTGATTTGTGAGTATGGATATTTTGGTCTGTTTGACTTTGCTTGTTCCTTCATGAGTAACTTGCAAAGTTTTCCAAATATCATATGCAGACTTACAAACAGATACACTATTGAATTCATTCCTATCAAGTGAACAAAATAAAATATTCATTGATTTGGAATTATCTTGTACAATAGTCTTTTTCTCAGCAGTCCACTGTGCAAAATTAATTGTAGGTTCAGAATATTCAGTCTGTATGATATTCCAAGTGTCTAATCCTATTGACTGTAAATATATTTTCATTCTAAATGCCCAATATGCATAGTCACTTCCATTAAAAAGTGGTGGTCTGGCAGTAAACTAACCCTCTACAAATGAACTAGTGATAGTGTTAACATAACCAATGTTGGTAGCCATTTTTTGAAAACTTTTCAAAATTCAGATTATGAAAACTTTGAAAACCTTGCTCTGATACCAAATGTGAGAAATGCGAATTACGGATCTTACGGCTGGAATAACACTAGAGGGGGGTGAATAGTGTTTTGTGGATTTTCTAAATCTTTTTGAAACTTATGTAAATTTAATCACCAACAAATGCAATTCACAGATACAGATATAATCACAGAATCAGACACAGATGCAAATAATAAATAAAAGCAGTAAAGGAAAGAACACACCCGGATTTTATACTGGTTCAGAGTTATCCTACATCCAGTCCCGCACAAACGTACGAATTTCTTATCAAAAATAATTTCCCAGATTACACCCTCGATTTCAAGGCCACGAGGTACACCCTCCTGTATTCGAGTCCAGGGCAAACTCTCTTAATTTACCAGGCCACAAGATCACCTAATCGATTTCCGAGGCAACAATCACACCCAATTGATTTCAAGTCTCAACCGCACCTTTTACTCAACAGTTTGATTTACAAATAATCCTATAACTCTGAATAACACTGAGATCTTATGGAGAGAATGGTAGAGAATCAAACAAGAGATAATCAAGTTTGATTCACTTGGTATTTCGGTAGAGTATAGTTTGGGATTCTTTAGAATAAATGTAGAAGATGAAGAGGAGAGAAAATAAATGAAATCCGGTTAAAAATTCGTTTAGAACTTACTAGTATTTATAGTAGAGCAACAGTCATATCTATTCGTGAAAGGATACGACGAATAGACACTTCTTTTGAAAATTGAAATTTGAAAATAACGGACACCATGTCGACATAGGGGGTTGAGGGATGTCGAAATGCTCAAGGAAAAATTGATGTTTTGATTTTCTTATTAAAATTGGTTTCTATAATTTGTCAAAACAATTTCTAAACTTTGTAAATATATTTGAATATAGTTTAAACATATAAAAGAGTTTAGAAAATATTTTTAATATATATAATCTTAATCTATAAAGTGATTTAAAAACTGAGTATATAAATATTTTAGAGCTAAATATTTAAAAACAAGAGATGGTTTAAAAACAAGGACAATTTTGAAATCAAAATATTAAAAATGATAAAAATAGTTTTGAGGCTAAAATATTTCAATCAAGAGAGATGTCTTTTTGAAAAGAAAGTTTTGAAAACATTTAAAAAATAAGAGATATATTTTTGAAAAATATTTTTATGAAATTAGTGGATATCAAAATAGGACCACTATATGTTCCACTAGATATTGTCGTGGGTTCCATCCCACTAAGGTTCCATCCCTTTAACAGGCTCGAAGTGGATTCCATTCCACGAATAAATTTAGAATAAAGGTGTAAGTGCTTTCAAGAAGTTTTAACATAATTCTAGACTAACTACATTTTCTTGTACTGTTTGAAATCTTGAACTCTTGATAACTTGATTTCTTGATACTCATGAGTCTTCAATCTTGATATCTTCAATCTTTAAATTCATCAGTCTTGTATCTCTATACTGTACAGTCTTCATTCTTGGTATCTACATGTTTATATCCTACATATACATATATATATATACACTATAATGTTAGTATTTATATTTTATATCAAGTCCTAAGGTTGTTGTCATCAAAACATCCTTCTCAAGGACTAACAGTTAACTATCAAGTTCTAAAGACGATTGCTTATACAAATCACGATTCATACGCTTAACTCGTTTTTGACATTTCAACTTAATTGTACCTCACCCAAGTATGAAGCCAGGTAAGTTTGGGCATTGGTTGCTCCAAGCCTCGCTTAGACACTTCAGTCTTGAATCTCGCAAATAGATAAGTCTACCTCGTCGTCTTTTAGTATTAAGTATAATATGAATGATTTCCATTAACAATAAGATATCAACGCGATTAACATGTTTCAGACATTTTCCACTTACTTATTCCTAGGTTAAGTGGGAAGCCTGGTAGGTTAGAGCTATGTTGCTTCATCCCTACTCGACATCAATCTTTTCTCTCACATAAAGATAAAATTGGTTCGTTGGCTTATTAGTGTTAAGCTTGGTTAATTACTTTTCCAATAATTAATTAAACAATTTAACCATTTGGCTATTAAGCAATTACTAACCCCCTTCTAAAACTTTTGTTTTATAATCTAAAACAAAATATTTATATAAGATATTTTCCAAGATATTTATATAGGATATTTATTTTCCAAAATACTTATAATATGATTTAAAACATTCCTTTAAAATATCACTTGAAAATAACAAGTTTGAAAAATCATTAGAAACTTGAAAACGACAAGTTTTAATAAAATATCTCTTATTTGAAAATTTACAGCTAATTCTTATAAATTCATAAATATCTCAAACTAATTTTAAAATAATCTAAAAATAGTTAGTAACCACTTTAGAAAGAATGAAATAAACTACTTAAATCTAAATAACTTTTCAAACCTTTTAAGTCCAAAAATCAAGTCTAAAAGGGGCAGTTTTGTACTAGTGATGTTTTAGCCGTTTTTGAGATGTTACTTAACTTTTTGTTATTCAATATTTTAACAGAAACAAACTTATATATAAAATAATATAAATATGGCGAGAAACCCCTAAGGATCTCTCTACAAAGTTACATAACAATTGCCAAAAACAAGGCAATATCCAACTGCTTTTAGACTATCGCTACGTGCTTTATTCAAGGTCTATTCACATGTCATATAAGTTCATATAAGTCTATTCCAAGTTTGTTCAAGTCAACGTACATGGATCACATATGTCACTTAATTTTAAAGTAAGAAGTTACAACCATTGTTTTAACATAAGTTAACAACAATTCAAACAATATTAACACAATCAAATACTAACATTTATGCGTTGTATTTTTCATCCAAATTAAGGTGTTAACTCACCTTTAACCCAACCATAACCAAGATCCAAGAACCCAAGCCTAACTTCACTTGAAGCCACCTCCTTATGTCCTCCTCTCCTTGCTTTCATCTTGCTCATTTGCCTCCTCCCTTTCTAATATGCTCACGGCCTATGCTTAGGTAGAGAGATGTGCTTCACTTCTTAATATTTTGGCATTTGAAAGGGTTTATAATATTTTACTAAGCCTTATGGAAAATGAATTGATTTGGAGTTGATTTACAACTACTTTTTTTTAGAACATAAGAGAGGAAGAAGAAGAGAAGCCATTGATTTTTACAATAATCAAGCTTTGTAATTTTTGTAATTATTTCCTAAGAGTGTACTCCTCCTTATATAGGCTTAGGAATGTGAATGGAAAAGACCAAAAACCCATCAAAACCCTAACATCATTAATTACACATATCATGTCTAATTTATGTCACATAAGCTCAAGCGTTAAGAATATCCTTATTTGCTTACTTTCCTTTTTTGCTCATTTTTAAAATATCTTATCCTCTCTTACATCATGCATGACATCATCCCATTTAGTTAGCCATAAACATGAAAATATTTTTAGTTGCTAATTATCGCCATAATAATTAAATAGACATGCATAAAAAGTTTGAACAGCTTTCGTTGGGAGAAAAGCTGTTTATCGACAAAACGATTTTCAGTCATATTATCGATATTTTTTCAAAGAATATATTTTTCTACAACAATTTCCAAAATAAGTTTACCATCATTACTTATTATTTAAAAGGGGGTTAAAGAGCTTATTAAATTATTTTAATAACATTTAATCCAAGATCCAAATATTTAAATAATTCAGATACTTAAATACGAAGTGTCCGAAATTCCGGGTCATTACATTCTCCCACAATTTCAGCCTCAAAATTCCAACATGTGCAACCAAAGTACCAATCACACGTTAATGTTTAATAGTATCCAATCACTAGCAAACAAAACTCATAGTTTGCTCAAGTTCAAAACCTTCTCATCGCATAAGGATGATAAACGGTGTGCTAAGTGTACCTTATGCTTAACAGCCTTAGGTTATTACTTACTTGACGATTTACAATAACTCATAACAAATTGAAGAGTTATCACCAAAACTCTCCATAACCCAATCAAAACATAGTATGCAAATACTAAAGCCCATACGATGCACATATTTAATTCGTACACATTGTCAATTCCATTCACTTGCTCGATCACATAGATCTCAATTTTCAACTACTATAGATCACTTGACCTCTCTAGTGTGGACTCTGATCTGGTTCCTTGATTAGAAACCTCCATTCTCCTTACATAGCCTTATACCATGATAGAAACTTCGGGATCATATCAAGATCTGTATCAAGTGTTCGCCGTCAAAAATCAAGTGAAAAATCCTTGTTTGGATCGATGTAGACCACCTCGAAATCATGTACTCGAATACTGGATCAAAAACAATCATGCGAATAAAATGATCTATGTACAAATTACGTATTTATCCTATCGGTTTCATAACTACACCAATTCTTTTTTTTATCACGCTCATTTGTCCAAATAGTATATCTCTACAATACTAAAATTATTTATGAATCATTTCATAAAAACATAACTTTAAGTTTATAATCATTTTACAACTTAAGTTCATACTCGTATGATACCCCCATTACGCTCTAAGAGTATATACCAACATCAATTTTGTTTTACTTAGCAAGGATGATTCATAATTTGAACTTGTTTTAAATTACCATCTTCTCAATCCAAGTGTTATATAAATTCAACTTTATATTTTCCAAAACACTTAACTATAGGTTCTATAACAATTCAGAAACTCCCGACTATCCAAAATCATCGAAAATCCCATTTCATTTTAACAAATGAAAACTACCAAACAACATATCATATCATGATGCACATCCATACTTTCCTAATATATAGGCAACATGAGTCAATGAAATAATTTAACAAATTTCAATAATTTATTAAACACGCTTTGCCTAAAAAGGGAAAAGCTGAAAAGTTCCAACATTTATTATGGGCTATGCCACTACCACTCGGGCACCATACGTGTAAAACTTTTCTACATAGAAAGGTTCATATCAAATCTCTTTCCAATGAAAACTTTTGAACTGCACACAGGTTTTTATTTCAAATTATTTTGAAATAATATATACATATAACTTTTGTATATCAAATCTTACTTCGGGATTAAATCTGAATCCATTTTTACCAAAACAACCCTATAGCATCCCACACTTAGAAACTCAAAAATGAACGCCGATGATGTTCAAGTCATCACCATAATTATTTTCAAGCAATGTGAGTGAGTTCAGTACATCCAATTCATGCCTTTCGGACTTAACCAAAATCATTTCAAAACGGTATCAAATACTTCGTAAATATTACTAAGTACTATGACCTCAATTTCATAAACTAATTTCCCAAATAATTACTTTCAAATAATACTGCTATTATTTTCTTCAAAATCTTGAAAAACATTTTCAAAGATTACCGGGATTTAAGTCCTTAAATTCTCTATTTAAATCCTCCTCGTTTATAAACTATGTTTTATAAACCCTACTTATATAAAATCACTTTCTTATATAAAGTTGCCCCTTTATCTAAATTATTTCACAAATATATATATATATATATATCTTTGTTCAGATTATACTAAACAGCTCTTGTTAACATTCAATTTTAACACAACATTATCATCGAACATCTTATGATCAAACCGTGAAACTTAATTCATAAGGTGTTCGTTTCAACGTACCCATAAATTACTATCTACCTAACCCATGTTGTAAGAAGATAAATTTTTTATAAATCAAAAAAATATAGTAAATGCTCATAAACTGGTCGACCATAACTAATCAAACAATAAACGAGAATAATTAAATATTATCATTTCCTAACAAACAAACTTATCATAAATAACTATAGCAATTTATGAAAATTATATATTTTTGTACAAAAATATAATCCTAGGTAAAATTATTTCATTTACCGATTTCAAAAACAATACTATGTTGGTTTGCTTTATTCAAGTGTTTAGAAATCCCTATCGATACCATGACATCCCATATATCGACCAGAATCCATAAACCACTCAATAAATCTATAAACAGAATATAAAGCATTTTTATAGTACTAACATATACGCTCTCATATTTATAACACCCTCAACTCATGCTAGGGAATTCCATTACCCTATCTCTTAATGAGTCATACCCACCAAAGCTAAGGTTCTCACTTAACCTTCAGCTCTGATACCAGCTGTAATGATTCGCCTTTTCGACCCCCAAATATCGACACTAATACATCCACGGTATTCATGTATCGAACAATCAAGTGTTGGAAGGTGAATTATTAGGGTAATAAAAGAAAAGGAAATAGAACAAGGAAGAAGGAACACAATATTAGAATCTCACAACAAAACGATCATATAATATCAAAAGACAGTATGAACTATCATTCTAAGATACAAAGTTTTAAGAGCTTACAGTAATCAGCCTGGATAGTTATAATAGCAGTCCTCACAAATGTTGATGATACACTAGTAGTACATCAAAAATAAATACTATGGTAGATAGAACTCCAACTCTTCTCCAGAAGCTCCAAAGCATGAGAAACTCAAGAAATATGAGTAACAAGCAACAGTAACCACTGAGACTGTACGGATTCCCGTAACAGTTTTCCCCTCAAAGAAACCAACCATCCATTAAGTTTAATATAGTGATATGATAGATAACGTCTAGAGTGTAGCACATAAACCATATCAAATAGTTGTTGTGCGAATGCTACAACAATAATAGGTATACAATAACGCTAAGGCACATTCGCGTGGGTGTAAGGATTTCCATGGAGATCTCTTCGGGGAATCCGAATCCGAATTCCATGACAAGGACCAGAAATATCCTTTCGAACATTGTATATCTCTAGATGGGATATACTCTAAGGTAAACACAACTGGCCCAACGATGAACTGCAAGGCACCAAGTATCAACAACTCCTGCGTGCAACATATCGATAAGCATTCTCTAGATATGGAATTGAAATACCCTTATGGGTAAGCTAAACCCAAGATTATGCATCCTTCTTTAGTTTTAGTACTTTTCGATGTTGAGGCTACCTTTGGCACTTTCACCAAGTCTTTATCACTCAAACACCACACGAATCCCCAATTGAAATCGTTCATCTCGAACAGATCACGAATCACTACATAGATTCAAGCATCTCTAACAGATCTCGAACCTCCGTATAGGTTTTCGCATAAGTCCTTTGTTGAATGCTAACATTGTCCTCTCTCTCTTGGAGTACTGCTTAAGATAGAAAGTCCAACACGATAGCATCGTTCGAAATGTTAACACTGACCTCTCCCTTGGATTCAACCTTTGGATAGTCAGTTCAACTCTATAACATCCCACTCCACAATTGCTTCCACAACATAGACCATGTATATGGTTTTGAAGTGGTTTCGGGTTCGAGTCATCTCATATGAGTATAGTCTCCCCACTTATCGGACCCTCTACAACTAATCGACGAACTTCCGGTAAACTTAACTCTGATTCTTTCGGAAAAAAACAATCAACACATAAGAGCGGAGATCATCTCCTAACATTTTAAGCGGATGGATTTCCTTATCATTTTCCCTAGAAGAGTAAGATGATTTTATACGTACAATATAGCATCTCCGAAGATAACCGTATCATATAGCACTCATGTTTCTTCTAGATATTTCCCAAGTTATATTTAGTCAATTTCAATAGTCAACTAATCGACTATCCGGTAGAATATAGATGTTTGTAAATGAAATCATATCTCGTATATTTCCATAAATAAATGAATATAAAAAACACTATCAAGTTATACAAAACACAATCAAGCCACACCAAGTTTGGTTAAGCCACTTAATCCCTTTTAATTAATCCTTTTATTAATTAAAACTCCTTTATTAGTAAACTTCATTTACCTAATGCTTTTTCAACCTTTTCCTAAAAGATTCCGTCACTTATTATTTCCTTCAAATATCCATTTTAAGGATCTAAGTACTTTCACAAATCCATTTAAAAGGTTTAAAATGAATATTACTTAAACATTATCACTATAACCCCAAAACTGACGCAGCAGCGGAATACAAAAATTGATGATACGATGAAAGTAGCAATCGATGGAGTAAAAGATACTGAATGGCCCAAATCCGTTGATCGAACGATACCGGATTCTAGCTATCTCAAACACGTTGATAGCGCACTATACCGTGTTTAAAGATCTACGATTCTTCTGACGTTGATCTAGTGCACTAGATACCGTGAATCGGCTTCAGCAATCGTTGAATCGAGCGCACTCGATTATCCGAGAGTGGAGATAGGAGATTACACTCAACTACCAATTTAGATGAAAGCACAAAGCTAACAAAACGAAATTTTATTCAAAATCAACCAACCCTTACAAAATGACCCAACCTGCCTATTTATAGGCGTTACAACTTACGCACCAATATGTACAACACTTAAGTCATTTCCGACTTATAACCTGCGACTTAGTACAATCTGTAACACACCTGCGCCTTACGACTTACTATAGGTCGGCGACGACTTATCAACAGCTCCGACTCAAACAGTTAAACCACAGATATTTACAACACTTAGGTCGTATACGACCTAACTACTCACGACATAAAAGAAAAACATACAACACATTACAACACCATATCACGACATACGACCTACTTAAGTCGTTAACGACTTAACAAAATCAACACACCTTATTTACAAAGTACACGACTCAAGAAACAAACGACACACGACTTAGCTTGGGTCGGTAACGAGTTAAGAAACATCTTCAGGCCAATCTTCATGCGACTTATAACATGGACGACTTAGGGAATAAGACTTCAGCGACTTAACCAGTTCACAACTTAAGAATTTCAGACGACTTAACTAAGTCGTAGGTCGTAGATGACTTATCTTAAGTCGTTGGTTTTCTTTTTCCGTATAACTTGCTTCACCGCCTTGTTCTAGTCTTTCGTTAAGTCGTTCCATATAAGTCGTACGCGACCTAACATGCTCCGACGTGCCTTGAATTTGTTGCTCCCCTTTATCATTCTTGTTAAGTCGTGGACGACTTATTGCCGCTTCGTTATGTCGTGGATGACTTAGGTCTTCAGCTTCATTATGTCATGGACGACTTAGGCCTTTGACAATTATGGGTTGCACTGCATCATCCTCCCCAGGTTGAGAAAAATTCGTCCTCGAATTTGTAAGCTCTTCCCCATCGGATTGTTTATCCCCATGATAAGGTACGAGATGCTTAACATTGAATACGTCAGACGTGTACACATCCTCCGGCAGCTTCAACTTATAAGCATTTTCATTAATCCGTTTCACGACTTCTACAGGACCAATTTTTCTGGCTTTCAACTTGTTATAAGTGCCCACTGGAAAACGGTCCTTTGTTAACACAGCATATACCAAATCTCCTTCATTAAACTCAACACTTCTTCGCTTCAGATCTGTAGAGCGTTTATACTTCTCATTCGCCTTCTCCAATCGTTCCTGGACGATTTTATGACATTCAGTCAACCCATCAACAAAATCAACGGCTCGTTTTACCGTCCCCTTCGGTTGTGGTACTACCGTTAAGTCCAACGGTCCCTTGGGTAAAATTGAATATACAATCTGAAATGGACTGAATCCCGTACTACGATTCACTGCATGATTATGAGCAAACTCTGCCTGGCATAGCTTCATGTCCCAGCTCTTCAGATTATCTTTCACCAGACATCGCAATAAATTCCCCAGCGATCTGTTAACCACCTCCGTTTTTCCATCAGTTTGTGGATGGTAAGCGCTACTAAAATTCAGCTTCGTTCCAACCATCTTCCACAAACTTAGCCAAAAATGACTCAGAAAACGAGTATCCCTATCCGACACAATAGATTCTGGCAATCCATGAAGTCGATATATTTCTTTGAAAAATAACTGAGCAACATGAACAGCATCCGTCGTCTTTTTACAAGCAATAAAATGTGCCATTTTCGAAAATCGGTCAACCACCACATAAATGGAATCGTTCCCCCTTTGAGTTCGCGGTAACCCCAAAACAAAATCCATACTCACATCAACCCAAGGCTTAGTTGGTACAGGTAACGGCATATATAATCCAGCATTGGTCGCAGTTCATTTCGACACCTGACAGATATGACATCGCTCCACAAACCTTTCCACTTCTTTCCTCATTGAAGGCCAAAAATATGACTGTGAAATCAATTGTAATGTACGGTCTCTTCCCACATGACCTTCCTCATGTAACTCCTTTACAATCTTCATTCGTAAGCTGCACTCCGGTATACATAATCGATTTCCTTTAAAAAGAAAACCATCCACCATTACAACTCATCCGTCTTCTCCTCCTTGACTTCATCAACAAACTTTGCAAAGTAAGGATCATCGACAAATAATTCTGGCAACACATCAAACCCTGTCACTTCAATCTTCATTGTAGTCAAAAGATGATTCCTTCGACTTAATGCATCTGCTACCCGATTCGTGATTCCCGATTTATGCTTCACCACAAATGTAAATTGTTGTAAGTAGCAATCCATGAAGCATGCCTTGCTGCAATCTTGTCCTGTCCCTGCATATGCTTCAACGCTTCATGATCAGTATATAAAACAAATTCTTTATGAAACAAGTAATGTCTCCAGTGTTTCACGGCTTGCACGATAGCATAAAACTCCATATCATATGTACTATATCTCATCTTTGCTCCTGATAACTTCTCACTGAAATATGCAATAGGACATCCCCTCTGACTCAACACCCCTCCAATGCCAACCTTGGATGCATTAGTATGTAGTTCAAACAATAACTGAAAATCTGGTAATGCTAAAATTGGCGCTGACGTCAAAAGTTCTTTGATTCGTTCAAAAGCAACCCCTGCTTCCTCTGACCACGCAAACTGTTTTCCCTTCATACAGTCTGTAACAGGCGCCATCACACTACTAAAGTGTGGAATAAACCTTCTATAGAATGAAGCCAACCCGTGAAAACTTCGAACTTCTATTATAGTCTTGGGTTGTGGCCAATCTCTAATTGCTTCGACTTTACTCTGGTCAACCTGTATTCCGTCTCTCGATACAACATATCCCAGAAATAAGACACTCCTTGCCATAAACACACATTTCTTAGTAGCAACATAGAATTGTTCTTCACGAAGGATAATTAACACTTTCCTCAAATGCTGAACATGCTCCTCTGTACTAGCACTGTAGATCAGAATATCATCAAAGTAAACTACCACAAATTTCCCAATGTACGGCCTGAAAATTTGGTTCATCACTCTCATGAATGTACTTGGTGCATTTGATAGACCAAACGGCATCACCAGCCATTCATACAACCCTTCCCTCGTCTTGAATGATGTCTTCCATTCGTCCCCTGGTCTAATTCGTATCTGATGATAACCACTTTTAAGATCAATCTTCGAAAAGATCACAGATCCACTGATTTGATCTAACAGATCATCAAGCCTTGGCATCAGAAATATGTATCTAACTGTTATCTTGTTCAATGCTCTACTATCTGTGCACATCCTCCACGTTCCATCCTTCTTTGGTACCAACAAAGCTGGTACTGCACAAGGACTCAAACTTTCCTGAACTCGCCCTTGTTCCAGTAATTCCTCCACCTGTCTCCTTAACTCTTCGTGTTCCTGGGACTCATCTGATAGTGTGGTCTATGAGGCAATGCAGCACCTGGCACCAAGTCAATCTGATGTTGTATGTCTCTAAGCGGTGGTAACTCCTTCAGTAACTCCTCTGGAAACACATCTTCGAATTCCTCCAAAACTGGTTTCACTTCCTCTGGAACTTCAGCAACTTCACTGCTTTCATGCCCAATCAACATAAAAACTTCAGGACTCTCTTCCATTTCTTCCACGAACTCCTTCAATGTCAACAAAGTTTTCAATTCCTCGATCTCCTCCAGTTTGTTCTCATTCTGCTGTCGCTTTTTCGAAACTAAGGTGATCTTCGTGTCCTCGAACAAGAAACTGTAACTATTCGTTCGACCATTATGCTGTACTTCACGATCGTACTGCCACGGCCTTCCCAATAGCAAATGGCAAACATCCATGTCAACCACGTCACACCAAATCTCATCCTTGTATTTCTTTCCAACAGAAAATGGAACATGAGCTCGCCTCTCTACCTTTACTTCTCCTCCTTTCCTCAACCAAGCAAGTTTATAAGGACTAGGATGTTTCTCCGTTTTCAATTTTAACTTCCTCACAGCTTCCGTTGAAATGATATTATCACAACTCCCAGCATCAATGACAAATTTACAGACCTTTCCCAAAATAGTGCATGTTGACTGGAAAATGTTACTTCTCAACCAGCTCGACTCTTCCTCCTGCTTCGGGGTTAAACAAGATCTTCGTAGCATCAGATTACATCCCTCGTCTCCTGACACTTCTTCTTCCTCCTCATCACGCTGTGAATTGATATCTTCTTCGACATCCTCATCCTCCACTTCAACAATCATAGTCCTCTTCTTCGGTTTTGGACATTCACTGCTCTTATGACCCACTTCCTGGCAATTATAACATTTGAAATTGGTATTGACTTTAGGTTTAGCCACTTCATGAACAACCGGCTTACTCGATGCTTTAGGAATATTAGAACTACTACCCGCTCCTTTGTTTTGCCCCGTAAAACTCGGAAACACACCTCCCCCACGCCTTCCTTGTTTCTCCCAAGCAACCGCCTTTTGATGTGCTTCGGCCACAGATTTGGGGTCGAACATGTTTACCATATCTTGGATCTGTGCTCTAAATCCACCGACAAACCTCGCAGTCAATTGTTCTTCTCTCTCCGTGATATCATTTCGAGCAATTAGTTGGTAGAACTCATCAGCATAATCAGCAACCGTCTTCGTTCCTTGCCTCAAGTTCTGTAATCTCTGATACATTAGTAATTGGCAATTATAGGGCAAGAACGTAGCCTTCATCAATTTCTTCATCTTTCCCCAAGCAACAATTTTTGACTTCCCCATCCGATCCCTAGTAAGTTTGGTTTGCTGCCACCATGCCATAGCTCTCCCCCTCAACCTAGTAGCAACCAACTTCACCTTACGATCCTCCGGAACCTCCTTGAAGTCAAATATTTCCTCAACATAAGCTATCCAATCCAGAAATTCCTCGGCTTGCATACCTCCTTTGAATTCTGGTATTTCAGTTTTCATCCCAGATTCCCACTTGTGATCATACTCCGACTGATTTCTTCCTTGTCCACGTCCTCGTCCATGAACACTACCACCATCATACTCTTCTTCAAAATCTGATGTATATCGATGTTGATCCTGACCACCAACATCTCTACTACCATCACGTCTTCCACCAACATTCCTTCTATCTACATTCCTCCGTTCTCGATCATTCACATTCCTATCACGCCTTCGATCATCATCATTTCTATAACAATCTCGACTCGTACTTCTATGATCATTATCAACACTTCTCTCCCGATTGGAATGTGGTGAGACACTACTTCCCCCATGGTTAGATTCAGGTGAAACCCTTCTCCGATTTTGATTCATTTATAACATCATCTTCTCTAATCGACCAATCCCTTCATTAAGCTTCTCACTAAAATTTTCGTTTATTCTTTGCTCCATCTCATCAGCTTCTTCTCTTCTATACAAAGCTTCTACGTTTTGGTGACGATTAGCTCTTCTCGGCGGCATGGTTGATTCTTCAAAACTTTGACTTTCGGCCTTGAACAAACAAATGATCAAATGATCCACTTTCAATCTACTCTTGGCTCCAACTCCAAATTTCAAACACCTTTCGAACTTAGATCCAAAATGATGTGGATCGAAATCTTCTCTCTTGTTGCAAATTTACGATGAACACGACGAACAACAAGCTTCTCCAAATGATACAAATCTCGCACAACTCCAAAAATCTACGCAAACTCCTTGCACTCTTAGCTCTGATACCAAATGACGCAGCAGCGGAATACAAAAATTGATGATACGATGAAAGTAGCAATCGATGGAGTAAAAGATACTGAATGGCCCAAATCCGTTGATCGAACGATACCGGATTCTAGCTATCTCAAACACGTTGATAGCGCACTATACCGTGTTTAAAGATCTACGATTCTTCTAACGTTGATCTAGCGCACTAGATACCGTGAATCGACTTTAGCAATCGTTGAATCGAGCACACTCGATTATCCGAGAGTGGAGATAGGAGATTACACTCAACTACCAATTTAGATGAAAGCACAAAGCTAACAAAACGAAATTTTATTCAAAATCAACCAACCCTTACAAAATGACCTAACCTGCCTATTTATAGGCGTTACAACTCACGCACCAAAATGTACAACACTTAAGTCGTTTCCGACTTATAACCTGCGACTTAGTACAATCTGTAACACACCTGCGACTTACGACTTACTATAAGTCGGTGACGACTTATCAACAGCTCCGACTCAAACAGTTACACCACAGATATTTACAACACTTAGGTCGTATACGACCTAACTACTCACGACATAAAAGAAAAACATACAACACATTACAACACCATATCACGACATACGACCTACTTAAGTCGTTAACGACTTAACAAAATCAACACACCTTATTTACAAAGTACACGACTCAAGAAACAAACGACACACGACTTAGCTTGGGTCGGTAACGAGTTAAGAAACATCTTTAGGCCAATCTTCATGCGACTTATAACATGGACGACTTAGGGAATAAGACTTCAGCGACTTAACCCAGTTCACGACTTAAGAATTTCAAACGACTTAACTAAGTCGTAGGTCGTAGACGACTTATCATAAGTCGTTGGTTTTCTTTTTCCGTATAACTTGCTTCACCGCCTTGTTCTAGTCTTTCGTTAAGTCGTTCCATATAATTCGTACGCGACCTAACATGCTCCGACGCGCCTTGAATTTGTTGCTCCCCTTTATCATTCTTGTTAAGTCGTGGACGACTTATAACCGCTTTGTTATGTCGTGGACGACTTAGGTCTTCAGCTTCGTTATGTCGTGGACGACTTAGGCCTTTGATAATTATGGGTTGCGCTGCATCAAAAACCATTTCACTTTTTCTTATCTCTAAATCGTTCCTTTGAAGATCTATTTACATTTCATAAGTATAATCAAAATAGGTTAAAGACGAATGTTATTAACATGTTGTCACAACAAACCCAAAACTATTCTCATACTTGTTACTATCTTTACACACCTTTGTTTTAAAGATCAAAGTTCATATTCAATCAAGTTAAGTATGGACTAGTTAACTGTCAAGTTCTAAAGACAGTTACTTATACAAATCACGATTCATATGCTTAACTCGTTTTCAACATTCCAACTTAACCATACCTCACCCAAGTGTGAAGCCAAATAAGTTTGGGCATTGGTTGCTCTAAAGCCTTGCCTAGACATTTCAGTCTTTAATCTCACAAAGTGATAAGTCTACGTCGTCGGCTATTTGTTTTAATTATAGTGTGAATGATTTCCATTAACAATAAGAAATCAACGAGATTAACATGTTTCAAACATTTTCCACTTACCTATTCCTAAGTTAAGTGGGAAGCCCGATAAGCTCTATTGCTCCGTCCCTACTCGACATCAGTCTGAACTCTCACAAATAGATAAGCTTACTTCGGCTTATTAGTGTTAAGCATAGTTAATTACTTTTCTAATAAGTAATTAAACAATCTAACCATTTGGCCATTAAGCAATTACTAACCTCTTTCTAAACCTTTTGTTTTATAATCTAAAACAAGATATTTATATAAGACATTTTATAAGATATTTATATAATATATTTAGATTCAAAAATACTTATAATACGTTTTAAAACATTCCTTTAAAATATCACTTGAAAATAACAAGTTTGAAAAATCATTAGAAACTTGAAAAAGACATGTTTTAACAAAATATCTCTTATTTGAATATTCACAACTAATTCTTATAAATTCATAAAGATATCAAACCACTTTTAAAAAACTCTAAAAATAGTTAGTAATCACTTGTAAAAATAATGAAACAAATCATTTAAATCTAAATATCTTTTCAAACCTTTTAAGCCCAAACAAGTATAAATGGGGCAGTTTTGCACTAGTGATGTTCTGGCCATTTTCGAGATGTTACTTAACTTTTTACTATTCAATAATTTAATAGCAATTAACATATATATAAAAAATATAAATATGGTGAGAAACCTCTAAGAATCTCTTTACAAAGTTCCATAACAATTTCCAAATACAAGGCAATTTCAAACTGCTTTTAAAGCGACTATCGCTATAAGTACACTTTTAAATCCGAGTCGAAACTAAACAAGTGTCCATCTATAACCTATGTACTTTGTTTAAAGTCTAGTCACATTTCATATAATTCCATTCAAATCCATTCCAAGTTTTTTCAAGTCCATGTACATAGATCACATATGTCACTTACTTTTAAAGTAAGAAGTTACCACCGTTCTTTTAACATAAGTTAACTAAAATTCAAACAAAATTAACACAATCAAATACTAACATGTATGTGTTATATTTTACATCCAAAGCGAGGCGTTAACTCACCTTTAACACAACCATAACCAAGATCCAAGAACCCAAGCCTAACCCACTTGCAACCACTTCCTTCCTTCCTCCTTTCCTTACTTTCACCTTGCTCATATTTTCCTCCTTCCTTCCAAATATGCTTATGGCCTATGCTTGGGTGGAGAGGTGTACTTCGCTTCTTAATGTTTTGGCATCATGTAGATTTCTAATATTTTAATAAGCCTTGTGGCAAACTTTGAAATGATTTGGAGTTCATTTGCAACTACTTCTTTTTAGAACATAAGAGAGGAAGAAGAAGAGAAGCCATTGATTTTTACAACTCAAGCTTTGTAATTTTTGTGATCATTTCCTAAGAGTGTTCCCGTCCATATATAGGCTTAGGAATGTGAATAGGAAAAGACCAAAACCCCCTAAAAACCCTAAAACCATCAATTACACATATCAAGTCTACTTTATGTCACATAAGCTTTAGGGTTAAGGATTTCCTTATTTGCTTACTTTCCTTTTTTGCTCATTTTTTAAATATCTTATCCTCTCTTACATCATGCATAACATCATCCCATTTAGTTAGCCACAAACATGAAAAAAAATTAGTTGCTAATTATGTCCATAATGATTAATTAGGCATGCACAGAAAGTTTGAACAACTTTCATGGAGAAAAATGTTGTTTATCGATAGAACGATTCGGTCATATTATCGATATTTTTCAAAGAATATATTTTTGTACATAACTTTCCAAAACAAGTTTATCATCATTACTTATGATTTAAAAGGGGGTTAAAGAGCTTAATAAATCATTTTAATAACATTTAATCCAAGATTCAAATATTTAAATAATTCAAGTACTTAAATACAAAGTGTCCGAAATTCTAGGCCATTACAATCGTCAGAGATTCCTTGAGGCTTAACCTCTTATCATTGAAAAAAGTAGTTTATTATTATGAAATAATCTCCCTCTGTTGACTCTGCTAGAGAACAAGTTCTCTCTATCCTTGTTTTGGTCCAGTTCCTAAAAATTCTATCAGTGCTTCAATCTTTGGTTGGTATTAATTGGTTAGCGAATATGATTGGAGATCTAATTTGTTTTGATGTTGCCACAGTTTGGAGGAAGAGACTAGTTTACACTGGGGCATTAATTGAGGTTACACCAGATAGAATGTTTTCATCAGTTCTATCCGTTGAACATGCTCTTGGGTTTGTAGCCATTGTTGATATCAACTATTTATGGAAGCCTACTATCTATACATTCTATAAGCCTTTTGGACACTCGGTTGATGCTTGATTGCACTCCTCTCAGTCTCCTCCTATGAAAGTTCCTCTTCCTAGAAACATAAAGAAATCTTGGATTTTGAAGCCTTCAAACTCTCCTGCTATTGATGAAACAGTTTCAAATGTACAATAATCGTTTGTGATTGATTTGGCTACTATTGTTGATAGAGTCGAGGTTGCTCCCTCCTTACACTCCTCACTTATTTTTGTCTCACCTCAGATTGAGGTTGAGTGGCTTGCTGGTGATGTTGTTTGGATTCATCACTCTTCTATGTGTTATGACCTAAAGAAGCAATTCTTCAAATTCATCTCAGATGACATTTAGGACCTTTGATGCTCATACTATGTTCCTACTAATGATGTTCTATCTCTTGTGGTGGAAGGACGGTTGGGTGAACACAGCAGGGAGCTATTATCCGATGATAGTTGGAATAGAGAAGGTATTTACGCCTTAAGCTCTGATGTCTCTTTGCGAGGTATCATCAGACCGTTACTAGAGGCCGCTAGAGTAGCTATGTCAGATGTGTCCTCTCACTCTATTTTTTCTAAGGATTAAAATAGTTAGTTCTTATGGTCCTTGTTTTGTCGTTGTTATGCTTTTAATTTTTCTCATGTTGTTTCTTTAGCAGTTGGTGTATTCTGTACCACTCCTGTTCTTATTTCTTTGTAGATGTTGTGGTATTTCAACCCCACACCTAACTTTTTAGTGATTATATATAGTGGTACGGCTACTATAAAACCGGCTTGCCTAAGAAAAAATAAAAAATAAATTAAACAATGGTTGAAAATCAACTTTCCTAAAATAAATATGTCGGTTGACTCCTAAACCTTGACCGGTCGACCTTTAGTGGTCGACTGATGGTAGAGGGGCGGTCAACCGCTTATTGACAATGGCAGCTAGGATTTTAGCATTCTAAACATTCCAGATTTAATTATTTAAATCCGACGGTTCTATCGCTTACTCACCTCGAAAAATAAGACCCTAGACCCCTCACCTTTATTCACAAAATATTTTGGAAACTTAGTGAATCTTTGTCAGTTTGTCCCTTCAAAGATTCAGAAAACTCCATTAGTGTTTCAGGTGAGAAATCCTATATATCTATTTTATTTTCTATTTATTTTCCCAACCTATTCTTCTCCAATTTTCTGAATCTAATCTATATTTGAAAATCCTTTGTTGTATATATCTAAAAGAAGAGATCTGATATAGATTGTCAAAGGCATGTCAAATCCAAAGGAGGCAAAGTTAAGATATACTACGAGTGGAAGTCTTAGCTTTTCTATTTTAGTAATTGATTAGTATAATTTGGGATTGAATATGCCTTGAGGAGTTTTGGTTTACTAAAACATTATATTATAAACCTCCAAAACTCCTTCAATGCGAAATGTTAATTCTAGATTGGAATCTCAATTGTTTATGACAAAATATTGGAAATTGTTTAGATTTGCAGTTTTAATAATTTTACCTTCTATTCGATTCCTTATTCTTCTTCTTTGAATTTGATTAAAGAGTTCCGATTAAGGAATTGTGTGTAATGTATGAATTTATTTGTAGTTTGCACCTCTTAATGCCATGAATTAAGTAGAAACTCCTTTGTTTATTTTTATGTGAAAAAGGAGTTGAATAGAGCATAACATTGGAATTGTACGTCTCTATTATCAATATATTCCATTATTTTGATGTAATAAGTTGATTTTAAATTTAAATTGCATATAAGTTCGTTGATTGGAACTTTTGATATGACCTTTGGAATTTTGGTATTATTGGTAACATGGAATGAGACTTGTATAATTGTCAAAAGAGTAGACACTTAATGCTAGTTTAGGGCGTATATTCCGCACACTTATAAATTACTAGGCGGGTATCTATATACATATACTAGTGTATTTGATGTATAATTGCGTAGTTAAATATGTTATTAATTCTATTAAATCCTCATAGGAAGGTAATTAATGTTAAAGGCAAGATAAGACAGATTTCTTGTAAGGGCTTGATTATGAAAATGGTGAGATGTGCGATAATATATGTAGATTAAATTATGACTAAATTATAGGAATGTGAGTTCAGTCAAAAGCACATAGAAGTCTGCCCAGCTAATTTAGCTACCAGCAATGTGACTTTAGGGTAGATGTGAGACATCGCCTATAATAAGTAACTACGATGATGCGAGGTTAGTCTCAAATTCTATAGGGTAAATTTGCACGACTAATCGGGCTACCAGTACCTATGAATACTCGGAATAATATAAGATATCACCATGGAATACTAGTCATAGTACGAAGGACCTGCTTTAGAGATTGAAGGTAATAAGTGGTTGTGTAACGGCCTTCCACTTCTCTAGATAGGAAGTAGTAAATGGTCGGGATTATGGGTTACGCACAGTAGAGGATATCTTGGGAAAGGGTCCACTTCAATAGGAAGTATTAAGTGGCTGAAGAGATTCCGTGCAACGTCAGCTAGATATTTACTAGTTAAGAGTCCGCCTTAGGATTATAGGTAGTAAATGATGTGGACCTACTTTAAATAAGGCGTTAGATGGTCGGAGTCTACCTAATTCATATTAAATGGTATTAAGTGACTTGAGTACTACCTCTTAAATTGATAGGACATTATGGACTATAGATATGGGTTATTGAGTTTATGGAAAGTTAGTTATGGGCATATATTTGAAAGACTTTTATACAAGTTTGAGAAAATCCTTTGGGCTTACATTTGGAAAGGCTTATATTGTAGATAAATGTAACATCCTCCACTTGGAGGCCCAAAACTAACAGCTATAGATGCTACGGTCATCCATAGTTATTAATTTTTGGTGACCAAATGCTGTAATATTAGATACATTAATATAACAGAAACACATGGATATGAAAATAATTTAAAATCAAAAAGAAAATTTCGCATTCCACTTCAAATCACATGTCAAATTCATTACAATCCCAATTCGTAAACCACGTTCAGAGAAATATAATCACTACAAAATACGCTAAGAGTGACATATGAAGATGCCCCCCTGGATGATTAGAGTATAAACATAGCTAATTGAAAAACTTTTCCCATTTCAACCAAAATACAGAGGAATCAAGCAGAAAGAACTCCTAATAGCTAGCTTGCCTCCAGCACGTCTCCGAAAGCTTATTCGTCTAAAGGAGAACCCAAAAACCTTAACTCTCAAACTACTCAAAATTAGTTGAGCACCTGAGAGTTTAAGGGGAAAACATAAACTTCGGGTCAGACAAAAAGTCTGGTATGAATAATAACCTACCATCTCGAATCATATAGATATCTAGTGAGACCACACCACTTAGTGGAATGGGTTTTCCCCTCACTAGTATCTTAACTCAATTTATAAAAACCATATACTGTGCACCTGCATCCACAATAGTTAAAACATAACATAATAAAAAGGTATTATGATGATATGCAAGCATGCAATATGTCCTGGATTTCCCTTCCCCTTTTATCCGACTATCTATCTCAAATTATAGTTTCTAGGGTCACTATTAACCTATTAGTTTTCATGGGCTGACTAATAACCTGTTAATTCTTTATGGAATTCCTATCCACTTTCATAGTTTTCATGGGGTCACTATGAACCTATTGGTTTCTACCAATACTATCATCCAATCATAGTTTTCATGTGATGTCTATGAACCTATTGGTATCTACCAATAACTTTCTCCAATCATAGTTTTCATAGGCTTGCAATAAACCTATTGGGTTCTCCAATAACTTCTCTCATGTCATAGTTTTCACTGGATCATTATGAACCTATTGATCTCTTCAATAACTTGTCTGGACATAGTTTTCATAGGATCACTAAGAACCTATTGGCACCTGCCAATAACTATTTCCATACATAGTTTTCATGGGCTTACTAAGAATCGATCTAACCAATAATCTTATGATCAGTCTTTGGGCATCCTATATTCCGGTCTGTTTGACCTTCTGGATGCAATTCTACTTACATAGGAGTTAACTCAATGTATATTCACTACTGGGTCAACCTAGCTGATTATTCAGCCCTTAATATCCCAAAATGTAGTTATGGGTTGATTATAAAGTGAATATTTTTATAGAAGAAGCACATATGATAACTGATCATAGCATAATAATATAAACATCTATGGTTTAATATCGATATAAAAATTTTGAAATGAAACATGGCTAATACCTTTAACCTATTCTCTTTAGCAAGGAAAGCTTCTTCAAAAACACCAAAGTTAAATGCCATTTTAAAACTCTTTCATATTGCCATGGGTTTACTTTTAAAATGGAGATTGGGTTTCTTGTTTGAAAATTTAGGCTTTTAAAACCTTAGGCCTTCTCTTTCGAAACCATTAAAACAAACCTTTCAAAAGTATTCATACCTTCCTTTCAAAACACTTAAAGATATACCTTTCGAAACACTCAAAAATTCCTTTCGAAAGCATTGAAACCTTCCTTTCTAAACCATTAAAGATATACCTCTCGAAAGCATTAAAGCTTATCTTTAGAAGGCACTTAGTTCAAAGAAAAATTATTGGAAGCATAGCTTCGAAACCAGTTGAAAGTATCTCTTTCAAAACCATTGGGTTTAACATTAAATATAACTTCTGCGTCAAAGAAAACAAAAGTGAAAGTAACCCTTTCGAAAGCAATGATGTGATAACCCGGATTTTTGGGCAAACTTATTATTTTCAAACAAACTAAATTATGTGTTTTCTTGAAATATATATATATATATATATATGAGTTGATTTTAAACTGAAAATAAAATTTGAGGTTTGAAATTCAAAAGATAAATATCTTAAAATAAATTGGATATAAAATATATTGTATATGATTTTTATTAGTATATGATTTGTTTTATATTATTTTCTTAAAAGGATTATATTAATATAAATTAAGAAAATGTATTTACTTAATAGAAAATAATATATAAGTTTTATAAAAATCATTTAAAATTTTATTAATTCATGGAAATTACACATGTAAGTTAAATGTTTATAATTTAACAAATGTAGGATGATAAACTAATGTAAATGACAAATGTTAGATTATTAAATAAGTGTCACCTTTTAATTTTATTTTCTTTTATTTTTTAAATCATAAAATCAAGTTATAAATATATCTCTACATTACCTTCTCTATTTCTTTCCTATTTTCATTTCAAAAACTAGAAATCAAAAATCTGTTAACATACTAACCAGAGAAAATCAAAACAAAAACCTATAATCGGTCCAAACTAGAAATCAAACGGCTGTGAACAAACTCAAACCTAGAAATTTAATCAAGCAACAACTCTTCAACTTGAATCATTAAAGCTTCAGGTTCAACTCAAGCATTTTAATCACAGATCAGAAATCAAACTTTTGTTTCAACATAAGATCAAACATCAAGCTCCACGAATGAACTGTCCTCTGTTCTTCAAATAAGGTGAGTAAACAAACTATTATTTTAAAGGTTTTAAATCTGTTTAACATTTAATGCATGCAGTAAACTTGAGTATTAAATTAGTGATAATAGTTTGCATGTTGATTTAATGATTATATGTGTATATGTATATGGATATCTCTCTGGGTATAACAATGTTCACTCTGATCTTGAATGTCTGGATGCTAATATAATTCTAAAATCATTTGTTCTTGCTCTGGTCAGTTTTAGGTCAAGTTGTTTAAACAAAATTTGTTTAAAATAACAAGGTTTAAATTTTAAAAATATATAAAGTAAGAATTGAAGACAGTATCAACCTAGACATATACATTACAGTAAAAAAATTGATTGTATCAAAATTCCAACCTAAATAAATTTAAGATTATGTCTATAATCTGATGTGTCTATGAAAACTAGGATTTTTAAAATAAAAATCATAATTTTTAGTTGAGTTTTGGATGTGCATTTCTAAGATGATCAGGAAATGGGTTTTGGGCTATTTCTGGTGGCCGGAGGACTCGTGGTGGCTGGGGTTTTGTCGAAGCTAGCATGGCAATCGGGGATGTCAGGAAAAATGTCTGGAGGGAGGATTGATCATTGTGGCGACGACGATTGGTCGAACTAGGGTATTAGGTGGGTTCGAAGTCGAGGTCGGAAAATTGGTTGCTGCTCTGTCGTCGGAGCACCGGAGGAGGCCGGTCATGGGGGAATCAAGGCAGAGGATCATGGCGAGGCTTCAGACGGAGAATGGTGGTCTCTGATGGTCGGCGTCGCCTAGGCGAGATGATCTTTTGGTCGGAATGTTTGTTCCTGTGGGTTCGAACTCGTTGTATTTCGATTTTGAGTTTGTATTGGTGAATAAGTTGTTGAGATTGGATGGGGAGACGATCGATGACTTGGCGATGATGATCGTGGGCGACGGAGTGTCGCCGGCGGTAGGTGCACATGCAGCAGTTTCTTGTGCACTGGAGTTTGGGTGTGGGAACGAGGAAGATTTCCTCGGGTCGAAGCTCGGGGGAAAGGATGTTGGCTCTTGTATCGTTTCGGGTCGTGAGTGTTTTATCATTTTAGTTTTTAAATTGAAAACTAAGTTTAAAAAAAAATTGAAAGAAGAAGCAAATCTCGGGGCAGTACTCGAGTGGGTATCGGGTTTAACCCGAAGCAAAAGTTTAAGCAAAATTTAAACATGTTTTTAAAAGTTTTTGAAAAGCAAAGTTTTTTTGAAAATTTAAATGGATTTAGTTTTAAACTTTTCTTAAATAAATTTCTTTTCTATATATAAATGTTTTCTTTAACAATGATTAGGAGGTTATATGATTTATTTAACTTAAATTTGTTGAGTAAATCTTTAAGTTATTTCAAACTTAATTTTTAAAATATAATTAAGTGTTAATTAAAGGGATAAATGTTTTAAAAATATGTGATAAGTAATTAATAAAGGGAATGTTTTATCTTATAATTAATTAATGTTTTTGATAATTAATGAAGTAACTAAAGAGTCATTAATTAAATTAATTAATTAATGATTAAGGATTAATTAATTTGTAATTAAGGGTTATTAATTAGATAATTAGAAATTAATTAATTAATGATTAAAGATTAATTAATTAAGAAATTAAGTTGTAATCAAGCATTAATTAATTAAGTAATTAGAGATTAATCAATTGGTAATTAAGGATTGATTTACTATTAATTAATAATTGATTAATTTGTAATTAAGTTTTATTATTAATAATTAAGGTTTATTAATTAATGATTAAGGGATAACTAAATAGGTAATTAAAGACTAATTAATTGATTTATAAGGTAATTAAGGAATGATAAATAAATTAAATGGTTCGTAATTAATGAATGATTGATTAAGCAGGGTTAAGTAATAAATTCTTAAGTAATTAATTTAATTGAAGTTAATTAAATTAATTATATTATGGATTAATAATCCCTGTTTATGGATGATTGTTTGAGTAGAATGTCTGGATTGATTGATATCTATTAAATGATTTATCTGTGATGAATGCTGTGTGAATTCAAAGTATTGAATTAAACATTTAACAACTTGACCTTTTAAATGACGTTGGATTTCGAAGAGACCGAGATCGGGTTTGCTATATTACAGCATGATAGGGGGTTCTCGCTTCGTGTTTGGTGGCGAACGGGAGACTCTTACCCCTACATGTCCCTTTGAGGTAGTATAAGGCGAGCTGGAGGGCAGGAACGTATGGAGTGTATTCCGCTGTGATATATTGTTGTTTGTCTGGAACATGTTGATTGTATCTGTCCGGTAACTATGTATATGTTGTAACTCTGATGTATTAAAGTGTAATTTGACAAGTACAGTTTTCCTTTGTATAACTGTTATTATTTGATATTATATTTTGATCCGCTGCGAATGTGAGAATCTGTGTTTTGGTGTTTCTGTTTCTTCTTCTTATTCTATCTGTTTCTTCTTTTCCATAACTATCTGGAATTTTCATGATCGAAATTTCCGGGTCGTTACATTTGGTATCAGAGCCGAAGGTTAAGCGAGAACCTTGGCTTTGGTGGGTTTACTCATTAAGGATAGGGTCAATAGTACCCTAAATTGAGTTGAGAGTATTATATATGAGAGCATACTTGTTATTTTCTTATATAAAGATTTTAAAATGGTTTTAAAAATAAATGATTTTTTATATAAGTCTATCTTTTGATATATATAGAAATAATTTTTCTAATTATTAAATATATTAAAGAAATAGGTTGTTGAATCATTTGAATTAAATAAAATAATGAGAATTAAGTTGTAATAGTAATACAACCAAATTGAAATTGAATGAAGATAAGTTTGAAATGGATCCAAACTGAAATTCAAATCCTGAATTTGTAGAAGTGTTTTCAGAATAAAGATAATAATGAATTGGTTTTCAGATATGATAATCTTGGTTATTATCATAAATGGTTGTTGTGTTTAATAATGAAATGTTGTTAATGATTAAGCAAAATGAAATGTTTTAGGGAAGTAAACTTTTAGGTGAGTATGACTTATAAATTGGAATTGAAGATAATTTAAAATTGTGAAGTTTTAAATCTAAATCCAGAAAACTTGAAATTGTTTTAAAGAAATTTGTTTTGAATTAAAACCAAAGGTGGTTTAAAAATTTAAGGTATAACTTGGTGTGTAAAGGAAATAAATATGTATAAATGAGGATATACATAATATCAAAGATGATTTGAAATAAACTCTAAGTGTTGAGTTTTAAATTTTTCCTTGGAATGTGATATGAAAACCCAAAGTGATAAGTTTTTGAACTTATAAGTAGGAAGATTATTAATATAAAGTTTAAAATTTGAAATGGGAATTCAAATTGGGTAAAGTTGACTGGATTAAATTGAATTTAACTTAAGGAAAGTTAAATGAGTTTAGAATGAACAACTTGAATTGGAAATTTCAAGATGAAATTGAAATTTAACTTGGGAAGTTAAATGGTTGATTTTAAATGGGAGTTATGAGTGATCTCAAAATGGGGTTGAGATCTGGAAATTGAAAATGGATGCTATTAATTGGTGTTTAGATAAATTAGGATGTTTATTAATCATGATATCATTCTATTGTTATAAATAATCTATGAAACTGAGAATTGGTTTTGAAGTTAGAAATGGATAATAAATTAGAATCTGAAGATTAAATTGTTTGTGAATTCTTATTTGAACTTTGTAATAAGTTAAGTAAAGATAATTATAAAATGGAATTTTGGAATTTGGATTCAGAATTAAATGGTTTAAAGATTTAAGTTGTTAAATTAAAAATAAAGGTTGATTTGATTTAAAAGTAAGGGTTAATTTGACTTAAGGGATTAAATCAACATTTAAATTTTTTTAACTCGAATTTATATAATTCGAGATGGTTTAAAGTTGAGTTTTGAATAGAATTAGTTCAAATTGAATTTGATTTGAATTAACTAGAATTGTGATTGAAGATGGATAAGCATAAGTTTAAATGGAAATTTTGAATTGAAATAATTTGAAGTGAAATTGAAGTTGAATAAGTTTAAAATTCAAATGGGAAATGATTTGAATGTGGGATAGAAATTGAGGTTAATTTAATTTGAATTGAAATTGAATCAATTTAAATGGAAGTGGAAATTGGAAATTGATTGGTAATGGGGATTGGAAAGTTAGACAGTTTGGCTCTAGACTATTTTCAAACTAATTTGGTTTAATATAAACCTATTTTTCCAAGCTACTTAATATACAATCTTTCTTTTTAAAGCCAAACTATTTTATACTTATTTTACAATTATTTTTGGAACAAATTACTATTTTTCAACTATTTTATAACTAATTCCTATTTTACAACTATTTTACAATTACCAAAATATTCTATAACTATTTAACTATTTTCCAACTATTTTACAATTACTTAACTATTTTACAGCTATTTTACAAACTAATAATTATTTTTCAACTACTTATCTATTTTTAATTTTTAAGCTATTTTCTAAATTTAAGCTGGATAGAGTTTAAATTGTCTATAATTGAATACCAATTGAGATAAGAATTGAAGTGTTAACCCAAATGGAAATTGGGAGCAATTGTGAATAAGTGAATGAAAATCAAGATGAATGTGAATAGAAAAGGAGGATTGATTTAACTAATAATCAATGAAGATATATACGTAGGATGTATGTATGTTATTCTATTTGCATAGTGATTTGATCTAGATTCGAGCACAGAATTTCGAGATAGTATATCGATCCGAGTTGGGATTTTTCACTCGATTTTAGATGGCGAACCTGGATATGGATTTTTGATTGGTTCTGGAAATTCTCTATCATAGTTATGACTATGCAAGGAGAATGACGGTTTTTGATCAAGAAACCAGATCTGGGTCCGCACTAGGAAGTCGGGTGGACGATACTAGTTCGGAAGTGAAATTGTGTGATCGAGTGAGCGATCAGATTGATATAGCGTACGGATGATATGTTTACATTGTACGAGTTTGAATGAAATTGATATTGGAAATGTGTGGATAAGAAATATAAAATGGTTTTTGGAATGAAAAGTATATTTGTGAAATATATGATGAAATAATGTAGAAATTAGATATTTCTATGATAAAAAATTTACTTTATGGAAGTAAGTAATATGGTAAGTGACTTTATATAGTAATCATGCTTGAATATTGATTTGGTATAAACAAAGTTATATATATAATTGATAAACTCCCCATGTTGAATCTATAGCCAGAAGAAAAGGGTTTTTGAAAGTATTTGAAGTATAAAAAGGGAATTTATTCAAGTTTGAAGTGATCCAAAGATTTTTAAAGGTTATATATATATATAAAGGATCTTATGAGAATGATTTTGAGAAAAGGTTTTTGGAACTTATGGATTTGGAAAGGCTTTTGATTTTTGGGAAAAATCAATTTTTTGAAATTTGGAAAGCCTAGTATGAGAATTTTCGATTTTGGGATAATCAATTTTGTGTAAAGGAGATTTATATGTGATTCATACAAAGGGTATGATTTGAAAGATAATATAAGTGTATAATATAAAGTGTTTTGAGATTGGCTCTGGGGAAAAAGGCGCTCCTATGAAATGAACTTCTCAGGAGTGCCACGGCGTGGTACTGCCTTGAACACTAAGGGGGGATTCTAAAGTTGATCCTGTGAGGAAGTCCGGACAAATAGAAGTTCCTGAGGATTATTTGGGTAGCGAAAGTCGAGGGCGCTGATGCCTACAGAGGCATTTGGGTTATGTTGTGATGACAGTGTAACTCGATGTCGTTGCGATCTACTGTGGACCATAGCGAAAATCGTGCGGAGGTGAGTGTCAACGGTCTACGTTTGATTTTGCCGGGAAGGCAACGTAACATCGGTAGACTGCGATCTATGGTCAAGTGGAGTGGAGAAGTTTCATATTTTGGCTGCGGAATTCGAGGGCGCTGATGCCTATAGTTACATGGGTTTTTGTCGTGATGGCAACGTAACCCCAAGTGTAGCTGCGATCTGTAGCGGGTTCCAAGGTGTAATCGAGGGGCGCGGAGGCCTACAGTTATCTATGGATTTTGTCGGGACGGCAACGTAACCATCGGGTTAACTGCGACCATGGATGGGGGTGATGATTTCCAGAGCATTCTCACCAAAGATATTCCCTTTATTTTCAAATTTGTTTTCTATATTTCAAAAAAAAACTTATTTTTCAAATATTTTCATTGGGTGTGGAAAACGAGTTTACCAAGTACTTATAGATTTTCAGTCTTACGCCTGATCAACGTACGACCGAATTTCTGTGAGAACAAGGATGGACTTGTTGAAACATCGAGTTATAAAATTATAAAAACTATTTTATAATATTATATAGATTTTAAAAGTGTTTTAAAGATGATCAAAGAATAATTTATCTGATTTTAAGTATTGAATAAATTCTGGCTTCATTTCTTTTCGAGGACGAAAAGATTCAAAGGGGGGGAGGAATGTGATAACCCGGATTTTTAGGCAAACTTATTATTTTCAAACAAATTAAATTATGTGTTTTCTTGCAATATATATATATATATATGAGTTGATTTTAAACTGAATTTAAAATTTGAGGTTTGAAATTCAAAAGATAAATATCTTAAAATAAATTGGATATAAAATATATTCACTACGCCATAAATGGCCTTCTGCCACACAAAAAAATGTTGGGTCAGGCCCAAAAAATGTTGCCATAGGTCTATGGCAACACTTTTCGGGTGATGCAATTTTTGTCGTTGCCTTAGACCTCAAAGGCAACATTTTGACTATCTAAGGCAACATAAGTAATATTGTTGCAATAGAACCCTATTTGGGTCTATAGCAACACCCATAGGTATCTGTAGCAAGATTCCATAAATGTTGCTATAGATATTAACTTTCTAAAGTTGTGGGGCCCACAATGTAGAGCATATTTGATTTTTTAATAGAAATAAATATTTATTTAATAAAATGCTATTGCATAGAATTTGATATTCAAACAGTAATTTATTTAAATAAATATTTTATTTCAACATTTGAAATAGTACAAATTCCTGACTCCACTATTTTACAATTCAATGATATATAACACTGATATTCACGTATATAGATATTCCTCACTACATCACTCAGTTCACTCATTACATATGCATCCATGGTCACATGTATGTACAATTTTGATGTGTAGAATCGGCCATAATTGAGTCAATAGAACTATATTTGCTGATCATTGGTCCATCGCTCTCATTAATTTCTTTGATAAGTTTATCCAGATACTCTTTGTCTGCATCTATATAATCATCACATGTACTATCATCGGCTACAGTCGGGTCCATATATCGAAACTGATCACAGCTATTGGAGTTTGTATTGCTGATTGATGATCCATGATCGCTCTTGTCTATCGATATCTGATGGCGTAAATTCTTTCTAACTGCCTGCAAATGACTGTTGACTTGCTCATATTTTAAGTCAGGATCCTTCATTATGTCAATATGTTTGTGGGTGTACATGTAGCCTCTGCATAACATCAAAATTATGTATCAGAATATATTTCATGCATTATTATGTAAAACAAATCAAAGGATATATATTTACTACTTTGACTGATTAGATAATAAAATCTTACTTTCAAGGCCACCCAATTCCTCCACTGCTTCATTGAATTTAGCTTCTTTTTCTATCGACCATAATCATCTCAACCTTTTTAGAGGGCGAGGAGGAATATGACACTCAGTAATATTAGATCCATTCGATTCTGTTGTAATATTTGAAGGTGAACTAATGGCTTGAGATGGATTTGCTGCAGATAAACAGTTTGGCTCATATGCTCTTTGTTTACCCCTTTCTTTTTGCATTTTTATAAATGAAATATTTTGTCAGTGCATGAAAAACCATTTGAAAATGTTAGCTTGCTAGACATGTAATATTCAAGCACGTATATTATCTTCTTGAATTATTTTGACCTAAATAACATATATAACATATACCTGAATGTGACTATTAACCATGTTGTAGGTCAGTTCAGGGCATTCCGACTTTAACAGTTCAAGTACAATGTTAGGCTTGGCATCTGCATAAAATTCAGAAGAGAAAACATCAATATAATTTGATCGCTTCATATGCATATGTTTAAAGAGAAAATAAACAGTAAGCATACTCCAAATTCCTCCTAGCCTCCTAGGTCATTAACTGCATGTAGGGCATTCCTCCTAGGTCAATTATGGTCGAAGGCGAGCCGAGTAGCGGGTCCGGGCATATGCCTTCTACTTGCATTGCTTTCTACTCCTTTAATTCCTATCCTCCATCTCCTCGCCTAAATCTACTTGAATACCCTACGGCCACACCAAAACTCTACTGCAAACTCTTTTCAATTTCCAATCACCACATTAGCTTCTCTCCTTAACCAATACACAACAGCACTCTACCATTGTCAATACAAACAATCTCCAAAGCCTCACAGTTGCATGCTCCTCCATCCCCCTGTTTCACCAACATTACTTCTTCAAACAAGCAAAACAACAACTCACTATCAAAAAACTGCAATTGCAACCACCCTTCACCATATTACAACTTTCCCAAACTTCCCAAATTTCACCAACCTTCAATACTCTATAAACACCAGAACACTCACCATCATTCAATCCACACTTCGTCAACATCCCACAAATATCCTAAAACCTACCACCTCTTACAACTTACCTTTAATCCTCCACTTTCACACTCTTGCAATATCAAACTCCAAACTTCGTCTACATCTCTCTGCCAACATTCAGGCATCACACTGCCAACTGAAACTCCTCTGCATCACCTACTTCCACCATCACTTCCATAACTTACCAAACCAACCAACCTTCAACCAATACAACTACATCCAGATTTTATGGTGAACCAACCAACCTTAATGCTTGGATGAGATCACTCTGCACTCAGTCCGAGTTATGAACTTGCAATGGAGGCACAGGGCATCCACAAGCAGTAGATACCCAGCCAGATTCTGAAACATTAACAAGTTCCAAAGGAGCATTTGCACAAACATATGGGGGGCGTACTACCTTATTGAAATTACCAGTACCATTCCCATGCTTATCCTTAATAATGTCATCATCTTGCAATCTATTACCATTAGCACATAAGTTTTCAACAAATAAATCATAATTTTCCGAACATCACACCAAAGGCCTTCAGGACCAAGTGAAGCAACCACAATCATAGGGGAAAGTAAGAAGAGATCAGCCTGGGATGTACCTGATATAGGAGCCGTGGACGGATTAATTGTTGCGAGAATGACAGCTAAATCTCGAAGAACATTCGAAGGATCAACTAACGGATTAACAAAAATCACAAGAACCACTGTCGCGTAGCTTCGCCTAAACCCAAATACGTCATCCAATCACAACCCTGACAACTTAAATACGAATTTCAATTTGGGACTTCGATTTGCTGATTTGGTTCGATTGAGGAATCAATCTAATTATTTGGTTTCTGATTTTGCATTTTGAGTCTGCATTTTTAATTTGATTTTGCGTTTCATCGGAGAGAAAAAGTGGAGAAGTCGATAATTTACCCAGAAAACTGAAAGGGGGATCGGCAGGAAAACGAAAATTTAGGACAAATTGCAGTGGTGATCCGTTTTAACAATCGGATTAAATGTGGATCATTGGATCGTATTCATGCGGATTGCTAATTTTATTAATTTTTTAATTTGAATACATCTATAGCTACTGCAACATCTTGATGATACCCATGCTAACACCTTGAAGCGAGTGTTGCAATAGACAAAAATCAGCATACCTATCGTTACATTATAGCTAGCAACACCTTGTAATTTCGTTGCAATAGGCCATCTATGGCGTAGTGATTGTATATGATTTTTATTAGTATATGATTTGTTTTATATTATTTTCTTAAAAGGATTATATTAATATAAATTAAGAAAATGTATTTACTTAATAGAAAATAATATATAAGTTTTATAAAAATCGTTTAAAAATTTATTAATTCATGGAAATTACACATGTAAGTTAAATGTTTATAATTTAACAAATGTAGGATGATAAACTAATGTAAATGACAAATGTCAGACTATTAAACAAGTGTCACCTTTTAATTTTATTTTCTTTTATTTTTTAAATCATAAAATCAAGTTATAAATATATCTCTACATTACCTTCTCTATTTCTTTCCTATTTTCATTTCCAAACTTAGAAATCAAAAATTTGTTAACATACTAACCTGAGAAAATCAAAACAAAAACCTGTTGTAACAACCCGCATATCTATCGATTTTATATTTTTATATTTTATCGTTAGTCGGATGTTAGTCCGAAAAGCTACTTTTTGCATACGGTCAAATTAGGACTCGAGACCACCCCCATTGAGTTCAAAATGACGTTTGCGATCTTTTTGAGTGTAAACTTCGATATGTTTGGAGATAGTGAAATTTTCGTCACTTTTCCACTTGTGACTTTGGTTGGGACTGCACCTTCTTAACTCAGCCCAACCCCCTCTTCTCTTCATCACTTCATCAAACACTTCAAGCTTCTTCAAAAATGGTGGGGGGAAAGAGAAATTAAAATTCCAAGCTCGAGATCTTTAGTAAATTCAACATCAAACTCCGAATTCAAGGTGAAGAACATAGATTCAAGCTAGGGGTTGATTCTTGCTTCGTTCTTAAGCTCTCCAACATCAATTTCGTGGAAAAGGTGAGACTTTTGATCTCACATCTTGCCTATGATTGTCATTGGACTGTTGGGAATGATTCCCTATCACTTTTACATGCACATTGGCATTTGGTTTGGATTGGATTGGCAAAAAGCTCCACTTTTTAGCGTTTTTGGTGAATTTCCAGCCTTAAGTCGTTCTGCCTAGGTTAGGTCGTCCAGGCTGCTAGCTCGCGCGTTGAAAAGTCACCACTATCTTAAGTCCTAGGTCGTTGCCGACCTATAACCCCCAGGCGAAATGTAAGGTCTTCGCTCTTAAGTCGTAGGTCGTTTCCGACCTAAAATCCCCAGGCAAAACGTTAGGTCGTTGCCGACCTAAAATTCCAAGGCAAACCACTAAGTCGCTCGAATTTTGTTAAGTCTTAAGTCGTTGCCGACCTAAAATCCCCAGGCAAAACGTTAGGTCGTTGCCGACCTATAATTTCCAGGCAAAACGTTAGGTCGTTGCCGACCTATAATCCCCCAGGCAAACTTTAGGTCGCTCGCACTGGCTTATCTCGTAGGTCGTCTCCGACCTAAGCTTCTTTTCCATAAGTCGTTCGCGAGTCAAGTGTTAGGTCGTCTCCGACCTAACGCCCTCGTCACCTTAGGTCGTAGCTCGTAAGTCGCTCGACCCTGCTAAGTCTTTAAGTCGGTCGAGTTAGGTCGGCCAGTATATCTCGTAAGTCGTCTTCGACTTACCTTCCAGTTAAGTCGTTCGACCCTCTGGGTCGTTCGAGTTAGGTCGTTGGACCATTTATCTTAGGTCGCTCGTCTACTAAGTCGGCCTAGTTTACCTCGTAGGTTGTCTCCGACCTAAGCCCCACTAAGTCGCAAATTGTTAAGTCGGCTGTCCTTAGGTCGCTCGACTCCACTAAGTCGTAGGTCGCCTCCGACCTTACCCTTAGGTCGTATGACCTACTTTTCCTTAGGTCGCTTGACCAGCTTGGCTTCACTAAGTCATACCGTATTACTCTGCGTAGGCAATCATATCTGAAAAGCATTCATCAGAACTTCCACTTTGATGCATTTTGAGCTGATTTCCTTGGATTTTATTCACGTCTCCGAATGTGAATTTTTGTGATAGATTGTTCCAACAATCGTTTTATGACTTGTCACTTTAAAGATATGAAGGTTTTAATACTAGTAGTAAATATCAAAACTCTTTCATCAAATCGATTTCAACACTATTTTTAATATCAAAAGTTCGTTTTCTCAAACCGATTTTCAATCTACTAATATATATAAGCCTTTACTTCACTCGAATGAGAAATTGACTTAAACGACTTAGTAAAACGAGTGGTATGAAACGCTTGCGTTCACTTCGTCGGTTAGCTCTTGGACTTGTTCGATTGAACCCTTTTCGTGACAATTTCCTAGTGAAGATTTACAGCTTGTTCGTAAATATTTAAGTTAAGCAAGTGGTTATGGGACATGAAGCTAAACTCATATATTTACTAGCTTGGTGTGATTGACACTCCTCGCTGATCATGATGATCATTTTATGATTTAGACTAGCAATTGTGCGATGTCTCTTTGTTTGCAAGGTAAGACTAGACCGCAGTAGTGTGATTCCGACTCACACACATATCTTTGTCCGCAAGGTTAGTCTAGGCCGCAGTAGTGTGATTCCGACTCACACATATCTTTTTATTTGCGAGGTTAGGCTAGACACCACTTGTGTGATTCCATTCACACATACCTTTTTGCTTTTTGGTTAGCCTAGGCCTCAATCAGTGTGATTCCGACTCACACATATGGGGTAGCTCCCCATGGTCTTCGGACCATCATGTGATAGGCCTCTTTCTCTTTTTTATGATTTATGGATTTCTTGTTTGATTTCTGGATTTTTATGTCATTGACTTGTTATGAGTACAAGTTTAGGGTATGATGCCCTCTTTGGATCTTTGAGAAGATTCTCGTGATATTGATCATTTCTCATCGGTTGATCTCCTGTTGATCATCATTTTCATACTTATAGTAGTATGTCAGTATGGATATTCTATGTTTATGCCATGTCTTTTATTATATATCATGTCATCTGATATTTATAGTTAGACTGATCCGTTTATTATTTTCTTAAACAATACTCGGGTCAGACCGAGATGTTACAGGTGCTTCTGCTTGACTTCCTTTCGGGATTTGCTACTCTGACTTTTGGCTGACTATTTAGTTTAGCAGTTTTTGTTGTATACACTTGAGATATGGACTCATAGTTGTATTCTTTTTGTATAGCACATGTTGCTATTCTTTTGTATTATTGTGGAACTTTTTGACCACTACTCTGATGTACACTTTCATGTGTTAGTTATATATTCATATCTTCTTCCGCCTTTGTGATATGGATGTCTGTGACTGCTTTGTGTTATGTTTATCTCTATGTTTGTTTCCGAAGATTATTTTATAGCCACCGTGTGATAATCAATTACATGGATGGTCGCTCCTCAATAGCCTTATTCTCCGTGCTAGTTGACAGCACTACATCGTAGTGTCCTTGGCTAGCGTGGGTATTGAGGTGGGGCGTCACACCTGTAATCAGTCCAAACCAGAAATCAAAGGGCTGTGAACAAACTCAAACCTGGAAATTTAATCAAGCAACAACTCTTCAACTTGAATCATTAAAGCTTCAGGTTCAACTCAAGCATTTTAATCACAGATCAG
The DNA here is from genome assembly GCA_030737815.1 of Allium fistulosum. Lineage (NCBI taxonomy): Eukaryota > Viridiplantae > Streptophyta > Magnoliopsida > Asparagales > Amaryllidaceae > Allium > Allium fistulosum. Next base: position 1,535,114,339 of record CM060902.1, read on the forward strand.
AAATCAAACTTTTGTTTCAACATAAGATCAAACATCAAGCTCCAAGAATGAACTGTCCTCTGTTCTTCAAATAAGTTTAGTAAACAAACTGTTATTTTAAAGGTTTTAAATCTGTTTAACACTTAATGCATGCAGTAAACTTGAGTATTAAATTAGTGATAATAGTTTGCATGTTGATTTAATGATTATATGTGTATATGTATATGGATATCTCTGTGGGTATAACAGTGTTCACTCTGATCTTGAATGTCTGGATGCTAATATAATTCTAAAATCATCTGTTCTTGCTCTGGTCAGTTTTAGGTTAAGTTGTTTAAACAAAATTTGTTTAAAATAACAAGGTTTAAATTTTTAAATATATAAAGTAAGAATTGAAGACAGTATCAACCTAGAAATATACATTATAATAAAAAATTTGATTGTATTAAAATTCCAACCTAAATAAATTGAATATTTATGTCTATAATCTGATGTGTCTATGAAAACTAGGATTTTTAAAATAAAAATCATAATTTTTAGTTGAGTTTTGGATGTGCATTTCTAAGATGATCAGGAAATGGGTTTTGGGCTATTTCTGGTGGCCGGAGGACTCGGGGTGGCTGGGGTTTTTGTCGAAGCTAGCATGGCGATCGGGGATGTCAGGAAAAATGTCTGGAGGGAGGATTGGTCATTGTGGCGACGACGATTGGTCGAACTAGGGTATTAGGTGGGTTCGAAGTCGAGGTCGGAAAATTGGTTGCTGCTCTGTCGTCGGAGCATCGGAGGAGGCCGGTCGTGGGGGAATCAAGGCAGAGGATCGTGGCGATGCTTCAGACGGGGAATGGTGATCTTTGATGGTCGGCGTCGCCTAGACGAGATGATCTTTTGGTCGAAATGTTTGTTCCTGTGGGTTCAAACTCGTTGTATTTCGATTTCGAGTTTGTATTGGTGAATAAGTTGTTGAGATCGGATAGGGAGACGATCGATGACTTGGCGATGATGATCGTGGGCGCCGGAGTGTCGTCGGCGGTAGGTGCACGTGCACCAGTTTCTTGTGCACTGGAGTTTGGGTGTGGGAACGAGGAAGATTTCCTCGGGTCGAAGCTCGGGGGAAAGGATGTTGGGCTCTGGTATCGTTTCGGGTCGTGAGTGTTTTATCATTTCAGTTTTTAAATTTAAAACTAAGTTTAAAAAAAAATTGAAGGAAGAAGCAAATCTCGGGGCAGTACTCGAGTGGGTATCGGGTTTAACCCGAAGCAGAAGTTTAAGCAAAATTTAAACATGTTTTTAAAAGTTTTTGAAAAGCAAAGTTTTTTTGAAAATTTAAATGGATTTAGTTTTAAACTTTTCTTAAATAAATTTCTTTTCTATATATAAATATTTTTTTTAACATTGATTAGGAGGTTATATGATTTGTTTAACTTATATTTGTTGAGTAAATCTTTAAGTTATTTCAAACTTAATTTTTAAAATATAATTAAGTGTTAATTAAAGGGATAAATGTTTTAAAAATATGTGATAAGTAATTAATAAAGGGAATGTTTTATCTTATAATTAATTAAGGTTTTTGATAATTAATGAAGTAACTAAAGAGTCATTAATAAATTAATTAATAATGATTAAGGATTAATTAATTTGTAATTAAGGGTTATTAATTAGATAATTAGAAATTAATTAATTAATGATTAGAGATTAATTAATTAAGAAATTAAGTTGTAATCAAGCATTAATTAATTAAGTAATTAGAGATTAATCAATTGGTAATTAAGGATTGATTTACTATTAATTAAGAATTGATTAATTTTTAATTAAGTTTTATTAATTAATAATTAAGGTTTATTAATTAATGATTAAGGGATAACTAAATAGGTAATTAAAGACTAATTAATTGATTTATAAGGTAATTAAGGAATGATAAATAAATTAAATGGTTCGTAATTAATGAATGATTGATTAAGCAGGGTTAAGTAATAAATTCTTAAGTAATTAATTTAATTGAAGTTAATTAAATTAATTATAGTATGGATTAATAATCCCTGTTTATGGATGATTGTTTGAGTAGAATGTCTGGATTGATTGATATCTATTAAATGATTTATCTGTGATGAATGCTGTGTGAATTCAAAGTATTGAATTAAACCTTTAACAACTTGACCTTTTAAATGACGTTGGATTTCGAAGAGACCGGGATCGGGTTTGCTATATTACAGCATGATAGGGGGTTCTCACTTCGTGTTTGGTGGCGAACGGGAGACTCTTACCCCTACATGTCCCTTTCAGGTAGTATAAGGCGAGCTGGAGGGCAGGAACGTATGGAGTGTATTCCGCTGTGATATATTGTAGTTTGTTTGGAACATGTTGATTGTATCTGTCCGGTGACTGTGTATATGTTGTAACTCTGATGTATTAAAGTGTAATTTGACAAGTACAATTTTCCTTTGTATAACTGTTATTATTTGATATTATATTTTGATCCGCTGCAAATGTGAGAATATGTGTTTTTGGTGTTTCTGTTTCTTCTTCTTCTTCTATCTCTTTCTTCTTTTATCTCTTTCTTCTTTTCCCTAACTATCTGGAATTTTCATGATCGAAATTGCCGGGTCGTTACAAATGATCTTCAAATAAAAGAATTTGGGGAAAAGGATAGCTTCGGAACCATCTCTTTCGAAAGCATAGGAAAGGCAGCTTCAAATTTTACAAGGGCGAAAGCTTCACTTTCGAAAGCATTGGCTTAAAGTTATAAAAAAGCAACTTTTAACTAATTCGAAAGGCATGAATGTGGCGGCTAGGTTTCGAATAGGTTCAAACTACCCATTTGAAAGCTCCTTTTAAAACTACATATGTCGCAACTCATTCGAAAGCTCCTTTTAAAACAAAAGCAAGCGGCAATTCATTCGAAAGCTATTTAAAAGTAATTTCGGCGCCTTCGAAAGCATCTTTTAAATGCAAAGGCAAGTAATATATTGAAAGCTTATAAAAATGACCTCTACCCCTTCGAAAGCTTGCCTTCGACACTGTCCCTTCTGCTTTTCTCCAATCCACTACGTATCAATGGCTTGATACCATGTGTATTGGTTTCGAATGGGTTTATAAGCAGAAGCATGGTGACGAAAGGTAGCAATTGGAAGTGGCGAAGTGGTAAATTATGTCAAAACTGATTTTTTTTGCCTTACAAAGTAACTTCTTTTCATCTAACTTGCCAATTGGTCAAAATAAAATTGGTTTCGATTTCTTTGTCTAAAATCCTTTTTCCAAAAAGGCTGCCAAACTCAATCATCTAAAATTGAAATTATGTTAACAAATAAGCCATTCCCTTCCATATAACATTTAAACGTTTAAGTCCTTGAACTTAAATAATTTAATAACCATATTAAAACACTTAGGAAAAATCCCCAAAAATCATCATAATTCACTTTTAATATGTTTTCTAACATATAAAAATTTCCGACCTGAAGTCCTTTATATAATTGCCGTGATTAATTTTAAACCCAAATTATCCATTTCTTCCATTCAAAATTCATAATAAATTATCCATAGCTTGGAATATTATGAAAATTTAAACTCATCTCCAAAATAATGTATTACATAACATATTCAATCATTATGGCATTTGAACCCATTTATATGATTTTAACCTTAAAATCGAATTATACATTTACATAAAGATCCGTGTTTAAATCAAACATGGCATATAATCAAAGCATATCATCATTCAATCCATTCAAACGGTTTTAAAAACTTAAACCCGAAATTAAAATTTTCAAATAAACATATATGAGATGGATTGATCAAATACTAATCATAGCAATCATCTGTAACATTTCCCTTGAGTGTGATATAAACTATGACTAAGTAATAGGAATGCGAGGTCAGTCAAAAGCATAGGGAAGTCTGCCCAGCTAATTTAACCACCCATAGTGTGACTTTGGGGCTGATGTGAGTCATCGCCTATCATAAGTGTTACTACTACTATTGTTATCGAGAAGGTCCTGCATGACATTCAACCTTGACGTCGTTAGAAACAGCGATGTCAATGATGCGGCAAAGGTTGTTGCTATCATTGTCATCATCAAGGAAGCCTTATACATCAGCTAGCCTCGACATAATTAACACGATGAAGATATCAATAAGCACAGTCAGAAAAGCAACATCGAAACTATTAGACTCGTCGAGGAACACCAAGTCTCTATCTCAGCATCACCACCAATCTACAAACAGTTGGGACTCACCAAGGATCAATACTGCCAAGTCATCGAGCCTAATGGAAAGCACCACATATTTATATGCGTGATGTCGATACCTATCAATATCAATGTCCATAGATAGTGTTTGCATCAAATTCTATCAACAATAGAGCGTAGGCATCGAATATTGTAACTACGAAGAGAATGTCGAGGAAAATGGAATTGTATAGACTTTAATGCGCAACTAATCATGTTGAGGCCGATAAAGTGCTCACCATTGACACCCGATGAAGCTAAAGACGTCAAGATTTATGGACGTCGAGGTTTGCCTCCTGCCAAACTCTATAAATAGTGATCTAGAGTCTTTATAGAAGGGGTCGAATTCTTCTTGCCTCATTTCTCACTCATGTAAATTTAGAAAACCCTAGATTGTAATATCGACATTGCTGTACTCATATTGGTTCATTCAATTAACAAGAAGATAGTCAGATTAGCTTGATTTGAGTAACGATCTACACATTTATATAATGTATCGAGTTTTATCTAAACTCATAGCTCGATATCATTGTGCGTGTTAACATAAACCTCGCCGATTTCGCAATTGATTAGCAAATTTCAACTAGTTTATATAAGCTACATAGTGAATACTTTCTCCCCTAATATACCAAGGACCTCAATATCAAAGCTAAAGCTCAACAATAATAAACATACAAACTCGATGACTATGACAACTTCGCATATAACCTCAATGATGTTTGTTAGCCTTGATAAGGTCTTTCACCAAGACAAGTCCCTATATTCTTCATCATTTTTGGATGTTAGCGAATTTTATCATTAACATTTTGGCACTAGAAGGAGGGCTTGAACCGCTGATCTCTTACAATACTCTCCACAAACTCATTACATAGAGCTCTTTTGTTTTGCTTAAGATGGTAAGGGCCAGAAGCAATAATGACACCCCAAATGAAGAAGCGGCATCACAAGCAACTTTGGAAGATAATATCGTCCCGAACTTCAATTTTGAAAGTGTGGAATCTAAACAACCTTCAACCCTAACTAGATTTGCAAGCAATGGGACTAAAGTCCGGAATCTACTACAACAAGTGATAGCTATGTGAGAACTTCTTGAAGGAACTCCTTTTCAAGGATCTTTAAAGATAAAGGAACCTATGGAAGGAGGAGATGAATCGCAATCTCCAACTATGATCCAAAATGAAAAGCAAAACGAAAACCGAGAAAGTCAAGCTAAAAGGCCCCTTGAGCAACCAAATGGTTCAATCCAAAGTGATAATAGATATTACTACGATGATGAAACCGACCATAAGGACATTCTCAATCAAATAGTAAAGGATATACTCCTTGGCCTGGTGAAAAATGGTAACCTTTGAAAGGCTCCTCTTTTAGAAGAAATAATGGCTATTAGAATTTCTTCTCACATTGAAATTCCCCCACTAAAGTAAGATGGAACCACTAAATCCGAAGATCATCTTTTAGCTTTTGAAACTTGAACGGATTTGTGTAATGCTTTAGGGGCAATTCGTTGCAAACTCTTTCTAGTAAATTTTCAAGGAACAACTATCAAATGGTACTTGAATTACCAAGAGAAAACTATCCATTATTGGGAATAATTCTCTTATGAATTCATGACACAATTTTATATATTCAAAGACCTAACTATGGATTTTAGCCTATTAGCTATTATCAAGCAAAGGCTAGGACAATCGCTTGGCGAGTACTTGAAGAGATTTAATATAGAAGCATTAAAAGTAGAAAATGCTACTGACATAGAAAAGCTTATGACAATTCATTTAGGATTGATCGAGCAAACTCATTTCTAGGAGGAACTTTATTATCATGGATGTAAAGATCTACAGTACTTCTATTCTCAAGTTGAAAATATTATTCAGATGGGGGAGAGGTATCCCGCAAGAAGGGAATCTCAACAAAATCAAAGAGAAGGAAGGTTCAACTTCGAACATCCTAGTAAAAGACCAAAGGATTGTGAAGATATAAAAAGGGCTTGGAAAAGGATTTCGAATTCCGACTATGCGAACTTAGGCAAGGCACTTTCTCGCATTTTCTCTATAGCAAAAGACGATGAAAGTTTCCCAGTTACTCATAAAATGCGGAGCCATTCTTAGCCCAATAAGGGAGAAGATTATTGCAACTATCACAAGTAAATGGATATAAGACCGATGAATGTCCCATTTTGGCAGAATAATTCAGAATATGATCAAGTCAGGGACTTTAATGGAATTCATTAGAGAAGTTTAAAGGATCTCTTACTCTGAAAAGAATAGTCCAAACACTTGAAATCTATCTTTTTCTACAAGAAGAAAGCAGCTTAGAAACTTCAAATATAAACTCATGTTAAGCTATGAAGCCCTATGATAATCAATGCTATGGATTATCTTTACTTATAGAATTTTTTAAATTTGAATTGTACTTTGATTTATGCTTAAAATTGATCATGTATTAACACAAACTTTGAATGTCTTTACAGGTAAAAACAAAACCAATCCACTGCATTCAAATATTCTGGGATTCTCCATTAAAGCATGACAGATTTCTAGCCATCTCTAAAGGGTGATAGCTCAAATGTCTAGAATAAAGTGGTTCTTTATCTCAAAGTTTGAATCGGTGCAACATGAAGAATTTCTTTCATGGAACTTCAAAGTATCACTAATCCACTATCGCAAACCAGTTTCTAGGGAAAGACTCACAAACAAGGCAGTCCTTTTTCGCTAAGCAAGACCTTCAAAGGAAAAACTATATATATATATATATATATATATATATAAGGGTGAAAGTAAATACACCGACCTTATTTTCAACAAGTTATTTTATTACCAAAAATGAATCTTCTAAACATATTTTCAAGAGAAATTACTTTCGAAAATCAAGAAAGAATATTTTTAATTACCCTACATGTAACGACCCGTGATTTTCGATAATTAAAAATAGTTAATTTAATAAAGTTTTGTGATTTAATGTTGGAAAAAATAAAAATTTGTGATTTAATAAAAAGAATATAATTGGAATGAAATGTAATAGTATTAATTTAAGGTAATTGATAACTACTTTGAATGTAATTCCAATTAATTGAAATGATTAAAAAGTTATAATTATTTATAGTTGTAAATTAATTGTAATAATGTGTGTATTAATTGATAATTGGATTAAAAGAGTAATTGATAATTTAAAATGTTGTATTAATTTATGAAATAATGTGTAATAAATTGTAATTAGATAGAACTAGTATTGTATAAGTTGTTATAACATTTGTTCGTAAATAATAAACTTACAAATGTGATTAAAAGTTAACGGTGACAATTATATACGTTACCTATTTATTTAGTCTGTTCAATTAAATTGGAAATCAAATGAAATTAAATTTAATTAAATATTACGTTAATGGGAATTAAGATGAAATTGGAGAACATTAATGTAATAAGGAATAAACTAATGTTAACTATGACCATAGAGTAACAATTGATTGAATAAAAAGGATTGAAATCAAATTTAATCAATTTATTGAAATTAAATTATAATTAATTGGATTTAATTACAGTTGAAATTGAACATTGTAATTGTAATAATTAACACTGAATTGATATGTAAATTTGTTTTAAATTATTGTAAATGTCTAAGTAATCAAAAATGAAAAAATATGTTAGTTATGAAAAGTGGAATTAAAAAGTGATTTAATCAATTTAATAATAATTTATTCAATTAACGTGAAAATAGCCATTTTGGCCACTGAATCAGATTTTGATGAAACCAGTTTCATCGAATCCGTAATAGTAAATTGTTGTAGGATTTAAATTTTCGTAGCGATCGGACTTGTCGTGTGATCGTACGGACTCGAAACATGCAGAAATCAATTTAATTGAAATCAATTTGAAATAAGCTGATTTTAAAGCTAACTTCTTCATACAATGGAATTAGGACTTGAAACCTGTTCCATTGAGTTTAAAACCATTGAAAACATCTATTTTGATGTATGGGATTGTAACGACCCAGAATTTCTGTCAATTAAAATTCGAATATTTAATTAATTTTAAATATTAATAAGTAGAATTAATAAGTCGAATAATTTATTTTTCGAATATTTGGATTTAATTGGGTAATTAAATTGATAATTTAATAGTTGAAATTCCAGAAATAATTGAAATCTGGATTAAATGCGATTAAAAATGATTTATAAAGTTATATTAAATCATATTGAAGTTATAGTGATGTTATAGAACTTTTAAAATCGAATTTAAAGTTAAATTGTGAAAATTGAATATTTTAATATTAAATCGACTAGTGAAATTAGCCATTTTTCGAACAGTCTCAGAATTGGGCGAAACTAGTTCCATTGGATCCGTAATAGTTTGTTATTACTAGATTTCAATTTTCGTAGTAATCGGAGTTGATGTTTGACCGTGGCAGCTCGAAACGCATCGAAATTGTTTTAATATTAATTTGGCGAGTTAAAATAGTCATTTTTCAAAAAGTCTCGGATTTCGACGAAACAAGTTTCATCGGATCCGTAATGTGAAGTTATTGTATGGTTTCAAATTTCGTGTCAATCAGATGTACCGTTTGTCCGAGGCAAGCCAAAACGCATCGAAATCGGTTTGAATCGGTTTAATTTAAATTTGATCGTTTAATTCCATAACTCGCACAGATGACCGAATTATCTCCCGAAACATGTTCCATTGTGTCCGGAACATGGGGTAAACCTTAGAAACGTCATCCGGCATGCTTCGTTTGGAGTTCAAAAATTTCTGGATGAATAGTGATTTGACAATTTTCTATAAAAGGACGATTTTATTCTCATTTGCAAACAAGAAAACAAACCCTAGGGTTTCTGAAGCCAGCCACCACCTTATATTCAATGGCTGAGAATACACAATCTTCTCCTCCTCTTTTCTTCAAATCCACAAACATTTAGAGAAAGTTGTCAACTACAAAGTTGTAGATAACGATGAGATCTTCCACTTCAACGGTCATGATCGGAATTGGAGCAAACGGGAGGCTGCTAGAGGGTCGCGTTTGGGCTGCCTTTGGGCATGAATTCCCAGGCCTAGATGTGGCCGAGCTTCAAGTGGTGGCGCGTGTAGGTAGAGCTCGAGTAGGGCTTCAATTTGGCACCATCTGATCGGAGGCTAGACGTCGTATGGAGGTTGTGAAATTATAGCAAGAGAGGCGGCTATGGGTGTGTTGAACGTGTTCTTCACGTTGGAGAAGAAGGCAAGGGTAGCGGCCATGATTTTGCAATAGGAAATGGACGGCCCAAATCTGATGGGTTTGAAAATTGTAAAGAAATTGTAACTTTATATAATATATAATTCGTGTAATCTTTAAAACGCGATAACTTATTCATACCAGGTCGAAAACGCACGAAACTTTTTGCATTGGAATCGTATTGACGAGCACTACGCTATGGAACTGGATTGGAGTCATTTGGAGCTAGTTTGAATTTTGGGTAAAATTAAACGCTCGTTTAATTTTATTCGAAATAAACGCTGAAACTGAATTGAAATCAAGGTGAGAACTTCTCACTCAATCGAAATTGTTCGATGTAAATTTTAAATAGTTAGATTTAAAATTGTTGATTGTATGCCTGGATGATAAATTATTATCTATTGATTGAAATAGACATTATACGCTGTTATTAAGCGGAGGTTATTTATTAAAAACATATACCGCGAATATTCCAATGTTTAATGGAATTGGTATTATATATGTATATAGCAATATATATATTGGAATATGTATATATTGGAGTTGTTGATTTCCCGCATTGTATAGCGGATGAGACCCTATTGTGCCGCATAATAGCGGATAATATTTATAAATCCTATATACCGCGATAATTTCACATTGAAGTGAAATTGGTATTGTGCTAATATCTGTGGATGCAGGGAAACAGGTTGGAGGGATCCAACTGGATTCCTCAAACATTTGAATTTATTTCAATGTTGTGTGTTGATTTATTTATAATCGACGTGTGATTATTATTTATAATCGGTGAATGATTATATCTGTGATTGAATTTGTTGAAGGCTATAGTCTAGCCGAATATATTTTTGGTATCGTTGGATACCAGAAATGAATGAAATTTGATTTTCAAAAATAAAAATTGAAATTGTAAGTAAATTCTTTTGAAAGAATTGGGTAAATTTAAAAGAAAGGATTTTAAAGTATAAAGTTGATTTTCGAAATCTTATCGAATTATTCTAAAATATGGTAAAGGATTTTTATAAATAGATTTTTGAATAGTATTAATTGAAAGTTGGAAAATTTATTTAAAACGGAATTTTAAATGGTTTGGAAGAGATAAATGAATTTATTTTAAAAGGTGATTGATTTCTAGAAATCAAATTTATAATTGATTTGGTATTTGAAAATAAATCTTTGGGAAATCGATATGAAAATTTATTTGATGATTGAATGAGCAAATTGATTTGTGTTAAAATAAATTTTTTTGAAATTAATTTGTTACGGATTTGGTGTGAAGTAAATTTTGAAATCAATTTGTAATTGATTCGATGTTTGAAATAAATGTTTGGAAAATCAATTTGGGTTTTGAAACAAATTTGGAAATCAATTTGAAAGTTGATTTGGAGTTAAAAATGGATATTTGGAAATTTAATTTCATAATAGAATTTGTAAAGGAAAGGGGAATTTGTTTTAAAAATAAACATTGATTCATTTTTAAGTATGGAAATAAATTTACGGATTTGGAATGTAAATTTGAAATAAATCGATAAGGATTTATTTAATTGGTTTAAATGAACCATTTTGTGATTTGAAATTGGTTTTCAAATGTGAAGTGTGAAAGTATGATTTGAAATTGGTTTTCAAATGTGAAAGTGTGGAAATTATATATCTTGCAAAGATATTTTGAAATTTAATAATTTGGGAAAAATTATTTAAATTGATTGATTGTTGTGAATGTTGTTGATAGTTAAATAACCAACTATCAATAATTGCCTTTGAAATGACACTTGATTTGTTTTTAAAACAAACGCGCACTATTCGGGTTTGCCGGGAAAAGACCTTTGTGTCATATAACCCATTCCGAATTAGTAATACGAAGATATGGATCATATTAAAGACCGGTGTTGAAGACCGGATATTTTCGAAAATGAAAGGACAACCTGTCGAATGTCTCTGCACCGATTTGCTCCGGTATAGAGATTTATATCACTCTATTTGTGATGGGAAGTCCGGACGTGATTAGAAATTATCCGGATTTGCAAGGGCTTCTTTGGAAGTGCCTTCGGTTCCGTTTGATCCTGGAACGGACTTGTATGGATATGTGTCTGACGTTACACTTTGAGATGTAAAGCTGGTTTCTATCAAATACATTTCTGTTGGTGGCGGAGAATTTATTCTCTTAGCTTAACACCCTTCTCTAAGACGTACGAGCTCAGAGGTTATGTAGTTTATGGTTACTAGTGATACATTCCCAATTTGGTAATGTGGCACACGAAGTGCTGTTGATCATTGGTTGATCAAAGCGTTGCTTTGTGAAAAAGCGTGGCTTTGTGAAAAAGCCTGGCTTTGTGGATGAGACTTCGTTGAGCCTCACAACCCGGTAATGGTCGAATCATGAATGTTGCGGCAAAGGTTTGTAGGGGTAGTGCCCCTAGGGTATGTCATTTCCTTCTGGATAAAAGGTGATATCATGGTATGGAGCCCAGATATTTTACCTATGTTGATTATACTTTGTGATTGTTGCTTTTTGATTGAGGATCCTCAGATAAAGGTCGGTAACGACCGGGGGATGACATAGCTCGTGTGTTAGTTACCTAGTTACAGCTCGGTTAGAGCGTGAGGTAGCGTCGGCCTTGTGTTTGCAGAGATCCGGTTAGGATCCGGGGCGTCTTTCCAGAGGCGTTTCCATTTCGGTGTAAGGAAGTTCCTTTGCCTGACGATTTGTTGGAAATCCAAAAAAACAATACGAACCCTGTACGGTTTTAGTTGTATTACCTGCTATGGAATGTGGCGGTAACCTGCTATTGAACGTAGTAGCTATAGTAGGCATACAATAATGGTTGTATGCTGGCTAAGATTAATATTATATTTTTCGAAATGGTTTTCGGCACTAGGCACTAATGATAATAATATCGAATGATTTTGCGTAGTAAGCATTTTTGACTATCATAAGAAGAAATCTCCTCCAATTCTGCGTTTGCATTGTGTGTGTGGCGGGAGGTCTTATGGTAGTTTCATTTTCCAAAAGCATTGCGAAAATGTTTTATTTTCCTTGAGATAAAATGTTTTAGTTCTCACACCAGTCACCATGACTGACCTGGAGTTTATTGTTTCCTTCCTAAACTCTGGGTGCCCACCAATTTCTACACGGGCAGTCTAGAGTCAGGTTATCAGGTCATTCTGGATTCAGGAGATGCTGTGGAGCTCGATGGCGAGCTGGATGGCGAGACGTATCACTTGTATATGATAGTATTATTCGCTGTGTATTCTATATGAGGACAAGTTTGTATAACTGTCCAGTTGTGTTGTATATTGTTGCCGTAAACTCTGATGATGATATAATGTATAAATGATATAGTTCTTTGTTTTAAAGATTATTCATTTATCTATTATATGTTGTTCCACTGCGAATGTGAGATTCTGATATTGTTCTGTGTTCTTCTGTTGTTTCTGTTCTCTTTCTTCTGTCTTCTTCTACCTCTTCTTTTTCTCCATAACAATTCGGTTTTCCGGCATTCGATTGCTCGACAGTTGATACAGTGAATGTATTAATGTCGATTTTCGAGCGACGAAAAGTCGAGTCGTTAAAGGGATGACCCACTTTCGTTTCGGAGGTAGAACGGGCGTTTTGGGTCGTGGTTGTCATTCGTATCAATTCGATTGTGTTTATTTTTCTTATCGGCCCTTGTTCATATAAATAGTCTTATTCTAACCTTAGTAGTCTTTCTATTTCTTATTTCTATACGTACACCAACTTATGTCTGCTTCTTCTTCTTAATGGATGAAACTCTATTTTCCCCGAATCCAAATTCAAACCAAAATCAATTTCAAAAATTCAAATTCCTCCAAACCCTAACATATTATATACCGTTTTGAAGCTCTTGACGAGCGTAATCTACTGCAGTGATTTGTTTTTATATTCAAATTATGGTTTGGTCAGAAATTGATGATTTAGTTTCGGTCGTCCGTTGCTAGGGTTTGTTATCCAATGACGGATATTCGATTTTATGACGATCAGGTGGTGGCAACGTGTAGAGGAGGTTGTAGGAGGTTGATCGATAGGGTTAGTTCACCTCAGGGGTCATCAGAATCGTGTGATTGGCTGAAACATTGTGGTGGCGGCGAAGACGCCTGGAGGCGTGGTGAGGTGTCGCGCGTGAGGTTAGGGTGCTCCCTGACTTGGGCATAGCAGCGGTGCTGTCTGATCAACGTGAATTCGAGCATGGTGGTGGCTTTTATTGGATGTAGATCGGCGTTTCGGGGAGGGTTTCGAGCTTTTGTTGTAGGGTTCAGGTCATGTGAACGTGTGAGGAAGGTAAGTGACGTGGTAAGTTTTTATTTTATTTTATTTATTTAAATTTTAAATCGTTTAACTTCTAACGACTATAACTCTTATGAGGTCGGATTTATGCGCGGTTTGCTCCGCTGCGATCGTATTAAAATTTCAGACATTATGGAATTAGTTTGGACGAGTTCTAAGACTGTTCAAATTTGGGGCTTATCTTGGATTTCAAATCGATTTAAAATCAAAAGTGAGTGTTTTAACCCACTCACAACTATTAAATTTTCGTTTGTTAGTCAAATTAAATTTATGATGTAATTTGAAATAAATTTATTATTGTTTAGTATGTTTAAATTGTCATTCTAGTTAAATTTGACTTTTATTGCATTTAAATCGTCATTTAATTTAATATTGAATTTAATTGTCAATTTAATACCTGTTATTGATAATCAGTTATCTATTGATGTTTATTGATTGATTTGGATGATGATTGTGATGGATGTTTGATTGTTGATATTGGATGACTAGATGTTATATTTTTATATTGTAATAACACTGCAAGTTCCCTATGGGTTGAAATGATACATACTCGAACGATCTATAGATTAGGAAAAATCGTTATGGGTTGAAATGATAAACATCGAGCAACTTTATGGATTTTATTTTAATTCGAGATTGTGGGTTGAAACGATATATACCCATAACATTTTAATTGTGGATTAAAATGATAAATATCCGTATCACTTGACCATAGGGTAGAAAATTATATACGGACACCGGATTGGTTAAATTAAATGATTTGAAAGCCTTAAAATTTGAATTCAATAAAATGACATTTTGTAATAAAATTTAATTTATATAAAATGGAATTATTTGTGAAAATTCAAGCTTTAATTTGGAATTGGAAATTGGTTTAACTTAAAATCTAAAGTTGAATTTTGAAGTATAAATGGAACTTATCGAAATTGAGTCATTGAAATGTTTGAAATTTGTAACTTTGAAATCTATTGAAATTGGAATAGCTTAAATTGATATTTCAAGATTTGAAATTAGGTTTTGATTTGAAATCTGGATATGGTCCAGATTTGTTGGAATGGAGGGAATGGTTAAAAAAAATTCAATTTTATTATCTCAATATAAATTGTAAATGTTCTTTTAAATTCTAATTTTAAGATTTTCAACTATTAAAATAAGTTAATCTGTTTTAAACCTACTTAACCAACTTAAACTAATTAATTTATTTTAATCTAATTTAACCCATTTTTAACTAATTAACCTATTTAATCTATCTTAATCTATTTTAAGTGGAAATTAGCTACAATGGCCTCTTTAGCAAGTGGAATTAGTTTCTAGGTCACACAACTGAAATAATTACTTTCAAGGACAAAACGTAAAATAATTAGTTTCTAGGGCCTAAAAACCTATGAAATTATGTCCTTGAAAGTAATCGGACTGCTGACTTTGTCTTTGAAAGTAATTATTCTGCTGACTTTGTCCTTGAAAGTAATTTCTTTGAATGTGTCTCCTAGAAACTATTTTAATCTATTTTAAATCATTTAAACTTTATTAAACTATATTAAACCATTTTAATTTATTTTAAACTATTTTAATTTATTTTAAGCTATTTAATCTATTTTAATTCTATTTAATCTATTTTAAATTCATTTAATCTATTTTAAATCTAATTAATCCATAATAAACCTATTTAATCTATTTTAAACCATTTAAACTATTTTAAATCTATTTAAAGTATTTTAATTTATTTTAATCTATTTTAAATTTATTTAATCTATTTAACCTAATTTATATCTGGTTAAAACTATGTTAAACTGATTAAACTATTTATAACTATCTAAAATATTTTCTAAATTTTAGATGGTGTAAAGTGGAAATATTTATAATTAAAGCCTTGATTTTAAAGCGAATAAGGTTATTAATGTTATAGCATAAGTTGAGATTTGAAATGATATTTGTTGGTGAAATTACATATTTGAGTAAATATGATGATTTTGAAATGAGAATTTAACCTAATTGTGAATATAATTTCGAAAGTGATATGGTTTTGAAAATATGATATTTTGATATCAACTATGAAACGGTTTTTAAAATTTAAAAGAACCATCCGGTGTGAAACAAGCGTTTGGTTGTTAAAGAGACTGGGATCAGATATTGTCATACTCTCTGCCAATACCGAAAACCACTTTAACAACTATGTACGTGGTGGAGATTCCACAAATGAAGTAGGATGGTTTGGCGAACGATTCTATATAAGGTATTTACGTGACCCTGACTCCCGTGAGTCAACTTAGATGTGACTAAAACAGGAGCCACGCCGGGCCAAGTGAGGACATTCCTCCGACCGGACACATTTCTTCGATACCATATTATGACTTTTTGGTGATTTTCTGGCCACCCTTGATTTTGATTATGGTAGTGTGTTCCGAGGTGGGCGGTAGTAGCTGCTATGCGTTACTACCAGTCCGGATCCGTAATTGGTATATCTACCCAGGCATTGCCCCGAATGCCATGTTCACATGCCCTATCGTGCCTTCTACGAGTTTGTTTTGTATCATACCTATGGAGTGCCCTCTAGGTAAACCTCACGGAGGAGCGTATGGTACTGTATAGACTATAGGAATATATAAAATGTGTTAAGGGGGATATGGGTAATGCCTTAACGCTATTTTAATACTTTACTTTACCGTAGACACTATTATAATAGCATATTGTACTACATAGTAGATAGTTTAACGGATCCTTAAGAGATGGAAATCCTGAACATCTCTTAAGTTATTGCACTCATGTTAGACACTGGAAAGAAGATGTCAAAACCCGTAAACATCTCTGACGCTGTTACACTTATATTTATTTACTGTTGATTTAACTTATATAAGATCTTTTAGTTTCGACTCGAGTGTTTTGTCTTTTCAATTCGCTCGGGTCAGTTTGAGCTTTTCAGTTTATCGAAGACTACTTTTTGGAGGATGAAGACGAAGATTTTTTACTATTATATATTATGTATTATATTTATTCCACTGCATTTATTTATTATTTATTCTTGTTGTATGTAACTCCGATCTGTATTATAAAAGTTTAATCAATGTTATTTGTAAACAGCTTCATGAACTGTTTATTTGATTATTATATTTTGTCATTTCACTGCGAGATTCTGTATTTGTTTTTCTTTCTTTCTCTGCTTTTTCTTATTTACCCCATAACAATCTGCCCTTTTGAATGGTTTGAGTGTGACGTGTGTGTCTACTTAAAACATCCAAAAAGGCAAGTCGTTACACTACATATTAGGGAAGACAAATGCTTATCTATTTCAAGAAATGATTTATACAATCTTCAAAAAAGTTACATGGCATTAATAAATGAACGAGATATATTGTAACTGATCATGTTTTAGCAGAAACATTTTCAAAGCTTTCTTATACCCTTAACAACAAAAATCTATTCATATTTTCTTAAGAAAAGCTTTTAGAACTATCAAAAGCTCATTGACAAAAACTCTAATTAGAGAATCCTATTCTCGACTAAAAGATTGGTGGTTCATGAATCATGACCATCCAGTCTCCTACTTGAGATTCGTGTTTCTATTATGAGGATAATTTAAAAACCCTTATTAGACACAACATAAGAGAAAATATTTTTTTATCAAAAATTCGAATGTTCAAATCCTTTTCAAAAATAATCCTTTAATTTGTCAGGGGACTATTTACAAAAACTCTTTCTTTCCAAAGAATTTTCGTGAGAAAAGAATTGATGTTCAAAAAGGATTTTCACATACATTATAATTGGCCTAAAATTATTTAAGCCCATTTCAAAGGAACCTCACAGAGGGAGGGTTAAAACCTCTAAAGCCCTTACCAAAAGCACCTCCTAGAGGGAGGGTTAAAACATCTAAAGCCCTTACCAAAGGCACCTCCTAGAGGGAGGGTCAAAACCTCTAAAAGCCTTCTTTGGAAGCATCTCCTAGAGGGAGGGTTAAAACCTCTAACGTCCTGTGTTCGACGATGGAATTTCTATCGGATTAGAAAACCGTCGAACAAATTATATAATAAAAATTACCGCAAGCGCACGGCGTACACTTGTAGTACGTGGCGAATACAGGTCGATTCGCAGGGAATTGATGATTTTAAATTTCCTATTCAATCAAATTAAACCAAAGTCGAGGAGAAAGTTAAGCTAGAGAATTATAAAATGAACTAACTAACTAAAAGAAAAGAGATGCAAATATAAGAGTTAAATAACAATTTAGAGAATAAATCCACTCTCTAGATAAGGTAGTTCAACACATATGAAATCATAATCTCTCTTTTATGGTCATTAGTGCTTTAATTGATGTGCTTATCATAAGTATGGCATATTTGTGCTATTGATTAGCCAACATAAGCCATCAAACTATAACACACCCTTTAAACCACTTACTAACTTTCATGAAATTTGACAATGAAAATGAAAATGAAATCTATTCTAAGTATGGTCTATTAACTATTAAATAGAAATATAGTCCATCAAATTTTAATTTCAACAATTACTTTCTTTTGCCATAATCATATTTTGATGAAGATGCAATTAGTGTTAGTGATTGTTTAAGCATAGCCTATTTGATGTCAACAATATAGGCTATCAAATTCAAAGCAGAAACAACTAGTAAACCATTTCTATCATCATCATTAAGCACAAAAAGAGAGCATGAATTAACAAATAGTTGAAGCTACATAATTAAAGAGCTTCATTGCCCCTAAATTGAAGGGGTTTAGCCTCTCATATTTGTCATTTTATTAACAAATGTAGCTTGCAACATGAAAGCAAAAAGAAAACAAAATGAAAGCTAAATGAAAGAAAACTATTCTAATTGCATAAAAGAAAATCTACACTACTAGCATGAAAGGAAATGAACATGTAATTAAAAGGAAGCAATAATTACATTGCATAAAAAAAAGGAAAAGTACATGAAATAAAAATGGCTAAGTAGCCATGAAAAGAGAAAGGGAAGAGCTTGTTTATTTTGAGCCTAAACTAAACTAAGAGAGACTAAGGGGGAAGGTTACATGAAACATAAGGGGATTTTATACATGTGTTAAACCCTAATTCATATTTTTGGGGAATGCCCAAAATACCCTCTTAGGAAGTGTGGAGGCCAAGTAATCATTAGCTTCAAATAATCCTCATTTAAGTGTACATGAAGCCATTAATTCAATAAGCATGTGCATTAGCCTCTAATTTGTACATTATGGTAGGTGGGTAGGTGGGGTCCTCCATTATCTTCACTTTGAATTATTTCCATCTTCATTTGTTCTCTTCACTCTTCTGCATGCATATATCATCACGTAACCACTTGTAAAATTCACCAAATTTCCTACAAAACAACATAGAAAATTCCAAGTAAATTTCCACAATTTAATAAATGCATAAAAATGACCATTTTGCCCCTATATGAAGATGAATATGTGACATTTTCAAATAATTTGAATTTTGGTTTAAACAAGTTAAAATACCCGATATGATCATTTATTTAATTTAAATAGATTAAATATGGTGGTAAAAATATGCACATTTACGTGCACATCAAATACCCCCCACACTTTATTTTTTATTCGTCCTCGAATAAAGAAAAACTAAGATAAATCTGTTTTTGTAGGGAGCACGATTGCATTGAGCATATGCAACAAGCCGTTAAACCTCTGGATGTCCCCAGTAGGACGAGTGTTGTCTCGTGAGGGTTTTCAGCGGATTCTACCCACAAAATCCAAATGCAGAATGAAGGTATTTAGATAATGCAAGATTTATTTACAAGGAGATGAATGCAAGTTTTTGAAAATATTTACAATGAAGGATTTATTTTTAAATTAACACAAATAAGTTAAATATAGGTTTGGTTATTATCTTGAAAATTTAAGTCATTTAATCGTCAAAATTTCCAACAAAAATCAAGTTATCGTAACAAATAGACAATAGTTTAACTCGTTGTTTTGGTTGATAACACGGTGTAATTTGAAATGGATCCTTAGTTGATTATCAAAGTTTATCAAAGTGGTATTTTTATTTCTTTTCAATAACAAGTCAAATCAAATAAGTTAAAATAGTGCTTAGATTTCAATTGCTTACTCTCTCCATTTTTTTCTTTTGAAAATTATATTGATATTTACAATATTTACATATGCCTAACTCAGAAAACTAAGGCCAGATATATTATCCATGCACTGCCTTGCGGACTAATGTGAGGGGAATATAGAGTGTGGCGAGTGAACACACAAGCGTGAACACTTATCGACTGTAGGCGTTATTAATAAAAGAATATTTATATACATACACCTAACTCAGATAAACTGAGGCCAGATATACCGATCGTGCACTGCCTTTCGGGCTTACGTGAGAAGGGTATAGAGCATGGCGAGTGAACACACGAGTGTGAACACATGACTCTAGGTGTTTATTAAGAAAATATATACATATATACAAATATATTTTTTTGTGTGTTTTTTTAGGGAGAGAGTTTCGCAAAATCATCTTAGCACATTTAACTTAGAAGACAAAAAAAAGTTATATTCTTTACTTTTAAATCAACCACTTTTTAAAACAAAGATTTTCAATTAGGATATATTTCATAATTATCACGTATGAATCTTCCTATATACTAGTTAAACCATTTTTATTTGTAACCAAACTTCAATTTTGTTTTTGTTAATACAAATTAAATTTCAAAAATTTCAATTTAATAAACCAAAACCATATATTTATCCTATAGTGTTTCTTTAAAAATAAATCAAAATGCTTTTTTTTTATTTTGTTTTTTTTTTGTTTTTGAGATTTTTTTTGTATTTTGGAAAGAAAATAAAAATAAATAAACCATCAAAAATTAAAAATGATGATGAGTCTCCCCCCATACTTGATTTTGACTGTGTCCCCACAGTCAACCCAAGTGGAAGGAAACAAGAAAATAAAATTAAAAAATGGCCTTTATTTATATGAAAATGAATGGTATTTACACGAGATCAGAAAGTATATTGTCAAAAAGTAAATGAAACGGTCTTCCAAAGACCGATTCATTGTCTCGTCAAATATGCGAAACATAGCTTAAGCTCGGAAAACCAAACCATACAAGATTTCGAAGTTGAATTTGGATTTGGAAAAGCGAATGCCGTTTTATTAAAAATTGTACGAGTCGTTTTATTTACAATGATTTTTGGGGTTGATAAAACGATTGATTGAAGTTCAATTTTATTTTCACCAAATTGAAATTCAAGTTGTTCATTGAAAATTTCTTCAGAATTATTGATTTCAAAATCAAATTGGTGATTTAAATCCTCCCCATCAGAGTTTAACAACTCGTTTTCAAAAAGTCCATAAAACTCGTGTTCATTAAATTCGACTTCCTTTGTTGGATTATCAATAACTTCATTGCGTATCTCAAGTTAAAAATCCAATGTTGTTGTATTCAAATTTTCAGAAAAAGGAAGATTGAAATTTAAATCGAGTTTCTCACCCTCAAAAGAATTGAAATCCAAGTCAATCACCAAATTTTCAACAACTTCGTTAAGATCGTTATTTTCAATTTCAAAATTGGTTATTTGAAAATCATCAATTTGGGTAAAAGATGGATTATTGTTTGACTCGTCACACGTTGGAATTTGATTTTGTTTATCACGTTGTTTCATATATGTTTCAAACAACGAATCTGTGTGATCATCGTATATTTCGTTCATTTGTTCAAAAAAATCCAATTTATAATTATTAGCTTGAGGATTTTCGATTTGGATTTGTTGAGAACAAAAATTTTCACTTGCATCATAGTCGAGATTATTCCCATTGCCAAAATTATTTGAAAAGTGGATCACATTTTCGTTTTGATTTTGAAATTCATTTTGGAGTTCAAAATTGAATTGGCATGGGTTATAATCGAAATTATTTGAATTTGGAAGTGAATTCAAATTTTGAAAACCTTGAAAATTTTGACTTGAGTTATCACACAAATGAGAATTACACAAATCATTTATCATTTGATTTTGTTATGTAGAGATTTCAAGTAGAGACGAAATGCTCTTTTCAAGACTTGAGGGTTGGTCATCGTTTTGAAAATTTTGTGGTTCAAAATTTGAATCATTTAAGCAATAGTTGTTGTTAAAATATCCATACAAATTTGGAGTGAAATCATATGGATTGTATTGATTTTCACAACTATTGTAAAATTCACGTAAGTGGGGAAACTCAGACATTTTCAAGAATGTTTTTGTTTTTTTTTGTAAAGGAAAAATATTTACAAATAAAATTTATTTTTCAAAAGGAAAATTGATCTTTGTTTTGTTTTTGGATTTTCAAATTTTTTTCTTTGTTTTTGAAAAGGTTTTATATTTTTTTTCTTTTTGGATTTTTTTTTGTTTTTCTAAATGTTTTTTTGGATTTTTGAAATTTCAAAGGAAAAGGAAAAATTTTCAAAGAAAAAGAAAGGGAATATTTACAATTTTTTTTTAGTTTTGAATTTTGAATTTTTTTTTAAATATTCATGAACTAATGCAACTAAATGAATGCAAAGTTAATTACAAATGATTTATCCTAAGTTAACCCAAAATTGTATAATCACACATTTTCTTAAATAAACAAGATAGTTGTCAGCTAGGTAACGGACATGATTTATCGGTGCACCACGAATCACCGTAGCAATGCAGCCGAAGGTTTAAGTACCTTCAGAGGAACAACCACAATAATATTTACGAATCACCGTAATATTTATAAATGGTTATTGCTCTGCCGTAGCCTAGACACCAAGAAATTAAATTGTTCAAAGAAGACCACTTGTCAATATACAATAAAGTGTTATCTATGTCTAACCGTTATTACTAATCAAAATTCTAGGATGAAATAAGCAGAAATTAAATGTGTATTAATAATGCAACTACGAATGGATTTTTTTTTCTGAATCTTTTTTTTAAATGCAAGTAAACAATAATGCAAGACAAACAAAAACAATAGATATATACAATGCAAGGCAAATAAAGAGAAAATTATAAATAAGCAAGCAGTTTTTTTTGGCAAGCTCAGCACGCAAGCAATTTATTTTAGCAAGCACTTCTGCTCCTTCTGCAATTCTGCTTTGGCAACCCGAAATAAAAACAAAATATATATACAGTTTTTTTAATTTTTTTTGAAATGGAAACTTAAAAGTGCAGTTTTACTTAAAAAAAATATTTTTTTTAGAAGAAGAAGATATTTAAACAAAAGAAAAAAAACGGTTTGAAATAAAACTAAACTAAAATAAGCTTAGCCCATCAAGCAATGATTTACAGCCCACTACCCAAACCCGTTTAAATTCACTTTCATTTACAATTTCTCAGGCAAACTCAATAAAGAAATTTATCTTGTAAATACCGCGTCCTCTTTTTCCCAATAAAAAGAAATCGAATGGAATTGAATCTCGAGTCAACTTTGTGAATTAGGAATGATTATTTGGAGGTTCGATTGGCACAAATTTTAGCTCGAAGATAGAGGCGATGCTTGGTTTGGTGATGGTTTTGGTTGTCGACTTCGACTTTTTTGGTATCGCGAGTCTTCTGGTGTTCAACAGGTGCGTAGGCTTTGTAGTCTCAAGTGTTTGTCAAAGCAATGTCGTGGTCGTTGGATGGTTCGAAGCTGTTGGAGGCTGCGGTGGTAGGGGAGGTTGCACTGGAGTTGTTGTTGCACTGTCGTGGCGTAGGCGAAGTCGATTGCTGGTGGTAGATGATTGAGGGTTGCAGCAGTTCGTATTGGGTGTGATGATGATGACTGTGGAGATGGTCGGAGATGATATTGGTAGAGGATGGTGAAGTTTGCTGCAGGTGTTGTCTGATGTAGCAAGTGTCACTACACCATACAGCCCATTTTGCCACACCCAAATGCGGAAAAATTGCCACGGTCTTAAGCCGTGACAATTTTACCACGGTCCAGAGCCGTGGTAAAATAAATTAGCATGGTTGTTGGCCGTGGCAATTTTGGAATGGCCGTAGACCGTTCCAAATTTACCCAAAAAATCTAACCCCCTCTTTGCTTCTCAGAATCGATACACCCTAAGCAGAACCCCCTTTCTAAATTAGCCCGCATACGCAAGAAATATTTTCCATCCCACGCGCCCTAACTCTCGTCCATTTTCATCCAAATCCCCATCGATGTTCCTCGAATCGCCCAGATACATAAATCGCTTCTTGGATCGCGTAAATCAAGTTCTCACTCAAATCGTCCTTGAGGTATTAATTTGTCTCTTTTATTAGTATGGTTTGATTCAAAGTTCTTTGATTGAGATTGATTTTTGGTTAGCGGTTAGATGTTTAGAATGGACTGACTTTCAATTACATTGATTTATCAAAGAATAACCAGTTATCCATATTTTGGAAAGATGCCTTTCAATTCCGCCTTGAATCTAAGGTGCAGAGCAGAAGAAGTTGGATGTGTTCCCAAACGAAGCGTTTGTGAAAGCTTTAATAAGCAGTAGTCAAACTATATGACTTATAAAATGTGAATTATTGGATATTATGCTTGTTTCTTCTTCCTTTCTAATATTCATATAAACTGGACACCATCCTTAAACTTCTAAATGTCACCTATTTCGGATAATTAGCAAAAATGTATACAATTGTCATTGGAACTCCACACTTGCATATCCTTATTAGCATCTCTCTGTTCTTTGACCAGATAAACTACAGTTTGGAGTGTGTACCTTTGTTTCCCTTAAATTTCTTATAAGGTAGACAGTTTAAATGCATGTCTAGTGAAAATAAAATAGTATCTTATATATGTATTTCAGATTAAAAAGTGCACATTGAGCTAATATGAGTGTATAATTACAGGCTCGCAGCAGACTCATGATGTGGAAAGAGTACATCCATGAGAAGATTAACAAGTGTATTTGGAGGAGCAGCAGAGCCCCCAAGAGGAGGAAATCTAGATTCAAACACATTGATTAGTGACACGACAACTGTGATATGTCTTGATGATTATCACTCACTAGATAGAACTGGTAGAAAAGAGCATGGAGTTACTGCTTTAGACCCAAAAGCAAACAATTTTGATTTGATGTATGAGCAAGTTAAGGCTATCAAGGATGGATTTGCAGTTGATAAACCCATCTATAATCATGTTACCGGACTTCTTGATCCTCCCGAGGTCATTAAGCCACCAAAGATTCTAGTTATCGAAGGCTTGCATCCTATGTGAGAATTCATCAACTATATATATATCAAGTTAAAATTGATTAGTTTTATGAATAAATCTTATTTCTTTTCGTTGAATATACAGGTACGATTCTAGGGTGAGAGATCTATTACACTTCAGCATTTACCTTGACATTAGTGATGATGTTAAATTTGCTTGGAAAATTCAGGTTAGTAACTGATTCATATAAAATATTATCATTTTCTTTGGTCATATCAAGTTCTGATTGTAATTTTTGGGACACGAAGAGGGACATGGCCGAACGTGGGCACAGTCTTGAAAGCATCAAAGCTAGTATTGAGGACAGAAAACCCGATTTTGATGCATATATTGGTACAACGTTTACACATATCTTCCTTTTACCAACACATATTTAATCACAATGAGGATAAAAAGTTTTTCCATGCACAAAATTTTCACTCATATGTTACTAATTTGCTAATATTGGCAGACCCACAAAAGCAATACGCTGATGCAGTAATTGAAGTTTTTCCGACCCAGTTAATCCCCGATGACAATGAAGGGAAAGTGCTACGAGTTACATTGATCATGAAAGAAGGGGTTAAATACTTTAACCCGGTGTATTTATTCGACGAGGGCTCTACAATATCATGGATTCCTTGTGGTCGGAAACTATCGTGTTCATACCCAGGAATCAAATTTGCATATGGCCTTGACAGTTACTTCTCAAATGAGGTTAGTCGCATATGGTGACATATTTCAAAATGGTAACGGTCATATATATGATGAAATTTACATTGCCGTCAAAATGCCGCTTATCCTCAGGTTTCAGTCCTAGAAATGGATGGACAATTTGACAAATTAGATGAGCTGATATATGTGGAAAGCCATCTTAGCAACCTGTCCACAAAGTTTTATAGTGAAGTAACACAGCAAATGTTAAAACACGCTGATTTTCCAGGAAGTAATAACGAAACAGGTCTTTTCCAGACAATTGTTGGATTGAAAATTCATGATTTGTTTGAGCAAATTGTTGCTGAAAGAGCCGCTGCTGGGGTTCAGGCTGCTAAAGTTTAACGTTAAGGCATACAAAGAGTTATCTGAATCCTATATTCGTTCTATTTCCATTGTATTGGTAAGTATACGTATGTCTTCTGTAGGACCTGTATTATAAGAGAGAAGAAAAATGCAATGCAAAATCCATCATCATATGTATATTTTTATCTGTTTCTCACATCCCTGTTAATATATGCAAATTAGTTTTCTTTGGTTGGGTAGTGTGGAACTCTACAAAAGTGTGATGCTAATCAGTTATGACAGGAGTATTCAAATTTTGAAATATCACAAGCTTTTCACAAATTAGTTTACTTCCCTGTATTACATTTGCAATTTCTATATATTTTACACAGGGCCATTTTTTTTATCTCCATAACTCCATTTCATTATAAATAAAACTGATCTTCTTCCATCATGCATTTATTAAAATAACTTCTTTTTTTGTAATGATTTGTCCACAGATTCCTAGAGCCAGTATTGATTGAATTGGAGAAGAGAAATGGTCTATAGTGCAACCCCTGTTATTAAAATACTGGATATGGCACTTCTTTGGTAAATCGCAAAATATAACTTATTCATATGTTGTGTAACATATCCTACGAATATTTTACTTATCACCACGTACAAAATTTTAGTTTGTATTAATTCCACTCTTTTCTGCAGAAACAAGGAGTGGAATTGAAGGTATTTTAACACTTTCGATCATGTCCAAAAGATGGAGATTTCGAATGGTATTTCAGATATGAAGAATGAATTCCACTCTTTTCTGGTATGTCATTGCTCTTAAACTGACTTATTACTTGTATTTACAGTACATAATTTTATCCTCCCACCGTGTTCGATTACGTATTCGTTCTTCCTTCTTCAATCATACCCAAAAAATCACTCTGTCTCTGTTCTTATTCTTCCCATTTTGCCCTTTTTACTGCATATCTTTCATTGTTTCGACTTTTTATGTCGTTCTGACAGTTTTTTTTCAGCTTAAGCAATAAGATGTACAAATTTGTTCAACTGCTTGGTTGCTGGAAGCTCCAAATAATCTTAGTTCAATAATATTGAAGTCCAAGTTTTTGGTAAGTTATTTGCTTTCTTGCTTAATTTCTGATGTTAATGTTTAAAATGTTGTTTTTTTTGACAAATTCGAAAACTGCTTTTTTCTGCTGATGCTTTGAGGATTGTATGGACTATATTTTTTGAACCAAAAAATTATTGACATATAATAGGTTTTTACCATCAAATTCCACTACCTATATTCACGATATGGATTTAAGTTAACTGTACAATATACTGTATTACACAAGGAAGATTGGTGGGTTCCACTGTAAGCCATTCTGGTTGTCAACAGCTTTGATGATGAAATCATAAGGAGATAGCTTGGTAATTTACTTATTATTTATTATTTTTGAATTTTTTACCTTTTCCACATGCAGTAGTTTGATTTTGTGTGCTTATCTGATGTAATCTTTTTTGTTCCAGACTGTAGTACAACTGTATATCAAGTAAACTGTTGTGACACCACATTGGGTCATGATAAGCAAGCATTCTTCTATGTTAACGTGTACATAAGTTACATTATGACCGACTAAACAATGAAGTATAACGCATGCAAGGCTTCCTTCAACACAAAAGTCATCGATGTTATGTTAATAGGTTACTGGCATAAAGGTTATCTACTTTTTGAGATATGTCATGAAGGTTTTCGATCCATTTATTGAAGCTTTATTTTCAACTTTCATTGAATGGGCAAAGAAAATCATTGGGTACAATGATGATGAACATGATACAATGAAGAACTACAGTGGAAAAGATGGATACTAATTAATGGTCACATAAGCAACATGGGTTCCCCAACATATCCGAGTCAGTATTGAAACAACTGGGCATGTGAATGAGAAAAGGTATATTATTAAGTTTACCTATTTGATTGACTACTCTGAATCGGTGTAAGTAAAAAAATGTCAGGCTTTTGAATTAATTTAATTGTATGTTATTGCTTATAAAAATTTAGCTGTTTTAAGCTATGTCATACGAATTTTTAGTCTCAGGTAATGAACATCTTCTTATCAATGACTTAATAGAAGTTGCTTTATGGTAAAGAAAAAAGGTTGGTACTATTTTTTCCTTCTCTGTTTCCTTACAATTAATGCTTGCTTTTCATTTACTTCCGTTTATGTCTAGCTTCAATCATTCGGTTCTATCCTACTTTCTAATTATGATAGCAACCACACAATCATCTATCAGAATCAACGTCAGTTTCAGATATTTGGACATTGCTCAAGTATTTGTCCTCGAACAGTGATTTGCACAAACCATCGACGACGAGAATATTACTACCTATATATTTTTTCGAGGTACTTTTTCCTCAACTGTTGCTTCACAATTGATTCCACATGTTTTGTATGTAAACTGATTTGTTGTTTGTGACACTATCTTCATTTAGATGTACCCGATCTATTGAATGGAGATGGTAAATTGAAGAAACTAACACTGGAGAATCATCTCCCAATTTTGGTACTTCATCTACCTTTTTTTCTAGACTATGTACAAAATGTGTCAGCATCATGCAGTGATTGTTGGACTCCCTTTTTTCATTGTTTGTGTAATTGCCCGTTTATTGCTTTCTTTACTTATCGCTTGTTGCATGAGTTGCTGAGTTTTATCATTTGATTTTTATCTGCATAACATAATCAAGTGATGTAGACCGATTGAAAAAAGTTAATATACAACTTTTGCACAATAGCACACTACTGTCATTTATTTACTCTGCTTGTAGTACCCTTGTACTTGATATACCTCCACCTGTCTGATAAATCTCTATAAAATGAACAGAAATAGTAGAAAATCTACGAGACTATCATACGTCAACATCTTTTTTTTCCTATTTTAAACACACATATGATGAGTAACATAAACGTTGAAATTTTATTGAAATAAGTAATGATGATTGAAAACTAATACCCAAAAAAATAAACCCATCTTCATATACTTGAGGCATACTTAAGCAGTTTACAAGTATAAACAAAAAAGAGACACCCATTCATTACTAATTACCTCCCTAAAATCATGTCAAGAATTCAAAGCATATAAAAATATGAGTTCTTCTTTTCAAGATGTACTCACATGTCTACGGTAATCCATTATTTTCCCTACTACACTATTTTAGGTTGTTACTTATCTAGGTTGCAGGCATTGCCTTTGTTTGGTTTTGGACAAGATTGGAGAAGACTTATATTGATTATGCATTATAGTTTCGTCAACAACCCGTGTGCGAAGCATGTATTACATCCTTAGTAGTGGGAAGATGGTTATATTACATATCGATGTTCATGAACAACCAACTATCTATCAACCAGTGCTTAAGCTTAGATAAAAACAATGTTGAATATTTTAGAAAAAGCTGAATGTTTATAAATCCTATCTTTATATGCAATTCTATTGCACTGAAACGTTAGTTACTGACTGAAGCAAGATTGTAAGGTTCTATGGCCATTTCAACTTTACTATCTACTCCAAATTTATTTGCAACAGACATGGAAGATGATTTATATCACATTGTATGCATGTCTACCTGAACTTTTGTATTCATTTATACATCCAATAACTTCTGGTTTTTTCAGCTTTGTATTTGCATACTCAAAAAAAATTATGTCGAAGCATCGAACATACGGCCATTACCGAGTTATGGAAAGTGCACAGATCAACTTTGTTGCTATCTTTCTGTTCTAAATTATAGGTGGAGGAAAGGTCATATTTTTACTGTCCAAGAATAGATTTGCCAAGAATAGCTTTGCTAAGTAAATTTTTTGATCATGGTGTGCATTTAGCTCTATCTTTAACTTATGTTTAATAAACTGTATGGAATAAGTAACTATCATTCTATTAGCATTCATTGGTTTCCTGTTCATTATGCATATATGAATTGTTTATAATTTATATGAATTAAGGTGTTGATTATTTGGAGAACAGTATTCTATTTTATCGTTTTCAAGATGCGGTTTTACATTCACTATTAGTCACAGTATAATTATCTACTTTGTCTGATGGAAATTTGAAAATGAATAAATATTATACCAGTGCTAAGGTTCATTTCTAATGTAACATGCATACTGTAAGTTATATTCATATTATAACCAACCCACCAATTTTATGCAGGCTGTCAGTTCTATACCTTAATTTTGAAAAGAAATTTCCATAAAGTTTAAGGACATTATGCAATTACTGGGTGAACCAAAGAAAAGTTATGTCTTCAATGACACATCAGGTATTTTTTTGTATTTTTTAAGTGCATAATTGTATGAATTATGCTAATTAGTTCAAACGGGGACATCATTTAGCAAATTGTACAGTCATATGCAGACATGATAATTTTGTTTCCTCTTCATTCAGGGAAGGTATTAATACTTGTCATGTATTTATCAACTACTGTTTTTTTTTCAAAGAAAAAACTAAAATGACATTATCAACGGACGTATGCAAACAATGAAGCCAAGTTTGAGATCACGAAGGCTTGATGCTATGTTTGCAGTTTACGTTTGCAGTCTGTATTTCTCATAATACCATACATCATTATATTTTGGTTTATTATAACATAGTTTGTAGTATCTTTTTCAAGGTTGCAACTACGATATAATGTAGCATACTATATGCTATCTTTTTCAGGATAACATATAGGATGATATTTTATGTCGAACAAATAAAAAAGATATATTTTATCTAAATATAATACAATCAGTGTTTAAATTCCCAGATCCTAAGATGGGATTTTAAGACCTTAACAAAGCTTCTGATATAACCAAATATATACTAGATAGTTTGATATTTCTAATACACACATTCTTACATTTTTATGTTATGCATGTGTCTACGAATCATATATTGGTTAGTAAAATATACTGCTTCTCATTTTCTAAGAAAAATGCAAAAATTACACCGTAGCTTTACAAATTGACCACGGTGTTTCGTTGCCTACAGCATAGTACATTTGCTGTCTTTATGACTTTATTAGAATTGAGTGTTTTTGATAAATTACTGCTTAATCGACCTGCATAATGTATAGGAATTGGAATTAGACTTGTAGAGGCTGGATATGCAGTGTATGGAATGGATTACCAAGGACATGGAAAATCCTCTGGTTTATAAGGCTATATTCCATGCTTTGATGGAATAGTTGATGATTGTTCTGAATATTTTATTAATGTATGTGGTAAGGTTCTCTCTTACAAGTAATATGAATCTGTATCATGAAACATAAAGCTGCATTTTCCTTGACTTTTTTTTGCCTATGTTATTCAAATAAAAAATGTTTATTCATAGAGAAGATGGAAAACAGATAAAAGAAATTTCTGTTTGGAGAATCAATGGGAGCAATGGTCATACTACTTCTACATAGAAAAAATCCAGCTTATTGGAAAACAGATAAAAGAGAGCATACATAACTAGTTATTTAAATAACTATTATTGACCTATTCAATAATAGTTATAATATGATATCATTAAAGTAGTTTCCTAATTTAAGCCTGAAATTTAAATAATACAAGCTGACCTATTTTTGACCTATTTAAATTTAAATTTATTTTTTCATTAATTAATATTTCATCATCTCTAAATTATATCTTAACATTAGCATAGCTTTTTTTCTTTGGTCCATCTAAAATTGTCATAAGAAAATGTAAAAAAATGCATGCATGCATCTGTTAGAATTGATCTCTTTAAAAAAATGCAACTTTTATATGATACATTTGATATCTTATGTTATTTCTTCATAAACTTAATTATATTTATGCACAGGTTTGGTGCTTGGTCAGTGCTACTGCACGTTAATGCTTCACTAAGAACTGCAGTCGTTATACTATGATGGCGAATTCAGGAATCATTTCTTTTTTTTTTTTAGTGTTTACAATGTACAATAGATGTTGTTTACTTGTTTTACTATGAATTGATGGTTTCACTATGAAATGAAGTTGTATAATGAACTGAAATTTGTAAGTTTGTAATGAAGCACTTATAGTAGTTGTATTATAAATTTTGTGCACCATGTAGAATGATGGGTTTGTCATCTATTACTTGTTTTGTATTCACGTTATTTATTACATGTACTATATATATTTCGAAACTGCATGTAGAATGTCTGTGTATCATGAAACTGCATTTAGGAATGGATTTGAGCTATGGTTAAAACGGTTATAAGCT
Source organism: Allium fistulosum (assembly GCA_030737815.1). Classification (NCBI taxonomy): domain Eukaryota; kingdom Viridiplantae; phylum Streptophyta; class Magnoliopsida; order Asparagales; family Amaryllidaceae; genus Allium; species Allium fistulosum. The sequence continues at coordinate 1,535,146,391 of CM060902.1, forward strand.
GTGGCTATTTTTAATTTCACCACGGCTTAGAGCCGTAGCAAAAGTTTGATTTGCCACGGCTTTGGGCCATGGCAAAATTTTATTTCGCCATGGCCTAGAGCCGTGGCAAAATTTTGATTTGCCACGGCTTTGGGCCGTGGCAAAATATTATTTCACCACGACCTAGAGCCATGGCAAAATATTTGCCACTGCCAATTTTGCCACGGCTCAGGACCGTGGCAAAGTTAATTAGCCACGGCTCAAAGCCATGGCAAAATCGCTTTTCTGGTGTAGTGTGTTTGCAAGTCGGTGGAGGAGTTTATATGTCAAGTGATTGAATGTGGAGTTGTGTTATCTGAAAGTAGAGTAGTAATGTAGGATAGAAGTGATGTTTGTACAAGTGAACAGAGGAGTAGATGAAGGCTGCGACACTGTGGTAGTAGTTGATGGGGTTTTTTGATTGTCAGTGGATGGTTCGAGTGGATTGGGGACTTCGGTTGTTTTTTGCGATTTGTATTTCTGAATGAAGTAGGGGTGATTTTGCAGTTTCAGGTGAGTGATTTATTGATTGAATCTAATTGAATTTGGTGATTGCACTCAATGTAAAAGGGATGGTAGCTGGGTAGCCTTGCTGTTGTTCAGAGCAGTTATGGTGGGGAGTCTGTGAGATGATGTCTGATGATGGTAATGGGTTGTTTGATGGATAATGTGGGGATTTAGCAGGCAAGGTGCAGTCAGGTGTAGGGGGAACTGATGATGTTTGCAGACCTGGGTTGCTGTAGCTTGAAGGTGATGTTTCTAGTGAAGATAGTGATGAAGTCAATGAAATGGCAAGGCAGTGTGTAACGACCCAGAATTTTGAACAAATTAAATTGAAAATATTTAATTAATTTTAAATATTTGGACGATGATTTAATTTGAATCCCGAATATAACTTTGAATTTGGCGATTAAAATTATAAAATTTAATCTATTGATAGTCGAATAAAAATTTGAATCTTCTATTTTAAGTTGAAGAAAAATATTTCGACAGCTTTTAAAATTCGTATTGATATTACTGAAGATAATAGAAGCTTCAGAATCGAATTTGAAACTGTTCTGTTCAGTTTTGAATTTTATTGTTCGAATTGATATTTAAAAATAGCCGTCCGAGGCGCAGTCTCGGAATTCGACGAAACCAGTTCCATTGGGTCCGTAATATTGAATTATTACCGGATTTCAATTTTCGTATTTTTCGGAGTTGTTATGTAAGCATACGACACATAAACGTGTTGAAATTAAATTGAATTCAATTTTAAAATTTAAATTTCTAAACTGGCCGACATACACACGTTCACTCCTTTCCACCATGCAGACAATCACGATACCTTCCCCTTATCTCACGCCTAAAAACACGCTCCTTTGTTTCAGCCGAGCATCACGAACGAGAAATCACGCAACCCATTCTCTTTCAGTTTTAAATAACTATCTCCCTCTATCTGTTCAAAATCAAAAATCGTTCAAAACAAAAGAAAGAAAAGTTAATGGCAGCCGAGTCCTCTCTACAAAACAATAATCAAATTCAAATCGATGGAGGGAGCTGCGGTCGAACCGGAGTCGCACGTAGGCGAGTCGCGCGTAGGCGATTGAGGGAGTAGCTAGGGCTTCGGTCTTCATATGATTGGGCGTTGACCGGTGTGTCGCGAGGAGAAGGGGACGGAATGGGAGGCTCGCGATCAGGTGGCAGCGTTGTGGGGTCGTCAGAGTGGCGTGCGATGTCGCAATGCGACTGGGTGCATAGGGGAGAGCGACGAGGTCGCGATTGAATCGCGTAGGGTTTCGCGTGAGCGGCGAATCGAAGACGAGCAGTTGGTCGAAGTTTGGGCCATCGACGATGGTAATTAGGGAGGACAGGGCATGAGTTCGTTCGCGAGGTAGTGGGTAGTGCCGCGGCGTGGGGTCGACAATCTGGAGACGTCGAGCTGTTCAATTTTTAAACTCGGTAGTGAAGGTATTCTGCATTTTTCTTTTTCTTTTCTTATTTAGTTTAATTTTTAAATTGTGGGAAAATAAATAAATGTTTACAGTTTAAATAAAATGGAAATAAATATACATGCGAATCAATTTGATAATTGTGGAAGTTAAAATTTAAAAAGTATTGGTTTAAAATTAATATTAATTACCTTAAGATTTTTAAAAGGGTATTCGACTTAATTAAATAGATTAGTAAAGAGAAATTGAGTTTTAAAATTAAATTGTAGTTAAATAAAATTATTAAAGGAAAAATTTGTTAATCTAAAACAATTGAAACGAAAATTTATTGTTCAGTCTTTCGAATATTGATAGATTGTATAATTATTTATACAAGGTTTAAAATCGAGAATCAAGCTGGAAATGAAATGGGATTGCAAAATTAAAAGCTAAGGTGAGATCTTTCTCACTCAAAAATTAAATTTGAATTTACAGTTATTGATTGATATGATTGCTATTTGGATGTGATATTAGATATAGTAGGATATATCTATATATATAGCAATATATACATATTGGCATATGTATATATTGGATTGATTGATTTCCCGCCTCGTATAGCGGATGAGACCCTATTGCGCCGTTAGTAAGCGGATGATTTTTATAAAACCCATATACCGCGATATTCCACCTCGAAGTGGAATTGGTATTGTGCTAACGTCTGTGGATGCAGGGAAACAGGTTGGAGGGATCCAACTGGATTCCTCACCAGTATTTATTTATTTACAGATATTGATGTATATTCTGTTATCATATGTTGATATATGATGTTTGATCTTGTGATTGACTAATTGGTGCTGTTGCATCATCGGATTCAAGTTTTGAAGTTTAAAAATAACGACTTTTACTTTAAAAGGATTTTAAAGTGATATTTGAAAATATACGTTTTATGGAATTTTTGAATTGATTTATAAACGTTAAGATTTTAAAGTTATAAAAGTTAAGATTTGTGAATTATAACCAAAAGGTAATTTCTTTTGAAATAAATAGTTAAGAAATTTATAAAATGGTTTTAAATGGGAATTTTTGAATTATTAAAGACGATGTATGTAAAAGATGTACAAGATTGATATTTTAAACTTTAAAATGTTGGTATTATAAAACGAGTTTTTATAAGCGTTAAAATGAATTTTTAAGAATTTATAAATAAATGAAATTTATAAATTGTGAACTTATAAATGGAAATGATTTTGTAAGATAAAGGAATTATAAGTATTTAACTTATAATAAGGATTGTTGGTATAAGATTTGAGTTATGAACCGAATTGTTAATAAAGGAGATTTATTAAATTGAAGTTGTTAGACAATAGAAATAGAATTTATAAACGTTGTTTTATAAATTCGAAATCAATTGGATTTGATAAATTAAATATAGAAGGTTGTTAAAGGAGATATATTCGCGATTTTGGATAGCGAATTATTATTGAAATAAAATGTGTAGAAAATATTGAAATGGGGTTAGTGAAGTATATTCACGATTTTGGACAGTGAATATATTGTTAAGTAAAATGGATTTATTTTTGAAGAAGTGATATTAAAAATGAAGTTAAACATTTTAAAGATGTTTTAAAACGTGTTAAGTATCGAATACATAGATTTCAACATTCATTGTTGAAATAGACGTTTTCGAGAAATAAGGAAATGGTGGACTATAACACTGTTGTTATAGTAAATGATTTCCGAAAGGAAATGTTTTATATAGTATTGGGATTTATATATCTATCTAAATTTCGAATCCCTATACTAGTGATTTTAAGTCGTCGTAACGATGTTTTACGTAACATTCGTTTTGACTCAAATAAATGTTGTTATAGTAAATGATTTCCTGAAAGAACGAAATATATACTTAATATTGATTTAAGTATATCGAATATTTTCAAATGTTGAAAATAAATAGATTTGTGAAATACTTATTTTTAAATAAGTATGGAAATGCTTTTCCAATATGAAATGAACTGTTTTGAGATTTTATCTTCAAAGATAAAATGAAATGTGGAAATTGATTTGAAATTGTTTTCAAATGATTAAGTGTGGAAATTTTATATATAGTAAAGACATTTTGGAAGATAAATAATTTGGAAAATTATTTGGAATCTGATGATGTTGCGCATCTTTATTGAGAGTTAAATAACCGACTATCAATAATTACCTTGAATGGTATTTGTTGTGAATTGGATGAATTTGAATGCCACACTTATTTTTGAATAAGCGCTCACTATTCGGGTTAGCCGGGAAAGGACCATGGGGTCGTATAACCCATTCCGAATATGTGATACGTCGTTATGAATTGCATTCGAAGACCGGTGTTGAAGACCGGATATTTTTGAAAACGGAAGGATTACCGTCGAGTTACTCTACATCGGCTGATCTCCGGTTAGAGGTATTTATCACCCTTAGTGACGGGAAGTCCGGACGTGATTGAAAATTATCCGGAATTGCAAGGGCTTCGTGAGAAGTGCCTTCGGTTCTGTTCGATCCCGGAACAGACTTGTATGGATTGTATGTCTGACGTTATAAATTGAGATATAAAGCTGATTTCTTTCAAATACATTTCTGTTGGTGGCGGAGAATTTATTCTCTTAGCTTAACACCCTTCTCTGAGACGTACGAGCTCAGAGGTTATGTAGTTGAAATTTATCAGCGATATACTCCCAATTTGGTAACGTGGCATACTGAGTGTTGCTGTGAAATGATCAGTGTTTGATCATTTGTGATATGATCATTTGTTTGATCTTATATCTTTGTGATCATAGGTTGATCATTTGTTTGACCCGAAGCATGGCTTTGTAGAAAGCGTAGCTTTGTGGACGAGACTTCGTCGAGCCTCACACCCCGGAAATGGTCAAAACAGGAAGGATGCAGCAAGGTTCTAGGGAGTAGCGCCCCTTAGTGTATGTCATTCCTTCTGGATAGAGGTGGTATCATGGTATGGAGCCCAGATACTTAACCTATGTGGTTGCTGCATTTATATTATGTGGTTTGTTGCGAATCGGGGATCCTCGGGAAGATCGGTTACGATCGGGGAATGACATACGCGTGTCAGTAGTTACCTATTTTTGCAAAGGTAACCCGGCCTTGTGTTGGCAGAGATATAACCGTAATGTTAGGTTATTTCTCGGGACGTCATTCCAGAGGCGTTCTATTCATGGAATAGGAAGTTCCTTAGCCTGACCATTTTTTGGAAATCCAAAGAAACAATACGATCTTGTACGGTTTTAGTTGTAGAACCTATCATTCACTTATGGTGGTCACCACTGTTTGGATGGTAGCTATAGTAGGCATAAGTGCGGAATGCCTATGCTGGCTAAGATTTATATTATATTTTCGAAATGTTTTCTACACTATACACTAATAATAATATCAAAAATGATTTGATTTTGCATAGTAAGCATCTTTGACTATCATAAGAAGAAATCTCCTCCAATTCTGCGTTTGCATTGTGTGTGTGGTGGGAGGTCTTATGGTAGTTTCATTTTCCAAAAGCATTGCGAATTTGTTTTATTTTCTTTGTGAAAAATAACTGTTTTACGATCTCACACCAGTCACCATGACTGGCTCGGAGTTTATTGTTCCCTTCTAAACTCTGGGTGCCCACTAATTTCCACACGGGCAGCCTAGAGTTATGTTATCAGGATATTCTGGAGCTTTGGAGATAAGCTGGATGACGAGACGTAGTATTTGTATCTGACATTATTTATTCCGCTGTGTATTCTGTATGAGGACAAGTTTATATAACTGTTCATTGTTGTATTGAGTTGTATATTGACTCTGATGATTGATGTATGTATAAAATGATATAGTCCTTTGTTTTAAAGATTATTCATTTATCTATTATATATTGTTCCGCTGCGATATGTGATATTCTGATATTGTTTCTGTATCTGATGTTGTTCTGTTGTTCTTCTTCTCTTCTTCTTCTCTTCTTCTTCTATCCTTTCTTCTATTTCTTTTTCTTAAAACCCCTCAGGGTTCGTATTTCCATGCCCCTTGAGTTAATCAATGGAGATTAGTGTTTAATCAAGGAGTACGGATTTGCGGGTCTTGACAGCGTGGTATCAGAGCATATGGTTAAGCGACAACCCTGCTCTGTTGGGTGTTACTCATTAGAGATAGAGTCAGTAGTACTCTAGAATGAGTTGAGAGTAATAATAGATATGAGCGCGTATTTGTTAGTGAATATAAAATTGTTTTGTATTGTGATGATTGGGTTATTGAGTGGCATATGAACCTTCGTCGGCACAGTCTACAAAACTGTATCGAAGGGGTTTCTAAACACTCGAATAGAACAATTCGGCACAGTATTGTTTTAAAATAGGGGTGAATGAGATAATTTTACCCAAAAACTATTTTTGTATATAAAATAAATGATTTTCTGTAAATTATTACAGTATATGGTTGCTTGGATGTTAGGAAGTAATAATATTAAATTGCCATCATTGAAATTGAAATCGTAACTCCAAAGTTAAGAAATAAAATTCATATACAAATGAAATTTAAAGAATGTAAATTATAAATGTAATTTGTAATTTAAAATGGAATTCCAGAGAAGTATTTGGAAATGTTTTGAAAAGAATTTGAAAATTTTGGAGATTTGGGAAGTTTAAAATCTTTTTGATTTGAAAATGAATTTCAAAGGTTTTGAAAAGTATTCTGAAGGAATGAAAAGCTCTAAACTCTTTTCGGTCGCTGGAAAATAACTTCGGTAATGACTGTAGCATCATCGATGTCCATTTTCGGGTTTCCAAAAGAGAAATTGCTGCCAAATTGTTTTAAATGGAAGTTGTTTGTAAAATTTGGGTTTTGTTTTGGAAATTCAAAGGATAATTTGAATTGTTTTCAAAATGGCTTTGGAATGATGGTAAGACTCTGGAATGCCATATAAAAATATTTATGGAATATTATTGAATTGATAACTTATACAATTTGAATTTTGATAGAATAAATTTAACTTAAAGGATGGAGTTAAATAAATGTAAGTACAAGTGAATCAATTAAATGAGAGTGAGATTGAAAGTTGAAATCTATTTTGAATTTGTAAGTAAATAAAAACTGGAATTGAATTTAATTTGAGAAGTATTAAACTAAAAAATTTGTAAGTGAAGCTAAGTGAATGAAGTGAATGAGATTAAAACTGAATGTTAAACTTGTTTTGCATTTGGTAGTAAATGAAATTCAAACTGAATGTTGAAACAAATTTGAATAGAGAGAATTGGATTTGTGATGAATTAGTAACTGAAACTAATCTAAAATAAGCAGTTGTAAATGAAAGTTAATCGATGAAATTCAATATTCAGAAGTTGAATTGAATTTAAATAAGATTGAAATTGTGAATTAAATTCAAATGAATGTGAAATGTAAAATTGAATGAAAATGAATACATGTAACTTCCATAGTGAATTAGAGATGATATAAGTAGTTTATATTGAAAATTTTGTAATAGAAGGGCAAAATAGTTTGAATATTGTAACTAGATATTATGGCTAGTAGGATATACAGGTGTATAAAGGAATTGGAAATTTTTGATTTCAAAGATAATTTGAATTGCTCGACAAAAGGTAAGTATTTCAATTTCAATATGAAATTTGCTGATTTCTTCTCTAGCCGCTTGGCATTTTTCTTTTCTTTTTGAAATCTGTGAGTCCGTAGGACGTTTTGTAGTCGTGCCGTATTAGCCGCGCAAATGAGACGCTGGCGAAATTTTTCGAAAATTTCGAGTGTTAGAAAATTTTGAGAGTTAAAATTTGAATTTGAATTTAAATTTGAATTGAGAAGTAAACAATGTTGTTTTAAACTTATAATTGAAGTTGGAAAGCTAGTTGAATTAATAACGAATCTTTAGTAGAAAGATTTGTTTTGATAAAATTGATAAAACTATTGGATTGTGGAAAAAAAATAGTAGACGAGTTAAGGACCATTTTTCCTGACTTGTAATTTCGGGACGAAATTCTTTTAAGGAGGGAAGTCTGTAACGACCCAGAATTTTGAACAAATTAAATTGAAATATTTAATTAATTTTAAATATTTGGACGATGATTTAATTTGAATCTCGAATATAACTTTGAATTTGGCGATTAAAATTATAAAATTTAATCTATTGATAGTCGAATAAAAATTTGAATCTTCTATTTTAAGTTGAAGAAAAATATTTCGAAAGCTTTTAAAATTCGTATTGATATTACTGAAGATAATAGAAGCTTCAGAATCGAATTTGAAAATGTTCTGTTCAGTTTTGAATTTTATTGTTCGAATCGATATTTAAAAATAGCCGTCCGAGGCGCAGTCTCGGAATTCGACGAAACCAGTTCCATTGGGTCCGTAATATTGAATTATTACCGGATTTCAATTTTCGTATTTTTTGGAGTTGTTATGTAAGCATACGACACGTAAACGTGTTGAAATTAAATTGAATTCATTTTTAAAATTTAAATTTCTAAACTGGCCGACATACACACGTTCACTCCTTTCCACCACGCAGACAATCACGATACCTTCCCCTTATCTCACGCCTAAAAACACGCTCCTTTGTTTCAGCCGAGCATCACGAACGAGAAATCACGCAACCCATTCTCTTTCAGTTTTAAATAACTATCTCCCTCTATCTGTTCAAAATCAAAAATCGTTCAAAACAAAAGAAAGAAAAGTTAATGGCAGCCGAGTCCTCTCTACAAAACAATAATCAAATTCAAATCGATGGAGGGAGCTGCGGTCGAACCGGAGTCGCACGTAGGCGAGTCGCGCGTAGGCGATTGAGGGAGTAGCTAGGGCTTCGGTCTTCATATGATTGGGCGTTGACCGGTGTGTCGCGAGGAGAATGGGACGGAATGGGAGGCTTGCGATCAGGTGGCAGCATTGTGGGGTCGTCAGAGTGGCGAGCGATGTCGCAATGCGACTGGGTGCATAGGGGAGAGCGACGAGGTCGCGATTGAATCGCGTAGGGTTTCGCGTGAGCGGCGAATCGAAGACGAGCAATTGGTCGAAGTTTGGGCCATCGACGATGGTAATTAGGGAGGACAGGGCATGAGTTCGTTCGCGAGGTAGTGGGTAGCGCCGCGGCGTGGGGTCGACAATCTGGAGACGTCGAGCTGTTCAATTTTTAAACTCGGTAGTGAAGGTATTCTGCATTTTTCTTTTTCTTTTCTTATTTAGTTTAATTTTTAAATTGTGGGAAAATAAATAAATGCTACAGTTTAAATAAAATGGAAATAAATATACATGCGAATCAATTTGATAATTGTGGAAGTTAAAATTTAAAAAGTATTGGTTTAAAATTAATATTAATTACCTTAAGATTTTTAAAAGGGTATTCGACTTAATTAAATAGATTAGTAAAGAGAAATTGAGTTTTAAAATTAAATTGTAGTTAAATAAAATTATTAAAGGAAAAATTTGTTAATCTAAAACAATTGAAACGAAAATTTATTGTTCAGTCTTTCGAATATTGATAGATTGTATAATTATTTATACAAGGTTTAAAATCGAGAATCAAGCTGGAAATGAAATGGGATTGCAAAATTAAAAGCTAAGGTGAGATCTTTCTCACTCAAAAATTAAATTTGAATTTACAGTTATTGACTGATATGATTGCTATTTGGATGTGATATTAGATATAGTAGGATATATCTATATATAGCAATATATACATATTGGCATATGTATATATTGGATTGATTGATTTCCCGCCTCGTATAGCGGATGAGACCCTATTGCGCCGTTAGTAAGCGGATGATTTTTATAAAACCCATATACCGCGATATTCCACCTCGAAGTGGAATTGGTATTGTGCTAACGTCTGTGGATGCAGGGAAACAGGTTGGAGGGATCCAACTGGATTCCTCACCAGTATTTATTTATTTACAGATATTGATGTATATTCTGTTATCATATGTTGATATATGATGTTTGATGTTGTGATTGACTAATTGGTGCTGTTGCATCATCGGATTCAAGTTTTGAAGTTTAAAAATAACGACTTTTACTTTAAAAGGATTTTAAAGTGATATTTGAAAATATACGTTTTATGGAATTTTTGAATTGATTTATAAACGTTAAGATTTTAAAGTTATAAAAGTTAAGATTTGTGAATTATAACCAAAAGGTAATTTCTTTTGAAATAAATAGTTAAGAAATTTATAAAATGGTTTTAAATGGGAATTTTTGAATTATTCAAAACGATGTATGTAAAAGATGTACAAGATTGATATTTTAAACTTTAAAATGTTGGTATTATAAAATGAGTTTTTATAAGCGTTAAAATGAATTTTTAAGGATTTATAAATAAATGAAATTTATAAATTGTGAACTTATAAATGGAAATGATTTTGTAAGATAAAGGAATTATAAGTATTTAACTTATAATATGGATTGTTGGTATAAGATTTGAGTTATGAATCGAATTGTTAATAAAGGAGATTTATTAAATTGAAGTTGTTAGACAACAGAAATAGAATTTATAAACGTTGTTTTATAAATTCGAAATCAATTGGATTTGATAAATTAAATATAGAAGGTTGTTAAAGGAGATATATTCGCGATTTTGGATAGCGAATTATTATTGAAATAAAATGTGTAGAAAATATTGAAATGGTGTTAGTGAAGTATATTCACGATTTTGGACAGTGAATATATTGTTAAGTAAAATGGATTTATTTTTGAAGAAGTGATATTAAAAATGAAGTTAAACATTTTAAAGATGTTTTAAAACGTGTTAAGTATCGAATACATAGATTTCAACATTCATTGTTGAAATAGACGTTTTCGAGAAATAAGGAAATGGTGGACTATAACACTGTTGTTATAGTAAATGATTTCCGAAAGGAAATGTTTTATATAGTATTGGGATTTATATATCTATCTAAATTTCGAATCCCTATACTAGTGATTTTGAGTCGTCGTAACGATGTTTTACGTAACATTCGTTTTGACTCAAATAAATGTTGTTATAGTAAATGATTTCCTGAAAGAACGAAATATATACTTAATATTGATTTAAGTATATCGAATATTTTCAAATGTTGAAAATAAATAGATTTGTGAAATACTTATTTTTAAATAAGTATGGAAATGCTTTTCCAATATGAAATGAACTGTTTTGAGATTTTATCTTCAAAGATAAAATGAAATGTGGAAATTGATTTGAAATTGTTTTCAAATGATTAAGTGTGGAAATTTTATATATAGTAAAGACATTTTGGAAGATAAATAATTTGGAAAATTATTTAGAATCTGATGATGTTGCGCATCTTTATTGAGAGTTAAATAACCGACTATCAATAATTACCTTGAATGGTATTTGTTGTGAATTGGATGAATTTGAATGCCACACTTATTTTTGAATAAGCGCTCACTATTCGGGTTAGCCGAGAAAGGACCATGGGGTCGTATAACCCATTCCGAATATGTGATACGTCGTTATGAATTACATTCGAAGACCGGTGTTGAAGACCGGATATTTTTGAAAACGGAAGGATTACCGTCGAGTTACTCTACATCGGCTGATCTCCAGTTTAGAGGTTTTTATCACCCTTAGTGACGGGAAGTCCGGACGTGATTGAAAATTATCCGGAATTGCAAGGGCTTCGTGAGAAGTGCCTTCGGTTCTGTTCGATCCCGGAACAGACTTGTATGGATTGTATGTCTGACGTTACAAATTGAGATATAAAGCTGATTTCTTTCAAATACATTTCTGTTGGTGGCGGAGAATTTATTCTCTTAGCTTAACACCCTTCTCTGAGACGTACGAGCTCAGAGGTTATGTAGTTGAAATTTATCAGCGATATACTCCCAATTTGGTAACGTGGCATACTGAGTGTTGTTGTGAAATGATCAGTGTTTGATCATTTGTTTGATCTTATATCTTTGTGATCATAGGTTGATCATTTGTTTGACCCGAAGCATGGCTTTGTAGAAAGCGTAGCTTTGTGGACGAGACTTCGTCGAACCTCACACCCCAGAAATGGTCAAAACAGGAAGGATGCAGCAAGGTTCTAGGGAGTAGCGCCCCTTAGTGTATGTCATTCCTTCTGGATAGAGGTGGTATCATGGTATGGAGCCCATATACTTAACCTATGTGGTTGCTGCATTTATATTATGTGGTTTGTTGCGAATCGGGGATCCTCGGGAAGATCGGTTACGATCGGGGAATGACATACGCATGTCAGTAGTTACCTATTTTTGCAGAGGTAACCCGGCCTTGTGTTGGCAGAGATCTAACCGTAATGTTAGGTTATTTCTCGGGACGTCATTCCAGAGGCGTTCTATTTGTGGAATAGGAAGTTCCTTAGCCTGACCATTTGTTGGAAATCCAAAGAAACAATACGATCTTGTACGGTTTTAGTTGTAGAACCTATCATTCACTTATGGTGGTCACCACTGTTTGGATGGTAGCTATAGTAGGCATAAGTGCAGAATGCCTATGCTGGCTAAGGTTTATATTATACTTTCGAAATGTTTTCTACACTATACACTAATAATAATATCAAAAATGATTTGATTTTGCATAGTAAGCATCTTTGACTATCATAAGAAGAAATCTCCTCCAATTCTGCGTTTGCATTGTGTGTGTGGTGGGAGGTCTTATGGTAGTTTCATTTTCCAAAAGCATTGCGAATTTGTTTTATTTTCTTTGTGAAAAATAACTGTTTTACGATCTCACACCAGTCACCATGACTGACTCGGAGTTTATTGTTCCCTTCTAAACTCTGGGTGCCCACCAATTTCCACACGGGCAGCCTAGAGTTATGTTATCAGGATATTCTAGAGCTTTGGAGATAAGCTGGATGACGAGACGTAGTATTTGTATCTGACATTATTTATTCCGCTGTGTATTCTGTATGAGGACAAGTTTATATAACTGTCCATTGTTGAATTGAGTTGTATATTGACTCTGATGATTGATGTATGTATAAAATGATATAGTCCTTTGTTTTAAAGATTATTCATTTATCTATTATATATTGTTCCGCTGCGATATGTGAGATTCTGATATTGTTTCTGTATCTGATGTTGTTCTATTGTTCTTCTTCTCTTCTTCTTCTCTTCTTCTTCTATCTTTTCTTCTATTTCTTTTTCTTAAAACCCCTCAGGGTTCGTATTTCCATGCCCCTTGAGTTAATCAATGGAGATTAGTGTTTAATCAAGGAGTACGGATTTGCGGGTCTTGACACAGTGAAGAGTGGATGCTGTAGTTGAAAATAGAGGTACTACGCACAGTTGTAGTTGGAAGATTGGATGTTAGAAGATTTGATGACTTGTGGTTGTATTTGTAGAAGTTGTTTGTAGAGGTAGGCATATATGAATGGTAGTAGATAGAGAGCAGTGATATGAAGAACAATATGACGGTTGCAGTTATAGGGGATGAAATGGTGCAGTGTAGAGGAGTTCTTGAATGAAGAAGGGATATGGTGGCTCTTGTGGTCAGAAGTGCAGTGGGTGGTTGTACAGTGGTGGCAGCAGTAGTTAGACAGTGGGAGTTTCTGGTGGAAGAGCAAGTTAGTGGATTGGGATGGTAGTTGTTGAGAAGTGAGTGTGTTTCAGGCAGGTTGGTTCGCTTTGTAGTGACTGGAAGCACTGGTGGTCTGTGGACAGAGAAACAACAGAGGTGGTTCAAAATGTAAGATGGCGGTTTTTGCTGATAGGGAAGTAGTGAAAGGTTTGTATGTAGCAAGTCGAGTGTTGGATCTTATGTGGTTGTTGGAGAGGAGTGCACTGTTGAATGTCAGTGGAGGAGTTTGAGTTGTATTTGACAGGGATGGTGTAATGTATTTGACAGGAAGTGGTGGCTCGAGTAGAAGGGGCAACAATTGAAGTAGTTCAGGTGGGTTTGTGATGAAGAAGGGTGATGACTGTTGTATGCTTGTCAGAGGTATGTAAGTGTTGGTTATGGTTTCACAGTTTTCAGTTTGATGGTATGTAAAATGTAAGCTATGTAAGTGCGGTGAGATGTTGAAGTGGTATGTGCTGTATGAAATGAAAGCAGGGAGTAATTAGATGAATTGGTAGGGGTGATGAGGTGAGACAACCAGTAAAGATTGTTGGGTAATGATGATAAGTGACGGAAGTAGGTTGTGGAAGGGGGGAAGTGGAGTTTGGAGAGGCAACAAAAACTATGCACAAGTGACTGTGCACAGTGCAATGTAAATATTTTTTTTTTGAAAGTTGTAAAATAGAAATAAAAGTTGTAGATGATCAAAAGAAAATGAATAACAAGAAATTTTATTTTGGCAATGAAACTGTGGATGCTTTTTTTTAACTAGAAATGAATATGCAACGCAAATGGAAACTAAAATAGAAAACAAGCACACAACACAATGTCACCAAAAATAACAAAACACACAATTTTTTTCCTTTTTTTAATACAAACACACAAAAAATATAAACAAACAAAAATCAAAGGAAACTAATTCGAAGAATAAAAAATCAAAATCAAAACAAATTCCCCGGCAACGGCGCCAAAAACTTGTTCGACGACGGAATTTCTATCGGATTAGAAAACCGTCAAACGAATTTCATAATAAAAATTACCGCAAGCGCACGGCGTACACTTATAGTACGTGGCGAATACGGGTCGATCTGCAGGGAATTGATGATTTTAAATTTCCTATTCAATCAAATTAAACCAAAGTCGATAAGCTAGAGAATTAGAAAATGAACTAACTAACTAAAAGAAAAGAGGTGCAAATATAAGAGGTAAATAACAATTTAGAGAATAAATCCACTCTCTAGATCAGGTAGTTCAACACATATGAAATCATAATCTCTCTTTTAGGGTCATCAGTGCTTTAATTGATGTGCTTATCATAAGTATGGCATATTTGTGCTATTGATTTGCCAACATAACCATCAAACTATAACACACCCTTTAAACCACTTACTAACTTTCATGAAATTTGACAATGAAAATGAAATCTATTCTAAGTATGGCCTATTAACTATTGATTAGAAATATAGACCATCAAATTTCAATTTCAACAATCACTTTACTTTGCCATAATCATATTTTGATGAAGAGGCAATTAGTGTTAGTGATTGCTTAAGCATAGCCTATTTGATGTCAACAATATAGGCTATCAAATTCAAAGCAGAAATAACTAGTAAACCATTTCTATCATCATCATTAAGCAGAAAAAGAGAGCATGAATTAACAAATAGTTGAAGCTACATAATTAGAGAGTTTCATTACCCCTAAATTGAAGGGTTTTAGCCTCTCATATTTGTCATTTGATTAACAAATGTAGCTTGCAACATGAAAGCAAAAAGAAAGCTAAATGAAAGCTAAATGAAAGAAAACTATTCTAATTGCATAAAAGAAAATATACACTACTAGCATGAAAGGAAATGAACATGTAATTAAAAGGAAACAATAATTACATTGCATAAAAAAAAAGGAAAAGTACATGAAATAAAAATGGCTAAGTAGCCATGAAAAGAGAAAGGGAAGAGCTTGTTTATTTTGAGCCTAAACTAAACTAAGAGAGACTAAGGGGAAGGTTACATGAAACATAAGGGGATTTTATATATGTGTTAAACCCTAATTCATATTTTTAGGGAATGCCCAAAATACCCTCTTAGGAAGTGTGGAGGCCAAGTAATCATTAGCTTCAAATAATCCTTATTTAAGTGTACATGAAGCCATTAATTCAATAAGCATGTGCATTAGCCTCTAATTTGTACATTAAGGTAGGTGGGTAGGTGGGGTCCTCCATTATCTTCACTTTGAATTATTTCCATCTTCATTTTTTCTCTTCACTCTTCTGCATGCATATATCATCATGTAACCACTTGTAAAATTCACCAAATTTCCTACAAAACAACATAGAAAATTCCAAGTAAAATTTCACAATTTAATAAATGCATAAAAATGACCATTTTGCCCCTATATGAAGATGAATATGTGACAATTTCAAATAATTTGAATTTTGGTTTAAACAAGTTAAAATACCCGATATTATCATTTATTTAATTTAAATAGATTAAATATGGTGGTAAAAATATGCACAGTTACGTGCACAACAAATACTCCCCACTCTTAATTTTTTATTCGTCCTCGAATAAAGAAAAACTAAGATAAATCCGTTTTTGTAGGGAGCACGATTGCATTGAGCATATGCAACAAGCCATTAAACCTCTGGGTGTCCCCAGTAGGACGAGTGTTGTCTCATGAGGGTTTTCAGCGGATTCAACCCACAAAATCCAAATGCAGAATGAAGGTATTTACACAATGCAAGATTTATTTACAAGGAGATGAATGCAAGTTTTTGAAAATATTTACAATAAAGGATTTATTTTTAAATTGACACAAATAAGTTAAATATAGGTTTGGTTATTATCTTGAAAATTTAACTCATTTACTCGTCAAAATTTCCAACAAAAATCATGTTATCATAACAAATAGACAATAGTTTAACTCGTTGTTTTGGTTAATAACACGATGTAATTTGAAATGGATCCTTAGTTGATTATCAAAGCTTATCAAAGTGGTATTTTTATTTCTTTTCAATAACAAGTCAAATCAAATAAGTTAAAATAGTGCTTAGATTTCAATTGCTTACTCTCTCCATTTTTTTCTTTTGAAAATTTTATTGATATTTACAATATTTACATATGCCTAACTCAGAAAACTGAGGCCAGATATATTACCCATGCACTGCCTTGCGGACTGATGTGAGGGGAATACAGAGCGTGGCGAGTGAACACACAAGTGTGAACACTTATCAACTGTAGGCGTTATTAATAAAAGAATATTTATATACATACACCTAACTCAGATAAATAGAGGCCAGATATACCGATCGTGCACTGCCTTTCGGGCTTACGTGAGAAGGGTACAGAGCATGGCGAGTGAACACACGAGTGTGAACACATGACTCTAAGTGTTTATTAAGAAAATATATACGTATATACAAATATATTTTTTTGTGTTTTTTTAGGGAGAGAGTTTCGCAAAATCATCTTAGCACATTTAACTTAGAAGACAAAAAAAATGTTATATTGTTTACTTTTAAATCAACCACTTTTTAAAACAAAGATTTTCAATTAGGATATATTTCATAATTATCATGTATGAATCTTCTTATATACTAGTTAAACCATTTTTATTTGTAACCAAACTTCAATTTTGTTTTTGTTAATACAAATTAAATTTCAACAATTTCAATTTAATAAACCAAAACCATATATTTATCCTATAGTGTTTCTTTAAAAATAAAT
This sequence comes from Allium fistulosum, assembly GCA_030737815.1. Taxonomy (NCBI): domain Eukaryota; kingdom Viridiplantae; phylum Streptophyta; class Magnoliopsida; order Asparagales; family Amaryllidaceae; genus Allium; species Allium fistulosum. The sequence continues at coordinate 1,535,163,583 of CM060902.1, forward strand.
CAAAATGCTTTTTTTAAATTTTGTTTTTTTTGTTTTTGATTTTTTTTTTTGTATTTTGGAAAGAAAATAAAAATAAATAAACCATGAAAAATTAAAAATGATGATGAGTCTCCCCTCCCCCACACTTGATTTTGACTGTGTCCCCACAATCAACCCAAGTGGAAGGAAACAAGAAAATAAAATTAAAAAATGGCCTTTATTTATATGAAAATGAATGGTATTTACACGAGATCAGAAAGTATATTGTCAAAAAGTAAATGAAATGGTCTTCCAAAGACCGATTCATTTGTCTCGTTAAATATGCGAAACATAGCTTAAGCTCGGAAAACCAAACCAAACAAGATTTCGAAGTTGAATTTGGATTTGGAAAAGCGAATGTCGTTTTATTAAAAATTGTACGAGTCATTTTATTTACAATGATTTTTGGGGTTGATAAAACGATTTATTGAAGTTCAAGTTTATTTTCACTAAATTGAAATTCAAGCTGTTCATTGAAAAGTTCTTCAGAATTATTGATTTCAAAATCAAATTGGTGATTTAAATCCTCCCCATCAGAGTTTAACGACTCATTTTCAAAAAGTCCATAAAACTCGTGTTCGTTAAATTCGACTTCCTTTGTTGGATTATCAATAACTTCATTGCGTATCTCAAGTTAAAATTCCAAAGTTGTTGTATTCAAATTTTCAGAAAAAGGAAGATCGAAATTTAAATCGAGCTTCTCACCCTCAAAAGAATTGAAATCCAAGTCAATCACCAAATTTTCAACAACTTCGTTAAGATCGTTATTTTCAATTTCAAAAGTTGTTATTTGAAAATCGTCGATTTGGGTAAAAGATGGATTATTGTTTGACTCGTCACACGTTGGAATTTGATTTTGTTTATCACGTTGTTCCATATATGTTTCAAACAACGAATCTATGTGATCATCGTATATTTCGTTCATTTGTTCAAAAAAATCCAATTTATAATTATTAGCTTGAGGATTTTCGATTTGGATTTGTTGAGAACAAAAATTTTCACTTGCATCATAGTCGAGATTATTCCCATTGCCAAAATTATTTGAAAAGTGGATCACATTTTCGTTTTGATTTTGAAATTCATTTTGGAGTTCAAAATTTAATTGGCATGGGTTATAATCAAAATCATTTGAATTTGGAAGTGAATTCAAATTTTGAAATCCTTGAAAATTTTGACTTGAGTTATCACACAAATAAGAATTACACAAATCATTTATCATTTGATTTTGTTGTGTACAGATTTCAAGTAGAGACGAAATGCTCTTTTCAAGACTTGAGGGTTGGTCATCGTTTTGAAAATTTTGTGGTTCAAAATTTGAATCATTTAAGCAATAGTTGTTGTTAAAATATCCATACAAATTTGGAGTGAAATCATATGGATTATATTTATTTTCACAACTATTGTAAAATTCACGTAAGTGGGGAAACTCGGACATTTTCAAGAATGTTTTTGTTTTTTTTGTAAAGGAAAAATATTTACAAATAAATTTATTTTTCAAAAGGGAAATTGATTTCTTTTTTGTTTTTGGATTTTCAATTTTTTTTTCTTTGTCTTTGAAAAGGTTTTATATTTTTTTCCTTTTTGGATTTTTTTTTTCTAAATTTTTTTTTGGATTTTTGAAATTTCAAAGGAAAAGGAAAAAATTCAAAGAAAAAGAAAGGGAATATTTACAATTTTTTTTAGTTTTGAATTTTGAATTTTTTTTAAATATGCATGAACTAATGCAACTAACTGAATGCAAAGTTAATTACAAATGATTTATCCTAAGTTAACCCAAAATTGTATAATCACACATTGTCTTAAATAAACAAGATAGTTCTCAGCCAAGTAACGGACAGGATTTATCGGTGCACCACGAATCACCGTAGCAATGCAGCCGAAGGTTTAAGTACCTTCAGAGGAACAACCACAATTATATTTACGAATCACTGTAATATTTATAAATGGTTATTGCTCTGCCGTAGCCTAGACACCAATAAATTAAATTGTTCAAAGAAGACAACTTGTCAATATACAATAAAGTGTTATCTATGTCTAACCGTTATTACTAATCAAAATTCTAGGATGAAATAAGCAGAAATTAAATGTGTATTAACAATGCAACTACGAATGGATTTTGTTTTTTTTTTCTGAATATTTTTTTTAAATGCAAGTAAACAATAATGCAAGACAAACAAAAACAATAGATATATACAATGCAAGGCAAATAAAGAGAAAATTATAAATAAGCAAGCAGTTTTTTTGGCAAGCTCAGCACGCAAGCAATTTATTTTAGCAAGCACTTCTGCTCCTTCTGCAATTCAGCTTTGGCAACCCGAAATAAAATCAAAATATATATACAGTTTTTTTTTAATTTTTTTTTGAAAAGGAAACTTAAAAGTGCAGTTTTACTTAAAAAAATATTTTTTTAGAAGAAGAAGATATTTAAACAAAAGGAAAAAAACGGTTTGAAATAAAACAAAACTAAAATAAGCTTAGCCCATCAAGCAATGATTTACAGCCCACTACCCAAACCCTTTTAAATTCACTTTCATTTACAATTTCTCAAGCAAACTCAATAAAGAAATTTATCTTGTAAATACCGCGTCCTCTTTTTCCCAATAAAAAGAAATCGAATGGAATTGAATCTCGAGTCAGCTATGTGAATTAGGAATGATTATTTGGAGGTTCGATTGGCACGAATTTTAGCTCGAAGATAGAGGTGATTGCTTGGTTTGGTGATGGTTTTGGTTGTCGACTTCGACTTTTTTGGTATCGCGAGTCTTCTGGTGTTCAACAGGTGAGTAGGCTTTGTAGTCTGAAGTGTTTGTCAAAGTAGTGTCGTGGTCGTTGGATGGTTCGAAGCTGTTGGAGGCTGCGATGGTAGGGGAGGTTGCACTGGAGTTGTTGTTACACTGTCGTGGCGTAGGCGAAGTCGATTGCTGGTGGTAGATGATTGAGGGTTGCAACAGTTCGTATTGGGTGTGATGATGATGATTGTGGGGATGGTCGGATATGATATTGGCAGAGGATGGTGAAGTTTGCTGCAGGTGTTGTCTGATGTAGCAAGTGTTTGCAAGTCGGTGGAGGAGTTTATATGTCATGTGATTGAATGTGGAGTTGTGTTATCTGAAAGTAGAGTAGTATTGTAGGATAGAAGTGATGTTTGTACAAGTGAATAGAGGAGTAGATGAAGGCTGCGACACTGTGGCAGTAGTTGATGGGGGTTTTTGATTGTCAGTGGATGGTTCGAGTGGATTGGGGACTTCGGTTGTTTTTTGCGATTTGTATTTCTGAATGAAGTAGGGGTGATTTCGCAGTTTCAAGTGAGTGATTTATTGATTGAATCTAATTGAATTTGGTGATTGCACTCAATGTAAAAGGGATGGTAGCTGGGTAGCCTTGCTGTTGTTCAGAGCAGTTATGGTGGGGAGTCTGTGAGATGATGTCTGATGATGGTAATGGGTTGTTTGATGGATAATGTGGGGATTTAGCAGGCAAGGTGCAGTCAGGTGTAGGGGGAACTGATGATGTTTGCAGACCTGGTGTAACAACCCTGAGATTGCAATTACCGAATAATAAATTAAAATTATGATTTTAAGTTGAAAAGGGAGCTAAACAAAAATTTGGGAATTTAAATTTGCAATTGGTTTGCAAATTAAAGTATTTTGGGTTTAAAATGGGGAAATTAATATTTTTGGAATTTAATATTTAAAAGGGGAATTTTTAAATGTAATAATGGGTTTAATTGGCTAATGAGACAATTATATGGTTTTGATTAAAACTAGGTTGCCACTTAGGATTTTGTTCACATGATAACCTTAGAAATTAAACTAAGTCCTAATGGGTTTTAAAACCTCCTAACATGACCCATTAGCCTACCCACTTCTATATAATATCTCAAACCCCTTCCATAAACCCTAACCCTCCTCTTCATAATTCCTAAACCTAGATCTAAACATAACTAATGGCCTCCCTTTGGTAGAAGATCCATCTCCTTCCCTACATAGCTAAACTTGTTTAATCCTAGTAAGGTAATGCAATCCTAGGCCTAATCACCTTCTAATCTTTATTTTAATTTTTGAAATCTCTTTGTAATCCTTGGTTTTGTTCTATTTTTAATTTTGAAGCTCTCTAATCCACATCCTCTTTGCTTTGGAAAGTTGCACTTGAAGTGTTTGCTTATTTGCTTGATTGGTAGTGGTAATTACTATTTATTAGTTATTATTACTAGTTAATTTTGGTGAAAATTTGATACCAAAATTTGAAGAAAAAAACACCCCTAAATCACCAAAATCACAAAAATAAGCTGGCTGGAAATGTTCAGCCTGAAAACAGGTTGAAACAGAGATTTGGGTGCACCAGGACAGGCCTGGGCTGCACCCAGGCTGCTGCACACCCCAGCCCAGGCGGGCTGGGGCAGAACCCCCCAGCCCAGCCCAGCCCAGGCGGGCTAGGCCGAATCCCCCCTCCCCAGCCCAGGCGGGCTGGGGCAGAACCCCCCAGCCCAGCCCAGGCGGGCTAGGCCGAATCCCCCCCTCCCCAGCCCAGGCGGGCTGGGGCAGAACCCCCCAGCCCAGGCGGGCTGGGGCGGAGCCACACCCCAGCCCGCTTGGGCTGGGGCTCCCTAGCCCAGGCGGGCTGGGGCCGAAGCACACCCCAGCCCGCTTGGGTTGGGGCTCCCCAGGCAGCCCAGGCGGGCTGGGGCGGAATCAGACCCCAGCCCGCGTGGGCTGGGGCCTCCCCAGCCCAGGCGGGCTGGGGCCTGAAGAACCCCAGCCCGCGTGGGCTGGGGATTCCCCAGCCTAGGCGGGCTGGGGCATAACAGGTCCCCAGCCCACGCGGGCTGGGGCCTGGAGAACAGAACCCCAGCCCGCGTGGGCTGGGGCGTCCCTAGCCCAGGCGGGCTGGGGCATAACAGGTCCCCAGCCCACGCGGGCTGGGGCCTGGAGAACCCCAGCCCGCGTGGGCTGGGGCATAACAGGTCCCCAGCCCACACGGGATGGGGTCTGGAGAACCCCAGCCCGCGTGGGCTGGGGCGTCCCGGATGGATCCCAGCCCAGGCGGGCTGGGCTTGGAAAAAAAAACTAAGTGTTAATTTCTGTTTCCAGATTCTTTTACCTCCACTTCGCGATGCCACCATGATTGCATCCGAAGTCGGAATTCGATGTTTTCGGTCTCGTTGGAAAGGTGGAGTTTAGAACTCCATCTCTGGAAAATTTGGGCAACATCGGAGTTCGTTTGGCACTTCGAATTTCGTGTCAAAGTTGAACTCTGGTCGCTGTTGGTAAACAGTATGAATCTTTTTCTGGGTCCAACTTTGAGATATCGCTGCCACTTCGTCTCAACTCGGAATCCAGAAATTCTTTTTGCATCTTAAAGTAGGGATGATGGACTACATGCCTGCAACTTTTCATGACATTTAGACACCGTTTGCTGGTCCAAATAAATTTCCGAACTTGGGTTCGCAGCTGTTTTTGAATGTTTACAAACACAGTATTTTTCAGTGATTTTCTGGTTTTATTGATTTCTTTGAGATTTGTCTCTAGATTTCGTACACGGGTTTTATGAATCATTTTCAAAAGATTTTTCACTCCTAAATGGCTTTAGAAATTATTATATAATATTATTTTTATTATTAAATTAATTACTCCATAATAGGAGAGTTTTCAAAAGCCGTTTTAAAGTGATTTCAAAATCAATTATAAATCCATTTCGCACCATTATTTTATATAATAAAAATCTCACACTCACTTTTTAGCACGTCGATGAAGTGGAAATGTGCTTAAACGGTTAGGAAATCTCCGGCCTATGGAACCGTGTGTATTTTCTTTTCGGTTAATCCCCGACCTATTCGATTGATCGTTTTGACCTTTGGGTCTAGTTTACCGATGATACGAGGTGGACTTTTTATTGTTTGGAGTGTGAGCTTACTATTGGTTAGTAAACCGTTTAGTGCGAACGTGGGGTATGGGACTCATTGTTAACACTTTACAGGTTTCTCTCCAAGAAGTTTGTGACACATTAGCCTCTGGGCGGCCAGTACTGGACCTCTGGGTCACCACACCTCTGGGCAACCGTCTCTGGACACCTGCTCTATGGAGCAGTTTATTTTTCAGCGTGCGCCTCTGGGCCTTTATCCTTCTGGGAAGGATCTCGCCGTCTCGCGCGTTCCGCATCTGTGCGAGTGATCGATCACAACTCTACAGTACTTGGCAACAACGACTCCGGTCGGTGCACGTGCAATATTGGTATTATTTGATGATTTTTATATCCATTCGAGTACCTCCATTCGGTGTTGGTTCTATGGAACCATACGATGTAAGTGCGATTGCCTTGTGGATTCATAGTGTCTCTGGACACTGCTTTTCAGTGTTGGATTTCATTGACTTTTCAGTATATCCCCATTGCTCTTTGGAGCATCGATCTTTGCTTGGGCATTGATTACAGACTCTGGTCACTCTTGGGATTATTGCCTATGGGCATCTTTTTATAGCTTTGGCTACGCCGATGATATGAGGCGATTTTATTTATTCTACACTTTGGTGTTGATTTCTCTTTGGAGATTTTTATTGTTTATTGATGATTAGGGATCGTCATTATATTCATGTGGTTCATAATATACTTCTCTTTGGATAAGTACTGTTTTATTTATGTACCGCATCATTATATATCTCAGTTACTACTGATTGTTTAGCTAGCCTGACCCGAGTGTTTTCGCTCGGGTCAGACCGAGTTGTTTCAGGTTAGGTCTCTGGACTTAGCTTCTGTGCTTCCGCTTGGACATTATCTGCTATGCTGATAGATAGCGCTTTTATTTGTCCACTATTCTGCTACTCTGTTATTATTCAGATTTTGATATGTACATATTTTTGACCCACATGTGTGGGCAGTGGCTTTGTACCCACTTATAGTATTTGGATCTGTATTGACGATGTATTATTCTGGGATTTTATATCTGTTATGTGATTCTGTTCTGTGATGTTTTATCATTTATTATTATGCTTTGTCCTGATAGATCTTTAGCCATTTGTAATTTCGTTATAAGTATTTACCGAATATGTCGAACCACTTGAAAAATATATATATATATATACCATCCTTTCGACGTATTCAGTAGATAGTTATAGCTTGATTACAAATGGTCGCTTCCACTATACTCTATTCTCCGCTTTAACAGACAGTATTACTCCCGTAATACTCTTAGTTACAGTGGGTCTCAGAGTGGGGCGTTACACCTGGGTTGCTGTAGCTTGAAGGTGATGTTTCTAGTGAAGATAGTGATGAAGTCAATGAAATGGCAAGGCAGTGAAGAGTGGATGATGTAGTTGAAAATAGAGGTACTATGCACAGTTGTAGTTGGAAGATTGGATGCTAGAAGATTTGATGACTTGTGGTTGTATTTGTAGAAGTTGTTTGTAGAGGTAGGCAGATATGAATGGTAGTAGATAGAGAGCAGTGATATGAAGAACAATATGACGGTTGCAGTTATAGGGGATGAAATGGTGCAGTGTAGAGGAGTTCTTGAATGATGAAGTGATATGGTGGCTCTTGTGGTCAGAAATGCAGTGGGTGGTTGTACAGTGGTGGCAGCAGTGGTTAGACAGTGGGAGTTTCTGGTGGAAGAGCAAGTTAGTGGATTGGGATGGTAGTTGCTGAGAAGTGAGTGTGTTTCAGGTAGGTTGGTTCACTTTGTAGTGACTGGAAGCACTGGTGGTCTGTGGACAGAGAAACAACAGAGGTGGTTCAAAATGTAAGATGGCGGTTTTTGTTGATAGGGAAGTAGTGAAAGGTTTGTATGTAGCAAGTCGAGTGTTGGATGTTGTGTGGTTGTTGGAGAGGAGTGCACTGTTGAATGTCAGTGGAGGAGTTTGAGTTGTATTTGACGGGGATGGTGTAATGTATTTGACAGGAAGTGGTGGCTCGAGTAGAAGGGGCAGCAATTGAAGTAATTCAGGTGGGTTTGTGATGAAGAAGGGCGATGACTATTGTATGCTTGTCAGAGGTATGTAAGTGTTGGTTATTGTTTCACAGTTTTCAGTTTGATGGTATGTAAAATGTAAGCTATGTAAGTGCGGTGAGATGTTGAAGTGGTATGTGCTGTATGAAATGAAAGCAGGGAGTAATTAGATGAATTGGTAGGGGTGATGAGGTGAGACAACCAGTGAAGATTGTTGGGTAATGATGATAAGTGACAGAAGTAGGTTGTGGAAGGGGGGAAGTGTAGTTTGGAGAGGCAACAAAAACTATGCACAAGTGACTGTGCACAGTGCAATGTAAATATTTTTTTTTTGAAAGTTGTAAAATAGAAAGAAAAGTTGTAGATGATCAAAAGAAAATGAATAACAAGAAAATTTATTTTGGCAATGAAACTGTGGATGCTTTTTTTTAACTAGAAATGAATATGCAACGCAAATGGAAACTAAAATAGAAAACAAGCACACAACACAATGTCACCAAAAATAACAAAACACACAATATTTTTTTTCTTTTTTTTAATACAAACACACACAAAATATAAACAAACAAAAATCAAAGGAAACTAATTCGAAGAATAAAAAATCAAAATCAAAACAAATTCTCCGGCAACGGCGCCAAAAACTTGTTCGACGACGGAATTTCTATCGGATTAGAAAACCGTCGAACAAATTTTATAATAAAAATTACCGCAAGCGCACGACGTACACTTGTAGTACGTGGTGAATACGGGTAGATCCGCAGGGAATTGATGGTTTTAAATTTCCTATTCAATCAAATTAAACCAAAGTCGAGGAGAAAGTTAAGCTAGAGAATTAGAAAATGAACTAACTAACTAAAAGAAAAGAGGTGCAAATATAAGAGTTAAATAACAATTTAGAGAATAAATCCACTCTCTAGATCAGGTAGTTCAACACATATGAAATCATAATCTCTCTTTTATGGTCATCAGTGCTTTAATTGATGTGCTTATCATAAGTATGACATATTTGTGCTATTGATTTGCCAACATAAGCCATCAAACCATAACACACCCTTTAAACCACTTACCAACTTTCATGAAATTTGACAATGAAAATGAAAATGAAATCTATTCTAAGTATGACCTATTAACTATTGATTAGAAATATAGACCATCAAATTTTAATTTCAACAATCACTTTCTTTTGCCATAATCATATTTTGATGAAGAGGCAATTAGTGTTAGTGATTGTTTAAGCATATCCTATTTGATGTCAACAATATAGGCTATCAAATTCAAAGCAAAAACAACTAGTAAACCATTTCTATCATCATCATTAAGCACAAAAAGAGAGCATGAATTAACAAATAGTTAAAGCTACATAATTAGAGATCTTCATTACCCCTAAATTGAAGGAGTTTAGCCTCTCATATTTGTCATTTGATTAACAAATGTAGCTTGCAACATGAAAGCAAAAAGAAAGCGAAATGAAAGCTAAATGATAGAAAACTGTTCTAATTGCATTAAAAAAATCTACACTACTAGCCTGAAAGGAAATGAACATGTAATTAAAAGGAAACAATAATTACATTGCATAAAAAAAAGGAAAAGTACATGAAATAAAAATGGCTAATTAGCCATGAAAAGAGAAAGGGAAGAGCTTGTTTATTTTGAGCCTAAACTAAACTAAGAGAGACTAAGGGGGAAGGTTACATGAAACATAAGGGGATTTTATACATGTGTTAAACCCTAATTCATATTTTTGGGGAATGGCCAAAATACCCTCTTAGGAAGTGTGGAGGCCAAGTAATCATTAGCTTCAAATAATCCTCATTTAAGTGTACATGAAGCCATTAATTCAATAAGCATGTGCATTAGCCTCTAATTTGTACATTAAGGTAGGTGGGTAGGTGGGGTCCTCCATTATCTTCACTTTGAATTATTTCCATCTTCATTTGTTCTCTTCACTCTTGTGCATACATATATCATCATGTAACCACTTGTAAAATTCACCAAATTTCCTACAAAACAACATAGAAAATTCCAAGTAAATTTTCACAATTTAATAAATGCATAAAAATGACCATTTTGCCCCTATATGAAGATTAATATGTGACAATTTCAAATAATTTGAATTTTGGTTTAAACAAGTTAAAATACCTGATATGATCATTTATTTAATTTAAATAGATTAAATATGGTGGTAAAAATATGCACATTTACGTGCACATCATCCAGCCCAGAGTACCTCTTAGAGGGAGGGTCTAGTCTAGCACCTACTAACGGCCTTTTAGAGGAAGATCAATCAAACATAAACTGTAACGCTTCAAGGCGAAGTCAGAGCTCAAAAGGGGCACAGACAAAGGAAATGGACGAAGATGTCCCCAAGTCAAAATAAAGTTGAAAGCCCAAAAAGGGGGCATAAACAAGGAAAATGAATGAATATGTCCAAAACCATAATTAAAATGGACAGCAACAAGGTCAAAGATATCAAAAGACACAAAATGGATGAAGATATCCATGACTTAGAACAAAACAGAATTCTAGAAAAGGACAAAAAAGGAATAAAGATCAGTTTGCACAAAACCCGAAAAGATGTACAGATACGAGACATAAAGAAATTTGAAAACCAATGGAATAATGAAAGGAGTAAAATAAAGAGCCCATTCTTACCAGAAGGATAAAGGTAATGTCGTTTGAAGAATATATCAAATCAGAACTTTGATAGATCCAATCCAGATCTAGGAATATGGAAATCTTAAGGTAAAGATTATATATAATAAATACTAATATAGTTATTTGGACCTTTACACTGCTGAATGATAGAATAGTCAAACGGAGCTTGCACCGCTGAATGGCCAAGCAACTGAATGGAAATATATGCTGAACGGTTGGACGGTTGAAAAGCCGAACAACTGAACGGAACTATCTGCTGAACGGTTGACTGGTCTTACGTAACTACTACTCCGAATGACTGACTGATCTTACAGAACTACTATTTCGAATGACTGAATGGCCTTACGGACTACTCGACTCCAATATAACAATACTAATAGTAGATTATAGGTATTTTAGAAACTACTTATCTGTTAGTGGGAGACTTTACTTTGAACAATGAGAATTCCCATTGCTATTCAAAGTATTAGTCCCCAATAAATAGCCAGTATGGCATTTTAGGTAAGGCTTTATAATTAGTACTAGATACAATTAAAAATCTTTTTGGCTTTAGAATTGCTTAAATTGTTATTACTAGGTAGTTTTTTGATTTTTCTACTGCTATTGAATGAATTTTTGAGTTTTCTATTTGTCAAATGAGATCCTGGCAAACTTTTGATTAAGATTTGGTAGAAATTCTGATTTTATTCCCGATCTTCTTATGGAATTTAATGATGATTTATGGATTTCCTTTTTAAATTTCTGGTTTTATGAATCCTGATCTTCTTGTAGTTTTCATGATAATTTTTTGATTTTCCATTGAATTTATGGTTTTTGAGTAATTCAGTGTTTTCATGCTATTATCAGATAGGAATTCTGAAGAGGGATCTCTTGTCACCAGATGGATTTTCGGTCTTCTCATTATTAGAAGATGGTTATAGCCCTCCGATCTTCTTACTACCAAACAGGGTTCTAAATAACTTTCCAGCTCTTTCTTTTAAATTAATACCGGACCATTTACTAGTTTATTGTTGAATGAATATCTAATTTCTTAAAATTACTAACATATCATTAAAGTAAAGTGCGGGATTGAGAATAAAAATTGCAATAAGAAGACAAGCTAAGGGTTATACATCACCTCGCACCAAACTGGAGTTCTAAAGGAGCGAAACTTGAACAAGAAGGAAGTCTGATGTAAAAGTTCCACAAGCAACCCAATGATGAAAACCAATTTCCGATAACCAAAGAAAAATTGATTCAAAAGGATGTTTTGAAACTTACATTAACCTTTTAAGGGGTTCACGGAAGAACCCTACATTCCTCAACCAGGCGACATTATTCATGTTTCTATTAACGGTGCTAAAAAGGCCTTAACGTCTTACTTTCTGAAGAAAGTTTTTGACGCTCTATCCAATAATATTACAAAAGAATCCTTTGGATTTATATTTTAAAAATTTACAATTTGAACTTCTGTTTTAAAATTTACTATTATTTATTAGTCTCTTATAACAAAATTATCATCTTAAAAAAAGCTATTATTTTTTCATGTTTTGCAAGAAAAGAAGATTACTAAGAAAAGCACACTGAACATAAAGTGATACAAAGGAATTATTGGGATTTTGTCCTAAAGAACAAAAGCTTTTCTTACATTTAAGAGGGCTAATGTTACTACTACTATCGTTATCGAGAAGGTCCTACGTGACATTTGAAAGTCTATATGAGTGGATCGTATAGGATATATGCAAGTATAAACAGCTAACTATATAATATAACTTGATAAACGATAGTAGCAAAGTAAATAAAAATAATCACACCGGTATTTTATACTGGTTCGGACCTCCCGTCCTACATCCAGTCCCGAAGCTCCTCATCGGAATTTCCTTTCAACTAATCCTCACTTGACCCGGAGGAACAGGTTTACAATTGCAGAGTTTCTTTGTCAAGAATGTGTTCTATGATACGGATGTTGACTATTGAGTACAAATGCTTCCAATATATATATCTATCTAGAGAATATCTGAATGAGGAGTTCTGTATATATGGAAGAGTTAAATACAGGTAGTTGATTGCTTAGAGATCATGTATAAATCAGAGTATAAGAGATAAGAGCGTAAGTGCGTAAGGTCAATCTTTCTCTTGAATTCCTGATGCTATTTATAGTGGTGAAGAGTTTCTATATGTAGTTGCCTCTATTAACAATCGTTGTATAGTTGCTCCTGTTGGTGACGAAGAGTTGCAGTGAAGAGGAGCGGATGTGTCTTTTCGGATGTGACAGTTGGACTTTGAAAATACATAGTCGAGCCTATAATCAGACGTCTGGAATGTGACCTCAGACGTCTGGCCTTCATATATTTTTTGTGTCTGGTAGCATTTCAGACGTCTGTGTTTATTAACCAGACGTCTGGTCTTCATTTCTGTTTTATGTCTGGATGTCTTTCAGACGTCTGAGTTCAGGATCGGACGTCTGTTTTCTTCTGAGTTGTGAACCAAAGACTTTCTCCAGACGCCTGATATATTAACCAGACGTCTGTTTCCTTAAGATTTGTAAACCAGAGGAATCATTCAGACGTCTGGCTAGTGCATTCAGACGTCTGAATGTGTGCATGTTGTTGTATCTGTGGCTGTGCAATTCCTTTTCCAATTCTATCGACTTGTAGCCTTTTGATACTTCTTTTGAGTCTTGTTCTTGTCTCTTTAGTGATGTTACTTTAGCAAGTTCCTGTATATATACATATATATGTATATTTGATTTTCATTGAATAGTTGTTGTCATTAAAACCATAGATTTGATTTCCTAACAATCTCCCCCTTTTTGATGATGAAAACTATACAATGTACTTATATAATTTTTATAAATCTCCCCCTGAATATGTGCTTTCCATTATCTCTCCCCCTTTGTCATTATCAAAAAAGAATGAGGGAATCATATTTGCAAATTCCAAAAAATTTCCTTTTGTTTCTCCGAGTACCTGTAATAAATAAAAAATCACTTTTTGGTACCCACTTATTATGTTAGGGTCCGAGGGGTTAGATCTTTGGAAACCATACCCATTTGGGTGTGGTTGAACCTTTATAAATATAATTTTCATTATTAACTACCATATCAAAATAATCATCAATGTATTTTTCTCTATTTTGCCAATTAACAGGAACCCAAATACTTAGATAATTTTTATTCATATTTCCATTCAATGATTTTGTACTTCTAGAGAAATTATAAATATTATTGACCATAGCAGTATTTGAATTTTTATAAGAATTTAATCTAGACTTTACTCGAAATTTAGTACTAGCACTATCATTTTTTCTATACATGAAAGCGTATCTAGTGCTATTTCTACGATCGGTTTTATTATATCCTAAACCACTTTTGTCATGTAAAGGTCTAGAACTAGATAAAACCATGTTTAAATCGTTTTGACCTTTATTAAATTTTGTGACTTCAGTGTTAAGTTTATCAAATTTAGCTTTGAAGTCAAAATTATTATTTTCAAAAGAAATATTACTGTTTTTCAAAATATCAATTTGCTTGTTTAATTCAGAATTCTCCCTTTTTATCGTACAGTTCTCATTTTCGAGAAGAAAAATTCGAGATTCTGAATTATCTAAAGATGATTGTAATAAATCATTTTATCTTTTCAAATCCGTAATTTCTTTTGAAAAAATTTCCTTTTCTTTATCAAAGATAGTATTTTTATTTTGCAAAACATTGATTTCCTCTAAAAGATCGTTGTTTTTATCTTTTAACTGCTCATTTTCTTTTTGTAGGAAATCTTTTTGTGAAACAAGTTCTTCTACGGTATTTTCAAAACATTTAGTTTGTTTTATCAAAAATTCATTTTCCTCTTTTAAACTGGAAATTTCTTGCTCCCAATCTTTTAACTTTTCTAAAGCAATTCTATTAACTTTATTCAACGTTTTACAATCTTTTAATAACTCATCATGTGCTAACAGAAGATCTTTATATAAAGAATCTAAGCATACTGATTGTGATCTAAGTTTAGCAATGAAGCATTTGTCTTTATTGCTCTTCCTATTGCCTTGACTAGATCTCTTTATAGCCATTTATTCTAGGATGTTGTTACGATCTCTAGAATACCAGGCTCTGATACCAATTGAAAGTCTATATGAGTGGATCATATAGGATATATGCAAGTATAAACAGCTAACTATATAATATAACTTGATAAACGATAGTAGCAAAGTACATGAAAATAATCACACCGGTATTTTATACTGGTTCGGACCTCCCGTCCTACGTCCAGTCCCGAAGCTCCTCTTCGGAATTTCCTTTCAACTAATCCTCACTTGACCCGGAGGAACAGGTTTACAATTGCAGAGTTTCTTTGTCAAGAATGTGTTCTATAACACGGATGTTGACTATTGAGTACAAATGCTTCCAATATATATATCTATCTAGAGAATATCTGAATGAGGAGTTCTGTATATATGGAAGAGTTAAATACAGGTAGTTGATTTCTTAGAGATCAGGTATAAATCAGAGTATAAGAGATAAGAGCGTAAGTGAGTAAGGTCAATCTTTCTCTTGAATTCCTGATGCTATTTATAGTGGTGAAGAGTTTCGATGTGTAGTTGCCTCTATTAACAATCGTTGTATAGTTGATCCTGTTGGTGATGAAGAGTTGCAGTGAAGAGGAGCGGATGTGTCTTTTCGGATGTGACAGTTGGACTTTGAAAATCCATAGTCGAGCCTATAATCAGACGTCTGGAATGTGACCTCAGACGTCTGGCCTTCATATATTTTTTATGTCTGGTAGCATTTCAGACGTCTGTGTTTATTAACCAGACGTCTGGTCTTCATTTCTGTTTTATGTCTGGATGTCTTTCAGACGTCTGAGTTCAGGATCGGACGTCTATTTTCTTCTGAGTTGTGAACCAAAGACTTTCTCCAGACGCCTTATATATTAACCAGACGTCTGTTTCCTTAGGATTTGTAAACCAGAGGAATCATTCAGACGTCTGGCTAGTGCATTCAGACGTCTGAATGTGTGCATGTTGTTGTATCTGTGGCTGTGCAATTCCTTTTCCAATTCTATCGACTTGTAGCCTTTTGATACTTCTTTTGAGTCTTGTTCTTGTCTCTTTAGTGATGTTACTTTAGCAAGTTCCCGTATATATACATATATATGTATATTTGATTTTCATTGAATAGTTGTTGTCATTAAAACCATAGATTTGATTTCCTAACAACATTCAACCTCGACGTCATTAGAAACAGCAATGTCGATGATGCGGCAAAGGTTGTTGCTATCATTGTCATCATCATGAAAGCCTTACACATCAGCTAGCCTTGACATCATTAACAGATGATGTAACTATCAATAAGCACAGTCAAAAAAACAACATCGAAGCTATTAGACTCGCCAAGGAACACCATGTCTCCATCTCAACATCAACGCTAATCTACAAACAGTTGCAGTTGGGACTCGCCGAGGATCAATACTGCTAAGTCATCGAACCTAATGGAGAGCACTTCATATTTATATGCGCGATGTCGATGTCTATCAATATCGATGTCCATGGACAGTGTTTGCATCACATTCTATCAACAATAGAGTGTTGGCATTGAGTATTGGAACTACGAAGACCATGCCGAGGAAAATGGAACTGTACAGACTTTAATGCACGATAACACTGATCATGTCGAGGCCAATAAAGCGCTCGCCATTGACACTCGACGAAGCTAAAGATGTCAAGATATATGGATGCCGAGGCTTGCCTCGCGTCAAACTCTATAAATAGGGTTCTAGGGTCTTCATAGAAGGGGTTTAATTCTTCTTGCTTCATTTCTCACTCATACAAATTTAGAAAACCCTAGACTAGATTGGGAATTCCAATCATTGTAATATCGACATTGTTGTACTCATATTGGTTCATTCAGTTAATAAGAAGATAGTCAGATTAGCTTAATTTGAGTAAAGATCTACACATTTATATACTGCATCGAGTTTTATTTAAACTTATAGCCTTGATATCATCGTGCATGTTGACATAAACCTCGCCGATTTCACAATTGATTAGCAAATCTCGATGAGTTTATATAAGCTACATAGTGAATACTTTCTCCCCAGATATACCAAGAACATCGATATCAAAGCTAAAGCTCAACATGAGTAAACATACAAACTCGATGACTATGACAGCTTCGCATATAACCTTGATGATGCTTGTTAACCTCGATAATGTCTTTCACTAAGGCAAGCCCCTACGTTCTTTAAACTTTGGGGTATTAGCAAATTTTATCATTAACAATAAGTAACTACGATGATGCAAGGTTAGTCCTAAATTCTATAGGGGAAATCTGTTGAGCTAATCTAGCTACCAGTACCTACAAATATTCGGACTAATGTGAGACGTCACCGTGGGATACGAGTTATAATACGAAGGACTTGCTTTAGAGATTGAAAGTAATAAGTGTTCTTGTGAGGGCCCACCTCTTCTCTAGGTAAGAAGTAGTAAATGGTTAGGATTATGGGTTAGGAATGGTAGAGGATACCTTGGGAAAGGTCCCGCTTCAATAGGAAGTATTAAGTGGTTGAAGAAATTCCATGCAATGTCAACTAGATTGTTAATAATGAGGAGTTAGCCTTGGTATTATAGGTAGTAAATGATGCGTAGCTGCCTTAAATAAGGTATTAGATGGTTGGAGTCTGCC
Organism: Allium fistulosum; assembly: GCA_030737815.1. Lineage (NCBI taxonomy): Eukaryota > Viridiplantae > Streptophyta > Magnoliopsida > Asparagales > Amaryllidaceae > Allium > Allium fistulosum. The sequence goes on from CM060902.1 coordinate 1,535,180,850, forward strand.
TAATTCTTATTAAAAGGTATTGAGTGACTTGAGTGCTATCTCTTACATTGATAGGGCATTATGGACGATAGATATGGATTATTGGGTTGATGGAAAGTTATTTATTGGCCTATATTTGGAATCCATTGGGGTTACATTTGAAAAGACTTATGTTATAGATAGAAATGTAAGAAATATTCCTATTTAAATTATACTGCCCAAATACTAATGTTGTAAGGCTCGAGATTTTTATTCACAAGACATATGTTATTATGACTCCCTTCTCATTACACAAATGTTAGGAAAGATGACGATGTTAAAGACGAAGACATAGAGGAAATTTGTGGTAGTTTACCTATTTATCCACTTATGTTATTTTCTAATGTACCCATTAAAGTATAATGATGTATTTTGAAAATGTTGACTACAGATATGTATTGTGTTATGCATTTTATGACATTCTGAAGTTGAATAAAATGGTTACTATTGTTATTATATTGTATCCTTCCACTGTAAGATCTAAGTGTTTAGATAAATAGCTTTGTAATGTTCTTTTTACCAACCAACGGCCAGCTTCGAGATGGGTTTAAGTTTCGGTGGACCTTTTCTAGGTCAGAACTTAGGTCCATTTTGGGGCAAGTTGTTACAATTATATACTTGATATAATGTGTTATATTGATTAACTAATTAAATTAAAAGTACATTTAATAGGAAATCCATAAATGGTATGTTTTGTGATAGTAGTTATAAAGTGTTGTAACCATGAGTAATTTATCACAATGAAAACAAATATACCATTTTAAATATTCCTAGTCAAGTTGTATCAAGACTAGATATCGATACATCCATTGACACTAGAGTACGTAATGCTCTCCAAATGTTGGCTAGAGTATTACTCATGGCTGTTGAGGGCACCATAGGGTTACGTACTGATAGTTATTAAATAACCATGGAATGATTCACTCGATAGTTTTTTGTTGGTTAATGTAACTAAGGTCAAATAGAAAAAATAGATGCAAAAAAATTGCACAATTCTCTTGACTTGAGAATACTGTTGATCTTCAATATGAAAACTCCACTTTGATCGAATCATGGCATGGCATCCATCAAGTGACTATAGTTGGGTCGAGTGGAAGCACTGGAAGTGAAATACTATTCAAGAGAGGATTCATCTCCTTGGTTATATGGGGTTAGTATCATGATCAACTCAAGTAAACTCAAAGTTAATGCCTCTAGCCAGAGCAGTTCGGTTAATAATAATAATTATTAGTATTGAACCAAGGACTTTGTGTTTGAACTATAGAGTTCAATGTGGATGTTGTTGGAATTTTGACCATTACTAAATTCCATCAGTCCAAGGTGATAAAATTTCAACGAAGAGAATTGGTGTAAATAAAAGTCACAACCGGGTAACACTTAATAAAGTAAAATTGGATTTTATCAAACCAAGTAAACAGTAAATTTGGCCAAAATCTCTCACCACCTGCTAAGTGCATATGAACATTAATATTCGAATATTTTGATATTAATCGCCAACTAAATTTACACCTGATGAGTCGCACAACCGAGAATGATGAATTCTCCTTTGACCAAATGATTTAATTAATTTATAATTGTTTTACATTAATTGAATTAAATAATATTTATGAAATATTATTTGTAGACTTGATTTTTATTTGATAAATGAATACTAATTGTATCTATAAAAGTTATAGACACATTAATCAATATAAGATATTGATATGCGTTTTAAATTAGATTAAAATGCAAAATATTCTTTCGTGCTCAAATAGGTTTAAGGCCCATTACGTGGGATGATAGGATCGACTGCAACATGGGGTATCGGTGGCTTAAAATATAAGTTAGAAGGCTTGAAAATGGATGGCTAAGATTAAAGGAGATTGAGTAAAAGATGAGATCCTAAATTCTCTCCTTTTATAACGACCCGATATTTTGGACCATTCGCATCCGCACATGTCGGACATGAATAATTCAAAATACCGCGTTGTTAATTTAAATTGGCAAAACTGAACATATACAGTAAATAAATAATCACAGATCACAGACACAGAGTAATAAATGCAGCGGAAATAAAGGAGATAGTAGTTCATGAAGCTACTATATAAATATATAAGTTACATCAGAGTTAAACCAGATACAACGGAAGAGTAATACGATACATCAGATACAAATCAGAATACATCACTGGAATCATCGAATACTGAAAGCATAACAGATGGCTGGATTTTCAAGCAAAGCTCCAACTCCAAAGGTGAGTCTCGAATACTAGTACACTCGGTCTGACCCGAGCGTAAAGCAAAACACAAAACACTCGAGTCAGGATTAACATTCTTATATTAATAAATCCAACTCAAGTGAAATAGCAATTGAAATACAAGTAACTCAAAGGATGTTGGAATAACCATCCTTTAAGGATCCGTTAAACTATCTACTATGTAGTAGTGTATGATAAGTAGATAATGCCTATCAGTAATATAAGATATCAAAATAGTGTTAAGGCGTTACCATTATTCCCCTTAACACATTTTTATTCCCAAGAGCATATACAAGACCGTAGTTTCCCCAAAACCGAAAGTCACCAGAGGGCAATCCATATACTAATGGTACAAAACAAATCTTAGTGGTCGCGTATAGGGATACAAGTATGACAAGGCACATGAGGCAATACCCAAGGTAGTGAAACTACCGTTTGCCTGATCTGGACTGGTGAGAACGCATCGCCGCAGCGACCGCAACACCGCGAAACAGCACTCCCAAAATCAAGGGTGCACCAATCGACAACAAGTAATGAGTAGTTCGAAGAAGTGTGTTCGCTTGAGGTAGCTGACCTCCATTGGCCCGGCACGGCTCCTGTTTTAGTCATTTCCAATTTGACACAAGTGTCAAGGCTATCCATTATCGTTCTCTTTCTTCAGTCATCACGAACATCATTCCAACCACTTCATTCTGGATCACACTCCGCGTATAGTTATTAAAGTGGTTTCGGTTTAGACAGTGAGTATGTCCCTAACCGAATCCGGTCTCTTTGATAACTTTCGTAATTATTACACCGATTGGTCGTTTAATAAATTTCAAAACCAAAACAATTTCAATTCAATTAGAATTCGTAAATCAACATTCCATTTGTCTTTCTAAATCAATTTCAATGATTTACGTTTCAAAACATCCAAATACATAATTTCAAAATCTTTATAATTCAATTCCAATTTATTTTTAAAACAATTCAAATATTGATTCAAGTTCGTATATAAGTTTCTTTCCGAAATCATTTAAATTAATTTAATTTAACATTCAAATCAATTTAACTTCATTTATCGATTTCATTCAATATTCATTAAGTAAATTTGCCATTCAAAACAATTTCTATTTAAATTTCAATTCATTAAATCAATTACTTAATTTCAACTCTATTATATCAAAACTTACAATAGCATTAAATTAAATTCATCAAATCAAATTCTTTACATTTCAAGTCTTACATAAATTTCAATAAACACATTTTATTTCTTGTTAAAGAAATTCAATTTCACATATTTGTTTACTTAGTTACAATTTCAAAACTCAATATATAAAGAAAATTAATTTCACTTATTCAAGAAGTTCAATTTCACTTAACAAAGAATTCAATTTTTATTTAATTATTAAATAATTTCAAAACTTAATTATTAAATAATTTCAAACTTAATTCAATTATTTCTTAATTTAAACAATGTTCTTTCATCAATTACATTGTAAATATTTTGCTTCAGATTTTTAAATTATTAACATTTTCCTTTATTAAAATTCCAAATTCCAACTTAATTTCAGAAACTTATCATTTATTTAAATAAAATCTTTATTTTATTTTTAAATCAAATCATTGACCAATCGGGTTTTATTTAATTCGCTATCTTAAGTCAAAGTTTATTTGGGTATTTATCATTTCAACCCGATTCCAATTCAATTCAAAATCAAAACATAGCAAAGGGAACTTGCAGTGTGATAACTGGGATGGTGTCAAAGTAAATAAACAAGCAATAACAATAACCAATATCAATCCAATAATCAATTCAAATAATCCCAAAATAATCGTATTAATTCACATTGTTGTTTGTGCAAATTAATATAATTATTTCTAGAATCTACACTATCATTTCATGTAGACTAAAGATTATTACATTACGGTTTTTCACTTGTCATCCACTATTCAATTTCATATTATATCAATTTATACACTATTTCTACGTGTCAAATAATTAAACATTCAAGGGGTCATATTATACACATTTAACTAATCAAATTCAACACATATGTCGATTCAAATTTTTAACTATCCTACGTCAAATTCAATTGCATGATATTTATCACTTTATACATTACAATTTTAACGTCCAATTGTAAACATCAAACAATCAATTATTTAACAACCAAACTGGATTATCATTGCATATATAACAGATAATGGTGTCAGATGTCACAAGTGAACTGATACAGGTAATAATAGTGTAAATATCTAACAACAGCATATTTCAATTCAATTGAAATCAAATTTAATAAATAAAAGAACATTAATCGTGAGTGATTGCTCACCTTTCGAGGTTAGAGAGATTTGGCAAGGAAGCAAGCTACGAATTCAAAGCAACGCTAGATTAGCATGGATCGACGAATAAAGCTGATAAGCAGGAATTGTCGCAATCAAATCAGAACAGGGTCGATACAATGAAGTGTATAAGTGAATTCACATATATACCACTATATATAACAATTTATATAAAAGAAATCATATTCCAAACTTAAACATGATTTAAATTAAATATATATATTGTTTTCAAAGATCATAGTTTAAATTTAGACCCACATATAAAATATATATAAAATATTTTATAACTCATACATATATACATTTTAAACAACATTTAAAAACCAATATAATGCAAATATAAAATTGATAAATTCTCAGCACATTATATAAAACATACTTAACACTTGAAAACAGAACGCAAAAAATACTTACTTTATAAATAACCTGTAATAGCCAAGCCAGCTAAGATAAGATACAAAAGTATGCATACATTTATTTTAAACTGATAACTTGAAAGACAGTGTGTGTATATACACTTTTTGAAATAAACGTAGCTTAGTTATACGTATGCAGCCCACTCTAGTTAACTAAACGTACATCCTATATATATCTTAAATAATAACAACTATTATATTATAACTTTAAGAATAGACAGATGCAGACATGTAATATAACTTTACAGCCAATATTCATAAAAAAAATACAACCTAGCAGCAAAAGCCAGACCATTATATACAACCTATATTGTATACTATACCAAAATATATAACTGATACTTTTATTAAAAAAACTGACATAGCCTTATATATATATAACTAGCAATTAAGAATATATAAATCAAATTCATTTATAAATAAATTCTTGCATAGATAAATCTGTAACACCGCATATGCCAAATATTCTTATAACACTACATGCGCAAATCATACTGTAACCTACATATGCAATTTATGTATGTAACAAATATGTTGGGCGTGTTCTCACTCAGGAGATCTCACGACCAAGAAGCACCAGGTTCGTCCAGGCTTGCCTAAGCTTCATTCGGCATCCCTACCACTGCCGAACCAGACTCACAACCGGACCAACTCAACTCACTACCGGACCAACCTAGCTCCCCTCACTACAGGACCAGCTACCTCCCAGGTGCTACCGGACCAACTCCTACTCCACCTACCACCGAACCAGCCTTTACCACTCCTACCACCGGGCCAATACACTAGTACCAGTCCCACCGAATCAAAACCACCACCGGTCCACCATACTCCTACCACCGAACCAAAGCTCCACCGGTCCACCATACTCCTACCACCGAACCAAAGTTCCACCGGTCCACCATACTCCTACCACCGAACCAAAGCTCCACCGGTCCACTCATCTCCTTCCACCGAACCAAGGTAAACCGGACCAACTCCACCAGGCCAGATTACATCATCCCAGGCCTGCCAGCTGCTATATACATCCAAGACCCCTGCCCCCAACCTCACTCTATAAATAGAGGGGCAGGGGTACAACAATGGAGAGGAGTTTGAGAGCTCAAGCACGGATAGAACTTTCAAACAACTTTCATTTACTTGTATCAAAGCTTTGTACTTGTAATCTGAACAAGAAAGGAGAAATAATATATAAAGTGGACGTAGGCACATTCTGGCTGAACCACTATAAATCTGCGTGTCTTTTACAGTTTAGTCCCTGCTTTTCATATATTTGCATAATTCATCCAAATCACTGAGAACAACATAAAATCAATTAAATCATACGACTTTGAGGTGTTTGTCCATTTTTTGTGCAAACATTTTTGGTGCTTTCATTGAGAGTTGAACTCAGGAGCCTCAGCTTCTTCCACTTAACATTCTTCCTAACAGCATCGTTCATTGCTTGGAAAGAATGCCTCCCAAGCAGAAGAAAGATGTTAACAAAGGGAAAAACATCGCAACTAGCAGTCTTCCAGATCCAGTGGTCACAGACCAGGTGAATCGTCCCCTTCCAGCAGCAGTGCCAGATGAAGGTCAGGCAAATCTGACCACCCCTGCCGCGGAACAGCCGGCGGCGATCACTAGGGCAGATCTAGACAGGGTTGTGGCAGAAGTGACCAACCACTTCACATCCCAGCAAGAAGCTTTGGTGGACCATCTCATGTCACGCTTAAGGGATGCTGAAGAATCCAACCGCAACACTGAATCATGGGGAGAATCCCAGTCCGGAGGGTCTCGGAGACAGCAAAGATCTTCCTTCTTCGAAGAAGCTAACAACAGAAGCGGCTATGGTAGGAGCCGAGACCGAGCACAACCCGAAGTTAGGCCTGAGGAAACGCTTGGAAGCGAACCCAACGGGGGAGGTACCAGGCGGAGGTCAACTGTAGCTGAGCCTGTCATGCTGCCTAACCACGGAAACGCCAGTGAACGGGGCCGAGCTAGAATCCAGCCCGAAGTTGGACCCGAGGAAGTGCTTAGATCAGAACCCAGCAGGGGAAGATCGAGGCAAGGGCCACCTGTAGCTGATCCTAGCATGCTCCCAGAAGACCAAAGATAGCCATTGGAAAATATCAGGGATGATAGATGGTACCATTCCTACAGGTCATCTGGACGGAATCAATCCCACAGAACAGAACCAAACTCGTTTCTATCTGCTCCAAATTCTGATGAAAGGATGGCACGCTTGTTCAGAGAGTGTGTCCAACGGGATCAAAGAGATTGAGGGATAGGCGCTAGGGTAACCAGCCCTTTCGCCCGCAATATCGAAATTGCTATCACCCCCCGAGAATGGAAAATGCCAACAATGGAACCTTACAAAGGGACCTCCGACCCCGTTGTACACTTACAGAGATACACACAGCATATGCTCATGAGTGGAGCAACAGAGGGAGTACTGTGCAAATGCTTTCCACTATTTTTAGCAGATCTAGCTACCTCCTGGTTCTGTCATTTACCCCAGGGATCCATCAGCTCGTGGGAAATGTTGAAAGAAAAGTTTATCAGTCAGTTCCGCATTCATGTGGAACAACCCAAGGACGCTTATTCCTTATCCAGTATCAAACAGAAACCTGGAGAGAAACTGCAGCAATACCTAACCCGATTCAATGCCGCAGTCCAAGATGCCGACGAAAAGCTTATCCTAATGGCCCTCTGTAGTGGTGTGCATCCGGATACTAAATTTGCTAGAAGGTTGACAAAAGAAAAACCAGCTACTTTACCCGATTTCTTCCATGAAGCCGGGAAATATATGAGGCTTGAAGATGCTGCCACTGAGGGGCAGTCAGGGCAACAAAATAAGGCAGCTCATGGCAACACGCCCGCTGCAGTGAAGGACATTCGAAGAAATGATTCTAGAGACAACACTGGGGGCAAGAAGGGAGAAAAGCGCCTATATCGGCCAGGACCAAGATTCGACACTTACACTCCTTTGAATGAAACCGTCGAAAACATCTTCCTTGCCACCCAAGGCGAAGTTAGATACAAACGCCCACCGTACAAGAAGGAATCAGATAACGCACAGAAGTCTGGAAAGTTCTGCCGCTTCCACGAATCTCATGGGCATGATACCAATGAATGCCATCATCTCCGAGACTTGATAGAAGAACACATCAGAAGGAAGAAACTGGAACGCTATGTAAAAGGTCAGGACAGGACTCCAGCTCCTGCCAATGAGAACCCAAGGCTGCCCTCACCAGAGATAGGCAGAGGAAACCACAACACTAGCGGCTCCAGTCAAGAGAAGATAGTGGTCCATACCATCTCGGGAGGACCGCACATCGCCGACAGAAGCTGGGCGGAGATGGATAGATATGGAAAGTCGCTTAGAAACGATGAAGACTGTGTTAATTCTGTTATAAAAGAACGCCACCCAAAGCGGAAAGAGAGTGATGACATCACATTCAGTAGGCGTGACCTAGAGGGAAGACAATAACCTCACATGGATCCCATGGTTATCTCTGCCCGGCTCGGTCCAGCCGAAGTTTTCCGGATTCTAGTAGACACTGGAAGCTCAGTAAATATCCTATTCAAGCATGCGTTCGACAAAATGAAACTATCAATGAAGGATGTTTCTCCCTGCAATAAACCGCTACACGGTTTCACTGGAAATGCGAAGATGCCCCTCGAGCAACTGGACCTCTTCGTTGAAATTGGAAGTCATCCCCGCTCCGTTGTGTGGAAACAGACATTTGTGCTGATAGAAAACCACTCAGCCTACAACGCTTTCTTAGGAAGGCCAGCCTTGTCTGACTTCCAAATTATCCTTGCCCCATGGTGCCTAAAAATGAAATTTCCAACGGACAATGGAGTAGGAGAAGTAGAAGGAGACCAGGACGTTGCTCGAGACTGCTATGTAACTGAACTTCGCAACAACCACAGGAAGGATAAAGGGAAGAGTGTAGAGGTCGCCCTCTGCACAAAAAGTTTGGAAGCATAGCAACTAAAGAAATCCCCTCCTCTTCGATATACCAGCGACCCTTTCAATGAATTAGACCCCAGGGACAAAGAGGAGGAGGTCACCGCCGAGCCTGTAGAGGCTATGGAATTTATATCTGTAGACAAGCATGACTCGAGTAGACTATTGAAAATCGGGTCCCAACTAAAAGCTGAGTTGAAGGAGCAACTCATTGACTTTCTCTGCCACAACTTGGATGTATTCGCATGGTCACATGCTGACATGACCGGAATTTCCCCTGACATAGCATGCCACGTACTAAACATTGATCCTACCAAGGTGCCCATAAAACAAAGAAAGATAAGTATGGGGGCAGAGCGATCAGTAGCCCTCGATGAAGAAGTAAAGAATCTACTTGCCAATGACTTCATACGAGAAGCCATCTACCCAGAGTGGATCGCCAACCCGGTACTGGTAAAGAAAGCTAATGGGAAGTGGCGAACATGCATTGACTTCTCCAACTTAAATGACGCCTGCCCGAAGGATTGCTTCCCACTTCCCCGAATCGATCAACTTGTAGACAGCACAGCCGGGCACAAACTCTTATCCTTTATGGACGCGTACTCAGGATATAACCAAATTCCTACGCATGCTCCCGATCAAGACCACACTAGTTTCATCACTAACCGGGGTTTGTACTGCTATAAGGTAATGCCTTTCGGACTTAAAAACGCAGGAGCCACCTACCAGCGCCTCGTCAATAAGATGTTTGCAGGGCTAATAGGACAAACTATGGAAGTGTATGTGGATGACATGCTGGTAAAGTCAAGGAAAGCCGACGATCACGTAAGCCACCTGGGCGAGATGTTTCAAGTACTTCGCCAGTATGGAATGAAACTTAATCCTCTAAAATGCTCCTTCAAAGTATCATCAGGAAAGTTCTTGGGATTCATCGTCCATGCTAGAGGGATTGAAGCAAACCCTGAACAAGTCCGAGCTCTAAAAGATATCAAAATACCTTCCACTCGAAAGGAAATGCAAAGCCTAAATGGGAAAGTGGCCGCCCTAAGCCGATTCATCTCCAAAGCAACGGACAAGTGCGTCCCCTTCTTCGAAGCTCTAAAGAAAGACAAAGGAAAGTTCGAATGGACAAACGATTGCTTAACAGCTTTCCTTAACTTAATCGAACACCTCCAGAAACTGCTGGTACTCTCGACTCCAAGCGAAGGCGTAGAGTTATACCTATACCTTGCTGTATCATCTCATGCTCTAAGCGCTGCTTTGGTAAGAGAAGACAACCGCACGCAGCGGCCAGTATACTTTGTAAGTAAGAGATTTACAGGGGCAGAAGTCAGATATCCTAAACTTAAGAAGCTAGCATACTGTTTACTAATCACATCACGGAAACTGCGTCACTACTTCCAGTCCCATTCCATCAAAGTTCTGACCGATCAACCACTGAGGCAGGTACTCCATCGTCCCGACACTTCTGGGTGACTACTTAAATGGTGCATTGAACTAAGTCAGTATGATATCACCTATCACCCTCGCACCGCCATCAAAGGACAAGCCATGGCCGATTTCATTGCAGAATTCACTACCAACAAAGGTAAAGAGCAATCAGAGATAGCAGAAGACATCAAGTGGAATCTCTTTGTGGATGGTGCGTCAAACGAACAAGGCTCGGGGGCAGGTGTGGTAATAATCACTCCTAGGGGAAATAAGCTGCACTATGATATAAGGTTGGAGTTCGCTGCCACCAACAACGATGCAGAGTATGAAGCAGTGATAGCTGGATTAGAACTTGCCTTAGAAATCGGAGCCAATTCTTTGTGTCTTCATAGCGATTCTCAACTTATTGTTAATCAAATACTAGGAGAATTCCAGGCTCGAGAAGAACGACTCATCGCATATTTAAAGAAGACCAAGTTACTTCTCAGTCGATTGGACCACTACTTAGTCAAACACATCTCTCGGGAAGAGAACCAAGAGGCCAACGAATTGGCGAAGCAAGCTAGCATGAGAGACCGCTATTTCCGGAGCAGTACCCATCTCAAAGCAACTGACCCTAAGTTTTGAGCAAGTGAATCTGATAGCTGCAACCAAAGAAGCAACTTGGATGACTCCCATCCGAGAGTACTTACAAAGTGGTACACTACCCAACGGGCGTAACGAAGTCAAGAAAATCTTTAGGAAAGCTTCCTGCTACACAATACAAGAGGGCACCCTCTACCGGCGCGGCTTCTCTAACCCCTTATTAAGGTGTGTCGCTGGAAGGGAAGCCAAGAAAATCTTATCCAACATTCATCAAGGAAGCTGTGGAGATCACACTGGAGGGTAGACTTTGGCAAAAAAGATACTCCGATATGGATATTTCTGGCCCACCTTAAGCAAGGACGCCTTAGATTTCGTCAGAAAATGTGACAGATGCCAGAAGTTTGCTAAGATTCCGCGACTACCAACAACTGAGATTACTCAAATGACCAGCCCTTGGCCCTTTGCAGTATGGGGAATTGACTTGATCGGCGAACTGCCAATGGGCCGAGGCGGGCCAAATATGCTATAGTGGCAGTCGACTACTTCACCAAATGGGTGGAGGCAGAACCCCTAAATAAAGTATCTTCAGCAAAAGTTATTAACTTCTTGATCAAAACTGTTCAATGCAGGTACGGAGTCCCATTCAAAATTATATCGGACAATGGTCTTCAGTTTGATAGCGAGGAGTTCGCCAACCGGTGCCAAGAGCACGGAATTCACAAAAGCTTCTCATCCGTAGCTTATCCCCAGGCAAATAGACAAGTCGAAGCCGTCAACAAAATTCTGAAAACTCTAATAAAAAAACTCGAAAAGTCAAAGGGCGCTTGGGTGGATGAGCTCCCTACGGCACCGTGGGCCTATCGCACGTCTTTCAGAACATCAACAGGACATACTCCTTTCTCTTTGGCATACGGATCGGAGGCTATGCTCCCAGTTGAAACCATCGTGCCTTCCCACCGTAGGATCCACTATAACCCAGAAGAGAACGAAGAACTCCTTCACATATCTTTGGATCTAATTGAGGAGAGAAGAAATGATGCAGCCCTCAAAGCAGCAGCCCACAAGCAAAAAGTGGCAGCACACTACAACTCCAAAGTCAAGCATCGTACCTTACAAGAAGGAGATCTTGTCCTCAAGCGAATCTTCCCTCGCCCCGGAGCACTAGATCCAATCTGGGATGGACCATATGTAATTCATAAAGATCTCCACAATGGAGCTTATATTTTGTCAACAGTGGACGGAGAGGTGTTCCAGAGGGCATGGAACATCCAACACCTCCGTCGATACTTTTCTTAACTTGTACTGCCCATATGAAGTGAATTAACAAAGAGAATCAGTGGACGTAGGCATTTTCGTGCCGAACCACTTTAAAAACCTTGTCTCTTTTTTAACTTGTTCCTTTATATCTTGGCTGCTTGTTAACTGTATCCTCTTCTGTTGAACAAAATCCAGTGCATATAGCATTTCCATTCAAGGCGCTCCACAGCGCGACTTCACCTGGACAAGACCTACATGTACTATGCGAATCTATGCCCTCGCCAATGAGACACTTTTGCTCCGGCATCCCTCTGCTGCGGGTTAACTCATTGCTCGCGACGGCCCTAAAAGCCAACTGTAATGAGCCGATTATAAGCCACCGAGAAGGCCGACTATAGCCAAGGCAGCTCATTACGGCGTTCGGCTTGCCGGCAATTGTGAACCGACTATAAGCCCCAACATAAGGTGTGGCCAGCCAGGGGTAGTTCACAGTTGACGATCGGCACCCACGCTAGCCGGCCACAGTAAATCGAATAATACCCACGATTACGGGCCATAATGGCCCAGATAGTTATTGTGCGCGATCTGGGCTCCGATGTGTCTTAAGTACGGCTGTGGTAAAAAAGAATTAACTCCCCGCGGAGGCGTAAGATGGGTGACAAATGTCTCCAAGACCCACAGCTAGGGAAAGTGACTACAAAGCCCGTTTGCCACGAACTTAAGCACATCGAAGGCCTTCCGTGATTGGAAGTTTTACTATTTCACATATTTTGATTTTATTTAAAAAACTTTTCTCCTATCCTCTGTAACAATTTCTGAAGTACAAGACACAGATAGGAGACATTTGCTGATGGAAGCAGATACTCACAGCAAGACACTGGACCGCATTCCATACTCAGTCATGCAAGACATTCAAAGCTGCCATCTACAAGTGAAATATGAAGGGCGGTATTTTCTTCTTTCATGTATAAACACGTGGCTGTAATTTATTCACACGTCACACTAACATTGCAAGAAATGAAATTATGTTTTAAGCAAGAACTTGACATCAAACACAATTGAATTACAAGCATACGCATAGCTATATTTCTCATAACAACATGTCAAAATAGCAAAAGCAGTCAAAAACGACAGAATCAGCTTAAGTTAAAAAATTACACGTCAAGAATAATGTAGTTTATTACAAGTAGCATAATTACAACCTAAAAGTTACGTTGCTGTTTTGAAACTAACATATACAACAATGTCAAGTCCACTAAAAGGTATCCAGGTAAAATCAAGGAGCCAGCCGCGTCGGAGTTTTATCCTTGTCCTGTTGCCCACCTGTCCGGTCAAAGAAAGAATTCATTAGTAATAAGCAACCAAGTTAACGGAAAGACTAGAAAGGAAGACTTACCAGCGCCTGCTTCCTGACCATCCTGATCATCATCCTCTACTTGCACACCTGCCTCCTCAGCAGCAAGCAGCCGCATACCCTCCTTCACCGCCACCTTCTCCTCCTTGGTAAACTTGGCAGTGACCACATCCATTCTGAAGACCGCGCCACCCTCTTTATCCGCATCAGCCCAACATTTCGGCTGGACTGGGGGCACGACGGGAGACTCTCTTCTGTCCGTAGATTTCTTCTTTTCTGATCGGGTTTCAACTTTATGAGACATTATCTGCAACACAAAAGAATACATCGTTAAAACAAAGGATGTAGAGATATAAACAAGCAAGTGCGTACAATCTAGAATTTTGTTTGTAATTCGAAACGTAATACGGGTCTCAAGGTTCATTCGGCACTCGTGCTCCCCAAGTACCATTCGGTAATACGGGTCACAAGGTTCGTTCGGCATTCAAACTCCGGGTCTCGTTCGGTATTCCGAGTCATAAAAATTCATCCGACAGTTCAAGGCAAAAAGCCATTCGGCAATACGGGTCACAAGGTTCATTCGGTTATCACACTCCCTAAAAGTCCGTTCAGCAGAAGGAGGGCTCACCTGATTTGGTAGGCGTAGGTTTGGTCCGGCTCTTTCTAATAGTTGTGGATAACAGGAGCTTGAAGCCCATACTTATAGGCGAACATAGACGACCGGACCGGCTGGTTCGGTAGGAGCATCCAAGCTAACGTCATTGATTTTAAAACAAAGCACGGCATATGCCGGCATATGCCCCACTTTGGGGGGCAAATGTTGGGCGTGTTCTCACCCAGGAGATCTCACGACCAAGAAGCACCAGGTTCGTCCAGGCTTGCCTAAGCTTCATTCGGCATCCCTACCACTGCCGAACCAGACTCACAACCGGACCAACTCAACTCACTACCGGACCAACCTAGCTCCCCTCACTACCGGACTAGCTACCTCCCAGGTGCTACCAGACCAACTCCTACTCCACCTACCACCGAACCAGCCTCTACCACTCCTACCACCGGACCAATACACTAGTACCAGTCCCACCGAATCAAAACCACCACCGGTCCACCATACTCCTACCACCGAACCAAAGCTCCACCGGTCCACCATACTCCTACCACCGAACCAAAGCTCCACCGGTCCACCATACTCCTACCACCGAACCAAAGCTCCATCGGTCCACTCATCTCCTTCCACCGAACCAAGGTAAACCGGACCAACTCCACCAGGCCAGATTACATCAGCCCAGGCCCGCCAGCTGCTATATACATCCAAGACCCCTGCTCCCAACCTCACTCTATAAATAGAGGGGCAGGGGTACAACAATGGAGAGGAGTTTGAGAGCTCAAGCACGGATAGAACTTTCAAACAACTTTCATTTACTTGTATCAAAGCTTTGTACTTGTAATCTGAACAAGAAAGGAGAAATAATATATAAAGTGGACGTAGGCACATTCTGGCTGAACCACTATAAATCTGCGTGTCTTTTACAGTTTAGTCCCTGCTTTTCATATATTTGCATAATTCATCCAAATCACTGAGAACAACATAAAATCAATTAAATCATACGACTTTGAGGTGTTTGTCCATTTTTTGTGCAAACAAAATACATATACCTATATACCCATTGCTGAAAGAAGAACATATGCAGACCTTATATTATAAGTTAAAATCCATATATACAACAGTTTGCATCATACATAAACTAAGCGTATAAAGGCTGACATACATGTTACATAAATTTATACATAAGTGAAACCACAGCCAGACACTTTGCTTATACAACATCCACTACATGCATCACTAACAGACCCTACCTATATATATTATTAGACTAAGGTGCATGTATATTAGCATATGTTTTTAAATAGAACACTATGACCAACGGACATTATATAAAGACTAATATATATATAATAGTACCACTGTAAATAAATTTGAAACCCATATATAACTCACGCACCCAACACTTATATATATATAATACTTTATAAACTATATTTGCAACACAGATATTATAAACAATAACTTATGTAATAGATACATAGGCTAAACACACTTCACAAATATACATACTTATATACAAACTTCTTTACAACCAACAGACAGAACATACCCATAAACTTATATAAACTATTTCTTATATGTGCTAAAGCAATGCGAACTAATATGAAAAATCTTTTAAACACAGTACTGACATTTTTATGAATATACAATATGTATCACAAAATAAATAGCAGTTTATATAAGCTAAAACAACTGACATATATATATATACGTATACATAAAACGAATATATAAATATACCTAAGAAAACAAGAGGGAAGCCGAGCAAGGAGATGATCCAGGAGAGAGAAGCTACGATCTACTAATGGAGAAAGAGTTCTCTTCGCGGTGGTTGGGTAGGTGATCGTCGGCACGAGCAGGCAGCATGGAGGAGATGGCGATCGGGAGGAGGCCTGAGTGAAGAGCATGAAGCTGGCGAGGCGGATCGGCATGTGTAAGGGTGAGGCTTTGGTGGCAGACTCGGTTGTATTGGGCTGTCGGCTATTGGCTGAGGCGAAAGACTGGTCAGAGGCAGGAGGTGTGGAAGGAAGATGCAGCAGACAAGGTGGCTGATAGCTCGGTGATGTAGAGGAGGTTTGGAGATGAGGCTGGGTTGCGTGTGTGGGATGGGGTTTGGCTGGAGTTTGCGGATCAGGTCAGATGGGTATGGAGATGGGTTGATGGGTGGTCTGGCGATGGAGGAAATGGGTCATTCGGTGATGAGTGGAGAAGGCCGGAGGAATGGCGTTTGTGGTCGGAAGTCAGGTCACGAGATTCGAGCAGTTTTTCAAAGGAGGACGATTAATGGCTCGGTGATGATGAGGAGTAGAAAATTTTGGGAAAGAGGAATGCTGTAATAATTCTTTGCAGAAGAAAAGAAAAGGCGAGGACCAGAAGAAAATAAAGGTGAACGGACATAACGAATTTGATTTCTCTTTTCTTCAAAGCAACTGGACCATCGGATTTTGAATACGGTTGGATAACCAAGAGTCGATATTAAATTTTATTTTATTTTTGGAATTTGTTAAAGTTAATGGCTGTTGAATTGATCGAGTGAAAAATAAATGGTCACTGAAATTCCAAGAGCCAAATTTGTGGAACCGATACGAAAATCGATCTATAGATTTCGCTATTTCCCGGACTTCAAAATTTACAATTGAATATACCGTAGAGATCAGCACGACGAGACGATCACAACGGCATATGAATATCAGTGGTACGATTGAATTTATAAAATTCGAATTTTCTACTAACGGAAAAATGCAAGAAAAACGTAGAAAAATAAGATCGACGGAGCCAAAGAAGTCCGAATCTGGAAAAACGACAAACTGACATCTTGCTCAGAAGATGGTTTAGAATTTTTCTATGTAAAAATATTTAAGTTCCGAAAACATTTTATTTTCATCGCTTTTTAACTGATTAAATTGAAGTAAATTTACGCGCGAAATAAACTTCCATATTTTTGGAAGAAAATTTACCAGTTGCTATGTTTAACTAGACGCATTCCAAATATCAAATTTATATTTCAAAATTTTATCATTTAAAATTTCACAAAATTTCAACTAATTACGTTATTAAAACAGTTAAAATTTATGGGTCGTTACACCTTTCCATCCTCTACTTAAGCATTTCTTTCTCCATTTGAATAAGGGACTTTTGCAGCCTCCATCCCCACTGCTTGCAGGCCGAACTCCTCTTTTCTCTCTAATTTTATTATGTTCAAATCAATTCAATTCAACTACTATACGATAGTTGGTGGTCAACTGTTCAAGGATTTGCACCTTTTGGATCAGAAATTGTTTCAAGAAAAACACATCATCATTTCAAGGTGTACTTCATGGCATTTGAAGTGAGGTATATTTCTGATTATATAATTATACTTGTTTAGACACAATGTTTTATTATATATATGTATGAATAATATATTATTAGTTAGGGGAAGATTCTGATATGCAAGTGATATTGTTACAAAATTGTTTTGGTTGTATTCATGTATATACGTATAATTTTTTTTGTATATTCATAGCTATAATGGCATGGCTCAGAAATAAAAAAAACATTTTTTTGATTATTTAATAATATGTACATATGTATTATAAATATATGCATATATATATATATATATAGTTTATGATTTAGTTACTTCATCATGCTTTAGATAAATATGCTATATAAATTTTATATATAGTGTATTATACATATATTATTTTAGGCTGAAATAAAATAATTTATATATATATATATATATATTTACTATTATTTAAATATTATTTATATCATTACTTACATAAATTAAATATATTAATATATATATCTTATATAAAATTATGTTCCACATTTTATAAAATAATAATATTACAAAATACATGCTAGAAAAAATACCATTTTTTCTTTTTAAAAAAAATATAGGTTGAAAATCAATAATTAATTAAAATTTAAATCATAAAATTATGAAATAAATTTTCTAAGTAGAAAATATCATTTCCAAATTTGTTGGAAATTTTAATTTCAATATTATGTTTCAAAATTATTTTATATTAACATTTTAAATTAAAACCATACCTAATTAATTAAAAATAATATTAAAAATTAAAAAAAGATAAATTATTTCTATGTCATGCAAAAGACTATGTAAATATATATTAATATTCAAAATAATATTTTTTGTATTTATTATTACAAATTTATAATTTTAATATTTTATTACACATTTATAAACAAGTAATTAGTATAATATATATATATATATTAAAAATTTATTACATATGTATGTATATTGGTTTCATTTTTTAATGAAACAATTAATTTTCTATTTTATTTGATATATTTATAATTGTAATATATTCACATAATTATATATGTAAATATTTCATAAGTATGTTCATATATATATATATATTTATCTACATTTATATTTAAAAAATTATATATATATATATATCAACATTCTATTTAAAATTATATGTATATATTTATCTACATTTGTATTTAAAAAATTATATATATTTAAAAAATTATAAAAGTATATAAACACATATTTGGACAATATATTTGCATATCGGATGAGCGAACGTGTCAGTTGCGATGTAAATCCCAACATCTATACATGTGCATGTTAGACCTTGCACGGATTGGTATGTCACAAAAGCACACACATGTATATGTGTATATTATTTATCTATATGTATATGTGTATATATATAACATAACATAAATTAAATAATACCATATCATTTTATAAATTTAAATAAAATAAAAGATTTTATTTAAATAAAATTTAGAACTATTCTAAATAAATTAGACTTCATAGGCCCAACAAAGAGCCAATATGGTAAAAAAATTGAAATTCATCCATAACTTCCATTGCGAGCTACCCTAGTTCCAACAATGGTATCAGAGCCCGATAGCCTATGCAGTCTAAATTAGTCATGTTAGGGTTAAAACTATTAAGCTCACAGCCCAAAGGTTGTCCCTAATTTGAAAGACCAAAATTTGAATTGAGTCTTGGGCAAAATTTCAAAATTGTTTGAAATTAAAATATAAGATTTTAAATTTAAATGTTTAATTAGATTAAGAATAAAAGTTATAATATAAAAGAATTTTTCAAATTGTTTGAAAAATAATATAAATTAGTTTTGAAATTTAAATTTATTAATAAGATTAATAAAATAAATAAATGAGTTAAATGAGTTAATTCATGAAAAATATACACATATATTATATATTTTGATATATGTTATGTTATTTTAAAATGTTTAAGATATTTTAAATATACATGTATGTATATAATACAATTTTTCAAAAGTAATATAATTAAATTAAATTAATTAACTAAATGTTAAATAAATAAATAAATAGTTTAATTAATTAAATATTATACACGTATATATGATATATGTGTTATACTATAAAGGTTATCGTATATAATAAATATTTAATATAAATGCTATAATGAGATAACATAAAGTTAATTCAAATGTTAATTAAAAAAATTAATTAAATAATATTTAATTAATATAGTATCTCTACTACTAATAATGATAATTCGATAAACACAAAATCGACCATGTCTTTTTGAATTTCCCATATTATCCTTCGTACATTTTAACCATGCTTTATTGGTTCTGCCTGTTTACCCAAACCTAAAAAAACACTAACTCCAGATCCAAAGCATTCCCAGACCCAAGCGATTCCATACCCAACTATTTCTTCACCGAAAGGGTACTTCGATGTAATTCCACATCCATCGTCATGCCAGTCCCAATGTCTTCTCTAAAAACGCACAAACTAGGATTGAATAGGCATTATTCTTGATCCAGCGCCAACTTCAACTTTGTCGTACGATTTACACTATGGATTGATCGACAGTCGGTTGAGGTAAGCTCTCTGATCTGCGGTTCTGGATTTAACATCAATCGATACCATGTGTTTCTCATGCTTAATTTTATTCGGCAGCATTTCGATTTCCAACTTCTGCTCTTCCCTTTCTTATACTCATAGACTGTGTTATATTTAGTACTATAGAATTGATTTGGTTATTGCAGTTTGAAAATTTTATTTCATTGCAATCGGGGCTACCATAGTACACTGTGCTATATATCATTATAGTTTTAAAATTCCAGCTTTTTCCCAAATACCACAATTGTTCCAATATTATATTAGTAGAGTTATATGGTATTCATGTGGATATAGATAAAATGATTACCGACAAAATAAGCTTGACATACAACTTTCTGGAGAAAACATCAATTCTGTGGATTTTTCACGCTGTTTGTTGTTTGCAATTTTTCTATCGGGTTAACTTTGATTTGAATGCTATTTTTCATTTGCTTGATTATTGATTGCTAATTGGTGACTATTTGTACTACCTTTTGCACATACATATATATGTGTGTGTGTATGTACTGCACATTTTCATTTTAAAATTGTTAGTTTTGGTTATGGATTACAATCAAATATGCTAAAAGGTAACTATTTGTACTACAGTTCTATGGAAGACAATATTCCAATTGAACTTTAATACAAGTGTTGATTGGTGACATTCTTATAGCCTTAGTAATACTTTTGGAAGAACCATTGTATTTTAATCGCAAGTAAACATGTATCTATGTGATTAAACTGGATAAATCAATATTCCATATACATGATTTTTGATTGGACTGGATTTCCCATTTCCTTAGATTGTCTTTTTGCAATTCAATTTGATAGTTAAGAACATATGAAAAAACATGTGAAAAAACAGTAGCTCTGCTATTGTTAAGAATATTTATTTAGCAAAACTTATAGGACATTGCTTTTATTTTTTGAAAACCTCTGTACAAACTAAATTTAATTATCAAAAGTCATAAGTTGTCACTATTCTAAATGCTAATTCAGCTTGACAAGTTCTTTTTTCCTTTCTAAACACCTTTTTTAATTTTTTAAACTACAAACAATGGTAATAATCAATTTGTTTCTTCATTTATTTATTTATTTATTTTCCTATTCCTTTAACACAACTGTTGTCACTCTATTGTTCCACATTTATACAAATTTTTTATTAAGGTATTGCACTGTACTTCCATAAATTAGGTTTTTCTCTGATGTTTTCATGTCTTTTGTTAAGTTATTACTTAGACAGCAACGCATGTACATGCTTAATAATATGTGCATATATTATCTTCTTTTAAGGCATAAAAAATAACAAAAAATAAAGTAAAAAATATGTATATATTGACAAGTATTTATGTTTAGGCCTGTCAATGGATAATAGAAAATCCAAAATTCATTCGCATCCGTATTCGAAAAGCGGATCAATATCTTATATCTGAAAAAATGGATACGGAAGGTATCCGCATCCAAAAATTATCCGTCTGGTTTGGGTCAAGATTATAGTTCATGTTTTGTGTATTTTAATACAACGATAAACATGTGTTTATTTTTTTATTAAGTTAATATTTTGTATCATGTGAATTTAATGCATATTAGTTGCTCAAAATTATGTATTATCATCATATTTGTTTATTTTTCACACTTTTATAATCAATTGGATTGAAAAAAATTATGCTAAACCCAATTTTTTTATTTAGATTTCTAATTTATCGATCGTTAGCGGATAGGATAATTATCTACTATCCGTCCGTATTCATGGATGCGGATATCCGATATCTAAAAATGGTTTTGGATGCGGATGCGGATATGGCACTATCCGTATCCAAAAGTATCTATTTACATGCCATATATGTTTAGGTGTTAGCTTATGAACATATGGGTTGAAAACATACATATTTGTGCGAGTGTGCAACTACAAGTGTCTTACACACTAGCTATGAAAATTAATTTATTATGTCCTTATTTGTCATAAGTTATGAAAATTAAATTATTATGTTCTCATTAGTTTAGTTTTCAGGTTCAGTAAGTTTGTGATGATTGAAGTGTGCTGTCAAATTAAATGCAAGATGCATATTGACAATTGAAGTGTTCAGTTCAGAAACAAGGCTCAAAATTGATAAAGAAATTATATATTTATATTACGTAACTTAATATAAATGGTGTACAGAAATGAGCCACTTATGGTCTTACTATCAGCTTCAATTTGAACATGAGAAGAATAAACAAAGTTGAGGTAAGTACTCAATTAGGATGAAAATTACCCATATTTGGTCTATCTTATATTATGTAATAAAATATGACTACTTATGCCTTGTGAATAGTCATTGCAAATCGTTGAGTTCTTCTTCTTAATTTACCGAGGTTATAGTCATTGTAAATCGTTAAGTTAGTTTTCAGTATTTTATATATTCATCACTCATGTTAACTTTGAAACTGCCTATTGATTATTTTTACAATTATAAATGTACACATCAAAAGAATTAGAAAACTTACTTTATGTAAACACTGATCAGTCAATTTAGGTGTGTATAACAATTAGTATAGGTCGACAATATATGGCTATGTTTCAATAGTTAATATATGTAAAAGCAAGGTATCTAACAGCAAAATAGGCATAATTAAGTTTGTAACTTATCTTAGTTAACTATAAGATAAATACTGTTCTAAATAGTTGGCCTTTTGTTGTTTGTTCAATATCAATATACAGTCTCAACTTTGTCTGGTAAAATAGCAAACTTTTTGCTTGGTGATCAAGTATGTTTTCATTGAAATACTAAAATTCATGGCTAAACCATTTTTATTACATATTCAGGAACCAGTACTTTTCTCAGTGTCAATAGGTGAAAACATTGCATATGGGCTACCAGATGAAGATGTTTCTAAAGAAGATATAATAAAAGCAGCCAAAATTGCAAATGCTTATGAATACATTATATCTCTCCCTCAAGTTCAGAAAATATTCTGTGACGCCCCACCTCTATACTCACGCTAGCCAAGGACACTACAGGGTAATGCCATCGACTAGCACGAAGAATAAGGCTGTTGAGGAGCAACCATCTGTGTAATTGCTTTGTGCGAGTACCGATATGTCAGATAATATAATATACAATTCGTTTCAAGAGGAAATCTGACATATCAAATACAAACTCAAAGCTACCACACAGTGGCTATGAGGACTTCGGAAACAAATATAGAAATAAACATAACACAAATCAGTTACAGATATTCATATCACAAAGGCGGAAACAGATATGAATATAACACATGGAAGTGTACATCAAAATAGTGGTCATATAAGATCCACTACAACACAAAAGAAAAGATACAAGTGCTAGACAAAAGAATAAGTATACAACAAGGAGTCTCTATCTCAAATGTATACTAACAAAAACTACTATGCTAAAGTAGTGAGCCCAAAAGTCAGGTGACGAACCCTGATAAGAAGTCAAGCAGAAGCACCTGAAATACCTCGGTCTGAGCCGAGTATTATTTAAGAAGAAAATAATAAACGGATCAGTCTAGCTATAAATATCATATAAAGTGAGATAGGATAAGAGATATAGCAAAAACATATGATAACAATAATGTCATACTGTGACAAGTATACATCAAATAGCAACAAAAATCATACAATATCCCAAATCATCTCAAACATCCAAAAAGAATCGCATTCTTTAAATTATTCACCAAAAGCACAAATAATTGATAGAGCTCATCAATGCCTTTCATCAAAATTGGTGAAACACAAATTCTAGAAATCATCAACCAAAAATCTAGAAATCACAAAAGGGGAAGGCCTATCACAAACGGGAGCATGAAAACTCGCCAACACGTGTATTACAAATGGGTCGCTATCCCATGGTCGCTAACCATAGAGCCGGTGCCACGACGTAGTACAACGAACGCTCAAGGAACCAGAAACTCAAATAATCCAAAACATCGATGTAGTACAACGTTACGCCCGATGAACCAAACTCAAATAATCAGGCACAACGAAGTAGTACAGCGGACGCCCGATGAACCTGAACACAAATAATCCAGAACATCGACGTAGTATAGCGAACGCCCAATGAACCAAACTCAAATAATACGGAACAACGACGTAATACAGCGTTACGCCCGATGAACCGAACTCCATAAAACCATAGGTCGCTAGCCTATAAAAATGAGACGAAGCTCCGTAAATCGGGGTACAGTCCCCCTCGTGGACAAAGAGACACCGCACATCGCTAGTCTAAACCACAAAATGATCATCGTCGATCATCAAGAAGTGTCGATTACACTAAGCTAGTAAATAAATGAGTTTAGCTTCATGTCCCATAACCACTGGCTTCACTTAAATATTTACGAACAAATTGTAGATTTCCACTTGAAAATTGTCACAAGATTTCAATCGAACAAGTCCAAGAATTAACCGACAAAGTAAACGCAAGCATTTCATACCACTTGTTTTGCTAAGTCGTTTAATTGGATTTCTCGTACGAATGAGGTAAAGGTTCGTATATAGTAATAGATTGGAAAACGGTTTTATAAACGAGATTTGTATTAAAAATAGAGTTGGAATCATCTTTGTGAAAGAGTTTTAATATTTACTACTAGTATAGAAAACCTTTATATTTTAAAGTGACAAATCATAGAAATGATTGTAGAAATAATCAATCACCAAAATCCACATTCGACGACGTGAATTAAAACCATAAAAATCGATACCGAATCCATCAAAATGGATATTCCCAAAAATCCCGAAAAATAAGTCATCAAAGACGATAAATAATAGCAACAATTCGGATCATCAAAAATCGATTAAAAACTGGAAAACCCACACAAAACTGCCTAAGATAGGAAAAAAGCGAATTTCACAAATTCAGTCGACTGTACTGTAGGGTCAGTCGACTGAAACATGCCTAAAACTCTCGGGTTTCAGTTCAGTCGACTGACTCTGCAGTTCAGTCGACTGATACAGGGACAGAAACATTTCTGTCCCCAGGTCAGTCGACTGAACTGCATGGTCAGTCGACTGACACAGAGCCAGAGAGTTTTCTGGCCCAGATTCAGTCGACTGACACTGCAGTTCAGTCGACTGAATTGTGGTTTCCAGTATTCTCAGCCTAGCCCCCAAAAGGGGAAAATATCCAAACGGGAGCGATCGAACGAGCATCGGAGACTAGGGATTTATTCCAAGCGACAACCCAGCCTTATAGGCTCTTCGATACATCCCAACAATGTGTTCAAACATCAAAGATAGGATTTTTAAAGATTTGACTTCAAAACACCAAAAATTTGAATATTCATCAAACCAATTCAATTCAAAAGCAAATGAACAAGGAATAGATGTTAGGAATTACTACCAAACAACTATCAAAGATATAGACATAGATGTGAGTTCAAAAACTCACCTTTTAAACCCAAAACAACAAATGAGAAGCTCTAGAACAAGCAAAGATTGATTTCTCTTCAACAACACCTCCATAATCTTCAATCGATTGTCAAAGGTGAAGTTTTTCCTAAGTTAGGTTATAGGAATTTCTGAAAATTGAAGAGGGATTGAGATGGAGAAGATGAAGAGGATGCTTACCTAAGCTTCTCTTTGATTTTGGAGCTAAAGCTTGAATTCCTAATAGAAACTAAGGCTTAGGAATTTTGATTTCTTTTCTCTTCCCCCATTTTTACATTAGCTTGTGTGTTATGAAATGTTATGAAGGAATAAAGAGGAGTGGAGTGGGAGTTAGGGTATTAGATGGGTTGGGTGTTAGGTTATTGGGCTGAAACCCAAAGCCCTAAATGAAAATATCAAAATTTCACTCAACTCCAAACCTATCGATGTTTATACTCAAAAAAGTTGTAAACGTCATTTTGGACTCAATGGAAGTGGTCTCGAGTCCCAATTCGACTGTTTACAAAAAGTAGCTTTTCGGGCTTTAATCTGATTAACGATGCTATATTTAAATAAAACATTTAAATATACAATCGTAAAATATTCGGGTTGTTATAGACTCCGCTCCTTAAAGAAATTGAGTCGTGCCATAATTAAGAGGAAAATAAAAAGTAACAACCATAAAAGCATATCAACACAAAAGAAGAAATTTTGAAATGAGAAGTTCACCATAAAGAGCACAAAAGAGTAAGTCCGGATGTGTTTGCTCATAAGTCAAATTTGGTGAAACTTCAATTTCTTCAATTACACCGGGCTGAGGAATAGAATCAGAATCACGAAGGCATTTCCATAGTTGAGAGACGTGGAATACGTCATGAATAACAGAAAACCGAGCCGGTAATAAAAGAGGCGATAAGCCACGGAACCAATACGTTCGGTGATGGGAATTAGACCAACGTATCGAGGTGCTAACTTTCCCGATTGACTGAAACACTCAACACCCCTCATAGGCGAAACATAAATGAACACCAATAAAATTTGGACCTAAAACCAGCTTCTCACCGGCTTCAAGCAAACACGGAGGAAATCGGCACGGCCTTCCGTAGAGTGCCTCGAAAGATGCCATACCAATACTAGATTGGAAGCTATTATAGGAAGAAAACTCAACATGAATATGATCTTCCCAACTTCCACCAAAATCAAGAACACATGCACGAAAGAGATCTTCAAGAGTTTGAACCACACGCTCGGTTTGTCCATCGGACTGAGGATGATAAGCGGTGCTAAAATTAAGCTTTGTTCCCAAAGCTTTTTGAAGACCTTTCAAAAATCCACTAGTAAATAATGGATCACAATCGCTAACAACAGAAGTAGGAACTCCATGCAATTTAACGATTTCTTTGACATAGAGTTTAGCCAAAAGTGGTACGGTCCAAAAGAGAAGGATGAGCCTCAAGGCTACACAAAACAAGAGATGAACATAAATTGGATTCACGATCTCGAATCTCACAAGTGGATAAAGCCTCGAGATCATTCCATTCAGATATCATTATTGAAACAACAGCTTGTTGCTTTCGGCTAAGGGCATCGGCAGAACGATTACACTTTTCCGGAGTATAAAGAATATCAAGATCATAAGATGCAAGGAACTCGAGCCAACGTTGTTGACGCAAATTAAGTTCCTTTTGAGAAAACAAATATTCAAAGATTTATGATCGGTGTAGAGAAAAATTTTCTCTCCCAAAAGATAACGACGCCAAATTCTAACGGCGAAAACAATGACCGCGAGCACTAGATCATGAGTGGCATATCTAGTCTCGGGAGGCTTTAATTGCCTAGAAGCATAAGCGATAACACGTTCCCTTTTGCATGAGAACGACACCCAAACCAATACGACTAATATCGGAATAAACAATAAAGTATTAATTCCCTTCGGGAATCGCAAGAATAAAAACATCGGAAAAGAGTTCTTATCCACCTTCCCGAAAAGCTAAGACATTCAAAATTACCATTAGCTTTATGTAATTATCTTTTTAGAAAAATTTATTTATTACAAGTCAATTTACTACGTCTGACTATCTCATCATAGCGTTTAGGAGATTCCTATCGATAACGTTGATCAAGCGCATCGACCAGAATTCTTAAAGCACTCAATGGGCAAAACAACACAAAAATCATCTTTTATATGATAAACATGCGTCTTATAAAATTTACAAATATTCTTTGCTTGTTTTAAGAACAAAATCCAATCATACCTATAAATATCTTATTAAAAAGATTTGCAAATTTTAAATTGTTGTTTTCATCCATAATCAATAAATACAAGGATGGTCTCATCAAGATATTCGCCGAATACTCAATTCATAAGATGGATGAAATAAGCTGAACAAACTGAATGACATCGTGGGTCACTCATAAGAATCATAACGAGTGCGGAATGTGGTAAGTGGAATGCTACCCTCCGCAACTCGTAGCTGATGAAAACCGGTGGCAAGGTCGAGCTGAAAAGACCTTAGCGCCACTCAATAAATTGCTTAGGTGGTAACCCTAAGACAAGCTCAAATATACTGGAAAATTCACATACTACATGAATGAGAGAAATAATATTCTCCTCATCATGTAGGTTTAAAGAATAAAATGATGCCACCGAATTTGGAAATCAAAATCATTAAGAACAAAAGAAATCTGCTTAACAGATTGAGGATGTCGAAGATATATAGTCCGCTCAGGACATAGGATGTGGGCTTAATAATGATTAAGCCAATCCTTTCCCAAAAATCAATTTCGAAGCCTAAGTAGCGCATAACATGCAAATCGGCTCGAAAAGAATAATCACATAAAATAATCTCAACATTTTCACAAAGTAAACTGAGTGTTGCGGATCCACCAACTGGATTCGCAATTCTCAGTGAAGTCATCAAGCCATAATATTTAAAGAAAAAGAATCAACAAGTTCTTTTGATATAAAAGAGAGGGATGCACCCGTATCAAAAAGAACTCGAATAGGATAATCACAAAACAAATTAATGTCATCAAGGGTAGAATGAAAAATACTTTGACCAAGAGAAGTGTCACAAGGAGCTTGCACAACATTCATCTCTCCCTCTCTCCTACTTTGGAGTATGGGACATGTAGATATAAGATGGCCCGAACTTTTGCAATAACGACAAAAAATGGTTTTGGGCACTCATTTGCATAGTGGTCCGTAGAACCACAATTGTAGCATCGTCCACGACTAGAGGTAGGAGTCTTTGCTACCAAAGTTTCTTGCTTCCCTTTCTTGTTGGGATTGGGGCCTTTTAACTTAATAGGAATCTTCATGTTATTGTTGAAGTTCTGTTTGGCACGCACAACTTCAACATCACTTTCTCTATCGGCCTCTTCTAGTCGAAGAGCGATATCAACAAGCTGATCGAAAGAAACTTCTAATTTCAGAATTAATGGCTTTTTGAGTTTCTTATTCAACCCATAGACGAACCTCTGATTTTTCTTCAATGGGATATTAATATACTCGACCCCATATTTAGAAAGAGATTCAAAAGATGCGACGTAATCCGTCACAGAAGATTCACCTTGAACAAGGTCAATAAAGCGTCGGGCTAAAGTTACTTTTTCAGCCTCCGGCACAAACTTCAATTCGAATCTTTCCTGGAATTTCTCCCAAGTAAGATCCACTTCAATAATCTCCGAGATCAGAAGCTCATACCAATCTAATGCTCTTTCTTGGAGCATGTTATAAGCCACTTGGACTCGATGTAGATTAATAAGATTCATGCGGGAAAAGATGCGATCGCATGATCTAAGCCAAGCTTGGATTTCTATAACGTTTTCAGAACCCTTGAATGGCCTTCCTCCCAAAGTGGTATAATCTCTGCACAAGCATGCAAACCCGGACTTAGGGTGAGTAGGCGCTGGGATGGGCCGGCAGCTTGGGAATTGTTCACAAGATCTAAAAGTTGTTGAGCGGACATCAATACTCCATCCTGAGGAGTAGCACTAGATTGACCGGCGCTGGGACGGCTAGGTCTAACCATTTCTCTTCTTTAAGAAAGAAAGAAGATGAAAAAGGTTATTCTCATAATGAATATCACACAAACTTGATTGATAAAACAAGGCATCATAAAAAAGAAATAGGATAGAACGGTACGAAGACTCGAATTAAATCCTATGGCACGATTCCTAAGAAAGACTTAGGACAATGATCCTTGCTAGATTATTCTACATTGTTCCGAAGTTTGGCTCTAATACCAAGCTATGATGCCCCACCTCTATACTCATGCTAGCCAAGGAAACTACGGGGTAATGTCGTCGACTAGCATGAAGAATAAGGCTGTTGAGGAGCGACCATCTGTGTAATTGCTTTGTGCGAGTACCGATATGTCAGATAATATAATATACAATTCGTTTCAAGAGGAAATCTGACATATCAAATACAAACTCAAAGCTACCACATAGTGGCTATGAGGACTTCGGAAACAAATATAGAAATAAACATAACACAAATCAGTCACAGATAATCATATCACAAAGGCGGAAACATATATGAATATAACACATAGAAGTGTACATCAAAATAGTGGTCATATAAGATCGACTACCACACAAAAGAATAGATGCAAGTGCTAGACAAAAGAATAAGTATACATCAAGGAGTCTCTACCTCAAATGTATAATAACAAAAACTACTATGCTAAAGTAGTTAGCCCAAAAGTCAGGTGACAAACCCTGATAAGAAGTCAAGCAGAAGCACATGAAATACCTCGGTCTGACCCGAGTATTATTTAAGAAGAAAATAATAAACAGATCAGTCTAGCTATAAATATCATATAAAGTGAGATAGGATAAGAGATATGGCAAAAACATATGATAACAATAATGTCATACTGTGATAAGTATACATCAAATAACAACAAAAATCATACAATATCTCAAATCATCTCAAACATCCAAAAAGAATCGCATTCTTTAAATTATTCACCAAAAGCACAAATAATTGATAGAGCTCATCAATGCCTATCATAAAAATTAGTGAAACACAAACTCTACAAATCATCAACCAGAAATCCAGAAATCACAAAAGGGGAAGGCCTATCACAAATGGGAGCATGAAAACTCGCCAACACGTGTATCACAAATGGGTCGCTATCCCATGGTCGCTAACCATAGAGCCGGTGCCACGACGTAGTACAGCGAACGCCCGAGGAACCAAAAACTCAAATAATCCAAAACATCGACGTAGTACAGCGTTACGCCCGATGAACCAAACTCAAATAATCAGGCACAACGATGTAGTACAGCGAACGCCCGATGAACCTGAACACAAATAATCCGGAACATCGACGTAGTACAGCGAACACCTGATGAACCAAACTCAAATAATATGGAACAACGACGTAATACAGCGTTACGCCCGATGAACCGAACTCCATAAAACCATAGGTCGCTAGCCTATAAAAATGAGACGAAGCTTCGTAAATCGGGGTACAGTCCCCCTCGTGGACAAAGAGACACCGCACATCGCTAGTCTAAACCACAAAATTATCATCGTCGATCATCAAGAAGTGTCGATTACACTAAGCTATTAAATAAATGAGTTTAGCTTCATGTCCCATAACCACCGGCTTCACTTAAATATTTACAAACAAATTGTAGATTTCCACTCGAAAATTGTCACAAGATTTCAATCGAACAAGTCCAAGAATTAACTAACAAAGTAAACGCAAGCGTTTCATACCACTTGTTTTGCCAAGTCGTTTAACTGGATTTCTCGTACGAATGAGGTAAAGGTTTGTATATACTAATAGATTGGAAAATGGTTTTATAAACGAGATTTGTATTAAAAATAGAGTTGGAATCATCTTTGTGAAAGAGTTTGAATATTTACTACTAGTATAGAAAACCTTTATATTTTAAAGTGACAAATCACAAAAATGATTGTAGAAACAATCAATCACCAAAATCCACATTCGACGACGTGAATTAAAACCATAAAAATCGATACCAAATCCATCAAAATGGATATTCCCAAAAATCCCAAAAAAGAAGTCATCAAAGACGATAAATGATAGCAATAATTCGGATCATCAAAAATCGATTAAAAACCGGAAAACCCACACAAAACTGCCTAAGATAGAAAAAAAAGCAAATTTCACAAATTCAGTCGACTGTACTGTAGGGTCAGTCGACTGAAACATGCCTAAAACTCTCGGGTTTCAGGTTCAGTCGACTGACTCTGCAGTTCAGTCGACTGATACAGGGACAGAAACATTTCTGTCCCCAGGTCAGTCGACTGAACTGCATGGTCAGTCGACTGACACAGAGCTAGAGAGTTTTCTGGCCCAGATTCAGTCGACTGAAACTGCAGTTCAGTCGACTGAATTGTGGTTTCTAGTATTCTCAGCCTAGCCCCCAAAAGGGGAAAATATCCAAACGGGAGCGATCGGACGAGCATCGGAGACTAGGGATTTATTCCAAGCGACAACCCAGCCTTATAGGCTCTTCGATACACCCCAACAACGTGTTCAAACATTAAAGATAGGATTTTTAAAGATTTGACTTCAAAACACCAAAAATTGGAATATTCATCAAACCAATTCAATTCAAAAGCAAATGAACAAGGAATAGATGTTAGGAATTACTACCAAACAACTATCAAAGATATAGACATAGTGAGTTCAAAAACTCACCTTTTAAACCTAAAACAACAAATGAGAAGCTCTAGAACAAGCAAAGATTGATTTCTCTTCAACAACACCTCTATAATCTTCAATCGATTATCAAAGGTGAAGTTTTTCCTAAGTTAGGTTATAGGAATTTCTGAAAATTGAAGAGGGATTGAGATGGAGAAGATGAAGAGGATGCTTACCTAAGCTTCTCTTTGATTTTGGAGCTAAAGCTTGAATTCCTAATAGAAACTAGGGCTTAGGAATTTTGATTTCTTTTCTCTTCCCCCATTTTTACTTTAGCTTGTGTGTTAGGATTTATGAAGGAATAAAGAGGAGTGGAGTGGGAGTTAGGGTATTAGATGGGTTGGGTGTTAGGTTATTGGGCTGAAACCCAAACCCAAAGCCCTAAATGAAAATATCAAAATTTCACTCAACTCCAAACCTATCGATGTTTATACTCAAAAAAGTTGTAAACGTCATTTTGGACTCAATGGAAGTGGTCTCGAGTCCCAATTCGACTGTTTACAAAAAGTAGCTTTTCGGACTTTAATCCGATTAACGATGCTATATTTAAATAAAACATTTAAATATACAATCGTAAAATATGCGGGTTGTTACATATTCATTCACGAAGAAATAAAGTATGTAGTTCTTTTATTTTTTTTCTTTCTTTTTACTGAAGTATGTGTCATTAACGATGAAGGGTTATGATACTCAAGTTGGTGAACGAGGAAGTCTCTTAATGGTGGGCAGAGATAAGTAATAATGGTCTCTGTTATAATATCAAACCCTCTATCATTGGAACATATTAAGAAGTACATTGTGATTAAATTTCGGTTATAATATTGTGATCAGTATGATTTAAAAGCTAGTATACAAATATTCTTACACTTAACATGCTTCACAGGTATGTATATGCATTGCAACTGTAGCAAGATCTACTCTCTATGGATTCGCCGGTCTCATTACTCTGTCCATCGTATCAAATTTTATATGATATTTTATGTGTGTACAAGCGCTCGATATACGTTTTGCTATGGTATGTAGTTATATGCATTTCAAGTGTACTTATAGGCATTATTTGTAGACTGTGCTTTCAGTACTAGGAGTTGAAGGAATTTGGAAGCAGGTGCTTACAGAATCAACTTTTTGCGCTGATCATTTGGAAAAGTAAATTTTGCTTCATGTGATTTATATTCTCTTATATTATGTGAGTATGTGATAACTCTCCTTTTAATTAGAATGTTTTTTCTCTTGAAAAGCACTAGATACTCAAGATAGATCGAAATATAATAAGTACGATATTGTTAGGCTTGAATCTGCAATGTGAGTCTCTGGGCTGCAAGAATGAATCCAAAAATGGGTTTGATGTATTAATTAGTTGTTCATTCAAATTAAAGCAAATTTTCTCTCGCACGGTACGCCATATCTGATTGTTTAACTAATTGTAGTTTACACTGTGTTGAGAACTGCTACTAAAGTGGTAATATATCTAATGTGTAGATTTATATGTCTTGAGTTCAAATCCAGGACTTCAAAAACAATGTTCTGCATTTTTGTTTGACCATATATATATGGAGCCGTCCTCCTTTGTTGTAACGACCCGTAAATTTTGATAATTAAAAATCTTTTTTTAAATAAGAGTTTTGAATTTAATATTGTGTGAAATTAAAATTTATGAATTAGTAATGAGAAAAATAATTAGAATATAATTTAATAATGTGGCTTTAATGTAATTAATAATTATTTTAATGTAATTTCAATCAATTAGAATAATTGTAAAGTTAATTTGGTTAAAATTAAAAATAAGGGATTAAATCGGTAATTAAAGAACTTGAAATGGGTTTATTATATAATATGAATAAAATTTATTAGTGTATAAATTATTAGCTTTTATTTGTTGAAAATCATTTCCGAAATGTGTTTAAATTTGCATGTTGTAACAATTGTTTATTTATCACCTTATTATTTAATCCATTGAAATTAATTTGGAAATTAATAAAATTTAATATAATTAAATATTGTAGTAATATGAGTTAAGATGATAACTGTAGAATATGAATGTAATAAAATGTAGGTTAATTGTATTCATAAGGTAATAGTTGATTCAATAATAAGTGTGAGAAATCAAAATAAATGGATTTATTGAAATTAAAATATAATTAATTGGAACTTTATTACAATTGTAATTGAACGCTGTACTTAGTGCAATATTTAAATATTGAATTTTGACATGGAAAATTTGTTTTAAAATATTATTTATTTCTACGTAATTAAGAATGATTAGTTGTTAACTTTTAAAAATTGAATTTGAAGGTGATTAAATTAATTTAATAATAATTTATTTAATTAACGTAAAAATAGTCATTTTGGCCACTGTCTCGGATTTTGACAAAACTAGTTTCATCGGATCTTTAACAGTGAATTATTGTAGGATTTCAAGTTTCGTAGCGATCCGACTTATCGTTTGATCGTGCGAGCTCGAAACATGTAGAAATCAATTTAATGAATTCAATTAAAATAAGCTGATTTTAAAAGCTCACTTCTGTATACAAAGGAATTTGGATTTGAAACTAGTTCCACTGAGTTTAAAAATATCGAAAACCTATACTTTGATATATGGAATGACCTATTTTCGTTTCAGGGACGAAACGGGCTTTTTGGGTCGTTATTGTCATTTCGACCCAATTTGATATGTTATTCATTCTTTTCTATCTTCGTCCATATAAATAGATTTCTTTTCTGAAACCCTAGTAACCTTTCTTATTTCTGTACGTACTATTATTTCATTCTGCATCTTTCCTTCCTCCCTGATGGCAGAAACCCTAAAATTCCAATCTACTGATTTCAAAATTAATTCCTAAATTTCAAACTCTCCAAACCATATCAAATCTTATACCGTTTCGAAGCTCTCGAATACAAATCTATAGCAAGTGTTCGTTTTTTGAAATAGTGCTTGAGTCAGCGGCAAATCGCGATCAAAGTCAAATTGGTGGTTTTTAATCCGAGCAACAATCGACGAAATTGGAATATGGGTTTGTAGAGCTCGTCGTCTAGAGTTTATCGCCGGTAGTCGCTTGATCTGGAATCGCGTGTAGTGGTCGAATTTGGCGAGTTAGGGTTCCATAACCCTAATTGGGTGGTAGCGGCGCGCGTGGATTGGGGTGATCGGAGGCGTAGTGTCGGGCACAGGTGGGTGCAGCTCGGCCTGGCGAGCACAGCGGTCGGCTTGGTGGAGGCTCTAGTGGTTTAGGGCAGCGACAGTCGTTGGTCAAACGCTGGCGGTGATGGGGACACTCGTTGGTCAAACGCTGGCGGGGATGGATTCTGGGTCGAGTCGTGTACGAGGGTTTGATCGTGGTAAGGGAAGGTAGCGTTATTTACTTTAGTGCCATTGTTTTATTTTTATTTAATTTTAAATTTTGAACTTCTAACGTGAATAACTTTTGCATACGAACTCGGATTTGTACGCGGTTTTTTCCATTGTGATTGTATCGAAATTTCGAACGTTATGAAATTGGTTTGGCTAAATTCTAAGACTGTTAGAACTTTGGACTGTATTTGGATTTTAAATCGATTTGAAACCAAAGGTGAGTGATTTAACCTACTCACAACTACTAAATCGTTTTATGTTAGTTAAATTAAATTTATGGTGTGATTAGAAATAAATTAAGCTGTTTGGTATATTTAAATTACATTCAAATTTAATTTGAATTTATATTGAATTTAGTTTCCATTTAATTTAATATTGAATTTAAATGGTTAGTTGAATACTTGATAATGATAACCATTTAATTATTGTGATTTATTGGCTGATTTGAATGATGATTGTGATGGATGCTTGATTGTTGACATTTTGGATGACTAGATGTTATATTTGAATTATATGTTGTTATCACACTACAAGTTCCCTTAGTTATTGTTAGGAAAATCACTATGGGTTGAATTGATACATACCCGAACGGTCTTATAGATTAGGGAAAAATCATTACGAGTTGAAATGATAAACTCGAGCGATTTTATGGATTTTGAATTTTAGTTGGGATTGCGGGTTGAAATAATATATACCCATAAATTTAAATTATTGCGGATTGAAATGATATTTATCCGTATCACTTGACCATAGGGTAGAAAATTATATACGGACACCAGATTGTTTAAATTAAATGATTTTAAATCCTTAATTTCTGAATCTAGTTAAATGATATTATGAAATAAAATTTGATTTATATGAACTGAATTATTTCCAAAATCCAAGCTTTAAATTTTGAAATAGAAATTGTTTTAAATGAATTGTTTGAAGAATTTAAATTGAAATCTTAAAGTTGAATTTTGAAATATAAATGAAATTAATCAAAAATTGAGTTATTGTAAACGTTTGGATATTTAAACTTTGAAACCTATTGTATTTGAAATGGTTTAAATTTGTAGTTCAAACATGGATTTGAAATCGATATAAATTGAAATGGTTTTAATGAGAATTTGGATTGAAACCTGTAGCCTTTGAATTGAAATCGATGAACCGAGATTGATTTAAATTGAATTTTTCGAACTAAAGTTGATTTGAATTGATTTGTGAAATTTGGAAGAAACAATTCTAATTTGAAACTATTTTCGATATAAACTCTTTTAATATACAAACTCTTTTAACATATAAACTATTTTCTCATAAAAACCATTTTGATATATTAATAATTTTTAATACAATAACTATTTTTAATATATAACCTATTTTAATATATAAACTATTTCTAATATATAAACTATTTTAATCTATAACCTATTTTTATTTTATAAACTATTTTAATATATATTATTTTAAATTTATAATCAACTTTTAATATATAAACTATTTTAATATATATCCTATTTAATATATAAACT
Organism: Allium fistulosum; assembly: GCA_030737815.1. Lineage (NCBI taxonomy): Eukaryota > Viridiplantae > Streptophyta > Magnoliopsida > Asparagales > Amaryllidaceae > Allium > Allium fistulosum. Next base: position 1,535,217,804 of record CM060902.1, read on the forward strand.
AATTCTAACATATAAACTATCTTAACCTATAACCTATTTTTAAAATATAAACTATTTTATCGTATAATTATTCCAATATACATGCTACTTTCAATATTCAAACTGTTTAAAGTAGAATTGTTATGATTTAGATTTAATTGATTTAAATGCGAATATTTTGATATGATGGTTTAACCTATTTTGTGGTTATGATTTTAAAATGAATATGATATAAAGTGATATGATTTTAAAGTGAATTTGATTTCGAAAGTGATATGATTTTTGAAGTGAATATGATATTTTGATATAAATTATGAATCGGTTTTGGAAATGAAAAAGAACTAACCGGTGTGAAATAAGCGTTTGGTTGTTAAAGAGATCGGGTTAGATATTGTCATACTCTCTGCCAATACCGAAAACCACTTTAACAACTGTGCATGTGGTGGAGTATCTAGAATGAAGTAGGATGGTTTGGCGAACGTTACTGTATGAGGTATGAACGCAGCCCTAACCCCCTTGGGTCAGCTTGAAATGACTAAAATAGGAGCTATACCTGGGCCAAGTGAGGTCGCTCCTCCGATCGGACATGCTTCTTCGATATCATATCTGTTACTTTGTGATTGATTTGGTGGCCACCTTCGATTTGATTATGGGAGTGTGTTCCGAGGTGGGCGGTAATAGCTGCTATGTGTTACCACCAGCCCAGTTCTGCAAACGGTAGTATCCTACCTTGGCATTGCCTCGTGTGCCTTGTCATATGCCTTATAGAGCCCACTACGAGTTTGGTTTGTGTCGTACACTATGGAGTGCCCTCTTATAGCCCTCAAGTTTATGGAGGAATTACGGTACTATATAGGCTATGGCATTTATAAAAATGTGTTAAGAGGGATATGGGTAACGCCTTAACGCTATTTTAATACTTTACTGTAGACACTATTATAATAGCGTATTGTACTACATAGTAGATAGTTAACGGATCCTTAGGAGATGGAAATCCCGAACATCTCTTAAGTTATTGCACACACGTTATACACAAGATAAGAGATGAAAAATCCCGTAAACATCTCTAAAGCCGTTACACTCATATTTATTTTATTTTGATTTAACTTTCATAAGATCTTTTAGTTCTGAGTCGGGTATTTTGTCTTTTCATTAGTCTCGGGTCAGCTTAAGCTTTTCAGCATATTGAAGACCATTTTACTTTGGAGGACGAAGACGGAGATTTGTATACTATTTATTATTATTATTATTTCTCTATATCATGTTGATCCGTTGCATTATTTATTTATTCATGTTGTATGTATAACTCTGATCTATATTGTAAAAGTGTGATCAAATGTTATTTATAAAACAGCTTCATGGACTGTTTATTTGATTATTATATTTTGTCATTCCGCTGTGAGATTATGTGTTGTGTTTTCTTTCTTTCTCTTCTTTTTCTTTTTACCCCATAACAATCCTCACTTTTGAATGGTTTGAGTTAACATGTGTGTCTGCTTTGGCACTCGGAGGGTGTAGCATGATTGGGGTTCTTGCTTCTAGGTTTGGTAGCGACGGATGCTCTTACTCCTACATGTCCAACGCGGTTGGTGCAGTCGAGAGGCTGGCGGTAAAAGCAGAATATAGGTACGGCTGTATGCTACCATGGGCGTTCCCTCACTGTCGGTTGACCGTTACATTTGGTATCAAAGCTTTGGTTTAGCGATAACCTTAGCTTTGTGGGGCTTGACTCATTAGAGATAGGGTAGAAATACCCTAGAATGAGTTTGTTCGAGTGTATATATATGAGAGAGCATATTTATTAGTGTTATAAAAATGTTTTTATATTGTGTTAATTTGTTCTGTTTAGTATTTATAAATTCTGGTCGGTACATAGGATGCTATCGCATCGATAGGGATTTCTAAATATTTAATAGGGCAGACCGACACAATATCGTTTTCGAACTATAGGTAAATGAAATAATTTTACCTAGTATTATATTTTGTATATAAAAAAATAATTTTTATAAATGGATATAGTGGTATGTGATATGTTTGTTAGGAAGTGGAATTTTATAAATATTGGTTGCAAAATGGGATTTACAAATAAAGTGAATACAAATTGGAAATTTGAGACTTAAGTTCCGGAGTTTTGAAATTTGTTTTCAAAGATTTTTGAAGATAATAATAGTAATATTTAGATGTATTTTTGGATATAAATATTTCAATGTGATTTGAAAGATATGTTTTAAAGGAATTTTAAAGGAAATAAGTTCTGTGCTCCCCTCTTTTGTTGCTGGAAAATAATTTCGGTGATGGCGGCTGCATCATCGATATTCATTTTCGAGTTTCAAAGTAGGAAGGCCACTGGAGTAGTTTTACTACAATTTGTTTTGATAAACAAATCTTAATTTTAAATTTCTAAATATGATTTGATATATAAAAGATATGAATATATATATATATATATATATATATATATTCAAAATGATTTGAAATGAACCCGACATTTAGTTCTTAAGTTTCTTTAAATTAGGGATTTCAATTATTGTAATGAAATGAAATCTTAACTAATTTTAATAATTGGAAACTTCTAAAATGAAAAATAAGAAATTAGATGCTAAGTGAATAATGAAATATATAAGACATTGGAAATTTGTAACTTGTAAATCAGACGATATGAAAATTTAGAAGATGTAATTATTGAACATTTTGTTAACTAAAATGAATAAGATAAACTTATGTAACATTCAATTACATTCTTAAAACATATATATAACTTACCAGAAATGTTTAGAAGTTGTAATGTTAAATAAGAATATGTAATAGAATATTATGCAAGTAAAATCTTAATAACAAAATGCTTTAAAATGAACAAATGTTTGTAAATGAAAAATTAAGATGTACAGGAAATGTTATAAACATGAGTTAATGTTTTGAAATGCTTAACAAATTATATTGAATAGATAAATGTGAACATTATTTAAGTAGATAATTTTAAACATAAGAAGATGTTGAAATGAATCACTAATAGATTTAATATTATTTATTCATAAGTAGATGCAATATTAAATGATACTGTATGTGAAGAAATGAATGTAAATTAAAAGGTTAAGAAACTTAAGTTGAAATAATCCATGAATGAATATTAATATTAATATTAATCAAGCTATATAAATAATAAATGTTAAATAAACTACAATGGAATGTATGCAATACTTAAATAATGAATTCATTGATTATTTTAAATATTGAATGTGAGATAATTTATGTAAGTATTGTATGAATAAATGAGATTTAAAATAAATCTAAGGTTAACAATGTGAAAAGGAACCAATAGAATAAACTTAAATAATATTTACAATTCATTGTTGTTTGGAAAGTTTGGGGAATGATACTTCGAATTGTTTAAGGATGTATAAATAATCTATTAAGTAATTATCTAAGGCTGTTGAGCGTAGAATATACTTGATAGTTTATTTATCACCCTTGTACAATGAAAGATTTTTGAACTAGACAAACCATTAGTTCTAGATTACTATGGATATTATGGTTGATTCCTTTGTTGCATATAATGGTTGTATTGTTTTGTTGCATATGTTTTGTATTGATTTGCTTTGGTTACTAATTGAAACAACTAAATATATAACTACAACAAAACAGCCATTTTACAACGGGCAATGCCCGTTGTAATATGGGTTTCGCAACGGGCATGCGCCCGTTGTAATAGGCCTCGTTGTAATAGGTCTACCGTATTTTACAATGGACAATGAACGTTGTAATACACCTTTTTACAACGGTCATCGACCATTGCAATAGGCTCTACAACAACAATTAAAGCCCGTTGTAAAAGACTATAATACAACTGGCATAGCCCATTGTAATACATGATATTGCAACGGTTTCTGACCGTTGCAAAATAAATGCAAATTTTAAAAAAAATTACAGCAACATTCATGCACTGCATCCATACCAATAATGAATAATTTAACGAGTAATAAATATTATCATAAAACAACCAAAATCACATTCCAAAAAGTTAGATAAGTTTACATCGACATAGTTCTAATATACACATGATAACTAGTTACGTAACAGCCCAATACTGCATAATTACTTCATTTATAATTACGTAACAGCCCAATATCACTTCCTCCCAACTACTGCAACCTCCTCCATCAACTGTTCCATTACAATTTTTAAGGCAAAGTAGGACTTCCTATTCCAATCCGTAGCGGCCAAAATCACCTCATTGTCAGTCCCGAACTCAACATCAGTGCAAATAATCAAACCATTGTCCAAAAGTCTATGAAATGGTTCCATTTCGTCATTTTGGTCATCCAATGCGCCCATTTGGAAAAAAATGTTCCGTTTATATCTCTTTGCTCAGAAGTGTGTATCTCTAAAACACTACCTTTGGAATGATATAAAACATGCATTCAACATGTTCCAAGTGCAGTATCATTTAGAATCCAAGACCTAAATGATTAAAACATAGGTTAAGTGTGTGTAAATTTTTTTTTTACTTTGCTTTGTAAACAATATTCACGTACATATATACAAACATATAGAAGGGTGCAAAGGTACAAGTGAAGTTAGAAGGCACAAATATATCCAGGTGCCAACAAAAATGAAATAAACAGGGCACGAAAATGGACAAAGACACGCACATGATATTCGAAGCAGCAGCAAGAGCAGCCGACGAAGAAAACATGGAATGTAAACAACACGTGAAAAGATATATACCAAAGAAAACAGAGCACAGCAAAAACAAAATATACTTTAAGTTTGAATTCGGAATTTGGAAGCATATTCAGTTGCTACACGTGTTGTGCTAAAGAAACAGAGATAATTAACACAAAATCTAAGCTAAAGTGCAACTGAAGTGCAACAATGTCAACCTTGCCATGACAGCCTGATGCTATTTTTTATTTTTTATAAACTGACTAGTTGGATATCTTAATCTAACTAACAAAATGTATATATTACCAACGTACAAATCTCAATAGGACAATGGATTAACTAAGTCTAGTATATACCAATCTAGTTGAACTATTTGATCCAAAAATCAAAACAATGCATAAAACAATTCAGCTTAAAATTATGTGAACAGGAGCACCTATGGGCCGAAATCCTAAAACATAGCAAAACAAAATGGGACACGCATGTTTTGATTTACTTGTACATATCGACTAAATATAACAACTCACAAGGACAAGATTTCAAGGGGAATTACACAAAGTGCAGTGATATATCAAAGTCAAGACCGAGCTTAGAAAATAAACAATGGAGGAGTCTCAGATATATACATATATGTATCAATGAACTAGTCTGGCAACATCAGGCTAGAATAATTGATAATCAGGGCCAGTGTCACTGCATAGAAACAGGTCGAAGAGAAAATGCATAAAGGCAGTGTTTCAGAGATACACACTTCTGAGCAAAGAGATATGAACAAGGTAAGGCAGAGATCAGTGCTTGGAACAGTGATCAGTGCTTGGAACATTGCTAATTCGACTAAGGAGATATGCAACAGGGCAACTTGAAGAAAAATAACATCATGCGTATCAGTAGAACAAACTAGAATTGAATTTGCATCAGTCTCTTCAATCTAGACCTATTGCTTATAAATTAGCTGCTAATGTAATGTTTATGCAGTGGTTGTTGGAATTTTACTCAACCGAGCTTACGTGACTAATAAAATGTTTTGATTCCTATCAACTGTGATCGCTCACACATAACTATTTTTATATTATAAACACTGAGTATACATTCACTATTATAAACACTGAGTATGCATGCACGTTCATACGGAGCAATGTTAACAGATGAAATAATATATAAATTAAAAATAGTCTCCAGGACTAGTGGGATTCATTACCTTTATAAGACTGTAAGCCATCACATTTTAAAATTAGAATCATACTACTTCGCTACGTGGTTTATACAGGCTAAGCGTATTTCTACTCTATTATTTGAGTAGATAGGTAAATTCAGTCAACGGCAAGGAATGTGAAGACTTTACTTGCCTAAGCCATAAATTAATTGGGTAATGATTCTATAGACCCAACATGAAAATTTTCATGATCAACAAGATGGACCATTTCTTGAGTATCCACATTCTGTACTTGTGCTTTCACGCATAAACTTGGACAGTCTTGTACCTTGCAGTACATTCAAGAAAGAAGCAGAAGACAACCAACGAGTTTTTCCATAATTAAAATACATTAAAGAAAATGCAAACCATTTGATATTCACTTGCATCAAAACTAATCAAACATTACAGAATAAAATTTCTATACACAACAGTATTACACATTCATATATTCATTTGATGTTCCATTACAATTACCCAAGCAAATGAATTCGCTGACAAAGTTAATCATAATTTGTATCCCACTAACTCTTCTTTAACCCCTACTTTGCCTTAAAAATTTACCTGACATCTCATCCCCTCTAGCCACAATTTCCCAAGCAACAACATCCCTTATATTCACATTAACCAGCCAAATATATATGTAACTCACATATTGAAGTTATCATTTATATATTTTCGTAGTTGTAGTAAATTAAAAACATAAAAATTGCTTGAGAATATTGTAGAACTTTTAAATTTTAATACGATTATGAAAGGAAGTCTGAACTTTAACATTATACATCTTTTTAGAATATTACAGAAAAAATATACCAATCAAGATCAGAATGCATAAAACAAAACAACTAAAAACTTAAAAGATCCAACAATTGCTCAAGCAGCATGCACTTTAGCCTGAATGCACTACATTGCAACAGCACCATGGGCACTTCAGATGTATTAGATGTAGTAGGATATATCTAATAACAACACATTACATGAAGACAATTATGATATCCGAGAAAACTAAAAATTTCATACAGTTGGAATTATGATATCGATGATATATTTACCCAGATTTTATGTTCAAAATCAACAAACAAACTTTTCCACAAAATTAAAGATATGGCATTCACGGTGCTTACTTGGAACATGTACACAGAATGCAATGACCAAATCATTCGAGGCATAGAAATCCCGAAATCGTTCGTCTAGAGCTTGTAGTAGCGGATATTAAACAACTTATGAAGACAATTAGACTTAAACCAGAAGAAATTAAAGGTGTAGAACTAACCTTGCAACAATATGACATAACCATTCCACATTTTTGCCAAGACGAGAACAAATCGGAGCAAACAAGAACAGTCCACGGCTACTGCATGCTTGGTGACAAGAACGATTCACCTGCACTAACTTAATGGAGGAGACATCAAATACGCGCAGCTCAAATTACTAAAGGAGGCGTAGATGCCTACATGGAAGAACGGGTCGGGAATGGAATTTCTAAGAATTCATAAGGGAACTTTACCACGAGGATGTTGCGAGGTTGGAAAGTGGATCCGGCTATGAGAACATGAAATCTGAGGAGAATAAGATGGGGACAGCAAAGGTCAGTGACCATCGAACATTGAATCTGGGAAATGCGAAACGAGTAAAACAATTTCTAGAATTGAACTCGAATCAAAGGTCGAGCAGAATCAATATCGAAAAAAGGAAAAAATCGCATACCTTTTTGACGATCGAACTCGACCCAATTGAGGCAGCCACATGCAATAACTAATAGAGGAAAATATTCGAAGCATCATCGACAAATTGAAGCGGCGCCACAAAACCCTAACTTATTGAAGAGGAACGAACGAAGAGCAAAGCTGCCATTTTTCCCAAATGAATCAGACCGAAGATAATATAAAAATTAATAGGGGAATAATTTTTAGTTGGGCGGGCTCCTTTATATTATAAATAGCGCTTCTAGTTTTATATATTGCAACGGCGTAATATGCGTTGTAAAATTAGAACCTCTTACAAAGGGCATTTTGTGACCGTTGTAAAGTTGGCATCTATTACAACGGGCCTGAATGGATCGTTGTAATAGCCATCTATTACAACGGGCAACCAATGCCCTTTCCAATGCTCATTGTAAAAAGGGCATTGTATATGACATCTTTTACAACGGGCCTGAATGGACCATTGTAATAGCCTTCTATTACAACGGGCAACCAATGCCCGTTGTAAAAAGGGCGTTGTAATAGGGTATTTTTGTTGCAGTGAATTTCTGTTGTGCATAATTCTCACTCTTTTGGATTATATAAGTGAAATACAGGTTTATAGAAGCAATAACTACTGCTTTTGGTTTCATAAATAAAGTTGTATGCCCGACAAATAGGTACGTTTTCGGATTACGGTTTTTGCAATGATATTTTATTGTTTTCTCATGGTTTGGTATATTTTATTGAAATATGGTATATATATATATTGAGTTGAGTTATTTTCAAATTCTTATTAAGTTAAATTATGTAAACTAATTGTTTATAAATTGATATATTTTATTTAAAATACTTAATTATGTAAGTTTAAAGTGCTTATAAATTGATTATTTGAATAAAATATCTTTAGTTTCTTATTTCCTCCTTCTTCCTTTTCGAGGACGAAAAGTTTTGAGTGGGGGAGATGTAACGACCCGTAAATTTTGATTATTAAAAATATTAATTTAAATAAAAATTTTGAATTTAATATTGTGTGAAGTTAAAATTTATGAATTAGTGATGAGAAAAATAATTCGAATATAATTTAATAATGTGGATTTAATGTAATTGATAACTATTTTAATGTAATTTCAATCAATTGGAATATTTGTAAAGTTAATTTCGTTAAAATTATAAATAAGGGATTAAACTCGTAATTAATGAACTTGAAATGGGTTTATTATATTATATGAATAAAATTTATTAGTATATAAACTATTAGCTTTTATTTGTTGAAAATCTACTCCGAATTGTGTTTAAATTTGCATGTTGTAACAATTGTTTATTTATCACCTTATTATTTAATCCGTTGAAATCAATTTGGAAATCAATAAAATTTAATATAATTAGATATTGCAGTAATATGAGTTAAGATGATAACTGTAGAATATGAATGTAATAAAATGTAGACTAATGTTAATTATATTCATAAGGTAATAGTTGGTTCAATAATAAGAGTGAGAAATCAAAATAAAAGGATTTCTTGAAATTAAAATATAATTAATTGGAACTTTATTATAGTTGTAATTGAACGATGTAATTAGTGCAGTATTTAAATATTGAATTTTGACATGGAAAAATTGTTTTAAAAGATTATTTATTTCTTTGTAATTAAGAATGATTAATTGTTAACTTTTAAAAATTGAATTTGAAGGTGATTAAATTAATTTATAATAATTTATTTAATTAGCGTAAAAATAGTCATTTTAGCCACTATCTCGAATTTCGACGAAACAAGATTCATCAAATCCATAACAGTGAATTATTGTAGGATTTCAAGTTTCGTAGCGATCGGACTTATCGTTTGATCGTGCGGGCTCCGCGTAGAAATCAATTTAATGAATTCAATTAAAATAAGCTGATTTTAAAAGCTAACTTCTGTATACAATGGAATTTGGGTTTGAAACTAAATCCATTGAGTTTAAAATTATCGAAAACCTATATTTAGATATATGGGATGACCTATTTTCGTTTCGGGGATGAAACAGGCTTTTCGGGTCGTTATTGTCGTTTTGACCCAATTTGATATGTTATTCATTCTTATCTATCTTCGTCCATATAAATAGATTTCTTTTCTGAAACCCTAGTAGCCTTTCTTATTTCTGTACGCACTATTATTTAATTCTGCATCTTTACTTCCACCCCAATGGCGGAAACCCTAAAATTCCATTCTACTGATTTCAAAATCAATTCCTAAATTTCAAACTCTCCAAACCATATCAAATCTTATACCGTTTCGAAGCTCTCAGCAATACGAATCTACGGCAAGTGTTCCTTTTCTAAAATAGTGCTCAAGTCAACGACAAATCACGGTTAAAGTCAAATTGGGGGATTTTTAATCCGAGCAACAATCGACGAAATTTGAATATGGGTTTTGTAGTGCTCGTCGTCTAAAGTTTATCGCTGGTAGTCGCTCGGTTTGGAACGACGTGTGGTGGTCGAATTTGGTGAGTTAGGGTTCGAAAACCCTAATTGGGTGGTGGCGGCGTGCGTGGATTGGGGGGATCGGAGGTGTAGTGGCGGGCATAGGTAGGTGCAACTCGGCCTGGCGAGCACGGCGGTGGGCTTGGTGGAGGTTCTAGTGGCCTAGGGCAGTGGCAGTTATTGGTCAAAACGCTGGCGATGATAGATTCTGGGTCGAGTCGTATACGAGGGTTTGATCGTGGTAAGGGAAGGTAGCGTTATTTACTTTAATGCCATTGTTTTATATTTATTTAATTTAAAATTTTGAGCTTCTAATGTGAATAACTTTTGCATACGAACTCGGATTTGGACGCAGTTTTCTCCGTTGCGATCGTATCGAATTTCCAGACATTAAGGAACTAGTTTGGCTGTATTCTGAGACTATTAGAATTTTAGACTTCATTTGGATTTTAAATCGATTTGAAACCAAAGGTGAGTGATTTAACCCACTCACAACTACTAAATCGTCTTATGTTAGTTAAATTAAATTTATGGTGTGATTAAAAATTTATTGATGTCTGTTTGGTATATTTAAATTGTCATTCAAATTTAATTTGAATTTATATTGAATTTAATTTCCATTTAATTTAATATTGAATTTAAATTGTTAACTGAATACCAGATAATGATAACCAGTTAATTATTGTGATTTATTGGTTGATCTGAATGATGATTGTGATGGATACTTGAATGTTGACATTTTGGATCACTCGATGTTATATTTGAATTATATATTGTTATCACACTGCAAGTTCCCTTAGTTATTGTTAGGAAAATCACTATGGGTTGAAATGATACATACCCAAACGGTCTTATAGATTAGGGAAAAATCGTTATGAGTTGAAATGATATACTCGAGCGATTTTATGGATTTTGAATTTTACTCGGGATTGCAGGTTGAAATGATATATACCCGTAAATTTAAATTATTGCAGATTGAAATGATATATATTCGTATCACTTGACCATAGGGTAGAAAAGTATATACGAACATCGGATTTGTTAAATTAAATGATTTTAAATCCTTACTTTCTGAATCCAGTTAAATGATATTATGAAGTAAAATTTGATTTATATGAACTGAATTATTTCCAAAATCCAAGCTTTAAAATTTTGAAATTGAAATTGTTTTAAATGAATTGTTTGAATAATTTAAATTGAAATCTTAAAGTTGAATTTTGAAATATAAATGAAATTTATCAAAAATTGAATTATTGTAAATGTTTAAATATTTAAACTTTGAAACCTATTGTATTTGAAGTGGTTTAAATCTGTAGTTCAAACATGGATTTGAAATCGAGATAAATTGAAATGGATTTAATGAGAATTTTGATTGAAACATGTAGCCTTTGAATTGAAATCGTTGAACTGAGATTGATTTAAATTGAATTTTTTGAACTAAAGTTGATTTGAATTGATTTGTGAAATTTGGAAGAAACAATTCTAATTTGAAACTATTTTCGATATAAACTCTTTTAATATACAAACTCTTTTAACATATAAACTATTTTCTCATATATACCATTTTAATATATTAATAATTTTTAATACAATAACTATTTTTAATATATAACCTATTTTAATATATAAATTATTTCTAATATATAAACTATTTTAATCTATAACTTATTTCTAATTTATAAACTATTTTAATATATATTATTTTAAATTTATAAACAACTTTTAATATATAAACTATTTTAATATATATCCTATTTAATATATATATATATATAAACTATTTCTAATATATAAACTATCTTAACCTATAACCTATTTTTAAAATATAAACTATTTCTATCGTATACCTATTCCAATATACAAACTACTTTCAATATTCAAACTGTTTAAAGTAGAATTGTTATGATTTAGATTTAATTGATTTAAATGCGCATATTTTGATATGATGGTTTAACCTATTTTGTGGTTATGATTTTAAAATGAATATGCTATAAAGTGATATGATTTTGGAGTGAATATGATTTCAAAAGTGATATGATTTTTGAAGTGAATATGTTATTTTGATATAAATTATGAATTGGTTTTGGAAATGTAAAAGAACCAACCGGTGTGAAATAAGTGTTTGGTTGTTAAAGAGACCGGGATCAGATATTGTCATACTCTCTGCCAATACCGAAAACCACTTTAGCAACTATGCATGTGGTGAAGAATCCAGAATGAAGTAGGATGATTTGGCGAACGTTACTGTATGAGGTATGAACGTAGCCCTGACCCCCTCGGGTAAACTTGATATGACTAAAACAAGAGCTATACCTGGGCCAAGTGAGGTTGCTCCTCCGATCGGACAATGCTTCTTCAATACCATATTTATTACTTTGTGATTGATTGGGTGACCACCTTCGATTTGATTATGGGAGTGTGTTCTGAGGTGGGCGGTAGTAGCTGCTATGCGTTACCACCAGCCCGGTTCTGCAAACGGTAGTATCCTACCCTGGCATTGCCTCGTGTGCCTTGTCATATGCCTTATCGAGCCCACTACGAGTTTGGTTTGTGTCGTACACTATGGAATGCCCTCTTATAGCCCTCAAGTTTACGGAGGAATTATGGTACTATATAGACTACGACATTTATAAAAATGTGTTAAGAGGGATATGAGTAATGCCTTAACGCTATTTTAATACTTTACTTTACTATAGACATATTATAATACCGTATTGTACTATATAGTAAATAGTTTAACGGATCCTTAGGAGATGGTAATCCCGAACATCTCTTAAGTTATTGTACGCACGTTATACACAAGATAAGAGATGTAAAATCCCATAAACATCTCTGAAGCCATTACACTCATATTTATTTTGATTTAACTTACATAGGATCTTTTAGTTCTCACTTGAGTGTTTTGTCTTTTCATTACGCTTGGGTCAGCCTGAGCTTTTCAGCATATTGAAGACCATTTTACTTTGGAGGACGAAGACGGAGATTTGTATACTATTTATTATTATTATTTCTCTATATCATGTTGTTCCGCTGCATTATTTATTTATTCCTGCTGTATGTATAACTCTGATCTATATTGTAAAAGTGTGATCAAATGTTATTTATAAAACAGCTTCATGAACTGTTTATTTGATTATTATATTTTGTCATTCCGCTGTGAGGTTCTATGTTTTGTTTTCTTTCTTTCTCTTCTTTTTCTTTTTACCCCATAGCAATCCTCCCTTTTGAATGGTTTGAGTTGACATGTGTGGTTTAATGTCGATTTTAAACCATCCAAAAAGGAAGGTCGTTACATTTGTTTTTATTTTCCATATTGTTTATCATATTTGCTTGCATTTCAAGTAATTTTGAACTCTGACTTTCGTCCATTTTTGTCGAGTTCTGAAATTCATTCAAATGTTTATGTAAATCTTCTTTCGTTAACTGATTTAAACATATTCATTAATTGAAATGGTTGTTTGATTGCCTATTGAGGTGTGTATCTTATATGGAAAGGTTTGGTAGTAACAATGACATGTTTTTCCATTCATTGACAATTAATATTAAAAATATAAAAGTGCATGGATCAGGTTCGAGACAGGCAATTTATCTTTGAATAAATCAACTTATTTGACAAAGATATAGGAATTTTTTAATATAGTTTTAGGATCAGGTTCGTGGTTTTTTTATATGTTTTAGACTTATTTGAAATTTCTCATTTATTGTAACTAAAATAAGAGATTTTTTTATTTTGTTAACGTTTAGTTATCATGTTCTTATTGATAACTTTTTGTTTTTATTTGTTCTATGTTCTACATATTACAAACCAAACAATGCTTTTATAAGATTTACCTATATTTAGTCATTTATTCACTTTTTGTTATAGGTATAAAAGTGGAATTGCATATTTAAGTATGGGTATGCTTCTAAACATTATGTTTTGAAAGTTCTTTCCTTAATTACTTCTATTTCCCTTGACTCGATTCTAAAATAAATCAAATTATTCATTAAGTTGAGTTGACATCGGTATATATATCTTTAAAAATGTGACCTTCATTAAGAGTCATCTGGATGTTTATGAAGAGAATTTTTGTGTTTATTAAACACCGTCACTGTATTAATTTCATTTGTATAATGAGGTTTTAATCTAAGTAAAAACGAAATGATATAAAAATATTGTTATTGTGTTTTTAATAGCTATGCTATAAAAATATGGCTCAGCGATCAAATGTAGGTCCACCTGGATGTGTATATATACTCGTTATGCATAAGATTATCATATAAGTAGTATGAAATATAGAAGTTTTATAATAATAAAACTTATATAATAGGAATGTATAAATTAAAGGTGGAACATAAAGAAACCCTAAATAAACTTAAGGAATAAATACATACGTATCGTTATTATACAGTAATTTTCATGTGTCCGACACCTGAATCCCGAGGATAGTTTGAAAGAAATACTTGCTTCATAAGTCGATGTCACTCAATATAATATATTGAAAATTATGAATCTTCTATATAATGTTTCCTATATATATATATATATATATTACTTGCATACTCCTTAGTTGTTGAGCAAACTCAAGCTAGGGATGGTATGTGCAGTATTATTAGTATATTGAATAGACGAGGTAAGATAACTATACATATTTGTTGAGCAAACTCAAGTTACACTTACTATGCTTAAACCGTAGCGATATTGTAGGCATGAGTGAATAATTTCATTTCAATTTGTTGAGCAAACTCAAGGTAAAAGTGAAATTATGACAATGTACCATAGGTTAGGAGTTGTATTCGATACAACCGATAAGGAGTTATCCATCTTCCGTGGAGCTATGATTTACTGAGCAAACTCAATGTCAGAATTCCAAAATGGATGAGTCCTAACACCCACTAATGAAGTTAGAAGACTTCTATGTTTCACTTAGAGTTTGGTGAAACATAAAATAATAATGGGGTCATACTAGAAAAATGGAATGATAACATTTAACATTTCTAATATTGTATAAACATACGCTTTATAATGTTATACTTATCTACATTGATAAATTTATGTATTTAAAATGATTGATAAAACATTTATTGATTAAGATATACAAATGAACTGAATTGAAGACTGACAAATAGAAATACAACATATACTTACTAAAAAATGCTTATTGCATGTTAATGTGTCAACACCCATGCAAGCGCCTGATTTTACAACTACTAAATATACTCATAATTTGGTCGCTTACGTGTTCATTTAGTCGAGGCCATGTATTGCATTCTATGAATTCCGAACTCAAAACAATAAAATACTATGGATATTTGATCCATATAAAGTTGCATACAAATGTTATACGATGAACGGTCATAGTTCGTAGTGTACGATAGTTCATTTAAAGAAAAGAAATAAACCATACTGTGAGATCGAATATTCAATTTGATTAATTAAAATAAAGATTGTACCGTGTTAAATGTAACACTAGACCAAAACTACAAGATAGATTTAAGAACTCGATCGGTGAAATGTCAATTTGATTAGTTTATGCAAGGTGCAACATATTTCACATCCTTAAATGTTAAGGGTAATCAAGTGTGCTTTCATAAAGAGTTTATTATGATGTTATAATAAGGGTATTCTTTTGAATGTTTGACCATTTGGAAAGAAAAACGAATGAACAAGAGTAAAAATGATTTAAGGTACAGTTGGGATGAAGAGAGTGAATAGTCACTTCTGCTTCATAAAGAAACATCAGAAATGAGAACAGTAATAATCATAATTGATACTTAATATTGGAATGATAAATATGATTTCTATTCCGAAATGTATTTTCTCAAAGAAAATTATTTTCTATAAGATTTATTTCTTTGAGTTCAAGGTATTTGATCAAAGAACTCTCCGTCATAAACTAGTTGTAGTATTTTTTTTTGAGGAGGAAGATTGTGCAGTGCGAGAATTATAGTCGATTAGAAAATAAAATAGCTATATTATTGATCCGGCCAACATGCTTGACTGGTACCTAACATGGAGGGTTTAACTAGGTAACGTAGAAATAGATACAACGCAACATCGACAAATCTATAATAAAAAGTAGGAAGAAGTAGCAAAATAAAACATCACAACCCACACCACATGCATGCAACAGCTCAAACCATAGAAACTAAAATGAGCTGCTCAGCCAAGCTAACAGAAGCCTAAATAAGGGCTTCAACATGGACGAGTAAAGACACGACGGGAGGAGGGGCCAGCCCTACCACCATCTAGAATCTTCGAACTTCCAACAAATTCAATGTCTGAATTCGAAGGTGCAATGCTCAGATGCAAAGGACACAAAGCTCTCATACCTGTCCAAGAGTAGAAAAAAATAAGTAATCTTATAGCAAATTCTTAGTTTGGATTGAAAGGCGTTCTTGAAATAGTGTAACTTCATCTCCTGCCAAATATCCCAACTAAAGGCAGCAATGAAGCAAACTAAGTCCGGGCAATGGGTAGAATATTGGCAGTGGTCATAATAGCAGGAGATGGTAAGGATATAGCCAAGCAGGTGCATGCTAGAAATCACCCAAACATAGTAGGAGATGTCACCGTCGAAGAAGAGGTGCTGGATTGACTCATTATCAGTGGAGCAAAGGGCACATATAGGATCAATCATGATGCCCTTGCAAATGAGCCTATCTTTAGTGTTAGCTTTGTCAAGAGTACGGACCCACATGAAGAAACAAGCACGAGGGGGGATTTGACATTTCTAGAGTATAGGGAAAGAGAACAATGAATTGGTAAGGGAAAGGTAGCACGATGAAACTGAGAAAGAATTCGTAGAGGTCAAACCCCAGTAGAAGCTGTCAGGGAATGATGAAAGGTGAATGGATTGAAGGATGCATAGAATTTGGATGAGTTGAGAGAGAGAAGAACCAGAGATAGTGAGGTCGGAAGAGAAGTAACGGATACCAAGGGAGATGGCTTCGGCAACAAATGGGAATTTGTTGAAGACCACCGAGAAGAGATCAGGAAATGAATTGGACTAGGAGGAGTCATTATACCAAGAGTCATGCCAAAGGGAGCAAGAATGTCCATTCCCAATTTGGACTTGAAAAAGGTGGAAAACCCATGGGATGGAATAAAGGATGCCATCCCAGAAAGGAGAAGGATGGTTAGTGGGAGCAGAGAGGAGGATACGGAAGGGATTGGAGTCATAATGCTTAGCGCCAAATCCATTTGGAAAGAAGTGCCAGGTTGAAGTAGAACAAGTTTGGAATACACAGACCACCTTGAGACACACCTTTACAAATAATTGACCATCTAACTAAATTCTTAGCTCGTGTGCTATGCCATAGGAAGGACCGGTGCGATTTGTCAATAGCTGAAATAACCCATCTAGGAATTCAGTGAAACGATATCGAATAGGTGGGGATAACAGAAAGGACAGATGTAATCAAAATTAAACAACCTGCCATGGAGAGAGAAGAGTCTTTCCAGGTAGCTAAACGCAAGGAGACTTTGGATATGAGCGGGAACCAATCAGAGCAAATCAATTTCATAGGACAGATAGGGATCCCTAGGTAAGAGATGGGAACTAGTCGATACGATAGTTGAGAGTGTTAGCCACAAGGGGCCCAAGATGGTCAGCCCCTCTAAGCATTGTGATTTTTCCCCTAGAGAACTTAATGGAGAGGCCCAAAATAAATCTAGAAACAAATAGCAGAACCTTAAGGCAGTGGATATGACCCGGGGAAGGCGTGGAGAACATAATCGTGTCATCAGCGAATTGAATATTGGAAAAGGAAACACTCGAGTTCGGAAGACCGATCCCAGAAAGCAAGTTGTGGGAGATAGCCAATTTGATCAATGATTAAAGACATCAGCAATAAGGACAAAAAGTAGAGGTGAGAGAGGGTCTTCTTGACGCAAGCCTCAGGCAGATTTGATGAGACCTCCACTTACCCCATTGACAGAGATAGAGGACATACTGAAGGTAAGAATGTGGCAAATCAAATCAACCCAGCGAGCAGAATACCCACAGTAGGACATCAGGTCAAGGATGAAATGCCAACTGACTGAGTCAAAAACCTTGGAAAATCTAGTTTCAAGATCACTCCAGGGGTAGAGGTCCGGTGGCAGTGAGAGACAACCTCCTGGGTTGCGGTCACATAATCTAGGATATTATGACCAAGAATAAAATGGGATTTCTCTTCCCCAACCAACTGGGAGATCGAACTTTAAAGGTGGGGTAGTAACACAGTAGTAATGAGCTTAAAAGTGGTATTGAGGAGACTAATAGGGCGGAAATCCGAAAGTTGATTGGCACCAAACTTCTTAGGAAGCAAGATCACAATAGCATGGTTAACTCTGGCAATAGAGGACGGATTGGAGTAGAATTCTGAGAATAAAGTGAGAATTTCACAACAAACAATGGGCCAGAACCGCTTAAAGAATAAGGGGCCGAAGCCATCAAGGCTAGGGGATTTGTCATCATCCATCTCACGAAGGGTAGCCAGGATTTTGGGCTTCGGGGAAAGGATCATCGAGGTGGATGAGGGATGTATTAGGGTAGAACACATTCCAATCAATAGGAGTGAAGGCGGAGGGGTACAACCAAGAAGCTACTGAAAGTGCGAGGTAAAGAGCCAGTTAAGGTCAGACTGTTCTTGGAAGGAGTGCCCTTCATGATGGATTTCAAAAATAAGGTTAGCTCTTTTTCTACCAGTAGAAAATTGGTGAAAATAAGCCGTATTTCTATCTCCGTCAGTCAACCACTTAGAATTTGATCTTTGCGTCCACCCAAATTCTTCTTGCTTGAGTAGTCTGTCAAACTCGGATTTAAAGGAATGGAGCCGGGAGAAATTCGAGGTAGAGAGGGGAGAAGATTCCTCTTTGATTTTGAGGTCAAGGATGGTATCTTAGGTTGAGGCAATTTTGGATCTAAGAGGTCCCCCAAATACATCAGGATCAAGGGCGGATTAACTTGCGTAGAGATCTGAGTTTAGCAACCACCATAGCAAAGGCAGACTGCTGAAAGGGAGTTCCAACCAAGTTGTCTTAATGAAGTCTTCAAATCCAGGCTCCAAAAGTCGTAGCCTCTTGAATCTGAAAGAAGACCTAGAGGGTGATAGGCGCCAGAGTCCAGGAGGATATGGTAATGATCTGATAGGATAGCAGGGAGGCCATGAACAGATGAGAGTGGGTGAGCATCATCCCAAGCTGGATTGAAAAGGAAGCGATAGAATTTGACGAGGGTGGGAGAAGAGCGACAATTACTCCAAGTGAAATGACAATTAGATTTAGGAGCGTCAAACATGGCACAAGAATTGATGAAGTCATTAAAGGCTAATGAATCAAGGCCATGGGACCCACATGAATTACGCTTAGAATTATCACGGGTGGTATTAAAGTTTCCCCCGTGGATCCAAGGACCAAAAGAGAAACTAGCAAATTCAAAGCAATTAGACCACAGAGCGAGTCTCTCCTGACTATTATGAAGACCATAATACTAAAGAAGAAATAGGTGACTCCCGAAGGGATGAATTTCAAAGCAACATGAAGAACCGATGGGTGTTTAATGATTTGGGAGAGAGACCACAGAGATTCGTTCCAGGCAATCAAAACACCTCCTCTGGATCCACATGCATTAATGAAAGCCTAACCTGAGAGATTGGGGCCCCCAAGGTAACAAAGCAAAGATTGAAGAGGGTCAACTAATTTGGATTCTTGGATGAAAAAAATATCGAGGTGTAAAAGGGATAAAATATGACGGATAAAGCCAAGTTTATCGGGGTCCCCGAAGCACCTAACATTCCAGGAAAGAATCTTCATGAGGCAAAGGATAAGTGCTCCTTTTCTAATGCTTGCATGGTCGAATAATGATCGGGCAATAAATCAATTCCCATGCAACATGAATTTTTTGTTAAAGCATAGTTAGCTAAAGTAAAATAGCAAGTTGAAAAACACTACTAGAGGCGGGGGGCATGGATCTAGGATTGCAAGGCAGCAGGCGAGCATTACGTCTGACTGAAGTGATGGAGAAAGCTGGGAGGGATACTGTGGGGAGGGCTCAAGTGCAATCTGAACAGGGGTAGAAGCCTCCAGGTTGAAATCCGCAGGGAGAGGTCATGTAGCGGGGAGGAAGGTAAAACAGAGAGGTGAGGGGCGAAAAGATCAACATCATCTAGGGGGTCCGATCTAGGTTCAGGGGAAGCTGGCAAATGGTCCCAGCCTCTTGGGCCAACAACTTCGAAAGATAAATCATACATTGGAGGTGGGTTCTGAGCCACTGGAGGAGAAATAGGAGCGGCATCAGCCAGTTCAGCTTCAACAATCATAGCCTCAAATCTGGGATCTGAATGGGGGAATCTAGCGATAAGGGAGGGAGGTAAAGTGGCTCATAGAGATTTTGCGAAGCACCAGTGAAATCATCTCCAAGCAATAGGTTGGTGGGGTCTAAAACTGGATGAACATGAGCCCAATGCTTCATTGAAAGCTTACAATCGATATTGTTCACCGTAGTAATAAATGTACATGGGAGGGCTACTGCTTTATTAAGGCTCATTTGAGAAAATAGGAAATGGTAGTCAGCTAGGGCCCACTCATAAGTGTAAAAGTCCACAAAAAGGCCAAGGTGGCGGAGCAATGCAGAAAGAATGATATACAAGGAGCGAACATTCACTGGCACCTCCTTTATACGGACCCAGGATGGGGGCTAGAATTCCCTGACATAGGCATCTGAAGCCGGAGTCCACTGGGCAATGTAGAGCTATCCACCTGGCTTAACAAGGAAATGACAGTTGGTAGCCTGGATCAGGAGGTCGGCAGATGGAAAGCGAATAAGGAAACTGCGGTCGGAACGGAGGGAAATCTCCCAGTCATCGGTGTGAAAGGTGGCGGCTAGGGAGAGACGAACCGATTCCATGTTCCAATAACCAGTAATGATGGTGGCAGTGGCTAAATTGGAGAGAGGAGCGGGTATGGCCATGGTCTTGGGAGAAGAGGAAATGATGGGACAAGGAAACGATGGAGGGTTTACGAGAAAAATGAGGATTAGATAAAAGGGCAGAAGAAAGAGAGCGTAGGTCCGGGGGATTGATAAAGATCTTGTTCAGGGATTTGGAAGAAGAAGAGTCTATCTTAGGATGTGGGAAAGAATGTAAAGGAGCCTTTTATCCCACCTTTTGATGTGTTCAGACAGAGACCGAATGCCCAAAGAACCCACACCTGAAGCACACGCATTCGTTCCTGCAGATCTTAGCCACGTGGCCCAATGCGGCACATTTCAAACAACGATTCTTCTTTTTCAAAAAATATACTGACTGGGAGATGGATTTGAAAGCAGGAAGAAGCCCATGGTTCATCGCGGGCAAGGGTTTAACGGAAGAGGGACGAGAGGGCTAGGGCGTGGGAGCGGTCTTAACCACTTCCACGAAGGGTCTGCCGCTTAGAGAAGACAGGGCTGGCGTATGCAGAAGGGGCGGAAGATAAATATTATTGTTCAAGTGCTCCAACAAGAGTGCCTCATCCAGTATTGGATCAGGAACTAGAGACAAAGGTTGCGATGGGGAGGAGGGAGAGAAGATAAAGGGGAGAGGGACGGGTTGGAGTAAGAAGGAGAAGAAGAAAATAAATAGTCAATATTAAGTGAATGATGGACCTCTAAATTTATTATGCTATTATAGTAATAGCAAAAATAGTGGGAGGATGTCATATAGAACTTATTAATTGCATTAAATTACAAAATTGTTTTTGTAAAACATACCGAACATTATTTATAAAATAACGATTGTTTTCGGTATCGACTGAAAAAATATATAGTTATATTCCTTTTTGAATATTATGAATATTAATTATGAAATAAAACTATAATATGGTATTTGTTTTTAGAAGAAAGTGATGCATTGGAAAATACTAAAGTATCTAAAATTATTTACAATTATTTCAGAATTATTGACTAAGCCACAGTTTTGAGAAATAATTTTTGTTATGTGATTATGAATCTTACAATACTAGCTAATTATATCACAAATAATTAAGGACTATGCACCCATTTAGTGGGAGTGTCATAAGAGTTGATGAACTCTTTATGTTGATACATATAGATGTATGCAATCATAAGTCTATTAATACCAAAACGGTTCCACATGTTAGTACCTTAGGTATTGGTTTTAATGATAACAACTATAGGACATTATATAAAATATATATACCAATTTTTTATCAAGATACATGTAGAATATAGTGTAGGATATTAGACAGGTGTTGATTAAGAAGACTGTATAGTATCAAGAGTAGATTCAAGATGCTGATATAAAGTTTCAAGAGTTCAAGAATGAAGATTCATGAGTAATGAAGAGCTCAAAATTTCAAGATATTCCAGATAAGTTATAGAGTCATAGAATTTATGTTAAAACCTTGATAGCACTTTCCTAATCTCTCTCGTCTTCCCTCATATTGTTTTAAATTGATTTTTAAATATTCTAGTTTAAAAATAAAATATTTCCGAAAATGATTTTCAATCTCTTACACTTATAAAGATATTCCATATAAGTTATAGAGTCATAGAAAATCAATTGGGTGCGCTTAGTAGCCGATCAATCTAGTGGTATGCTTGTAGCTCAGAAATCAAGTGAATCTACCCAGAAGTCGAAATCTAGAAGGTGTGTCTCGTAGCCTTGAAATTGAGATTGTATTTTCATCTACTAGTTGAAAAGAAATCTGTACAAGGAATTATATGGGACTGGATGTAAGGTAACTCTGAACCAGTATAAAATCCTGGTGTGTTCTTTCCTTTTTACTTTTACTGCATTTACTTTTATTTGTACTTTGATTCTACGATTGTTAATTACACTTTTCCAAGTATAATCTTAAAGAATTTGAAAAATGTTCATATAATCGATTAAACACTATTCACACCCCTATATTGTTAATTTAGCCTTAATATCCCTATTACGCCGACTCACATTTGGTATCAGGGCATTGGTTTTCAAAGTATTCATAATCAGATTTTTGAAAAAGTTTTAATGGCAATTTTTGATAATATTTTTAACATTATTTTTGAAAGTTAATTTGCAAAATCATCATAATGTTGTTTCATAAATTTGCATCTATTCATTATAAAAAATCACGTGATCTTTTGAAAAGGTATGAATTGCAGGAACAGATGTATTACATGGCTTTTGATGAACAGACACTTGATGATCAAACGCTACAAATCAAAAAGGACAAATGGATATTGGATAGTGGATGCTCAAGGCACATGATTGGAAATCTGAAGATTTTGAAAGATATAGTTTACAAAGATGGTGGATCAGTAAATTTTGAAGACTACTCTAATGGATATGTGATTGGCAACAGAAATGTCGGTAATTCTAAAACTCCTACAATTTCTAATATTTTGTTAGTTAGGAATTTAAAGCATAATCTGTTGAGTGTTCGTCAATTATGTGATAAGGGTTTCAAAATTAAATTCGTAAAAGATAAATCTCATATTTAAGATAATGAGTCAAACATTATCTTTGAAGGCATTAGAAAACGAAACATCTATATATTAAGTATGAAAACCTCAAATGGTAGCTTATGTCTTTTGGCTGAATCAAGTGATCCTTGGATTTGGCATAAAAGATTTAGTCGTTTGAATTTCAAACTAATATCTAAATTTGCTGAAAATGATCTAGTTAGAGGTCTTCCTAAAATGAATTATAAAGTTAATAATTTATGCGATGCTTGTCAATTAGAAAAACTTAGAAAAAGTTCTTTTAAATCAAAAGATACGATTTCTACCTCTAAACCAGCCCCTTGAACTTCTTCACTTAGATGTTTTCGGTCCCTCACAGATACAATCTATAAATCACAATAGATATGTATTTGTAATCATAGATGATTATTCTAGGTTTACCTGGATGATTTTCTTGAAACTTAAAAGTGATGCTTTTGAAATGTTTAAAATCTTTGTTAAACGAATTCAGAATAAAATGACTAGTAAAATTAAAACTATTTGGAGTGATCACGGTGGAGAATTCGAAAATGAAAATTTTGAAAATTTCTGTAATAAGAAAGGTGTAACTGATAATTTTTCATTTTCAAGAACACCACAATAAAATGGAGTAGTAGACCGTAAAAATAGAATGATTCAAGAGTGCGCTAGAACCATGCTAAATGATAGTAATTTATCTAAAAAAATTAGGCTGAAGTAGTTGGTACTGCATGTTATATATTAAATAGAATTTAATAAGACCTAACTAAGAAAATACCATATGAATAATTCTATAATAAAAAGCTATAGTATCATACTTTAGAATTTTTGGCAGTAAATGTTTTATTTTAAATACTAAAGATAATTTTGATAAATTTGATGCTAAATTAGATAAAGGAATCTTTATTGGATATTCAAATAGAAGTAAAACTTATAAAGTTTTCAATACTAGAACTTATACTATTGAAGAGACATTACATGTCTCATTTGATGAAAATTTTAAAGTTTATAATCCAAATATTGATGAAGAAGAAAACATTGATAACCTAAACAAAATTAATAATAATGAGATTATCGAAAATGAATATAATAATAATTTAGAAAACTCATTAGAAAATTCATATATTAAGGGCTATGCACCCATTTAGTGGGAGCGTCATAAAAGTTGATGAACTCTTTATGTTGATACATATAGATGTATGCAATCATAAGTCTATTATTACCAAAATGGTTCCAAGTGTTAGTACCTTAGGTATTGGTTTTGATGATAACAACTATATGGCATTATATAAAATATATATACTAATGTTTTATCGAGATATATATAGTACATAATGCAAGATATTAGATAGGTGTTGATTAAGACGACTGTACGGTATCAAGAGTAGATTCAAGATGTTGATATAAAGTTCAAGAGTTCAAGAATAAAGACTCATGAGTAATAAAGAGTTCAAGATTTCAAGATATTACAGATAAGTTATAGAGTTACAGAATTTACATTAAAACCTTGATAGCACTTTCCTGATCTCTCTCATCTTCTCTAATTTTGTTTTAATTTTTTTTTTAAATATTCTACTTTTAAAATAATATTTTTAAAATATTTTGCAAAATGATTTTCAATCTCTTATACTTATAAAGTTATTATTTTAGTGTTTTTAAGTTTATATAAATATTGAATTTTTGTTTATACTTTAAGAAGTTATAATTATATTGATATATATATATATATATTATTGAATACTCTTATTAAACCTTTCAATATTATTTTATAAAGTTTT
This sequence comes from Allium fistulosum, assembly GCA_030737815.1. Taxonomy (NCBI): domain Eukaryota; kingdom Viridiplantae; phylum Streptophyta; class Magnoliopsida; order Asparagales; family Amaryllidaceae; genus Allium; species Allium fistulosum. The sequence continues at coordinate 1,535,242,984 of CM060902.1, forward strand.
ATAAAGTTATATTTTGATTAAAAAATTTATAAACTATATTTAAATGATTCTACAAAATATCAAATTATCTTACAAAGCAACGGATTTTTAAAATAATATTTTCAAAGTGTTTTTTTCAAAATACAAAGGGATATGTCGACATATCCTATCCATGTATTTCGACATAATGACCATAAAATTCAAAATTAAAATTTGAATAGAAGTGACTTTCGTTGTATCTCTTCGCAAATGGACATGACCGTTGTTTATCTAGATATACTAGACTTCCAAAGGAATATTTATTGACTACTTTCTTATTCTTCTCTCCTTTTTTCACTCTCTTGATATCTAAATCAATTTTTACCAAAACTCCACCAAAATTCAACCAGAATCAAATTCAATCATTACTAATTTGATTCTCTTTCATCTACCCTCTGATTTCTCTCATCTCTCTCACTCAAACCAAGATCAAAGTGCTTTTCAAGAGTTATAGGATCAATTGTAATCAAGATCGAAGATCTGAGTCTGTAAACTCTATCAAATCATACTCTTATACTTTGTGGTGTGCTTGGTATCCTTGAAATCCAAGTAGGTGTGATTGTAGCCTATAAAATCAATTGGGTGTGCTTAGTAGCCCATAAATCTATTGGGTGTGCTTGTAGCTTGGAAATCAGGTGACTCTACCAAAGGTCGGGATTCTAGAGGGTGTATCTCACAGCCTTGAAATTGAGATTGTATTTGCATTTAATAGTTAGAAAGAAATCCGTACAAGGAATTGTGTGGGACTGGATGTGGGGTAACTCTGAACCAGTATAAAATCCTGGTGTGTTCTTTCCTTTTTACTTTTACTACATTTACTTTTATCTGTACTTTTATTCTGTGATTGTTAATTACATCATTCCAAGTAAAATCTTAAAGAATCTGAAAAATATTCATGTAATTAACTAAACATTATTCATCCCTCCCCCTCTAGTGTTAATTTAGCCTTAAGATCCCTATTCCCCTGACTCAAACCACGTAGTTCGTCATATTCACCAATGAGTTACATAGACATGGACATGCGTATTTGATACATATGTATCGGTCTATAGTAAGCCCATAGAATAAAACAAAAGTAAATAATATAACATGCGATAGAAATGATTATATTTGATCGAATGGGTGAGTATATTGGAAAGAGTTCTGTATGTACCTAATATGAATAAAGATTCATTCTCAAAGGTTGCTCCTTTCTATAATACATAATGATGTATTGATAAGGAGTGATCGAACTTTGTTGGACAAAGCACGATTAATGATGAGTGAAGCTGAGTTAAATTCTTTCTATAAGGTTTGTGCTTAAGAGTGGTACACAGGTCTAGAAGTTGGCGGGTTGTGCTAATTTTCAAAATTGTTTGAAAATTAAAATATAAGATTTTAAATTTAAAATTTAAATTCAAAATAAGGTATACATATATTATAAAAGTTATAATATAATAAATTTTTAAAAAATGTTTGAAAAATAGTATAAATTAGTTTCGAAATTTAAATTTACTAATAAGATTAATAAATAAGTAATTAATTAAATGAGTTTATTAATGAAAAATATATGCATGTATTATATATTTTGATTTAGGTTATGATATTTTGAAATGTTTAAGATATTATAAGTATACATGTATGTATATGTTATGATTTTTCGAAAGTAATATAATTTAATTAAAATTGTTTAATTAAACAAATTACCTAAAGGTTAATTAATCAAATAAATTAATTAAAAGTTTAATTAATTAAATAATATACACATGTATATGATATATGTGTTATACAGTAAAGGTTATAGTATATAATAAATATTTAATTTAAATGTCATATTCAGATAACATAAAATAAATTAAAATGTTAATTGATAAAAATTACTTAACTAAGATTTAATTAATATAATATTATACATAAGATTATTATATAAGTAATATGGAATATAAAAGTTATATAATATGAATGGATAAATTAAAGTTGGAAAATTAAGAAACCTTAAGTAGACTTAAGGATTAAATACATACATATTGTATGTAAACTGTGATTTTAGATATGTGTGACACTTGAATCGCGAGGATCTTCCTTAAGAATTATGTTATTTCACAATCTAATATTGCTCAATATAATATATTGAAGATTACGAATCTTCAATATAATGTTGTTCTCAAACATATATATATATATATATATATATATATATTAATAAATTACTTGCATACTCTTTAGTTGTTGAGTAAACTCAAGCTAGGGATGTTATATGTAGTATTATTAATATATTGAATAGACGAAGTAAGATAACTATATGTATTTATTGAGCAAACTCAAGGTACATATATTATACTTAGGCCGTCATGATATGGTAAGTATGAGTGAATAATTTCATTTCAATTTGTTGAGAAAACTCAAGGTCAAAGTGAAATTAGGATAAGGTACTAAAGGTTAGGAGCTATATTCGATACAGCCGATAAGGAGTTATCCATCGTCCGTAGAGCTATGATTTGTTGAGCAAATTCAATGTCGGAACTCCAAGATGGACGAGCCCTAAACCCTACTGGTGAAGTCAAAAAACTTCTATGTTTTGCTAAGAGTTTGGTGAAACATAGTAGACTAATGGGAGCCTTATCAGAAAAATTAAATGATAACATTTAACCTTCTAATATTGCTAAAACATATATAATGTTATAATTATCTACATTGATAAATTTGTGCATTTAAAATGATTGATAAAGCATTTATCAATCAAGATATACAAATGAACCAAATTAAAGATTTACAGATAGAAATATAACATATACTTACTAAAAAATGCTTATTACTTGTTAACATTTCAACACCCGTGCAAGAGGCTGATTTTACAACTACTAAATATGCTTGTAATTTGTTCGTTTACAAGTTCATTTGGTTGAGACTGCATACTGCATTCTATGAGTTACAAACTAAATAGTAATACAAGACTGTGGATATTTAATCCATATAAAGTGGCATATAAATGCTATATGATGAACGGTTATAGTTCGTAATGTACGATAATTCGATGAAATTAGTTCATTTGAAGCAAACAATTAAATCTTACTATAAGATCGAGTATTCAATTTGATTGATTACAATAAAGATCGTATTATGTTAAATGTAACACTAGATCAAAACTACAAGATAGATTTAAGAACTCGATCGTTGAAATATCAGTATAATCAGTTTACGCAAACTACAATATATTTGATATCCTTAAATGTTAAGGATGATCAAGTATGTTTTTGTAAAGTCTTCATTATGATGTTGTAGTAAGGGTATTCTTTTGAATGGTTCGACCATTTAAAAAGAAAAACAAGTGAATAAGAGTAAATGTGATTTAAGGTACATTTGGGACGAAGAGAGTGAATGGTCACTTCTTCTTCATAAAGAAACATCGGAAATGAGAATTGTAATAATCATAATTGATACTTAATATTGGAATGATAAATATGATTTCTATTGCGAAATGTATTTTCATATAGAAAATTGTTTCCTATAAGATTTATTTCTTTAATTTCAAGATATTTGATAAAAGAACTCTCCGTCATAAACTAGTTGTAGTATATGAAATAAATAATCGATATTAAGTGAATGATGGACCTTCGAATTTAGCACGCTATTATAGTAATGGGGAAAATAGTGGGAGGATATCATATAGCACTTATTGATTGCATTAAATTACAAGAATTATTTTTATAAAACATATCGAACATTATTTATGAAATAACGACTGTTTTTCGGTGTCGATTGAAAAAAAGATATGGTTATATTCCAATGTGAATATTGTGAATATTCATTATAAAATAAAACTATAATGTGGTATTTGTTTTCATAAGAAAAGTGATGCATTAGAAAAACTGAAGTACTTAAAATTATTTACAATTATTTTAGAATTATAGACTAAACCATAGTTTTGAGAAATAATTTTTATTATGTGATTATGAATCATACGATACCAGTTATATATCTCAAATAATTAAGGGTTATGCACCCATTTAGTGGGAGCATCATAAGAGTTGATGAACTCTTTGTGTTGATATATATAGATTAAGTCTATTAATACCAAAACGGTTCCACGTGCTACGTCATATTCATCGATGAGTTATCACAGACATAGACATGTGTATTTGATACACATGTATAAGTTTATGTAAGCTCATAGAATATGAAATGAAAGTAAATAACAAAACATGCGATAGAAATGATTCGATTTGATCGAATGGGTGAGTATATTGGAAAGAGTTCTGTACGTACCTAATATGAATAAAGATCCAGTCTCAAATTTCACTCCTCCTTGTGATACATAATGATGTATTGATAAGGAGTAATCAAACTTTTTTGGACAAAGCACGATTAATGATGAGTAAAGTTGAGTTAAATTTTTGCTATAAGGTGTGTGCCTAAGAGTGAAAAAGGGTTAAAATTAATATCATCCAAAGAATAGTTTAAAAAATCATTTAAGATAAGGGCTTACAAAACCAAATATATCCTAAGCCAAGGACTTGGTAGGTCATGCTAGTCAAAAGACTACACGTGATAATTGTTCATGAGGGATCTTGTATGAATCGCCCCAAAAGGATTTTGAACGACTGTCATTGAGTGAACAATTTATGTTTTGAACATAAGTTTTGTAAAATAAAAACCATATCAGTTTTATATATAAGGCAATCCATAAAGTGTTTATGAATAAATATTCCACTGCACTGGGAAACAACTGTTATTTCAAGAAATACCAACTTCGTAACAAAGGAATTTCTTTAAAAAGTTATTTGTATAAAATGGATTTAGATACGATCCAAGCATAAAATTGATTACAAGGGATGAAATGAAATTGATCGAACCTTAAATGAATGCAAATACATTAGAAAATTTAATCCATTGATCGTAAATGTGTCTTTATGAGAAAAACAAATGCAGATGGAATTTAGTGAGCCAAATTGATAGGAATAATACCGTGAATTTCAGTTGTTGAAATTAGCGTAACAGATTCACTATTCGTTATGCTCAATTTGGTTCAAACATATGACTTTATGTTTTCGTACGTATGTGCTGAAATACAAAATTCTAAATAATGATTTAGAGTAAACTGTTTATGCATAATAATCAAAGTATCTCAAAGTCAGTGAGAGCCATATGGGTTTTCTTATACGATCCAAGAAATGATAGAAAGTATCATTTTATAAGCATCGGAATTGAGTAAAATATTTTGATAGAAATATCAAATAGTTTGATTGTCAGTGAAAATGCAGAGGAAGCATGTATTCATAAGAAAGAAGGTAAAAATGTGCATAAATACGTGTGTTAAAATCAGCTTAGTTGTTTTAATACTCGATGTTGGATTTGTAAATAATGTCTTTTATAGTAAGTATAATAGATATTGAGAATGTCCTAATCGATATGCAAAGGCATATTATTAAAATGTTTAATATAGGACATGTAAGATGGATTCCTTATTCATTGACAATAGGAATTATCATGCTTGTTATGTTGTCTATGATATCATGATTTGTTTATGTATTTGATACATGAAGAAATATCAAGTCCAAATTAATACCACTAAATGGTTGTTTGAGTCGTGTATTTATGAAATACTAGAGAATTGTTTACAAAAACAATAAACTCCTTACGAAGGAGCATTTAGACAAATTTCATAAGTGATATTGAGTATAATATGTCGATAATAAATTCAAATTAAGAATCTTTAAGTTCGAAAAGTTCCAGACAGAAGACTATGGCTAATTCAATGAAAAAGCTAAGTATCGCCACGAATAGCGCCATGGTAAAAGCAATGTTTATATAACAAAATGCATAAATTTATAACTGAGATGAGGATGATTCCAAATATTGAGAATCCCATAACATTTTTATATGATAACAATGTCTTTTTATATGATAACAATGCCGTGATATAGTTCGTAATAGAACTTAGAGCTCACGAGAAGTTGAGAGACATACTCCAAATTATTCCACATGATAAAAGTAGTTTGTCAATGTCGGAGTTAATTGATCGACAGAGTAGACGATTGAAACATAATAGTATACCCATTCACTGAAGGACTGACCCGATTGGTTTTTAAGAAAATCGATTGGAGAAGTTGGAATAAGATTCCATAATTGACCCCAAGTGCAAGTGGGAGATTGATAGAGTTATGTGTATACCCGGGGGGCAATTATGTTACATATATCTAACTTGATAACCAATCTTGTTTGAAATAAAAGGTGTTTTCTTTATATTATATACTTGATATAATGTGTTATATTAATTAATCAATTTAATTAAAAGTATATTTAATAGAAAATCCATAAATAGTATGTTTTGTGATAGTAGTTACAATGTTGTAACCATAAGTAATTTATCACAGTGCAAACAAATATACCATTTTAAATATTTCTATTTAAGATGTATCAAGACTGGATATCGATACATCCATTGAGACTAGAGTACGTAACACTCTCCAAATGTTGGGCAGTGTATTACTCATGGTTATTGGAGGCACCAAGGGGTTATGTACTGATAGTTAATAAATAACCATGGCTCATTTGATAGTTTTTAATTGGTTAATATAACTACGGCCAAACAAAAAATATCAATGTGACAAAATCATACAATTCTCTTGACTTGAGAATACTGTCGATCCTCAGTGAAAACTCCGCTTTAATTATAGTCAAGTCATGGCATATCATCCATTGCGTGACTGTAATTGGGTCGAGTGGAAGTACTGGAAGTGACACCATTCAAGAGATGATTCGTCACCTTTGTTATATGGGGTTAGTATCACAGTCAAATCAAGTCAACTCAAAGTCAGTGTCTCTGGTCAGAGCAGTTTGGTTAATAATAATTATTATTATTGAACTAAGGACTTGTGTATGGAATATAGAGTTGAATGTGGATGATATTAGAATTTAGAGAATTACCAAATTCCACAAGTTCAAAGTGACATAGTTTTGACGAAGAGAATTGGTGTAAATAAAAGTCACAACCGGGTAACACTTAATAAAGTAAAATTGGATTTTATCGAAACCAAACAAATGGTAAATTTGACCAAAATGTCACACCACCTGCTAAGTGACGTGCGGATGTTAATATCCAAATAGTTCGGCATTAATCGCTGACCAAATTTACACTTGACGAGTCACGCAACCAAAAACGATGAATTCTCTTTTAACCAAATGATTTCATTAATTTATATTTGTTATAAATTAATTAAATTAATTAATATTTATGTAATATTATTTGCAAATTTTATTTTGATTTCAGAATGAATATTAGTTGTATTTATAAAAGTTATAAACACATTAATCGATATACGACATCGATAAGCATTTTAAATTAGAGTTAAAGTGCAATATATTCAATCGGGCTTAAATTGGTTTAAGACCCATGATGTGAGCTGATAGGGTCGGCTGCAACATGGGGTACATGTAACGATACGAATTTTGCCCGCTCGAAAATCAACATCCATACTTTACATCGTATTCGAATGTCGTAGATTCGACCGTTCAAATCCGAGTCGCCGGAGCTTATAACAACATTAAGTAAACAACACAGTGGAAATAAAAGAATATAGATATACAATATCTGATACAATATCCAGATACAATGATGATACAATGAATATCTATATACATCAGAGATATGATACAACAAATAGCAGCGGAAAAGAAAACGATAACATCAGCAGCGGAACAATATCAATAGAAATGATAACTCCAAAATGATCTTCAGACAAGAATGAATCCACAACTCCAAGATAAGCAACTCCGATGAATGAACTAGCTCCAGATAATCTACTAAACCTGAATATCTGAAAAGAAACCCAACTCTAGACTGCTCGTGTGGAAAATTATGAGCACCCAGAGTTTAGGAAAGGAACAATAAACTCCGGATCAGTCATGGGATTGGTGTGAGCAACAAAAACAGTTTATCTTTAAACAAACACAAAAGGTTTTAAACATTGAAATCCGCAATGCTTTTGGAAAATGAAACTACCATAAGACCTCCCACCACACACACAATGCAAACGCAGAATTGGAGGAGATTTCTTCTTATGATAGTCAAACATGCTTACTACGCAAATCATTGGATATTATTATTAGTGCATAGTGCAGAAAACATTTCGAAAGTATAATATTAATCTTAGCCAACATACGACCAGTATCGTATGCCTACTATAGCTACCATCTAAACAGTGGTGACCACCGTACGTAAATGGCAGGTTCTACAACTAAAACCGTACAAGTTCCGTATTGGAGAAATGGATTTCCAACAAATGGTCAGGCTAAGGAACTTCCTTCCGCCGCATGGGAACGCCTCTGGCGGGACGCCCCGAGAGACAAACTGCTCTCTGCCAAACAAGGCCGGGTTACCCCTGTAACAGGTAACTCACGAATATGCCACCTCCCGGTCCTTTGGGACCTTTATCCGAGGTACCTCTAATCCAACATCACACGTCATAAATAAAGTGTGTCCACATGAGTAAGTATCTGGGCTCCATACCATGACACCACCCTTTTCCAGAAGGAAATGACATACCCTAAAGGGCGCGACCCTCATAACCTTGCCGCAACGATCCTGTTTCGACCATTTCCGGGTTGTGAGGCCCTGACGAAGTCTCGTCCACAAAGCTACGCTTTGTCACAAAGCCATGCTTTGGGTCAACAGATGATCAACCTATGATCACAAAGATAAATGATCAAACAAATGATCATATCACAAATGATCAAACACTGATCATCACACAGCAACACTCAGCATGTCACATTACCAAATTGGGATATATCGCTGATAAATTTCAACTACATAACCTCTGAGCTCATACGTCTCAGAGAAGGGTGTTAAGCTAAGAGAATAAAATTCTCCGCCACCAACAGAAATGTATTTGAAAGAAATCGGCTTTATATCTCAAAATGTAATGTCAGACATGCATCCATACAAGTCTGTTCCGGGTTCGAACAGAACCGAAGGCACTTCTCACGAAGCCCTTGCAAATCCGGATAATTTCCAATCACGTCCGGACTTCCCGTCACTAAGGGTGATAAAACCTCTATATCGGGGATCAGCCGATGCAGAGTAACTCGACGGTAATCCTTCCGTTTTCAAAAATATCCGGTCTTCAACACCGGTCTTCAAATGCTATCCATATACGACGTATCACATATTCGGAATGGGTTATACGACCCAAAGGTCCTCTCCCGGCTAAACCGAATAGTGAGCGAAATATTTAAAACATATGGATATGAGATTTCAATTAAGTCACAACTTAAACCCAAACTTCCTTTTCAAATGGTTTAACAAATTACCATTTTAAATCTTTAAACAAAAAGATTCAATCTTTACGGTTTAAACAGTTTCCACATTTAAATCTTTTAAATAAAAGATTCATTCACAGATTTTCCAAATTAATTTCCATTTCAATTTGATTAACTCGTTAAATCTTTAAATCAAGATTTAACCTATAGCTTTCAAAACAATTCCATTTCAAATGATTTAAATCAATCATTATTTTAAATCTGTTAAAGATAACAGATTCAAATCATAGCTTTTCAAAACAATTCATTCATAACTTGGAAAACCATTTTCACTTCAATCTTGAAATTCCTTTAACTAATTTAGAATTTCATTTCTTATATGAAAGCTTTTATCATTTAAAAACAAACAGTTCCATTTCAGAAAATCCGATTCATTCATACGAGTGGAAATCCTTGGGTTAAATCCAAATTCTCAAAATTATACTTTTAAATGGTTTAACTTTATATAAACACATTTATATCATCTTTAATCCCTAGTTTCAAATCATAGGATTTAATTTCAAACTTGAATTCTAATTTAAATCCAATTATTTAAATTTTCAAAACTCGATTAAGTTATTCAAAATAACTTTTATCTTTGAAATTCCATTTCAAAAGCTTTTCACTTCAAACCCAAATTTCTAATTTCAAAATCAATTGAAATTAAAATTTCCATTTCAAAAACATCAAATTTAAATTATCTGTGACTTAACTGATTTCCATGTGAAATCCATATTTGTGTGTGTAAAGGTGTAGTCCAGGGGTTTTACACACAATAGTGCAACACAATGAATCATCACATATCAGAATACAGAAATATAATTCGATAAGCGGTATAAGAACAACGCTTATCGTTCATTCACAGATCATAGATATATAAAGGTCACAGATAAGTAAACTACAGATCACAACATAAATCTGGATGTATCACAAAGCATCATATATCAGGGATGTCAAACAATTCAAATCATCCAATAAAATTCAAATATCCATAAGTAGAATCAATTAATATCTGATTATAATTAATTTATACCAGATTAATTACTTATGAATAAACTACAAATCTTGGTTAACCATTTTAATTAATTAACCTTTAATAATAAATCAATTAACCTTTAATTATCAATTAATTCTTTAATTAATTATCCTAACAAATTTACCTTCAATTAATTAATCACATTAATTAATTTATCACATTAATTAATTCACCATTTAATTAATTATTCTTAATTAATTACCATAAATAAATCATTCTTAAGTCAATCACATAATTAATTTACTTTTAATTATTAATTAATCCTTCCTTTACAATTTCAAATTCCATTTGTAATTCAAATTCCTTTTAACCCTTTAAATACTTTAAAGTTATATAAACAAGTTTAAATTTTTAAAGTAAACTGTTTTATAAATCAAGCTCGAGACCTGCTCTGAGTCATCTGCGAGAGAATCTCGTGTTTGCTTCGGGTCGTTTCAAAAATCAACCCGTGTGCCCCTGATTCAACTTAAAAATTTCCAAGTATTTTCGACCCGGCGCACCCCAGAATTCACTCGAGATAAAACTCGAGCCGAACCCAATATTACTCGATACCTCCTCCGAGTTATCTTCATCTTCCCAACTATAACCTCCCAACCATAATCACTGACACACGCAAACACGTGTGCACCTGCACCATCCACCGCCGATGTCCTGGCCACCACTGCCATTGCCATCTAGTCATCGTTAACCCCCTCAACTCAATCCATCACCCAGCACCCATCGTTTCATTCTTTCCTCTCCCCCTTTTTTTTTTAAAACTTAATTTAAAAGTTAAAACTGTTGAAGGCTGTTAACATCAGACGAACCCTTAAGCAAACTCGAGCAAATTCCGAGCCACAACCAAAAATTCCCGTGTTCGACTCGAGTTCGCCATTTTCCCGTCTTCTTCGAGTAAACCCATAGGCTAACCTGATTCGAACCCGAGAAAACTGTGTTTCTTCCCAAATTCACACTCCTCGCTGATACAATGGCACCGCGTGCACGTGTCCAGGCGCTGGAATGATCGCCGACCATCACCGAGGTTCCCCACACATCACATACGATTCCCTCGTGCCTTTCCACTTCACACGAATTCGAAATCGAAGGTGAATCGAAATCGAGCATCTCCACCTTCAACACAAACTAACCCAGTCACCATTCACGACCTCGAACTCAACGCCTCAACCATCTGAACCTCCCTAACTTCGGCCAATGGTTCGTCATCCACCCAGCTACCCCTTCCAGAAATCCGGTCGCACTCGATACTTCGTGGAACTCGTGGTGGCTCGAATAACCCCACCAAGTTAAACTAGGTTTAAGAAAGAAAAACTTCCACCATCACCAACACAATGATTATTCTCCTCCTCCACTATTTTTCCTAGCATCACTAAACACTCTACCATCACCAGAAGGAATCCCAGCCTCTCCGATCACTTAGACCAACAGTGACAACCCAAAATGCACATTTCAGACAACTCTGAACTACTCTCTGATTCTAATACTAAAATTTGTGATTTTATCCTTAAAAATCATGATTTTGCATGATGATTCAGATCCTAACTCTGAAACATCAAACTATGGCATTTAAATTTTAACTTATTCAAAGTTTATACTGTTATAAATTTATTTCCAGAGGCCAAACACATTATTTTAACTCTAGCAAATTTGGAAACTAAAATCTATTCTATAACCAACATATTTGGTTTAAGACTTGATAACTAATAAAGATTTGATCAAGAGATTGATTCAAAACTAAACTTTGAACCTGGGAACTAAAAGCAGATAAAACATTCAAACCCATAACAAATGCACACAACCAAATATTCGTATATATATATATATAGAGATATACTTATGCATATACTCATAAACACTAGTTAAGCATGCCACAGAGTTATACACTTAAACTATTTAAAAATTGTTATGTTATTCACTTAAATTTCCAGAACAGAGTGTTTTATTTTTATTTTTGAAAACAGGCTTGCACTTTGATGTTATCATCTACTGAACATTCATGCAAAAGAATACAAACATACATATATGCATCAGAATAATATGGTTTAACTCGAAATTAATTAATGTTACTCACCTTGGGTTCCAGAGAAAAGAAGAACAGAGCTTATTCTTTGAAATGTTCAACTAGGCTTTTGAAAATACAAGTTGAAACTTTCTTCTTTTGATCTCTGGCTTCTATGAATTTGTTTTGTTGTTAAAGTTTGATGTTTTAAAGTTTAAGTTTTGAAGAATATTTACTTCAGATTTTTCATAGCTTGGAATGGACGAGAATAAGATGTAGAAGTTGATGTATAAAAAAGGAGTTTACATGTACAGGTTGATGATGATATTTGTACAAGGGTATTAAATTTCCTTTTGTACCATAGTCAGTGATAATTTTTCTCTTTGTTGGCTGGCATGTTGTTTTCGGTGGCTACTGGGATAAAATGTTGTGTACTTAGGATATTTGCATTTATTTGCTAGTACTTTATGTTTTACTTTACTTTGTTTATTATCTCACCTTTACCTGCCTGCATACCATACAGCCTACAAACATCTCTTACTTATTTTGCTTTTGCTTGTTCTACAAAACTGCCTACAGGCCTTACTCTTTTATTTATTTATTTTTATTTTATAAAACTATATACGTTCATTTTCAAAATATAGATAAATTTCTAGATTTTATTTTGTTGTTAAAATCTTAGTTAACGTATTTATTCTCTATTTTACAAACTATAAAATTTATCTTGTATACATTTCTATTTCAATCTCTAACTCTAATACTAATTATTCAAAATCATTTATTTAAGAATTTATTTTAAATCCAATATATATATATATACACAATATTTAACTTTAAATGATTTAACACATTTATATTTGATTTGGGGGAAACTCGAATCAATTTATCAATAAATTTTACAATTTTTTATTCAAAAATCAAATTAATTATCGATTTAAATTTATACAAAATCCGGGGTCGTTACAGACTTCCCCCCTTAAAAGAATTTCGTCCTCGAAATTACCAAGGAGACAAAAAGATAGACGAAACAGGATTTATCAAATCAACTGAACATCTGTTCTGCATTTGGCTTACCAAATCAGAATATCGATAATACACACAAGAACGAATCTGTTGAATTCTTTCACACGATACTCGGGTTATCCAGATCTACGAAATATGGAGTGGCATCGGTCAGTTCGAAGTGATAACTAACCATTCGTAGAACATATTGGGACCCAAAGAATAGATAGATATATAGATACGATTTCGAAATTTTCAGTTTAGAACTAAAGTATACCTATCAACCATAGCTAACAAAGCAAACAATCCATCCAAACAAACAATTTGGCCTATCCGAAGTTTATGTCCCATTTTAATATATCGAATCTTCTTTTCTGGATCGACCAGAAACTATCGAAGAATTGAGAAAAGATGACGAATCAAAGAGATTGATAGAGAGATTTGTTTCCACTATTGTTACAGGATATTGACCATTTATAGTCGTATTTCTATGTCCCCTATCTCGTCCTCTTCTTGCACTCATACTCACTATCACGGAATAGCAAGAGAATTTACTGAGACATTCGGACGGATATCTGAGAAATACTCATTCTAGAGTTTACTTCACCCTATCTCTAATGAGCTACTTAACGTGTTATACTCCTGAGCTAAAGTTCAACCTTACCTCTGATACCAAATGTAACGATACGAATTTTGCCCGCTCGAAAATCAACATCCATACTTTACATCGTATTCGAATGTCGTAGATTCGACCGTTCAAATCCGAGTCGCCGGAGCTTATAACAACATTAAGTAAACAACACAGTGGAAATAAAAGAATATAGATATACAATATCTGATACAATATCCAGATACAATGATGATACAATGAATATCTATATACATCAGAGATATGATACAACAAATAGCAGCGGAAAAGAAAACGATAACATCAGCAGCGGAACAATATCAATAGAAATGATAACTCCAAAATGATCTTCAGACAAGAATGAATCCACAACTCCAAGATAAGCAACTCCGATGAATGAACTAGCTCCAGATAATCTACTAAACCTAAATATCTGAAAAGAAACCCAACTCTAGACTGCTCGTGTGGAAAATTATGAGCACCCAGAGTTTAGGAAAGGAACAATAAACTCCGGATCAGTCATGGGACTGGTGTGAGCAACAAAAACAGTTTATCTTTAAACAAACACAAAAGGTTTTAAACATTGAAATCCGCAATGCTTTTGGAAAATGAAACTACCATAAGACCTCCCACCACACACACAATGCAAACGCAGAATTGGAGGAGATTTCTTCTTATGATAGTCAAACATGCTTACTACGCAAATCATTGGATATTATTATTAGTGCATAGTGCAGAAAACATTTCGAAAGTATAAAATTAATCTTAGCCAACATACGACCAGTATCGTATGCCTACTATAGCTACCATCTAAACAGTGGTGACCACCGTACGTAAATGGCAGGTTCTACAACTAAAACCGTACAAGTTCCGTATTGGAGAAATGGATTTCCAACAAATGGTCAGGCTAAGGAACTTCCTTCCGCCGCATGGGAACGCCTCTGGCGGGACGCCCCGAGAGACAAACTGCTCTCTGCCAAACAAGGCCGGGTTACCCCTGTAACAGGTAACTCACGAATATGCCACCTCCCGGTCCTTTGGGACCTTTATCCGAGGTACCTCTAATCCAACATCACACGTCATAAATAAAGTGTGTCCACATGAGTAAGTATCTGGGCTCCATACCATGACACCACCCTTTTCCAGAAGGAAATGACATACCCTAAAGGGCGCGACCCTCATAACCTTGCCGCAACGATCCTGTTTCGACCATTTCCGGGTTGTGAGGCCCTGACGAAGTCTCGTCCACAAAGCTACGCTTTGTCACAAAGCCATGCTTTGGGTCAACAGATGATCAACCTATGATCACAAAGATAAATGATCAAACAAATGATCATATCACAAATGATCAAACACTGATCATCACACAGCAACACTCAGCATGTCACATTACCAAATTGGGATATATCGCTGATAAATTTCAACTACATAACCTCTGAGCTCATACGTCTCAGAGAAGGGTGTTAAGCTAAGAGAATAAAATTCTCCGCCACCAACAGAAATGTATTTGAAAGAAATCGGCTTTATATCTCAAAATGTAATGTCAGACATGCATCCATACAAGTCTGTTCCGGGTTCGAACAGAACCGAAGGCACTTCTCACGAAGCCCTTGCAAATCCGGATAATTTCCAATCACGTCCGGACTTCCCGTCACTAAGGGTGATAAAACCTCTATATCGGGGATCAGCCGATGCAGAGTAACTCGACGGTAATCCTTCCGTTTTCAAAAATATCCGGTCTTCAACACCGGTCTTCAAATGCTATCCATATACGACGTATCACATATTCGGAATGGGTTATACGACCCAAAGGTCCTCTCCCGGCTAAACCGAATAGTGAGCGAAATATTTAAAACATATGGATATGGGATTTCAATTAAGTCACAACTTAAACCCAAACTTCCTTTTCAAATGGTTTAACAAATTACCATTTTAAATCTTTAAACAAAAAGATTCAATCTTTACGGTTTAAACAGTTTCCACATTTAAATCTTTTAAATAAAAGATTCATTCACAGATTTTCCAAATTAATTTCCATTTCAATTTGATTAACTCGTTAAATCTTTAAATCAAGATTTAACCTATAGCTTTCAAAACAATTCCATTTCAAATGATTTAAATCAATCATTATTTTAAATCTGTTAAAGATAACAGATTCAAATCATAGCTTTTCAAAACAATTCATTCATAACTTGGAAAACCATTTTCACTTCAATCTTGAAATTCCTTTAACTAATTTAGAATTTCATTTCTTATATGAAAGCTTTTATCATTTAAAAACAAACAGTTCCATTTCAGAAAATCTGATTCATTCATACGAGTGGAAATCCTTGGGTTAAATCCAAATTCTCAAAATTATACTTTTAAATGGTTTAACTTTATATAAACACATTTATATCATCTTTAATCCCTAGTTTCAAATCATAGGATTTAATTTCAAACTTGAATTCTAATTTAAATCCAATTATTTAAATTTTCAAAACTCGATTAAGTTATTCAAAATAACTTTTATCTTTGAAATTCCATTTCAAAAGCTTTTCACTTCAAACCCAAATTTCTAATTTCAAAATCAATTGAAATTAAAATTTCCATTTCAAAAACATCAAATTTAAATTATCTGTGACTTAACTGATTTCCATGTGAAATCCATATTTGTGTGTGTAAAGGTGTAGTCCAGGGGTTTTACACACAATAGTGCAACACAATGAATCATCACATATCAGAATACAGAAATATAATTCGATAAGCGGTATAAGAACAACGCTTATCGTTCATTCACAGATCATAGATATATAAAGGTCACAGATAAGTAAACTACAGATCACAACATAAATCTGGATGTATCACAAAGCATCATATATCAGGGATGTCAAACAATTCAAATCATCCAATAAAATTCAAATATCCATAAGTAGAATCAATTAATATCTGATTATAATTAATTTATACCAGATTAATTACTTATGAATAAACTACAAATCTTGGTTAACCATTTTAATTAATTAACCTTTAATAATAAATCAATTAACCTTTAATTATCAATTAATTCTTTAATTAATTATCCTAACAAATTTACCTTCAATTAATTAATCACATTAATTAATTTATCACATTAATTAATTCACCATTTAATTAATTATTCTTAATTAATTACCATAAATAAATCATTCTTAAGTCAATCACATAATTAATTTACTTTTAATTATTAATTAATCCTTCCTTTACAATTTCAAATTCCATTTGTAATTCAAATTCCTTTTAACCCTTTAAATACTTTAAAGTTATATAAACAAGTTTAAATTTTTAAAGTAAACTGTTTTATAAATCAAGCTCGAGACCTGCTCTGAGTCATCTGCGAGAGAATCTCGTGTTTGCTTCGGGTCGTTTCAAAAATCAACCCGTGTGCCCCTGATTCAACTTAAAAATTTCCAAGTATTTTCGACCCGGCGCACCCCAGAATTCACTCGAGATAAAACTCGAGCCGAACCCAATATTACTCGATACCTCCTCCGAGTTATCTTCATCTTCCCAACTATAACCTCCCAACCATAATCACTGACACACGCAAACACGTGTGCACCTGCACCATCCACCGCCGATGTCCTGGCCACCACTGTCATTGCCATCTAGTCATCGTTAACCCCCTCAACTCAATCCATCACCCAGCACCCATCGTTTCATTCTTTCCTCTCCCCCTTTTTTTTTAAAACTTAATTTAAAAGTTAAAACTGTTGAAGGCTGTTAACATCAGACGAACCCTTAAGCAAACTCGAGCAAATTCCGAGCCACAACCAAAAATTCCCGTGTTCGACTCGAGTTCGCCATTTTCCCGTCTTCTTCGAGTAAACCCATAGGCTAACCTGATTCGAACCCAAGAAAACTGTGTTTCTTCCCAAATTCACACTCCTCGCTGATACAATGGCACCGCGTGCACGTGTCCAGGCCCTGGAATGATCGCCGACCATCACCGAGGTTCCCCACACATCACATACGATTCCCTCGTGCCTTTCCACTTCACACGAATTCGAAATCGAAGGTGAATCGAAATCGAGCATCTCCACCTTCAACACAAACTAACCCAGTCACCATTCACGACCTCGAACTCAACGCCTCAACCATCTAAACCTCCCTAACTTCGGCCAATGGTTCGTCATCCACCCAGCTACCCCTTCCAGAAATCCGGTCGCACTCGATACTTCGTGGAACTCGTGGTGGCTCGAATAACCCCACCCAGTTAAACTAGGTTTAAGAAAGAAAAACTTCCACCATCACCAACACAATGATTATTCTCCTCCTCCACTATTTTTCCTAGCATCACTAAACACTCTACCATCACCAGAAGGAATCCCAGCCTCTCCGATCACTTAGACCAACAGTGACAACCCAAAATGCACATTTCAGACAACTCTGAACTACTCTCTGATTCTAATACTAAAATTTGTGATTTTGTCCTTAAAAATCATGATTTTGCATGATGATTCAGATCCTAACTCTGAAACATCAAACTATGGCATTTAAATTTTAACTTATTCAAAGTTTATACTGTTATAAATTTATTTCCAGAGGCCAAACACATTATTTTAACTCTAGCAAATTTGGAAACTAAAATCTATTCTATAAACAACATATTTGGTTTAAGACTTGATAACTAATAAAGATTTGATCAAGAGATTGATTCAAAACTAAACTTTGAACCTGGGAACTAAAAGCAGATAAAACATTCAAACCCATAACAAATGCACACAACCAAATATTCGTATATATATATATATAGAGATATACTTATGCATATACTCATAAACACTAGTTAAGCATGCCACAGAGTTATACACTTAAACTATTTAAAAATTGTTATGTTATTCACTTAAATTTCCAGAACAGAGTGTTTTATTTTTATTTTTGAAAACAGGCTTGCACTTTGATGTTATCATCTACTGAACATTCATGCAAAAGAATACAAACATACATATATGCATCAGAATAATATGGTTTAACTCGAAATTAATTAATGTTACTCACCTTGGGTTCCAGAGAAAAGAAGAACAGAGCTTATTCTTTGAAATGTTCAACCAGGCTTTTGAAAATACAAGTTGAAACTTTCTTCTTTTGATCTCTGGCTTCTATGAATTTGTTTTGTTGTTAAAGTTTGATGTTTTAAAGTTTAAGTTTTGAAGAATATTTACTTCAGATTTTTCATAGCTTGGAATGGACGAGAATAAGATGTAGAAGTTGATGTATAAAAAAAGGAGTTTACATGTACAGGTTGATGATGATATTTGTACAAGGGTATTAAATTTCCTTTTGTACCATAGTCAGTGATAATTTTTCTCTTTGTTGGCTGGCATGTTGTTTTCGGTGGCTACTGGGATAAAATGTTGTGTACTTAGGATATTTGCATTTATTTGCTAGTACTTTATGTTTTACTTTACTTTGTTTATTATCTCACCTTTACCTGCCTGCATACCATACAGCCTACAAACATCTCTTACTTATTTTGCTTTTGCTTGTTCTACAAAACTGCCTACAGGCCTTACTCTTTTATTTATTTATTTTTATTTTATAAAACTATATACGTTCATTTTCAAAATATAGATAAATTTCTAGATTTTATTTTGTTGTTAAAATCTTAGTTAACGTATTTATTCTCTATTTTACAAACTATAAAATTTATCTTGTATACATTTCTATTTCAATCTCTAACTCTAATACTAATTATTCAAAATCATTTATTTAAGAATTTATTTTAAATCCAATATATATATATACACAATATTTAACTTTAAATGATTTAACACATTTATATTTGATTTGGGGGAAACTCGAATCAATTTATCAATAAATTTTACAATTTTTTATTCAAAAATCAAATTAATTATCAATTTAAATTTATACAAAATCCGGGGTCGTTACAGTACATGCGGCTCAATTATGGGTTAGAGGACTTGAAAATGGATGGCTAAGATTAAAGGAGATGGTGTAAAAGATGAGATCCTAAATTCTCTCATTTCCATCCTCTATTTAAAGATCCCTTTCTCCATCTAACTAAGGGACTTTTGCTGCCTCCATTCCCACTGATTGCTGGCCAAACTCCTCCCTTCTTCAACTCTAATTTTATCAAATTCAAATCAATTCAGTTCAACTGCTATACGATAGCTGGTGGTCAACGATTCAAGGACTTGTACCTTTTGGATCAGAAATTTTTTCAAGGAGAACACATAATCATTACATGTTGCACTTCAAGGCATTGGAAGTGAGGTATATTTTTGATCTAAATATAATTATAATTGTTTAGATATAATGTTTATTATTATATATATTATGTTATATTATCAGTTAGGAGACGATTCTGATATGCAAGTGATATTGTCAAAAAATTATTTTAGGTGTATGTATGTAAGTACTTATATTTTTTTTTTTGAATATTCATAACTATAATGGCATAATTCAAAAATAAAAACATCGTTTTTGATTATTTAATAATATATACATATATATATATTATAAATATATGCATAATATATATATAAATAGTTTATAATTTAATTACTTCATCATACTTTATATAAATATGATATAAATTTCATATATAGTGCATTATACATATATTATTTTCGACTATAATAAAATAATTTTTATACATATTTATTATTATTTAAATATTGCAGATGTCACTTAATTAAATTAAATATATTAATATATGTATGTACCTAAAAGTTGGTATAAACACCCAATATATTATATGAAGATAAATAAATGAAGAAATCAAAATTAAAATAGAGGAAACAAGCAAGTAAAAAACAATGACAAACAGATTTATAATGGTTCGACGTTGAATGCCTATGTCCACTTTGATGAACTAACTTTATTAATCACTTGAATTTCTGAGTAAACCAGGGATCGTATCGGAATCCATAAATACAGTGGAGTACAAACAAAACAACAACGTAAAGATCCCTAAAATGAACAATGAACTTTGTATTTATAGGGATAGACGACTGAATATCTTCCTGAAACTATGCCAGCAGAATGTCCAAATGTGGACGAGGTCACCAAAAAATTTCATGGCCCAATTCCAAAGGGGTAAGATCGACACCAATCGGTCTTGGAAGCCACATGGCATCGCGCGATCGATTGTATGGGCCCCTCCATGCTAGCATCATGTTTCCAAAGTTGTTCGCATAGTTGCCTTCATATTTTTAGAACAATCGATCGATTGTCGTTGAGTTGAACTGTTGGTTGATGTTGTTCATTGCTATAGTGATATGATCTGATCCCTTTCCTAGAGGAAGGGATAGCTATTGATCTCCTACCTAGGGGAGGTACTACTCCATACTTAGAATGTTCCATAGAGTATATCTCTTGGTTTCATTTGATCATTAATTCATATTTATATCTGTGCTTGACCTCTGGACTCCATGATCACCTCTATGGACTGCTTTCCTTGTCTATTATCGAGTATAACTTGTCCAATAGTCTGGATATAGTCGGCCCAAAAGGCGGATAACACTTGCCCCCTCAAAGTACATCATGTTTCGAACATGACATGCTTTGAATCGAAGCAAGTTAGAATCGCCAAAAAGGATTCCATTCAGTTGTCTAAACATTCGTTATCCTTCCGTCGAGTTGTCTTTTCAAAGAGTCACATCTCTCTCTATTTATTATGACGCCTGGTCAATATCTGTCAGTATAAAACTGGGATGTAATTCTTAATCTATATCTATGCTCAGTTCCATTGAGCTCTTCGATCAAGTTAGTAGGCCTCGGCTATCTACAGTGACTTCTTTTCTATGAAATCCAGGTGAGAATTAAATTTTAGTTGATTCAACAAATCGAATGTCAAGGGTGTACACGGGTGCACGTTCATGTACACATTTTGTCATCGGCTCCTAAACACCTTCACACGCATATGGGTCATTGCCAATATCATGTAGTTGAAATATATTTGCATTGCTATATTTTTAATCATCCCTTCAGATTTCTTTTTAAAAAAACATTGTTAAGGGGCATTCGATACCAATTCCCTAAGCGTGGGGTCGGTACCGATCCTTTAGTCTAGTTGGACAAACAAATTTCGAGCCCAAGTAAGCGAGCCACGCATGTTATATATGTCAACTACTTAAAAAATGTTTACACCCAAAAGTTGGCGCAAACACCCAATAGATTATATATAGAGAAATAAATGAAGAAATCAAAATTAAAACAGAGGAAACAGGTAGAAAAAATGAAAAACAGATTTATAGTGGTTAGGCGTTGAATGCCTACGTCCACTTTGATGTAATAGCTTTATTAATCAGTTGAATTTCTAAGTACAAGAAGGATCAGATCGAAATCCATGAATACAAAGGAGTACAAAGAAAACAATAGCGTAAAGATCCTAAATGAACAATGAACTCTGTATTTATATGGGTAAACGACCGGATAACTTCCTTAAACTTCACCGGTAGAATCTCTAGATGTGGATGAGGTCATCCAAAAAATTTCGAGGCCCAATTACCATAGGGGAGTGATCGACACCGATCGGTCTTGGTAGCCATGTGGTGGCACCGGTTCAGTTGTATGGATTCCTATCCATGCTAGATTCATGTTTCCAAAGTTGTTTGCATAGTTTCATTCATGTTTTTAGAGATACCAATCGATTGACGTTGAGGTGAATTGTTGGTTTTTCATTGCTATAGTGATATGATCTGATCCACTTCCTAGGGGAAGGGAGAGGTACCGATCTCCTTTCCAAGGGAGGTACTAATCCATACTTATAATATTCCGTAGAGTCTATCTCTTGGTTTTGCTTGATTGTTACTTCATATTGTTGTCTGTGCTTATCTCTGGACTTTGTGATCACCTCTATGGACTGCGTTCCTTGTCTATCGTCAAGTCTAACTTGTCCAATAGTCTGGGTATAGCCGGGTCAAAGGACCAAAAAACACTTGCCCCTCAAAGTACGTCTTGTTTTGAACATGATGTGCTTTGAATCGAAGCAAGTTAGAATCGCCGGAAAGGATTCCATTCGGTTGTCTGAACAGTCATTATCCTTCCGTTGAGTTGTCTTTTCAAAAAGTCGCATCTCTCTTTGTTTATTGTGATTCATGTTTGATATCTGTCAGTACAAAACCGAGATGTAATCCTCATTCTTTGTCTATGCTCGGTTCATTTGAGCTCTTCGATCAAGTTAGTAGGCCTCGGCTACCTATAGTGACTTCTTTTCTATGAAATCCAGGTGAGAATTCAATTTCTATCGATTCAAGAAATCGAATGTCAAGGGTGTACATGCATGCACGTTCACGTACACATTTTGTCTACGGCTCCCAAACACGTTCGCATGCGTATGGGTCATTACCAATATCATGTAGTTGAAATATATTTGCACTGCTATATTTTTCATCATCCATTCATATTTCTTTTTTTAAAACATTGGTAAGGGGCGTTCAGTACCAATTCCCTAAGCAGGGGGATCGGTACCGATCCCTTAGTCTAGGCGGACTTAAACAAATTTCGAACTCAAGTAAGTGGGCTGCTCATGTTATATAAGCCAACTACTTAGTTCATTTTTCTGTACTCATTTCATTTCATACTTCAGCCGATCCGAACCCTCACCCCTCCTTACTATCGCCATTAACAATCTTGATCGTGAGAAACCCATCAATTCCTCCAATCTTATAATCCATCCAACCTTACACTTAACCAAACACCTCTATCGATACCCCCAAACCGTTCCCATTCCCAATCCCGTCAATTTAATTCTAGATCCAAGCTCTAACTCGCATAGCCCTCGCTCCCCTTAAGTTGATATGATCCTTGGCCTTGAGTTTGTATTTGATTCCACATACAGAGGTGGGTTTGTATTTGTCGTGTGCGATTTGTGATAGGTTTTAGTGATGAAATGGTTAGATTATTTACGTGGATGGATGTGAGGTTTGGGATCGGTGCTAAATTAGGGAAGATAAAGTGGAGTGAAGTTGCAAATGAGGCGACTATTGGATGACATGGGGGGTTCAGTATTGTTAGGGTAATTAAGCGGAAGGAATTGCAGCTGAACGTGGGATCCATTGTATAAGGTGGAGGAACCGGTTGGGATATGGAGTGATGGATTGATGTGCACGTAAATGTGCATATTTTTATTTCCATATTTAATCTAATTTAATTAAATAAACGAGTATGTAGGATATTTTAACATGTTTAAACCAAAGTTTAAATTATTTTCAAATCATCATTTATTTATCTTCATATAGGGGCAAAATGGTCATTTTGTGCATGTATTAATTTTGAGAATATTTATTTGCAAATTTTATTTTTATTTATAGGAAATAGATGAAAAATATGAAGAGGCTTCATGAAAATATACATGCACAAGAAAAGGAAACAAAAGAATGAAGAAATAAATCAACTCATGCAACATGGAGGACCTCACCTACCACTTACCATGATCTTCAATTAGGAGCTAATGCACATGTTAGTAGGGATTAAAGTTATGTGCGCACTTAATGGATGATTAATTCATGCTAATGATAACTTGGTGGCCACACTTCCTCAAAGGTATTTTGGATAGTCCCCTAAAATATGATTAGGGTTTTAGGCATGTATAAATACCCCTTATATTTCATGTAATGAGCTCTTTGCCTCCTCTTTAGTTAGTTTAGTTGTAGGCATAAATTGTAAATAAAAACTCTCTTTCTCTCTTCCATGGCTTCTTAGCCTTTTTCTCTTATGTAAGTTTCTTAATGCAATTTTAATTCATGCTTATTTTTATTTACATTCTCTCTTTCCCCTTATGTTAGTAGCTTAGATTTAATTTATACAAGTAGTTTAATTCTTTTATTTTAATTAGCTTGCATTTTCCTTTTGTTTGTTTCATGTTGAACTCTATATTTGTTGAAATGATAACAGATATGAGAAGCTAAACCCCTTCAATTTAGGGGTAATGAAGCTCTCTTAATCATGAAGATTCAACATTTTACTAATTTTTGATCTCTTTTTGTGCTTAATGGAAATGTTTGATGTGGTTAAATTTTGTTGTTTAGCTTTGAATTTGATAACCTATGTTGTTGACACCAAATAGGCTATGCTTAAACAAACATAAACACAAATTACCTCTTTATCTACATATGATGTTGGTAATGAAGTGGATTTGAGAATCAAATTTGATGGTCTATACTAATCAATAGTAAATAGTTCATGCTTAAAATAAATTTTATTTTCAACTTCATTGTCATTTTTATGAGAATTAACAAGTGGTTTAGTGGGTGTATTAAAGTTTAATGGTTTATGTTGGGCTAATTAATAACACAAATACACTTATGATAAACACATCAACTAAATTCACTAATGACCAAAAAAGAGAGATCATAATTTCACTATGTTGATTTATGTGATCATGAAAAGGGATTTGCCTCTAAATTGCCCTTTACTCTCATATTTTTATCCACTTTATTTTTTGTTAGTTTTTAGAAATTTGTAATTAACGCATGTCAAATTCTTGGTTTAATTTGATTGAGTAGAAATTTTAAATCAATTCAATTCTCTGCGGACCGACCCGTACTCGCCACGTACTAAAATTGTACGTCGTGCGCTTGCGATTATTTTTATTAAATTTTTTTGACGATTTTCTATTTCGATAGAAAACCGTCGATTAAACAAGTTTTTAGCGCCGTTGCCGGAAAATTAATTTGATTTTATTTTCTATTCTTCGAATTATTTTTGTTTGATTTTATTGTGTGTTAATTTTGTATTTGAATTGCATTTTAAAAAAAATTGTTGTGTGTTAGTTAATTTTTGTTTGCATCTTGATTGTGTGTTTGTCATTTTTCATTTGGCATTTAAAAAAAAACATAGGCAAATTCAGAACAAAATATATATATATATACATATATATATTATTTCATTTTTATTTACATTTACAATTTCTATTTTTGTTCTACAATTTTACATTTACATTTGCAATTTTTGTTTTTTTTACAAACTACAAAACTGTCACTGTTTTACCTAGACAGACCAACCATCCCACTGCTCAACTACATTCCTACAGCCCAGTCACACGAATTCCACTCACCCATCTCCTTTGTCATCTCCTCCTTCTTCCAGCTGTTACAACATCCAGTTCTATGCACTTCTCTATGCACATCTTTGCACCCTAAAAACTCTTCCTCCACCATATCACACTCACCAAACTGTCAACACCACCCACAGCAATACAACCATTCATTGCACTTCTGACCATCTTCAATTACTTCACCTCCTTCTAACCATCATCCCCTCTGCCTTAAGCTCTTCTCCCTTTCACATCAACGAATTTCGCCCTTCATCATGTCGAACTACAACTGCAATACTTCAACTCAACAGTGCATATCAAAAAAGTTACAACTGCCTTGTAACTTCAACAGCTATTGCCCTGAACCTCTTCGTTCCCATAGCATTGCCACATTTTCCACAATTCTAAACCATCATCATCATTGCAATATCATTTCATCACTGTCTCACTTCTTCATATCCATCTAACTGCTGTGCACTGTCAACCACCAGCTGCATCATAACATTGCTTCCTTCCCACTTTACTGATCAAAACATCACAACATTACTGCATACAACAACTTCTACATACCAAAAAAAGTGCATATCAGCCATCACGCCCTTCTCCCATCATCCCCTCCACTGTTAAACTTCTGTTTTCCAATCACAGTGCACCGACATAACTTCTGTCTTCATCAAACACCTTTCAACTATATCACTGTGCACATCACAGTGTGACTAACTTCTATTTTCCCATCACTTCTGTCTTGTATAACTGCACAATTCACAACAATCCATACAACATACAAGCCATAACTCCAGCCTCCAGCACTTACTTCCCCTTTATTAGCAAAACATCATCAACCACCTGCTGCTTATACCCACTTCCCTGACCACTTATCCACTGTTGCCTTAACACTCCACAGCTGCAAACCGCTTCTTCTCTGCTATACATAGCACTAAACTATCTTAACACTACAACCACTCAACACATATCACCATACAACTTTGCATAAATTACTAATACCCCCACACTTACATCAGTTCAACCTGTCTTCATTGCCATTATCCTCTGTCCATCAAACCATCCGCCTTGCATTATTTCAATTCATCCACTGTCAACATCTATCTCACCTTTAACTGTTGCCTTGCCAAACCACCTCTGTATCACCCCCCTTGTTCCTACATATCACTGTGCATTCATTTTTCATCAACCTGCAGCTTGCCAACTCTGCCTCACTTGCCTATCCAACCACAAAAAACCCACATTACTCTCATCCTAAAACCATATTACCATCAACAACAATTTCTTCCCCACCATCAAAAACCACCAACATTTACATCAACCTACCTCAAATACCCATCACTACTACTGTCCATATCAAACACAACTACATACCGTGCACATCTACCACCCTGCACATCTACATTGACCACAAAAACTGCCTCTGCATCTCCACCAGCCCCTCACTGCAACACAATCAACCACACAACCCCTTTCTGCCACAACCATCTGCATTTCCTAACCAAAAACTGTGCACTCACCTACTGCTCTTAGCCATCTGTTACCATTGCCTCATCAAAACCAATCTGCCCCAACCCACTGTCTTTGACTCCTCACTGCATATACATCATAGTCGACCAACCTCCCCACCTCAGCAATCTGGTTAACCACCACGACCAAAACCCGAACCCCAAGCTTCATCACGAAATCGACTTCACTCTAAATCGAATTCCAGCAACTCCACGCACCATCGCCTTCCTCAAATCCCCTCTGCTACTGCCACAAACTCGCGACGTACATCGGATACCACCTACGCCTTAAAGCTCGAGTTCCAATTGGGCTTCAATATATATATATATATATATATACTTTTTCTATTTCTTTTTTCCCTTAAAGCTCGATTTCACAATTTCTTTTCCTTTATTCATCCGCATGGGTTATCAATAGAGAAAAGAGGATTAGGATTAGGATTTTTTGTTTTATCTTTTTTTAAAAAGAGAGTTGAGTTGTGGGCCTTGAAACGGGTCGGTTGGGTTTTCTCTATTTTTTCATTATTTCATTTGTTTAGTTTCTATTTTCTAAGTCCATGTTTCCTTTTTTCTCTTCAATCTTTCTCTTAAAAAAAGAGAGAGACAAAGTTCTTTGTTTTTGCCTTTGTCTATGTCTTTGTTCATTTTATTTATTTAGTTAGTTATTTATCTTTGTGTACATTTTCCTTTTGCTGCTTTTGAAAAAAAAGAAAAAAAACAAGTTTGAATTTGTTTTATTTTCATTTGTTTGTTTTCACTTGTTTTGTTTTTTTAGTTCTTCCTTGATTTTGATAAAAAAATTCCAAAACAAATTTTTGTTGATTTATTTTTAAAGAAACGATATATATAAAAAAAACTTTTTTTGTTTTCATTTGTTTAAGTTCTTCCTTGATATAAATTCTTGCTCAAGTTTTCAGATTAACAAAGAAGAAAATCGCAAGGAAAAGAAGTGCTTCCTAAAAACCGTCTTGCTTTGCTTGCTTATATAAAAAAATCGCCGCTAAAAAAATAAAATAAATTGCTAATAATTCTGCACGCTTTGGCATCGTGCCCTTATATATTATTTTTATTTGCTTTGCATTGTTGGTTGCTTGCATTTTAAAATAATTTTTCAAAAACAAATACAAGCATCAAATCTCATTTGTAGTTGCATTATTAAAATCAAGTTTATTTTCAGCTTTGCATTCATCTCATCTTATTTTCATTTCTAAGGGTAGCACCCCAATCCACATAAGGTGTAGGATTTCATCACCCCTTCCTTGGCTCACAATTTACATTTCATCGTAGAATTTGACTAACAATAACAGTTAGACATTTGACTTAAGGGAGTCGCGAGCTCACCTATGGCGTAATTGCATCTTGACAAGTTGTCTTCTTTGAAAATTTTAATTTCTTAGTGTCTAGGCTATGGAAGAGCAATAATCAGTTACAAATATTACGGTGATTCGTTAATATTATACTGATTGTTTCTCTAAAGGTACTTAAACCTTTGGTTGCATTGCTACCGTGATTCGTGGTGCACCGATAACTCATGTCCGTTACCTGGCTAAGAACTATTTTGTTGGATTAAGACAAAGTATGATTATACAATTTTGGGTTAGGAGCTACTCAGGATGGAAAATTTGTAATTAAGCCCTTGCATTCATTTAGTTGCATTAGTTCATGCATATTTTAAATAAATAAAAAAGAAAAAAAAATTCAAAATCAAAAACTAAAAGATATTGTAAATTTTCCTTAGTTTAGTTTTTTTAAATCTTTTCCTTTTAAATTTTTTCAATCAAAATCAAAAAAATCCAAAAAAAATTAAGTTAGTTTTTCTAGAAAACAAAATTGCAAAAAAAAATATATTACCTTTTTAAAAATAAAAAAAATTGAAAATCCACAAAAAACAAACAAAAAATCAAATCTCCCTTTTGAAAAATAAATTCTCTTTGGTAAATAGTTTTCCTTAAAAAAACATTTTTGAAAATGTCTGAGTTTCCCTACTTGCAAGAATTTTACAATAGTTATGAAAATCAATATAATCCATATAGTTTCACACCAAATTCTTATGGATATTTTAATGATAACCATTGTACAAACAATTCGAATTTTGAACAAAATTTTCAAAATGATGACCAACCCTCAACTCTTGAAAATAGTACTGAAACGATTTGGTCTTTACTTGAACAACAACAAAATCAAATGATAAATAACTTGAGTAATTCATATCTATGCAATAACTCAAGTCAAGGATTTCAAAATAATCAAAATTTTAATTCACATCGAAATTCAAATGATTTCGATTATAACCCATGCCAATTCAATTTCAAACTCTAAAATGAATTTCAAAATCAAAACGAAAATGGAAACAACTGTTTAAATGATTTTGGCAATGGGAGTTGTTTCAATGATGGTGAAAATTTTTGTTCTCACCAATTTCAAATTGAAAATTGTCAAGTTAATAATTAAAAATTTGATTTTGTTGAGAAAATGGAAGAAATTCACAAAGATCACACAGATTTATTGTTTGAAAGATATATGAAACAACGTGAGAAACAAGATCAAATCCCAACATGTGACGAGTCAAATAATAATTCATCTTTTACCAAAATTGACGATTTTCAAATAACAACTTTTGAAACTGAAAATGACAATCTTAATAAAGTTGTTGAAAATGCAGTAATTGAGTTAGATTTCAATTCTTTTGAGAGTGTGGAACCAAGTTTAAAATTTGATCTTCCTTTTTCCAATTTTGCAAATTTGAATACAATAACTTTAGATTTTGAACATGATACATGCAATGAAGTTGTGAATAATTCAACAAAGGAAGACATATTTTATAAACACAAATCTTTTGGACTTTTCGAAGATGAGTTGTTGAATTCTGAAGGGGAAGACTTAAATCACCATTTTGATTTTGAAATCAACAATTCTGAAGAAGTTTTCAATGATAACATTGACTTTCAATCTGATGAAAATAAACTTGAACTTCAACCAATTGTTCTATCTACCCCAAAAATCATCGAAAATAAAACAACTCATATGATTTTTAATAAAACGACCTTCGTTTTTCCAAATCAACATTCAACTTGAAATCTTTTATGGTTTGGTTTTCTATGCTTAAGCTACATATCTCATACTTGACGAAACAAATCAATTATTTTTATTTTATTTTTCTCCTTTCACTTAGGTTGACTATGGGGACACAGTCAAAATCAAGTGTGGGGGGAAGTTTCATCTTCATTTTGATTTTTTATGGTTTATTTTAGGCATTTTCTTTCCAAAACTCAAAAAAATAAAAAAAATAAAAATTTCGTTTTAGCATTTTGATTTATTTTTGAAGAAACACTATAAAATAAGTATAGGATTTTTGGTTATCAAATTTAAATCTTGAAAATTTATTTGTCTCAAAAAAAAATAAAGTTTGATTATAAGTAACGAAGGTTTAACTAGTATATAGGAAGATTCATGGGTGATAGTTATGAGGTATATCCTAATTGTAATCTTTGTTAAAAGAGTGGTTAATTTAAAGTAAAGGCTATAACATTTTTGATCTTCTAAGTTAAATGGTGCTAAGATGATTTTGCAAAACTCTCTCTTATAAAATATATATATATATAAAACAAAAAAAACAAAAACACAAATATATATATATATATATATATATATATATATAAATTTTACCAAAAAGAAACACCTAAAGTCATGTGTTCACATGCAAGTGTGTACACTCACCATGCTCTGTACCCTTCTCACGTAAGCCCGAAAGATAGTGCATGATCGGTGTATCTGGCCTTAGTTTATCTGAGTTAGGTGTATGTATATAAAATTCTTTCATTAATAACGCCTACAGTCGATAGGTGTACACACTTGTGTGTACACTCACCATGCTCTGTATTCCCTTCATAAAAGCCCGCAAGGCAGTGCATGGGTGGTATATCTGGCCTCGGTTTTCAGAGTTGGGCATATGTAAATATTGTTAATATCAATAAAATTTTCAAAAATAGAGAGAGTAAGCAATTGAAATCCGAGCACTATTTTCACTTATTTGATTCGATTTGTTATTCAAAAGAAACAAAAAAACCACTTTGTAAACTGTGATAATCAATTAAGGATCTATTTCATAGTTGCACTATATTATCAACCGAAACAACTAGCCAAACTAGAGTCTAATTGCGATGATAACTTAATTTTTGTTGGATGTTTTGACGAGCAAAATGACTTAAATTTCTTGGCAATGACCAGAACTTATATTTAACTTATTTATGTCAATTTAAAAGTAAATTCTTCATTTGTAAATATTTTCAAAAACTTGCATTCATCTCTTTGTAAATAAATCTTGCATTTAGGAATTTTTCATTTTGCATTTGGATTTTATGGGTAGTATCCGTTGAAAACCCTCACGAGACAACACTCGTCCTACTAGGGACACATAGAGGTTTAACGGCTTGTTGCAAACGCTCAATGAAATCGTGTTTCCTACGAAAACAGGTTTATCTTAATTTTAGTTTATTCAAGGACTAATAAAAAGATAAGTGTGAGGGTATTTGATGTGCACGTAAATGTGCATATTTTTACTTCCATATTTAATCTAATTTCATTAAATAAATGAGCATATAGAGTATTTTAACATATTTAAACCAAAATTTAAATTATTTTCAAATCATCATTTATCATCTTTATATAATGGTAAAATGGTCATTTTGTGCACATATTAATTTTGAGAATATTTATTCGCACATTTTATTTTTATTTGTAGGAAATCGAATGAAAAATATGAAAAGGCTTCATGAAAATATGCATGCACAAGATAAGGAAACAAAAGAATGAAGAAATAAATCAACTCATGCAACATGGAGGACCCCACCTACCCACTTACCATGATCTTCAATTAGGACCTAATGCACATGTTAGTGGGGATTAAAGTTACATGCACACTTAATAGATGATTAATTCATGCTAATAATAACTTAGTGGCCACAATTCCTCAAGGCTATTTTGGATAGTCCCTTAAAATATGATTACGGTTTAAGGTATGTATAAATATCCCTTATGTTTCTGTAATGAGCTCTTAGCCTCCTCTTTAGTTAGTTTAGTTGTAGGCACAAATTGTAAATAAAAACTCTCTTTCTCTCTTTCATGACTTCTTTGCCTTTTTCTCTTATGTAATTTTCTTAATGCAATTTTAATTCATGCTTATTTTTATTTACATGCTCTCTTTCCTCTTATGTTAGTAGCTTAGGTTTAATTTATGTAAGTAGTTTAATTCTCTTTTTATTTTAATTAGCATGCACTTTCTCTTCTTTTTGTTTCATGTT
Source organism: Allium fistulosum (assembly GCA_030737815.1). Taxonomy (NCBI): domain Eukaryota; kingdom Viridiplantae; phylum Streptophyta; class Magnoliopsida; order Asparagales; family Amaryllidaceae; genus Allium; species Allium fistulosum. Next base: position 1,535,275,776 of record CM060902.1, read on the forward strand.
GAACTCTACATTTGTTGAAATGATAAAAAATATGAGAAGCTAAACCCCTTCAATTTAGGGGTAATGAAGCTCTCTTAATCATGTAGATTCAACATTTTGCTAATTTTTGATCTCTTTTTGTGCTTAATGGAAATGTTTGATGTGGTTAAATTTGGTTGTTTAGCTTTGAATTTGATGACATATGTTGTTGATACCAAATAGGCTATGCTTAAACAAATATAAACACAAATTACCGCTTCATCTACATATGCTGTTGGTAATGAAGTGGATTTGAGAATCAAAATTTGATGGTCTATATTAAAAATTATAGTAAATAGATCATGCTTAGAATAGATTTTATTTTCAACTTCATTGTCATTTTCATGAGAGCAAGTGGTTTAGTGGTTGTGTTAAAATTTGATGGTTTACGTTGGGCTAATTAATAGCACAATTACACCATACTTATGATAAACACATCAACTAAACTCACTAATGACCGAAAAATAGAGATCATAATTTCATTATGTTGATTTATGTGATCATGCGAAGGGATTTGACTCTAAATTTCCCTCTACTCTCATATTTTTATCGACTTTTAGTTTTTGTTAGTTTTTAGAAATTTGTAGTTAACACATCTCAAATTCTTGGTTTAACTTAATTGAGTAGAAATTTTAAATCAATTCAATTCCCTACGGATCGACCCGTACTCTCCACGTACTAAAATTGTACGTCGTGCGCGTATAGTTATTTTTATTACAATTTTTTGACGATTTTCTAATTCGATAGAAAACCGTTGATTAAACAAGGATCAGTTATGTTATGGAGTGGAGCGATCGATTGTGATATGGCGGAGTTGATGGAGTAGCTGTGGACATGAGATGAAGGGTTTGGTTGATTTTTGAAATGTAGGGATCAGTGTGAGAGGGGTCAGTTGCAGGCAAATTGGGGCTTGAAATTAGACAAGGCGAGACCGCCTAAGTAAGGAATTGGGTACGATCCCTTTGCTTGAGGGGACTTAACCATTTCTTGATTGAGTGAACTTGAACACCTTAATAATTGGACTTTGGAATGAATGATTGAACTTGAACTTGAACATTTGACTTGAACTCAAACATAGCTTAGAAACTTGCATATGACCTTGAATTCGAACATGAACACTAGAGGCTCGAAACAGGACTACAGATTTAAATTAACGCATAGCCAATAGTCTCAAATCAAATGTATCCCACTTCGAACTTGAATGGACTTGAATGCAAATTCCATACACCAGTATGCCGACGACTGATGTAACGACCCGGGGTTTGGTCGCTTTAACTAGGAAATTATATATATTTTATATAGTCAATAAATAGATTTTTATTAATAAATAAACTCATTTTAATTAATTAATAATGAGGGTTCAAAATTTGTTTACCAAATTAAATAGTTCGTAGAAAAATAGAAAATGTGACCGAAGAAATTTCTCCGAAATTTAGACCTTTCGAAACCGAAAAGTTGTCGGTAATGTTTTTCATCTTTGTGCACCATATGTACACATATATAGTAGATAATGAACTAAATAATAATACACTTAGGAATAGATTATCTTATGTTAAATATAATTAACAGGTGATGTGACAATTCGTAACTTTAAAAATAATAAACAGATATATAAGGATATATCTTAATATTTTCATAATTAGACATCATTACTCATCATGAGCTTAAGGATTTTACTAGAGAATGAGGGGAGATGTGACAAGAGAGAGGGGAAGGAAGGTGATGTGACTTTTCAAATATCATGATATATTATGTTAAATCATTAAGGGATAGTTTAGTATTTTTCTCCAAATCTTTTTTCCTATATTTTCATACACACACATTCTCATTTGATTTCTCCTCTTCACTTTCTAAAACCTCCTCTCAAAAATATTCATGGCTTCCATAGTTTGCAAAAGTTAGGAAAAAAAATCAATTTTTTCCACTTTAAAACACATTTTCCTTAGCTAAAACCCTTCTCTACCACCTTACACTCCTCCTCAATCAAGCAACTACCCACATTCCCACCCTACACGCCAAGCCGAGCCAATAGACCATTAGGCCAAGCCCATTAGTAGCCAAAAATCCAAGAAAGCAACATCCTTTCCTAGCTCTAGGGTCATTAGCAAGGTCTAGTGAAAGTTGGAGTTGAATCCGTGGAATTTCGATGAGTAAACTACCTTATTTTGGAAAAGATTTTTACTTTATTATTAAGTCATTATTATAATGATAATATAGTGTAGAAGTTGAATGGTAACCATGTGCTTTGAATATGCTTTGGATGGTTTGTTATAGCTTGATTCAGTTATGTAAATCGATGTTGTATTATCAAGTTAGTAAGCATGTATATATGGATGTATACTTGCAACCTATTATGAAGATAGTTTTTTTAGTAATGTGTTGATTGTAAAACGTGAGCTATGGCATGAGTTTGGTAAACAAAGTTAGCTACAGTGTGTATTGCGACGAATTTGAGATCCGGTTGGAATCGAAGTTGTTTTTCAAAGTTTAAAGTTTTGAAATGGATTAAAGTCTGTAGCTTTAGTTTCAAAAGTTTTTCTCTTTTAAATTTTCTAAAGAATGTTTCAAACCATGAAAAATAACTAAGGGGTTGTAAAGTGGTTCGCTAAGAATATGTTAGAGCGAACTACGCCCATAGCGATAATCGATATGGATGTGTCGACGAAATTTATCGATTTTAGTTTCAATTAGTTTTAACTAGAAATTGTTTTGTAAAAGTTTTCAAAACAAACTTAATTAGTAATTAAAAAGTAATGAAGTTTTGTAATTTAATTATTTAATTAATTAGTTAAATAAAAAGGTAATTAGCCTTAGTTAGTAATTAAGAAGGTAACTAGTAATTAATCAACACTTAAGTTAAGTTAATGACTATTGTTTGATTAATTAATTTTAAATTGGTATTTAACATGGTTAAGAAGTAATTAATGGTTAATAATTATTTAATTAAGTTAATTAGTTAATTAATTATTATTTAATTAAGTGATTATATAACTAATATTTTAATTAATTAGGGTTTAACTAATAATGATTTGATTTAACCTTAATCAAGATGCATTAGGAAGTTAATTATGGCCTAATTAAGTTCATTAAGTCTAACTAGAGTTTAATTATGATTTAATCTTGATTTAATTTGGATTAATTAAGATATAATTAGGGTTTAAACTGATTTATTTATTTATTTCAATCTTTTCCAAAGGTGATTTTAAATTAAAACGAATGTGTTTTAAACCAATATTCTTCCCAAAGTGAATTGATTCCAATCCAAATGATCTCTTGTATGGACCATTAAGTAGCCGAATGAATTAAAGTAGTGATTCAAAATGTTGACTCGTTTATGGAAAGTAAGTGACTAGTGTTTAGCACGAATGTTGGATATCGGAATTGTGATAAACATAAGGAGGTTAATTTCGGTAAGGGAGTCATGATAACATAAGTATGGAATATGTTTCCATATGTTAATCTCCCACTTCATAGTGAAGTTGTTCGCTATCAATAACTTGACCCTTTTAAATTATCGAATGTTGGTTTGAAGAGACCGGGATCGGTGACAAGCTGTTATCCGAAAACCACTTCAAACCAATGTAAAGTCGATTTGGAAGTATTGAAGTCATGATCAAGATTCAAGACTTGAAGTGCAAGGGCTATTTGCTTCTAACCCTGAGGGTGATTGCAAAAAGGTGTAGTAGAAATAGTACCTTTGGTTCGTTCATCTCCTGAACGACTTGTATGGACGAATGCTGACATTGTGTCAACATTAGAAGGCAATGTTAGCATTCCAAGAGGGAAGTGCTATAAAAAGGTAAAACGTGGCCTCAATCCTCATCAACCGGGAATGACTAAAACATGGGATATGTAGCAGGGCCATGTGGGTCGCACCCATTAGGGTATTGATCATCCCATCTAGAACGAGTGCCTATTCTCATAATTAAGTACCAGAAGGGTTGCTGATCCCAACTAAGGGGACGATCATATTCGTTACTATCCAATAAATGGTAGGCCAGTCCTATATTAGCAGGGGTCGTTAGGTATGACCTTGGTGCATTTTCTAAAGGTGTACTGTGATGGACGGTACCCCAGTAGCCTAGTCATTAGTTGGAATCCATTCTCTAATACGGTTTTGATTGAAAACCTAATATGTCGGAATGTGAGAAGCAAGCATTTCAGCTATATTCTCTATTTACTTTAAACCCTTAGACATTATAATAATATCATCGATTTTATATAGAAGGTGTTTTAGTTATCATAAGGTAAAAACCCATCCTTGTTTATGTACGACATGGTCTTACGAGATACTCTTGTTTCCAAAAGAGTTTTCAAATCAATATTTTATTGTTTGAGTTTACTCACACCAGACCCATGTCTGGCTCGGAGTTTAATTTCTTTTCCCTAAACTCTTAGGTACTCAAATTTTATGAGTAGTCAAGTGATCCAGGTTTCTCTCGAAAGCATGATGGAGGAGCTGGAGCAAGTGGCTTCATGGATAGTTATTAATATTATTAAGTATTCCACTGTGTATGTATGTATGTATGTATGTATGACCTACGTCTTTTGTGGACAAGTAGTTGTAATTGTCCTTGTCTAGAACTTGTATCATTGAACTCTGATGTAATATTTTGGCTTGACTATGTACTATACTACATTATCTGTTATATGTTGTTCCATGCGTGGTAAGATTCTGTGTTTGATTAGTCTTTCTCTTATCTTTATTATTTCTTTAACCCATAATGATTCGTCTTTCGAATGCAAGAAAGGCGGTTCCTTACATTTGGTATCATAGCATTAGGTTAAGTGAACCTCTAGTTATCTTTGGGTTAGGGTCAACTCCGAGAGAGCGTATTTTTAATTTTACTCGTATATATAAATATATATCCCTGATAGGTAGGTCATCTTTGATAGTTTGATTAGTGCTATCCTTTTTGGAATTTATCTCGTTCAAGGTATTCTAAGAAGTATCATGCAATTCCCAGGCAGTAAGAAATGAGCACTAGAGGTAGATGAGGTAGAGGAACTAGCAGCACTACGACCACCAAAGGTCGGATTCAAACTGGAAGGGTTGGAACTGTCGAAGAGCCAACTACAGGGTAGCCAAGGATGAATTTTGCAACTTTATGTAAGGATTACACAAATTTGGGAGGGAAACCGTTTAAGGGAACCGAGTCTATCATAGAAGTTCAAGCTTGGTTGCGCATTTGTGAAAATATTTTCAAAGTTCTAGATCTATCAGATAAGCAGAAGAGATTTTTAGCATCATGGAAATTGCAAGAAGGAGCCGCAGCTTGGTGGGACTCACTCACAGCCAATGTTCTAGAAGAGGAGTTTACTTGGGCTTGTTTTAAGGAAGCATTTGATGATCAGTTCTTGCCTGCAGCTGGTAAGGCTCGAATGTACAGAAATTTCTTGGACTTGAAGTAGGGAGATTCATCTGTGGTAGAATATAATGCAAAGTTCCACGAGCTATCTTGTTTTGGACCAGAATTGATAAACACCCCGCTAAAGAAAAATGAGATGTTCGTTTTGGGAATGAGGGAGAATTTCCATGAGAGGATGACTGCCCATGTTAAGGGTTCATTCGTGGACTTGGTAGACATGACATTAAGGTACGAAGACTTGGACAAGAAGAAGCGTACCCCAGTAGCAACAAATGATAATGCCGGCAGCAACAATTCAAACAAAAGAAAGTTCAACCCGAATTGGAGTAAGCAGGGTAAAGGAAATCTAGGAGGGAATAAGGGGAACAAGTTTAAGGATACCACTTGTTATATCTTTAAGTAGAAGGGTCATATTGCCAAATTCTGTAAAGACTCTGAAACTTCTAAGCAACTAGCATGACTTATCTCTCCAATAGTTTAGAAGACGTTATGCTTCAACTGTCACCAGCCTGGACATATGATAAAGGACTGCCCACTCATGAAGAAGGTGCAACAGGCTAAAGTGTATGCGGTTAAGGACGAGCCATCAACCTCAGGAGATGTGAAGGGAAAGGGCATTCTTGAAGGTACCCTATTAATTAATGGTATTTTTGTTCGAGTTTTGTTTGATATTGGTGCCTCCCACGGTTTTATCTCTTTAGAAGCAATAAAGAAATTTCAATTTATCCCAAATATGGTAGAAAACCCTATTTGCGTATGTAATCCTATAGGAGGTATAACCCATTTGAACCTAGTGTGCGAAGACGTGCCAATTTCCTATCTTTCCCGTCATTTTACTTGTGATCCATATATCTTAGATTTTAAAGGATTTGACCTTATTCTTGGTATGGATTGGTTATCGATGTATGGAGCTATCTTAGACTGTAAAGAAAGAACTGTGACATTAGTGGCAAAATTAGGAGGCATTGTTAAAGTACCTTGTGAGGACCCTGGTATTCATATGTGTAGTTTTCTGTATACCTTGGAAGCATATCAAGAAGGGTTAGGATCCATAGAGGTTGTTAAGAACTTTCGTGATGCATTTGATAAAGTTAGGAATTTACCTCCACTTAGGGAGATAGAATTTCACATTTATGTAGTTCTTGGTGCAAGACCCATAGTCCAACCTAAGAGAAGAAGGGCTCCGAGGGAAAGAGAGGAGTTAGTAGAGCAAACCTAGGACTTATTGGAGAGGGGATTGATTAGACCTAGTCAATCGAGCTAGGGATCGGTAGTAGTCTTCGCGGCTAAGTCGGATGGATCTTTAAGATTGTGTGTGGATTATAGGGAATTGAATAAGCTGACTATTAGAAATAAATATCCCTTGCCCTGTATCAATGACTTATTTGACCAACTTCATGGAGCTACGGTATTTTCCCAAATGGATCTAGCTACCGTATTTCACCAATTAAGGGTTATTGAGGATATTATCCCTTAATTGCCTTTAGGGGCTTAGACTTTTTCTTTAAATGGTTGGTTATGCCTTTTGGGCTGACCAATGCACCTGCATATTTCGTGGATCTTATGAATCGTGTTTTCCGAGAGGTTCTAAATAAGTTTGTGCTTGTTTTTATCGATGACATTTTAATTTACTCCAAATCAAAAGAGGAACATAGATATCACTTGGAAGTAGATTTAGAAACCTTGAGGAGGCATGTTTTGAAAGCAAAGTTTTCTAAATGCCATTTTTGGCAATCGGAGGTAAGATTTTTAGGGCATATTGTATCGGGAGATGGTATCTCAGTTGACCCGATAAAGGTTGAAGCAGTACAGGAATGGAAGTGACCTCGGACTCCTACCGAAGTTTGCAGTTTCTTAGGATTGGAAGGTTACTATAGAAGATTCATTCAGGATTATTCTAAAATCTCCTCACATTTGACTAAGTTAACTAAGAAAGGTGAAAAGTTTGAATGGACTCCAAAATGTGAGGAAGCATTTGGAGAACTGAAGAAGAGACCGACCAGTGTGCCAATTCTTACCGTCCCAAAAGGGAGTAGTGGATTTACGGTTTATACCAATGCGTGTGTTGTGGGATTGGGTGCTATTCTGATGTAGAATAGAAAGGTGATTACGTATGCTAGTGGATAGTTAAAGTCTCATGAAAAGAGTTATGCTACGCATGACTTGGAACTGTTGGCTGTGGTTTTTGCGTTGAATATGTGGAGGCATTATTTGTTAGGTAAATTCTTTCCTTCTTCATGGTTTTCTTCTTTCTTCTTTCTCTATATATTCTAGTAAGTAGGATTTTCTTCTTCTTCAACTAGGTGAAAAAGTCAAGCTCTATACTGTTCATAAGCCCCTAAAGTATCTTTTCACCCAAAAAGACCTGAATCTCAGACATCAAAGATGGTTAGAGTTCTTGGCGGCATACGACTTGGACATTCTTTATACGACGGGAAAAGCTAATGTAGTGGTGGACGCGTTAAGCAGGAATGCATTTTTGTCTCTTTTGGAAGTTACCCAGACTCTTCAGCTAAGGATAATGGAGAACCAAAGGAAGGATAGTGCTATGGAGAAGTTGATTCAAGGAGTCAAGAAAGGTAGATGTACAGATTTTGAGATGGATCACCAAGGTGTTTTAAGAATCAAGGGAAGATTGTGCATTCCGGATATAGATAGATTGAAACGAAGTGTTGTCAGAATGTCACAAATCTAAATTGGGTATTCACCCTGGAGTCCATAAGATGTATAAGGACATGAGTAGAGTCTTTTGGTAGCTAGGAATGAAGAAGGACATCTCCACCTTTATGAGAAGATGTGCGAGTTGCCAACAAATTAAGGGAGATCATCAAAAAATGGCTGGATTACTTTAACCTTTGGAGATCCCTAAGTGGAAATGGGAGATGATATCAATAGATTTCATAGATGGTTTACCCAGTACAAGGAAAGGAAACAAAGGAGTGTGGGTTATTGTGGACCGGTTAACAAAGAGTGCACATTTTATCCCGATCAAGCCAACTAGAACGGCAGCTTCATTGGCAGAAATTTATATGAGGGAAATAGTTCGTCTACATAAAGTTCCAATAAGCATAGTAGGTGATCGAGATCCTATCTTCCCAAGCCAATTATGGGGAGCTCTACAAACAGCTTTGGGAATGAAGTTAAGTCTAAGTACTGCCTACCATCCTCAAACCGATGGCCAGACTGAAAGAGTTAATCGCATTTTGGAAGATATGCTGAGAGCATGTATTCTTGATTTTGGAGGATCATGGGAGGATCATATTCACTTGGTTGAGTTCTTCTATAATAATAGCTATCAAGCTAGCATTGGAATGGCACCTTATGAAGCTCTGTACGAGAGACCATGCAAATCGCCTGTATGTTGGGTAGAATCTGGAGATTGTGTAGTGCAGTCCAGATATGATTCGAGAGGCGATGGAGAAAGTTGAAATGGTTATAAGAAGGATAAAGGAAGCTCGGGATCACCAAAAGAGTTATACTGACAAGAGAAGGAAGGATTTGGAGTTTGAAGTCAGCGATGCTGTGTATGTGAAGATAACTCCCATCAAAGGAGTCATTCGATTTGGAAAAGCGGGGAAGTTGGCACCTAGATACATTGGACCATTCAAGATTATAGAAAGGATTGGGTCACTCGCTTACAGAGTTTAGTTACCCGAAAGGTTGTTAGGATTCCACAATGTGTTCCATGTCTCCCATTTGAGGAAGAGCATGCATGATGCATCTTCAGTGGTAGAAATGTCAGTTCAGGATGACTTGGAAATAGAACCAAACTTGACGGTAGTTAGGCATCCAGTTAGTATTGTGGATCAAGATGAGAAGAAATTGCGCAACAAGGCGGTGCGACTGGTTAAGATTCAGTGGAGCGAGGACTCCCGAGACTGCACTTGGGAAACTGTGGATCACGTAAAGGAAGCTTATCCTGGATGAATGTTAGGATAGTTGTTGCATACGTGTCATGGATGTATTATTGTTTTGGACGCTTGTATATCTTTTGTACGAATTTTATGGTATGAATATATGATTCTTTTTGTGTTAACTCTTTTTAGTAATTTTGAGGACGAAATTCCTTTAAGGGGGGTAGAACGTAACGACCCAAGGTTTGGTCGCTTTAACTAGGCAATTATATATATTTAATATAGTCAATAAATAGATTCTTATTAATAAATAAACTAATTTTAATTAATTAATAATGAGGGGAAAATCGTTTTCAAATTTTGTTTACCAAATTAAATAATTCGTAGAAAAATAGAAAATGTGACCGAAGAAAGTTTTCCGAAATTTCGACCTTTCGACATCGGAAAGTTGTAGGGAATGCTGTTCATCTTTGTGCACCATATATACACATATATAGTACATAATTAACTAAATAATAATACACTTAGGAATAGATTATCTTATGTTAATTATAGTTAACAAGTGATGTGACAATTCATAACTTTAAAAATAATAAACATTATATATAAAGCCATATGACTAAGTGTTTTCATATCCTTATATTTTCATAATTAGAGGTCATTACTCATCATGAGCATAAGGATTTGACTAGAGAAGGAGTGGAGATGTGACAAGAGAGAGGGGTAGGAAGGTGATGTGACTTTTCAAGTATCATGACATATTATGTTAAATCATTAAGGGATAGCTTAGTATTTTTCTCCAAATCTTTTTTCCTATAAATATACATCCACACACACACCTTCTCATTTGCTTTATCCTCTTCAGTTTCTAAAACCTCCTCTCCAAAATATTCATGGCTTCCATAGTTTGCAAAAGTTAAGAAAAAATCAAGTTTTTCCACTTTAAAACACATTTTCCTTAGCTAAAACCCTTCTCTACCACCTTACACCCCTCCTCCATCAAGAAACTACCCACATTCCTACCCTACACTCCCAGGCCAAGCCAATAGACCATCAGGCCGAGCCCATTGTAGCCAAAAACCCAAGAAAGCAACTTCATTTCTGAGCTCTAGGGTCATTAGCAAGGTCTAGTGAAAGTTAGAGTTGAATCCGTTAAATTTTGATAAGTAAACTACCTTATTTTGGAAAAGATTTTTTCTTTATTATTAAGTCATTATTATAATGATAATATAGTGTAGAATTTAAATGGTAACCATGTGGTTTGATTATGATTTGGATGGTTTGTTATAGCTTGATTTTGTTCTGGAAATCGATGTTGTATTATAAAGTTAGTAAGCATGTATATATGGATGTATACTTGCAACCTATGATGAAGATGGTTTGTGTTAGTAATGTGTTGACTGTAAAACATGAGCTATAGCATGAGTTTTGTAAACAAAGTTAGCTACTGTGTGTAATTGCGATGAATTTGAGATCCGGTTGGAATCGAAGTTGTTTTTCGATGTTTAAAATTTTGAAACGGATTAAAGTTCGTAGCTTTAGTTTTAATAGTTTTTTCTTTTAAATTTTCTAAAGAATGTTTCAAACCATGAAAAAAAGTAAGGGGTTATGAAGTGGTTTTCTAAGATATGCTAGAGCGAACTATGCCCATAGCGGTAATCGCTATGGATGTAGTTTGACGAATTTTATCGATTTTAGTTTCAAGTAGTTTTAACTTGAATTTATTTTGTAAAAGTTTTCAAAAGAAACTTAATTAGTAATAAAAAAGTAATTAAGTTTTGTAATTTAATTATTTAATTAATTATTTAATTAATTAGTTAAATAAAAAGGTAGTTAGCCTTAATTAGTAATTAAGAAGGTAATTAACAATTAATCAACACTTAAGTTAAGTTAATGACTATTGTTTGATTAATTAAGTTTTAATTGGTATTTAACATGGTTAAGAAGTAATTAATGGTTAATAATTATTTAATTAAGTGAATATGTACCTAATATTTTAATTAATTAGGGTTTAACTAATAATGATTTGATTTAACCTTAATCAAGATGCATTAGGAAGTTAATTACGGCCTAACTAAGTCATTAAATCTAACTAGAGTTTAATTATGATAAAATCTTGATTTAATTTGGATTAATTAAGACTTAATTAAGGTTTAAACTTATTTATTTATTTAAATCTTTTCCAAAAGTGATTTTAAATTAAACCGAATGTGTTTTAAACCAATATTCTTCTCAAGGTGAATTGATTCCAAACCAAGTGATCTCTTGTGTGGACCATTAAGTAGCAAAATGAATAAAGTAGTGATTGAAAATGTTGACTTGTTTATGGAAAGTAAGTGACTTGTGTTTAGCATGAATGTTGGTTATCATAATTGTGATAAACATAAGGAGGTTAATTTCGGTAAGCGGGTCATGATAACCTAAGTATGGAATATGTTTCCATATATTAATCTCCCACCTGATAGTGAAGTTGTCCACTATCAATAACTTGACCCTTTTAAATTATCGAATGTTGGTTTGAAGAGACTGGGATCAGATGCCAAGCTGTTATCAGATGACAAGCTGTTATCCGATAACCACTTCAAACCAACGTAATGTGGAATTGGAAGTATTGAAGTCATGATAAAGATTCAAGACTTGAAGTGCAAGGGCTATTTGCTTCTAACCCTGAGGGTTATTCCAAAATGGGTGTAGTGGAAATAGTACCTTTAGTTCGTTCATCTCCTGAACGATTTGTATGGACGAATGTTGACATTGTGCCAACATTAGAAGGCAATGTTAGCATTCCAAGAGGGAAGTGCTATTGAAAGGTAAAACGTGGCCTCAAGCCTCATCAACCGGGAATGACTAAAACATGGGATATGCAGCAGGGCCATATGGGTCGCACCCATTAGGGTATTGATCATCCCATCTAGTACGAATCCCTATTCTCGTAATTAAGTCCTAGAATGGTTGCTAATCCCAACCAAGAGGATGATCATATTTAGTACTATCCAGTAAGGGGTAGGTCAGTCCTATCTTAGCAAGGGTCATTAGGTACGACCTCGGTAATTTTCTAGAGATGTAATCAAGGTTTTAAATCTCGCTCATCTCGGCCGAGATCTCGGGCGAGATCTCGTTTTCAAGCCTGGGCGATTCGAAACAACTAATTTCGTTTGAATCTTGTCTGACCTAAATCTCGGACGAGATTTCAGTATCTCGTCCGGTATCTCGGACGAGATTTAACAGCGAGATATCGGCCGAATTTTTGAATTTTGGAAAAAATCAACTCTTTTTCTGTATTGGGCTAGCTCATCCTTTACCTTAATTTAAGCCTTCTTAATTGTACTTTTTTTAACCCTTATTTCTTATATAAATCTCATTTAATCTTCGACTCTTATTTTACGGCAGTGACAAGTGTAAGAAGATAAAATCTACATCGATTATGGTAAGTATTTCACTTTATGATTTTCATTTAGGTTTCTGATCCAAATTAATTTACATCCGATTTCATTTGTCTTTTTTCGACACTTTCTGGAGTTTTTTTCCTAACCCTATTTTTTTGCGACTATAAATTTTGGGCTTCACTTATTTAACTTTATGTTCTAAATGGATACCCAATTTGATTTCATTTAGTCTTTGCTGCTATAATTTTTTTCCTCAAGGCTTATTTTTAAGCAATAAAGGAATTCTCTTTCATCTATTAATTTCATTTGATGATTACATGTTCATTCGTACATCATTTTTTTGCTTTTCTTATAATATTACTAAATGTTTGAAATTGTTTGTACTATGTATGCTATTTTCTACATTTGTTTGAAATATCTATGCTATTAGTTGCTTAATGAGATTTTGTTTGCTAATAATTAAATACTATAATCAGACATAGAATATCTTAATTCTACTTGTAGACTTTTGTATTTGAAGTTATAAAATTAAGATTTCCCTTGCAGCACTATAAATCATAAAAGGTAGAAATGAGACATTATATTGTGTAGGAAAGTTAAGTGAATGATCAAACAAAGTAAAGGTGCATATGTTATGGTTTGTTTCTTGTCTACTTTATCTCATATGATATTATATTGAACATTATTCATGAAATCTAGTTATTTGTTTATTTTACATTATACAAGTGATATTTTTCCATACTAAATTACTAATGATAAGCGTGTGATATATTCAAGGTAAGTGCATAGTGTTTTCCTTAAGGTAGTGACTAGTATTATAAATTTAGGTGTATGAAAACTAATTTTCGACATGACATATACTCCGAGATAACTCCGAAATGAATTTTAGAAACCGAGATGTAAATCCAAGATGGACGACCGAGATGCACTCATCTCGTTCGAGATCTCACCCGATACGAGATAAGCTATCTAAATTCTTCGAGATGAGACGTGACTGAAATCCAAGATTTAAAACCTTGGATGTAATGTAACGAGCGGTACCCCAGTAGCCTAGTCATTAGTTGGAATCCATTCCCCAATACGAGCTTTACGGTTTTGATTGAAAACCTAATATGTTGGAATGTGAGATGCAAGCATTTCAACTATGTTCTCTATTTACTTTAAACCCTTAGACATTATAATAATATCATCGATTTTATATAGAAGGTGTTTTAGTTATCGTAAGGTAAAAACCCGTTCGTGTTTATGTGCGACGTGGTCTTACGAGATACTCTTGTTTCCAAAAGAGTTTTCAAATAAATATTTTATTGTTTGAGTTTACTCACACTAGACCCATGTCTGGCCTGGAGTTTATTTTCTTTTCCCTAAACTCTTGGGTACTCAATTTTTATGAGTAGTCAAGTGATCCAGGTTTCTCTTGAAAGCATGATGGAGGAGATGGAGTAGGTGGCTTCATGGATAGTTATTAATATTATTAAGTATTCCGCTGTGCATGTATGTGTGTATGGCCTATGTCTTTTGTGGACAAGCAGTTGTAATTGTCCTAGTCTAGAACTTGTATCATTGAACTCTGATGTAATATTTTGGCCTGACTGTGTAATATACTACATTATCTATTATATGTTGTTCCATGCGTGGTAGGATTTTGTATTTGAGTAGTCTTTGTCTTATCTTTCTTATTTCTTTAACCCATAATGATTCGCCTTTCGAATGCAAGAAAGGCGGTTCGTTATAACTGGTCCCTTATCTTAGATAAAATCCACAACCATCTACGTGAAAAACGGTTGAGACAGGCAGCAATGATGGTCACTCCGGTCAAATCCCAAAGTCTCATCACAGCCGTCGTTTTAATACCAAACTATTTATCACTGCACTGCCCAACACTACACTACACCACACTGGTTTACAATTTTCATAAGGGGAATAGGTTTATTTTCTCTAACAATGACTATCTGCTAAGTTTGATATATATGGATTCCAGACGCTCGATGCGTTTTGCTGCTACAGGCACTGAAAAAACTTCTTCTTATGATAATCCCGACTCTGAGTCAAGCTCTGTAACAAAATCCGCTCGAAATTCTCTAGGCCATCAATCTGAGTAGCTCAAAAGTTCTCAACAGGTGCCAGAAATTCCTTCTAACTTCGAAGCAGAAATCGAGCCAACTCTTGGAACTTTAGAAGATGCCATATTTTTAAATGATCCGGAGGATTCCGTGGCTTCAAGAGTCGATGAGGCCTCTTTCCGCAAATTTTCCATTAAACAAGGGATTTCATATAAGGATGTGCAAGTCCCGTCTCATAACGGTAGTGCTCACTTACCCCTAGAGGGGTATACTACATGCAACAAGTTTATGTGCTAGGAAGGTTGCATTCCGCCTTTCATTCCACTTGTTCGGAAAATATTACATTATTTAAGATTGGCGCTGGCTTAGCTGCATCCGAACAGCTATGCATTTCTGCACTACACATATATGATAATCTTCGAATTCTTATATCATGAGTCGACTCCAAAAGACATCTGATTCATTTATAATCCCAAGCGGTGAAAGTGACGCCTCTCATACACTTTCCTTGAGTCAGTCACTAACTGCCAGGTCGTAACTAGTGCTTGGAACAAACTAAGCACTTTTAAGAATGAATGGTTCTATGTGCGCTGCCCACCAAGTTTTGTAGGAAGGTGGCTAGAAGGACGTAAGTGTCGCTTCAAAATTAACTTTAAGTGCCTTTATTTAAGTTGTATCCTAAACTAAGCAGTTTTTTATTGAACATTGTAGGTAGCCATCCACGTCCCACCGACGACATGTACTCGAAGGTGGTTTCAGCGCTCAAAAACATACTGGTGGCAGATAGGGACATCGAATCTCTTCTTACCGGCGAGCTCCTTTTTATCTTCCGCTTACTAGAAGAGGGTCACGATATTGGGTTACGAAGGAACACTGAGGGTGAGGTGGTAGAAAGAAGAGGTGCCATTGGGCAGGGAGGTGCGAGTTGATCTCGTCGTGCCCCCAGTTGAAGGGGCTTAGGATGTCATTGAGGAAGGCGAGGTGAGGGGAGATGCTAATGAGCCCCATCATGACAATGTGAGCTCAAGTCATGAGCCAATGGTCGGATCCTCCCAAGACCCACGACTCCTTGCCTTAGAAAAGAGACGAAGAAAAAGGCTCGTTTATAAGCTTTACAGAGGGCAGGTGTCCAAGAAATCCAAGTCAACCTTTGCTTCTACGGATCCATCTACCTCTCTGCCTCCAGAAAATTTATTTAGGGGGCTGTTGGACATCCCAATTCCAAATAATGTTGGGAATTATGATTTCCTCAATTAAAACCTCTGAGGCTCCGAGTCTCCAATTTGATTCGACGTTGATGTTCCTCCAACTAGCATAGGAGAGATTACTCCAACTAACAAAGCTCTCATAACTGGTCCATTGAGGGGACACTAGGACACCCACAATCACGTGCATTGCACCGCACAACACTTATCCATCTTTAACTCCAGTGATTCATATACACTTTCATTTTGTTTGCAGGCTCGATGGGATGCCCTTGCAACTATGATCGCTCGAAGAGATCAGCATACTCTCAGCCATCGTATTTTTGGCCTAGTTGAGGTTCGAACCCTGGTCGAGATATAAAAGGTCATGAAGGAAGAGAAGACCAAGATCGAAGCCATCAATCGAAGGACTTGTTGTCTAGGCATAATTCAAAATCTAAATCTTTTCACCACAATGGTATCGGTCAACACCCCGCTATATATAGCAGTAGTAAATCGCTGCCTCACGCACCCACTTCGACTGCTGCATCTCAACAACATTCGGGTTCTTCTGGCGTCCGTCGATGTTCGGATGCCAGTCTGGTGCAATAGGTCTTTATACTTCGTCTCGCAAGAACGACAAACATGCCCTCTCAACCTCGACCACTTTTGATGCCACCGCTGCAGAGAAGATGGCCGAGCTCAAGGCCACATTTCCTAAGTTGTGACTTGATGAGTTCATGTTCGTTCCTCCTATGCATCTGATTCCTCCATAAGTCAGGGAAAAAGCGCTCACTTATGTTAATGATGTCTACATCCAGCACAACACGATGCTTCTTGTGGCTAAGAGGAATTCTGAAGTGTCGATGGAAAGGAAGCACGAGATCGATCGCTTAACTCTCGAAGCAATTAATGATAAAGACATCATCAAACACTTGGATAAAGAAGTCAATGAGTTGGATACAAAGTTGGTCGATGCTAAGAAAAGAGCCAATGAATCCTTTGAAGCAATTGAGCGTCTGATGAAAGTGCACCAAGATGAACTGGACACTGTCGTTCGTGGTAGTGGCACTCTAGCCCTTGAGAAGGACATCTTGTAGAAGGAGAAGGATATGCTGGAAGAAGACAATGATGCTTTGGCCATCCATATTAAACAACTCGAGGATGAGCTTGAGAAGGAAAAGCGAGAAAACTTAAGGCTCGGCTGGAGTCTCAACGATATTGTGAGGAGACCGTTAAGGCTCGCATGACCAAGATTGAGGCCGATAAACAACTTGTGCAAATAGAGACCCTCAAAGAGGAAGCTAGGGAGGATGGTCAGACAGAAATAAAGGAAGAGTTTGATCTGTTGCTGATATATTACAATGCATGCATCCTCATGAACCATAACCTCCGCTTCCTTTGAGAGGGGTATCCCGAGTCGCTTGTCGAAGCTTAGAACCATATTATTGAGCTGAAGAAGAAATCCCTTAGTAGCGCTGAGGTTGATGATGAGAAACTTTTGTGCGAAATCTTGCACGATTAAGAGCCTGACGAACTAAAGGTTGCTCGGCTTAGTTTACTCCATGACCCGGCAATCACCGAGAAGGGGAAGGAAAGCGACGAAGCCTCTGGGTCTAGCTCTCAAGACCCTCTTACAAATCAAGCAACTAGTGCTCAGTTTCTCATGCCCTTGAAAAGGAGATAGGCTACAATCCAGATCATCCTAAAATCCATAAGTCTTATGGCCTATCTCCAATTCTTAAAGGCGGCACTCCAGCTTTGATCGAAGGCCAATCCAATAAAGTTATATCTCTCACCTCCCCGATGTTTGAGAAGGTTTACATCTTGGGAATGAAGTCACAAGCTCACCTATTGAACTTTGTGAAATTGTAGGTTTGTCTGCATCTGCCCATGCTCCCAATGATGATGTTACCCTTGGACAGCAGGCGCTGACCACGGGGTCCACTACGGCCATTACTATGCAGATGGCTCCTACCGATCAACCTACTGAGACTTCCGGTAAAGATGCTAAAGCCATAAGGGCTCTGAATAAAGAAAAGACTAATGTCCAGTAGAGCCAGGATGAAACAGAGGATGTCGTAGTGACTCATGCCTCCGAACACACTCGTAAACTTAGCATGAAGGAGTGCATTGAAAAGAAGGAACTGGATTAGCAAGTCAAGAAGTAGAGTGTTGAAATGGATTTTACTCCACTCCAACTTATACTGCCGAGTGGTGTCACTCCGGAGGAGGTCGACCCTTCTATATCCCGCAGTGAGACTGCTTCTGCTCCTATCTCTAAAAGCATTTCTCCTAAGGGTGCCAGGGGCAAAAGAGGATCGAAGGGAAGAGGATGAGGCGGTATCTCTAGAGAATCCACCCCGAAGAACACCCTGAAGAAGCCTAAAAAAGATGAGAAATAACCATCAAATCAGCTTAGGTAGTGTGTAGCTAGGTAGTTAGTTAGTTTCTCTTTGTTAGCCGTAGTGGTGCGGGTACAGCCCCCGCTTTTGGCTTTTAGTTTCTAAAATAAACTTTTACTTAGTTTCCAAGCTTCAGTATGTGAATAAAAACTCTTTCATTTTTGTTTAGCTTTTGTACAAACCTTGTTTAATTGCTCGATCTATTACTCTTTCCATTCCATGTACTTGTAATTCATCACTCGTCATTCAATTTGCAATGTCTTTAGGTCGCCCTTTGCTTTGGGTGTCGATTTGACAAATCTATCTCAAGGCCTCCTTTCGGTCATGGCCTTAAGTCGTATCAAATATTAGCCAGTGCCATAGTGTTATGATGTCGTGTTTAGCAGTTAAGCAATTATACTCCTGTCCACAATTTTGGGTTGGCGGAGTTAGTTCATGGATGGTCGGGTTCCATCCATGATGAGTTTATACTCCTCATGTCGGGTTCAGGCCAGAGTTGGAGAATGAATGCTCGAATCGCACTCATTCATTTTGTTTATACTCTTATCTGCACTCTGGGGATCAAAGTTTGTTGATAGGTGGTTTATCACGCCCGTTTGATGTTCATAATCTATTCCACACTCCAGGAACAGAAGTTATTCTGGGAAGCGGTCGAATCACATTTCCTTTGATTAATTCCCTTGCCCCTAAGTCTGGGGAAAAAGTCAAAGAGTGGTCGGTCATGTCATGACCAGTTTTACTTTACATTCTTCCCGTTGAATCAGGAGATGGAGTTAGTTAACAGATGGTAAAGTCACACCCGTTCTCTATTTTATACTTAGCCCGTCGGATTGTAGGTGAGAGTTAATGGATGAACGGTCGAGTCACATTCATTTTATTTAATCCGATTATGGACTTGAGTACTTTGTCACCAAACTCCAGGTACTTTCTGGTCTATATTGGACGTACATAGATGTAAGTCGGTTGCATATCGCAACTATTATACTATGCAAAAAATTCACAGACAATAGAAGAAACTTCAAGTTTTATTGCCAGCAGGAAGAGAGAATGACAGAGTCTGTCTTATTACATGGCTTTAAACTGAAATGCAAAAGTAAATTATAAATGGAATACAACTAAATGAAATAAAACTAAGTGAAATAGCATCGTAAATGCTAGCTATTCCATGCTCTAGGGAGTGTGATGCCATCGACAATCGCTAGCTTGAAAGTTCCATTTCCAAGCTTCTGATTGATGGCATACGGTCCATCCCTACTCGGACACATGTTTGCGAGGCTAGCAAAGATCTGTTTTAGGACAAGATTGCAAATTTCAAAGGTCCTAAGTCGTACTTTAACATTGTAGTACTGGGTGACTTAGTGTCGATATACAGCTGCCCTCAAGTCAGCTTCTTCGCGCTTCTCATCAACCATGTCTAGAGATTCCAAAAGAATATCTCTGTTAGTTCTGGTGTCATAGTAAGTCACTCGATGAGAAGGGACTTCAAGTTCTATGGGAATCATGGCTTCAGAACCATAAGCAAGGGCGAATGGAGTGTGGTCAGTCGTGGACTTGTGGGTGGTTCTGTATGTCCATAATGCTGACGGGAGTTCACCAACCCACTTGCCTCTAGTCTTTTCCAAACGCTTCTTTAGAATGGACCTTATGATTTTATTAGTAGCTTCGATCATCCATTAGCCTGAGGGTGAGCAACTGCCGCAAATCTTTTCTCAATATGATGCCGACGACAGAAGTCTATGAATTCAGCACTATCGAATTGGGTCCCATTGTCAGTTACGATTGCTTAGAGAAGATCAAAACAATAGACAATGTTTCGAACCACAAATTTGATTACTTTCTTTTTTGTGATTGTAGCCAAAGGTTCAACTTCGGCCCATTTAGTGAAGTAATTGACTACTACAATGGTGTACTTCGCACCACCTTTGGAAATTGGCAAGGAACTGATGATTTCAGTACCCCAAGTAGCAAACGGCCATGGAATGACCATCTGAGTGATTTTCATCAGTGGGGCTTTCAGAATCTTTGCAAACATCTGGCACTTGTCGCATAGTTTAGCATAATCAGCTGCATCTCAATTGATAGTTAGCTAGAATAACCATAGCGGAGTATCTTCTTCACCAGAATTTGCCCTCCAGTGTGATTGCCACATTCTCCTTCATGGACTTCTCTTAATACTTGCTTGATTTCATCATCGGTGATACACTGAAGGGGATGGAGAAACCCTTCCTATACATGACTCTTTCTTAAAGGATGCATTGTAAAGCTTTACGAAGGATCTGTCATTTTTCATTCCTCTATTCGGGAAGGATTCCCCTTTGCAAATAGTCTTTAATCAGAGTTATCCATGACTCCTCCTCATGCTTCGTCTCTAAGACCCAATCAATCTAAATATGTTCAATGCTTGGAGCGTTAAATACTTCAATTGGGACCAATCCCATTTGTTGTGCATCCTCGGAACTGACCAGCTTGGCCAGTGAGTCGGTTTTTCTTTCTATTCTCTAGGGATGTGTGTAATTGTGTAATGCTCAATGTCTATTAGTAGTTTCTAGACTCGGTTGAGGTAAGGAGGGAGTTGCAATCTTTTTGTTTGATATTCTCCCATGACTTGGTTTACTACTAACTGGGAATCACAGAAAATTTGCAATTCCTTTACCCTTAGCTCTCCAGCAGTTTAAACCTAGTGATCAAGGCATCATATTCAGCTTCATTATTCATTGTAGAGAAGTCAAGTTTCAGGGCATATCAGGGATTTACAAGTATGACCCCGGCGCTAGAACAACGATCGATGGATGCTCTATCCATGTACATCTTCCATCGGATGGTAGGTTCTCCACTGCTCTTTAGAGAGTTGTCCTATGGAGTGAATTCAACTATGAAATTTTCTAGTGCTTATCCCTGGATGGCCCTTCGAGGAAGAAAAGTGATATCAAACTGGCTTAATTCGATGTTCCATTTAAATAACCTCCCAGACATTTCAGGTAGCTGTAGGACCTGTCATAATGGATGGTCGGTGAACACATTGATGGGATGAGCCTAGAAACAAGGGCGGAGCTTTCTTAATGCAATCAATAGGCAGTACGCGAGCTTCTCCAGTTTTGGATAATTTCTTTCAGCTCCTATCAATCGATTGCTAACATAGTACACTGGCCTCTGGGTCTGATTCTCTTCACGCAATAGTGCGACACTTATGGCATGTGCTGACACTGCCAAATAAATGTACAAGTCTTCATGATCTAGTGGCTTTGACAAGATGGGGGCTCTTTCTAAGTGACTTACCAGAGCTTGGCATGCATTAACACAATCCTGCGTCCATTCAAAGTTTCTCTTCCCTCTCCTAATCAAATCGCAGAAAGGAATGCACTTATTAGTAGCTTTGGAGATAAACCAACATAGGGAGGAGACCATCCCATTAAAGCTCTACACTTGTTTAATTGTCTTTAGTACTTGAATATCTCTGATCATTTGAATCTTCTTGGGATTGGCCTCAATTCCACGAGAGTTGATGATGAAACTCAAGAATTTCCCCGATGCAATGCCGAAAGAGCATTTCAAAGGGTTAATTTTCATTCCGTATTTCTAGAGAACATTGAACATCTCTGCCAAGTCACCAATGTGGTCATTTGATCGCCCTGACTTCACAAGCATATCGTTCACATATACTTCCATTAATCTCCCGATCTGGTCTTTGAACATCCAGTTGACCAGTCTCCGGTAAGTAGCTCCAACATTCTTTAGTCCAAAAGGCATCACAACGTAGCAGTATAATCCTAGGTCAGTAATGAAGCTGGTGTGTTCCTGGTCTAGGACATGCATCGGGATCTGATTGTATCTGAAGTACGCGTCCATGAATGAAAGTAGTTCATGTCCAGCGGTTGAGTCTACAAGTTGATCGATCCTCGGAAGTGGAAAGCTATCTTTCGGGCACGCCTTATTCAGGTCCAAGTAGTCGACACATGTCCGCCACTTTCCATTAGCTTTTCTGACAAGTATAGGATTAGATACCCACTTCGGGTAGAGGGCGTCATGGATAAACCCGATGTTTTTGAGTTTATCCACCTCCTCTTTAAGTGTGGCAGATCTCTCTGGATCCATGTTACGTCATTTTTGTTTCACCAGAACATGCCTTGGGTCGATATTCAATGCATGGCTTGCAATGGTCGACGAGATCCCACACATATCAGAATGGGTCCAAGAGAACACACCAAGATTCACTTGGAGAAAACCAGCTAATTCCTTCATCATCGTTGTACTAAGTTGTGATCCGATCTTCAAAACCCGCGATGGGTTATCGTGGTTGACCGTGCCGTTGACCGTCGGCTCAATGGGTGCAGCCTTGGTATCTTTAGGCTCCTCTTCTTCATCTATCGGATCTATATCTTTATCAAACCGATCATGGTGCCCGAGCCAAGGCTCGAACGCTGATTGCTAAGCTTCGATAGTTTTGATGCAAAGAGACATCTCCATATCCTTTCCTTTTTTTCCTTTCGCTGAGCATCCCTTTACTTAGCAACATAACAAGCACGACCAGTCGCCTAGTCTCCATGAGTAATTCCCACGCCATTCTCTATTGAGAATTTGAGGGTTAGACACCAAGGGGCGAGAGCTGCCCTGAATTCAGCAAGGGTCGGTCGGCCCAAAAATGATTGTACGGAGAGTTCACATCCATCACAACAAATGGCAACACCCGCACTCTAATTCGGCTGCCGTCTCCTAACTCCACCGGTACCTCGACATAGCCTACAACTTCAGTTGCAATACCATTAAAGCCATGAATAAATGCTTTGCATGGTTTCAGATCTTTAGCTTCCAGTAACATCTGGTAGTATGCCTTTTTGGAAATGATATTCACAGAACTTCCACAATCAATCAGAAACTTTCTCACTAACGCAGGGACGATCATAGCCGAGATCACCATTGGGTTGATCGTAAGGGCCTCCACCTTGTTTACATCTCTACTCCAAAATACGATATCATCTGTCATAATCCACCACTTCTTTGATGGAGTACCATCCTCCATGTTCGAGCAACATTCAATGTCAACATGTCAGATAGCATCATGTAAGGCTCCATTTCATTCTAGATTTTTTTGGACGGATGTGGTCCTCCAACAATGGTATCAATAACTAATCTCTCTCCTGCCCGCCGAGGTTCCTTAGCACTGGGTGGGGCTTGTCCTCAATTACGGTGGGATGTCCCCTGTTTGCCATCCTACGGAGCTTTAACAAATTGCCGCAACTATCTTTCTCGAATTAACTTCTCAATAACATCATAGAGATGGTGAAACTCGTCCGTGGTATGTCCAAAACTCTTAAGAAATCTATAGTACTTTCCAGACTGTCTCTGCTTCTCCATTGGTTCCTTCGGAGGTGGTTTCCAATACTACATAGTGTTGCAAGTCCATAGATAAACATTCTCTAGCAACGTATTCAATGGCTTTTATGTATCAAACGATGGGTTCCTCAGCTTCCCTCTCTCAAAATCCCATCATCGGTCGTGGTGTCTATCACTGCTTTTCTTATGCTCATTCGGTTTGTTCTAAACATTGATTTGAACTTTCCTGGAAACTGGACTGTTTCACTGCCACATTACTTTGTACTCCCTTAGTGCTTAGGTCTGCAACATCTCTTTTCCTAGTTTGCTTTTCCTCCTCTTTCCTCGGCAACTGAGCTTCTTTTGCAAAGAAACAGTCCAATGTACAAGGAAGCTTTTCGCAAATTAATCACCAAACTCGTAATTGGGGTCGACATCCTTAGTCAGTGCCATGAGTAATTCATCATCATTCGGATTACTAACTTCTGTAACAGCTGTATTAAACCTTTCCAGAAAATCTTTCAGTGACTCCCCAGTATCTGGACCAAGTTGGACAGTGATATTACATCCTTGGGGCGAGTCGTGTGCATACGGAACTACTCTAGGAACTTTTTCGCTAACTCGTCAAATGAAGAGATTGACCGCGGTGGTAACTTAGTGAACCACATGGTCGCAACATCTTCTAGAAAAATGGGAAAATATCTGCACTTGACTGCATCAGTTGCTCGGGCGGAGTCCATGTACCATTCGTACTTCAAGAGATGCTGCCTAGGATCGGCTTTTCCCGCATAGGCAAGCATTATAGGCATACGGAACCTCTATGGATATTCTGCATGTAGAATGTTGTCGGTGAATGGAGTATGACTTCCGAAGAGTCCCCGATCATCATTGGTCAAGCCTTAACTTCTTTCACTAGCTGTCTCACCATAGCTGTTAAGTCTAGTGTTTGGAGAGTAGGTGCCAGGTGGTAGTCGTATTCTACCTCACATGAGTGACCTGATCCACTCCTCCGGGTAGCGCCATATTACCTTGGCTCATCTTGCTCTTGATCCATTTCCTGAGTAGTAGTTCTATCATCATCACTTAGCTGTGGTTCGACCACATTTGCCTAAGCTCCAGCACCTTGATCGATCGCAGCACCTCTACAGTGAGCTCCTCCACCTACATGCCAACTGCCCCATGATTCGTGGGTTCGGTGCCGATCGGCTACGATCGCCTGATTCTATCTTGATGTTCCAGCTACATATGCATCCATTTTTCAACGTCTGTTTATGTGATAGTCGTCAGATGAGGAGGAGCTCTCTGATCCTAAGTATGGAGTAGGTTCTCTCCTTGTCTTTCCACGTCGATCTTTCAACTGGTTCATCAGGTCGATGTTAGCATGGATTTGTTGGTTGAGCTGTTGATTGCTATCCATCAGTTCCATTATTAGGACTTCAAAGTCTGCTTTAGCGACGTAGTTAGCTGGATTCGGGGGATCGACGACAGTCGGTTGTATGCTTTGATCAACCTGTTAAATGATGGTATCTTCATTGCCTTCAAAAGCATGGGAAGCGGTAATCTTTCCTCTGACCAAGGCTAATAGTTTCCTTTTATATCTTCTTTAAATCTAAGTAGAAATAAAAATTTGTTGGCAGAAATCTGGATCTATCTCATGAATATGGAAATCCACAAGTAGATGATGAGATCCAATCAACGTGAGAATTTTCTCTCAATGAAAGCACTAAAATGTTTACACCCATAAGTTAGCAGAAACACCCAATATATTATCTGTAGAGAAACAAATGAAGAAATCAAAATTAAAACAGAGGAAACAAGCAGAAAACAAGTAAAAAAACAATGACAAACAGATTCATAGTGGTTCGGCACTGAATGCCTACACCACTTTGATGAAATAGCTTTATTAATCATTTGAATTTCTGAGTACAAGAGGGATCGGATCAGAATCCGTGAATACAATGGAGTATAAAGAAAACCACGGCGTAAAGATCCCTAAAATGAACAATGAACTCTGTATTTATAGGGGTAGACGATCGAATATCTTCCTGAAACATCTTCAGTAGAATCTCTAGATGTGGACGAGGTCACTTAGAAAATTTTGAGGCCCAGTTCCCAAAGGGGAGAGATCGGTAGCGATCAGCCTTGGAAGCCATGTGGCGACGTACAATCGGTTGTGTGGGTCCCCCTCCATGCTAGCTTCATGTTTCCAAAGTTGTTTGCATAGTTGCCTATATGTTTTTAGAGATATCAATCGATTCCCGTTGAGTTGAACTATTGGTAGAAATCATTTATTGCTATAGTGACATGATCCGATCCCCTGCCTAGGGGAAGGGATAGGTACCGATCCCTTATCCATAGAAGGTACTAATCCATACTTAGAAGGTTTTGTAGAGTCTATCTCTTGGTTTCCTTGATCGTTACTTCATATTATTGTCTATGCTTGATCTCTGGACTTTATGATCACCACTCTATACTGCTTTCCTTGTCTATCATCGAGTCTAACTTGTCCAATAGTTTGGACATAGTCGGGTTTGTGAGAAATGCGGATTAAGGATCTTAAGGCTAGAATTAACACTAGAGGGAGGGTGAATAGTGTTTTAAGAAATTTGTTAATCTTTTTGAATTTATCTTAATTTGTTAACAATGTATACACTAATCAGACACAGATATGAACACAGAATCAAACACAGATGCAAATATAAAGTAAAAGCAGTAAAGGAAAGAACACACCGGATTTTATACTGGTTCAGAGTTACCCTACATCCAGTCCCGCACAACTAAGTACAGATTTCCTTTCAAACTTCAATTCAACAATTACAACCCTCGGTTTCAAGACTACGAGGTACACCCTCCAGAATAACAATCCTCTGGGTAGAGATACTTGATTTCCGGGGCAACAAGTTCACCCAATTGATTTCCAAGGCTACAATCACACCTTCTCTCGTTCAATTGATTTCCAAGGCTACAATCACACCTTTTCTCGCTCGATTGATTACAAAAAGTCTATAACTCAGATTAGCACTTGGATCTTGTAGAGATAGTGATGGAGAATCACACTAGAAGTAATCAGTATGATTCGATGTTGATTTCGGCAGAGTAATGGTATGATTTTGTATTAAGAAATGTGGAAGAAGAAGAGGAGTGAAAACCAAAAAAAGTGATTGAAAATTCGTTGAAACTGACCCCTATTTATAGAAGAGCAACAGCCATGTCCATTCATGAAGAGTTATGGCGAATAGACACTTCTTTTGAAATTTGAATTTTGAACTCAACTGTCACCATGTCGACATGGTCACCATAGGCATGTCGATATCCCAAAGCAATTTTTGATGTTTTGATTTTCTTTGAAAATAACCTTTATCTTATATTAAAACAATTTTAAACTTTATAAATATACTTGATTATAGATGAAATTCATAAGTAAATATAAAGAACAATATATACATAATTTAACTATAATTTTATATTTAAATCTAAGTATAAATATTTAAAAGTTAAATATATTATTTGAAAAGATAGTTTAAAATCAGGAGTAATTTGACTTTGAAATTAAAGATGTTTTAGGCTAAAATTATTTAAAATCAGGACAGAGAGTTTTGAATCTTTTAAAAAGAAAGTTTTGAAATCATTTTGAAAACAAGATAATTTTGTAAAATCATTTGAATTAAAATTAGTGGATACAAAACAATGTCCCACTAGATTTTCGTAGGTTCCATCCTACTTAGGGTTCCATCCCTTTAACAGGCTCGAAGTGGATTCCATTCCACGAATAAATTGAATATTAAGATGCCAGTGCTTTTCTACGAGTTTTAACAAATATTCCTATATAACTTATCTTGGAAACTTGAACTCTTGAAATTCTTGATACTCATGAGTCTTCTA
Organism: Allium fistulosum; assembly: GCA_030737815.1. Lineage (NCBI taxonomy): Eukaryota > Viridiplantae > Streptophyta > Magnoliopsida > Asparagales > Amaryllidaceae > Allium > Allium fistulosum. The sequence continues at coordinate 1,535,303,247 of CM060902.1, forward strand.
TCTCTATATCTTGAATCTCTATACTGTACAGTCTTCATTCTTGATACCTGCATGGTTAGATCCTGCATATACATATATATCTAAACTTGTAATGTTAGTATTCATATATTTTATAATCTATTCTAAGGTTATTGTCATCAAAACCATCATCTCATCATCTCATGGACTAACCATCTCCCCCTTTTTGATGATGACAACCTTTGTTTATAAAATATCACTTCTATCCTAATAACTCCCCCTAAAACTAACAACTCCCCCTTAATCTATGCCTAACTACCCTATTTTATATTTCTCCTCCTTTGTCATCAACAAAAACTTACTCCCCCTTATTCTTGGACTTCAATACCTGCATTGATAAACTATACAACGGAATATATACTATATAGATTAAGAAATAATGATACTTATGAGCATAATAACTTAATTAAAAACTATATTAATTTCAGTGTATATATATATATATATGTTTCACACATCAAACTTCAAACCAAATAATATCAATCCACACAAAGTATCAAATCAAACCAAATCAAACAAATTAATTCAAACAAATCAAACAAAGAAAAACAATTAAACGTTTCGGGGAACATCTACCCATCCATCTTCTCCAAATATAGGATCTGCTTTAATTGCATCCCAATTCTCATTGTCATTGATGAGGGAGACAGGAGGATGTACTTCATTATCGTCCTTGTGTAGAGAGGAGATCATCCATCGTATTGCATCGAAATGCTTTTCTTGCTCCTTGATCATCTGCATTTGACTCAACTTTAAGTGACGCTGGTTTCGTAGAATAAAAGAGAGAAGATTCTTGAATGAATTGAGTGTTTCTTCAAGATTTTCAGATAGATTGTGAATAGGATTGGCCATAATTGAATTAGAGAAAGAAAAGAAGGATAAGATAATGAGAAATAAATTTCAGTGAAGATTTCTGGAAGAAAAAGGTATATATAGGTGTAGAAATTCGTTTGAAATGAATAGACATTTGGTAGTTATTCATATTTCAAATTCAAAATCAATAGTCACTTCTGACCAGTATATGTCGACATGGTCTACAAGGGGATGTCGACATGGGTTAGTGAAAATTTATGACAATTTTGATTTTGTGAATAATTGTGTATATATATAAATTTATATAATATACTAACATTTATTCAGGAGATAAGATAAGCTAGATATCAGAAAGGAAATTCAATTTCATTACGATAATACAAAGATTAAGCATTATGAACTACACGAACATTCGAAAGAAAAACAAACTAAGACAAATATAATAAGATACTAAAAGATAAAACTAGTTAGAAGATGAAGATGATGAAGATAGTCCAAGTTTCTTGCTAACTTTTGAAAAGAACTTGTTCATCTTCGAAGAAATGTTATCCAACTTCTTACTAACAGATCGTTTTAAAATCCGTTAATTCTCCACAATTATCTTTTGGTTTTTGAGAAGGGTTTTGTTGGAAGGATTAGATGGATACTCAATACTTTCTAGAGATATTTCACCTTCTTCTTCTTCTATTTCCATTTCATCCCTTTCTTCTTCTTCTTCTTCTTCCATTTCCTCATGAGCCAAACGCTCTTTCTTTTCGGTAAGGGTTTCATAAGGTTGAAAAAATATGGGATTTTCATGAGAGAAATGTTTGAGATATTAAAAACTTTCCTTGAAATAAATTCTTCTCCTTTGAAATTTACTCCAAAATAGTTAAAAATCCGAGTAAGGTAAATTCCATGATATAAAGTGTTTTCTCCCATTTCAAAATTTTTAGGATGAAGTTCATCCAAAATAACCTGCGTCCAATTGATATCATAATTTCCGAAAATAGCAAAAAGTGCTTTGCACACTTTTGAAGTAGGATTGTTAAAATTTCCCGATCTTGGGGTCAAAGTATGTTGTAAAAGAAGATTGACAATTCTTGCTTTAGGACGAAAGTTTCGATTCTTAAATTCAAAGTTTTCATCTCCTTCAAAAATATGATGAAATGTCTCACGATCATGTTCATTGATTTGAAAACTAGAAAGATCCATTCCCGTGCTTTTGCAATTGAGAATGGTACCCAAAAGGTCACAATTCAAAACAATTTGAGTGCCTTTGACATTACTCCAAATTTCATTTTCATTTCCAATATAAAAACCACGGTTTAAATTAGCATAGAAGATTTTGACAAGATTAGGATAGCAAACAAAATCATTTTGAGACGAGTCAATAAGACTTAAAACACCATTGTTTGCAAAAAGAGAATCAATTTCATAAGAAAAAAAATCATGAAAAATAGCAAATTTTCAGGGATGGACTTTGGCATAATTAGCATAATTGATGTATGCTTTAATTGCCTCCGGATCATTGAGTAATTGCTCTTTGATTTTTCTGGAAATTATCATGGTTGAGGGGTTGCTTGAAGAAGCCATTAGAGTAGAGAGTAGAGAGCTTGAAGATATGAAGAGAGAGTTTGAATTTGAAAATGAAAGTGAAAAGATATGATAAAAGATAGTGAATAAATAGACTTTCAAAGGACATATTCTCTGGTCAAAAGGTATCTTTTCAGAGAAATAAATGAAGTGAAAAGGTGGAGGGAAATTCAAACATTTGAATTCAAAATTTGAAATTAAAATTCAGGTAGGCATGTCGACATCATGGTAGGGGCCATGTCGACATGTGGCTTTGAATTTTCATGACATGATTTTCCTAAGTTATCTAATATACATATATATATAAATATTATTATTAATGTCTATATTTCTGAAATATTATTATATATTTCAGAATGTGTTAAAAATAATAATAAAATAATAGTAAAAAATAGAAAATAAATTTTAAAATTCAAACAACATATCAATTCAAAATAAATCAATTCAAGCAATTCAAAAATAATCAATCAATCAATCAATTCAAGCATGCAATTTCAGCCAATGTATTGTAAACGTGTACCTTTTTCAGAGTCCGTGTCTTTGGTTTCGACTAAATCGAGAATTCCTGTGAAACACATATTTGAATTATCTTTCTTCTGTTCATCGTCGCTGGAGGATGAGTCAGAGTCATCTAGAGTAGCAGTGAATGCACGTTTCCGTTTCTTTGCAGAATCATTGTTTGTAGGAGAGTTTTGCTTATCTGGATGCGGACAGTCTCTTTTGATATGACCTGGTTCGTCACAATTGAAGCATTTGATAAAGTTTGGTACTGTGGTCTGATTACCGGAATTCTTAAAGTTGTTTCTCTTGAGATTATTCATCTTTCTGTATTTTAGAAATTTCCGAAAATTCCTGGTCATAAATGTTGTCTCTTCATCATTATCACTATTTGAATCTGATCCATCGGTTAATGCATTGAATGCCATTGATTTCTTTTCAGATGCTTTGCTTTCTCTTCTCCCGATCATTTGAACTTCAAACGCTTTAGATTTCCAATCAATTCTTCTATCTTTAAAGTAGTGATGTCATTTGCCTCTTCAATTGCAAGTGTCTTTTGATCCCATTCTAGAGTGAGAGAATTCAAAAAATTTCTGAATTGATCTTCTTCCGAAAATTCCTTTCCCAAAGATATTAAAGAATGCACAATACTTGAAATCGACTATACATATCTGAAATAGACTCATTAGTACTCATTTTAAATAACTGAAACTGATTTGTGAGCATGGAAATTTTGGTATGTTTAACTTTGCTTGTTCCTTCGTGAGTTACTTGCAAAGTTTTCCAGATTTCATATGCAGACTTACAAACTGACACTCTATTAAATTCATTTCTTTCAAGTGAACAAAACAGAATATTCATCGCTTTAGAATTATTTTGTGCAACAGTCTTTTGCTCAGTGGTCCACTGTGCAAAATTAGTTGTGGGTTCAGAATATTCAGTTTGTGTGATATTCCAAGTATCTAATCCTACAGATTGTAAATATATTTTCATCCTACATGCCCAATATGCATAGTTACTGCCATTAAAAAGTGGTGGTCTGGCAGTAGACTGACCTTCTACAAATGAACTAGTGTTGGTAGAAATAGCAGTACTAGTGTTAGTAGCCATTTTAAAACTTTTCAAAATTCAGATTATGAAACTTTTGAAAACAAAGCTCCGATACCAAATGTGAGAAATGCGGATTAAGGATCTTAAGGCTAGAATTAACACTAGAGGGGGGTGAATAGTGTTTTAAGAAATTTGTTAATATTTTTGAGTTTATCTTAATTTGTTAACAATGTATACACTAATCAGACACAGATATGAACACAGAATCAAACACAGATGCAAATATAAAGTAAAAGCAGTAAAGGCAAGAACACATCGGATTTTATACTGGTTCGGAGTTACCCTACATCCAGTCCCGCACAACTAAGTACGGATTTCCTTTCAAACTTCAATTCAACAATTAAAACCCTCGGTTTCAAGGCTACGAGGTACACCCTCCAGAATAACAATCCTCTGGGTAGAGATACTTGATTTCCGGGGCAACAAGTTCCCCCAATTGATTTCCAAGGCTACAATCACACCTTCTCTCGCTCAATTGATTTCCAAGGCTACAATCACACCTTTTCTCGCTCGATTGATTACAAAAAGTCTATAACTCAGATTAGCACTTGGATCTTGTAGAGATAGTGATGGAGAATCACACTAGAAGTAATCGAGTATGTTTCGATATTGATTTCGGCAGAGTAATGGTACGATTTTGTATTAAGAAATGTGGAAGAAGAAGAGGAGTGAAAACCAGAAAAAAGTGATTGAAAATTCGTTGAAACTAACCCCTATTTATAGAAGAGCAACAACCATGTCCATTCATGAAGAGTTATGGCGAATAGACACTTCTTTTGAAATTTGAATTTTGAACTCAACTGTCACCATGTCGACATGGTCACCATAGGCATGTCGACATCCCAAAGCAATTTTTGATGTTTTGATTTTCTTTGAAAATAACCTTTATCTTATATTAAAACTATTTTAAACTTTATAAATATACTTGATTATAGATGAAATTCATAAGTAAATATAAAGAACAATATATACATAATTTAACTATAATTTTATATTTAAATTTAAGTATAAATATTTAAAAGTTAAATTTATTATTTGAAAAGATAGTTTAAAATCAGGAGTAATTTGACTTTGAAATTAAAGATGTTTTTGAGGCTAAAATTATTTAAAATCAGGACAGAGAGTTTTGAATCTTTTAAAAAGAAAGTTTTGAAATCATTTTGAAAACAAGATAATTTTGTAAAATCATTTGAATTAAAATTAGTGGATACAAAACAATGTCCCACTAGATTTTCGTAGGTTCCATCCTACTTAGGGTTCCATCCCTTTAACAGGCTCGAAGTGGATTCCATTCCACGAATAAATTGGATATTAAGATGCCAGTGCTTTTCTACGAGGTTTAACAAATATTCCTATATAACTTATCTTGGAAACTTGAACTCTTGAAATTCTTGATACTCATGAGTCTTCTATCTCTATATATTGAATCTCTATACTGTACAGTCTTCATTCTTGATACCTGCATGGTTAGATCCTGCATATACATATATATCTAAACTTGTAATGTTAGTATTCATATATTTTATAATCTATTCTAAGCTTATTGTCATCAAAACCATCATCTCATCATCTCATGGACTAACAGGGTCAAAAGGCCAGATAACAATATATATATATAATTATGTTTCACATTTTATAAAATAATATTATTACAAAATATATGCTCGAAAAAATAAATTAAAAACAATTTTTTTATTATATAAAAATATTTTAAATATAGGCCGATAATCAATAACTAATTAAACATTATTTTTAAATCAAAAAATTATGAAATAAATTTTCTAAGTACAAATATCATTTTGGAATTTACTGGGAACTTAAATTTCAATATTATGTTTCAAAATAATTTTAGATTAATATTTTAAATGAAATACATATGAAATTAATTAATAATAATGTTTAAAATGAAAAAGGAAAATTTATTTTTGAGTTATGCGAAAGACATGGTAAATATATTTTTTTATTAAAAAAATATTTTGTGTATTTACAAGTATTAATTTATAGTTTTAATATTTTATTATAAATTTATAAACAAGTAATTAATATACACACACATATATATATAATTATTTACATATGTATATATAATATTTTCGGTTTTTCTACAAAATTAATTAATTATTTTATTTGATATATTTACAATCAATTTAAATATATTCACATAATATATATTTATATACTTTAATGTTAATATTTCATAATTATGTTTATAAATATATCTATTTATTTATCTATATTTATATTATATATATATATATAATATTATAAAATTAAATAAACATACATTTAGACAATATATTTGCATATCAGATAAGCTTAACATGCCCGTTGTGATGTAAATCCCAACATTTATACATAGACATGTTATACCTTGCATAGATTAATATGTTACACATGCACACACACATATATATCTATATGGTACACGTATATATATAACATAAATTAAATAATACTATATCATTCTATAAATTTAAAGATTTTAGTTAAATAAAATTTAGAAATGTTCTAAATAAATTAGACTTCATAGGCCCAACAAAGATCTAGTATGGTAAAAAAAAGTTAAAATTCACCCATAACTTCCGCTATAGGCTGGCCAGTTCCAACAATAGTAATAGAAAACTAAGATGAATCTAATGATGAGTATGTAAGAGCAGCTGGCGGCAGTAGTTCAACTTTGATAATGAAATGAATCTCATAGATGAAGGAAGAGCAAAAGAGATCAATCATCTTCTGAGTCTAGTGAAGAAAGCTTGTCTTCAACTAAAAAAATAGAAGATTAGAAAAACAATTAATGTAAATAGGGGCTGGGACAATAGAGAATAAAGTTATGAAAGATGGAGTCAGTCAGCTAACTTCAAAACCAACCGGTGCCGAGAGGTCTAGAGCGGTCGGCATAGAGAGATCTGTTGACATGTCAATTCTATCTGATAGCGAAGAGGACTTGTAGAATGATGATGCTGATAAAGAACGAGCTATTGGTACCCAGTTTGGTGGTGTTCGGATTAACAATGCAGAACTAGCTGAGAGGGGATGGAGTTCGACAAGTTATAGATAAGGGTCAGAATGAGTGGTTTCTTCAGAGAAGAGGAACTTGTATATCATGCAACCAACCAAGACCATCTATGGAGTCAAACACTTGATGGTTTTCAGGATGATCGTTGTCCAGCCACCCAAGGCAGTAAGGAGTACATTGGTGATATGATTAAAAGGTTGCTGAGTCAAAGTAAGTGAAAATATGATGACGAGTGGGGTTTATCGGCAGGCAGGACCACATTCGTAATAAAGGTGTTTCTCTTTTTGTTGTATATTTGTTATAATGTGTTATAAATAATTAAATATTTAATTAAATAATATTTAATACAAAATTCATAAAGGGTGTGTTTGTAATTACAAATAGTTGTAATCGTGGGTATTGTATCACAATATAATAAACATAGCATTTTAAATATTCCTTGTGAAGATGCATCGAGGCTAGATATCAATGTATCGGTTAAGACTAGAGTACATAATGCTTTCCAATTGTTGGGAAGTGTATTAATCATCACTATAGGGAGCACCTAGGGGTGACGTACTAATAGTTATCTAATAACTATGGACTAACTCACTCGATAGTTTTTTGTTGGTTAATATAATTAAGGTCAAAAAGAAAATATCGATGTGACTAATTTACAGAGTTTCTCGACTTGAGAATACAGTTGATCATTAATGTGAAAGATTCGTTTTGATTATAGTGAAATCATGGCAGGATGTCTATTAAGTAACTATAGTTGGGTCAAGTAGAAGTATTGGAAGTGAAACACTACTCAAGGGAGGACTCGTCTCCTTAGTTGTATGAGGTTAGTATCACGGTCAACTCAAGTCAACTCAAAGTCAAGATCTCTGGTCGAAGTAGTTTGATTAATAATAATTGTTATTATTGAACAAGGACTTTGTGTTTGGAATGTAGAGTTGAATATGGATGAAACTGGAGTTTTGATCATTACCAAATTCCATAAGTCTAAAGTGATATAGTTTTGACGAAGAGAATTGGTGCAAATAGTAGTCACAACCGTACAACGCTTAACAAAGTATAGTTGGATTTTACCGAAATCAAGTTAGTGATAAATTTGGCCAAAATGTCATATCACCTACTAAATGATGTGTGAACATTAATATTCGAATAGTTCGATTTTAATCACTGACCAAATTTACACCTAACGGGTTACACAACCGAAATGATGAATACTGCTTTGACTAAACAATTTAATTAATTTATAATTGTTATAAATTAACTAAATTAATTAATATTTATAAAATTTTAATTACAAAATTTTAATTTGATTCGATGAACAAATATTATTAAATATACCAATAATAGTTATAAGTATATTTATCGATATACGATGTCGATACGCATTAAATTGGATTTAATTGCAAAATATTTTATTCGGTCTTTAATTCGGTTTAAAACCTATATAGGGTCTTGTTAGTTCGACTCTAATAGGGCATGATAGGCAGCCTATGATGGGATCTTGGTAGACTAGGTTGTAAGCGAAGATATAGGTAAAGATTCATATCCTAACTTTCTCCTTTTCTTCCTATATATAAACATCTCAACCCACACCTATTTCATACTTTTTGAGCCTCCCTACATGTCCATTTCGGGCCAAATCATATCTCCCCCATCCTTTATCATTTCAAATTCAAATCAAGGTAAAAATCAACTCTATTCCATAGCAATGGTCATAGATTCAAAGACTAGCACTCTGTTGGATTGGAAATCAGTTTAAGGAGAAAATCTCATTATTTCAAGGTTTACTTACAAGCATTGGATGTGTGGTATATTCCTAACTAATTTATGAATATTAATATTTATAAATAATGTCTATATCATATATATTATACTATTAGTTAGGTGATGATTCCAATGTGTTTGTACCAAAATGTGGCACAAACACCCAATAGAATAAAGTAGAGTATAAAGTGAAGAAATATAAATGGAAAATGAAGTAAAAACGAGACACATAAAGTTTATAGTGGTTCGGCCAACTGATGCCTACCTCCACTTACCATTTCTATTGATTGTACTACTGCTTACAAGTAGTATTCTTATGGATTGGTATGGATCCTCGGGGTTACAAGAGAATTATGGAAAAACTTGTAAAGAAGCCAAAATGTTCCTTTCAAATCAGCCCTTGACCCTCTATTTATAGCTGTGGGTCACCTGAAAACTTTCCTTCATGATCTCTCCCACGTTCTCTACATCCAGGAGCGGTTCCACTCAAGAAAACGTGGCCATGTTAGCAAACAGCTACGAATCGGTACCGATCCTTAAGCATGGATCGGTACGAATCTATAAGATCCGCTCATGGATCAATTCTAATGCTTTGTGTGATGGTGACTTGTTGTTAGCTTCGTGATAAATGCGAAAGCTTTGCTAGAGGCTTGTTTCTAGATTGATAAGATGGATTGGAGGTGGAATGAAGTTCCCGACTTTAAGTACTCAAGGAAATCGATTGAGAATTACATACGATCGAGTCTTTGAAGCTTGGAATAGCTTGCTTACATCAACACTTGAGAATAAAGGAGGTATGAGGTGATATGGAGGTGATTTTATGGATCAATACTGATCCATAAGGAAGGATCTGTACCGATCCATCATTTGGATGGATTTTGCTTTGAGGATCTTTGAGATGGCTTGTGCTTGCCTTATGACTTTGATTGTGCTTGGTTTCTAGGCTTGTTTGCTATCACTTTAGGCTCTCTGCCTCGATAAATTTCAAGTCTAACTGGTCAGATTCATCCAAATACGACTTGGTCAAAAGGCTGGATAACACTTGCCCTCTAAAGTACATCTTATTTCAAACACGATCTACTTTGAATCAAAGAAAGTCAGGATTACCATAGCGAACTCCAATCTATACTTCGAATAGTTGTCATACTTTCTTCGAACCATTTCGATGAAGTGTAGTGTCTTTGGTCATTCATTGTGATGCTTTGCTAGTACCTGACACTATAAAGCTAGAATGTGCTCTTATAATTCATTATTCTAAATTTATTAACTCCAGGCAGAATCCATCCCTGAATTTTTTAGGTTCAAATTTTTATCCCAGTTGTTGAGGGTTGAGTTTGTAAGTGTGCACACACTTTGATGCTCTAGCATACCTCAATTTCATGCAAATCTACATTCTTGTGAAGTCAGAAGCATGCATGCACATACACGTGCACATTTTTCTCCATTTCATGGTTCGGTATCGATCCATGGCTATGGATGGATACCGATCCATCACTTCGAACTTTTAGCCTATTTTGTAGGCTAAATTGTTGGGTTTCAGTCTATAAGACCCGATCCATGCCTTTGTCACTTTACTTTTCAACCTTCGAGAAGTCAAGACATTAGCGGCCATTAAAATCCCTTGGCCTCGAACTGAGAACCACGACACCGCCATTTTCTCTCGACCATTGCCGCTACCAATCGCCGCTTGATCCGGCACCTACATCGCCAATTGATCTATTAGTTTCGATACCGATCCATTTTCAAAGGCCGACCCAACCACTTGAATCCATCAACATTTTTGAAATTGGCTACTTTAGGTAGGTGGCGGCACTAGTGATCGTCCTGAGTGAACTTCATGACATCGGTCGTGCTTGAGATTTTGGATGGAAGAAAGAGGAGATTAATGGGATTTTTATCAAGGCAATGGATCATCATCAATCCAACACTTGGTGAGATCCCACTATGATGCACTTGAGACGAGCTTGTGAGAAGAAAAAGGTTTTGGTTCTATCAAACTACATTTTCCAATTTCCATCGTATTTCTAATGCATGGTTGATGATGCAAAGTTCGTTAGCGATAGTCAGTGATGACAGCCACTTCGGATAATGTAACAGCCCTGGTTTGGAGATTACCTTTCAATATTGAATTATAATGATAATTATAATTTAATATTATAAATTAAATTAAAATTGGAGAAATTAAATTGTTTATTTGGAATAAACAATGGATTTTGGAATTTGGAGTGATAATAAATGGATTATAGACTTTAAATAATGAAAATGATTTCATTTCAGAGAAAATGATTATATTAATTATTGTCCATTTGCTTCTTTTAATAATTTTTAAAAGAAGTATGAAATTTTTAAAAATGGTTTATTGAAATAAAAGGTGGAAATTGGGTTAAAAATAAGTTTTGGCTATAAATAATGTTTCGAAATGGTTTGAAATATTTTTCTAAGTGATAAAATAAATTTTGTGGAATTTTAGGAGTTAAAAACATGGTTTTATTCATTTATTTGAGTAAATAGTGCATTTTTGTTAAATAAAGGAATTTAATAATAAAAATATTTAAAAAATACAAATTTATCTTTTTATATGATAGAAAATGTTTTATTTTGTATGTAAACAAGTTTTCATATTTTTCTTATGTGTAAATATGGAGAAAACACATTTTGTTTGTATATATGTGATATATGCACATATATTGTTAAGTGTTGATTAATTAAACCTTAGGCCAATTTATTTTATTTTATTATTAAACCCATTTGGCCCATTATCCCTTAAACTGATAAGAAAGTGAGAAAACTAATTAGTAGTACGTTCATTTTTCTTAACTCATCTTCCTCTTCCACCAGTAAACAAGAAAATAGAAAACCCTTCCTCCAAATTGCAAAATCCAACCAATTTCTCAATTAAAATTCACCAAATTAAAGTCTTTTTGTAATCTAGAGATAAATCAAAGGTAATCAACTCCAAATCACCCAATTTCATCAAATAATTTCTTGTTACAGTGAATGTTTTTCTAATTTGCTGTAAATTTGGTTTGCATGTTATTTTCTCTTCCTCTACAGGTTCTTAGAAGCTCTAATCTTACAAAAAGCTTGCTCCTTGTTGCAAAAATCTGAGCTTTTGCATCTAAACAGCGAGGTGAGTTGAAATACTTACATAATCTAGCTGAGCCAAGCTCAAAAAATTGCAAAAGCGGTCAAAATTTAGCTTATGTTGATAAATTTTTGTAGTAGTTTCTTTGTTTGAAATCTGCCTCTTTGAAAGCCTATAACTTTTGATTCCGGCAAAGAAATGCTGCCGGATTTCTTGCATTTTATAGCTTGCATGTTGAACTTCATCTCTGCAAATTTTGGTTGAAAAATATTGTCATTTGGATGTTCAAAAAAGTGATAGAAAATCAACTCAAACACAGATTTTTGCCTGTAGAAATTGCAAACATGGCCTCAGCCCATGTTTGAGATAGCATACTCTTTCAATTCTTACTGAAATTCAACGATTCTTTTTTTGTTTGAAAGATAAAGTTTTCTAATATACGCATACCAATTTTCAGCTCAATCTGAGGTGGTTTGGCCCTCTGTTTCATGTCTGAAAGTTGAACCCGAGATGGGTTTCAGGCCTGTACATTTGGTTTTTTGAACTGTTGCAAACATTGTCTGAGTGCATGTTTGAGATAGTGTAACTTTTCACTTCTTGTCGGAATTCATTGATTCTTATTTTGTTTGAAAGATGAAGTTTTCTAGTATGTGCATACCAATTTTCAGCTCAATATGAGGTGGTTTGGTCCTCTGATTTCGGCCTGTAATTTGGACCCAAGATGGTTTTCAGGCCTGGGCACATTTTTGTTTTTGAACTGTTGCAAACATGGCATGAGTCCACGTTTGAGACAGCTTAACATTTTCATTTCTAGTCGGAATTTATCGATTGTTGTTTTGTTTGAAAGCTGAAGTTTTTTACTATGTGTACACCAATTTTTAATTCAATCAAAGATGGTTTGGATACCTGTTTCATGTTCGAAAGTTGAACTCAGAGAAGATTTCAGGCATGGGTATTATTTTGCCTATGCATTTGTGTTCTTTTTCCGTTCGACTTTTGACTTTTACTTCATATTTTTGTGATATTTCTAAAATGTTTTGAGGGCTATGATACCAATCAATAGGCAAGCCAAGTTTAGATGAATTTGAAATTCAAATTTGAATTGAATTTGAATTGAATTTGAACTGAATTTGAATGACGGTTTTGAGTGATTTCTTTGATTTCGAGCATGTATTTTTCCAAATAATTTTAAAAATTGACATTTAAAGTAATTATTATATAATATTTTTAAACTAATTTAAGTTAAAAAATCTATTTATTCTCTATAATAAGGGAATTTTCAAATATTGTCTTCAAAAATTGATTTCGAAAAATGGTTTTAAAAGCATGTTTTCTCAAATAAAGTATTTTATATATAAAATACACGTTTTTTCACTATTTGATCGAATGAGAAGGAGAATTAAATGGTTTGGTAAAACACGTGGTATGGGACACGTGCGTTTATCTTATCGGTTAATTCCCGACTTGTCTGTTTGATCGTTTTGATCTTCGGGTCATGTTTACCGATGAGATGAGGTAAACTTTTTACTGTTTTGAGTGTGAAATTTACTAGCAGTTAGTAAACCATTTAGTGCGAGCGTGTGGTATGGGACACACGTTAACACTGTTCGGGTTCCTATCCAAAAGTTTGTGACACATTTGTCTAAGAGACGTATTTGCCACTACTGGACCTTCGGGTCATTTGTCCTTGGGGACGTTTGTCTAAGAGACGTATTTGTCCATTGCGATGTATTTTTCCTTCGAGATGTTGTCCTTCGGGATGTTTGTCTAAGAGACGTATTTATTGTCCTTCGGGACATTTGTCTGAGAGACGTGGCGCCTTATTTTGAGAGAACAGTACTTGGCGGACTTCGGCCATAAGCACGTGCTATATCTTTGAGATGATTTCATTGATGTTTTTGATTTTCCTAGTGTATCGTCCTTTTCCAGAATTGGTCCTTTGAACCATTCCATATACATTTGTAGCGATTACCTTTCAGGAATTTGAACTCTTGGGAGTTCTATTTTTGAGATTTGAATTGCCTACATTGGCATTATATGAGATTTGTCTTTTGGCGTATGCTTGATATTTTATTCTCCTCTTTGGAGATATATTTTCCTTATGGAATGTTTGAGATGGGATCTCTTTATGCATGTTTTGGGTTTGCCAAGATGGCGGGTTTAGGTTTTCCCCTAAACCATATTGATGTTCTATGAATGCCGATGATATGATGCTTGCTACTTTTAGCGTATTATGGGTTATTTTATCTCTTTTGAGATTATATGTTTGTGTAGTGATACCATATTATCACTTGATGTAATCATACACTTTAATTGTCCCTTCTCAATTGAGAATATTATCACATTATCCTTGTGCTCATATTATCGCTTATCCTTGTAAACTGATTTGTTTAGCTAGACTGACCCATGTCTTTTATACTCAGGTCAGACCGAGGTCTTTCAGGTTAGATACATTTGAACTTAGCCTATTCTGCTTCCGCATGGACTATTCTGCTATTTCTTTTTGTTATAGCTTTTTTTGTTGTCTTTTTTGGTTGCTACTCTGATATGTATATTCTTTTGACTCGCTTGTATATTGTGGTTGCTATACCACTTGACATGTATCATTTTGTATACTCTGTGATGTATCTGTATATGTATATATATGTGATGATCTACTATTCTGTAATGTGTTTTGCATTTGAGTTGTTGTATGTTATTCTGATAGATCCTATAGCCACATATGGCTTTGTATTAAGTATTTATTGGATATGTTGATCCACTTGAGATATAAAAAAATATTGCATTTGTCGACGTATTCAATAGATATTTAGGACAAGGCTATAGATGGTCGCTCCTATCCAGCCTTATTCTCTGCATTAGCAGACAGTATTACCTAGTAATACTCTTTGTTAATGTGGGTCTCGGGGTGGGGTGTTATAGATAATATTTGATCTTTAAATGAACTATTGCACACCATCAGACGCTGATATCGCATGACACTGTACAATACTGTAATCTGCACTATACCACACTGGCTTTCACTATAGCATGGGGGCATAGCCTTTTAATTTTTATAATATTAATTATATGTTAAGTTTTGATAGTTATGAGTCATGGACGTTCTGAGCATCTCTCTGCTCACGCGGCAGGCCCATCAATTTCTAGATATGCTGATAAGATACCGAGTCAAGTTCGACCACAGCTCCCTCTACACATCACACTCCGGCACCATATGTTCCCTAGCCTATACATCAACAAGCTGAACAACCTCCTCCAAAGGTTCCTCTTGAGCCTGTACAGGGTCCCGAAGTTGAAGCCGCTCTAGATACTCTCGAGGATGCTGAAATATTGAATGATCCTACACATTCAGTTGCTTCAAAAATTACAGAGAGATCACATAGAAGAATTTGCAAATAGCACGGCATCCCATTTGAAGATGTATTGGTTCACACGCCACCAACGGGCACAGTACCCTCCAACCGGGTATACCGCATGCAACCGATACATGTTTTTGGCAGGGTGCAATCCACCATTCATTTAGTTTATCTGGAGATTCTGCCTTTCATGAGGTTGGCTCTAGCTCAGGTGCATCCCAACAGTTTTGCTTTTCTATGCAGCATGTTCATTATCTTTGCTCCTTATTGGAATCGTGTTCCAAGTGATGAATAAATTCATCATCTTTTTAGTTTCAAGCATCACAGGAGAAATCCTTCCCTCGCATTTTTGGAACCATCCAGGGGGTGCAAAACAGTGACTAGGATCTGGAATAAGCTAAGTTACTTTAAAGATGAATTCTTATTTGTACGCTGCCCACCTAGCTTCGCACAGTGATGGTTATCCATAACGTAAGTTTTTTGTTATTATTCTTTCCCTCTCAGATCACTTAACATCTTTATTTGCTCAGATTGTTTTTCTTTGTTATTTCAGATTTCTAGAATATGTCCAACGGCTCAGCCCTATAAGAGACTCTCAGGCTGCTTCATGAAGTCCTAGACATGGACAGGGAGGTGAGGATATTGCTTAATGATGAGAATCTATAGGCTTACAACTTGCTAGAAGCGGGCCGTAGCATTGGTCATGTTCCCATAGATAGCGACGAAGATGATTCCTCATCTGGCAATGGTGGTGAGAACCCAGTTGTGCCCCCAGTTTGAAGTTTGGGAGTTGAGACTGGAGATGTACAGTAACATGCCGAGGAAGGTGAAGGTGGCAACGTGGGCCACGATGATGTTGATATGGGACACAATTCTCCCAATAATGATGACGGTGATGGTTAGGATTTGTCTTTGAGGCAATGGGCTAAAATAAGGGTTCTTCCCATGCGGTATATGAGGCAACCTCCATCAGTCGCCGTGGCAGAAGTGACACCCGTTTACCTTTTGGAGGATCCTTACGCAAATTTCGGGCCAATTCCAGATGAAATTTATTATTTTGGTATTAGAAATACAAGCATTGGGGATGTTGGGTCCCATATCCACTTTCAAGATGACATGCCTTCTACTCGAGCAGAGGTGATTACCCCAATCAGCAAAGTTCAAACTCATGGTTCATTGGGGGAACACTAGTACCCTTGCACATACATACATGCACTGCACTTTGCTTGGCTTGTGTCGTGTTCTTATCCTATCAAAGCTGATTCATCTTTGTCTCATTTGCAGGTTCCATGGAACGATGTAGTATGTACGAATCTCTCGAGGAACAAATGACCTATCACCCAAGGCGTAAGATAAGCACGTGCCACTATGGCACTAGCCATGACTTCGGTTCTACTAGGCATTCAAGTCGTGGAAGGGGAGGTTGAGAGAAGGGTTATAAATCACATAACTCGTCATTGAGGCATTGATCTAGATACAAATTTTCCCAATCCAGGGGTTTTGGATAGGCATTCCAGCCATCCGGATGATGTTCCTCACGATGACATCTCTCGCGGTCCTTCTTCAGCTTCCCTTTCGACTAAGAGACGACGCCATCTCACACTTCTTGGCAATTCGATCGATTGTCAAAGCCTACTGCTCCTAACTCTTCCCACCATAAAACTAATAAAAGGTCTATTAAGCAATCTGTCGTCACAATAGAGCAGCCGGTTGTGTCTAACTCTCAAATGGCTAAACTGCAATGCCGCTTCCCAAAGATTTATTTCAAAGGCAATAAGTTTGCTCTCAATTTGAAAAATATTCCCCCAAAGTTCAAAGACTATACGATAGCATATGTTAGTGATGCTTATGACCAGTATTTCATCTAGAAGAGGTCGGCCGAGCAGATCTCTGAATACGCCGAGAGCGTGGAGGTTGAGGCTGCAGGACTGCGACTTATAGCAAATCAAAATGATGAGAGTATCGCTCACCTTGATGCAGAGGTTTCCACGCTGAAGAAGGCACATGAGGATGCCAAACAGAAAGCCAAGGACCTAAGTGAGATGGTAGAGCGGGAAAGAAAGGACCGTTTAAGCCAAGTTGAATCTATTCAGCATAGGAACCACAAGCTAGCAAAAGAAGTGGAAGAGCTGAAGGTGCAGCTCGTCAAGGAGAAGAAAAAGAAGGACGAAGCCCTTACAATAGTGCAGGGCTACTGTGATGAGGTGCTTGATGCTTGCAAATAGAGATATGATGCATTGGCCAAGGCTAAGAATGTGGATGAGTTGGTGGCAATTGTAGAGAGACGAGAGAAAATAGGTTCGTAAGCATAACATAATTTAATATTTTATATAGTTTAAAATATAATAAAATAAGAGTAAATAAATTTTTATATATATATTTTGAATTATATATGAATGTAATTATGGTTTAAAAGTTTACTAAATTAATAAGTGAATCTAATATATATTTATTGGAAAGATGTAAAAGGGTTTTTAATCATTGTTTTATATATTTCTAAGTATATTTTATGAAATCATAATTTAAATTTCAAGTTTTAATAAATAGGATTATTTGATTATAAATAAATAAAATTAAATTGGATGTTTTATAGTTATTTAAAATAGTATTTAATTATAAAAAATATGAAATTATTTTTATATGTAATATCTAGTTTTATAAACTATTTCAGGGATTTGAAATGTGTTTGCTAATATTATTAGTAAATATTTAATAATCGACTAATTTTATATAAGATTGAGAAACTAATTATTTATTGTGAATATTAAACTATATTTGAGTTTAGAAGATTAATTAATTAATTTTGGAATATAAATTTATTTTCCATCTCTTAGTATCTAATTTGTTATATAAAGTTATATGTTGTGAACGATTTATTATTAAGTATCAATTTGTTTATTTATATTTATTTGAATAATCTATTTTTATATTAGTTTCTAATTTCTTATTATATTGCTTTTGATATTGTGAATGATTCGCCGTTGATATAGATTTGATTGATTATTTGATATGATATGGTAATGGCATTCTTCATGTGATTCTATGATTATTTCTATTATGCGAGATGAGAAATCTGAATAAATGGAGTTATAATACCGCCTGGTATGGAACTTTTGGTAATATTTCTTCAGTTATCCTTTAGGCTTGTTATACAGAATACATGATAGTTTGATTGGAATTTATGAGCAGTGAATAAATGTTTGAGTATCACATAGTGGTATGGGACGACGTTGTGATATTTTTTAGGTATTCGTCATAAGTAGATGATAATCACGTGACAGGAATAGAGTTGATAGTGTGAGGTGATACATGTGGTCGTATATGGCTTTGTGCCTATATTTAAAGAGTATGGCTTTGTGTCTAATGCTGACCATGACTTCGTGTCTATATGTATTGGTTCTATATGCCACTATTATGATGTACTCATATTACGTTTGTTGGAGAGGACCAGATGGCCAGTATCCACCCTGGCAGGCAGATCGTGGGGTCGCACCCCAGGTCCATGACACCTTATATATAGCTTAGTGCTTCAGCTTTGTGCTACCCTTATGCATGCATTAGCCTCTTATGTCACTAGGCTAGAGGTCTATTATCTATAGGGGCATTGGTAGTGCCACGACTTAAAGTCCTCGCATTGACGAGCACACCGATGGATATGTGTCAGAACGATTGTGAGGTAACTAAAGACTGTAGAAACTTAGTGTCTTTGGAGCTTGCTTGGTGCTATCAGTCTCCCTTCTGGTACTAACAGAGTAGTAGATTGGCATTACGATTGATACACCTCACTGTAGCATTGATGTGGGCTGGGTGCCGCATATTATTATTATTATATATATATATATATATATATATATATGACTCTACTTGGGACTTCATGTCCATTGTACAGTCATATCTAGTTACGATATTTTTTGATGGGTAGTATGAGAAGGTGAGATTATACCTATGACATATATCCAAAGTATAGTGGATTCTCATTTATATTGACAGGCAGCCTATCATTTCCTATTTGATATTGATGATAAAGTTTATTTACCAAGATTGAGAGTTATATTTGGGTAGTGCTTCGTGCTAGCTTGATTATACTTGGTGATATCTCCTTTATAGATATTTGTGGATTTAGATGATGATTTATTGATATGTATGAACTAATCATTCTTATTGATTCTATGATTTCTAGTTTGATGTGTTTCCATTTTGGTGATGATATCTTTTAATACTAGAGCCAGTTGTTTCATATGGTTTTGAGTTATTTATGAGACATGATGCCTTAATGATTATTTTTGGTATTATACAGATATTCCATGTAAACATTTCTATATCTATATACATATATTGACATGTCGTCTTGTTATTGTTTGAATGAATATCTCTAGTAGTGTTATTATACTATTATTTCTTATTTATACCGTGTTACCCCAATAGCGATACTTGATTAGACATAGTTCGACTCGTGTGTTATTTTATAATACTCGGGTCAATTCGAGACATATTAGGTACATAGATGACATGACCAGTATATGTGTTTAGTGGGCTTAGAGGAGTTTACATAGGGAATTATTATAAGATATTAGAATGACATTGATTCTATACATACATACATACATATTTGATATAGAGCTATATACCGATTGTTTATCGTATTATATTGAGATATTTGACAGTTGAGATGTGTTGTACCCTTATGACATTATTATATTATATGTTATTACTGTGATTGACTCTGTGTTCTCTGTATTTGTTGTATATTATGTATTGTTCTGTCTTAGATGCACAATTGTTTATTGCTTTGTGCATATACCGTGTACATATAGATGAGATAATATTTGATGTTTTAATATGTACCAGTGTTAGTCCAAGGGAATATTTGCGTGTGTACCCCATATAGCCTCATTCTTCGTGTTATCTGACAATATTACAGGGTAATACTCTTGAATAGTATGTGTATAGAGGCAGAGTGTTTTACATAAACACACACATTATATATATATATATATATAAATACATATATTATCAACAAATAATAAATTATATTTTGTAATGATTATATATATACATATATTTAACTATAATTAAATATGAATATGTATGTAGAACTTTACATGGCCGATGTTGATGGCAAAAATGCCGCCAACACCCAAACGGAGTATTGTAGAGAATAAAATATGAAGAAAGCAAATTAAAAATAGTAAGAAACGAACACACAAGAATTATAGTGGTTCGATAAACTCTGGCCTACGTCCACTCCAAGTAATCCTTTATTATACTGGAGGATTATAAGTACAATTGATATGAAAGCAAAGGAGTAAGAAACCAGAGCTAGAAAAAAGAAGATCCCAAGAGTGTACCATGCCTTCTGTATTTCTAGGCGAAGATGGAAAAATATTCAGCTGAAAATTTGCATACAGAACCTCGAGACCGAGACCTAATCCCCCAAAAAATCCTGAGCCTAAATGAGTAAGTATTTGGGATCGGTACCGACCCCAAGATTAGGGAGTGGGACCCTACGATCCCTAGTGGTGGATCCTCTTGATAGTGGTGTTGTGTTCCCATAGTTGTTCGCCGAAGTTCCCTGGGTGTTTTTTGGAGATATTGACTAATTTTTAATGAGACGAATTGTCGATCTAAGTCCTCCATAGCCATAGTGATCCATACCGATTCCCTGCCTAGGGGAAGTGCCAATCCATATTTAGAATATTCCAGGATGTTATTCACCCAAATCTGTTCGACCATTGCCTTATAACCTTGTTTATATTTGATTTTCGAGCCTAACAGTCATCTCTTTAGGCTTCCTATCTTGATAACTGTGAAATCCGTTTAGTTAAATCTGCCCGCACACTGCCCGGTTGAAAGGTAGGTTAACACTTGCAACCAAAACATGCATTGTAGTAAAAAGGTGTCTTTTGTTTTCAAAGTAATAACCAAAGTCCATAATCCATCGATAGCCAAAATTTCCAAACCTTTTTCAACTGTGTTGTTAGGTCCATTCAGTGTTCGCTTGATAATTAACAATTGCATGCCAAATCCCCAATCTCTCTAGATTGTCAGTGAAACCTGCGACTATTGTAACGACCTGCCTTTTTGGACGTTTTAAGCAAACACACGCGTCAGACTCAAACCATTCAAAAGGGCAGATTGTTATGGGGTAGATAAGAAAAGGAGAAAGAAATATAACAAATACAGAATCTCGCAGTAGAATGACAAAATATAATAATCAAATAACAGTTCATGCAGTTGTTTTATAAATACATTTGATTATTCTTTACAACACAGATATCAGAGCTACATAAACAGGAATAAATAAATAAAAAGATGCAGCGGAACAACATGATGCAGTGGAATAATTATAATAAATAATAATAGTACAAATCTTCATCTTCGTCCTCCAGAAATAAGGTCTTTAACCTTGAAATGCTCAGGCTGACCCGAGCGAATTGAAAAGACAAAACACTCGAATCAGAACTAAAAGATCTTATGTAAGTTAAATCAATGGTAAATAAATATAAGTGGAACGGCATCAGAGATGTTTACGAGGTTTGACATCTCCTATCCAATGTCTAACGTGAGTGCAATAACTTAAGAAATGTTTGTGATTTCCATCTCCTAAGGATCCGTTAAACTATCTACTATGTAGTACAATACGCTATTATAATATGTCTACAGTAAAGTAAAAGTATTAAAATAGCTGTAAGGTGTTACCCATATCCCCCTTAACACATTTTTATATATTCCCATAGTCTATACAGTACCGTAACTCCTCCGTAAACTAGAGGCTACCAGAGGGCATTCCATAGGTATGGTACAAACCAAACTCGTAGAAGGCGCTCTAGGGCATGTGAACACGACACTCGAGGCAATGCTAGGGTAGATATACCAATTGCGGATCCAGACTGGTGGTAACGCATAGCAGCTACTACCGCCTACCTCGGAACACACTCCCATCATCAAAATCAAGGGTGGCCACCAAATCAATCACAAAGTCAGAATATAGTATCGAAGAAATGTGTCTGATAGGAGGAATGACCTCACTTGGCCCGGCATGGCTCCTTTTTTAGTCACATCTAAGCTAACTCACGGGAGTCAGGGTCACGTCATACCTCTTACAGAAATCGTTCGCCAAACCATCCTACTTCATTTCTGGAATATCCACCACGTACACGGTTGTTAAAGTGGTTTTCGGTATTGGTAGAGAGTATGACAATATCCGATCCTGGTCTCTTTAACAACCAAACGCTTATTTCACACTGGATGGTTCTTTTACATTTCAAAAGTCAATTTACAATTTATATCAAAATATCATATTCTTAAACCATATCACTTTCAAATCATATTCACTTTCAAAAATCACATTCACTTCCAAAATCATATTTGCTCAAATATGTTATATTAATTAATTCTTCATTTCAAAATCATCTTATTCACTCAAATATGTCATTTTACAAAAAGGTATCAATTCCAATTTCCAACTTAGATTTTATCATCATCAAGGATTTAAATATAAATACTTCAACTTTACACAGTTTGAAATTTCAGAAAATAGTATAGGTAATTATAAATAGTTTAAATAGATTTAAAATAGTTTAAATAGTAAAAATAGTTTAAATCGTAAAATAGTTTAAATAGATTTAAATTTGATTTAATTAGTTTAAAAATGATTTAAATATATTAAATGGATTTAAATTACATTAAATAGGTTTTAAATAGATTAAATAAATTTAAAATAGATTATATAGATTTAGATTATATTAAATAGATTTAAAATAGATTAAATAAATTTAATTAGTTTAAAATAGGTAAAAATAGATTAAATTGGGTTAAATAGTTTATAATAGATTAAATGAATTAAAATAGTTTTAAATTGATTAAAATATTATAAATTATTTTAAAATAGATTTCAAAGTTATACCCAAACATTTCAATAACTCAATTCCGATAAATTCACTTATATTTGACACTTCAACCTTGAAATTCCAATTTAAATCCTTTGAACAATTCATTAAATTAATTTCAATTTCAACATTTCCCTTGGATTATCGAAAATAGTTCAGTTTTATATAAATTAATTTCTATTTCAAAATACCAGTTGTCTAAATTCAAAAATTTCAAAGGTTCAAAAATCATTTAATTTAACCAATCCGGTGTCCGTATATAATTTTCTACCCTAGGGTCAAGTGATACGAATATTTATCATTTCAATCCGCAATTTAAAATTTTACGGTTATATATCATTTCAAACCGCAATCTCGAATTAAATAAACATCCATAAAATCGCTCGAGTCTATCATTTCAACCCATAACGATTTTTACCTAATCTATAGATCATTCGGGTATGTATCATTTCAACCCATAGGGAACTTGTAGTGTTATAACAATATAAAATACAACATCCATTCATCCAATATCAACAATCAAACATCCATCAAAATCATCATCCAAATCAACCAATAAACATCAATAGATAACTGATAATCAATAACAGATATTAAATTGACAAATTAAATTCAATATTAAATTAAGCGATGCAATAAAAGTCAAATTTAACTAGAATGACAATTTAAATATACCAAACATCGATCAATAATTTCTAATCACATAATACATTTAATTTAACTAACATAAGATAGTTTAGTAATTGTGAGTGGGTTAAAACACTCACCTTCAATTTTAAATCGAATTAAAATCCAAAATAGGGCCTAAAATTCAACAGTCTCATAATTCGTCCAAACCAACGTCAAAATATCCGGAATTTCGATATGATCCCAAAGGAACAAACCGCGCCAAAATCCGAGGTCGTATGCAAAATTTATACACATTAGAACGATTGAATTTGAAAAATAAAATTAAAAAGTTATACACATTAGATTCGTATCGATGAGATCTTCGATTTATATATTTTTCAAATTTTTTTTGAGGAGTTTGATTTTGGTTTGCAATTGAATTTGGAATTGGTTTTGGTTTGTTTGCCATTGGAAAAAGAGAAGTGGATAGAATTGTACATACAAACAATGTAATAAGAAATAGCTAGGGTTTATAACGGGCTATATATAGGCAGATCAGAAATAGAAACGAATGGACTAGATCGATTCGGGTTTGTACGATAAACGACCCGAAAAGCCCGTTTCATTCCCGAAACGAAAATGGGTCATCCCATATATCAAAATAAATGTTTTCGATATTTTTAAATTTAATGGAACAGGTTTCAAGTCCAAATTCCATCGTATGAAGAATTTAGCTCAAAATCAGCTTATTTCAAATTGATTTCAACTGATTTTAATTAAATTGATTTCTACGCGTTTCGAGTCCGTATGATCAAATGAAAAGTCAGATTGCTACGAAACTTGAAACCTTACAATAATTTACTGTTACGGATCCGATGAAACTAGTTTCGTCGAAATCCGAGAAAGTGGCCAAAATGGCTATTTTTCCATTAATTAAATAAATTAATATTTAATTAATTAATGACTTTTAAATCCAATATTTATGAACTAACAAATTTGCATCCTTTTTTATTACTTAGAGATTTACAATAATGTAATACAATTTTCATGTCAATCCAATGTTAATTATTTTACTGATTACGGTGTTTAATTTCAACTGTACTTAAATCTAATTAAATAAAATTTTAATTCCAATAAACTTGATTTGTACTTTGATTTCAATCTTTTTATTTAATCAATCATTATTCTATAGGCATAGTTAACATTGTCTTATATTTCATTACATTAATATTCTCCAATTTCCATCTTTTATTTGTATTAACTACTATATTTCCATTATATTGAATTTTTGTCAATTTATTATAATTTAAAAATCTCAATCAATTAATTTGCCTTTGTTTCACACTTTTTATTACATCAATTGTTGTCTTGTAAATATAATTAACATTTCCATACATTTTATTACATTCGCCTTTTATAGTTATTGACTTAACTAATATTAAAGTAACATTAAATTACATTTAATTGCAATTGATTAAATGAATTGGTAGCAAATAACAATTGTCGCCATTTCTATATTTAATCACATTTGTATGTTTGTCATCCACACACAAATGTTATAGTTATTTACACAACATTCATTTTTCCAATTTACAATTTATTACATATTATTTGATTAATACAACATTTAAATTATCAATTGCTCTTTTAATTCAGTTTTCAATTAATACATTCATTATTACAATTTATTTACAATCTTTATCAATTATAACTCTTTAATCCTTTAAATTAATTGGAATTACATTCCAAGCCATTATCAATTACTTTAAATTAATAAATTTCATTCCATTCCAGTTATATTCTTATTATTAAATCACAAATTTTATTTCTACCAACATTAAATCACAAAAAACTTATTAAATTAACTATTTTTAATTATCAAAAATTACGGGTCGTTACAACTATTCTGAGTCGATAGCCAAACTCGTGATCATTTTGAATCCTTCAACCAAATCCATAAACATCCAAAGCCGGCAACCAAATCCATGATCTCACCGGATCGCCATCTTAGCCCACGATCTCACCGGATCATTATCCAGATCCATGATCTCACTGGATCATTATCCAAATCCTCGATCTCACTGGATCATTATCCAAATCCGTAACCATTCAAACTCAATAAGCCAATCCACGATCTCTCTGGATCGTTAACCAGGTTCATGGTCTCTTCGGACCAATCGATGGTCTCTCCAAACCCTTGCTACGCCCGATCCGCTCGATCTATGATGAGAAGAATTAATGACGAGTGAGCCGATTCTATCGCTCTCCGATGAAGCGACTCACTCCCTGCACTCCCCTCCAGCCACCCCGGACTGAACATAACGCGATGTCCTGGTCTACCTAGACCAATCATGGTCTCACCAGACCCTAGTTGGACCCCATCCAATCACTCTCCGGTGAAGGGGGAACAACGAAAAGTAAGCCGATCATGTCGCTCTCCAGTGAAGCGGCATAGTTCCTGCACTATGGTCCTATCTCTTCGAACGGAACATAATGCGATGTTATGGTCTACCTAGATCGATCATTGTCTCACCGAACCTTGGCTGGAGCTCGTCCAATCAGTCTCTAGTGAAAGGGGACAATGACAAGTAAGCTGATCTTGTTGCTCTTTGGCAAAGTGACTTAGTTCTTGCTCTCCGGCCCAACTATTCGGTCAAAGGCTTAATGCAATCAATACCACACTGACATCCTTTCTCCAGCCTCGACTCTCCGATCGAGGGTTTAATCCAAGCCGCACAAGTCCGTCTGCTCGCTCTCTGGCAAGGGGACTTGTGTTTTGTAAATAACCAGGGATCAATTTATTGGATTGAAATTTAAATACCAAAAAATACCAAGTTTAAAGTTATTGTAGTTGCCTCTCCGGGCACCGTAGTCTAGCATCTACTCAAAGCATGCCTAGGGATCGATTGGAAACCCATACATGTGTAAGCGGCTAGACTATTTTGTTGAGTTCTTTGATTGAGTGCAAGAGCCAAACTTGCACTATCCTAATGAAGAAATGATGATCCTCGACCTCAATCCAAGGTCGCCTCCATAAGCCGCAGTTGATGGCTACAGCCCTTCCATCAACGCATTCCTATTCCACACGTACTTTGGCAGCCGATTATCCCTGACATGCTCCTCAATCATATCCTGGAGGTTCCTGCAATCATTCGTAGTGTGCCCAACCAACTAACGGAATAGGCAATATTTTCTAGATCTCCTTTCCCACTCCGTAGGCTCCCTCCTAGCTGGTTTTCGATAAGGCAGTGGCCCCCTAGTGTCCAGATAAATCCTTTCTGGTGTTTCATTCAGATTCGTGTAAGAAGAGAACTTCGGTTTTCTCCTTTTCCTTTTCGAACTATCATACCCATCATTTACCTTTCTTTTTCCTTTATCCATCTTGGACCCTTCTCCAAGCGGCCCTTCACCTTTCACAACATTTACCTCTTCCTTGTCGGTTTGAGCATCCTCTTGCAGTAGAAACCTTTCGGCCTCATGATAAAATTCCGTGAGATCAATTGGTGGATCCCATTCCAATGCAACTTTGAAATCCGTTTTATCAGCGACACCAAAAACAGCTGGCATCAAATCCAACGATGGATCCGGCCTATCCACCAAAGCAACCGCCGCATTAAACCTTGTCGGATTATTCCTTATGGATTCTCCAGTCCTCTATTTCACCGTTCACAACGTCATCACATTCTTGGATTGCAAAATATGGATCCGAAACTACCTCATAAACCTGTCTACAAACATTTCATTTCCTTATTGATTCGTTTTACACTGCCTAAACCACAATGTAGCTAAATCTATCAAGTACAAGGGAAAGCATCGATCCATAACCTCTTCTGATGCCCCCAGCACTTCCATATGCATGATATACCTCATCAAATGCACTGTAGAGTCTGAATTTCCATCATACGTCTCCAGTATTAGTAACTTGAACTCCGATGGTTTCCTAGAATGCTTGATGTTCGGAGTGAATGGACTCCGGTTAACATCCTCTAAATTCTAGTTAGGCAATTCGCCTCTCATCACTCACCGTATCAACTCAGCAAACCTTTCATTCTCATCCATAGGTGGCCTCCAATTCAGATTCCCAACCTACCCCCTAGCTCTGGAAGGGTATTCTGGCACGTACTCCTTTGGCCATGCTTTCGCATTTCTATCTACAGCAACATGCCTAGTATCAATCACTAGAGGTATACCAATCCCACCATGTTTAACCTGGGGCATGCCCATCAAGTTTTTGGGTTCGGTACCGATCCTTATGGAGGGATCGGTACCGATCCCTCTGGTTGGTCCGGGGTTTGCCCTTGATTGCTCTGCCCCATTCCTTTGCTTGTTAGCTCATGCTCGTTATCCTTGTCCTCGGTTCTGATTTCCAGCAGCTCCTGCTGTCCTTCCTATTCCATCCCTCTAAGGAAATTCTACATCATTTTCTCCTGTCGCGCCATCATCCTCTCCTGCGTCTCATGCATCATAGCCTCCATCTCGTCCCAAGTTATGTAAATAGATGGCTAGTTAGCTCTTGAGGATGCCTCTTGCCTCCTTGATGACTGCTATCGGAAAGAGCTCTCCTGGTTGATTGTTAGCCATTCCTTTAATGTCCAAGCTTCCAAATCGCTTCCAAATCCGCAGGTGCAAGTATTTCTTAATGAAAGCACCAAAATGTTGATGGAAAAAATGGCGCCAACACCCAAACAGAGTATTATAGAGAATAAAATATGAATAAAACAAATTAAAAATAGTAAGAAACGAACACACAAGAATTATAGTGGTTTGGCAAACTCTGACCTATGTCCACTCTAAGTAACCTTCCAAATCCGTAGGTGCAAGTATTTCTTAATGAAAGCACAAAAATGTTGATGGCAAAAATGGCGCTAACACCCAAACAAACTATTGTAGAGAATAAGATATGAAGAAAGAAAATTAAAAATAGTAAGAAACGAACACACAAGAATTATAGCGGTTCGGCAAACTCTGACCTACGTCCACTCTAAGTAACCTTTTATTATATTGTAGGATTACAAGTACAGCTGATATGAAAGCCAAGAGAATAATGGAGTAAGAAACAAGAGCCAGAAAAAAGATCCCAAGAGTGTGCCATACCTCCTGTATTTATAGGGGAAGACGTGCAAGTATCCAGCTGAAAATCTACATACAGAACCTGGAGACCAAGACTTGATCCCCTAAAAAATCCCAAGCCCAAATGAATAAGCATTTGGGATCAGTACCAACCCAAATAGGGGAATCGGTACCGACCCCCAAGACTGGGGAGTAGGACCATGCAATCCTTGGTGGTGGATGCTCTTGATAGTGGTGTTGTGTTCCTATAGTTGTTTTATGAAGTTGCCCAGGTGTTTTTTTGAAGATATTGACTGATTTCTGATAAGTTGAACTGTCGGTCTAAGTCCTCCATAGCCGTAGTGATCCATATCGATCCTTTGCCTAGGGAAAGTGCCAATTCATACTTAGAATATTCCAGGATGTTATTTGCCTGAATCCATTTGACTTGCCTTATAGCATTGTTTATAATTGATTCTCGGTCCTAACAGTCACCTCTTTGGGCTTTCTGCCTTGATAACTGTTAAATCTGTTTGGTCAAAAGAGCCCGCACACTCTCGGTTCAAAGGCGGCTTAACATCCAAATAAAAAAAAATGATCATTATATATATATAATTTTTATGTGAATTTATTTCATAATGATATAGTGGCATTATATCACTACATGACATCTTATTAACTGTAAGACATGAAGGTCAATTTTCGTTCTTGAACCCCTAGGATAGTTTATATATTTATATTATTATGATGTTCATATTTTGAATACGAATGTCATAAAATATTAAAATATAAATTTAAAATAAATTAATTTTAAATTAAAATTATTAATAAATATTATTCTAAACATTAACTATAAATAAATATTTTAATTAAATTAAAATGCTATCAAAATTCTCTTTCGCAAGAGTATGGAAATGCAGACTCCCTCCCCGCATCCTTTTTTTCCAATGGTGCCTCATCCATGCTCGTATCAACACCAAAGATAGACTTAGACGTATGAATATCCCTCTAGACCCTCTTTGTGCCTTGTGCCTTGTGCTCTACACAAGATGAATCCATTTCTCATCTCTTTTTTCCTGTGATTTCTCCTACTACATTTGGGCCACGACCAGTGCTAATCTCATCGGCTACATCCATGTCCTCCACTCGTTCTTTGACTACTGGCAGTATAACCCTCAGGATAGAAAACTCGACTCCTTCATTGCCATTTACAGTTGGTGCATCTGGAAAGAAAGAAATGCATACGTTTTCAACAAGCCTAAATGCAGTATTGAAGGAATTTGTAACCGAATCTCTTACCTGTTTTCGCTCTGGACAGGATCAGCGCGTAGGATGCCTTTCACTCTACGTCTCCCTCCCAGTGACAATGCTCCTGCTGACTAATTGGAAAGTACATGGGAAGTCTCTTCTTGTTGGCCCCTTTCTGACTCATATGTATGATCATCACCTTAATAGTCGGTAGTAGTAATGCTCTTACTTTGGCTTGGTACTTTTACACAATGCTGCTGGTTTTTATATATATTTCTTTCTGTGTATGCTGAACTTGGGACCAGATTGGTCCGCTAAACTTATTTTTTGGCTATCGATCAGGCCTGTTGGTCGACTACTACTTATTAATATTATTATATAATCGGCTGTATAGTCTCACGCTACATACCCGTTTCCCTCAAAAAAAAATCTTTTACTAATTTTGACATAGTATAATCAAAATATTATTTACACAAACAAAAAATAAGGACTTTGTGCAATTTAATAAAAGGTAATTTTTTTGAAGTTCTCCCATTTTTCCCTACTGCCGGTGCACTTGATCCAACACATATTTCTTAAATTGGTAAAGCTTTTTTTAATTTATAGACCACTTCATGTTACATGTTCCATTTGGAATTATGCATCTGAAATGTTGTTGATAAAGGAAAATAAATAAGAAGTATTAATTGATTATATATGGTTAGCATTAAAGAGAATTAGTAAGTAACCAATTACCACATTAAATTGAATTATTATTTATAGTTTGAATTCGAATTGATCAAAATTAAAAGCTATTAATTCCTTTTATTTATTGCACGATAATAATATTGATATGATCCTCCCTACTTAAAAGAAGCTCACTTAAAATAGAAAAGCTTTTAGAACCATTATGAGTAATAGTTTCTCTAGTTTATAGTTACCTATAAACATTTTAAAACTACACAAAAATTCAAAATAACATAGCATAAAACAAATTTATAAAAAATCATAAATAATTACCTCGTTGTTATGCAAGATCACTAAGACTTTAATGATAAACATGAATGTGCGTTGTCTATGGACATTTCATAGTCTATTAAACAACACAATCTAAAAATGGTAGAAGCTTAGATTGATGAAGAAGGACAAAGTTAGAATTTACAAAAAAGGCGAAGTTTAGATTGATTAAGTGTAACGACCAGCCTTTTTGGACGTTTTAAGCAGACACACACGTCGGACTCAAACCATTCAAAAAGGCAGATTGTTATGGGGTAAATAAGAAAAAGCAGAGAAAGAAAAAAACAAATACAGAATTTCGCAGTGGAATGACAAAATATGATAATCAAATAAACAGTTCATGAAGCTGTTTACAAATAACATTGATTATTCTTTCATAATACAGATCAGAGTTACATACAATAAGAATAAATAATAAATAAATGCAGCGAAACAACATGATGCGGTGGAATAAATATAATAAATAATAATAGTACAAAATCTTCATCCTCCAGAAAGCAGTCTTCGATAAACTGAAAAGCTCAGACTGACCCGAGCGAATTGAAAAGACAAAATACTCGAGCAGAACTAAAAGATCTTATGTAAGTTAAATCAGCAGTAAATAAATATGAGTGTTACGGCGTCAGAGATGTTTACGGGGTTTGACATCTCCTATCCAACGTCTAACGTGAGTGCGATAACTTAAGAGATGTTTAGGATTTCCATCTCCTGAGGATCCGTTAAACTATCTACTATGTAGTACAATACACTATTATAATAGTGTCTGCAATAAAGTAAAGTATTAAAATAGCGTTAAGGCATTACCCATATCCCCCTTAACACATTTTTATATATTCCCATAGTCTATACAGTACCATAATTCCTCCGTAAACTGGAGGGCTATCAGAAAACACTCCATAGGTATGGTACAAACCAAACTCGTAGAAGGTGCGCTAGGGCATGTGAACACGGCACTCGAGGCAATGCCAGAGTAGATATACCAATTGCGGATCTGGACTAGTGGTAATGCATAACAGCTACTACCGCCCACCTTGGAACACACTCCTATAATCAAAATCAAGGGGTGGCCAGCAAATCAATCACAAAGTAACATAATGGTATCGAAGAAATGTGCCCGGTAGGAGGAATAGCCTCACTTGGCCTGGCATGGCTCCTGTTTTAGCCACATCAAGCTGAATCACGAGAGTCAGGGTCACGTAAATACCTCATACAGAATCGTTTGCCAACTATCCTACTTCATTTCTGCAATCTCCACCATATACACAGTTGTTAAAGTGGTTTTCGGTATTGGTAGAGAGTGACAATATCTGATCCCGGTGTCTTTAACAACCAAACGCTTATTTCACACCGGATGGTTCTTTTACATTTCAAAATGTCAATTTACAATTGATATCAAAATATCATATTCTCAAAACCATATCATTTTCAAATCATATTCACTTTCAAAATCACATTCACTTCCAAAATCATATTTACTCAAATATGTCATTTCACAAAAGGTATCAATTCCAAATTCCAACTTAGGTTGTATCATCATCAAGGATTTAAATATAAATACTTTAGCTTTACACAGTCTGAGATTTTTAGAAAATAATATAGGTAGTCATAAATAGTTTTAATAGTTTAAAAATAGTTTAAAATAGATTAAAATAGTTTAAATAGTAAGAATAATTTAAATAGATTTAAATTTGATTTAATTAGATTTAAAATGATTTATATAGATTTAAAATAGATTAAATAGATTTAAATTCGTTAAATAGGTTTAAAATAGATTAAATAAATTTAGATTAGATTAAATAGATTCAAAGTATATTAAATAGATTTAAAATAGATTAAATAAATTTAATTAGTATAAAATTGGTAAAATAGATTTAAATTGGACTAAATAGGTAATAATATATTAATATAAATTAAAATAGTTTTAAATTGATTAAAATAGTTAATTTAATTAAAATAGTTTAAATTAGTTTAAAATAGATTTCAAAGTTATATCCAACATTTCAATAACTCAATTTCGATAAATTCGTTTATATTTGACACCTCAACTTTGAAATTCAAATTTAAATCCTTTGAACAATTCATTAAATCAATTCCAATTTCAACATTTACGCTTGGACTTTCAAAAATAATTCAGTTTATATAAATCAAATTTCTATTTCAAAATACCAGTTAACTGAATTCAAAATTTGAAGGTTCAAAATTCATTTAATTTAAACAATCCGATGTCCGTATATAATTTTCTACCCTAGGGTCAAGTGATACGGATATTTATCAATGCAATCCGCAATTTAAAATTTTACGGTTATATATCGTTTCAAACCGCAACCCCGAATTAAATAAAATCCATAAATTCGCTCGAGTCTATCATTTCAACCCATAACGATTTTCCCTAATCTATAGATCGTTCGGGTATGTATCATTCAACCCATAGTGAACCTGTAGTGTTATAACAGTATAAAATATAACATAAAGTCATCCAATATCAACAATCAAACATCCATCACAATCATCATCCAAGTCAACCAATAAACATCAATAGATAACTGATTTTAATTAACAGATGTTAAATTGACAATTAAATTCAATATTAAATTAATGATAATTAAATGCAATAAAAGTCAAAATTAACTAGAATGACAATTCAAACATACCAAACCTCAATCAATAAATTTCAAATCACATCATAAATTTAATTTAACTAACATAAGATAATTTAGTATTCGTGAGTGGGTCAAAACACTCACCTTTGATTTCAAATCAATTTGAAATCCAAAATAGGGCCCAAAATTCAAATGTCTCATAATTCGTCCAAACTAGCATCACCATGCCCGAAATTTTGATACGATCCCAATGAAACAAATCGCGCGTGAATTAGACCTCGTATGTGAAAGTTATGTATTTTAGAACATTGAAAATCAATATTTAAATTTAAAATAAACAAAAACAAAAGGCAAAACATCTCACGCCACGTCAGCATCTTTGACCACGCTGCAAAGCCTGGGGAAGAACGCGAGAACCCAACCAAACCCGCCCATCACCAATTTTGACCGTCGAATTCACCATCCTCCAACCATCTTAGCCAACACTGCCACCTCCATCGTGACTGTCTCCCCATCCTCCGTCGATCGCACCCCATCAGCCCCCCTCCGGTCGCCTGAATTGCCATGTGCTGCCACCTAGAAGCTAGGATTTTTGAACCCTAATTTTCCAAATACGACCACCTCCATCCAAAATATGTGACACGGCCACTAGCGTTGAACTCCCTTCGGCAACCTCTACCAAACCCCCAAACCAATTTCGCCGATTGGTAGAAAACCCCCAAATCGGCATTAGGGTTTCACGATTTCATGGCTTTGTCCATGATTTTCTGATTGATCCAGGCACTATCTCGAAAAACAAACGCCAAACGCCGATTCATATCATCGAAAGCTTCCTAACAGTATATAATATGCTAGGGTTTGGAGGAGTTTGATTTTTTCCGATTTGATTTTTGATTTGCAATTGAATTTGGAATTGGGAATTAGATTTTTGTTTGTCTGCCATTAAAAAGAAGGAGATAGACAGGAAATGCATGTACAGAATAGAGGAATAAGAAATAGCTAGGGTTTATAACCGGCTACATATAGGTAGATGAGAAATAGAAATGAATGAACTAGATTTGATTTAGATTGAAACGATAACCACGACCCAAAAGTCTGTTCTGTCTCCGGAACGAAAGTGGTCATCCCATATATCAAAATAGATGTTTTCGATATTTTTAAACTCAATGGAATAGGTTTCAGGTCCTAATTCCATCATATGAAGAAGTTGCTTTAAAGTCAGCCTATTTCAAATTGATTTCAATTTAATTGATTTCTACGCGTTTCGAGCCCGTACGATCAAACGACAAGTCCGATCGCTACCAAACTTGAAACCTTACAATAATTCACCATTACGGATCTGATGAAACTAGTTTTGTCGAAATCCGAGACCGTGGCCAAAATGGCTATTTTCACGTAAATTAAATAAATTAATATTAAATAAATTAATCACTTTTTAATTCAATGTTTATAAACTAACAAATTTCTGTTATTACTATTTCCTAAGTCTTTTAGACTCACCCAAATCCACTAATTCCTATTTATTCCTCAAATTCCATTATTTCAAGCTATAATTTCAAATCAAATTTAGTTAACAAAAATAACTTTCCAAAATTTTCTAACACCCTAAATTTCCGAATTTTTTTGACAGAGTCTCCATTGTACGGAGAGCCTTTTACAATATCATAAATATAATAAATATAATATACATCGACCCACACGGTCGAAAACACAATATGTATCAATATTTATTTCATTTTCGCTTTTAATGCGTAAGCGTACCTTATATTAGCGTTATTAAGCGAGTTCGCTTAATTTATATGCAATTACATAACCAAAATCTATCCAAACAGCTCCCTGTACTTGTACTTATTCAAATGAAGCACATAAGTTTCGTAACCATGAAATTTTCATAACATTCCATTCCTTTTACGAACTTAAACACATGTTTTTCATAAAACAACCATATTATAACATGTATATTTCAAATGCGTAAACAAGTACCAGGTTCAAACATTCAATTATCCATTTCCAATCAATGTATATTCAATTTTAAATTGGTTCACAATTAATTCATTTGCATTCCATTCATATCCACATTCATTATATTCAAATCCATTTTATTAATCTTGGAATCATTCCATGTAAATCGATTCTCAAATAATTCAGCTCAGGTTCATGCACTTGCATTCATATTAATTTTACTTCCAACTTATATTACATCTTTTCCATTCACTTTCATTTAATTTACATAGTGTTATTCACTTCATTTTATAGTGAACGGCATTTCATTCCATGCTAGTATTTAAAAACCATTTCATAAAATTATTTCTAAGGTCTATTATAAACATTACATGCCGCTACATAAGTTCATATTCAGCTTTATAACTTAAGTTCATACCCAATCTTATCCAATCCATACTCCAAAATAATATTCAATTCATTTACTCTTAAATTGAATTCATTTTTTGTTATCAAATACTTAACCATTTTAACTTGGCCATATTTTTACTACTTTCTCAGTTTAATAAGTTATACAAACTTATTTATTCTCAATTCCTTGAATTTCCACTTAAGTTTACTCATATTCTATATTTTTAACATATAGTTATATAATTACTTCACAATTCATGTTTATATTCAATTTACTCCATTCAAATTCACCCTTCATTTATAATTCAAAATTTTGAATTTCCATTTCTTTACCATAATATCAAACCATTTTCATTTTGGTTTACCATTGCATTTCTCAATTCATAAGTTCAAGAACTTATTTACTCAAAATCTAATATTGCTTACTTGAGTCCATTCACATCTTATATTCATAACTCTAGATTATATATCACTTTATAGCTTAGGTGTATCCATGCCATTCAATAATCATAACTTATAGTTATATAATTATTTTACATTTCAAACTTTATATTCAATTCAATTTTAATTAAGTTATCTTAGGTTAAATTTCAACCCCTATAATTCATTTTAACTTTCTCAAGTTAATTTTAATTCCAGGATTAAATTTCGCACTTTCCTTTCTTATCTATATCAACTCAAATTATAAGTTCAATAACTGATTTCCTCCTAACTTCACAAATCATTTAAATGGAAATCCCAAAATTCAATCACCCAGTTTTATTTCAGATCATTTTGAAATCATAAATATACATATATCCACTTTCATATATGTAATGACCCGGTATTTCGAACCATTCACAATCCGCATATGTCGGACTTGAATTGCTCAAAATATCAGATTGTTAATTTATATTTGGCAAAACTCAGTATATACAGTAAATAAATCAATCACAGAACTACAGACACAGAGTATTACAAAAATAAGCAGCGGAATAGATAAATGATTGTTCGTGAAGCTACTATATAAACAACAGAGTTTGGAATAAAATACAACAGAATACCTCAAATACAATGTAGTCTAGAATACAACTAGATGAAAAGTCTGAACAAAACAACTGGATAGTTGAAAACTGAATAGATATAGATGGATCTCCAAGTGAAGCTCCAACTCCAAAGGTGAGTCTCAAATGCTGTGTCACTCAGTCTGACCCGAACATAAAGCAAAACACAAAACACTCGAGTCAGGACTAACATTCTTATATTAGTAAATCTAACTCAAGTGAAATGTCAACTGAAATACAACTAACTTAAAGGATGTTTGGGATTTCCATCCTCTAAGGATCCATGGAACTATCTACTATGTAGTAATATACGCTATTATAATATGTCTATAGTAAAGTAAACTATTAAAATAGCATTAAGGCGTTATCCATATCCCCCTTAACACAATTTATATATTCCCGTAGTCTATACAATGCCGTAAGTTCCACCAAACCGGTGGTTTACCCAGAGGACACCCCATAGGTACGGTACAAAACAAACTCGTAGAAGGCGCTCTAGGGCATGTAAACACGACACTCGAGGCAATGCCAGGGTAGATATACCAATTGCAGATCCGAACTGGTGGTAACGCATAGCAGCTACTACCGCCCACCTCGAACACACTCCCAAATTAAAATCAAGGGTGGCCACCAAATCAATCATAAAGTCAAAATATAGTATCGAAGAAGTGTGCCCGATAGGAGGAATGACTCATTTGGCCCGACATGGCTCCTGTTTTAGTCCCATCTAAGATGACTCACGGGAGTCAGGGTCACGTCATACCTTTACAGAAATCGTTTGCCAAACCATTCTACTTCATTTCTGGAATCTCCACCACGTACACAGTTGTTAAAGTGGTCTTCGGTATTGGTAGAGAGTATGACAATATTCGATCCCGGTCTCTTTAACAACCAAATGCTTATTTCACACCGTGGTCATTTCATTTCAAATAGTTCATACTTCATATCAAAATATTATATTCATTTCAAAATCATATCAATTCAATATCATTATCCACTTTAAATAATATTCATTTCTGTGAGAAATGCGGATTAAGGATCTTAAGGCTAGAATTAACACTAGAGGGGGGGTGAATAGTGTTTTAAGAAATTTGTTAATCTTTTTGAGTTTATCTTAATTTGTTAACAATGTATACACTAATCAGACACAGATATGAGCACAGAATCAAACACAGATGCAAATATAAAGTAAAAGCAGTAAAGGAAAGAACACACCGGATTTTATACTGGTTCGGAGTTACCCTACATCCAGTCCCGCACAACTAAGTACGGATTTCCTTTCAAACTCAATTCAACAATTACAACCCTCGGTTTCAAGGCTACGAGGTACACCCTCCAGAATAACAATCCTCTAGGTAGAGATACTTGATTTCCGGGGCAACAAGTTCACCCAATTGATTTCCAGGGCTACAATCACACCTTCTCTCGCTCAATTGATTACAGAAAGTCTATAACTCAGATTAGCACTTGGATCTTGTAGAGATAGTGGAGAGAATCAAAACCAGAAATTATCTAGTTAGATTCGATATTGATTTCGGCAGAGTAATGGTGTAATTTGTAAATAAGAAAGTGGAGAAGAAGAAGAGAAGTTAAATCAGAGAAAAAGTGATTAAAAATTCATTGAAACTGACCCCTATTTATAGAAGAACAACAGCCATGACCATTCATGAAAAGTTATGGCGAATAGACACTTCTTTTGAAATTTGAATTTTGAACTAAAACTGTCACCATGTCGACATGGTGCCTATGGGCATGTCGACATCCCTCAGCCAAAATTGATGTTTTGAATTTCTATAAAAATAATATTTATCTTATATAAAAACTATTTAAAACTTTTTAAATATAGTTGAAATTCATAAGTAAATATAATGAACAATATATATATTATTTTAATTTTAAATCAAAGTAAATAATTTAAAAGTTAAATATATTATTTGAAAAGATAGTTAAAATCAGGAGTAATTTTGACTCTGAAAATAAAGATGTTTTGAGGCTAAAATTATTTAAAATCGAAATCGAGGGTTTTGAATCTTTTAAAAGGAAAGTTTTGAAATCATTTTGAAAACAAGATAATTTTGAAAAATCATTTGAATTAAGCTTAGTGGATACAAAACAATATCCCACTAGATTTTCGTAGGTTCCATCCTACTTAGTGTTCCATCCCTTTAACTGGCTCGAAGTGGATTCCATTCCATGAATAAATTGGATATTAAGATGCCAGTGCTTTTCTACGAGTTTTAACAAATATTCCTAACTGTATAACTTATCTTGGAAACTTGAACTCTTGATAATCTTGATACTCATGAGTCTTCTATCTCTATATCTTGAATCACTATACTGTACATTCTTCATTCTTGATACCTGCATGGTTAGATCCTGCATATACATATATATCTAAACTTGTAATGTTAGTATTTATATTTTATAATCTATTCTAAGGTTGTTGTCATCAAAACCATCATCTCATGGACTAAAAATCTCCCCCTTTTTGATGATGACAACCTTTGTTTATAAAATATCACTTCTATCCTAATACTTCTAATAACTCCCCCTTAATCTATGCCTAACTATCCTATTTTATACTTCTCCCCCTTTGTCATAAACAAAAAACTTACTCTAA
Organism: Allium fistulosum; assembly: GCA_030737815.1. Classification (NCBI taxonomy): domain Eukaryota; kingdom Viridiplantae; phylum Streptophyta; class Magnoliopsida; order Asparagales; family Amaryllidaceae; genus Allium; species Allium fistulosum. The sequence continues at coordinate 1,535,342,885 of CM060902.1, forward strand.
ACTAGATAACTCCAAACTATATAACTCCCCCTAAAACTTATCACTCTATGACGTGTGATTATAATGATAGTGTTATCATAAATAATTAACACTTAAATCTAATACTAAAATATAATCCTAAACTATTAACTATCCTAACTAAGAATTCATAATAATACTAACACATATAAGAACACGAGTTTATTTATTACGAGTATGGTTGTATTTACATTTGCGTTTGAAAAACATAAAAACACAAATAACAACGAAAAGAAAGAGAAGAAACTAATGTGTGTTTCTGAACATAGGAGATTTATGAATTGAACAGTTTGGATAGTGGAAACAGAAATTTCCACGTTGTTCGACAAGATTCCCATTTTTGTCGAAACACACTTCTCCAACGCATACTGCTTGGTAATGATCCTCCTCGTGTGCTTCTTCCATTGGTTCTTCTTCTTCTTCGTCGCTGATCTCATGTTCTTGATTGAGTGAAGAGTCTTCATCGATCAAGATAGGGTTGGCATGGTTATCCATTAGGAATTTTTGTAAATTCCTAAGAATCTTGCCTTGTCTCTCTTGCTCTTTCGCCATACGAAGTTGAGTCACTTGAATTTCAGTCAACATCTGAAGAGTATCTTTCATAGACTCCTCCAATTTAGTTACACGTGCGAGAGTAGTGCATTGGAATGGACCAGAAGTAGGAGAGGGGAATGTGAAAGTTGATTTTATGTTTGATTTAGAGGAAGATGCCATTATTTTATATATTTCAGAATAGAAAATGAAGAGAAAACGGAGAAAATGAATAAGAATTCGAAATAGAGAAGAATATATAACTAAATTTTTGAATTTTGGTGGGAAAATTTAAAAAATAAATAAAAACGTTACATGTCGACATGTCTTCCTAGGGGATGCCGACATGGTCCTTATATTTTAACTCTATGATTTATTTTAATATTAATTATACTTGTTATTTATATTTTATATTTCAGTTATAGAACAAATACCTAATTCTCTTCTTAATTTAGTAAATATAGATTCATTTAATGGTTTTGTTAAGATATCAGCAGTTTGATTCTCAGAGTTTATATATTCGAGAGTAATTACTTCTTTAGTTATATTATCTCTAAGAAAATGATGTCGAATGTCAATATGTTTAGTTCGAGCATGATGAGTAGGATTTTTAGATAAATTTATTGCACTAGTATTATCACAATAAATTGGCGATTTTGAGATATTTAATCCAAAATCTCTTAAGGTTTGTTGCATATATATTACTTGAGAACAAGCCAAAGCAGCATAAATATACTCTGCTTCAGTTGTTGATAGAGAAACTGTATTTTGCTTTTTACTAAACCAGGAAACCAGAGAATGTCCCAAAAAGTGACAAGTTCCACTTGTACTTTTTCGATCTGATTTACATCCAGCATAGTCAGCATCACAGTATGATATTAAATCAAATGAACCATTTTTAGGATAAAATAAGCCATAATCAGAGGTGTGTTTAATATATCTTATGATACGTTTTACAGCTTTTAAGTGAGTTTCTTTAGGATGAGATTGATATCTTGCACAGAGACATACACTATGAATGATATCAGGTCTACTAGCAGTGATATAGAGCAATGATCCGATCATTCCTCTATACAACTTTTGATCTACATCTTTCGAGAAATCTTCTTTACTTTGATATTCATTGGTTGCCATGGGAGTAGTTTTTCCAATCGCAGTAGTCAAACCAAATTTATCAACTAGTTCTTTAGCATATTTTTCTTGACTAATAAAAATACCATTATCTAACTGTTTTATTTGCAATCCTAGAAAGAAGTTTAATTCACCCATATGACTCATCTCAAACTCTTTTGTCGTTATTTCAGAAAATTCTTTATTCATTTCGAAGTTAGTCGAACCAAAAATGATATCATCTACGTATACTTGAACTAGTTGAATATCATTTTTATTTCTTTTAATAAAAAGAGTATTATCTATTTTACCAATTTCAAAATTTGATTATAATAAATAAGATCTTAGTCTATCATACCAGGCTCTAGGAGCTTGTTTTAAACCATATAAAGCTTTCTTAAGTTTGTACACATGGTTTGGTAAATTTTCACCTTCAAAAAGTGGTGGTTGTTCAACATATACTTCTTCTTTTACAAATCCATTTAAAAATGCACTTTTAACATCCATTTGAAATAATTTGAAATTATTATGATTTGCGAAAGCAAGTAGAATCCTAATGGCTTCTAATCTTGCTACAGGAGCAAAGGTTTCATCACAATCTATACCTTCTTCTTGACAATAACCTTGGGCGACTAATCGTGCTTTATTTCTAACGACCTCACCTTGTTCATTCATTTTATTTTTATAGACCCATTTAGTTCCAATTATAGTTTAATCTTCAGGTCTAGGAACAAGTTCCCAAGCTTCATTTCTAGTGAATTAATTTCATTCTTCTTGCATATCCAAAATCCATGAATCATCAGTTGATGCTTCTTTAGGATTTTTGGGTTCAATAGATGATATAAATGCTATATTACTCATTTTACTTAGTTGATTTCTAGTTGTAACAATAAATTGCATATCTCCTATTATATTTTCAATAGGATGGTCTTTTAAAAGTTTAATCCTTTTATTAGGATGATTAATTTCATTATTAATTTCAATTGATTCCTGATTTTGAGTAATTAAATCTTCTTCATCATTTGTAATTTCAAAATCTTTTAAATTTTCATCAAACGAAACATGCATTGTTTCTTCGATGGTGTTAGATCTTAAATTAAAAACTCTATAAGCTTTACTTCTATTAGAATATCCGATAAAGATTCCTTTGTTGGATTTAGGATCAAATTTATCCAAATTATCTTTTGTATTTAAAATAAAGCATTTACTTCCAAAAATTCTGAAGTATGATACCTTAGGTTTCTTTCCATGAAGAAGTTCATAAGGTGACTTATCAGTTAAAGGTCTAATTAAAATTCTATTCAAAATATAACAGGCGGTAGCAACAGCTTCTGCCCAAAAGTGTTTTGGTAAATTACTATCTGAAAGCATAGTTCTCGCACACTCTTGTATCGTTCTATTTTTACGTTCAACTACTCCGTTTTGTTGTGGAGTTCTTGGAAATGAGAAATTGTGAGTTATTCCCTTCTTATTGCAGAATTCCTCAAACTTTTCATTTTCAAATTCACCACCGTGATCACTACGAATAGTTTATAATTTTTAAAGATAATTGATTTTGAATCCTTTTTGTAAAGTTCTTAAAACATTCAAAAGTATCACTTTTATGTTTCAAAAATATTGTCCATGTAAATCTAGAATAATTTACAAAAACATATTTACTATGATTTATTGACTGAATTTGAGATGGACCAAATAAATCAAGATGAAGTAACTCAAGGGGTTTTGAAGTTGAAATCATATCTTTTAATTTAAAGGAACTTTTTCTAAGCTTTCCTAATTGACATGCATCACATAAACTATCTACTTTAAAATTCATTTTAGGGAGACCTCTTACTAGATCATGTTTTGACAGTTTAGATAAGAGTTTGAAATTCAAATGTCCAAATCTCTTATGCCAAATCCAAGGGTCACTTGTATTTGCCAAAAGACATAGGTTATCATTTGAAACTTTCATACTAAGAATATAAATATTCTTTTTACTAGTTCCCTCAAATATTATGGTTGAGTTATTATCTTCAATATGACATTTATCTTTTTCAAATTTAATTTTATATCCTTTATCACATAGTTGACTTATACTTAGCAGATTGTGTTTCAGATTCTTAACTAGCAAAACATTAGTAATAATAGGAGTTTCAGAGTTACCGACATTGCCGATGCCAATCACGTATCCTTTCGAGTTGTCTCCAAAGTTAACCAGTCCTCCGTCTTTGTATATAATATTATTCAGCATATCCGGATTACCAGTCATGTGTCTAGAGCATCCACTATCAAGTATCCACTTATTCCTTTTGATCTGCATAGATTGTCCATTGTGGATTGATTCCTTAATACCCATAAAGCATCTTTCCTGCACATTATAAAATTTGGGCAGACAACTAGAATTTGAATAACATTCATATGCAGACTCATGGAACAATGAAGATTTAAACAATTCTAAACTAGTTTTAATAGATTTTTCAAAAATAGCCATTTTAAAACTTTTCAAAATTCAGATTATGAAACTTTTGAAAAACAAAGCTCTGATACCAAATGTGAGAAATGCGGATTAAGGATCTTAAGGCTAGAATTAACACTAGAGGGGGGTGAATAGTGTTTTAAGAAATTTGTTAATCTTTTTGAGTTTATCTTAATTTGTTAACAATGTATACACTAATCAGACACAGATATGAACACAGAATCAAACACAGATGCAAATATAAAGTAAAAGCAGTAAAGGAAAGAACACACCGGATTTTATACTGGTTCGGAGTTACCCTACATCCAGTCCCGCACAACTAAGTACGGATTTCCTTTCAAACTCAATTCAACAATTACAAACCTCGGTTTCAAGGCTACGAGGTACACCCTCAAGAATAACAATCCTCTGGGTAGAGATACTTGATTTCCGGGGCAACAAGTTCACCCAACTGATTTCCAGGGCTACAATCACACCTTCTCTCGCTCAATTGATTACAAAAAGTCTATAACTCAGATTAGCACTTGGATCTTGTAGAGATAGTGGAGAGAATCAAAATCAGAAATTATCTAGTTAGATTCGATATTGATTTCGGTAGAGTAATGGTGTAATTTGTAAATAAGAAAGTGGAGAAGAAGAAGAAGAGAAGTTAAATCAGAGAAAAAGTGATTAAAAATTCATTGAAACTGACCCCTATTTATAGAAGAACAACAGCCATGACCATTCATGAAAAGTTATGGCGAATAGACACTTCTTTTGAAATTTGAATTTTGAACTAAAACTGTCACCATGTCGACATGGTGCCTATGGGCATGTCGACATCCCTCAGCCAAAATTGATGTTTTGAATTTCTATAAAAATAATATTTATCTTATATAAAAACTATTTAAAACTTTTTAAATATACTTGAATATAGTTGAAATTCATAAGTAAATATAAAGAACAATATATATATATATAATTTTAATTTTAAATCAAAGTAAATAATTTAAAAGTTAAATATATTATTTGAAAAGACAGTTAAAATCAGGAGTAATTTTGACTCTGAAAATAAAGATGTTTTGAGGCTAAAATTATTTAAAATCGGAATCGAGGGTTTTGAATCTTTTAAAAGGAAAGTTTTGAAATCATTTTGAAAACAAGATAATTTTGAAAAATCATTTGAATTAAGCTTAGTGGATACAAAACAATGTCCCACTAGATTTTCGTAGGTTCCATCCTACTTAGGGTTCCATCCCTTTAACGGGCTCGAAGTGGATTCCATTCCACGAATAAATTGGATATTAAGATGTCAGTGCTTTTCTACGAGTTTTAACAAATATTCCTAACTGTATAACTTATCTTGGAAACTTGAACTCTTGATAATCTTGATACTCATGAGTCTTCTATCTCTATATCTTGAATCACTATACTGTACAGTCTTCATTCTTGATACCTGCATGGTTAGATCCTTCATATACATATATATATCTAAACTTGTAATGTGAGTATTTATATTTTATAATCTATTCTAAGGTTGTTGTCATCAAAACCATCTCATGGACTAACAATTTCCAGAATCATAACACTTTCAAAATTATAACACTTTTGAAAGCATAACACTTTTGAAATCATAACACTTTTGAAATCATAACACTTTTGAAATCATAACACTTTTCAAAACATAACACTTTGGAAATCATAACACTTCTGACTTAAACAGTTTAGATATTGAAAATAGTATATATAATAAATAGTTATGAATTAAAATAATTTATATATTAAAATAATTTATATTAAAATAGTTTATATATTAAAAATACTTTATATAATAAAATAGTTTCCTCCAATTTCGCAAATCGATTTAAATCATCTTAAATTCCAAAAATTCAATTTGAATCAATTCCAGTTTAGCCATTTCAATTTTAAAGTTCAAAGATTCAGGTTTAAATATTCAAACATTTACAATATATAAATTTCATTTATATTTCAACATTTAACTGTATTTTTATTCAAATTGGAAAATATTCACTTAACCATTTCAATAACAATTTATTTAAATCCCAATTTATATATTTAAATCAATATTAAATATTCAGTCTCAATTTTATTTAAAGTTGAGAATATTCATTTAATCACTTTTATCAAATCAAGTTACAAATCATATTTTCCAAAATCTCAAAATCAATAAGTTTAAATATATTCTTATTAAATTCAATTTTTAACCAATTTAAATTCCAAGTCAACATTAATTTATCTTCCCAACGTTTATTATTAAAGTTATAAATCTATTTTAAAATATTAATATAAATCTTTAAAAAATATTTTAAAACATATTATATACTAATTAAATTAAATTTTATTAAATTAATCTTATTATTAATTGTATTTTATATTAAATATTATTATATATAATTTAAAAAAAATAAAACTATAAGAAAATCTTAAAATTTATATTTTTCAAAATTAACTTATAAATTTAAAATTTCCAAAACATACAATTTTTAAAAATCTAAATTTTACACATATATAAAATAACATCTATATATTATATTTTTTAAAATCAACATTTATTAAAACCCATATATTTCCTTTCAACACTTTGGAAATCATTTTTAAATATAGACCAACGGTGTCCGTATATAATTTTCTATCCTATGTGATACAGATATTTATCATTTCAATCCGCAATTTAATTATTTACGGGTGTATATCATTTCAACCCACAACCCCAAATTTCAAAATTAATGAAAATCGCTTGGGTTTATCATTTCAACCCATAACGATTTTCTCCTATTCTACAAAATCGTTCGGGTATGTATCATTTCAATCCATAGGGAATTCTAAATTAACAGGGAACTTGCAGAGTGAGAACAAATATGATAATAGTATATTATATCAACAACAGGCATATATCATCAGTAACAAAAAAATATGATATAAATAACAGATAATGGTGTCAGATGTCATAGGTGAACAGTTACAGATAATGGCATATCCTATACAACAATTATATAATTAACAGTTAAATTTAGCAGCATATTTCAATTTTCGTTTCAAGTGAAATCAAATTTAATAAATATAAGAATGTTAATCGTGAGTTATTGCTCACCTTCCGAGACTAGAGGAATTTGATACACAATAAGCTACAAATTGGATCACGATCTAGACAATCGACCAATCCAAACAACAATCTCAAAGCAAAGTAAGCTTAACACAAATTTGACGGACAAAGCTGATAGATAGGAATCGATGAGAACAAGTCAAATTAGCTTGAGATAAGCTGAACAAAATATACGTTATAATTTTTCTCTAAATCCAATTTTTAAAACATATATTTAAAATAAGATATATATATATATATATAATTTCAAATCAATAGTTTAACTTTAACACCTATAATATAAAATCTATATATATACCCAAACAGATCATAGATACACTTATATAAATCTATATATACAACTAACCAGATTATGTACAACCTATATAAACCTATACATAAACAACAAAATGATATAGAACTTATATAAATTCATATATATAAAAGCAAACAGATCTTATATAAAAACTAATATATAATTTACCTACTTTTAAACATATATAAGTTGTCATATTATAACTCATGTATACAACAAACAGAATATATATAACTTACACATATATCTAGAAATCAAAACATATATATATATATATAATTTACCTTTTCAAACTAATATTAATAACCTTCAGCCGACCTATTTATATACTACATATATATATATAAAAACTATAAAAATATACGTACAAATATATATAAGTTTAAACACCTAACAATAAAATCTCAGACTCATGTATACTCATATATAAATTAATATATAAACCTATACAAACTCTCATACATATTATACTTAAAAGCAATATTTATTATAATAATCAACATAAATTTACTTCTTTATATAAACTTAAACATATATAATACTATCTTTAAAATATATAATATATGCTTATGTATACAACACAGATTATATATAACTTACATACACTTACATATATAAATTATTATACCATTTATATAACTCGTGCATGATATATATAACAAAATATAAAACATATAACGTAAACTTCAAATATACTAATATAGATATAAACTACATATAGCCTGATATATATAAACTAATATAACTAGTATATAAACTTGCATATAGAACTAAAATATAACTTATACAAAACATATAACATATATAAACATATAACTTATATATATATATAATCTGTAAAAAAACAAGAGAACCCAAAGCTTAACAACTTACATGCAAACAACAGAACACTACACGGTATGTGTGTATATATATATAAACATATGTATAATATCTTCTTCAAAGAGGGGAACAACCTACGAGCTGGATGCCGAGCAAGGGGAAGACAAGATGGTGGCGGTTGGAGTTTGGGTCTTCGGCCGAACAGAGGAGAGGTGGAGGAGGAGTGGCTGAGGCCGGCGAAGGCTAGGTGGTAGCGGGGTTTCCTCTGGGCGAGCGGCTGTAGGGAATCAGGTGGAGGTTGGGAACATGCGGCCATGGAGGAATTGCGTGGATAAGGGTGGAGTTGGAGGGCTGGCGGCTTCAGATCTGTGGTGCTCGGCCAAGAGAGGGTGGAAGGTAGGGAAGCACGAGTGGAGTAGCACATGTAGGCAGTGGCACAGCAAGGAGAGAGAGAGAGCGGACGAGACAGTGATGGGTTGCGAGCATGAGCATGTTCAAGCTTTCCCAAAATATAGCACTACAAGAAAAATGGTCTTTCGCAGCGTTTTAAAAACGCTGTCAAATCCTTTCGCAGCGTTATGAAGAACGCTCTCTAACGACAAGCTGTAATAGAGTCAAGACATATCACAGCGTTTCTAAAACGCTGCAAAATTAGCAACATATTACAGCGTTTTCTTATTACAGTGTTTTAATGATGGCTGTAATATGTCCTTACCCATTGTTTCTTCTTCCTTTAGACAACATTTTAAAAACGCTGCAATACTTTTTTACAGCGTTTTTAAAAGCTTGTAAATGAGCATTTAGCACCATAAAGCAAACGCTGCATATGGGTGGATGTTTCACAGCATTTCCCTTTTGCCTGACATCTGCAGCGTTTTTTCTTTTTTATAGCGTTTTTGAAATGCTGTTAAATATGAAAAATACCATGCACAAAAGTTTATATTTACAATCATCCCACCATCTATAAAATTTTATATCTGATAATATCAGTTAATTAAAAACACAATAAATAAATATAATCTTCGCATGTTATATATAATAAAGTTGCACTAACTCCATACTCAAAATAAACGATAATCGTATATATACATAATGTTGTAAGCAAATATGATAGTAACATTGTTTTACATAAATAGCATATTAAATTAAGCAAAATATGAGTTGTGAGAGTCTAAGCTAATCCTCTTCAACAATTCAACCTCCACTAGCTAAGTTAGTCAAATTACATAAGCATGCTCCACTACAACAAAACAGGCTTTTTACAACGGGCAATGCCCGTTGTAATATGTGTTCCACAACGGGCAGCCGACCGTTGTAATATGCGATGTTGTAATAGGTTGACCATATTTTACAACGGGCAATGCCGGTTGTAATAAAACTTTTTACAACGGGCAATGCCCGTTGTAATACACCTTTTTACAACGGACAATGCCCGTTGTAATATATGATATTGCAACGGTTTCTGACCGTTGCAAAATAAATGCAAATTTTAAAAAAAAATTACAGCAGCATACATCCATACCAATAATGAATAATTTAACGAGTAATAAATATTATCATAAAACAACCAAAATCATTTCATTTCAAGTGTGTTTGCATTTCATTTACATTTTCACTGTGCACTGTACATTTCTTTATAAAACATAAAAAGAACAGTTATAATCACATAAACACTGCCTATCACCCCTACACTGTGCACGTGCACAATACAACCAACAACCAACAAGCAACCCAAACCACTACCCTTACACTGTGCACGTGCCAGGTGAAATAGTCTTTGAATACTACAGAAAGATTACCTCATAAGCATACGTGAGGGGGGATTAGCTTCCCAGGGTTCATGATATTATTAGGATCTAATGCATTTTTTATTCTCCCGTCCTTTATAGAAGTATCACAGTTTTCACTTTATCAACTTCCTGTGTACACACATGTATCATAACCTGCACAAAGAAATTGCAACACGATTGGTCAATTTCTAGTTTCCATGATATTTCCCATCCATTACATTTCAATTATATACCAACTTTACTTCAACAAGTTTGAATATCCGCATAAGGCATGGAAAAAAAGTTGAAACGGTTTCATGAAAGTTCTTTTAATGGTACACTACTATTCTAACATTGACAAATTAGGTAAGGTTTGAATGAATGTAAGGGTGAAACAGAAATACTTATATTACTTTTATGTTTTCAATTCTTAAGTTGAAAAGTTGAGGGTAGTGACACCAACACAACAAACTGTTCAGCCAACTTAAAAAGCATTGTCTATATATTATATATGAAATCAAAAAGTTCATATAGTTATAAAAAGAAACCAAAGTCACCGTACTTTTGAGCAGATAAGCAATTAAGAGAAGCTTACTTGGCATCGGTTGCCTCCGCTTTGGGCACGCACCACCCAACTCTTGGTTTCTTCGCTGGTGCTGCTGGAGAAATTGATGGTGGGTTCACCTGTTTCATAAGTATTAGTTACTGTTATGACTTTTAGCAACCTCTTCAGGGAGAATGGTAGAAGAGGGTTTTGGAGTTCTACTTCTTGAACGAATTGCAGATGCTCGCTCCTTTATTTCAGACTTCATAGGACCAACCCTACAGAGATAAGCAGGCAAAACAGCAAACTATAGTTACAAGAAACTTCCAACATCCAATAATTATAAGTGTTAGGAAATGTTATATAGTCCATTAACAAATGTCTCGAAGATAGATATATTTTTAAATGAACTAACTGATCTCAGTTAAGTAAAGGGACTGCTAAATGCAAATTTCTGTTACAATCATTACTCTACAATAACAAATTGCGCTGGTGCCCGGTTAAGATACAACATTTAAACAATTAGCATGCATGAATGGTTTGCTCTACATGCCATACACAGGTATGAATGTGTGTACATACACAGGAGGACTGCTAATGTACTGTTGTTGTCAAAGTACATAGAAAATATCCTCAATATCAATGTTAGTCAGTCTGTAGCACAGAAGCACTTCAAGAAAGCGTAAAATATGCATTGATACATAATGTTCTTGATAGTTTAGCTAATTAAATTAAGACATAGACATACATAGTACAGCATCCAGAGGCTCTTTTGAAAATTGCTGAAACAGCAGCACCCAGGTCAAGCCAAGATACAGCATTAACATCACCGGAAGCAGTTGCCATTTGGTTCCCGAACCCAAAATTTCTGAGCAAGGCGGCCACGAAATCTGAAGGAGTTACTCCTCCACTTGTATGAGATTTAAAACATGTCACTAGAGAGTTAGCGATGTCAAGTAATGTCTCTGCATCAGCCACTTGCTCCCTAGGCTTCTCAACTGTTTGGGACATGAAATCAATCATTTAGTGTGCACTATAGGGTGAAAATGACTCAGCTACCCTTGTCCAAAGCCAAAGCTTTATGAAATACAGTTAAATCATACTCTTCAGACAACGTTAGCAGGTCCTTGATTTGCATGTGGATGGGTCTTCCAAAAAGAAAAGAATTTTAATAGTAATTTCATAGCTGACATGCATATTATTTCTGAATACCGGAATGTTTGAGGAGTCCATGCGCATTAGTAGATACAAATTCATATTATAAGAATATTTAGTACGAAACATGAAAAGGCACTCGATCGCAAAGTTGAAAAATGATCGAGAATAAAATAATCATTGCTTAGTGGACACCAGAACTCCTGCTCAGATTACTCTGTAAATAAGTTTCGCAGAATCAATATAATACCTACAAAGGGGTTTTCCAAAACTCCTGGACACCGCTTACTACCGATTTTTAAATAATAATAACTACGAAGGTTTTCCTTTCCTCAGCAAAACAAATTGCAGGATAGATCTACCTTATTTAGTGCAATAAGTGTTACTTTCAGACACAACCTAAAGCACCGTTAAACTTTCACAAAATATATAAGTTAATTAAACATTATAATAAATAAAAGGTTTACATACTTCCACAAAACAATATAGAGTATGCATTCATATAAATTTTGGTACTTAAGGTTAGTTCAAGTACAAAACTGACTAACCAATGCCCGTTGTAAAAAGGGTAATACTATTATAGCTCAATAATGAACAATGAGAAGGATTAGAAATCAAATTATCTGACTAACAAAAGATAACAGTAGTAGTAATACTTAAAACAGACTAACTATTAAATATAATTGAATTATGGCATAGAGTTAAATATCTAACCTTCCCAGCAAAAACCAATTGGTAGAAAATTTAGATAGAAACTGTAAATTGACAGAAGAGAATCCTTTTTTGAGTAGTCATAGTTGTGAAAGAGTATTGTAGGTTGACAGCAGGTTCCCATACCCAAGAAATTTAATGTAATTGCGAGTACATATTCTTCTTCAGTCAGGGTTGGAAGCTAAGCAGCAGACCTGGTGAAGAAAACAAAGATATAACAGTATGAAGGACAATTGTTGTCATATGAGGTTCAAAGACACACTGAAAATGGTAATTGTGAAATAGCTAATGCAAGACTTTCTAGCTTCAAAAACATGCTAAACTCTCTTGCGCAAAGATGTAAAATGAAACTTCAGTTTGCATAATCCACCTTTTCCATCTGCAGCAACATTGCTCATCTTATGGCATCCCTTACCAAGAACATTCAAACTTGGTTACAGAGCATTTTCTGCAAAAGTTCAAAAAGTCCCATATCAGATTTTATTAGTAATAAATGAATAATCAACAGGACAATTAATTATATTCATTTCATCATTGATTTAATGCACTTCCTAATTTAGGAAATCCTGTAATAGCAATAATTATTTAGGCATAAAATAATGTTTGGCAATAATAACAACAAACCAAATTGCTTTATGTTTACAGAACTACAAAAATTGCATTTGATAGCACATAATGCATGAAATAAAGACGATAATAATGTCATAAGTCCGTTGAAGCATCAAGAGTTCCGCCCAACACTTTAGGCACAAGTGGGATGAGAGAATAAACAACATCAGTTATTAATGGAAAACCTTAAATCATATAATTTGAGTACTAAATTTAATTGTTATATTCTTGTATTTATATGCAAGTGTAATAAAGCAAAATACCTGTTGGGGTTATTTCACTGGCTGTGAATACAATTTGATAGATTGAAAGTATAATTCTCTTTAGCAATTTCATTTAACGAAATAACATTTTGGTAATAAGCATCAGCAATTGGTCCAAACTCTCTCTTCCAGTCTTCCTGCAGATACATAATACCTGTGCATTGTTATGGTAGTCCAGTGCATTATAACTATTTGTATTTTCATTTTAGTTCAGTCCTATTATGTCATCTCAGCGTGTAATTTAAACATAGCCCAGGCATTGTAATCTTAATTTGGTTTGAAGCTTGTATTCGGTCATCAATGTGATGATCTTAATTCCTTATTATTTTATATCAATGTAAATAAGCTTAACAAATGAAACTGAAACAACACTTAACCCTGTTATCGACTTATTGAGTAAATTTTGTTTCAGAATAAATTCTGTTCAATATTAAACTTCAAAATAAAGGATCGTAAACGTCAATAAGTTAAAAAATAATCAAGCTATATACTAATAAGAACGAATGGCCATGCATTAGGCTTGAAAATAAGGGTGCCTCCATATTGTAGCATACATGTTAAAATATACTTGTATTCAAATCCGATTTTGAGTAGTGATTCAATTTATATGTCTTACTTTTACATTGTACGTGCATGTATACAAAATTACAAACTCCTGATTAGTACAAAAGTGATAATAATCAAACCTGCCATTATGGGAATATTTGATTTATTGTAACATACATGTTTATATATACTTTTAATATACTCTTATGTGCACTCAAATTTGATTTTGAGTGGTGATTCAATTTATATGTCTTACTTTTGTATTGTTGTGTGCAGGTGGAAAGTGGAAGACAAATCAACTGAGTTGCTTATAAAACTTGTGGTGGTTACATATACATCATATTATTGTGGAAGCAATTTCCATTTAATTTTGTTGTATTTAATACTTCCTTTTTCTTCTTGATTTGATTTTCATTGTGTTAAGTGTACTTGTGTGTGACCTTGGAAAACTACACGAGTGGTGTTATATATTATATTATGTTTTAAATGTGAAGTATATTCGCTACATGTTGATTATAGGGTCATTCTTGGAGTTTAAGAAAACTAGCCATTCATAGTTATTGCAATGGAATTCTACTTCACAATTGTTGTACATGAAATACCCATAATATGCTGCTAAAAACACTTTAAAAATCTAATATGCTATTCACACTTTAAAGCATAATCAAATTCATGGCTATCCACTTTAAGATTCAAAACATGTTTTAGTTAGAAAACGGCATTCAAAAGTCCAAAAAAATTAAAATAACATTTTGAACCAAACACATTTTTATTTTCATTTTTGAAAACATGTTTTCAAATCAAGTAGATCCAAATGCATTTTAATAATTCTAAAAATACCTCAAAATCAAAAATGACTAAGAGAACTCAAACCATAAAACACAAAACGCAAACCAAACCCTACCTTTGTGGACGATGTACAAGAGTAATAGCTACTTATTGTTATCAAAACAAACAATAGTTTGTCTCACTTGGCAGAATACAATCAATTAATGAACTTATTAATAAGCAATTATGGTCACAGATACTACAAGAACGAACAATACTTGGAAAGATTAGTAATACCAACCGCACCTTTTCGGACCCTTATTCTCGAGTAAGAAGCATTTGAGCTAAATGGTTGGGAGTAACAACATCATGATTATAAGTATCTCATTAGCAACAACGAACAGGCTTGCTACTATTTGTTTGTAATTGAGTAATTTCAATATCCAAAAAATACAGCTGTATATTTAGCTGAAATTAGTATAAGTCTGACACTGTTGACAATAGGAGAAGTCGTTTTGGTGGTACTTAAATTTTATTGAATTTTTCTACATTCAAATTCAGATCATATTGTTCCACCATGCTTTAAAATATTTTCCCGAAATCTATAATATATCCAAATGAATAGATGCAGAAAGAAGAAAGTTTATTTACATAAGCCTGCACACATACAGAACCAAGTAAAATTCTGACATATAGCATTATCAGTCATCTCTATTCTATGGACTGAATCTGCTGGAAAACTAATAATTTCAAAAGACATCCAACTCATTATGCTCGAGACGGGATGCGATGTTGATCTCCTTACAGTAATGGGATTACACTTGCATTATTCTCACTAATAACATTCCGTCTGCTATTTTAGCATATCAAAACCGTGTAAGAGAAGACAGTTACTTACAAACTAGGCATGTTAACAAGGTTGGGTTTCATTTTCAGTTCATCAATCTTGTTTCACCCATATAATAATTGCACCTCAAAGCATCCACTTAATCAATGCTATTATTTATATTTTTACTTGAGTAGAACCGAATCACTGTATTACAAAAGCAATTTTGATCCCAAGACGGTTAAAATTTTCAAGTCTATCAAAATCTCAATTGTATAGAGGAACAAGAAAGTTAATTTTAACCTGCTTCAATCGCAAATGTAATCAATTAACAACCAGATCCACATAAAAACAGAAGGCGCAATAAAATAACCTAAAACATGATACTTGATTACGTATTAAAGAAATCAGTAGGGTCCATAAATTAACGATGATAAAAAATGAAGGCGATATGAAATAAAAAAAACAATATTAGAAGAAATAATACTAACAAATAGAATAAATCAAGAATCAATTACAAGAGATTGACGAGCATGAAAGGATTGAAGAGCTCGGCGTGCTAAAATTCCTGCCGCCATGGATGTACCACTCCAGTCAATTTTCTGAGAATTGGACAATGAACAAAGCGAAATAGATGGCGGAGCTGTTAGTCGAAAAATTACTTCATAACACTAATTGTTTCAGCACAAATACCATAGAGGATATTAGAACTTTACAAGATAATCAATGCATGATAAATTCTAATCTACTTATTTTTTGGTTTACCTTTTGATACCGGTGGCGAGAAGACAAACGAAGCAGCTATTTCGATGAACGACGATGAACGAGAAGATGAGAGTGGCTCGTTTCCATGAGCGAGAAGATGAACGAGCCGATAAATTGAAAGCGTGAGGCGATTTTGCAGAGGCGAACAGATTTGAGTATGGATGATTTTTTAGGAGGGAAATGAGAAAAATAAAAAAGAGGAACGAAGCTATTTGTAAGAAGAAGATAAGAAGAACGAAAAAGTGGCGGCCAAAAATTTTTCCCCCGCCAAATAAACATTTAGGCAGCGTTTCATTTTCTATATTTAATATAATTAGAAACGTAAAATTGAAGGATGATAGCCTTCTGAATTAAACGTTGTTATATAGAGCTGCAAAAGACCATTTTTCTTGTAGTGTAGGCAACTAAGTTTTCTCAGTATACAAACTTAGTTTAAAAAAAATAGAAGAAGATGGAATGGGTTTGGAAATGGGTAGCAAGCTTTAGGAAGGAGTAGGCAAATGAAATAGCAAGAGACAGAGAGAAAGGAAGTGAAAGAACGTGAATAGAGAAAGAAAATGGAGAGCTCCAAAAATGAAGGGACGAATAGAATAAATATCTATCAATGCAAATAGTGACAATTTATATTCAATTCTGGAAATAATAAAAGTTGGTGACAGGTTGGAATAATAAAAGTCATGCACGCTAATTTAAGAAGTATTAAAGGTAGATGACCGTTTGATTTTCAACCGTTGGTAAATTTGAATGGACACAGGAAACGAAAGGAACAAACGGGTTCCGATACGGTAATCTGTTTCATAGATTCCGCCGTGCACCGGACATCAAAATTGACAATTGAATATATTGCAGAGATCAGCACGACGAGACGAACATAACAGTATACAGGTATCAGTGGTACGACCATCCTATCAAAAGTCGATATTCGGTACCGAAAATGCTGTTAAACACCGAAAATAAGATAAACGGAGCAATAGCAATCCAAATTTGGCGAAATGAAATATGACCTCTCACTCAGAAGATGATTTACAAATTTATTATATAAAAATATTCAGGTTTGAGATATATTTTATTATCATCAAATAATAACTGATTTAAATTTAAATAAAATTACACAAGAAAATAAACTTCCATATTATCTGATGAAAATTTACCATTTTCTATGCTTAAATAGATGTATTTCAAATATCAAATTTTTATTTCCAAATTTTCTTATTTAAGATTTCACCAAAAATCAGTTAAATTACGTTATTAAAACCTTTAAAATTTACGGGTCATTACAATATATCAAATCATACTTTCAGAATGTTAAAACAACTTGGTTTTGCCCAAAACAATTTCATTTTGGAATTTCTAAAACAAAACTTGTTTACCAATTAAGTCCAAAGCAAATAATCATAGCCAATCACTACGGTAGCAATCTGTCACTTAGAAACTCAAAAATGAACAATGATGATGCGGCCGTCATCACCAGAATCATTTTCCAACGACTGAAGTGAGTTCAGTGCTTTCTTACTTCCAAAATCCATTTTAAAACAATTTCCTTTCCGAAATTTCTCCAAAATAATACTCCATTATTCTTCACAAACCACTTTGGAAAACATTTCCAAAACCTCTAAGATTTAAAAATTCCTCAAATCATAGTTCAAATCCATTTAAAACATTTCCCAAAATTTCCGGGATTTAAATTTCCAAATTCTGGTTTGAATCCACTTTTAGTTACAACTCATATGTATAATCATACTTATACAATTTCTAATTGGTTATATAACCTATTCCAAATTATATAATCTTATTTAGATTATAATAATACCAACCAAACACTCCAAATATATACCTTATAATAACTTCGGGGAAATATTTCTTTTATACAAAAATATAGTTTGGATAAAATTATTTCATTTACCTTCTTCAAATCAATACTGTGTCAGTTTACCTTGTTTAAGAGTTTAGAAACCCCTATCGATATGGTTGTACTTTCCGTACTGACCAGAATTCATAAACACTCAACCGATAATTCAACATAATATAAAACATTTTATATTCACTAACAAATACGCGCTTATATCTATTAATACACTCAAACTCATTGTAGGGTGCTACTGACCTTATCTCTAATGAGTAATCCTCACCAAAGCCTAGGTATATCGCCAACCTGGCTCAGATACCAACTGTGATTACCCACATTTCGAAAGGTTTAAATTGATAATAATCCACACATGTCCGATTTAAACAATCCGGAATATAGATAATCAATGGGGTTAATTAAGAAAAATAAGAAAAGAAGAAGAAAACAAACACAGAATCTCGCAGTGGAACGATAAAATATAATAATCAAATAAACAGTCCATGAAGCTGTTTATATTATACATTTGATTATAATTTATACCGCATCTATCAGAGTTATATATATACACACACACATCAGGGATAAATAAAGTAATGCAGCAGACAACATGATGCAGGAATAATAATAGTAATAATATACCAAATCTTCGTCTTCGTCCTCCAGAATAAATCTTCAATAAGCTGAAAACTCAGGGCTGGCCCGAGCGTAATGAAAAGACAAAACACTTGAGTCAGGACTAAAATTTCTTAGGTGAGTCAAATCGATATCGCATATAACATGAGTGTCATGGCGTCAGAGATGTTTACGGGGTTTCACATCTCCTATCAAGTGTATAACGTGCGTGCAATAACTCAAGAGATGTTACAGGATTTTCCATCTCTTAAGGATCTGGCAAAATATTTGTATGTAGTAGAATACGCTACATATATAATGTCTAATCAGTAAAATAAATATTTTTCTTAGCGTTAAAGCTTTACATTGATCCCTTTAACGCTTTTTTAAGCATTGTCGTATAGTTTGCATATAAAACACTAGTAAACCGTTGGTGGATAGGGATGCATCGTGATACGACAACACTAAACCAAAATCTTAGGGGTCTCATATAGGGATAAAAGTATGACAAGGCACATGAAGCAATGCCCAAGGTAGGATACTACCAGTTCGGGTCGTAGGGCAAGTGGTAACGCATCATAGCCATGACCGCCCACCGCGTCCATCCATCCCATATCGAGTCAAAGGGAGGCTATCCCAAATCAAGGCGCAACAATCGAAACCAACAACAAGAGTCATAATATGGACCGAGTCCAAGAAAATTGAAGAATGGATGTCCGCTAGGGGTAATTAGCCCACTTAGCACTGTCAAACCGTCCTGTTTTAGTCATTTCAAATTGGCACAAGTGCCGAGGTTTATCCATCATCGTTCTCTTTCTTCAAATCCAGTAAACGATGCCAAATCCAACCACTTTGTTTTGGAGTCTCCTCCACATACACAGTTATTAAAGTGGTTCCAATATTGATAGAGAGTATGCCAATAAGAGACCCTGGTCTCTTTAACAACCTAACGTCGTTTAACACACCGGTTGGTACTATTACATTTCGAAAACAGTTCGTACTTGATACCAAAATATCATATTCGCTTCAAAATCAAATCCATTTCGAAAGCATCATATTTACTCAAAATATGCTATTCCATTTCAAAATCATTTTCGCCTCAATCTCTCGATTTCGCTTCCAAAATTGTTTCGAATTTCCATTTAGGTTTTAACTTCAATTTAACCCAATTCGCATTTAAATCTGTGATTAAATATAAACATTTCCACTCTGACCAGTTTGAATTTTTAGAAAATAGTTTGAAACTTTTTAAATAGTTTAAAAGTTAAATAAGTTTAAATATAAAATAGTTGAGTATTGAAAATGGTTTATATAGTAAAATAGTTTGGAAAATCAAAGAAATTTAAACATCTAAAGGTAGGTTTTTTTAAAACGGTTTATATAATAAAATATTTATTTTGAAAATAGTTTCAAAGTCAAACTGATCCAATTCCAAACTTTTAATTCAAATCAATTTCCATCACCATTTCCATTTAAATCGATTCAATTCCGATTTCAATTTGAATTAACTTCGATTCCAATTTTAATTCAAATCAATTTCAATTTCGATTCCAGATTAATTCAATTTCGATTTCAGTCCCAATTAATTTCAATTCAATTCCAAGCTCAAATTTCGAAATCTCCATTTAAATTACTTTTACATGGATTTATTTCAAAGTTTGAGTAAAAGTTCAAATCACTTAAACAAATCAATTTCCATCATCCAAATGGTTTCTCAATTATAACTTCAAATTTTCAAACTCGATTCTTTAAACAATTCCGATTGACAAGTTCATTTTTAACATTTTGAGCTCGAGTTCAAAAATGATTCCAATTCCATAAATTCGATTTTATTTCAAAAAAATCAATATCAATTTAAAATTAATTTCAAATCAAAATCCTAGAATTATTTAATTTAACCAATCCGGTGTCCGTATATTATTTTCTATCTTATGGTCAAGTGAATCAGTTATTTCAATTTAATTTCGGGGATGGATATATATCATTTCAATCCAAATCAAAGTGTCATAGGTATATATCATTTCAACCTATTTCTTAGTTTATTCGAAATAATTCAATTTACAGTTTTATATATTGTAAATAATATACAGGATGATAACAGGACATATCAAAATAAATAAACATCCAAATCAGCCAAAACATCAATCAATAGCATCCATCACAATCAACATCCAAATCAGCCGATCAATCACAACAATTTCATAGTTATCAATATCAGGTAATTTACTGACAATTAAATTCCAATTTCAAATTTAACTGTCAATTTTAATACCTACAGTCAATTCATATGTCAATTTCATTTTCAAATAACAGTCGATAAAATTAGATAACTTCACGATTCAATTTTAACGAACATAAAAATATTATAGTACATCGTGAGCATTAAAAACACTCCCCTTTTATTTGAAACCGAAAATATTTCGGCTTCAAATAAATGCCACTTTGATTCCACGCCAAAGCCTTCATCGATATGATTCCAACGCCGTTTGAATCGTCCAATTTCGACCTCGTATGTGAAAGATAAACATTTTTAAATATTTTAATACAATTATATAAATAAATTTACAAATTTTCTTTTTATATTTTAAACCTTCATTCCTCTTTGCGTACGTCTCCAGGCAAAATTCGTGCTCGTTTAACCCATCGCACGCAACCTTCAACTGATCATCGAGCCTCCATCGATCCACTAGACAGCGATCAGGGACCACCGCTACGAAGCTCTCCACGCACTCCACCTTCGGCCAGAGGCCGACCAAACTCGGCGCCCCCTAGATCTCGATTTTCATGCTCAAACGCCCCCCTCTCATCGCCAGATTTTGGCGAATCCCGGCCTCTACAATGAAAATCCACCGTTGGATGTCCTAAGCTCATCATGCTCTTTAATTTTTCAATTGACAACGAAGTTTGATATCGCCTAGATTAAGAGAATTCATGGGAGAAAGTTTTGATGATTTTTGGCTATGGAATTTTTAAGGTGGCGGCTGCTTATTTCTAGGGTTAGGGAATGTGCACGCGTATATATATACATGAATTTATTATTTTAATATTGTTTTACTGTTCACATACTTTTCCGAACAAACTCCAAACGAAGCGTGCCGCTTGGCGTTTATAATGTTTTACTCCTATTTCAAATAAAATGGAACAAGTTTCAAAACCTAATTCGATCGTATGTGGAAGATAGTTTTTCGAATCAAATTAAAATATTAAATTTTCGATCTTAAATTCAGTGCGTTTCTATCCCGTACGACCAAATGGTAACTACAAATGCTACAAAATTGGAAATCCGATAATAATACACTATTACGGATCCAATGGAACTAGTTTCGTCGAATTCCGAGACTGTGCCCGGAAAGGCTATTTTAACAGGTCGATTAAATTGAGCGATTTTCAAAATCGACGAAATTGCTTGGAATTCCAATTTTAAAAACTTACCAACTCAATTATAATTCAAATAGAATTTATACTAATATTAGAAACCATTTCGATTCATATTAAATCACAAATCCAATTATTTACACTATTCCAAATATTAAATTTCACTATTAAATTAATATATAAAATTCCAAATTTTAATTTATCGACTTTTAATTCCATTCAAGAGTCCATTATCATCACTCTAATTCAAATAGAGTTTAAATCAACTTAAGAAATCATTCTCGTTCACATTTAACTCCAGATTCACATATTTACCCAAAATTAAAATATTAAATTTACCATCCACCAAATCCATTAAATCATTATATTTGAAATTTTAAACCATTTCACTAATTCAACTAAAATCTCCATTTTCAAAATCAATTAATATTTCAAATTCAACATTTAAAAATAAATTAAACGTTCAAAACCAGACGACCAAAATTCCGGGTCGTTACATTTATATACATGGATCATGTATGTCATTTACTTTTAAAGTAAGAATTCAAACCAATGTTTTAACATAAATTGACAAAAATTCAGACACAATCAAAATACAACATATATATGTTATATTTCCACTCAGAGTAAGGTGTTAACTCACCTTTAACCTCTCAAACAACCCAGATCTAAGCACCCAAGCATAGACCTAACCTTGCAACCACCTTTGCTTCCTCCTTTCCTTGCTTTTGCCCTCCCAAACCCCTCTTTGCTCATGGCCTATCCCAATAAAGGGATCATGGCTTTGCTTCTTCAAGCTTTGACATGGTGGAAGGTGTTCTAATATCCTCCCAAGGCTTCACTCCAAATTTAAGGTGATGTAGATTTGATTTGCAATAATCTTCTTTAGAACATAAGACAGGAAGAAGAAGAAGTCATTGATTTTATGATAACTTTAGCTTTGAATTTGTGATTATACTCTAAGGTATACCTCTCCTTATATAGGCATAATAATGGTGCTCTATAAGCTAGCATTCACCCCTCCCCCTTCCCCCTTCCCCCCACCATGCCATGGAAGCTTCACCCGCCATCACTTCTCCTTTATGCTAATTACCATTATACCTCTCTCATGATAATATCTTTTATCCTAAAGGAAGCTTCTAGAACATTCCAAGCTTTATGAAGAGGAGAGTGTGTTTATTAGTTGCTAATGTGTTTATTTGATCGTTAGACAAGTGCACAAGAGTTTGAACAACTTATATTGATTTAAAAGCTGTTTATCAATAAACCAATTTTCGGTTACATTATCGATTTTTCTTTGAAGAATATATTTTTGTAAACAAATTTCAAAAACAAGTTTCTTATCATTATCTATTGATTAAATGATTTTAAACAAGGTTATAAAATCATATTTATAACACTTAATTAAATTTCAAAATGTTTTGATATTCGAAGACGAAACGTTCGAATTTCTAGGTCGCTACATGATGCTTACAAATACTTTCATAGTTAATTTGGTCAAATTCGATAGTCGACTAATCAACTATCTTGTACAAAATAGAAACAATCACATATGTAAACCAAGTCTCGTATACATATCACGTTTTCAACCTTCTCAACTTATACTATCCCTCGGTCAAGAATGAAGTCAGTAAGTTAGAGCATTGTTTACTCCTAAAGCCTACTTGAACATCATTCTTAACTCTTACAGATAGAATAAGCCTATTTGTCGGCTTTTAGTTCCAAGTATATGATTAAATACTTTCCATAAAGAAGTAAACACACAAAACATGCATAAGTCGCAAAGCACGCTTAAATCACACAAAGCATGCTTAAGTCACACAAAGCACGGTTATGTCAAAAAAGCAATTTCTAATCCCTTTTTTATTTAATTAATTCTTTTCTAATTAAAACTTCCTTGTTAATAATTGCATATATATATTTAAAATACTTTTCCAAAAGATATGTACATGTATACTACTATTCCACTATTCATTTCCACCCTTTCACTATTCATTTCTACTCACTATTCATTTCTACCCTTTCACTATTCATTTCTAATCTTTCAATATTTAGAAATGTATTCATATTCTTATCTTAAATGGTATAGAAATATTTACAGATCTTAAACAAGATTTCACATTTTCAAAATTATAATTAAATGGGTTAAAAACTAATGTTATCAAAAACATTGTTATTATAAACCCAAACCATTTTGTACTTGTCATTATCTTTAAAAACATTCATTTCAAAGATCTAAGTAAAACTACACTTATTAAACAAGGTAATATACTTTTCATTAACTTTACAAAACCATTTATTATAACATAAGTGTTATAATCCAAAACTTTTTTTATTCTTTTATAAAATACTTAACTGTTGAATATGCTAATATATGATTTTTGTTTAATGATAATAAACATATATATTAATTTAAATGTATTTGTTATTGTACTATTTTATTTTTCACATAATTAAATAAATATTTGATGAATAAAATAAATAATACAGAATTTAAATTCAAACAAATATTTTATTCAAACAAATATTTATTACAATTTTGAATAGTACAAATTTGAGCTCTCACTATATATACACAATTTCAATTACATTACAATTTTGATTACATCATAAATTTCAATTTACAATGTTGACCTCGCTACATATCACTCATTCACTCGTATTTATCTTTAACTCTATTCCAGATTGAATCCAGCATCTGAATTATCTGCAAAATAAACACTGACGCAGTAAAATTGAAAAAGAAATATTTGTGCAGTGTACAATGAAATGTGTGATTTTGAAAATGTTATTTGCCTCAGTTATTTGGGTTGTTTGTCATCATTTATTTTGAATTCATCTTACATGAACAACTTGTAACATGCACAGTGTATCACTGTACATGCCACAAGGCCGTGCACACCGATATACACTTAACAAAACTGCAGGGACAAGTGAGCACAAGGTCAAACCCGAGCCATTAGCTGGATTCAACTCAGGGCAGTGCACATGTAATCTGAACTAGAGACCAGAGCATATGCATTAGAGCATGTATGCATATATGCATACACATATCAGTTCAGGTATAAAGGCAACAGGGTAACCCGGATAACAACAATGAACAGTGAAGACCAGCATACATGTATATACATGAGTATGTATGCAACCAGAGAAAATTAACATGACTGCATACAAGTTCATGTACAATCAAACCTCAAATGGCCAGAACCAAACTTCAATACAAGAAACTGGAAACAAGACAAGACCAATGGACAAGTGAAGCTTCAACCAAGACACAGTGCATACAAGCATACATATATACATGCGCAAATGCACATGTATACAAACATACATACATATATATATGCAGTGACAACAAGGGATGCAACATAGACCAGTTCGAATGCAAGTGCAATATCAACACATAACAACACTGCAACAACACACACATATATACATGAATATGTGCATGTCAAAATCAACAGACCTCAAGTGCAAGGCTACAACTTCAAGATACACAAACAAACAATGAACTGGCTCGAAGCAACAGAGGCTACAACCCAATACACACACAAATGAACACATGATGAACACAAATGGTCAAGTACAAGTTCTCATGCAACAAGACTTCAAAAAGAACCATACCGGACTACAAGACCACAATACAACTCAGATGAAAGCAAAACTAACTAAGTCCAGTTACAACATGAACTAGCATAGTGGAGTATGCAAATAGTTTAACTTCAAGTGGAACTCAAAGCAAACCGTTAACCAAAGTGCAAAGCAGTTCAACATGAATGAACCCAGACTGGTCAAAGCACCAAGTTCACACAACCAGACTAAATTGCAATAGAGACCAGTATGTACAACAAGACACCAACATACAAGTGAATGCAACATGAGGACATTCGAAATATGCAGCAGTTTTCAAGAGGAAACAACCTATACATATATGCAGTAATGAACAAGACTGCAATTCCAACAGACAATCACACATATATATACATACATATATGTATGTATGGAGACATCACATGAAAACAGAGGCAGCAACAAAGTTGTGCCAGACTATAAGAAACTGCATAGACATTCATCAAACTATAGGAACTGACCAAAGCAATTCACGAAAATTCGAATTACAATAACCAAGTCAAGGCAATAGTTCGAACAAAAATCAAGTGAAATCAATCAGACCAACAGTAGCAGTTCGAACAAGAATGAAACAACAGGTTGAATAAATTACAGAGAAAATCATAGTGAAGTAGCAGTTCGATGAAAGTTAAGAAATGATCAAGCCGTAGTTCATACATTTTCAAATAGAGGTATATGCAGTAACGTGAACAAGTTGAAGTCTCAAAAAAATTCAAATTCCATGATCGTAGGAGCAAAAGAAGGAACCAACTCAAGCAAGTGAGAATGTATCAGTAACGTTGTAACAACCCGGATATTTAACGATTATGTATTTGAATATCTTATTTAAATATTTTAATCGTTAGTCGGATCTTAGTCCGAAAAGCTACTTTTTGCATACGGTCAAATTAGGACTCGAGACCACCCCCATTGAGTTCAAAATGACGTTTGCGATCTTTTTGAGTATAAACTTTGATATGTTTGGAGTTAGTGGAATTTTGTCACTTTTTCGCTTAGGGCTTTGGTTTGGGATGAACCACTTACTAACTCAGTCCCAACCCATCTCCTCTTCATCACTTCCTTCTTCATAAATTCCTAACAACAAAGCTTCATCAAAAATGGTGGAGGGAATGGGAAATTAAAATTCCAAGCTCAAGTTCATTTGCATATTCAACATCTAACTCCAAATTCAAAGTGAAGCATTGATTCAAGCTTGTGGTTGCTTCTCACTTTGCTTTCAAGCTTGGTTTCCATCAATTTCCATGAAAAGGTGAGATTTTTACCTCACATTCTTGTCTATAACTATCTTGGATTGTTGGGAATGAATTCCTATCACTTTAGCATGTAAATTTGCATTTGGTTTCGATTGGATTGGTGATAAACCCCAATTTTTAGTGTTTTTGGTGAGTTCCTGGGCTTAGGTTGTTCTGCCTTGCTAGCTCGTTCGGGCGTGGAAAAGTCGCCCCTGTGCATTTAGCTCGTTCGCATATAGGTCGGCCTTGCCTTAGGTCGCTCGGCCATAGGTCGTTGGGAATTAGGTCGCTCGGCCTTGCTCGCATGCATTTAGGTCGCTCGGCAATGTTAGGTCGTGCCACCCCTTAACTCGTTCGCCCTGATAAGGCGTTCCCTTTCTTGGCTCGGCCGTGTGCTAGGTCGTTTGCATGCTAGGTCGCTCGCATCTCTAACTCGTTCTATGACGTTCGCCCTTTAGGTCGTAAGCCTTTAGGTCGCTTGACCATTCACCTAGTTAGGTCGCTTGACCCCATTCCTCCTTAAAGTCGCTCGGCCCTAAATGGTTAGGTCGCTTGGCCTTGTCACTTTCTTAGGTCACTCTCCTTGGGTCGTTGGCCACTAGGTCGTTCGACCATTCACCTAGTTAGGTCGCGCCACTGGTAGGTCGTACCATCTCTTACACCATAGGTCGTTGCATCGGCCCATTCCACCCCTTAAGTCATTAGGTCGCTCGGGCTTTTATTTTGTTAGGTCGTTCACCCTTAGGTCGCTCGGCCTACATAAGTCGCACCCTGCTACTGAGGTTAGCTCTCATCCCGTTAGGTCGTTTGACCCCATCCCCACCTAGGTCGTGTGCTTGGGCCGTTAACCCCTTAGGTCGCTTGCCGACTTAGGTCGCTTCCTCTTTAGGTTGTTAGGCTACTAATGCCTTAACTCGTTCGCCTTTAGGTTGTTGAACCTTAGGTCGTTTCCCATTAGGTCGTTAGACCTTAATTCGTTCGACCTACTTTACTTTAGGTCGTTCCATTGCACTTTAGCTCTGCCTTGTTAGGTCGCATGAGTATTTCTACTTTGATGGATTTGGAAGTAATTTCCTTGGGTTTTATTCACGTCTGCGAATGTGAATTTTAGTGGATTGATTTGTTTCTTCAATCAATTTTGTGATTTGTCACTTTAAAAATATAAAGGTTTCAATACTAGTAGTAAATATCAAAACTCTTTCATCAAAACGATTTCAACTCTATTTTATTACAAAGCTCTTTTCCTAAACCGTTTTCCAATCTATTAGTATATACAAGCCTTTACTTCACTCGGATGAGAAATCGAATTAAACGGCTTAGTAAAACAAGTGGTATAAAACGCTTGCGTTTGCTTCGTCGGTTAACTCTTGGACTTGTTCGACTGAACCTTTCGTGACAATTTCCTAGTGAAGATCTACAGTTTGTTCGTAAATATTTAAGTTAAGCTAGTGGTTATAGGACATGAAGCTAAACTCATATATTTACTAGGTTAGTGTAATTGACACTTCTTGATGATCATGACGATCATTTTTGTGATTTAGACTAGCGATTGAGCGATGTCCTTTTATCTGCGAGGGAGACTAGACCCCGTTTGTGTGATGTTTCTACTCACATATGTGGGGTAGCGCCCCATGGTCTTTGGGCCATTTTAGTGGAGTTTTGACTCATGGTCTTCGGGCCTTTCTAGTGAAAATGGTTAGCAACCATGGAATAGCTTTCCGTCTTGTGATACACGTGTTGGTGAGCTTTCATGCTCCCGTTCTTGTGATAGGCCTCCCCCTTTTTGTGATTTCTGGATTTCTTGAGATGATTTCTGGAATTTTGTGCTTCACCAATTTTCGTGATTTCCATTGATAAGTTTTATCAATTTTTGTGCATTGGTGAATTTGTGTGTCACTGACTTGTTATGAATACAAGTTTAGGGCATGATACCCTATTTTATCTTTGAGAAGATTCTTGTAATATTGATTAATCTCATATTGATTTTTAATTACATACTTATAGTAGTATGCCGCTATGGTTATTACATGTTCATGCCATGTCTTTTATTTTATACCATATCATCTGATATTTATAGCTAGACTGATCCGTTTATTATTTTCTTATAAATAATACTCGGGTCAGACCGAGATGTTACAGGTGCTTCTGCTTGACTTCTCTTCTGGGATTATTCTGACTTTTGGCTAACTACTTAGATTAGTAGTTTTTGGATGTATACATTTGAGATATAGACTCTATGATGTATACTTATTCTTTTGTATAGCACATGTTGCTATTCTTTTGTATTATCGTGGATCTTTCAGACCACTACTCTGATGTACACTTTCATGTGTTATATATATATTCATATCTTTTTCCTCCTTTGTGATATGGATGTCTGTGACTGATTTTTGTTATGTTTACTTCTATGTTTGTTTCCGAAGAATCATATATAGCCACCGTGTGATAGCTTTGAGTTTGTGTCGGTATGTCGGATTTCCTCCTTAAATGAAATGCATGCTATACTACCTGACATATTGGTGCTCGCACAAAGAAATTACACGGATGGTCGCTCCTCAACAGCCTTATTCTCCGTGCTAGTTGACAGCATTACTCCGTAGTGTTCTTGGCTAGTGTGGGTATAGAGGTGGGGCGTCACAGCTTGGTATCAGAGCCAAACTTCGGAACAATGTAGAATAACTTAGCAAGGATCATCGTCCTAAGTCCAACTTAGGAGTCATGTCTTAGGGTTAATTCGAGTCTTCGTACCGATTCATCCTATTTTCTTTTGTGATTCCTTGTTTTATCTATCAAGATTGCTTGATATTTTATTCTAAGAATAACCTCTTCCTTCTTCTTCCTTTCTTTCTTAAAGAAGAAGAGATGGTTAGTTCTGGCAGTCCTAGCGCTAGTCAATCCAGTAGTCCTTCTCTGGATGGCGTATTCATGTCTGCCCAATAACTTTTGGATCTTGCTAAGAATCAAAGGTTTATCTGTGCTTTGTGTAAGAACCCTGAAATGGTTTTACCTCTGAAACTTGAAGTTCCTTTCAATCAACTTGTGGATATCACTCTTCGACATGAAGAAGCTGATAAAGGAATTGATAGTGATATTGGGATTTCCAAGAAGAGGCATATTAAGTTCAAAAGCCCTTATCCCGATAAGAAGGTAAAGCAACCTACTTTGTTAGCAAAGACTCCAAACTCTATTAGTAGAGGATGCTACAATTGTAATTCTAAGGACCACTATGCAAAGGAGTGCCCGAAACCACTCCTTTGTCGTTATTGCAAAAATTCTAGTCATCATATTTCTGTCTGCCCCGTACTTCTAAGCAAGAAGAAGGTGGAACCAGAAACTTCTATAGCCAAGATACCTACCCCAAGTCGTAGACAATGCTTCAATTGTGGTTCCACAGACCATTATGTAATTAAGTGCCCGAAACCCCTTTATTGCCTTTATTGCAAAGGATCGGGTCATTACTTATCTACATGTCCCAAACTTCAAAGCAAGAGAAAAAGGGAAGCTGCAAGCCCCGAGCAACTCTTCTCTTGGTCAAGGTATTTCTTATTCAATCCTTGATTTCATTTGTTTGTGATTATCTTATTCGAGTTCTTTTTGATATGGGTTCATCTCATCGTTTTTATATCAAAAGAACTTATTGATTCTTTTTCTATAAAACGTTTTGGGCTTGATGACTTCTTTGGGGATTGCGAATCCGGATTAGTGGATCCGCAACACTCAATTTGCTTTTTATTGATGTCGAAATTATTTCGTGAGATTTTTCTTTCCGAACCGATTTGCATATTATGCGTTGCTTAGGCTTCGGAATTGATTTGCGTGAAAGGATTGGCTTAATCATTATGAGGCCCATATCCTATTTTTCCGAATGGACTATTCATTTTCGACATTTTTAATCTGTTAAGCAGATTCATATTTTTCCTTTGTGATTTCGATTCCAAACTAATGGCATCATTTTATTCTTTATTCTCACATGTTGAGTAAAGAATTATTTCTCTCAATTGGGTAGTTGTGAATTTTCCGGAATCTTTGAGCTTGTCTTAGGATCATCACCTAAGCAATCTTTTAAGAGGTGTTAAGGTCTTTCCAGTTTGACCTTGCCACCGGTTTTCATTAGCTAGGAGTTGCGGGAGTTAGCATTCCACTTACCGTATCTCGCACTCGTTATGATTCTTATGAATGACTTATTATGTCATTCGGTTTATCCAGCTTATTTCATCCATTTTATAAATCGAGTATTCTATGAATATCTCAATAATTCCATTCTTGTATTTATTAATTTTGGATGAAAAGAAAATAGAAATTTAAAATTTTGCAAATCTTTTTCATAAGATTTATTTATAAGTACAATTTGATTTTAATCTTAAACGAGCAAAGAATATTCTCAAAACTTTTAAGAGATATTTTCATCATATAGAAGGTGATTTTGTGTTGTATTGCCCATTTAGTGTTTTAAGAATTCTGGTCGATGCGCTTGATCAACGCTATCGATAGGGATTTCCTAAATGCTTTGATGAGACAGTCAGACATAATAAATTGACTTATAAAATGTAAATTTTTCTATAAAGGTAATTGTGATTTTGAAAGTTTTAGCTTTTCGGGAAAGAAGATTAAATTCTTTCTTTTCGATACTCTTATTCTTGCGATTCCCAAAGGGAACCAAGACTTTATCTTTTGTACCAATGCTAACCGTATTGGTTTGGATGTCGTTCTCTTGCAAACGAGAGCGTGCAATCATTTGTGCTTCTAAATTTTAAAAGCCGATCGAGACTAGGTATGCCACTTATGATCTGGTGTTCGCGGCTATTGTTTTTGCTTTCAGTATTTGGCATCATCATCTTTGGGGAGAAATTTGTTCTCTACCTCGATTGTAAATCATTGGGATATCTATTTTTTCATAAGAAACTTAATTTGTGTCAACCACGTTGGCTCGAATTTCTTGCATCTTATGATCTTGATATTCTTTATACTCCCGGAGGGGGAAAATCATGTTGCCAATGCACTTAGTCGTAAGCAACAAGCCGTCGTTTCTATGATGATATCCAAATGGAATGATCTCGAGACTCTATCCATTTGTGAGATTCGAGATCGTGAAATCCAATTTATGTGCATCTCTTGTTTTATGTAGCATAGAGGCTCATCCTTCTCTTTTAGACTGCATTCTTGAAACTCAAAGGGCTAGATCCCGAATTGGCTCTTCTTAGCCAAAGTTGTAGGGATAAAATTAATATTGAAAGTTTGAAAGACTTCGATATTGATTCTATTGGCGGTGTTCAAAAATTTGGTAGACTTATCGTACCAAATATTAGTGATCTTCGTAAAGATACTTTAGAAGATTCTCATCATTCTAAATTTACCATTCATCCCAGTAGTAGTAAAATGTACGCAGATGTGAAGCGACTTTATTATTGGGAGCAAATGAAATCTGATATTGCTAACTTTGTTAAGTGTTACATGACTTGCCAACTTGTTAAGACCGAACAACAAAGGCCTGGTGGGTTATTGCAACCTTTAGAAATTCCAATTTGGAAGTGGGACCAAATTTCCATGGATTTTAGTGATGGCCTTTCCCGTTCTTGTTCGGGTCATGATAGCTTGTGGGTGATAGTTGATAGACTTACTATATCCGCCCATTTTATTCCCGCTCGGTCTAACCGAACCGTTCCTCTTTTGACCAAACTCTTTATCAAGGAAATTGTTAAATTGCATGGGGTTCCTACTTCAATTGTTAGCGATTGAGATCCGCTGTTCATTAGTGGACTTTGGAAGAGTCTTCAAACAGCTTTGGAAACAAAGCTTAATTTTAGCACCGCTTATCACCCCCAGTCCGATGGACAAACCGAGCGTGTGAATCAAACTCTTAAAGATTTTCTTCGTTCTTATGTTCTTGATCTTGATGGAAGTTAGGAAGATCATATTTTTCTATTTGAATTTTCCTATAATAATAGCTTCCAATCTAGTATTGGTATGGCACCTTTCGAGGCACTCTATGGATGGCCATGCCGATCTCCTTCTTGTTGGCTTGAGGCCGGCGAGAAGCTGGTTTTAGGTCCGGATTTTATTCGTGTTTCACCTATTAAGGGTGTTTTACGTTTCAGTCGATCGGGAAAAATTAGCACCTCAATATATTGGGCCATTTCCTATTACTGAACGTAGTTATTCCATGGCGTATCGCCTTTTATTACCGGCTCAAATTTTCTGCCATTCGCGACGTATCTCACATTTCTCAATTACGGAAATGCTTTCGAGATTCCGATTTTATTCTTGAGTCCAGCGTTGTGGAAGAAATTGAAGTTTCGCCTAATTTAACTTTTGAGCAGCATCCTATTCGTATTATCGCTTCGGAAGTCAAACGTCTTCGAAAATAAAAATGTTCTCTTTGTGTGAGTTCTATGGTTCTCAAATCCCAAGGATTTCTCTTGGGGAATCTAGAGAATTCATCGAGCGAATACATCCAGACTTTCTTTCTCATGCTCTTTGAGGTGAACTGCTTATTTCAAATTTCTTTTGTGTTAATATGCTTTTCTGGTTGTTGCTTTTTATTTCCATCTTATATATTGCGAGGACGCAATTTCTTTAAGAAGGGGAGTCTGTAACAACCCGCATATTTAACGATTATGTATTTGAATATCTTATTTAAATATTTTAATCGTTAGTCGGATCTTAGTCCGAAAAGCTACTTTTTGCATACGGTCAAATTAGGACTCGAGACCACCCCCATTGAGTTCAAAATGACGTTTGCGATCTTTTTTAGTATAAACTTCGATATGTTTGGAGTTAGTGTAATTTTGTCACTTTTTCGCTTAGGGCTTTGGTTTGGGATGAACCACTTACTAACTCAGTCCCAACCCATCTCCTCTTCATCACTTCCTTCTTCATAAATTCCTAACAACAAAGCTTCATCAAAAATGGTGGAGGGAATGGGAAATTAAAATTCCAAGCTCAAGTTCATTTGCATATTCAACATCTAACTCCAAATTCAAAGTGAAGCATTGATTCAAGCTTGTGGTTGCTTCTCACTTTGCTTTCAAGCTTGGTTTCCATAAATTTCCGTGAAAAGGTAAGAATTTTATCTCACATTCTTGTCTATAACTATCTTGGATTGTTGGGAATGAATTCCTATCACTTTAGCATGTACATTTGCATTTGGTTTGGATTGGATTGGTGAAAAACCCCAATTTTTAGTGTTTTTGGTGAGTTCCTGGGCTTAGGTCGTTCTGCCTTGCTAGCTCGTTCGGGCGTGGAAAAGTCGCCCCTGTGAATTTAGCTCGTTCGCATATAGGTCGGCCTTGCCTTAGGTCGCTCGGCCATAGGTCGTTGGGAATTAGGTCGCTCGGCCTTGCTCGCATGCATTTAGGTCGCTCGGCAATGTTAGGTCGCGCCACCCCTTAACTCGTTCGCCCTGATAAGGCGTTCCCTTTCTTGGCTCGACCGTGTGCTAGGTCGTTTGCATGCTAGGTCGCTCGCATCTCTAACTCGTTCTATGACGTTCGCCCTTTAGGTCGTAAGCCTTTAGGTCGCTTGACCATTCACCTAGTTAGGTCGCTTGACCCCATTCCTCCTTAAAGTCGCTCGGCCCTAAATGGTTAGGTCGCTTGGCCTCGTCACTTTCTTAGGTCACTCTCCTTGGGTTGTTGGCCACTAGGTCGTTCGACCATTCACCTAGTTAGGTCGCGCCACTGGTAGGTCGTACCATCTCTTACACCATAGGTCGTTGCATCGGCCCATTCCACCCCTTAATTCATTAGGTCGCTCGGGCTTTTATTTTGTTAGGTCGTTCACCCTTAGGTCGCTCGGCCTACATAAGTCGCACCCTGCTACTGAGGTTAGCTCTCATCCCGTTAGGTCGTTTGACCCCATCCCCACCTAGGTCGTGTGCTTGGGCCGTTAACCCCTTAGGTCGCTTGCCGACTTAGGTCGCTTCCTCTTTAGGTTGTTAGGCTGCTAATGCCTTAACTCGTTCGCCTTTAGGTTGCTGAACCTTAGGTCATTTCCCATTAGGTCGTTAGACCTTAATTCGTTCGACCTACTTTACTTTAGGTCGTTCCATTGCACTTTAGCTCTGCCTTGTTAGGTCGCATGAGTATTTCTACTTTGATGGATTTGGAAGTAATTTCCTTGGGTTTTATTCACGTCTGCGAATGTGAATTTTAGTGGATTGATTTGTTTCTTCAATCAATTTTGTGATTTGTCACTTTAAAAATATAAAGGTTTCAATACTAGTAGTAAATATCAAAACTCTTTCATCAAAACGATTTCAACTCTATTTTATTACAGAGCTCTTTTCCTAAACCGTTTTCCAATCTATTAGTATATATAAGCCTTTACTTCACTCGGATGAGAAATCGAATTAAACGGCTTAGTAAAACAAGTGGTATGAAACGCTTGCGTTTGCTTCGTCGGTTAACTCTTGGACTTGTTCGACTGAACCTTTCGTGACAATTTCCTAGTGAAGATCTACAGTTTATTCGTAAATATTTAAGTTAAGCTAGTGGTTATGGGACATGAAGCTAAACTCATATATTTACTAGCTTAGTGTAATTGACACTTCTTGATGATCATGACGATCATTTTTGTGATTTAGACTAGCGATTGAGCAATGTCTCTTTGTCTGTGAGGGAGACTAGACCCCGTTTGTGTGATGTTCTACTCACATATGTGGGGTAGTGCCCCATGGTCTTCGGGCCATTTTAGTGGAGTTTTGACTCATGGTCTTCGGGCCTTTCTAGTGAAAATGGTTAGCAACCATGGAATAGCTTTCCGTCTTGTGATACACGTGTTGCTGAGCTTTCATGCTCCCGTTCTTGTGATAGGCCTCCCCTTTTTTGTGATTTCTAGATTTCTTGAGATGATTTCTGGAATTTTGTGCTTCACCAATTTTCGTGATTTCCATTGATAAGCTTTATCAAATTTTGTGCATTGGTGAATTAGTGTGTCACTGACTTATTATGAATACAAGTTTAGGGTATGATACCCTATTTTACCTTTGAGAAGATTCTTGTGATATTGATTAATCTCATGTTGATTTTTAATTACATACTTATAGTAGTATGCCGCTATGGTTATTACATGTTCATGCCATGTCTTTTATTTTATACCATTTCATCTGATATTTATAGCTAGACTGATCCGTTTATTATTTTCTTATAAATAATACTTGGGTCAGACCGAGATGTTACAGGTACTTCTGCTTGACTTCTCTTCTGGGATTATTCTGACTTTTGGCTAACTACTTAGATTAGTAGTTTTTGGATGTATACATTTGAGATATAGACTCTATGATGTATACTTATTCTTTTGTATAGCACATGTTGCTATTCTTTTGTATTATCGTGGATCTTTCAGACCACTACTCTGATGTACACTTTCATGTGTTATATATATATATATTCATATCTTTTTCTGCCTTTGTGATATGGATGTCTGTGACTGATTTGTGTTATGTTTACTTCTATGTTTGTTCCCGAAGAATCATATATAGCCACCGTGTGATAGCTTTGAGTTTGTGTCGGTATGTCGAATTTCCTCCTTAAATGAAATGCATGCTATACTACCTGACATATTGGTGCTCGCACAAAGAAATTACATGGATGGTCGCTCCTCAACAGCCTTATTCTCCGTGCTAGTTGACAGCATTACTCCGTAGTGTTCTTGGCTAGTGTGGGTATAGAGGTGGGGCGTCACAAACGTGTAAACATATGAAGTAGTCAAAATTAATCATCATCATTTAAGCAAAATCGAACGGTCAAGCAAAATTAGATGAATAATTCAAACAGTATATACGAACAAAAATTAAGGGATTTGTTCCCTATATAACCCGGTTACATCATCGGCAGTTAGGCATTCGAGTTCAAGCAAAAATTCACAGAGCTAAGTTTCAAATTATATCCCAAATCAATAACTTGAATCGAGTCCAAATCAAAGCAAAACAACAAAGGAGTGAAACGCCAAAATTTACATACCAGATTCATAGTTTCGAACTCAATCCTGGGAGCAACCGCAAGCATTTCAAAGTCAGCAATCGATTGACAAAGTCAAAGCAAGGGGATCGATCAACGAAGCTGTTCAAGTGAAATTACACTCTCAATCGATCAATTTTCAAGCGGCGGCTCGAATAATAAAAGCCCTAATTTCAGATCGCAGGTGAAAAAGGAACAGCATGAACTAAAAGAGAACACATCCGAAAATTCTACTGAGAGGGATAAGGAGATATTTTTTTTTTGTTGGGTTATCAAGTGGGCCTTTATATATAGTTTTGGGCTTAAATATAGAAATATGGTTTTGTTTAGTTTTTTATTTTTAGTTGTAAATTTCTTTTTTAAAACTGTGTTTTTCTAGTCGTGTGACTAGGTTACAAACTACGATGGTGTAGTTCGAGAATTTGCAACTCAGTGGCTGAGTTGTGGCAAGGTTTTGAGTGTAGAGTTAGGTTAGTCGATAGCGGGTGTCGTATGTTTACGTGTGTAAGCATCTGACTACTTAATTTCTAGTAGAAACCTTTGGAGCAGCACGTAGGCAGGGTTTTGCCGAAGCTGGGTAAATCTATGTTGTTCTATTTCTGCTTTTTTTATTCTGCAATTATCTGTGCTGCAATTATTTTATATATTTCCGCATTAATTTTTTATTATTATTAGTATTACTCTATTCACCTCCCCCCCTCTAGGGTGAAATCGATCCTGTATTAACTTTTCCAAACTTATATATATACATTAAACATACTTATAAATAGGTTTTAAATATCTATGTAAAAAACTACTAAAAAATAACTGATTTATAATTTACTAGAAACCTTTTATTTTATGCTGCAAAGGAAAAAAATTCTTTAAAAATTAATATTTTTATTGAAAATATATTTAAATTTCTAATCTTTTTTTCATACTCAAATTCATGTTATTAGACTTCCCTAAAAGGATTCCATAAAGAAAATAAATTATAAACAATTTAAAACGTGAAAAACTAGTCAAAATGTCGCATTAAACAAAACAATGCAAAAAAACTCAGAATTGTGGCAGTAGACGAAAGACCGCATTTATAAATGTTATCTAAAGTTCTAAACAGAGAACAACATGAAATGCAAGATCTTTGTGGCCCATTTTAACCACTTAAACAAATGATTTTTGATCTAATTTTGTTTACAGTAAGTAGTATACTTAGGCTACTTAAAAACCACGAAATGAAACCGCTAAGAATATCTTCCAAATTTATTACAAAAATTCCCGAAAACAATGTATATTTCAAACTGCATTTATAGTGACTATTTCGCTTCTAATTTTCACAACTTTGTTCAACCACTTCTATAACTTTTTAAACCTTGATATGTTTATAGTAATAAGTACACATACTTTACTTGTTAAAACAGCAAACAAACTCCTAAGTATGTCTTCCAAAGTTAACATAAAAATCACTGAACACAAGGCGATTTCAAAGTGCATCAATAACGACTAATTCGCTTCTAAGTCTCACAACTTTGTTTTACAAGTTCTACAACTTTCCAAACCAATTCCTTACTGTCTCATATACCAAAATATGTCTACAAAACAACCAAAATATATTTATGTCACAATATAATAACATATCACTACATTTAACAAGTATAAACATAAGGGGATTCAAAGTGCACTTATAGCGACTATCGCTATACAAACACTTTCATGTTCACATCAATTCAACAAAAAGCCAACAAACCACATAAACACAATGTCAAGGCTACGCCACATGTTATAGAAGGTAATAGAAGTGATGTTATATTATAGAGTTGTCATTTGCTTTCAAAAGCATGAAGATCCAAAGTTTATAACTTTAATTAGTTAATGAACTTTAACTTTAAATTTCAAGCACAAAACAATATAACACTATATTGATTCATTCAATGGTGAGTAAACTCACACTATAACCAAGCTAGCAATCCACACAAGCCATAAGAACTTAAGAACAACTTCCTACCATCAACAAACACATAAATACTTCACCTTCCATTGCTCACGGCCTCAACATGTGGGGGGATTTGTACTCCTTTTCTTCCATCTTTGAGTTGCTTTTCCATGATGCTAAGATGTTCTAAGACATTGGTGAAAGTTTAAAGAGGATTGAAGTTTATTTTCTTAAGGAAAATGAAGATTGAAGAGAGAAAAAGAGCTTGAATACTTAGAATTTTTGCTCAAAACTTAGGCATATAATATATAAACACTTAGGAATATGTGTGTAGACTTTAGCAAAGAGAAAATGACTCTCAATACCCCTCCTTAGCCATCCAAACAAGCGCCCCTTAAACCCCTATGTGTTTGCTTTACACCACACCTTTGACCATAAATAAATATCTTCTCTTCCGTAGTCAATTACCAAACTATCCCTCTTTATAAAATATCTAAACTTCCTTCTTGAAACTTTAATTATATAAATTATTTTTAGTTGCTAATTAATTAAACATTAGTTAATTAAACAACCACGATAATTTCGAATAATTTTTGTTGAGTAAAAGCTGTTTATCGATTAAACGATTTTAGGTCACATTATCGATATTTCTTAGAACTATTTATTTTTGTAAACATTTTTCAAAAACAAGTTACCATCATTAGTTATTAATTAAAAGAGGGTTAATAAGTTTATTAAATCAATTAAATCTAAGATTCAAATATTTAAATAATTCAGATATTTAAATAGTTGTAAGAATGTATGTCTTGGTCTACTTCTAAGTGTTGAAAATTGGTGCTTAGATGGCTAAGATTGTATTGTTAAAGCCCAAGAATCGCTCCAGGTCGTTGATAAGCGTATATGGTTGATGTGCATGCCAACTATGATGCCAGATGACCTGTGTGGTGCAGATAATGACAGTTGGTGGGTCGTACCGTGAACATGCTTGGAGTAGGGGAGGCGACGTAGAGCCAGGGCGTGGTTATTGCAGTGGTGCTTCGATGGCAGCAAATGACATGGAGCGCTTACTACACAATAATGCTTTTATCAAATGAACAATGTCGTTCTGTCAGTCTTTTCGGAGGAACAGTGCATGCAAAGAATCTCTATGCAGTGGGGGTTTGGTATTGTAGCCATGGTTGAGTGTTGCCAAATGAGCAAGTGCACGTAGGCGGATCGTGTTGAGACCAACGAGGGACATGTCCGGCAATTGATTGAATGGACGGGCCGGTCGACTGTAGAGAAGCGCTTCATAGGCAGGCCACTCATGTATCGCCGTCGCCCGTTGGTGTCTACGGGGGCGAGGTTTGTGCGATGCCTGTGATGGTGCCATGCAGGATGTTCTTTGAGAGATCCATGTTTGCTTAGACCGATCAAGGGCAATGCAAAGCGGGCGAGCTAGATATCAACAATTATGGTGTATGTGCGGGCCATTGCCGTCTAAGTCAGAGTTGATCAAAGTGCTGGATAATGTGGATATGCAGGTTGAAAGACGTGCCATGGGTGCACTACTGTAGTCATGTGGGCTATTCGAATGATGCAGATCGGCCCACTCTATGCTTGCAAGAAATTCAAGTAAAAGAATCAACAAAAACATCAAAGTGGACGAAGGCCATCGATTTGACTAACCACTATAAAATATTGTGTTTTTTCACATTTGATTCTTACTTTTTTTCATTTATTTACTAAATTTCTATCGATATAGGGTGTTAGCCCAAAATAATGGCTAACGCAAATAAAAAACAATTTATATTAAACAAGCAGTGAAATTGACAAACAAGAGTATACATAACATTTTTGTGAGATAGGGCAGCTATACTCACCTTGTTTGCTTTGCAAAAGCTTGTATTTCACCTCTGCTTTTGCTTCTCAGCCTGAAATTTGCCTTTCTTCTTGTTGTCCTGAAAATTTGACTAACAAAACACCTTAAAAATCCAGCAATTCACAAATATAATTATCCAGATATAGGTGTAGAGATGGCTTACACTTAATTTTGGATTTTTCCAGAATTTTCAGAATTTGTTTGGATTTTATTTTCTTCAATCTATGATTAATAAGAAGAAAAAAGGAGTTAGTTTCTTTCTCTTTTCTTTTTACTGGATATAAAAAATGAATGTACCGATCAAAAGAAAAGGAGAGAAAGTTTTACTTAGGAAAATTTGGGCTGAAATCATTTTGGGCCCAAATAATGATATATTCATTTCTTTATTTATTTACACATTAAATAATTCAAATCTCTTTTCAAGTCATATTCAATATACATAAATTTTACAGAAAGCCCATGTAGGTCCAAAATATTTCATGTATAAAAAATTATATTTTTCTTCCCAAAGAAAATGAAAATAAACTTCATTTTAATACATATTTAAAGAACCTGCATTTTAAACATATATATTTGCATCAAAAAAATTAATTTCCAACTTTCAAATATTTTCATTCAATTATTTTAAAATATTTTGACATATAAATTTAAATTTACCAACATAAATCCTCTTATATTTATTTCTTTTCCCCCACAAAACTAAATTAATTAATAGATAAATATTTTCCAATCTCCATTTTATTACACTCAATTTTTCTCCAAAACAAATTAACTTTGTTCTTCATAATTCTATAAGTTTTTAGAATAAATTATCCTTCCAAAAACCATTACCAAATTGACATAAATCATTATAAAATTATTGTTTTTTTGTTTAAAACCATTTATAAAATAATTCTTTTAAAATCCAAAATCTTTGCACCTCTACAATGGGTTGTTACAAGATTTGTCTTTGAAAGTCACGGTTCTGCTATCATTGTATATAATATTCGAAGGTAAATTTATATTTTCCATCATTATGAGTGTGAAACTTAAGCTTTCGACAGTTTTTATCATGGTTGAAGTATCCTATTTCGTAAAGAAGTAATTTGTCGTACTTGTAACAAAACAAACATCTAAATCACTTCCAATCTGTTAGGTGTGGCTCGCATTGTAAATGAAGTGGGTGCGTGGATTGAATGGGTTAAGGTCCCACATCGCAAGATATTTGGAATAATCGTGGTATACATATGGGATTGGTAGCACGTAACATTGGGGATTCCTTTTGTTACAATGTGTTGCCAAGACCAAATT
The DNA here is from genome assembly GCA_030737815.1 of Allium fistulosum. NCBI lineage: Eukaryota > Viridiplantae > Streptophyta > Magnoliopsida > Asparagales > Amaryllidaceae > Allium > Allium fistulosum. The sequence continues at coordinate 1,535,384,892 of CM060902.1, forward strand.
ATATGCCCGATGGGAGGCGATGAAGGGATGTTCAATCGGGCCCCCGACATGGGAGACTTCGACCGTTGATGACACTGGACACGGTGGAGCAAACGTGTTTGGAACGCGGTAATGCCGAAACTCAACATGGGAGAGAGTCATTTCTAGTAGCCATGGATGAGGATAAACAGGTATATCTTTGGAAAGTGCACACAAAGGATAACGCGGCGGATATGTTCACTAAAGCATTGCCGGTTGGGAAATTCAAGCATTGCTCGAACTTGATTCGCTTGTTGAAGTGCTAGGTGTCACTGGGTGGCACGGTTGAGGGAGGAGCTTGGTTGGAGATGAGGAAGAGTATCGGTGCGAGATTGAGGTTCTATCTTCTTGGTAAGTGCTAGTCATTGGTGAGATAGTTTAGGATTTCACCAAAGACTAGCACTTACCAAGAATTCATGTTTGATTGAAGGTAGAAGTGGTGATAGTTGGAGCTATCGGTTGTTGTTGATGGTATGATACCATTGGAGTTGGAGATGAATATAGTGTCGAGGTGGAGTGTTGAATTTTGGCGACACTATATTGAGAATTGAAGGGGTCGGAAGTAGCTTCGTGACGGAGAAAACGGTTCGCAAATTGGAGCTCGGAGGAGGCAGATATAACAAAGAATGTGGAGTGGTGCCGGAGCAACAGCGATAGATGTCTGAGAGAAATTGACAGACGTCTGAGGCTTCGGCAAACCTGTTCCAGAGACCCGCGATAGACGTCTGTCACTTTCGACAGACATTTGAGGCTTCAGGGAGAATTTTCCCAAGAATTAGGACAGACGTCTGAGGATTTGGTCAGACGTCTGAGGATTTGGTCAGACGTTTGAGGATTTGGTCAGACGTCTGAGGATTTAGTCAGACGTCTAAGGCGACTCCTGTCAGTTTTCCCAAGACTTGACTCGGATGTCTGAGGCATTGTGTCAGACGTCTGAGGCGACTTCTGCCTGTTTTTTTTGACCTGCGCTTGATATGAGATTTGTGATATTCGAAGGGACAATTTTGGAATTTGCCTAGGTTTTCTATTCTCCTATATAAGCTATCTTCAGGTTTTAGAGATTATCATCGACTGCAAGGGTTTTAATCTCCACCGGTTAGGGTTTTATCAAAACCTAATTTTCTTCAATTCTCTTCTCTAGAAATCAATTCTATTAGCATTATTGATCATTTGTTATCAATCTCTTGTACTCTTTTCAGTGGTATTAATATAAGCTCTCTCTTAAAGTGGATGTACACTAACAAGACGTTAGTGGAACCACTATAAATCGGTGTGTGATTTATTTTTTGTTATTGCTTTGATTTCTATATTGCTTGTTTGGGATTGTGATCGGATTTGGATTGGTTGAGATTTAGATTGAGTTATTGATTGGTTGTTTTCACACTTTTTATCACGATCTCGTTTTCCCGCTGTGCATTGGGGTTTTGATCTGAGTGGTCTCGAGTTAGAATTTTCCACAACACATCTTCCTTAAATTTCATAAATTAGATGCAAATGATCTTTGAAGTTGTGTTTTTCCTTCTGTTAGTCGTATATTTTCTAAGTTTCATTTGGAAAACTACTACATGATACCTAGCGACTAGGATGACTCCCTGACTAACCACATAACTAAACTCACTTAAGGATGGGAAATTTCGATCTTTCGGTACAAATTCTTCTTCAATATCGATCAAGACGTGGTTTGAACTATGCCATGTGCTACACTCTTACTTCTAAGTAGGTAGACCTTTTATGTTGTATCATCTATTTTATGCTCTTCTTCCTCTCATCGTCATCTCATCTTCCATTGACTTGGCCGTATCACAAGGAGAAAGTCCTTACCCATTAAATTGCATTTCATTCACTTTCTACTTGTGGAATGAAAACAAAAATATGGTGAAATAATAAGTAACTTAGGTTAATGGTTACTGATTCACAGGTTAGAATAATAACAGAAAGATGATGTTTGATGATAGAATGCTTCAAGCAAGAAGTTACGCACTATTTTTCTCTGTTCATATTTATATATACAAAAAAAGCACAATAACGCAACAACTGTGCTCTTGAGTGACTGACAATTCAATCTTGAATTTGGTATGGAATAATAATAATAGAAAGGAATACATGATCACCCATTGTAAGATGGACATTCCCAGGAAGACAATGGTACCAATAATTGATTGTAATTCTATATACAAAATATATGAAGTTGGAACTTTATTTTGGAAGTTTCAAATTTTTATTTATTTTTTCCTATTTTAATACTGGGGTATTGCTTTGGAAGCTTTCAGTATGATGTCACACTTTTTCAATGTTCATGTTGCTAATGAGATTAAATATGTTGTATTCTTGAAAGATATAAATAAGTTGTATGCATGATCAGACAAAACATGTGAATTAGTAATTCCACTGGAGTAGCATCAGAGAATCAATTATTATGAAGTAATTTCAGTTGCAAACATATAGGATAATTGGCAAAAATGAAGGTTTCAACAGGTATGGTTGAAAAAAGTCTATTATATACACTACTATACACACTTTCAGTTTCATGGGTACAAAAATTTGTTGGTTTCTACATAAGTGACTTACCTTTTGAATTTAGATATGAGAAAACAAACATGACCTTTTTATATACACATGAAAAGTTACTTATATGAAAGTTTATGCCTTGAGAATTTGGGTATCTAGCTAACCATAAAGTCAAATAAGTATTCATTGCAAGAGTGAATCATTGTTTTGATTTTCAACTAAAGCATATAAAATTCATCCTCTCTAGTCTCAAGGATTATTTGAAAGAACTGGATAAAAGTTACTAAAGTCCCTACCAAAACAATATATTTTTATGCAAAAGCCTCCAAATGCTTCAAAACAAATAAAAAATAATTCACATTCAATTATGCAGAAACGGCTAAGATTGTGATTTGCAAAGCTGGTCCTCTTTCTCTCCCAAAAGATTCTTACAAGAACCAAATTCATTGAGCAAAAAGAAGACTTTTTTACTCTGCAATAGAAAATCTATCTTCATTGATTATACCTTTTATTTTGACCATAACATAACATTTAAAAGAACCATGATCTTTTCTTCCAAAAAATAAACTATATTTATTCAATGTTATTCATAGTACCATTCTTGTTCTTATCTCATCATAATCAAAACATTTCTTCAACTGGTCCTGATAACTAAACTAAACAAATCACTTAAGACAATAACATCGTATTCCAAACCTAATCATTCACTAAAATACAGCTAATAAACACCGATAAATTCAACAAAATGACAAGCATAAGACGGCAGAAGTGAATATTATGATCCAACTTTTGCAGTTTGAATAAATGCTGAAAAATAAACAATTAAATCTAACGCCGTGAACCAACACCTGTGGCAACTACTAAACTAAGCTACTAACCTTTGGTCTTCATCATTCTTGAAAGCAAAGAAAGCTGCTCTTCATCATGCTACACAGCCTGCATCCTCCTCAATCCAATGCACACATCATGAGACCCAACAAAAGAAAGAAGCAAGACAGTGCTAGTGCATCCTCCTCTGCTTCCATTCCGGAAGAAGGACCGGCCCATGGGCTCGAAGCCCAAGGACTAGGCCTGCTAGGGCTTCTTCTCCAGTGCGCAGAAGCCGTTTCCATGGATCACCTGCCTCAAGCACGCGATCTTCTCCTCGAAATCACAGAACTGTCTTCTCCGTTCGGATCTTCGCCGGAGCGCGTAGCCGCATACTTCGCCGACGCTCTCAACGCACGGATCTTCACTTCTTACTTAGCTTCGTACTCTCCTCTAACCTTAAAGAAATTCACCGTATCCCAAAATTTGAAGATTTCACAAGCGTTTCAAATCCTCAATTCGGTTTCTCCCCTAATCAAATTCTCGCACTTCACCGCGAATCAAGCGATATATCAAGCTTTGGAAGGGTTGGGAAGCGAGGACGGAGTGCACATAATCGATTTCGACATAATGCAGGGGCTCCAATGGCCTGGGTTGTTCCATATACTCGCGTCAAGGGCCGTGAAGCTTAGGTCGATTAGGGTTACAGGAATGGGCGCTTCGATTGAGCTTCTGGAAGCTACCGGAAGAAGGCTTTGTGAATTTGCGGCGGCGGTGGGTTTGCCGTTCGAGTTTTGTCCGCTGGAGGGTAAAATCGGAAATATCACCGATGCGTCCGTGCTGTTTCCTCGTGACTGTAGAGAAGTTACAGTAGTGCATTGGATGCAGCATTGCCTTTATGATGTTACCGGGTCGGACTTAGGGACATTGGAGATGATCAAGTTGATAAGGCCGAAACTTGTTATGGTTGTGGAGCAGGACTTGAGCCATGCTGGTGATTTCCTCGCAAGGTAGGCCAAATAAATTGATATTTTTCTTTTTCAAATTAAAATTTTATGAACGGTTCTTGATTTATCCGTTACATTACAGGTTCGTTGAAGCATTGCATCACTATTCGGCGTTGTTCGACGCGTTAGGAGACGGTTTACATGAAGAAAGTTTGGAGAGGCACACGGTGGAGCGACAAGTGTTTGGAGCAGAGATACGGAATATCGTGGCGGTTGGAGGACCGAAAAGGACGGGAGAAGTGAAGGTGGAGAAATGGGGGGAGGAGATGAGGAAAGTTGGGTTGGAGAGAGTGAGTTTGGAAGGGAGTCCGGCTGCGCAGGCGAATTTGCTGTTGGGTATGTTTCCATGGAAAGGTTATACGCTGGTTGAAGAAAATGGAAGTTTGAAGTTGGGATGGAAGGATTTGCCGTTGCTGACTGCGTCTGCATGGCAATTTGAAGGCGGTTGTGATGGTGGTGTCACCAATGATTTTAATGTTTGATAAGTGATATTTGTTTTTTGTTTTAGATGCGTACTAAAAATAGTTTTAGTTTTGGCATTTTGGAAAGGTGAGTACGATGATGAACTGATCAATGGGTATGATGTAGTTTTGAATCGTATTTCTCTCCGTATGGTATCTGACAACCCATTAGCTTAGTAGCCCTCAAACGACATTGCAATCAGAAGATATGTTGTTCCTCCGTACCCTTTACGGTTACCCACTAGCCACATAGCTTGTGGTAAGAATATGTTGTTTCTCGTGTGATCTCACAGTCGATTTTATATTGATTTAGACTCCTCATCCTACGTTCAGTCACAGAACTCCCTTTACAATTGTATTAACTCACTCATCACTTAACCTGGAGTAACAAATTTACAATGATCTTGTTTGAGCAGGTGAAAAAGATTTCAAATAGAGCACTTGATGACTCCACGATAAGACTTCGACTTCAATACGAAAATGCATTTCTTGATCTTTTGTATCTTTACATACAGATGAGCGACCTTTTATATCTTGATATACAAATATCGTGAACGGAGAGCAGAAGAACGTTTCAAAAGTCACAACAAGAATAAATACACTAAATACACTGATCGAACTTTATAAGACTCACATGTCGACCTGTGTTGTACCACTGGTCAACGCGTGGTCGACATATCGAGTCAATATGTAGTCTAGAGGCTAAAAATTCTCAAAAATAAATTGGATGGGTAGAAGTCTCCGTATAATTTACTTTAATATTTTTCACATATTGACTTTATTAAGCATCTATCGATTGTCATTATAACATAACTTCTATATAAGTGCTCTTTACTTGAAATAAGTCAATAAACACGTTAATAACATTGTCATATGGTCTTATCATCAAAACACTAGAATAATGTTCCTAACATTCTCCCACTTTCTAATGTTGATAACTAGGTGACTTATATAATCTGAATAAAACTCCTACTGAATTATTACTACTCCTATATTTATGTACTCCCCTTATCAGCATGCTTGAGTTTACCATATTTTTCTCCCCTTTTTCATTAGTTAAAAGAAGCAAAAATTTGGAAAACATACATAGATCAATGCTTAGTTATGATTTTCTCCTCCTTTGTAGTATTATCTTTGCAATTAAAACAGGTAAATTTTTTAGTTTAAGTCATTTAAAGAACAATTTTCGATTCTCATCTTAATACAAGTAGCTACACAAATATTTTAAAATTTTGAAGCTTCAGTCATATCAAAAAATATTTTGCTCTCCATATTCATTTCAATATCTAAAAATCAATTTTATAAATAAAATCTTCAATCAATTAACATAGAGGTAAAATCGATTTTTGAACATAATTTCAGTTTTCTGGGATTTAAGTGTAGAAAATCATTTAGCAGTATCATTGTCGCCATTCTCAATTATTATGATATTTCTATTTTGATCTAGAACTCTTAATATTCCATACACTTCATATTATCGTGTACTTGTAAAGAATACTAATATATACTAGTATCCACTTCCTACGTTATGGTTCAGGATGTAATTTAGAGAGTATGAACCATACCTGTATGTGTCGTTGATCATTTAAAAATATATAATCAAAATATAATTTGGCTATATCATAATAGAGGTATCTTATATAATTTTATATTTAAGCATAATGATACTCTATGTTATATATATATATATATATATATATATATATATATATATAGGGTCACACATATCTTAAGTTTAGGAAACCGTACCTAAGGGGGTGTGGATGTACATTTGAACATATAATTTTCATTATGCACTATATTGCCAAATAATCACTAATATATAGTTATTTGTCATTTTTACTCATATTAGCATGAACCTATAAGTAAATCTTCCTTATTATAATTTTTGTAGTGAAAAGTATTTCTATCATTTCTATACAAAGCACTATTATGATAATATATGTGGTTTTAGACTATCAAGAGTTTTAGTACAATTTTATTCTTTTTATTGTACAAAAACTCATATCTAGTACTATTTTAAACTTTACTCTTTATACAAACTAAACCTTTTTTATCACTGAGCTTTTGAATTAGATGTGATAAAAGATATAATATCTTTGCATTTATTAAAACTAGTACGAACTCGTGCGACGCACATGAGTTTCACCACTTAATTTATTTAGTGGTATAATTTTAGATTTTAGTCATATAAAGATGAAAGTGTATATGTGTGGATTTAATTTATTTAAATTAGTTTATTTTTTGAACACCAATGGCAAATAAGTATCAAAAAATCGGCTTAAGTAATCTTGAAGCATACATAGAATAACAATTTTTTAGAGAATAATATATTTATACAAAAAACATTAATTTTAACTTTCAACCATTCCTTACTTGGTAGCACTACATTGCTGGGTTCATCTTATGTAATATAAATACAAATACATACACATCGATATGGTAATAGTGTTCCATATATGGAATAAAGAAATCATGCTAAGTGTTAAATAGTGTTTCGAAATTGTTTTAAATAAAAATATACTGACACTAAGTAATACTAACTGAATTAGAAAAATATTTTTGTGGCTTCAAATGTTATATTCCTAATTGATATAGCATATTATAATGTGAGAAATATAAATAAATAATAAACACTGTGTACTTTGTTATTTTTGAACACTGGGTAAACCAGATAGTTGCATAAACTCATAAGAAAGTACACCAAAGACTCCCTCCACTTTGGGTAATAACAAAATTGAATAATTAATCCTTGCACCGCTTTATTATCTCTAATGCCATGACTAGATAACCTACCACTCGGGTACATCATCGTCTAATTTCTGAAACAACCAAATAGTTCTAGCATTAATTTAAATAATCATGTCACCATATAATTTCTAAAATACAAAATTTAGCATAATTAAAAACAAAATAATTATCACCATGAGAAATACTCGAGGATACACATAAAAATAGTTTAGATGACATCAGACTAAAAATAACTATAAAACCAAACGACATAACAAAATATCAACAAAGAGAGTCATTAAAAAGTCATGCGATTATATGTTATTATAAATGCTTGTAGTATTTTTTTTACATCCAGCATCGACTAAATATAATATTTATAATATAAAACATTTGTTATGCATGTAAGAAAAAAAATTTAATTGTCTTTAAATTATATTGAATAAATAATGTTTTCCTTCAAACATGAGCAAATATGTCAAAATATCGTGTTGCCCTTAAATTATAAACAAACATTGCCGTAATATTAGTTTGGTGAGTTGTTGAAGAAAATTATTTATAACTACATTTATTCTCATAAATTTTAATTTTTTTATTAATCTTATTTAAGGAAGCAAAATATTAAAAAAAAAAGGAAATGAGCTCTTATTTTACTATTCTTCTATGACACACATATTTTTCACATCGTGGACACATTTGTTAAATTTACAAAACACTTCGTGTTACATGTTTTCTCATTAAGTTATGTTTTTCAAATGTTGTTGATTATTAATAAAAGTAAATATATAATAAAGGTTAATTGAATAAATATTAGTTCTATAATTGATTAGAGTTAAAAAGGATTTAAAATGTAATTAAATCTCTCATTAAATTAAGTTATAATATAATTCTCAAATTATTTCAAATACAAATTAATCAAAATTAAATGCAATTACTTCCTTTTATTGATTACATGCTAATGATATTTGATATGATTCTTACTGTTTAAAAATACTTCGCTCATAACCAAAATAAATAATCTTATCTCTAATTTATAGTTATATATTTATAAAATCTAATTTACAATTATTTATTTATAGAGCACCACATGTTACATGTTCCCTTATAAAGTTTTCACCCAAAATGTTAATGATTAAAGGAAATAAACAAAAAAATTAATTGATTGCATATTAATTATAAAAATTATTAACATCAAAGGTAATTAATGTGTAATTAATTCTCTCATTAATATATGCTACAGTTTAATTCTCAGATTACTTTAAAGTCAAATTGATCAAAATTAAAAGCATTAATTCTTATTCTTATCAATAATAATATTTGATATGTTCTTTTATACTTGAAAATAGTATAGTTATAACCTTTATGAATAACTACATCTCTAATTTTATATTTATTTAAACACATTTCCAAACTGCAAAAAATTCAAACCAATACAAAATAAAAAAGCTTCGTGAAAATCCTGAAATGATTTCTCATTCTTGCTTAAGATCTTCAAGAATTCAATGACAACCATGAATATGTTGCCTATGAACATTACATAGTATATTAAATAATGCAATAGAAAATTTTAAATGCCTAAATTGATTAAAGTAGGACAATTAGTTCAGACCAACCAAGGCAACGTACAACATTGAAAAATAAATATGTTTTCGAAACATGTACTTAAAACTAAAATTTTAACAAATTTTAATATTATTCGCTAAAGGCAGATGCAAGTGCTGCTTATACATTTATACTTTCCCCAAAATACTGTGTGAAATTCATTATTTAAATAATCTTTTACTTTATATATAATGCTTTTCTACCAACTTGATTTTTGTATATACTTATGTTATAAAACGAAATAAAGATCACCTTTACCTCAATTTGATTATACAAAAAACTTACGATTTTTGGTCTCCATGTAATAGCAAACCAATAACTTCCTTAAGAATATATGGAGGAACATAAATTAGTAGTCAAACCAATAAAAATAAAATTACGGAAATAAAATTTAATATAAAATGTGAGAAAGAAGGAAAAGCTTAACTTTATTTGTAACTAATTTTATATAACATCAGAAGCTTCTACAATTATTATGCACCTGAAATGTTGTTGATAAAAGAAAATAAATACAAATGATTATTTTATTAAGTAATTAGCAATAAAGCGACTTAATAAGTAATTAATTTTCTCATTTGAATTTCAATTTAATTCTCAAATTACCCCTGAATTCAAGTAAATAAAAATTAAAAGCAAATAATTTATTTTATTTATTTCATGGTAAAAATATGTATTATGATTATAACCATTATGAATAACTACATCTTTAATTTATATCTATTGATAACCATTTCCGAACTCTAAAAATTTTGAAACAATGTAACATAAAAAAAATCATAAAATCATGGATAATTACCTCATTGTTGACTTGATGATAACCATAAATGTGTATTGCCTATAAATATTCTATAAACGGTTAACTAACACCATAAATAAAATATAAAATTGACTGAGATATAAGTACAATTGAGTAGAAAAGTGCAAAACTATTTCCTGAATTAAGGATGGTACATAAAGTGATCTAAGAGAAAATTAGAAAAGAGAAGATATATGGTTAGATATTGAATTTCATATGTAATATAGTAGATAGATTAATTGAATAGTTAATAGATTCATAGAATATGGAGATTAGTTGGTTATATTAGATATTAGAATGGATCACCTATTGGAGACCCAATATTACTTAATTTTTATTTTTACAATTAATTTTTTTATATAAGAAGTGAAAACCAATTTTAGAAACCTTATTGACATATAACACATTAAACATTACATACTCAAAGCCATGACATATATCAAAAATAAGGGAGGTCGGAATTATATAACTCCAGCCAAAGTTATAAGAAAATATAAACTCCAAAAGGAGAAAACTTTCACCAAACATTGGAGGCTAAAATGGTTAGGAGATCATAGTATATAAAAATTTAACATTTTATTCTAGATGGAGATGGTGATAAAAAAAATTAAAATAGTAAAATGAAAGTGGAAGATGTACATATATGAATAAATGAATTAGGAGGTGAAAGAGTATATGGTTATAAATCAAATCAACTTAGGTTTTGAAATTAATTATTTGAAGAGTAGAAGAAATTCATAAACACGAAACCATAGTTATTTATATATACATACAAAAATCAATAATTGAAATATTTTGCATGCTCTACAATAGAAGGGATAGAAATGAATAGTAGTAGCATGATTAACATAACTTATTTGTAATATTAGCTATGATTAAAAAAATTAGAAAACAAAGATGAGTTAAGTTTTAACATCCAGAAAAAATAAAATCATAATTTATTGAGAAAATCTGATCTCTGGTAGATTGAAAGTAGTAAAATTTAATTTATAGCTTAGAAAAGAAAAAAGATTATGTAAATTAGGGAAAAATATTTACTAGGAGAGTTGGATTTTTTATTCTCGAAATTAAAGGGAGTGAAGAAGGCATTTAAGAGGGATGGATCGAAAGAATGCCACCTAGCAAGTGGAGAAAACTGTAACAACCCGCAATTTTACGATTATATATTTAAATGTTTTATTTAAATATAGCATCGTTAGTTGGATTAAAATCTGAAATGTGACTTTTTGTAAACGGTCGAATCCGAACTCGAGACCACTTTCATTGAGTTCAAAACAACGTTTGCAACTTGTTTAAGAATAAACATTGATAAGTTTGGAGTTGATTAGGAATTTGGTATTTTCATTTGGGCTTTGGGTTGTGTTCTAGCCCAATAACCCAATAAGATAACCCAAACCCTTCTACAAAATACCCTAACTCCTCTCCTCTTCATTTATTCCTCTCACAATTTCCTAACACTCAAAGCAAAAGGAAAAATGGGGGAAAAGAGGGGAAATCAAAATTCCTAAGCCCTAAATTCCTAGGAAATTCAAATTCAAGTTCTAAAATCAAAGAGAAGCTTAGGTAAGCATCTTCTTCATCTTCTCCATCTCAATTCCTCTTCAATTCTTGATTTTTCCTATAACCTAACTTAGGAAAATCTTTGCATGTAGTAATAGGTTGAAGATCTTTGAGGTGTAGTTGAAGAGAAATCAATCCTAGCTTGTTTTAGAGCTTGTCTTTTCTATTTTGGGTTTAAGGTGAGTTCTTGAATTCACATCTATGTATATAGCTTTGATAGTTGTTAGGTATGAATTCCTAACATCTATTTCATGTTCATTTTCTTTTGGATTGAATTGGTTTGGTGATTTCCAATTTTGGTGTTTTGAAGTCAAAAGTTATGAAAACCCTAGTATGGGTGTTTAGGCATGTTGATTGGGTGTATTGAAGAGCCTATAGGGCTGGGTTGTCACATGGCATAAATCCCTAGCCATCATCGCTCATTCGATTGCTTCTGAATTCGTTTGCCCATCTTTGGGCTAGGCAAATTCTGCCCTGAGCTTCAGCTCAGACGTCTGGGAAAACACTCAGACGTCTGAGGCTTAGGAAATAAAATTCCAATACCCAGGGTCAGACGTCTGAGGTTCATCCCCAGACGTCTGTGTGACTTGGAACGAATTTCCAGAGCTTTAGCTCAGACGTCTGGGAAAACCCCCAGATGTCTGACACTGTTAATTTCTGGGAATCAGCTTATTTTGGTGTGGATTTCCGTTTTAATCGATTTTTGATGATCCGAATAGTTATTGTCATCCAATACCGACTTTGATGATTTCTTTTCTGGATTTTTGGTGTTCCATTTGATGGATTTGATATCGATTTCCGTGGTTTTGATTCACGTTATTGAAATGTGGATTTTTGGTGATCTATTGTTTTTACAACCGTTTCTATGATTTGTCACTTTAAAATACAAAGGTTTTTATACTAGTAGTAAATACTAAAACTCTTTCACATAATGATTTCAACACTACTTTTAATACAAAACTCTTTTTAAAACCGTTTTCCAATCTATTGGTATATACAAACCTTTACCTCATTCGTATGAGAAATCCAATTAAACGACTTAGCAAAACAAGTGGTATGAAATGCTTGCGTTTACTTTGTCGGTAAATTCTTGGACTTGTTCGATTGAAATCTCGTGACAATTTTCGAGTGAAAGTCTACAATTTGTTCGTAAATATTTAAGTTAAGCCAGTGGTTATGAGACATGAAGCCTAACTCATTTATTTACTAGCTTAGTGTAATTTACACTTATTGATCAACGATGATCATTTTGTGATTTAGACTAGCGATATGCGATGTCTCTTTGTCCGCGTGGGGGACCAAATCCTGTTTCTGTGGAGCTTCGGCTCAATTTGGTGGTGTAGTGACCCATGGTCTTTTGACCGTTCGTGGAGCAATCGGCTCGATGAGTCTGTGCATGGGGTATCTTTTTAGGTGCGTCGATGTTCGGCTCAATGAGTCTGTGCATTGGGTGTATTTTAGGTGCGTCAATGTTCGGCTCATTCGTCCTCAAGGGGGGACTGCACCCCGTATTTTTATGGTTAGCGACCCATGGGACATCGCCTCGTTTGTCATACACGTGTTGGTGAGTTTTCATGCTCCCGTTTGTGATAGGCCTCCCCCTATTTTGTGATTTCTAGATTTCTAATTGATGATTTCTGGAATTTGTGTTTCATCAATTTTTGTGATTTGCATTGATAAGCTTTATCAATATTTGTGATTTGGTGAATAAAATTAAAGAATATGGTATTCTTTTTGGGTATTTGAGAAAACTTGAGATATTGTATGATTTTTATTGTTATCATATATATTTGTCATATCTCTTATCCTATCTCATCTTACATGATAATTATAGCTAGACTGATCCGTTTATTATTTTTCTTCTTAAATAATACTCGGGTCTGACCGAGGTGTTTCAGGTGCTTCCACTTGACTTCTTAACAGGGACTAGCTTCTGACTTTTGGCTAACTACTTTAGCATAGTATTTTTTATTTTTCATACATTCGAGATAGAGACTCATTGATGTATACATATTCTTTTGAGAAGCACTTGTACCTATTACTTTGTGATGTAGTGGATCTTATATGACCGCTACTATGATGTTCACTTCTATGTGTTATATTCATGTCTGTTTCCGCTTTAGTGATATAAATATCTGTGCCTGGTTTTATGTTATGTTTATTTTGTATTGATTCTGAAGGCCACATAGCCACTGTGTAGTAAATTTGAGTTTGGATTGGATATGTCAGATTTTCTCTTGAAATGAAATGCATGACATACCATCTAACGTATCGGTTCTTGCTCAAATCAATTACACAGATGGTCGCTCCTCAACAGCCTTATTCTTCGCGCTAGTCGACGGCATTACCTAGTAGTGTCCTTGTCTAGTATGAGTATAGAGGTGGGGCGTCACAAAAACTCAAAAAACAAAGTTGAGAATGAAGGAGAGAAGAGGATCTAGGACTCACATTTAACATTATAGTATAGATTTGTGATTTTTTGATTAACCTTTTCATATTTCATTTTATAATCCCAAATTTCATGATTCAAAACTTCATTCTTATTTCTAAAGACATCAATTCCTTTAATTAATTCTAATTTCTCTTCATATAAAGCTCTATTCTCTTTCTCAAAAGATTAAATTAAAGAATTGGCATTTTTTAAAGAAATTTCTAAAGCCAAATTCTGTACATACACTGTAAATTACTATATATACACCATAGAAATAGCAAAAATTATGGAAACTATTTTTTACTTAACATACAATGTATATATTACAATACTATCCTCACTTTGAAATAAAACAAAACACTTGTCTCATTTTCATTAATTTTTTCCCTTTTATGCATTAATTAAACTAAGATTCCTAATTCCCAAAATTCACTTTTGTAAATTTCAATTTTCAAAATCAAATACCTTAAATAGAATTCGAATTTATTTAACAATTTATATATAACAAATCAAATTAAATTTCAATAGTAAACTTTTAAAATATTTAAAATTTAATGTTAAATTTAAGCTTGGTTTGATTTAATTAAGAGTTAAAGAATAATATAGTACTTTATGAATCATAATAATTTCATTAATGGATTTTAAATTTTAAATTTTAAATTTTTATATTTACTTTGTAATGAAAATGTTAAATTGACTACGGACGAATACTAATTTAAACTACATAAATAGAATTTGATGCCTAAAAGGAATTTAAATCTAAGTCAATTGAAAATAAATACAAATGAAGCAAAGGAGAAAGTGAGAAAGTGAAGCTTCTTTTATAGAAAATGTAAAATGGAAATTTACCAAAATAACCCTTTTATCAAATTATCCAATACCCTCCACCAAAATCATGCCACATCACCTTTCTCTTTGCCTTTATCTACACGCAAGCCACCCACCACACTCAACCATCACCTCACTTTTTTTTGAAAGGTACTTTGTCTTGGTTTTTGAAGTTTTATTAATTTTTTAGTCTCAAAAAGAAAAGTCAATGTTCACTTTATTTCTTAAGTATATTTTTAAACCAAAATATAATCAAATTACTTCATTAATAAAGGCATATGTTATTTATATAAATGTATACGATGTACACTAGTGTACACAACACATTCTGACAACTTTTGGTCGATGAAAAGTTGAAAATCCGAAAAACGATTTTCGGCCACATTTTCGATTTTTACCTAAACTACTTATTTTTGTAAACCAAACTTTATAACAACTTTACCATCATTAGTTATTACTAAAAAGAGATCTATTTGAGTTATAAAATCCATTATTTAAATATTTAAAAATATATTAAATATTCAAATTACGGATCGTTGCATCCTTCTCTCCTTTTAGGGAATTTCATCCCCGAAATTAATCATACATAACAAAACATGTCAAAAGAAAACCAAATGGTATCATTCAAAAAATAGGTACAAAGAAAGTGACTCCACTACAATAGGTGAGTACACTAGAATGATAAAAGAAAATACAAACAACTACAACTACAACTCAGGATAAGAATCCCTAATATAGTCCTTAATTTTCCATGTAAGATCTCTATCGTCTCCACTTTACTGAACCTTAACTATATTCACAACCTTCGTCCTCAATCATTTTATATCTCGAGCGATGATACGAATAGGCCACCTTAGAATGGTTAGGTTAGGCTAAACTTCCAAATCAACTTGTTGTGCCGGTTCCACTATCGTCGAAGGGTCATGTACATGCTTATGTAAATGAGATATGTGAAATATGTTGTGCACATCTGATAGTCTATCTGGTAACTTCTCTCGATATGCAAGTCTACCAATCCGGTCCAGTTTCAGAAAAGAGCCAATATAACGAGCGGCTAGCTTCCTAATTTGTCAAACCTCACAACACTTCTCAACGGAGAAACTTTCACAGACACCGAATCTCCAACTGAAAACTCTTAATTCATGTGCCTTCGGTTTACATAACACTTCTGCCGATCTTGCGCTTCCTTCATCTTCCTTCTAATATCAACTACCTTCTCATTAGCTTCCAAGATCATGTCGGGTCCGAGAACAAGTCTATCTCCAGATTCAACCCAACACAAAGGAGAAAGGCACGGAAGACCATAAAGAGCTTCGAAAGGGACATACCAATGCTTGCCTGATAGTTGTTGTTGTAAGTGAATTTGACTATGAGTAAATGATCTTCCTAAGAACCCCCGAAGTCAATAATGCATGCTCGCAATAAATCTTCCAAGATCTGGTTCGCTCTCTCTGTCTGCCTATTTGTTTGGGGATAGTAAGCTGTACTCGAACTTTACTCGATTCATAAAGCAATTTGTAGTCCCTCCCAGAACCTTCTAGTGCATATTGGGTCTTGGTCACTTACAATACTACAAGGAATCCCATGGAGTCTCACAATCTCCCTCACATACTTGCCAGACTCACAGTAGTCCTAGTCGACTTAACAGGAATGAAATGGGCATTTTTGGTCAATCGATCGACTATAACCCAAATGCCTTTGTTACCTCTTCTTGACCAAGGAAGCCCATCAATAAAGTCTATAAAGATATGCTCCCACTTCTACTTGGGATTTCAAGTGGCTGAAGCAGTCCAGTTGTCTTTTGTCGGTCACTTTTAATTTGTTGGCAATTTGCACACAGACTCACAAAGTTCGAAATATCTCACTTTATCCCCTTCCATCCGAATACTCTCTTCATATCTTTGGACATCTTGGTCACTCCTGGATGGAAAGACAAATTTGAACGGTGGCATTCAGCTAACACTTCTTGCCTAAGTCCATTAACATTTGAAACACATATACGCCCGTTTATTTTCAATACGCCCCGGGGATGAATCATAAAGCTAGAAACAACACCTTCTTTAACATCCTTCTTAAGTCGAGCCAAAATAGGATTTGCCTCCTAACTAGATGCAATCCTCTCCAGTAATACTGGCTTAACTTCTAAGTTAGCAACCATCGCTACATTACTACTCAGTGCATCCACAACAACATTTGCACAGGGGTATAAAAAATCTCCAGATCATAGGAAGCGAGAAACTTCAGCCATCTCTGCTGCCTCAAATTTAAAATTTTCTGGGTAAAGAGGTATTTTAAGGTTTTATGGTCCATGTATAACTCGAATTTTTCACCCAAAAGATAATGCCTCGACATTTTTAGTGCAAATACAATAGATAAAAGCTTTAAATCGTGCGTAGCATAATTTTTCTCATGTGGCTTTAGCTGTCAACTCAATAGATAATAATTTTCCAATGCTGCATCAGAACTGCTCCCAATCCAGTTCCATAAGCTTCCGTGTATACAGTTAAGCCTTCGCTTCCATTTGGAATGGTTAAAAGGGAGCACTAGTCAACTTCTCTTTCAATTCATTAAATGCTTGGTCACACTTAGGCGTTCACACAAACTTAACATCTTTCTTTGTTAATTTCGTCAAATGAGAAGCGATCTTCGAGAAATCTTTGATAAACCTATAGTAAAAGCTAGCCAATCCCAAGAAACTTCTAACTTCCGTTGCATTTTTGGGCTTCCCCTAGAACAATATGCCCTAGAAACCTAACTTCGAATTTTCAGAAATGCCACTTAGAAAACTTAGCCTTCAACACATGGCTTCTTAAGGTCTTGATTACATCATGGAGATGATATTTGTGCTTTTACGCTTCAAATAGATAGGAAAGTCATCAATAAAGGAAAGAACAAATTTATCAAGAACATCTCGAAATACTCGATTGATTAAGTCCACAAAATAAGCGGGTGCATTAGTCAGCCCAAACGACATAACTAACCACCGGTAAAAATTATCTGGAGTCTAGAAAGCTATTAAAGACACACTCTCCTTTGCTACCCTTAATTGGTGGAAATTGATGGCAAGATCCAATTGAGAAAATATTCGAGCACCGTGGAGTTGGTCAAATATATCGTCGTTCATAAGTAATGGATATTTATTCTTGATAGTTCTCTTGTTCAATTCCGAGTAGTCTACACATAACCTTAAAGAACCATCTGCCTTTGTAATAAAGATGACAGGCGATCTCCAACTCGAGGTACTGCGTCAGATCAAATCCTTCTGTAATAAGTCGAATGTTTGTCCTTCTAACTCTGTCCTTTCTTTCGGAGCCAACCTTCGTGAGAGATGTACAATAGTCTGATTCCTGAAATCAAATCAAAACGGAACTCCACTTCATGGTGAGGAGGTAAACTTTGCACTTCATCAAAAATATCAATGAAATCCCCAAAAGTTGGTATATCCCCTAGCCCCGCTTTAGCCACTTTGAGTGAATAGAGAAAACTGCTCATCAACTTATTAGGCTCTTCACAAAATATATCAACGCTTCTTCCTACTACATCCTTTACCATGATCATTCTCTTAACACAATTCAAGACAGCTCTAAACTTAGTTAACCAATCCATTTCCAGTAATACTCCAAAACCCATGAACCCCATAATAAACAAGTCAAAAGGAAAGAATGATTTTGATAAGAAATAGGCACATTTAGACGCATAGTGTCAAGATTTTTCGAACCCCACATAGGGTTTGACACATAAAGAGGATTACTCAAAAGGATGGGTTTAAAGCTAAGTTTGTCAACAATATCAACTAAAATAAAACTATGGGAAGCATCTGTATCGAATAATACTCTTATAGGGATATCATAGATGGATAATGTACCTTGCAACACTTGCTTCCCCTTCTGACCTGAAGAAGTGGACGGTATCTATTCTATAGCAAAAGCCTGACCTTGAGACCCCTTCTTTGGAAAAGAGCACTCATTATTTATGTGTCCTTATTTGTGACAATTGTAGTAGATTGGTTCTCTAGGGGTGCCAGTACACCGATTTGCAAAGTGGCCCATTTTGTTGCACCTATAACAAAGAATGTTGGCCAAGTTGATCTGCTTCTTCTGTGTTGGAGCCTCACCTCCAGGTTTCTTCCCTGCCCACTACTTCTTTCCCCTGTGCTTGAAATTAGGCTTGCATCCAACTGGTATAACCGATAAAGGCTTGGCACTCATTGCTGGCACTACTCCCTTCCGGACTCCCTCCTTAACATCTAGAGTTTCAAACCTCAAACCCATGCTGATAAGGTTGGTGAATGTACCCATAAGATGATTGGTCATTTCACAATGGAAATCTAGTCGCATCCCATTCACAAACATTTCATTATTCTTAAGCGGTGTGTCTATCAATCCAAGTCTAGAACGGGACAAAGCATTGAACTTATGCTCATCTCGTGACACCGTCAAATTACCTTACTTTAAATCAATGAAACTCCTAAACAACTGAGTTCCCCTGGCCTTTGGAATAAACTGCACTTAAAAACTTCCTTGAACTAAGCCTAAGAAAGCTCTTCCTTCGAAATATTGGCTATTACTGAATCCTACCCACCAATCGTCAACTTTTGAAGTTTTCGCATGCCAACAGTCGTTTCTTCGTATCTCCCAACCGAAGATCCCAAATATTCTTTCATAAGACGGAGCCACATCTACACTCCAAGAACATCTTTAGTTCCATAGAACGGTTTATCGCTCAAAGTGGTAAAATTCTCACACATGGCCGCAAAGTTCATAGAGGGCTGAACTTGCACTGCCACTTCTTTTACCGAATCTACAGCTGGCATAGTAGCATTCCTAGGTTCCCTGCCGTTAGTAGTCGTGCTAGTTCCAGATCCTCTCCTTCCTTCTCTTCATGTATCCATCTTCTATTACATGAACAAATAACATGTATCTTTAGAATACAAGAATAAGTTTAATACGGTTTAAGGAAACAACACCAAAAGATCTAAAACGAGACTTTAGAAGATAGATATTAAGCTCTCTTAAGATTAGCTTATTCTAGGGCATCACTTACCCTATCTCTGATGAGTTTTCCCTAATAAGGTTAAGGTGTTCGCTCAACCGAAGCTCTAATGCCAACCGTGATGATCTACCTTTCTGACCCCTAAGAACGACACTAAATACATCTACGGTATTCGTGTGCCGTTTCCCAAGCATCCAAAAGCCGAGTTGTCGTGGGGTAAAATAAAAGAACAAAATAAAAAACTCACAACGGAATGGTTAAATGTAATATAACAATAAGATAACACATAAGATTGCTCCCTAACCTGGAGTTATCAGAGTTATAACAAAAGTACCACCATCAACCTAGGCAGTTATAACAACCTGCCTTTACACTTACTGATGATATAACATATACATACATAAACTAACAAACAGCGGAAATAGATATCTAGATAGATAAGGAGACTCATGCTCATCCATTATCTTCAAAAGAGCCCTAAGAAACTTGTCACTTCCGGATTACTCAAATATAAATGAGTATCCGAGAGTTTAGGAAACAAACCACTCGAGTCAGAAAATAAGTCTAATATGAGTAAACTCTAAATAAAAATCGAACGTATAAAAAACATGTGAGACCATGCCGCAAAACACAGAATGGGTTTCCTCTTACAAGAACAACATCCCAGAATAAAAGTGGACACAAATAATTAAACATTGCAAAGTGCGCAAGACACTTCCCGATGCAATTAAGAAAGAATTAATTCAGAAGTTTGAACCAAAAATAAGGAGAGGGAAATTTTCCAGCAATGACTAGGAGGATGTGCCCCCTTACCAAAAGTATACCTCTAGACAGTATACTTGAGAGGATCATTAACTTTGTGACTCACTCGGAACATCTAAGCTGGACCCCCGCCAACCTTACCGAGAATACATGTACTTCACATCTCCACGTGCATACCACTGAATCCAATCTAGAGTAGATGTGAAAACACCCTAATGGGAGCAACTCCATATATCTTGGCTTCTACTCGCTCTTTGGTTTTAGTTATTTCCAACAAAGGATATCAACGCTCGAAATGAGCAACAAATCGTTCTCGGTTGACGAAACACAAAAGATAATTGAATCGATAGTTAACAAATCAACTATCGGGAAAAATCAAAATGATCGTATATGGAAATTAAATTTCTTATCCTAATCACCACTCGTCAATTTCAAACTTGTACTATCCCTCGATTAAAAATGAAGTTGGGCTAGTTAAGTTGGTGTTACCTCTAAGCCTTGCCTTGATGACATTTATAACCTTCATGATAGAAATGAGTTTCATACCTTAACATTTAGTGCTAAGAATATGACTAAATCATTTCCATATAAGCGATATCATTTTTGGAAATTAAATTTCTTATCCTTTCCATAACCAAATCAAACTTTTAAACTTTTAAAATTGAATTTCTGCTTGGTTTTCACATCACAAATATTAACTTTAAACCGCTTTATTAAAGTGATTAATTAACTTTAAACATCATTATTGAAATGATTAATTAACTTTAAATATCATTATTAAAATGATTAATTAACTTTAAACATCATTATTAAAATGATTAATTAATCTTAAGCATCATTATTTAAAATGATTATTTAACTTTAAAAAATCATTATTAAAATGATTAATTAACATTAAACATCATTGTTTAAAATGATTAATTAACTTTAAACATCATTATTAAAATGATTAGTAAACCTTACATCATTATATAATGATTAATTAACTTTAAAACATCATTATTAAAATGATTAACTAACCTTAAACATCATTATTTAAAATGATTAATTAACTTTAAACATCGTTATTAAAATGATTAATTATCTTTGAATACCATTATTAAAATGATTAACTTTAAAACTTTGTAAAACCCAAGCACGAAATCACACGCAAAAGTTTTCACAAAGAGATGATATTTTCAAAGTGTCAATATAGTTATAGTCGCTATACAGACACTTCTGTAAAACATTATATATGTCATGTATATTCATCTAAACATCTCATAATCATAAGTATGTATACACACACACACACAAATGTAAATAACATTCATAAGGTAAGGTAAAATTTGTCACTTTATAACTTATGCACTTCAAGATGTGTTGTAGCGACCTATTCATTACGAACATTTCGACTTTATTTCATGTCCCTTACAAACATCACATGTGTCATCCGCTTTCAAGCGGGAACAAAACCAAACAATAATCATTGCATACACTTATTAAACATAAGCAAACAACAAAGATTATTATACAAATAATAAAGTTTAATACTTGATTTTTAAGGTGAGCTTTACTCACTTAAATCAACACGAATTTTAATCAAACTACCACAACTTCGCAAACCACACATCAACCTAGCTTTTGATTGGAAAAACATGACTTTTAGAGGATGGAAGGGGTCAATATGGTTCAACCATGGTGGCTAGGGGGCTCGACCTTGGTAAAATGGAAGTTTTGGGTCTTGTTTTTATGAAGGAGTGATGTAGAGAAGAAATGAAGAGGTTTTAGTGATTTTGTCTAAGGAAAAAGTGGAAAATGAAGCAACTTTTTTATAAGTTATATTGTCTAAAACTCCATTGAAGGAGAGAAGAGCATGGAAAGAAGAGAAAGAAGAGAATGAAAATGAAAATAAGTGAAGTAAAGGAGAAAGTGAGAATGTGAAGCTTCTTTTATAGAAAATATAAAATGGAAATTTACCAAAATAACCCTTTTATCAAAATATCCAATACCCTCCACCAAAATCACGTCACGTCGCCTTCCTTTTTGCCTTCATCCGCACGCAAGCCACCCCACCACACTCAACCATCATCTAACTTCTTTTTGAAATGTACTTTGTCTTGGTTTTTGAATTTTTATTAATTTTTTATTTTTAAAAAGAAAACTCAAAGCTCACTTTATTTCTTAAGTATATTTTAAACCAAAATATAATCAAATTACTTCATTAATAAAAGCATATGTTATTTATATAAATGTTTACATAACACATTCCGACATCTTTTAATCGATGAAAAATCGAAAATCCAAAAAATAATTTCTGGTCACATTTTTTATTTTTCTTCGAAATATTTATTTTTATAAATCAAACTTTAAAACAACTTTACCATCATTAGTTATTAATAAAAAGAGGTCTATTTGAGTTATATAATCCATTATTTAAATATTTAAAAATATATTATATATTCAAATTCAAAGTGATTAAATTACGGGTCGTTACACTATTAGTTAATTAAATAAAACATTTTACCAAGTGTAAGGATATTGGAGGAAAATGAAAAAATCATACATACATACATACATACATATATATATATACACACACACACACATACATATATTGTGTGTGTGTGTGTATTATATGTATCGATGAATTAAGGAGGCATTGGTTTATTGACACAAATCAATAGCTTCAGCTTCAAGTAATAATTTATATATAAAGACAGTCGTTCTTTAGAGATTGGATCATCCTCTCAAGTTTTATTTCTTCATATTCTTCTACTTAGCCTCAATTATCAATCTTATAAATTTTTTTTTCTCGGAGAGTAATAAAATAACCTCTCCACAAAGCGGATATACACTATCTCACGACAGTGAAACTATTATAAATCATGCATGTGACTTTATTTTCTATATGTACATCTATGGTTTGTGATTGCTTATTCTAGGATATCAGTTTTCTATTTATTCCACCACACCATAACGCGATTCTATTACTTTCACTGCATTTTTGGTGTTAATCTGAATTTTAAATGTAGTGCAGGTAACTAATGGAAAAAAACAAAGTTGAATAACATACAAATAAAACAATGAGAGAATATCATTTAGTCTCAGTAAGATAAGGTAAAATGATTGATTCACCTGGTAGAGAATCCCATTGTAATAGAGGAGTTGAGGATTTGCAAACCAAAGGAGGTAAATCAAAATATGGGTCGGAAAACCAATATTCAAATGAATAGAAGATGCCTCTAGAATCATGTGCTTCTTAATCAGTTGAGGGTACAACCACAACTTTACACCCCATAGACCCTCCTAGATTCTGATGTACGTTCATTTTGTCACAATTATCAAAACATTCAAAATAGCTTTAAGTTTCCTCTATCTATAACTTTCAAATTTAGCTCCTATTTTTAACATTTCACGTTATAAACACCTCCATCATTTTAATATACAAAATTATAAATATAATTTCAAAGGAAAAAAAATTAATTTCACCACAAAATCATAAGTTTCATGTGCTTTTTAAAAAGATCAATATGCCATATGTTTCAATGAAATTTTATATTTCATAGATCAAATATTTATAGTTACTAATCTAAGTTGCAATTAAAATGCCAAAGATTGCAAAGATTTAATCATTTTGAATTGCAAATGTTTCCATCATTAAATTTTATTGAATTTTACGACATATGATATGTTTTTTTAAACATGGTTCGTTGATGTCAACAATTGTTATCTCGCGGATCGAACTTATAACCTTGAATCTCATAGTCTAAACTATTAACCAACTAAGCAACCCTATTGGTGACATATGATATGTTGGAAAGACTATAAAATTTATAATTTAACGGTGAAAGTGAAAATCTAATTAAATGTTTCAAAACTGCAATTGTTTGATTTTGCATTTTAGTTGCAAATATTTACAAATTGCGTTTGACATTATTAATTTTTTTGCAAATATTGGCACACTAAAAATTCTCCAACATACAGAGCATTTGTATTTGAGTAAAATTTATGATATAATGGTGAAAAAGAAATTTGAATCACAATTTTCAAATCACATACACACACTATACATACATATGTGTGTGTGTGTTTCATTTATACGAAGGTAACTAATTTACATCGGAGGTGATAATATTCAAAAATAATTATGATAATTTTTTATGAATAGTTTGGTTGAAACCAACTTTAGACACAATAAGTTTAAAAATGAAGACTGACGTGGGTTCTTAGAAATGGAAATGCTTTGGATATGCTTTTAATGGTTTTTTTTATGGAAAAGACTTTACATTTGGGTATAAGAGCTACGTCAATGGTTGAGAAATAATAGTTAATTTGCTCGCTCAAAATTTTGAGTTTTCTTTTTCGCAACTCTTAAGTCGGACATAAATTTTTTATAAATTGCATACTATAATACTATATTTTTGTTTTCCAATTGTAAATTTGTATAAATCTTAAGCTATAAAGTTTTTTTAACTTTACAATTAATTAAAATTTATTGTTTTTTATATTTAAATATGCTAAAATATTGTTAATGAAACAATTATAAATTTTGTTTTAAAATTGTAATTTTTTTATTGTTAACTTTTTTATTTCTTCAATTGGCATTTTGTTTTTGTTTCTAAAATTAATTAAGAAACTCTTACATTGTATACTTAAATCCATCAATTATTTTTAATATTTTTAGTTCAATGATGTAAAATTTGTGTTAAAATTGAATTTTTGCTTTAATTATTACAATGATACTCGATGTTTGATCTACATTGATTTGTTTGACATCTAACCTTAGGGGACATAGTAAGTACATGTTATATGTGACACGGTTTTCTTTGAATATATAAGCTTACTGTGAGCTTTACTGACACACCATTGACTTTATTTTTTGCGTGCACTTAGTTTATTGATCATGTTTTGAAAACAATCTTCGCTGCAATGAATGTAAGATTTCGTAAAACTTGCCCACCCTAAACACCATTCACCGAGTAAGATGATCACAGTGATTTTTATTTTAATGGATTTGAAATTTGTTTTAACTATTAATTACTAAAATTAATTTTGAGCTAATAAAAAGTAATTGAATTAATAAAATATACAAAGGCCTTGCATTTTATCCCAACGTTTGTCCAAACTCTTATTAGAGAGAATGGTACTCCATCATCCATTAAAGGTCAATTTTTAAAGTTCAACCACTAAGGCTCCATTTGGGAGTTTTGTAGTAGCAGTAAGGGTGCACGCAACCCATACTCGACCCGACCCGACCTACCAACCCGACCCAATCCACATAAATCTGACCTAACCCAACCTAGTTCGGGTTAATTATGGGTTACAATATGTAACTCATACTATATACGGGCCGGGTATGATATTTTATTCAATCCAAATCTATTTTAACCCAACCCAAACCTACATAAAAACTCATTCAATATCAGTCCATATAAAATTAGAACAGTCAAAATCTAAAATAAAGTAGATGTATTTTAGAATAAACATTCAAAAAAAATCATATTCAATGTTAGTCAAAGTAAAATTAGAGCGATTAAAACACATATGATTGACTAAGAAATTTTGAGGAGTATTTTAGGACCATCTTAATGTATTTTGGAATGAAACTCTTACTTTAATATGTAGTGAATCAATTCTATATGATATATTTTATAATGAAATTCTAATAAAATATGTTTTGTAGTGAATTACTTATTTTTAATGCATTAAGCTGGCTAAAATTTGTTGTTTTGAGGTGAATATATTAATATTTTATTTTGATTTCAAATTCTTATTTTCGTGTTAGGTTTATGTAACCCAACCCAACCCTAGTAAACTCGACCCAAGTCATACTTCAACCCAACCCTAGTAAACTCGACCCAAGTCATACTTCAACCCAACCCTTATCCAACCTTATATGAGGTCAGGTACAGATTGAACTATCTTTAACTCACACACACACACACACACACACACACACATGGGCTGGGTGAAGTATTTGGTCTAATCCGACCCAATCCATACTTTCTGCAGCCCTAAGTAGTGGTTATGAGAGGTTGTGAGAGTTCCAGTTTTGATCTTAAATAATTGTAGCGGTTGTGATTGGTTTGCATGAACTGTTGTTATAACCGATCAAAACATACTTGAGAGTTTAACATATACCGGTTGCAAGAGCTTTCCATAGTATATTACATGTTATATTTATTTTCTAGTTTTATGAAAATTAAATTTTCAATATAATTAGTACGTGTATAATTAATAAAAATGTTGAATTCTTTAAAAGCACTTAGGCCTGTCAACGGATGCTTTCGGATGCAGATAGTGCCATATCCGCATCCGCATCCGAAATTATTTTCGGATATCGGATATCGGATATCCGCATCCGCGGATACAGACGGATATCGGATAATTATCCTATCCGCTAACGATCGATAAATCAAGAATTACAAAAAGAAATTTTAGTTTAACATAAATGTTTTTCAATCATATTGATTATAAAAATGTGAAAAATTAACAGATATGATGATAATAAATAGTTTCGAGCAATTAATAAGCATTAAGTGTATATAATATAAACTACTAACTTAATAAAATAATAAACGAATATCATTTGCTGCATTAAAATACACATAATTTGAACTATAATTTTGACATAAACCAGACGGATAATTTTCGGATGCAGATGTCTTTGTATCCGCATCCGTTTTTCCGGATGACGGATATTTATCCGCTTTTCTGATGCGGATGCAGACGGATTTCGAATTTTTCGGGTATTCATTGACAGCCTTAAAAGCACTTCAATTTTTAATGGGTTGAGAATTGCCATTAAAATTACAATGCATCGATTTTCATCGGTTTAATAACTAATAATAACCGACGTGGAAAAAGAATTACACAAATAAAGGATATCGCAACAATACAAAACCATCGAAAACCAGTAGAAAAGAAAAGGAAACTCTTAAAAGGATTCTGAAATTTGACACGACCTGGATTCTGAAATTTGACACGACCTTGTTTCAGTCAATATTATTGGCTCGCTAGGTTAATGGTGGAGAATGTATTCTAAAAGCCTAATTTCAATCGATTATTTTTGAAGCCCTTAAAATTTATTTTATTTCTTAAATTTTTGTTTTTGTTTTTTTATCCATCCTTGCCTCAAAATTCACTTTCTGCATGTGATCATACAACTTGCAGTGACAGCAAATCCTCTATCCTCGTTTCTTTATCAGCTCCAAGCTGAAATCACATTAAATCACTGAAACTGACTTCTCAACTGCTATTTATACATTTTCAGCTAAGCTCCAAAACATCAAAGCTAATATTTATCTTATCTGCTCTCAAATCATAGAAAGACTTAAACTGAAAATTTTCAATCCAATTTCACAAGCAACACTAAATTACACGATACAATATCAAACTTTATACTATTCATCCATACAATCAGGAAGAATATAGAAACAGAAAAGGTAAATTACAATCACATCAAATAAGCAGCAGCAAAATAAGCTCTGGTATTCTTAACAGCAAGTCTCGAAGACACAGCAGCAGCACAGAGCAGCGCAACTGCAATACAAATAGAGCATCCATCAATTACATATAACTAGTATAATAGGCTTTTTTTTTCCTCACATGTAAAGCAGCATATTATGGACTAAGTAAGCTTACCATCCTTCCCAGAATCCTTCTCCTCTACTCTTTGTCTTTACAGCCGCTTTCTGTTCGATATTCATGGGTGCATCTTTAACTGGATATCCTGCTGGAGGTGGTGCTACATAAGCCTCTTCTGATACTGTACAAAATTCAACATATAACCAGTTTACAAATGAATGAACATATGTACATGCAGTCTAAGCACACACATATGGTAAAACCTAACCTGAAGAAGGAACTTGTTGGTTGACATGATCGTCTTTGTAACCCATTTTTTTAAGTTGTGTTAAGTTTGTTAGTGAATTTATTATTTGAAATGAGAGAAAGAAAAGGTGGATAGATAGATATAAAAGTATGGAGTATATATTTTCCATATATATATAGAGAGAGAGAGAGGGAGCAGGAAGAATTAACACGGCTAAAAAAGTAGAAAGTCATATCAAAGTGGGTTGAGGAATTTCCTATGCATGCGTTTAACTTCGTCTTCATGGGTCAATTGAGACGTCTAGTACTCTGTCTTTGAATAGAGGTCGTAATTAGTGACCCTGATTATATAGTCTTTGAATATGTTATAAACTTATACTAGATTGGATTGGAGTTGGTAAACATTAACTAAAACTAATGATAGCAGCCATATATATTGCTCTTTAAAAAATTGTTGTTATGCTCCCCATCGTGGAAATTGTGAACACTTTTAATTGCTTTTGCTTCCAAAGTAAGAATAATAATGTGGGTTTATAATTCATCCTTTTCACCAATGTTGGTGCAGAGTATAACCACATCACCTTCTATGGTTTCATATCATTTCCTGATGTGATAATTATTGATCAAGAACATGTTGTGTTCGAGTTGTTCATCAAAAGAAGGAAGGCAAAAGAAAAAAGGAAAAGAAGGAAGTCAATAGGTTTGAAATACTAGCAAAGAAAAACGTATGGAAGGAATATAATGCTTGTAACTATCCATTTATATAGGTGAGGAATGCGATTCTTTAATTATATAGATTGAAGATTGAACTTTGAAGAGTTTACTTCATTGAAAAGTATGTATGGCTTCGGAGCATCCCAATATGGTATCTAAGGTGGGTATATTTTGAGATTGGAGTAATAATACCCATAATATATCTCATTTGTGTTGGCTTGTGGGGTTTTGACCATGTTCAAAATTCCAGCGGAATTCCAGGTATTCCAGGGATTTCGTTCAGGTTCCGTTCACAGCCAGAACGGAAACATGTCAAAATTTTGGTTCCGACCAAAATTCCGGATTTGATTTTCAAATATTAACAAAAATTATAAAAAATCAACAAACATTTAGTAATTAAAAAAATTAAACGGGACAATAAATAAATGGACAACAAATCATGTAGTTTCATAAAAAATATATTATACTTTTGTTAATTTACATCGAATCATAATAAAAAATTTAAAATTTTCAAAATCGATCAAAATTTGAAAATCTCAAATGAACAATACAGATCTTAAACAATCGTTTTTTAATTAAAATGTGTATTTTATATGCAATGTAAAAAATGTACTATAAATTTACGACAATATTAGATATTTATTATAATATGTAGCAAATTAAAGCAAAAAAAGGTACCGAAATTAGAAAACCGAAAATAATGCGGAACTTCCGAAATTTTCGAAACGAAACCAAATTTTTTAAAATTACCAATTATTAGAACGAAAATGGAAAACAAAATTTTGAATCTTGATTTTGACCAAAAAAGAAGCTACCTACTAGGGATAGTGAACTACTCGATAGCTTCCATTCCCTCAAAATTAAAAACTTGCCAAGTACTTACTAGAGTTTCTGAAATTGGGGTGAGTACTTACTAGAGTTTTTGAAACTCGGCTAAGTCTGACAACTTTAATAATAGTTAAATTTTACAACACTATAAGTTACCTTAAATCAACCAGGTCTCAACAAAAAATTAAAATTTGATTGTCTACTATAAAATGGAACAACAACAAGAATGATGAAACTAAGAGCATGAATAGTTGATCGAGTCCTGATCAAATCATTGTGCGTGGGGTCTTATAGCTTCGGTACAAATTCCCGATACCGGTGACGATGTTAATCGACGATTTCTTTATAGATGCATTGTAACGACCCACCATTTTGGACAGTTTAAATTGACAATAAACCACACATGTCAACTCAAACCATTCAAAAGAGAGGATTGTTAATAGGGTAAATAAGAGAATAAGAAAAAGGAAGAAGAAAACAAACACAGAATCTCGCAGCGGAACGATAAAATATAATAATCAAATAAACAGTTCATGAAGCTGTTTATACAATACATTTGATTATATTCAATACAACATTTTTCAGAGTTATATATACATCAGAGATACATATGTAATGCAACAGACAACATGATGCAGAAATAATAATAGTAATAATATACCAAATCTTCGTCTTCGTCCTCCAGAATTAGTCTTCAATAAGCTGAAAAACTCAAGACTGACCCGAGCGTAATGAAAAGAACAAAACACTCGAGTCAGGAATAAAATATCCTTATGTAAGTCAAATCAATATTGCATATAACATATGAGTGTCACGGCGTCAGAGATGCTTACGGGTTTTCACATCTCCTATCCAGTGTATATCGTGCGTGCAATAACTCAAGAGATGTTACGTGATTTTCCATCTCTTAAGGATCTGTCAAAATATTTATATGTAATAGAATACGCAACATATATAATGTCTAACCAATAAAATAAATATTTTTCTTAGGGTTAAGGCTTTACATTGATCCCCCTTAATGCATTTTTAAGCATTGTCGTACAGTTTGCATATAAAGCACCAGTAAAAGGTCGGTGGATAGGGATGCGCCGTGATACGACAACACTAAACCAAAATCGTTTGTGTCTCGTGTAGGGATAAAAGTATGACAAGGCACGTGAGGCAATGCCCAAGGTAGGATACTACCAGTTCGGGTCGCAGGGTTGGTGGTAACGCATAATAGCCATGACCGCCCACCGCGTCCATCCATCCCATATCGAGTCAAAGGGAGGTTATCCCAATCAAGGTGCACCAATCGAAACCAACAATAAGAGTAATAATATGGACCAAGTCCAAGAAATTGAAGAATGGATGTCCGCTTGGGGTAATTAGCTCACTTGGCCCTGTCAAGCCGTCCTGTTTTAGTCATTTCAAATTGGCACAAGTGCCGGGGTCTATTCATCATCGTTCTCTTTCTTCAAATCTAGCAATCGTCGCCAAATCCAACCACTTCATTCTGGAGTCTTCTCCGCGTACACAGTTGTTAAAGTGGTTCCAGTATCGACAGAGAGTATGCCCATATCCGGCTCCGGTCTCTTTAACAACCGAACGTCGTTTTACACACCGGTTGGTACTTTTATATTTCGAAAACAGTTCATACTTGATATCAAAATATCATATTCGCTTCACAATCAAATCCATTTTGAAATCATCATATTTACTCAAAATATATCATTTCATTTCAAAAATCATTTCCACCTCAATATCTCAATTTCGATTTCAAAATTGTTTCGAATTCCAATTTAGGTTATAACTTCATTTTAACCCAATTCATATTTAAATCCATGATTTAAAAGATAAACATACCTTCCTTTACCAGTTTGAATTTCGAAAAATAGTTTGAATTGTTTAAATAGTTTAAATAATTAAAATAGTTAAAATAGTGTAAATGATTAAAATAGTTAAAAGTGTTCAAAATGGTTAAAATAGTTAAAAACATTTTTAATATTAAATTAGTTTGATATAAAATAATTTAAGTATGAAAATGGTTTATATAGCAAAATAATTTGGAAAAACCAAAATAATTGGTATATTTAAGAAGATAGCTTTTAAATAGTTTTATATTAAATAATTAATTTGAAAATAGTTTCAAAGTCAAACCGATCCAATTACAATTTCAAAATTCAAATCAATTTCAATTTCCATTCAATCGATTCAATTTCGATTTCAATCCAAATCAATTTCCACTTTGATTCCGGTTTATATTCAAATCGATTTCAATTCCAATTAATCCAATTCCAATTTGGATTAATTTCAATTTAATTCTCGATTCAAACCATTTCGACTTATATAAATTCAAGTTCGATTTTCAAGATATTGATTTTAAATCAATTAAATTAAATTTAACTTCAATATTCCATTTAAAATCAAATTTTCAAATATAATTCAATTCTGAGATCAATTCCAAAATATAGTTTTATATCACTTTTATTTAGCAATAATCCAAAGTTCAAATAAAAGTCCAAATCTTTTAAAACAAATCAATTTATGAAATTCGATCACATTCCAATTTTAACTTCAAAATCTCAACTTCAATTATTAAGAAATTTCTTTCAACCAAAAATTTATTTCAAACTTTCAAACTCAAATTCGTGATTAATTCGATTTCCATACATTGATTTTTATTTCTTTTAAATCAAAACCATTTAAATAATTTCAAATCACATATTTTAAAATCATTTAATTTAACCAATCCGGTGTCCGTATATAATTTTCTATCCTATGGCCAAGTGATCAGTTATTTCAATTTAATTTCAGGGATGAATATATATCATTTCAATCCAAATCACAATGTCATAGGTATATATCATTTCAACCTGTTTCTTAATTTATTCGAATAATTCAATTTACAGTTTTATACACTTTAAATAATATACAGGGTGATAACAGGATATATATAAACAAATAAACATTCGAACATCCAAATATCAACCAATTTGCATCCATCATAATCAATCATACAAATAGACAATATAATTCACAATAGTTTCATAGTTATTAATATTGGGTGATTACCGGCAATTCAATTTCAATTTCAAATTTAACTGTCAATTTTAATTTATAACGGTTAATTCAAATGACAATCAAATTTATCAAACAACAACCAATAAATTCATATCAATTCATAAATTCAAATTTAACTAGCATAAAAATATTCTAGTACATTGTGAGCGTTATAAAACACCCACCTTGCTTTTTCGTTGTCGCCGAGACGTTCTAGTTTGGAACTAAAACCGAACAACGTCCAATTTTAACCCAAATTTTGACAATCTCCAAATCCATCCAAACTAGTTTCATTACGAAGCTCTCGTCACCACGATTGCAACGCAAAAAGTCTCGTCCCAATCGGACCTCGTATGACCAAGATACAATTTTTTTTTTCGTCGATGAATTAATTATATTAAACTAATTTCTAAATATAAAAGCCCAAACAAATCAAACCCGACCCGTATCTACCTTTCTTCCCCAAACTACCTGATTCTTCTTGCCTGTGCACACCCAATTGCACATGTACGTGCACACCAAGGATACGGCACTCCGGTCCACGAACCAGCATGATGGCCTCGCCAACGTTCTTTTCGCGACAATCCGCTCCTGCGCATACCCACGAATCGAAGCTCGCACGCCCCCTTGAAGCCGCGACCTGCTGCCCTCATCGCTCTGCAGTGCACAGTCGCTCCCCTCCCCAGGTGATTGGACCTCCTCAACTCCTGGGTGCCGCCTCTATTTCACCTCACGAATCCATTTAAAATCTCCGTTGGTCGAATCGAGGCCTAGATTTCATGAAAACTGCAGCCCGAGTTTCGAACTCGAGCTCGACTACACAGTCGACCATCCAAGAACAAAGCCGCGACCATCAACACATATACCAAATTGAGGAGGATGGAAAAACTTGAATTTTGAAAATAGTTTCACAATTTTTCGTTGAGTATATCCAGAGAAATTATTTTTCTAAGTTTGCCATTCTTTTTTTTCTTCTGTTTTCACTGTGCTATTTACGTGCATAATAAAGGAGAGGGAGACGTGATGCCTTGCATGTAGAAGGCTTGCTACAGTGATCTGAAGTGAGATAAAGGTGCTGATGTGAATAAAATGGTCAAGTCGACAAATATATATATATTATTAAATTATCAAACCGTCTCGATTACGTAACTCAAAATCCCGAACCCTTATCGAGGCGTGTCGCTAAGCATTCATAATGTTATACCCCTATTCCGAATGCAATATATAAGGTTTCGAGTCCTAATTCAATCGTATGGAGAAGATAGCTTTTTGGACCCAATAATTATATTGAATTTTCTATATTAATTTCGACGCGTTTCTATTCCGTACGACCAAACGATAACTCCAAATGCTACAAAATTTGAAATCCGATAATAACACACTAATACGGATCCAATGAAACTGGTTTCGTCGAAATCCGAGACTGTGCCCCCGACCGCTATTTTAACGTCTCGATTATAATATAATATTTCCAATTTATAATTATTCACTTTTAAATCCAATTTTAACTGTTATCAATCTTCAGTGTTGTTTATATAAAATTTAAATCAACTACCAACATCACTTTTTTAGTCATATTAAATTCAGACTTCAATTATTCAATTATTTCTGATATTAAATTTAAACAATTTAATTATTCAATATCCAACAAATCTCAATATTAGATTTTACTTGAATTTTAGTTATCAATCAACTACTTTATTTACATCTAATGAATTCAAAATTTATTATTTAATCCAACTATTGATTGTAAACACATTCAATACATAGCATTACCTTTCAATATTTGTTATTACTTAAATCTTCGAAATTAGTTTATTTCAAAATTCCATTTTAGTTCATATCCAATAAATTACATTCAAAATCATTAAATATATATTTTTAACCATTTTTATTTAATAATTACATTAAATTTAATAATTTAAAATAGCTAAAAATGCGGGTCGTTACAATCTCCCCCACTTAAAACTTTTGGTCCCCGAAAAGACGTTAAGTAAAGAATTTAACATTTGATGTGTTTTATTCAAAATAATCAACTTAGAAAACAATAAAATCTTATTAGAAAACTTTTACTAGCTTCCGTTACACCACTCTGATCGGCTTATGGAAATCATAATTTAGTCATTAAAACAAGTTATAAAATTTTAAAACTTCAAAATTTTCTAACACCCGAATTTACGAAAAATTTCGGCAGAGCCTCCTTTGCGCGCCTCAATCGGTACAACTACAAAACGCCTCTACGGGCCCCAAACCATTGTAAGAAAACAAAAGCCAAGTGGCTCTATTATAAAACAATCAAATCAAATGACAAAATAAACATGTACCTTTTTGTCGGGCAATCCAAAATTTTCTTGATTTTAAATACCTGCATCTTATTTACCAACGATATCCAATCATATAATTTAAAATCAATTCGTATTTTTGCATTTCAATTTCCAATATTTGCTTTATTTACGCCCGTACGATGTACGTATATCATCCGTACGCAATATTAAATCTGATCGCTCACTCGATCACACAATTTCACTTCCGAACTAGTATCGTTCACACGACTCTCTAGTGCAGACTCAGTTCTGGTTCCTTAATCTGAAATCGTCATCCTCCTTGCATAGCCGTATACTATGATAGAGAATTCCAGGATCAATCAAAAATCCATATCCAGGGTTCGTCGTTGAGAATCGGGTGAAAAATCCTAACTCGGATCGATATAAATTATCTCAAAATTATGTGCCTGAATCTGGATCAAATCGTTATGCTAATAAAATAATATACGTACAACTTACTTATTACCTTTCAATAGATTTCTATCCAATTCATCTCTGTTAAATTTCTTTTATTTACCTACATTTCATTTACAATCAATTTTTCACAATCCATTATTCATAATTTCCTTTAATAACAGATTTATATGTGAAACATTTTATTAATCATCACTTTAGTTTATAATCATTTTATAAAAGTCTACTTCTTATATATGACTTTTCTTAGTTTATAGCTATCTCAAAAGTTACAAATTCAACTTAACATTTTCTTTGCAAATTTATATTTAATTCTATAACCAGTTTACAAAAATATTATTGGATTCATTTGTCTACTTTCTTAAGTTTACTTACTTATTCCATTTAGTCATTAATCATTTCATAATATACTAGTTAAGTATATAACATTTATTATTACAACTAAATTTCCATTTATATACATTTTAATTACTTTTAAGTTTGTTTACTTGTATAATATCCCATTACATATCCAAATCATATTTTAACTTTTAACATTTGGTAAGCCTTATTATATGTTATTAGAATGCAATTTGGTACTATACAAATTAATTTGATTCATTTTACTTAATTCGAATGCTCACTATTTCAACTTGTTTAAATTTACTTTACTTTCAACTTTACTCTAAAGTTTCTTAAACATTTAGCTTAGATTTCTTAATTCTCTTATTTTATAAATTCTGGTTATTCAAATATTTCATTTCATTCAAATAATTTGAAGATTATTGACATAACTTAAAATTTTTAAATGCCCGGTTCATTTCAAATCATTTGAAATAAGTATATATGCTTATATCCTTATATATCAAATCATACTTTTGGAGTTTAAACAAAAATCTGTTTATCAAAACAATTTCTTAGCCAAGCTTCTCAGAGTCTCCCCCACTTTGAGACTCGAAAATGAACGTCGATGATGTTGCGTAGTCATCACCGAAATTGTTTTCCAGCGACAGAAGAGAGGAGTACTGAATTCATTCCTTTAAAAATTTATTTGAAAACAATTTGTATTTGTGTACACTTTTAAACAATACTAATATTACTTTCCAACCCTTGATAACCTTTTTCAGAAACACAGGAATTTAAATTTCTCAAATTCTCAATTTTATATTCGCTGTACTTGCAAATCATATTTTACAAATCACATTTATACAATTTCATTTTCTTATAATTATATAATAGCTAATAGTTTAGGAATATTGACTAATCAAACAATAAATGATAATGATCAATATTATCATTTCTAACAACCAATTCACACTATATATACCCTAATAATTTCTGAAAAACTATTTCGTTATATATATAAAATATAATCAGGGTAAAATTATTTCATTTACCTAATTTCAAAACAATACTGTGTCGGCTTACCTTGTTTAAGAGTTTAGAAACCCCTATCGATACGGTTGTACTTCCCGTACCGACCGAAATTCATTAACACTCAACCGATAAGTCAACACAATATAAAACATTTCATATTCACTAACAAATACGCGCTCATATCTATTAATACACTCAAACTCATCCTAGGGTGCTATTGACCCTATCTCTAATGAGTTACCCCTACAAAGCTAAGGTTATCACTAAACCAAAGCTCTGATACCAACTGTAACGACCCACCATTTTGGACAGTTCAAATCGACAATAAACCACACATGTCAACTCAAACCATTCAAAAGAGAGGATTGTTAATGGGGTAAATAAGAGAATAAGAGAAAGGAAGAAGAAAACAAACACAGAATCTCGCAGCGGAACGATAAAATATAATAATCAAATAAACAGTTCATGAAGCTGTTTATACAATACATTTGATTATATTCAATACAACATTTTTCAGAGTTATATATACATCAGAGATACATACGTAATGCATCAGACAACATGATGCAGGAATAATAATAGTAATAATATACCAAATCTTCGTCTTCTTTCTTCAGAATAAGTCTTCAATAAGCTGAAAAACTCAAGACTGACCCGAGCGTAATGAAAAGAACAAAACACTCGAGTCAGGACTAAAATATTCTTATGTAAGTCAAATCGATATTGCATAAAACATATGAGTGTCACGGCGTCAGAGATGCTTATGGGTTTTCACATCTCCTATCCAGTGTATATCGTGCGTGCAATAACTCAAGAGATATTACGGGATTTTCCATCTCTTAAGGATCCGTCAAAATATTTATATGTAATAGAATACGCTACATATATAATGTCTAATCAATAAAATAAATATTTTTCTTAGCATTAAGGCTTTACATTGATCCCCCTTAACGCATTTTTAAGCATTGTCGTACAGTTTGCATATAAAGCACCAGTAAAAGGTCGGTGGATAGGGATGCGCCGTGATACGACAACACTAAACCAAAATCGTATGGGTCTCGTGTAGGGATAAAAGTATGACAAGGCACGTGAAGTAATGCCAAGGTAGGATACTACCAGTTCGGGTCGCAGGGCTGGTGGTAACGCATAATAGTCATGACCGCCCACCGCGTCCATCCATCCTATATCGAGTCAAAGGAAGGTTATCCCAATCAATTTGCACCAATCGAAACCAACAATAAGAGTAATAATATGGACAAAGTCACAAAAATCGAAGAACGGATGTCCGCTCGGGGTAATTAGCCCACTTGGCCCTGTCAAGCCATCCTGTTTTAGTCATTTCAAATTGGCACAAGTGCGGGGGTCTATCCATCATCGTTCTCTTTCTTCAAATCCAGCAATCGTCGCCAAATCCAACCACTTCATTCTGGAGTCTTCTCTGCGTACACAGTTGTTAAAGTGGTTCTGGTATCGACAGAGAGTATGCCCATATCCGGCTCCGGTCTCTTTAACAACCGAACGTCGTTTTACACACCGGTTGGTACTTTTATATTTCGAAAACAGTTCATACTTGATATCAAAATATCATATTCGCTTCACAATCAAATCCATTTTGAAATCATCATATTTACTCAAAATATATCATTTCATTTCAAAAATCATTTCCACCTCAATATCTCAATTTCAATTTCAAAATATATTTCGAATTCAAAATTGGGTTATAACTTCATTTTAACCCAATTCGTATTTAAATCCATGATTTAAAAGATAAACATTCCTTCCTTTACCAGTTTGAATTTCGAAAAATAGTTTGAATAGTTTAAAATAGTTTAAATAATTAAAATAGTTAAAATAGTGTAAATGATTAAAATAGTTAAAAATGTTCAAAATGGTTAAAATAATTAAAAACAATTTAAATATTAAAATAGTTTGATATAAAATAGTTTAAGTATGAAAATGGTTTATATAGCAAAATAATTTGGAAAACCAAAATAATTGGTATATTTAATAAGATAGCTTTTAAATAGTTTTATATTAAATAATTAATTTGAAAATAGTTTCAAAGTGAAACCGATCCAATTCCAATTTCGCAATTCAAATCAATTCCAATTTCCATGCAATCGATTCAATTTCGATTTCAATCCAAATCAATTTCAACTTCGATTCCGGTTTATATTCAAATCGATTTCAATTCCAATTAATCCAATTCCAATTTGGATTAATTTCAATTCAATTCTCGATTCAAACCATTTCGACTTATATAAATTCAAGTTCGATTTTCAAGATATCGATTTTGAATCAATTAAATTAAATTTAACTTCAATATTCCATTTAAAATCTTATTTTCAAAAATTATTCAATTCTGAGCTCAATTCCAAAATATAGTTTTATATCACTTTTATTTAGCAATAATCCAAAGTTCGAATAAAAGTCCAAATCTTTTAAAACAAATCAATTTATGAAATTCGATCACATTCCAATTTTAACTTCAAAATCTCAACTTCAATTATTAAGCAATTTCCTTTAACCAAAAATTTATTTCAACCTTTCTAACTCAAATTCGTGATTAATTCGATTTCCATACAATTTATTTCTTTTAAATCAAAACCATTTAAATAATTTCAAATCACAGATTTTAAAATCATTTAATTTAACCAATCCGGTGTTCATATATAATTTTATATCCTATGGCCAAGTGATCAGTTATTTCAATTTAATTTCAGGGATGGATATATATCATTTCAAGCTGTTTCTTAATTTATTCGAAATAATTCAATTTACAGTTTTATACACTGTAAATAATATACAGGGTGATAACACTATATATATAAACAAATAAACATTCAAACATCCAAATATCAACCAATTTGCATCCATCACAATCAATCATACAAATAGACAATATAATTCACAACAGTTTCATAATTATTAATATTGGGTGATTTACTGGCAATTCAATTTCAATTTCAATTTTAACTATCAATTTTAATTTATAACGGTTAATTCAAATGACAATCAAATTTATAAAACAATGACCAATAAATTTATATCACTTCATAAATTCAAATTTAACAAGCATAAAAATATTCTAGTACATTGTGAGCGTTATAAAACACTCACCTTGATTTTTCGTTGTCGCCGAGACGTTTTGGTTTAGAACTAAAACCGAACAACGTCCAATTTTAGCCCAAATTTTGACAATCTCCCAATCCATGCAAACTCATTTCATTGCGAAGATCTTGTCACCACGATCGCAAAGCAAAAAGTCTCGTCCCAATCGGACCTCGTATGACCAAGATACAATTTTTTTTCGTCGATGAATTAATCATATTAAACTAATTTCTAAATATAAAAGCCCAAACAAATCAAACCCGGCTCGTATCTAGCTTTCTTCCCCAAACTACCTGATTCTTTTTGCCTGTGCACACCCAATTGCACACGTAGGTGCACACCAAGGATACGGCACTCCGGTCCACAAACCAGCATGACGACCTCGCCAAAGTTCTTCTCGCGACGATCCGCTCCTGCCCATACCCACGAATCGAAGCTCGCACGCCCCCTTGATGCCGCGACCTGCTGTCCTTATCGCTCTACAGTGCACATCCACTACCCTCCCCAGGTGATCGAACCTCCTCAACTCCTGGGCACCGCCTCTATTTCACCTCACGAATCCATTTAAAATCTCTGTTGGTTGAATCGAGGCCTAGATTTCACGAAAACTGCAGCCCTAGTTTCGAACTCGAGCTCGACTACACAATCGACCATCCAAGAATGAAGCCGCGACCATCAACACATATACCAAATTGAAGGGGATGGAAAAACTTGAATTTTGAAAATAGTTTCACAATTCTTCGTTGAATATCCAGAGAAATTATTTTTCTAAGTTTGTCGTTCTATTTTTTTCTTCTGTTTTCACTGTGCTATTTGCGTGCATAATAAAGGAGAGGGAGACGTGATGCCTTGCATGCAGAAGGCTTGCTACAATGATCTGAAGTGAGATAAAGGTGCTGATGTGAATAAAATGGTCAAGTCGACGAATATATATGTTATTTAAATTATCAAACCGTCACGATTACGTAACTCAAAATCCCAAACCCGTATCGAGGCGTGCTGCTAGGCATTCATAATGTTATATCCCTATTCCGAATGCAATGGAAAAGGTTTCGAGTCCTAATTCAATCGTATGGAGAAGATAGCTTTTGGGACCCAATTATTATATTGAATTTTCGATATTAATTTCGACGCGTTGCTATTCCGTACGACCAAACGATAACTCCAAATGCTACAAAATTTGAAATCCGATAATTACATACTATTACGGATCCAATGGAACTGGTTCCGTCGAAATCTGAGACTGTGCCCCGGACCGCTATTTTAACGTCTCGATTATAATATAATATTTCCAATTTATAATTATTCACTTTTAAATCCAATTTTAACTGTTACCAATCTTCATTGTTGTTTATATAAAATTTGAATCAACTTCCAACGTCATTTTTTTAGTCATATTAAATTCAGACTTCAATTATTCAATTATTTCTGATATTAAATTTAAACAATTTAATTGTTCAATATCCAACAAATCTCAATATTTGATTTTACTTGAATTTTAGTTATCAATCAACTACTTTATTTACATCTAATGAATTCAAAATTTATTATTTAATCCAACTATTGATTGTAAACACATTCGATACATAGCATTACCTTTCAATATTTGTTATTACTTAAATCTTCGAAATTAGTTTATTTCAAAATTCCATTCAATTTCATATCCAATAACTTACATTCAAAATCATTAAATTTATATTTTTAACCATTTTTATTTAATAATTAC
This sequence comes from Allium fistulosum, assembly GCA_030737815.1. Lineage (NCBI taxonomy): Eukaryota > Viridiplantae > Streptophyta > Magnoliopsida > Asparagales > Amaryllidaceae > Allium > Allium fistulosum. The sequence goes on from CM060902.1 coordinate 1,535,426,724, forward strand.
ATTAAATTTAATAATTTAAAATAGCTAAAAATGCGGGTCGTTACATGCATACACTTTTCTGATGGATATTCATTTAAAGAGTAGATCAATGAACCTTTATGTCTTAGAATCATTGAATATGCTTTGAACTGCATGAAATAATCGATTCCCTCGAAGGATTAGTAATGGACATTGAGGCATATTATTGGGAAGTTGTAAAACAAATTACTCATTGTATTGGATTTTTAAGTATTGAATTTTTATGGAGAAGATTGAATATGATGAATAATTAGTTTTATTGCTAATTTCTAATTCTATAAGCTCTCTGTACATGATTATATATAGCATAATTCTACTAACCGTTGCTTATTTCCTAATTTATAATTTTACTAGCCGTTGCTCATTTTCTAAATTGTAATTACCTAATTACACCATATTTACAAGCTAATTATCAAATATAGCTGACAGTTGTATAATGGATGTTAGTCTTTTATTTGTTTTCTGTTTACAGCTTATGATGAAATATTTTGAGGCTATCATTCTTATTTCTTCACACTTCCCCTCAAGTGGGTTCGAATAAATTTATAAAACCACATTTGTCGAGTACGTTTAGATGGTTAGCATTGTCGAGTATTTTTGTAAAAATGTCTGTGTTGTTCTTTTCTTTGTAGTACCTTAGGTATTGGTTTTGATGATAACAACTAAGGATATTATATAAAATACAGATACTAATGTTTTATCAAGATATATATAGTATATAGTGCATGATATTAGATATGTATTGATTAAGAAGACTGTACAGTATCAAGATGTTGATATCAAGAGTAGATTCAAGATGCTGTTATAAAGTTTCTTGAGTTCAAGAATGAAGACTTATGAGTATTGAAGAGTTCAACATATTCCAGATAAGTTATAAAGTCATAGAACTTATGTTAAAACCTTGATAGCACTTTCCTAATCTCTCTTACCTTATCTAATTTCGTTTTAAAATTGTTTTTCAAATATTCTATTTTTAAAATAATCTCTTCAAAATATTTCCCAAAATGATTTTCAAATCTCTTATAAAAGATATTAGTTTAATGTTTTTAAGTTTATATATATATATATATTGAATTTTTGTTTATACTTTAATAATTTATAACTATATTGATTATATATATATATTATTTACATTATATTGCATATTCTTATTAAATCTTTCAAAATTATTTCATAAAGTTTTATTAAGTTATATTTTGATAAATGTTTGTATAAACTATATTTAAATTATTCTACAAAGTATCAAATTGTTTTACAAAGCAACGAATTTTCAATATAATTTTTATAAAGTGTTTTTCAATTTTGTGAAGGATATGTCGACATATCAAATTCCTATATGTCGACATATTAGCCGTAAATTTGAAATTCAAATTTTGAAAGGAAGTGTCTTTTCATCGTATCTCTTCGCGAATGGACATGACCGTTGTTTTCTTATATATACCAGACTTTCAAATGAATTTTCATTAACTACTTTCTTATTTTTCTCTCCTCATTTCACTCTCTTGTTTTCTAAATCAATTTCTATCAAAACTCTGTCGAAATCCAACTTGAATCAAATTCAATCATTACTAGCTTGATTCTCTTTCATATACTCTCTGATTTCTCTCATCTCTCTCAAGATCAAAGTGCTATTCAAGAGTTACAGGACCAGTTGTAACCAAGATCGAAGATTTGAGTCAAAATCTATTAAATCATACTCTTATACTCTGTGGTATGCTTGGTATCCCTGAAATCCAAGTAGGCGTGATTGTAGCCTGTTAAAATCAATTGGGTGTGCTTAGTAGCCCATAAATCAAGTGGCTCGACCCAAAGACCGAGATTTTGGAGGGTATGTCCCATAGTCTTTAAATCGAGATTGTATTTGCATTTACTATTTGGAAAGAAATTCGTACAAGGAATTGTGCGAGACTGGATGTAGGGTAACTTCGAACCAGAATAAAATCCTGGCGTATTCTTTCCTTTTTACTTTTACTACATTTACTTTTATCTGTACTTAGATTCTATGATTGTTTCTGTGATTATTAATTCCATCATTCCAAGTAAAATCTTAAAGAATTTGAATAATATTCATATAATCCATTAAACACCCTCTAATGTTAATTTAGCCTTAAGATCCCTATTCCGCTGACTCACATTTGGTATCAGAGCATTGGTTTCCAAAGTATTCATCATCTAATTTTTGAATAAGTTTAAATGGCTACCAACACAAGTAATAATATGTTAGTAACACTGTTAATACACTTGTTAATAACTCATTTGTTGAAGGACATTCCAATGTTAGACCTTCACTTTTTAATGGTAGTAATTACACATATTATTCATTTAGAATGAAAATTTATTTATGGTCAATTGGTTTAGACACTTTGAATATCATACATATTGAGTACACTAAACTAGAGACAAATTTTGCACGGTGGACTGCTGATCAAAAAGCAGTTGCACAAGTAACTCTAAGGCTAGGAATAAATTATTTTGTTCATTGGATAGAAATGCATTTAATAGAGTATTTATATGTAAGTCTGCATTTGAAGTTTGGAGAACTTTGCATGTTGCACATGAAGGGACAAGTAAGGTCAAACAGACCAAAATTTCCTTGTTAACAAACCGGTTTATATTATTCAAAATGATTCCAAATGATTCCATATTTGATATGTACAGTAGATTCCATGATATAGTACACTTGCACTAGGTAAAAGTTTTTCTAAATGGGATCAAGTTAGAAAAATCTTCAATTCACTTACTCCTGAATGAGATCAAAAGACTCTTACAATCAAAGAGGCTAATGACATTAACACTCTAAAAATGAAGAGTTAATTGGCAATATAATGGCTTTTAAAGCACAGATGCAAGGCAGAAGAGAAAGCAAAGCAATTAAGAAGAAATCTATAACTTTTAATGCAATGATGGATAATCTGGATTCAAATAGCAATGAAGATGAAGAAATTTCTTTCATGACAAAGAATTTTACAAAATTTCTAAAATATAGAAAGATGAATAATTTCAAAAGAAATGAAAAAAAAATCCAAGAAGCAGAAGTGGAAACAGAAATGACATTAGATGTTATAGCTGCGATGAGCTTAGTCATTTAAAACGAGTCTGTCTACACCCCAATAAACGGAAAACTACACAAAACACTAATTCATCCAAAAAACAGAGAAGTTCTTATACTACAACATTAGACGATTCAGATACATCCAGGAGTGATAATGAATTAGATACAGAAATTACTAACATGTGCTTCACAGTAATACATAATTTAGAACAAAATGGTGAAATAGATCAGAAAAAGGTATGCTTTTAATATATCAAAGGTTTTTAATTTCTTGAATGAATTTTTCTTTTCTTTTAGTTGCTTTATTAGTTGTTAGGAATATTCTATAGATTAATAATAATATTGGTTGAATATTGTGTGATTACATTTTAAATATAAATATTTTATATATTTTAATAATAAAATAATAATATAAAATATATTTAAAATTATTTTTCTGAAAATAGAATAAATATAAATAGATCAATGTAATAAAATAGGATATAGTTAAACAAAAATTATTTTTGAAAATTTCGACCTATATGTTGACATACCCCACAAGCATATGTCGACATATGTAGGCAGAATTTGAATTTCGATTTCAAATTCAAAATTTAAATTTTCCTCCACCTTTTCACCAACTCCTATGTTTTGAAAAATTACCTTATGACCAAAGAACATGTCCTTTGATTCTTTATATGCTTACTCCATCCCCATCCATTCAGTTCTCAATTTCATTTTCAAATTTAAAAATCATAAACTCTCTTATCTCTTCAAACTATTCTTCAATGGCATCCTCAAGCAATACTAAGGAAACCATGAGGCTTTCTAATAAAATAAAAGAATATCTTTTCAATGATCAAGAAGCCATTCAAGCCTATATTGAGTATTTATCTTTCGGAAAAGTCTTTCCTGGAAGATTTGCTATTTTTAAAGATTTTCCTACTTATGATATTTTCAATCTTTGTTTGCAAAATGAAATTCTTGGTTTAATCGATGCTTCTCAAAATAATTTTGTTTGTTATCCAAAATTAGTAAAGATGTTTTATGCAAATTCAAAAGGAAAGTTTTATGATGGTAGAGAACCAGAAGTTTGGAGTAGTGTCAAAAGGACACAAATTGTTTTAAATTGTGAACTTTTGGGTCACATTCTTAGATGCAAATCTAGTGGAATGGACCTTTCATCTTTTCAAATTGATTTTCAAAACCATGAAGTATTTCATGATATTTTCGAAAGTGATGATAATTTTGAATTCAAAACAAAAAATTGCAACCAAAAGCAAGGATTTTAAGCTTTCTTTTGCAACAAAGTATCACTCCTAGAATGAGTAATTATAATAACCCGACTCAAAAAGTTTTCAAAGCTCTTTTCGCTAGGGGTGGGCGCGGTCGGTTAACCGAGTCGTTCGGTTAAAATTTTCGGTTAACCGCAAAAGAACGACCGGTTCGGTTAACCGGTTTCAGTTAATTGTGGTAATGGACCACCGACCGAACCGGTTAGCCTTAACCACGGTTAACCGGTTAACCATTGACCGGTTAACCGTTTAGATTGACCGACTAACCAGTTTACAAATTTAAAATAGACAGCATTTTCAACTGACTCAACTGATATACAAGATATACTTGCTTCATTGTTCATACTAGTTCATACTTCATACTGACAGTAATTACAATAGTTCATACTAGTTCATACTTCATACTGACAGTAATTACAATAGTTCATACTAGTTCATACTTCATACTGACAGTAATTCTAAACAAACCAGTCTGCAGCAATATTTATTTATAGCCAACCCTAATAATTTTCACATGCTCATTTCACGATGATATGCAATACTTCGAAGCAGTATCAGTCCCAGTCAGAATCAAAGAAGTCAACATCCTTCATCTCGGAATAATATGTATTTTCCAATCGCATGTCATCCTCTTGTATTAGTTGATAAAGGAACAACAAAAAGCAAAAGAAACATATATAAATAAGACATGGACCAACTTCTATAACTAATTGCAGTTTAATGGATATGAACCTGTAAAAATTCTGCTAGAAATGTTATGTGCACATTGTACAGGAAAGGGAGATAAAGAGCATGATAGCATACAGTTGCAAGATCAAACAACCTGCAAATGGGAAAAAAATATTTTGAACATTTCACGATTCAATTTATTTTGAGTAGCATCTTATGCCAATTGCATCCAAACATTAACTAATTAGAAAAATGGTATTATTGGGAAGTAAATTGCCATTTCCTTGACAGGTAGAATTAACAAAAATAAGCACTGTTGTAGGGTTTTAGGCAAATATGGCATTCCACAAAAATAAAGCCATATTAATGAAACAAAGTGCACATAGTTGAAGCAATAAAGTGTGAATAGTCGTTTTATGGCAAACAATTAAACATGAAAATACATTAATTATAAGATATAGATTGAGAAGAATACATGCTGATGGACAACACTAAAATTCATTTCCAAAAGCAATGAGAATTAACAAAATCCAATTTTTTGACAATTAAGTATTATAAGCATACAAATTTGTGAAAAGACAGTATAGAGAAACCACTTAAATTCATTTCCATAATTGATGTCAAGGAATAATTAGTTAACTGAAAAGTGGTGAAAAACAATAAAATTTATCTTTTGACAATCAGTTTTACATAAGCAACAATAACATTGAAGTGGAACAATGAGATAACTGTGAAGAACATACTCTGATGAAAAGAGAGGTAATTATTTTGAAAAATGAGGCCTATAAATAACATGTCTGAAATTTATATCACTATTAGTCCGTTGAACTATTGATGTGGACGTTGGATTGCAAATGATCACTATTAGTCAATTTTTTTTATACTGAAAATGATGATGAGATTATAAACCAAATTTAGGTTAGAAAATTGTAGGATGTAAAGAAATAGCACCTGAATTGGAAAAAAATAGTGCTTTGTACCGACCTCTATATCCTACAGAATTGAAACTGAACGCGTCTATTCTGTAAAGCTTAAAATTATCTTCTGTGACCTAGTTGATGAACATATGGTATAAGCTGTAACAATCACTTATGAATATTTTTAGAATCTCTGCACATTTAGATTATAACAATATATATGATATGCTTTACATATTAATATATATATTAAAAAATTCTCTAACACAATAGTAAAATTTAAAAACATAGTAGGAACATATAAGATAATTTTATTTACATAAATAGGGATACCCTTACTAACTAACCCAACATCCTGTTACTAACACAGTACTTCCCCTACCACATCTATGGTTGTAACAACCCGCATATTTTATAATTATAAATTTAAATGTTTTATTTAAATATGGTATCGTTAGTCGGATTTTAGTCCGAAAAGTTACTATTTTTAAACAGTCGAATTGGGACTCGGGACCCTTTCCATTGAGTTCAAAATGCCGTTTGCATCCTTTTTGAGTATAAACATTGATATGTTTGGAGCTAGCTAAAAATTAGACCTTTTTCACTTTGGGTTTGGGTTTGAGTTCAGCCCACTAGCCAACTTAATACCCAAAACTGAACCACCTCTCTTCATTCATCCCCTCTTCCTTATCTTTTCAATTCTAAAGAGAATAATGGGAGAAGAGAAAGAGAATTAAAAATCCTAAGCCCTAGTTTCCATTTGCAAATCAAGTTCTAGCTCCAAATTCAAAGAGAAGCATTGGTAAGCATCATCTCCTTCTTCTCCAACTCATTCTCTCTTTGATTTCAGAAAATTCCTAAACCTAATTTGGGAAGTGTTTCTCTTTTAAGCTTAGATTCAAGCTTCTTGTGTTGAGATTGAAGTGTGGTTGATCTTCCCTTGTCTTCAAGCTTCTCATTCATTGTTTTTGGGTTCAAAGGTGAGATTTTTATCTCACATCTATGTCTATTTCTATCATTAATGTTAGGTATGAATTCCTAACACATATTCATGTTCAATTGCTTTTGGTTTGAATTGATTTGGTGAACATTTCAATTTTTGGTGTTTTGAAGTCAAAACTTTGAAAATCCTTGTTTTGATTTGTGAACATGTTAGTGGCGTATCGAAGAGCCTATAAGGCTGGGTTGCCGATTAGCGTAAACCCCTAGTGCCCATCGCTCGTCCGTTCGCCAATTGTTTGGGATTTTGCCCCTTGGGGGCTAGGCTGAGAATACTGGAATTTCCAGTATCGGTCGACCGACCACTCTGGGTCAGTCGATCGAGCCTGGAAACAGAAAGTTTCTAGGCATGATTCGGTCGACCGACCACTCTGGGTCAGTCGACCGAGCCTGGAAACAAAAAGTTTCCAGGCCTGATTCAGTCGACCGACCACTTTGGGTCAGTCGACCGAGCCTGGAAACAGAAAGTTTCCAGGATTTGTGTCAGTCGACTGACCACCCTAGTCCAGTCGACTGAATCTGCTATCTCTGCCTATTTTGCCTTTTGTGTTTGAGTTTCCAATTTTTAATCGATTCCTGAATCTCCGTTTTGTTGTTATCATTTGTTACCGATTTTGATGACTTTTATTTCAGGATTTTTGGGTATATCCATTTTGATGGATTCGGCATCGATTTCTCTGGATTTGATTCATGTCTTCGTATGTGAATAAAATGACCCTCCTATTTCCACCCTAATTTCATAAGGATTTTTTTTTAGAGATGATATATAGATATATCATTCATTACAAATATATTTTCCAAGGTCATTTTCTTTCTCCAATAAACAAAATATATCCAGGATCAAAATAACTTACCAATATAAATATATCAGTGTATATCTAATAACATACACATACATATGAAGATGTATGTGTTCCTCTTGTTTAAATTCAGAGTATATACTTTATTTTTTTTTGTACAAGAACATTCTGTTTGATTTAGATTTTTAGCAATTCAGATTAATTATTGTATCCTGATTTTTGACCATAGAATCCACTGGAAACATGTACTTTAGTCTGTTATTCTAATTAAGGAATGATCAAGTAACCATCAGTGGAAAGCAAGCTTTTAATATGGATGATTGTGTTAAAGTCTGTATAGTATCAAACTCAGGTTAAAAGAAAGTGGATCATAAGTGAACGCAAGCAACATCTAGGCGTAATGGAAACGCGCCTAACTTATACATGAGAGGTCACGAGTTCGAGTGCTATGCTGGTCGGTTCAAACACAATTTTTTTTTTCTTTTTATTTTTCTCCTGTATGGTTTGAAATCTGATATCTACCTATATCTGCACATATATATTTAATTTTTGCCTATAATCTAACATACAAAACAAAATTTCTTACTTTATTATTTTTGAAACCCATTCCTACAACTGTTCTAGGAATTTATATTTATATTTTTGCCTAAATATCAACATGTACACAGATATACATGTACATGTCAATATCTTTGCTTAGTTTCCAGAAAACTGAGTGAAACAATTGCTAAATGTACTAAGCTTTTGAAATGCATTTTTATTTTCAAAATACAATCTATCATGATCAACCAATACTTCATTTATTTGAAGCTGGTTAACTCATGAATCCTGTATCTGCTACACACTAGTTCAAAACAATGGAGATACCATTCATTGCATTCTGTCTGAAGCTTTTAAAAACATTTTACTTTTCTCAATACAATTCAGAAATGAATTCAAACTTATTTACAAAGCATTTCAGTAAAAAGGAAACTAAAATCCTTATAAGTTTTCTTCTAGCTAAATCCAGATTTTATTCTAAAACTCAGTGCTCTGTTATGTCTCAAGATTAACTAATACATAATATAAATTATGCAAAACAGTAGCTCACCTACATATGCATATTTCTTTTCCAAGCATCATATCAATACTTTAAGATCATTTCCTTGTTTCCCACTCAGATATTTCTTTTAGATTTTAAACCTTAGTACATAACAATATATTTAACATGATACAACTAGTTCATCTAACCATAATAGGATTCATTACATGACTGGAAGTCTTAGAAACATAACATTTTTCCTGAATACATGCAGATATAATCAATTTAAGCTCTTATTGAAACTAGCTAGCATGTTCATTCACTTCTCCATAATAGCCATAACTTCATTTTTACTTAGTGCCTGGGTTACCTGAAAGAGCATAAGTGGCTGCCTCATTTTAAAATGAGACACCCCATATGCCATGAGCAAACAAGGGTCAGATCTATGATCTGGTATGAGTAACATCAATACATTCATGATATTAAGCAATAGAGAATATAAGAGCACCAATTAGTTATTTAAGCAAATTCCTACAATCAATTACTTTAACATAGTATAATTAAGTTGATTCAGGTATGATATATTCATTTATCATTCTTACACTTGCATACATAATCATGCAAACATAATTATCTATTTGCAACAATTGCATTCACTGGAACCATCTTGGTTCCATACCATTCAACCTAAGAAATATCCATATTCCTATTTCTTCATTTACAGGTTGCATAATTGAATTTAAATCCCTGCCTCATCTGCTATTAAGGAATCACTGGGACACATTGCAATGAACTAATTCACATCATTGCACAAAGATCTCAGGGCTTAAACAAACCATGTGCCAACTTGCATACTTCAAATATGACAAGCATTCCAGCAGCTTTCTTGGCCTTCCCTTCCCTAGTTTATTTACTAGTGTATTGTCTTAAATCCTATCATCAAATATGCTAAGTGAACATGTCACTGCAAACATGGAAACATCCATAATCTTTCCTAGCATAATTCTCCTCAGAAATAAGCAGACAGTTATTTCCTAAATGGGGTCAATATGTCTTGATCTTAGTAAAATATAAGAATATTTTCAACTGTAAAAAAAAAAGAGGCATGGCATGTTCTTATTATATTGATCTGCAAGCCTTTATGATTGATTCAGATTCAGGATCTGGTTCAATCATAATTTTAGCTTGTGAGTTTCTTTTTTTTTTTTTTTTGATTTGATTAATGGCTCAGCACTTAGAAAATTTCTATTGCACCCTTAACATTTTTCTTCTCAAGCCTCAGCACTTATACCAAGTATAATGCAGCTCCCAACATTTTTGTAAAGTTTTCATGCCATAAATCTATAACAGTTGAGAGTATTCTCTATATAATTTTAAGATCCTAGACTTTAACATTTATGAGTATAAATAAAACAGTATGATACACATCCAAAGACAAATGTCTCAACCAATTAAAGATCATCAAAATCATCCATATTAAATCATATCAGATTTAAAATAAGACATCCAAAAAGCATTGATGAAAGCATATACATCAAAACCAGAAATATATAAATGGCAATATAAAAAGTGGCTGCCTCATCTCAGGTCTTAATGCCATGAACTCAGTGAGGTTACTCACCTAAATATTTCTTCTTATTAATCCAGAAAATCCTTGTTTGAGTGTTTTCTCCTTCCTTCCAATATTTTTCTTCCTTTCTTATTTTTGTGCAGCTCGGGGTAAAGATAATTCTACTGGCTAAAGCTGCCTATTTATATGCATTTTTTTTCCACTAGGGTTTTGTTAAAACAGAATTCCATTTCTGTCCTGGCTAGCATCATGCATTTTTCATTCATAATACCCCGGCCATATTAACCAATTTAAAGGCTGCATTTTCTTTCTTTTACTTTTCAGAAAATGGCCACTCACCTAGTCATGTTAAAAGTGTGACTATCCTATTTCATATTTTAATTATTTCTGAGAATCCCCTTTGCTATTTTTGCCTATACAAGCATATTAACTTGTATCACATTTCATGTCATTTTAATGTTATAGTTTCACTTGCTTATATATATATATATACTTTTCAGTACTTAAAAATGTATATTTGTATACATATCTTATCTAGGCTTATTTAATTCCTCTTTAATTTCAGAAACATATGCACCTATATGTATACAGGTTTACAAATCCTTATAACATATATATGTATAATTTTCTTTTCTGGATTTTAAATAAAATCTGTTTACTGATTTAAAGTAAAACTTACTTTTCTTATTTTCTAAGATGATCCATATAATTCCAGAAATCAAATATCCATGTTGCAAAAATCATGTTTGTATTGCTTTTTAATTCTTGTTTTAAATCCAAGAAATCTGGAGTTCTTCCTTGTGCCATTTCAGTGTGCACGTGCACACATATACTTGCACACTATTTATTCCAGAGATTTCACCATATTTAAATCTAAATATTTCAAAAATTAAATCATTTTACAAAAATGATTTTTCACAAAATTTTGGGGTATTACATTCACCCCTCCTTTTAGGAATTGTGTCCTCACAATTTTTCTAACATTTATAACAAGCATTATTTTTTCTTTTCTGAAAACTTATCAAACATAAGCATAAGCAAACAAATTCAACCATATCAACCATGCATAACTAAATTTTCCAGAGGAAAAAAAATTACCTTTTAATTTGCAAAAAGATTAGGATAATCCATTCTAATCTTATCCTCTAACTCCCATGTGCAGTCATTAGGATCACTACTCCATTGGATCTTAACTAGTTTCAAGGTTTTGCTCCTTAATTTCTTTTCTTCCTTGGCTATAATCCCCACTGGTTCTTTTTCATAAACCAAGTCAGGATTTATTTGAATTTTGGTAGGCTCTTCCAAAATGTCTTCTTTATCATGTACCCATCTTCTAAGTTGGGACACATGAAAAACATTATGCATTGCTTTCATTTCCTCTGGTAGTTCTAATTTGTAAGCCAATGAACCAATTCTTTCCAGAATTTTATAGGGTCCAACATACCTTGGTGTGAGCTTACCTTGCTTGCCAAATCTCATGACTTTCTTCATAGGTGAAATCTTGATGAAAACAAAGTCTCCCACTTCATATTCCACTTGCTTTCTCTTCCTATCTGCAAATTTCTTTTGCCTATCTTGAGCTGCTGCTATTCTTTTTCTTATTAACCCAATTTTCTCTGTAGTTTCTTTAACATATTCAAGTCCTAGAACAGCCCTTTCTCCAGTCTCTACCCAGCATATAGGTGATAAACATGGCTTGCCATATAAGGCTTCAAATGGTGCCATCCCTATGGTGCTTTGGTAACTGTTATTGTATGTGAACTCAGCTAGATGGAGGTGGTCTTCCCAGTTGCCTCCAAAGTCCAGTGTACATGCTCTCAACAAATCCTCTAAGACTTTGTTCACCACCTCAGTTTGACCATCTGATTGTGGATGGTAGGCAGTGCTTAAGCACAATTCACTCCCCATGGCCTCTTGAAAACTTTTCCAAAATCTTGAGGTGAAGATGGTATCCCTATCACTCACAATGGTTTTGGGTATGCCATGCAACCTTACTACCTCTTTCATGAATATTTGAGCCAATTTTGGAGCATTTCTTTCTGTTTTAACTGGGATAAAATGTGCTACCTTAGTTAGCCTATCCACTATTACCCATATACTTGTGTTTCCCTTCTTAGATCTAGGTAGACCATCTATGAAATCCATAGATATATCCTCCCACTTCCACTGTGGTATACTAAGGGGTTGCAATAGTCCTGATGGCCTTTGTGTCTCTGCCTTGACTTGTTGGCAAGTCATGCACCTTGCAACATATCTGGCCACATCTGACTTCATCCCCTTCCACCAAAGATTTCTTTTCAAATTTTGATACATCTTGGTGCTACCTGGGTGTATGAAGTACTTACTCCTATGGTACTCATTTAATATTTCCTCCTTCAATTCTATATTTTCTGGAACACATATCCTATTTTTATTCCTTAAATAACCATTTTTATCAACTTGATAATTTATTACTTCCTCCCCTTTTGATATGAGCATTTTCTTTTCCACCATGTTTAGGTCTTGTTCCTGCATTTTCCCAATCTTAAGAAGTAAATCTGATTGCAGAGATATCATACTTAATTTCCCTTTACCTTCACCTTCTTCAATGGGCATCATTTGTACCTTACTGTTTTCCTCAATTTCCAAATCAGTAAGTATAGACAAATCCCTAAACTCTTTCATCATCAACATGGCTACCTTGGCATGTTGTCTACTCAAGGCATCTGCAACTTTATTTGCCTTGCCTGGTGTATACAGTATATCTAGATCATAGGCAGCTAGGAACTCTACCCATCTATGTTGCCTCATATTCAAATCTTTTTGTGAGAATAAATATTTCAGTGCCTTATGATCAGTGTACAAAATGAATTTGGCACCTAACAAATAATGTCTCCAAAGTTTCAAAGCATACACAACTGCTGCTAGTTCAAGATCATGGGTTGCATATCTGGTTTCATGTGGCTTTAATTGCCTAGATGCATAGGCTACTACCTGGTCTTGCTGCATCAACACAGCCCCTAACCCAGAGCCACTTGCATCAGTGTACACAACCAAATTTTCATTTCCTTCTGGCACTCTCAATACTGGTGCATTAATCAGAGCTTCCTTTATTTTGATAAAAGCTTGCTCACATTTTTCTGTCCATACAAAGGCTTGGTTCTTTCTAGTTAAATTGGTAAGTGGTGATGATATTTTTGAGAAATCTTTTATAAATCTCCTATAATATCCTGCCATCCCCATAAATGATCTAATCTCACTGATGGTGCTAGGCCTTTTCCATGCTTGGATTGCCACTACCTTATTAGGGTTTACTGATATTCCTTTGGCAGAGATAACATGCCCAAGAAAATGCACTTCTTCTTTCCAAAATGCACATTTTGAAAATTTTGCCTTTAAATCATTTTCCCTTAGCCTTGACAAAACTAAATGCAAATGATTTTTATGCTCTTCCACTGTCTTGGAATAAATCAAAATGTCATCAATAAAAATCAGTACAAACTTGTCTAAATAATCTCTAAATATTCTATTCATTAAATCAACAAAATATGAAGGAGCATTTGTCAAACCAAATGGCATAACCATAAATTCATATAAGCCATATCTTGTGTTAAATGCAGTGTACTTAACACTTGAGTCTTCAACCTTCATTTGATGGAATCCTGATGCTAAGTCTAGCCTAGAAAATATTTTAGCTTCACTGAGTTGGTCAAAGAGATCATCTATTCTAGGCAATGGGTATTTATTCTTGATGGTTACTTTATTTAGTTCCCTGTAATCTATGCACATTCTCAGGGTACCATCATGTTTTCTTACAAACACTACTGGAGAACCCCAGTAGGAATTGCTTGGCCTTATAAATCCCTTGCCTTCTAATTCTTCCAACTGATTTTTCAATTCTTTCAGTTCACTTGGCCCCATTCTATAAGGTTTCTTGATTATTGGGCTTGCTCCTGGAATGAGATTAATTTGGAACTCAACTGGTCTGTGGTGTGGAACACCCTTAACTTCCCCAAACACATCCAAGTATTCATTAACTATGGGAATTTCTTCAATGGTTAGCTCACTCAGATCTTTTTCTAAGTCAACTAAATGATACAATTTCCCTTCCTTAGCTACTTCACACAGAACTGTGATCCTCTGACCTCTAGAATTTTGCAATGATATGGTGGATGAGTCTAAATTAATTATGGCTTTAAATTGCCTTAACCAATCTACCCCCAATATAACTCCTATATTTGGGAAATTTAAAACATATAAATTGGAAATAAAAATATTTCCTCCTATGTTTAACTCCACATCCACACAATTCATGTTCAAAACACTAGAACTCCCTAGGGGACTTTGTACAAGCAATGGGGTTTCAACCAATATGCAGTTTAATTTTAATACTTTAACTACTTCATAGGAAATCAAAGAGTGTGTTGCTCCAGTATCATATACTACTGGTATGGGTATGGCACAAATGAGTAATGTACCTTCCACTTGGCCATGATTTTCAGCATCAATTTTCACTGTAGATTTGCCTTTACCTTCCAAAGTTGCCAATTTCCCTTGCTGTTTATTCTCAGGACAGTTCCTCTTCATATGCCCCTCTTTCCCACATAGGTAGCATTTGAAGGCTCCTCCTTTTAACTCTGGGCACCTTGGTTTGATGTGTCCTTCTTTTCCACAATGATGGCAAACCAATTTCTTCTTAGTATCATTGGCTTTTGTATCTTTACTCTTCCTGTTGTCTGCCTCCTCCTTCTTTTTATCATAAGGGTGATATCTTCCCTTATCCTTCTTGTTGTTGCTCTTAAAATTCCTATATTTCTCTCTTTCTTTGTCATGTTGTTCTAGTTTCAAGGCCAGATCAATTACTTGATCAAATGTTCTATCTGCATATGGTAGCATAGCTCTGCTAAGTCCTGGGTTCAGTCCTTTTATATACCTATCATTTTTGGATGCTTCATCTGCCACTAGCATTGCTCCATAATTAGATAGCCCCTCAAACTTTTGAGTGTATTCGGTGACATTCAAAGTTCCCTGCCTAAGTTTGATAAATTCTTCAAGCAAAATGGTCTTGGATGATGCTGGTACAAATCTTGCCTCCAACATCTCCTTGAACTGATTCCAAGTGATTTCATTTTCATTTCTTCCAGCTATGATCACCTCCCACCAGCTTAAAGCTACCCCTTTCAGTTGTCTAGAAGCTACTTGCCTCTTCCTTTGGTCATCCAACTGCATGTCATTGAAAATCCTATCAAGTGTTCTCAACCATGCTTGAATTTCCATCACACTCTCAGTTCCTTCAAAACTCCTGCCTCCCAAATTGGAATAAGTCTTCAGTAGTTTTGAAAGCTCTTCATGTGGGTTCTCAGGCCTATGCCCAATTCCATCTCTTAAAACCCTCACAAATTCTTGCATATCAAGCATTTGAGGTGCACTGGGTTCTGCATTGTGATGAGATCCTCTTCCTACCATGGTCTGCTAACTAAATTCTGGGCAAATGGTATTAGTATATTATGAGTACTTCTATAATTTCTGTTTTCTTATCTAAATTATTTCATCCAAAACAAACAGACATAATACATTTCTATAATACTTAACAATCAATGCAACCAAGTGCTCTGATACCAAACTGAAATGACCCTCCTATTTCCACCCTAATTTCAAAAGGATTTTTTTTAGAGATGATATATAGATATATCATTCATTACAAATATATTTTCCAAGGTCATTTTCTTTCTCCAATAAACAAAATATATCCAGGATCAAAATAACTTACCAATATAAATATATCAGTGTATATCTAATAACATACACATACATATGAAGATGTATGTGTTCCTCTTGTTTAAATTCAGAGTATATACTTTATTTTTTTTTGTACAAGAACATTCTGTTTGATTTAGATTTTTAGCAATTCAGATTAATTATTGTATCCTGATTTTTGACCATAGAATCCACTGGAAACATGTACTTTAGTCTGTTATTCTAATTAAGGAATGATCAAGTAACAATCAGTGGAAAGCAAGCTTTTAATATGGATGATTGTGTTAAAGTCTGTATAGTATCAAACTCAGGTTAAAAGAAAGTGGATCATAAGTGAACGCAAGCAACATCTAGGCGTAATGGAAACGCGCCTAACTTATACATGAGAGGTCACGAGTTCGAGTGCTATGCTGGTCGGTTCAAACACAATTTTTGTTTTTCTTTTTATTTTTCTCCTGTATGGTTTGAAATTTGATATCTACCTATATCTGCACATATATATTTAATTTTTGCCTATAATCTAACATACAAAACAAAATTTCTTACTTTATTATTTTTGAAACCCATTCCTACAACTGTTCTAGGAATTTATATTTATATTTTTGCCCAAATATCAACATGTACACAGATATACATGTACATGTC
Source organism: Allium fistulosum (assembly GCA_030737815.1). Lineage (NCBI taxonomy): Eukaryota > Viridiplantae > Streptophyta > Magnoliopsida > Asparagales > Amaryllidaceae > Allium > Allium fistulosum. The sequence continues at coordinate 1,535,443,425 of CM060902.1, forward strand.
AATATCTTTGCTCAGTTTCCAGAAAACTGAGTGAAACAATTGCTAAATGTACTAAGCTTTTGAAATGCATTTTTATTTTCAAAATACAATCTATCATGATCAACCAATACTTCATTTATTTGAAGCTGGTTAACTCATGAATCCTGTATCTGCTACACACTAGTTCAAAACAATGGAGATACCATTCATTGCATTCTGTCTGAAGCTTTTAAAAACATTTTACTTTTCTCAATACAATTCAGAAATGAATTCAAACTTATTTACAAAGCATTTCAGTAAAAAGGAAACTAAAATCCTTATAAGTTTTCTTCTAGCTAAATCCAGATTTTATTCTAAAACTCAGTGCTCTGTTATGTCTCAAGATTAACTAATACATAATATAAATTATGCAAAACAGTAGCTCACCTACATATGCATATTTCTTTTCCAAGCATCATATCAATACTTTAAGATCATTTCCTTGTTTCCCACTCAGATATTTCTTTTAGATTTTAAACCTTAGTACATAACAATATATTTAACATGATACAACTAGTTCATCTAACCATAATAGGATTCATTACATGACTGGAAGTCTTAGAAACATAACAGTTTTCCTGAATACATGCAGATATAATCAATTTAAGCTCTTATTGAAACTAGCTAGCATGTTCATTCACTTCTCCATAATAGCCATAACTTCATTTTTACTTAGTGCCTGGGTTACCTGAAAGAGCATAAGTGGCTGCCTCATTTTAAAATGAGACACCCCATATGCCATGAGCAAACAAGGGTCAGATCTATGATCTGGTATGAGTAACATCAATACATTCATGATATTAAGCAATAGAGAATATAAGAGCACCAATTAGTTATTTAAGCAAATTCCTGCAATCAATTACTTTAACATAGTATAATTAAGTTGGTTCAGGTATGATATATTCATTTATCATTCTTACACTTGCATACATAATCATGCAAACATAATTATCTATTTGCAACAATTGCATTCACTGGAACCATCTTGGTTCCATACCATTCAACCTAAGAAATATCCATATTCCTATTTCTTCATTTACAGGTTGCATAATTCAATTTAAATCCCTGCCTCATCTGCTATTAAGGAATCACTGGGACACATTGCAATGAACTAATTCACATCATTGCACAAAGATCTCAGGGCTTAAACAAACCATGTGCCAACTTGCATACTTCAAATATGACAAGCATTCCAGCAGCTTTCTTGGCCTTCCCTTCCCTAGTTTATTTACTAGTGTATTGTCTTAAATCCTATCATCAAATATGCTAAGTGAACATGTCACTGCAAACATGGAAACATCCATAATCTTTCCTAGCATAATTCTCCTCAGAAATAAGCAGACAGTTATTTCCTAAATGGGGTCAATATGTCCTGATCTTAGTAAAATATAAGAATATTTTCAACTGTAAAAAAAAAGAGGCATGGCATGTTCTTATTATATTGATCTGCAAGCCTTTATGATTGATTCAGATTCAGGATCTGGTTCAATCATAATTTTAGCTTGTGAGTTTCTTTTTTTTTTTGATTTGATTAAGGGCTCAGCACTTAGAAAATTTCTATTGCACCCTTAACATTTTTCTTCTCAAGCCTCAGCACTTATACCAAGTATAATGCAGCTCCCAACATTTTTGTAAAGTTTTCATGCCATAAATCTATAACAGTTGAGAGTATTCTCTATATAATTTTAAGATCCTAGACTTTAACATTTATGAGTATAAATAAAACAGTATGATACACATCCAAAGACAAATGTCTCAACCAATTAAAGATCATCAAAATCATCCATATTAAATCATATCAGATTTAAAATAAGACATCCAAAAAGCATTGATGAAAGCATATACATCAAAACCAGAAATATATAAATGGCAATATAAAAAGTGGCTGCCTCATCTCAGGTCTTAATGCCATGAACTCAGTGAGGTTACTCACCTAAATATTTCTTCTTATTAATCCAGAAAATCCTTGTTTGAGTGTTTTCTCCTTCCTTCCAATATTTTTCTTCCTTTCTTATTTTTGTGCAGCTCGGGGTAAAGATAATTCTACTGGCTAAAACTACCTATTTATATGCATTTTTGTTTTCCACTAGGGTTTTGTTAAAACAGAATTCCATTTCTGTCCTGGCTAGCATCATGCATTTTTCATTCATAATACCCCGGCCATATTAACCAATTTAAAGGCTGCATTTTCTTTCTTTTACTTTTCAGAAAATGGCCACTCACCTAGTCATGTTAAAAGTGTGACTATCCTATTTCATATTTTAATTATTTCTGAGAATCCCCTTTGCTATTTTTGCCTATACAAGCATATTAACTTGTATCACATTTCATGTCATTTTAATGTTATAGTTTCACTTGCTTATATATATATATATACTTTTCAGTACTTAAAAATGTATATTTGTATACATATCTTATCTAGGCTTATTTAATTCCTCTTTAATTTCAGAAACATATGCACCTATATGTATACAGGTTTACAAATCCTTATAACATATATATGTATAATTTTCTTTTCTGGATTTTAAATAAAATCTGTTTACTGATTTAAAGTAAAACTTACTTTTCTTATTTTCTAAGATGATCCATATAATTCCAGAAATCAAATATCCATGTTGCAAAAATCATGTTTGTATTGCTTTTTAATTCTTGTTTTAAATCCAAGAAATCTGGAGTTCTTCCTTGTGCCATTTCAGTGTGCACGTGCACACATATACTTGCACACTATTTATTCCAGAGATTTCACCATATTTAAATCTAAATATTTCAAAAATTAATCATTTTACAAAAATGATTTTTCACAAAATTTTGGGGTATTACATTGAATTTTTGGATGGTTGATTGTTTCTACAATCATTTCTATGCTTTGTCACTTTAAAATACAAAGGTTTTTATACTAGTAGTAAATAATCAAACTCTTCTACTAAAATGATTTCAACCCTATTTTTAATACAAAGTTCATTTATAAAACCGTTTTCTAATCTATTAGTATATACAAACCTTTACCTCATTCGTATGAGAAAATCTAATTAAACAGCTTAGCAAAACAAGTGGTATGAAACGCTTGCGTTTACTTCACCGGTTAATTTATGGACTTGTTCGATTGAAAATCTTGTGACAATTTTCGAGTGGAAATCTACAATTTGTTCGTAAATATTTAAGTTAAGCTAGTGGTTATGGGACATGAAGCTAAACTCATATATTTACTAGCTTAGTGTAATTCACACTTTTATTGATCGATGTCGATCATTTTGTGATTTAGACTAGCGATGTGCGATGTCTATTTATCTGCGAGGGAGACTAAACCCCGTTTTTGTGGAACTTCGGTTCAATTTGGCGGGGTAGCGACCTGTGGTCTTCGGACCGTTTGTGGAGCTTCAGCTCAATATTTATGGTTAGCGACCATGGAATAGCGTTCCGTTTGTGATACATGTGTTGGTGAGTTTTCATGCTCCCGTTTGTGATAGGCCTCCCCCTTTGTGATTTCTGGATTTCTTGTTCTGATTTCTGGAATTTGTGTTTCACCTCTTTTTGTGATTGGCAATGATATGTTTGTCAATATTTGATGTTTGGTGAATAAAATAAAGAATGTGATGTTATTTTTGGTGCTTTGAGATTTTAGAGATATTGTATGATTTTGTTGATGTTTAGAGTACACTTGTCATTGTACGTCATTTTTGTTACCATACGATTTTAGTCATATCTCTCTTCCTATCTCAGTTCACCTAATATTTATAGCTAGACTGATCCGTTCATTATTTTCTTATTAAACAATACTCGGGTCAGACCGAGATGTTACAGGTGCTTCTGCTTGACCTCTCATCTAGGAGTATTATCTGACTTTTGGCTAACTACATTACATTTGTAGTTTTTGTTGTTATACATTCAAGATATAGACTCTATGATGTATACTTATTCTTTTGGCTAGCACTTGTATCTATTCTTTTGTGATATTGTGGATCTTATTTGACAACTACTCTGATGTACACTTTTATGTGTTATATTCATATCTGTTTCCGCCTTTGAGATATGAACATCTGTGACTGATTTACGTTATGCTTATTTCTATATTTGTTTCCGAGGTCCACTTAGCCACTGTGTGGTAGCTTTGAGTTTGTATCGGTATGTCGGATTTTCTCTTGAAATGAAATGCATGTTATATTATCTGACATATCAGTACTCGCACAAAGCAATTACATGGATGGTCGCTCCTCAACAGCCTTATTCTTCGCGCTAGTTGACGGCATTACTCCGTAGTGTCCTTGGCTAGCGTGAGCATAGAGGTGGGGCGTCATAGCTTGGTATCAGAGCCAAACTTCGGAACTATATAGAATAATCTAGCAAGGATCATTGTCCTAAGTCTTTCTTAGGAATCGTGCCATAGGATTTAATTCGGGTCTTCGTACCGTTCTATCCTATTTCTTTTTATGATTCCTTGTTTTATCAATCAAATTTGTTTGATATTCATTCTCAGATTAACCTTTTTCTCTTTTCTGTCTTTCTTAAAGAAAAGAAATGGTTAGACCTGGCCGTCCTAGCGCCGGTCAATCTAGTGCTACTCCCCAGGATGGAGTTTTTATGTCTGCCCAGCAGTTTCTTGATCTTGTAAAGAATGATCAAGCAGCCGGTTCTATTCCGGAGCCTACTCACCCTAAGTCTAGATTTGCACGCTTGTGCAACGATTATACCAACTTGGGTGGAAAGCCATTCAAAGGTTCTGAAACCATTATTAAAGTCCAGGCTTGGCTAAGAACATGCGACCGCATCTTTTCTCACATGAATCTGATTGATCTTCACCAAGTTCAGGTGGCCTCTAGTATTCTCCAAGAAAGAGCATTAGACTGGTACGAGCTTCTGATTTGTGAAATTAATGAAACGAATCTTACTTGGGAGCAATTCCAGGAACGATTCGAATTAAAGTTTGTGCCAGAAGCTGAGAAGGTGACTTTGGCCCGTCGTTTCATAGACCTTGTTCAAGGTGAATCCTCCGTGGCAGATTATGTCGCATCCTTCGAGTCACTTTCTAAATACGGGGTCGAATACATAAACACCCCATTGAAGAAAAACCAGAGATTTGTTTATGGCTTGAACAAGAGCCTCAAAAAGCCATTACTTCTAAAATTAGAAGTTTCTTTTGATCAACTCATTGATATCGCTCTTCGACTTGAAGAGGCCGATAAGGAGAGTGATGTTGAAGTTGGGAGTGCCAAACCGAGCTCCAACAACAACAAGAAGAGACCTTTTAAATTCAAGCCTAATTCCAACAAAAAGGGAAAGCAAGCAACACCGGTAGCAAATACTCCTAACCCTCGTCGAGGAGAATGTTACAATTGTGGTTCTAAGGACCATTATGCGAACAAGTGCCCGAAGCCTCTTTTCTGCCGCTATTGCAAGACTTCGGGTCATACTTTATCTTTGTGTCCCAAACTTCAAGGCAAGAAGGAGGGCAAACTAAATGTTGTACAAGCCCCTGCTAACACTTCTCGTGGTCAAGGTATTTCTCATTCTATCCTTGATGGCATTATTATATTTCATGAATTTCCTATTCGAGTTCTTTTTGATACGGGTGCATCTCACTCTTTTATATCAAAAGAACTTGTTGATGCTTTGTCTTTGAACGTTATTGGCTTGATGACTTCTTTGAGAATTGCGAATCCGGCCGGTGGATCTGCAACACTCAGTTTATTATGTAAAGATGTCGAAATTATTTTATGTGATTACTCTTTCCGTGCCGATTTGCATGTTATGCGTTACCTTGGTTTCGGAATGATTTTGGGAATGGACTGGCTTAACCGTTATGAAGCCCATATTCTATGTTCTGAACGGACTATATATCTTCGGCATCCTCAATCTGTTAAGCAGATTCCTCTCGTTCTTGAAGATTCGGATTCCAACTTAATAGCATCTTTATATTTTCTCAATCTTCATGATGACGATAACGATGATGAGGAAGATGTCATTTCTCTCATTCACATTGTTCATGAATTTCCCGACATATTTGAGCCCGTTTTAGGATTACCACCTAAGCGAGCAATTGAGTTCAGAATTAATCTAATCCCTGGAGTTCTACCTATTACTCGTCCTCCGTATCGTATATCCAATAAAGAAAATGAGGAGATGCGCAAACAATTATCCGAATTGGAGACGAAGCAATTTATTCGCTCTAGTTCCTCGCCTTGGGGAGCTTCGGCTATTTTTGTGAAGAAATCCGATGGTACACTTAGGCTCTGCGTTGACTACCGCAAGCTTAATGATCTCACTATAAAGAATAAATATCCATTGCCTCGGATTGATGATCTATTTGATCAACTTAGTGGTGCTAGAGTCTTTTCACAATTGGACTTAGCAACTGGTTTTCATCAGCTTCGTATTGCAGAGGATAGTATTCCTTTGACATCATTCCGTACTCGTTATGGATCGTATGAATTGCTTGTTATGCCATTTGGTTTAACGAATGCTCCAGCTTATTTCGTTGACCTTATGAATCGAGTTTTCAAAGACTTCCTCGATCAATTTGTTCTCATCTTTATTGATGATATTTGTAACGACCCGTACTTTTAACACTTTAAAAATACGAATTAAAATGAAAATTTTGGATAAAAATCCGAAGGAAATAAAATTTTGTGTTGTTAAAAGTGAATTATAAGTTAAAATACAAAACTGAATTCTGAAATAACTTATTTGTAAATTAAATATGGATGTTAACTTGTAGTGAATGTAAATAATGGATTGAATTTGATTGTAAACCAAATTGGTTATGATTGTAAACAAAGAATAAATAAAATGGTAGATTTAATAATGGAAGTTTATGTTATTGAAACTAATATAAATAAATGTAACTTAATATTACAGTTGATTGGAAGCAGATAATGACTGAAACGGTAATTCGATAAAGATGTTAACTTGTAATTGAACGTAAGTAAAGATTTAAATTTGAATGTAACAACTAATTGAATTGAATTGAATTTGATTGTAAACAATGAAATAAATAAAATGTTACATTTAATATTGAAGTTATAATATGGAAATCAACGTAAATGAATGTAATTTAATATTACTGTGAATTTAAATAAGATGATAGCTGAAGAAAATGAAAGTAAATGAATTATAAACTATTGATAATAATGTATTAGTAAATGGTTGATTCAATAATGAAAGTGTAAATCAAAATAAAAGAATTCATTTGGAATTAAATAACTTGAATTTGAATTACAATATAATTGAACGCTGAATCTAATATAATCTTTTATATTGGATTTATAATGGAAAACTGCATTGTAAAAGATTGTTAATTACTGTGAAATTAAAAATGGAATTTGTGAACAATTGAAATTTGATTTAAAAGTTAATAATTTAAAATTGGGAATTTTATATTGAAATTAAACAGTCGAATAATTTATTTTTCGAATATTGGATTTAATTAGACAATTAAATCGATAATTTAATAAGTTAAATTTCAGAAATAATTGAAAATCGAGTTGAATATGATTGAAAATGATTTGTAAAATTTTATCTTATCATATTGGAGTTATAGTAATGTTATAGAACTTTTAAAATTGAATTTAAAGTTAATTTGTGAAAATTGAATATTTTAATATTTAATTATCGACTGAAAAATAGCCATTTTTCGAACAGTCTCAGAATTGAACGAAACTAGTTCCATTGGATCCGTAATAGTTTGTTATTGTCGGATTTCAAATTTTGGAGCAATCGGAGTTGTCATTTGACCGTGGCAGCTCAAAACGCTTAGAAATTTATTTAATCGATTTAATTTAAAATTGATTGTTATTTCCGTAACTCGCGCATACGATCGAATTAGGGCTTGAAACCTTTTCCATTGCATCCGGAATAGGGGTATAACATTATAAACGCCTAGCGGCACGCCTCGATAGGGGTTCAAGATTTTCATTTACATAAATGGGGATATTTTGAAATTTAAATTAATATATTGTCTAGTCAACTTTTCACATCAGCTTCTTTATTTCATTTCAAATCACTGTAGTAAGCCTCCCACATGCAAGAATCATGTCTCCTCCCTTTTAAATCTGCACGCTAGCTTCAGGCAGTAAGAAAATAATAAATCAAAACTCCAAAAATTTCTTTCTCTTCCAATACTCGATTAAAAATCACGAAACCGATTTTAAAAATCAAATTTCATCGTTTGCTTTGATCTGGTGGTAGTTTGTAAGGTGCGGCCATGGGTCTGGGAGTGCGACAGTGGAGACGCGAGAGAGTTTGAAGCTAGGGTTAAGCTTCACTTCGTTTCCATTCATCGATTCGAGAAATAAAGCTCGTATTTGGATTCTCCTCGTCGAATAACATCTGGACGCACGTTTTGGTGAAGCTCGGTGGTGTCTTGGGGGTTGCAACCTGGGCACGCATGTGAGGGAGGACGGAAGTTGCGTGGACCTTGGTGAGTGCGAGCTTGAAGAATTTGGGATGGTCAGGTCGAGCACGCGGAGAGGAGTCGTTTGGCGAAGACAGTTCGAGAAACGGAGCGGCGTAGCTCCGTGTCGCTGGGTTTTGGTGCACGCCTGGAGTGGGTTGCTCTGTGTCTTCACGTATAGGAATTTGGGGAAGATAGAGTTTTAGTGGGCTGGGCTTCTTTTTCCTTGGGTATGAATTAATTTAAATATAATATAAATTGTTTTATAGAATAAAATGATTGATATCTTATAAAATGTATAACTTGTGCATACGAGGTCCGATTGGAATGAAACTTTTTGCGTTGCGATCGTAATGACGAGAGCTTCGAAATGAAACTGGTTTGGATGGATTGGGAGACGGTGGAAATTTGGGCTAAAGTTGGGCGTCGTCTAGTTTTAGTTCCAAACCGGAACGTCTCGGCGACGACAGAAAATCAAGGTGAGTGTTTTACGCTCACATTTGACTAAAATTTTTTATGTTAGTTAAATAGAAATTCCTGTGATAATATGTTTGCGTTGTTTGATGTTTGATGGTTGAAATTGGTTGTTTATCTCATACTATAAATTATATGATTTAAATTGCTCGTTAAATTTAAATTTAACTGTTAGGTTAGAATTTAAATTTTATTGCCAGTTTAAAACCCCGACACCCCTGAATAGTAAATGACTGTGATATTATGACTGTTTGAATTGATTGTTGTGACTGATGATTTATTTGATATATTGGACATATGCTGATGCTTTACATTGATTATCCTTGATATTTACCCACTGATAAGATTGTTGTTGATTTGTCGATCAATCCCAATCATTACCCTAGATGTTACGGGCATCAAATTAACCGGGATTAATCGTTTAAGGAATTAAAATTGAAATAATAAAAATTTCACTTGGTCATAGGATAGAAAATTTTATACATACACCGATTGGATAAATTTAATGTTTTCAACATTGAAATTTGGTTTAATTGAATTTGTTTAAAAGAGATAAATGAATTTGGATTTTGAACTAAAACTTGAATCAGAAACCGTTGGAAATAAAACTGAAAGTAAAATTTAAATTAAGTATGATTTGAATTTAATGAAAGGAATTGTCAATTTAGATTGAACATACTTTATTAAATGGTATAAATTTAAATGATCAATAACTGAAATTTGAATTCGAAATTTTGTATATATATCAAATGTTCAAATGAAAGTTTAAGTTGAAGTTAACTAATCTAACTGAACCTTTTGAATCGAGTTGGATCGTGGAAATTTGATTGAAATTTATTTGAACTGAATGAAGATTTATCTAAAAATATAAACTTGAACTTTGATTTGAATTAACTGAGAATTGAAATGAATTTGAAAGGAATCGAGATATTTGGAAATTTAACTGGTTTGACTTGGGAAGGTATTTTAAACAAATTATTTTAGTATAACTATTTCAAATCTATTTTATTTATTCAAACAAATTTGTTTTCTCAAACTATTTACTTTATAAACCATTTTATTTGTAAAACTATTTTCTATTAAACTAATACAATTATTTATTTTATAAACCATATGTTTCTTAAATTATTTTCTATAAAAAAAAAATTATTTAACTATTAAATTTTCTAAAACTATTTTTAAACTGTTTTCTAAAAATTTAAACCAGTTAAAGGGAATAAAGGTTATGTTTAAATCCTTGATTTAAATGCGAATTGGATTAATGGAAATTTAATCAAATTTAAAAATTCAAATGAAGTTTTGAAGTAAAAGATTTTGAAATGAATTGACTTATCGAAAAATTTGGCTTTGGAAAAATGATATGATATTTGAAATGGTTTTGTTTTCGAAACAAATACGAGATTTGATTTTAAAAAGATGAATTGTTTTCGAAACATAATAAAACCAATCGGTGTAATAAATACGTAGTTATTAAAGAGACCGGGATCAGATATGGGCATACTCTCTGTCGATACCGAAACCACTTTAATAACTAATATACGCGAAGTGTTGATCCAGAATGAAGTGGATGGTCTTGGTGAACGTGTTGACTGAAGAAAGAGAACGATTTTGGATGACCCCTGACATGACTAAAACAGGAGCCGCGCCGGGCCATTGAGGTTCGCCATCTCTAGCGGGCACACTTCTTCGATACCATATCTATTACTATGTGATTCGATTTGGGTGCACCCCTCGATTTTGGGAGTGTTGTTTCGCGGTGTTGGGGTAGTAGCTGCTTTGCCCAACATCAGTCCGGATCAGGCAACTACTAGTATCCTAGTTGGTATCGCCTCATGTACCTTGTCATACTGATTATCCTATTCGCGACCACTACAATTTTGATTTGTACCTTTAGTATATGGATTGCCCTCTGGTGACTTCCAGTTTTGGGGAAACTACGGTCTTGTATATGCTCTTGGGAATATAAACTGTGTTAAGGGTGGAATGGGCCATGGCTTAACGCTATTTTAATACTTTTACTTTAATGTAGACATATTATAATAGCGTATTGTACTACATAGTAGATAGTTTAACGGATCCTTGAGGGATGGAAAATCCCGTAACATCTCTTAAGTTATTGCACTCACGTTGACACTGGATAGGAGATGTCAAACCCCGTAAACATCTCTGACGCCGTCACACTCATATTTTCTTATTCGATTTGACTTACATGAGATATTTTAGTCCTGACTCGAGTGTTTTGTCTTTTCATTACGCTCGGGTCAGCCTGAGCATTTCAGATAAGGTTGAAGATCTATTCTGGAGGACGAAGACGAAGTTTGGTATTATACCATTTGCATTCTACTACTGTATCATTTTTCCGCTGCATTATTGTATTATCTCTGATATGTATGTAACTCTGATTTATGATGTATAATAATAATCAAATTTATTTATTTAACAGCTTCATGAACTGTTATTTTATTATTATATCTTGTTCCTTCCGCTGCGAGATTCTGTGTTTGTTTCTATTCTTTCTTTTCTTTTCTTATTTAACCACAATAACCATCTGCCTTTTTGAACGGTTTGAGTTGGACATGTGTGGATTATTGTCGACTTGAACGGTCAAAAATGCGGGTCGTTACAGTTGGTATCAGAGCTTTGGTTTAGATTACCTGAGCTCTAGTGGGGAATAACTCGTTGAAATAGGGTTGAAACCTATGAATGAGTTTGAGTGTATATGAGAGAGCGCACTTGTTATTTGCTATAAAATGGTTTTATATTGTGTTGATTTGTTCCGTTGAGTATTTATAAATTCTGGTCGGTACATGGGACGCCATGGCATCGATAGGGATTTCAAAACACTCGAATAGGACAAACTGACAAAATATCGTTTTGAATTATATTTTATATAAATATTATTATGAATATATAAATTTTGATTGTATTGGTTGGTAGGAGATGATAATATTAGATTATCGTCGTCAATTGGTTGACTTGTCAATATTTCTAAATTATTGACAAATGAAAGAAAAATGAATTTGGGAAATATAATTGAAAATGGAATTAAATGAATATGATTTTGGATTTGAGAATATAAATTCCAATGTTTGAAATTTGTTGCAAATGGTTTGAAAATAATATACATATTATATGAAAGAAACTCGAATAGGAAAGATTTTAAATGACTTTGAAATGAAATAAGTGATGTATGCCCCACTTGACGTTTGGAAAATAAGTTTCGGTAATGAGTGCACGCATTATCGACGTTTATTTTTCAAGAGTCCGAGTGGAGGGAGAACACTCAATGTTTTCTGTACTCTTCGAATAAACTAGAAATTGAAATTTTTCTAAAATATGAAATAGAATTTGAAGGTTAAAAATGAAAATTTAAATTGCAATAGTAAACCTTAATGTGATTAATAATAAATTGAAGATTTATTAAATAGGCTCAACACTAAAATTTAATGAAAATAAGTTGTATATTATCAACTACACTAAATTTGCATAACCATAACTTACCTAATATTTAAAAGTTTAAAATGCATATTCTGATAAGTAAGAAATAATATACAAGTACGATTGTGAAAACAAAATGTGGAGATTCTTTGATAGTTGTGAATATAAAAGAAATTCAATTGAAATTGAATAATATATACTTAGTTAATAGTGTGAATTTAATTTAAACAAGTAAATTAACCGAATTGAAACAATAAAGTAAACAAAGCAAATGAATGAGTAAACTGGATTTGTTAGGAATTATAAAAGATGGAAAGTTAAGCTAAAATCTAGAGTGAAAGAAATATACAAAGGAATGAATTAGACTTAAATCAATGAAATATAAAACTGGTAAATGGAAACTAAGTAAATTTGAGTAAACTAAATGTCAATAAGCTTGAAATTGATTGACTTGGTGGGAAATTTTGTATGGATGTTAATGTTGTGGTGCAATGGTTGTTAGATGGATGTTAATTGATTAAATATGATTCATTTTGTTAATAAATTGAATAAATGGAATATAAATTTAAATAATTAAATTCAATTTGAAGTAAGGTGATGTTGAATATAATTGTATTCAATTTAATTTGAAGAAAAATTGTCTTGAGTTAAATGTGGATGTAATAAAGTGAATAAACCGGAAAACAAATTTAATGTAAACTTATTTCATAAAAATATAAAAGAAATTAACAACCTTGTGTTTGCTTGATTTTCCGGAAACTTTAAATTGGATAGTGTGTATTTGTAATAACAAACAAATGTGGAAATCTAAAATTGTCCGGTATGTGCTGAAACTAAAAGTACCATAACTTTTAAATGAAAAATCGGAATTTGATGATCTTGTACTTTTCAAAAAGCTTAGAATCTGTAGCACGACTTTTGTTTAGAGTATTTCAGAAAATTCATTCATTTACTAGGTTAAAAATGTAAATGTTTATCGCTGTCCTGTGTAAGAATAAGCAAAACCAATAGCATTTGACCTTAGTATTTATGACATAACTTTTTACTGGTTTATGGGATTTTCATGATCTTGTACTTTCTGGAAACCTCAGAACCTATGCTCCAACTTTTGTTTTAGAAGACATGCATTTTGCTGAAGTTTAGAAGGTCGAAAGTGTGCGTGAAGGTCGCTGACCTGCACGGACCTGAAACGTATTCTCGTAGTAAAACGACCGTAATTTTTGAATGGATAGTCCGAATTAGACGATTTTTGACATTCCGGAAACCCTGAAACAAATGCCACAACTTTCATTTTGATTACCTTACAAAATTATGTCGTTCAGCTAGCTAAAAACTATGTTCTACTTGCTGTCCAGAATTTTGATATTTCAGTTTTGAAGTTAAAGATGTTATATATGTGTGTATATGCTAAGTATATTGATATATATTCATTTGCATGGTTCTAACTTGGTTATTGAGAATTTTAGTAGGTAGCAAAGGGGTTGCGCTTCTCTTGTGGAGCTCGTTTCTGCGCTTAATGCAAAATGTAAGTTAAAATGCTAATAAACGCTAAATAAAAGGTATGTTCTCGGATTACAGTTTATGTTGTGGTATATTATTGTGTTCTCCATGTTTTGGGATGCCTCATTCTTGTAATGAGATGTATATCATGCAATTATTACTACTGTGAAATTTTTCGGTCCTAGCCGCGCAAAGGAGGTGCTGCCGAAATTTTTCAAAAATCCGGGAGTTAGAAAATTTTGTGAAAAAAAATCCTATAACTAAATTTTGCAAATAAGTAGAATATTTTGAATGAATTATATCTAAATGATGTTTCACCTTCTCCGTTCATTTTCGAGGACGAAAAGTTTTAAGTGGGGGAGAATGTAACGACCCGTATTTTTAACACTTTAAAAATACGAATTAAAATGAAAATTTTGGATAAAAATCCGAAGGAAAAAAAATTTTGTGTTGTTAAAAGTGAATTACAAGTTAAAATACAAAACTGAATTCTGAAATAACTTATTTGTAAATTAAATATGGATGTTAACTTGTAGTGAATGTAAATAATGGATTGAATTTGATTGTAAACCAAATTGGTTATGATTGTAAACAAAGAATAAATAAAATGGTAGATTTAATAATGGAAGTTTATGTTATTGAAACTAATATAAATAAATGTAACTTAATATTACAGTTGATTGGAAGCAGATAATGACTGAAACGGTAATTCGATAAAGATGTTAACTTGTAATTGAACGTAAGTAAAGATTTAAATTTGAATGTAACAAGTAATTGAATTGAATTTGATTGTAAACAACGAAATAAATAAAATGTTACATTTAATATTGAAGTTATAATATGGAAATCAACGTAAATGAATGTAATTTAATATTACTGTGAATTTAAATAAGATGATAGCTGAAGAAAATGAAAGTAAATGAATTATAAACTATTGATAATAATGTATAAGTAAATGGTTGATTCAATAATGAAAGTGTAAATCAAAATAAAAGAATTCATTTGGAATTAAATAACTTGAATTTAAATTACAATATAATTGAACGCTGAATCTAATATAATCTTTTATATTGGATTTATAATGGAAAACTGCATTGTAAAAGATTGTTAATTACTGTGAAATTAAAAATGGAATTTGTGAACAATTGAAATTTGAGTTAAAAGTTAATAATTTAAAATTGGGAATTTTATATTGAAATTAAACAGTCGAATAATTTATTTTTCGAATATTGGATTTAATTAGACAATTAAATCGATAATTTAATAAGTTAAATTTCAGAAATAATTGAAAATCGAGTTGAATATGATTGAAAATGATTTGTAAAATTTTATCTTATCATATTGGAGTTATAGTAATGTTATAGAACTTTTAAAATTGAATTTAAAGTTAATTTGTGAAAATTGAATATTTTAATATTTAATTATCGACCGAAAAATAGCCGTTTTTCGAACAGTCTCAGAATTGAACGAAACTAGTTCCATTGGATCCGTAATAGTTTGTTATTGTCGGATTTCAAATTTTGGAGCAATCGGAGTTGTCATTTGACCGTGGCAGCTCAAAACGCTTAGAAATTTATTTAATCGATTTAATTTAAAATTGATTGTTATTTCCGTAACTCGCGCATACGATCGAATTAGGGCTTGAAACCTTTTCCATTGCATCCGGAATAGGGGTATAACATTATAAACGCCTAGCGGCACGCCTCGATAGGGGTTCAAGATTTTCATTTACATAAATGGGGATATTTTGAAATTTAAATTAATATATTGTCTAGTCAACTTTTCACATCAGCTTCTTTATTTCATTTCAAATCACTGTAGTAAGCCTCCCATACGCAAGAATCATGTCTCCTCCCTTTTAAATCTGCACGCTAGCTTCAGGCAGTAAGAAAATAATAAATCAAAACTCCAAAAATTTCTTTCTCTTCCAATACTCGATTAAAAATCACGAAACCGATTTTAAAAATCAAATTTCATCGTTTGTTTGATCTGGTGGTAGTTTGTAAGGTGCGGCCATGGGTCTGGGAGTGCGACAGTGGATACGCGAGAGAGTTTGAAGCTAGGGTTAAGCTTCACTTCGTTTCCATTCATCGATTCGAGAAATAAAGCTCGTATTTGGATTCTCCTCGTCGAATAGCATCTGGACGCACGTTTTGGTGAAGCTCGGTGGTGTCTTAGGGGTTGCGACCTAGGCACGCATGTGAGGGAGGACGGAAGTCGCGTGGACCTTGGTGAGTGCGAGCTTGAAGAATTTGGGATGGTCAGGTCGAGCACGCGGAGAGGAGTCGTTTGGCGAAGACAGTTCGAGAAACGGAGCGGCGTAGCTCCGTGTCGCTGGGTTTTGATGCACGCCTGGAGTGGGTTGCTCTGTGTCTTCACGTACAGGAATTTGGGGAAGATAGAGTTTTAGTGGGCTGGGCTTCTTTTTCCTTGGGTATGAATTAATTTAAATATAATATAAATTGTTTTATAGAATAAAATGATTGATATCTTATAAAATGTATAACTTGTGCATACGAGGTCCGATTGGAATGAAACCTTTTGCGTTGCGATCGTAATGACGAGAGCTTCGAAATGAAACTGGTTTGGATGGATTGGGAGACGGTGGAAATTTGGGCTAAAGTTGGGCGTCGTCTAGTTTTAGTTCCAAACCGGAACGTCTCGGCGACGACAGAAAATCAAGGTGAGTGTTTTACGCTCACATTTGACTAAAATTTTTTATGTTAGTTAAATAGAAATTCCTATGATAATATGTTTGCGTTGTTTGATGTTTGATGGTTGAAATTGGTTGTTTATCTCGTACTATAAATTATATGATTTAAATTGCTCGTTAAATTTAAATTTAACTGTTAGGTTAGAATTTAAATTTTATTGCCAGTTTAAAACCCCGACACCCCTGAATAGTAAATGACTGTGATATTATGACTGTTTGAATTGATTGTTTTGACTAATGATTTATTTGATATATTGGACATATGCTGATGCTTTACATTGATTATTCTTGATATTTACCCACTGATAAGATTGTTGTTGATTTGTCGATCAATCCCAATCATTACCCTAGATGTTATGGGCATCAAATTAACCGGGATTAATCGTTTAAGGAATTAAAATTGAAATAATAAAAATTTCACTTGGCCATAGGATAGAAAATTTTATACATACACCGATTGGATAAATTTAATGTTTTCAACATTGAAATTTGGTTTAATTGAATTTGTTTAAAAGAGATAAATGAATTTGGATTTTGAAACTAAAACTTGAATTAGAAACCGTTGGAAATAAAACTGAAAGTAAAATTTAAATTAAGTATGATTTGAATTTAATGAAAGGAATTGTCAATTTAGATTGAACATACTTTATTAAATGGTATAAATTTAAATGATCAATAACTGAAATTTGAATTCGAAATTTTGTATATATATCAAATGTTCAAATGAAAGTTTAAGTTGAAGTTAACTAATCTAACTGAACCTTTTGAATCGAGTTGGATCGTGGAAATTTGATTGAAATTTATTTGAACTGAATGAAGATTTATCTAAAAATATAAACTTGAACTTTGATTTGAATTAACTGAGAATTGAAATGAATTTGAAAGGAATCGAGATATTTGGAAATTTAACTGGTTTGACTTGGGAAGGTATTTTAAACAAATTATTTTAGTATAACTATTTCAAATCTATTTTATTTATTCAAACAAATTTGTTTTCTCAAACTATTTACTTTATAAACCATTTTATTTGTAAAACTATTTTCTATTAAACTAATACAATTATTTATTTTATAAACCATATGTTTCTTAAATTATTTTCTATAAAAAAAATTATTTAACTATTAAATTTTCTAAAACTATTTTTAAACTATTTTCTAAAAATTTAAACCAGTTAAAGGGAATAAAGGTTATGTTTAAATCCTTGATTTAAATGCGAATTGGATTAATGGAAATTTAATCAAATTTAAAAATTCAAATGAAGTTTTGAAGTAAACGATTTTGAAATGAATTGACTTATCGAAAAATTTGGCTTTGGAAAAATGATATGATATTTGAAATGGTTTTGTTTTCGAAACAAATACGAGATTTGATTTTAAAAAGATGAATTGTTTTCGAAACATAATAAAACCAATCGGTGTAATAAATACGTAGTTATTAAAGAGACCGGGATCAGATATGGGCATACTCTCTGTCGATACTGAAACCACTTTAATAACTAATATACGCGAAGTGTTGATCCAGAATGAAGTGGATGGTCTTGGTGAACGTGTTGACTGAAGAAAGAGAACGATTTTGGATGACCCCTGACATGACTAAAACAGGAGCCGCGCCGGGCCATTGAGGTTCGCCATCTCTAGTGGGCACACTTCTTCGATACCTTATCTATTACTATGTGATTCGATTTGGGTGCACCCCTCGATTTTGGGAGTGTTGTTTCGCGGTGTTGGGGTAGTAGCTGCTATGCCCAACATCAGTCCGGATCAGGCAACTACTAGTATCCTAGTTGGTATCGCCTCATGTACCTTGTCATACTGATTATCCTATTCGCGACCACTACGATTTTGATTTGTACCTTTAGTATATGGATTGCCCTCTGGTGACTTCCGGTTTTGGGGAAACTACGGTCTTGTATATGCTCTTGGGAATGTAAACTGTGTTAAGGGTAGAATGGGCCATGGCTTAACGCTATTTTAATACTTTTACTTTAATGTAGACATATTATAATAGCGTATTGTACTACATAGTAGATAGTTTAACGGATCCTTGAGGGATGGAAAATCCCGTAACATCTCTTAAGTTATTGCACTCACGTTGACACTGGATAGGAGATGTCAAACCCCGTAAACATCTCTGACGCCGTCACACTCATATTTTCTTATTCGATTTGACTTACATGAGATATTTTAGTCCTGACTCGAGTGTTTTGTCTTTTCATTACGCTCGGGTCCGCCTGAGCATTTCAGATAAGGTTGAAGATCTATTCTGGAGGACGAAGACGAAGTTTGGTATTATACCATTTGTATTCTACTACTGTATCATTTTTCCGCTGCATTATTATATTATCTCTGATATGTATGTAACTCTGATTTATGATGTATAATAATAATCAAATTTATTTATTTAACAGCTTCATGAACTGTTATTTTATTATTATATCTTGTTCCTTCCGCTGCGAGATTCTGTGTTTGTTTCTATTCTTTCTTTTCTTTTCTTATTTAACCACAATAACCATCTGCCTTTTTGAACGGTTTGAGTTGGACATGTGTGGATTATTGTCGACTTGAACGGTCAAAAATGCGGGTCGTTACAATATTCTTGTGTATTCAAAAACCGAGGAAGAACATGAAGAGCATCTTCGGATTGTGTTGGAAACTCTTAGGAGTAATCAATTAAAAGCAAAATTTTCTAAATGCCACTTTTGGCAATCTCGTGTGAAGTTTCTTGGTCACATTATTTCTGAATCCAGAATTTCCGTGGATCCTTCAAAGATTGAAGCGATTCAAAATTGGAAGAGACCGGAGAGTGTGATGGAAATCCGTAGCTTCCTTGGATTGGCGGGCTATTACCGTCGGTTCATAAAAGACTTTTCTAAAATTTCCGTACCTCTCACTAGTTTGACAAAGAAGGGAGTTAAATACATTTGGTCAGACAAATGTGAAGCTTCATTTCAGAAATTAAAAGAACTCCTTTCCGATGCTCCTATTCTTGTGATTCCCGATGGAAACCAAGACTTTATTGTTTATACCGATGCTAGTCGTGTTGGTTTAGGTGTCGTTCTTATGCAAAGAGAACGTGTTATTGCTTATGCTTCTAGGCAATTAAAGCCTGCCGAGACTAGATATGCCACTCATGATTTAGAGCTCGTGGCTATTGTTTTCGCCCTTAGAATTTGGCGCCATTATCTTTTGGGTGAGAAATTTGTTCTCTACACCGATCACAAATCTTTAATGTATTTATTTTCTCAAAAGGAACTTAATTTGCGTCAACAACGTTGGCTCGAGTTCCTGGCCTCTTATGATCTCGATATTCTTTATACTCCCGGAAAAGGAAATCTTGTTGCTGATGCCCTTAGTCGTAAGCAACAAGCGGTGGTTTCCATGATGATATCCGAATGGAACGATCTCGAGACTTTGTCGACTTGTGAGATTCGAGATCGTGTATCCGATTTATGTTCATCTCTTGTTTTATGTAGCCTTGAGGCTCATCCATCTCTTTTAGACCGCATTCTTGAAGCTCAAATGCATGATCCCAAATTTGTTCTTCTTAGCCAAAGTTGTAGGGATAAAATTGATATTGAAGGTTTAAAAGACTTTAATATTGATGTTCGTGGCGGTATTCAGAAATTTGGTAGACTTATCGAGCCAAATATTTGTGATCTTCATAAAGATATTTTAGAAGATTCTCATCGTTCTAAATTTTCCATTCATCCCGGTAGTAGTAAAATGTACGCGGATATGAAGCGACTTTATTATTGGGAGGGAATGAAATCTGATATTGCTAACTTTGTTAAGCGTTGCATGACTTGCCAACTTGTTAAGGCCGAGCATCAAAGGCCCGGTGGGTTATTGCAACCATTGGAAATTCCAATATGGAAGTGGGATCAAATTTCCATGGATTTTATTGACGGTCTTCCCCGTTCTCGTTCGGGCCATGATAGCCTATGGGTGATAGTAGATAGACTTACGAAATCCGCCCATTTTATTCCCGTTCGGTCCAATCGGACCGTACCTATTTTGGCTAAACTCTTTGTCAAGGAAATTGTAAAATTGCATGGAGTTCCTACTTCTATTGTCAGCGATTGTGATCCATTGTTTACTAGTGGATTTTGGAAAGGTCTTCAAAAAGCTTTGGGAACGAAGCTTAATTTTAGCACCGCTTATCATCCTCAGTCCGATGGACAAACGAAGCGTGTGAATCAAACTCTTGAAGATCTTCTTCGCGCATGTGTTCTTGATTTTGGTGGAAGTTGGGAAGATCATATTTCTCTTGTTGAATATTTCTATAACAATAGCTTCCAATCTAGTATTGGTATGGCACCTTTCGAGGCACTATACGGAAGGCCATGCCGATCTCCTTCGTGTTGGCTTGAAGCCGGTGAGAAACTGGTTTTAGGACCAAATTTTATTCGTGATGCCACAGAAAAGACTGACCTTATTCGTCATAGGATGAAAGAAGCTGAAAGTAGACAAAAATCTTATGCCGATAATCGAAGAAGGAAATTAGAATTTTCTGTGGGAGATTTTGTGTTCATTCGTGTTTCACCTATGAAGGGTGTTGTGCGTTTCAGTCGATCGGGAAAATTAGCACCTCGATATATTGGTCCATTTCCCATCACCGAACGCATTGGTTCCGTGGCTTATCGCCTTTCGTTACCGGTTCAATTTTCTGCTATTCATGACGTGTTCCACGTCTCTCAACTCCGGAAATGCCTTCGAGATTCCGACACTATTCTTGAGCCCGGTGTTGTTGAAGAAATTGAAGTTTCGCCTAATTTAACGTATGAGCAACATCCTATTCGTGTTATTGCTTCAGAGGTTAAACGCCTTCGAAATAAAGATGTCCCGCTTGTGAAAGTTCAATGGTCCTCAAATCCTAAGGATTGCTTTTGGGAATCTGGAGAATTCATCGAGCGAACACATCCGGACTTACTCTCTTGAGCTCTTTGAGGTGAACTTCTTATTTCAAATTTCTTCTTTTGTGTTGATATGCTTTTATGGTTGTTACTTTTTTGTTCAAATATTTCTTATGATTGCGAGGACGCAATTTCTTTAAGAAGGGGAGTCTGTAACAACCCGCATATTTTACAATTATCTATTTAAATGTTTTATTTAAATATGGTATCGTTAGTCGGATTTTAGTCCGAAAAGTTAATTTTTGCAAACAGTCGAATTGGGACTCGGGAACCCTTCCATTGAGTTCAAAATGCCATTTGCGACCTTTTTGAGTATAAACATTGATATGTTTGGAGCTAGCTAAAAATTTGACCTTTTTCACTTTGGGTTTGGGTTTGAGTTCAGCCCACTAGACAACTTAATACCCAAAACTGAACCACCTCTCTTCATTCATGCCCTCTTCCTTATCTTTTCAGTTCTAAAGAGAATATTGGGGGAAGAGAAAGAGAATTAAAAATCATAAGCCCTAGTTTCCATTTGCAAATCAAGTTCTAGCTCCAAATTCAAAGAGAAGCATTGGTAAGCCTCATCCCCTTCTTCTCCAACTCATTCTCTCTTTGATTTCAGAAAATTCCTAAACCTAATTTGGGAAGTGTTTCTCTTTTAAGCTTAGATTCAAGCTTCTTGTGTTGAGATTGAAGTGTGGTTGATCTTCCCTTGTCTTCAAGCTTCTCATTCATTGTTTTTGGGTTCAAAGGTGAGATTTTTATCTCACATCTATGTCTATTTCTATCATTAATGTTAGGTATGAATTCCTAACACATATTCATGTTCCATTGCTTTTGGTTTGAATTGATTTGGTGAACATTTCAATTTTTGGTGTTTTGAAGTCAAAACTTTGAAAATCCTTGTTTTGATTTGTGAACATGTTTTTGGTGGCGTATCGAAGAGCCTATAAGGCTGGGTTGCCGATTGGCGTAAACCCCTAGCGCCCATCGCTCGTCCATTCGCCAATTGTTTGGGATTTTGTCCCTTGGAGGCAAGGTTGAGAATACTGGAATTTCCAGTATCGGTCTACCGACCACTCTGGGTCAGTCAACCGAGCCTGGAAACAGAAAGTTTCCAGGCATTAGCCTGGAAACAGAAAGTTTCCAGGCATGATTCGGTCGACCGACCACTCTGGGTCAGTCGACCGAGCCTGGAAACAGAAAGTTTCCAGGATTTGTGTCAGTCGACTGACCACCCTGGTCCAGTCGACTGAATCTGCTATCTCTGCCTATTTTGCCTTTTGTGTTTGAGTTTCCAATTTTTAATCGATTCTTGATTCTCCGTTTTGTTGTTATCATTTGTTACCATTTTGATGACTTCTATTTCGGGATTTTTGGGTATATCCATTATGATGGATTCGGCATCGATTTCTCTGGATTTGATTCACGTCTTCGTATGTGAATTTTTGGATGGTTGATTGTTTCTACAATCATTTCTGTGCTTTGTCACTTTAAAATACAAAGGTTTTTATACTAGTAGTAAATAATCAAACTTCTACTAAAATGATTTCAACCCTATTTTTAATACAAAGTTCGTTTATAAAACCGTTTTCTAATCTATTAGTATATACAAACATTTACCTCATTCGTATGAGAAAATCTAATTAAACGACTTAGCAAAACAAGTGGTATGAAATGCTTGCGTTTACTTCGCCGGTTAATTTATGGACTTGTTCGATTGAAAATCTTGTGATAATTTTCGAGTGGAAATCTACAATTTGTTCGCAAATATTTAAGTTAAGCTAGTGGTTATGGGACATGAAGCTAAACTCGTATATTTACTAGCTTTGTGTAATTCACACTTTTATTGATCGATGGCGATCATTTTGTAATTTAGACTAGCGATGTGCGATGTCTATTTGTCTGCGAGGGAGACTAAACCCCGTTTCTGTGGAACTTCGGTTCAATTTGGTGGGGTAGCGACCCGTGGTCTTCGGACCATTTGTGGAGCTTCGGCTCAATATTTATGGTTAGCGACCATGGAATAGCGTTCCGTTTGTGATACACGTGTTGGTGAGTTTTCATGCTCCCGTTTGTGATAGGCCTCCCCCTTTGTGATTTCTGGATTTCTTGTTGTGATTTCTGGAATTTGTGTTTCACCTCTTTTTGTGATTGGCAATGATATGTTTGTCAATATTTGATGTTTGGTGAATAAAATAAAGAATGTGATGTTATTTTTGGTGCTTTGAGATTTTAGAGATATTGTATGATTTTGTTGATGTTTAGAGTACACTTGTCATTGTACGTCATTTTTGTTATCATACGATTTTAGTCATATCTTTCTTCCTATCTCATTTTATCTGATATTTATAACTAGACTGATCCGTTCATTATTTTCTTATTAAATAATACTCGGGTCAGACCGAGATGTTACAGGTGCTTCTGCTTGACCTCTCATCTGGGAGTATTATCTGACTTTTGGCTAACTACATTACATTTGTAGTTTTTGTTGTTATACATTCGAGATATAGACTCTATGACGTATACTTATTCTTTTGGCTAGCACTTGTATCTATTCTTTTGTGATATTGTGGATCTTATTTGACCACTTCTCTGATGTACACTTTTATGTGTTATATTCATATCTGTTTCCACGTTTGAGATATGAACATCTGTGACTGATTTACGTTATGCTTATTTCTATATTTGTTTCCGAGGTCCACTTAGCCACTGTATGGTAGCTTTGAGTTTGTATCGGTATGTCGGATTTCCTCTTGAAATGAAATGCATGTTATACTATCTGACATATCAGTACTCGCACAAAGCAATTACACGGATGGTCGCTCCTCAACAGCCTTATTCTTCGCGCTAGTTGACGGCATTACTCCATAGTGTCCTTGGCTAGCATGAGCATAGAGGTGGGGCATCACAATGGTCATGCTGAAAATTAATCATGTTCAATATTTCGCAACAACTTTAATATTTAGGAAGGTTATATTGACTATTTATAACCAAAAAAAGAACATAAAAATTTGTGCTATAAAAAAAACATGAAATTACATGTGGACATCATAACTAAACTAAAAGAGGATGAAGTTAGTTTTGGGAATAGAATGTATACATCTGAAAATAAGTAGAGGTAATGGAAACATGTGTGACAATAAAAAAGAAATAGACCTGCTTTCTCAGTTGCATGCATCTGAAACTTTAATACTTTAGGAGCAGTTTCAGTCCAAATCTCTATTGCATTCTTCTGGCTTCAGTTCCAGCGTAGCTTTACGCTATGGATCAAGTTGCGTTTTCAGTTATGCATGGTATCAGACTCAACCCAGTTTTCTTGCTTTAGTTATGCCCTCTGTGTTGTTCCAGTATTATTTCACTGCTTTCACAGTGCATTTTCCAACATAAGCAATGTAAATATTTCAGTTTGAAATCTCATGGTACTGAATCTGTTTAAGTTATTTCCAAGATAAAGTGAGTGAAACATTTTAGTCATCTTATAATAGCAGGTGAGTGAAACATTTCAATTGAAATTTCTGAAGGTTGGCTATTTCAAGATGCACGGAATAGAATGTTGGCAGATGCATATGAAAACTACTTCAATAGAGGGATAGATAATTCTCATTAATGTATTGGCAAGCAAAACTGAATGACAGACAAGAGAAAGAAAAAGTATATACACACACATACACCACTCATTGTCACTGCTGTTATATATATATACACACACACACACAAAAGCACCTCATACTTTTTAAATCAAAAAAAAGTATTTACTTTCTTCCCCCATACTCACAGCATTCTCAATTATCACTCACGCATGAACAGGCTCACACATGGAACTCAACACACACCACTCACTCATATATACACATATATTCTTAAGTAAATATATATATACCTATATTCTAAATACAAATTTCTGAAACTTAAAAGAGTACAAGACTGAACAGGCCAAACATATTTAACCAATTTACTCTTAGTGATTTAGACCTTGGTGGATATTCTTTTAATTGATTTACTGGTTGAGAATGAATCTAAAAACGATAACTTTGATACATATATGCAGTAAATCATAATGAATCCAAAAAAGATAACCTTGGTGGACATTCTATCAAAAACAGGGACAAATTTGATAGAAGAATGAATCCAAAAAAGATAACCTTGGTGGACATTCTATCAAAAACAGGGACAAATTTGATAGAAGAATGAATCCAAAAAAGATAAACACTACATATTTAAAGAAAATTGCCTAAATTGTGAAACGTTACATCCTCTTCACCATTCCTACGTACCAAAAAAGATAAACACTAAATGACACAAAATAAAAATCAAACTCACATTTTTTTCCTCTTACCGTTAGTATTAACCATTGTTGAAATCGATGATCTAGTGAGCAAAGAATGAAGAGCAAGGCGGCAAACTGGCAAGAGGATCTAGTCGATTATCAAATTCGATTATCAAGATTGAGAAGAAGGAAAATGAAATAGATAAGATAACTGATTTGGGAATGAATTGTGTACTGGGAGAATAGCGGCTGGCATTAGTTAAGCACGAACTGATTAGGGTTAGGAAAAAAGCGTTGGGTCGGGTTGCAAATTGAAACGGATTTGGGGTATGCCCGATAATTCAAAAATTAGTTTTGGTTAACGGTTAACCGATATATAACCGCGGTTAACCATTAACCGAACCGATTTTGGTCGGTTAACATCGGTCGATTAACCTAAAGTTCGGTTAACTGATTTTTTCGGTTAAAGCGGTTCAATTAAGATTGGTTCGGTCGGTTAAGTCGGTTCGGTCGATTAAATGCCCACCCCTTTTTTTCGCAATTTATGGTCAATACGACATAAATTGGCCTCAAGTCATTTTGGATGAACTTTTTCCTAAGAATCTTCCTAAACATGAAAACATACTATTTTCTGGTATGTATCTTACTCATGTTTTCAATTATTTTGGTGTTGACTTTAAAGGAGATGAAACAATTCCTCAAAAAATATTTGACAAGCCCAACATATCACTTATGCATATTTCACCCTTTTCGAGCCTCATGAAAAGCTTGCTGAAAAGGAACAAAGGTTGGCTTAGGAAGAAGAGCATGAAATAACAGAAGAGGAGAAAGAGGAAGGAGATGAAATGGAAGTCGAGGAGGAAGCACAAGAAGAGGAAGAGGATACTTCTTGGGGAAGTATCAATATACCACCAAATCCATCCAACAAAAATCTTCTCAAAAATCAGGAGAAGATCATCCATAACTAAAGGAAGAGATTTACTTCAATTTTCAACAAAATGGATAAATTATTTGAAAAGATCATCCGTAAGCTTGGTGGTTCTTCTTCATATTCATCCGTATCATTTTAGTCTTTTGTTTAAACTATCCTTGTATTTGGATTTTCTAGTTTTAGTTTATGTTGAATCTCACGTATCTTTCTTTTATTTCTTATACTCATTATTATTATCAATGAAAATTCTATTTCTAACCGTTATATATTGTCAACTATCTCTGGAAAGTCATACAAATATAATAGTATAAGCCAATTATAATAGAAAAGTAAAACAAAGTTGTTTTGAAAATTTCTGCATATATGTCGACATACCTTAGATATGAATGTCAACATACAACGATGACTTTTCAAAAAAATTTAATTTTGAAAATTGAATAAACAACAAATGTCCATTTCCAACAAATTTCCACCCCTCTAAATATGTGTTAAGACCAGAGAATCATTATTATCTACGCTCTTTCTTCTTCCTTTGCATTCCTTGACTCTAAAACTAAAATAATGGCTTCTCCTATCCAAAAAATAACCGAAAACCTCGAACAAACTCTTAAATCATTCAAGAATATTGTTACTTTCATCCAATAAAACTAAAGGCATTTAGAATTGAGTCAAATGCGGACGATCAAGGAGCAAGAAAGGAATTTCGACGCGATTCAGTGGATGATTTCTACCTTGAACAAAGTAGAACCAACCACCAATCCAGAGTGTACCATCAACAAAGATGATGAAGATTGGGATGCTATCAAAGCGGATTCAATCTTTCGCGTTGATGGATGGGTTGAAGTTCCTCAAATGTCTAGTTTAAATAAGTTTGATTGTATATAAACAATAATACTTGGTTTCACTTGGTTTGATTGATTTTGATTCGTGTTCATTTGTTTGAATTGTGTGTGACATAAACTTTATTGGATTGGATGAATATTTGGATTGATTATTTCATGATTATCTAATTTTACCTATCACTTATTGTTTTTATATAATCTTTTTCATCAACATTATATATAATTCTTATACATATTGATTAGTATTTTATTTAGGAAAGTTAGAGTTAGGATTACAGTTAGAGTTAGTGTTAGGTTATAAATTTAGGAGGTTATTTTTTATTGATGACAAAAGAGGAGAAATATATAAAATCTTGGCATAGATTAAGGGGGAGTTTTGTAACTCAAGGGGAGCTATAATATATTTTATATACAGAGTTGTCATCGTAAAAAAAGGGAGATTGTTAGTACCTTTGGTATTGGTTTTGATAACAACTATAGCACATTATATAAAATATAGATACTAATGTTTTATCAAGATATATATAGTATATAGTGCAGGATATTAGATAGGTATTGATTAAGAAGATTGTATAGTATCAAGATGCTGATATCAAGAGTAAATTCAAGATGTTGATATAAAGTTTAAAGAGTTCATGAATGAAGACTCATGAGTATTGAAGAGTTCAAGATTTCAAGATATTCAAGATAAGTTATAGAGTCATAGAACTTATGTTCAAACCTTGATAGTACTTTACTGATCTCTCTTACCTTCTTTAATTTTGTTTTAAAATTGTTTTTCAAATGTTCTATTTTTAAAATAGTCTTTTCAAAATATTTCCCAAAATTATTTTCAAATCACTTATACTTATAAAGATATTATTTTAATGTTTTTAAGTCTATATAAATATTGAATTTTTGTTTGTACTTGAATAATTTATAACTATATTGATTTTATATATATTATTTACATTATATTGAATATACTTATTAAATCCGTCAAAATTATTTTATAAAGTTTATTAAGTTATAATTGATTAAAATTTGTATAAATTATATTTAAATGATTCTACAAAGTATCAAATTATTTTACAAAGCAATGGATATTCAAAATAATTTTTATAAAGTGTTTTTCAATTCTGTGTAGCTTATGTCGACATATCCTCCTATTTGTCGACATACTAGCCATAAATTTCAAAATTCAAATTTTGAAAGGAAGTGTCTTTTTGTCGTATCTCTTCGTGAATGGACATGACCGTTGTTTCCCTATATATTAAACTTCCAAACGAATTTTCATTAAATACTTTCTTATTATTCTCTCATCTTTCCACTCTTTTGATTTCTAAATCAATTTCTATCAAAACTCTACCAAAATTCAATCAAAATCAAATTCAATCATTACTAGTTTGATTCTCTTACATATACTCTTTGATTTCTCTCATCTCCCTCAAGATCAAAGTGCTATTCAAGAGTTACAAGATAAATTGTTATCAAGATCGAAGATCTGAGTCTGTATACTCTATCAAATCATACTCTTATACTCTGTGGTGTGCTTGGTATCCCTGAAATCCAAGTAGGCATGATTGTAGCCGGTAAAAATCAGTTGGGTGTGCTTAGTAGCTTGTAAATCTAGTGGGTGTGCTTGTAGCCCGAAAATCAAGTGGCTCTGCCTAGAGACCGGGATCTGGAGGGTGTGTCTCATAGACTTAAAATCGAGATTGTATTTGCATTTACTAGTTGAAAAGAAATCCGTACAAGGAATTGTGTGGGACTGGATGTAGGGTAACTCCGAACCAGTATAAAATACTGATGTGTTCTTTCCTTTTTACTTTTACTGCATTTACTTTTATCTGTATTTTGATTCTATGATTGTTTCTGTCATTGTTAATTCCATCATTCCAAGTAAAATCTTAAAGAATTTGAATAATATTCATATAATCCATTAAACAGTATTCACCCCCTCTAGTTTTAATTTAGCCATTAGATACCTATTCCCCCGACTCACATTTGGTATCAGAGCATTAGTTTTCAAAGTATTCATCATCTGATTTATGAAAAAGTTTAAATGGCTACCAACACTGGTAATGTAACGACCCGTATTTTTACGGATCGAAACATCGTAAAATAGTTGTCATTAGGTCGTAATGTTGTTAAGTCGTTCAGAATTTAGGTCGACTAGAGCTTAAGTCGTGTAGAAGTTAGGTCGTGTGGAAGATTAAGTCGTGGAGCGACCTAAAGAAGTTTACGACTTAAGGGGGGTAGACGACTTAAGGGAGTTGGCGACTTAGGAGGGTAGACGACTTAAGGATGGGAGCGACTTATAGGATTGGCGACTTAAGATAGTGGCGACTTAAGAGTTAGCGGCATAGGAAACTGGGCGAGTTAGCGACTTAGGGAGGATAGGTCGGCAACGAGCTAAGGGACTAAGCGGGTTAACGACCTAGGGAGTTTGAGTCGTTCGAGCGACTTAAGGAGTGTTGTAGTTAGGACGTGAGCGACCTAAGTCTAGCAGTTAAGTCGTGATTGAGTTAAGGAGATAAGTTGATGACTCGTTGAGTCGCTTGGGCATGTTTAGTTAGGTCGTAGACGACCTATGATAGTATGCTGGGTAGTTAAGTCGTTAGACGACCTAAAGTTATTAAGTCGTATCCCAGTAAGCCGTTAAGTCGTGTAAAGGTGATAAGTTGTAACCTAGCTAAGTCGTGAGGTTGTTGAGTCTTAGAGTTGTTAAGTCGTTAAGGCGTATCCCAGTTGAGTCGTTAAGTCGCAAGGAAGGTTGAGTCGTTGAGTCTTAGGTCGTGCCTAAGGGTTAGGTCGCGCGTATGTGTTAAGTCGCGCAAGTGGTTGAGTCGAAGGATCTGCTAAGTCGAAGGTCTTAAGTCGTGGGGTTTTAGGTCGTAAGATTTTATAAGTCGTGAGTCGTGGAGTTTTGATGAGTCGTGGACGACTTATGAAGGCGGACGACTTAGGGGATATCAGCCTATAAATAGGCGGGTTCTTCTTCATTTTTGGGATCCGGATTTTGAAGCGACGAAGTGCTGCTATTTTGAGAGCTCGAGTTCTACACTTCCTCACTTCTTTTCTCCACTTTAATCTTGTGCTTCCTTCCATCCAAGATCGAAGATTCAAGAGCTAAAGTTGAAGATCTACATTCTTCGAAGAGTGATTTCCTCGTTTGAAGCGGGATTTTGATAGATCGAGTTAGATCCTTCGCTGTCCAGATCTGAAGTGTGTTGCTTTTAAGGTGTTTAGGTGATTTGGTGAGTGGTGATTATCTCTCACACGGATCCAAAGGAGTATATCGGATTGATGGCTTGATTTGGTGTTAAAATAGTGATTTCCATGCATTTTCATAAAATAAAGTGTAGATCTATTGTTCATGATAATTTGACATCCATTTTACTACATGTTAACCTATGCAAGTTCATTCATCAAGTTGTAGAGATATTACTCATGATTCATGCTTGTTAGATTTAGACTCTTTATTTACAAAATTGCCATTATTGTTATAATTGTTTATTTGATCATGTTTGAATGCTTGATTACTTGGATTAATGTTTGACTTGATTGATTGTTGTAAATTAGTTGATTGATGATTTGATTTGGACAAGTTAGTCGAAGATGATTCAAAAGCTAAGGGAAAGGCTCTTGAATTGGAAAAGCTGCTCGTGGCATATGTGGCGGATGATGAAGCTCATATAGATAAGATTTGATGATGTTGATGTTGAGATGAGGCTTTGCTATGATGAGATGAAGCGAGGCATGGTATGAGATAGCCTTGGTTTAATCCAGACGGGATCATTCCAAGCATGTTGATAACTCGATGAAATGGTTCGAGTTGAGGATAATGGTTTGCTCGAGAGGCGCTTGAGCTAGTATGGAAATAGTCGTCGAGGAGGATGACTAGAAGGCTGAGATTTCATCGTTGCTGAAGGTTCTAGCAGGCTCAAAGCAAGAGTACGTTGGGCAGATTCGATAGTCCCTAAAGACTATGATTGTAGTCGAGTACTCTGGGCAGATTCGATAGTCCTAGGCACGGGCTGCGACGACGTGCGGAGTTATGTCTAGAACCGGGGTTGCCATTAACCCTTGACGGACGGCTGAAAGAATGTGCCGGTCATTCAATTAACGGTGGTATCGAAGCAAAGTTAACAGTGATAGCCAGAGTCATGGATGTTTGGTTGTATCGTCATTCGGTCTCAAGAGCGATGTTTTCTGGGTGCTTATCTGATCTTGGTTTAGGCCTTGGGGGTTTGTACTTGGAAAACACCGACCTTGACTCGAGTGATAATTGCTTTACTTTAAATGTCTGCTTTGCTATGTTTATTTCTGCTTAGTGTGTCTGGGGGCTATCACTGTAGAAAGAGGTGGAGTGGGAGGTTTGGATTCCTATTCCTTTTTCCTTTATGCTCTTTTGGTATGTTGTTAGTTAATTTACCGCTCACTAAGACTGTTGTCTGACTCAAGGCTTTATGTTTAACTCTTATTGCCTTGGACTGTTCATCCGCTTGGGATGGGCAGACTAGGTAGCAGGTGACAGGTGCTGTTCTTAGTTTCCGACGATGCTGATGACGAAGACGAGCTGGAGGCTTGCATATTATTTTCTTACTATATGTACTGGTTGTTCCGCTGCTTTGTATAATTCTCTGAGTGTTATGTAGTGAGGCTTGATGTATTGACTATTCAGATGTTTGTACCAAACTATTATGAAGTTTAATTGAGATTCTGTTCTGTAAAGCTTCACTATATATACTTTCTATTGTATTTTATCCATGCGCTGTGAGTTATACGATAGATTCTGCTGTTTTAACTTAACCCTGCCAACCGTCCATGGCTGCCTGGCACACTTTACAGCGCACTATTTCTATGTTCAAGTGCAGGTGTCATGGGCGGTCGTCACATTTGGTATCAGAGCCTTGGTTAATCGATTTTATCCAACGCTCGCTGACGTAACTACGTATGAGAGACGTAATTGTATTTTGATGGATGATTACTATATATAATATAGTAGCTTAGAAGTATGTGAGTCCTTTATGCAGTTGTTTCTCAAGGTGTGTTAATCATTCCTTTTTATAGATATTAAGAATGAGTCGAAGAGGGAGACCAGCTGCTAGGGAAGGCCGTGCTACTAAGGGGGCTGCTGATTATGCTGCTATGTTCGAGGCTATGATGACCTCAATCATGAGAAGGATCACAACACCAAAAAGGCAATTTCCTCACGGTTATAAGCGTGACAAAACTAATTTGTCACGGTTATAACCGTGAAAATAGGTACCGTGGGCAATTTCAGTCACACTTTTGCTCACGGTTATAACCGTGACAAAATAGTAATTTCTCACGCTTATTACCGTGACAGAATAGTATTTACTCACGGTTATAACCGTGACAAAATAGTAATTTCTCACACTTATAACCGTGATAGAACAATAGTTTCTAACATTTATAACCATTACCAAAAAGGATACTCTAACACTTATAACCGTGACAAATGCAAATTATATTACAGTTATAACCATTACGAAACGTTATTTTCTAACACTTACAACCGTGATAACTAAAACAGTATCAAACAAACTATATATCATGTAACAACAAACATCAAACAGATTTCATTCAATGATACAAATTCAAATTTATAGTAATAACAAACATGTAACCAAATTTCAATACTGTAGCACCAAATTTCAAAACAAACATCATACATACTAAATACTTCATATCAATTTTACAAAGCCCATGATAACTTCGAATTTTCCTAGCACAAAACGTCTAAAAGCTTACAAACAACGAATACGACTTTCCAGCCAAATTACAAAACCTCCATAACTAACTCGACCAATTTTTACTTGCTTCTGATTTTTTCTTTTCTGCTGTAGCTTTTATTAAATCCTGCATATGCATAAACAATGCTCAGTTTATAAAACAAATAGAAGGAAAGCTTCATTGTACTTGAAAATAGAACTGCATTAAATATGATAATAAAAACTGATTGTTTTGCTCAGTTAAAAATTGCGCTTTACAGCGTAGTTTATAAACTGGGCTAATCTCAATTTGTAACTGAGCTTCACCACTTAGTTTGTAACTGAGTAGTGAGCTCAGTAAAAAAAACTAAGGTTGCTCAGTTTATAATAATACATGGTAAGGTTTACATGGTAAAGTTTTTTCTACCAAAGTTAACGCACATAGATTACTATATAATAATACAAATGTTAACCTTTTTCAATTTATATACTTTCAATTTACTTTTTTTTCTCTATATATATCGTGTCTAATAAATAATCCAGACCAATTCATACGGTTTGAATTGATTTGTTCTTCCATCTGCACGCTCAAGTACTGCATTGAACATAGACAATGAATGAGTTGGATAGTTCTCTATTTTTCGTATATGGAAAAATATTATTTCAATTCAAAAAGCAGAATTAATAGAGTGCCAGTTTGAAAAATGGTTCTAAGAACTTTCTTAAGCTTGAATAAAAAAGGGAATTTTATCTACATTTTAATCTGAAGTAATGATAGATCACAATTTTTATACGTTATTTTGTTTAACACAGTTAAGTAAATTAATCAAAATAATTGATAGATGTAAAATGAGAATAATCGTGAAAAAATTGAATGGGTTGGGTTATCATCAAAAATAACACAGTTAAGTAAATTGATCAAAAAAGCAGGCTATTAGGATTACATGTAAATAATTGAATGGGTTATATCTAATTTAAATGAAACGAGCATACTCGAGAGTTGATGAGGGTAAAATGAACTGCAGTAGGATACACTAGGCTTCGACAGGATGCAGACCTAATGACTGAGATGTGTGGTTGGACTGAAGTATGAAGATCACACCAAAAGGCATGTAGAATAGGCTAAATGAGCAGAACCTTCGTGTGCAATAGTGTGCTTTAGCTGGACTCAGCCAGTCGCACTAGAAAAACAAGCAAAGAATAATTAGAAAGTCCAAGACTGAGATACTATATGGCTAATTATACACTTTTTTACTTTCATGTTTTATAACCGCCGCTTCTGATTTTCTACCACATGTCCATACTGTTCCTACTCAAGAAAACACGCCCATGTAAAATATCTCTACCATTCAACCTACTGAATGTAAAATAATGTAAATAATACTTAGTATTCCACAACTAATAAAGTTGGTTCAAAGTTTTCTTACTGAAACAATAAAATAAAAAGAAACCATTACATTTAAGTGTTATATTTACAAAGATAACATATGTGATAGAAAGATAACATATGTGATAGTTTGTATATCTAGTATACTGAATAATTTTATATCTTTTGCTAGCTTCTTCATTTTTTTATAGTTTAACATGGTTATTTGTCTGGTTAGAGCTACCAAAATTCAGAGTTACAAACATAGACATCTATAGATAATAGATTACACTAAATGTGGTAAGGCTTACATTGATTGTATCGAGGTTTAGGAGTTTAATTGCGTGAGACACCTTTCATGCAGATGTCCATGCTGGAAATTACCTGTAAATTGAAAATAATATTATTACCTGCAGGTTTAGTAATTTTCATAGTCTTACTCAGCTATTCCTTTTTTCGGTTCTACAATATCCTAGCACTTTCCATATATATCCCGACACTGCTTTTAAAATAATATTATTACCTGCAAATTGAAAACAGAACAAAAGAAAATCATGCAAATTGAAAAACTAAATGTTCTTGAAACTGATATAATTAATAGTTTTCTTTCTTAGTATATATATAAGTTTACATGCTTAGAAACTGAACTTTTAAAGTAAGTTACAATAGTTACTTTAAATCGCAACTTCTAACGATCTGAATAAAATTAAATGTTAAAATATACAAAAAGACAACTAATTGAAAGTTCACTCATTGTGTTATTATCTCTGTAATCATAACTATATTGTCTAAACTCTTGTTGCTTGAATACTACTTTCTAATACTAAATATATTTCTATGGAAACATAAAAAATACCAGTTAAGATTTATTGTTATAACCTTGCATTAAAAAGTGTATTGCTAAATGCCTTAGTAGCACTCTGAAAGTATGTAACGTTTTCTTAACTTGATGAACTATGTTCAGAAAATGAATATGTTATTTTATCTGTTAGTTCAAATTTTCATTTATGTAATATTTGGTAAATTTAGTCAATCTGCTTGAACCAAAAAATACGTTGAAGTTAATGCTATGTTTGAACCATGTTAATTAAGAAAGTCAATAGCACCGTCGCCAGTTCCTCAGGAAAAAATAAAATTAGTTGTTCCTATCTGTAGTTATTTACTATTTTACATTTTCAACTATTTTCTTGTGGTTGTTCTTCGATATTTTGATATTTTCGTCTAACTTTAAACTTTGATAATGGACCATTCTTAATGTAATTAACAAAATTTTCTGTTTAAATTCTTTACATTGTTCATGACGGGCCTCCACTTCTTCAAAATTTTCAATGTCAATTCCATTCATTGTTTTTCTAAACAAATCTTGTATGAATTTAATGAATTTTGGAAGTTTACTTATACAAATATGTTTCTACTATTGAATTAATTTTGGTAACCAAACATAATAGGTTGCTCATTCATTTACGTAATTTTTTAAAGCAGAACAAAAAATTAACTTCATATACAAATATTTTAAATTTTAGTATATTTTTACAAAATAGTCATTTGCAAGGGTTACACGATAATTTATTAAAATTAACAAGAAAACACAAATGATATTTATATGTGCAATGGGTATAATATAATCTTTGGGAGAAATTTTGTTCAAGCATCGTTTATATTATTATATGCAAATATGTGTTCAAAAGAATCAGATAAGAACAAATAATTGTATCCGTATATAGGTGAGATGTCAATTGGAACTTAATTGAAGCCAAGTGGTCCATTTAATTGTTTGATTCATTAGTTGTGGAGCTGTGTGGTAATGGGAGTTTAAAATGCATATTTGGAACTTAATTAAATGAATTAATGTTTATTCTGTTCTATTCTATATCTAAATAAATATATAGTGTCAGCTGAAGTACACATTTTAACCTTTTGATTTATTAATGATTTTTCAATCATAACTCTTGGTCTGCTCCACGAGAAAAGGTATTTGTATCCAAGCCGAAAAATAAAAGTAGGTGGAGAAAGCATATTTTGTAGAGACATTGTGGTATCTAAAGCTAAAGCTTAACCAAGCTATCATTGTTTTATAGAATATTTGTGTGACCTAATCCTTTATATGACCGTAAAGTCTACAAAAAATCCATGCGTGCTATCTTTCCACGTCTACTTGTACCATATAAAAATTCAAAGAAGAATATAAGCTTTTTTGCTAAGTTGCTTTTTATCATTGACGCGGAATCATGAAGGGAATAGTTTATCGTCTGAACATGCAAGATCTCAATCAGACGAAGAAAAAGAACAATTTAGTCCAGTATCCATTATGGACTTTCCCAATAACAGCGAGGATAACAATGAAGAAAATGACGATGAATACTCAAACACCTTGCCATATTTTGCACACATTGAAAGTAAGTACTATTTAGCTAGACCATGTGCATTTTACAATTAATTAAGCTTGAGTTGGCAGAAAAAATCGCCCATATCTGTTGGCATCGCGTTGGATGAGTGAATGGTGCAACCAAACTCTTTGGCCCGTTGAGATTGTACTGATCAAATTGATTTATTGGCGTCCAATGCGCTCGGACGATGACAAGACAGTAATTAATGACAATTAGATATCGCCGCATTAACGCATTCAGTATGAGACCTGTTATGTTAGTCCGTTATGATGAACTGAACAAATTGACTTGTGCCTTTTTTGTGTCACGAATGGCAGCCTAAGTTTCTTTTTAAGTTTTACATATAGTCACGAATCATTCAGTGCTCACTATGATGTCTAAGCTTAAATTCTTACCACTGTACCTTTACTTATGGCAATAGCTAACGCTCTTCCCAAAAGAGGAGAGACAAAAATAAATATGAAAAAGGTAACAATATTATTGCAAATACGTACTACAGTAAAAACGAACAATACTGCAATTGTGATCAAAGGAGTAAATTTCGAAATACAACAAAATTGGAAAATCATGATACATACCAAACTTGCTTTTCCAATTGAGCACCGAAATAGAACACAAGCCCTAATCTTCCTTTGTCATCGTCAAATTGGTGGAGAATAAATGATGAAGGCGGTGGCAGAACGGCGGAGACGGTGGTAGAACGACGGAGGCGGTGGTAGAATGATGGAGGCGATGGTAGAACAAATCGAAGGGGCAATAACCCTAACCCTAGAAAGGAGCGAACATATGGAAATGATGAAATTTATGCGTGAGAAATAGGATAAGCAACCGTAGAAGGTAAAATTACCATTATATCCAGGGTACTTTCAATTATTCACGAATTTACTAGATATAGTCACGGTAATAACTGTGACAAACTTTTGCAACGGAAATAATTGTGAGAAATTTGTAACGGTTATTACTGTTACAATTTGAAAGCGGAAAAGTGTGACAAAATGGGCTGATTGGTGTAGTGGATGCCAGCTCCGGAGCCATCAGTAGATGTTGGAGTTCAAGTCCAAACTCCAAAACCGGTAGATTTTGCTAAGCTGTGTAAAGATTATACTGCTCTTGGAGGAAAGGTTTTCTTGGGAACAGAGTCAACTATTGAAGTCCAGAGGTGGATAGATGCTTGTAGAAGAATCTTTGGTGATTTGGGAATCAAGGATGCAACCAAAAGGAAGCTAGCATCAAGACAGCTTCAAGGGAGAGCTTCTGATTGGTGGAACTCTATCACCATTGATACTCCGGAGGAAGGAATTACTTGGGAGCAATTCCAAGCCAGATTTGAAGCTAAGTTCATTTCTACTGCTCAGAAGTCTGTTCTGTTCAAGAAGTTTGTGGAAATCAAGTAAGGTGGAAGGCCAGTTCTTGAGTATGTTTCTGAGTTTGAAGCTTTGTCCAAGTATGCCTGGTCGTATATTGAATCTACGTATCAGAAGAACGAGAAGTTTGTGACAGGCTTGGACAATTATCTTGGGAGGCAGTTGGTGGATCATCTGGATGATTCATTTGAGAAGCTTGTGGAGAAAGCTCTCAGGCACGAGAATCTGTTTCCTAAAGAAGGACCTGTTGTTGCTGTGACCAAGGAAGAGTCTAAACCATAGCAGGGTGGAAACAAGAAGAGGAAGCAGCAACAGCAAAAGGGTAAGGATGGCTAGAAGAAGCCAAAGGGCGAGGTGACCTGCTACAATTGTCAACAGAAGGGCCATTTCTCCAGAGATTGCAAGAATCCAAAGGTGCCGATGAAGTGTCACAACTGTGACAAGCCGGGGCATATTAGGAAGAATTGTCCAGAACCGCGGAAGGACAAGCAGATTGTGCAAGCTTATGCTTTGGGGGCTGTTCCATCATCTTCAAAAGCTCCTACCGTTGAAGAGAAAGGAAAGAGTGTGGTGGTTCAAGGTACTCTTTCCATTTGTGGTGTTCCAGTTAGAGTGTTATTTGATACTGGGGCGTCGCATTCTTTTGTTTGTAATGAACTTGTATGCCGGTTGGGTTTAGAACCGGATATCGTTGATAGGCCATTGGTTGTAACTAATCCAGTTGGGGGTTCGTCTTGTCTGTGTATGCTTTGCCGTGGTCTGATTGTATCGAGTCATGATTGCTCTTTTGTTTGTGATTGTTTTGTTCTGAACTTTGCGGGGTTTGGAATTATTTTGGGTATGGACTGGCTTAGGAAGTATGCGGCAAAGGTTGATTGTGAAAGGTTGGAGGTGACAGTCGAGAATGTGGAGGGGCGAAAGGTTGTGATATGATGTAAGCATGAAGAAGGCGTCTTCATGAGTTTCATGTATTCGCTGGTTGTTCCACGGGATGGACTGTCATCGGTGCCAATCGCTAATAGATTTGAGGATGTCTTTGATGAGGTCAAAGGGTTACCGCCGCATAGAGAGATCGAGTTTCGTATAGATCTAGTTGAAGGAGCCAAACCTGTTGTGATGCCTCTTAGGCGGATGGCGCCTAGGGAACAGCAGGAGTTGAGGGTGCAGGTTGATGATCTTTTACAGAAAGGATTCATTCGGCGTAGTGTGTCCGAATGGGGTGCACCAGTTGTGTTCGCAACCAAAGCAGATGGATCGTTGAGGTTGTGTGTGGATTATCGTGAGCTGAATAAAGTGACTAAGAAGAACAAGTATCCATTGCCAAGAATAGATGACTTGTTTGATCAGCTTCACGAAGCTAAGGTGTTTTCTCAGATGGATTTGGCAACGGGATTTCACCAGTTAAGAGTGGCTAAGGATAGTGTGCCGAAGACTGCTTTCAGGACACCATCCGGTTTCTTTGAGTGGCTGGTAATGCCGTTTGGATTGACCAATGCACCAGCATATTTTGTGGATCTTATGAATAGAGTGTTCAGAGATCACCTGAACAAGTTCGTACTAGTGTTCGTGGATGATATTTTGATTTATTCCAGAACTGAAGAAGAGCACAAGACGCACTTGCGTATTGTTTTGGAAATCTTACGGAAACATCAGCTGAAGGCTAAGTTTTCGAAGTGTCACTTCTGGAAGAGCGAAGCGAGGTTCTTAGGCCATATTATCTTTGGAAATGGAATAGCGGTTGATCCCGCTAAGGTGGCAGCAATCCAGGATTGGGTTAGACCTAAGAATGCATCTGATGTGAGAAGTTTTCTTAGATTAGCAGGATATTATCGTCGGTTTATCAAAGAATTTTCCAAGGTAGCTGCACCATTAACAGGATTGACGAAAAAGAACCAAGTATTCAGATGGGATGCTAAGTGTGAGTAAGCTTTCGGAATCCTGAAAGAGCGACTGACAAGTGCTACTGTTTTGACTATTCCCAGTGGAAATGATGAGATGGTGGTTTACAACGACGCATGTGGTACTGGACTTGGAGCAGTGCTGATGCAGAAAGGTAAAGTTGTTGCGTATGCAAGTCGACAACTGAAGTCGCATGAAAGGAATTATCCGACTCATGATTTAGAATTAGCGGCGATTGTATTTTCTCTGAAGATATGGAGACATTACCTATTAGGAGTTCGATTCGAGTTGTTTACAGATCATAAGTCGTTGAAGTATCTTTTCTCCCAAAAGGATTTGAATCTTAGGCAGCAACGATGGCTAGAGTTTTTGGCATCATATGATTTTGGTATAGCCTATACTCCGGGAAAGGGTAACGCAGTGGCAGATGCGTTAAGTCGAAGACATGCAGGATTGGGAGCCATGTTTTCAGAATGGAAGAGTCTCGAGTATTTAGCTGGATTTGACTTCAGGCCCATATGCGAATTGGAACCTGAGATGTTGGCAAACTTATCGATAAGACCGACTCTTGTGGAAAGAATTGGCGAGAGACAAAAGCGAGATGATAAGCTTGTCAAGATTATCCGTGATTTGGAATCTGGATTGGACCCAGAAAAGGATAAAGGATTCGAGGTCGATCGAGAGGGTTGGCTTCGGAAGCAAGGACGACTAGTTGTTCCAGATATAGATGAATTGAGAAATGAAGTTCTGAAGGAAAGTCATCACTCGAAGCTGACAATTCATCCAGGTGGAAATAATATGTATCGGGATATGAAGAGAACCTATTACTAGGAAGGTATGAAGAAGGATGTTGGAAATTTTATTTCCAAGTGCATGAACTGCCAGTTGGTAAAAGCCGAACAGAAGAAGCCAAGTGGATTGCTTCAGCCATTAAAAATTCCTACATGGAAGTGGGAGCAAGTATCGATGGATTTTATTGATGGACTACCTAGAAAAAGAACGGGAAATGAAGGGATTTGGGTCATCGTAGATCGTCTGACTAAGAGTGCAAGATTCATTCCTGTTCGATCAACTAGGACTGCATCAAAGTTGGCTGAGCTATATGTTAAGTGGATAGTTAGATTCCATGGTATTCCGAAGAGTATAGTGAGCGATCGAGATCCATTGTTCACTAGTGGATTTTGGAAGAGCTTCCAGGAAGTTTTGGGAACCGAGTTGTGTTTGAGTACAGCTTATCATCCCCAAATAGATAGTCAGACCGAGAGAGTCAATCGAGTTTTGGAAGATCTTCTTAGAGCTTGTGTTTTAGATTTCGGAGGATCATGGGAAGATCACCTTCATTTGGTGGAATTTTCGTATAATAACAGTTACCAGTCAAGCATTGGTATGGCACCGTATGAAGCATTGTATGGAAGACCGTGTAACTCTCCGACATGTTGGTTAGAAACTGGAGAAAAGTTGATACTTGGGCCAGAGATGATTCGACAGACTTCGGATTGCATAGAGATCATTCGGCAACGAATGAAGGCAGCCCAAGACCGTCAAAAAAGTTATGCCGATAAGCGTCGTAAGGATTTGGAATTCGACGTAGGTGATATGGTTTTTGTGAAGATTTCTCCATTGAAGAATGTTATTCGATTCGGGAAGAAAGGAAAATTGACTCCAAGATTTGTTGGACCATTCCCGATCATCGAGCGAATTGGAAAGCTCGCCTACAAATTGGAGTTACCAGAAAAGATGTCGAGTGTGCACAATGTTTTTCATGTATCATATCTACGGAAGTATGTGCACGACTCGAATACAGTGGTTTCTGCTGATAGCTGTGACGATTTCGAAGTTGATCCAGTCGATAAGAGACCTCGTAAGCCGCTTTGTGTTGTGGAAACCGACATGAAACAACTTAGGAGGAAGGTAGTTAGGTTGCTCAAGATACAATGGAGTGATGATGATAACGACTGTACATGGGAGGTGGAAGAGAGGATGAAGGCAGCTCATCCTGAACTCTTCAAGGTATGGCCATAAGGTGTCGTGTCATCTCACGATATTGTAACTTGTTCTAGTTTTAGAATTCTGCATGCTAGGCTAGAATTGGATGCATGGTTTGTTGATTGCTATGGATGGTAGGCATGCAGAATAGTTTTGATTGCTATTGTTTGTTTGGGAATTTCGGGGGCGAAATTCCTAAGGGGGAGAGAATGTAACGACCCGTATTTTTACGGATCGAAACATCGTAAAACAGTTGTCATTAGGTCGTAATGTTGTTAAGTCGTTCAGAATTTAGGTTGACTAGAGCTTAAGTCGTGTAGAAGTTAGGTCGTGTGGAAGATTAAGTCATGGAGCGACCTAAAGAAGTTTGCGACTTAAGGGGGGTAGACGACTTAAGGGAGTTGGCGACTTAGGAGGGTAGACGACTTAAGGATGGGAGCGACTTATAGGATTGGCGACTTAAGATAGTGGCGACTTAAGAGTTAGCGGCATAGGAAACTGGGCGAGTTAGCGACTTAGGGAGGATAGGTCGGCAACGACCTAAGGGACTAAGCGGGTTAACGACCTAGGGAGTTTGAGTCGTTCGAGCGACTTAAGGAGTGTTGTAGTTAGGACATGAGCGACCTAAGTCTAGCAGTTAAGTCGTGGTCGAGTTAAGGAGATAAGTTGATGACTCGTTGAGTCGCTTGGGCATGTTTAGTTAGTTCGTAGACGACCTATGATAGTATGCTGGGTAGTTAAGTCGTTAGACGACCTAAAGTTATTAAGTCGTATCCCAGTAAGCCGTTAAGTCGTGTAAAGGTGATAAGTCGTAACCTAGCTAAGTCGTGAGGTTGTTGAGTCTTAGAGTTGTTAAGTCGTTAAGGCGTATCCCAGTTGAGTTGTTAAGTCGCAAGGAAGGTTGAGTCGTTGAGTCTTAGGTCGTGCCTAAGGGTTAGGTCGCGCGTATGTGTTAAGTCGCGCAAGTGGTTGAGTCAAAGGATCTGCTAAGTCGAAGGTCTTAAGTCGTGGGGTTTTAGGTCGTAAGATTTTATAAGTCTTGAGTCGTGGAGTTTTGATGAGTCGTGGACGACTTATGAAGGCGGACGACTTAGGGGATATCAGCCTATAAATAGGCGGGTTCTTCTTCATTTTTGGGATCCGGATTTTGAAGCGACGAAGTGCTGCTATTTTGAGAGCTCGAGTTCTACACTTCCTCACTTCTTTTCTCCACTTTAATCTTGTGCTTCCTTCCATCCAAGATCGAAGATTCAAGAGCTAAAGTTGAAAATCTAATTCTTCGAAGAGTGATTTCCTCGTTTGAAGCGGGATTTTGATAGATCGAGTTAGATCCTTCGCTGTCTAGATCTGAAGTGTGTTGCTTTTAAGGTGTTTAGGTGATTTGGTGAGTGGTGATTATCTCTCACACGGATCCAAAGGAGTATATCGGATTGATGGCTTGATTTGGTGTTAAAATAGTGATTTCCATGCATTTTCATAAACTAAAGTGTAGATCTATTGTTCATGATAATTTGACATCCATTTTACTACATGTTAACCTATGCAAGTTCATTCATCAAGTTGTAGAGATATTACTCATGATTCATGCTTGTTAGATTTAGACTCTTTATTTACAAAATTGCCATTATTGTTATAATTGTTTATTTGATCATGTTTGAATGCTTGATTACTTG
The DNA here is from genome assembly GCA_030737815.1 of Allium fistulosum. Lineage (NCBI taxonomy): Eukaryota > Viridiplantae > Streptophyta > Magnoliopsida > Asparagales > Amaryllidaceae > Allium > Allium fistulosum. The sequence continues at coordinate 1,535,487,289 of CM060902.1, forward strand.
GATTAATGTTTGACTTGATTGATTGTTGTAAATTAGTTGATTGATGATTTGATTTGGACAAGTTAGTCGAAGATGATTCAAAAGCTAAGGGAAAGGCTCTTGAATTGGAAAAGCTGCTCGTGGCATATGTGGCGGATGATGAAGCTCATATGGATAAGATTTGATGATGTTGATGTTGAGATGAGGCTTTGCTATGATGAGATGAAGCGAGGCATGGTATGAGATAGCCTTGGTTTAATCCAGACGGGATCATTCCAAGCATGTTGATAACTCGGTAAAATGGTTCGAGTTGAGGATAATGGTTTGCTCGAGAGGCGATTGAGCTAGTATGGAAATAGTCGTCGAGGAGGATGACTAGAAGGCTGAGATTTCATCGTTGCTGAAGGTTCTAGCAGGCTCAAAGCAAGAGTACGTTGGGCAGATTCGATAGTCCCTAAAGACTATGATTGTAGTCGAGTACTCTGGGCAGATTCGATAGTCCTAGGCACGGGCTGCGACGACGTGCAGAGTTATGTCTAGAACCGGGGTTGCCATTAACCCTTGACGGACGGCTGAAAGAATGTGCCGGTCATTCAATTAACGGTGGTATCGAAGCAAAGTTAACAGTGATAGCCAGAGTCATGGATGTTTGGTTGTATCGTCATTCAGTCTCAAGAGCGATGTTTTCTGGGTGCTTATCTGATCTTGGTTTAGGCCTTGGGGGTTTGTACTTGGAAAACACCGACCTTGACTCGAGTGATAATTGCTTTACTTTAAATGTCTGCTTTGCTATGTTTATTTCTGCTTAGTGTGTCTGGGGGCTATCACTGTAGAAAGAGGTGGAGTGGGAGGTTTGGATTCCTATTCCTTTTTCCTTTATGCTCTTTTGGTATGTTGTTAGTTAATTACCGCTCACTAAGACTGTTGTCTGACTCAAGGCTTTATGTTTAACTCTTATTGCCTTGGGCTGTTCATCTGCTTGGGATGGGAAGACTAGGTAGCAGGTGAAAGGTGTTGTTCTTAGTTTCCGACGATGCTGATGACGAAGACGAGCTGGAGGCTTGCATATTATTTTCTTACTATATGTACTGGTTGTTCCGCTGTTTTGTATAATTATCTGAGTGTTATGTAGTGAGGCTTGATGTATTGACTATTCAGATGTTTGTACCAAACTATTATGAAGTTTAATTGAGATTCTATTCTGTAAAGCTTCACTATATATACTTTCTATTGTATTTTATCCATGCGCTGTGAGTTATACGATAGATTCTGCTGTTTTAACTTAACCCTGGCAACCGTCCATGGCTGCCTGGCACACTTTACAGCGCACTATTTCTATGTTCAAGTGCAGGGGTCATGGGCGGTCGTCACAGGTAATAGTAGGTTAGTAACACTGTTAATACACTTGTTAGTAACTCATTTATCGAAGGACAATCCACTACTAGACCTCCACTTTTTAATGGTAGTAATTACACATATTGGTCATTTAGAATGAATATTTATTTACAGTCAATTGGTTTAGACACTTGGAATATCACACATACTGAGTACATTGAACCCGAGACAAATTTTACATGATGGACTACTGACCAAAAAGCAGTTGCATAAAGTAACTCTAAGGCTATGAATATATTATTTTGTTCACTAGATAGAAATGAATTTAATAGACTATCCATATGTAAATCTGCATTTGAAATTTGGAGAACTTTGCAAGTTACACATGACGGGACAAGTAAGGTCAAACAGACCAAAATTTCCATGTTAACAAACTAGTTTCAATTATTCAAAATGAGTCCATATCCGATATGTATAGTAGATTCCATGATATAGTACACTCACTTATTGTACTGGGTAAAAGTGTTTTTGAAGAGGATCAAGCTAGAAAAATCCTCAATTCACTTACTCCTGAATGGGATCAAAAGACTCTTGCAATCGAAGAGTCTAATGACAATTGCACTCTAAAAATTGAAGTGTGAATTGGCAATTTAATTTCTTTTGAAGCACAAATGCAGGGCAGGAGAGAAAGAAAAGCAATAGAGAAGAAACTTATAGCTTTTGATGCAATGATGCATAATCTGGAGTCATACAGTGATGGAGATGAAGAAATTGCTTTCATGACAAGGAATTTCAGAAAATTTATAAAATATAGGAAGATGAATAATTTCAAAAGAAACGATAACAAAAATCTAGGAAGTCAAATTGGAAACAGAAATGACATTTGATGTTATAACTGCGATGACCCTGGTCATTTAAAATGAGACTATCTACATCCCGATAAATTGAAAACTACACCAAACACCGATTCATCTAGAAAATGGAGAAGAGTCTATACTGCAACATTAGATGATTCAAATACATCCACAAGTGATAATGAATCAGATACAGAAATTGTTAACACGTGCTTCACAGTAATACATAATTCAGATCAAAATGGTGAAATGGATCGGAAAAAGGTATGCATTTAATATATCAAAAGTTTTTTAATTTCTTGAATGAGTTTTTCTTTTTTTTGGTTGCTTCATTGGTTGTTCGAAATATTCTATAGATTAACAATAATATTAGTTGAATATTGTGTGATATATTTTAAATATAAATATTTTAATAATAAACAATAATATAAAATATATTTAAAATTATTTTTTTGAAAATTGAATAACTATAAATAGATCTATATTATAAAATAGGATATAGTAAAACAAAAATCATTTTTGAAAATTTCGACCTATATGTCGACGTACCCCACGAGCATATGTCGACATATGCGGACAGAATTTGAATTTTTATTTCAAATTCAAAATTTAAATTTCCCTCCACCTTTTCATCAACTCCCATGTTCTGAAAATTTACCTTTTGACCAGAGAACATGTCCTTTAATTCTCTATTTACTTACTCTATCTCCATCCATTCATTTCTCACTTTCATTTTCAAATTAAAAAATCATAAACTCTCTTATCTCTTCAAACTATTCTTCAATGGCATACTCAAGCAATACTAAGGCAACTATGAGGCTTTCTAAGAAAATAAAAGAATATCTTTTCAATGATCAAGAAGCCATTAGCCTATATTGAGTATTTATCTTTTAGAAAAGTCTTTCTCGGAAGATTTGTTTTTTTTGAAGATTTTCCTACTTGTGATATTTTCATCTTTGTTTGCAAAATGAAATTCTTGGTTTAACCGATGCTTCTAAAAATGATTTTATTTGTTATCCAAAATTAGTAAAGTTGTTTTATTCAAATTTAAAAGGAAAGTTTTATGATGGAAGAGAAGGAGAAGCTTGAAGTAATGTCAAAGGGACACAAATTATTTTAAATTGTGAATTATTGGGTCACATTCTTGGATGCATATCTAGTGGAATGGACCCTTCATCGTTTTAAATTGATTTTCAAAATTGTGAATTATTGGGTCACATTCTTGGATGCATATCTAGTGGAATGGACCCTTCATCGTTTTAAATTGATTTTCAAAATTGTGAAGTAATTCATGATATTTTTGAAAGTGAAGACGATTTTGAATTAAAAAACTGAAACTTGCGTCCAAAAGAAGAATTTTAAGTTTTCTTTTGCAATAAAGTATCACTCCTAGAACGGGTAATTATAATTACCCAACTCAAAAATCTTTCAAAGCCCTTTTCGGAATTTATGGTCAATACAACATAAATTTGTCTCAAGTCATTTTGGATGAACTTTTTCCTAAGAATGTTTCTAAACATGAAAACATACTATTTCATGGTGTGTATCTTACTCATATTTTCAATTATTTTGGTGTTGACCTTAAAGGAGATGAAACAATTCCTCAAAAAATATTTGACAAGGCCAACATTTCACTTATGCGTATTTCATCTTTTTTTGAGCCTTATGAAATGCTTGCGGAAAAGAAACAAAGGTTGGCTTTGGAAGAGGAGAACGAAATATGAGAAGAGGAGGAAGAAAAGGAAGGAGATGAAATGGAAGTCGAGGAGGAAGAACAAGAAGAGGAGGATGATACTTCTTTGGAAAGTATCAATATACCACCAAATCCATCCAACAAAGATCTTCTCAAAAATCAAGAGAAGATCATCCATAACCAATGGAAGCTTAAGAGATCATTTTCAAAGAGATTTACTTCAATTTCCAACAAAATGGATAAATTCTTTGGAAAGATCATCCGCAAACTTGGTGGTTCTTCTTCATCCATATCTTTTTAGTCGTTTGTTTAAACTATCCTTGTATTTGGATTTTCTAGTTTTAGTGTATGTTGAATCTCATGTATCTTTCTTTTATTTCTTGTACTCATTATTATAATCAATGAAAATTCTATTTCTCACTGTTATATATTTTCAACTATCTCTGGATAGTCAAACAAATATAATAGTATAATCCAAATAAAATAGAAAAGTAAAACAAAGTTGTTTTGAAAATTTCTGCGAATATGTCGACATACCCTAGAAATGTATGTCAACATACAATGGTAACTTTTCAAAACTTTTTAATTTTGAAAATTGAATAAACAGCAAATGTCTATTCATTTCCAATGAATTTACACCATTTTAATATCTGTTAAGACCAGAGAATTATTATTATCAACTCTCTTTCTTCTTCCTTTGCATTCCTGAACTCTAAAACTAAAATAATGGCTTTTCCTATCTAAAAAACTAACGAAAAACCTCTAATAAACTCTTGAATCATTCAACAACATTCTTACTTTCATCCTGAAAAACCAGAGGCACTTAGAATTGAGTCAAATGCAGATGATCAAGGAGCAAGAAAGGCATTTCAATGCGATTCAGTGGATGATTTCTACCTTGAAAAAAGAAGAACCAACCACCAATCCAGAGTGTACCATCAACAAAGATGATGAAGATTGGGATGTTATCAAAGCGGATTCAATCTTTGGCGGATGGGTTGAAGTTCCTCGAATGTCTATTTTAAATAAGTTTGATTGTATATAAACAATAATACTTGGTTTGGTCTTGATTTGATTGGTTTTGATTTGCGTTGGTTTGTTTATATTGTGTGTGTCATAACCTTATTGGATTGGATGAATATTTGGATTGATTATTTCATGATTTGGATTGATTATTTCATGATTATCTAATTTTACATATCACTTATTATTTTTATATAATCTTTTTCATCAACATTATTTATAATTCTTATACATAGATTAGTATTTTATTTATGAAAGTTAGAGTTAGGATTATAGTAAGATTAGGTTCTTTTTCTGTTGATGGCAAAGGAGGAGAAATATATAAAATCTTGGCATAGATAAAGAGGGAGTTTTGTAACTGAGGAGGAGTGATAATATATTTTATATACAAAGTTTTCATCATCAAAAAAGGGGAAATTGTTAGTACCTTAGGTATTGGTTTTAATGATAACAACTATAAGACATTATATAAAATATAGATACTAATGTTTTATCAAGATATATATAGTATATAGTGCAGGATATTAGATAGGTATTGATTAAGAAGACTGCGGTGTCAAGGTGCTGATATCAAGAGTAGATTCAAGATGTTGATATAAAGTTTCAAGAGTTCAAGAATGAAGATTCATGAGTATTTTCCTTCTCTACCTTCTCTTACCTTCTCTAATTTTGTTTCAAAATTGTTTTTCAAATATTCTATTTTTAAAATAATCTTTTCATTATATTTTCCAAAACGATTGTCAAATCTCTTATACTTATAAAGATATTATTTTAATGTTTTTAAGTTTATATATATATATATATTGATTTTTTGTTTGCACTTTAATAATTTATAACTATATTGATTATATATATATATATTATTTACATTATATCGAATTTTCTTATTAAATCTTTCAAAATTATTTTTATAAAGTTTATTAATTTATATTATGATTAAAATTTGTATAAACTATATTTAAATGATTCTACAAAGTATCAAATTACTTTACAAAGCAACGGATTTTCAAAATAATTTTTATAAAGTGTTTTTCAATTCTGTAAAGGATATGTCAACATATCTAATTCCTATATCTCGCTTGTCGTAAATTTCAAAATTCAAATTTTGAAAGGAAGTGTCTTTTTGTCGTACTCTTCGCGAATGGACATGACCGTTGTTTACCTATACATACCAGACTTCCAAACTAATTTTCAAAATCAATTTCTATCAAAACTTAGCCGAAATTCAACCAAAATCAAATTCAATCATTACTAGTTTGATTCTCTTTCATATACTCTCTGATTTCTCTCATCTCTCTCAAAATCAAAGTGCTATTCAAGAGTTATAGGATAAATTGTAATCAAGATCAAAGATCCGAGTCTGTAAAATCTATCAAATCATACTCTTATACTCTATGGTGTGCTTGATATCCCTGAAATCCAAGTAGGCATGATTATAGTCTATTAAAATCAATTGGGTGTTCTTAGTAGCCCGTAAATCTTATGGGTGTTCTTTTAGCTCGAAAATCATATGGCGCTATCCAAAGACCGAGATTTTGGAGTGTGTGTCTCGTAGCCTTGAAACTGAGATTGTATTTGCATTTACTAGTTGAAAAGAAATCTGTACAAGGAATTGTGCGGGACTAGATGTAGGGTAACTTCGAAAAAGTATAAAATCCTGGTGTGTTCTTTCTTTTTTACTTTTACTATATTTACTTTTACCAGTACTTTGATTCTGTGATTGTTAATTCCATCATTCCAAGTAAAACCTTAAAGAATTTGAATAATATTAATATAATCTATTAAACACTATTCACCCCCCTCTAGTATTAATTTAGCCTTAAGATCCCTATTCTGCTGACTCACATTTGGTATTAGAACATTGGTTTTCAAAGTAATCATCATCTGATTTTTGAAAAAATTTAAATGGCTGCCAACACTGGTAATAGTACCGTTAATACACTTGTAAGTAACTCATTTGTCGAAGGACAATCCAATGTTAGACCATCACTTTTTAATGGTAGTAATTACACATAATGGTCATTTAGAATGAAAATTTATTTATAGTCAATTGGTTCAGACACTTCGAATATCATACATACTAAGTACACTGAACTCGAGACAAATTTTGCACGGTGGACTGCTGACTAAAAAGTAGTTACTCAAGTAACTCTAAGGCTATGAATATATTATTTTATTCACTAGATAGAAATAAATTTAATAGAGTATCTTTGTATAAGTCTGCATTTGAAATTTGAAGAACTTAGCAAGTTACACATGAAGGGACAAGTAAGGTCAAACAGACCAAAATTTCCATGTTAACAAACCAGTTTCAATTATTCAAAATGAGTCCAAATAGTCCATATCTGATATGTATAGTAGGTTCCAAGATATAGTACACTCACTTATTGCACTGGGTAAAAGTTTTTCTAAAGAGGATCAAGTTAGAAAAATTCTCAATTCACTTACTCCTGAATCGGATCAAAAGACTCTTGCAATCGAAGAGGCTAATGACATTAGCACTCTAAAAATTGAAGAGTTAATTGGCAATTTAATGTCTTTTGAAGTACAAATGTAGGGTAAGAGAGAAAGCAAAGCAATAGAGAAGAAATCTACAACTTTTAATGCAATGACGGATAATCTGGATTCAAACAACAATGAAGATGAGAAATTTCTTTCATGATAAGGAATTTCAAAAAAAAATTAAAATATAGGAAGATGAACAATTTCAAAAGAAACGACAACAAAAATCAAAAAACGAAAGTGGAAACGGAAATGGCATTAGATGTTATAATTGCAACGACATGGTCATTTAAAACGAGACTGTTTATATCCGGATAAACTGAAAACTACACCAAACATTGATTTATCCAGAAAATGAAGAAGAGCCTATACTGCAACATTAAATGATTCAGATACATCCACAAGTGATAATGAATCAGATACAGAAATTGCTAATATGTGCTTCACTGTAATACATAATTCAAAACAAAATGGTGAAATGGATCAGAAAAAGGTACGCATTTAATATATCAAAAGTTTTTTAATTTCTTGAATGAATTTTTCTTTTCTTTGGTTGCTTTATTGGTTGTTATGAATATTCTATAGATTAATAATAACATTGGTTGAATATTGTGTGATATATTTTAAATATAGATATTTTACATATTTTAATAATAAAATAATAATATAAAATATATTTAAAATTATTTTTCTGAAAATAAAATAACTATAAATAGATCTATATAACAAAATATGATATAGTTAAACAAAAATCATTTTTGAAAATTTCAACCTATGTGTTGACATACCCCATGAGCATATGTCGACATATGCAGACGGAATTTGAATTTCCATTTCAAATTCAAAATTTGAATTTCCCTCCACCTTTTCACCAACCCTTATATTCTGAAAAGTTACCTTTTGATCAGAGAAGATGTCCTTTGATTCTCTATTTTCTTACTCTATCTCCATCCATTCATTTCTCACTTTCATTTTCAAATTCAAAAATTATAACTCTCTTATCTCTTCAAACTATTCTTCAATGGCATCCTCAAGCAATACTAAGGCAACCATGAGGCTTTCTAAGAAAATAAAAGAATATCTTTTCAATGATCAAGAAGCCATTCAAGTCTATATTGAGTATTTATCTTTTGAAAAAAGTCTTTTTTAGAAGATTTGCTATTTTTGAAGATTTTCTTACTTGTGATCTTTCCAATCTTTGTTTGCAAAATGAAATTCTTGGTTTAATTGATGCTCATCAAAATGATTTTGTTTATTATCCTAAATTAGTGAAGATGTTTTATGCAAATTTAAAAGGAAAGTTATTATGTTGGTAGAGAAGGAGAAGTTTGGAGAAGTGTCAAAGGGACACAAATTGTTTTAAATTATGAATTTTTGTCATATTCTTGGATGCAAATCTAGTGGTATGGACCTTTCATCTTTTCAATTTGATTTTCAAAACAATGAAGTAATTCATGATATTTTCGAAAGTGATGATGATTTTGAATTCAAAGACAAAAACTTGCGTCCAAATGCAAGAATTTTAAGCTTTCTTTTGCAACAAAGCATCACTCCTAAAATGGGTAATTATAATTACCCGGCTCGAAAAGTTTTCAAAGCTCTTTTCGCAATTTATGATCAACACGACATAAATTGGTCTCAAGTCATTTTGTATAAACTTTTTCCTATGAATCTTTCTAATCATGAAAACATACTATTTCATGGTATGTATCTTACTCGTGTTTTCAATTATTTTGGTTGTAACGACCCGCAAATTTATCAAATTTGATAAATTATATTTATTTTTAAAATATTCAAACATAAGATTTTTTTTTAACATGGATTAAGATGTTTTGAACAATATATAATAATAGTAATCTTATTTTGAATAAGTATTTACAAAAATATATACTTTGGAAAAATAGCGATAAAATGACCTAAAATCATTTTATCGATAAACAGCTCTATAATCGTAAAACGTCGCGCATGGAGCTCGATAAATACACTTATTTTAGTATTGAACAAGATTATGAAATAAAATTATTTTTTATTTTTGGAAATTTAATGTAATTATGACGTCATCAATGATGCCATTATATTTATAATTGATTTATGATTTTAAATTGAGATTTAATTATTTAATAATTATTTTAATTATTATAATAATTGTTTTAAAATGATAATAATTCATTTTAGTTATTATATAGTGATAGTAAATCATTTATAATAGTTTTATGAAGATATATGTTGGATTGGAAAATATAAGAAAATGGATATCGCTTTATCGGTATAATAGCAATTTTTGTAAACAATTGTTAATATTAATTTAAATGGTTTTATAATTCAAATGAGATCATTTTAATTAATTAATAATGATGGAAATATTATTTTCAAACTTTGTTTATAAATACATTTACTTTAACTAAAAAGTGAAAATGTGACCAGGAATGGTTTTCCCGATTTTCAGCGGTTTAATAAACGAAAGTCGTTTCAAGTCGTTGAGATGTTGTTTATTCTCATGTGCACATACATGTACATGTATATACATGTCACATGCACACTTAAACATATACAAACATATCAATATACATGTATACATGTATGTACATATGGCAAAATATTTTAGAAACCTTAGTTCCTTCTCACTTAAGCATACATAAGCCAACCAAAGGACATGCACATGGCCTTGTCCATGCTTGATAGAACTTTGGGCCATCCTAGGTGGTGTAGAGGGAGGTAGGGTGGTTGTGATATGATAGAGATGGTGATGTGTTTAACACACACACACACACACACACATAACATACTTACATACACATATGCAACAAATATTTAAGCAAACTTCGTATTTAAGCAAGTATAAGTCAACACAGAGGACATGAAGTGATATGAGAAGATGGTGGCGCATAGAGGAGCATGTGGCCGAGGTCATGATGATGGAGGAGGGATGACATAAGCATGATGCAAGGTGGAGGAGATATTTTCCTAACTCCTTTCTACAAATAGCGATGCATACTCTACTCATTTCATTCATCTTCTTCTTCATTTCTTAAGCTCTTCCTTCTTACTTTAATGGCCTCTCAACTAAGAAAAATTATGAAGAAAATTTTAGCAAATAATAATTAAATATATATAGTATAAATATATATACCAGAACACTTCAAAACATCACAAATCTTCTTCTTTTCCCCCGCAAACCCCATGGCAACCACCATTTCCCATCAAACCCGAGCACTAAGGGTGGATTAACCTAAAGCCGTGAGCAATATGGAGGTGAGGAGGCATAACCGTGAGCATTGGAAGGTGGTTGCAGGTGATGGCATAAGCATGAGGTGATGATGAGGGCTAGGCCATGAGCAATAAGTGAAAAGGTGAATTTTGGAAGTGGTGGATGCAAGCTTTAGGCAAAAGGAGGTTGTTTAGATGGTGTATTAGTGGAGTAAAATTTAATTAGTTGAAGTTAACAAGGGTTAAGTGAAGTGTTGTGATGATATGAGTGTTGGTTGGAAGATTTGGTTTGATTTATGATGAGTACTCAATGCTTATTAAATGATAAATAATCTCTATAACTATTTTTATGTATGATAATATGGCCATTTAATCTCTTAATGATTTGTATGAATGTTTGATAACTTGGTTGATTATACGGTTATTGATATGATTGATAACTTAGTTTGAAAATGATAAGAGAAGTGGTTAGTAATTAACCATAGTTAATTAAATGGAAATTTAATCCATAAATAATATGTGTGTGGACTTGTTTAGCCTCTTAATGAATTTAAAATATAAAAAAGTTGAAAATGAATATTATAATAATATAATATTTTGAAATGATCTAAAAATGAAAAAGGGATTTAATATGGAAAATATTGGTTTAAACGTTTGAAAATGGTTTATAAATGTTTTATAAACACTAAAATTCAATTTGGAGAAGTTTTGACGAATATTGAAAATTGAGTCAAAAATAGGCGCGTCGAGTAATGATAGTTCGTGATTTCACGCCGTAAAAGTCAAACGAATATATATAATGGAATATAGCTCGGAATTCTTCGAGATAAGAATTTTTTAAACTATTATATCCAGAGCTTTCAGACAAAGAAAGAAAATCGAGATTTCGTTTAGTAGATTTTTAAATACGAGCAAATCAAGTTTTAAATAAAATCATGCTTTGGCAGTTCGGAGGCCAAAGTAGTAAATGTTTTAAAATATATATTTTTAATTCTTTAAAAGTATGAAATAAATTCTAAAAATATTTTAAGATGTTTTAAAAGTGATTTGAGTTATAAAAAGGAATTTCCAAATTTTAACGTCCTGCTATTTTTGATCATTCAAATCGACAATAAAACCACACATGTCAGATTTGAATAATTCAAAACAACAGATTGTTAAAAAGATTTGGGGCAAATAAAATCAATCACAGAATCACAGACACAGAATATCAGAATAACTCGCAGCGGAATAAATAAACATAGTAGTTCATGAAGCTACTAGATACAAGTCTCAAAACAAATACAAAATACTAGAGTCTGAAAACAGATACAACAGGAAATCCAATTACATAGGTTCACTAATACATAAACAAAGCTGAATGGAAATAACAGAAATAGAAATAACAGATAGACAACTAAAACTCCAGCAGATCTCTAGCTCCAAAAGATGAATCCAAAGCTATGGTACTCAGGCTGACCCGAGCGTATAGCAAAACACAAAACACTGGAGTCAGGACATATATACTTATAAAATGTAAATCAACTCAAGTGAACTGCAAAGGAAATGCATCAGTAACTTAAAGGATGCTTGGGATCGCCCATCCTTTAAGGATCCGTTAAACTATCTACTATGTAGTAATATACGCTATTATAATAATGTCCAAAGTAAAGTAAACTATTAAAATAGCGTTAAGGCGTTAACCATTCCCTCCTTAACACATTTTATATATTCTCATAGTCTATACAGTATTGTAATCCCGCCCGTACTGGACGTCGTCAGAGGGCACTCCATGGGTATGGTACAAAACAAACTTGTAGAAGGCGCGCTAGGGTAGGTGACACGGCACAACTAGGCAATGCAAGGGTAGATATACCAATTACACTTCCAGACTGTTGGTAACGCATAGCCGCAACTATCGCCCAACTCGATCCACACTCCCGAATCAAAGGTGCGCACCAAATCAATCACAATGTAATAGAATGGCTAATGATGAAGTGTGTCTGATCGGAGGAGCTACCTCACTTGGCCCGTCAATTGCTCCTGTTTTAGCCACCTTATGCTAACTCACGGGAGTTAGGTCCACGTATGTATACCTTTAGGATCGTCGCCACCATCCTACTTCATTCTGGAATCTCCACCGCGTACACAGTTGTTAAAGTGGTTTTCGGTATCGATAGAGAGTATGCCCATATCTGATCCCGGTCTCTTTAACAACCAAACGTTATTATAACCCGTGGTTATTTCAATTTCAAATGGTTTATATTTCATATCAAACATATTCATTTCAAAACCTCATAAATCCAGTATCATTATTCTTTAAAATATTATTCGTTTTTCCAAAGTTGTAACACTTCCAAGTTTCATTTAATTATAACCACTTGAAACGTAAAAATTTAGAGATCATAGCACTTAAAAAATATAACCTTAGAACCATAACATTCGGAACTATAACCCTTTAGAGAATTTTGTAGCATTCTGGAAATGTCACTTTTAAGAAAACGCAGCAGTACAGAAATGTCACTGTAAGCATTCGCAGCAGTGCAAAATTTTTACTGTAAGAAATCGCGGCAGTGCAGAATTGTTACTGTAAGAATTCACAGCAGTGTAGATTTGTTACTGTATGAAATCGCAGCAGTGTAGAATTGTTACTGTAAGAATCACAGCAGTGCAGAATTGTTACTGTAAGAATTCGCAGCAGTGCAGAAATGTTACTGTAATACTTTCTACTATAATAGTTTATAAAATCAAATAATATATATATATATAGTTTTTATCATAGGCATTATATCATTCCTATTATATTACTCTAATTTTAGCTATTTGGTCATTAAAGAAACCACACCTTTAGTTAAATAACTTTGTTACTATAATGTCAAAATTTAAAGCCGAAATCCTTATGCTAAGTTAAAAGTACGTTATTAACTTACACTTTATTTTCTTTTCAGTAAATAACATTTATCATTTTTATTACCCAAGTTATACCATTTACATTAGTTAAAACTTACATGTCAAATGTACGTTTTAACTTACATTTTTTCCAAAAAAAAACATTTATCATTTTAATCACTATTACATGAATTAAAACTTACAATTTATAGGTTAGAATAAAATACCATTATTAAGTCAAATCGGATTATTAAATTTCAATTAACCTTCATTCTGTAAATTAGATTCCAAAATTTACATTTCCAACTATTTATTTCTTATAAAAATTTTAACTCATGTAAACAAATTCACAGAAATTATTACATTAAATTTTAGTTGAGATTCATATATAGAAATCCAAAATACTTAATAATTTTTTAAAAATTCATTTTAAATCACCCACGGAATCTGTATAAAATTCTCTACCCTAGGGTCAAGTAAATACGGACATATATCATTTCAATCCGCAATTTATTAATTTTACGGGTTTTATATCATTTCAAACCCGCAATCCCAACTCAAATAAAATTGCCCAGGCCTATCATTTCAGCCCATAACAATTTTCCTTAATCCAAAAATCATTCGGGTATGTATCATTTCAACCCATAGTGAAGGAACTTGCAGTGTGAGAACAGAATATGAAATAAACAGAACAATAAATAACATAACATGGCATATGATCACAACAGGTTTAATATCATAGGAAATAACATAATAAAACATAGGTGAAATTTCTAACTTGCATATACATATCCATACAATTCAATTGACGCCAATTCACCAAAATATAAGTATGTTGTCAAGAGTGATTACTTATCTTCTCTGGTTAGAGAAGTGATTCTAAACACAACACAACGACTACAACAAGCACGACAATTACGGACAAGCTTGAGTGGGAGGAGAATCCAAATCCAAAGCTTTGAAAAATAAAATAAATTTCATATGTAAACAAATAATTCGCATAGAAAAATAAAAGTAGAAAAATTATATATTTATAAACATGTGAAGAGGGCTTGTCTAGGGGACACATAGGTTTGGTCTAGGGTTTGTTTGGGTTCGGTCTATGCTAGATTTGGGTGGGGTTTGGTTCGGCTAAGGCTAGGGTTAGGGTTTGGGTTTTTTCTAGGCTAGGGTTTGGTTGTGGAGAAGGTGGTCACGGCCAAGGCGAAGCAAGGGGAAGGGTGAGGTGATAGTTCGGCTACAGGGTTTGTGGTGGGAAGAAGAGGAGTGGAGGCCGAAATTTGTTGAAGAGGAAGGGAAAAAAAGGAAGGAGGAGAAGTGGTTTTGGCTAGGGTTTGTTTTTGTTGTTGGAGGAAGAGGAGATGGGTGTGGTGATGAGCATGGCCGAAATTTGAGGAAGGAGAAATTTTAGAGGAGAAGTCTAGGGTTTTGAGGAGGAAGAGGAAGAAGAAAAACTTACATTAATTCTTTCTACGGAGGCACAAATGAAAATAAAGAGTCTAGCAAAACCCTAGGATATTATATAGTCATCTCAATCATGTGGCTTCTCATCTACTAAAGAAATTCCTAGCCCAATAGTACAAGCCCAAAATCAAAATGTAAATAAGATAAATGTTATAGGAAAATAATTACGTGTAATACGCCAAAATTTGTAAATTTTGAGAAGTAGAAATCAAAATTTTACAAAACGAAAAACAAAGAAAATGTTAGAATTAAATACATCTTCATAAAAAAAGTAAAAGTTCAAAATTTAAAATTTTCACAGAAAGTCAAACTTTGACCAAAGTTGACCAAAATTTGCATTTTAAGAAAAATCTTTATTTTATTAAATTTGGAAGAACATTTCACATCAAATCCCATAATATTACGTTAAATTTCCAAATTTATCAAATTTTAAAATAATTACATTCAAAGTTTCAAATGAATTTTCATTTAAAATATTTTCAAAATTTGCGGGTTGTTACACAAATGATAGAAAAGTCATTTTGATCAATACAGCTTAAAAAGCACCATTCGCAGCACTTTTTACAGCACTTTTCTATAACTTTTGAAATATAGTTCCAAACGCAACAATTCTTTTCCAAATCTTTTATCAATGTTTTAAAAATAATAATTAAGTATTTTAATAATGATTTGGAAGTTTTATAATTTATTTAAAAAGATTTAAATAAGTGATTTAAATAAAAGCTGTTAAAAAAATCAAGTGATTTAATCTTGGCTCTAAAGCCGACTAGTAGACTGGATTTTTCTATTCGTGAGATCCGGGTGAGGTGCATAAACTAAGGAGATGTTCAGGAGCAACCAATGCTCTGGCTCACCTGGCCTCTCTTGGGCGAGGGATAGATAAGGTCAAAATGTCGGAAATGAGTTAAATATAAAAGATTAAATTTTCCAAATTTGGACGACTTGGATTGCATGGAGATAATCTTCTTACACTTGGTGTTAAATTCCGAGGAGGGAACCCGTACTATCCGTATGAATTTAAAAGGTGATTTCACCGCTATTCGACGGATAGTAATGGTTGAATACAGATAATGATATTGAGTAGAATTAGTATAATTTCTATGATCCTCTTTACTCGATAATGTTTCCACTATGAAATTTAAATAAATGATTTGGAAGTATTTTAATTCCTATACTTAAAATTAATTGTTTTGGGTTTACAATAAACTATGTCTTAAATAACATTGTTTTTGATCCGTTTTAAAAGTTACGATGGAAATCTTTGTAAAGATTTAAATAAATGATTTGGAAATATTTTCCTTAGTAAATGATGAACTAAATTGGAATTATTCCAAGATACAAAAGGGTTTAATTAACCAAATGATTTGATAAATGAGGCTTAATGATACCATAAACTGTTAAGAAGACAAATGGATTAATTTAAAATAATATGTCTCTCCGAGATATTTATGAATAAATAAAAAGATAAATTAAATTGAATGATGATTGATAATCACATATGAACTTAACATCTTTTTAATCGGTGATTGGTTCAGAGGAACCAGGGTCGGATTTGGGTAACTCCTATCCAAAAACCACTTCGAACCAGTCTATACGTTCAGAAGTGAAGACATGTTGAAGATGATGATTGTTGAAGACCGGTGATCTTCAGAATGTAGGGATTGCTATCACGAGTCCCAGGGGTTTACTCCATATTATATTTATATGTTATATGGCAGTGGTGTCTACATTCTGAAATCTTCATTGTATTAAAGACCGAAGATCTTCATAACAAAAAGACTGCTTGTTGATATTCTCTGGGTCGCTCCCAGTATAGAGATATTTATTATAGCAGTGGTCCTATCGTGTTTTAAAATCTTCGTAATGCAAGGACTATTCGCTACTAATCCTAGGATGTGGTTGGAGGAGTGCCTTCGGTTTCGTTCAGTCCTAGAATGAACTTGTATCGACGAATGTCTGACATTGCATTTCTAAGATCACAATGTTGACTTTTACAAACGTACATCTGTTTGGTGGTGGAGAAGGCAACTTCTCTTAGCTTAACACCCGTCTCTAGACGTACGATCTCAGAGGTTGTATATTCGTGAAAGTCAATAGTGATTGAAGGAATGACAATGTGGCATTCTAAGTGGAACCTATGATGATCAAAGCATTGCTTTGTGGAGCGTAGCCTCATGAGCCTCACATCCTATGAATGGTATGGGATACTATGTGGTCTGAAGGACATATTTCGGGCTATTATTGGGGGAAGATGTCCCTGTAGGCACTTGTTGCCATATTGTATGAATGGACATATATTGGAGGCTGACAGAGATCGTGTAAAGCCTAGCCGAGTAATACTCTGTTCCATAGTAGTATAACAGCGTAGTTCGGAGACTGGCATAGATCGTGTAAAGCCATGCGGAAACTATGTGTTATACGTGGGTTTTCAAGTCTGAATGGTGACTAGTTCCCTATCATGTTGGAAATGCAATTCCAATACGTTGCCTTTACGCTTTTGATTGTAGAACCTACTTTTAACAGTAGCCAGTAAGCCATCAAATTTAATCAATGTAACAATTTGGCTATTTTAATGATATTTGAAAAGTGTTTTCAAAGGAATTTCATTAGAAATAATATCAAATATTTTGGTATAAAAGTGTTTGGTTATCATAAGGTAAAAACCCGTCCGTATTTATGTGTGGTCGTGGTCTTATGAGATACCCTTCTTTTCAAAGGTTTTTAACTGGCATCAATTTATAAATTGAATATCTCACGCTGGTTTATCAAGCCTGATCCGAGTAGTTTTAGGTTTAGTTGAAGATGCTTGGAGTTTCCAGAAGAGAGCTAGAGATCTTCATCTACGTATGGACGTATTCTATTATCCGTTGCATCTATCTTTTGCCGAAAATGACTAAAACCAAAGAGCGGGTAAGGGAGGCGCACCCTCCTAGTCATTTGTTGAAAAAATTCCCTTTCCTTACTTAATTCAAATCTTTGAATTGTGTTTCGTAATTTGCATGGAGAAGTGCTTGAAGCTCTTCTCGATGTCTAATTATATTTGTCCATTCTATAAGTTTGGATTTTGTTGTTATCTATGTACATCCTCTCTTGTTTAGATTGTTGTTCTGATTGTTTCCCATTTCATTATATATGGATTTTGTTCTTGTGGGGGAAACGCGTTCCACATTTAATGGCATGGTCCCATAGAAATTATTAAATTTTAGCCCTATTACTTGAGTTTTCTCACGTTGGTTTTCCAGACTGACCCGGATGTTATTTTATTATAATGCTCGGATCAGACCGAGTTTTTGTCAGGTTGGCTTTGGTGATATGGAGTAACTGGAGAAGAGCTGGATGTTCACCTGTCGTAGTGTTTTATTTTCCACTGTATTATATTGGATGCCTATCAGCAATTGTAAGGTCGGAAGTTTATAACTGTCCAGCTGATATGGTTGTTTTTTACTCCGATGTACTCTGTATTTTGGAGTGACATTTTTTATCATCTTTGTTATTTTATATGTTGTCAATTCCACTGTGAGATTCTAATTTCCTTGTTCTCTGTTCTTTTCATTTTGTTTTACCCTAACGATCTACCTTTCCGTCGATTGGATGTTCGGCATTTGAATACCGTGGATGTATTCGGTGTCGACTTTCGATGGTCGAAAAAGCGGATCGATACAGTTTGGTATCAGAGCTGATGGTTAAGCGAGAACCTTGACTTTGGTGGGGTTTGGCTCATTAAAGATCTAGTAGGTAACACCCTAGAATGAGTTTGAGAATATTATATATACGAGAGCGTATTTGTTATTGTTATAAAAACATATTGTGTTAATTGGCCTATTAAGTTGTTTATGAATTCTGGTCGAGACATGAGATGCCACGTCGTCGATAGGGATTTCTAAACACTTGAACAAGGCAAATGGACACGATATTGATTTTTTAAAATTTAGTAAATGAAATATTTTGCCAAGGATTATATTATATATATAAAGAAATAATTTTCAAAATTATGTAGGTATAGAGTGTGTTTGTTTGTTTGAATGCGATAATATTTATTTACTGTCACTATTGTTTTATCAGTCTTGGTTAATAATTAGGAGTGTTGATTACCATTTATTGATTTCTGATTAATTGTGTTTAGCTTATTTATAAGCATTTACTGTTTGAATTAATAAACTAACCCTTTGTGAATTAAGTTTCACAATTTGACTACAAGGTGTTTAGAGAAATAGTTAAGTTAAAAGCAAACTTTTAAATCAAAGGTTGTTTAAAATAATTGAAATGGTAGGATAAGACATTTAGAGAATGGATAATTGAGAAAATTTTATTATAATATAGGAGAATTATTAATATGAAATGATTTTATATAAAGGTAATTTTATATAAATTTGATTTATAAAATATGTTTTAAAATGGATTTTTGAATTTAAATCCTGGAGTTCTTTGAAAAAATTTCAAAAGTTATTGAAAGACAATAATAAGAGTATTATTTAGAAGTATTTCTAAATATAAATATTTTGGAAGAGAAATTTTAAGTGGAATGCATTTTCTTTAGGGTAATTCGAAGGATATCGTATCGATTAGTTTTGTGATGAAAATAACAATCTCTGTTCTTTCTAAGTGATGATCGAATGTTTGCTTAGGCGAACTTTGTAGTATACTTAGTAAATTATTCTCTTTCTCATTGTATGATTGAAATGAGTTCAAATCCGGGCGAACCTAAAGTGAGTTTTAGTAAATAAATTATATGAAGTTATTTCATTAAAAAAAATAAGTAGTATGATTTCATAAAGAATTTTTGAAAAATAAAAACTGGGTATTTAATTCTTAAAGTTTCCTTGAAGGAAATTTATTTAAAATAAAAAGATGTTTTGATAAATAATTTGATAAATAATAAATTTAAACTCTTGGATAGAAAAGGGATAATTTAACTCAAGTTTTGAATGTGTTAAATTAGATAGAGAGGTTTTGGTAAATTTATTTTATTAAAACCATAATTTTTGTTAATCATATAAGATGTATAAAATATTTGGTGATATTGGACCAACCTGCAAACCTCTTTCTTTAGAACACTCTAAGGTAAATGGGTCGAAGGGTTAACTCTGTTTAAAGACCCGTATTTTGTTTGGGCCTCCATCTGAATTTGAAAATAAAAATAAATAATAAATTGATTAATTAAATTTAACATTTTGTATATACTCTTAGGATCTAGAAGGGTATTATACAGATAAATAAAGTGGAGTAAGTTTCTATTTGATGTTTTATAAAGAAATGACTTTATAAAACATTTATAAACTTATGTGAAAATTTCGAAGTAATTCATAAAATAATTTTAGTGTTGAATAAAATACTAGATGGAAAATATGAGTGATTTATAAAGAGATTGGTATAATTAAAAAACTAATCGAATTAAGAACGTAAGTTATATGTAGATCATTCTATTTACATGGTTCTCGATCTAGGGTTCGAATACATAGCTTCGGGGTGAATCACACCAATCTGAAAAAGGATTTCTCACTTGATTCTTGGCAGTGAACACTTGATTCAGAATCTCGATATGATACTGAAGTTATCTATTATAGTTTATGGCTATGCAAGGAGAATGGAAGTTTCTAATCGAGGAACCTGATCGGAGTCTGCTCTAGAGAGGTTGAGTGAGAAAATACTAGTTCGAAAGTAGAAGTTTCTACAGCCGAGCAAGTGATCAGATCAAATATAGCATACAAATGATTTATGTATATTATACGGGCTTGAGTATAATTGTATACTTCATATGTGACTTATGAAAATTTGTGAACTTAAGAAAATCCTAGATCTTGTTTGACAAGTTACTTAACATTTTAATGGTGTTAAATGTTAGTTTATTCCTATACAGAATTTGATTTGATCTGATTTGATTGGTTATGTGATTTTATATATCATTATTTATAATGTTTGAATTTACAAATAAAGGTTTTTGGATTGTTGTTTATTTGGACTAAATCCTGGTGCTTTTGAAAAAGTGATTTCAAACGAATTTGTGGAAAGAAATAATAAAAATATTGTTTTGAAAAATATTGATGAGGAGTTAATGTTTCAAATGTTTGAAAATAATATTTTTGAAATGGTTTTTCAAATATTTTTGGTTATGCCTAAAGTTGGGCAAAAAGCGAGTTTTCCAATTTAAGGACTCGCCAGGTACCTCTAGTTATTGTTTAGAAGGAACCAGAATACAACTGGATACTCCATGTTATTTGGTTCTAGAGTTATACCATGCATCGGTAGGAGAAGCCCCTCTTTATCATAATTGATTTTGATTTAAATTCTCTTTGAAGAAAATTTGAAAATATATTTTGAATATAAAACCCGGGCATTTAGTCCTTAAATTATCCGTTGGAAAAAAATTGGATGCATATTATTTTGTTTCAGATTATCCTTTGTAATTTGGTTGCATATGCTTCTTGAGTTGCTTTTGGAGTTGCATGTAGATTTATACCAAGTTAGTTTTTGCAGGTAGAGTTGCATCATTATTATTTGTTGCATCATGTTTCTCTTTTATCAGCCCGACTCTCTTTTGGATTGTGTAAGTACAAGTAAACAAAAGATTGCTAGTTGATTCTTATGCACCAGCATTTGCATCAAGAAAATAAGTTTCTTGCAAAAAAAATTAAAATAATTTAAAGCAAAACGGTACGTAGTAAATTTAAATATTGAAATTGGTTGATGATTTTATGCCCAGATATAGGAGCCACTTGGCTTTTGTTTTCTTTTGATTAGTTTGGACTTGTAGTGGCAATTTATAGGTTTCCCAAATGAGCCGTGCAAAGGAGACGTTGCCGAAATTTTCCATAATTTAAGGAACTTAAAGAATTTAATAACTCATTTTAATTAATAGTTTTAAACTTAAGGGTTTGGAGTTATTTTCTTCCTTGGGAATTTCGGGGGCGAAATTCAATTAAAGGGGGAGAGAATGTAACAACCTAGAATTTTGGTCATTGAATTTTAAATATTTAGTTAATTTTAAATATTTAATTAATTGGGTTTTGGAATTTAACTCCTTTTAATTAATAAATATTGGTCAGACCAATTTGTAAATTTAATTAAAAAAATAAAAAGGTCGGATAAATATCGATTTTTGGATTGAAATAATAAAACAATATTTAAAATGTGCAAAAATAGCATTCTGAAGCACTATCTTGGATTTTGACGAAACTAGTACCATCGAGACTGGAATGATAAGAAGTTGTACGCCAATAGTTTCGTGGCGATTAGAAATACTGTGTGATCGAACGAGCTTAGAACACGTAACGATTAATTTAGAAAATTAAAATATTATAATTTGGTTTAAAAAGGTAACTTCTGTATAAGATAGAATTAGCTCTCGAAAATAGTTCCATTAAGTTCAGAATAGAGGTATTTAGCTCAGAATGCCAGTCAGCACGTCTCGATTGGAGTTCGTAAATTTTCTGGCGTGAATAGTACTGATTAGAGAATCCAATATAAGGACCCATACCCTTCATTTTTGCCCAAATCCTAATTTTATAACCCTGGCTGCCATTTAAACCGTCCTCTAAATCAACGGCCGTGGATGATGTGCGAGATGCATCCGTTTTCTGGCGATGGTGTCAACATGGAAGATGACCGCGGGGACGAGACGAGCTCGATGGACAGTCGGATTGAGGTCGTTCGTAGAGTGGCGACCAGAATTTGGCATTGAACGGTGCTGGGTTTTTTCGTTCGTTCTCGACAGCGGCAGCACGGTAGGGGTCGAGGCCGGTTCCAGTGGGTTCATTGGGGCCGAGGCTTTCTTCTGGTGGAGTGCGGCGATGGATGGTGGCCTACGGCGGCGGGGCTAGGCAGTTAATTTGAGTCATGTTTTGGGGGCCTAGGGTGCTCGAGTTCGAGTATTGAGCGACCGTGATTTGTTAATTAGTGTAATTATAGGATTATCCATGTAATTAGTAAATAAATCTTATTATTTAATTCGTCAGTCTTATAAATGCAATAACTGGATCATACTAGGTCCAAATCGAACGCGGCGAGTTGCATTGTACTCGTATCGTCATTAACTACGTGATGGAATTGAATTGGATGGATTTTGAGCTTATAGAATTTTGTACAAAAATCGAACGTCCATTCGGTTTTAGTTCAGAATGGAACGCCTCGGCGATAACTGAATTTCGGTGAGTTAAACTCACCCCTTTTGCTTATCCAGTACATCATATAGTAGATAATAATTATTTATTGCCTGCTTGGATGTTAGTTTATATTGTTATTTGATTGATTTTTTGAATTGGATTCCCATTTTAGAAATTCATATAACTATATAATATTGTTTGTTCCTGCCTAGTAGTGGGTGGCATAAATAACTATTTTGTTGCAGGAGACAAAAAGAAGAAGTCAGAGTGTTATAGTAGCGAACAGGCCACTATGAAACACTTCGAAAAGTAAACATACATATGCATGATTTACAGGTGACCTTTGTAGAGAGACCCAAAGGGGGTTCTTTCCATTATTTATTTATTTACTGTTATCTGCATCTCATTTACATTCTTTTATTGCTTATATTGATGTTTAAGTTAAAATAATTAGGACAATCTATTTGAATAGTTGAAGTGTCGTTATAACGATTTTTCGCTATATCGTCATCTATTGAATATCATCTCCCTGAACCTTTGTGTGTTGAACTTGAGCTTGTATTTCACAAAATCGATGTTTAAAATTCATTAATCATTTTGATTAATGATATTAGAATTTAACCCATCATTTTATTTAATGATGTTTGAATTTAATTAATCATTTTAATTAGTGATATTTGAGTTTAATTAATCATTGTAATTAACGATGTCTTAAATTTAGTTAATCATTTTAAATAATGATGATTGAAACTAATTAATCATTTTTCTTGATGATATTTGGATTTAATTATAAATTTTAATTAATGATGGTTTAAAATTAAGTTAATCATTTCAATTAGTGTTTGAAAAGTTAATTAACTGATTTAATAAAAGAGTTTAAAGTAAATCAACTGATTTAGTAAAAATGTTTAAAGTTAATTAATTGAAATTAATTTAAAAAAATTAAAGTTAATTAATTAATTTGACAAAAGTGTTTAAAGATAATTGATTAATTTATTAAAAAGATTATAAAGTTGTATATAAATTATCCTTTGAGACAAATTAACATTGTTGAAATTTATAAAGGTATTTAAATTGATTTATTATCCTTTGGTATAATAGGTGTTGTTTTAAATTTATAAATGCTGGTTTGTAAATGAGAAAATATTTTAATAGGAATTGTTTAGAAATAAAACTAAATGTAAATAGTTTTGAGATTATAGTAAACAATGTTTGAATGAAATTTGTTTTTAACACTTGTTTTAATACACTTAACATTATAATTTGTTTTAAAAAAAAGAATAATTCAAAGAGTGTTTTAAGTGTATTTTACAAATATCTAATAAGTGAAAATCAAGCCCAAGTGTAGATCAAATGTTGTAAGAATTTGATTCATTTATGGTAACCGTATGCGATTTATACACAAATCACTTTGTTATTCCCGATAGTTGATTTACCGATTATTGATTTTGATTCTGCTATATTATTTGTATTTTGTCACTCTAAGACGATGTGTTGCCCTATTTGAGCTTTGTTATCCTCTGTGGAAATGACTAAAACCAAAGAGCAGGTAAAGGGGATGTACCCTCCTAATCATTGTTGTGCTTTGTCATTCTAAGACAATTTATTGCTCATTTTGAGCATTGGCATCCAACACCATGGAAACTAAAACCAAAGAGCGAGTAGGAGCCAATCCAAATGGGTTGCACTCATTAGGGTATATTCACATTCATCTAGAGAAGTTGATAGCATGCATGAGTTGATGTGAGTATATTCGGATGCATGTGGATTTAACGGGGTCCAGCTTGGAAGTTCACGAGAGTGTTGCGTGTTTGGCATGGACTCTCAAGTATATTTTATCTAGAGGTATAATTTCGGTGTAAAGGGGAGCACCCTCCTATTTATGTTAGATAAATTCATTTCCCTTGTTTCTATCTTGAACCATAGAATTGATCTTTTCATCTTTTGCGTTACGTCAATCCAAGACAATTTGTACTCATCCGGCTGTTCTTATCCTTTGTCGGAAATGGCTAAAACCA
Organism: Allium fistulosum; assembly: GCA_030737815.1. Lineage (NCBI taxonomy): Eukaryota > Viridiplantae > Streptophyta > Magnoliopsida > Asparagales > Amaryllidaceae > Allium > Allium fistulosum. The sequence continues at coordinate 1,535,512,331 of CM060902.1, forward strand.
GAGAGTGGGTAAGGTGGTCGCACCCTCGTAGTCATTTGTTAAAAATTTCCCTTTCCTTGTTTAATTCAAATCTTGGATTTGTGTTTCATAATTTGCATTGAGAAGTGTCTGAAGCTCTTTTCGATGTCTAATTATATTTGTCCATTCTATAAGTTTGGATTTTGTTGTTATCTATGTACATCCTCTCTTGTTTTGATTGTTGTTCTGATTGTTTCCCATTTCGTTATATATGGATGTTGTTCTTGTGGAGGGAAAACCCGTTCTGCGTTTAGCGGCATGGTCCCACATAAATTATTAAATTTTTGCCATATTACTTGAGTTTTATCACGCTGGTTTTCCAGTCTATCCTGGGTGTTATTTTATTATAATGCTTGGGTCAGACCGAGTTTTTCCCAGTTGCCTTTGTTGATATGGAGTAATAAGAGAAGAGCTGGATGTTCACCTATCATAGTGTTTTATTTTCCATTGTATTATATTGGATACCTGTCAGCAATTGTAAGGACGGAATTTTATAACTGTCCAACTTATAAGGTTGTTTTTAACTCTACTGTACTCTGTATTTTGGAGTGACAGTTTTTACCATCTTTGTTATTATATGTTGTCGATTCCGTTGTGAGATTCTGATTTTCCTGTTCTCTATTCTTTTCTTTTTGTTTTACTCTAACAATCTGCCTTTCCATTTATTGGATGTTCAACATTTGAACACCGTGGATGTATTCGTTGTCGACTTTCGATGGAAAGGCGGGTCGTTGTACTCATGGTTTATTTGATTAAAATTCATGTGGATTATCCATCACATATGTCTCATTTGTCTAAAATTATGTGGACTATCCATCACACATATCATAGTTTTCCAAGGATGGCTATGAACTCATCATGAGCCATATAGAGACTATCCACCTCAGGTATTATGTGGACTATCCATCACACATCTCATAGTTTTCCTAGGATGACCATGGACCTATCAAATTATAATTAGAATATAACATTATTCACCCAAGTGCCAACTTATGTCTATTGTTATCCCCAATTAGGTTGTTGAACCCTTAAACTTATCGCATCTCGTAAACATTAAACATTAGTATTCCCAATGATGTTGTTGAACTCATAAAACATATGGCTTGTCAAGCCGTCGATATAGCAATTCAAAATAGAAAGCTTATAACATTCATGTCGTTAAAAATGACATCGAACCTTTATCCGAGATTCGAAAACAAAATTCTGATTTTATAAATTATAAGGCTAAGCTACCGAAATCATAATGTTATCAACTTTTTTAAAACATAGGCTATCTCGTCTTTAAAATATACTTTTAGTTTGCAAAAGAAAATAAGGCTTCTCGGCCTAAAAAGTATCAATTTCGAAATAAAAGAGTTACAGCATCAAAGACGCATAACATGGTTGCCAAAAACAAAGGAAAACATGTGATGTCGGAGCCGACAAGCTACGGCATCAATTACTCAAGTCGAAATTAATTTCTTACAACATCAATACTTTAAAGACTATGATGTCGCAAATATGTACTTCTATTATGCCGCAAAACATAGGGTATCTGCAATGGAAATTCACGACATTTACACTTTAAATACTTCGATATCAAAATCATGGGTTTTTGAAACTATAGGTGACAAGAGATTTCAAATAAAACAATTCAAAATCCTTGGTGTTGGACCTCTTCCATCATGCGATATCATATTCCTCCAGTGTTTGATGTCGGACATCTGTGCAAATAAGGATGCCACATTTCGTAAGCCCGGTATCGCCTATAACAATTTAATAGTTATTACCGATATCGTTCTTTATGAATCTCGAGGGAGGGGAATATCAGATGAGGAAGAATGGATAGAGTAATTAAACAATGACACTTCTTTAATTTTTATAAAAACTGTTTTATTTCCTTTTAAGCCAACTTCTTTTTAACTACTCTTATCTCTTGTCAAAATATGATTGGTTAACACAACAAAATTTCATTTTTATTTCAGGTTTTGCTGGAAGTATGTTTCGCCTTCACAAAAACATTAGCAAACTAAATTAATTAAAATTAATTTAAATGCTTTTCTAGCATAATAAATCCATAGAAAATCGTAACTACTTGGAAAAATTCCCCGAAAATCGGAATTTATATATTCTTTCTCCTATAAAAATTTAGGGACCAAAATAATTATTTAATTATTTTTAATAATTAAAACTCGAAATAAACACTATTTCCTCCTTAGGAAATTCATAAAATATTCATATTAACTTGAAAAATTATGAAATTAAAAACCCATCTCTAGAATAATATCTTACACAACATACCAGAAAATCATATTAGTTAGAGATCAAAAACTTAGATTTACCTTTTAAACGTACCATAATAATCCCATAAAATTTCCATAAATTATTATTCTATCCAAACAATGATCAGACATCCTTATCATGTCAATAAAATTGTTTGAATCAAAAATGGCATAAACACCCAATAGATCTAGCATAGAATAAAAAGTGAAGAAAAGTAAATTAAAAAGCGCAAGAAAAGAACACATAGCGTTTTATAGTGGTTCGACTAATCTGGGCCTATGTCCACTTAGTGATTTTATTGCTTTGATTGCTAACTTGCATGTACAAGTTCCTATGGATCGGTATAAATCAGCGAGTGATTACAAGAAAATATAGTTAGGGATGCAAGGAAGCAAAAAGATCCTAAAAAATGAGCCTCTGCCCTCCTATTTATAGCTGTATGTTGCCTGAAAACTCGCCCCCATGTTCTCCACATCGTTTTCCACACCCGAACTAATTCTTCTAAGAAAAATGAGGGATACTTCATCAGTATCCATGGATAGGTACCGATCCCTAAGATTGCCAAATGGATTACTCTAAACTCTTTGTCTAGGCTCGATTCATGATTAGCTTCATGATTCTAAACTTGTTTGCACCATTATTAGCTTATTTCTAAGTCTAAATGATGGATTGGTGGAAAAATGGAGTTGCTGATTTTAGGTGCTCGAGAAGATTGATAGAGGATTGCATGGAATCGATGCAATGGAACTTGAAATAGACTTCTAGCATCAAGAATGGTGGATTGGAGGAGATTGGGCCAAAATCGATGAAGTATCGTGGATCGGTATCGATCCACTACTTAGTGGATCTTGGTTTGTTAGCTCTTATGGTGGTTTTGCACTCTCCTCTATCTTTGTTAACTTGAACTAACTTAGAGTCCGACCTGAGAAATTTGAGTGTTTACTTGGGGCTCGACCTGAAGATTTTATTAGATTTTTATGTTTTGAGTTTTCCTTCGCTTGCTTGGAGTCAGACCCAAGTCTTTTATGTGTCCTGCTCGAGACTTCTATGTGTCCGACTCGAGTTTGCTTGCTTGGAGTCAGACCCGAAACTTCTGTGTGTCCGACCCGAGTCTTCATTGATCGATACCAATCCATTACTAAGGGATCGGTATCGAACCAACTTTTGGTCACGCTTGGGGTTTCTACATGGATTGCTTCAGGTCGTGCTTTGAATTTTTCCAAGGTTATCCTACTTCGAGTCTGACCTGAGGATTTTGTGTGTTTGTTCCGAGTCGGTTATTCCCAAAACTTGAACTTCCAAATTTTCAACTTTTTTCGCTCATTTTTATATATTTATTTTTTTTTGCCTTTTTATGATATTCTCAAAGTCCTTGGGTCATTTCTCCATCGTTCTCTCCTCCGATTCGATCGTTTAAGTCTGTTTGAAGACCATGGAAAATTTTCCATAACACTTGCCCCCCAAAGCACGCCTTGCGAATGGAAGATGTGGTTTGCTCAAGGACAAATATCAAAGACAATGAGCCATAAGTAGTTGAATTTTCTAACTATTAACCGGTCAAACTATGGAAAATCATCCTGTTCCTTCAGATTCACCTATAAATCAAAGGTCATTCTAGACCATGATAGTAACAAACTTGATTCCTTGCTTGAGTGTTAGTCGTAGACAATAATTCTGTGTTCCTCCAGAATAGGTAAGCCGTGAGCCACATCATGAATCATGATCATCCCATATTCATCTAGGAGTTACCAGTCTCGTGTTAAAGCAATTACTCAATTTGATAATTACTAATGAATCGTTTTAAGGTCAAATGGCGTTCGAAGCCAAAGTTTAAATCTCGGTCTCCAGGACATGCATTCAATGACCGATTCAATTCCTGATTGCTTTGCATCGTTAGTTGAAAGTTCGATCTCTTTGGATCGTTAAATTAATGTGTATCCATTCAGGGCCGATAGTTAAATCCACGATCTCTTTGGATTCTTAATTGAATCTGTAGCCATTCAGGGCTGATAATTAAATCCATGGTCTCTTTGGACCATTTCTCAAATCAATAGTCGTTCGAGGCCAATAATTAAATGCATGGTCTCTCCGAACTATTAATAAAATCCACAGTCGTTCGGGGTCGATAATTGAATCCATGGTCTCTTCAGACCGTTAATCAAATCCATGGTCTTTAAGGGCCGATAATAAAATCTATGGTCTCTTCGGACCCTTGCTGAGCCCACTCCCCTTGCTCTCTAGTGAGCGGACTCAACTATAAGCAAGCCCATCCGCTCATGCTCCGGCAATGTGACTTACTTCTTGCACTCTGGTAGGGACTTAGAGCGATCAATATCGTACAAGTCCGTTCACTTGCTTTTTGGCAAGGAAACTTGTACCTTGTGGTCATCACCTCGTCTCTCTAGTCGGTACTATCATGATCAATATCGGTCATCACGTTCACGTGGATTTCAATAATCAAGGATTATCTAATGGAATCAAATACAACCATTAAAAACATAAAGTCAAACATCTTGATAGCCACCCCACCTGATGTTATAGCAAAGCGTCCAAATTAGAGCGTGCTTTGGGACCGATCGAGATTTCATACATGAATGAGTGGCTCAACTGTAATATTGCATTGTTTATTGAAAGTAAAGATAGAATGTGAGAACCGAACCTGATTCCCTCCCATCCCAATCAAAAGATGATTATCCTCGACCTTGATCCAAGGCCGTTTCCATTCACTATGGATGATTTCTGCTCTTGTTCCACCACCACAGCTTGGCTTTTCACATACTGCTGTAATTGGTTGTTTCTGACCTGTTCCTTGATTAGATCGCGCAAGTGTTGGCGGTCATTTGTGTAATATCCATCCAGTTCATGGAATAGGAAATATTTTACGGACGTCCTTTCATGGTCCATGGGCTCTCCCCTTGATAGTTTTCAATAAGGGATATGTCCCCTAGTATCAAGGTAAATTCATTCTGGGTTCTCGTTCAAATCTGTGTAAAAGGAGAATTTCGGTTCCTTTCTTTGTCGCCTTAACCCTTCAAAGCCGTTATCCATCTTTCGTTTTCCTTTGCCTTTGCTAGATCCGTCTCCGAGCGGTCCTTTACCATCCAAAACATTAATTCTTCCTTATCGGCTTCAGCATCCTCCCGACACAGATATATTTTAGCCTTATAATAAAATTCGGGGAGGTCCATCGGTGGATCCCGCTCCAAGGCGGCCTTGAAATCCGTCTTATCTGCTACCCCTGAAATTGCCGCCATCAAAATCACTGATGAATCTGGCCTATCAATCGTGGTAGCACTGCATTAAATCTTGTTAAAAAACCCATTAGTGTCTCTCCGGCCCTCTACCTCACACTGAACAGTGTCACTATATTTTTGGGTCGTGGAATATAGATCCAGAACTGGTTCATGAATCTGTTCAGTAACTCGACCTATATGCTAATGGAAGTGATCGCCATTTTCCTAAACCATAATGCCACCAAATCTGTTAGATATAAAGGGAAAACCCTCTATGATCTTTTCTGACGCACTCAGCACCTCCACGTGTTGGATGTACCTCATCAAATGAACAGTTGGATCAGTCTTTTCGTCATACATATCCAATGTAGGCAACTTGAAATCAGGTGGATTCCTAGCGTATCGAACGCTCGGAGTGAATGGACTTCTATTCACATCTTCATGCTCCAGTTAGGTAGTCCATTCCTCATTGCTCATCTCACCATCTCAGCAAGTCTGTCATTGTCGTCTAAAGGAATTCTCAAGCTTTCATTCTCAGCATGCCTCCCGTTTCCACGAGGGAATTCCAGCATGTACTCCTACGGTTGTGCTTCTTCATTCTGATTCACATTCAAACTCTCTGCATTATCTCCAAGACGTGCTTCATTTCCATCCAAGTCAACATTGGCTATGCCCTGTGTTCTCATGGATCGGTATCGATCTGTATGACTTATTCATAATTTGTTCTGATTTGACCTACTCGGTTCCAGGTGCATTTGCTCCATCTTCTGGCCTTTGGTTCTGGTTAGCTGCAACTCCAGTTGTTCTTGTTTGTCCCATTCTCCTAAAGAAATTTTCCATCATCTCTTCCTGACGGATCATCATCTTTTCCTGCATTGTATTCATCATGGTTTCCATCTCATCCCCGGTTATGTAGATGGATAGGGGGTTAGCTCCTAAGGACGCCTCATGGCTACCCCTTTGTTGATTTCCTCCAAAAGTGGTCTTCCTAGTTGATTGTCTCGTTATTTTGAATCTTTTCAAATCTCATATCAGCAAATTCAAGTATTTCTTAGTAAATGCATTAAAATGTTTGAACCAAAAAATGGCACACACCCAAGAGATTTAGTAGAAAATAAAAAGTGAAGAAAAGTATATTAAAAAGAGAAAGAAAAGAACACACATCATTTTATGGTGGTTCGGCTAATCCGAGCCTACGTCCACTTAGTTATTTTTATTGCTTTGATTGCTGACTTGCAAGTACAAGTTCTTACAGATCGGTATAAATCTGTGAGTGATTATAAGAGAATGTAGTTAGGGATGCAAGGAAGCAAAAAGATCCTCAAAAATGAGCCTTTGCCCTCCTATTTATAGCCGTAGGTTGCCTAAAAACTAGCCCCCACGATCTCCACATCGTTTTCCATGCCTTGACCAATCCTCTTAAGGAAAATAAGGTACACCTCATCAATATCCATGGATCGATACTGATTCATGGGCTTGGACTGATACCGATCCATAAGATTGCCAAATGGATCAATCTGAACTCTTTGTCTAGGCTCGATTCATGATTAGTTTTGTGATTTCAAACTTGTTTGCACCATTATTAGCTTGTTTTTTAGTTCAAATGATGAACGGGGGAAGAATGAAGTTGCTAATTTCAGGTGCTTAAGAAAATCGATAGAGGTTGCATGGAATCAGTGCAATGGAACTTGAAATAGGCTTCTAGCATCAAGAATGGTGGGTAGGAGGAGATTGGGCCAAAATTGATGAAGTATCGTGGATCGATACCGGTCCAAGTGTTTGGATAGGTACTGATCACCACTTAGTGGATCTTGGCCTGTTGGCACTTGTAGTGGTCTTGCACTCGCCTCTATCTTTGTTAATTGTTAACCCGCCTTTTAGCAAGGGAGTACACAGGCGGACTTAACCTAACAGACTTCACGATCGAGGTCAATGATTCCAGAATGATGATTGTGGGGCCCGGAAGTCAAGTACAGAGAATAACATGAAGCCAGGATTGAACGGAGTTGGTAGATAAACGATGCAGGGCTCTAGAAATATAGAAGTTAGGTAGGAACCCAAGGGATCAACATAGCATAGGAGGGATTGGCATGGCTTTGTAGCATAGGAGGGATCGACATACCTTCGTGGCATAAGAGGGATCAACATAGTATTATGCAGTAGCATGGATCGGCATAGCTTGGTAATATATGAGGGATCGGCATGATTGATTATACGAGGGATCAACATGGGCGAAGTAAAGTGTGGATCGGCATGATTGGTTATACGAGGGATCGGGCATGGTTGGTAGTGTATGGATCGACATGGTCGAGGCAATGTGTGGATCGACATGGTTGGTTCTAGAGGGATCGGTATACTTCAGTAGCTTAGCAGATGGAGGGATCGACATTTCAGATGGATCGACATACTTTGACTCACAAAAAAGGGGTTGGCATGGTTGGTTGCATTGGATTGGCGTACTTAATTGGATATGGGTCGGTGTTCATCAATGCCCAAGTACATTCTTGCATTCAACAATCAATAACTTGAGCTCCCTTATTCCAATGACATGAAACTTAGGGATTAAACATATTTTATCAGGAAGAATCCACCATAGGAATCGCTGCCCAAAAATCAACCAAGGAAGGGATCATTACCGATCCCTCTTCATCGGATTTGGGCTTAGCGACCCCTATAGTGGGCCCATATGGATAAGAAGGTCATGTAGCCCAAGTTTCAAAGAGTTGGTGGTCGTCTTCCCCTATAAATACAGTAGGCATAGCTTCAGAAAGGGGGAGATATTCATTCTGCTTCTCTTCATCTTCTACCTAGGCTATACTCTGCCATTTTTATTCTTGAATTTCATGGATTTGTAACTGTAATCAGCAGTATAAACTAATAAAAGGAAAATCTTTAGAGTGGACGTGGGCCGGGGTTAGCCGAACAACTATAAATCCGTGTCTCCATTTACTGGCTTTCTAATTATTTTAATTTTGTTCTTCATTTATTTCTCTTCATATTTCTGTGTTTGGATTGGATATTGGTGCTTTTACATAATTTGTGTTGGTGGTCAATTTTGACGCCAACATTTTAGTGCTTTCACTGAGAAGACTTACACCTGCGGATTTGGAAGCTAGGATCTTAGATTTTTAAGCTTGGATACTTGGATATAGGAGGCAATGGCTAGGAAATCAACAAGGAGAGTGCTACTAGAAAGGAGCCACCATGGAGGGAGTTAGCAGGCTTCCTCAGGAGCTGGAGCTAATCAAGCATCTATCTACATCACCAGGGATGAAATGGAAACTATGATGAATGCTATGCAGGAGAGGATGCTGAAAAGGCATGAGAAGATGCAGAATTTACTCCAACTGGTAATACAAGTTGGAGCACAGAATCAAGGATTTGAAGCAGCAGGAATCGTTGGAAATCAGAACAGGGAACATGGAAATGGAGCCAATGGACGATGGAGTGGGGCAGAATAGCCGGGGGCAGCCCCGTGCCATCCTAGAGGGATCGACACCAATCCCTCCAAAGGGGTCGGTACCGATCCCAAAGGCTAGGGGGCATGCCTCCGGGTTCGGTTAATCGTGATGCTGGAGGACCAGTGATCGATCTCGTGGAGCTTGGCACAAATTGGAATTTGGATGCTCATCCGGAGGAGTACGTTTCGAAATTCCCTCGTAGACTCAGGGGGCAGCTTGGGCATGATGCTAGGAGACTACCATTGGAAGACAATGACAGATTTGCGGAGATGATAAGGCGAGCTATGCATGGAGGATTAGTGAACAAGAATTTGAAGGATGTAAATAGAAGTCCATCCGCTCCAAATAATAGGCAGGCTAGGAATCCGCCGAAGTTTAAACTACCAACTCTTGAGACATATGATGGAAAAATGGATCCCACTGTTCATTTGACGAGGTACATGAGACACATGGAAGTACTATGGGCATCGGAGGAAGTCATGGCATGGTGCATCCCCTTGTACTTAACAGATATAGTTGCACTATGGTTCAGACAGTTGGAAAGCGGCTCTATTGGCACATGGATAGAATTGATCGAAAGGTTTATGAGGCGGTTTAGGGTTCACATCTCGAGACCCAAAAATGTGATGAGTTTGGCAACATTGAAACAAATGACCGAAGAGTCCCCGAGGAGTTTCTTAACACAGTTTAATGCCACGACAGCATCGGTAGATCATCCAGATCCATCCATGGTTTTGATGGTAGCCGTATCTGGAATTACATATGGCACGAAGTTTAAGGATTCATGGCGCGGGATCCACCTATGGATCTCGAGTAGTTTTATCATGAAGCAGAAAGTTTCCTATGGCAGGAAGACGCACAAGCAAACAAACTGGAGGTGAATGCTGGGCAGAGTGGAGGATCATCAGGAGATGTAAACAAGAATGATAAAGAAAAACAAAAAATGAATGATGGCATTAATGTGTCGAAGAGGCAATGAAGAGATCCAAAATTCTCTTTTTATACATTTTTCCCGAATCTTTGGAAAATATTTACTTGGATACTCGAGAACGTCTTCATTATCAAAGACCGGCAAGGAGGGAACCCTCCGAACGTGAGCGGGCAGCAGGAAAGCATTGCCTATTCCATGATCTAAATGGGCACAACACAAATGACTGCAGGAATTTGAAGGATATCATTGAGGAACATGTGAGGAATGGTCAGTTACAACAATACATAAGGACTCAGGCTGCGGCGGTGGAATAGGAGCAGCCACCGTCCACCTTGAACGAAAATGGCACTGGATCAAGGCTTCATCATCAACTTGTCATCAATTGATCGGGATGGCATGGAATAAGTAATAAACTCCGCAGTAATACGGCTAAGTCACTTACACATGTACGGGATCGAGGATGGTCCCTAGGCATGCTCTGAGATGATGATAAACCGTTGTGCTCATGTTTGTGAAATTCATTTTATTTCTTCTTATTTGCTTCGAACTTTGGTTTATTGCTTGTACAGAATTTTATTTTATGGACTTAGGGATGCTTAAGTCAGGATTAATGTAATAAATAACATAGGTCACGGTTATGGCCCCGACCGGAGAGACGGGGTAATAACCGCGAGTCACGAGTCCCTTCACCGAAGAGTGACATGATGGATTCGCACACGGATTAAGTCCTCGACTATGGATCGAGGCCAGAGAAGGATTGTAACGACCCGACATTTTGGACCATTCGCGTCCATTATAAGTGTATAGGTAGACACTCGTGCCGGAGTTGAATTGTTCAAAATACCGCGTTGTTAATTTAAATTTGGCAAAACTGAACATATACAGTAAATAAATAATCACAGATCACAGACACAGAGTAATAAGTGCAGCGGAAATAAAAGAGATAGTAGTTCATGAAGCTACTATATGAATATATAAAATACACCAGAGTTTACAACAGAAGAGTAATACGATACATCAGAGTTAAACCAGATACAACGGAAGAGTAACAGATACAAATCAGAATACATCACTGGAATCATCGAATATCTGAAAGCTAGATAGATAGCTGGATCTCCAAGCGAAGCTCCAACTCCAAAGGTGAGTCTCGAAAACTGAACCACTCAGTCTGACCCGAGCGTAAAGCAAAACACAAGACACTCGAGTCAGGATTAACATTCTTATATTAATAAATCCAACTCAAGTGAAATAGCAATTGAAATACAAGTAACTCAAAGGATGCTTGGAATAACCATCCTTTAAGGATCCGTTAAACTATCTACTATGTAGTAGTGTACGATAAGTAGATAATGTCTATCAGTAATATAAAGATATCAAAATAGCATTAAGTCATGGCCCATTCCACCCTTAACACATTTTTATTCCCACAAGCATATACAAGACCGTAGTTTCCCCAAAACCGGAAGTCACCAGAGGGCAATCCATATACTCAAGGTACAAAACAAATTCGTAGTGGTCGCGCATAAATGGAATACAAGTATGACAAGGCACATGAGGCTATACCCAAGGTAGTGATACTACCGTTCGCCTGATCCGGACTGGTGAGAACGCAACGCCGCAGCGCCCGCAACACCGTGAAACACACTCCCAAAATCAAGGGTGCACCAATCGACAACAAGTATAAGTAGTTCGAAGAAGTGTGTCCACTTGAGGTATCAATCCTCCATTGGCCCGGCACAGCTCCTGTTTTAGTCATTTCCAATTTGACACAAGTGTCAAGGCTATCCATTATCGTTCTCTTTCTTCAGTCAACACGTACATCATTCCAACCACTTCATTCTGGATCATCACTCCGCGTATAGTTATTAAAGTGGTTTTCGGTTTAGATAGAGAGTATACCCATAACCGAATTCCGGTCTCTTTAATAACTTCCGTAATTATTACACCGATTGGTCGTTTATTTCAAAACTAAATCAATTCAATTTCAATAGAATTCGTAAATCAACATTTCATTTGTCTTTCAAAACCAGTTTCCAATAATTTACGTTCCAAAACTTCCAAATTATCATTTCAAAATCTTATAATTCAATTTCAAATTTCTATTTAAAAGCAATTCAAATATTGATTCAAGTTCGTATATCAGTTTCATTTCAAAATCATTTAAATTAATTTAATTTAACATTCAAATCAATTTACATTCATTTGTCGATTCCATTCAATATTCGTTAAGTAAATTTGTTATTCAAAACAATTTCCATTAAATTTCTAATTCATTAAATCCATTCTTAAGTTCAACTTCATTAAATCAAAACTTACAATTTTGAATTAAATTAAATTCATCAAATCAAATTCTTTAAATTTCAAGTCTTACATTAATTCCAAAAATATCACATTTTATTTCTTGTTAAAGAAATTCAATTTTACTTATTTACTTACTTAAATAAATTTCCAAAACTTAATTAATAAAGAAACTCAATTTCAATTATTTACAAAGTAAAATCCACTTATTCAAAAGTTCAATTTTTCTTATTAAAGAATTTCAATTCAATTTAATCATTCAATAATTCAATCTCATTTAATTATTAAATAATTCAAAACTTAATTATTAAATAATTTCAAAGTTTAATAATTTCAAACTTAGTTATTAAATCATTTCAACTTGATTATAATTTCAACTTAATTATCAAATCATTTCTCAAATTTAACAATATTCTTTCATCAATTACATTTTTAATATTAAATATTCACATTTAAATTTCCTTAAAATTCAATTTCCAACTTCGTTTCAAAACAATATTATTTATTCAAAATAAAACCTTCATTTTATTTTAAAATCAAATTTATTGACCAATCGGGTTTTATTTAATTTCCTATCCTAGGTCAAAGTTCAATTTGGGTATTTATCATTTCAACCCGATTCCAATTCAATTCAAAATCAAAACATAATAAAGGGAACTTGCAGTGTGATAACTGGGATGGTGTCAAAGTAAATAAACAAGCAATAACATCAAACGATAACAATCCAATAATCAATTCAAATAATCCCGAAATAATCGTATTAATTCGCATTGTTATTTGTACGAATTAATATAATTATTTCTAGAATCTACACTATCATTTCATGTAGATTAAAGATTATTACATTACGGTTTTTCACTTGTCATCTATTTACAATTTCATACATCATCAATTTAACATCATACATTCAGTGGTTCAAAGTATAATTAAACAAATCCTACGTGTCAATAAATTTAACAGTTAAAGGGGTCATATTATACAAATGTCATTTAATCAAATTTAACATTTAACTATTCTATATCAATTTCAATTACATACTATTTATCATTTAACATTAACAATTTAACGTCCAATATAAACATCAACAATCAATCAATTATCAGCCAAACTATATTATCATCGCATAAATAATTAACAGATAATGGTGTCAGATGTCACGGGTGAACTGATACAGGCAAATAACATATATAACAGTGTAATTAACTAACAACAGCCTATTTCAATTGTCGTTTCAATTAAAATCAAATCTAATAAATAAAAGAACGTTAATCGTGAGTGAGTGCTCACCTTTCGAGGATAGAGAGGATAGACGATGAAATTTAGTTTCGAATCCAACACGAACTTCGAAATAACGCAAATTGGACACGATTCGACGGAAAGAACAGGCACGACGGACAAGTCTGATAACAAAATCGATAAACAAATCAGAATAAATTTGATAGAACAGCAACGTTAACAATAATATTATTATTATTTCCATGAAATCAATATTTGTGTAAGCACATATCATTTAAATAATAATAAACACATATAAAGCAGAGTATCTGTATAGTAAAAATGAATATATACTTATAAACATACTTGCCAACCTAAAAAAACAACAAAACTTATATATAACATGATATAACATAGATATATATAGCCAGATAACAAAAATCAAATCTGTAAGTAATATACATATATAACTTGCTGCAAATTTTTTTTTTTTTTTTTTTTTTACAAAACCAAAACACATTTTATATATTTAACCACTATTTAATCCCAACCTTGTAATCGACGTTCGTACATATTTTATAAAAGTCAATACTATAAACTAATGCAAATATATATATGCAGACTTAAAATAGTGCAAAGAAATATGTATGTAACACATATACTTGAATGTACAGGTGGACAAACTTCACCTTTATATACAACCAATGTTAAAATAAATAAGTGTAAACTTATATAGTTTGTACAAACGAATGTATAAGTATATTTATACACTAACCCCAAACATAACTGAATATAAATAATACTGTATACATACCATAATACTACTGTACATAGCGAAACAGAGGCCTATATTAACTAATATATCTATCAATATAAACTTATACATAATAACTAACTGTACAAACCTATATATGTATACTCGAAAACCACATCATCACCGTATGTATCAAACCTAAACCATATCAGTATATATATAGCATATATCAAAATATCAACATATATTACTACATAGGTATAAACCAATATATCTGTATAATATAAAAATCTATACAAAAGCTGAATGTTTAAATAAGACCACAGTTCTCTACTCTACCGTTAAAGCCTAGAAAGCGAATATTATAACATAACATATATATTATAAACTAACTTATCAATAAATTGTACACACAAATATATACAAACAGGTTGTGAACTAGATTACATATGTTTACCATTTAAAAACACAAATATAACGTGTCACTCTTGACTGCACGCATATATAAAATATATACTACATATACGTACAGAAGAGGCCAGGTTACATGCTTTGATGGTGGAAGGCTCGGGTCCAAGCTACGCAGGATGGCGGAGGCAAATTGGTCGGTGATGTGGAGGCAGTGTGCCGGAGGAGGAGCGCGGCTTTGGAACTAGGTGGAGGAGTGGGTTCGGCGGCTATGGAGGAGGGCAGGGGCGGTGGTCAGAGGAGGAACAGGATGGCTCCGGTCGTTGGCGAGAAGGTGGTGGTGGGAGATGGATGTGTCGGCGAGGCGTTGCTTCCAGGCGGCATGGGGATGACTTGTGCGAGCGACTGTTGTTGCATAGTGAGAAGGTTTCATGTAGGGAGGTTTGGATATGCAGGGTTCATGTCCATTCGTGGGGAAAAGCATGTAAGGAGGGAAGTGGAAATCAAAGCGGATCTGGTGAGGAGTGGAATCGATGTTGGCAGCGTGGGAAACTGGGAGTGTGGAGATGCACATTTTTTTTATTTGGGAAGAAGCAAATGAAGATGACATGGGAAAGAAAATTGGAAAGGAAGTAGATGGCTACAGGCACAATAGTTAAAAAAAAAACAAACGGTAAATGAACAAATTGAAATATGAACCAACGTAAGTAATTAATAAGGTTAGAATATGAAAGCACGGGTCGCTAAAATCTAGTAAATATTTATTGCTAATGGCCGTAGGAATTTAAGGTCAATATATGAAAGGTCATATAAATGAAAGCCCGAATGCGAAATCAATACCGAATCGTTCCGTAGATTTTCACCGCGTATCGGACGCCAAAACACAAAAACGAATATACTATGCAGATCAGCTCGATTAGACGATCAAAACGGTATACAGATATCAGTGGTACGATCATCCGATAAAAATCGATATCGGTATCAGAATATTGCTATTTTGCAGAAAATAAGAACGACGGAGCCAAAGATGTCCGAATTTGGAAAAACGACAAACTGAAATCTTGCTCAGAAGATGGTTTAGAATTTTTCCATGTAAAAATATTTTGGTTTTGAAAACGTTTTATTTTCATTTCTTTTTAACTGATTAAATTGAAGTGAATTTACGCGCGAAATAAACTTTCATATTTTCGGACGAAAATTTACCAGTTGCTATGTTTAACTAGACGCATTCCAAATATCTAATTTGTATTACAAAATTTTATCGTTTAAAATTTCACAAAATTTCAACTAATTACGTTATTAAACAGTTGAAATTTACGGGTCGTTACACTCTCCCCCACTCAAAACTTTTCGTCCCCGAAAAGGAACGAGGTAGGAGAATAGAACAACCAGAAAGAAAAACAGATTTGGAATACAAAATAACAATTAATTTGAACCATATAAATTCAAATTTTAAATTAATTGATATTCTATAATTGATTTAATCCATTTGATTTCACTAGAATCAATCTCAACTATTGCTAAATTCATTATCATATTATCCCATTTTATTAAATTTACAATTTCTAAAACCATAAATTTGAATAGTCTTTTATTATAATCATATTTTCTTCAAAAATTTTAAATTTTTCTTTATTCCAATTTACTGTTAAATTTATTCTACTTAATATATCTACTTACATATATTTAACCCATATAGATTAATTTAAAGCATAAAAGTTTCGATTTAAATTAATTTACCTCTATTAATTTCTTTTAAATTCAAGATATTTTCATATGTTGAACAAATTTCAATTTATTAATTATTTCAAAACAAATTTATTAATTCTTTCAAAACAAATTTATTTCATTATTAACTGAGTTTACTTATTATCCTATCTAACTCTATTAACATCTTTATAATCAAAATTTAGTGTATAACATTTATTATAAACACTCAAATTTTATTTATAAATTCAATTTATCTTATATATTATCCAATTACATATTCAACTTCTGAATGATTTTGGGTAAGTTGTATTAGAATGCAGTTGAACAATATACAAATAGAATTTTCTCAATTCAATAATTCAAGTTTAAATATTTATTCCAAATTTTTGTTTTATTTATAATTAAAATCCTTTAACAAAATTTGAGAATTAGATTTTCGATTAACTTTAAACAATTTAGAGATATATATAATATATTTATATCAAATCAAATTAAATTTTAAAATAAGATACCTATATATATGTAAATCAAAATATACTGAAAAAAAATCAAATCAAAATATTTTTCAAAACAAACCGTAGCAAAGCTACAGAATAGTATCTCCATTTCGAAACTCGAAAATGAACGTCGATGATGCGGCCGCCATCACCGAAATTATTTTCCAGCGACAAAGAGAAGAGCACTGATTTCATCATTTTAAAATTCTTTGGAAACGATTTCTATTCGAAAATACTTTCAGTAATATATACTTTAAAATTTTAAAACCAAAGTTCGAAATCACCGGAAACTAAATTCTCAAATTTCTGAATTAAATTCATTTCAAATTCCAAATCAATTTATAAACCATATTTATAAATTCATTTAGAACAATAAATGATAATCAAATATTATCATTTCAAACAACCAATTTAATTAACTTATTAAATTCCAGAAAATTTTACTTATATTTTTACAATATAATCAAACAAATTTGAAAACAATATTGTGTCCGTTTGCTCTGCTCAAGTGTTTTGGAAATCCTATCGATAGCGCTGATCAGACGAATCGATCGAAAACCCAAATCAACATCAGCAACTCAAACAACACAATATATAAAACATTTTTATATAAATTTACAAATACACTTCCTCGCTTAACGATACAATAATGGATTTCAAAGCCAGGATAGGGATTCAAATTTTTGATAGACTCAAATCAAAGAGAATTTTGATTCGAAGATAGGTTTGAACAAGGACGAGATAATTAAATAACAAAATAAGGCGATGGAAAAGTTTATATAAATCACGGGCAACCTTAACCGGGTCGACCGTGACTTCAAAATAAGATCGGTGTGGAATTCCGAGGTAAATCGACATTCGATCTCAAGAATTAGAATTCAGGTATAGCAGGTAATAGATAGCATCGTAAACCGAGGATACAGAAATCTCCGGTAAATCGATGTCTATTATAAAGGAATTTACTCCTTTACGAATCATTCGAAGATTGGCGAGACCGCCGATCTATTATAGATATCATTCAAAATGGAGTTATGGGGTGCTCCAGAATTTGAAAGAAGACGAATAGTGAGGGACACGAATGAATTTCGGAATCGAGGAGAACGTTCCAAAATTCAAGGAATTGAGTCAAAGGAAGAGATTGAAACTCGAATGAGAGTGATTCTGTAAATACATTTACCCTATATGTTGAGTTTTGCCTAGAGCTACCAAAGCTCTGATACCAACTGTAACGACCCGACATTTTGGACCATTCGCGTCCATTATAAGTGTATAGGTAGACACTCGTGCCGGAGTTGAATTGTTCAAAATACCGCGTTGTTAATTTAAATTTGGCAAAACTGAACATATACAGTAAATAAATAATCACAGATCACAGACACAGAGTAATAAGTGCAGCGGAAATAAAAGAGATAGTAGTTCATGAAGCTACTATATGAATATATAAAATACACCAGAGTTTACAACAGAAGAGTAATACGATACATCAGAGTTAAACCAGATACAACGGAAGAGTAACAGATACAAATCAGAATACATCACTGGAATCATCGAATATCTGAAAGCTAGATAGATAGCTGGATCTCCAAGCGAAGCTCCAAATCCAAAGGTGAGTCTCGAAAACTGAACCACTCAGTCTGACCCGAGCGTAAAGCAAAACACAAGACACTCGAGTCAGGATTAACATTCTTATATTAATAAATCCAACTCAAGTGAAATAGCAATTGAAATACAAGTAATTCAAAGGATGCTTGGAATAACCATCCTTTAAGGATCCGTTAAACTATCTACTATGTAGTAGTGTACGATAAGTAGATAATGTCTATCAGTAATATAAAGATATCAAAATAGCGTTAAGTCATGGCCCATTCCACCCTTAACACATTTTTATTCCCACAAGCATATACAAGACCGTAGTTTCCCCAAAACCGGAAGTCACCAGAGGGAAATCCATATACTCAAGGTACAAAACAAATTCGTAGTGGTCGCGCATAAATGGAATACAAGTATGACAAGGCACATGAGGCTATACCCAAGGTAGTGATACTACCGTTCGCCTGATCCGGACTGGTGAGAACGCAACGCCGCAGCGCCCGCAACACCGTGAAACACACTCCCAAAATCAAGGGTGCACCAATCGACAACAAGTATAAGTAGTTCGAAGAAGTGTGTCCACTTGAGGTATCAATCCTCCATTGGCCCGGCACAGCTCCTGTTTTAGTCATTTCCAATTTGACACAAGTGTCAAGGCTATCCATTATCGTTCTCTTTCTTCAGTCAACACGTACATCATTCCAACCACTTCATTCTGGATCATCACTCCGCGTATAGTTATTAAAGTGGTTTTCGGTTTAGATAGAGAGTATACCCATAACCGAATTCCGGTCTCTTTAATAACTTCCGTAATTATTACACCGATTGGTCGTTTATTTCAAAACTAAATCAATTCAATTTCAATAGAATTCGTAAATCAACATTTCATTTGTCTTTCAAAACCAGTTTCCAATAATTTACGTTCCAAAACTTCCAAATTATCATTTCAAAATCTTATAATTCAATTTCAAATTTCTATTTAAAAGCAATTCAAATATTGATTCAAGTTCGTATATCAGTTTCATTTCAAAATCATTTAAATTAATTTAATTTAACATTCAAATCAATTTACATTCATTTGTCGATTCCATTCAATATTCGTTAAGTAAATTTGTTATTCAAAACAATTTCCATTAAATTTCTAATTCATTAAATCCATTCTTAAGTTCAACTTCATTAAATCAAAACTTACAATTTTGAATTAAATTAAATTCATCAAATCAAATTCTTTAAATTTCAAGTCTTACATTAATTCCAAAAATATCACATTTTATTTCTTGTTAAAGAAATTCAATTTTACTTATTTACTTACTTAAATAAATTTCCAAAACTTAATTAATAAAGAAACTCAATTTCAATTATTTACAAAGTAAAATCCACTTATTCAAAAGTTCAATTTTTCTTATTAAAGAATTTCAATTCAATTTAATCATTCAATAATTCAATCTCATTTAATTATTAAATAATTCAAAACTTAATTATTAAATAATTTCAAAGTTTAATAATTTCAAACTTAGTTATTAAATCATTTCAACTTGATTATAATTTCAACTTAATTATCAAATCATTTCTCAAATTTAACAATATTCTTTCATCAATTACATTTTTAATATTAAATATTCACATTTAAATTTCCTTAAAATTCAATTTCCAACTTCGTTTCAAAACAATATTATTTATTCAAAATAAAACCTTCATTTTATTTTAAAATCAAATTTATTGACCAATCGGGTTTTATTTAATTTCCTATCCTAGGTCAAAGTTCAATTTGGGTATTTATCATTTCAACCCGATTCCAATTCAATTCAAAATCAAAACATAATAAAGGGAACTTGCAGTGTGATAACTGGGATGGTGTCAAAGTAAATAAACAAGCAATAACATCAAACGATAACAATCCAATAATCAATTCAAATAATCCCGAAATAATCGTATTAATTCGCATTGTTATTTGTACGAATTAATATAATTATTTCTAGAATCTACACTATCATTTCATGTAGATTAAAGATTATTACATTACGGTTTTTCACTTGTCATCTATTTACAATTTCATACATCATCAATTTAACATCATACATTCAGTGGTTCAAAGTATAATTAAACAAATCCTACGTGTCAATAAATTTAACAGTTAAAGGGGTCATATTATACAAATGTCATTTAATCAAATTTAACATTTAACTATTCTATATCAATTTCAATTACATACTATTTATCATTTAACATTAACAATTTAACGTCCAATATAAACATCAACAATCAATCAATTATCAGCCAAACTATATTATCATCGCATAAATAATTAACAGATAATGGTGTCAGATGTCACGGGTGAACTGATACAGGCAAATAACATATATAACAGTGTAATTAACTAACAACGGCCTATTTCAATTGTCGTTTCAATTAAAATCAAATCTAATAAATAAAAGAACGTTAATCGTGAGTGAGTGCTCACCTTTCGAGGATAGAGAGGATAGACGATGAAATTTAGTTTCGAATCCAACACGAACTTCGAAATAACGCAAATTGGACACGATTCGACGGAAAGAACAGGCACGACGGACAAGTCTGATAACAAAATCGATAAACAAATCAGAATAAATTTGATAGAACAGCAACGTTAACAATAATATTATTATTATTTCCATGAAATCAATATTTGTGTAAGCACATATCATTTAAATAATAATAAACACATATAAAGCAGAGTATCTGTATAGTAAAAATGAATATATACTTATAAACATACTTGCCAACCTAAAAAAACAACAAAACTTATATATAACATGATATAACATAGATATATATAGCCAGATAACAAAAATCAAATCTGTAAGTAATATACATATATAACTTGCTGCAAATTTTTTTTTTTTTTTTTTTACAAAACCAAAACACATTTTATATATTTAACCACTATTTAATCCCAACCTTGTAATCGACGTTCGTACATATTTTATAAAAGTCAATACTATAAACTAATGCAAATATATATATGCAGACTTAAAATAGTGCAAAGAAATATGTATGTAACACATATACTTGAATGTACAGGTGGACAAACTTCACCTTTATATACAACCAATGTTAAAATAAATAAGTGTAAACTTATATAGTTTGTACAAACGAATGTATAAGTATATTTATACACTAACCCCAAACATAACTGAATATAAATAATACTGTATACATACCATAATACTACTGTACATAGCGAAACAGAGGCCTATATTAACTAATATATCTATCAATATAAACTTATACATAATAACTAACTGTACAAACCTATATATGTATACTCGAAAACCACATCATCACCGTATGTATCAAACCTAAACCATATCAGTATATATATAGCATATATCAAAATATCAACATATATTACTACATAGGTATAAACCAATATATCTGTATAATATAAAAATCTATACAAAAGCTGAATGTTTAAATAAGACCACAGTTCTCTACTCTACCGTTAAAGCCTAGAAAGCGAATATTATAACATAACATATATATTATAAACTAACTTATCAATAAATTGTACACACAAATATATACAAACAGGTTGTGAACTAGATTACATATGTTTACCATTTAAAAACACAAATATAACGTGTCACTCTTGACTGCACGCATATATAAAATATATACTACATATACCTACAGAAGAGGCCAGGTTACATGCTTTGATGGTGGAAGGCTCGGGTCCAAGCTACGCAGGATGGCGGAGGCAAATTGGTCGGTGATGTGGAGGCAGTGTGCCGGAGGAGGAGCGCGGCTTTGGAACTAGGTGGAGGAGTGGGTTCGGCGGCTATGGAGGAGGGCAGGGGCGGTGGTCAGAGGAGGAACATGATGGCTCCGGTCGTTGGCGAGAAGGTGGTGGTGGGAGATGGATGTGTCGGCGAGGCGTTGCTTCCAAGCGGCATGGGGATGACTTGTGCGAGCGACTGTTGTTGCATAGTGAGAAGGTTTCATGTAGGGAGGTTTGGATATGCAGGGTTCATGTCCATTCGTGGGGAAAAGCATGTAAGGAGGGAAGTGGAAATCAAAGCGGATCTGGTGAGGAGTGGAATCGATGTTGGCAGCGTGGGAAACTGGGAGTGTGGAGATGCACTTTTTTTTTATTTGGGAAGAAGCAAATGAAGATGACATGGGAAAGAAAATTGGAAAGGAAGTAGATGGCTACAGGCACAATAGTTAAAAAAAAACAAACGGTAAATGAACAAATTGAAATATGAACCAACGTAAGTAATTAATAAGGTTAGAATATGAAAGCACGGGTCGCTAAAATCTAGTAAATATTTATTGCTAATGGCCGTAGGAATTTAAGGTCAATATATGAAAGGTCATATAAATGAAAGCCCGAATGCGAAATCAATACCGAATCGTTCCGTAGATTTTCACCGCGTATCGGACGCCAAAACACAAAAACGAATATACTATGCAGATCAGCTCGATTAGACGATCAAAACGGTATACAGATATCAGTGGTACGATCATCCGATAAAAATCGATATCGGTATCAGAATATTGCTATTTTGCAGAAAATAAGAACGACGGAGCCAAAGATGTCCGAATTTGGAAAAACGACAAACTGAAATCTTGCTCAGAAGATGGTTTAGAATTTTTCCATGTAAAAATATTTTGGTTTTGAAAACGTTTTATTTTCATTTCTTTTTAACTGATTAAATTGAAGTGAATTTACGCGCGAAATAAACTTTCATATTTTCGCACGAAAATTTACCAGTTGCTATGTTTAACTAGACGCATTCCAAATATCTAATTTGTATTACAAAATTTTATCGTTTAAAATTTCACAAAATTTCAACTAATTACGTTATTAAACAGTTGAAATTTACGGGTCGTTACAAGGATACCCCACGGATTAAGTCCTCGACTGGGGATCGAGGCCGGAGAAGGATACCCCATGGATTAAGCCCTCGACCGGAGAGTCGAGGCCAAAGAATAAAACCTAACAGGTCGTCAAGTATGTATTGTGCTTAGCAAGGATCCGGAGAGATCAAGATCGTTGGGTATGGACTATGCCTAGCAAGGGGTAAGCCGCTTCGTCAGAGAGCGACATGATCGACCTACTCAGGTCATCGAGTACGGATTGTGCTCGGCAAGGATCCGGTAAGATCAAGGATTTGGATTAGGCTAACAACCCGGAGAGGTCTATGGATTTGGATATGGACTTGGAGCGGTCCTGGATTTGGATAAAACGACCCAGAGAGGTTTATGGATTTGGATATGGACCCGGAGCGGTCTCGGATTTGGATAAAATGACCCAGAGAGGTATATGGATTTGGATATGGACCCGGAGTGGTCTCAGATTTGGATAAAACGATCAAGAAAGACCCTGAATTTGATTAATGAATTTGAAATGGATTTGGAATTGGATATCGAGTCAGAACAGTCATGGATTTCGCAAATGATCCGGAGAGATCAAGGAATTGGATTGGAAACAGATTGGATTATGTATTGGATAGTATGGCAATCAATGGATTATGAACTTCGGATTTTGGATTTATGGTAGTACAAAACACGCCTTCCTATCGCAAGGCATGTTTTGGGGGGCAAAGTGTTAACCTGCCTTTTGGAAAGGCAGTACACAGACGGACTTAACCTAACAGACTTCACGATTATCGATGCCGATGATCCTAGAACGATGATTGTGGGGCCCGGAAGTCAAGTAAAAAGAATAAAATGAAGCCAGGATTGAACGGAGTTGGTAGATAAATGATGCAGGGCTCTAGAAATATGGAAGTTAGGTTGGAACCCAAGGGATCGGGATAACATAGGATGGATCAGAATGGCTTTGTAGCATAGAAGGGATCGGCATACCTTCATGGCATATGAGGGATCGACATAGTATTGTGTAGTAGCATGGATTGGCATAACTTGGTAATATTAGAGGGATCGACATTATTGATTATACGAGAGATCGACATGGACAAAGTAAAGAGTGAATCAGCATGATTGGTTATACGATGGATCGAGCATGGTTGGTAGTATATGGATCGGCATGGTCGATGCAATGTGTGGATCAGTATGGTTGGTTCTAGAGGGATCAGTATACTTCAATAGCTTAACAAGATGGAGGGATCGGCATTTCAGATGATCGACATATTTTGATTCATAAAAAAAGGGTCGGCATGGTTGGTTGCATTGGATTGGCGTACTTTATTGGATAGGGGTCGGCATTAATCAATGCCCAAGTACATTCTTGCATTCATCAATCAATAATTTGAGCTCCCTTATTCCAAATGACATGAAACTTGAGGATTAAACATATTTTATCAGGAAGAATCCACCATAGGAATCTCTGCCCAAAAATCAACCAAGGAAGGGATCGGTACCGATCCCTCCTCATTGGGGTTTGGGCCTAGCGATCCCTATGGTGGGCCCATATGGATAAGAAGGTCCTGTAGCCGAAGTTTCAGAGAGGTTGGTGGTCGTCTTCCCCTGTAAATACAACAGGCATGGCTTTAGAAAAGGGGAGATATTCCTTCTGCTTCTCTTCATCTTCTACCTAGGCTATACTCTGCCATATTTATTCTTGAATTTCAAGCATTTGTAACTGTAATCAGCAATATAAACTAATAAAAAGAAAATCTTTGGAGTGGACGTAAGCCGGAGTTAGCCTAACCACTATAAATCCGAGTCTCCATGTACTTGCTTTCTAATTATTTTAATTTTGATCTTCATTTATTTCTCTTCATATTTCTGTGTTTGGATTAGATATTGGTGCTTTCACATAACTGGGTGTTGGTGGTCAATTTTGATGCCAACATTAACTTGAACTAACTTGGAGTTTGACCTGATAAATTTGAGTGTTTGCTTAGGGCTCAACCTGAAGATTTTCTGAGATTTTTATGCTTTGAGTTTTCCTTCTCTTGCTTAGGGTCAAACCTGAGACTTTTGTGTGTTCGATCCGAGACTTTTATATATCTGACTAGAGTTCACATGCTTAGAGTCAGGCCTGAGACTTCTATGTGTCCAACCCGAATCTTTATGGATCGGTACAGATCCATGACTAGGGGATCGGTACCGAACCAACTTGGGGTCGTGCTTGGGGTTTCTACATGGATTGCTTCAGGTTACGCTGTGAGTTTTTCCAAGGCTATCTTGCTTTGAGTCTGACCTAAGGATTTTATAGGTTTGCTCTGAGTTGGCTGTTCAAAAAATTTGAACTTCCAAATTTTTAACTTTTTTCGCTCATTTTTTTATATTTCTTTTTTCCGGCCTTTTTACGATATTTCCAAGGTCATTTCTCCATCGTTCGCTCATCCGATTCGATCGTTTAAGTCTATTTGAAGACTACACAAATTGGTTGTAACAATAATCAAAAGAAATTCAAAAATTAACCATAACCGAATTCAAACACAAATAATAGGGCTGGTTATCTATTATTCACCTTAGATTGGATGATAAGATTGAGATTTGATGGAGTTTAGCTTTTCTAAGCTTTGCCCTTTGAATCCCCTTTGATTTCCTTCTCTCCTACTCTTTAGGAATGGCCGACCTCTAAATGTTTGCTTTAGATTATTTGTGAATGTAAAATGAGAATGAATAAGAGAGGAAGGGCTGAAATAAGGTTCTATTCCTAATTTTCCCCTCTCAATTGTTCCCTTCTTTTATAATTTTACAAATAATCTTATTAATTGATTCATTAAGGTATAACCTAATTTAATCATCAAACCTCATCCTCCTTATCCCTTTATATTACTCTATTGAATCTATCCAATTAAATCTCCTAAATAATGTTAAACTAAAATTAAGGGTGTTATACCAGACAACACATAACATAGATAAGATCTAATCTACATAATCAAATGATGTATGTATTAAAGTTTTAAGTATTTAAAGAATGATAATTAGGTGTATTTTCTTTTATATGTGGACGATATTATGATTGCTTCCAAGGATAAAGCTGAAATTAATAAATTAAAGTTGAAATTAAAAACCAAATTCGAAAGGAAAGACCTTAGAGATTAAAGAAGAATTTGGAGATGGAAATCCAAAAAGACGGAAAGCTTGGACTTTTGAGGCTCACTCAAAGGAATATATTTAGAAGTTGCTTGCTCAGTTTAGCATGGAAGGAGAAAAGGTAATCAATATGCTCATGCCTTTACACATAGAGCTTTGTGGTAAAGGCTCTCCGATCACAAAGAAGGACAAGGCCTACATGGAGAAGGTTCCCTATTCTTGTGTAGTTCGTAGTTTGATGTATGTTGTTGTGTGCACTTGGTCTGACATTACACAGACTGTTAGATTGGTTAGTAGATACAAGGAAAATCCAAGAACTTTGCATTGGGAGGCAATGAATTGTAATTATAGATATCTTAATAGAACTCCAAACCAAGGGCTTGTTTTGGGCATCAGTGTTAGAGATTACAACTTGGTTAGATTTTCTGATTCTGACTATGTAGGAGACAAAGATCATAGGAAGTCAAACTTATGTTATGTGTTAACTCTTGGAGGGATAACTATTAGTTGGAGAGCAAGGTTGGATAGTTGCTTTGTCTATAATAAATGAAGAGCTAATAATTGATGTTAAAGTATATAAAGAGGCACTCTACTTGAATCTGTTGATGTGTGATTAGGGCTTCGTATATTTTTGGAGTTCTGATGAGTTATGATAGTCAACGTGCAAGTCATTTAGCTGAAAATCTGACTTTCAACTTGAGGACGAAGCATAGAGTAGTGAGAGCATCTTTTCTAGTCTCGATGAATGAAGAGAAGCATGTTAATCATCAAAAGGCACACACAAAGGATAAAGCAACATATATGTTCATCATGTCCTTACCTGATGCAGAATTCAAACATTGCTCGAACTTGATCCGCTTATTGAGGTGTTAGGTGCCACATTTTGGCACATGGGGAGAGTGAGTTGATAGAAGGGGACATTTTTTTATGGTGATATTAGAGACCGATAGGTCCTACATACATGAAGATGTTGTTGTCAACTCTTTGTCTGAAGGAGTTGGTCTAGCCGAAGTTGGTTGAAAAAGTGCAATGGGGCCATGCCGAAGCTCATTAGTAAAGTATCCATGGTGTCTTGTTCGGGAGTTGCTTGGAGTATGAGGACTAGGTAGGGTTGGTAGGCTTGTATGGAAATATAATATCAAGGTGGAGATTGTTAGATTTCGATGATACAATATTTCCAAATTAAGGTAGATTTTGGAGATATTTTGATTTAATTGGCCTTTTGAATTGCATTAAAGAAAAGGCAATGAAATATCTATGTGGGAAGGAATTAGTTTAGAGATGAAAGCGAGCAATCAATTCTCTATCAGTTAATTATATAAACTATTTTATCATGTGCAGGAATATGGAAGGAAACGGGAAAAATCACATAGATATATGTTCTTATATGAATCAGTGAATTGAGAATGCTTTGATTTATTGACATAAAGCAATAACTTCAACCCTAAGTAATAATTTATGTATTAAGGCTTTAGAGTTTGAGTCGTCCTTCCAAGTTGTATTTTTTCATATTCTTCTTATTAGCCTCCATTATAAATCTTGTAATTTTCTTTTCTCAGAGAGTAATAAAATATCACCTCCCCAAAGTGGATGTACACTTTCTCATGATAGTGGAACTAATATAAATCATGTATGTGATTTTCTTTTCTATATGTGCATCTATGATCTATGATTGCTTTTTTTGGGATATTAGTTTTTCTTTTTGTTCTACCTCACTATCAACATGATTTTATTATTTCCATTGCACTTTTAGTGTTAATCTGAATTTTCCCACCAATGTGGTGCTGGTAGCTAATGGAAAAAACAAAGTGGAATAACATACAAATAAAATAATGATAGAATATCATTAGTCTTAGTAAGATGAGGTAGAGTGATGATTTTCCAAGCAGAGAATCCATTGTAGCAGAGGAGTTGAGGATTTGCGCACCAAAGGAGGTAGATCAAAATGTGGGTTAGAAAACCAATATTCAAATCAATGGAAGATGCCTCCAGAATGTTGTGTTTCTTAGTATGTTAAGGAAAAAACCACAACATTACAACCCAAAAACTCCCATAGATTTTGACATACATCCATTTTGTCACAATTATAAAAAATTTCAAAAAAGTTTTCTCCATCCCTAACATACAAATTTTGTTATTTTCAACATTTCATGTAATAAACACCACCATCATTTTTAACATACAAAATTCTAAATATCTTTTCATCGAAAAATAAAAATAAATTTTTATTTCACCACAAAAATTTAAGTTTCATGCCCTTTTTTAAAAGATCAATATGTCATATGTTTCGATGAAGTTTTATATTTCACAGTTATTCATCCAAGTTGCAATTAAAATACTAATGATTGCAAAGATTTATTATTTTCGTTTCGAATTGCAAATATTTATATCATTAAATTTTATTGAATTTTATGACATATGAATATGTTGGAAAAACCATGAAATTTAGGATTTAACAGCGAAAGCGAAATTCTAATTGAATGTTTAAAAACTACAAATGTTTGATTTTGCATTTTAGTCGTAAATATATGCAAACTGGGTTTGACATTACTATTATTTTTTTTTGCAAATATTTGTAAAAATAAAAATTCTCCAACTTTAATAGCATATGTATCTAAGTAAAATTCATGATATAATGGTGAAAATTAAATCCTAATTGAATTTCTTAAATTACATACATACACACACACACACGCACATATATATGTATGTATGTGTGCGTGTATCATTTATACGAAGGCAACTTTACATCAAAGGCGATATAATGCAAAAAATAATTATGATAATTTGATGAATAGTTTGGTTGAAAGTGACTTTGGATGGAATAAATTTGAAAATGAAGACCTAGGTGGGTTCTCAGGAATGGAAAATGCTTTGGAATATGTATTTAATGTTTTCTTTAACTTAAAAGACTTTACGTTTGGTGTAAGAGTTATGTCAATGGTTGAGAAATAATCGTTTGTATGCTCAAAATTTTGAGTTTTCTCTTATGCAACTCTTAAGTCGAACATTAAGATTATTATAAATTGCATGCTATAATACTATATTTTTATTTTCCTGTAAATTTTTTTTAATTCTTAAGCTTGAAAGTTTTTTAATTATACAACTAGTTAAAATTTATTATACTTTATATTTGAATATGTTAAAACATTGTTAATTAAATAGTTATAAAATTTGTTTTAGAATTTTAAATTTTTTAATTATTAATTTTTTTTCTTCAGTTGGTTGTTTGTTTTTTATTTCTAAAACTGATTAAGAAACTATTAATTGTATACTTAAATACATCAAAATATTTAAATGTTTTTAGTTCAGTGATGTAAAATTTGTTTTGAAATAGAATATTTGTTTTAATTATTGTAGTGATGCTCGATGTTTGTTCTACCACAACAAGAAAATGATCCTATTACAACTAGTTATTCACAATATTCGCAGAACGACAGTTGTAGTAAATGGTTTTTAACAACTAGTTTTTTCTGACATTTTTAATAAAGGGTTTTTAACAATTTTTTTTCCCAACAATTGTAATAAACGTATTTTTAACAAATGATTTTTACTCA
The DNA here is from genome assembly GCA_030737815.1 of Allium fistulosum. Taxonomy (NCBI): domain Eukaryota; kingdom Viridiplantae; phylum Streptophyta; class Magnoliopsida; order Asparagales; family Amaryllidaceae; genus Allium; species Allium fistulosum. The sequence goes on from CM060902.1 coordinate 1,535,542,260, forward strand.
CAGTTGTAATAAATGTATTTTTAACAACTGTTTGTTTTGGCCACTTGTAATAAAGACTATAATAACTAATTAGTTTTGATCGTTGTAAATATTTATATTTTCCCAAAGTTTACAAAAAAAATTGAAAATTTTATGTTACTAAGTTATTTGGTTAAGACTATTTCTTAAAATAATCATTTTAATTAAAAATAAGCAAGCAATCTATTGTATTTGTAGGAAAATTTTACTTTTTCATCTTATTTGACAAATTGGACATGAAATAATTATAGAATATTTGTTAGACTATAAGCTATTAACATTTGTTGGTATTTTGCTGTTGCAATAAAGGTTTTTAACAACTTTCTTCTTTTGACTCTTGTAGATATTAAATTATAACAAAATTTATTTATACTAAATGTTATAATAATTAATTATTAATAATATAAAGTTAATAATAATTAATAATTTGTAAACAATAATGTATAAAAGATAACTTGTATAGTTAATAATTTATAATCTATTATAGTTAATGATTATTAAAAATTATTAATAAATATTAATGTATAATAAATAATTAAGTTTTATAATTAAAAATTTATAATTAAAAATTCATAAGTTATAATTTATAATTAATGATTAATTTTTTATAAATAAAAATAGTTAATAATTTATATTTATTAATTAATAATTTAAAATAATTTATTGATAATAATATATGAATAATAAAACTAAAACAATATGACCTTACAAAAAAATATTAAAGCCCGCCTCAGTTCCCTCTATAATTTTCATTCAACGCCTTCGGTTTTTCTTAAAACCCTAAATCCCAAATCACTCATCGCTTAAGCCGCCTCAATTCATTTGCACAAAATTAAAAAAGAAACTTGTCATGTTGAATAATCATGGAGGTTTGAATTTTTTTATAGCAATCTCCTCCCCCACTTTCTTTCCTTTTCTATTTATGTTCTCATAGCTTGTTTCTCCCCTTTCCCACACCGAATTCGCGAAGGCTTGTTGCTACGCACCCTTGCTCCTATATATCGTTCCCGCAAATTGACTTATTCCCATCGATTGAAGGCAAGTCAACGTGATTCCTCAAATCACTGGAAGATATATGCTTAAAACAGAACTGAGATCAAGTCGACCTTTGAATATTCTATTTTCATATTTTGTAGTTGCACTATAAGAGGGAACAGTTATTTCGACTACTAATAGCCGTTGGCGGCCGTCGAAGCCAATGCAAATTGCTAGCGAAATAACATCAGTCGACAACTTCTAATTGACAAATTTTCCAATGGCTTCATCGATAACGTTTGACGGCCTTCGTAAGACTTTTTGATGGTTTTCATTACCTTGTTGAGTACATGTGGCAAGCATTAAGGCGGTCACGTTTTGGCTAATTATGACGACCGTCCTACACCACTGATGCTCATATAACCGAATAGTCCACCGTTGGAGCACCCGACCGAGTAGGATAGTTGTCAATGGATAGAAAAAGAAATGAAGAAAAGGAATAAAAAAGAAGAGAAGAGAAAGAAATAAAACATCACAAAATCACATAACTTGCCGTATACCTTACAGCGCATCAGATAAAATATAATAGTCATCACAAATATAAAACAATCAAGACAATAATACTACACAAACCATAGAAAAATAGTACACATGCCTATACAGTTATACAAAACAGTAATATACAACTGACAAATAAACTCAACTGATAAACTATCTCTAATAATAGTAAATCAACGCTACCTAGGCTCCACTGTGTCACACAATGGAATAAAAAAAATAAAACCAAAATATAAATATGAGAAAGTGTTACCTTCTACTAGTCCATTTGCACAACCCCAAGTGTTGTTTACACCTGCTATATAGTCTACTAATTTAAGGCACCCGAGATAATAAGAAGCAAAGCATAAAACATTGAGTCAGATAACAGTCTGGTGTGAGCAATAAATAATCTCAAAACACTATACAAGTTGGTATAGTATATGGAACAGAGGGTATGGAAAATCATTGCTGACCTGTCCTTGCATCCATAGAGTTAGCACATCACACTCGATATATGCTAATCTACTATTAAAGCCATATAAGTGTACTACAATCGAAGTATAACATCCAATGTCTAGGTATACAATCGCAAATACCTACGTCGTGTGACACCCTACAGTGACAACCAACCATGGCAAACATAGCATCCATTAAACAATCCTCACCATCACTCATATGCGTTGGATATATGAGAACTCGTATAACACAATCACAAACTAGGGACTAAATCGAAATCTCGGCTTCATTGGTGCTCGAATCCATGCCATTCCCGAAAGGCTAGGAACCAGGCTCACAATCGCAAAAGCCTAGGGTCATCTACAATCGCAAGATCTGGACACAATCGCTAATCCAGGTAGGAGCTACCCACATACCCCTTCTTTACGAGCACACTAGAAAACTTTGAGTTATCAACGAGCTCTTGCACGCATCTCCAAAATGGAACTCAATCGTTACTCCATCATAGCTATCTCCACAGCAGGACATAATCGCAAATCCCACTCGCAAGCCCCATTGTTAAGCTTGCCTTTGTGGATCACCATCACAACTCTTATCATAAGTCATCATCTTCGGAACGCCTCTACACAGCCATCGTAAGTCGTAAGGCCATCGTACTAAGTCCCGAAGTCATCATGTTGAAGCATCACGTCATCGCTTCACCATCAAAATCGCTCATCGTAGAGCATTAATATCAAGACCCTGAGTGAGACGCATGAACTAATCACTGCATCGTGCTCCTCAAAGCCTTCTTACCGTTCATGCCAAAGATCGACCAAATTGGCCACCATCAATAGTGGTAGATATCAACCACTCCAGAGTAGCCGATAATGACCACTTTGGTCGTGTACTTAACCAAATGTGGTTAAATACAAACCAAATGAAAATGTCCGGCATCCATCCCGAAATCCAAAGCACATCCCAAGTCCATACTTCGTCTCTAGATCAATCAGCATGCATAAAGCTCCATGCACGAAATCCTATCTTATGGAATATTTTATAATCCTATATCGACTTCGAACAATGTTTTCAACCAACTAATAAACAAGTAGACATGCAACCAATAAGCATAGTAATGACTATAATAGCCTACAAATGTTTAAAATAACACAATTCAATACATCCAAGCAACCAATGGGGGATAAGTATCAAAAATAACCCAAAGCTTTCAATATCATCAAAATAGCACGTCAATAGAAAAAATGTGATATTTAATTCAAAAACCATTTAAAAATACTTTTAAATTCTTTTATACAATAAGCTATAAGTCTAAGTATTATAGAAATCACATTTTAAAATTAGAAAACATTTCAAAACATTGTTTTACTAACAACCATAGTATGGTGAGAGACAATATCACTCACGTCAACCAAATCTATCAAACCAACACCGAGTCGTAGAGCTCTCCATCACAAGCGCAATGCAAGAAATGACGTTCAAAACGGACCTCGTATGCAAAAGATATAAGGAATATACGAATCGCTCTATATATTAATAAAATAATAGTTAATTAAAAACGTTAATCACTTATCACCTTAACAAGCTTTCTTCCCCAAATTATAACATTTCTTGTACGTGCACATTCCGTGTCCAAGCCGTGCGTCTTCCATCATGATATGGAGCTTCGCTCCATCGAATTGAATAACGTCTGCGCCATTGTTCTTCTCGCTGAATGCTCGACTCGCCGGCATCAAAATCCCTCAGCTCGGCGGCCTCTGCCAAAATTCGTCATCCAGGCATGCTCGACCCAAATGTTAGGTCATGAATAACTTAAAAGGATCAGACTATAAATTGATGGCATGGGGAGGAGCACATCGCGAAGGGAATTCCACCGGTAACCACCATTTCGCCTAGTTCGTGCTCTTCCTCCGGCCAAACCTAACCCTAGTTCCACCATTACTAATGGCCATCTCCTTAACCACCATCACACCCTTCAAAGTTGGTATATGCTCGAAGATCTCTTCGGTACGGATTCAACGGAATTGGTTTCATATTTTTTCATGGAGTGGTTGTACGAATTTTTATTTTGAAGTGAGAGTAAGGGAGGCGGCCATGTTTTCTAGTTCCTGGAAATGGAACTATGAATGGCTAATAGGGAGAAGGGTTTGGTTATTCAAATAATAATATTATATTTATTTTATTTGAATTCTCAAATAAAACAGTCGTACGTTTCATGCTCACACGATCAAACGGTGCGTCCGATCGCAATGAAACTCATCTGTGTACATCATCTCATTTTTTCGGTCCCAATGGTATAAAAAATTCATCGTTGTTTGAGAGAGCGCTATGGGATGCTTTTCGAGATCGTTTTGGCCATCAGATCGTTCAATCTCAAAATATAACGATCCTTATACTCATTTTAATTCGCAACGTCGATGCAAACTCAACGGAAGTGGTATTAAGTCCTGGTTCGATCCTATGTGAAAAATCGTATTTTTGGGATCGTTAATTCATCAACGATTAAATATTTAAATCAATTATTTAAATATCCAATCATTAAAAATACAGGTCATTACATTCTCCCTTCCTTAAAAGGATTTCCTCCACGAAATCCCAAGGACGAAGCAACACAACCCAATACCCTCGCATAAGCAATAATAAAAGAAAAATCATCACCTATCAACTCACGACAACAATCAATGAAAGCACTTACAACAAAGGGAATAGACTCGGAATTACCTATAGCCATCATCCTCATCCCTAAATACAATCACCATCAAATTCGAAATTAATAAGGCTAAACCAAACATCTAAGTTACGAACTTATGTCCAAAGAAACGAAAAATGGAAAACAAAAATGCCAACTAACTAATCGAAAGACAAGTCAACTAAATGTCATACACTACCGACTCTCTCAACTATTCGCAACGTCGAATATCATATACATTGGCTTTTCTCTCAATTTTGGCTTATGTCATGGAAAATTTTGACAGCACCTCCTTTGCGTGGCTAGGTCTGAGGAAAAACCCAATACACACACACACATCTCACATCCGAGGCATCTCATATCCGAGACATCTCATTTCCGAGGACAACCAAATAGATGTTACATACTTCTTTTATAGCAAGAGCATACCATTTAGATGTGAATATAAGCGGTTAAGCATCCAAATAACCAACACTTGCTTCCATGTACTTGAGTATGTACTCAACAAAGAGGATTAAGCACAATAGTAACATCATAATGTAAATAAGCCTTCTAAATTGTATATATGGTAATCATCTCAAATAAATGTGCTATATCAAACCATAACTATTCCACATGCCTAACAACCATATAAGTATAAGTAATTGTATCAAGTGCCAACAATCAGGCATCAAACAAGCACCTATATAAGATCAAACATCAAAGAGTAACGTCTATGCCTATCCTAGCATGCATGATACTAAATGATCAAGTATAATACATCAACCATGATATCTAATATGAAAGCCGACAAAAAATAGAAATCTCCCATAATGAAGAGCTTTGAACAAGCGCTCCTCATGCTCTTATCGGTCTCTCATATGCAATCGCCTTTGTTTTCACTCCACTAAACCTTTACTACTCCACTGCCTTACTCCTAACCTATTTCGTATCACGTCTATCGGTACGAATAGGCCTACGAGGTCTTGAAGTTCCCGGTTCAGTCTCAATATCAAATACTCGATTCAGTGCCAATTTCCAAACGCCTCTTGTAAGTTCTCCCAAAACCCACTATCAAACAACAAGTTTTAGCGACTTATAATGCTCTTTGCACACAATGGAATCATACTATCCATCCCACATATGACTCGACAAATCAGATGTTATTTTACTAGACTTAAGGAATACAAATCTAGCATTCTTCGTCAACCAATCGATTGTGACTCAAATGCTATCACACTATCCTCAGTCATTGACAATCCATTGATGCAGTCTATAAATATATGTTTCCACTACTCGAGAACAAGCAATCTCTCATTCCTATGGAACTAACAATCTCGGTCAGGTCCGCACTGCATCACCTCTACAGATGCTACCTATTCTTCTAAATTAGCCATGATCTCCACTAGTCTAGCTTCACGCCTCCAACTAGTACCGATTCGCTAAATCAATGTAGGTCTGATGGTCAAACCAGCCATCACTTTTGGCCATAGCTCATCGAATTTTGAAGTCATAACCAGCAATAAATTCAAGCAGTGTCCACTCTAGGAATATTGCTCCTAACTGGTATGTCTTTCACTTGAAGCATCAAAAAATGCATTTCCTTTATGGACGTCCATGAAATGTCAAAGTCCAGGAGGCCAAGAACTCTAACCACCGCTGCTATTAGTGGAGGTTAAGATCCTTTTCAGAAGAGATACTTCAATAATGTGGGACCAAGGAATAACTCGAACCTCTCTCCTAATAAATTGTGCCTCTAGATCCCCAAAGCGAACTCTATCGCCTCCGACTCCGAATCAATAGACGGATACTTCCTCTCGTGTAGTTTTAGCTATCAACTAACATGCGATAACCTTACCTTTCAGTATCAATACTGCATCCAATTAAGTACCATAAGCATGTGTGTACTATCACCTCCTCATTCTCGCTCGAAATGAGTAACATCAATGCACTCGCCAACCTCTCGGTCAGACTCACTAACACGTGTCTGCACCTCACATCTCAAATAAATGTCTGATCCACTCCCATCAAATAGGTTAACAATGCTGCTACCTTGGGTCTATTCAAATTCTAGACGGCTATAATTATAGGATCTACAGCGATATCCTATCTAACTTCCTTTCTCTAGAAGTGATGCTCTGAAATCTCATCATCGACCGATGTCTTCTCAAAACGTACAATACAATCACCAATCATGCCTTATGCTCTTCTTTCGTCCATGAGTAGACGAAAGTGTCATCAACGAACATAAGCACAACTCACTCAAGTGACCCTTCGAAGCACGGCCATGAGATAAATAGGTATGCTGACATATTTGTTAGCCCGAACGACATAACCAACCAATAAAAAGTCAAAGTTGCATACAAAACGTTATAATCAGCACACACACACACTCTCTCTCTCTAAATACTCTCAGTTGGTGAAACCATCGCAAGGTTCAACTAAGAGAACATCCTCGCTCTATAGAGCCTATCGAATAATTCATCAATAAACAAGAATGGATACTTATTCGTCATCGCACTAAGCTCACGACAGCCAACAAGCAACCTCAAAGAGCCATCCACCCTACTAGCGAACAATATAGGTGCATCCTACCCAAATATACTCCTACAGATGAACTATCACCTTAATAGGTTATCCGCTCGGACCTTCAGTCTCTTATGCTCTTTGGGCATCATATGTCTTAAAGGCATAACTACTGGTCAAGCACCTCTAACCAGATCGATATGAAACTCAATCCTATGTGGTGGTAATCTGGTCAGCTCATCAAATGGGTCCAGAAACTCTCTAGTTATTATCATAGATTATAACTCATTGTATAGGATATCAGGAAAATATAGAAAGCCAACCATCAGCTAATCATCATATGGGCATCCGAACACTACCTTCTGCTCATCATCAATCTCTGTTGTCAACAACGGCCTCTTGCAACCCAATGCTATTCTGTATCCCCTTTCAGCCAGTCCATTTCCAAACTATCATACCGAACCTAATCAATCCCCCTAAAACAATCCTAGAAAACAAACAACAAATAAACATACATGGCTTAATAAGACAAGGTCCCGACAAACCATGTATAGGCTGGCCGAGCCCCTAACTATGTCTGTCTCAATCAAAGGGTTGGTTAACCATCTCGAGTATCAATCTCAATGTCTCCATCAAATCAAGGTATGAAGGAATATGAAACCTCAATCTCAAATAAAACATGTATGGAAACGCCATAAGTGAAAAGCATATCTCAAGTGATAATGCCATTTCCCTTCTCTTCCGTCGATGGAGCACTCGACGAAATCAAAATGGCAATCAATGCATATGCTACCATGGTTTACCCCGACGCAACTAGTTCGGGACAACCATTCTACACTAGGTACAACTCTCTCATCACAAAGCCCTTCTCAAAGCCCTCGTCAATATAACCAATCAATCGCTTCCCAAGATGATCGCATAACCCAACGTTAGACTTTCCATTCTTTCCGTGTGAGGTATCAATGGAAAATAGAATGTACTTTGACAGCATATCGAATTCGGCCACATACTCCGACACAGACATATCGCCATACATTAAATTGACGAACTTCCTACCAACACCGACTTTAGAAAAGTTGAGATAAATCTTCTTCGAAGTGAACTAATCCCAAGTAAATCGATCCTCGGGAATCGAAGCTATAAAGACATTCCACTAGTTCATTATTCATCCCTGGAGTTATCTAGAGTAAACTTCTACCTCGTGGCATCATCTAACTTTAAGTCATCGAAGATCCTCTTCCAAGAAACCATCTAATTTTTCCTTTCAATAGCCTACTCTGTTCCAAGGAATGGTCTGCCTCTTAGACTCTCGTAGTCTATATACATCTCGGCAAATTCGACTCTATCCATTAACACTTAAGCACCATAGTCACTTTGAGAAACTTGGGCATCCCGGGACATGATCCGCACCATCTCTGTGGACATATCCTATCAATCAGGGTTGGTGACCCAGATCCTGCCTACTCCTCAACTTTGAAGATGGAATCAATAGCTGTATTCCTCATATACCAGATAATTCCTATCCTACAACAAGGATGATCAGCCTCTTATAAAAAATAATTACATCACTAGTGCTCATGTGTGCAACACAAATTATATACTACATATACTACTATATAGTTTTGGAAACAAAAATATAACAAATACAAACTCTCTCGTATATAGGTATACTCTCGATCTAGTATAAGGTGAAAACTCCAATCCTATCTCTACAGGATCACGATATCAACTCAGATTAGTCACGTAACCTAAGCTCTAGTATCAAATGTGACGATCTCCCTACACCATCGATGCTTATATAATCAAGTAGTGCACTGCTTGAGCACCCGGTCGATGCAGGATGGTTGTTAATGGAAAGAAAAAGAAATAAAGAAGAGGAATAGAAAAGAAGAGAATAGAAGAGAATGAAACAAAACATCACAAAATCACATAACCCGTCGCATATTTCACAACGCATTAGATAAAATATTATAGTCATTATAGATATAAAATAGTCAGACAGTAATACTACATGAACCATAGAATCATAGTACATGGGCCCATACAGTTATACAAAATAGTAATAGAGTTTATACAACTAATAAATAAACTCAACTGATAATCTGTCTCTAATAATAGTAAATCAACACCGCCTAGGCTTCACGGTGTCACATAGTGGAATAAACAACAATAAACCCAAAATATAAATATGAGAAAGTGTCACCTTTTTCTAGTCCATCTGCACAGCTCCAAGTGCAGTTTACACCTGCTATCCAGTCTACTCATTTAAGAGTAAAGCAAAGCATAAAACCTCGAGTCATGCAATAGTTTGGTGTAAATGATAAATGATCTTAAAACGCTATAAAAGTCGGTATAGTATATGGAACAGAGGGTATGGAGAACCATACCTGACATGTCCTTGCATCCACAGAGTTAGCAGATAACAGTCGATATATGCCAATCTACTATCAAAGCCATATAAGTGTATTACAATCGAAGTATAGCGTCCAGTATCTAGGTATACGGTCGAAAATACCTACATCGTGCGATACTCCACAGTGACAACCAACCATGGCAAACATAGCATCCATCAAACAATCCTCACTGTTACTTGTGTGCATTGGATATATGATAACTCCTATGCCACAATCACAAACCAGGGACGCAATTGAAATACCGGCTCCATTGGTGCTCAAATCCATGCCACTTCGAAAGGCTAGGAACCACGCTTATAATGGCAAAAGCTCAGGGTAATCTACAATCGCAAGATTCAGAGACAATCGCAAATCCAGGTGGGAGCTACCCACATACCCCTTCTTTCTGAGCACACCAGAAACCTTCGAGTTATCAACGATCCCATTGCACACATCTCCAAAATGGAACCTAATTTTTATTCCATCACGGCTATCTCCATAGTAAAATACAACTGAAAATCTTACTCGCAAACCCCCATCGTTAAGCTGGCCCTTGTGGATCACCGTCACAACTGTTATCGTAAGTCATCATCTTCGAAACGCCTCTAGACACCCATCGAAAGTCGTAGAGCCATCGTACTAAGTCCCAAAGTCATCATGTGAAAGCATCATATCATTGCTTCACCACAAAATCGCTCGTCGTAGAGCAATAACATCAAGACCAAGAGTCGGCAGCATGAACAAATCACTGAATCGCGCTCCTTGAAACCTCCTGACCGTCCATGCCGAAGATCGACCAAATTGGCCATCATCAATAGTGGTAGATATCAACCACTCCATAGTACTTGTTAACGACCACTTTGGTCATGTACTTAACCAAAAATGGTTAAATACAAACCAAATGAAAACGTCCGGCATCAATCTCAAAATCCCAAGCACATCCCAAGTCCACACTTTGTCTCCAAATCAATCAGCATGTACGAAACTCTGTGCATGAAATCCTATCCTATGGAATATTTTCTAATCCTATGTCGCCTTCGAACGGTGTTTTCAACCAACTAAACAAACATGCAAACATGCAACCAACAAGTATAAAAATGTCTATAATAACCTACCTGCGTCTAAGATAACACAATACAATATCCAAGCAACCAATAGAGGATAAGTATAAAAAATAACCTAAATCTATCAATATCGTCAAAATATTCCATCAACGGGAAAAATGAGATATTTAGTTCAAAAACCATTTTAAAACACTTTTAAATTCGTTTATAAAACAAGCTATAAGTTGGAGTATTTTAGAAATCACATTTCAAAGTTAGAAAACATTTCAAAACGTCGTTTTAATACTATACTAACAATCATAGTATGGGAGAGACAATATCACTCACCTCAACCAAATCTGTCCAAACCAACACCAGTCATAGAGCTCTTCATATTTATTGTTTTTGCATTTGAATGATTTATTGGTTTAGTTTGGTTAGATTTCTGCTTTGAAGAGCGAATGACATATAAAATGAAATACAGAGAATTTTGTAAAGGAATCTGAATTCCTCACCATTGTTGATTTTAAATTCCATTATATTCTTATGTTATAAATTGTTAAATGTCAAAACTTTCTAGTTGGCTATATTGAATATGACATTGATATATGTTAAAAGTTGAAACTTTTTAGTAATAAAGATAGCAGCAACATTGGTTAAGTGCTACGGTAGCTATTGGCCTCACACCACTAATGGAAATATTATTATTTGCTATTTGGATTTGAAATTGGTTTTGATTTAGAGAATGATTTTTAACTGTGACTTTGGGATTTTTTGTGATATTTTATTTAAAAATAGTTTTTGTACTTCCCTATTTTACTTTAACCTTTTTAGAAATGTTTTAAAAGTATTTTAGGAAGTATTTATTTTACAAAAAATTCAATATAATGACAGATGTTTATTTTAAAGAAAAGGAGAATTTATGTTTTATAACAAAATATTTATGTTTTAAAAGAAGATAGAAATTTCTTTAATAACTTCAAACTGCTTGGTGAGATTAATGCAACCAATCTTGTCCTAATTCCTAAAGTCAGGCCCTGTGAAAATGCTTCCTCATTTCGACCAATATCATGTTGTAATGTAGTTTATAAGTGCATATCCAAGATTCTAGCCACTAGGCTTGTATCTGTGCTCCCAGCAATTATATCGTCCAATCAGTCTGCCTTCCTTCCTACTAGGAGCATACTTGACAACATTATGATGGCTCATGAATTAATTAATGGTTATGGTAGATGTCAGGTCTCACCAAGAACTATGCTTAAGCTTGATATCTCTAAAGCTTATGATTGTCTGCAATGGTCCTCTATTGTTCGAGTTATGGCTCTAATAGGATTTCCTAAAGTCTTCGTAGCTTGGATTTATGTCTGTATATCAACTCCGTCCTTCTCTCTTTGCTACAATGGGAAAACGGCAGGATACTTTAAAGGGAAACAAGGCGTTCGTCAAGGGGATCCGATCTCCTCGTTCATTTTTATTATTGTAATGGAAGCGCTGAACTGTATGCTAGCAATGAAATTTGAAGATAATACTATCTCTTACCATCCTAAGTGTAAACACCAGCAAATCTCCTCCCTTATGTTTGCTAATGATATAGTGATCTTTACAAAGCCTAATGATCATTCCATAGCTAGTATCCTTCAGTGTCTTCATTCCTTTTATCTTGCTACTGGTCTTAAAATCAATCATTTAAAATCTCATATACTAATCTCTGGCATTAGCATGACTGAAAAAGCTAGGCTCTTGACTCATTCTGGTCTGCAGCCTATGGAAAATATGATGACATATCTAGGCCTTCCTCTATGTACATCCAGAGTAACCAAGGCACACTGCATTTCGCTGTACAATAAAATCACTTCTAAACTTAGCTCATGGACTACCAGGTTGCTGTCCATGGCTGGTAGATTAGTGCTTGTTAAGTCAGTTTGTTTTTCCATGACTGTGTATTGGGCAAGAACTTTCATATTACCCACTCAACTTCTCTCTATGATACGAACTACTATGTTAAGATTCCTCTGGACTGGATCAATTCACAATAGGAAGTTTATACCTCTGTCATACAGTAGTTTAGAAAAGCCACTATATTATGGTGGCCTTGGAATCATAAATATCTCAATATGGAACAAGGCAGCGGTCAGTACCCATGTGGATGCTTTGTTGAATAAGAAGGAAAGCTTTTGGGTGCAATGGGTATGGAAATATCGAATTAAGACTAGGAATTTCTGGACTATGACAGTATCTCAAAATACGAGTTGGATATGGCGGAGAATACTTAGCATCAGAATTACTCTTCTTCCTTATGCTAAGTACACAATTTCCCCTGGATGCACTGTTAAATTTTGGAAGGATCCGTGGATGGATGATGGCTTGGTGTTAGAAACTAAACTGAGTGTTCAGGAACGAATACAATCTCTAATAGGAGGGAATGCTTGTGCAGTTGGGTACATTGTTAATGGGAAGCTCTGCACTCCCTCTACCAGTAATCAAGAAGTCAATGCGTTATGGGGGAGTTTGCGTGAGCATGTGGTCCCTATCAGACTTGATTCTGCTTTACTTTGGAAGGGAAGATCACATAGCATTGGTCGGGTTTATGATCTTCTTCTTCACACTGAAACTTTTCCTATCTCAATTTGGGCTAGGGTGTGTTGGACTACTATTTCTACGGCAAACGAAAATTTGATGTTTTGGCGAGTCATTCACAAGGCTATACAAACCAAAGACAAGTTGTTGTCTGCTGGAATGGTCAACGATCAGCAATGCCTCTTCTGTAATATGTTTCCTGAATCTGTTGATCACCTATTCTTCGAGTGTGGCTTCTTATCCAATATGATAAGCACATTGTTTAACAAAATTGGTTTAGTTAGATATGATGGAGACTCTGCAACAAAATGGAATGATATGAAGATTGCTACGAGGAATAGGCATGGCAATAGAGATATAACTTTCTTTGTTCTTAAAATTTACTTCATAACTGTTTGGATTGAACGGAATTCTCGGTGCTTTAAACTTTTTGCTACTGCTGCTCCTCAACTCTGGTACACAATTATGTCAAAAATTGAATCAAGGTTAAGATTCTCTTGCCATGGTTTCTCTCCACACAGTAGTGGGGTTTGGAATTGACTTGTCATTGCTTATGGATATTTTTGATTCATTCTTCTTCATGTGCATCCCTCTGTGCATGTTGATGTTTCATGTCTGTCATTTTGTTGCTGCATTGGTAGCTGTTTTTCTCTTCAATGTGGTACATTTAGGGTGTATTCTCGTGCATGATATTTTTTCCTCGGTTTTGTATATTTGGTGACAAAAGCTTGTTTTGTCACATTTTCCTTTCTTTTTTCTTTAATCAATAAACTCTGGTAGGGGACCCGTTAACCCGGCTTGCCTTTCAAAAAAAAAGTATTTGTGCAACGTTTTATATCAAATGTTGTTTAGAAAGTTAGATTTATAAATGGTATTTTATAAATAAGGAGATTTATAAATGGTGTTTTTATAATAATAAGAATAGTTTTATAAATAATATTTTATAGAAGGGAAATGATACCATTTTGATAAATTTGAAAATAAATCACATTTTTGAATTTATAATGATATATGGAATTATTGTTTATGGAAAGTATTTAGTCCTATCTTGAAACTGAAGATTTGTAATAAGTATATAAGAAATGAATTTGGAGATTTATAAAAGGAGTTTTATAAATATAAAAGAGATTTATAAAAGAAGTTTTATAAATAGAAATGGATTTATAAAAGAGGTTTTGTAAATATAAAAGACATTTATCAAAAGGAGTTTTATAAAAGGAATGAGACTTGATTTCCATAAATGATGTTATGGTAGTATGGAAATTATTCTTTTCATAATTAACATCAAATTCTGAGGTACGTAAACTCGTTTCTATCTTAAGAATTAAGAATGTGTGTCAAGGTAAGGATAGTTTTCTAACTTATCTGATTTCATTGTTAATCGAAGGATGGTACTGTTTGAAATCGAAAAGTGGTGGAAAGTATATTTGGTCTAATTTCTATACGATCCATTTATTTACACTAAAAGTGCTATGGGATTATTGTTACCAATGTTTTAAATGACATATGTTTTAACCCAATTAAGTAGGGTTTTGGAAATGAAATTTTCTTAAGATTTGTTAATATACTTATATCGTTGAGATAATATATAAGTAATGACCCAGAATTTTTTTGAATTTAGAATATTTAATTGATTTTAAAATATTGAAAAGTAATTTTATATGTTAAGTAACTTGAATTTCAAATATAGCGATTTATTGAATTTATTATTTGGAATTGTTTAAACAATTAAATCTTGAATTTTATATGAATGAAAATGATTTCGAAAGTTGATTAAAATCCTATTTAAATAAGAATGGAGATAGTAAACTTTTAATTTAGATTTAAAGGTGATTAATTTGGTTTTTATAATAAGTCGTTTTAATTAACATGTAAAAATAGCCTTCCAGGGCACTGTCTCGGATTTCGACGAAACCAGTTTCATTTGATCCGTAATAGTGAGTTATTGTAAGTTAACAAATTTCATAGCAACTGGATGTATCATTTGGTCATGCTAGCTCGAAACTCTTAGAAACTAATTATAGAAATTTATATAATATAATTGGGTTTGAAATTTTATCATTTGTATATGATCGAATTAGGTCTTGAGACTAGTTTCATTGTGTTCGAAATAGGGGTGTTACATATAGAATGCTAGATGGCATGCCTCGTTTGGAATTTGAGATTTTTCGAACGTGTTGAGCCGATTATTTTAAATAACATAATACATAATATTTTATAACCATGCCTAACCCCACATTTTGGCCATACCCACCTTATCCCTCCTTTTTCTTTTCTTTTTAAAATGCTCCACTCTCCCTCGTTCAAATCTATTTTCACCTAGGAAAGGGGAAAAATATCAATTCAAATTCTTGATAATAGGTTGTAAAATTTAAATTCATTAAATTCATAGAACTGAGATCTTCGTATTCATGAAAATATTGGGAGCTGCGTCTTCGATTTACAAAGCTCGACGGTGAGGGGTTGGAGAGAATAGCATCTTGGGTTTGATAATTCATGAATTTTAGTCATCGATTTGCGAAAGTGAGGTTGGAAGTGGGTTTGGGAGGTGGATTTGCACCTCTGGGCAAGTTTTTGTGAGGCGCGATCAAGTGGTGGTGGAAGGGATGCTTCCAGTCGCGCGCAGGCTAGGGGAGGTCGCGATTGGCAGGGGAGATTAGGCAAGATGTGACGGTGATGGTTGGGTGTCTCCTGCAATGGGGAGTTCGACAGAGGCATCGGATTATCGATCCATGGTGTAGTGCTCCGTGTCAGGGTGGAAGTGCACGGTTTAGACATGTACAGTGGGGGTGGTGATTAACGTTTTGGGAAGAAGGATTATATATATAAAGGGTAATTAGTTTGAATAAAGAAAAGTAATTAGTAATTAAATTATATAATTAAAAATCGATAACTTATAAACGGTGTAACTTTTTCATACGAGGTCGAAATTGAACGTGACAAGTTGCGTTGCGCTCATTACTATGAATACTACGACATATAGTTGGGTTAGATGGATTTTGAGACAATTGAAATTTGGCTAAAATCGAACGTCATTCGATTTTAGTTCCAAACCTGAATGACTCGGTGACAACAGAAATTTCGGTGAGTTAAAATCACCTTTTTGGTTGACTAGAAATGTTATACAGTTAATACAGATTATTGATTGGATGTTTGGAAGATTTATTGTTTTTTTTAAAGTTGGTTTGGATTTATTCCCGCCCTTGGAGTAGACGACCCTTTATATATATACCCGCCTAGTAGCGAATGACCCATATTATATAATTATATATTGTTTGTGATGCAGGGGAACAAGTTGGAGGAATCCAATGGGATTCCTCGCCATTGTTGATTTTAATTCCAAAAATATTCCTGTTGTACGATTACTGAATATGAAACCTAATTGTGGACACTATGGTTTATGACATTATTATATGTTCAAACTTAAACCCTGTAGTGATAGAAAATCAATATCGATATTGGTTAAACGTTGGGTAGCTATTGGCCTCAAGTTAGCATTTTAGAAATACTATAACTTGCCATTTAAGTTGGAATTGATTTTCGAGGTAGGAAATGATTTTAAAATCCGAATTTGGGTTACGAAAATATTTGTTTTAAAAGATTTAATTTCTATTTTATTCCAACCTTTTTATCTATCTTTTTTCTAAGTTATTTACTTAATATTGTTTTAAATTAATTTATTTATACTGATATTGTTTTAAAATATTTACTTAAAATTAATAGTGTTTTAAAAGTTATTTATCAATATGTTAATATTTTGAAGATTAATTATTTAAGTAACTAATATGGTTTGAAATTAATAACAATGATTTATTAATACTGTTTTAGAAATTAATTATTATTATTTATAATAAGGTTGAATATTAATTATTAGTGTTTTATTAGTAATGTCTTTGAAATTATTAATTATTATTTTAAGATGTTTTAAAGGTTAAAAATTATTATTTATAATGTTTATTATTAATAACTATTATTATATAATAGTGTTTGAAGTAAATGATTATTATTTATTTATAAACGTCTGAAATTTATAAATAGAATTTATAAAAAGATTTGGGTTATAGAAGGGAAGTTTTGTAGAATGATTTGGAAACTTAAAGGGATATTATTTACAAGATAAAAAGAGTTTATAAATGATTTCAAATATTTATAAAAGAATTTTGGAAATGGGTTTATAGATTTATAAGAAGATTTTTATAAATAGTTGTATGGATTTATAAAATTTTATAATTTTTTTGGAATTTATAAAAGAGTTATAATTGGAAATGGTGGTTGGGTTTTGTTATCCCGCCTTTTGGCAAGGCCAGGACACCAAGGAGTTGGATTCCAAATGTCGTTTGTCATGGATATCGTTGAATTTTGTCGGATGTCCGGATCAAGCCCCAATTGATGAGACACAATCGGGAAAATAAAGCAAACCAACGTTCCAAGTTTCAAGTCAATCCGAGCTCATACGCACAGGTTATGATGGATACAAGTTGGAGGAAAAAGCATGTTTTCGTATCCATCGGCAGACCCCATTTCGTATCCATTGAAACGTATCTGTTCGTTTCGATGGAGCCAGTACATCGAGTTCGTATCGATGGGTTTCGTATCCATCGGTGGTCCTCGTTTCGCATCCATCGATCTCGTGTCGATTAGAATGATTAAGTCCACACAGTGATAAGCTTCGTATCGATAAAACCTTCAGCCGGAAAGACTTGTTCGTATCCATCAATAAGTCACCTGGTTCGTAACGATCACTTAATATCTACTTCGTATCCCTCAGCCAGTGCTTGCTTCGTATCCATCATTCAGTGTCTACTTCGTATCCATCTAAGGACTTCACTTCGAGTCCATGCGAAGTGACTTACTCGTACCCATCAGGTCAACCAGCTTGGATAACGTGTCATCTCTCGAAGAAAACGAGGCGAGATACCTGGAATCGAAACAGTCAATACGGCGCTGAGACCGGATCGAGGCGAAGCGCGCGCACCACGTCATCCCTCGATGCGAATGCGCCGAGATATATGGAGTCGACGCGGTCGACTCGGAGTAAAGACCGGATCGAGGCGAAGCGCGCGTTCCACGTCTTCACAGAGGCGCGTGACACCATCGATTCGAAGCTCTCAGTTCGGAAGGATGGATTCGAACCAGACAGCCTAGCGAAGAACGTCGCCTCGTATCGATGATATCTCTCAATCCAATGATCCAAATACCATGAAATTTTAACCGAAGGTTGCACGCATACCGAGGAACATCTCCACCAAATTTGAGCTCAATTGGAGGTAATCTTGATCGATACGAAATGACTTCGTATCGATCGCAGATTGACTCCAAACTTTCTGGAAACGGTCGCGTGGGCCCCCTCACGTGCCAGACCAAGTCTCCCGGAGTTTGAACGAATTC
Organism: Allium fistulosum; assembly: GCA_030737815.1. NCBI lineage: Eukaryota > Viridiplantae > Streptophyta > Magnoliopsida > Asparagales > Amaryllidaceae > Allium > Allium fistulosum. The sequence continues at coordinate 1,535,560,841 of CM060902.1, forward strand.
TGAGCCTCCTACGCCTATAAATAGAGCCCCGTAATCAACAGAAAAAGGATCTTTTTTCTCTGAAGCGTCCAGACTCTGCTGGATTGAGATTTGCATCCTATTTTTGCTGTCAATTTCGAATTCTAATCTGTAATCCGCTGTTCATTGCTGTAACCGCTTGCAATCATTGAAAGAGAATCAATAAAATCATCAAAACTTCATAGTGGACGTAGGCTATACGCCGAACCACTCTAAATTGCTTGTTTGTGCATTTTACATTTCTGTTTGTTGGAGTTTTTGTTAGATAACCTCCGTTTTACATTTATAATCTTCATTTTATCTCTTCAAATAACTCCCGAAGAGTGTTGTGCCCATTTTTGGTACAAACACTTTGGTGCTTTCACTGAGAAAACCAGCTTTTTCTCCTGCTCATTGGATCTGCTGTCGATACCGGATTGCACAAATCCAAGAGGAAGATCCAGATATCCAGTCCGGAATCCTTCCATTCTATTCAGATTTGCTCAAAATCTAGGAAAGGACTCCACCACCGAGAATGGTCAGCACAAGAACTGGCGCTACCGCTGCAGAGCAAGAAGGCAGAGATAGGCAGAATCCCACACAGCCGCCTTCTTCCAATCAAGACAATACCACTCACTCAGACTCAACGGGGCTAGTCACCCGACAGGAGTTTCAGGTATTGCTCCAGGAGCTGACCCAAAGCCGTCAGCAGTTGGCGGAACAGTTGCGCGCCAACATCGAGCTGACCAACCAGCTAAACCGCCGGGGGCACAGAAGGTCCAGGAGAGATGATGTCTCCAGAGCATCTACCGAAAGCTCAGCTTCATCTGATTATCACCACCAAACTACCCGTCCTCGACTAGAGGGGAGTCGCGCTCAAGCTGCTGAATATCAGCCCGCCTTAACTGTTGGGCAACTGAGGGTAGGACCGTCGACCAGCTTCCAAACGGGTCCCTCAACACGAGGAGGTACTGCCCCACAGTACACCACGGATAACCGCGCCACAACCGCCGCAGCAGAGACAAGGGTCGATACCCGAAATCAATCAGAGCCGATCAATCAACAGCGAGGACATACTCCTGAACCTTATGTCCCAGAACACGTTGAGCCAAGGAGGCGAGATACGGATCGTCGACAGCGCCCGATCCCAACTCGCACCGTGGAACCCGACCACGCCTTAGCTCATCACGCTCAGAATCTGCCCGTTTCGGATATATCAACCATGATACGTCAGATGATCCACGAGAGTCAGGGGCTCACCAATGATGACTGGGGGATTTCCTGTAGTCATACCCCTTTCACAGACGAAGTGTTACATGCCGAACCCCCTAGGCGATTCAGAATGCCGACTCTCCCGATGTATGAAGGGAATAGTGACCCCAACCAACATATTCTGAAATATGAATGGTCGATGAGCGCTGCAAGGGCCGACGATGCAGTGAAGTGTCGGAGTTTCCCCATCTCTCTGGGGGAATCGCGACAATGTGGTTTACTCGCCTACCACCTAGATCAATTTCTTCGTTCGATCAATTGGCCAAGAGGTTTGTGGAGCAATTCCGGATGCATGTTGCTAGGCCAAAAGACGTCAACACCTTGTCCAGCGTCACTCAAGCTCCTGGAGAAACGCTCAGGCGTTACCTGGAGAGGTTCCATGCAGCATGCGTCGAGATCACCAATCCCAACGATAATTCAATCTTGATGGCTCTGACCAAGGGAATTGATCCTGATTCTGAATTCGGAAACTGGCTAGTTGGAAAACCGCCCGCATCGTTGGACCGTTTTTACTCCAAGGCCGCTCAATTCCTGCGGCAGGAGGATGCAAAACAGTCTAGGAAGCAGGACGATGCGAGGCCCAGCATTGAGGGAATACAGAGCAATGTGGCAGTTAAACAGTCCGGCGAGAGTTCCGGGAAAGTTCAACTGAATATACAAAACAAGCAAACCCAGAAGAGAGGAAACAATGGCCAGAATAAGAAGAGAGACGAGAACCGAGGTCCATGACGTAGAGCTCAGATGTTTGACAGTTATACGCCGCTAAACACGTCATTGGAAAACGTATACTTACAGACTTGTAACACTGTACAGTATAAGAAGCCTGCTCCGAAGCCCTCGTCGGAGAGACAGATTCAGACAGGGAAATTCTGTAGGTTCCATGAAAGCTATGGACACAATACCAATGAGTGTCGGCACTTACAGGACCTCATCGAGAAGCTGATTAGAGAGAGGAAGCTAGATCAGTTTGTACGGGCGCCGCAGTCTGGCGGAGCGGGCCCCTCGAATCAAAATCGTTCACAAAATCAGGAAAGAGAGGAGGAACCCGCCCGTGCGGGCGGGAGATTAGTTATCAACACAATAAGTGGTGGTCCCCATCCGGCAGACAGAAGCTGGGGGGAAATGGAGTCGTATGCCAGTTCTATCAGGCATGCGGACTTCGAGTGTTATAGTAATTGCGAGGATGGAACCCCGGCGAAGCAACAAAAGATAATGTCCGATGATATCGTGTTCAGGAGCCGAGACGCCGATAAAGTCGAAGCCCCTACAATCGACCCACTAGTCATATCTGCCCAGGTAGGTCCTGCTTGGATGAAGATGATCCTGGTTGACAGTGGGAGCTCTGTGAACATCTTGCTTAAACGGGCTTACGATCTAATGAAGATGGAGACAAAGGATTTGAAACCATGTTTATCCAGAATCCATGGTTTCAACGGAAGTGCCACGATACCCATCGGAATAACTGAACTCCCAGTCGAGTTAGGCGTTGGAGAACGCCGGAGGGTCCGAATGTTACAATTTGTTGTGCTAGAAATCGACTCGCCATATAATGCGTTTCTGGGTCGACCAGCCTTAGCTGAGTTCAGGGCGGCGATCGCCCCATGGTGTCTGACTTTGAAATTTCCCACTGATCATGGGATTGGAGTTGTTCAAGGAGATCAGGCCACAGGAAGGGCCTGTTATGTTGCTGAGCTGCGCGGGGCGCAACGTAAAGAGAAGGGAAAGGACGTAGAGGAATCTCTCTGCGTCCGTTCTGTCGATAATTGACAATTGATGCCTGGGCCTCGGCCCGGGCACCACGACCAATTCCTGAAAGACCTGGACCCCAGGGACAACGAGGATAAAGACGAATCAACGGAGAGTCAAGCTTCTCCAGCCGAACTGACTGTGGACGTCCCAATCAGTGAGGATGATGATTCAAAGATGTTGAAAGTTGGGTCTCAACTAAACAAACAGACACAGCAGGAATTGGTCGAATTTCTTCGGGCGAATCTCGACGTCTTCGCCTGGACACACTCTGACATGTGCGGGATCTCGCCGAGCATTGCAAGTCACTCCCTGAATATAGATCCGCGACATGTCCCAGTAAAGCAGAAAAGGCGCAGTATGGATCCAGAGAGATCTGCCGCCCTTAAGGAGGAAGTTGATAAACTGCAATCGAATGGGTTCATTCGAGATGCCTTGTATCCAGAATGGGTGTCCAACCCTGTACTAGTTCGGAAACCAAACGGGAAGTGGAGGACCTGTGTTGGTTACTCTGACCTAAACAAGGCCTGTCCAAAAGATAGCTTCCCACTTCCCCGAATCGATCAGCTCGTAGATTCGACGGCCGGACATGAACTACTATCCTTTATGGACGCTTATTCCGGCTACAATCAGATACCCATGCATTTACCTGATCAGGAACATACCAGCTTCGTGACTGACTTGGGACTCTATTGTTACAAAGTCATGCCGTTTGGTCTAAAGAACGCTGGAGCAACATACCAACGCTTAGTCAACCGAATGTTCGCTGATCAGATTGGGAAGACCATGGAGGTTTACGTGGATGACATGCTGGTGAAGTCCCGATTTTCCACCGATCACGTCAGAGATTTGAATTCAATGTTCAGCATCCTCCGGGAGTACGGAATGAAGCTCAACCCACTCAAATATCACTTTGGCGTTGCATCCGGAAAATTCCTTGGGTTCATCGTCAACGCTCGAGGAATAGAGGCGAATACTGAGAAGATCTGGGCTATTAGAAATTTGCAAACCCCTAGAACTATAAAGCAAGTCCAGAGTCTTAACGGGAAGGTCGCAGCATTGAGCAGGTTCATTTCAAAGTCCACCGATAAATGCATTCCTTTCTTCGACCTGATCCGGAAGGGCAAACGAAACTTTGAATGGACCACGGAGTGTGAGGGCGCGTTCCGATCATTAGTTCAATATCTCTCCACACCTCTGATCTTATCAAAACCGGTTGACCACGAGCAACTATATCTCTACCTGGCAGTATCAGAACATGCGATCAGTGCTGCTCTAGTCCGGGAAGAAGACAAAGTGCAAAACCCGGTCTACTATGTTAGTAAGCGACTAACAGGAGCTGAAAGAAATTATCTGAGACTGGAGAAACTGGCCTATTGCCTGGTCATTGCCTCAAGGAAGCTCCGTCCTTACTTCCAAGCTCATCCACTTACTGTGTACACCGACCAGCCGTTACGACAAGTCCTCACGCGGCCTGAGACGTCCGGTAGGTTACTCAAGTGGAACATTGAGCTAAGCCAATTTAATATCGCATACGCTCCGCGGAGGGCCATTCAAGGACAAGTCCTGGCTGATTTCATAGATGAATTCACCGTTCCAGAAGACTTACCCGAGACCAGTGAATCCCCCGAATACATCTGGAAGCTGTATACTGATGGTGCGTCAAATGACCGGTGTTCGGGCCCTGGGGTTGTACTTGAGACTCCCGAGGGCCGATCCATATGTTATGCTCTTAAATTCGACTTTCATGCAACTAATAATGAAGCCGAATATGAAGCCCTCCTAACCGGCCTAAAGCTTGCCAGAGATTTGAGAATTATCGCTGTAGAAATTTATTACGATTCACAGTTAGTGGTATGTCAAGTACGAGGAGAATACCAGGCAAGAGACCGAAGATTGGCCGCTTACTTGGCACGAGTTCAGGAAATACTAAACCAGTTTGATTATTACGCCATCTATTATGTGCCTCGGGAGCACAATCAGAAAGCCGATTCACTGGCAAAGTTAGCCAGCACAGGTGAAGCGCAACAAATGGGACTTGTCCCTGTTGAAACTTTGGCCTCCCCGAGCATCGACCGAATAGAAATGAACTCTGTGTTTGAAATCGCTCCCAGTAGAGAATCCTGGATGACTCCATATCGGAACTACATTGAGAATGGGATGCTGCTTGAACCTAGAAATGAAAAGAGACAAATTCAGCGAAAAGCTTCGCGGTTCGTCATCCAGAACGGAGTCATGTACAGGAGAGGTTATTCCGTTCCTCTCCTCAGGTGTATCGCCCACGAGGAAATCAAACGAGTGCTGCATGACGTGCACGAAGGAGAGTGTGGCGATCATACCGGAGGACAAGCTCTCTCTAAGAAGATACTCCGATATGGGTACTACTGGCCGACAGTGAACCGAGATGCGGCAAACTATGCCCGGAAATGCGATAAATGCCAGATACATGCCCGAATTCCGAGAGCTCCGCCAACTGAAATAACCCAAATGGTCAGTCCCTGGCCATTCGCAATGTGGGGCATCGATATCATCGGCGCTTTACCTTTAGCAAAAGGCGGTGCGAAGTACGCCATCGTTGCCGTTGACTACTTCACGAAGTGGGCCAAGGCCGAAGCCCTTGCCACCATTACGACAAAGAAAGTGATAAATTTCATGGTTCGCAACATCATCTGTCGATTTGGACTCCCATATACTATCATCACTGATAACGGAGCCCAATTCGAGAGTGCGGAATTCAAGAATTTCTGTCAACGGTTTCATATCCGCAAAAAGTTCTCGGCTGTCGCACACCCCCAAGCGAATGGACAGGTTGAAGCTGTCAACAAAGTTATAAAATCGATCCTGAAGAAACGATTGGAGAAGGCTGGGGGCAAGTGGGTCGATGAACTTCCTATGGCGTTATGGGCCTATCGAACGACCCACAAAACCGCGACCGGACACACTCCGTTTTCCCTATCTTATGGCTCAGAGGCCGTTATTCCGGTCGAGACAGAAGTGCTCTCTCATCGCGTGACTTATTATGATCCAAAAACAAACGCCATACTCCTGGCCGAGTCTTTGGATCTATTGGATGAAAAACGGGAAGAGGCCGATTTGAGAGCAGCTGCACATCGAAGCCGGGTCGCCCGACTGTACAACACCAAAGTTCGACCTCGAACCTTTGGACTCGGTGACCTAGTACTCAAGAGAATCTACCCAGTTCCTTCGCACATGAAGCCAAACTGGGGAGGACCGTATGTAATTACACGAAAGCTCGGAGATGGTACCTTCAAGCTATCGACTGTTGACGGTCTCGATTTACCAAGGGCTTGGAATAGCGAAAGTCTCCGCCGCTATTACATATGACAGGCTCTATTTATTTCATTCTATTTAGCAATTTGTTTCTGCATTTTGAAATTTGAATTTTGTAATAAGGCAACTGACTTTGCCGCATTTTCTTATTTCAGCAATAAAATGCCACTTCTTCGAGCCAGAGCTGTGATTCATTAAGTACGATATACAACATCACAATGCACGAAGAGCTAAATCCCATCATGCAATGGGACTTATTCAAATGGAGAGTGGCCGTGATACGACCGGCCACTCACTAGGTGAAACCCAAGCTCGGGGACAAGCCATGACACCGATATTAATAGGGTTGACACACGACAATCCTACAATTAACTCCATATTCCCAGAGTGCGAAGTGGAGTATAAACATTCGACTCCGTCCTCCCAGAGCGCGAGGCGGAGTATAAACATTTAACTCCATATTCCCAGAGTGCGAAGTGGAGTATAAACATTTAACTCCATATTCCCAGAGTGCGAAGTGGAGTATAAACATTCGACTCCGTCCTCCCAGAGCGCGAGACGGAGTATAAACATTTAACTCCATATTCCCAGAGTGCGAAGTGGAGTATAAACATTCAACTCCGCATTCCCAGAGTGCGATGCGGAGTATAAACATTCAACTCCGTATTCCCAGAGTGCGAAGCGGAGTATAAACATTTAACTCCATATTCCCAGAGTGCGAAGTGGAGTATAAACATTCAATTGCGCATTCCCAGAGTGCGATGCGGAGTATAAACGACCAACTCCATGCTCCCAGAGTGCGAGACGGAGTACAAACATCAGTCAACTCCATGTTCCCAGAGTGCGAACAACCGCTTACGAGATGACATATATCCCCGGAGTGTGGATGGAACGATGCATAAGAAAACAAGTGTAGTTTGGCCACTCGGTCCTCGCTTGCTGCAATCACAAGCTGATCATCACAACTTAACCCTGGAACTGGGGGCAGAAGCAAATGTTAGTCATTACCCGAGACTATGCGATGCTCAGCTCCGATGCGATCCTCTATCACAACTCAAGTCCGAGATTTCCATACTTAACAAGTAAAATAAGCTATTCTTGAAACAATCAGATAATGCAAGTACACTGGACCAAAGTCCGAACACTGCAATATTCAAGCATAGAAAGGAACATAAGCTGAAGCTAGAAAACAAAATTTTATTTCAACTAACTCAAGAACAAGGGTTCATACATGAGTTTTTTCCAAAACATTCCTACTAGCAGGGGCCGAACCCGCATCTAAACACGGCCTACAAAGGGGAAAAACAAAGAAAATAACAAAAGTCCCTAACTGCCTATGAAAAGAATGTCTAATCCTTATGCTTCCTCAGCTTCTTCTTCCTCGAGGAGCTACTGGAACCACCAGTACCCTTTCGCTTGGAGCCTTTCTCCTTAGGCACGCTCCCTTCGGGTGAAGGCATAATGTCAACGTCCTCGTCTGAGCTGGACTCTATAGGGATGCTTCCCGCGGGAGGAGTTGGAGGAACAGACTCCGCAGCCGGAGGAGGGACTGGCACATCAGTATCAGTAAGTGTGCCCCCAGGAGACACAATCATAAGAGGAGTAGGGCACTGTGCTGCTGCTCCGCCATCTACTTCGCCGCCGTGCGCCGCGGCCGTCATCTCGGCATTAATCTCGGCCAACATCGCCGCTTCCCGCTGTGCTCTGGCTTCGCTAGGAGCCGTAGTAGTCTGAGATGAGGCGTCAGAAGTAGCCGTGAATCCACCCAAGCCGAATGGCAAGTCTGCAAAAGGATCACTTTGACGGCCAAGGAACTCGTTTATCATCTGCTCATCGAAAGAAAGTGAGCTCCCCTGCGTCACTCTAACTGGTGCCATTGCCGCGACGGAGGTCGCCTCAGAGATGATGGCTCCTGGCGCTTGACTTGATTCTTGGGTGGTAAGAGGCGCGGCTGGTGCAACTCCTGTCACTGATCAAAGGAAAAGGACATGTCATTAGCAACATTTCAACACAGACTCTTCAATCCAAATATACAAGAAGTTAGTTCAGAGTACCTTCCTCAGTTTGGCTCGAGGTCGTCTGAACAACTTCAGAAGGATGTTCCTTAATAGGAGATAAACGCGGTTGATCTGGATCATATGCCGGAATAGGCTGGGGGTAGATCATCGGAGTTGGCTCAGACTGAGATGACACGATTATCTCAGAACTCATAACATGGTGTTCTGCACCAGAGCTCTCTCCGACCTCCTGGATCTAGGCACCAAGCCTCACCTTGTCGTGGGAAATCATGGAGTCATGGAGAACCTTCTTTTCGTCATCATTGAGGATGCGGTTCTCCAGCTCGAATTCATCAAGGGCTTCATCAGGGTGCCCGGATTTCTCCTCATCAACCAGTAGGTTCCAGGCGTTATAGAGATGCGTGGGGTAATCGTCAAGCCATGTCAAATCTCGGTGCCTTAGCACGTTGGCGTTATAAGTGACGAGTAGCTCTTCCACCTCGGCCTCAATCCTGGCCTCCGCATGCCGTACCTTCTCGTCAACCCCAGCCTCAGCTTCATGGGCTTGTTGTATAGCCGCTTCCTTCTCCTTTCGAAGCGTCACTGCCTAATCACAGGCCTCCTGCGCAGAGACATTAGCTGCGTCTTTTTCCTTCGCCATCTCTGAAAACTTTGATTTCAGCTCATTAAGCTCCTTCAGAGCGGCATCCCTCTCGGCGTTAATGGAAGTGTTCCTGTGACCCATGTCCTCGATGGCGGTATAGTGCTCTTGCTTCATCCTGGTCATGACAGCGTTCACTTCATCAACTTTCTTTAGAGCCTCCATTTCAGATTTACGGGAAGACTCAGCCTCCGAGTTGAGCGCTTTTATGATTTGGTCGTTGTGACCCAATTCCTTCTCGAGCTTCTCAATGGTGACGCCCCGATCAAATGCCACTTTAGACGCCTTCCTCGCGGCCCGTCCCCATTCCCTGTACTGAAAAAAGATGTCCGCAACATAATCATGGATAGTGGTTTCAGCGGTTGGCGGAATTCTCTTCAAGTGCGGAGGGAAGACATAACCGTCAAAACAGATATCGGGGAATTCCTTCCTCATCTGTGCCAGTTTAAGCGCTCCTTCACTAGACGCTTCGGTCGGGACCGGTACAGTAGCCGAGGGGGTGGCTATTTCAGTCCTGCACGGAGGATCGGACCTCGAAGCTTGAGAAGGCGGCCTAGGCCGTGAAGTTTCAGGAGGACGAGTAACTGCGACCGTAGGAGGTGCAAAGGTCCTGGGGGGAGGAGAGCGAGATCGGGATCGGCGAACGTATCCCCTATCTCTGTCAGACTTCTCCTGACCAGAATGTCCTGAGTCGTAATCCCTCTCGTCCTCTCTCCTGCGTGGCTCATGATAACGGCGCTTATTGCGCAAACTACCAAGCACAGAACCTTGCCCAGACATCGTACCTGAAAAGAAAACCATGAAGAATCAGTAACCGTTTGCGATGTGTTGTTTACGGCTAGGAAAATGTGTTGTGCCGTGAAGAGTGTGTGAATGTGTAACCCCCCAGACCAACCAGAAGTGTCAATCGCACTGGTAGGATTAGACTCGCTAACATCGACGATATGTCGCGGTCCGCCCGATTCAACGTCGTGTTGCTCCGGCTCGATGTCCGGGATTGGAGGGTCAGTAGGCCCTTTGAATTGATCTTCAGCTTGCAGGGAGGATGCTTCCGTAATCTTAACTCCTGGCAAAGCAGTGTGCAAAACCACAGACTTCCGCCTCCCGGACTTAGGCTGTTTTGAGGCCACTGCTTTGCCCTTCCTCTTTGCGTCGGACTCCGGGGTTGCATTAGCAGGTCCGACTAACGGTTCTTCGTCGGTATGAGTTTTCTCGGAATCGGGTTCCTCAATTATCACAACCCTGGGTTTCATCCGCTTGACCTTTTTTCTGGAGACGGTCTTTAATGCACCATTGAGCCTTATGCTCTGCCTCCGGTCGATCAACCCAAGAACTCTGAGATTCCGATCTGTCAGTAACAGTTCAATATTCCTTTCTTCGCTAGGAATCTCTTAGAGGACCCGAACTATCTCTTTATAGTAGCCACCCTCAGGACGCTGGATGATTGCTGAAAGAAAAAGAGAAGAAGACGTATGTTTAATTTCACTCCGAAAATTGCCCTGTCAATTACTTGGGAAAAAAGACAATACTCATGTCTGAACAGCCATCTTCTGGCAAACCCCGGAGGACATCGGACATAGAACCACTCCGACTTAAAGTAGCTTAGCCTAGTCCACGACCCCGCGACAACTTGACAGTTCCTTACAGACTCCAAGAACGTATAAGATGGGCTGTTAGTCCGACTCTTGAAATTAAACAAGTATCTTATGTCGGTCATACGGGGAGGACGATGGAGGTATTCCATGAATACAATGAACAAGCTGTTGAGTGAGGCATATCCATTTGGATGCAATTGAGACGGAGCGATGTCCAGATAAGCCAACACTTCTCGTATGTAATCATTGAACGGAGGAAGTGTGCCGGCCGCGCACGCATGTCGATTAAAAGCAGTATACCCCTCCGGGGGATTATGTGGCCTGTCGTCCGGTCCAGGCAACAGTACTTCATCCAAAGATAAGCCGTGCCTTAAGCATATTCTCCCTAGCATGTCTTCAGAGATATTGGACGGGACAGAATCAGGTGGACTGTTAATGAAGGACGCATCGGGCAACTCATCCGGAGCTGGACCAATAGCTTCGGCCTCGATGTCCGGAATCTCAAGTCTGGGAGGGATAGGGTTCTGAGTTTCTTGCTGCTGCGAACTTGACGGTTCCATCACTAGCTAACTCACGAGAAACCATCATTAGATGATAAAAAGCCCGTGCATTCCCCAGTGTAAAGTGCATGAATGTGTTGTGTAGTGCAAATGTTGTGCGTGACTTGAGCAAATTCTGCAGAGTTAAAGAAAACATGCAAGCGACTAAATTCTGGAAGTCAGACAAGCATGACCGTCATCGCTGACCGTCACGACCACGCTATCCAGGTGATAACGATCGATTCAAGATTAAAGAGTTCGTTGTACTTTTCTGTTAAATGGCAGTTCCATCGACGAGCTTCGAGAGGTAGTCAAATATGCAATTTAATTATCAAGTCCAGATATGCAAGAATGAAGCTCATCGGAGTTATGCTGAAGAATGTCAAGATTTCGCATCCATAATGGGAAGTTCGAATCGATCAAAAGAGGCTCGTTCGAATCCATCATGATACCGGTTCGAATCGATACCCATGAGCATGCTTCGAATCGATCGTCAGGAGTCAAGTTCGAATCCATCAAAGATCAGAGTACTTCGCATCGATCCTTGGTTGCCTGGTTCGTATCGATCAGAAAAGGCCTTAGCTTAACATCGATCGTGAAGGCAAGATTCGTATCGATCTGAAACGTTTTTCGTATTGATCATTTCGCGTCGATATGATCCATCATCATATCCATCGATGCGAACTGGATCTCCCCCATTGACTTATCCCAAGAATCGATACGGGATCTAAGAAAAGATGTCGTTGTCTTCGTCGATTCGAACACGGCCCCTAGATCGATTCGCTTTTGCCTTCTCCACTCTTTCTTCTCCAATCTACAAGAGCGTCGCCATGGCCATCTGGACTTCGAACCAGATCTGGTTTTACCAATTGCCAGAGTGGTTGATTGACGAAGAAAGAGTAGATCGAAGATAGTTTCGTCATTTAGATTCGTGGTGGATTACCTAGTTTAAGATTGAGATTTCAAGATCTGGTGGATTGAAGCTGATAGAGTCGAAAGTACAGAACTATTATCTCTTTCTAAGTTCATGAATCGATACGAAAATGCAGAAGGCAACAGTAAAAGTAAAAGGTAAAAAAGTGAAATCGAGCCAAGTCCCCGGTATTTATATGAAGCCTGGAGGCGAACTGGGTCGATTCATCTCCCAGTCAACATGACCGGTCGCAGCCAGTCAAGCAGCGCATCGATGCAAGCATTCATATCGAGCCCACTAGCCTTCATCGATTCGGAGCGCACAAGAAAGCCACCTGAAGGCACTGGACTCCATCGTTTCGAAGCACACAGGGAAGCCACCAGAAGATAACAGACTCCATCGGTTCGAAATGTCCACTTTGTGATCCATCGACTCACAACAGAGCAAACCTATCGATACGAACAGTCACTACGTATCCATCAGATATCGCCAATTCAAATCAAAATCCACCGCGATTTGTGACCATCGATACGAATGACCATTTTCGTATCCATCAAGTCAACCCACATCGATACGAAGAAAGGCCTTCCAACTTTTAGCATCGATTCATGAGAGGACCGATACAAGAGAATGGCTAAAGGGTACGACTTTCAAATTATTCAAAGGAGACCTGCAGCTTTTCAAAGCACGTCATGTTTTCACAAGACGTACTTTGGGGGGCAAATGTTATCCCGCCTTTTGGCAAGGCCAGGACACCAAGGAGTTGGATTCCAAATGTCGTTTGTCATGGATATCGTTGAATTTTGTCGGATGTCCGGATCAAGCCCCAATTGATGAGACACAATCGGGAAAATAAAGCAAACCAACGTTCCAAGTTTCAAGTCAATCCGAGCTCATACGCACAGGTTATGATGGATACAAGTTGGAGGAAAAAGCATGTTTTCGTATCCATCGGCAGACCCCATTTCGTATCCATTGAAATGTATCTGTTCGTTTCGATGGAGCCAGTACATCGAGTTCGTATCGATGGGTTTCGTATCCATCGGTGGTCCTTGTTTCGCATCCATCGATCTCGTGTCGATTAGAATGATTAAGTCCACACAGTGATAAGCTTCGTATCGATAAAACCTTCAGCCGGAAAGACTTGTTCGTATCCATCAATAAGTCACCTGGTTCGTAACGATCACTTAATATCTACTTCGTATCCCTCAGCCAGTGCTTGCTTCGTATCCATCATTCAGTGTCTACTTCGTATCCATCTAAGGACTTCACTTCGAGTCCATGCGAAGTGACTTACTCGTACCCATCAGGTCAACCAGCTTGGATAACGTGTCATCTCTCGAAGAAAACGAGGCGAGATACCTGGAATCGAAACAGTCAATACGGCGCTGAGACCGGATCGAGGCGAAGCACGCGCACCACGTTATCCCTCGATGCGAATGTGCCGAGATATATGGAGTCGACGCGGTCGACTCGGAGTAAAGACCGGATCGAGGCGAAGCGCGCGTTCCACGTCTTCACAGAGGCGCGTGACACCATCGATTCGAAGCTCTCAGTTCGGAAGGATGGATTCGAACCAGACAGCCTAGCGAAGAACGTCGCCTCGTATCGATGATATCTCTCAATCCACTGATCCAAATACCATGAAATTTTAACTGAAGGTTGCACGCATACCGAGGAACATCTCCACCAAATTTGAGCTCAATTGGAGGTAATCTTGATCGATACGAAATGACTTCGTATCGATCGCAGATTGACTCCAAACTTTCTGGAAACGGTCGCGTGGGCCCCCTCACGTGCCAGACCAAGTCTCCCGGAGTTTGAACGAATTCTGAGCCTCCTACGCCTATAAATAGAGCCCTAGAATCAACAGAAAAAGGATCTTTTTTCTCTGAAGCGTCCAGACTCTGCCGGATTGAGATTTGCATCCTATTTTTGCTGTCAATTTCGAATTCTAATCTGTAATCCGTTGTTCATTGCTGTAACCGCTTGCAATCATTGAAAGAGAATCAATAAAATCATCAAAACTTCATAGTGGACGTAGGCTATACGCCGAACCACTCTAAATTGCTTGTCTGTGCATTTTACATTTCTGTTTGTTGGAGTTTTTGTTAGATAACCTCCATTTTACATTTATAATCTTCATTTTATCTCTTCAAATAACTCCCGAAGAGTGTTGTGTCCATTTTTGGTACAAACAGGTTTTATAAGGGGTTTCTATAAAGAGTTTTATAAATGGTTTCCGAGATTTATAAAATAGTTTTATAATTATTTTTTTAGATTTATAAGGGATTTATAAATGATTTTAGAATTGTGTAGAAAGGAAATCTTTCTTAGTTTTTGTGAATATACTTATAGCGTTAAAACAAGTATATGGATATTTTTCGAAGTATTGAAAATATAGGGATTTGTGAATATATCTTTGTAAAAGTATTTTTATGCAAGTATTATAAAGTGATTTAATTTAATAAAATGATTAATTAAAGAGGCTAGAGGTTGCTTATGTGCTTAACCGATGTTGGTTTTCCCTTTGGAAATAAATTCCTGATTTAGATGTGCATTTGTTGATAGTTAAATAACCGACTATCAAATATGGACCCAAAACATAACTTTAGAAATATCGAGAAGAATCACGTTAATTATATGGCATAGTCATCTCCGATGATGTTATACTATGTGTATAAATCTCGTTTCGTTCTTCTAGAATAAATGTTAAGGAAATCCATCAACTAACGGTTAAGAGGTGATCTCCGCTCTTATCTTTGACTGTTTATTTCCTAAAAAATCGAGATCGAGTTTATCGAAAGTTGTTTCAAAGAGGCCGGGATCGGATATGTTATTCGAAAACCACTTCGATCCAACTCAAGCGTTTCAAAGTGAAGACTTCTTAAAGATAATGGAATTTGAAGACGTAGATCTTTGAAGTGCAGGGGCTGCTTGCTACTAATCCTAAGTGTGAGGTGGACATAGTAGAAGTAGTGCCCTCGGTTTCGTTCAATCCTAAAATGAACTTCTATGGATGAATGCTGACATTGTGTCATTGACAGGATGAAATGTAGCATTCTAAGTGGGAAGTGCTATATAAATGTAAAATGTACCCTCAAGCCTCATCAATCGGGAAATGACAAAAATCGGGCATGCAGCAAGGCCAAGTGGGTCGCTTTCATCAGGGTATGGTCATCCCAAATTTAGATTGATTACTATCTACTCATGTATGCTTCGGGGCCCATTAACTAAGGGGTGATCATATTCGGTACTACTAGTCAAGTGGTAGGTCTGTCCTGTAGGGCAAGGGTACAAGATATTTCTGTTAGACCCCGGTGCATTTTATCTAAAGATGTACCATCGGAAGGTATTTCCTTACCTTGTTATAGTATGGAATCCATTCTCCAATATGAACTTTACGGACTTAGTTGTGCCCAACTATGCTGAAACGTGATATGCAAGCATTTCAGCTATATTCATATTTTACTTTGATCCTTAGACATTATTATAGTATAAATGGATTTTCTATTGAAAATGTTTTGGTTATCGTAAGGTAAAAGCCCGTCCATGTTTATGTGCGGCGTGGTCTTACGAGACACTTTTGATTTCAAAGATTTTTTATAACTTTGAAAATTCGGTTGAGGTGTGTTTTCTCAGGTTGGTTTACCAAACTGACTTGGTTGTTATTTTATTATAATGCTCGGGTCAGACCGAGCATATTACAGATTTTGTTTAGGTGCTTGGAGCTTCAGGAGATGAGCTGGAGGCCCAGAGACATATTCATGTATATAGTTATTTTTCCGCTGCATTCATTGTTGTATTTATCAGCAATTATGAGGACAGGTTGTTATAACTGTCCGAGCTGAAATAGATTGGTATACTCTAATTGATGTCTCTCTGTGTGTGTATTACATTTTGTTTTTGGGTAAAGATTTGTTGTCTATTATAGATTGGTCGTTATGTTATGAGATTCTACGTTGTTTACTTTCTTCTTGTCTTCTTTCATCTTTCTTTTCCTTAACAATCCGCCTTTCCATTCAATTTGAGCGGATCATGTGTGGTTGATTGGCCGCTTAAACTGTATGGAAAAGTGGGTTGTTACAATGTGGTATCAGAGTGCAGGGTTAAGTGAGAACCTTGGTTTTGAAGGGAATTACTTATTAGAGATAGGGTAAGTAGCACCCTAGAATGAGTTTGAGTGTGTGTGTGTGTGTATTTATATGAGCGTGTATTTGTTAGTGATATAAACATGTTTTATATTGTGTTGGTTGATCTGTTGAGTGGCTTATGAATTCTGATCAATATGAGTAATTAACGTTATTGATAGGGATCTCTAAACACTTAAACAGAGCAATTTGACATAATATTGTTTTGAAATTAAGTAAATGAAATAATTTTACCTTGATTATATTTTATGTATAAACGAAATTTTTTTCAGAAATTATTATAGTATATAAGGTGTGTTTGGTTGTTAGAGAATGATATTTGATTATTATCATTTGTTGCTTGTTGGTTGTGTTCTAATAAAAAGTTGTTATTATTATATTGTAAACAAAAATAAACGTTTATAAAAATGAGTTATCTAATAAAGTGAATTTGTAAATATGAATTAAAGTGTATTGATTATAATTAAAATAATCAACATTTGTGAAATGATATTATATAAGAAGTGAAATTGTATATAAGAAAAATTTATAAATATGGTTTGTAAATAAAAGGATCTAAAATCTGAAAATTGAGGATTTAAAATCCCGTTGATTTGAAAATTGTTCTTCAAAATTTTGGAAAATAATAATAATATTATTTGGAAAATATTTTTGAATGGAAATATTTTTAAATGGGGATTAAAAGATATAGAAAGCACTAAACTCACTTCAGTCGTTGGAAAATAATTTCGATGATGATTGTGGTTTCCAAGAGAGAAATTGCTACTATTGGAGTTTTGTTTTGGTAAAACAAGTTTTGACTTAAATCCTAAATATGATTTGTTATACAAAAAAAGAGATATATATATTATATTATGTATTATTTCAAAATAGAGTTGAAATATAATAGAGTGTTTAAAATCTCAAAAGTTTTATCTAATTATTTTGTTGGAAATATAAGAAATCAGTTTTTGTAATTTATAAATTGAGGAATAATAAGTTAAAACAAAGTTAAATTTGTTGAATAAATGTTAAGAAATGCAAATTTGAAATGAAATTCAACTTAAGTTAAATACAATGAATTTTGAAACGAAAATTTGACTCAATTGAAGGTGAATGAAGTGAATTAATGAAATAGGTTAAAATGAAATTGAATTTGATTTGAAATAGATATGAACTTAAGTTGTGAAGTGATAATAAAAATGAGTTGGGTTGTATAAAATGCTTTTAATAAACTTAAGTAAAAATTTGATTGAATGATTTTTATGTGACATTAGTATTGAAAGAAATATACTAAGTAGTGAATGAATGTGACTAAAGTAATGTGAATAATGATTATGAATACATAAATGTAAATAAAAAAACTGAATGGAAGAAGAATGGGATATAATAAGAAAACAATTGAAATAAATAAGTAAGTTGTATGTATAATATTATTTTATTCGCGTAACTGTTTGATCCAGATTCGAGTATAGGATTTTGACGTGATTTACACCTATCCGAGTTAGGATTATTCACTCGATTCTCGACGGCGAACACTGGATATGGATTTTTGATTGATTCTAGGATTCTCTATCATAGTATATGGCTATGCAAGGAGAATGACGATTTCTGATCAAGGAACCGAATCTGAGTCCGCACTAGAGCAGTCGTGTGAACGATACTAGTTCGAAAGTGAAATTCTATGATCGAGCGAGTGATCTGATTTGATATTGCATACGGATGGTCTATGTATATCGTATGGGCTTTAATAAATTAAACGCTGACATTGGAAAATGTAAATTGATGTGGTTATGAATAAATTGGATGGATATTATTTGTTTGATGGTTTCTTTGGTTACATTTATTACGTTTGCATATAGTTAATGTATTAGTACATGTTATATATTGATACTACTGTCCCTATACTTGTTCTCATTGGTTGTTGAGTGATTAGTAGGCGCAGATGGTATATGCTTCACATTTGGTGCACGCTTTCGCATTATATTGATTGTATATGCTTGCTATTACTAATAGAAGGTACACATCTTGGATTACATATAATACTTTTGTTTTTTCCCTATGGGATGCCTCATCATTGAGATGAGATGTCTATTTGTGATATATATATATATGGTAAGTTTTTTCGAACGAACCGCACAAAGGATACGCTGGCGAAATTTCTGTAAATTTAAGGCGTTAGAAAATTTTTGAGAAATTTTGAAGAAATTTGAATCATTTAATGGATAGAAATTAGTTGGTATCGATGAATGAAATTGAAGGCTTAAAAGAATTTGGTAATCTATTTCAACTAATTGGTTTTTTTTTAAAAAGTTAATGGGTTTGGGTATTTTCTTACCTTGAAAATTTCGAGGACAGAATTCTTTTAAGGGAGGAAGAATGTAACGATGCATAATTTTTGTCATCTAAATTTGGAATATTTAATTGTTTTATAAATATTGAAAAGTAATTTTATATGTTAAATAACTTGAATTTCAAATATAGCGATTTATTTGGTAATTAATATGTTGAATTTAATATTTGGAATTCTTTAAATAATTAAATCTTGAATTTGATAGGAATAAAAATGATTTTAGAAGTTGATTTATTTAAATAAGAATGGAGGAAGAAATTTTTTAATTTAGATTTAAAACTGATTAATTTGGTTTTTATAATAATTCGTTTTAATTAACGAGTAAAAATAGCCTTCCGGGGCACTATCTCGGATTTGGACGAAACCAGTCTCATTGGATCCATAAAAGTGGGTTATTGTATGTTAATAAATTTCATGGTAATCATACGTATCATTTGGCCGTGCGAGCTCGAAATGCTTAGAAACAAATTACAGAAATTTATATAATATAATTGGGTTTGAAAAGTGGGCATGCAACTGGGCCAAGTGGGTCGCTCCCATTAGGGTATGGCCATCCCAAATCTGGATCGATTACTATCTACTCATCTATGCTTCAGGGCCTATTAACCGAGGGGTGATCATATTCGATACTACTAGTCAAGTGGTAGGCCAGTCCTATGTGGCAGGGGTACAAGATGTTCTTGTCAGACCCCGATGCATTTTATCTAGAGATGTACCATCAGAAGGTAGTTCCTTTCCTTGTCATAGTATCGAATCCATTCTCCAATACGAATTTTATAGACTTAGTTGTCCCCAACTATGATGAAACTAAGATGCAAGCATTTTAGCTATATTCATATTTTACTTTGACCCCTAGACATTATTATAATATAAATGGATTTTCTATAGAAAATGTTTTGGTTATTGTAAGGTAAAAACCCGTCTGTGTTTATGTGCGATGTGGTGTTACGAGATACTTTTGATTTCGAAGATTTTCTATAACTTTAAAAATTAAATTGAGGTGTGTTTTCTCACGCTGGTTTACCAGACTGACTCGGTTGTTATTTTATTATAATGCTCGGGTCAGACCGAGCATATTACAAATTTAGTTTGGGCGCTTAGAGCTTCAGGAGACGAGCTGGAGGCCCAAAGACGTATTCACGTGTAACGACCCAGAATTTTGACCAAATTAAATTGAGAATATTTAATTAATTTTAAATATTTGAACGATAATTTAATTTGAATCCCCGATATAATTTTGAAATTTGCGATTAAACTTTGAAATTTAATCTATTGTATGTTGAATAAATTTTTGAATCTTCAATTTTAAGTTGAAGAAAAATATTTCAAAAGCTTTTAAAATTTATATCAATGATACTGAAGACAATAGAAACTTCAGAATTGAATTTGAAACTGTTTTGTCGGTTTTGAATTTATATCGTTCGTACCGATATTTAAAAATAGCCGTCCGAGGCGTAGTCTCGGAATTCGACGAAACCAGTTCCATTGGGTCCGTAATATTGAATTATTACCGGATTTCAAATTCCGTATTTTTTGAAGTTTATATGTGAGCACACACCGTATAAATGCGTTGGAAATTTTCAAATCAATTTCAAATTAAAATTGGTTTTTCTATCAGTTAACATCACCACGATTTTTTTTTCCTCTGAACACGCCGAGAAATACGCCAGAAATCACGATAAAAAAATCGTGATACCCATACTTGTTCAGTTTTAAACACTCCTCTCCCTCCCCTCTTTTATTCATTTCAAACAACTCAAACAGATTCAAAAAGAAAAAGGGAAAGCACGGCATGGAGGCGTCGCGAGTTCAATTTGACAGGGCGCTCGCATCGCGATGGCAGAGGGGTGATTGAAATCGCGAGTCGTTCGTTCGCAAGGGGAACGGCGTGCTCGAGTTCGACTTGAAGGCGCGCGCGACTGAGGCAAAGGCGAGGCGATCTCGCGATGGTTGGGCGAGGGCTCGAGGTCGCGATTTGGGGGTAGATCAGATGGCGATGGCTCGCGGCGAAGTGGAGCAGGGTCACAATCGAGTTCAAAATTTGGGCTCGCGCGAGGTGATGGTGGTGTTGGTCTTCGTTCGAGGAGTGGGCGTGTGCGAGGTCGCGTTGAAGGGTCGCGATAATCCAGAGCAGATCCACGACATTCGAGTGGCCATGGTCTGGGTTCACGAATTCTTCCAGTGAGGTATAAAATTGTTTTTTTGTTTTTAATTTAGTTAATATATATATAGGAATTATTAAGAATAATAATAAATATTTTGTGAAAAGTAATTAACTGTTCGAATTTGAAATTTATGTTAATATACACATGTTCATATGCATATATATGAATTTAATTGTTTTCAGATTTTGAGTTGTGGAAGGAAAAAAAAGGGATATAAAATATTTTATTTTTACTGTTTAAAACAGGAGAGAAATAGTACTAAGAGATGGAAAAAGAAAATTTAGTTGAACGAATTTATTTAAAAATGGATTTTAACTTAAAGATATTAATTTAAAAGTAAAATCTTAGTTGGATAGATTTATCTAAAGGAAATCAGTTCGAATTTTAAATTTTAGTTAAAATAAAAGTCATAGGTAAATTATGGAGCGATAATATAAGTGTTCGATTTAATTCAAATATTAATGAATTGTATAAATCATTTATACAAGGTCAAACCGGAAAAACCAAATCAGGATTAAAGGAATCGAGCCGAAAATGATAATTGGATTGCAAATAAAAAGCAAAGGTGAGATTTTTCTCACTCAAAATTGAATGTGGAATTTTTGCAGTTATTGATTGCTATTGGATGTGATATTAGATATAGTAGGATATATCTATATATATATAGCAATATATACATATTGGCATATATATATATTGGATTGATTGATTTCCCGCCTCGTATAGCGGATGAGACCCTATTGCGCCGTTAGTAAGCGGATTATTTTTATAAAACCCATATACCGCGATATTCCACCTCGAAGTGGAATTGGTATTGTGCTAACATCTGTGGATGCAGGGAAACAGGTTGGAGGGATCCAACTGGATTCCTCACCAGTATTTATTTATTTACAGATATCGTGATGTATATTCTGTTATCATATGATGTTGTATGATGTATGGTTGTTGTGATTGACTAATTGGTGCGTTGCATCATCGGATTCAAGTTTTGGAATTTAAAAATAACGACTTTTACTTTAAAAGGATTTTAAAGTGATTTTTGAAAGTAGACGTTTTATTGAATTGTTGAATTGATTTATTTTAAATAAATAAACATTTAAAATTTTAAAATTATAAAAGTTAAGATTTTTGTGAATTATGACCGTAAGGTGATTTTTGAAATAAATAGTTTAAGCAATTTATAAAATGGTTTGAACTGAGATTTTCAAATTTTTTGTGAACAGTTTATTTAAAAAGTTGATATTTATAAATTTAAAATATTGGAATTTTAAAACGAGTTTATAAGTGTTAAAAATGAAATTTATAGAATTATAAATCGTGAAGAAATGAAATTTATAGATTTATAAATTGTGAAGTTATAAAATGGATGAAACTGTCGAATAGGAGATTTATAAGAAATTAACTTATAAATTGGATTTTTGCCTTTAAATGGAATATTGATCGAATTTGTTAATAAAAGGGATTTATTAAATCAAAGTTGTTATGAATTATGAAGATGAATTTATAAACGTTGTTTTATGAATTCAAAAATAAATCAAATTTGATAAATTGAATATAGAAAGTGATTAAGGGAATTTTATCCACGATTTTGGATAGTGGATAATTCTTGGAATAAATGTGTGGAAAAGATTGAAATTTGGTTAGTGAAGTATATTCACGATTTTGGACAGTGAATATATTTTTAAGTATAATGGATATGGTTTTGGGAAAGTGATATTTGAAATGAAGTTAATTATTTTAAAAGATGTTTTAAAATGTATTATGATATCGAATACATAGATTTCAACATTTATTGTTGAAATAGACGTTTTCGAGAAATATAAGGAAATGGTGGACTATAACATTGTTGTTATAGTAAATGATTTTCGAAAGGAAATGTTTTATGTAGTATTGGGATTTTTATATATATCTATCTTAAAATCCGAATCCCTATACTAGTGATTTCGAGTCGTCGTAACGATGTTTTACGCAACATTCGTTTTGACTCAAATAGATGTTAAAATTTATGATTTCCTTAAAGAATGAAATGTATACTTAATACTGATTTAAGTATATTGAATATTTTCAAATGTTGAAAATAAATAGATTGTGAATTACTTATTATTAGAGAAGTATGGAATTACTTTTCCAATATGATATGAAATGTTTGTTAAGAATTTATCTTTGTAAAGATAAATTGAAAGTGAATATTGAAAATCGATTTGAGAATCGTATATCAGTAGATATTTTGAAATATAAATTCACTATGGAATTTATAAAAGAAAGGGGAATTGTTTTAGAAAAATAAACGTCGATTTATTTTTGAAGTGTGGAAATTTTATATCTAGTAAAGATATTTTTGGAGATGAAATAATTTGGAAAATTATTTGGAATCTGATGATGTTGCGCATCTTTATTGATAGTTAAATAACCGACTATCAATAATTACCTTTAGATAGGTATCTGTTGTGAATTGGATGAATTTGAATGCCACACTTATTTTTGAATAAACGCTCACTATTCGGGTTAGCCGGGAAAGGACCATGGGGTCGTATAACCCATTCCGAATATGTGATACGTCGTTATGAATTGCATTCGAAGACCGGTGTTGAAGACCGGATATTTTTGAAAACGGAAGGATTACCGTCGAGTTACTCTACATCGGCTGATCTCCGGTTTAGAGGTTTTATCACCCTTAGTTACGGGAAGTCCGGACGTGATTAGAAATTTATCCGGATATGCAAGGGCTTCGTGAGAAGTGCCTTCGGTTCTGTTCGATCCCGGAACAGACTTGTATGGATTGTGTGTCTGACGTTACAATTTGAGATATAAAGCTGATTTCTTTCTAATACATTTCTGTTGGTGGCGGAGAATTTATTCTCTTAGCTTAACACCCTTCTCTGAGACGTACGAGCTCAGAGGTTATGTAGTTGAAATTTATCGGCGATATATCCCAATTTGGTAACGTGGCATACTGAGTGTTGCTGTGAAATGATCAGTGTTTGATCATTTGTGATATGATCATTTGTTTGATCTTATATCTTTGTGATCATAGGTTGATCATTTGTTTGACCCGAAGCATGGCTTTGTAGAAAGCGTAGCTTTGTGGACGAGACTTCGTCGAGCCTCACACCCCGGAAATGGTCGAAACAGGAAGGATGCAGCAAGGTTCTAGGGAGTAGCGCCCCTTAGTGTATGTCATTCCTTCTGGATAGAGGTGGTATCATGGTATGGAGCCCAGATACTTAACCTATGTGGTTGCTGCATTATTATTTTGATGTGGTTTGTTGGAAATCGGGGATCCTCGGGAAGATCGGTTACGATCGGGGGATGGCATACGCGTGTCAGTAGTTACCTATTTTTGCAGAGGTAACCCGGCCTTGTGTTGGCAGAGATCCGGTTAGGTTCTCGGGTCGTCTATTCCAGGGACGTACCCATCGTGGATAGGAAGTTCCTTAGCCTGACCATTTGTTGGAAATCCAAAGAAACAATACGAGACTTGTACGGTTTTAGTTGTAGAACCTATCATTCACTTATGGTGGTCACCACTGTTTGGATGGTAGCTATAGTAGGCATAAGTGCGGAATGCCTATGCTGGCTAAGATTAATATTATACTTTCGAAATGCTTTCTACACTATGCACTAATAATAATATCAAAAGGAATTTGATTTTTGCGTAGTAAGCATCTTTGACTATCATAAGAAGAAATCTCCTCCAATTCTGCGTTTGCATTGTGTGTGTGGCGGGAGGTCTTATGGTAGTTTCATTTTCCAAAAGCATTGCGAATTTGTTTTATTTTCTTTGTGAAAAATAACTGTTTTACGATCTCACACCAGTCACCATGACTGACTCGGAGTTTATTGCTCCCTTCTAAACTCTAGGTGCCCACCAATTTCCACACGGGCAGTCTAGAGTTTAGTTATCAGGTCATTTTGGGTTGGAGTGCTATGGAGCTTAGTGGCGAGCTGGATGACGAGACGTATGATCTATACTATGTATTATTCCGCTGTGTATTCTGTATGAGGACAAGTTTATATAACTGTCCATTGTTGTATATTGACTCTGATGATTGATGTATGTATAAAATGATATAGTTCTTTGTTTAAAGATTATTCATTTATCTATTATATGTTGTTCCGCTGCGATATGTGAGATTCTGATATTGTTTCTGTTTCTGATGTTGTTCTGTTGTTTTTCTTCTGTTCTTCTTTCTTCTCTATTCTCTTCTTCTCTTCTTCTTCTACTCTTTTCTTCTTCTTCTGCCTTTTTCTTCTTTCTTAAACCATCACTATTGGAGTTTCCGGCACTCGATTTCTCGATAGTCGATAAAGGGAGTATCGATGTCGAATTTTCGAAAGTCGAAAATTCCTGTACGTGACAGCGTGGTATCAGAGCATATGGTTAAGCGACAACCCTGCTCTGTTGGGTGTTACTCATTAGAGATTGAGTCAGTAGTACTCTAGAATGAGTTTGAGTGTAATAATAGATATGAGCGCGTATTTGTTATTTGAATATAAAATTGTTTTATATTGTGATGATTGGTTTATTGAGTGGTATATGAACCTTCGTCGGCACAGTCTGCGCAACTGGATCGAAGGGGTTTCTAAACACTCGAATAGAACAGTTCGGCACAATATTGTTTTAAATGGGGTAAATGAAATAATTTTGCCCAAAACTATTTTTGTATAGAAAAGAAATGTTTCTCTATAAAGTACTATAGTATATGGTTGCATGGATGTTAGGAAGTAATAATAGTAAATTATTATCATTAAAATTAAATGAGAAATTGGAATTATAAACTCCAAAGTTAAGAAATAAATTCACATACAAATGAAATTTAAGAATGTAAATTATAAATGAGATTTGTAATTTAAAACGGAGTTCCAGAGAAGTATTTGGAAATGTTTTGAAAAGAATTTGAAAATTTTGGTGATTTGGAAAGTTTAAAATCCTTTTTGATTTGAAAATGAATTTCAAAGGTTTTGAAAAGTATTTTGAAGGGATAAAAGCCCTAAACTCTTTTCGGTCGCTGGAAAATAATTCCGATGATGACCGCGGCATCGTTGGCGTTCATTTTCGGGTTTCCAAAAGAGGAATTGCTGCCAAATTGTTTTAAATAGAAGTGGTTTGAAAAATTTGGGTTTGGTTTTTGAAGTTCAAAGGATAATTTGAATTGTTTTCAAAATGGCTTTGAAATGTTGGTAAACTCTGGAATGCTATATAAAGATATTTATGAAATATTATTAAGTTGAAAATAAATTTGGAATAGTAACAAATGAATTGGAATGGAGTATTGAATTATGAAAATAAAAATTAGTAAGTAAAACTAATTAAAATAAATTGAATTTGTATCAATTTGAATTTGGTTATAAACTAGAATCGATATGAATTCATTTTGTTTAAAAACGAATGTAACTTCAATAGTAAGCTAAATAGAATCCAAATTGAATTGAAATGGTAAATTGAATTCAAATGAATTGGAAATGTAAAGTTGAATAATAATAAGATATTACTGCAATAGTGAAGTAAAGATGTATAAGCAGTTGATATTGAAAATTTTGTAATAGAATTTGCAAAATGGTCTGAATAGTATAACTAGATATGATGGCTAGTAGGACATACAGGTGTAAAGGAATTGGGATTTTAATTTTGAAGATAATTTGAATTGCTCGACAAAAAGGTAAGTATTTGAATTTCAAATATGAGATTTGATGATTTCTTGTCTAGCCGCTTGGCTTTTTCTTTTTCTTTTTGAAATCTGAGAGTCCGTAGGGACGTTTTGTAGTCGTGCCGTATTAGCCGCGCAAAGGAGACGCTGGCGAAATTTTTCGAAAATTTCGGGTGTTAGAAAATTTTTGAGAAAATTTTGAAAGTTTAAATTTGAATTTGAATAGAGTAGTAAACAATATTGTTTGAAACTTTAATTAGAATTGGAAATTTAGTTGAGATGATAACGAATCTTTAGTAGAAAGATTTGTTTTGATAAATTGATAAAACTATTGGATTGTGAAAAATAGTAGACGAGTTAAGGACCATTTTTTCCTAACTTGTAATTTCAAGGACGAAATTCTTTTAAGGGGGGAAGTTTGTAACGACCCAGAATTTTGACCAAATTAAATTGAGAATATTTAATTAATTTTAAATATTTGAACGATAATTTAATTTGAATCCCCGATATAATTTTGAAATTTGCGATTAAACTTTGAAATTTAATCTATTGTATGTTGAATAAATTTTTGAATCTTCAATTTTAAGTTGAAGAAAAATATTTCAAAAGATTTTAAAATTTATATCAATGATACTGAAAACAATAGAAACTTCAGAATTGAATTTGAAACTGTTTTGTTCGGTTTTGAATTTATATCGTTCGTACCGATATTTAAAAATAGCCGTCCGAGGCGCAGTCTCGGAATTCGACGAAACCAGTTCCATTGGGTCCGTAATATTGAATTATTATCGGATTTCAAATTCCGTATTTTTTGGAGTTTATATGTGAGCACACGCCGTATAAACGCGTTGGAAATTTTCAAATCAATTTCAAATTAAAATTGGTTTTTCTATCAGTTAACATCACCACGATTTTTTTTTTCCTCTGAACACGCCGAGAAATACGCCAGAAATCACGATAAAAAAATCGTGATACCCATACTTGTTCAGTTTTAAACACTCCTCTCCCTCCCCTCTTTTATTCATTTCAAACAACTCAAACAGATTCAAAAAGAAAAAGGGAAAGCACGGCATGGAGGCGTCGCAAGTTCAATTTGACAGGGCGCTCGCGTCGCGATGGCAGAGGGGTGATTGAAATCGCGAGTCGTTCGTTCGCAAGGGGAATGGCGTGCTTGAGTTCGACTTGAAGGCGCGCGCGACTGAGGCAAAGGCGAGGCGATCTCGCGATGGTTGGGCGAGGGCTCGAGGTCGCGATTTGGGGGTAGATCAGATGGCGATGGCTCGCGGCGAAGTGGAGCAGGGTCACAATCGAGTTCAAAATTTGGGCTCGCGCGAGGTGATGGTGGTGTTGGTCTTCGTTCGAGGAGTGAGCGTGTGCGAGGTCGCGTTGAAGGGTCGCGATAATCCAGAGCAGATCCACGACATTCGAGTGGCCATGGTCTGGGTTCACGAATTCTTCCAGTGAGGTATAAAATTGTTTTTTTTTTAATTTAGTTAATCTATATATAGGAATTATTAAGAATAATAATAGATATTTTGTGAAAAGTAATTAACTGTTCGAATTTGAAATTTATGTTAATATACACATGTTCATATGCATATATATGAATTTAATTGTTTTCAGATTTTGAGTTGTGGAAGGAAAAAAAAGGGATATAAAATATTTTATTTTTACTGTTTAAAACAGGAGAGAAATAGTACTAAGAGATGGAAAAAGAAAATTTAGTTGAACGAATTTATTTAAAAATGGATTTTAACTTAAAGATATTAATTTAAAAGTAAAATCTTAGTTGGATAGATTTATCTAAAGGAAATCAGTTCGAATTTTAAATTTTAGTTAAAATAAAAATCATAGGTAAATTATGGAGCGATAATTTAAGTGTTCGATTTAATTCAAATATTAATGAATTGTATAAATCATTTATACAAGGTCAAACCGGAAAAACCAAATCAGGATTAAAGGAATCGAGCCGAAAATGATAATTGGATTGCAAATAAAAAGCAAAGGTGAGATTTTTCTCACTCAAAATTGAATGTGGAATTTTTGCAGTTATTGATTGCTATTGGATGTGATATTAGATATAGTAGGATATATCTATATATATATATAGCAATATATACATATTGGCATATGTATATATTGGATTGATTGATTGATTTCCCGCCTCGTATAGCGGATGAGACCCTATTGCGCCGTTAGTAAGCGTATTATTTTTATAAAATCCATATACCACGATATTTCACCTCGAAGTGGAATTGGTATTGTGCTAACATCTGTGGATGCAGGGAAACAGGTTGGAGGGATCCAACTGGATTCCTCACCAGTATTTATTTATTTACAGATATCGTGATGTATATTCTGTTATCATATGATGTTGTATGATGTATGGTTGTTGTGATTAACTAATTGGTGCATTGCATCATCGGATTCAAGTTTTGGAATTTAAAAATAACGACTTTTACTTTAAAAGGATTTTAAAGTGATTTTTGAAAGTAGACGTTTTATTGAATTGTTGAATTGATTTATTTTAAATAAATAAACGTTTAAAATTTTAAAATTATAAAAGTTAAGATTTTTGTGAATTATGACCGTAAGGTGATTTTTGAAATAAATAGTTTAAGCAATTTATAAAATGGTTTGAACTGAGATTTTCGAATTTTTTGTGAACAGTTTATTTAAAAGATTTAAAAAGTTGATATTTATAAATTTAAAATATTGGAATTTTAAAACGAGTTTATAAGTGTTAAAAATGAAATTTATAGAATTATAAATCGTGAAGAAATGAAATTTGTAGATTTATAAATTGTGAAGTTATAAAATGGATGAAACTGTCGAATAGGAGATTTATAAGAAATTAACTTATAAATTGGATTTTTGCCTTTAAATGGAATATTGATCGAATTTGTTAATAAAAGGGATTTATTAAATCAAAGTTGTTATGAATTATGAAGATGAATTTATAAACGTTGTTTTATGAATTCGAAAATAAATCAAATTTGATAAATTGAATATAGAAAGTGATTAAGGGAATTTTATCCACGATTTTGGATAGTGGATAATTCTTGGAATAAATGTGTAGAAAAGATTGAAATTTGGTTAGTGAAGTATATTCACGATTTTGGACAGTGAATATATTTTTAAGTATAATGGATATGGTTTTGGGAAAGTGATATTTGAAATGAAGTTAATTATTTTAAAAGATGTTTTAAAATGTATTATGATATCGAATACATAGATTTCAACATTTATTGTTGAAATAGACGTTTTCGAGAAATATAAGGAAATGGTGGACTATAACATTGTTGTTATAGTAAATGATTTCCGAAAGGAAATGTTTTATGTAGTATTGGGATTTTTATATATATCTATCTTAAAATCCGAATCCCTATACTAGTGATTTCGAGTCGTCGTAACGATGTTTTACGCAACATTCGTTTTGACTCAAATAGATGTTAAAATTTATGATTTCCTTAAAGAATGAAATGTATACTTAATACCTATTTAAGTATATTGAATATTTTCAAATGTTGAAAATAAATAGATTGTGAATTACTTATTATTAGAGAAGTATGGAATTACTTTTCCAATATGATATGAAATGTTTGTTAAGAATTTATCTTTGTAAAGATAAATTGAAAGTGAATATTGAAAATCGATTTGAGAATCGTATATCAGTAGATATTTTGAAATATAAATTCACTATGGAATTTATAAAAGAAAGGGGAATTGTTTTAGAAAAATAAACGTCGATTTATTTTTGAAGTGTGGAAATTTTATATCTAGTAAAGATATTTTTGGAGATGAAATAATTTGGAAAATTATTTGGAATCTGATGATGTTGCGCATCTTTATTGATAGTTAAATAACCGACTATCAATAGTTACCTTTAGATAGGTATCTGTTGTGAATTGGATGAATTTGAATGCCACACTTATTTTTGAATAAACGCTCACTATTCGGGTTAGCCGGGAAAGGACCATGGGGTCGTATAACCCATTCCGAATATGTGATACGTCGTTATGAATTGCATTCGAAGACCGGTGTTGAAGACCGGATATTTTTGAAAACGGAAGGATTACCGTCGAGTTACTCTACATCGGCTGATCTCCGGTTTAGAGGTTTTATCACCCTTAGTGACGGGAAGTCCGGACGTGATTAGAAATTTATCCGGATATGCAAGGGCTTCGTGAGAAGTGCCTTCGGTTCTGTTCGATCCCGGAACAGACTTGTATGGATTGTGTGTCTGACGTTACAATTTGAGATATAAAGCTGATTTCTTTCAAATACATTTCTGTTGGTGGCGGAGAATTTATTCTCTTAGCTTAACACCCTTCTCTGAAACGTACGAGCTCAGAGGTTATGTAGTTGAAATTTATCAGCGATATATCCCAATTTGGTAACGTGGCATACTGAGTGTTGCTGTGAAATGATCAGTGTTTGATCATTTGTGATATTATCATTTGTTTGATCTTATATCTTTGTGATCATAGGTTGATCATTTGTTTGACCCGAAGCATGGCTTTGTAGAAAGCGTAGCTTTGTGGATGAGACTTCGTCGAGCCTCACACCCCGGAAATGGTCGAAACAGGAAGGATGCAGCAAGGTTCTAGGGAGTAGCGCCCCTTAGTGTATGTCATTCCTTCTGGATAGAGGTGGTATCATGGTATGGAGCCCAGATACTTAGCCTATGTGGTTGCTGCATTATTATTTTGATGTGGTTTGTTGGAAATCGGGGATCCTCGGGAAGATCGGTTACGATCGGGGGATTGCATACGCGTGTCAGTAGTTACCTATTTTTGCAGAGGTAACCCGGCCTTGTGTTGGCAGAGATCCGGTTAGGTTCTCGGGTCGTCTATTCCAGGGACGTACCCATCGTGGATAGGAAGTTCCTTAGCCTAACCATTTGTTGGAAATCCAAAGAAACAATACGAGACTTGTACGGTTTTAGTTGTAGAACCTATCATTCACTTATGGTGGTCACCACTGTTTGGATGGTAGCTATAGTAGGCATAAGTGCGGAATGCCTATGCTGGCTAAGATTAATATTATACTTTCGAAATGCTTTCTACACTATGCACTAATAATAATATCAAAAGGAATTTGATTTTTGCGTAGTAAGCATCTTTGACTATCATAAGAAGAAATCTCCTCCAATTCTGCGTTTGCATTGTGTGTGTGGCGGGAGGTCTTATGGTAGTTTCATTTTCCAAAAGCATTGCGAATTTGTTTTATTTTCTTTGTGAAAAATAACTGTTTTACGATCTCACACCAGTCACCATGACTGACTCGGAGTTTATTGTTCCCTTCTAAACTCTAGGTGCCCACCAATTTCCACACGTGCAGTCTAGAGTTTAGTTATCAGGTCATTTTGGGTTGGAGTGCTATGGAGCTTAGTGGCGAGCTGGATGACGAGATGTATGATCTATACTATGTATTATTCCGCTGTGTATTCTGTATGAGGACAAGTTTATATAACTGTCCATTGTTGTATATTGACTCTGATGATTGATGTATGTATAAAATGATATAGTTCTTTGTTTAAAGATTATTCATTTATCTATTATATGTTGTTCCGCTGCGATATGTGAGATTCTGATATTGTTTCTGTTTCTGATGTTGTTCTGTTGTTTTTCTTCTGTTCTTCTTTCTTCTCTATTCTCTTCTTCTCTTCTTCTTCTACTCTTTTCTTCTTCTTCTGCCTTTTTCTTCTTTCTTAAACCATCACTATTGGAGTTTCCGGCACTCGATTTCTCGATAGTCGATAAAGGGAGTATCGATGTCGAATTTTCGAAAGTCGAAAATTCCTGTACGTGACAGCGTATATAGTTATTTTTTAGCTGCATTCATTGTTGTATTTATTATAAATTGTGAGGACATGTTGTTATAACTGTCCGGGCTGAAATATGTTGGTATACTCTGATTGATGATATATATATATATATATATATATTACAGTTTGTTTTTGTGTAAAGATTTGTTGTACATATAGATTGGTTGTTTCGCTGTGAGATTCTGTGTTCTGTAGTCTCTTCTTGTCTTCTTTCTTCTTTATTTTCCCTAACTATCTGCCTTTTCATGCAATTTATGTGGATCATGTATGGTTGATTGTTCGCTTAAAATGTATGGAAAAGTGGGTTGTTACAATGGGTACATTTGCCAAGTATTGGAAACGTAGTGTTTTGTGAATATATGTATACTATTGATATAAGTATATGGAAAAGTTTTCTCAGTATTGAAAGTGAAATGGTTTGTGAATATACTTATACCGTTGAGATAAGTAAATGAATTTTTCAAGTATTGAAAGGAGTATAGAGGGTTTATGAATCTATCTTTTGAAAAATGTATTTGGATACAAATATTTGGAAAAGTGGTTGTAATTAATGAAAGGATTAATTAAAGAGGCTTATGGTTGCTTATGTTCTTAACTATGCTAGGTTAAATCTCCAATTTAATTGTTTGTTAGTTTGATAGTTAAATAATTGACTATCATATCTTAGCTAGTTTTGAAACTATCATTGTCGGTTCGGAGGGTCTAGGATCAGATATATTACATGAAAACCACTTCGAACTGGCATAAGCGTTCGCATCTGAAACATCTTGAAGATAATCGAAGACGAAGTCCTTTGAAAAGCAAGGTCTACTTGCTACTGATCCTAAGGATATAGTAGAAATAGTGCCTTCAGTTTGTTCTGACCCATAACAACTTGTATGAATGAATGCTGGCATTGCATTATTGCCAGGATGGCAGTGATAGCATTCCAAGTGGGAGTTGCTATATAAAAGGTAATCGTTGCCTCGAGCCTCACAAACTGGTAATGACTAAAATCAGGGAAGATGCAGCAGAGCTATGTGGGTCGCACCCATCAGGGTATGGACATCACCTTTCTAGATTACTATTTATGGATTTGGTATGTGCATGAGAGCTCTCGAGGAAAAGGTTGCAAAGTAACCAGTGTGATGACATATTCGATACTATCCAGTAAGGGGTTGGACGGTTCTATACTGGCAGGGGTTGAAAGGTTTTTGACCCTAATACATTTTCTAGAGGTGTATTGTGGCAGGTGGTACCCCAATGCCTTGTCATTGTATGAAATCCATTCTCCAATAAGTGTCTTATGGACTTAGTTGTGCCCAAATATATTGGAACGTGAGATGCAAGCATTCCGGTTATGTTATATATTTAATTTAAACCCTAGAAATTATTATAATATCATTGGATTTTCCATTTGAAATGATTTGTTTATCGTAAGGTGAAAACCCATTCGTGTTTATGTGCGGCGTGGTCTTACGAGATACCTTTATTTTTGAAAGGTTTTATAACATTAAAGATCCATTTGATCTATGTTTCTCATGCTGGTTTATCAGACTGATCCAGGTGTTAATTTCTTATAATACTCGAGTCAGACCTAGCATATTTCCAAATTCGGTTATGGATGCTCTGTAGCTTCAAGAGTTGAGCTGGAAGCCTCCAAGACATATTCACGTATCTTTTATTTCCGCTGCATTTGTTGTTTTTTATTTATCGACATTTGTGAGGATAGGTTGTTAAAACTGTCCAATCTGGTGAACGGTTAGTTTACTATGACTGATGTATGTATAATACCGTTTTGAGGTTCGAAAAGGTGGGTCGTTATCGCATGGTATAAGAGTTTAAGTTCAGTGAAAACCAAGGCTTTGGTATGGTAGACTCATTAGTGATAGGGTTAGTAACACCCTAGAATGAGTTTGAGTTTGTATATATAAAAGTGCTTATTTGTTGGTGCTATAAAAGTATTTTATATTGTGTTGATTTATCTATTGAGTGGTTTATGAATTATGGCAATATAGAAGATACAACTACATCGATAGGGTTTTTTTTTTAAACTCTTGAACAAAGGAAACCGACATAGTACTGTTTTGAAAATTAGTAAATGAAATAATTTTACCTACATTTTATATTTTGTATATAAAGTAAATTTTTCAAAAATTGATATAGTTATTTATGATGCGTTTGTTTGTTAGAAAATGATAATATTCGGTTATTATCATTTATTGTTTGATTATTTGTGCAGGACCAGTTTATGAGCAAATTTACCTTTTCACTGCATGGGTTAGGTAGATAATAATTGTGGGAACATTGAAAGGAACCCTTGTGAATTTAGTTTCACATTTTGACTATAAGGCTTTTGCTGAAAATGTTGGGTTCAAATTTAATTTTATTAAATGTTGTTTATTATAATCTAAACAAGGATATACATTTGTGAAATGATTTTATTTAAGAAAGTGAAATTTTATAAATATGGTTTATATAAGTATGGTTTACAAATAAAAAGGATTTAGAACTAAGAATTTAGGAATTTAAATCCCAGTGTTTTGAAATTATTTTTCAAAGTTTTAGAAAAAATAATAATAGTATTATTTGAAAGTATTTTTTAATAGAAATGTTTCCAAAAGAATTTCAAAAAAGATAGAAAGCGCCAAACTCACTTCTATCGCTGGAAAATAATTTTGGCGATGACTACAGCATCATCGATGTTTATATACATTGAATTAATCCTAAAAGTACGATTTGATATACAAATGGAGATATGTATATTACTATTATTATTTCAAAATGATTTGAAATAAAACCGGTGTTTGGTTCTAAAGTATTTTTTAAGGAGATTATACTCATGTATCCTATGCATTAGGGTAGCTTGGTTTGTGCATCTCATTATAATATGTTGTTTTGGTAATTTTCATTTGTTGAAATGAAATGGAATTTTTGATGATTTTGGACAGTCGGAAACTTCCAAATTATCGAGAACTTGAATCTAAGTGTTGGTGAAAATATAAGAAAATAGCATTTTGTAACCTATAAATTTGGGGACCCAGTAAGTTAAAACAAGTTTTAAATTTGTTGAGCATCTTGGTTAAGTAAAACTATGCTAATATTGTATATATACTCTTACGATGTAGTGCGGTATTATATGAATATAAACTTAAATGGTGTTTTATGAAATGGTTCATAAATGATTTTAGTATTGAATGAAATATACTACAAGTAAAAATGAATGTGATAAAAATGATAAAGAATTAGTATAGTTAAGAAACCAATAGGATAAATACGTAAGTTGTACGCAGATCATTCTATTCCCATAACTGTCCTTGATCCAGATTCTAGTATAGGATTTCGAGGTGATTTACGCCGATCCGAACAAGGATTTTTCCCTCGATTCTTGACAGTGAACACTAGATAAGGACTCTTGATATGATTCTGAAGTTTCCTATCATAGTATATGGCTATATAAGAAGATCGGAGGTTTCAAACCAAGGAACCGGATCGGAGTCCACACTAGGGAAGTCGAGCAATACTATTTCAAAAGTGAATATTGTGTGATCGAGGGAGTGTTTGGATTCGATATTGCATACGGATGACATATGCACATTGTACAGGCTTTAGTATGTTGTATTGTTTCATTTGTCATGTTTAACTCTCTTTTTGGATATGCAAGTAAAAATCAGGTACATGGGAGCAAAGGATAGCTTGCTACTTTTGGTTTCATGAGTAGAGTTTGTTTACTCGACAAATTGGTATGTTTTTATTGCTTAACGGGTGTGTTTGCTATGTGTCATACATACTCTATAAAGTATATCATAAGTATATATTGTTGTTGTATTGTCCCCAGATATAGGAGGTCCCACATATGGGCTTATATTGGTATTGTGATTTTATTAGACGTAATCGTGCAAAGGAGGTGCTGCCGAATTTTTCTATAACCTAATTGCTTTTTTTTAATTAATAACTCATTTCAACCAATTGGCTTTGAAGGTCTAAAGTGTAAAAAAATTTGTTTTCCTTTGGAAATTTAGGGGACGAAATTCTTTTAAGGAGGGAAGAATGTAACGACCCAGAATTTTTAACGTTTCAAATGAGAATACTTAATTTATTTAAATATCTTGATTTGATTCGAATTTAATAAATAAAATCAATTGTTAATAAATAGACTTGATTTTTATTAATGTTTTTTTAAATTAATTTATAGGATTTTTCCATAATTTTTAGATTGGAAAAAATTTAAATTGTCGTTTGATGTATTTTTTGGCACACGATGGTATTTTTGAAATTTCACATAAGAAGATAACTAGTGTATTTTATTATTGTCTTGAGATCATGTTGCATGGTAGTGCGCGATCATATTTTTATTTCTGTCGTTCACGGTTCATACTCGAATAAAATTGTAACGACCCGCTTTTCGACCATCGAAAGTCGACACTCAATACATCCACGATATTCAAATACCGAACATCCAATCATCGGAAAGACAGATTGTTACGATAAAAAGAAAATAAAATAGAACAGGAGAAACAGAATCTCACAGCGGAACGACCGCACATAATACAACCGAGACAGTAAAAGCTACCGCTCTAAAATACATAGTACATCAGAGTAAAAATAACAAACCTCATCAGCTAGTACAGTTATAGTTTCCTGGCCTTAAAACTACTGATGGGTATACATAATAATACAACAGAAAATGAAAATGCTATGACGGAAGAACATCCAGCTCTACTCAATGAGCTCCATGTCCCAACAACAACAACTTGGAAGAATACCCGGTCTGACCCGAGCATTATAATAAAATAACAGCCGGATCAGTTTGGAAAACTAGCGTGAGAAAACTCAAGTGATATAATGAACATATAAAAATTCTGTGAGACCACGCCACTAAACGCGGAACGGTTTTTACCTCACTAGAACAACATCCATATATGAAAGAGTAGAAATAAACAACATGAAACAAATCCAAATATAAAGGATGGGTGCTAGTAAGAACAAATCCCATACTTAAGGAATGGGCATAATTAACATCAAAATCTAGACTTAAAAGAATGGAAATAATCTAAACAAAATCCAAACTGGAAAGAATGTATAAAGAAGGTAAAAGACCAAAAATAAAAAGAAAGGACACAAATAATTAAACATTGAGAAGAGCACGAGGCAATTCTTAATGCAATTAAGGAAAAAATTCAAAGATTTGAATTAACAACAAGGAAAAAGAGAAGTTTTTCCAATAATGACTAGGAGGGCGCACCCCTATTACCGAAAGTATACCTTTAGAAATATACTTGAGAACTCTGATGACTCTCGGACACGTCCAAGCCAGACCCTGCCAATGGTTACCGAGAATCCGAGTATTTCACACCTTAATGTGCAAAACTAAATCCAATCTAGAGTAAATATGAAAATACCCTAATGGAAGCAACCACCCATAGCTTGGCTCACTCGCTCTTTGGGTTTAGTAATTTCCGACAAAGGATAACAAAGCTCGAAAGAGAAACGCATCGTCTTAGAGTGACGAAATACAAATAAGATAGCAGAATTAAAATTGATAGTTGATAAATCAACCATCGGGAATAACAAAGTGGTTTGTGTATAGGAATTAAATTGCATACACTCACCGCTAATAAATGAATCAAACTTTTAAAACATTTGATTCACACTTGTGCTTGATTTTCACATTTCAAATATTTTGTAAAACACTGTAAAAATACTCTTTGAAATATTCTATTGAAAAGGCAAAATATAATGCTAAGTGTACCAAAATAATGTAAAAACCAAATGTCATTAAAACATTGTTTACTATAAAACCCAAAATAATTTACACTTAGCTTTATTATTAAACAATTCCATTTTATAGATTTTCTCATTTATAAACCATTATTTATAAATTTAAAATTACACTTGTTATCCTAAGAGATATTAAATCAATTAAATAACTTTTATAAATTTAAAACAAATGCTAATCATCCTGAAGGATACTTTATATAGCCTTTTTATAACTTTAAAACCACATTAATTCTCCCAAAAGAAAATAAATCAAATTTAAAATCTTTTTATAAATTTAAAATAACACTAATTATCCCGAAAGATAATTAATCAAATTTATAACTTTTTAATAAACCAGTTAATTATCTTTAAAACACCTTTGTTAAATTAGTTCATTAACTTTGAAACACTAAATTAGTTAATAACCTTTAAACACTTCTATTAAATCAATTAATTTACTTTAAACTCCTTTATTAAATCAGTTAATTAACTTTTAAAACACCATTAATTAAAATTATTAATTAAATTCAAATATTAGTAACAAATGGATTAATTAAATTCAAAATTCATTAATTAAAATAATTAACTAAATTTAAAAAATCATTAATTAAACTCAAATATCATTAATTAAAATGATTAATTAAATCAAATTTCTTTAATTAAAATGATTAACCAAATTCAAACATTCATTTTGTGAAAATACAAGCTCAAGTTCGATACACGCAAAGGTTAATGGGATTATATTCAATAAGTGACGGTACAACAAAAATCGCTATAACGACATTTAAACAATTCAATAAAATGTCACAATTATTTTCACCCAAACAAATAATATAAGCAAAACAAGGATGTAAATAAATTAATATTGGCAAGAAACCCCTTAGGGTCTCTCTTTAAATGTCCCCTACAAAAACAATGGTTACGAACAATATAAATAGTTATATGGGTCACTGCAAATTAGATAATATGTCATCCGTTTTTCGAATGATAATCCAACCAAAAAATTTAATTAAACAACAATATACCAACCTCTAAGCATATAACAATAATCGATAGTACCACATATATTATATAGTTTATTTAAATTTGAGTTAACTCACTGAAATCCCAGTTGATGCGAAGCGTTCCAGTTTGACCTAAAATCGAACGATGTCCGGTTTTAGTCCAAATTTCCACTTGCTCCAAATTTAACCATACCAATACCAATGTGGAGATAATAATTCCACGAGTGTAACACAAATGATCGCATTTGATTTGGACCTCGTATGGACAATTTATTCAATATATAAGTTATTCAGATTAATTAATTTAATTAAAATCACTAATTACCAAACTAAGCTAACCACCTTCCCAAATACATCTTCCTCCTGAACAAATCTATCCTGCTAGTGCACTTGTACATGCTTGTACATCCATGACCGTGATTCTTCAATCTCTGATTGCTACCTCGTTTATCCACAGATCAACAAACCACCTTCGCCATCGCACCTCTACAACCAAATCTCCACCTCCCACCACCCAGATCAAAGCTCTGACCATCCCCCTAAATCGCGACCGTAGCATCCAGGTCGCACCAAATATCAGGTTGCGAACCACCAAAGTAAGCCACACTTCGCTAAAATCACGGCATTAAAGCTCTTCACTATGCTAAACCCAATACGCCCATCGACGCCTAAAAACCACAAAATGCAAAGCCCTAGTTTGGCCATGGAAAAGTCGATCACTGCCAAACTTGATCGCCTGGTCGTCGACGGGAATTTTATTGGTTTAGAAATCCATCGAGAGAATTTAAATTATAATTAACCGCAAGCGCACGACGTACAATTCTAGTACGTGGCGAGTACGGGTCGATCCACATGGAATTATTAGATTTAAATTTTCTATCCAATCAAATTAACCAAAGATTTGAGAGTGATTAGCTAAAAATGAAAGAAAAATGAAAAAAGGAAAGTGATAAAAATATCAGAGTACAAAGACAATTTAGAGATAAATCCACTCTCTAGATCACATAGTTCAACAAAACATTAAATTATGATCTCTTTTTTTGGTCATAAGTGAATTTAAATGATGTGCTTATCATAAGTATGACATATTTGTACTATTAGCCTAACATAAGCCATCAAACTATAACACAACCTTTAAATCACTTTTAATTCTCATGAAAAATTACAAGAAGTTGAAAATGAAATCTATTTGAAGTATGGCATATTAACTATTAGTTAGAAATATAGACCATCAAATTTTGATTTCAACATTCACTTCATTACCATCATCATATGTAGATGAAGAGGTAATTATTGTTTGTGATTGTTTAAGCATAGCCTATTTGTTATGAACAATATAGACTATCAAATTCAACATGAAATAATAAATCACATCAACATTCATTTAAGCACAATAACAATGCAGCCGAAGGTTTAAGCACCTTCAGAGAAACAATTTAGTATAATATTTACGAATCACCATAATATTTATAACTGATTATTGCTCTGTCGTAGCCTAGACACCAAGAAAGTAAATTGTTCAAAGAAGACAAATCGTCAATATACAATTAAGAGTTATTGATGTCTAACCGTTATTATTAATCAAAATTCTAGGATGAAATGCAAAGCAAAAATTAAACGTGATGTTTGCACAAAAAATGGACAAACACCTCAAAGTTGTATGATTTAGTAGATCTTATGTTGTTCTTAGCGATTTGAGTGATTTATGCAAATATATGAAAAGCAGGGGCTAAACTGTAAAAAGACACGCAAATTTATAGTGGTTCAGCCAGAATGTGCCTACGTCCACTTTATATGTTATTTCTCTTCTCTTGTTTTGATTATAAGTACAAAGCTTTGATACAAGTAAAAGAAAGTTGTTTGAAAGTTCCTTCCGTGCTTGAGCTCTCAAACTTGTCCCCATTGTTGTACCCCTGCCCCTCTATTTATAGAGTGAGGCTGGGGGTAGGGGTCTAGGATGTGTATAGTTGCTGATGGGCCTGGGCTGACGTGATATGGCCTGGTACGTCTTGGTTCGGCATTGCTTGGTTCGGAGGTGGTTGGAGTGTAGAGTGGACCGGTTGTAGGTGATTCGGTGCTATGTGGTAGTACCTTGGTCCGGTTTGGGGTTGGTCCGGTAGGAGCTTGAGAAGTGCAGTTTGGACCGGTAGTTGCTTGGAGGTGAGCTTGTTCGGCGAAGCATGGAGGTGAGCTGGTTCGGCGAAGCATGGACGTGAGCTGGTTCGGCGAAGCAGTGGTCCGGCCTACGTGGTTCGGTAATGGGATGGAAAGGCCTTGGTTTGGCGATGGGGGAGATGGTATTTGGTTCGACAAGAACCGGATGAACTATATCCAACACTTACCCCCCAAAGTGGGGTACGTGCTTGTATGTGCCGCACTTTGTTTTCCTGTAGCTGAGATAGCTTCATTCGGTCTTGGGTGTGCAGAGCCGGTTGGTCCGGATGACTCGTTTTGTTTATAAATAGAGGCTTTAGGTTACTGTTATTCTTTATCGTTTTGAGATAGCCGAATCAACCTGATTACCGAACCAACCTAAGTACCGAACCAGGTATGTTTGGATGCCGAATGGGCCTATAAACTTGATACCGAATGGACCTTCGTATCTATCCTACCGAATGAACCTTCGCACCTGACCTGCCGAATGAACCTTCGTATCTACCTGCCGAATGAACCTTTGGTTGTGAATGCCGAATGGACTTGACACACCTCTTGATTTTTTATATTGCTAACGAGATTTCAGACTGCACACACTTGCTCTTTTACTTCCTCTATTCTAACGACGTTCTTCTTTGTGTTTGCAGATAAATGTCTCGAAAAGCAGAAACTCGATCGGATAAAAAGAAGTCCCAGGGCGAAGGAGGACCTTCCGTTATGCCCCCTGCTCAACCAGGACCGGAACATCACGGATCTACCCCGAGATCACTAGTGGACGGGTACGGGCCTCAGGAGCTCCTGAACTCCCCACCTGATTGCTTTCCCAGCTCCCTTAAGGAAGAGCAACTTGATGTCATCTCCCGTTCTTTCGGAATTGATAGGGCGTGAATGCTGTTGCCAGGGAGAGAAGTTATGCCATACGACCCTCCTGAAGGGTACTTTGCCTATAGCAGATACCATTGCATGTGTGGTGCCATTCCTCCTCTTAACGCTTGGGTGGCCAGCTTCCTCACATATCTAAAGGTGGCCCCATTCCAGCTTCAACCCAACTCCTATGCTATACTGGTGAGCCTCTTCGTCATTTTCCAGAGGAAGTATGGTCGTGCTCCTTCCAACCGGGAGATCCGGTACTTATATAATCTGAGGGGTTATAAGAAGGGGTCCCCATACATCAGCTTGGAGTCAGCTGTAACCTTCAAGCCGGTCTTGGATCTGTATTCCAAATTCAGCATGTTCAAGAAGGAGTGGTTCTTCGTCAGGGACGACTCTGTTTCTATTCGGCGTTTTACTTCTGGATGTAAGTCGATGCTTTATTTATAATTTCCATTCTGGCTGCGATGCTCCTTCTCATACATTTTCATTTTTGCTAGCGACTGGTGGCTTTGCAGTTGTGGAGACTGATCGCCTGGTTCAGACGGCGGTTGAGATAGAAGCTATTCTTGGGAGATATAGGTCATCTGCCCACCTGATCAGAAACGCGACCCTTCTGGGGTATAACTTAATCCTTCCACAGCAGTCAGTAGTCAAGCTGAGGGAAACGGCGGAGGAGAGGGCGGCTGCTCAGGCTAAGGGAGGTGTCACGGTAGAGAGTAGCAAGAGGAAACCTTTCACAAAACCTCCAGCCGTCGGAGGTAAGAAACTTAAGAAGTCGGACGGTCCTTCCCCCAGCAATTGTCCACTTACCCAGGGGGAGGAAGATGTGGAGGAGGAGAGAGGTGAGGGTGGAGATGACCGGGAAGGTGGCGACGGTGGTGATGGCATCGGGGCCTTGCCTCCTGGGCAAGCAGGCGAGATTCAGGAGTGGACGGATGATGCATTCCACCAAGCTTTCGAGGGGCTGGATGGGGAACCGGCTCTGATAGAGAAATCTGGGAAAGCTGACAAGGCTGGGACTGGGGCAAGCGAGCCTCTTCAGATTATTCCAGCCAAGCTGGCTCCGACGACTCAAGGTGAACTTTTGACTCCTGCAGGCTCCATTTATGATAGGTACTTGGGAATTTTTTACGATCCGCTCCCGTCCTGGAATGAAATCCAGGACTTATTGCAGTATCCTACTCCTCCCCAGGGTTTGTATAACAAATGTGTTTCCTTTCCTCTTTTAACTTTTAATTTGCCGTGTCTCTCAAATTATGGATCAATGTAAGCTTGTGACATTTTTTCTTCATATCAGGAGCAGGTAAAACGGCCAAGGCCTCAGATCTTCGGCACAGGCTTGAACAGTACAAGCTTTCCAAAGCTTCCGCCAAACCGAAGCCTTTGGCCCACCGTTCCGGGGATGTAGTCGGCTATCGTCCTCTTCTCGGGGTTATTGACGAGGGCATTCAAAAGAGAAAGAGTGGCCATCCTTTATCCGAATCTTCACTTGGTCCTCAGCCTCCAGTCCAGCCTCTTCATGATATCACGGAGGAGGATACTGAGTTCGTACTTTCTCTGCACCCGTCTGAAAATCCTACTATCACTCAGATTGATCGTCCTGACTTGGCTCGGAATCCATTTGCTGGTCATCCTGACCTGGGTCCAAGTTCCCATGATATTATCTTTGACGAAGTTACTGGTGAGCACCTTCTTCCCCGCAATCCCATGGTACGGGTGCTTGATGAGGCTAAGTCCTTAGATCTCGATCTACTTACTACTCGGGTAGTCACCATGGGAGATGAGGCCAAGGCTAATATTGATCGGGTGGCGGAGGAGACTAGGAAGCTGATGGGGCATCATGCCCGGCTGGTTAAGGCTGGAGAGGAGATTGGGAGTGCCAACATCCGACTAAGATTGATGGTTTCGAACCAGGCCAAATAGCTCGCTGATCAGGCCATTCAGATTTCTCAGCATGAGGCTGCCTCCGGGCGGTTGAGGAAGGCTATGGAGGAGGCTAGTAAGGCGGAACTGCGAAAGATGGAGGCTGCCTGCAAGGAGCAGATAAATATGGCCATCTCGACAGTGGATGAGGTTCGGAGGGCGGATCTTGAGCGGGTAGAGGAGCTGTCGGGGAAGCTTGAAGCCGCAGAGCTTGCTCAGGTTAGGCTGAAGGAGGAGATGGAGGCGATGCGGAAATCCCTTCAGGCTGACTGCTCGAGATACCGTTTGGAGAGAGAAGCTGCTGTTGGAAGGTTGTCGGCTTCCGAGGCCCGGATGA
The DNA here is from genome assembly GCA_030737815.1 of Allium fistulosum. NCBI lineage: Eukaryota > Viridiplantae > Streptophyta > Magnoliopsida > Asparagales > Amaryllidaceae > Allium > Allium fistulosum. Next base: position 1,535,605,008 of record CM060902.1, read on the forward strand.
GGGAGTTTGAGGAGAATGAGGGGATGATGGATGAAATGCTTCAGGACATGTACTTCCGAACTTGGAAGCAGGGCAACCTATCCTGGATGGATGATTATCCTAGGGTCATGGCTAAGATTTATCTTCGAGCTCTGGAGGAAGCTAAGGCGGATGCGGATAAAGAGGGTGGTGTGGCCTTCAGCATGGATGTGGTCACTACCCAGTTTGCCAAGGAGGAGAAGGTGGCGGTGAAGGAGGGTATGCGGTTGCTTGCTGCTGAGGAGGCAGGTGTGCAAGTAGAGGATGACGACCAGGATAGTCAAGGAGCAGGTGCTGGTAAGTCTTCCTTTTTTAGTCTCTCCATTAACTTGGTTGCTTATCACTAATGAATCATTTCTTTGACTGGACAGGTGGTCAACAGGACAAGGATAAAACTCCAATGCAGCCGGCCCCTTGATTAGACCTGGAAAAACTCTCTTTGTGGACTTGACAGGGTTGTATACGTTAGTCTTAAAACAGTAGAGTAACTTTTAAGTTGTAATTCTTGCTACTTGTAATAAATAGCTCTTTTATTGATGTTTAATTCTTCAACTTAAGTTGATTTTGTCGTATGAGAAATATAGCTATGTATATTCTTGTAATTGAATTGTGTTTGATGTCAGGTTCTGGTTTTAAAACATAATTTCATGACCTGCAATATTAGCGTGTGGTGTGAACAAATTATAGTCATGCATTTGTACACAAAAGAAGAAAATACCGTCTTTCATGTTTTAACCGCAGATGGCAGTTTTGAATATCTTGTATGACCGAGCATGGAACACAGTCGAATGCCCTGCCATCCAATCGTGAGTCCCTACACCCATTGGCGAGTATCTCTTACTCTGCATCCTGTACTTTAGGGACTGTTATAGAGGATAGGAGAAAAGCTTTTTAAGTAAAATTGAAATATGTGAAAAAGTAAAACTTCCAATCACGGAAGGCCTTCGATGTGCTTAAGTTCGTGGCAAACGGGTTTTGTAGTCACTTTCCCTAGCTGTGGGTCTTGGAGACATTTGTCACCCATCTTACGCCTCCGCGGGGAGTTAATTCTTTTTTACCACAGCCGCACTTAAGACACATCGGAGCCGAGATCGCGCACAGTAACTACCCGGGCCATTATGGCCCGTAATCGTGGGTATTATTCGATTTACTGTGGCCGGCTAGCGTGGGTGCCGATCGTCAACTGTGAACTGCCCCTGGCTGGCCACACCTTATGTTGGGGCTTATAGTCGGTTCACAGTTGCCGGCGAGCCTAACGCCGTAATGAGCTGCCTCGGCTATAGTCGGCCTTCTCGGTGGCTTATAATCGGCTCATTACAGTTGGCTTTAAGGGCCGTCGCGAGCAATGAGTTAACCCGCAGCAGAGGGATGCTGGAGCAAAAGTGTCTCATTGGCGAGGGCATAGATTCGCATAGTACCTGTTAGGTTTTGCCCAGGTGAAGTTGCGCCGTGGAGTGCTTTGAGTGGAAATGCTATACGCATAGGATTTTGTTCAACAGAAAAGGATAAAGTTAACAAGTAGCCAAGATATAAAGGAACAAGTTAAAAAAGAGACAAGGTTTTTTTAAAGTGGTTCGGCATGAAAAGGCCTACATCCACTGATTCTCTTTGTTAATTCACTTCATATGGGCAGTACAAGTTAAGAAAAGTATCGACGGAGGTGCTGGATGTTCCATGCCCTCTGGAACACCTCTCCGTCCACTGTTGACAAAATATAAGCTCCATTGTGGAGATCTTTATGAATTACATATGGTCCATCCCAGATTGGGTCTAGCGCTCCGGGGCGAGGGAAGATTCGCTTGAGGACAAGATCCCCTTCTTGTAAGGTACGATGCTTGACTTTGGAGTTGTATTGTGCTGCCACTTTCTGCTTGTGGGCTGCTGTTTTAAGGACTGCATCATTTCTTCTCTCCTCGACTAGATCCAAAGACATGTGGAGGAGCTCTTCATTCTCTTCCGGGTTATAGTGGATCCTACGGTGGGAAGGCACAATGGTTTCAACTGGGAGCATAGCCTCCGATCCGTATGCCAAAGAGAAAGGAGTGTGCCCCGTTGATGTTCTGAAAGATGTGCGGTAGGCCCACAGTGCCGTAGGGAGTTCATCCACCCAAGCGCCCTTTGACTTTTCGAGCTTCTTTTTTATCAGATTTTTCAGAATTTTGTTGACTGCTTCGACTTGTCCGTTTGCCTGGGGATATGCTACGGATGAGAAGCTTTTATGAATTTCGTGCTTTCGGCACCAGTTGGCGAATTCCTCGCTGTCAAACTGAAGTCCATTGTCTGATATGATTTTGAGTGGGACTCCGTACCTGCACAGAACATTTTTGATCAAGAAGTTAATAACTTTTGCTGAAGATACTTTATTCAGAGGTTCCGCTTCCACCCATTTGGTGAAATAATCAACTGCCACTATGGCATATTTGGCCCCGCCTCGGCCCATCGGCAGCTCGCCGATTAAGTCAATTCCCCATATTGCGAAGGGCCAAGGGCTGGTCATTTGGGTAATCTCAGTTGTTGGTAGCCGCGGGATCTTAGCAAATTTTTGGCATCTGTCACACTTCTTGACGAAATCTAAGTCGTCCCTGCTTAAGGTGGGCCAGAAATATCCGTATCGGAGTATCTTTTTTGCTAATGTTTGCCCTCCGGTGTGATCTCCGCAGCTCCCCTGATGGATGTTGGATAAGATTTCCTTGGCTTCTCTCCCAGCGACACACCTTAATAACGGGTTAGAGAATCCTCGCCGATAGAGGATGTCTTCTTGTATTGTGTAGCGGGATGCTTTCCTCAAGATTTTCTTGACTTCGTTACGCCCGTTGGGCAGAGTGCCACTTTGTAGGTAGTCTCGGATGGGAGTCATCCAAGTTGCTTCTTCGGTTGCAGCTATCAGATTCACTTGCTCAAAACTTGGGGCCAGTTGCTTTGAGATGGTTACTGCCCCGAAGATGTTGATGTCTCTCACACTTGCTTGCTTTGCCAATTCGTCGGCCTCTCGGTTCTCCTCCCGAGGGATGTGTTTGACTAAGTAGTGGTCCAATCGGCTGAGAAGTAACTTGGTCTTCTTTAGATATGCTATGAGTCGTTCTTCTCGAGCTTGGAATTCTCCTAGTATTTGATTAACAATAAGTTGAGAATCGCTGTAAAGGCACAAAGAATTGGCTCCGATTTCTATGGCAATTTCTAGTCCAGCTATCACTGCTTCATATTCTGCATCGTTGTTGGTGGCAGCGAACTCCAACCTTATAGCGTAGTGCAGTTTGTTTCCCCTGGGAGTGATTATTACCACACCTGACCCCGAGCCTTGTTCGTTTGATGCACCATCCACAAAGAGATTCCACTTGATATCTTTTGCTATTTCCAATTTCTCCTTATCTTCGTTGGTAGTGAATTCTGCAATGAAATCAGCCATGGCTTGTCCCTTGATGGCGGTGCGAGGGTGATAGGTGATATCATACTGACTTAGTTCAATGCACCATTTAAGTAGTCGCCCAGAAGTGTCGGGACGATGGAGTACCTGCCTCAGTGGTTGATCAGTCAGAACTTTGATGGAATGGGACTGGAAGTAGTGACGCAGCTTTCGTGATGTGATTAGTAAACAGTATGCTATCTTCTCAAGTTTAGGATATCTGACTTCTGCCCCAGTAAACCTTTTGTTGACGAAGTAAACTGGCCGCTGCGTGCGGTTGTCTTCCCTTACCAAGGCAGCGCTTAGGGCGTGAGATGACACAGCAAGGTATATGTATAATTCTTCGCCTTCGCTTGGAGTCGAGAGTACCGGTGGTTTCTGGAGGTGTTCGATTAGGTTAAGGAAAGCGGTTAAGCATTCGTCAGTCCATTCGAACTTTCCTTTGTCTTTCTTTAGAGCTTCGAAAAAGGGGACGCACTTGTCCGTTGCCTTGGAGATGAATCGGCTTAGGGCGGCCACTTTTCCATTTAGGCTTTGCATTTCCTTTCGGGTGGAAGGTATCTTGATATCCCTTAGCGCTCGGACTTGTTCAGGGTTTGCTTCTACCCCTCTGGCATGAACGATGAATCCTAAGAACTTTCCTGATGACACTCCGAAGGAGCATTTTAGTGGATTCAACTTCATTCCATATTGTCGAAGTACTTGAAACGTCTTGCCTAGGTGGCTTACGTGATCTTTGGCTTTCCTTGACTTTACCAGCATGTCATCCACATATACTTCCATAGTTTGTCCTATTAGCCCTGCAAACATCTTGTTGACGAGGCGCTGGTAGGTGGCTCCTGCATTTTTAAGTCCGAAAGGCATTACCTTATAGCAGTATAAACCTCGGTCGCTGATGAAACTAGTGTGGTCTTGGTCGGGAGCATGCATAGGAATTTGGTTATATCCTGAGTATGCATCCATAAAAGATAGGAGTTCGTGCCCGGCTGTGCTGTCTACAAGTTGGTCGATTCTGGGAAGTGGGAAGCAATCCTTTGGGCAGGCGTCGTTTAGGTTGGAAAAGTCAATGCAGGTTCGCCACTTCCCATTAGCCTTTTTTACCAGCACCGGGTTGGCGATCCATTCCGGGTAGATAGCTTCTCCTATGAAGTCATTGGCGAGTAGATTTTTTACTTCTTCATCGAGGGCTGCTGATCGCTCTGCCCCCATACTTCTCTTTCTTTGTTTTACAGGCGCCTTGGTAGGATCAATGTTTAATACGTGGCATGCTATGTCGGGGGAGATTCCGGTCATGTCAGCGTGTAGCCAAGCGAATACATCCAAGTTGTGGCGGAGAAAATCGATGAGTTGTTCCTTCAATTCGGCTTTTAGTTGGAACCCAATTTTCAATAGTCTACTTGAGTCGTGCTTGTCTACAGATATAAACTCCATAGCCTCTGCAGGCTCGGCGGTGGCCTCCTCCTCTTTGTCCCTAGGGTCTAATTCATTGAAAGGGTCGCTGGTATATCGAAGAGGAGGGGCTTTCTTTAGTTGCTATGCTTCTAGACTTTTTGTGCAGAGGGCAATCTCTACACCCTTCCCTTTATCCTTCCTGTGGTTGTTGCGAAGTTCAGTCACATAGCAGTCTCGAGCAACGTCCTGGTCTCCTTCCACTTCCCCTACTCCATTGTTTGTTGGAAATTTCATCTTTAGGCACCATGGGGCTAAGACAATTTGGAAGTCAGACAAGGATGGCCTTCCTAAGAAGGCATTGTAGGCCGACTGGTTTTCTCTTAGCACAAACGTCTGTTTCCGTACAGCGGAGCGGGGATGGCTTCCAATCTCAACAAAGAGGTCCAGTTGCCCGAGGGGCATTTTCGCATCTCCAGTGAAGCCGTGTAGTGGTTTATCGCAGGGAGATACATCCTTCATTGATAGCTTCATTTTGTCGAATGCGTGTTTGAACAGGATGTTTACTGAGCTTCCAGTGTCTACCAGGATTCGGTAAACTTCGGCGGGACCAAGTCGGGCAGAGATGACCATGGGATCCATGTGAGGGTACTGCCTTCCTTCTAGGTCACGCTTACCGAATGTGATGTCATCACTTTCTTTCCGCTTTGGGTGGCGTTCTTCTATAACCGAATTGACATAGTCTGTATCGTCTCTAAGCGACTTTCCGTACCTTTCCATCTCTTTCTAGCTTCTGTCTGCGATGTGTGGCCCTCCTAAGATGGTATGGACCACTATCTTTTCTTGACTAGAGCTGCTAGCGTTGCGGTTTCCTCTATCGGCCCCTGGTGAGGGTAGCCTTGGGTTTTCATTGGCAGGAGCTGGGGTCATGTCCTGACCTTTTACATAACGTTCCAGTTTCTTTCTTCTGATGTGTTCCTCAATCAGATCTCGGAGATGATGGCATTCGTTGGTATCATGCCCGTGAGATTCGTGGAAGCGGCAGAACTTTCCAGACTTCTGTGCGTTATCTGATTCCTTCTTGTATGGTGGGCGTTTGTATCTAACTTCGCCTTGGGTGGCAAGGAAGATATTTTCGACGGTCTCATTCAAAGGAGTGTAAGTGTCGAATCTTGGTCCTGGCCGATATAGGCGCTTTTCTCCCTTCTTGCCCCCAGCATTGTCTCTGGAATCATTTCTTCGAACATCCCTTGCCACAGCAGGGGCGTCGCCATGGGTTGTCTTATTTTGCTGTCCTGACTGCCCCTCAACGGCAGCATCCTCAAGCCTCATGTATTTCCCGGCTTCATGGAAGAAATCGGGTAAAGTAGCTGGTTTTTCTTTTGTCAACCTTCTAGCAAATTTAGTGTCCGGATGCACACCACTACAGAGGGCCATTAGGATAAGCTTCTCATCGGCATCTTGGACTGCGGCTGCTGCAGCGTTGAATCTGGTTAGGTATTGCTGCAGCTTCTCTCCAGGTTTCTGTTTGACGCTGGATAAGGAATAAGCATCCTTAGGTTGCTCCACATGAATGCGGAACTGACTGATAAATTTTTCTTTCAACATCTCCCACGAGCTGATGGATCCCTGGGGTAGATGACAGAACCAGGAGGTAGCAAGATCTGCTAAGAAGAGCGGAAAGCATTTGCACAGTACTCCCTCTGTCGCCCCACTCATGAGCATATGCTGCGTGTACCTCTGTAAGTGTACAACGGGATCGGAGGTTCCTTTGTAGGGTTCCATTGTTGGCATCTTCCATTCTCGGGGGGTGATAGCAATTTTGATATTGCGGGCGAAAGGGCTAGTTACCCTAGCGCCTATCCCTCGATCTCTTTGCTCCCGTTGGACACACTCTCTGAATAAGCGTGCCATCCTTTCATCAGAACTTGGAGCAGATAGAAATGAGTTTGGTTCTGTTCTGTGGGATTGATTCCGTCCAGATGACCTGTAGGGATGGTATCGTCTATCATTCCTCATATTTTCCAGTGGCTGCCTTTGATCTTCTGGGAGCATGCTTGGGTCAGCTACAGTTGGCCCTTGCCTTGATCTCCCCCTGCTGGGTTCTGATCTAAGCACTTCCTCGGGTCCAACTTCGAGCTGGACTCTAGCTCGGCCCCGTTCACTGGCGTTTCTGTGGTTAGGCAGCATGACAGGCTCAGCTACAGTTGACCTTCGCCCGGTACCTCCCCCGTTGGGTTCGGTACCAAACGTTTCCTCAGGCCTAACTTCGGGCTGTGCTCGGTCTCGGCTCCTACCATGGCTACTTCTACCGTTAGCTCCTTCGAAGAAGGAAGATCTTTGTTGTCTCTGAGATCCTCCAGACTGGGACTCGCCCCATGATTCAGTGTTGCGGTTGGATTCTTCAGCGTCCCTTAAGCGTGACATGAGATGGTCCACCAAGGCTTCCTGCTGGGACGTGAAGCGGTTAGTTACTTCAACCATAACTCTGTCCAGATCTGCCCTAGTAATTGCTGTAGGATGTTCTGTGGCAGGAGTGGTTGGGTTAGCCTGTTCTTCATTTGTTACTGTTGCTGGAGGAGGACGATTTACTTGATTCGTGACAGCTGGATCTGGAAGACTGCTGGATGCGATGTTTTTTCCTTTGTTAACATCTTTTCTCTGTTTGGGAGGCATGTTTTCCAAGTAGCGAACGATGCTGTTAGGAAAGCTGTTAAGTGGATGAAGCTGAAGCTTCGAGCTTCTCCGTTCTCAGTGAAAGCACCAAAAATGTTTGCACAAAAAATGGACAAACACCTCAAAGTTGTATGATTTAGTAGATCTTATGTTGTTCTTAGCGATTTGAGTGATTTATGCAAATATATGAAAAGCAGGGGCTAAACTGTAAAAAGACACGCAAATTTATAGTGGTTCGGCCAGAATGTGCCTACGTCCACTTTATATGTTATTTCTCTTCTCTTGTTTTGATTACAAGTACAAAGCTTTGATACAAGTAAAAGAAAGTTGTTTGAAAGTTCCTTCCGTGCTTGAGCTCTCAATCTTGTCCCCATTGTTGTACCCCTGCCCCTCTATTTATAGAGTGAGGCTGGGGGTAGGGGTCTAGGATGTGTATAGTTGCTGATGGGCCTGGGCTGACGTGATCTGGCCTGGTACGTCTTGGTTCGGCATTGCTTGGTTCGGAGGTGGTTGGAGTGTAGAGTGGACCGGTTGTAGGTGATTCGGTGCTATGTGGTAGTACCTTGGTCCGGTTTGGGGTTGGTCCGGTAGGAGCTTGAGAAGTGCAGTTTGGACCGGTAGTTGCTTGGAGGTGAGCTGGTTCGGCGAAGCATGGAGGTGAGCTGGTTCGGCGAAGCATGGACGTGAGCTGGTTCGGCGAAGCAGTGGTCCGGCCTACGTGGTTCGATAATGGGATGGAAAGGCCTTGGTTTGGCGATGGGGGAGATGGTATTTGGTTCGGCAAGAACCGGATGAACTATATCCAACACGTGAGTTAACAATGCTACAACAAATGAAATTTGTTTTTGTTTTTTTTTTGAAATTCTTTTTTTTAAATACAAACAAACAACATTGCAAAGCAAATAAAAACAAGAGATGAAAGCACGATACCAGAGCGTGCAGAAATATTAGCAATTATTTTAAAGCAGCAAATATATACAAATATTTTTTTTAAAGCAAGCAAGGCAATTATTTTTAGCAAGCGGCTCCTTCCTTTATCTGCTTTGACAACCTGAAAATAAAAACAAAATATATACAATATATATGATTTTCATTTTTTCTTTTTTGAAAAGGTTTATATTATTTTTTGGGTTTTTGTTTTTCTAATTTTTTTTTAATTTAAAAACTTCAAAGGGAAAAAAATCAAGGAATATTAACAATTTTTTTTTAAATGCAAGCGACCAACAATACAAGACAAATAAAAACAATAGGTAGGGGTTAAAAGCAGCAAAAGAATTTTATAAGCAAGCAAGTAGTTACTTTTTTGGGCAAGCTAAGCGAAGCAAGCAACTCTTCCAATCTGCTCAAGCAGTTATTTTATATTGGGCTAATTAACAGCACTACGGCCTACCCACTTCATTTTACCCATATTCAAAAACTTGTTTAACGACAAATTTTCTATCGAGTTAGAAAATTGTCGATAAATTTTGAATTAAATTTTACCGCAAGCGCACGGCGTAAAATTGTTAGTACGTGGCGAGTACGGGTCGATCCGCAGGGAATTGTTGCTGTGTTTGAGGTACAACAAGGGGTTTGAATGTGGGATTGGATCCAGGCATGTTGTAGTTTTGGTCAGGTACTGTGAATTGTGACAGTGAAAGGAAGGCTGAAGTTTGATGACTGCAGTTAGATGTAGATGATTGGCAGTGTTTCAGGCAGTGGTTAAGATGGTGATGGAACAGTTGTAAAGATAGTTTGAATCAGCGATAGGAGGTAGACAGTGATGTTTAGTGGTGAATTGTAGTTGTAGTTGAATGTGGCAAGGGGATAGGGGCTGTTATGGGGTTGATGCAATGGTTGTGACACAGTGATGTGCACAATGTAACAGAAAGAGTAATCAGACAGATGGTGAGAGTATGTATGCAAAAATGCAAATACAAACCTAAGAAAAAGAATGTAAATGTATGAGAATGTGAATATGTTAGCAATGTAAACAAAGGAGAAAAAAGAAAAATGTAAATAGTAAAGTGAGCAATAATTTTTTTTTCTTTTTTTAAATTGTGTATGTTTTTTTTATATAGAAATGCAAATGAAAATGAAACTAGAAAACATGCACACAAACAAATGCAAACAAAAATCACACAAACACACAATTTTTTTTCTTTTGAATGCAAACACACACCAAATAAAAACACACAAAAAATCAAACGAATAGAAATAAAAATCAAAGAATTTCCCCGGCAACGGTGCCAAAAACTTGTTTAACGACAAATTTTCTATCGAGTTAGAAAATTGCCGATAAATTTTGAATTAAATTTTACCGCAAGCGCACAGTGTACAATTGCTAGTACGTGGTGAGTACGGGTCGATCCGCAGGGAATTGTTAGATTTTAAAATTTCTATCCAATCAAATTAACCAAAGATTTGAGAGTGATTAGCTAAAAATGTAAGAAAAATGACAAAAGGAAAGTGATAAGAATATGAGAGTAGAAAGACAATTTAGAGATAAATCCAGTCTCTAGATCACATAGTTCAACAAAACATTAAATTATGATCTCTCTTTTTTTGGTCATAAGTGAATTTAAATGATGTGCTTATCATAAGTATGACATATTTGTGCTATTACTTAGCCCAACATAAGCCATCAAACTATAACACAACCTTTAAATCACTTTTAATTCTCATGAAAAATGACAAGTTGAAAATGAAATCTATTTTAAGTATGGCTTATTAACTATTAGTTAGAAATATAGACCATCAAATTTTGATTTCAACATTCACTTCATTACCATCATCATATGTAGATGAAGAGGTAATTATTGTTTGTGATTGTTTAAGCATAGTCTATTTGTTATGAACAACATAGACTATCAAATTCAACATGAAACAATAAATCACATCAACATTCATTTAAGCACAAAGAGATCAAAATTAATAGGTTATGTTGAAGCTACATAATTAGAGAACTTCATTACTCCTAAATTGAAGGGGTTTAGCCTCTCATATTTGTTATCAAATCAACAAATGTAGCTTGCAACATTGAACAAAAAGAAGAGGAAAAGGAGAGAAAAATGAAAAGAAAAGTTAAGTAAAAAGAAGTAAATGCTAATCTACTTGCATGAAAAGTAAACTACACTATTAACATAAGCAGAGAAGCATGTAAATAAAATGAAAAAAACTAATTAACATTGCATAAAAAAAGAAAAATTACATGAAAAGAAATGGCTAAGTAGCCATGAAAAGAGAAAGAGAGCTTTCTTTTATTTTTTAATCTAAGCTAAAACTAACTAAGGGAAAGAGCATAAAGGAAGAGAGACCAATTACATGAAGCATTAGGGGTATTTATACATGTATGAAACCCTAATTCACTTTTTTGGGAACTACCCAAAATACCCTCTTAGGAAGTGTGGATGCCAAGTAATCATTAGCATCAAATAATCATCATTTAAGTGTGCATGAAGCTTTAAACTCTATTAGCATGTGCATTAGCCTCTAATTTGTACATTAAGGTAGATGGGTAGGTGGGGTCCTCCATGATCCATGAAATGAATTATTTCCATCTCCATTCCGTTGTATTCACTCTTGTACATGCATATATCTTCATGAAACCACTTGTATGTAAAGCCAAATTTCTACAAAATAATATAGAAATTTCCAATTAAATTTTGTCAAATTAATATATGCACAAAAATGACCATTTTGCCCCTAAATGAAGATGAATATATGACGATTTGAAAATAATTTGAATTTTTGTTTAAACATGTTTAAATACCCAATATGATCATTTATTTAATTTAATTAGATTAAATATGCTGGTAAAAATATGCACATTTACGTGCACATCATCGCCCGTGAAAACATGACCCTAGATTCGAAGGTCTAGCTATGACGATCTCAACGGAACAAATTTTAGGATTTTTAGTTGCATATTTAATATGATTTGGAATTTTGAATTTTGAATTGTTCAGCCATTATTTGCTTTTTTTCACTGAACAAAAATATTAGAGAAGAGGGAAAGGTTAACAAGTGGATAAAAGGTGGTGGCTTTATTTAATTTTTATAAACCAAGTCAAACTTTCAACCTTCCAATAAAAGTTAAACCACATTCTCAAGCAACCATCACAGTCTAAACCATTTTTCCAAGCAAGATATCAAATCAAAATCGAGTCACCATTAATTTGAGATCAAAATTTTGAATCTGATTTGATTTTATAGAGGTCTGAAAAAGAATGTTTCACGGTATCCCGCTACACAACATTTTGTTCGCGTATGAACCGCGAACGACAAATAAAAATACGATCATGCATGAAAATTATGGCACGACCACAAATCCACAATAAAATACATAGTTTATTTAATTCTTGGAAATTTCAAAAATATCGTTGTTTGCCGTAAAATACGTCAAACAATAATTTAAATATTTTTTAAATTAAAATTTATGGAGAAAATCAATTAAATTGAAATAAAAATATGTCATTAAAATCAAATCGTTTTATTAATAATTGATTTTCTTGTTATTTATTCGAATTATTTATTATTGTAAATAAATTTATAAAAAGAGTTTACCAATATTATTTATTAATTAAAAGGAGTTAAATAAGACTATTACCTCCATTTGATATTAAATTCACAAATTCAAATGTTTGAAATAAAATTCCTATATTTGAATATAAGTTATTAAACTTCAAAGACCAATTACTAAATATTTAAAATTAAAACGATAAAATTCCAGGATGTTACATCCTCCCCCCATAAAAGAATTTCGTCCCCTAAAATTATCACGGAGCGAAAAATGTAATATGCCTACCCAAAAATAAAATCAAATTGCTTACTTGGCTTTCAGTGACCTGATTAGTTTTATTTTCCTTAGGGAAAACCCTTATCATCACTTAAATTCCTAACACTGTGGGATAATTCAAACACCTAAGTAATGCACCGATTTCCTGTGAAAGGGAATACGAGAAATACAATGCACACTTGCTAACCGAAAGGGAAAGTTGACTGTGCATATCGCACCACTGATTTCCACGACTATCGGTGATGTCTACAAATCTCTACGCTAATTTTCCTTTCAACTCTGGCCTAAGTTCCGTAAAATTTCGACAGTATCTCCTTTGCATGGCTAATTTGGAAAAACTACAACTCGCTACAATGGGCCCCAAACCAACCAAAGAAAATAAAAGCCAAGCGGCCTCCCATATCTAGGGCATAAAATCATTAATCCAATCACCAATATCTAAATCTACTACGTACCCCTTTGGCATTTGATTTATATATTTGCAAGCAACTTATTATCTCGATACAAATGTAGGTGCGCAAGAATCAAGTAGAAATCTCTTGCTTACCTGTACTTACACAATCCAAAGAGAGTCAGACCGGCAAACGAGGACTACACTAGTTATTTCTATCATAAGCTCAAACAGTATAAACAATGTAACAACAAGTGCAATAAGGCAATATGATGCAACTAACAATATTGATGTAACTCTTAATGCAAAACTAGCATGATATAAATATATATATAAAACTCTAATGAATAAATTCACATGTATACAAAAGCAACATATCAACCATGTGCAACAAAATACTAAGAATACTCCGTAATAAGATAATACACATCTAATCTTTTCAAAAGACAAATTTAGAACAAAATGCCCGGGTTTTATATTTAAATATTTTCAAATTCCTTCCAAAAAGAAATGTATCAAAACCAAAATCAATAATGACAAGGAGGGGTTACTCCTACCGAAGCATGGTATAACTCTAGAATTAAACTGATATGGAACATCCAGTGGCATTCCGGTTCCTCCTAAAATAACCACTAGAGTAAATAAACATACCTGGTGAGTCTCCCGAACTGGAAAATCCCCAATTACCCAACTTTAGTCACAACAGAACATTCGAAAAACCACTTCAAAAATATCCTTTTCAAACGTTTGAAACAATAACACTTCATCAATATTTTTCAAAATAATATTTTCATTTTTTTCCTTTCTGCACATTTTTTTGAATTTTTTTTCCAAAAGCACTAGGATTTAAGTCCTAATAAACAAAAATCCAAAAACATTTATTTGTAAATTCAAACTTTATAAACAATGTTATATAAAACCACAAAACTAATCAAATCAAATCTTAGCTTAGCTTAGGTTCCAAAATTTCTTGATTGTCCAAGAGTATAAATAATTTCTAAGCATACCATTTTGCTCATCAGCCTTTGGTTATTACATAAAGGATTATCTATGCTCCTTCAGACAAAATTGAAAGTCACTCTCTAAAATTATTGCTTTCTTAACTACACCAATTTTTCTAAATCACTTATATTTTCCTATTTATTATTTCATTCAACACTATAGTTATTTTATGAATTAGTTCGTAAATTTTTACCTAAGTTTATAAATATTTTACAAAGACGTTTCTTTATAAAACAACAAATAAAAGCTTACTTCATTATCTAATTGTATAATGCTCTTCTATATCCTAAGAGTATATACAAAACACTAATTTGATTATACTTTTAAAAATTTAGATGGAGACCTAACCAAAATATGGTTCTTTTAAAACTGAGCCAACCTTTCAACTTTTTTAATTTAAGAGTGTTAAAATGAAAGATGTTTATAGGTTGGCCCAATTGCACCAAATAGTTTATGCTACTTAGATGTTTTAACCAAAAGCAATGGTTTTAAATAAACAATGTCTATTGAAATCTTCCTATCTAATTTAACCCATTTTAAAATTTGAGTCAAAACATCTCTTTTCTATCCAAGAGTTTAAATTTTCATTTATCAAATTATTATTTAAAATAGCTTTTATTCTAAACCAGTTTCGTTTAAGGAAACTTAAGACTAATTACCCAGTTTTTATTTCAAAACTCATTTTTGAAAACATATTACATATATTTCTATATGAAATAAAATCAACTAATTTATTTACTAAAATTCACTTTAGGTTTGTCCGGTTTTGAACTTATTTCGATTGCATAATGATAAAGAGAACAATTTACTAAGTGTCCCGCAACATTTGCCTAAGTAAACATATGATCGTCACTTAGAAGATTATTCAGATTACCACAAAACTAATCAAGACGATTTCCTTCGAATTACCCTAAAAAAATGCATTCCACCTAAAATTTCTCTTCCATAATATTTATATTTAGAAATACTTCCAAATAAAACTCTTATTACTTTTTTCAAAAGCCTTTTGAAATTATTTCAAACAACTCTGGGATTTTAAGTCAAATATTTCTTTTTAGAACACATTTTATAAATAAAATTTATATAAAATTACCTTTATATAAAATCATTTAATATTATAATAATTCTCCTTTATTATAATCAAATTTTTCTCAAATATTTATCCTTTAAATGTTTTGTCCTACCATTTAGATTATATTAAACAAATTCTACAAAAGTGCATTTTTAACTTATCATTATAACCGAACACCTTATTGTCAAATTATAAAAATTAATTCACAAGGGCTTCATTTATAAATTCAAATAATAAATGTATATATATATATATAAGCTTAGCACAAATAATCGGCAATCAACAAATGGGAATCACACTCCTAATTTAATCGAGCATAACTGATCAAACAACAGTGATAATAAATAAATATTATCACATTCAAACAAATAAACACACTCTATAACTATATAAATTTCGTAAATTATTTCTTTATATATATAAAAATATAAACCAAGGTAAAGTATTTCATTTACCAATTTTCAAAAGTCAATATCGTGTATGTTTGCCTTCTTTAAGTGTTTATAAATCCCTATCGACACCGTGGCGTCCCACGTCTCGATAAAAACTCAATAGACCAATTAAAACAATACATTTTTTACAACATTAATAAATACGCTCTCATATAAATAATACTTTCAAACTTATTCTAGGGTGTCACTTACCTTATCTCTAATGAGTCCGCTACCAAAGCTAAGGTTCTCGCTTAACCTTCAGCTTCGATACCAAATGTAACGACCAGACTTTTTGACCATCGAAATTTAGCACTCAATACATCCATGGTATTTAAATGTCGAACATCCAATCGCCGGAAAGGCAGATTGTTAGGGTAAAAAGAAAAGGATTACGAAACATAACAGGAGAGAAAAAACCTCATAGCGAAACGATCACATATAATATAATAAAGATAGTAAAAGATGTCAGTTATAAATACATAGTATATCAGAGTAAAAAAACAAACCTCATTAGCCTAGACATGTATAATTTCTTGACCTTTGAATTGCTAATGGGTATACAAAATACTACAACGGAAAATAAAAATATTACGATAGGAGAACATCAAGCTCTACTCTATGAGCTCCATGTCCTAACAAAAACAACCTGGAAAAATACTTGGTCTGACTGGAGCATTACAATAAAATAATACTCGGATCAGTCTGGAAAACCAACGTAAGAAAACACAAGTAATATGATGAACATATAAACTATGAGAATATGCCGCTAAACGCGAAATGGGTATTTCCTTACAAGAACAACATCCATATAGGAAAGAGTGGAAATAAACGATAGGAAAGTAATCCAAATATAAAGGATGTGTACCAGTATGAATAAATGCCATACTTAAGGAATGAGCATAAATAATATCAAAATCCAGACTTAAAAGAATGGAAATAATCTGAACAAAATCCAAAATGAAAAGAATGGACAAACAAGGTGAAAGTCCAAAACTTAAAAGAACAGACACAAGCAGTTAAACATTGAGAAGAGCATGAGGCAGTTCTCAATGCAATTAAGGAAACAATTCAAAGGTTTGAATTAACAACAAGGAAAAAGAGAAGTTTTTCCAACAATGACTAGGAGGTTGCACCCCCATTATCGAAAGTATACCTCCAGAAATATAATTGAGAACTCTGATAGCTCTCGAACACATCCAAGCCGTACCCTACCAATGGTTATCGATAATACGAGTATTTCCCATCTCAATGTGAAAAACCGAATCCAATCTACGGTAGATGTGAAAATACCTTAATGGGAGCAACTCCATATAGCTTGGCTTCTACTCGCTCTTTGGGTTTAGTCATTTCGAATAAAGGATAACAAAGCTCAAAAAAGCAATACATCGTCTTAAAGTGACGAAATACAAAGAAGACAGTAGAATCGAAATCGATAGTCGATAAATCAACTATCGAGAATAACAAAGTGGTATGTGTATGGGAATTAAATTGCATACACTCACCGCTAATAAACGAATCAAACTTTTAAAACATTTGATTCACACTTGTGCTTTATTTTCACATTTCAAATATTTTGTAAAACACTGTAAAAATATTCTTTGAAATATTCTGTTAAAAAGGAAAATTATATTGCTAAGTGTATTAAAACAATGTCAAAAACAAATGTCATTAAAACATTGTTTACTATAAAATAAAAAAATTTGCACTTAGCTTTATTATTGAACAATTCCATTTTAAATATTTTATCATTTATAAACCATTATTTATAAATTTAAATCAACACTTGTTATCCTAAGAGATAATAAATCAATTAAATAACTTTTATAATTTTAAACAAATGTTAATCATCCCGAAGGATAATTTATATAGCCTTTTTATAAATTTAAAACCACATTAATTCTCCCAAAAGAAAATAAATCAAATTTAAAATAACACTAATTATTCCAAAAGATAATTAATCACATTTATAACTCTTTTAATAAACCAATCAATTATCATTAAAACACCTTTGTTAAATTAGTTCATTAACTTTGAAACACTAAATCAATTCATAACCTTTAAATACTTTTATTAAATCAAATAATTTACTTTAAACTCCTTTATTAAATAAGTTAATTACCTTTTAAAACACCATTAATTAAAATTATTAATTAAATACAAATATCATTATTTAAATGGAATAATTAAATTCAAACATCATTAATTAAAATGATTAACTAAATTTAAAATATCACAAATTAAAATGATAAATTAAACTCAAATATAATTAATTAAAATGGTTAAGTAAATCAAATTTCATTAATTAAAATGAGTAGCTGAATTCAAACATTTATTTTGTGAAAATACAAGCTCAAATTCAATGCACATAAAGGTTTATAGGATGATATTAATAAGTGATTATATAGCGAAAATCGCTTTAACGACACTTAAACAATTCAAATAAAATGTCACAGTTATTTTCACCCAAACAACAATATAAGCAACACAAGGATGTAAATAAATTAATATTAGCGAGAAACCACTTAAGGTCTCTCTACAAATGTCCACTGCAAAAACAATGGTTACGAACAATAGAAATAGTTATATGGGTTCACCGCAAATATAATATGTCATTCGTTTTCCAAAACAGGAATTCAACCAAAAAAAACCAATCAAACAAAAATATACTAACATCCAAGCATACAACAATTATCTATAACGTCAGCCTTTTCGACCCTCAAATGTCGACACCAATTCATCCACGGTATTCACGTGCCGAGCACCCAAGTGCCGGAAAGGCAGAACGTTAGGGTAAAATAAAAGAAGAAAAGAGAAAGAACAAGAAAGAAGAGAACACAATATCAGAATATCATAACGGAACAATGACATATAATATCAAAATGATACTTTTACAAAGGAAAAATGTATATACAATAATCAGAGTAAACTAACCTATCATCAGCCTGGACAGTTATAATAACCCTCCACCACAATTGTTGATATTAAAAATAAACAAATTAATGCAGCAGAAATAAAATCTATGGTAGGTAGTCATCCAGCTCCTCTCCTAGAGCTCCAATGAATCATCAACGATATCTGGAAATATACACGGGCTGAGCTGAGCATTATAAGAAGAATAACATGATCAGTCTGGTAAACCAGCGTGAGAAAACTCAAGTAATTTTAATTACCATATTTGTAAAACCCTTTTAAAGAATAAAGGTATCTCGTCGGACTACACCGCAAATAAACACAGATGAGTTTTTATCTTACGATAACCAAACCATTTTATAAGAAAATTTAGTGATATTATAATAATGTCTAGAGTGACCAATATAAATATAAATCATAGCTGAAATGGTTACATTGGTTACATTTGACAGCATATTTAGGTATACAAACAAAACCGCTAAGGTACGTTCATATAAATGGACTTTCCACGGCGGCCTCCTCAATGAGACCGATCTCCTATTACAAGAATCATAAAATACCTTCCGAGTGTCGTATATCTCTAGATAAAATATACCATAAGGTAAACACAACTAGGCCATCATCCGAACACTCACGTGAACAATGTGTACCAAGTATCAACAATACCCCGCTAGCAACATCTATAAGCATTCTAGATATGGAGTTGTCGTACCCCACATGGGTCAGCTAAAACCCAGGATCGTGCATCCTACTCTGTCTTCAATCATTTTCCCAATGTCGAGGCTACGCTCGGCATCTTCACACGAGTTTTCAACAAAACTCGATCACATAATGAATCCCGTATGGATTATATCATCTCAATAAATTCCAGAACCACACATGGTTTCCTTCATTCACTTCCAAAACAGAGAACCCGTATCTCAGCCTTGAAGTGGGTTTCGATAAGTAGAACACTTACAGATCCCGGTCTCTTCAAGACTAAGTCGATGACTTTGGTCTTATTCAAAAATAATGAGAATGATCGCATAAGGGGACTAAGTCCTGAATACTTTCTCATAAGCATGTAAACATACATGCACTATCATTTCATGCAAGGCATGGTCAAGTCACATAAACGACTTTTAATCCCTTTTTAATTAAATTATCTTAATTAATTAAAAACCCTTCTTATTAGAAAACATCTTTTAATCTAATAAAACTTCTTTTATAAATAAACACTTCATTAATTAATACTCCTTTGTTAATTAAAACTTCCTCTATATTCTTATATAAATATATTTAATTATTCACCTATACTCTTTTCAATTCTTAAAAAGTATTCATAAATGTATTCCAATGGTATAAGTATATTCACAAATCGTTTGACAAGTTTTACTAACTTGAAATATAATCAAAGAAATTAAAACAATTACTACCAAAACATTGATAATAAACTCCTTTTCTTTTATAAATTAAGCATATAACATTTTCTATCTCTTTATAAAAGATTTCAATACTTGTTATTATATTCAAAATTCCATTGTTAAAGATTTACAATATTTCTTCCAAAATATAATTCAAGGGTTTAAAAACAAATGTTGCTAAAACATTGTTTACTACAAACCTAAAATCATTCCATTTAATCATTATCCTTAAAAATCTCCTTTTAAAGGTTTAATTACATTTAAGGGTTAAAGACAAGTGTTGCTCAAAACATTCATCACAACAAACCCAAACATTTTATACTTTAAAAACATTCCACTTTAAAATTCCCTTCTTAAAGATTTATTTATATTTAAGGGTTAAAGACAAGTGTTGCTCAAAACATTTGTCACAATAAACCCAAAATTATTTACTTGTATTTTTCTATCAAACCTCCATTAATAAATATCTAATTATTTTCCCAAGTATAATTAATAATAAGGGTTAAAAATAAGTGTTGCTAAAAACACTGTTTACAACAACCCAAAATTATTTACTTATCCATTAATAACCTTAAACATATATTTAAAGATCAAAGCATATTCACACTTATTAAATAAGGCAATATACTTTTAATTAATTCCACAAAGCCATTTATTTTGACTTATGTGTTAAAATACAAACTCCCTTTATTATATTTATAAAATACTTAATTTAATATTTCAAACTTATATATATATAAATATCTTTAAAATACTTATTAATATGTTAAAATACTTCTAAAACTATTGAAAATATATTATAATTATTTATATAGAATATTTTGTAAAAATAAGGAATTTTGAAATAAATTGAAAAACAAGTTTTAATTTTAAAAGCTACTTACTCTAGAAATTCATAGTTATTTGTTAAAAATATATTTAAACTTGAAACCAATTTTAAAAATCTCTATTATAAGTTAGAAAACAATCCTAAAAAGATTAGAGAAAAATATTAAATTTAAATATCATTTTTAAACAATTTATAGTTCAAGATAGAAAAGGTAGCATTTATAGAAGTGCTTCTAAAGTTTTATTACCGTTGTCAATATTGTTTTGCTACAACTTTGAGCCTAGGTTTCAACACTTGAACAAATGATTTTTGATTTACTCTTTTCACATTAATTAGTATACTTTGGGTACTTGGAAACCATGAAGAAAAATCCCAAAGAACGTCTTTCAATTATTTTAGAGAATTTTCTAAAAATAGGGTATTTTATCGAACTACACTTATAGCGACTATTCTGCTATAACCTTTTGCATTTCGTTCAACTAGCTATCAAATGAATTGGGCTTAAAAAAATTCTCAATAAGAATAATATATTATTTTCTCCTTAAATATAAAAAGAAACCTCCAAAGAAGTTTGTAGAGAAATATCGTTATTTCGCTAAATAAGAAGTGTCGTTATAGTGACCTTTTTGCTTCAATATTTTGTTACTTTGATTTACTTCTTCTTTAATTTTGTAAAACATATTACTTACTTTTGTAAACACTTTTAGACGTGTAAATAATAAAAAAACAAGTTATTATTAAGATATGTCATTAAATCTCCATTTTCATAAGTTAAAGTTCAAGGGATTCAAAGTACGCTTATAGCGATTATTACTATACAGACAATTCTGTATTCAATTCAATATCTTGTGTCGCTCTCTTTTATACACATATATGATTTCAAATTCAAGCCATATCACTAAAAAACATGTTTCTACATATGTACTAATAATCATATTTGTAACAACCCGCATATTTTACAATTATCTATTTAAATGTTTTATTTAAATATGGTATCGTTAGTCGGATTTTAGTCCGAAAAATTACTTTTTGCAAACAGTCGAATTAGGATTCTGGACCCCTTCCATTGAGTTCAAAATGCCATTTGCAACCTTTTTGAGTATAAACATTGATATGTTTGGAGCTAGCTAAAAATTTGACCTTTTTCACTTTGGATTTGGGTTCAGCCCATTAGCCAACTTAATACCCAAAACTGAACCACCTCTCTTTATTCATCCCCTCTTCCTTATCTTTTCAGTTCTAAAGAGAATAATGGGGGAAGAGAAAGAGAATTAAAAATCCTAAGCCCTAGTTTCCATTTGCAAATCAAGTTCTAGCTCCAAATTCAAAGAGAAGCATTGGTAAGCATCATCTCCTTCTTCTCCAACTCATTCTCTCTTTGATTTCAGAAAATTCCTAAACCTAATTTGGGAAGTGTTTCTCTTTTAAGCTTAGATTCAAGCTTCTTGTGTTGAGATTGAAGTGTGGTTGATCTTCCCTTGTCTTTAAGCTTCTCATTCATTGTTTTTGGGTTCAAAGGTGAGATTTTTTATCTCACATCTATGCCTATAACTATCTTTGATTGTTAGGTATGAATTCCTAACACTTATTTATGTTCATATGCTTTCGATTTGGATTGAATTGGTGAATTGTTCAATTTTTGGTTTTTGGAATCCAATTTTTATAAAAAATCCAATCTTTGATGTTTGAACACGTTAGTGGAGTGTTTCGGAGGGTCATACAAGGCTAGGTTGTCGTTAGGCGTAAATCCTCAGTCGTAGATGCTCGTTCGTCCACTTCCGTCCGCGTTATCGAATTTGCCCAAAAGGGGCCTGGACTGAAAATGCTTCTGGAGTAGGTTCGGTCGACTGAACCAGAGGTTCAGCCGACCGAACCAGAAAATCAGAATGTCTCGGAAGTAGGTTCGGTCGACCGAACTAGGGGTTCAGTCGACCGAACCGGACCCAGGAAATTACCTGGGTCTGTATCGGTCAACCGACCACCTGGTCCAGTCGACCGACCTGATCATCTCAACCTACCTAATTATTTTGTTTTAATTTCCAGCCTTTATCGATTCAACCCGATTTGTTGTTATCTTTTATTATCTACCTTGATGACTTCTTTTTTGGGATTTTAGTAGATATCCATTTTGATGGATTCGGCATCGATTTCTATGGATTTGATTCACGTCTTCGAATGTGAATTTTTGATGATTTATTGTTTCTACAATCATTAGTATGACTTGTCACTTTAAAAATACAAAGGTTTCTATACTAGTAGTAAATACTCAAACTCTTTCATCAAAACGATTTCAACACTACTTTTAAATACAAAGCTTGTTTATAAAACCGTTTTCTAATCTATTAGTATATACAAACCTTTATCTCATTCGTATGAGAAAATCTAATTAAATGGCTTAGCAAAACAAGTGGTATGAAACGCTTGCGTTTACTTCGTCGGTTAATTCTTGGACTTGTTCGATTGAATCTCTTATGACAAATTTTCTAGTGGAGATCTACAATTTGGTAAATATTTAAGTTAAGCTAGTGGTTATGGGACATGAAGCTAAACTCATATATTTACTAGCTTAGTGTAATTGACACTTCTTGATGATCGATGATGATCATTTTATGGTTTAGACTAGCAATGCGCGATGTCTCTTTGTTTTGGTTCATCGGACGTTTCGCTGTACGACGTCGATGTTCCGAATTATTTGTGCTTCTGGTTCATCGGATGTTTCGTTGTACTACGTTGTTGTTCCGGTTTATTGTGTTTTGGTTCATCGGACGTTACGTTGTACGACGTCGTTGATCCAGTTTATTGTGTTTTGGTTCATCGGACGTTACTTTGTACGACGTCGTTGATCCGGTTTATTGTGTTTTGGTTCATCGGACGTTACGTTGTACGACGTTGTTGATCCGGTTTATGGCATTTTGGTTCATCGGACGTTACGTTGTACGACGTCGTTGATCCGATTTATTGTGTTTTGGTTCATCGGACGTTACGCTGTATGACGTCGTCGTTCCGATTTATTGTGATTCTGAAGCACCAGACGTTTCGCCGTACGACGTCGTTGCTTCGAATTATTTGATTTCTGGATTTCTAATGGTTGATTTCTGGAATTTATGCTTCACCAACATTTACAAATTGGCATTGAAATGTATGTCGTTATTTGTGGCTTGGTGAATTAAATTAAGAATATGACATTCTTTTTAATCTTTGAGAATATTCTTGTGATATTGATTAATCTCTGGATTGATTTTCGATTAGATACTTATCACAGTATGGATTTATGGTTATCATACATTTTTGTCATATCTCTTATTCCATATCACTTTATCTGATATTTATAGCTAGACTGATTCGTTTATTATTTTCTTCTTAAATAATACTCGGGTCAGACTGAGATTTTACAGGTGCTTCCTCATGACTTCTTATCTGGGACTATCATCTGACTTTTGGCTAACTACTTTAGCATTGTAGTTTTTGGTTGTATACATTCAATATATTGACTCATTGATGTATACATATTCTGTTGTCTAGCATTTGTATCTTTTCTTTTGTGATATTGTGGATCTTGTTTGACCACTACTCTGATGAACACTTTTATGTGTTATATTCATATCTGTTTCGCCTTTGTGATATGAACTGTCCGTGACTGATTTGTGTTATGTTTATTTCTATATTTGTTTCCGAAGATTATGTAGCCACTATGTAGTAGCTTTGAGTTTGTATCGGTATGTCGGATTTCCTCTTGAGATGAAATGCATGTTATACTATCTGACATACCGGTGCTCGCACAAAGAAATTACACGGAGGGTCGCTCCTCAACAGCCTTATTCTCCGCGCTAGTCGACGCCATTACCACGTAGTGTCCTTGGCTAGCGTGGGTATAGAGGTGGGGCGTCACAATATTCATTTTAGATGTATAAATGTGCTTAATTTAAACAACATAATTCCATTCTCTTTAAGGAAACTACTTTAACAAATCATATGCTTTTGGAAGCATATAATAAAAGGTTATAACTTTAAGTAGTTGGTGTCTATTACTATATATAATAGCAAGCATATTAACATGTGATTAACAAGCAATTATCAAGTGATATAACAAGCTATATTATCTAGTTAATAACTTGATTCGAAGTGAGACTAGCTCACTTTTCTTTTACCCAAACACTTCCTACCAACATTCACTTCATTCAACACTTCTACTATCATATCTAACTTATCCAAAAATCACATAAACCTCTCCTTCATCTTCCAAAACCATATGGCCATCACCTCCCCTCTCCTTGAACTCACGGCCCAACCTTCCTCCACTATGTTGCTCACGGCCTCCTCCTCCTACTACCCTTAGCTCATGGCCTTAAGGCCTAAACACCACCTCCTTCACTTCAAAACTCATGGCCCTTAGCCATTTTATTTGTTCAAGGCTCACGACCAAAATAGAAGAGAGGGAGAAGAGAATTTTAGAAGAGAAGTGAAGATGAGTTTGTGAAAATATGAGCGTGTATGCATGCCTTTATATAGTGTTAGGAAATAAGAGGAAAAGTGTGAATAAACCTCTCCTTAGGGCATCTCCAGTGGTGCTATTATTCACTGAATAGCCGGAAAAAAAATCTCCAGTCGTAGAATTAAGGAGGCAAATTCAGCTGAACGTTCAGGATTGGATTCAGAATCCTGAACTGGACTTGGGTGCCCATTTTATGGGCGCCAGGCTACTGGCGCCCATAAAATGGGCGCCCAAGCCCCCCATTTGTGGGGGCCATCAGGCTCCCATTTTATAGGAGCCTGGTGCCAGGCGCCACTGAAGTTTTCATCCCACTTCAGGGTTGAATATTCAGGGCCCTGAATATTCAACCCTGAATGGACTGGAGATGCCCTTAGCAATGAAGTTAAGCATGTAAGACCATGCTCTTACACCAACATGCTTTCCCTAAATCGAGGAGTGATTTAAGGGTCCTTTATGTACTCTTGTCCATGCTTACTTTTTGCTAATATACACTTAGTTTAATTAATTATTAGTTAGTAAAGAGATGTGTTTTAATTCTTGTCATATGTTTACATATGATAACTATTCAAGTTGCAACGTATTTACACAACTTGTATTGAATAAAAAGTTGATTTTTAACAAAACGTTTTCTGGTCATATTTTCAGTATTTACCCAAAGTATATATTTTTGTAAACACATTTCAAAAATAAGTTTTCTAACATTGGTTATTAATTAAAAAGTGTTTAACAAGGTTAAAAATCATATTTAATCATATTAAATCTTGGACACAAATATATAAATAATTTAGATGTTTAAATACAAAGTGTTTGAAATTTCTGATCGTTGCATAATCTATAGCATCACAGATGTTATATAGTTTATTTAAAACTGAGCTAACTCACCAAAATCTCAGTTGACGTCAAAGCGTTCAAGTTTGAACTAAAATCGAACGACATCCGATTTTAGTCCAACTTTTCACTTACTCCAAACTCGACCAAACCAATTCCAATGTGGAGATAATAATCCCACGAGTGCAAAGCAACTGACCGTGTTCGATTTGGACCGTTATGGATAAGTTATTTAATACATAAGTTATTCAAATTAATTAATTTAATTCACTAATTACCAAACTAAGCCAATCACCTTCCCAAATACATCTTCCTTCTAAATAAATCTATCCCGCCTGTGCACTTGTACATGTCTATACATCCATGATCATGATTCTTCAGTCCCTGATTGCTACCTCATTTCTCGACTAATCAAAAAACCGCCTTCACTATCGCACTCTACGACCAAATCTTCACCTCCCCATCACCCCGAATCAAAGCTCGGACCACCCCTTTAAATCATGATCGTAGCTTCTAGGTCGCGCCAAACGTCAGGTCGTGAACCGCCAAAGCGAGCCGCACTTAACCAAAATCGCGGCATCATATCTCTTTACTATGCTAAACCCAAATTCGATCCCCAATACGCCCATTGATGCCTAAAAACCAAGAAATCCGAAGCCTTATTTAGCCATGGCAAAGTCAATCACTGCCAGACTTGATCGCACATGAAACATGACCATAGATTCGAAAGTCTAGCTATGACAATCTCAACTGAACAAATTTCAGGATTTTTGGTTGCGCATTTAATTTGATTTGGAATTTTGAATTGCTCAGCCATTATTTGCTTTTGTTTCACTGTGTAATGATGAACGCAAATAACAGAGAGGAGGGAAAGGTTACCGAGTGAATAAAAAGTGTTATTTAATTTTTATAAACCAAGTCAAAGTTTCAACCTTCCAATACAAGTTAAACCACATTCTCAAGCAACCATCACAATCTAAACCATTTTCCGAAGAAAGATACCAAATCGAAATCAAGTTACCATTAATTTTAGATCAAAATTTTGAATCTGGTGTTATTTTACAAAGGTTTTTAAAAGAAAGTTTCATGGTATCCCGCTACATAATATTTCGTTCACGTATGAACCACGAACGATAAAATAAAAATATGATCGTGCACCAAAATTATGACGCGATGACAAATCAACAATAAAATACATAGATTATTTAATTCTAGAAAATTTCAAAAATACCATCGTCCTCCATAAAATACGTCAAACGATAATTTAAATATTTTTCAAATTAAGATTTCTGGAGAAAATTAATTAAATTGAAATAAAAATACGTCATTAAATCCAAATCGTTTTGTTAACAATTAATTTTCTTGTTATTTATTCAAACTATTTATTATTGTAAATAAATTTATAAAATGAATTTACCAATATTATTATTAATTAAAAGAAGTTAAATAAGACTATGAAATTCACAAATTCAAATGTTTGAAATATAATTCCTATATTTAAATATAACTTATTAAACTTTAAGAACCAATTATTAAATATTTAAAATTAAATTGATAAAATTCTCGGATGTTACAGAAATGCTATCTAGCAACGTGCTAGAACTTGTAAAATAAACCAAACTCTACACACAAGACTTTTCATCGCTTTCTTTTCCCACTTTTGCTTTTCTCCCTTCCCTTTTAATTATCCATTCCTGCAAACAAAAGAAATCAAATTCTCCTTCATTTAAAATCAAAATCAAATTATTCACTAAACGAAAAATTAAAAAGGGGATCCATTGAGTTTGTAGTGATGAGAGCTTTTGTTTGACGATGGCTAATTTTCTACTGGTTAGAAAATCAACAAAAAATATTGTAATAAAAATGACCGCAAGCGCATGACGTACAATTTTAGTACGTGGTGAGTACAGGTTGGTCCATAGGGAATTGAATTGATTTTAAATTCTACTCAATCAAATTAGCCCAAATTTGCAAGCTTGTTTAAACTAAGAAAATTAGCAAAGGTTAAACTAGAACAAAAGTGATTAAAAATATAAGATTAGAAGATAATTTAGAGGCAAATCCACTCTCATATTTTTACATAAATCAACACAAAAATAATCTATGATCTCTCTATTTTGATCTAAGTATAATTAGTGATGTATTTATCATAAGTATGGTCAATTTATGTTATTAATTAAGATAACTTAAACCACCAAACTTTAATACAACAACTAAAACCACTTATCAATTGTAATGAAAATGAACATGGAGTCAAAGAAAAAACTATTTTAAGTATGATCTATTTACTATTTTGTTTAGTAACATAAATTATAAAATTTTGTTTCTCCTTTAATTCCATGACAAAAATCACGTAGTTAGATGATGATGTAAATTGTGTTTATGTTGGATTAAGCATAGCCCATTTGTGATTACAACATAGGCTACCCTTTATAAACATACATCAAAATCCAACTATTCATGAAGCATTAAAGAGATCATAAATGACAAAATATGTTGAATTTACATAATTTAAGAGAGCTTCATTACCCCTAAATTAAAGGGGTTTAGCTACTCATTTGTGTTATCATTTCAACACATGTAAATTTCAACATTTAAAAGCAAGCAAAGTAAGAGAAAATTAAAACTAAAAGAGAATTAATCTACTTGCATAAAATAAATCTAAACTACTAACATAATAGGAAAGAGAGCATGTAAATAGAAACGAGCATAAATTAAAATAAAAGCAAATAGAAAAAAGAAGAAGAAGAGGCTTAGGAAGCCATTTTATTTCTCATATAATTTGTTGCTACAACTTTCATAATATGATAAGAAGATTATAAAACTCTATTGCATGAACATAAGAGGGTTATTTATACATGCCTAAAACCCTAATCCATATTTTAGGGGACTACCCAAAATGCCTCTTAGGAAGTGTGGCCACCAAGTTATCATTAGCATGTAATTAATCCTCCATTAAATATGCATGTGCTTTTAATCTCCACTAACATGTGCATTAGCTCCAAATTGTAGATCATGGTAAGTGGGTAGGTGGGGCCCTCCATGATTTCATGAATCCTTTTATTTCTTCATCTTCATTTGCCTTCTAACTCTTGTGCATGCATATTTCCATGAAGGTTTCTTCATATTTCCATCCAAATTCCTACAAATTAAAATAAAATGTGCAAATAAATATTCTCAAAATTAATACATGCACAAAACTACCATTTTGCCCCTAAATGAAGATGAATGAGTGATAATTTGATGACCTTTGGATTTTGGTAAAAACATGTAAAAATACTCAATTATGACATTTATTTAAATATAAGTAGGTTAAATATGGAAGTAAAAATATGCACTTTTATGTGCACATCAAATACCTCCACACTTATGTTTTTATTCGTCCACGAATAAACTAAAACTAAGATAAATCCGTTTTCGTAGGAAACACGATTGCATTGAGTGTATGCAACAAGCCGTTAAACCTCTAGGTGTCCCTAGTAGGACGAGTGTTGTCTCGAGAGGGTTTTCAGCGGATACTACCTACAAAATCCAAATGCAAAATGAAATATTTCCTAAATGCAAGATTTATCTACAAAGAGATGAATGCAATTTTTTAAAAATATTTACAAATAAATAATTTACTTTTAAATCGACACGAATAAGTTAAATATAAGTTTTGGTCATTATCAAGAAATTTAAGTCCTTTTACTCATCAAAACTTTCAACAAAAATTAAGTTATCATCACTATTAGACTCGAGTTTGGCTAGTTGTTTCGATTGATAAAATAGTGCAACTATGAAATGGACCTTAGTTGATTATCAAAGTTTTTCAAAGTGGTATTTTTATTTCTTTTGAATAACAAGTCGAATCAACTAAGTGAAAGTAGTGCTTGGATTTCAATTGCTTGTTCTCTCTATTTTTGAAAAAGTATTAACATTATTATATTTTACACACCTAACTCAGATAAACTAAGGTTAGATATACCGATCATACATTGTCTTTCGGGCTTATGTAAGAAGAGTACAGAGCGTGGCGAGTGTACACGCTTGCATATGAACACATGACTCTAGGTGGTAATTTTTATTAAAAATTCATATACATACACTTAACTCGGATAAACCGAGGCTAGATATACCGATCCTGCACTGCCTTTCGGGCTTACGTGAGAAGGGTAAAGAGCATGGCGTGTGTACACACTCGCGTGTGAACACATGACTCTATGTGTTTTATTTTCACAAAAACCTTTATTTTATGTTTTTTTTTATATTTTTTTAGAAGAAAGAGTTTTGCAATATTATCTTAGCACCATTTAACTTAGAAGATCAAAAATGTTGTCGCCTTTAGTTTAAATCAACCACTCTTTTAAACAAAGATTACAATTAAGATATACTTCATAGTTAACACCCATGAACCTTCCTATATACTAGTTAAACCATAGTTACTTGTAATCAAACTTTATATTTATTTTTATTGAGACAATCAATTTTCAAAAATTTCAATTCAATAACCAAAAATATATACTTATCCCATGGTGTTTCTTCAAAAGTAAAGAAATATGCTAAAAAGAAAATTGTTTTGGGATTTTTTTTAAGTTTTGAGTTATTGAAAGAAAATTGCCAAAACAAATAAACCATGAAAAATCAAAAATGAAGATGAGACTCCCTCCACACTTAATTTTGACTACGTCCCTAGAGTCTATGCATGATGTAATGAGTGTAACAGGGAAAAATATGTACATATATACAAAAAAGGGTTAAAATATCTTACTAGACGTAGAATGGCTCATGAAAAATCATGAGCTCCTCCTCCTGATTACTTGGTGAGTCCAAGTATGGTTTTAAACAATGACCATTGACTTTGAAAATTGTTCTATCCCTGGGGTTTTGTATTTCTATTGCACCGTATAAAAAAAATTTGTAACATAAATGGTCCGGTCCATCTTGATTTTAATTTTCTAGGGAATAAGTGAAGTCTAGAGTCATACAAAAGAACTTTTTGGTTTGGCGAAAACGTGTTCCTTAGAATTGACTTGTCATGAAAAACTTTTGTTCTTTCTTTGTAAATCTTCTCGTTTTCATACACGTCGTTCCTTATCTCTTCTAATTCGTTGATTTGCAATTTTCTATTTTCGCCAGCTTTATCGAGATCAAAATTTAAGCTCTTCACTACCCACCACGCTTTGTGTTCGATTTCAACTAGTAAATGGTATGCTTTCCCATAAACTAAATGAAATGGGGACATTCCTAGGTTATTTTTAAAAGCGGTACGATAAGCCCAAAGCGTTTCAGTCAAATTCTGAGACCGATCTTTTTGATTTTTATTAATGGTTTTTTCCAAGATTTGTTTGATTTGTCGATTTGAGACTTCAACTTGACCACAAGTTTGAGGATGCGGAGTGGATAACTTGTGGGTTATCGAGTATTTTTTCATTAGAGTTTCAAATGAACGATTATAAAAATGGGTTCCATTATCATTTATTGTTGTGCAAGGTGTGCCGAACCTCCAAAAAATGTTTTCTTTAAGGAATTTCATAACAATTCTATGGTCGTTGGTTTTACACGGAACAACTTCAACCCATTTGGATACGTAATCGACAGCAAGGAGAACGTACAGATTTCCAAAGGAGTTTGGAAATGGTCCCATAAAGTCAATACCCCAAACATCAAAGATTTCGATCGTAAGAATGGGGTTCCAATGCGACGGCCCGGGTTTTCGGACCAGTCAAAATCGTCGAAAAACCCATCCGTACTAAAACTACGAATGAAAACTACCAATTTAATACACAATATTTGATAAAGATTCAACATTACTAAATGTATAGGATACAACTTTTGTAACAACCCATAAATTTACGATAATTTAAATTATTAATTTAATTAAATTTTGTTATTTAATATTGGGAAAAACATAAATTTGTGATTTATTAAGGGAAATTAATAAACAGAATGAAATGGAATAAGGTTAATTTAAGAAAAGGATAACCTTTTAATGGATGTTCAATTAATTGAAATAATGTAAATATTATACTTGGTTATAAAATTGAATATAAGAAACAAATGTAAATATTTAATTTTTGTATGAAATAGACAGTTAATGGTAATTGTATAAAATCAGTATTATATAAGAATTGTAACATTTG
Organism: Allium fistulosum; assembly: GCA_030737815.1. NCBI lineage: Eukaryota > Viridiplantae > Streptophyta > Magnoliopsida > Asparagales > Amaryllidaceae > Allium > Allium fistulosum. Next base: position 1,535,636,754 of record CM060902.1, read on the forward strand.
TTGTGAATAATGAATTCATAAGTGTAATTAAAAGTTATGGTAATGATTATTATAAGTTACCTGTTTATATGGTCTATTAAATTAAAATGGGAAATGAATTGGAATTAAATGAACATTAATGTTACACTAATAAGATTAAGACAATAACTGAAATTGTAAATGTAACAAAATAAATAGAAGTGCTAATTTTATTCATAAGGTAACAATTGATTAATAAAAGAATGAAACTAAGATAAATAAAGTTATCGGGATTTAAATTTGAATGAATGTGTGAAATTGACAAAAATTCAATAAAAATGGAAATATAATAGTTAATACGAACTAAAGATGGAAATTGGAGTACCCTAATGAAATATAAAACAAATGTTAACTATGTTATTAGATTATAATTGGTTGAATATAAAGGTTGAAATCGAATTAAAGCAATTTATTGAAATTAAATTATAATAAATGGGATCTAATTACAATGAAATTAAACACTGTAATTTATGTAATAACCAACATTGAATTGTCATATAAACCTGAATTAAGTCATTGTAAATGTCTATGTAATCAAATATGATGAAATTGTTAGTAAATAAATGTTGAATTGAAAAAGTGATTTAATTAATATAATATTAATTTATTTAATTAACTGAAATATAGCCATTTTGGCCACTGACTCGAATTTTGACGAAACCAGTTTCATCGGATCCGTAACGGTGAATTATTGTAGGATTTCAAGTTTCGTAGCGATCGGACTTGTCGTTTGATCGTACGCGCTCGAAACACCTAGAAATCAACTTAATTGAAATCAATTGAAATCAATTTGAAATAAGCTGATTTTAACATAACTTCTTCATACAATGGAATTAGAACTTGAAACCTGTTCCATTGAATTTAAAATTATCGAAAACATCCATTTTGATATATGGGATGACCCATTTTCGTTCCGGAGACAGAACGGGCTTTTCGGGTCATTTATCGTTCAACGTGTAAATCAAATCTTGTCCATCCATTCTATTTCAGCTTTGTCTATAAATAGCCCGTTATAAACCCTAGACACTCCTCATTTCTTATTGTCTGTACGTATATTTCATTCTCAGCTCCTCTTTCCAATGACAGGAAAACCAAAACCCTAATTCTCAAATTTCAGATCCAAATCAAAAATCAAATTGAAAATCAAACTCCTCAAACTATATCGAATTATATATCTATTTGAAGCTATCGATGAGCGCATCTTAGATCTATAATTCATTTTCCAATTTGAATCACCGTTTGTCCAGAAATTGAAGAACAAATCGTGGTCGTTCATCGAGTCGCGATCAACTTGGTCTGATCGTCGAATCAGTGGTACCGTTTTGTAGAGAGCGACGAGTGGAGTGCATCAGCGGTGGTCGTTTGGTGATTCAATGGTTCGATTGGCCGGAAAAATTCGATCTAAGGTTGAATTATGGGCGGCGGCTGCTATATTTCTGGTCGCGAATGAGGCACGTTCGTCGTCGTGGTCGCTAGGTCGGGGAGGTCAGGTCGTGCCGCGACTGGCGTGCGGTGGCGTGCCGTAACGGTGGCGAACGGGGCCAGTTCAGGCGTCTCATGTTGATCGAGATGAAGGCTTAGGGTTCGTGGCAATAGCATGGATGCGTGCTCTAGGCGGTGATGTGGCAGAGCTGAGGTGATCTACTTTTTTTGTTTTTTTTTAATTTCGAATTCGCTCATTCTAACATCGATAACTTTTACTCACGAGATCCGTTTCACGCGCGGTTTTTTCCGCCGGGATCGTATTGAGATTCCGGACATTATGACGCTAGTTTGGACAAATTCTAAGATTGTCAAATTTTTGGTCTTTATTTGAATTTCAAATCGATTGAAATTCAAAGGTGAGTGTTTTGACCCACTCACAACTTCTAAAATTTCTTATGTTTGTTAAATTTAATTGATGATGTGATTGGAAATTTATTTATGGTTGTTTGGTATATTTTAAATCGTCATCTCGGTTAATTTGAATTTATTTGAATTAAATCGTTATTTAATTTATTATTGAATATAAATTGCTAGTTAAATACCTGTTATTGATTATCAGTTCTATATTAATATTTATTGATTGATTTGGATGATGATTGTGATGGATGTTTGATTTTGATATTGGATGAATGGATGTTGTATTTTATATCGTATAAACTGCAAGTTCACTATGGGTTGAAATGATACATACCTAAACGATCTATAGATTAGGGAAAAATCGTTATGGGTTGAAACGATAGACTCGAACGATTTTATGGATTTTATATTTAATTCGGGATTGCGGTTTGACATGATATATACCGTAAAATTTTAAACTGCGGATTGAAATGATAAATATCTGTATCACTTGCCCTAGGGTAGAGAATTATATACGGACACCGGATTTGTTAAATCAATGATTTTAAAATTCTTGATTTTGAATTTAATTAAATGATATTTCGAAATAACATTTGATTTATATAAATTAAATTATTGTTGAAAACTCAAGTTTATGTGAATGTGAATTGGTTTAAAGGAATTGCTTTAAGAAATTAAATTGAAATTTTAAAGTCGAATTTGAGATATAAGTGAAATTTGTCAGAATTGATTCATTTGAGTTGTTTGAAATATAACTTTGAAAAATATTGAAATTGGAGTAATTTAAATTGATATTTCAAACATGGATTGGAAGCGATATAGAATTTAATATTTTAGTGAGAATTTGAATTGAAAGGTCTGAAATTGGGTTTTTGGAAATTGGAAATGGTTCAATGTGTTGAAATAAAATAAATAGTTAATTTGACATTAATTTCAAACTTATATTCTATTTTAAAAATATATTATTTTAAAGACTTTAATTATTAAGATTTTCAAACTATTAAATTATTTTAACCTATATTAACTATATTAAATCATTTAACTTATTTTAAACCATTTAATTTATTTTAAACTAATTAACCCATTTTGACTTATTTTAAAGCTAATTAATCTATTTTAAAGCTATTTAGTCTATTTTAATTATATTTAATCTATTTTGAAAATTTACTATCTGAAATCAATTTAACAGTATCTTTAATTTATAACTGAACTATTTTAGAGTATTTTCAACTATTTATAACTATTTTAACTATTTATAATTATTTAAACTATTTTCTAAATTTTCAGAATAAGTAGAGGGAAGTGTTTTTATTCAAATTCACTGGTTTAAAAGCAAATACGGTTAAGTGATGTTATAACCTAAGTTGGGATTTAAATGTTATAATTAATTGAATATGTTGATTTTGAAGTGAGGATTTAACTTATTTGGAAATATGACTTTTGAAGAAATTATGATTTCGGAAATGGTATGATTTCAAATGTGATACAGTTTGGAAATGAATATGATTTCAAAAGTGATATGGTTTTTAGAATATGATATTTTGATATAAATTGTGAATTTACTTTTGAAATGTAAAAGAACCATCCGGTGTGAAATAAGTGTTTGGTTGTTAAAGAGACCAGGATCAGATATTGTCATACTCTCTGCCAATACCGAAAACCACTTTAACAACTGTGTACGTGGTGGAGATTCCAGAAATGAAGTAGGATGGTTTGGTGAACAATTTCTATATAGGTATGACGTGACCCTGACTCCCGTGAGTCAGCTTAGATGTGACTAAAATTAGGAGCTATGCCAGGCCAAGTGAGGTCATTCCTCCTATCGGACACACTTCTTCGATATTATATTCTGACTTCGCGATTGATTTGGTGACCACCCTCTTATTTTTGATTTGGAAGTGTGTTCCGAGGTAGGCGGTAGTAGCTGCTATGCGTTACCACCAGTCCAGATCCGCAAATGGTATATCTACCCTGGCATTTCCTCATGTGCCGTGTTCACATGCCCTAGCGCGCCTTCTACGAGTTTGGTTTGTACCATACCTATGGAGTGCCCTTTGATAGCCCTCCAGTTTACGAAGGAATTACGATACTGTATAGACTATGGGAATATATATAAAAATGTGTTAAGGGAGATATGGGTAACGCCTTAACGCTATTTTAATACTTTACATTATTGTAGACACTATTATAATAGCGTATTTTACTACATAGTAGATAGTTTAACAGATCCTTAGGAGATGTGAATCCCGAACATCTCTTAAGTAAATGCACTCACGTTAGACACTGGATAAGAGATGTCAAACCCCGTAAACATCTCCGACGCCGTTTACACTCATATTTATTTACCGTTGATTTAACTTATATAAGATCTTTTAGTTTTGACTCGAGTGTTTTGTCTTTTCAATTCGCTCAGGTCAGCTTGAGCATTTCAAGGTTGAAGACCTTATTTCTGGGACGAAGACGAAGATTTGTACTACTATTATTTATTATATTTATTTCGCTGCATTGTTATGTATTTATCTCTGATATGTGTAACTCTGATTCTGTGCTGTATAAGTATAATCAAATTTATTTGTAAAACAGCTTCATGAACTGTTATTTGATTATTATATTTTGTCATTCCACTGTGAGATTCTATATTTGTTTTTATTTCTTTCTCCTTTTCTTATTTACCCTAATAACAATATGCCCTTTGTATGGTTTGAGTTGACATGTGTGTCTGCTTAAAGCATCCAAAAAGACAGGTCGTTACAGTTGGTATCAGAGCTTTGGTTTAGCGATAATCTTAGCTTTGCGGGGTCTGACTCATATAAAAATAGGGTAGTAATACCCTAGAATGAGTCAATGATTGTATATATATGAGAGAGCGTATTTGTTAGTGTTATAAAAGGTTTTTATATTGTGTTAATTCGTTCCGTTTTGTATTTAGAAATTCCGGTTGGTGCATAGGACGCTATGACATCGATAGGGATTTCTAAACACTTAATAGGGCAGACGGACACAATATTTGTTTTGAAATATAGGTAAATGAAATAATTTTGCCTATTATATTTTTGTATATAAAATAATAAATTTTATAAATGATATATTTGATTGTAATATTTTTGTTTGTTAGGTAGTGAAATTTACAAGTATTGGTTGAAAAATAAGCTTGTAAATAAAATGAATATAACTGAAATTTGAGAACTTAATTTCTGGGATTTTTGAAAATTTCTTTCAAAGGATTTGGAATATAATATTTGTATTATTTAAAAGTATGTCTGATGTAATATTTCAATATAATTTGAAGGAAATGTTTTAAAGTAATTTTGGAAGGAAATGAGTTCTGTACTCCCTTCTCTGTCACTGGAAAATAACTTCGGTGATGAGTGCACGCATCATCGACGTTCATTTTCGAGTTTCAAAGTGGGAAGGCCATGTAGTAATTTTACTACACAATTGTTTTAATAAATTAATCTTAAATTTTAATTCCAAGTATGATTTGATATATATAAAGATACGATTATATATATTATTTTAAAAGATTTGAAAAGGAACCTGGCATTTAGTTCTTAAATTTTTATAAATTAGATATTTCAATTATTATAATGAAATAAAATTTTAACCATTTAATAATTGGAACTTCTAAATGAAATAAGAAATTAAACGCTAAGTTATAAATGAAGTATATAGGAAATTTTGAAATTTGTAACCTGTAAATTAAAAAGGGTTATGAAATATAAGAAATGGTAACTATTGAACATTTATTTACTAAAGTGAAATAAGATAAACTTGTGCAACTTTCTATTGCATTCTTAAAGACATATATATAACTTACCAATTATAAAAAGTTGAAATGTAAAAGAATGTGTAATGGAAAATTATACATGTAAAACTTATGTAATGAAAGTGTTCAATAGAATTACTTTTATAAATAAGGATTTTGATATTATAATGGTTATAAACTTAAGATAATTGAAATGTTACTAAAATAAAATGTAATAGAAAGTGAGTACTGTAAGTAAATAATTATAAGCTTAAGTAAATGAATTGATATGCTAAGTAATTGAATTGAACATGAATATTATAAATAAAGGATTATAAACTTAAGTTAATGTTTGAAGCTATTTATAGTTAAAGTAAATAATAAAATGAATACTATACTGAATTAAATGATTATAACTTCAGAAAAGTTGAATTGATTTAGAAAATGGATTCAATATTCAATGACATTAAAATGAATGTAAATTTAAAAAGTAAGAAACTTAAGAATGAACTTATGCAAATGAATATTAATATCTAATGGAAACCAGATATATAAATTAATAAATGTGAACTAAACTGCAATAAAATATATGTAATACTTGGATAATAAATTCATTGATTTTATAATCAATTGAATGGAAATAACTTATGTAAAGAAATGAATATAAAGAAATGAAAAGAATTTTCATTATATGAATAAATAAAGAAAAATGAAATTATAAGTAAATGAATGTAAATAAATGAAATTATGTGATAAATGAATGAATGGAAATTGGATCTTGTAAGAAATAAATGTAAACTAAAGAAATGGTCATTGAGAAAAGAAATTAATATGAATAAACTTGAACTATATTTGGAATTTGTTGTTTGTTTTGGTTTATGGTTGTTGGGGAAAAGATACTTCTAATTACTTAGGATGTATGAATAATCTATTGAGTTTTATCTAAGACTGTTGAGTAAATGGTATACATAGTAGTTTATTTGTCATTCTATGCGATTAAAAGTTTCTGAACCCGAACGAACCATTTGTTTGTTGATATGGATGTATGATTGATTACATTGATTTCATATGATGATTGCATGCTTTTGGGTTGCAAGTGCTTGTTATATGTTGTTTGCAAGTGAATGTTGTTATGATTTGTTTGTTATAAATTTGAAGCAATATAAATATTTCTCTCATATAATTATTAACTTCTTTGGATTATATAAGTGAAATACATGTTATGGAAGCAATTGCTACTGCTTTTGGTTTCATAAAATAAGCGTTAATTGCCCGACCAATAGATACGTTTTCGGATTACGGTTTTCTAACGATATTATATTGTTTTTCCCGCTGTTGGGATATATTATTTTGAAAATTTTGATATATATTGTTTTTATTGATACTATTATTTCTCCCGAGAATCGCCGTACAAAGGAGACTCTGTCGAAATTTTCTGAAAATTTTGGACTTAGAAAATTTTATGAAATGTTTTCCAAACTTTTTTTAACTTGAGTATAAAAGGATTTAATTGTTATATGTAACGTCCCGGAGTTTTCGACTTTCGAAAATTCAACATCGATACTCACTTTATCGATTGCCGAGAATCGAATGCCGGAAACCCGAAATATTATGGTTTAGAAAGAAGAAAAGGTAGAGGAAGTAGAAGAAGAAGAAAGCACAAAAAGAGAAGAAGAAAATAGTAGAAGAAGAAGAGAAGGACAACAACAGAACAAGAGCAGAAACAGAAAACAATATCAGAATCTTACACATCGCAGCGGAACAATATATAATAGATAACACTAGTCTTTTAAAACAAAGAACTATATCAGTTTATACATACATCAATCATCAGAGTTAATATACAACACTGGACAGTTATATAACTTGTCCTCATACAGAATACACAGCGGAATAAATATATCAGATACAAATACTACGTCTCGCCATCCAGCTTGCTTCCAAAGCTCCAGAATATCCAGAATATCCTGATAACCTAACTCTAGACTACCCGTGTGGAAATTGGTGGGCACCCAGAGTTTAGAAGGGAACAATAAACTCCGAGTCAGTCATGGTGACTGGTGTGAGATCGTAAAACAGTTATTCTTTATAATATCAAAATAATTTTAAAGTCAATTCGAAATGCTTTTGGAAAATGAAACTACCATAAGACCTCCCGCCACACACACAATGCAAACGCAGAATTGGAGGAGATTTCTTCTTATGATAGTCAAAGATGCTTACTACGCAAAATCAAATTCTTTTTTATGTTATTATTAGTGCATAATGTAGAAATCATTTCGAAAGTATAATATAAATCTTAGCCAACATACGGCCAGTATCGTATGCCTACTATAGCTACCATCCAAACAGTGGGGCGCCACCATAAGTGAATGATAGGTTCTACAACTAATACCGTACAAGGCTCGTATTGTTTCTTTGGATTTCCAACAAATGGTCAGGCTAAGGAACTTCCTATCCACGATGGGTACGTCCCTGGAATAGACGACCCGAGAACCTAACCGGATCTCTGCCAACACAAGGCCGGGTTACCTCTGCAAAAATAGGTAACTACTGACACGCGTATGCCATCCCCCGATCGTAACCGATCTTCCCGAGGATCCCCGATTTCCAACAAACCACATAGATAATAATGCAGCAACCACATAGGTTAAGTATCTGGGCTCCATACCATGATACCACCTCTATCCAGAAGGAATGACATACACAAAGGGGCGCTACTCCCTAGAACCTTGCTGCATCCTTCCTGTTTCGACCATTTCCGGGGTGTGAGGCTTGACGAAGTCTCGTCCACAATGCTACGCTTTCTACAAAGCCATGCTTCGGGTCAAACAAAATGATCAACCTATGATCACAAAGATATAAGATCAAACAAATGATCATATCACAAATGATCAAACACTGATCATTTCACAGCAACACTCAGTATGCCACGTTACCAAATTGGGATATATCGCTGATGAATTTCAACTACATAACCTCTGAGCTCGTACGTCTCAGAGAAGGGTGTTAAGCTAAGAGAATAAATTCTCCGCCACCAACAGATATGTATATGAAAGAAATCAGCTTTATATCTCAAATTGTAACGTCAGACACACAATCCATACAAGTCTGTTCCGGGATCGAACAGAACCGAAGGCACTTCTCACGAAGCCCTTGCAATTCCGGATAATTTTCTAATCACGTCCGGACTTTCCGTCACTAAGGGTGATAAAACATCTAAACCGGAGATCAGCCGATGTAGAGTAACTCGACGGTAATCCTTCCGTTTTCAAAAATATCCGGTCTTCAACACCGGTCTTCAAATGCGATTCATAACGACGTATCACATATTCGGAATGGGTTATACGACCCCATGGTCCTTTCCCGGCTAACCCGAATAGTGAGCGCTTATTCAAAAATAAGTGTGGCATTCAATTCCAAGCAATTCACAACAAATACCTATCTAAAGGTAATTATTGATAGTCAGTTATTTAACTATCAATAAAGATGCGCAACATCATCAGATTCCAAATAATTTTCCCAATTATTTATTTTCCAAAATATCTTTACTAGATATAAAATTTCCACACTTTCAAAAATAAATCAATATTTATTTTTAAACAACATCCCTTTCTTTTATAAATTCCATAGTGAATTTATATTTCAAAAATATCTACTGATATACGATTTTCAATCGTTTTCAATATTCAATTTCAATTTATCTTTTCAAAGATAAATTCTCAAAAACATTTCATTTTATTTTGGAAAAGCATTTCCATACTTATTAATAATAAGTACTTCACAAGTCATTTCTTTTCAACATTTGAAAAATATTCGATATACTTAAATCAAATTAAGTATATATTCATTCTTTAAGGAAAACATTTACTATAACAACATCTATTTGAGTCAAAACGAATGTTACGTAAAACATCGTTACGACGACTCAAAATCACTAGTATAGGGATTCGGAATTAAGATAGATATATAAATCCCAATACTAGATAAAAATATTTCCTTTCGGAAATCATTTACTATAACAACAGTGTTATAGTCTACCATTTCCTTATTTTTCGAAAACGTCTATTTCAACAAGAACTGCGGAAATCTATGCTTTCGATTCATAATACATTTTAAAACATCTTTAAAATGTTTAACTTCATTTTTAATATCACTTCTTCAATAATAAATCCATTTTATTTAATAATATATTCACTGTCCAAAATCGTGAATATAATTCACTTAACCCAATTTCAATCATTTCTACACATTTTTATCTCAATAAAAATTCGCTATCCAAAATCGCGAATATATCTTCTTTAAAAATCTTCTATATTTAATTTCTCAAATTCAATTGATTTCGAATTTATAAAACAACGTTTATAAATTCTATTTCTATTTTATAACAACTTCGACTTATAATTTCTTTTTATTAACTTCTATACTTTACCTATCAAAATAAGTGATTTCTTTTATAAATTTCGGATTTCAATATTGATTTCTAAATTTATTTTCACTACTAAAATAAATTCCTTATTTTTCTCAAATTATTCAATATTCTGTTTTTAAATGGATTCTTTAAATTGAAATCATTTTACATTGATTTCCTGAATCATTTCAATTTACCAATTAAATTTCTAGTTGGATTTCCAACTTATCTTCTTTTAATAAATTCCTTTTTAAGAAAATAAATTTCAATCGTTTCTTTCAATCTATTTAAAAATCCAAATTCTTAAATTAAATTCTTCAATTTATAATCACTATTTTACGAAATTCCTTTATTTAACATTTTCACTTGATTCTGGAATTAATTCGATAAGATTATAAAAATTAACTTTTTATACTTCAAAAATTCCTTTCTTCAAAATTTATTCAATTTCTAAAATTAATTCACTTAGAAATTTCTATTTTGAATTCAAAAATTCAATTTCGTTTATTTTTGGAATCCAATGATATCAAACATCCATTCAGCTAAATTTTAGCTTTCAAACAATTTCCAGACATCAATATGATTAATAACATCAATAATCATTCACAGATTAACACATCACAGTAGAAATAAATTCAATCAATGTGAGGGGTCCAGTTGGATCCCTCCAACCTGTTTCCCTGCATCCAAAGACGTTAGCACAATACCAATTCCACTTCGAGGTGGAATATCGCGGTATATGGGTTTTTATAATATATCCGCTTACTAACGGCGCAATAGGGTCTCATCCGCTATACGAGGCGGGAAATCATCAATCCAATATATACATATGCCAATATGTATATATTGCTATATATATATAGATATATCCTACTATATCTAATATCTCATCCAAATAGCAATCATATATCAATCAATAAATAACTGCAATCCAAATATAAATCTGAGTGAGGAGATCTCACCTTAGCTTTAAATTTTTGCCATCCATTTCCATTTTGATCATTTCTTCATTGTATTCGACCTTGTATAAACAATTTTATACAATCGATTAATATTCGAATCAATCGAATAAATTAATTTTCATTTGATAAGTGTACATTTCCAAGTGGTTTTTATTTTGAACAAATTCTCCTTTTAATAAATTGATTCAACCAGAATTTAAATTCGAAACTATATTTTCTTTTATTCACCAGAGATTTTATTTTAAACCAATTTTTCCTTTAATAGTTTAATTAACTAGTGGGATAAAAATATGTATAGGGTATAAAATTCTAATTTTTAAATTCTTTATCATTTAAAACATCCATTTTTTTCCTGTTTACTGTAAATAACAACAGTAACTTCCTTCGCTATATATATATAAAATATACAGGAAGAAATTTTCTTTAATTGAAGAAAAAATCGTATACGAATATGTATACCTTATTGTACTCGCAACCCAGGCTCGAACTCGAGCATCGAATCAAGACTCCCACGCGAACTAGCTCGCGTACGCCTACCCTTAGCACATGCCGCCTCGTCGCCTTCATTTCGACACACCCAGCGTGCCACCCCCAGATTTCCCCAAATGCCTTGCTCGCGAGCTCGAGCTTGCTTCGACTCCTCGCGGTGCCACCTCAGACGACTCGACCTTGCTTTATGTGCGCGAGCGCACGCGCGCCTCCCCTCTAGATGACGGAGCCAATGAAATCGCCACCTCGCGATTTTGGGTCGCGAATTACTGCTCGCGATTTGATTTCGCTATCCCCTTTTTTTTTATTTAATACGAACAGAAAACTCGTGCGATTTGAAAGAGGAGGTGTCGTTTCTTTGTTTTAAACGAAGGAGGGAGGAAAACGAGTGACCATTTTAGTTTTCTTCGTTCGATCTGGAACCGGGCATTTAAAAATCGAAAATAGAAGGGGAGGAACGAATTTCGATTTCTTTGAAAATGAAGAGGAGCTCTGCCATTATAAATTTTTGAACGAGATTTGATTTCGAACGAAACAAAATGGAAAGGAGGAGCGTGATTTATCAAAGGAGAGTCGTGCCTGCACGATTGTGTATCGTGATTTTAGGCATAAATTACGGAAGAGTATCGTGCCTGCCTTACTTCTGATGTCGGTAGAAATTTAAATTTTAAATTTAAATTGTATTTGATTTAATTTCAACGCGTTTACTCGCCGTGTGCTCACGTATTAACACCGAAAAATACGAAATTTGAAATCCGGTAATAATACAATATTACGGACTCAATGAAACTGGTTTCGTCGAATTCCGAGACTGTGCCTCGGACGACTATTTTTAAATATCGATTCGAAAAATAAAATTTAAAACTAAACAGAACGGTTTCAAATTCAATTCTGAAAGTTCTATTACCTTCAGTGTTATCAATATAATTTTTTACAAGCATTTGAAATATTTTTCTTCAGCTTATGATTGAGGATTTAATTTTTTATTCAATTCAATAGATTAAATTTTATAATTTAATCGCCAAATTCAAAGTAATATCGGGGATTCAAATTAAATCATCGTTCAAATACTTAAAATTAATTAAATATTCTCAATTTAATTTGTTCAAAATTCTGGGTCGTTACAGACTTCCCCCCTTAAAAGAATTTCGTCCTCGAAATTACAAGTTAGGAAAAAATGTCCTTAACTCGTCTATTATTTTCCACAATCCAATAGTTTTATCAATTTATCAAAACAAATCTTTCTACTAAAGATTCGTTATCAATTCAACTAACTTTCCAAACACTTCATAGTTTTCAAACATCATTGTTTTCTTAACAATTCAAATTTAAATTCAAATTCAAATTTAAACTTTCAAAAATTTTCTCAAAAATTTTCTAACACCCGAAATTTTCGAAAAATTTCGCCAGCGTCCCCTTTGCGCGGCTAATATGGTACGACTACAAAACGTCCCTACGGACCCTCAGATTTCAAAAAGAAAAAGAAAACGCCAAGCGGCTAGACAAGAAATCAGCAAAAACTCATATAGAAATTTAAATACATACCTTTTCCCAGCAATTCAAATTCTCTTCAAAATTAAAATCTCAATTCCTTTACAATACCTGTATATCTACTAGCCATTATATCTAGTTACAGCATTCAATCCAATTTGCCAATTCTGTTACCAAATTTCGATACTTACTTCTTATATCATTTTTTTAAATTCACTAATGAAGTTACATATTCAGTTTCTTTCAATTTTGCATTTCACGTTCTCATTTAAATTCAATTTACAATTTCAATCTAATTTGGATTCAGTTTACAATTTCAATTCTATTTGAATTCAATTTTATCTTCTATTCTGAATATTGAATTATCTTTAGTTCACTTCATTTGCAATTGATTCCATTCAATTTATTCATTCACTAATTCATTTACATTAGACTGATTCAACATTCAATTAGTTCAATAGCTTAATTCATTTATCAATCCAATTCAGATTCTCAATTTAATTTAACTTTACCAAGGTCAAATTTCATCACTTAATCAAAATCACATTTTATTTTGCTTAATAAAATTGTTTAACCACTTTTTAACAATTCGTTTCACTTCTATTTTCTCATTTTATAAGTTATATAACTTATATTCAAAAATTACCACTTGGATTTTTATTGATTCACTTATACTTACTTTAATTCAACTTAAAATTTCTTAAGTTAAATTTATTCAATCAAAATTCAAATTGTATAAGTTATCAACTCATTTATTATTCTATAGTATTCCAGAGTCTTAGCAACATTTCAAAATCATTTTGAAAACAATTCAAATTATCCCTTGAATTTTCAAAACAAAACCCAAATTTTTCAAACAACTTTCATTTAAAACAATTTGGCAGCAATTTCTCTTTTGGAAACCCGAAAATGAACATCGATAATGCTGCAGTCATTACCGAAGTTATTTTCCAGCGACCAAAAAGAGTTTAGAGCTTTCATCCTTTCAGAACATTTTTCAAAACCTTTGAAATTCATTTCCAAATCAAAAAGGATTTAAACTTTCCAATTCTCCAAAATTTTCAAATTCTTTTCAACACATTTCCAAAAACTTCTCTGGAATTTCGTTTCAAATTACAAATCACTTTTATAATCTACATTCTTAAATTTCATTTGTATATGGATTTATTTCCTGGTTCTTTGTTTTAATTCTAATTTCATATACAATTTCCACATATATATTAATGAGGATAATTAACATCGTTACTTCCTAACAACCATGCATCCATATATCATAATAATTTACAGAAAATTATTTCTTTTCTATACAAAAATAGTTTTGGGCAAAATTATTTCATTCACCCTATTTTAAAACAATACTGTGTCTGTTTATCTTGTTTAAGAGTTTAGAAACCCCTATCGATTACAGTTAGCTAGACTGCACCGACCAGAATCTATAAACAATCAACCGATAAGTCAACACAATACAAAACAAATTTTTATATTCAATAACAAATACGCGCTCATATCTATTATTACACTCACTCATTCTAGAGTACTACTGACTCTATCTCTAATGAGTAACACCCAACAGAGCAGGGTTGTCGCTTAACCATATGCTCTGATACCACTTGTAACGTCCCGGAGTTTTCGACTTTCGAAAATTCAACATCGATACTCACTTTATCGATTGCCGAGAATCGAATGCCGGAAACCCGAAATATTATGGTTTAGAAAGAAGAAAAGGTAGAGGAAGTAGAAGAAGAAGAAAGCACAAAAAGAGAAGAAGAAAATAGTAGAAGAAGAAGAGAAGGACAACAACAGAACAAGAGCAGAAACAGAAAACAATATTAGAATCTTACACATCGCAGCGGAACAATATATAATAGATAACACTAGTCTTTTAAAACAAAGAACTATATCAGTTTATACATACATCAATCATCAGAGTTAATATACAACACTGGACAGTTATATAACTTGTCCTCATACAGAATACACAGCGGAATAAATATATCAGATACAAATACTACGTCTCGCCATCCAGCTTGCTTCCAAAGCTCCAGAATATCCAGAATATCCTGATAACCTAACTCTAGACTGCCCGTGTGGAAATTGGTGGGCACCCAGAGTTTAGAAGGGAACAATAAACTCCGAGTCAGTCATGGTGACTGGTGTGAGATCGTAAAATAGTTATTCTTTATAATATCAAAATAATTTTAAAGTCAATTCGAAATGCTTTTGGAAAATGAAACTACCATAAGACCTCCCGCCACACACACAATGCAAACGCAGAATTGGAGGAGATTTCTTCTTATGATAGTCAAAGATGCTTACTACGCAAAATCAAATTCTTTTTTATGTTATTATTAGTGCATAGTGTAGAAATCATTTCGAAAGTATAATATAAATCTTAGCCAACATACGACCAGTATCGTATGCCTACTATAGCTACCATCCAAACAGTGGTGACCACCATAAGTGAATGATAGGTTCTACAACTAATACCGTACAAGGCTCGTATTGTTTCTTTGGATTTCCAACAAATGGTCAGGCTAAGGAACTTCCTATCCACGATGGGTACGTCCCTGGAATAGATGACCCGAGAACCTAACCGGATCTCTGCCAACACAAGGCCGGGTTACCTCTGCAAAAATAGGTAACTACTGACACGCGTATGCCATCCCCCGATCGTAACCGATCTTCCCGAGGATCCCCGATTTCCAACAAACCACATAGATAATAATGCAGCAACCACATAGGTTAAGTATCTGGGCTCCATACCATGATACCACCTCTATCCAGAAGGAATGACATACACTAAGGGGCGCTACTCCCTAGAACCTTGCTGCATCCTTCCTGTTTCGACCATTTCCGGGGTGTGAGGCTCGACGAAGTCTCGTCCACAAAGCTACGCTTTCTACAAAGCCATGCTTCGGGTCAAACAAAATGATCAACCTATGATCACAAAGATATAAGATCAAACAAATGATCATATCACAAATGATCAAACACTGATCATTTCACAGCAACACTCAGTATGCCACGTTACCAAATTGGGATATATCGCTAATGAATTTCAACTACATAACCTCTGAGCTCGTACGTCTCAGAGAAGGGTGTTAAGCTAAGAGAATAAATTCTCCGCCACCAACAGATATGTATTTGAAAGAAATCAGCTTTATATCTCAAATTGTAACGTCAGACACACAATCCATACAAGTCTGTTCCGGGATCGAACAGAACCGAAGGCACTTCTCACGAAGCCCTTGCAATTCCGGATAATTTTTTAATCACGTCCGGACTTCCCGTCACTAAGGGTGATAAAACCTCTAAACCGGAGATCAGCCGATGTAGAGTAACTCGACGGTAATCCTTCCGTTTTCAAAAATATCTGGTCTTCAACACCGGTCTTCAAATGCAATTCATAACGACGTATCACATATTCGGAATGGGTTATACGACCCCATGGTCCTTTCCCGGCTAACCCGAATAGTGAGCGCTTATTCAAAAATAAGTGTGGCATTCAATTCCAAGCAATTCACAACAAATACCTATCTAAAGGTAATTATTGATAGTCGGTTATTTAACTATCAATAAAGATGCGCAACATCATCAGATTCCAAATAATTTTTCCAATTATTTATTTTCCAAAATATCTTTACTAGATATAAAATTTCCGCACTTTCAAAAATAAATCAATATTTATTTTTAAACAACTTCCCTTTCTTTTATAAATTCCATAGTGAATTTATATTTCAAAAATATCTACTGATATACGATTTTCAATCGTTTTCAATATTCAATTTCAATTTATCTTTTCAAAGATAAATTCTCAAAAACATTTCATTTTATTTTGGAAAAGCATTTCCATACTTATTAATAATAAGTACTTCACAAGTCATTTCTTTTCAACATTTGAAAAATATTCGATATACTTAAATCAAATTAAGTATATATTCATTCTTTAAGGAAAACATTTACTATAACAACATCTATTTGAGTCAAAACGAATGTTACGTAAAACATCGTTACGACGACTCAAAATCACTAGTATAGGGATTCGGAATTAAGATAGATATATAAATCCCAATACTAGATAAAAATATTTCCTTTCGGAAATCATTTACTATAACAACAGTGTTATAGTCTACCATTTCCTTATTTTTCGAAAACGTCTATTTCAACAAGAACTGCGGAAATCTATGCTTTCGATTCATAATACATTTTAAAACATCTTTAAAATGTTTAACTTCATTTTTAATATCACTTCTTCAAAAATAAATCCATTTTATTTAATAATATATTCACTGTCCAAAATCGTGAATATAATTCACTTAACCCAATTTCAATCATTTCTACACATTTTTATCTCAATAAAAATTCGCTATCCAAAATCGCGAATATATCTTCTTTAAAAATCTTCTATATTTAATTTCTCAAATTCAATTGATTTCGAATTTATAAAACAACGTTTATAAATTCTATTTCTATTTTATAACAACTTCGACTTATAATTTCTTTTTATTAACTTCTATACTTTACCTATCAAAATAAGTGATTTCGGATTTATAACCAACTTTTATAAATTCCAATTCCATTTATAAAAAAAAACTTCAATACCAAATCAATTTCAATATTGATTTCTAAATTTATTTTCACTACTAAAATAAATTCCTTATTTTTCTCAAATTATTCAATATTCTATTTTTAAATGGATTCTTTAAATTGAAATCATTTTACATTGATTTCCCGAATCATTTCAATTTACCAATTAAATTTCTAGTTGGATTTCCAACTTATCTTCTTTTAATAAATTCCTTTCTAAGAAAATAAATTTCAATCGTTTCTTTCAATCTATTTAAAAATCCAAATTCTTAAATTAAATTCTTCAATTTATAATCACTATTTTACGAAATTCCTTTATTTAACATTTTCACGTGATTCTGGAATTAATTCGATAAGATTATAAAAATTAACTTTTTATACTTCAAAAATTCCTTTCTTCAAAATTTATTCAATTTCTAAAATTAATTCACTTAGAAATTTCTATTTTGATTTCAAAAATTCAATTTCGTTTATTTTTGGAATCCAATGATATCAAACTTCCATTCAGCTAAATTTTAGCTTTCAAACAATTTCCAGACATCAATATGATTAATAACATCAATAATCATTCACAGATTAACACATCACAGTAGAAATAAATTCAATCAATGTGAGGGGTCCAGTTGGATCCCTCCAACCTGTTTCCCTGCATCCAAAGACGTTAGCACAATACCAATTCCACTTCGAGGTGGAATATCGCGGTATATGGGTTTTTATAATATATCTGCTTACTAACGGCGCAATAGGGTCTCATCCGCTATACGAGGCGGGAAATCATCAATCCAATATATACATATGCCAATATGTATATATTGCTATATATATATAGATATATCCTACTATATCTAATATCTCATCCAAATAGCAATCATATATCAATCAATAAATAACTGCAATCCAAATATAAATCTGAGTGAGGAGATCTCACCTTAGCTTTAAATTTTTGCCATCCATTTCCATTTTGATCATTTCTTCATTGTATTCGACCTTGTATAAACAATTTTATACAATCGATTAATATTCGAATCAATCGAATAAATTAAATTTCATTTGATAAGTGTACATTTCCAAGTGGTTTTTATTTTGAACAAATTCTCCTTTTAATAAATTGATTCAACCAGAATTTAAATTCGAAACTATATTTTCTTTTATTCACCAGAGATTTTATTTTAAACCAATTTTTCCTTTAATAGTTTAATTAACTAGTGGGATAAAAATATGTATAGGGTATAAAATTCTAATTTTTAAATTCTTTATCATTTAAAACATCCATTTTTTTTTCCTGTTTACTGTAAATAACAACAGTAACTTCCTTCGCTATATATATATAAAATATACAGGAAGAAATTTTCTTTAATTGAAGAAAAAATCGTATACGAATATGTATACCTTATTGTACTCGCAACCCAGGCTCGAACTCGAGCATCGAATTAAGACTCCCACGCGAACTAGCTCGCGTACGCCTACCCTTAGCACATGCCGCCTCGTCGCCTTCATTTCGACACACCCAGCGTGCCACCCCCAGATTTCCCCAAATGCCTTGCTCGCGAGCTCGAGCTTGCTTCGACTCCTCGCGGTGCCACCTCAGACGACTCGACCTTGCTTCACGTGCGCAAGCGCACGCGCGCCTCCCCTCTAGATGACGGAGCCAATGAAATCGCCACCTCGCGATTTGGGTCGCGAATTACTGCTCGCGATTTGATTTCGCTATCCCCCTTTTTTTTTTTAATACGAACAGAAAACTCGTGCGATTTGAAAGAGGAGGTGCCGTTTCTTTGTTTTAAACGAAGGAGGGAGGAAAACGAGTGACCATTTTAGTTTTCTTCGTTCGATCTGGAACCGGGCATTTAAAAATCGAAAATAGAAGGGGAGGAACGAATTTCGATTTCTTTGAAAATGAAGAGGAGCTCGGCCATTATAAATTTTTGAACGAGATTTGATTTCGAACGAAACAAAATGGAAAGGAGGAGCGTGATTTATCAAAGGAGAGTCGTGCCTGCACGATTGTGTATCATGATTTTAGGCATAAATTACGAAAGAGTATCGTGCCTGCCTTACTTCTGATGTCGGTAGAAATTTAAATTTTAAATTTAAATTGTATTTGATTTAATTTCAACGCGTTTACTCGCCGTGTGCTCACGTATTAACACCGAAAAATACGAAATTTGAAATCCGGTAATAATACAATATTACGGACCCAATGAAACTGGTTTCGTCGAATTCCGAGACTGTGCCTCGGACGACTATTTTAAATATCGATTCGAAAAATAAAATTCAAAACTAAACAGAACGGTTTCAAATTCAATTCTGAAAGTTCTATTACCTTCAGTGTTATCAATATAATTTTTTACAAGCGTTTGAAATATTTTTCTTCAGCTTATGATTGAAGAATTAATTTTTTATTCAATTCAATAGATTAAATTTTATAATTTAATCGCCAAATTCAAAGTAATATCGGGGATTCAAATTAAATCATCGTTCAAATACTTAAAATTAATTAAATATTCTCAATTTAATTTGTTCAAAATTCCGGGTCGTTACATTATAAATTGATATTTTATTTAAATTATTTAATTATGTAAATTAGTTGTTTATAAAATTATATTTTGAATAAGATATATTGATTACTTAATTCTTTTTCCCTTCTTTTTCCTTTTCGGGGACAAAAAGTTTTGAGTGGGGGAGAGTGTAACAACCCGTAAATTTACGATAATTTAAATTGTTAATTTAATTAAATTTTGTTATTTAATATTGGGAAAAATAGAAGTTTGTGATTTATTAAGGGAAATTAATAAACAGAATGAAATGGAATAAGGTTAATTTAAGAAAAGGATAACCTTTTAATGGAAGTTCAATTAATTAAAATAATGTAAATATTATACTTGGTTATAAAATTGAATATAAGAAACAAATGTAAATATTTAATTTTGTATGAAATAGATAGTTAAAATCAGTATTATATAAGAATTGTAACATTTGTTTATGAATAATGAATTCATAAGTGTAATTAAAAGTTATGGTAACGATTGTTATAAGTTACCTGTTTATTTGATCTATTAAATTAAAATGGGAAATCAATTAGAATTAAATGAACTTTATTGTTACACCAATAAGATTAAGACAATAACTGAAATTGTGAATGTAACAAATTGAATAGAAATACTAATTTTATTCATAAGGTAACAATTGATTAATAAAAGAATGAAACCAAGGTAAATAAAGTTATCGGGATTTAAATTTGAATGAATGTGTGAAATTGACAAAATTTCAATAAAAATGGAAATATAATAGTTAATACGAACTAAAGATGGAAATTGGAGTATCCTAATGAAATATAAAACAAATGTTAACTATGTTATTAGATTATAATTGGTTGAATATAAAGGTAGAAATCGAATTAAAGCAATTTATTGAAATTATATTATAATAAATGGGATCTAATTACAGTGAAATTGAACACTGTAATTTATGTAATAACCAACATTGAATTGTCATATAAACCTGAATTAAGTCATTGTAAATGTCTTGGTAATCAAAAATGATGAAATTGTTAGTCAATAAATGTTGAATTGAAAAAGTGATTTAATTAATATAATATTAATTTATTTAATTAACTGAAATATAGCCATTTTGGCCACTAACTCGGATTTCAACGAAACCAGTTTCATTGGATCCGTAACGGTGAATTATTGTAGGATTTCAAGTTTCGTAACGATCAGACTTGTCGTTTGATCGTACGGGCTCGAAACGCCTAGAAATCAACTTAATTAAAATCAAATGAAATCGATTTTAAATAAGCTGATTTTAACATAAATTCTTCATACGATGAAATTAGTTCTTGAAACCTATTCCATTGAATTTAAAATTATCGAAAACATCTATTTTTATATATGGGATGACCCATTTTCGTTCCGGAGACAAAACGGGCATTTTGGGTCATTTATTGTTCAACGTGTAAATCAAATCTTGTCCATCCATTCTATTTCAGCTATGTCCATAAATAGCCCGTTATAAACCCTAGCCACTCCTCATTTTTTATTGTCTGTACGTACATTTATTTCTCAGCTCCTCTTTCCAATGACAGACAAACCAAAACCCTAATTCCCAAATTTCAAATCCAAATCAAAAATCAAATTGAAAATCAAACTCCTCAAACTATATCGAATTATATATCGATTTGAAGCTCTCAACGAGCGCATCTCTGATCTATAATTCGTTTTCCAATTTGAATCACTGTTTGTCCAGAAATTGAAGAACAAATCGCGGCCGTTCATCGAGTCGCGATCAACTTGGTCTGATCGTCGAATCAGTGGTACCGTTTTGTAGAGAGCGACGAGTGGAGTGCATCAGCGGTGGTTGTTTGGTGATTCAATGGTTCGATTGGCCGCTAAATTCGATCTAGGGTTGAATTATGGGCGGCGGCTGCTATATTTCTGGTCGCGAATGAGGCACGTTCGTCATCGTGGTCGCTAGGTCGGGGAGTTCAGGTCGTGCCGCGACTGGCGTGCGGTGGCATGCCGTAATGGTGGTGAACGGGGCCGGTTCAGGCATCTCACGTTGATCGAGATGAAGGTTTAGGGTTCGCGGCAGTAGCATGGATGCGTGCTCCAGGCGGTGACGTGGCAAAGCTGAGGTGATCTTCTTTTTTTTGTTTTTTTTTAATTTCGAATTCGCTCGTTATAACATCGATAACTTTTACTCACGAGATCCGTTTCATGCGCGGTTTGTTCCTCCGGGATTGTATTGAGATTTCGGACATTGTGACGCTAGTTTGGACGAATTCTAAGACTATCAAATTTTGGGTCTTTATTTGAATTTCAAATCGATTGAAATTCAAAGGTGAGTGTTTTGACCCACTCACAACTTCTAAAATTTCTTATGTTTGTTAAATTTAATTGATGATGTGATTGGAAATTTATTTATGGCTGTTTGGTATATTTTAAATCGTCATCTTAGTTAATTTGAATTTATTTGAATTAAGTCGTTATTTAATTTATTATTGAATATAAATTGCCAGTTAAATACCTGTTATTGATTATTAGTTCTATATTGATATTTGTTGATTGATTTGGATAATGATTGTGATGGATGTTTGATTTTGATATTGGATGAATGGATGTTGTATTTTATATCGTATAAACTGCAAGTTCACTATAGGTTGAAATGATACATACCCGAACGATCTATAGATTAAGGAAAAATCGTTATGGGTTGAAATGATAGACTCGAACGATTTTATGGATTTTTATATTTAATTCGGGATTGCGGTTTGAAATGATATATAACCGTAAAATTTTAAATTGCGAATTGAAATGATAAATACAGTATCACTTGACCCTAGGGTAGAGAATTATATACGGACACCGGATTGGTCAAATCAAATGATTTTAAAATTCTTGATTTTGAATTTAATTAAATGATATTTCGAAATAACATTTTATTTATATAAATTGAATTATTGTTGAAAAATCAAGTTTATGTGAATGTGAATTGGTTTAAAGGAATTGCTTTAAGAAATTAAATTGAAATTTTAAAGTCGAATTTGAGATATAAGTGAAATTTGTCAGAATTGATTCATTTGAGTTGTTTGAAATATAACTTTGAAAAATATTGAAATTGGAGTAATTTAAATTGATATTTCAAACATGGATTGGAAGTGATATAGAATTTAATATTTTAGTGAGAATTTGAATTGAAAGGTCTGAAATTGGGTTTTTGGAAATTGGAAATGGTTCAATGTGTTGAAATAAAATAAATAGTTAATTTGACATTAATTTCAAACTCAAATTTTAATATAAACTGTTTTAAAAATATATTATTTTAAAGACTTTAATTATTAAGATTTTCAAACTATTAAACTATTTTAAACTATATTAACTATATTAAATCATTTAACTTATTTTAAACCATTTAATTTATTTTAAACTAATTAACCCATTTTAACTTATTTTAAAGCTAATTAATCTATTTTAAAGCTATTTAATCTATTTTAATTATATTTAATCTATTTTTAAAAATTTACTATCTGAAATCAATTTAACAGTATCTTTAATTTATAACTGAACTATTTTAGAGTATTTTCAACTATTTATAACTATTTTAACTATTTATAATTATTTAAACTATTTTCTAAATTTTTCAGACTATATAGAGGGGAGTGTTTTCATTCAAATTCACTGGTTTAAAAGCAAATACGGTTAAGTGATGTTATAACCTAAGTTGGGATTTAAATGTTATAATTAATTGAATATGTTGATTTTGAAGTGAGGATTTAACCTATTTGGAAATATGATTTTTGAAGAAATTATGATTTCGGAAACGATATGATTTCAAATGTGATATAGTTTGGAAATGAATATGATTTCAAAAGTGATATGGTTTTGAGAATATGATATTTTGATATAAATTGTGAATTTACTTTTGAAATGTAAAAGAACCATCCGGTGTGAAATAAGTGTTTGGTTGTTAAAGAGACCGGGATCAGATATTGTCATACTCTCTGCCAATACAGAAAACCACTTTAACAACTATGTACGTAGTGGAGATTCCAGAAATGAAGTAGGATGGTTTGGTGAACGATTTCTGTATAGGTATGACGTGACCCTGACTCCCGTGAGTCAGCTTAGATGTGACTAAAACCAGGAGCTACGCCGGGCTAAGTGAGGTCATTCCTCCCATCGGACACACTTCTTCGATATTATATTCTGACTTCGTGATTGATTTGGTGGCCACCCTCTGACTTTTGATTTGGGAGTGTGTTTCGAGGTGGGCTGTAGTAGCTGTTATGTGTTACCACCAGTCTGGATCCGCAAATGGTATACCTACCCTTGCATTTCCTCGTGTGCCGTGTTCACATGCCCTAGCGCGCCTTCTACGAGTTTGGTTTGTACCATACCTATGGAGTGCCCTCTGATAGCCCTCCAGTTTATGGAGGAATTACGGTACTGTATAGACTATGGGAATATATATAAAAATGTGTTAAGGGGGATATGGGTAACGCCTTAACGCTATTTTAATACATTACTTTATTTTAGACACTATTATAATAGCGTATTTACTACATAGTAGATAGTTTAGCAGATCCTTAGGAGATGTGAATCCCGAACATCTCTTAAGTTATTGCACTCATGTTAGACACTAGATAGGAGACGTCAAACCCCGTAAACATCTCCGACACCGTTTACACTCATATTTATTTACCGTTGATTTAACTTATATAAGATCTTTTAGTTCTGACTCGAGTGTTTTGTCTTTTCAATTCGCTCGGGTCAGCCTGAGCATTTCAAGGTTGAAGACCTTATTTCTGGGACAAAGACGAAGATTTGTACTACTATTATTTACTATATTTATTCCACTTCATTGTTATGTATTTACCTCTGATATGTGTAACTCTGATTTTGTGTTGTATAAGTATAATCAAATTTATTTGTAAAACAGCTTCATGAACTTTTATTTGATTATTATATTTTGTCATTCCGCTGCGAGATTCTATATTTTTTTATATTTCTTTCTCCTTTTCTTATTTACCCCAATAACAATCTGCCCTTTGTATGGTTTGAGTTGACATGTGTGTCTGCTTAAAGCGTCCAAAAATACAGGTCGTTACAACTTTCAATTATACAAGTTATCAGAGTAATCATTTTTTCTACAGTGTGCTTTAATACAAACCCAAAATCAAATACTACAAATAGACTTTAAATATACCGCTGCGCAACTATGATGAGAAATAGCAATATCCTTACCTACAAACTCAATAAACAATGTAAATGCGGAAGAAAATAGTAAGCAAGAAAGATATAACAACACAAGACAAATAGAAATCAATAAACAGAAAAAATGTTATGTTATTATTAGGGCTGCATCACTACCACTTGTGACTGCCTACGTACCACTATCTAATTGGGTACCCAATTAGATAACATGATCAAGCCAACATAGTTCTTCTACTGCAAATAGGACTCATGGAGCCTACGATGCAACAAACAATATGCAATTCCCAAAACTGCCTACTTAGGCTTAATCTTCAAATTTAGATTTCCAAATCTAATTACCTTTATGGAAATTATCTCTTTGAACTTTATTCCCGAATTCTTATTTCAAAACCTTTGAAATATATATATATATCTTTTATATTCAAATTTGTCCTTTACTTCAGGATCTGAAAACAAATCACCTTTTGAAACGGTACCAATATACAAGCAAAACTATATGCTACCCGGTCGGGAGGTTTCTACCCATAACAAGGCAACTAGGTCCCAGCCTTTTAAAAATAAATATAGATATGTATATCCCTCTACAACGAGAGTGGACTATACTGAGGCTACAGAACATCTGCTTCTCCCTTGCCTACTTTTTAGTTATGGGTTACCCGAATCGTTGGTAACATAACAAATCACTTTATATCTCGAAGTGGCAAAATCATTTACTCTAATAATTACAAATACTCCAAATCTATAATAATTTGCATTTCCAAATCCTTTCTAAAATCATCTTAAAACCATCGGGTTTAGTCCTCGAAATTCCTTCGATTTTATAAAACATTTTTAGAAAACCATTCTTTATATAAATCACTTTCATATAATATAACTTCAAAATATTCATTTCCAAATATTTCTATTTCTTTAAACATTTCATAAACTTTCATTTAGGAAAACCAACTTTGAAAACAATTCCACTGACGTCAAATTATTATAACTAATTATAATAATTAAATGAACCAATATTATCGCTAAACACCTTTTAGTCAAATCGTGAAATAAATCACAAGGTGTTAACCTACAATTGTTTTCAACCTAGCCTATGCATATGGATAATTAATTGCTCATAAACTGGTCAAGCAAAGTCAACAATCAATAATTAATAATCAGTGCTCATAAACTGGCCGAGCGCAATCCAAACAACCAAACAAATCAATCAACAACATTAATAAATAGCAACGCATCTATTAAATAATTAACAATCAATATCAAATAGATCAATTATCGAATAATAATAAATCTACACAGTTTATAATAGCATAATGGGGATTTATTCTACTAATAAAACGTCGCTAATATTTTATCAATTTTTTATACTTCTCTAAAAGTGTTAATAAACAACACTAGTGTGTTCTATTCGTCTATACGAATCTAACATCGAAATCCGCGGGTTAAACGGATTCCATATGGAGAAGTTATTCCATTTCAAAGTTTAAACCATTTTTAAACTAACTAATTTAAATAAAGTAAATTACTAATCTATAAACAATCTCACCCAACTCAAAGCACAGCTCAAGTACTTGCAAACCCAACCTGCCTTCCAATGTTACATAAGCCACCATCAATACTTACTACCCAAACGCAAGCCTACAAACCTCTCTTCCCTCATGTGTAATTCAAAAGAACACATTCTCTTGGAAAAATTTGCAAAAACCTTTCCAAACAACAGTAACTCCTTTATATTTCTATCTCTAACTCGCTTGCACCCTTCCCCTTCATCTATTGTTCTTCCTCACTTGCTCACACATGTACCCAAAACCCACCTGCGCCCATCACCTTCTCCATATCCATTTACAAGCATCTGCTACTTCCCATGCACCTCTCCTCTATACAACACTTCACCGCCAACATAAGCACCTCCACTCACACAAATACATGAATTCTTGCACATAAACACACACTGCTACATAAATATACATAATACACACTCACTTACATAAACAAAATTAACTCACGCACACAACACTCACAGCCACACAAACTCCATCACCATCCTCATTGGCCCACACACATAAATACACACAAACACAATAAGGGACGTGCACACACAACACCTACACACACGCAATATGCATGCATGTACAAAAGAAGGGAAAAATAAAGGTAAAAGAAAGGAAAACGAGAGGAAAAAGAGTTATGTGAAGTGAAGAAAAGAAAAGTTGTTGCGCACCAGAGAGTAAAAGATGAAATGGAAAAAATGTGTGTTTTTGATTTGCAAAAAGAAAAAGTGAAAAGTGTGGGAAAAAAGTTGTTATGTGCTTCATCTTGTTTCATGCTTCATTGTTTGCTTCATAGAGAAGTAAACAAAATGAAGCCTAGTGAAAAAAATGTGCCAGACCATGTAAAAATGAATATCCCCCTCTGCCAGTATTCTTTCACCCATATATATAAAAGAAGGTACTTCAATGCTAAGGTATGTAAGGACAACATTAAATGCGAACATTAAATGCAGCACGTACGCATGCAGAGAACATGGATATTTGTGTTGTTTAAACTTTTAATATTAAAAAGTTTTTGGGTATGACGGAAATAAAAATATGATCGCGCACAACAACGTTAAGCGATCACAAAACAGAAATAAAATAGACCGGTTATCTTATTATGTAAAATTTCAAAAGAACCGACGTTTGGCGCAAAAAAGGTCAAACTAAAATATTTTTATTTTTCAAACTAAAAATTATGGGAAAATCTATAAATTATATTAAAATGACATCATCAGAAATCAAGTCATTTTATCAAAATTTGATTTTCTTATAATTTATTACATTCGAATCAAATCTGAATATTTAAATAAATTAAATATTCATATTCGAAACATCAAAAATTGCGGGTCGTTATATCAAAGGCATCATGTTTCGTCGACAGATTCTTCCTAACATTTGGCAGCGATCGTAAGTTTTACAAAATTCGAATGAGTCTTTGAAAAGAGTGGGCTAGTGAAAGCCACATTGAAGTACTTTTTCAGTAGTTTTCTTAAGACCAAAGTGGCCTCCACAAGCTTGGTCATGACAATACGAAAGAACACTTTTGATTTCACAATCCGAAATGCAACGTCGAATGATTTGGTCGGAACGGTATTTAAACAAGTATGGATCATCCCAATAAAAGTATTTGACTTGGGAAAGAAATTTATATTTATCTTGTTTCGACCAAAATGAAGGAGTTTCCTTAGTGACTAGATAATTCACTATGTCGGCATACCATGGATGGACAGAAACAAAAAGGAGTTATTTATCGAGAAAGTTCTCGTTGATCGGTAAAGAGGATTGTGCGTTTGGAAGACGAGACAAATGATCAGCAATGACGTTATCGGACCCCTTTTTATCTTTGATCGTAAGGTTAAATTCTTGGAGTAGAAGGATCCAACGGATCAAACGAGACTTAGTATCCTTTTAGCGAAAAGGTACCTAAGAGCAGAATGGTCGGTGTAAACCATAATGTGTGATCCAATCAAATAAGGTCGAAATTTTTTGAGTGCAAAGACTACCGCTAGAAGCTCTTTTTCAGTGGTCGTGTAATTGAGTTGAGCATCATTAAGAGTCATACTAGCATAGTAGATGACATGAAGAATTTTGTTGATGCATTGTCCTAAGACAGCACCAACTGCAAGTTAGAAGCTTCACACATTATTTCAAAAGGAAGATCCCAATTAGGTGAACAAATGATGGAAGCAGAAATAAGTTCGTTCTTAAGACGTTCGAAAGCAGAAACACAATCTGAATTGAAATGAAATGGAACGTCTTTTCCAAGAAGAGTCGTAAGAGGTCGAGCAATTTTACTGAAATACTTCACAAAGCATCGATAGAAAACAACGTGTTCAAGAAATGAACGAATGTCCTTAATAGATTTGGGAATGGGTGGATTTGCGATGACATCGATTTTTTCCTTATCAACCTCAATGCCTTTATTTGAAATGACATGTCCAAGGACTATGTCATGTGTGACCATGAAGTGGCATTTTTCCTAATTTAGCGTTAAGTGTTTGTCTTTACACCACATTAAGACCAACTCAAGATGGTGTAAGTACTCAGAAAAAGGGTTTCCAAGGATGGATAAATCGTCCATAAACACTTCAAGAAAGCGTTCAATCATGTCAGAAAAGATGCTGACCATGCATCTTTGAAACGTGGCAAGAGTGTTGCAAATGCCAAAAGGCATACGTCGATATGCAAAGATGCCAAAGGGACATGTGAAAGTCGTTTTCTCTTGATCGTCAGGAGCGATTGGAATTTGGTTATAGCCGGAATAACCATCAAGAAAGCAATATAATTCATGGCGGCTAAACGTTCAAGCATTTGGTCAATAAAGGGAAGAGGGAAACGATCCTTACGAGTTGCAACATTTAATTTTCAATAATCAATGCAAACACGCCAACCCGTTTGAGTACGAGTCAGAATGAGTTCGTTAGAATCGTTTTTTATAATGGTAAGTCCAGACTTTTTCGGCACGACATGAATTGGGCTAACCCACGAACTGTCGGAGATTGGTTATATGATTCCATTATCTAAAAGTTTAAGAATTTATCACGAACCGCATCCTTCATTTTGGGTTAAGCCTTCGTTGCACGTCACGAACAGGCTTGGCATCGTCAATTAAATGGATACGATGTTGAACAAGAGCGGGACTAATCCCTTTATATCGGCGATCGACCATCCAATTGCTTCTTTGTTTTTAGACATAATTGAAAGTAAGGAAATTTCTTGATCAAGAGAGAGAGTTGAAGAGATTATAACGGGAAACCTTTTGTTGTCACCTAAGTATGCGTACTTAAGGTGATCAGGAAGGGGTTTAAGGTCTAACCTCGGGGGTTGCTCAACCAAAGAATTCAGTGGAAGTTCTGATTCAATGGTATGGGGTTCAAACGGAAGCCCAATTTCAATTTCGTAGGCTCATCTTGGCACAGTTGTTCGTATTTGATCTAACGTTCGTGGTAAAGGTCAACTGTTTCTTTATCAACATTTTCTTGAATGAAGCTAACTTCCAAGATCTGGTCATGTGTTTCGTTCGCTTCATTTTCAAGATTGAAAATATTAAAATCCAAAGTCATGTTTCCAAAATAAATTTTCATCGAACCTTCACGACGATTTATTAGAGCATTCAAAGCAGCCAAAAAGGTCGGCCTAAAATCAATGGAATTTGACTCATAAGATTGTTCATGGGTTGAGTCACCAAAATAATGAAATTGATGGGGAATATGAATTGACCGATTTTGATGATTACGTTATTGATTTCTCCCATGTGTTTCTTTATCGAACGATCATCAAATTGAAGAGTAACTTTAGTCGGTTTTAGTTCACCCAAGCCAAGTTGTTGGTAAATGGAATAAGGAATCAAATTGATACTCGCACCCAAATCGAGTAAGCATTTGTTAATCGTTTTGTCTCCTATCGTGCACGAGATCATCGAACATCCAGGATCTTTGTATTTGAGGGGAATTGATTGTGACAAGACATCGCAAAGTCCGACGGTTAAGAAGACTTTCTTGGGTACGTGATTGTGTCGTTTTTGGGTACACAAGTCCTTGAGAAACTTAATGTAAGTTGGGACTTGTTGAACGATATCAAGGAGAGGAATGTTTACTTTGACTTGTTTAAAAATTTCCAACATCTTTTCCATTTGGTCAAAGTGTTTCTTTGGTCGAAGATGATGTGGAAATGGAACACGATACTCAGTAGATGGGTCTACTTGAGTAGAAGAAGAATTTGGATTGGAGTTTGATTCGATATTTTGCTCAATGTTTTGTTCATATTCGTTTGTTGTTTTAGAAGTGTCGAAAGGGCTTTCTGGTAAATCATTTGGATTGATGACTTGATTATCGATTTGTTTACCGGAGCGTAAAGTCGTGATAGCATTCATTTGGGTTACCTTTCTATCTTAAACAACATGGGCTTGATTCGGATTCGTGTTTTGATTTCTGGGATTTGGAACTGGCTGACTTGGGAATGTGTCTCGTTCACGTTCACTTACAGATGTGGCTAATTGACTCATTTTCATTCCAAGTTTAGTAATTGATTGACTCGTATTCTGCATGTATGAGGTTAACAAATTTTGCAAATTACTATTTAATTGGAGATTTTGAGTGGCTGCTTTAGCCAAAGTTTCAAGACCTTTTTTCAAGAGAAGACAATCATTTATCGTTTTGGGGAGCAAAAGATTGTTGCAGTTGATTTTGAGACGGACCCGCAAATTTTTGTTGAAGATGATTGGGTTGAAAGGGAGGATTCGAAGCATTGTTCGGAAATGCTTGAAAATTGGGACGAACCAAATTCGTGTTGGGATTATTTTGATTCCAAGCAAAGTTCGGATGATTTCTCCAACCAGGATTGTAAGTTGGAGAGAACGGGCCATTCTTAACCTTATTGAAAGCGTCGAGTTATTCGACCAAACTAGGGCACCGATCGGCTAATTGATTCAGATCGTTACATTTATAACACATGGGTTGGGAAGCTTGGTTCATTTGGTTGGATGAGAAAACATTGTCGAAATTATTGATCATTGCGTCGAATTTAGCTTCCAAAGCCAAAGATGATCCTATCGAGTGTGCACTCGATCATTAGTAAATAGACTTTTCGTTAGAACATTTCCATTGGGATGATTTTTCGACAAATTTTTCGAGAAATTGCCAAGCATCATCGTGATGTTGGGCAAGAAAGTTGCCTTGGCACATCGATTCGAGCATGGTTCGTGAGCTGTTTTCAAGTACATCGTATAAGATTTGGCAAAGGGTTTGTTTTTTGAAATTATGGTGTGGACATTTTATCAAAAGCTCTTTAAATCTTTTAAAATATTTCCAAATGGTTCACTCCTGAATTGATGAAAATTTACGATTTTGTTTCGGATTTTAGTTGTTTTTTCCAAGAGGTAGAACTTTTTTAAGAAAACTTTAAAGAATTCTTCCCACGTTTTAATCGAGTTCGATGGTAAGCTATATAACCATTTTTCAGCGTAATCAGTGAGGGCGAATGGAATTAATCAGAGTTTGATTCCGTTATCACTAAATTGTTGGAGTTTAATGGTTGGTCAAACTTGTTAGAACTTCGTTAAGAAAATGTATGGGTCATCGTGTTCAAAATTGCCAAATTTCAGGAGCGTGGCAATATGGTCTGAATGAATTTTGAAATGGTTACCCGTTGGGGCGGGTAACGTGATATAAGAAAGAATAGATACTCTATCGGGAAAGATTCTGTTTATGAGAGTTCGAGGGGCGTTCTCGTTCGCCATTGCTGGAGGATCATTTGTTCGAGTTAAACGATTCGTAGAAGGATCACGAGGCCAAGTATTTGTTGTTGTGTCACGAGTTCAAGTACTCATGCACAAGAAAAGGTCGAGAAGAGAAAGAAGTGAGAATTGAATTTAAGAGAAAGAAGCAAGGTTTGGAAAATGACGTGAGAAATTATTTTTTTATATATATTTTTTAAAGGGAAAAATATTTACCAAAAAGAATTTATTTTTCAGAAGGAAGATTGATTTTTGTTTTGTTTTGTTTTTTGAATTTTCAAAATTTTCTCTCTTTTTTTGTAAGTTTTTTTTTGAAAAGATTGTATTTTTTTGGATTTCTGTTTTTCTAAAAAAAACTAACTCAAATTTTTTTTCGATTTTGATTGAAAATTTTCAAAGAAAAAGATTTAAAAAGATTTTTTGGATTTTGGATTAAACAAGAACTAAGTTAGGTAAAATGTATAAGTTTTTTAGTTTTGCATTTTGTTGTTTTTTTGTTTTAAATATGCATGAACTAATGCAACTAAATAAATGTAAGGACTTAATTACAAATTTTCAATACTTAGTAGCTCCTAACCCAAAATTGTATAATCACACTTTGTCTTAATTCAACAAAATATTTCTCAATCAGGTAATGGACAGGAGTTATCAGTGCACCACGAATCACAGTAGCAATGCAGCCGAAGGTTTAAGTACCTTCGGAGAAACAATCACTATAATATTTACGAATCACCGTAATATTTATAAATGATTACTGCTCTGTCGTAGCCTAGATACTAAGAAAATAAATTGTTCAAAGTAGACAACTTGTCAAGATACAATTAACCCTTATGTGAGCTCGTGACTCCCTTAAGTCTGAAGTCTAACTGTTATTATTAGTTAAAATTCTATGATGATATGCAATTTGTGGCCAAGGAAGGGGTGATGAAATCCCCCACTTTATGTGAATTTGGGTATTGCCCTTAGAAAGTAAAAATAAGTTGAGATGAATGCAAAGCAGAAATTAAACATGATTTTAACGATGCAACTACGAATGAAATTTGATTTTTTTTAAATGCATGCAACCAACAATGCAAAGCAAAAACAAGTGATAAGAGCATGATACCAGATCATGCAGAATTATTAGCAATTTATTTTAAAGCGGCAAATTTTTATATAAGCAAGCAATTTATTTTGGCAAGCCAAGCGGCAGTTTAAGCATGTTGTCCTTTTCCTTATCTGCTTTGGCAACCTAAAACGGAGTAGACAACGAATATATATTGTTTAAAAGCAAGTGATATATATATATACACACACAGACATATATATATATATATATATATATATCTTTTTTTAAGGCAAAAAGAGAAACCTTAAAAACAATTGAACTCAACCCAAATTTAAAAAATATTTGTAAGAGACTTAAACAAACTAAATAAAAAAAATTAAACAAACTAAACTCAACAAAACAAAATAAAAAAAGAATTTACCTCCGGCCCGATAAGAAGCCCAAGACCCCATCTTCACTGTTTAAAAAATGCAATTCTATCTCTGCTTCAAAATAAAAATTCGACATTCTTTTCTTTTAAACGCGAAATACAAATTAAAAAAACGATTTGGGAATCATGACGTAGAAATCGCTTTGTGGTTTGAAGGTGGAGGAAGTCGCACGGTGGTTGCGAGGTTGCAATCAAGAGGATTAGCTGTGATTCGGGTTTCGTGATCTCGATTGTTCGATGATTAGTCGCAAGTGATTTGGAATTTGGTCGAAGGAAAGAGGATTCGGGGATTTTGATGATGATGCGGTTCGGTGTTCGACGGCGATTTGGGTGTGGGTGATTTGCGAGGGTGAATGCAGTGAAGTTTTGGTTATGGTTGAAGTGTAAGTAGTGATGTAGATGATTGCTGTTCAAGGAGGAGTTGTGTTTTTGTAGGGCAGTGGTTGAGTAGTATCGGTCAGAGGAGGTAGTGAAGTGTGCAGTAATGGATTCTGTCAGAGAAGGAGAGTGGCAGCAGAGGAAATTTGGGTGTTTGTTGAAGTAGGGGTGACAGGCAGATAGGAGGGGAGGAAGTGGTTGATGTATGAAGGGAGGGGATGTTGATGGTGGAGTATGTTACAGCAGGTTGCAAGATGCACTTGTAATGAAGGGTGAAATTTGAAGAAGGGAGGTGGATGTAAGTGTGGTAACAGTTGTTTGAACTGAAGGAAGTTGGTACTGTTGTTGTATGTATGTGAGGAGGTAGCAGTATTGAATGGTAGTTTAGAGGAGGAATTTGGTGAAGTTTATGAAGTTGGAGTGCTGGAGGGAAGGTGGTTGAAGTATATAAGTGTGTAAGTGTAGAAGTGGGTAGTGGCAGGGAAAATGACTTGTAAATGTAATGAAAAAAATGAGATGTAACACAGTGAAATGTAAAGAAGTGGGTAGCTATAGTAGATGGATAGTATTTGTAAAATAGTGAAATGAAAAATTTGTAAAACAATGAAATGCAAAGTTCTTTTTTTATATTTTTTTGAAAAATAGAAATGCAAAAACAACTAGGAAAGCAACAAGCATTCAAACAAAATGCAAACAAAAATTACACACAAACACACAACAATAATTTAAAAAAAAAAATGAAACTCAACACACAAAATGAAAGCACACTAAAATCAAACAAAAATAATTCGAAGAGTAAAACTAAAAATCAAATCTATTCCCCAACAAAGGCGCCAAAAACTTGTTTGACGATGACTAATTTTCTATTGGTTAAAAAATCGCCGAAAAATATTGTAATAAAAATGACCACAAACGCACGGCGTTAGTACTTGGAGAGTGCGGGTCGACCCATAGGGAATTGAATTGATTTTAAATTCTACTAAATTAGATTAACCAAAATTTGCAAGTTTGTTTAAACTAAGAAAATTAGCAAAAGTCAAACTAAGAATTAGCAAAAGTTAAACTAGAATAAAAGTGATTAAAAATATAAGATTAGAAGACAATTTAGAGGCAAATCCATTCTCATATTTTTACATAAATCAACACAAAAATAATCTATGATCTCTCTATTTTGATCTAAGTAGAATTAGTGATGTATAAGTTTGGTCTATTTATGTTATTAACTAACATAACTTAAACCATCAAACTTTATTACAACAACTAAAACCACTTATCAATTGTAATGATAATGAACATGAAGTCAAAGCAAAAACTATTTTAAGTATGATCTATTTACTATTTTGTTTAGTAACATAGATCATCAAATTTTGTTTCTCCATTAATTCAATGACCAAAATCATTTAGTTAGATGATGATGTAAATTGTGTTTAACTTGGATTAAGCATAGCTAATTTGTGATTACAACATAAGCTATCAAATTCCCTTTATAAACTTACATCAAAATCCAACTCTTCATGAAGCACTAAAGAGATCATAAATGACAAAATATGTTGAATTTACATAATTTAAGAGAGCTTCATTACTCCTAAATTGAAGGAGTTTAGCTACTCATTTGTGTTATCATTTCAACACATGTAAATTTCAACATTTAAAAGCAAGCAAAGTAAGTGCAAATTAAAACTAAAAGAGAATTAATCTACTTGCATAAAATAAATCTAAACAACTAACATAATAGGAAAGAGAGCATGTAAATAGAAACGAGCATAAATTAAAATAAAAACAAATAGAAAAAAGAAGAAGAAGAGGCTTAGGAAGCCATTTTATTTCTCATATAATTTGTTGCTACAACTTTCATAATATGATAAGAAGATTATAAAACTCTATTGCATGAACATAAGAGGGTTATTTATACATGCCTAAAACCCTAATCCATATTTTAGGGGACTACCCAAAATGCCTCTTAGGAAGTGTGGCCACCAAGTTATCATTAGCATGTAATTAATCCTCCATTAAATATGCATGTGCTTTTAATCTCCACTAACATGTGCATTAGCTCCAAATTGTAGATCATGGTAAGTGGGTAGGTGGGGCCCTCCATGATTTCATGAATCCTTTTATTTCTTCATCTTCATTTGCCTTCTAACTCTTGTGCATGCATATTCCCATGAAGGTTTCTTCATATTTCCATCCAAATTCCTACAAATTAAAATAAAATGTGCAAATAAATATTCTCAAAATTAATACATGCACAAAACTACCATTTTGCCCCTAAATGAAGATGAATGAGTGATAATTTGATGACCTTTGGATTTTGGTAAAAACATGTAAAAACACTCAATTATGACATTTATTTAAATATAAGTAGGTTAAATATGGAAGTAGAAATATGCACTTTTATGTGCACATCAAATACCTCCACACTTATCTTTTTATTCGTCCTCGAATAAACTAAAACTAAGATAAATCCGTTTTCGTAGGAAACACGATTACATTGAGCGTATGCAACAAGCCATTAAACCTCTAGGTGTCCCTAGTAGGACGAGTGTTGTCTCGAGAGGGTTTTCAGCGGATACTACCCACATAATCCAAATGCAACATGAAAATTTTCCTAAATGCAAGATTTATCTACAAAGAGATGAATGCAATTTTTTAAAAATATTTACAAATAAAGAATTTACTTTTAAATCGACACGAATAAGTTAAATATAAGTTTCGGTCATTATTAAGAAATTTAAGTCATTTTACTCATCAAAAATTTCAACAAAAATTAAGTTATCATCACTATTAGACTCGAGTTTGGCTAGTTGTTTTGGTTGATAACATAGTGCAACTATGAAATGGACCTTAGTTGATTATCAAAGTTTTTCAAAGTGGTATTTTTATTTCTTTTGAATAACAAGTCGAATCAACTAAGTGAAAGTAGTGCTTGGATTTCAATTGCTTGCTCTCTCTATTTTTGAAAAAGTATTAACATTATTATTTTTTACACACCTAACTCAGATAAACTGAGGCCAGATATACCGATCATACATTATCTTTTGGGCTTATGTAAGAAGAGTACAGAGCGTGGCGAGTGTACACATTTGCGTATGAACACATGACTCTAGGTGGTAATTTTTATTAAAAATTTATATACATACACTTAACTCATATAAACCGAGGCTAGATATACCGATCCTGCACTGCCTTTCGGGCTTACGTGAGAAGGGTAAAGAGTATGGCGAGTGTACACGCTTGCGTGTGAACACATGACTCTAGGTGTTTTATTTTCACAAAAACCTTTTTTTATGTTTTTAATATATTTTTTAGAAGAGAGAGTTTTGCAATATTATCTTACCACCATTTAACTTAGAAGATCAAAAATGTTATCGTCTTTACTTTAAATAACCCACTCTTTTAAACAAATATTACAATTAAGATATACTTCGTAGTTAACACCCATGAACCTTCCTATATACTAGTTAAACCATAGTTACTTGTAATCAAACTTTATTTTTATTTTTATCGAGACAAATAAATTTTCAAAAATTTCAATTCAATAACCAAAAATATATACTTATCCCATGGTGTTTCTTCAAAAGTAAAGAAATATGCTAAAAAGAAAATTGGTTTTGGGATTTTTTTAAGTTTTGAGTTTTGGAAAGAAAATTGCCAAAAAAATAAACAATGAAAAATAAAAAATGAAGATGAGACTCCCTCCACACTTAATTTTGACTACGTCCCTAGAGTCTATGCATGATGTAATGAGTGTGACGGGGAAAAATATGTACATATTTACAAAAAAGGGTTAAAATATCTAACTAGACGTAGAATGGCTCATGAAGAATCATGAGCTCCTCCTCCAGATTACTTGGTTTATTTATGTTATTAATTAAGATAACTTAAACCACCAAACTTTAATACAACAACTAAAACCACTTATCAATTATAATGAAAATGAACATGAAGTCAAAGCAAAAACTATTTTAAATATGATCTATTTACTATATTGTTTAGTAAAATAAATTATCAAATTTTGTTTCTCCTTTAATTCCATGACAAAAATCACTTAGTTAGATGATGATGTAAATTGTGTTTATGTTGGATTAAGCATAGCCCATTTGTGATTACAACATAGGCTATGAAAATCCCTTTATAAACATACATCAAAATCCAACTCTTCATGGAGCATTAAAGAGATCATAAATGACAAAATATGTTGAATTTACATAATTTAAGAGAGTTCATTAACCCTAAATTGAAGGGGTTTAGCTACTCATTTGTGTTATCATTTCAACACATGTAAATTTCAACATTTAAAAGCAAGCAAAGTAAGAGCAAATTAAAACTAAAAGAGAATTAATCTACTTGCATAAAATAAATCTAAACTACTAACATAATAGGAAAGAGAGCATGTAAATAGAAACGAGCATAAATTAAAATAAAAGCAAATAGAAAAAAGAAGAAGAAGAGGCTTAGGAAGCCATTTTATTTCTCATATAATTTGTTGCTACAACTTTCATAATATGATAAGAAGATTATAAAACTCTATTGCATGAACATAAGAGGGTTATTTATACATGCCTAAAACCCTAATCCATATTTTAGGGGACTACCCAAAATGCCTCTTAGGAAGTGTGGCCACCAAGTTATCATTAGCATGTAATTAATCCTCCATTAAATATGCATGTGCTTTTAATCTCCACTAACATGTGCATTAGCTCCAAATTGTAGATCATGGTAAGTGGGTAGGTGGGGCCCTCCATGATTTCATGAATCCTTTTATTTCTTCATCTTCATTTGCCTTCTAACTCTTGTGCATGCATATTTCCATGACGGTTTCTTCATATTTCCATCCAAATTCCTACAAATTAAAATAAAATGTGCAAATAAATATTCTCAAAATTAATACATGCACAAAACTACCATTTTGCCCCTAAATGAAGATGAATGAGTGATAATTTGATGACCTTTGGATTTTGGTAAAAACATGTAAAAACACTCAATTATGACATTTATTTAAATATAAGTAGGTTAAATATGGAAGTAGAAATATGCACTTTTATGTGCACATCAAATACCTCCACACTTATCTTTTTATTCGTCCTCGAATAAACTAAAACTAAGATAAATCCGTTTTCGTAGGAAACACGATTACATTGAGCGTATGCAACAAGCCATTAAACCTCTAGGTGTCCCTAGTAGGACGAGTGTTGTCTCGAGAGGGTTTTCAGCGGATACTACCCACATAATCCAAATGCAACATGAAAATTTTCCTAAATGCAAGATTTATCTACAAAGAGATGAATGCAATTTTTTAAAAATATTTACAAATAAAGAATTTAATTTTAAATCGACACGAATAAGTTAAATATAAGTTTCGGTCATTATTAAGAAATTTAAGTCATTTTACTCATCAAAACTTTCAACAAAAATTAAGTTATCATCACTATTAGACTCGAGTTTGGCTAGTTGTTTTGGTTGATAACATAGTGCAACTTTGAAATGGACCTTAGTTGATTATCAAAGTTTTTCAAAGTGGTATTTTTATTTCTTTTGAATAACAAGTCGAATCAACTAAGTGAAAGTAGTGCTTGGATTTCAATTGCTTGCTCTCTCTATTTTTGAAAAAGTATTAACATTATTATTTTTTACACACCTAACTCAGATAAACTGAGGCCAGATATACCGATCATACATTATCTTTTGGGCTTATGTAAGAAGAGTACAGAGCGTGGTGAGTGTACACATTTGCGTATGAACACATGACTCTAGGTGGTAATTTTTATTAAAAATTTATATACATACACTTAACTCATATAAACCGAGGCCAGATATACCGATCCTGCACTGCCTTTCGGGCTTACGTGAGAAGGGTAAAGAGCATGGCGAGTGTACACGCTTGCGTGTGAACACATGACTCTAGGTGTTTTATTTTCACAAAAACCTTTTTTTATGTTTTTTAATATATTTTTTAGAAGAGAGAGTTTTGCAATATTATCTTAGCACCATTTAACTTAGAAGATCAAAAATGTTATCGTCTTTACTTTAAATAACCCACTCTTTTAAACAAATATTACAATTAAGATATACTTCGTAGTTAACACCCATGAACCTTCCTATATACTAGTTAAACCATAGTTACTTGTAATCAAACTTTATTTTTATTTTTATTGAGACAAATAAATTTTCAAAAATTTCAATTCAATAACCAAAAATATATACTTATCCCATGGTGTTTCTTCAAAAGTAAAGAAATATGCTAAAAAGAAATTTGGTTTTGGGATTTTTTTTAAGTTTTGAGTTTTGGAAAGAAAATTGCCAAAAAAATAAACAATGAAAAATAAAAAATGAAGATGAGACTCCCTCCACACTTAATTTTGACTACGTCCCTAGAGTCTATGCATGATGTAATGAGTGTGACGGGGAAAAATATGTACATATTTACAAAAAAGGGTTAAAATATCTAACTAGACGTAGAATGGCTCATGAAGAATCATGAGCTCCTCCTCCAGATTACTTGGTCTATTTATGTTATTAATTAAGATAACTTAAACCACCAAACTTTAATACAACAACTAAAACCACTTATCAATTATAATGAAAATGAACATGAAGTCAAAGCAAAAACTATTTTAAATATGATCTATTTACTATTTTGTTTAGTAACATAAATTATAAAATTTTGTTTCTCCTTTAATTCCATGACAAAAATCACTTAGTTAGATGATGATGTAAATTGTGTTTATGTTGGATTAAGCATAGCCCATTTGTGATTACAACATAGGCTATCAAATTCCCTTTATAAACATACATCAAAATCCAACTCTTCATGGAGCATTAAAGAGATCATAAATGACAAAATATGTTGAATTTACATAATTTAAGAGAGTTCATTAACCCTAAATTGAAGGGGTTTAGCTACTCATTTGTGTTATCATTTCAACACATGTAAATTTCAACATTTAAAAGCAAGCAAAGTAAGAGCAAATTAAAACTAAAAGAGAATTAATCTACTTGCATAAAATAAATCTAAACTACTAACATAATAGGAAAGAGAGCATGTAAATAGAAACGAGCATAAATTAAAATAAAAGCAAATAGAAAAAAGAAGAAGAAGAGGCTTAGGAAGCCATTTTATTTCTCATATAATTTGTTGCTACAACTTTCATAATATGATAAGAAGATTATAAAACTCTATTGCATGAACATAAGAGGGTTATTTATACATGCCTAAAACCCTAATCCATATTTTAGGGGACTATCCAAAATGCCTCTTAGGAAGTGTGGCCACCAAGTTATCATTAGCATGTAATTAATCCTCCATTAAATATGCATGTGCTTTTAATCTCCACTAACATGTGCATTAGCTCCAAATTGTAGATCATGGTAAGTGGGTAGGTGGGGCCCTCCATGATTTCATGAATCCTCTTATTTCTTCATCTTCATTTGCCTTCTAACTCTTGTGCATGCATATTTCCATGAAGGTTTCTTCATATTTCCATCCAAATTCCTACAAATTAAAATAAAGGGCATTTCACCAGAAGGACAAACTTTGCAGTCCAATTAGTTTCTAGGACACACATTCAAAGAAATTACTTTCAAGGCCAAAGTCAGTAGAATAATTACTTTCAAGGATAAAGTCAGCAGTCCAATTACTTTCAAGGACATAATTTCATAGGTTTTTAGGCCCTAGAAACTAATTATTTTACGTTTTGTCCTTGAAAGTAATTATTTCAGTTGTGTGTCCTAGAAACTAATTCCACTTGCTAAAGAGGCCCTTGTGGCTAATTTCCTTTTAAAATAAAATGTGCAAATAATATTCTCAAAATTAATACATGCACAAAACTACCATTTTGCCCCTAAATGAAGATGAATGATTAAAGATTTGATGACATTTGCATTTTGGTAAAAATATGTAAAAATACCCAATTTTGACATTTATTTAAATAAAAGTAGATTAAATATAGAAGTAAAAATATGCGCTTTTACGTGCATATCAGCTTCAAATCTAGATGAGTTAAGCGGGAGCGGTGGACATTGGGGGAGATCGACGTGAATATGGGTAAACTAGAGTTTGGGTTTTCGTGAGTTTTAGGCAATGATGGGTTTAGGTGTTGGTTGCAACGTATTTCTCTCGTGAAGGGGAGTCGAAGATGGCGATTTGGTGGACTTTAATCGTCATGTGGGACTTGCAAGTTTTTCCTAGACAAGGAGGAGCGAAGAGGTCGCGACGGCCGTAGGTGGTTCGAACTCAAAGTGGGTAGGTGGAAATCAAAGCTCGTGCGATGAGAGTGGTTAGCGAAGTCGGATTGCGATTTCATGGTGTATTAGGGGAGTTAGGAGTGTGCATGCATGGTGGCTTTGGGCGTGCATGAACAGGCAAGGGCAGGAGAAGTTTTGAGTTTGGAGAAGAAGGATTTTGTGTGGGGAAATTAACTTAAATAGGTAATTAAGTTGATTAATTATAATACTTAATTTTGAAATCTTATAAAATCAATAACTTTATCATACGGGGTCCAATCAAGACACGATCTTTTGTGTTGCGCTCGTAGGAGCAATATCTATGCGGTAGAATTAATTCAATTATGTTTGGAGCAAGTGGAATTTTGAGCTGGATCGAACTTAAATGCTTAAGAATTAATTGGAATTTTGATGGGTTAACTCATCTCTGGATGAAATCTATATGATATATTGTAGATATAAATTATTGTTTTTGTGTTTGAATGATTTATTGGTTTAGTTTGGTTAAATTTCTACTTTGAAAATAGAATGACATATAAAATGAAATACTAGGAATTTTGTAGAGTAATCTGGATTCTTCACCATTGTCGATTTTAAATTCCATTTACATACTTATGTTATAAACTTCTAAATGTCAAAACTTGGTAGTTGGTCATGTTTGATATGACATTAACATATGTTAAAAATTAAACCTTTTTAGTGATAAAGGTAGTAGTAGTGTTGGTTAAGTGCTATGGTAGATATTGGCCTCATTCTAGCATTTAGAAATACTATTATTTACTATTTGGATTTGAAATTGGTTTTGCTTCAGAGAATGATTTTTTTAAATGTGACTTTTGTTTTTCCATGATATTTTATTTAAAAGTAGTTTTTGTACTTCTCTATTTTACTTCACCCGTTTTAGAAATGTTTTAGAAGTATTTTGGGAAGTATTTATTTTATAGAAAATTCAATATAATAACATATGTTTATTTTAAAGTGAAAGGGAATTTATCTTTTATAATAAAGTGATTATGTTTTATAAGAAGATAGAAATATTTTGGAATAAATATTTGTGAAATGTTTTATATCAAATGTTTTATAAAAAGTTAGATATATAAATGGTATTTTATAAATAAGAAGGAGAATCACAAATGGTGTTTTTATAATAAAAAGAAATTTTCTATAAATAATATTTTATAAAAGGGAAATGATATTGTTTTGATAAATTAGAAAATATATCACATTTTTGAATTTACAATGATATAAGAAATTATGGTTTATGGAAAGTATCCAGTCCCATCTTGAAACTGAAGATTGTAATAAGTATATGAGAAAAGAATTTGGAGATTTATAGAAGGAGTTTTATAAATATTAAAGAGATTTATAAAGGAAGTTTTATTAAAAAAATTGAATTTATAAAAGAAGTTTTGTAAATATAAAAGAGATTTATTAAAAGGACTTTTATAAAGGAATGAGATTTGATTTCCATAAATGATCTTTTTTAATTATGGTGGTCTGGAAAGTATTCTATTAATTCTTAACACCAAATTCCATGGTATGGAAACTCGTTTCTATCTTGAGAAATAAGAATGTGTGTCGAGGCAAGTATAGTTTTCTAACCTGTTT
The DNA here is from genome assembly GCA_030737815.1 of Allium fistulosum. NCBI lineage: Eukaryota > Viridiplantae > Streptophyta > Magnoliopsida > Asparagales > Amaryllidaceae > Allium > Allium fistulosum. The sequence continues at coordinate 1,535,680,961 of CM060902.1, forward strand.
GATTTCATTGTTAATCGAGGGATAATACTATTTCAAATCGAAAAGCCGTGGTAAATATATTTGGTCTAATCTCTATATGATCCATTTACTTACACCAAAAGTGTTTTGGGTTTATTGTTACAAATGTTTTAAATCACATTTGTTTTAACCCAATTAAGTAGGGTTTTGGAAATGAAATCTTTCTTAAGATTTGTGAATATACTTATACGGTTGAGATAAGTATATGGGTACATTTTATAAGTATTGGAAATGTAGCGTTTTGTAAATATATTTATACTGTTGGTATAAGTATATGGAAAAGTTTTCTAAGTATTGAAAGTGAAATGGTTTGGGAATATACTTATACTGTTAGATAAGTATATGAATATTTTCAAGCACTGAAAGGAGTAGAGAGGGTTTGTGAATATATCTTCTGGAAAAGGTATTTTGATACAAATATTTGAAAATTGGTTTTAATTAATGAAAGGATTAATTAAAGAAGCTTAGCGGTTGCTTATGTGCTTAACCATGCTTGGTTAAATCTCTGATCTAATTGTTTGTTTATTTGATAGTAAAATAACTGACTATTAAATCTTGGCCAATTTTGAAACTATCAATTTTGGTTCGGAGAGTCCGAGATCTGATATATTATCCGAAAACCACTTCGAATCGTCATAAGTGTTCGAATTTGAAACATCTTGAACATAATCGATGGCCGAGTTCTTTGAAAAACAAGGACTACTTGCTACTAATCCTATAAATGTAGTGGATGTAGTACCTTCGGTTTATTCAGACCCAGAACAACTTGTATGAATAAATGTTGGCATTGCAATATTTCCTGGAGGGCTGCAGTAGCATTCCAAGTGGGATTTGCTATATAAAAGATAATCATTGCCTCGAGCCTCATAACCTGGTAATAACTAAAATCAAGGGGATGCAATAAGGCTATGTAGGTCGCACCCTTTAGGGTATGGACATCACCTTTCTAGATTACTATTTATGGATTTGGTATGTGCTAAGAGCTCTTGAGGAAAAGGTTGTAAAGCAATTGAGGTGGTGACATATTTGGTATTATCTATGAAGGGGTAGGTCGGTCCTATGTTGGCAGGGGTCGAAAGGTTTTCAACCTCAGTACATTTTCTAGAGATGTACTATGGTAGGTGGTACCATGGTGCATTGTCATCGTATGGAATTCATTCTCCAATAAGTGCCTTATGGACTTAGTTGAGCCAAAATATGTTGGAACATGAGATGCAAGCATTCCAGTTAATTTAAACCCTAGACATTATTATAATACCACTGGATTTTCTATTTGAAATGATTCGGTTATCGTAAGGTAAGAACCTATCTGTGTTTATGTGTTGCGTGATTTTACGAGATACCTTTATTTATGAAAGGTTTTATAACATTAAAAATCTATATGATATGTGTTTCTCAAGCTGATTTACCAGATTGATTCGGGCGTTATTTTCTTATAATGCTCGGATCAAACCGAGTATATTTCCATATTTTGTTATGGATGCTTTGAAACTTCAGGAGATAAGCTGCATCCCTCCAAGACGTATTCATGTATCTTTTATTTCCACTGCATTAGTTGTTTTGTATTTATCAGAATTTGTGAGGAGAGGTTATTGTAATTATCCAGGCCGATGAATGATTAGTTTACTCTGATTGATGTATGTATATTACAATTTTCTTTTGTAAAGATCCGTTGTATATTATATATTACTCATCACGATGTGTGATTCTGTTCTGTCATTTGTTTCTTTCATCCTAACAATCTGGCTTTCCTACACTTGGATGCTCGACATATAAATACCATGGATGTATTAGTGTCGACTTTAGAGCGTCGAAAAGGCAGGTCGTTACAGCATGGTATCAGAGCTTAGGTTGACTGAACTAGGCGTTAGTGAGGTAGACTCGTTAAAGGTAGGGTTATAACACCCTAAAATGAGGTTGTGTGTATATACATACATACATATATATATTTATATGGAAGTATTTGTTAGTGCTATAAATATGTTTTATATTGTGTTGATTTACCTGTTGAGTGGTTTATGAATTCTGGTCGATACGGAAGGTACAACTATATCAATAGGAGTTTCTAAACTCTTGAACAAGGGAAACTTGCACCGTATTGTTTTGGACATTGGTAAATGAAATAATTTTACATAGATTTTATATTTATATATAAAGTAAATTTACCAAAAATTGATATAATTATTTATGATGCATTTATTTGTTAGGAAATGAAAATATTCAGTTATTATCATTTATTGTTTGATTATTTGTGCTTGACTAGTTTATGAGCAATTTTACCCTTTCACTACATGGGTTAGGTAGATAACAATTGTGGGAACGTTGAAACGAACACCTTGTGAATATAGTTTCATAATTTGACAACAAGACATTCGTTGATAATATTGAGTTCAAATTTAATTTTAGTAAAATTTGTTTATTATTATATAAACAACAATATACATTTGTGAAATGATTTTATTTAAGAAAGTGAAATTTTATAAATATGGTTTATGTAAGTATGGTTTACAAATAAAAAGGATTTAGAACTGGGAATTTAAGAACTTTAATCCTAGTGTTTTTGAAACTGATTTTCAAAGTTTTGAAAAAAAAATAACAATTGTATTATTTGAAAGTATTTATTATTAGAAATATTTCGAAAAGGATTTTAAAAAGATAGAAAGCATTGAATTCACTTCTGTCACTGGAAAATAATTCTGGTGATGACTGCAGCATCAACGGCGTTTATTTTGAGTTTCAATGTGGGGAATGCTATCATAGTAATTTGCTATAAAGTGTTTTGGTAAAATAGATTTTGAATTAATCCCAGAAGTATGGATTGATAGAAAAACGAAGATATGTATATTACTATTATTATTTCAAAATGATTTGAAATAAAACCGGTGTTTGGTTCTAAAGTTTTCTTTAAAGGGATTGGATTCATGTATCCTATGCATTAGGGTAGCTTGGTTTGTGCATCTCATTATGATATGTTGTTTTGGTTATTTTCATTTGTTGAAATGAAATAGAACTTTCGACAATTTTAGATAGTTGGAAACTTTCGAATTGCGAGAACTTGAATCTAAGTGTTGGTGGAAATATAAGAAATAATTTTTTGTAACTTATAAATTTGAGGAGATAGTAAGTTAAAATAAGTTTTAAATGTGTTGAACATCTTGGTTAAGTAAAAAAAAGTTGATATTGTATATATACTCTTTGGATGTGGTGGAGTATTATACGAATATAAACTTAAGTTGTCTTTTATGAAATGGTTCGTAGAACATTTTAGTATTAAAGGAAATATACTATAAGTAAAAATGAATGTGATAAAAATGATAAGTAGTTGGTATAGTTAAGAAACCAATGAGATAAATAAGTAAGTTATACGTAGATCATTTTATTCACATAACTGTCTTTGGTCAAGATTCGAGTACAGGATTTCGAGGTGATTTACATCGATCCAAACAAGGATTTTTCACTCGATTCCTAATAGCGAACACTTGATAAGGATTCTTGATATTATTCTAAAGTCTTCTATCATAGTATATGGCTATGTAAGGAGAATGAAGGTTTCTAATCAAGGAACCTGATCGGAGTCCGCACTAGGGAAGTCAAGTGAAAAATACTAGTTTGGAAATGAAATTTGTGTGATCGAGCTAGTGATGGGATTTGATATTGCGTATGGATGATATATGTACATCGTATGAGCTCTAATATGTTGTACTGTTTCATTTGTCATGTTTAACTCTCTTTTGGGATATGTAAGTAAAAATCAGGTACATGGAAGCAAAGGCTAGCATGCTGCTTTTGGTTTCATGAGTAGAGTTTGTTTGCTCGACAAATTTGTACGTGTTTATTACTTAACAGGTGTGTTTGCTATTTTCATACACACTCTATAAAGTATATCATAAGTATATATTGTTGTTGTGTTGTCCCAGATATAGGAGGTTCCAGATATGGGCTTATATTGATATTATGATTTTTTCAGACGTAGCCGCACAAAGGAGGTGCTACTAAAATTTTTCTTAATCTAATTGATTTTAAAAATAATTGATAACTCATTTCAACTGATTAACTTTGAAGGTCCAGGGTGTGAAGACATTTTTATCCCTTTGGGAATATCAGGGACGAAGTTCTTTTAAGTGGAAAGAATGTAATGACCCGGAATTTTTAACATTTCGAATGGGAGTATTTAAATTTATTTAAATATTTAATTTTGATTCGAATATGATAAATAATAAGAAAATCAGTTGTTAATAAACCAACTTGATTTTTATCGACGTATTTTTAAATTAATTTATAGGATTTTTCCATAATTTTTAATTTGGAAAATATTTAAATTGTTGTTTGACGTATTTTTGGCAAACGATGATATTTTTGAAATTTCACTGAATTAGATAACTAGTATATTTTATTGTTGTTTTGAGATCATGTCACGTTATAGTGCACGATCGTATTTAGCTTGCCTCCTACATGTCTTCGGAAGCTTATTCGTCTAAAGGAGAACCTGAAAACCTTAACCCCCAAACTACTCAAAATCAATTGAGCAACCCAGAATTTAAGGGGAAAACATAAACTTCGAGTCAGACAAAAAGCCTGGTATGAATAATAACCTACTATCTCGAGCCACATAGATATCTAGTTAGACCACACCGCTTAGCGGAACGGGTTTTCTCCTCACTAGTATCTTAACTTAATTTATAATAACCATATATTGTGCACCTACATCCATAATGATTAAGACATAACATAATAAAATGTATCATGATGATATGCAAACATGCAACATGATCTGGATTTCCCATCCTCATTTGCCTAACTATCTGTCTCAAATTATAGTTTCTCGGGTCACTATTAACCTATTATTTTTTATGGGCTGACTAATAACCTATTAATTCTTTGTGGAAATTCCATCCACTTTCATAGTTTCCATGGGATCACTATGAACCTATTGGTTCCTACCAATACTATCATCCAATCATAGTTTTCATGAAATCTCTATAAACCTATTGGTATCAACCAACAACTTTCTCCAATCATAGTTTTCATGGGCTTACTATGAACCTATTGGATTCTCCAATAACATCTCTCATGTCATATTTTTCATGAGTTGACTATGAACCTATTGATCTCTTTCAATAACTTATTCCGGACATAGTTTTCATGAGATCACTAAGAACCTATTGGCCCCTACCAATAACAATTTCCATACATAGTTTTTTGGACTTACTAAGAACCTGTCTAAATCAATAATTCTTTGATCAGTCTTTGGGCATCCTATATTCTAGTCTGTCTGACCTCCTGGATGCTATTCTACTCACACAAGAGTTGACTCAATGTATATTCAGTATTGGATCAACTTAGCTCGTTATTCTACGCTTAACACCCCAAAATGCAGTTATAGGTTAATTATGAAGTGAATATGTTTACAAAAGCATACATGGTAACTGATCAAAACATAATAATGTAAGCCTCTATGATTTAATTCCTTGTAATCATTTTTCTAATCAAACATGGTTAATACTCTTAACCCAATTTCTTTAGCAAGGAAAGCTTCTTCAAAAATTCCAAAGTAATATGTCATTTCAAAACTCTTTTATATTGCCATGGGTTTACCTTTAAAAATGAGATGGGGTTTTTTATTTGAAAACTAAGGCTTTCGACCATATCCTTTATATCATTACTGAAAACCTTAGATGTTCTCCTTCGAGACCATCCAACATACCTTTCGAAAACATTGAAACCTTCCTTTCGAAACACTTAAAACTTATCTTTCGCAGGCATTTAGTTCAAGTAGAATTTATGGAAGTATATCTTCGAAACCATTTGAAAGTATCTCTTTTGAAGTCATTGGGTATAACATTAATTATAACTTCTGGGTCAAAGAGAACAAAAGCGAAAGCTTTGCTTTCGAAAGCATTAATTCTAAGAAAATGAATTGGGGAAGAGGATAGCTTCGAAACCATTGCCTCTGAAACCATTGATAAAAGTGGCTAAAAGGAACCTTTTGAAAGCATTGGGAAGGCAACTTTAATATTAATAAAATGAAAGCCTTCCTTTCGAACTCATTGTTATAAAGCCATAAGGAAAAGCGGCCTTTAACCAATTCGAAAGGTACGAAGGCTACAGCTAGGTAATGAATAGATTCAAAATGCGGCAACTCATTCGAAAGCTTCATTAAAAACAAAGTAAGAGGCAACTTTTTCGAAAGCCTCTTTTTGAATAGAGGTAATGATTCAAAAGCTTCAACCCCTTCGAAAGCATCTTTTTCTAAAACAAAAGCAAGCAATGTATTCGAAAGCTTATAAGAATGACTTCAACCCCTTCGAAAGCATGCCTTCGACATAGTCCCTACCACCTTTCTCCAATCCACTACGTATCAATGGCTTGATACCATGTGTATTGGTTCGAATGGGTTCATTAGCGGAAGTATGGTGACAAAAGCTAGCAAATGGAAGTGGCGAAGTGGTAAATAAAAAAAACAGATTTTATGCCTTTCAAAGAAATTTCTTTTCACCTAACTTTCCTAATTTGTCAAAATGTAATTGGTTGTCCATTTCTTTATCAAAATCCTTTTTCTGAAAGGCTGCATAATTCACAATTAACCATTTTAAGCATTTTAAGCAAATAAGCATTCCCCTTGATAAAACATATAAAACATTTATGTCTCTTAACTTAAATAATTTTATAACCATAGTAAAATACATTGGAAAATTTCCCAAAAATCACAATAATACAATTTTAATATGTTTTCCAACATATATAAATTTCAGACCCGAAGTCCTTTATATAATTGCCTTAAATAATTTAAACCCAAAATTATCTATCTCTCCCATTCAAAATTCGTAATAAATTATCCATAACTTGGAATATTATGAAAATTTAAACATGTCTCTAAAATAATGTTTTACATAACATATTCAAACATCATGGCATTTGAAATCAATTTACATGATTTTAACCTTAAAATTGAATTATATCATCCCACAAAATCCTTGTTTAAATTGCAACATGGCATATAAATCAAAGCATATCATCATTCATCCATCCAAACGGTTTTAAATCTTAAACCTAAAATTAAAATGTTTAATAAAACTTGTATGAGATGGTTTAGATCATTATTCACCTTGTTTGGATAAGAAACTTGAGATTTTTTCTTGCTTTTAATCTTCCTAGCTTGAAACTTAGCTTCTAATTGGATTTTGCTCTTCTTCTTCTTAGGGTTATGGTCGGCCTTGTTTTCCTTTTGTTTATGTTTTTGTTTTATGAAATTGTGAATGAGAATGAGGTAAGGGTTTAGGGGTTATGAGGTTATGGTATACGGCTATTCCTATATTACCCTTACCTTATTCTCTTAGGTATTTAACTTATAAACCATTTTTATAAATCCATTTAGTTAAGGCTCGACCCTAATTAGATTTCAAATCTTACTCCCTTATCACTCTAATCTCTACATTATTCTATTTAATTTATCTAATTAATCTCCTGAATAATGTTATTTAAAATTAGGGGTTTTACATTTTCTTTTCCCACTTTTACTTTACTTCTTTCCCTTTTATTTATCCATTTCCAATAAACATAAAGAAATCAAACCCTTCTCCATTTAAATCAAAATCAAATTATTTACTAAATGAAAAATTACAAAACCGGATCCATTGAGTTTGTAGTGATGAGGGCTTTGAATCTTGATGAGTCGAGTAGGTGCGGCGAATGTTGGTGGAGATCAAAGTGAATAGGGGTAAACTAGGGTTATTGTTTTTGTGTGTTTTAGGCGATGATAGTATTCAATGTTGGTTGCAACATATTTCTCTTGCGAAGGGGAGTCGGGACTGACGACTTGGTGGACTCGATCTTCATTTGGGACTTGCAATATTTTCTTGGATAAAGAGGAGTGGGGAGGTCGTGATGTTCGTAGGTGGTTCAAGCTCAAAGTGGGTAGACCTCGTGCGACGAGAGTGTGGTTAGAGAAGTCGGATTGCAATTTCATGGTGTATTGGGGGAATTAGGAGTGTGCGTGCACAGTGGTTTTGGCCGTGCGTGTACAGGCAAAGGAGGGAGAAGTTTTGATTTTAGGGAAGAGGGATTTGCTATGGAGTAATTAACTTAAACAAGTAATTAAGTTGATTAATTATATTATTTAATTCCAAAATCTTATAAAATCAATAACTTTCTCGTACGAGGTCCAATCGAGATGCGGTCTTTTGCGTTTAGCTTATAGAAGCGATATCTATGCATTGGAACAGATTTCATCGAGTTTAAAGCACGTGGAATTTTGAGCTAAAATCGAACGCCGTTCGATTTTAGATCGAACTGAAACGCTTAAGCGTTAACTAGAATTTTGGTGAGTTAACTCATCTCTGGATGAATACTATATGATATACAGTAATATAAAATAATTTTTTGTATTTGAATGATTTGTTGATTTGGTTTGGTTATGCTTTGAAAATCAAATGACATATAAAATTAAATATAGAAAATTTTATTGAGGAATCCGGATTCCTCTACATTGTTGATATTAAATTCCATTTATGCACTTATGTCATAAATCTTTGAAAGTCAAAACTTGGTGGTTGGCCATATTGGATATGAAATTGATATATGTTAAAAGTTGAACCTTTTTAGTGATAAAGGTAGTAGCAACATTGGTTAATTGCTATGGTAGCTATTGGCCTCATTCTAGTATTTGGAAATACTATTATTTACTATTTGGATTAGAAATTGTTTTTGATTCGGAGAATGATTTTTATATGTGACTTTTGGATTTTCTATAATATTTTGTTTAAAAATAGTTTTTGTATTTCTCTATTTTACTTCAACCATTTTTGAAATGTTTTACAAGTATTTTGGGAAGTATTTATTTATAGAAAATTCAATATAATTACAGATGTTTATTTTAAAGAAAAAGGGAATTTATCTTTAATAATAAAATGATTCTGTTTTAAAAGAAGATAGAAATATTTTAGAATAAATATTTGTGAAACATTTTATATCAAATGTTGTATAGAAAGTTATATAAATGGCATTTTATAAATAAGAAGGAGATTTATAAATGGTGTTTTCATAATAAAAAGAATATTTTTATAATATTATTTTATAAAAGGGAAACTATACCATTTTGATAAATTGGAAAATAAATCTCATTTGTGAATTTATAATGATATATGAAATTATTGTCTATGGAAAATATTTAGCCCTATCTTGAAACTGACGATTGTAATAAGCATATGAGAAATGAATTTGGAGATTAACAAAAGGAGTTTTATAAATATAAAAGAGATTTATAAAGGAAGTTTTATAAATAGAAATGAATTTATAAAGGAGGTTTGTAAATATAAAAGAGATTTATCAAAAGGAGTTTTATTAAAAGGAATGAGATTTGATTTCCATAAATGATCTTTTTAAATTATGGTGGTATGGAAAGTATTCTTTTCATACTTAACACCAAATTCCAAGGTATGGAAACTTGTTTCTACCTTGAGAATTAAGAATGTTTGTAGAGGCAATGATAGTTTTCTAACTTGTCTGATTTCCTTATTAATTGAGGGATGGTACTGTATGAAATTGGAAAGTAGTGGTAAGTATAGTTGGTCTAATTTCAATACGATCCATTTACTTACAGAAAAAGTGTTTTGGGTTTATTGTTACCAATGTTTTAATTGACATTTGTTTTAACCCAATTAAGTAGGGTTTTGGAAATGAAATCTTTCTTAAGATTTGTGAATATACTTTTACCATTGAGATATGTATAAGGGTTCATTTTCTAAGTATTGGAAATGTAGTTTTTTTGAATATATTTATACTATTGATATCATTACATGCAAGAGTTTCTAAGTATTGAAAATGAAATGGTTTCTGAATATACTTATACCGTTGAGATAAGTATATGAATATTTTCAACTATTGAAAGGAGTAGAGAGGTTCTGTGAATATATCTTTTGAAAATGGTATTTTGATATAAATATTTGAAAAGCGGTTTTAATTAATGAAAGGATTAATTAAAGAGGCTTAGTGGTTGCTTATGTGCTTAACCATGTTTGGTTAAATCTCTAATTTAATTGTTTGTTTATTCGATAGTTAAATAACAGACTATCAAATCTTGGTCAGTTTTAAAACTATCATTGTCGGTTCGGAGAGTTCAGGATTGGATATATTATTCGAAAACCACTTCGAACTGGCATAAGAATTAAAATTTGAAACATCTTAAAGATAATCGAAGACAAAGTTCTTTGAAGAGCAAGGGCTACTTGCTACTAATCATAAGGGTGTAGTAGAAGTAGTGCCTATAGTTTGTTTAGACTCAGAACCACTTGTATGGATGAATGCTGGCATTGCATTATTGCTTAGAGGGCAGTGTTAGCATTCCAAGTGGGATTTACTACATAAAAGGTAATCGTTGTTTCGAGTTTCACAACCCGGTAATGACTAAAATTAGGGGAGATGCAGCAAGGTTATGTGGATTGCACCCATTGGGTTATGGACATCACCTTTTTAGATTACTATTTATGGATTTGGTATGTGCATGAGAACTCTTGTGGAAAAGATTGCAAAGCAACCGAGGTGATGGCATATTCGGTACTATCCAGGAAGGGGTAGGTCGGTCCTGTGTTGGCAGAGGTCGAAAGGTTTTTAACCTCGGTACATTTCCAAAGGTGTATTGTGGTAGGTGGTACCCCGATGCCTTGTCATTGTATGGAATCCATTCTCTAATAAGTGCCTTACGGACTTAGTTGTGCCCAAATATGTTGGAAAGTAAAATGCAAGCATTCTAGCTATGTTATATATTTTATTTAAACCCTAGACATTATTATAACGTCATTGGATTTTCTATTTGAAATGATTTGGTTTTTATCAGGTAAATACCCGTCCGTGTTTATGTGCAATATGGTCTTACGAGATACCTTTATTTTTGAAAGATTTTATAAAATTAAAAATCCATATGATCTGTACTTCTCACGCTGGTTTACCAGACTGACTAAGGCATTATTTTCTTGTAATGGTCGGGTCAGACTAAGCATATTTCCAAATTTAGTTATGGATGCTTTGGAGCTTCAAAAAAAGAGCTGGATATCCTCAAGATGTATTCGTGTATCTTTTATTTCAGCTACTTTTGTTTTTTTGTGTTTATCAGCATTTGTGAGGACATATGTTATAACTGTCTAGGTTGACGAACGATTTGTTTACTTTGATTGATGTATGCATATTACAGTTTTCTTTTGTAAAGATCTGTTGTATATTATATATTACTCATCATGATATGAGATTCTATTATGTCTTTTCATTCCTTCATCCAAACAATCTGTTTTTTTGACTCTTAGATGCTCAACATGTGAATATCATGGATGTATTAGTATCAACTTTTGTGGGTCAAAAAAGTGGGTCGTTACAAAACGGATTTTTATGAAAACGTTAAATGTTGATGCGGAAGTAGAGACTCATAAGGCTAGGCTAGTTGCGAAAGTATTTCATCAAATTCAAGGTGTTGATTATGCCCAGACATTTGCCCCCGTAGCCATGCTTAAGTTCGTTCGGATTATGCTAGCCATTGTTAATTTTATGACTATGAAATATGAAAAATGGATATAAAGACAGCATTTCTAAATGGTGATTTAGAAAAAACCATCTACATGTCACAGCCCGAGGGTTTTGTAGTCAGTGGGAGTGAGGAAAAGGCTTGTTAGTTGTTAAAGTCCATTTAGTGGCTTAACAAGCTTCAAGAAATTGGAACAAGAGTTTTGATAAGGTAATCAAACAGTTTGGTTTTTATCAAAATGTAGAAGAAGCGTGTGTACACAAAAAACATGGCAATGGTATCAAATTCTTAGTACTATATGCCGACGAACTTCTGTTAATTGGCAATGACGTTTCCTTATTATAATCAGATAAAGCTTGGCTTTCCAAGAACTTCTCCATAAAAGATTGGTAGAAGCAGCCTATATACTAGGTATAAAAATCTATAGGGATAGTTCTAAAAAGTTGCTGAAATTGTGATAATCCCTACACATAGATACCATACTGAAGAGGTTCAATATGGAAGACTCTAAGCATGGAAACATTCCAATGCAGTCTGGAATCATCCTTTCTAAGAGGACGCTCCTTATACCCATGGGGAAAAAGCTCGTATGAAGAGGATCCCCTATGTTTCAGCTATATGATCCATAATGTACGTTATGCTATGTACTAGACAGGATATAGCTTATGCATTAGGATGCGTGACTAATGTTGGAGAAAAATTAGATGACCGTAAAATGTATATTGAAATATTTAATAAATATTTGGGACTTATTCCTCATTTATGGGAATAGAGACTCCTTATGAAGGGGGTATATGGATTCAAGCTTTCAGAGTGACACCGGTGATAGTAAATTGATGTCTAGTTATGACTTTACACTTAACAGTGGAGCGGTCAGTTGGAAAAGTTGCAAATAAGAGATAGTAGCTTATTCGAAGATGGAGGCTGAGTATATCGCCTTCAATGAAGCAAAAAAGAGGTAGTATGGATGTGCCTATTTTTTGTGAGCTCGAAGTGATTCCTGATACCGAGAATCCTACGGCATTGTTCTGTGATAACAATGCGACGATTCAGATCATAAAAGAGCCATAGTGTATAAGAGGTCATGACATATTCTTTGGATGTTCCACCTCATTAGTGATTTGTTGAGAAGAAAGAGGACATGATACAAAGGTTAGATACCATGGATAACATAGCAGATCCATTCACTAACGGTCTAGCTCGGTCGTCTCTCGAGAAGCTAATAGAAGGGATGGGATTGAGATTCCATAATTGGCCTCAAGTGCAAGTGGGAGACTGACAGAGTTAGGGTTATTCCCCAGGGGCAATTCTATAATTTATTGGAAATTAAATAACTCTATGATCAATTCTCGTTCATAATAAAGGTGTTTTCTTTCTTTTATATATTTGCTATAATATGTTATAAATAATTAAATGTGTAGTTAAAATATATTTAATAGAAAATCTATAAATTGTATGTTTGTGATAGTAACTACAAATAGTTGTAATAATGAATATTGTATCGCAATTTATAATAAGCACATCATTTCAAAACTTCCCAGTCAAGATATATCAATACTAGATATCGATGCATCTATTGAGACTACAGTACGTAATGTTCTCCAAATAATAGGCAGTGTATTATTCATGACTGTTGGGGGCACTAAGGGCTTACGTACTGATAGTTATCGGATAACTATGGAATGACTCACTTGATAGTTTTTTATTAGTTAATATAACTAAGGTCAAACAGAAAATATCGATGTGACTAAATTACACATTTCTCTTGACTTGAGAATACCGTCGAACTTTAATATGAAATGTAATGCCCCACCTCTATACTCATACTACCAAAGAGAATTACTTGGTAATCATATCTGGTAATACGGAGAATGAGCGTTGTAAGGAGCGACCACACATTAATATTTCCTTAGGTTAACACCGGTATGTACTAAAATCTCATATAACACATCCATATGTATCTGGTATTGGCACAAAACAATAAACATGTGGTTTACGTACCTATATAGAACAATATACCACATATAAAAACGAACATGGAGTCATGGATCGCGGTAGAAAAATAAAATATGAACATATGATACCAACTATAATGTCTTTCGCATTATGACAATATATATACCAAGTTCAAAATACACAAATCATAACCATTTCATCACATCAACAAATACAAGGAGACAACCAAAGGAAAATATATAGTCATCAACTCAAAACTTGTCATAATAAATATATATATATTTTCTCCTCTAAAGCATAATCATCCAAAATGGCTAATGTTACTGTACCTAAAAAGTCTCAAACTAAACCCGAATATTATATAAATATAAATCATAAATAGGTCAGACTATATCTAAATCCCAATGTGAGTACATAAGATTAAGCATGGTAAATGAAAAACATAGCGTATCCATAACTCAACGTAATATCAAATATAAAATCATAATAATATATCATGCCACATATCTAAAATATCACCCATGAGATACATATAGCTAAGTACAAATCACGACATCTATAAATCGGGTGATAACAATCAAACTCATTGAAATAACAAAATAATATGGACAAGCATACAAGAGTCCATAAAAATTACTAATAAAGGAATAATTCACAAATCATACCAAATACAAAAGTCGATAACCAAAATATCAATCTTGGCTTATAGTCCAAACAGAAGTGAGGACTTCCGACTGTTAAGAACTAGAAGATGAACCAAGGGATGCAAAATCCCAAATAAATAATCAAATCTCGACTTACAGCCCTAATGAAAGTAATAACTTCCGACTGCTAAGCGAAAAAAATATAAATCAGGAAATATGGAACCCAAATAGAACGAAATCCAAACCAAATACAAAAATCAATATCAAAGACTACTATCTAGACTTACAGTCTTGATGGAAGTAAAATTCTCCGACCGTTAGTCCTATGAGATAGCAAGAAGTACAAATCCCAACAAAAGCACAACCCATACAAAATATCAAAAGCAATATACAAATAATTACCTCGACCTACAGCCCTAGCGAAAGTGATAACTTCCTACTACTAGGCCCTTAGAGATATCCAGAAACACAAACTCAAATCAATCTCAAAGTCAACCAAATGTGCAATGTGCAAAATCATATATCTCAACCTCGTCTCTAGAGAGGCGAAACTCTCGACTGAATGGTCCTAGGAGATAGAAACAACAAATCAGACAAAAAGGAGATCTCTCAGCTATATGCTCTTATGAGAGAATGAAAGAGAAGCTCAAAGCAAGTCTCTAATGTCATGGATAGACAACATGCAGCTGTCCTAGGTTAGGGTATCTCAAATGACAAACGGACATGCAACAAGTCTCTAATATCGAACAATCATTGTCTCTAATGAGGCGATAATATTAAGTGTCTCAATCATAATGGATCTACGTAGGTCATTCAGCTGGAAGACTAGTGTACCGTAGCATTGCTCTAGGACTGAAAGATGCTTCGGTGTTTGCTTTATCAATGACTACTTTAGATTCTGGCCAAGCTACTTTGCTACCAACCGCTTCTTCGACATATCTCATATTAGCAGTTGGCTTCCATAAAAATACCTTCACTTTTTTGGGATTGTCTATCAACACTAGCTTGGCGGATGGTCCAAGAGGAATGCCATTAACAAGTTGTTTTGGATCACTATGACATATTCGTCCTTCCGCAACTAATTCTTCACTTCCCAACCAATCAAAAAGCTTGCATTTGTTATCTTCACTTCCACTCTACAAAAAAAACATATTCATACTCATGTATGCCATATCAAGCTCTACTCTATATTTCCAGTCTCATTTGCTAAGGTGCAGCTACCACTAAAACTAGCGAAAAATAAGAAGAAATTAAATTAAAATGTTACCACATTGTCTTCTTTCTCTTGTTCAATCGTGCGTACAACTACTCTATCAACTGGCCATGCTACTATCATGTCCTTAGCTTCTCCAACACGTGTCATAGTAGCTGCATTCCTCCACAAATAAGTATCCGTTATCCTTGGAAATTCTATCAAAATTTTCATCGCATTTGGTCCTAAAGGAATTTGATGTACAAGCTCATTCAAATCACTTGATAAGACTCTTCCTTCAGCAACTATTTCATCACACCCATTACAATCCAATAAATCACATTTTTCATGTATTTTCTCCAAAATACCCTACGATTAATTAAAAACCAAGTAATTATTGAATTATATATAAAAAAACAAAATGTTGCAATGTAATTCAATGTTACCATTTTAGATGTGCCAGCATCAATTCGATTTTCTTTACCCTGGTAAACCAATAAATAAGTTAGCATTTTATCACTAAATTATAATAAAAACCATAATTCGGGGGCAAGCATGCTGCTTGGAGTTAAACACATATCATTGTTTTTTTGTTACTTGACAAAACTGACATGTACTTTGAAATCTCCATATGCTAAATTGTTCTCATTGTTGTTAGCGGTATATATATAAGTATAGATTCAAGTGTATATTTCTTAGTTGAAAAGATAACATGACTTACTGAAAAGATAACTCTCACCAAGTTAAAACAAATAAAAAGATTATACCTGATTCTTCACTAGCATGTGAATCATCTGCTTTAATTCCATAATTGTATTCTGGCATTCAGTTAGTTTCTTATCATTAGCCCTTGATAAAATAAACTTGGTGAGAGTTATTCCTCTTCCCATTGCTCTTAGTCGCCCACGTTTGTCTTGTCCTAGCACTTGTGCAAGAGCATCATTACTTGGTGAGCTAGATTGTGATTCACTTTCACAACTTTTTATCTTCTCCTGTAATACGAGTGTCAATTTATACTAATAGCCTTACTGACATATATAATGACTTCCTTTGTAAAAAGTTTTTTGAGGTTCGATAATGCTTTTTAAAATGCTAATACCCTATATTCTCAGTCAACTAATACTTGGTATTACTATACTAATTATATGTGAGGAATTTCATACCAGTTTATGTACTCTTAAGCAAAAATTGACGTTGCCAAGACAAACCAGTCATAGTGTATCAATTACTATTTTCAACATCTGGTAAACTGTGTCATGATTTGTCAATATCAGTCTACTCAAAAGGGGCTAAGGCTAATCTGGCATCAACTATCTAACCATCTATATTCTCAGAAATAGTAATCACTAGTAATTTGTTTTCTGTTCTGCTTAGTTTTTCTAGACGAACATGAAAACAATTAACTTTTGTTTTAGTCCAAAAAAAGTTTGGTGGGAAATACATGTGAAATAACTACAAAGTTCATTCCTGACATATGCAATTCTATATGGTTTTAATAAGAAAGAAGTTATTTGTAGGCTTTGTTGATTTTCTGTTATGTCTTCCTAGGCATATGATATGTTGATACCTTGCAAGAGTTAGTAATTAGATTGTAAGCCTCCAGTAATTTACAAAAACAACTTATTTAGTTGTTATTCTGTGTGTTTGTCAGGTCTTGTGATGTTATGAATATAAGTTTTTAATATGATTTCACTAAAATATCATAATGCTCAAAAACATGGTATATGTATATTTGCATTTGGGATACATATTTGTTTAGATGTTCTCCAAGTATTAGTTTGGTCGGTTTGCATGAAAAGAGAACCAGCTAGGTGATTTTTCAAAACTAACCAACATACAGTATAACAATTTAACTTCCTACGAACCCCTTAATAGTACATTTTGTGTACATATTTCGTGTAGGTTTTGAAATATTCGTGTAGGTTCCAAAATATTCGTGTAGGTTCCAAAATATATCAATAAGTATCAAAAGGCCTTACAATAACATCTGCAACAATCGTATTCACCGGTTCACCATTTTTTCGAGTGCAAGATTTAATCCAAACTCGAGCTCTAGAGATGGAAAATGGATCTTCACTCTGCTCTTTCTGCATTAAAACGAAGACTAATTTATTAGTGAGATATCTTTAACATTGATAAAAAATGAAAGAACGAAGAAGTCTAAGTCGTATAATTTTGAATCCAAAATAATTTCTCACCATTTCTTCAGTTAATCGAGCCATTCCTTTGCGGCTGCATGTGTGTGGGAATTGCTTTTATCTTATGGCTTTGTATTTCTCACTTTGTGTCTACAATAAAATGTGATTATAGTTAATCAATAATAAGGATCTGATTAATGATTAAATATATTTTTTTACCTTAAAGGCTGGACATGTTTTCAACTTAACAAAATCTCTCCACTCCTTCATACTATCGATGTTGTCTGGTTTTAACTGAAGTATTTCTTCTTTGGTTTTTGCTTTTCCTAACTCCCTAACGAATCTGCTTTTTGAGGCCCTCCAAATAGTTCCCATTTGATGAAATATAGACACGTTTTGCCAGTCTTCGTCTAATTTAAATCTAGCCTAATATCAGTATGAAAAATGAAAGCAAGATTGTAAATATAATAAATTGCTTAAACTGATTATAAAGTGCCTACTGCTGTGATTTATGAAAAATGAAAGCAAGATAGTTATGTACGTACAAATTGCAACTTTTATGGTCACAGCAAAATAATTCAGGTAACACACAAACACATGGACATTAGCAAGACAATACATCGAAACATTAAAAATATTCAGCAAAATAATTTCTTCCTTGTCTATTTTAATTGTTCAAAGTACAAATATTCAGTATTCATGAATTATGATTCATGAATTCAAACTGTTTCGATTTATTTTTCCAACTGAGTTTATAGTCCAAGAAATATAGTAGAACTTGTTACTATTGATAGTATTAGAAGTCATATGGTATTACTCAGATATTATTAACAGTACAGTAACACTAATAAGTCCAGTACATAAGAAGATACACATTCTGGTCATATTACTACAATTTGTATTTGTTGCACTTCTGTCAGCCAATTGTACCATATATGTGGCTTGGTGCTTAGCATATCTAATACATGACTGCACGAAAGCATAATATGCCAGACTACTAGTAAGGTGTTGGTCTTACGTTAAAAATCCAATGGTCCGTAATTATCTGCTAATCATATATTTGCATGTTGTGTTGGTTTAAAATAATAATTTATGAGCCTAAGTTATATTTGCGAATTAAAATTATTCCTTCTTCAATGAGAATATATCTCCAATACTTCCCATTTGACCTCACAGGCTCCACCTTTTCCTAACGCAGGAAATTGATGCAAAATGTAACAAATATTTATGACCTATAAAGTTAACTTATTATTTTGACTCTGATGACAGTATTGAACTTGAAAGCAAGAGTATATTATGGTTTTGAAGATACACTACTGAACTCAACTGCAAGAGTATGCTATGGTCTTGAAAGCTCAAATAAGTGCAAGAGAATTGACGGTTGAAGTTGCAACTACCAAAAGCAGGTATATTTGTGTAAACTTCGTTTGGAACATAAACAATTTTGTTTCTATAGACTATAATACAAATTCAATCTCCCTTATTTTCTAGCCCTTCAATCATCAAACAACCAGCTAATACCACTTTAGAACAACAATAATCCCATGAATTAACAAATGAATTATAATACTATTGATTCTGTTTACTGAGCAACAGAACACAGACGAATGGAAAATGTACAAGAACGGTGACATAAAATCAATTTTGTTTCAGTATTCATGAATGATGACCAAATGAATTTTAGTAAAACTATAAAAGGACTGTAACTTTAGATGTTTCTACCCACATGTTTGCACAAAACTCTAAACTATGGCAGCACGAATCTATTGAATACACCGAGTACTCAATCTACAACATACTAATCAAGTACTCAATCTACAACAGGAAAGAGTGGCACATTCGTGAATCATCTCCTGACTTAATTAATTGTATATATGCTCAAAGCCATCAAAAATTAATAGGATCAGATTAGTCAGACTGGTATTGGTATCATACCTTAATGGATTCCCACAAAACAGTCAAGTGTACAAAAGATCAGTCAAAAAAAACAGTCAAGTGTAAAATAAAATTTAAAAAATCATTGTCTCATACCTTAATGGATTCCCACAAAACAATTTTTCTATCATCATCGAGTAGCCTCCAATCATCAAGTGTAAACGGAACAACCCCTCGGACTAGCGGTCCTAAATAAGAAGATAAACTAACTGATCCAGGTCCTATTGGCTCTGCCGTCGAATTAAATTCTACTTCAACTCTACTCATAGCATCTGAAGGAAGCCTTTTCATTTTTGTTGGACCTCTAGTAGTTCTTTTCCCACTTGGATTTGCATTTTCATGAACCGGTCCATCATCTTCCAATGAAACTTCATAATTTTCACCAGTTTGCATTGCATTGTCTTCAGGTGCTTGCACGTTGTCCTCAAGTGCTTCAGCTATGGTTTCATCTTCCATCACATTCGAATGGCTACGGTCGATAAGCTCTTCCCTGACTATAGACTGATTTAACGCAGCTTTTAGTACCTCAGTTTCTTTTTGTTTGACGTTTCCTCTCTTCCTCTTTGCCATTATTCTACAAATAAAATAAATAAAGAGTTAAGTTGATGTAATAGTATTAGAAGCAACATAATGTATATATAATATTTACAGAGAGTAATATGTCAGCTTTCTGGTGATATTTTGACAATAGAGTTAATGATATTTTGACAAATAAGCAATTTCAGTCGGATGATGTAGTAGGTAATTTGAAGCAACTGCTAACTCTGTGGACGTGAATAGCACAAACACTTGCTATTATGCCTTGCTGAAAAACTTTCTAAGCCATTGAGCCTTGCATAAAAACTAGAATTTATAAATTCTACAGTTTATCCCATCTATAGTGTTGTTTTAGTCATAATGCTTTAAGCTTCCAGTTTAAATTGTACATAGAATAAACTAAATTTGTCCAAATTAATTAAGAAATGGTAAACATGCAGTGCAGTGTGCACTAAAAGATGGAGGAGGTTGTCTGAGCCAAAATTACTGACCTGAATCTGGGTGACTGAAATTGATTTGGAGAGGCTGTTGACAGACAATTTCATATGGATTCAAAGGACGAGGGTCGCACATGCCCAAAACAAACAAGTGTGGAATGTTATACACAAGTCTATGTTTTGACCCTTAAATGCAATGCAGATCAGAGGCTGCTTAGCCTACTTACAATGCAGATATGTTCTTGACATGTAAATACATTGTCTATGTTTGAAAATAGTGCAAAATAAATATGGCAATCCCTATCAGATTGAACTCAATCGATTTATTTCAATCTAGCAAAATTATTCAGAACATAACAAAAGAACTATAGACCCAGTGAGAACTGTTCTGTCTACTTGTGTGTGATTTATCAATAATACAGAACGCATAACACCATATCATCAAATAGTAGACATACAAAACCCAAAAAGCAAGCACATACTAATATAACAGTAGAAAAAGAACTCAAAAAGGATGGGAAACCCATCACTAATCTCATTGCTGTGTGTGCTGGTTTTTTGGGTTTGGAGACATTCAGACTCATCACAATGCACAACAAAGTGTCACTCATTTTCCGGTTTGGGTAAGAAAAGAATCATATGCACACTACTTACGCAATAATAGAATATATACTCATTATCTTGAACCAATAGCAATGAGACTTTTACAGTTTGAACCAACAGCTAATTATTACTGATCCTATAAATGAATTAACAAACCTTGTTTTAACAACTCAAATATGCCTTTGCAGTCCTCTCTAACATAGCTAACATCGTCATTAGAATCATCAACATCCATATCAATTTCTCTGTAATCTTCCCCAACGTAGTTAACTTCATCAACCGATTCATTTGTCTCTAACTCATGAAAGCCTCTTGGTGGTGTCTTCATTACCACATACCAATTAGAGTCATCATTGTCTTTTAAATAAACAACTTGTTTTGCTTGAGATGCAAGAATATATGGATCTTTTGAAAATGAAGCTTGATTTTGATGTAAATTTACAAGAGTGAATCCATCTTCAACCTTTACACCGTTTCCAACATTTGCCCAATGACATTTAAAAATGGAAACATAAAACACATGATAATCTAACAAAAATATATCGGTCAATATCCCATAGTAAGTAACTACGTCAACCACTTGAGATATATCTTTTGCACTAGCTCTACACATGGTAGTGGCATCATAAGTAACCCCACTATTTTGAGTTTCTCTGTCAATGTCTTTTGTGTGAAAACGTTGTCCATTGATGATATATCCTTTATAGGACAAGACGTCATTCTTTGGACCGTATGCAATCCATTTTAACATTTTATCATGATCTTCTCAGCTAATAGGTATCTGTAAAAAATATTTAATATATATGTCACAATGTTTTGAAACCAATGTTAGTTTATTATAAAATTTAACCAACCTTCTTTTTAATCCAATCGGTAAAGTTATCTGTATGTTTTTTTCCAAAGTAAGGTTGCACTTCTTCCTATACGTTTGTCTGAATCTTGCAACTCCTTCAAATGCAAACTGATAAAGAAAAAATTATGTCGACTTATACTTGCAATTAAGTACATCAAAACAATATAGACATACTATAAAATTCACTTACTCTAAAAACGGTTCAACCATTTCCATATTCATTAACACGGCCAAATGAGCATTTTTTCTCATTAGAAGATAATGTAACTGTCTTAGACGCAGAAATTGGACGTCCTTCAAGTATTACAGAATTTTCGTAGTCCTCATTTCGAACACCTTTCTCTTCTATGTGTCCTGTTTTTTTCAAAAAATCACCAAAATATCTCATACATTCTTCAGCAAGATAGGATTCAGCAATACACCCCTCAGGTCGTGCGGGATTTCTTACATAATCTTTAAGTGTTTTCATATATCTTTCAAAAGGATACATCCAACGGAAATGAACCGGCCCACACAACCGTGCTTCTCTTCCAAGATGAATTGTCAAATGTATCATTATATCAAAAAAAGAGGGAGGAAAATATCTTTCAAGTTCATATAATATTATAATAATCTCATCATCAAGTTGCTGCAGATTTTCTCTATCAAGCACGCGCTGACATATTTTATTAAAGAATGAACATAAACAAACTATTGCTTCCCTTGGTTTCCTTGGCAATAGTCCTCTTATTGCAGCTGGCAACAACTGTTGCATTAGAACGTGGTAATCGTGAGATTTTAAACCACTAACATTGTAATCCTCCAATGAAACACAATTTTTCAAATTTGAACAATAACCATCAGGTCCCTTGAAAGCATACAACCTATTGCAGAAGGTTTTTTTCTCATAATTTGATAATGTATATGGAGCCGGCGGAAGATATGTTTTTTTTCCGCGAGGTTGTGCATAAAGTCCATGTCGAATTCCCAAATCCTCTAGATCTTTTCTCGAGTTAATTCCATCTTTTGACATTTTATCATGCAGTATCGTGCCCAAAATGCTTTCACCGACATTTTTCTCTACATGCATCACGTCTAAGTTATGACGTAAGGGAAGCTCCTGAAAAACCAAGAGTGTAATACTTCAACGATAAAATATTTTATTGTTAATCAAGTGTAAAATAATAAAACTTCACACTAACCTCCCAATATGGAAAATCGAAGAATATTGATCTTTTTTTCCATCTTGATAGCTCCATTTTCATAGGATCATTAGCTTCGGTTTCTCTATTATGGCAACTCTTCCTTTTCTTCATTTGTCTCTTTTTATTTTGCTTGCTTTTCTTCCCTTTTTTATTGTTTTTTTCATCTTTAATTTCTTTTCCAAAATTATTTGGAAAGTCTTTTAAAATATTAGAGATGTTCCTTCCAGTTAAAATTCTAGGCCTGCTTCCATTCTCTATAGTATTATCAAACCAAACCTTTTGTTTTCTCATTTGATTAGAAGGATGTAAGAATCTTCTATGACCCATATAAACAGTCTTCTGGCTAAGATTCAACCACCGATGGTGAGTATTCACGCCGCATGATGGACATGCTTTTTTACCCTTTACGCAGCATCCGGCGAGATTTCCATAAGCTGGAAAATCATTTATCGTTCATAACAAAACTGCTTTCAGATTAAAAAATGTTTTAGTAAATGCATCAAAAACTTCAACTCCATTATTCCACAAATGATGCAAATCTTCTACCAATGGCGCCAAATAAGCATCAATATCGTTCCCCGGTTGCTTCGGACCAGGAATTAGCAATGTTAACATAATATTCTCCTTCTTCATACACAATAAAGGCGAGAGATTATATGTTACAAGCATTATTGGCCAACAACTATATTTAGAATTTAACATAGAAAATGGATTAAAACCATCAGTAGCAAGACCAAGTCTGAGATTACGTGGATCCATTGAAAATGATTCCCATTTCTCATCCACTACGTTCCACGTTATAGAATCCACCGGATGGCGCATTTTTCCATCGTTACTTTTGTTATTAAAATGTCATCTTAAATCTTCTGCCATTGTTTGCGATCTAAACATTCTTCTAAATCTTGGAACTATTGGAAAATATCGCAATACTTTTACCGGGATCCCTTGCATAACCTCTCCTGTACGTTGATTAGTCTTCCATCTCGAAAATCCACATTTTGGACAACTATCCAAATCTTTGTACTCTTTTCTAAAATGACAACAATCATTCTCACAAGCATGAATTTTCTCAAAACCCATATCGAAAATTTTAAGAAATTTCTTCACTTCATATATGGTTTTAGGAAGTACATTACCTTTGGTAACAACGACTGTTGCACGATTAGAAGCTTATCAAAACCATTATCAGATAACCCAGTCTCACATTTAAAGTTATATAAGGCAATAATGGCAGATAACTTTGATTGATCTGGACAATCAGGATATAATGGGGTTTCCGCATCTTCTAAATTTTTTAATAAATCATCTTCTCGTCTCTGCACATTATCATCATCGTTATCATTAGTAAAAAAAGAATGATTGATGAAATCTTCATCTTCGTAGTGAATGCCTTTGAATAAGTCATATGCACCATCCAACTTAATTTTTTTCCCTGTGTCTATTTGCTCGCCATGATTGTACCATCTACCACTTTTATATTTAGGATCCATTCCCCTTATAATTAAATGCTCGACAATGGTGACTCCAAATTGGTGAGTGAGGTTTCGACAATCCAAGCAAGGGCATAACATTTTTTCCATATTTCCTAAACTTTTCTTTGCAAAATTCACAAAATTCCAAGCCCCTTGTTCGTACTCACTACTAGTTCTGCAATTGCAAAATTAATAAAAAATAAATATATTTTTTCAAAATCAAAACATATCTTTGCTCGCAGTCACTGGTAGTTTACCTGTGTAGATGCACCCAATCCTTATCCATCTTGAGATGCGATACTACTTAAGCAAGCAAATTTCTAAAACTTAAAACAATATTTAGTTAGTTGTATTTTGCTAGATACAATCATACTAGAAAGATGATTCAATGATATAGCCCTATGTTAATGTGAATGATTCTATACTACAGGCAATGGCAACAAAGTGAAAGGTATTTTACTGTTCAGCTCTTTTGGCAGAAGTATGTGTAATAAAAATGAACTGGCATTGTGGTAACTGGTCATATAACACCTCATATGTATGGACAATCGTGACCCATGCGCATCCAGGTTTCATAAAGTCATTTTGTCAATGTACATGGGCATAAATATGTCTTTTAAATGGTTGCATCAATTTAAATCATAAAATTTTAGCTTATAGTTTTAATACGAGGAGTATTGAACATGAAAATTAAGATTGCCGGCCCAAAGAAGTAAGAAGTGTAATAGTGCGTCTACTTACCAGGTTTTGTAGATAACAACTTATTTGTCCTGCTACATATCATACTAACGGACTGTTATACCAAAGTCAAGCTATTTACTTATACAAATGGATAATAACCGTACGACAAGTTATTATTAAACAACAACTATTACTTTTATGGGTTGTTACAGTATTACGTATCATACAAACAGATTTGTATCGCATCCAGTTGTCAAAATAACGAAATTGGGCTATAAAGAAAATGAGACTCTGTTATAGTATTCCTTTCACTCAAATTGTCAAGCTGCTTCTTTTCTTTATGCTAGGACCAGAAGATGAAGGCCCAAAGACAACCAAATTTTACAGGAACAAGGAACACATGGGATTTACCAATGCTAATGACTGTTGTTCTAAACCAGAAAAATCTTAGGGGAGAACCTGTTAACTTGAAGTATGTCAAATTTCAGAATGTTCGTGGTTTCACAATATTCATTGAAGATAATAAGAATGGTGAAAAAAGTAGGTCGAATTCTCTTTTAGGGATCAACTGTACAGAATACCACAAATATGGAGGACTTAAAGAAAGTTGAAGAGTATTAAACCCTCAAATGAGAACCAATTGGAAAAGCTGGACCTAGATTTTTTTTCTTATATCAGTCAAGAATCTCTACTGCTCTGATTACTCAGAAGTTTCTTATATAACAAAAAGTTTAATGATGCAGTCGCTTTCAATCGTTCTTGAAGGAGGCGCAAAATGGCTGGCAAACAAAGTGAAAGGTATATAACACTTGTTACTAGAATGGGAGTAAATCTGCATCTTTCAGAGACACGCCACTCAAAGACACTCAAGGGCTCATCGGCTTCCAACAAAAATTAGTTTTGTTTTGTTACTCGGCTTTGAATAGATGTGTGCTGTGCATTTATGATAGTTAATTTTGAGCTATATGTATGTGAATTCTGCTTTGTAATGCGTTCTTCTTTGTGCAGTTGTTTGTTGTTTTCCATGTACAAATTAGCAAGAGTTGTTTCATGATTTTATCAGCTTACTATCAGGAAATGAAAGGCGAACTTATGATTGATTATTAGATTGGTTAATCGATTTCCAAAAACTAAAAAAGATAACAATTTAAAATTTAAAAACTTAAATGTCAATTGTTGATATATCAACATCTGGTCAACATATATAACCATGTTGAGAACTTTAATTTAAACATGGTATGTGTAGTAATTCAAATATTGTTGTAGCAATTGTTTTCTTTTCTTACATTTCCAGTTTTGACAATGTACTCAATAGAACATATAGTATAAATGGTTGAGTAGTAAAAATTTTGAAATAATATTTTGATGTAACCAACAACATAAATCAAACTATTAAATTTAATAACTGTTTGTTCTTTTATTAGATTTTTTCTAAGAAAACGAGTTGTTCTTTTACGAGGAAAGAACACTTATGTGATTTTATCCTTTATAAGTCTGGTGAGTAAGTCTTCCTATACACCCTTAAAAAAATTAAAAATAACCCTCCTACAAAACCTAGTAACTACAGTTTATATAAATAAACAAAAAATAATAACACAAATCCTAAATAAACTAGAGACGTAGTAACTAGCAGCAACAACAATCAACAACGACATCATAATCAACATAAGCAGGACCAACATAATAGCTAGCAAAACACAGTACAATGAAAAATAAGAGAAGATTACCTAAACCAAAG
The DNA here is from genome assembly GCA_030737815.1 of Allium fistulosum. Lineage (NCBI taxonomy): Eukaryota > Viridiplantae > Streptophyta > Magnoliopsida > Asparagales > Amaryllidaceae > Allium > Allium fistulosum. The sequence continues at coordinate 1,535,707,858 of CM060902.1, forward strand.
AAGCTAACAAGACCTCGAAAAAATAGCAAGCTAAGCTAGTGGATAACATAAGCAGGACCAACCTAATAGTTTTTAGAACTTATGATTGATTTATGTTGAACCAAGAAATTGACTACTTACTATGTATTGGGTTCTTTCAATAACAAAAACCTTAAATATAAGAAAGATGATTTCTACAGCAAAAACAAAATAGATTATGCTTTCAATAACAAAAACCTTAAATAGATAATAGGAACGAAACAAGGAAGAAAATACTCACTGCGTCTGATGATTCGGAGATTGCAGAGACCGTCGAAGATGCTGGTGTGAATCGGAGAGGTCAAGTTTTGGGAATTTGTGGAGTTTGTGGAGTGAATCGAAATTCGGCGGTTTGGGGGAGATTTTAGTCGAGATTGGGAAAGACGAGGGAAATTTTAGTTTTGGCGGCCTTTGTTTTTATTTTATTCCGCGTTCCTTTTCATTCGCGCACGTCTTTACTGGGTCGGGTAATATAGCGTAATGCGGTGATATATAACAAAATGTTTGTGTTATTGATTTTACTTCATTTACATAGCACAATTTATACATTATTTTATTTTCTTTAATTATTTTATTATAGCACTTTAATATAATGCTATGACACAAAGCTATTTATATCATATTTTCTTGTAGTGTGCATACCTCTTTGTGAAGACACAATGATCGCTTTCCGTCCTTTTGAAATCATGTTCTTCCATGAATGCATCGAACTTCTTGTACCATTGCATTGGTGCTTGCTTAAGCCCGTATAGAATCTTCGTGAGGCGGCACACTAAATTTTCTTTGCCTGGAACTTTGAATCCCTCAGGCTGCTCCATGTAGATCTCTTCCTCTAGGTCACCATGAAGAAATGTTGTCTTGACATCGAGCTGTTCAATCTCTAAATCTTGCACGGCTGCTAGGCCAAGGACAACTGGATGGATGACATATTTACCACAGGAGAGAATATCTCTTCAAAGTCGATACCTTTTTCTTGTCCGAATCCTTTGATCACTAACTGAGCTTTGTAGCGAGGCTTTGAATAGTTCTCTTCGGTCTTGATTCTATACACCCACTTATTCTTCAAAGCTCTTCTCCCTTTTGGCAGCTCCACTAGTTCATATGTGTTATTCTCATGCAAGGATTGCATTTCTTCTTGCATGTCTATTCTCCATTCTTCTTTATGACAATCACTCATTGCTTCTTTATAGCTTTGAGGCTCCCCCTCATCAGTGAGCATAACGTACTCCTCTGTGTTGTATCGGGTGGATGGTCTTCTGCCCCTTGAGGATTGTCTCGGCTATGGTGCATTTGGAGTGCTAGATTGAGGTTCTTCCTGAACTGGTTCATCATGAATTTCATGATCCTCAGCATCACTACTTTCTTGTGTGTTATTATCTTCATGTCGAACTAGAGTAGGTTCGGTGTTCTTACTGCTTCTCAATCTTGGCCTCTCTAAATTCTTGATATCTTCAATTGTTTGATCTTCAAAGAATACAACATCTCTACTACGAACAATCTTCTTGTTAGTTGGATCCTAGAGCCGGTACCCAAATTCATCCTTTGGTGAACGAAGGTAGATACACTCCTTTGTCTTTGCATCAAGCTTAGCTCTCTCATCTTCGGGGATGTGAATAAATGCCATGCACCCGAACACCTTGAGATGATTGTATGAAGCCCTCTTGCCCGCCCAAACTTCCTCTGGGATGGCCCCATCCAAAGGAACTGATGGTGTGAGGTTGACAATGTCAACCATGGTCATTATAGCTTCTCCCCAAAATTATTTGGGTAACTTAGCATGAGAGAGCACACAACGAACTCTTTCTTCAATGGTACGGTTCATTCTCTCAGCTAGCCCATTCAATTGTGGTGTCTTGGGTGGAGTCTTCTCTAGCCTAATGCTATATTTCTTGCAATAGGCTTCAAAAGGACCTCTATACTCACCTCCGTTATCTGATCGTACACACTTGATCTTCCGTCCAGTCTCACGCTCCACTAGAGCATGGAATTTTTTGAAGGCATCAAGCACTTGATCCTTTGATTTTAACAGGTGCAACCACACTTTCCTTGAATGATCATAAATGAAGGTGACAAAATGTAAAGCACCACCAATGGATCTCTCAGACATCGAACACACGTCAGTGTGCATGAGGTCTAGAATATTCTTTCTCCTTGTGGGCTGAGAAGATCTTTGGAAGGCAACTCTGTGTTGTTTTCTAGCTAAACAATGAGCACAAGGATCGAGTGGTTTACCTTGCACGTCAGGGAGGAGTTGTTTCCGAGCAAGTATGTGAAGACCCTTCTCATTGATGTGCCCAAGTCGTTTATGCCATGTGTCCATATCATCAGTGGTGATGTTTACCTCTCCTTTGCAGAGCTTAGCTTGCATTATATATAATGATCCTATCTTCTTTCCTCGAGCCATTATTAAACTTCCTTTGGTGAGCTTCCACTTTCCTTCACCAAAGTAATTCATCAGATCATCATCATCTAGCTTTCCGGCGGAGATAAGATTGAGGCGCATGACCGGGACATGCCTCACATCTTTCAGAACAAGCATGCACCCGGTGATTGTTGTCAGAATGATGTCTCCTATCCCAACGATCTTGCTCCTATCTTGATTTCTCATTTGCACCGTACCAAAGTCACCGCTTTGGTAGGATGAGAAGAAGCTTTTATGTGGAGTAACATGGAAGAAAGCACCAGAATCAACAATCCAAGAACTCTCATCATAAGAAATGTTTAGAATGTCACCTTCACCAATGAGATATAGCAGATCTTCTTTTAATACTATGGCAGTAGTACTCTTCTCTTCTTGCTTCTTCGTTGGGCTTATTTGGTTTGGCTTAACATTACCGGCCTTTTGGTCTTTCTTGAAGGATCGACATTCCATTTTCTTGTGACCCATCCTTCCACAGTAATAGCATGCAATCTTCGAGCGTGACTTGGATCTACCTTGAGATTGATGTGGATCTCAGCTCTTACTACGTCCACGAGTTTCATTCCTACCCTGATTCTCAACAACATTTGCTTCGGGATGGATAGACCCACCTCGTTCCATTCTCCTTGCTTCTTCACCAAGAAGACTGTCACTGACGGTATCCATGGTTAGCTTTCCTTCCGGAGCTGAGTTACTAAGTGTAACTACGAGTGTGTCCCAACTTTTCGGTAAGGAACTAAGGAGTAGAATGGTTTGTAACTCATCATCAATCTTCATATCAATTTTTGTTAGTTGATTTACGAGCCCCTTGAAATTATTCAAGTGCTCAACCATACTATGACCATCCTTATACTCCAACTTCACCAACCGTCGAACTAAATTAGCCTTGTTACGAGGCGTTTTCTTCTGAATCATGGACTCAAGTTTTGTCCATAATTCATGAGCATTTGTATAAGTAGAAACATGCTCAAAGAGAGTTTTGGCAATGTACTTACGGATCATAGCAACAACCTTCCGGTTCAATAGTTCCCACTAAGCATCACTCTTTCCTTCTACCTTGTCTTTGTAGATGATGGGCTCATGCAAATCCTTGCAATACAAGTGGTCCTCCATCATCGGCTTCCAATAGGAGTAGTTGTTGGCTGTGAGCTTGAACATGTCTCCATCATGAGCGGCATTATCCTCCATCTTGAATTTGCACGAGCTTGATTACAGCTACGGATGAACTTGGCTCTGATACCACTGTTGGAAAATCTCGGGTTTTTTCGCTTCGTGAAGTTAAGATAGACACTTTAAGATTGAAAGTAGTAATGGAAGCACAAGAGTTTATAATTCTTCAATATGGAGATTCTTCCACTATACCAAATAATAGTAGGATTACAAGAATATGATTACAAAAGCAACTCACATTCGGTGGCTCACTCAAGCTTGAGGATAGAGACTTCCCAAGCTATCTCTCTTTTTCTTCTCAAAGAGGCTCTTTATAATTCTTGGATATTTCTTTTTTTTTTGATTGATTGATTAAGAATGAAGGCTCCTACCCCTATTTATACTACTCAACCTCCACAATGAATGTTGGAGAATACTTGTATCCAAGGGTGGAGATTGATTCTTTAGAATGCTACACACTCTCTAAGCTTCTACATCCTTCCATATTCTTCCGTAAGGTTCCGGAAAGTTCCGCACATCTCCAGAATATTCCAGAGGGTTGCACACTCTTCCACAAGCTTTTAGAGAGTTCTCCAGAACGTTCTAAAAAATTATATACTTCTCTAAAAAGATGTAAAATTTTCTAGAAACTCTCCAATTAAGAAGGGATCCCAACAAAGCTAAAATGTACTAGTATACACTAATACAGCTAAAATACACAGGAATTCATGGATTACCTTTGTATCTGAATCCATGAATTTATTTTAGAAAAATGACAAGAAAACTCGCTCAATGCTGAGTGTCCTGTCACTTGCTTTACCACCAGCTGATATTTGATACTGGGACCCACACACCACTTATTATTAAAAAAAAATGTTCCAACAAATCACATAATGTCTGGTTTGTCTTTAATCTTTAACCATCTTTGTCTCAAAATTTCGGACTTCACTGTTTGCATGTGATTATACGACTTATCAACTCCAAGCTGAAATCACCTTAAATCACCGAAACTGATTTCTCAACCACTCATTAAACATTTCTAGCTAAGCTCCAAAACATCAAAGCTAATATTTATCTTATCTGCTCTCAAATCATAGAAAGGCTTATACTGAAAAGTTTCAATCCAATTTCACAAACAACACTAAACTAATAAACACATTACAATCAAACTTTATATTATTCCTCCATACAATAAAAAGCACAGAAACAGAAAAGGTAAAAACAATCACATATCAGATAAGCAGCAGCAAATAAGCTCTGGTATTCTTAAAAGCAAGTCTCGAAGACACAGCAGCAGCACAGAGCAGCGCAACTGCAATACAAATATAGCATGCATCAATTACATATAACTAGTATAATAAGCTTTTTTTTTTCCTCACATGTAAAGCAGTATATTATGGACTAAGTAAGCTTACCATCCTTCCCAGAATCCTTCTCCTCTACTCTTTGTCTTTACAGCCACTTTCTGTTCGATATTCATGGGTGCATCTTTAACTGGATATCCTGCTGGAGGTGGTGCTACGTAAGCCTCTTCTGATACTGTACAAAATTCAACATATAACCAGTTTACAAATGAATGAACATATGTACATGCAGGTCTAAGCACGCATATATGGTAACCTAACCTGAAGAAGGAACTTGTTGGTTGACATGATCGTTGTTGTAACCCATCTTTTATGTTGTGTTGAAGTATGTAGTTAGTAAATTTATTTGAAATGAGAGAAAGATTAGATGGAGAGATAGATATGAAAAGAATGGAGTATTTTCCATACATATATAGAGGGGAAGCATGACCAATTAACACGGCTAAAGAAATAGAAAGTCGTATTAAAGTGGGTTGAGGAATTTTCCATGCAAGCGTTTAACGTCGTCTTCATGGTTCAATTGAGACGTCTAGTTTATTACTCTGTCTTTGGATAGAGGTCGTAATTAGTGACTTCTATTCTGTTTTCTTTCAATATGTGTTATAATAGATTGGATTGGAGTTGGTAAACATTAACTAACGCTAATGACAGCAGCTAAAAAATTGTCGTTATGCTCCATCGTGGAAATTGTGAACAATTTTAATTGCTTTCGCTTTCAAAATAATAAAAATATGGGTCTATTATATCATTTCTTGACGTGATAATAATTGATCAAGGTCATGTTGTGGGAAGCATTTGGTGCAAATATATATGCATGAATAAAGAATTTTCAGGAATATTTTGTTTCTGTCATAAGCATGGATCAATTTCAGTAAAATGAGATTTTCTTATGCTTCAGAAGCACGTCCAATTTGTTACTTAGAATATTGATGACGACACATGCAGAATAACATGCAGGCATGCGTTGCTGGAGAGGAGTTATAAACTCAAATGGTGATCATAATCAAGTCGTGTTGGAGTTGTTCAAAATAAGCAAGAAAACAAGGAAAAGAAGGAAGTCAGCAGGTTTGAAATATTGGCAAAGAAAAACGAGTAGGGAAGGAATATAATGCTTTTAGCCATTCTTAAGAAAAGCTAGGAATGCGATTCTTTAATTATATAGATTGAACTTTGAAGTTTGAACGGTTTACTTGATTCTGATTCAAAAGTATTTATGGCGCGTTCTTGCTGATGGTTGGAATTAAACTGTAACTGAAACTTCCTAAATGCAATTTCATAAATTGAAGAAAGCCTTGGGTGAAACAAGCGTGTTTTACCGGTTAGGTCACAACTTTAGCTTATATTCAACTTTTCAAAGTAGTGCAGTGGTTACGACATGCGTCACCTTAAAGATCGAAGGTTCAATTTCCGCCAACCGTACATGTGAATTACCTGAAATATGTGTTGTGGGTTCGTTGCATATTTCTTTGGAGTTTACAAGCGAAATTTGATTCTCTAGGTCTTCAAGAAAAAAAACTCATATTCAACTTTTAATCAAAAAATAAAACAAAAAACCAAAGCATTAAAAAATTACTAACAAATTCCCAGAGATATCTCATGCGGACATTGATATCTCAAGCGGAAGAGTTAACAGATCCACAGATGGTTGCTAATTGGTTGCACGTGGAGGTGGCTGACCGCAAGACCATACCAGATGCAACATCTACAAACAAGAAGCATATTTTAGCACTGAAGCGGTGGAGTCAAAAGACAAAATATTGTCAAAGGAAAATAACTCACCTAATATGGAGAAGGACCACCACTCTCTCGAAGCACAGTCTACTGAACATCAACTTCTACAAAAACATGAGGATCTATGTATATCAGACATTATTCCGAAGATTAGTGGTAAATTCTATTGAAGCAAACTCAAACCTAAGTTCTATCACTTATCTATATGAAAAAAAAGGTGAATGCAACTATACGCGAGCTACTACTAGTCAGATCTATGTATCCTAGATGGTGAACTCGGCAATGAAGTCAACCAACGCCAGTTCTCGCATCGCTCTCCGAGGATGGTAGGTTATATCATATTGGCTCGGTTCGATATTCCATTACAGTAGCCTTCCCAATGTCAGATCGGTACTATACTTATCTCAATGGTTGATCGGTCTACACTTTTATCGGATGAGCCTAGAAGTAGGGTCGCAACTTCCTCGAAGCACTAAACAAGCAATAAGCTAGCTTCTCTAACTTTAGATAGTTCTTTTCTGCTCCATTGAACTGCTTGCTGATGTAATATATGGGCCCTTGAATCCTGGACTACTCACATACCAAAACTGCAATCTGTGTGTGAACAAACACTACGAAGTAGACAAACAAGTTCTCTCCTTCCAAAGGCATCAATAAGACCAGCGGTCTCCCCATGTGGTCAAGCACGGCCTAGAAAGCTTTTTCACAATTCTTTGTACAAACAAACTTCCCTTTCTCTTTCTTGAGAGCAACAAAGAATGGTACACACTTTTCTATCGCCTTTGAGATGAATCGACTCAACACGGCGACCTTCCGTTCAAACTCAGCATCTCCCCCCTTGTTTTTAGGGCTTCAACATCTCTCAATGCTCCGATCTACTTTGAATTAGCTTCTACTCGCCTTGAGTTTATTATGAAGTCTAAAATTTGCCCAACGCGACTAGTAAAGAACATTTCAATGGATTGAGCTTCATTCTGTACTTTCGAAGAACATTAAACATCTCCGAGAGGTCGCTCATGTGAATTATCGATCGTTGTAACTTCACTAGCACATCGTCCACATAGACCTCCATCATTCATCCGATCTGATCCTTGAATGTCTAATTCACCAATCATTGTAGGTAGTTCTAGTGTTCTTCAGACTGAACGGCATCACTCGATAATAATATAGCACCAAATCGGTGATAAAACTAGTGTGCTCTTGACATAAAACATGCATCGCTATCTGATTGTAAACAGAATATGCATTCACGAAGAATAATAGTTCATGTCTAGTAGTTGAGTCCACGAGTTGGTCAACCATCGACAAAGGAAAGCTGTCTTTTAGGCACGCTTTATTAAAGTCTAGATAATCGATGCATGTCCGCCATTTTTCATTAGACATCTTGACCAGCACTAGATTCGATACCCAATCAATGTATATATCATCATGATGTGCACATAAAAGTGCATATTTTTACTCTCATATTTAATCTTCTTTTATTCATATAAATGAGCATAATAGGGTATTTTACATGTTTAAACCAAAATTTAAGTTGTTTTCAAATCATCATTCATTTTCATTTGGGGGCAAAATAGTAATTTTGTGTATGAATTAATTTTGAGAAAATTTATTTGCACATTTTTATTTTTATTTGTAGGAAAAGTGCAAATATGAAGAAGTTTCATGGATGTATGCATGCACATATGTTGAAAGCTAATGAAGAAAGAAAATAAAAGAATTCATGCAACATGGAGGAGCCCACATACTCATTAACTAATGGCCCATAACTAAAATCACATGCACATGCTAATGGAGACTTAAAGGCATTTTAGTGGGGATTAATTAATTCCCTAATGATTACTTGAAGGTTACACTATCTCAAGGGCAATTTTGGTAGTCCCCTAAATGAATTAGGGTTTTAAGCATGTATAAATACCATTTATGTTTCATGTAACCATCTTTTTCTTTTTTATGCAATATTCTAGTCACAAATCAATGATAAATAAAATGTCTTTTTAATGGCTTCTTAGCCTTACTATTTACTTTCATGCATTTCTATTTCATTCTTTCTTTTATGGCTATTTTATTTTATGCTCTCTTATTTACTTTATGCTCCTCTTATTTCATGTAAGTAGCATAGATTTAATTTTTGTAATTAGTTTAGTTTTATTTCATGTAAGGAGTTAGCTCTCTTTTCTTTTAATTAGCTCCCATTTTTCTTGTTTTTTTATGTTAAAATCGTTTTATGTTAAGATGTATTTAAATATGAGTAGTTAAACCCCTTCAATTTAGGAGTAATGAAGCTCTCATAAAACATTTTAACATAATGATTTCATTTGTGATCTCTCTTTCTTGCTTAATGGAAATTATGAATGATTGCGGTTTATGTTTCTTTTTTAGTGAATTTGATAGTCTATATTGACATCTCAAATAGGCTATGCTTAAAACAATATAAATATAAACTATTTGATCATTTTCCTAAATGATTTTGATGATGAAAGTCAAACTAGAATTAAAATTCGATGGTCTATGTTACTAATTCATAGTACATAGATCATGCTTAAAATAGATTTTATTTTTAATTTCATATCATTTTCATGAGAGTTGATAAGTGGGTTTGAATGGTGTGTTAGAGTTTGATGGTTTAAGTTGTGCTAATTAATAGCACAAATAAATCATACTTATAATAAGCACATCTATCATTTCTACTTAATATTTTAATGAGAGATTATAACTGAATTTTGTGTTGATTTATATGAATGATAGGAAGTGGATTTGCTTTTAAATTGTTCTTTAATCACATAGTTTCATTCAGTTTTGCAATAGTTTCATTCCACAATTTTCTAGTTTAAAATAATTACAAAAAATTTGGACTAATTTGATTGAGTAATATTAGAATTTAATTATTTCCTTATGGATCGACCCATACTCGCGTACGTACTATGATTGTACGCCGTGTGCTTACGGTTTTTATAACGATTATATTTTTCGGCGGTTTTCTAATTGATAGAAAATTCATCGTTCAATAAGTTTTTGGCGCCATTGCCGGGGAATTGCAATTTAATTTTAATTCTACTCTTCGAGTTATTTTTGTTTTATTTTATTTTGTGTTCATTTTACATGTTGATTTACAAAAAAAACAAAAACAAAAAATTATTGTTGTGTGTTTGTGTGTTATTTTTATTTTCATTTTGTTTGGGTGCATTTCATTGTTTCTTCTCTTTTGTTTTGTTCACTTGTTGTGGCTTGTGCATTTGTGAATTTTTGGTTTGTGTTCATTTTCATAAAGAACTCTCATTGCCTTTATTTCTATTGTGTTGTGTGCATGTTGTTCCTTTCATTTGTATGCTCTTTGTTGTGTTCATTTTCTTTTGTTACATTCTTGTTTATCAACATTGAAAATCAACACATCCATTTCCATTTTGCATCTCCATTTTCATTTCCATTCTCCGTTAATTCTACATGTCCATTTTCTTTTCATAAAAAAAACAAAAACATCAAAAACAAAACAAAAGCCAACATATTGGCAGATTCATTTTGCATCTTCTACAAAACTGCTTGGCATTACATTTTTACATCTTTGCATATTTGTGCATTTCTCCATTTCATAAAAAATAAATTTCATCACCCATTGCATTTATTTGCAAAATCTATTCATTTGCATACTTGGTTCCATACTCTCTTATCTTCTCTGTGCATTTGTACATATTCTCTGTTACATTTTACCTCTCATATTCTCTATTGTTACAATTGCACATTTCTATCTCCTCCACCTACATCATCTCTTCAATTCCACAACATAGTTTTGCAAAAAAAGTGCACTCTCCAACCAAGTTCTGCAACCATCACTATAGCACACTTCAAATCAGCAAGCCAAGATTCACCACTTCACCACTGCTACCAAGCAAACAGCCTCTTCATCACCTCCCACTGCTTGAAACCATCATCGAAATCCGTTTCCTAATTCCAATAAAAAATCAACAACATCACTGCAATCGCATACTCCTCATCTCCGCAGCCTCCCTCCATCTAAGCCCTAAACAAATTCATCCCCATCACCTGAAACTCAAACTTCACCAAAACTTCAACACTCCATCTCCATCTCCTTATCCCAAACAAACAACCTGCCTTCCTCATCTATGAACCACCCAAACAATGTCATTCCACTGGCTACAACAAACAACCACACTTCAGTCACTGCCTCAACCAACCAAGCAAATTCACTAGCTGCTGCACTTCACTGCCACGGCACACAAAACATCAACAAACAACAATTCAAATCACACTTCAACCTACCACCTATCACTTCAACAACAAATAACAAACAACACTTCTCCAAACTTCAGCCTTCACTTCTTCAACCACAATAATTAGCAACCTACCACTGCTTATCAAATAGAATTACAATAAAAATCACCTCATTATTCCACTACAACACTTCCTTCATCATCACCACCTCACAACCAAATATCCTATACTGACCATCAGCTCCACCAAAACAAACTCCATTGCCAACTTAAATACTTCCCACTGGCCACTTCATGACTTCCAAAGGCTACCACCCAAACATCAAACAGCCTGCATATTACTCCTCTTGAACCACCCTCTCCAAGTTCAACTCCTGATCTTCCTCCTTCACCCACATACTTCTTCTACCACACTTCAAATCTACTCACTAACCCTCTGCTTCCTCCACATCAACACTCTACTATCCAACCACAATCCACACCCACCGCAATTCAAACTTCATCAGAAACCGCCCACTTCTGCCAAATCCTTTATAATCTCCACTGCATCTGCAAATTCGAACAAACGAGCAACCCTCATTGTTTCCACCTCCGGCCTGCAAATCCAAACCAAAATCCCTCTGCAAACATCAATCAAACCATTACCACAAACCAATCACAGCCGCAACCTCACCCAATCGCAGATCACCCAAACCCCAAAACTCACATCCCTCAAACATCAACGTTGCCTAAAAATCCCTAAACCGCAACCACCTGCCTCTTATCCCGCTGCCTCATCCCAATTCAATTTCTCTTCTGATTTCGTTTTTTTGATAAGTCGCATTTTCATCGTATAATTATTTTTTCTTTGATTTGGATTTGTAGTTTTGAACAGAGTGGAACGCGTTTCAGGCATTTAAGCAGGTTGGGCTGACTTTTAAATTATTTTTTTAAGTGTAGATTCAATTATTAGTTAAAAAAATTGCTTTCATTTATTTTTGGAATTGTTTTGCTTTTGAAATCAATTTTAGGAATTTGGTTTGTGGAATTATACTAGTGCTTGTATGTTATTTTGATTTTAACTTTTCTTATGTAAATCTTCTTTTTTCTTCTAAAAAAGGGAACTTTACAAAAAATAATAATAAATAAACAAATAATTTTTTCCCTTTTTAATTTCGTTTGCTTTTGTTTATCTCTACAAAAACAATATATATATATATATCTTGTTCAAAAAAGTTCAGGTTGCGGAAAATCAAAAAGAAGGAATTGCTCGTTTTGCTCTGCTTGCTAAAATAAATTGCTTGCTAAAAAAATCGCCGCCTAAAAAAAAGAATTTGTTAATAATTCTGCATGCTCTGGTATCGTGCTTTTATATCGTATTGTTATTTTCTTTGCATTATTGGTTGCTTGCATTTTAAAAATCCAAAAACAAAATCAAATCTCATTGGTAGTTGCATAGTTAATACACGTTTAATTTCTGTTTTACATTCATTTCATCTTGTTTTCATTTTCTAAGGGCAACACTCAAATCCTCATAAGGTGGGGTATTTCATCATCTCTTCCATGGCCCATAAATTGCATTTCATCGTAGAATTTGAATAATAATAACAGTTAGACGTTGGACTTAAGTGTGACGACCGCCCACGACCCCTGCACTGAACATGGAAATAGTGCGTTGTAAAGTGTGCCAGGCAGCCATGGACGATTGTCAAGGTTAAATTAAAACAGCAGAATCTATCGTATTACTCATAGCGCATGGATAAATACAATAGAGAATATATATAGTGAAGCATCTCAAACTAGAATCTCATCAATTAAGCTTCATAATAGTTGAATACAAACATCTGAATAGTCAATACATCAAGCCTCACTACATATCACTCAGAGAATTATACAAAGCAGCGGAACATCCAATACATATAGTAAGAAAATAATATGCAAGCCTCCAGCTCGTCTTCGTCATCAGCATCGTCGGAAACTAAGAACAGCACCTGTCACCTGCTACCTAGTCTGCCCATCCCAAAACGGATGAACAGCCCAAGGCAATAAGAGTTAAACATAAAGCCTTGAGTCAGACAACAGTCTTAGTGAGCGGTAAATTAACTAACAACATACCAAAAGAGCATAAAGGAAAAAGGAATAGGAATCCAACCCTCCCACTCCACCTCTTTCTACAGTGATAGCCCCCAGACACACTAAGCAGAAGTAAACATAGCAGACATTTAAAGTAAAGCAATTATCACTCGAGTCAAGGTCAACATTTTCCAAGTACAAACCCCCAAGGCCTAAACCAAGATCAGATAAGCACCTAGAAAACATTGCTCTTGAGACCGAATGACGATACAACCAAACATCCATGACTCTGGCTATCACTGTTATCTTTGCTTCGATACCACCGTTAATTGAATGACCGGCACATTCTTTTAGCCGTCCATCAAGGGTTAATGGCAACCCCGGTTCTAGACAGAACTCCGCACGTCGTCGCAGCCCGTGCCTAGGACTATCGAATCTGCCCAGAGTACTCGACTACAATCATAGTCTTTAGGGACTATCGAATCTGCCCAGCGTACTCTTGCTTTGAGTCTGCTAGAACCTTCAATAACGATGAAACCTCAGCCTTCTAGTCATCCTCCTCGACGACTATTTCCATACTAGCTCAAGCGCCTCTCGAGCAAACCATTATCCTCAAACCCGAACCATTTCACCGAGTTATCAACATGCTTGGAATGATCCCGTCTGGATTAAACCAAGGCTATCTCATACCATGCCTCGCTTCATCTCATCATAGCAAAGCCTCATCTCAACATCAACATCATCAAATCTATCCATATGAGCTTCATCATCCGCCACATATGCCACGGGCAGCTTTTCCAATTCAAGAGCCTTTCCCTTAGCTTTTGAATCATCTTCCACCATCTTGTCCAAATCAAATCATCAATCGACTAATTTATAACAATCAATCAAGTCAATCATTAATCCAAGTAATCAAGCATTCAATCATGATCTAATAAACAATTATAACAATAATGGCAATTTTGTAAATAAAGAGTCCAAATCTAACAAGCATGAAACATGAGAAATATCTCTACAACTTGATGAATGAACTTGCATAGATTAACATGTAATAAAATGGGTGTCAAATCATCATGAACAATAGATCTACACTTAAGTTTATGAAAATGCATGGAAATCACTATTTTAACACAAAATCAAGCCATCAATCCGATATACTCCTTTGGATCCGTGTGAGAGATAACCACCACTCACCGAATCACCTAAACACTTCAAAAGCAACACACTTCAGATCTGGACAGCGAAGGATCTAACTCGATTCTCCAAAACACCGCTTCAAACGATGAATCTCTCTTCGATGGATGTAGATCTTCAATCTAAGCTCTTGGATCTTCGATATGATCTTCAATTTGGATGGAAGGAATCACAAGATTAAAGTGGAGAAGAGAAGTGAAGAAGTGTAGAACTCGAGCTCTCAAAATAGCAGCACTTCGTCGCTTCAAAATCCGGATCCCAAAAAGTGAAGTAGAACCGGGTATTTATAGGCTGAAATCCCTAAGTCGTTCGCTCCTTAAGTCGTCCATGACTTATGAAAACTCCACGACTCACGACTTATGAAGACCCACGACCTACGACTTAACCATCCCCTTCGACCCACGACTTAACAACAGTCGCGACCTAACACTTGCGCGACTTAACACATATGCGCGACTTAACGACTCAATACCTTCACGACTTAGCTGGATTACGACTTAACACCTCACGACCTATCTACACCCAGCATACTATCATAGGTCGTCTACGACCTAACTAAACATGCCATAGCGACTCAACGACTCATCATAACTCGTCCACGACTTAAGAAAACCCTACGACTTAACTGTACAACATCCTAAGCCATAACACACGTGCGCGACTTACGACCTAACCTTAGCTCGCTCCTAAGTCGCTCACGACCTATCTCCTTAAGTCGTTAGCTCGCCCCAGTTTCCTAGGTTGCTATCCTTATGTCGTTAACTCTTAAGTCGCCGCTTCCCTTAAGTCGCCAATTCCTTAAGTCGGTCAATACCTTAAGTCGCCAACTACTACCACCAACTTCCTTAGGTCGCCAACTCCCTTAAGTCGCTCCACAACCTATCCTTCTTCACGACCTAAGTCCCAACACGACCTAACTACCACACGACTTAAGCTACCACACGGCTTAACTTCTAGACGACTTAACACACTAACAATCTAATAACAACTGTTTTACAAACATTCGATCCGTAAAAATACGGGTCATTACATTCTCTCCCCCTTAGGAATTTCGCCCCCGAAATTCCAAACAAACAAGAGCAATCAAAAACTATTCTACATGCCTACCATCCATAGCAATCAACAAACCATGCGTCCAATTCTAGCCTAGCATGCAGAATTATAAAACTAGAACAAGTTACAAGTCGTGAGATGACACGACACCTTATGGCCATACCTCGAAGAGTTCAGGATGAGCTGCCTTCATCCTCTCTTCCACCTCCCATGTACAGTCGTTAACATCATCACTCCATTGTATCTTGAGCAACCTAACTACCTTCCTCCTAAGCTGTTTCGTGTCAGTTTCTATAACACGAAGCGGCTTACGAGGTCTCTTATCAACTGGGTCCACTTCAAAATCTTCACAGCTATCAGCAGAAACCACTGTATTCGAGTCGTGCACATACTTCCGTAGATACGATATGTGAAAAACATTGTGCACTCCCGACATCTTTTCTGGTAACTCCAATTTATAGGCGAGCTTTCCAATTCGCTCGATGATCGGGAATGGTCCAACAAATCTCGGAGTCAATTTTCCTTTCTTCTCGAATCGAATAACATTCTTCAGTGGAGAAATCTTCACAAATACCATATCACCTACGTCGAACTCCAAATCCTTACGACGCTTATCGGCATAACTTTTCTGACGGTCTTGGGCTGCCTTCATTCGTTGTCGAATGATCTCTATGCAATCCGAAGTCTGTCGAATCATTTCTGGCCCAAGTATCAGCTTTTCTCCTGTTTCTAACCAACATGTCGGAGAGTTACACGGTCTTCCATACAATGCCTCATACGGTGCCATACCAATGCTTGACTGGTAACTGTTATTATACGAAAATTCCACCAAATGAAGGTGATCTTCCCATGATCCTCCGAAATCTAAAACACATGCTCTGAGGAGATCTTCCAAAACTCGGTTGACTCTCTCAGTCTGACCATCTGTTTGGGGGTGATAAGCTGTACTCAAACACAACTCGGTTCCCAAAACTTCCTGGAAGCTCTTCCAAAACCCACTAGTGAACAATGGGTCTCGATCGCTCACTATACTCTTCGGAATACCATGGAATCGAACTATCCACTTAACATACAACTCAGCCAATTTCGATGCAGTCCTAGTTGATCGAACAGGAATGAATCTTGCACTCTTAGTCAGACGATCTACGATGACCCAAATCCCTTCATTTCCCGTTCTTGTTCTAGGTAGCCCATCAATAAAATCCATCGATATTTGCTCCCACTTTCATGTAGGAACTTCTAATGGCTGAAGCAATCCACTGGGCTTCTTTTGCTCAGCTTTTACCAACTGGCAGTTCATGCACTTGGAAATAAAATTTTCAACATCCTTCTTCATACCTTCCCAGTAATAGGTTCTCTTCATATCCCGATACATCTTATTTCCACCTGGATGAATTGTCAACTTCGAGTGATGACTTTCCTTCAGAACTTCATTTCTCAATTCATCTATATCGGGAACAACTAGTCGTCCTTGCTTCCGAAGCCAACCCTCTCGATCGACCTCGAATCCTTTATCCTTTTCTGGATCCAATCCAGATTCCAAATCACGGATAATCTTGACAAGCTTATCGTCTCGCTTTTGGCTCTCGTCAATCCTTTCCACAAGAGTCGGTCTTATAGATAAGTTTGCCAACATCTCGGTTCCAATTCACATCTGGGCCTGAAGTCAAATCCAGCTAAATACTCGAGACTCTTCCATTCTGAAAACATGGCTCCCAATCCTGCATGTCTTCGACTTAACGCATCTGCTACTACGTTACCCTTTCCCGGAGTATAGGCTATACCAAAATCATATGATGCTAAAAACTCTAGCCATCGTTGCTGCCGAAGATTCAAATCCTTTTGGGAGAAAAGATACTTCAACGACTTATGATCTGTAAACAACTCGAATCGAACTCCCAATAGATAATGTCTCCATATCTTTAGAGCAAAAACAATCGCCGCTAACTCCCAATCATGAGTCGGATAATTCCTTTCATGCGGCTTCAGTTGTCGACTTGCATACGCAACAACTCTATTCTTCTGCATCAGCACTGCTCCAAGTCCAGTACCACATGCATCGGTGTAAACCACCATCTCATCATTTCCACTTGGAATAGTCAAAACAGGAGCACTTGTTAGTAACTCTTTTAGGATTCCGAAAGCTTGCTCACACTTAGCATCCCATCTGAATACTTGATTCTTTTTCGTCAATCGTGTCAATGGTGCAGCCACCTTGGAAAAGTCTTTGATAAATCGACGATAGTATCCTGCTAATCTAAGAAAACTTCTCACATCAGATGCATTCTTAGGTCTACCCCAATCCTGGATTGCTGCTATCTTGGCGGGATCAACCGCTATTCCTCTTCCAAAGATAATATGGCCTAAGAACCTCACTTCGCTCTTCCAGAAGTGACACTTCGAAAACTTAGCCTTCAGCTGATGTTTCCGTAAGATTTCCAAAACAATACGCAAGTGCGTCTTGTGCTCTTCTTCAGTTCTGGAATAAATCAAAATATCATCCACGAACACTAGTACGAACTTGTTCAACTGATCTCTGAACACTCTATTCATAATATCCACAAAATATGCTGGTGCATTGGTCAATCCAAACGGCATTACCAGCCACTCAAAGAAACCGGATGGTGTCCTGAAAGCAGTCTTCGGCACACTATCCTTAGCCACTCTTAACTGGTGAAATCCCGTTGCCAAATCCATCTGAGAAAACACCTTAGCTTCGTGAAGCTGATCAAACAAGTCATCTATTCTCGGAAATGGATACTTGTTCTTCTTAGTCACCTTATTTAGCTCACGATAATCCATACACAACCTCAACGATCCATCCGCTTTGGTTACAAACACAACTGGTGCACCCCATTCGGACACACTACGCCGAATGAATCCTTTCCGTAAAAGATCATCAACTTGCACCTTCAACTCTTGTTGTTCCCTAGGCGCCATCCGCCTAAGAGGCATCACAACAGGTCTGGCTCCTTCAACTAGATCGATACGAAACTCAATCTCTCTATGCGGCGGTAACCCTTTGACCTCATCAAAGACATCCTCAAATCCATTAGCGACTGGCACCGATGACAGTCCATCCCGTGGAACAACCAGCGAATACATGAAGCTCATGAAGACGCCTTCCTCATGCTTACATCGTATCACAACCTTTCGCCCCTCCACATTCTCGACTGTCACCTCCAACCTTTCACAATCAACCTTTGCCGCATACTTCCTAAGCCAGTCCATACCCAAAATAATTCCGAACCCCGCAAAGTTCAGAACAAAACAATCACAAACAAAAGAGCAATCATGACTCGATACAATCAGACCATGGCATAGCATACACAGACAGGACGAACCCCCAACTGGATTTGTCACAACCAATGGCCTATCAACAATATCTGGTTCTAAACCCAACCGGCCTACAAGTTCATTACAAACAAAAGAATGCGACGCCCCAGTATCAAATAACACTCTAATTGGAACACCACATATGGAAAGAGTACCTTGAACCACCACACTCTTTCCTTTCTCTTCAGCGGTAGGAGCTTTTGAAGATGATGGAACAGCCCCCAAAGCATAAGCTTGCACAATCTGCTTGTCCTTTCGCGGTTCTGGACAATTCCTCTTAATATGCCCCGGCTTGTCACAATTGTGGCACTTCACCGGCACCTTTGGATTCTTACAATCTCTGGAGAAATGGCCCTTCTGCTGATAATTGTAGCAGGTCACTTCACCCTTCGGCTTCTTCTGGCCATCCTTACCCTTTTGCTGCTGCTGCTTCCTCTTCTTGTTTCCACCCTGCTATGGTTTAGACTCTTCCTTGGTTATAACAACAACAGATCCCTCTTTAGGAAACAGATTCTCGTGCCTGAGAACTTTCTCCACAAGCTTCTCAAATGGATCGTCCAAATGATCCACTAATTGCCTCCTAAGATAATTGTCCAAGCCTGTCACAAACTTCTCGTTCTTCTGATATGAAGATTCAATATACGACCGGGCATACTTGGACAAAGCTTCAAACTCAGAAACATACTCAAGAACTGGTCTTCCACCTTGCTTGAGCTCCGCAAACTTCTTGAACAGAACAGATTTCTGAGCAGTAGAAATGAACTTAGCTTCAAATCTGGCTTGGAATTGCATCCAAGTAATTTCTTCCTCCGGAGTATCAATGGTGATAGAGTTCCACCAATCAGAAGCTCTTCCTTGAAGCTGTCTTGATGCGAGCTTCCTTTTAGTTGCATCTTCGATTCCCAAGTCACCAAAGATCCTTCTACAAGCATCTATCCATCTCTGGACTTCAATAGTTGACTCTGTTCCCAAGAAAACCTTTCCTCCAAGAGCAGTATAATCTTTACACAACTTAGCAAAATCCACCGGTTTTGGAGTTTGAACTTGAACTCCAACATCTACCGATGGCTCAGGAGCTGGCATCCTTCTCATGATCGAAGTCATCATAGCCTCGAACATAGCAGTATAATCAGCAGCCCCCTCAGTAGCACGGCCTTCCCTAGCTGCTGGTCTCCCTCTTCGACTCATTCTTAATATCTATAAAAGAAATGATCAGCACACCTTGAGGAACAACTGCATAAAGGACTCACATACTTCTAAGCTACTATATTATATATAGTAATCATCCATCAAAATACAATTACGTCTCTCATACGTAGTTACGTCAGCGAGCGTTGGCTAAAATCGATTAACCAAAGCTCTGATACCAAATGTGACGACCGCCCACGACCCCTGCACTGAACATGGAAATAGTGCGTTGTAAAGTGTGCCAGGCAGCCATGGACGATTGTCAAGGTTAAATTAAAACAGCAGAATCTATCGTATTACTCACAGCGCATGGATAAAATACAATAGAGAATAAATATAGTGAAGCATCTCAAACTAGAATCTCATCAATTAAGCTTCATAATAGTTGAATACAAACATCTGAATAGTCAATAAATCAAGCCTCACTACATATCACTCAAAGAATTATACAAAGCAGCGGAACATCCAGTACATATAGTAAGAAAATAATATGCAAGCCTCCAGCTCGTCTTCGTCATCAGCATCGTCGGAAACTAAGAACAGCACCTGTCACCTGCTACCTAGTCTGCCCATCCCAAAACGGATGAACAGCCCAAGGCAATAAGAGTTAAACATAAAGCCTTGAGTCAGACAACAGTCTTAGTGAGCGGTAAATTAACTAACAACATACCAAAAGAGCATAAAGGAAAAAGGAATAGGAATCCAACCCTCCCACTCCACCTCTTTCTACAGTGATAGCCCCCAGACACACTAAGCAGAAGTAAACATAGCAGACATTTAAAGTAAAGCAATTATCACTCGAGTCAAGGTCAACATTTTCCAAGTACAAACCCCCAAGGCCTAAACCAAGATCAGATAAGCACCCAGAAAACATTGCTCTTGAGACCGAATGACGATACAACCAAACATCCATGACTCTGGCTATCACTGTTATCTTTGCTTCGATACCACCGTTAATTGAATGACCGGCACATTCTTTTAGCCGTCCATCAAGGGTTAATGGCAACCCCGGTTCTAGACAGAACTCCGCACGTCGTCGCAGCCCGTGCCTAGGACTATCGAATCTGCCCAGAGTACTCGACTACAATCATAGTCTTTAGGGACTATCGAATCTGCCCAGCGTACTCTTGCTTTGAGTCTGCTAGAACCTTCAATAACGATGAAACCTCAGCCTTCTAGTCATCCTCCTCGACGACTATTTCCATACTAGCTCAAGCGCCTCTCGAGCAAACCATTATCCTCAAACCCGAACCATTTCACCGAGTTATCAACATGCTTGGAATGATCCCGTCTGGATTAAACCAAGGCTATCTCATACCATGCCTCGCTTCATCTCATCATAGCAAAGCCTCATCTCAACATCAACATCATCAAATCTATCCATATGAGCTTCATCATCCGCCACATATGCCACGGGCAGCTTTTCCAATTCAAGAGCCTTTCCCTTAGCTTTTGAATCATCTTCCACCATCTTGTCCAAATCAAATCATCAATCGACTAATTTATAACAATCAATCAAGTCAATCATTAATCCAAGTAATCAAGCATTCAATCATGATCTAATAAACAATTATAACAATAATGGCAATTTTGTAAATAAAGAGTCTAAATCTAACAAGCATGAAACATGAGAAATATCTCTACAACTTGATGAATGAACTTGCATAGATTAACATGTAATAAAATGGGTGTCAAATCATCATGAACAATAGATCTACACTTAAGTTTATGAAAATGCATGGAAATCACTATTTAACACAAAATCAAGCCATCAATCCGATATACTCCTTTGGATCCGTGTGAGAGATAACCACCACTCACCGAATCACCTAAACACTTCAAAAGCAACACACTTCAGATCTGGACAGCGAAGGATCTAACTCAATTCTCCAAAACTCCGCTTCAAACGATGAATCTCTTTTCGATGGATGTAGATCTTCAATCTAAGCTCTTGGATCTTCGATATGATCTTCAATTTGGATGGAAGGAATCACAAGATTAAAGTGGAGAAGAGAAGTGAAGAAGTGTAGAACTCGAGCTCTCAAAATAGCAGCACTTCGTCGCTTCAAAATCCGGATCCCAAAAAGTGAAGTAGAACCGGGTATTTATAGGCTGAAATCCCTAAGTCGTTCGCTCCTTAAGTCGTCCACGACTTATGAAAACTCCACGACTCACGACTTATGAAGACCCACGACCTACGACTTAACCATCCCCTTCGACCCACGACTTAACAACAGTCGCGACCTAACACTTGCGCGACTTAACACATATGCGCGACTTAACGACTCCATACCTTCGCGACTTAGTTGGGTTACGACTTAACACCTCACGACCTATCTACACCCAGCATACTATCATAGGCCGTCTACGACCTAACTAAACATGCCATAGCGACTCAACGACTCATCATAACTCGTCCACGACTTAAGAAAACCCTACGACTTAACTGTACAACATCCTAAGCCATAACACACGTGCGCGACTTACGACCTAACCTTAGCTCGCTCCTAAGTCGCTCACGACCTATCTCCTTAAGTCGTTAGCTCGCCCCAGTTTCCTAGGTTGCTATCCTTATGCCGTTAACTCTTAAGTCGCCGCTTCCCTTAAGTCGCCAATTCCT
Organism: Allium fistulosum; assembly: GCA_030737815.1. NCBI lineage: Eukaryota > Viridiplantae > Streptophyta > Magnoliopsida > Asparagales > Amaryllidaceae > Allium > Allium fistulosum. The sequence goes on from CM060902.1 coordinate 1,535,730,211, forward strand.
TAAGTCGGTCAATACCTTAAGTCGCCAACTACTACCACCAACTTCCTTAGGTCGCCAACTCCCTTAAGTCGCTCCACAACCTATCCTTCTTCACGACCTAAGTCCCAACACGACCTAACTACCACACGACTTAAGCTACCACACGGCTTAACTTCTAGACGACTTAACACACTAACAATCTAATAACAACTGTTTTACAAACATTCGATCCGTAAAAATACGGGTCGTTACATTAAGGGCGTCAGAGCTCATCTAGGGCTTAATTGTATCTTGACAAATTGTCTTCTTTTGACAATTTAATTTCTTGGTGTCTAGGCTACGACAGAGCAATAATCATTTATAAATATTACGGTGATTCATAAATATTATAGTGATTGTTTCTGTAAAGGTACTTAAACCTTCGGCTGCATTTCTATGGTGATTCGTTGTGCACCGATAACTCATGTCCATTACTTGGCTTAGAACTATTTTGTTGGATTAAGTCAAATTGTGATTATACAATTTTAGGTTAGGAGCTACTAAGGACAGAAAATTTGCAATTAAGTCCTTGCATTCATTTAGTTGCATTAGTTCATGGATATATATAAAAAAATCCAAAAGTAAAAAAAATCACGTTTTCCTTAACTTAGTTTGTAAATAAAAATCCAAGAGAATAAAATCTTTTCAAATATTTTCCTCTGAAAAAAAAATAAAAAATAAAAAAACAAGCATTTTACTTAAGTTATTTTTTTTAGAAAACTAAAAATCTAAAAAAATCTTTTCAAAAAAAAATATAAAAAAAGAAGAAAAACTTGAAAATGCAAAAAAAAAAAATCAAATCTCCCTTTTGAAAAATAAATTCTTTTTGGGAAATATTTTTTTAAAACCTAGAATTTTTATGTTTTGATTGTGACAACTATATAAGTAAATATTATATGAACTAACCAAACTTGAGGAAAAGATATTGTATTTACTTGAGAAATAGTCTAACAATTTGCAGACCAGTTTCCGGATTGAAGCTTCAGCAAAGTGTTAAGTTTAAGGTCTGAGTTTAGTAGTAAATTCATGTTAAAATCTCTCCAAAGTGGTATATGCATGCACGCACAAAAAAAATTCAAAAAATTGTTCATATGGCAGAAAACATAAAATTCGGCCGACTGAATAGTATGATTCAGTCGACTGGATTCTATGCATGTGCACAGTTTATTTTGAATATTCAAACAGTTGAAGTTGCTATTTCAGCCGGCTGAATTGAGTCATTTTTGAACTGTTTTCCTGATTCGTGCTATTCAAACGGCTGAATCTTCATAACGGCTATATTTTGAAAAGACATTTTAATTCAGCGAATAGACACAACTCTTGATTCAAGAGTTGCTTCCATATCCTTTCATGGCTACCTTTCATAAACGATTGCAACTATTAATCACTATAAATAGCCATGAAATCCATTGTTTTAATCACTAATATTCATTCTAATTCTCATTCTTATATTCTGAACTATCTGGCTATCTAAATATTCAATACTTCGTTTTAATCACTTGTTCATTTAAGCAAACTTCATTAGTGATTTAATAAACTTCCTATCTTCACGAATTACACGATATACCACAAAGGAGAAGACTATAGGATGGGTGTACATTATTGACTTATTAGTTCTATTCAAGAGCATATTCAATCAGAAACAATTTTATTATTTTTATTGGAAGTCTTGTTTGGTTGCTCAGGCGGTTGAAGTCCTATTCTGTTGCTTAGGCGTTTGAAGTCATGTTCGGTTGCTCAGGTGGTGTAACACTTGTTCCTCCGAGTTAAGTGGGGGTTGATAGTTGAATACCAGAAGGAGTCTGGGACTAGACGTAGAACGAGAAGTTCAAACTAGTATAAAAATCTCTAGTGTCTTTAGTATTTTACTTTTATATTTTTATTCCGCACAAGTAGATAGTTTAGTTAATATCCATATTGCACGATCCTTAGTCACTCCCATATTTTTCCTTTAAAAAAAATTATATGTATAAAAAAAAGACAAATTTTCTCTTCATTTCATTTTCCAAACCTTATTTCATTTGTTTAACCTTGATTTTCACGTCTTTCTCTCCTTGATCTTTTCCCTTGTACATAAGTACTTGGACTCATGACACAACAACGAATCGTTTAACCCGAACAAACAATTCTTCAACGATGGCGAATGAAAACGCTCCGTGAACTCTCATGGACAAAATCTTTCCCAGTAGAGTTTCTATTCCTTCTTGTAACACATTACCCGCCCCAATGGGTAATCACTTCGAAATTCATTCAAATCGCATTGCCAAGTTCCCGAAATTTGGCAATTTTGAACATGATGACCCATACATTTTCTTAAAAAAATTGAACAAGTATGTGAAACCATTAAACTCCAAAAATTATGTGATGATGGAATCAAACTTCGGTTAATTCGATTCGCCCTTACCGATTATGCTGAAAAATGGTCGTACAACTTAACTTCGAACTGGATCAAAACTTGGGACGAATTCGTTAAAGTTTTCTTTAAAAAATTATACTCCTTGGAAAAAATAACCAAAATACGAAACGAAATTGTCAATTTTCATCAATTCAGGGGTGAATCTTTCGAAAAATACTTTGAAAGATTCAAAGAGCTTTGGATAAAATGTCCATACCATAATTTTGAAAAATGGACTGTTTGCCAAATCTTATACGATGGACTTGAAAATAGTTCACGAACCATGCTTGAATCGATGTGCCAAGTCAATTTTCTCGCCCAACATCACGACGATGCTTGGCTTTGGTAGCGAAAATCGAACCAATGATCAATAAATTCGACAACCTTTTCTCATCCAACCAAATGAACCAAGCTTCCCAACCAATGTGTTATAAATGCAACGATCTGAATCACATAGCCGATCAGTGTCCTAATTCGATAGAACAACTCAATGCTTTTAACAAAGTTAAGAATGACTCATTTCCTCCAATGTACAATCATAGTTAGAGATATCATCCTAATTTTGCATGGAACCAAAATAATTCTAACGCGAATTTGGTTCGCCCCAATTTTCAAGCATTTTTGAATAATGCTACAAATCCTCCCTTTCATCCCAACCACTTTCAACAAAATTTTGCGGGTCCATCTCAAAATCAACCGCAACAATCTTTTGCTCCCCAAGACGATAAATGATTGTCTTCACTTAAGAAAAGTCTTGAAACTTTGGCTAAAGCAACCACTCAAAACCTTCAATCAAATAGCAATTTCAAAAATTTGTTAACCTCGTACATGCAGAATACAAGTCAATCGATTGCTAAACTTGAAATGCAAAAGAGTCAATTAGCCACTTCTGTAAGTGAACGTGAACGAGGCACGTTTCCAAATCAGCCAGTTCCGAATCCCAGAAATCAAAAAACAAATTCGAATCAAGCCCATGTTGTTCAAGATAGCAATGTGAACCAAATGAATGCTATCACGACTTTGCATTCCGGTAAACAAATCGATAACCAAGTGGTCATTCCAAACGATTTACTAAAAGCTCCTCTTAACACTTCGAAAGCAACAACGGATCCTGAACAAAACATCGAGCCAAATATCGAATCAAATTCCAATCCAAATTCTTCTTTTACTCAAGTAGACCGACCTATTGAGTATCGAATTCCATTTCCACATTGCCTTCGACCGAAGAAACACTCCGATCAAATGGAAATGATGTTGGAAATTTTCAAACAAGTCAAAGTGAACATTCCTCTTCTTGATATCGTTCAACAAGTCCCAACTTATGCAAAGTTTTTAAAGGACTTGTGTACTCAAAAATGACATACTCATGTACCCAAGAAAGTTTTCTTAGCTGCTGGTCTTAGCGAAGTTTTGTCTCAATCAATCCCCATAAAATACAAAGATCCTGGATGTCCGATGATCTCGTGCACGATAGGGGACAAGATGATTAATAAGTGCTTACTAGACTTGGGTGCGAGTATCAATTTGATTCCTTATTCAGTTTACCAGTAACTTGACTTGGGTGAACTAAAATTGACAAAAGCAACTCTTCAATTTGTTGATCGTTTGATGAAGAAACTGTGGGAGAAATCAAGGATGTACTCATCAAAATTGGTCAATTCATATTCCCCGTCGATTCCATCGTTTTAGAGACAAAACCTATGAACAATCCGATGAGCCAAATTCCATTGATTTTAGGACGACCCTTCTTGGACACTTCAAATGCCCTAATCAATTATTGAAATGGTTTAATGAAAATTTCTTTTGGAAACATGACTTTGGATCTTAACATCTTCAATCTCGAAAATCAATCGAATGAACCACGTGACAAAGCGTTGGAAGTTAGCTCCATTCAAGAATTTTTTTATAATGAAACAGTTGACCTAAACCATGAACGTGAGACTGAATACGGACAACTGTTTCGAGACGAGCCTAATGAAATTGAAAATGCGCTTCCATTTGAACCCCTCACTATTGAGTCAGAACTTCAACCTAATTCTTTGACTGAGCGACCCCCTAGGTTGGAACTCAAACCTCTTCCTGATCACCTTAAGTACGCATACTTTGGTGACAAGAAACGTTTCCTGTCATTATTTCTTCAAATCTCTCTCTTGATCAAGAAGCTTCCCTTCTTTCAATTCTATCAAAAAATAAAGAGGCAATTGGATGGCCAATTACCGATATAAAGGGAATTAGTCCCACTCTTGTTCAACATCGCATCCACTTACTTGACGATGTCAAGCCTGTTCGTGACGCGCACTAAGGCTTAACCCAAAAATGAAGGATGCGGTTCGAGACGAAATTCTTAAGCTCCTCGATAATGGAATCATATACCCCATTTCTGATAGTTCATGGGTTGGCCTAATTCATGTCGTGCCTAAAAATTCAAGACTTACCGTTATCACGAACGACACTAACGAACTCATTTTAACTCATACTCAAATAGGTTGGCGTGTTTGCATTGATTATTAAAAATTAAATGCTGAAACATGTAAAGATACTTCCCTCTTCCTTTCATTGATAAAATGGTTGAACGTTTAGCCGGCCACGAATTCTATTGCTTTCTTAATGGTTATTCCTGTTATAACCAAATTTCAGTCGCTCCTGAAGATCAAGAGAAAACGACTTCCACATATCCCTTTGGCACTTTTGCGTATCGACGTATGCCATTTGGCCTTTGCAACGCTCCTGCTACTTTTCAAAGATGCATGGTCAGCATCTTTTCCGACATGATCGAACACTTTCTGGAAGTGTTTATGGACGTTTTTTCCATCTTTGAAAACACTTTTTCCGCGTGCTTACACCATCTTGAGTTGGTTCTAAATCGATGCAAGGACAAACATGTAACGTTAAACTGGAAAAGATGTCATTTCATGATCAAACATGGCATTTTCTTGGACATGTCATTTCAAACAAAGGCATTGAGGTAGATAAAGCAAAAGTTGACGTAATAGAGAATCTACGCATTCCCAAATCTGTCAAGGACATATGTTCATTCCTTGGGCATGTTGATTTCTATCAAAGCTTTGTGAAGGACTTTAGTAAAATTACACGACCTCTAACGACTCTTCTTGAAAAAGACATTTCTTTTGGCTTTAATTCTGACTGTTTTTCTACTTTCGAACATCTCAAAAATGAACTCATTTCCACTCCCATCATTTGTTCACCCAATTGGGAGCTGCCTTTCGAAATAATATGTGATGCCTCTAACTTTGCGATTGGTGCTGTCTTAGGACAACGCATCAACAAAATTCTTCACGTCATCTACTACGCTAGTATTACTCCAAACGATGCTCAACTCAATTACACAATCACCAAAAAAGAACTTCTGGTGGTAGTTTTTGCGCTCCAAAAGTTCCAACCATATTTGACTGGCTCACACATTATGGTTTACACTGACTACTTCGCTCTTAGGTACCTTTTTGCTAAAAATGATGGTAAGTCTCTGATGTGCACGTAAATGTGCATATTTTTTCCACCATATTTAATCTATTTAAATTAAATAAATGATCATATCGGGTATTTTAACTTGTTTAAACCAAAATTCAAATTATTTCAAATTGTCACATATTCATCTTCGTACAAGGGCAAAATGGTCATTTTTGTACATATATTAATTTTCTAAAATTTAATTAAAATTTTCTATATTATTTTGTAGGAATTTAAATTCATATACAAGTGGTTTCATGATCACATATGCATGCACAAGAGTGAAGAGAACAAATGAAGATGGAAATAATTCAAAGTGAAGATCATGGAGGACCCCACCTACCCACCTTCCTTCATGTACAAATTAGAAGCTAATCCACATGCTAATGGCCATCAAATCTTCGTGCACACTTAAATGGATGATTATGGGAGGCTAATGATTACTTGGCCACCACACTACCTCAAGGGCAATTTGGGCATTACTCAAAAGTATGAATTAGGGTTTCATACAAGTATAAAGACCCCTTATGTTTCATGTAACCCTCTTCTTAGTTTCTCTTAGTTTTAGTTTAGGCTCAAAATAAAAAGAAAGCTCTCTTTCTCTTTTCATGGCTACTTAGCCATTTTTATTTCTTGTAATTTTTCTTTTCTTTCTTATGCAATTCAATATATGTTCTTTACATTACATGCTCTTTTCTTATGTTGTAGTGTATATTTCTTTTCTTTTATGCAAGTAGAATAGTTTTCCTTACATTTTGCTCTCTTTTTCCTCTTGTTAGTTTCATGTTGCTTTCTACATTTGTTCATATGATAACAAATATGAGAGGCTAATCCCTACAATTTAGGGGTAATGAAGCTCTCTAGTATGTAGATGCAACATTTTGATGTTTATGCTCTCTTTTTGTGCTTAATGAATCATTTGAAGTGGTTTAACTAGTTGTTTTTATGTGAATTTGATAGCATATATTGTTGACACCAAATAGGCTATACTTAAACAATCACAAACAATGATTACCTCTTCATCTACATATGATGATGGTAATAAACTGATTGTTGAAATTAAAATTTGATGGCCTATATTTCTAAACAATAGTTAATAGGCCATGCTTAAAATAGATTTTGCTTTCAACTTTGTTGTCATATTTCATGAGAGTTAAATGTGTATTAGTGGTTGTGTTATAGTTTGATGGTTTATATTGTGCTAATTAATAGCACAAATATATCATACTTATGATAAGCACATCAACTAATTACACTAATGACAAGAAAATAGAGATCATAACTTCATTTTGTTGATTTATGTGATCTAGAGAGTGGAAATTGCCTCTAAATTGCCTCTACACTCTCATATTTTTTATCTATTTTCTTTTGCTAGTTTGTTAGTTTTTTCATTTTTCTAGCTTAACAATCTCTCGACTTTGGTATAATTTGATTGAATAGATTTTTAAAATCATCAATTCCCTGCGGATCGACCCGTATTCGCCATGTACTACAAGTGTACGCCGTGCGCTTGCGATTATTTTTATTTCAAAATTCTTTCAGCTATTTTCTAACGCGATAGACATTTAGCCATCCGAACAAGTTTTTGGCGTCGTTGCCGGGGAGTTGCTTTGATTTTAATTTTCTATTCTTCGGATTATTTTTGTGTGATTTTATTGTGTGTTTGTATTTGTTTTGTGTGTTTGTTTGCTTATTAAAAAAATTGTGTTTGTGTGATTTTTGTTTTCAATTTTGATTGTGTGTTTGTTGTTTTCTAGTTTCCTTTGCATTTGCAATTCCATATTTTAGAAAAAAAATACACAATTTTATTTGAAAAATAATTTTTTTTATTCCACTTCATTTTCAGTTACATTTTCCCTTTACAATTTAAAAAAAACAACACTACTACATTGCACTGTCTTCTCTGTTTCTGCTTGCACTTCTTTGTTCTCTGTTTACTACTGCTAACAAACTGCAATTCCCTGTCAAACAAACAGACCACCCATTTCTCCATACTTCCCATACATCATCACAACACAACATCTTCATAAACTCCTCTGACCACCAAACACCCCATCACATCACCGAACTTCCCACTTGACCATCATCTGCACTGCTTCTACAAACTCTTCACTGTCTCGACCCATACCATCTCACTGCTACACAAAACAAACACACTCCATCTCCATCACTTGTCACTAGTAGCCTGCATATAAACTTCACGGGTAGCCTGTGCACAAACAATTCCCGCAACCACTTCAAGCTACCTCTCATCTTACCCATTGCCACAGCATTATCCTTCCACCATCTGTTCACATTATACAAACTTGCTACCCCTTTCTCGACCAATTCCCCGACCACGGCAGCTCCACCATCATTCTAACATACCAAAACCTGTCATCAACCCATTTTCCTCAAACACTTCATTTTCCTCATTTTCAAACTTCACTGCATATATACCATTCACATCCCTTCACCAGTCATAACTGCTGTCCAAACCACCCACTTGCCAGTATATCCCCTACCACATTCAACACTCATCAACCCCCTCGACATCATTACTTGCTTGCCGCACAACACACCATACTTCCACTGCTCATAACAACTGCCTTATAGATACTACACAACCAAACTGCTGCCATTCACCACTCCATTCCCCTACATCCTCTAAGACCCACAATCATACCATCCATCAAATAGCCCTGCTTCAACCCAAACCTATTGCCTTCCCACTGACATTCAACACATTTGCTTCATGTTGCTGCAAACTGAACAACTACTAGCATTCATCTCACTGACCATCTATTTACAACCCAATAGCCTGCACATTTATTTCAACACTGTGGACATTAGTTTCATACCATTCATACTTATTTCGCACATACATATTTCATCATATCATCATATAACACTGTCTACATTCTCAACTGCAGACAATAACTGTTGAATAGTACATACTCTCTGTGAATTTCTGTAAACATTGTATTACCTGAACACAGCAGTCAAAAAACCTTCAAACAATCTTCGTTGCCCCTGAAGCCATACCATCAACCATCTCAATAACCCATTGTGCCATCAAACCGATCAACATAACTTCTGACAGTAACACTTCTGCTCCATCCTTCACCACATTGCATATATTCACTTCTTCATAACCACACAACAAGCGATACTTTCACCGATTGCACAACCCAAACTACCCACCCTTCACTGCTCCACAAAGTACTCCCCTTCCATCATCTACATCAACTAACATCCAAGTAACAACAGCAACCCTTCCTCCATAACTTCGACACATGGCTGCATACCCCCAATATACAATTCACTACAACTCCTCACCACAAAGCACATCATTCTCCTACCACTCCTCTGCAACCCCACTGCAACGGTCAGACCACCACAACACCTTCACCACCAGAATATGAACCACCATCCTTCACATTCAAAACTCGCTGCCACACTTCCACTTCCACTTCCAGCAACGACTTGCCACTGCACCATCCACTTCGATCCCTCCAGCAACCATCACCTAACCAGACCAATTCGACCGCCCTCACAACCCAATACTTGACCGTAACCAACCTCTTCAACCACTCGCCTGAAGCTTCAATCAGAATCCTCTCCATCACCTACTACCTCAACCACAAACCTACATTGAAAAAAAGGGAAGCTTTTGATTTGAGAAAGTGAACTCGATTTGAGGGAAATTTGGAATTTAAAAGTTTTTGATTTGTTCTGGGCAATGACTGATTCGTGAAAGTCGATTTATCGTGATAATTGATTGAGCAAGTGTGGTTTGCTTATTTATTTTAGTTGGGCCGAGCCCAATTGGAGTTCTTTAAAAAAACAAAAAAACAAAAGAAAAAGAAAAGGGTGGATTTATTTCGGTTTTACTTGTTTGTTTTAAAAGTCTTTTTTTCCCATCTTCTTTCAATTTATTTTTTTTTAAGTAAAACTTCACTTTTAAGTTTCCTTTTCAAATAAAAAATTATTTTACAATTTCAAAAAAAAGAGGGTTGTTTTGAATTTATTTTTATTTAGTTTGTTCTAGTTTTTCATTTTTCTTTGATATATATATATATAATAAATTTGTATATATCGTGTTTTTATTTTCAGGTTGCAAAAGCAAAAAAGGAAGAATAAGGGGATAACTACTTGCTTGCTTATAAAAAAAAATTGCACCCTTATCTATTGTTTTATTGCTTTGCATTATTGATTACTTGCATTTAAAAAAAATTCAAAAAAATCAAAAAAATTCAAAAACCAAAATTCATTCGTAGTTGCATTGTTAATACACGTTTATTTTCTGCTTTGCATTTCATCTTAGATTTTGATTAATAATAACGATTAGACATCGATGACTTTTAATTGTATATTGACAAGTTGTCTTCTTTGAACAATTTAGTTTCTTGGTGTCAAGGCTATGACAGAGTAATAACCATTTATAAATATTACGGTGATTCGTAAATATTATAGTAGTTGTTCCTTTGAAGGTACTTAAACCTTCGGCTGCATTGCTACGGTGATTCGTGGTGCACCGATAACTTCTGTCCGTTACCTGGCTGAGAACTATCTTGTTGATTTAAGACAATGTGTAATTATACAATTTTGGGTTAACTTAGGATAAATCATTTGTAATTATACCCTTGCATTCCTTTAGTTGCATTAGTTCATGCATATATAAAAAAATTCAAAATCCAAAATTAAATTTTTTTTGTAAATATTCCTTTTTCTTTAAAATTTGTAAATCCTTTTCCTTTGAAATTTCAAAAATCCAAAAAAAAAGTTAAAAAAAACAAAAATCGAAAAAAAAACAAACAAAAAATTGAAAAAAAAAACAATTTCCCATTTTGAAAAATTAATTATATTTGTAAATATTTTGTTTCCTTTATAAAAAAACCCAAAAACATTCTTGAAAATGTCTGAATTTCCATATTCACTTGAATTTTACAATAGTTGTGAGAGCCAATATAATCCATATGATTTCACCCCAAATGCGTATGGATATTTTAATGACAACTATTCTTTAAACAATTCGAATTTTGAACAACAAAGTTTTCAAAATGATGACCAACCCTCGACTCTTGAAAATTGCATTTCATCTTTACTTGAATTCTCTACACAACAAAATCAAGAGATAAATGATTTGTGTAATTCTTATTTGTGTAATAACTCGAGTCAAGGATTTCAAAATTTGAATTCAATTCAAAATTCAAACGATTTCGATTATAACCCATGCCAATTCAATTTTGAACTCCAAAATGAATTTCAAAATCAAAACGAAAATGTGATCCACTTTTCAAATAATTTTGTCAATGGGAATAATCTCGACTACGATGCGATTGAAAATTTGTCCTCAACAAATCCAAATCGAAAATTCTCAAGTCAATAATTATAAATTGGACTTTGTTGAACAAATGAACGAAATTTATGATGATCACATGGATTCGTTGTTTGAAATATATATGAAACAACGTGATAAACAAAATCAAATCTCAATGTGTGACGAGTCAAGTGATAATCCATCTTTTATCCAAATCGATGATTTTCAAATAACAACTTTTGAATTTGAAAATGATGATCTTAATGAAGTTGTTGAAAATTTGGTAATTGAGTTGGATTTCAATTCTTTTGAGGGTGAGAAACTCGATTTAAATTTTGATCTTCCTTTTACTGAAAATTTGAATACAACAAATTTGAATTTTGAACTTGATTTATGCAATAAAGTTGTTGATAATCTAACAAAGGAAGTCGAATTTAACGAACATGAGTTTTATGGACTTTTTGAAAATGAGTCGTTAAACTCTGATGGGGAAGATTTAAATCACCAATTTGATTTTGAAATCAATAATTCTGAAGAATTTTTTCAATGAACAGCCTGAATTTCAATTTGGTGAAAATAAACTTGAACTTCAATCGATCGTTTTATCAACCCCAAAAATCATTAAAAATAAAATGACTCGTACAATTTTTAATAAAACGGCATTCGTTTTTCCAAATCCAAATTCAACTTTGAAACCTTGTATGGTTTGGTTTTCTGAACTTAAGATGTGTCTCGTATACTTGACGAGGCAAATGAATCGGTTTTTGGAAGACCGTTTCATTTACTTTTTGACGATATACTTTCCGATCTCATGTAAATACCGTTAATTTTCATTTAAATAAAGGTCATGTTTTTATTTTTATTTTTCTCCTTTCACTTGGGTTGACTGTGGGGACATAGTCAAAATCAAGTGTGGGGGGAGACTCATCTTCTTTTTGATTTTTGATGATTAATTTTTCATTTCTTTCTTCCAAAACTAAAAAAAATAGAAAAATTTTCAAAAAAAAAATTTAAGCATTTTGATTTATTTTTAAAGAAGCACTATAGGATAAATATATGGTTTTGGTTTATTAATTTGAAATTTTTGAAAATTCATTTGTCTTAACAAAAATAAAAATGAAGTTTGATTACAAATAACGATGGTTTAACTAGTATATAGGAAGATTCATACGTGTTAATTATGAAATACATCCTAACTGAAAATCTTTGTTTTAAAAAGTGGTTGATTTAAATATAACATTTTTTGTCTTCTAAGTTAAATGGTGCTAAGATGATTTTGCGAAACTCTCTCTCTAAAAAAACAAAAAAAACTTTTTGTATATATGTATATTTTTAATAAACACCTAGAGTCATGTGTTCACACTCGTGTGTTCACTCGCCATACTCTGTACCCTTCTCACGTAAGCCCGAAAGGCAGTGCACGATCGGTATATCTGGCCTTAGTTTATCCGAGTTAGTTGTGTATATAAAAATTATTTTACTAATAACGCCTACAGTCAATAAGTGTTCACACTTGTGTGTTCACTTGCCACGCTCTGTATTCCCCTCACATCAGTCCGCAAGGCAGTGCATGGGTGATATATCTGTCCTCAGTTTATCTGAGTTAGGCATATGTAAATATTGTTAATATCAACAAAATTTTCAAAAGAAAAAATGGAGAGAGTAAGCAATTGAAATCCAAGCACTATTTTAACTTATTTGATTTGACTTGTTATTGAAAAGAAATGAAAATACCACTTTGATAAACTTTGATAATCGACTAAGAATCCATTTCATAGTTACGCTTTGTTATCAACCGAAACAGCGAGTTAAACTATAGTCTATTTGTTATGATAACTTAATTTTTGTTGGAAATTTTGACGAGTAAATGACTTAAATTTTCAAGATAATAACCAAAACCTATATTTAACATATGTGTGTTAATTTAAAAGTAAATCCTTCATTGTAAATATTTTCAAAAACTCGCATTCATCTCTTTGTAAATAAATCTTGCATTTTGTAAATATTTTCATCCTGCATTTAGATTTTGTGGGTAGTATCCGCTGAAAACCCTCACGAGACAACACTCGTCCTACTGGGGACACCCAGAGGTTTAACGGCTTGTTGCATATGCTCAATGCAATCGTGCTCCCTACGAAAACGGATTTATCTTAGTTTTTCCTTTATTCGAGGACGAATAAAAAGATAAGTGTGGGGGTATTTGATGTGCACGTAAATATGCATATTTTAACCACCATATTTAATCTATTTAAATTAAATAAATGATCATATCGGGTATTTTAACTTGTTTAAACCAAAATTCAAATTATTTCAAATTGTCACATATTCATCTTCATCCAAGGGCAAAATGGTCATTTTTGTGCATATATTAATTTTCTAAAATTTAATTGAAAATTTCTATATTATTTTCTAGGAATTTAAATTCATATAAAAGTGGTTTCATGATCACATATGCATGCACAAGAGTGAAGAGAACAAATGAAGATAGAAATAATTCAAAGTGAAGATCATGGAGGACCCCACCTACCTACCTTCCTTCATGTACAAATTAGAAGCTAATCCACATGCTAATGGCCATCAAATCTTCATGCACATTTAAATGGATGATTATGGAGGGCTAATGATTACTTGGCCACCACACTACCTCAAGGACAATTTGGGCATTCCCCAAAAATATGAATTAGGGTTTCAGACAAGTATAAAGACTCCTTATGTTTCATGTAACCCTCTTCTTAGTTTCTCTTAGTTTTAGTTTAGGCTCAAAATAAAAAGAAAGCTCTCTTTCTCTTTTCATGGCTACTTAGCCATTTTTATTTCTTGTAATTTTTCTTTTCTTTCTTATGCAATTCAATATATGTTCTTTACATTTACATGCTCTCTTTCTTATGTTGTAGTGTATATTTCTTTTCTTTTATGCAAGTAGAATAGTTTTCCTTACATTTTGCTCTCTTTTTCCTCTTGTTAGTTTCATGTTGCTTTCTACATTTGTTCATATGATAACAAATATGAGAGGCTAATCCCTACAATTTAGGGGTAATGAAGCTCTCTAGTATGTAGATGCAACATTTTGATGTTTATGCTCTCTTTTTGTGCTTAATGAATCATTTGAAGTGGTTTAACTTGTTGTTTTTGATGTGAATTTGATAGCCTATATTGTTGACACCAAATAGGCTATGCTTAAACAATCACAAACAATGATTACCTCTTCATCTACATATGATGATGGTGGTAATAAAGTGATTGTTGAAATTAAAATTTGATGGCCTATATTTCTAAACAATAGTTAATAGGTCATTCTTAAAATAGATTTTGCTTTCAACTTTGTTGTCATATTTCATGAGAGTTAAATGTGTACTAGTGGTTGTGTTATAGTTTGATGGTTTATATTATGCTAATTAATAGCACAAATATACCATACTTATGATAAGAACATCAACTAATTACACTAATGACAAGAAAATAGAGATCATAACTTCATTTTGTTGATTTATGTGATCTAGAGAGTGGAAATTGCCTCTAAATTGCCTCTACACTCTTATATTTTTTATCTATTTTCTTTTGCTAGTTTGTTAGTTTTTTCATTTTTCTAGCTTAACAATCTCTCGACTTTGGTATAATTTGATTGAATAGATTTTTAAAATCATCAATTCCCTGCGGATCGACCCGTATTCACCACGTACTACAAGTGTACGTCGTGCGCTTGCGGTTATTTTTATTTCAAAATTCATTCGGCTATTTTCTAACGCGATAGACATTTAGCCGTTCGAACAGTCTCATTTGATTCGTTGGATCCTGTTACTCCAAGAATTTGACCTTACGATCAAAGACAAGAAATGATTCGACAATATCGTTGTTGATCATCTGTTATGTCCTCCAAACGCACCGTCTTCTTTGCCAATCAACAAGAACTTTCTTAATGAACAACTCCTTTCTGTTTCCGCCGATCCATGGTATGCCGATATAGTAAACTATTTAGTCACAAAGGAAGCTCATTCATTTTGGTCGAAACTAGATAAATATAAATTTCTTTCCCAAGTCAAGTACTTCTGTTGGGATGATCCATACTTATTTACGTACTATTCTGACCAAATCATTCGACGTTGCATCTCGGATTATGAAATCAAGAGTGTTCTTTCGTTTTGTCATGACCACGCTTGCGGTGGTCACTTCGGTCTCAAGAAAACAGCGAAAAAGGTGCTTCAATGTGGTTTTTACTGGCCTACACTTTTCATAGATGCATTCGAGTATTGTAAAAATTGCGATCGATGCCAAATGTTAGGAAAAATCTATCGACGAAACATGATGCCTTTGAACCCTATTATTACGATTGAAATCTTTGACGTTTGGGAAATTGAATTTATGAGACCGTTTATCAACTCTTTCGGAAATATGTACATTCTTCTTGTTGTTGATTATTGAAATATAGCTATGTCTATCTTTCAGTCGATACTAAAAAATAGTCATTGTTTCACAAATAATGTTCGGTATGTTACGAAAAACAATTTTCGTAACTTGATGCAATCAATAAGTGCTATATGACATGCTCTCACTATTTCCACCATTACTATAACAACGTACTTTATTTGGAGGTCCATCATTCACTTGATATAGATTATTTATTTCATATACTGCAACTAGTTTACAGTGGAGAGTTCTTTGATCAAATATCTCAAACTCAAAGAAATGAGTCTCGTAGAAAACAATTTTCTATATAAAATAAATTTCAGAATAGAAATCATATTTAAGTATCATTTTTTATTATTACAATTTTCATTTCTGACGTTTCTTTATGAAGCTAAAGTGACTGTTCACTTTCTTCATCCCAACTATAAATTAAATCACATCTACTTTTATACATTCGTTTTTTCTTTCTAAATGGTCGAACCACTTAAAAGAAAACCCTTACTATGACATCATAACAAACTCTTTACAAAGATGCAATTGATCATCCTCAACACTTAAGGACGTCAAATACGATGCTTCTTATGCAAACTGATCAAAACTAACATTTCAATGAATGCATTCTTAGATTTTTCTTATAGTTTTGGTCTAGTGTTACATTTAGCACAATACGATCTTTTTGTAATCAATCAAATTGAATACTCGATCTCATAATACTATTTATTGGCTTATTTTTTAATGAATTAACTTCATCAAAGTACTGTACATTACAAACTATGACCGATCCCATATAACATTTAGATGCGTTATGGATCAAATATCCATAACCTCATATTGCTTTTAGAGTTCGGAACTCATAGAACGCAATACATGGTCTCGATAAAATAAACATGTAAGCGACCAAATTACGAACGTATTTAGTAGTTGTAAAATCAGGTACTTGCATGGGTATAGAAACATTAACATGCAAGAAGCATTTATTAGTGAGTATATGTCATATTTCTATTTGTCAATCTTTGATTCAAATCATTTATATGTCTTAATTAACAAATGTTTTACAATCGGATTAAATGCATAAATTTATCATTGCAGATTATTATAAAATTATATAGCATATGTTCTTACAATATTGGAAAGGTTGAATATTATCATTTCATTTTTCTAATAAGGCCCCATAAGTCATTTATGTTTCACAGAACCCTAAGCGAAACATAGAAGTCTTTCGACTTCAATAATGGGTATTAGGACTCGTTTGTCTTGGGATTCTGACCTTGAGTCTGCTCAACAAATCAGAGCCCCACAAATGATGAATAACTCCTTATGGATTGTATCACATACAACTCCTAACCCTTTACTAGTACCTTGTCCTAATTCCATTTCAACCTTGAGTCTGCTCAACAAATCAAATGAAATTATTCACTTGTACCTACCATATCACGACGGCCTAAGTATAGTATATGTACCTTGAGTCTACTCAAAAAATTAATATATAGTTATCTTACCTTGTCTATTTAATATATTAACAATACTACACATAACATCTCTTGCTTGAGTCTGCTCAATAACTAAGGAGTATGCAAGTAATTTATTAATATATAAATGGTAGATGACAACATTATATTAAAGATTCATGATCTTTAATATATTATATCGAGTGATATTAACTTATGGAATAATGTATTTCTTATGAAATACCCTCGTGATTCAAGTATCGGACACATCTGAAATCATGATATATGTACAATACATATGTATTTATCCCTTAAGTCTATTTTGGTTTTCTTTAATGTTCAATATTTAGTTTATACATTCATATTATATAAGTTTTACTACCGTATAAATTTTATATTTCATAGTACTTTTATAATAGTCTTATATATAATATTATAATAATTAAATCTTATTTAATTAATTAACATTTTAGTAATCTTATATTAATTTAATATAACATTTATATTAAATACTTATTACATACGATAACCGTTATAGTATTATACATATATCTTATATATGTGTATATTCATTTAATTAATTAACATTTAATTAATTAATTTAATTAATTAACATTTAATTAATTAATTTAATTAATTAACCTTTATTTAATTAATTTAATTAATTAACCTTTAATTAATTTATTTATTTAATTAAACAATTTTAATTAAATTATATTAATTTCAAAATTCAATTTATATACATACATATATCCTTCTGTTATTAAATATTTTAAAATATCATAACATATATCATAATATATAATATATGCATACAATTATTAATTTATTAACTTATTTAATTAATTTATTTTATTAATCCAATTAATAAAATTTTAAAAAATAATTCGTAACCAATATATATTTTAAAACATTTTGAAATTTTTTATTATAATATAAATTTTATAATATATTTATATCTTGTTAAATTTAACTTTTAAATTTAAAATATTGTATTTTTAATTTTAAAACAATTTTGAAAATCAGCCCAAGGCCCAACCCAAATCTGGGCCTTTTCTATTAGTGATAACCTTTGGCTGCGAGCTTAATAGTTAACCATAATATGGCTAATTTAGACGGCATAGCCTATTTGGCTCTGACACCAATGTTGGAACTGGGCCAGCGCGTAGCGGATGTTATGGGTGAATTTTAATTTTTTTACCATATTGGATCTTTATTAGGCCTATGAAGTCTAATTTATTTAGAACATATCTAAATTCGGTTTAAGTAAAATCATGTATTTTATTTAAATTTATACATTTTGTAATATAAGATAATTTGTGTAGAATTAATTATATATAGACACACACATGTATCATATACATATATATCTATGTGCGTGCATGTGTAACATAATGATCCGTGAGGGGTATAACATGCCCGTATATAGATATTGGGATTTACAACGCAACAGACACATTAGCTCATTTTATATGTATTGTTTATTATCCAAATATATGCGTGTATATATAGTTCTAAATTCCAATCGATTGTATATATGTAAATACATGTATGTAAATAAGTTTCATCATTAAAATATTACAAAATTTTATATACAATTAAATGTAATACTTCAAGTAAGAATTAAAATGTATACATATAATTAATAAAATATTTTTTATATGAATTTAATATAAAGTATTTATTTAATATATATATATGTATATGTATGTATAAAAGTAAATATAATAATTAATGATAAATTATTTTATAATACAATATGTATAATAATATATATATAATATATATATACACAAAATATAATTTTTATTAACTTTCCAGTTCGAAAATATCTCAGATTTGAAAATATTATGATTTTAACATTTTAATATATATATATATATATATATATATATATTATAAATTAATAAGTAGTTTCAACCTTAATTAATTAATAATTAGTTATTTGTAAACAAAAGTTAAATTTTAAAATTTTCAAAACTCTTGGATCACGATTAAGGTATGATAAAAAATTTCCATAAATTTTTGAACTGAAATAATATATTTAATTAATTATTCATAAAACGGCCGAATTTTGAATTAATTTTTGAAGTAATGTTAAAAAATTCTGAAAAAATTTCCAAAAGCTTCTGATGTGGTGAGTTAATTTTAAAAACATATAATTTAATTTTGAAAACATTAAATATTTTATATGAATTTATTAAATCATGTATACATTAAAAATTGATAATTAATATATAATAATAGTATAAAAATTATTACGGAACTTATAATTCATAATAACCATAAACTAGTACTAGAAAAAATTAAGATTAATATTATAAAGTATATATAAACATATATGCTTTTATACAACACACACACACACACATTATTTTACAATTTAATATATAAATATATATAAATAAATTATTAAAATAATAAATAAAATTTATTTGACTTATAATAACAGATTATAACTATATTATGAATATGATCATCATATTTTATACACATAACAAATCACCATAGTGACAACAACATTACATATAAAAATCTCACCTAATTAATTAAATAACAATGATATATGTATACATAAAGGTATACATGATAAAAAGATTATATGAACATGATAATATATTTAATTTATGAATAAATATTACCTACTACGGATGTCCTTAAGTCCATGTTGAAATAGCGAATTCTCTTCCATATTGATCCTTCAAATTGCTAGTCTGGAATCACCGACCTTTCACTCAAATAGCTTTTAATTTAACTTGAATTTGATTTGAGATTTGGAGTCGTTGATTAGGGTTAGAGACCAATATTTAAATGGTTGCATAAGAGAGAAAGTAGTTACGTCTATTACCCCTTCTCACTCAATCTTAACCACACATCTCCAAGCATATTCCCTATGTTTTAGCTGCTACCCCTAGCTCATGCCATAGTCAAAATTTGCCGCCCTAGTAATGGGCCTTAAACCCATTTAAGCCCAAGCCAAAATACTATGCAATAATATTTATTCCTCAAATCATATTCGAAATTTATAATTAACATTTCATAAATATTAATTAATTTTAATTAATTTATAACAATTATTAACTAGTTAAATCGTTCGGTCAAAGGAGAATTCATTATTTCGGTGATGTGACTCTTGGATGTAAATTCGGTCAGCGATTAACATCAAACTATTCAAATGTTAACATTCACATGTCCCTTAGCAAGTGGTGTGACATTATGGCCAAATTTATCACTTACTCAGTTTCGATAAAATTCAATTTTAGTTTAATAAGTGTTACCCAGTTGTGCCATTTATTTACACTAGTTCTCTTCGTCAAAACTATCACTTTGGACTTATGGAATTTGGTAATGATCAAAATTCCAACATCATCCATATTCAACTCTATAGTCCAAACATAATGTCCTTCATTCAATAATAACAATTATTATTAATCGAAATGCTCTGGCGAGACTTTGACTTTGAGTTGACTATGATACTAACCCCATATAACTGAGGAGACGGGTCCTCCCGTGAATAGTGCTTCACTTCCAATACTTCCACTCGATCCAACTATAGTCACTTGGTGGAACGCCATGCCATGATTTGCCTATAATCAAAGTGGAGCTCTCATATTGAAGATCCAAAGTATTCTCAAGTCGAGAGAACTGTGTAAATCAATCACACCAATAATTTATGTTTGACCTTAGTTATATTAACCAATAGAAAACTATAGTGAGTCATTCCATAGTTGTACAATAACTATCATTACATAACCTCTAGGTGCCTCCAGCGGTCATGAGTAATACACTGCCCAACATTTGGAGAGCATTACGTACTCTAGTCTCAATGGATACATCAATATCCAGTCTTGATGTATCTTGAATATGAACATTTAAAATGGTATATTTATTTTATTGTGATAAATTACTATCGGTTACAATACTTTGTAACTACTATCACAAAACATACCATTTATGGATTTTTTTAATTAAATATACTTTTAATTAAATTAATTAATTAATATAGCACATTGTATCAATTATATAATAGAAAGAAAATACCATTGATTTTGAACAAGATTGGTCATTGAGTTAAAAATCAAATGGCGATCTCCTGGAGAAATTCTTGTTTTCAAGAAAATGGCGCTCGCTTAAAAAAAGTTAATTTCGAACCTAGTTATTCGTCTTCTTCCTCACTAGGCCGAGCAAATCCAGTTGTTTACAATCAATCTTTTCCTCCACTTACCCAATCTAATTCAAATTCTATATTGTCTAATCCTTTCTGGAGATTTGGAAGCGATACTCAGCATCGTTCTTATGCCCAAATTGTAAAGGAAGGTTTCTCTGTTCCGCTATCTCAATCTTGGGATTGTTCTTGAGATTGTCATCAATTCAAAATCTGGTCTGACTCGAAGAAAAGTAATAATTGTTGCTTTAGATGTGGGGATGAAGGTCACTATGCGTTTCAATGTCGAGATCCCATTAGGTGTTTCGCCTGTGGCAACTTCGATCACAAGAAAGATTCTTGTTTGATGTTACCTGAGTTGATAGATTCTGAATCTCAAATTAGTACCGGTCGTAAAAGAAATTTGATAAAATCAAAATTCTTAGCCTCTGGACCACAACTTACAAACCATGGTTTTCAATTCACATTAAAGTTCTTGATGCTTAAAGGATTACTTCTTGACAACTTATGGCAACAAAGAGAAGAAGGGTTACATCTTTTAGAAGAATTATTTACTAATTTTGATGTGATAAATTCACTTAATATAGGAAAGGGGTATAAGGATAAATTTGGCGACCCAAATGATTATTTTGGAAAATCTGTAGCTTCGAAATCTTCTCTCAATTGCTCTGTTGATAGCGATGTATCTGTTGATACTCGAGTTGAGGTAAAAGAACCTTTAATCTATGACTGCTTCAAAAATAAGGGAGATGAGAAGATAGAATTCGATTCTATGCTTTTGGATGAGTCTGTGATATTTTGTTCAAGTGCTCGTATGGTAAATTTAGAAAAGGATTCTTTTGAATTAAATACTCTTGTTAATGATGAAGATATTGATTATTTGAATGGCTTTACTAGAGTTAGTGGCAAGAGAGCAATCTCTCAGGAATTCGAGATTAAAACTAGTAACAGATTTGACTGTTTGGCTTCGGATATCGTGGATCAAGATTTAGAATTGGAATCTATCGATTTTTCAATAGACATAATTCCTTTATCTCACATAAGAGTATTTGATGCTTGTTTAAACCGCTCACAAAAATCTGGAAGCAACAAATTGAGGGAGGTAAGCAGTGATACAAGTTCGAATTGTTCACAAAACTTTGGAAACAAAAAACTGTGCGAGGTGAGCAGAGATGGGGATCATGCTGTTAATATTGAAATGTTTTCTTATTTTGGTGGTGATGAAATGCAGTTTATCAGCAACACTGTTAGTAAGTTGGATTCTTCATTCAGATTTTATTTAGCTGCTGGAATCCCTATTAATATTGATGATGGTGCTAAGGCACATCATGGAAAGTTTATTGACGAGTTATTGTTATCAATATTGCCTGTTGAAATTGATGAGATGATAGATGTTTCAAGGTCAACAAATGATAATTTGCTTGCTGATATCAGTGCACATGGTGTGAATGATATGTATAATATTGATCATATAGATGTTGTGTCCTATCTGTTTGAAGTAGACAAAAGTGAGGATCTTAAAGAAAATTCAGACTTAAAAGGTGATCAGAGTTTGTTGACTATTGTGGAATTGTCTAGTTTTGACGATGAAGTATTGATAAACCAGGAGTTTTCTACTTCTTTACTCTCGAGATTCTCTTCATCTGAAGTCTCAAAGGTGGGTGTGGAAAAATCTGTAATGCAAATATTTCTGAGGAGAATGAGGGAGTTTTTCTTCACTTGTCTTCGCTTGACTTGTTAGATGGTAGGTCTGATAATCAATCTGCTAGTGGGGTTTCAGAAAAAATTGATTTGAGTTATGTTGCTGATAAGGGTCATATAACTTTGAGTGATATTTCAGAGTTTTTGACTGACAGTTTTGTTTCTGGATCTAATTGTTTGGCTCCTAGTTTTGGTATGGGTCCTTTGGTTGGGAAAAATGAAGTTAATGTTTTAGAGACTAAATTGTTGGAGAAGGGCAGCAGCTCATCTCCTATGACTTCTTCGTTGACGAGAGGAAAGCGTAAGAAATTTGTGGCTTCTACTGGTTGTAACGACCAAGAATTTTCGATCCCGAAAATTCTGGATAGATAGGAAAAAGAAGAAAGAGATAGAAGAAGAAGAAGAAACAGAAACCAAAACACAGATTCTCACATTCGCAGCGGATAAAATATAATATCAAATAATATTCTTTACACAAAGAAAGCTGTATCAGTCACTTACATTTTAATACATCAGTGTTACAACATTCACAATCACTGGACAATAAAACAACATGTCCCAGATAAATAATAATGTATCACAGCGGAATACACTCCATACGTTCCTGCCATCCAGCTCGTCTCTTGAGCTCCAGAACGTCCTTACCTGAAAATCTGTAATACTCGGTCTGACCCGAGCATTACATCAAAGTAACACCCGGGTCAGGCTGGAAACCAGCGTGAGTAAACCCATCTAACATGGCATACAAAAGCATAAAACTTACATAAAACCCGGGTAACTCGCATCAATTTTACAAATTCACAATTTGTTATAGACATCACTTATTTCACTCTTCAATTTCTAAGTACTCAAACCTTAGATTAAATGATCCAATTTACTTAAATCATTCCATACCAGCCTATTGATTTCACACATCAATCTACAAAGAATCGAAGTGGTTTCGGGTATTTACTGATATCCGACCCCGGTCTCTTCGAGTCCCATGTCAGCTTAACCCAAATTATTTGAGTGAAATATAATTCAAACTTTAAATACAGGACGTCACTTTTACACAGCAATTTATCATCGATAGATACCACATTATCACTGATTCACTATTTAACCCGTACATATCATATCATAAACATTTCATATCAAAAATATCAACCAATCATTCTTAAACAAGATTAATTAGTCAAACCGTTTCTAATCGAGTTAATTTATTTTTAATCACCTTAAATCTTGCTTACTTAATCGTAATTAATTACAAACCATTAATTAATCCTCCCTAAATTATCCTTTCTGATTACATTAAGTAATTTGCCTTTAATTACTTACCCCAAAATAAATTTAACTTCCACCTATTCACATAATTTACATTTATCCTAAATTAATTACTCAATTCAATTATTTGATAATCACTTACATTGATTAATTATCCTTAATTTAATCACACTCATTAATTTACTAACCCCTAATTAATTTCCTTAGTTAATTATCTTAAATCAGTTATCTTTTAATTATTACTTAATTAAACCTTTAATTACTAATTTTAAATTAATTAATCCTTAACAAATTTATCCTTTAATTAACTCTTGATTCCCTTCCTACATTAAGTTCAAAATAATTTACCCATTTAAGTTAAATAATCATCACTTTTTAAACCAATGTTAAATAAACATTCACTATATAAAGAAATATAATTTGAGGAATAGACTCAAAACTTGATTTATTTAGTTTTAAAACTTACTTTCTTTTAAAATTTTAAACTGATACATATTTCTTTGGGTCCAACCTGCTAATAACTCTCGTACACTCACTCGAAGGCGGCTCCGAGAAATCTCCTCCTTTTCCCGAGTTTCTACTTGAGACAACCGATAGTTTCCAAAACCCAAACTCCTCATCCCAAAACCAGAGTCAACCTCATATCAAACATGCACGTGCACGTGCACCATTACCAGAGTCACCTCCGACCAGCACCGTGGTCATCAACGCATCTACGTTGGCTCCATCGACCCACCAGACCACCCATCTCCGACGAATTCGACAGAAATCGAAAATGAACTTTCACGTACCCACTGGAACTCAACGCTTCAACGGAAACACCACGCTCCGCCGTTTCAGACCACCGGACACCACGCAACTTCGACCAAAGCTCCGTTGATCTTCCACGCACCATTTCCCATCGGTCCCATTCCACTCGATACACCGATGTCGACGAATTAACCTCACATCCCTCGTCGTTCAAAACCTGACATCGAACCCTAGTTCGACGCCATTCATCCACCACAACCAACTTGAATTCCAGCGAATAATTTTCCCACGACCATCCATACTCCAGTTATCTCCAAACTCAGGCTCGACAAACCTAACACTTTCGATCAACGGAATTCGACAAAAACCCCTAAAACGATCATCTCGAGAAACCTCGACATTCAAATGCTTAAAAATCGTGAAATTACATTCTAAAATCATCATTTATTATCACGAAACTGATTATGGAATTAAAACATGAAATTAAGTTTATTGATTTTCGACATATACATATATTTTTACTGCCTTGTCCTATTTTGAAAGAATACTGAATCTTAAATTCTTGAAACTATTTTTAAAATCAAGATCTTGCTAATTAGAACATATTTTGCATAAGCATCCAAGCCTAAAAGGGATTGTGGGTGAGATTTTGAATTTTGAACAGATTTGAAACTTGAAATCTGGAACAGAAGCATGCACACTCAAATTCTAAATGTATACAGACCTGCAAGCAAAATTTCATCTATACCAACTTTTCACATCACATTTTCAAGCATCAATCACGTATAACAAGATGTAACATATACCAGATTTTATATAGGTAGTTTGCTCACCTGTAAAAAGATGGGAGCAGAGGAGCTTTTTGAAAAGAAACTGAAAATTTCTTTAATCTTGAAAACTGAAAGTTGTTTTGAAACTGAAAATTTGAATTTGATCTGCCTAGAAGAGTTGCATTCTTGCTTGATACTTGATTTGAATGATCCTGAAACTGATCAGTTGATTGTTTGATTTTGTTTGCTTCCTTTCCCTGGTTTTAAAATGCTAACGGGTTTTGATTTTCTTTTGTTTTACTTATAGCTTGTTTTCGAATCCAGGTTGTGATGATTTTTTTTCTTATGCTCAGGTTTCTTTTTAATGCACGAAATGGAAAAACAAGGATGATATATCAAAGCAATGTGTACAGCTGAAATAGTATTCAGGTACAAGATTATCTTGTACTGTTATTTTTTTTATAAAGCTTGGTCAGAGATTTTTCTCTTGAATGGTGGCTGAAATGATCTAGGTTGTGCTATCATTAATTAGGCTTGCCTTGTTTCATGTTTACAAAGTCATTCATGTTCAAAGATATTTACATTATGACAACTTGTATTCATTTTATTGAATACATTCATGCGCAGGGTTGTCTTCTTTTGCAAGCTTCCCTAGATTTTTATATTCTCTTTTGTTTCATCTAATTGCTTTACAACATAAATATGAATCTATATTTAATTTATGGCCATATTCTTAATCAGGTTATTATCTTGTCTCACTCCATTATTTGCTTGTATTGATTTTAATTGTCTCTTCTCTCTTATACAACTTGTATTCATTTATATCATTCTTTTGTCTTTCATGTATCTTAACAGCATATAGATACATTGTTTTAGAATGAGATTACGCTCATTTATAAATTTACTTAACCATAAAGTTATTTGAGATATCATTTATTGCTAATATAAATATTTATTCTTATATCTTTCTAAAGTTAAACACTTAATTGCTTATTTATCATTTTGATACTTATGTTATTTCTAATACAAATCCTTATGTTTATTTCTTTTTCAAAGTTTAACTATCAAACTTTAATTTACTTATTTATTATTATTTATTTATTTTCATACTTATTTTCATTTCATAGTTTCTTGTGTTATATATTTATATTTATCAAATATTAACAAGGCAGAGTATTTTAATTTAATTATATAAGATAAATTTTATTATAAATATTATTAAGAGATTTAATTTAAATTTTCAAATCAAATTTCCTTGTCAAAATACAAATCTAAATAAACAAGGGCAAATAATTCCAAAAGCCTTATCTTTTAAAATGATAAGTTCACTTTTTATCTAATTGGATTAAATATTTATTAAAATAATACTGCTAAAATACCGGGTTGTCACATTCCTCCCCCCTTTGAATCTTTTCGTCCTTGAAAATGAACGAAGCCAGATTTATTAAAATGCTAAAAATCAAATAAGTTTGCTTTGATCATTTTTAAACTACTTTAAAAATCTTTATAATATTTCTAAAATAGTTTTTATAAAGATACTTTATAACTCGATGTTTCGACAAGTCCATCTTCGTTCTCATAGAAATTCGGTCATACGTTGATCAGGCGTAGGACTGAAAATCTATAAGTACTTGGTAACTTCGTTTCCAACACCCAATGAAAATACTTTGGAAAATAATTTTATTGAAAATATAGAAAACGGTTTCGAAAATAGAGGAAATATCTTTGGTAAAAATGCTCTGGAAATCATCACCCCATCCATGGTCGCAGTTAACCCGATGGTTACGTTGCCGTCCCGGCAAAATCCACAGATAACTGTAGGTCTCCATGCTCCTCGATTACGTCATGGAACCCGCTACAGATCGCAGTTATACCCGGGCCTTACGTTGCTATCACAGCACAAACCCATATAACTGTAGGCATCAGCGCCACCGAATTTCGCTGCCAAAAGAATGAAACTCCTCCACTTGACCATAGACCGCAGTCTACCGATGTTGCGCTGCCATCCCGGCAAAATCAAGTGTAGACTGTTGGCACTCATCTTCCACACGATTTTCGCTATGGTCTCCACAGTAGATCGCAGCGACATCGAGTTATACTGTCGTCACAGCATAACCAAAATGCCCTTGTAGGCAACAGCGCCATCGACTTTCGCTACCAAATAATCCTCAGGAACTAGTTTGTCCGGACTCCTCACAGGATCAACTTTAGAACCTCCCCTTTAGAGGCTCAAGGCAGTACCACTCTGTGGCACTCCTGAGAAGTTCATTCAAGAGAGCGCCTTTTTTCCCAGAGCCACTTTCAAAACACTTTATACTATACACATATAGTATTTCCAAATCATACACCAAGTATGAATCTCATATAAAACTCCTTTCTCAAAATCGATTCCCAAAATCGATGATTCTCAAATTAGGCTTTCAAAATTCCAATATTGATTTTTTTTTTCCAAAAATCAAAAGCCTTTCCAAAATTCAAAGGTTCCAAAAACCTTTCCTCAAAATCATTTTCACAAATCCTTTTTATAAATACATATATATAATAATCTTGGAAAATCTTTGGTTTAATTCATATTTGTATAAATTCATTTTTATACTTCAAATACTTCCAAATATTTTAAAACCCCATTTTTCTCTGGCTATAGATTCAATAAGGGGAGATTTATTTTATTCAACAAGGATATAACTTTGTTTATTCCAAATCTAATATTCAAATTTGATTACTCTATAAAGTCACTTACCAAATTACTTACTTTGATAAAGTAAATTTTTACCATAGAAATATCCTATTTCCACTTTACTTCATCATATATTTGACAAAATATACTTTTAATTTCAAAAATCATTTACAGTTCTTATCCACAAAATTTCAATATCAACTTCATTCAAACCCGTACGATGTCCACATATCATTCGTATGCAATATTAATCTGATCGCTCACTCGATCACACAATTTCATTTCCGAACTAGTATTGTCCACCCGACTTCCTAGTGGGGACTCAGATTTGGTTTCTTGATCAGAAACCGTCATTCTCCTTGCATAGTCACAACTATGATGGAGAATATCCAGAATCAATCAAAAATCCATATCCAGGTTCGCCGTCGAAAATCGAGCGAAAAATCCCAACTCGGATCGATAATACTATCTCGAAATTCTGTGCTCGAATCTGGATCAAATCACTATGCGAATAGAATAATATACATACATCCTACGTATTTAACTTCATTGATTATTAACCAAATCAATTTCCTTTCTATTCCCATTCACTTTAGTTTTCATTCACTTATTCACATTTGCTTTAATCCCCACTTGGATTATCACTTCACTTCTTATCTTAGTCGGGTATTTAACCACGAACAGTTTGAACTCCGACCCGTTTATATTTAGAAAATAGCTTGAAAAGTTTAAAAATATATAAATAATTGAAAAAAATAGTTATTAGTTTGTAAAATAGCTGTAAAACAGTCAAGTAATTGTAAAATAGTTGGAAAATAATCAAATAGTTATAGAAGTTTTAAATAATTACAAAATAGTTGTAAAATAGTAATCAGTTATAAAGTAATAGAAAAATAGTAATTAGTTTATAAAACAGTTGTAAGATAGTTAAATAGTTTCAACAGTAGTTATAAAATAAGCTTAAGATAGTTTAGGGTTTAAAAAGAAAAGTTGTATAGTAAATAGTTTGGATAGATAGATTTATATTAAACAATTTATTTTGAAAATAGTCTAGAGTCAAACTGTTTAATACCCCATCAATTCAATTTAAATTTCCACACCCATTTAAATTGACTCACTTCTAATTTGAATAACTTCAATTTCCTTTGAACTTGATTTATCCCCAATTCAAGTTGAAATAACCTCAACTTCTTTCCAAATTCAAATCAAATCCCATTTGATTTTAAACATATTCACTTTAATTACAGTTCCAAATTATTTAAACTAATTTAGACTAACTCCAAATTGAATCCACTTCAATCTCAAACCATTTCAATTTCCTTGTGAATTAATCCCCATTCCCATTTGAATTTGAACTCATTCAATCTTCAATCTTATTCCAAATTAATCCAATTCAAATTTTCCCTTTGAATTTCATACTTATCCATCCTAAATCACAATTCCCATTAATTCAAATCGATTTCAGTTTGGTACTAACTCAATTTAAATCTCAATTTTAAACCATCTCGAATTTTATAAATTCGAGTTAAATTTTCAAATGTTGATTTAACCCCTTTAAATCAATTAATTCAAATCTTTAAACAATTTTAATTCTGAGTCCAATTCTCAAAATTCCATTTTAAATTATCTTTTATTTAACATATTTCAAAACTCAAAACAATTAATTCTTCAGATTCTAATTTATTATCCATTTTTAACTTCAAAACCAATTCTCAGTTTCATAAATTATTTATTACAATAGAATGATATCAGGATGAATAAACATCCAAAATTATCCAAACACCCATTTTACAGCATCCATTTTCAATTCCCAGATCTCAAACCCATTTGAGATCACTTATAATTCCCTACCAAATCAACCCATTTAACTTTCCTAAGTTAAATCTCAATTTCATCTTGAAATTTCCAATTCAAGTTGTTTGTTAACTTATTCAACTTTCTCAAAGTTAAATTCAATTTACTTAATCCAGCCAACCATACTCAATTTGAATTTCTACTTCAAATTTTCAAATTTCTAATAATATTCATTCTTACTTATTAGTTCAAAACTTATACCACTTTGGGTTTCACATCACTTCCCAAGGATTATTCAAAACTCAATCTTAGAGTTTTTTTCCCATATACATATTTATTTCCTTTACACACCAAATTACTTTAAATTTTAAACCACCTTTGGTTTTAAATTCAAAACATGTTCCTATAAATTTTCAAACAACTCTTGTTTGAATCAAGCTCTTTTATCCAAATAATACTATTTATTATTTCTTTCAAACACTTGGAACAAATTCCCATATTTTCTGGACTTAGATTTAATACTTCACCATTTAAACCCTTTTCAATTTCAATTCATAAGTCATACTCACCTAAATGTTTACTTCCATAAACATTTTATTTTTTTGCTAAATCATTAACAAACATTTCATCATTTTAGGAAAATAACCAAGGTTATTACAACTGGAAACCAATTCCAATTATCTATTCCTAAAAATTCTTTTTCGAATTCAAGATTTTAATTTCAGTTTGAATCCATTTCAACTTATCTTTATTCAAATTTCAGTTTGGTTGTATTTGTATTACTTCTTAATTTAATCCCAATAATTTAACAACCAGTTACCTTAACATTTGTTGGTTAAGGAATATTGCTTTATATATATCAATATAACTTTATATAAAATCATTTACCTTTAAAACCATTTAAAATCTTTATATAAGAAAATAACAAGTACGTTCTCTCATATAAATATACACTCAACTCATCCTAGGGTAATACTAACCCTATCTCTGATGAGTACACCCACCAGAGCCAAGGTTCTCGCTTAACCTTTCAGCTCTGATACCAACTGTAACGACCAAGAATTTTCGATCCCGAAAATTCAAGATAGTTAGGGAAAAGAAGAAAGAGATAGAAGAAGAAGAAGAAACAGAAACCAAAACACAGATTCTCACATTCGCAGCGGATAAAATATAATATCAAATAATATTCTTTACACAAAGAAAGTTGTATCAGTCACTTACATTTTAATACATCAGTGTTACAACATTCACAATCACTGGACAATAAAACAACATGTCCCAGATAAATAATAATGTGTCACAGCGGAATACACTCCATACGTTCCTGCCATCCAGCTCGTCTCCTGAGCTCCAGAACGTCCTTACCTGAAAATCTGTAATACTCGGTCTGACTCGAGCATTACATCAAAGTAACACCCGGGTCAGGCTGGAAACCAGCGTGAGTAAACCCATCTAACATGGCATACAAAAGCATAAAACTTACATAAAACCCGGGTAACTCGCATCAATTTTACAAATTCACAATTTGTTATAGACATCACTTATTTCACTCTTCAATTTCTAAGTACTCAAACCTTAGATTAAATGATCCAATTTACTTAAATCATTCCATACCAGCCTATTGATTTCACACATCAATCTACAAAGAATCGAAGTGGTTTCGGGTATTTACTGATATCCGACCCCGGTCTCTTCGAGTCCCATGTCAGCTTAACCCAAATTATTTGAGTGAAATATAATTCAAACTTTAAATACAGGACGTCACTTTTACACAGCAATTTATCATCGATAGATACCACATTATCACTGATTCACTATTTAACCCGTACATATCATATCATAAACATTTCATATCAAAAATATCAACCAATCATTCTTAAACAAGATTAATTAGTCAAACCGTTTCTAATCGAGTTAATTTATTTTTAATCACCTTAAATCTTGCTTACTTAATCGTAATTAATTACAAACCATTAATTAATCCTCCCTAAATTATCCTTTCTGATTACATTAAGTAATTTGCCTTTAATTACTTACCCCAAAATAAATTTAACTTCCACCTATTCACATAATTTACATTTATCCTAAATTAATTACTCAATTCAATTATTTGATAATCACTTACATTGATTAATTATCCTTAATTTAATCACACTCATTAATTTACTAACCCCTAATTAATTTCCTTAGTTAATTATCTTAAATCAGTTATCTTTTAATTATTACTTAATTAAACCTTTAATTACTAATTTTAAATTAATTAATCCTTAACAAATTTATCCTTTAATTAACTCTTGATTCCCTTCCTACATTAAGTTCAAAATAATTTACCCATTTAAGTTAAATAATCATCACTTTTTAAACCAATGTTAAATAAACATTCACTATATAAAGAAATATAATTTGAGGAATAGACTCAAAACTTGATTTATTTAGTTTTAAAACTTACTTTCTTTTAAAATTTTAAACTGATACATATTTCTTTGGGTCCAACCTGCTAATAACTCTCGTACACTCACCCGAGGGCGGCTCCGAGAAATCTCCTCCTTTTCCCGAGTTTCTACTCGAGACAACCGATAGTTTCCAAAACCCAAACTCCTCATCCCAAAACCAGAGTCAACCTCATATCAAACGTGCACGTGCACGTGCACCATTACCAGAGTCACCTCCGACCAGCACCGTGGTCATCGACGCATCTACGTTGGCTCCATCGACCCACCAGACCACCCATCTCCGACGAATTCGACAGAAATCGAAAACGAACTTTCACGTACCCACTGGAACTCAACGCTTCAACGGAAACACCACGCTCCGCCGTTACTGACCACCGGACACCACGCAACTTCGACCAAAGCTCCGTTGATCTTCCACGCACCATTTCCCATCGGTCCCATTCCACTCGATACACCGATGTCGACGAATTAACCTCACATCCCTCGTCGTTCAAAACCTGACATCGAACCCTAGTTCGACGCCATTCATCCACCACAACCAACTTGAATTCCAGCGAATAATTTTCCCACGACCATCCATACTCCAGTTATCTCCAAACTCAGGCTCGACAAACCTAACACTTCCGATCAACGGAATTCGACAAAAACCCCTAAAACGATCATCTCGAGAAACCTCGACATTCAAATGCTTAAAAATCGTGAAATTACAATCTAAAATCATCATTTGTTATCACGAAACTGATTATGGAATTAAAACATGAAATTAAGTGTATTGATTTTCGACATATACATATATTTTTACTGCCTTGTCCTATTTTGAAAGAATACTGAATCTTAAATTCTTGAAACTATTTTTAAAATCAAGATCTTGCTAATTAGAACATATTTTGCTTAAGCATCCAAGCCTAAAAGGGATTGTGGGTGAGATTTTGAATTTTGAACAGATTTGAAACTTGAAATCTGGAACAGAAGCATGCACACTCAAATTCTAAATGTATACAGACCTGCAAGCAAAATTTCATCTATACCAACTTTTCACATCACATTTTCAAGCATCAATCACGTATAACAAGATGTAACATATACCAGATTTTATATAGGTAGTTTGCTCACCTGTAAAAAGATGGGAGCAGAGGAGCTTTTTGAAAAGAAACTGGAAATTTCTTTAATCTTGAAAACTGAAAGTTGTTTTGAAACTGAAAACTTGAATTTGATCTGCCTAGAAGAGTTGCATTCTTGCTTGATACTTGATTTGAATGATCCCGAAACTGATCAGTTGATTGTTTGATTTTGTTTGCTTCCTTTCCCTGGTTTTAAAATGCTAACAGGTTTTGATTTTCTTTTGTTTTACTTATAGCTTGTTTTCGAATCCAGGTTGTGATGATTTTTTTTTCTTATGCTCAGGTTTCTTTTTAATGCACGAAATGGAAAAACAAGGATGATATATCAAAGCAATGTGTACAGCTGAAATAGTATTCAGGTACAAGATTATCTTGTACTGTTATTATTTTTTTATAAAGCTTGGTCAGAGATTTTTCTCTTGAATGGTGGCTGAAATGATCTAGGTTGTGCTATCATTAATTAGGCTTGCCTTGTTTCATGTTTACAAAGTCATTCATGTTCAAAGATATTTACATTATGACAACTTGTATTCATTTTATTGAATACATTCATGCGCAGGGTTGTCTTCTTTTGCAAGCTTCCCTAGATTTTTATATTCTCTTTTGTTTCATCTAATTGCTTTACAACATAAATATGAATCTATATTTAATTTATGGCCATATTCTTAATCAGGTTATTATCTTGTCTCACTCCATTACTTGCTTGTATTGATTTTAATTGTCTCTTCTCTCTTATACAACTTGTATTCATTTATATCATTCTTTTGTCTTTCATGTCTCTTAACAGCATATAGATACATTGTTCTAGAATGAGCTTATGCTCATTTATAAATTTACTTAAGTTCTTTGAGATATCATTTATTGCTAATATAAATATTTATTCTTATATCTTTCTAAAGTTAAACACTTAATTGCTTATTTATCATTTTGATACTTATGTTATTTCTAATACAAATCCTTATGTTTATTTCTTTTTCAAAGATTAACTATCAAACTTTAATTTACTTATTTATTATTATTTATTTATTTTCATACTTATTTTCATTTCATAGTTTCTTGTGTTATATATTTATATTTATCAAATATTAACAAGGCAGAGTATTTTAATTTAATTATATAAGATAAATTTTATTATAAATATTATTAAGAGATTTAATTTAAATTTTCAAATCAAATTTCCTTGTCAAAATACAAATCTAAATAAACAAGGGCAAATAATTCCAAAAGCCTTATCTTTTAAAATGATAAGTTCCTTTTTGGGTAGTACGTATTCTACTTACGCCTTAGGTAGTCTTTCATCTACTGAGTTCAGCCAGTTAGCTTGTGACACCTCTTTTATTATTTCCGATGTTGAGTTAGATCGTGAGTATATTAGATGTAAGGAATTAGAGAGGGTTAGCACAGTTGGTTTATGAGGATCATTACTTGGAACATTAGAGGTTTGCATGATTTGAATAAGTGTGATAAGGTTAGGGCATTTTTTAAAGACTATTCTATTGACATTGCTTTACTACAGGAAACTAAAATTAACTGTCCTGACTTTCGTTTTTTTAGAAGATTAGGCGGGTATCATTTTAGAAAATGAGTTTTTCTACCTTCTGTGGGAACATCAGGGGGATTAATGATACGGTGACGTGATACTTATTTTAAATTACTTCAATGTATTACTAAGCAGCATTCTCTTCATATCATTTTTATTAATCTTTCAGATAATTCTTTTTTAAACATTTCTAATGTGTATAGGCTTAAGTCAAAAATTAATCGAAGAATTTTATGGAATGAATGCCTCGAATTTAGATCCTTAGCTCCGGGTTCTTGGATTTTGGGGGGTGATTTTAATGTTACGCAATTCATAGGAGAGCGGTCTCCTAGGGAAGGGGATTACTCTACTATGGAGGAATTTGACCATTTTATTATTAATTCTAATTTGATTGAGATCCCCCTTTCTAATAGAGAGTTTACATGGAGTAATGCAAGGGTTTCTCCATCCATGGCTCTTCTTGATAGATTTTTCATTAGCGATGAGATTGAAGATAAATTTCCAATCTGTAGAGTCTCTGGTTTACCTTACACTTACTCAGATCATTGTCCTATTATCCTCTCCTACGAGCATCATAGAGTTACTATTAATAATTTTAAATTTGAAAAGATGTGGCTTTTGGAATCTAACTTTTTGAATTTAATTATTAGTAAATGGATTTCTTTGAATTATTATAATACTAGAAATAAGGATAATTCAGCAAAATCTTTTGTATCAAAACTTAGGGAGCTTATAATTTTTCTTAAAAACTGGAATAAGAATGTTTTTGGAAATATAAAAATTAAAAAAGATAACATTCTTAATGAGATGCTTAAAATTAATAAGATAGAAGAATCTAGACAATTAAATATAGGTGAGCGTAACGTTCTTGCTAATTTAAAAGATGAACTAAATTCAATTTTAGAAAAGGAGGAGGTTATGTGGAAACAGAGATCCAGAATTCAATGGATCAATGAAGGTGATAATAACACCAAATTTTTTCATAATATAGCTAATGGTAGAAAACGTAGTAATACAATTAATTCTATTATTGTTAATAATGAAGAGTTAGTTGATCAAAGAGATCTTAACAAGGCTTTTACAGACTATTATAAGGATATTTTTGGATCTAAAATCAAACATAGAATCAATGTTAGATGGATAGATCTGTATCCATCGGATTCTATTGTTGATTTTTCTGAGTTAGATAATCCTTTTACTGAAGAGGAAATTAGAAAAGCTATTAATGACATGCCAAGTGATAAATCCTCGGGACCTGATGGGTTTCCAATTTTATTTTATAAAACCTTTTGGGACGTTTTAAAATTTGACTTAGTTAATATGTTGAATGATTTTTATAATGGTAATTTGCAATTAGGGAGATTTAATTTTGCAAATGTTATTTTGTTACATAAAAAAGTAGGAGCTAAAAACTTAAAATATTTTAGACCTATTTCTTTGATTAACTGTTCAGTTAAAATCATTCCTAAAGTTCTAGCTAATAGACTTAGTACAAGAATGAACGATTTAATTGATTGTTCACAATCGGCTTTTATTAAAGGGAGAAATATCACTGATGGAGTGGCAGTTGTTCAAGAATATATTAATTACTGTTGTAAGAATAACATAACCTGTGCAATTTTTAAACATGATTTTGCTAAAGCTTTTGATTCGGTGGATTAGGATTTTCTTGTAGATATTTTTCATGCTAGAGGTTTTGGTCATAGATGGATCAGTTGGATTATGACTTTGCTTAGAACTGGAAACTCTAGTATTATGGTTAACGGTATATTAGGTAATAGAATTCAATCTAAGAGAGGTTTAAGGCAAGGAGATCCCTTATCGCCTTTATTATTTAACTTAGTTGCTGATGTTTTTGCTAAAATTATTAAAAGAGCAGTGGATAATGGATCTCTAGGATGTGTTGGCAATGACATATCGCGTAATGGTATATCGGTTCTTCAATTTGCCGATGATACCTTACTTTTTTCCCCATCTTTCTAGACACGTTATAACTCTTAAGTTTATCCTATACTGTTTTGAACTTTTATCTGGTTTAAAAATAAATTTTGACAAAAGTTCTATGTTAGTTTTAAATGATTTTGAAAAAGTTGAAAACTTAGTTGCTAATACTCTAAATTGTGAAACTATGAACTTTCCTTTTGACTACCTTGGTTTTGTAATTAGACCCACCAATCTCAAACATGACGATTGGATTATTATCATTGATAAAACCAAAAATAAGATTTCTAAATGGGAGATTTTTATCTAGAGCAAGTAGACTAGTTTTAATAAATTCGATTTTATTAGCCCTTCTGGTTTATTGGATGTCCATGCATCTGTTTCCAGATTGGGTTATTGATAAAATTGATAAAATTAGAAGAGATTTCTTATGGAGTGGGGAAAATTATAATAATAATATAAAATGTCTAGTAAATTGGGAAACCGTTTGTAAGGCCAAAAAGGAAGGTGGTTTAGGAGTTATTAATTTGTGTAATATGAATTTGTCCTTGCTAGGTAAATGGTTATGTAAGTTTAAGGATATAAATGATAACGCTATTTGGAAAGAGATCATTTCTAAATATTATTATAATGGAAATAACAATTTATATCAAATTGCTTCTTCAACCACTCAAAATATATCTATTTTTTGGAAAAACATTTTAAAATGTCATGAGATTTTTAACTTAGGAATAAATACAATAGTTCATTTTGGTAGTTGTACTTCTTTTTGGCACGAGCTTACCTCTTAAATTGGAATTTAAAGAGCTTTATGAAATCTGTAATTTTAAGTTTGCTTTAATTAATGAAGTTTATTCTCCTGAAAATGATCCTCCTTGGAATTTTAGTTTTAATAGAATTTTAGTAGGTTCAACTCTCAGGCAACTTTATTTGCTTTATGCAAGATTAAATCTTTATAATATGATAATGATAATGATATTATTTGTTGGGAATGTGATAAGAGTAAGAAATATACTTCTAATTATTTTTATAGATTTATTAATTTTTCGGGTACAATAAACAACTCATTTAGATTTATTTGAAAATCTAATGCTCCTCCTAAATCTAAAATTCACATGTGGTTAATATTGCATGGAAAACTTAATACAATAGAATTCCTAAATAGAAAAAACATTCAAAATGATAATAAATGTTATTTTTGTAATCTACATCTTGAAGATATAAAACATATATACTATGATTGCACGGATTCTTATTATATTCTAAATAATATTCTTAAAATTTTTAATTTTAATATAACAACTAAAATTTTGGATTGTGACTTCTACTGGAATAATTTTAGATTTAGGTTCAAAAAGAATATTAGATTTTTACTTGACACTTTATTCATTATTGTTAGTTGGTATATATGGTTTAAAAGAAATCAAAGAATTTTTAATAATAATAATAGTCATTTTAACAAATTGATTTTTACAATTTCTTCATTCTGTTTTAATTGGATTTCTATTCCCAAATATAAATTAGCTAAAAATAATCTATTTAAAGGGTATCTTAAAAAGGTTAGTTATAATATTAACTCATTCAAACACAACAATTATATATTTAACATTAACGGTATTAATATTAATATTTTTTCAAATTTATACGATGATCTTAAAGTTAATCATAACTTACTTATGATTAAAAATTCATAAGAATCTTTTAAGTTTTGTTTCAATTATTGTTCTTGTCTTTGGTGGTATTAGTTTATAGGTAGTTTAATTCTATTGTTTTTGTCCTTTTTAGTCTTATTTAGGTTTTATTTCCTACCTTATCTTTACATATATATGTATATTAATTATATAAATATACATATATATGTATAATTCTTACTTTTTCCTTAGTCATCCTTCAGATACAGGTATGGGTGATAGGGTGTCAGGCTCTTTTTGCAGGTTCTCATGTCTTTAGGTTGCAGGATTACGGATTGTAGAGAGGCCATCAGAGTATAGTTTTCCACTCAGGATTACTTACAGTTCCACCACTGATGCAGGATACTTTCATCTCTATTGTGGCGTATTATCTTCAGGAGGATCCATTCTTCTGCTTGGCACTTCTTCCTTTGTACAGAGCCTCCAGAGCAGATCTTCCATTCAGCATCATATTTAGTTCCACTTCAGAGTAGATGCTTCTTCATTCCTTCCGATCTAGATGCATGGAGCTTCCTTCTTAGTTTGTGATGCATAGAGCTCCTGATTCAGATGCATGGAGCATCATATTCTTTTGTTTCTAGGTACTCCTAACATCTTAGTATCGGATGGTGGCCATGCCGAAACTCGATATCGGGGTGTAATGGGTGGTGGCCTTGCCGGAACTCATCTTAGGGGTACTTGATTTTACTTTGATACTTGTATTTAGTTTTGTTATCTGCCAGACATGTTGGCAGTGCCTTATTATTGTGTTATGTATAGTTGCATGTGTGCTCTCCTCTATTTATAGAGGATCACACATTTTTCTCAAAAAAAAAGATTGGTCATTGAGTTAAATATATGTAACAAATTACATAATTGCCCATATAGTATACCCCTAACCCTATCATATTATACTTATAGAGATAATTTAATTGTTTGAATGTTTAAATAAGTAGAGATCCATACATGAAATGATGAAGGTTTTATAAAATATAGAAGGACAAAAAAATACCTATATTAAGTGGGTAACATGTACTGTTATGTGAGAAAAGAAGGAAACAAGGGAACTAGAAATCAAGAGTCAAAACTCACATTTCACTCTCTTTATTAATTAGTAGTAAAAAGGAAAGAATTTTAAAGACTCTCATTAATTCTAACATTTTTCTCCTCTCTACTTAATTCTCACAGATGGTACCTTATTTTAAAATATTTAAAATAATTTGTGATTTTAAATTAGTCATACTTTTTTATTAACTCTTACCAACCACATTCAAATACCTATCTTTACTAATTTCTATAGCCGGTAACTTTTACTGAGTTACCTAATTATTTTACACTATGTGCATACATTTAAATTAATTAAATATCTTAAATTTAAACTAATTAAATAAAATCAATTAGAAAATATTTCTTAGTTTGTTTAATGAATCATAAAAACAACAATTTCTAATAATTTTTGTTGTCTAGCGATTAATTATGTGATAATGAATACATCAAAGATTAACATAATGGAACACCATTATGCAAGCACTAATTCATTAGAAGAAAATTTTCCACACTAAATTTAAATAATAATTGGTATTGTAACTGATATCTAAATATATGAATATTTATCAGATTATAATATAAAATCATACCTACCATAAAGTACAAACTAATACTAATAAATAAGTTAATCTACTAAAGGTGCTTTAGGTGCCAAAGGACCAAAGTCCAGATCACATGAACATTTGGTAAGAACTATTCACTTATATTAGATAGTGCACATCAAAGTCACATTTAGAATCCACAAAGCTTCTATTATTTCTCTTTTTGGATTACTAATATGTTAAAAAATAAATTCACCAACACCCAAAAGGTTGCATAAAGTGGTATATTCGAAGAAGTTCCAAATATACCCCTTAGTTCTGTGGTAAATCACAAGTTCGTTTAAATCGTAGTACATAAGTTCAAAAGATAGAATAGGCAAGTCCAATAGTCAAATATGCAAGTCCACAAGTCATATATGCAAGTCCATAAGTCACATATTGTGATGACACACCTCCTCGACCCTTAGAAATGGACACTAATACTACCTCTGTATTCACGTGCTGCAAATCCAAGTGCCGGAGAGGCAGATTATCATGGGGTAAAAAAATAAAGGTAGAAGACAAACAAAATTGAATTTCACATCATATTCAGCATTTAATTATACACATGAGTAGTACATGTAATTACTCCAAATTGCTCCATCAGAGTTTTAGTAAGTACTAATCCAGCCAGGATTGTTATAGCTACATATCCTCACAAGTGCCGGTCGATACTTAATACCAAATATAGTGGAATTAGAAATAGATGACTATCTATATAGGACACTCAAGCTTCATGCTCCATTTAAAATGCTCCGAGCTTCTTCCAAAATGTTCCATCCTACCTAAATACTTGGCTACCCGGAAAAATAGGGCACCCAGAGTTTAAGGGGAAAAGAAAATAAACTCCGGGTCAGTCATGGGAATAGTATGAGAAACTCAAAATATGGATACTTGAAAACAAAGGGTATCTCATAAGAACATGCCGCACATAAAAACAGAACGAGTTTTTACCTTATGATAACAAAAATCTTTACTGTGCAAAATCTGGTAATATTATTTTTAATGACTTCTTTTAAAAATACTTTTCAACTAAACTTATATGATCTTAGCCGAAATTGTTACATTGATTAAATTCCAGCATAATAGGTTCTATAATCAAGTTCGAAGGCACTTATTAGAGAATGGATTTCCATACAATGGCAAATAAGGAACTACCTTCCGTACAGTACATCTCCAGAGGGATGTACCGAGGATCAACAACTTTAAAACCTTTGCACCTAGCAAGACCAGCCTACCCGTAGACCGATCTTGGTGGAAAATAGAACCGAATATGACATCACCCCAATCATAACCGACCTATCCAGGATCCCATAGCATACACAACATACTCGACATATATAGAGTAATCTAGAAAGGTAATGACCATAACCTAATGGTTGTGAACCACATGGCCTTACAGATTGCCCTGTTTAAGCCATTTCCGGTTGATGAGGCCCGAGGTAACAATTACTTTCACATAGCACATTCCACTTTGAAATGCCACATTGTCGATTCCATCACACACTATTTGTTTCTACAAATGTACAAACACTGAGCTCATACGTCTCAGATAAGGGTGTTAAGTATAAGAGAGTTACTTCTTACACTACCAAACAAATATACGTTCTTAAATATCAATGTACGTATATGTTGGAAATACTATGTCAGACATTCGTCCATACGAGTGGTCCAGGAACAGGACAAACCAAAGGAACTCTCTTACCACATCCTGTCGGGAATCATCCCTAGGATTAGTAGCGAGCATCCCTTGCATCGAAGATCAAATGAAGATACTACTGCTACATATATATAATATTGGAAATTTCCCCTGAGGGTCAATGACAAGCAGCCATTCATTCCATTTATTATTATTCTAATCACTTCGAATACGTAAATTAGTTCGAAGTGGTTTTCGAATAAGAATCGCTCAAATCCGACCCCGGTTCCTCCGAACCAATCCTCAATAAAAAAAATTAAGTAAATAGGTTCTTATCATTTGATTAATTACTTTTTCTTTATCAAAAATATCTTCTAGAGATATATATTTGTAAAACACTTTTTCCGGTATATACGAAATCATTAAACCTCTCTTTAATTTTGAAAATACCAAATCAAAATAATTTCTCATAAATCATATTGCAAAACCTTATTGAGTTAAAAATGGTTGATAGAAATTATACTAATTCTACTTAATATCAATTTCCACATTCAACCTTTACTATCCGTCGAATAATGGTGAAATCACCTTTTAAATACACATGGATAGTACGGGTTTCGAGCTACCAAACATGAAGTGAAGAGAGATGAGTGCTATTTATAGGCAAAAGTGAGGATGTAAATATCATGATATTTTTACACAAACAAATCACCATTTCATCACCACTATACCTCACCCCCCCCTTCATCATGTTCGGTTGTGTTCCCCACCATATGTGTGTACCCATGTCCTTTTACTTAGTGTGTAAGAGTTTGACTTTGGTTTGCTTAAGGATGAAGTATA
This sequence comes from Allium fistulosum, assembly GCA_030737815.1. Taxonomy (NCBI): domain Eukaryota; kingdom Viridiplantae; phylum Streptophyta; class Magnoliopsida; order Asparagales; family Amaryllidaceae; genus Allium; species Allium fistulosum. Next base: position 1,535,773,201 of record CM060902.1, read on the forward strand.
TGGAAAATATCTTGATATTTTGTAATAAATACATATTTAAATGTATAAGTATATTTGTATGTATATATGTGTTCATGTGCATGTGAATGTGTTCTTGCATATGTACATGTATGTTTGCATATGTGTATATCTCAGATGATTTACAACATTGCACAACTTTTCTACATTGAATCGTTAGGAATTCCGATTTCGATTTCCGATCATATTTTCACTTATATATATGTGTGTGTGTATGTGTGTAAACAAAATTTGATGATAATATTTCTATCATTATATAATAATTAAAAGGGCCTATTTAATAATTAAAAGGGCCTATTTAATAATTAAAAGGGCCTATTTAATAATTAAAAGGGCCTATTTAATAATTAAAATAATTGTTAAATCATTTCAACTCAATTTGAATTCAAAAATCATTTATTCCAAAATTGTGATATCATTGATGATTTCATAAAGAGATTTTGTTTTCAAAAATAAAATAAATAATTTTATTACATATTTTCGCTCATATATATATATATATATATATATATATATATATATGAGTGTATGCATCCAGCTCCTGCACGATATCGGATGGTCTAAGAGCTATTTGTTGATAAAGCGTTTTTTGGTTATTTTATCGATATATCTTCCAAAGTATATATTTTTGTAAATATTTATTCAAAATAATATTACCAATATTATTTATCGTTCAAAACATTATTATTTATGTCAAAAATCTAACATTTGAATATTTTAAAAAAATTCTAAAATGATGAATTTGCGGGTCGTTAAACATATGTAAGTCCATAAGTCAATGGGTAAAGTTGGCAAGGCATGTCCTTTTCTTCAATTATGAATATGATAAAAAAAAGTCCAAATATATAATTGTTCATGCCCTTATATGCAAAAGTCATATAACCTCCTTCTTCATTGAGCATATGCCATTACAATAGTTCTCAAACTCTTAAGAGAGCTTAGGAAAGTTCTAATCTAAAAATTAAGAGAGGGAAAGAAGTTAAGTGCCCCTTCCCACGAGGGGGTACATCTATATTTATAGTTATAGGAAGGATGTAGGCTTGCTCCAATTGGCAATGTGGGACTTTATGGTGTCATGGAGCATGTAGTAAAATGTGAAGGCTTTTGAAGCTTTATGAAGGAAAATGCACTAAATCCTCTTGTATTTGCTCTTGTACACAATTTTATTCTCTTTTCTTTGTGTGGCCTTCAACATGCTTTGGTATTGATGCCACATAACATCGATAATGATGAGTGCAGCTTTGATTAATAGCTTACGACATGCTTTTAGGCAATGAACTTCTGGCATATGTAGTAGCTTAGCATCGGAATCTATGACTTTAGCGTGCTTCATCATTAGCTTCGGCAATGGAGTAAATAATGACTTCGACGACCTTGATGATGCTATTAGTTAGGTTTGTTTGATGACAATAGAAGAACGTTAATGCCGCTTTAGCAGGGAGGGTCTTTGGCTTGCTTGACTTCGACAGTGTCAATCATGGCATCAGCTTCTTCATTGAATGGCATCAATAAAAGGCGACTCCAAGCATCAATGAAGAGAAATGTCATCATTGGGAAGTCTCATATAGTATAGTATCGAAGTTGATGGTTTTTAGCATCGATTGACACTTCTCACTGGCTGCTGGTAATGTTGAATAGAAGTAACATCAATTATCATCCCAACTTTGTAGACGTCGATGATGTACATTATCGACCTAGCAAAGATAGATGGTAATGGATCCCAAAAGCAGAGCATTGATAATAACCCATTCCCATAAGGCTCAACATTGTCCTAGGTGCGACATAAATTAGAGTCAACATTGATGACATGCGACATGGAAGAACGTCGACATAGTTGAGAAGCGGCATTGTTTTCTTCAACATAATCTCATGATCTTCGACGTTGGCTCATCTTCATTCCTTCAGTGTTGCTTACTTTTATTATTATTTGTTGGTGTAATGTCGATATACTACATGTCTTTGACATTGACGAGGACTTTGATGTCGACATTCATCTTTAATGCTACCTTAGCAATTTCAATTTAAGAAAAAATATTGCAAAAATTGGTTCTATATAGTTTGGAAATTATGTTGATACATTATTAGTATATAAAATCAGTATTTTGACATCGTAGACAAAGTGGATAACTGATATATGATTTCTAAATCTATGGGATTTTTGCGAATGAGGTGATTACATGGAAGTAACTTGGAAATTTGTTTTGAAGTGGATTTGGGGAAAAAATGATTTCGGAAGAAAAGGATCATGGAAATCTATTATTAAATAGTTTGAATTATAGAGCTTATATAGAATTATTTAAGGGTGTTGACTATAGTTACTGATTTGTGTTCATAATTGAGTAGATAATATATTGTGTAACATAGTTAAACCCCGACACAGTCATTATGTTATGCATTGAGCAGAATTATGCTTACAACCAGATTTCCAATTTGACTCAGGGTTTTTTATACTTAACCACGGGCAAGGTCAAGATTAGTATATTGATGTTATATTTGTATGTGCTTTGTGGGCTTTGGCATGAAGATGGATTCGATGATGAAGGTGGATATTCATCTTTCTTATATTGAGATTCCATTGTATTGGTCGATGTGACTGTTAACCCAAAATATGGATCAACATCTAGAAATAAGATGAAAGCACCAGTTCAGATTAAATAAAGTAGTAGAAGGAGACACAAATTTTATAGTGGTCCAATGTAATCTCCAGCCTACGTCCATTTCAATCTTTTTATTAGTTATTTTCTCTCTGGATTACAACTAATTATCTCAGGTCTGACCATAATCTAGTAGATCTCGGATTTATGATAGTGTTTTTAGACTGTTTATGAGCCACCAGTACTAAGAATGTAACGACCCGTAAATTTTTAATAAATTTTATTTATTTTATTTATATATTTAATTGAAATTTTGTGAAATTTTAAACAATAAAATTCGGAAATTTAAATTTGATATTTGAAATGCGTCTGTTTTAACATAACAACTGGTAAATTTTCATTAGATAATTTGGAAGTTTATTTTCTAGTGTAATTTTATTCCAATTTATATCAGTTAAAATTGATGATAATAAAAGTGTTCCGAAACCTAAATATGTCAACATGAGAAAATTTATTTAGAACACTCTGAATAAGACTACGTAATTCGTTTCGCAAATTTCGGACGTTTCTAGCTCTGTTTGGATTTTTCCGTATGGAATAGCAACGTATATCGGTGTCCGTATCGACTTTTGATTGGATGATCGTACCACTGACATCTATATACCGTTTTGATCGTCTTGTCGCACTGATCTTCGTAGTATATCTATTGGTGTGTTTCGGAGTCCAGTAGACGGTGAAATCTGAGAAACTTTAGAGCCTTTTGATTTCGTGTAAGCATTCATCTATTCACCGTGGCAACCTAATAGCCTTTTTCCTTTAACGTTACTAAAATTCAACTTTATACCGTTGTCCTTCCATTTTGTCTCCATTTTGAATTATTAAACCACGAAATATATAAAGTTATTGCCTGTTCATACTCGCCCATTTCAAAACACTCCATCCTTTAGTTGAACATTCTCCTGAGCGACCTTATCTTCTCTCCTCCCCTACCCGATCAGTGCCTAAGGCCTCATCCCCTTCATCCCCACGCACAACACCACCACCGAACATCCTCCTAAACCGACTTGCTTCCAGTCAAACCTCCGTGTTTCCACGTCATCACAGCTCCATTTTCTCATCATTGTATTCATCTTCGGCCACCATCCTGTAACCAATAGACTTACCTCCGGCCTTCCCTTCTACTCCACCTGACAAAGCCGACCGTAACCAATCACCGAGCAGTTCGGCCACCACTTCCGCCTGTCTCTCTCCTTTCCTTCATTGTTGCCTATTTACAGGTTCTGTTTTATTGTTTGTATATAACAGTTGTTATAACTTAGGCATACATATATATATATTCTAAATTTTCATTTACTGTTAACTATTATATCTTATGTTTAAACGTATTATTATATATTATTATAAGTTTTGCCGGTTAGTTCCTATTCTATGGTATATAAAATATGTTTACATATAAACTATGACAAAATACTTTTCCCCGGATCTTGTTATGATGTGGGATGGGGGTTTGGAAAGGTATTATATATATATATATATATATATATATTATTATTTTAAAGTTTTAGTGTGCGGTTTCTCTTCGTATGAAGGAAAAAAGTATATAAATATTTATATTTATATAGAAATGTACTATTATGTTTACAGTATATATATATTTGTATGAAAGTTTATATACATACAGCAGCTGTCAAGTCGCATATATATATATATCGTTTTAGGTATTACATAGTGGTTTCGGCTGTATAGGGTATAGATGTAATATAATAGTGTGGATATATTTCATAACTTATATTTTTCTACAGCATATTATGTAAAGAGTATTTGTTTGTATATATACAATAGTGAGTTATGGGGTTTTACTATTGAATAAAAAATTTATTTGTAAGTTATATAGCTTTATAAAATACCAGTTTATAAAGTTCTCTTATCTTATATTGTTTGACATTTTATACATTCGGGTCTTGATTTTTGAAAGGTATGTTTACATTTCCTATATATATATACAGTTAATTTGCAGATGGGTCTCAATATAGTTTGCTTTAAAACTTATATACATTTATGTATGCATTTCAATATAAGTGTTTTTCTGAATATACATTTAATATAAGTTTTATATTTGATTTCCTGAGTTGTTTTTGAGACCGGACACGTATATATATTATAAAGTCATTCCTATGTTCTCTGTTCTAAATTTTGGCCAGATTTATGTATTCTGTTTATGGCTTGTTGGAAGGAAATGTGATTTTTAATTATTCATGTATGGAAAATTATATATTGTAGTGTGTGGGTTCTAATATATAAAGTGGTAGTTATATATATGGTTGACTTGAATTTTATGTGTGTAGTTAATAAAGTATGTTGACAGTGGCCTCTCTGATATATATGTTGTTTTTAAAGTATAGTGTATGTTTATACATCAGCCTTAGGCTAGTTTTACATATGTGTTGTTATCCCACCTTTGGCAAGGCCGTAACACCAAGGAATTGACTAGTAACCAATGACGGTCCATCCTAGAGATTAGCTATACACGGGCTCACTACGAATATCGATGAATTTTGTCCGAGTCCGGATCGAGCCAAAATTGGTAGGACATGACAAGCTAAGCCATGAGAGCAAACGTTCCAAGTTTCAAGTCAATCCGAATTATATGCTCAAGTTATGATAGATGCGAGTTGAAGGGAAAGGCCATGTTTTCGTATCCATCAGTGAGCCCCATTTCGTATCCATCATGGAAACCTCTCTTCGAATCCATCTGGGCAGAGCAAATCGAATCCATCAAGTTTCTCCTACTTCGAATCCATAACTGTTGCTAGACTTCGTATCCACTACATTCGCATCAGAAAGGAATTAGCCTCACGCCTGCATGGTTCGTATCCATCAAGTTGAAGTCCTTCGAATCCATCAAGTACAGTCATTTCGTATCGATCGGCTGAAGCACATCATGATCGATACGAACGAAACCTCACTCGAATCCAGATGTTATTGATACCTCCGAATCCATCGAGTCAAGGCAGCGAAGTCTCCGGGACGACTCGATCAAATGGGAGAAGAAAGAAGATCGATGCACATATTATGCTCCACGTCATCACGAAAGCGCACGACACCATCGATTCGAAGAAATGGATACGAACCGATCGATTCGAACAGGGCGAGCAGTTCAAAAAACACTATTTCGAATCGATGATAACTCGAGATCTACAAGTCCAAATGCTATCAAATTTTCACAGGAGATTGCGTACATGTTGAAGAATGTCCACACCAAATTTCAGCTCGATTGGATGATTCTTTGATCGATTCGAATGGATTTGGAATCGATCCCGAAGTGGGCCCTGATTTCCTGAAGGCGGGCGCGTGGGCCCCCTCACGTGCCAGAAGTGGTCTCCCAAAATTTAGGCGAAATACCAGCCTCTTACACCTATAAATAGAGCCCCTGGTCATTCAGAAAAGGGGGTTGGACAATTTTAAAAGCTAAAGAGCGCCTAGATTCTGCCAGATTTACTCCAGATCACCATTGCTGCTTTAGATTCAGACTTAAATCATAAAATCTATTGTACTACGCTATAAGAAATTGTAATCTTCAAGTATCAAGAAATAAAATCATCAAACTTCATAGTAGACGTAGGCAAAACGCCGAACCACTCTAAATTGTTGCCTTCTGTGCAATTTACTTTCTATTATTTGGAGTTTTTGTTAGATAATCCTCAGTTTTAATTTTCATTCTTCACTTTTATCTCTTCAAAAACTTCCGAAGAGTATTGTGCCCATTTTTGGTACAAACATGTGTATATACTCGCCTATATTTATATCTGTTCATATAAGTATTGAATTTGAATATATAATATATATATATATATATGTTTGATTTTTCCATGTATGTTTTAATTTGAAATAATGTATTTTGAAATATATATATATAAAAATTTAATATGTGTTTGAATTTAGAATATGATTTTATATATAGTTATATAACTTATACTAATTATCTTCATCAATCCTGTTCTGATATGATTTCATCGATTCCTTATCTATCTGCTTTGTTCGTCGAATCTTGTCCATCTATCGATGCTTTGGAATTCGTAGCTCATTTCTTTGTCAAATCGATCTAGCCTCGAAAGGTGAGCAATCACTCACGATTAATGTTCTTATATTTATTAAATTTGATTTCAATTGAAACGACAATTGAAATATGCTGCTGTTAGTTATTTACATTGTTATATATGCCATTATCTGATCTGTTCACCTGTGACATCTGACACCATTATCTGTTATTTATACTGATGATATATGCCTGTTACTGATTGTTACATTATTATCATATCTGTTATCACTCTGCAAGTTCCTTGTTAGTATAGAATTCACTATGGGTTGAAATGATACATACCCGAACGATCTGTAGAATAGGAGAAAATCGTTATGGGTTGAAATGATAAACCCAAGCGATTTTCATTTGAATTGATTTTGGGATTTGCGGGTTGAAAAGATATATACCCGTATATATATATATTTAAATTGCGGATTGAAATGATAAATATCTGTATCACTTGACCATAGGATAGAAAATTATATACAGACACCGTTGGTCTATATATAAATACTTTGAAAATGATTTCTATGGTTTGAAAAGAAATATATGGTTTTAATAAATATTGATTTTAAAGATTTATTAAAGTTGATTTAATAAAGTTGATAAAAATATGTTTAGGTATTTATTTAATATCTATATTTTTAAATATAGAGTTTATAATGATTTAAATTGATTTGAAATTATATTTATTTAAGAATTTTACTTAAATAAGTTGGATTTGAAATTTATTAAATTTGAAAATTTAAAGCTATGAATTTATAACTTGAATTTGATTAAAAGTGACTTAAATGAATAATTCAAACTCATATAAATTTAGATGGGATATTTTGTTCATTTAAGCTTGTAAATTGAAGTTGTATTTAGAGGATTTTTAAAATGATTAAGTAAATATTTCAAAACTAAATAATAGAAAAGTGAATTGATATATATATATAAAATTATCAATTTAGTTTTGAAATGTGGAATATTTGAAGCTTTGAAATATATTGAAATTGAAATGGTTTATTTGTGGTTTAAATCGGTATTTGAAATCGTATAACTTGAAAATGCTTAATTGAATTGGAATTTAAATTGATGATTTAGATTTGATTAAATTTGAATTTGGAACGAATTGATTTGGATCGATTTGTGAAAGTCGAGGAAACTATTTTATTTTATAAAGTAATTTTAAATTATATTTAAAACCATTGATATTTTACTTTATAAATTATTTTAATATAAACTATTTTAATATAAATCATTTTTAATATATATTATTTTATTATAAACTACTTTAACTTATAACTATTTATATAAACTATTTTAACTTATAACTATTTATATAAACTATTTTATTATATAATATCTAAAATGCTATAATTTCAAAGTGTTATGATTTCCAAAATGCTATGATTTCAAAGATGTGATTTCCAAAGTATTTTGATTTAGACTATGATTTCGAAAGCGTTATAACTTTGGGAAGTGATATGATTTTTCTGAAATGGATATATTTGAAATGGAAATGATATCGTATTGATTTGGTTTTTGAAATGGAAATGATATTTATGTTTTGATGTATAAACTATTTTGAAATGACTGTGGTGTTATAATAACGTTTGGTTGTTAAAGAGACCAGGATCGGATATGGGTATACTCTCTATCGATACCGAAAACCACTTTAACAACTGTGTACGCGGTGGAAATTCCAAAATGAAGTAGGATGGTGGCGACGATCCTATTGAGGTATGAACGTGGACCCGACTCCCATGAGTTGGCATAAGGTGGCTAAAACAGGAGCGATTGATGGGCCAATGAGGTAGCACCTTTGATCGGACGCATTTCTTCGATACCATTCTATTACTTTGTGATTGATTTGGTGGCCACCCTTCGATTTTGATTGGGAGTGTGTTCCGAGGTGGGCGGTAGTGGCTGCTATGCGTTTCCACCAGCCCGGATGCGTAATTGGTATATCTACCCTGGCATTGCCTAGTTGTGCCGTGTCACCTACCATATCGAGCTTTACTATGAGTTTCTATTTGTGTCGTACCTATGGAGTATCTTCTCGTAGCCTCTTGAGGTATGCAGGTACTGTATAGACTATTGGCACTATTTTGTGTTAAGGGCTATATGGGTAACCCCTTAACACTATTTAAAAGTAAGTTTATTTTATATTAGACATTATTATAATAGCGTATATTACTACATAGTAGATAGATTAACGTATCCTTAGAGGATGGTTATCCCAAACATCCTTTGAGTTACTTGTATTTCAGTTGATATTTCACTTGAGTTGGATTTATTGATATAAGAATGTTAATCCTGACTCGAGTGTTTTGTGTTTTGCTTTACGCTCAGGTCAGACTGAGTGATACAGTATTCGAGACTCACCTTTGGAGTTGGAGCTTCGCTTGGAGATCCATCTATCTATCCTGCTTTCAGTTGTTCAGTTGATTCCAGTGATGTATTCAGACCTTGTATTTGACTATTGTATTGAGACATCTATGTATTCGAGACTTCTGTTGTATCTTGTTTAACTCTGTTATATATATAGTAGCTTCATGAACTACTATCCTTTTGTTTCCGCTGCATTATTGTTATAATACTCTATGTCTGTGATTATGTGATTATTTATTTACTGTATATGTTGAGCTTTGCCAAATTTAAATTAACAATCTGATATTTTGAGCAATTCAAATCCGACATGTATGGATGCGAATGGTTGAAAATTTCATGCCGTTACAAAGAATTTGCTGATCTAAGTCCTAGACTAGCTAATAGTTGTTTCCTAGGTGACTTTAATGGAGGAGAGGTTGGAGGTGAAGAAGTAGCACAGTCTCCGCAGTCAGAGAATCTAGATCCCTTTCTAGTTGCAGCTAGGTTGGTAGTTACAGAGGAATTGGGCAGTATAGAGTCAGAGGCCCAATAGCGATGAAGTCCAGGAGAGAGAATTGGAGTCGCTATAGAAATCCTAAGCAAACCCAAGTTATCATGATAACTCGGTGCCGAGTTATAATACTTGGAGCAATATGCACCACTCCACTTGCAAGCTTTTTCCTTCTAGTTGAATTGTTTGATCCTCTTTTCCATCGTCTTCGAGTTAAGTCTTGAGATCTTTTAGATATCTTCTTTCCATTGCTTCATTCCAGCTAATCCTTAGAATAGATCTTCAAATCCTCGTACAATCACTTAGTCGTGAGTCTATGGAGTAGCTTGAGTGATGCATGAAGTCATGGGGGTGAATGGGTTAGCAACCATAGGTCCGACCTGATCTATGGCCTTAACTCGGGGTGGAGTTAAGATGCTTGGTTCAAACATAGTGAATTTTTTTGAAGTCCTTTCTTAGCCTATTCTAAGTTCTCTTATCAAGTTTCAAGTCATTCCAATTATGTTTCAATCTTCTAAGTCCAGTTAAAGCTGCTTTGGTGATAACTCAGTAGTGAGTTATGAACTTAGCAAATTTTTGGCTGGAATTTTCCCGAGCTATTCCCTTAAATCATTTAAGTGTGCCTTCCAGATTTCAAGTCATTTCATCCTCGTTTGAATCTTATGAGCCCGATTAAAATCTGCTTTGCTAAAAAGAGGGTTAGCACTTGCCCTCCAAAGTATGCCTTTCGAATTTTAGGTGTGCTTTGCTCAAGAACAAGTTCCAAACATCAGTTTTTGATAATTGAGCTCTCCAGCTGCTTAAATCTTGGTGAACCATTAAGTTACTTCATATTCTCTTTCGATCATAGGTCGTCCCAAAACTGTTACAGCCTAAGACTCTAGACTCTACTTAAATGTAGTCTAACACCATCATCGTTTTGATTTCATTTGGAGTTATTACATCACATATCAAAATCGTCTCGTGTTTATCCGGGATTTATCTGTTTTACTCTACATATAATGTGTTCAAATCCTTTTATCAAATCTATATCTATTTTAAGGTTCGATCTCCTTGGATCGTCTTATATTCAGTTTAATGCGCGATCTCTCCGAATCGTTTAATGTTCAGTTTAATATGCGATCTCTGTAGATTATTTAATGTTTTAAGTTAAAGGGATGATTTGTTTGGATCGTTTATCATTCAATCTTGGGTTTCGATCTCTTCGGATCCTCACTGAGTCTGCTTGCTCTTCGACAAAGGAACTCAACGAGCAAGCAAGCCCATCCACTCACTCTTTGGTGAGGGGACTTACTTTTCGTATAAGCCCATCCACTCGCACTTCGACAAGGGAGCTTGCACCTTGCACTCCAATCCTGTCTCTCCAGGCCGGAATTAAAGCGATCAAAATTAGTTATCACATTCAATGTGGATTTTTCAATATTCAAATATTCAAATCAAATCAAAGCAAACAAGCAAAAATCCTAAATTTTCATCAAAACATCCAACTTAGAGCATGCATAGAGACCAATTTAGGCCTCGTACACGCATAAGCGGTCTGAGATTATTATCATCCTAAATAGTCATCTCAGGCATCCAACTCAGAGCGTACCTAGGGACCATTCGGGATCCCGTACATGTGTAAGCGGCCTGAGGTTATTATTATTTTTATCGCTAAATATAAAAAGTAAAGTGCAATATAAGAAACGAAAAACCAGAGTGTGGGAATCGGGTTCAACCCTCGTTCATTGCAATCATGGGATTTCGAGACTTGAATCGGACCTTAGTCTTTCCATGATGCATTTGTTGTAGAGGGCAGTTGCCTCGGCCGCACCATTATGGTTTGGTTCCTCACATACTGTTGCAACTGGTTGCTCTGAACCAATTCTTCTATCAGATCACGAAGGTATCAGTACTAATTCGTTTCATGTCCATCCAGCTCATGGAAGACGCAGAACTTTCTAGTTTTTTTGTCCTGCTCAGTGGGTTGACTTCTTACAGGCTTCCGATAGGGGATTTGGACCCTAATGTCTAGATATATTATCTCTGAGGTTTCGATCAATCAGTGTAGGAAGAGAATTTCAGCTCCCTCCTTTGTCATTTTGATTCTCCAAAGTCATTATCAGCTCTTCTTTCTCTTTGTCTTTCCCAGTTCCTGCTCTGAATAGTCCCCTATCATCCACAACATTAATTTCAGCATCCTTAGCTTCATCCTCGGCTTTAGCATCTTCCTAACGCAAATATCTCTTAGCTTCATAGTAGAATTCCATAAGATCCATAGGTGGATCCCTTTCCAGTGCACCTTTGAAGTTGGTCTTACTCGCGACTCTAGATACTGCGGCCATTAGAACTAATAATGGATACGGCTTGTCAACTGTAGCTACTGCTACATTGAATCTTATCAAATAGCTTCTCAGGGTCTCTCCAGGCCTTTGTTTCACACTTGATAGCGTCATTAAATTCTTCAATCGCGAGATGTGAACTCTGAACTGTCTCAAGAATTTTCTCACTAGGTCGGTCCATGTGCTTAAGGATCCGTTCTCCAGTTGTCTGAAACACATTAATGCCAAGTATGTTAAGTATAATGGGAAGCACCATCCTATTACCTCCTCAGGGGCACCCAACACCTCTATATGTCGGATGTATCTCATCAGATGAATCGTTGGATCTAGCTTTCTGTCATACATTTCCAACATTTGAAGCTTGAAATCGGGAGGATATTTTACATTCCTTATATTAGTAGTTAATAGATTCCTGTTCACATCCTCCAAACCCTGATCTAGGGGTCCTCCTCTCATTATTCTTCTTACCAACTCTGTAATTCAATTTTCGCCATCCAATGTAGGTCTTTGTCCAAAAGTGATATTCTGCCCCTTCTTCTGTAGGGGAATTCCGACACATACTCTGGCACGTACTCTATTGGATACACATTAGCGTTTTGTCCTGCTTCTCTGGCTTTATTCTATCCACCGTTCTTATGGGGTAGCTTTGGCACACATTCCTCCGTTTGTTGTGCGTTTGTATTCTAATTCGCGCTTCTTACTCTAGCATCATTTGTTCCTAGCATTCCAGCACGTCCTAAGCTCACCTCAACGTTGCCCCCAAGTATAGTTCTCTCGGTACCGAGTTGATTGGGACCGAGATGTTCAGTTGGTGGGGGCATCGTTCCAGTTTGTCCTGCTCCAACTATAGGTGCTCTTGCATTTGCTTCTTGTCCTTCATTTTGAATTCCAACAACTCCAGTTATTCCTTGTAGCCCCATCCTTTGGAAGAATCCTTCAAGCATTTCCTATTGTCTAGTTATCACTCCATCCTACATCTCCTTCATTATTCTCTCCATCTCTTCTTTGGTCATGTAGATGGATTGATGAGAATTTTAGGACACTTCCTGGTGCCGCTCGGATCTAGTTGACTTGCTCCAGTTTTAGATCTAGTATTAGACCTCTTCATCTTCTCCAAATCTCATATTCAAGCTTCAAGTTTTCAAATCTAGCTTTATTCTCAGTGAAAGCACCAAAATGTTAACCCAAAAAATGGATCAACACTCAAAAATCAGATGAAAGCACCCATTCTGATAAAATAAATAGAAAAGCTGTAAAATGAGACACAATTTTTGCAATGGTTCAACATAATCTCCGGCCTATGTCCACTTTAATCTTTTTATTAGTTGTTCTCTCTCTAGATTACAATTAATTATCTCAAATTTGACCATAATCTAGTGGATCTCAGATTTATAATAGAGGTTCTAGGTTGTTTGTGAGACTCTAGTACTAAGAATTTGCTGATCTAAGTTCTAGACCAGCAAATAGTTGTTTCCTAGGTGACTTTATTGGAGGAAAGGTTAGAGGTGAAGAAGTAGCAAAGTCTTCGTAGTTAGAGAATCCAGATCCCTTTCTAGTTGCAACTAGGTTGGTATTTATAAATCGCAGCATAGAGTCAGAGGCCTAATAGCACTGAAGTCCAGAAGATAGCTCGGAGTCGCCCCAGAAATCCCAAGCCAACCCGAGTTATCATGATAACTCGATGCTGAGTTCCCAATGATAACTTGGTGCTGAGTTATAATACTTGGTGCAATTTGCACTACTCCACTTGCATGTCTTTTCCTTCTTCCAATTGAGTTATTTGATCCTCTTTTCCATCGTCTTCGAGTTAAGTCTTGCGATCTTTTAGATATCCACTTTCCTTTTCTTCATTCCAGCCAATCCTTAGAATAAATCATCAAATCCTTGTAAAATCACTTAGTCGTGAGTCTATGAGTAGCTTGAGTGATGCATGAAGTCATGGGGGTGAATGAGTGAGCAATCATAGGTCGAACCCAACCAATGGCCTTAACTTGGGGCCGAGTAAAGATGCTTGGCCCAAACATAGTGAATTTTTTCCAAGTTCTTTCTTAGCCTCTTCTAAGTGCTCTTATCAATTTTCGAGTTATTCTGATTCCGTTTCAATCTTCTAAGTCTAGTTAAAGCTGCTTTGGTGATAACTCATTACCCACCTATTGTGATAACTCGATACTAAGTTATGGACTTAGCATATTTCTGGCTGGAATTTTCCTGAGCTATTTCCTTAGTTCGTTTGTGTGCGTCTTCCAGATTTCAAGTCATTTTGTCCTCATTTGAATCTTCTGAGCTCAATTGAAATCTGCTTTGCTAAAAAGTGGGTCAATAGTGATATATTTATGTGATGAGTTGTATATATGAGATAGTGTATCAAACTTTAGATATGATATAAAATTCATTATTTTAATTCATTCAGATTCTATTAGTTAAGTTTGTACCCATTTTTGTCTCCAATATTGTATTATTCAATTTGGACAACTCGTATATGTTGCTTTGTGTTAAGTATGTATTATTTTAAATGTGTTTAGATATTGTTACGTATCCATGTTGACCTAAAGTAGCATGTTTGAGAGATCACTCCTTCCAACCCCTTTGATCCGAGCTATTGAATGGTAAACTCCTTTTGATAATCCGGGGCATTACGCCTACTTTCCACCTATTGTATTTTGACCTAAATGATTTGGATTAAATGAGTCACTGTGGTAGAAAAAATAGACATTGAATTTTCAATCTAATAAACAACATCCATGAGATTTTTGTTTTTATTTTATGCTAAAAAGAGAGTAGCCCAGTTTACTCATAAATTGATTCCTTATGCATTCTTAGTGATTTTTTTTATCATCTATTAACCTATTTTTCTTTGTATTCGGTGCACTAATATGCTAAAGATAATGATTAAAGCTCTATCTTTTCTAATCCTAATTAGTAATCTGTTTACCAAAAATATACATCCGGATACATTATCCAGATTTAATAGCATGATATTAGATGTGATGACAAATTTGAAAAATGCATTGAATCTATCATCACCTTTTGACCTTTGAGGTGAAGTTTATGTTTTAGTCATTGAATTCAGATATGCTTGGTTGTATATATTTACGAGACATTGATTCATGTGCATTAGATTTATTTATAATTAAATTTACATTCTTATTGAAAATTATTAAACTTTTAAAAGTTAAACTATATAATATAATAAGACTGTACTATCAAGGACCACTAGTTTAAATGGTTAATGGTATGATGCTTTATACAAAGGTTCTAGAGGTCATGGGTTTGAATCCCTAAGACATCATAATGAATGCTCTACTTGAATAAAGTATCAAAAAGTATATTGTAAAAATATATTAGTTTCATATTTGTGATAACCATAAATGTTAATGAACCCAATAACCACAAATGTTAATGAACCCATGGAGAAATAAAGCCATGATAACCAATATTTGAATTATTTGTTGCCAGTAAAGTTCACATATACTATTTTATAATTAACCATGTGATTGGTCATATTTCTACCCTCCCTCCCAACTGAATTATGTTTCACTTAAAAAAGGTAATACAAACTTTTTCATAAAACACGTCGAGTTGAGCTATAGTGATCATTGATAAATCTTTTGAGAACTTCAACTTAGTAAGGTTCATATCCTTTTTTCCTTTAGCGTTGGAGGTAAAGTCACAAGGTCAACAAAAACGCATGTGAAACCCAACCAATAATTAAAGTTTTCAAAGATCTTTTAGGAATTATTATGGATGATGCGTAATGAATTTGGAATTCATTTTAAGAATATTATTTTGTTTGATACCGCCAAAAGATCAAGAATAATTTTCTACAATTTATAATTGATACGTTGGTTCAGTTTTAGGCAATTTTCCAAAGAATAGAAGGTCGCCTTTAGGTTTCTTGATTCAAGAAAAGCCTAACGGTTACCATATGGTTACATTTGTAGACCATCAAGAAGTATAAAGAAAAGAACAAGAACTATGGACTCTTTCAAAGTTATGTTAAAGGTGACTTTTTTTCAATGCTGGTCAACAACTCTTCAAAAAATGAGTAAAGGGGTTCATCATTTATTGATGTCACGTGAGGGGCATAACTAAGGGGTTATAACAACACAAGAAACTTAAATAAGCTTTGTCTTTAGATGGGAACCAATTATGCTCCTTTGGGAGATGTGCACTATTATTCGTCGGGTGTTTCAACTATACCAATTGTAGTTCATCATTTAGCATGCGACCTTATAGCAGCTCACACCCAATAATATCGAGTTCATTTCTAACTACGTCTTTTCAAGTTCTAATGACGAATAAGTCACCATCAACGTTAATCAAAATAACTTAACCATATATAATACCATGGTGGATGCAAGTGAAAATCATGAAGAATGCATTTGATTTCCCTTGATATTTTCATCTAAAGTTTATAGTTGATGCAACTGCTTATTTTAGGAGTCATTGGCTCGTTTACACTTAATCTATTTTACATTTACAACTAGATAATATTAAAATTTTAAAATTTAAAGTATCTATATAATATGATATCCATGGTGTTATTTTGAGATTTTTTTACCACATATATTATTGAATTTAGGGAAATGAGTGATAATTAAGATCTAGATCATTTGCATTGAACTTTCTGCTCGATTATGTTGAATTTTCCTCTGAATATAACTTATAGCTCACTATTGGAAGACTTATTTTAGCCTAAATTACTAGTGTGTAATTTCTATACCATGGAAGACTTATTTTAGCTCACTATGTTAAAGGTGACTTTTTTTCAATGCTGGTCAACAACTCTTCAAAAAATGAGTAAAGGGGTTCATCATTTATTGATGTCACGTGAGGGGCATAACTAAGGGGTTATAACAACACAAGAAACTTAAATAAGCTTTGTCTTTAGATGGGAACCAATTATGCTCCTTTGGGAGATGTGCACTATTATTCGTCGGGTGTTTCAACTATACCAATTGTAGTTCATCATTTAGCATGCGACCTTATAGCAGCTCACACCCAATAATATCGAGTTCATTTCTAACTACGTCTTTTCAAGTTCTAATGACGAATAAGTCACCATCAACGTTAATCAAAATAACTTAACCATATATAATACCATGGTGGATGCAAGTGAAAATCATGAAGAATGCATTTGATTTCCCTTGATATTTTCATCTAAAGTTTATAGTTGATGCAACTGCTTATTTTAGGAGTCATTGGCTCGTTTACACTTAATCTATTTTACATTTACAACTAGATAATATTAAAATTTTAAAATTTAAAGTATCTATATAATATGATATCCATGGTGTTATTTTGAGATTTTTTTACCACATATATTATTGAATTTAGGGAAATGAGTGATAATTAAGATCTAGATCATTTGCATTGAACTTTCTGCTCGATTATGTTGAATTTTCCTCTGAATATAACTTATAGCTCACTATTGGAAGACTTATTTTAGCCTAAATTACTAGTGTGTAATTTCTATACTCAATGTTTGGGATGCTCTAATATTACATATCAAAATATTTAATTTACTTGCCAAATACTCATGCACCTCAACGAGTCTTATCTAACTCATCCAAGAATGCAAACATCATTATGTTAATTATTGGATTTGATTTGACTACTAATCCACATAAGCCTCATTCAAAAAGTACAAAGCCACAAAAAAAACTAAATGGCGTAAGAATCAAACATAATTCACTGCTAAACAAAGTAAGTAACAGTGATAGTTGGAAATTTTAATAAATATACATTAGTCATTAAAAATTTAGGTGTAAAAGGAAATACAACTAGTTAATAATAACTTACTAACTCCATGAATTTGGCATATAGTAGCAAGTTAAGTTGGTTCTGATATGGATCTGCTGAAGTGAGAGAGGGAATGGTGGAATTTAACATAACAAGTGACATAAATTGTTAATTAGAGTTTGCTGAGACCAGATGGGTGGGAACCGCTTTTAGTTTCTGCCCACATACAATAAGGAATACTCATCATAGATGTGATATTCAATTAAGAAAATTCTATTTAAACATAAAACATTATGAAACATACATCAACAAATAAAAACTAATACATATACCAAAATTTACCTAACATGCACCAAACGTTACGATTTTACCAACAATTTAATTTTTTTCCATATTTTAAATATATTCACACAAAACATAGATCTATTGACTCTTAATTAAGAGAAAAATTGGATAAATAAATACCAATGTAGGTATTGTTCATTAAATTCAAGTAAAATTAGATTTACATAACCATAATTTCCAAAACATTACCGAAATCGTCTTAAATTTGATTAGGTCGAAATTGGTGGCCTACAAATTTATCATGTAGAAGTTGAACATGGTTATTTGAATACATTTTCATTTTCATATTTATAATACTTAGCCCAATTGATAAAATTTATTTTTCTCGTTACACAATTTTAATTAAGTGTGTTGAAATGAAATTGATTTTGCTAATGTAACTAAGAAAAGGATAATTAAGAGATTTATTAATTTTGGTTTTCCAAATAGAATTACACTATGGTTCAATCTTTAATATAAAACAAAAATTTAAGGAAGATAGATTCAAAATAAGAATAGAAATAGAATTTGCAAAAAAGGAAATTTTGAGTATGCACGTGCAATTGTGCTCAGTTAAATATTGGATATTAATTTACTCGTAGAAATTAAATCTATTGACCTGACTATTTCTACAACCACATGATAAAATATCAAGAAACACAAGGAATTTATTTATCAATATGCATTTTTTCTTTGCAACAAAGACTGCCAAAAACTTTCTAGAGTATTCAAACTCTTTTACACTATTATTTGAACCTCTAATGCCAATGCTTGCCATTCCCATTATAAAAAGTTGCAATAACATATGGATATTATATGAATCAAGTGCAAAGGAGGGTTACAAATATACCCTCATGAGCTCCGTTGTCAAATAAATAGCTAGCACCATTCTACGTTAATTGCATCTCTTTATAGAAACAAAATTTAACTTTCTTTACTTTGCTTTCATAACAAGGAATTTATATACTAATTTGTGTTTTTTCTTGGCAATGGAGAGGTAGAAAAACTTTCTATAACATCCATGGTCTTTTACATAACTATTTAAACCTACAATATCTAAGAGCCTCCATTTTTTTATAAAAAATTGCAAATAACATAGAATGTAACTGGATATTTATATGATTGAAGTATATATGAGAGTAAAAAATAATCCCTCCTCATGAGCTCCATTTCCTACAAATACCCTAGTCCATTCTATGTTAGTTGCATCTCTTTATAAAAACAAAATCGAACTTTCTTTTGTTTATTTTCATAATAAAAATTTGAAGATAAGGGAGAACTAATCTTAAAGAAAATACAATAAGGAGGTTAAATAAGGATCATAATCCTATGTTGTGATCGATGTATAATCACCTACTCAATGTGAACATTTTCAAACTCAAGCGTGCTTAAGATGCTATCAATATAACATGTTTCTACTTACATGTTGGTGGTGTTGGTATTTTGGATGAATTTTTATATTTATGTATGTAGTGTATTATATGGAATTAATGAAGACTTTTGTGTTCTTATGATTTCTTCAATCAGTTGTAAACTATTCAATATTGCTTATTAATCTTTCTTTTGTATTTGCAATAGTAATAAACTAAAGTATAATAATTAAAACATCTACAATGCTTTCTTCAACTTAAGACATCCTCTTATTGTAGCTTTAATATTAACAAAATTAATGGATGTTACCGGTATGGAACTCCCTATCTTAGAACATATAGAACTTATACACCTATATCAACATGAGTTATTATACTAAATGTTCACCGTGTGCAACATCCAATCAAGACGTCAACAATATGAGTGTGTGTTACAACACTCTAAATTTTTTGCTACTTTTTGTAAGGTAGATTGTAAAGATGACTAGAGGATGCTATCCTATTCAATTGTAGTAATCCATCGAATCATTTGCCAATAGCACCTGTGCTTGTATGCTTATAATTATATTTTTGAGCCATTGACTAGTTAACACTCGGTCTAATTTTAGGAATTATTTTACATTTAAAGTTGGACAATATTAAATTTTGAAGGTTATATTGTATGTAATAAAAAAATTACAAATGTTAATGAATCTAAGGAGAGCATGATAACCAGTATCTAGATTGCATATGTGAATATTTTATATTGTTCGACTAAGATGCAATTTGTTACTTGAGAATTAACCATGCAAATCTTTTGAATTTGAATTCATAGTATTATTTCTACCCTTCAAACCATATAATATCTTAAGTAGAAATATGGAAAATAGTAATTTTTATGAAACACTTCGAATTGAGATATACTAATCTTTAAAAACTCATTTGAGAGCTTCAACTTGATGAGGTGTATATCTATTTTTGCCTTAATGATGGACTTAAAGTCATAAGGATTATAGTAAAAGATGGGAACTCTAAAAGATCGAAGGTTTCTTATATTTTTTAATAATCATTGTTGTTGATGCACAATAAAATTGGAATTCCTTACCATCATATGAATATTAGTAGGTTGAGGTTTTCTTATTTTTTTAGTAATCATCATGCACGGTAAAATTGGAATTTCTTACCGTCAAACGAATACTGGTTTGTTCGATATTGCCAAAAGGCTGAGAAGAATTTACTACAATCTATAATTGATATGTTTAGTTCGCTTATCGAGCTATTTTCCAAAGAGTAGAAGGCCAGCTTTGGATTTTTGATTCAATTGTTGATTAGTGGTAACTCTAAGGTTACTTTGGTGGAACACATAGAAGTAGAGGAAACACACAAAAATTATAGACTCTTTTGAAGTTATGTTAAAAGTACATTGCTTTTGATACTCAACGTCAGTTAACAACTCTTTAAATAATTTGTGAGACTTATTTATTGATGTCGCATGGCATGTTATTGAAGGTTTACAATAAAATAAGGAATTAAAATAATCTTGATGAATTAAGATCGAAACCAGTGATGCCATATCTTGAGATGTACACCAACCATTAATTACAATACTAGTCCGCATCGGTGGACAATTCCTTATGAAAAGCAATATAAATGAAGGTGATACATTAAATATTTATCTCATTGCATCATGTTTTGCAATTGCACCAAATTGCAATTCATTTGTAAACACGGTCGTTTTAGTAGTCCAAACCCAATAATATCGAGTTCAATCCTAACTCTATATTTTTAAATTCTGATGAGAAACCAGTTTATCACCAGTATGAATCTAGGTACATCAACAATATTTAATAGCATGATGTTGGACATAGTGAAAGATGGGAAGACCGCATCAAATTTATCACGATGTTTGATTTTTAAGTTTATGGTTTATGTTACATTTAAAGTTGAACAATAGCATACTTTTAAAAGTATATGTATCACATACTATAATCACATGGTATTATTTTAAGATTTTTTTTGCCATGGATGTTAATGAATTTAAGAAAAAAGGGAATGATAATCAAATTCTATATTACTTGTGTTGAAATTTTACATCGATTAAGTTTGGCGTCCCTCCTGATTTTAACTTGTTCTTCAAGGTTGGAAGGCTATTTTTAGCCCAAATTACAAAGGTAACATTTATACTTAATGTTGGAGATGCCCTAAAAATATTCATCAAAATATCTAATTTACCATCTAAATACTCCTGTTTCTTAGGAAGTGTCATTTAATTCATCAAAAAAATCAAAAAATATTAAGTTATTTTTGTATTGGAATAGATTGCCTCTCGTCCTAAAAATCATCAGAGAATTACCAAGCAACAAAATATACCCAACGGTATAACAATTAAATATGATTCGTTAATGAACAAAATGGGAACTAACTATAACTTAAAATTATTAAACTGACATTGATCATTGGAATTGGAGTAATTAGTAATTACTTACCAACATCCTCCAGGAGTTGTCAATGATTTATGGGTTCCTGGCACAATAGCAATTAAAGTGGGTCTAATCCTAGATTTACTGAAGTAGGAGATGGTACGATAAGCACCATCGGTATGCATTATTCATCGGAGCTTACTAAAGCTGAATGGGCAAACTTTACCTACAATTTCATCCACATATACAAAGATGACTTATTGTAAATTTGACATTATATATAAAAAGGGTAAAAAGGAAAATATGTCTGGACATGGAAAATCCCTAGACATACACTAGTCAGTTAAAAAAAGTAAAAAAATGTCAAAATTCACCTTACTAACATGCCTGAATGGTTACATTTCTACCATATGTTCATCTTTTCATGTCTCAAAATATTCACATAAAAAATAGATATACCAACTCTTTATTAAGATGAAATTTTGATAAGCAATACATTAATTAAAATATTACTCTCTTCTTTTAATTAGTGTAAAATTCGATCCAAAAAACAACAGTTTCCAAAAAATTATCAACATCATCCTGACTTTGACGAAGGCAAAGGTGTTGGCTTATATAGCTATCAAAATGGTGCATCATCGCTCAATAGAGCTTACTAAAGCTGATTGGGTAAAGCAAGCTACATTTCATCCCATAAATAATATGACTCATCATAAATTTAATACTTAATTCTGACCAATTCTATGTAGGCATAAAATATCACAAGTCTTTTGTGGGTAAGTTTAAAAAAAATTAAACATGTCAAAATTCATCTGATTAACATGCTCTTGATGGTTACAATTTTATATTAATAGGAAATTCGGATAAATCAACACCAATTTAAGTAACATCGTATTACCTTCTTTAAATTATTTTAGAAAACTAATCACCAAAATCATAATTTCCCAAAAATTATCAAATTTATCTTAAATTTGACGAATACCATGGTCTTGGCATACATAACTATCAAATATGGTTAATGGAACACAATTTCTTTTTCATATTAAAAATTCTAGCCAAATTTGATAAACTTTGTTCTTCATGTTTCTGTTTTTGATTAAATGGGTTGAACAAAAAGGATTTTGGTATTGTGACTAAAATAAGGTAATTTGGAGGTTTAGAGGTTATGTATTTTGAAATAGGATCACCCTACCATTTAGGCTTATATGTGAAATATAGGCTTGCGGAACCTGGCTTTAATGGGAAAATAGAAATAACGATAATAACAATAGAAAAAATTAAAAGCAAATAAAAGCTTTATACAAGACTTGAAAGCACATATATATGTGCTCTATTATTTATGCAAAACTATGAATACACACAGGTACACACATATACACGCACACGCGCACACACATATATATAAGCACACACATATATATATACATACATACATCTATACATACATATAAATATATATATATATGTAGGTATGTATGTATAGACACACATACGTAAACATATACACATATACATATTTGTGAGTGTATGTGTGTTCATGTACATATATGAACTCGACTAACTAAATGTAGAACATCAAATAACTCTTAGATCAAATTAGAAGCTATTTACCTAATAACAAATTAGTTTGAGCTCCAACTATGGGAGTACATAAAAGAAAACTTTAACTAAACCGTAGCATGAATTACAACATAGATGAAATTCTTTACCAAATATTAACCAACCACACAAGTAATCTTGCGTACAACTTCTTAATCAGTATGGCTACTGCAACTCTTATCTGGCATATATGGAATGAATGAAACGAGAGAACTTTTAACTCAATTAAACTACCATACTATATCGGTTGCTGCTGATAATTAAAGATAGTAAAGAAATATTGAAGCAAGTCAAAATCAAACCACTAGAACTGAGTGAGAAAGAAGCGGTCCACCAAGAATTTGGACATAATGAACTGGAATAGAAAAGATATCCACATCCATGCCTGCTACATTGAAGTACGCTCAGATTGATTGATTTTCTAAAGGGAATAGGGTTATGGAAGCCTACTATGGTGAATAATCATTTTGGAGTTAGATCTAGATCTGAATGGAGAGATAAAGTAAGTCAGTTGGTTTTAACGCTACCAAATTGGAAAGTGTTTGACTATGATGTTACATAGAACCATGCTTACTACATTGAAGTACACATACAATGCACGCATATTATAACGCCTTTATTAGAATGTTTTGTCATGTAATGTTATACTATGCTACCACTTTTCTATTAAGTGTATCAATACGAGTGTTTTGAGGCATTTTCTATGGTTCCTCCAATACTTATTTGGATCGCTAGCATATTATTTGTAAACAATTTTATACAGTAAGTAAAGTACCCAACTCTACAAAAAATGAAAAGGGTTTGAAGTCAAGCGATTTATCAGGTACGGATGTTATATGACTCATATGTTTTTCTAGAAGATTTAGTTTTATCATCGATGTATTAAGTGATAATTTTGAAATGAATGTGATTTTATTTTTTCATTTTGATGTAATTTCAATAATGTCCACTTTCTTTATCCATTTTATAAAATTTTCCTTTTAGTGCTAATTACTTTATGAAATCTCCACTTTCAAGAAAGTTATATCAATAATTAATGTTTTTAAAAATATGGACACTAATGAATGGATGTTTATTTGATAGTTACAACTAATGAACAAAAATTTCATTACTTGATGTTATTCACGCTATCATATCTTGTGTGGATGTAAGGAAATCACAAAATGATGGCACATGGACATATATTTTAATATTGCCAAATTAATCTTTCTACTAACAAAAAATGAATATTAATATTTAGGGAATGCAAATAATTTGAAAACAATGAACTAGTATCTAAAAAATGCTAATATGTACTCACTACTTTGTGAGCATGACAATCAATGTTTTAAGCAATCAACTATTTACAAAGCATATTTATAGTACCTTATTTTAATGGATTTTATATTCCATGTATTCTCTCATCATGTACATTTTTTCAATTATTGTGATTTTTCATTCTCTAAAACACTTTCTTACAAGAAAATTATAAATAAAGCGGGATCCATATTAAATTTGAAATACTAGTATAGCTTTTGTTAATTTATTCATCGAAGGATGTTATCATGCACTCAAAGCAAAAGTTTAGCAAACAGATTCTTTTTCTAGAAATTTTAAAATTTATTCACACTTTTAAAGATTACAAAAAGTGTAATTACCCTAAGTAAGAGAAATGCATACAAATTGTAAATAGTACAAACTTCGACGTTTAAACTTGGGATTAGTCTACAGTATTAACATTATAATCAAATAAATAAAAACAAGAAAGAAATATAAGGATAAAGGCCAAATAACATTCCAATATCTAATAAATCTAAGTCCTCCTTCCATTAGCCCTACTTTAAATACCACAAAATTAGGTCAAACTAAACCATCTTAGGTCAAACCATGGTGGTAGCACGAGGGAGAATAACATTCCAATATCTAATAAATCTAAGTCCTCCTTCCATTGCTTGCTTGTTTAATGCTTTGACTTGTAAATAATAACATTGTTGTCTTCAATAATCATCAACTCTATGATGTTGTGATTAGATTTTTTATTTGTATGTAATCCAAATTTTATTCATCCCAAATGTGTCGAAAAGTTGTTGTGAGAAGTATGCTCAAAATATCTTGAAATAAATTCTCGATTTCATGTACTATACAGTCAGTTGCAGCTCAATGTAAATATTCATTGCTCTATCATGTTGTAATTTGAGTTTACCTTTAATTTTTCTCCAAATGCTATATGAGAAATCATATTTGAAAAATTGGTCAATGGTTTCCTGGTTTTGTTTACACAATTGATGTGTATTAGAGATATTACTACACCATCTGCTAATTCTTTAGGATGTTGGAAAAATGTTGATAATGTAATGTAAGCACAAAGAAGCATTTTAGGATAGCAATGTTGAATTTATGTGAAACATATAACATTTTAGAAGAGAAAATAAGTAAAGAAAAGAAGAAAGGGTTAATTTGAACTTTACCATATTAGTAGGCATATTTTTGTACATATATTTCTCGCTCTCTGAAGAAATTAATAAATTTGTTGCTGCCATATATTTATTGACTTGGTCATTATGTGATTGATTGCTAAAAATATAGTGTTCATTCTTTATCAAAGAGAGTGTGGAAAAG
The DNA here is from genome assembly GCA_030737815.1 of Allium fistulosum. NCBI lineage: Eukaryota > Viridiplantae > Streptophyta > Magnoliopsida > Asparagales > Amaryllidaceae > Allium > Allium fistulosum. Next base: position 1,535,799,113 of record CM060902.1, read on the forward strand.
TGTGAAAAAAATATTTAGTGTTTCTCTCGTCTTTCGGTTCTGTTCTTCATCTCCAAATACTATGTGGCCATTGCCACAGAGATTAAGATTCGGTTCTCAATTATGCTATTGAATCTATTTCTGCTTTGTTTACCATTAGATTAATTGTAAATAATTATTTTTGAGAATAAATATAGAGGGTAATCGAGCGGAATCTTGTGTGCTGGTTCTTTTTGACTGGTTTGTCTATTTTGGAGTATCATCGCTAGTGTTTTGTTCAAGTATTATTACTTTTATCCAATATTACCCTTTGTGACTTTAGTGATGTAATATCTTCACAACATATTTATTCTTTATTTGGTTTTGCGCAATAATGCAATTCTTCCGAATTGGTATTAGATCTAGATCATCACAACGCTAGGGGTAATTTAAATTTTGATATTCGGTAAGATGTGAGATACAACTTCCTTTTTAATGATTGTAAATGGAATATATTGGCTGTATTTGGAAGCTTAAAGTAGAGGATGTTTTATACTCCAATGATCTTCATGAGCCGATCAATCTGATGGGAAAAGACCTTTAGATATAGAAGAGGGAAAAGAGAAGAAGATGGACATGTAGGCATTTGCATTGATTCTCCAGTTACATGAAGGTTAAGTTTTCCACCATATGACTAGTTATGAATCCACAAATGCTTTATGGGATAAGTTGGTACTTTTATATGAGTCCGAATGTAATGCTCTGTAAATATCAATAATTATTTAAGGACATTTTACTTAATATGGGTAATATTGTAATTTTACAAATAATAATATCTGATAACAGGAGTTGTCCCATTGCATAGACCGTCTGGTTGATTTTGACTATAAGAACATCGAATTGGAGTTTGTATGAAGAAAAAATATGGACCGTTTAAGGTCCAGGTTTGAAGCGGGCTGAAATGGGTCTAAGGCACAACAGATAGAATAGGATTTTCCCGCTCCGACCAAAACTAAGAGGAAACTTACGTATACTCATTTCATTTCTAATTTTCAAATTCATCTTCTTCCCTCTCTCTACATTAAACATCAAATCATCCTATCTCTCTCATTTCTTCATTAAATTGCATGAAATTAATACCAAAACGACGAGCAAGGCTAGGGCAACATTTAGATATCAATCTCAAGTCGAATTAAGGAGTTTGCAAGATCATATACTTTGGAACAATGGAGGAACTTAGTGTATTATTGTCTAATCGAAAGTTTTGATCATTGCCAAGTAAGAGGAATTCGTCTGTATTGCCTATAATATAATTTACTTTGGTAACATGGTTTTAGTCTAACTTTATGGAAAATTCTGGATTTAATAATATAAAATCACTGTCTAATTCATTTCAATCAATGGTTAGGCAATTGAATACATATAATTATTATTTCTAAACAAAGCTACTTTATTTACTTAAAACACATACAACTTATGGTATTGTCACAAAAAAATGTAAGAGTAAAATAAGTATACACTATAAAAACACCTGTACGGAAAGCAATGCACTATGTTGTCGCAATACCATTACAAATCCACTACAAAATTACGTGTAACAAGCCTAGCTTCGACAAATAATAATACAAAAGAAGTTGGGACTTCGGTCTTTAATTAGTTACAACTCAAGTTACGTAATCTCCCTTCAATACTTTCAGGTGGCTTCACTCCAATGTTGTGGTGATTCATGTCCAGCACCTCTCACCTATGCTTCGCACTCCGTGTACTTGACTAGATCTAGATGAGCTCCGTGCGCTTCGATAGTTGAAAGTTGATTCTACGTTTGCACCAATATTTCCAAGGGGTTTCTGATTCTACCTCTCATTTTCCAGTAATTCTTGCAATATCTTAGGTTATAATACTCGAATCTAGTAAGGCATACTAATCCCTATGAACACTCAATTGTTTCATTCTTGTAACATCCCATAAAATTAATGGTAACTAACAAATAATTATTAAGGCTCAAAAATAGAATTTGAGAAAATGTTGGAATTTGGTCATGAAACATGCGAAATTGTGTTCATGGCAATTTTCTTAGCAACATTCATATTTGGAGTTTTGCGATAGGACTTTAAATGAAGAAGTTATTAGCATTTGGAGTTTTCGAAATGAAAATAATTAGATAGGAATAAAGAGAAATAAATAATATCAACCGCCTAGACCCCACCAGTTGACCCCCTCCTTGGGTTGGTCGACTGGTTGAAGCCTGGCGACCAGGGTTGAACATGCATAATGGTACCGATTTAATTATTTTTAATCTAACGGATAAGATTGATTCGAGCGCATATAAATATAGGCCTAGCCCCTCATTTTTCTTCTCACATTTTCTGATCCAAGCAGTGAAGCTTTACCATTTTCCCTTCTCCACTATTTCTATTAATTATAAAATATTATATTATATGTGCATATATATAATCGACGAAGAGGAGAAGGAGCTAATCGATACTGCAGAAAAAGAGAAATTTCATAATTATAAATCTGTATTCTAGTTAACCCAAATCTCTTTTTAGATCTGTAATTCTGATGGTATGTATATATCTTGTTATACATATTTTGGATTGGAAAGGAAAAGTTGTCAAATTAAAAGGGTGGACTCCGATATGGGAGATTTGGAAAGCTAGAAAGGAGATTTGGAAAGCTAGAAAGGTGAGTGGGAAATTATGCGATTTATATATAATATTGAAATTTATATCGTTGAGTTTTATTTAATTATTATGCCTATACAAGATCTATGGAGTTGTAGGCTTAGAAAGAACATATTCAGTTGAAATCTCGCCTATATATTTTGTATGTTAGGTTATTGGAATATGAATTGTATTTACACCCTAGTCTAGAAATTTGGAAATCGGTTCCAAAATTTGTTAAAGTGGGATGTTGATGAGATTGCAAGATTTATTCTATATTTATGATAATTGGGTTGTAAATTATTAGTACTAATTTTGGTTGCCTTAATTTGACTTGGAAGGTGAATTTGTATGTTTTAATTTACTGGAAGTTGTATCCATTTCCATGTAGTTTCCATGAATTATCCAATTCCCCAAGTATAAAAAGCACGTTGTTTGAAATAACATTTAATATACTAAAATGGAAAGATAAGCGTAAAGTAGAAATGTTCTCTTTCTTGGTTTGCACTATTTATTTCAATAAAAAAAGTGATAATTTCTTGTAATTTCAAACGGAGCAAAAGTCTCACTTTTAGGTAATTTATGAAAAGTTATAATGGTGATCCTTTTAGGGAAGGATAGCTCTAATAAATTTAAATATGGAAAATAATATTATTTATAGAGTGTACATATAAGTGTATGATACGGAATTCCTAAGCACATGAATTGATGATTTAGAAATAGGAACATACATACATATGTATAACCATGCCAATTGATTAATATATATATATAGCATAATATACGACGATATTCATATTAGTTATAATTAGGACAACTTGTTATTAATAGCGTAGTAAATTATAGGACTAGGTGGTTGAAATTGGAAAGAGATGGTAACTCCAAAATTAGTTAATAAATGTGCTATTAATAGGGAGTTACAGGAATTAAATGGGGATATAAATGCGTTTAAAAGGATTGATTAAAAAGTTTAATATAGAATTTATGGGGAAATGAAATAGGCATAAACGGTTGAATTAGAACGAATAAATAAATATCATTAGTGATTGTCCAATTTGAATAACAATGACCCTTTGTTATAGATAATTGACATTTATGGTACGTAAGAAGGAAATAGAGAATATACGTAATAAGCATATAAGATAGTAATTAAATACTAGGAGGCAATATAATTTTCATAGTAGGAAATTATATAGCCTTAATAATACGTTTAGGATGAGCGTGAGTTAGTGGGCCTAGCCTAATATTTAGGCCCCGGGTGATTGGTTTGGTTTAGTAAGTATTGGGATTTGAGGTTAGTAGAGTTACATAATAGAAGTCTGCCTTCATTTAGAGATTACCAGCAGAGGTGTATTCTTATTACTGATATTAGACATCTCCAACCATAGGACCCATGCAGAAGGGATATATGTTTACATATAAGTAGGGGAAATATACCAAGGGTTCGCCTTGAATTTGAAGTATTAATTGACTTGGTAGTTAGGGATGTTAAGGTGTTTATTGGAAGGTATTAAATGGAAATTAGGTTTGCCTCCTCCCTATTTAAGAAGTCTTAAATAACCTATGACGGTATCTAATAAGGAAATAGGGTCAGCTTCAATTCTAATAAGAGATATTAAGTAACTAGAATGAGCATTTTCCTTAACTTACATTAAGTTAGTATAAAAGGGATTTTGGCTATGGGAGGTCGGTGGGCTATGTCAGTATTGTTGTTGTACCAGTATTTAGTAGTAGGGTTGGCATATAGGCTATGACAACCAACGGTCCCGAGCGGTCATTAGCAAAGACATGGGCTATGCCCTGATAGATTTTGCTTTCTACTAGTGTATAATCAGTATGGGATACGCACAGGCCTTAAAGTTTAGTTAATTCGTTATTTTTTTTGTTGGAGATGGGCTAGTTTACCATTAGATAAGTCTTTGTGATGCATTAGTAATAAGGAAAATTAAATAATAAAGCCATATCTAGGGGTCATTGGTCTCTATAGCTAGTGTCGATTGACTAATGATTACATTACGGAGGGCCCACTTTAGGGTTAAGGTATTAAATGGATGTTTGGCCTGCCTCCTCGCAATTTAAGAAGTATTAAGGGGTCAGGGTTTCTTTTTAGTTAGTGAAAGCTTAGATATATATATATATATATATATATATATGCATATATATAGTTATACCACAGAGAAGGTTAGACATATCGTGCATGTAGATGGAATTACACGTAATAGCCATGAATGATAGACATGACACTTAAATAAATATCAATCCTCATAAATTAGTATAACGGATTAAGTATGTAATTTTCCAATCACCAGAACGTTGTTTTGACCTCTTCCTCATTACAACCCACATGATAGATTTAGACGGACATGCTATTGGAGCAAGATGGGAACAGTAGATGGTGAAATCTTCTCATTCATGCCCGACACTGGCAAGGAAATCAGATACCAAAGGAATGATATTGATTCCAAGGTAGTTGCCTTGGTCAGCATATATGTTCTATTATATTTTTCTATTCGGATAACTCTCTAAAAACATATGTTTATTACATGTTATCAAAACCAACAATTTGTACCCTAATGGACTTGAGTTTCGATTTAGTCGAAATTCAGGCCCATTAAGGGTGGGTTGTTGTATTTGGTATCAAAGCCTAGGTTAGTCAATCATAGGAATTAGGATATGCTAAGTGAACTTGTTTGTATTTTTATCTATAATTATATATATATATATATATTATATGTCAAACACTATGAATTTCGACTATAACATAGTTGCAACCATATTTTGAAAAGATGGAGAAGACAACTGTGAGTTGGAACAATATATAGAGTTAAATTCATGCGCCTACCCCCAATTACCCCATGGAGTGTAGGCTACACCGTAAGGAGTGGACCAAGAAGAGCATACACGCGACATATAAAAGGACCCTGGACACTATACGGTACTTGACTCCTTTGATGGGCCTAAGCTACCTTATGACCGTGGATTTCGATGGATTACCGATTAAAGACGTAGATTCCATCTAGACAAAAGGGAAATAAGAACCTATACATCATAAGTATCTGGAAGTAAGATGTGATAAAGGATTAAGCAAGTTCTTGTAAGGAGTAGAAAAGAAGAAAGTCCAAAATAAAGAATAATTAAAGTCCATTTCTAAGTCCGACCTTATATGAAAGAAGTTGACAAAAAGATTATTTTAAATCCCTTGAAATGTTTTAAATGGTTTTCCAAACGATTTATTTTAATAAAGAGACCCTACCGTTGAAAAGCTTTTGTTTAGAAAAAGCAAAAAATTTGGAAGTCTTAAAAGGCTATTTAGAGATTTCTAGTAAAGTTTACAAAAAATTGGTTGGGTCAAAAATTTTCAATTTAAAGGTTTTTGGTAAAGGGATTTTTCAGTTTTGAAATGAATGGAAAATAGATCGTATGTTTGGATCGTTGATTTTTTCCTATTTTTGTAAATTCAGAAGTTCCTTTTTAAAATACTTTCTAACAGGTGGATAAATGGAAGTTGTACTTGATTGAAATTGAGCAAAGAGAATAGAAGGGTAAGAATGCCCTATAATGAAGGTATAATAAATATTCCCATATAAGAAAATACGAAGAAAAACAGCTAAAGTAGATTTATACATATCTCTTTTCCTGTTAACGGGGAAGAGCCGAATAACTAAATTAGTATGCGATCGCACTACAATGAATCAATGGGAAAGACAATAAAAATGGAAAAGAGATATGTAAGGAGAAGCCTCTTGAAGTCAATAAAAGGGTTTTTGGCTGTGGGAGGTCGGTGGGCTATGTCAGTATTGTTGTTGTACCACCATTTAGTAGTAGGGCTGGCATATAAGCTATGACCACCAGTAGTCTCGAGCGATCATTAGCAAAGCCTTGGGTTATGCCCTGACGGATGTCGCTTGCTACTAGTGTAGAATTCGCAGGGGATACACACGGACCTCAAAGTTTAATTAGTTAGTTATTATTTGTCACAGATGGGGTAGTTAACCCTTAGATAAGTCTTTGAGATGTGTTAGTAATATGGAAAATTAAATTAAAAGTCGTATTTAGGGGTCATTGGTCTCTACAGCTAGAGCCGATTGACTAGCGATTACATTACGTAGGGCCCGCTTTGGGGTTGAGGTATTAAATGGTCATTGGGTTTGCCTCCTCCTTATTTAAGAGGTAAGTGGTTGGGGATTCCTTTTGGGTTATGAACGCTTACACATACACACACATACAGTTATACCTTAGAGAAGGTTAGACATATCATTCGTGTAGATGGAATTACACATAAGAGTCATGAATATGGACATAACACTTAAATAGAAATCAATCGGCATAAATTAGTGTTATGTATAAAGTATGTAATTTTTCAATCACCAAAACATTCTTTTGACCGCCTCCTCATTACAACCCACATGATAGATGTAAAAGGACAAGCTACTTGAGCAAGAGGGGAACCACAGATGGTGAAGTCTTCTTATTCATATTCGACGCTGATAAGGCAATCAGATACCAAAGGAATAATATTGATTCCAAGGTAGTAGCCTTGATTAACATTTATGTTCTATTATATTTTTCTATTCCAGTGTGACTTTATGTAGATATACTTATATTTATTATAGGTTTCCAAAACCAGTGATTCATATCCTAATGGACTTAGGTTTCGATTTAGTCGAAATTCGGACCCATTAAAGTCCGTGTTGTTGCAGTTCTTGCCACAAATGCCTAACAGTAACTGTTTGTGTTGTACCAATTTAGGCTACTTTGTCCTTGTTGCATTGACTATTGTTGTAGCTTATGTGAGTATTCCATTGATGTTGAAATTGCATGTTTGGATTTGTAAGTTGGTTTTGATTTCGCTCCAAATTTGTGATGAGTATTCGAAGTTGAAAAATAAATGGTTCATATTTTCTGGTTGTCATTCACACAATTTTAATTTCAGATGTACTTCATTATTCCATCATGATATTTTATCCTTAGTGTTGAGCTTATTTGTTCTTACTAGGAATGAGCAAATAAACATCTTTAAGGTAATGTAGTTGCTCCATACTAATTTGCACCACTCTAACTCGCTGTTTCTTGTTATAATAGTGTTCCACGCTGATTTGAGAGAGAACTTTCCTGAAGGTTCAAACTTCCAAAAATCATTTGTCCCCTCAAATTTTAATTTTGATTCATTGAATCTCAACTCGTATTTGGGAAGGCAAACATATAGGGTTCAGTCTCCACTCTCCTTGAGAGTAGGGAGATGAACCTGCTTGTTGAGACCTCCCGTAAGAGTCATTGTACTCCATCCTAATTTATCTACTAAAGATCAACCATTAATCCATGGTTTTAACCAAAGAAAGGTGTCATGACCATCAACTATTTGCCTACTAATGTACCCCTTACAAGGTTGCCTTGTTGACAACAAGTTATTCCGAATTGCAGATGAGTTAGTGCCCAAATGTGTCGTCCAAAAAGTTCTATTTTTACAATCCCTATGTTTGGTCCATATGGCTCATAAACTATATGAGAGAAGTTATTTCCATGGCAACTTGATTAGGTTTTCTTGTAATACTACCTCTAGTTTCCTAATTCTTAATCCCCCTTCATATTTAGTTCTATATACATCAGACCAACTCATATTATGTAACGACCCGCTTTTTCAACCCTTAAATGTCAATACTAATACATGTACGGTATTCTTTTGCCAAGCATCCAAGTGCTAAAAAGAAATATTGTTAGAGTAAAATAAAAGGAAAAAGAAGTAGAACAAGAAAAAAGGAACACAATATCAAAATCTCACAGCGGAATGATAACATATAATATCAATAGACAGTACAACTGTCACTCTGAGATACATAGCATTTTAGAGTCACAATTCTAAATAATATCATCAGCCTGGATAGTTATAACAGTCTGTCCTCACAAATGCTGATATATACAATATAGTAATTCAAGGAAATAAGAATATTACGGTAGGAAAATAAGAATACTACGGTAGGTGAACCATCGAGCTCGTCTTCTCGAGCTCTAATTAACATCAACGAAAACCTACCTTTACTAGACTACTCAAAAGAGCACATGAAGAATTTAGGGTAAACAAAAACCATGCATCATACATCAGTCTTGTACGAGAAGCTCACGAAATGTGCGAAAAACAAATAACAATACTTTTGAGACCGCACGGAATGCCATAGTGGTTATCCCCTCGAAAGAACCACTTATCTAATAAGTACATATTGTGGTATAATAAATATTGTCTAGGGTGAAGAATATAAATCGAAAAATAGCTGTGCCGCTTGCATCTCATGAAACAACAATATTAAAGTACAATCAAAACTGCTAAGGTACATTCGCATAATGGATTTTCCATGGAGATGCCTCGAGTAAACTGAAGCGAATCTCTATGCACAAGGATCAAAAAACACCTTTCGAGCATCGTATATATGTAGATAAAATATACCATAAGGTAAACACAACTGGTCCATGCTCGAATGAGCGAACCCGAACCACATGGAACCAAGTATCATCAACTCCCACGTGCCACATCGATAAGCATAATCTAGATTTGGAGTTGACATACCCCACCGCAGGTTAGGAAACCCCTAGGTTGTGCATCCAACTATGTCTTTAGCCATTTTCGATGTCAAGGTTACATTCGGCATCTCTGACATGAGTCTTCATCACCCAAACAAAACATGAAATCCCAAATGGATTCCCATATCTCGAATAGGTCTCGAAACCACACATGCATTCCTGCATCTCGAGCAGGTCCACTTCTAAGAGATAGAGCACGTATCTCGGTCTTAAAGTGGGTTTCGATAAGTAAAACACTTACTGATCCCGGTCTCTTCAAGACTGAATCGACAAATTTGGTTTTATTCAACAATAACAAGATTAATCGCATATTGAAACTAAATCTTTTGTGCTTTATCATGTTTCTAAACTTTTAGTGTTAAGTACACAATTAAATAATTTCCATAAACGAGTAAACGTATAAAGCACGATCAAGTCACACAAAGCATGATTAAGTCACATAAGCGACTTCAAATCCCCTTTTATTTGATTAATCTTTTATTAATTAAAACATATTTTATTAGTAAATCTTCTTTGATCTAATAAAACTTCATTTAACAATCCCTACTATTCATTTGTACTCTTTTAATACTTTAAAAAGTAATCATATACTTATCTCAAATGGTATATGTATATTCACAAATCATTAACATGATTTCTTACTTTAAACATTTGTTTTTTCTATCTTTTTCCAAAAGATTCCATATTATAATTTCCTTTAAAATATCAATTTTAAGGATCTAAGTACTTTCACAAATTCATTCAAAAGGTTTAACACTAATGTTACTTAAAAAATTTCACTATAAACCCAAAGCCATTTCACTTATGCTTATCTTTAAAACATTCTTTTAAAGATTTATTTACATTCATAAGTATAAACAAAAAGGTTGAAAGATGAATGTTATTAACACATTATCGCAACAAACCCAAAACTATTTCACTTATGCTTATCTTTAAAACATTCCTTTAAAGATCTAAATTAATATTTGGTTAAGTTCGGTATTTGACAAGTCAACTACCTAGTTCTAAAGATGGTCTACTTTGGAAATCACGGTTTGTATACTTAACTCATTTCCAATATTCTAACTTATACTATCCCTAATTCTAGAGTAAAGCTAGGTAATTTAGAGAATTTTGCATATCAAAGTCATGCCTGGACACTTCATCCTTGACTCTCATAGATAGATAAGTCTACCTCGTCGGCTTTTAGTGTTAAGTATAGTATTAATGACTTTCATAAACGAGTAAGAAATCAACGCGATTAACACGTTTTCGGCCTTCCCAACATAACTATTCCTCGGTAAAGAGCGAAGCCGGTAGGTTAGAGCACTATTGCTTCTATCCCAACTTGAACATCAATCTTTACTCTCACCAATAGATAAGCCTACTTCGTCGGCTTTAGTGTTAAGCATGGTTAATTTTTTTTTGAAACTTATATATATAAACATACTTCAAAAATACTTATAAATAGGTTTAAATATCTATGTAAAATATGATTTAAAAATAACTAATTCATAATTGACGGAAATAATTAAAAACCGTGTTTTATAATTTAAAACCCTTTTACTTTCCAAGTTCATAAATAATTATTAAAAATATATTCAAACTTCAAACCAAATTCAAAATACTAAAAAATATGTTAGAAAACAATCCTAAAATGATTAGGGAAAGATAGCAAACTTAAATATCAGTTTTAAACACCTAAAATTATAAGTAACTTGCTACAACATTTATAAATGTTGTTAAAAGTCCTTGTTAAGAACAACATAAAAAAGCACGATCTTTGCAACTAGTTTTCACCACATAAGCAAATAATTTAAGACTTGAAATTTTTACGGTAAGTACTACCCTTAGGGTATTTAGCAACCATGTATACAAACGCCAAAGAAAAATTCCTAATTTATTTATAAAAATTCCCGAAAACAAGGTATTTACTAAACTGTCCGTTTACTGGTATTTTTACTCCAACATTAGCCATTTTATTTGACCAGTTCCAAAATCTTTTAAGCTCCAAAATTTTCCAACAATAAGTACACATACAATACTTATTATAATGTAAAGAAAGCCCTAAGAAAGTCTTTCAATTTAACTACAAAACTTCCAAGAAAGGGATATTTCAAAGTGCTCATATAGCGACTTTCTTCCCGCTATAACATTTTGCAACATTGTTTTACAAGTTAATAAATGATTTAAACTTCCATATTTTTTAGGTAATAAGTACACTTATAGTACTTATTAAAATTGCAAATAAGCCCATAGGATGTCCCTCAAATTTAACTTTGAAAATCGCTAAACACAAGGCATTTTCAAAGTGCATCCAAAGTGACCTTTTCGCTTCTAACTTTCACAATTGGTTTCATAATTTCTGTAACTTTCCAAACCAATTATTTACTGTTCCATGCACCAAAATATGTTTAGAGAATAACCAAATCAAATTATCCTAAGTTAAGATTATAAATCTTCAATTTGCAAAAGTTAAAGTTAAGGGATATCGAAGTGCACTTATAGGGACTAATCTCGCTTCAAACACTTTCAAACATACTTAAATTCTACACACAAGCAAACTAAATAATTAAACACAAAATATAGGCTAAGCCACATATTAGAGAAGGTAATAGGAGTGATGTTATATAATATAAAATTCTCATTTGCTTTCAAAAGCAAGAGGGGTCCAAATTTATAAATTTACTTATTCAATGTCACTTTAACTTTATATTTGCACACACGCACAATATATATACATACAAGATAGTGAGATAACTCACCCAAATCCAAGCCTACAAGAAGCTAAAACACACAAGAATCAAATAACCACTTCCTACCATCACTAAAAGCCTAAATATCCTACCTTTAGCACCATAATCACAAAGCAACATTGCCCTCTCCTTCCTTATGCTCAGCGCCACACACAGAACCACCCCTTCCTCTCGCTTTTCTTCCACTTTGACTTTAGGTCCATGCTTCCTAAGGTGTTGATGAAAGTTTGGTGGAGTTCGGAGAAGATTTGAGATAATTAGAGAAAGAGTGAACATAGAAGTGAATTAGTGCTAATCACTTCTACATTTTTGTTCGTTTTATATTTTCAAGCTTTGGAATGTTATGAAGTGATTACCCATGCCTTAGCCTTTGCTTTACATGGCCAAAACCCCCTCCCATGTGCCTTCCATGCTCCATTTTATTTACATAAAATATTGCTTAGCAAAATTACCCTTTTACCCTTATACACAAAATATCTTCTATGACATCACCCATGACATCATTATTTTTCTTCTCAATAAATGCTAAATGTTTTTATTTCTTATTATTGATTTCCTAAGCAAATAATGTTAATATCTCGGTTATTGATTTTGATGACAACAATTATATACAGCCTTATACAATCATATAAAATATAGTTACTAATGTTTTGCTAAGTTATATAGTATATGGTGAAGAATATTACATAGATGTTGAATCAAAGACTATATAGTATAAAGACTCAAGGGATAGAAATGAAGGCTCATGAGTTCAATGACCAAGATATGGAGATTTCATGATAATAATTTAGTGCATAGAGTCATAGCTTGTTATCCCAATAATTTTCAAAGGATATGAGCCAAGGAATCAATGCCGAGATTAAGGGTTCATATCGAGGTTCAAAGCAAGGGATCATGTTGAGGTTCGAAGCTAAAGATCATGTCGAGGTTCGAGACTTCAAATGCAAAGATGAATATCGACATCGAAGTCTTTGTCGGCATTGAAAAAACACAAAATGGTGGTAAAAAGAACCATGCCGCTCCTATCCAATGATGTCGAGCTTCTTCAAAACAGGTTACTTCATGTCGATGGCAAGAATTAAAAGCTATAGATGTCATCGAGGACTAAGAAATATTCATAACCTCGATCTTATATAAGAAATGTCGACAACTGTTGTTGTCGATATTCATCAATAACCTCGATGTCGTGCTTCGCATCGAGGTTTATATGAAAAGAGAGGTATTGAGCATTGATGATACAAGCCTGATATCGAGAAATAAAAACAAGAGCCTTAGAACGTGATAATGCCATCAATACTTAAGCCGATAAAACTGCCATCATCAAAACTCGATGACGATGAAGACGCCGAGATTTGTGGATGTCGAGGCTCACCACCGACCAAACTCTATAAATAGGGACCCCGGGGTATTAATTTAGTGGCCGAGTCTTCATTTTTCTCTCTTATGCTAAAATCACATTCCAAAAAACCCTAAATCAAATTGGGGAAAGTTGTATTTGATTGTAATCACATTCAATCAATAACAGTAAAGGCTTGAATTAGCATTTGGACTTCAGCTATGATTTCTCTTATCATTATCAACTTGGGCTTGCAAATATATAGACTCCTCGAGTTTGAAACTTGGCATGAACAACCTCAATGAGCTCTACACTAAGATCGACATGTCATAAAGTTCAGAGCTCGACATGGCCACAACCTCGACGAGCTTTGAACTGAGATAAACATGTTGGAAAGTTCAAAGCTCGACATAGCCATTGTTGATGATCCATTAACAGTAACAAAAGTGTAGCCTCTGCATGGCTAACCTTATGGAGTTTTAATCAGCAGCTAGCCTATATGTGCATGATTATATGAGCATATGATTCTTTAACATGAGAACAAAAAGGGCATTTGGTATATTATCATGCTTGATAGATCACATCCCTGACTTGCCACATTCTCTACATTTTTATCTGATCATATGATGTGACATAAGTCTTTGAGAGAAGGACTTATCTAAAATTTCATAAAGAAAGACGCAACATCACCATGCTAGTTTCTATTGAGGATGTCGTGCCTAACGATTAATGAAAGGGAAATGAGCGCAAGTTTTCTCTTGAAGACATATTTTCATCCTTATTAATGATTCTATCATACACTTAGTCACATGATGACAAGTTGGACCTTGGTGTTTTTAATGGCGGCACAGATCGATAATATTCATTTATGTGTTTACATATGCTAAAATCAAGGACTAACTTGTCTTTATCGGCATTCAGAGTGTTATATCATTTTTTGGTCTAACATTTTTGGCACTAGAAGGATGGCTCGAACCTCCGACTTATTTAATTTTCCTTTTCGAGATTAATGAATCAAATTATTACTTTTGGAAAAACAAAATCGAAACGGCTTAGTCATAGAATGAGGACGTAGTACACATGACAACTCTGGAGGAAAATGATGCTCCCACTTTTAACTTAGAATGCGTGGAAACAGGCCAACCATTAACTCCAACGCAACCCAACAATAACGAAGCTAAGATAAAGAGCTTGGAATAATAACTCCTGGAAATGAAAGGGCTTTTAGAAATGGTGCTTACTCAAAAGTCATCCAGAAGTGCTAGACCTATGGTGGAAGATGAGGTGAACTCTCCAAGGAGGGATTTAAACGCTTCTCTACTTAGAAGCAAAAGCAAGCTCAACATAACTTCACAAAAGAAGAAAATGATCAACTGCTAAGTTTAATTACTAGGGTAGAATAGACTAGAAGTCCAAAGAGCAGTCCGGGAGCTTAACTACTAAAGGATAGAAACCCAAAAGGAACAACTACTGCGATGAAGATGCTTACTTAAAGGACAAGGTTGAGTAGGTAGCGAAAGATGTATTCAATGATAAAGGAAAAAGAACTCTCGATGAAAGGGCCAACGACAATCACTAGGGGGCTCCTTTCACCGACGAAATTATGTCTACCAGGATCTCATCTCATGTGAAGATTCGATCCTGAAGGAATAAATGAACTACCGATCCCGATGATCATTTGATGGCATTTGAGAGCAGATGGATCTCTATAACGCTTCTAGTGCAGTTCGGTGCAGACTCTTCCCTGTCACTCTCCAAGGGGAGGCTGCTAAGTGGTACTGACAGTACCGTGAAAAGACTATATATTCTTGAAAATAGTTTTCTTATGAGTTCTCTGCTCAGTTCTGCATTTGCAAAGACCCGACTATAAATTATATGGTGCTAGCCAACATAAGATAAAACCCGAGAGATATGTTAGGCGATTACCTCAAATGGTTCAATATGGAGACTTTAAAAGCTAAAGGGATGATCGATAGAGATAAGATGATAATAGTGCATTCAGGACTGATCGTGCATAACCCATTTTGGTAGGAACTTTATGTCCATGGATGCAAAGATCTCCAAAACATTCATTTTCAAGCAGACAAGTTTATTCGAATGGACAAGATGTATTATGCTAGGAAAAAAAATCAAACTAGGAGGGAGACTACAAAAGCTGGCTTCAACCACGGTCATAAGAGGTCGAGATGGGAGGATAATCCAAACACCAATTATATCGCCTTAAATAAACCACCGTCTTATATCTATGCGATAGCAAAGGAGAAGGTTATTTTCCAGTCTCATTTAAAACCAAAACTTATCTAGAATAGAAAAAGGGAGGTGACTACTACGTCTATCATAAGGCGAACGGTCACAAGATAGATGAATGCCACATGCTAGCAAACATTATTCAGGAGCTAATCCATGAAGGACATTTGAAGGAGTTCATTCAGGAGGGGCAAAAGGTTGCTTGCACCGATAACGGTCAACGGAAACTCTCTAGCAATGATGTGGACATCCTCGAAGATGAAGGTCAGCTAAATCTCAGTCTACCTCTCAACAAGATTAATATGATCCATGGAGGACCACATTTGGCTGGAAGCAGCAAAGGCGCATGAAACATGTACATTAGAGAAGCAAAAGAAGGAGTATTCTCTATCCGAGAAGATCCACCACTCAAGAATCCTCGATTCAATATCTTGATGCCTAATCTTACTATCACTCCACAAGAACTAAAGGGAATCCGACATCCTCATAGAAATCCTCTCTTGATCATTGCTTAGATTAGACTCTCCATAGTTACAAAGATTCTTGTGGACAGTGAAAGCATTGTCAATGTGATCTTTAAACACGCTTTTGACCAAATGGGAATCCCAAAGGACAAGTTGGAACCAAGCCTTGAGCCCATCTTTGTATTTAATAATAAATGATCAACACCAGTAGGACAATTAAAACTATTGGTGCAAATGGGCATGCCACTGCACTACAGAACTTTTGAGACGCTATTCGTGATCATTGATTGGCCTTCATACTACAATGCTTTCTTTGGGCACCCAACCCTAGATGAAGTTGACACATTCGTCTCACCTAAATACTTAATGGTGAAGTTCCTGACAAAAACTGGTTGGGGAACTATAAAGGGGAAGCAATTCAGCTCTCATGTATTTTGCTACTCTGGAATAATATAAGTGAGAACACTCTTCTTACTATCACTCATCTACTATTTTTAAGCCTTTGGATGAAGGATTTCTACATCTAACATCCAAAGCGAAAGAGAGACCCAATAGAAAATTTAATCAAGTGCTTAAAAAGGATTGCTCTTCTGAAAAAAAAGGAAGAGAGTGGATGCTAACCTGGTGGAAGAAGAAGTAGAAAATGGTGAGATAGTCACTGAATTAGACTATCGAGGAAAAATAGAAAGAATAGAGCCTATAAAGGACCTTGAGGAGATATGTGTAGATCCAACTGATGCAACAAAAATAGTGAAAATTGGAAGGGAGTTAGAAAGCAACCTTAAGGCAGAGTTAATTCAGTTTCTCCAAACCAGTAAAGACGTATTTGCGTTGACTCATTCAAATATGGTCAGGATTGATCCAACAGTTATGTGTCATGCTTTGAACATCGATTCAAGTATAATCTCCGTTCGGTAAAAGAGGAGGCAATTTGATAGAATTCGGTCTGATGCTTTGAAAGAAGAAGTCAAGAAGTTACTTGAGAATGGGTTTATCACGGAAATATTCTATCCAAGTTGGTTAGCCAATCCTGTATTAGTTAAAATATCAAATGGCAAATGGATGACTTGTGTCACTACACCGACCTGAACAAAGCATGCCCAACAGATTGCTACCCCTTACCAAGAACAGACCAGCTAGTTGATGCAACTAGTGGGCATAAACTTATGTCTTTCATGGATGTTTACTCAGGTAATAATCAAATTCCCATGTTCAAACCGGATGAAGAAAATACAAGCTTCATTATAGACTGGAGAACTTACTGTTACAAGTTGATGCCTTTTGGATTGAAGAATGCAGGTGCTACCTACCAAAGATTGGTGAATAGGATGTTCAAAGAACAAATCGGTCGGAATATGTAAGTATATGTAGATGACATGTTGGTGAAATCTCATGAAAAAGGCAACCATTTAATGACATTGAAAAAACGTTTGAGGTGTTGTAAAAGCATCAAAGAAGCTTAATCCATAGAAGTGCTTTTTTGGGGTGCAATCAGGAAAGTTCTTGGGGTACATCGTCAGCACTCGAGGAATTAAAGCCAACCCAGATCAAATCCAAGCTATAAAAGACATTACAGAACCAGAAACAATTAAAGATGTAATGAGTTTAAATGGAAGGCTAGCATCGTTAAATAGATTTTTCTCTAAAGCCAGCGATAAATGCATCCCATTCTTTGGTGTAATTAAAAAGGAGAAAAATTTTGAATGGGGAGAAAATTTCCAGAAGGCTTTCAAAGAATTGAAAGACTATCTTGAGAAGCCACCAATATTATCCAGTCCCATAGAAGGAGAAAATCTTTATCTATACATGGCCGTCTCAGAAGATGCGATCAGTTCAGTGTTGATGAGAGAACAAAATAGAACTCAACTTCCTGTATACTATATGGGTAGAAGATTAAAAGACGTCGAGAACATATATCCAGTCATACAAAAGCTAGCATATTTCCTAATACTTATGGCATGGAAATTAAGAGCTTACTTCCAAGTGCATACAATCAAAGTGCTAACCAATTTTCCACTCAAGCATGTCTTCAGTAAACCATAAACTTTAAGGAGATTAGTGAAGTGGGGGATAGAACTCAGTCAATACGATATTGAATTTATACCCCGAGTAGCCATCAAAGGGCAGGCTCTAGCTGATTTTGTCAATGAATGCACAAGTTTCATCAAAGAGCAATCAGAAAAGGAAATGGACAAAAAGCCCAAATGGCAATTATTTGTAGATGGAGCATCAAATGAACAAGGTGTGGGAGCAAGATACGTTATTATCACCCCTGATGGGCATCGCTTACATTATGCAATGAAGTTAGGCTTCCCCACCACTAATAATGTAGCAAAATATGAATCGACGGTGGTAGGGCTTACTTTGGTTTTACAGTTGAAGATCCCCAAAATTGAAGTCGTTAGTGACTCTCAACTAATGGTGAATCAATTGAAATAGACATATCAAACCAAAGATGCCAAATTGGTCTTATATGAGAGGAAAGTGTTAAAAATGCTAAACCAATTTGAAGATTTTTCTATATACCAGGTCCCAAGAGGAAAAAATTCTCAAGCAGGTTCATTAGCAAAGTTGGCTAGTCCGAGGGGAGCCCCAGAAACCCGAATTGTACCAGTGGGCTATCAAGCAAATCCCCACATCGAAGATAAAGTACCCAAATCAGGAAAAGAATCACTAGTACTAACCAGATCCCAGGCCATAGTCCATGAAGGAGAGGAAAAATAAACCGAAAATGAAGCTCCTTAGGAGGGACTAATTCATCTTGAAAGGATAATCGGTACCAAGATAATTGGATGACCCCAATCATCGAATACCTTGTTAGGACATTACTAGTTAATAAGGCAGACGCAAGAAGAATCAGACATCAATCTTCAACTTTCTCCATAATGGATGGAATACTTTATAAAAAAGGATACGCCCTTCCTTATTTGAGATGTGTAAGTCCAGAAAATAGATCGAGATTATTGAAGGAAGCATATGAAGGATTTTGTGGAGACCACTCTAGCGGAATAAAGTTAGTCAAGAAGGTGATGAGACAAGGTTTCTATTGGCCCTTGATGACCAATCAAGCCATCGACTATGTGAAAAGATTTGAAAGGTGCCGGAAGTATTCTAAAATACCTTATTAGCCACTAAGCAAGTTAACTACGATCTCAAGCCCATGTCCCTTTGATATATAGGGAATTGACTTGATTGGACCCTTGCCAATATCTAACGGAGGAGCCAACTATGCGGTAGTCGCCACTGATTACTTTACCAAGTAGGTGGAAGCAAAACCACTTTCAAATATTACCTCAGGAAAGATGCTTAAATTCATGATCAAGAATATTGTTACTAGATTTGAGATCCAACATAAAATAATATCCGGCAATGGGATACAATTTGAAAGTGAAGAGTTTACACGATTTTGCAACAAGAATGGAATTATTAGGAGTTTCACTTCCGTAGCACATCCAAGCGCTAATGGAGCCGTCAGAGCAGCCAATAAAATTATCAGAACTATTCTTAAGAAGCGATTAAACAAAGCCAAAGGAAACTGGATAGAAGAACTGCCACTTGTATTATTAGGCATACGGAACATCCGCTAAAACTACAATGGGTCATGCTCCATACTCCTTAACATTTGGATGTGAGGCAATGCTTCCAATTAAAGTCGAAATACCTTCACATCAGAGAATCACATATGCATTTGACCCAAACCAAGAGTTGAAGAAAGAATCTTTAGACTTAATCCATGAATTAAGAGATGAAGCGACCATACGAACTACTGAATATCAAAAAAGGATGACCAAATATTACAGTTCGAAAGTAAGGACAATATAGTTCTAGAAATGGGATTTAGTACTCTTTAGAGTGATGACTAACACTAAAAATCTGATAGATAGACCGCTTGGACCAAACTAGAAAGGTCCCATAATTATACACAAAGTGATTCTAATAGGAGCTTAGCAATTATGCCGACCAGATGGAAACATAGTCCTTAGAACATGGAATGCAGAACATTTACGACCATATTTCCCAACAATGGATGAACAAAGATCAGATTCTCAAGTGTATCTACATGGTCAAGAGTAGGATTCTCCTTAAGCAATGGAACTACTTAAGATGGTAGAAAGCCTCTGACCGCACCAAGATTGCTAGGTCAAAGTACCTCCTAGAGGGAGGTCAGAGTAAGCCTTTAGTTGCGCAGGAAATGACCAGGCTAAAGCATATGCAAGCCCTTGATACCGCCTATGTATCCATATCAAGGCACCTCCTAGAGGGATGACGGAGTAAGCCTTTGACATCACCTCAAAAGGGCCGGGTCAAAGCACAGACCAACCTTCATTACCGCCTATAAGGCCAGTCTGAAGCGTCTCCAAGAGGGAGGACGGAGTAAGCCTTTGTTCCCACCTAACAATGGCTAGCCAAAGCACTAAACCAGCCTTCATTCCTACCTATAAGGCCTGTTTGAAGTGCCTCCTAGAGGGAGATCAGGTAAGTCTTTGGTCCTGCTTGATGAAAGCTAACCAAACGCACCGAACGACCTGATTCATCACCTAAGATAGTGGTAAGGGGTCAAAACAACGGACTAAGATGTCCAAGCCCGAAGAGTGGCACACACAAAGGATTAACAACATCCGAAGCTCGAAGAGTGGCGCAAACAAAGGATTAACAACATCCAACGCCCGGAGGGTGGCGCACACAAAGGATTAAGAACTTCCGAAGCTTGAAGAGTGGCACACACAAAGGATTAACAACATCCAAAGACCAGAGGGTAGTGCACACAAAGGACTAACAACATCCAAAGCCCGGAGGATGTCACGAAACAAAGGATTAAAACAACTAAAAGCCCAGAGGGTGGCACAGAACAAGGGACTTCTATTATTACCAGATATGAGTCTTTGTTCTTCTATTATTATTTCTAGATGATGATTTCTGGACTTCTATTATTATTACCAGATATGGATTTCTGATCTTCTGTTATTATTACCAGAATTGAGTTTTTGGTCTTCTATTATTATTTCCAGATGATGATTTCTGGACTTCTATTATTATTTCCAGATGATGATTTCTGGAATTCTATTATTATTACAAGATATGGATTTCTAATCTTTCTAATTATTACCAGATAAGGATTTATAGTCTTCTGTTATTATTTCCAGATATAGATTTCTAGACTTCTATTATTATTATCAAAAGGGGATCTGATCTTCCATTATAATTATTTCCAGATAAGGATTTCTAGACTTTTATTGCTATTACCGGATAAGAGTTTCTGGACTTGTTTTATATTTCCAGATATAAACTTTTGGGTTTCAATTGTTATTATCACCGGACAGGGGTTTCTAATCTTCCCCCTATTATTAGCAAATGGAGTTTTACCCTACTTTTATTACTACCAATATTAATTATCGGACTTCTTTTATTATCGTTGTCAGAGGAGGATATCTGGATTTCTAATTGTTATCAGACAGGATTCGGGTCTTCCATTATATAATTATCAGATAGATTTTAGATCTTCTTCTTCTATTACAAGCTATGAATTTCTAATCTCCCATTATCAAATGAGATTCTAGACTTCAACTAGAAAACATTTCTAAAGCTTCCTCCTATGACATTACTAAATAATCTTCTGGGCTTCCATTCAAAAACTTATTATTATTATTATATAGGCAACGAATGCTAGTATTACTTAGTTAAATTCAAAAGGAGATCTGATAACAAATAATATCTTGCACTTCATGTTTTAAAGGAAAACAAAACTAGAAGGAAAATCTCATTGAAGATTTGACAATGCAAAGGAATTTTGGGTTTTACCCTGAAGGGTAAAAAGCTTCTCTTATACTGAGGGGGCGCTAAATGTTATCCCAATAATTTTCAAAGGGTATGAGCCAAGGAATCAATGCAGAGATTAAGGGTTCATGTCGAGGTTCGAAGCTAGAGTTTATTTCAAGGTTCAAAGCTAGGGATCATGTCGAGGTTCGAGGCTTTGGATGCAAAGACGAATTTTGACATCAAAGTCTTTGTCGGCATTAAAAAAACAAAATGGTATTAAAAAGAACCGTGCTACTCCTATCCAATGATGTCAAGCTTCTTCAAAATAGGCTACTTCATGTCGATGAAGAGAATCAAAAGCTATAGACGTTATCGAGGACAAAGAAATATTCATAACCTTGATCTTGTATAAGCAACATTGACAACTGCTATTGTCGAGATTCATTAATAACCTCGATGATGCACTTCATTGACATCGAGGTTTATCAGAAAGGACAGGTGTCGAGCATTGATGATACACGCCAGATACCGAGAAACAAGAACATGAGCCCTGAAACGTGACAACGCCATCAATACCGAGGCCAATAAACAGCCATCATCAAAACTCTATGACGATGAAGACGTCGAGATTTTTGGATGCCGAGGCTCACCACCTACCAAACTCTATAAATAGGGACCTAAGGGTCTTCATTTAGGCGCGATTCTTCATTTTTCTCTCCTATGCTAAAATCATATTCTAGAAAACCCTAAATCAAATTGGGAAAAGTTGTATTTGATTATAATCACATTCGGTCAATAACATTAAGGGCTTGAATTAGCATTTGGACTTCGATTATGATTTCATTGATCATTATCAACTTGGACTTGAAATATATTGACTCGCTGAGTTTGAAACTTGACAGGAACAACCTCAATGAGCTCTGAACTGAGATCAACATGTCAAAAAGTTCAAAGCTCGACATGGCTACAAACTCGATGAGCTTTGAACTGATATAAACATGTCATAAAGTTCAAAGCTTGACATGACCATTGTTGATGATCCATTAACAATAACAAAAGTATAGCCTTGGCATGGTCAACTTTGTCAAGTTTTAATTAGTAGCGAGCCTATATATGCATGATTATATGAGCAAGAGATTCTTGAACTTGAGAGCAAAATGGTCATTTGGTCTATTATCATGCTTGATAAATCACATCCCCACTTGCCATATTTTCTACAGTTTTATTTGATTATATGATGTGATATAAGTCTTTGAGAGAAGGACTTGTCTAAAATTTCACGGAGAGGGGTGCGACATCACCATGCTAGTTTATATTGAGGATGTCTAGTCCCCTTAGGATGTCGAGCCTAACGGCTAATGAAAGGGAAATGAGCGCAAGCTTTTTCTTGAAGACATATTGTCATCCTTATTAATGATTCTATATAGTTAGTTTCATGATTGTAAGTTGGACTTTGATGCTTTTAACAGCTGCACAGATCGATAATAATATTCAATTATGTGTCTACACATGCTAAAATCAAGGACTAACTTGTCTTTACTGGCATTCAGAGTGTAATACCATTTTTTTAGTCTAACACTTATATTACTAAAGTCCTTGATATTAATCTTTGATCTTTATCTCCTATTTTACTATATTTTATATTTGTAAACAAAATAAATTTTCAAAATATATTCCAAAATGTTTTATGAAAGTTTTTTCAAAGTTCAAAATGTTTATAAACTATGTTCAAGCTATTTTACAAAGTATCAAATTATTTTACAAAGTATAGAAATTTCAAAATATTTTAAAAGAAATAAGTTTTCAAAATACACATGCATATGATGACATATATGCATAAGGTATGTCGACATACAAGCTACTAGTTGGATTTTCAAATTTTGAAATGAAGTGTCTATTCGTTGCAACTCTTCACAAATGGATGCATCTTTTCATTTACCATAGAAAGTGGAGTGCAAACATATTTTTTGACAAATAATTACTTGTTTTCTTCCCTCCTCTTACTCTTTTTAAAATTCCATTGAAAATATATTCAAGTCTCTACAAATTCATATAAAATTAATTCATACTTCTTTGTATTGATTCAGTACTATTTTCTTATTGTTTACAAAACATGTCTCTCTCAATTCAAAGATCAAAGTGCTATCTAAGAGGCTATAGGATCCATTGTATTCAAAATTCAAGGAATTTTCTTTACAAAAACTATCGACTCTATTTGTATTTGCTTAGGTGTGCTTATAGCCCGTTCAAATCAAGTAGGTGTGCTTAGTAGCTCGAAAATCTAGTGGGTGTGCTTTTAGCCTATTCAATCAATTAGGTGTGCTTAGTAGCTCGGAAATCTCGTAGGTGTGCTTTTAGCCTGTTCAAATCAAGTGAGTCTACCTTGAGCTTAGAAATTCAGGAGGGTGTGTCTCGTAGCCTCGAAATCAATATTGTATTTGGGTTTGCCTTTTTCCTAGTTAAATATGGCATTTGAAAAGAAATCTATACAAGAAACTGTAAGGGATTGAATATAGGAAAAATCCAAACCAATGAAAATCCCTAATGTCATCTCTCTAACTTTTTACTTTGCTTTACTGCTTTAATTTTTATCTGTGATTGCATATGTGACTGTTTGGTAGTATAATTTTGTGTTGTTAATCTGTAATTTAATATTTAACTTGAAAGAAATCTAGAAAGATTTACATAAGTTAGGAAATAATATTCACTCACCTCTAATGTTTAATTAGCCTTAAGGTCCATTATTCCGCAACCCACATTTGGTATCGAAGCACTACGTTTTCAAAAACTCATAATTTGATTTTTGAAAGTGTAAATAGCTACTAATATTGTTAGAACTCAATTTATTAAAAGAAATAATAATGATATTCAACTTTTTAAAAATACGTAAATGATATTATTTTTGGATCAACAAAATAACGGTTAAATAAAGAATTTTCAGATATAATGATAAAGGAATTTTAAATGAGCCATACGGGAGAACTAACTTTCTTTTTAGGGTTACAAATAAAACAATTAAGTAATGGTATTTTTATAAGTCAAGAAAAATATGCTAAAGATTTAGTTTGAAAATTTAGTATGTCAAATACTAGTGGTAAACCAACTCCCATGGCAACAAATGATAAATAAAATAAGGAAGAAAACTCGAAAGATGTAGATCAAAAATTGTACAGAGGTATGATAGAATCCTTACTCTATAAAACTGCTAGTAGACCAGATATAATGCATAGTGTATGACTCTATGCAAGGTATCAATCTCAATCTAAGGAAACTTACCTAAAATCTATAAAACAACTACTAAGATATGTAAAAAAACACACTAGACTATGGACTCTTTTATCCAAAAGAAGATTCTTTCGATTTAATTTCATATAGTGATGTTGACTATACTAGATGCAAATCAAACCGAAAAAGTACAAGTGGAACTTGTCACCTTTAAGGACGTTCTCTTGTTTCCCGGTTTAGCAAAAAGAAAAATTATATGCCTCACTCTACAACAGAGGCAGAATGTATTTCAGCTGCGTTAACCTATTCATAGGTTATCTATATGCAACAAACTTTAAAGATTTTAGTTTAAATTACTCTAAATCACCAACATACTATGTAATATTAGTGCAATAAACATATCTAAAAGCCCATCAGATCATGCTAGGATCAAACATATAAGTATAAGATATCATTTTCTAAAAGATAACATAAATAAAGGAGTCATTTCACTCGAATTTATAAATACTGGAAATCATATAGCTAATTTAATACCAAAGCCGTTAACTCAAACATCTTCTATTAAACTTAGAAGAGAGTTAGGAATATGTTCTTTTTCTGAAATATAAATATAATAGCATAAACATTTTATATTTAAAAAGAAAATAAAATATCAAAATTAACATGTGTATGTCGACATATAATCTGTTTATATGTTTACATATACTGCAAATTTTTGAAAATCTATTTTCCCTCTTAGATTCAAAATTCAAAATATAAAGATATATCACTAAATTTTGAATTCTTTCTCATTTCTCTATCTTCTTCTTTCTGCAAATTTAAATTAAAATAAAATCAATGGATTCCTCAAGTTCCAAACGTCAAAGAGAAGAGATTGTCCCCTTTAACTTTGAAACCTCCACTCTAGGCCCCTTCCAAACCACCATCAAGGCCAAAGTCATCAAAGTTGAAGATGATCTGAAGCATTTCCTTAACATGCTTTCAAACACAAAGGTTGTCCAAATACGCCAAGAGAACAAGAAAAGCAAGGGTGCATTCTTCAAAATCTCCAAAAACATCTATTGGATAATGCAGCAATCCAATAGTTATCGAAGAAGAAACTCCTAATGTTATCATTCACAACCCCATGAATGATGATTAAGAAGAGGAGGAGGAGAAGTAAGAAGATGTCGCTGAGGATGACGACGAAGTTAAATGTGTGGAGGTGTGCTTCGATCGTGATGGACATTTAAGTTTGTCTCCACTGTCCCTTTTGCCTCATCCATAAGTCTCCCATGATATAAAGGACATGTTAATTTGTACATTTAAGTTTGGCTTGTCTTGGTTTGGTTTGTTAGTATTATTTGGATTTGATTTGGTTTGGTTTGTTTAAGATAAATACTTGGGTTGATAATTTGATTTGTATAGTTTGATTTTAATAAAGATTGTCTTATCTTGTTTATTTAAAGTCTGCATATATTAATCATTATATCATATTACATCATGTTTAATATGCTTCAATTATTTAATCCTTAATTATTGATTTTAACTCTACAGTTTCTATGTATTTTATTTATGGGGAGTTTTAGTTTTTCTATTTTTATTGATGAAAAAGGGGGAGAAAATATAAAATATACACATGCATATATTCAGAAGGAGTTATGTAACTCAAGAGGAGTTATATAATATTTTATATACAGGAATATTTAATGGTTATCGTCATTAAAAGGGGGAGCTTGTTAATACCCCAGTTATTGATTTTGATGACAACAACCATATACAACCGTATATAATCATATGAAATATAGATACTAATGTTTTGCCAAGTTATATAGTATATAGTGCAAAATATTACATAGGTGTTGAATCAAATACTTTACAGTCTACTGACTCAAGAGATAGACATGAAGACTTATGAGTTCAAAGACTAAGATTTCAAGATCATAATTTAGTTTTAGAGTCATAGCTTATATCGTTAAAGTCCTTAACAACAATCTTTGATCTCTATCTCCTATTTTTCTATCTTTTATATTTTTAAACAAAATATATTTTCAAAATATATTTCTAAATATTTTATAAAAGTTTTCAAAGTTCAAAATGTTTATAAACTATTCAAACTATTTTACAACGTATCAAATTATAAACTACGTTCAAACTATTTTTCAAAACATATTAAAAGAAAAAAAAAGTTTTCAAAATATACAAGCATACGTCCACATATATGAATAGAGTATGTCGACCTACATGCCGCCAATTGGCTTTTCAAATTTTGAAATGAAGTGTCTATTCGTTGAAACTCTTCACGAACGAACACATCTATTCATTTACTATATAAAGTGGAGTACAAACGAATTTTTTTTACAACTAGTTACTTATTTTCTTCCCTCCTCTTACTCTATTGAAAATTCCATTGAAAAATATATTCAAATCTCTTTATAATCTTATAGAATCAATTCATACTTCTTTGTATTGATTCAATACTATTTTCTTACTATTTTCGAAACATTTCTCTATCAATTCAAAGATCAAAGTGCTAACCAAGAGGCTATAGGATCCACTATATCCAAAGTTCAAGAAATTATCTTTGAAAATAACTATCAACTCTATTTGTATTTGCTTGGGTATGCTTGTAGCCCGTTCAAATCAAGTAGGTGTGCTTAATTGTCCGAAAATTTAGTGGGTGTGCTTTTAGCCCGTTCAAATCAAGTAAGTATACCTTGAGCATGGAAATTTAAAAGGGTGTGTCTCGTAGCCTCGAAATTGAGATTATATTTGGGTTCGCCTCTTGCCCAGTTAAAGATTGGCATGTGAAAAGAAATCTATACAAGAAATTGTACATGATTGGATGTCGGAGAAATCCAAACTGGTATAAAATTCTTGGTGCCATCTTTCTAACTCTTTACTTTGCTTTGCTACTTTAATTTTTATTTGTTATTTCATCTATGACTATTTGATAGTATAATTAGGTGTTGTAAATCTGTGATTTAATATTTAACTTGAAAGAAATTTAAAAAGATTTACATAAGTTAGAAAACAATATTTACCCCCCTTTAGTGTTTAATTAGCCATAAGGTCCATAATTCTGCAACCCACGTTTGGTATCTGAGCACCAAGTTTTCAAAAAGCTTATAATTTTATTTTTGAAAAGTATAAATAGCTACTAATATTGTCAGTACTCAATTTATTAAAAGAAATAATAACGATATTCCTTTTTTTTACAAATATAAGTAGATGATATTATTTTTGGATTAACAAATGAATAGTTAAATAAAGAATGTTCAGATATAATGACTAAGGAATTTGAAATGAATCATATAAGAGAACTAACTTTCATTTTAAGGTTACAAATAAAACAATTAAGTATTGGTATTTTTATAAGTCAAGAAAAATATACTAAGGATTTAGTTAAAAAATTTGGTATGTCAAATACTAGTGGTAAGCCAACTCCCATGGCAACAAATCAGAAATTAAATAAGAAAGGAAACTTAAAAGATGTAGATCAAAATTTTTATATAGGTACGATAAGATCCTTACTTTATATAAATGCTAGTATACTAGATATAATGCATAGTGTATGTCTTTGTGCAAGGTATCAATCTCAACCTAACGAAACTCACTCAAAATCCGTAGAACAAATACTAAGATAAGTAACAACATACTAGACTATGGACTCTTTTACCCAGAAGAAGATTCTTTCGATTTAATTTCATATAGTGATGTTGACTATACTGGATGCAAATCAAACCTAAAATGTACAAGTGGAACTTTTCACCTTTTAGGACATTCTCTTGTTTCCTAGTTTAGCAAAAAACAAAATTATGTGTCTCTATCTACAATAGAGGAAGAATATATTTCAGCTATATTAGCATGTTCATAGGTTATCTATATGCGACAAACTTTAAAAGATTTTGGTTTAAAATTTTCTAAATCACTAATATACTATGACAACACTAGTGCAATAAATCTATATAAAAACTCATCACAATACGCTAGGACCAAACATTTAGACATAGGACATCATTTTCTAAGAGATAACATAAATAAAGGAGTCATTTCACTCAAATTTATAAATACTGAAAATCAAGTAGTCGATAAATTAGCAAAACTGTTAACTCAAACATCATTTATAAACTTGGAAGAGAGATATGAATATGCTCTTTTTTGAAATATAAATATAACAACATATAAACTTTACATTTAAAAAGAAAAGAAAATATCAAAATTAACATACATATGTCGACATACAATCTGCCTGTATATTGACATAAACTGCGAACTTTTGAAAATATGTTTTCCCTCTTAAATTCAAAATTCAAAATATTACTCTATAAGCACCAAATTTTGAATTCTTTCTTATTTCTTTGACTTCTTATTTTTTTGATTTCTTCTTTGTGTAAATTCCAATTAAAATAAAATTAATGGATTCTACATGTTCCAAACGTCCAAGAGAAGAGACTACCCCTTTTAACTTCGAAACCTCCACTCTAGGCCCCTTCCAAACCAACACTATGGCCAAAGTCATCAAGATTAAAGATGATCTGAAGCATGTCCTCAACGTGCTTTCAGAAATTGAGGCCGTCCAAATATTCCTAGATAACAAGAAAAGCAAGGGCGCATTCTTTGGAATCTTCAAAAGCATCTATTAGATAATGCAGCCAATCCAATAATTATCGATGACTCCTAATCTTATCATTCACAACCCTATGAATAATGAAGAAGAAGAAGAGGAAGAAATGGATAAGGAAGAAGATGTCGCTGAGGATGACAACGAAGTCAAATGTGTAAGAGAAGTGTGCTTCGATCATGATGGAAATTTCATGGAACAAAAAGGAAACTTTTGTCTCCACTATCCCTTTTGCCCCATCCATAAGACCCCCATAATAAAAAAGACACGTTAGCTTGAACATTTAAGTTTGGCTTGTCTAGGTTTGGTTTTTTAGTATTATTAGGATTTGATTTGGTTTGGTTTGTTTAAGAATGAGTACTTAGATTGATAATTTGATTTGTATAGTTTGATTTTAATAACGATTGTCTTATCTTCTTTATTTAAAGTCTCCAAATAGTAATCATTATATCATATTACATCACGTTTCATATGCTTCAATTATTTTAGTCATTAATTATTGATTTTAACTCTACAGTTTCTAAGTATTTTAATTAGGGGGATTTTTATTTTTTTATTTTTGTTGATGACAAAGGGGGAAAATATAAAATATACACATGCATATATTCGAAGGGAGTTATGTAACTCAAGAGTAGTTATATCATATTTTATATACATGAGTATTAATTGTTGTTAACATTAAAAAAGGGGAGATTGTTAATACCTCGGTTATTGATTTTGATGAAACCAACCATATACAACCATATACAATCATATGAAATATAGATACTAATGTTTTGCCAAGTTATAGAGTATATAATGTAGAATATTACACTAGTGTTGTACAAAGACTGTACAATATAAAGACTCATGAGATAGGCATGATGACTTATGAGTTTAAAGACCAAGATATGAAGTTTTCAAGATTATAATTTAGTGTATAGAGTCGTAGCTTATATTGCTAAAGTCCTTGACAACAATCATTGATCTCTATCTCATATTTTCTATCTTTTATATTTTTAAACAAAATAAATTTTCAAAATATATTTCAAAATATTTTATAAAAGTTTTCTGAGTTTAAAATGTTTATAAATTATGTTCAAACTATTTTACAAAGTATAAAGTTATTTTACAAAGTATAGGATTTTCAAAACATTTTAAAAGAAACAAATTTTCAAAATATACATGCATATGTCGACATATATGCATAGAGTATGCCGATATACATGCCGCTAATTGGTTTTGCAAATTTTGAAATGAAGTGTATATTCGTCGTAACTCTTTACGAGTGGACACATTTGTTCATTTACTGTACAAAAGGGGAGTGCAAATGAATTTTTGACAACTAGTTACTTATTTTCTTCCCTCATCTTACTCTCTTGTAAATTCCACTGAAATATATAATCAAATTTCTTCAAAACTATAGATAGATAATTCATACTTCTTTGTATTGATTCAACACTACTTTATCACTATTTTGAAAACATCTCTCTCAATTCAAAGATCAAAGTGTTATCCAAGAGGCTATAGGATCCACTGTATCCAAAGTTCAAGAAATTGTCTTAGAAAAACTGTCAACTATATTTGTATCTGATTGGGTGTGCTTGTAGCCCGTTCAAATCAAGTGGGTGTGCTTAGCCCGAAAATCTAGTGGGTGTGCTTGTAGCCCATCCAAATCAAGTGAGTCTACCCTAAGCTCGAAAATCCAGGATGGTGTGTCTCGTAGCCACGAAATCGAGATTGTATTCGGGTTTGCCCCGATTAAAGATTGGCATTTGAAAAGAAATCTGTACAAGAAATCGTATGGGACTAGATACAGAAGAAATCTGCACCAGTATAAAATCTATGGTGTCATCTCTCTAACTATTTACTTTGCTTTACTACTTTTATTTTTATCTGTGATTGCTCTATGACCGTTTGATTGTATAATTCTGTGTTGTTAATCTGTGATTTAATATTATACTTGAAAGAAACTTAAAAAATTTACATAAGTTATAAAACATTATTCACTCCCACTAGTATCCAGAATTCCGCAACCCACAAAAAAATTGATGTATACAAAATTCGAACAACTTCTGACGAGTAAAAAGCTATTTGTTGATGAAATGATTTTCAGTCACATTATCGATATTTCTTCGAAGTATTTATTTTTGTAAAAAAAATTCCATAACAAAAGTTTACCATTATTAGTTATGATTTAAAAAGGGGTTAAAATATTTATTAAATGAATTTACTAACATCCAAGATTCAAATATTTAAATAATTCAAATATTTAAATACGAAGTGTCCAAATGTCCAGGTCGTTACATTCTCCCCACTTAGAATATTTCATACTCGAAATTCCAATACAAGTAACATAAGAAACAACCACATAGCAATACTTAACAGTATTTAAAATTACTAGCAACCAAATCTCATGGTTTGCTCCGGTTCACAATTCCTCTTATTGCATTAGGATGATAAACAACAACTAAGTGCACCTTATGCTCAACAGCCTCCGGTTGAACTTAGTCGATTATTCATGCTACCTCAAACAATTCCAAGAGTCATTCCCATAAACTTTTCATAAGCCAACAAAACATAGTATGCATATACTAAAACCCATATGATGTACCTGAATCATCGGTACATAATATCAAATCCGATCACTTGCTCGATTATATAATTTCACTTCTAAACTAGTATACATCAATTGACCTCCCTAGTGCGGACTCCAATTAGGTTCCTTGATTAGAAACCTCTGTTCTTCTTACATAGCTATATACAATGATAGAAAACTTAAGGATCACATCAAGAATCTATTTCTCATCAAGAATCTAGTGAAAAATCCTTGTTCAGACCGGTGTAAATCACCTCGAAATCATGTACTCAAATCCTGAATCAAGAACTGTCATGTGAATAAAACGATCTACATACAACTCATGTATTTATCTTATTGGTTTCTTAACTACACCAGTATCATTTTAAATCATATTCATTTCCCAAATAGTATATCTCATTAATACTAAAATCATTTATGAACCATTTCATAAAAACATAACTTCAAGTTCAAAAACATTTTATAACTTAAGTTCATAGTCGTATAATACTCCACTTCCTCCTAAGAGTATATACAAAACATCAAATTTTATCTCTATTAACAATTATGTTCAACAATTTAAACTTGTTTAAATTCTACAATCTTCATAATACAACGGTAACAAAAACTTAACTTTTATTTTCACACAATTCGAAAGTTTCTCACTGTCCAAAATCGTCGAAAATTCCATTTTATTTTAAGAAATGAAAACTACCAAACAACATATCATAACATGGTGCACATACAATACCGTCCTAATGCATAGGCTATATGTGTCCATAAAATACTTAACCAAGGTTCACTTATTTGTTAAACAAACTTTTCTACAAAGAGATAATAGAAAAAGATTTCTCAACTATTTGGGTTAAAGCCACTACCACTCGGGCACCCAACATAACATACTTACTAAGCTTTTCCATATAGAAAGTTTATTTCAAAATCTTTATCAAACTGCTATATATTTTCAATATATCAAATTCTTTTAAAGAAAAACTTAAGAACCAAACATCGGTTTTTATTTCAAATCGTTTGAAATAATAATATATACATATATATTTTTTATAAAAAATCATGCTTTAGGATTAAACCAAAATCCATTTTACCAAAACCACTCTGAAGCACCCCTACTTTGAAACCCAAAAATGAACACCGATGTTGCAGTCATCACCAGAATTATTTTCAAGCAATAAAAGTGAGTTCAGTACACTCAATCATACGTCTCGAACTTACCCAAAATCATTTTCAAAGTGGTATCAAATACTTTGTAAATATTACTAAGTATCATGATCTCAATCTCATAAATCAATTTTCCAAATAATTACTTTCAAATAATACTATTATTATTTTCCCAAAATTTTGAAAAATATTTTTCAAAAATACCAGGATTTAAGTTTTCTAAATTTCATTTTAATCGTTTATAAACCATACTTATAAAAAAAATCACTTCCTTATATAAAATATTTTCATAAATGTTTATTTTTAAAATATCTTATCTTTCCTTCAGATTATAGTTAACATCGATCTATTATTAAATTCAACTTCTATCCCAACATTATCGTTAAACGCCTTACAGTCAGACTTTGAACTCAATTCACAAGGTGTTCATTTCAGTGTTCCCACAATTTACAGTCTACCCAACCCATTTAGTGAAAAGGTAAAACTGCTCATAAACTTGATGAGCATAAATCAACAATTAACAAACAATAGTTAATGCTCATAAACTGGCTAAGCATGACTAAGTTACTAAATCTGCAAATGATAATAATGTTATAAACTAGTCGAGCATGTCAAATCATTATACAAAGGATAGCAATGCTCATAAATTGGCCGAGCAGGCTAAATTAATTAATGAGGGATAACGAATGAACATCATTAATCCCTATAGTAATTGAACTACACTTGTCAACTTATGCTTATATGAGTTACCTTAAATAAGATTTTTAATTTTTGCAGTTATAATTACCTTTAAGGTATACTTTTATAACAATTAATAATACACTCTCATATGTACAATACACTCAAATCATGCTAAAGCATTCCATTACCCTATCTCTTAATGAGTCATACCCAACTAAATCCAAGGTTCTTGCTTAACCTTCAGCTCTGATACCAGCTATAATGACTTACTCCTTTTCAGGGCATGATTACAAATGATAACCTCATTCCTGACTTTACAGTGAGCCTCTTGACTACACACCAACCCATAAAGGGGCGTGTAGGGTAAGAGTCTAAGCTTCACCACAGTTCACAAAGCGAGAATCCCCTATCGCGCAACACATAGTACAAGCAGGAATGATAATATATAATATCAAAAGACAGTATAAACTATCACTCACTACAATAAAACAGTCTTTTTACAACGGGCAATGCCCGTTGTAATATGGTTTTCACAACGGGCACGTGCCCGTTGTAATAGGCCTCGTTGTAATAGATGCACCACATTTTACAACGGGCAAAGCACATTGTAAAAACCGTTGCAGTAAACCTTTTTACAACAGGTTATGACCGTTGTAATAGACTATAATACAACGGCCATAAACCGTTGCAATAGACTAACCATACTAGTTGCATAGCCTGTTTCACAACATGCATTGACTGTTGTAAAAAGCATATTTAATAACTTGTGTTGCCCGTTGCAATATACTATAATACAACGGCCATAACCCGTTGCAATAGACTAACCATACTAATTGCATAGCCTATTTCACAACATGTATTGACCGTTGTAAGAAACTCATATAACAATGCACATTGCCCGTTGAAAAATAAATGCAAATTTTAAAAATAAATACAGCAGCATCCATGCAATTCATCCATACTAATACTAAATATTGTAAAATAATTAAAATTACATACGAAAAGATTAAAAGCTAGAGTCATAGAATTCTAATACTCCAAAAGGTTAGATAAGTTTACATGCCAAATACATAAAGCATTAACACATAACAGTCCGCTACACATATCATGTTCTAAGTACAATCATACTATACCAAACAGATGAAGTCTTTATGCCACGCGACGGTTGATCCGACGGCCTCTTTGATAGTCTACATCTCTGAATTTGGCCTAAAAAAAGGCTTCTGGTTCCACCGCTACATTAACCCATACTTTCCAAGCATTTGCTCCAAGCTTTACAAAATGTACTGAAGCATCAGGATCAGTGCTTTCTATCGTCCCCTCTGCAACTACGTTCTTCTGCCAACTCAATAGCTTGCACTTTTTTTTCACCAAACCATCAGGATCTTGAACCTGCATATTGGTACTCTCGCGGTGTGACTGCAAGCAAAAAACCATGGAACAAGGTTATATAATATACTGAGATTCAAAAGGTAAGTATGGAACAAGGTTTATATTGGCTGGATAATTAAAATTGGCTGGATAATTAAAATTTTAGCTACAGCCTATGAACGAGAGAATACTGGAAAACGATAGAATACTGGAAAAAAATGTTCATGTTAAATAGAAGGATCATAGAATCAAGTATATTTCATATTCGGAAATAAATTTTAGCTACAGCCTGAAAGCCGTTAAGTGATCTTTCAACTATTATCAAGATGACTTAGCTAATACATGGTCCACTCCAAAGCACAGACTCAAAAACTTGAGAGTACACGCATTCCTGAGCCAATTCACAATGATAATATATTTTCATAATGAATTGTTGTAATAAAATATAGATGTGGTAAAGTCATAACCATATGCTTGCTAAGATGTTGAATTTGTACCATATTTTTAAGGTATAACCATATGCTAGAAAAATTGAAGTTATCTTGCTTTACAAATGGTAAGGTATGCTATTATAAAACTGTCAGTTGTTTGAGCATGTTTCTAGGATTTACTGCATTTTTTTTCATAATGATCCCACTTTTTACAGTGGATTAAATCTATGAGAAATTGTGTTCATATCCAATGGGGTCAACCTTTCACATATGATTGTTTTACCAGTATTTTGATCTTTGAATATCGATCTCAACGTGTCATGAATCCAGAAGGTTTTTGGAAATTAAGTCAAACTATCATTTTCTACGATAGTTTCAATCATATCAATCAAAAGCTTCAATTTTCTAACCAAGTGCAATATCTGCTTTCTAACTTTAATGTTTTCATATTATAACTTTCAAATTATTAGTATAGCCTGAAGATAGTTAGTAGACGATTTCACGTTATATATTATTAGTGATCTGCTTTCTAACTTTGCTATGAGGTGCAATACCTCAAGATTCATCCTAACCATATGCCCTGTACTTGCCCAATCGCTTCATAGACATACCAACAAAAATTAATTGTGTGATATCGTATAGTAATTAAAACTGATCTGGAATTTCAGTCAAGATGTTAAATTAATAATCGAGCAGTGAAAATTGAATGAATGTTGTTCTAGCAACCATCAAAGCAAATTTTCTCCCAAACAATCTGGAGATCAATCAAGTGAATCTCAATTATAATTATCAACTGATCAAAATTAAAGTTAGTCTAAAGTTTCTTTTATGGAACTTGAGTATGACTAAAGAGTAACACAATGTATAGTAGCAGTCAAATCTTTGATATAAAAGACTCAACTTTCACAGACTATGTATGAAGTAAGTTTACCTCATCTATATTATACATTCTTGGTCAACATTAAAGTTACTCAACTGCAGATAATAGCCTGAACTAAACATGTCAACGTTGCCTGTTGAGGTGCTCTCAGGACTTGGTCAACAGAAGAAGGATGTACGAGTAGGAATACTACTACAAATCTTGATATTCCTCGTTGTGTACTTGCCGTATTTAAATGAAATGAAATGTGAACTAATTAAACTAATTGAACTACTACCATGATTAATGAACAACAATTTCTCAGAGCAAAAAAACCAAAATTTCGTATACTAATTTAGGATTATTTATATATTCTAACCTAAGGTGTATGAGCCTCAGCGATCTCCATATCCGCCACATTATCATTTCTTCTCTGTAAAA
Source organism: Allium fistulosum (assembly GCA_030737815.1). Classification (NCBI taxonomy): domain Eukaryota; kingdom Viridiplantae; phylum Streptophyta; class Magnoliopsida; order Asparagales; family Amaryllidaceae; genus Allium; species Allium fistulosum. The sequence continues at coordinate 1,535,836,190 of CM060902.1, forward strand.
GTACAAGGGATGACTTGGTAATTCATAAGCACATATCACATATTTATTAACAATAGCTAATTAAATATAAACTTACTGTCATGACCAAATTAGTCAACTCTTCTACTCTAGCCGCCAACTGAGTTTCTTGATTTTCCAATGCAATCACATTTTTTGAATTAATTGAATAAACACCCATTTGAGATGGTAATACACCAAAACCCAGTCCTCTCACCCTTCCCCTATGTTCATTTCCAAAAACATGTGACACCCCATCTCCACTTACCGATGTTGTTCCATGAGAGCTATGAGCACTACTATGCTCTTTTATCTTAGCCTACAAAACGAAATAGACCATTTAAAGAAAAATGAAATATGAATAAACTATCATCCCTCAATGTTCAGTTCAATGTATTTAATATTTGTAGTGAAATATTGATCACATAAAATATATATGAGCTGATATATGAGTGGATCGCAAAAATATTGATCCCTCAATGTCAAGTACATATGAGTTTTGAATAAATATCTACACTCATATCTCAAAAGAATAAAAAAAACTTATGATGCAATCGGCAACAACGGAATTCGGTGGGTCTCCATTTTTCTTTGTATGGGCTTTGCACCACAGCTCGTCTCTGCTAATATCTGATATTCCAGTTTTCTTTTTCTGCAAACAATAATAGTAAGAAGACGAACCAAAGAAAAAAAATATTATTGATGTAAATGTACATGCATTTCTTACCATATCTTCAGCTAATCTCGCATAACCCTTTCTGCTCATTGTATGTGGAAGTTTATTTTTATCTCTCAGTGCTTTGAATTTTTTGCTAGTTTCCTACATAGGAGAAATTCATTAATAAACTATTATTTACCTTTTAATTTATACTGAATAAACTACAACTTATTACCTCAAATTTCTCCGACAACTTTTCCTTAACAAAGTCGTTCCACTCTTGAACATTTTCTATAGTATCCAGTTTTAGCATCGCTAATCTAGAGGAAGCGTCAGGGCAAGTAGAAGCTACTTTAATAGCCGAAACTAATCTTGACTTTGCCTCTCTCCATCGTACTCCTAACACCTTCAGCAATAAACCCTTATATGCTTCATCCACCATGAATCTTGACTGCACAACAAAAATCAGAAAACTGAATTCAAAGTGCATTATAGTAAACTGAATTATGAAAACAGGTCTAGAGCCAACGTTAAGCAATATAAAATATTATTCAGTGTATTTGGATGACAATTGAAGCAAATGTTAACTAAAATTTATATCTTAGGCAGTTATGCTCTACGCATTCAATAATAATGCTGATCATCTTATGTTTGAAGTTTGAAACATCAACTGTGAAATGCAGACTATAGTTGTCATTTACTAGAAACTAGGATCCATTGGTGTGTGTTGCCTTTGTTTTAGAAGATGGATGTCCCATCCAACCTGGAAGACGAATGCAGTTCTTTTGGAATTTCTACTTGAACCGTGTATTTTGTGGCAAGCAAAAAAGATCTAATCCTTGTCTTTCTAGCTCTACGTATTCTAGGCAAAGAGAGCAGAGTGCATTTCTTAACCACACGACTTTCTTCGAAAACTCTCCAAAGAAGAATAACGATGCACGGAAAGTACATATGTCAAACAGCAGAAAAGGAACAGAATCCGGAGCAGAAAATAGGTATGACGTATGTAATGAAATTTTCAAGAACATCAATTGAGCTATGTCATGGTATATTGAGTTATTTTTACTATTTTTGTAGTTGAACAACTAATCTGCTAAAAACTTCAATGAGGTGAAAACAATCTGCGTGACTTGATCTTTGCCCACTGGTTTCTCCCTCAGGTATTTCTGCAGTCTGCCCAAAATCTGCTACTTGAGTTGGATAATACTAAGGTTTTCAAAATGGAATTCAAATCTTAAAGTTCATACTTTAAATTGAAATGAGATTTAAATCGTAAATCGAAGATTTAAATGATCCGTATTTCAATGTTTATACACACTTTGAAATTGGTTTTGATGTATGAATATCTTCATTTAAATCTAAAACTAAACCTTTTCCTCATATTAAAATTTATTTTATTTAGAAAACATTTGAATTAGAACAGTGAGTGCAAACAAGTATATTAAAAATATTAGTGTATATTGAATGACTTTTGTAAGTGCAGTTGTAACTTTGGATTAAACTGGAATGTAAATTGAATCGTAAAGAGAGATCCGATCTAAAACGAAATTCAAATGGTAGGGTTTTAAAAATTTTGACAACAATCGATAATACTATTGCTATTTCTGCCCTTACTAAGACAGATTTTAGTTCTTTTGCAGAAAAGAACATGACTGTACATTTATGTTTTAGTTTTTACTAAACCACTTCAACCTTGATGTACAGGATTTAAAGTGCAATTTCTTAACCACTTGACCCTGAACTTTCTAATATGTTATATAAATGACATCCACTTAATAAAAAACAAAATCTTTATTTATTTTTTATTTTTTTTAAGCTAAAGGCCACGTCCTTAGTTGCCTTTAGCCAACTAAGGTATCACATGCCAATAAACAATAACCAAGTTAGACTACACCAATGATAAGACAGTCCCTCTTGGGATTGAACAAATTATCGCAGTCATACAGAAAAGGTTGGTTAGACTTAGAGTTTGTATTTTCCTGACCTAACCGGGGAACTTTTACAAGAACATAGAATCCCCCATTAGTTTCTAAACAACTCGCAAGTTGGTGTAATGCATACCCAACTACAATTTACAAGTCATCTAATTGGATGTCTCCAAGTTTTTATCTCCATATATCCTTGTCAACTTTATCAATAATAGAGAAAAGTATACCCCCTGTCGTTAAGGTACATTCTATGTCCATAAGAAGTAAACTGAATAATTTCTACCAATTCAGTATCCTGTGTGTAATCAAAAAAGTTCAATGAGATAAAACTTTATCGATGATAAATGTTATGAAATCAATAAAATGGGGAAAAACATAAATATGGTTACAGTGAAAAGGTGTGTATGGGCGTGTGTAAAACATGACAATTGGTTAAGAAAACTGAAGTAAGGTAGAGGTAGTGGCATCTCTTGTTTATTTTGCACATAACAGTCTATAGTGCAAGATTACAGAAACTTCTCAAACTATTCATGATCATTTGCAATTAGTTGCTTACAGGGATTTTCTTGACTCGATGTTATAATTGTCATTTACTAGAAAAATGATAACAATGTAAGAGGATTATGACTCATCTAAATGTTCTCATAAAAAAAGTTCTCAGCTTATTTCATACCTGAATACAAGTCCATAAATCTTTCTTTAAATTTGCGTCGACTTTTTTCCACTCTGAAATGGTCAAAGGTACCATCTCCCTTGCTAAGGTACCGAGATAGGATGATAAGTGCTTAGAGTTGGAGCCTATTGGTTGACCTCGATCGTTGAATTCAATTTCGGCCTTTTCATTCGGCATACAAGAAAACGTTTTCATCATCGTCTTCTCTCTTTTTTTCCTTGACGCCTCTTGTTGAATACCATCATTATAATCTGGGTTGTTCAAGGCATCCATGGCGTGGAGTGGGTCTGTGTTTATGGTTGTGGGAGTGATATTTGGAGATTCAGTTGAATTAGGGCCAGGATTGAGATTTGAAGACTATACTTGAATGGGTGGAGGCTGCATTTCAGTACGCTTCCGAGGGGATCTTCTAACATTGGTGTTTGAACTTTGAAGAGGATGAGCTACATCAACAAGTCTTGTTTCATTGGTTTTCACACTAGCAGCCTTATCTTTTGCACGTAAAGCTACAACTACAGCTAGAGATTGCCTCTTTGAATATCTCGTTGCACGTAAAGAGCAGGGAAAAGCCTTTAATTTTTAAAAACCATACATGTAATTAGTTATAAATCAACATAAGATCAAGGCAATTAGATAACAAGCTCTTTACATAAATAATACTCTGCAAATTTTAGAAATTTGAAATGAAAAAAATTCAAACAGAGGTAGGTTGTCGCCAACTTTAATTGCATGGATCAACAACTACATAAGCAGTTTTGTAGATATGGTTGGATGAACATTTTATAATTGTGTATCATAGGAAAAAAATCAATGTGCACCTCTATACATAGGCCATTAATTTATCTAAAACAAATATGGGTTTTAAATTACAAAAAATGAACACAGTGCCTAATGATTTTTTCCTACTTACGTAACACACATATTATGTGTCTAATTAAGCTTTTTAATATGAATGTATGGGATTATGAAGACTGAAAGAAAGTAGAGTAGAGGGCAGAGGAAGATGTCAAATAATATTTTATAAATAATATTTTTTTACTCAAATATATAGCTCACATAGCAAAACCATCACGTACTTTTTGTTGTTAGATGGTTAAGCTGTTTTGAACAAATCGTGGTTGATCCAGTGTACACCATAGTTTTAAAAAATTGGTCCATAATGACTCTCCAGATTTAGAGCATTAAAGCTAAAAATTGCAATCATATTAATCTCTTTTCCAGAGCCCAGATCCAATTATCTGAAAAAGAAAACTAATGCTTGCTCAACAGCAAGTGTAAGAAACAAACTGACAGCATAATTTAAACCTAATACAAACGACAGCAAAAAACTGAAGAAAGCCGAAACGCTTTATAACAAAAAGAATTAAACCAATCTAGAAACAGTTCAAATTATCTGTAATTTAAAGAAAAATGCAAGCTCAAAATAGTAAAGACAACTGAAAGAATACCGTAGTAATGCACGTCCTTCATATTAGCAATGACAGAAGTAAACTATTGCCTACAGGCAACAATTAATGATCAATTTATATGGAGCATAATGTTAGTTCAACGGCAAGTGAAAAATACAGACAACGGTAAAATATAAACTAATATAAATGACGGCAAGAACTGAAGAATCTCGAAACTTTCTATAATATAAGTAATAAATGAAAATAGAAACAGACCAAAATTATCTGTAATATACAGAGTTATGCAAACATAATATGCCAGAGACAACTGATATTAAAGCACTGCAATGCATTTCCTTATATTATCTAAGACATAACAGCCATGAATATAATTTCCTGCAGGTAGCAGTTTTTTGTAAAATTTATAAGGTATCGAATAAATTTTCATACCACGGTTTTAAAATTTTATGTCATGATATAAGAAATGTCAGTTTAAAAAAAATAGAAGTGCATATTAAAATTTTAATATTTTACCTCTCCTTGACCTTGCTCCATTTTACCCATTGATGCTTCAAGTTCAACTATCTTCCGTTAAGCGAGGAACCTAGAAAAAAACATAATATATATATATATATATATATATATATATATATATATATAATCAGAACATCACACTAATTCATCATTATTGTAAAGAATGAAAATCCTAATATACAATAGCAATACTTTGCAAAAGAAAGATTTTTTTTCCAAGTTTACAAATCAAAATTTATGGTTAATAATTCATGATTAATTAATATAACTATGCATAAAACTATGTATAATTACAATCTTTACGAATATAACTACGTGTAACACAAATATCAATAAAAGATGCTTATATCATACCAATATACCGTCACAATCCTTCCTCCTCCTCATCATCAATAACTTTCATCCCCATCATCGACATCTCTATCATCAAGTAGCGACACATCTACCGGTTTGCTAGTTGACTCATCCTCCTCATTATAGCTTTCCAACTCATGAAAACCTCTAGGGGGTGCTCTTAGCACAACATACCAACTTGAAAAACTACTTTCTCTACAAAAAAACACTTATATGGCTTGCGTTGCCAAGATGAAATGGTCGCTTGCAAATTGATTTTGGAATTGATGTAAATTGACTAACGTAAATCCATCTTCGACCTTAACTCCACGATCAATATTTGCCCAATCACACTTAAATAAGGAAATTTGAAACTGGAGGTAGTCAAACAACAAAATCTCAGGCAAAAAACCATAATATATTACTTTCTCAACAGATCCATCTATGCGAACAGTACTTGCCTCAATGGAAACACCACTATTTTGTGTAGATTTATCATTGTCTTTAGTCTGAAAATGGCGACCATTAATTATATAACCAGTATAAGAAATTACTTGATGGCGAGGTCCATATAAAAGCCAATTTATTAGTTCACTAACATCGGATGTTTTTCGATCATCTTTAACCTGGAAAATCATAATGTTGTATATAAAGACTAATCACAATAACATATACTTCTATGTCGAACTTATCCATCTTAAAAGATATAACACGGTCAACCTTTTTTTTAAACCAATGACTAAAAGTCTCTAAATGCAGCTTTGAAAGTTCCAAATCATCTCGTGAAAGCCGGGGATGCAAACGTTTCAATTCCTCATTGTGCATCCTATATACGTAAACATACAAGTCAAAATCTAATTTATTTCACACAAAATAATTGAACTGAACTTATGCTTACTTTATATAAGGCTCCACTTCCTCGGTATTAAACAACACATACCGATGAGCGGCATCAATCACCTCCTTAGTGACTACCATAGGTTTTCCTTTGGAAATAGGACGCCCCTCGAGTATGGAATCACTTTGTTCCACTTCATTTCTATTTTTCCTTTGTCCAATTTCTAATGCACCATTAATATATACAGCACAATACTTCATGCATTCATCAGCAGAATAGCGCTCAACTATGCACCCTTCAGGCCGTGCTTGATTTTTAACATACCCCTTTAGTGTTCTCATATATCTATAATCAAGATGCATAAGTAAAATATTTTCATAAGCACATGTATTATTAACTACTATAAGTACTAATGCCGAATTTTACCTCTCAAATGGATACATCCACCGATATTGTACTGGCCCGCAAATTCTTTCTTCCCTCGCTAAATGTATTGTCAAATGAGTCATGATGTCAAAAAAAGAAGGAGGAAAAAATCTCTCAAGATCGCATAGTGTTAATGCGACCTGATTCTCGATGGATTCTAATTTATCTTTATCAAGCACTCTTTGGCAAATATCGTTGTAAAAAGAACATAGTCATAGTAATGCATTCCTTGTCCCTTTAGGTAGAAGTCCTCTCAGTGATACAGACAATAGTTGTTGCATCAAAACATGATAATCATGGGACTTCAGACTTGCAATTTTGTTTCGTTTTGCAAAACATTTTGCAATATTTGAGCTATACCCATCGGGTACTTTCAAATTCCTCATTCTATTGTAAAAGATCTCCTTTTCTGGATCAGTTAAGGTGCATGGGGCGGTTGGAAGTAATGCTTTGCTTCCCATGTCTATAGGATGTAACTTTTTCCTAATACCCAGTACTTCTAGATCTTTACGTGAATTAATGCCATCTTTTGATTTTCCTTTAATATCAAGTAACGTACCAAGAATACTTTCACCGATATTTTTTTCAACATGCATTACATCTAGATTGTGACGCAAAGGAAGTACCTAAGAAAATCAAAAATAGACTATAACTAATTAATAATAAAGTATTGATTACATAGATAGAAAAGAAGAAGCAATTTTGTTTCTGATTAAACTTTACCTGCCAATAAGGCAAATCAAAGAAAATAGACTTCTTCTTCCACATTTAACTTCCTTTTTTCTTCTTATCTCCCCTTTTTCTTTTCCTTTTTTCTTTCTCTTTATCTTTCTCTTCCTCCTTTGATTTTTCCCCCAATCATTGCAAATATCTTTAACAATATCAAAGACTTGAGCACCGGTTTGTATTGGAGGTCTTTGCCTAGTCTCTTTGGTTCCATTAAACAAGTTTTTTCGTTGGCAATAGTCATGATTAGGATCAAGGAATCGCCTATGGCCTAAATATGAACACTTCTTACTAAATGGTAACCATATTGAACATGTATTAACGTCACAAACAGGATATGCCCTCTTACCCTTTACGGTGCAACCTGCTAAATTTCCATAAGCTGGAAAATCATTTATCGTCCATATTAAAACTGCATTTAATATAAATTCATTGCGAGTGTATGCATCATACGCCTTCACCCCTTTATCCCATAATTTTTTCAAATCTTCAATAAGTGGTTGTAGATACACATCAATATCATTCCCTGGTTGTCGTGGTCCAGGAATTAATAATGATAACATCATATTATCTTTGTGCATACAAAGCCATGGAGCAAAGTTGTACGCAACAAGAAATACTGGCTAACAACTATAGACAGTGTTCCAATCCCCAAAGGGATTAAAGCCATCACTTGCAAGACCAAGCCTTAAATTTCGTGGATCGGATGCAAAGGAAGGATACATCCTATCAATTGTACCCCATTGAGAAGAATCTATTGGATGGCATAATTTACCATCTTCACTCTTATGATTGCTATGCCATCTTAATTGCTCTGATGTTTCTGCGGACATAAACATTCTTTTAAGTCTTGGTATTATTGGAAAGTATCTCAAGACCTTTGCAGGTACTTTGGTTTGCTTTCCATCTTCCTTCGTCTTGTTTTTTTTCCAACGAGATTTTCCACATTTTGGACAAAAATCACTATCTGCAAACTCTTTCCTAAAAAGACAACAATCATTTACACATGCATGTATTTGTCTATAGCTTAAACCAAATGATTTAAGCAGCTTCTTTGTTGCATACGTCGAATCAGGAAGCGTGTTTTCCATAGGCAGCATATCTTTGAGAAGTTTAAGAAGTTCTGTAAATGCTGTGTCAGATACACCATTTCGAGCCTTGTGCTTGTAAAGAAGTATAGTAGCTGACAACTTTGTGTGGCTTGCACAACCAGGGTACAAAGGAATTTCAGAATTTTCTATCATCTCCTTAATCTCTACCCCATGTACCTCAAGTCTTACATTAGAATGATCTTCCACCTCGTCATTACATATTTGTGTGTCTAAGTACATTCTATATGCATTTGTCACTTCATCGCCTTCATTTTTTGAAGGGCGTGCTTCCCCGTGAAAAATCCATACATCATACGTTGGGTCAATTCCAAAACAAACCAAGCGTGATACAACTTCCCTTGATGGATGGCGGATAAAAATTCCTACATTTTGAACAAGGGCAAATGATTTTTTCTGGATTTCCCTTCCTTTTTGCATGCTCATATACAAAATTCCGAACAGCTTGCCTGTATTCTTCAGTCATTCTGTGACACATAAAGGGATCAATAATCAACCATAATAATTACAAGTATAAAACTGATAATCAAAATTGACAAAACCTTGGTAGGTGGATCCATGCTTTTTCCATCTTGATAATCCTTTGATGTTAGAACCTAATGAAAAGACGTTATGCCAACAAAAATATGAGTTTTTCTCATGACGGAATTGCGCAATTACCTCCCAATGAAAACTATATAGTAATGTGACCCTTTAAACTAAGCCTAAAAAGAAAGAAAACTTGTGCGTCCTGTAGTAACTTGTGCGTCATGTAGTACCATATCCTAAATAGGACTAATCAGTACATATGCACATATTAATTTAACATGTCACTTCCTTACTTTCACAGTTTTATAGTAATTGTTTATTAGATTCAGTCTTCTAATCTAATTGTTTGTGCGATTTGTTTTATCATTATTTGTGTGCATCTTTTGTTTTCTAGTTTTATTTGCCATTTGCATTGCTATTTTTTTTTAAACATACACATTTCAAAATAAAAATAAAAAAATTTCATTTCTTTTTTCTTTTTTTTACAACACTGTTACAATTTTCATTTACATTTTCAACTTTCATTTACAATTAAAACTGCTCATTCCACCACTTCTACATCACTCTACTTACAAAAAACCATCACTCCATTATTCACTTCTGTTCGCTTCTGTGCATCTCCTCAAATCCTCATTTTTGTGCTTCTCTTGTTCACTACAACACTGCCTGTCATACTTGCATCAAACTAACCCATCAACGACCTCGCCATCACACCAAACTACATCACATTGCTTCCCACTACAGCCATACAACAGCCATGCAATAGTTCCCTGCATTATACATGCTCAACTAAAACTCATTCCTCCAACCATCATCCCCTAATTGCCAACATCAAAAATTCCTCAACGGTCAATACATCCATCACCTTCCTCCACCAATTACAATTCATCACCTGCTTCTACCACTATCATCACAGTGCCACTCTCCTTAAACATCATTCTCCCCTTGACCACAGCACTACCATTCATGAAACACATTGCATTCACCATACTTCACATCACCAGTGCACAAACAATACTTGTTTTCCCCCTATCATACTAACTTCTTCACTTTCTACTACCCGCAATTGCACACTATCTCCTCTCTATATCAACAACTACCTACACCAAGACTCATCTGTTAGTCCATAGGATAGTAGGTTTTGATGACAACAACTATAGAAGTGTTATAAAATATATATGTGCAGGAAATCTATATGCAGGTATCAACAAAAGAAGACTGTACAGTAAAGAAGACAAAGATCAAGAGTTCAAGATTGAAGACTCATAAGATTCAAGATATTCAAGAGTTCAAGACAAATAATATAGTTAGGTTAGATATTTGTTAAAACTCCTTGAAAGCACTATCATTCTTTTTTATCCAATTTACTCGTGGAATGGAATCCACTTCGTTCTTGTTAAAGGGATGGAACCCTAGTGAGATGGAACTCACGAAATATCTAGTGGAACGGATAGTAGCCCTATTTTGTTATCCACTAATTTTGATTCAAAATGATTTTCAAAATTATCTCTTGTTTCATAAAATGATTTTCAAATATTCCTTTTCAAAAGAAAAACCTTCGTTCGTATTTCCAAAAATGTTTTAGCCTCAAAATCATATTTATCATTTTGTTATATTTTGATTTCAAAATTGTCCTTGATATTTTAGCCTCAAAATCTATTTTAATATTATATTTACTTTAGTTTATTTACCTTGATTTTAAAATATATTTTAGTATATATACATATATATATTCATAAGTATTTCTACTTCTAAATACCTTATACAAATACATAGAGTCCATTTGAATAAAGTTGCATATGTTTTAAATCATCATTTTCAAAGAAAAGCAAATCATCATTTTTACTAGACCATGTCGACATCCTCTTTACTTGTCATGTCGACATGCTTCCCGTTATAGCAAAGGTTGTTTTCAAAAGAAGTGTCTATTCGCTTAAACCTCTTTTGAATGGACACATCCATTCATTCTCTATAAATAGAGACTGTTATGGACGTTTTCCAGTAACTACTTTCTTTATTTTCTCTCCTCTTTATTCTCTTATCTTATTTTCTAATCATCCTATCCATATTCTGCCGAAATCTTAAGTGAATCAAACCAGAATATCTCTAGTTTGATTCTCTGCCACTCTCTTCAAAGAATCTCAGTGCTTATCAGAGTTATAGATACATTTGTACTCAAAGAAACTTGTTTAGGGTTATAAAGGTGTGATCGTGTCCTTGGAAATCGATCGGGTGAACTTGTGTCCTGTGAATCAAGTGGTTCTACCCAGAGACCTGAGAATCTGGAGGGTGTACCTCGTCGCCTTGGAATCGAGGGATTGTAATCTAGATTATTATTGAATAGAAAGCCGTACGAGTTGTGCGGGACTGGATGTAGGGTAACACCGAACCAGTATAAAATTCCTGGTGTGTTCTTTCCTTTACTTGTTTTTATTTATATTTGCATCTGTTTGTGATTCTGTGATTTGATCTGTGATTGTGTATTTGCATTAAGTTAGTTAAATCAATTTAAATTAAAGAAGTTTTAAAGAAATTCTTAAAACACTATTCACCCCCCCTCTAGTGTTAAATAGCCTTAAGATCATCTTCCGCGTCCCTTTCATTTGGTATCAGAGCAAGTTTTTCAAAGTATTCATAATCTAATTTTTGAAAAGTTCATGGCTAAGTTTGAAATGTTTCCTAAAAATAATTCTCTAATGATCAAATCATTGTGGTCTCATAAATTGATGCATGATAGTTATTTAGAATCAGGTAATCTACAAAAGTTGCTCGCTGTGCAGGAATCTTGCTTCATGGCGACAAATGAACCTATTCACAATGGACAAGTTGTGCAAATAAGGAAAAACAAGTGGATACTTGATAGTGGATGTTCAAGACATATGACAGGAAATCCAGAGATTCTCAATGACATTATTTACAAGGATGGAGGATTGGTTAATTTTGGGGATAATTCAAAAGGTTATGTAGTTGGCATCGGCAATGTAGGTAATTCTGAAACTCCTATTATTTCAAATGTTTTGTTAGTTAAAAATCTACAACATAATCTACTTAGTATTAGTCAGTTATGTGATAAAGGATATAGGATTAAATTTGAAAAAGACAAGTGTCACATCGAAGATAATAAATCTAATATTATCTTTGAGGGAGTTAGGAAAAAGAATATCTATATTCTCAGTATGAAAATTTCAAATGATAATCTATGTCTTTTGGCCAATACAAGTGACCCTTGGACTTGGCATAAGAGATTTGGACATTTGAATTTTAAACTCTTATCTAGACTATCCAAACTTGATCTAGTAAGAGGCCTCCCTAAGATGCAATTTAAAGTAGATAGTATATGTGATGCATGTCAATTAGGAAAACTTAGAAAAAGTTCCTTTAAACTTAAAGATATGATTTCTACTTCAAAACCTCTTGAGTTACTTCACCTAGATTTATTTGGTCCATCTCAGATTCAATCAATCAACCATAGTAAATATGTCTTTGTAATTGTGGATGATTATTCCAGATATACATGGACAATCTTTCTGAAACATAAAAGTGATACTTTTGATTATTTTAAAAGTTTTTCAAAAAGAGTTCAAAATCAAATTTCTTCCAAGATCATCACTATTCGTAGTGATCACGGTGGTGAATTTGAAAATGAGAAGTTTGAGGAATTCTGTAATCAGAAGGGAATTACTTACAATTTTTCGTTTCCAAGAACTCCACAACAAAACGGAGTAGTTGAGCGTAAGAATAGGACGATTCAAGAGTGTGCTAGAACTCTACTTTCTGATAGTAAATTACCAAAACATTTTTGGGCTGAAGCAGTTGCAACAGCCTGTTATATTTTGAATAGGATTCTAATTAGACCTCTAACCAATAAAACACCTTATGAACTTCTTTTCAATAAGAAACCTAAGGTATCTTATTTCAGAATTTTTGGAAGTAAATGTTTTATCTTAAATACAAAAGATAATTTAGATAAGTTTGATCCTAAATCCGACAAAGGAATCTTTATCGGATATTCTAACAGGAGTAAAGCTTATAGAGTTTTTAATCTAAGAACAAACACTATTGAAGAAACTTTACATGTTTCCTTTGATGAAAATTTCAAAGAAGTTGATCAGACTAATGATGAGGATGACTTAGTTATTTCTAATCATGAATCTGTAGATGCTACAAATGAAACTTTTCATCCAAATAAAAAGATTAGGCTTTTAAAAGATCACCCTGTAGAAAATATTCTAGGAGATATGCAATCTGTTGTTAAAACTAGGAATCAATTAAACAGTATGAGTCATGTTGCTTTTATATCCTCAATAGAACCTAAAAATCCAAAGGAAGCATCAACTGATGATTCATGGATTCTTGCTATGCAAGAAGAATTGAATCAATTCACCAGAAATGATGTTTGGGAACTTGTTCCTAGACCTGAGGATAAATCCATTATAGGCACTAAATGGGTATATAAAAATAAATTAAATGAATTAGGTGAGGTCGTTAGAAATAAGGCTCGACTCGTTGCACAACGTTATTGTCAAGAAGAAGGTATAGATTATGACGAAACCTTTGCACCCGTAGCAAGATTAGAAGCTATTAGAATTCTGCTTGCTTTCGCTAATTTCAATAATTTCAAACCTTTTCAAATGGATGTCAAGAGTGCCTTTCTAAATGGTTTTGTAAAAGAGGAAGTTTATGTTGAACAACCTCCACTCTTTGAAGATACAAAATTTCGAAAGCATGTTTTTAAATTAAAGAAAGCCCTGTATGGTCTAAAACAAGCTCCTAGAGCTTGGTATGATAGACTTAGGTCTTATCTTTTGCAATCTGATTTTGAAATAGGTAAGGTGGATAACACACTTTTTATTAAAAGAAATAAAAACGATATTCAACTTGTACAAGTGTACGTAGATGATATTATATTTGGATCAACCAATTCTGACATGAACAAAGAATTTTCTGACATTATGACAAAAGAGTTTGAGATGAGTCATATGGGTGAACTTAACTTTTTCCTAGGATTACAAATCAAACAATTAGATAATGGTATCTTTATCAGTCAAGAGAAGTATGCGAGAGAGTTAGTTAGTAAATTTGGCTTGACCATTGTGAGTGGAAAACCAACTCCCATGGCAACCAATATAGCGTTAAGTAAGGATGATCTATCCAAAGACGTAGATCAAACCTTGTATAGAGGAATGATTGGATCACTTCTCTATATAACTGCTAGTAGACCAGATATCATGAACAGTGTCTGTCTCTGTGCAAGATATCAATCTCAACCCAAGGAAACTCATCTAAAAGCTGTGAAACGTATCATTCGATATGTTAAACACACCTTTGATTATGGATTGTTCTACCCTAAGAATGATTCATTTGAATTAGTTTCCTACTGTGATGCTGACTATGCTGGGTGTAAGTCAGACCGAAAGAGTACAAGTGGAACTTGTCACTTTCTAGGTCATTCCTTAATTTCCTGGTTCAGTAAAAAGCAGAATACTGTTTCCCTATCAACAACTGAAGCAGAGTATGTTTCTGCTGCTTTAGCTTGTTCTCAAGTTTTGTATATGCAACAAACCTTGAATGATTTTGGTATATCTATCACAAAATCTCTAATTTTCTGTGATAACACTAGTGCCATTAGTTTGTCCAAAAACCCAACTCTCCATGCCCGAACTAAACATATTGACATTAGACACCATTTTCTAAGAGATAACGTAAATAAAGAGAAAATTTCTCTTGATTTCGTTAATTCTGAAAATCAAATAGCTGATATTTTAACCAAACCTTTAGGAGAACATGTCTTCACCAAGTTAAGAAGAGAATTAGGTATATGTTCTCTTTCTGAAATATAGTATATAGTATAGTAGTATACATAGGGTATATATGAATGATTTCTTAACCATAGCATTTTACAACACCATGTCGACATAGTATTCATGCGTCATGTCGACATGAAACGGTAAAAATGTCAATTCGTTTTTCCCTCTAATTTTTGAATGGGTGGTTATTTAATTCACCCATTCTGAGTTTCTCTTCCCTCCAATCATTATTTCTTCATACTACTTTCTGTAAACATCAAATCCATGGCTTCCACATCCAATCCTAATCAAATTTCACCGGTTCCTTTCCCTTTTCCTTCACAAGGCCCTTTCCAAAACTCCATACTTGCTCGTGTCATCAAAATAGAGGAGAAAGTTGATGATTCGCTGCAGATGTTAACTGAAATGCAAGTTCAACAATTGAGAATGGCAAGAGAGCAAGAGAAACAAGAGAAAATTCTGAGGAATCTTCAAAAATTCCTCATGGATAATCATGCCAATCCAATTGTAATTGAAGATTCTTCTAACATAGAAGCAAATGAAGAAGACGAAGACGAAGAAGAAGAGGAAGAACCAATGGAGGAAGAAACTGATGATGAAGCAGTATGTGTAGGGGAAGTCTGTTTTGATGCTTATGGGAACATTGTGGAACAACATGGAAATTTCTGTTTCCATTACCCAAATTGTCCTGTCCACAAGTCTCCCATCATCAAAAACAACCGTTGAGTTGTTTATTTTCTTGTTTTAGTAATTTATGTGTTTATAAGTTTAAATAGTCATGTATATAGTAATATTGAAATGAATAAAATAATCTGTGGTTACACGTATTATTCTCATTCTTATATTACTCATATATATCATTCTGAGTATACAATATTTAGCATTGTTATATCTAGTTTCAGTATTATTAATGATAACACTATCATTAAATATCATAGATTTAGGGGGAGTTAATGTCATTTTTTTTTGTTGATGACAAAGGGGGAGAAGTATAAAATAGGTTAGTTAGGCATAGATTAAGGGGGAGTTATTAGATTTAGGGGGAGTTATAAGGAGAATATAAATATTTTATAAACAAAGGTTGTCATCATCAAAAAGGGGGAGAATGTTAGTCCATAGGATAGTAGGTTTTGATGACAACAACTATAGAAGTGTTATAAAGTATATATGTGCAGGAAATCTATATGCAGGTATCAACAAAAGAAGACTGTACAGTAAAGAAGACAAAGATCAAGAGTTCAAGATTGAAGACTCATGAGATTCAAGATATTCAAGAGTTCAAGACAAATAATATAGTTAGGTTAGATATTTGTTAAAACTCCTTGAAAGCACTATCATTCTTTTTTATCCAATTTACTCGTGGAATGGAATCCACTTCGTTCTTGTTAAAGGGATGGAACCCTAGTGAGATGGAACTCACGAAATATCTAGTGGAACGGATAGTAGCCCTATTTTGTTATCCACTAATTTTGATTCAAAATGATTTTCAAAATTATCTCTTGTTTCATAAAATGATTTTCAAATATTCCTTTTCAAAAGAAAAACCTTCGTTCGTATTTCCAAAAATGTTTTAGCCTCAAAATCATATTTATCATTTTGTTATATTTTGATTTCAAAATTGTCCTTGATATTTTAGCCTCAAAATCTATTTTAATATTATATTTACTTTAGTTTATTTACCTTGATTTTAAAATATATTTTAGTATATATACATATATATATTCATAAGTATTTCTACTTCTAAATACCTTATACAAATACATAGAGTCCATTTGAATAAAGTTGCATATGTTTTAAATCATCATTTTCAAAGAAAAGCAAATCATCATTTTTACTAGACCATGTCGACATCCTCTTTACTTGTCATGTCGACATGCTTCCCGTTATAGCAAAGGTTGTTTTCAAAAGAAGTGTCTATTCGCTTAAACCTCTTTTGAATGGACACATCCATTCATTCTCTATAAATAGAGACTGTTATGGACGTTTTCCAGTAACTACTTTCTTTATTTTCTCTCCTCTTTATTCTCTTATCTTATTTTCTAATCATCCTATCCATATTCTGCCGAAATCTTAAGTGAATCAAACCAGAATATCTCTAGTTTGATTCTCTGCCACTCTCTTCAAAGAATCTCAGTGCTTATCAGAGTTATAGATACATTTGTACTCAAAGAAACTTGTTTAGGGTTATAAAGGTGTGATCGTGTCCTTGGAAATCGATCGGGTGAACTTGTGTCCTGTGAATAAAGTGGTTCTACCCAGAGACCTGAGAATCTGGAGGGTGTACCTCGTCGCCTTGGAATCGAGGGATTGTAATCTAGATTATTATTGAATAGAAAGCCGTACGAGTTGTGCGGGACTGGATGTAGGGTAACACCGAACCAGTATAAAATTCCTGGTGTGTTCTTTCCTTTACTTGTTTTTATTTATATTTGCATCTGTTTGTGATTCTGTGATTTGATCTGTGATTGTGTATTTGCATTAAGTTAGTTAAATCAATTTAAATTAAAGAAGTTTTAAAGAAATTCTTAAAACACTATTCACCCCCCCTCTAGTGTTAAATAGCCTTAAGATCATCTTCCGCGTCCCTTTCATCATCTACCACTGACTAACACTTCAGTGCACCACATAACTATGTCAAGTCATTGCCCACAGCAATCTAATAAACAATTTTGAAATGTGTATGTTTTACTTTCACTCTTATTCTATTCTTTATTAGATTAGAAGACTGAATTACTTTTCAACCATCGAGAATTCTTTCTTTATTCTACAATAAGCATGACCATACTTATATTGTGGTTATTGTATTTTAATGCATAAACTCTCGTTTTAATAAGAGATGAGCTAATATAACGAGCACATCATTCTGAGAAATATAACCAAAAAACACCATTTTCTACTCTTGACTATAAATGGTTTGCTTGCAGTTTGCATGGTGGACAATGTATAAAACACTAATCTAATAAATGATGCCAAAAAGAAATGCACATTACAAAAAATATTCTTCTTCAGATTAAAGAAAAGTAATTGTAGAGTGGATCCATATAAAAATAATGAGAACAAAAAAAGGTGGGGGTCTGTATAAAATCATTAAACAAACAGGTTCATTGATTTGAATATTTTAGTTTTAGTGGAATTCGAAAGACAAATATTTCCTTCTTAAAAACAAATATACAAAGTATGGTCTTGCAGCTAGTTTGATATCTCAATTACTAGATGTATGTAATAGCAATAAAAACAAACTAAGCAATGGCAATAACACTAAAATCAAAAAAGCAACTACAAACAAGAATTTAATATCTCAAAAACCATTCGTGAAATACAAACAGATTAAGCATATGTAATATCAAAGTACCATTAATATTTTATCGCTGTATGCAGTAAAATAAAAAATCAATAAGACGTAATGGATCCTATGATTCAAGTAGCTGCTGCACTTTATTTGGTTAGAACCACTTTATGAAAAGAAAAGAAAGAAAAGAATAAAAATAGTCGTCTTTTAACTTAATTCAGCGACGTTATAAAACCCTTATGATACCTCCACTACAATCAAAGCCGAAATTAAAGAAAGTTGTCAGTTAAATTATCAAAATTCTGGCTTTACTTTTGGCGTTGAACAAATAATTAAATTTTTAATCCACATGTCAATAATTTGAAATAAAAGTGAAAAAGTTAGGTAGTCTTGTTCAATAGTTAGTCATGAACTTCATAACTTCGACTCCATGGTTTTCAAAATCAGCAACCAGAAGCACAAATTTTATCTCAAAATATTCAGCAACGATCCGCAAACAAATAGAACACTGTACAATTATAATCTATATTAGAGAGACAAAACACAAGAATAATTGCAACGAAGATTAATTATTAGGCAAACAGTTTATTAACAATTATGTAGTAAGAAAACATAGTATCTCAAAAACCATTAGTGAAATACAAACACAGTAAATATCAACAAAAATCCTACTCAATGCCATTTCAACTCAATTTATACCTGACGCTACAATGTATATTTCTAACAAAACTTCAGATCGTGCACAAACTTTGTAATCCAAACACATACTTATATTAAAGGTTCTGCATTGTAATCCAAACCATACCTATTCGCTCTTCACCGATTTCGACCCCCGAATTCCACCAATTTGTCGATTTCGCCTTGGAATTCGTTCGCAAGCTTTTTGGTTGGATTGGACTACGATTTGGAGAGAAGTCGATGACGAACTGGAGGGAAGTTGACTGGACGAACTGAAGATTCATTTTCCCAAGATTTCGTTTGCCCTAGATTTCGTAGGGAGAGCGATTTAATTTTTTGATGAAGTTTCACAAACAAAACTGTTAAGCGGCTATTTAACTATGCCGCTATTTAATTGTTTATAACCCTTTTTTTAACAAACTCATATATTGAAAAATACTTATGAATTTATATGGCATCTATTACAACGGTCTTGAATCGACCATTATAATAGCCATCTATTACAACGGGCAGCAGAAGCCCATTGTAAAAAGAGTGTTGTAATAGGGTATTTTTATTACAATGGGCCCTAATTTCATTGTCGATAAACCATGTGATAAACCACGTGATAACTGCGGAGAGAAGTGCCTAATTTCGTAGTTGATCTATTACAACGGGCATTTGCTGAATGTTGTAAATTATACTTCCATTACAACGGGCAGAAGTTGACCGTTGTAATATCTCTCTATTACAACGAGCAAATAATGCAAGTTGTAAGAAGGGTGTTGGACAGAGCATCTATTACAACGGTTCTAAAATGACCGTTGTAATAGACGGCTATTACAACGGATAGAATATGCCCGTTGTAAAAAGGACGTTGTAATAGGGTATTTTTGTTATAGTGACTCTAAGATACATAGAATTTCAGAGTTACAATTCCAAATACGATCATTAACTTGGGCATTTATAATAGTCTGTCCTCATAAATTCTAATATGTACAATATAGTAATGTGGTAGAAATAAGAAAACTATGGTAGGTAAACCATCCAGCTCGTCTCCTCAAGCTCCAATGAACATCAATGAAAACCTACCTTCCCTAGACTACTCGAAAGACCACACGAGGGAAGTAAGAAAACCAAAAACCACGAGTAAGACATAAGTCTGGTATAAGAAACTCAAGAAATATGCGATCAACATATAATGGTACTTTTGAGACTCCATGAATTGTCGTAACGGTTATCCCCAAAAGAACCACTCATCTAATATGTACATATTGTGGTATAATAGATAATGTCTAGTGTGAAGAATATAAATCAAAAAATATCTATGCTGCTTGCATCTCATGACATAAAAAATTTAAGTACAATTAAAACCGCTAAGGAACATTCGTATAATGGATTTTCTACGAATACGCCTCCAGCAAATTGAAGCGGATCTCCATGTATAAGGATCAAAAAACACCTTTCGAGCATCGTATATCTCTGGATAAAATATACCATAAGGTAAACACAACTGGCCCATGCCCGAACGAGCGAACCCGAACCACGTGGAACTAAGTATCATCAAATCCAGTGCACCATATCAATAAGAATACTCTAGATTTGGTGTTGACATATCCCATCGTGGGTTAGCAAAACCCTAATTTGTGCATCCTACTTTGTCTTTACCCATTTTTGATGTTGAGGTTATGTTCGGCATCTCTCACTCGAGTCTTCGTCGCTCAAACAGAAAGGGAATCACCAAATGGATTCTCACATCTCGAACAGATCTCGCCACACATGGATTCCAGCATCTCGAACAGATCCACTTCCAAGAGATAGAACACGTGTCGCAGTCTTGAAGTGGTTTTCGTTAAGTAAAACACTTACTGATCCTGGTCTTTTCAAGACTGAATCGATGAATTTGGTCATATTCAACAATAATGAGAATGATCGCATATGGAAACTAAGTCGCATATACTTATCACGTTTTCGAACTTTTAATGCTAACTACATGACTAAACAATTTCCATAAATGAGAAAATGCACAAAGCACGATTAAGTCTCACTAAGCGCACTTAAGTCACATAAGCGACTTCTCGTCCCTTAATTGATCTTTTATTAATTAAAACCTCTTTTATTAGCAAAACTTCTTCTATCTAATAAATTTTTGTTTACCAATCCCTATTATTCATTTGTACTCTTTTAATATTTCAAAAAATATTCATATGCTTTTCTTAGGTGGTAAAAATAAATTCTCAAATCATTAATAAGATTTCTTACTTTAAACCTTTACTTTTTCTATCTTTTTCCAAAAGATTACATACTTGTAATTTACTTCGAAATATCCATTTTAAGGATCTAAGTACTTTTGCAAATCCATTAAAAAGATTTAATACTAATGTTACTTAAACATTGTTACTGCAAATCTAAAACCATTTCACTTATGCTTATCTTTAAAACATTCTTTTAAAGATTTATTGACGTTCATAAGTATAATAAAAAGGGGTTAAAGATGAATGTTATTAACACATTGTCATAAAAAATCCAAAACCATTTCACTTATGCTAATCTTTAAAACATTCCTTTAAAGATCTAAGTTAATATTTGTTTAAGTTTTGTATTCACCAAGTCAACTACCTAGTTCTAAAGGCGATCTTTTATGGAAATCATGGTTCATATACTTAACTCGTTTCTGACATTCCAACTTATAGTATCCCATGTTCAAGAGTGAAGCCATGTAATTTAGAGCACTGCTTGCCTATCAAAGCCTAGCCTAGACACTTCATCCTTTACTCTCACGGACAGATAAGTCTACCTCATCGGTTTTTAGTGTCAAGTATAGTATTAATGACTTTCCTAAACGAGTAAGAAATCAAAATGATTAACACATTTTCAACATTCCTGACTTAAATATTCCTTGGTCAAGAGGGAATCCAGTAAGTTAGAGCACTATTGCTTCTATCCCTACTCGAACATCAATCGTAACACTCACAAATATATAAGCCTACTTTGTCGGCTTTTAGTTTAAAGCATAGTTAACTCCCTTTTTCAAAACTTATATATATATACTTTAAAAATAATTAAAAATAATTTTTAAATATCTATGAAAAATATTACTTGAAAATAACTGATTTATAATTTGACGAAATAATTAAAAACCATGTTTTATAATTTAAAACCCCTTTACTTCCAAAATTCATAAATAAAAATTAAAAATATATTAAAACTTCAAACCAACTTTAAAATACTACAAAATATGTTAGAAAACATTCCAAATAAGATTGGAGAAAAATACCAAATTTAAATATCATTTTTAAATACTTAAAACCATAGGCAACTTACTACAGCACTTATAAATGCTGTAAAAAGTCCTTGCTAAAGAACAACATAGAAAACCACGATCTTTGCGACTAGTTTTCACCACTTAAACAAATGATTTAATACATATAGTAAGTACTACCTTTAAAGAAATTGAAAATCATGGAAAGAAACCCTTAAGAATAATTCTTAATTTACTTATATAAATTCCCGCAAATAAGGTATTTACTAAGTGTTCATTTAGCGATATTTTTACTCCAACTTTAGCCGTTTTGTTTGACCAGTTCTGAAATCTTTTGAACTCCAATTTTTTGGAGTAATAAAAAAACATATAATAACTAATAAAAATAAAAATAAACCTCAAAGAATGTCTTTTAATTTAATCCCAAAAACAGAACATTTCATAGTGCTCATATAGCGATCTTCTAGCTACAACATTTTACTACTTTATTTCATATGAATGATTTAAACTTCCATATTTTTCCTATAATAAGTAAACTTATAGTACTTATTAAAAATTCAAAGAATCCCGTAGGATGTCCCTCAAACTTAACTTTGGAAATTGTCGAACACAAAGCATTTTCAAAGTGCATCCATAGAGACCTTTTTGCTTCTAACTTTCACAATTTGATTTCACAATTTTTATAACTTTCAAAACCAATTATTTATGGTCTCATACACCAAAATATGTGTAGAGAATAACCAAATCAAATTATCACAAGTTAAAGTTAAGGGATATCGAAGTGCACTTATAGCGACTATTCTCACTTCAAATACTTTCAAACATACATAAATTCAACACAGAAGCCAAATAAACATGTAAACACAAAGTCTAGTCCATGCAATATGTTATAGAAGGTAATAGGAGTGATGTTATACAATAAAGTTGTCAATTTCTTTCAAAATTAGGAGGGGTCCAAAGTTATAACTTTACTTTGTTAATGTCACTTTAACTTTATACTTGCACACACATACACACAATATATACATACAATATAGTGAGATAACTCGCCTAAATCCAAGGCAAAAACAAGCTAAAACACATAAAATCAAAGAACCACTTCCTACCACCACCAAAAGCCTAAAAATCCAACCTTTAAGGCCAAAATCACAAAGCAGCAGCACCCCTTCCTTCCTTATACTCACGACCACACATGGAACCACCCCTTCCTCTTCACTTTTCCATCACTTTGACTTTAGATCCATGCTCTCTAAGGTGTTCTAAGGTTTTGGTGAAAATTTTGTGGAGTTTGGGGAAGATTTGAGCTAATTGGAAAAAGATTAGTGAAGATAGAAATGGATTAGTGCTAATCACTTCTACAATTTTTGTTCTTTTTCAATCTCTGAAATGTTATGAAGTGTTTACCTATGCCTTAGCCTTCCCTTTACATGGCTAGGACCCCCTCACATGTGCCTTGCACGCTCCTTTTACTTTACATGAAAATATCTCTTAGCAAAATTACCCTTTTACCCTTACACATAGAATATTTTCTATGTCATCAACCTTGACATCAGCATTTTTCTTTTCTATAAATGGTAAAATATCTTTATTTCTTATTATTGATTTCCTAAGAAAATAAGTGTATGTAAAAAAGTTTAAACAACTTCTAACGAGTAAAAAGCTGTTTGTAGATAAAATGATTTTCAGTCACATTATCGATATTTCTTTAAAGTATTTATTTTTATGAAAAAATTTCAAAATAGGTTTACCATCATTAGTTATGATTTTAAAAGGGTTTGACAAGTTATTAAATCAATCTAATAACATTTAATCCAAGGTTCAAGTATTTAAATAATTTAGATATGTAAATGCAAAGTATCCAAATTTCGAGTCGTTACATATTGTGTGTTTTGTTCCTCTATAGGAAATTAGCACATAAGGAGTTGTTCTTTTATATTATGTTTGAAGGAATCGACAAAATTGCATCCAAAATTATACTATTGGGAATATGATTTATTTTATAAGCACTATACTCCCCCATATTTAAAAACATATTGTTCCAATTAGAATTTATTATTCCATGCCCTTTTCCCATTGAAAAAGTTTGATTTTTTATTCACTCGTGACTAGACCCATAGTATTTTTATCCTTTGCCATAACCATATGAATCACTTTTGCACTATTAGCATTTGCTTTGGTTAGAACTAAAATGTCATACGTGTATAATAGATGTGTTAAGATTGGTGCAACTGCAAAAATTGGTGAAATCTCTCCTTTGATGTATTCTAAATGTAGGAGGACATATAAATACTCCATTACAAGAGAGAAAAGGTATAGAAATATATTTCTTTGGAAATGTCCATGTGGGATTCCATTAATCATGGCAGAAAATGATAGTGTGGAGATATAGGTGTGAATCATATTAAAGAATTCGCTTGAGAACCCCAAGGATTTCATCATGTGTAAGATAAATTCCCTGCTGATTCTGTCATAGGTCATACTTAAGTCAATCTAAACACATGTATTGTTTGATGTCTTTTTATTAAAACTTCTACCCAATTTATGCGCTAAAAGTGAGTTTGTAACGACCCGCTATTTTGGACCATTCAAATCGACAATAATCCACACATGTCGGACTTGAATAATTCAAAATACCGAATTGTTAATTTAAATTTGGCAAAACTCAGAATATACAGTAAATAAATCAATCACAGATCACAGACACAGAGTAATATAATAATGCGCAGCGGAATAGATAAAATAGTAGTTCATGAAGCTACTATATAAACATCAGAGTTAAAATAAAATACAACAGAATATTTCAAATGTAGTGAAGTCTCCAGTACGAATAGATGACTTCTCCGAACAAATCAACTAGAAGAGCTGAAAGCTGAGGCGATAGTTGGATCTCCAAAGGAAGCTCCAAACTCCAAGGGTGAGTCTCAAATGCTGTATCACTCGGTCTGACCCGAGCGTAAAGCAAAACACAAAACACTCGAGTCAGGATTAACATTCTTATATCAATAAATCCAACTCAAGTGAAATATCAACTGAAATACAAGTAACTTAAAGGATGTTTGGGATAACCATCCTCTAAGGATCTTCAGAACTATCTACGAGGTGGAAATATACACTATAACACCGTGGTCATTCCAAATTAATTTATACTTCAAAACCAAAATATCATTTCATTTCAAATATATCTATTTTCCAAAATAGTATATATATAGGTTAAATAATTTAAAATCAAAGTATTTAATTTCCTCAAGTTTGGCAAATCGATTCAAATCAACTTCAAATTCCAGATTCAAATCTATTCAAAGCTCAATTCATCAATTTAATTCAGTTCTAAATATACCATTTAAATTTTCAATATATTTCAAAGCTTTAATACTCAACATTTTCCAAAGTTAGATTTAACAGTTTCATATAGCTCTTGATTTAACTTCATTATTATTTAATCAGGGAATATTCACTTAATAAACTCAATATCATCTAACTAGCCTTACATTTCATTTTTACTAATTATTTTCTTAAATTTATTTAAGCAAGAATTTTTCATTAAATTATTTAAATAAACCCAAGTTATAAATCATATCTTAAAACTCAATTTCAATAAGTTTCAAATTGGTTTAATTAATAAATTATCTTTCCAACCTTAACTTATTCAAATTATTACCAAAATCTATTTTGAAAATATAATTTTTTTTTACTTAAACATCTCATAAGTATTAATCCATCCTAATTTAAATTAAATAATTTAAGGCTCAAACATTTATAAAACCATATATTTCTTTCCGAAACCATAGAATTCATTTTCGAAATATTTATATATATGGACCAACGGTGTCTGTATATATACATCATATGGTTAAGTGATACGGATATTTATCATTTCAATCCGAAATTTAAATATATACGGGTAGATATCATTTCGACCCGTAATCCCAATTTCAATTCAATTGAAAATCGCTTGGGTTTATCATTTCAACCCATAACGATTTTTTCCTATTCTAAAGTCCGTTCGGGTATGTATCATTTCAACCCATAATGAATTCTATACTAACAGGGAACTTGCAGAGTGATAACAGATAATATAAAATAAAACAAACAGGCATATATCATCAATAAATAACAGATACGGGTGTCAGATGTCACAGGTGAACAGTTATGGATAATAGCATATATATAACAAGGTAAATAACTACAGCAGCATATTTCAATTGTCGTTTCAATTGAAATCAAATTTAATAAATAAAAGAGTGTTAATCGTGAGTGATTACTCACCTTTCGAGGCTAGATAAGTTTGACCGATGAACCGAGTTACGATTCCAAGCACAGAGTGAGGTAGGCACAAATTTGACGAAGAAACGAGCACGACAGACAAAGCTGATAAATAGAAATTTACGAAGTCAAATCAGAACGAAATCGATGAAGATAATGGATATAAGTGAACTTATATAACTATATATAACGATATACATATCCTATATTCAACCACATATTAAAATTTTAAATATATATTTATTTCAAAATACATTTTAAATCAAAACACATAAATAAATCAAACCTAATTATAAAGTCAATACCTTATCGAAATCAATAAAACTACAACAAAGCTTTATAACTCATATATACAATTATATATATAACTAGCTGAAACCTATATATCTATACTAGCTAGGCAACAAATGTATGCTAGATATATTTTTATAAAAAAATGAACTCACACATATTCTACAATACACGCAACACATAAAACAAAACTATGATTTAGTAAACAAATTTATGAAATCAACTTATACAAATAAATCTATGCCACCTATATAGCCTTATATATAAAAACAAATCTTAAAATCTTTATAAACAAATAAAAGCCATGTATATATACGGGCATGTAGCCTTACAACATGGTGCGCGATTAATCAATACAGGCATGCCTATATACATATTATTAACAGATCTATGTAATACGTACAGTAACTTTTTATAACTAAACAAGTAGACACATATGAAGAAAATCTTGTATGCTACGAATATAAACTAACTATAAACTATGCGTCTTCCCTACATATGCAGAAATATACGCAAACTATAATTTATATTATAAAGAAAACTAATTTAAGTTAATATATATGTTACGTAAACTATATTTATATATACCCAATACCAAAAAAACCTGTACTCGGCTAACAAAGAGGAGGCAAAGCTCGAAGGGTGGTGGCCAGAGGCTGCCGAGGGGAGGAGGAAAGTCAGGTGGTGAGGCGGTGGCTGTTGGTTGAGGCTGAGGTGGCGTAGGAGATGGGGTAGTGGGCGCTATTCACGGGGAGGTGGCGGAGGGGAGAACGGGTTGGAGTTTGGACTGAGGCGTGAGGCCTGGGTGGTGGGGAGCTCGGAGGGGCACGGTACTACTTGCGTGCTTTGGCGTTGAAGAAGAGGGGAGGCGAACGGAAAGGCGGAAGCGAGGTCAGGTGGTTGAGCAGCAGGGGAGGGTGGCCGAACGTGTGATGGAGGGAAAGGTATAGGCGAATGTAAAAATGGCAGTGGGGAAAAGGCAAAAGATGATGGAGCTGCGGCACTAGTGGGATGACGCGGTTTAGGGGAAGTATGAAATCGAATGGAGGACAGATAAGAAGATGGTGAGCTGGAGAAAATGAGATCCAAAAGAAGGAGAAATAGTAGGCAAAATGAATGGTAGAAGAATTCAAAGCAACGATTTGCTTGAGTACAGAAAACGAAATAAATTAAAGCAACGAATTTAAAGCAATGGTCACGAAACTCCAGCTGGCTCATTCAAAGCAATAATTATTGTTGTTTGGACAGTACGCTTCAAAGTTTGGAACCGAAGGAAATAAAGGCAGTCATCAATTCATTGAAAAGATAGAAAGGTAACAACTGATAATAAATGCCTCCAGCCATTTGAAATTTGAAAGGACATCAAAAAGGGTACTAATACGACGTACGTTTTCATTGCTTTCGTCGTATACCAAATCTCAAAACATAGAAATAAATATACCGCAGAGATCAGCATGACGAGACGATCAAAACGGTATACAGATATTTGTGGTACGATCATCCGATCAAAAGTCGATACGGACACTGATATACGTTGTTATTCTGTACGGAAAAATCCAAACGGAGCTAGAAACGTCCGAATTTCGCGAAACGAATTTCGCAGTCAGATTCAGAATGCTCTAAATAAATTTTCTCCTGTTGACATATTTTGGTTTCGGAAAACTTTTAAATTCACTTTTATTAACCGGTTTGATTTGAAATGAAATTTCACAGAAAAATAAACTTCAATATTATCAGATGAAAATTTACCAGTTGCTATATTAAAATAGACGTATTCCAAATAGTAAATTTTTATTTTCAAATTTTATTGTTTAAAATTTCACAAATTTTCAGTTAAAAATACTTTTAAAAACCATTAAATTTTTCGGGTCGTTACACTCTCCCCTACTCAAAACTTTTCGTCCCCGAAAAGGAAGGAGGTAGAAGAATAGAAACAACCAGACAGAAAAGATAGATTGAAAGTCAAGATTAAACAATTAATTTAAAACTATAAAAATTTTACTTGAAATATTAATTTGAAAACAATTATTTACATTATTACTATTTTTTTTCAAGGAAGCTATTGAGAACCTTTAAATCCATAATTCATAAATTTATTAATTTTTATCTCAAGATACTTTTCAAATATTATTAATAAACAAATAATCATTTACTTTAAATATGTTTTATTAAATTAATCTTCTAAAAATTTTATAACACTAAAATTTTCTATTAAACCATGTAGTATATAAATTAACAATATTTAAAGGGATATAGTCAACAAGGAGAAGAGGGACTTGGAAAAACAGAATATAGGTGAATACATAAAGCTGAGCAGATAAGATAGATTCAAAAGATTAGTATCGGGCATGAATAATTTATCCAAACCATTAGGATTTCAATTTCAAATATTAATTCAAAATTTCTTTGTTGGAAATACTTTTATAATAAAATACCTTTATAGTCGAAACAAATTTCCTTTCGAAACTACTTTTATAACTCGATGTTTCAACAAGTTTATCCTTGTTCCTGTAGACTCTGGTAGTGCGTTGATCAGGCGCAAAACTAGAATTCTCCAGATACTTAGTAGACTTGTTTCAACACCCAGTGAAAATACTGGAAAAACTTTTAAGAACAGATATGGAAAGTACAATCCAATCAAAAACGAATCAAATCATGGATCGCAGATACACAATGGTTACGCCTGGATCCCCCAGGAAACATCCGTACCCTTTAAGCATTCACTGCCTTGCGAATTTCGCCATGCAACAAAACGGTGGACCGCAGGATACATAAAAATGGTTACGCCTGGATCCCCCAGGAAACATCCATACCCCGTAAGCAATCTCTGCCTTGCGGATTACGCCACTAACACGACCATAGATCGCAGATACACAATGGTTACGCCTGGATCCCCCAGGAAACATCCGTACCCTTTAAGCAATCACTGCCTTACGAATTACGCTATGCAGTCGAGTTCGTAAGACCATGGGTAACGCCATGGAATTCGAAGGACACTCGAGTATCATATCCGGAAAACCAAAATCAGAGAGAATAATATCGATAGAATGAATCCAAGATGTGGCCACAAATCGGATATCAAGCAGAAGGCACTTTCCATATCTTTACTTCGAAAATATGTATCATATAGTACCTTTTCAAATCACTTTCAAATATCGTACTTATATAAAATCCCTTATATATAAGATTAAATTTTCAAATCGAATACTTTCCAAAAATCAATAGTATATCAAATCATACTTATATAGATTTCAATTATATAAGATTTCACTTTCAATTTGAGTACCTTTTCAAATCTATAGTTTTCGAATCAATTTCATACTCATACAAATCAATTTTATATAAGTTCGACAACTCCCAAATCAAGTGTTCAGTAACATAAGGTTCTCAAATTTCAATTTGTTTCAATATCAGTTCAATTTCAAAATCATATACAATTTCACCAAATTATTTCTTCTCAAATTAATTATCTCTAATTTCTAAGTTTCAAGAATAATAGATTTAGAAAATAAATCCAATTTCCAAATCAATAATTTAAGTTAACCAATTCATTTCCAAAATCAAATGTTTTCAAAATCATCTTATACTTATGTAAGGTCCATCTTATATAAGGATCAAATTTTCAAAATAAATTTCGCTGTATGAAGAGCCATATGGGATTGAATATATTTGCTTTTATGGGTTATATATCTTTGTAATTTAAATTGGAAACTTTATTTTAGTAAGTAAAGATATTCTAACCCGACAGCTTTCAATTCCAGCGTCAAAATATATCAATGATATAAGATGTACGTACGTCATTATTTCGCAGAATCACATTTGATCGCTCGCTCGATCACACAAGTTCGCTTTCGAACTAGTATTGTCCATTCGACTTCCCTAAATGCGAAATTCGATATGGTTTCTCGACTAGAAGCCATCAGTCTCCTTGCATAGCCATATACTACGATAGAGAATTTTAGAATCAAGCCCAAAATCCATATCAGATATTCGCCATCAAGAATCGAATGAAAAATCCTAACACGAAATGGTGTAATTCACCTCGAACTTGTGTACTCAACCGGGATCAAATTAATTATGCGAATAAAACAACATACGTACAACTTATATATTTATTCCAACTAGTTAAATATATAGTTTCATAAAGATGTTACTAAATTAAAACATTTAACTAAATTTTATTCAAAATATATTGAAGCCCAAATTCTTTCAAAACATTTCAAATCTAAATTCCATATTTAGAAAAAATTCAAAATAGCCTTATTCATTTACTTAACAAAACAGTTTCAACTTATTTAAATCATATTACTTCATACTTAAACATTCGAAACAAATTTATATACTTTATTAATTTATTCATACTTTCAAAATTTCTTAGCTTTGAAGTTAACCTTGATTTGGAAGTGCTCGAACCTTCAAAATAGTTGAAGAAATCATTTTCAAATTCAAGAGTTGGAAATCAGCAATAAATCAGTAAACCAATTTTAATAGATAGGGTTATATCAAATTCGAAACTCGAGGAATGAACACCAGTTTACTTCAAATCATTTCAAATATATATACATATATCTTTCGCATATCAAATCTTACTTCGGAATTTGAAATCAAAATTGGTTTCGCAAAATCACTCGCATAGCAAAGCTATTGAAGTGGCCTAACCCCCACTTGAAACTCGAAAATCAATGTCGATGATGCGTGCACTCATCACCGAAATTATTTTCCAGCGACATAAGTGAGTTCTGGACTTCTATTTTCTCAAACTTCTTTTGGAATTTCTTCAAAATCATTCGAAACTCATTAAAATTTATTGGAAACATTTCTTATTGGGAAAATACTTTTAAATCATACTATTATTATATATTTCAAAATCTTAAAAACCAATTTCAAAATACCGGAGTTCAATTCTCGAATTTCAAATTTAAAATCCTTCAGTTATAAATCAAATTTTTTTTTTTTTTAGATAAATCAACCTTTTTTTTTTCTTTTTTTTTTTTCAAAATTGCAAATCCTTCCTAAACCTCAAATTCTCATTTTTTTTTAAAAAGGGTATATAATCTTTATCGAAAACATTTTACTTTTATATTTGGAATATGATCATACTTATAAAGATAATAATTTCGATATATAAAACACTTTCTAAAATACAAACAAACCCGATTTCAAAGGATGATTCCAGAATGAATCTCGGAACGTGATAGAAGTTGAAGTCAAATTCAAAAGGGATCCTACTCAATGAGAATCCTAACTAAGATTCCGAGGTATATTAACCTATGTCAATTCAAAGGAATTTATTCCATTAGCGAAAGAAAAAAAAACAACAAATTCTCATCAAACGAAATGGTAAAGCATCATTATAAATCTTAAGTTCGACACATCGACTTTTACTAGGCAAAGGATATAACAGAGTTTACTTAATACGACTTAACTTAAACCACTAATACAAAGAGATTTCACTGATCCATACTTCTACAAGAATAATGCATCGGTATTAATCCTACCGGGTGGTGCTTCAACGGGTCCAGTACACTCCACATCAAGGTGCCCCCAACTATGACATTTCTTGCATGAGTACACTATTCTCCCATCTTCCCTAGTGAACTTTGGGAAGGCAGCAGCTCGAGCAGGACGTAACACAGCTTGCCTTCCGCGCTGTCTCTCGGAACAATCTCTGGCTAAATGTCCAGTCTGTCTACAGTGGTAGCAAATGGTTGACTGGTCGGTAGATGCCGTGAGTGCCGATTTCACTTTCTTCACTTCCAGGCAGCGACTTGGGAAGTGTCCCTTCTTACGACACTTAAAACAGAAAATCTCGGATCGAAAGCGCTTGCCCTCCTTCTTTTTCCCTTTCCATCTCTTTCCGCACATGGCTGCATAATGCCCCTTTTCCTGACACCGATAACAAATGACATGGTCATAAGGACCCGGTTCTGCCCTTTCTCTCCACAGCCTCTCTTGTTCCTCAATTGCTTCCTCCCGTTCCTTACGGGCCAGTGCTCTTCGTGCCCGACGGGCTGCTTTCTGCTCTTCAGATTTTGCCATTTACCAAAATATTTTCCTATCATTCAATGAGTCCAAAATCAACAAGATAGAAGTTCAAAAATTTACGGGGAAATTTAAATCAAAGGAAATTTCAAAATAAAAAGGAAAGGACTCGCACCAAGATGAGATAATTAATATTCAAAAAGAAGACGGATACTCATATAAGAATATAAATAGGGAGAGGCCAAGACGAATTTCAGAACAAAGATAGCAATTCAAATTATAGGAACTCTAATCAACAAGAATTCTGATTCGAAGATAGGCCCGAACGAAAGTGATTCTGTAAATAAATTTACAATATATGCTAAGTTTCGCCTAGAACCTGGCTCTGATACCAACTGTAACGACCAGCTATTTTGGACCATTCAAATCGACAATAATCCACACATGTCGGACTTGAATAATTCAAAATACCGAATTGTTAATTTAAATTTGGCAAAACTCAGAATATACAGTAAATAAATCAATCACAGATCACAGACACAGAGTAATATAATAATGCGCAGCGGAATAGATAAAATAGTAGTTCATGAAGCTACTATATAAACATCAGAGTTAAAATAAAATACAACAGAATATTTCAAATGTAGTGAAGTCTCCAGTACGAATAGATGACTTCTCCGAACAAATCAACTAGAAGAGCTGAAAGCTGAGGCGATAGTTGGATCTCCAAAGGAAGCTCCAAACTCCAAGGGTGAGTCTCAAATGCTGTATCACTCGGTCTGACCCGAGCGTAAAGCAAAACACAAAACACTCGAGTCAGGATTAACATTCTTATATCAATAAATCCAACTCAAGTGAAATATCAACTGAAATACAAGTAACTTAAAGGATGTTTGGGATAACCATCCTCTAAGGATCTTCAGAACTATCTACGAGGTGGAAATATACACTATAACACCGTGGTCATTCCAAATTAATTTATACTTCAAAACCAAAATATCATTTCATTTCAAATATATCTATTTTCCAAAATAGTATATATATAGGTTAAATAATTTAAAATCAAAGTATTTAATTTCCTCAAGTTTGGCAAATCGATTCAAATCAACTTCAAATTCCAGATTCAAATCTATTCAAAGCTCAATTCATCAATTTAATTCAGTTCTAAATATACCATTTAAATTTTCAATATATTTCAAAGCTTTAATACTCAACATTTTCCAAAGTTAGATTTAACAGTTTCATATAGCTCTTGATTTAACTTCATTATTATTTAATCAGGGAATATTCACTTAATAAACTCAATATCATCTAACTAGCCTTACATTTCATTTTTACTAATTATTTTCTTAAATTTATTTAAGCAAGAATTTTTCATTAAATTATTTAAATAAACCCAAGTTATAAATCATATCTTAAAACTCAATTTCAATAAGTTTCAAATTGGTTTAATTAATAAATTATCTTTCCAACCTTAACTTATTCAAATTATTACCAAAATCTATTTTGAAAATATAATTTTTTTTTACTTAAACATCTCATAAGTATTAATCCATCCTAATTTAAATTAAATAATTTAAGGCTCAAACATTTATAAAACCATATATTTCTTTCCGAAACCATAGAATTCATTTTCGAAATATTTATATATATGGACCAACGGTGTCTGTATATATACATCATATGGTTAAGTGATACGGATATTTATCATTTCAATCCGAAATTTAAATATATACGGGTAGATATCATTTCGACCCGTAATCCCAATTTCAATTCAATTGAAAATCGCTTGGGTTTATCATTTCAACCCATAACGATTTTTTCCTATTCTAAAGTCCGTTCGGGTATGTATCATTTCAACCCATAATGAATTCTATACTAACAGGGAACTTGCAGAGTGATAACAGATAATATAAAATAAAACAAACAGGCATATATCATCAATAAATAACAGATACGGGTGTCAGATGTCACAGGTGAACAGTTATGGATAATAGCATATATATAACAAGGTAAATAACTACAGCAGCATATTTCAATTGTCGTTTCAATTGAAATCAAATTTAATAAATAAAAGAGTGTTAATCGTGAGTGATTACTCACCTTTCGAGGCTAGATAAGTTTGACCGATGAACCGAGTTACGATTCCAAGCACAGAGTGAGGTAGGCACAAATTTGACGAAGAAACGAGCACGACAGACAAAGCTGATAAATAGAAATTTACGAAGTCAAATCAGAACGAAATCGATGAAGATAATGGATATAAGTGAACTTATATAACTATATATAACGATATACATATCCTATATTCAACCACATATTAAAATTTTAAATATATATTTATTTCAAAATACATTTTAAATCAAAACACATAAATAAATCAAACCTAATTATAAAGTCAATACCTTATCGAAATCAATAAAACTACAACAAAGCTTTATAACTCATATATACAATTATATATATAACTAGCTGAAACCTATATATCTATACTAGCTAGGCAACAAATGTATGCTAGATATATTTTTATAAAAAAATGAACTCACACATATTCTACAATACACGCAACACATAAAACAAAACTATGATTTAGTAAACAAATTTATGAAATCAACTTATACAAATAAATCTATGCCACCTATATAGCCTTATATATAAAAACAAATCTTAAAATCTTTATAAACAAATAAAAGCCATGTATATATACGGGCATGTAGCCTTACAACATGGTGCGCGATTAATCAATACAGGCATGCCTATATACATATTATTAACAGATCTATGTAATACGTACAGTAACTTTTTATAACTAAACAAGTAGACACATATGAAGAAAATCTTGTATGCTACGAATATAAACTAACTATAAACTATGCGTCTTCCCTACATAGAAATATACGCAAACTATAATTTATATTATAAAGAAAACTAATTTAAGTTAATATATATGTTACGTAAACTATATTTATATATACCCAATACCAAAAAAACCTGTACTCGGCTAACAAAGAGGAGGCAAAGCTCGAAGGGTGGTGGCCAGAGGCTGCCGAGGGGAGGAGGAAAGTCAGGTGGTGAGGCGGTGGCTGTTGGTTGAGGCTGAGGTGGCGTAGGAGATGGGGTAGTGGGCGCTATTCACGGGGAGGTGGCGGAGGGGAGAACGGGTTGGAGTTTGGACTGAGGCGTGAGGCCTGGGTGGTGGGGAGCTCGGAGGGGCACGGTACTACTTGCGTGCTTTGGCGTTGAAGAAGAGGGGAGGCGAACGGAAAGGCGGAAGCGAGGTCAGGTGGTTGAGCAGCAGGGGAGGGTGGCCGAACGTGTGATGGAGGGAAAGGTATAGGCGAATGTAAAAATGGCAGTGGGGAAAAGGCAAAAGATGATGGAGCTGCGGCACTAGTGGGATGACGCGGTTTAGGGAAGTATGAAATCGAATGGAGGACAGATAAGAAGATGGTGAGCTGGAGAAAATGAGATCCAAAAGAAGGAGAAATAGTAGGCAAAATGAATGGTAGAAGAATTCAAAGCAACGATTTGCTTGAGTACAGAAAACGAAATAAATTAAAGCAACGAATTTAAAGCAATGGTCACGAAACTCCAGCTGGCTCATTCAAAGCAATAATTATTGTTGTTTGGACAGTACGCTTCAAAGTTTGGAACCGAAGGAAATAAAGGCAGTCATCAATTCATTGAAAAGATAGAAAGGTAACAACTGATAATAAATGCCTCCAGCCATTTGAAATTTGAAAGGACATCAAAAAGGGTACTAATACGACGTACGTTTTCATTGCTTTCGTCGTATACCAAATCTCAAAACATAGAAATAAATATACCGCAGAGATCAGCATGACGAGACGATCAAAACGGTATACAGATATTTGTGGTACGATCATCCGATCAAAAGTCGATACGGACACTGATATACGTTGTTATTCTGTACGGAAAAATCCAAACGGAGCTAGAAACGTCCGAATTTCGCGAAACGAATTTCGCAGTCAGATTCAGAATGCTCTAAATAAATTTTCTCCTGTTGACATATTTTGGTTTCGGAAAACTTTTAAATTCACTTTTATTAACCGGTTTGATTTGAAATGAAATTTCACAGAAAAATAAACTTCAATATTATCAGATGAAAATTTACCAGTTGCTATATTAAAATAGACGTATTCCAAATAGTAAATTTTTATTTTCAAATTTTATTGTTTAAAATTTCACAAATTTTCAGTTAAAAATACTTTTAAAAACCATTAAATTTTTCGGGTCGTTACAGAGTTTTAGTGATGTTTCTACCTGGAATGAACGCATTTTGGTTTGGTGAGATGAGATCATTCATTAAACCCTTTATTCTTTAACACCATAAATTAGCTAATATTTTATAAAACACATTACATAAAGATATTGGCTTATATTCTGCTAGATTCTGAGGGTTTTTTCTTTTTGGAATTAAGTAAATAAATGTGCGATTTATTTCCTTGATTATTTTCCATGATTGAAAATCCCATTTACGGTTTCCAGTAGCTCAATGTTAATTAAATCCCAATGGACTTTAAAAAATTTAGTACCCATCTAGGCATGGACAGCTATTATCATCGGTTTGAAAAACAACATTTTTGAGTTCGTTTATGCCAAATGGTCTATCCATATCTAAAGTTGCACTTTTAGAAATTATCCTATTAGTGATCATTCCTAGAAAGTCACAAACTAATATAGGACAATTAAAAAGAACGGTATAGAAGGTAATGGCTTCTTGGGAAACTTTTTCAGTTGACATAGAAACATTACCCTCTTGACCAGCTAATTGAATTGGCTTTGTATTAGGGACAATTTAGCAAATTTATAGTGAAAGAATTTTGATGGTTTGTCACCTTGGGTAAGCCATCCGAAATTGTTCTGTTATAGACTTCGAACAGAATTTAGTTGGATTAATTTTTTCAATCCGTGCACCCATACTTTGTACCTTAATAGTAATCCATCACCTATTGGATCACAATTACTTGTCGATAGATTTGGATATTTTCTCGTCTTTGAATGCTGCATTGAGTTTTGAAATTAGTGTTTGATTTATGCCAAGTCTTCAAAGACATCATTGTTGCTTTCATTTTTTGCAAAAATTGAAAAAGTTGTTGCTCTAATAGTCGTTCTAAAATTTTTGCTCCACTATCTCTGCATACCCTGCCAGTTTGTACCATAAGTTATCATATTTAGATGGTTTTTATTTGTACAAAACCCTATTACTTATAATTTCAAAAATAATCAGAGTGCGGTTACGTGATTATCAAA
This sequence comes from Allium fistulosum, assembly GCA_030737815.1. Lineage (NCBI taxonomy): Eukaryota > Viridiplantae > Streptophyta > Magnoliopsida > Asparagales > Amaryllidaceae > Allium > Allium fistulosum. The sequence continues at coordinate 1,535,874,153 of CM060902.1, forward strand.
ATGAATTCTAAATTTTGGAAAGTTGTTATATCATTCTAGATTTACAAAGAGTCAATCAATTTTACTATGAATGTTATAATCTCCCCCTCCCCCACCCATGCATAACATTTACCTGTAAAATTAGGTTTGTATATATTAGATTTAGTGATGCACTTTAAGAACTCTGAATTAAAGGATACATTTGAGGAATCATTAATGATTATTTTATCATTATATAGTGTAGCGTCGAAGTCCCCCACTAGTATCCGTGGAAATTTATTTATAATGCCTGAAATTGGATATATTCCTATAGATTTTTCCTTTCCTCTACTGTATTGTGAGCATATATGATAATAAAAAACATTTCATGAACCCTCGACTATTTCGACCTACATGTGATAAACTGATCATTCTTACGCAAAATCGTATTGTTCCACTATTTTGATTCCTATAATTGTAATATTCTTCCTTTGGGTGCTGAAGATCTTTATTAAAATCAAATGCCCAACCCTGTTTGATCTAGTTAACATGTAATGACATGGAATTTTGGACACTTTGAATTCAATTATTTGAATTATTTAAATATTTAAATCATAGGTTTAATATGTTAAATTGATTTAATAAACCTGTGAACACCATTTAGATAGTAACTAATGATGGTAAACTTGTTTTTGAAATTTGGTTACAAAAATAAATACTTCAAATAAAATATCGATAATGTGACCAAAAACCATTGTATCAATAAACAGTTTTTATTTGACAGAAGTTCTTTAAACTTTTCTACATACACTAAAACACTTGGGAGGTCATTGGTAACTAATTAATACACTTTCTTTCATAAAGAAATTAATTTATACTAGAAGCTTCTAGATGTACTTTAGATATTTGTATGTAAGGGATAGCTCGGTCATTTGCTAAGGAAAGGAGTTAGAAAGGAGAAGCGATGGGGCATGTGGAGGGAGTGAGCCTTCCATAGCATGTTGGTGGTGAGAGGAAGGGTAGGCAACTCCCACTTGAAGGCTATATAAGTAGGTACACACAACGTAGAAACATTTTCACATTTTTGCAAAATAAAATCAAAGCTCTTCAGTGCTCTCTCTCCATAAATTCCTAAAAGAAAAATTATTCAAAACAACTTCGAATCTCTTCAAACTTCTTCTATAGCTTTACACAATATAGCAACACATGTTAGAAAATAAATAATCGAAGAAATGGAGCACAAATCCCTAAAACACCAAGGATCATGAGCAATTTGGGTAGGTCTTCGGCAAGGCCAAGAGAAAAGGCAAGGAGGTAGGAAGTTTTGGAGCTTGTGTGGTTGAGCTAGGAAGATGGAAACTTGGTAGAGGCCTTAACAAGGTATTTTCTTGGTTTAAGTTAAGTATATATAAAGTATATGAAATGTATATATGCTTGTGTTATTATAGTATATGATTGACTATATATTATTGCTTGATTTGTTTGATTATTGCTTTGAAAATCATATAGCATATGTAATACATATGTATGGACTTTAATGGACTTGTATGACTTCAATGGCTTGTTGTATAGCCTTGAAACAAAGCATATAAGGTTTAGTTGGGGATTGACTTGAATCAGACTTGAATTAAAATGGTCCATATAGCGATAGTCGATCTAATAGCACTTAGAAATGCCTTATGTTCGGTATTTTCTATACTTATTTGTAGAGAGATCCCAAGAGGTTTCTCACCATATTTATGATTTATTATGTGTATACCAGTTACTATAAAAATATTGGATGTCAAAAAGTTTGTTTGCTTATCGAAAATCGATAAAACATTCAAGTACATAAAAATGTAAATACTATCTTTGCCTCTATACATCTTTTACAACTTCCTATAAATGTCATGCTTTCTGTTTGAAACTTTAAAACTTTTTGAAATGACTTTAGACTTAAGTATTGTACTTTAATCTTTTTAGTACTATTTTATAAAATATGTTAGAGTATTTTTAAAGTGGTTTGGAATTTTTATGAATTTTTAATAATGTATTTTGAATATTCAAAGAAAGATGGTTATTTATACAAAGGAAAACACATTTATTTGACATCTTCAAATTAATTATAAAGCGAATATTTCAAGTAATATTTACGTAAATGTTTCATATTATAAGTATTTTAAAGTATATCTTTACTTATATATAGTTTTTAGAAGGTTAGATAATAATTTAAAGTAATATAAAGCTTATGAATTATAATATCTTTAAAAGTGTTTTTATTGTTAAATATCTTATCATATAAACAAATTAGTGTGTGTGTGTGTATTTAATAGGGTTTTTAAATTATGAAACAAATGTTTTATAAAAGAGGTTTAGGGGTGCTAAGTGATTTAATCATGATTTGTTTAATTACATGTTAGAAAAAGTAATTAACTATGCTTAACACTAAAAGCCAAAGAAGTTGACTTATCTATTTGTGAGAGTTAAGATTGTTTTCGAGTAGAGTTTAAAAGCAATAGTGCTCTAACCTACTGACTTCACTCTTGATTGAGGATTAGTCAAGTCGTGAAGGTCGAAAACATGTTACTCATGTAGTTTACTTACTTGTTGATGGAACATATTTTATCGTGTACTTAGAACATAAAGCCGACTAACCAGACTTATCTATCTGTGAGAGATAAGAATGAAGTATCTAAGCTAGGCTTTGATATGCAAATGGTGCTTTAACTTACTTGGCTTCACCCTTAGTCGAAGGATAGTATAAGTTGAGAAGTTCGAAAACATGATAAGTATACAAACTTTGATTTCTATAAGCGATCATCTTTAGAACTATATAGTTGACTGGTCAAATACTTAACTTGACCAAATATTAACATAGATCTTTAAATGAATGTTTTTAAAGATAATAATAAATATAAAATTGGTTTCTGGTTTGTTGTGGAAATGTGTTAATAACATTGGACTTTAATCCTTTTTTATTATACTTAATTGAGTAATTAGATCTTTAAAAAGAATGTTTTAAAGATAATTATAAATTGAATGGTTTTGGGTTTATAGTAATGATGTTTTGATGAATTTGTTTTTAGCCCATCAATATATACTTGTGCAAATGTGAAATCTTGTTTAAGATTTGTGAATGTTCTTGTACCATTTGGGATAAGAATATGAATACATTTCTAAATACTGAAAAGAGTGGAAATGAATAGTGAATAGTAGTATACATGTATATACCTTTTGTAAAGTTATTTTAAATATAAATATATATATATACACACACACACAAGTATTTTCAAAGGACTTTTTAACTAATAATAGGGATTAATTAAATAGAAGGGATTATGAGTTACTTAAGCAGCTTAATCATACTTGTATGACTTAATCGTACTTTATGTGACTTAATCGTGCTTTATTTGTTTGCTTGTTTATGGAAAATATTTAGTCATATACTTAGCATTAAAAACCTTTGAAGTAGGTTTGCCTGTTTGTGAAAGTTAAGAGTGATGTTCGATTAGGGTGCAGAAGCAACAGAGCTCTAACCTACCGACTTCACTCTTGACCAAGGGATAGTGTGAGTTGGAAAGATTGAAAATGTGATAAGTATACGAGACTTGGTTTCCATTTACGATCGTTTATCTTGTACTTAATAGTCGACTAGAAAAACTAACCAAAATAACTTAGAAAATATCAAGAAGAAACAAAAGGGATATATTGTACAGTTATCTTCGGAGATGTTATACCGTCCGTATAGATTCGTCTTGCTCTTATAGGACAAATAATAAGGAAATCCATCCAGATAGGAGATAATCTCCACCCTTATCGTTTTCTATTTATTTCTAAAAGAACCGGAGTTAAGTTAACTAAAAATTCATCGAATGGTTTTGAAGGGACCGAGATCGGTAAGTGTTTTACTTGTCGAATATCACTTCAAAACTGATATATAGGTTCTATGTTTTGGAAGCGGTTATGAAGTGGAATGCTATAGAGTTGAACTATCTACCCTGAGATTAACTCCAAGGGATAGGTCAGCGTTAGCCTTAGTCAAAGGACTTATGCTGGAATCTATGTGGAGATTTGAAATCGATTCGAGATGCTTGAATCCATGTAGAGGTTAGTAGTCTGTTCGAGAAGCGGGAATCCATAGAGTTATTCGTGTTCTGCTCGAGTGATGAAGACTCATGTGAGAGATGCTGAATGTAACCTCGACATAAAGAAATGGCTAAAGACGAAGTAGGATGCATAGACTATGGGGAGTCGCTATCCTCAGGAATATTATCAACTCCATTTCTAGATATGATTTCGATATGTTAGGTAATGGGAGTTGATGGTATCTATTACCACGCTTTTAGGCGTGCAGCCTACTATTTTTTCCTTATGGTATATTTTATCTAGAGATATACGACCTTCGGAATGTAGTTTCTAATCTTGGTGCATGGAGTTCGGATCCGGCTTGACTGGAGAGATCTCCGTAGAAAAATCCATATGCGAACATACCATAACGGCTTTGATTGTAGCCTTAATATTGTTATGGTGTGATAAATGTAAGCATTATGGCTATTTGATCTGATTTATATTCTACCCTAGACATTATCTATTAAATCACCTTATGTACATATTAGATGAATGGTTTTTTTGAGGGGATAACCATTTTCGAATGGTCTCAAAAGTACTGTTATATGTTTTATACATATATCTTGAGTTTCTCACACCAGACTTATGTCTGCATCATGGTTTTATATTTCCCTATTTCCATGGGTGCTCTTTCGAGCAATCTGAGCAAGGCAAGTTTTAGTGAAGTTCATTGGAGCTCGAGGAGACGAGCTGGATGGTTCACCAAACATAGTATTATTATTTCAGCTACATTAATATTATGTATGTATTGGCATTTATGATGGCGGATTGTTATAATTGTCCAGCATGATGATAGTATTTTGAATTGTAACTCTAAATTGTTGTATATCTTAGAGTGACGGTTTTGTATTATTTTTGATATTATATATTATCGTTTCGCTATGAGATTCTAATATTGTGTTGTATTCTTTCTTGTTCTATTTCTTTTTCATCTTATTTTACCCTAACTATCTGTCTTTCCAGCACTTGGGTGTTGGGCACATGAACACCTTGATGTATTTAGTGTCGATGTTCGAGGGTTGAAAAGGCTAATCGTTACATGTGGTATCAGAGCCGAAGGTTAGGTGAGAACATTGCCTTTGGTTAGGTATGACTCATTAAGAGATAGGGTAATGGAATGCCCTAGCATGAGTTGAGTGTATTATACATATAAGAGCGTATTTGTATTTGTTATAAGCGTATACCTTAAAGGTAATTACAACTCAGAAAATTAAAGATCTTACATAAGGTAACTTATAAAAGTATGGATTATTAAAATGTAGTTAAATTAATATAAGAATTAATGATGTTCATTCGTTACCCCCTCATTAATTTGTTCAACCATGCTCGACCAGTTTACGAGCATTGCTATCCTTTGTAGAATTATTTGACATGCTCAACCAGTTTATGAGCATTATTATCATTTGTAGAACTATTAGTTTAATCTTGCTCAGCCAGTTTACGAGCATTGTTATCGTTCATTGATTGATTAGTTGTGCTCGACCAGTTTATGAGCATTGACTATTGTTTGTTTATTTTTGATTTATGCTCGACCGGTTTATGAGTAGTTTTACTTTCTACTACATGGGTTGGGTAGACTGTACTTGTAGATGCATTAGAACAAACACCTTGTAAATTTAGTCTCACAGTTTGACTATAAGACGTTCGATGACAATGTTGGGTTAAAGGTTAAATTTAGAAAAAGATGTTCATTGTAATCTAAAGGAAAGATAAGATATGTTGTAAATGTACATTTGTGAAAAGATTTTATATAAATAAGTAATTTTATAAGAAAGTAATTTTATATAAGTATGGTTTATTAAATATGGTTTATAAACAAAGAGGATTTAAATAGATATTTTGAGAACTTAAATCACAGTGTCTTTAAAAAGGTTTTTCATGATTTTGGAAGAATAATAGTAGTATTTTTTTAAAAGTAAATATTTGAGAAATTGGTTTATGAAATTGAGATCATGGTACTTAGTAAATATTTACGAAGTATTTGATACTGCTTTGAAAATGATTTTGGGTTAAGTCTGAAATATATGATTTGGATGTACTTAGCTCACTTTCATCGCTTGAAAATAATTTAGGTGATGACTGCAGCATCATCGACGTTCATTTTCAGGTTTTAAAGTGAAGGATGCTACCATAGTAGTTTACTAGTAAATTGTTTTAGTAAAACAGATTTTGATTTAATCTCAAAAATATGATTTGATATATAAAAGGTATAAATATATATTATTTCAAAATGAATTGAAATAAAACCCGGTGTTTGGTTCTAAAGTTTGTTTTAAAAGAAGTTGATACGAAATATAGAGTGGTTTAATAAAGATTTTGAAATAATTTTTCTATAGGGAAAAGCTTAGTATGCATGCTATGTTGGGTGCATAAATGGTAGTGGCATAATCCAAATGATTAAGTGACCTTTTCTTGTTTTCTCCTTGTAGTAAAGTGTGTTTAATAAATGAATTGGAACTTTGTTAAGTTATTTTATTGACACATGTTGCCTATGCATTAGGACGGTTTAGTATGTTCATCATGTTTGATGTATGTTTTCGGTAAGTTTCATTTGTTAAAATGAAATGGAATTTTTGATGATTTTGGACAGTCGAAAACTTCTGAACCGTTATAGAAGAAGTTAAGTGTTTTCTGAAAATATAAAAGTTGATTTTTTTGTTACTCTTTAATTGAGAGGGTAGTAAGTTAGAATAAGTTTTAAATGGTTAAACATACTTGTTAAATAAAACAAACTTGATGTTTTGTATATACTCTTAGGATGTAGTAGAGTAGTAATAAAGTAAAGTAAGTTTTCGTGAATTGTTTTACAAATGAAGTTACAAAATGTCTATAAACCTGAAGTTACGTGTTTATGAAATTGTTTACAAATGATTTTACTATTGAGTGATATACTATTTGTGTAAAAGAATGTGATAAAAAGAAGCTGGTATAGTTAAGAAATCAATGGAATAAAGTACGTAAGTTTTACGTGGATCGTTTTATTTGCATGATTGTTCTTGATTTAGAATTTGAGTACATGATTTCGAGCTGGTTTACACCGTCCCGAACAAGAATTTTTCACTCGATTCTTGATGGCGAACACTTGATATGGATTCTTGGTATGATCCCGAGTTTTCTATCATAGTATATGGCTATGTAAGGAGAACGAATGTTTTTAATCAAGAAACTTGATTTAAGTTCACACTAGAGAAGTCAATTGATCTATGCTAATTTAACGGTGAAATTTATGCGATCGAGCAAGTGATCGGTTTTGATATTGTGTACTGATGATCCATATGCATCATACGAGCTTTAGTATATGCATACCATGTTCTATTGGCTTGTGGAGAGTTTAAGTGATGACTCTTCTATTTTCATAAGGTAGCATGAATGATTGTCTAAGTAATAACCTAAGGCAGTTGAGCATAAGGTACAGTTAGTAAGTTGTTTATTATCCTTATACGATGAAAGAGTTTTCAAACCTAAGCAAACCATCAGCTTTGCTTGCTAGAAATTTTGAATATTACAAAGTATTGATTTAGGCTTCTTGCTTTCGTGTGTCAGTCATTTTAGAATTTCAAGGACGAAATGTTTTAAGTGGGGGAGAATGTAACGAACCGAAATTTCAGACACTTCATATTTAAATATCTAAATTATTTAAATATTTGAATCGTAGATCCAATATGATTAAATTGATTTAATAACCATGTTAATCCCCTTTTATATAATAACTAATGATGGTAAACTGGTATTTGAAATTAGGTCCTTACCCTAATGTATTTCTAATTTATATTAAGCACTTATGCCTTAAAATTAGGTCTTTACCTAGATTCTATTGGTTTGTTTTAAAAGAGAACTAGTCAAGTTAATCTTTGTATATTAATATTGCTAAAGGGGGTGCTAAAAAGCCTTGATTTAGCGGGTCTAGTGAAAAATTGCAGGGTTTAAAGCGGATATATTTTTTAATAGCGCTAAATTGAAATAGCACAGTGGTCAAAGAGCGGTATGCGCTATAATGGGGCTTTGGCGAGGCTTTAACTACACAGCCTCAGGAGTATTATCAACTCCATATCTAAAGATGATTTTGATATGTTGAGCACGAAAGTTGATGATATCTAGTACCACGCCTTTAGGCAGGGGGCCTACTATATTTACCCTATGAGATATTTTATTTAGACATTCTACGACGCTTGGAAGGTAGTTTTTGATCCTTGTGCATGGAGATCGGATTTGGCTTGACCGGAAAGATCTCCGTGGAAAATTCCATATATGAACGTACCATAGGGGTTTTGATTGTACCCTCAATATTATTATGGTATGATCAATGTAAGCATCATAGATATTTGATCTAATCTATATTCTACACCCTAGACATTATCTATTATATCACCTTATATACTTATTAGATGAGTGGTTCGTTTGAGGGAATATCCATTTCTGAACAGTCTTAAAAGTACTGTTATATATTGTATGCTAACCATAAAGCTCGCTCAAGAAAAGAAAGCCTGCAAAAGCATCATAAACATGTCACAAGGATTAAAGGAAGGGGTTCCGCCATGGTCCAAAAGCAAGGTTTCTAAGGTGTCGAAGAGGCTTTCGAAGTAGTTAAATTGGCGCTGCAAACATGGGATGCCCCTACAAATACCAAATGGATAATAGGCTTTTGAAGGAGTTGAAGGACCTAGTTCGCCACTGATAATCTTCCACAAAGGAATATTCTACCAAAGTGTACCTTTCGAAAGCAAAAATGAGCTTTTCAAAATGGTTGAGCCCTTGCGCAAGCATAAAGGAAACTTCACATATGACCAAGTGACCTATCACGATGATCCTTTCATCACCTTCTAGTCCTTTCGACACCATCCGAAAGCACCTCCTCACTCACACAAATAATCACTCATCATGATTAGCATCAGACCAAGGCAACCAAGGAGAGGTTTCAAAGAAGAAGAAGAAGTCGAAAGTGCTTCCACTTACATCCAATAGCGCAATAGGGAACCTTGACCCTTTCGCTAAAAAAAGAAGCACACCTTTCGAAGGCATCCAAAGGTTCCAAGAGTACACGAAAGCAGTATTGGAGAATGTTGGAACAATATCTTGTTAGTGCACTTTCGATGGAGGTGGAAGGGCTAATCCAAGCATAATAAGAGACCCTAATATCTGCCTTTGAAGCTATAGAAGTGGAAGGGCGAAGGCCAAAGGATGGATGCGAAAGGCTGGGAGAAAGTCCTTTCGACCGCTTCGATGGGTGCAAAAGGCTAGGAGAAAGACCTTTCGACCGCTTCAAAAGGATGGAGGCGGAAGAGGGTCAATCCGCATCTATAAATACGACCCTAGGGGTCCAAGTTTGGGGACCAGTTTTTGGATTCTTGAATTTCCTTCTCACTTCTTAAGAAAACCAAATTCTTGTAACCCTAGATCAGTTTGGGGAAAATTCTCTTACTTGTAATCCAATTTAAAGAAATAAAAAGAAGAAGATGCATGGATCTAATATCGATTTCGAATATAAGGAAGATCATTTCGACCATTAGCTTGTCAAATTCAATTGCACATGATACTTACCTATTTTCTTAACCCTTATTTGTCATATGCAATGCTATGGAGTTTACTTGAATATTTTGATTTCGAAGCATATCATCACGTCTAAAGCTATGTAATACTAAATTGACGTGATGATGACAACCCAATATTGACAAATCAATTGAACTTGCATCATTTATCCAAGATGAGATTCCATAGCATGTTGAGTCTACATCTTATTTGTTATATATGTTGTATTTCGAGTCCCTTCGAAGGAATAAAGACCCTCTCGACTCGTTTGAAAGGGGTTTCGAAGGGGCTCACTAAATGATTATTGAAGTCATATTTGTTGGGAGGACTCCTTTGAAAGGTGCTTGGATTCTCCAAAATATATAATCCCTTTCAAAGGAACCTTCACCATGACCGTAGAATCTATGCTTTCGAAAGGGTTCCACCTTTAAAGGTGTAATGACCCTTTCGACTAATTCAAAAAGGGTTCGGAATGAATTATTTCTTTCTTAAACTTTGCTTCGAAGTGCTGACTAGATTTCTTATCAACAATTAACATCTTCGAAGGGGCACCTTTCGAAAATATGAAGTCCCCATCGACCCATTCGAAAGGGATTTCAAAGGGATTTGTCATTCTTTAAGTTTTGCTTTAAGGTGTTGACAAGATTTCTTGTTAACATTTTTGGCGCCAGAAGGAGAGCCTGAAACTCCGACCTTGTTGTTTCCTTATAGATTAATTATGGAACGTTTAACTTATCGTAGGAAAATGAAATCGAAAATACTTGGTCAAATGGATGAGGAAACAGTACACACAACAAATTTGAAGGAAAATATTACTCCAACTTTCAACTTGGAGGGAGTTGTGCAAGGACAGCCATCGACCCCAGCACAACCAGATGACAATGCAGCTAAAATAAGGCATTTAGAGCAACGACTACTAGAAATGCAGGAGCTCCTTGAAGCAGCCCTTGCCCAGAAATCTTCCAAACTTGCTAAACCAACAATGGTAGATGAAGTGATCTCCCCAAGGAGAAACTTAAAAGCTTATTCTTTCAAAGGCAAGAGCAAGGATGACCTAACATCCTCAAAGAAAAAAGAGAACCATACAACTAAAGTCGATCATCAGGGTAGGACATAAGATAAGACATTGGAGAAATTTGGGAGCTCAACTTCAAAGGAGTACAACCCAAATAGGAAAAGCTATCATGATACGGAAGCTTATTTAAAAGATGTGGCAGAGAAGGCCGTTAAAGATATGTTAAACGCTAAAGGGAAAAGAACTCTTGATGAGCGAGTAAATGATAATGAACGAGTGGCTCTATTTACTGATGAAATCATGTCAACAGTAATTCCATCCCATATCAAGATTCCAACCATGAAATATCATGGCACAACTGATCATGATGACCAACTGATGGCTTTTGACAGCCAAATGGATCTATCTATATAATGCCTCTTGGGAAGTTCGGTGTAGGTTATTCCCAGTGACACTCCAAGGGGCAACCACAAAGTGGTACCGTCAATATTGAGAGAAGACTATTTACTTATGGAAACAATTCTCATATGAATTCTCCGCTCAATTCTTCATATGCAAGGATCCAACGTCGATTATACTATTTTAGCAAACATTAAGCAAAGGCGGGGAGAATCGCTAGGTGATTACCTCAGAAGGTTTAATACAGAGGCATTAAAACCCAAAGATATGAACGACGAGGATAAGCTAATTGCGGTGCATTCTGGCTTGATTGAAAACATGCCATTTTGGAAGGAACTCTTCATTCATAGGTGTAAGGATTTACAAGACTTCCACTTTCAAGCTGATAAATTCATTCGAATGGATGAATTATACCTTGCTAAAAAGAAAGTTAACCCTAAGAAGGAGAGTGGAAGATTTGGATTTGACCGAGTACACAAAAGGCCGAGGTGGGAGGACTCCAATACTAATTCAATTGCTTTGAACAATCCATTGTCTTATATCTATGCCACAACAAAAGAAAAAGTTAACTTTCCAACTTCATCAAGGCCAAAAATTACCCTGAGCAAAGAAAGGGGGATGATTATTGTGCTTATCACAAAGCAAATAGCCATAAAACTGATGAGTGCTGAATGCTAGCTGGAATTATTTAAAAGCTAATCCGTGAAGGACACCTGAAAGAATTCATCCAGGATAAGCAGAAAGCACCCCGTACCATCGATGGATCACAAAAGTTCCCTAATAATGCTGTAAATGTCTTAGAAGATTAAGATCCATTAAACTTAAGTCCACCCTTGAATAGGATTGATGTGATTCATGGGGGAGCACACCCAGCAGGGACTAGCAAAGGAGCTAGAAACATATATATCAAGGAGGTTAGGGAAGGAGTATTTTCTGTTCGGGAAGAGTCTCCGCTTAAAAATCCATGGCTTAATATGCAGATGCCTAATCTTGTCATTACTCCAAAAGAGCTCAAAAGAGGAATTCATCGTCTCCATAATGACCCCCTTATGATCACTGCACAAATTGGGATCTCCATAGTGTCTAAAATTCCGGTAGACACTGGAAGCGCAGTCAACGTCATCTTCAAGCATGTCTTTGATCAAATGGGCATTCCTAAAGGTAAGCTAGAGCCTAGCCTTGAACCTAATTTTGGCTTCAATAACAAAGGGTCAACTCCGGTGGGACAAGTGAAGTTGCTAGTACAAATACCCATGCTCAAACCAGACGAAGAGCATACAAGCTTCATTACTGACTGGGGAACTTTCTGTTATAAAGCAATGCCTTTTGGGCTGAAGAATGCGGGAGCTACTTATCAAAGATTGGTCAACAGAATTTTCAAGGAACAGACTGGATGAAATATGAAAGTTTATGTGGATGACATGCTAGTAAAGTCTCATGAAGCTGAGAATCACCTTGGGGATCTTGAAGAAATGTTTGCAGTATTACGAAGGTATCAAATGAGACTGAATCCTCAGAAGTGTTCTTTTGGAGTTCATTTTGGAAAATTCTTAGTTTACATCGTTAGCGCTCAAGGAATCGAAGCCAGTCCTGATCAGATCCAAGCTACAAAGATATGGCAGAGCCCAAAACCAGCAAAGATGTAATGAGTTTGAATGGTAGAATTGAAGCCCTAAGCAGATTCATCTCTAAGGCAACCGATAAATGCATCCCCTTCTTCAATGTGATTAAGAAAAGAAAGAATTTTGAGTGGGGATAAGATTGTAAGAAAGCCTTCCAAAAATTAAAAAATAATTTAGAATGGCCAATAATATTGTCCAGCCCCGAGGATGGAGAAAGCCTATATTTGTGTATGGCAGTTTCAAAATGTGCGGTTAGTTCGGTGCTGATTAGAGAGGAAAATAAGACTCAACTTCCCATCTATTATGTAAGCAAATGGTTGAAGGACGCCGAGGTTCGATATCCAGTTATAGAAAAGTTAGCTTTCTGTTTGATACTGATAGCACGAAAACTAAGAGCGTACTTTCAAGCGCATCCAATCAAAGTATTGACTAACTTTCCACTCAAACAAGTTTTCAGTAAACCAGAGACTTCTTGGAGGCTAGTAAAATGGGGAATTGAGCTTAGCCAATATGACATTGAATTTCAACCATGAACAACAATTAAAGGGCAGGCATTAGCAGACTTTATCAATGAATGTAAAAACTTTGTTAAGGAACAGTCAGAGAAAGAAAAAGATCAAAAACCCATATGGCAACTATTTGTGGATGGGGCATCAAATGAGCAGGAAGCATGAGCAGGGTATGTCATAACCACACCCGATGGGCATCGCTTACACTATGCAATGAAGCTAGGGTTTGCTGCAACAAATAACGTAGCTGAATATGAATCAATGGTGGTAGGATTGACTCTGGCCTTGCAACTTAAAATCCCACAGATTCAAATTTTTAGCGACTCTCAACTAATAGCGAATCAGATAAAACAGATATATCAGACTAAAGATGCCAAACTAGCCCTATATGTTAAGAAGGTGCTAAAAATGCTTACCTTATTTGAAGATTTTTCTATACACCAAGTCCCAATGGAAGATAAATCTCAAGCGGATTCATTAGCAAAATTGGCTAGCTCGAGAGAAGCTCCAGAAACCCATATTGTACCGGTATGGTATCAAGCAGATCCCAACATCGAAGTGGAAATGGCCGAACCAGGGAAGGAACAATTGGTTTTAACTAGATCCCAAGCCATGACGCAAGAAAGAAAAGAAAGAGAAATTAATTAAGAAATTCCATATGAGAAGCCCAATCATCCAAAGGCGGATAATTGTTATGGAAACACTTGGATGACACCTATTGTAGAATATATTACTAATGGGATATTACCATCTGATAAAATGGAAGCTAGGAAAATCAGATGACAGGCTCCGACCTTCACAATGATGGATGGAATTCTTTATAAGAAAGGATATGTCCTTCCTTACTTAAGATGTGTGAGTTTGGAGGATGGAATGAAATTATTGGTGGAAGCGCATGAAGGATTTTGCGGAGACCATTCCAATGAGATAAAGTTGGCTATGAAAATAACGAGACAAGGTTTTTATTGGTCTCAAATGACAGGTCAAGCTATAGAGTATGTAAAGAAATGTGAAAGATGCCAGAAATACTCGAAGATTCCCCGTTTACCACCAAGCCAATTAACTCCGATACTAGTCCGTGACCCATCGATATATGGGGAATCGACTTAATCGGACCATTGTTGATTTCCAAAGGAGGAGCAAAATATGCTGTAGTAGCCATTCATTACTTTACTAAGTGGGCAGAAGCGGAGCCACTCCCCAAAATCAATTCTGGGAAAGTACTTAGATTCGTCATTAAAAACATCGTTACTAGATTGGGATCCCTTACAAACTGACAATGGAACACATTTCAAAGTGAAGAGTTTTCTTGATTTTTCCATAAGAACGGGATTATCAAAAGCTTTTCTTCCATGGCATATCCAAAGGCTAATGGAGCGGTTGAGGCGGCAAACAAGACTATTAAGACTATCCTGAAAATCGATTGAATAAAGCCAAAGGAAATTGGGTAGAAGAATTTCCACTTGTACTCTGGGCCTATCGTACATCCACTAGAACTGCAATGGGTCATACCCCTTACTCTCTAACATATGGATGTGAAGCAATATTGCCAGTTGAAATTGAGGTACCCTCACATCGAAGAATCTCATATGCATTCGATCCAAACCAAGAATTGAAGAAAGAATCATCGGATTTAATACATGAGCTAAGAGATGAAACAGCTATTCGGACTGCAGAATATTAAAGGAGAATCTCGAAATACTACAACTCGAAAGTAAAGACAAGATAATTTCAAAAGGGAGATTTATCACTCTGAAGGGTGATGGCAAACACAAGAAATCCTGCGGATGGACTGCTAAGACCAAACTGGGAAGGTCCTTAAATCGTGTGCAAGATAATTCCTTCTGGAGCATACAAATTATGTCGACCAGATGGCAATATGGTTCCTAGAACGTGGAATGCGGAACATTTGCGACCATACTTTCTCACAATGAACGAATAAAGCACCTCTTTCTTAAGAAAATTCTACATGGTTAGGAGTGAAATTCTCCTTAAACTTGGAAACTACCTTAAACGGTCAAAAGCCTTTGTCCGCACCAAGATGGCCAGGTCAAAGCACCTCTTGGAGGGAGGACGGAGTAATCCTTTATCTGCGCGATGCTATGGCTAGGGTAAAGTATCTGCAAGCCCTTGATCGTGCCACGCTATAGCCAGATCAAGGCGTCTCTTGGAGGTGGGATGGAGTAAGCCCTTGGTTCCGCCATGCTATGGCCTGGCCAAGGCACCGACTAGCCTTCAGTCCCACCTATAAGGCCTGGTTGGAGCACCTCCTTGAGGGAGGACGGAGTAAGACCTTGGTCCCGCCATGCTATGGCCTGGCCAAGGCACCGAACAAGTCTTCGGTCCCGCCTATAAGGCCCGACTGGAGCGCCTCCTAGAGGGAGGTCGGGTAAGTCCTTGGGTCCTACTTGTGGATAATCTAACCAAGCGCACTGGACAACAATGGACTAAGAGGTCCAAGCCCGAGAAGTGGCACACTAAACAATAACAACATACAAAGCCGAAAAGGTGGCTCATGTCGAGAACCAGAAGAGGCAAATCGAAGCAAAACATTCGAACAATTGAAGCCCAAAAGGTGGTGCAGGACAAGAATCTCAGATGAGCATTTACAGCTGTTGAATAATTTCCAAAGGATGATTTTTGTGCTACACTAATTAATGCCTGAATCTGGGTTTTCGGTCTTATTAATTTCTGGTCTTCACTTATTAATACCCGAATCTGGGTTTCAGGTCTTTTGCTATTAATTTTTGGAATTCACTCATTAATGCCTGAATCTGGGTTTCAGGACTGTTGTTATTGAGACCTCTATTATGGACTCCTAGTCTTCTATTAACTTCTGGTTTAATCTTACTAATACCCGAATCAGGGTCATTGGTCTTCTACTACTAACTTTCGAATAGCACTTGACAACACCCGAATCTGGGTTTCAAGACTACTATTATTTCTAGACAAGGATTTCTAAACTTCTATTATTTATCCCTAAATGAGGGTTCCTGGTTTTCTATGACTTATTTCCAGATGATAATTTCTGGACTTTTATTACCAGACAATTGTTATCACCAGAAGAAGGCTTCTGGACTTCAATTATTGATGTCAGATCTAAACTAGATACATGGTCTTCTATTAATATAATAAGGGTTTAATTTATGGACTTCTTCTGTTATTACCAAAGTTGGATGTTGGAACTTCTATTATTATTGTCAGGCAAATTTTTTACATCTTCAGTCATTCCCAATTGTGGATTTCTTATCATTTGTTAACTCCAGAAGATGGTCTATTAATTTTTGTTATTTTCAGATTTGGAATTCAGGAATTCTGTTATTAAAAATGCTAATATTATCTTCATTCATATTGCAAACAAACCACTGAATATATTCTTACATAAATTTTGAACTAACAATAAAGAATGTTACCTGCTTTGTACTTTGCAGAGAAATGAGGTCATTAAGGATGAAATGGTACAAAAGGAAAGTTATTAGATTTTTGTTCTAAAGAACAAAACTTCTTTCATACAAAAGGGGGTAAATGTTAACCATAAAGCTTGCTCAAGAAAAGAAAGCCCGCAAAAGCATCATAAACATGTCACAAGGATTAAAGGAAGGGGTTCCACCATGGTCCAAAAGCAAGGTTTCAAAGGCGTCGAAGAGGCTTTCGAAGAGATTAGATTGGCACTGCAAACATGGGATGCCCCTACAAATACCAAATGGAGAATAGGCTTTCGAAGGAGTTGAAGGACCTGGTTTCGCCACCGATAATCTTCCATACAGGAATATTCTACCAAAGTGTAACTTTCGAAAGCAAAAATAAGCCTTTCGAAACGGTTGAGCCTTTCCGCAAACATAAAGGAAACTTCACATATGACCAAGTGACCTATCGCGATGATCCTTTCATCGCCTTCGAGTCCTTTCGAAATCATTCGAAAGCACCTCCTCACTCACACAAATAATGACTCATCATGATTAGCACCGGACCAAGGCAACCAAGGAGAGGTTTCGAAGAAGAAGAAGGAGTCAAAAGTGCTTCCGCTTACATCCAAATAACGCGATAGGGAACCTTGACCCTTTTGCTAAAAAAGAAGCACACCTTTCGAAGGCGTTGAAAGGTTCCAAGATTACATGAAAGTAGTATTGAAGAATGTTGGAACAATATCCTTTGTTATCGCACTTTCGATGGAGGCGGAAGGGCTAATCCAAGCATAATAAGAGACCAGATATCCGCCATTGAAGCTATGGAAGCGGAAGGGAAAAGGCGAAAGGATGGATAAGGGCTAGGAGAAAGACCTTTCAACCGCTTTGAAAGGATGGATGCGAAAGGCTGGGAAAAAGACTTTTCGACCGCTTCAAAAGGATGGATGCGGAAGGGGGTCAATCCGCATCTATAAATACGATCCTAGGGGTCCAAGTTTGAGGACCGGTTTTTGGATTCTTGAATTTCCTTCTCACTACTTAAGAAAACCAATTCTTGTAACCCTAGATCGGTTTGGAAAAAATTCTCTTACTTGTAATCCAATTTAAAGAAATAAAAAGAAGAAGATGCATGGATCTAATATCGATTTCGAATATGAGAAAGATCTTTTCGCCATTAGCTTGTCTAATGCTAATTGCACATGATACTTACCTATTTTCTTAACCCTTATTTGTCATATGCAATGCTATAGAGTTTACTTGAATATTTTGATTTCGAAGCATATTATCATCACGTCTAAAGCTATGTAATACTAAATTGACGTGATGATGATAATCCAATATTGACAAGTCAATTGAACTTGCATCATTTATCCAAGATGAGATTCTATAGCACGTTGAGTCTACATCTTATTTGTTATATATGTTGTATTTCGAGTCCCTTCAAAAGAATGAAGGCCATCTCAACTCGTTTGAAAAGGGTTTTGAAGGGACTCATTATATGATTATTGAAGTCATATTTGTTGGGAGGACTCCTTCGAAAGGTGCTTGGATACTCCGAAACATATAATCCCTTTCGAAGGAACCTTCACCATGACAGTAGAATCTATGCTTTCGAAAGGGTTCCACCTTTAAAGGTATAATAACCCTTTTGACTTATTCGAAAAGGGTTCCAAATGAATTGTTTCTTTCTTAAACTTTGCTTCAAAGCGTTGACTAAATTTCTTGTCAACAACTAACATATTCGAAGGGGCACCTTTCAAAAACATGAAGTCTCTATCGACCCATTCGAAAGGGGTTTCAAAGGGGTTGGTCATTCTTTGAGTTTTGCTTTGAGGTGTTGACAAGATTTCTAGTTAACATTGTACACATATTTCTTGAGTTTCTCACACCAAATTTATGTTTGACTCATGATTATATATTTCCATTATTTTCATGGGTGCTCTTTCGAGCAGTTTGAGAAAAACAGGTTTTAGTTGAAGTTTATTGGAGCTCGAGGAGACAAACTAGATGTTTCACCTACTGTAGTATTCTTATTTCCACTGCGTTACTATTGTGTATGTATCGGCATTTGTGAGGACGGGTTGTTATAACCGTCCAGTCGATGATAATATCTAGAAATGTAACTCTTAAATGTTATGCATCTTAAAGTGACAGTTTTATACTGTCTATTGATATTATATGTTATCGTTCCGCTGTGAAATCCTGCTATTGTGTTCTTTTCTTTTTTGTTTTATTTCAATTTCTTTTTATTTACCCTAACCATCTATCTTTTCGATACTTGGTTGCTCGGCACACGAATACCGTGAATGTATTTAATGTTAACATTCGAGAGTTGAAAAAACTGATCGGTACATAACAACTTCTGGGGTTTTTTGGACTGGAGGTTTATTTTCTAAAAGGCTGATAAATGAAAAATTGTGAGAATTTACGTAGTTTTTAATACGAGTTGTTTAGGGGATGCATTCATCCCTCTAACATTCCAAAAAATCATAGGATTTAATTAGAAGTAGATGGTTCATTCCTTTAATCTAGGGTGTGAGTGGGCTTATCTACAGTTTTAGTTCTCTTTGGTTTCCTACTTTCGTTTTTAACTTGCTGATCCGTGTTATTCCAGTTTGGGTTGTCAATAACATCTCGTGGAGCAGTGGCTTTAAATTCAAATGGTTGATCTTCATGCCTCGTTCTCCAGGATGGACGTTGCCTGTAGCGACCCAACTTTCTACCTCCAGAAAGTCGTATCACTATGAAGAAAGAAAGGGATAGAAAACAGAAAAGATAGAGAAGAAAGAAGAAACAACATCAGAATCTCAACAGTGGAACGGACAAAATATAATATATCGCATCAGATAATACATAGTATCATATGCATAAGAGTTACACAGGTAATACATCACATACTAGACAGTTATAAACACATGTCTAGTTAATACAACTCGATATAATACAGAGAAACCACACAGAGATACCAACACAGCGGAACACTATACATATCTATAACGCTGAAGCCTCCTGCTCCATTGCTCCTCCATAAACCGTCAATGCTAACCTGAATCCCTTGGCTACTCGTAAAAATTTGAGTACCCGAGAGTTTAAGAAAAACAGAAATAAACTTCGGGTCAGACATGGGTCTGGTATGAGTAACAGGTTAAAGTTGCTTAACTTTGAAAATCCTTTGAAAACAAAAGGTATCACGTAAGACTTCCCACACATAAACATGGAAAAGTTTTTACCTTACGCTAACCAAAACTTTGATAGGAAATTCAGTGATATTATAATAGGTCTAGGGTTTTCAAGTAAATAAGAAATAGCTGAAATTGTTACATTCATTAAATTCCAGCATACATAGGTATACAATCAAATCCGATGGCACTTATTGGAGATTGGATTCCATACAATGGCAGGGCTACTAGGGTACCGCCCGTCACAGTACCTGGCCTAGATCAGCGTACCGAGAACCCACCCTAAGTTCCCTGCAACACAAAGCCGGAACCATCCCTTACTGGACAGTCCCAAACAAGACAACCCCAGCAGTTGTTGCAATCAACTGCCCACACAACCGAAATAAAAAGGGACATCTAGACAGGGGTATATCTCGCTCTCCAGTGGGAGCTACCCACGAAGCCTTGCTGCACATCCTCTGTTTTAGCCATTCCCGTTTGATGAGGCTTGAGGTCACGATTACCTTTAGAGAACACATCTCTTAGAATGTTCATCGTCCACCTGACGATGTTTTGAAAGCATTCAATCCATACAAGTTCGTTCCGGGTTCGAACGAAACCGAAGGTAATATCTCGTTACACTCATTTTGGAATCATCCTCAGAGTTAACGACAATAACCCTTGCACTCTGAATCTTCATCTTCACTTGAGATTCACGACCTATCGTTAATTTGGATCGATGTGGTTTTCGGACTTCCAAATCTGGAAACCCGATCCCGGTCTCATTGAAATCCAAATCGTATCTTTTAAGGCCAAGTTGTTTTAAAGTTAAAACAATTCAATTCAATTATTATCTATATACACACAGATAGATAAATCACAATATAACAATGGATAATCAACATCATCATCATATACAGATAATCCATATCATCAACTCAAATAGAAAATCAATATTATCATACTTAAAACAAGCATCTATATCACAATAGATGATCACAATCAATCAATGAGATATCAATATCATTCATCCATAAATGATTTATCATTTACAAACTATAATTAATTTAAAATGAATTAAATTAATTACTTATATCTTTAATTAATTTAAAGTAAATTAAATTAATTACCACATCTATAAATCCTGCTTATACAACCATTAATTAAATTATAGTCAAATTAATTAATCATTCTCTCAATATTCATCTTGATTAAACACCTTTGATTAATCATTCTCTAATTACAATAAGTAATTAGTCTTTTAATTAATTCCACAAATTAATTATTCTAAATCATTCATAGTAATTAACATTTAATTACTTCATTTATTAATTAAATATAATTAATTACATGTATCCTTAATTAATTACATTAATTAATCACCTCATTATTAATTATTACTTAATTAAACAATTCAATATTACATCATTAATTATATTAATTAATGATCTCTAATTAAATTACTTCATTTAAATTAATTACATTAAGTAATTTTATCTTTAATTAAACATAATTATTAATCCCCCTTGATTAATAACAAACCAGTAATTAACTACCCTTAATTACTTATTAAATAAATTAATTATCCCATAATTAATTATCTCCATTAATTAATCCCTTGATTAATTACAAAGTAATTACCCAAATTACTTACTTACAAATCATCTTATATTAATTACATTAAGTAATTACCATCTAATTACTTTCCTAAGTAATTATACTCCATTAATTACACCAAGTAATTTCACTTATCAAATCATCAAATGATTTCTCAAAATTAATTAAACTAAATTAATTAACTTCAATTAATCATATTATCAAAATTAATTACAATAAGTAATTAATCTCTTAATTACTTTCATCAAGTAATTACACTTAACAATTTACAATAGATTATCTAAATTAATTAACCTAATTAATTATCAAAATTAATCACATTAATTAATTATTTAAATAATCCTTAGTTAATTTTCTTTATTAACTAAACCAATTCTTTAATTACTTCCTTAATTAATCTCTAATCATAAATTAATCTAAAATTATTAATTTATAAATTAAATACATAAGTCCTCCCTTAATTAGCTTATTCATTAATTCACTCCAATATTTTTAATTATCTCTAAGATAAATTATTCCTTTATTAATGACTTCATAAATATTAAAGTGTATTTAAAACATTACACTTCTAATTTTAGATTCAAATTTCATTTCGAATTTAAGATTTCAAATGATTATATATTCAAAAATCCTTTTTATACAAGAACTTTATCAAAATCCAATTGAAATATTTATTTGAAAACAAATTACTTAAAAAAACTATTTGGTTTAACTTGTTTAAACATTCAGATTTTAAAATAAAAACTGATTTTAATTTACAGTTTTGAATTCAAGGAAACTTGAATCCATAATTAACTTTCATTTAACTTCTTTGAATTAAACTTCCCTTAAACCTTGATTTTAAATTCTTGATTTAAAATCCAAATTCCTTTTAAAACCTTAGATTCAAAAATTTCATTCGAATCCATACTTAAACTTTATATTTAAACATAGTTTAAATCCCGTTTTTTTCCAAATTTGAATTAAACTTAAAAACCTGGAAACGGACAAGTACTAATGCCTGAACAACCACTGACTCGAGACAACTAGATTTTGCTTCGAGTCTTTCGTCCTCCTGCTTCGAGTCATTCACTCGAATAACTCGAGTACTCCCCTAGTTGAAATACCTCTGCACACAAATAAGTTCATCTGAACTTCAACTGCACGGTGCACGTGCACCGTGGCTCTGGCCATCTCCGGCCATCCAACAGTACTCCACCTCATCAGCGACCATCCCCAGATGACATCGCGATCACCAGAACCCATCACGCCATCTCGAATCGAAATCGAGTTAAATTTCCAAACCTGGAACACTGACACGTGACCAACCCCAAAACCTATCAACGCCACTTGCTCGATGCTCCGACCACCAGAGGCCACCAAACTCCGGCCGTAGCCTCGTCCACCTTCCCTCTATCAAACCCCAAAAGCACGTGACACTCGATCCATGAGAGGAGCCGCGGTGGATTGATTACTAACCATCACTAAAACTAGTGTTAAAAACAGAAAATACCCACCATCATCACCACAGTGATCATCCACCTCCTCCACCATTTTTCCTAGATACCTCGATCACTACTCCATCATCTAGCAGAGACCCGACCCTTCCAGTCTCGTAGATCATCAGAGAAACCCAAAATTGCCAAATCAGTGCAAACCAGAAATGCAAACTCAAATCTTTACTAAAAAATGTGATTCGAGTTTTAAAAATCAGTATTTTGATTAAGTGTTTTATTCACCTTTCTGAATCCTAGAATTAAGCATTTTGAGTTTTTTACAAAACTCAAGTTTTATACTGTTCTTAAAGTTTTCAGAGCAGATCTACCTTGTTAACTTGAATTCTAATTTTTAAAAATTTACTTTATGACCAAACAAACATATTTTGTTTAGATACTATGTCCTAATAATCAACAGATTAAGTAGAAATGATTTTTAAACTAAAACTGGGCTTGAGATTTAGAACAGAGATGTTCTACAGGCATTTACAAGCATTCATGCATCTCACATCCAAAAATACACAGAAATTTTCCCATATATATACACACATACAAACTTATTTCAGATATAAATCAAGCAACCATATTTATATTTGAGTTTTAAAAGTGTTACTCACCTGGTATTCAGAAGAACAGAGCACCATTGAAAATGAAAAAGCTTTTAAACTTTAAAACTTGGAATTGCCTTCATTTGTCTTTGATTTTAAAACTTGAGTTTCTTATCAAACTGGAATGCTTGAAAATGCTTGAACTTGCTAAGAATGTATGCAAGATGATGATGCTTGAAATCTGAAGCTTGCATTGATTACAGCACTTGCATGCTTGCATTTATCCAGGTAGAAGGAAAAATAAATTGCAGAAACAATGCAGGCTACAGATTGTTGGTGATATTTGAGCTATCCTTTGAAAATTGAGGTTACAGGCTTTTGTTTTGAAAACAGCTAGCTTGAATCTCTTTTAATCATCTTGTTTTTGTTTTGATGAAATTGTTTAAGTTGTAAAAATAGAAAAGCTTGCTGAACATATCTTTCTCTGGTTTACTATGAAATGAACAAATGAAGATAAGAGGATAGATATAGAAGAGTTTGTACGGGGGTGTTCCTGGGTTTGCATTGCTGGTACAATATTATCATCTTTGATCAGAGATTTTTTTTAAAGGAGGCTGAGTTGTTTTGAAAACAATTCGAAATGACTTTACTTGCTGCTAAGAAATGAAAGCATTTATTATTTGAGTACTTTATGTCTCCTACTAACCTTATTTTATGTATAGATATTTTTACATTTACTTTGCTTTGTTTCTTTGTTCTTGCATAACTACTTTTACAGGCTACATACCATATTTCTTTATTTTATTCTTTGCATGGGTATGTTATATCCTATTTATGCACATATACTTTTGGGTTTTAATCATAGGTTATAGATTTAACATATGTACTTTATACTTGTATATGTGTTCATAGATATTTCTTTACTTACTTTATTCTTGCCTGCAACATATATGTAGATTATAAGATTCTAGACTTATCCTATGTGCAGATATATACTTAAGAGAACAAAACAACCTTTTATTAAATTTAAATTTAAGCTCAAATCATTTAAACAATTTTAACTTTACCTTGAGTATATTTTAAAGCCAAATGGTTATTTATTTAATATTAAATTTAATTAAATCAAATCAAATTGTAATTACCAAAAATATTAAAATAAGAAAATATGTTTTTACTTGTTAAATTAAAAACAAAGCTTATCTATCTAGAATATATACAAATATATATATATATATATATATATATATTATAAATAGAAAACAATTTATCAGCTTTTAAAAGATAAATCACCCATTTAAATATTTATTAAAGAAGATTATTAAATCAATTCAAATCTTATTAACAATTATTATCAAATCAATTTAATTTTTTACACAGATTATTAAATTGATATTGCTTAAAATTTCTGGGATATCACATTCCTTCCCCCTTAAAAGAATTTCATCCCCGAAATTTAAAACAAAGGTAATTTAATAATCTAGTTAAGGATTAAATTTTTAAAACACAAGCATATATCATCAATATATGCTAACAACCATGGCAACCAATCATCCAAACAAACAAATCTAACTATCCAGACAAATACTGGTTAAAATTTTCTCGAGTTTCCCCGAGTATAAATACCGGGTTACTCGCTCTATAGAATCCAAACAAACTAGCTACCAAGCTATAGAGCTCCTACTCATCTAGATCTACAAAACTAGATAGGATATCAGACTATAGACAAGTCTGACTCAACACCCAAAACTCCCTGAACTGCTGGTTCTACAACCAAAGATAGATCTCACACATACTCTCTCCGAGATACGTGAAAACAACGAATCCCAGTTATCTAAACTGGCAATCCAAATCCTGAAGATCAACCACTGTTTGCACAAAAAATGGACAAACACCTCAAAGTTGTATGATTTAGTAGATTTTATGTTGTTCTTAGTGATTTGGGTGTTTTATGCAAATATATGAAAATCAGGGGCTAAACTGTAAAAAGACACGCAAATTTATAGTGGTTCAGCCAGAATGTGCCTACGTCCACTTTATATGTTATTTCTCTTCTCTTGTTTTGATTACAAGTACAATGCTTTGATATAAGTAAAAGAAAGTTGTTTGAAAGTTCTCTCCGTGCTTGAGCTCTCAAACTTGTCCCTCGTTGCTGTATCCCTGCCCCTCTATTTATAGAGTGAGGCTGGGGGTAGGGTCTTGGATGAATACACCTGCGGATGGGCACGGGCTGATACAATCTGGCCTGGCAAATCTTGGTTCGGCATCCCTTGGTTCGGCAATGCTTGGCAGTGGAGTCTGGACCGGCAATGCTTGGAAGTGGAGTCTGGACCGGCATTGCTTGGCTGTGAAGTCTGGACCGGCAATGCTTGGAAGTGGAGTCTGGACCGGCATTGCTTGGCAGTGGAGTCTGGACCGGCATTGCTTGGCAGTGGAGTCTGGACCGGCAATGCTTGGAAGTGGAGTCTGGACCGGCATTGCTTGGCAGTGGAGTCTGGACCGGCAATGCTTGGAAGTGGTAGGGAGTAGGCTGGTTCGGCATCGAGGAGATGAGTGGACCGGTGGGTGCTGGTTCGGTGTAGGAAATGTACCCAACAACCACTTATCCAAAATCAAATCTCCGATTCTTATCCACAAAATTCTTCGGACGATCCTCGGTCTCCTACATCCTTACTGATCAGCTCAATCTTCGCTGATACCCTTTAGAAACAATCTGAACCAAAACAATCTAACAAAATGATCTTTCCAAGATCAACCAAAACTCAGAACTCCTCTCTACCCCAAGATCAAAATACAGATCTCACTTCTCACATCCGGAAGAGATAAAACTGATGCACTCCAATCTGGTCTTAAGATCCTAAAAAATTTCCTGTAGAAACTCTCTAATCCAAAACACTGCAATATCCAATAGCTTCCATACTAAAACAGCTGCCACCATGCTTCCACTGCGTTACTCTGATCTGAAACAGATGAGAATGCTGATGACTAACACAAGCAAAAACTGGACAACACATTCCAAAAATATGGTTCAACAAATCCAAAAATAAAACTCAGAAGTTCCTCCAAAACCTGAGCTGCTTCACTAAAATCTTCCTCCAACAACCATCCTATTACTAAGCTGAACCATCGGTACCACTTCTGGAATCCAGTCGATACCAAACTCAATCTCCAGATGCTAACAAAACTCTGACTTCCCGAAGACATCCAGAAAAATCTCTGACAACCCAAGAGAACACTCAGCTATCGCAAATCACTTTTGCGATCAACCCAGCCTAATTCCAAAGAAAAACTGCTCTCTCTTTACCAATCAGAACAGCTTACACTTAACTAGCCAATCCAACGAAGAAACGGAACCACTCTGCTGCTTCTGAACTCCACTGCTGAGCTAGGAAGCTTCCTTGCCAACACACAGAACACTCCGAGCTGCACTGCTGACACTAATGCTAAGGAATTCCTAATCCAAAGCTCTTCGAGAAACTCGGACCTCAAACCCAACAGAAACACCCTGCTGAACACAACCACAACACCGAAGTAGACACACTCCGTTAACTTGTTCCAAAGAAATATCTTCGGAAACATCCATAGTCATTGCATCTCATCACACAGCTACTACATCCTGAGGTATCAAAATACCATAACTTGCTTTTGCCCAACCGACAGATCCAAACTCCAGCTCATCCAAACTCTCGAATATCCACTCACACGAGCGCAATCATCTTACACTTAAATGCTGGACTTCAAACCTTAACAGGTTTCCTTCAAAGATCGATGAAATCCTTACACCTTCCAGCGCTCACTCGAGACGGTATTAGGTCTACAGTCTCGACAGATACACTTCCAACCTCAAACATTCAAACTCCAACCATCGGTAGTTGTGTTACACACACCCCTACCCTATCTACCTTTATAACTTATGTTGGAAAACCCGAGCAGGTAACCCAACAAATAGGTAGAAATAAATATATATAAAAATTACAAGTACGCTCTCTCAAAAAGGACACCACTCCAAAGCTTAGGTATTCGCTCAACCTATGCTCTGATACCAACTGTAGCGACCCAACTTTCTACCTCCAGAAAGTCGTATCACTATGAAGAAAGAAAGGGATAAAAAATAGAAAAGATAGAGAAGAAAGAAGAAACAACATCAGAATCCCAACAGCGGAACGGACAAAATATAATATATCACATCAGATAATACATAGTATCAAATACATCAGAGTTACACAGGTAATACATCACATACTAGACAGTTATAAACACATGTCTAGTTAATACAACTCGATATAATACAGAGAAACCACACAGAGATACCAACACAGCGGAACACTATACATATCTATAATGCTGAAGCCTCCTGCTCCATTGCTCCTCCATAAACCGTCAATGCTAACCTGAATCCCTTGGCTACTCGTAAAAATTTGAGTACCCGAGAGTTTAAGAAAAACAGAAATAAACTCCGGGTCAGACATGGGTCTGGTATGAGTAACAGGTTAAAGTTGCTTAACTTTGAAAATCCTTTAAAAACAAAAGGTATCACGTAAGACTTCTCACACATAAACATGGAAAAGTTTTTACCTTGCGCTAACCAAAACTTTGATAGGAAATTCAATGATATTATAATAGGTCTAGGATTTTCAAGTAAATAAGAAATAGCTGAAATTGTTACATTCATTAAATTCCAGCATACATAGGTATACAATCAAATCCGATGGCACTTATTGGAGATTGGATTCCATACAATGGCAGGGCTACTAGGGTACCGCCCGTCACAGTACCTGGCCTAGATCAGCGTACCGAGAACCCACCCTAAGTTCCCTGCAACACAAAACCGGAACCATCCCTTACTGGACAGTCCCAAACAAGACAACCCCAGCAGTTGTTGCAATCAACTGCCCACACAACCGAATTAAAAAGGGACATCTAGACAGGGGTATATCTCGCTCTCCAGTGGAAGCTACCCATGAAGCCTTGCTGCACCTCCCCTGTTTTAGCCATTCCCGGTTGATGAGGCTTAAGGTCACGATTACCTTTAGAGAACACATCTTTTAGAATGCTCATCGTCCACCTGACGATGTTTTGAAAGTATTCAATCCATACAAGTTCGTTCCGGGTTCGAACGAAACCGAAGGCATTATCTCGTTACACTCATTTTGGAATCATCCTCAGAGTTAATGACAATAACCCTTGCACTCTGAATCTTCATCTTCACTTGAGATTCACGACCTATCGTTAATTTGGATCGATGTGTTTTTCGGACTTCCAAATCTGGAAACCCGATCCCGGTCTCATCGAAATCTAAATCGTATCTTTTAAGGCCAAATTGTTTTAAAGTTAAAACAATTCAATTCAATTATTATCTATATACACACAGATAGATAAATCACAATATAACAATGGATAATCAACATCATCATCATATACAGATAATCCATATCATCAACTCAAACAGAAAATCAATATTATCATACTTAAAACAAGCATCTATATCACAATAGTTGATCACAATCAATCAATGGGATATCAATATCATTCATCCATAAGCAATGATTTATCATTTACAAACTATAATTAATTTAAAATGAATTAAATTAATTACTTCTATCTTTAATTAATTTAAAGTAAATTAAATTAATTACTACATCTATAAATCCTGCTTATACAACCATTAATTAAATTATAATCAAATTAATTAATCATTCTCTCAATATTCATCTTGATTAAACACCTTTGATTAATCATTCTCTAATTACAATAAGTAATTAGTCTTTTAATTAATTCCACAAATTAATTATTCTAAATCATTCATAGTAATTAACATTTAATTACTTCATTTATTAATTAAATATAATTAATTACATGTATCCTTAATTAATTACATTAATTAATCACCTCATTATTAATTATTCCTTAATTAAACAATTCAATATTACATCATTAATTATATTAATTAATGATCTCTAATTAAATTACTTCATTTAAATTAATTACATTAAGTAATTTTATCTTTAATTAAACACAATTATTAATCCCCCTTGATTAATAACAAACCAGTAATTAACTATCCTTAATTACTTATTAAATAAATCAATTATCCCATAATTAATTATCTCCATTAATTAATCCCTTGATTAATTACAAAGTAATTACCCAAATTACTTACTTACAAATCATCTTATATTAATTACATTAAGTAATTACCATCTAATTACTTTCCTAAGTAATTATACTCCATTAATTACACCAAGTAATTTCACTTATCAAATCATCAAATGATTTCTCAAAATTAATTAAACTAAATTAATTAACTTCAATTAATCATATTATCAAAATTAATTACAATAGGTAATTAATCTCTTAATTACTTTCATCAAGTAATTACACTTAACAATTTACAATAGATTATCTAAATTAATTAACCTAATTAATTATCAAAATTAATCACATTAATTAATTATTTAAATAATCCTTATTTAATTTTCTTCATTAACTAAACCAATTCTTTAATTACTTCCTTAATTAATCTCTAATCATAAATTAATCTAAAATTATTAATTTATAAATTAAATACATAAGTCCTCCCTTAATTAGCTTATTCATTAATTCACTCCAATATTTTTAATTATCTCTAAGATAAATTATTCCTTTATTAATGACTTCATAAATATTAAAGTGTATTTAAAACATTACACTTCTAATTTTAGATTCAAATTTCATTTTGAATTTAAGATTTCAAATGATTATATATTCAAAAATCCTTTTTATACAAGAACTTTATCAAAATCCAATTGAAATATTTATTTGAAAACAAATTACTTAAAAAAACTATTTGGTTTAACTTGTTTAAACATTCAGATTTTAAAATAAAAACTGATTTTAATTTACAGTTTTGAATTCAAGGAAACTTGAATCCATAATTAACTTTGATTTAACTTCTTTGATTTAAACTTCCCTTAAACCTTGATTTTAAATTCTTGATTTAAAATCCAAATTCATTTTAAAACCTTAGATTCAAAAATTTCATTCGAATCCATACTTAAACTTTATATTTAAACATAGTTTAAATCCTATGTTTTTCCAAATTTGAATTAAACTTAAAAACCTGGAAACAGACAAGTACTAATGCCTGAACAACCACTGACTCGAGACAACTAGATTTTGCTTCGAGTCCTTCGTCCTCCTGCTTCGAGTCATTCACTCGAATAACTCGAGTACTCCCCGAGTTGAAATACCTCTGCACACAAATAAGTTCATCTGAACTTCAACTGCACGGTGCACGTGCACCGTGGCTCTGGCCATCTCCGGCCATCCAACAGTACTCCACCTCATCAGCGACCATCCCCAGATGACATCGCGATCACCAGAACCCATCACGCCATCTCGAATCGAAATCGAGTTAAATTTCCAAACCTGAAACACTGACACGCGACCAACCCCAAAACCTGTCAACGCCACTTGCTCGATGCTACGACCACCAGAGGCCACCAAACTCCGGCCGTAGCCTCGTCCACCTTCCCTCTATCAAACCCCAGAAGCACGTGACACTCGATCCATGAGAGGAGCCGCGATGGATTGATTACTAACCATCACTAAAACTAGGGTTAAAAACAGAAAATACCCACCATCATCACCACAGTGATCATCCACCTCCTCCACCATTTTTCCTAGATACCTCGGTCACTACTCCATCATCTAGCAGAGACCCGACCCTTCCAGTCTCGTAGATCATCAGAGAAACCCAAAATTGCCAAATCAGTGCAAACCAGAAATGCAAACTCAAATCTTTACTAAAAAATGTGATTCGAGTTTTAAAAATCAGTATTTTGATTAAGTGTTTTATTCACCTTTCTGAATCCTAGAATTAAGCATTTTGAGTTTTTTACAAAACTCAAGTTTTATACTGTTCTTAAAGTTTTCAGAGCAGATCTACCTTGTTAACTTGAATTCTAATTTTTAAAAATTTACTTTATGACCAAACAAACATATTTTGTTTAGATACTATGTCCTAATAATCAACAGATTAAGTAGAAATGATTTTTAAACTAAAACTGGGCTTGAGATTTAGAACAGAGATGTTCTACAGGCATTTACAAGCATTCATGCATCTCACATCCAAAAATACACAGAAATTTTCCCATATATACACACACATACAAACTTATTTCAGATATAAATCAAGCAACCATATTTATATTTGAGTTTTAAAAGTGTTACTCACCTGGTATTCAGAAGAACAGAGCACCATTGAAAATGAAAAAGCTTTTAAACTTTAAAACTTGGAATTGCCTTCATTTGTCTTTGATTTTAAAACTTGAGTTTCTTATCAAACTGGAATGCTTGAAAATGCTTGAACTTGCTAAGAATGTATGCAAGATGATGATGCTTGAAATCTGAAGCTTGCATTGATTACAGCACTTGCATGCTTGCATTTATCCAGGTAGAAGGAAAAATAAATTGCAGAAACAATGCAGGCTACAGATTGTTGGTGATATTTGAGCTATCCTTTGAAAATTGAGGTTACAGGCTTTTGTTTTGAAAACAGCTAGCTTGAATCTCTTTTAATCATCTTGTTTTTGTTTTGATGAAATTGTTTAAGTTGTAAAAATAGAAAAGCTTGCTGAACATATCTTTCTCTGGTTTACTATGAAATGAACAAATGAAGATAAGAGGATAGATATAGAAGAGTTTGTACGGGGGTGTTCCTGGGTTTGCATTGCTGGTACAATATTATCATCTTTGATCAGAGATTTTTTTTTAAAGGAGGCTGAGTTGTTTTGAAAACAATTCGAAATGACTTTACTTGCTGCTAAGAAATGAAAGCATTTATTATTTGAGTACTTTATGTCTCCTACTAACCTTATTTTATGTATAGATATTTTTACATTTACTTTGCTTTGTTTCTTTGTTCTTGCATAACTACTTTTACAGGCTACATACCATATTTCTTTATTTTATTCTTTGCATGGGTATGTTATATCCTATTTATGCACATATACTTTTGGGTTTTAATCATAGGTTATAGATTTAACATATGTACTTTATACTTGTATATGTGTTCATAGATATTTCTTTACTTACTTTATTCTTGCCTGCAACATATATGTAGATTATAAGATTCTAGACTTATCCTATGTGCAGATATATACTTAAGAGAACAAAACAACCTTTTATTAAATTTAAATTTAAGCTCAAATCATTTAAACAATTTTAACTTTACCTTGAGTATATTTTAAAGCCAAATGGTTATTTATTTAATATTAAATTTAATTAAATCAAATCAAATTGTAATTACCAAAAATATTAAAATAAGAAAATATGTTTTTACTTGTTAAATTAAAAACAAAGCTTATCTATCTAGAATATATACAAATATATATATATATATTATAAATAGAAAACAATTTATCAGCTTTTAAAAGATAAATCACCCATTTAAATATTTATTAAAGAAGATTATTAAATCATTTCAAATTTTATTAACAATTATTATCAAATCAATTTAATTTTTTACACAGATTATTAAATTGATATTGCTTAAAATTTCCGGAATATCACATTGCCTACTCTGGATTTTCCTCTTTGGATTTTGCTGGGTTTGGTCCTCGTCATCTTCATCATTTTGAGGTATGTCCGGGTCTTCAGGTTGTGTCGATTCATTCATGTTTATGCCTTCATCATTATCACTTGAGGCTTGAGGGTGTGCATGGGCGTTCTCCAGTTAAAATGGCCAAGCTTTTAAGCTCTGTTTCTACCTGCATTGTCATTTTGATTCAAAACCATATCCGGCTCTTCATCTTCAACGTGCATGCTTTTGTCCTATTCTGCTGAAGGATATGCACAGCTATTATCATTTACTATGTAGGGCCACTTGTTACCATTTTTTCTTAACAGTTATAAATTTGGGCTGTAATTGAGTGGACTGAGCACTCTTATATTTCATTGTTGTTGCATTTGAATTATGTTCTATATTTAAAGACTTGTCATCAACTGTCTGCACATGTGTTACATCCGTTGCTTGTTGAACTATGTTAGTATTATGAGTATAATCCATGTTTGTTTCAGTATCAACCTGCATGCTATTTGTGTCGTTCATTTCACAACTGGAATTCCTTGGGACCCATGTTTTTTGAGCATAGAATTTTGTTTCCACGTGACCATAACAGTGACAATTATTGCACTTAGCTGGTCTCCATTCATAAGCAGCTTTTTGCCACTTGATACTGTCGTCTATCTTTGGAATAGGAATTTAATTTGGGAACGAAAAGTTGGCATCGATTTCTATTAGAACACAAGCAAACGAGATGCGAATCATACACTGGGTGATCTGGTCTAGTTTTATGTGTTTGCCTAGCAACGATGGAATTCTGCCTATGGCCAGTCCAATAATCAATATCTAGCCTTGGTATTCGGACATGAATAGAAATCGATTGGAGGAATTCTCTCAATAGTAGCATCCCAGTCTTCCACTTTTTCATGGTAACCTGTCTTTTACTGTAGAAATACGGTCCATTGGCCAAAATTTTGTCACTGTCCCCGCTTATCAAATTTAACCAGATGGATAATGCTGTCTCTAGCGAAGATTTAGAAGTTGCCACTCAGTTTTCAAACAATATTTATGTATGCTTTGAAATAATGGTAATAGGTTTAGGATCCATCACATAGAAGGCAATAGCGTTTTTTCAATTCTCTCCGGCATCGCCTGCTATTTGCTTGTTCATTTTGGCACATTTTAGCTTCTTAAATTCGGTTGGCGGATAACTATGAAATAGGCGTATAACAGCAAATTTCTAGCTCGACGATTATTTGGTTCCAAGCTTTCGAGGTTTTTACCTCGTTCAAACTACGTGT
Organism: Allium fistulosum; assembly: GCA_030737815.1. Lineage (NCBI taxonomy): Eukaryota > Viridiplantae > Streptophyta > Magnoliopsida > Asparagales > Amaryllidaceae > Allium > Allium fistulosum. The sequence continues at coordinate 1,535,908,336 of CM060902.1, forward strand.
TAAGAGCCACATTGCCATCATTTTTCTGCAAATCTGGAAAGTCGCTAGCGTTTCCCATGTCAAAACCCTGGCCGTGAAAAGGAGGTTTTGTAACGCCTTGGGATGTCATAGAATGTTGTCGCCTTGCCTTTCTCGAGATGACCTGCACGAAGCTCTCGTCAGGCGGCCTATCTGATTGGGAACTCGAGCATGTGTCACCTACGAAAGTGGTGATTTGGTCACGGGTTGGGGTTAGGGATGGAACCCTAGCCGCCATATTTCACATGTTTCTTTTTAATTGTTATACTTGAAGTATAATACAAAACGAAGGGTTTTGATGACTGAGTTGAACTGAATTTGACACTGTAGTGACTATAGAGATTGATAGAGGTCAATAGGGACTAAAATGATGGTAATACAAAGATTGGAGTAAAAAAATCAATTAAATTGAAACAAACGCACACACACATAAGGTTTTGCAATGTGAATGAATATGTAACATAAGGTGATGTAAAATGAATATATATCCATGTGGTAACATATAATAGTGAAGTATAGGAAATTAAATTAGGAAACAAGAAGAAATTATGAAATCAGAAATGAAAATAAACAAAAACCGACGATTGTTTACTTTCGAAATACACTACTACCAGTCGATCACTTGAATCTATAATGGTCGACCGCTGGTCGCATTCTGTGCCAGTATAAAGCTGGACCCAAGAATGGCCATCTAAATGGGCAATCGAGTTCGTATGTTTTCTTCAGACTATTTTAGAGAAAACTAGCCTAGTAGAACCTGATATGATGAGATGTGTGTGGTATTGTATGTACGGATGCTCGTATATGTATTTGATGATCGCATTAAATAACAACTCGACGTTAGTTGCTAATATAGTGTTACCGTGGCATCACGAATCACACATTCTAATATGCGGATTATGAGAGAGTAGAGACATCTATATGCATGCTTATCCAACCTTGGGTAGATGTAACTGTGACTATGCCCATGGGTTGAACGAATAGTGAGCGTATGATGTTGTTTACTGTGGCATTATCATATATTATGCACTTGAGAGCAATTCGACCTTACTAAGTAGTCGACCATGTACACACACACACACACACACATATATATATATATATATATAATTTAGTTTGAATCTTTGGATGCATGTGGAATAGGTTAATATATGTATACATATGTATTAGACAATAACAATGTTATACAGGTACTTCTATAGTATATATGAAGCAGATTTGTTATACTTGCTTAAACGTATGTCTGACCTCTTTCTATATGTTTCTTTGTATATGTCATCGCTGACAAAGTGTGGATTTATGTTCGTGCAAGTGACATTGCAATTTATTGGATTTGAGTGATATTGCAAGAAGGCGGTTGGTTTCCTGTCATTTGTAGAGAGAAGAAAAGAAGTAGTGAGAGACTGTTACTTTGAAAGTCAACAATGAGGACATTACATTAGCATATTTCAAGAGGAAGTGTGAGACTAAGTTTTCTCATGGGTAGAGAATGGACTTTTGTTGGAGATGTTTATTCATTTGAAGTGATGAGAGTTATCCGTTGGAGAATATTTGAACCGATTTAAATAGCTTGTGAGGTTAGGGTTCAGTTTTATTAATACCCAAGATAAGGAGGCGATGAAGTTTGCAAAAGGGTTTAATTTCCCACTTAAGGAGTTGGCACTCAATCAAATTCCCTATGGTGCTACGTTTGAAGGTTTAGTTGAAGAAGTTTTTAGAATACTATCGATAGGGAAATGGTTAAGAATCAGTCCAAGAAGGAGGTCAATCAACAACATGTGAAGCGTAAAGGGAATGGACCTTAAGGTGGACAAGATTGGAAGAAAACGATCATTTGTAGGCAATGTCATGTGAAGGTCCATTAAACAAGGGACTGTAGGGGGAATATTTCGTAGATTAAGTGTTATAATTGTAATCATTTCGACCATATGAAGAGCGAGCGCCCGACTTTGCCGAAGGAAGGACAAGTTGTTAAAACTTATGCATTAGATGTTATTCCAAGTGCTATTGAGTTGTCACCTGCTCAGAAGAAGGGAAAGTAGATCATGATGAAAGTTGTGTTGTTGTCATCTGATTCTCATATCCGTACTTTATTTGATATGGGTGCATCTCATTCATTTCATTTTAAGTTCATTGGTTTATAGTTTAGATCTCTCATGGTACATGAATCTATTATGGTGTCGAATCTTGTTGGGGGATCGATCCATCTTTCTATAATTAGTCATACATGGTGGAAATTTCCTTTGTGAAGCGTACATACCTAGTTTTTCGGGGTATGGATTGATTTTGGGAGCAGACTGGATTGCTCATTGTAGGGTGATATTGGATTATAATAGCAAGGTAATTCAGATGAGAAGTGGTGGAAGGTGTGACCTTGTTGTTTGTTATGAACTCAATATCTTTATGGTAAAGAGGTATTTGCATTCTCTCAACCTATAATAGGGCCAGTTATTATCTATTCGCATAGCATAAGAGTTTTTAAATGTCTTTATCGAAGTTTCTGGTCTTCCTCGCCGAAGAGAGTTTAGAATTGATATTTTGTGCATGCTTTCCTTTTGTCAGTTATTAATCTTTATTAAACTTCACCTTAGGTATCAATATTTGTGCATGCTTTCTTTTTGTCATCACTATATCATTAAGATAACTAGAGTTTAGTCAATTATCAAAAACTTGAATAATATTTGTTGTCAATTCATAATTCCGCTTTAAACCCCTTGGTTCAGTCCGATAACATTTATCGATTGATTAATTGACGTTTACCAGAGATTTTAACTTTAGGTTGCCTGCCAATTATGATGATACTAACCTTCTACAATAAAAGAGACGAATGCTCTCTTGAGTAGTGCTTCGCTTAATGTAGTTTAACATATACCCAATTATGGTCGTAACATGATTGTGATATCATATGATTGGCCATAATCGAAGTAAGGTCTAGATATTTAAGATTAATAGTACTCTCAAGTATAAATACTACTACACATCGTTACATAAAATCTTCTATATTGACTTGGTTGTTTTAACCTATAGAAGACTAACATTTTGTCACTCTGTAACTATTCCATACAACCACAAGTACACAATCCCTTAATATCCATAACGATTATAAGTAATTCACTTAACACCCAATGAATCGATAAATAATTAATTATGAGAATAAAGATTTAAATGATTTAATTACGGTATTAAATAATAAAATGTATGAACTAAGCAAGGTAAATATTTGAGGGATATTTATTTACTTACTATCGCTTAAACTAAATGGAATTAAATAGGAAGAGATATAAGGGATGATGGCCCAATATGAGACCATGTAAATAATATATCTCTCAACTCAAGCATTACTACTTATTCAAAAGAGTAAAATTATAAGCTTAAAAGCTCTTCAATGGTTGCTACCTAAGAGAGAAGAAGAGGAAGGAAAAGATAAAAAGCTAAGGAAACTTAAGGATAGGGTTGTAAATTTTGTATGACTATCTGATATCCGCACAAAGTCGAGACTGAAAAACGTCCATGCATGTCCATTCGGTTTTCATTTAGGACCCAAATTAGGATAAGAAAAATATACGAAATTATGTTCGTCCAAGTTGTTCAATTAATTTTCTATTCTTCGTCTGTTGTCCGGTCATTCGAAAGGCGTCTAAGCTGAAATCTCATCCAGTATGTGTCCTTCCATGTCCGTTTGAAATTCTTATAGGATAGAAATTGAACACACCGCCTCTGATCCTGTCTGACCAATTTACACCCCTACTTAGGATGATTCAAGATCAAACTGATAAAGAGATTTAGGTGAATAATACCATACCCATTTTTTTGTTTCATATATGTTGAGCATGGCTATGATTGATACGATGATTTATATACCTGTAAATAGTTATAAATGATAAGGAAAATGGTTTTTAAGGAATGTTTTATGATGAAATGATTTGAGGACGATCGGCTATAATCCCCCGCTCTATTGATTTCTAAAAAATGTGGATATTTAATATGAAGATCCAAGTAAATCTCAAAAGATGAGTTCTAATTTTTAGAATTATTCTACACATAAATAATACACTATGGATTTTTAAAGGAACCGTGGATGTGAGAAAATAAGAGAATGTTGTTAAAATAGAAAAGCCATGGTAAAATGCTCTAGAAAATTATTCATTAATTTTCCATAATTTTATAAATGGTTCCTTAATTTAAGTTATACCATGCTGAAATATAAAACATGGTTGTCGAAAGCTTAACTTTATATTTGAAAGTAGAAAGTTGGAGTACCAAGACTAATAAAACGTATATATTAGGGGGACAAAATCCTATAAAAGTACATAAAAATGATTATAAAGGATACCGACACTAACTAAGAGTGGAGGTGGTATGAATTTGGAGGCAACAAGTATCAATGTAGTGGCAAGCATGTATAGATGATCAGGCTTTGCTGCCAGTATCAGAGCTGAGATGGCAAGGCAAGTACCGAAAAGGTTATGCTGAAGGTATATTACTAGAAGCTTAAAATGTACTATGAAAGACTTAAAATGTACTTAAAAGGTCCTTAGTTTAAATAACTAATAATATATGAAAGAGAGGGCAGAAGGTGATTACCCGAAGGCCAAGGCAAGTTCTATATGCAAGGATAAGGGGGATTGTCAGAAGATGAAAGGATGTACTGAGACATAATGTGGAGACAATGTGTGACGATGTTAAAAGCAGCTTTCCCATTATAGACTCTAGGGTAGTAGTAGTTTCTGAGACCTGAAGCCACATACGAACATCTAATATACGGAGCAACTACTAGTGCTGAACTAATATATGATGCATTACCTTCACCTGCCATTCTACCCAACACCTTCTATGCAACATCAAACCTGAAAGCTTTTATACTAGTTATAGAGGGGTGATCAATCTCTCATAGTGGAAAAACCTAATTATAGGATCGTGCTATGGTGTGGTAAAACAAACAGATTGATCAATTCTCCAATCAGATCACAGCTTTCCAAAAGCAATAGTAAATAACTATAAAAGAGAAAAGATGACACAAGAGATTTATAGTGGTTCCACTATTGTCGTGATAGTGTACATTCACTTTGGGAAGATGAGATTTATTATTTTCAATAAATAAGAGAGATTACACGAGATTAAAAAAGAATAATAAAAATCTCTAATTCGATTAATTACGGTTACAATTTGTTTTTATTGACTAGTATTATTTCTTTCTCAGTTGTGTAAATAATGAACTTCATGAGTCTACCCCTTTATATATTGTCTTCTCCAATTCCTGAGAGTCGTTGGATGCGAGTGGAGGTATATAAAGTTTTAAATAAGGTATGGTTGTGATTAAGAAAAGTTTCCATAAAGTTCAAATTTGCAAATTAAAAATGTTTTCATGTATTTCAAATTACAAATTAGGATAGTTTTCATATATTCCAAATTGAAAATTATGAAAGTTTCCATGTATTCCAAATTGAAAATTAGGAAAGTTTCCATATTTTTTAATCTCACAAAAAAAAATTCAACACCATCTTTTTGAACATTCATACCTTGAGGGGCTTGCCTTGAAATTCGAATTGTTGCTTCATTTTCTCCATGAGTATTCGCTGAGTTGCTGCCATTATTTGGGTGTGAGATCCACCACTACTGTTATGCTCTGCAACTCTACCTTCCTTGAATGTTATGAGATCAAGCCTGAGATTTAAACTCTCGATGAAAGCACCAAAAAATGTTAGCAAAAAATGGTCTAAAACACTCGTGGAAGCCGTGGAGAACCGATGATTCAGAATTCTCACTGAATTTTTTTTTATGTTTGAGGATTTAGTTTTTGATTATCGTGTTTATAAGTTAGGCTTGTATAATCTCGATCTGGATCAAGCATAATGTAAAAAAAATGAAAGAGGAAAGCAAACAAATGACACATGGATCTTTACAGTGGTTCGGTGTTGCCTACGTTCACGTTAATATGATTCTATTATGTATTTCTACTAATTTCCAAAGAGATTAACGATCAATAACTCGAATCTACTATAGATCTGAGTTTGAAAACTAGCAATCTCTCCTTAGTAAATATAGTTTGATCATCTTTGATATCGTTGCTTTGTATTTATAGGCGTAGAGTGATGTGTTAGGGCACTGAATTCGACCTCCTCAATCCAAAAAGTCAATTAGAAAAATATCTACGTTAGATACATGAGTATAAGCTAGAGAATAGAACCAAATTGACTCACCCCATCAAAAATATCCTTTCAATCGATACTGATTGCCTATCGGTCGATACCGATAGATATACAGTGAGATTTTCTACTTTGCTCCAATTTGTAGTGTTTTATCTATCGATCCATTTCAAATCATGATCTAAGGCCAAAATTCATCAACTATTCAATGAGAGTTGATGAATTATCGATCGATACCGATTTGTACCATTAATCGATGTCGATCCATGGTAATTAGTTATTTCCTTAACTTTTTCCTTTGTACAATCATGCACTCGACCATCTAAGAGCTTTGCATCCATTTCTTCATCTCTAAAGTCCAATATCATAGAATAATCATATGTGAAAAATCTGGATAATAACACCATTTGATAGATGATGCAGATGGATTGAGTGAAACGGTGAATTGTAAATTCAAATAATAATAGAACAAACCATATTTTACTGTATAATAAGAATTGTAGTTGATGTAAGGAAATCATCATAAGAATTGTAGTGTTTAAAAAAATCATCATAACAATTATGTACTCATGAAAAGGGTTAGCAATATAAGTCTAACCGGGGATCGCGATGACCGGAATAAAGGATGGATAAAACGAGGAAAAACAAAAAAGGATGGATAAAAGAGATAAAAAGAGCATTGATGTAATATAAATCATTTTGTCCTTGAAATGCATTCAATAATGTCCTTCTAACTAGACTAGAAGATGAAGCCTCCAATCCAAAATACCACCTTTTTTTGTGTGTAAGAAGGTTTTTATATAAGGAATGATGTTTATGATTAAACGTAGTTTCAAATTGTAATTAGAAGAGAATTTGAAAACATGAAAATAATGGAACGGGCCTTTGAACAACAAAATGATTTATCAATAATATAATTATTGCATAGCATATCAAATGAGTGTGTAATGATAAAGATGGTGCTATGAAGAGTTGACAAGTCTGCTATAGTTTTTAACGAGAAGGCATCCCACATCATTTTAATTTTATAAACAATTAAACTTTTAAAATGTCTGGCCGTAGCCAACAACTCTCTAGTTCAGTTCATGAATTTAAACAAAAAAAACTAAACAAAACTACTCTTAGAACCAACACACTATAACCTCTTCTTAACAAAATATATATTAAACAAATAAAAACAATACCTTTCAAAATATGATTTTTTTTAACCAGTAAGTTGTTCTTCAGAACTGATAACAAGAGGTCTTTTTTTAACAAAGAAATTTTTTTTTTCAACTTATGTTCAAATGGAGACACGATGGAAAAAAAATTCAACAATTTCTATTGAAAAGTTAAATTTGAAAAATTCTTCATAATCCATTTTCAAAATGCACCATGAAAGAGCGTTGATTCAGCGCCAGCGTAGCAGAAACAAATCTACATCCGTAATAAGCTTCCAAATAGTCTAAATTTGTTATGTAAAATGGACTAAACTGGCAAGCTTTCCTTAAAAGTAATGCAACGAAGTTTACAATAGCTTTCTAAAAGAAGTAATTCAAACCACCATAAAATGACTAAACAAAATCCTTTTATCGGCTAGTCCTCTAATCTACTTCAATGGCCACAATGAGAACATATGGTTAGATAAGTGAACAAAACAAACTACTTATAGGTGTTTGGTGGTTTGTTCGGAGACCATTTTCGAAGTGAACAAACCACTGTTGCAATAATCTACCGTTATTAATTAACATGGAATAACAAGAAAATTGAATATTCTATAAAAGCCACCCAAGACAATTAAATCAACTGAGAACATATATGTCAAAAGTAATTAAAGAAAAATTTCATGGTGTAGGATTCAACATATCATTACATGATACATACAAATAGCGCATTCTATCCTTTGTACACCTACGAATGCATGCATACGCTACCTCGGCACAAGTCGAGGAATTTCACAGTAATTCTGCGATGATGTATCAGCAGTGATCTTTCTTTCTATGGAAATATAACGATTCGAGCCACCGAAGCTTTCGATTGATCTCATGTATTCAGATGCATTGTTCTCTATTATTAAGGCGTCTTCAAGCTCTCGAACGATGTCTACCATGTTTGGTCTGTAGGTAGAGAATTGTTCGATGCATGCTAACGCTGCTTCTACTGCTCTCCACATTGCTTCTGAGTGGTACGCGCCTTTTATGTTTGGGTCCACGATTTCTTCTATTTTCGATTCTCTTATGTATGGCTTTGCCTATATTAATCATTATAGCATAAATCAAATACATCTATATCTACATATCTATGCTAATAAAGAGATATTTTGTAAACTTACATATGTACCGGTCTGTATATACAGTAAATACCTTCAAATGGTGAACCTTTTTTAACTTTAATACATCCATACCATTGCATTTTGAACATAATGGGTTAAATCTCATGAACTCATTAGCTATTACTGACTAATCATTCTCACATAACTAATATAAAAAGAGAGAAAGTAACCATTGAATTTAAGTCACTGAATTTACAATTAAACGACTAGATTTGATAGGTGATCTTCTTCCATAATTTTTACTGCAAAGTAGGTGATTCGATTTTGTATCTAAACTGCCCATCCAATGATGGTTAAAGTAAAATAGTAACAGTTGAGTTGTTACAGTTAACTGCTATTTTACCAAGAACAAAGTTCATGAAAAATTACCCATTCGACTAAGCTCCACTCTTCACGGGGTCTGTGTATATTAAGAGGCTCTCTACCAGTTATAATTTCTAGAAGCACAACCCCAAAGCTAAATACATCACTTTTTGCTGAGAGCTGCTGAGTTGAGTAGTACCTGGAATCAAACGGAGTTTCACTTCAAATGTGTACTTGCACTTGCAAATGTTGTAACATTTTCAGCTGTACTCAAATACATTTTATGGCAAAAACAATAATACGTTCCTCTGTTCTTTACATTTCGATTTTAGTATTATTTGTGGAAGTTGAAACAGTCTAGAATAAGGTTAAGCTGCTAACCGCAGGGGATTTTTTTTCCCCCTTTATTATGCAGTAAAACTGAATACAAGAATTCGGGTGTTATGCTTTCATTCAAGATATTATACTGAAAAATGAAAGAAAGAAAAAAAAATCACTTTTGAACATTTGGTTTCAACCAATTTAACGTTAAGCTCCTGTGAATTTTACATAAACATCTTTTTCATTTTGTTTTCATAAGACTAATAGTTGATATATTAGAGATAAGTTGTAGATATATTCGATGAAAAAAATAAAAGACGAACCGTGGTTTCATTAATTTCCAATTTAACTCTCAAGTTTAATAGAAGTGATAAGTAATATTTATTTGCATGATTGCATGTTAACTTAAAGTCTCTAGTAATCAAATAATCAACTTAAAACAGCACTTGCAATCATTGCGAAAATTTTAAAAGCAGTTGAGTACATTATAAGAGGAAAAAAAATTCCATTTTGATTTTAGTACAGTTTATAGAAATTAAAATAGTCGAGAATAAGATTAAACTGAAAACTTAAAACACGTCATTATATTTATATTACAGGTATTTAATGCAAGTTTTAGTGGTATTATGCGGTAAAACTGAATACATAAATTCGGTGTTACACTGACTCATGATATTGTGTCAAAGAAAGATATTTATTTTTTATTCACTTTTCAGTTATACTTGCCTACCATTTTAGCATATATATGCTCCTAAACGTTCTACCTCAACATCTTTCTCATTTTGTTTTCACAAGACTAATGGATGATAAATTATGAACAGTGACATAAGCTGCAATGACATTCTAAGAAAATAGTAAGGATGAACTATAGCATTATCAGTTATCAAGTTCTTTAATTCAATTAAAGTCGTACAATAATGGAATGTATGGTGATCAAATAATCAACTTACTCAGGGTCTAAGTATCCAGCTGTTCCTCTTACTTCCAAGGAAACAGCGCTATCTCCTTCTTGAGGAGCATACTTTGAAAAACCAAAATCAGCTACTTTGCCTGACATGGACTGATCTAAAAGAATGTTGCTCGACTTCACATCTCTGTGTATTATGCACCTTCCACCAAAAGAGTGCAGGTATGCCAAGCCTGTATCAATGTTTCTACATTGCTTATCAATGTGGATAGAAGATAAAACTTAGCATGTTAGATTAGTCTAAGAATAATGCTAACCTTTAGCAGCATCCAGTGCTATAGATAATCGAGTTGGCCAATCCAGTACTTTCCTTTTCGATGCTTCTCCTGCTCATCAGATTTAATAGTGTAAAAAGAATTGAGAAGTTGAGTTTACCAAACTTTTTTTTGGTTGTGTATTTGAGGATAAAATTCTGAATGCTGAATACCCATTTAGTTAAATGTATTTAGTTAAAAATATTTATTGGAAGTTTTATAATGTATAACCATTGAAAATTTTTGTAAGCATAAAAAGTGTGTAATGCTCAATAGTTATAAGTCATTACTACACATTAATGATATTACACACTTTTTAACTGCAAACCAGAAATCTTAATGCTTATTAGTTACACTAGAGCTCAAATCTAGTGTCCCAAATAATGATATCCCCATGTATCCACACCATCATAGCCATTCATCTTATAATAAATTGAATTAATTAATTTAAGAAGTAAATAGAGAATGGATGGATGAGAATCAACGAAGACAGGGGGCACAAAGAAATTACGAACCGAGGAACTCATCTGGTTACACTATAAAAATATGAAGTATAGAATTTCGATTCTATTCAGCAATCAAATTTATTATGGCAAACAACAAACGCAACCCAACACTACTAAGAATTTAATTATTACCATATAGGCGATCTTGCAAGGATCCATTTGACATGAATGGATACACCAGAATTTGTTGATCTTTCTCAGAGCAATATCCAAGAAGAGGAACCAAATTATCATGTCGTATTTCTGAAAGAAGTGTTACCTGCAGATTCAAAGTAAATTAAAAAAAAAAATTCCTTATAGCCAGAAAAGTTCTATTTTACTTTGAAATCTATTGTTGCACTTTCCATTAATGTCCCAGTACTTTGAACTTCGAAGCACCAACAAAAATTTCTACAAAGAGAGGTGCTACATAAGAGTGAGTTTTATATTTCTTACCTCGTTATTAAACTCACGGGTCCCTTGAGTAGATGTGGCTGATCTAACTTTTACAGCGACTTCTTCATCGTTTGGTAAAGTACCCCGATAAACAGCTCCAAATCCACCTTCTCCAATTAACGTACTGTAATGGCATGTTGCTTTTTCTATGGCGTGAAGAGTGAATGACTTTATTGATGGAGTCATAGAAGAACTGCGTATGCTTGATTCTGTGAACACTACATCTGGAAAGTTTGGTACAATCAAAACAACAATCTTGATAAGAACAAAATCACACACGCACATATACATACACACATGCACATGTATATGCATACATATACATATACATATACACACACACATACATATTTATACACACACACACATATATGTATATATGTATATGTGTGTAGCCAATCCTAGCTCAGGATCAATAGCCCCCTTATATACACACACATACATATTTACACACACACATATATATGTATATGTGTGTAGCCGATCCTAGCTCAGGATCAATAGCCCCCTTTATTTAGCACCATTTGCAGCTTCTTGATATCGGTCATGAGTTTCTATTTAAGTATTTGGTCCGGGCTACAAAATGGTATTAAATAAAGGGGAATATTGATCCTAACTCTATATAATACCATTTTGTAGCCCCGTGATATCAGCCACAGGTTTTTATTCAAATATTTATTCTTTCTCTTTCTTGTCATATGAATCAAATATTGAAATATAAACTTGTGGCTGGTATTAAAGGACTACAAATAATGCTAAATAAAGAGAACAATTGATTCTAGCGCATGTGCGCACACACAGATATATATATATATATATATATAGGTTCAATAACACTCTTCTTTTGTAGTATACCTTTAACATCTCTACTATCCACTATAAGTTTTCATTTAAATATTAGTATGATGTGGAAGAGAGGGAAATAACTAATATTTAAAGAAAACTTGTGGCGGAAACTAGGGGGTTAGAGGGGTACCACAAAAGAGAGGTGCACAAACTAAAAAGTTTGCTATTGGTTAGAGGTTAATTTTGAAAATGTGAATCTTAAGTCAAAACATAGATGAGGCATTAAAAGGAGGATGTGAGCTTTCAAAATATGAAGAACTTAAGTGAAAGTGTTGCTGATGGTATTAAAAGAAGTGAATACTCCTTTCTTTTTTAAATCTGGCTACAATATATGTCACCAGTGGCCATTGGTGTGAATGTGATTTTTGAAGACTAAAAAACTTAAATGAAAATACTCACTAAAGGATTAAGAAATGTAAATGAAAATTTTGAAAATTGATGAGGGCGACTTAAATGGAAATGTAATGCTAATACTTTGATCGGTCTAAAGATCAATAAACATACTCTTCATTATAGGAGGTTCTTTTCGGTTAGGTCGGCTGCATTTATAAAAACATGTGAAAATCATTCCAAGGGTGATAGAAAGTGCAACAGATCCACCAGCAACAGTTCCTATTACATGGTGATTGCTTTCTGGTTCTGAAGGTGCTCCAGCAGTTCTGATAATCAAGTTAAGGAAACAATAACAATATGAATCTATGAAGTACATGAAGCATAACCTATGAGAAGTAGCATCATTATATCAGGAAATGAACGGTTAGTTGTCTACTTACTCTATAGTAATAGCATTGCTATAAGACAAACCATTTGGTAGTTGGCAGCTTATATTAGGATTGCATCTGATAGACCTGATGTGAAAAAAAAAATCATGAAAATATAGTAAATTAATATAATGATATAACATAGCATAGAATTTACAGTTATCTTCTGTAATTATAATGTATACAATCTCTAGTTAATCATACTCCAAATCAGCTAGATCATCAATAGCAGATGGCAAAGGTCCATGAATTTTCATCAATGTAAAATCCCTGAGAAAATGATATTACAACATGTTAGTGTATACATACAGAACTTATATTCAATAACCACTATACTATAGTCTCTATAATCTTACAATTTAGTAATCACAAATTCACCATTCTTTTCTTTACAAGCCAGTCCTTTCCAAGGAGGAACCATGCAGGGGTCGCCATGCAATTTTTCAAACATCACGTTTTCAGGATTTTCCACCACTAATTGTTCACCCAATTTACTCAATGCGTCCACTGTGGAAAAAAAAATGAATAATTTACTCAATACTTGAATTAAAGGAAAAAAACGACTGCAAATTTATAAACAGTTAAAAAACATACAATCTAACTGCTTTGTTTCAGTAGCTTTCTGATACACCTTGAAGATTTCATAAGCATTGCATACGGGACCATAATTTGAGCCAGAAACCTTAGCCAAAGATATATTTACATATCTATTTGCATTAATCTTCATAACAATGTCTCGGTATTTGGAACCACCCCCAACTTGAAGTATATCGATTTTTTCAAACTTTTGTTCTCCATTTAAGTATATATCAAATACCCGTTCACCAGGTTTCACATTCGAATTAAGCTCGAAGAGATGAAGAATGATCAAATAATCATCAAAGCTTTTCGTGTCATTGTCATTATGAATAGATTGAATAAACTGCAATTTTTCGTTGTCTGATGAAGCTGTCTGGAGAATTTCGAGAGGTATGGAAATATTAGCATTGCGGTGAAATATGTTGTCTGATTTCAAATTGCTCTTGCTTGAATTTGGATCAGTACTCCAAATCCGGTCAGCTGAATCAGTAGGATATCTGCAAGAGGAAATTTTTCATGCATATTGAATTATTCTAAAAGAACCATTCTTATGTACTAGTATAAATGCACGCACCAACGTGGGTCCAATAAATAAACATATCTATTTTTTATTTAAGAAATATTTAATGCGGGAATTTTTTTTATTATAATACAATATTGTTTTTATTATGTGTGTTATAAGTGAAAAACATTTGGTAGTCACAAACACCTTTATTTCATGCAGTCGTATTAGTGGTGAAGGTTGTAAATCGATAATGAGATTTCATTAATGGATGGTCACGAAAAGGACGGTGGTGCATATTACAAATCGGTAGTGATGTTCCGTTAATGAGTGATTAGAAAATGGATGCTATATAGGTTATTTTTGAAATTTCAATAATACACGATGGAAATCCCAGTGATTGAACTTTCATTATCAATAATGAAGACAAAAAAGTCTAATATATGCAGATCATATAAGTTGTGGGTACACATATAAGGTTTTCTCTTGGTAATAGGTAATGGGAATAACAATTTGGACAAGGGGCGTGATTTTTTTTCTGGGAAGAACTTGCAAAACATAATTTTTGATAAGGGGAAAGGTAGGCTGGTTATGTTTTTTTATACTGCATAGGGATCAAAATACCCTTATAACATTCATCCTTACATTATTTAACAAAAAAATTAATAAATAAAAAAGTTAAACAAAATTAATTTGATTTTGAAATTTGAAAACATCAAGTTTTAAAGTTTTAAAAGAAAATTAAATTTTAAAGTTCAGTAAATCAATTTATTAAGCTTTCATGAATTTCAAGTTTAGAAAATAGAGTATTCCAAAAATAACGATTTTTAAATAGTTTGCAATTTCAGAAAATTCAACATTTTAATATTTGAGCTTTTTCTTGTAACCTTTGAGAATTCAAAAGAAAAAGAACAAGAATTGTTTTTTTAATAAAGAAAGCCTGTTTTTTATCAATTTTCTAGAAGGGTGAAAATGTTAAATCTAAATATTTTTACCAAGGGAGAAAACTGTCTTTTTCCCCCTTTCCCTTTCTCAATATTTTTTTTCCCGTAAAATGTGAAAACGTTTGTAGAACGTTTGTAAACTCAAATAAGAAGAAAGAGATAATTCATATTATTTAGCAGAACAAGACGGCTGAGCAACAAAGTCTGATTAATTAGGGTTACAGAGATAAGTTTATATAGATAGAAAGCATAAGTAAGAAAAGTCTAAAAAGCCCAAACAGGAAATGGATCAATATGCTAACATCCCCCCTCAAACACGCGATGGTACGGCAAGAAGCATCGAGAGTTTGTCAATGAAAAATCTATGACGTTTGATAGTGTGAGCCTTCGTGAAGAAATCAGCAAGTTGCGTCGATGACGGAGTAAAAGGCAGAGAAATAGTTACATGCAGTAAGTGATACCGAGTGAAATGACAGTCAATCTCAATATGTTTGGTGCGCTCATGAAAAACAGTGTTGTGAGCAATTTGAATAGCGCTCTTATTGTCACAATACATAGGAGTGGGAGAAGAAATAGAAACACCCATATCCTCCAACAGCCAACGTAACCAAATAATCTCAGATGTAGTGGAGGCCATAGCACGATATTCTGCCTCAGTGGAAGACCGCGAAACAACATCTTGTTTCTTGCTCTTCCATGAAATAAGGGAATCACCTAAAAATACACAAAAGCTAGTTGTGGATTTTCTATCCGTTGAATCACCAGCCCAATTTGCATCGGAGAAGGCACGAAGCTCCAAAGATGAGGTCGATGGGAACAAAAGGCTCTGATAAAGTGTTCCTTGCAAGTAACGAAGAATGCGCATAACAGCAGCCCAATGAACAGAGGTAGGGGAAGATACGAACTGACTAACAATGTGAACAACATATGTGATATCTGGACGAGTGATGGTCAGATATACAAGGCAACCAACAATAGAACGATATAAAGTGGGATCAGAAAGAGGACTCCCATCGGTCGGAGTATATCGGACATTTACCTCAAGTGGTGAATCAACATGACGTGTATCAGTAAGACCAGCACGATGAATAATGTCAGTAGAGTATTTGGACTGGAAAAGAAGATAGTCTTTTTCTGAGAAAGCTACTTCAATGCCTAAAAAGTAACGTAGATGACCCAAATCCTTCATATCAAAACAACGAGACAATGTGGCTTTAATGCTCACAATACCATCACTGTCATCACCTGTAATGATCATATCATCTACATACAGTAGAAGAAGAATACGGCCTGAAGAAGTCAATCTAACAAAAAGTGCTGAATCATGGGGACTAGAGGTAAAACCAAGTGATGTAACAACATTCGAAAATCTCTCATACCAAGCACGTGGTGCTTTCTTAAGACCATATAGAGCTTTCTTAAGCCTACAAACCTGACCTGGAGCATGAGAAACACCAGGTGAAGAAACCATGTACACTTCTTCCTTAAGATCTCCATTAAGAAAAGCATTTTTAACATCCATTTGAGAGATGTCCCACTGACGATTGGACGCAACAGCAATAAGAACCCAAACAGATGTCATCTTAGCCACATGAGCAAATGTCTCCTCATAATCCATGCCATACTCTTAGGCAAACCCTTTAGCAACTAAACGAGCTTTGTATCGCTCAATAGAACCATCTGACTTGGTTTTGATTTTATATACCCATCGACAACCAATAGTTTTCTTCCCAGTAGGAAGGTATACAAGATCCCAGGTACCGGTTTTGTCCAAAGCAGACATTTCCTCAGACATAGCACGTTGCCATGCAGGAGAACGAACAACCTCCGAGTAAGAAGAAGGCTCATAAAAAGTGTCAATGGAAACAAGAAATGAAGCAAAAGCCCGAGAGTAACAAGAGTAAGCAAAATCTAATAATTGAGTAGATTTACGTGTGCGAGTGGGATAGCGAGGTTGAACAGGATCTGTCGTCATAGGAGGTGTTTGAACAGTCGTAGTAGCAGGGGATAAAGTGTCACCTGCAGAAGGAGGAGGAACGGAGTGCATGGATGATGATGTATCAATGGTAAGAGGTGGTGAATCAGAGGAGATATCCGCAGGAAATGGATCAATGTGAATAAGATCAGACCTAGTCACACTATGAGGACTAGCAGGAATAGAGTAGAAGGGAATATGCTCAATAAAGGAAACATGATGAGAAACATACAGTTTATTTGAAGAAGGATCATAACAACGATAGCCTTTTTGTGCAATACCATACCCAAGAAAAACACATATAGCAACACGTGAAGATAATTTTGTACGCTCGACGTGTGGACGAAGAACAAAACAAGTGGAACCAAACACTTTTAGGTGAGAGTAATCAGGAGTTTGACCAAACAACTTGGCATGAGGAGAAATACCAGAATTATGAGAAATCGGGATCTTATTAATAAGATAAACGGAAGTAAGAACAACTTCTCCCCAAAATTCTTTTGGAACGCTAGCCGAAAGAATCATAGAACAGGCAGTCTCAACAACGTGTCTATGTTTTCTTTCAGCAACACCATTTTTTTGCGGGGTATCAGTGCAGGAAGACTGATGCAAAGTACCATCAGCCGTGAATATGTTAGAAAGGTCTCCCTTAGTATACCCTCCCTAGATCAGAACGAAAGCATTTAACAATAGCAGAGTGTTGTGTTTTAACATATGCTTGAAAAGCAGTATAAATGTCAATAAACTTAGAACGACGTTTCATCAGAAAAACCCAACAATAACGAGTATAGTCATCGATAAAAGAGACATAATATCTGCACTCACCTTTGGTGGGGATGGGTGCTGGACCCCAAACATCAGAGTGAATTAAATCAAAAGGTGCAGTGGAAGTAGAAACACTTTGATTAAAGGGTAAAGCAGAAAATTTTCCAAGTTTACAACCACTACAGTCTGAAATATCATCAGAACGTAAATCTCCCAAAACACCAGAATTACACAAGAATTTAAGACGAGAGCTTGAAATATGACCAAGTCTAGAATGCCACAAATAAAACTTAGAAGACAACGGAGTTAAATGAAAAAAAGAAAGGTCAATACTAGCAGCAACAGCATGACCTGGGATGTGCAAGTTATCCAAAACATATAGACCGCCCTGCCTACGGCCTGTCCCAATCAACTTCTTGGAGTTGGGATCCTGCACAGAGCAAGTGGTGGAAGAAAAATGAACAAGATATCCAAGATCACAAAATTGTCCGACCGACACAAGATTCATAGTTAGTTTAGGAATGCAATAAACATTTGGAAGGGAAATGTGTGCAGTTTGAATTGTACCGATTTCTGTTGATGGCAAAGGTGTGCCATCAGCAGTTAAAATAGAAGGTGAGCGAGAATCAAAAGACATAGATATAAATGATGAATAATCATGGGACATATGATATGAAGCACCAGAATCCAAAATTCACAAAAGAGAATTCGAACCTGACATGGAAGGAGCTGACATGGCAAAGTGCTGAGACTGAGGAGCAGTCATGTTTTGAGACAAAGATTGGCTAGCAAGGAACTTCTGAAATTGCTCTGCAAGAGAGTCCATAGAGGAATCTACAACTGATTCACCAGAAGGATGTACCAATGCAACAGTCTTGGGCTGGGAACTACCACGTGACTGTCCATGTCCTTGTGCAGTAGAGAAGGACTGTTGTTGGCCACCACGTTGTTGCAGTTGTGATCTATCACCTGGCTTAAAAGTTTGATTTTTTTGACGAGCCAATAATTCAGGACATTGATTTTTCCAATGGCCTGGTTGTTTACAATAATTACAATCACGACCATTCTTTTGCGTTGAGATGGAATTGGTAAAATCCCTGTTGCAAAAACAGATGCAGAAGAAGTCTGTGCAACTTTCTCAGTTTGAGACTTCAAGCGAGTTTCTTCAGCTAATAATTCATGTAGAACAGAATCAACAGAAGGTAAAGGAGTGCGATGTAAGATGGATGCACGACAATGCTCGTACTCTGGTCGAAGAGCCATCAACAATTGAACAAGACGTTGTCCCTCCCTACGAGCGATATATGGAGCAAATGACCTAAGCTCAGCAACCTCAGTCATAGCCAATTGATCCCAAAGAGCAGTAATTTCAGAATAAAAATCTTTATTTCGATCATTCTGAGACAATGACCGAATATCAGCCTCCAATTGATATTGAACGGCAAAGTTAGAACGCACAAATAGTCGCTCCAAATAGTCCCAAACTTGCTTAGCAGTATCATACTTAGCCAATTGCATACCAATTCTATTCTCAAATTATTAATCCAAGTGATGATCTTTGAATTGTTGGTATCATATTTCTCCATCGATTCAGCATTAGCAGATTCAGGAGCCACAATAACACCAGAAATATATCCCCACATCTGTTTTTTTTTCAGAAAATTTTTCATAACATAACTCCAATAATAATAGTTTTTTCATCTAAACGAACACTAATGGCCTGTAATGAATCATCACCTCCTGCCATATTTTTGAAGCCAGCAACTTGTTCTTCAAAGCAGGCTTATTTGTTTCAGGAGTAGATCTCGGGTTTGGCTAGGGTTTTGGGACAGATTTCGAGGCAGAGGCTGGGGATACAAAGCAGGTTTCGACGCAGGTGAGGCTAGGGTTTTGGGGCAGGGAGGTTCGACGGCTAGGCTGGGGTTTCGGGGCAGGGGCGATCGACTGCAGACAGATTTCGGGACTAGGAAGTTCGACGGCTGGGCTGGGGTTTCGGGGCAGGGGCGATCGACTGCAGGCAGGTTTCGGGGCAGGGAGGTTCGACGGCAGGGGCTAGGGTCGATCGACTGCAGGTGAGGGACGAGGCAGCGGGCAAAAACATGAACGAGGCTCTGATACCATGAAAACGTTTGTAGAACGTTTGTAAACTCAAATAAGAAGAAAGAGATAATTCATATTATTTAGCAGAACAAGACGGATGAGCAACAAAGTCTGATTAATTAGGGTTACAGAGATAGGTTTATATAGATAGAAAGCATAAGTAAGAAAAGACTAAAAAGCCCAAACAGAAAATGGATCAATATGCTAACATGGTGCACCTTATCCAAAATGTTTTTTTTTCCCTTTAGCAATCCTCTTTCTGCTGAATGTAGAGATTTGCATTTTTTTAATGTAAGAATAGCGTTTTAAATGTTAAACAACAAAAATTAAGAGAATACCTGTAAACAAAATCTTTGTTTCCCAAATCAACACGACTAATCAATTTTAGTACCAAAGATGCGTTTCCAGTAAGATAGCTTGAATCATATAATGGTCTCAATTCAATCTTCGATATATAAGCATTTCTGCTCCCTTTTAACAGACAAAGATTTGTATAATTCCTTGTAGCTATAAAAGCACCTTCCACTACAGATCCACTAGATGAACTGATTCGTGCAATTGTCGTAGTATCAATGGAAATTTTGAAATCTACCTCTTTCAAGGATGATATGTTTAGAAATGTAAATCTTACAATGTAATTTTGTCCTTTAATTACAGGTAAATTATAACACCACCTATGATGACTGTCTTTACCGAAGAATCTAGAACTTTGAAATGAAAAATCAGTACATGTTCCTATGTTATTGAACAAATAACCATCTGTTTTATATGTGATATTTGTGAGAGGATTGGTGTATTCTGATGTAGCACAGCTTTGAATGTTCACAAAACCTGCATTAAACAAATAACAAAAATAATAGAAGAAACACTATAAATGATGGAGCAAACCACATTTACTATTAGTAAATTCTTCATATATTTTATAGTATTACTTAACAAGAATAGATGAATTCTATCAATATGAATGATTATTTTAATGATCTAATATATTTTATATAGTACATGAAGAGCTCTTGTATCATAAAATGAGTAGCAAATTTTTTATTTAAATATCGATGAATTCTTGGTTATCAACTAATTAATAAAATCCATATTGGGGGATCAATCAAGGTACCAAGTATATACTAGGATGGGAATTTCATTTTCACTGTTATTTACAAGAAAAAACTCCTGGTTTATAAACATCATACAAAAACCTTATGTCAATGCAAAATTCGGTTGAATATATCCAATCAAAACACCATTAGAACGAACATGGACAGAAAAGAAGATAAAATTACCTGGTTGAGCAAGTACTAACTGATTGATTAACAAGAACAAAAGCACCAAATATGCTACAACAACCATGATCAAAACTACCACAGCATGTTAATACATACGTACAGATCATAATCATCTATATAGCAATTTGCAAAATTATCATGAACTTCCATTCAATACAAGGTCAACTGCGTTTGATTTTTCAGAATGCAGAGAGAAGAAGATGGAACAAGACAGGGAACAGCATAAGAAAAGACGGCAGAAAATTAGTTTATGTTGTTGCCTTTTAGTTTTATATAGCACCTACCTGCTTTATTTTGGTTGTTTAAAATCATTGATATTTTATTATTATTTTATTTTCCAAACTACATAAAATATACATGTAACGGATCTACAATTCAACGTTCAATGGACAAGACATCATGTTATAGGAGAACGAACATACCAGTTTAGTAAATATGATTAAAAATATATTCAATGATATTCAATGAACAACAATTTATGCTATATGAAAATATAACTGAGGGTATATCTATATTAGAATATGGTGCAAATAAATATTCTAAGAGGTCAAAACTGATGATTAGAAATATACTAGTTTGGCTTATCATGATCTAAACATGTTCCTTGCTATAACTAGTTTTACAAATAACACAAGTAGGAGTACAAAATCAGTGCAACCTTCCTACAATTCCACCATCGTTTACATCACATAGGAGAACTATTCTAATTTGTGTGTGGTCTATTCTATTTGACTTTTTTTTTTCCAGACAAAATCACGACACTTGTATCAAATTTCATGCTACAGTAAAAATTTAACGCGATTATTCAGTAGGATGCAAAAATTCCGAATCCGGTGTTTGAAAGTAATGAAAAAGATTACCATGACATGCTAGGTTTCTAATTTTACTGCAATCAAATTGAAATTTACTGACCTTGACAACCTAATGATTTGGTAATTCGATGGCAAAAAATCAAAGATTTTGGTGTCTGATGATTTGGAAGTTTGGGATTCAATCTATTTAAAGTCGACCAAAAAAAAAAAAAAAAGGGCGACTGTACCAAATTATTAATCGGTACTTTAACCTGGACTAGAATTGGAAATTTAGGATTCAATCTAATCAGAAGGCCACAGCCCTTAACTTTGAAGCGCGGTATGCAGTTTGTACTTATTTTTACCTGACGGAAAATACTAAGAACAACGCAATTTAGTTCAAAGTACACACACAAAAAAAAACAATTTTTTTTTTTTTTGGAATGAGTGTAGATTAGGGCCTAATACGATTACAAAGATAACCGGCCCACTAGCGCTTATGAACCCGGCCCGATTTTACACAACAACAGCCCCATCTGCTTCACAAGCCTAAACCCTAGAAAAAAAGATGAAATCCGACGGCTTAAAATACAACACTTTTTGGCAGAAGATGCCGCTCCAGATTTTCGTAACTACACTCCATTATCTCCCTGATCTGGTCTACCTTGAATTAATTTACTATCAATTTCTCTTTTATTCAAAATTGATTTCCATGTATTTAAGTGATGATTTTCAATGGGAGTAATCCAAAAGGCTTTATTTCTTTAAGTATTTGGATTTCATCCATCTAGACCATAATGAGTCGTTATTAATAAATAAAATTTCAAAACAACTTCAATGCACAATTTCATTAAGATTTCTTAAACCCCATGCCCCCTTCATTTTTGGGTTTACAAATATTTTCCCAAGCTATCTTGTGATGCCCTTCTTTCCAAATGAAATTAGCACATATTAAAAGGAATATTATGAATTTGCATCTAGTAACATGATAATTGCTGAAATAATCGTTTGGACTAGTTCAAGTCTACCGGCAATGTATAATAATTTACAAACCAATTTTTAAGTTTACTTTGAATTTTATCACTTAGCATAGTGCATTCCTTATCTCTGATTTTGTTAATAGAAAGTGGAAGTCACAAACATTTAACAAACAGCTCACCTTCTTTTATCAAGAGTGTATTTAAATTTCCTCTTCAGATAAGCAATTTTTACCAAAATGTACTTTGCTTTTAGATTTTTTTAACCATAAGAACATTCTAATTCCGGTAGCATTTTTAGGGTCAACCTTAGTAAAAAATATCATTAAATCATATTAAATATTCCATAATGATAGTAAACAAGTAACGATAAAGAGGATCTTCTTGTCTTAATCCTCTGTAATATTAAAAATACTTTTAGCGTTACCATTGATTAAATAGAGTAAGTTGGAGAATTTATGCATTCAAATATTATGTCACAAAACTTTGGAGGAAAACCTAGCATTATCGTCATATGCATAATAACCTTTCTATTGACCTTATCGATGCTTTTTGTAGGTCTATTTTGGTGCACATTTTCCTTTTATCTTTAATATTGAAATCTCGAATAATTTCGTGTGCAAGCAAAGAGCTTGAGATACTTGATAAAATTTTATATGAAGTTACAACACACTTTGGGTATAAAGTGTCCTAATTGTTTTTGGGTTTTTGACCTAATGGACCATTGTTATGAGAGTAAGATTAAAGCTTTTAAGAATATTTTTTCTGTTTCGAATGCTTCAGTGATACAATTAAAAGGAGGAATTTTAACTTGATCACAATGTTTTTTTTATAAAATATGGCTCCAAAACCGTCTGGGACTGGGCTTTTGTTGTCACTAGAGTTGGAAACAACACATTTTATTTCCTTACTTTCAAGTGGCGTAAGTGAAATCTTTTCGACGTCTTTATTTAAAATACTTTCACACATAATTTCAAGAAATTTAACATATTGTTTATCATCATTGTATACATGGTAAAAATGATTCATTATATCATTGCTAATATCGTTTTCATAATGATTGTCCACTTGTCATTAAACAAACACCTAGTATTGTTAGAATTTCTTATGGTGCTCATTTTAGCATAGAAAAATTATCATCATTGTCCCTACAAGTGAGTCGATCTTCTTTTGCTTTTTGTCTCAAATTATTAGATGGACGTGCAATGTTTTAGTCAACTTATTTTGATTATCGTAGAAACAATTAACCATCTCTTTATTATTATTATTATTATTATCAGTAGCAGTCTGGAAGTAATTGTTAGTCTCCCTTCACCTAAGCACTAATGGTTTTTTTTCTAATATATTTCTCTAATCATCAATAATACCTTCTTATATAATCTCGACTCCAACTTAGTGTGGGATATCTTTCACAACCTAAAATCAAAATTCAATCATTCCTCTATACAAACCAACTAGTGATATCTTTCGAAATATAACATCTCGCCATTTCACTCTTACCGTACTATGGTCGAGACAACTCAATATGGGTGGCGTCTTGCCATATCAATTCAATAAAATAATATTCAATTTCTAAAGGGAATCATACCCCAAAATTATATCTAGGAACATCGGGAATGGATGATTTCCTAGCATAGTGAACATGGTATCGAATCCATATCACATCCCATTAGGAAAATATTCTCTGATTAGGCAAGCTACACATTAACTTAATCCAAATCCAAAACAATGTACTTGTAGTTATAACTGCAACCCACACATCAACACCTTATAATTATCACCAGAAAACTTATATGGTTAGATGACAACCTTACTTGCTTGGTGCAAAACAACCTCCCAAGTCAACAGAAAAATGTATGGTGTAACATTACCTGCAACATCAGATCAACGAGACCCATCCACAAACCAACTAAATCATCTACTCTCACCGATGATATCAACAACAAACCATCTAAATATTATTTAACCCACCCATATTTCTTACGACAATGATACATGATTAAAGAATGTGAATACCTATAATTCCAAAAGTTTAAATTATGGACCGAACATCGAGTCAAACCACATAGAATTATTATAGGTCTCCATGACCCTATCATTTAATAACCCTAGGTCCTTTTATAAATTTATAAAATATACCTTAAAGATCTTCAATCGATTGGTTTATAGGATCTAATCAACTGAATTTCCAATATCACCGTCTCTTCTACTATACAGCTTCCTAAGTGAAACTCTGCTTCAACCATACCTTCGAAATTTTAATGTCATGTAAGTATAACGTCGACACTGTCTTCTTTGATGAATCTTAATCCGAATATTATGTTGTTCGTTTAACGTATCTTCTTGATGATGTCTTTAAAAAAAATTGAATAAACCCCTCTCTTTAACCACAAATATGATCTCTCTTTTACCAACTTGGAAATTCTCTTATTTATCTCTCGATTCTATTTTAGGGTCATATCCCTAAGTGGCATGTCAACAGGCCTTATGAGTTTATTTACTTAGAGAGGAATATAAGAATATTGTTCAAAGGCATAAGGGATTTCGATCTCTATCCAATATCTTATGACTATTGGGATAAAGACATACGACGAAATCGTGCCTATTTCGCTACTCCTTATCAAAGCCACATTCCTATCTTCATCCAATATAATCTCATAACAAGTCATCCAATCCATTTAAAAATCAATACATACTATAAGAGACTTAGTACATACATGTTAGTGAAGGACTCAACATCATGTATAACTAATTTCTAATCATAGATAGGTGGGTCGATCCTCTGGATGGACTCAACACCCCAATAGATTCATGCACTAAGTGGATTTATAAGTTTAACTACCCACCATCACATTCCCTACCCAAAAATGATAACCCATCTCCTATCACGATCTGCTTTCTCTTCTCCATTGCAGATGGTGGCATACACACACTTGGGTTGCTCCCATTATGTAAACTTTGACTATTTGATCTTCCTTATTAGCTTCCTAACCCATTAAAGCCTTCTTAATTTAAGAATTAGAAATTCCCTTTCTATAATTTTGAAATAACAATAGAAGATTTACTGATAAGAAATTCATCACAATATCAAAATTTATAACTTCCATTCACTTTTAAAATATATATCATCATTTTTTTCATAGTATTATTTTATAGAATTTACTAGTTATTTAAAGCCATAAAAATAATCCATTAATCATACTTTCATTTACTTTTATATTTTTAATTCCAATACCAATTATTTTTCCTTAACTTCAATAATTCGATATTAATCACGTAAAATCCATTTAAATTCGAAATAAACTATGGTTATTTTCTAAAATACCAATACTCTATTTTAAAACATCTTTCACATAATTTATACATATATATATATATATATAAGTATATAAGTATATATCAATTTATTTTGATAAATAGCTGGTTTCTAACATTTTTAGACAATACGTCCTATATATTTTATTTTAAAATTTGTTTTGACTACTAACTATATTCATATTGAATTCGTAAATCGTTTCCACAACTTTAAATCATATATTCAAAATTTCATATCACAAACCCTTCAAATTCCATCCAAAAATATATATTATAATGGAAAAATCCCACTTACTTTCAAGTAAAATTTTGAATCCCTTTGTAAAGATCCTTCAAATATTTTATAATCTTAGATGTACAACATCTATTCATGAATTCCCTTATGAAACAAACACGGTAATTTCAAAATTTCAAAACAAATTCCCTTTCAACCATTCTTAAGAATATTCAACTTCTGAAATTCAATTCTTTTGCGAAACTCATTAATTCCCTATCCAGTGCATCTATCAAACCCAAAAGATTCAATATTTTCTCAAAAGTTCTTAATCATGCTCATGTCACTAAATAAGATTCATTTCCAATATAGGGTTTTTATCACCTAAATTCGAGAAATCGATGCACAACTTTGGGAAATTAACAGCCAGTCGTGGTCGGACAGGAACTACTCCTTGTACAGCAGGTGTAGGTATTGCGGGGTTTATATTAGTCTGCCCTATAACTTACAGATATCAGTGGAACCAAATGGGAACGTCCATGCTAAAATATCCATAGTATTGACTCTAGTATCATTTCCCATTTTGGTTTCAACCCTACTAGTATTTATCTCTGTTCCAGGTTTTATCTCTACTAATTTACTCATCCTTCGTTATCTGTAATTGTGATCCGTTAATAACTTCCCAATAGATAATTAACTCAACTGGAATAGTAAACGGAGCTAGGTATGTACTCGATTGACAATATATATACACACATTTACAAAAATACGAATTCTCTCTCTTAAAAAGTCCTAGGATTAATTTAAGGAATATTTTTGTTTTAATACCAAATGTAACAACCCATTTTTTCGACCCTCTAGTTTAACGCTTAAATCGATGTTCATATCACGAAAACCAAAAACGATAAGTCGTTAAGATATGATAACAAAAAACAAAACAATATTTCTAATTATACCCCTATAAACTCAAGGTCAAAATTATAATATCATAAACATAGCCTTATGTTACACCCAAAATTTCCAAGAATGAATAAGGTGTGAAACTATCGAAGGTTGGCAGCAGAAGCTATGGCACATTGAAAGATATTGCACATTAAGGAAAGAAGGCCATTGAAAATTGAGGAATAATCCATCACATATTGTAAAGTAGAGCCATTGCATGTTGAACATAAACAAGCCATTGCATGTTGATGATGGTGACATTAGTGCAAGTTGATAACATCCAACTCATTGCAAGTTGATAGTAATGAGCTATCACAAGTTAAAGCAATGAGCTATCGCAAGTTGATAATATCTAAGCTATTGTAAGTTGATAGGAATAAGCAATCGCAAGTTAATAGCAATGAGCTATCGCAAGTTGAAGCAATGATATATCTCAAGTTGGTATCAATGAGCTATCGCAAGCTGAAGCAACTAGGCTATCGCAAGTTGATGATGGTGACATCATTGCAAGTTGATAACATCTAACTCATCGCAAGTTGATAGCAATGAGCTATCGCAAGTTGAAGCAATGAGCCATCGCAAGTTGAGAATATCTAAGCCATTGCAAGTTGATAGGAATAAGCCATCACAAGTTAATAGCAATGAGCTATCGTAAGTTGATGCAATGAGCTATCGCAAGTTGGTATCGATGAGCTATCGCAAGTTGAAGCAACTAGGCTATTGCAAATTGATAACTATCAACAATATTAAGAATTATCAATAATATAAAAAGCTATCGATAGAAGAAGCTATTAAAGCTATAGGAAGATGCTACTAAAGAAATAGATATGATGGGGATGAAAACATACAAAAATCAATAATTTCTCATTAAGAAAATTAATTTAAGAATATACAAAGGAAAAAGATGAAGACATTCAACACAAAAGGATAGAGACAATTCAACTATGTAAAGAGTAAGTGCATTAACATGGGAAATGGTTTATGACTACCTAGTAATAAAAGTTCCAAAGCATCCCTATGCAACTATGCCACCCTTGCCAACGCCACGGCCAAGATAGCAATCCACGTGAACTATTCAAGTCCAGAGATCATGAATATAACACCATCAAGATCATCCATCTTGCCAAGTCATCCATCCACGTCAACTCCAATCAACCAATATGAACAGGTCATGCCACTCTCCCACTACTATAAATATAGACCTACTCCCACATGAGAAGGGGCTCCTATCCCCTTTCTCTTTCTTAGCACACACCATTTCGTGGACTTGAAATTTCTAAATTCTCTTAAGAGTTTGAGAACTCCTCTAATGATCAATGAAGAAGAAGATGACTTAAGCTTTTGAACATAAGAGCTTATAGTAATATGTACTCGAATTTCATACTATTTGTATATGAAAAGAATATGGCTTGAACTTTGGACATTTTGAACTATTTATATTTTGAATATAGGCATATTTGGAATCTTTTTTAAAATCATATACCTTTTTACAGTCTTTTGATGTTGAACTGAAAATTAGTTTAACATTTGGTGCTTTCATTGAGAATTGAACTCGAGAATTTTAAAAAAATCACCAAAACACTCTTGATTTCAAAAATATTTAAAAATTGAAAAATAAGAAATATTTTTGTGAGCAAGACGGTCGAAGAATTTTTTGGATCCGATTATTTTTGAAAAAGATAAAAATTTCTGTATGAAAATCTTTTAATTTTTAAATTCAAAAATCAACCATCGCATGTTGATTCCTACTCCATCAACCTACGATAACTTTCAAGGCCATCTTCAACTTGCGATAAGGCTGAGGCCGTTGATTTTCAACACGCGATAGCCTTTACAACGTTGATCATCAACTTGCGATAACATCACCATCAACCTACGATAACAACGCTGTAAACTTGCAGCAGCTTTTCCACCAACCTACTATAGCCTAGTCAGTGGCAACCGAAATGATTGGTTGCTTGAGCCACATTAGAGTTTGGTTGCCCTCTAATACCAAATATATTAGCTACAAATTATTTTTCAAATCAATATAATGTTAAATAAAAACAACTACAACAATATCATTTGGGCTACAATACTTAATTCAGAAAAACACAGTCAAATACCAATTTTTCATACAAAATATCACAATTTTTCAACAATAAGTTCAAAGAAAGATATTTCATCTTGCATTTTTTAAAGCGAAGATTTCAATAAGACTATCATAATTTGGTTTGTCCAAAAAAACGGCTTTCAATTGAGATCATCGCTAATCCATCCAGTCGCTCTTGTGACAAGTAAACTTGTAACAACCCGCATATTTTACGATTTGTATATTTAAATGTTTTATTTAAATATAGCATCGTTAATCAGATTAAAGTCCGAAAAGATACTTTTTGTAAACAGTCGAATTGGGACTCGAGACCACTTCCATTGAGTCCAAAATGGCGTTTACAACTTTTTTGAGTATAAACATCGATATGTTTGGAGTTGAGTAGAATTTGCTATTTTTCTACTTGGGCTTTGGGTTTGGGTTTCAGCCCACTAACCCATATAATACCCTAACACTACACTCAACTCCTCTTCATTCATTCTCATTTCCTAATACATTCAAACTTAAGTAAAAATGGGGAGAGGAATGGGAAATTAGAAATTCAAAACCCTAGTTTGATTTGGAAACACAAGTTCTTGCTCCAAAATCAAAGAGAAGCTAAGGTAAGCATCCTCTTCTTCTTCTCCATCTCAATCTCTCTTCAATTCTCAGAAATTCCTAACCCTAACTTAGGGGAAAAAAACTTCACCTTCGATAATAGATTGAAGATTCTAGAGGTGTGTTGAAGAGGAACTGTTCTTGCCTCGTTTTAAAAGCTTCTCATTCATTGTTTTTGGGTTGAAAAGGTGAGTTTTTGAACTCACATCTATGTCTATATCTTTGATAGTTGTTAGGTAGTAATTCCTAACATCTCTTCCTTGTCCATTTGCTTTTGGATTGAATTGGTTTGATGAATATTCCAATTTTTAGTGTTTTGAAGTCAAATCTTTAAAAATCCTATCTTTGATGTTTGAACATGTTTTTGGAGTGTTTCGAAGAGCCATACAAGGCTGGGTTGTCGCTTGGCGTAAATCCTTAGTCTCCGTTGCTTGTCCGTTCGCTTCCGGTTAGGATTTTTCCCCACTTGGGGGCTAGGCTGATAATGTTGTAGAAGTAGGTTCAGTCGACTGAACCAGGGACCAGAAAATTCTATGGCCCTGTATCAATGGACTGACCTTCTGGTTCAGTCGACTGATACTGGGAACCAAGTGTTCCTGGCCTTGTATCAGCCGACTGAACTAGAGGGTCAGTCGACTGAACCAGGGACCCGAGAGCTTCTGTCCTTGTATAAGTCGACCGACCTTCTGGTTCAGTCGACTGAATCTGGAAGATAAGCATTTTGCCTATTTTAGGCAGTTTTGTGTGGATTTCCGGTTTTTAATCGATTTTTGGTGATCCGATTTGTTGTTATCATTTATTATCGACTTTGATGACTTCTTTTTTGGGATTTTTGGGAATATCCATTTTGAGGGATCTGGTATCGATTTCTATGGATTTGATTCACGTCCTCGAATGTGGATTTTGGTGATTGATTGTTTCTACAATCATTTCTGTGATTTGTCACTTTAAAATATAAAGGTTTTCTATACTAGTAGTAAATATTCAACTCTTTCACAAAGATGATTCCAACTCTATTTTTAATACAAATCTCGTTTATAAAACCATTTTCCAATCTATTAGTATAAACAAACCTTTACCTCATTCATGCGAGAAATCTAATTAAATGACTTAGCAAAAAAAGTGGTATGAAACGCTTGCGTTTACTTTGTCGGTTAATTCTTAGACTTGTTCGATTGAAATCTTGTGACAATTTTCGAGTGGAAGTCTACAATTTGTTCGTAAATATTTAAGTTAAGCCAGTGGTTATGGGACATGAAGCTAAACTCTTATATTTACCAGCTTAGTGTGATGCACACTTTTTATTGATCGACGATGATCATTTTGTAATTTAGACTAGCGATGTGCGATGTCTTTTTGTTTGTGTGGGGACTAAAAACCCCGTTTGTGGAACTTCGGTTCAATTTGGTGGGGTAGCGACCCATGGTCTTCGAGCCGTTTGTGGAGCCTCGGCTCAAAATTGATGGTTAGCGACCATGGAATAGCGTTCCGTTTGTGATGCACGTGTTGATGAGTTTTCATGCTCCCGTTTGTGATAGGCCTCCCCCCTTTGTGGTTTCTAGATTTCTAATTGATGATTTCTAGAATTTGTGTTTCACCAATTTTCGTGGATTGCATTGATAAGCTCTATCAATATTTTTGTTTGGTGAATAATTTAGAGAACATGACATTCTTTTGGTGTTTGAGAATATTTGAGATATTGTATGATTTTTGTTGTTATCTGATGTATACTTGTCATACTATGGCATTATTGTTATCATACGTTTTTGTGATATCTCTTATCCTATCTTATTTTATCTAATATTTATAGCTAGACTGATCCGTTTATTATTTTCTTCTTAAATAATACTCGGGTCAAACCGAGGTATTTCAGGTGCTCCTGCTTGACTTCTTACCAGGGTCCTTCACCTGACTTTTGGCTAACTACTTTAGCATAGTAGTTTTTGTTTGTATACATTTGAGAAAGAGACTCCTTGATGTATACTTATTCTTTTGTCTAGCACTTGTATCTATTCTTTTGTGATGTAGTGGATCTAGTTTGACCACTACTTTGATGTACACTTCTATGTGATATATTCATATATGTTTCCGCCTTTGTGATATGAATATCTGTGACTGATTTGTGTTATGCTTATTTCTATTTGTTTCCGAAGGCCACTTAGCCACTGTGTGGTAGCTTTGAGTTTGTATTTGATATGTCGGATTTCCTCTTGAAACGAAATGTAAGTTATATTATCTGAAATATCGGTACTCACACAAAGCAATTACACAGATGGTCGCTCCTCAACAGCCTTATTCTCCGTGCTAGTCGACGGCATTACCCCGTAGTGTCCTTGGCTAGCGTGAGTATAGAGGTGGGACGTCACATCTTGGTATCAGAACCAAACTTTGCAACAATGTTGAATAATCTAGCAAGGATCATTGTCCTAAGTCTTCCTTAGGAATCATGCCATAGGATTTAATTCGAGTCTTCGTACCGTTCTATCCTATTTCTTTTTATGATGCCTTGTTTTATCAATCAAGTTTGTTTGATATTCATTCTGTGAATAACCTTTTTCCTCTTTTCTTTCTTTCTTAAGGAAGAGAAATGGTTAGACCAGGCCGTCCCAATGCCGGTCAATCCAGTGCTACTACTCAGGACGGAGTATTTATGTCTGCTCAGCAACTTTTAGATCTTGTGAAAAATGCTCAAGCTATCGGACCCATTCCAGAGCCTACTCATTCTAAATCTGGGTTTGCACGCTTTTGCAGTGATTACACCTACTTGGGTGGAAAGCCTTTCAAGGGGCCCGAGAGCGTTATAGAAGTCCAAGCTTGGCTTAGAACATGCGATCGCATCTTTTCCCGCATGAATCTTATTGATCTACATCGAGTCCAAGTGGCATCTAGCATGCTCCAATAAAGAGCATTAGATTGGTATGAGCTTCTGATCTCGGAAATTATTGAAGCGGATCTTACTTGGGAGCAATTTCAGGAAAGATTCGAGTTAAAATTTGTGCCAGAAGCTGAAAAGTATCTCTAGCTCAACGCTTTATTGGCCTTGTTCAAGGTGAATCTTCTGTGATGGATTACGTCGCATCTTTCGAATCTCTATCTAAATATGGGGTCGAGTATATTAATACCCCATTGAAGAAAAATTAGAGATTTGTCTATGGGTTGAATAAGAACCTCAAAAAGCCATTACTTCTGAAACTAGAATTTCTTTCGATCAGCTTGTTGATATCGCTCTTCGACTCGAAGAGGCCGATAAAGAAAGTGATGTTGAAGTTATGGGTGCCAAACAGAACTTCAACAGCAGCAAGAAGAGGCCTATTAAATTCAAGCCTAATCCCAACAAGAAAGGGAAGCAAGCAACTTCGGTAGCAAAGACTCCTACCTCTAGTCATGGAGAATGTTACAATTGTGGTTCTAAGGACCATTATGCGAAAAAGTGTCTGAAGCCCCTTACTTGCCGCTATTGCAAGAGTTCGGGTCATACTATATCTTTGTGTCCCAAACTTCAAAGCAAGAAAGAGGGCAAGCTAAATGTTGTACAAGCCCCTACTAACACTTCTCGTGGTCAAGGTATTCCTCATTATATCCTTGATGGCATTATTATATTTGTGATCTTCCTATTCGAGTTCTTTTTGATATGGGTGCATCTCACTCTTTTATATCAAAAGAACTTATTGATGCTTTGTCTTTGAATGTTATTGGCTTGATGACTTCATTGAGGATTGTGAATCCGGTTGGTGGATCCGCAACACTCAGTTTACTGTGTAAGGATGTCGAGATTATTTTATGTGATTACTCTTTCCGTGCCGATTTGCATGTTATGCGTTACTTAGGCTTCAGAATGATTTTAAGGAAGGATTGGCTTAACCAATATGAAGCCCATATCCTATGTCCTGAGCGGACTATATATCTTCGACATCCTCAATCTATTAAGTAGATTTCTCTTATTCTGAAAGATTCAAATTCCAATTCGAAAGCATCCTTGTATTCTCTAAATCCTCATGATGACGATAATGATGATGAGGAAGATGTCATTTCCCTCATTCACATTGTTTGTGAATTTCCCGACATATTTGAGCCCATTTTAGGATTACCACCTAAGCAAGCAATTGAGTTCAAAATTAATCTAATCCCTGGAGCTCTACCTATTACTCGTCCTCCTTATCGTATGTCCAATAAGAAAAATGAGGAGATGCGTAAACAATTATCCGAATTGGAAGCAAAATAGTTTGTTCGTTCTAGTTCCTCTCCATGGGGAGCTTCAGCTATTTTTGTAAAGAAATCTGATGGTACACTTAGGCTTTGTGTTGACCACCGCAAGCTTAATGATCTCACCATCAAGAATAAATATCCCTTACCTCGGATTGATGATTTATTCGATCAACTTAGTGGTGCTAGAGTATTTTCACAGTTAGACTTAGCAACTGGTTTTCATTAGCTCCGTATTGCAGAGGATAGCATTCCTTTGACATCGTTCCGTACTCATTATGGATCTTATGAATGGCTTGTTATGCCATTTGGTTTAACGAATGCTCCAGCTTATTTCGTTGACCTTATGAATCGAGTTTTCAAAGACTTCCTCGATCAATTTGTTCTCATCTTTATCAATGATATTCTTGTTTATTCTAAAACCGAGGAAGAGCATGAAAATCATCTTCGGATTGTGTTGGAAACTCTTAGGAGCAACCAATTGAAAGCAAAAAAATTTAAATGCCACT
The DNA here is from genome assembly GCA_030737815.1 of Allium fistulosum. Classification (NCBI taxonomy): domain Eukaryota; kingdom Viridiplantae; phylum Streptophyta; class Magnoliopsida; order Asparagales; family Amaryllidaceae; genus Allium; species Allium fistulosum. The sequence continues at coordinate 1,535,942,992 of CM060902.1, forward strand.
TTTGGCAATCTCGTGTGAAATTTTTAGGGCATATTATTTCTGAATCCGGAATTTCCGTGGATCCTTTAAAGATTGAAGCGATTCAAAATTGGAAGAAACCGGAGAGTATGATGGAAATTCATAGCTTCCTTGGATTGGCGGGCTATTACCGTCGTTTCATAAAAGACTTTTCTAAAATTTCTATGCCTCTCACTAGTTTGACAAAGAAGGGAGTTAAATACATTTGGTCAGACAAATGTGAAGCTTCATTTCATAAATTAAAAGAACTCCTTTCCAATGCTCATATTCTTGTGATTCCCGATGGAAACCAAGATTTTATTGTTTATACCGATGCTAGTCGTGTTGGTTTGGGTGCCGTTCTCATGCAAAGGGAACGTGTTATCGCTTATGCTTCTAGGCAATTAAAGCTTGCCGAGACTAGATATGCCACTCATGATTTGGAGCTCGTGGCTATTGTTTTCGCCCTTAGAATTTGGCATCATTATCTTTTGGGAGAGAAATTTGTTCTCTACACGATCATAAATCTTTGAAGTATTTATTTTCTAAAAAGGAACTTAATTTGCGTCAACAACGTTGTCTCGAGTTCCTTACATCTTATGATCTTGATATTCTTTATACTCCCGGAAAGGGAAATCGTGTTGTCGATGCCCTTAGCCGAAAGCAACAAGCGGTTGTTTCTATGATGATATCCGAATGGAATGATCTCACGACCTTATCCACTTGTGAGATTCGAGATCGTGAATCCAATTCATGTTCATCTCTTGTTTTGTGTGGTCTTGAGGCTCATCCTTCTCTTTTAGACCGCATTCTTGAAGCTCAAAAGCATGATCCCGAATTGGTTCTTCTTAGCCAAAGTTGTAGGGATAAAATTGATATTAAAGGTTTGAAAGACTTTGATATTGATGCTCGTGGCGGTATTCGAAAATTTGGTAGACTTATTGTGCCAAAAATTATTGATCTTCGTAGAGACATTTTAGAAGATTCTCATCGTTCTAAACTTACCATTCATTCCGGTAGTAGTAAAATGTACGTGGATATGAAGTGACTTTATTATTGGGATGGAATGAAATCTAATATTGCTAACTTTATTAAGTGTTGCATGACTTGCCAACTAGTAAAGGCCGAGCATCAAAGGCCCGGTGGGTTATTGCAACCTTTAGAAATTCCAATATGGAAGTGGGATCAAATTTCCATGGACTTTTTTGACGGTCTTCCCCGTTCTCGTTTGGGTCATGATAGCCTATGGGTGATAGTAGATAGACTTACAAAATTCGCCCATTTTCTTCCCGTTCGGTCCAATCGGACCGTACCTATTTTGGCTAAACTCTATGTCAAGGAAATTGTTAAATTGCATGGAGTTCCTACTTCTATTGTTAGCGATCGTGATCCATTGTTTACTAGTGGATTTTGGAAGGGTCTTCAAAAAGCTTTGGAAACAAAGCTTAATTTTAGCACCGCTTATCGTCCTCAGTCCGATGGACAAACCGAGCGTGTGAATCAAACTCTTGAAGGTCTTCTTCGTGCACGTGTTCTTAATTTTGGTGGAAGTTGGGAAGATCATATTTCTCTTGTTGAGTTTTCCTATAATAATAGCTTCCAATCTAGTATTGGTATGGCTCCTTTTGAGGCACTCTATGGAAGGCCATGCCGATTGTCTTCGTGTTGGCTTGAAGCCGGTGAGAAGCTCGTTTTAGGTCCAGATTTTATTCGTGATGCCACAGAAAAGATTGACCTTATTCATCATAGGATGAAATAAGCTCAAAGTAGACAAAAATCCTATGCCGATAACCGAAGAAGGAAATTAGAATTTTCTGTGGGAGATTTGGTGTTCATTCGTGTTTCACCTATGAAAGGTGTTGTGCGTTTCAGTCGATCGGGAAAATTAGCACCTCGATATATTGGTCCATTTCCCATCACCGAACGCATTGGTTTCGTGGCTTATCACATTTTATTACCGGCTCAGTTTTCTGCTATTCATGACGTATTCTATGTCTCTCAATTACGGAAATGCCTTCGAGATTCTGATTTCATTCTTGAGCCCGGTGTTATTGAAGAAATTGAAGTTTCGCCTAATTTGACTTATGAGCAACATCATATTCGTATCATTGCTACAGAGGTTAAACGCCTTGGAAATAAAGATGTTCCTCTTGTGAAAGTTCAATGGTCCTCAAATCCTAAGGAATTCTCTTGGGAATCCAGAGAATTCATGGAGCGAACACATCCGGACTTACTATCTCGTGCTCATTAAGGTGAACTTCTCATTTCAAAAATTCTTCTTTTGTGTTGATATGTTTTTGTGTGGTTGTTACTTTTTATTTCTTTCTCTTAAGTATTGCGAGGACGCAATTTCTTTAAGGAGGAGAGTCTGTAACAACCCGCATATTTTACGATTTGTATATTTAAATGTTTTATTTAAATATAGCATCGTTAATCGGATTAAAGTCCAAAAAGCTACTTTTTGTAAACAGTCGAATTGGGACTCAAGACCACTTCCATTGAGTCCAAAATGGCGTTTACAACTTTTTTGAGTATAAACATCGATATGTTTGGAGTTGAGTAGAATTTGCTATTTTTCTACTTGGGCTTTGGGTTTGGGTTTCAGCCCACTAACCCATATAATACCCTAACACTACACTCAACTCCTCTTCATTCATTCTCATTTCCTAATACATTCAAACTTAAGTAAAAATGGGGAGAGGAATGGGAAATTAGAAATTCAAAACCCTAGTTTGATTTGGAAACACAAGTTCTTGCTCCAAAATCATAGAGAAGCTAAGGTAAGCATTCTCTTCTTCTTCTCCATCTCAATCTCTCTTCAATTCTCAGAAATTCCTAACCCTAACTTAGGAAAAAAAAACTTCACCTTTGATAATAGATTGAAGATTCTAGAGGTGTGTTGAAGAGGAATTGTTCTTGCCTTGCTTTAAAAGCTTCTCATTCATTGTTTTTGGGTTGAAAAGGTGAGTTTTTGAACAAACATCTATATCTATATCTTTGATAGTTGTTAGGTAGTAATTCCTAACATCTCTTCCTTGTCCATTTGCTTTTGGATTGAATTGGTTTGATGAATATTCCAATTTTTAGTGTTTTGAAGTCAAATCGTTAAAAATCTTATCTTTGATGGTTGAACACGTTTTGGGATGTTTCGAAGAGCCATACAAGGCTGGGTTGTCGCTTGGCGTAAATCCTTAGTCTCCGTTGCTCGTCCGTTCGCCTCCGGTTAGGATTTTGCCCCACTTGGGGGCTAGGCTGATAATGCTGTAGAAGCAGGTTCAGTCGACTGAACCAGGAGGTCAGTCGACTGAACCAGGGACCAGAAAATTCTCTGGCCCTGTATCAGTGGACTGACCTTCTGGTTCAGTCGACTGATACTGGGAACCAAGTGTTCCTGGCCTTGTATCAGCTGACTGAACCAGAGGGTCAGTCGATTGAACAAGGGACCCAAGAGTTTCTGTCCTTGTATCAGTCGACTGACCTTCTAGTTCAGTCGACTGAATCTGGAAGATGAGCATTTTACCTATTTTAGGCAGTTTTGTGTGGATTTCCGGTTTTTAATCGATTTTTGATGATCCGATTTGTTGTTATCATTTATTATCGACTTTGATGACTTCTTTTTTGGGATTTTTGGGAATATCCATTTTGATGGATCTGGTATCAATTTCTATGGATTTGATTCACGTCTTCGAATGTGGATTTTGGTGATTGATTGTTTCTACAATCATTTCTGTGATTTGTCACTTTAAAATATAAAGGTTTTCTATACTAGTAGTAAATATTCAACTCTTTCACAAAGATGATTCCAACTCTATTTTTAATACAAATCTCGTTTATAAAACCGTTTTCCAATCTATTAGTATATACAAACCTTTACCTCATTCGTGCGAGAAATCCAATTAAACGACTTAGCAAAACAAGTGGTATGAAACGCTTGCGTTTACTTTGTCGGTTAATTCTTAGACTTGTTCGATTGAAATCTTGTGACAATTTTCGAGTGGAAGTCTACAATTTGTTCGTAAAAATTTAAGTTAAGCCAGTGGTTATGGGACATGAAGCTAAACTCTTATATTTACTAGCTTAGTGTGATTCACACTTTTTATTGATCGACGATGATCATTTTGTGATTTAGACTAGCGATGTGTGATGTCTTTTTGTTTGTGTGGGGACTAAAAATCCCGTTTGTGGGACTTCGGTTCAATTTGGTGGGGTAGTGACCCATGGTCTTCGGGCCGTTTGTGGAGCCTCGACTCAAAATTGATGGTTAGCGACCATGGAATAGCGTTCCGTTTGTGATGCACGTGTTGGTGAGTTTTCATGCTCCCGTTTGTGATAGGCCTCCCCCCCTTTGTGATTTCTGGATTTCTAATTGTTGATTTCTAGAATTTGTGTTTCACCAATTTTCGTCGATTGCATTGATAAGCTCTATCAATATTTGTGTTTGGTGAATAATTTAGAGAACATGACATTCTTTTGGTGTTTGAGAATATTTGAGATATTGTATGATTTTTGTTGTTATCTGATGTATACTTGTCATAGTATGGCATTATTGTTATCATACTTTTTGTGATATCTCTTATCCTATCTTATTTTATCTGATATTTATAGCTAGATTGATCCGTTTATTATTTTCTTCTTAAATAATACTCGGGTCAGATCGAGGTATTTCAGGTGCTCCTGCTTGACTTCTTACCAGGGTCCTTCACCTGACTTTTGGCTACCTACTTTAGCATAGTAGTTTTGTTTGTATACATTTGAGATAGAGACTCCTTGATGTATACTTATTCTTTTGTCTAGCACTTGTATCTATTCTTTTGTGATGTAGTGGATCTAGTTTGACCACTACTTTGATGTACACTTCTATGTGATATATTCACATCTGTTTCCGCCTTTGTGATATGAATATCTATGACTGATTTGTGTTATGCTTATTTCTATATTTGTTTCCGAAGGCCACTTAGCCACTGTGTGGTAGCTTTGAGTTTGTATTTGATATGTCGGATTTCCTCTTGAAACGAAATGTAAGTTATATTATCTGAAATATCGGTACTCACACAAAGCAATTACACAGATGGTCGCTCCTCAACAGCCTTATTCTCCGTGCTAGTCGACGGCATTACCCCGTAGTGTCCTTGGCTAGCGTGAGTATAGAGGTGGGACGTCACAAAATATTTAATCAATTTTAATTTAAAAAAACTTCTCTCCCCAAAGCAAATGTCACCGGTATAATTAATACAATTTGATAAACAATTCATGCACATTGAAGAACACCATCATCCACATAAGCTCTTATGAAATCAAGAATGTCAATCCACTTAATTATTTCTTCAGGTTACATAGTTTGCAAAACTTTTAGATCTTGAAATAAATCATGTCCATATATATCGCATTGTTAATTGTATTTCAAATAACTTCTTAAGTACGATTAATATTCCATCAACTCTTCTTTGCCAATTTCCATAAATTTTGCATTTAACAAAAATCAAGAAATTTTATCATGAACTTCAAATTTTTCAAAACGGTCATTCAATGATGTAAGAGCTTGATCTAGAATGTGAATGAAGTTTGTGACTTTAAATTTCTCTTTCAGTGATTGACTTCCTTGAGTTCCTTCAATATTTGTTTCAATATCTTCATCAAAATGTTTCTTCTACGAACAACTCTTTTCATCTCAAATATTGGTTCAATGCCAACATCCATAACAATTTCATTAGCTTCTTTCATTATTTCCTCAAACCCGTAAGCTCCAGAGTTTTGTTTTCTAAATATCATTCGAGTTTTTTAAGTCTTTGTTTTATGGCATAATATCTAATAACAAATTTTAATTAATTAAATTATGATACAACGAACCATTTTATTAGTAAAATCATTATTTTTACAAAACCATTAACTTAACATATTTTTACAAATCAGGAAAAATAAACTAGTCAATTTAATAATACCATTAGCATTTGGCATTATAAACTACAACAAATCAATTTGGTATTAAGTGGTATTTTAGAAAACTGATTTAAACTAAGTTGGAAATATGAAATTAAACCAAATTTAAATAGATTACTTTTATGAACTAGATAATCGAATTTATTTTTTAAACAACCAAATATCAAATCAGCTTTATAAGTTAGTTAATTCAAACCCAAATCAGTGAAACAAAGTATATTTAATGTTGTGATGCATTTCTAACTTCTTCAACAACTGGAATTAAGGGAAAAAATTACTTGTCAAGCTAGAGGCTTTGGAGAGCTGACATTGCGACAGTGATGAATCTCGGAAGAGGATGGCGTTGGTTGCGGTGATGATTGCGAGAAGTGCGGAAGAGGAGGCGAGTGTTGGTGCGATTGCATTTGGCATTTGTCACTGGTTATTGATTTGTTTCTGTTTTAGCTGATGAAAGAAATAAAAGATAAAACATGAAAAATGCCTCTCTTATGATCTGATGATGATGCTGAACTCAAATAATTGGACCAAACATATAATTTAAAAAAAGAAAATCTGTTGCCCTGCATGGACTTGCTGGGCTGCACACTAGGCCGGCTCTGAGCCTAGTATGGCAGCTCTACTTCCACCAACATACGATAAGAAATATGAAGCTGCGATATCCTCGTGAATGTTGATCTCAGCTTGTGTCAGTTTCTAAGACGTTGATATTCAACTAGAAATAGCCTGTACGCTATCAATTTGAAATGATATAGCCTGATAACCCATCTTCCAATTTTCCAACTGCAAGTATACTCTTGCAATAGCCTAGTTTAAAGTATCCTATAGCTTCAGCAATGTTTGACAAGTCCGAAAACATTAAAACTTGAAGTTCATCAACGGTGAACTCTTCGACGACTTCAATTGCAACGATCTAGGATGCTTTAAAAGCCAAAAAATTGCTATGAGGGAGAGTAGACTCCAATAAATGACTCCCACCCGGTCCGCTTGTTCGAAATCCATGGAGGTGGGTCGGAAAAAGTGGAAACCCGTAGGGTTTTCATTAGAAAACATGGAGGGAATCGGAGTCCACATTCGCCATATTCACCGCCCTAAAAAATGGTCGACCACCACAAAAAATTAGTCCCGACTCCCCTCTAACGCATCGAATGCTCCAACAAACAAACCAACTTCCCCAGCATCATTGGGAGAAATTTTAGGAAAATGTGCATTGGCGTCCGATGCGTCGAACGCGCTGCCAATTTTTAACATCACAGCCGTTGATTTATGTTCTCCTTTTCTTCATCCCCTTCAAATACCCCGCTTAAATACCCCATTTGCATCCTCGAACATATTCCCCTTTCAAACAACTTCCCAGCTTAAATATCACGTTTTAATGCCCCACTCGAATGCCATGTTTGATTTGTCAAGAATGAACCCTTAATGATGCAAGGGTTGGCTAATGATTTAATTTTTATTGACAATGGGGAGGTTGATATGTGCCTAGAGGATGACATATATGTCATAGAGCCTAATGGTGAACTATTATACATATTGAATGGTTTTATTCATGGTTTGGATGATTTAGCCATGAGAAAAGAGTTCAAAGCTACTACAATGAAATGGGATTTGGCAGCTGTACAAGACTTGGGTTGTGCTTTTACTAGAGAAGAAGAGTTTGTGCATGATACTACCATTGAGCATGAGTTTGTGATTTGATGGATGGCGATGTGAATTTAAAATTTGATATGGGCTTGAAATATATATAATCGGGGAGGCCACGAAACTGATTGGGACTCGAAGATTAAAGGAAAAGGTATTGATGTGATTTAAAAAAAGTATCAATGTGTGTTCTACAAGAGCATTTCCAACGCGTAGGGGTGGGTCGCGCTGATTTGAAGGGGTCGAATGAAAACCCACCCCCAATGCGTAGGAGAAGAAGCACAAAGTGCTTGTAACGGCTGCGAATTTTGCCCGCTCGAAAATCGACATCCATACTTTACATCGTACTCGAATGCTGCAGATTCGATCGTTCAAATCCGAGTCGCCGGAGCTTATAACAACATTAAGTAAATAACACAGTGGAATAAAGAATATAGATATACAACATCTGATACAATATCCAGATACAATGATGATACAATGAATATCTATATACATCAGAGATATGATACAACAAATAGCAGCGGAAAGAAAATAGATAACAGCAGCAGCAGATCATCTCCATCTCCAAAGCAGCAATCCAGAAATAGCTCGAACTCCCAATAACGATACACCAAGATAAACAAGTGCAGTCCATATACAAAGACTGAACTAACTCCAAATAATCTACGAAATCTGAATATCTGAAAAACCAAACTCTAGACTGCTCATGTAGAAAAATTTTGAGCATCCAGAGTTTAGGAAATAAACAATAAACTCCGGATCAGTCATGGTACTGGTGTGAGCAACAAAAACAGTTTATCTTTAAAACAAATAGCAGAGAATTTTAAAGTCAATTCGCAATGCTTTTTGAAAATGAAACTACCATAAGACCTCCCACCACACACACAATGCAAACGCAGAATTGGAGGAGATTTCTTCTTATGATAGTCAAAGATGCTTACTACGCAAAAATCAAATCACTTTGGATATTATTATTAGTGCATAGTGTAGAAAACATTTCGAAAGTAGAATATAAATCTTAGCCAGCATAGACATTCCGAACTATGCCTACTATAGCTACCATCTAAACAGTGGTGACCACCATAAGTAAATGGCAGGTTCTACAACTAATACCGTACAAGTTCGTATTGGAGTTTGGATTTCCAACAAATGGTCAGGCCAAGGAACTTCCCATTGCCACATGGAAACGCCTCTGGAATGACGTCCCGAGAACCTAACCGGATCTCTGCCAACACAAGGCCGGGTTACCTCTGCAAAAATAGGTAACTACTGACATGCGTATGCCATCCCCCGATCGTAACCGATCTTCCCGAGGATCCTCGATTCCAACAACCACATAAAAATAATAATGCAGTAACCACATAGGTTAAGTATCTGGGCTCCATACCATGATACCACCTCTATCCAGAAAGAAATGACATACACTAAGGGGTGCTACTCCCTAGAACCTTGCCGCATCTTTCCTGTTTTGACCATTCCGGGGTGTGAGGCTCGACGAAGTCTCGTCCACAAAGCTACGCTTTACTCACAAAGCCATGCTTCGGGTCAAACAAATGATCAACCTATGATCACAAAGATATAAAATTAAATAAATGATCATATCGCAAATGATCAAACACTGATCATCACACAGCAACACTCAGCATGCCACATTACCAAATTGGGATATATCGCTGATAAATTTCAACTACATAACCTCTGAGCTCGTACGTCTCAGAGAAGGGTGTTAAGCTAAGAGAATAAATTCTCCGCTACCAACAGAAATGTATTTGAAAGAAATCTGCTTTATATCTCAAAGTGTAATGTCAGACATGTATCCATACAAGTCTGTTCCGGGTTCGAACAGAACCGAAGGCACTTCTTACGAAGCCCTTGCAATTCCCGGGTATTCACAATCCGTACGGACTTCCCATCACAAAGGGTGATAAAATCTCTATATCGGGGCCAGTCGATGCAGAGACATTCGACGAGTTGTCCTTTCGTTTTCGTAAATATCTGGTCTTCATCACCGGTCTTCAAATGCTATCCATATACGACGTATCATTATTCGAAATGGGTTATATGACACAAATGTCTTTTCCCGGCTAACCCGAATAATGAGCGCAATTATTAGAAATCATATGGATATTGGAATTTCAATTAAGTCACCACTTATTACCCAAAACTTTCCTTCAAATGGTTTAAACACATTACCATTTTAATCTTTTAAACAAAAGATTTAATTCAAAAAGTTCACTCAGTTTTCACAAAGATTCATTCACAGATTTTCCAAAACAATTTCCATTACGAATTTAATTAATTCGTTAAATCTTTAAATCAAAGATTTAACTCATAGCTTGCAAAACAATTTCATTTCGAATGGGTTAAACAAAACATCATTCTAAATCTGTTAAAAATAAACAGATTCAATTCATAGCTTTCAAAAAGAATTCATTCATAGCCTTTCAAAACAATGTCATTTCGAATGTTTTAAACAAAACATCATTTTAAATTTGAAACCTTTCAACACAAATTAGAAGTTCACTTCTTATATGAAAGCTGTTATTATTTGAAAACAAATAGTTTTCGTTTTAAGAAAAATCCAATCATATTTACACGAGTAAAGCTCTTGAATCACATTCCAAAATCAATATTTTTAAAATAGTTTAACCCTTATATAACTGGTATAACATCTTTAATCCCTAGTTTCAAATCATAGAATTCAATTTCAAATATTGAATTTAAGTTTAAATCAAATTATTTAAATTTTCAAAACTCGATTAAGTTATTCAAAATAACTTTCATCTTTGAAATTCCATTTCGAAAGCTTTTCACTTTAAACCGAAATTTCCAATTTCAAAATCAATTGAAATTAAAATTTCCAATTTCAAAAATATCAATTTGAATTATCTGTGACTTAACCGATTCCCACGTGAAATCCATATTTGTGTGTGTAACAGTGTAGTCCAGGGGTTTAACACACAATAGTGCAACATCAATCATCACAGATATATCGATAAGCGGTATAATCGATAACGCTTATCTTCATTCACAGATTCATAGATAAAATAATTTTATCAGTCACAAAGATTCACAATTACAATTCGATGTGGGTTTCGGATAACCAACTAGAATCCGACTCCCTGTCGCATCGAAATTCAAATGTCATTCTATGGGTCAAGGGTTTCGTATTCACATAGTAATATATCACAGAAATAGAAATCACAGCTAAGTAAATTACAAATCACAGCATAAATCAGGGTATATCACAAAGTATCAAATATCAGGGATATCAAACAATTCAACATTCAATACAATTCAAATATCCAAAAGTAGGACCAATTAAATTATCTGATTTATTCAAATTAAATTAATTACTTATGAATTTCTAAACCTGGTTAATTAACATCGATAAATTACAAATTATTTTAATTAATTATTCTTTAATCATTTATTAATTAACCTTTAATCATTAGTTAATAAATCTTAATAAATCAATTAATCTTTTAATCATTAAATAATTATCCTTTAATTAATTATCCTTATTTAAATTTCATTGAGTAATTATCCATTAACTACTTTCATAAATTGATTTTTCCCTTAATTGCTTTTATAACTTAATTAACTCAATTACTATAAGATAAACCATTATCTTTTATTAATTCCTTAACCATTATTAACATAAACTTTAAACATTTTGTCCTTTTACTCATCACTTGAATATATTTCTAAATTAAGTTTAAATTAACTTAAGAGTTCATTTCAATACGTTAAGTAACATAAAACATACAACTCATAAATTAGTTATTAAAACATTCATTATATAAAGACTTGATTTGATTTAAATAAAAAGGAACTTATATTTTTGTTTAAGTTAAAACTGGAAAGCTAACATCCACGTTCCCGAAAGTATACTCGAGAAAACTGCTGAATTCCCCGAGTCAAATGCTGAACCTACGCGAGTCGACCATCAAACCACACGAGCCAGCTTCACTGCAAAACCAAAACCCTTCTTCTTCGAGTCGTACACGATGGAAACGCGACCTCAAACCCGAGTTAAACTCGCCTTCCCCAACTCCACATTCCAGTGCGCACACACACACACTTGTGCACGTGTCCCACTGCCTCCTGCCGCCGTTGGTCATCGCAACCATCGCCGATGATCTCTCGATCACACGTGAGCAACAATATGAACCCAGATTGAAGAATACTCGCTCGAATCAAAATTCGACCCAACCGAGCCAAACAGCAGCAACTCGAAACCATAAACTCCATCGCCGCCGACCATCTCGTCGCCATTTAACTCCGCCAACCTCACCATCGATCACCATGCCCACAAGCTTCGTCCTCCCCAAATCCTAACACCTCCGGTCCAACAGCCAAGTCGCGATGGTCACGACAGTCGAACCCATCCAAAAATCAACTTAAACCCTACTTCGATCTAATTCAAACGATTGAGACATTGGAAAAATTAAACTGCATTTTTCCCATCCTCGACAACATCAAAGCTTGCCTCACCCAAAGTTTCAACTCGAATCGTGTGTTTGATCATCGGTAATTGGCCAATTTGCCGAAACACTTCAATAATTCATTCCCAATTGAATATCACTTTAAAAATTATGATTTGCATGTTAAAAATCATTATTTTCAACTACAAATCCAACTATATAATCCAAGCAAGAATTAAAGATAACAATTTTTTTTGAATGAATCAAGATTTTCACTGCAATACCCATTTTAAAACTATTTATAAACTTAAACTTACAGAAACCATTTTTAGAATTTTCCTTCAACATTATCAAACAACTTTGATTCAAACATCAAAGTCAAATAATGATGTTAGTAGAAGATTTGAATTTAGTATATATGATGATGTTTCCAGTTTTTTTGCTTTCCAGAGTTATTTTCAAACTGTTTTTAACTTAACTATATATTTAAATCTCAAATTAGAATATAACAACCAATATTGTTTTAACTCAAATCATTCATCAGTATATCAAAGAGCAAGATTTTAAATCCTAACAAGACATGGGGAAAACTAGAAACAGACAGTGTATATGGTAACAGCCTGCATTCAAGGATCATTCATTATTCACAAGGCATATCTATCTAAAGATATAAACTTACTCATTCTCATACATATATGCATCAGAAATATACATCTAAATTTGTCGTTAAGTGATGTTACTCACCTGGTTTTGTTGAAGCAGAGAAGAACAGAGAAGCTCTACCACCTTAAACAGGCTTGAGAAACTGAAAGCTGGAAACCTTTCCTTGTATTGATTTGGATTGATCTAAGTTGTTTGATTTTGTTAAATGATCTTGAGTTTGAAATTGTAAGGTGATGTTTTATATGTTTTCTTTTTTTTCTCTTTGCTCAGGTTTCAAGTGAACGAACTGAAGCAGAGGAAATTGATGTATGAGAGAGCAAGTCTACATGCTATATTATATTTTGTACAATAGGTGATGTTTATTTTTGTACCACAAGTCATGGCTGAGATGATCTTGCCCATGCTTTGATACTTTATTTACTTAATATATGTTTTCTTGTTGACTTAGGCTGTGATATGTTGTATACTTAGAGATGCTTTATTTGTACTTGCTTTACAAGCTTATTTACTTTGTTTTGTTTTTATACTTACTTTCCATTTGCCTGCACACTCATCTCTTTTATTTTCTTTGTGTTCATACTTGATTGTTTACAGCCTACATACATATCTTACTTATTTTATTTTGTTTTCTTTTATAAGCCAATACTTTAAATGTATTTTATTTTCAAAACCATTTATTTTAAGATTTTAAATTCAAGTCAAATATATATATATCTATATATTTTTTTATTTTCAAATTCACTCATATTCGATCGGGGAAACTCGCTCCAATTTCCTGATTAAATTTACAAATTTTTACCCAAAAATTTATTTAATTACTCAATTTAATTCAAAAAATCAATAAATTATTAATTTAAATAAATTTAAATTTTCGGGGTCGTTACAGTGCTTCTCCTTAGCCAGCTAAATTATAGCCAGCTAAGGATGAAACTGTGGATTGCAATCCACGGTGAGAGCTGTGGATTGCAATCCTCTACGTACACTTAGCAGGCTTTAATTTAGCCGGCTAAACGTACACGGGGTAGCCGGCTATCACATTTCCTTCCCCATCCTATCATTCTCCTTCTGCTTCTCTGCTCCCTATTTTTTCCAGCAACCAATAGCTCTGAAAAAAATAAAAAACGTTCAAAAAAATGAGAAGATCATTGAGGAGAATCCGAGGAAGCGGCGGTCGTAGCGGTGGAGATGTTCCACTGGCCGTAGAAAACGCCCTTGTCAAAGAAAGCGCAGACGTACGGACGATGGGTACTGGAGGTCGACAAAGCACAGTGGTTAGGTGATGTAACGACCCGTATTTTTACGGATCGACAAGTTCATCAAAATCTGGAATTTTAGCATTTTTAAGTCATTTCAGATTTTTAGGCAGATTTATCTAAGTCCTAGGTCGTGAACGACCTAAGAGCTAAGTCGTGACCGAGTTAAGGAATTCGGCGAGTTAGTGTTAGGTCGTGGGTTAGTTGGAGCGACCTATAGAATTATGCAACCTAGGATTTGGTTAAGTATTAGGTCGGCAGGGCGAGTTAACGACCTAAAGAACTGACCGACTTAAGGGTATGGCGACTCAAGGGTAGGCAGACCTAGTGGAGTAAGCTGTTAGGGGATAGGTCGTCTGGTAGCTTGGTTGGTTAGGTCGTAAGCGACCTAAGGGTTAAGTTGTTACCAAGTTAGGTCGACTGGGTGGGTTAGCGACCTAAAGAGATAAGTCGTAGCCTAGTTGAGTCGTGGCCGTGCTAAGGAGTTAGCGTGTTAGCGACCTAAGGAGTTAGCGTGTTAGCGACCTAAGGAGTTAGCGTGTGGAGTTAGGTCGCATAAGTGTTAGGTCGCTGGGTTTTGCCTAAGTGTTAGGTCGCTGAGGTTATAGGTCGTAACCTTGTTAGGTCGTGAGTCGTTGGGTTTTGTTAGGTCGCTAGGTTTTGCCAAGTGATAAGTCGTAACCCAGTTGTCTATTAAGTCGTATCTTCTGCCGAGTTATAAGTCGTGACTAGTGGTAAGTCGCTAGAGGCGCATGAGTCTTAAGTCGTAGGCGCGCATGCTATAAGTCGTGACCGACTTAGGAGATAGCAGTTGTTAGGTCGCAGGTGCTTCTGGTTAAGTCGTAGGATGGCAAAGTGTTAGGTCGTAGGTCGGCATAGTGTTAAGTCGGCAGCGACTTAAGAAGATAGCCGAGTTACGACTTAGGGTATTTTCTGCTATAAATAGGAGAGCTTCTCTTCATTTTTGGGATCCGGATTTTGAAGCGACGAAGTGCTGCCATTTTGAGAGCTCGACTTCTACACTTCTTCACTTCTTTTCTCCACTCTAATCTAGTGCTTCCATCCATCCAAATCGAAGATCAAGATTGAAGATTCAAGAGCTTAGATTGAAGATCTTCATCTTTTCAAGAGAGATTTCTTCATGTGAAGCGGATTTGTGATAGATCAAGCTTGATCCTTTGCTGTCCAGATCTGAAGCGAGTTGATTTGGGTTGGTTTAGGTGATTTGGTGAGTGGTGATTATCTCTCACACGGATCCAAAGGAGTATATCGGATTGTTGGCTCGATTTGGTGTTAAAATAGAGATTTCCATGCATTTTCTTCATCCTATGTGTAGATCCATATAGATCCACTGTTCATGATGATGTTACATCCATTTTATCATATGTTAACCTATGCAAGTTCATTCATCAAGTTTGTAGAGATATAATCCATGTTTTCATGCTTATTGGACTTTCAACTCTTTAATTACAAAAATGCCATTATTGTTATAATTGTCTTCTTAGATCATTTTAGAATACTTGATTGCTTGGATTGATGTTTGATTTGATTGATTGTTATGAACTAGATGATTGATGATTAGATTTAGATCGAAGGTGATTCAAAAGCTAAGGGAAAGGCTCTTGAATTGGAAAAGCTGCTCGTGGCATATGTAGCGGGATGATGAAGCTCTTATGCATAGATTTGATGATGTGATGTTGAGATGAGGCTTTGCGAGGATGTAATGAAGCGAGGCAATCATGTGATGAAGACTTGGTCTAATCCAGACGGGATCATTCCAAGCATGTTGATAACTCGGTGATATGATTCGAGTTGAGGAAAATGAATGGATATGAGAATAGTCGTCGAGGAGGATGACTAGGAGGCTTGGATAGCATCGTTGTTGAAGGTTCTAGCATGCTCTAAGCAAGAGTACGTTTGGGCAGATTCGATAGTCCCAACGGCTAACTGTTGATGGTCGAGTACTCTGGGCAGATTCGATAGTCCTAGGCACGGGCTGCGACGACGTGCGAGAGTTATGTCTAGAACCGGGGTTTCCATTAGCCCTTGACGGACGGCTGAAAGAATGTGCTGGTCATTCAATTAACGGTGATATCGAAGCAATGATAACAGTGATAGCCAGAGTCATGGATGTTTGGTTGTATCGTCATTCGGACTCAAGAGCGGTATTTTCTGGGTGCTTATCTGATTTAGGCCTTGGCACTTGGGAAACATCGCCCTTGACTCGAGTGATAGTAGCTTTACTTTAAATTGTATGCTCTGCTATGTTGCTTCTGCTTAGTGTGTGTCTGGGGGCTATCACTGTAGAATGAGGTTGGAGTGGGAGGGTTGTATTCCTATTCCTTTTTCTTTATGCTCTTTTGGTATGTTGTTAGTTAATTTACTGCTCACTAAGACTGTTGTCTGACTCAAGGCTTTATGTTTTTAATTCTTATTGCCTTGGGCTGTTCGTCCATTTTGGGACGGGCAGACTAGGTAGCAGGTGACAGGTGCTGTTCTCTTCTCACGATGCTGATATCGAAGACGAGCTGGAGGGTTGCATATTATCTTCTTACTATATGTACTGGATATTCCGCTGTTTTGTATTCTTTGAGAGATATGTAGTGAGGCTTGATGTATTGACTATGTGGATGCTTGTATTCAACTATTATGGAGTTTTATATGATGTCATTTTGTTCTGTAAAGCTTCACTATACATATGTTCTATTGTATTTTGTCCATGCGCTGTGAGTAATACGATAGATTCTGTTGTTTTAAATCTTACCTTGACAATCGTCCATGGTCGCCTGGCACACTTTACAGTGCTCTATCTCTAGATTCGGTGCAGGGGTCATGGGCGGTCGTCACATTTGGTATCAGAGCATTGGTTAATCGATTTTACCCAACGCTTGCTGAAGTAACCACGTATGAGAGACGTAATTGTATTTTGATGGATGGATACTATATACAATATAGTAGTTTAGTAGAGTTGAGTCCTTTATGCAGTTGTTTCTCTAGATGTTCTAATCTTTCCTTTTTATAGATATTGAGAATGAGTCGAAGAGGGAGACCAGCTGCTAGGGAAGGCCGTGCTACTGAAGAGACTACTGATTATGCAGCCATGTTCGAAGCTATGATGACTTCGATCATGAGAAGGATACCAGTTCCGGGGGCAGCAGTAGATGTTGGAGTTCAAGTCCAAACTCCGAAACCAGTGGATTTTGCTAAGTTGTGCAAGGATTATACTGCTCTTGGAGGGAAGGTTTTCTTGGAAACAGAATCTACCATTGAGGTCCAGAGGTGGATAGATGCTTGTAGAAGGATCTTTGGTGATTTGGGAATTGAAGATGCAACTAAGAGGAAGTTGGCATCGAGACAGCTTCAAGGGAGAGCTTCTGATTGGTGGAACTCTATTACCATCACTACTCCGGAAGAAGAGATTACTTGGGAGCAATTCCAAGTCAGATTTGAAGCTAAGTTCATTTCTACAGCTCAGAAGTCTGTTCTGTTCAAGAAGTTTGTAGAGCTCAAGCAGGGTGGAAGATCTGTTCTTGAGTATGTTTCTGAGTTTGAAGCTTTGTCCAAGTATGCTCGGTCATATATTGAATCTGCTTATCAGAAGAATGAGAAGTTTGTGACCGGCTTGGATAGTTATCTTGGGAGACAGTTGGTGGATCATTTGGACGATTCATTTGAGAAGCTTGTGGAGAAAGCTCTTAGGCATGAGAGTCTGTTTCCTAAGGAAGGACCTGTTGTTGCTGTTACCAAGGGAGAATCTAAACCACAGCAGGGTGGAAACCAGAAGAGGAAGCAGCAGCAGCAGAAAGGTAAGGATGGCCAGAAGAAGCCAAAAGGCGAGGTGACTTGCTACAATTGTCAGCAGAAGGGCCATTTCTCTAAGGATTGTAAGAATCCGAAGGTGCCAATGAAGTGTCATAACTGTGACAAGCCGGGGCATTTCAGGAAGAATTGTCCAGAACCAAGGAAGGACAGGCAGATTGTGCAAGCCTATGCTTTAGGAGCTGTTCCGTCGTCTTCGAAAGCTCCTACTGCTGAAGAGAAGGGAAAGAGTGTGGTTGTTCAAGGTACCCTTTTCCTATGTGGTGTTCCAGTTAGAGTTCTGTTTGATACTGGAGCGTCGCATTCATTTGTTTGTAGTGAACTCGTAGGCCGGTTAGGTTTGACACCGGATATTGTTGATAGGCCATTGGTTGTGACTAATCCAGTTGGGGGTTCGTCTTGTTTGTGTATGTTATGCCGTGGTCTAGTTGTATCGAGTCATGGTTGCTCTTTTGTTTGTGATTGCTTTGTTCTGAACTTTGCGGGGTTCGGAATTATTTTGGGTATGGACTGGCTTAGGAAGTATGCGGCTAAGGTTGATTGCGAAAGGTTGGAAGTGACAGTCGAGAATGTGGAGGGGCGAAAGATTGTGATACGATGTAAGCATGAAGAAGGCGTCTTCATGAGCTTCATGTATTCGCTAGTTGTTCCACGGGATGGACTGTCATCAGTGTCGATCGCTAATGGATTCGAGGATGTCTTTGACGAAGTCAAAGGGTTGCCGCCGCATAGAGAGATCGAGTTTCGTATAGATCTAGTTGAAGGAGCCAGACCTGTTGTGATGCCTCTTAGGCGGATGGCGCCTAGGGAACAGCAGGAATTGAGGGTGCAAGTTGATGATCTTTTGCAGAAAGGATTCATTCGGCGTAGTGTGTCCGAGTGGGGTGCACCAGTTGTGTTTGCAACCAAGGCAGATGGGTCGTTGAGATTGTGCGTCGATTATCGTGAGCTGAATAAGGTGACTAAGAAGAACAAGTATCCATTGCCGAGAATAGATGACTTGTTTGATCAGCTTCACGAAGCTAAGGTGTTTTCTCAGATGGATTTGGCAACGGGATTTCACCAGTTGAGAGTAGCTAAGGATAGTGTGCCGAAGACTGCTTTTAGGACACCATCCGGTTTCTTTGAGTGGCTGGTAATGCCGTTTGGATTGACTAACGCGCCAGCATATTTTGTGGATCTTATGAATAGAGTGTTCAGAGATCAGTTGAACAAGTTTGTACTTGTGTTCGTGGATGATATTCTGATTTATTCCAGAACGGAAGAAGAGCACAAGACGCACTTGCGTATTGTTTTGGAAATCTTACGGAAACATCAGCTGAAGGCTAAGTTTTCGAAGTGTCACTTCTGGAAGAGTGAAGTGAGGTTCTTAGGCCATGTGATTTCTGGAAATGGAATAGCGGTTGATCCCGCTAAGGTGGCAGCAATCCAGGATTGGGTTAGACCTAAGAATGCATCAGATGTGAGAAGTTTTCTTGGATTAGCAGGATATTATCGACGGTTTATCAAAGACTTCTCCAAGGTAGCTGCACCGTTAACAGGATTAACGAAGAAGAACCAAGTGTTCAGTTGGGATGCTAAGTGTGAGCAAGCTTTTGGAATCCTGAAAGAGAGATTGACGAGTGCTCCTGTTTTGACTATTCCAAGTGGGAATGATGAGATGGTCGTTTACACCGACGCATGTGGTACGGGACTTGGAGCAGTGCTGATGTAGAAGTATAAAGTTGTTGCGTATGCCAGTCGACAACTGAAGCCGCATGAAAGGAATTACCCAACTCATGATTTGGAGTTAGCGGCGATTGTTTTTGCTCTGAAGATGTGGAGACATTATCTGTTGGGAGTTCGATTCGAGTTGTTTACGGATTATAAGTCGTTGAAGTATCTTTTCTCCCAAAAGGATTTGAATCTTCGGCAGCAACGTTGGCTAGAGTTTTTGGCATCATATGATTTTGGTATAGCTTATACTCCGGGAAAAGGTAACGCAGTGGCAGATGCGTTAAGTCGGAGGCATGCAGGATTGGGAGCCATGTTTTCTGAATGGAAGAATCTCGAGTATTTAGCTGGATTTGACTTCAGGCCTAGATGCGAATTGGAACCTGAGATGTTGGCAAACTTATCAATAAGACCCACTCTTGTGGAAAGGATTGGTGAGAGCCAAAAGCGAGATGATAAGCTTGTCAAGATTATCCGTGAATTGGAATCTGGATTGGATCCAGAAAAGGATAAAGGATTCGAGGTCGATCGAGAGGGTTGGCTTCGGAAGCAAGGACGACTAGTTGTTCCCGATATAGATGAATTGAGGAGTGAAGTTCTGAAGGAAAGTCATCACTCGAAGCTGACAATTCATCCAGGTGGAAATAAGATGTATCGGGATATGAAGAGAACCTACTACTGGGAAGGTATGAAGAAGGATGTTGGAAATTTTATTTCCAAATGTATGAACTGCCAGTTGGTAAAAGCCGAACAAAAGAAGCCAAGTGGATTGCTTCAGCCATTAGAAGTTCCTACATGGAAGTGGGAGCAAGTGTCGATGGATTTTATTGATGGATTACCTAGAACCAGAACGGGAAATGAAGGAATTTGGGTCATTGTGGATCGTCTGACCAAGAGTGCAAGATTCATTCCTGTTCGATTGACTAGGACTGCATCAAAGTTGGCTGAGTTGTATGTTAAGTGGATAGTTCGATTCCATGGTATTCCGAAGAGTATAGTGAGCGATCGGGATCCGTTGTTCACTAGTGGATTTTGGAAGAGCTTCCAGGAAGTTTTGGGAACCGAGTTGTGTTTGAGTACAGCTTATCGCCCTCAGACAGATGGTCAGACCGTGAGAGTCAACCGAGTTTTGGAAGATCTCCTCAGAGCTTGTGTTTTGGATTTCGGAGGATCATGGGAAGATCACCTTCATTTGGTGGAGTTTGCGTACAACAACAGTTACCAGTCAAGTATTGGTATGGCACCGTATGAGGCATTATATGGAAGACCGTGTAACTCTCCGACGTGTTGGATAGAAGCTGGAGAAAAGCTGATGCTTGGGCCAGAGATGATTCGACAGACTTCAGATTGTATAGAGATCATTCGGCAACGAATGAAGGCAGCCCAAGACCGTCAGAAAAATTATGCTGATAAGTGTCGAAAGGATTTGGAATTCGACGTTGGTGATATGGTTTTTGTGAAGATTTCTCCTCTAAAGAATGTTATTCGATTCGGGAAGAAAGGAAAATTGACTCCGAGATTTGTTGGACCATTCCCGATTGTCGAGCGAATTGGAAAGCTCGCCTACAGATTGGAGTTACCAGAGAAGATGTCGAGTGTGCACAATGTTTTTCATGTATCATATCTATGGAAGTATGTGCACGACTCGAATACGATGGTTTCTGCTGATAGCTGTGAAGACTTAGAAGTTGATCCAGTCGATAGAAGACCTCGTAAGCCGCTTCGTGTTGTTGAAACTGACACGAAACAGCTCAGGAGGAAGGTAGTTAAGTTGCTCAAGATACAATGGAGTGATGATGATAACGACTGTACGTGGGAGGTGGAAGAGAGGATGAAGGCAGCTCATCCTGAACTCTTCAAGGTATGGCCCTAAGGTGTCGTGTCATCTCGCGATATTGTAACTTGTTCTAATTTTAGAATTCTGTACGCTAAGTTAGAATTGGATGCATGATTTGTTGATTGCTATGTATGGTAGGCGTATAGAATAGTTTTGATTGCTTGGAATTTCGGGGGCGAAATTCCTAAGGGGGAGAGAATGTAACGACCCGTATTTTTACGGATCGACAAGTTCATCAAAATCTGGAATTTTAGCATTTTTAAGTCATTTCAGATTTTTAGGCAGATTTATCTAAGTCCTAGGTCGTGAACGACCTAAGAGCTAAGTCGTGATCGAGTTAAGGAATTCGGCGAGTTAGTGTTAGGTCGTGGGTTAGTTGGAGCGACCTATAGAATTATGCAACCTAGGATTTGGTTAAGTATTAGGTCGGCAGGGCGAGTTAACGACCTAAAGAACCGACCGACTTAAGGGTATGGCGACTCAAGGGTAGGCAGACCTAGTGGAGTAAGCTGTTAGGGGATAGGTCGTCTGGTAGCTTGGTTGGTTAGGTCGTAAGCGACCTAAGGGTTAAGTTGTTACCAAGTTAGGTCGACTGGGTGGGTTAGAGACCTAAAGAGATAAGTCGTAGCCTAGTTGAGTCGTGGCCGTGCTAAGGAGTTAGCGTGTTAGCGACCTAAGGAGTTAGCGTGTTAGCGACCTAAGGAGTTAGCGTGTGGAGTTAGGTCGCATAAGTGTTAGGTCGCTGGGTTTTGCCTAAGTGTTAGGTCGCTGAGGTTATAGGTCGTAACCTTGTTAGGTCATGAGTCGTTGGGTTTTGTTAGGTCGCTAGGTTTTGCCAAGTGATAAGTCGTAACCCAGTTGTCTGTTAAGTCGTATCTTCTGCCGAGTTATAAGTCGTGACTAGTGGTAAGTCGCTAGAGGCGCATGAGTCTTAAGTCGTAGGCGCGCATGCTATAAGTCGTGACCGACTTAGGAGATAGCAGTTGTTAGGTCGCAGGTGCTTCTGGTTAAGTCGTAGGATGGCAAAGTGTTAGGTCGTAGGTCGGCATAGTGTTAAGTCGGCAGCGACTTAAGAAGATAGCCGAGTTACGACTTAGGGTATTTTCTGCTATAAATAGGAGAGCTTCTCTTCATTTTTGGGATCCGGATTTTGAAGCGACGAAGTACTGCCATTTTGAGAGCTCGACTTCTACACTTCTTCACTTCTTTTCTCCACTCTAATCTAGTGCTTCCATCCATCCAAATCGAAGATCAAGATTGAAGATTCAAGAGCTTAGATTGAAGATCTTCATCTTTTCAAGAGAGATTTCTTCATGTGAAGCGGATTTGTGATAGATCAAGCTTGATCCTTTGCTGTCCAGATCTGAAGCGAGTTGATTTGGGTTGGTTTAGGTGATTTGGTGAGTGGTGATTATCTCTCACACGGATCCAAAGGAGTATATCGGATTGTTGGCTCGATTTGGTGTTAAAATAGAGATTTCCATGCATTTTCTTCATCCTATGTGTAGATCCATATAGATCCACTGTTCATGATGATGTTACATCCATTTTATCATATGTTAACCTATGCAAGTTCATTCATCAAGTTTGTAGAGATATAATCCATGTTTTCATGCTTATTGGACTTTCAACTCTTTAATTACGAAAATGCCATTATTGTTATAATTGTCTTCTTAGATCATTTTAGAATACTTGATTGCTTGGATTGATGTTTGATTTGATTGATTGTTATGAACTAGATGATTGATGATTAGATTTAGATCGAAGGTGATTCAAAAGCTAAGGGAAAGGCTCTTGAATTGGAAAAGCTGCTTGTGGCATATGTAGCGGGATGATGAAGCTCTTATGCATAGATTTGATGATGTGATGTTGAGATGAGGCTTTGCGAGGATGTAATGAAGCGAGGCAATCATGTGATGAAGACTTGGTCTAATCCAGACGGGATCATTCCAAGCATGTTGATAACTCGGTGATATGATTCGAGTTGAGGAAAATGAATGGATATGAGAATAGTCGTCGAGGAGGATGACTAGGAGGCTTGGATAGCATCGTTGTTGAAGGTTCTAGCATGCTCTAAGCAAGAGTACGTTTGGGCAGATTCGATAGTCCCAACGGCTAACTGTTGATGGTCGAGTACTCTGGGCAGATTCGATAGTCCTAGGCATGGGCTGCGACGACGTGCGGGAGTTATGTCTAGAACCGGGGTTTCCATTAGCCCTTGACGGACGGCTGAAAGAATGTGCCGGTCATTCAATTAACGGTGATATCGAAGCAATGATAACAGTGATAGCCAGAGTCATGGATGTTTGGTTGTATCGTCATTCGGACTCAAGAGCGGTATTTTCTGGGTGCTTATCTGATTTAGGCCTTGGCACTTGGGAAACATCGCCCTTGACTCGAGTGATAGTAGCTTTACTTTAAATTGTATGCTCTGCTATGTTGCTTCTGCTTAGTGTGTGTCTGGGGGCTATCACTGTAGAATGAGGTTGGAGTGGGAGGGTTGTATTCCTATTCCTTTTTCTTTATGCTCTTTTGGTATGTTGTTAGTTAATTTACTGCTCACTAAGACTGTTGTCTGACTCAAGGCTTTATGTTTTTAATTCTTATTGCCTTGGGCTGTTCGTCCATTTTGGGATGGGCAGACTAGGTAGCAGGTGACAGGTGCTGTTCTCTTCTCACGATGCTGATATCGAAGACGAGCTGGAGGGTTGCATATTATCTTCTTACTATATGTACTGGATATTCCGTTGTTTTGTATTCTCTGAGAGATATGTAGTGAGGCTTGATGTATTGACTATGTGGATGCTTGTATTCAACTATTATGGAGTTTTATATGATGTCATTTTGTTCTGTAAAGCTTCACTATACATATGTTCTATTGTATTTTGTCCATGCGCTGTGAGTAATACGATAGATTCTGTTGTTTTAAATCTTACCTTGACAATCGTCCATGGTCGCCTAGCACACTTTACAGCGCTCTATCTCTAGATTCGGTGCAGGGGTCATGGGCGGTCGTCACAGGTGAAGACGTGCAGGTAGAAATGCAGCAAATACAGTTCTAGATCCCCACATCAGCCAAAATTTGGGACCCGACAAGGATTTGATCAATTTCCGTATACTCCTGAACGACGAAGTACACATCAGCACGTGTGTTGAAAATTCTATAAGTTATCTACCTTCAAATTATGTTTTCAATAAAAATTGAATATGCGACATGTTTTAAATTAGGCTCGTCGTGAGCGTACCCATGGCTCTTGGGTTAGTGTAATCCGCCTATATAAAATAATCCGATCTTATGATGCCGACACATTATTCATGCTTTTCTTCGAGATATAAGATTTGGAGATTTCTTGAGTACGTATTTACATAATTACTCTTTATTTATTTAATGCTTTTTAGTGCTTTCAATAATCGTAAATTGCTTTAATAGGTATCGATAATCTTTTAAATTCGGATGTTTAGTTATGTGGTGCTTTAGCCGCATGTTGGTGGAAGACCACTCATACATTCCACTTTAGTTTTGTAGAGTTGGGTTTTACCCCCATTAGGCTTTACTATGCTTACTGGTTTAGGAATTGGAAGGGGGGAGACCTTACCATATGACGAGGAGTACCAGCACTTTCACTGTTTATCTAGTGTACTTCCACATCTTGACTTACAAGATGGACTGTCATTCGGATTGTATATTAGATGCTCTTACATTAGACAAGCAATCTATGAATTGATACATGGTCGTAGCATAGAAAACCATTTGGATCTTGCTTGACTGTTTATTCTGTACATGATAGGGAACTTATTCTTTACAAATGTATCGAACACGTTGCCGGACAGATATGTTGCAGCTATAGCGGAGTTGTCATTTGATAGTCCAATCTTATATGATTGAGGGACTCCAATATTAGCGTATTTGTATCGCTCTTTGGATCATCAGTGCGTCGTTAGGAGTAGATCCACGTCCGTTACAGGTTTTTGGGAGTTTTTACAGTACTGGTACTATGAGTACTTTCGCAACATGACTTATCTGACGTTGGACTCCACATTACCCATTTTCTTCCCCCAAGTTAGAGCATGGGCCCGAGATAACCGCAGAATGGTGCCATGAGGGGAGGCACGTCATATATTTGCTGTGGCCCAAAATCAGATCGAGTTACGGACCACACGAGAGAGTTTGTTTGGCATCCTTACGATGGTTCGCCTTTTATGACTAACCATATCGTAGTGCGTGATGCATTCCTATTTGCTAGACATTTTCCATTATTATCATCCCCATCTAGTTTAAGATGTTATTGGTTCCTTGGTGAGCGTAGCTGGAGACAGACGTTTGATGGTGATTTTGTTCCGGACGATCCACATCCGGATACACCATTTTTGAAGGTGCATGACAGTGCCGCTCTACAGGAGTATGCAGGGGAGTGGTGGTCCGCTAATTACTTCATCATCATGAATTTAGATTATGCATCTTTTTAGCGTTGGTTTTACACTCCACCGCATACGGCTACTTATTTTCATGCTGCACCCGTTGATTTGGTAGGGCCTTCGGGCATCCAGAGTGGTGTTGTTCCCCCCTGTTTTACAGGACCTTACACAGAGTACTTAGGTATATCATGCTCCACAGCCATACCAGATAGGAGATTATGATTGGACAGTCGGTATACCGACAACGTCGGGAGTTGATAGATATGTTGGTATTCCTTGGCTTGAGATTTCGTAGTATCCAGATCCAGCTGCGTTTTCATATGAGGATTTGTTTCAGATGCAGATAGGACTCCGCTAGGTCATGTACGTCGAGCATCGATGGAGCATAGATGAGTTGACTACTCGTATTAACGAGCTTACTACTACTTATGAGCAACGATATCATCCTACACGCAGAGTAGATGATGATGATGATGGTGATGCAGTTGGTCTTTTTGATGATGAGTACCAGTTTGATGAGCCATAGTGTTTGTATGTAATATTAGATTTGTATATCCTATTGGTGTGTGTAACAGTGTATTATCAGTGTTCTGTATTTACTGGCAGAGTTTTTATCAGTGTATCTTCAGTAGTTTGTATTTGCTAGCGGTGTTTATCTCGGTGTATTATCAGTGTTTTGTATTTACTAGCAGTGTTTGTACCAGTGTATTATCTGTGTTCGTACTTACTAGTAATGTTTGCATAAGTGTATCAGTTTTGGATTTTCTATTTTGTTGAGTGCATGTACTTAACTATGTGAAGGAACAAACACAGTTGTGTTTGTTTATATTCACGTTTGTGGAAGCTTGCCACGTGGTTGATTAGAAGGCACTTGATTCATGAGACTCGGATCATGAACTTTCTATTTAAATAAAAAAATTATAATGAAAATTCGCAACATCTTTAATAATTCTCAACATCGTCAATAATCTTCAATGTCAACTAAAGCTGGACTCTGGATGATTATTTAGTACTAATCAAATCGTCCATAGAAACCGACCATAGACACATGAAAGAGGAGTTGGAGCAAGATTTTTGGGTCACTCTAAACGAGACTTTTAGCGGTCATCCTGATTGTAGATTAATTCGTAGGCTTTTGGAAACTCGAAGTACTTTTGTCACGTTTACTAGAGCTTTTCGAAGATATAGAATCATTATAAATACAGTGAAGGAAGAAGATCTATTTCAGTTAACACGAGCTACATTTGATTCCTGTTATTTGTGCATGCTGATTTTGTTGCACATGCTGCATACAATCTCTGGGTTGGATATATTAGATAATTTGAATGACGTTTGGGTTAGTTAAGTAAGTTTTTTAAGTTAATTACCTTCAGCTAGTTCTTTGCACTATCAGTAAGTTATATGTACATTCAAATTCAAGTAAATTTTGTGTTTTCAAAATCTACTATGAACTTAACATAATAACAACATTTAACCCTTGGAAAATATTAACAACAAGACTTAACTTAGAAGACAACAAATAATATACGTAGACAACTTCATAGAAAACAAACAAGACAACAAACAGTAAAACACGACAACATCATGGAAAAAGAACAAGACAACCGATGATTGAAAAAACCACCTTCGACCACCTGATAAGTTAATTGAACCCAACGCCCTTTGAAGCATTTGAATTTGATTTTCAAGTTTGTTAGCATACACAACTGCTCGATGAGGAAGAGGATTGTCAATCCATTGCCAAAGTCCACAACCATCTGGAGAATTGTGGCATCTATAGTGGCGCCAACCGATGTTGGTTCCATTACTTACAACAGCAAATAGAGAAAAAACCCCACAGTTATAGTAGATCTCTCGAGAATTAACCTCTTGATTTGTGCTAGGTACTTGGTGTTGTATTTCATTCCTTCGTTCTCGCATTCCGTTAAGACTACATCGCTCTTCTCTTTCACGTCTACCATTCCAGCTGCATGCGCTCTTGCACTTCCAACTCATGCTCTCTTACATTGGCATTGTGTCTTTCCTCCATTTCAATATACCACTCGGTTGGTGGTTGAGGGAAGGACGATTCGTTGGCTATTGTGTTGTAATAGACCTTCGTATGAGTATGAGAAGGGAATAGAAATATGATTGTAATCGAACATTTTTATATAATACTGCTACGATAATAATGAAGAGAAGTATGGCAAGCAAAACGATATTTATATAGCATAATACATTGCCCGTGTAAAGCAGTGCAACGTGGATACAGTGGCCGATTTGACCCGACATTGCTGTCATTCTCACTCCACATCCATTCGCTTTAATCTGTGTAGAGCAATGCATAGTGGCTACATTGTCCGATGTAACCCAACACTGTGTCATTCTGACTCCACAAGACAAAGCTTTAAAACGTCTACAGCATCTTGACAAATCTTTGATGCATATAAAACATGCATCCATTAGCTTTATTTCTATGTTAGACAAGACCTGACCCCTTGCCATTCTGTAGCCACTTGACAAATCTTTAATGCATATAAAACATTGCATCATGGCTACGGTGTCCGATGTGACCCAACACATGACCATTCTTTAATCCATATGACTGGATGTTGTGTCTTTCTGTATCCATTAAACATCATAGCTTATAAATAGAATTAAGGAGTCGAATAACATACTCATTCAAACTTCCAAACTAATCACCATCGTTCTTCTACCTGTATTAAATGAGTTCTCTAAAAAGTTTGTAGTGATTCTCATCCTCGTCTTCGCCATCTTCATCATCTTCGGATGATTTTCTTGAACATTGTATGACTCAACAAAGAATGTTTGCCATTGAAACGAAGGATTTAATGGCCCATGAAATTGTTGAAAGCTCTACATTAACCCAAGGAGGTAGCGTTGTTGGAAGGAAAGGATTGCATTATGGACGAGACTATGCTGGCTGTCATAATTAATTGATCAAGGATTATTTTACGGCAAACCCCATATACGGGGATGTGGATTTTAGATGAAAATTATGTATGTCGAAGAATATCTTTAATTGGGTTCTCGACAAATTAACCGAAACAAATATTTTTTTCACCCACAGAAGAAATGGAATCAACGAACTTGGAATTTCTCCACTGCAAAAGGTTACAGCTGCACTTCGCATGATATCATATGGAACTTCTGGTGATTATCAAGATGACAAAGTGCGGATTGGAGACTCAACGACAATATTATGTATGAAAGAATTTTGCAAAACCGTTATTTGTATGTTTGGTGAAGAATATCTTCGGTCCCCTACCCCTCAGAACATTGACAGATTGTTAGCAATAGGATCTCAATGTGGATTTCTAGGTATGTTAGGTAGCTTAGATTATATGCATTGGAGGTGGAAAAACTGTCCAGTTGCATTGCAGGGCCAATACACATGACATTGCAAAAAGGCAACTCTGGTATTGGAAGCTGTTGCTTCGTTCGATTTGTATATATGACATGCTTTTTTTGGAGCACCAGGCTCACTGAATGATATTAACGTTCTATGACAGTCATTTTTATTTAATGACTTATGTAATGATATATCACCTCCATGCAATTACAAAATAAGAGACAAAGATCATTCCATGGGTTATTATTTAGTAGATGGAATCTACCCAAAATTGAAAACCCTTGTGCAAGCATACAATATACCAAATAATGCAAAAGAAGCCAAGTTCACCAAACAACAAGAGTGTTTGAGAAAAGATGTCGAACGAGCATTTGGAGTGCTTCAAGGTAGGTTTCATATATTTAGAAAAGAGGTATACTACCATGATCTAGCTGTATTATCTGATATCATATACTGCTGTATTATTTTACATAATATGATTGTCGAAGAAGAATGTGGTGGGTACGAGCTTCAACTGAGAAACTATCCAGACATTGCTGTGGCATTTTGAAAAAAAAAAGCTTTTAAGGACCCAAATACTTTTGCCGAATACTTGTAAAGAATACAAGACATTCGAGATCCACAAGCTCATGTTGATCTAAAAGAAGAACTAGTGGAACATTACTAGGAACATATAGGAAATCGTTAGTAGAAGTGATGTTTAGATAGTGCTTGTATTTCACTTAACTATTGTAATAAGTTGTGTTGACGTTTTGTAATAATGTTTGTGTTTGAATTTGTTATATCTACTGGACTAAGTTGTTGATGACGTGTTAATAGTAATAACAACAGTGAGAATGACAAAACAAGAATGGTAGTAAACTATAACAATAGTAATAACAAAAAAATTGACAACAATAGCATTACCAATAACTGCAACTAATACAGCTACAATCACATTAACAACAAAACTAACAATGACACTACAACTAACACTTAGGATATCAAATAAAAGATGCAATGCTAAGATACATTATATGAACCTAGTTTCCTACAAACCCTCATGACGTCTATGGTACTCCTCAAGTTACTTCTCCATATACAGCCTTTGCACTGATTGAGTTCGTTTAAGTTGCAAGTTAAAAGAGCCATATCATTAGCTCTTTTTTGTCGAGCTAATTCTTGTTTTCTTAACTCTAGCTCGTCAATTCTTAACTTTTGTTTTTCATCATGACGTCGTTGTTTTTCCTTTGCCCTTTTAAGCCTCTTCGTTTCTTTTGTTTCCATGTATAATTTATTGGCATCTTCAACGGCCGCCATTCGCTCACCAGCATGTTCATAATGTGCGCTGTAATCGGTGGCGGTTGTTTTCTTCCTTTTGAACTTCCCCGGAGGCCTACCACCTATACTAGTTATGAAGGGGGTTTCTTCATGTGGATCAAAAATACAAGGGCTAGATTCGTCGCTCATCTTTCTAGGAAGAAAGTGCATTACTGAATGTTCTTTTCGCACTCGACTCCATTTTTCCTCTTTTGTGAGTATGTCAAAGCAATGGTGCATGTTGAATGGTTGATTATTATGTTCAGACATATGCACTACATTTGCTTGATTGAGCTGTAGACGATGAAGTACTATAAGAACAATAAAACATGGAACTTGATAATTTGAACTACAAATTTAAAATCATTACCAGGTCCATGTCGTTTGCCCCACTTTGTTGTCTTGAATGCGGGCCGGCCATTTTTTCTTTTCAATATTGACAAGCGGCATTTATTCTTTTACAAGACTGCTTCAAAGAATCAACTGTTCTTGGAAGACTATTTGGACTTCGATGGCTGAAAAAATTGCGTACAGAATTCCAAAAAGAAGTTTCACTTTGGCTCGTACCTTTCTTATTGTCTCTAGAACATTCAACCCAATAGAATGCTAATTCAGCTTGCTCGTCCGACGATAATTTAACCATTTTTGCGGCTTTTGGTTCCGCATTTGGAGATTCATTAATGTTTATTCTCGTTGTTAGATTTCCCCAAGCTTGAGCAGAAGATAAATTAGAATTCCTATAAACATCTTCTTCTTCGACAATTTCATTGCCATCGAATTGGGTATCCTAGTTTTCACATCCGTTGTCTCTAAATTGATTACTGATATTTCTTAATAAATTTTGTGAATGATAAGGCAATACTGACCGTTATTGGCTATTGGGAGATACGTAGTTTTGATCATAGTTATAGTTTTGTTGAAATGAACTATTCTGTGAATAATTTGAATTTTGAGAATTTTGGTAAAGGTTTGAATCTTGTTGGGAATGAAAGAAATTTTGATTTTGTTGTGGATGATATGAATTTAGAGCTTGTTGAGAATGATATTGATTTTGACCATGTTGAGAATTAAACGTATTCTGATTGAATTGAGTCAGACTTTGATTATTTGATCTTAGTTGAGATAGAAATCTAAGAGATGAAGATTTTTGAGATTTACCTTTTGGAGTTTTCGACATTACTGAGATTGTTTGAAGATAATTTGTTGATGAGAGTAAGAAATGTAAAATAAATGGTGTATTTTTTTTAAATTGGTAAGTTATATAGATGGGGAAGGAGAGGGATAGGCAACGACCATTTACATGACCGTCGGCACTTAGCCGACTATAATATAGCCGGCTAAGTGGCAACGATCATGTAAATGGCCATTGCCAAAGTGAGTGCTTAGCCGGCCATAATAAAGCCGGCTAAGCTTAGCCGGCTTTATTATGGCCGACTAAGCATCAACCACCTGGGTTGCTTTGGCAACTTTTCGGGTTGCTTTGGCAACTTTCCGGGTTGCCAAAGTAACCCAAAAGAGCGCAACCGACCCCCTATTGGGGGTCAGTTGCTTCCCAACCGACACTCGGTTGGGAATTCTCTAAGGGAAGTGGATGACCCGGTTTCAGTGGAAGGAATACATGATGGTGGCGTTGGGTTTGTGATAAAGGCATTGAAGTGGGTATAAGAAATAAATGTGGCATAAGAAATAGAGGTAGGGAACCTAGTTTTATTACAAAGGACCAGAATAGTAGAAGTGGGGCTCGTACGATTTGTAAAGGTATAGACAGAAGTGATGAAGATAACAGCGAACATGGACAGGAAATGATGAACTTAATATTGGATTCTTGCTCGAGTTCACTTAAATCTTTAAGGAGAAGTGCTCGTCTTCGTAAAGCGGCTGTTGGATCTTCTAATAGCTCTAGCTAAGTTAAAAGCAAGGATTATTAATCAAGCGTAGGTTGCGTTATAATAATGAAGTTTAAAATATCATCCTCTAAATTATTTGATTAAATAATGTTTCAATCTTCTACTTTTGGACATGGGTTCGAATCCCTATTAAGTAATGGAGGATTTCTGTAATGGCCTGGAATTTCGAACGCTTCGTATTTAAATATCTAAACTATTTAAAGAATTGAATCTTCGATTGAATGATTAAATTGATTTAATAATCTTTTAATCCCCTTTTAAATCATAACTAATGATGGTAAACTTGTTTTTGAAATTTTTTTACAAAAATAAATACTTTGAAGAAAAAATTGATAATGTGACCGAAAATTAGGTATATTGATAAACAGCTTTTAATTCAATATAAGTTGTTCGAACTCTTGTGCACTTGTTTAATGATCAAATGAATACATTAGGAACTAATTAACATACTTCTCTTTATAAAGCAATTGGAATGTTCTAGAAGTTTCTATGGATAAGAGATGTCATCATATTAAGGGTGTAAGTGTAAATTTGCTAAAGGAAGTGATGTAAAGGGGAAGTGATGGGAGGTAAGACTTCCATGGCATGATGGGGGGTGAGAACAAGCTTAGGCAACACCATTTTGAGCCTATATAAGGAGGAGCATACCCTTGTTAAATAATCACAAATTCACAAAGCAAAACCAATCTTCCTTAATGTCTTCTTCTCTTATATTCTAAAGAAATTTTTTGCAAAACAATTCAAAATCCACTCAAACTTTGCCTCAAGCCTTAGGAAAATATTAGAACACCTTCTGCCATGTTAGAATTGGAAGAAGAAAATCCATGCTCCCCCCCTCAAGAGATGGTCGTGAGCAATAAAGGCAAGTTTGCCTTGGAAAAGCAAAGTTTGAAGCAAGGAGGAAGGAGGATGGTGGTTACAAGATTATGGTATAAAACGTTCTTGAGTTTGGTTGTGTTTGAGCATGTGTTTGGCTTGGATCTAAGTGGGTTATCTCACTATCTTGTTTGTATATATTGTGTATATGTGTTATGTGTTTGAAATATAAAGTTAAAGTGACATTAACTAATTAAAGTTATAAACTTCGAACCCCTCTTGCTTTTGAAAGAAAATGACAACTTTATATAGTATAAAAATCACTTCTATTACCCTTTTAAACATGTGGAGTGGCCTTAAAGGATGTTTAAATGGTTGTTTGAATTGTGTGTTAAATTGAAGCGTGTTTGAAAGTGTTTGAAGTGAGAATAGTCGCTATAAGTACACTTTGATATCCCTTAATTTTAACTTGCTTAAATGGAAGATTTATGAACTTAACTTAGGATAATGTGATTTGATTGTTCTTTATACATATTTTGGTGTATTGGATAGTAGATAAATTGTTTTGTAAAGTTATAGAAATTGTGAACCAAAGTTGTGAAAGTTAGAAGAAAAAAATATGGTTATAAATATACTTTGTAAATATAACCTATATTCAGGAATTTTATATATAAATGGGCAGATATTTTTAGGGGTTTCTTTCCATGGTTTTTAAGTACCCTGAGGGTAGTACTTACTATTAAAAAATTTAAGTCTTAAATCATTTTTTAAGGTGGTTAAAACTAGTCACAAAGATCGTGCTTTTCAATGTTGATTTTAACAAGCACTTTTAACAACATTTATAAATGCTGTAGTAAGTCGATTATGGTTTGAAGTGTTTAAAAATGATATTTAAATTTGATGGTTTTCTCTAATCTTCTTAAAGATGTTTTAACCTATTTTTAGGTATTTTAAAGTTGGTTTGAAGTTTAAATATATTTTTAATAATTATATATGTATTTTCAAAGTAAGAGGTTTTATAATATAAAACATGTAAAACATGTTTTCATCAAATTATAAATTAGTTATTTTCATGTAATATTTTACATAGATATCTAAAACCTATTTACAATTATTTTTAAAGTATATATAAGTTTGGAAAAAAAGTAGTTGATTAGGCTTAACACTAAAAGCCGACGAGGTGGACTTTTCTATTTGTGATAGTTAAGATTGATGTCGAGGAAGGAAATGAGCAATAGAGCTCTAACCTACGGGTTTCCCACTTGACTGTGGAATAGTTAAGTTGGAATGTTGGAAAAGATGTTAATCTTGTTATTTACCTATTTGTTTGAAAAGTAATTAACTTTGCATAATTCTAAAAGTCGACGAAATAGGCTTATCTATTTGTGAGAGTTAAGATTGATGTCGAGTAGGGATATGAGTAAAAGAGCTCTAACCTACCGGTTTCCCTCTTAGATGAGGAATAATTAAGTCAGGAATGTCGGAAACCTGTTAATCATATTGTTCTCTAACTCGTTTATGAAAGTCATTAATACTATACTTAATACTTGTGTGATTCAAGAATGAAGTATCTAGGCAAGGCTTCAATGCAACTAGTGCTCTAACTTACCTGGCTTCACTCTTGGATAAGGAATAGTTAATTTGGAATGTCGGAAATAAGTTAAGCATATGAATCATGATTTCTATAAGTAATCATTTCTGTAAGCAATCATGACGTCATGCGTATGAATTGTGATTTCTATAAGCAATCATTTTTAACTGGATAGTCGCTTAGTCGACTATCGAAATTAATCAAATATTATCTTAGATCTTTAAAAGAATGTTTTGAAGATAGTAACAATTAGGAAATGGTTTTGAGTTTGTCGTGACAACGTGTCAATAACATTCGTCTTTAATCCTTTTTTATTATACTTATGAATGTATATAGATCTTTAAAAGAATGTTTTAAAGGTAAGCATAAGTGAAATGATTTTGGATTTGTTGTGACAATGTGCCAAAAACATTCGTCTTTAACCCTTTTTTACTATATTTATGAATGTAAATAGATCTTTAAAATGATGTTTTAAAGATAAGCATAAGTGAAATGATTTTGGGTTTGTAGTGATGATGTTTAAGTAACATTAGTCTTAAACCTTTTCGAATGGATTTGTGAATGTACTTGGATCATTAGAATGGAAATTTTGAAGGAAATTATAAGTAAGGAATCTTTTGAAAAAAGATAGAAAACGCAAAGGTTTAAAGTAAGAAATCTTGTACTAAATTGTGAATATACTTATACAATTTGAGATAAGTATATGAATACTTTTTGAAGTATTGAAAGAGTACAAATGAATAGTAGAAATTGATAAATAATGTTTTACTAGATTAAAGAAGTTTTAATAATAAAAGAGTTAGAAGTCGCTTATGTGGCTTAATCGTGCTATGTATGACTTGATCGTGCTATGTATGTATACTCATTTATGGAAAACATTTAGTCGTATACTTAGCATTAAAAGCCGATAATAGGCTTGTCTATCTCTTAGAGTTAAGACTGATGTTCGAGTAGGGATATGAGCAATAGAGCTCTAACCTACCAGCTTCACTCTTAACCGAGGGATAGTGTGAGATAAAAATACCATAAACGTAATAAGTATACGCGACTTGGTTTCCATATGCGAACGTTCTCATTATTATTGAATGACCAAATTCGTCGATTCAGTCTTGAATAGATTGGGATCAGTAAGTGTTTACTTGTCGAAAACCGCTTTAAGATTAAGATACGTGTTTTATCTCTTGGAAGTGGATATGTTCAAGATGTTGGAATCCATGTGTGGTTTCAGATCTGTTCAAGATGTGGGAATCCAATTAGGGATTCATGTTCTGTTCAAGTGATGAAGACTCGTGTGAAAGATTCCGTACATGATCTTGACATCGGAATTAGCTAAAACAGAGTAGGCTGCACAATTTGGGGTTTATCTGACCCACGATAGGATATTGTCAACTCCATATTTAGAATATGCTTATCGATGTTGCACGTGGGAGTTGATGGTATTTGGTTCCACGTAGTTCATGTTAAGGTGGAATGTCGGAAACGAGTTAAGTATACGAATCATGATGTAAAATCCCCTATCTTGAGGCCTGAAGCTAAGCGCTACAAATGCTGTAGTCATCTATAGTATTAGCATCCGGTAACAAAATACGGTAATGTTAAAGGTATCCATAATATTAGAAGCATATGAATATGAAATAAAATCAACACAGATTTAAAACAACTTTTCTTATTACATTTCAAATCAATATTTCATATTTAGATAGATAATCCCAAACGATTCCCAAGTTTTGATCAAATATAATTATTACAAACTATGCCAAGAGCGACATATAAAGATGCCCCCTTGGATGATCAGAGTATTAAATAGACATATCAGTCTTAATACATAATAGTGGAAATAAAACTAGTAACTCCTAAATAGCTAACTTTGCCTCCTGCACGTCTCCGGAAGCTTTATTCGTCCACCTACTAAACCTATAAAACCTTAACTCTCAATATACTCAAATTAATTTTGAGCACTCAAGGGTTTAAGGGGGAAAACATAAACTTCGAGTCAGACATAAAGCCTGGTGTGAATAATACTATTACATCTCAGTTTTATGATATTAGGTGAGACCATGCCGCTTAGCGGAACGGCTTTCCCCTCACTAATATCCTATTTTAAAACATATCCTTTCCAAACCAAAAACCTACAATCAAACTAATTAAAGCAATAGTAACAACATCATATATGCACATAAATCAGGTAATCAATGGACTATCTGTCCCCAAAATATAGTTTTGTTTGGCTAACTATTAACCATTGGTTGACTCGGGCCTACCAGACATAATTGTCTAACTTCTGTTAGACATGCTTCTGGGCTGACTGCCCTTAACTATCTTCTTCTAGGGTCAACTGAACCTAATAGTTTTGCGGGCTCACCAATAACCTATCTTCTCTCTGTATATTCCTTTCTATGTGTAACCTCATTTTAGTCTTACCTGTGACAAAGCCCTACACACTGGAATTTTGGACTTATATTAGCCAGGGGCTTATTAGCTAAAGTATATGGCGTGACCCTATACCAGTCCCATCTGGTATTCTAATATCTGAGTCATTTACTTAGGTTTAACTACCCCATCAAATTTTCCTTGAAAACATTTCTTTCAAATTGATTTAACCCTTTAAGTCATACTTAAACAAGGAAAATATACTCTTTGCTTTACTCAAACATTATTGACATGATATCCATTCTTTACACAAAACAATGTTGATGAAATATAATGGAATTATCTATCCCTCCAAAGTAAGTTAAAAAAATCCTTTTAACTTAAACGTTTTTAGGCTATGAAACCAAGGTAAACCATTTGAAGCCTTCGCTTAAAAACTTTAAACAATACCTTTCGAACCCATTGAAAGTACCCCTTTAAAAATAAGTTAACTACTATACCTTGTAACACTAGGCCGAAAGGCCAAAACATACCTTTCGAAATCGTTGAAGGTATCCCTTCGAAAGCTTTATAAACCTTAGACATCCTCTTTTCAAAACACTTTAAACTTGCCTTACGAAAGCATTGGAAACCTTCCATTTAAAACCGAAGTGAACCTTTCGAAAACATTGGGGTATCTCCCCTTCGAAACCTTCATTATATACCTTTCGAAGGTATTAAAACTCCCAGCTTAAAACAAACCTTTCGAAATCATTGAGTCCAAGTAAAAGTTTATGGAACATAGCTTTGAAACCATTTAAAATCATTCCTTTCGAAACCTTTGAGTTTAACTTTCAATAGAACAAAATGTCTTAAAAGAACTAGGGCGAAAGTAATATTCCTAAGTAAAAGAAAGTGGATGGTTTTGAAACCAACCCTTTCAAAAGCATGGAGAAGCGGCTTCAAAGTTTAAGGTAAAAGAACCCTTTTGAAGGCATTGATTTGAAATGTTGAATGCGGTAGTAGGGGTTTTGACCCCTTCGAATGCCTATTTTAAAAACAAAAGGCGACAACCTCTTTCGAAATCCCTTTTCTAAAACAAAGGCATGTTTGATTAAGTTGAAAGCTATTTCCTTCGAAAGCCTCATTTTGTAACCAAAATAGTTCTGAGTTTACAAAGACTACTTCTACCCCTTCGAAAGTATGTTTCGACTTTATAACTTTCACCTATCTCCAATCCATTACGTACCAAGGCATTGATACCATGTGTATTGGTTTCTACTAAGTTGAGGGCGGCAGTATAGGCTCAAAAGGTGACTGCCTAAAGTGGCAATGCAACAATCCTTTACAAAACTAATTTTTTACTTTTTAAAGTAATATATTTCCAACTAACTTTCCTTATTTGCCAACATATAATTGGTTGCCAATTCTTTTCAAAATCTTTTCTAAAAGTGCTGCCGAATTCAGTAATTAACAGTTTAAAACATTTAGCAAATTGCTCCTTCTCCTTTCATAAACATATAAAACATTTAAGTCCCATACCTTAAATAATTTTATATCTTTAATAAAATACTTAGGAAATTTCTCCAAAAATTCCCATAAATCACTTTTAATATGTTTTCTAACATATTTAAATTTCTGACCCAAAGCTAACATATAATAGCTGAAATTAATTTTAAACCCAATTTAACCATTTTCTTTACTAGAATTATAATAAATCCACAACAACTGGAATGGCATGACACTCTTGGTCAGTCTGTCCACTACAACCCATATACTTTCATTTCCTCGATTCGACCTTGGCAACCCATCGATAAAATCCATTGAGATAGAATCTCATTTCCATACGGAACCTCTAAAGGCTAAAGCAACCTACTTGGTTTCTGATGTTCAGCCTTTACCTGTTGACAGTTCAAACATTGCTTTACCCACAAGCCGATATCCCTCTTCATGCCTTTCCAGAAGAAACTCCTTTTCATGTCCTGATACATCTTAGTTCCTCTCGATGAATAGTTAACTTTGAACGATGGCATTCTACAAGAACTTTCTTCCTAATGTTTCCTACATTCGAAACACATAGTCTTCCTTTCTTTCTTAACCACCCATTCTGGTCAAAACTAAAATCTTTCAAGTCATCGCTCTCTGTTCCATCCCTTAACTCTTTGATCCATTCAACTAATAATGGATCCTCCTTCTGCTTAAAGGTAATCTTTTCGATCATCATCGGTCGAACGTCTAAACATGACAACATGGCGGTTTCCATACTAGATCTAGCTTCAGATCTCTACCGTATTGTGCATGTAGTCAATGCTTCTATATCTTTTCACTCGGTTATCATTGCCAATACTGCATTTTGATGTTTCCTACTAAGTGCATCCGCTACCTTGTTGCCTTTTCCTGGTGTGTACTCAATACCAAAGTCATAAGTGGCTAAAAACTCTAACCAACTCTGCTGTCTCATATTCAACTCCTTCCGAGAGAATAGATATCTCAATGACTTATGATCCATATACAACTCAAATCTCCCTCCCAACAGGTAATGTCTCCACACCTTCAATGTAAAAATTACCGTAGCTAATTCCAAATCATGAGTTGGATATCTAACCTCATGCGGTCTGAGCTCTTAAGAAGCATAGGCAATCACTTTACCTATTTGCATTAACACAACTCCTAATCCTATTCCACATGCATCCGTTTACACCACTAAGTCCCGATTCCTCTTTGGAACAACTAACACAGGTGCATCCGTCAATAAGTGTTTCAGCTTCTAGAATGCTTCCTCACACTTATCGGTCCAGAAAAATTTCACATCTTTCCGCGTTAGCTTAGTCATCGGTGCCTCTATCCATGAAAAATATTTAATGAATCTTTGATAGTAACCAGCTAATCCAGGAAAACTCTTTATCTCAATCACCGTCTCGGATCTCTTTCAACTATTCACTGCCTCGATCTTAGCCGGATATACAGACAACTCTTTTTCTAAGACTACATGACTAAGGAACTTCACTTCCTTCTTCCAAAAATGGCACTTTGAAAATTTCGCTTTTAGTTGATACTGCCTCAACGTCTCAAGCACCACTCTAAGATGAACTTCATGTTCTCTTTCATCTTTAGAGTATACCAAAATGTCATCTATGAATACCAAGACGAACCTATCCAAGTGCTCTCGGAAAACTCGGTTCATCAAATCTACAAAGAATGATGGCACATTAGTTAGTCCGAACGACATCACTAACCATTCGTATGATCAATATCTGGTTTTAAACGCCGTCAAAGGAATACTATCCTTAGCCACTCTAAGCTGATGGAACCGTGTTGACATATCCAACTGGGAAAATACTTTAGCTCTACTTAACTGGTCGAACAAATCATCAATTCTAGGTAACGAGTATCGATTCTTTATCGTCTTCTCATTCAACTTACAATAATCGATACATAACCTCAATGATCCGTCCGGTTTCCTTCCAAATACTACGGCTGCTCCCTAAGGTGAACTGCTTGGTCTGATAAAATTCATACCTTCCAAATCCACCAACTACACCTTTAACTCCTTCATCTCGGTAGGTGTCATTCTACTTGGCGGTCTACTCACCAGTTTTGCCCCTGGTACTAAATCTATCCGAAACTCAATAGATCGTTTCAGCGGTAGTCCTACCACGGGTTCAAAGACATCTGCGAATTCTCTAACAACGAAAACTCGATTCAACTCGTCATCTGCCTCCACAACATCCAACAAAGCATTAACCTCAAAACTAGGGTTTTCTACGGAGTATATTTTCCGATCACTACAGTCAGGGTGTCTAAGTGATATTTTCCTATCATGACAAAATATCCTAGCATCGTATTTACTTAACCAATCCATACCCAGAATAATTTCGAATCCTACGAAATCAAACACATTCAAACTACAAGCAAATACATGACCTAACAATTCAAACTCTAGGTGGTCATATCTCATTCCAAGAGTCACATATCCTCCTATCGGATTCGCAAACCTTAAGGAAGTAACTAGGTATGAGGGTTCTAGGTTAAGCTTATCTACCAAATAATGAGATATAAAAGAATGTGATGCACCAGTATCAAATAGAAATCTAACTGATACACCATGAATCAAAAGCGTACCTCCTAACACAGCTTCTCCTGCTGTTGGTCTCGAGGTAGCTAGCTCCAATGCAAACACTTTTCCTTTCCCATCCATGGCTGGCTCCATGCACTGGTTCTTATAGTGTCCAATTTGATCGCAATTGAAACATCTCACTCCTTTCTTGTCAGCATCTTTCTTCCCTTTGCCCATCCGGCACTCATGAGCATAGTGTTCCTTCTTATCACACTTATAACATATAACTTCTACCTTTCCCTTCTTGGCAGCTCCACTCTTCTGAGAGCCCTTCTTGTGGGAAAACTTTCTCTTCTGATTCTGCCCTCCTTGAGCTTCCCTTGCCTTGTTTCCTTCAAGAAAATCAAGCATCTCTTCCTGCCTTAAAGCCATCTTAACAACTACATCGCACGGATCTCTAATATGCGATAACATGGCCTTAGCAAGCTCAGGCTTCAACCCGTGAATGAACTTCTCATTCCTTTTAATGACAGTGTCAACCGCAGCGTATCCATACCTCGATAGCTCCTCAAATCTGGTTGCATACTCAAGCACTGTCTATCTCCTTGCTCCAACTCCATACACTTCCTGAGCAGAGTTGACTTAGAAATCTCTGACATAAATCTTTCCTTGAACCTCCTTCTAAATTCAGCCCAAGTCATGGTCTCCTCATTGACTCCCACGATAACACTATTCCACCAAAACAGTGCTGCTCCTTGTAACTGTCTGGAAGCAAGCCTTCTCTTTTGCTCATCATTAAGCCCTAAATTAGAAAAAATCCTCTCGCAACGAAGTAACCATTTCTCCACTTCAATTGTGTCTTCAGCCCCGATAAATGGTTTTCCTCCCAATCTGGCATAATTTCTACTCAATACAGCATAGTTATTGACCATTGAAGCTTCCTGATTTCCTCCTTCAGCATTTCCTCCTTCAGCATTTCCTCAAACTAAACCCGCAGTAACTCCTACCGACATCATGTTGACAAAGAACCGGTACATAGCTCCCATATCAACTTGTGGCACTCCAGCACCCACATTAGTAGCATGTGCCTAACCTGGATTCCTTTTAGTGTTTGGTCTGGCATTCCCATTGGTTGTGGTGCTTCCCCCACTAATGTTAACTCTTCCACTCCTAGCATCCATATCTTACATCCGTAAAATCTATATTCGAGTGTTTGTAAGATACAGAAGAATAGCCTAAGAGAGATGGGAGAATAGAGATAAAGCATATACTTATATATAGCAATTACAAGTACAGATGTGCACGTAAATGTGCATATTTTTACCACCATATTTAATCTATTTAAATTAAATAAATGATCATATCGGATATTTTAACTTGTTCAAATCAAAATTCATATTATTTTTAAATCGTCACATATTCATCTTCATCCAAGGGAAAAATGATCATTTTTGTGCATATATTAATTTGAGAAAATTTAATTAGAAATTTCTATATTATTTTATAGGAATTTGGCTTCATATACAAGTGGTTTCATGAAGATGTATGCATGCACAAAAAAGATACAAAGGAATGGAGATGGAAATAATTCAAAGGCATGATAATGGAGGACCCCACCTACCCACCTACCTTAATGTACAAATTAGAGGCTAATGCACATGCTTATGGAATTAATGGCTTCATGTACACTTAAAATGATGATTAGTAGAAGCTAATGATTACTTGGCCTCCACACTTTCTAGGGTATTTTGGGCATTCCCCAAAAATATGAATTAGGGTTTAACACATGTATAAGTACCCCTTATGTTTCATGTAACTCTCCTCTTGCTTAGTTCCTCTTAGTTTTAGTTTAGGCTCAAAATAAAAAAGACAAGCTCTTTTTCTTTTTTTCTTGGCTACTTAGCCATTTTTATTTTCATGTAATTTCCTTTCCTTTTCTTATGCAATTTAATTACCTGTTCATTTTACTTTCCTTGTTCATTTACTTTAATGTTGGTAGTGTAGATTTACATTCATGCAAAGTAGATTAGTTTTAATTCTTTTTAATTAGCTTCTCTTTTCCATTAGCTTTCATGTTTCTAGCTACATTTGTTAATCAAATGACAAATATGAGAGGCTAAACCCCTTCAATTTAGGGGGTAATGAAGCTCTCTAATTATGTAGATTCAACTATTTATTAATTCATGCTCTCTTTTTAAGCTTAATGATGATCAATGAAGTGTTTTATTTGTTGTTCTTGCTTTAAATTTGATAGCCTATATTGTTGACACCAAATAGGCTATGCTTAAACAATCACTAACACAAATGCCTCTTCATCAAAATATGACTATGGCATAAGAAAGTGATTTGAAATTAAAATTTGATGGTCTATATTTCTAATCAATAGTTAATAGGCCATACTTAAAATAGATTTCATTTTCATTGTTAAGTTTCATGAAAGTTAGCAAGTGGTTTAAGGGGTGTGTAAAAGTTTGATGGCTTATGTTGGTTAACTAATAGCACAAATATGCCATACTTATGATAGGCACATCAATTAAAGCACTAATGACCATAAAAGAGAGATCATGATTTCATATGTATTGAACTAC
Organism: Allium fistulosum; assembly: GCA_030737815.1. NCBI lineage: Eukaryota > Viridiplantae > Streptophyta > Magnoliopsida > Asparagales > Amaryllidaceae > Allium > Allium fistulosum. The sequence continues at coordinate 1,535,986,654 of CM060902.1, forward strand.
ATGATTTAGAGAGTGGATTTATTCTCTAAATTGTCATTTAACTTTTATATTTGCATCTCTTTTCTTTTAGTTAGTTAGCTAATTTTCTAATTCTTTAGCTTAACTTTCATTCCAAATTGGTATAATTTGATTGAATAGCATTTTTAAAATCATCAATTCCCTGCGGATCGACCCATACTCGCCATGTACTTCAATAGTACACCATGCGCTTGCGGTTATTTTTAATTTAAATTCCTTCGACGGTTTTCTAAACCGATAGAATTTCTGTCGACGAACAAGTACGTTACTATAGCGTTATCCCCTACCCCAATCTTTACTCTAATTTCTTAGGATTATGTTCTCAAAATCATTTTAAGTTTGAAATTTCTTTTAAGTTTTCCATAAACCTATGCTCTGATACCAAGTTGTAACATCCCCTACCTTGAGGCACGAAGCTAAGCGCTACAGAAGTTACCATCATCTATAGTACTAACTTCCGATGACAAAATATGGTAATGTTGATGGTATCCATAATATCAAAAGCATATGAATATGAAATAAAATCAACATAGATTTAAAATAACTTTCTTATTATATTTCAAATCAATATTTCATATTCAGATACATAATCTCAAACAATTCCTAGGTTTTGATCAAATATAATTATTGCGAACTACGCCAAGAGCAACATATGAAAATGCCCCATTGGATGATCAAAGTACTAAATAGACATATCAGTTTTAATACATAACAGCGGCAATAAAACTAATAACTCCTAAATAGCTAACTTTGCCTCCTGCACGTCTTCGGAAGCTTTATTTGTCCACCTAATAAACCTGTAAAACATTAACTCTCAATCTACTCAAATTAATTTTGAGCACCCGAGAGTTTAAGGGTAAAAACATAAACTTCGAGTCCGACATAAAGCCTAGTGTGAATAATACTATTACATCTTGGTTTTATGATATTAAGTAAGACCACGCCTCTTAGCGGAACGGGTTTCCCCTTACTAATATCCCTTTTCAATACATATATTTTGCAAATCAAAAACCTGCAATCAAACTAATTAAAGCAATAGTAACAACATCATATATGCACATAAATAGATGATCAATGGACTATCTGTCCACAAAATGTAGTTTTGTTTGGCTAACTATTAACCATTGGCTGACTCGAGCCTACCAGACATACTCAATTATCTAACTTTGGTTAGACACACTTCTGGGCTGACTGCCCTTAACTATCTTCTTCTAGGGTCAACTGAACCTAATGGTTTTGCGGGCTCACCAATAACCTATCTTCTCTCTGTATATTCTTATGTGTGTAACCTTATTTTAGTCTAACCTATGACAAAGCCCTACATGTTGGAATTTTGGACTTATATTAGCTAGGGGCTTATTAGCTAAAGTATAGGGCGTGACCCTATACCAGTCCCATTTGGTATTCTAATATCTGAGTCATTTACTTAGGGTTAACTACCCCATCAAATTTTTCTTGAAAACATTTCTTTCAAATTGATTTAACTGTTTAAGTTATACTTAAACAAGGAAAAATATACTTTTTGCTTTACTCAAACATTATTGCCATGTTATCCATACTTTACACAAAACAATGTTGATGAAATATAATGGGATTATCTATCCCTCCAAAGTAAGTTAAAAAAATCCTTTTAACTTAAAAGTTTTTAAACCACGAAACCAAGGTAAACCATTCGAAACCTTTGCTTAAAATTTTTAAACAATACCTTTCGAACCCACTTAAAGTACCCCTTCCAAAATAAGTTAACTACTATACCTTGTAATACTAGGCCGAAAGGCCAAAACATACTTTTCGAAATCATTGAAGGTATCCCTTCGAAAACTTTATAAACCTTAGGCATCCTCTTTTCAAAATACGTTAAAGTTGCCTTACGAAAGCATTGGAAACCTTCCATTTAAAACCGAAGTGAACCTTTCGAAAACATTGAGGTATCTCCCCTTCAAAACCTTCATTATATACCTTTCGAAGGTATTAAAACTCTTTTCTTAAAACAAACCTTTCGAAATTATTGAGTCCAAGTAAAAGTTTGTGGAACATAGCTTCAAAATGATTTAAAACCATTTCTTTCAAAACCTTTGGGTTTAACTTTCAATAGAACAAAGGGTCTTAAAAGAACTGGGGTGAAAGCAATTCTTTCGAAAGCATTATTCCTAAGTAAAACAAAGTGGATGGTTTCGAAACCAACCCTTTCGAAAGCATGGAGAAGCGGCTTTAAAGTTTAAGGCAAAAGAACCCTTTTGAAGGCATTGATTCCAAAGGTTGAATGCGGCAACAAGGGTTTTGTCCCCTTCGAATGCCCATTTTAAAAATAAAAGGCGACAACCTCTTTCAAAAGCCCTTTTCTAAAAAAAGGCGTGTTTGATTAAGTTGAAAGCTATTTCCTTCGAAAGCCTCATTTTGTAACCAAAATAGTTCTGAGTTTACAAAGACTACTTCTACCCCTTCGAAACTATGTTTCGACTTTATACCTTTCATCTATCTCCAATCCACTACGTACCAAGGCATTGATACCATGTAGCTTAATCGTGCTTTGTATGACTTGATCGTGCTTTGTTTGTTTACTAATTTATGGAAAACATTTAGTCGTATACTTAGCACTAAAAGCCGATGAAATAGGCTTGTCAATCTATGGGAGTTAAGAATGGTGTTCGAGTAGGGATATGCGCAATAAAGCTATAACCTATCGGTTTCACTATTGACCGAGGGATGGTATGGGATGAAAATATCGAAAATGTGATAAGTATACGAGACTTGGTTTTCATATGCGATTGCTCTCATTATTATTGAATGACTAAATTCGTCGATTCAGTCATAAAGAAACTGGGATCTATAAGTATTTTACTTATCGAAAACCACTTCAAGACTAAGATACATGTTCTATCTCTTGAAAGTGGATATGTACTAGATGTTGGAATCCATGTGTGGTTTTGATCTGTTTGAGACGTGAGAATCCAATTGGGGATTCATGTTATGTTCGAGTAATGAAGACTCATATGAAAGATGTCGCACGTGACCTCGACATCGGAAATGGCTAAATTTAGTGTAGGCTGCACAGTCTGGGGTTTAGCTAACCCACGATAGGAAATTGTCAACTCTATATCTAGAGTATGCTTATCGATGTTGCATGCATGAGTTGATGATATTTGGTTTCACATGGTTTATGTTTATGTTTGGTCGTGGGCCTTTGTGTTTTCTGTTAACAAGAAAACTTATCAACATCCTCAAAGCTATATGGAAGGTAACCAAGTTCAAACGAAACCAAATTATTAAGAAGGCCTCCTCCTTTGAAACCTACCTTTCGACCATGTTGACTTAGTCAAAAGGGTTTAAGTTGTTCACTTGAAAATGCATGCTAAGGAAGCATCATCTCGATCGAAACCTTTCCTTTGAATGGGTCGAAAGAAACTATCCATTTTGGCTTCTCATTCCATTTGTTCATTTCGGAAGGCTTGTTCTGGCCCTTCCGATAATGTTGAAAGACATACATATTTTTATTAATATTTCATAGCTGCTCTCGACTCCAGTGGTTTCGCTACTTTTGTTGAGGAACTCCTTCGAAAGGGTTGCATACGTATCTGGGGATAAACCCCTTTTCAAATGAATTCCTCTCTAATTAATTATTAGTTAATTATAAGCTGGGACCCCTTCGGAACACCCCTTTCGATCAGGTTGAGAGGGGTTTCATTCTTTCGAAACAGGTCTAGTTTGTAACTGTTTAAGCTCCACTTTGTTTTTCCTGTATAAGATCAACCTGGATATCCCCCAGTTTCATGGATTCACCAATGTTGAAACCTCATCATCATTCTTATTTTCATTGTCCTATGTTGGTTTTGATGATGATGAGTTTCGACTCTATATACCCAAGTCGATCCTATACATTGCATAGACAAAATGAAGCTTAGTGAATAGTTTAGAATCATGTGTGATGGATCATTAGACTAGCTAATGATCTTCCTCGTCATCAAAATCCTTAATGAACCAGCCATCTCTCTTTTATTAATGTTCCAAAATGAGTTACAATTAAGAGAGCTTTATCCCTAATTTGATTTAGGGTTTCTAGAAGATTTAATTGCAGCTAAGAAAGTGGAGTAAAAGAAATGAATTTGGGATTCCAAAATTCGGTCCACAAAACTGGACCCCTTGGGTCTTATTTATAGATGCAGGTCGGCCCCCCTTCCACGCTTATGCCTTCGACCCGGTCGAAAGGCCCCTTTTTATATGCTGCCTTGTACCTTTTGACTTGGTCGAAAGGCCTCGTCTGCCTTCGACACTGTCGAAAGGCATCTCTTTCGTATCCTTTGACTCACCCTTGCGCTTTCTTCATCTTTCTCCGGACCTTTCAACTAAGTCGAAAGGGTCTTTTATCAACTTTTCCCCTTTGTTAAGTCTTTAGTATTCCTTTTCTCTGCTTTCTCCAGAACTGCTTTCAACATTGTCGAAAGGACTTTAAATGCGTCTTTCTCTTCATGTTGCCTTGTTGTCATTGGAAGTAATGATGGGATCCTTTCGACTCTGTCGAAGGTTTTTCATACGGGCTTCGAAGATATTGAAGCTCTATTGGCTCCGACATTGTTGGTAGCTTCCAAATGCTTATCTGTTGATCGACGTGGAACCTTCTCTTGATGTCATTGGCCTTGACCAGTTCGAAAGGCTTGGATTTGCTTTTCAAAGGGTTTTTATGAAGGCAAAATCTTTAATTTCGAAAGGTTTGGCATGTTAGTGGGAGATTATCATTCATTGCCTTCGAAAGGGGTTCCGAAGTTGTCTTTTCTTATTCATCTGTGCCAAAAAGTTGAAAATGGCGGAAGGGTAGTCCTATTTCCATCTGAATCTTCACACTGTTTATTGCTGGTAAGGGCAGCTGGTGCCTCCGACTCCTTCGAAACCTTTTTAATGCCTTCGAATCTCTTCTTATGATCTTTATCGAATCCCATGCCTGTAACTTCATCGAAACCTAATACTCTCATTAACCTTCTTTCATACTTCTGCTCTTAAGTGGATTTTCTGGCTAACATTTTGCCCCCCCTTTGTATGAAAGAAGCTTTTATTCTTTAGGACAAAAATTTCATAACTTTCTCGCTCTTTATAACTTTATTTTCCTACAAAATTCAAAGTAAGTGTTATTTCTATTGTTAACTCATTATAATATTTATGTGTATGCTTCATGATAATCAGCATATTAACGCATCTATATCTAGTCAGTTAGTTGATCATAATTCTGATTCAAAAGATACGAGTCCTGTAATCGATAGCCATTAATGCATATGATAAGTGTCACCTACGAACTCCTTGTGGGAAATAGCCAATAGCTGTAAATAAGGGCTACAAGTTGTTATCTGAAATTAGTCCTTTGTGATCCATCCACTTTAATATGTATTTGGAAATTTTCCCAAGGATTTGAATGATCCTAAAGTCTTCATTTAGATGTTGGTGAGCCTCATTTAGAGTCATGAACATTAACTCTTATTTAGATATTAAGAAGACCAGTTTGAAGTTGCTGGTTGCCTGGAGCAACTTCAACTCTACTACTTCATACCCCAGGTTTGGGACTCGATAGGGATTAGGAAGCAATGAGATTTAACGCAAATTAGGGTATTAACTTATGGAGTATATAAGTTAATAATGAGATATCCAGAATCCAGATAGCAATGTCCAAAAATAGTCCTATGAGTGGAATTTCTAAACCCAGATTCGGGTATTTATGGTGGATTAACCAGAAATCCGTAATAACCGTCTTCATGTCAAAAAGTCCCCAGCCCAGATCAGGGCATATGTCGGATAATTAGAAATTATTAACAATTATCTTTGTAAGAAGAATCCCTGGCCCAAATTAGGGCATCTGTTGGAAGAGTAGAAATCCACGGTAATTGTTTGTCATAATTGAAGTCTTTGGCCTAGATTAAGGCATATGTTGGATCGCCATAATTCCTTAGTAGCTATCTTTAGAAACATCAGGCCCAGATTAGGGCATCAAGTAATAATCTCGAAACCCAGATTCGGGTATGATAAAGATAATTAGTGATTGATAAAGACCTGAGACCCAGATTTGGGTATTGTAAATGAAGTCCAGAAATGAAAGTCCCGAAACCCAGATTTGGGTATGATAAAGATTATAAGTGATTGATAATGACCCAAAATCCAGATTCGGGTATGATGAAATTCCAAAATGAGGAACCCGAAACCCAGATTTGGGTATTTAATTGATGGAGTTTGGCCCTACTCCTTAGATTTTGCCCTCTTTGACATGTATGAACCCTTCAGGTCTTGTAATTTGATCAATTGCCAATCGGGTCTGGACGTCTTAGTCCATTGGAGATATACCGCTTCTTGGGTTTGGACATCTTAGTCCATGATTTGAAGAGCCTTCTCTTGGGCTTGGATATCTTAGTCCATTATTGGATGAGCCTCTTCTTATGGGCTTGGGCATCTTAGTCCATTATTGAATGAGCCTTTTCTTAGGCTTGGACATCTTAGTCCATTGTTGAATGAGCCTTTTCTTAGGCTTGGACATCTTAGTCCATTATTGTCTGGTGCTCTCGGTTAGCTCATCTTAGAGGCTGGAACCAAGGACTTACCCAACCACCCTCAAGGAGGTGCCTTGACCTGGCCAGAGACGCGGTCAAGGACTTGTCCGGTGCTTTAACATGGCCATAGCGTGGTGCGGATAAAGGCTTACTCTGACCTCCCCCTAGGAGGCACCCTGCCCTAGCCATAGCGTGGCGCAGACAGGGGCATGTTCGGTGCTTTACCCTAGCCATCTTATGCGTGTATAAAGGCTTATTCCGTCCTCCCTCCAGGAGGTGCCTTGACTTGACCAAAGGCGCGGCCAAGGGCTTGTCCGGTTCTTTAACCTGGCCATCTTATGGCGTGGTTAAAGGCTTACTCCGCTCTCCCTTCAGGAGTTGCTCTGCCCTGGCCATCTCGGCGCAGACAGAGGCTTTCTACCATCTTAGGTAGTATCCAAATATAAGGAGTATTTCACTCCCAACCATATAGGTTTCCTTTTTTGAAGAAAGAGATGCTTTATTCATTCATCTTTGGAAAAATATGGCCTCAAATGTTCGGCATTCCATGTTCTCAGAACAATATTGCCTTCTGGTCGGCATAATTTGTAAGCTCATGGGGGATTACTTTGCAAATGATTAATGGTCCTTCTCAATTTAGCCTCAGGGGTCCATCTACGAGGTTTTTGGTATTTACCATCACTCTTCAGAATACTAAATCTCCTTCGTGAAATGATCGAGTTCTCACTTTCGAGTTGTAGTACCTTGAGAATCTTCTTTGATACTCAGCGTTTCTTACCGCTGCTTCATCTCTTAATTCATGTATCAAATCTAAGGACTCTCATTTCAGCTCTTGATTCATATCGAATGCATGGGCGATTCTTCGGTGTGAGGGTATTTCAATTTCGATTGGTAACATCGCCTCACACCCATATGTCAAAGAGCAGGGAGTATGTCCCGTCGTCGTTTTGGTGGATGTTCGATATGCCCATAACTCAAGTGGCAGTTCCTCTACCAAATTTCCTTCTACTTTGTTTAACCGCTTTTTCATAATTGTCTTTATTGTTTTGTTTGTAGCCTCAACTGCCCCATTCGCTTTTGGATGTGTGGCGGATGAAAAGATTTTAATGATTCCATTCTTGTGGCAAAAGCGAGAGAATTCTTCACTCTCAAATTGTGTCCCATTGTCAAAAATTATCTTCTGGGGAATTCCAAATCTGGTTATGATATTTTTGATAATGAATCTGAGTACCTTCACAGAAGTAATCTTTGGAAGCCGTTCCGCTTCAACCCATTTGGTGAAATAGTCTATGGCAACTACGACATACTTTGCTCCTCCTTTTGAGATTGGCAATGGACCGATTAAGTCTATTCCCCATACATCAAAGGGCCATGGGCTTGCAATTGGAGTCAACTGACTTGGGGGAAATCTGGGAATCTTCGAGTATTTCAGACATTTTTTGCATCTTCTCACATACTCGATGGCTTGGCTTACCATACGAGGCCAATAAAATCCTTGCCTCATTATTTTCTTTGCCAATTTTATTCCATTTGAATGATCTCCACAGAATCCCTCGTGTGCTTCAACCATCAATTTTACTCCATCATTCAGGCTTACGGATCTTAAATAGGGAAGTGCATTCCCCTTCTTATAAAGGATCTCATCCATTATTGTAAAAGTTGGTGCTTGTCGCTTGATTTTTCTTACTTCACCCTTGTCGGGGGGATTATTCCTTTAGTAAGATATCCAATAATGGTTGACATCCAAGTGTTATCGTATGGGTTAATTGTTGTCGATTGGTCATCCTTCTCATTTGATATTTCTCCATCACTTCTTTCTCCATTTTATCTTGTTGCATAGCTCTTGACCTTGTCAGAACTAACAATTCCTTTTCTTGTTCAGATGTTTCCTCATCAATGCTTGGAATTTCTTGATCTCCTATTGGAACGATTCATGTTTCCGGGGCTCCCCTTGAGCTGGCTAGTTTTGCTAGTGAATCTGCTTTGTGAGTTTTCCGCTCTTGGGATTTGATGTATTGAAAAGTCTTCAAACAAGGCAAGCATTTTAAGTATCTTCTTCACGTATAAAGATGGCTTGGAGTCCTTTGTTTGATATTATCTACTTCATTTGATTTACCATTAGTTGGGAATCACTAAAGATATGAATTCGTGGAATCTTGAGTTCCAATGCCAAGGTTAACCCCGCTACCATAGATCATATTTTACCACATTATTCATCGTGGGGAACCCTAGTTACATGGCATAATGTAGGCGATGCCCGTCTGGCGTTATTATCACATATCCCACGCCAGCTCCCTGTTCATTTGACGCACCGTGAATGAATAATTGCCATATAGGCTTCTAACCCTTTTCCTTTTCCGATTGTTCTTTGATGAAGTTAGTGCATTCATTAATGAAATATGCTAATGCTTGCCCCTTGATGGCGGCCCACGGCTGAAATTCTATATCATATTGGCTGAGCTTGATTCCTTATTTTACCAACCTTCCTGAAGTTTCCGGTTTACTGAAAACTTATTTTAGGGGTAAATTGGTCAATACCCTGATCGGATGTGCTTGAAAATATTCTCTAAGTTTTCACGCTGTGAGAATCAAGTAGTAGGCTAACTTTTGTATTACTGGGTATCAGACTTCTGCATCCTTCAACCGTCTACTCACATAATATACTGGAAGTTGTGCCCCACTTCCTTCTCTAATCAATACTGAACTGACCGCGTTATCTGAGACTGCCATATATAGGTATAAGGTTTCCCCATTCTTGGGACTAGAAAGTATCGGTGGCTTTTCCAGGTGGCTTTTTAATTCTTGAAAAGGTTTCCTGCAATCTTCCCCTTATTCAAAGTTCTTCTTTTTCTTGATTACGTCAAAGAAGGGAATACACTTATCTGTAGCCTTGGATATGAACCTACTTAGGGCAGCTACCCTTCCATTTAAACGCATCACCTCCTTGCTAGTTTTGGGTTCGGCCATGTCCTTATTGGCTTGAATTTGGTCGGGGCTAGCTTCAATCCCTTGGGCACTTACAAGGTAGCCTAAAAAACTTCCAAAATGGGCTCCAAAAGAGCACTTTTGTGGGTTCAATTTCATTTGATATTTCTGTAATATCTTGAACATCTCCTCCAAATCTTTAATATGATTCTTAGCTTCGCTAGACTTTACTAGCATATCGTCCACATAAACTTCCATGTTTCGATCAATTTTCTCCTTAAACATCCAGTTGACCCATCTTTGATATGTTGCCCCTGCATTTTTTAATCCAAATGACATTGCCTTGTAGCAATAAATTCCCCAATCGGTTATGAAGTTTGTATGCTCTTCATCTAGTTTGAACATTGGTATTTGGTTATACCCTGAATAGGCATCCATGAGAGATAACAACTTGTGCCCGCTTGTTGCATCTATTAACTAATATATTTGCGGTAATGGGAAACAATCTTTCGAACATGCTTTGTTTAAGTCTTTATAGTCAATGCAAGTCCTCCATTTCCCATTTGATTTCTTTACCAGAACTGGATTAGCTAACCACATTGGGTAGTATATTTCGCGGATAAATCCATTCTCAAGGAGTCTATTAGCTTCCTCTTTCAAAGCATCTGACCGCACCTTGTCTAACTGTCTCTTATTCTGCCTAATGGGGGTAGCTTCTGGATTGATGTTGTGTGCATGACACATAACCATTGGATCAATCCCCACCATATCAGAATGTGACCAGGCAAATACATCCTTGTTGACTTTGAGAAATTGGATCAAATCCTTCTTCAAGTCACCATTCAAATCTTTTCCCACCTTGACACTTTTGTAGCGTCATCTGAATCTAGGTATGCTTCCTCAAGATCCTCTATGGGTTTAATCCTTTCTGTATTCCCTTAGCAATCAAATTCTGTGACAATTGGGCTTTCTTCTGCTAAGTTAACATCAACTCTCTTCCCCTTGCCTCCAGACGGAATGTACCTTTCATACATATGTTTATTAGGTTTATTAATCTTAACCTTTGCTTCGAATGTTGGATGTGAAAATCCATCATCCAAAGGCTGTAAAATAGTAGAAGAATCAAAGTAAGTGGAAAACTCCCTTTTATATTGATCTGGATAGCAAAATATATCTCTCGGGAGCTAAACTGCTCCCCTTGGATGGTGCCTTATCCTCTTTTTGTCAATAATTTTACCATGAGATATTTTGGGGAGACGAATGCATCTATTTCGTCGAGAGTCGGCCTGCCAAAGAAGGCATTGTAACAAGAGGGCTGGTTGATAACCACCAAAATAGTTTCAAAGGTTCTACAAGTTGGTGGCACTCCCATTTGCACGAGCAGCTTCACTTGCCCTACCGGAGTTGACCCTTTATTATTGAATCCAAAGATGGGCTCCATACTGGGCTCTAATTTTTCTTCATGGATATTCATTTGGCCGAAGGCATGCTTGAAGATTACGTTGACTACACTGCCTGTGTAAACCAGAATTTTGGAGATGATGGATAATCCAATCTGAGCAGTAATCATCAAAGGATCATTATGCGGATGGTGAACCCCGTTTTTCCATCTCTTGAGGAGTGACAACAAGGTTCGGCATATGAACACTGAGTCGTGGATTCTTCGATGGGGGCTCTTGGAATGAAAAGACGCCTACTTTAACTTCCTTGATGTAACTGTTTCGGGCCCGTTTACTGCTCCCCGCCGGGTGCGGCCCTCCGTGAATTACGTCAATTTTGTTTATAGGTGGGTTCAAGCTCAGGGGGTCTTCATCTTCCAGTATATTGACGGCATTGCCAGGGTGTTTCCATGGACTATCACCTGTCTGTTGAGCTTTCTGCTGCTCATAAACAAATTCTTTCAAATGACCCTCGCTGATCAGTTTCTGGATGATTCCAGCCAAAACCCTGCACTCATCAGTTTTGTGGCTGTTTGAATTATGATATGCACAGTAATCACCTCCCTTCCTTTGCTCAGGGTTATTCTTGGCCTTAAAGGAGGTTGGAAAGTTGGTTCTTTCCTTGGCCACATCATAAACGTAAGACAGTGGCTTGTTTAAAACGACTGCGTTAGCGTTTGGCTCTTCCCATCTTGTTCTTTTATGTCCTCTACTAAGCCAAATCTTCCCCCTTCTTTCTTGGGGATTGCTTTCCTCTTAGCATAGTAAAGTTCATCCATCTGAATGAACTTGTTAGCCTGGAAGTGGAAATCTTGTAAATCTTTGCACCCATTAACGAAGAGCTGCCCTAAAAGGGGGTGTTTTCTATCAAGCTGAAATGTACCGCAATCAGCTTGTCTTGGTCATTCATATCTTTTGCTTTTAGAGCTTCAGTGTTGAACCTCCTAAGATAGTCTCCTAAGGACTCCCCCTGTCTTTGCTTTATGTTGACCAAGACTGTATAGTCTATTGTAGGATCTTTGCAAATTAAGAATAGGGCGGATAATTCATAAGAGAACCGCTTCCATGAATAGATGGTTTTCTCCCAATACTGTCTATACCACTTTGCTACAGCTCCTTGGAGAGTGGCCAGGAATAATCAGCATCTGACAGCTCCAAATGCATTGTACAAATCCATTTGGCTATTGAAAGCTATTAAATGATCGTTCGGGTCTATAACTCCATGGTATTTCAATGTGGGGATCTTTACATAAGGCGGGATGACTGAAGCCATGATCTCATCAGTAAAGGGCGGCACTCTTTCATTATCATTAACATTTTCATCCACATTCCTCTTCCCTTTCGTGTTCATAGCATCCTTTGTTGCCTTTTCAGCTGCATCTTTTAGATAAGCCTCAACATTCCAATAAATTTTATGGTTCGGAGAATACTCTTTTGACGTTGAGCTTCTGGATTGTTCAAGCGACTTATCGTGAACTCTCCCTTGATGGTTAGCTTTTGACTGAGGATGCTCCCTCTTCTTGGAGAATGTTAAGTCTATTTTGCTTTTGTATTCATTAGAGTTAGCTTTTAAATTTCTCATGGGCGAAACCACCTCATTCCCCTGAGTTGGTTTTGGTGTATTTGAAGATTTCTGAGATAGTGCAATTTTGAGTAGCTCTTGCAGCCGTTGCTCCCAGTGTTTGATCTTTGCAGTATTATCATCTTGCTGAACTGGTGATGAAGGCTATCCTTGAACAACCCCTTCTAGATTAAAGGACAGAGCTATATTCTCCTTAAGAATGGTGGTGTGAATAACTCCTTCCTCAGTTTCGCTTAATCATTTAGATCTTATTTTTTCTACGCAAGTCAAATGAACCAAAATTAGTCTATAATATAGTGACAAGGGTAGAAGTTCGAGCCTTCCTTCTAGCGCAAAAATGTTAACAAGAAAACTTGTCAACATCCCCAAAGCTATATGGAAGGTAACCGAGTTCAAACGAAACCAAATTATCGAGAAGACATCCTCCTTCGAAACCTACATTTCGAACAGGTTGACTTAGTCGAAAGGGTTTAAGTAGTTTGCTTGAAAATGCAGGCTAAGGAAGCAGCATCTCGTTCGAAACTTTTCCTTTGAATGGGTCGAAAGCAACTATCCATTTTGGCTTCTCATTCCTTTTGTTCATGTCGGAAGGCTTGTTCTGGCCCTTCCGACAATGTCGAAAGGAATACATATTTTATTAATATGACATAGCTGCTCTCAACTCCAGTGGTTTCAATACTTTTGTTGAGGAACCCCTTCGAAAGGGTTGCATATGTAGTTGGGGATAAACCACTTTTCAAATGAATTCCTCTCTACTTAATTGTTAGATAATTATAAGCTGGGACCCCTTCGGAACACCCCTTTCGATCAAGCCGAGAGGGGTTTTATTCTTTCGAAACAGGTCTAGTTAGTAACTGTCTAAGATCCACTTTTTTTTTTCCTGTATAAGATCAACCTGGATATCCCACAGTTCCATGGATTCACCAATGTCGAAACCTCATCATCATTCTTGTTTTCGTTTTCTTATGTTGGTTTCGATGATGATAAGTTTCGACTGTGTATACCCAAGTCAATCATATACATTGCATAGACAAAAGGAAGTTAAGTGAATAGGTTAGAATCATGTGCAATGGATCATTAGACTAGCTAATGATCTTCCTCGTCATCAAAATCTTTATGAACCAGCCATCTCTCTTCTATTAATGTTCCAAAATGAGTTATAATTAAGAGAGCTTTATCCCCAATTTGATTTAGGGTTTCTAGAAGATTTAATTGCAGCTAAGAAAGTGGAGTAAAAGAAATGAATTTGGGATTCCAAAATTCGGTCCCCAAAACTGGACCCCTTGGGTCTTATTTATAGATGCAGGTCAGCCCCCTTCCGTGCTCATGCCTTCGACCCGGTCGAAAGGCCTCTTTTTACATGTTGCCTCATACCTTTCAACTTGGTCGAAAGGCCTCGTATGCATTTGACGCTGTCAAAAGGCATCTCGTTTGTATCCTTTGACTCACCCTTGCTCTTTTTTCATCTTACTCCAGACCTTTCGACTAAGTCAAAAGGGTCTGTTATCAACCTTTCGCCTTTGTTAAGTCTTTAGTATTCCTTTTCTCTGCTTTCTCCAAAAATGCATTCAACGTTGTTGGAAGGACTTCAAATGCGCCTTTCGACTCTGTCGAAGGCTTTTCATAGGGGCTTCGAAGATATTAAAGCTCCAATGGTTCCGACATTGTTGGTAGCTTGCAAATGCTTATCTGTTGATCGACGCGGAACCTTCTCCTGATGTCATTGGCCTTGACCAGTTCGAAAGGCTTGGATTTGCTTTCGAAAGGGTTGTTATGAAGGCGAAACCTTTCGTTCCGAAAGGTTTGGTGTGTTAGTGGGAGATTATCTTTCATTGCCTTCGAAAAGGGTTCCGAAGCTATCTTTGCTTATTCATCTGTATTGAAAGGTTAAAAGTGGCGGAAGGGTAGTCCTGTGTCCATCTGAATCAAAATCTTTCACACTGTTTATTGCTGGTAAGGGTAACTAGTGCCTCCGACTCCTTCGAAACCTTCTTAATGCCTTCGAATCTCTTCTTATGACCTTTATCGAATCCCATGCCTGTAACTTCATCAAAACCTAATACTCTCATTACCCTTCTTTCATACTTCTGCTCTTAAGTGGATTTTATGGCTAACATTTTCCTTATGGTATATTTTATCCAGAGATATACGGCGCTTGGAAGGTATCTTTTGATCCTTGTGCATGGAGTTCGGATCAGGCTTCTCCAGGAAGATCTCCGTGGAAAATCCAATATGCAAATGTTCTTCGGTTTTGATTGTACCCTCTAATATGTTATTGAATGTAATGAATGTAACCATTCCTGCAGTTATATATTTAAATTCTTCACCCTATACATTACCTATTATATCACCTTATGCACTTATTAAATAGTGGTTCTTTTGAGGGCATAACCGTTATGGCATTACATTTGGTCTCAAAAGTACTATTTTATATTGACCACATATTTCTTGAGTTTCTCATGCCATACTTATGTCTGACGCATGGCTTTTGTTTTACCTAAATTCCTCGTGTTCTCTTTTTAGTAGTCCGAGAAAGGCATGATTTCGTTGATGTTTATTCGAGCCCAAGGAGACAAACGGGATGTTTCACATACCTTAGTATTCTCATTTCTGTTGCATTACCATATTGTACATATCAGCATTTGTGAGAATAGGCAGTTATAACTGTCCAAGTCGCGTAACCCTTTGTACTGTTTTTTATATTATATATTACTGTTTCGCTAGTTAGATTCTGATGTTATGTTCTCTCTTTCTTGTTCTATTTCTTTTTCCTTTTATTTTACCCTAACTATTCATCTTTTTGGCACTTGAGTACTCGACATATAAATGCCTTGGATGTATTAATGTCGACATTCGGGGGTCAAAAGGATGGATTGTTACAATTTCTTTATTGAACAGGGCTTTCGTATTCCTTATTATAATTATCTTATAAACTCCTATATCGAAGCAAATTGAAGGGAAGGGAAAAGGAAGAGGCTACATAGTATTAAGGGTTATGAATCATATTATCAAAGGGAAAATCTATGATATTCCGGCTCCCTTTACCAAACATGGATCATTATCTATTAATGGAGGTCAAAATATCCTCGTTGTTGAAATAATTTTCTGGGAAAAGCTCAAGGCTATAATTTCTCTATCATCATGGCAAGAGATGATTTATTTTAGAAATAATATCCTATTCTCCTATCTTGAGACCTAGATTTGAATTCTATATCATCATGGTGACCAATGAGATTACATAGATAAGATACTACCATAATCCCCTACTTCAGAGAAATTCCCTGAGAAGTGAAAAAAAGGATTACGTACTATTCAAAAGTCAAAAATTCCACCATCAAAGTACGACTGCTCGTCTACTATAAATGGATACCAAGATTTCAAGTTAAGTGTGTATCTTTGAAATTATCTATGAGAGTTGTATACTTTATTGATGTGAAAGAAGATCCTATAAACTCCTAAATTCCTTTGTCAGAAATAAATTCTTATCCAATAATGTTGTTCAAAGCATTACATCTTCATATTATGGTAGTGCTTGATAGAAAGAAATAACCCATCTTCTCATAATCAACATGAAAAAAAGAAATTTATTTATCCAACATGTGTTCTTGTATGGTAGTGAAGTTTAGAGTATACTCTTTTAATTTAGTGAATTAGTTGTCAACAAAAAGTCTCATCAAGAGATCCAATCTTCTATTTCAAAAGTAAGATCTGAATTGTCTATTGCAATCGATTTTGGTTATTATCCTGATGGAAAACTCTTTTTATTAAGGCACGCCACTCCTAGCATAGTGATCAACAAGGCTTATGGAGTAAAATTTTATTTTGGATCCCATTCATAGAAAATATGGATCTCCCATCCCCGATACTATGGAATTCACCTATCAAAGGCATAAATCTACAGAAAATATGGATCTCCTTATCAAATATGAATTAGTACCTAATGTAATAAAGTTCTAATCTTCAATCTTGGAACTTAGATGTGAAATACCTATTATGTGATTAGGATTTCCCCATTATATAAGTTTCTTGGCTTCCTTGCTATTATTTGAATATACTTCTAGGTGGCTTAGGGATATCTCGTTGAAGGAAATTTTGGAAAAGTGAATGGTACAAGGTAGATTATGATGGGATAAGAATAAGTAATCACAAATATCAGCATATAGATAATTGGATAAACATTTGTAATTGAATATTCAAAAAAGGGAATTTTGTTGTGAGACATTAATGATTCAATGAAGTGAGATGCTAAGCGCTATCCTATAACCTTATCGATATGATACTATACGAGGAAGTTTATTCGATCTCATACCTAAAGCAAATAAGTCCAAAATGAGTGGATATAACTGTTGATCAAAACTTGAAAAGGATTTTATAAAGATTGTCAAGGAGAGCAATGAGGAAAGTGTATCATTGTCCACTAATAAGTGAAGATGCTCGAGTTTCTATAAAAGATACGACAAGTGCTAAAAATTCACAAGAAACTCATAAATCTTCCTGAATGAATCAGTCCCTACATCTAGACCTTGGCCTTTTGATGGATGAGGAGTTGTTTTAGTAGGACCCTTAACCACCTTACACTACACCAAAAAGTACTTTTGGTGGCGCACAAAAAACACAACCATAACTTATGGTGGCGTTTTATAGAACGCCGCCATACGACATGCAACTAAAAAACCAATATTTTTGGTTGCGTTTTTGTAAACGCCGTTATAATGTGCCTTATTGCGGCGGCAAAAAAAGCCACCGTAAATCTTTTTTTGTAGCATGTTGAAACGCCACCAAAAGTGATGTTTGGGTTACAACTTAAACCCAAACCTTATAGCTGCGTTTATTATATGCCACAATATATATTTCGCCGCAACAATATTTTTTTCGTTGCGTTTTTTTTTCTGCCACCATATTTTTTGGCAGCGATTTTTTTTCAACATATTTTTTCCATAGTGTTTTCTAAATGCTACTAAATAGACGCTGTTATAGATTAATCATTTTAAAGGCTGTATATTTCACCGCAGCAATATTTTTTTGTTGCGTTTTTTTCTGCCATTATATTTTTTCCGTGGCGTTTGATAAACGCCACTAAATATTTTTGCTTTTATATGTCTATTTCTCACATTCTGCTTGCTCGTTCACTCTCCAATTTACTTTATTTATAATTTATATTAAACAGTAATAATAAATAGTTCCATAATAAACAAAAAATACATGAACAAATGAACTACCATAAACACAAGTAGTACATTACCATACATAGATACAGAAGTAGTACATAACCGTACATAGTTACACAACTAGTACATAAATACAGTAGTTTCAAGACAAAAGTTGACATAAAATCCATACGTAGAGAAGTTTATACAACTGAAATACCAGAAACAAAATGAAATAAACAACTGAACTACCGTAAAATCCATACGTAGATGACTAGCTAAGCAAATACCATAAACAACTAGCTAAGCAAATACCATAAGCAACTGATAATTTCTTCGGATAAGTTCATCCACCTGTAGACAAGTAATAATCAACAATGAGGATCTAAAACTTGAATATTGGAATAAAAAGGTATAACCATAATTTCTAGTGTTCTTAGCTACCCTATTAGAAATGTACAACCACTGCAATGTTAAATGTTGTGTATTTAAAAGTCTTTAACAAATGCACCTCTAGCTCTGTGTAATTATTTTTGTAAATAACATTCCATCTATGTATTACATATCTACCAAAATATAATTTACAACACTTTTCTAGCATCAATAACCATACAAATTGTTTCCCAGGTGCATTCATTTTCATTCCTACTGTAAACTCTACATCTACCTTCTACTTTGTTTCGATTGATAAACTTCAATAGTTAATTAAATTCAAGCTCACATATGTCCTCGCCAGATCAAATATTTAGTGCAATGAAATATGACAGCAATATCAACCCAAGGTTAATAACTTTTGTTATCAGTTATAAACTTCAACATTACAGATTTATTAGATAATTATACGAAACTTGAAATTATTTCAATCAAAACAACTTCAAATATGTTTAGAATATCAACTCCACAATCAATTGCATATATGTCATAATGTCAAGACTGGCCTGCCTTTTTTAAACTATGAGTTAAAGAAATTTCCAATATCAGGATACAGTCCATGTGTTATAGGGTCTTCAAACTTAAAAATACACACGCCAGAACATTCACTTTGTACACACACCTGAAGACACACACGTATTATTCACTTACACAGGCACATGGCTGCCATATGTTTCAGTATTTATAAAATACAACAACCATATATGTTAGGATTTATAAACACAACGGCTATATATCAAAATTTATAAACACGGAAACTATATGTTTTAGGATCACTAAATTTTGACACAACACTGTAATCAATTTCTATTTCAAGTAACCAAATCATATTTCAGGCTATTATATTATGTTTTGGATCGTCCTGAAAAAGTACAAACATCAAACACACGTGAATTTGTCCCAGTTGAAGATGCTGAAACTGGTTCAGAATGCACTGATTCTTCACCAGAAAATTTAACAACTAAAAATCAGAGTTTCATCAATCAAATAGCAACAAAAATTCAGGATTTACTAAAATTTTCCCGAGATTTACTAAAATTTCTGCCTGAAATCACAGTTCACTTTTCAGAGAAATTAACAAAATACCATTTGTACCATCAATACATGCAATTATTAAAAAATATTGATATGGAAAAGTTAAACTCCCCATATTCAATTGTTCTAAACGATGGATGGCTCCAAATATAAAAGCATGTGTGCTAATTTTGTTTTTGTCTATTGTCCAAATTTTAGATTGGCCTTTTCTGATGTTTATTTTCTTCATAAATAATTTACTAAATTACCATTTCATCTTGGTATTTAGAATATCATATATCTTTAGGTTATTATTACGTAGTAAAGACTATAACTATAATTCTGATATTTCACCAATATAATTCGAATTTTCCCTGTATTGCAGATATCTTATATCAGTACTTGCTCGATAAGTATCCAATAACGATATTAACAACATCGTTGTACATTATCTTCAATATTTTTACTTTTTATTCCTAGTAAAGAAAATAATTTTTTGTTCAATTTATTATCATTATGTGTGTAATTGAAATTACTAAAAAATTGCAATAAATATGTTTTTTTTTCTTTGCTATGGTTGAACTTTGAAACAACCAGTCGACAGAGCATCAAACAGTCAATTTTAGGCAGATATTATCAATCAAATATATGATATTCAGTAGAGTTCCTGGATGAAACATACGATAACTTATTCCTGGATTTTTACTGTTTTATATATACGACACTACTAAGCAATCAACTCACTCATGAATATTTTTCCAACATAAATATATTACAAATCACACCTTTTATAGATCAACAACTTTGCAAAAAGTAGGAGGCTAACTATTAAATAATAACTTTTCATATATAATAGAAATCACACCTTTTATTTTGCTTCCCCAATGACTTTTGAGATCAGCCAAGCTATGGTGGTACCAAAAGCATCTTCCATGCATGTCAACTCCGATGTAGGTCTCCATAGCACTGCATTTGGAACTCTTACGAAGTCTACCCTAATTTTTACAGCATCACATCCCAATGGACAACACTGGACCATCGATGATGGATCAGTTGAAGCGATAGTTCCTTCAGCCACCACTTCATTTGTTTCACCCACATCAATTATGATGCATTTATTATTTGTTATCAACTTTGCAATTGGCTGGCAAAAAATGAGGTTATTATGCAGAATACATACATAAAAATACTTCAAAATATATACTTACATATTGGTGTGGTTTCTTCGAGATTATGGGTCCGAGTCCAGAAGAAGAAGTCGCAACATTTCCTTTTTCAGCTTCAACTTTTGATTTTGGTCATGCTACTTTCCTACCAACTGCATCTCTAATACACAACATATCAGTTGTGGGTCGCCATAATTAAGCATCTCCTTTTTTTACATTGTCGGCCAAAACCACAACGGCAGATGGACCAAGCGGAATACCATTCACAATATGTCCTGAATCACCGGAGCAGATTCTTCCTTCGGCAACTATCACATCACCCTCATTCCAATCATAAATCTTGCATATTGTATTGGACGCTTGTGTTACTCTAAAAAGGAAAAATATAAACATATAGTATGCACAGAAAAGTTAATTATTTCATGTCTTATTGAAAAATGCTGACTGAAATGAATAAAAAAAGTCAACCTACAATTGTCGGTTGATAGTATGCACAGAAAATTTACCGTACTAACTTCATTCAAGTGTCCTTGCAGCGCCATCTTAATGCAAGTAGCTGGCCATGCTACCACCTTCTTCTCAGCATTTCCTAATATTGACATATGAGGTGTAGGTCTCCATAAATAAGCATCTGGTTTATCCATGCAATCTATAACAACGCTCACAGCATTTGGTCCAATACGAATGCCACCGACAACCTCATTTGGGTCAGTAGACACTACTCTCCCTTCGGTAACAACTTCAAATGTTCCATCCCAATTCAATAGCTCACATACGTTGGCATTGCCCTACAATTATTCCACTAAAAATTATATTAATTACTGGATCAAAAACTAAAATCCAAGTGTTGTTTCTTCAGTAATATATTTATTTTTTACCAATTCATATGTGCTCCCTTCTTTTGAAGTTTGTTTACCCTGTGCCAAAGCATTTAGAAAACCATAGT
This sequence comes from Allium fistulosum, assembly GCA_030737815.1. NCBI lineage: Eukaryota > Viridiplantae > Streptophyta > Magnoliopsida > Asparagales > Amaryllidaceae > Allium > Allium fistulosum. The sequence goes on from CM060902.1 coordinate 1,536,007,847, forward strand.
ATATAAAAACACATACATCTTTGTATATTTTACAAGCTAATACATACATCTTGCATCAGCTAATACATGTGTGAATAATTTACAAGATAATACTAATGTATACTGAGCGGTGTTATACTTTATCATTCTGTAATACAATTGTAGACACACCATAATTGAGCTTTTAAACTATAACTGCCTTCCTGGGTAAACAGGTGATGAATAATACACCTAAAAGCACATGCATTTTACAAGCTAATACTAATGTATACTGAGCTAAGTAGTATGCTTGTTAACATCTTTCAATAAAAGTTTACCTTCTTGTCCATCAACATTTTTAACATACTCTGCAATTCTGCTATTTGTTGTTGACACTAAGATACTTATTTATCTCTGGACTGTGACAAAGTTAGCTTGGCTAAGGTGTAACCCCTTCCCATTGCCCTTAACGCGTTAATATATTTTTATTCTGTTAAAATAATGAAAAGTAAATAAATTTACCACTAACCTCCCAATATGGCAAATCAAAGAAAATTGATCTTTTTTTCCATCTTGATAACTCCATTTTTATAGGATCGTTTGCCATATCATATTCATCTTCTGTATCATGATCACACTTCCTCTTCTTACTTTTCTTTTCCCTCTCTTTCTTTTCCTTTCCTTTTCCAAAATCATTTGGAAAATCCTTCAACAATGCATAAATGTTTCTCCCAGTTAGAATTCTAGGAGCACTACCTTTCTCTATGGTGTTATCAAACCAAGCCTTTTGTTTCCTCCGTGAATCTGTAATAGGTAGAAATCTTCTATGGCCCATGTATTCTTTCGACTTTGATTCAACCAACAACTATGGGTATTGACACCACATAATGGGCAAGCTTTTTCCCCTTTCACACGACATCCAGCAAGATTTCCATAAGCCGAAAAATCATTAATCGTCCATAGCAAAATTGCATTCAGTTTAAACAATGTTTTACTAAATGCATCATAAGCATCAACTCCATTACACCAAAAATGATGCAAGTCTTCCACCAAAGGCGCCAAATATACATCAATATCATTCCCGGGTTGCTTTGGGCCCAGAATAAGTAAAGTTAACATAATATTTTCCTTCTTTATACACAACATAGGCGAGAAATTGTATGTCACAAGCATTACTGGCCAGCAACTATATTTTGAACTCAACATGGAAAATGGATTAAATCCATCTGTAACAAGACCAAGTCTAAGATTGCGTGGATCAGATGAAAAAGATTTCCACCTTTCATCCACCATTTTACATGCCATGGAATCCACGGGATGACGCATTTTTCGATCATTGCTTCTATTATTAAATGCCATCTTAAATCTTCTGCCATCTTTTGAGATCTATACATTCTTTTAAATCTTGGTATTATTGGAAAATATCTCAGCACTTTAACTGGAATACCATGTATAATCTCTTTGGTGTCTTGATTTTTCTTCCATCTCGAAGAACCACATTTTGGACAAGTATCTAAATCTTTGATTTTTTTTCTAAAAAGGCAACAGTCATTCTCACAAGCATGTATCTTTTCAAAACCCATATCAAATGCTTTAAGAAATTTCTTTACGTCAGATAAAGTTTTGGGAAGCACATTATCCTTCGGCAAAAATAAATGTTACATAGTTAAAAGCTTATCAAACCCACTATTGGACAAGCCAGTCTCACATTTAGGATTATACAAGACGGTGATTGCAGATTATTTTGTGTGATCTGTGCAACCAGGATACAATGGAGTTTCTGCATCTTTTAAATTCTTAAGTAACTCATCCTCCCTTCTCTAAAAATCATCATTATCTTTATCATCATCAAAAAATTCATGATTCGAAAAATCTTCATCTTCATAGTGAATCATCTTAAATAGGTCATATAACTCAAACGACTGTGCTTTCTTCTCTTCATTTATCTCTTTGCCATGGTTATACCATATACTGCTCTTGTATCTAGGATCCATTTCTTTCATAATTAAATGTTCAACGATGATGTGGTCATCATGACGGTTAAGATTTCAACAATTTGTGCAAGGACATAAATTTTTTTCTACATTTCTTATCTTCCTCTTTGCAGCATGCACGAAATTCAATGCTCCTTGTTGGTACTCTATACTAGTTCTATGACAAAAATAAAAACAAAAATGTTTGAGTTTTAATATTAGAATACATGTTTTGATTCTAAAAATACATATTAAGTTAAGAATTGTATTGTCACATGTTTAAAAAAACCCAATCTTTTTCCATCATCGATATAAGAAGGCAAATAAGTTTCCAAACTTTGATGTGGAAATTGATTAGCTGTTATAATCAAACAAAGAACTATTGAAAACCCAAATAGTTACACCCAATCTAATATTATGAACTACAAAAACTAAGATGAAGTATTCATCTTTACTTGTATGATTCAATGTGGAGTTTGATTAGCATGCATGCTTTATACTTCAAGTTTCTAAGTCTCTAACTACTTGTTTCAGAATAATGTAGATGGTGGGAATGTGGGATCACCTAATATTATTAAAATGATATCTACCTATTGAGAGCCTATAAACTAAAACTTAATTCATTAGCAGCATTCTTAACAAATTAGTCTTATTTCCTTTCAAGTTTTGAGTTATAAAGCCAACACCGCAGCAATATTTAGAAGCCTGGTTAATCCACTTTTCATTCTCGTCAATGTACACTATTCCAAAAAAAATTACATATTCACCACTGTATGTTATAAGCTATACTAAGTAAGTGGAACTCTATAAATTGGATCAACCATCTTCGATATTTTTTTTTAAAAAAAGAGTAGAAAAAAATTCAGTGTTTAGTATAAAAGGTGTGTAAATAAAATAGATTGACTATATTTAGAGCAGAAAGTGGAAAATAAACAAATAGCTAATACACCTATATTCGCTCTTGCATTCCACTCTACAAAATGCTACACTTTCCAACATGAAGTGTACATGAAAGAGAGAGCAGCAGTGCCATGCTCGTGGGATCAACTTGCTCCTTTCTTATTTATTTACACACCTCCTAGTGCAGATTGCCAGGAAGTATAACAAATCCCTTTCGCTCCTAGTGTATCTACTTTTGTCCCAATTATTTGATTTCAAATAAACTGGTCATACATATTTTATGTATACTCCCAGTGCAACAATTTATAACACTAATATTTTCTCAAATTTGGGGACTAGCAATTCAATGTTAATGTGGATATAAATGAACACTGCATCTTGAAATCTATCAATTTAATTATTTGCAATGTTAAACCGTTCTCCAATTATTTATAGACTTAACTAACTTCCCCACTTTCAAGAATGCACAATAAATGCACAAGCAGTGCCATTAAGATTCATCAAACAAAGCATATATACTAAGTTTCTATTGAAAACCACTACATATCAATTATACCTTATGCTCTACCTGCATCACGATGAGCATTATGTTGAACTCCATCTCAGGCTACCATAACCCTATATACTGGTTGATGATGTCCTCCTTCCACATAGACCACAGGAGGACCATGCCTTTGTTGTACATATGTACCAGATATAAGAACTACTGGTTATGTTGGATGTACTATATTGAATGGCCTTGGCGATTTTCATGGCGACTTGGTGATTTGCATGGTGATTTCCATCGTACCATAAATGGTGGCTTCAAATCACCACGGAAAACAATTTGCGTAAAATTCCCTAAAATTTATAATACCCTAAAGTTTATTAAACATTAAATAAATAAGTTGCCCCATTTGAAGTTACTTGTCAAAATTTGTAATCGACACCCATGATGAACTCCTGAACTCATATAAGAAAATCTTATATTCTTCCTCTAATCGTTATTAGTACTTCACACAAAAATAAACGGTATACGAAATATATAAATCCAACCCATTGCATTTCAACTTTGTAATAACAAATCTGTAATGGAATAGTTCTCATGTTACCTACTATTTCCCACATATGAAATGGGTGAACATACATATATAGGTTTCTCCACTTGTTTGAATCAAATCAAGATAAGGTCAGATGGAAAAACAAAATAGGAGCTTCTAGTTTCAGTTCCCTGTTAAAAACTGCCAGCATAGGGAATTAATTCCCATAAAAACGAAGTATACCTTACATGTTAGGTGGTTAATTTATACAATAAGAAGAAAATGTCAACTGAAAGTATATATAATTACTATTTCGTTGTTTAAACTTGCAAGTTATACTGTATCAATATGCTAAAAGCTATCAATCATGCATTTTAAGTTTTCAACAGATGGTATGGCAAATTAAATCATCATAGAGTGCACATCTAGCAAGAAGAAAGCATTAACAATTTGAATGTGCGAATATAAACTCAAGTTATAATAAACATCCTAAACCGAGTTGAACATTTCTACGGTACATCATTATCCTAGCTATTTACCCATAGCAATTGGCTATCAAAACAATTTTTTCAAGTTTGTAAAATATAGGGAGATAATTACAACATGTAAAGAATTAGAGCATATCCAACCATGAGTATCATGTGTTGGGACATTTTTCCTATATGACTGATTTTTCTTACTCTCTAGCAAAAGAGTACTAAAACCATGCCTACCAATACTCCAAATGTCCGGGCAGTCAGATTGAACAAATATTAATTTTATTGCACAAGCTTTGCACATTTTAAGCATACCATTGTCCATTTATAGTTTCTAATTTGCATAAAGTGCTTATATATATATAGGCATATCTTTTGTTGTAAGTAGACGAAATTCTCAAATTCAACTGCGTTGTGCATTTATAATTCTCAAATAACCATCTAGCAAACATATTTAATAAATAAACAATTAAGAATAAACCTATCTTCTATTGAATATCACTTAATTTAAGATTGAAAGTTCATTCATTTGGGTAAGTGAAATGAAATAATAAGGAGATTCTCGTCAAAAGCCTATCTAAAAGGTGACAGGACAACTGAAGTTAGAAATAGGACAATCAAAAATACCTTGGAAAAGTAAATCAGCTAGGAAGTTAAGTGAATGAACTACCCCTTATGTTGTAATCATAAAACTCAAGCAAAGGTATCCACTAGACATACTATTTATCATCAACACAGGGATCTGAAGTAATGCTTCTAGTCAAAGTAAAAGTTCCATCGTGTCAAGAAATCGCATATGCTTATGGATCAAACTGAGAACTAATAAGGAAATCCTTAGGTTTAACCAAAGGTGTATTATGTACTATGGAATATTAACCGAGAATCTCCAAGTATTAGAATTCAAGAAACTTTTCAAGAAAAATGATTCAATATTCAGAAAGGTAACGACAAGCATCAAAAATAAGGCAAATGACCTCCAAGCTCCAAGTTAGGAATAATTTTATTCGCTTGTAGAAAATGCCTTCAAACATCTGTTGGTTAAGAAAACCTAATAGAAAGGCAATAACAAGGACATGGAATACCCAAATCTTGAGAATTTACTACTTTGGATAAGGAAAAAGATAAAGGATTTTGAAATATTAATCTAAAAAATAGCCCCGAGATGAGATGAAGCATGTTAAACGTAACTCCTAACCTGATGAGGTTGAGATTTGTTGAGCAAAAGCACACCTCACATCTGGTAGAGGGACAATTAAGCCTTTGGTCCTGCTTCCGGACCTGCAAAGCATCCATCCAAGGGAAACAGTCAATAAAATCCTTTGATCCTAATTCTACACCCGGCCAAAGCACCATCCAAAGAGTGATGGTCAATTAAGCCTTTGGTCCCATTGCCGGGCCCGGCCAAAGCACACATCCAAGGGAGATGGTCAATATAGCCTTTGGTCCTCCTGCTATGTCCGGCCAAAGCACCTTTCCCAAAGAGTGATGGTCAACTTAATCTTTGGTCCCACCGTTGGGCCTGACCAAAGCATTCATCCAAGGGAGATGGTCAATAAAACTTTGGCCTTGCTGTCGGGCCTGACCAAAACACCATCCAAAGGAGATGGTCAATAAGGCATTTGGTCCCACTTCTACACTCTGCCAAAGCATCTATCCAAAGAGTGATGGTCGATTAAGTCTTTGGTCCCGCCAACGAGTCCATCCAAGGGAGATGGTCAATAAAGCCTTTGGTTCTACTGTCGAGCCCGTCCAAATCACCCATCCAAGGGAGATGGTCAGTAAACCCTTTGGTCCTGCTTCTATGTCTGGCCAAAGCATCCACCCAAAGAGAGATGATCAATTATGTCTTTGGTCCTGCTTCTATGCCTGACAAAAGCATCCATCCAAAGAGCGATGATCAACTAAGCCTTTGGTCCCGCCGCTAGGTCTAGATAAAGCATCCATCTAAGGGAGCAATCAAGCCTTTGGTCTTGCTTTTACGCCTGATCGAAACTCTGGATTAAGGGAGAAGCAAGAATAAAGAGCTTTCCAACAAGATTATAGGAATTTTCCACCATGTGATAAGTCAATTAGTTTTGCTAAAAACTACTTTCAAAAGGCTTTAAAAGGACTTCCATAGTTTCTTTTTTGAGAGAAACGAGTGATCCTCTATTAGAATATGAGAGCACTCATGTAATTTTATTCTATACTAAAAAATATAACTGTCAACATGTCTGTCAGGCATGGACACCCACCCCATACAATATAGTAAAAACCCAATCCTAGAAAATTATGGTCTATAATAAAAATAAAACAAAAAACACTATAATCCACTAAAAATGATAAGTGATCATATCCTTGAATCAACTGAATCCATCCTGATCACGAGCATATCTAAAACTGCAAAAAAGACTATACAAAAAATGTAAGATCCGTACATATATATGTACATAAATATATTTATATACATATATATGCAATAATAATATAACAAGCAATATAAAGAATAAGCTAGATAAGAAGCAGTAAAAGCTACAATATAAATCCAATTACGAGAAATAGTAATCTAGATATGACCTACACATACCTCAAACTGACTTATAGACAAACATGTTAATGAATAAAATCAAAAAAAACACTAGGAAGTAAAATTGTGACTTCTAAACATCATAGATTTTGAGATGAATGCTATGTTCAAGATTATAACATTCTAAAATCTAACAATTACCTAAATATAAAATAGCATTGGATTCATTGACATACATGTCAATTAAAAAGGTATTTTAAGTGCTATTATTATTTCTATTTCTAAATATTACACTTTTCTTAACTATATTAATATGTGATTTAACTTTATTAAGGTATTTATTAAAACTAATATTGTCTTTATTACATTTGTACAAAAAATGGGCAAACACCTCTAATCTATTTTTGTAGTGAAACTTTTAAAGAATAAAAGGTGGGAAAAAGTAAATAACACCAGAATTTATAGTAGTTTGGCCATAATAGGCCTACGTCCACTGTATGCTTTTATTACTTTTCATATATATCAGCCTTTTACAAGAAATTGATGCCAAGTGCAATGATTTCTGATAGAAAAAGATGTTCCGGATGCTCTGATTGACTAGTGATGTTGCGTGGAGCTTTTAGACCTCCAAAAGTTATCCCTACAAATAACAAATGCTTGGTTATTTATAGAGGTTGATTTGAGGTGTATTTAATGTGGTAATTTATGATACTTCCATGTATAACTCGCCCAAAAGGAATATTCTCGAGAATCTGGAATATGCTTGATATCCTTCCAAATGTATGTTGATTTCCTTTCTTATTCATGCTATTAGGCTTCGCATAAGTAGTCGGTCCGCGTAGGTCGGTTTGGGTAGGATAGAAGTAGACAGATTGTTGGCTATGTTCATTTACTTCCCTATTTGGCTTTGCAGGCTCGGTCCGGTATGCCCTGGTTCGATGGATGGGGATCCCCCTTTTGGACATGAGGATGGTGTAGGTGTATGATTCGGTGGGTTGCAAAATGCTGAATAGGAGTTCCTGTTTGGTTGGCCACCAATCACCCAACAGAAATTCCTGTTCGGTGGGTACCCAACCATCGAACATGATATTCTTTTCAATGGGTACCCAAACACCAAATAGAGGATTTTGTTTAGGGTTTAGGGTATCGAATAGGATCCTCTTTTCGGTACACTAAGGGTACCGAACAAAGGAATAGGTTCGGCTATCTGGCCACCGAACATGGATTGGTCATAGGACTTGCTTCTCCTCCTGGACCCCCTGAGTTTCTTCTCAGCCTTCAACTGAACTCTAGTCTAACGTGGGTGAAAACGCCCATAACACTTGCCCCCAAAGCCTAGCTCTTAGGACACGAGGTGGGCTTTGTCAAACCATTCAACCCATCAAAAGTAGTGAGTCCACCCCTTCTCCAGCTTCGGTCAATTGGTCTCACTATTCAATGGTAGAGGTAGGTGTAGATTGATAATCATTAGGGGTTATTATCAGTTCGGTAGAACACTGCTTTGTTCTACATGGGATTCTTGGCTCGGCACATCAATGGTTCGACATGGCTTGGTTCGACATACCTCAGTCCGGCATCTGACACACCCCTATATAAGCTACAATGTCACACTCCACCAGTCACTTCCATTCATTTTTTCAACTTTCCCTAAAACTTGCGACTCTTCGCCTCCTTAGGCCGCCATTGTTGAGCATTGCTTCCCAGGTTTCCAGGCCAACTTCAACCCCTAAACAAAGCTACTCAGGGATTTGGCGAACATTATCTCCCATTTCAAAGCCCATCCCTATGACTCACACGTTACGTGGCATGGCGTGGTCCGAGGATCGATGTTGCCTGATTGCTGTCTGTTCGGTAGTATGCCGAATAAAAGTGTTAGAATTTTTTTTAGAACCATGCATACACAAATACACATGCATATACATGGGTATTTCCTTCCTTTGTGCTAACACCTGAAATGAGTTGTCATACCGGATAGGTATGTCGGATCATCGTCAAACCCATTCTCAGACCGCAAGCGACTTTCACTTCTTGCATCCTTTTGTCTCTAGCAATGTACCAATGACTAAAGCATCTGACAAACAGACGATTATCATAGCAAGCTTGAAAGAGCCAGAGTTAAGTGCCTTCAAGGCCGAGCCCTGGAGAAAAGTAGACTATTGACAATGTGTGAATGGGAGGACGACAGCATCCGACAAGAAATGCAAGGAAGGAAGAATCTCACTCTCATGACAGTGAGAATACTGTTTCAGATCATTATGAAGCACACTCTTCTAGACGCATTAGTTTAGCTACTCCACTTAGTGTGGAGTTGGACGAGGCTTTGTGACATGTTTTTGGTTCTAAAGGAGAGGAAGCTTTTGTCCCGAGTGACATCTCTATTTCTAATTACCTTGATTACCTGGAGTTCGGAATTGTTTATGGGGATTCTACGTCTATAGTAGAGATTCGACAACAGCTAGGGTCCCACGAGGATCCTAAGGGTTTGTGAAGCCATTCCGCACACTTGCACCTACACTTACCTATCCACATGCCCATGCCACATGCATATGTTATCCAGGTGTTGATCTTGCTCCTAATCTCTTGCTTTTTTTTATTGCAGGTAGCATTGGCTCAAAATGGAAAAAGATATTTTCCGAAATGTAGTCGCTGGGGTCGAAGGCTTCACCTAAGGATGTTCAACAGGTTGTGTCTTCCTTTGGCTATAGTATAAACGTTGGCCACCCAGCCGCGAAGCTGTAGACTAGGGAACTCCTCCACTATTGCTCAGCTGACTACGAGAGCAACCTAGACCATAATGATGGTTCCCAGAAGAGATAATGCTCCCCCTGTCATGACTTTGGGTCCTGGTCCCGTTTCATGGCTCGAAAAATCCTTGCCTCTCCCATTTTCCTTTATTTGATTCAGACACATCCAAGCAGCAGGAGATGGGTTATGGTCTCACACTCTTTGGATAAGGTAAAGGGAAATAAAAAGAACAAGGAACCATCATCACCGACCCCTCGGATCCGAATTTCGATGAGTTCCAACAACCCTACCAGCCCTGAAATCCTCTAGCTTGCCTACTTGCTGAGGCACTGTCTCTTTCTTTCTTAGGAACCATCGACTTATTAGCAAACGGGTTGGGAGGAGTCAAGGCCCTAGCAGACTACTACTCCAAGATCACCAATGCCGTGTGAGAGGTTAGCAAGAAGAACTTGGAACAAAACTTGAAGATTTTTGAGCTGAGGAAACGTCTTCATGAGAAAGATTTAGACCATAAAAAGGTGGTTAATACCTTGGAGAGATCTTCCAACGAGGAGATGAAGAAGCATGTTGATGATATAGAGAGGCTCAAGGCAGCCCATGCCGAGGAATTGGAGTAGTTGAAACGGGACCATGTCGTGAATATCAAGGCTGCTAAGAAAGAATACAAACAGGCCACAAAGCTCTGTAAAGACTACAAAACTGTTAAGGATAGACACTCCAAAAAGATAGAGAAATTGTAGACGAGGCTCAAGAAGCTTGGTCCCGGGATCGCTGATATAAAGAAGAAAGTGTTAGATTGGAATGCTAATAAATTCGCCCTCCAACAGAGATCAAGTCCCTCTCTGCTGGTAAGGTCGCTTAAGGTGTAGGCTGAGTGTGATGAAGCCAATAGCCAACTGGATCAAGTGGAAGGGCTCCTGGATGAATATTACAGGATATTTACAGAGAAGAGCCTAGCCTGGATGGACAACTACCAAGAGGTCATGACTTCCATTCACAAGCGACCGATCTAGGAGGCGAAGGCTGCCAGCGAACAAGGAGGTCATCCCTTTAGCCCCAAAGCTGTTGATTTCCCTTTTTCTATGGACGAGATGGAAGCTGTTTGGCCAGGCTATGTTAAGCTTACTAAAGCTGAGAAGGCCCATAACAGAGAAGCTAAGTTGGAGAAGAGTGTGGGCACAACCTCTGGACAAGTTATACAAGATCGGACTTCAAAAACAGCGACTTACGCTTTTATGTATGATGCTCATCAAACCATTTTTAATGTTTCTTTAAATTTTCCTATTGGAAATCAGTAGTTGGTGTACCCCCTCCCATAGTTCATGCTCAAATTTTGGGTGATGCCTGCTTGCCTTCGAAAGGAGGTAGGATTTCCTCTTACAGTTTATGAGTGATTATTTAGTATCCCTTAAATCAATCGAATAGGCATATACCTGATAGTCTTTCTTGCTTTTCAGCAGGTAATGTTCACATGGCGGACCCTGCTGGTGCTGCAGCTACCTACAATATTCCCTCATTGGGTACTGTGCTCCTAGACCCCTCTAATCCACCGATTAGAAGTGCTCCTTGTTAGTCCATGAGATGACGGTTTTGATGACAAAAACCTTAGAATAGATTATAAAATATAAATACTAATATTACAAGTTTAGATATATATGTATATGCAGGATCTAACCATGCAGGTATCAAGAATGAAGACTGTACAGTATAGAGATTCAAGATATAGAGATAGAAGACTCATGAGTATCAAGAATTTCAAGAGTTCAAGTTTCCAAGATAAGTTATATAGCTAGGAATATTATTAAAACTCATAGAAAGGCACTGACATCTTAATATCTATTTTATTCGTGGAATGGAATCCACTTCGTGCTCGTTAAAGGGATGGAACCCTAAGTAGGATGGAACCTACGAAAATCTAGTGGGACATTGTTTTGTATCCACTAATTTTAATTCAAATGATTTTACAAAATTATCTTATTTTCAAAATGATTTCAAAACTTTCCTTTTAAAAGATTCAAAACTCTCTATCCTGATTTTAAATAATTTTAGCCTCAAAAACATCTTTATTTTCAGAGTCAAAATTACTCCTGATTTTAAACTATCTTTTCAAATAATATATTTAACTTTTAAATTATTTATACTTTGATTTAAATTATAGTTAAATAATATGTATATATTGGTCTTTATATTTACTTATGTATTTTAACTATAGTTAAGTATATTTATAAAGTTTAAAATAATTTTAATATAAGATAGAGGTTATTTTCAAAGAAAATCAAAACACCAAAAATCCCTTTGGGATGTCGACATGCCCAAGTAGCCCATGTCGACATAGTGTCAGTTGGTTTCAAAATTCAAATTTCAAAAGAAGTGTCTATTCGCCATAACTCTTCATGAATGGTCATGGCTGTTGCTCTTCTATAAATAGGGGTCAGTTTCAACGAATTTTCAATTACTTTTTTCTGGTTTTCACTCCTCTTCTTCTTCCACATTTCTTAATACAAAATCATACCATTACTCTGTCGAAATCAACATCGAATCATACTCGATTACTTCTAGTGTGATTCTCCATCACTATCTCTACAAGATCCAAGTGCTAATCTGAGTTATAGACTTTTTGTAATCAATCGAGCGAGAGAAGGTGTGATTGTAGCCCTGGAAATCAATTGGGTGAACTTGTTGCCCCAGAAATCAAGTATCTCTACCCAGAGGATTGTTATTCTGGAGGGTGTACCTCGTAGCCTTAAAACCGAGGGTTGTAATTGTTGAATTGAGTTTGAAAGAAAATCCGTACTTAGTTGTGCGGGACTGGATGTAGAGTAACTCCGAAACCAGTATAAAATCTGGTGTGTTCTTTCCTTTACTGCTTTTACTTTATATTTGCATCTGTGTTTGATTCTGTGTTCATATCTGTGTCTGATTAGTGCATACATTGTTAACAAATTAAGATAAACTCAAAAAGATTAACAAATTTCTTAAAACACTATTCACCCCCCTCTAGTGTTAATTCTAGCCTTAAGATCCTTAATCCACATTTCTCACATTTGGTATCAAAGCTTTGTTTTCAAAAGTTTCATAATCTGAATTTTGAAAAGTTTTAAAATGGCTATTTTGAAAAATCTATTAAAACTAGTTTAGAATTGTTTAAATCATCATTGTTTCATGAGTCTGCATATGAATATTATTCAAATTATAGTTGTCTACCCAAATTTTATAATGTGCAGGAAAGATGCTATATGAGTATCAAGGAATCAATCCACAATGGACAATCTGTGCAGATCAAAAGGAATAAGTGGATACTTGATAGTGGATGCTCTAGACACATGACTGGTAATCCGGATATGCTGAATAATATTATATACAAAGACGGAGGACTAGTTAACTTTGGAGACAACTCGAAAGGATACATGATTGGCATCGACAATGTCGGTAACTCTGAAACTCCTATTATTACTAATGTTTTGCTAGTTAAGAATCTAAAACACAATCTGCTAAGTATAAGTCAACTATGTGATAAAGGATATAAAATTAAATTTGAAAAAGATAAATGTCATATTGAAGATAATAACTCAACCATAATATTTGAGGGAACTAGGAAAAAGAATATTTATATTATTAGTATGAAAGTTTCAAATGATAACCTATGTCTTCTGGCAAATACAAGTGACCCTTGGATTTGGCATAAGAGATTTGGACATTTGAATTTCAAACTCTTATCTAGACTGTCAAACATGATCTAGTAAGAGGTCTCCCTAAAATGAATTTTAAAGTAGATAGTTTATGTGATGCATGTCAATTAGGAAAGCTTAGAAAAAGTTCCTTTAAATTAAAAGATATGATTTCAACTTCAAAACCCCTTGAATTACTTCATCTTGATTTATTTGGTCCATCTCAAATTCAGTAAATAAATCATAGTAAATATGTTTTTGCAATTGTAGATGATTATTCTAGATTTACATGGACAATATTTTTGAAACATAAAAGTAATACTTTTGAATGTTTTAAGTACTTTACAAAAAGGATTCAAAATCAATTATCTTTAAAAATTATAACTATTCGTAGTGATCACGGTGGTGAATTTGAAAATGAAAAGTTTGAGGAATTCTGCAATAAGAAGGGAATAACTCACAATTTCTCATTTCCAAGAACTCCACAACAAAACGGAGTAGTTGAACGTAAAAATAGAACGATACAAGAGTATGCGAGAACTAGGCTTTCAGATAGTAATTTACCAAAACACTTTTGGGCAGAAGCTGTTGCTACCGCCTGTTATATTTTGAATAGAATTTTAATTAGACCTTTAACTGATAAGACACCTTATGAACTTCTTCATGGAAAGAAACCTAAGGTATCATACTTCAGAATTTTTGGAAGTAAATGCTTTATTTTTGTAACGACCCGGAATTTTGGACCATTCGCATCCATTATAAGTGTATAGGTAGACACTCATGCCGGAATTTGAATTGCTCAAAATACCGCGTTGTTAATTTAAATTTGGCAAAACTGAACATATACAGTAAATAAATAATCACAGATCACAGACACAGAGTAATAATTGCAGCGGAAATAAAAGAGATAGTAGTTCATGAAGCTACTATATAAATATATAAGATACATCAGAGTTTACAACAGAAGAGTAATACGATACATCAGATACAAATCAGAATACATCACTGGAATCATCGAATACTGAAAGCAGAATAGATGGTTGGATCTTCAAGCAAAGCTCCAACTTCAAAGGTGAGTCTCGAATACTAGTACACTTAGTCTGACCCGAGCGTAAAGCAAAAACACAAGACACTCGAGTCAGGATTAACATTCTTATATCAATAAATCCAACTCAAGTGAAATAGCAATTGAAATACAAGTAACTCAAAGGATGTTTGGAATAACCATCCTTTAAGAATCCGTTAAACTATCTACTATGTAGTAGTGTACGATAAGTAGATAATGTCTATCAGTAATATAAGATATCAAAATAGTGTTAAGGCGTTACCATTATCCCCCTTAACACATTTTTTATTCCCAAGAGCATATACAAGACTATAGTTTCCCTAAAACCGGAAGTCACCAGAGGGCAATCCATATACTAAAGGTACAAACCAAAATCGTAGTGGTCGCGTATAAAGGAATACAAGTATGACAAGGCACATGAGGCAATACCCAAGGTAGTGAAACTACCGTTTGCCTGATCCGGACTGGTGAGAACGCATCGCCGCAGCAACCGCAACACCGCGAAACAACACTCCCAAATCTAGGGTGCACCAATCGACAACAAATAATGAGTAGTTCGAAGAAGTGTGTTCGCTTGAGGTAGCTGACCTCCATTTGGCCCGGCACGGCTCCTGTTTTAGTCATTTCCAATTTGACACAAGTGTCAAGGCTATCCATCACCGTTCTCTTTCTTCAGTCAACACGTACATCATTCCAACCACTTCATTCTGGATCACACTCCGCGTATAGTTATTAAAGTGGTTTTCGGTTTAGATAGAGAGTATATCCATAACCGATTCTGGTCTCTTTAATAATCCTTCGAAATTATTTCACCGATTGGTCGTTTATTTATTTCAAAACCAAATCAATTTCAATTTCAATCAGAGTTCATAAATCAACATTTCGTTTGTCTTTCTAAACCAATTTCCATAATTTACGTTTCAAAACTTCCAAATTACCATTTCAAAATCTTATAATACAATTTCAAATTTTATTTAAAACAATTCAAATATTGATTCAAGTTCGTATATAAGTTTCATTCCGAAATCATTTAAATTAATTTAATTTAACATTCAAATCAGTTTAACTTCATTTATCGATTTTATTCAATATTCGTTAAGTAAATTTATCATTCAAAACAATTCTATTTAATTTCCAATTCATTAAATCAATTTCTTAAGTTCAACTTCATTATATCAAAACTTACAAATTGAATTAAATTAAATTCGTCAAATCAAATTCTTTAAATTTCAAGTCTTACATTAATTTCAAAAAAATCACATTTTATTTCTTGATAAAGAAATTCAATTTCACTTATTTACTTACTTAAATGATTTTCCAAACTTAATTAATAAAGAAACTCAATTTCAATTATTACGAAGTAAAATTCACTTATTCAAAAATCCAATTTAATTTAATCATTAAATAATTCAATCTTATTTAATTATTAAATAATTCAAAACTTAATTATTAAATAATTTCAAAGTTTAATAATTTCAAACTTAATTATAATTTCAAACTTAATTATTAAATCATTTCAAACTTAATTCAATCGTTTCTCAAATTAAACAACATTCTTTCATCAATTACATTGTTAATATTTTGTTTCAGATTATTAAATATTAACATTTTCCTTTCATTAAAATTCAAATTTCAACTTCATTTCAAAACCGTATTATTTATTCAAATAAAATTTTCGTTTTATTTTTAAATCAAATTATTGACCAATCGGGTTTTATTTAATTTTCTATCCTAGGTCAAAGTTCAATTTGGGTATTTATCATTTCAACCCGATTCCAATTCAATTCAAAATCAAAGCATAACAAAGGGAACTTGCAGTGTGATAACTGGGATGGTGTCAAAGTAAATAAACAAGCAATAACAACAACCAATATCAATCCAATAATCAATTCAAATAATCCCGAAATAATCGTATTAATTCGCATTGTTGTTTGTGCAAATTAATATAATTATTTCTAGAATCTACACTATCATTTCATGTAGATTAAAGATTATTACACTAATATTTATATGGTTCTTTAATTGTCATTCGATTTCAATTTTAACACTACAACAATTAATCAAATATACGTTCAATGGTTCAAAGTGTAATTATCACTATTCTACATGTCAATTAATTTAACAATTAAAAGGGATCATATTCAACTAATCAAATTCAACATATGTGTCGATTCAAATTTTAATTATCCTACGTCAAATTTATTTGCATAATATTTATCATTTTATACATAAAAATTTTAACGTCCAATTGTAAACATCAAACAATCAGTCATTTAACAACCAAACTGGATTATCATTGCATATATAACAGATATTGGTGTCAGATGTCACAGGTGAACTGATACAGGTAATAACAGTGTAAATATCTAACAGCAGCATATTTCAATTGTCGTTTCAATTGAAATCAAATTTAATAAATAAAAGAACGTTAATCGTGAGTGAGTGCTCACCTTCCGAGGTTAGAGAGAATAGACAATGAAATGGGTTACGGATCCAAGCACGAGTTCCAAAGCAAAGCAAGATTTGCACGAATTAGAAGAACAAAGCTGATAATGAGGGACCGATGAAACAATTAGAATCAATTTGACATAAATTAAAACGAAATGTAAATCGTATCGTTATACATTTTCTCAAAAATCGATATAAAGTTATAATTTATACAAACCTATACACATAACCTATAAACAAATCTTCCATTTTTAAAATATATACAGGAAACTTAGTATCAAACCTAGACTACAATTATACATATATATTCAAAGCCCAAACTCGGTAGAGATAACTTACATACGTACAACATCATACAAAAAGGTATAAGCTAGCCTCCACGAACTTTATATACAAAACAGCAACTGGAACTTACATATATATGAAATTATTTAAAATCAACATTCTTATAAATCATATCCACGATTTGTACTGACAATGTATCTCTATATCTCACTTGAAATCAGTTTAATACCCATGTGTAAACCATATGTATATTAAGGTCAAAATAGTAATATATATGTAACTAATAAAATCTGCGTATACAACAAAACATGATTTGTATATTGTCATATAATAACATATTATATATCGCAACATTACTTATGTAATATATAAACTAAAATATTAGACATAACTCTTACCAAACATATAAAACAAACAGATAGTTTAAATCTTGTATAAACCCATATGTTATATAAATTATCTATATATGATAACACTTTCATTCTTACCAGTAAACAACACAAAACTTCTACATAGCTCAACAAAATAAACCTTAACATACTGAACTTTATAGAATTTGGAAAAAAATCAAAATATATTGACATATATATATTACCTAATATAAAGAGTGAACGAGAAGAAAAACAGGCTGAAACGAACGGCGCATATAGTAGAGACTGGCGAAAGGAGGCCTTGCGGAAGGTGGTGGTGTTGACCGGCTTTGATCGAGGATAGCGATGGTGAGGGTGGTCGATGAAGGTGGCGGGTTTGACTGAGGCATGGTAGAGAAAATGGAGCGGCGGAGAATGGAGGTCGGTGTGTGATTTGTTGGAGAGGAAGTGGTACACAGCCGCACGCTGCTGCGAGGCGAGGTGAGGCGCTGGTTGCAAGGGAGGAAGCTGTTATGGCGTACGCTTGGGTGTCTGCGTGAGTTGTAGGGGAAGGAGAGGCTGATGACGTGGGGTTTGGTGGATCACGGTGGGTTCTGGGTTGCATGTGTGGTTGATGTCGGAAAGGACATGGCGGAGGTGGAGGGTTGACAAAAGGCGGAGGCTTGCTGTTGAAGGAAGGTCAGAGGCCAGTGATGAGAGGCGGCACGAGGGGAAGGCTTCGGGGTGTTGCTAATGGCCGAAGGTAAGGAGATGCCAGGGGAGGAGAGCGGTTAAGTGTTTGGGTGACATCGGCCAAAGGAAAGCTCGGCAATAGTGGGGTTTTTGGTAGGCTCGAGTGAAGAGAGAAGTGGAACGAAGCTTCAGGTTAGGAAATAAATGATGACAGGCTTGAAAATGTGAGAGGATGAAATATAAAATGACAGAAGAACAAAATGACTTGTATTGAAACGTACCAGTGAATATTGAATAGGTATGAATGTTAAAAGCCAAAGTTGAGTGGTTGGAAATAATAATGGCTGAAGGCTGTTGATTTTGTGAATAATTAAAGCAACTTTCAAATGTGATCCAGCAGTTCGTTCAAATTTGAAGAGGCAGGGGAAGTAAAAGTGGGGAAACGAGCAGCCAATGACAAAATAAAACGAATATATAAAAGAATAAAAGGAATAAATTTTAATATAACGGTCATGAGCTGATTCAGTAGAAAGGTTAAAAGGCGAATTATTATTGTTTGAGCTGCCCGGTTCAAAGGTTTGGAAGCAAGAAAACTAACGGTCACAAATCTCGGTACAATACGACGCACTGTTTCTCCGTCTTCGTCGCGTACCGGAACTCCCAATACAGAAATAAATATACCGTCGAGATCAGCACGATAAGATGATCAAAACGGTATACGGATATCAGTGATTTGATTGAATTTATAAAAATTCGAATTTTCTAATAGCAGAAAATGCAAGAAAAACACTGAAAAATAAAATCGACGGAGCCAAAGATGTCCGAATTTGGAAAAACGACAAACTGACATCTTGCTCAGAAGATGGTTTAGAATTTTTCTATGTAAAAATATTTAGGTTTCGGAAACATTTTATTTTCATCGCTTTTTAACTGATTAAATTGAAGTAAACTTACGCGCGAAATAAACTTTCTATTTCCGGACGAAAATTTACCAGTTGCTATGTTTAACTAAACGCATTGCAAATATCAAATTTTTATTTCAAAATTTTATCGTTTAAAATTTTACAAAATTTCAACTAATAACGTTATTAAAAACCGGTTAAATTTTACGGGTTGTTACAATTTTAAATACAAAAGATAATTTGGATAAATTTGATCCTAAATCCGACAAAGGAATCTTTATCGGATATTCTAATAGAAGTAAAGCTTATAGAGTTTTTAATTTAAGATCCAACACCATCGAAGAAACAATGCATGTTTCGTTTGATGAAAATTTAAAAGATTTTGAAATTACAAATGATGAAGAAGATTTAATTACTCAAAATCAGGAATCAACTGAAATTAATAATGAAATTA
This sequence comes from Allium fistulosum, assembly GCA_030737815.1. NCBI lineage: Eukaryota > Viridiplantae > Streptophyta > Magnoliopsida > Asparagales > Amaryllidaceae > Allium > Allium fistulosum. The sequence continues at coordinate 1,536,027,290 of CM060902.1, forward strand.
ATCATCCTAATAAAAGGATTAAACTTTTAAAAGATCATCCTATTGAAAATATAATAGGAGATATGGAATCTATTGTTACAACTAGAAATCAACTAAGTAAAATGAGTAATGTAGCATTTATATCATCTATTGAACCCAAAAATCCTAAAGAAGCATCAACTGATGATTCATGGATTTTGGCTATGCAAGAAGAATTAAATCAATTCACTAGAAATGAAGTTTGGGAACTTGTTCCTAGACCTGAAGATAAAACTATAATTGGAACTAAATGGGTCTATAAAAATAAAATGAATGAACAAGGTGAGGTCAATAGAAATAAAGCACGATTAGTCGCCCAAGGTTATTGTCAAGAAGAAGGTATAGATTGTGACGAAACCTTTGCTCCTGTAGCAAGATTAGAAGCTATTAGGATTCTACTTGCTTTCGCAAATCATAATAATTTCAAATTATTTCAAATGAATGTTAAAAGTGCTTTTTTAAATGGTTTTGTAAAAGAAGAAGGATATGTTGAACAACCACCACTTTTTAAAGATGAAAATTTACCAAACCATGTGTACAAACTTAAGAAAGCTTTATATAGTCTAAAACAAGCTCTTAGAGCCTGGTATGATAGAATAAGATCTTATTTATTACAATCAAATTTTGAAATTGGTAAAATAGATAATACTCTTTTTATTAAAAGAAATAAAAATGATATTCAACTAGTTCAAGTATACATAGATGATATCATTTTTGGTTCAACTAACTTCGAAATGAATAAAGAATTTTCTGAAATAATGACAAAAGAGTTTGAGATGAGTCATATGGGTGAATTAAACTTCTTTATAGGATTGTAAATAAAACAGTTAGATAATGGTATTTTTATTAGTCAAGAAAAATATGCTAAAGAACTAGTTAATAAATTTGGTTTGATTACTGCGAGTGGAAAACCTACTCCCATGGCAACCAATGAATATCTAAGTAAAGAAGATTTCTCGAAAGATGTAGATCAAAAGTTGTATAGAGGAATGATCAGATCATTGCTCTATATCACTGCTAGTAGACCTGATATCATGCATAGTGTATGTCTCTGTGCAAGATATCAATCTCAACCTAAAGAAACTCACTTAAAAGGCTGTAAAACATATCATAAGATATATTAAACACACCTCTGATTATGGCTTATTTTATCCTAAAATGATTCATTTGATTTAATATCATACTGTGATGCTGACTATGCTGGATGTAAATCAGACCGAAAAAGTACAAGTGGAACTTGTCACTTTTTGGGACATTCTCTGGTTTCCTGGTTTAGTAAAAAGCAAAATACAGTTTCTCTATCAACAACTGAAGCAGAGTATATTCATGCTGCTTTGGCTTGTTCTCAAGTAATATATATGCAACAAACCTTAAGAGATTTTGGATTAAATATCTCAAAATCGCCAATTTATTATGATAATACTAGTGCAATAAATTTGTCTAAAAATCCTACTCATCATGCTCGAACTAAACATATTGATATTTGACATCATTTTCTTAGAGATAATATAACTAAAAAAGTAATTACTCTCGAATATATAAATTCTGAGAATCAAATCACTGATATCTTAACAAAACCCTTAAATGAATCAATATTTACTAAATTAAGAAGAGAATTAGGTATTTGTTCTATAACTGAAATATAAAATATAAATAACAAGTATAATTAATAATTAATATAAAAATAAATCATAGAGTTAAAATATAAGGACCATGTCGACATCCCCTAGGAAGACATGTCGACATGTAACGTTTTTATTTTTTTAAAATTTTCCCACCAAATTTCAAAAATTCAGTTATATATTCTTCTCTATTTCGAATTCTTATTCATTCTCTCTGTTTTCTCTTCATTTTCTATTCTGAAATATATAAAATAATGGCATCTTCCTCTAAATCAAACATAAAATCAACTTTCTTATTCCCCTCTCCTACTTCTGGTCCATTCCAATGCACTACTCTCGCACGTGTAACTAAATTGGAGGAGTCTATGAAGGATACTCTTTAGATGTTGACTGAAATTCAAGTGACTCAACTTCGTATGGCGAAAGAGCAAGAGAGGCAAGGCAAGATTCTTAGGAATTTACAAAAATTCCTAATGGATAACTAGGCCAACCCTATCTTGATCGATGAAGACTCTTCACTCAATCAAGAAATGAGGTCAGCGACGAAGAAGAACCAATGGAAGAAGCACACGAGGAGGATAATGACCAAGTAGTATGCATTGGAGAAGTGTGTTTCGACAAAAATGGGAATCTTGTTGAACAACGTGGAAATTTATGTTTCCACTATCCAAACTGTTCAATTCATAAATCTCCTATGTTCAGAAACACACATTAGTTTCTTCTCTTTCTTTCCGTTGTTATTTATGTTTATATGTTTTTCTAACGCAAACGTAAATACAACCATACTCGTAATAAATAAACTTGTGTTCTTATATGTGTGAATTCTTAGTTAGGATAGTTAATAGTTTAGGATTATATTTTAGTTAAGTATTGATTATGTATGATAACACTATCATTATAATCACAAGTAATGTAGTCTTAGTTTCAGGGGGAGTTATATAGAGTTATATAGAGTTATATGGTTTTTGTTGATGACAAAGGGGGAGAAGTATAAAATAGGATAGTTAGGGATAGATTAAGGGGGAGTTATTAGAAGTATTAAGATAGAAGGAATATTTTATAAACAAAGGTTGTCATCATCAAAAAGGGGGAGATTGTTAGTCCATGAGATGATGGTTTGATGACAACAACCTTAGAATAGATTATAAAATATAAATACTAACATTACAAGTTTAGATATATATGTATATGCAGGATCTAACCATGCAGGTATCAAGAATGAAGACTGTATAGTATAGAGATTCAAGATATAGAGATAGAAGACTCATGAGTATCAAGAATTTCAAGAGTTCAAGTTTCCAAGATAATTTATATAGTTAGGAATATTGTTAAAACTCATAGAAAGGCATTGACATCTTAATATCTATTTTATTCGTGGAATGGAATCCACTTCATGCTCGTTAAAGGGATGGAACCCTAAGTAGGATGGAACCTACGAAAATCTAGTGGGACATTGTTTTGTATCCACTAATTTTAATTCAAATGATTTTACAAAATTATCTTATTTTCAAAATGATTTCAAAACTTTCCTTTTAAAAGATTCAAAACTCTCTATCCTGATTTTAAATAATTTTAGCCTCAAAAACATCTTTATTTTCAGAGTCAAAATTACTCCTGATTTTAAACTATCTTTTCAAATAATATATTTAACTTTTAAATTATTTATACTTTGATTTAAATTATAGTTAAATAATATGTATATATTGGTCTTTATATTTACTTATGTATTTTAACTATAGTTAAGTATATTTATAAAGTTTAAAATAATTTTAATATAAGATAGAGGTTATTTTCAAAGAAAATCAAAACACCAAAAATCCCTTTGGGATGTCGACATGCCCAAGTACCCCATGTCGACATAGTGTCAGTTGGTTTCAAAATTCAAATTTCAAAAGAAGTGTCTATTCACCATAACTCTTCATGAATGGTCATGGCTATTGCTCTTCTATAAATAGGGGTCAGTTTCAACGAATTTTCAATTACTTTTTTCTGGTTTTCACTCCTCTTCTTCTTCCACATTTCTTAATACAAAATCATACCATTACTCTGCCGAAATCAACATCGAATCATACTCGATTACTTCTAGTGTGATTCTCCATCACTATCTCTACAAGATCCAAGTGCTAATCTGAGTTATAGACTTTTTGTAATCAATCGAGCGAGAGAAGGTGTGATTGTAGCCCTGGAAATCAATTGGGTGAACTTGTTGCCCCAGAAATCAAGTATCTCTACCCAGAGGATTGTTATTCTGGAGGGTGTACCTCGTAGCCTTAAAACCGAGGGTTGTAATTGTTGAATTGAGTTTGAAAGAAAATCCGTACTTAGTTGTGCGGGACTGGATGTAGGGTAACTCCGAAACCAGTATAAAATCCGGTGTGTTCTTTCCTTTACTGCTTTTACTTTATATTTGCATCTGTGTTTGATTTTGTGTTCATATCTGTGTCTGATTAGTGCATACATTGTTAACAAATTAAGATAAACTCAAAAAGATTAACAAATTTCTTAAAACACTATTCACCCCCCTCTAGTGTTAATTCTAGCCTTAAGATCCTTAATCCGCATTTCTCACACTCCTAAGATGATTGCCGGCCTCAGAGAGGACACTAATGTTAAGACCATGAATGCCTTCGACCCCACTGATGTCTTAATGGAGAGGGAACTTTGAAACAACAGGTCCTGGTCGACTCCCCTATGGACCTAGCGGGTGAGACTTAAGGCCTAAAAGGAATCGGAGCATATCAAGAAGAAACAGTTCGAGCTGGATGCCGCTGCTGCTGCCAAAAAGAAAGCAAAGGAGGGCAAAGGGAAAAAACAAGGCGAGCATAAGGGTTCAAAGCACCGGCCTAAGCTACCTGTCTCCAAGTCAAGATCGAAATGATGATCGTACCTCCTTGTTATCTAAGTTTCCTTTTTACACTTTTGTTAAACTAGCTGTGTATACAATGATGATTGTTGTATTAAACATTCCTACTCGTGGTTGACCAATTTTGATGTATTGTTAAGGCCAATCACGTAGCCTTAATACTCCATTGTTTTTTTATTAGCAGTCACATGCTTAACCAATACTATTTGCATTTTTGGGTTGTAATTTAATTTTCCTATGAGCGTTGCTTTGTTTTTTTTACTGAATATGACCTTATATCTGTTATGCCTTAGGTAGATTCAAGTATTTTGTCATCACTGACTGTTGTGGATTTTCTTTGAATGCAAAGGATTGGGAAACCAACTAGGCGGCTGCCATATCCTGACGTCGATAAGTCAAACTCACCTCGCGCTCCTATGCGTTCAGAGTTATTTGACAATGGAGAATGCCTGGATATTGTTACTCTAGTTTACTAACGTTGGAGATGGTACATAGACTGATCATTGGCTGTGAATCACCAAATAGGGATTCCTTGAGTCCAACACTATCGGTTATAAAGTTTGGGTCGATCCTCGTCTGTGGACACTCGAATAGGGATCACTTAGATCTACAGCTGCCGACCAAGAGTTTGGGGCCGATCGTCGGTGGCGAGCACCCATGTAGTGGTCATGTCCTGATAATGGGCTGATCGAGCTCACCACTGCCGACCGAGAAGTTTGGGTCGATCGTCAGCTGTGGATACCCGAATAGGGATCACTCCGGTCAACCACTACTGGTCAAGGGTTTGGGCCGATCGTTATTGTTAAGCACCCAGTTGGTGGTCATGTCCTTACCATGGGCTGATCGAGATCACCACTGTCGGCCAAGAAGTTTGGGCCGATCGTCAGCTGTGGACACCCCAATAGGGATCACTCTGGTCCACCGCTGTCGGCCAAGAGTTTGGGTACGAACATCAGTGGCGAGAACACATTTGGCGGTCATGTCCTAACCATGGGCGGATTATGCTCGCCACTGCTAGCTAAGAAGTTTGAGCCAATCGTCAGTTGTGGACACCCGAATAAAAATCACTCCGGTCCACCGCTACCGGCCAAGGGTTTGGGTCAATAGTCAATGGCGAGCACCCAGTTGGCGATAATGTCCTGACCATGGGCTGATCGGGCTCGTCGCTGCCGGCCGAGAAGTTTGGGAGAAGAAAGTAGGTCGAAACAATCTTGTTCCCGAGTTGAGGAGTCCGCTCCCCAGGTCCAGGCAATGCTTCCTCATGGTGTTAACATTATTCCCACATGCGTTTAAGTGACAAAGTAAAGTTGTGCTTCCAAATCACTACCTGTAATTACAAGATTTTTAATGAAAATACACACTTTATTAGAATCCGTCTTACAATTATTTTAATTACAGAGTTCCAATACAATTAGCAAAATGTAGTGAACTTAAGTAAAGTAACTAAGGAGATGTTGTGCATTCCAAGCTTTTTTTAACTATGGCTTCATCTACTGTACAGAGAATGAAGGCTCCACTGCCAAAGTCTTGGTGATGATGTATGGTCCCTTCCAGACTGGATTAAGTGCCCCCAATCTAGGAAAAATTCGCTTCAACACCATGTCCCCATCCTTAAGAGGGCGGTGTTTAACCTTGGAGTTCTATTGCACAACTATTCTCCATTTGTGTGCTTAGACCTTCAAGGCAGCTTCCTCGCATCTCTCGTCCACCATTCCATTGGAAGTTCTCTGATTAAATCTATTCCCCAGACCACAAAAGGCCAAGAGCTAACCATGTGAGTCAACTCATTTGGGGGCAACATAGGAATTTTCGCAAACCACTGGCACCTATCACACTTCCTTGCGTATTCCATTGCATCACGATTCAACGTGGGCCAGTAATATCCACACCACAACACTTTCCTTGCCAGGATTTTCCCCTGGTATAGTCTCCCCAGCTTCCTGGTGTAGTCTCTTAGTACATGTTCGGCTTCCCGTCCGATGACACATCTTAATAGGGGGTTCGAATATCCTCTTCGATAAAGTAGCCCATCCTGGATGACGAAGCGGGGTGCCTTTCGTAGGGTCTTCCTAGCCTCGTTCCAACTATCGGGTAGTGTTTCTTTACTCAAATATTTTAGCAATGCGATCATCGAGGTCTCTACATCTCCCACAGCCACAACCAAATTTACTTCCTCAAAACTGGGTCGATGTAGGGTCATAACAGGTACCGATCGCAACATAGACCATCTCTCGAACTTGGTAACTTTGCCAATATGTTTACATCCTGATTCTCCTCTCGAGGGATATGTTTAACCATAGTGCTCCATCCCAGTAAGTAGTTCCTTCACCTTTTCTAGGAAAGACATCAAGCGTTCTCCTTTTTCCTGGAACTCCCCGAGTACTTGGCTCACCACCAATTGAGAGTCACTATGAATGCAAGGTGTCCTTATCCCTGGCACCTTTGATAATTCCAGTCCGGCTATCAAAGCTTCGTATTCCACCTAGTTGTTTATTGCTTTAAATCCAAATTTAATTGCATAACTAACTTTTCTTCCTTCGGGGGTCAGAAATACTACCCCCACACCAGAGCTGTGATCATTAGATGCTCCATCGACATGCACCCACCACTTGAAGGATTCCTCCTCCAATGGCTTTACTTCATCGTCTCAAATAGTAAATTTAGCAAGAAAGTCCACTAGTGCTTGCCCCTTGATTGCAGTTCGTAGGTAGTAGGTTATCTCGTATTGACTCAACTCGATGCTCCATTTAGTGAGTCTTCCCGAAGTGTCTAGTCTATGTAGAACTTGCTGCAGGTGCTGATCTGTGAGCACTAGATAGGATGTGATTGGAAATAATGCCTTAGATTCCTGGATGCAATCAATAGATGGTATTCCTACTTTTCCAGCTTAGGTTACCTAGATTATAGCCCAGTGAAGTGCTTGCTTATGTAATACACTGGACGATGTACTCGGTTTTCTTCCTTGACCAAGGCCACGCTTAAAGCATGATGCGGCACTGCTAGGTAGATGTAGAGATCTTCTCCCATGATCGGGGTGGATAAGACTGATGGCTTTTGCAAGTGATCCAATAGATTTAAGAATGTAGCCAAACACTCATCCGTCCATATGAACTTACTTTTCTCCTTCTTTAGTGCTTTAAAGAACGGGACACACTTGTCCATGGCCTTGGATATGAATATACTCAAAGCTGTTACCTTCCCATTTAAGCTCTGAATTTCCTTCTGTGTTTCAGGGATTTTAATGTCTCGTAGTGCCTAGATATGTTTTGGATTAGCTTATATTCCCCTTGCATGTACGATGAAGCTTAGGAATTTCTAGAAGCTACTCCAAAAGAACATTTTAGCAGGTTCAGCTTTATCCCATACCTTTATAGGGTTTGAAACATTTCATCCGGGTGCGAGATATGATCCGCGGCCTCTCTTGATTTCACTAACATGTCATCAACGTATACCTCCAGGGTTTTGCCAATCTGTTCGATGAACATCTTATTTACCAGATGCTAGCATGTTGCCTTTGCATTTTTAAGTCCAAATGGCACTACCTTGTAGTAGTAAAGCCTTAGATCTGTGAAAAAACTAGTATGCTCTTGGTCTGAGACATGCATTGCTATTTGGTTATACCTGGAATAAGCATCCATAAAGGATAGAAGTTCATGCCCGGCAGTACCATCCACTGATTGATCAATCCTTGGAAGCGGAAAACAATCTTTGGAACATGCGTCTTTTAGGTTGGAAAAGTCTATACATGTCCGCCATTTTCCATTTGACTTCTTAATGAGAACCTGGTTTGCTATCCATTCTGGGTACAATGATTCTCGAATATAGTCGTTGGCCAGTAAGGATTTTTCTTCTTCATTCAGTGCCGCTGACATTGTGCGCCCATACTCCATTTCTTTTGCTTCACAATAGGCTTCTCTCAGTTGATATTCAACGCATGACAAGCAAATAAAGGAGGAATCTTGCACATATATGCATGTGACTAAGTGAACATGTCATAGCTGTCCCATAGAAATCTAATTAGTTGTATCTTTAGATCCTGCTCCACACCTTATCCAATTTTCCTGAGCCTTGTAGGATCACTATAATCAACTTCCATAAACTCCAGAGCCTCCCTGGGCTCAGTTGCGGCCCCGTCTCCTCCATCCCTTGGGTCAAGCTCATTTTGAGGATCACTTGTAAACTCGAGAGGGGGGTCGTTTCTTAGTTGCTATGCGAGGTAGTTCTTGACGCAGAAGGCAACTTCTACGTCTTTCCCCTTCTCTCTCCATTTATTCTCCCAAAGTTCCACAATATAGTATTCCCTGGTTGTGTCTTGATTTCCTTCTACCAATCCTATCCCATTGGTTGTCGGGAGTTTAATTGTTAAACACCATGGAGCCATTACTAGGCGGAAGTCAGATAAGGCTAGTCGTCATAATAAGGCGTTGTAAGATGAGAACCCATCCACTAGTACGAAAGTTTACTTTTGTATAACTAATCGGGTATGGGTCCCTATCTCAACAAACAAATCCAACCTCCTTAGGGGCATGGTGCCTTCCCCAATAAACCATGTAGCCGTTGATTGCAAGGCATAACATCTTCCATATACAACCCCAGATTGCTTCCTTAAATAGAATGCTCATTGAACTTCCATTATCTACCAAAATTATATGCACTTTTGCAGGGCCAAGCAAGACTATAGTCACCATCGAACCCATATAGGGGTATTGTTTTCCTTGCAAGTCAATGTCATCAAAATCTATCACTTCCTACTCCCATTGGGGAGTCTTAGTTCTCTGCTACTTACCTATCGTGCATACATAGGCATCTCCATTTTTCAATGACTTTTCTTACCTCTTCATTTCACCCCAACTCTTGTCTTCCATGTGAGGTCCTCCCATTATGGTATTAATAACTAGCCTTCCGTCTTTCCCGCAGTCGGCACTAGATCCTTTACCTATGTTCCCTTGCATGAGTTATCTCAGAGCCTGATTCTCAGAAGCGGGAAGTGCATTTGGGACATAACTCTCCAGCTTCCTCTTTCGGATGTATTCCTCTATCAGGTCCTGCAAATGGTGACATTCGTTAGTATTGTGTCCGTGGGACTCATGAAATCTGCAGTATTTCTTACAGTTTTTTTCGGCCTCCGTTTCCTTCTTTGGAGCAGGTCTATTGTATTTAAGCTCCACTTGAGTAGCCGGGTAAATGTTTTCTATAGTTTAATTCATGTCTGTGTGGGTGTCGAATCTCATACTAGGTTTGTTTGAATCTTCTTCGATCTGTTTTTCTACCATCGGTATTGATGGGGTTATTGTTCTTCTTTTTCTCCGCGCCGCCACCTTCATTACTCTTGATCATAGAATTTACATTGTTAGAAGCTTTCGGTGGTTTGGCAGTTGTCCCGACCTTCCACCTTGCCCCAGTCTCTTCCAAGTACATGTACTTTGCAGCTTCATAAAAGAAGTCGTTAATAGTAGTGGGCTTTTCCTTTGTTAACCTTCGAGCCATTTTTGTGTTCGGGTGAACACCTCTACACAAAGCCATAATGGTGAGTCGTTCATCGGCGTTCTGAATGCTGGCAGTGGCTGCGTTGGAGTGGGTTAGATACTGCCACAAAGTTTCTCCCTCCTTATGTTTGACGTCCGACAAGGAGTACGAGTCCTTGGGTTGCTCTATATGAATCAAAATTGGCTAATGAACTTTTCCTTCAACATCTCCAATGAATGGATTGTGTTGTTGGGTAGGCCACATAGTTGCCAAATCTGTCAGGAAGATGGGGAAACACTTGCACATAACTTCCTTCATTGCCCCACTCATTGGCATATGTTATGTATATCGCTGCAGGTGCATTATAGGATCAGTCGAACCTTGGTAAGGATCCATAGTGGGCATCTTAAATTTCCTAAGATTGAGTGGTTTCTATCTCTATAGTAAACGGGATCCCGACCCTTACTACTATTCCCCGCTCAATCTGCTCACGTCGAACACATTCTCTTATAATCTGCTCTAGGTGATCTGCTTCCTGCTTGGAGGATGAGCGGAACTGATCCCGACCATTGCTATTATTAGCTGCTCTATCGATTCGCGGCAAACATGTTCTCTTATAAGTTGCTCTAGGTGATCTGCTTCCTACTCGGGGGATGAGCGGAACTGAGTTGATCTCCCCTATTGAGGAGAGAGGCTTCTTTCATTTCTTCTGTGATGACTGGGTCTACAATCCCGGCTTCGTTCCTTACTTCGGGATTGTTCTCGGTGATGGGTTCGTCTCCCACCAGTTTCTACTTCCGCCAGAACAGGGGAACGTTGTCATGGTCCGATGTCTCCCCTGTCGGGCTCGGCACCTAACTGTTCATTGGGTGTGGCTCATGGTTGAACTCTAGGCTGACCTATCATCTGCCCAGCTCCTTGATCCTCCTGATTTGATTCCCTAGAATGTGAACTTCTCGGTCTCCTACCTCCCTGGGACTGGGTTCTCCCTCTAGTCTCCAAGTTATGTTCGGCTAGTTGCATCTACCTGAGGCGTGTTATGATTTGATCCACTATGGTTTGCTATTATGCAGCGAAGCGAGTGTCAAGATCCGCCACAACTCTATCCAAATCACCCCTAGTGATAGTGTCCGGTCCCGATGTGCTGGATGATTGATTGTCTTGGTTATCTTTAACTGGGTTGACATCCTACTGGCACCTCCAGTCTTGGTTTTTGTCTTAGGAGGCATGTTGAGAAGTTCTTTAGATTTTAATGAAAGCACCAAAAATATTTTCACAAAAAATGGGCAAACACCTCCAATCATTTTTGCATTAAAACTTTTAAAGTATAAAAAGCAGGAAAAAGTAAAGAACACCAGAATTTATAGTGGTTCAGCCATAATGGGCCTATGTCCACTATATACTTTTATTACTTTTCTTATATATCAAACTTTTACAAGAAACTGATGCCAAGTACAATGATTTCTGATAGAAAAAGATGATCCCGATGCTTCGATTGACTAGTGATGTTGTGCAGAGCTTTTAGATCTCCAAAAGTTGTCCCTATAAATGACAAATGTTTGGATATTTATAGAGGTAGAATTAAGGTGTATTTAATGTGGCAATTTATGATACTTCCATGTACAACTAACCCAAAAGAAATATTCCTGAGAATCTGCAATATGGTTGATATCTTTCCAAATGTATGTTGATTTCTTTCCATATTCGTGCTACTGGGCCCAGTTGAGGAGTCGGTCCGCGGAGGGTCGTTTTGGGTAGGACAGATGTGGACAGGATGTTGGCTATGTTCATTTACTTCCCTATTTAGATTCGTAGGCTCGGTCCGGTATGCCTCGATTCAATGGATGGCGCTCCCACTTTTGGACCTGAGGATGGTGTAGGTGTTTGGTTTGGTGGGTGGCAAAACGCTGAACAGGAGTTCCTATTCGGTTGGCCACCAATCACCAAACAGAAATTCCTATTCAGTGGGTACCCAACAATCGAACAGGAGATTCTGTTTAATGAGTACCCAAACACCGAACATGGGATTCTATTCGGGGCTTAGGGTACCGAAATGGTTCCTCGGTTCGGTACACTAAGAGCACCGAAATAGAGGAATCGGGTCGGCTCTCTGGCCACCGAAAAAGGATCGGTCATAAGACTTGCTTCTCCTTCTTGACCCCGTGATTTTGCTTCACAGTTTTCAATCAAACACCAATCTAATGTGGGTGAAAACACTCATAACATATTATAACTAGGTTTTGAAATCTATTTAAAACAAAATAACACAATTATATATATTAAATTATCTGTTGGAGTATTTATATTGTTAAAAACTCTATGATTCCTTTCATACCATATATACCAACATATTATAGTAAAAATAACATCTATTACTAATCTATGAAATCCATTATATAGAAACCTAAGACTATTCCAAAATAGATCATAATTACTTTCATTATTAGTTATATTAAAGTAAAACGTATTAAGGAAATTTGTAAGAATATACTTAGTGACATGACATTATAAATATAAATGCGATATATTTTCTATTCCCATATTACAGAAAACAATTATTATCAAAAGCTATAATTTTTCTTTTTTAATAATTCTCTAGTATTTAAGTTTCCATGTATAATTAGCCACATATGTATTTTAACTTTGGGTGATGTATTACCTCTCCAAATATACCTAAATATATTCGACTTTGTAGTTGAAAATTTAAGAAATTTATAAAAAGAGTGCACTATATAGATTTTATTATTTTCCCAACACCAAGTTTTAATGTCATTTCTGTTATCAATGCTATATAATTCTAATTTAGCACAAAGTACGGCGAACTTTGACGATGTATTTCCAGCTCAATTACAATTAAAACTAAATTCACATGGAAAACTTAAATTTGATCTATATATTTCTGAGATCAACGCATTCTTAAAATTACAAATTTTATAAACTTCTTTAAATTCTATTCTAAGGGAAATTACTGATATCCAACTATCATGCTAAAAAGTGGTATTATTCCCCTAATGTACCACATTATTAATTCCTAATTTATAAATATAATTTATTTTTTATTATAGATTTCCAAAAATGATAAATGTTATTTATATTATTAGTAGAAATATGTTGTATATTATATGTACCATTTTGCCATTGATTCGATATTATTTCTTTCCAAATTAAATTCTCATTATTATCAGTAAATTTCCATGTCCATTTACCTAATAAGGATGTGTTTAAATTATGTAAATTTCTAATACCCAACCCTCCCTCTTCTTTAGATTTACATACTATTTCCCAATTAACAAAACATTTTTGAACTATTATTAGAATTATCACTACTCCATAGAAAATCTCCCCTAATTTTATCTATTTTATAAATTACCCATTCTAAAAAATGATAAAAGGACATCCAATGTATGAATAATGCTGATAAAACAGAGTTAATAAGGACTATCATACTCACCCTTGATAAAAATCAATCATTCCATTTAGTTAATCTAGTTTTAATTTTATTTATTATTGTTAACCAATCATCATGTTTGAGTTTAGTTGGTCTTATTAAAAAACCTAGATATTTTATAGGAAATTTCATAATATTACAATTTAATGTACAAGCGACATGATTTTCTATCTTATCAATATCATTCAAAACTAACATGGAACTCTTTTCGAAATTTATTTTCAGACTAGAGAGCAACTTAAACTATATAATACAAACATAAGTGTTATAATATATCTAGGTAAATGAGATGTAAAGCGCATAGTATCATCAGCAAACTGGAAAATGGATATGCCATTATTCGTAATTTCATATAGAATCCTATAACTAGTAGCTAGCTTGATAATTTCAGCAAAAACATCCACAACTAAATTAAGCAAAAGAAGTGACAATGGATCACCTTGCCTAAGTCCACATTTCGATTGAATTTTATTTCCTAATATACCATTGACCATAAACTTGAATTTCTAGTTTTAAGTAATGACATAATCTAACCATTACATCTAATATTAAAACTCCCAGCTAATAATATATCTTTAAGAAAATCTCAATCAATTGAGTCGAAAGCTTTTGCAAAGTCAAGTTTAAAAGTGTGCAAGTGATATTGTTTTTACAACAATAGTTAACGAATTCTTAAACGACTACTACTCCATATGTAACATTTCTACCTTTGATAAACGCAGTTTGGGTAATATCAACTAATTCGTTCATTTTAGTGTTTAACCTATTAGTTAGAACCTTAGAAATGATTTTGAAAGAACAATTTAATAATGAAATAGGTCTGAAATCTATTAGCTCATTTGCACCCACTTTCTTTTATAATAGGGTTACATTAGCAAAATAAAACCTGGCCAATTGTATTGAACCATTATAAAATTCATTAAACATATTAATTAAATCATATTGTAAAACATACCAAAACTTTTCATAAAATAATATAGGAAATCCATCTAGGCCGGGTGATTTGTCATTTGGCGTATCTTTTATAACCCTCAAAATTTCCTCTTCCGTAAATAGAACATCTAATACATCTTAATCAATTCTTGTGTCATTAGGATATAATTCTTCCCGTTCAACTCTAATCTTATGCTTATTTTTAGTTCAAAAAATTTCTTTATAATAATTAGTAAATGCCTCATTTATTCATTTTGATCAAAGATCTCAACATTATGGATTAATTAGAATGAATAGTATTACCACGTTTTCTACCATTAGCTACCTTATGAAAACATTTAGTATTTACATCACCCTCATCCATCCATTGAATCTTAGGTCTTTTTTTCCATATTACTTCTTCTTATGTTAGAATTTTATTTAATTCATCTTTTAAATTTGAAATCACATTTTTTTATGAAATATTTAAATTCCTAAATTCTTCTATTTTATTAAACTTTAAAACCTCATTTAGTAAATTATCCTTTTAAATTCTAATATTACCAAAAACATCTTTATTCCATTTCTTAAGAAAAATTCTAAAATCTCTAATTTTACTAACAAATATTTTAGCTATATTTCTAGAAAATTTAAATTATGTTTACCTAGAGAAAACCATTTATTTGTAATTAATTCTAAGAAGTTATTCTCTAACAACCACAGTTTTTGGAATTTAAATATTTTATTTCTATTATTTTGGTTATTACAAGACAAGATAATTGGACAATGATCAGAGTAAATACTCGGAAGCCCAATCACTTTACAAGGATATTTATCTTTTATTTCATTACTAATAAAAAATATGTCTAAAAGAGCCAGCGATGAGTCATCTCTCTTATTCGACCAAGTGTATCGTCTATTATTTAATTGTAATTCAATTAAATTGCTATTAAATAAAGAATTGGTTAAGTTCTTCCATTGTAGAAAAATCACCTTCTCTAAGAGTTCGTTCTCCTAAAAATCTAGTAACATTGAAGTACCCACCCATCACCCAAGGACCCGGAGCAAGTGATCTAAACTATAGATATTCACTCCAAAGAACCTATGATTCAATTTAGAGTTCGGTCTGTAAACGTTAGTAACATTTCTAAAATTTCCATCGCTAAAATCAGAAGGAAAAAAGTAAATGTATCGAATGAGATTTAACGATAGATTGTAAAAGTTTAACACGGTTTTCTTTCCAACCTACCATTAATCCTCAAAAGCTACCCCTATTAGGAAGATGAACCCAATAACTGATATAATAACCACATAAACTCCTACAAAATCTATAAGCAGGGTATTCTATTTTTTATTCTAATAAAACAATATTAATGTTATTAACTTTAAAAATGATCTAATTTTACAACATCCTCCTAGATCGTGTAAACCTTTTATTCCAACTAATGCATCTCATGGTTCAACTGATCTAACCCGTTCTAATTCCGTACTCCTATTATACTCGGTGTCTATCTGAATATCATAAAAAATGAAGCCAGAACTTCTAGCTAAATATTGCATATCACCAGTGGATAAACTACTCAAAGCACATGGGCCATATATACTACAAAAAAGAAATTCCATAGTTGAGCTAGAGCTATCCCAAGCTCTAGTGGATGCTTGATGCAGGAAAGATGTGACGAACCGCAAATCCGTACCCTTTGAATCGACAATAAAACACACATGTCCGACCCAAAAAGCACAGATTGACGGAAAGTCAAGAAAAAGAGAAGAAGAGAGAAGAAGAGAAGAGAAGAAAGAGAGAAGATAGAACCAAACAGAACAATACAGAATCTCACATCGCAGCGGAAAACATATAATATCATATCAATGATCTTTACAAAATAGAAACTGTATATACATACATCAATTAGAGTCATTAAATCAATCAATAGTTATCAGCCTGGACAGTTATAATAACCTGTCCTCACAATTGCTGATAATAAACAATAACTAAGCACAGCGAATAATAAACAGATATGTGTATACGAAATAAAGATCTCCAGCTCTCCTGCTGAAGCTCCAAAAGCACCAATCTGAACCTGTAAATATACTCGGTCTGACCCGAGCATTGAAAGGGAAGAACGCCCGGATCAGTCTGGTAAACCAGCATGAGAAACACACTCAACTGAATTTATTAAGTTACCAAACTTTTCCTTTATCAAAACAAAAGTATCTCGTAAGACAAGTCCACACATAAACACGAACATGTTTTTACCTTACGATAACTAAAACATTTCATATCAAATCATCTTATATTATACTAGTGTCTAGTATATACAAATAATATTAATCATAGTCGAAATTGTTACCCATATAGCATTTCGAGGCTATTCATTACGACTTTACAAACAAAATCGTAGCTCATAGTGGGATTTGGATTTCCATACAAATGACCAGGTGAAGTGACTACCTTCCGAAGGGGTACACCTCTGGATGGATGTCCCGAGGCACAGAACATCTTCCCTCTACCAACACAAGATCGACCCACCTCTATAACTAGATGGCACCGAATATGTCATCCTCCGGTCGTTACCGACCTTTACCGAGGGCCATCTAACATACAAACCACAATAATCAAATACATGATGTCATGGCGTGTAAAGATATATCTAGAAGAGGATGATCATACCCTACTTGGGAGCGACCCACATAGCCTTGCCGCATCTAACCCTGTTTTGGTCATTTCTGGTTGATGAGGCATGAGGTAACGATTACCATCACTTTAAATGCCACACGGCCATTTCCATTGACTACTAATTACCTTCCACAAAAATACAACCCTTGAGCTCGTACGTCTCAAGGAGGGTGTTAAGCTAAGAGAAGTTTCCTTCTCCGCCACCAACTGATGTACGTTTGTAAAAACCAATGTTCGTAATCTGTAGAAATGTAATGTTAGACAAACATCCATACAAGTTGTCCAGGAATAGGACAAACCGAAGGTACTTTCCTACCACATCCTGTTGGGAAATCCCTAGGATTAGTAGCGAATAGTCCTTGCATTGGATATTTCATAATGAAGAGACCACTGCTACTAGATGTATATTGGGATTTTAACCCCAAGCGATCAACAAGCAGTCCCCCACTATGAAACTCCAAAATATCAATATCATCAATAAGCAACCTGCTCAAATCGTCGCATATACGTTGGTCCGAAGTGGTTTTCAGATTAATCTGATCCCGGTCTCTTCGCACCAACAACGCAAAAATGTTTCTCAACCTCACACAGAAACTAAGTCTCATAGACTTATCACATTTCCAACTTTCAACTTGCTATCCTTCGGGCCAAGAAGGAAGCTCGATAGATTGGAGTAATACTCTGCACTATACGAATCAACATCCTCAACACAAACGATAATCAAGCCTACACAGAAGGCTATGTACTAAGTGTACGACTAAATAGTTCTCACATCAAGTCGAGGAACTAAAATATGGCCAATACTTGATAGTCGGTTATTTAACTATCAAAGCAAACAAACAAATATTTAGCACCATAAACAATCACTAGGCCCTTTAAATTAATCTTTTATTAATTAATTCACTTGCCAAATATTCCTTAAATTTATCTTTAAAAAGATATAATCTCAAAACGTTTCAACTTTTCAATATTGGAAAACATTTCCAAATACTTATTTAATAATAAATAATTCACAATTCAGCTTATTTTCAATACTTAGAAAATATTCCATATACTTAAATTACGATAAGTATATATATTTCATTCTATAAGGAAAACATTCTCTTTAATATCTTTTATTTGGGTTAAAACGAATGTTGCGTAAAACATCGTTACGACAACTCAAAATCAACAGTATAGGGATTCGAAAATAAGAGATATATAAATCCCAATACTATACAAAAACATTTTCTTTCGAAAATCATTTACTATAACAATAGTGTTATAGCCCATCATTTCCTTACTTCTCGAAAACGTCTATTTCAACAATGAATGTTGAAATCTATGGTTTCGATCCTTAACACATTTTAAAACATCACTAAACCATTTAACTTCATTTAAAATATCAATTTCGAAACATCTATTTAATTAATAGATTATTCACTGTCCAAAATCGTGAATATAGACCATTTACCAAATTAAAGCTTCTACACATTTTATTAAAGGATAATCCACTGTCCAAAATCATGGATGTACTTCTCTAACCAAAATCAATACTATTTCATATTAAATTTAAAAGGATAATTCACTGTCCAAAATCGTGAATGTAATTCCTTTAAATAAACTTCTATATTTAACTTATCAAATTCGATTGATTTCAGATTTATAAAATAATGTTTATAAATCACATTTATATTTTATAAAACTTCCACATATAAAATTCCTTTATTAACAAATTTCATTTACATCTCATTTACATTCAAAAATCCAATTTATAAGTTCATTGATTATAAATCGTTTATTTACAAAATCCATTCAGTTTATAATTTCACCAATTATATAAATCTTATTTACTTCATTTTAACACTTATCAAACTCCTTTAAAATTCCATCATTTTGATTTATAAAAATTCAATTTTATAAATCTTATATATAAAACCATTTATAATAATTCAAAAATCTCAATTTAAACAAACTTATCCTTTTAATAATTTACAAATCGTTATTAAAACTTACATAACTCCAAAAATCATACTTAAGTATTATTTCACAAAAATCATCATTTTTATAACATAAAAATTATCTCTTTCCTTTATTTAAAATAAATCAATTCCTTAACAATTTAAAACTCAATATAACGTATATTGACAAAATCACTTTTAAAATCCTTTTAAATTTGGAAACCGTCACTTTAACATTTTAAATTCCAAAATATAGGACAATGATGCAACAGCACCAAATACATCAATCACGGCATCCAAAACATCATATATCATATGAATACAGCATATATCACAATATTTGTAAATAAATCAATACTGGTGAGGAATCCAGTTGGATCCCTCCAATCTGTCACCTGCAACAAATATACATATTAGAAATATATGTACAATGTCCGCTTCGAGGCAGACGCGCGTATAAAGGGTCATCCGCTCATACACGGGAACATATAGGGTCATCTGCTCCACTAGGCAGGTATATATCCAAATACCAATCAATATATCATATATCATCCAAACAATCATCAATCATCATAAAATAAATTATTTCTCACTTATATAAAAATATCAGTGAGTCAGAAAGAGTGAGTTGTACTCACTTTGCTTCCAATAGCAGTTGCAGTGTTTTATTCCGAATAAAATTAAACGAGCGTTTAATTTTATCCAAAATTATCACTAGCTCCAATCAACTCCAAACCAGCTCTAAAATGTAGTACTCGTCGGTACGGACCCAACGCAATTCGTTTCGTCAATTTTCGACCTCGTATGACAAAGTTACGGTATTTTAAACATTGTACGAATTATATATATAAATCAATATACAATTTTCTTTTTAATTTAACCTAGAATTCATCTCAGCTTTTCATTCAACCATCATCAGATCTGGGCCGTGAATTTCCTTTCTTCCCCAATGTGAAAACCCACGTACGTGAAACCCAATTTGGCTGCCACCTATTCACGAATTAACGCACCCACTTCGAACGTCGAGATGTTGATCAGGGACCGCCATTGCGAAGCTCGCAATCGCCTCTACCTTCGGCCAGCGACCGCACGCACACAGCCCTGTATTCGCATGGGAAATCATGCCTAAACTAAGGAAGAACATGGCCACTTTTCCTCCTCCACGTCGCGTTTTACGACAAACCATCCGTATGGATTTAAAGGTCTCGAGAAGCTCTACATTTCTCGTGTTGGAAGTTTCTTGAAATATTGCATGGATTGAGAGAGATCGAGGAAAGAAATTCGTGCGTTTCTCGCCAATAAAATTAGATGGCGGCTAACCCTAGATCTATTAGGGTTTTTGTTGAAAATAGTGAAAGTTATGGCCTTATATAGAAAATTTATCGACACTATTCATCCGAAAAATTTTCAAACTCGAAACGAAGCGTGCCACCTGGCGTTTATAATGTTTTACCCCTATTCCGAATGCAATGAAATATATATCGGAGGCCAATTCAATTGTATTTGGAAGATAGGTTTTCGAATCAACTATTTAAATTAAAAATTCACTTAAACCGATTTCTATGCGTTTTAGCTTGCCCCGGACAAACCGTAAATCCAATTGACACGAAATTTAAAATCCTACAATAATATAACATTACGGATCCGATGAAACAGGTTTCGTCGAGATCCGAGACAGTTTGAAAAATGACCATTTTCACTCGTCAATTAAATATTAAAATATTCAATTTCTACAAATTAACTTTTAATTCAATTTTATAAGTTCTCTAACATCATTCTAATTCAAATAAGATTTAATCCAACTTTATAAATCATTTTTATTCACATAAATTTCGATTTTCAACTATTTCTATAATTTCAAATATTAAATTAACGATTTAATTATCCAATTAAACCACTATATTCGAAATATAAGTTATTCAGCTTATAAAATTTACTTGTGAATATTTAAAATCAATTAAATATACGAATTTCAAATGACAGAAATTCTGGGTCATTACATTCTCCCCTACTTAAAAGATATTCGTCATCGAAATTACAAAGTAAGAAAAAGTCACATAAATCCATTAATTTTTCAAAACAAATCGTTCAATTTAGACTTACCAAAATCATTTAACCTTTTAACATTTCGAAAATCCGTTAGTTAAACTTCTTATAAAAACTTTCTAGTTTTCAAATCCATACTTAGTTATCTTTTCAAAACCAACTAACATCGTTTCAATTTATAACTCAAAGTTAAAACTTTAATTATCAAAAAAAATTCCAGTTTCTCAAAAAATTTCTAACGCTTTAAGTTTTCAAAAAATCGCCATAGCCTCCTTTGCGCGGTTCGATCATAGTAGGATCACAACACATATATATCACAAATATACATCTCATCTTCGAGGATGAGGCATCCCGTAGGGAAAAAGGTATAAAAGTACGATATGTAATCCGAGATATGTACCTTATATATCATTAGTGAGCATATACGGCTAATATAGCGCGAAAGAGAGCTCCAAATGCGAAGCAAGCGCCATCCGCACCTACTAAATACTCATTAAACAAATGAGAAACATGTATATGTGAAAATAATATCAATATACAACATATACCAATACAACAATGCCAAAGCAACAAATCCAACCATCAAACAACTATCATCCAACTAACATCCAACAAGTCAATATCTATCCAATAAATCCATAACCAAATCAATATAAATTCACTTATCATCAATAATCATTGAATTGGTTTTCAATTTATTCACATTCGATTTATTTACATTGGATTTTACTAACATTCATTCATATTCAATTAGTTTACATTCACTAATTTACATTCAAGTTAGTTCACTTTCAAATTAAATCAAATTCAATTTTATTTAGATTTACTTTACTTCCAATTCAAATTAAATTCAATTCTATTTAAATTTGCTTAACTTCCACTTTGAATTCAATTATTTAGCTTTCAATTTCCATTAATTCAATTTCATTAACACTTAATGAATTTCTATACAATCAACTAACAACCATCTAACAACTAATGTATAACCAACATTACCAAATTTATTTATTTTACTTCGTTTACATTCAACATTCATATTTACTTCGTTTACCTTCAATTTGGTTTAACACGTTTAATTAGCTTTAAATGAATTAACACTTGCATCCATTATTCTATATCATTTCATTTATATTTGATTGATTAATCATTCAATTCATATTTCATTATTTCATTTACTAATCTATTCCATTAGTTCAATTCAATTCATTTGTTAATTGAATTGCCAATTCATTTTACATTTCAAGTTGAATTTCATTATATAACTCAAGTTTTATTCATATTCATCACTTCACTTTTTTAATTCATTTTTATATCAAAATCAACTTCATCCAACATTACTTAAGTTATATTTCATTTCAACTTCATTTGCATTTATCTTCACTATACAACTTAAGTTTACTACTAATTTAATTCAAATTCTATTTTATTCAACTTAACTTAGATTTCATTTCTAAAGTCATTTTATTTAACTTTTACTTAAGTCAAATTTCATATCATTATCCAAATTCAGATTTTGTTTTGCTTAACAAAATTGTTTAACCATTTTAACAATTGGTTTTACTAAATTTTCTCATTTTATAAGTTATACAACTTATTTATTTAAACTTTCAAATTCATATTATATAATCACTTAAAAAGTTTAATTTCCATTTCAATAAATTATCCAATCCAGTTCAAATCCGATTCACCTTTTTAACCTTCCTTTAGTTAAATTTCAAATCATATATCTTATTATGCTAACTCAAATTTATTCAACTTTACCAGTTAAATTCTTATTTCATATTATAAGTACAAAACTCGTTTTACTTATATTTATCAATTTCAACTTGGATTTTAAATTCAAATTTGTTTATCAAAACAAAACTTAAATTTTCAATTTACTATTGGTAGCAAATCTATCACATAGAAACTCGAAAATGATACTGATGATGCTGCAGTCATCACCCTTATTATTTCCCAGCAACAGTAGTGAATTCAGTGCTATATATTCTTTTTTTAAAATTTTCCTTTTATCATTTTCAAATCACATTTACAAACTTATACTTATATAATTCCACTATTTCACTTTACTTATATAAGATTTGTTCCAAATTCACTTATCTTATCTAGATTTATAATAATAAAACCTCTTTAATCTTTGAAAAATAACTTCCAAAATAAATGGGATTCAAAATTTCAAATTCTTGGTTTAAATTCATTTTCATTTACAACTCATATAGTTTCATTTCTTATATATAAGATTATTTCACAATTGTAAATCATATTAATTATAATTCCATACTTTATAATTCATTTACTTATATAATTTATTCTTTTACAATTGTTTCTTTTATTTGGATTATTCAAACATCTTTTATTAACTTATATATATTTACATTTTCAACAACCAAACAATTCATTTATATATACTTTAATAATTTCTGAAAAATTATTTCCTAGACATATAAAATATAATCGAGTTAAATTATTTCATTTACCCAATTTAAAATAATACTATGTCGACTTGCCTCGTTTAAGTGTTTGGAAATCCCTATCGATAATATGGCGTCCCATATACCGACCAGAATTCACAAACAGCTCAACGGATAAGAAAACACAATATAAACATTTTATATTCACTAACAAATACGCGCTCATATATATAATACATTTAACTCAATCTAGGGTGCTACTGTCCCTATCTATACTGAGTACATAACAAAGCTTAGGAATATGGAAATCTAAGCTCTGATACCAAGTGTGACGAACCGCAAATCCGTACCCTTTGAATCGACAATAAACCACACATGTCCGACCCAAAAAGCACAGACTGACGGAAAGTCAAGAGAAAGAAAAGAAGAGAGAAGAAGAGAAGAGAAGAAAGAGAGAAGATAGAACCAAACAGAACAATACAGAATCTCACATCGCAGCGGAAAACATATAATATCATATCAATGATTTTTACAAAACAGAAACTGTATATACATACATCAATCAGAGTCATCAAATCAATCAATAGTTATCAGCCTAGACAGTTATAATAACCTGTCCATACAATTGCTGATAATGAACAATAACTAAGCACATAATATAATAAACAGATATGTGTATACGAAATGAAGATCTCCAGCTCTCCTACTGAAGCTCCAAAAGCACCAATCTGAACCTGTAAATATACTCGGTCTGACCCGAGCATTGAAAGGGAAGAACGCCCGGATCAGTCTGGTAAACCAGCGTGAGAAACACACTCAACTGAATTTATTAGGTTACCAAACTTTTCCTTTATCAAAAAAAAAAGTATCTCGTAAGACAAGTCCACACATAAACACAGACATGTTTTTACCTTACGATAACTAAAACATTTCATATCAAATAATCTTATATTATACTATTGTCTAGTATATACAAATAATATTAATCATAGTCGAAATGGTTACCCATATAGCATTTCGAGGCTATTCATTACGCCTTTACAAACAAAATCGCAGCTTGTAGTGGGATTTGGATTTCCATACAAATGACCAGGTGAAAGGACTACCTTCCGAAGGGGTACACGTCTAGATGGATGTCCCGAGGCATAGTACATCTGCCCTCTACCAACATAAGACCGGCCCACCTATATAACTAGATGGTACCGAATATGTCATCCTCCGGTCGTTACCGACCTTTACCGAGGGCCCTCTAGCATACAAACCACAATAATCAAATACACGACGTCATAGCGTGTAAAGATATATCTAGAAGAGGATGACCATACCCTACTTGGGAGCGACCCACTTAGCCTTGCCGCATCTAACCCTGTTTTGGTCATTTCCGGTCGATGAGGCCTGAGGTAACGATTACCTTTCACAATCACATATCACATCACTTTGAATGCCACACGGCCATTTCCGTTGACTACTAATTACCTTCCACAAAAATACAACCCTTGAGCTCATACGTCTCAAGGAAGGTGTTAAGCTAAGAGAAGTTGCCTTCTCCGCCACCAACTAATGTACGTTTGTAAAAACCAATGTTCGTAATCTATAGAAATGCAATGTCAGACAAACATCCATACAAGTTGTCCAGGAACAGGACAAAGCGAAGGTACTTTCCTACCACATCCTGTCGGGAAATCCTAGGATTAGTAGCGAATAGTCCTTGCATTGGATATTTCATTATGAAGAGACCGCTGCTACTGGATGTATATTGGGATTTTAACCCCAAACGATCAACAAGCAGTCCCCCACTATGAAACTCCGAAATATCAATATCATCAATAAGCAACCTGCTCAAATCATCGCATATACGTTGGTCCGAAGTGGTTTTCAGATAAATCTGATCCCAGTCTCTTCGCACCAACAACGCAAAAACGTTTCTCAACCTCACACAGAAACTAAGTCTCATAGACTTATCACGTTTCCAACTTTCAACTTGCTATCCTTCGGGCCAAGAAGGAAGCTCGATAGATTGGAGTAATACTTTGCACTATACAAATCAACATCCTCAACACAAACGATAATCAAGCCCACACAGAAGGCTACGTACTGAGTGTACGACTAAATAGTTCCCACATCAAGTCGAGGAACTAAAATATGGCCAATACTAGTCGGTTATTTAACTATCAAAGCAAACAAACAAATATTTAGCACCATAAACAATCACTAGGCCCTTTAAATTAATCTTTTATTAATTAATTCACTTGCCAAATATTCCTTAAATTTATCTTTAAAAATATATAATCTCAAAACATTTCAAATTTTCAATATTGGAAAACATTTCCAAATACTTATTTAATAATAAGTAATTCACAATTCAGCTTATTTTCAATACTTAGAAAATATTCCATATACTAAAATTACGATTAAGTATATATATTTCATTCTATAAGGAAAACATTCTCTTTAATATCTTTTATTTGGGTTAAAATTAATGTTGCGTAAAACATCGTTACGACAACCCAAAATCAACAGTATAGGGATTCGAAAATAAGATAGATATATAAATCCCAATACTATACAAAAACATTTTCTTTCAAAAATCATTTACTATAACAACAGTGTTATAGTCCAACATTTCCTTACTTCTCAAAAACGTCTATTTCATCAATGAATGTTGAAATCTATGGTTTCGATCCTTAACACATTTTAAAACATCTTTAAACCATTTAACTTCATTTAAAATATCACTTTCAAAACATCTATTTAATTAATAGATTATTCACTGTCCAAAATCATGAATATAGACCATTTACCAAATTAAAGCTTCTACACATTTTATTAAAGGATAATCCACTGTTCAAAATCGGGGATGTACTTCTCTAACCAAAATCAATACTATTTCATATTAAATTTAAAAGGATAATTCACTGTCCAAAATCGTGAATGTAATTCCTTTAAATAAACTTCTATATTTAACTTATCAAATTCGATTGATTTCAGATTTATAAAATAATGTTTTTAAATCCCATTTATATTTTATAAAACTTCCACATATAAAATTCCTTTATTAACAAATTTCATTTACATCTCATTTACATTCAAAAATTCAATTTATAAGTTAATTGCTTATAAATCGTTTATTTACAAAATCCATTCAGTTTATAACTTCACCAATTATATAAATCTTATTTACTTCATTTTAACACTTATCAAACTCCTTTAAAATTCCATCATTTTGATTTATAAAAATTCAATTTTATAAATCTTATATATAAACCATTTATAATAATTCAAAAATCTCAATTTAAACGAACTTATCCTTTTAATAATTTACAAATCGTTATTAAAACTTATATAACTCCAAAAATCATACTTAAGTATTATTTCATAAAAATCATCATTTTTATAACATAAAAATTATCTCTTTCCTTTATTTAAAATAAATCAATTCCTTAACAATTTAAAACTCAATATAACGTATATTGACAAAATCACTTTTAAAATCCTTTTAAATTTGGAAACCGTCACTTTAACATTTTTAAATTCCAAAATATAGGCCCAATGATGCATCAGCACCAAATACATCAATCACGACACCCAAAACATCATATATCATATGAATACAGCATATATCACAATATTTGTAAATAAATCAATATTGGTGAGGAATCCAGTTGGATCCCTCCATTCTGTCACCTACAACAAATATACATATTAGAAATATATGTACAATGTCCGCTTCGAGGCAGACGCGCGTACAAAGGGTCATCCGCTCATACACGGGAACGTATAGGGTCATCTGTTCCACTAGGCAGGTATATATCCAAATACCAATCAATATATCATATATCATCCAAACAATCATCAATCATCATAAAATAAATTATTTCTCACTTATATAAAAATATCAGTGAGTCAGAAAGAGTGAGTTGTACTCACTTTGCTTCCAATAGCAGTTGTAGTGTTTTATTCCGAATAAAATTAAACGAGCGTTTAATTTTATCCAAAATTATCACTAGCTCCAATCAACTCCAAACCAGCTCTAAAATGTAGTGCTCGTCGGTACGGACCAAACACAATTCGTTTCGTCAATTTTCGACCTCGTATGACAAAGTTATGGTATTTTAAACATTGTACGAATTATATATATATATATATATATTAATATACAATTTTCTTTTTAATTTAACCTAGAATTCATCTCGGCCCTTCATTCAACCATCATCAGATCTGGGCTGTGCATTTCCTTTCTTCCCCAATGTGAAAACTCATGTACGTGAAACCCAATTTGGCTGCCACCTATTCACGAATTAACGCACCCACTTCGAACGTCGAGATGTTGACCAGGGACCACCATTGCAAAGCTCGCACTCGCCTCTACCTTCGGCCAGCGACCGCACGCACACGACCCTTTATTCGCATGGGAAATCATGCCCAAACTAAGGAAGAACATGGCCACTTTTCCTTCTCCACGTCGCGTTTTACGACGAACCATCCGTATGGATTTAAAGGTCTCGAGAAGCTCTACATTTCTCGTGTTGGACGTTTCTTGAAATATTGCATGGATTGAGAGAGATCGAGGACAGAAATTCATGGTTTCTCACCATTAAAATTAGATGGCGGCTAACCCTAGATCTATTATGGTTTTTGTTGAAAATAGTGGAAGTTATGGCCTTATATAGAAAATTTATCGACACTATTCATCCGAAAAATTTTCGAACTCGAAACGAAGCGTGCAGCCTGGCATTTATAATGTTTTACCCCTATTTCGAACGCAATGGAATATATATCGGAAGCCAATTCGATCATATTTGGAAGATAGGTTTTCGAATCGACTATTTAAATTAAAAATTCACTTAAACCGATTTCTAAGCGTTTTAGCTTGCTCCGGACAAACCGTAAATCCGATTGACACGAAATTTAAAATCCTATAATAATATAACATTACGGATCCGATGAAACTAGTTTCGTCGAAATCCAAGACTATTTGAAAAATATCCATTTTCACTCGTCAATTAAATATTAAAATATTCAATTTCTACAAATTAACTTTTAATTCAATTTTAAATGTTCTCTAACATCATTCTAATTCAAATAAGATTTAATTCAACTTTATAAATCATTTGTATTCACATAAAATTAAATTTTCAACTATTTCTACAATTTCAAATATTAAATTAACGATTTAATTATCCAATTAAACCACTATATATTGGAAATATAAGTTATTCAGCTTATAAAATTTACTTGTGAATATTTAAAATCAATTAAATATATGAATTTCAGATGACAGAAATTCTGGTCGTTACAAAAGCACTCCTTCTCACCGATCTAGACGCACTAGAACTAGATTCAATGCCCAAAGTTATAGCTTAAAAGCTCTACTATCTGCTCTATGAAGACGAGCACTTCTTCTCACCGATCTGAAAGAGCTTGAACAAGAGCCAACAATACGGTCCTCTCCACGCATTTGCACCAAATCTATATCACTATATGCTTAGTTGGTATTTTTTGAATTATGCACAATTGAGTCTTTTTGTATCACGGTTTCATGCACTAGCAACCCACTCTTATCAAAATTATCAAAAAAATCATGCACATGCACAATGTCATCATGCGCATGTACATTTAAGTCAACTTTCCCTCTAACATTCTTTTTCCATGTTTAAAAGTATGAGCTTCCATCTTATCATGTATAAGCAACTCCTGTTTAGCAACATTTTCCTGTACTTTTTCCACGTTTACTGTAGCACACTTTCTCCCCATATTGTCACATACAATACCACCCACCAGCAACTCCTTTTTGTTCCTTTTATTACTCTGATACAAATCATCAGCACGCTTCCCTTCGGTTTCTATTTCTAGACATGAATTCATGCAAACCTCCCTTATTTTCAACAACCCACCCATGCAAGTATCAAAACTGTATTCACTATCGGTATGCATAATAAACCTTCTTTCTTTAATTTTTCCATCAGTAACCACCACCAGGGCCGGCCCAACCAATTTGGTTGCCCCAGCCCAATTTAGGGAATAGACTGGAAAAAATAAACGAATTTCAAAATTTAATGCATGCAAGGCTTGAACTCTGGTTGCTTGATAACAAGGACAACCAATGAACCACTCTGCCAAACAATTTTCTTAAAATGTTGGCCTCGTTTATTCTATTTGTAAACAAACTTTGCATGAGGCTTAACATTTTGTTGCCCCCTCCGACATGTTGCCCTAGGCGGCCGCCTTGGCAGCCTTGCCCTGGGGCCGGGCCTGACCACCACAATATCTCTGCATACATTTTCTACCTTATTACCCTTATTAATCTCTAGATTTTCTCTACTTTCGTCATCTCTGTGTACAATATCTCTGCTTTCTTTATAAGTTACATTTTCTATCTTATCACAAATGCTGATTATGGCATCAGGAAAAACCCTTACTATATTTTGAAACTCTGTCTTTCTCATATTTTCCTTACATCCCACGACCATATCAGTTAGATGAAAAGTATCACCATTAACTATCTCCAAATTATCTTCATATGTATTGTATATTTTGTCTTTAATATATATACATATTATATATATATATATATATATATTTGGTCTATACAGACTACAAAGGACTCGCATAGTTTCAAATATAATTTTTTGAAAAATGACCCTTTAATGGATATAAATATATATATATATTCGGTCTTTGTATCAAATGATTTCCAAATGAAGTAATGAGAATCTTTCATATTTCAAAAAATATCTCTAAATAAATTTATGGTAATTTTCACCAAAAAGCACATTTTCAATAAAAATGATAATTACAAATATAAATATATTTAAAAGACTGCAAAAACCCCTATATTTTGAAAAATATTTTCAATAAAATAGTTTATAGAAAAACCATGTTACACCCAAAAATTTTAAGATCAAAAGTTATTGTAAGTCTAGATGCACAAGCAATCAACGATGAAAACATAGCAAAAAGGAATGACAACTCAAGAAGAGAAGTAAAGCAAGAATAGAAGTTTACTTAAGCTAAATCATAAGAAAACTTCTTATGGGGGGCAAGTGTTACATCCAAAATTTCCAAGAATGAATAAGGTGTGAAACTATCGAAGGTTGGCGGTACGAAGCTATCGCACATTAAGGAATAATGGCTATCGAACATTGAGGAATAATCATCACATATTGATAAGTATAACCATCACATGTTGAAGATAAACAAATCATTCCTGGTTGATGATCATAACGTTATTACAAGTTAATAACATTAAGCCATCATAAGTTGATAGCAATGAGCTATCGCAAGTTGATGGCAATGAGCTATCGCAAGTTCAAGTGATAAGCTATCGCAAGTTGATAGCATCTAAGCCATCGCAAGTTAAAGCTTTTAGCTATCGCAAGTTGGTAGCAATGAGCTATCCCAAGTTGAAGTAACTAAGCTATCGCAAGTTGATAACTATGAACTATATTAAGAATTATCGATAATATAAAAAGCTATCGATGATGAAGAAGCTATTGAAGATATACGAAGATGCTACTAAAGAAATAAAGACGATGGGGGTGAGGACTTACTTAATAAAATATTAATAATTTCTCATCAAGCAAATTAATTCAAGAATATACAAAGGAAAAAGATGAAGACATCCAACACAAAAGGGTAGAGACAATTCAATAATGTAAAGAGTTAGAACATCAACATAAAAGAGGTTTATGGCTAACTAGTAATAGAAGTCCAAAAGCATCCCTATGCAACCAAGCCGCCCTTTCCAATGCCATGGCCAAGGTAGTAATCTACGTTAACTATACAAGTCCAGAGATCATGACATAGGAAACATCAAGACCATCCATCTTGCCAAGTCATCACTCTATGTCAACTCCAATCAACCAATACGAACAAGCCATGCCACTCTCCAACTACTATAAATAGAGACCTACATCCACATGAGAAAGGACTTCCCTCTTTTTTCTTAGCGTGCATCATTTCTTGGACTTGACATTTCTAAGCTCTCTTTAGAGCATGAGAAATCCTATAATGGCTAACAAAGATGAAGATGACTTGAAATTTTGAACATAAGGGCCTATAGAAATAGGAAATTGCATATTGACTCTATTCTTGACATTTTGAAATGTAAAGAAGAAGACGACTTGTACATTTTACATATTGACCATTGAACAATGAATATTGCATGTGTACTCGAATTTCATACTATTTGTATATGAAAAGAATATGACTTAAACTTCGGACATTTTGAATAATTTATATTTTGACTATAGGCATATTTTGAATTTTTATTTAAATAATATACCTTTTAAAAGTCTTTTAATGTTGAACAAAAAATTGGTTTAACATCATATATTTCATATCACATAAATGTCAATTACATCATTCCATAGGTCAATCCCATATCCACACTACACTGTATATACATGTCACATAACATATTTACAATATGTATAATATTTACATGATAAGATCCTCGTCACTGGGTACTCCGTGTCTCCATGCTTCGTCACCCTAAACAATACAAATATAGGAGAAAAATTGAGAGGATCAAACATAAGTCCGAGGGAGTGAAACATGTCTACTCCACATATACTACAAAGATATTAGTATAATATAATCAATGACTAACGCATATGTAAACATTTTTAGGACCCCATTCTATATGCTACAGGATCATGTTGCAACTGACTATCCAATACATATGTAAACCCATCATGGACCCACCCTATATGCTATAGGATTGCCATACATCAACTATCCATTACATGTGTGAACACATCCCGAAGTCACCCTATGCACCACAAGATTTCTTTACAACCTACTGCCACTACTTGGACCTACTTTATGTACTAAAGGATCATATACAACTAAATAAACATTTAATGGACTTGTCTCGTGCACTACAAGATTGTGTGTCTATGATACATATCACATTCTCGATCATCGGACCTCATTTCCCAACATCATATGCTTGCATCAGCTTCTTGCAAACACATTAGGTTAAACATCTCAAAAAACATCTAGGGAGTCAAAAAAATCTAGTAGATATAAACGGCCGATCGCTTGGGTACAGTTGGTCGATCGTTTGTACATGCGGTCGTATGCTATATTCCGCCTAGTTTTGCTGTTTTTGATCGATTTCTAATATTTGGTTAATAGTTTTAGCTTTATAACACAATGCATTAGTTTGTACTTTATTTATACACTACATTATACATGATATAGATCTTGTAGTTGAGATAATCTTATTAATTTGAATTTTTGATTGCTAGAAAATCCAATGTCAAATAAATTTATTTATACCACTTTAATCCATAATTAATTAATATATAAATCAAAACTAATCTTAGGCAGACTGCAAATCATCGTCATAATATTACCAAAGCATAAAACAATGAATTATACATGATTCGCTCACTTTATTTCGATCAAAGCCTCCAAAGTACATAAATTACAATACTGCCTCTGCTATTCTACACTTTAGTGCCTAGAAACCTTCAAAATCCACCTTTAAACTTATGTAGATCTGTAGTACTCCTCACGCCATTTGTTCGGATACCAAAATTTCAAAATTCCATCAAGTAGAGTGAAAGTTATGATTCTTCAAAGTTGTGGATTTATTTTGAAAAGTTTAGGGAAGAAGAAGTAGTTTTCTGAAACAACGTACGTACTTTTATTTTTATGGGTAGAGGGAAATGAAATGGAAAAGGTTCAAATTCAAATTGTTGAACCCAAAGCCCGCTAAGCCCGTATAAACCCAAAACTCGTTTTTTCCATATCTCTTCTGTAAGGTCTCCATTTTGGACAAATTTATTTGTCCAAATCGATCGCTTTATGCAATGGCGCAACTCTCGCCATCAAATTTCAAAGTTTGTAAAATGATTAGTTTGCCCTTTATTATTTATATTGATAATAATAATCATTTTAATTTATCATTAAAATCTTGAGATAGACAATTATGCATTTGCTTGACACGGGGGATGCCAAAATGGTAAGTTATTTGTAGAAGAAGGTATAACTTGTATGTGGGACAAGAAAGTGTCCCTCAACTTAATGATGTTCCTCCACAATCAACTAGAGCTTTGAGGAAAGTTCGGCTTCCATATATCCTTACTCTTAATGTAGTGATTTTTGAACCAATTAACTAGTAGTGTATCCTTGTTAGCTATATTTGGTATAAGTATTTAGATACAACAATTTTACTCCATGTGCTTATGTCAATAAGGCCCTGACAACCGTGCTTCTTAGGGATTTGTTATTTATTTATTTAAAATTTGGTAATTTTAAACTCAAAACAATTTCATATTTATTTATTTATAACTTTTAAAATGAAATTTAAAGAATTTTAAATTTGTTTATTTAAAGTCTTTATAAATATAAATTTAGAATAATTTTAAATTTTATTCATAACCCTTATAAATTTTAGTTTCAATTTAAACTAAAATTATGTATAAATTTAGTGAATTTAAATTTAAACTAGTTTTAAATTCACAATATCCTAGTAAAGGTTAATATCCTAATAAAGATTATAAATCTAACAAAGGACAAGCAAGTGAACGAAATAACAAACCTAACTCAAAGAAATAAAGCCTCGTGTGTTGAAGTGTCGTTAAAATCATTCTCTAATTTGATTTAGACCTAATTGGAGCATAGTATTTTAGTTTAAATTAGGCTCACACTTAACACACCAATTATTCTTAATAATATATAATCATTATATGGATAACACGATTGATATTTAGCAAACGTGATAGCCTAAACATATAAGCATGTGCAAATCCAAAATAGAGAAGCGTGAACAGGCCAAACTTATAACTATAAACGGATCAAACAAGTGACCAATATAATCTTATAATAATATATATTCAAGATCTTAACGGGTTGAATCCAATCCATAGTTAACTGTATTTTAAGCCGAAACAAGAAGATGCAACAGTTCGTTCAAAATTGAATTTAAAAATCAAATGATTAATAAAGAAATCAAATGATTCACTAAGTATTCACATATAGATAGAACGTTATAAATCTTTTCTTAAAGAAAGTCACTTGTCAATGCTCAAGCAAAATAAACATTACTGAATAAGAAATTAAAATATAATAAAGGAAAATAATACCATTGAATAAACTAGGCTTACTTTATATCACTAAAAGAAATCACAAAGAACTCTACATACCAAAACCATAACAGATAATCTATGATAACCAAAGCCAGTAATTTACCGCACTCATTAGGCAATTTATTATTTCACATGATTCTAAAAAGAATGAACCAATAAAGATGTAATGATTAATAAATAAAAGATAATGCTTTTAAGCAATTGGTTGCTTGTTCCGATTATATATCCTTGTTTCATGTTCTGCTTCCAAGTTTTGTATTTCATATTCCAGTTTCCTTACAGCAACATCCAATTTTTTTTTGAAAAGCAAGAGTAAAACTCATTTTATTGACTTATATAGAATTACAAGATCAGTTACAGATCACAAAAATATCACTCAATACAACCTCACCAGACAATAGCCTCTGAATGACAAAAATCTATATTATACACATTACAGAATAATAAAACAAACAAAGCAAAAAGAAATTTTTTACACAGAACAACTTGAATAAAGAATCCTATATTGTATATTACTCCAGAAAATAGCCCTCTGCCTGAAGTAGATTTGCCTTGAGCTTCAAATATGATTAGCTCTCAAGTCTCTGAGAATCTTGCCATGAATCTGGTTATAAAGCTGTGCCACATTCTTACATCCCTTACCAAATACTCTATCATTCCTTTCAGACCATATTGCATGTATCAGTTTCTTTAGCAGTTTAAGCAACAACCTTGTCTTATGAGTCTTCCACCTTGTAGCTTTGAATACATTAAACCATTTCACCATGCTAACAGGTGATGGTCTATAAAAACCACCATTAGAAAGTAATCTGTACCATATCTGATACACAAAGGTACAATCAAAAAACAAGTGAGTATTACTTTCAGTTTCAGATTTGCATAGTACACATAAGTCTTCAGAGATAATACCCATTTTACATAGTTTATCCTTGGTATTTAAAGCATTTGCCATCACCTTCCATAACAGTAAATTTTCCTTAGCACTACCCCCAATATTCCATATTCTTGAATGCCAAGGGAATTGATAACCATTTTGACAGAGAGCATTATACACAAGTTTAATAGAATGATGTTCACCCTTGCCAGACCAAATTAAAACATTGTCATTATCGATAGTAGGTTTGCCCATGATATCATTCCATAAGTTTCTAAGCTGGTAGGAACTAGAATATGGTAAAACTATACCATCATCATGCATAAACTCTTCAACCTTTGCTTGTTCAGAAATACCAGAGCTTCTTCTCAAATTATAATCCACTACAGAATTTAAAATCATCCCTTGTTTAGCCCAAGGTGAGTGCCAGAATGATAAATCCTTAATCAAGACATAGTTACACTGAATAAGAGGAATGAAAATCTCCCTAAGCCTTAGAATACATCTCCAACTCCAACTGTAGCTTTGTGGAATGGGCATAATCCAAAAATTCTTTTTACCAATAAGGTTGTTATTGACCCATTGAGACCATAAATTCCTTTCAGATTCAAAATTTTTATTGAAGTATACTGATATAGCTGCCTTATTCCAAAGAAAAATATTAGTAATACCAAGACCCCCTTTCTTTTTGGAATCAAATAGTTTGTAAAAAGAAATAGGAATCATCTTTCTGGAAAAAGGATCACCGTGCCAAAGAAATTTATTAAATGCACTAGATATCATATTAATAAGCTTAACAGGAAGTATATAATGTCTAGTCCAGTAAGTTGTGATAGCCACTGCAATTGATTGAATGATAGTTAATCTACCAGCTTGTGACACAAAGATGGTTTATTTGGGCTATGGTAAAAGATATTTGAGTGCACAATTATATCTATTCCAATTCTAGATACAGATGTGGAATTCAAACCAAGTGAAAACATTTTTACCTTTTTCGAAACCCTATATATAGTTAAATGTAATTAAATCAATGGAATATGGGTTCAATCCAAAAACAAATTTCACTAAATTCCTACAACACAAAACCTTATTGCAAAATAGACCCTACAACTAACTTTCATCTATATCCATCACCTGGAAAACATTATTATTCTTCCATATGTGAAAATGTTATATCATCGGTGCGCTCTCTCATGACATACACTACTAGAAAAGGTTGAAATACCGACAAAAGCTTGTGATGGCTTCCAACGGCTTCCGACGGGCCGTCTGCGGCCATCGAAAATCGTCGAAAATTTGAGATTATCAGGCCTCAGTCGAGACCTTTCTTCCTTACTTTGCTGAACAAAAATTAAAAACCTAAAACTCCTAAATCCCAATTTCAAGCTTCCAATCTCCAAATTCAAGTTTCCGGATCCTCCACGGCTGCATAATCACACTCTATTGCTTTCAATCTCAGGTATAATCTCTTATTTTCATGAAAAAACTAACTTTTACCCTAAATCTAGATTTGCATAAGTTGATAAAATAGGGCTAATTAGTTATTCTAATTGTTTCTAATAGCCTAATAATGGTTTGTGGTATCCCATGGTATACCTATTTCATATGTTATCGTGAAATTGTAAAGATATGTATAATTTGTGATTTTGTGTGTATGTGTAAACAATTATATATGTGTTGTTTCTACCATTGTCTTGTGTTAATTAGAATAAGCCATATGACTTGAAAATAAGTTACTTATCAAAAAACAGAGATACATTCTAGTTCAGTCGGAGTTAGAATCATCCATGTCCATTGCTTTTAAACATCTTGACTTATATAAAAATGAATGCATGAGTCTCAAAAATAATTTGACTGCATCGAAAAATGACAACAATATTGAAGCAACCTTATTCGATAAAATACGCGGAATAAATGTGGTAAATTAATAATTTTTTGAAATATATATAATTAGTAAATTTTCAACTGTTTACAAACAATAATATATTACATAATTAATAAGAAGACAAACTATAAAACTTCCACTTTTCATAAAAACTACTTTTTTATTACGTCCCTTAGAGATTTTTGGCCCCGTCCGACAAGTGTTGTACATGACCATTACATAAATATTTGTTTTTGTCACAAAACGGACATTTATATTCATTTGGTATAGTACTTGTTGGATTTGTCCCTATATTGGACAAGTTATAAACGCAGTAAACAATTACATTTTGTACATTATTTCATTTCAAACGGTTCACAAAATTTCGTCGTTGCTTTTTTTTGTTTCCTGTGTACATTTGTGTACAATGCAGGAAACAAAGGGGGAGTGCTATCGAAATTTTGTTGAATCGTTTAAAACGAAATAATGTACGAAATGTAAGCGTTTACTATGTTTGTAATGGGAAGTAGGATGACTGACCAGCAAAAAAGAAAACCATAAACCAACATTTCAATATTGTATTCTTAAGTGGGTTAAAATTCACACGTATAAGTTTATGTATTGATACACTGAAAAATAAAATGTCAATTCGTAAAATGACCAATATTTATTTTTGAATTTGTGACATATTTTTTCAAACAGGAAAAATGATCGATTATTTTGTTGATCGAAAGAGATGGATGTATCAAAGAAGGGGATTGAGAGGCTCAATAAAAGAAGATTTTTATAATGGTATAAACATATTTGTTGAATTCACTTTAATTAATAACGAAAACGATGTAGAAATTCGTTGTCCGTGTAGCAGGTGTAAACATTTGAAGTATTTGTTATCCGATATTGTGAAAGTCCATTTGTGCAAAAACGGTTTCATGTCGGAGCATTATGTTTGGGATCCTCATGGAGAAGTTGTAGCACGTACTTCTGTAGAGTCTGAATTTGAGATTTCTAGTAATGAAATTATTATGACGAACCGTATAGAAAATATGATTGAAGATGCAGCACGATCAATGTTCCCTACGGTTGAAGTTGACGACGGTGATGTAATGTTGAAGAACCAAATATTAAAGCAACAAAAATTATGATTTATTGGATGCTGCTAAGAAACCTCTTTGGAAGGGTTGTAAAAGCGGTACTCAGCTATCAGTAACCGCAGAATACATTGCGATGAAGTCAAAATACAACATCACCGAAGTTGGATTTATAGCTGTTGTATAAGCTGTAATAATACATATGCCGCCTGATAATTTAATGTGTGAAAATCACTATGAAGTTAAAAAACTTATGTCAGCTTTTGGTTTACTTTATCAAAAAATAGATACATGTTTAAATGGTTTCATGTTGTTTTGGAAAGAGGACATCACTCTTAGGAAGTGTAGAATATGTAACGAGGAAAGGTACAAACCAAGAAAAAAGAAGGGGAAGGAAGTTCCATACCAACATATGCATTATTTGTCCATCACTTCTAGGCTTCAAAGATTATACGCATCTTCTGTAACTGCACCTCATATGAGATGGCATAGTGTGAGAACAGAGGAAGAAGGTATGTTGACACATCCAGCCGATGGAGAAGCATGGAAGCATTTCGACAAAACTTATCCCAATTTTGCAACGGAGAATCATAATGTTATACTTAGATTATGTACTGATGGTTTTTCACCATTTTCTCAATTTGGTGCTAAATACTCATCTTGGCCCATTATCATCACACCTTATAATTTACCTCCATGGATGTATATGAAAACGCATTATATGTTTCTTACGGGTGTCATTCCTGGCCCCGACGATCCGACATAAGGAATCGATGTTTATTTACAACCGTTGATTGAGGAGTTAAAAACATTGTGGAACGAAGGAGTAGAAACATATGACGTTTCAAAGAAAAAAAATTCATATGTTTGCTTCTTTATTGTGGACTACAAGTGATTTTCCTACCTATGCAATGCTTTCAGGATGGAGTACATCCGATCGTCTAGCTTGTTCTTATTGCATGGAGGAAACACGAGCATTTTCCTTACCGAATGGTAGGAAAATTTCATGGTTTGACTTCCATCGATGTTTTCTCCATGTCAATCATCCCTTTAGAGGAGATAGAAAAAACTTTTTAGCTGATAGAGTAGAAACCTGACAACCACCAACGATATGGTCAAGCGAAGACATATACGAACTTGTAAGGGATTATCCATAGATATATGAAACCGAAGTGCAAACATAAATTATAGGTACATCGACTATTCATAATTGCTACAAACAAAGTATATTTTGGGAGTTGCCTTATTGGAAAGATCTTCTGCTTTGTCATAATATTGTTGTGATGCAGAACGATAAAAATGTATTTGATAATGTTTTTAACACAATTTTAAATGTCAAGGGGAAGCCTAAGGACGATTTGAAATCAAGATGTGATATACAAGAATTATGCAAACGTCCTGAGCTTCATATAAAACCAAACGATAGTAAAAAAACCAAAGCGTGTTACGAGTTAGATAATAATCAAGTTAAAGTTGTGTAAAAATGGGTGGAAGGATTAAGATTTCCTGATGGGATTTCATCAAATCTTCGTAGATGTGTTGACTTTAAAAACGGTAGATTGAGCGGAATGAAAAGCCACGACTGTCACATAATGATGGAAAATTTATTACCCGTTCTATTCAAAGAACTATTGCTCTTAAAAGTTTGGAATGTAATAATGGAACTTAGTCTGTTTTACAAAGAGCTTTGTTCGACTACTTTAAAAGTGCAATATTTACATAAACTTGAAGAAGATATTCCTATATTGCTCTGCAAATTGGAGAAAATATTTCCACCAAGTTTTTTTAATGTAATGGAACATTTACCTGTTCATCTCCCATCTGAAGCACGACTTCAAGGCCTGTGCAATATGGATGGATGTATCCATTCGAGAGGTATGAAATATTTTACCTATTAATTTAATTACATTTGGAAGTTAAAGTTAATGTAAATTAATTTTGCATAGATACTTGAATCATCTGAAGAAAAAAGTGAGGCAAAAAGCACGAGTTAAAGGTTCGATATGTAAATCTTACATCGAAGAAGAAGTTTTGTTCTTTTTCTCTCACTATTTCAGTGACCATGTGAACATATCATTTGAAAGTGTTCCACATAATGATGAAGGCGACGAACAAGAGTCCTCTTAAACAATGTTGTCTATTTTTAGACAACATGGTCGATCTTCTGGAAAATGTGTAGAAGTATGGTTAGACGATAGAGATCTTCATGTAGCACACATTATATTCTTCTTAATTGCGCCGAGGTTGCACCATTTGTTAGGTAATCTTAAATAATAATTTATGATTTATTCATTTCCATAATGCATGCGCGTGTAGAATTTAATGCAATATTTTATTCACATATGCAGTATTTATGAAAGTGAACATCCACATGGAGATCTCAGTAAAGAATTTCTAATTGGTTTTCAAAGTACGTTTATGAACCGAGAAATTGTGCGGTTGACGAAGGGTTGAAACATCTTGCATTGGGAC
The DNA here is from genome assembly GCA_030737815.1 of Allium fistulosum. NCBI lineage: Eukaryota > Viridiplantae > Streptophyta > Magnoliopsida > Asparagales > Amaryllidaceae > Allium > Allium fistulosum. The sequence continues at coordinate 1,536,068,090 of CM060902.1, forward strand.
CAAAAAGAAATGTCAAGACATATCCAATATATTTCTTTAATGGATATAAATTTAACACCAAAGAATATGGTGCAGAAAAATTAACTAATAATACAGGTGTATTTGTTAAGGTAGTGATGATCCAGAAAATCACATAAATGATTTTTATGGTGTTTTAACTCAAATTTTGCAATTGACATATTTCTCACGACCCGCGAAGGAGGTGTTTCTATTTAGATGCAATTGGTTTAGCAATGTTCTAGGTTCTCGAATTAATGTGCACAAGGATTATAATCTTATTGAAATAAAGCACACATCGCATTATCACAAGTACGATCCTTTTTTACTAGCCAAACAAGCATTGCAAGTTTATTATGCTCCTTATCGGTCTCTAAAAAGAGATAAAGCAATTGGTCAGCAGTTTTTAAAAACAAAGGCAAGATTTATGTTTGATGGGAAGAATATTCCAGATGAACAAGCTTATCAGGCAGATCTTGAGCAAAGAAATGAAATAATATAATAGACAATCATACTGATTTTGGACCTTTAAACGATGAATCAAACGTTTTGGTAGAAGCATTCGAGAGTAGGGAGGAAAATAACATATATAAGACCGAATCTGAATCAGAAGACGATGGGGATTGATATAATATTATGTTGAATTCTTATGTATTATGCAATTTATGTAATTGATGAGATTTATTTTGCATGTTATGTAATTTATGTCATTTATGAAACTGATTCTGCTTATCTTCATTTACATCATTTATGGCATTACCATTTCTGTCATTTATTTAGAAATTTATGTTAAAACTGCAATATGTTCTGCTTATCGTTGGAATATGAGACCCAATCTGAATCAAGTATATTTTACACTTTATGTACTTTATCTCATTTATGTCATTTAACTATAAAATATATTTCATTATTATGCTATTATTCTCTTTTAAAATGATGTGTCTGTGATAGGTATCATGTCGTCCAGAATGAGGAGTTCTTCCCATTCTTCAGGAGGCGATGGCAGCGGTCCATCGCAGTCGCCACACCATCCTGCTGTGTATCTGGTACCTAGAGCGAAGAGGTAAGTATTAACTTTTTTCAGCATCTTAAATATTTTGTGTACGATATAATAATCTGTATCATATTTAACATAGGGTGTTTGACCTACAGCCGTCAGCTATAGTTCTATCAGTTTCGAGAGATTCGTACAATAGTAGGATAACGGATTGTTGGCCCAAGTGGGATAATATCCCTTCCCACATCCTGGAGTGTATATAGCAGGATTTCATTGTAAGTATAATCTTCTTTTTCCATTCTTAATTTTTTGTCGCTTATTTATTGTTCACCTTTTATTGTTTAATTATTTGTCGCTTGTTTATCATGAAATGCAGGCCGTAGTTGACATACAATCAGATGACCTGCAACCGGTACGACACTACTGGATGCAGAAGATGAGGAAGAATTATCGAGATTTTATGTCGGCTATGAAGCATAAAGAGCAGAAACCGAACTGGATGGGAGCGAGTGTGTGGGAAGGGTGGCTGGCACATTGGGATAGTGACGAAGCGAAGGTAAGTATACTCAACTTTTATTAATTGTTTGACTGATACGTAAATATCAAAAAATATTTAGTAAGTAAATAATGTATTAAATTTAAATGTACGGGAAGAGTCGGAAAGAAACTCTGCAAATAGGAACAGAAATCCTGTCACTCATCGAGGAGGGTCCAAGTCATTCCAACAATATCGCAAGGAGTTGGTAAATTTATTAAATGTGAATTATAAATAGTTATTATGCTGTATAATTTTGAATATACAATAATAGTACATAATAATCAATTTCAAGAAGTTGAGGCACAGGGTCCCGTATCGTACATGGATGTATTTACCCGTACTCATGTCGTCGAGCATTTAAATCCAAACGGGACAGTTTCATATACATGGCATGACGATAAATCGAGAAAGATCCATGTAAGCATATTTTAGTTTATATACTATTAGTAACTGTTTTAATTATTAAAGTATAATGAATTAAGATATCATGCTATTAACTGTATTTTTATTTGTTCATGCAGGCAAGGTTTATGGAACAACGACAGATACCACTGGAGGAAACTGGTCGAGAGCAGCTGATGATGGACGAGGAGAACGTCATTTTTGAGTCAGTCATGGATCCACTTTCATAGAACAGGCGCCACGGCTTTGGAAATCAAGTGGTAATGAATAATATATTAAGATATAACAATTTAGTAATCTTTCAGTTCTAAAGAACTTCACATCGCTTTACTTTCAATAATAAGTTTATAGATATAACAATTAACAAATTATGTTGTAGCTTTGATAGTAAGATTATAGTAATTGAACTTTTACTAAATTAAATAAGTATTGTAGGCCAGTAGATAGAGGAGAGCTAGCCAAACAAGAGCTCAGATCGATCTAGCAGAGATCGAAGAGTTGAGAGTTAGGGTGGCGTAGCTGGAGGAGCAGAACCGTCGACAGACCATTAAGATGATACAGCTGTAGGACCAGCGTATTGCTGAGTACATGCATCAGTATGGTGGCCGCTTTCCATCTTTAGCTGGTTCTGGAGGTTCTGGAGGTGATTGATAGGAGCGATATGTATGTTTTTTTGTTTTGCGTCATTGTTTAGTAATTTTTGATGATACATTGAGTTTGTGGAGTTGGATACTTTGAAATGTTGTGTATATTGTTTGATGATACATTTGGTGATGGTAATTTTGACATTTAGGAGTTGATGGTAGGGAGTTGATGAAGGATTGATGTATATTTTGTACAATGAGATGTTTGTACATTATGTTAACGAAGTGTTGGTTTGATTTTATATGAATTATGCTTGGTTTATTTCTTTATGTGATTTGATTATATTTGTATGGTTTGATTTTATATTGGATATCTGAATTAGATATGTGCTTGTGTGGTGGAAGATATTGTGTTTATGGATTGTGTATGGAAGGCAAGAATGCAGCAGGAAAACACGAAAACAGCTTCAGGTTTTCCGACGGCTTCCGACGGCCTGTAGGTCGATTTTTTCAAACGGTTTCCGACAGCTTGCAACGGAAAAAACCGATGGCAAGCGACGGTTTTTAGCATCCTCCATGATCGTCCACATGTCTTCGACGGCCGTTGGGAGCCATCGGTAAATCCGTTAGTAGCCGTCGGAAAAGAACCGACGGGTGTTGTTGGAAGCCATCGGAAATCCTGTTCGATGATAGATATTTTTGCTACGGCTTTTTCCGATGGCCGTGAGCCGCCGGAAATTATAATGTTTCTTGTAGTGATATTATTAAAATAAATATACACTTATAGACTATATATATATAGCTATCTTTCCTACTCAAAACATAAAGCATCTTATGCATTTGAGTAATATATAAAGATAAATAGAAATATTTAAGGAATTCATATTCCAGAATAAGAAAGAAAGACCAAAATGAGCTTTTCAGGAGGAATTCGAATATATTTCTAATTCAACCTCCAGTAGACTCAACTCATCCTAATCATGACGTACATTATCAATAATATCGCCAGGATTAGAACCAAGTTTGCAAATATAAAAATCACTACCATGTGCAAGGTACAGCCTTTCTATGTGGGAGCAATAGTTAATGGTATGACTGTACTTTATCTCTAACCATCTTTTTAAATATTGGGTCAGTGATCCTTATCTTTACTAAATCAAAAGTTACAAAGGTTCTGCATCTCCTCTTATGTAAAAGTATTTTAATTTTATTTCAAGGAATTACTATATTAATGTTTACTGAACAAAGACAAGTTAATTTGCATCATTTAGCTATAAATATGTATGTAAGTATATAACTTATATGTGGCATATACCATGATTCAGACAATAGTTGTAGGATCAAACCTACTCAATTATGTCACAAATTAACATCGGTTATGTATGTGTTTGTTATTTAGTTTATTAACTAAAAGCATAGAAACATGTACCTCCTCAAAGATTATGGAGGAGTTGCGACTATGTTTCATAGTGATTAATATGCATGCTAACTAGAAAGTGTATGTATAATTTCAAATAACTACCTTGAAAACAAATAAATTTCAAATTTATACCAAATTTTGAAAAATGCTAGCGTATAAAATGCCCAACCTTGCTTTTAGACTATGAAATATGCAATATATATCATCATGATCCCATAAGCAACAGCAAATAACAGAGTATGTGTGAACATTTGAGTTTCAAATTAAGAAACTTTCATGCACAAAGAGTGATGTAACTCGTGTATACAAAAACAGAGATAAATCACTTATAAACTCGTCACACAAGTTTACAAATCAGATTTCCGCTACTTTGGAATTCTGTATTGGTAATTTTGAATAATAACTATGTTGTAATTAATATACAACAACAAACTATAGCAATAACAACAATAAATTGTTGTGTTAAACTATAGCGATAAACAAGCGTTGTACTACTTCGCAGAAACAACACAACGTTGAAACGGAAAGATTACAGACGATGTATATAAATATATAAATAAACAAGAAATCTAACCGGATGAAGAAGGAAATTTCATCTGAGGCTTGTCGTAACAATTTCCTTAAGACTTTATTCAAAGTCTCCCAAGATAAAATAGATGTGATCTGCTCGAGAATGTGGTGTGTATGATCTTCTGTGTGATACGCAAGAGCGTACAGATTTTAGAGTTTTCAGAAACGAGGAAGAAGAGAAAAATCGGAGTGGGAAACTGATCAGGTTTCCTACTCCTTTTATAGGCAAATTCCCAACGGTTATGTCCGTTGGGAATAGCCACGTCTCTTCGTCTACAATGGCCAAAAACAGTCACGCCTCTTCTTTTGCAACGGCCACGTCTCTTCTTTTGCAACGCCTATTTCTGTTTGAAAAGCAGCGTCCGTTCAGACAGTTCGCAACGGCCTTTTCCATTGGGAAAATCCACGTCCATTCAAATCCAATAGTTGCTTCTGTTTGAATTTAAATAGAAGAAAACTGTTTACTTCTGTGCAGCAAAAATATAACACGGTCCATTGTTATTGGACCCGCACTCGGCCCGGTTCGGTACTGGCAGGCGGTGGTGCGCGCGTGTGTTAGTTCATGGCCATATAAGTCCTCCCCATCGCACAAAATTACCTGACCCTAAGGTCCAATTTGGGGTTGAGGGAAGTAGTATATAAACATGAATACTAACTTATTTTTGGCGATGTGGGACAATATCTCATTCATCTATAAAGGCCTCTAACAATCCCCCACATGAATGACGATATATGTCTCTCCCACACAAAGTGTAATATCACATAGTTCATACGGAAATAATGCTATATCGAGGATAAGTGGATATTTCACTTTGAACTTTCCCTAGTTAAAACTTATCAGATATACTTGGCTAATTGGTGAATTATTTCATCTTGAACCGTCAGTCGTTTGTGCATAACTAGACTATAAGCTTTACAAAGCATTGTTTTCCTTCGCATCCAATCTCTTGGTTGTGTTCATTTTGGTCCTGAACAAATTTGGTTATGCGAGTGTTTTAAAGAATTTAAGCCTTTAATATTCTCATAAAGCCGACCTAACTCACACTAACATAGGTGATCGCAACCATTAAGAGTATTCTACATATACCCCACTTGTTATTTTCAAGATATGGTCATCATTAAAAATCACAGCTTTAACCTTTTAATACTTCTATAGGCATGCATTCTATTGTGCACCATAGGAATGGAGTAGGACTAAGTCCAAACAAATGCATTACTTCTTGAGTTACTCGAAACTGGTTTGCCTATTGATCCTAATCCGTGGGATCTCCAGTCGCTAAGATAGGTTTCCGTATAAGAAAACTCTTGTTGGTTTAGGCTTTTAAACCCATTCCCCTCGATGCGCAGTCGATTTTCTCTCTTGATAATCCTTTAGTAAATCAATCCGCAAGGTTATTAGTAGTTCTCACATAATCAATGGAAATAGTTCCATTTGAGAGTAACTGCCTAATTGTGTTATGACGTCGACGAATATGTCATGACTTTCCATTATACATAAAGTTTTGCGCTCTGCTTAACACTGCTTGATTATCACAGTGTATGCATATGGCCAGTACAATTTTAGACCAAAATAGAATATCTTAAAAATGACGAAGCCATTCTACTTCTTCGTCTGCTTTATCTAAAGCGATGAACTCAAATTCCATAGTGGATCGAGCTATGCACGTTTGTTTAGTAGATTTCCATGACACTACTGCTTCTGCTAAGGTGAAGACATAACCACTAGTTGATTTAGATTCCTCTAAATTAGAAATCCAGTTTGCATCGCTATATCCTTCTAAGATGGCAGGATATTTTCCGTAATGTAGGGAAAAGTTCGTGGTACTCTTTAAATTTCCCAACACTCTCGTTAGTGCTTTCCAGTGTTCCTTCCCTAGGTAACTTGTATACCTGCTCAGTCGACTTACTGCATATACTATATCGGGTCTTGTGCAATTTATGAGATACATTAGACATCCAATTACACGAGAATATTCTAGTTGCATTACACTCTCATTAGTGTTTTTATGCAGCACTTCCGATGGATTAAAAGGTGTTCTTACTCCTTTAATTCCGTAATTTTGGAATTTTTCAATCACTTTTTCCACATAGTGTAACTGAGATAGTTCAATTCCATTAGGCGTTTTTATTATTTTTATTCCCAAAATAACGTCTGCAACTCCTAAATCTTTCATATTGAAATTTTTGATTAACATTTTCTTTATGGTCTCTATTACCTTGCTATTAGGACCAAAGATTAGCATATCCTCTACATATAAACAAATCATCACGTATGATTGTCCAACTTATTTATAATAAACACATTTATCACATTCATTTATACGGAACCATTTTTCATCATGGCACTATCAAATTTTGCGTGCCATTGTTTTGGAGCTTATTTTAGTCCGTATAATGATTTAACTAATCTACATACTTTGTTTTCATTTCCTTTGAAAATAAAACCCTCAGGTTGCTCCATGTAAATCTCCTCATCATGATTTCAATTTAAGAATGTTGTCTTTACATCTATTTGATGAATATCTAGATTATATATGGATGCAATTGCTATTAAAGTCTTAAGATTTTATACGACGTGTATACAAAAGCAGAGATAAATCACTTATAAACTCGTTACACAAGTTTACAAATCAGATTTCCACTACTTTGGAATTCTGTATTAGTAATTTTGAACGATAACTATGTTGTAATTAATTTACAACAATAAACTATAGCAATAACAACAACAAATTGTTGTATTAAACTATAGCGATAAACAAGCGTTGTACTACTTCGTAGAAACAGCACAACGTTGAAACAGAAAGATTACAGAACGATGTATATAAATATATAAATAAACAAGAAATCTAATCGGATGAAGAAGGAAATTTCATCTGAGGCTTGTCGTAACAATTTTCTTAAGACTTTATTCAAAGTATCCCAAGATACAATAGACGTAACATGCTCAAGATTGTGGTGTGTATGATCTTCTGTGTGATACGCAGGAGCGCACGAATTTTAGAGTTTTCAAAAACGAGGAAGAAGAGAAAAATCGGAGTGGGAAACTGATCAGGTTTCCTACTCCTTTTATAGGCGAATTCCCAACGGTTATGTCCGTTGGGAATAGCCGTGTCTCTTCGTTTGCAATGGCCAAAAACGATCGTGCCTTTTCTTTGCAACGGTCGCGTCTCTTCATTTGCAACGCCTATTTCTGTTTGATAAGCAGCGTCCGTTCATATAGTTCGCAATTGCCATTTCCGTTGGGAAAATCCGCGTCCATTCAAATCCAATAGTCAATTCCGTTTAATTTAAACAGTAGAAAATTGTTTACTTTTGTGCAGCAAAAATATAACACGGTCCATTGTTATTGGACCAGCACCCGGCCCGGTTCGGTACGGGCGGGCAGCGGCGCGAGCACGTGTTTGTTAGTTCATGGCCATATAGGTCCTCCCCCTTGCACAAAATTACCTGACCCTAAGGGCCAATATGGGTTTGAGGGAAGTTGTATATAAACATGAATACTAACTTATTTTTGGCGATGTGGGACAATATCTCATTCGTCTATAAAGGCCTCTAACAGTAACTGCACATATAAATACACTCTCACACATCAACACATGCACACGCACCATAATGCATATTCACAAAGCCTAGTAATAATGGGGTTTTCAAGATGCAACACAACAAAGAAAAACATAAAAAATATGAGAACATACACTCGAACACCATTTAAACCACTTTAATAAAACTAAACTAATAATAAACGACATAGAGCAAACAATGTTTTAATTAACACTAAGTATGGAAACAATAAAGGGTATACAAGGCTAATATCATAATAAAAATGAAGAATCAAAATTTACCATAGTAAGATTATCTAAAGAAACTATAATTAACTTTTTACTATTTCTCTATTATTTATAATGATTTTGTACTTTAAAAATTCAGTACGAGCATTTTTAAGAAACTCTTTAATACTCAAATTTTTATTTAATTTAAAACTGGGATTTGAAATCCAATTAAAATTAAATAAAGAAATTACATATATTAAATTATCCAAATCAATATTGATATTATTAAATACACGTTGGTCTCTTTCAAACCAAATATACCAACATGTTATTGTGTAAATAACATCAAGTAAAAACCTATTATGACCCTTACAATAAAACCTAAGGTTATTCCAATATAACTCACAATTAATATGTTTATAATTTATATTAAAATTGAACAAATTGAGAAATTTATAAGAATATATATAGTTATATTACATTCAAATATAAGTGTATGATATTTTCCATTTCATTATTACAAAAATAACATTTTTATCATTAAATATATTTTTCTTTTTCAAAATTTCTATAGTATTTAATTTTCCATGCAAAATTAACAATATATGCACTTTTGCATTAGTAGAACCTTAACTTTCCAAATGTATTAAATATATTCAATTCAGCTGCCAAAAAATTTATAAAATTATAAAGTGAATGAGAAATATATTTCTTGCTTTTATCCCAACACCAAATTTTAAGGTCTTTCTCATTATCAATATTGTAAATTTAGCACATAATAAAGCGAATTGTGCTAAAGTATTTCCCGTTAGTGTACGATCACAACTAAATTCCTAAGGAAAAATTAAATTTAGCCTATATATTTCTGTAATAAATACATTTTTAAAATTGCATGTTTCATAAAGGAATTACTGATATCCAACTATCATGCAAAAAAGAGGTACTATTCCCCGAATGTAGCACATTAAATCCTAATTTATAAATGGAAGCGTTTGGCTCACGTCCCTAATATGTTTCAAAAAACATAAAACATACTCCCTAAAAATAACTTATAGATTACATCTTTGTTTTCCAATTTCTCTATTTTACTTCCCAAATTACCCTCAGCCTCATCAAATAAATTCACACACGTATTTTCCTTTCAATCTTCATCGAATTTACAGTAAATCATCAACAATTTTATTATCAACAAATCAACAATTTCATTATTAACAAATTGATTTACAAAAGCATCGTCAAATTCAATTTCAACATTTGGATTTCGAAATCGAACATCAAAATCAAATTAAAACTGAAAATCTTCATATTTTCTAAATTATTACATAGTATTCTTCATTGTTGTTGTTGTATTGATGTTTTAATTTTCAATGATAATGAGAAAGATCATGTAAGAGTTTTTCAGCAAATGATTATTGTTTTTCTAATTTTCTGCTGGTATTGATAATATCAACAGAAAAATCTGCTATTATTCACAATACTTGCAGATTTTGCTACAATTATTGTGAATAATTGCTTAAAATAATGTAGAAAATATGATAAACCAAAATAAACATTACAAGATTTTTTTAGAACTTATGAGGATTAAATTCATCTTTCTCTGCAATAATTCAGAATAATTGTAGACATATATGCAATTATTATGATTTATTGCATGTGTTTATGTAATTATTCTGAATAATTGCATTCTTATCAGCAATTATTCATATAAAATCATTTCAATCCAAAAAAAGACAGTTATAACTGTAATAATAAAATAAAGCATTATGTTGAATAATTGCTTACTTGTCAGCAATTATTCAAATAAATTCATTTCAACGTATATCAGCAATTATTCAGAATAATTGCTTACTTATTAGCAATTATTTAATTAAAATCATTTATATTCATCTTTCTTTGCAATTATTCATAATAATTGCATAAATGTATGCAACAATTATGAATAATGGCATGTATGTCTGCAATTATTTCGAATAAATCCTTACCCATCAGCAATTATTCAACTAAAATCATTTCAATTCAAAAAAGACATTTATAAATATAAATAATAAAAAATCATTTTATATTAACAAATAATATTATATATCTTTATTCATAATACTTGCAGAGATGTATGCAATTATTCTGAATAATTGCATGTATGTCTGTAATTATGCTGAATAATTGCTCACTTATTAGCAATTATTCACGTAAAATCATTTGTATTCTTCAATGTAAGTCTACAATTATTTCAATTCATAAAAACTCTTGCAACTCCGACATATATTATTACATTTTTTACTGCAAATATTGATCATATTTGCAGTATTTTAAGCAAAAAATTTCAATATTTGCAGAGCTTTCTACAAAGAATAATTGCAGCAATAACGACAAGTATTCAGAATCTTTGCATAAAAATGAGTAAATATTTGCTGAAAAAACTCTTACATTTTATTTGTACAATTAGATGTTTTACTGAAAATATTAATGATATTTACAATATTTTATGCAAGTATTCTCGATATCTGCATATTTTTCTATAAATATTGAGAATAATTGCAGAAAAAGCTGCAAATATTGTAATATTTGTAGTATTTATGTAATAGTATGAATATTTGCATACAAATTTCTGACATTAAACTGCAATCGTTTCTCTTTATCATTATTGAATTTAAACATCAATACAACACTAACAATCCCTAAAAAATCAACAATAGTTCATATTTTGTAAAAAAGATTGATTCGCTTTTAAATAGTTGCAGTTTTCCATTGAAATCGACAAAGGTGAGCTCGCCATTGAAGAAGAAGATGAAATCAAGACAGATAAGCTCGCCAATGAAGAAGAAGATGAAATCAAGAAAGATGAGCTCGCTATTAAAATCAATCTTGTAAGAAGCGGAGGGGTATTTTAGGGAAAAAAATAGTTGAAATGAAAAACAGGGATCTGCAAAGTATGATTTTTTACGGAAGGATTCTGATGAATTAAGTTTGCTTTTAGGAATGTGTGCCTAATATTCACTTTATAAATATCATAAACTTTTATTATAGATTTCCAAAAATGAGAAATGTTGTTTAAATTATTAGTAGAAACATGGTGTATATTATATGTACCATTATATCATTGATTTGATATTATTTCTTTCCAAATTAAATTCTCATTATTACCATTAAATTTCCAAATCCATTTATCTAATAAGGATGTGGTAAAATTATGTAAATTTATAATACCTAATCCTCCCTCATCTTTAGATTTACATGATATTTCCTAATTAACTAAACATTTTGAATTATTGTTAGAATTATCACCACTCCATAGAAAATCTCTCCTAATTTTATGTATTTTATCAATTACCCACTATGGAAAATGATAAATGGACAAATTTAGGTCAGGTGATTTACCATTTGACATATCTTTTATAGCACTATGTATTTTCTCTTCTGTGAATGGAACATCTAACCCATCTAAATCAATTCTTGTATTATTTAGATATAAACCGTCACATTCAGCTCTAATCTTGTGCTTATATTTAATTCCAATTATTCCTTTATAATAATTAGTAAATGCCTCATTTAGTTCTTTTTGATCAAACATCTCAACAGTATTAATTAATATAGAATTAATGGTATTACCACGTTTTTCACTATTAGCTACTTTATAGAAAAACTTAGTATTCATATCACCTTCATCCATCCACTGAATTCTAGATCTTTGTTTCCACATTATTTCTTCTTGTGTTGAAATTACGTTCATCTTTAAAATTTGAAAGCATATTTTTTTTAGGAATATTTAAAGTTCTGACTTCTTCTATTTTATTGAACTTTAAAAATCTCAATAAATAATATATATTTTTTAATTCTAATATTACCAAAACATCTTTATTCCATTTTTTAAGGAAAATTCTTAATTCTCTAATTTTACTTACAAATATTTTAGTTATATTTCCAGAATATTTATAGGTATATCTACCCAATGATAACCATTTATTTACAATTAATTCTGAGAAATTATTCTCTAATAACCATGTTTTTCAAATCCAAATGTTTTATATATATTAATTTGATTATTACAAAACAAGATAATTGGACAATGATCAAAGTAAATATTCGGAAGCCCAATCACTTTACAAACATGATATTTATCCTCAATTTCGTTACTAATAAAAAATCTATCTAAAAGGGCCATCGATGGGTCATCTCTTTTATTCGACCAAGTATATCGTTTATTATTTGACCATGATTCATTAAATTACTATTGATAATGGATTGGTTATATTCTTCCATAGTGGAAAAATCACCTTCTTTAGGCGTTCTTTCCTCTAAAAATCTAGTAACATTGAAATCCCCACCCATCACCCAAGGACATGGAGAAGTCTCTAAACTCTAGACACTCATTCAAAGGAACTCTACAATCTAATTTAGTGTTCAGTTTGTAAATATTAGTAACATTTAAAAAAGAACCATCATCAAGATTAGAAAAAATTAGATGTATCGTGTAGCGACCCTAAAATTCAAACATTTTGTCTTCCGATATTGAAACAATTTGAAATAAAATTAAGTGTTATAAATATGATTTTATAACCTTGTTAAACATCATTTAATTAATAAATAATGATGAGAAACTTGTTCATGAAGTTTTTTTATAAAAATATATTCTTCGATGGAAAATCAATATAATGTGACCGAACATCAGTTTATCGATAAACAGATTTTCGATCAATATAAGTTGTTCGAACCCTTATGCACTTGTCTAACAATAAAATAAACACATTATCAACTAATTAACACACACACCTCTTCATAGAGCTTGGAATGTTCTAGAAGCTTCTATTAGGATAAGAGATATTATCATAAGAGGGGTAAACTGGTAATTAGCATAAATGAGAAGTGACTTAAAGGAGAAGTGATGGGAGGTGAGTCTACCATGGCATGAAGAAAGGAAGGAAAGCTTAAGCAACACCAAATGGAGCCTATATACGGTGAGGGCATACTCCTAGTTATCATTCACAAATTCACAAAGCTTAGAGTTGAAATATTCATGTCATCATCTTCTTCTTCTTAATAATTTCCTATAGCAAAATAATTGCAAATCAAATCCAAATCAACTCAAACTTGGAATGAAGCCTTACCACCACATTACAACACCTTCTAACTAGCTAGATTATGAAAAAGCAAAGTCGTACTCATAATTGCTTGTGTTTGGTTTTGTTAAAGTTGTTTAAGTTGACTTGGACATATGTTGAAAATATTGACTTTGATTCTTGCTTTGAAAACAAGTGTCGTATGAATGGACTTGAACGGACTTGAATGAAATTGAATGGAGTTGTATGACATATAGTGAGGTCTTGGAATAAACCACATAGGTTGTAGTTGAACATAGGTTTGAATATAACTCAGATTCGAAAGTGCATTTATAGAGATAGTCGCTATAGATGCAGTTGTGAATTGTCTTTTCTTTGACGATTTATATGGAACTTTGTAGAGAGATCCTTAGGAGTTTCTCATCATTTTTATAATGTTTTATATGTATATTTGTTGCTATTAAAATCTTGGATAGTAAAAGTTAAGTAACATCTCGAAAACAGCCAATACTGCACTCATGAAAAACTGCCCCGTTTAGACTTGATTTTTGGACTTTAAAGGGTTGTAAAAATGTTTAAATTTAAGTATTTTGTTTCATTTTTTTATAAGTGTTTATTAACTATTATTAGAGTATTTCAAAAGTGGTTTGAGATTTTATGAATTTTTAATAATTAATAGTGAATTTTTAAAGAAGAGGTTTTTATAATAAAACATGTTCTTTTTCAAGTTTTAAAGATTTTACAAACTTGTTATTTTTAAATAATATTTGGATAAACATTTTAAAACCTATTATAAGTATTTTCAAGTATTTTAAAAGTATATGCAATTTTTTTCAAAAAGGGGTTAAGAATTTCTTAGTGGCTAAATGGTTTTTGTAGGATCGATTTCACCCCCTAGAGAGGGGGGTAAATAGGGTGATACTAATAATAATAAAAATTAATGCAGAAATAAATATAATAATTGCAGCACAGATAATAGCAGAATAATAAAAGCGAAAATAGAACAACACAGATTTACCCAGCTTCGGCAAAACCCTGCCTATGTGCTGCCCCTTAGGTTTCTACTAGAAATTAAGTAGTCAAACGCTTACACATGTAAACGTGCAACACCCACTAATGACTAACCTAACTTTACGCTCAAAACCCTACCATAACTCAGCCACTGAGTTGCAAATTCTCAAACTACACCACCGTAGTTCGTAACCTAGTCACACGACTAGAAAGTTACACAGTTTAAAAAAGAAAATTACAACTGAAAATAAAACAACTAAACAAAATAAAACCCAAAACCCTATTTAATAAAACTTAAGCCCAAAAGTAAAGTACACCGGCCCACTATGATTTATAGCATATGAGAAATAAGGATTTCTCCCTTCTGTAAACTTCGACCGATCTTTTGTTTGCTTCGTTCCTTTTCGAAAGCTAGGGTTTTTGGAAAATTGAAGATGCTGCTTGGATATATTGATCGATTGAAGTGAATTTATGCTTCGATTAGCTTCGTTAATCGTCTCCTTGGCTTGAGTGCATGCGGTTGCTTCAATTGTTGAGTTCGAATTAGTGCTTTGAACTGGTAAGTGAATTGCCTTTATTTACTATCTTTGTTATGCTTGAACTCGATACAAAATATGCCGATGATGATATGGAAATTTATAGGGATTAAAACCCTAAATTATCGTTCGTATTTTTTTTTTGAATTCTTCATGTTGTTATGCTCGGCCATTGATTTTTGATTGAACGATGTGATGAATTCTTGACTTGTTCATATCATACGTATACTTCATGAATTTGAATTTAGGTCTGTTCTTTTCTCTTTTGACTTCGGCATTTAAATTTTGAGATAATCTGGAAATTTTGCATCTTGACTTGTTCATCGTGTTTCGCCTGTGAGTTACCTTCCTTGTTGTGTACCTTGATGACCCACAGCTTCTGACCATTTCTTATCGAACCATACTTGCTGTCACACACACCTGAAATGTTGAAATTAAAGTCTGCATATTTGTGTATACTGCATATAAACTTGTTTTGTAAACTGGACCATTTAAGCTTTGTATATTTGTCATTTTATTTAACTGGAGATGTTCGCCTTGTATTGTCTTCACTGTGCTCATTGCTATTTCGAGCCATCTTCCATAGACATTCTTACAAGTCGACTTTGTATAATCCATGAATCGATAAAGTGTGTTGTAACAGTTATATAGCTTTTCTTTTGGTTACTAATAGTCCATATATCAGTCTTATTTGCAATATGACTTTGATTCTTTTATAACAGCTTCACCATGTTCTCTTTCTCATCCTTATAGTCTTCATGATGTTAGTCTTGATAGTGTTGCAAGAAATCATCTTAAACAAAGGTTGTAATGCATCATAAAATTCTTTAAAACCAATGTGGTCAACCATTGCCATAGGATACTCATGAAGAATTAACATCTTTGAAACTACATGCCTTGCTGTGTCTGGTGTACTTTGAATCTTGTTGCTTTGTGCCATATGAGGTCTGGTTTCATTTCTTTGTTCTCACAAATGACTGTGTATATATGAGCTGGTCTTTGGTTCATGCTTGCTTTGAGTGCCACTTGAATCTGTCTGGTTCAAGTGTGCATGTTGTACAGGTCTATTTGTTGTTTCATTGAACTGGTGCATTGTGTTTTGCACTCATGTACATATGCATTGAAGTATGTTAGCCCATTTGGAGTCTTCATGTGTGTAGATTTTTTTGAAGCTCCATGTTCATGCCTGAAATGATTCATGTGAGTCACCTTGTATATACATACATACATATGTATGTGTGTGTATATGTATTGTGATGCCTTGTTCTGGTCATTGCTGTTGCATATGAATATACATGCTGCTCCACTGTTTTTGAAACATTTAAACCGTTTGTTTGTGCACTTCTTCTTGTTGCATGTTCACTTAAGTTTGTTGAAATGCTTGTAGTTTGGTTCCACTGGCTTGTTGAGCTCATTTGGAGTCATATGTGTTGCCATAACCGCTTGTGTGTGTGTCTTGTTGTTGAGAGCCTGATTTTGAACTTGTTTTGCTTGAAGTTTGGTGCGTGCATTTGCTCACTTGAAATTGGATTCTTGTTGTATGTTGACTTGCCATTCAAGTGGTTTACTGTTGCATACCTGTCACTATAACCATGTATGATTCAAGTGGTTGATGCTTGTTCTGGTTCATGTTGTACTGGCTTGCTTTGTTTCCAGTTCCTTGAATTGAAGTTTGGTTGCACTTTGATTTTCTGGCCTTATTACGTGTTAGGTTGCATTGTTGATGTTGAAACTGGTCAGTTCCTTTTCTAGTTTCATTGTCTATGGTTCCACTTGAGTCTTGTGTATATTCTGGTTTGTTATCACTTCAGTCTTGTATATTGAATTCATGTTGTCTCGAATTTGAATGGTCTATACAAGTCTGGATTGCCTTGTATTTTGGTCTGAACTTCATATTAATCCGCATCTCTCTAGTTTCATGTTTGGGCTGTTTGTATCACGTAGTCTGCTTATGCACTTGAGCTCGTAAGCCTGACCATTCAATTTTTGTTTTGTATTGCACCCGAGTTGAATCCACCATTTAGTTGGGTTTGACCTTGTGCTCACATGTCCCTGCAATTTTATCAAGTGTATATCGGTGTGCACGGGCTTGTGACATCTACAGTGATATATTGTGCATGTTACAAGCTGTTCATATAAGATGAATTCAAAAGAAATGATGGCGAACAACCCAAATAACTGAGGCAAATGATATTTTCAAAAACACACACTTCATTGTACCCTAAAAAATATTTCTTTTTCAATTACTACGTCAGTGTTTATTATGCAGATAATTTAGATGCTGGATACAGGCTGGAACAAAGGTGAAGATAAAATACGAGTGTGAGTGAATATATGTAGTGAGGTCAAAATTATAAATTGAAATTTGTGATGTAATCGAAATTGTAATATAATTGAGAAATGTATATATGTAGTGAGAGCTCAAATTTGTACTATTTGAATTTGTAATAAAATATTTGTTTGAATAAAATATTTGTTTGAATATGAATTTTGTGTTGTTTATTTTATTCATCAAATATTTATTTAACTATGTGAAAAATAAAATAGTACAATAACAAATACATTTAAACGAATATATATATATATATATATGTTTATTATCATCAAACAAAAATCATATACTAGCATATTCTACAGTTTTATTATGCGATTACTTGTTGAAAAGTAATTAACTATGTTTAACACTAAAAGCCGACGAAGTAAGGCTTATCTATTTGTGAGAGTTAAGATTGATGTTGAGTAGGGATGGAGCAATAGAGCTCTAACCTATCGGTTTCCCTCTTGACCTAGGAATAGTAGGTCAGAATATGTCTGAAACGTGTTAATCTTGTTGATGACTTTCTTGGTTATGGAAATCATTAATACTATACTTAACACTAAAAGCAAATGAGGTAGACTTATCTATTTGTAAGATTCAAGAATGAAGTGTCTAGGCAAGGCTTTGATGCAACCAGTGTTTTAACTTACCTAGCTTCACTCTTGAACGAGGAATAGTTAAGTTGGAATGTCGGAAATGATTTAAGCGTACGAATGATGACTTGTATAAGGAATTGTTTTGACTGGATAATCAATTAGTCCATTATCAAACTTGACCTAATATTAACTTAAGAAGTAATCGAAATAATTTGCAGTTTCATACCAATGAGAACCCCTGGGAAGGAGTATTGGTACGAAACATCTCTAACTTCACTTACTTTTGAAAGAACCGAAATTGAGTTAACCAGAAATTCATCGATTATTTTTTAAGAACCGAGATTGGTAAGTATTGTACTTACTGAATACTGCCTCAAAATTAGTATATGGATTCTATGTTTTGGAAGCGGTTGAGAAAGGGAAACTATGTGGAAATTCGAGATCTTTTCTAGATGCTCAAATCCATGTAGTGATTCATAATCTATTCAAAATGTGGGAATCCATTTGGGGATTCATGCTCTTTTCGAGTAATGAATACTCATGTGAGAGATGCCAAACGTAGCCTCGATATCGAAAATGACAGAAAACAGCGTAGGGGCATAGTCTGGGTTTTTGCAAACCCACGATAGGATATATAACCTCTATATCTAGAGTATTCTAATCGATGTTGCTAACGAGAGTTGATGATATTTGGGATCACGTTTTAGGGTGTGGACTAGCTATGTTTCCTTGAGGTATATTTTATCTAGAGATATATGATGCTTGCAGGTAGTTTCTGACCCTTGTGCAGAAGACTGGATTCGGCACGACCGAAGAGGTCTCATTGGAAAAACCCAATTTGCGAACGATCCTTAGCAGTTTTGGATGTACCCTAAATATGTTATGGTATGATGAATGTAAGCACCACAACTATTTGATTTGATTTATATTCTACACTTTGGACATTATTAATCATATCACCATATTAAACTAAATGAATGGTTGGTTTCGTTGGAGGTAAAACTGTTATGGGAATTCATACGGTCTCAACAGTTACTATGACATGTACTCATATATCTCGAGTTTTCTCATACCAGACTTATGTCTGATGCTTGGTTTTTGTTTCTCTAAATTCCTTGTGTACACTTTCGATTAGGCTGAGCACGGTAGGTTTTAACTTGGATGCTTCAGAGTTCAGAAGACAAGCTGGAGGCTTCCATTGTCTATCTATTTTTATTTCTGTTGTTCTGTATTACCTATGTATATATCAGTGTTGTAAGGACATTCAGTTATATTTGTCCAGGCTGATAATAATATTTAGGTTTTGTAACTTTGAAATTCCTATATTTGGAGTAACCCTTTATACTGTTCTTTTGATATTATATATTATCGTTCCCGGTGTGTGGGTGGCATGCATGATTAAGGGTTCTCACACTGGCGAACGTGTGATGAAGCTTTGTCTCTTACACCTACATGTCCCTTTATGGGTTGGTTTGGAAGTCGAGTGGATGGCCATAAAATCGGGAATGAGGTTACCATTTGTAGTCACGCCTCGAGAAGGGGTTGGTCGTTACGTTTGGTATCCGAGCCCAAGGTTGAGCGAACACCTTTGCTTTGGTTGGGTATGGCTCATTAGAGATAAGATAAGTGACACCCTAGAATGAGTCGAGTGTATTATATATACAAGAGAGCGTATTTTTATTTTCTATAAACCAATACCCCGTTTTTCAGTTTTTCCTTAGGAATAATCTCTTTCTTTGAAATAAATCTAGCCTTTCATATCATAAATATATTCTGCTATATTCAAGTAGTACATCATGAGTACTAGAGCTGCCAATGCTCGAGAAGGTCGATATAGAGGTGGTCGGGGTGGTATCATCACAAATGGTGGAGGTAGAGCACCAAGGAATGTTGCTCCATTGAGGAGTCAAGGGTGGATGTTGTAGAGGACGTCGTACATGTCAGGCCTCAGGTGAATTTTACTGCACTCTGCCATGATTATGAGAGGCTAGGTGGTAAGAGGTTTGGTGGTATGGAGATGATAATAAAAGTCCATACTTTGATCAAATTTATGTGATCGAATATTTGGGGACATGGAGCTAGATGACGCGATGAAGCATTGGCTGGCGTCACGGCATCTGACGGACGTAGCCATGGATTGGTGGAGTTATATCACTGCTGATGTCTAAGAGAAAGACATCTCTTAGGCCCAATTTAAGGAGGGATTCAAGATGACATTTGTTCCAGAAGCCGAGAAGACTTTGTTATTTAGGAGTTTCCTCAACTTGAAGCAAGAGGCCATGACAGTGGCGGAGAATTGTAATCAATTCACTGCCTTATCTCGGTTTGGTCCTGGTTTGGTAGATACACCATTGAAAAAGAAATGATATGTTCACCGTAGGGATGCGCCCAAAATTCAAGGGTAATATGATGAATCGCATCTTAGGGTCTCTTGTAAATTTGGTGAACATGGGGTTGAGGTTTGAGAGCTTAGTACCCAAACCATCTAATGTTGCACCAATTGAGGACAACAAGCGGAAGTTCCAACTGCCTAGAGATATTTCTAGTTTAGCTTGTCACAAGTGTGGGAAGAAGGGGCATTTCGTCAGGAACTGTACATCGGTTGGGGGAAAACAAGTGCTGAAAGCGCCTTTAAAGGCACCAATTTCTAAGGTACCTAAGCTAGAGCCGTAGGCGGCCAAGGCACAGTTTGCACCAAGGCCTGCTACCACTACCATCAACTGGGCCATTTTATTAGGGAGTGCCCGATGCTCCAGAATCGGGAACAACCTCGAGCTTTTGCACTCACTTTAGCACCTTCCACTTCTGTAGCTACAAAAGGAAAGCAGGTTCTGAAAGGTATTTTATCTATTTTTGGCATTCATATTCGTATTTTATTTGATACTGGTGTTTCTCTTAGTTTCATTTCTCATACTCTTGTTGCTAGATTGGAACTTGAGCTAGTTATGGCTTTAGATTCTATTTGTGTGTAGAACCCTGTTGGGAGCTCGGCGAATCTTAGTATGATTTGCTTAGGAGTTCGGGTTACGTATTTTGACCAACTCTTTCCTTGCGATATGTATGTTCTAGGTTTTATGGGTTTTGATGTTCTACGTGGGATGGACTAGTTGTCGTGATATCATGCATTCTTGAATTGTGACAAGCAGACCATCTTGTTGAGGAAGGAAGGGGAAACTCTAACCGTATCTTATGAATATCCTAGCTCATTAATGACTAGTTTTCTTTATTCTTTAGATGTGGGAAAAGAGGAGTTGGGTTCAATCATAGTTGTTTAGGAGTTTGAGGATGTCTTTGAAGAAGTGTCGGATTTACCACATTAGCGTGAGATAGAATTTCACATTGATTTGGTTAAAGATTCAAGACCTATCATATTGCATGTTCGTAGACTTGCCCCAAAGGATAGGTTGGAAATATCAAGTCAGGTTAGTGATTTGTTTTAGAAGGGCTTGATCCGACCGAGTCATTCGAGTTAGGGAGCGCCCGTCGTCTTTGCTACGAAGGCGGATGGTTCCCTAAGGCTGTGTGTAGATTACCATGAGCTCAACAAACGAACTGTTAGGAACAAGTATCATTTTCCTAGGATATATGACTTTTTCGATTAACTTCATGGAGCTCGAGTGTTTTCTCAGCTTGATCTTGCTATAGGGTTCCATTAGTTGAGGGTGGCATAGGAGAGTGTATCCTTGAACGCTTTTAGATCCGACCAATTTTATGAGTGGTTAGTTATGTCATTCGATCTAACTAATGCTCTAGCATATTTTATAGACTTACTGAATCGAATTTTCTGAGATGCGTTGAATAATTTTGTTCTTGTTTTTATCAATAATATACTGGTCTACCCCAAGACCGAGGAGGAACATTCGCGCCATCGAAGGATTATTCTAGAAACACTAAGAGAGCATGTATTGAAGGTTAAGTTCTCAAAGTGTCATTTTTGGCATTTAGAAGTTAGGTTCTTAGGTCATGTTGTTTCAGCAGAAGGTATTTTTGTTTATCCCGCTAAGGTTGTGTTCGTTCGGGACTGGAAGAGGTTGAAAAGCGCAACTGATATTAGAAGCTTTCTGGTTCTACCAGGTTATTATAGGAGGTTCACATAGGATTTCTCGAAGATTTCCTCTCGCTTGACAAATTTGACGAAAAAAGATGTCAAATTTGTATGGATTGATAAATGCGAGCAAGCATTCATAGAGTTAAAGGAAAAGTTAACTAGTACTCCTATTCTTACTGTGCTAGATGGGGGTGAGGGTTTGATTGTTTACACTGATGCATGTGGGACGGGTCTGCTATGTTATTGCAGCATCGAAGGGTTATTGCTTATGCAAGTCGGCAGATCAACGCATAAAGCGAGGTATGCAACTCATGACTTAGAGTTCTTAGCAGTGGTATTTGTGTTAAGGATGTGGAGGCATCATTTTCTAGGTGAAAGGTTCGAGTTATATATGGATCATAAATCTTTGAAGTATCTTTTTGTGCAAAAATACTTAAACATGAGGAAGCAAAGGTGGTTGGAGTTTCTTGCGGCTACAATCTAGATGTATTATACACACTGAGGAAAGCGAATGTCGTAGCTGATGTGCTCAGTAGGAGTTATGCAGTTATGGCAAGCATTGAGGCTCGTCTGACCTTGATCAATCGTATAGAAAAGAATCAGCTTAGAGATCCTCTTATTTCTCAAATAACCAAAGCAATAAGCGTGAATGAGGCACCGGAGAGGTGGTCAGGATTTAAAGTAGACAGCCGTGGTTTAGTGAGGATGAATGGAAGGTTGTGTGTTCTTAAGTTTGATGGGATTAGGCAGGAGGTTCAAAAGGAGAGTCTTCATTCGCGGTTAACAATAAATCCAAGGGCCACTAAGATGTGTCAAGATATGAGGCATATTTTTTGGTGGAAAGGTATGAAAAGAGACGTTTCTATCTTTGTGAGTAGGTGTGCTAACTTCCATCAAGTAAAAGGTAATCACCAGAAAGTGACTGGACTGCTTCAGCCACTTAAAATTCCTAAGTGGAAATGGGAGCAGAGTTCCATTGACTTCATTGATGGATTACCTAGGTCGAGAATAGGTAACGAGGGTGTGTGGGTTATCGTGGATCAATTGACCAAGAGCGCACACTTCTTAATGTTAATACTACGAGAACAACTTCTAGTTTGGCTAAGTTATATGTTATGGAAATCATCAGATTGCACGGTGTTCCTTGTGATATGGTGAGTGATAGAGATCCAATATTCACAAGCTATTTCTGGAAGGGTTTGCATGAGGACTTAGGAACCGAGCTCAGTTTGAGTACTGCTTACCATCCGCAAACAGATGGGAAAATGAAAAGGTGAATCAAGTATTGGAGGACTTACCTAGAGCACGCATTTAAGATTTTGGGGGTTCGTGGGGAGAACACTTACCACTTGTTGATTTGGTTAGTCCTTGAAATGATGGTTTTGATGACAACAACCTTAGGACTTGTTATAAAATATAAATACTAACATTATGGTTTAGATACATATGTATATGCAGAATATAAACATGCAGGTACCAAGAATGAAGACTGTGCAGTATAGAGATACAAGACTGATGAATTTAAAGATCGAAGATATCAAGATTGAAGACTCATGAGTATTAAGAAATCAAGTTATCAAGAGTTCAAGATTTCAAACAATACAAGATAATATAGTCAGTCTAGAATTATGTTAAAACTTCTTGAAAGCACTTTCATCTTTATTCGAAATTCATTCGTGGAATGGAATCCACTTGGATGGAAACCACGACAATATCTGGTGGAACATATAGTGGTCCTATTTTGATATCCACTAATTTTATAAAATGTTTTTCAAAAATATATCTCTTGTTTTTAAAAATGTTTTCAAAACTTTCTTTTCAAAAAGACACCTCTGTTGTTTGAAATATTTTAGCCTCAAAACTATTTTTATCATTTTTGATATTTTGATTTCAAAATTGTCCTTGTTTTTAAACCATCTCTTATTTTAAATATTTAGCTTTAAAATAGTTATATACTCAGATTTTAAATCACTTTATAGATTAAGATTATATATATTAAAAATTATTTTCTAAACTCTTTTATATGTTTAAACTATATTCAAATATATTTACAAATTTTAGAAATTGTTTTGACAAATTATAGAAACCAATTTTAATAAGAAAATCAAAACATCAATTTTTTCCTTGAGCATGTCGACATACCTCAACCCCCCATGTCGACATAGTGTCCGTTATTTTCAAATTTCAATTTTCAAAAGAAGTGTCTATTCGTCGTATCCTTTCATGAATAGATATGGTTGTTGCTCTACTATAAATACCAGTAAGTTATAAACGAATTTTTACCAGATTTTCATTTATTTTCTCTCCTCTTCATCTTCCACATTTATTCTAAAGAATCCTAAACTATACTCTGCCAAAATACCAAGTGAATCAAACTTGATTATCTCTTGTTTGATTCTCTACCACTCTCTCTATAAGGTCTCGGTGCTATTTAGAGTTATAGAATCATTTGTAAATCAAACTGTTGAGTAAAAGGTGCGGTTAAGCCTTGAAATCAATTGCGAGTGATTGTAGCCCCGGAAATCAATTAGGTGATCTTGTAGCCTGGTTAAATCAAGAAAGTAGCCCTGAACTCGAATACAGGAGGGTGTACCTCATAGCCTTGAAACCGAGGGTGTAATCTAGGAGATTATTTTTGAAAATAAATCCGTACGATTGTACGGGACTGGATGTAGGGTAGCTCCAAACCAGTATAAAATCCTGGTGTGTTCTTTCCTTTACCGCTTTTATTTAGTATTTGCATCTATGTCCAATTCTGTGATTATATCTGTGTTTGTGAATTGCATTTGTTAGTGTTTAAATTGAACAAAATTCAAAAAGATTTAAAAATACATAAAACACTATTCACCACCCCCCTCTAGTGTTATTTCAGCCTTAAGATCCGTAATCTGCATTTCTCACATTTGGTATCAGAGCAAGGTTTTTAAAGTTTTCATAATCTGAATTTTGAAAAGTTTTAAAAATGGCTACCAACACTAGTTTTGTTAACACTATCACTAGTTCATTTGTAGAGGGTCAGTCTACTGCCAAACCACCACTTTTTAATGGCAGTAACTATGCATATTGGGCATGTAGAATGAGAGTATATTTATAGTCAATAGGATTAGACACTTGGAATATCACACAAACTGAATATTCTTAACCCACAACTAGTTTTGCACAGTGGACTGCTGAGCAAAAGAATACTGCACAAAATAATTCAAAAGCCATGAATATTTTATTTTGTTCACTTGATAGGAATGAATTCAATAGAGTATCTGTTTGTAAGTCTGCATATGATATCTAGAAAACTTTGCAAGTTACTCATGAAGGAACAAGCAAAGTCAAACTGACCAAAATATTCATACTCACAAATCAGTTTCAATTATTCAAAATGAATTCTAATGAGTCTATTTCAGATATGTATAGTAGATTTCAGGAGATTATGCATTCTCTAATTTCATTGGGAAAAAGTTTTTCCGAAGAAGATCAAGTCAAAAAAATTCTAAATTCTCTTACTCCAGAATGCGACCTATGGCGGCGAGTCGAGGGGATTTTGATGATCTGCTTTGTTCCAGTTTTTGAATCGAGTTACTCGATTTTGAACGACGGCGAAAGTGAGGGATTTGGGTGGTCGGAGCGATAGTGTAGATGATCGTTGACTTGTGGAAGACGGCGAGGTCGACTGGAGATGGTCGGAGTGCATAGACACGTGCACGTTTGGGTCGATGTGTCAGTGGTATCAGTTTTATTGTTTGTGAGGTTTTCTTCGGGTTTGTCTCGGGGATAAGGGAAGATGGCTCGGGGTTGTTTTCGAGGACGTGAGCGAGTGTTTTAAGGTATAACAGTTTTTAAAAGATTTAAACTAAATTTTAAAAAGAAAGAGGAAAGGAAGCTTGGGAAAATGGAGGGGAAACTCGGGTTTGGTCTCGGGAGAATGACGAGTTGGCTCGGGTTTTGTCTCGAGTATTTGATGTTACAGTTTTAAACTTTAAACAAAATCAAGTTAAACATTTCTTGACAAATTCCTTTAAAAATAATTATTTGTTTAAGTTTGAAATTAGTTAAAGGTTTTAAAATGAATTATATTTAAGTAATTAAGTTTAAAGTGGTTTAATATATATAACCGTTATTTTTAAATAAACTTTGAATTCGATTAAGGTCAATTAGTTAATCAATGTGATTAATTAATGAATGTGATTAGTTAATTAATGTGATTAATTAATGGGTAATTAATGAAGGTGATTAAATAATTACTTAATTGAAAGTAATTAGTGGTTAATTAATGGAAGTAATTAAGGAGTAATTAATTAGTTATTGTGATTAATTAAGAATAATTAATTAAAGTGTTTGATTAATTAATTTATATCAAATGATTTGTAATTAATAAATCAGGATTGGATAATTAATTCATAAGTAATTAATTTAATTGGAAATAAATTGAATTAATTAGGATTAAACAATTAATTAATCCTGCTTATAAATGATTATTGAATGTTGACCTTACTTATGAATGATTGTATTGTATGAGATGCCTTGAATTGATTATCCTATTTGATCTGTGATGTTTTGTTCGGTGGATTTAGCTGTGTGTAATTTATTCATTTACTTGTGATACATTTGTATATATATCTGTGATCTGTAAATGAATGATAAGCATTATAGTTTATACCGCTTATCAACTATATTTCTGTATTTTGATCTATGATGATTCATTGATGTTGCACTACTGTGTAAAACCCCTGGACCACACTTTTACACACACAAATATGGATTTCACGTGGAAATCGATTAAGTCACAGATAATCTGAATTTAATGTTTTTGAGATTGAAATTTTAATTTCAATTGATTTTGAAATTTGAAATTTTGGGGTTTAATATGAAAAGCTTTTGAAAGGAGTTTTAAAGATATTTTTAATATCTTGAAATTTAAATAATTCAATTTGAATTTGAATTCAAAATAGGGAATTGAATTCCTTTGTTGAAAAAATTATGGTTTAAGAGTATTATACAAGTTATAAATGTGTTTATATGGGCTTGAACCATTTTAAAATATTGTTTGGGTAATTTGAATTTAACACAAGGGTTTAACTCGTATAAATGAATCAGATTTTTCCAAAACGAAAACTAATTGTTTTCAAATGATAAAAGCTTTCATATAATAAAAGAATTTCCAATTTGAATTAAAGGAATTTCAAGTTTGAATTGAAGATGGTTTTCCAAGTTACGAATAAATCTTTGGAAACGTGTTTTGAAAGCTATGAGTTAAATCTTTGATTTAAAGATTTAACGAATTAATCCAATTAAAATGGAAATTGATTTGGAAAATCTATGAATGAATCCTTGTGAAACTGGGTGAACTTTGTGAATTGAATCTGTTTATTTTTAACAGATTTAAAATGGTAATGTGTTTAAACCATTTGAAGAAAAGTTTTGGATAATAATTTGTGACTTAATTGAAATCCAAATATCCATATGTTTTAAAATATTGCGCTCATTATTCGGTTTAGCCGGGAAAGGACCTTTGTGTCATATAACCCATTCCGAATAATGATGGATAGCATTTGAAGATCGGTGGTGAAGACCGGATACTTTCGAAAACGAAAGGATTACCATTGATTGTCTCTGCATCGGCTGATCCTCGGTATAGAGATTTTATTACCCTTTGTGATGGGAAGTCCGGATGTGATTAGAAATTATCTGGATTTGCAAGGGCTTCTTTGGAAGTGCCTTCGGTTCTGTTCGAACCCGGAACAGACTTGTATGGTTGTATGTCTGACATTACACTTTGAGATATAAAGCTGATTTCTTTCAAATACATTTCTGTTTAGTGGCGGAGAATTTATTCTCTTAGCTTAACACCCTTCTCTGAGACGTACGAGCTCAGAGGTTATGTAGTTGAAGGTTATCAGTGATATACTCCCAATTTGGTAATGTGGGATACGAAGTGCTGCAGATCATTTGTTGATCAAAGCATGGCTTTGTGAAAAAGCGTAGCTTTATGGACGAGACCTCATCGAGCCTCACAGACCGGAAATGGTCGAAACAGGAAAGATGCGGCAAGGTTTTTAGGGGTCGCGCCCCTAGGGTATGTCCATTTTCTTCTGGATAAAGGGTGGTATCATGGTATGGAACCCAGATACTTAACTCGTGTGGACACTGTAAATCTATTACTGTGTGATGTTGCTTTGTTGGTTGAGGGGCCCCTCGGATAAAGGTCGGTAACGACCGGGAATGGCATACTCGTGTGGTAGTTACCTAGTTATAGCTTGGTTAAAGCGTGAGGTAGCGTCGGCCTTGTTTAACAGAGATCCGGTTAGGTTCTCAGGGGCGTCCTTCTAGAGGCGTTCCCATTTCGGTAAGGAAGTTCCTTTGCCTGGCCATTTGTTGGAAAATCCAAAGAAACAGTACGCACCCTGTACGGTTTTAGTTGTATAACCTGCCATGGAATGTGGCGGTAACCTGTTATTGAACATGGTAGCTATAGTAGGCATACGATGAAATGTTTTATGCTGGCTAAGATTGATATTATACTTTCGAAATATTTTCTGCACCATGCACTAATAATAATATCAAATGGGTTTCGTGTATCAAGCATTTTTGACTGTCATAAGAGAAATCTCCTCCAATTCTACGTTTGCATTGTGTGTGGCGGGAGGCCTTATGGTAGTTTCATTTTCCAAAAAGCATTGCGGATTTCAACGTTTAAAATCCTTTTGTTGTTTGTTTTAAAGATAAACTGTTTTTGTTTACTCATACCAGTTCCATGACTAACCCGGAGTTTATTGTTCCCTTCCTAAACTCTGGGTGCCTACGATTTTCCACACGGGCAGTCTAGAGTTGGGTTTTTCAGATAGTCAGGTTTAGTAGATTATCTAGAGCTAGTTCAGTGTTTGGAGTTCATGGACTGCACTTGCTTATCTTTATGCATCGTGATGGTGGTTCGAGGTTGATATTGGAGTTATTGGATTCATTCTCTTTTAGAGATCATTTGGAGTTATCAGTTCTGTTATTTCTGCTGTAGCATTGTATCATATCTCTGATATTGCTGTGTATTATTGATATCATTATTGTATATCATTGTGGATATTGTATTCATTTGAGTTGTATATGATATCATCTATTTCTTTCTTCCACTGTGTTGTTATACTTATTGTGTTATAAGCTCCGGGGAGCTAGATTCGGGGTTTGAATCTATGGCATTCGAGTACAAGTGAAGTACGGGTGCCGATTTTCGAAGGCCGAGTCCAGGAACCTTACAATATGGTTGAAACCCCAACCTGATACCATAACACACAACAACTTCTTTGCATAATTACCAAGCCAAAACTTCAATTTATGTTTCAAACACAATAGCTCCTTTGCATCACACATTTTTGTTCGCTTCAGCGCAATCCACATTGGTGCTCTCTCTTCCTCTCTAGCCATTTTATATGGCAATAATTACTTTAACTTAAGCTTGATTCGTAGTTAGCTTATATATTAGCCCGTGCTATTTCTTTTTTTGGTCATTAATTTAATGATCTTTTGGCTCAAATCCAACATTGAGCATGCGATATTTTACTTACTTTTGTACCATCAGCCACCAGGCTTGTTGGCAGACTTTGAATTTTATAATAATAAAATTATGAGTGCTCTCCTCTTTCAAAGGATCACTCTTTAATATAAAAAATACAATTTGGTTCCAAAAGTTAAAGGTCGAATATAAATTATAGATATATACACATGTATGAAATTTAAAGTTAAATCAAGTTGTTTGCCTTTAGATCTGGTCAGTTGTTGACACATCGTATTGCTAGATTTTCTACTTTGGAGTATAGTTCCTTCTTCCTCCTAGCTTAGTTTGTAAATCCCAGCTATAGACTTCAACTTGCAGGCAATGGTATCTAGGTTCTAAATTAGGATTATATGAATAACATGGGAGAGCTATGTGGTATTCATAACCACATAATACTCAAAATCTTCTTATATTCTCACATCTTTATCTAGATCTAATCTCTTCAAAAGAGATGGTCAAATCCCACTTATAACTACGGCAGACCCCCGAGGTGGATTTAATTTAAATCTTGGATCTAACTAAATCCCATATTAATTAATTATTTATTCATTTAGGCCTATTTAAATAATTAAATAATCATATAAATTTGATATAATAGTTTAGTTAATTCTAAGGCCTTAAATAAGTAAATAAAAACCACATAAAATTAATACAACATTTATATTAATTTTCTTTATTAATTTATAACATTTATAAATTAGTTTATCAAGTTGAGTTTGGAAAATTACTAATAAATGTCGCTGTGTTGACTCTCTGGTGTTAACTCGATCCTCGGTAATATGTAAACAATTTAAATACTAAAGCCCATACGAACTTTGTGAAGTACAATATTGGGCACAAATTCAGTGATAAGTCATTTAGGTGAAACTTAATTCTAATCTTTATTAAGCTACACTATAAGTAATGATATTTGTGCATGTTTGATTTTCGTCATCGCTATATCACTAGGATATCTAGAGTTTGGTCAATGGTCAAAAACTCTAATAATATTCGTAATTGCCTAGTGCTACTTTAAAACCCTTGGATTAATTTGATTACATTTATCAATTAACCAATTTACCATGTCCATAGATTTTGATTTTATGTTGACTACCAATGATGGTGATACTTACCTTCTATGATAAAGAAAATTAATCACCTATTGAGTAGAGTTTCACTTCATGTAGTTCAACATGTACCCAACCATGGTCTAACATGATCATGATGTCAAGTGGTTGATCATAATCAAAGTACAATGCATAGGGATACTTAAGGTTAACAATACTCTCAAGATTGAAGAATACTGCACACTGTTACATAAGATCTTTTATTTTGATTTAACTGTACTAATATATAAAAGACTCTTGTTGTGTCATTCTATGATTGTTCTAAACAACCGATGTACGTAATCCTTTAGTGTCCCCAATGGTCATGAGTAATACACTATCCATCATATGGAAAGATGTAGGATTGAATTAACCCTAGAGGGTGGTGAATGGGGTTTATAATAAATTCACAAAAAAATAAAAAATTACAGCACAAATAATAATAAAGTAAACGCGGAAATAAAAAACAACATACAATTTACCCAGCTTTGGCAAAACCTACTTACTGCTACCCCAAGGTTTCTACTAAGTTGAAACAATCGACCACTTACAGACCCTGTAAACTTACAACTATCGCTAACCTAATTGTTCTAACCCTAAGCTCAAAATCCTGCCTCAAATCTATCCCCGAGTTGAGAATTTCTCGAACTACGCCTTATAGTTCGATCCTAGTAAAAATAAGAGTTTTATAAAATAAAAAAATCACAATTAAAAAGGAAAGACTAATAAATATAAAATAGCCCAAACTAAATTATTCTTAATAATAGCACGACCCAATATTCTCAAACAAATTGCACGGCCCAAATGAATTAGTAGGGTGAAAATGGTTCCGCCCGTATCCTTTAGCTTCGAAGCTGATGTTTTGTTTCCTCTTTCAAGCCGATTAGGGTTTCCATTTAAACCGCCATTTTCAATCAATGGATGGAATTTTGGCTCATCTCTCTTTCAATCGATAGATTTTTTCTTGTAATGATTTCTCCCTTGATTGCTTCAATTGTCAAGTGATGTTTTACTGTTTTGATGGCTTTGGGGTCGAGTATTCTTTGATCTGAACTTTGGTATGAGTTTTTTGATTTGAGTTATTTTTTCAATATTGAACTCGACGCTTTAGTTTTGCCGATGATGATTGGTATTTATAGGGGTCAATTTCATACAATTCTGTATACTTTGTATATATCATTTTTGAATATCGGGTTTGTAACGACCCGCTTTTTTGATCCTCGGAAGTCGACACTAATACATCCACGATATTCCAATAATGGCAAGGTAAGGGACTACCTTCCGTACAGTAATCTCTAGATAAAATGTACTGAGGGCTACAGATGCATCTGCCTCTCTACCAACACGGGACTGGCCTACCCCTTACGGGATAGTACCGAACATGTCATCACCCCGATTGTTTTTCAACCTTAATCGATAGCGCTCATCCATAACTAAATCCATGATATAATGATCTGGAAAGGTGATGGCACACCCTAATGAGAGCGACCCACATAGCCCTGTTGCATCTACCTTATTTTAGCCATTTCCAGGTTATGAGGGTTGAGGCTATGATTACTTTTTATATAGAAATTCAACTTGGAATGCTAACACTTCCCTCTAGGAAGAAATGCAATGCCAACATTCATCCATGCAAGTTTGTTCTGGGTTTGAACAAAACCCAAGGAACTATCTCTACTACATCATTTTGGAATCACCCTCAGAATTAGTAGCAAGTAGCCCCTACACTTTAAGAACTCCACCTTCGGTTATCTTTAAGATGTCTTCCATTCGAACGCTTATGTTAGTTTAAAGTGGTTTTCAGATAATATATCCAATTCCGGTATCTCCGAACCCGCAATGATAGTTTAAAACTGGCCAAGTTTTGATAGTCAGTTATTTAAGTATCAAATAAATAAACAAACATCAATCAAATCGAGGATTTATTTCCATAAGGAAACCGACATTGGTTAAGCATATAAGCAGCCACAAACCTTTTCAATAAATCCATTCATGAATTAAAATCGATTTGTAAATACCTGTATCAAAATACTTTTACAAAGATATATTCACAAACCCTTCATACTCCTTTTTATACTTGAAAAAATATCCATATACCTACCTCAAAATATAAATATATTTACAAAAATACTACACTTTCACTACTTAGGAAATGTATTTATAGAACTCTAAAATCATTTATAAAACTCCTTTTATAAATTCTAAAACCATTTATAAAACTCTTTTATAAATCTCCAAAATAATTAAATAAACTCTTTTTATTAACTTCTAAAACCATTGATATAATTCTTTTTAATAAATTTCTAAAACTATTTATAAAACTCTTTTATAAATCCATAAAACTATTTATAAAACTTCTTTTCTAAATCTATAAACCCATTTATAAAACTTTATTCTTCTATAAAAGTTTTTATAAAGAATCTTTATAAAAATTACTTCATAAAAATCATTTCTAAAATCCCTTTATAAAATCCTTTATAAAGCCTTTATAAAAATCCTTTATAAATCCAAAACTCCATTTTCATTTATAACTCCTTTAAATGAATTTCATTTTATAAATCAATTTATTATTTATAAATACAATTAATTAGATAAATTAATTTACTTTAAACATCTTAAATAAATAATAAAGTAAATTTCCAACATCATTAATACATAATTTATTTAACTCCAAAACATTATCAATATAATAATTAATAACATCAAAACATTATAAATAAATAAATATTATTAACTTCAAAACATTATAAATATAGCAGTTAATAATTTCAAACATTATTAATAAAACAATAATAATTAATCTTTAAACATTATTAAAATAAACACTAATTAATTTCCAAAACATTATTAATAACTAAATATTATAAATCCCAAAACATTATTAATAACTAACTATTATAAATTCCAAAACATTATTAACAACTAACTATTATACCTTCCAAAACATTATTAAAAACCAACTGTTAATTATATTCTACAATTTTAATTATTTAAACAAATAACCTTTTTACAATATTAAAATATTGATAAACAACTTTAAAACAATATTTAATAGAAACAACAATCTTTAAACATTTTTAAACGGCAGTTAAACAACTTTAAATCATTATTTAATGATAGTTAAACAACCCTAAAACATTTCTAAATGATTTAGAAAAGACAAATCATATGGCTGGGATAAAATAGAGAAGGTCAAAATTTGCTTAAATAGAAATATTCCAGAAAACGCAAAGATTAGATTTGTAATCATTCTTCGAACCAAAAACCTATTTCAAACCAAAACGGCAAATTATAGTTACTAAATTGAGACCAATGGCCACCAAATCACTTAACTAATGTTATTATTGATTTTTACCACTACAAGGTTTAAGTTTGAATATATAACATTGTCATATCAATAGGCCAACAATCAGGTTTGATATTCAATAATTCATATAATAGGAATATTATTGAAAATAATACAACAATGGTGAGGACTCCTATTGGATCCCTCTATAAATTTCTTGTACATCAGATAAATTCCCTATAAATGATTTCATATATTAACTGCTTTCAAAAGCAACAATTCTTTAAAACCAAACGATCAACCAAATCAAACATCCAAGCATACAACAATAATATTTATCTAATATAAAACATTATTGGTTAACCAAAAGGTAAGTTTAACTCACCAAAATTTCAGTCATCGCTTTCGCGTTTGGGTACCGACTAAAATCGAACAATGTTTGATTTTAGCTTGAAATTCTACAAGCTCCAATTCCTACCAATCCAATTCCACGATGTAGACAACGTTTATATGAATCCAACGCAAAAGATCGCGTCCAAATCCGACCTTATACGAGAGAATTACGAACATAAAAACATTTTGAATTTTAATTTAATTTATAAAATGTTAATTAAATAGTTAACCATGTTATTTACCTTGCTAATTGCGCTTAAGCCCGCTAATTGCTCCTCATTCAAACCCAGAACTGCATTCGAACCCATTACTACCCCGCTCTTAAGCACGCCGCCACCGATCCTACCCATTGGCCATTACCGCATGCCGCCTGCCTGAAGCCCCGACCACGACACACTCTCCAGCTTCGACCTCCTCCCCATCAACGCCGCCAATGTCAAGCATGAACCCGGAAAACTGCCGCAACTCCAATCGTCGACTTCCGCCGCTAGCGACCACCGTAGGCTACCAAACTCTGGCCATGCATAGCCCCCATCATCCTCTATAAGTTTTCTTCAAAACCCCTCACCTAAAGATCAACGACGACACCGCAAAACCCGATCAAAATCGTGACATTCAACTCAAGATCCACGATGCCTCGAGCCACCGTGCAACGATCCAACCATTCAAAACACTCATCTCACCAAGATTATCAACTTCCATGTTGGGACCTTCTCCTGAAAACGCCTCTAGCAGCACCGATCAATGGTGATCGTTGGATATGAGGGTATTGTTTCGATTGGTTTGAGCAGAATGAAAAGAGACGGCGAAGGTGTAACGTTATATAGATTTTAACCGTTTACTGTTCATCTTAAAATTACGGACCCCAAACGAGACATGCTCACTAGTGCTTCTAGCTAAATACTCATATTCCAAACTCGATGGAACTATTATCGGGATCTAATTCTATCATATATAGAAGTTAGCTTTTAAAATCAAATTATAATATTTTTAATTCTCTAAAATTAATCGCTACGTGTTTCGGGCTCACACTACCACACAGTACGTCCGATCGCCATGAATTTCTTCAGCGCATAACAGTTCATTATTTCGGATCAAATGACATTAGTTTCATTAAAATCCGAGACAGTGTCTCTAAATGATAATTTCACACGTTAATTAAAACGATTTATTTTAAAAAAAATTAAATCATTTTTAATTCTAAATTAAAAGTTTGCTATTATCATTCTTATTTAAATAGAATTTAAATAAGCTTTCAAAATCAATTTATTCAAATTAAATTCAAGATTCAATTATTTAAACAATTCTGATATTTAAATCACTATTCCCTATATTTGAATTTTAAGTTATTTGACTTATAAAACTAATATTTCAATATCTAAAATTATTTAAATATTTCAAAATCAAATGAAAAAAATTTCGGGTCATTACATTCTCCCCCCTTAAAAGAATTTCTACCCTGAAATTCCTAAAGTAAGAAAAATGCCTCCAAACCCATTAACTTTTCAAAATCAACTAGTTGAAACTTGTTATTAAATTATATAAGTCATATATTTATGAAAAATTTCGGCAACGTTTCCTTTGCGCGGCTCGATCGGAAAACTACAAATTGCCAATATGGGCCCTAACCAACAAAAGAAAATAAAAGCCAAGTGCCCTTCCATATACAGGGTATGAAATCATCAAACCAAACAAAAAATAAACATGTACCTATTAGCCGGCCAACTAAACTTTACTTATAAAACTTAAAGCAACAACCTAGCCTTTACTCTCATGTGCCTGAATCTCACTTACATAACACAAACGAGAGTTAAACATGAAAACGAAACAATACTACACCTCAATCATCATATACATGAATCTAAGCACGCTAAACCATAAATAACAATCATCTCAACCAATCATACCATAAAAAATCATGAAACTTGCATTTTTACTGACAAAAGCATACCATTACATTTAAGCTTGTGCGATGTGCATATGCCATTCGTATGCAATATCAAATTCGATCACTTGCTCGATCACACAATTTCACTTTTGAACTAGTATCGCTAACTCGACTTCCTTAGTGCGGACTTCGATCAGCTTCCTTGAGTAGAAACATCCGTTCTCCTTACATAGCAAGATACTATGATAGAAAACTTCAAAATCAAATCAAAAATCTGTATCGAGTGTCCACCGTCAAGAATCAAGTGAAAAATCCTTTTTCGGACCAAATTTCCTCGAAATAGTGTACTCGAAACTGGATCAAAATCAGTTATGTGAATAAAATGATCTACGTAAAATTTACGTATTTATTCCATTGGTTCCTAAATTATACTAATTTCTTTTTATTCGCGTTCAATTTTAAATTACACTTAATTTTCCAATAGAATTTCCTTTAATACTAAAATTCATTTACAAACCATTTCATAAATCATTTTATTTAACTTTATTTAAGTTAAATTTCATCTCATATCTCAATTTCAAATTTACACCACTTAACTGTACCGATTATTTTTAATTCACATTTATCATTACTTTTTATATTCCCTTTAATACTAAAATTATTTATGAACTATATTTCATTAAACCTTACTTAAGTTTATAAACATTTTTAAAACACAACTTAAGTTTTATCAACACTTTTAAATTTAAGTTCATATCCTTAATTAATACTAGAATTCATTTTCTGAGACATTTCATAACATATTACTTTTATTTACATTCATGTTAAATCCTAATTTATAAACCCAATAGTATTTCATTTAATACTAATATTACTTATGAATCATTCCATACAATCATTTTCTTAAGTTTATTAACATCTTATATAACATAACTTATGTTATCAACCATTTTAAAACTTAAGTTTATACACATTTCAAACAGCCACAACTTCATTTTAAAGCTCTTTCGCACTTAAGTTTATTATAAACATTTTATAAAGTATACTTATGTTCATAATCCACTTTAAAACTTAAGTTTATATTTGTATAACACTCTGCCTCAAACTAAGAGTATATATATACAAATTTCAGATTTGTTTTTACTTAACCTAAATGTCCAACAAATTAAATTTTGTTTTAACTTATTATGTTCTCAAATTTATAAGTTATAAAAACTTATTCTCTTATGTTTTCACAAAACCCTTAGCATAATTTTTTCCAATTTAACTCGGAAGTTGCGACTATCCCAAATCGTCGAAAATTCCTTTTTATTTCAATAAATGAAAATTACCAAACAATATCCCCAGATGAGATACACAAACCGAACTTCCTAATGGATATGATACATGAATCTACAATATCACTTAATAGAAAATTTTAGAATTTAAACACCCATTTTGATTTCAAATTATCTGAAATAATATGCATATCTCCTTTACATATCAAATCCTCCTTTGGAAATTTTAAACAAATTTGTTTTACTCAAAACAACTTAATAACCAATTTCTATTACTATGGTAGCAATCTCTCACTAGAAACTCGAAAATGAATGCCGATGATGCTGTAGTCATCGCCAATATTATTTTCTAGTGACCGAAGTGAGTTCAGTGCTTTCTATCTTTATCAAAAACCCTTTAAATATTTTCCTATTCGAAATATACTTCCAAATGATACTATCATTATTTCTCATACCACTTTGAAAAACAATTTCAAATCTCCGGAATTTAAGTACTTAAATTCTCAGTTCAAATCCTTTTTATTTATAAATCACCTTTTGTTATCCCGCCTTTTGGCAAGGCCGAGATACCAAGGGATTAACTGAAGAAAATATGGATTATGCATCCTCGAGATCGAGTAACCGCTGGATATCCCTAGATATCGATGAATTTTACCCAAGACCGGATTGAGCCATAATTGATAAGACACGACAAGCAAAGTCATAGAAACCAACATTCCAAGTTTCGAGTCAATCCGAGTTCGTACACTCAAGATATCATCGACGCAAGTGTAGGACATAGCCTTGGTTCGAATCCATCATGTTCGACTCCCCCAGGTTCGACTCCATCTACCTCGTATCCATAGAGCTGCAGGTTCATGTTATCCAACTCCATCGAAATGAATTCCTTCGAAATCACAAAGGCCAATCACTTCGAATCCATCCTGTGTCGTTGGTTCGAACCCATCCTAAAAAGGTAGCTTCGTATCGATCGACTATTGTTTTCCAATGATCGATACGAACGAGCATACTGAATCCATCCTACGCCTGGCATTCGAATCCATCCGGTTTGGACGACTTCGAATTGATCAACAGATATAGGCCATGATCGATTCGAATGCACCTTGCCTCGAATCCATCCCCTCAAATCCACCAAGTTGAAGCAGCGGAAAACGTGGAGTCGACCCAGTCGATTCGGAGGAAAAGGCGGGTTGACCCTGGAAATGCGCACCACGTCATCGCTTGGACACACGATGGCATCGATTCGACATAATCGATTCGAAGGAGATCGATTCGAAGGAAATATTTCAGCCACAAACACAACCTTGAATCGATCATAACTCGAGTTCTACAAGTCCAAATTTCATGAAATTTTCACAGAAGCTTAAGCACATGATGAAGAATGTTCACACCAAATTTCAGCTCGATTGGATGATTTCTTGATCGATTCGAACCAAGGGTCGAATCGATCCCAAAGTGGGCCCGGATCTTCAGATTTCGGCCATGTGGTCCCCCTGACGTACCAGAACTGGTCTCCCCTCATTTTAGGCGAAATATCAGCCTCCTACACCTATAAATAGAGCCCCTAGTCATTCAGAAAAGGGGTCGGAGAATTCTAAGTACTGAAGAGCGCCTAGATTCTGCCAGATCTACTCCGGAACACCGCCGCTGCTTTAGATTGAGACTTAGCATATAAATTCAGTTGTATTACATTATAAACTACTGTAATCTTCAAGTATCGAGCAATAAAATCATCAAACTTCATAGTGGATGTAGGCAAAACGCCGAACCACTCTAAATCGCTTGTCTTTGCAATTTACTTTCTGTTATTTGGAGTTTTTGTTAGATAATCCACAGTTTTAATTCTCATTCTTCACTTTTATCTCTTCAAAAACTTCCGAAGAGTGTTGTGCCCATTTTTGGTACAAACACTTTGGTGCTTTCACTGAGAAAAAACCAGCTTTTTTCTCCGGCTCCTTGGATCTACCATCGATACCGGATTGCACAAATCCAAGAGGAAGATCCAGATCTCTAATTCATCATCCTTCCATTCTATTCAGATTTGCATAAAGTCTAGGAAAAGGATTCATCATTCAAAATGGTTAGCACAAGAACCACTTCTACGGCTGCTGGACAAGAAGGTAGGGATGGACAGAATCCTGCTCAACAGCAGCCATCCAACCAAGACAACGTCGCTCATTCAGAACCGTCTGGACCAGTCACCAGACAAGAATTCCATATGTTGCTTCAAGAGCTTACTCAAAGTCGGCAACAATTGGCCGAACGGTTGCGTGCTAATGTTGAATTAACAAACCAACTGAATCGCCAGGGCCGTAGGAGGTCCAGAAGGGATGATGTTTCCCGCTCATCCACTGAAAGCTCTGCCTCATCTGACTATCATCATAGATCTATCCGTCCCCGATTGGACGGAAGTCATGCTCAAGCTGCTGGATATCAACCCGCCCTGACTGTCGGACAGTTGAGGGCAGGACCGTCAACCAGCTTCCAGGCTGGGCCATCAGCACGAGGTGGTCGTACTCCACAATATACTACGGACAATCATATCACAGCTGCCACAGTAGAAACAAGGGTTGATACCCGACGTCTTCCAGATTCAGGTAATCAACAGCAGGAACGTACTTCTGAACCATACGTCCCCGAAGATGCTGAGCCAAGGAGGCGAAACTTGGACCGTCGACAGCGCCCGGTCCAAACTCGCACTGTGGAACCCGACCACACCTTAGCTCAGCATGCTCAAAATGTAGCAATGCCAGACATCTCGACTATGATACGTCAGATGATCCGCGAAAGCCAAGGTCTTACCAATGATGATTGGGGGATTTCTCGAAGTCATACTCCTTTCACGGACGAGATACTATACGCTGAACCTCCTCGGCGATTCAGAATGCTAACTCTCCCTATGTACGAAGGAAATTCTGATCCCAATCAGCACATATTGAAATATGAATGGTCAATGAGCGCCGCAAGGGTCGACGATGCCGTGAAATGTCGAAGTTTCCCCATCTCACTGGGAGGAATTGCAACAATGTGGTTTACAAGATTACCTCCAAGATCTATCTCCTCATTTGACCAATTGGCTAAGAAATTTGTTGAACAATTTCGCATGCATGTCGCTAGACCCAAAGATGTTAACACCCTGTCCAGTGTTACCCAAGCTCGTGGGGAAACACTAAGGCGTTACTTGGAGAGATTCCATGCGGCATGTGTGGAGATTAGTAATCCCAACGACAACTCAATTTTAATGGCATTGACAAAGGGAATTGATCCCGATTCCGAATTTGGCAACTGGTTAGCCGGAAAACCACCCGCATCGTTGGACCGTTTCTACTCCAAAGCCGCTCAATTCTTACGGCAAGAGGACGCGAAACAGTCTAGGAAGTAGGACGATGCGAAGCCCGGAAGTGAGGGAATACAAAGCAATGTAGCAGTTAAACAGTCCGGTGACAATTCCGGAAAAGTTCAGTTAAACATACAGAACAAACAAACTCAGCCAAGAGGTAGCAATGGTCAAAATAAGAAGAGAGATCCGAATCTAGGCCCACGGCGTAGGGCTCCGATGTTCGAAAGTTATACACCATTAAATACGTCGCTGGAAAATGTGTACCTACAAACTTGCAACACCGAACAGTATAAGAAACCCACTCCGAAGCAGTCATCGGAGAGGCAGATTCAGACAGGAAAGTTTTGTAGATTTCACGAGAGTTATGGCCACAATACAAATGACTGTCGACATTTGCAGGACCTCATAGAAAAGCTGATCAGGGAGAGGAAGTTAGATCAATTCGTGCGGGCACCACAGTCCGGCGGTGCGGGCCCGTCAAATCCAAACCGTACACAGGATCAAGAAAGACAAGAGGAACCCGCTCGTACAGGCGGGAGACTAGTTATCAATACCATAAGTGGTGGTCCTCATCCAGCGGACAGAAGTTGGAGGGAAATGGAGTCGTATGCTAGCTCTATCAGGCATGCGAGCTTCGAATGCTGCAGTAATTGTGAGGATGGAACCCCGGCTAAGCAACAAAAAACGATGTCTGACGATATCATATTTAGAAGCAGAGATGCTAGCAAAATCGAAGCTCCGACAATTGACCCACTGGTCATATCTGCCCAGGTTGGTCCTGCTTGGATGAAGAGGATCCTGGTTGACAGTGGGAGTTCTGTAAACATTCTATTCAAACGAGCTTATGATTTAATGAAGATGGAAGCAAAAGACTTGAAACCCTGCCAATCTCGAGTTCACGGCTTCAATGGGAGTGCAACAATACCCACTGGGATAGTGGAACTACCAGTGGAACTGGGGATTGGAGAACGCAAGAGAGTCCGACTGCTGCAATTTGTTGTTCTTGACATCGCTTCACCGTATAATGCATTCCTGGGTCGACCAGCCCTTGCTGAATTCAGGGCAGCCATTGCCCCGTGGTGTTTGACTTTAAAATTCCCAACTGACCATGGTATAGGAATCGTTCAAGGAGATCAGGCAGCAGGAAGAGTCTGTTACGTTGCTGAGTTACGTGAAGCACAAAAGAAGGAGAAAGGAAAGGGCGTAGAGGAATCTCTCTGCGTCCGTTTTGCTGATAATTGACAACTAGCGCCTGGGTCCCGGCCCGGGCGCCACTACCAATTCCTTAAAGATCTTGACCCTAGAGATAACAAAGATAAAGAGGAAGTTAAAGAGAATCAAGCGTCTCCAGCCGAACTGACTGTGGATGTCTCGGTCAGTGAGGATGACGACTCAAAAGTACTAAAAGTTGGGTCTCAACTGGGAAAACAGGTACAACAGGAATTGGTTGAATTTCTCCAAGCGAATCTCGATGTCTTCGCTTGGACGCACTCTGACATGTGCGGAATCTCACCGAACATTACAAGTCACTCCTTGAATATTGATCCGCGACATGTTTCGGTCAAGCAAAAAAGGCGTGGTATGGATCCAGAGAGATCTGCCGCCCTTAAAGAAGAGATTGACAAGTTGCAATCAAATGGTTTCATCCGAGATGCTCTATACCCGGAGTGGGTGTCAAATCCGATAATGGTTCGAAAACCAAATGGGAAATGGAGAACTTGTGTCGACTACTCCGACTTAAACAAAGCTTGTCCAAAAGATAGTTTTCCACTTCCTCGAATTGACCAACTCGTAGACTCAACCGCAGGCCATGAATTGTTATCCTTTATGGATGCTTATTCCGGTTATAATCAAATACCTATGCACCTACCCGATCAAGAACATACCAGTTTCGTAACTGATCTGGGACTCTACTGTTACAGAGTCATGCCTTTTGGTTTAAAGAATGCCGGAGCAACTTACCAACG
This sequence comes from Allium fistulosum, assembly GCA_030737815.1. Lineage (NCBI taxonomy): Eukaryota > Viridiplantae > Streptophyta > Magnoliopsida > Asparagales > Amaryllidaceae > Allium > Allium fistulosum. The sequence continues at coordinate 1,536,110,703 of CM060902.1, forward strand.
CTTGGTTAATCGAATGTTCGCTGACCAGATCGAGAAGACCATGGAAGTTTATATGGATGACATGTTAGTAAAGTCCCGATTTTCCACAGATCACGTCATGGATTTAGATTCAATGTTCCGCATCCTACGTGAATATGGAATGAAGCTTAACCCATTGAAGTGCCACTTTGGCGTTGCATCCGGAAAGTTCCTCGGTTTCATCGTCAACGCTCGTGGGATAGAAGCAAATCCCGAAAAGATCTGGGCAATAAGGAATTTGAAAACTCCAAGGACCATAAAGCAAGTCCAGAGTCTCAACGGGAAGGTAGCAGCGCTAAGCAGGTTCATTTCAAAATCTATTGATAAATGCATTCCTTTCTTTGATCTAATCCGGAAGGGAAAACGAAACTTTGAATGGACCATGGAATGTGAAGGCGCATTCCGATCGCTGGTTCAGCATCTCTCTACACCACCGATCTTGTCAAAACCGATTGATCATGAACAATTATACCTTTATCTAGCAGTATCAGAGCATGCGATCAGTGCTGCTCTGGTCCGAGAAGAAGATCGAGTGCAGAAACCGGTCTATTATGTTAGTAAACGATTGACCGGAGCTGAAAGAAATTACCCCAGGTTGGAGAAACTGGCTTATTGCCTGGTCATTGCCTCAAGAAAGCTTCGTCCTTATTTCCAAGCTCATCCGCTTACTGTGTATACCGATCAGCCGTTACGACAGGTCCTCACGCGGCCTGAGACGTCTGGAAGGTTACTCAAGTGGAATATCAAACTGAGTCAATTTGACATTACTTATGCTCCGCGGAAAGCCATTCAAGGGCAAGTCCTAGCTGACTTCATAGCTGAATTTACTGTTCCAGACGACTTACCCGAAACCAGCGAATCTCCTGAATATGTCTGGAAACTTTATACAGATGGTGCATCAAACGATCGATGTTCAGGCGCTGGTGTTGTACTAGAAACCCCCAAAGGTCGATCCATATGCTATGCTTTGAAGTTTGATTTTCACGCAACCAACAACGAAGTCGAATATGAAGCTCTATTGACTGGGTTAAAGCTTGCCAGAGATCTGAGAATTATCGCTATAGAAATTTATTGTGATTCACAGTTGGTTGTGTGCCAGGTACGGGGAGAATATCAAGCAAGAGATCGAAGATTGGCTGCTTATCTAGCCCGAGTTCAGGAAGCACTGGATCAGTTTGATTATTATGCCATTTACTATATACCACGAGATCGCAATCAAAAGGTCGATTCATTGGCAAAGTTGGCCAGCACAGGTGAGGCACAGCAAATGGGGCTCGTCCCCGTCGAAACTTTGTCCTCCCCAAGCATTGATCAAATAAAAACGAGCGATGTGATTGAAACCTCTCTCTGTAGAGAATCATGGATGACTCCATATCAAAGTTACATTGAGAATGGGATATTGCCTGAGCACCGGAATGAGAAAAGGAAAATTCTACGAAAAGCTTCACGATTCATCATACAGGATGGGATCATGTATAGAAAAGGTTATTATATTCCACTCCTCCGGTGTATCGCTCACGACGAAGTCAAACGAGTATTACAAGACGTACACGAAGGAGAATGTGGCGATCACACCGGTGGACAAGCGCTTGTTAAGAAAATACTCCGATATGGATATTACTAGCCGACCGTGAACCGAGATGCAGCCAACTATGCTAGAAAGTGCGACAAGTGCCAAAAACACGCTCGAATTCCAAGGGCCCCACCTACCGAGATAACTCAAATGGTCAGTCCCTGGCCGTTCGCTATGTGGGGTATCGACATCATCGGCGCTTTACCTCTGGCAAGAGGTGGTGCGAAGTACGCCATCGTCGCAGTTGACTACTTCACGAAATGGGCCGAGGCCGAAGCTCTCGCAATGATTACGTCGAAGAAAGTAATAAATTTTGTGGTCCGCAATATCATTTGTCGATTTGGACTCCCGCATACCATCATCACCGATAATGGGACCCAATTCGAAAGTTCGGAGTTCAAAAATTTCTGTCAACGGTTTCATATTCATAAAAAGTTCTCTGCAGTCGCACATCCACAAGCAAACGGTCAGGTCGAAGCTGTTAACAAAGTTATCAAATCCATCTTAAAGAAACGGCTGAAAAAGGCTGGAGGCAAATGGGTTGATGAACTCCCTATGGCATTAAGGGCTTATCGAACAACTCACAAGACCGCAACTGGACACACCCCATTTTCCTTATCTTATGGCTCGGAGGCCGTTATTCCAGTCGAGACAGAAATATTTTCTCACCGCGTAACTTATTACGATCCAAAAACAAATGCAATATTACTCGCCGAATCTTTGGATCTGTTAGACGAGAAACAGGAAGAAGCTGATTTGAGAGCGGCCGCATACCGAAGTCGGGTCGCCTGGTTATATAACGCCAAAGTCGACCCCGAACCTTTGAACTCGGTGATCTTGTCCTCAAGAGAATCTACCCGGTCCCTTCACACATGAAGCCAAATTGGGAAGGACCGTACGTGATTACACAAAGACTTGGAGATGGCACATTCAAACTATCAACCGTGGACGGTCTAGTTTTACCAAGGGCCTGGAACAGCGAGAGTCTCCATCACTACTACATATGACAGGCTTTATTTATTTCATTATGTTTTTTATTCAGCAGTTTACTTTTGCATTTCGAAATTAGAATTTGTAATAAGGCAACTGACTTGCCATATTTTCTTATTTCAGCAATAAAATGCCATCTCTTCGAGCCAGAGCTGTGATTCATTAAATACAATGTACAACATCACGATGCACGAAGAGCTAAATTCCATCACATAGTGGGATTTATTCAAGTAGGGAGTGGCTATGAAGCAATCAACCACTCACTAAATGAAACCCGAGCTCGGGGGCAAGCCATCACATCAGGCCAGGAACGGGTTGATACACGACAACCCTTCATTTAACTCCGTACTCCCAGAGCGCGAGGCGGAGTATAAACATTTTCCTAACTCCGTACTCCCAGAGCGCGAGGCGGAGTATAAACATTTTCCTAACTCCGTACTCCCATAGCGCGAGGCGGAGTATAAACATTTTCCTAACTCCGTACTCCCAGAGCGCGAGGCGGAGTATAAACATTCTCCTAACTCCGTACTCCCAGAGCGCGAGGCGGAGTATAAACATTTACAAAATCCCAGAGTACTCCGAGAGCGCGAGCTGGGTACAAACTCTTAACTTAACTCCGCACTCCCAGAGTGCGAGGCGGAGTATAAACATTTACAAAATCCCAGAATACTCCGAGAGCGCGAGCTGGGTACAAACTTTTTACTTAACTCCGTACTCCCAGAGTGCGAGGCGGAGTATAAACATTTTCCTAAATCCCATAGTACTCCGAGAGCGCGAGCTGGGTACAAACTTTTACTTAACTCTGTACTCCCAGAGTGCGAGGCGGAGTATAAACATTTTCCTAAAACCCCATAGTACTCCGAGAGCGCGAGCTGGGTATAAATATCAACAAACTCCAGACTCCGAGAGCGCGAGCTGGAGTATAAACACTACTCAGCTCCGTACTCCCAGAGTGCGAAGCGGAGTATAAACATACGTCAACTCCACACTTAATCCCCAATACTGGGGGCAGAACCATAACACATAACAAGTTGAAGACAAAAGGGAATACATTCTCATTTCCACTATCAACAAAAAGAATCTGATTACAAAGTGGTTCAAAAAATTGCTACTAGTGGGAGCCGAATCAACATCTATACACGGCTACAGAAAAGTCAACAAAATGTTACCCCATGCAACGGGAAATTAAAGAAAGAGTTCAATCTTTCTTCTTCCTTATTTTCTTCTTCGGGGTAGCTCCGCTAGATCCGCTACCTGATTTTCCCCTCGACCGCTTACTCTTTTTAGGCTTGTCCTCCGGCAGCGACATAATATCAACGTCTTCCTCAGAGCTTGAGGCGACGGAAATTCTTCTCGGAAGACGAGTTGAAGGCATGGGAGCAGTAATAGGGAGTGGGGCAGGAGCAGCTTCAATAACTACAGTACCGCCCGGTGAGATCACCAGTAATGGGGCAGGCCCTGACGGATTCATACCAGCAGTCCCTGCTGCCATGTCGGCGTCAATCTCAGCAAGAACTTCGTCCTCGCGGGATGCTTGGGCCACATCGGATGTACCAGTAGCTGGCATAGACGAACTAACGGCCAGAGCAGCCCCACTCATTGCATCGGACGGATTAACTGAGGGATTGATGGGTTCATTAAGAAGCTCCTCAATCATTTGAGCGCTAAAAGAAAACATGTTTGCATCTCCCTCTTTGCCAACTAAGGTAGAAGTCGTGATGGCTTCAGTAAAAACAACCCCTTACGTTTGATATGGAACTGATAGTGCAAGAGGCGCAGAAACAATGACTTCAGTCACTGAAATGCGACAAAACGAAGATTGTTAGTCACGTGTGTTGCTTAAAGTTCTTCAAACTAGAATGCGGGAAGCGTTCAAATACCTTCCTTAGTCTGGACCGGAACGAGAGCAGAATCATCGGCGGAAGATAATAGCGGTTGGTCAGGATTATATGCAGGAACAGACTGGGGATCTACCGCACCAGTGGTTTCGGGAAATGTTGGAATTACAGCTTCAACACTTGCCTCGTGATGCGCGATCCCCGAGCCTTCGCCTGTCTCTAGAGATTGAACACCAAGCTTTTCTTTCGCCATAGAAATCACCGCCTCATGAAGGACCTTCCTCTCATCCTCGGTGAGCAAACGCATCTCCAACTCAAAGTCATCAAGTGTTTCATCTGGATGCGCTGCTCTCTTCTCATCCACCAGCCGGGTCCAGGCGTTGTACAGGATCATGGAGTCATCTCCCAGCCACGCTAAATTTCTGTGCTCCAGAACATTAGCGTTGTACGTGACCAAGAGATCATCAAACTCAGCATCAAGCCTGGACCTCTCCTCCAAAATCTTTTCTTGGATTTCTGCTTCCGCAGACTTAGTCTTGACCGCCGCCGCAGCAAGCTCGGCCCTGAGAGATACTGCTTGGTCGCAAGTCTCTTGTGCAGTGGCGTTTGCGTCATCCTTCTCCTTCTCCATTTCGGCAAATTTGGCCTTGAGTTCGTTCAGCTCTTTAATGGCTGAGTCTCGCTCAGCCGCAATGGTGGTGTTGCAGTGGCCCATCTCTTCTACCGTGGCGCAGTGTTCCTGTTGCATCCTCGCCAGTTTGGCCACGGCATCCTCATGTTTCTGAAGTGCTTCAAGCTCTGACTTCCGGAGAGTCTACATTTCGGATTGAAGAACCTGAATAATACGTTTCTGTTTAACAATGTCAGCATCACGTTCCTCAATGATCCTCGCCCGGTCAAAAGCTACCTTCGATGCTTTTACTGCCGCTTTGTACCATTCCTTATACTGAGCATAGAAGTCACGGATATAATTATGAGCAATGTTCTCAGCATTCGGAGGAATTCTTTTAAGATTAGGAGGGAAGACATAAGCATCCATACAAATTTCAGGAAAATCTCTTTTCATTTGCGCAAGTTTGATGGCTCCCTCACTTGTCAGCTCAGCCGGAGCTTGTTCTATTATAGTGGCTGTTGTCGGTTCCATTCTTGGCTGCTGAGTATCAGGCCGAGAAGATTGAGAAGGTGGCTGTTGCTGTTGGGAAGGCCCGGGAAGATCAACTGGGGCCCTAGGAGGCGGAGGAGAGCGAGATCGGGGTCGGTACTGGTATCCCCAGTCTCTGTCAGAGTAATCATGGCCAGAACGGCCATGCGAGTAATCTCTATCTCTATCATAACGTTCTTGACTTGAATAGCCTCGCACATGATCCCTATCTGCCTCTCTCCTACGGGAATCATAAAATGGAGAAGATTGGCGCACGTTCCGGAGCCTATCCAAAGTGGAGCCTCTGCCTGACATTTCACCTGCGATAAAGAAGAATTACGGGTTAGGATCCGATAAAGCAATGTTTACTATGCAAAAGTCATGAAGTGCTGTGGAAGTGTGTGTAAATGTGTAAACCTCCAAACCAACCGGAAGTGTTGACCGCACTTAAAGGAAAGGGCTCGTTCATATTTAGAACATCTTGAAATTCCTCCAACCCAGGATTATGAGAAATCGATATATAATCTGGGATAGGAATATCGTCAAGCCCTTTGAAAGAATCTCTCGAATGAGAAGGGGCGGCCTCAGAAATCATGACTCCGGAAGCGGGAGGAAACACATCTACAGATTTCCCCCCCTTAGACTTAGTTTTTTGGAAACGGCGGCCTTGCCTTTCCGTTTTTCTCCCGATTCTTCAAAGTTTCCCGAGAGATCAGCCATCGGCTCCGAATCTGTATGGGTTCTATCTTCGTCACTCGCTTCGGTTATGGTGATTCCGAGCGGTTTCTTCGCCGTTTTCTTCTTGGTTTTCTTCTTGTTCTCCTTCTTGGAGGCAGGCTTTGCCAACCCTTCGATAGCTATACTTTGATTGATTTCGATCAGACCAAGAGTCCTTAAGTTATAGTCATCCATCACCGAGTCGATATGTCTTAGCTCACTCGGAACTTCTTGAAGACTTCGGACTATACCCCTGAAGTGCCCTCTGTCGGGTCTGGAGATAATGGCTGTGAAAGAAATAAGATGTCAATACTAACGCCAAAAAGTTATCGGTCAAGAGAACAGGTTACGGCGCTTACGTCTAGACAACCATCGCCTAGCAAAACCCGGAGGGCATCGAACATAGAACTATTCGTTCTTGAAATAACTCAGTCGGGTCCAGGCTCCGACAACAACTTGGCAATTCCTAACTGCCTCCAGAAATGTAAAAGACGGACTATCACCCCTACTCTTGAAGTTAAATATATGTCTAATCTCAGTTGGCCTTGGCGGGCGAAAGAGACAGTCCATAAATATGACAAAGGCACTATTCAGCAACGCGTGCCCATTGGGATGAAGTTGTGAAGGAGCGATTCCTAAATATGATAGCATCCCTCTGATATATTGATTGAAAGGAGGGAGAGTTCTGGCCGCGCAAGTATGGCGATAGAAAGCTGTATATCCATCAGGCGGATTGTGCGGTCTATCATCGGCATTAGGTAATAACACATCATCCAGAGATATGTTATGCTTTAAGCATATTCGTCCCAATAAGGATTCGGAGACGTTAGATTGAACCGAATCAACAGGGTCCTCAATAAATATAGCCTCTGGCAATTCATCTGGAGCTGGATCGATTACATCGGCAAAAATATCGGGAATCTCAAGCACCGGAGGAGTCGAGCTCTGTACCTCTTGTTGTTGGGAGCTCGAAGATTCCATAATTAACTAACTCATCATAAAGAAACGTTAAGTACATACAGAGCCCGTGCATTCCCCAGTGTGAAGTGTATGAATGTGTTGTGCAGTGCAAGTGTTGTGCATAACTTAAGCATATTCTACAGGTTAAAACGGGGTGTACGAACGACGAGACTCTGAAAATCAAGACTGGGAACGACCGTCATCGCTGACCGTCATACTATTGGTTATTGGTCATATTATTGGTTAAGTCATGGTTCCATCGACGAGCTTCAAAAGGAAGTCAAGTATAGTCCTATAGTCAGGTTCAATTATGCAAGGCCGAAGCTCGTCGGAGTCAAATATGCTAAAGTACATTAAGATCGTCAAAGTCCAACTTGAGATTAGTCGTAGTTCAGAAGTTAGAACAAGTCATAAAAGTTGGGTTCTCTAAACTGAAAGCGTTCGAATCCATCAAATCGAATCGATGTGCTTCGAATCCATATGGATCGACTCGATGTACTTCGGGATGGAGTAGCGCCTCGAATCCATAGGCGCTGAGTGACTTCGAATCGGTCGACCTTCGATACCTTCGAATCGATCAAGGTATAGTTACATCGAATCGATCGGCACGAGGCCCTTTCTTACTTTGCAAGAATCGATTCGAAGCTATGCATCAGAAAACGATTCGAATCACTCGTTCCTGGATCGATGCGAAGCAGAGAAAGACAACACTCTCAGTCGATGCGACTCAAATAATTTCGTTCCTTAGCCCCATCGAGTCGACCCAATCCATTCAGATCTCACCACTCAGAATTTTTGAAGACGAAGATAGGTCTAACATTTTCATCTCGAATCAATCCTTTAGTTACCTGATTCGATTGCGAGTGGAAGCGTGGACGAATTCGATCGATTCGTGGAAAGCCCGTTAGTTTTAGCTCTGGGAGATCGGTTCGAAGAAACGGCTGAAGCAATGGTAAAAGTAAAAAGTGAGAAATGAATAGGACCCCGGTATATATAGGGGGAAAATGACGATTCGCATCCCGATAAAAATAGACCGGCCATCCCAGGTTTACAGTCACTTCGATTCAAATGATGCTCTCGAATCGATCACTAAAGGGTTTCTATCGAATCGAGGGAAACAGTGACAATCACCAATCTAAGACCGTCCTTCGTATCCATCTATCCAATATACAATAGGTTCATCGATACGAAGTACAAAGCAAGAATGTCCCTAAAAAACGTTCGACTCCAACAACTCAGACAACCACATCGAATCCACACAGTATCGATTCGAAGCATTATCGATTCGAAGGAGTAACCGAACAGAGGCTGGATTGAAAGTCATATCGATTCGAAGCACGAGGTCCCTCAAACCCTCGATTCGAAGGCCATCGATTCGAAGAAGCATGGCTTCGAATCCATCAAAAACCATCGATCAAATGGACGAATCGTTTCAATATGAAAAATTGATCATCAACTCTTTATGGCGATTCAGGAGAGGATCGATACAAGGGGATGATCATAAGACAATCATAAAAGCAATGTTTTAACTCGAATCTCAAACCGGTCCGGGAAAGGACCGATGTAGAATTCGATAACAAACCGAACTAACAACGACTTGCGATCACGCAACGTTAACCGAAGTCAAGATAACACACGTATGCACATATCTCTGACTAATGTTCGATCTTTGTCATTTACAGGGATCAAATGTTCATCTCGTCTTGCCTCAAAACACTAACAGCCAGTCACAATTATACGACGGTCAATTACAGCGATACAGAATGCAACTTTCGGTAAAGCATGTCATAACTGTCCAATGAGAGACTGCAGCTTTTCAAAGCACGTCGTGTTTACACAAGACGTACTTTGGGGGGCAAATGTTATCCCGCCTTTTGGCAAGGCCGAGATACCAAGGGATTAACTGAAGAAAATATGGATTATGCATCCTCGAGATCGAGTAACCGCTGGATATCCCTAGATATCGATGAATTTTACCCAAGACCGGATTGAGCCATAATTGATAAGACACGACAAGCAAAGTCATAGAAACCAACATTCCAAGTTTCGAGTCAATCCGAGTTCGTACACGCAAGATATCATCGACGCAAGTGTAGGACATAGCCTTGGTTCGAATCCATCATGTTCGACTCCCTCAGGTTCGACTCCATCTACCTCGTATCCATAGAGCTGCAGGTCCGTGTTCTTCAACTCCATCGAAACGAATTCCTTCGAAATCACAAAGGCCAATCACTTCGAATCCATCCTGTGTCGTTGGTTCGAACCCATCCTAAAAAGGTAGCTTCGTATCGATCGACTATTGTTTTCCAATGATCGATACGAATGAGCATACTGAATCCATCCTAGGCCTGGCATTCGAATACATCCGGTTTGGACGACTTCGAATCGATCAACAGATATAGGCCATGATCGATTCGAACGCACCTTGCCTCGAATCCATCCCCTCAAATCCACCAAGTTGAAGCAGCGGAAAACGTGGAGTCGACCCAGTCGATTCGGAGGAAAAGGCGGGTTGACCCTGGAAATGCGCACCACGTCATCGCTTGGACACGCGATGCCATCGATTCGACATAATCGATTCGAAGGAAATATTTCAGCCACAAACACAACCTTGAATCGATCATAACTCGAGTTCTACAAGTCCAAATGTCATGAAATTTTCACAGAAGCTTAAGCACATGATGAAGAATGTTCACACCAAATTTCAGCTCGATTGGATGATTTCTTGATCGATTCGAACCAAGGGTCGAATCGATCCCAAAGTGGGCCCAGATCTCCAGATTTCGGCCATGTGGGCCCCCTGACGTACCAGAACTGGTCTCCCCTCATTTTAGGCGAAATATCAGCCTCCTACACCTATAAATAGAGCCCCTAGTCATTCAGAAAAGGGGTCGGAGAATTCTAAGTACTGAAGAGTGCCTAGATTCTGCCAGATCTACTCCGGAACACCGCCGCTGCTTTAGATTGAGACTTAGCATATAAATTCAGTTGTATTACATTATAAACTACTGTAATCTTCAAGTATCGAGCAATAAAATCATCAAAATTCATAGTGGACGTAGGCAAAACGCCGAACCACTCTAAATCGCTTGTCTTTGCAATTTACTTTCTGTTATTTGGAGTTTTTGTTAGATAATCCACAGTTTTAATTCTCATTCTTCACTTTTATCTCTTCAAAAACTTCCGAAGAGTGTTGTGCCCATTTTTGGTACAAACACCTTTATAAACCATATTTATATAATTTCATATTCTTATATAAAATCGTTTCCCAGTTGTTTATCTTTGTATAAATTATAACAAATAACTTTTATTATAAATAAAATTCAACTCAATATTATCATCGAACACCTTATATAGTCAAACTGTGGAACTGAATTCACAAGGTGTTCGTATGAATTTTAACCAACGATAAAGGCTCATAAACTATCCGAGTCCAACCAATCAACAATAAATGATAATAATCAAATATTATCATTCTTTAACAACCAAGCACACTATATATAACTATATTAATTTTTGAAAATTATTCCTTTTACATATAAAATATAATTAGGTAAAATTGTTTTATTTACCCAATTTCAAAGCAATACTATGTCAATTAGTCTTATTCAAGTATTAGAAACCCCCATCAATACAACTATTCCTTCTGTATCGGCCAGAATTCATAACCACTTAACCGATAAATCAACACAATATAAAACATTTTTATAGCACTAACAAACACACACACGCACGCGCGCACGCACACACACACACACATATAATACACTCAAACTCATCCTAGGGCCACACTTACCTTATCTCAAATGAGTCTTCCCTACCAAATCCTAAGTGTGTGCTCAACCTAAGCTCAGATACCACGTTGTAACGACCCGCCTTTTTGATCCTCGGAAGTAAAAACTAATACATCCATGGTATTCACGTGCTGAGCATCCAAGTGCCGGAAAGATAGATTGTTAGGGAAAATGAAAGAAAAGATAGAACAGATCTCGCATTGCGACGAGTAATATATAATATACATAAGATCTTTAATAAAGAAAACTGCAATATATATACATCAAATCAGAATACACTAATCACCAATCATCAGCCTGAACAGTTATAACAACCTGTTCTCGCAACTACTGGTAAATAAAACAACCAATGCAGTGGAAAATAAAATATACGTAAGTGTCTTAGAGGCATCTTGCTCGTCTCCTGAAGTTCCCAAGCATCCAAACTAAATTTGTAAATATGTCTGGTCTGACCAAAGCATTATAAGGAAAACAATGCCCGGATCAGTCTGGTAAACCAGCGTGAGAAATACACCTCAATTGGATTTTAATGTTATAAAAAACCTTCAAAATAAAGGTATCTTGTAAGACCATGCCGCATATAAACATGGACATGTTTTTACCTTACGATAACCAAAATATTTCATATGAAATCTTCTAACATTATAATAATGTCTGGAGTTTAAAATAAATATTGAATCATGGCTGAAATTGTTACAATATTAAATTCCAGCATAATAGGTATACAATCGAGTCCACACGGCGCTAATTGGAGAATGTATTCCAACAATGCAACGCAAGGGACTACCTTCCGTATAGTACATCTCTAGATAAAATGTACCAAGGACTACATATGCATCTGCCTCTCTACCAAAACAGGACCAACCTACCCCTTACTGGATAGTACCGAATATGTCATCACCATGGTTGCTTTCCAACCTTAATCGAGAGCTCTCATGCGCAACCAAATCCATAATATAATGATCTAAAAAGGTGATGACACACCCTAATGGGAGTGACCCACAAAGCCCTGCTGCATCTACTCTGTATTTTCCATTTCCAAGTTACGGGGCTTGAGGATACAATTACCTTTATATAGCAATTCCACTTGGAATGCTAACACAGCCCTCTAGGCAGAAATGTAATGCCAACATTCATCCATACAAGTTTGTTCCAGGTATGAACGAAACTGAAGGTACTACCTCTACTACATCCATTTTGGAGTCACTCTCGGGATTAGTAGCAAGTAGCCCTTGCACTGTAAGAACTCCGTCTTCAATCATCTTCAAAACGTCTTCCATTCAAACTTTTATGTTGGTTTGAAATGGTTTTCGGATAATATATCTGATCTCTGTCTCTCCGAACCCACAATGATAGTTTAAAACTAGCCAAGTTTTAATAGTCAGTTTTTAACTATCAAATAAACAAACAACCATCAATCAAATTGGGAATTTATTTCCATAGGGAAACCAACATTGGTTAAGCATATAAGCAGCCACTAACCTCTTCAATAAATCCATTCATGAATTAAAATCGCTTTGTAAATACTTGTATCAAAATACTTTTACAAATATATATTCACAAACCCTTCATACTCCTCTGTATACTTGGAAAAATATCCATATATTTATCTCAACATATAAGTATATTCACAAAACCACTACACTTTCATTACTTAGGAAATGTATTATAGAACTCTAAAAACCATTTATAAAACTCCTTTTAGAAATTCTAAAACCATTTATAAAACTCTTTTATAAATCTCCAAAACAATTTTTAAAATGCTTTTTATTAACTTCTAAAACCATTGATAAAATTCTTTTTAATAAATTTCTAAAACTATTTATAAAGCTCTTTTATAAATCCATAAAACTATTTTTAAAACTTCTTTTATAAATCTATAAACCCATTTATAGAACTTTATTCTTTTAAAAAAGTCTTTTATAAAGAACCTTTATAAAAGTTCTTTATAAAAATTACTCATAAAAATCTTTTCTAAAATCCCTTTATAAAATCCTTTATAAAAATCTTTTATAAATCCAAAACTCCATTTTCATTTTTAACTCCTTTATTAAATAAAATTCCTTTTATAAATCAATTTGTTATTTATAAATACAATTAATTAGACAAATTAATTTACTTTAAACATCCTAAATAAATAATAAAGTAAGTTTCCAACAGCATTAATACATAATTTATTTAACTCCAAAACGTTATTAATATAGTAGTTAATAACTTCAATACATTATAAATAAATAATTATTATTAACATCAAAACATTATAAATATAATAGTTAATAATTTCAAACAACATTAATAAAACAATAATAACTAATTTTCAAACATTATTAAAATAAATACTAACTAACTCCCAAAACATTATTAATAACTAACTATTATAAATCCCAAAACATTATTAACAACTAATTATTATAAATTACAAAACATTATCAATAACTAACTATTAATTATCCTCAACGATATTAATTATTTAAATAAATAGCATTTTTATTATATTAAAATATTGATAAATAACCTTAAAACAATATTTAATAAAAACAACAACCATTAAACTTTTTAAACAATAGTTAAACAACTTTAAATCATTATTTAATAATAGTTAAACAACCCTAAAACATTTCTAAATGATTTAGAAAAGACAAATTAAAAGGTTGGGATAAAATAGAGAAGTTCAAAATCTGCTTAAATAGAAATATTCCAGAAAACCCAAAGATTAGATTTGAAATCATTCTCCGAACCAAAAACCTATTTCAGACCAAAACGGCAATTTATAATATTTTAGAATACTTAATTGAGGCCAATAGCCACCAAAGTACTTAACCAATTACATGGTTTAAGTTTGAATATTATATAACATGACAATAGGCCAACAATTAGGTTTGATATTCAATAATTCATATAACAGAAATATTATTGAAAATAATACAACAATGGTATGGAATCCCATTGGATCCCTCTACAAATTTCATGTACATCAGATAAATTCCCTGCAAATGATTTCATATATTGACCGCTTTCAAATGCAACAATTCATCAAAACCAAACAATCAACCAAATCAAACATCCAAGCATATAACCAATAATTTTTATCTATTATAAAACATTATTAATTAACCAAAAAGGTGAGTTTAACTCACCAAAATTTCAGTTATTGCTTTCGAATTCGGGTTCCGACGCGTTCAATTTTTGCTTGAAATTTTACTAGCTCAAATTCCTACCGATCCAATTTCAAGACGTAGACAATGTCGATACGAATCTAACGCAAAAGACAGCGTCCAAATCCGAACCTCGTACGATAGAGTTACGAATATTAGAACGTTTCGAATTTTAATTTAATTTACAAAACATTAATTAAATAGTTAATCATGTTATTTACCTCGCTAATCACACTTAAGCCTGCTAATTGCTCCTCGTCAAAACCTAGAACCATGTTCGAACCCATCATCGCCACACTTTCAAGCACATTGCCGCTAATCCTGGCCATCGGCCATCACCGCACGCTGCCGGCCTGAAGCCCCAACCACGACACACTCTCTAGCACCGACCTCCTCCCCATCGACGCCGCCAACGTCGAGCACGAACCCGAAAAAATGCCGCCCCTTCAATCATCGATTTCCACCGCCGCCGACCACCGTAAGCCACCAAACTCCGGCCGTGCATAGCCTCCATCATCCTCTACAAGTTTGCTTCAAAACCCCTTGCGTAAAGATCAACGACGCCGCCGCAAAACCCGATCAAAGTCGCGACTTTCAACTCCAGATCAACGTTGCCTTGAGCCACCATGCGATCCAACCATTCAGAACACTCATGTCATTAAGATGATCAACTTTCATGTTGGGACCTTCTCCTAAAAACGCCTCTAGTAGTGTCGATCAATGGTGATCATTGGATATGAGGGTTTTGTTACGTTTGGTTTGAGCGGAATGAAAAGAGACGGCGATGGTGTATCGTTATAAAGATTTTAACCGTTTACTGTTCATTTTAAAATTACAGACCCCAAACGAGACGTGCTCACCAGGTTTCCTAGCTAAATTCCCCTATTCCAAACTCAATGAAACCATTACCGGGACCTAATTCTATCATATACAGAAGTTAGCTTTTAAAATCAAATTATAATTTTTTCAATTCTCTAAAATTAATCACTATGCGTTTCGAGCTCGGACTACCACACAATACGTCCGATCGCCATGAAACTCGTTGACGTACAACGATTCATTATTCCGGATCAAATGACACTAGTTTCGTCAAAATCCGAGACAAGGTCCCGAAATGATAATTTTACACGTTAATTAAAACGAGTTATTTTTAAAACAAATTAAATAACTTTTAATTTAAAATTTTACTGTTATAATTCTTATTTAAACAGAATTTAAATAAGCTTTCAAAATCAATTTATTCAAATTAAATTCAAGATTCAATTATTTAAATAATTCTGATATTTAATCACTATTCCAATATTAAAATCACAATTCACGTATTCAAATAAATCCCTATATTTGAATTTTAAGTTATTTGACTTATAAAACTAATATTTCAATATCTAAAACTAATTAAATATTTCAAAATTAAATGACTAAAATTCCGGGTTGTTATAAGGTTTGAATTTTTCACTTGATATGCTTGGCTGTCGATTTTTTGGTTAATGGTATTTTGATTTTTGACATGTTCATCTCTGATATATATTTTGAAAATTTTCTAGCTTTGAAATCTTCAACCTGCATATATATTTTATGTTGTTTTATGACCGCTTACAATCGCATGGTGCTGACCTGAATTTTTCGACCTGATTAATGCTTTGATATATTTTGAAAATTCTTGTCTTCGACTTGGTCAATTCTTGTACTCTATTGCATGTGGTTGCCTTGATCTGAAAATCACTTGGTTCAATATTTGAGTTGAGATGCAATTTGATGGTGGTTGCAAGAGATTTGATATAGCAATATCTTGTTGTTTTCTACCTTGTTGTTGGGTCAGATAATGCGCCTACTTGATGTTGTTGCTTATGTTAAAACAATCATGCTCTCGACTTACTTCTGTGTGCTTGCTTGTAAGCTTTCCTTATGCAGCTTTATGTTTGTGTGTCGAACATCCTTGTGATTTTGATCTTGCTACTATGCTTGTCAGTTTTGCACCTGCATACACTTTTATATTGTACTTGTATATACTAGTGTCTGGTTGCATTTGTGTGTTCTGATTTCTGGTTTGGGTTGTGCATTCCTTGTATGAACTTGCATGGTTATGTTTGTTGCATCTTTGTGTGTGCATGTACTTGACTGGCTTGTTTTCTGACCGCACATGGTTGTATTTTCATGCTTGTGTTCTCGACCCTGTGTATTGCTTCACTTGTGAACTTGCCTTCGAACTGCATATTTATGTGCTGGTGCACCTATGTGTATGCTTGTATTATGGCCTTCCTCTTTGCTACTATTTTGTTTTGGTTGCTGCACCAGTGTACTATATGTACTTGTACTTGTGTTGAGTTATTTAGCTTGACCTTGCACCACTTGTATTGAACCTCTAGGCTTGACCTTGTATTTGTACCTGAAATTGATTTGTTGCAAAAGTGTTTTGTGTATGTGCTAGGTTGCTTGTGTACGTTATTAATATTTTTGATGCCTATTTCAAAATATGAAAAGAACAAAAGCTGAGGCAATTGTCGAGTTCAAAAACTATTTATATTTTTGTAATTTGAATTTGTTTCTTTTTGCTTTTTACTGCTTTGTTATGTGACATGCAAAGCAAATGATTGGAGAAAAGACAGTTGGAGTAAGTAAATAGAAAAGATTGAATTCGAGTGAGTGAAGGAGTGTATTGTATATGAGAGTGAAAAAGTAGTGGTGTATATGAAATGTGTAAAATATAGTCGAAGCTATGTTGTAAATGTGTACTAGTAAAATTGTATTGAAATAAACTATTTGTTGAAATAAAATTTCATTTATTTATTTCTATTCATGATTTTATAATACAAATGTATCAAACACATTAAATATATATATGTGTGTGTGTGTGTTTATTATCATTAAACAAATATCATAAACTGTTATATTCTATAATCTTCCTCCTTTGATGATAACAAACATGTATTAAAATTTTATAACAAACAGATGCGTTGTGATCAAGTTCCCTCTATTTACATACTCCCCCTACAATTAGACTTCCCTTACACAAATGCATGCAAATGAAAAAAAATGAATTGATGTAAAAAATAATTGCAAAACAACCGTAAAAAAAACAACTCTTGAATATTAGTAAGGTTATTACTCAACCACCAAAATCTTAACCTCTCTCCCCCTTTTGTTATCATTAAAATAATAATAATAATGGAAATAAAAATGAATTTTGATTAAAACCATAAATCATATAGAGAGAAATATGTATTGTAAATTTCAATTAATCAAACAAAAATCATAATATTTTATGAATTAGACACAAATTCCACTTTAGAATGACGATTGGATTATGGTTTATGAGAAATTTATACGGTGGCAGTAGTGTGGTATTTTGAATTAAGGAAAGATTTGTAAATTATACTTTTAAATATTATACAAAAAAAATATTAAGCACTTTCTAGTCATGCATAACCGTTATGACTTTTAAATGAGGTTAGTAGTTACTTAAAAAAATGTCAAACATTTTCTAACCATGCATAACCGTTAAGACTTTTAAACGAGGTTAGAAATTACTTAATATTTATCCCTCTCTTGTACGAGTGTTCCATCCATGCATAACCATGAGGACTTTTAAATGAGAATGGAAGCGCGCGCGCGCACACACACACACATCTATACTATTATATTATTAGTGAGTTGCATTTCAAGAGCAAACAAGCCTCCTTGTTTTTTTGTCAACCGAACAGTCGCGTTTTATATTTTTCTTTCTCCTACCAACTATCTGTTTCCTCCTTCATTCGTCGGCTGCAAACAAAACAACTATGGTTTTTACCGCCTCTCCCTGCTTCATCGTTATTCCATCAGCTAAAATTTATTCCCTCCGCTAAAAATTGAAAAGCTGTAGTTCCAGGTGATTCTTTCGCACCATTTCTCCCCTACCAACTCTCCGCTTCATCCATTTCCCCTCATCTACGAATAAAAAGACAAGGGTTTTCACCGCCTGCTCTCCGCTTCATCGTCGTTCCATAGGCTAAAAATTGAACAGCTGCATTTTCTGAGCGATTGTTCCTCGGTTTCTTCCACCGCGATTATCAGCTTCTTCAAGAAGGTAATTTCTGTTTTTTATTCTCGCCCTATTTTTTGGATGCGGTCTGCCTATTTCGTGTTGATGATGTTATTGGGATTTAGGCATATTTTGATTAAATTATGCTAATGCATATATCATTCAAATTGAGAATAATGTAATTTCTTTACTGCTGTATATATAATTTATATGGGAAACGTAATAGGTTTTTTTCTTATAGAAACGCGTTGATATGCAATTTTCACAATTAGGAAGAATAGAAATAGGTAATCTTGCTAATGATTTCATCCATTCTTTCATTCTAATCTAATTTATTCAATATTAAATTATTGTTGTAAAGGTTCGCCAAATAAAGTTTTAGCTATTTGTTGTGGAATATTTGCTCATCTATCCATTTCAGCTTGAATAGGTCATAACAACCGTGGTTGAATGTAAACTATGTCCTCTATTTTCGTTAGTTTCCAAAGTGTGTTGGTAAAAGTAATATATGTGTTTTTGGAAGGCTTAGTTTGTTGCTGAATGGGTAAATTTTGTGGAACAGGATCTGATGTTAAGGGTCACAGATTTACATACACTGGAACCAGTTGTGGCAGCTGAGGCTGCCACTACAAATGAATATAAGTAACCATTATAACTTCAGCAAATAGCTCAGACTCAAAAGACGATAACGATGAAGATGATGATGATAGCAGTGCCGAAGATGATTCCAACGCATGTAAGTGAACTAAGATTGTTGTCCTAGATTGGGTAAAGTTTGTATTTGATAAATACAACTGCTATATCACTTCTATCAAAAAGTAACAGTCATAATTATTTTGTTTAGCCGATTTATGAAAGGATTGCAAAGACTAAGTCAGGAAAAGAATAGTTTTGATGATAGGTAGCGAAATCACTATAGTAGTTTGCCATTCGAGAATATATTTTGATTTTATATTGGATTTTCATATATTTTGTATGGTCACAGATAATGGTTCCTATTTGTTATTAAAATCATGCTCTTATTATATTGCAGTATTTTTTAAAGCATGTTCTAATTAGTTTTCTTTTACATATAATTTACTTGTGTTTTTTTCCACAAAAAAGGTCGTAAACCTAATCTAAACACAACCTTTCAGCAATAAAATACACTATACTTTACAACAATATACTATTAAATTCTAAATAATTATTTAGAAAATAAATTATGTCATGGCCGATAAGAATATAATATTCAAATTCAAGGATTGTTTTATGCACACTTGACGTGTAATTAGCTAAAGAGAGTTTTCCTTAAACACACGATGAAAGACACATAAAAAGAGCTATTCCTAGCTCAACCCGAGCAGTTTATTGGGGATAGACAATAAATTTGTTGATGATTTTACAATGAAGGGGAATAAGAAAAACTAATGGCTAGAAAACTTTTTTAAACACAATTTTACAGATAATCATTCGCTTTTGAGTGAAATTATTGTTCTACTTTGTTCCTATTAAATTCGCAAATATATTAAGGAGTTTTGTTAATCTATATCATTCTTCAAAATAAATGATATAGATAGCTTTTGAAATTTATTACAACTACAAATCGGTATTTAAAACAAACAGCAGCGATGAGTCGGTGTTGTCTTATGGTATATTTTAATGATGCACCATTAATGCATGTTTATTTAATTTTCTTTATGGTATCTTTTAAAATGGAGCCAATAGGAACTACTTAAATAATATATCTCTTTCGGCTCTATTCTAAAATTCATCGTAAAGGGAACCTATAAAAAATGTTCATGGAATATTTTCAAAATGCACTAGAAGATAATGTTGACTCGACGTCAAACTGACAAAACAATATTTATATTCGAAAGTGGTCTATACATGCCTTTTTAATATAAAAATTGTATTTTTTGACAATCAGAGTGCTTCTTCATTCAAGTATAGCAATAATTAATTTTCAAAAACAAACTAAAATTTTAAAACTGCCTTATTTTAACAAATAATTAGACTGCAAAATAATTTTACACTAATTTGAATACCTTTAATATAATGAAAAACAGTCTTTGTTTTTTTTAGTTTTACATTTTTTTGGAAAATCTATTTTCTCGGATGCTTTTTTGTTATCACTTAAATTATTTGCTTCACATTCGAGAGGTTATTACAATTATCATAAATAAAATATGGAAATACTTTTTTACCTATTCAGACTGACATAAAATACGTACCAAGTACACTAAAGATAAAGTTATGTTACTTGAAAGGACGATGGATGCAGAAAGAAATAAGACATTGAAAATTTTCAGTAATGATTGCAAGAAGCAATAACAAACATCAGGAGTTGGAGGTTATAAAGTGCAAAAGATCGAATAGGTTACAATAAGCTCCTCTACTAATAAATCGAAATGTTTGGGTTAATCTTATATTGCTGAATTTTAAATGCAGTTTTCTTGATCATATTCCATCCTCGGTCTATAATGTTATTGAATTTGTTTAATTGGTTAACGTGTTAGGTTATAACAAGATTTGTATTATCGTTATAATTAACATATCAATGCACGCACAAAATTCAGTTGAAAAAGAGTTTTCATTTTGAAATAATTAAGATGTCAAATGATAATGCACAAAATAGCGTAACTTATTTGTCTCTATTTTTTAACTTATTTATTGGCTGTAGTTTTAATACCTTGGTTCAACTTTTTACCTTATTTAATGATCATCAATCAAGTATAAAATTTATGTTATTTACTTATTCCTTCAATTTCACATATTCTGCTTTCCAAGTTATGCCATTTAGGATAGTTATAAAGAGTGTGACCTAAACCATTCTACAATTCAACGTAGATTATAAGGACATGATGCTTAGTTTTCAATTTTAATTGATTTATTTGACTGTACTTACTACCAACAAAAATTATTTAAAATTTGATTTGTTTATTTTATACCTTTTTCACCATCCATAAAGATTACATAATTGTTTATTTCTTCATATGCAACTGCGCACGTGCTTCCTTATAAAGTATCTCATAAGCTTTAAATATTTATGATGATTTGCTTCTTTATAGCAAAATATTATTAAATTCTAAGTAGTTATTTAGAAAGTAGATTGTATCATGATCGATAAGAATATAGTATTCAAATTCAGACATCCTTCTATGCTAACTTGATGTGCTAAGCTAAAGAGAGTTTGCCTTAAACACGCGGTGAAAAACATAAAAAGAGTTATGCCTAACTCGACCCGAGCAGTTATCAGGGATATGATGCAGCCCAGCCTGATAGGAATGGCGAAACCCTAGGTTGCGGTCGCAAGCTCCTCCTCCTTATGTCGCTCCAGCTTCTTGAAGGCGAAACCCTAGGCCGCTCCGGTTTAGGTCGCGAGATTCCTCGAGTAGCAAGAAATTTCCAGTTAGGTCGCGAAGTGTTGCCACTTCTTCCAGTAGGTCGCGAGCAAGATTCAACTGCCAGTAGGTCGCGAATGAATTCCCAAATTGTTATGTCGCTCAGAACCCTTATGTCGCTTCCACCTAACTCGCGAACGACCTACTTTAAGTCGAAGATCCTTAAGTCGCGAAGCTACTAAAGACTCTTAGGTCGTGAATTCCTTAGGTCGTTCCTCCATAGATCGCGAACAGATTCATCAAAATTTCCTTATGTCGCTGGAAGCTTAGGTCGCTAAGTCGCTGAAGATGTTATACCGCATTTCTTATGTCGTGTGTTGTAACCTATTTGGTTCTTAAGTTGTTTCTTTTATGTTGTAGGTCGTTTGTGCCCGTTATGTTGTTAAGTCGTGAATGTTAAGTTGTGAATGTTAGGTCGTGAGTCGTTTGTTCTTATGTCGCCTATTTTGAGTCGTGTAATTTGTATTGTGTTGTAAACCCTATAAATAGGGATGTGATGTCATTGTAAAAGGGAGTTGATTTTTGAAATAAAATTTGGTTTGTGCTTTGTGCCTCCATTAAAATTGATAGTTGAGTGTTATCTCCTATCTCCACCTTTGGCATTCGAGTGCGCTCGAATCAACGATTGTTGAAGCCAATTCACGGAATCAAGTGTGCTTGATCAACGTTCGAAGAATTGTAGATCTTCTCTCACGGCATCGTGCGCGATCAACGTGTCGAAGATTGCTAGAATCCGGTATCTTCGTGATCAACGGATTTGGGCATTTGGGTATTCTTAAATTCACCAATTTATCATCGATTCACCGATTATTTCCGCTAATCGTGTGAGATCCTGGACGGATTCGATTTACATCGTCGAATTTGCTACCTTGGCTGCGTCAGTTTGGTATCAGAGCTAGATCGCAAGAAGTTTGCATCATTTGGAGAATTGGGTTTCGAGAATTTGAAGTTTGGAGATTGAATTTGCATTGTTGAGAAGTTTGGTGTTCATCGTGTTCATCGTGAAGTTGCAACAAGTTGGGAGTTTTGATCCATATCATTTTGGATCAAAGTTCGGAAAGAGTTTGAAATTTTGAATATTTGTTTGAAGTTCAATCATGCCACCGAGACGAGCTCAACGTCATCGCAATGTTGATGTTTTGTATGGAAGAGAAGATGCTGAACAAATGGAGCAACGAATTAGTGATAAATTCAATGAGAAAATTGATGAGGGAATTGGTCGATTAGAGAGAATGATGCTTGAAATGAATCAAAGTAGAAGAAGGGTTTCACCTGAATTGAGCCATGGGGGAAATAAAGTTTCACCACATTTAGATCGGGAGAGAAGAGAAGATCATGATCGTAGAAATGTTGACGATCGTGATAGGAATGTTGATGATCGAAATCGGAGAGATGTGGATGATCGTGATCGGAGGAATGTAGATCGAAGGGATGTTGGTGGTAGAAATGGTGGTGGTAGAGATGTTGGTGGTCATGATCGACATTGATATGCATCAGATTTTGATGAGGAGTTTGATGGTGGTAGTGTTCATGGTCGAAATCGAAACCAAGGAAGAAATCATTCATTCAGAGTATGATCACAAATAGGAGTCCGGAATGAAAATTGAAATTCCAGAGTTTAAGGGTGGTATGCAGGCTGAAGAATTTCTAGATTGGTTATCTAATGTTGAAGAGATCTTTGATTTCAAGGAGGTTCCGGATGATCGTCGAGTGAAGTTGGTTGCTACTAGGTTGAGAGGAAGAGCTATGGCGTGGTGGCAGCAAACCAAACTTACACGAGAATGGATGGGGAAGTAGGAGATTGTTGCTTGGGAGAAAATGAAGAAGATGATGAAGGCTACATTCTTGCCTTACAATTATCAATCACTCATGTATCAGAGGTTGCAGAATCTGAGGCAAGGGACGAAGACTGTTAATGATTATGCCGATGAGTTTTATCAACTGATTGCTCGAAATGACATTATGGAGACGGAGGAACAATTGATTGCTAGGTTTGTTGGGGGGTTAAGGATCTAGATCCAGGATATGGTAAATATGTTTGACCCTAGATCTGTGGCTGAAGCGCACCAGAAGGCGTTGGCTTGGGAGAAGCAGGGAAGACGAGGAGGTGGTGTGTTTCCAAGTTCCAATACTCAGAGCAAGGGTGCTAGTGGGAGTTCCAATGTTTCTAAAGTTGTCAGTAAACCAGTTGTGAATGAAGTTGCGAAGGCGAAGATCAACAACAGTTTCAAGTGTTATAATTGCCAGGAAGTGGGTCACAAGAGTAATGAATGCCTGAAACTGAAGAGGCGAGCTATGATTGCTGAAGTGGAAGGTGAGGATGTTGATGAAGGTTATTCTAGTCCAGTTGAGGAGGATGAACATGATATCGCGTCGGGAGATGAAGGATGTAATCTAATGTTGAGGAGATCATGTTTGACACCGAAGCAGGAAGAGGAGGCTAGTTGGTTGAGGAGTAATATCTTTCAGTCGACATGCACTATACTGGGGAAGGTGTGCAAATTTGTGATTGACGCAGGAAGTTGTGACAATATCATTTCTACCGAAGCTGTGAGAAAGGATAAGTTGAAGACGGAGAAGCATCCAAATCCTTACAAGTTAGCGTGGTTAAGGAAAGGAGGAGAGGTGAAGGTGGACAGGCGAGTTCATGTTCCATTTTCTATTGGGAAGAAGTATAAAGATGAGATCTGGTGTGATGTGGTGGAGATGGATGTTTGTCTCTTGCTTTTGGGAAGACCATGGCAGTATGACCGAGTAGTGCAGCATGATGGTCGAACCAATAGCTACAGCTTTATGTTTGAGGGTACTAAGATCATTTTAGTTCCGAAGAAGAGACAGCAAGGAGAGAGCAAGTCAGAAGAGATTGAGGAGCTGAAGACTTTGTTGACTTTGAAGGAGTTTGTTGAGGAAGTAGAGGAGAGTCCAGAGGTGTTCTTGTTGATTGGACATGAAGCTACTGAATCTGTTGAAGTTCCAAAGGAAGTAAAGCCAGTGTTGGAAGAATTCAGAGATGTGTTTCCTGAAGAGTTGCCAAAGGAGTTACCACCGTTGAGAGATATTCAACATCAGATTGATCTTGTGCCAGGGGCGGCATTACCTCACAGGCCACATTACAGGATGAGTCCTAAGGAGCATGAGGAACTAAGAAGGCAGGTGGAGGAGTTGTTAGAACAAGGGTGTGTTCAGGAGAGCTTGAGTCCTTGTGCAGTGCCAGCTTTATTGGTACCGAAGAAGGATGGGACTTGGCGGATGTGTACTGACAGTCGGGCTCTAAACAAGATCACTGTGATATACATGTTTCCTATGCCGAGGTTCGATGATTTGATTGATCAGTTGAGTGGGGCTGTTGTGTTCTCAAAGATTGACTTGAAGAGTGGATACCATCAGATTCGTATTAGACCGGGTGATGAGTGGAAGACTGCTTTTAAAACTAGGGAAGGTCTATACGAATGGCTGGTTATGCCATTTGGCTTGTCAAATGCTCCTAGTACTTTTATGAGAGTGATGAACCAGATTTTCAGACCATTTATTGGGAAGTTCGTAGTAGTTTACTTTGATGATATTTTGATCTATAGTGGGAGTATGGAAGAGCATATCCAGCATTTGCGAGAAGTGCTGTTGATTCTACGATAGGAGCAATTCTATGCAACAACGAAGAAGTGCGTGTTCATGACGCACAGCGTTTTGTTTCTGGGATATGTTATGTCAAAGGAGGGTATTCAAGTGGATGTAAGCAAAGTGGAAGCTGTCAGGAGTTGGCCACAACCCAAGACAATTGCTGAAGTGAGGAGTTTTCATGGGTTGGTATCTTTTTATCGAAGATTCATTCCACATTTTAGCAGTGTGATGGCACCTGTAACCGATTGCATGAAAGGAAAGAAGTTCGTGTGGACAGAGGAAGCAGAGTTAGCTTTTGAGAAGATCAAGACACTTCTGACGACAGCACCCATTCTAGTACTGCCGGATTTTCAGATATTGTTCGAGTTACACACTGATGCTTCAAAGGTTGGGATTGGTGGAGTATTGGGTCAGAATGGAAGACCAGTTGCTTATTTCAGTGAGAAGTTGTCTGGAGCCAAGTTGAGATATAGCACTTATGACATGGAGTTTTACGCAATTGTTCAAGCTGTGAAGCACTGGAGACATTATCTGTTTCAGAAGGAGTTTGTTCTTTATACGGATCATGAAGCTTTGAAACATTTGCAATGGCAAGACAAAATTTTAGCTAGACATGCTACGTGGGTCGCGTATCTGCAGCAGTTTACTTTTGTTGTAAAGCACAAATCAGGGGTGACGAATCGTGTAGCTGATGCCTTGAGCAGGAGGAATCATTTGTTGACAACGATGAAGGTTGGAGTGACAGGATTTGAACTATTGCCAGAGTTGTTTGAGGAAGATCCTTACTTTGCGAAGATTGCTGAGAAAGTCAAGGATACGAGTACTGATGAGTTTGTGTTGGTAGATGGATTCTTATTCAAGGGGAATCGATTGTGCGTACCAGATTGCAGCTTGAGAATGAAAATTGTAAAAGAGTTGCATGAAGAAGGACGTGTTGGTCGGGATCGCACATTGCAGTTGATTTCTTAGTCTTATTATTGGCCCTCGATGAAGCGGGAAGTTGAAAAGTTTGTTCAAAGATGTCATGTTTGTCAAGTTTCGAAAGGGACAGCTATAAATGCGGGGTTGTATATGCCTAGACCTGTTCCTACAAAACCATGGGTTGATGTAAGCATGGATTTTGTGTTGGGCTTGTCGAGGAATCAACGGGGAAATGACTCTATATATGTTGTGGTGGACCGTTTCTCGAAGATGGTACATTTTATTGCTTGTAAGAAGACGGCAGATGCAGTCAATGTGGCACAGTTGTTCTTTAGAGAGATCTATCGCTTGCATGGTTTACCAGAATCTATAGTTTCAGACAGGGATACCAGATTTCTGAGTCATTTTTGGCTGAGTTTGTGGAAGATGGTGGGAACAAAGCTGAATTTCAGTAGTGCTTATCATCCGCAGTCGGATGGACAAACCGAGGTTGTGAACAGATCGCTAGGAAATTTGTCGCGGTGTCTTGTGAAGGATAATCTAAAGAGCTGGGATGTGAAGTTATGTCAAGCGGAGTTTGCTCATAATCATGCTATCAACCGTAGTACAGGTTTCAGTCCATTTCAGATTGTATATTCAAGCTTTCCAAAGGGACCGTTGGATTTAACGATAATGCCACAACCGAAGGGGACAGTTAAACGGGCTGCTGATTTTGTTGATGGGTTGACAGAATGCCATAGAATCGTTCAGGAACGATTGGAGAAGATGAATAAGAAGTATAAACGATATGCGGATCTGAAGCGAAGAAGTGCTGAATTTAATGAAGGAGATTTAGTATATGTTATACTAACGAAGGATCGTTTTCCAGTGGAAGCATACAATAAACTTAAAGCTCGAAAGATTGGTCCTGTAAAGATTGTGAAACGGATCAATGAAAATGCTTATAGGTTGAAGCTGTCGGAGGATGTGTACACTTCTGACGTGTTTAATGTTAAACATCTTATACCTTATTATGGAGATGAACAACCCAATAAAGAACCTTTAAATTCGAGAACGAATTTTTCTCAACCAGGGGAGGATGATGCAGCCCAGCCTGATAGGAATGGCGAAACCCTAGGTCGCAGTCGCGAGCTCCTCCTCATTATGTCGCTCCAGCTTCTTGAAGGCGAAACCCTAGGCCGCTCTGGTTTAGGTCACGAGATTCCTCGAGTTGCAAGAAATTTCCAATTAGGTCGCGAAGTGTTGCCGCTTCTTCCAGTAGGTCGCGAGCAAGATTCAACTGCCAGTAGATCGCGAACGAATTCCCAAATTGTTATGTCGCTCAGAACCCTTATGCCGCTTCCACCTAACTCGCGAACGACCTACTTTAAGTCGAAGATCCTTAAGTCGCGAAGCTACTGAAGACTCTTAGGTCGCGAATTCCTTAGGTCGTTCCTCCATAGATCGCGAAAAGATTCATCAGAATTTCCTTATGTAGTTGGAAGCTTAGGTCGCTAAGTCGCTGAAGATGTTATACCGCATTTCTTATGTCGTGTGTTGTAACCTGTTTGGTTCTTAAGTCGTTTCTTTTATGTTGTAGGTCGTTTGTGCCTGTTATGTTGTTAAGTCGTGAATGTTAAGTCGTGAATGTTAGGTCGTGAGTCGTTTGTTCTTATGTCGCCTATTTTGAGTCGTGTAATTTGTGTTGTGTTGTAAACCCTATAAATAGGGATGTGATGTCATTGTAAAAGGGAGTTGATTTTTGAAATAAAATTTGGTTTGTGCTTTGTGCCTCTATTAAAATTGGTAGTTGAGTGTTATCTCCTATCTCCACCTTCGGCATTCGAGTGCGCTCGAATCAACGATTGTTAAAGCCAATTCACGGAATCAAGTGCGCTTGATCAACGTTCGAAGAATTGTAGATCTTCTCTCACGGCATCGTGCGCGATCAACGTGTCGAAGATTGCTAGAATCTGGTATCTTCGTGATCAACGGATTTGGGCATTTGGGTATTCTTAAATTCACCGATTTATCATCGATTCACCGATTATTTCTGCTAATCGTGTGAGATCCTGGACGGATTCGATTTACATCGTCGAATTCGCTTCCTTGGCTGCGTCACGATAGACTATAAATTCGTTGATGATTCTACACTTATGGGGAATAAGAAAAACTAATGCCTAAAAGCCTTTTTTGAACACATATTTATTGACATTTATTCGTTTTTAAAGGAAATTATTGTTTTACTTTGTTTCTACTGAATACACATTTATATTAAGAATTGTTTTGAATTTAGATAGTTCTTCAAAGTACACAAATATAGACCATGTTGAAACTTATTATAACCATAAATCTGTATTGAAAACAAAGAGTGGCGACGAGTCAATGCTATCTTAAGGCATATTTTAAAGATGCAACATGAATGCCTTTTTTAAATTTTCTTTATGGCATACTTCCACGTATATTTTTCCCTTCTAATAGTCTGGGTAAATTAGTTTACGCCCTGATTAGCTCTATGGAGCAAAAAAAATACATTATTTACTCAAGCAACAAGTAGTGGTATAATGTTTTATGTAATTTATCTTGCAATATTGCGCACTACTTATTCAAATGGCTGAAGTCTTAAAGAGTAAGCAATGGTATTATTTAAAATGTTATCTTTGTAACTTTCAATGTTAACTTATAACATATGTGATCATTTTCAATGATGGATACAAGGATTTATGGCATTAAGTCAATACAATTCATCGATCAAACAATCTAATAGGAAAAACTACGTGCGCATGGCACAAAGTTAACAAGACAAACTAATACGCAATGTATTTTTCAAAAGTTCACGGTCGGTCCAAATATTGTGTTTCTATTCCAACTATTAAAAAGGATATATATTTACGTTTATATATATATATATATATGTATATGTATGTGTGCGCGCGTGTGTGTGCGTGCGTGTGTATATATGTGTATTCAAAAATCGCTTAACGCTTTCACTTCATTTTGCTTTTTCATCTACAGCCATACATTTTATTTTATTTTTAAATCTTCTTTTTGGAAAACAAAGATTTTGAGTTCTCATTAACAAATCAAACAAAGTTGAAAATAATTTAAAATTTATTTTTCTATATACTCATCAATTTTTCTACAAATAAATATATATCTTTTTCAATGAATTTTATTTCTTTGAAATGATTTCAAACATTTTTACATAATAATTTTTTCCTTGATATGTTTTTTTAATGATATAAAATATCCTCTCATATGCTTTTGACATACCTTTATTTATAAAACACTTTTGTTTTCTGTGTGGTTTACTTCGTAAATGATTTATAAATTTTTTTTTTGGTAATTTTCTATTTACATGTTCGTGACTATTCAAGGCAGTAACTCAATTTTTGTAACTGATGAGTTTGTCATCGTTAAAGATGTTAATTTTTTGCAACCGTTTTTAAAAGTTAGTTTCATCAAAGTTTCTTACACAAGTTCTCCCCTTAGTTTAATTATTGGAATAGATCATGATCATTATAGGTAGCTGCTATGGCTAATTTTTTTACTTCCATCAACTACGACATGTGTCTCTACCTTCATCTTTGTTCCCCTATAACGATGTAGTGCTACTAGCTGTGTCCTTCCTATGTCTATTTTGGATGCTTAAATCTTTTGCTTTGCCAAAGTGTGTATAAGGATTATTTTCCCCATCGTAAATGAACTTTTCACCGGCTAAAATATTATCGTTGCATTTACTAATTTGAGCATGACTTAGTGTAAAACATGCATATTAGCCAAGCGCTTGATTTTGTGTATTATACTACGTTTGACCAAACATTTTCTCTTCCTCATATTTCACAGCACTCATGATATTATTATTTTAAGAGTATTTTACTGTCATCAACGTTTAATTTGGGTGTGTTTAAGCACTGAGTAAAAATGTGTTCTCACAATGATACAATAAACGATAAACATATGGCCTTGCTTAATTATCAGTACCAGTGCAAACTCACAACAAAAAATATGCTAATCATTAACTTTAAAGCAACTGAAACAAATATCAACAAATACATACTTGGCTTACAAATGTATTGAACTTCAATAATTATACAAATGTCAATTAATCGAAGATGAGGTTGAATATAGAGGTTATGCATTTAATTCAAATAAGAATACATATTTTCAAAATTATATAGTCGATTTTCACATCCATATCACCTTAGTAAACATCTAAACAAGGTCTAAAATTGAAAGTTCTTTTAGTTGACTGGAGCCATCAAATCTGGTGCATAACCCTGCAAAAATCTAAAATAAGATTGCTCACATTAGTTCATTGGTAAAATTAAACATGCATACATTTTTGGGTAACCATATGTAGCTATAAGGAAGTATATTTCTAATACACTTCTAGAGAAACAATAGATTCTTCCATTCATCAATATCTTTGAGCATCTCTACGTTTGATTCTCTTCTTTGTTGGATCTCAATGTCCAGCTCACAATTTGGACCTGGGATTTTATCTTGAACTGCTTTAATCAAATTAGCTCTGCTCTTTATATGAACTTTGCTTTTTATTTTCAGTTGCATCTTCCTTTTTAATTGGTATAGTTATAAAATTTTCCCCTTTACTCATGTTAATTTGAAACCTGTTGCAAAATATAATGAAATTCCTCTACATATGAAAGTTAGGCTATCTGGCGGTTATTTTCACAATACTATGAATTGGAGGCCATAATTTTCAATTACATCATGTTATTTTATATGTATTAACTTTGGAACAAACCTAAAGTAATCATTTCTAGAAAAATAACTAATAGTAAGTTATTTTATTTGTGTCGATCTAAAGATCGATCGATATCAAATGGCAATTGTAACTTACCACAGTATTAACCAAAGAATTATTTACTTTCAGCATCTAAGTATGATATTGAGGAGTTTTTATTTCCTATATAGATATTTATTAGTGAAATGAGGAGTATGCTATAAGTTCGACAGTATAGTCACTATGTATTTGTATTATATTAGAAGTATATGCGAGTTGTATAAATTTATATACTTTTTGTTCATGTAATGATTCTAAAAGAACTTAGACCCCATTTAAGCATTCACAAGGAGCGACTATGATTTTGCTTTTTGCAGTGAGTAATTTTTGATTCTATATTCTTAATTATAGACAGAATGCTAATGAACAACCATCTAAATATTCTTTCTTATACAATCTGGCAATATGATATATGAACCAAAGATTATATTTCCTCATTTATGCAACTACAAAAATGTAACTTTTCATCCAAGCTGAGATATCCGTGAACACTAATTCTTTTTTCCCTTTTAGTTCCAGGCTCTGATGAGGGATAGTGCTCTATGTAGATGCATGGAATATGAATTTTATTGCATGATATATATTTGCGTTACATGATTGTGGATCAGTGAAAAAGAGGAAAAGAAAGGGCTGATGTGGAATATAGGACTTGCACTGTTTGAATGCAATTCAAGCCTATGGAAGGAACTGAGATCAGAATTGCGGTTGTTGAGTCCAAACTGACTGGAGTTGCTGCAGTTCGGGTTGCAATTATAAGGTTGTTAAGTTATGGCCTGTAAATTTATCTTAAAAGATGAATTAATTTGATAAGTATATTAACCATTAACCTTACAGTAGGAACTATCATATTAACATTATACGCTTATTAGACCAACATTCTAATTTCTGCTAGCTTAAACGAATGGTCTTTATTTATGTAGTCCTGTTGGATCTTGAGGTCCTTACGTCTGTTCATTTTTATAACTATTTTATATCATTTCATATTTTTTTAATATGCTTTTCTGCTATTTGATGTGAGAGCACATAGAAGCCTAGCATATGCCAGTGTAACAAGCGCAGGTTGAATGGAGTTATCCTTGCTTATAGATTTTCCAACTTATTCTTGCAAATGGGCTATAAGATATTTATTATACGCACACACAAGCGTTTATATATTAGTAGTTTCTTAGAATAAAATTATTGTTAAAGCTTCATCAAATTGTTAGTTTAGTCTTTGACTTAGTTAGAGGAGATGAATGTACAATGGTCCATGTAAGTTTTGGCTTTTATGCATACCCATTGTGATATGCAGCTTATCAGCAAAATAAATAGTATACAACTACTTTAACCAGCCCGTGTGCGAAGCACGGGTTCACACTAGTGTGTGTGTATATATATATATATATATATATATATATATATATATATATAGATTAAAGCTATTCACCCATGCAGTGAACACTTTGGGATAGTATTATAAATTACACTAAAAATATAATTTCTTGTTTTTGAAATACCAACTTATGTATATTATATCAAATTTTGATGTATGGATTGCAAGAAGGATGATAGAGATAGAAATGTCAAGGAATATGTACTAATTTTAAAAATATTATATAACTTGTTCAATTCTCATGAAATATTTAACATATACTTCCTCTAGCTACGAAGCATAATTTAATCACTACCCATCGCTTTCTCGATTAATTTTAATAATTTTTGATAAATTTTAAAAGATTCAACCAGTCAACAACTATATTTTCCAGAGTAAATCCCTTACCAAAATAAACAAGAGTATTTTTATTCAAGGAAAAATAATCCGAGTTATTTGAAAAAAATTCTAAATCCAAAAAATTGTGAAAAATTATTTTCTGCAGGGGGTTTTGTAATTACATAACATATTAATGATCGTGCTACGACCATATTTGGGTATATTTTGAACTATTTGAAATGAAATACTGCCTAAGCGAGAATTCATCTCCCTCATTGTAGAAGGTTAATACACCATAATTGGTATCCAACTTAAAGTCGAGATCTTTGGCTAGAGTAAATTGGTTGATCGATACATGTTATTGAATTGGACCAATGACTTTAATGTTGTCTATGAAATTAATTTTGGATATTAATAGAGTTTTTGACCATTAACCAAACACTGAATATCTAGTGATATAGTGATTATGAAAAGAAAACGTGCAAAAACTATCATTACAAGATGTCGCTTAATATAGATTAGAAATTGGATTTCGCCTAATTGATCTATAAACGTTGGACTTGTGCTTGATACTGTACTTTAGTAGAGTCCATACATGTTTTAGTATTTAAATTTCAAATATTGACTAAGGACCGTATTCACATTAGGAAGTCAACACAACCATGTTATTAGCTAATTTTCGAGTTCGACCAATTTGAAATTATTTTATAATTGTTATAAATTAATAATAAAAAACAACACAGTTGTTGTAATGAATTTTTATTACATTTTAATTCAATTATTTGAAGCCTAAAAATAATAATTAAAACGATGTATAATTATTTATGTCGATTTAATTAAGATGTGAGTTTAATGAATTAATTAGATAGTTAATTTAAATGTTAAATTAATTTGGCCCGAAGCCCATAAACCCTCTATATGGTAACCAATGATTTGTTTATTGGAGAAAAATGTGCAAAGTAATCGTGTTCATTAAAGGGGGCTACAAAAACATCACTTTCCATTATTTGCAAGCGCACAACAAATATAAGAAAAACCCCGGCCTCCATTGTTCAAGATTGGTGAAGCCTAGAAGACAAGTTTGCAACCTATACTCAATGATAGAGAACTAGGATTTTGGAGAGTAAATTGCTAACAACAAAGGGGTCGACAACTGACATGATCACAAAAGACATGTTTATAATGATACCCACACATGCTTGTACAGTTCCCTTTAATTTTCCATTTTAATTTATACAAAATAAATTCTTACGGTTTCAAAAGAAAAGAAATTAAAAAAAACATACAAATACACACGTATGTATATGTTTTTTTAAAATATATAAAATTAATTTTCTTTTGGCCGAAAAAGAATATTAAATTATTTTTCTTTTGGCCGAATAATACACACTTTGAAATATAATTTTTCATTTTGAAATTTAATATTTAAATTAGTCAAAGTAAATGTAAGATTCATTTTAAAATAAATCAAAACCTTTAACACACACTCCCTCCATATACGTTAACTATATAGATCTCAATGATTACATCAATTCATATATATGTATAATCTAAATTAATCTATCATATTTGTACAATGCTTGCATTGTGAATGCGAACACATCATAATTAAAACACAAAATTAGATCAAAGGAAACAAAACATCAATAAATATAACATTTAGTAAAGATAGACCATAATGCATAAATGCAACTTATCGAGTGAGGTATAGGTAATTTGGTACAACTTATTTTAGCGAAGGAGGCTTTGCACATAAGGTCCCTATTTCTAATGTTGTTACAATAAAAGTCTTTGTAGCAACGAGTATGTAAATTAGGTTCATGTTTTTTCTAAATCAGAAAATGCAAATTAGCTTGCGCTTTCCTGATTTAAAAATTTTGAAAAATTCAACAAAAATTTCAAAATCAGAAAGTGCAAACTAGCAAGTTAACTTGCGCTTTTCAAAAATTTCAAAAAAAAAATCAAAATAAAAAAATGCAAGTTTTTGTCCGAAAAGTGCAAATCATTCTGTCTATTTTCAAAAAATGGAGATCAAATTTACATGTTCATTTCTACGGTGATTTTTTTTATAACAACGTAAAAACCAGGAACATGTAGCTCAATTTTTGTTAGCGAGTAGCATAAGATATTTTAACCACCGGTATAAACGGTAAGTAGTAGCATAATCGCATTGCAAGTAACACGCCTGCTAACCTTAATATACGAACCAAATATTTAACCAAATTCACAACTCGTCACTGAAAAGCAATGAAAGCTCGAAAAAATCAACGGGTGGAGAGAGAAAGTGAACCAAAAAGGTATTCTTTTCTCTTCCTTTCACTTTTTCCGAAAAATAAAAGAATAAAGAGAAGGGGAAAAAATGGAGATTAGCAGCGGAGAAGAAGACGATTTTCCGACGCATGAGTATATTACTCCTCAATCTAACATCAACTCTGTTTACCAATCTGACACTGAAAAGGTTCCATTTTTATTTGCATTTTTTGGGTTTATTTGCAGTTTTAGCATAGTGAGCTGTTTTTGTTATATTTAAGCTTGAGCTCAGGTCGATTAGTTGTAACTTTACAACCTGAGCTACTATGCAGGGTAATTGCTAGTGACTGTGATTATCGATGCATTTACCAGTTGAAGTACATTAGGAATACTTCTTATGCTTATGGATCTTACATTTTCAGCTTAAGATGATTGGAAAAATGACAACCGGAGCCTGTAGTGTATTTTTTTAAACCATGCGTTGTAGAAGTATGTTAAAAAGCAGGAATAATAATTACTATTGCTAGTATGTTATTTTGGTACTTAGCAGTGCATTTGATGCATTGAAAGTAACTACACATATAGGGTATTATCAGCTATGTCAAAGTTAAAAATTGACAATGCTGTCATCCTTTAATAGTACTTTCTTTAATCATGATGAAGAAAGAAGTTAATTAAAAAGGAAGAATATTTATTAACTTTAGCATTTCCATTTTAAATCCAGAAGTTATGTTTGGTTACCAGTTGTGATGAAGTTAAACAAATTTACCTTTGTTACCAACCTACTAGAGAGCCATTGTTGTCACAAAACAAATAGGTAATGTGAAAAGTAGTCTAACAATGGTTATATCAGCCACACTTATTAAATGCTGGAATGGGATTATTTCAACACCCAATCCTGTGTTGTAGAAGAGTACTTTCCTTAACTACGACGATGAAGGAAAACAGGCAGGAAGACAGAAAAATACTAGCATTTTCTTCCTCAGCCGTGAAGTTATGTTTAATTGCAGTTAGTCATGCAACGTCAGAGATGTTCATTTAAATTACTCCTGGAATTACTTTTATGTGCAGGGAATTAGGAAACTATGTTCTGAGTTACTGGATTTGAAGGATGCAGTGGAAAACTTATCTGGGAATGCACAATCGAAATTTGTGGCCTTCCTTAGGTGCTAAATTCAAAATTTTCTCTTGTTTTCTCTTTCACGTCTTCTCATTTGTTGAAGTGCACCAAATGTTGAAAATCTTCTAGTTCTCAGTTGATGCATATTTGACCGCAAAAAGATACGACACCCTTGCCCAATTACTTATCTTCATATATTCACACTAGTGTGCTACATATTATCAAGTGCTGTTCATATGCATTATATTAAGATGAATCACATTTTCTTAAGGTCTCAAAGAAGTCATTTGATAACGATGTATACAGTCTGTGTTTATCCTCGAATATGAAACATGGTCAGATGGAATGCAATCATAAGTATCTTTTGAGGAGTACTACCTTCTGGGTAGGATAAACATTACATTATGCACTAATTCTTTGTTATGATTGAATTTTAACATTAAAGAGATGCTACAAAGTACCAAATTCGTGATGTGCAGCTTCATAGGATATGGTACCATATAATACCCTTTTCATGTTTTTTTCTCTCTCCCTAGAATATCTGAAGAGGTTGCAGAAGTGCAGCAGGAATTGCTAGAACTTCAAAGACACGTATCCTCTCAAGGTTTTCTTGTTCAAGATTTGAAGAATGGCGTTTGCCAAGAACTAGAGATATGGAAAAATTCAAACACTGAAGATGTCAATGTCAATGAAGACCTCCAACTTCCTGAAATTGATAAACTATTGAATGAAGAATTGGAAGATAAAAATGTCAGGTTTTTGGAAACAATGGACATTTTGTTGGCAGAGCACAGAATAGAAGAAGCGCTGTCTGCTATAGATGAAGAAGAACAGTTGTGTCCAGAGTTGACAGATTTAGAAGAAAATCCATATAAAATAGCTTTTCTGGAAAGAAAAGAAATGATCGTTGACCAGCTAGTAGCGATCTCCAAGCAACCATCTATATCAGTCACTGAGTTAAAGAAAGCTCTATCTAGTTTAGTTAAACTTGGGAAAAGTTCGCTCGCTCATCAGTTATTGCTTGAAGCATACGATACCCGACTTCGAAAGGACGTTGAAGCTTTTCTTCCTTTCTGCTCAGTTTACTTGGAAACACATGGGGCAAAACTTTCACAGCTTGTCTTTTCAACCATTTCAGCTGCAGCAAAAGAATCTAGTACACTATTTGGAGATAGCCCAAATTACACCAATAATATCACCCAGTGGGCTGAAAATGAAATAGAATCATATGTTCAGTTGGTGAAGAAACATTCTCCATCACCTGATACGGGGTATGCTTTAAGATCAGCAAGCGTGTGCATTCAGGCTAGTCTTAGTCATTGTACGTTTCTTGAATCACAAGGTTTGAAATTTGCTGAGTTATTACTGGTTCTTTTAAGCCCATATGTTGAAGAAATACTAGATTTGAGTTTTAGAGGAGCAAGAAAAGAGGTTTCTGATTTGGCTAGGAATGATGACATTGAATTTCATGGCTCACCAAGTTCTCTCTCTGCTCCATC
Organism: Allium fistulosum; assembly: GCA_030737815.1. Classification (NCBI taxonomy): domain Eukaryota; kingdom Viridiplantae; phylum Streptophyta; class Magnoliopsida; order Asparagales; family Amaryllidaceae; genus Allium; species Allium fistulosum. The sequence continues at coordinate 1,536,148,174 of CM060902.1, forward strand.
TATTACAATCTTCATGAGCAGTGGAAAGAAGTTTATGTCTATTGTTAAAGTAAGTATTTTTATTATTTACAGAAATAAATCATTGAAATAATGTATTTGGCACAGTTAGCTTTATTTATACAGCATTGGAAGTTCCATTATTATTATTTTAGTTGTTTTGTATCTTCATGTTTTATAATTTTACGTTCAATGTCTAGTCGTATATACTGGCAGTTTATATTTATATATTTAAAGACTTGTTAGAAAGGAGTGATCACTGAAAACTAATTGACCTTATTTTCTAACCTCATAAAGCTAAAGAAAAAATGAGGGATTTTAGACATATGATAGGAAGAATCGACACTGAAACACTCACATATTTATGAACTTGAGCATTGATAAAGACTCCGCTGGGCATATCCTACACTCCTGCTAAACACGGTATTACATTTTAAAGCCAGAATGTTGCATAAAGGTCTATGGTATTTGTTAGAACTTGGATTTATGTGTGCTGTTTGATTTTTATTAGTGACTTTAATGATAAAGTGAATGAAGGATAAGCCTGAATAATATATAACCTTGAGGATTTTAACATTTAACGTGTTTCATAAAATGACAGATATGCGATAATATAGATCCTAGAATTAAATGGTAAAGTTAAATGAATACGTGCACAAATATATTAAATAACATATCCAATTTGCTATCTTTCAACTTCCAAACATATCACTTCTTTTATTTTTGTGCTTTTAAATGCGGACTTCCGAGTTTTAAATGTGAATTGATACAAGTTTTTTTGTTTCTGATAAAAACAATAATAATGTTCTTAATAAAATGTTGAAGCTAGCAAATTTTGTACCTCATACGAGTCCCTTTTCTCCCACACATTACTGCGTAGTTAAAAATGACCCTATTCTGTATCCATGCATATATTCTTGCTACTTGAAGTACAAAGCAAATCTAAATAAAAAACTGACATAATGTATTAACCATTCATGTTGTAGGATATGTTGGAGCCGCTAACACCTGCAGTTATATTGCATTTTGGAGGAACAATTTTAAGCAGACTACTCCAGTTATTCGATAAATACATTGAGAAGTTGATAAATGCTCTGCCTGGCTCACCAGATGATGCTAACAATGTAGACGGCAAAGTAATTTTAAGGGCTGAAACTGATGCGGAGCAACTAGCATTAATAGGAACTGCATACATGGTAGCTGATGAACTGTTGCCAATGGCTGTATCTAAAATATTTGCAGCACAAAATGGAAACAAAGATGACTATTTTGGGTCACCCGATAGCATGAACCCAGTTACTAGCACGGAGTACAAAGAGTGGAGGCGCCACTTACAACATTCACTGGATAAACTTAGAGACTATTTTTGTAGGCAATATGTTGTGACATTTATTTACTCTAGGGAAGGGAAAGCTAGACTGGATGCTCATATGTATTTGGAAGTTAAAGGAGAAGATCTAATTTGGGATTCTGATCCTTTGCCTTCATTGCCCTTTCAGGTCTTTCCTTGATCTCGATTACCATTTTTTTCTTTTTTGAGACCCACGGAACCAAGCTATTGCTTGTAAATTTTGGGCAAATATGCATTGGGCTTCCGACACATACATCGGGTAAATCACATGAATAATGTAGTCAATGTAGATCGAACGTTATCTTATCTGCTTGATTTATTTCTTTTGACTTAATATGCATTCAGCATCCTGGTGTTCCTTGAATATTGCATTCAATTCAAGCATCTTAAAATCCTCACTATTGTTAATTACTATCGATTATATAATAATAAAACAAAAGAATTTTCATGTCTCATTAATTCTAAAAATTTCCAAATCTCTCTTTAATACCCTCTCCCTAATTTATATTCAGATCGTGGCAAGTTATTATTTCTACAATTATTTACATGTTTCTCCTTTGTTCTCTCATGTTATTTTACATTCTAGTTTTTATATATTTTTCATAATTATTTACAGTGTAATCTTTGTTCCTCTTTCATTATTTTATGTTCAAGTGCGTGTGTGCACGCGCGCGCGTGTGTATTCCTAAAATTGGCATTTCGTTACATATACACGATAATTGAAACACATAGCATAAAATAATATGTAGACTTACAGTTGTATTTATTACTTTTTACAATGCATAACAAATTCTACCTTTAAAAATATGCTTAAATTTATTTTTACAATATTACTATGTGCAATGCATGAGTATTGTATGTAATCAAAAGTATTGTGATATGTAATCAAAAGTAGTTGGTAATAAATTTGGTTATGTGATCAAAAGTATCGTTATTCAAAACCTATAGATATGTAATAACCTTGTTCAGATATAGATACATATACACAAACGTGGCCAGCCCATTATGTTTTTTAAGAAAAAAAATTGCCCAAAAGCTCATTAAAATTTCAGATTTAAATATTCTTACCTCCTACCAGATTTGAACTGCCCTTGTCAACAAATTAAAACTATGCCCTATAACACAACCTCAAATTAACATATATTTTTAGCTGAATAGTATTTTAGTTAAAATATTCCCTGTGGCCCTTGGCCCAGGAGGTTGCCCCATCCCAAGGGCTTGGTCGACTGCCCCCGGGCCGGGTCTGCATACAAACATATGTGTATGTATAGCTTAAAGTACTTTATATTCTTGTACCTAGGGTCAATATTTTATACCGGGCTTAACATAGGTTAGCCTCAATGTATGCACCTTACATACAGATAAATGTGTATATCTGTAGACATGTTAGCCTCAATTTGTACACTTAACATAGTTATGCATACAGACATACGTGTGTATAGACATTTTATATTCACTTGTTACCCTCAATGTGTACACTTCACATTGCATCTAATAAAACTCATGTTTTGCGGGGACACAGGCATTATTTGCTAGGTTGCAACAGGTAGAAAGCATCTTAGGTGACGTATTACTCGGAAAAGAAAAAATACAAAAGATTTTGCTTTCAAGGTTAACTGAAGTGGTTGTGATGTGGCTTTCTGAGGAGGAAGAATTCTGGGAGGTGCTTACAGACGAATTGGTTGAGCTTCAGCCTAGTGGTTTGCAGCAGGCATGTCTTTTTCTCCCCCTTAATCTAAGTGTTCAAAATTCACCATTTAGTTGTGTACTCATTTATGCTTATTTGATAAACTTACTAGCACAATTTTTAACAATTGAATGCAAGCATATGATAGTGATGGGATCAACAGATATAAAATAACCACCTTTTTTCTTTCAAATTGGAGATAAATCTCCTTTTTATTTCATGAAATGTTTGCCACACATTGCAGGATTCTTTTTTTGTGGCTTTTTGGTTTATTGATCTAGTCTCATAATAGTTTTAGTTTATTCAATAATGGGGTAAGACTGCATACAGTTTGTATAGGGGGTTTGGGTATCTTTTCTTTGACAATACGAGGAAAGTTTTTCTTTGACAATAAATATCTAAATCAATTCTTCAAAACACAGTGCAAATTAGCTCGCTCTTTTGTGGTAGGAAAAGAAAGCAACTCATACTTTTCCAAAATAAAAATATTGAATTTTGTAAAGTTTTTAAAAAGATAAAAATATTGAATTTTGTTATTCATAAGTAGGTAAAATTGTTACTTAATTATGTTTTTGTAAACAGGAAAATAGGCACAACGACAAACTTAGAATTTTTTTTAGGCTGAAAGACGGCAAGTTTATTTTTTTGACTGAAGGACAATGCTAATTATAACTAGCATTTTGTACGGTGTAAAACCGAATATAATGCTAGTTATAACTAACATTTTGTATAGTGTAAAAGTTGGATATAATGTTAAATATAATCAACATTTGTCCTTCAGCCAAAAAATAAAACTTGATATCCTTCAATCCAACTTTTTTTCTAAGTGTCATTTTTCCTAATCCCCCGCTTGCACTTTTATTAGAAAAATGCAAGATAGCTTGCGTTTTTTTTTATAAAAAAATTGGGATCTTAGTTCATATTTATTGTTACATGGACTATTCTTTATTTATTTGAAATGGGTTACTTAGATGGTAGTATTATACTATTACATGTCAATTTATGTCTAAATACAGAATCACACTATACAAGTTTCAAACCTATGACCTCTCGCATCAAAGTCTGATTGCCTAACCACTATGACAGTGGTGCTGGTCTACATGGACTACTCTTATAGCAACGTTAAAACTAGGACCTGTTTTTTTTTTTTTTTTGGTTTCTAATTTGCATATTCCAGACCCAGATCAAGCATACGCCTCATGCATTGGGTAGATAATGAAATGTTATTCAACTGAATGGGAACGCTCTATCTAAGTTGTATTTAGGTTAATATGTTTCAGCAAAAAAGAAGAAGTGATATTCATCTTATTGTCATATAGAGTATTACATATTCTTTGTTTTGTTTTTCAGTTGATTCTTGATATGTACTTCATACTAGAGATTGCAATTTGTGGGGGATACCCTTCCAAATATGCACACCAACTCGTGTCAGCTATTATCACTCGTGCAATCCAAATCTTCTCTCATAGAGGCATTGATCCTCAAAGGTACTCTTTATCCCATAAACAAACGCTCAATGCTGATTAGAAACCATTAAACGCTTTTTTTCTTCAACGCTTGAGCATTAACAATTTCTATGCTTACTAAAACAGTAACTCTAAATGCGCCACAATTTCATTTCCAATTTACCCAATCTATTTTGTCGTTTACTTTGTATCATCCAACATAAATAGATTGCCCATTGGTAATATATTGCTGATCAAACTGGGTAATATGAAGTCTAGTCTTGTTCTTTTCCTTCTATTATTTCAATTTGGGTAAAACGAAGGGAAATTCAAGGTTCATTTAGCGCCACCATATCAAAATCCTCAATCCTTATTACATTGTAAATGCACCCAACTATTATATAATATTGATCGTAATCAAAAGCTTGAAACTAATCAGCTTTCAAATCACTTGGTCCCAAAATTCTCTGTTTCGGTTTGCCCAGCCAATAGGAACTTACAAAATTTTGTGAGCTCCTATTGACAGCACACAATGGAACAAACAAACTTATAAATTTATGAACTTTTTTTTTCCTTTTTTCTCTTTTGAACGATGGCGTATACATTGTACTCCAGTGCACTACCAGAAGATGAATGGTTTGTGGACACAGCCAAGTTAGCGGTAAACAAACTGCTATTGAGATCACCAGGATCCGAATCATCAGAGTTGGAAGAACATGATGATGAACATATAATCATTCAAGGTGATAGTTCAGATTCCGATCAGAGCCCTATCAGCCCGTTTTCAAGTGGTCACTCTATCGACTCCTTTGCTTCTGCTACCATGGATGATATCGATGGCAGCCCTGTTTATTTTACTGACACCGAAGCATAGAGAAGCTGGTTAATTTATCTTCTTAGTTTTTTATTTTTTATTTTTTATTTTGGAAAAAAGAAGAAAAGAAAATCTTTTAAGATAGGCAGTAGCATGTCTTGAGTATGGAGGTGTTGCAGTAGAGAGCTAGTGTAATCTGTCTGAATCCAAATTGCTTTTGTCTTCATAATTATTTGTATATGTATTTTAAACTTAATTTTGGTAAATAATACATGTGTTAGTAGTTTATAATTACAGCCAATGACATTTGAACAGTGTATTACAATGAGTTTTTATACAGATTCCCGTTACAACTTTTAAAGTTGGTAAACGTATAGGCGTTTTAAGATACTTGATGGTTTTGCTCAGATTTTGTGAGAAAAGAAGGTTTGTTGATATGGACCACTTTATTGAAGATTTAATGGTCTTTGACTAACTGCTGCTAATATGTATCGTTCCAACGTAAACATAGTAGGTACGAGAGTGTCATAAATTTGGATGGGGATATGGATTTTTTATTTTTTATTTCAGCTTATTCCTACCTGCCAATCTTTCTCTTATCCAAAAAGATTGTCTTGGTGACTGACTTCTAAATAAATAGCAATATAATAATTAGAAAAAAAATTAAATAGAGGAAGAGCTCTGAATTTTTTTTTGTGCTATTATCATTTTATAAAAGTGGAAATTAGGTTGAAAGGCTTCTATTTGTAGGGTAATAAGTTTTAAGAACGACACTTCTGAATAATTAGTTTTAAGAACAATTTACAGCATAATGATAAATTCATTTATCTTTTTAAGTTATACAGAAAAACGATAAATCATTTTATCATTATTCCTGTATAACTGAAAATGATAAATTCTTTTATCTTTTTCTTGTAAAATGTCCTTAAAACTAATTTTTTAGAAGTAGCGTTCTTAAAACTTAATACCCTGCATAAATAAGCCCTTGAAGTGAAAATTCCCTTTATAAAATGTAAATTATGTTTGCACCCTCACTCTTGATTCATTTTCAAAATGTAATTCAACTCCCTAACATTTGAAATGGACTCTTGTTTTTCTAAAGAAAAAAAAAATCAATCTATTATTTGCAACGTACTTGAAACTTTAGCATTTGATTGTTTTTCCATAAATATCTTGTATTATGTTATTTAAATAAAATAACGTATACTAATGACATAACTTATCAAAATTTCCAAATAATGTCATGTCCTTTAATTTTGGTGTATTTGTTGTTTATTACACATTTGCGTTGCTACTTGAATATTTTGTTCCAAATGACAATTCGAATTAGATCTGTCAACGGATACTTTCTGATGCGGATAGTGACATATCTGCATCCGTATTTCAAATCATTTTCGGATTTCTGTATCCGCGGATACATATAGATATTGGATTCTTCATATCCGCATCTGTATTCGATTTTTCGGATAACAGATATTTTCCGTTTTTCAGATACGAATGTAGACAAATTTCAGATTTTTCAGGTATCCATTGACGGGCCTAATCCAAATGAAGTTAAATTTTATGAAATAGTAAGTGTTCATGTTATGTTATAAAAATGTGGTCTTGGACATTTTTTTTGGAAAAATTATTTGAATATATTTATTTATATAAATGACATTTCATACATTAAAAGATATAAAAAGCTAAACGTTCAAAATATTTATCTATTTATATATTTTTGTTTGCTTCGCTGTATAAATAGTGCATGCAAGTTGATATGGTAGCCGTCATCGTTGTATTTAATTTGAAGATTTGGATTAGAAGGTATGATTTAAATTACTAATTTTTTGTTGTGATGAATTTGTGTTGAGATTTTGTTACTGTAAATTTTTAGGGGTTAACTTACAATATGAAATACGACCGTGTGATTTTATCTGTTATGATAAATAATAGAGATATGTAATAGCGAGGTATAAATAAATCCCCTTTTAAAGGACTAACAACGACTAGTTTAGCCCTACAAATTGTAAATGTGAAGAGGAAGGCAAATAGGACATGGAGAATAGATCCTTGATTAAGGTTGGTAGGAAGGAGAAATCATCTAAAGAGGAAGTATATCAAAATGGGAGAATGACAGTAATATCAAAGCCAAGATTTCAACTATACATGCATGCATACAAAATCTCGATCACTATGACTTCCAAATCGACGCAATGGAGAGATGAAGTTATAGGGAAAATTGGAGAAGTCCAACACAACTTATTATAAGTCAAACAACGATGAAAAATATGGCTTTGCGTACCCTAGTAAAAATAGTGCATGAGAAGAAGAACTAACCATATAGGAAGTACAATTGACAAGTGAGTAAAATATAAATGTAGTAGTAGTAAGAATCATTATAATAATATGTATTGTTACTAAGAGTAGAAAGACAATTCACATAGACACAGGAGTACTCGCCAAATGTTGTTTTAAGTACAATGGAGCGCTTGAAGGGATCAAATGAGAAAATGTGCTCAACTTAGGGATTGGTTGGTCAAGGTGAACGAGAAAGGGAGTCGAAATTTGATTTTTCTTATGTGGCATAGTCGAGAATGGTTGGTGGAAAAAAAATTCACCTAAGTGGAAAACGAATGTTTGAATATTGATACCAAAATTTGGATGATGAACATCTGTATAAATCACTTTCTCCTTTTTACTTCTCTCATTTGTATTCAAAAACATAAAAGAGAAAATCCATGTAGTGAGGAAAAGTGTTCAAGAAACAAAATCAAGCACTTTGGGTGCAATTTCTTAACACTCAAAGAGGAGCATATTCAAGATCAACAAGTGCTCGAAATAGAAAACATTATTAAGATTAGGAATCATTGTTGCTGTATGATGATATGGACAACTATATTAACAAAATTGGTGAGTAATTATCAATTGAATCCTCTTACCCATTTTAAAGGGTGTTATTTTTATATGATATTTTATTTATATAGTGTTTGATGATATGATTTTGTAATTATTTGGAGTACATTAGGAAATGATTTGATGACGCTGGTTTGATTGAAATTAGAAGATTGTGTATTGATTGGAGGGATATTAACTAGTAAAATCCCTCAATATTTGTTGTTTAACCAATTTACTAACCAACGATATAATCATGATCGTGTTAGATAAGATACTATATTTCAGCATCGAAGGAAGAAGAAGTTGTTTGGGGAGTGGAAATGCGAAGGAGAAGAAGACGAAGGAGTGTCTGAAGTGGACAAGAAGCCTGTACTAGGCTTCCAATCGATTGGTAATGTTAGGTACGTTCATACCACCACCGAATCAGAGTGAGAAAGGAGGCACCGGACGAAATACACCAACCACCGAACCATGCTTCTCCACGCTCCTACCGGACCACTTGCTTCCGGTCCAACTCCATTGCATACCGGACCATTTGCTTCCGGTCCAACTCCATCGCCTACCGGACCACTTGCTTCCGGTCCAACTCCATTGCCTACCAGACCACTTGCTTCTGGTCCAACTCCATTGCCTACCGGACCACTTGCTTATCGGACCAGCCACTCCACTACCTGCCGAACCAAACCCAAGGTATCCCTACCGGACCAACCAATCGCCGAACCATCCACTACCGAATCAACCTCCACCGGTTCGACCTCTACCAAACCACCCACTACCGGACCAATCCACTTCTCCATCCACTACCGAACCAACATCACCAGGCCAGATCACGTCAGCCCAGGCCCATCAACTGCTATATACTTCGAAGACCCCTACCCCCAGCCTCACTCTATAAATAGAGGGGCAGGGGTACAACAATGGGGGACAAGTTGGAGAGCTCAAGCACGGAGAGAATTTTCAAACAACTTTCTTTTACTTATATCAAAGCTTTGTACTTGTAATCAAAAGAAAAGAAGAGAAATAACATATAAAGTGGACGTAGGCACATTCTGGCTGAACCACTATAAATTTATGTGTCTTTTTACAGTTTAGTCCCTGCTTCTCATATATTTGCATAAATTACCCAAATCACTAAGAACAACATAAGATCTATTAAATCATACAACTTTGAGGTGTTTGTCCATTTTTTGTGCAAACATTTTTGGTGCTTTCACTGAGAACTAGAAGCTCAAAGCTTCAGCTTCATCCACTTAACAAGTTTTCCTAACAGCATCGTACGCCACTTGGAAAACATGCCTCCCAAACAGAGAAAGGATGTTAACAAAGGAAAAAACATCGCATCCAGCAGTCTTCCAGATCCAGCTGTCACGAATCAAGTAAATCGTCCTCCTCCAGCAACAGTAACAAATGAAGGACATGCTAACCCAACCACTCCTGCCACAGAACAGCCTGCAGCAATTACTAGGGCAGATTTGGACAGAGTTGTGGTTGAAGTAACTAACCGCTTCACGTCCCAGCAGGAAGCCTTGGTGGACCATCTCATGTCACGCTTAAGGGATGCTGAAGAATCCAACCGCAACACTGAAACATGGGGCGAGTCCCAGTCTGGAGGATCTCAGAGACAACAAAGATCTTCCTTCTTCGAAGGAGCTAACGGCGGAAGTAGCCATGGTAGGAGCCGAGACCGAGCACAGCCCGAAGTTAGGCCTGAGGAAACGTTTGGTACCGAACCCAACGGGGGAGGTACCGGACGGAGGTCAACTGTAGCTGAGCCTGTTATACTGCCTAACCACGAAAACGCCGGTGAACGGGGCCGAGCTAGAGTCCAGCCCGAAGTTGGACCCGAGGAAGTGCTTAGATCAGAACCCAGCAGGGGAAGATCAAGGTAAGGGCCAACTGTAGCTGACCCTAGCATGCTCCCAGAAGATCAAAGGCAGCCGCTGGAAAATATGAGGAACGATAGACTAGACGATACCATCCCTACATGTCATCTGGACGGAATCAATCCCATAGAACAGAACCAAACTCATTTCTATCTACTCCAAATTCTGATGAAAGGATGGCACGCTTATTCAGAGAGTGTGTTCAACGGGAGCAAAGAGATCGAGGGATAGGCGCTAGGGTAACCAGCCCTTTCGCCCGCAATATCGAAATTGCTATCACCCCCCGAGAATGGAAGATGCCGACAATGGAACCTTACAAAGGAACCTCCGACCCCGTTGTACACTTACAGAGGTACACGCAACATATGCTCATGAGTGGAGCAACAGAGGGAGTACTATGCAAATGCTTTCCGCTCTTCTTAGCAGATCTCGCTACCTCCTGGTTCTGTCATCTACCCCAGGGATCCATCAGCTCGTGGGAAATGTTGAAAGAAAAGTTTATCAGTTAGTTCCGCATCCATGTGGAACAACCTAAGGACGCTTATTCCTTATCCAGCGTCAAACAGAAACCTGGAGAAAAACTGCAGTAATACCTAACCCGATTCAATGCCGCAGCAGCCGCAGTCCAAGATGTCGATGAGAAGCTTATCCTAATAGCCCTCTGTAGTGGTGTGCATCCGGACACTAAATTTGCTAGAAGGTTGACGAAAGAAAAACCAGCTACTTTACCCGATTTCTTCCATGAAGCCGGGAAATACATGAGGCTTGAGGATGCTGCCGTTGAGGGGCAGTCAGGACAGCAAAATAAGGCAACTCACAGCAACGCCCCCGCTGTGGCAAGGGACGTTCGAAGAAATGATTCCAGAGACAATGCTGGGGGCAAGAAGGGAGAAAAGCGCCTATATCGGCCTGGGCCGAGATTCGACACTTACACTCCTTTGAACGAGACCGTCGAAAATATCTTCCTTGCCACCCAAGGCGAAGTTAGATACAAACGCCCACCATACAAAAAGGAATCAGATAACGCGCAGAAATCTGGAAAGTTCTGCCGCTTCCACGAATCTCATGGGCATGATACCAATGAATGCCATCATCTTTGGGATCTGATTGAGGAACACATTAGAAGGAAGAAACTGGAACGTTATGTAAAAAGTCAGGACAGGACTCCAGCTCCTCCCAATGAAAACCCAAGGCTACCCTCACCGGACACCGGCAGAGGAAACCGCAATGCTAGCAGCTCTAGTCAAGAGAAAATAGTGGTCCATACCATCTCAGGAGGACCGCACATCGCGGACAGAAGCTGGAAAGAGATGGAAAGGTATGGAAAGTCGCTTAGAGACAATAAAGACTGTGTCAATTCGGTTATAGAAGAGCGCCACCCGAAGCGGAAAGAAAGTAATGACATCACATTCGGTAAGCGTGACCTAGAAGGAAGGCAGTACCCTCACATGGATCCCATGGTCATCTCTGCCCGACTCGGTCCCGCCGAAGTTTACTGAATCCTGGTAGACATTGGAAGCTCAGTAAACATCCTGTTCAAACACGCATTTGACAAAATGAAGCTATCAATGAAGGATGTATCTCCCTGCGATAAACCACTACACGGTTTTACTGGGGATGCTAAGATGCCCCTCGGGCAACTGGACCTCTTTGTTGAGATTGGAAGCCATCCCCGCTCTATTGTACAGAAGCAGACGTTCGTGCTAATAGAAAACCATTCGGCCTACAACGCCTTCTTAGGAAGACCAGCCTTGTCTGACTTCCAAATTGTCCTAGCCCCATGGTGCCTAAAGATGAAGTTTCCAACGGACAATGGAATAGGGGAAGTAGAAGGAGACCAGGACATTGCTCGAGACTGCTATGTGACTGAACTTCGCAACAACCACAAGAAGGATAAAGGGAAGGGTGTAGAGATTGCCCTCTGCACGAAAAGTCTAGAAGCATAGCAACTAAAGAAAGCCCCTCCTCTTCGATATACCAGCGACCCTTTCAATGAATTAGACCCTAGGGACAAAGAGAAGGAGGCCACCGCCGAGCCTGCAGAGGCTATGGAGTTTATATCTGTAGACAAGCACGACTCAAGTAGACTATTGAAAATTGGGTCCCAACTAAAAGCCGAATTGAAGGAACAACTCATCGATTTTCTCCGCCATAACTTGGATTTATTCGCATGGTCACACGCTGACATGACCGGAATCTCCCCCGACATAGCATGCCACGTATTAAACATTGATCCTACCAAGGCGCCCGTAAAACAAAGAAAGAGAAGTATGGGGGCAGAACGATCAGCAGCCCTCGATGAAGAAGTAAAGAATCTACTCGCCAATGACTTCATACGAGAAGCTATCTACCCGGAATGGATCGCCAACCCGGTACTGGTAAAGAAGGCTAATGGGAAGTGGCGAACCTGCATTGACTTTTCCAACCTAAACGACGCCTGCCCGAAGGATTGCTTCCCACTTCCCCGAATCGACCAACTTGTAGACAGCACAGCCGGGCACGAGCTCCTATCCTTCATGGACGCATACTCAGGATATAACCAAATTCCTATGCATGCTCCCGATCAAGACCACACTAGTTTCGTCACCGACCGGGGTTTATACTGCTATAAGGTAATGCCTTTCGGACTTAAAAATGCAGGAGCCACCTACCAGCGCCTCGTCAACAAGATGTTTGCAGGGCTAATAGGACAAACTATGGAAGTATATGTGGATGACATGCTGGTAAAGTCAAGGAAAGCCAAAGATCACGTAAGCCACCTAGGCGAGATGTTCCAGGTACTTCGACAGTATGGAATGAAGTTGAATCCACTAAAGTGCTCCTTCGGAGTGTCATCAGGAAAGTTCTTAGGATTCATCGTACATGCCAGAGGGATTGAAGCAAACCCTGAACAAGTCCGAGCGCTAAGGGATATCAAGATACCTTCCACTCGGAAGGAAATGCAAAGTTTGAATGGAAAAGTGGCCGCCCTCAGCCGATTCATCTCCAAGGCAACAGACAAGTGCGTTCCCTTTTTCGAAGTTCTAAAGATAGACCAAGGAAAGTTCGAATGGACTGACGAATGCTTAACCGCTTTCCTTAACTTAATCGAACACCTCCAGAAACTGCCGGTACTCTCGACTCCAAGCGAAGGCGAAGAATTATACCTATACCTTGCTGTGTCATCTCACGCCCTAAGCGCTGCCTTGGTAAGGGAAGACAACCGCATGCAGCGGCCAGTTTACTTCGTCAGCAAGAGGTTTACTGGGGCAGAAGTCAGATATCCTAAACTCGAGAAGCTAGCATACTGTTTACTAATCACATCACGAAAATTGCGTCACTACTTCGAGTCCCATTCCATCAAAGTTCTGACCGATCAACCACTGAGGCAGGTACTCCATCGTCCCGACACTTCTGGGCGACTACTTAAATGGTGCATTGAACTAAGTCAGTATGATATCACCTATCATCCTCGCACCGCCATCAAGGGACAAGCCATGGCTGATTTCATTGCAGAATTCACTACCAACGAAGATAAGGAGCAATTGGAAATAGCAAAGGACATCAAGTGGAATCTCTTTGTGGATGGCGCATCGAACGAACAAGGCTCGGGGGCAGGTGTGGTAATAATCACTCCCAGGGGGAATAAGCTGCACTATGCTATAAGGTTGGAGTTCGCTGCCACCAACAACGATGCAGAATATGAAGCGGTGATAGCTGGATTAGAACTTGCCATAGAAATCGGAGCCAATTCTTTGTGTCTTCATAGCGATTCTCAACTTATTGTTAACCAGATACTAGGAGAATTCCAAGCTCGAGAAGAACGACTCATAGCATATCTAAAGAAGACCAAGTTACTTCTCAGCCGATTGGACCACTACCTAGTCAAACACATCCCTCGGGAAGATAACCAAGAGGCCGACGAATTGGCGAAGCAAGCAAGTGTGAGAGACATCGCCATCTTCGAGGCAGTAACCATCTCGAAGCAACTAGCCCCAAGTTTTGAGCAAGTGAATCTGATAGCTGCAACCGAAGAAGCAACTTGGATGACTCCCATCCGAGACTACCTACAAAGCGGCACGCTACCCAACGGGCATAACGAAGTCAAGAAAATCTTGAGGAAAGCATCCCGCTACACAATACGAGAAGACGTCCTCTATCGGCGCGGATTCTCTAACCCGTTATTAAGGTGTGTCGCTGGGAGGGAAGCCAAGGAAATCTTATCTAACATTCATCAGGGAAGCTGCGGAGATCACACCGGAGGGCAAACTTTAGCAAAGAAGACACTCCGATATGGATATTTCTGGCCTACCTTAAGCAAGGACGCCTTAGATTTCGTCAAAAAGTGTGACAGATGCCAGAAGTTTGCTAAGATTCCACGGCTACCAACAACTGAAATTACTCAAATGACCAGCCCTTGGCCCTTCGCAATATGGGGAATCGACTTAATCGGCGAACTGCCAATGGGCCGAGGCGGGGCCAAATATGCTATAGTGGCAGTCGACTATTTCACCAAATGGGCGGAAGCGGAACCTTTGAATAAAGTATCTTCAACAAAAGTTATCAACTTCTTGATCAAAAATGTTCTGTGCAGGTACGGAGTCCCACTCAAAATCATATCAGACAATGGACTTCAATTTGACAGCGAGGAATTCGCCAACTGGTGCCAAGAACACGGAATTCACAAAAGCTTCTCATCCGTAGCGTATCCCCAGGCAAACGGACAAGTCAAAGCAGTCAACAAAATTCTGAAAACTCTAATAAAAAAGAAGCTCGAAAAGTCAAAGGGCGCTTGGGTGGATGAACTCCCTACGGCACTATGGGCCTATCGCACATCTTTCAGAACATCGACGGGGCACACTCCTTTCTCTTTGGCATACGGATCGGAGGCTATGCTCCCAGTTGAAACCTTTGTGCCTTCCCACCGTAGGATCCACTATAACCCAGAAGAGAACGAAGAACTCCTTCACATGTCTTTGGATCTAGTTGAGGAGAGAAGAAATGATGCAATCCTTAAAGCAGCAGCCCACAAACAGAAAGTGGCAGCACAATACAACTCCAAAGTCAAGCATCGTACCTTACGAGAAGGGGATCTTGTCCTCAAGCGAATCTTCCCTCGCCCCGGAGCACTAGACCCAATCTGGGATGGACCATATGTAATCCATAAAGATCTCCACAACGGAGCTTATATTTTGTCAACAGTGGACGGAGAGGTGTTCCAGAGGGCATGGAACATCCAACACCTCCGTCGATACTTTTCTTAACTTGTATTGCCCATATGAAGTGAATTAACAAAGAGAATCAATGGACGTAGGCATTTTCGTGCCGAACCACTTTAAAAAATCTTGTCTCTTTTTTTAACTTGTTCCTTTATATCTTGGCTGCTTGTTAACTTTATCCTTTTCTGTCGGACAAAATCCTATGCATACAACATTTCAAATCGAGGCACTCCACAGCACAACTTCATCTGGACAAGACCTAACAGGTACTATGCGAATCTATGCCTTCGCCAATGAGACACTTTCACTCCAGCATCCCTCTGCTGCGGGTTAACTCATTGCTCGCGACGGCCCTTAAAGCCAACTGTAATGAGCCGATTATAAGCCACCGAGAAGGCCGACTATAGCCGAGGCAGCTCATTACGGCGTTCGGCTCGCCGGCAACTGTGAACCGATTATAAGCCCCAACATAAGGTGTGGCCAGCCAGGGGCAGTTCACGGTTGACGATCGGCACCCACGCTAGCCGGCCACAGTAAATCGAATAATACCCACGATTACGGGCCATAATGGCCCGGGTAGTTACTGTGCGCGATCTCGGCTCCGATGTGTCTTAAGTATGGCTGTGGTAAAAAAAAGAATTAACTCCCCGCGGAGGCGTAAGATGGGTGACAAATGTCTCCAAGACCCACAGCTAGGGAAAGTGACTACAAAGCCCGTTTTCCACGAACTTAAGCACATCGAAGGCCTTCCGTGATTGGAAGTTTTACTATTTCACATATTTCAATTTTACTTAAGAAACTTTTCTCCTATCCTCTGTAACAATCCCTGAAGTGCAGGACACAAAACAGGAGACACTCACTAATAGAAGCGGATACTCATAGCAAAATACTGGACCGCATCCCTTACTTGGTCACACAAGATATTCAAAGTTGCCATCTACAAGCAAAATATAAGGGCTGTATTTCCCTCTTTCATATATGCCTATAATTTGTTCACACCTCACGCTAACACTGCAAGTCATGAAATTATGTTTTAAACAAGAACCTGACACCAAACACAATTTAATTACAAGAATATGCATAGCTATATTTCTTAGGCAACATGTCAAAATAGCAAAAACATTCAAAAGACGACAAGATCAGCTTAAGTTAAAGGATTGCACATCAAGAATAAAGCTATTTATTACAAGTAGCAAGAATTACAACCTAAAAGTTACTCTACTGTTTTAAGACTAACATATACTGCCATGTCAAATCCACAAAAAGAATTCTCCAGGTCTAATCAGGGAGCCGGCTGCGTTGGAGTCTTGTCCTTGTCCTGTTGCCCACCTGTCCGGTCAGAAAAAGAAATCATTAGTGATAAGCAACAGAGTTAACAAAAGAAAAAACTAATGAAGTAGAGATTACCAGCAACTTCCCCTTGATCGTCTTGGTCATCATCCCCTACTTCCACACCTGCCTCCTCAACAGCGAGCAACCGCATCCCCTCTTTCACCGCTGTCTTCTCCTCCTTGGTAAACTGAGCAGTGACCACATCCATCCTAAAAGCCGCTCCACCCTCCTTATCCACCTCAGCCTTGGCCTTCTCTAGAGCCCTGAGGTAAATCCTAGCCATAACCCGGGGGTAGTCGTCCATCCAAGATAAGCTGCCCTGCTTCCAAGTGCGAAAGTACATGTCCTGCAGCATATCGTCCATCATCCCCTCATTTTCCTCAAACTCCCTCATACGGGCCTCAGAAACCGATAGCCTTGCAATGGCAGCATCCCTTTCCAGTCGGTATCGCGAACAGTCAGCCTGAAGGGACCTCCTCATCACCTCCATCTCCTCCTTTAGCCTGACCTGAGTAAGCTCCGCGGCTTCAAGCCTCCCCGACAGCTCCTCTACCTGCTCAAGATCCGCCCTACGAACCTCGTCCACTGTCGAGATGGCCATATTTATCTGCTCCTTGCAAGCAGCCTCCATCTTCCGCAATTCCGCCTTACTAGCCTCCTCCATAGTCTTCCTCAACCGCCCGGAGGCAGCCTCATGTTGAGAAATCTGAATGGCCTGATCAGCAAGCTGTTTGGCCTGATCCGAAACCATCAATCGTAGTCGGATGTTGGCACTCCCGATCTCCTCTCCAGCCTTAACCAGCCGGGCATGATGCTCCATCAGCTTCCTAGTCTCCTCCGCCACCCGATCAATATTAGCCTTGGCCTCGTCTCCCATGGTAATTACCCGAGTGGTAAGTAAATCGAGATCTAAGGACTTAGCCTCATCAAGCACCCGTACCATGGGATTGCGGGGAAGAAGGTGCTCACCGGTAACCTCGTCAAAGGTAATATCATGAGAACCTGGATCCAGATCAGGGTGACCCGCAAATGGATTACGAGCCAGACCAGGACGATCAATCTGCGTAACGGTAGGATTTTCAGACAGGTGCGGAGAGAGTGCGAACTCAATATCCTCCTCTGTGATATCATGAAGGGGCTGAATTGGGGGCTGGGGACCGAGTGAAGGTTCGGATAAGGGATGACTCCTCTTTCTCTTCTGAATACCCTCTTCAATAACCCCGAGAAGAGGACGGTAGTCGACTACATCACCGAAACGGTGGGTCGGAGTCTTCGGCTTTGCGGAAGCTTTGGAGAGCTTGTATTGTTCAAGCCTGTGCCGAAGATCTGAGGCCTTGGCCGTTTTACCTGCTCCTGATATAAAGAACAAGTGTCACAAGCTTACATTGATCCATAATTCGAGAAAACACGATAAATTAAAAAGATAAAAGAAGAAAGAAAACACATCTGTGGTTGTACAAACCCTGGGGAGGAGTAGGATACTGCAATGAGTCCTGGATTTCATTCCAGGACGGGAGCGGATCATAAAATATTCCTAAGTCCCTATCATAAATGGAGCCCGCAGGAGTCAAAAGTTCACCTTGAGTCGTCGGAGCCACCTTGACTGGAATAGTCTGAGGAGACTCGCTTGCACCAGTCCCAGCCTTGTCAGCTTTCCCGGATTTCTCTGTCAAAGCCGGTTCCCCGTCCAGCCCCTCAAAAGCTTGGTGGAATGCATCATCCGTCCACTCCTGAATCTCGCCTGCCTGCCCAGGAAGCAAGGCCCCGATGCCATCACCACCGTCGCCACCTTCCCGGTCACCTCCACCCTCACCTCTCTCCTCCTCTACGTCTTCCTCCCCCTGGGTAAGTGGACAATTGCTGGGGGAAGGACCGTCCGACTTCGTAAGTTTCTTACCTCCGACGGCTGGAGGTTTTGTGAAAGGTTTCCTCTTGCCACTCTCTACCGTGACACCTCCCTTAGCCTGAGCAGCCGCCCTCTCCTCCGCCGTTTCCCTCAGCTTGACTACTAACTGCTGTGGAAGGATCAAGTTATACTCCAGAAGGGTCGCGTTTCTGATCAGGTAGGCAGTTGATCTATCTCTCCCGGGGATAGCGTCTATCTCAGCCGCCGTCTGAACCAGGCGATCAGTCTCCACAACCGCAAAGCCACCTGTCGCTAGCAAAATGAAAACGTATGAGAAGGAGCATCGCAGTCAGAGTGGAAATTATAAATAAAGCATCGACTTACATCCAGAGGTGAAACGCCGAATAGAAACAGAGTCGTCCCTGACAAAGAACCACTCCTTCTTGAACATGCTGTATTTAGAATACAGATCCAAGACCGGCTTGAAGGTTACCGCTGACTCCAGGCTGATGTATGGGGACCCCTTCTTATAGCCCCTCAGATTATATAAGTACCGGATCTCCCGGTTGGAAGGAGCACGCCCATACTTCCTCTGGAAGATGACAAAGAGGCTCACCAGTATAGCATAGGAGTTGGGTTGAAGCTGGAATGGGGCCACCTTTAGATATGTAAGGAAGCTGGCTACCCAAACATTAAGAGGCGGGATGGCACCACACATACAGTGGTATCTGCTGTAGGCGAAGTACCCTTCGGGAGGATCATATGGCATCACTTCTCTCCCTGGAAACAGCATGCGCGCCCTATCAATTCCGAAAGAACGGGAGATGACATCAAGCTGCTCTTCCTTAAGGGAGCTGGGAAAGCAATCAGGCGGGGAGTTCAGAAGCTCCTGAGGACCGTACCCGTCCACTAGTGATCTCGGGGTAAATCCGTGACGTTCCGGTCCTGGCTGAGCAAGGGGCACTGCGGAAGATTATCCTTCGCCCTGGGACTTCTTTTTATCCGATCGAGTTCCTGCTTTGCGAGACATTATCTGCAACGTCGAAAAGACATGTTGTTAAAACAGAGAATACAAACAAGCAAGTACATATAGCCCAGAATTTTGCTCGTGATATAAAAAGTGAAAAAATCAAGCCCATTCGGCATTCACATTACTCAAGCCCATTCGGCATTCACATTACTCAAGCCCATCCGGCATTCACATTACTCAAAGGCCCATTCGGCATTCTCGTTACCCAAAGGCCCATTCGGCATGCTCATTATCAAGTTCGTTCGGCATCGAAAGCCCTTAGGATCATTCGGTAAAATAAAGAGAATCAACTTTGAAAACTCGTTCGGCAGAGGAGGATTTACCTGGTCCGGCACTTAAGGTTGTTTTGACACAATAATTGACTCGGCAGTTCAGGAGCTAACACAGCTATTTCGTTCGGTAAGGAATAACGAAGGGATGTGTCTCCTACTTATAGAGGAAGGTTGGATATGCCGGACCATCTGGTTCGTTTCTCTGGCCGAATATGGTCGTCCAAACTAAAACAAAGCACGACATATACTGAGCATATGCCCTACTTTGGGGGGCAAGTGTTAGGTACGTTCATACCACCACCGAATCAGAGTGAGAAAGGAGGCACCGGACGAAATACACCAACCACCGAACCATGCTTCTCCACGCTCCTACCGGACCACTTGCTTCCGGTCCAACTCCATTGCCTACCGGACCATTTGCTTCCGGTCCAACTCCATCGCCTACCGGACCACTTGCTTCCGGTCCAACTCCATTGCCTACCGGACCACTTGCTTCCAGTCCAACTCCATTGCCTACCGGACCACTTGCTTACCGGACCAGCCACTCCACTACCTGCCGAACCAAACCCAAGGTATCCCTACCGGACCAACCAATCGTCGAACCATCCACTACCGAATCAACCTCCACCGGTTCGACCTCTACCAAACCACCCACTACCGGACCAATCCACTTCTCCATCCACTACCGAACCAACATCACCAGGCCAGATCACGTCAGCCCAGGCCCATCAACTGCTATATACTTCGAAGACCCCTACCCCCAGCCTCACTCTATAAATAGAGGGGCAGAGGTACAACAATGGGGGACAAGTTGGAGAGCTCAAGCATGGAGAGAATTTTCAAACAACTTTCTTTTACTTGTATCAAAGCTTTGTACTTGTAATCAAAAGAAGAGAAGACAAATAACATATAAAGTGGGCGTAGGCACATTCTGGCTAAACCACTATAAATTTGTGTGTCTTTTTACAATTTAGTCCCTGCTTCTCATATATTTGCATAAATTACCCAAATCACTAAGAACAACATAAGATCTATTAAATCATACAACTTTGAGGTGTTTGTCCATTTTTTGTGCAAACAGGTAAAATTACTAGTCAACTGGTGAAAGTTTCAGTCGAATGGCAATTTTACCAGTCAACTGCAGTTTTTTCGAGTTTCTTCTCGATTGAATTGTTGCTTTTGCAATCGACTGAAAATTCTTTCCAGTCAACTAGCACCAGTCGATTGATGGAATTTCTAGTCAATTGGAGTGGAATTTTCTGAAGGAATTTGAGTTCTAATTTCCAAGGGCAATTTCGTATTTTTGTGGCCATTTTGGGATTTCCGCAATAGTTTCAACGTATCTTCTACATATATTCTGATCCAAGACAAAAACCATCTAGAGCATTATAAATTGACCTATGGGTTTATTGTTGTATGATTTATTCCAATAGAAACAAAAAGAGAATTTTTTGTTAATTCTTCTTATAGGTTTAGGCTCCAAATTGAAATCAACCTTATAACCCTTTTCTCTTGTGAAAGTAATAAAGATCTCCTCTCCCCAAAGTGGACGTATACTATCTTGCGATAGTGAAAGCACTATAAATCTCGTGTGTGATTTATTTTTCATTACTTGTGTGATTTGTGTTTATTATTTTTGGATATCAGTCTTTTGTTTGTTCTACCTCACCACCACCACGTTCCTATTGTTATTTCCATTGCATTGGGGTTGATTTAGATTATTGAAAATTTTCCCAACAGTTTGGTATTAGAGCTATTACGTTGCTTGAAGGAAGGTGTTAAGCAGTATGGAAAGAGATGAAGGTACCTCAGTTGAAGGAAAATGTTATATTAGAGGATCTTATGTTGTATCAATATACTAGTTGGCAATAGAGAAGTGGAACGAGGATAATGACTTCGAGAAGTGACAATGAAGAATGAAGGTTGTTCTAAGGAGGAATAAGGTTCATCAGGTAGTGTTTGACATATAGAAGTTGCTAGCTGATGTTTTAGCCATGGAGAAGGAGGAGATGGAAGAATGAGCTTTTACTACTCTATAGTTAGCAATGGGTTAGAATGTTATCTTAGTGCAGTGGAACCACTGCTAGAAGAATTTGGACCAAGATGGAGAATCTTTACTTGAAGAAATCACTCACTAAACATTTGATCCGCCGAAGACATTTTTACCATAAAAATGAGAGAGAGAGAGAGTACTTAAGGGAAGACACATCTTAGCTTCTCCAATGAACTTTTGATGAAGATGAAGACTGTGGATTTAAAGGTGGATAAAGAGCAGAAGACGATGATTCTTTTGTGTTTCCTTCCAGAGCATTACACATGTTTCGCTAATAGTCTGATGTATGGGAGATACACTTTGACAATAGAATATGTGAATTCGGGTCTTCTATCTGAAGACTTGAGCGATAAAATAAAGGCAATGCATGAAGGTAGAGGAAGGAGTAGTAGTTAGGGTCTATTTATTGAGAGAGGAAGAGAGGAGATGAAGAGTTGGAATCCTAGGGGCATTCTAAGTCTAGAAAGCCCGAAAATGGTTGGAGTGGAAAGTCGAGAGATGGGAACTGCTACCATTGTAAGAAACCAGACCATTGAAAGAGAGATTATTTGTACTTAAATAGGAAAACCGAAGATGGATCTTCATCGATCACAGTGGAGAAGATTGTATCTAACGATATGTTGATTGTAGCAGTATCATATGTATAAGACCATTGGATGCTTAGTTCAGCGGCATCGTTCCATATAATGTCAAATATGGATTACTTTTTCTCTTTTGTTGGAAATGGGGGAAGTGCGATCCTTATAGGGAATGATGCTAGTTGTAGAGCCATGAGAGAGGGTACAATACTTAATCTAATGTTTGATGAAATGATATGCACGTTTGTAGGTGTCGACTATATTCCAGGTCTTTGGAAGTCGTTGATATCTTTGGGCTACTTGGCATTCAGGGGATGCAAGAAGACTATGAAGAATGATAGTTTGAAGGTTTCTAGAGGTGCACTAGTTTTAATGAAGGGTGACTTGCTCCAGAATCTGTATCTACTTAAGGGAACTAAGGTACTGGGAGAGTCTTATGCTGGAGTTGATAGTTCTCTTGCTTTGGTTGCCACCAGACTTTGACACCTCAGATTGGGTCATATTTCAAAGAAGGGCTTGGAATTTCTTCGTAGATGAAAGATGATCAATGGAGAAAGCTTCGACGTGTTAGATTTTTGGAAGGAGTGTGTGTTGGGAAAGCAGACGGAGGTTTCTTTTAAAGTTGGACTTCATAGATCAAAGAGAGTGCTTGAATTTGTCCATACAGCTGTTTGGGGACCAGCAGCTAAGGCTTCCATTGGGGAAGCGAAGTCTTTTATTTTCTTCATTGATGACTTTTCTTGAAAAGTTTGGGTTGTGTGACGAAGGTGTGACAACCGCAGGATTCGAATCCTTGCCATCCTGAAAAGCAACACCACGCACTAATCATTGTGCTAAAACATCTTTGTTTTAACTTTCCAAAAGGAATGTTACAGATTACCCACTTAAAGAGACCAATGTCCTCGTTGGCTCATCAATACACCCAACCCAGAAGTTGTGCCTGTAACTGCATCAGTACTACACCGACTGACATCCGCATCATTACAACACATAATTCCGACTAGTTACCGACTCTGATATCAAATTTGATGACCGTGGGATTAGAAGCCTTGCCATCTCGGAAAGCAACCCCACACACCAACACTACAAAAACAATAACATTTACCGATGCTAAAAGGGCGTCGATAAATGTAATATCGACGCCTGACCGATGCCTTATTACTAGTTGTTAAAAAGTATCTCAGGAAAAAAATCCATCGATGCTTGGAAGACAACAGGCGTGTTGTTGTTACCGACGCCCTACATACGACATATTATCGACGCCTTACCGACATCATTTTGCCAATGCCATTTCAACGCCTTGTTGACTACATTTTAAATTATAAAAATTGGAATTGCCGACGCCTTACAAACGATATACCGACGCCTTACCAACACCAAGTTAAAATGCAAAACCGGATTTTCCGATGCCTTATAGATGTCTTTCGATGCCATGGTTGAAACAAATTTGTAGCATTTCTAATGCCTTTCGCACCTTAATCGCACATACACACAAACACACACACACACAATCACACACACACACATCACATATCACATACTCATATATCACATATCAACACAAATATCATCATCATCACAATACAAATCAAATCCAACATGCAAACTAAACAATACCATCACCATCGTAATACAAATCAAACAATACAATAACCATCATAATACAAATCAAATATCCAAACAATCCGTAAGTAAATATCCTAACAACACCAACAATACCAACACTAATATCCAAACCAAACATCCTAACAAAAAAAATATACATCTCATCTAAACCAAATATACATCTCCAAAGAAATCAAATATACATAAACAAAATACCCACTCGTCTGAACCCTGACCAACATCACCAGCTCCATTTCTAGTTTACCGATGTGTGATTTCAACTGTTGGCATTCTTCTTATAAACTAGTGCTAAATATAGAAGCTCTATCTAATGACAATCTCCACATATTAACCAAATTTGTTTGTTACCAATATGTAATTTTTTATTTCAACTATTGTATTTATTGAGTGATTTGACTTTTACTTAATTTATTGAGTGATTTAACTTATAAATTTGTTTAATTTATAATTTAACTTAGTTATATATTTATTTAATTTATTGAGTCACTTAACTATACATTTTAACTCAAATTTAATTTATTTTTAAAATGATGATTTTGGGATTTAAAATAAGCTATTACTTTATAGAGCATGCATTCGTTTAATTTGTTGGCTGATTTAGAAAAAAAGATAGTTTAACTCGAATAAACTTTCGTTTAATTTATTAAAACAAAATTTATAATTTAACTCAATAATATGTGAATTTTTTTAATTTATTGAGTGATTTAGCTTATATATTTATCGAATTTATTATATGATTAAAAAAATCTATAATTTAAATCGAATAAACTCTTATATAATTTATTGAAACAAAATTCATAATTTAACCTAATTATATATATATATATATTTGGGTGATTTAACTTATACAAACATACTCTTGTTAATTTATTGAAACAAAATCTACGATCTAACTCAATTATATTCCATTTGTTTAATTTATTGAGTGATTTGACTTATATATTTGTTTAATTTGTTGTGCGATGTTAAAAAAAATCTATAATTTAACATGAATAAACTCCTGTATGATTTATTGAAATAAAATTTAATTTATAATTTAACCTAATTACTTACACACACACACACACACACACACATATATATATATATATATATATATATATGAGTGATTGAACTTATACGGACATACTCTTGTTTAATTTATTGATACAAAATTGATAATTTAACTCAATTATATATACATTTGTTTAATTTATTGAGTGATTTAACTTATATATTTGTTTAATTTACTGTGTGATTTAAAAAATCTATAATTTAACTTGAATAAACTCTCGTATAATTTATTGAAACAAAATTTATAATTTAATATATATATATATAACCTTTTGAGTGATTTAACTTTTATAGACGCACTCTTATTTAATTTATTGAAACAAAATTTATAATTTTTTTTATTTTTTTTGGCTTACATATTGGTTTAATTTACCGTGTGATTTTAAAAAAGCTATAATTTAACTTGAATAGACTCTCATATAATTTATTAAAACAAAATTTATAATTTAAACTAATTATATATATGTATATAACTTTTTGAGTGATTTAACTTTTACAAATATACTCTTGTTTAATTTATTGAAACAAAATTTATAATTTACCTCAATAATCTATACATTTCTTTAATTTATTGAGCGATTTACAAATATGTTTAATTTACTATGTGATTTAAAAAAATCTATATTTTAACTCAAAAAAACTATTGTATAATTTATTGGAATTTTTTTTATGGTTTAACCTAATTTTGTGTGTGTGTGTATTTTTGAGTTATTTAACTTATATAGACATACTCTTATTTAATTTATTGAAACAAAATTTATAATTTAACTCAATTATATATACATTTATTTAATTTATCGAGTGATTTAACTTATATACTTGTTTAGTTTATTGTGTAATTAAAAAAAAACTCAATTATTTAACTCGAATAAACTCTTGTATAATTTATTGAATTTCTTTAATAATTTAACCTAATTACACACACACATATATTTGAGCGATTTAACTTATACAGACATACCCTTGTTTAATTTATTGAAATAAAATTTATAATTTAACTCAATTGTACATACCTTTGTTTAATTTATTGAGTGGTTTAACTCTTATATTTGCTTAATTTATTGTGTGATTAAATCTATACCTTAACTCGAACAAACTCTTGTATACGTAAATATAATTTATTGAGTGATTTATCTATAAGGATTTTATATATGTATTTATCTGTAAATATTGTGGAAATGCATGTATACATACTGCAAACTCGGTGCAAGCATTATCTACCCAACTATTAGTGGTGGACCCATCTTCAATCTTTTAAGTTCACTCCTCAAGCTTCTATTCCGAAGAAACTCAAATACCCGCATTGGTTGCACGACATGACAACATGGTAATATTGATAAAATGACACACCAGAAGACTTGCATGGTAGTGCTGTTATAATTGGTAGTGGTGGTTGAGGTGGTGCTGGTGGTGGTACTGTTACCACTGGAGGCGATAACCACCATCACTGACAGTCATCGACTCAAGTGTTAACAGAATCCCCTCCAGCACTATCCCAACCAACCACCACTAGTTATAATAGCACTACTACGCAAGCCCTGGTGTCTCCTCTATAATACTACCATGTTGCTATGCCGTGCAACCGAGGTGGTGACTGAGGAGGTTTAAATGGTTCTTCACCATATAGTACATTGATAGTTTTTTTATGATGGGCGTCGCTCGTTTTTAGCAGATTCTACCAATGTTTCGATCACATCCATCGAAAGATTGATAGAATCTATAAAAAGGGAGCGATGGCCATCATTGGAAAAATTATCATTGTATTTAATGGTGAAAAATAAAGACGATCTAAAACCATAGAGATGGTGATTGAGCATGTGTAGTAGTGCTATTATAACTGGTGATGGTGCATGGAGAAGTGCTAGTGGCGATACTGCACCATTGGTGGTAAAAACCACCATCACTGATGGTCAACGACTCTAGTGTTAATAACATTCCCTAGCACTTCTCCAATCCATGATCACCGGTTATAACATCACTACTACGCGTACCCAGTCACCACCGCTATGGCTTTAGATCGCCTTTTTTTCACCATCTAATACAGTGAAAGTTTTTTCCGATGATGAGCTTTACTCCTTTTTTGCAGATTCTAACAATCTTTCGATAGATGTGATCGAAAAATTGGTATAACCTGCTAAAAAGGAGTGATGTCCATCGTTTGAAAAAAATATCATTCTATTAGATGGTGAAGAATCTTCTAAACCTTTAAGTGTAACATCTTCAAGTGCAATAAAAACGTTCCTACATGTAAACAAAATTTACATTATCTTTCACATGATTGTATTATTAATTCAAATTAAACTTTTGGTATAAAAAAAAGTTCATGCACTACTAGTACTATAATCGTCTAGAATATATCATGTACATCAATTCATCTAAAACCTATAAGAAATTTAAACTCGGAATTCATAAAATATTCAAATAACATTCCATTATTATTAATGATCATAGTTTAAACCATGTGTATCTGTATGCAGTTAAGATCTACAGCCGACGATTAGTGAAAACAAGTTAACAAGATACACTACTAGAAAACTTGCTATTTACCTACTTGATAATACCGACGCCGTGCTGACGCCACATTTATAGGCGTCGGCAAGTCATAGGTAGCTCTTTACCAACACAAAATTACCAATGTCATGCCCATGCCTAAGTTAATGGCATCGGTAGGGCGTTGACATAGCGTCGGCAAGGCATCAACATGGCGTCGGCAACATCCATACTTATCTCAATCGACGATCCCTCCTCCATCACTTCTCTAATTAAAAAAAGGATGAATCCTCCACTCCGCCTCTCCTCTTACCGCCTCCTCCTCCCTCCATTCAGCCACAAGCCAAAGCCAGGTCACCTCATCACCACCTCGTTGTCGCAAGTCAACGCCCAACCACCACTTTGTCGCTGCAAGCCCAAGTCGCCACCTCCCAAGCCCAATTGCTACCTCGGCCCTGAAAACCAAAGTCACCGCCTCCCAAGCCCAGTGTCTCCTCCAATTTGCTGCACAAGGTTCCAAGCCATGCCAGCCAGCCACCATCGCAAGCTTAATCTTCCTCTAAGTCGCCACAAGCACCTCGCTCCATCTGTATGATTTATTTAATATATGCATGTGTGTGTGTATACACATAGGCTTACGAATATAGAATTGTAGATCCCTTAACACACAAAAAATATATATCTGACATTTAATAAAAGGCAATTTCTGGACGAAATTTAATAGGAAGCTGAATATGTTATCTTATTAATTTGTTTTCACTAAACATCAAATGTAATACATGTTGGATTATTTCCTCTACACTAAAGCATTGTTATGAAATATTTTCGGTAAATCAGATAAATGTGTAGAAAAATACATATGACCATTGTGGTCGATGTATAGTGTAAGTAAAACTTAAGGTTAGATAATGAATTTAAATGATATTATATATTATTAACTTTTAGTAAAATGGAAAAATAAAATTATCAAACTTGTATATAAATCTGAGTAGATTGATTGTAAGTCTACGCATACATAGTCTAGTCAAATGAGTAAATAGAAGATGAAACATATTTTATGCCTTTGTCGAATCAATGGTTGAAGTATAACTTAGTAGTGTGTTTATTTTAATTAGTAGGAATAAACGGATCAATAATAATAAAGGAAAGGATGTAGATCCTAACTACGTACACATATACATTGTTGAAACTACGGTCACTAATAATAATGGAAATGTGATATGAATATTTTGTGAATTTTGAGTTTAAATTTCTTACTAGTTTCAGATAAATTGATCCACATGATATGTTTAAACGATTATAGTACTAGTGATGCATGCATTTTGTTTTCATACTGAAAGTTTAATTTGAATTAAGAATACTATCATGTGAAAGGTAATGTAAATTTTATTTACATGTAGGAACGTTTCCATTGCACTTGAAGGTGTTACACTTGAAGGTTTAGAAGATTCTTCACCATATAATACAATGATAGTTTTTTTTATATGGGCATCACTCCTTTTTTGCAGATTATACTAATGTTTCGATCATATCCATCAAAAGATTGATAGAATCTGCGAAAAAGGAGCGATGCCTATCATCGAAAAAAATTCATTGTAGTAGATGGTGAAAAACAAAGATGGTCTTAAGCCATAGTGGCAGTGACTGACATACATAATAGTGCTGTTATAACTAGTGATAGTGGATTGGAGAAGTGCTAGGGGATGCTGTTAACACTGGAGTCGTTGACCATCAGTGATGGTGGTTTTCGCCACCAGTGGTAGTACTATCGCCGCTAGCACTTCCCCATGCATCATCACCAGTTATAGCAGCACTACTATGCATGCCCAATCACAACCGCTATGGCTTTAGACCGTCTTTGTTTTTCGTCATCATATACCATGATAGTTTTTTCACTAATGGGTGTCGCTCCTTTTTTTGCAAATTCTATCAATTTTTCGTTGGATATGATCGAAACATTGGTAAATTCAGCTAAAAATGAATGACGTCCATCATTAGAAAAAACAATCATTGTATTATATGGTGAAGAACCATATGAACCTCCTCGGTTGCATGACATTGCAACATGGTAGTATTAATAGAGGAGACGCTAAGGTTTGCATAGTAGTGCTATAATCACTGGTGGTAGTTGGTTGGGATAGTGCTAGAGGGGATTCTGTTAAAACGGGAGCTATTAACTGCTAGTGATGGTGGTTATCGCCACTAGTGGTAACAGTACTGCCATCAACACTACCCCAACCACCACTACCAGTTATAACAGCACTATCATGTAAGCCTTTGGGTGCCTCATTCTATCAATATCACCATGTTGTCATGCCATGCAACCAGTGCGGGTGTTTGAGTTTCTTAGGAATGGGAGCTTGAGGAGTGAACTTGAAAGCTTGAGGATGGGTCTACTGCCAATAGCTGGGCAGATGATGCTTCTACCTAGTTTACAATATGTATACATGTACTTACATAATATTTATCGATATATACATGTATAAAATATATAAATCACTAAATAAATTATATTTATGTATATAAGAGTTTATTCGAGTTAAATTATAGATAAGTTAAATCACTCAATAAATTAAACAAGTGTATATATAATTGAGGTAAATTATAAATTTTGTTTCAATAAATTAAGAAGATTATGTCTGCATAAATTTAATCACTAAAAAACTTTATATATATATATAATTAGCTTAAATTATAAATTTGATTTTAATAAATTATACAAGAGTTTATTCGAGTTAAATAATAATTTTTTAAATCACACAATAAATTAAAAAAATATAGAAGATAAACCAATCAATAAATTAAATAAATACATAAGTTAAATCACTCAATAAATTAAACAAGTGTATATATAATTGAGTTTAATTACAAATTTTATTTCAATAAATTAAACAAGAGTATGTCTGTATAAGTTAAATCACTCATATATATATATAATTAGTTTAAATTATAAATTTTGTTTCAATAAATTATACAATAGTTTATTCAAGTTAAATTATAGTTTTTTCATAATCCAATAAACTAAATTAACATATAAGTTAAACCACACAATAAATTAAACAAATGTATATATAATTGAGTTAAATTACAAATTTTGTGTCAATAAATTAAACAAAAGTTTACTCGAGTTATTTTTTTAAATCACATAATAAATTAAAAATATAAGTCAAATCACTTAATAAAGTAAACAAATATATATGTTAAATCACTAAATAAATTAAACAAGTGTATATACAATTGAGTTAAAATTTAAATTTTGTTTCAGTAAATTAAATAGGAGTATGTCTGTATAAGTTAAATCAGTCAAATTTATATATATATATATATAATTAGGTTAATTTTTTTTAATAAATTACATAAGATTTTATTCGAGTTAAATTATGGTTTTTTTAAATCACAGAATAAATTAAATGAATTTATAAGCTAAATCAGTCAATAAATTAAACAAACATATATATAATTAAGTTCAATTATAAATTTAGTTTCAAAAAATTTAACAAAAGTTTATTCGAGTTAAATTATGGTTTTTTTAATCACATAATAAATTAAACAAATATATAAGTTAAATGACTCAATAAATTAAACAAATATATAAGTTAAATCACTCAATGAATTAAACAAGTGTATATATAATCGAGTTAAATTAAAAATTCGTTTTCAATAAATTAAACAAGAGTAATGAGTGCTCTCATACCATAGAGGACCACTCATTTCTCTCAAAAATAAATAAATTAACCAGGAGTATGTTTGTATTATATATATATAATTAGATTTAATTATAAATTTTGTTCCAGTAAATTATACAAGAGTTCATTCAAGTTAAATTATAGTTTTTTTAAATCATATAATAAATTAAGTAAATATTTAAGCAAAATCACTCAATAAATTAAACAAATGTTTTCATAATTGAGTTAAGTTATAAATTTTGTTTCAATAAATTAAACAAAGGTTTATTCGAGTTAATTTTTTTTAAATCACATAATAAATTAAACAAATATATAAGTTAAATCACTGAATAAATTAAACAAATATATAAGTTAAATTACTCAATAAATTAAAAAAGTGTATATATAATTGAGTTAAACTATAAAAAATTTATTCAATAAATTAAACAAGAATATGTTTGTTCAAGTTAAACCACCCAAAAAAGTATATATTACATATAATTAGGTTAAATTATAAATTTTGTTTCAATAAATTATACAAGGGTTTATTTGACTTAAATTATAATTTTTTTTAAATTACACAATAAATTAAATGAATATATAAGTTAAATCACTCAACAAATTAAACAAATGTATATTTTATTGAGTTAAATTATAAAAAGTTTATTCAAGTTAAATTATCTTTTTTTAAATCACCTAATAAATTAAATAAATATAGACTCGATAAGGTGATAAGTTATTTAAAATCCCAAAAATCATCATTTTAAAAATAAATTAAGTTTGAGTAAAAATATAAAATTTAAGTCACTCAATAAATTAAACAAATATATAATTAAGTTAAATTATAAATTGAGCAAACTTATAAGTTAAATCACTCAATAAATTAAGTAAAAGTTAAATCACTCCATAAATACAATACTTAAAATAAATAAATTTGATTGAAACGTAGAGATCGTCATTAGATTGAACTTCTACATTTAGCACTAGTTTACAAGAAGAAAATCGACGTTTGAAATCATATGTCGGTATGCTATAGATCAAAGCTGGTGATGCTGGGCAGGGTGCAGATGGGTAGGTATTTGGTTATGTATATTTGATTTCTTTGGAGATATATATTTAGTTCAGACGAGATGTGTATTTGTTTGTATATTTGGTTTGGATATTAGTGCTGGTGTTGTTTGGATATTTGCTTACAGATTGTTTAAATATTTGATTTATATTATGATAGTTATTATATTGTTTGATTTGTATTGTGATGGTATTGTTTAGTTTGAATATTTGATTTGATATGTATTATGATGGTGATAATATTTGTGTTAGTATATGATATATGAATCTGCAATATATATATATATACGAATGTGTGATTGAGGTGCGAAGGCAGCAGAAATGTTGTAAATTTGTTTTAGCGATGGCATTGGAAATGCATCTGTAAGGCGTCAGAAAACCCGATTTTTGTATTTTGACTTGGCTTTGGTAAGGCGTTGGTATGTCGTTTGCAGGGCGTCGGTAATTCCAATTTTTATGTAGTCAACAAGGCATCGAAAAAACATCGACAAATTGATGTCGGTATGGTGTTGACAATAAGTCATCCATAAGGCATCTGTAGCTGCACCAAGCCTGTCATCTTCCAAGCATCAATAGATTTTTTTCAACATACTTTTTACCGATGACATATAAGGCATTGGCCAAGCATCAGTATTTGATTTACCGATGCCCCACCGATGCCTTTTTGGAATTGGTATATGGTATTGTTTTTATAGTGATAACATATTCGGCTTCCTATTAGATGTCATCCAAAAATTGCCTTTTATTAAATGTCAGATATATATGTGTGTGTGTGTATGGTAAGTGAACTACAATTCTACGTCTGTAAGCCCATGTATATATATAAATACACAGACGGTAAATAAATCATACCAACGGAGGGCGGTGCTTGCGGCGGCTTAGAGTAGGCTTGGGCTGGCGATGGTGGCTGGCTGGTGGTGGTGGATTGAAACCTTGTGCGATGACTTAGAGGAGGCATTAAGCTTGGGAGGTGGCGACCTTGGCTTGCGGCAACGAGATAGTGGTTGGTTTTAGGTTGCGACGACAAGGTGGCAAGGAGGTGTTAGATGGCTAACTTTCTATCGGTTAGAAAATCACCTAAAAATATAATAAAAATAACCGCAAGCGCACAACGTACAATGTTAGTACGTGGCGAGTACGGGTTGATCTGTAGGGAATTGAAGTGATTTTAAAAATTCTACTCAATCCAATTAACCCAAATTTGCAAGTTTATTTTAAAACTTTAAAAAATAGCAAAGTTAAACTAGGCAAAAGTGAAATAAACTATGATATTAAATGACAATTTAGAGGCAAATCCACTCTCATATTTTTACATAAATAAACACAAAAACAATCTATGATCTCTCTATTTTGATCTTAAGTGGAATTGGTGATGTATTTATCATAAGTATGGCCTATTTATGTTATTAATTAACATAACTTAAACCATCAAACTTTAACACAACAACTAAACCACTTATTAAATGTCATGAAAATGAACATGAAATTAAAACAAAAGCTATTTTAAGTATAATCTATTTACTATTTTGTTTAATAACATAGATCATCAAATTTTGGTTCTACTTTAATTCCATTATCAAAATCAATAGTAAGATGATGATGTAAATTGTGTTTATATTTGAGTAAGAATAGCCTATTTGTGGTTACAACATAGGCTATAAAATTAACTAATAAACTTACATCAACATCCAACTTTTCATGAAGTGTAAAAAGAGATCATAAACAATAGAATATGTTGAAATTACATAATTTTGGAGAGCTTCATCACCATTAAATTGAAGGGGTTTGGCTACTCATTTGTGTTATCATTTCAACACTTGCAATTTTCAACATAAAAAGCAAGCAAAGTAAGAGCTAATGAAAAGAGAATTAATCTACTTGCATAAAATAAATCTAAGCTACTAACATAAAAGAAAAGAGAGCATATAAATGAAAATGAGCATAAAAGAAATTAAAGCATGTATAAAAAGAGAAGAAGAAAAAGAGGCTTCGGAAGCCATTTTATTTCTCACCGGTTTTATGGTTACAATTTGCATTATATGATAAGAGGATAAAAGCTTCATTACATGAACATAAGAGGGTAATTTATACATACCTAAAACCCTAATCCATATTTTAGGGTACTATCCAAAATACCCCTTAGGAAGTGTAACCTCAAAGTAATCATTAGCATGAGCTTAATCTTCCATTAAATGTGCATGTGACTTTAATCTCCACTAACATGTGCATTAGCCCCTAATTTGAAGATCATGGAAAGTTGGTATATGGGGTTCTCATTGATTACATGAATTCATTTATTTTCAACTTCATTTGCCTTCTTCTCTTGTGCATGCATAAACATATGAAGGCTTCATCCATTTTCCATTCAAATTCCTATAAATAAAAATAAAACGTGCAAGTGAATTTTCTCAATTTAAATAGTACACAAAATTTACCATTTTACTCCCATGTATTTGCATGAATGATGACTTGAAAGCATTTTTGAAATTTGGTTTTAAACATGTAAAATCAACCAATTATGACATTTATTTAAATAAAAGTAGATTAGATATGAAAGTAAAAATATGCACTTTTACCTGCACATCAAATACCCCCACACTTAATTTTTTATTCATCCTCAAATAAACTAAAACTAAGATAACTCCGTTTTTGTAGGGAGCACAATTGCATTGAGCATATGCAACAAGCCATTAAACCTCTAGGTGTTCCTAGTAGGACGAGTGTTGTCTCATGAGGATTTTCAGCGGATACTACCCACAAAATCCAAATGCAACATGAAAAATTCCTAAATGCAAGATTAATTTACAAAGATATGAATGCAAGTTTTTGAAAATGTTTACAAGTGAAGAATTTACTTTTAAATTGAAACGAATTAAATTATCATCACAATTAGACTCTAGTTTGGCTAGTTGTTTTGATTGATAAAATAATTCAATTATGAAATGGATCCTTAGTTGATTATCAAAGTTTTTCAAAGTGGTCTTTTTATTTCTTTTGAATAACAAATTGAATCAAATAAGTGAAAATAGTACTTGGATTTCAATTGCTTACTCTCTCTATTTTTGAAAAGTATTAACATTATTTATTTACACACCTAACTCAGATAAACCGAGGCCAGATATAGTGATCATGCACTGCCTTTCGGACTTACATGAGAATAATACAGAGTGTGGCAAGTGTATACACTTACATATGAACACATGGCTCTAGGTGGTTATTGTTATTAAATCTTTTTATATACATGTAACTCAGATAAACTTAGGCTAGATATACTGATCTTGCACTGCCTTTCGGGCTTACGTGAGAAGGGTACAGAGCATGGCGAGTGTACACACTTGCGTGTGAACACATGACTCTAGGTGTTTCTTATTTTCACAAAAACCATTTTTTTTCTTTTATGTTTTTTTATGAAGAGAGAGTTTTGCAAAATCATCTTAGCACCACTTAACTTAGAAGATCAAAAATGTTATCGCCTTTACTTTAAATCAACTACTCTTTTCAACCAAGATTTACAATTAGGATATACTTCATTATTAACACTCATGAACCTTCCTATATACTAGTTAAACCATAGTTACTTGTAATCAAACTTATTTTTTACTTTTGTTGAGACAAATAAATTTTCAAAAATTTCAATTTAGTAACCAGAAACATATACTTATCTTATAGTATTTCTTCAAAAGTAAATCAATATACTAAATAGAAAATTTGTGTTGGGATTTTTTTTAGGTTTTGAGTTTTGGAATGAAAATGAAAAAAAATAAACCATGAAAAAACAGAAATGAAGATGAGACTCCCCCCACACTTAATTTTGACGGTGTCCCCATAGTCAATATATGATATAATGAGTGTAACGGGGAAAAATATGTACATATTTACAAAAGAGGGTTAACATTTCTTACTAGATGTAGTATGACTCATGAAGAATCATGAGCTCCTCCTCTTGATTACTTGGCAATTCCAAGTATGGTTTCAAACGATGACCATTGACTTTGAAAATTCTTCCATCCCTGGGGTTTTCTATTCTATTGCACCGTGTGGAAAAACAGTTCGAACCACAAATGGTCCTGTCCACCTTGATTTTAATTCCCAGGGAATAAGTGAAGTCTAGAGTCTTACAAAAAACCTTTTTGGTTTGGTGAATAACTTTTTCTTGGGATAGACTTGTCATGAAAAACTTTTGTTCTTTCTTTGTAAATTTTCTCGTTTTCATACGCATCGTTCTGAAGTTCTTCTAATTAGTTGATTTGCAATTTTCTGTTTTCGTCAGCATTTTCAAGATCAAAGTTTAAGTTCTTAATTGCCCATAACGCTTTGTGTTCGATTTCAACGGGAAATGGCATGATTTACCATATACAATCCTAAAAGGAGACATTCCGAGATTGGTTTTAAAAGCGGTACGGTAAGCCCAAAGCGCGTCAGTCAATTTCTAAGACCAATCTTTTCGATTTTTATTAACAGATTTCTCCAAAATTTGTTTTATTTGTCGATTTGAAATTTTAGCTTTACCACAAGTTTGAGGATGATACGGAGTGGATAACTTGTGGGTTATTGAGTATTTCTTCATTAGAGTATCAAATGATCGATTGCAAAAATGGGTTCCGTTATCGCTTATTATTGTGCGAGGTGTGCCGAACCTCGAAAAGATGTCCTCTTTAAGGAATTTCACAAAAATTCTATGGTCGTTTGTTTTACACGGAACGACTTCAACCCATTTGGATACATAATCGACAGCAAGGAGAATGTACAGATTTCCAAAAGAGTTTGGGAATGGTCCCATAAATTCAATACCCCAAACGTCAAAGATTTTGATTGTAAGAATGGGGTTCAAAGGCATCATATTTCGTTGAGAGATTCTTCCTATCATTTGACAGCAATCGCAAGTTTTACAAAATTCGAACGTGTAACAATCCAAAATTTAAGCTATAATAATTAATTAATGAATTAATTAAACAATAAAATAAGTTTGTGAAATCGTCAGAATCGAGCCACAGAAGTTGCACCATTGGGTCCATTGTAATTTTCTGAGCAATTTCCATATATAACTTGTCGAAATCCGAGTCAGTATGGAGAAGTTATGAGAGAAACAAGAAATCAAAATTAAATAAACAAAAAAAATACAAGGGCATGGGTCGACCCATGCTATGGTCAGGTCGACCTATAGGTCGACCTCCAAAGATCATAGGTCGACTCGCAAAACTTCATGGACGTAGAAACGTCCAGGTACAAGCCGAACACCTTAAAATTTGATTTTTGGTTAATCTTGTGCGTTTGTAGCTGCATCCGACGGTTCCTATTGAGCCTATGACGTGGTTGCACCAGATTTGATCTTCAAATCTGACGGATTGAGATCCCTAAGCCACACTATAAATAGAACCCTAGGCCTAGCTATTTTTCTCATCCAGATTTTCTCCCAATTGGGTTCATTGCCTAAGGCTGAACCCTAAATAAAAAATTTCCGGGAAGGAAATCTTTTTAATAAAAATATTCTACGCACTAGAAGCGGATCAAGGAAGGCCCATGAATAGAGTTAAGGACCGCAGATGAGTGTTTTGTAATTATTTTAGATTTGTAAGCAATTTAAAATAATAGGTTTCTCAATAGTTGAAGTTTTTCTACAATTTAGAGACAGTTTTTATGTAAGTTTATTTACAGTCAGTTTTTAAGTAAATTTCAGAAATTCTTTTCATTCTATTTTATTCAGCTATTTTATTTGGTTATTTACAGTTAATTGCAGTTATTTAAAGTTATTTATATCTGTTTTAAGTTGGAATTTAGCCTGTAAATGTTAGTTTCTTTTTTTAGAGATTTAATTCTTTTTTACGAGAATAAAATATTAAAAAGAGAAGAATTCACAAATATAGATTAAAATAGAATAACACTAAATTTACAGAAATCAGATGTAAAATGACAAAAACTGAAATAAAAATAGAGATGGACTGAAATAGGCAAATTTAAGATATTTGCAAGCATAATTATAACAAGTGGTTATAACTAAAATGAGAAAAATAGAAGAGTAACAGTTGCAAGAACAATTATAACACGTAGGTTATAATTAGAAAGAAGAGATAACAGAAGAGGCTTATTTTAAAACTTAGATATTGGATTAAGTTAATAAGCAAATATAGAAGTAGGGCCCGTACTGGCAGCATTCCCTTTCAGGTTTAGGACTGATGGTTTCACACATAGGTGAGGCTGGGACACGCTTTTGCTGATTAGGGTAAATAAGTGGCCAATAGATAGAGGCTCAAATCTGGGGATTTGGTCAAGGGGCGCAAAGCTAGAAGATTTGTTTGTTAGGACCAGTACCGGCAGCATTCCCTTTCAGGTCGAGTACTGATAGTCTCACATGTAGGTTAGGCTAGGCATGCTTATGCTGATTAGGGTAAATAATGGGTCAAATAGGGGGCGACAGTTAGTGTGTACCGGCGATGACCGAGCGTGCGACATCGATTATGGTAAATAATTCACTACTGGTCCTAAGCGCTAAAGAGATGTGTTTTGCTATGACTAACATGATTGGTTCACAGTGGCACAACAGAGATAGGAAAGGCCGATCAATGGGTAGGATTAGGATTTCAGCTTAATCAAGTTAGCAGTTGAGATAGGATTAGGATTTCAGCCTAATCACAGTAGTTTAAGACAAGTGCAAACAATCAAACAATCAAAGCAAATAGTCAAACAACATCAGAAACAGTATTTTATCCGAGTTTTATCTTTTTTGTATTTTCCTTTCAAGCTAGAACTATTGTTTAGTCTATTATCTTTATCTTGCTTAGAAATGCTAGTAATTACTTTCATTCACTTATTGTCTGACCCACTTCTCTATTTCCCC
Source organism: Allium fistulosum (assembly GCA_030737815.1). Lineage (NCBI taxonomy): Eukaryota > Viridiplantae > Streptophyta > Magnoliopsida > Asparagales > Amaryllidaceae > Allium > Allium fistulosum. The sequence continues at coordinate 1,536,187,274 of CM060902.1, forward strand.
TTTTTTCCCCCATAGGCCAGCAGAGTTGAGGATAGTTGATTCAGGTTGCTTGGAGATTCATTTCCCGAGTTTTCTTATTTCAGATGTATTCTTCTGCTTTTCATCATTTTCATTTGGTTTATGATGGACTGGCACTTGTGAGAGAGATTATTATTGTTATCTTTATACTCTGATTTTATGAGACTGAGATGTATTTTCATGAGACATGAGACATTTTGAGTTTTTGAGATATGCTATGTTTTTATGACTTATTTTAAGATGAAGTTTAATTTTGAATGATAAGTCATTATTTAAATGTTTCCGCTATTCTTACTTATTTGTCTTGTGAATCTTAGTCTCCGTGATGCTTTAGCTATACCTATAATGCACTACATCCTTTGGTGTGCCCTTTTTGGGAATACTAAGGGGTGTGGGGTGTTTCAGAATGAGTCTTTGAAAAGAGTGGGCCAGTAAAAGCCACACTGGAGTATTTTTTCAGCAGTTTTTCGAGGATCAAAATGTCCACCGCACGCTTGATCATGACAAAACGAAAGAACACTTCCTATTTTGCAATATGGAATGCAACGTTGAATGATTTGGTCGGAGAAGTATTTAAACAAATATGGATCATCCCAATAGAAGTATTTGACTTGGGAAAGAAATTTATATTATCTTGTTTCAACCAAAATGAAGGAGTTTCCTTAGTGACTAGATAGTTCACTATGTCGGCATACCATGGATCGACATAATTAGAAAGGAGCTGTTCATCAGGAAAGCTCTCGTTGATCAGTAAAGGAGATGGTGCGTTTAAAAGACGAGGCAAGTGATCATCAATGACATTGTTGGATCCTTTTTTGTCTTTGATCGTAAGGTCGAATTCTTGGAGTAATAGGATCCAATGGATCAAACGAGACTTAGCATCCTTTTTAGTGAAAAGGTACCTAAGAGCAAAATGATCAGTGTAAACCGTAATGTGTGAGCCAATTAAATAAGGTCTGAATTTTTCGAGCATAAAGACTACTGCTAGAAGCTCTTTTTCAGTGGTTGTATAATTGAGTTGAGCATCGTTAAGAATCATACTAGCGTAGTAAATTACATAAAGGATTTTGTTGATGTGTTGTCCTAAAATAGCACCAACTGCGAAGTTAGAAGCGTCACACATTATTTCGAAGGGAAGATCCCAATTAGGTGAGCAAATGAGGGGAGTGGAAATGAGTTCATTTTTGAGACGTTCGAAAGCAGAAACACAGTCAGAATTAAAGTCAAATGGAACGTCTTTTCCCATAAAAGCCATAAGAAGTCGAGAAATTTTACTGAAGTCTTTCACAAAATGTCGATAGAAACCAGCATGTCCAAGAAATGAACGAATGTCATTAACAGATTTGGGAATGGGTAGATTTGCAATTACGTTAACTTTAGCTTTATCTACCTCAATGCCCTTGTTTGAAATGGAATGCCCAAGGACAATGCCGTGTTTGACCATGAAATGACATTTTCCCCAATTTAATGTTAAGTGTTTATCCTTGCATCATTTAAGAACCAACTCAAGATGGTGTAAGCACTCGAAAAAAGAGTTTCCAAAGATAGAAAAATCATCCATGAATACTTATCTTTAAGCGTTCGATCATATCGGAAAAAATGTTGACCATGCATCTTTGAAACATAGCAGAAGCGTTGCAAAGGCCAAAAGGCATACGTCAATATTCAAAAGTGCCAAAGGGACACGTGAAAGTTGTTTTCTCTTGATCTTCGGGAGTGATTGGAATTTGGTTATAGCCGGAATAACCATCAAGAAAGCAATAGAATTCGTGACCGGCTAAACATTCAAGCATTTGGTCGATGAAAGGGAGAGGAAAATGATCCTTACGTGTTGCAGCATTTAATTTTCGATAATCAATGCAAACACGCCAACCCATTTGAGTACGTGTTGGAATGAGTTCGTTAGAGTTGTTCTTTCTGACGGTAAGTCCATAATTTTTCGGCAAGACTTGAATTGGGCTAACCTATGAACTACCGGAGATTGGGTATATGATTCCGTTATCGAGAAGTTTAATAATTTCGTCTCGAACCCCATCCTTCATTTTTGGGTTAAGCCTTCGTTGCGCGTCACAAACAGGCTTGGCATCGTCGACTAAATGGATGCGATGTTGAATAAGAGTGGGACTAATTCCCTTTATATCGATGATCGACCATCCAATTGCTTCTTTGTTTTTCGATAGAATTGAAAGAAAGGAAGCTTCTTGATCAAGAAAGAGTTGAAGAGATTATAATGAGAAACGTTATGTTGTCATGTAACAACCCGGAGTTTTATAACAATTAATTATCGTCAAATGACGATTATATTGGTTGTTAATTATTATTGGAATTTCAATCAGTTGGTATTCTTTTGAAAATTTATTAGGAGTTAAGCGGGCTTTATAATGCAATCTGGTCCACATTTTCGTTTGTTGGATGCCGTGATATTTATCAATACCGTTCCCTTCTTTTAAAAATTCGACCCGTTCCCCTTTTCATTCTCTTCATTGCAAACCCTACACTAAATGAACGAAAGAACATAAATGGCGGCTTCGTTCCTCTTGGCAAATTTGGGGCTTTTGATTTTCGTAGGCATCGACTTCTATGTCTCGATCGAATCTAAGGTGAGTGATCTCTTCACTCACATCTAATTCGATTTGTTTGAGTTCGTCTGCTTATTTGTTTCTGTTGCCATGGCTTCGATTTTCTGTGATGATGTTGATCTACTTTGGCCAGTGATTTGAGTTTGTTTCTTACGACTTGTTAATATGCGTATCTTTCAGTATATTTCTTACTTGATTACTTGATACACACGGATCTGGATTATTTCGTGATTGCCACGGCGTTGAATTCGTTGTCGTTGAACTTTGAATTTCTGAAAACTTCGGCAACATTGATTTTGTGAAAATATTTTGTATTTGTGAAATTCTTCGGTCTTGAGAACTTTATCATGGTTGATTTCGATTGACTGTTGCTTACATCCCTGAGCTTCGACTCTGGCCATTCCAGTTTGTACTTTGTCGAGCTCCTACTTATTCATGGATGTTGATGCTACTGTATACTTTTGCATATTTGTCTGGTCATTGTGTATCTCCATTCTCTTGTGTAGTTTGGTCACTTGGAATGATTTTGTTCATCCTGTCATTGCCACCATGGTTCTGACTTGATGCTGTAGTTGCCATAATGTTGCAGTTTCTCTTAGTCGAGTCTGTTGAGGCAGTGCCATTGATATTCGAGTTTTCATTTGATAGTTGTTGTTCTTGTAGTCAAGTCTGCATTGCTGTCACATGAATTAAGCTTGTTCATTACAGTTTGGTTTGACCATGCTTCATTGAGTTGTTTTGAGTCTGTGCATTTAACTCTCATTTGCTTTGAGGCAGTTTCAGTTGCACTGTGTCGGGTTCGGCCATGTTCATTTGGGTTTCACTGTGACCTGGTTTTCAATCTCATTTCCATACTGCTATGTTGTATTGTGTGTCAATTGTGTCTTTGAGCCTGGGCAGTTTGGTTGTGTTGCATTGAAGTACTTGTCTGGTTCATATAAATGTATACAAGTGTGTTGTGAGGTTTCTCCCGACCATTTTATTGCATTCGTACTTGATTTTGGTTGCCTTTAAATTCTGGTAGCACTTGAGTTGATGTTTAGACTTCATGTAGTCTTTGGTTCAGGTTGCATAGCATATCGAACTGGCCTGGTTGCCCCTGTGCACATTTGTGTGTATACTTGGTTCTGGGCTTGTTGCCTTGATCATTTTGACTTCATGTGTATAGTTGCCTTTCACTTGAATCAGTTGTATTTGCTGCCTTCATTTATCCTTGTAGCCTTTGTGCCTTGTTGTTCCACTGTTGCATTTCTATTGCTTCTGTTGGTTCATGCATTTGTACTTGTCACTGCCCTTGTGCTCTGATGCTTACTGTCAAGTTGAATTTGAGAACTTTTGTGTTGTTTTGAGTTTGCTGTTGCATTATATCCGGACTTCCTCTGATTCATTTCACGTTTGTACCATTGCCTTTGTGCACTGGGTCATTCGAGCCTTTGTGCTCTGCATTTGAGGTTAGTCAGTGACTTGACCTTTTGCATTTTAATTTTGAGTTGTTGCCATTTGCTTCTGATTCATTGAGGCAGTTTGTATATGGTTTGACTTGAGTTGTGCATTTATTTGACTTGACCTTTGTAGTTTTGACTTACTGTAGTGGCGAGGCAGTGCACGCGTGCGTGTACTGCAGCCACACAGAAATTTGGTTTGATTTGATCATTTTGTTGTTGTCTAATTATCTATTGATTATTTGATTATGAGTTTCTAATTATTTATTTAATAATTAGATTTTTGTTGATAATTTCCGTTTAGGCAATTCTGTGGTTTTCATATTATCTTCATTGATAATCCTTACTTTTATCTTTGTTGATGACTTGAATTTGCTGATTTGTTGTTTAACACTATTTAGTGTTATATCTACCGTTATCCGATTTCCTTGTTAAAGGATTGGATAGACGAGATTTTTGTGACTGTCGTCTATTTGCTATTTAATTATTATTGCTTTTGTGCATTAATAATTGAGTTTGAATTAGACTGACCCGTGTATTATTTTCTTCTGAATGTAATACTCGGGTCAGACCGAGTTATTTCAGGTTGTTAATATCTTGCTTTGGGTTGCTACTTGAGCTATGAAGTCTCTTCATATCTTTTGGAGTAGTCGTCGTCATTTTGTAGTAGTCAGTGTATCTGATCTATGTTGATATGTATTCATGTATATTATTCGATAATGTACTTGTATATATAACTTCCAGAGTCGACTGTTGTAGTTGTATCATATGTACTGTGTCAAATGTATTGTAACTGACATCAGTTATATATATATATATATGAGACTTTTATTATCTGTGTTCCGCATTTAGCTTATCTGTGTTATTATTATATATATTGTCCTAAACTATTATGAACCATCGTAGTTCGTTTTATACTAGAATTGGGTATGTCGATGGGAGTAAATAAATAAGAGATGAAAAATAAAAATATATACCACTCCTATCGAGGTAACCAATACTAGTGTAAGGCCCAACTACGGATGGCCGCTCCTATCCAGCCTTATTCTTCGTAATAACAGACAGTATTTCTTTTAATACTCTTTGTTATTGTGAGCATAGAGGTGGGGCGTCACAGTTGGTATCAGAGCTTGGGGTTTATGGACATAATATAAAACATAACTTAGATGGAACATGTGTTACAACTATTTGTCGATGTTTTATTTGTGCTTTGAGTCAAAACTAAAGTTTTGAAATTATGATGAAAATTTTAAATATCCTTATTTAAAAATTAAAGGGAAAGTGTGTTTTGTTGATTGATTAATTTGTGACTGTTTATCAGAGTACGCAGCGGAAGCAGTGACACTGTCTTCGATGAGTACAGCTGTTAACCTTTTTGATTTAAAAATCAAAATGTGAAATTGAAATAAATTTCATTTGTTGTTTACATAGCTGGGTTTATTTTGTTTCTTTGGAAATTTCGAATCCGATTTGAGGATTCGAAGCGACTGCAGTTATGTGATTTTTGTTGAGATTTTTGCTGTTTTGAATAATCTTCAGTGAAGATACATTCGAATGATTTCTTTGTTCATTTTGTGGTATACGTGTAAATTTGAGTTGCACGTTACTACATTAATTTTACGTTGAACCGGTGTTTGGTTTGAACGTATTTAGTTGCCGTTATTTTTATAACGGGATTTTTACATCGGTGCTAAATTTTTGAAGCATGGTGTTTTGTGACATTTTTTATGAATGAAAAATTCACTGGTATTATATTTTGATGCGAATTATTTTGATGAGATTTTGACGTTTAAAAATTACTGTCGCCTTGACTTCAGTAACCGTCAAATTTTAAAGTGGATTTTCAAGCGGTTACCCCGCAATGCTGATTTTGTGATCCGTTTTTATGGTATTTTGAGAAGTACAATTTCCTTATCGAAATTGTAATAGATGTTACTGTTTTAATCTCGTGTTCTGAATTTTTTTTTTTAAATTCTTACAGTTTGCGCTTTCAAAAGAATGAGGAAGCGATTTAAACGCTTTAGCAAAATTGAGGACTATGAAACCTCACTTTTACTGTTTCGCTTAATTCCAGACTTGTTCGTTTGAGAACATAAAATGTTATTTATTTAAAATACAAAGTTTTACAGTTTGCGCTTTCAAAAGAATGAGGAAGCAATTTAAACGCTTCAGCAAAATTGAGGACTATGAACCCTTACTTTTACTGATTCGCTTAATTCCGGATTTGTTCGTTTGAGATTGTAAAATATATTTATTAAAAATACACAATTTTTGCACTTTCAAGGAAACGATGAAGAGAATCAAACGATTTAGTAAAACACGTGGTATGGGACATGTGCGTTTGCTATTTCGGTTAATTCCGGACTCGTTAATTGAAACATATGCTGTTTGATGATTCTGATGATTTTGTGTGCTTTCAAGCCACTATGTTGGACCTTCGGGTCATCTGCTGGACCTTCGGGTCATTTGTTGGGCTTTCGGGCCACTCTGAGGACCTTCGGGTCAAATACCAGTACTAGACCTTCGGGTCACTCTACGGACCTTCGGGTCATCTGATGGGCACCAAAATTTTATAGTACTTGGTAGGCTTCGGCCATTTGTTGATGCACGTGCGGCGTAGCTAAAACTCGTCATCTGATGGGATCGATCCAACCTTTTATGTTGATTTTCTAGAGTATCTTAATTGATTTCTAGATATTTGTTGTTTCTAATTATCTGCAGGTAATAAGATATTTGTTGTTATGAGATTTAATTATCGTATCGATAATTAGATATTTGTTGTTTCTGATTATCGTTTTTGATAATCGGATATTTGTTGTTTCTGATTATCGTATCGATAATTAGATATTTGCTGTTATGAGATTTAATTATCGTATCGATAATTAGATAATTGTTGTTTCTGATTATCGTTTGTGATAATTAGATATTTGTTGTTTCTGATTATCATTTTTGATAATTAGATATTTGTTGTTTCTGATTATCGTTTTTGATAATTAGATATTTGTTGATATCTTATTATCGTTTTTGATAATTAGATATTTGCTGATTTGAGATTTCTGATTATCATTTTTGATAATTAGATATTTGTTGATTTCTGATTATCGTTTTTGATAATTAGATATTTGCTGATTTGAGATTTCTGATTATCGTTTTTGATAATTAGACATTTGTTGAATTGAGATTTTTGATTATCGTTTTTGATAATCAGATATTTGTTGATTTCTGATTATCGTTTTTGATAATTAGATATTTGCTGATTTGAGATTTCTGATTATCGTTTTTGATAATTAGATATTTGTTGATTTCTGATTATCGTTTTTGATAATTAGATATTTGCTGATTTGAGATTTCTGATTATCGTTTTTGATAATTAGATATTTGTTGATTTCTGATTATCGTTTTTGATAATTAGATATTTGTTGATTTCTGATTATCGTTTTTGATAATTAGATATTTGCTGATTTGAGATTTCCGATTATCATTTTTGATAATTAGATATTTGTTGATTTCTGATTATCGTTTTTGATAATTAGATATTTGCTGATTTGAGATTTCTGATTATCGTTTTTGATAATTAGATATTTGTTGATTTCTGATTATCGTTTTTGATAATTAAATATTTGCTGATTTGAGATTTCTGATTATCGTTTTTGATAATTAGATATTTGTTGATTTCTGATTATCGTTTTTGATAATTAGATATTTGTTGATTTGAGATTTCTGATTATCTGATGTTTTCTGATTATCGTTTTTGATAATTAGATATTTGTATTTTCTGATTATCGTTTTTGATAATTGGATATTTGCTAGTTTTGCTGATTATGAGATTTTATAGTCTCTAATTGATTCTAGATTATGTTGATTATATTGAATTGCTATTTTCTATCTATCTCTGTTGATGGTTAGAGTTTGCTGATTATGAAGTTCGTGTTTCCTAGTTATTTTTTGGATAACTAGATATTTGCGGTTTTGCAATTTGTGATTTGTGGTTTCTAATTGTCTTTGTTGGTAATTAGATTTTGCTGTTTTCTAATTATCGTATTGATAATTAGATATAGCTGTTTTGTGATTTTCTGTATTTTAATTATCTAGTTGATAATTAAATATTGTTGATAATTGTATTTATTCAGTTTTGATTGTTTTCTGATTATCTATTTGATAATTAGATTTTGTTGAGGATTTGTGAATTTCTTTTATGGAATTAAAATATTTCTTTGGCGTTTGTGTTCTCGACCTCTATTTTTCTAGCTTAACCAGTTTATGTTAAAAAAATAATTGTTAATGACGACTTTAAATTATGAAAATTGCGGGGACGCAATTTTTATAAGGAGGGGAGTCTGTAACAACCTGGAGTTTTATAACAATTAATTATCGTCAAATGACTATTATATTGGTTGTAAATTATTATTGGAATTTTAATCAGTTGGTATTCTTTTGAAAATTTATTAGGAGTTAAGCGGGCTTTATAATGCAATCTGGTCCATATTTTCGTTTGTTGGATGCCGTGATATTTATCAATACCGTTCCCTTGTTTTAAAAATTCGACCCATTCCCCTTTTCATTCTCTTCATTGCAAACCCTACACTAAACGAACGAAAGAACATAAATGGCGGCTTCGTTCCTCTTGGCAAATTTGGGGCTTTTGATTTTCGTAGGCATCGACTTCTATGTCTCGATCGAATCTAAGGTGAGTGATCTCTTCACTCACATCTAATTCGATTTGTTTGAGTTCGTCTGCTTATTTGTTTCCGTTGCCACGGCTTCGATTTTCTGTGATGATGTTGATCTACTTTGGCCAGTGATTTGAGTTTGTTTCTTACGACTTGTTCATATGTGTATCTTTCAGTATATTTCTTACTTGATTACTTGATACACACGGATCTGGATTATTTCGTGATTGCCACGGCGTTGAATTCGTTGTCGTTGAACTTTGAATTTCTGAAAACTTCAGCAACATTGATTTTTTGAAAATATTTTGTATTTGTGAAATTCTTCGGTCTTGAGAACTTTATTGTGGTTGATTTCGATTGACTGTTGCTTACATCCCTGAGCTTCGACTCTGGCCATTCCAGTTTGTACTTTGTCGAGCTTCTACTTATTCATGGATGTTGATGCTACTGTATACTTTTGCATATTTATCTGGTCATTGTGTATCTCTATTCTCTTGTGTAGTTTGGTCACTTGGAATGATTTTGTTCATCCTGTCATTGCCACCATGGTTCTGACTTGATGTTGTAGTTGCCATAATATTGCAGTTTTTCTAAGTCGAGTCTGTTGAGGCAGTGCCATTGATATTCGAGTTTTCATTTGATAGTTGTTGTTCTTGTAGTCAAGTCTGCATTGTTGTCACATGAATTAAACTTGTTCATTACAGTTTGGTTTGACCATGATTCATTGAGTTGTTTTGAGTCTGTGCATTTAACTCTCATTTGCTTCGAGGCAGTTTCAGTTGCACTGTGTCGGGTTCGGCCATGTTCATTTGGGTTTCACTGTGACCTGGTTTTCAATCTCATTTCTGTACTGCTATGTTGTATTGTGTGTCAATTGTGTCTTTGAGCCTGGGCAGTTTGGTTGTGTTGCATTAAAGTACTTGTCTGGTTCATATAAATGTATACAAGTGTGTTGTGAGGTTGCTCCCGACCTTTTTATTGCATTCGTACTTGATTTTGGTTGCCTTTAAATTCTGGTAGCACTTGAGTTGATGTTTAGACTTCATGTAGTCTTTGGTTCAGGTTGCATAGCATATCGAACTGGCCTGGTTGCCCCTGTGCACATTTGTGTGTGTACTTGGTTCTGGGCTTGTTGCCTTGATCATTTTGACTTCATGTGTATAGTTTCCTTTCACTTGAATCAGTTGTATTTGCTGCCTTCATTTATCCTTGTAGCCTTTGTGCCTTGTTGTTCCACTATTGCATTTCTATTGTTTCTGTTGGTTCATGTATTTGTACATGTCATTGCCCTTGTGCTCTGATGCTTACTGTCAAGTTGAATTTGAGAACTTTTGTGTTGTTTTGAGTTTGCTGTTGCATTATATCTGGACTTCCTCTGATTCATTTCACGTTTGTACCACTGCCTTTGTGCACTAGGTCATTCGAGCCTTTGTGCTTTGCATTTGAGTTGAGTCAGTGACTTGACCTTTTGCATTTTAATTGTGAGTTGGTGCCATTTGCTTCTGATTCATTGAGGCAGTTTGTATATGGTTTGACTTGAGTTGTGCATTTATTTGACTTGACCTTTGCAGTTTTGACTTACTGTAGTGGCGAGGCAGTGCATGCGTGCGTGTACTGCAGCCACACAGAAATTTGGTTTGATTTGATCATTTTGTTGTTGTCTAATTATGTAACAACCCGCATATCTATCGATTTTATATTTAAATATTTTATAGTTAGTCGGATGTTAGTACGAAAAGCTACTTTTTGCATACGATCGAATTAGGACTCAAGACCACTTCCATTGAGTTCAAAATGTCGTTTGCGATCTTTTTGAGTGTAAGCTTCGATATGTTGTGAGTTAGTAGAATTTTGCTACTTTTTCACTTTGGGTTTGGGTTCAGCCCCTTTGCCAACTTAACCCCCAAATCTGAACCACTTCTCCCCATTCTCCCCCACTTCCTCCTCTTTTCAGATCTAAGGCAAAAATGGTGGGAGAGATGGGAAATTAAAACTCCAAACCCTAGTTCCTGTTTCAATCTCAAATTCTTGCTCCAAAATCAAAGTGAACCCATTGGTAAGCATCTCCTTCTTCTTCTCCAACTCTTTCTTCTTCCAATTTCAGAAATTCCTAAACCTAACTTTGGTAATGTTCTTATTTTAAGCTTTGAATTCAAGGTTGTTGAGTTGGAATTGAAGTGTAATTGCTCTTGCCATTGCTCCAAAGCTTCTTCTTCATTTGTTTGGGTTCAAAGGTGAGATTTTTATCTCACATCTATGTTTATAATTATCTTTGATTTTTAGGTATGAATTCCTAACACTTCTTCATATGCATTTGCCCTTGATTTGGATTGGTTTTGTGAATATTCTGAATTTTTGGTTTCTAAGTCAAATTTATGTGAAAATCCTTTTATGGATGTTTGATCATGCTTTTGGTGATGCACCGAGGAGCATATAGGGCCGGGTTGTCGATTGGCATAAACCCTTAGAGCCAATGTTCGTCCGGTTGCATTTTGGAAGAGTTTTCACTTCATTTTGTATAGGCTGAAAAACAGCCCAGGCATGATTCAGTCGACTGAATTCTCTGTTCAGTCGACTGGACTTGGAACCCGAAAGTTTCCAGGCATGATTCAGTCGACTGAACCTGGAAACAGAAAGGTTCCTGAACCTGGAAAATTTCCAGGTACAGGGTCAGTCGACTGAAAAACTCTGTTCAGTCGACTGAACCTGCTGTTTCAGTCCAGTTTGCCTTTTTGGATTGAATTTCCAATTTGAATCGATTCGTGATGATCCTATTTGCTGTTATCATTTATTATGACTTTGATGACTCCTTTTTCAGGATTTTGAATATCCATTTCGATGAATTCTTTATCGGTTTTATTGGATTTTATTCACGTCTTCGAATGTGAATTTTTATGATTGATTGTTTTTACAATCACTTCTATGATTTGTCACTTTAAAATATAATGGTTTTCTATACTAGTAGTAAATATCAAAACCCTTTCATTAAAACGATTTCAACTGTATTTTCAATATCAAAGCTCGTTTCTTAAAATCGTTTTCCAATCTATTAGTATATACAAACCTTTACCTCATTCGTATGAGAAAATCTAATTAAACGGCTTAGCAAAACAAGTGGTATGAAACACTTGCGTTTACTTCGTCGGTTAATTTATGGACTTGTTCGATTGAAACTCTTGTGACAATTTTCTAGTGCAGATCTACAATCTGTTCGTAAATATTTGAGTTAAGCAAGTGGTTATGGGACATGAAGCTAAACTCTTATATTTACTAGCTTAGTGTAATCGACACTTCTTGATGATCGATGATGATCATTTTATGGTATAGACTAGCAATGTGCGATGTCTCTTTGTCCATGTGAAGGACTGTACTTCATTTTATTGAGCTTCGTCTCATTTCTTTGTGGGCTGGCAACCCAAGTACTTTTAATGTGTTTCGATTCATCTGATGTACCGTTTGCACTACATCGATGTCTCGGCCTTCCGATTCATTGGATGTACCGTTTGCACTGCGTCAATATTCAATTCATTGGACGTACCGTTTGCACTGCGTCAATGTTCAATTCATTGGACGTACAATTTGCACTGCGTCAATATTCGATTCATCTGATGTACCGTTTGCACTACATCGATGTCTCGGCTTTCCAGTTCATTGGACGTACCGTTTGCACTGCGTCAATGTTCAATTCATTGGACGTACCATTTGCACTGCGTCAATATTCGATTCATCTGATGTACCGTTTGCACTACATCGATGTCTCGGCTTTCTGGTTCATTGGACGTACTGTTTGCACTGCGTCAATGTTCCGGCTTTCATGCTCCTGTTTGGGATTGGCCATCCTTTTATTGTGGTTTCTGGATTTCTAATTGATGATTTCTGGAATTTTATGTTTCACCACCTTTTTCAGTTGGCATTGATATGTATGTCATTTATTGTGGCTTGGTGAATTAAATAAAGAATATGATATTCTTTTTGATGCTATGAGATTCTTGAGATTTTGTATGACTTTCGTGATTTTCTAATGTATACTTATCACAGTATGACTTTATTGTTATCATATGTTTTATTATCATATCTCATATTCTATCTGATAATTATAGCTAGACTGATCCGTTTATTATTTTCTTCTTAAATAATACTCGGGTCAGACTGAGATTTTACAGGTGCTTCTTCATGACTTCCTATCCGGAACCATCATCTGACTTTTGGCTAACTACTCTAGTTTAGTAGTTTTTGTTGTATACATTTGAGATTAGACTCCTTGATGTATACAAAATTCTTTTGGCTAGCACTTGTATCTATTCTTTTGTGTTATTGTGGATCTTATTTGACCACTACTCTGATGTACACTTTCATGTGTTATATTCATATCTATTTCCGCCTTTGTGATATGAATTGTCTGTGACTGATTTGTGTTATGTTTATTTCTATATTTGTTTCCGAGGTCCATATAGCCACTGTGTAGTAGCTTTGAGTTTGTATCTGTATGTCGGATTTCCTCTTGAGATGAAAATTTATATTTTTATCTGGCATATCGGTACTCGCACAAAGCAATTATACAGATGGTCGCTCCTCAACAGCCTTATTCTCCGTGCTAGTTGACGGCATTACCCCGTAGTGTCCTTGGCTAGCTTGGGTATAGAGATGGGGCGTTACAGCTTGGTATCAGAGCCAAACTTCGGAACAATGTAGAATAGCTTAACAAGGATCATCGTCCTAAGTCCTTCTTAGGAGTTGTGCCTTAGGATCAATTCGAGTCTTCGTACCGATTCATCCTATTTTCTTTTATGATTCCTTGTTTTATCTATCAAGATTGTTTGACATTCATTCTGAGAATAACTTTTTCTTCTTCTTTCTTTCTTAAAGAAGAGAAATGGTTAGATCTGGCAGTCCTAGCGCTGGTCAATCCAGTAGTCCTTCTCTGGATGGCGTATTCATGTCTTCCCAGCAACTTTTGGATCTTGTAAAGAATCAAAAGTTTATTTGTGCTTTGTGTAAGAACCTCGAAATGGTTTTACCTCTAAAACTTGAAGTTCCTTTCCATCAGCTTGTGGATATCACTCTTCGACATGAAGAGGTTGGTAAAGGAAGTGATAGTGATATTGGGATTTCCAAGAAGAGGCATATTAAGTTCAAGAGCCTTAATCCCAATAAGAGAGTGAAGCAAACTACTTTGGTGGCAAAGACTCCAATCCCTAATCGTGGAGAATGCTACAATTGTGGCTCCACGGACCTCTATGCAAAGGAGTGTCCGGAGCCGCTCTTTTGTCGTTATTGCAAAAATTCTGGTCATTATATTTCTGCATGCTCCAAACTTCTAAGCAAGAAAGAAACTTCGGTTGCAAAGTCGCCTACCTCTAGTCGTGAACAATGCTACAATTGTAATTCTAAAGAACACTATGCGAATATGTATCCGAAACCCCATTCTTGTCGCTATTGCATGAAACCGGGTCATCTTTTATCTGCATGTCCCAAACTTTTGAACAAGGACATGAGAAAGCTAAATATTGTGCAAGCCCCTAGCAACTCTTCTCTTGGTCAAGGTATCCATTCTATCCTTGATGACATTTATTTTGTGATTGTCTTATTCGAGTTCTTTTTGATATGGGTTTCATCTCATCATTTTTATATCAAAAGAACTTGTGACTCTTTTTATTTAGACATTTCTAGGCTTGATTACTTCTTTGAGGATTGCGAATCCGGATTGGTGGATCCGCAACACTCAATTTGCTTTTTATTGATGTTGAAATTATTTTATGTGATTTTTCCTTTCGAGCCGATTTTTACTTATGCTTCGGAATTGACTTTCGTAAGGGTTGGCTTAATTATTATGAAGCCATATCCTTTGCCCGTGTGGGCTATTCATCTTCGACATTTTTTTAAATCTGTTAAACAAATTTCTATTTTTCCTTTGTGTTTTTGATCCCAATTTGATGGCAACATTTTATTCTTTAAGCTCACATGATGAGGAAGTGTTATTTCTCTCATTCATGTAGTTTGATAATTTTCCGGTATTTTTTAGTTTGTCTTAGGATTATCACCTAAGCAATCTTTTGTGTGGCGTTAAGGTCTTTTTAGCTCGACCTTGCCACCGATTTTCATTTGCTACGAGTTGCGGGAGTTATCCATTTACCACTTTCTGCACTCGTTATGGTTCTTATTAATGACTTATTATGTCATTTAGTTTGTCCAACTTATTTCATCCATTCTATAAATCGAGTCTTCTATGAGTATCTCGATGACTCCATTCTTGTATATATTGATTTTGGATGAAAATAGAAATTTAAAATTTTGCAAATCTTTTTCATAAGATTTATTTATAAGTATAATTTGATTTTCGCTCTTAAACGAGCAAAGAATATTCTTAAAGGTTTTTGAGAAACATGTTTATCATATAGAAAATGATTTTGTGATTGTATTGCCCATTGAGTGCTTTAAGAATTCTGGTCGATGCGCTTGATCAACGTTATCGATAGGAATCTCCTAAACGCTATGATGAGACAATCAGACACAGTAAATTGACTTGTAAGATGTAAATTTTTCTGAAAAAGATTATTACATAAAGATAAATGTAATTTTGAAAGTTTTAGCTTTTCGGGAAAGAAGATTATTTAAAAGAAATTCTTTCTTTTTGATACTCTTATTCTTGTGATTCCCGAAGGGAACCAAGACTTTATCTTTTGTACCAATGCTAATCGTATTGGTTTGGATGCCGTTCTCTTGCAAAAGAGAACGTGCTATCACTTGTGCTTCTAAATCATTAAAGCTGATTGAGACTAGGTATGCCACTCATGATCTAGTGCTCGCGGCTATTGTTTTCGCTTTTAGAGTTTGGCATCATCATTTTTTAGGGGAGAAATTTGTTCTCCGCCTCGATCATAAATCTTTGGAATATTTATTTTCTCATAAGGAACTTCATGTCGATTCGAGTTCCTGGCATCTTATGATCTTGATATTCTTTGTATATTCCCGGAAAGAGGAACCGTGTTGCCAATGCACTTTGTTGTAAACAACAAGTGGTTGATTCTTTGATGATGTCTGAATGGAAATATCTTTTTATCAAGTGCATCGGACGTTTTGATATACTTCATTTTATTGAGCTTTATCTCTTTTCTTTTATGGACTAGCATCCGATGTTCTTTTATGGTGTTCGGTTCATTTGATGTACCGTTTGCACTACGTCGATGTTCTGAATTATTTGAGCTTTGGTTCATCTGGCATACCGTTATTGTACTATGCCTTGTTCCAAATTATTCGATTTTCTCGTTTCCCTGGCGTACCGTTATTGTACTACGTCGTTGCACCGGCTCAATTTTCTGCTATCCGTGACGTTTTCCCACGTCTTCCAACTACGGAAATGCCTTAGGGATTCCAATTTTATTCTTGAGCCCGGAGTTATTATGGAAATTGAAGTTTCGCCTATTTGACTTTTGAGCAACATTTTATTCACATCATTGCTTCGGAGGTTGAGCGCCTTCGAAATAAAGATGTTCTTCTTGTGAAAGTTCTATGGTTCTCAAATCCCAAGGATTGCTCTTGGGAAATCTAGAGAATTCATTGAGCGAACTCATTCGGGTTTACTCTTTCGTGCTCTTTATGGCGAACTTCTTATTTCAAATTTTCTTTTGTGTTGATATGCTTCTATGGTTGTTACTCTTTATTTTCTTCTTAAGTATTGCGAGGACGCAATTTCATTAAGGAGGGGAGTCTGTAACAACCCGCATATCTATCGATTTTATATTTAAATATTTTATCGTTAGTCAGATGTTAGTCCGAAAAGCTACTTTTTGCATACGGTCGAATTAGGACTCGAGACCACTTCCATTGAGTTTAAAATGTCGTTTGCGATCTTTTTGAGTGTAAGCTTCGATATGTTGTGAGTTAGTAGAATTTTGCTACTTTTTCACTTTGGGTTTGGGTTCAGCCCCTTTGCCAACTTAACCCCCAAATCTGAACCACTTCTCCCCATTCTCCCCCACTTCCTCCTCTTTTCAGTTCTAAGGCAAAAATGGTGGGAGAGATGGGAAATTAAAACCCCAAACCCTAGTTCCTCTTTCAATCTCAAATTCTTGCTCCAAAATCAAAGTGAACCCATTGGTAAGCATCTCCTTCTTCTTCTCCAACTCTTTCTTCTTCCAATTTCAGAAATTCCTAAACCTTGGGAATGTTCTTATTTTAAGCTTTGAATTCAAGGTTGTTGAGTTGGAATTGAAGTGTAATTGCTCTTGCCATTGCTCCAAAGCTTCTTCTTCATTTGTTTGGGTTCAAAGGTGAGATTTTTATCTCACATCTATGTTTATAATTATCTTTGATTTTTAGGTATGAATTCCTAACACTTCTTCATATGCATTTGCCCTTGATTTGGATTGGTTTTGTGAATATTCCGAATTTTGGGTTTCTAAGTCAAATTTATGTGAAAATCCTTTTATGGATGTTTGATCATGCTTTTGGTGATGCACCGAGGAGCATATAGGGCCGGGTTGTCGATTGGCATAAACCCTTAGAGCCAATGTTCGTCCGGTTGCATTTTGGAAGAGTTTTCACTTCATTTTGTATAGGCTGAAAAACAGCCCAGGCATGATTCAGTCGACTGAATTCTCTGTTCAGTCGACTGAACCTGGAACCCGAAAGTTTCCAGGCATGATTCAGTCGACTGAACCTGGAAACAGAAAGGTTCCTGAACCTGAAAAATTTCCAGGTACAGGGTCAGTTGACTGAAAAACTCTGTTCAGTCGACTGAACCTGCTGTTTCAGTCCAGTTTGCCTTTTTGGATTGAATTTCCAATTTGAATCGATTCGTGATGATCCTATTTGTTGTTATCATTTATTCTGACTTTGATGACTCCTTTTTCAGGATTTTGAATATCCATTTCGATGAATTCTTTATCGGTTTTATTGGATTTGATTCACGTCTTCGAATGTGAATTTTTATGATTGATTGTTTTTACAATCACTTCTATGATTTGTCACTTTAAAATATAAAGGTTTTCTATACTAGTAGTAAATATCAAAACCCTTTCATTAAAATGATTTCAACTCTATTTTCAATATCAAAGCTCGTTTCTTAAAACCGTTTTCCAATCTATTAGTATATACAAACCTTTACCTCATTCGTATGAGAAAATCTAATTAAACGGCTTAGCAAAACAAGTGGTATGAAACGCTTGCGTTTACTTCGTCGTTTAATTTATGGACTTGTTCGATTGAAACTCTTGTGACAATTTTCTAGTGCAGATCTACAATCTGTTCGTAAATATTTGAGTTAAGCAAGTGGTTATGGGACATGAAGCTAAACTCTTATATTTACTAGCTTAGTGTAATCGACACTTCTTGATGATCGATGATGATCATTTTATCGTTTAGACTAGCAATGTGCGATGTCTCTCTGTCCATGTGAAGGACTGTACTTCATTTTATTGAGCTTCGTCTCATTTCTTTGTGGGCTGGCAACCCAAGTACTTTTAATGTGTTTCGATTCATCTGATGTACCGTTTGCACTACATCGATGTCTCGGCCTTCCGATTCATTGGACCTACCGTTTGCATTGCGTCAATATTCAATTCATTGGACGTACCGTTTGCACTGCGTCAATGTTCAATTCATTGGACGTACCGTTTGCACTGCGTCAATATTCGATTCATCTGATGTACCGTTTGCACTACATCGATGTCTCGGCTTTCCAGTTCATTGGACATACCGTTTGCACTGCGTCAATGTTAATTCATTGGACGTACCGTTTGCACTGCGTCAATATTCGATTCATCTGATGTACCGTTTGCACTACATCGATGTCTCGGCTTTCCGGTTCATTGGACGTACCGTTTGCACTACGTCAATGTTCCGGCTTTCATGCTCCTGTTTGGGATTGGCCATCCTTTTATTGTGATTTCTGGATTTCTAATTGATGATTTCTGGAATTTTATGTTTCACCACCTTTTTCAGTTGGCATTGATATGTATGTCATTTATTGTGGCTTGGTGAATTAAATAAAGAATATGATATTCTTTTTGATGCTATGAGATTCTTGAGATTTTGTATGACTTTCGTGATTTATTAATGTATACTTATCACAGTATGACTTTATCGTTATCATATGTTTTATTATCATATCTCATATTCTATCTCATTTTATCTGATAATTATAGCTAGACTGATCCGTTTATTATTTTCTTCTTAAATAATACTCGGGTCAGACTGAGATTTTACAGGTGCTTCTTCATGACTTCCTATCTGGAACCATCCTCTGACTTTTGGCTAACTACTCTAGTTTAGTAGTTTTTGTTGTATACATTTGAGATTAGACTCCTTGATGTATACAAAATTCTTTTGGCTAGCACTTGTATCTATTCTTTTGTGTTATTGTGGATCTTATTTGACCACTACTCTGATGTACACTTTCATGTGTTATATTCATATCTATTTCCGCCTTTGTGATATGAATTGTCTGTGACTGATTTGTGTTATGTTTATTTCTATATTTGTTTCCGAGGTCCATATAGCCACTGTGTAGTAGCTTTGAGTTTGTATCTGTATGTCGGATTTCCTCTTGAGATGAAAATTTATATTTTTATCTGGCATATCGGTACTCGCACAAAGCAATTATACAGATGGTCGCTCCTCAACAGCCTTATTCTCCGTGCTAGTTGACGGCATTACCCCGTAGTGTCCTTGGCTAGCTTGGGTATAGAGATGGGGCGTTACAGCTTGGTATCAGAGCCAAACTTCGGAACAATGTAGAATAGCTTAACAAGGATCATCGTCCTAAGTCCTTCTTAGGAGTTGTGCCTTAGGATCAATTCGAGTCTTCGTACCGATTCATCCTATTTTCTTTTATGATTCCTTGTTTTATCTATCAAGATTGTTTGACATTCATTCTGAGAATAACTTTTTCTTCTTCTTTCTTTCTTAAAGAAGAGAAATGGTTAGATCTGGCAGTCCTAGCGCTGGTCAATCCAGTAGTCCTTCTCTGGATGGCGTATTCATGTCTTCCCAGCAACTTTTGGATCTTGTAAAGAATCAAAAGTTTATTTGTGCTTTGTGTAAGAACCTCGAAATGGTTTTACCTCTAAAACTTGAAGTTCCTTTCCATCAGCTTGTGGATATCACTCTTCGACATGAAGAGGTTGGTAAAGGAAGTGATAGTGATATTGGGATTTCCAAGAAGAGGCATATTAAGTTCAAGAGCCTTAATCCCAATAAGAGAGTGAAGCAAACTACTTTGGTGGCAAAGACTCCAATCCCTAATCGTGGAGAATGCTACAATTGTGGCTCCACGGACCTCTATGCAAAGGAGTGTCCGGAGCCGCTCTTTTGTCGTTATTGCAAAAATTCTGGTCATCATATTTCTGCATGCTCCAAACTTCTAAGCAAGAAAGAAACTTCGGTTGCAAAGTCGCCTACGTCTAGTCGTGAACAATGCTACAATTGTAATTCTAAAGAACACTATGCGAATATGTGTCTGAAACCCCATTCTTGTCGCTATTGCAAGAAACCGGGTCATCTTTTATCTGCATGTCCCAAACTTTTGAACAAGGACATGAGAAAGCTAAATATTGTGCAAGCCCCTAGCAACTCTTCTCTTGGTCAAGGTATCCATTCTATCCTTGATGACATTTATTTTGTGATTGTCTTATTCGAGTTCTTTTTGATATGGGTTTCATCTCATCATTTTTATATCAAAAGAACTTGTGACTCTTTTTCTTTAGACATTTCTAGGCTTGATTACTTCTTTGAGGATTGCGAATCCGGATTGGTGGATCCGCAACACTCAATTTGCTTTTTAATGATGTCGAAATTATTTTATGTGATTTTTCCTTTCGAGCCGATTTTTACTTATGCTTCGGAATTGACTTTCATAAGGGTTGGCTTAATTATTATGAAGCCATATCCTTTGCCCGTGTGGGCTATTTATCTTCGACATTTTTTTTAATCTGTTAAGCAAATTTCTGTTTTTCCTTTGTGATTTTGATCCCAATTTGATGGCAACATTTTATTCTTTAAGCTCACATGATGAGGAAAGTGTTATTTCTCTCATTCATGTAGTTTGATAATTTTCCGGTATTTTTGAGTTTGTCTTAGGATTATCACCTAAGAAATCTTTTGTGTGGCGTTAAGGTATTTTTAGCTCGACCTTGCCACCGATTTTCATTTGCTACGAGTTGCGGGAGTTATCCATTTACCACTTTCTGCACTCGTTATGGTTCTTATTAATGACTTATTATGTCATTTAGTTTGTCCAACTTATTTCATCCATTCTATAAATCGAGTCTTCTATGAGTATCTCGATGACTCCATTCTTGTATATATTGATTTTGGATGAAAATAGAAATTTAAAATTTTGCAAATCTTTTTCATAAGATTTATTTATAAGTATAATTTGATTATCGCTCTTAAACGAGCAAAGAATATTCTTAAAGGTTTTTGAGAAACATGTTTATCATATAGAAAATGATTTTGTGATTGTATTGCCCATTGAGTGCTTTAAGAATTCTGGTCGATGCGCTTGATCAACGTTATCGATAGGAATCTCCTAAACGCTATGATGAGACAATCAGACACAGTAAATTGACTTGTAAGATGTAAATTTTTCTAAAAAAGATTATTACATAAAGATAAATGTAATTTTGAAAGTTTTAGCTTTTCGGGAAAGAAGATTATTTAAAAGAAATTCTTTCTTTTTGATACTCTTATTCTTGTGATTCCCGAAGGGAACCAAGACTTTATCTTTTGTACCAATGCTAATCGTATTGGTTTGGATGCCGTTCTCTTGCAAAAGAGAACGTGTTATCACTTGTGCTTCTAAATCATTAAAGCTGATCGAGACTTGGTATGCCACTCATGATCTAGTGCTCGCGGCTATTGTTTTCGCTTTTAGAGTTTGGCATCATCATTTTTTGGGGGAGAAATTTGTTCTCCGCCTCGATCATAAATCTTTGGAATATTTATTTTCTCATAAGGAACTTCATGTCGATTCGAGTTCCTGGCATCTTATGATCTTGATATTCTTTGTATATTCCCGGAAAGAGGAACCGTGTTGCCAATACACTTTGTTGTAAACAACAAGTGGTTAATTCTTTGATGATGTCTGAATGGAATTATCTTTTTATCAAGTCCATCGGACGTTTTGATATACTTCGTTTTATTGAGCTTTATCTCATTTCTTTTATGGACTAGCGTCCGATGTTCTTTTATGGTGTTCGGTTCATTTGATGTACCGTTTGCACTACGTCGATGTTCTGAATTATTTGAGCTTTGGTTCATCTGGCATACCATTATTGTACTATGCCTTGTTCCAAATTATTCGAGTTTCTCGTTTCCCTGGCGTACCGTTATTGTACTACGTCGTTGCACCTGCTCAATTTTATGCTATCCATGACGTTTTCCCATGTCTTCCAACTACGGAAATGCCTTAGGGATTCCAATTTTATTCTTGAGCCCGGAGTTATTATGGAAATTGAAGTTTCGCCTATTTGACTTTTGAGCAACATTTTATTCGCATCATTGCTTCGGAGGTTGAGCGCCTTCGAAATAAAGATGTTCTTCTTGTGAAAGTTCTATGGTTCTCAAATACCAAGGATTGCTCTTGGGAAATCTAGAGAATTCATTGAGCGAACTCATCCGGGTTTACTCTTTCGTGCTCTTTATGGTGAACTTCTTATTTCAAATTTTCTTTTGTGTTGATATGCTTCTATGGTTGTTACTCTTTATTTTCTTCTTAAGTATTGCGAGGACGCAATTTCTTTAAGGAGGGGAGTCTGTAACAACCCGCATATCTATCGATTTTATATTTAAATATTTTATCGTTAGTCGGATGTTAGTCCGAAAAGCTACTTTTTTGCATACGGTCGAATTAGGACTCGAGACCACTTCCATTGAGTTCAAAATGTCGTTTGCGATCTTTTTGAGTGTAAGCTTCGATATGTTGTGAGTTAGTAGAATTTTGCTACTTTTTCACTTTGGGTTTGGGTTCAGCCCCTTTGCCAACTTAACCCCTAAATCTGAACCACTTCTCCCCATTCTCCCCCACTTCCTCCTCTTTTCAGTTCTAAGGCAAAAATGGTGGGAGAGATGGGAAATTAAAACTCCAAACCCTAGTTCCTCTTTCAATCTCAAATTCTTGCTCCAAAATCAAAGTGAACCCATTGGTAAGCATCTCCTTCTTCTTCTCCAACTCTTTCTTCTTCCAATTTCAGAAATTCCTAAACCTAACTTTGGGAATGTTCTTATTTTAAGCTTTGAATTCAAGGTTGTTGAGTTGGAATTGAAGTGTAATTGCTCTTGCCATTGCTCCAAAGCTTCTTCTTCATTTGTTTGGGTTCAAAGGTGAGATTTTTATCTCACATCTATGTTTATAATTATCTTTGATTTTTAGGTATGAATTCCTAACACTTCTTCATATGCATTTGCCCTTGATTTGGATTGGTTTTGTGAATATTTCGAATTTTGGGTTTCTAAGTCAAATTTATGTGAAAATCCTTTTATGGATGTTTGATCATGCTTTTGGTGATGCACCGAGGAGCATATAGGGCCGGGTTGTCGATTGGCATAAACCCTTAGAGCCAATGTTCGTCCGGTTGCATTTTGGAAGAGTTTTCACTTCATTTTGTATAGGCTGAAAAACAACCCAGGCATGATTCAGTCGACTGAATTCTCTGTTCAGTCGACTGAACCTAGAACTCGAAAGTTTCCAGGCATGATTCAGTCGACTGAACCTGGAAACAGAAAGGTTCCTGAACCTGGAAAATTTCCAGGTACAGGGTCAGTCGACTGAAAAACTCTGTTCAGTCGACTGAACCTGCTGTTTCAGTCCAGTTTGCCTTTTTGGATTGAATTTCCAATTTGAATCGATTCGTGATGATCCTATTTGCTGTTATCATTTATTATGACTTTGATGACTCCTTTTTCAAGATTTTGAATATCCATTTCGATGAATTCTTTATAGGTTTTATTGGATTTGATTCACGTCTTCGAATGTGAATTTTTATGATTGATTGTTTTTACAATCACTTCTATGATTTGTCACTTTAAAATATAAAGGTTTTCTATACTAGTAGTAAATATCAAAACCCTTTCATTAAAATGATTTCAACTCTATTTTCAATATCAAAGCTCGTTTCTTAAATCCGTTTTCCAATCTATTAGTATATACAAACCTTTACCTCATTCGTATGAGAAAATCTAATTAAACGGCTTAGCAAAACAAGTGGTATGAAACGCTTGCGTTTACTTCGTCGGTTAATTTATGGACTTGTTCGATTGAAACTCTTGTGACAATTTTCTAGTGCAGATCTACAATCTGTTCGTAAATATTTGAGTTAAGCAAGTGGTTATGGGACATGAAGCTAAACTCTTATATTTACTAGCTTAGTGTAATCGACACTTCTTGATGATCGATGATGATCATTTTATGGTTTAGACTAGCAATGTGCGATGTCTCTTTGTCCATGTGAAGGACTGTACTTCAATTTATTGAGCTTCGTCTCATTTCTTTATGGGCTGGCAACCCAAGTACTTTTAATGTGTTTCGATTCATCTGATGTACCATTTGCACTACATCGATGTCTCGGCCTTCCGATTCATTGGACGTACCGTTTGCACTGCGTCAATATTCAATTCATTGGACATACCGTTTGCACTACGTCAATGTTCAATTCATTGGACGTACCGTTTGCACTGCGTCAATATTCGATTCATCTGATGTACCGTTTGCACTACATCGATGTCTCGGCTTTCCAGTTCATTGGACGTACCGTTTGCACTGCGTCAATGTTCAATTCATTGGACGTACCATTTGCACTGCGTCAATATTCGATTCATCTGATGTACCGTTTGCACTACATCGATGTCTCGGCTTTCCGGTTCATTGGACGTACCGTTTGCGCTGCGTCAATGTTCCGGCTTTCATGCTCCTGTTTGGGATTGGCCATCCTTTTATTGTGATTTCTGGATTTCTAATTGATGATTTCTGGAATTTTATGTTTCACCACCTTTTTCAGTTGGCATTGATATGTATGTCATTTATTGTGGCTTGGTGAATTAAATAAAGAATATGATATTCTTTTTAATGCTATGAGATTCTTGAGATTTTGTATGACTTTCATGATTTTCTAATGTATACTTATCACAGTATGACTTTATTGTTATCATATGTTTTATTATCATATCTCATATTCTATCTCATTTTATCTGATAATTATAGCTAGACTGATCCGTTTATTATTTTCTTCTTAAATAATACTCGGGTCAGACTGAGATTTTGCAGGTGCTTCTTCATGCTTCCTATCTGGAACCATCATCTGACTTTTGGCTAACTACTCTAGTTTAGTAGTTTTTGTTGTATACATTTGAGATTAGACTCCTTGATGTATACAAAATTCTTTTGGCTAGCACTTGTATCTATTCTTTTGTGTTATTGTGGATCTTATTTGACCACTACTCTGATGTACACTTTCATGTGTTATATTCATATCTATTTCCGCCTTTGTGATATGAATTGTCTGTGACTGATTTGTGTTATGTTTATTTCTATATTTGTTTCCGAGGTCCATATAGCCACTGTGTAGTAGCTTTGAGTTTGTATCTGTATGTCGGATTTCCTCTTGAGATGAAAAGTTATATTTTTATCTGGCATATCGGTACTCGCACAAAGCAATTATACAGATGGTCGCTCCTCAACAGCCTTATTCTCCATGCTAGTTGACGGCATTACCCCGTAGTGTCCTTGGCTAGCGTGGGTATAGAGGTGGGGCGTTACAAATTATCTATTGATTATTAGATTATGAGTTTCTAATTATTTATTTAATAATTAGATTTTTGTTGATAATTGCCGTTTAGGCAATTCTGTGGTTTTCATATTATCTTCATTGATAATCCTTACTTTTATCTTTGTTGATGACTTGAATTTGCTGATTTGTTGTTTAACACTATTTAGTGTTATATCTACCGTTATCCGATTTCCTTGTTAAAGGATTGGATAGACGAGATTTTTGTGACTGTCGTCTATTTGCTATTTAATTATTATTGCTTCTGTGCATTAATAACTGAGTTTGAATTAGACTGACCCGTGTATTATTTTCTTCTGAATGTAATACTCGGGTCAGACCGAGTTATTTCAGGTTGTTGATATCTTGCTTTGGGTTGCTGCTTGAGCTATGAAGTCTCTTCATATCTTTTGGAGTAGTCATCGTCATTTTGTAGTAGTCAGTGTATCTGATCTAGGTTGATATGTATTCATGTATATTATTCGATAATGTACTTGTATATATAACTTCCAGAGTCGACTGTTGTAGTTGTATCATATGTACTGTGTCAAATGTATTGTAACTGACATCAGTTATATATATATATATATGAGACTTTTATTATCTGTGTTCCGCATTTAGCTTATCTGTGTTATTATTATATATATTGTCCTAAACTATTATGAACCATCGTAGTTCGTTTTATACTGGAATTGGGTATGTCGATGGGAGTAAATAAATAAGAGATGAAAAATAAAAATATATACCACTCCTATCGAGGTAACCAATACTAGTGTAAGGCCCAACTACGGATGGCCGCTCCTATCCAGCCTTATTCTTCGTAATAACAGACAGTATTTCTTTTAATACTCTTTATTATTATGAGCATAGAGGTGGGGCGTCACATGTCACCTAAGTATGCACACTTAAGGTGATCGGGAAGGTGTTTGAGGTCCAACCTTGGGGGTTGCTCAATCAAAGAATTTGGTTGAAATTCTGATTCAATAGTAAGGGATTCAAATAGAAGCGCAATTTCAATTTCGTTAGGCTCATTTGGAAACAGTTGTTTGTATTCGGTCTCGCGTTCATGGCTTAGGTCAACTATTTCATTATCAATTTTTTTTTTTGAATGGAGCTAACTTCTAGCTTTTGGTCACGAGGTTCATTCGATTGGTTTTCAAGATTGAAAATGTTAACATCCAAATTCATGTTTCCAAATGAAATTTTCATCGAACCGTTTCGACAATTGATTTAAGCATTTAAAGTTGCCAAGAAGGGTCGGCCTAGAATCAATGAAATTTGGCTCATCAGATTATTCACAGGTTGAGTCTCCAAAACGATAAAATCGATGGGGAATTTGAATTGGCCGATTTTGATGAGTACGTCATCGATTTCTCCCATAGGTTTCTTTATCGAACTATCGGCAAATTGAAGAGTTACTTTTGTAGGTTTAAGCTCACCCAAGCCAAGTTGCTAGTACACTGAATAAGGAATCAAATTGACAATCGCACCCAAATCGAGTAAGCATGTTAATCGTTTTGTCTCCTATCGTGCATGAGATCGTCGGACATCCAGGATCTTTGTATTTAACAGGAATTGATTGGGACAAGACTTCGCTAAGTCCGATGGCTAGGAAAACTTCATTGGGTACATGTGTCGTCTTTGGGTACACAAGTCCTTGAGAAACTTAGCGTAAGTCGGGACTTGTTGAATGATATCGAGAAGCGGTATATTAACTTTCACTTGTTTGAAAATTCCCAACACCTTTTCCATTTGGTCAGCGTGTTTCTTGAGTCGAAGACAATGTGGAAATGGAACATGATACTTAGTAGGTGGACTTACTTGAGTAGAAGAAAAACTTGGATTAGAGTTTGATTCAATGTTTGGCTCAACGTTTTGTTTAGAATCATTTGTTATTTTAGAAGTGTCGAGAGGGGTTTCTGGTCAATCGTTTGGATTTTCAAGTTGATTATCGAATTGTTTACCGAAACGCAAAGTTGTGATAGCATTCATTTGGGTTACGTTTCTATCTTGAACAATACGGGCTTGATTAGAATTCATGTTTTGATTTCTGGGATTTGGAACTGGCTGACTTGGGAATGTGCCTCATTCACGTTCACTCACAGACGTGGCTAATTGACTCATTTGCATCTCAAGTTTCGCAATCGACTGACTCGAATTCTGCATGTACGAGGTTAATAAATTTTGCAAATTACTATTTGATTGGAAATTTTGAGTCGTTGCTTTAGCCACAGTTTGGAGACTTTTTTCAAGAGAACTTAATCGTTTATCGTCTTGGGGGAGCAAAAGATTGTTGCGGTTGATTTTGAGATGGACCCGTAAAATTTTGTTGAAACTGATTGGGTTGAAAGGGAGGGTTTGAAGCATTATTCGAAAATGCATGAAATTGGGACAAACCAAATTCATATTGGGATTATTTTGGTTCCAAGCAAAGTTCAAATGATTTCTCCAACCAGGATTGCACATTGAAAATTCTCAATGAAAATGAAAATGAAAACAAATTGAAAGAAAGAACTTGTTTTTGTTAAACAGAGAAAATTCTCAAGCCCGCGGACCTACAAGCCCAAATGCAAGACAACACACGCTAAATCAAAAATGAAATTGAAACAAATCAAAACACATGAAATCAAAATCTCAAAATTATACCCAGTGCTTCTCAGGCTCAACAAATCAAAATGAAATTGGATTTTTGTATTTAGGAATCATGAACTAAACACACGAAAGGAAGTCGCGGTTTTGGTTTGAAGTTTGCATAGTGATTTGATCTTCGAGTTGCGGATTCGTGATTTAGGTGCTCGCGGTTGGTAATTTGGGGTTTTCGGATGAAGGCGATTCGGTTTCAGGAGGAGGTTGCGATGAGTTCAGAGATTGGGTATTGATCGCGGGTGGTTGAATGGTTGGATATTTGAGATTGTTGGTGAGGTTCTGCTTGTAGTGAGATCGAGGTTGGAGGCGATTGATAGTGGGGTTGGGTTTGATGTGTAGTGGGTGTAGTGTGCAGGCAGGTTTGGATGAATTTTATATGGTGGTAGAGGGTGGAGTTGATCAGAGACAACATTGAGATGAAGGAGGCAAGAGGCAATTTGTATGGCAAAGGAGAGGGTGAATGTTTGGGCAGGGTGGTTTGGAGGATGGTGAAGCGGTACATGTAGGAAGTTTGTGCAAGGGAAGATGATGGATGAGGTAAGGCAGAGGGGTATGTATGTGAATGTTGATGATGGTGGTAATATTGATGTGGTAGTTGCTACGTTGCAAAGTGAAGATGGCAGTTTTATATGGATATGTAGATGGTTGGAGGCACTGTTGGGTTGATGTAGTTTCAGGTGGTAAAGTTTTGAAGTATGGACATTCTATTTGTTTGCAAGACAGTCCGAGGTGAAGCAAAAAGGTAGTATGATGCAATTTGAAATGTAGAGGCAGGAAGATGGCAGGAAGAGGAGGAGTGAAGTATGTTGTAGTTTGAGACAGTCAAGATTGCTATGGCAGTGTAGGTTGACAGTATGTTGTGGAAGTTGAGGTGATGAAGGGGGGGTAAATAGAGAGTATGCAGTAGTGAATGGTAGAGGTGAATGGATTGTGACAGCAATGTGATGTGCACACTGGAATGTGCACAGAGGAAGGAGGATGTAGTAGTTGCACTTGTAGTTGCTTGACAGTATGGTTGTGAAGTTTGATGTGGTAGTCTCACTAATGTGATTGGTAGAAGTGGTATTTGTTTGGATGGTGGGTAGAGGATTGGAGCAGTAGGAGTAACAGTGAAGTGATGAAGTGTGCAGGGTGGTTTCTTATGTTATGGCAGAGGTGATGCACATTGGTAGGGAAGTATGATTCATGGAGGGTGAAGTGATGTTTTTGTTGTGCATAGAGGAGTGGGAGTGTTGGTTGTGCAGGCAGTAACATAGTGGGGTTGATAGAGGTGGAAGTTTTTGGTGGAGTAGTGGGATGTCGGTTAGAGGCAAGGAGGTAGAGTGGTGGAGAATGGTTGTGTGAACTGTTGTATATATGGTGAGAAGGAGTTTGTGCATGCAGATGTGAAGTTGGCAGTGTGAAGTTGTTGTATTGGAAATGGATGTTGTGATGAAGTGAGGAGAATAGTTGGAGGAAATTTAGAGGAGGCAACAAGTTGATGTTTGCACAGTGCACATAAGTGATATACACAAAAAATGTAGGCAGTGACTTTGTTGAGTGAATTTTTTTTTGTAAAACAGTTAATAAAATGTAAACAACATTGTAATGAATTTTTTTGCTTTTGAAATGAAATTGTAGATGTTTATATATATATATATAAAGAGTGAAAATGCAAATGAAACAAGAAAACAAGCACAATGAACACAAAAATTACACACAAACACACTCCAATATTTTTTTTAAATGCAATTCAACACACAAAATGAAAATGCACTAAAATCAAACGAACATAATTCGAAGAGTAAAACTATAATCAAACTAATTCCTCGGCAATGGCGCTAAAAACTTGTTAGATAGCTAACTTTCTATCTGTTAGAAAATCGTCGAAAAATGTAATAAAAATAACCGCAAGTGCACGGCGTATAATGTTAGTACGTGGCGAGTACAGGTTGAACCGTAGGGAATTGAAGTGATTTTAAAAATTCTACTCAATCAAATTAACCCAAATTTTCAACTTTTTTTTAAACTATAAAAAAATAGCAAAAGTTAAAGTATGGAAAAGTGAAATAAACTATGAAATTAAATGACAATTTAGAGGCAAATCCACTCTTATATTTTTACATAAATCAACACAAAAACAATTTATGATCTCTCTATTTTGATCTTAAGTGGAATTGGTGATGTATTTATCATAATTATGGCTTATTTATGTTATTAGTTAACATAATTAAACCATCAAACTTTAATACAACAACTAAACCACTTATTATATGTCATGAAAATGAACATGAAATCAATGCAAAAGCTATTTTAAGTATGATCTATTTACTATTTTGTTTAGTAACATAGATCATCAAATTTTGGTTCTACTTTAATTCCATTATCAAAACCAATAAGTAAGATGATGGTGTACATTGCATTTATATTTGAGTAAGAATAGCCTATTTGTGGTTACAACATAGGCTATCAAATTCACTAATAAACTTACATCAACATCCAACTTTTCATGAAGCATAAAAAGAGATCATAGACAATAGAATATGTTGAAATCACATAATTTTGGAGAGCTTCATCACCCCTAAATTGAAGGAGTTTAGCTACTCATTTGTGTTATCATTTCAGCATTTGCAATTTTCAACATAAAAAGCAAGCAAGGTAAGAGCTAATAAAAAGAGAATTAATCTACTTGCATAAAATAAATCTAAGCTACTAACATAAAAGAAAAGAGAGCATATAAATGAAAATGAGCATAAAAGAAAATTAAAGCATGTAGAAAACGAGAAGAAGAAAAAAGGCTTAGAAAGCCATTTTATTTCTCACTAGTTTTGTGGTTACAATTTGCATTATATGATAAGAGGATAAAAGCTTCATTACATGAACATAAGAGGGTTATTTATACATGCCTAAAACCATAATCCATATTTTAGGGGACTGCCTATAATACCCTTAGGAAGTGTAACCTTCAAGTAATCATTAGCATGAGCTTAATCCTCAACTAAATGTGCATGTGACTTTAATCTCCACTAACATGTGCATTAGCCCCTAATTTGAAGATCATGGCAAGTGGGTAGGTGGGTCCTCCATGATTACATGAATTCATTTATTTCCATTTCGTTTGCTTTCTTCTCTTGTGCATGCATAAATATATGAAGGCTTCATCCATTTTCCATTCAAATACCTATAAATAAAAATAAAATGTGTAAGTGAATTTTCTCCATTTATACAGTACACAAAATTTACCATTTTACCCCCATGTAGATGCATGTATGATGACTTGAAAGCATTTTTGAAATTTGGATTTGAACATGTAAAATCACCCAATTATGACATTTATTTAAATAAAAGTAGCTTAAATATGGACGTAAAAATATGCACTTGTCCATGCACATCGGAAGGCGACATGGATTTGGATTGCAACGACATAGAGGGAGGAGGAGGCGAGAAGAGGAGGCATGGAGGATTCATCCTTTTTCTGATTAGAAAAGTGATGGAGGGGAGACGTCGACCAGGGTAAGTATGGATAGGGGCGACTCCATGCCAACGTTAATAACTTTGGCACCGGCATGACGTCGATAATTCTGTGTAGGTAAAGAGTTACCTATGACTTGTTGATGCCTTGCCAACGCCTCAAAATGGAGCATCAGCGTGGCGTCGATAATATCAAGTAGATAAATAACAAGTTTTCTAGTAGTGTAACCGCTGTGCTAAAATATCTTTGTGTTAACTTTCTGAAAGGGATGTTATAGAAGGCCAATTTCAAAAGCTTTGAGATGTTTAAAGCTTGGAAGGTGCTAGTTGAGAACTAATCCAATTGTAAGTTGAATGTGGTTAGATTTGATATCGGCGGCGAATTTTCTTTAGGGAGATCCTCCATTTTGTAAGCAGCATGGTAAACAAAGACATTTCACCACACCTGAGATCCACAATCTAATGTAGTTGCTAAAAGGATGAACCAAATCCTACTTGAGAAGGCCCGTAGCTTGAGATTGACGACGGACTTATCAAAAACTTTTTGGGCTGAAGCTTTGTCAAGTGCAGCGCATATTATAAATCAATTTCCATGCTCAGCCATAGATGGGAAGACTCCAAAGGAGAAGTGGAGAAGTATGGTTGTGTATCTTATCTATTTTTACATTTTTGGTTGTCCTGTATATGTGCACCATACGGGAGATGATAAGTTGGAGGCTAGAGCATACCAGGACATTTTTGTGGGATATAAGGATGGAGTCAAAGGGTGTCGAATTTGGTACCATGTTGATAGGAATATTTTACATTCCAGACATGTTGCATTTAATGAGTTTGCAGTGATCAAGTATGAGGAAAAGTTGCCCACCATATTAGTTGATTCTGATGGGCCTAAAGAGATGGAAGAGGTTCCCAAATTTTATCTTAGTAGTAGAGTTGTAGCTATTGTTGATAGAGGTGAAGATGTAGTTGATGATACATCACAGAGTAGTCATATGTCCTTATAGTAGTGCTGGTGATGTGCATGAAGCTATAGGAAGTTCAGTTCAAGGTGGAGCTAAAAGGGGTTTATGGGGTGTCATATCTACTCGAGCCAGTCATAAGACAATTAGGCCGCTCGAAAGGTATGGTGATTGGCAGTATGCAAACATTAGCCTTAGCAATTAATTTGACTATGCCCTATATATGGTTCATGATAAGCCATCTGACTTTGAAGATGCTATGAATTTGAGTGATAGCTCGAAGTGAATTTGTGCTATGGAAGAGGGGATAGAGTCAAGACTTGGAAGCTGGTACCAACTCCTCAAGGAAGCTAAGACGTAGGTTGCAAGTGGGTGTTCAAGGTGAAGGATGATGGGAGATACAAGGCTAGATTAGTTGCAAAAGTATTTTCATCGAGAAAAGGAATGGAGTATGATGACATATTTAATCATGTAGTAAGACATAAATTCATCTAGATTTTTCTTACCATGGTTTCTACTCATGACTTAGAGTTGGAGAAACTTGATGTGAAAACTACTTTCTTGCATGGTGACTTGGAAGATACTATGTACATGAGGCATCCATATGGATTTTATGTAGAGTTTGCAAGTTGAAGAACTCTCTTTATGAACTTAAGTAGTCACCTAGATAGTGGTACAAGAGATTTGGCTCTTTTATGCTTTCACTTTGTTTTGACCATCATATCAAAGACATTTGTATGTATTTCAAGTATTAAAGAGTGGTAGTTGTGAGTTATCTTCTTCTTTAGTAGGAGGGTCATCAATTGGCTTGTGCTTTAATAGTTGGATGGCTCCGAAAGCAGGTGGAGTAGTAGTTGACGCATAAGGAAATATGGGTGCGAGGATGGAGATGGATAAAGGCGATAGAGGAATAACCACACTAGGCTTGATCTTTACGTTATGTAGCTTTAAGGTGTTCTTGGCAAGATCAACTGCCATCGAAGACTATGGCCTTGAGGTGTGTGTTATCACAACTTCTTCTTTATCATTTAAGGGAGCGCTTGGCTCGTCCATATCCGTCAAAGCGTTTATGTTTTCGGCATCTGGGCTGGACTAGACCTCGCCAAGGATGTGGTGATGGTGAAGGAGGATGAGTTGGCTGTTGCCATTGTAGCATGAGCTTAAGGACTCGGAGCAATGAATACAGCAAGAAGCCGTGTAAGTGCAGGTTGACATGAGACAAGGAAAACATGTTTGTAAAGGTTAGCAATATCTCAATGGACGTCTAAAGGCTTTCGAGCACAAGAGTGTTCAAAGGTATACCTTCAAATGGAGAAGAAAACTGTATGGGCATATGAACCATTTATCCCTCTTCTAGAATGGAAGACAATATAGGATCAGCTGGTGCAGATGAAAAGAGATAGGGAAGCTATGGATCATACCCAGCGGTAATAGCAGTAATGGATGGTGTAGAGGGAACTGACGTAGGAAGCATAGTGACCTTAGATGTAACGACCTAGAATTTCTATCATTTGAAATTCAAATATTTAATTAATTTAAATATTAAAAAGTAAATTTAATAAGCTGAGTAACTTAAATTTTGAATAACCGAATTTAATTGAATAATTAAATCGATAATTTGATATATGAAATTGCGTAAATAATTGATAATTAGGTTTAATGTGTATAAAAATGATTTATAAAGTTATATTAAATCATATTGGAGTAAGAATGATGTTATAGAACTTTTAAAATTGAATTAAAAGTTAAATTGTAGAAATTGAATATTTTAATATTTAATTGACGAGTGAAATTAGTTATTTTTCAAACAGTCTTGGATTTCGACGAAACTAGTTTCATTGGATCCGTAATGTTATATTATTGTAAGATTTCAATTTTCGTAGCAATCCAAGTTGTCGTTTGTCCGGGGCAAGCCAAAACGCATCGAAATCGTTTTTAATCGATTTAATTTAAATTTGATCGTTTAATTCCGTAACTCGCATATATGACCGAATTAGCTTCCGAAACACGTTCCATTGTGTTCGGAATGCGGGTAAAACCTTAGGAACGCCAGCCGGCACACTTGATTTCGAGTTCGGAAAATTTTCGATGAATAGTGTTTTGAGCAATTTTCTATAAAAGGACGTGATTATCTTCATTCTGCACAAAACCCTAACCCCAGTTGTGGCCGCCAGTTCCAAAACTTCAATGGCCGAAAACTTGTTTCCTTCTTCCTCGATTTTCTCTCAATCCACACTTTAATTCGAAAAACTTCCAACTAGTAAATTGTAGACCTCGTCGAGACGTTCCAATCCAACGGTGATGATCGCCTAGATCGTGACGAGGTGACCAAAATCGTCAATCAAAGTCTGGGCGTTCAACCACGATTTTCAACGCCATAGGGCAGCCGAGCTCGACCGGTTGTTGGGCAGTGGTGCGCGCGAACGTGGGCTTTAACATGGTGGTACTCGATCAACGTGAAGACATTCATATTTGTCGTGAAAATTCAAATAATATTGGCGGCTATGGGTTAAAAAGTCACGTACGTGACCTGATGGAGGAAGAAGCAAAGGTGCGGCCAGATTTGAATCAAAGGGAATCGATGGCCGAAATGCGATCTAGGTTTAAAAATAAAGAGATGTGTAAATTTATATATAATAAATTGTTTAAACTTTGAAATAACATATCTTTTTGATACGAGGTCGAAATTTGATGAAACTTTTTGCGTTGAAACCGTTTTGTCGAGCACTACGCAATGGAACTAGATTGGAGATAGTGAAAATTTTGGGTAAAATTAAACGATCGTTTAATTTTATTCAAAACGAAACACTACAACCGTTATCGGAAGCAAGGTGAGAACTTCTCACTCAATCGAATATTTGTTTCGATTTAAATTTTAAATAGTTAAATTTAAAATTGCTTGATTGTGTGAATTGAATGATGATTGCTATCTGTTGTGCTGAAATAGACCCTATACGCCGTATATTAAGCGAAGGTTATTTATTAAAAACATATACCACGATAATTTCACCATGAAGTGGAATTGGTATTATATATGTATTTGGAGTTGATTTCCCGCATTATATAGCGGATGAGACCCTATTGCGCCGCATAATAGCGGATAATATTTATAAATCCCATATACCACGATATTCCACATTGAAGTGGAATTGGTATTGTGCTAACATCTGTGGATGCAGGGAAACAGGTTAGAGGGATCCAACTGGATTCCTCAAATAATTGGATTTGTTTCAATATTGTGTGTTGATTTATTTATAATCGCCGTGTGATTATATTGTGATTGGAATTGTGGAAGGCTATAATTTAGCCAAATATATTTTTGGTATCGTTGGATACCAGAAATAAATAAAAATTGGATTTTCGAAATTTAAGTTGAAAATTTATCGAAAAACTTATTTTTGATAATTGGATAAATTTAAAAGGAGTTAAAAGATAAAAGTCTTATTTTTGAACTGTATTGAATTAAATTTCAAATTTGGAAAAAGGGGCTTAATAAATGGATTTCGAAAATATTATTTATAAGTTGAGAATTTATTTAAAATTTGGATTTGTGAATAGTTTGGAAAATAAAGGAATTTATCTTCTTAAAAAGGAATTTATTTTAAAAAGGAAATAGATTTAGAAATCCATTTGGTAATTAATTTTTGGTGATTGAAAATAAATCTTTTGGAAATATTTGGAAAATTTATTTGGTGTTTTGAAATAAATTTGGAAATCGATTTGAAATTAATTGATTATTAATTTACCATAACTGGCCGAATTTATTTATAGAAATTTATTTGATTTAAATTAATCATATAATTAAATTAATCCTACTTGTGGATGTTTGGATTATATTGGATGTCGAATTGTTTGACATTTTTGATGTGTGATGCTTTGTGATATATCCTGATTTGTGTTATGATCTGTAATTTGTTTATCTGTGATATTTATATATCTGTGATCTGTGAATGAAAGATAAGCGTTATCGTCAATACCGCTTATCAAATTATATTGTTATATTTGATCTGTGATGGTTGAATGTTGTTGCACTATTGTGTTAAACCCATGGACTACACAATACACACACAAATGTGGATTTCACGTGGAAATCGGTTAAGTCACAGATTTTTATCAATTTTGGAAAATTGAGTTTTTGAATCCAAAAATGGTTTTGGAATTGGAATTGAAAGCTTTGAAAATGAGTTTCAAAAATAATAGTTATTTTAAATAACTTAATAAAATTGGAATT
Source organism: Allium fistulosum (assembly GCA_030737815.1). NCBI lineage: Eukaryota > Viridiplantae > Streptophyta > Magnoliopsida > Asparagales > Amaryllidaceae > Allium > Allium fistulosum. Next base: position 1,536,224,029 of record CM060902.1, read on the forward strand.
TAAATCATTTGATTTAAGTTTGAATTCAATATTTTGAAATTGAATTCAATGAATTGGGAATTTTGGTTTAAAAGATCTTCCAAGTTATAAAAGGTGTTTATATGGGTTTTTAACCATTTAAAATATGGTTTTGGAAATTTAAATTTAAATTCAAGTTTTATACTTGAATGGCTTTAACTTGTGTAATTGTAACCAGTTTTTCCCAAAACGAAAACTATCTGTTTTCAAATAATAATAACTTTCATAAAGTGAAAAGATTTCCGATTTGTATCGAAAACATTTCAAGTTGAAATGAAATTGTGAATAGTTTGGAAAAACTATGAATTAACCTTTATGAAGATGATTAAGTTTTATTTTGAAATCAAAGAAGATTTTAAATGGTGTATCTTTTATATTATAAAAGACTTGAATTGTGAATAGTTTTGAAAGCTATAAATTAAATCTTGATTGAAAGATTTAATGGGTTAACTCAATTGAAATGGGAAATGATTTTGGAATCTGTGAATGAATCTTTGTGAAACTGGGTAAATCTTTGTGAAGTAAATCTTTTTGTTTAAAGAATTAAAATGGTAATTTGTTTAAACCATTTAAAGGAAAGGATTTAGGTAATAAGTTGTGACTTAATTGAAATCCCAATATCCATATGTTTTAAATATTGTGCTCACTATTCGGGTTAGCCAGGAAAAGACCTTTGTGTCATATAACCTATTCCGAATTAGTGATACGACGATATGGATCGTATTGAAGACCGGGTATTTGTGAAAACGATAGGATGACCTATTGATTGTCTCTACACTGCTAGCTACGGTATAGAGATTTCCTTTGTGATGGGAAGTTCGATCGGGATTGTGAATACCCGGATTGCAAGGGCTTCTTCGGAAGTGCCTTCGGTTCTGTTCGAACCCGGAACAGACTTGTATGGTTACATGTCTGACATTACATTTTGAGATATAAAGCTGATTTCTTTCAAATACATTTCTGTTGGTGGCGGAGAATTTATTCTCTTAGCTTAACACCCTTCTCTGAGATGTACGAGCTCAGAGGTTATGTAGTTGAAATTTATTAGTGATATACTCCCAATTTGGTAATGTGGCATGCTGAGTGTTGTTGTGTGATGATCATTTATTGATCATTTGTTGATCAAAGCGTGGCTTTGTGAAAAAGCGTAGCTTTGTGGACGAGACCTCATCGAGCCTCACAGACCGGAATTGGTCGAAACAGGAAAGATGCGGCAAGGTTTCAGGGGTAGCGCCCCTAGGGTATGGCCATTCCATCTGGAAAAGGGTAGTATCATGGTATGGAGCCTAGATACTTACTCATGTGGACACACTATATTTACTACTGTGTGATGTGTTGGTGATGAGCGCTCGGATAAAGGTACCAAAGGACCGGGGGTGGCATATCTCAGGTTTACTACCCGGGAAGGGTGTAACCGGCCTTGTGTTGACAGAGAGCAGTTTGTCTCTCTGGGCGTCCCGCCAAAGGCGTTCCTATGTGGCATAGGAAGTTCCTTAGCCTGACCATTTGTTGGAAATCCATCTTCCAATATGAACCTTGTACGGTATTAGTTGTAGAACCTGCCATTTAATGTGGCAGTTATAGTAGGCATAATATAATGGTACCTATGCTGGCTAAGATTAATATTATACTTTCGAAATGTTTACCACTATGCACTAATAATAATATCAAAATTGATTTGTTTTGCGTAGTAAGCATGTTTGACTATCATAAGGAGAAATCTCCTCCAATTCTGCGTTTGCATTGTGTGTGTGGCGGGAGGCCTTATGGTAGTTTCATTTTCCATAAGCATTGCGGATATTTTCTACTTCCTTGTTGTTGTTGTTTTAAAGATAATAATTGTTTTTAGTTCTCACAACAGTCCCATGACTGACCTAGAGTTTATTGTTCCTTTCCTAAACTCTGGGTGCCCACCAATTTCCACACGGGCAGTCTAGAGTCGGGTTATCAGGTCATTCTGGATTCAGGAGATGCTGTGGAGATCACTGGCGAGCTGGATGGCGAGGCGTATCACTTGTATATGATATTATTATTCCGCTGTGTATTCTATATGAGGACAAGTTTGTATAATTGTCCATTGATGTATATTGTTGTTGTAAACTCTGATGATGATGTAATGTATAAACTGATATAGTTCTTTGATTTAAAGATTATTCATTTATCTATTATATGTTGTTCCGCTGTGATATGTGAGATTCTGATATTGTTTCTGTTGTTTCTTCTTTCTTTCTTTCTTTCTATCTTCTTCTACCTCTTCCTTTTAACCATAACAATTCGGTTTTCCGGCATTCGATTGCTCGGCAGTTGATACCATGAACGTATTAATGTTGATTTTCGAGCGTCGAAAATCCAGAATCGTTACATGTGGTATCAGAGCCAATGGTTAAGCGATAACTTTGGCTATGTTGGGAATTACTCATTAGAGATAGAGTCAGTAGTACTCTTGAATGAGTGTGAGTGTAATAATAGATATGAGTGCGTATTTGTTAGTGAATATAAAAATGTTTTATATTGTGTTTGCTTATCCGTTGAGCTGTTTATGAATTCTGGTCGGTATGTGGGACGCCATATTATCGATAGGGGTTTCTAAACACTTAAACGAGGCAAGTTGACATAGTATCATTTTAAATTGGGTAAATGAAATAATTTTACCTCGATTATATTTTGTATATAAAGGAAATAATTTTTCAGAATTATTAAAGTATATATAAAATTAATTGTTTGGTTGTTGAAAATGTAAGAATATATATAAGTTAATAAAAGTTTTTGAATAATCTAAATAAAAACAACAATTGTAAAAGAATGAAGTATATAAGCAAATGAATTATTAAGTATGGAATTATAATTAATATGATTTGCAGTTGTGAAATAATCTTGTATAAGTAAAGTTAAATAGTGAAATTATATGAGAAAAGGATTTATAAATGTGATTTATTAATAAAAAGGAAATTTTTGAAAGAATATTAAGCACTGAATTCACTACTGTTACTGGAAATAATAAGGGTGATGACTGCAGCATCATCAGTATCATTTTCAAGTTTCTGTGTGATGGATTTGCTACCATAGTAAATTGAAAAATTGAAGTTTTGTTGTGATAAACAAAATTTAAATTAAAATCCAAGTTGTAATTGATAATTATAAGTGAAATGTGTTTTATACTTATAATATGATGTGGGAAATTAAATAAATAAGTTGTGTAACTTATAAAATGAGAAGATGTAAGTGAAACCAAATGATAAAAAGGGTTAAACAATTTTGTTAAGCAAAATGTGATATGAATTTGACTTTGGTAAAAGTTAAATAGAGTTTACTTTAGGATTGGAATCTGAATTGGACTTATAAGTGGGAATTTTAGTTAAGTTAAACAAATAATGTTTAAATGGAATATAACTTAAGTAATGATGAATGAAGTTGATTTTGATATGGAAGTAAATTAATAAAGTGAATTTATTAAATGAATGTGAACTTGAGTTATATAAATAAAATTCAACTTTATTTGTTAAATGAATTAGCAATTGAATTAAACTAATGGATTGAATGTTAATCAATCGAATGTAAATAAATTGATATGGAATAATGGATGTAAGTGTTAATTCATTAAAAGCTAATGAATTGGAATTTGAATGAATTGAATGGAAACCAATTTAATATTAAACCAATTGGAATTAAAAGTGTTGAACCAAATTGAATGTAAGTAAATTTAATAACTTGGTTGTGTTGAATATACATTGGTTGTTATATGATTGTTGGTTGATTGTATATAATTCATTAAGTGTTAATGGAATTGAATTAGTGAAATTTAAAGCTATGTAATTGGGTTCAAATTGAAAGTGAATCAACTTGAATGTAAATTAGTGGATGTAAACTAATTGAAAATGAATAATTGAATGTCGTTGTATATAAATTGGTTGTAAACAATTACAAGTGATGTTGAAATTATATAAGTTGCTTATAAACCTTGTTTAGTATGCATTTCTTTTAATATGCATATGTTGTAATTGTTTAAAAGAGTAAATTGTTAATTACTTTATATATATGTCACTTACGTGTTTAAATTGAGTAAGTACAAGTGCTGTGGCTGCCGTTCGGCTGATTGGGTTGCGCTAAAATGCTTAATAAATAACTGCTTTGCTTAAAAATGCTAAAAAGGTATGCCTACGCAATAATAAAAAAGGAAATATGAACTGTTTTTCTGCTTTTCCGACCGTGTGGGTCGATGTGTATATATTTATGTCTATTGTGATCCTACTACGATCGAACCGCGCAAAGGAGGCTATGGCGAATTTTTTTGAAAATTTAAGGCATTAGAAAATTTTCGGGAAAATTTGTGAAAACTAAATTTTGGATTTGGAGTTAAAAGTTAAACGATATAGTTGTTTTGAAAAGTATAACTAAGTATAGATTTAAAAAACTTAGTAAAGTTTTTGAAAGAGTTTAACTATTGGATTTTGGGGAAGTTGTACACTTAAGTGATTTTGAGATCTAATTTGAACGAATTGTTTTGAAAAGTTAATGAATTTGGGGCATTTTTCTTACTTTGCAATTTCGAGGACGAAATTCTTTTAAGGGGGAAGATTGTAACGATCAAGAATTTCTATCATTTGAAATTCAAATATTTAATTAATTTTAAATATTAACAAGTAAATTTAATAAGCCGAGTAAATTAAATTTTGAATATTCGAATTTAATTGAATAATTAAATCGATAATTTGATATTTGAAATTGCGTAAATAATTGATAATTGGGTTTAATGTGTATAAAATGATTTATAAAGTTATATTAAATCATATTGGAGTTAGAATGATGTTATAGAACTTTTAAAATTGAATTAAAAGTTAAATTGTAGAAATTGAATATTTTAATATTTAATTGACGAGAGAAATTAGTCATTTTTCAAACAGTCTCGGATTTTGATGAAACTAGTTTCATCGGATCCGTAATGTTATATTATTGTAAGATTTCAATTTTCGTAGCAATCGGAGTTGTCGTTTGTCCGGGGCAAGCCAAAACACATCGAAATCATTTTTAATCGATTTAATTTAAATTTGATCGTTTAATTCCGTAACTCGCACATATGACCGAATTAGCTTCCGAAACACGTTCCATTGTGTTCGGAATGCAGGTAAAACCTTAGAAACGCCAGCCGACACGCTTGATTTCGAGTTCGAAAAAATTTCGATGGATAGTGTTTTTAGCAATTTTCTATAAAAGGACGTGATTATCTTCATTCTACACAAAACCCTAACCCTAGTTGTGGCCGCCAGTTCCAAAACTTCAATGACCGAAAACTTGTTTCCTTCTTCCTCGAATTTCTCTCAATCCACACGTTAATTCGAAAAACTTCCAACTAGTAAATTGTAGACCTCGTCGAGACGTTCCAATCCAACGGTGATGATCGCCTAGATCGTGACGAGGTGACCAAAACCGTCAATCAAAGTCCGGGCATTCAACCATGATTTTCAACGCCATAGGGTAGCCGAGCTCGACCGATTGTTGGGCAGTGGTGCGCGCGAACGTGGGCTTCAACATGGTGGTACTCGATCAACGTGAAGACATTCGTATTTGTCGTGAAAATTCAAATAATATTGGCGGCTATGGGTTAAAAAGTCACGTACGTGACCTGATGGAGGAAGAAGCAAAGGTGCGGCCAAATTTGAATCAAAGGGAATCGATGGCCGAAATGCGATCTAGGTTTAAAAATAAAGAGATGTGTAAATTTATATATAATAAATTGTTTAAACTTTGAAATAACATATCTTTTTGATACGAGGTCGAAATTTGACAAAACTTTTTGCGTTGAAACCGTTTTGTCGAGCACTACGCATTGGAACTGGATTGGAGTCGATTGGAGATAGTGAAAATTTTAGGTAAAATTAAACGATCGTTTAATTTTATTCGAAACGAAACACTACAACCGTTATCGGAAGCAAGGGAGAACTTCTCACTCAATCGAATATTTGCTTCGATTTAAATTTAAAATTGCTTGATTGTGTGAATTGAATGATGATTGCTATCTATTGTGCTGAAATAGACCCTATACGCCGTATATTAAGCGGAGGTTATTTATTAAAAACATATACCGCGATAATTTCACCATGAAGTGGAATTAGTATTATATATGTATTTGGAGTTGATTTCCCGCATTATATAGCGGATGAGACCCTATTGCGCCGTATTCCACATTGAAGTGGAATTGGTATTGTGCTAACATCTGTGGATGCAGGGAAACAGGTTGGAGGGATCCAACTGGATTCCTCAAATAATTGGATTTGTTTCAATATTGTGTGTTGATTTATTTATAATCGCCGTGTGATTATATTGTGATTGGAATTGTGGAAGGCTATAATTTAGCCGAATATATTTTTGGTATCGTTGGATACCAGAAATAAATAAAAATTGGATTTTCGAAATTTAAGTTGAAAATTTATCGAAAAAATTATTTTTGATAATTGGATAAATTTAAAAGAAGTTAAAAGATAAAAGTCTTATTTTTGAACTGTATTGAATTAAATTTCAAATTTGGAAAAAAGGGCTTAATAAATGGATTTCGAAAATATTATTTATAAGTTGAGAATTTATTTAAAATTTGGATTTGTGAATAGTTTGGAAAATAAAGGAATTTATCTTCTTAAAAAGGAATTTATTTTAAAAAGGAAATAGATTTAGAAATCCATTTGGTAATTAATTTTTGGTGATTGAAAATAAATCTTTTGGAAATATTTGGAAAATTTATTTGGTGTTTTGAAATAAATTTGGAAATCAATTTGAAATTAATTGATTATTAATTTACCATAACTAGCCGAATTTATTTATAGAAATTTATTTGATTTAAATTAATCAGATAATTAAATTAATCCTACTTGTGGATGTTTGGATTATATTGGATGTCGAATTGTTTGACATCTTTGATGTGTGATACTTTGTGATATATCCTGATTTGTGTTATGATCTGTAATTTGTTTATCTGTGATATTTATATATCTGTGATCTATGAATGAAAGATAAGCGTTATCGTCAATACCGCTTATCAAATTATATTGTTATATTTGATCTGTGATGGTTGAATGTTGTTGCACTATTGTGTTAAACCCGTGGACTACACAATACACACACAAATGTGGATTTCACGTGGAAATCGGTTAAGTCACAGATTTTTATCAATTTTGCAAAATTGAGTTTTTGAATCCAAAAATGGTTTTGGAATTGGAATTGAAAGCTTTGAAAATGAGTTTCAAAAATAATAGTTATTTTAAATAACTTAATAAAATTGGAATTTAAATCATTTGATTTAAGTTTGAATTCAATATTTTGAAATTGAATTCAATGAATTGAGAATTTTGGTTTAAAAGATTTTTCAAGTTATAAAAGGTGTTTATATGGGTTTTTAACCATTTAAAATATGGTTTTGGAAATTTAAATTTAAATTCAAGTTTTATACTTGAATGGCTTTAATCTGTGTAATTGTAACCATTTTTTCCCAAAACGAAAACTATCTGTTTTCAAATAATAATAGCTTTCATAAAGTGAAAAGATTTCCGATTTGTATCGAAAACATTTCAAGTTGAAATGAAATTGTGAATAGTTTGGAAAAACTATGAATTAACCTTTGTGAAGATGATTAAGTTTTATTTTGAAATCAAAGAAGATTTTAAATGGTGTATCTTTTATATTATAAAAGACTTGAATTGTGAATAGTTTTGAAAGCTATAAATTAAATCTTGGTTTAAAGCTTTAATGGGTTAATTCAATTGAAATGGGAAATGATTTGGGAATCTGTGAATGAATCTTTGTGAAACTGGGTAAATCTTTGTGAAGTAAATCTTTTTGTTTAAAGATTTAAAATGGTAATTTGTTTAAACCATTTAAAGGAAAGGATTTGGGTAATAAGTTGTGACTTAATTGAAATCCATATAGCCATATGTTTTAAATATTGTGCCCACTATTCGGGTTAGCTAGGAAAAGACCTTTGTGTCATATAACCCATTCCGAATTAGTGATACGACGATATGGATCGTATTGAAGACCGGTGGTGAAGACCGGGTATTTGTGAAAACGATAGGATGACCTATCAATTTTCTCTGCACCGCTAGCTACGGTATAGAGATTTCCTTTGTGATGGGATGTTCGATTGGGATTGTGAATACCCGGATTGCAAGGGCTTCTTCGGAAGTGCCTTCGGTTCTGTTCGAACCCGGAACAGACTTGTATGGTTACATGTCTGACATTACATTTTGAGATATAAAGCTGATTTCTTTCAAATACATTTCTGTTGGTGGCGGAGAATTTATTCTCTTAGCTTAACACCCTTCTCTGAGACGTACGAGCTCAGAGGTTATGTAGTTGAAATTTATCAGTGATATACTCCCAATTTGGTAATGTGGCATGCTGAGTGTTGCTGTATGATGATCATTTATTGATCATTTGTTGATCAAAGCGTGGCTTTGTGAAAAATCATAGCTTTGTGGACGAGACCTCATCGAGCCTCATAGATCGGAAATGGTCGAAACAGGAAAGATGCGGCAAGGTTTCAGGGGTAGCGCCCCTAGGGTATGGCCATTCCTTCTGGAAAAGGGTAGTATCATGGTGTGGAGCCCAGATACTTACTCATGCGGACACATTATATTTACTACTATGTGATGTGTTGGTGATGAGCGCTCGAATAAAGGTCCCAAAGGATCGGGGGTGGCATATCTCAGGTTTAATACCCGGGGAGGGGGTAACCGGCCTTGTGTTGGCAGAGAGCAGGTTGTCTCTCGGGGCGTCCCACTAGAGGCGTTCTTATGTGGCATAGGAAGTTCCTTAGCCTGACCATTTGTTGGAAATCCATCTTCCAATACGAACCTTGTACGGTATTAGTTGTAGAACCTGCCATTTAATGTGGCAGCTATAGTAGGCATAATATAATGGTACCTATGCTGGCTAAGATTAATATTATACTTTCGAAATGTTTTCCACTATGCACTAATAATAATATCAAAATTGATTTGTTTTGCGTAGTAAGCATGTTTGACTATCATAAGGAGAAATCTCCTCCAATTTTTTGTTTACATTATGTGTGTGGCGGGAGGCCTTATGGTAGTTTCATTTTCCAAAAGCATTGCGGATATTTTCTACTTCCTTGTTGTTGTTGTTTTAAAGATAATAACTGTTTTTAGTTCTCACACCAGTCCCATGACTGACCTGGAGTTTATTGTTCCTTTCCTAAACTCTGGGTGCCCACCAATTTCCACACGGGCAGTCTAGAGTCAGGTTATCAGGTCATTCTGGATTCAGGAGATGCTGTGGAGCTCAGTGGCGAGCTGGATGGCGAGGCGTATCACTTCTATATGATATTATTATTCCGTTGTGTATTCTGTATAAGGACAAGTTTGTATAACTGTCCATTGGTGTATATTGTTGTTGTAAATTCTGATGATGATGTAATGTATAAACTGATATAGTTCTTTGATTTAAAGATTATTCATTTATCTATTATATGTTGTTCCGCTGCGATATGTGAGATTCTGATATTGTTTCTATTGTTTCTTCTTTCTTTCTTTCTGTCTTCTTCTACCTCTTCTTTTTTTTACCATAACAATTCGGTTTTCCGGCATTCGATTGCTCGGCAGTTGATACTATGAACGTATTAATGTCGATTTTCGAGCGTCGAAAATCCAGAATTGTTACATTAGAGCTCGTCAACGCGAGAGTAGGGATTTCCAACTAAGTTCCTCAGAAATAGGAGCTAGAACGCCTTCGGCTGGCTCCCCTAATAGAGGCTCGGTATCTTGCTCCTCTCTACCCTTTGCTTTTGCGGGAGTCTATGCTGCGTTTTCCACATCTCACTCGGTTCTAATAGGGGCAGAACATGTGGATCTGATGGAAGAGATTCAGGTGGATAAAGATGACCAAACAAAAATTGTCAAATTGGATCTTAACCTAGCTTAAGGATGGGAAAGGAACTAGTTGAATTTTTTGCGAGCGGATAAGGACATGTTTGCATGGAATCATTTCAATATTTGCAGGATTTCAATTAAATTTGCATGTTATGAACCGAATGTCAATGCAATATGGAATTAAGTGCCATCTGTTTTGTTAAAAGAGGGAGTGGATAAAATATTGACAAATGGCTTTATCTGAGATGCACTTTACTTGGAATGGGTAGTGAATCCCGTGATGGTTAGGAAGGCTAGTGTAACATCCCCCATTTGGAGGCCCAAAACTAATGGCTACGGATGTTGTAGTCATCTATGGTTATTTATCCTCGGCGACCAAATACGGTAATGTTAGATACATTGATATAACATAAACACATGGATATGGAAAAAAATTAAAATTGTTAAAAGACTTTCTCGTTCCATTTCAAATTCATTACATAATCTCAGATTCGAGATCCATGTTCAAAGAAAATATAATTAGTACAACATACGCCAAGAACGACATATGAAGATGCCAACTTGGATGATCAGAGTATAAACATAGGCAATTATACAACTTTGCCTTTACAACAAAACACAGCGGAACCAAAATAGAAAAGAACTCCTACTAGCTAGCTTGCCTCCTACACGTCTCCGGAAGCTTATTCATCTAAAGGAGAACCTGAAAACCTCAACTCTCAACTACTCAAAATTAATTGAGCACCCGAAAGTTTAAGATGAAAATATAAACTTCGAGTCAGACATAAAGCCTGGTATGAATAATGACCTACCACCTCGAACCATGTAGATTTCTAGTGAGACCACACCACTTAGCAGAATGGGTTCTCCCCTCACTAGTATCTTATTCAAAAATTTATAATAATTATATACTGTGCTTCGGCATCCACAATGATTAAAGCATAGCAATTAAAAATATTATGATTATATGCAAACAAGCAAATTATTCTAGATTTCTCATCCCCATTCATTTGACTATCTGTCTTAGTTATAGTTTTTAGGGTCACTATTAACCTATTAGTGTTCATGGGCTAACTAATAACATATTTAAAGCTAATGGACTGTCTGTCTGGTCTCATAGTTTTCATGGGATCACTAAGAACCTATTGGCCCCTGCCAATAATTTCATTATTTCATGGGTTCTCCCTGAACCTATTGGTATCTCTAATAACTTCTTTCATATCATAGTTTTCATGGGTTGACTATGAACCTATTGACTTCTGTCAATAACTCTATCCGGATATAATTTTTCTGGATCACTACGAACCTGTTGGCTCCTACTAATAACTCTTTCCAAATATAGTTTTCATGGGTTTACTATGAACCTATCTTAACTTACAAACTTCTTTAATCAATCTTTGGGCATCCCATGTTCTGGTCTACCTGACCTCCTAGATGCAACCCTACTCATACATGAGTTAATTCAATTTATATTCACTATTGGGTCAACCTAACTGGTTATTCTACCCTTTCTCCCCAAATTACAGTTATGGGTCCATTACACAATGAATATGTATTTAGAAGAAGCAAATATAATAACATATCAATACCAACATTTATGGTTTAATATCCTTGAAATCATTTTTCACATGAAACATGCTTTATCCCTTTAACCAATTATTTTATCAAGGAAAGCTTCTCCAAGAACTCCAAAATTAAAAGCTATTTCAAAGCTCTTTTTATGTTGCCATGGGTTTTCCTTTAAAAATAAGATTGGGTTCTTTGTTATGAAAACTAAGGCTTTCGAACCCTTAGACCTCTACTTTTGAAACCATTCAAATCTATCTTTCGGAAGATTCCAAATCTTCTTTTCAACACACAAACATATGACTTTTGAAACATTTAATATCTTTTGAGAGCATCAAAACCTTCCTTTCGAAACCATCAGAACGTTCCTTTCGAAAGTATTAAAGTATATCTTTTGTGTCAAAGTGAATATAAGCGAAAGTACCCCTTTCAAAACCAATAATCTTCATATAAAAGATTTTGGGGGAAAAACGGATGGCTTCGAAACCATCCCATCGAAAGCATTAGTCTTTTAAGTAAACAATTAAAAGGATAGCTTCAAAACACCTTTTGAAGCCATTGCCTTTGAAACCTTTAGTATAAATGGCTACTTGAGCCCTTTTGAAAGCATTGGAAAGTGGCTTATTACATTTGTAAAACAAAAACTACCTTTCGAACTCGTTGATGACTTCAATCCATTCGAAAGGCATAAAAACGACATCATTGTTTCGACTGGGTTCAAACTACCCTTTTGAAAGCTCTATTTTAAAACGTAAACGTGGCAACTCATTCGAAAGCTACCCTTTTAAAACAAGGAAGCGACAACCCCTTTGAAAGCTATATTAAAGTAATCCAACCCTTTCGAAAGAATTCTTTTAAAAGCAAGGAAAGCGACATTTCTTTTGAAATCGAAACAAATGCCTCGACCCCTTCGAAAGCATGGTTTCGACTCCATACCTTCCGCCATTCTCCAATCCACTACGTACCAACGCATTGATTCCTTGTGTATTGATTTCAACTTGGTTGGGCCGGAAGTATAGGGTCGAAAGGTAGCTACTAGAAGTGGAGAAATAATAAACTTATGCAAAGACTGTTTTCATTTCCTTTTTAAGTAATACTTTTCAACCAACTTTCCTATTTGTAAAAATATGATTGGTTGCCATAAATTTTACCAAAATCTTTTCTAAAAGGTTGCTAAATTTACTCAGAAATTAATTAAAGATAATTAACAAAGAAGCCTTTCCCTTTAACAAAACAATTGAGACTTTTAAGTCCTCCATCTTAGATAAATTAATTTACCTAGTAAACTACTTAGGAAAAATCCCCAAAAATCATTAATATTCACTTATATTATGTTATCTAACATATATAAATTTCGGACCCGAATTCCTTTATATAGTTATCGAAATTAATTTCTAAACCCAATTATTCATATTCTCCTTTGAAAATTCATAATAAATTGTCCATAGCTTGGATAATTATGAAAAATTAAACCCATCTCCAAAATAATGTTTTACATAACATATTAAATCCTCATGGCATTCAAAACCTAGTAGAAATGATTTTAGCCCTAAAATCGAATAAAACATTTATCAAACAAACTTGTTAATATAACATATCATGTAATCCAAGCATATCATCCTCAAAAATCATGATAATGGACTTAAACTTAAACCCGAAATCTAATGCTTTTTAAAAATGGAAAATGAGATGGTTTTGATTATTATTCACCTTAATTTGGACAAGGACTTGAGATTTGTTCTTTTTTAATTCTCCTTGCTTGATTCCTTAGCTTTTAATTGAATTTCCTCTTCTTTTCACCTAGGTAATGGCCGACTTACTCCTTAGTTTATGTGTTAGAGTTTCTGAACTTATGAAATGAAAATAGGAATAAGGGTTTAGGGGTTAAGGGTTATGGTGGACGGTTATTCCCCATAATACCCTTGCCTTATTCTCTTATTAGTTAACTTAGAAAACCATTTACATAAACCCATTCTCTTAAGTTTATACTTAGTTAAGCACGACCTCTATTTTAAGTTTTCAAATCTCAATCTCCTTATCTTCTTTAATATTTACATTATTCTATTTAATTTACCTAATTAAATCTCCTGGACAATGTTATTTAAAATTAGGGGTGTTACAGCCAATGGAAAGTAGTGTACATGTATTGACTATTTAGACTTGAATAAAGCATACCCAAAGAACTACTTTCTACTCCATGGATCAACCAACTTGTAGAGGAACTGTCGAACATAAACTTTTGCCATTTATGGATGCACGTTCTGGTTACAAACTGATTATGATGCACATCCCCGATCAAGAGCATATGAGCTATATCATGGACTTGGGACTGTATTGCTACAACATTATGTCATTTGGTTTAAATAATGCTAGAGCTATTTATCAACGTTTGGTTAAAAAATATTTTCAGAATAAATCGGACGGACTACGGAAGTCTATGTGGATGATATGCTGATAAAGTCATGAAAATCTGTAAACCACCTAGGTGATCTTTGGGAAACATAAATTTAAGGTATGTGATGAAGTTGAATCAACCGAAGTGTTCTCTCATAGTTGCATTAGAGAAATCTTTAAGGTTCATTGTGAACTCAAGGGGCATTGAAGCTAACTCAAATTAGATCGAATCTTTAAAAATAGTTACAACCTCGAGGACAAGGAGGGAAAATGTAGAACTTGAACGGTAAAGTTGCAACTTCAAATAGGTTCATCTTATAGGCAACCAATAAATTTATACCATTCTTTGATGCCCTCAAGAAGGAAAGGGGGAAGTTCTGATGGGCGGATGAATGTGAAGTTGCTTTTCAGAATCTGTTGGAACATCTCCAGAAATTACATATCCTATTGAAGTCTTTAGAAGGAGAAGATATATATATTTACTTGGCAGTATCGACTCATGCATTGAGTGCAGCCTTGGTACACGAGGGGTGTAAGATCCAAAGACCATTATATCATATCAATAAACAGTCCACGAGAGAAGAAAAACAATATCCAATGTTAGAGAAGTTTGCATACCGCTTGTCGATAACATCAAGAAAGATGAGATCGTATTTTCAGGCTCATCCGAAAAGATTGTTAACAAATCAACCTCTTAGATAAGTTTTGCATTGCCCCGAGACATCAGGACGATGATTGAAATGGAACATCGAGATGAGTTAGTACGAGATCACTTATCATCCTAGAAAGGTGATTTAAGGACAAGCATTGGTGAATTTCATTGTCAATATCACCATATGAGATGTTGAGTGGGAAGAGGAACTGTTATTCTTTATCAATGGAAACTATATGTTGATGGACCATCCAACGACCTTGACTCTAGGGTGGGAGTAATTCTAATTAATATGGAGGGTCAAAGGATCAAGTACACATTGAAACTTGAGTTCCATGCCACAAACAATGAAGTGTAGTACAATAAATTGATAGCGGGGCTCAAAATAGCAAAGGAATTGGGAGTGCGGACACTACACATTTATAGTGACTCCCAATTGGTGGTTTGTCAGGTTGGGATAGAATTTTAGGCTAATGGTGCATGGCTTTCCCTTTACATGTTAAATTTTTTAGAATTACTAGATGATATTAAACACTATGCAATAACACACATCCTCACGAAAGAGAATACAAATGCAAATTCATTAGCCAAATTGGCAAGCTCTAATGATGCACAATTTTTAGGGATTGTGTTGGTAGAGGTGTAAAAATCTTAGAGCATTAATGAAATGGATATTGATTACACTATGGAGATCAAGGAGAAGGAGTCATAGATGACTCCATTCAAGGATTATTTTCTAAAGGGAACTCTTTCGAAAAGTCAGAATGAATAACAAAAGCTCTTTTGCAAGGTACTGTGCAAAATTATGTAAGATGGAGTCTTATTTCGGAGAGGACTCTCCACCCCTCTATTAAGATGTGTCAACAAGGATGAAGATAAAAATATCCTAGTGAATATTCAAAAAGGAAGCTGTGGAGATCACATCGAGGGAGGTGGCATAATTTTGCAAAGAAGATTCTTTGCTATGGATATTTTTGGCCAACTATCAATATTTATGGCCAACTATCAACCTAGATGCAGCAGAATACACAAAAAATGCAATAAGTGCCAAAGGTTTGCCAAGGTACCGAGAGCCGCATCTAATGAGCTTACGCAAATGGTTAGCTTGTGGCCATTTATTGTTTGGGGAATTGATATTATTAGAGTGCTACCAATATCACGCAGAGAAGCTAAATATGCAATTGTAGCAATGGGCTACTTCCCCAAAATGGGTCGAGGCAATGCCCCTCACTATGATCACTTAGGTGAAAGTGATCAATTTTGTAGCAAAGAACATTTTGTGTAGGTCCGGAGTGCCACTTAAGATTGTTATGGACAGTGAAACTCAATTTGAAAGTGAAGAATTCTATGCTCGATATCGGATTGAGAAGAGGTTTTTGGCGGTAGCACATCCACGGGAGAATGGACATGTGGAGGCGATGAACAAAATCATCAAATCTTTCATAAAGAAGAGACTGAAATGAGCTAAGGGAAATTGGGTGGATGAGTTACTAATGGCATGTGGCTTATCGGACAACCCAAAAGTCCACAACCGGACACACTCCATTCACGTTGACTTGTAGAACTGAAGTCATGGTTTAAATCGAAGATGAAGTCCCTTCTCATAGACGAATGTATTATGACCCCAATATGAACGATGGGCTATTATTAGTATCCCTCGGGTTGGTGGAGGAAAATCGAGAAGTGGCTAGCAAGGCAGTTCAATAACATGGTCTAAAACCATACCGTTGAGATTGCTAACCTCGTTTTGAAGTGGATCTTTCCGAGTACACAAGAACTTCGTCCAAATTGGGAAGGACCTTATGTAATAAGACAGAAGCTTAGAGACTTCACTTTTAGTTAACAATAGTCATTGAGGACCCAATACTGCCGGCATAGGACAATGAGCATTTGTTCCAATGTTTCACTTGATTTCATTCTTTTGTATTATGCATTTGATTTAATTCGAGTTAGATTTAATAAAGTGGATTTCTCTATTGGATATTAAAATAAATTTAGCTTTTTAAAGCAATGGAACTGTATTCATTAAGTATGACTTTGTTGTACAGGATCGGTAGCATGAACAAACATTTCGTGTTTTGAAAACTGGATGTTTAGGTACCCGAAGATTGGTGCTGATAGACTTTGTTGAACCATAGTCACTTCGTTAGATTACAATTGGGCTAGGGGTAAATATGATAATTCATTCTTAAACATCTTATATTTGACCAATGCCTGGAGATAGGAGAGGTCAGAGATAGATGCCTAGAGATAGCATTATGAACACTAATACCTAGAGATAGATGTTAGTGTATAATTTGATTCTAGTGGATATAAATACTACGGTTGTGTTGGTGCTTGTATAAACATGAGAGGAAAATCATACATTTTCAATCAGGATTTCACAACATGGTTTTATTTATAGTTGAACAAGATATGTTTAAATGACAATAAATAAAACTAAGTAAAGAATTAGCACTGTGTAATTCAGAAATTTATTTATATGCAGAAAGTAACGATATATAAATGCATTATACATATCATTGATACAAGAAGGTATGAGATATAAGTAATTCGTTACGGATAATTTTATATTATACACATGTTGGAAATAGTTATTGGTGCAAAGAATAAAGGATGCGACAAAGTAAAAGGAAGAAGATTTGAACAAAACACGACCTATGTGCACATCATGGAAAAAAAACCGAAAAGACAAAAAACAACAAAAAAAACCTTGAAGTGACCCTTAATTGGCTTTGAGCGGATCACTTTTGGTGCTTTTCCTTGGATGGAGTGCCCTCCTCTGGTGGCGTGGTATCTTCTTCTCTAGTGGGAAGGTCATCAACTGGCTTGTGCTTTGAAAACTGGATGGCTCCGGGTGTAGGTGGAGTAGTAATTGGTGTAGAAGGAAATGGTAGCACAATGATGGAAATGGACAAAGGCGGTGGAGGAATAACCACACCAGGCTCAATCTTCACCTTACGTAGCTTTTAGGTGTTCTTAGCAAGATCGATTACCATCAAAGTCTCAGGCCTAAAGGTGTATGTTATCGTAATTTCTTCTTCATCTTCCAAGAAAGCACTCGGCTCATCTGTCTCCTTCAGAGCCACTATATTTTTAGCATTAGGACCGGGACCAAACAGGATGAGATGATTGTTGCCATTGCAGCGGGAGCTTTAGGACCTAGAGTAATGAATACAGCAGGAAGCAGTGCAAGTGTAGGCGAACCTAATTATAACATCCAATATTTTCGACCCTCAAAAATCAACACTAATAAATCCTCGGTATTCAAGCATCGCAAATCCAAGTGCCGGATAGCCCGATTGTTAGGGAAAAAGAAAATAAAGATAGAACAGAATCTCACACGAATAGATAACATATATTATTTCAAAAATAATCTTTACAGCGGAAAAGTTTTAATACAATATCATAGTCAAACCTAGATTTAGCCTGGACAGTTATAAACCCTCTGTCCTTACAAGCTAAAAAATAAAAATAAATGCAATAGATGCAACGGATAATAGAATACGTCCATACGTAGATAAAGATCTCTAGCTCTCCTTTGGAAACTCCAAGCGTCTTCAACGAACTCTGAAACTACTTGGATTTGACCCGAGTATTAAAAATACCTGGATCAAGCTTGACAAACCAACGTGAAATACTCGATTGATAAATTGATGCCAGTTAAAAACCTTTGAAAAGAAGGGTATCTCATAAGACCACGCCCGCACATAAATACGAACGGGTTTTTACCTTATAAAAACCAAATACTTTTATACCAAATAGTTTGATATTATTTCTAATGACATTCCTTTGAAAACACTTTTCAAATAATATATCAAAGGTAGGCGAAATTGTTACATTTATTAAATTTGATGGCTTACCAAAAGTAGGTTCTACAATCAAAACCGTAAGGAAATGTATTGGAATTGGATTTCCAACATGATAGGAACTAGTGACCATTCAAACTTGAAAATCCACATATAACAATCCTAGTTCACACCAGTGGCTTTACACGATCTCCTTCAGTCTCTGAACTGTACTGCTACACTACCATGGAACAGAGTATTACTCAGTGGCTTTACACAATCTCCGTCAGCCTCCATACCTTTCCATCCATACGGTATGGTAACAAGTGCCTAGAAGGACATCTTCCCCTAATAATAGCCCGAAATTTGTCCTCCAGACCACATATTATCCCATATCATTCCTGGGATGTGAGCCTCATGAGGCTATGCTCCACAAACGCACGCTTTGCTTTTCACAAAGCCATGCTTTGATAATCATAGGTTCCACTTTGAATGCCACATTTCCATTTCTTTGATCACTATTAACTTTCACGAACATACAATCACTGAGCTCGTACGTCTCAGAGAAGGGTGTTAAGCTAAGAGAAGTTGCCTTCTCCACCACCAAACAGATGCATGTTTGTAAAAGTCAACGTTGTGTTCTCGGAAATGCAATGTCAGACATTCATCCATATAAGTTTGTTCTGGGATTAAATGAAACTGAAGGCACTCCTACTATCACATCTTGTTTGGAATTATCCCTAGGATTAGTAGCGATTAGTCCTTGTAATCGAAGATTTTCATAATAGAGCACTAACGACACCATGAATATAAGATACAGTAAATTTCACCTCAAAGGACTAGTGGCAAGCAGCCCTTCATCATGAAGATCCCCATCTTTAAATGTCATCATCTTCATTATGTCTTCACTTCCAAACGTATACATTGGTTTGAAGTGATTTTCAGATAGGAGTTACAAAAATCCGACCCCATTTCCTCCGAACCAATCATCGGTTAAAAAGTTGTTACATATTTGATTATCAATCAACATTCAATTTAATTCATCTTTTTATTCATTCATAAATATCTTAGAGAGATATATTATTTTAAATTATTCCATTTATCTTCTTAACAGTATATGGAATCATTAAGCCTCATTTATCAAATCCTTTGATTACTTAAACCTTTTTGAATCCTGAAATAATTCCAATTTATTTCATCCCTTTCCTAGGAAAATATTTCCAAATCATTTATTTAAATCTCGTATTGGAAAACATTATTGAGTAAAAAGGATCATGTAAATTATACTAATTCTACTCAATATCAATTTCTGTATTCAATCTTTACTATCCACCGAATAGTGGTGAAATCACCTTTTAAATTCACACGAATAGTATAGGTTCCCTCCTTGGAATTTAACACCAAGTGTAAGAAGATTATCTCCATGTAATCCAAGTTGTTTAAATTTGAAAATTTTAATCTTTTATACTTAACTCGTTTAAGACATTTTGACCTTATCTATCCCTCGCCAATGAGAGGCCTGATGAGCCAGTGCATTGGTTGCTCCTGAACATCTCCTTAGTTGAAGCACCAAACCTGGAACTCACGAATAGAAAAACCTAGTCTACCGGTCGGCTTTTAGAGCCAAGATTAAATCACTTGATTTTTGACAGCTTTTCTTTAAATCATTTATTTAAACCTTTTTAAATAAATTATGAAACTTCCAAATCATTATTAAAACACTTAATTATTCATTTGAAAATATTTATACAAGATTTAGAAAAGAATTGTTGCGTTTGGAACTATATTTCAAAAGTTATAGAAAAGTGCTGCGAAAAGTGCCGCGAATGGTGCTTTTTAAGCTGTATTGATCAAAATGACTTTTCTATCATTTGGAAATTCATTTTTAAAACTAAAATCACTTTTAAAACATTTTAAAAGGTTTTTAGAATTTATTTCATATTTTTAAAGAATTAAAATTATCTATTTTAAAACGTTTACTATTTTGGCCTCTAGACTACCAAAGCGCGATTTCATTTAAAACATGATTTGCTCATATTTTAAAATCTACTAAAGAAAATCTCGATTTTCTTTCTTTGTTTAAAATCTATGGATATAATAACATGGAAATTCTTTTCTCGAAGAATTCCGAGTTATATTCCATTCTATATATTCGTTTGACTTTTACGGCGCGAAATCGCGAACTACCGTTACGCGACGCTTCTATTTTTGACTCGATTTTCAACATTCGTCAAAATTTCTCCAAGTTGAATTTTAATATTTATAAAAACTTTATAAACCATTTTCAAACATTTAAAACTATATTTTCCATATTAAGTCTTTTTTCACTTTTAAATCATTTCATAGTATTATATTATTA
This sequence comes from Allium fistulosum, assembly GCA_030737815.1. NCBI lineage: Eukaryota > Viridiplantae > Streptophyta > Magnoliopsida > Asparagales > Amaryllidaceae > Allium > Allium fistulosum. The sequence continues at coordinate 1,536,244,681 of CM060902.1, forward strand.
TAATATTCATTTTCAACCTTTTTTTATATTTTAAAACCATTAAGAGGCTAAACAACTCCATACACATATTATTTATGGATTAAATTTCCATTTAATTAACTATGGTTAATTACTAACCATATCTCTTACCATTTATCAAACCAAATTATCAACCATATCACAACCATATAACCAATCATAATATCAACCAAGTTATCATCCAATATCAATCCATATTCAACATATTAATCTCTAATTTAACATATATATTATCGTTTTAAGTTTATTTAAATAAAACTAATATTGTGTACTCACCATAAATCAAATCAAATCTTCCTACCAACATCCATATCACCTCAACACTTCACTAATGCAATTCTACCATCACCTTAACATTTCATTTCTCTTGCTCAAGTGATCAACCATCCCCCTCATTCCACCTTGCTCTCGGCCATGCTCTTAACACCCCCAAACTTTCGACCATAGCCCTCCCCTTCATCATGCTCTCGGCCAAGGGCCATTAAAGAAGAGAAGAGGAAGAAGTAAATTAAGAAGAGATTAAAGAGTAATTAGCGGATTGGTGCTTAAGCACTCCACTATTTTTAACCCTCCTAGCTCTCTTAAAGAGGAGAAGCCATAAAAGAACATTAAGGAGCTCAAGAATGGTGAAGAAGAAGAAGTAGAATTTGTGAAGAATAAGAGAGTGTATGCCTCCTTATTTATAGCATTTTCAAGCATGTACGCCTTCACCACATCCACCTCCCCCTCCATCAGTATTTCCACACGTTGGTACCCCCCTCCCATATTCTACCATGTGCCATCATCGCTTCACTCTTCTCATGGCATGTTCATTTGACTTTTGATGGCTTAAGGGTTAAGTTTTTAAAAATATCTTAGATATTTTTAACTTTATGTATATATAAATGTGTAATGTATACATATATGGATATATGTATATGTTAGGGTGTATATTTATGTGTTATATATGTGTACATGACATATAAACAACGTTGCACTGATTTCGAACAACTTCCATTCGATAAACCGTTGCCAATCGGAGAACCGATTCTCGGTAACATTTTCACTATAGTTTAAATTAAATATATATGTAAACAAAATTTAAAAATAAATTTCTTATCATTATTAATTAAAATAATCTTATTTGAATTGTAAAACTATTTAAATCTGTATTAACAATTATTTACAAAAATTGCTATTATACGGATAGAACGATATCCATTTTTCCCTTATATTTTAAAACCGGTTATATATCTTTATAAAACTATTATAAATGATATATTATCACTTTATAATTGTTCAAAATGAATTATAATCATTTAAAACCATTATTTGAAAAGTTATAATAATTATTACATCATTAAATCTCCAATTAAAACCATTAATCAACTATTAAATATAAGGGCATCATTGTGGATGTCATACATACTTTTAATTTCCCAAAAATAAAATAATTAAGTTATTTCATATTCTTGTTCAATTATAAAAATAAGTGTATGTATCCAGCGCCATGCGTGACGTTTTACGATTATAGAGCTGTTTATCGATAAAATGGTTTTCGATCATTTTATCGATATTCCTTCAAGGTTCATATTTTCGTAAATACTTATTCAAAATAAGATTACCAGTATTATTTATTATTCAAAACATCATAATCTATGTTTTTACAAGTTTATATTTGAATATTTAAAAATATATATAATTTACCAAAATGATAAATTTGCGGGTCGTTATAGACTTTTACCCTTAAAAGAAGTTCATCCCCGAAATTACACCAAAATAAAACCCAAAGGCATTTGCCCAAAATATTTACTTTTAAACTTACACCCATACGATGTATATAGATCATCCGTACGCAATATCTGATTCGATCCACTATTCGAATTCACAACTTTACTTCCGAACTAATATTGATCCCCCTATCCTCTAGTGCGGACTCTGATCAGGCATCTTGATTAGAAAACTTCGTTTCCCTTGCACAGCCCTCAAATATGATAGAAAACTTAAGTACACAATCATAAACCCTCATCAATGTTCACCGTCAAGAATCGACTATTAAATTCTCTTTCGGACTGGTGTAAATACCTCAAAATTCCGTACTTGAATCTTAAACCAAAAAAGTGTGACGAAATGATCTAATACCTCATATATACTTATTAACACTCAAAAATCGTTATGAAAACTTTTCATAAAACTTTTGTCTTTTTTAAAAAGTGCTTCTTTATATATAATTACTCTAAGTATTTATTTCCAAATATTTATCTTTTATTTTTAAAAATTACAATCAACTTTTCTTATTATAATATATTATATTTTAACCAACCTTGATACTAACTTATCAAATTCAAAATTATCCTTTTAACTTAAGGAAAATTATATAGATCGAGTAAGTCCAAAATAATACCAAGGAACATGGTGCTACCAATAGTATCTTATATCCCCTTAACAAGAAAGTAATACTTAAGAGAAGTCTTTACCATCCGAGCATATCTCTTGCCCATTTTTAGTTATTTTCAAGCGTCACAAACTATTTATCATTTGAGACTTTCTTACTTTTCAAATTTCTTATTTAAAATTTCTTTTCAAAAATCCATTAGAGATTCTTTTGTTTATAAAACCTATTTATAAATCCCTTTCATAAAATCATCTTATATTAACTTACTTCCTTATAAAATTTCTGAATTCTTTTCCAAAATAACCAAAATTAGTTTCTTAAAATTTATATAACATATCTTTCATATCCATCTTTTTGCAAAATTATTTTATTTGTGTAAAATACATTTTTATACTGCATGCTTATTTTATTACCTTACACAAATTCGTTAACCTTAACCCCATATTATTATCAAACACCTTATAGTCGAATCATGAAACTTAATTCACAAGATGTTCGTTCAATCAACAAATGATAATAACTAAATATTATCATTCCCTTAACCATAAAATGACACACATAAATATCTATATCTTTCAAAAGATATCCCTTTATACTTAAAATATAATCCTTTTAAAACAGTGTGTCAGTTTGTCTTGTTTAATTGTTTAGAAATCCCTATCAATAATGGTGATCAGGCGCATCGACCAGAATCTATAATCCAATCAACAGATAAATCACACAAAACATTTTTATATCAAAAAAAAATACGCGCTCATATATATAATACTCTCAAATTCATTCTAGGGTGCTACTAGTCGCTCATTCTAGGGTATTACTAACCCTATCTATAATGAGACTTACCCCAACAAAGTCTAGGTGTTCGCTCAACCTAAGCTCTGATACCAAATGTAACATCTGGGTCTTCGACCATAACAACGGTAGATACAATCACCGAGGTATACACTAGTACCTCGCAATTTTCTTTTACGGCCAGCCTCTCAATTGCGCCAACCCATTCCTAGGACATGTAGGAGTAAGAGTCATCTACTTGCCACCAAACATGAAGCGAGAACCCCCTATGTCAGACCACAAGAAATTCGATCCCGGTTCCTCGAAACCAATCATCGATTAAAAAGATGTTAAGTTCATATATTATTCAATCATCATTCAATTTAATTCATCTTTTTATTTATTCATAAATATCTCAAAGAGACATATTATTTTAAATTATTCCATTTATCTTCTTAACAGTATATGGAATCATCAAGCCTCATTTATCGAATCCTTTGATTACTTAAACCTTTTTGAATCCTTGAATAATTCCAATTTATTTCATCCCTTTCTTAGGAAAATATTTCAAAATCATTTATTTAAATCTCATATTAGAAAACATTATTGAGTAAAAAGGATCATGGAAATTATACCGATTCTACTCAATATCAATTTCCGTATTCAACCTTTACTATCCGTCGATAGCGGTGAAATCGCCTTTTAAATTCATACGAATAGTACGAGTTCCCTCCTCGAAATTTAACACCAAGTGTAAGAAAATCATCTTCATGCAATCCAAGTTGTTTAAATTGAAATTTTTAATTTTTGATACATAACACGTTTTCGACATTTTGACCTTATTTATCCATCGCCAAGGAGAGGCCAGGTGAGCAAGGGCACTGGTTGCTCCTGAACATCTCCTTAGTTAAGCACCTTACCCAGATCTCACAAATAGAAAAAATCAGTCTACTCATCGGCTTTTAGAGCTAAGATTAAATCACTTGATTTTTGACAGCTTTTCTTTAAATCATTTATTTATAAATAAAATATAAAACTTCCAAATAATTATTAAGCACTAAATTATTCATATGAAAACATTTATACAAGATTTGGAAAAGACTTGTTGCATTTGGAACTATATTTCAAAAGTAATAGAAAAGTGCTATGAAAAGTGTTGTGAATGATGCTTTTTAAGCTGCATTGATCAAAACGACTTTTCTATCATTTGGAAATTCATTTTTATAACCAAATCACTTTTAAAACATTTTAAAAGATTTTTAAAATTTATTTCATATTTTTATAGAATTAAAAATATCTATTTTAAAACATTTACTACTTTGGCCTCCGAGCTGCCAAAGCGCATTTTTATTTAAAACTTGATTTGCTCATATTTTAAAATTTACTAAACGAAATCTCGCTTTTCTTTCTTTATTTGAAAGCTATGGATATAATAGTTCGTAATATTCTTATCTCGAAGAATTCCGATCTATATTCCATTTTATATATTTGTTTGACTTTTACGGTCGAAATCGCGAACTACCATTACGCAACGCGCTTATTTTTGACTCCATTTTCAGTATTCGTCAAAACTTCTCCAAATTGAATTTTAATGTATATAAAACATTTATAAACTATTTTCATACATTTCAACTAATATTTTCCATATTAAATCTCTTTTTCACTTTTAAATCACTTCATAATATTATATTATTATAATATTCATTATCAACCTTTTTTGTATTTTAAGACCATTAAGAAGCTAAACAACTCCATACTTATATTATTTATGGATTTATTTTCCATTTAATTAACTATGGTTAATTACTAACCATTTCTCTTATCATTTATCAAAACAAGTTATCAACCATATCACAACCATATAACCAATCATAATATCAACCAAGTTATCATTCAATATCTATAACGACCCCGAGTTTTATAAATATTTAAACTGATAATTAATTTAATTTTTGAGTTTAAATTGTTAAATTAATCGATTAAAGTAATGCGAGTTTCCCTGAAACCAAATAAAAATATATTAAATCATTTTAAATTTAGAAATTATATATATATATATGTGTGTGGATATATATGTATATATGCATATATGAGTAGATTTGAATTTATATATATATATATATTGGATTTGACTCTAAATTTTAAGTAAATGGTTTAAAGATAATTTGAAATTATAATATAAGTAGGAAAATAAATAAATAAATAATAATAATAGATAAGTAAATCAAATGTTGGATAGTTAAACTTCAAAAAGAAATAAAATAAATATCTTAAATTATAAACTATAAATAAATACTTAGGATAATTCTTAAAATTGGATATGTATACAAGCAAATATGCATAAGATAAATTATATAGTTATGTAATAATATAAAGTAAACATTTGCTAAATTATAACAACAAATTAAAATAGAAATTATTTATATTACAAGGCTAAAAATATTTGAGTTAGAAATAAATAAAAATTGGAAATGTATAAGATAAACTATGTAAAAAATATAAAAGTAAATACACTTAAATAAAATCTTACAACAAACTAAAATTAGAAATTCATTTATCTTATAAAGTAATATTATAAAGACAAAGAAAAAGGGAAATAAATGTATTAGATTGTAAAAGAAAAACAAGTAAACAAATAATACATATTCAGGTACACTTGCGAATCAAGACAAAGTTTAAATAAATGCAAATATCTTTAGCACCCAATTTGTATCACTTCAGCCGAGTAAAACAAGGAAAAAAAATAATAAGCATGAGGCTGCCAAAAGAAGATATGCATATAGATAAATATATATACTTTGTACAAGTCAATTAATGCCCAGCCACCAAACATGTTATCATCTCAGCCGAAATGCAGGCAAGTAAAAGAACATTGACAAAAGTGAAATATATATGTACAAACAAATAATAAGAATATTGTGAGTAAAGTTTGGAAAGGCAAAGCAAGAGACATAGAGTACTCATACATTTAATGCTAGCAACATTTGTCAATTCGAATTGTATAAAAAATCATTTCAGCCTCCATTGATCAAAGAAATATCTCTGGTTATGTTGTACAAAATATATACATTATTGTACAAATTTTATCATCACCCAGTACAAAGGTTTATCACCTGTAAACCCATGTTTATCAAACTCCTCCATTTATTTTGCTTCGTCCATTTCAAAGTTGAAGAAAGAAAAAAATACTGAAGCAAATATCATTAAAACTCAAACAACACTTCAGTTTAAACAAACCAGATTTATCAAAGATCAAAGAAGAAGCTTCAACTTGCAAAATTTTAAAAGCCTGTTCATCAAGCATCTCTATTCTTTCATTCTGGAAAAATAATGTGAGCAAATTTTCCACCTTTAATACTTTGTTGCCTGTGAGCAAACTTCTAAACAAATTTTTTTTCCTGTGAGTAAACCCCATGCTTTATTTAATTTTTTGTGTTTGAATGCCTGCATGAATGTGAACAACTTTTGCTTGTAAATGGATTGCTATGCTTAGTTTTTCCTTTGCCTGGAAATGTGATTTATTTTTTTTTCTCTGTTTCCTGTAACACTATGGTTTACAGTGTAAACCATACCAAAAACCAGAAACTCTCACCTTATTCCTTCTGAAAATGAATTGAAACAAGTTGAAGTTTGTTTTTAAAACTTGTACTTTGTTCCAGTAATAAATTTAAGAAAATTTTCTCTGCAAACTTATTAAATGCAGTCACCACTCGACTTTTGCAAACAAGTCAAACTCTACAGATTTTAGTTTCAGTAACATGGTCTGGATCTCCTTCAAAAATGATGATTTTTTAAACTAAAGTTTAAATTTTTCATTGAACTTCCACTGGGATATTTGAGATAATCTAGAAAATGAAGTTTTATCAAATTCTGATGTTCTAAGAAGTTATAGCCCTCGAATTCGTGGTGGCAGCAAGATTTGAAGTTCGTGATTACTAGAAAAATACCAATGTGATTTATTAAACCCAAAAATTCGAACACGAGATCAAAATAGGGTTTAAGAACCCAGGTTTGTTCATGTTAAAAAATGGGTCGCTGACAATTCTAAGGTGCATCGAGTTAGACGAGGGTCTGGGGTTAGCTTCATGGATGTCTGGGGGTGATGTGGCCGCGGTGGTGCGAGGCCAGGTGGTCAACGTCGCGTGGTCGGGGTGGTTTTAGTCGAGCAGTTGGTTTCCAGTTCGAGGCTGGTAGCTCGATTTTGATTCGAGTCATGTTAGGGTGTTTGGATGGCTGGGGATGGTTGTTGGGTTGGTGGTTGACGTGCGGGGATGTTCGCCAATGGTCGGAGTCGCCTCCGGTGCCGGTGCATGTGCAAGTGGGGGGGTGGTTGTATCAGTGGCCATCGTTTTTGGGAAGGATTGGGAGAGAAGGGAACGAACTCGAAGTAACGTGATGCTTTACTCAGGAATAAGGCAGATTGGGCTCGAAGAAAAAGTGGGGTAGCTCGGGTTAACATTTGTTACAGGTTTAAAGGAAACCTGTTATGTTTTTTTAACTGAAATCTTAAATGAAGAGTTAAGGTTTAAACAAGTTTTAAATCAAAGTTTAAAGCTGGTTCAAGATTAGTTTGAATCTTAGTTTAAAAATAAAATAAATTTTAGAATTTAAAATTGTTTTAAACCTTAAAATATTTAAATAGTTGGAATTTAAAGTTTTAAAAGATAAGTAAAGTTTTAAGAAAAATCAAAATGGAATTTTAATTTAAATTAAAAAGGGGTAATGTTTAAATTACACTTTAATGATAATAAGATCATTAATAAAAGGAATCAATTATCTTAGAGATAATTAAGGAAATTCAATGATTTAATTAGTAAGATAATTAAAGAATGATTTGTTTAATTTATAAATTAATAATTTAGATTAATTTATAATTAGAAATGATTAATAATGAATTAATCTAAGATAATTTCTTAGGAAAGTGATTAAAGAAATGTTATTAGTTAATGAAGATAATTAACTAAGAATTATTAAGTAATTAATTAATGTGATAGATTTTTAATAATTAATTAGATTAACTAATTTAGATAATCAATTATAAATTGTTTAAATTGTTGATTACTTCAAATTATGTAATTGGTTTAAAGGCTAATTTAATTTTATATGATTAATTAAGAAGAATTAATTAAAGTGTTTGATAAATTAATTTATATCAAATGATTTATAATTAATTAATCAGAATTTGATAATTAATTCATAAGTAATTAATTTACTTGGAAATAAATTGAATCAATTAGGATTAAACAATTAATTAATCATGTTTATAAATTATTATTGAATGCTTGGATTGCTACTGAATGTTTGCATTGTATGAATTGCCTTGAATTGATTGGCCTAGTTGATCTGTGATATCCTATTCTGTGAATTAAGCTGTGTGTAATTTATTTATTTATTTATCTGTGATACATATATCTGTGATCTGCCATCTGTAAATGGAAGATGAGCATTATAGGTCATATCGCTTATTAATTATATTTCTGTATTCTGAATCTGTGATGATTGAATGATGTTGCACTATTGTGTAAAACCCCTGGACCACACTTTTACACACACAAATATGGATTTCACGTGGAAATCGGTTAAGTCACAGATGATTTAAATTTTATATTTTTGAAATTGAAATTTTAATTTCAATTGATTATGAAAATGGATTTGGGTTAAATGTTAACTTTTGAAAAGGGGTTTTAAGATAAAAAGTTATTTTAAATAACTTGGTAAAGTTTCCAATTTTAATAATTTAATTTGAATTCAAAATTTTGAATTGAATTCAATGATTGGAAATTATGGTTAAAGATGTTATAAATGTGTTTATATGAATTTAAACCATTGTAAAAGTATAATTTTGAGAATTTGGATTTAACCCAAGAACCTTAACTCGTATAAATGAATCAGATTTCCAAAATGAAAACTGTTTGTTTTAAAAGAATAATAGCTTTCAGATAAGAAAAGAAATTCCAATTTAATTAAAGGAATTTCAAGATTGAATTGAAAAATGGTTTTCCAAGTTATGAATGAATTCTTTTTGAAAGCTATGAATTAAATCTGTTTATTTTTAACAGATTTGAAATGATGATTTGTTTAAACCATTCGAAATGAAATTGTTTTGAAAGCTATAAGTTAAATCTTTAATTTAAAGATTTAATGAGTTAATCAAATTAAAATGGAAATTGATTTGGAAAATCTGTGAATGAATCTTTTGTTTAAAAGATTAAAGTGTGGAAATTGTTTAAACCATTTAAGGTTGTTAAAATGAATCTTTTTGTTTAAAGATTTGAAATTGTAACTTGTTAAACCATTCGAAAAGAAGGTTTGGGTTTAAGTTGTGACTTAACTGAAATCCCAATATCCATATGTTTTTAAATATCGCGCTCATTATTCGGTTTAGCCGGGAAAGGACCTTTGTGTCATATAACCCATTCCGAATAAGTGATATGTCGTATATGGATAGCATTTGAAGGCCGGTATTGAAGACCGGGTGTTTGCGAAAACGATAGGATAACCTATCGATTGTCTCTGCACCGAGTAGCGCCCGGTATAGAGATCTCCTAATTGATGGGAAGTTCGATCGGGATTGTGAATACCCGGATTGCAAGGGCTTCTTCGGAAGTGCCTTCGGTTCTGTTCGAACCCGGAACAGACTTATATGGTTACATGTCTGACATTACATTTTGAGATATAAAGCAGATTTCTTTCAAATACATTTCTATTGGTGGCGGAGAATTTATTCTCTTAGCTTAACACCCTTCTCTGAGACGTACGAGCTCAGAGGTTATGTAGTTGAAATTTATCAGCGATATATTCCCAATTTGGTAATGTGGCATGCTGAGTGTTGTTGTGTGATGATCATTGTTTGATCATTTGTGATATGATCATTTGCGTGATCATTTATCTTTGTGATCATTACTTTGATCATCTGTTGACCCAAAGCATGGCTTTGTGCCAAAGCGTAGCTTTGTGGACGAGACTTCGTCAGGGCCTCACAACCCGGAAATGGTCGAAACAGGAATGTTGCGGCAAGGTTATGAGGGTCGCGCCCTTTAGGGTATGTCATTTCCTTTTGGAAAGGGGTGGTATCATGGTATGGAGCCCACATACTTACTCATGTGGACACACTTTATTTATTATGTGTGATGTTGTTACCGAGCGCTCGGATAAAGGTCCCAAAGGACCGGGGAATGGCATATTCGTGAGTTACCTAGTTACAGGGGTAACCCGGCCTTGTGTTGGAAGAGAGCAGTTTGTCTCTCGGGACGTCCAACCAGAGGCGATCCCATTCGGCAGTAGGAAAAGAAGTTCCTTCGCCTAACCATTTGTTGGAAATCCATCTTCCAATACGAACCGTGTATGGTATTAGTTGTAGAACCTGCCATTTACTTATGGTGGCGCCCCACTGTTTAGATGGTAGCTATAGTAGGCATAGTTCGGAATGTCAATGTTGGCTAAGATTAATATTATACTTTCGAATGTTTTCTGCACTATGCACTAATAATAATATCCAATAATTTGTTTTGCGTAGTAAGCATCTTTGACTATCATAAAGATAAATCTCCTCCGATTCTGCGTTTGCATTGTGTGTGTGTGTGTGCGGGAGGCCTTATGGTAGTTTCATTTTCCAAAAGCATTGCGGTTTTCAATGTTTAAAGATCTTTTGTGTTTATTTTAATGATAAACTGTTTTTGTTGCTCACACCAGTCCCATGACTGATCCGGAGTTTATTGTTCCCTTCCTAAACTCTGGGTGCCCACCATTTTCCACACGGGCAGTCTAGAGTTGGGTTTTCTCAGATATTCAGGTTGAGTAGATTATCTGGAGCTAGTCAGTCCTTGGACGACTGACCTTGCTTTCCGCTAGCTATGGATTGGAGCATTGTTTTGGAGATATTCTATCTGATGCTGGTGTTATCTATTTTCTTTCCGCTACTATTTGTTGTATCATATCCCTGATGTATATTGATATTTGTTGTATCATTCTATCGTATCATATTGTATCAGATTTTTGTATCTGTCATTGTATCAATGTTATATATATTGATATATTCTTTTTCTTCCGTTGTGTCGTTATACTTAATGTTGTTATAAGCTCCGGGAAGCGAGATTCAGCGTTTGAATCTACGACATTTTGAGTACAAGTGAAGTACGGGTGCCGATTTTCGAAGGCCGAGTTTTTGGAATCTTACATTTGGTATCAGAGCTAAGGTAAAACTTTATCTCAGGAGTATAACACATTAAGTAGCTCATTAGAGATAGGGTGAAGTATCCCTAGAATGAGTGTATCCCTAAGATATCCGCCTGAATGTCTCAGTAAATTCTCTTGCTATCCACTGATAGTGAGTATGAGAGCAAGAAGAGGACGAGATAGAGGACAGGGAAATACGACTATAAATGGTCAATGCTCTGTAACAACAAGGAAATAATCTTTTCCTTATCAATCTCTTTGATTCGTTATCTTTTCTCAATTCTTCGATAATTTCTGGTAGATCCAGGAAGAGATTCGATATATTGATAAGGGACATGAACTCCAAATAAGCCAAAATTGTTTGTATGGATGAATTGGTTGCTTTGTTTGCTTTGATTGCTATGGTTGATAGGTATACCTTAGTTCTAAACTAAAAGTTTTGAAATTTTATCCATATATCTATCTATTCTTTGGGTCCGGATATGTTCTACGAATGGTTAGTTATCCCTTCGAACTGACCAATGCCATTGCATATTTCGTAGATCTGGATAACCCAAGTATTTTGTGAAGTGTTAAAACAGATTCGTTCTTGTATCTGTTATTGATATTCTGATTTGGTAAGCCAAATCCAGAATAGATGTTCAGTTTGAGTTGATGAAATATTCTTCATCTATCTTTGTGTCTCCCTGGCAATTTCGAGGACGAAATTCTTTTAAGGGTGGAAGTCTGTAACGACCCCGAGTTTTATAAATATTTAAACTGATAATTAATTTAATTTTTGAGTTTAAATTGTTAAATTAATCGATTAAAGTAATGCGAGTTTCCCCGAAACCAAATAAAAATATATTAAATCATTTTAAATTTAGAAATTATATATATATATATGTGTATGGATATATATGTATATGTGCATATATGAGTAGATTTGAATTTATATATATATATATATATTGGATTTGACTCTAAATTTTAAGTAAATGGTTTAAAGATAATTTGAAATTATAATATAAGTAGGAAAATAAATAAATAAATAATAATAATAGATAAGTAAATCAAATGTTGGATAGTTAAACTTCAAAAAGAAATAAAATAAATATCTTAAATTATAAACTATAAATAAATACTTAGGATAATTCTTAAAATTGGATATGTATACAAGCAAATATGCATAAGATAAATTATATAGTTATGTAATAATATAAAGTAAACATTTGCTAAATTCTAACAACAAATTAAAATAGAAATTATTTATATTACAAGGCTAAAAATATTTGAGTTAGAAATAAATAAAAATTGGAAATGTATAAGATAAACTATGTACAAAAAATAAAAGTAAATACACTTAAATAAAATCTAACAACAAACTAAAATTTGAAATTCATTTATCTTATAAAGTAATATTATAAAGACAAAGAAAAAGGGAAATAAATGTATTAGATTGTAAAAGAAAAACAAGTAAACAAATAATACATATTCAGGTACACTTGCGAATCAAGACAAAGTTTAAATAAATGCAAATATCTTTAGCACCCAATTTGTATCACTTCAGCCGAGTAAAACAAGGAAAAAAATAATAAGCATGAGGCTGCCAAAAGAAGATATGCGTATAGATAAATATATATACTTTGTACAAGTCAATTAATGCCCAGTCACCAAACATGTTATCATCTCAGCCGAAATGCAGGCAAGTAAAAGAACATTGACAAAAGTGAAATATATATGTACAAACAAATAATAAGAATATTGTGAGTAAAGTTTGGAAAGGCAAAGCAAGAGACATAGAGTACTCATACATTTAATGCTAGCAACATTTGTCAATTCGATTGTATAAAAAATCATTTCAGCCTCCATTGATCAAAGAAATATCTCTGGTTATGTTGTACAAAATATATACATTGTTGTACAAATTTTATCATCACCCAGTACAAAGGTTTATCACCTGTAAACCCATGTTTATCAAACTCCTCCATTTATTTTGCTTCGTCCATTTCAAAGTTGAAGAAAGAAAAAAAATACTGAAGCAAATATCATTAAAACTCAAACAACACTCCAGTTTAAACAAACCAGATTTATCAAAGATCAAAGAAGAAGCTTCAACTTGCAAAATTTTAAAAGCCTGTTCATCAAGCATCTCTGTTCTTTCATTCTGGAAAAATAATGTGAGCAAATTTTCCACCTTTAATACTTTGTTGCCTGTGAGCAAACTTCTAAACAAAAATTTTTTTCCTGTGAGTAAACCCCATGCTTTATTTAATTTTTTGTGTTTCAATGCCTGCATGAATGTGAACAACTTTTGCTTGTAAATGGATTGCTATGCTCAGTTTTTCCTTTGCCTGGAAATGTGATTTCTTTCTTTTTTTTTCTCTGTGTAACGACCCGGAATTTTCGAACCCAAAAATTCCAAATAGTTAGGAGAAAAAGAAAAGAGATAGAAGAAGAAACAGAACAAGACACAGATTCTCACATTCGCAGCGGATCAAAATACAATATCAAATAATAATATCAGTTATACAAAGAAAAACTGTATTTGTTAATTACATTTTTATACATCAGAGTTACAACATTCACAAATATACTAGACAGTTAGAATTAACATGTTTCGGACAACTATAATATATCACAGCGGAATACACTCCATACGTTCCTGCCATCCAGCTCGCCTCCTGAGCTCCAGAACGTCCTTACCTGGAAATCTGTAATACTCGGTCTGACCCGAGCATTACATCAAAGTAACACCCGGGTCAGGCTGGAAACCAGCGTGAGTAAACTCATTTAACAAGGAATACCAAACATACAACTTGTTTAAAAACCCGGGGTAACTTATACATAGATTTACAACTTCACAAGTTGTTAGACTCCACTTATTTCACACATTAATTTCTAAGTACCAAAACTTAGATTAAATGGTCCACTATACTTAAATCCTTCCATTACAGCCTATTGATTTCACCTATCAATTTGTAAACAATCGAAGTGGTTTCAGGTGTTTACTAATACCCGACTCCGGTCTCTTTGAAACCAATATCATCTTAACTTAAAATTATTCAAGTGAAATTCAATTCAATTTTAAATACATGATGTCACCTAATTCATCAACCATAGATAACCTCATCATTAGAATTTAAATCAAACATATCTTATCACATAGCATTACAACCCACATATTAGGAATAACAATTAATCAAAGGCTTTCCATATCATCCTATTTATCCTTTAATTACATTTAAGTAATTAACTCTTAATTAATTTCACAAATTAATTATTCTTAACCCAATACAGTAATTAACCTTTAATTACTCTATTAATTAATTACTAACTATAATTGTTAATCACCCTTGATTAATAACATCAGCAATCAACTACCCTTAATTGCTAATAGTTAATCATCTCTAATTAATTTAAAGTAATTACTACAATCCATAAATCCTGCTTATATAACCATTGATTACAAATTAATCATCCATATTTTTAATTAATTAAATAATTAATTACCCATTTAAATTAACTTAATAATTTATGTGCATCCAAATTCTTAAATTCTAACTTAATTTAAGGAAATATTTCTTACTTATTTAAAGTATTTAAAAATACTTTGTTTCAAATCTACTTTAAATTTCACCTTAAATTTCATTTTATATTCATTTAATTTCAAATCTGAAATACAGCTTGAATCTTTTATTTCCGATTTAAACTTAAACTTTAAAAGCTTATTTACATTTTTAGCTCCATTTAAATTTAAATCATTTAACCATTACTTAGTTTTCAAAACAGAAATATGATTCTGTTTTATTTAAAACCAACTTAAATTTTCAAACATTCAAATTATTAAAAAAATGATTTAAACTATTTGAATTCAGATTCAAATTTCAGGTTTAAATCCTAAGTTAAATTCCAGTTTCTATTTAAACTTTACTTTAAAAACAGAAACAGGTTTCTGTTTTGTTAATAAACCTGAAACAAAGAGATATACTCGAGCAACCCTATATTTTACTACGAGACATATCCTACCTTGCTTCGAGTCATTCACTCGAATTACCCGAGATAACTCGAGTAAACTACAGCAGCGATCCAAATCCTGTAACCCAACATCACCAACGTATCCACCATTGCTCCGTGCACCTGTACACCGCCTCCGGCCACCACTGGCCGACCACACGACCTCCCCACAGTCATTGATCATCCCTTCAGGCCAACCAAACAACAACTCGGTCGATCAATGATCGAAATCAAAATCGAGACAAAGGCCTCAAACCTGGAACAGATATAACCAAACAATACTCAACCTGTCAACGACCCTCGCCCTAACGCCTCCGGCCACCGTTTACTCTACAACTCCGGTGAAGACTTCGTCAACTCACCCTTTACCAAAACCCAAGACCCCAAGTAAATCGATCCATTACATTTGCCGAAAAGTTCAATTCTTCCTAGTCACAGAAAACTAGGGTTCTAATCTTCAATCACAAATCCAGCATCATCAAATTGCAGTGCAACCAAATGAAAAAATTTCCCAATATCCCCGATCACCGCTCCTCCTCCAGGAACAATCTCGACACCTCAAACCACTTGTGGCAACCGAGATGCCCAAAAACTTACATCACAGTCAAAAGAAAACTGCTCTCTGAATATAGTATTAAAAATTGTAATTCTTGGTTTAAAATTCATAATTTTGTATGAAGCTTTGATTCATATTCCTGAAACATTGATTTGTAATGTTTAAACTTTCCACTTTTGCAAATCTTAGCTCTGTTATTTATGTTTCCAGGCAAAACAAAAATTTATTCATCTTATATAAATTTTTAAATCTTTCTCTATGACCTACAATCAATTTTAGTTCACATTCAAAATCATAGCAGAGATTATAATAGGAGGAAATGGATTTTAAAAAAAATCAAACAGAAGTTTGAAATTGAGAAACAAAAGATGACAGAAAATAAGCATGCACACAGAAATATATTCACATATATATATATTCACAGCAAATTTCATAAATTATATTCACTTCAAATTAAAAGCATGCAATCAACTTTTATCTACTTAAATTTTTAAAAGAGGAGTTACTCACAGATTTTGTTAAACAGAGAACAGGCCTTATTTTTGACAATGGAAGATTGATTTTTGAACTGCAACTTGATGTTGGGTTGAAGCTTGATTGTTGATTTTGAACTGAAATCTGATTTACTTTAAACTTTGCTCGGATTAAATCTTGAAGTTGTTGCTTGAATTCGGGGTTGAGTTGAACTTGAATCTTAGCTTCAGGTTTGAAAATTTTGAAAGAGGTTGTTTGCAGTTTTTCTTTGATTTTTGTTTACTGATTTATCACAGCTTTGGTTTCTCTTTGGTTTTGAAATTGAAGATAAAAAGAGAAAAATGAAAGAGAGGGATAGAGAGATGTTTATATAACTTTGCTTAATTTATCTTAAAATAAAAATAAATAAATGACACTTGTTCAATTATCTTACACTTGTAATTGCATGTAACAATTAGTTTACATTTGTAATTATTATGAACTAAATGTTTTTATATATATTTATATAATATTTTCAATTTAGTTTTATATTTATATATGTTTTATGTGTCTTATATTTAAACTTACCTTGTTATTTGTTTTTATATATCTTAAAGAAAATGATAAATATCCAATTATACACAAATAAATAGTTATATATATATATACTAGCTTCAAAATATAGAGTTTTGAATCCAATTTTATTCTCAGGATAATTTCATTTGAATTTCAATTCAAATTTTTATTTACAAGCTACTTATAGATATTTACACAAACACTTACACACTTTATTAGTTTTGAAAAAGAATAAATTTTAGATCATTTTAAATAATTATAAAAGAAGATTATCAAATTATTATTGCCCAAAAATTTCGGGTTATCACACTCTGTTTCCTGTAACACTATGGTTTACAATGTAAACCATACCAAAAACCAGAAACTCTCACCTTATTCCTTCTGAAAATGAATTGAAACAAGTTGAAGTTTTTTTTTAAAACTTGTACTTTGTTCCAGTAATAAATTTAAGCAAATTGTCTCTAGAAACTTATTAAATGCAGTCACCACTCGACTTTTGCAAACAAGTCAAACTCTACAGATTTTAGTTTCAGTAACATGGTCTGGATCTCCTTCAAAAATGATGATTTTTGAAACTAAAGTTTAAATTTTTCATTGAACTTCCACTGGGATATTTGAGATAATCTAGAAAATGAAGTTTTATCAAATTCTGATGTTCTAAGAAGTTATAGCCCTCGAATTCGTGGTGGCAACAAGACTTGAAGTTCGTGATTACTAGAAAAATACCAATGTGATTTATTAAACCCAAAAATTCGAACACGAGATCAAAATAGGGTTTAAGAACCCAGGTTTGTTCATGTTAAAAAATGGGTCGCTGACAATTCTAGGGTGCATCGAGTTAGACGAGGGTCTGGGGTTAGCTTCGTGGATGTCTGGGGGTGATGTGGCCGCGGTGGTGCGAGGCCAGGTGGTCGGCGTCGCGTGGTCGGGGTGGTTTTAGTCGTGCAGTTGGTTTCCAGTTCGAGGCTGGTAGCTCGATTTTGATTCGAGTCATGTTAGGGTGTTTGGATGGCTAGGGATGGTTGTTGGGTTGGTGGTTGACGTGCGGGGATGTTCGCCAGTGGTCGGAGTCGCCTCCGGTGCTGGTGCATGTGCACGTGGGGGGGGGGGGGGTGGTTGTATCAGTGGCCATCGTTTTTGGGAAGGATTGGGAGAGAAGGGAACGAACTCGAAGTAACGTGATGCTTTACTCGGGAATAAGGCAGATTGGGCTCGAAGAAAAAGTGGGGTAGCTCGGGTTAACATTTGTTACAGGTTTAAAGGAAACCTGTTATGTTTTTTTTAAACTGAAATCTAAAATGAAGAGTTAAGGTTTAAACAAGTTTTAAATCAAAGTTTAAAGCTGGTTCAAGATTAGTTTGAATCTTTGTTTAAAAATAAAATAAAGTTTAGAATTTAAAATTGTTTTAAACCTTAAAATATTTAAATAGTTGGAATTTAAAGTTTTAAAAGATAAGTAAAGTTTTAAGAAAAATCAAAATGGAATTTTAATTTAAATTAAAAAGGGGTAATGTTTAAATTACACTTTAATGATAATAAGATCATTAATAAAAGGAATCAATTATCTTAGAGATAATTAAGGAAATTCAATGATTTAATTAGTAAGATAATTAAAGAATGATTTGTTTAATTTATAAATTAATAATTTAGATTAATTTATAATTAGAAATGATTAATAATGAATTAATCTAAGATAATTTCTTAGGAAAGTGATTAAAGAAATGTTATTAGTTAATGAAGATAATTAACTAAGAATTATTAAGTAATTAATTAATGTGATAGATTTTTAATAATTAATTAGATTAACTAATTTAGATAATCAATTATAAATTGTTTAAATTGTTGATTACTTCAAATTATGTAATTGGTTTAAAGGCTAATTTAATTTTATATGATTAATTAAGAAGAATTAATTAAAGTGTTTGATAAATTAATTTATATCAAATGATTTGTAATTAATTAATCAGAATTTGATAATTAATTTATAAGTAATTAATTTACTTGGAAATAAATTGAATCAATTAGGATTAAACAATTAATTAATCATGTTTATAAATTATTATGAATGCTTGGATTGCTTCTGAATGTTTGCATTGTATGAATTGCCTTGAATTGATTGGCCTAGTTGATCTGTGATATCCTATTCTGTGAATTAAGCTGTGTGTAATTTATTTATTTATTTACTTTGATACATATATCTGTGATCTGCCATCTGTAAATGGAAGATGAGCGTTATAGTTCATATCGCTTATTAATTATATTTCTGTATTCTGAATCTGTGATGATTGAATGATGTTGCACTATTGTGTAAAACCCCTGGACCACACTTTTACACACACAAATACGGATTTCACGTGGAAATCGGTTAAGTCATAGATGATTTAAATTTGATATTTTTGAAATTGAAATTTTAATTTCAATTGATTATGAAAATGGATTTGGGTTAAATGTTAACTTTTGAAAAGGGGTTTTAAGATAAAAAGTTATTTTAAATAACTTGGTAAAGTTTCCAATTTTAATAATTTAATTTGAATTCAAAATTTTGAATTGAATTCAATGATTGGAAATTATGGTTAAAGATGTTATAAATGTGTTTATATGAATTTAAACCATTGTAAAAGTATAATTTTGAGAATTTGGATTTAACCCAAGAACCTTAACTCGTATAAATGAATCAGATTTCCAAAATGAAAACTGTTTGTTTTAAAAGAATAATAGCTTTTAGATAAGAAAAGAAATTCCAGTTTAATTAAAGGAATTTCAAGATTGAATTGAAAAATGGTTTTCCAAGTTATGAATGAATTCTTTTTGAAAGCTATGAATTAAATCTGTTTATTTTTAACAGATTTGAAATGATGATTTGTTTAAACCATTCGAAATGAAATTGTTTTGAAAGCTATAAGTTAAATCTTTAATTTAAAGATTTAACGAGTTAATCAAATTAAAATGGAAATTGATTTGGAAAATCTGTGAATGAATCTTTTGTTTAAAAGATTAAAGTGTGGAAATTGTTTAAACCATTTAAGGTTGTTAAAATGAATCTTTTTGTTTAAAGATTTGAAATGGTAACTTGTTAAACCATTTGAAAAGAAGGTTTGGGTTTAAGTTGTGACTTAACTGAAATCCCAATATCCATATGTTTTTAAATATCGCGCTCATTATTCGGTTTAGCCGGGAAAGGACCTTTGTGTCATATAACCAATTCTGAATAAGTGATACGTCGTATATGGATAGCATTTGAAGACCGATGTTAAAGACCGGGTGTTTGCGAAAACGATAGGATAACCTATCGATTGTCTCTGCACCGAGTAGCGCCCGGTATAGAGATCTCCTAAGTGATGGGAAGTTCGATCGGGATTGTGAATACCCGGATTGCAAGGGCTTCTTTGGAAGTGCCTTCGGTTCTGTTCGAACCCAGAACAGACTTGTATGGTTACATGTCTGACATTACATTTTGAGATATAAAGCAGATTTCTTTCAAATACATTTCTGTTGGTGGCGGAGAATTTATTCTCTTAGCTTAACACCCTTCTTTGAGACGAACGAGCTCAGAGGTTATGTAGTTGAAATTTATCAGCGATATATTCCCAATTTGGTAATGTGGCATGCTGAGTGTTGCTGTGTGATGATCATTGTTTGATCATTTGTGATATGATCATTTGCGTGATCATTTATCTTTGTGATCATTACTTTGATCATCTGTTGACCCAAAGCATGGCTTTGTGCCAAAGCGTAGCTTTGTGGACGAGACTTCGTCAGGGCCTCACAACCCGGAAATGGTCGAAACACGAATGTTTTCTGCACTATGCACTAATAATAATATCCAATGATTTGTTTTGCATAGTAAGCATCTTTGACTATCATAAAGAGAAATCTCCTCCGATTCTGCGTTTGCATTGTGTGTGTGTGCGGGAGGCCTTATGGTAGTTTCATTTTCCAAAAGCATTGCGGGTTTCAATGTTTAAAGATCTTTTGTGTTTATTTTAAAGATAAACTGTTTTTGTTGCTCACACCAGTCCCATGACTGATCCGGAGTTTATTGTTCCCTTCCTAAACTCTGGATGCCCACCATTTTCCACATGGGCAGTCTAGAGTTGGGTTTTCTCAGATATTCAGGTTGAGTAGATTATTTGGAGCTAGTCAGTCCTTGGACAACTGACCTTGCTTTCCGCTAACTATGGATTGGAGCATTCTTTTGGAGATATTCTATATGATGCTGGTGTTATCTATTTTCTTTCCGCTGCTATTTGTTGTATCATATCCCTAATGTATATTGATATCTGTTGTATCATTCTGTCGTATCATATTGTATCAGATTTTTGTATCTGTCATTGTATCAATGTTATATATATATTGATATATTCTTTTTCTTCCGCTGTGTTGTTATACTTAATGTTGTTATAAGCTCCGGGAAGCGAGTTTCGTCGTTTGAATCTACGACATTTTGAGTACAAGTGAAGTACGGGTGCCGATTTTCGAAGGCCGAGTTTTTGGAATCTTACAATATCAATCCATATTCAACACATTAATTTCTAATTTAACATGTATATTGTCGTTTTAAGTTTTATTTAAATAAAACTAAGATTGTGTACTCACCATAAATCAAACGAAATCTTCCTACCAACATCCATATCACCTCAACACTTCACTAATACACTTCTACCATCACCTAAACATTTCATTTCTCTTGCTCAAGTGCTCAACCATCCTCCTCATTCCACCTTGCTCTCGGCCATGCTCTTAACACCCCCAAACTCTCGACCATAGCCCTCCCCTTCATCATGCTCTTGGCCAAGGGCCATTAAAGAAGAAAAGAGGAAGAAGTAAATTAAGAAGAGGTTATAGAGTAATTAGCGGGTTGGTGCTTAAGCACTCCGCTATTTTTAACCCTCCTAGCTCTCTTAAGAGGAGAAGCCATTAAAGAACATTAAGGAGCTTAAGAATGGTGAAGAAGAAGAAGAAGAATGAATTTGTGAAGAATAAGAGAGGATATGCCTCCTTATTTATAGCATTTTCAAGCATGTATGCCTCCACCACATCTACGTCCCCCTCCATTATTATTTCCACATGTTGGTACCCCCCCCTCCCATGAGCTACCATGTGCCACCATCACTTCACTCTTCTCATTTCATGTGCATTTGACATTTGATGGCTTAAGGGTTAAGTTTTGGAAAATATCTTAGATATTTGTAACTTTATGTATATACAAGTGTATAAAGGTGTAATGTATACATATATGGATATATGTATATGTTAATGTGTGTATTTATGTGTTATATATGTGTACATGATATATAAACAATGTTGCACTGATTTTGAACAACTTCTGTTCGATAAACCGTTGCCAATTGGAGAACAGATTCCCGGTCACATTTTCACTTATTGTTTAAATTACATATATATGTAAACAAAATTTGAAAATAAATTTCTTATCATTATTAATTAAAATGATTTTATTTGAATTATAAAATCATGTAAGTTAATATTAACAATTATTTACAAAAAATTTATATACCGATAGACTGATATCTATTTTTTTCCTTATATTTTCAAACCGATTATATATCTTTATTAAACTGTTATAAATAATTTATTATCACTTTATAACTATTTAAAATGAATTATAATCATTTAAAATAAATATT
The DNA here is from genome assembly GCA_030737815.1 of Allium fistulosum. Lineage (NCBI taxonomy): Eukaryota > Viridiplantae > Streptophyta > Magnoliopsida > Asparagales > Amaryllidaceae > Allium > Allium fistulosum. Next base: position 1,536,267,245 of record CM060902.1, read on the forward strand.
TGAATAATTATAATAATTATTACGTCATTGAATCTCAAATTAAAATCATTAATCAATTATTAAATATAAGGGCTTAGTTGAGGATGTCATGCATACTTTTAATTTCCCAAAAATAAAATAATTAAGTTATTTCATATTCTTGTTCAATTATAAAAATAAGTGTATGTATTCAGCTTCGTGCGCAACGTTTTACGATTATAGAGCTGTTTATCGATAAAATGGTTTTCGGTCATTTTATCGATATTCCTTCAAAGTTTATATTTTCGTAAATACTTATTTAAAATAAGAGTACAGTTATTATTTATTGTTCAAAACATCATAATCTATATTTTTCAAGGCTTGTATTTGAATATTTAAAATTATATATAATTGATCAAATTGATAAATTTGCGGGTCTTTACACTAATACAAGGTGAACATGTTTGTAAAGATTAGAAATATCTTCAAGGGACATGTAAAGGCTTTAAAGCATAAGTGTGTTCAAAGGTAAACCTTTAAATGGAGAAGACATCTATGTGGGTGTAGGAACCATCTACCCCTCTTCTAGAATGGGAGACAACTTGGGATCAACTGGGGCAGATGAAACAAGATGGGGAAGCTTTGGACCATACCCCTCGGTAGTAGCAATAGTGGATGGTGTAGGAGGAATAGACTTAGGAAGGACCGTGATCTCAGAACTAGTTGTCGTGGGGTTAGGGATTTCCAACCAAGCTTCGGAAGTAGGAGTAGGAACGCCTTTAGCTAGCTCCTCCAATAGAGGCTCATTATCTCGCTACTCTCTACCCTACGCCTTCGCGGTAGTTTGTGGTGCATTTTCCGCATCTCGCTCTTTATACCCTTCTTAAGGGCTTCCAAGTCCTCTTCGAATAGGGTATCTAGAAGATCATCTTCATTAAATTCTTTCCATTATCTTCAGCCTTTTCTTCTCTTCTCTTGGAACTTCATCGTAAACATCTACGAGGATTCGAAGGTATGTGTCTCTAAGCCATCTAAACACTTAAGCCTTGAAAATATTCACATAGAAGTGGAATATGGCGCATTCCACTTCTTCCTAGAAATCCTCTTCTTTCTTGGTTGCTTGTTGACGAGTTTAGCTTCTAGATCTATGAATTTGTCCTTAAGTTCCTTGTTTTTCTCTTTCTATTTAGAATTATCTTTGGTCGAGGTTTCGACAGCTTTCTTAGTCTCAGCATTGTGCCGCTCGATCACAACCTCTAGGTTGGCCACCTCTATGTTGGTAGTTGTGAGTTGCAAGGTGGTGGCATCAACAATGAACATGAGCTGCCCAACCTCTTTGGCAAGCTCATCATTTCAGACGTGTGCCATCTCCACTTGCCTGTTAAGCACATAGATATTGGTTTTCAATGCTTGGATTACTGCTTGGTGGTCTTTGTAACGTCCTCGAATTTTCGCATTCGAAAATCGACATCCATACTTTACATCGTACTCGAATGTCATAGATTCGACCGTTCAAATCGGAGTCGTCGGAGCTTATAACACAGTTAAGTAAATAACACAGCGGAAGAAAAAGAATAATACATTGATATACAATATCTGATACAATATCTGAAACAACAGAGTGATATAATGAATATCAATATACATCAGAGATATGATACAAGAAATAGCAGCGGAAAAGAAAATAGATAACATCAGCAGCGGAATAAATAACTCTTAAATAGTCTTCAAGAGAGAACTCCAGCAGTAGCTCGTACTCCCAATAACGATGCACAAAGATAAGCAAGTGTAGTCCATATCCAAAGACTGAACTAGCTCCAGAAAATCTACTAATCCTGACTATCTGAAAAACCCAACTCTAGACTGCTCGTGTAGAAAAATTTTGAGCACCCAGAGTTTAGGAAAGAAACAATAAACTCCGGATCAGTCATGGGACTGGTGTTAGCAACAAAAACAGTTTATCTTTAAAACAAATAGCAGAGAATTTTAAAGTTAATTCGCAATGCTTTTGGAAAATGAAACTACCATAAGGCCTCCCGCCACACACACAATGCAAACGCAGAATTGGAGGAGATTTCTCCTTATGATAGTCAAAGATGCTTGATACGCAAACAAAACATTTTTGATATTATTATTAGTTCATAGTGTAGAAAACATTTCGAAAGTAGAATATAAATCTTAACCAGCATAGACATTTCGCACTTATGCCTACTATAGCTACCATGTTCAATAGCAGGTTACCGTCACATTCCATGTCAGGTAATACAACTAAAACCGTACAGGGCTCGTATTGTTTTGTTTGGATTTCCAACAAATGGTCAAGCTAAGGAACTTCCTATGCCACGAAGGAACGCCTCTGGCTGGACGCTCCGAGAAACAACCTGCTCTTTGCCAAACAAGGCCGGCTACCCCCCTGCCCGGGGAATATACAAAACCTCAGATATGCCACCCCCGGTCCTTTGGGACCTTTAAACGAGGATCCTCTACACCAACAACCACAAAGAAATATATTTGCAGTAACCACATAGGTTAAATATCAGGGCTCCATACCTGACACAACCTTTTTCCAGAAGGAATGGTCATACCCTAGGGAAGCTACCCGTTTTACCTTGCCGCACAATTCCTGTTTCGACCATTATCGGTTTGTGAGGTTCGACGGAGTCTCGTCCAAAAAGCTACGCTTTGGCACAAAGCCATGCTTTGGGTCAACAGATGATCAAAGTAATGATCACAAAGATAAATGATCAAACAAATGATCATATCACAAATGATCAAACAATGATCATCACACAGCAACACTCAGCATGTCACATTACCAAATTGGGAATATATCGCTGATAACCTTCAACTACATAACCTCTGAGCTCGTACGTCTCAGAGAAGGGTGTTAAGCTAAGAGAATAAATTCTCCGCCACCAAACAGAAATGTATTTGAAAGAAATCGGCTTTATATCTCAAAGTGTAATGTCAGACATGTAACCATACAAGTCTGTTCTGGGTTTGAACAGAACCGAAGGCACTTCTAAAGAAGCCCTTGCAAATCCGGATAATTTTCTAATCACGTTCGGACTTCCCATCACAAAAAGAGTGATATAAATCTCTATACCGGTGCAACTCGGTGCAGAGACATTCGACAGGTTGTCCTTTCATTTTCGAAAATATCTGGTCTTCACCACCGGTCTTCAAATGCTATCCATATACGACGTATCACTATTCGGAATGGGTTATATGACACAAAGGTCTTTTCCTGGCTAACTCGAATAGTGAGCGTAATATTTAAAAATATATGGATATTGGGATTTCAATTAAGTCACAACTTATTACCCAAACTTCTCTTTTCAAATGGTTTAACAAATTACCATTTTCAAATCTTTAAACAAAAAGATTCATTTTAACAACCTACAACGGTTTAAACAATTTCCACATTTTTATCTTTTAAACAAAAGATTCATTCACAGATTTTCCAAATCAATTTCCATTTCAGTTTAACTCGTTAAATCTTTAAATCAAAGATTTAACTTATAGCTTTCAAAACAATTTCATTTCGAATGGTTTACATAAATCATCATTTTAAATCTGTTAAAAATAAATAGATTCAATTCATAGCTTTCAAAAAAATTCATTCATAACTTGGAAAACCATTTTTCAATCCAATCTTGAAATTCCTTTAATTAAACTGGAATTTTATTTCTTATTTGAAAGCTTTTATTCCTTTAAAACAAACAGTTTTCATTTTGGAAATCTGATTCATTAATACAAGTTAAAGTCTTTGGGTTAAATCTAAATTCTCAAAATTTTACTTTTAAATGGTTTAGATTCATACAAACACATTTATATCATCTTTAATCCCTAGTTTCAAATCATAGGATTCAATTTCAAACTTGAATTTAAATTTAAATCAAATTATTTAAATTTTCAAAACTCGATTAAGTTATTCAAAATAACTTTTATCTTTGAAATTCCATTTCAAAAGCTTTTCACTTTACACCCAAATTTCCAATTTCAAAATTAATTGAAATTAAAATTTCAATTTCAAAAACATCAAATTTAAATTATCTGTGACTTAACCGATTTCCATGTGAAATCCATATTTGGGTATGTAAAAGTGTAGTCCAGGGGTTTCACACAGTTGTGCAATATCATTCAATCATCATAGATCAGAATACAGAAATATAGTTGATAAGCGGTATTAACTATCACGCTTATCCGTTCATTCACATATCACAGATATATATCACAGATAAGTAAATTACAGATCACAACATAAATCAGGGTGTATCACAAAGCATCATATATCAAGGATATCAAACAATCAAATCATCCAATAGAATCCAAATATCCATAAGTAAGATCAATTAAATTGTCTGATTTATTCAAATCAGATTAATTTCTCATGAATTTCTAATCCTGGTTAATTACAAATCATTTGATTAACTATTCTTTAATCATTTATTAATTAACCATTAATAATAAATTAATTAACCTTTAATTATAATTCATCAACCTTAAATTATTAAATAATAATCTTTAATTATTTAATTCACTATTTAATTAATTGTCCTCAATTAATAAATTAACCTTTAATTAATTAATTACCCTTTTATTTATTTGTCCTTGATTAATTACATAAATTAATCCTTTAATTATTTAATTAATCAATTTACTTAATCAATTTAATCATTTATTTAATTTCTTTTAATTAAGAAATTATCTTTAATTAATTAATTACCTTAAATTACTTATATTAATTATCCTTAACCCTTCATAGTAATTAAACATTAATTACTTTTAATTAATATTCATAAATCTCTAATCAATAGTTAATCAATCAAAATCATTAGTTAATTAAATTAATTTAACTATTCTTAATTAATTCATTTAGTAATTATCCTTTTGACTACTTTAATTAACTGACTAACCTCTAATAAATTATTCTCAAATTAATTACCTTAAATTAATTAATCACATTAATTTACTAATCACATTCATTAATTAATCACATAAATTAATTAATCAACCTTAATCAAATTCAAAGTATATTTTAAAATAACGGTTATATATATTAAACCACTTTAAACTTAATTACTTTAAATACTTTAAACTTTTATTTCATTTCAAATTTGAATTCAAAAATAAACTTGAATTCTAACTACAACTGGATTTAAACTTGAATTTATACTTAGCTTTTAATTTAGCTTAGTTTAACTTTGTTAAAATTTTTAGTTAAGCTTCAGAAGATTGAACAGGTTTTGGAACATGTAACAAAGCATCTACTCGAGCCTCCCCACCTTGCATCGAGTCTCAACCCAAAAACTTCGAGCAAAACATAATTTAACCCGAGTAAAACTCGAGTTCAAAAACCCCACAACACCCCAACCTTCACCAGTCACGAATCACTGTACCGTGCATATGCACGGTGGCTCCGGCCACAACTGTTCATCAACGATGAACGCAACACATCAGGGGATAACTCAACAACCCTCCTCGACCATCAACTCATGATCGATCCCCAGAAATCACCATCAAGCACCCAAATCCAAACCTGGAACAACTGAAGCCCACCAACCCAAAACCTGTCAACGTACCGTGCTCGCAGCTCCGACCATCTAAAGGGCGGCAACTCTGGTCTTGACACCAACTACAACCCAACTACCAATTCCCAAAAACTCGAAACGCTCGATCAACTCAAATGGCCGCGGCGATCAAATTTCCAAGCTTCATTAAAACTAGGGTTCTAAGAAGAATCCTACTGCTGCAACTTCCACGATGAAATGCACCGCACTCCAATATTTTTCCTAGCATCTATGATCACTCCTCCATCACCCAGAAGAGCCTTGACCTCTCCAGTTACACAGATCATCAGAAAAACCCAAACTTCCCCTTCCCGTTCAAACCCAAACTACTCCTTCAATACCTCACTTAAAATTTCGATTTTAGTTTCAAGAGTTTTAGTTAAAGCAACCGATTCACATTCCTGAATTCGTGAATCATGATAGTTAAAATTTGACTTATTTCGAGATTTCTCTGTTATTTTTCATTTCCAGAGACAATACCATTAGTTTTAACTTAAACAATTTTCTAAACTTTAACTATTAACAAATCAAATAGATTTTGTTTGAATCTTATATCCTAACTTAGATTAGATAATGAGATAATGATTTTTGAATAAATCTTGAGCTAAAAAAAAGAAAAAGAAAAGAAAAGACTGGTAACAGAGAGGTTACAGGAGATAAACATATACACCTTTTCACACATCTATACATATGCAGAAAATTCATCAAACATTTATATATTCACACCAAAACACATATATTCTAGAACTCATCATACAACCAAAATCAATTTAAAGCTTTTAAAATGTGATGTTACTCACCGTTTAGAAGAGTAAAGAACAGGGCTTCCTTTTTGTTGAATCAGGCTGTGAATTCTTGTTTGAGTTGAAGCTTCTTTTTATATAATACTAGGCAGAGACTTATAAATTTTTTTTCTTTCTTTAGCTTTGAAATGGAACGAAGCAAAATTATGAAGATGATATAAAAAGAAATGTTGTACAGGCTGATATAAAGGAGATGTGTACAAGTTATGTTACTTTGTTTTAACAATAGGTATAGCTGAGGTTACTTTCATTAAATGCTTTGATATGCTAGAGGTATGTTGCATTAATTACTCAAGTTCTTGTTTATTATCTCGGCTGTACAAACATGATGATACTTGGCGGCTTCATAAATTCACATTGTATAATTGAATATCTTTGTTTTGTTAATATTACTTTATAATAAAATTAAATTTCTAATTTAATATGTTGTTAAATTTTTAGCAAATGTTCTACTTTGTATTTTATTGTCTTATATTTATTTTATAAATTCAAACCATTATAATATTTATTATTATCATTAATTATTATTAAACCATTTTATCAATTTCAAATTTAAATTCAATCAAATGTATATACATATATATTATTTATAATTTCAAATTTACTCATATATGCTCAAATACATATATATTCACATATATACAATATTTACAATATTTTTAAATGTAAATGATTTATACCAATTTTATTTGGATTCGGGGAAACTCGCATCACTCTATCGATTTATTTTCCCAGTTTTTATTCAAAAATTAATTTAAATTATCAATTTAAATATATTTAAAATTCGGGGTCGTTACAGTCTTCCCCCCTTAAAAGAATTTCGTCCTCGAAATTCACAGGCACGAAAACAACACAGAGATAGACAGATTCGATCTCCTATAATTCCTCAAACTTAAGATATGAATTCCAAACTCAAGTCAGAATATCTCAGAATACATACCAATTTGTCCCTCTTCGGACTTTGGTATTCACAAGAAATTACAATAGAATTTCAAAATTGGGTTTCAAACGATATCGTTTTATTGATTTAATTCAATTTTAGCTTCATATTCTATTAATCAATTTAACTCAAATTAAATTTCCAATTTATTTAAAATTTTAATTCCAAATTTTCAATTCATATTCATTAAAGTTTAAATCAAAAACTGATAAGAAACCGATGAAGATACGAAGTAAAAATTTCCTACAACGGTTCGTAGGGCCACCATTACACCGAAACTTCTTTCTAGAGCTGCCACGAAGAAATGAAAAGAATTTGGAAACGAATCAAAGAAAATTGATAGAGAAAATTATTTCCACTATTGTAGGGTATTGATCATTTATAGTCGTATTTCCCTGTCCACTATCTCGTCTTCTTCTTGCACTCATACTCACTATCAGTGGATAGTAAGAGAATTTACTGAGACGTTCAGGCGGATATCTTAAGGATACACTCATTCTAGAGTTTACTTCACTCTATCTCTAATGAGCTACTTAACGTGTTATACTCCTGAGCTAAAGGTTTACCTTAGCTCTGATACAAAATGTAACGTCCTCGAATTTTCGCATTCGAAAATCGACATCCATACTTTACATCGTACTCGAATGTCATAGATTCGACCGTTCAAATCCGAGTAGCCGGAGCTTATAACACAGTTAAGTAAATAACACAGCGGAAGAAAAAGAATAATACATTGATATACAATATCTGATACAACAGAGTGATACAATGAATATCAATATACATCAGAGATATGATACAAGAAATAGCAGCGAAAAAGAAAATAGATAACATCAGCAGCGGAATAAATAACTCTTAAATAGTCTTCAAGAGAGAACTCCAGCAGTAGCTCGTACTCCCAATAACGATGCACAAAGATAAGCAGGTGTAGTCCATATCCAAAGACTGAACTAGCTCCAGAAAATCTACTAATCCTGACTATTTGAAAAACCCAACTCTGGACTGCTCGTGTAGAAAATTTTTGAGCAACCAGAGTTTAGGAAAGAAACAATAAACTCCGGATCAGTCATGGGACTAGTGTGAGCAACAAAAGAAGTTTATCTTTAAAACAAATAGCAGAGAATTTTAAAGTCAATTCGCAATGCTTTTGGAAAATGAAACTACCATAAGGCCTCCCGCCACACACACAATGCAAACGCAGAATTGGAGGAGATTTCTCCTTATGATAGTCAAAGATGCTTGATACGCAAACAAAACATTTTTGATATTATTATTAGTTCATAGTGTAGAAAAAATTTCGAAAGTAGAATATAAATCTTAGCCAGCATAGACATTTCACACTTATGCCTACTATAGCTACCATGTTCAATAGCAGGTTACCGCCACATTCCATGGCAGGTAATACAACTAAAACCGTACAGGGCTCATATTGTTTTGTTTGGATTTCCAACAAATGGTCTGGCTAAGGAACTTCCTATGCCACGAAGGAACGCCTCTGGCTAGACGCTCCGAGAGACAACCTGCTCTTTGCCAAACAAGGCCGGCTACAACCCCTTCTCGGGGAATATACAAAACCTCAGATATGCCACCCCCGGTCCTTTGGGACCTTTAAACGAGGATCCTCTACACCAACAACCACAAAGAAATATATTTGCAGTAACCACATAGGTTAAATATCAGGGCTCCATACCTGACACAACCTTTTTCCAGAAGGAATGGTCATACCCTAGGGAAGCTACCCCTGAAACCTTGCCGCACAATTCCTGTTTCGACCATTACCGGTTTGTGAGGTTCGACGAAGTCTCATCCACAAAGCTACGCTTTGGCACAAAGCCATGCTTTGGGTCAACAGATGATCAAAGTAATGATCACAAAGATAAATGATCAAACATATGATCATATCACAAATGATCAAACAATGATCATCATACAGCAACACTCAGCATGTCACATTACCAAATTGGGAATATATCGCTGATAACCTTCAACTACATAACCTCTGAGCTCGTACGTCTCAGAGAAGGGTGTTAAGCTAAGAGAATAAATTCTCCGCCACCAAACAGAAATGTATTTGAAAGAAATCGGCTTTATATCTCAAAGTGTAATGTCATACATGTAACCATACAAGTCTGTTCCGGGTTTGAACAGAACCGAAAGCACTACTAAAGAAGCCCTTGCAAATCCGGATAATTTTCTAATCACGTTCGGACTTCCCATCACAAAAAGAGTGATATAAATCTCTATACCAGAGCAACTCGGTGCAGAGACATTCGACAGGTTGTCCTTTCATTTTCGAAAATATCTGGTCTTCACCACCGGTCTTCAAATGCTATCCATATACGACGTATCACTATTCGGAATGGGTTATATGACACAAAGATCTTTTCCCGGCTAACCCGAATAGTGAGCGTAATATTTAAAAACATATGGATATTGGGATTTCAATTTAAGTCACAACTTATTACCCAAACTTCTCTTTTCAAATGGTTTAACAAATTACCATTTTCAAATCTTTAAACAAAAAGATTCATTTTAACAACCTACAACGGTTTAAACAATTTCCACATTTTTATCTTTTAAACAAAAGATTCATTCACAGATTTTCCAAATCAATTTCCATTTCAATTTAACTCGTTAAATCTTTAAATCAAAGATTTAACTTATAGCTTTCAAAACAATTTCATTTCGAATGGTTTACATAAATCATCATTTTAAATCTGTTAAAAATAAACAGATTCAATTCATAGCTTTCAAAAAAATTCATTCATAACTTGGAAAACCATTTTTCAATCCAATCTTGAAATTCCTTTAATTAAACTGGAATTTTATTTCTTATCTGAAAGCTTTTATTCCTTTAAAACAAACAGTTTTCATTTTGGAAATCTGATTCATTAATACAAGTTAAAGTCTTTGGGTTAAGTCCAAATTCTCAAAATTTTACTTTTAAATGGTTTAGATTCATACAAACACATTTATATCATCTTTAATCCCTAGTTTCAAATCATAGGATTCAATTTCAAACTTGAATTTAAATTTAAATCAAATTATTTAAATTTTCAAAACTCGATTAAGTTATTCAAAATAACTTTTATCTTTGAAATTCCATTTCAAAAGCTTTTCACTTTAAACCCAAATTTCCAATTTCAAAATCAATTGAAATTAAAATTTCAATTTCAAAAACATCAAATTTAAATTATCTGTGACTTAACCGATTTCCATATGAAATCCATATTTGTGTGTGTAAAAGTGTAGTCCAGGGGTTTCACACAGTAGTGCAATATCATTCAATCATCACAGATCAGAATACAGAAATATAGTTGATAAGCGGTATTAACTATCACGCTTATCCATTCATTCACAGATCACAGATATATATCACAGATAAGTAAATTACAGATCACAACATAAATCAGGGTGTATCACAAAGCATCATATATCAGGGATATCAAATCATCCAATATAATCCAAATATCCATAAATAAGATCAATTAAATTGTCTGTTTTATTCAAATCAGATTAATTTATTATGAATTTCTAATCCTGGTTAATTACAAATCATTTGAACTATTCTTTAATCATTTATTAATTAACCATTAATAATAAATTAATTAACCTTTAATTATAATTCATCAACCTTAAATTATTAAATAATAATCTTTAATTATTTAATTCACTATTTAATTAATTGTCCTCAATTAATAAATTAACCTTTAATTAATTAATTACCCTTTTATTTATTTGTCCTTGATTAATTACATAAATTAATCCTTTAATTATTTAATAAATCAATTTACTTAATCAATTTAATCATTTATTTAATTTCTTTTAATTAAGAAATTATCTTTAATTAATTAATTACCTTAAATTACTTATATTAATTATCCTTAACCCTTCACAGTAATTAAAAATTAATTACTTTTAATTAATATTCATAAATCTCTAATCAGTAGTTAATTAATCAAAATCATTAGTTAATTAAATTAATTTAACTATTCTTAATTAATTCATTTAGTAATTATCCTTTTGACTACTTTAATTAACTGACTAACCTCTAATAAATTACTCTCAAATTAATTACCTTAAATTAATTAATCACATTAATTTACTAATCACATTCATTAATTAATCACATAAATTAATTAATCAACCTTAATCAAATTCAAAGTATATTTTAAAATAACGGTTATATATATTAAACCACTTTAAACTTAATTACTTTAAATACTTTAAACTTTTATTTCATTTCAAATTTGAATTCAAAAATAAACTTGAATTCTAACTACAACTGGATTTAAACTTGAATTTATACTTAACTTTTAATTTAACTTAGTTTAACTTTGTTAAAATTTAAAGTTAAGCTTCAGAAGATTGAACAGGTTTTGGAACATGTAACAAAGCATCTACTCGAGCCTCCCCACCTTGCATCGAGTCTCAACCCAAAAACTTCGAGCAAAACATAATTTAACCCGAGTAAAACTCGAGTTCAAAAACCCCACAACACCCCAACCTTCACCAGTCACGAATCACTGTACCGTGCATATGCACGGTGGCTCCGGCCATAACTGTTTGTCCACGATGAACGCAACACATCAGGGGACAACTCAACAACCCTCCTCGACCATCAACTCATGACCGATCCCCAGAAATCACCATCAAGCACCCAAATCCAAACCTGGAACAACTGAACCCCACCAACCCAAAACCTATCAACGTATCGTGCTCGCAGCTCCGACCATCTGAAGGGCGGCAACTCTTGTCTCGACTTCAACTACAACCCAACTACCAATTCCCAAAAACTCGAAATGCTCGGTCAACTCAAACGGCCGCGGCGATCAAATTTCCAAGCTTCGTTAAAACTAGGGTTCTAAGAAGAATCCTACTGCTGCAACTTCCACGATGAAATGCACCGCACTCCAATATTTTTCCTAGCATCTATGATCACTCCTCCATCACCCAGAAGAGCCTCAACCTCTCTAGTTACACAGATCGGCAGAAAAAACCCAAACTTCCCCTTCCCGGTCAAACCCAAACTGCTCCTTCAATACCTTACTTAAAATTTCGATTTTAGTTTCAAAAATCGAGTTTTAGTTAAAGCAATCGATTCACATTCCTGAATTCGTGAATCATGATAGTTAAAATTTGACTTATTTCGAGATTGCTCTGTTATTTTTCATTTCCAAAGACAATACCATTAGTTTTAACTTAAACAATTTTCTAAACTTTAACTATTAACAAATCAAACAGATTTTGTTTGAATCTTATATCCTAACTTAGATTAGATAATGAGATAATGATTTTTGAATAAATCTTGAGCTAAAGAAAAAAGAAAAAGAAAGGAAAAGACTGGTAACAGAGAGGTTACAGGAGATAAACATATACACCTTTTCACACATCTATACATATGCAGAAAATTCATCAAACATTTATATATTCACACCAAAACACATATTCTAGAACTCATCATACAACCAAAATCAATTTAAAGCTTTTAAAATGTGATGTTACTCACCGTTTAGAAGAGTAAAGAACAGGGCTTCCTTTTATTGAATCAGGCTGTGAATTCTTGTTTGAGTTGAAGCTTCTGTTTATATGATACTAGGCAGAGACTTATAATTTTTTTTTTCTTTCTTTAGCTTTGAAATGGAACGAAGCAAAATTATGAAGATGATATAAAAAGAAATGTTGTACAGGCTGATATAAAGGAGATGTGTACAGGTTATGTTACTTTGTTTTAACAATAGGTGTAACAACCCGCATATTTGTCGATTTTATATTTAAATATTTCATCATTCGTCGGATGTTTGTCCGAAAAGCTACCTTTTGCAAACAGTCGAATTAGGACTCGAGACCACTTCCATTGAGTTCAAAATGTCGTTTGCGATCTTTTTGAGTGTAAGCTTCGATATGTTTGGAGTTAGTAGAATTTTACTACTTTTTCACTTTGGGTTTGGGTTTAGGTTCAGCCCACTAGTCATCCTTATACCCCAAACTGAACCGTTCCTCCCCATTCACTCTCACTTCCTCCTCTTTTCAGTTCATAGGCAAAAATGGTGGGAGAGATGGGAAATTAAAACTCCAAGCCCTAGTTCCTCTTTCAATCTCAAATTCTTGCTCCAAAATCAAAGTTAACCCATAGGTATGCATCTCCATCTTCTTCTCCAACTCTTTCTTCTTCCAATTTCAGAAATTCCTAAACCTAACTTTGGGAATGTTCTTATTTTAAGCTTTGAATTCAAGGTTGTTGAGTTGGAATTGAAGTGTAATTGCTCTTGCCATTGCTCCAAAGCTTCTTCTTCATTTGTTTGGGTTCAAAAGTGAGATTTTTATCTCACATCTATGTTTATAATTATCTTTGATTGTTAGGTATGAATTCCTAACACTTCTTCTTGTGCATTTGCTCTTGATTTGGATTGGTTTTGTGAATATTCCGATTTTTGGGTTTCTAAGTCAAATTTATGTGAAAATCCTTTTATGGATGTTTGACCATGCTTTTGGTAATGCACCGAGGGGCATATAGGGCCAGGTTGTCGATTGGCATAAACCCTTAGAGCCAATGTTCGTCCGGTTGCATTTTGGAAGAGTTTTCACTTCATTTTGTATAGGCTGAAAAACAGCCCAGGCATGATTCAGTCGACTGAATTCTCAGTTCAGTCGACTGAACCTGGAACCCAAAAGTTTCCAGGCATGATTCAGTCGACTGAAAACTCTGTTCAGTCGACTGAACCTGGAAACAGAAAGGTTCCTGAACCTGGAAAATTTCCAGGTACAGGGTCAGTCGACTGAAAACTCTGTTCAGTCGACTGAACCTGCTGTTTCAGTCCAGTTTGCCTTTTTGGATTGAATTTCCAATTTGAATCGATTCGTGATGATCCTATTTGTTGTTATCATTTATTATGACTTTGATGATTCCTTTTTCAGGATTTTTGAATATCCATTTCGATGAATTCTTTATCGGTTTAATTGGATTTGATTCACGTCTTCGAATGTGAATTTTTATGATTGATTGTTTTTACAATCACTTCTATGATTTGTCACTTTAAAATATAAAGGTTTTCTATACTAGTAGTAAATATCAAAACCCTTTCATTAAAACGATTTCAACTCTATTTTCAATATCAAAGCTCGTTTCTTAAAACCGTTTTCCAATCTATTAGTATATACAAACCTTTACCTCATTCGTATGAGAAAATCTAATTAAACGGCTTGGCAAAACAAGTGGTATGAAACGCTTGTGTTTACTTCGTCGGTTAATTTATGGACTTGTTCGATTGAACCCTTTTGGTGACAATTTCCTAGTGGAGATCTACAGTTTGTTCGTAAATATTTAAGTTAAGCTAGTGGTTATGGGACATGAAGCTAAACTCATATATTTACTAGCTTAGTGTAATTGACACTTCCTAATGATCATGACGATCATTTTTGTAATTTAGACTAGCGATTGAGCGATGTCTCTTTGTTTGCGAGGTTAGACTAGACACCATTTGTGTGATTTCGATTCACACATATCTCTTTATCTTCAAGGTTAGTCTATACCTCATTGGTGTGATTTCGATTCACACATATTGAAACTCTTGTGACAATTTTCTAGTGCAGATCTACAATCTGTTCGTAAATATTTGAGTTAAGCAAGTGGTTGTGGGACATGAAGCTAAACTCTTATATTTACTAGCTTAGTGTAATCGACACTTCTTGATGATCGATGATGATCATTTTATGGTTTAGACTAGCAATGCGCGATGTCTCTTTGTCCACATGGAGGATTGTTCCTCGTTTTAATGAGCTTCGGCTCATCAGGAGGAGCTTCGGCTCAAAGTCCGCAATGGGTGACTATACCCTGTCAGGAGGAGCTTCGGCTCATCAGGAGGAGCTTCGGCTCATCAGGAGGAGCTTCGGCTCATCAGGAGGAGCTTCGGCTCATCAGGAGGAGCTTCGGCTCAAAGTCCACAATGGGGGACTATACCCTGTCAGGAGGAGCTCCGGCTCATTTTTATAGGATTGGCCATCCTCTTTCTTGTGCTTTCTGGATTTCTTGTTGATGATATCTAGAATTTGTGTGTCATTAACTTTTGTGATTTCTGGATATTGATTTCTGGAATTTATGTTTCACCAGCATTTACGATGGGCATTGATATGTATGTCTTTATTTGTGGCTTGGTGAATTAAATAAAGAATATGATATTCTTTTTGATGCTATGAGATTCTTGAGATTTTGTATGAATTTCGTGATTTTCTAATGTATACTTTTCATAGTATGACATCCTTTTGTTATCATATGTTTCATTATCATATCTCATATTCTATCTCATTTTATCTGATAATTATAGCTAGACTGATCCGTTTATTATTTTCTTCTTAAATAATACTCGGGTCAGACTGAGATTTTACAGGTGCTTCCTCTTGACTTCCTATCTGGAACCGTCATCTGACTTTTGGCTAACTACTCTAGTTTAGTAGTTTTTGTTGTATACATTTGAGATTAGACTCCTTGATGTATACATATTCTTTTGGCTAGCACTTGTATCTATTCTTTCGTGTTATTGTGGATCTTAATTGACCACTACTCTGATATACACTTTTAGGTGTAATATTCATATCTTATTCCGCCTTTGTGATATGAATTGTCTATGACTGATTTGTGTTATGTTTATTTCTATATTTGTTTCTGAAGATTATATATATAGCCACTATGTGATAGCTTTGAGTTTGTATCGGTATGTCGGATTTCCTCCTCATATGAAATACATGCTATACTATCTGACATATCAGTGCTCGCACAAAGAAATTACATGGATGGTCGCTCCTCAACAGCCTTATTCTCCGCGCTAGTTGACGACACTACCTCGTAGTGTTCTTGGCTAGCGTGGGTATAGAGGTGGGGCGTCACAATAGGTATGGCTGAGGTTATTTTCATTAAATGCTTTGATATGCTAGAGGTATGTTGCATTAATTACTCAAGTTCTTGTTTCTTATCTCGGCTGTACAAACATGATGATACTTGGCGGCTTCATAAATTCACATTGTATAATTGAATATCTTTGTTTTGTTAATATTACTTTATAATAAAATTAAATTTCTAATTTAATATGTTGTTAAATTTTTAGCAAATGTTCTACTTTGTATTTTATTGTCTTATATTTATTTTATAAATTCAAACCATTATTTCTAATATTTATTATTATCATTAATTATTATTAAACCATTTTATCAATTTCAAATTTAAATTCAAATCAAATGTATATACATATATATTATTTATAATTTCAAATTTACTCATATATGCTCAAATACATATATATATTCACATATATACTATATTTACAATATTTTTAAATGTAAATGATTTATACCAATTTTATTTGGATTCAGGGAAACTCGCATCACTCTATCGATTTATTTTCCCAGTTTTTATTCAAAAATTAATTTAAATTATCAATTTAAATATATTTAAAATTCGGGGTCGTTACAGTCTTCCCTCTACTTTTTGAAAGCCGTCTCTTTATTTTTCAGCTCCTTCTTAGCCATGTCGAGCTGGTCTGATAAGTTGATTCTTATTCTTTTATCGTCTTCAGCTTCTTTCTCAACTGCCTCGAGTAGGAGGCGGTTCGTTCTGTTGATTTTAAAGAGATGCTTGACTAGTTTCCTCCAAGTCTTGTAGCATTCCATCATGGCTTTGTAGACGATCAGTCCCTTAGCTATGTCTTCCTTTAGGATGTCTTTAAGGTTATAATTGAAGTGGAGCCCAATCAAGTCCATATTTAGACTTTGAAGCTGCACAGTTGATGGAGAAGTAAGTAAAGGCACTATTGGAGGAATGGCCATAGTGGTAATAAGGATTTCTTTCCCAGGCTTATGAAGGTAAGAGGTAGAAGATGTTGTAGAAACTAAACTGAAAATCATTGACCTTTGAGAAGTTGGGTTTGGAAGAATGCTATAAGTTGTCTTTCCTCTGGTACTAGGGACAAGAGCAGTAGAAGACGATGAGATGGAGCTCACGATAGGATCCTAAGGGATAAGAGGTGGCGATGTAGTTTTCCTAGCTGAGGAGAGGATTCTATAAGGGTGGTGATCTTTTAAATAACGAGATGTGGATGGTCTCTTGGAGTGATAGGAGCCAGAGCCTCTCGATGATTGTAGGTGCTATCTAACATCTCTACCACGATTTTCGCAGGCCATATCTCTGTTGGACCCCTTTTCTTCTCTCATTTCCCTCTATTTTCTTTCTTTTCTAGTCCTTCCCCCATCCCTCTTCCTTTAGGACTCGCTAGTGGAGTGGTGGCGGTGTTGGGAGTTAGATTGATGTATAGAGATGTTATGGCCACTTTTCTTACCCAGGTCTCTAGATAAGATATGTTTATCCATAGCACCTAAAATAAAGAAAATAATAGGATTATCACTTGGAATTTGAAAGTGAAATGTGCGGACTGTAGGTGCTTGTAATCTTAGGTGTGGTAGTGGTGTGTCGTATTAATTCTACGAACCACGCTCGGTCAGTGAGGCCAAAGAGGCAGCTACACCCATAGTGGGTATAACATCTCGCCTCTATACCCATATTACCCAAGAGTATTACTGTGTAATACTATTAAGTAACATGGAGAATGAGGTGATGTGGGTGTTTCCAGGATAGAACATTCCAAATAACATCATCACATATAAATAGATCACATCGTACACTAACGGACGCCAATAATGTATATTACACATTTTAATATTTCATACAATATCTGAATTTATTTTATACATTTCAAGCCAATATAACTATATCAATTTCTAGTACAAAATAATACATAAAATCGTTGACTTTGTCCATCCATCACCTCGTACCCAAAATTATATCAGCTAAACCTGCAATAAATCCTCGGTCTGACCCGAGGATTGTCGATAAAAACAAACCCAGAGTCAGGCTAATTCTAGTTGTGAGTTCAAAGATACTGTAAAATTTTATAATCAGTGGTAATTAAATATGAATATTCAAACTTCATTTGTTTAATAACATTTCAAAACTCGTCGTTTACTAAACAATTTTAACTCACAAAATCTTCAAAATTATTCCATTTATATATTTTCCCAAAATCATCCATCTTTCAAATTTTAACACAAGAGTATTAAAGTAAATCAAAACCCATTTTAGAAATTAAATAGACTTTATCATGGGTAGAGAGTAAGATCTTTCAGAATGGAAACTAATTAATGTCATTGAACTTTTGTAAATAATTTGCAGCAATAAAACATAATTTCCACCTCTGTAAATCAAATGTTTAGGGCAACAAATCATAGTTTTTTAAATAAGTTTTTTATCGACGGCTAGAAATTGAGTTGGAAACAACAAAACATAATTTTGAAATTTTTAGATTTTTTTACAATTTAATATGAATTAAAAACCAACATGCGTTTTCTGCCAAAAGTGCATAGGAAAATCTTTCGGAAATCACAATATTTAACACATTAAAACTAAATGAAAGTTAATTAAATTTGGAAGAAAGGTGCTAGAATAAGTCGGGAACAACATATCAAAATTTGGGAATTTTTACACTTCGTATGAATTAAATACAAATTTTACAGTGAAGAGGGTTTAAATTCATAGAATTCATCAAAACACAACCATATCAACAAATATCATCACCACTTATTTTTGCAACCATATAAACAAAATATATTCATAATGAACAAAGATAAGATTCTATGGAACGCACCTGAAAAATTTGAAGTCAAAATAATTTGATTTGATACCCAAAATCACTCTTTGAACAAACATCTTTTCCATTGTTCATAGAACAGAAAATAAACTCAAATCTAACAATTCCTTGGTCATCCAAACTTGATCAAAATTGAACTTTGACAACTTGTAGTGGTGTAAATATGTGTTGAGAAGCCTTATTTAAAGTTTCATAAATGTTTGATATTTATTTGATTTTTAATGAATTTCGGAAGAGAGGCCATTTTAGGGTTTCATCCTGAACACAAAAATAGAGAAGAAGAAGGGTTTGTAGATAATAAGTGATGAAGCAAACTACTAGAATACTCTTGATAATTAAATAGTATGCATAAATGGTCCTGGGCCAAGTATTTGTGTTACGCATTTCGTTTCAATTTATTTCTTGTTTGATCTTAATCACTTTACTAATTATGTTTTCTTCACTTTTACCACTTTCAAATTTTATTATACTTCATTGATTGATTTTACCACCTGCTTACTTCTTTCTAACATCATAAAACATAATTTTAGAAGTTGTTTCATCATATTTCTTATTAATTAATCTCTATTATCAATAATTATAAAGTAAATTTAAAATTTATAGCTTCTCAAAATATCGAGTTGTTACACACTACCCTACTTAAGAAAATTGCGTCCCCACAATTTCTTCTTAGGGAAAATTTATAACATTTACATAAACACTTGTACTTTTCAAATATGTATATACATACCTTCAAACCATATGTTTAAAACATTAAGGTATTTTTCAAACATAGCTTTCCAAAATAAATATAATTGCAGTGGATTTCCTTTTCTAAATCACTTCACAAAAGATTTTCAAAATCAAGGTTTACAATTGTGTGGTTCTTTTCAAACACATCATGATATATATATATATATATATATTCCTAAAATACATTTTAGATGGTGGATGTTTCTAAAAAATTGAAATTCACAATATTATCAAAGCTTTTGCCAAATCATAGTCCACATAAAATCTCACTTTCAAATCATACATATCACATTTCAAAAAAATTGCAAACTTATTTTCACTAAATATTTCTGAAATACACCTTACCAAAATCATTTTTCAAAATATTTCCCCATCACATTCAAATTTGTCATTTCAAATCATTTTAACTTATTTTCCAAAATTTTCAAATCATCTTCCAAAACTAGGAAAAAAAACTAGCAATGGATAACTACAAACTATCGCTACTCGCCAGTCACGTTTGGATTATGACCTTATCACTACCATCCTGGATAGCTCCAACCAAAGGCACTCCAACACCGTAAAAATCATCACAACAATGGCTAGCGCAATCACATCGTAGTTTCCAATGATAGCAATTATCTCACATTCCTTTCTAAAAAATTCTCACAAACATACTTTCCAATGGAAATATTTTACTAAATATCCATATCAATTTTTTATCTAAATCAAAAGTATTCAAAAATACTAGAAAATGACTTTACTTCCAAAATATTTCGAAAACTATATATTAAAAAAATTAATAAATTTCCAAATCCTTTTTGAAAATATTTCATAGCACTTCTAAATATACCACCATCATTTCATAATTTTTAAAAACTTTGAAACCAACTTTTCAAAATTTTCACCAACTTTTGTAAATCATATAAAATTTGTTTATCCACCATTTTATTTTCTAAAACATTCCACCGCATTTAAAAATTATTTCCACTTTCCAAACTTTTGACAAAGCATTTTGTACATGTTTCCAAAGCCATCTAAAATCACTTTTTATCAAATTTTCTTAAATCACTTGTAAAGTATCAATTTTCAAAACTTCCCAGATTTCCAACTCATAAAACTTACTATAATAAGCAAGAACTTCATTTAATAAATAATACAAATTACTTGAAATCTCGCGTATTTTTAGAGATTCAAAAACATTGATATGAGAAACTACATATTAGAGTTGTATTAAAAACTGGGTAACTTTCCTAAGTCTTCATCCTCTAAGGTCAAATATGTGCTTCTGAATTTTTACATTGTTCTGAACCTTTCTCTGATACAAAAATGTAACACCCTACCTCTATACCTATATTACCCAGGAGTATTACTGTGTAACACTATCAAGTAACATGGAGATGAGGCGATGTGGGTGTTTCCAGGATAGAACAATGCAAAAATAACATCATTACATATAAATATATCACATCGTACTCTAAAGGACGCAAATAATGTATTACACATTTTAATATTTCATACAATATCCGAATTTATTTTATACATTTCAAGCCAATATAACTATATCAATTTCTAATACAAAATAATACATAAAATCGTTGACTCTGTGCATCCATGATCTCGTATCCAAAAGTATATCAACTAAACCTACAATAAATCCTCGATCTGACCCAAGAATTGTCGATAAAAACAAAACCTGAGTTAGGCTGCTTCTAGCTATGAGTTCATAGATTACTGTAAAATTTTATAATCAATGGTAATTAAATATAAATATTCAAACTTTAGTTGTTTAATAAAATTTCAAAACTCGTCGTTTACTAAACAATAAATCTTAAAAATTATTCCATTTATATATTTTTCCAAAATCATCCATCTTTCAAATTTTAACACAAGAGTATTAAAGTAAATCAAAACCGATTTTAGAAATTAAATAGACTTTATGATGGGTAGAGAAGGATTATTCAACATGGAAACTAATTAATGTCAGTGAACTTTTGTAAATAATTTGCAGCAATAAACCAAAATTTCTGCCTCTATAAATCAAATGTTTAGGGCAACAAATCATAGTATTTTTAAATGAAATATTTATCAGTAGCTTGAAATTGAGCTGGAACAACATAACCAAGTTTCGGAATTTTTAGATTTTTCTACAATTTAACATGAATTAAAAACCAACTGGTGTTTTCTGCCCAAATTGCATAGGAAAATATTGTGGTAATCACAATATTTAACGCATCAAAACTAAATGAAAATTCATGAAATTTGAAACATAGGTGCTGGAATTTGTCAGGAATAACATATCAAAATTTGAAAATTTTTACACTTCGTATGAATCTGATACAAAATTTATAGTGAAGAGGGTTTAAATTCGCAGAATTCATCAAAACACAACCATATCAACAAATATCATCACCAATTATTTTTGCAACCAAATAAACAAAAGATATTCATAATAAACAAATATACGAGTATATGGAACTCACCTGAAAAATTTAAAGCCAAAATAATTTGATTTGATACTCAAAATCACTCTTTGAACAAACATCTTTTCCATTGTTCATGGAACAGAAAATAAACTCAAATCTAACAATTCCTTGGTCGTCCAAACTTGATCAAAATTGAACTTTGACAACTTGTAGTGGTGTAAATAAGTGTTAATGAGCTCTTTTTAAAGTTTCATAATTTATTGTTATTTATTTGATTTTTAATGAATTTCGGAAGAGAGGTCATTTTAGGATTTCATGCTGAAAAGTAAAATAGAGAAGAAGAAGGGTTTGTAGATGATAAGTAATGAAGCAAACTACTAGAATACTCTTGATAATTAAATGGTACGCATAAATGGTCTTGGGCCAAGTGTTTGTGTTACGCATTTCGGTTCTATTTATTTCTTGTTTGCTTCTTAATCACTTTACTAATTATGTTTTCTTCACTTTTACCACTTTCAAAAATTATTACTTCATTGATTTAATTTACCACCTACTTACTTCTTTCTAACATCATAAAACATAATTTTAAAAGTTGTTTCATCATATTTCTTATTAATTAATCACTATTATCAATAATTATACAATAAATTTAAGATTCATAGCTTCTCGAAATATCGGGTTGTTACAGACTCCCCCACTTAAGAAAATTGCGTCCCCATAATTTCTTCTTTGGAAAAATTTATAACATTTACATAAAAACTTGTACTTTTCAAAATATGTGTATACGTTAGGGCTGGTTATTTTTCCGTTTTACCGCTTTTCCAGCGTTTTCCTTCCGAATATTTCCGTGATTTCCGGTTCCGTGTTTTTTCCGTAAAAATAATTCGAAAGGAATTCCTTCCGATTGATGATGGAACTCGGCGGTTTCCACTGTTTCCGTGGAAATGTCTATTCCTTCCGCATGTCTTGTTACTTTAGAAGAAAAAAAGGACCGAGCAGATTACATTATTGCAGTTGAATTGGGCTAGGCCCATACAAAGTTAACGTTAATTTTCAGAAAAGAAAACTTAACCCTGGTAATCATCGGTTCACTCCACCAACGAAAACATTTCATCATTATTCGACGGATTCGCACAAAAAACCTAACCCTAATTCATCTTCTCTATCTCGTCAATGAATTCTTTCCAGTAATCATCTGACTTTCGCTTCATTTTCGGTTAAGAAATTCTTCTCGGGTACTGGATTTGTTGTTTTCATCTCCTTTGTTCCAATTTTTTTGTTTCACGATGCTAAATTAATTTTGGTTGATTTAAGAGTTTGGGTTCGGTATATTTATACATTCCATCATATAAACCACGTATCCTTTGAGTGAAATTGATAATTTTGGCTTTGATTTGGCTATAATAACTTTTAACCTATCAGTTTACACATAGGAATTGTTATCGACATTGTAGGTTTCTATTTTCAGAAAAATGAAATAAGAGCTGCAGATTCCAGTGTTGTTTTAATTTGATGTGTTAAGAGTGGTTGGGATGTAAAGGTGAATTCAGTGAGTTGGAAATCATTATTTTTCTCAGTGTGTAACTGTTGCAATTCTCTTGGGCTGTAAATATATTGATGATTCATTTGTAAAAAAAACTGTCTTTTTTCATTCATTTTGGTTCTCTTGATAAAGCGACTGCACTGCTAAGAAGCTTCTCTCCTAGACCTTTTCTTATATTTATGTACTTCTAGTCTAGCTGTATATATTTTGCTCATTTTTTAGCCGATTACATATAGATTTCAACGATATATAATTTCTTTACAGACAGAAAGCTAGGGTGAGAACCATCATCATCCCTGAACCCAAAGATCACGCTGCCGTTCTTCATATTCATCAACCTAATTTTTCATTTCATTAGCAAGAGCAAGTGAGTACAGTCCTTCCCTTTCTAGCTTACTTACTTAAGTTACTGTAAAACTTCTTGTCCATCATTTTACTATAAACCTGCACTTTTAAAAACTATCCACTTCATGGCTTATAAACACCATAAATGAGTACGTACACTTTATTATTGCATTTTCTTGTTTTTTCATCTCCATTATAAAACTGTGTCATTAAGATCACTTTGGGTTGCACAATTATATATTTTCATTCTCAGTACTTTATTGTTTTGCTTCATTGTTAGCCAGTAAACAAATATACAAAGCAGCTTAAAGTTTCTCTTGTTTATATTTATTATTTGCATTTCTTTATTTAATTTTGTTCCTCTCATCTCAATTCTTTCTGACCTATGAATTCTACAACTGCCATTTGTTAACATTTTGACATTTTGTTCTACTATATGGGCCTTATGCTTAATTACTTGATTTTAGCATATACTTACCCTGTCGTTTGAATATTATAACAGTTAATTATTGCTTTTATCAATTAGCAATAAAACCTTATTCATTTCTAAAAAGGAAAAAATGATGATTTAAAGTTGTCTTTATTTGTGTTACTTATTTTACCTTATTTAAAGTTAGCATATGCTGGGGTAACTTGTGTTACTTGTTAGAACATAAGAAAATGAAATAGCAATGGTGGTTCTATTTCGAACAAACAGTTTTACCAATGAATGAGTGTCAACAACATTATGACTTATAAGCCATGTCATGAATCCTTGTCGATATTTAGGCCATTGCAGTATCAGTTTTTTTATTATGAAGATTGGCATTCTGTATTAGTATCTGTTTCATACCTTGTATTCATCTGCTTATTACCATTTACCAATAAGCGTTGTGATGGATATATTAACATGGCCCTTTGAATCAAAGAAACTTCCATTTTGAATTCGTCTACCATAAGCTTAATTAGACCAAAAGTCGTTCAGTTCTTCCATCAACCCCCAACACCCTATGACTTTGTAGAGTGTTATAGGTTACCACCATTTTTTATTTGAACATCAAACAGTGTCCAGAAATTAATTTACTGTTTACTTAAGAGGACACCCATATGGGCCATATCCGCACTCCATGCAAGTGTTTAATAATTGTGAAATAATGGAGCATTACATCAAAATGAAGTACTTCTAAATCTTAAGTTGTATCATTTGACTAATCCCGACCCACTTCAGTAGAATCTTAAGGTGTTATAGGTTACCACCATTTTTTATTTGAACATCAAACAGTGTCCAGAAATTAATTTACTGTTTACTTAAGAGGACACCCATATGGGCCATATCTGCACTCCATGCAAGTGTTTAATAATTGTGAAATAATGGAGCATTACATCAAAATGAAGTACTTCTAAATCTTAAGTTGTATCATTTGACTAATCCCGACCCACTTCAGTAGAATCTTAAGGTGTTATAGGTTACCACCATTTTTTATTTGAACATCAAACAGTGTCCAGAAATTAATTTACTGTTTACTTAAGAGGACACCCATATGGGCCATATCCGCACTCCATGCAAGTGTTTAATAATTGTGAAATAATGGAGCATTACATCAAAATGAAGTACTTCTAAATCTTAAGTTGTATCATTTAACTAATCCCGACCCACTTCAGTAGAATTATAACTTGTGCTGTCATCGTCATTTATGTGTGTGTAAAGTAATTATCGTTTTATATACATGTATCGTATGATATATACAGATTGTCAATAGTATGATGCACCTAAAATCTCATTATAAGCCAGATATCGTAATGCAGATATGAATATGAAGCAAATTCTATGAAAATATATAGCAATCAGCACATTCCTCTTGATAGCCTCCCAAAAGAAAATGAAACTTTAAAACTAATTAAATTTTGCATTTAAACAACTATTTGACACTATTTATACTATGTACCTTTGCATTTTACAACATGGTTAATGAAATTAGACAGAGTACCAGGTAAATCTGAATCATAGACAGGGTCCATTAAATATGCAAATTTGTACATCCATCATTTTACATCAATTTGCAGCCCTTCTTTATAGTCATGTACACAGTAATCAGTGTTATTAACAACTAATATAGTAAGCCAGTAACTTCTTTTATAATAGTAGTGGCACAAGCTTTTATAATACCATTGTTTTATTCTAAATCCTTGTATATTTCATGTGGCAGTTTAGAAATTCTATCATTGCTGAGCTCAAGAGGCTTCTTACTAATGGTTTCTCAGACTGAGTCAGACACAAGAATTAAACCAAGTAATTGCTTACTGCATTTTTCATGCCTGCACCGCACTGCCAATGGTTCTTGCACATCAAATTCATGTTCACAGTTTCAAGATCTTTGAAAGAGGCAAATTTTTGTAATATATCTGGAATTTTTGTGGATCTGTAGTGTAAGACTAAATTGGATCGTGATTTTATGATGAAAATTTGATGTAGTGTTTAATTTGCAGTAACATAATTATGAATTCCTATAATGTTTAATTTGCAATTAAAATTTGATGAAATTTTTATTTTACAAAATTCTTTGATCGGAAAAAGGAATTCCATGTTCCGTTCCGAGTTTTCCGATTTCCATCAATAGGAATTCCAATGTTGATGGAACGGAATTTGGAATAGGCCGCATCATTCCATCAACAATTGGAAGGAATAGGAAATGCTTTGGATGGTACGGAAATTTTCCGTACCCACCCCTAGTATACGTACCTTCAAAGCCATATCTTTAAAACATTAAGGTATTTTTCAAGCATCACTTTCCAAAATAAATATAATTGAAGTGGATTTCCTTTTCTAAATCACTTCACAAAAAAATTTCAAAATCAAGGTTTACAATTGTGTAGTACTTTTCAAACACATCACGAATATATATCCAAAAATACATTTTAGATGGTGGTGTTTCTAAAAAATTGAAATTCACAATATTATCAAAGCTTTTTCCAAATCATAGTCCACATAAAATCTCACTTCCAAATCATACATATCACATTTCAAAAAATTTGCAAACTTATTTTCACTAAATATTTCTGAAATCCACCTCACTAAAATCATTTTTCAAGATATTTTCCCAACACATTCAAATTTGTCATTTCAAATCATTTTAACTTATTTTCTAAAATTTTCAAATCATCTTCCAACACTAGGAAAAAACTAGTTCAGCAATGGATAACTACAAACTATCGCTACTCGCCAGTCACGTTTGGTGTATGGCCTTATCACTACCATCCTCGATAGCCATAACCAAAGGCACTCCAACACTGTAAAAAGCAATCACATCGTAGTTTCCAATGATAGTAATTATCTCACATTCCTTTCCAAAAAATTCTCACAAATAAATTTTCACAAAAATGGGGAAATAGTACTTTTCGCAAACATACTTTCCAATGGAAATATTTTACTAAATATCCATATCAGATTTTCATCTAAATCATAGTATTCAAAAATACTAGAAAATGACTTTACTTCCAAAATATTTCCAAAACTATTTATTAAACAATCAATAAATTTCCAAATCCTTTTTGAAAATATTTCATAGCACTTCTAAATATACCACCATCATTTCATAATTTTCAAAAACTTTGAAACCAACTTTTCAAAATTTTCACCAACTTTTGTAAATCATATAAAATTCGTTTATCCACCATTTTATTTTCTAAAACATTCCACCACTTTTAGAAATTATTTCCACTTTCCAAACTTTTGTACATGTTTCCAAAGCCATCTAAATTCCCTTTTTATCAAAATTTCTTAAATCACTTGTAAAGTATCAATTTTCAAAACTTCCCAGATTTTCAACTCATAAAACTTACTATAATAAGCAAGAACTTCATTTAATAAATAATACAAATTACTTGAAATCTTGTGTATTTTTAGAGATTCAAAAACATTTATATGAGAAACTACATATTAGAGTTGTATTAAAAACTGGGTAACTTTCCTATGTCTTCCTCCTCTAAGGTCAAATATGTGCTGAATTTTTACATTGTTCTGAACCTTGCTCTGATACAAAAATGTAACACCCCGCCTCTATACCTATATACCCGGGAGTATTACTGTGTAATACTATCAAGTTACATGGAGAACGAGGCAATGTGGGTGTTTCCAGGATAGAACAATGCAAAAATAACATCATCACATATAAATAGATCACATCGTACTCTAACGGACTCAAATAATGTATATTACACATTTTAATATTTCATACAATATGCGAATTTATTTCATACATTTTAAGCCAATATAACTATATCAATTTCTAATACAAAAGAATACATAAAACCGTTGACTCTGTCCATACATCACCTCGTACCCAAAAGTATATTAGCTAAACCTGCAATAAATCCTTGGTCTGACCCGAGAATTGTCGATAAAAACAAACCCCGAGTCAGGCTACTTCTAGCTGTGAGTTCATAGATCGTTGTAAAATTTTATAATCAATGGTAATTAAATATAAATATTCAAACTTTAGTTTTCTAATAAAATTTCAAAACTCGTCCTTTACTAAACAATTTTAATTCACAAAATCTTAAAATTTATTCCAACTATTTATTTTCCCAAAACCATCCATCTTTCAAATTTTAACACAAGATTATTAAAGTAAATCAAAACTCAATTCAGAGATTAAATAGACTTTATGATGGGTAGAGAGTAGGATCATTCAATATGGAAACTAATTAATGTCATTGAACTTTTGTAAATAATTTGCAGCAATAAAACATTATTTCCGCCTCTGTAAATCAACTGTTTAGGGTAAAAAATCATAGTATTTTTAAATGATATTTTCATTAGCAGCTAAAAATTGAGTTGAAACAACATAACCAAATTTTTAGATTTTTCTACAATTTAATATGAATTAAAAACCAACAGGCGTTTTCTGCCCAAATTGCACAGGAAAATCTTACGGAAATCGCAATATTTAACACATTAAAACTAAATAAAAATTCATGAAATTTTGGACATAGGTGCTGGAATATGTCAGGAACAACATATTAAAATTTGGGTATTTTTATGCTTCGTATGAATTAAATACGAACTTTATAGTGAAGAGGGTTTAAATTCACAGATTCATCAAAACACAACAATATCAACAAATATCATCACCAACTATTTTTTCAAACATATAAAAAAATATATCATAATGAACAAAGATAAGAGTCTATGAAACTCACCTGAAAATTTTAAAGCCAAAATAATTTGATTTGATACCCAAAATCACTCTTTGAACAAACAACTTTTCCATTGTTCGTAGAACAGAAAATAAACTCAAATCTAACAATTCTTTGGTCATTCAAACTTGATCAAAATTGAACTTTGAAAACTTGAAGTGTTGTAAATAAGTGTTGAGAAGCGTTATTTAAAGTTTCATAATTTTTTGATATTTATTTGATTTTTAATGAATTCCGGAAGAGATGCCATTTTAGGGTTTCATGTTGAAAACGAAAATAGAGAACAAGAAGGGTTTGTAGATGATAAGTGATGAAGCAAACTACTAGAGTACTCTTGATAATTAAAGAGTATTCATAAATGTCTTGGGCCAAGTGTTTGTGTTACTCATTTCCTTTCAATTTATTTCTTGTTTTCTTCTTAATCACTTTACTAATTATGTTTTCTTCACTTTTACCACTTTCAAAAATTATTATACTTCATTGATTTATTTTACCACCCGCTTACTTCTTTCTAATATCATAAACATATTTTTAGAAGTTGGTTCATCATATTTCTTATTAATTAATCTCTATTATTAATAATTATACAATAATTTTAAAATTTATAGCTTCTTGAAATATCGGGTTGTTACAGTAGGAAGGAGGTGAAGGAATCTGGTCTATTTCGTAGTGGGTGAAATGGGTAAATTACAAAAAAAATCTCTGATTGGATCTTTGTAGGCATATGAATCTAGTATTTAAAACTAGATCCAATCTAGTTGTTTTAATAAAATTATGTTTTATCAATATTTTCTTATTCGTAATTAATTAAATTTATGTTAATTAAGCATGTTAATTAAACAAGTAGGAATATATCAAATATGTTCATATTTCTAAGTGGTGTGACATACATGTAAAAGATATAGTGAATGTAATTTTTTAGTGTTTAAGAATGGGTACAAACATGAAATTAGATCTAGATATAATTAGATCAAGATGAAGAAGGAAAGAGAAAAAGGTGGCATCATTTATTGATTGCACCTTTCCTCTTTTGCATAGATTTAATTGACACTTAATCTAATCAATTTATAAGAGATGACAATATGTTTAAAATGACAAAAGCAACAAACAATAACATTGTCGATATATACATGTGTAGATATTAGGATTTATATCTACTATGTATATATTCGCTATTTATATGTATATATTATTGCCTCAATTTTAAATTATTCAATGGAAAACAATTTTATGGATAAATATTTCTCTAAAATACATGTCTTAACAATATATATATATATATATATATATATATATATATATTTGTGTGTGTGTACACACACACTTATTTGCAAATATACACACACATAAACATGTATGTATATATAAATTTAAAATTTTAACCCAAATAGTAAAAAAAAATCAAATAATTAAAATGTTACAAAACCAAAATTTCATACATCGAAATAAATAAGATATCAACAATCTCTTTATTTTAGGATTGATTAAAATTAAAATAGAAACATTTAAATCATTAAATTTTATAATATACATAGAGTAATATTATAGGTAATATCAAAACATGAATTCATAACTTAAAACATAGGTTTTTACACATATAAACTTTGATTTAATTTATCGAGTAAAACATGTCATATCATTTAACAAGTTGTTTAAATTGTATTACAAATTACAAATTAAGGTGAGGCGATAGTATGTACATATATAATTATGGTAAGTATATTATATACAAGAAAAAAAAATCAAATTTCTATCATACCTTTCAGATCTAGCCAATTAGTGACATGTTGATTTGGAATTCCTCCTTGATTCTTGAATCAACACCCAACTTTACAAGAGAAGGATGAACCACTTCATTAGATTTTACTTGATATAATTTTGGGTAAACAGAAGAGAAGTTTTTAGCCATGAAAGAGATAGAGGAGGTTGCCATGGATGAGGGAAGAGGAGGAAAAAAAAATTGAATAAGAGGAATTTATTTTAAGGAAACAATAGAAATATTTCCCAATCTTTCTTTAAAAACTTCCCCTTTTAATTCCTAATTAATTTTTAATCAAGCTAATCCTTCCTCGTTCCTTTGCATGGCTGACCAAGCATGTTGCCAAGCATGGACTAATTTTCTAAAAATCCCATAAAGTAATTAAATTGTATTTATAGCTCGTTTAAATACATATCAGTATATTGTATATCAATACATGGATATGTAACTTTTATATATATACATTCAAATAATTAATAAAAACACCCAAAACATCAAATAAATTAACAATCTATATTTCTAAAATGTTAATTAATTAATTAATTTAAAATATTTTATAAACTAATTAAATCATGTGGTTTTCAAAGAATTCATAAATGCAGTTGTGAGACTTAAAGGTGTGAATTTAGTCAGTGATAAATATCAAACAATTCAAATATTAACGTTCGCACGTCACATTAGCTAGTGGCATGACAGTTTGGCTAAATTCATTGCTTATAGACCTTTTCGATAAAATCCAATTTCACATTTTCTTAAACATTACCTTTTGCTAACGATTATTTACGCACGTTCTCTTCATCAAAAATATATTACTTTAGGATATATGGAATTTTGTATTGATCAAAATTTCAATATTATCCACATTCATCCTGGTAATCCAAAAATAATGTCCTTAGTTCAATAATAGCATTTATTATTAATCATACCACTTTGGCAGGATATTTTAAATTTGACTTAACTATAGTTGACCGTGGTAGTGATCTCATACAACCAAGGAGAAAAATTCTCTATTGAATAGTGTTTCACTTCCACTGCATTAAGTAGACCCAACTACAGTCACTCAAAGGATCACCACGACATGGTTAACTATAATCTAAGTAGAGTATTCACATTGAAGTTCCACAGTATTCCCAAGTCGAGGGAACTATGTAACATCGTCACATTGAGATTTCCACTGTATTCTCAAGTTGAGGGAACTATGTAACATCGTCACATTGAGATTTCCACTGTATTCTCAAGTTGAGGGAACTATGTAACATCGTCACATTGAGATTTCCTATTTGACCTTGTTGTTATCAACCAACAGAAAACACTCGAATGATTAATTTCCATGGTTATCTAATAACCATGCTTACATAAACACTTTGCGCCCTCGACAACCTTAAGTAATACACTACCCAACATTTGGAGAGCATTATACTTTATGGCCTCAATGGATGTATCGACCTCATTTCTTGAAACATCTTGACCAAGAATGTTTAAATCAAAATATTATTTCTTTTGTGATTGATTACTCACGATTGCAACTGTTTTCAGCTACAACCACATAACATTTTATTTAAGGATTTTCTTATTAATATACTTTAAATTAATTACTTAATTAATTATATCATAACAAAGTATATAAAAGAAAACAAACACCATTACTACAAACAAGATTGACTACAGAGTTAGATATTTGTAATAAAATACATAATTTTTGCTAAGGCATACAATTTACCCTTTTGATATCCCACTTACACTTTTGGTCAATTATAGAATCTTAATCCCATTCTTCCAATCAGTCTAAAACTGATCAAATTATTCCCTTAGTGAACATATCTGCTATATTGTATTACCATCTACTTTGTCAGCCTATATCTCTTCGACGTTGATAAACTGTCTTTATCATGTCAAACTTTCGAAGCATGTGTCCAGACATCTTGTGAGACCTAGCTTCATTTATTATCTATGTTGTGGCATTATTGTTAGAAAACAATATCATGGGATTTCCAATATTTGAAATCACCCCTAGCTTGGTTATAAATTTGTGCATTTATAGTTGTACTACTTTTATTGTGGCATTATTCAAGGCGGTGTAGTTAACATTTTGGTTGAATCCGCAACCACCTCTTGTTTTGAACATTTCCAAATCAAAGCTCCTTAATTCAGGTTGAATATGAATATCGAATTGATATCACTTATAAAGTCCTAGTCTGAACTCTCTTTCATTGGGAGTTCATTGTTTCTATAAACAATTCTCTAGTATTTATAAATACTTGAGAACACTCATAACTACCATTTCACGATTTTAATTCAG
Source organism: Allium fistulosum (assembly GCA_030737815.1). NCBI lineage: Eukaryota > Viridiplantae > Streptophyta > Magnoliopsida > Asparagales > Amaryllidaceae > Allium > Allium fistulosum. The sequence continues at coordinate 1,536,300,470 of CM060902.1, forward strand.
ATTTGTTAATCGCTCGATGTACTAATTACTAAGTGAATTGTGATATAGTAGATAGTATGACATATATAATAATTCATATTGCCAATGCATAAGGAATCCATCTCATATGTTCTATGTTAAACATTTTAATATGGTGTCTGTATATATCATTCGGGACAATCATAACAGCCTTACTAATAGTTTTAGAAACATTCTAGTACCCTTTAATATTCTTTCCTACAAACACATGCTTCCTATGCATTTAGACTGATAGTCAAACTATATGACTTCTCTATCAAATTATTTGCTCAATTTTGATGCTTATCGAATGATATTGTCTTATTAGTTCTTGGATCTTATCCAATATCTACAATCTCAGTTATGCTCCCATTGACGCGTGACATTTTGGTCATCGTGTGCAAACTATCTATTCTAAATAATTATTACAATTTATCAACAAGATGTACCAAAATTCAAAGTCATGTTGAACGATAGTTTGGTGAGTAAAACCCGAATTAACTTAAGTACGTCAACTGATGAATTTGTTACGCTAATTTCAAAATTTTAAATTTGCAATGTTATGCTCTTTAGCGTTGCTTATTATATTCCTATTACATCAACGTTCCTTTTAAAGACACACCGGTGGTCGATGGATTATATCCCTTCGAGTATAACTATTAAAATCATATTTTGATAATGTACTTGGAACCTATTCCGAATTTAAGCATCATGTCTATACACTTTATGGCTTATTGGTAGCAGAGGAATTTGTTACTACTAACAACTCATTTTCTCAACATTGATATGAAATCATAATTTCTCTTTAATATGTGAGAATTCATATTAGACATTGTAATGAGTTGTGTCTGGTTTAGGCTCTGTTAACTTTTTTTCATCTTATATAATTAATTCCATGTTAGAGTGTTTGTGTCACATCCAACGCGTACATAAAACTAATTCATTTTGAGTTTATGAAACTTATGTCCATAACATAAATTAGTTAAACATTGTTTGTTGGTCCCAAACTCCTTTTGGAGTGGTTCACACAAGATCCCTCATGATTAAATTTTATGTGCATTCTCTTGACTCGCACAACCTATCAACTCCTTGACCTAAGACAAGTAGGGGTTTCTTATTAACTCATATCGTATATGATTTTGTAAACTATGATTTTGATGAAATTAAATTTAGCATACGTACGTACTCTTAAGTATATATCCTTATAGAAAGAAGTTAACTCAACATCACTCATCATCAATCGTATTTTGTCCAACAAAGTCCGACTACTCCTTTTCGATACATCATTATGTATCATAGGGAAGAGTGACTTTTGACGTTGAATATTATATGTTTTTAAGTACTTTTGGAACTCTTTTCAATATACTCACTTATTCGACCACATTGAATTATATTATTTCCTTTGCATATTGTGTTTTTTTACTTCCATGTTATATTCAATGAACTTATCAAAGTCTAATACTTGTATATCAAATATACATGTTCATGTCTGTGACTATTCATTGGTAAATTTAACAAAGTAAGTGTATCTGTTTTGGTATCAATTGAGCTCATATTGAATAAAGCTATATGCATCAATCTGAAAAGTGCATCAACTCTTTCGTCACTCTTACTGAATGGGTGTTTTCCCTTAATCGCTTGTAATACAATTCACCTATGTCATTTGATTCATAACCATATGATTAAAGAATTATTTCTCAAAGATATGGCCTACTCTATAATTCCAAAATAATTATTGAAATTTTAGAGACTTCTATATTTTCTATCACTGATGCATCACTAAAATTATGAAAATAAATATCATTACAGATTTATTTTATAATGAATGTTCATAATATGCATAACAAATAAAACTACACTTATTTTCTGTCAGTATTGAAAACAATTATTATTTCATAAATAATACTTGATACGCATATGAAAACTATCTTTTATATCTAGATGCATCCACTTATAACTGTTACATGGTAAGCTCCCACTATTTCCGTCGTTACTATAATAGCACATGAAACACGAAACTCCAAAAACCACTTATTATAGGCTTATTTCATCCACTGTAACTAGTTTACGATCGAAAGTTTTAGATCAAGTATCTTAAACTCATGGAAATTTATTTTGTAGAAAATAATTTTCTGTAATAAAATACATTTAGAATGTGAAACACATTTTTCATTCCATATTAAGTATCTTACTAAATTTTATTAAATTCTCGCATTCGATGTCCCTTTATGAAGTAAAAGTGACGATTCATTCTCTTCATCCTAATTATACCTATTTTATATTTGCTCCTGAATATCTCTGATTTCAAATGATCAACCCATCTAAAGGAATTTTTTATTACAAGACTGCACCGAATTCTTTACGAAAGTGCTTTTGGACATCTTTGACATTTTAAGGATAGGGAATAGGTTGCACTTATGTAAACTGATCGAAATTGACATTTCAATGATCGAATTCCTAGGTTTGTCTTTGGTCCTTGGTCTTTCGTTGTTTTCAACACAACAAGTCTCTCATTGTACTCGATCACATCAAACACATGATCCTGTACTATAGTTTATTTGCTCATTTTAGATGAAACAATTTCATTAAGATTTCATATATTATGAACATGGCTATTCACCATACAACTTTTGTATGTGATCTAATATGGATTGAATATCCATACTCTTGTACTTCTTTAGAATTCAAAATTTAGAAGAATGTTTACAGTCTCCAGCAAATAAATACATAAATAACCAAGGTACGGATGTATTTAATAGTTGTATAATTTGGCTCTTGCATGAGCCTTGAAGTGACAACATGCAAAAAGATATATTTTTTGTCAATCTTAGTTTGGTTTATTTGTACATTTCAATTGATAAACAATTTTATCAATTATGTTAGTTGTATAAATTTATCGAAGTAGATTATTTAAGTTTATATAACATATATTCTAACAATATTAAAATGGTATGCTACATTTCATTTTTCTAATAAGGCTCTCACTAGATTTTTATATTTCTAAAAACCTTAAGAGAAATATATAAATCTTTCGATTTCTTTAGTGAGTGTTAAGACTCACTTACCTTGGGATTTTGACTTTGAGTTTGCTCAACAAATCATAGGCTCGCAAGCAATAAAAAATTATTTATTGTTTGTATTATATACAACTCCTAACCATGGTCATGCCCTAATCTCGATCTCGACCTTTTAACAACTCGAAATTTTGAGCACTTCGTATTTAAATATCTGAATTATTTAAATATTTGGATCTTGATTCAATGTGTTAAAAATGGATTTTATAACCTTGTCGGCCCCTTTAATTAATAACACAAGATGTCAAACTAGATTTTGAAATATATTTGAAAAAATAAATAATTTGAAAAAATATCGATAATGTGATCGAAAATCGTTTTATCGATAAACATCTTTTTTCTCGATGAAAGTTGCTCGAACTCTTTGGGCATGTCTAATATATTAGTATGTAGTTAATTAGAAACTAAAAATATTTTATGTGTTATGGCTAACTAATTATGATTAGTGGGTAGGATAATGTTATGTGTGATGCTATCGGAAGGGGTAAATATTTGTGGAAGATATTTTCTTATGGAAATTGAGGTGTAAATTTGGCATATGAAAGGGAGGGTGTATAGAGACCTTCCATGGGAGGTTTAGGGAATTAGGTGACCTCTTGCTAAAGTATATATGAAGACTCCATAATATCATAATTTTATTTACTAAGTAAAAGCATTAAAAGATGGGTTCATCATGATTCTTCCTCCTCTCTTTAACTTTTTAAAAACACAGTAAATCAGCTCGAAATCTTCCTAGACTTTGGATAAAGGCTTAAAACATCATAGAAATAAGTAATAGAAACTCAAATGATGAATGAAGGAGGCACACACTACTACAAAGCAGGCCATTTGCATCGGTTGTTTACCCCCCCCCCCCCCCCTTTGCATCAGTTCAACAACCGATGCATATGCAACCGATGCAACAGGCTTACCACTTTTGCATCAGTTCTGAAACCGATGCAAAACGGTCCTTTTTGCATCGGTTGTTACTAACAACTGATGCAAAATATCATGGTTGGTTGCTTGGACACAGCCCCCATGTTGCATCGGTTGTAATGAAAACCGATGCAACTAATCCCTCTATTGTATCGGTTTTTTTATAACAACCGATACAAACTAATCCCTCTATTGCATCAGCTATTTATACCTGATGCAAAAAAGCCATTCTCAGAAACCATTATTACAGTACTCAAATAGACTATATATATATTATTGATTATAACAAACAATTATTGCATGCAATATTACTATCATTCAAAATTAAATTTGATGGCAAATACATAATCAGATTTAATAATTCTACAAAAGAATGAAAAACATAAATAAATTCTAAAGAAAAGTAAAATTAGAGGCATGAAACAGAAAAGTTACAACTGATATACTTGTCTAGAATCAATCAACCAAAGATGACTGAACTGTATGAAGGTAGTATCAATGTTGGCCAAGGAATTAGCAAGCATTGTAGATGAGGGTATTCCACAAGTTGTTTCTTGTATTGCTGTCTATAAATGAACGAACAGATGGCTCCCTTCCAAGATAATCTCTTATAATTTCATTTGGGTCTTTAGCTCCTCCAGGTGGCAGCACCTGCATATGTATAGTTTAGCTGTTAGCCACTCCTAAAGAACTGAATGAAGAAGAAAACTGCCAATACATTACAAATCAAAATGTGCATACATGTGTATGAATGTGTACAAGTTCTTTACATACCAGCAGAGATAAAATACAAGCACTTATTTTAAAGTGAAGTGCTACAATATTGGTTCTCGGAAATTGCAGTTCCAAGGCATATCACTAAACATCGTAACTTTATAACTGTTCCCTATCTTTGAGTTGTTTCAAACCTTTCAATGCATTCTACCCCCAACAAATACAAATATGATGCAACTGATTACATATACATAACCTCGAAGTGATAGGAAAGGACATTACCTTATTCCTAAACTGCAAGCCAGCATTCTGATTTAGCAAAAAATCTTCAAACTTTGAAGCATAAACATCGGCAGCAAGAACCTGTAAGATTCTCTGAAGAATGAGCTCTGCTAAACATTAAATATAAAATACCTTACATGAAAAAACATACTTCACTATAAATGTTAGTATAGCAAACGGCTTCATAGCCAACTACGTAGCGAGGAAAACACAAAGCTGGGTTGGTTCCTTCAAATAAAGGTATCCTCAACATCACCTAAAAAATTAACCAAGATCAAAAGTTAAATCAAACAAAACAAAAACCCAAAAAATGAAATGAAAAATGTGCAAGAAAGGATATAAGGATTTAATAATGCTACGTATACTTTCTATTCTAAACACTGCATTTATTATCCATACATGCATTGAAGAGAACACTATATTCTAATGCAAACCATGCAAAAGAAAAGATTTTCAAAATGTTTACTATTATATTAAATAAGAACATGTAAAATAAGCACACCTGAAGGAAGTCTTTCTTATCAGTTCAGCCAATGAGTTAAATTCAATTTGGATTCAGCTTCCAACATCTGAAGGAAGTCTTTCCACTATAGTCTGGCCTCTAGTCTTCTTTTTCGAAATCTGATTTACATCAATGTCTTCAGATTTCCATTGCTGTTTCAAGATTTCCATCGATTTGCAATAGTAGTGTTTGCAATTGAGTTGCTTGCATTACCAACATAAGTGTTTTCCAAAGGTGGCTCAATATGCTCTCCCATTGCATTAGACCCGTTGAATGCATATGTGGATTCTTCGAGTCTTTTTTGATTGAGTGAAATATTCTTGTTCATTGTCTTCTTTATACTTTTGATCATTTTCTGTAGGTAAAACAGAATTTTGAGCATGTCAGAGAACTATTATCGACAACTGAATTTCAAGCTATAAGAAAAACTACCATTATAAACAAGGCTGCATATAATACAAATCATATATATAGCTTTACTTCGCACAAATCAAATTGTAAAATAAATTACTCACTTGACTACTTGACTATTCATATATACACATAATTATGGCAATAAAATTTTGTAGACATATACCCGCAATTACCTTAATTAAACAAAACACACACATAATTATGGCAATAAAATTTTCAGAAAATAATTAAATGACACAGCGGATCCTGCTACCTACTATAGTACTACAAAACTGGTGATAATGTGGTTCCATTTTTGAACCCTTACACTTTTGAGATGACACTAGAAAAGTCCACTTGACCAATAGGCTTTATCAAAACTTTTTCATCATTTGTTGATACCTTCTTCTTTTCTTTACTAATAATTAATAGAAGTGGGCTAGCAAAAATCCTCTTGGATACACACCTGGAAACTCTAATAAATAGGTGCAAAATCATGGTTTACTCAGCTGGCACATTATATTCATAATGTAGGACTCTTCATTCAAAACTATCAATAAGCCAATAATAAGGATGGTGCACAAATATTTGCAGATCAACATTACTAATTCAGATTCAAATACAGTCTTATTTTTTACAAAAATAAATAGGATATTGTAGTAGTTTATTGTGTTCATCAGTTTAGATGATTGTCCTTTATCATATTGATTTTTAATATGAAAATTGATGCACTAAAAAATGACATTATGGTTTTTGATATTGATCTAAATGCTACTTTGTTAATAACCATCTACTCTATCAATTAACCACATACCTGAATTACATTGTGTTGCGTCGTGTTCATAAGATTGTGTTGTTCATAAGTTTGCTCTGTCTCTTCATAACATTGTGCATATCATCTACCATCATTTTCCTTTTCTTTTGCCACAAGCAGCAACTCCTCTGTCTCTTCATTTACCGCCTTAAACAACACTGCATCTCCACCTTACTCACATTCACAATCTCCTTACTGCACGACTGTGCACATCACTACAAACCATTCTCCTGCTACAACTTCATCACTGACTTGCATTTACAACCATCAGACTGAACTACTGCAACAAATCCACACAACCACTGCAGACATTCTCCTCCTGGTGCTTCATTATGTTCCTATCTTGATCAAACATTATAACCGCCGACCACGTCTACAAACAAACCACCCACTTGACCTGCCTTCATCTTCCAGTTCATATACAAACCATCCACCATCTCCAAAGCCACCAAACCCATAATAGACATCCACATCATCAAACCCTCTACTTACTAGTTCACCACAAACTGCCTACCATCATACAACTTCATCTTCCCTACAAGTTGCTGCCTACACACATTATTGCAACAAAACTGCTCATCCACATCGTATAACAGCCCACTGTTCATACACACCTCCCACAGCCTACACCCATCTCTGTTCAATAATAAACCACCAGAGCAACCACTGACCATCACTCTGCTACTATCCAAACTGCACATAAACTACTGTGCCTGCATTGCCTACCGCATTCACATCCTCTTATCCCTACTTGTCTTGCCCACTTCAAAATCCCCCTCGCCTAAACACCACCTATTACTCAAAACAGCCAGCATCACCTTCGGCAATCACAAGCATCACCAAACAAAAACGCTACCTCCTATTACCAAAAACCACGAAACCAATCGACTCACCTCAATCGCATATTCGAATTTTAGAATTACCTCACCTCGAACTCGAACACTAGACTTCAATCACTTTACCAGCTCACTGCCTACTGTCCCTCGTCACTGCAGTTTTATCGCCTCCACCAACAACGATTTCCAAATCGCGAGTTCCTAATTCACTGAGACCAACTACACATGACCAACCCACCAGCGACTGAAATCCCCAAATCAAATTCAACGCATCGAATGCCCTAGAATCCGCAACTGGATTTGAGAATTGCTTACGAGAGCCGATTTTGATTTGGCTTTGAGATTTGCTTTTGAATTCGAATCGAGACATGAGTTTATAAATTGACATTAGATTTCATTTGATTTGAAGTCGTTCAATTGAACGAATATAAAGTTCCTTTTGTTTTCTTCTTAACGGGTTACGAGGGAAGTGGAGGGATAAATGAAAGCTAAGCGGGAAATGAAAAGTTAAGGGGAGGGAAAATGAAAGTTGGAGTAGCAAATTGATGGAAAATGAATGCAAACTAATGTAGTTGCATCGGTTGAATTTAAAACCGATGCGACTAAAACTATTTGCACGTACAAATTGCATCGGTTGTTGGTGACAACCGATGCAAATTTGATTTTTTATTACCTATTGCTTTTCACGTACCAATTGCATCGGTTATTAAGATGGAACTGATGCAAATAGTTCTATTTGCATCAGTTTTTACTTCAACTGATGCAAATGAGGCGAAGCAATATGCACTTTTTGTACTAGTGACAACTGGGGATCTAGAGGAGGTCGTGACCAATTAGCGAGAAGAGTGGCCGATTGTAAAAGTAAAGCAAGGTTGGATCTTTTCTTGTTTGTGATGGTAGGAAGTTATTTTAGTGCTTATACTTGGTTGTAGGCTTAGCTTGGGTGAGTTCACTCAACATTGAAAAGAATATATATAAGGTGTTTATATATTGTGTGTAAATATAAAGTGCATTAATGAAGTAAAGTTATAACTTTGGACCACTCTTGCATTTGAAAGCAAATAACAACTTTATATTGTATATCATTACTTCTATCACCCACAACATGTAACGTGGCTTTGAATTTGTGTTTCCTTGTTTGACTTGGTTGTGTGTGAAGTTGAAATGTGTTTGAAAGTGTTTGAAGTGAGAAAGGTTGCTATAAGTGCACTTCGTAAATCCCTTGTGCTTAACCTCTTTAAAATGGTTATATATGTAAATATATTATGAAAAAAATATAATTTTGTTGTGCTTTAATATAATAGTATATTTGATAGTAAGGAAAAGGTTTGAAAAATTATAGAAATAATAAAATAAAGTTTGAAAACTTAGAATGCGAGAAATTTCACTATATGGATACTTCTACATTCCTTGTTTTGGAATGCTTTAATATTATTTTGTAAAATATCTATAGTGGTTTCTTTGCATGGTTTTTAAGTACCCTAAGTATACTTCTCAGCACCAAAACTTCAGATCTTAAATCATTTATTTGAGTGGATAAAACTAGTCACTAATGTCATGCTTTTTCTAACATGCTCTTTGTCCAGCTCTTTCACAGCACTTATAAATGCCATCTTTGACTTATAGTAGAACTTCGAGGCCCTTTTTACAACACTATTATTATTTTGTTGTTTTAAGCTATTTTAGTGATATAAAATGAGTTTAAAAATGATATGTAAATAAAGTAATTTTTTAAAACCTTTTTATAGGTGTTAATAACATGCATTAGAGTACTTTGAAAGAGATTTGAAGCTTATATATATTTTTAATAATAATTTATGAATTTTTAAATTAAGGATTTTATATATGTAAAACATGTTTTTTTTATAATTTTTATTAAATTCTAAATTATTATTTTTAAGTCATATTTTATACGGATATTTAAAATGTATTTGTAACTATTTTAAAAGCATTTATATATATAAAAGTTTGGAAAAGTAAGTTAAGTGTTTTATAAAAGAATAAAAGTGGGTTTTGGTTATAATGCATGGTTTTGGGAAATTATTTAAAAATATATTACTTTATTAAATAAGTGTACATATACTTAGAACTTTTAATTTTTTTTAAAGATAATGTTAAGTATAAAATAGCTTTGGATTTATAGTAATAATGTTTTAGTAACATTTGTTTTTAACCCATTTGAACATACTTTTGAATATAAGTGGATCTTTAAAAAGCATATTTTTAAAGATAATGATAAGTGTGAATGGTTTTGGGTTTGTAACGACAATGTTTAAGTAATATTTGTCTTTAACCCTGTTGATTGTACTTTTGAATATAAGTAGATCTTTAAAAGAATGTTTTAAAGATAATGGAAAGTATAAAGTGTTTTGGGTTTATAGTAAATAATGTTTTACTAACATTTGTTTTTAACCACTTTGATTATATTTTAAATGGGAAAATATTGTTAAAGATTTGTGAATATTTTTATACCATTTGGGATAAGTACATGAATACATTTTGAAGCACTGAAAAGAGTAAAAATGAATAGTGAAGTAGTAGTATATATGTATATATCTTTTGTGAAGGTATTTTAAATATATATACAAGTAGTCATAAAGAAGTATTATTTGATAATACGGGGATTAGAAGTCACTTATGTGACTTGATCATGTTTGTGTGTGTAACGACCCGTAAATTTAACCGGTTTTAAAAACGTTATTAATTGAAATTTTGTGAAATTTTAAACGATAAAATTTTGAAATATAAATTTGATATTTGGAATGCGTCTAGTTAAACATAGCAACTGGTAAATTTTCGTCCAAAAATATGAAAGTTTATTTCGCGCGTAAATTTACTTCAATTTAATCAGTTAAAAAGCGATGAAAATAAAATGTTTCCGTAACCCAAATATTTTTACATAGAAAAATTCTAAATCATCTTCTGAGCAAGATGTCAGTTTGTCGTTTTTCCAAATTCGGACATCTTTGGCTCCGTCGATCTTATTTTTCAGCGTTTTTCTTGCATTTTCCGCTAGTATAAAAATTCAAATTTTATAATTTAATCGTACCACTGATACCTGTATACCGTTTTGATCGTCTCGTCGTGCTGCTCTCTGCGGTATATTCATTCTATGTTTTGAAGTCCGATGCGTGGCGGAATCCGCAAAACGGTTGTCCATATCGGTATTCATTTAGCTGTTTGCTTTTCCTGTGTCCTTTAGTGTTCTCGAGACATCCAATAGCCAGCTGTATATTCCTTGATTCTTGTTCATGGCCGTTGTCATTCCCACCGTTCAAAAACAAAAAAAACAAAATTTATTAAAGTGTCATTTACATCGTTCTCTGTCATACCTCTTGCCTTGCCCCTCCTATTCATTTTTGGTGCACATCATTCCTCTTAGTCGAAGAAGGAGTCATTCCCATCAGCTATTCCCATCAGCTATTCCTTTTACCTTTTACCTGAAGCCATTCCCATCATCTATTCCTATGCCGTGAATTCTCCTCCTCTTCCCCGCTTTGCCTCTCCATTTCCTCCCTTCCCATTGAAGCCACAAAGCCTTCGACCTCCGCTTCTCCACATCCGCCATTACCTACCACCCGAAGCTCCCACGTGATAGCACACGCCCAGAAACCCTCCACTGCTTCAACCCGAAGCCACCCATGCCGACCTGACACCCAGACCCGCCCCATCCATCTTCCCCGCCACGTCATCCCCTCCGGCCCACACCTCACAACGCCCTGAACTTGACAGTAACCCAACCGACCCCACTACCGAAGCTTGCATCCCTTCTCTGAACCGATCGCCTAACCATGCACCCCATCTCAGCCAGTCGTGCCCCTCCCGTTATCGCCTTCACCAATCTTCTACACTTCCGCGTAGGTATATATTGCAAGCTTATAGTATATATTATAATATATTAAAGTAGTATTTTCGATGTGTTATGTTTGGTTTACTATTATAATATGTTAATTAGATACAAAGTTTTATATTAGTTTACTGTATAAGTTTATGTATGTTGTTTACGTATATGTGTGTGTGTGTGTTTGTTTATACAATATACAAGTTGGTCCGTTGTCTTGGGTTTGTTTGTAGGCAGTCTTTTGGTATATATATTAGTTATAAAAGAAACAATATATATTACTATACCCATATTTCTAAAAGCATATAATATAAGGTGCATCCGTATTTTATTTTAATGTAATTGAATGATGAGGTGAGCATTTATATATATAGAATTAAAGATCGGTTTAATTAAAAAGGTTTATGTAAGTTTGTACAAGAATTTGTTATCAACCTTTAGAATATATATATGTAGATTTTGTATTAGTAGACATATATCTGTCTCAGCCTATGAACTATATGTAAATTCTATTACGCAAGTTTGAATCACCCATTTGTTTTACCATAATAACATCTATTTCCATATACATATCGTCTGCATAGCTCAAACTTATTTTGTTGCTTATATAGGTACAGTCTGCAATTTTGATCATAGTCTGATTTTATATATATATTTGTTTACAAATATATTTGCCCTTATTTCGGTTATAGTATAATTTTATATATTTGGTTATAAAATGAAATCTGCAGTTTTACTGTTAGTTGCATATACTTGTTCGTTGTAAATGAAATTCCGTTTCAGTTAGTTTATTGTTCGTTAGTTTATATATACTTGTTTTGCGTCGCCTTTATGTTTTGATAAGAAATAGTTCTTGTTTGGGAAATATCGATTTTATTATATGGTATGATGATATTGGATTTAATATGTATATTTTGTTGTATGTATTTTAAGGATATGGATTTTATGTATATTTCATTTTAATATTTGTCTTAAGTTAAAACATTTATTTATTTTTATAATATAATAATAATGTATATGTGTTATATTTTATATATGTGTTTTAATTTAAAACTATGATTTTTGAAATCCATATATATATTTAATTTAATATATGTTTGGATTTAGAATATGACGTTATATATATAGCTGTATATAGTTATGTATATATAAGTTCACTTATACCATTTATCTTCATCAATCCAGTTCTAATTCGATTTCGTCAATTTCTATTTATCAGCCTTGTTCGTCAAATTCATGCTTGGATCCGTAACTCTTCTCATTCTCCTTCATCTCTAGCCTCGAAAGGTGAGAACTCACTCACGATTAACGTTCTTTTATTTATTAAATTTGATTTCAATTGAAACGACAATTGAAATATGCTGCTGTTAGATATTTACACTGTTATTACCTGTATCAGTTCACCTATGACATCTGACACCATTATCTGTTAATTATTTATGTGATGATAATACAGTTTGGCTGATAATTGATTGATTGTTGATGTTTATATTGGACGTTAAATTGTTAGTGATAAATGATAAATAGTATGCAAAATTGAAATGGATATAGGATAGTTAACAATTTTAAACTGATTTATATGTTAAATTTGATTAGTGAATATGACCCCTTTTAATTGTTAAATTGATTGACTTGTAGAATAGTGATAATTACATTTTGAACCGTTGAACGTATATTGGATTAATTGTTGTAGTGTTAAAATTGAAATCGAATGACAAGTGAAGAACCGTATTAATATTAGTGTAATAATCTTTAATCTACATGAAATGATAGTGTAGATTCTAGCAATGATTATATTAATTTACACAAATAACAATGTGAATTAATACGATTATTTCGGGATTATTTGAATCGATTATTGGATTGTTATTGTTTGTTGTTATTGCTTGTTTATTTACTTTGACACCATCCCAGTTATCACACTGCAAATTCCCTTTGATATGCTTTGATTTTGAATTGAATTGGAATCGGGTTGAAATGATAAATACCCAAATTGAACTTTGACATAGGATAGGAAATTAAATAAAACCCGATTGGTCAATAATTTGATTTAAAAATAAACGAAGATTTTATTTGAATAAATAATATGGTTTTGAAATGAAGTTGAAATTTGAATTTTATTGAAAGGAAAATGTTAATATTTAATAATCTGAAACAAAGTATTTACAATGTAATTGATGAAAGAATGTTGTTTAAATTGAGAAATGATTGAATTAAGTTTGAAATGATTTAAAAATTAAGTTTGAAATTATTAAACTTTGAAATTATTTAATAATTAAGTTTGAATTATTTAATAATTAAATAAGATTGAATTATTTAATGATTAAATTAAATTGAATTCTTTAATAAGTGAAATTGAATTTTTGAATAAGTGAATTTTACTTCGTAAATAATTGAAATTGAGTTTCTTTATTAATTAAGTTGGAAAATCATTTAAGTAAGTAAATAAGTGAAATTGAATTTCTTTATCAAGAAATAAAATGTGATTTATTGAAATTAATGCAAGACTTGAAATTTAAAGAATTTGATTTGATGAATTTAATTTAATTCAAATTGTAAGTTTTGATATAATGAAGTTGAATTTAAATAATGGATTTAATGAATTGGAAATTTAATAGAAATTGTTTTAAATGATAAATTTACTTAATGAATATTGAATAAAATCGATAAATGAAGTTAAACTGATTTGAATGTTAAATTAAATTAATTTAAATGATTTCGAATGAAACTTATATACGAACTTGAATCAATATTTGAACTGTTTAAATAGAAATTGAAATTGAATTATAAGATTTTGAAATTATGAATGTGGAAGTTTTGAAACGTAAATATTGGAAATTGATTTAGAAAGACAAATGAAATGTTGATTTACGAATTCTAATTAAATTGTAATTGATTTGGTTTTGAAATATATAAACGACCAATCGGTGAAATAATTTCGGAAGTTATTAAAGAGACCAGAATCGGTTATGGATATACTCTCTATCTAAACCGAAAACCACTTTAATAACTACACGCGGAGTGATGATCCAGAATGAAGTGGTTGGAATGATGTACGTGATGACAGAAGAAAGAGAACGATAATGGATAGCCTTGACACTTGTGTCAAATTGGAAATGACTAAAACAGGAGCCGTGCCGGGCCAATGGAGGTCAGCTACCTCAAGTGGACACACTTCTTCGAACTACTCATTACTTGTTGTCGATTGGTGCACCCTTGATTTTGGGAGTGTTGTTTCACGGTGTTGCGGGCGCTGCGGCGTTGCGTTCTCACCAGTCCGGATCAGGCAAACGGTAGTATCACTACCTTGGGTATTGCCTCATGTGCCTTGTCATACTTGTATTCCCTATTCGCGACCACTACGAAATTGTTTTGTACCTTTAGTATATGGATTGCCCTCTGGTGACTTCCGATTTTGGGGAAACTACGGTCTTGTATATGCTTTTGGGAATAAAAATGTGTTAAGGGTGGAATGGGCCATGACTTAACACTATTTTGATACCTTATATTACTGATAGACATTATCTACTTAGCGTACATTACTACCTAGTAGATAGTTTAACGGATCCTTAAAGGATGGTCATTCCAAACATCCTTTGAGTTACTTGTATTTCAATTGCTATTTCACTTGAGTTGGATTTATTAATATAAGAATGTTAATCCTGACTCGAGTGTTTTGTATTTTGCTTTACGCTCGGGTCAGACTGAGTGTACCAGTATTCGAGACTCACCTTTGAGTTGGAGCTTTGCTTGAAGATCCAGCCATCTATTCTGTTTTCGGTATTCGATGATTCCAGTGATGTATTCTGACTTGTATCTGATGTATCGTGTTACTCTTCCGTTGTATCTGGTTTAACTCTGATGTATCGTATTACTCTTCTGTTGTAAACTCTGATGTATCTTATATATTCATATAGTAGCTTCATGAACTACTATCTCTTTTATTTCCGCTGCATTTATTACTCTGTGTCTGTGATCTGTGATTATTTTATTTACTGTATATGTTCAGTTTTGCCAAAATTAAATTAACAACGCGGTATTTTGAGCAATTCAATTTCGGCATGAGTGTCTACCTATACACTTATAATGGATGCGAATGGTCCAAAATATCGGGTCGTTACAGTGTGTTTACTCATTTATAGGAAGTATTTACTCCTATGCATAGTACTAAAAGCCCACAAGGTAGACTTGTCTATCCGTGAGAGTTAAGAATGAGCTGTCAATGTAGAGCTTGGATGCAACCAGTGCTCTAACCTACCTGATTTCACTTCTGATTAAGGGACAACGTAAGTTGAGAGGGTCGACAACGTGATTAGTGTACGTGACTTGATTTCCATTATTCCATATATGATCATTTTATTTTTATTTATATATGACCAAAAATTAACTTAGGAAGTATATAAAAGCTTCATAGTTTCATTCGATTTGAGATCCACCGGGGAGGACTTATTGAAACATCTCTTGCTTTAAAAACATATATATATGAGATCCCCTCAGGAGGACTAATCTATATTTTTCGCTTACTTCTAAAAGAATGAAAATTGAGTTAACCGGAAGTTCGCTGATTTAGTTTTGAAGAGTCTAGGATCAAATAAGTATACTTATGTGTTACTTACCGAAAACCACATCAAAACTGATACACGAGTCCTGTGTTTTGGAAGCAGTTATGAAGTGAAAAGTTATAGAGTTAAATTGTCTATACTAAGGTTAAGTCCAAGGGAGAGGTCAATGTTAACGCTTCAGACAATGCTATAGAGTTGAATTGTCTATCCCGAGGGAAACTCTGAGGGAGAGGTCAGCTTAGCATTCGTCGAACGAGTTGTCATGAAATCCATAGAGTGATTTGTGAACTGTTCGAGTGATGGTGGCTTGTGTGTTGAGATGCTGGGATCTGTGGAGTGATTCAGAATCCATCCAAGTGATGAAGACTCGTGTGTTGAGATGCTGAACATGACTTCACCAACGAAAATGATAGAAAATAAAGTAAGAGCATAAGCAATGGGTTTAGCTAACCTAAGGATATATCAACTCCATATATAGAGATGCTTATCGATGTTTCTAGTAGGAGTTGGTGATATTTGTTACCACATGTTAGGTGTGAACCGGTTATGTTTACCTTTGTGGTATATTTTATCTTGAGATATACGTCCCTCGAAAGGTAGATTTTGACTGTCACGAGGGCGGCCTCGATGTGCTGATGAGACCTTTAATGGAAATCCATATGTGAATGTACCTTAACAGTTTTTTAGTTGTACTTATAATATTGTTGTGTTGTGAGATGCAAGCAACACAACTACTTTATGATTTATATTCTACACCCTAAACATTATCCATTATATCTTCTTATTTACTTATTAGATGTTTTAGTTTCTTTTGAGAGGAAAAACATTACGGTAATTCGAATGGCCTCAAAAGTTAGTGGTATATGATGCACGTATTTCTTGAGTTTCTTATACCGAACTTATATCTAACTCGTGGTTTTATCTTTCTCGTAATTCCTTGGATGCTCTTTCAGGAAGTTTGAGAAAGGCGGGTTTTAGTTGGATATTTTTTAGAGCTTCAGGAGATGAGCTAGATGCTTCTATTCACCTACAGTTGTATTTTATTTTCCGCTGCACTACTAGTATGCACATGTCAGCATTTATGAGGACAAGCTATAATAACTGTCCAGGTTGATGATAGTACTTAGGATAGTAACTCTGAAATGCTATGTATCTTAGAGTAACTCCTTGTACTATCCTTTTAATATTATATGTTATCGTTCTATTTTGAGATTATGATGTCTTGTTCTCTTCTTTCTTATTCCTTTTCTTTTTGCTTTTTCTTTTTACCCTAACAAACTGTCTTTCCGGCAATTGGATGTTCATTACATGAGTATCATAGATTTGTTAGTGTCGCCATTTAAGGGTCGAAAAGTATGACTGTTACACCTGGTATCAGAGCTGAAGATTAAGCGAGAACCTTGGCTTTGGTTGGGTATAGCTCATTAGAGATACGGAAGCGATGCCCTAGAATAAGTCAAGTGCATTTTACATATGAGAGGGTATCTGTATTTGTTATAAACGTATGCCTTAAAGGTAATTCCAACTACAAAAATTAAAAGATCTTATATATAAGTAATTTGTAAAATTTTGATTTGTACTATAGTTTAATTAATGTAGGGAATGATGGTAGTCATTCATTATCCCTTATTGGTTAGTTTAGCCATGTTTGGCCAGTTTATGAGCATTGTTTGTAGATTGAATAGTCATGCTCGACTAGTTTATGAGCATCTCTTATTGATTGTTGATTTGTACTAAACCAGTTTATGGGTAGTTTGCCCTTTTTCTACTTGGGTTGGGTAACCATTATTTGTGAGTGCATTGAAACGAACACGTTGTGAATTGAATTTCGTAATTTGACTATAAGGTGTTCGATGATAATGTTGGGTTAGAAGTTTACTTTAATGAAAGAAATTTAGTATACATTTTCTTAAGAAGTGACTTTATGTAAGTATGGTTTAAACAAAGAAGATTTAAACTAATATTTCGAGAACTTAAATCCCGATGTCTTGGAAAATGGTTTCTAAGATTTTGGAGAAAGTAATAATAGTATTATTTAAAAGTATTTATGAATATTAATGTTTTGAAAAGAGTTTTGGGATTTACTTGAGTTTGAGATTACTCCTGGAATCAGTAAGTCAATTTGGGAACAAAGTATTTTTATGTTATCTGATTTGAGTGGCTCGAAAGTGACTAAAAATTGAAAAGAGACGTATTCAGTTAGTAAGCACTTCTCATGAGCATTACCCTCTATAGTAAGGAGATATATTATACGACGTGGTAGGACCTATTGCCTTAGTATCATTTTGGTGTTATTCGATCTATATGTATATTTTTTATGGATTATAAAGTAAATATTTAGAAAATTGGTTTATAAAATAAGATCATGGTACTTAGTAATATTATATGAAGTATTTGATACAGCTTTAAAAATTATTTTGATTTAATCTCGAAAGTATGATTTGATATACAAAAGATATATGTATATATTATTATGTCAAATGATTTGGAATGAAACCCAGGTGTTTAGTTCTAAAATTTTCTTTAAATTGATTTGGTATAAAATACAAAGTTGTTTTGGTAATGTAGATTTTGTTACGAACTTGCAATTTAGAAAAGATTTGTATGTATGTTATGTAGGGAGCCCAAGTGGTCCTGGCTTAGCCCAAATAATTGTGAAACCATTTCTTGTTTTTCCATTTTTAGTTAAGGGCATCTAATAAATAAGTGAAACTCTAATAAGTTATTTTATTGATGTATGTATCATATACATTAGTACAGTGTGACGACCGCCCATGACCCCTGCACCGAATCTAGAGAAAGTGCGTTGTAAAGTGTGCCAGGCGACCATGGACGATTGTCAAGGTAAACAGAATCTATCGTATTACTCACAGCGCATGGACAAAATACAATAGAACATATGTATAGTGAAGCTTTACAGAACAAAATGCCATCATATAAAACTCCATAATAGTTGAATACAAACATCCAAATAGTCAATACATCAAGCCTCACTACATGTCACTCAGAGATTATACAAAATAGCGGAACATCCAGTACATATAAGAAGATAATATGCAACCCTCTAGCTCGTCTTCGATATTAGCATCGTGAGAAGAGAACAGCACCTATCACCTGCTACCTAGTCTGCCCGTCCCAAAATGGACGAACAGCCCAAGGCAATAAGAATTCAAACATAAAGCCTTGAGTCAGACAACAGTCTTAGTGAGCAGTAAATTAACTAACAACATACCAAAAGAGCATAAAGGAAAAAGGAATAGGAATACAACCCTCCCACTCCAACCTCTTTCTACAGTGATAGCCCCAGACACACACTAAGCAGAAGCAAACATAACAGAGTATACAATGTAAAGTAAAGAAAATATCACTCGAGTCAAGGGCGATGTTTTCCAAGCACAAACCCCCAAGGCCTAAACCAAGATCAGATAAGCGCCCAGAAAACACTGCTCTTGAGACCGAATGACGATACAACCAAACATCCATGACTCTGGCTATCACTGTTATCATTGCTTCGATATCACCGTTAATTGAATGACCGGCACATTCTTTCAGCCGTCCGTCAAGGGCTAATGGAAACCCCGGTTCTAGACATAACTCCCGCACGTCGTCGCAGCCCGTGCCTAGGACTATCGAATCTGCCCAGAGTACTCGACCATCAACAGTTGGTCGTTGGGACTATCGAATCTTCCCAAACATACTCTTGCTTAGAGCATGCTAGAACCTTCAACAATGATGCTATCCAAGCCTCCTAGTCATCCTCCTTGACGACTATTTCCATACTAGCTCAAGCGCCTCTCAAGCATCCATTACTCTTAACTCGAATCATATCACCGAGTTACCAACGTGCTTGGAATGATCCCGTCTGGATTAAACCAAGTCTTCATCACATGATTGCCTCGCTTCATTACATCCTCGCAAAGCTTCATCTCAACATCACATCATCAAATCTATGCATAAGAGCTTCATCATCCCGCTACATATGCCACGAGCAGCTTTCCCAATTCAAGAGCCTTTCTCTTAGCTTTTGAATCACCTTTGGTCTAAATCAAACCATCAATCATCTAATTCATAGCAATCAATCAAATCAAACATTAATCCAAGCAATCAAACATTCGAATATGATCTAAGTAGACAATTATAACAATAATGGCATTTTCGTAATTAAAGAGTTGAAAGTCTAACAAGCATGAAAACATGAACAATATCTCTACAAACTTGATGAATGAACTTGCATAGGTTAACATATGGTAAAATGGATGTAACATCATCATGAACAATGGATCTATATGGATCTACACTTAGGATGAAGAAAGTGCATGGAAATCCTTATTTTAACACCAAATCGAGTCAACAATCCGATATACTCCTTTGGATCCGTGTGAGAGATAATCACCACTCACCAAATCACCTAAACAACTCCAAATCAACACGCTTCAGATCTGGACAGCGAAGGATCAAGCTTGATCTATCACGAATCCGCTTCAAACGAAGAAATCTCACTTCAAAGGATGAAGATCTTCAACTTTAGCTCTTGGATCTTCAATCTTGATCTTCGATTTGGATGAAAGGAAGCACTAGATTAGAGTGGAGAAAAGAAGTGAAGAAGTGTAGAAGTCGAGCTCTCAAAATGGCAGCACTTCGTCGCTTCAAAATCCGGATTCCAAAAATGAAGCCAACCCCCTCTATTTATAGCTGAAATCACCCCTAGGTCGCTCGGAGTTAGGTCGTACACGACCTATGGAGCCACGACCTACGACCTATAACCCCTACCGACCTAAAGCTTCGACCTAACAAAACTCCGCAACCCACGACTTAACAGGTAGGCTACGACCTAACTAGCTAATGGCCTAACGACCTAACCCTTCTGCGCATCCAAGCACCCAGCGACCTACCAAAGCCCTACATCTTACGACCTAATGAGGTTACGACCTATAACTTAGCGACTTAACAACATAGCGCATCAGCGACCTAACAGCTAAGCCCTTACGCGACCTAACACTCACGCGACCTAACACATACGCGACCTAACTACCTCATAGCCTAGCGACCTAACTACTCCTTCCTTAGGTCGTTGCCGACCTATCCTTCTTAGGTCGCTAACCTACCCTGCTTCCTATACCTCTATCTCTTAAGTCGCATGCTCCTTAGGTCGCTCTCCTATAGGTCGCCTGATTCTATAGGTCGCTCCAACCGACCTAACACTTAGCCAATTTACTTCCTTAGGTCATCCAGACCTAACAATTAACTCCCAAACTTAGGTCGCACTACCTCCTAGGTCGCTCACTGCTTATCCCCTAGCTTCCTTAGGTCGCCACCCCTATAAGTCGGTCACGACTTAAGACTTAACCAAATTCTCCCCAAAATCTGAAACGACTTAAAAATGCAGAAAATTTCAGATTTTAACGAACTTTTCGATCCGTAAAATACGGGTCGTTACATTCTCTCCCCCATAGGAATTTCGCCCCCGAAATTCCAAACAAACAAAGCAATCAAAGACTATTCTGCACGCCTACCATCCATAGCAATCAACAAACCATACATCCAGTTCTAGCTTAGCGTATAGAATTCTAAAACTAGAACAAGTTACAATTTTGTTAGATGACACGACACCTTAGGGCCATACCTCGAAGAGTTCAGGATGAGCTGCCTTCATCCTCTCTTCCACCTCCCACGTACAGTCGTTATCATCATCACTCCATTGTATCTTGAGCAACTTAACTACCTTCCTCCTAAGCTGTTTCGTGTCGGTTTCCACAACACGAAGCGGCTTACTAGGTCTTCTATCAACTGGATCAACTTCGAAATCTTCATAGCTATCAGCAGAAACCACTGTACTCGGGTCGTGCACATACTTCCGTAGATACGATACGTGAAAAACATTGTGCACACTCGACATCTTCTCAGGTAACTCCAATCTATAGGCGAGCTTTCCAATTCGCCCGATGATCGGGAATGATCCAACAAATCTCGGAGTCAATTTTCCTTTCCTCCCGAATCGAATAACATTCTTCAGTGGAGAAATCTTCACAAAAACCATATCACTAACGTCGAACTCCAAATCCTTACGACGCTTATCGGCATAACTTTTCTGACGGACTTGGGCTGCCTTCATTCGTTGCCGAATGATCTCTATGCAATCTGAAGTCTGTCGAATCATCTCTGGCCCAAGTATCAACTTTTCTCCAGTTTCTATCCAACACGTCGGAGAGTTACACGGTCTTCCATACAATGCCTCATACGGTGCCATACCAATACTTGACTGGTAACTGTTGTTATATGCAAACTCCACCAAATGAAGGTGATCTTCCCATGACCCTCCGAAATCCAAAACACAAGCTCTGAGGAGATCTTCCAAAACTCGGTTGACTCTCTCGGTCTGACCATCTGTTTGAGGGTGATAAGCTGTACTCAAGCACAACTCGGTTCCCAAAACTTCCTGGAAGCTCTTCCAAAATCCACTAGTGAACAATGGATCTCGATCGCTCACTATACTCTTCGGAATACCATGGAATCGAACTATCCACTTAACGTACAACTCTGCCAACCTTGACGCAGTCCTAGTCGATCGAACAGGAATAAATCTTGCACTCTTAGTCAGGCGATCTACAATGACCCAAATCCCTTCATTTCCCGTTCTGGTTCTAGGCAATCCATCAATAAAATCCATCGACACTTGCTCCCACTTCCATGCAGGAACTTCTAATGGCTGAAGCAATCCACTAGGCTTCTTCTGTTCGGCTTTTACCAACTGGCAGTTCATACACTTGGAAATAAAATTTCCAACATCCTTCTTCATGCCTTCCCAGTAGTAGGTTCTCTTCATATCCCGATACATCTTATTTCCACCTGGATGAATTGTCAACTTCGAGTGATGACTTTCCTTCAGAACTTCACTCCTCAATTCATCTATATCGGGAACAACTAGTCGTCCTTGCTTCCGAAGCCAACCCTCTCGATCGACCTCGAATCCTTTATCCTTTTCTGGATCCAATCCAGATTCCAAATCACGGATAATCTTGACAAGCTTATCGTCTCGCTTTTGGCTCTCGCCAATCCTTTCCACAAGAGAAGGTCTTATCGATAAGTTTGCCAACATCTCAGGTTCCAATTCACATCTAGGCCTGAAGTCAAATCTAGCTAAATACTCGAGACTCTTCCATTCTGAAAACATGGCTCCCAATCCTGCATGTCTTCGACTTAACGCATTTGCCACTGCGTTACCTTTTCCCGGAGTATAAGCTATACCAAAATCATACGATGCCAAAAACTCTAGCCAACGTTGCTACCGAAGATTCAAATCCTTTTGGGAGAAAAGATACTTCAACGACTTATGATCCGTAAACAACTCGAATCGAACTCCCAATAGATAATGTCTCCACATCTTCAGAGCAAATACAATCGCCGCTAACTCCAAATCATGAGTCGGGTAATTCCTTTCATGCGGCTTCAGTTGTCGACTTGCATACGCAACAACTTTATCCTTCTGCATTAGCACTGCTCCAAGTCCAGTACCACATGCGTCGGTGTAAACCACCATCTCATCATTCCCACTAGGAATAATCAAAACAGGAGCACTCGTCAATCGTTCTTTCAGGATTCTGAAAGCTTGCTCACACTTAGCATCCCAACTGAACACTTGGTTTTTCTTCGTCAATCCTGTTAACGGTGCAGCTACCTTGGAGAAGTCTTTGATAAACCGTCGATAATATCCTGCTAATCCAAGAAAGCTTCTCACATCAGATGCATTCTTAGGTCTAACCCAATCCTGGATTGCTGCCACCTTAGCGGGATCAACCGCTATTCCATTTCCAGAAATCACATGGCCTAAGAACCTCACTTCAATCTTCCAGAAGTGACACTTCGAAAACTTAGCCTTCAGCTGATGTTTCCGCAAGATTTCCAAAACAATACGCAAGTGCGTCTTGTGCTCTTCTTCAGTTCTGGAATAAATCAGAATATCATCCACGAACACAAGTACGAACTTGTTCAACTGATCCCTGAACACTCTATTCATAAGATCCACAAAATATGCTGGCGCGTTAGTCAATCCAAACGGCATTACCAGCCACTCAAAGAAACCCGATGGTGTCCGAAAAGCAGTCTTCGACACACTATCCTTAGTCACTCTCAACTGGTGAAATCCCGTTGCCAAATCCATCTGAGAAAACACCTTAGCTTCGTGAAGCTGATCAAACAAGTCATCTATCATCGGCAATGGATACTTGTTCTTCTTAGTCACCTTATTCAGCTCACGATAATCCACACACAATCTCAATGATCCATCTGCCTTGGTTGCAAACACAACTGGTGCACCCCACTCGGACACACTACGCCGAATGAATCCTTTATGTAAAAGGTCATCAACCTGCACCTTCAACTCATGCTGTTCCTTAGGCGCCATCCGCCTAAGAGGCATCACAACAGGTCTGGCTCCTTCAACTAGATCTATACGAAACTCGATCTCTCTATGCGGCGGCAACCCTTTGACTTCGTCAAAGACATCCTCAAATCCATTCGCGATTGGCACAGATGACAGTCCATCCCGTGGAACAACCAGCGAATACATGAAGCTCATGAAGACGCCTTCCTCATGCTTACATCGTATCACAACCTTTCGCCCCTCCACATTCTCGACTGTCACTTCCAGCCTCTCACAATCAACCTTTGCTGCATACCTCCTGAGCCAGTCCATACCCAAAATAATTCCGAACCCCGCAAAGTTCAGAACAAAACAATCACAAACAAAAGAGCAACCATGACTCGACACAATCAGACCACTGCATAACATACACAAACAAGATGAACCCCCAACTGGATTAGTCACAACCAATAGCCTATCAACAATATCCGGCTTCAAATCTAACCGGCCTACAAGTTCATTACAAACAAACGAATGCGACGCTCCAGTATCAAACAGAACTCTAACTGGAACACCATATAGGAAAAGAGTACCTTGAGCAACCACACTCTTTCCTTTCTCTTCAGCAGTAGGAGCTTTCGAAGATGACGGAACAGCTCCCAAAGCATAAGCTTGCACAATCTGCTTGTCCCTCCTCGGTTCTGGACAATTCTTCCTGAAATGTCCCGGCTTGTCACAGTTGTGGCACTTCGCCGGCGCTTTCGGATTCTTGTAATCCCTGGAGAGATGGCCTTTCTGCTGACAGTTGTAGCAGGTCACTTCGCCCTTCGGCTTCTTCTGGCCATCCTTACCCTTCTGCTGCTGCTGCTTCCTCTTCTTGTTTCCACCCTGCTGGGGTTTAGACTCTTCCCTGGTCACAGCAACAACAGATCCTTCCTTAGGAAACAGACTCTCATGCCTGAGAGCTTTCTCCACAAGCTTCTCAAATGAATCGTCCAAATGATCCACTAACTGTCTCCTAAGATAACTGTCCAAGCCTGTCACAAACTTCTCATTCTTCTGATAAGCGGATTCAATATATGACCGGGCATACTTGGACAAAGCTTCGAACTCAGAAACATACTCAAGAACAGATCTTCCACTTTGCTTGAGCTCTACAAACTTCTTGAACAGAACAGACTTCTGAGCTGTAGAAATGAACTTAGCCTCAAATCTGACTTGGAATTGCTCCCAAGTAATCTCTTCCTCTGGAGTATTGATGGTAATAGAGTTCCACCAATCAGAGGCTCTCCCTTGAAGCTGTCTCGATGCCAACTTCCTCTTAGTTGCATCCTCAATTCCCAAATCTCCAAAAATCCTTCTACAAGCATCTATCCATCTCTGGACCTCAATGGTTGATTCTGTTCCCAAGAAAACCTTCCCCCCAAGAGCAGTATAATCCTTGCACAACTTAGCAAAATCCACCGGTTTCGGAGTTTGGACTTGAACTCCAACATCTACTGCTGCCCCTGGAACTGGTATCCTTCTCATGATTGAAGTCATCATAGCTTCGAACATAGCTGCATAATCAGCAGTTCCCTCAGTAGCACGGCCTTCCCTAGCAGCTGGTCTCCCTCTTCGACTCATTCTCAATATCTATAAAAAGGAATGATCAGAACATCTGGAGAAACAACTGCATAAAGGACTCAAATTCAACTAAACTACTATATTATATATAGTATTCATCCATCAAATTACAATTACGTCTCTCATACGTAGTTACGTCAGCGAGCGTTGGGTAAAATTGATTAACCAAAGCTCTGATACCAAATGTGACGACCGCCCATGACCCCTGCACCGAATCTAGAGAAAGTGCGCTGTAAAGTGTGCCAGGCGACCATGGACGATTGTCAAGGTAAACAGAATCTATCGTATTACTCACAGCGCATGGACAAAATACAATAGAACATATGTATAGTGAAGCTTTACAAAACAAAATGCCATCATATAAAACTCCATAATAGTTGAATACAAACATCCAAATAGTCAATACATCAAGCCTCACTACATGTCACTCAGAGATTATACAAAACAGCGGAACATCCAGTACATATAAGAAGATAATATGCAACCCTCTAGCTCGTCTTCGATATCAGCATCGTGAGAAGAGAACAGCACCTGTCACCTGCTACCTAGTCTGCCCGTCCCAAAATGGACGAACAGCCCAAGGCAATAAGAATTCAAACATAAAGCCTTGAGTCAGACAACAGTCTTAGTGAGCAGTAAATTAACTAACAACATACCAAAAGAGCATAAAGGAAAAAGGAATAGGAATACAACCCTCCCACTCCAACCTCTTTCTACAGTGATAGCCCCAGACACACACTAAGCAGAAGCAAACATAACAGAGTATACAATGTAAAGTAAAGAAAATATCACTCGAGTCAAGGGCGATGTTTTCCAAGCACAAACCCCCAAGGCCTAAACCAAGATCAGATAAGCACCCAGAAAACACTGCTCTTGAGACCGAATGACGATACAACCAAACATCCATGACTCTGGCTATCACTGTTATCATTGCTTCGATATCACTGTTAATTGAATGACCGGCACATTCTTTCAGCCGTCCGTCAAGGGCTAATGGAAACCCCGGTTCTAGACATAACTCCCGCACGTCGTCGCAGCCCGTGCCTAGGACTATCGAATCTGCCCAGAGTACTCGACCATCAACAGTTAGTCGTTGGGACTATCGAATCTGCCCAAACGTACTCTTGCTTAGAGCATGCTAGAACCTTCAACAATGATGCTATCCAAGCCTCCTAGTCATCCTCCTTGACGACTATTTCCATACTAGCTCAAGCGCCTCTCAAGCATCCATTACTCTTAACTCGAATCATATCACCGAGTTACCAACGTGCTTGGAATGATCCCGTCTGGATTAAACCAAGTCTTCATCACATGATTGCCTCGCTTCATTACATCCTCGCAAAGCTTCATCTCAACATCACATCATCAAATCTATGCATAAGAGCTTCATCATCCCGCTACATATGCCACGAGCAGCTTTCCCAATTCAAGAGCCTTTCTCTTAGCTTTTGAATCACCTTTGGTCTAAATCAAACCATCAATCATCTAATTCATAGCAATCAATCAAATCAAACATTAATCCAAGCAATCAAACATTCGAATATGATCTAAGTAGACAATTATAACAATAATGGCATTTTCGTAATTAAAGAGTTGAAAGTCTAACAAGCATGAAAACATGAACAATATCTCTACAAACTTGATGAATGAACTTGCATAGGTTAACATATGGTAAAATGGATGTAACATCATCATGAACAATGGATCTATATGGATCTACACTTAGGATGAAGAAAGTGCATGGAAATCCCTATTTTAACACCAAATCGAGCCAACAATCCGATATACTCCTTTGGATCCGTGTGAGAGATAATCACCACTCACCAAATCACCTAAACAACTCCAAATCAACACGCTTCAGATCTGGACAGCGAAGGATCAAGCTTGATCTATCACGAATCCGCTTCAAACGAAGAAATCTCACTTCAAAGGATGAAGATCTTCAACTTTAGCTCTTGGATCTTCAATCTTGATCTTCGATTTGGATGAAAGGAAGCACTAGATTAGAGTGGAGAAAAGAAGTGAAGAAGTGTAGAAGTCGAGCTCTCAAAATGGCAGCACTTCGTCGCTTCAAAATCCGGATTCCAAAAATGAAGCCAACCCCCTCTATTTATAGCTGAAATCACCCCTAGGTCGCTCGGAGTTAGGTCGTACACGACCTATGGAGCCACGACCTACGACCTATAACCCCTACCGACCTAAAGCATCGACCTAACAAAACTCCGCAACCCACGACTTAACAGGTAGGCTACGACCTAACTAGCTAATGGCCTAACGACCTAACCCTTCTGCGCATCCAAGCACCCAGCGACCTACCAAAGCTCTACATCTTACGACCTAACGAGGTTACGACCTATAACTTAGCGACTTAACAACATAGCGCATCAGCGACCTAACAGCTAAGCCCTTATGCGACCTAACACTCACGCGACCTAACACATACGCGACCTAACTACCTCATAGCCTAGCGACCTAACTACTCCTTCCTTAGGTCATTGCCGACCTATCCTTCTTAGGTCGCTAACCTACCCTGCTTCCTATACCTCTATCTCTTAAGTCGCATGCTCCTTAGGTCGCTCTCCTATAGGTCGCCTGATTCTATAGGTCGCTTCAACCGACCTAACACTTAGCCAATTTACTTCCTTAGGTCATCTAGACCTAACAATTAACTCCCAAACTTAGGTCGCACTACCTCCTAGGTCGCTCACTGCTTATCCCCTAGCTTCCTTAGGTCGCCACCCCTATAAGTCGGTAACGACTTAAGACTTAACCAAATTCTCCCCAAAATCTGAAACGACTTAAAAATGCAGAAAATTTCAGATTTTAACGAACTTTTCGATCCATAAAATACGGGTCGTTACATACAGTGTGGTATATTCATCATGGTATGATGTGTATGTTCGGTAGTTTTCATTTATTAGAACGAAATGGATTTTTCGGTGATTTCTGACAGTTTGAAACTTCCGGATCATTATAGAACTTAAAGCCATGGGTTATTGAAAACATAAAGATAAGTTATATAATCTTTTGAATTAAGAAGGTAGTAAGTTGAGACAAGTTTTAAATTGGTTTGAACATCTATGCTAAGTAAGTCATTCGATGTTCATGGGACAATTAATAAAGGTCTCCATGTTAGGAATGTCTAAGGAAAGTAGACTTTAGGTTTGAGTTTGGATACTAGTGTCATGCTCTTCCTAGCTACTTGTCTAACTCGATAAATAAAGAAGTCTAAAAGGTTGACTTGGTTATAACACCAAGATTTATTTTGGGACTCCATCTGAATTTTAGAAAGCAGAATGAATTTGATATTTTGTATATACTCCTAGGATGTAGTATAGTATTAAATAAGGATAAACTTGAGTTATGTTGTTATGAAATGCTTCATAAATGATTGTAGTACTGAATGATATACTATTTGTGTAAATTAATGTGATATATAAAGAAATTGGTATAATTAAAGAAACCAATAGGATATAATACATGAGTTGTACGTTGATTATTTTGTTCATATGGATGTTAATCTAGGATTTGAGTATTAGATTTCTAGGCGAGTTACAACGGTCCGAATTAGGATTTTTCACTCGATTCTCAAAGGCGAACATTTGAAACAAATTCCTAATATGATCCCATGGTTTCTATCATAGTATATAGATATGTAAAGGAAACAGAGGTTTCTAATCAATGAACCAGATCATAGTCCGCACCAAAGAGGTTAGGTGATCTATACTAGTTTGAAAGTGAAATTTATGTGATCGAGCAAGTGATCAGATCAGATATCGCGTATGGATGATCCATGCACGTTGTATGAGCTTAAGTATATATGCATACTATGTTTTGTTAGCTTATGGAGAGTTCAGAGAATGACTCTTTGAATTTTTCTAGGTATTATGAATAATCGTCGAAGTAATACTTGAGGCTGTTGAGCATAAGGTACGCTTAGTAGATTATTTATCGTCTTTGTGCGATGATAGAGTGTTGGGAACCTGAGCAAACCATAAGCTTTGGTTGGTAGTGATTTTGAATACTGTTGATTAATGTTGTGTGCTTGTTTCTACTGTTAATCGGTCGTGTTGGAGTTTTGGGGACGAAATGTTTTAGGCGAGGGAGAATGTAATGACTCAAAATTTCGAACATTTCGTATTTAAATATTTGAATCTTGGTCTAATGTTTTAAAAATGGATTTTATAAACTTTTTAACCTCATTTAAATTAATAATATAAGATAGTAAACTTTTTTTGAAATATTTTTATAAAAATAAATAGTTTGAAGAAATATCGATAATGTGACCAAAAATCATTTTATCAATAAATGACTTTTTTCTTAGTGAAAGTTGCTCGAACTCTTTGAGCATGTATAATATATTAATGTATAATTAATTAGCAACTGAAAATATTTTGTGTGTTCTGGCTAACTGTTTTTGATTAGTGGGGTAGGATGATATCATGGGTGATATCATAGGGGGGTAGATATTTATGGAAGATATTTTCCTAAGGAAAGCGAGGTGTAAAGTAGGCGCATGTAAGGGAGGGTGTACGGTGAACATTCATAGAAGGTTTAGAGGGTAGGGTGATCTCTTGCTAAAGTCTACATGAAGACTTCATAATATCGTAATGTTATTTACTAAGTCAAAGCATTAATAGGTTGCTTCTTAATGCCTATTCCTCCTCTCTTTAGCTTTCTAAAAACATAGAAAATCAACTCCAAATCCTTCCAAAATTTAGCAAAGGGCTTAGCACATCATAAAACCAAGTAATAGAAACTTAAATGATGAAGGAAGGAGGCACAAGGGGGATCCATAGGAGGTCGTGAGCAATTAGTCAAGAGGGGAGGTGGCCGAGTGCAGAAGTGAAGCAAAGGTTTGGATCTTTAGCATGTTTGGTGATGGTAGGAAGTTGTTCTAGTGCTTATGCTTGGTTGTAGGCATAACTTGGGTAAGTTAACTCGCCATTGAAAAGTATATAATGTGTGTACATATGTTTTGTGTAAAAATATAGTTCATTAACTAAGTAAAGTTATAATTTTTGACCCCTCTTGCTTTTGAAAGCAAATGACAACTCTATATTGTATATCATCACTTCTATTACCCTCTAAAACATGTAACATGGCATTGACTTTATGTTTACTTGTTTGGTTGGTTGCATTTAAAGTTGAAGTGTGTTTGAAAGTATCTAAAGTAAGAAAGTTCGTTATAAGTGCACTTCGTAAACCCTTTGTGTTTAACCTCTTTAAAATGGTTAATTGTAAATATATTGTGAAATAACATAATTTGGTAGTGCTCCATATTTATAATAGTGTATGGGAAAGCAAGGAAAAGGTTTGAAAAATAATAGAAATGATATAAAAAAGTATGAAAAGTTAGTAGGTGAGAAAGGTCGCTACAAGGGCACTTCTACATGCCTTGTTTTGTGAATTTTTAATATTATTTTAAAAAATATCCTTAGGGGTTATTGGCATGGTTTTTAATTACCCTAAGTATAATTCTTACTATAAAAACCTCAAATCTTAAATCATTTATTTGAGTGGATAAAATTGGTCAATAATTTCATGCTTTTTCTAAAACGCTCTTTGTCAATATCTTTCACAGCACTTATAAATACCGTATTCGACATACAACGGCATTTTCGGGCCTCTTCTATAGCACCTTTGCTGCTTTATTATTTTAAACTATTTTGGTGATTTGCAATGATTTCACAAATGACATTCTAAAAATTGTTTAAAGTTTAAATACATTTTTAATAATTATTTATGAATTTTTAAGGTAAAGGATTTTTTATATTTAAAACATGCTTTTTTTATATGATTTTTATTAAGTTCTAAATCGATTCTTTTTAAGTAATATTTTATATCAATATTTAAAATGTTTTATAAGTATTTTAAAAGTATTTGTAAAAGTAAGTTAAGTATTATACAAAAGGATAAAAGTGGGTTTTGGCTATGGCACTTAATTACAATGAATGGTTTTGAGAAGTTATTTAAAAAGTATATTACTTTGTTAACTAAGTGTAAATATATTTAGATCTTTAAAAAGAATATTTTAAAGATAATGTTAAGTATAAAATGGCTTTGGATTTATAGTTAACAATGTTTTAGTAACATTTGTTTTTTAACCCATTTGAATATACTTTTGAATATAAGTGGATCTTTAAAAAGCATGTTTTTAAAGATAATGATAAGTGCGAATGGTTTTGGGTTTATAAGTAATATTCGTCTTTAACCCTGTTGATTATACTTTTGAATGCAAGTAGATCTTTAAAAGAATGTTTTAAAGATAATGGAAAGTATAAAGTGTTTTGGGTTTATAGTAAACAATGTTTTACTAACATTTGTTTTTAACCTCTTTGATTATATTTTAATGGAAAAATCTTGTTAAATATTTGTGAATATTCCTATACCATTTGGGATAAGTATATGAATACATTTTGAAGTATTGAAAAGAGTAAAAATGGATAGTGAAGTAGTAGTATATATGTTATATTTTTTGTAAAGGTATTTTAAATATATATACAAGTAGTTACAAAGAAGTATTATTTGATAATACGAGGATTAGAAGTCGCTTATGTGACTTAATCGTGTTTGTGTGTTTACTCATTTATAGGAAATATTTACTCCTATGCATAACATAAAAGTCGACAAAGTAGATTTGTTCTATCCATAAGAGTTAAGAATGAAGTGTCAAAGTAGGGCTTGAATGCAACTAGTGCTCTAACCAACCTGGCTTCACTCTTGACCGAGGGATAGCATAAGTTGAAAAGGTCGAAAACATGATAAGTATGCGAGACTTGATTTCTATATGTGATCGTATTATTTTTATTTGAATATGACCAAAAATTAACTTATGAAGTATATAAAAGCTTCATGGCTTCATACGGTTTGAGATTCCCCGGGAAGAACTCATTGGTATAAAATGTCTCTTGCTTTAAGAACGTATATATACGAGATGCCCCGGGTATATCGTTCACTTACTTCCAAAAGAATCAGATTTGAATTAACCAGAAATTCACCAATTTAGTTTTGAAGAGTCCGAGATCGGATAAGTATACTTATGTATTACTTACTAAAAACCGCTTTGAAATGGATATACGAGTCCTATGTTTTGGAATTGGTTGTAGAGAGGAAAATTATAAAGTTGGCTATCTATCCTAAGGTTAAGTCCAAGGGAGAGGTCAACCTTTGCATTTCAGACAAAGCTATAAAGTTGAACTGTAAGGGTAACTCCAAGCGAGAGGTCAACCGTAGCATTCGTTGGATGACTTGTGCTGAAATCAATAGAGGAATTCGTGAACTGTTCGAGTGATGGTGGCTCATGTGTTGAGATGTTGGGATCCATGGAGTGATTTAGAATATGTTCAAATGATGAAGACTCATGTGTTGAGCTGTTAAACGCGACTTCACCATCGAAATGACATAAAACAGAGTAGGAGCATAGCCAGTGGGTTTACCTTACACAAGGATATATTAACTCCATATCTAGATATGCTTATCGATGTTGCTAGCAGGAGTTAATGATATTAGATATTACATGTTCGGGGGTGGACCAGTTATATTTACCCTTGTGGTATATTTTATTGTCCTTTGGAAGGTAGATTCTAATCCTTGTCAGGAGGCCGACCTCGATGTACTGAGGAGACCTCCAATGGAAATCTATATGCAAACATACCTTAGAAGTTTTAGTTGTACTTCTAATATTGTTGTGTTGTGAGATGCAAGAAGCACCACTGCTTTCTGATTTATATTCTACACTCTAAACATTATCTACTACACCGTCTTATTAACTCATTAGATGGTTTTGGTTCTTTTAAAGGGAATATCATTACAGTGATTCGAACGATCTCAAATGTTACTGTTATATGGTACACATATTTCTTGATTTTCTCATACCAGACTTATATATGACTCATGGTTTTATCTTCCCTTAATTCCTCGGGTGCTCTTTCAGGAAGTTGGAGAAAGGTAGGTTTTAGTTGGATATTCTTTGGAGCTTTAGGAGACGAGCTGGATGCATTCGCTTACAGTTGTATTTTATATTCGTTGCACTACCATTATGTATATAACAACATTTGTGAGGACATGCTATTATAACTATCTAGGCAGATGATAGTACTTGGAATAATAACTCAGAAATGCTATATATCTAAGAGTAACTCATTGTACTTTCTTTTTGATATTATATGTTATCGTTCTATTATGAGATTCTAATGTCTTGTTCTCTTCTTTCTTGTTCTTTTTCTTTCTAATTTTTTTACTTTAACAATTTGTCTTTTCTGCACTTGGGCATTCGGCATGTGAATCCGTGGATGTATTAGTAGCAAATTTTGGGGGTCAAAAAGGCTGACTATTATATATCTTGAGTTTGCTCAACAAATCGAAAGAGATTATTCACTCGTACATATCATTTCACGACGATCGAAGTATAATGCACATAGCTTGAGTTTGGTCAACAAATACATGCATGTATCTTACCTTGTCTAGAAATATATTAATAGTACTACACATAGCATCACTAGCTTGAGTTTTCTTAACAACTAGTGAGTATGCAAGTAATCTATCAATATATAAATGATAGAAAACAACTTTATATATTAGAGATTCATAATCTTCAATATATAAATTAGTGCAATATCGATTAAAGAAAAAATGTATTTTTTATGAAATATCCTCGTGATTCAAGTGTCGGACACATCTGAAATCATGGTACACATATTTTACATGTGTACTTATTCTAAAATCAATTTTGGCTTTATTTCAGTTCCACTTCGATTTCGTTTATACATATATAATTATATAAGTTTAATTTGTTTATAACTGTTGAAATTAAATTGAACATACAAAATGAATACGTGTATCTTGTCAACTAAATCATATTTATTTAATTTTAATCATTATTAATTAAATCATATTTAATTTTAATCCCTATTAATTAAATTATATTTAATTAATTTTGGTTCTTGTTAATTAAATCACATTTAATTGGCTTTCAATTTATATTAGTTAAATCGTCCTTATCTCATTTTTAATTCTTAATTTAATTAACTAATTTAATTAGACATTGTTTTATTTAAAATTTTCTAAATTCGATTTTATTTATCTCAAACCAGGATGAATAACCAACTATAACATTTATAGTTTTGTTTATATATACACCCATTGATATATGTATACATATAATAATTAGTTAGCTTTTAATCAGATACTTATTCAATAAATCCTTTTATTTAATTTAACAATTTGATTAATACTTTAATTGATCCAATTTTAAATTTATTTATCTTAAATAGTTTTATGATAAATACAACTATAATAACTGTAGTTACATACGTATATCGATGTATTTATGTCTTTTATTAATTAACTCTTAATTAGTTATTTAATTTATTTTAATTAATCATGTTAATTAAATAAATTAAATGCTTGCAATTGATTATATAATTTCTTACAGCAGTTTTGAAAAATTCAAAATTATTTTATAACTTTTATACAATTCCCTTTATATTTTAAACTTAACTTTTAAATTTAAAATATAATTTTAAATTATCAAATCTTAGTTTGAAATTAGCCAAAGGCCCAAAAAACTACGGTCTTACATTCGGGTTAACCTTTTGGACCTACTCCACGCATTGGGTTAGGCCAGTAGCTAGGGAGGGGAGAATACTTGATTATCAATCTTAAGTCTAGACGCTACTATTCTAGACACCCATTAGATAAGTATATTTTATTAGTTGGCCCTAAATGTTGATTAATCAGAGTGCATTGACCATTTGATCTCTGATACTATTAAATGAACCTAGTTCATTTCATAGTAGGTGAAATGGGTAAATTTTGAAAAACTTTACCAAATTGGATCTTAGTAGGCCTATGAAGTCAAATATTTAACACTAGATCCAATCTGGTTATTGAATAAGTATGAATATATATCAATATTTCTAAGTGGTGTAACATACATGCAAAACATATAGTAAGTGTACAAACATGAAATTAGATCTAGATATAGTCACTTCAAGATCAAAATGGAAAGAGAGAAAGGTGGCATCATTGATTGATTGTGCCTTTTCTTGTTTGAAATATTTAATTAATACTTCATATAATCAACATACAGGATATGATAATACCTTTAAAATTACAAAAGCAACAAACAATAACATGGTTAATATACAAATGTGCAAATATTAAGATTTATATCTACCGTGTATATATTCATTATTTATATGTATATATTATTACCTCAATTTTAAATCGCTCAATGAAAACAAATTTATGGATACAATCGTTTATAAAGCACACGCCTTAATAATATAAAATATAAATATACGTATACACTTATATATATAATGATTAAGCGAAAATAGTTTCGAATTGATTCAAAACAAACATCCAAATTTCATTAAACCTTTCTGATGTGTTTTGAAAATATAAATACATGTGTGCGTGTGTGTGTGTAAATTTTAGCCTAAATAATAAAATTTTGTTTTTTTAAACAACCAAAGCATTACTAAACCAAGATTTCATACACCAAAATAAACAAGATATCAATAATGTCTATATTTTAGGATTGATTAAAATTCGAACAAAAACATTTAAATCATTAAATTGTATAATATACATAGAATATTATTATTTGTAATATTAAAACATAAACTCATAACCTATAGTTTTATACATATATAAATTTTGGTTTAATTTATCAAGTTAAAACAATCATATCATTTAACAAGTTGATTAAATTGTATTACAAATTCTAAATTAAGATGAGGTGATAATATATACATATAAAATTGTGATAAGTATATTATATCCAAGAAACTAGTCAAAATTAGACCATAGCTTTCAGATTTGGCCAATTAGTGACACTTTGATTTGGAATCCCTCCTTGGATTCCTGAACTAACACCAAACTTTGCAAAAGAAGAATGAACCACATTATTATATTTTATTTGATATAATTTTGTTAAATAGAAGAGAAATTTTCAGTTAAAAAAGAGATGTAGGAGGTGGCCATGGATGATGGAAGGAGGAAAAGAAAATTGAATGAGGAAATTAATAGGAGAAATTTGTTTTAAGAAATGAATAAAAACCTTTCAAATTCTTTCTTTAAAAACTTTACCTTTTAATTCCTAAAATTTCCAATCAAGCCAGTCCTTCCCCTTTCTTTGCTTGGCTAGCCAAGCATATCACCTAGGATGGACTAATTTTTCAAATAGCCCATTAAGTAATTAGCTGTATGTAAAGCCTGTTTAAATACATAATGATATCATATATCCATACGTGCATATATGAATTTTATATATACATCCAAATAATTACTAACAACACCAAAACATCAAATAAATTAATTATCAATATTTATCAAATGTTAATTAATCGACTTATAACATTTTATATACTAATTTAGTCTTGTGGTGTTTTGGAGAATTCACAAATGCCCGGTTGTGAGACTCTGATTTGTGAGTTCAATCAGTGATTAATATCAGACAATTCAAATATTAATATTCATAAACCATCTTAATTAGTGGTGTGATAGTTTGGCTGAACTCATTACTTATAGATATTTTCGATAAAATCCAATTTCATCTTTTCTTAAGTGGTACCTTTTCCTAACGATTATTTACACACGTTCTCTTCATCAAAACTATATTACCTTAAAGTATATAGAATTTGGTATTGGTCAAAATTATGTCACTACACACATTCAGCTCTATTAGTCCAAAAACGAAGTCCTTGGTTCAATAATAACATTTATTATTAACCATACTACTCTAGCCATAGATTTTGTTTTTGAGTTGACAACATTTGACTGTGATACTAACCTCATAAAACCGAGGACACGTATTCTCTATTGAATAGTGCTTCATTTTCAGTGCTTCAACGTAGACCCAACTATAGTTGCTCAATGGATCGCTATGCAATGATGTAACTATAATTGAAGTGGAGTATTCAAATTGAAGTTCCACTGTACTCTCAAGTTGCAGGAACTGTGTAACATCGTCAATGGAGATTTCCTATTTGACTTACTTTTTATCAACCAATAGAAAACTTTCGAATGAGTTATTCCATAATTGTCCAATAACCACGAGTACGTAACCCCATGGTGTCTCTAATTGTCATGAGTAATACATTGCCCAACATTTGGAGAGTATTATGCACTTTATTTTGTGATTAATTACTCACAATTGCAACTATTTATAACTTAAATCACGTAACTTTTTATTTAACGAGTATGTGACATAGGGAATCATTGAGATGATTGCATACTTTCTCGATACAAGGCTTCTTCTTTCGAGAATTCCTAACTTGGTTGTTAAGGTTTGATCCTTTCGGGCTCGGTTTGTAAGTCTCGATTTGAATCTTTTAGTTTCTATTTAGTCAACTCTTTGATTCTTTTTTGAGTAGTTGCAAGGATGGATTTCCTAAACGAGCATTTTACTTAAAGAGACTCCTATGAATAATGTGAAAAGACATTTAATATGAGGAGACTCCATAGCTCGGACTGGGCAGTACAGCTCGTCATTTGGGATTTCATTGTTTCCATCATAATAGATTGTTGGTTGTAAGTTGAGACCATAATAGTCAAATATCGATTGTTATCTTTTCCAGTTAGCTAAATTCGAATGTTGAGAGATATTTCAAAGAAAGAAGCGTCTTTGTAGGAACAGAAGGTTTTTATAAATGAGATGCCATCACTTGGGTTATTCATAATATGGCAATCTTTTGAGTGGAGAAAAGGTGGTAGCTAAGGCTGAATGGTAAGAGTTTGACAAGAAGATGGAGGTACAAGCCCTCATAGCGTCAAACTGTTTATTTAATTTCGCTACAACAACAACGACCAATGGCCAAAAGCAGAGTTTCAGTTTAAGGACCTTGGTTCTTAACCGACAACGAACTTGGGGATGTGGAATAAAATGTTTTGGAAATTAAATGAAAATGCAAAAATTAATATTGAACACGCAAATTTATAGTTGTTTGGATTCCCGACGTCCGCTCTCGATACTATATTATTAAAAGACTATATTTGAAGATTAAAAGTTAAGTCCGAGAAGCCATTAAGAGTTTTGGTAAAAACTCTAATATAAAAGTATACTTATTTGTATTTTAGCGAGTATTTCTCTTTCTTATCATCAATGCAGTGAAATCCAAGCTTATTCATAGGAAGTTGAAGTGAATGTGGATCAATGACGTGACAAATCAGGTTGAAGTTGGCAATAAGATTGATGACATTTGACATTCATCTAACATGTCTGACTCAACGTCTATGAATTGGTAACATGTTATTTGTTGATGCGTCTTATATCCATCTCTTTTCTTTATACCGTGTCAACGTGGCATCTTAAATGGTGAATATCCTATAGTACCATAGTATTTGATGTTGCATATTCTCGAAATATGACTTTTAAGGTCGATATTCCTTAAATTTTCGTTGGCTATTATGGCATTTTTCGGCTAAGTACCGGTCACTCGCACACTTTCATTTAGTAAAACTTTCAGTTTTCAGTGTTAGAGTCTACATTTCAAATTAACACAGCTACCGTGATTCAAATAGTATAGAACCGAGTGAGATATCTTTTCGATACTTGTCCCTTTAAACCAATAAACTTTTTGATGAATTTACATTATACAAACATTTATATGTCTATTCTTTCGACATCTTGATACTTGAAGTTAAGTATTTCTTTTAGTTTCGTAAATAGCTAAGAAATACCTTCCTTCCATTATCTTTAAATAAAGGAAATGACAAATACCCTTAGCAAAATAATGTGCAATAGATAATAATATATCCAACTAAATTTATCACAATATATTTATCATACAACATAAAAGAAAAGAATTTATTTTTAAGTTAGTTTGATCAAACCAATCGTTAGGGAGATCTATTTTATTGTAAGCTTGCAAAACCAAGTTGTGTGAATCCAAAAAAAAAACAAGAAATATGTCTTATTAAATCTCTTCAATGTAATTTACTTTGTTTAATGTACAAATGTCTCATTAAATCTACTTAAGTTTAAATTTTTTTTAACGTATTATTATTATTATTATTTGATATTTACTTAAAATTAGTTAAAACCACGTTAAATATTTATTTTTTGAAATTGTGTAACCAAACGGTCGGTTTAATAGCGTTATGCGGTTTTACTAGTTAGAATTGTCTTATAGGTTCAATGATCAAGTTGAAATTTTTATAGTTAAAATCAAGGAAAATTTTCAAACATAACCTTGTTTTGATAAACAATAACACAAATAACCTAGTTTTGATTTTAATTACAAACATAGGCCTGTTTTCGCCAGCTAGACGAGGGCGAATTTTCAAAATGCGCCTCTGGCGAACTTTCAAAATGCGCCAACAGGCGACTTTCGAAAATTCGCCCAAAGGCGCATTTTGAAAAGTCGCTCTCGAAAATACCCTGCACACATTTTAACCAGACAGCAGCCCCACCCCCACATAGTTCATTTCTTCATTTCTCCAACTCTTCCAACCAAAACCCAAAAGACACAAAACCCTTCAAAACCTTCCTCCACTTCCATTTCTTCATTTTATATTCGAATTCTTTCACAAATTAGTCAATGGCAAGCACATCAGGTATAGAACAAGAAATAGGTATGAATCTATACCTATAATTTGTTGTTTATAAATTAGGGTTTGATGTCAATGTTATCTTATAATTTGTTGTTCAAGAAAAAAAATTGTGCTTGTAAATTAAATCATTTGAACATCACCGTTGATAAAACATTTACAACACTATCATTACAAGTATTTGTACACATTTTAGTGTTAGATTTTGAACTAAGTTAGAAGTAGAGTATAAAAACTATAATAAAAAAGGTTCTTAAAAGCAACTTAAGATTAGTGTTATAAGCAATTTATATGAACGACAATGATTTTACGTGCATTCATACTACTTTGTGGGTTAGGAGGTTGTCAATTTTTAGTTAGTGTATATTTTTTTATCGAAATGAAATGATTTTTAATACTTGTATTTTGTAGAGTATGTTGAGATGGAGGCCGGACCCGTTGATGGAAGGGTATTATTTCTTCAAGCACAGCATCGTACTTCTAACGACATATGGATGCAGGTGGTTTTAAAAAAATATATAATTTTATGTCAGGTGGTATAATTCCTGCTTTTTAATTGTATTTATCATTTGATCAGCGTGACGATCTAGATACAACTATAGATCACTCCACGTCGGTGAAGAAAGTGACTTCAAACCATCCAGGAGTATTGGCTGAGATTGAGAGGGCCGATTTTTTACACATAATGAAGTTAGGATACATCCAGCTTGACCACTATCTTATCACTGCTTTGGTAGATAGATGGCGACCGGAGACCTCCACTTTTCATTTCCCTGTTGGTGAGATGACGATTACATTAGGAGATGTAGCCGTGTTGTTAGGTTTGCCTATTGAAGGCAATGCAGTGGCTTATGGAGAAGTGGCATATGACTATATGCAATTGTGTCATGATTTACTCGGTCTTGACCCACCCCCCGAACAAACAAGGGGCAATGAGTTCGTGGAAGTCATGTGGTATAGACGTCAATTGTCGCACGATATTCCTGCTGATGCTACAGAGGCTCAGATTCAGCAGCGAGCGTGTGCTATTATTTTGCACATCATTGTTTCCCGATTGATGTGCGACCATACAAAGACTCGGGTAGATCTGAAATGGCTACCGTATATTGCTGATTTAGGGGAGTGTGGTAAGTTCTCTTGGGGCAGTGCTGTGTTATCTTATACATATATGGAGTTATCCAGGCTTTCTCTTTTGGAGAATAAATCTATTGGTGGATGTCTGACACTAGTACAGGTTTGAAACAAACTTCAATAGTTTACTGTTTTACATGATTTGTCTCATTTTTTGTCGTAATTTTTTCTTATAAATACAGCTTTGGTCATGGACTTATCTTCCGATCGGAAGATTGTTAGTGACAAACGTTGTTGTCGATCAGTCGATGCCGCTTGGGTCTCGGTATATTTTTATCCTTTTAAATTACTTAAACAATGCAATTTTCATGTGTAATATTCATTTGCTAACATCTTATAACAGCTGGGTAGGACCAAAAAAACGCGCCAAACCCTAAGACGGAGTGTGAAGTTCTACCGCAACGAGTTAGATGTGCTGGAGGATGAAGTGGTGACATGGACACCGTACACGCAGAATGTGCTAGCACAGCTTCCAGCCATGTGTACAGCTGCTAGATACTTGTGGACTGCGAGAGTACCACTCATATCTTACACCCAGACTGCATTTCACTTACCCGATAGGGTTATGAGACAGTTTGGCATGATACATCATATACCGGATGATGCGCCACCCTGCACTTCTACGTACAATGCAGAGGAGTTTGGATCCCACATTCAGTTGTGGAATGATCGTCATACAGCTACCCAGATTGAGAGGGAGCCTACCATCACGCTAGAGTGGTACAAACGGTGGTACTGGAACATAACACGGCGATATGTTCTTACGGCGCCAGTGGAGGCAGTGTATAGAAGCCCGTACGTTCCCAGAGCACCACTTGAGAGAAACGTGGTAAGTTGATGTTGTAAGTACTATATCAATTACTTATGATGGTTTGTTCTTTTGCTAATTTTCATTCAACTTTCCAGGCAGCCAGTATAAGCAGGGCTTGGGAAGAAGCAGAAAATCTTCGCAAACGTCAAACCGACGAGGAGGGTAGGAGGATGTGCACCAACATCCAAAGAATTCTAGATGTTATGTTATGCAGGAATAAACTTGATAGGCCGAGAGCTCCATCTCCACCTCCACCGCCTCCAGCGCTTGTGTACACACGACGTCGTTCTAGAGGAGGTGCGGGTTCATTGTCACAAGGCACCTCGTCACAAGCTGCACCGGTACACGAAGAATTTGTTTCTGGTCCATCTCAACCAATGGCCGCATTACCTTCGTCCTATATTGCCCGCAGAGAACGGAGTAGCAGCAGCAGCAGCAGTAGTAGTTCGAGACCATTGGTAACGCGTCGGCAAAGAAGAAGCCCGCACGAATTTCATGAGCTTCACGACTAAATAGAAAATGTTGTTTGATGCGAACTAATGTTGTTTGGATTTGTAATGTACGAACTAATGTTGTTTGGATTTGTAATGTACGAACTAATATTTTTTGGATTTGTAAAATGTTGTTAAATGTGTGTGGCTGTGTTTTGTTAAATGTGTGTAGTTGTGTGATGTTTGTGTAAACCGCCGTAGGTTATGCGGGGATTGAAATTGCTGCTCTGTTTGCAGCAGCAGGTTTCTGTGAGCGAATTTTCAAAATTCGCCCACAGAAACCAGCTGCTATTGTAACCAGTTAGCCCCTTCTTCCTTTTTCATTTCGTTTTGTTTTAAGGTCGAACCAAAAACCCAAATTTGTGAAAAATATTTTACAGAAGTCATTAAGGTTGGTATTTTGTCAAATTTTTTCATCTATTCTCACACTTGTTGATTTATAGTACGCCATTCTTCAATTTTGTTCAAATCGGAAAGTAAATCAACCAATGGTTGCAAGTTTGACTAATTTGGGCTTTTTTTTAAACTTTTATTCTAGGTGTAAATGGAGGATTGGGAAATCGATGATCAAACGATGATGAAAATATATGACGATTACGAGCGGAACAAGGGCGCAAACGGTGAGGTCGATTTTGTTCCGGAGACACAAGTGGAAGATCTACCAACACTAGATGCTACAGAGACAAATGAAGAAGTAGAGACCGAACTTGTTTGTGCTACGCAGGCAAATGTCGTACTCGAGAATCCCCAACCGGTTCAAAAATCAATGCATTCCAGATTGATGACTGTACTTGCTCAGCAAAACCCTGATAGATCAAGTTCTAGCATCATGGGACGTTCAATACTTTGCTATTGCGGAGTTGAATGTAACGTTGTTGTTTCCAAAAGTCAGAGAAATGCAGGACGTCGATTTTACGGCTGTAAAGCGTATATCGATGCACAGACGCATCAGGGGGTGCGTAGTTGTAAATTTTTTGAATGGTTCGATCCTCCACTGACAGAAAGGGGGGTCCAATATGCGCTAGAGATGCAAGCTAAAGTTAGTCGCTTGGAGAGGATGAATATTGCAATTCGCAATGAAATGCTTGCAGGGTGCTACCAGTTACCACGTGATTGACTGTATGTTTTGATGTATTGGTAGTAAAGTAGTATTCGGTGGTTGTTGTTTGTATATACTTGCTTTTAATCGTCTGTCAGTCTTGTATTTTCTATTGAGAGGTATTCTGTAGTTCAACAGACTAATAATCTGTTTTATAATGTGTTTTAGGCTGTTTTTTAATTGGCGACTTTTCAAAAGTCGCCTTTGGGCGAATTCTCAAAACTCGCCTTTGGGCGAATTTTGAAAATTCGCACAAAGGCGACTTTTGCAAAGTCGCCAATTAAAAAACTTCTTTATATCAAGTCAGCTTTAGCACTCACCTTCTCATAACACACCCCAACTTTTTTCCAGATCTGAAGAACCCATTTTCTTTCAGCTTACATTCCCAAACACCAAGCCTCAATTTCTTTCAATAATCGGTTAGTTATTGCAATAGAGTCGTTGCTGGTCTACGCAAACGTCTTCACTTATCCCTGCACAAAAATTGGTAAGAAAATTACAAACCCTAGCTTTGTTAGATCCATTAACATATTTTCATATGAATGAACAGAAAGTGGTTGGTCAAATAAAAACTATTTGTTTGTAGAATGGCTAGAAATCTCATTCCCACACTTTGCTACTACGACGGTGAACTGATCGTCGACGAACAGAAAAACGGAAAGTATGTCGGCGGTTTTTTTAAACCAGGGAGAGTACGCAAATGTTGCACACTATTTGAGTTGAAAGAATCGGTTTACAAAGCGACAAAAATAAGCCCAATCGAATTTGATATTGAGTTGGTCGTTAACTGACCAACGGATTCTGGTTCAAAAGCAATAACACTTTCAGACAATGAGGATGTTGAAGTTATGTTTTCTGCGATTACCAAATCCATTGAGTTGTACGTTGGGAAAGTTGCAAAAGAAAATCTGCAAGAACATGTACAATCTCCTATCGTTAGCAC
Source organism: Allium fistulosum (assembly GCA_030737815.1). Lineage (NCBI taxonomy): Eukaryota > Viridiplantae > Streptophyta > Magnoliopsida > Asparagales > Amaryllidaceae > Allium > Allium fistulosum. Next base: position 1,536,345,419 of record CM060902.1, read on the forward strand.
AGGATTAGGGCATTTTACAGAAATGTTGGAAACTGATATTCCTACAGCAAGCTTAGGTTCTCCAACTTACAGTAATCCATATGTACATGCTGGGGGTCATGGTCCTCCTTCCATAAACTATGGTTTCATGCATTACATGATGTCGCAACCAACTCCAGAACAGTACTTTCCGTACTATACACCACCAACGATGCATCCAAGGTATCGTTGTTAACATTGGTATTTTGCGTGTACCATTTTAAATTACAATTGCCTAATACTTTCTTCTAACACATTCAGCTTCCAACAACAAATGCATCTACAAAATGTCCGTGCTGAACAACAAAATATTCATTTGTCGCAACCGGTATATCCTACTCCATCACAAATGTATGCTATAAGTCAAAGGTATGTTTAGCAATTTATTTGGGTAATGTTTCCTATCTACTCTAGCTTCGTACTAAGATACGGTTGTAAACAGATGTACAAGTCTTGAGGATACTGCTGCAGAATGTGGTGCTGGACCGTCACAACACTCACATGATTCCAATATTGCCACTAATATGAATGTTAATATAGATAGAGACACCGAACATGTTCCTCAAATTGATAGTATGGCTGTTGCGACCACTAATAATGATGCGTGTTGGGTAGAACGAATGCAGGTGAACAATGAATCGTTAAACTACGATTTTCCAAGCGTAGATGATGCTGAAGGTGATGGTGAAGAAGCTCAAATGGAAGTACCGTTGGATGATGATCTATGTACTGCACAAATGATGGCAAGATCGGTCGTTGCTAACCTGCAATTTGCTGGGGAAAATTTTTCAACCGCGTGCATACAAAATGGATTTGCTATTGGAATGGTATTTGAAAGTAAGCAAAACATGCTACACCAATTAACCGAATGGTCAATTCTACATGGAGTTTCGTACAAGCCGGTCAAGTCGAATAAAACTATATACACTGCTATATGTAATGTTGACACTAACTGTCCATGGAGAATACATGCAATAGTCTCAAAGAAATCGCAGTCTGGTTGGTGGGAAATCAGAAAGTTGCCTAGCGAACATATCTGTGTCAATCCTACAGTTAATTCCAACCACAAGCAAGCCACTTCTAATTTTCTTGTGTCTAAAATCATGTCATTTGTGAAGGCCGATTTGGATATCACAGCAGGTACAGTTCAAGTGCTTGTCGACGACCAATTGTTCATCAAAATTAGTTACATGAAAGCTTGGCGAGCATTAAACAAAACAATTGAAAGAATTTATGGTGACTGGGCCGAATCATATGCGACTTTGCCTCAATATTTTGAGGAAATAAAGAGAAGTAATCCGGGGACTGTTGGACATGTGACCCACGATGAAGTTGGCGTATTTGATCGTGCGTTTTGGACATTTGGCCCTTGCATTACAGGTTTTCTACACTGCCGGCCATTGCTATGTATTGACGGAACACATTTGTATGGTAAATACAAAGGGACGTTGCTTGTTGCTACTGCTGTAGATGCGGATGACTGTCTGTTTCCATTAGCTTATGCGGTTGTCGAATCCGAGTCATATGATAGCTGGGGTTGGTTTTTTTCTTGCATGCGTGAATTCATTCACAGTGTTTGCAATCGTCGTATTACTTTCATATCGGATCGGATGAAAGGAATTCCGAAGGCTTTACAGGAGAAGTGGCGAGAACCACACAAACATAGGTTCTGTGCACGACATCTTAAAGCTAATTTTCAAACAGCGGGTTTTAGGGATAACCGACTTACAGCTTTATTTTATTCAGCTGCATGTGCTTCAGAAGTAGTTGAGTACAACAAAATCAGAGAAGAAATTAAAGCTACAAATTCACGGGCTCATGAATGGATTGAAAGAAGTTTAGGGAATTTTGAAGAGAATTGGGCCCTTTGCAAAGACGATGGAGGACGCTTTCATGTTATGACCACCAATGCATCCGAAAGTTTTAATGGTGTGCTGAAAGGTGCTCGATCATTACCTATAAAGGCGTTGGTTGCACGAACCTTCTTTCGATCGGTTGAATATTTTTGTAAGAGACGAGAAACGGCGGATGCTATCACAACACGTTTGACTCCAAAATGGGAAGCTAAAATAGCAGATCGAGCTATTGAAGCACGTCGTTGTAAACTAGTTCGCTTTAGTCGAACAGAATGGCAAGTTATTCATTGCTACGGCGATGAATTTAAAGTGTTAATTGATGGTCCTAACTGCTCCTGTACATGCAACATCCCCCTACTGCAGAAAATACCATGTGCCCATGTAATGGCGGCTTGTTCGGCACAGGATTACGGTGCTAACAGAGCACATCATGAGTTCGCATCAGAGTGGTACTCTGTTCAAAGTTACAAAGCTTCATATCAGGCAGAGTTTCATCCCGTGCGTGATAAGAGATACTGGAGACCATACACCGGTCCACATATATTGCCTCCACCTACAAGAAGACAACCTGGACGACCTAAATCTACGAGGATAAAAAACGTTATGGACGAGCATCAAACGCCTAAATCAAACATGTGCAGCAAATGTGGATCAGAGGGCCATAACAGAAAGCGATGTACTGCAGCGACCTAAACTTCCATTATCAGATGTATGATTGCGTAACGAATTTAGACCTTTTGTGTTTTCAATTTTAAACGAATGTAATTTATATGTATCAAACCAACTAGTTATGTGTCGAACTTAAATGAACTTTGCAATTGTTAGATTTGCAAGCTGATATCTACGAAAGTTGTTATATAAGAAAGAGGGAATTAGGCACAAGGACAAACTTTAAAAAAAATTTAGGCTGAAGGACACAAAGTTTCATTTTTAGGCTGAAGGACAAACTTTGAAAGAAAATTAGGTTGAAGGACAATGCTAAATATAGTTAGCATTTTGTAAAGTACAAACATTGTACAAAATGCTAATTATAACTAGCATTATATCCAGTTTTACATTGTACAAAATGCTAGTTGTATTAGCATTGTCCTTCAGCCTAATTATCTTTCAAAGTTTGTCCTTCAGTCTAAAAATGAAAATTGTCGTCCTTCAGCCAAAATTTTTATGAAAATTTGTCCTTGTGCCTATTTTCCACTATAAGAAATTATATATGTATGTGATTGTTAAATGGACCAACATAACTTGTTTATGTATGCAGGGTATTTTCGAGGGCGACTTTTCAAAATGCGTCTTTGGGCGAATTTTCGAAAGTCGTTTATTGGTGCATTTTGAAAGTTCGCCAGAGGCGCATTTTGAAAATTCGCCCTCATCTAGCTGACGAAAACAGGCCTATGTTTGTAATTAAAATCAAAACTAGGTTATTTGTGTTATTGTTTATCAAAACAAGGTTATGTTTGAATTTTTTTCTAAAATCAATGGTATAAAGTATTGGCACGTGCAGAAGCGCGTGTTTCATGGGGAGAATATGCCCCAATTCAGTTCCCTCCCAACATTCGCAGATGCTTTCCATTTTCTTTTTATAAAATTTTCCTCCCTTCGTTTTTCTTCTCTTAATTTTTTCTTTTTCTTTCTCATTTCGCAACTTCTCCTCGATTCAACCTCAACCTGGTAATATCTCTTTCTCCTTTTTGAATTCAGTCCCTATTGGTTATCTAATTTTATCAGCATTTCATTCTTCCGATTCTATTTTTTTTAATGCTGTTGATTTCTTATGAAGTTGGTGTTTTCGTGGGTTTGTAGATCAATCTATTTCTTCTTTTCAGAAAAAAAGGGGTCTGTTGATTCTTGCGTAACTTGTTGGTTAAGTTTATCTGTAACTTGATACATAAATTCAGTGCTTTGTAGTTGCCGTAATCTACATACACCATTTATTTTTATTGTAAGTTTGTTTTAAGAACTGTAGTAGTTCCGTAGTAATTCATAAACGATGTCTCTTGACTTGTGATTCTTAGTGGTCCTTGAAGTTGAAACTTTGACCAGTTAGCATAAGTATTTGTTATAATATATATTTGATTAGTAATTTTATAATTTTGATTTTGAATATATTTTGATTTTTCAGTAGGAAAAAAAAAGAAGCCGAGCATCATAATGGCTTAACTACGGGGTTTTATATTAGAAGCAAGGGATATTACCCCTAAATTTTATTAGACCCTTACTCAAAATAAATTGGTCAAATATTAACTAGTCATTCTGCAGTTCACTAAATAGTATGATACTAACATAGAGAAAATGAAAAATTTCGTTCGATTTATTTCATTGGACTATATACATTGTACATTGAAACCTTGTATTATGAAGCATAAAACAATTTCATACTTCATAACATATCTTTTTGATAATCTTCTCAGTACAATTTTTTAGCTTTTGGTAAATTTATCGCAAGAGAATTTGATTGGTTTATTATACAGTCAAAATCATGGTCTGTTTTTATATTCTATTATTGGTGTAATCAGATTGAAGCATTGAAAGCAATATAAGTTGCACTATAATCGAACACAATGGGTGCAAAGGAGCATTCTACCAGTCCTTTTTTAGATACGATTAAAATGAAGAAGGTTCGGACAAAGCTGACAGATACATACACTTATCCTCATGAGCATTCCAGGCATATTCTTATGGCAGTTGTATTCGGTTGTTTTTTCTTCATCTCTTCCGATAACATGCTCACTCTCATACACAAATTGGACAATAACATTAAATGGTGGTCCATGTACCTCTGCTTGATCGGATTTTTCTATTTCTTTTCATCTCCATTTATTGGGAATACAATCAAACCGAGTTATTCAAATTTTAGCCGCTGGTAAGTACTATCGTATATAAGTTTGGACCTAATAATATTTTAAAAGGGTTGATATTGACTGTATCAGTTTTGCTAGTGACAAGTTTATTTTTTTCAATTTTTAATACTAATTCCTATATATTAAATCAAAAATAGCCAAATTTTTTTAGTAAAATGTACTGAAAGTTCAGTTTTGCAGCCAAACTGATACCCTTCATTAACAACTCCCTATTTTATCTCTCTGTATATATAATGAATGCACTGCAGGTATATAGGGTGGATTTTCATTGCTGCTTTGTATCATCTTCCAAGTTTTCAATCAATGGGCGTTGACATGAGGATGAATCTTTCTCTCTTTCTTACAATATACTTTTCTTCAATCATATTTCTGGTTGTTTTTCACGTTATATTTCTTGGATTTTGGTATGTTGGGCTTGTTGCTCGAGTAGCTGGGAAGAGACCAGAAATTTTTGCTGTTCTACAAAATTGTACCGTGAGTGCTAAGCTAACTTAATTCTGAATATAACAATCCTATTCGTATCATTTTTTTATGTTGATTGTGCAGGTCATAAGCATTGCATGCTGTGTATTTTATGCTCACTGTGGTAATCGTGCTATTTTAAAAGAGAAATCTTCTGAAAATAGTTTAGAGTATTTTCGGTTTTGGAACAAGAAAGATATAAATATATGGATATCCAAGTTTCTTCAAATCAATGAATTTAAAGATCAAGTTTGTTCATCTTGGTTTGCTCCAGTTGGGTCGGCCAGAGATTATCCACTTCTCTCCAAATGGGTCATATATGGAGAGGTACACCTACCATCGATAGTTTGACATCAATTTTTTAGACAAACTTTTAATGAATCTCCATATATACCGATTTTGTCATAACTATAAATTTTCTCAGTTAGTTTGTATTGGTTCATGTTCGGGGCCATCAGACGAAATTTCTCCATTATATTCTTTGTGGGCTACTTTAATTGGTCTTTATATGGCGAACTATGTCGTGGAGAGGTCAACAGGGTAAGCAAAACATCATTATTTTTAAGAAAAAAAAAATGAACGACTTGCAGTAGTGTTATCATATAATGATGTTACTATTTAATCATGTATTTTGCAAATTCAACAGATGGGCACTAACACACCCTTCATCAGATTCAGAATTCGACAAGTTAAAAAAGCAAATAAAGCCTGATTTTCTTGACATGGTTCCTTGGTATTCAGGGTGAGTATTATTTTGATCTTCACCTTTTTTTTAACTGCATACATATTATGCATTATAAAGCATTATGTTCCATACATAGAGGAATAATATATTATCTACTGGTGCCGTTTTAGGACATCCGCCGATTTATTTAAGACAGTGTTTGATCTTTTAGTGTCCGTGACACTTTTTGTTGGTCGGTTCGACATGCGAATGATGCAGGTTAGTTATTCTTTTATTTCAAAAAATGTATGTATGTAAGTTGTTTGTAAAATGAAAGGAGACCACCATTAAATGTGTAAGAGCATTGCTATTCACCTCCTATTTTACAATAAAAGTTACTTGAAGTAAAAAAGTCCTTTTTATTTTATTTTTTAATTTCAGACAATATTGAAAATCACCCGGTTGGCAGGCAGAAGAATGCCGATTGAATACAAGGGCAATATAAATTCCTTTAATAACGTATCTTATATATCAAACACTCAGTTTCAAATGGAAAAAATAAAACAACTATAAAAAACAATACATAAAATACAAGGATAATGCTAGGAGGTCTGAAATGATAGGATTAGGGAAGTCAGGTAGAAACAAGTTTTGAGGAGCAAAAATAGGAATTCAATGGGGTTTAACATTATTTTTCAAAATGCCAAGCAAAATGCCCTAAATTCCTTCGGGGCTTTTAGGATTTTCCAAAACACAAAATTATTTTGAAAACCTGATTGACAACAACAAAAAGGTGTTTTCCCCCCTTCAAAATCAACGGCACAAGAGTTTGCTGTAAAATACATATGTACTCTGAACTACCGATTGAATGAGGTTTAAGGAGTTGTGTGATTTTTGGTTTAGTAAAAAAACTAAGTGGGTAATAGGTTGTGTAATTTTAAGATGGTTTGGTTAATTTTAAGACCGAGTAAATTTTAATGTAAAATTTGGTGTGAATGGTAATGCTCATATGTAAAGCTCTATTGATAGCATAAAGTTCCTCTACATCATATTCCATGTCTATCATTTGTATATGTATGAAGCATTTAAGGTTTTAAGCTTATATCATATATGTTTGTTATTGTAATAAATAGGCAGCTATGGGAAAGCTTCCAGATGAAGGAAAGCATGACGATCTTTTGTATGACCAGTATAACAAAAGGGAAGATCTTTGGTTTGATTTTATTGCAGACACTGGAGATGGAGGAAATTCATCATACGCAGTTGCTAAATTACTTGCTCAACCTGCTATTCATGTTAACTTAAACGGGTCAACCTGCAAACTCCCTCGTGGAGACTTGCTTCTCATTGGAGGTGATCTTGCGTAAGTTAGTCTTTCATTCTATTACCCACTTGAGTGTAATTTGCAAGAAGACTCTCTGACATTTGCTTTATAGTAGGAAACTCTCACTTTTGTATTTAGGAGATTTTAATCACAAAGCGAACATCGAGAAAATAAATAAATTTAAAGGCCTCTCTGTTTACTTAATGAATTAAGATTTTTGAATTAGTTTTAAGGGCCTCATACATTGTATAAAAGTTTTAATAGACATTTGTATGTAAATCTTTAAAATCAAAATGTAAGCACTTAATTCAAACTAATAAGAAACCTTTAAGACCATGAGTTATAAAAATAGATTTGTATACTTCAGTTTTGTCAAATCTCTACATGATTCTCCAGTTAGCAAAGTGTGGGGAAGGCGGTAAAAGTTGTAAATACAGAGGAGTTTGAGCAAACCACAATTCAGCCTATCTGTATAATTAATATGTGTGATGATATAAAGTGACTTTAATCTTTGCATAGGTATCCGAATCCCTCGGCTTTTACATACGAGAAGCGATTTTTTTGTCCTTTCGAAAGTGCACTTCAACCTCCAACTTGGTATCGACCTGAACAGATTTCTTTAGCCAAGCAAGAAGTCAATAGATATGATGGACCACAGTGCTTCATTATTCCTGGGAACCATGGTATGTGTTGGCCTATAAGTTATGTATAATTCATATATAAGTGGTTATTTCTGCAACTTGATATAGATATCTTGCAGATTGGTTTGATGGACTTCACACGTTCATGCGATACATTTGTCATAAAAGTTGGCTTGGTGGGTGGTTTATGCCTCAAAAGAAGAGTTATTTTGCCTTGCAACTTCCTAGAAGGTGGTGGATATTCGGTCTTGATTTAGCCTTACATGGAGATATCGATGTTTACCAATTCAAGTTCTTTGCAGAGCTATGCCAAAACAAGGCAAGTTATTTGATATACTTGTTGATTCAGTTATAAAACTGCTTAATGTTGAATGGTTAAGTGATTTATAACGATTGTTAAATTTTAAGACTTTTTTTATTCCTCATAGAAGTTTTTATGGTTATTACACTAGAAATGTACATAATTTTGATTATAAACACAAGCACATTTAAAACCAGTCAACATTTAGTAATTAGACTTCTTATTGAAAACAATTGCATTTGTTTTCCATTGTCATTTTAATTAAAAAAACACCAAAATACGCAGATTGAAGAAAAAGATACTGTAATTATCATGACCCATGAACCAAACTGGATCCTTGATTGGTACTGGAATGAGAAAACTGGAAAAAATGTCGAACATTTGATATGCGATTATCTGAAAGGAAGATGTAAGCTTAGATTGGCGGGGGATTTGCATCATTATATGCGTCATTCTGCTGGTCAATCCGAGAAGCCTATTTATGTACAACATTTAATTGTTAATGGATGCGGGGGAGCATTTTTGCATCCTACTCATGTATTCAAAAAATTTGAATTTTATTGTGGTGCTGCTTATGAAAGTAAGGCTACATATCCATCTTACCGTGATTCAAGCAGGGTAAGTTCGTAGCCTCGTTCTTTTTATGCCAGCTATGTTATCATTTAATATTGATTGTTTTTCATATCAATGATTTCTTTTCCCTTTTCTTTTGCAGATTGCATTGGCGAATATTTTAAAGTTTCGTAAGAAGAATTGGCAATTTGATATTATTGGTGGTGTCATATACTTCATTTTGGTCTTCTCCATGTTCCCACAGGTAAAATTTAATGGTCACTGTAGCTGGTTTAAATTTTGTTCACGTAAGGGTATATTTTCGGTGAAATCAACAATAAGGAAAAATTCAATATAATATACTGAAAAATTAGCCAAACTGATGCTGTTTATAAAAACTCTATAAATTTTCCTCCTTTTAGTCACATTATTTCAATATGATTCATCTCAAATGAACGAACATAATGAATTATCACTTGGTACTTTTACAGTGTGATATTTTCCAAATCTTCCACGAGAAGTCATGGTCTGGTCGCCTCGGTGGGTTTTGTAGCGCAATTTGGAAGGCATATATGTACATGTTAGAGCATTCTTATGTTTCTTTGATTGGAACTCTTGCATTGACCGTGGCAACTATTTCATTCGTTCCTTCAAAATTATCAAGAAAGAAGCGCACTTTAATAGGAGTAGTTCATGTTTTTGCTCACTTAACTTCAGCTTTAGTTCTTTTAATGCTTCTTGAGTTGGGTATTGAGATGTGCATTCGAAATCGACTACTAGCTACTTCAGGTATGCGTACATATTTCTTAATTTTGTTTAGGTTGTTATAATTTATTCAGTATATAAAATATCAGGTTATCACACACTGTATGAATGGTATCGGTCTATGGAGAGTGAGCATTTTCCCGATCCAACTGGGCTTCGTATTCGTATTGAGCAATGGTCACTAGGACTTTACCCCGCATGTATAAAATATTTAATGTCTTCTTTTGATATTCCTGAGGTAACTCCAAATCTTTTACATCTCATAAACAATATATATAGTTTTTGTTTTCGGGAACAAGTCTGTTTGCTGAACCACAAATGCTGATCGATCTTTTATATGTTTACGTTTATCGAGTAAGAAATAAGTGTTCAATTCTCAATCTTATAATTTGAAAAAGTTAGCATAAAAAAGTGTTACTTAGTAGGTATAGGATTCTATATTGTTAAAAAAAATCTTATGATTTGAATCCCGTTTTGAATAGATGCCTACTAATCCCAATTCGATTCTCAAATTCTGATTGTAAACCCAATACGAACATGATTGAGAAAAAAAAACAGTTTCCATATTGCCAATTACTATTCGTATAATGGTAAGGAATTAGATTGTTGATCCAAGGTTCTTGGATCAAATCCCATTAGTATCAAAATAAGTGTTCAAGAAGAATAAAAATAAAAATCATTTTCGTATTTGATTAAAAAATCTCAAGAAACTTGGTTGAACATACGTTTCAAAATTTACTGTTTATAAAAAATGAAATAATTAATCCTTTTGATACCCCAATGTCATTTGGTAACTAGCAGAATTTCTAGCATAGAACTATGTACACACATTACAATATGAACTCTCTAAATCTACAATCCACGATTTTTTGTCAATTTTTGATTTAAAATTTGATCTTTACTATTTGAATCCAACTTGAAAACCATGGGATTGTATTCATTTTTTTCTACTGTTTTTTTAATAATTATTATTCACAAAAAGAAGAAGAAGGAATGGCCCTTATGATGGCCCTAGCATACATCCGAGCACTTCAAGGAGTGTATTTTCTATCACAACCGTGGTTCAACTTTACACCTTTCATTCTACAATTTGATGCTCAACCATCTGACCATCCCTTGAGGCTTAATCGCAATTAAATCAATGTTGAATGGCTCTATTATGCATTAAACACCTTTCAAAATGTAAACAAAGAGACTACTTATATTCATTTTCAGCATTGCCTGAGCTTACATATGATGTGAATATTGTACAGGTCATGGCTGTCACAAGAAGTACTATTTGTAAGAATGGGATGGAGTCATTATCACGTGGCGGTGCCATAATATACTATGCTTCTGTGTTTCTTTATTTTTGGGTGTTCTCCACCCCTGTAGTGTCGTTGATATTTGGAAGCTATCTGTACATTTGCATCAATTGGTTTCACATCCATTTTGATGAGGCATTTTCCTCTCTCCGTATTGCCAATTACAAGGCATTTACTCGCTTTCATATTAGATCCAATGGCGACCTTGAGGTTTTTACCTTAGCTGTTGATAAGGTAACTGCTCTGTCTTTTAGAATCCTTGCTAAGGCCGCCTTCAACTGTTTTTACATTGATACATATCCATCAAATCGCAAAAAACACTTCATTTTAGTATGACTACCCTATTATCCCATCAGTCATTTTTTAAATCTCATAGTACCTGGTAGCCTTCTACCAACTGACCAATCCTCTTAGAAGTAGGCAAAATTTTGTCAATTGACCCTTAAAATAGGGTTTTAAAGTCTGTTTGCCAACTAAATATTTTAAATTTCCTTGGAATAAGTAAAAGTGTTTTGTTTGTAATTTGACTTTTAAGTTAAAGATAAGTTAATTTTGGCGTTTGCCTATTTTGACTTTAGGTAATGAACGTGTATCAAATTACATATTTAGACAAATTTATGTGAAAGGATGATGTATATTAATCAGTGTTATTTTGCTTGTAAATTGTTTGAAATTACCTATCAAAATTTCCTTTGAAATTCTACTATAAGTTATAAGCAACAAAAAGTTGTTTTTTCCAATTTCAAGAGCATGTTTGACAACTACTTCTAAGTTGCTGAAACATCTTATTAGTTACTTATTACCATTTGTGTATTTACCAACAACTTATAAGAAGGCAAAATAAGTTGCTAATAAGTTGACAAGTCATAGGCAACAATTGCTTGCTTATGATTTGTTTCAATCTTTACAACTAAAATTTACAACCATTTCAACTTATTTACCCAAACACCTTTTCATATTACTATTCATTTAAAACTACTTAAACTTTATTATTCAAAACTACTTTTAAATAGAAAAAATTAAGTTGCTGCTGAACGGGCACTAACGTCTAAGTTACTTTTGCTAACTCCTTACTCTGTAAGGAGTTTACAGACATTCACTACAAAATAAGATACTTGTATGCAATTTTATCTTATTTTATAAACTAAGCCCACACAATTAGTGCCTTTGGCATGACATTTTCATATTACCATATTAAAAATACTATCATCATGACAAAATCAAACATATTCAGGTGCCAAAAGAATGGAAACTGGACCCAGAGTGGGAAGCTGAATCGAAGCAGCCTGAACAAACTAGTTATCTTTCTAAATTTCCAAGTAAATGGAAATCGGCTTCTGGTCCAGATCCCGTAAACTCCACTAGGATCGTAGACCATTTTGTTATTCAGCAAACTCCGATAAGCTCAGGAGATAGAAGTTGAGAATCAATTTCATATAGTTGATCAGAATTCATATTGTACAGTGATACAAGTTCAGTAAAGGCTAAAAAAAGTAGGTAGTTCTAAAATTAACATAGAGTTAGTAGAGGGTAAGTAGATTGGCCCTAATGTTCAATTACTCGAATTTTATTATTATAGAAAGATGTATGATTTGGCAGGGAATTTTGTCATTATTCTGACTTATGTAGCATATACGAATACTTATATACATTGTAATGAAAGTAGGCGTGATACTTTGTTGTAGTTTACATGTTATTTAAACAGACTTTGTCCATAAATGTTGTGAATACTTCTGCACTGTAATGAAAGAAGGTTACTGTTTCAGGTATTGATATTCTTTGTATGATGATTCATTATATTGACTCTTTTTTTTTTTTTTTTTTTTTTTTTGTGCTTATTAATATTCTAATTCTTTTTCCTCTACAAACTTAGAAGTCTGGTTTTGTGGCATAAATATCCACCTTCACTGCTTTCCCAGTCATCATTGTCATGGCATCCACCTCTCATGTTTATGGAGCTTAACAATTATTGATCGCCGTTCATCAGTCCACATATTTTAGAAATGTGATAAAAACCAGTACTATTCAGTTTGTCAGTTTGCTCTTGATGGGGTGTTATAATTTTACGTAATTACGAATAGCAGTACCAAAACATCCATGGTATGTCATATAATCATGACCTTGATGATACAAATTGAATTTGAATTTATTGAAACTGTTAAATATACGAACAAATCAAGAATAGTGGAAGTAAAAATTTACCGTATTTCCAAAATCTCTCCATGAAACAAGTGTTCTGCCTAATGGTAGATTGACCATGGATGTTAATTGTTTCTTTTGATCCAACTCGTGAATGTAGTCAAGCTATACTAGCTAATGCTAAAATCTACAGAGTATGATTCTAGAGGTTTAGGGCTCGATCTCTTAAGATGCCAAAACGAGTTCTCAACCTAAATTACACTACAAGAATACAACAATTTACTGATGTCATTATGATGTCAGTGCGTTGTCAGTAAACCTTTTATCAACGCACGTCGACGTCCGTGAAATGCTCGACGGAAAATAATGACATGTTGTCGACGGATATCGTAAGGCACTTTATCGATGCCTACTTACCAACGACATTTGACGACTTCAACACCACAGTTGGTCAACGACACGACGATGCCTTGCTGACGTCTTACAAAAATATTTATCGACGTCTTACTGACGCCATGTTAAAATGTCAAAATATATTTCCCAACACCTAGACAACATCATCCCGACGACCCTTTAAAATGTCAAAATTGGATTACCGACTCCTCACCGTCTCACCAATGCCGTACCAACGCCTTGGTTGAATTTTTTTGTAGCATTTCAACTGCGTTTTCCACTCTCAGTCACATGTTCAGATATTAAAAAACATCATTATGCATACAACAAAAATATATCAATATCCAACATAATCAACCACCAGTATCAAACATGTCCAACAATATACTAGTATCCAACACAAATATACCTATATCAAACAAACATACCACACCATCAATATCCAAACAACATCCAAATCCAAATTGTACATCAATATCCAAAATTATCAATAGTATCCAACAATATACAACATAACATACCAATAAAGTAGTTAAAATATATACTCACTCATCACCTGCACACTCTGCTCCATCATCATCACCATCATCAGTAGTAGCAGAATTAGAAATCTCTTCACCTGGGAAGTGTCGAACCGATACATCCGTGAGTTTTGAGACTTTCTTCTCAAGCTTACCGATCTTTTACTTTAACCGTCGATATTTTAGTTCTTCAACATTGAATTTGGAACCTCTTTCTATTAATTTCTATTCTTTAACCAAACATGTTTGTTAATAATAATAATTTTTTATTTTAATCATTGTATCTGTGTATTAGAACTATTATAGAAATATCATTGGACTTTTTATAGCTATTGTAGTTTTAACTATATAATGCCTAGCTTGTTTTGAGATTATAAAATATCCAAAATGAAACATCTAGTAGAAAATATAGTAGTTTGTTAATACTCAAGTAATTTAATTGATATCATTTCATTAATGGGTTTATTCTGATGGAAAATAGCATTAAAACTAGGGGTGTTACGGTTGCGGCAACCGTCGTTATTACCACCAACCGTAACCGTAACCGTTGTTGACGGTTATAAATTCTTATAACCGTTACCGCAACCGTCTAACCGTTACCGTAACCGTTGAAGCATGTCGTACATATATTTTCAATTATATGCATTATTGATGATAAATTGATATAGCTCTAACTGTTTTTTGCAAATTTATTTATTTGTTTATAAAACGACAAATATGCATGCACATGTTATTAGTTCATTAAGATACATATTGTTAATTTACAAGCTATTCCTTTAACTTAATTACTAATTTTTATACTTTAATGTTAAATATTACACAAAACAATCATGTACGGTTGGTACGGTTAACCGCGGTTTTCAAATTCTTCAACCGTCACCGTAACCGTTACCGTTATAGATGGTAACCGCATGAACGGTTGGTACGGTTGAACGGTTGAGCGATTCAACCGTAACAGCCCTAATTAAAACACTCACATATAAGATGTCATATAATAGTATATATACTTTTTATAATTTTAATGATATCTCTGTTATGTTATATCCAAATATGTTACAGATAACATCATATGTGTATAATAGTAATATAATATGTTAGGATATATGTAAAGATTTTGATGCTAGCATTTCACTAATTGTGGGATAATATACACATCACATATTACATATCTAATAATACAAATTTACTCAAATTTCAATAATATATATCTATATAATGAGGATTACGTCAAATATGTATAGTTATAGCATGCATTTGTTGATATTATTAGAAAATGATTAAAATAATAGAATAGTTCAAAGTATTGATTTTGTAGATTTATACTAATTTGGGGTGACAAATGATATTGCTAGAAAATGAGGATCAAGTTAACTTTATATTCAAACAAGTCCTAATTATTCAAAACTTCAAGGTATACAACTTCACCTAATAAAATCAAGAATGGAACATATTTGGTTTCAAGAAATATAAGCCCAAAATTGAATAGTTGTAAAGTTAGTTGTGAGGTAAGATTTACTTATCGGTTGTCATTTATAAATATAAGTAGAGAATCATTTTTCTAAAATAGAGATGGGATAAAAATTTCATTTCTTTTCTATTCTTTTAAACCATATTGCAATTTACTTAACAGTGTCACAGATGTAAACAAGCATTCAGTTGGTGCATGGACACAACATGTACACCTACCTTCACAAATAGATTATTAACAATAGAGAAAAATGAAAATAACGTGATTATATAAAACCAATCTTACAATCAATTATAAATATGCTACCAATTTTCAACATCATCATCATACTCTTGTTCATTAACTTCGACATCATCATCATCATCATCAACAATGACATTATCTTCATCAACATTGACATCTTCAACTAATTCAGTTCCGTCAAATACTTCATTGTTAAGTGGTCTTATATTATCGACATCTTATGTTATTTGGGGTGACAAATGATATTGCTCTCACTCACTGTTGGGCCAAGTGGACCGAGGATCTTATCGTAGAGGGTGCCTCTCCTTCTGTCTCCGAGTAGCCAAGTGGGAACACAGAACAGGGGTGTATGATGATACTGAGGTGTCCACAAAAACTAGGGTCTCTTCCCCCCTCATGTAACTACTTAACATCTCGTAAGACTTCCTCAGTATGCAGTAAAAGTTAGGTTGTTAATCTTGTTTCGTCATTGTAAATTTCTTTTATTGTTACTTCTATTCGTCACTGTCTTATAAATGACTGGCTCGTCTTCGTTATTTTTTGTTTGTCTTTTGAAGAAGTTTTGTTTCCTAAAGTTCTGAAGGAAAGCAAGAACATGCTCAAAACTCAAACTTTAGATCGTCTTGATCTTAGTGTTGCTGCTATCTATTGGTAGGATAAAGAGTTAGATGAGTCTTTTACAAAACTTAGGGATGAAACTCAATAGTTGCTTTTCAGGATTGATCAAGTAGTTAAAGAGAAGAAGGCGCTTGTGACTTTGTACTATGTCGATGGCAATATGATGTGCAAGTAAATGTGCATATTTTTACCACCATATTTAATCTATTTAAATTAAATAAATGATCATATCGGGTATTTTAACTTGTTTAAACAGAATTCATATTATTTTCAAATTGTCACATATTCATCTTCATATAGGGGGAAATGGTCATTTTTATGCATTTATTAAATTGTGAAAATTTACTTGGAATTTTCTATGTTGTTTTGTAGGAAATTTGGTGAATTTTACAAGTGGTTACATGATGATATATGCATGCACAAGAGTAAAGAGAACAAATGAAGATGGAAATAATTCAAAGTGAAGATAATGGAGGACCACACCTACCCACCTACCTTAATGTACAAATTAGAGGCTAATGCACATGCTTATGGAATTAATGGCTTCATGTACACTTAAATGAGGATTATTTGAAGCTAATGATTACTTGACATCCACACTTCCTAAGAGGGTATTTTGGGCATTCCCCAAAAATATGAATTAGGATTTAACACATGTATAAGTACCCCTTATGTTTCATGTAAACCTCCTCTTCTTAGTCTCTATTTAGTTTAGTTTAGGTTCGAAAATAAAGAAAGCTCTTCTCTTTTTCTTTTCATGGCTACTTAGCCATTTCTTCTTTTCATGTAACTTTTTTTGCAATTCAATACATGTTCCTTTTCTTTTCTTGTTTATTTTCTTTCATGTTGTAGTGTAGATTTACTTTCATGCAAGTATTTAGTTTTAATTCTTGTTAATTAGCTTCTCTTTTCCATTAGCCTTCATTTTCTTTCTTTTTGCTTTCATGTTGCAAGCTACATTTGTTAATCAAATGACAAATATGAGAGGCTAAACCCCTTCAATTTAGGGGTAATGAAGCTCTCTAATTATGTAGCTTCAACTATTTGTTAATTCATGCTCTCTTTTTGTGCTTAATGATGATGATAGAAATGGTTTACTAGTTGTTTTTGCTTTGAATTTGATAGCCTATATTGTTGACATCAAATAGGCTATGCTTAAACAATCACTCACACTAATTGCCTCTTCATCAAAATATGATTATGGCAAAAGAAAGTGATTTGAAATTAAAATTTGATGGTCTATATTTCTAATCAATAGTTAATAGGCCATACTTAAAATAGATTTCATTTTCATTTTTCTTGTCAAATTTCATGAAAGTTAGTAAGTGGTTTAAGGGGTGTGTTATAGTTTGATGGCTTATGTTGGCTAATCAATAGCACAAATATGCCATACTTATGATAAACACATCAATTAAAGCACTAATGACCATAAAAGAGAGATCATGATTTCATATGTGTTGAACTACATGATTTAGAGAGTGGAGTTATTATCTAAATTGTCATGTAACTCTTATATTTGCATTTCGTTTCTTTTGGTTACTTAGTTAATTCTCTAATTCTCTAGCTTAACTTTCACTCGACTTTGGTTTAATTTGATTGAATAGATTTTTAAAATCATCAATTCCCTGCGGATCGACCCGTATTCGCCACGTACTACAAGTGTACGCCGTGCGCTTGCGGTTATATTTTATTTCTAAATTCGTTCGACAGTTTTCTAAACCGATAGAAATTCCGTCGACGAACACAATACACCTTAGATAGTGACCCTTTCCAACACGATAGCCCTCACTTGGAACGGTTTCGGTGTAGGCTTAGAAAATTTACATAAGGATCGAGTTCTGTCTATTTCGTTATTTTTTATAAGTAGGTTTGTTGAATTTGTCGTATGACGATGTAGTTAATAATACATGTTCCTATTTTGATTTTAACGTGGTGCATTTCGATTTACTTTGAGTCAAACTTTTAATCATTAACTACTATGTTGGTCCCCATGGGCTTTCATTCGAATTTAATGAAGTCCTCGAATCCAACATTACTTCTGCTTCCATCGTTCACGGTCCTGATGACACGAGTGTACCTGACTTCAAGATTGAAGTGAAGACTCCTACTGCAGCCTTAGAAGAGTTAAATATCCATTTGAAAATCGCTAATGAAAAGCTTGAGAGAGATTTGAAGGAGGCCAGTATGGAGCTTACGAAGGCAAAAGATGCATTGAGCCATCAACACTAACTTAATGTTAAGCTACGCGAAGGGTTTGGGCAGCTGAATCGAAATTGAGGCTTCAAAGATGGTAATGCACTTTATGGTGTTGTTTATCAGGTAAAGATAACGAAATTTAATATGACTATAGAAGATCTATCTGCTTAACTTGCCCGCCAAATTAAGGAAAAGGAAGTACCAAGGATGGAAGAATGATAGAGAGGTCTAGTTTGGATTTGGTTCCTGCTCCCCCTACTGGTGTGAATCCTTCTTTGGTAGTAGAAGAAGAGGGTGGAGCCAAAGGTTCTTTCCTATCCGCAGAAGGAAGTGTGGACGACTAGCGCCCTTAGGTATTTTGGTGGCTTTGCCAGAAATACCAAGAAAACTAAGGCTCGGCTAAGTAACAGTTTGGAAAGCATGAGGGAGAAAGTTGCATTCAAGATTTATGAGCTTGAGGATTCTTTGTGTGATGCTCAAAATAGGATCGCCTCCTTCCCAGAAAAACTTAGACGAGAAAAGTTAAAAGCAGGATAGGGCAGATTTTCTTGCAACGTGCTAAGGACGTCTTTACTTATTTCTTTCCTACACTTGATTTGAGCTTCTTATGCAATGTCGTAGGTTTCGAGGTAGCCGCAGAGGGGCCAATGGATCATTGGGCAGGCACTTGCTATGAACCCTGAAGAACTATTCCTACTCTGGCCAGCGTACCTTAGGTGTTTTTAGTGTAGTATTTTAGGGACTTATAACTATGAGTAGCTTTGTAATTTTATATTGTTGGATACTTTCTTTGGGTTGTACATACATTATGTAAATTAAGATTTATTTGCAAAGTTTGTGAATTTATTGTACATTCTTCACTTAGCCGTACTTCTGTTTGCTTTGTATGGGCTCGATTGATTTTCAGCCTGCTTCTTTTGATCGAGATTCAAAGATGGTCGCCCTTGAAGGGAATTTAATTCTGCTTTAACCAGGGTCGTAGAATTGGGAGGTTTGTTAAGGGACTTTGAAGAAGTATATAGGGTCGTATATACGAATGAAATTAAAGATTTACAATGCAAAGTTGAAGAGTTAGATGAGCAAATTGTAAGGCATATCAGCCTTGAGAACGCTCCTTCCACATCCTTTACTCAAGATGTAGTTTCGAAACCTGGTGTTGCTTTTGCTCCCTTACCCGGGGGGACCCCAATGTCACTCTTACATGGAAGAATGAATTGAAAAATTATTATGAGGACAAATTTGCTGAGTAAAAAGTTCATTATAAAAAGGGTCAAAAACTGCCGGTATTGGCAGCTCGCCTTATACTTCTACCCTGCGTGAGCTTTTTGGAACTTATACCAGAATAAACGATAAAATAAAGGATTAGCTTTTGGATGAAGTTGATCAGATCAGGGAAGTGTCTATGAGACGTGTAAACGGCATTGAAAACAAAATTGTTAGATTAGAGTCTAGGCTTGCCTTGATGCCATGGCTATTTCTCGAGGTGGGTTAGACAGGGCTTCCTTGTTGGAGCAGCTTTGTAATGAGAAGGAAAGAAGGGTTATGGAAGATATTAGTGTGAAGCATGCAATTGACAGGTTCACTCGCTTTTGGCCTTGATCTGACCTTCCTATACCATCGTTCGGATTATGAATTTGATCTGCAGGATTACGGTGATGGTTGGGTCGGTGCTAATTTTGGCCCTTGTATTGCTTATGGTCATGTTGCCCCTGGTCGTTCATCAATTGTTATCATTGAATTGAATGACCCATCTCCTGCTCTCCAACTTAAGAATAGCTCTCCTCTGCGTCCAACATCGACATCCTACAGATCGTATCATTTAAGAAGGATTATAACCGACCCTTCCTTTGAGCTAAGTCGGATTTGTGATGTTGTTTCGTGTTTTTGTTGCTTGTCAATTTTCTTTTGCACTTTTAAGGTGTTTGTAGAAGTATGGGTCGTGTAAAGCAGTATTCAGTGAGTGTTAACATGACTAGATAAATATCAGAAAATCCTTGTTTATTGGGATTTACCTGGCAAGCTTTAAGTAATTCCTAGGATCGCTTCTGTTTCGATAACTGTTGCACATCTCCTAAGTTGTTTCCTTCTTACTATCTTTGAATTTGTTGTCTGCATAGTTCATACTTCCTGAACGTTGCTTTTGGTGTTTTAAAAATGTCATGCGCTTAACACAATCTGCCCCACTATTTGGGAATGGACCATTGTTTAGACTGTGAAGTCAGGTCGTGTATTTACAACCTCCTTGATTCATGAGCATGGTCTTTTGTACTGGTTTGGGTTGTCTAATATCCGTCCAATGTGGCTATGGTAACAAAATTAACATAGAGAGATCTTTATACTGGTTCGGGCCGTCCTATATCCCTACATCCAGTTTAGTTATTTGGCTGAAAAGCCGAACTGTGTTTTTTGCAGTTTCATTTTGATAGCTGGTTCATGCCATCTAATATCCCTACATCCAGTGTGATTATGCAGCTATGCCAAAGAAATTAACACGGAATTTTTTTTATACTGGTTCGGACCGTCCAATATTCTTACGTTTAGTTCATTGTATTATTACTTTTCATAACAATTACACTGTTTATTACATAAGTAGTTAGATCATACAAAATAGGGGCTGAGGTGCTTTGGGTTCCATGTTCTCACGACTAGGTTGCCATCAGGTTTCAATAGTCAATACGCGCCATTGGCCAGAACTTCTGCTATAACTAACAAGCCTTTCCAATTTGGACCCAGAGCTCCATCTGCTGGGTCTTTTACATTGGCCACTACCCTTCGCAGTACCAAATCTCCCTTGTAGAAAATTCTTTCTTTGAGTCTTGTGTTTTAATTTCTTACCATTCTTTATCGAAATGCGGTAGATACTACTGATGCCTCATCTCTTATTTCTTAAATGAGGTCGATGGCAGTTTCCTTTAGTTTATTGTTCTTCTTTGTTTGTGTAAGATATTCTTTTATATGAGGAAACTTCTACTTTAATGGGGAGCTTGGCCTCGTATCCATTGGTTAATGAGAAAGGGGGTATAGCCAGTTTGGTATAAATCCGGTCGAAGTTCTATAGGCCCATAGTGCTAAAGATAATTCATTTGCCCATTTTCCTTCGGCCTTCTATAATCTTTTCTTAAGTAACTTCTTGATGGTTTTGTTCGCTACTTCGACCTGCCTATTTTCTTGTGGGTGCATGATGGAGGAGAAACTTTTGATTATGCCATTCTTCTCACAGAGTTCTGTGAAATATTTGCTTTCAAACTGGACCATTGTCAAAGATTATCTTGTGGGGAATTCCGAACCTGGTGATTATGTTTTTTTTACCACAAATGTGACTATTTTTTGAAGTAACTATAGCCAAGGGCTCTGCCTCCACCCATTTAGTGAACTAATTTATCACCACTATTGCATACTTCGCTTCTCCAGTTGACATAGGAAGTAGAAATATCAAGTCTGTGCCCTATATATCGATCGACCATGGGCTAGCTAGTGGGATGGGCTCGTAGGATGGCTATCTAGGGATATTCGCAAATCTTTGACATTCGTCACATTTTCTCACAAATTCCCTTGCATCCTGGAGTGCTGTAAGCCAGTAATAACCATGACGTAGTACCTTCTTTGCTAACTTGGCTCCCTTTGAGTGATTCCCGCACTTCCCCTCACTTACTTCTCTCATGATCCATATCCCCTCTTCTTTGGAAACTCACCTAAGATAAGGGGTTGAGAACCCTCTCTATTATAATGTGCCATCAAAGAAGGAGTAGTAGGGGGCATGATATGTTATATTTCAGGCTTCATTTCGGTTTAGGAGCAAGACCCCGTTTAATAGGAATTATTTAATGGTCGTCATCCAAGTGTTCTCCTCAGTTTGCTGAAGCGTGGGTTCAATTAGAGATTGCCTTTGGGTTTCCTCGGATTCCTGGTCCCGAGGTCCCTGAATCATTGCCCGTTGGGCTTAGGTTAGGACCAGTATTTGATTAGCTTCTGTGATGCTCGGTTCTACCTGATACCCTATTAGAACCGCTTTCATTTCATTTTCCACTTTGGTGCTCGCAATTTTAGCTAACGAACTGGCAAAAGAATTGTTCTCATGTGAAATCTGTTATATTCCAAACTGTTTGAACTACTCTAGTAATTTCTTGGAAAGTTCCACATATTTGGCTAAGGTTGGCTTTTTTGCTTGGTAATTGCCCTACACTTCATTTACCACTAATTAGGAATCGACATAAATTTTTATATGGGTTCCCTTCATTCCCTAAGCCATTCTCAAGCCTGCAAAGAGAGCTTCATACTATGCTATATTGTTGGTCGCCTTAAACCTAAGCTACACTGCTCCATACAATTTTTGCTTATCTGGAGAAACCAACATATATCCAATTCTTGCCCCTTGTTCATTTAATCTCCATCTACAAATAGTTGCCAGAATGGCGGGTTGAACGTTTCTTCCTCTGGTTGGGGCTCGTCTGGAAGTGTGCATTCTGTAATGAAGTCTGGCAGTGCCTGACCATTTATCGTTTTTCTCGGATAGTAGGTGATGTCATATTAACTAAGCTTTATTGTCCATTTTAACAAGGGACCTGATGTCTCTGGCTTCTATAGTATTTTCCTTAAGGGTTTATCTATGAGGACTTTAATGGGATGTGCTTAGAAATAAGGTCGTGGTTTTTTGCCGTGAGGAGTATGTTGTATCCTAGCTTCTCAATGACTACGTAATTTAATTTTTCTCTTGACAAACGCTTGCTTATGCAATAGATGGGTCTTTGGGTCCCTTCGTCATCTCGAATCACTGCAGCACTAATAACTTTATCAGTTAAAGCTAACTGTACATACAAGTCCTCACCTGTCATCGGTTTAGATAAAATAGGAGTGTTGACTAGATGGTATTTCAGGTTTTGGAATGTATCTTTACATTCCTCCATCCATTAAAAACTTCACCCTTTCTTTACTTGAATTAAGAATGGGGTGCGCTTGTCGATTGCTTTCGAGATAACCTGCTTTGTGCTGCCACCATGCCATTTAAGCTCATGAGATCCTTCGGCTTTGTTGGGATTCACATTTTCCTTATGGCTTCAATCTTTTCTGGGTTTGCTTCAATGCCACAAGCGCTTACTATGTATCCTAGGAATTTTCTTGATAGAATAACAAATGTGCATTTTCATGGGTTTAGCTTTATATTATATCGCCTCAAGACGTCAAATGTCTCTCCCAGGTCATGGACATGGTCTGATGCTACTTTTGACTTACCATCATGTCATCTTCATACACCTCTACATTTTTTTGATTTGAACTGAGAACATCAATTAACCAGTCTTTGATAGGTTGTCCTAACATTCTTTACCCCGAATGACATGACTTTGTAATAATACAAGCCTTTGTCTATCACAAAAATTGTATGCTCCTGGTTTGGCTTGAACATGGCCATCCGATTGTATCCTGAATATGAGAGCAGTTCATGTCCGCTGGGTGCATCTACTAATTGATCAATTCTGGGTAAAGGGAAGCTATCCTTTAGGCCAGCCTTATGTAGGTTGGTATAATCAATGCAGGTCCTCCATTTTCGATTAGGTTTCTTCACAAGCATTGGGTTAGCGATCCATTTTGCGTAATATACCTCCCTAATGAATTCATTTTCCTTTAACTTTTTGACTTCTTCATGCAGAGCATTATATCTTTCTTGATCTAAGGTTCTATGCTTTTGTTTGAGGGGATGGGCATTAGGATCAATGTTGAGTGCATGACAGATGATAGTTGGGTCTATTCCTTCCATATCTGGATGATTCCAAGCAAACACATCCGCCGATCTCTTCAAGAAGCCGATTAGCTCAACTTGGGCTTCTGCACTGAGATTCTTCCCTATCTTGAGAACCTTCGTGAGGTCTTCCAGATTTATTTGTACATCTTTGAGATCATCTACCAACTTTAATTCTTTCTTTGTCGCTCCTGATCCCGGGTCTATCTCATTTTCTGTTTCCTCCTCAGGCTGAGAATTGACTAAGAATGCTTGTTTCCGAGCCTCTTAAGGGAAGTATTGTGCATAGACCGAATTATATTCATCAGTGCCGATCATGTGCATATATATCCTTTTATCTCTTTTTGTGGATGCAAGATGACTTATTTCAGCACCAGTACAGACACTTGGTGCCGACGTAGTTTTTGGAGCTAGTTTGATTTCTTGTTTATTACTATAATCGTAAATATCAGAAGGGACAACGGAGTAGTTTATAAAAATTTTGTTGCTTGAGTTAAGATTTACATTGTATAATTTCCTAGCTAAAAAATTTTCTTCCCTTATCGATCCTATCCCTGCAAAGAGTGTTGAATTTCATAAGTAGGTCTTTCTAAGAGATGATTGCCCCCAAGTTTATTAGCGCAGGTCTTCTTGGGAAGGCATTTTATGGTGATGGTTGGTCAATAATCAAGAAACTTGCATAAAAGGATTTGTGTAGAGGTGCTTTTTCGGCTGTGATGAGCAGGCGTGCTGACCCAACGGGCACAGTTGCTGTATTGTTGAAGCCATAAATCGACTCGGGACCGTGGTTTAGAATTTCAAATGGAAGCTTCATCTGGTCATATGCTGACTTGAAAATTACATCGACCAAGCTTTCGGAATCTACAAAGACTTTTTTCATGGTGCAATTTGAAATTTGCACTGTGACTACAAGTGGATCCTGGTGTGGAAAAACGATTTCTGCTGCATTAGCTTTTGTGAAAATTATTTCCTACACCGGATTTTGCTTGATAAGGAAAACCATCTTCTGTTGTGCTTTAGCTTCTTGCACATACTTCTCTCGTGCTTTCTTGCTAGTTCCAGCAAGGTGTTGTCCACCATAAATTGAGGCTATGAGGTTTGAGGGATTTCTTGCCTGGTTTTCATTCGGGTCGGGAGTGAGGTCTCTAGCCCCGTTCTCGTTGTTGGTTTTTTGGAAGCTGCCCAAGTATCCTTTTTGGATAGTCTTTCTATCCCGTTTAAGGGTATCTAGTTATATATCTTTCAATCTTTTGCTTGTATAACATCTAGTAACTGCACTCCATTTTCTTCCTTATGAGCTTTTAACATGCTCAGATATTCCCATGTATTATAACAATCTCCATATTCTATGAAATTAGAAATAATTAAGGGTATTTCAAGATGATCTTTCAATTATAGAAAAGCTTTTCCGCTATCGTTTATCCACTTGAATAATTATGCCTTCTGATTACATCAAAGAATGATATACATTTATCAGTTACCTTTGATATAAAGCGTTGAGTGCGGCCACCCTTCTATTTAAACTCATCACATTGTTAGTGCATTGTTAGTCGGGTTTTGCCTTAATTTTCCATGCATTAACAATGTACCCTAGAAGTTTTCTCTATTGTATCCAAAAGGAACATTTTTAAGGGTTTAACTTCATATTGTATTTATGCAAAAGTCCAAACAGTTTTTCTAAGTCTTCTATAAGATCAACCTCCCTCTTTGACTTGACCAACATATCATCTACATAAACTTTCACACTTTCCCCGATTTGATTTTTTTTAATATCCTACGCACCAATTATTGAAAAGTGGACCCTGCATTTTTGAGCATAAAAGGCATTAACCTTATCGTAAAATGTTCCCCAATTAGTTACAAAACTAGTATGTTCTTCGTTAGGTTTGAACATGGGATTTGATTGTAAGCTGAATAGGCATACATGAAAGAAAGTAGCACACTAGTTGCATCTATTAGCTGGCCATTATGAGAAGTGGATAATAATATTTTAGGAAAGAGTTATTCAAATCCATGAAATTAATACATATTCTCCACTTCTCATTATATTTATTAGGTAACACTGGATTTACTAACTATTAAGGGAAATAAACCTCATAGATAAATCCATTTCCATTAATTTTTAATCTCTTCCTATAGGGCGATTGACTAGACCCTATCTAATCGTCTTTTCCTTTGCCTAACTGGAGTGAATCCTGGATCTATATTTAGAGCGTGATACATTATTGTAGGATTGGTCCCAACCATATCTGCGTCATTTTAGTTAAAGACATCCTTACTTGACTAAAGAAATGTAATTAGCCTTTCTCTCATATCTTACTCTCTTCGTATTTTGACTACTTTTGTTAGATCTTAGGAATTTGTGGTAATATCTTCCAATTCTTTCGCTGACTTGACATTAAATCAATTTTAGAAATAATCATTCCTTAATCTTCTTCCTCTGGGTTTACTCCATGATTGTTTTGCTTGTCTCATTATGTTTTCTCTTCCTTTCATTTTCACTAATAATTTTATATAATACCTTTTGTTTATTGGTAGAAAATTCCTGCTTACTTACCTTAGCCATCATTTTATGATGCTTGATGTTCAAAGGCTATAACGACCCGAAATTCTAAATATTGTTTATTTAAATATTTGAATATTTAAATTTGGATTAAATGCATTAAAATGGATTTTAATAACCTTAATTTACTCCTTTTAATTAATAATGCATAATGGTAAACTTGTTTTTTGAAAAATGCTTATAAAATTAAGAAGTTCAAAGAAATATCAATAATGTGACTGGAAATCATTTTATCGACAAATGGCTGTTTACTTATAAGTTTTTTGAATGAAATGACTTAATTTTAATTAGTTAGAAATGTGAATGTTTAAATTTTATATAACTGAGTTGAGCAAACATGTAATATTGTTCTGGTAAACAGATAAACAAAAGTGGGTGTCGCATGCACTGAACACATCCGTAAATGAACCAATATCAAAACATAACAAATGTCATGTAATATTTATTTCTTCACCACATAAAATATACAAGTGCATGTCACCAAAATGATTAAAGTGACAAATGGAAGAAAAGAAGACACTTGGCAATTTATGAGACATTTGGTAATTTATGAAACATTTGGCAAACCATATCACAGTTTGTCAAAATATGTGACATTTGGCAAGTTGAATTGTATTTGAATTGCACGCAAAAATTTATACTAATACAAACATTCCTAAATAATTCATTTTTTAATAGAATTATTTCATGAAGTAATGCACAAAAATGGCTTCTTCCTTCTCTTTCGCTTCTCTAGCTTTCTCAAAACAATATCAAACCACCTCCAAATCCTTCCAAACTTGGACAAGGATCTAAGATCATCATGGTAACAAGGACTAGCACATCAAAATCAAGAATAAATGGAGCACAACAACCCATTTGTTTCTGGCTATGAGCTTATGGGTGAATGGGGAGGTGGTCGAGCACTGAAGTGGAGTAAATGTGGAATCTTTAGCGTGTTGGGTGATGGTAGGAAGCATGCATGTGTTATACAAGGATTTTTCATGGATCAGCAAGGAGTTTGGTGAGTTAATTCACCATTTAATAAATGAATATAAAGTGATTATATATGTGCTTAAATTATAAATTATGTGATTGAATTTATATTGCTTGATTTGTTGTGATTCTTGCTTTGGAAAGTAAATGACATATGTAGACAATGATTGTTAACTTGTATGACTTGTAACATAGTTTTAAAACAATGCATATAAGGATTAGTAAAGGCGGACTTGAAATAGATGTAGTTTTATAGCGATAATCGCTATAAACGCATTTTGGAAATAGCTTACTTTGTTCATTTTCTGTGGATTTTTATACAGAGATCCATAGAGATTTCTTACCATGGTTGTAATGTATCATGTGTATAATAGCTACTGTAAAAAGATTGGATTCTAAAAATTTGTTATCATATCTAAAATCGATGAAACTTTTAAGTGTATAAAATTGGAATTGGTAGAACCTATTATGACACTAATCCGTAGCACTTTCAGAAACGCTGTAGTAACTCTGGACCACATTTTATAGTATTTCTTAAATGGTGTCTTCTCTGTTTGAGATTTTAAAATGTTTGTAAATGACTTTAAACTTAACTATTTTACTTCAATCTTTTTGGTGATCTTTTCTAACATATATTCGAGTGTTTTGAAAGTGGTTCGAGATTTTTATGTATTTTTAAGAATTAATTGTGAAATTTTAAAGTAAGTGGGTTACTATTATATAAAGGAAAACATCTCTTTTTCAAATTTAAATTAACTATAAATTAATAATCTTTAGGTAATATTTTAAATAAATGTTTTTAACTATATTATAAGTATCTTTAAGGATATATAAAGTTTATATAGTATTTAGAAAATTAGTTAATTATTTATTTAAGTGTTAAAAAGCTTGCTGTAATATATTATCTTTTAAATTGTTTTTAGAACTTTATTAACTGTATTAGAGTATAAATTAGTATACAAATATGTATGTATGTATGTATCATTTTCAAAAGGTTTTAAGTAAATATATGAGTAGGAAAAGTAAGTTAAGTCATTTATAAAGTAATAAGAGAAGATTTGGATTTTAACACTTTAGTTAAAGCGATTGGTTTTGTGAAGTTATGTAGAAGTAAACTAACTTGTTAAATTAATGTAGAGATTAGTAATTATAATTAGGATTATAATTAGGATTATGGTTAGGATTATAATTATTTTTAGGACTATAATTAGGATTTTATTTAAGAATATAATTAGATCTTCTAAGAGAAGGTTTTAATAATAATTATAAATGAAATGTTTTGGGTTACTGTGACAATGTTTGAGTAACTCTTGTCTTAAACCCTTATAAATTCAAGTAGATCTTTATTAAAAATAATGTTTAAAGTATGAAATGTTTTGTGTGGTAAACAATGTTTTAGTAACATTTGTTTTTAAACCATTGAATTATATTCTAAAGTGGAAAAATATTATTAAATAATTATGAATATACTTTGATCTTTAATAATGGAATTTTAAAGGTAATAGGAAGTACAGAATCTTTTAGAATAAAGATAGATAAGCAAATGTTTTGCAATAGAGGTTTTTGAAAGAAAAATAGTTGTTTTGCGAAAGGGGTTTATAGTAAAAATGTTTGAGTAACATTTGTTTTTAACCTATTTGGTTATAATTTAAACTAAGTAAATCTTGTTAAGTGATTTGTGAATATACTTATACCGTTGAGATAAGTATATGAATACTTTTTGAAGTATTGAAAGGGCATTTTAATTAATAAAGAAGTATTAATTAATAAAGGAGCTTAAATAAATTAGAGATTTAATTAGTCAGGAATTTAATTAATTTATAGTTTAATTAATTAGTAGTTTAATGAATTAGGAAATTAGTTAATTAGGAATATAAATTAATAAGGAAGGCTTTAAATCAATGAAAGAAGATTTATTGAGTAAAAGGAGTTTTACTAATAAAATGGGTTTTTAATTAATAGTGGATTAACTAAAAAAGGTAATAGAAGTCGTTAGTGTGACTTAATCGTGCTTTATGTGAATTAATAGTAATTTGTATGTTTACTTGCGAGACATATTTTCAATATATGACCATTCTCATTATTGTTAAATTGACCAAAATTAATTTAGAAATATCTAGAAGGAACATGAAGTGATGTTATACCCTACATATAAACTCGTCTTGCCTTCTAGGAAAAATGATAAGGAAATCCATCCGGATAATAGATGATCTCCACCCTTATGTCTTGTCTATTTATTTATAAAAGAACCAGAGTTGAGTTAGTCAGAAATCTGTTGATTGGTTTTGGAGCGTCCGGTGAGTAGGGGAGTGTACTTATATGAGATGACTTAAAACCGTAACCACTTCAAAACCATATACTATGCTTTGGAAGAGGTTCGGGATCTATTCGAGATGCTGGAATCCATTTGGGAATTCATGATCTGTTCAAGTGATGATGGATCGTGTGTTGAGATGCTGAATGTAATTTCACCATCGATATATGACTAAAGACAGAGTAGGTTGCATGATCCTAGGTTTAGCTAATATTTAGGGGTACATCAAATCTATTTCTAGCGTATGCTTATCGATATATTGTGCACAGGGAGTTGATGATACTTGGTTCCACGTGGTTCGGGTTCGCTCGTTTGGGCAAGTGCCTGTAGTGTTTACTTTATGGTATATTTTATCTAGAGATATACGATGTTCGGAAGGTAATTTATGACCTTTTTCATGGAGATCCGCTTCTGTTTTTAAGCTGGAGGCATCTCCATAGAAAATCCATATGCGAATGCGCCTTAGCTGTTTTGATTGTACACCTATTCAATTTTGTTGTGTTGTGAGATGCAAGCAGCACAACTATTTTCTGATTTGTATTCTTTACCTAGATATTATCTATTATATCAATATGAACTTATTAGATTGCTTGGCTCTTTTGAGGGGATAACCATTACGATGGTCTCAAAAGGTGCTATTATATGTCACACATATTTCTTGAGTTTCTCATACTAGACTTTTGTCTGACCCATGTTTTTCTTTTTCCTTAATTCCTCGGGTGCTCTTTCGTGTAGTTTGAGAAAAACAGATTTTCGTTGATGTTCATTGGGTTTTTGGAGAGGAGATGGATGTTTACATACTATGGTATTCTTATTTCCATTGCTTTAGTTTATGTTTATATATCATCAATTGTAAGGACAGCCTGTGATAACCGTCCAGATTGATGATAGTACTATGATTGGTAACTATGAAATACTATGTATATTAGAGTAGCACTCCGTACTATCCTTTGATATTATATGTTATCATTCCGTTGTGAGATTCTGATGTTTCTGTTCTTCTCTTTCTTGTTCCTTTTCCTTTCTAATTTTTCTTTACCCTAACAATCTGTCTTTCCGGCACTTGGGTGTTCGGCACGTGAATACCATGTATGTATTAGAATCGACATTCGAGGACCAAAAATGTGGTCGTTACAAGGGCTTTGAGTTTTTATTTTATTTATTTTATTTAAAACAAAATCATAAATGGACTCGTTCTTTTTATTTAATTATTCCAAAGTGGTGAAATAAATTTTCCTCTCAGTAAAGTTCTCACACCTCAAGGTTCCCCATTATCTTTAGAAAGAAACTTTAAAATGAGATGCTTTGGTAAGACAAAAGCATCCATCTCATCCAACACTGGTCTCCTAAAGAAAGAGCTATAGTATATGGGCTGGTCAATTATTATAAAAAGCGTCTTGAAAGTTTTTGTGACAGGAGGATTTCCTACTTGTACATACAACTCAATCTTCCATTCTGGAGCAGATCCCTATTTACTGAACAAAAAGATTGGTTGAAGATTAGGTACAAGCTTTCTTCAGGGATTTCTATTTGATCGAAGGCATGCTTAAAGATCACATTTATAGCACTTATCTCGTATATCGAGACTTTGGATACCAATGACAGTCCAGTCTATGTCGTGATCATCAGAGGATCGTTTTGTGGATGTCTCACTCCTCTTAATTCTCTAATAGTTACCACTAAGTTTGGCATTGCACTTTTGAAAGATTTTATTGGAGGTTCCACTATAACATAATAAAGTCCTTCCTTAGCCTCCATCATGTACATATTCCTTGGTCCTTTACTTACCTAAGAGATACGTGGGCCATAATGTATTACATTTACATGGTTTATCAATGGCAGAAAGTCAATTTGAGGCTCATTCTCTAAGATATTAACATTATTAGCGAACATATTCATATTAACATTTTGTCATTAGAACTTTTTAACTCCTTTAACGAGTTTCTATAACGAGTTAACGCTTCTCTTATGAACATCCCTTGAGTTATTTTCACTAAAGCACGATAATTATCAATTTTAGGTCCTCTAGATTTATGACAAATACAATAAGCTCACCTTATTTTGCTCTGGATTAGTTCGGTATTTGGGTGGTGTGGGGTACTCTATTTCATCTTTAGTACAGAATATAATGGTTTATGATTTTTGTTTGATGATAATAAACATATATATATACATATACATATATATATATTCGTTAAATGTGTTTGTTATAGTACTATTACAATTTCACAGAATGAAATAAATATTTGTAGAATGAAATAAATGAATCGTAATTTTATTTAAATAAATATTTTATTTCAATTCAAATTCAAATAGTACACATTTGGCTTCCACTATATTTACGTTTTCAATTACAATACAATATTATACAAATTTCCATACTCTCATTTGCACAATTTCTCCACACACTCATATTTTCCTCACATCTTGATTTGATTGCTCCAGCCTATGTCCAGCCATCCGTTATACCTGTTAAATAAACAACGTAGTCAACTAAAAAAGAAACGAATCTAAATTGCAAAAATAAAATTGAATTTCAATATTACTATTGCTTCGGTTTATGGGTTTGTTTTTCTCTTCATATTTGGACAGGGACAAATATATATAAGTACAAACATCTCATGATATGCGCAGTGTATAACTATGAATATCACAAGGCTGAGCCTCGATTCAATCACACGGACTGCTGCAAAGGTCAAGTACGAAGGCTCAACTCAGGTGCACATATACAAGTACAAACCAGCTAGCAAAACAAGATAGGGCAGATTAGGTTTAAGTGTAAAAGACTTCAATACACTCAAGTTCAGGCAGCAATCAGAGCAAAGGTAGTATATCAGAAGCAACAAAAGAATACAAAGCATCAAAAATTTCACACATATATACATATATGCATGTACACAGTGAGGAAAGGTAGTGTTTAAGACAATAAGAAAATGGTGCAAAGCTTGAAACAACAAGTACATAGTACACAAATAAGTTCAAATGCAAGTGCAACAACAAGATCGGCAAGAGAAATGCACAAGCATATGGTAGGGCAAGGTATCAGTACAAAGCAAGACATGCACAAAAGGCAGCAAGACAAGACTAGATCAAAGTAGGGTGCAAACACAGCAAGAATACAATAGTGCGGTAAGGGTACAAGAGTGCAAGGGTGCAGCAAAACAGAAGCTTAGACATGAACATAGCAGTAGCTCGCAAGAAGACAGGTACACGCAAAAGAAATACCACCATGTACAAACCTGATCAGACAAGCTTGCACATAGAACCCAGTTCAAACTAGGATAATTAGGGAAGTACAAAAGACATGTTCAAGAGCAACCAAGCAGTTCAACATGAAATGAGTATAAGTGCAGATAAACAAACATGGGCAAGCAAAAATATATCAAAGCATCACCCATAGCTATACATAAAAACAATAAATGATGTGACACGTATATACATTCATATGTATGTATGTATGTATGTATGTATACATAGTGCATCCATCATGAAGTACATAGTTCTAGTGCAAGTGTACGTAAGTTTATGCAAGTGGAAAGGCATTTTAGAAATTATTAGAAAAACTCAAACGAAGTAGTCACAGATTGAAACTCAATTTCAACCAAAACAGTATTGAACGAGTCAAGGTCATAAAGTAGAAAATAAAAAACAAAGCGGTCAAGATTATATAGCAATATTTTCGAACAATGAACGGGTAAGAAAGTATCAAAGCGTTAGATCAAAACTCAACAGCCGAAGTGTAAAATCTCAAAGTTAAGTTTGAAAATATAGGAAATCAATACCTATAAATTCCCATATCATCACTGGCAAAATTTCAGCCGAGTTAAAAACAACATAATCTAAATCATAAAATTTGAAACCATACCAAAGCCTCAATTGGAGAGTTACTCGACTTAGTGAAGTGGCCATAACCATCAAACGCCAGCAAACCGAAGATCGCAATCAATGAAGACGTAAAGGTGATTTGAAGCTTCAAATTCAAAGCGGCAGATTCAATTTCCAAAAAACCCTAATTTTTTCAGAACGAAGATAAAAGGAAGCGATGGTATGAACTAAAAAGAGAGACTGGCGAAAGAAATAAAAGGGCAAACACATTTTGTGTGGGCCGTTGTTTATTTTCCTTTGGGCTAACTTGAACTGGTATTTGTATTTAGGGTTTCTATATTTTTCTTTTATTGTAATTTTATTTTTAAAATTTTAAACTCTAATGTTAACTAGGTTATGAGCTACGTGGCATAATTTGAGAATTCGCAACTCTGTGGCAGAGTTGTGGAAGAGTGTTAAGCTTAGGGTTAGAACAAACAGGTAAGCGATAGACGCAAGTTTATAGGGTCGGTAAGCGATCGGTTGTTTAATTCTAGTAGAAACCTTGGGGACAGTAGTAGGCGGGTTTGCCGAAGCTGGGTAAATCTATATGTCATTTTTATTTCCACATTTACTCTATTATTATCTATGCCGCAATTTTTATGTATATGTGAATTTTTTTGTAAACCCTATTCACCCCCTTCTAAGGTTAATTCAATCCTACAGGTGGTATTAGAGCCCAATTAAAAGCACATATGTCTAATCATAGTTTCAGATCTAGCGAGAGTTAGTCCAATGTTAGTCCTCTTATTTTTGATGGAATAGATTTTTTAAATTCAAAATCAAAAATGGAATTTTATTTAAAATCTATTAATTTTAAATGTTGGGATATTATTGAAAATGGGTATGAAATGATAGATAAGAAAAATATTTCGATTAATGCTCTTACAATGCATATACTATATTCTCAAATTAATCGAGATGAATTTAACTATATCTCTCACTGTTTAACTGCATAGGAAATCTAGAATCTCGCGATGCAATATATGGTAGAAAAGTTAATAACGGCAAGAAACCCTCCACAATCGACTCAGTTAAAGAAATTTGTTTGATGGGATTTACAAAAGATATCAGTAACGAAGACGTAACAGCTAACGAGATAAGTGAATTTTCATTCAAAGATATAGTTCTTTTGTGTCAAAAATTATGTAAAAATAATGACGATCTTGAAATGAAAAATAACAAGTTGAAAAGGGAACAATTTAAATTACGTTAGAAAAATAATGATTTAGAAAATGAGCTTAAAAATATTAAGAAGACTAAAAATTACAATTGCAAAAATTGTTTGAACTACGAAAAAGAATTTGCTTGTTTTCATGAAAATTTTCAAAAGCTAGAAAAGGAATTTTTTTGCAAAAATAACGTTTTACAAAAAGTATTGGATAGTTTTAAGAGGCTAGAAAATTCTAAATGTGCGATTTTTGAAAAGGAATTAAAGGAGGTCAAAGAAAATTTCAAAACACTTGAAAAAGGAAACTTAATTTTGAAAAATAGAAAAACTAAAATTATTCAAATAAATAACGAATTTGAAAAAGTGATTGGGAAAATCAAGGATTTTGAAAAACTTGAATTTGAAAAACGCCAACTCTCTGAAACCAAGTGATAGAAATTGAGAATAAAAAAATGAGCTTGAAAATGAAAATATAGTCTTAAAGAGGAATAATTTTGAATGAGAGAAAATGCTATTAGTTGATGTTCAAAGCTGATAAATGAAAATGAACTTTTAAAATTCAAAGTCAATGATCTTGAATTGACTCTTCGAAAATTTTCCAATGGTGAAAAATCTTTTAATATGCTATTTGGGAATCAACTCTTTGCGAATGACAGAAAAGGGCTTGGATTTGAAATGGTCTCAATATATAAACAAATGACTAATAACACCGCTAGGGGGAGAAGTGTGATACCCAAATGTGTAAATGTGGAAATATAGGACATAGCGATTGTCGGAATAAAAACAAACATAAAACCGTTAACCAAATATGGATTCCAAAAGGTACAGATATAAATTTTCCGAAATTTCAACAAGTTTGGATTCACATGGGTACGATTATTAAAATTAATGGTTTGTCATATAAGCAAATTTGGGTACCAAATATTTGGACTGAAAATAAAAGTGGTCCTTCATCCTTCGTTAGGCCACTCACTTCTTCCTAAACTTAGGTACAAAAGAAGGCTGAGGAACAACTTCGATAAAGATAGATTTCAAGTTGTTCTATATAGTTGATGAACTAAGATTTTAGTGTTCCTTAGTCTAGAAAAATGAGCTGGAGATCTACATATTTCAGATATCACGACATCGAAGGTAAGTAAGGTATGATCTCTAAACTCTATTTAGTTCTCTTATTGTTAATTCTTTTTTGTTAACACTGCTGTAGTAAAACTATCATATCTTGAGCTTGATAACTCCGATTTGCAAAATTCAAGTTGTTCTGGAAATAGATTGAAAATTCTATAATTTTATTTTTTGAGTCTCTCTATAATCTGAAATTAAACAAGTGAAGAACTGCAAATCATTTGGAGTAGTGTTTGAAAATAGTTTCAGAACTTCTTGACATAGCTGTAATAATTTGACCATAACTTGAACATTTTTACTCCGATTATTGAATTTTTTGAAGTTTTGGAAAGCTAATCGGTAATGCTACAACTTTAATGTTTTGAGTTTTTGCTAGTTCATTATGGAAATTATTGAAAAATAGTAATCTTTTCAGTACATTACTTGAAAAGTATTTCCGATTTACACAAATAAGTTTTAATATTTCGTCATAGCTTTTGATCGATTTATTGTTTTGACTTGAAACAAATTTTGATAAATGGAATTTTAGAATATCTAAAATTTTCATTTTTTATGCTAAATCAAATTACGGACTTAAAGATTTCAAATAGTGGTTTCAAATAGACTAAATTTTTCAAAACAAGAATCGTCAGATGCTTTGGATCAATGATCAAATTTATTACCTTTTTCACATCTATAAAATCATTGTTTGAACAATTTCAAAATATGTGCGCTTTTTCCTGATATGAATGATTTTGTCTTTGCTTGATATGAATGATTTTTTCTTTGCTTGAATGGATTTGCTGAAAATTTTGAAAACAATTTAAGTGTTTTTGAGGAGTATATACCACTATATGTCACCTTGGGCAGTCCAAATACAAGTGGCATCAAACATCATGTTGAAATCATATTTGCATTTGATTGATTATTTTCAACTGATTTTCAACTAGCACACAACCACCTAAAAAAATTGATTTTCACATATTTTAAATTTTAAATAAACTCAGGTTTTTACTTTGATGAAAATAATCTTGTTTATTTTGTTCAGGGATTTACTCTAGAAAAGAAAATCGTTGACTAATTGAACCTTTTAGAAGCTTATCAAAATTATTAATAGTGTTTAAGGAAGTGATGGATAATGATTAAATTATATTTCAGAACAAGAGGAAGTATAATTTAAAATTTCATGAAAATTAACAAATTTTATAATATTTTTAAATTAGTACTTATTCCATGATCATTTCTATCACTACCACATTTCTTTCAATCCATACACCATAATTTAATATAATGTGCATAAGTTGGTATTTCAAAACAAGGATGCATTGTTTTTGTAAAATAATTCTATCTCACAGTATTTACTCTCATTTAAAAGTCCTCATGGTTATGCATGGGTGAATTACTTTAATCTCTGTATATGCTTCCATTCTCATTTAAAATTTCTTGCGGTCATGCATGGATGGGACTCATATAAGAGAAGGATACTATAAAAGTAGATTCTAATCTTATTAAAAAGTCCTCACGGTTATGCAAGGTTAGAAAATAATTGACATTCATTTTTAAGTAATTACTAACCTTATTTAAAAGTCCTAACAGTTATGCATGGTTAGAAAGTACTTAATTTTTTTTCGTGTAATATATTAAAAAGAAGATTCGCAAATTTCTCCTTTATTGAAAATACCAAACTGATGTCGCTGTATAAAATTTTCCCTAAACCATAATCCTATCATTTCTCTAAAGTGGAATTTGTTTCTAATAAATAAAATATTATGATTTTTGTTTGATTAATTGGAATTTGCGATATATATTTTCCTCTTGATTTGATTTTATAATTTTAGTCAAAATTCATTACTATTTCAATTACTATTATTATTTTTTATGATAACAAAAAGGGGAGGGAGGTTAAGATTTTGCTAATTGAGTAATAACCTTACTGATATTCGAGTGTGTTTTTATTACTATTATATATTTCCTCTTGTTTATTTTTTAATAAATAATTTTTCATTTTGAATTGCACACATCTGTGTAGGGGGAGTTTAGTTTTAGGGGGAACATCTGAATAGAGGGAGCTTGAACACATTACACCAAAGATATTTATTTAAAATTCAAAATCTTAATATATGTTTGTTATCATCAAAAGGGGTAGATTGTAGAATACAATGGTTTATGATTTTTGTTTGATGATAATAAACATATATATATTCATTAAATTTGTTTGTTATAGTACTATTGTAATTTCACAGAATGAAATAGATATTTGTAGAATGAAATAAATGAATTACAATTCTATTTAAATAAATATTTTATTTCAATTCAAATTCAGATAGTACACAATTTGGCTTCCACTATATTTAAGTTTTCAATTACAATACAATTTGTCATTTTTCAAATTTTAATACTCTCATATACATAATTTCTTTACACACTCATATGCATCATTTTGTTTACTCACATCTTGATTTGATTTCTCCAGCCTATGTCAACCATCCGCTATACCTGTCGAATAAACAATGCAGTAAACTGAAAAGAAACGATCCTAAAATGAAAAAAATAAAATTGAGTTTGAATATTATTATTGCCTTAGTTTATGGGTTTGTTTTTCTCTTCATATTTAAATAGAGACAAATATATATGAGCACAAACATCTCATGATATGCACAGTGTATCACTATGAATATCACAAGGCCAAGCCTCGATTCAATCACACGGACTCCTGCAAAGGTCAAGCACGAAGGCTCAACTCAGGTGCACATATACAAGTACAAACCAGCAAGTAAACCAAGACATGGAAGATCGGGTTTAAGTGTAAAAGACTTCAATATACTCAAGTTCAAGTAATAATCAAAGCAAAAGCAGTATATCAGAAGAAACAAAAGAAAGGAGTATAAGGCATCAGAAATTTCACACATATATACATATGTATACATACATACATACACACACACACACACAAACACACATGTATACATGTACACAGTGAGGAAAGGCAGTGTTTAAGACAATAGCAAAATGGTGCAAAGCCTAAAACAACAAGTACATAGTACACAAATAAGTCCAAATGCAAATGTAACAGCAAGATCGGCAAGAGAAATGCACAAGCATATGGTAGGGAAAGGTATCTGTACAAAGCAAGACATGCACAAAATGCAGTAAGACAAGACTAGATCAAAGCAGAATGCAAACAAAGCAAGAATACAATAGTGCAACAAGGGTACAAGGGTGCAAGAGTGCAGCAAAACAGAAGCTTAGGCATGAATATAGCAGTAGCGTGCAAGAAGACAGGTACACGCAAAAGAAATACCACCATGTACAAACCTGATCAGACAAGCTTGCATACAGAAACCAAGTTCAAACAAGGATAATCAAGGAAGTGTACAAGACATGTTCAAGAGCAACCAAGCAGTTCAACATGAAACGAGCACAAGTGTAGATAAACAAACATGGGCAAGCAAACATGTATCAGAGCATTACATATGGTTTCACAAAAAAACAAGAAATGATGTGACACACACACACATATATATACATATGTATGTATGTATACACAGTGCAACCATCATGAAGTACATAGTTCTAGTGCAAGTGTGCGTATGTTTATGCAAGTGGAACGGCATTTCAGAAATTATCAGAAAACTCAAACAAAGCAGTCATGGGTTGAAACTCAATTTCAATGAAAACAGTATTGAACGAGTCAAGGCCATGAAGTAGAAAATCAAAAACAAAGCGTCATGAATATATAGCAATATATTCGAACAATAAACGGGTCAGATTGTATCAAAGCGTTAGATCAAAATCAACAGCCAAAGTGTAAAATCTCAAAGTCAAGTTTGAATGTTTCAATTCGAAAATATAGGAAATCGTTTCCTTTAAATTCCCATATCATCATTGGCAAGAATTCAGTCGAGTTAAAAACAACAGAACCTAAATCAGAAAATTCGTGACCATACCAAAGGCTCAATTGAAGGGTTACTCGACTCAGTAAAGTGGTCGCAACCATCAAATGCCAGCAAATCAAAGAGCGCAATCAATGGAGAAGTAAAGGCGATTCGAAGTTTCAACTTCATAGCGACAGCTTCAATTTCTAGAAACCCTATTTTTTTCCAAAACGAAGACAAAAGAAAGAAGTGGCATAAACTAAAAAGAGAGACAGGTGAAAGAAAGTAAAGGGCGAACACATTTTGTTTGGGCCTTTGTTTATTTTCCTTTGGGCTAACTTGAACTAGTACTTGTATTTAGGGTTTCTGTGTTTTTCTTTTATTGTAATTTTATTTTTAAATTGTTAAACTCTAGTGTTAACTAGGTTACGAGCTACGGGGCGTAGTCGAGAATTCGCAACTCTATGGCATAGTTGTGGCAGGGTTTTGAGCCTAAGGTTAGAACAAATAGGTAAGCGATAGACGCAAATTTACAGGGTCTTTAAGCGATCATTTGTTTAATTCTAGTAAAAACTTGGAGGCAGCAGTAGACGGGTTTGCCGAAGCTAGATAAATCTGTGTGTCGTATTTATTTCCGCATTTACTCTATTATTATCTGCGCTGCAATTGTTATTTATCTATGAATTTTTTATAAACCCTATTCACGCCCCTCTAGGGTTAATTCAATCATACATTTAGTAACCACATAGATATATGGAATGGGTTAATTCAAAGATACAAAATTAACATTCCCCATCACCCCTTTTTTATTGGTGCTAGAAAACCAATTATATCACATTACCTTCCATTTTGTTATAGCTCTATCTTGTCATGAAAAATTTCATTAAGTGGATGAATTTATTAGCTTTGAAATGGAAAACTTGAAGACCTCTACATCCATGAATGTACAATTCCTTCCAGAATGGGTTATTTTCGATCAATCTTGACTTAATGACCATGGCTTTTTCCTTGTCAATTGCCTTTTCATCTTTATTAGCCTCAGCATTGAACCTTTTCAAATAATTATTAACTACTCTCTTAGGTACCATTTGATATTTGCTAGCTCACTTGAGTCTGTAATAGGCACTTTTGAGGTACAAATGTGAGCGAAAATTTCATATGCAAATGGACTCTAAGAATAAATGGTTCTTTCACAGTATCATTGATACCATTCGCTAGCAACTCTGAGAAAAGTTGTTGGGAATAGCCTACAACTCATAGCTCTAGGTGCATCATAGATATCCATCAGACTAATAAAAGCTAAAAGATGGTCATTTGGATCCATTGATCTGTCACACCTTATGGATGAAATTTTAATGTGCAAAGGAAGTGGGACCTCCATTATTTCTCCCCTAAATGTAGCTCCCCACCTTTTATTATTTCCTTTTGGATCCAAAGTTCTTTTTCCCCTCAAATATATCATATACTTGGCCATCTTAGTGCCATATCTCTTAAGTAAGTTTCATTATCTTCATCGTCCCTCTTTCTTGTAGTTTACTCCATCCCAGAAATAGATCTTGCGGATTGCAATTTTAGATATCTATTAAAAATTTGGTTTCCTTGGATAAATTCTAAATTGGTTGTTCATTTATTACAACCCTTTTTCCTGCATGATGGTGAAGCCTTGATGGAGTTCTTGTTGGTTTCACGATGCTTGTTATTTGTTTCCATTTCGATTTTGGAATGTCCTTTCCAAGATTTCTTTTTTTTCCAGGAGAGTTACATTATTATTCATTCGAGGGGATTCCATTTCCTCTTCATTATCTTTAATGATTTTCATCTTTGAAGATTTTTTTGATACAAGCATCCGACTAACTTATGCATCAATGCAAGTTGCTTTTGCATTTTCTTCAATGTTACACTTTCATTTTCCGCCACAATGGGTAAAAAAGCTTGACCAACGTCAACATTCTCCACATTGAAATTTTGGGTTACATTATCCTTTAAATTTTTTGTTGTGAACTACCTCTTCATCTTGCACATTTACCTTCTTTAGCTTTGTTATTTTGCTTGAAATGATACATCCTATATAATTGACAACTTTAAATTTTAGGAAAATTTTCTCAATGAAAGCACCGAAATGTTAAGCTTAAAATTTTCCCTGATTTTCACGCTTTAAAGTAGATATTGGAAAATACTCATGCAAGAGGAGATACTCGAGGAAAAGTATGTAGTTATAGGATTTAAAAGTCCTTTTTTACAATTAGTCAATTTCAATTTGACCTAGGAGGCAATGAAATTACCAAATCAAGCTGTTACAAATATTTTGATTACAAATGAAAATGAGGAAGAAGAGAATCAAGGAAAAGGCCCCTTCTTATGTAGGGGTACACGCCAATTTATAGTAAAATTATGCCATTAGTTTTTTGACACGTGAAAGGCGACCATTTAGACAAGAAAGCTTTACTGGCTGATGATGTGTATGTGGTTGGTATGACAATGCATTACTGGTATAGGTCATTCTCGTTCTTCCATTCCACTTACTTTTATGCTGATGTGGCATATGTAGATCAACAGGGAGATGACACATGGAAAACTCTGGATTCTTCTATAACTTTAACTGCAACTTGGGTAGAGGTTCGATAATAATTTAAGTATAAGCTTGATAACATTTTAGGTTGAAATTCGATAGAATTTTTCTTTACACCTTCGATATCTCCTTTTTACAAGTTTGATATCTCTTCTTTACAAGTTAGATAGCATTTCCTTTTTAACTTCAATAGCTCTTCATCTATATATTCGATAGCCCTTCATCTACGCACTTGATAATGCTCTTTATCTACATATTCATATGCTCTTCATCTACTCCTTTGATAGCTCTTTATTTACATCTTCGACACCCATTGTTTTACACCTTCAATAGCTCTTGATTTACACCTTCGATAGCTCTTTGTTTACACTTTTTATGTTTCTTTGTTTACATCTTTTATTACTCTTTTTTTACACGATCGAT
Source organism: Allium fistulosum (assembly GCA_030737815.1). Classification (NCBI taxonomy): domain Eukaryota; kingdom Viridiplantae; phylum Streptophyta; class Magnoliopsida; order Asparagales; family Amaryllidaceae; genus Allium; species Allium fistulosum. Next base: position 1,536,388,331 of record CM060902.1, read on the forward strand.
AGCTCTTTTTACACCTTCAATAGCTCTTTGTTTGCAGTAGCAACCATTCTTTTGTCATCATGTTTTGCAACTTATTTTTCACGACTATCTTTTCTTCACTACAAGAAAATGTGATTTTAGTTGCATTAAATAGTAGAGTTTGAATGCTAAATGCAACTATTTTACCGACCTTAATATCTTGGTAGCGTTTTAATCTTAAATATGTTCTTTGATGTTTATAGGCGGACTTTATTTCACTTCTCGCCAATTATTCTATCTTACTTTCATACTCTACCGCCAAAAGAAAATTAAAACTTCCAACCAAAATTATCTGATTCCAACTCCTCTTTTCAAATCTCTAAAATATTTTTTTTGTACAAACATCACCACTAACAAAACAAAATCAGATTGTTAATTATAAAAATCATCACTGATTGAACATCGCATCAGCTTTTATGTTTCCGCACCACCATCAATTAACGTTAGTGTTTAATTGCCGGCTCTTCTTTAGGTCAATGAGGTATTCATTTATTCATAGATTCATATCTCTATTATTCAACCTAAATCAGGTTTAGGTATCCAATTCTCTTCCTTCCCCTAAATTGAAATTGATTTCAGGTGGCTACATCCTATAAGGAAAGGTGAATGAGATAGTAGCAGGCAAAATCTAGGGTTTCAATGTTCTACCGCGTCCAATTTAGGTATTATAATATTTTCGATTTCAAAAGTATTTTTGGCATTCGAATTCAAATACGAGGTCTAAAAAATATTCATGATATTAGAATTGAAATCCATCTACTTAAACAGAGATGGATTGATTGAGTTTGAAAAGTTCACTATAATGATAACTATTGGAGATTGATTGAATTTCAAGAATATAATGTTGCTCACATGTATCTGTTTAGGTCATCATGGCTATTGGCTGTTTAATGATGTGTTAATACATCAAGGTCATCAAGGTTTTATTTTTTTAAATAGGACCGACAATTGAATTGAATGGTGGCTGCACAATTCAATTGTTGTTTAAGCTGGCATAAAGCTTGATGTAGAATTCGAAGATGATGCTACATGCAAAATGGGTACAGTAGATTTTTACGACTTGACGTCCATCACACTGGCTAGTAGGTCCAGTGTCAGTCCTCTTTTATATATAAGGTGAGTTCAAATCATCTCTTCTATACCTCCGTGATTATTTTTTTACACTTTCATTTTGATACCATATAATTGGAAGTAACCTAGCCGTTACATTATACACTTATCCTGATACCATGAATTGAAAATAAAATGCTTCTTTTATTTAAAATGCTTTATATACCATAAAATTTTGCTGTCAGAGTTGCTGAAGATGACATTCCAAATTTGATCCATATCCTCGAGGTATATATATCTCAATCATATATCATCACTCTTCATAACAGTGCATTGTTTCCATGTTGGAGATAATTCAAGTAAATATGAGCTTTAGATGCTGGAAAAATAAATAATTTTTACTGGAATGAATACAAAAGCAAAGAATGCATACCTTTTAATCTCTATGACCCAATTAATCAATATGGACCATCTCCTTTATCATTTGAAAATTACATCAATATAAGCCAACAAGAACTTGCCTTTAACAAATTGAAAAGAATACGAAAAAAGAAATCATAGTATACAAACAAACAAAGTACTCGTTCTACTTCCTTAATATAACACATAATAGAAGAACAAGAATAACAAACTTGGTGAAAAAAATGAGAGTTTTTGATAGCTGAACTGGGAATCAAGATTGGTCACTGCCCTTGATTGGACGATGGAGATACGGATTCATTAGCATTTGATGATGGTTATTATGCTAGTGGCTCAGTATTCGATCCTGATGCTGCATTATATATAAATATTTGTAAGAAAATTTTCAATACTTTATTATAGTTTCTTTATTCAAAATAATAGTAGTAATAACAATAATACTTCCAAAATGATAGAAGGGGAGGAAGGTTAGGAGCCTTTGCCACTGGCCCTAGGCTCACTAACGTTGAAGCAGAAGCTGGAAACAAACAAATATATAACTTTACTTCCTTTGGACAAGCAATTTGCACACACACATAGAACATATCGATGAATACCTTGGCATTTGATAGTGTTGATAAAACATGTATTCTTTAACGGCGTCACAAATTTTATAAATTCAGAATATGCTATCAAATTTTATAGAACAGTTCCACTTACAATTATCCTTATTTTATTGATCCTAACTTTGTATGATACAATTATGAACAATTTTATTGTTCTTTTATGTTGTTGGTTAATTAAATAAGAATTGTATATGCATTTACAAATGTATGAATTCACATCAGTTCCCTCCTTATTTGAACTTGTATTTACAATCACTGTTGAGTATGTTGTTGCTCTTTTGCTTGTTGTTTATCCGAACTAATGGCTTTATTATTTTTCCTTAATTTATGTCCTTTTTGAATGTATGACTAGTGAACTATGTTTCACCGCTTTGTTATGGACATGATCGGTGTCTGATGTCCATTATATTATCTTGCTTTGATGTAGCATTATTCTTTTGACACTTGTGCTGAATTTTTTGTATGTATGGTTAGGCTATGATGAATTACTTGTCTTTTATTTCTTTATTTCTTGTTTTAGACTGATGAGTCGTTTTAATGGTCCAAATGTTGCTTATGTTATGCATGACATGTTTTAATGAAAACACACTTAGATTAGACACGAAAAATAGACCGACTAATCATGATAAACACTTGCTTGAGTTATTTTTATTTGTATATATATGTTGGGGCCCATATATATGCAGGATGATGGACATATATGTTAAACGATCAGTATACAAAAACAGAGATGAATCACTTATAAACTCCTCACACAAGTTTACAAATCAGATTTCCACTACTTTGGAATTGTATATCAGTAATTTTGAACAATAACTATTGTTGTAATGAATTTACAACAACAAACTATGGCAGTAACAACAGCAAAGTGTTTTGTTAAACTATAGCGATAAACAATCGTTGTACTACTTTGTAGAAACAGTACAACTTCGAAACGGAAAGATTATAGAATGATGTGTATATATATATAAATAAACAAGAAATCTAACCGGATGAAGAAGGAAATTTCATCTGAGGCTTGCTGTAACAATTTCCTTAAGACTTTATTCAAAGTCTCCCAAGATACAACATACGTGATCTGCTCGAGATTGTGATGTGTATGATCTTCTGTGTGACACGCAGGACCACTTGGATTTTAGAGGTTTCAGAAACGAAGAGGAAGAAGAGAAAAAACAGAGTTAGAAAATGACCAGGTTTCCTGCTCCTTTTATAGGCGAATTCTGCAACGACTATATCCATTGGTAAATGTCGTGTCTCTTCGTTTCATTTCTGTTCAAATCTACAATAGTAATTCGCAATCGTAATGTCGCGTCTCTTCGTTTGCAACACTTTTCGAATGTGCAACGCCTATTTCTGTTTGAAAAAAAATGGCGTCCATTCAATTAGTTGCAACGGTCGTTTCTGTTGGGAAATCCGCGTCCATTCAAATATGACTGTTTAACAATCAACAGTCGCTTCTATTTGAATTCAAACAGTAGAAAACTGTTCACTTTTGTGTAGCAAAAATATAACACGGTTTAGCCTTATTGGACCCACACTCGCTCCGCCCCGCCCCGGTTCGGTTCGGTACAGGACGGGAGGGCGGCGCGTGCGCGTGTTAGTTCATGGCCATATAGGTCCTCCTCCTTGCACAAAATTACCTGACCCTAAGGGCCAATATGGGTTTGAGGAAAGTAGTATATAAGCATGAATATTAACTTATTTTTGGCGATGTGGGACAATATCTCATTCACTATAAAGGGCCTCTAACAATCCCCCACATGAATGATGATATATGTCTCCCCCACACAAAGATTAGTATCACATAGTTTAGATGGAAATAATGCTATATCGAGGATAAGTAGATATTTCACTTTGAACTTTCCCTAGTTAAAACTTATCGGATATACTTGGCTAATCGGTGAATTATTTCATCTTGAATCGTCAGCCGTTTGTGCATAACCAGACAATAAGCTTTACAAAGCATTGTTTTCCCTCACAACCAATCTCTTAGTTGTGTTCGTTTTGGTCCTGAACAAATTTTCTTCTGCGAGTGTTTTAGAGAATTTAAGCCTTTAATATTCTCATAGAGCTGACCTAGCTCCCACTAACATAGGTGTTCGCAACCATAAGAGTATCCTACATATACCCCACTTGTTATTTTCAAGATATGGTCATCATTAAAAAGCATAGCTTTAACTTTTTAATACTTCTATAGGCATGCATTATATTGTGCACCATAGGAATGGAGTAGGACTAAGTCCAAACAAATGCATTATTTCTTGAGTTACTCAGAACTGGTTTGCCTATTGATCCTAGTCCGTGGGATCTCCAGTCGCTAGGACAGGTTTCCGTATAAGATAACTCTTGTTGGTTTAGGCTTTTAAACCCATTCCCCTCGATGTGCAGTCTATTTTCTCTCTTGATAAACCTTTAGTAAATGGATCCGTAAAGTTATCAGTAGTTCTCACATAATTAATGAAAATAGTTCAATTTGAGAGTAACTGCTTAATAGTGATATGGCGTCGACGAATATGTTGTGACTTTCCATTATATACAAAGTTTTGCGCTTTGCTTAACGCTGCTTAATTATCAAAGTGTATGCATATGGCCGGTACAGGTTTAGGCCAAAATGGATTATCCTCTAAAAAATGACGAAGCCATTATGCTTCTTCGCCTACTTTATCTAAAGCGATGAACTCTGATTCCATAGTGGATGGAGCTATGCACGTTTATTTAGTAGATTTCCATGACACTGCTGCTCCTCCTAATGTGAAGACATAACCACTAGTTGATTTAGATTCCTCTGAATTAGAAATCTAGTTTGCATCACTATATCCTTCTAAGACGGTAGGATATTTTCCATAATGTAGGGAAAAGTTCATGGTACTCTTTAAATATCCTAACACTCTCATTAGTGCTTTCCAATGTTCCTTCCCTGGGTTGCTTGTATACCTACTCAGTCGACTTACTGCATAAGCTATACCAGGTCTTGTGCAATTCATGAAGTACATTAGACATCCTTTTACATGAGAGTATTCCAGTTGCATTACACTCTCATTAGTGTTTTTATGTAGTACTTCCGATGGATTAAAAGGCGTTCTTACTCCTTTAATTCCGCAATTTTAGAATTTTTCAATCACTTTTTCCATATAGTGTGACTGAGATAGTTCAATTCCATTAGGTGTTTTTATTATTTTGAATTCCAAAATAACGTCTGCAACCCTTAAATATTTCATATCGAAATTGTTGATTAACATTTTCTTTATGGTCTCTATTACCTTACTATTTGGACCAAAGATTAGCATATCGTCTACATATAAACAAATCGTCACGTATGACTGTCCAACTTGTTTATAATAAAAACATTTATCACATTCATTTATACGGAAATTATTTTTCATCATGACACTATCAAATTTTGCGTGCCATTGTTTTAGAGCTTGATTTAGCCGTATAATGATTTTACTAATCTACATACTTTGTTTTCATTTCCTTTGGAAATAAAATCCTCATGTTGCTCCATGTAAATCTCCTCATCAAGATTTCCATTTAAGAATGCTGTCTTTACATCCATTTGATGAATCTCTAGATTATATATGGATGCAATTGCTATTAACATTCTTATAGAGGTTATTCGTGTAACTGGTGAATAAGTATCAAAGAAGTCTATACCTTCTTTTTGACGATACCCTTTGGCTACCAATCTTACTTTATATTTGTCAATAGAGCCATCTGGCTTCATCTTCTTTTTGAAGATCCATTTACAACCAATCAGTTTTATTCCAGGTGGAAGATCAACTATTTCCCAAGTTTTATTACTTAGAATTGAATCAATTTCACTTTTGATTGCTTCTTTACAACATGAAGATTCAAAAGATGACATTGCTTCCTTGTACATTTGAGGTTCATGTTCTAACATGTATGTTAGAAATTCTGAACCAAATGTCTTGAACGTTCTTGCCTTTACGCTTCTTCTTGGTTCAACTTTCTCAATTTCACGATGAGTTTCATCTTCATGTGGCTTGCTTGATTCTTCTCTTGTCCTTTTAGGGACATAATTTCCTTCATTCCTTTTGTACGGAAACACATCTTCAAAGAATGTGGCATCTCTCGACTCTATGATTGTATTTACATTAATATCATCTATAACAGACTTGAATACTAAAAATTTGTAGGCACTACTATTTTGGGCTGGTCCTAGATAGTAACAGTCTATGGTTTTTGGTCCAAGTTTTACTTTCTTGGGAGGCGGAACTGGAACTTTTTCCAAGCACCCCCACACTTTGAGGTATTTGAAACTTGGTATGTGTCCTTTCCATAACTTATATGGAATTGTTCCTATTTTATTGTGAGGAACCTTGTTTAATACGTGATTAGACATATTTAAGGCTCCCCCCCACAAGTTCGTCGGTAGACCAGAGGCCAATAGCATTGCATTTATCATATCTTTTAATGTTCTATTCTTTCTCTCGGCAATACCATTGTGGTTAATATGGAGCTGTTGTTTGATGAATTATACCATTTTCTGCACAGAATTGTTCAAATGGTGATTCATATTCTCCACCTCGATCAGATCTCATTATCTTGATCTTTATATTTAACTGATTTTCTACTTCAGCCTTATATTTTATAAACGATGTAATTGCTTCATCTTTACTATTCAAAAGATATACATAGCAATATCGTGCATAGTCGTCAATAAAAGTGATAAAGTACTTTTTCCCACCTCTTGTAGGTAATGATTTAAAATCGCATAAATCAGTATGAACCAAAACTAGTGGTTCAGTACTTCTACCTACAGTATGAAATGGTTTTTTGACCAATTTTTCTTCTATACATGTCTCACATTTGTAGTTTTAATCTACTTGGAATTTAGGGATTAATCCCAAGTTTGCTAATTTTTTCATTTTTCGAAAATTTATGTGTCCTAATATTTCATGCCATAATAAAATTCCATGCTCACTCAAATAAGAAACTTCATTTTTATTAATAACACAATCAAAATACATAGTTTTATTACCGACTACGGCTACATTTGCCTTAAATAGGCCATCACATAAATAACCCCTTCCTATATAAATTCCGGCCTTAGACGTAACTACTTTATCTCACCCGAAGGCCATTTGGAATCCTTTCTTTGAGAGCACAGGTCTAGAGATAAGATTCTTACGGAGATCCAGAACATGAAGAACTTCATTAAGTGCCATGGTTTTTCCGGATGTAAATTTGAGGACGACGGTGTCGTTACCTTAGATCATGGAAACTGCAGAATTGCCCATGTAGAGGTTTTCTTCCTGATCATATTTCTTGTAAGTGGAGAACATAGATATATCAAAACAGACACGACGAGTAGCGCCTATGTCTACCCAACATTGTGTAGGATTCTGTACTAAGTTGCATTCTGAAACAACTCTTGAAAAGTTCATCTCCTCAATGTTTGAACTCAAATCTTCCACTATATTTGCCACCGACTTGTCATTCGTCTTCTTGTGTTTGCAATCTTTAGTTGTGTGCCTAGTCTTTCCGCAGACCCAACATTCGCCTTTGAACTTCTTGGTTTGCTTATCTTTGGATTGATTATCTGGTGCCTTTCTCTTTTTAGAGAAGTTTTTCTTATTGTTGTTGAAGTGTCTTTTCTTCTTTGACCCTTCTATAATAAATGCCTCATCGCCTTTAGGTTGTGTTATTCCGCGATTATCTGCCTTAGTTTTTAATCTGACAATGAGATCTTCTAATGAAACCTCTTTTTTCTTATGTTTTAGATAGTTGCGGCAGTCTCTCCAGGATGGTGGTAATTTTCCTGTTATCGCTTCAACAAGGAGCGACTCTCCAAATTTATGTCCTTTTGATTCAAGTTTACGAATTATAAGTTGGAGTTCCTGCACTTGACTAGTTACGGATTCGGAATCCACCATCTTGTATTCCATAAATTTGTCTACTATGAACTTCTTCAAACTGACATTCTGCGTCTTGTATTTATTTGCAAGTGCAGTCCATAGGAATTTTGTTTTCTAGTGTGGCTGATATACTTTATACAGTACTTTATCCAAACAATTCAAAATGTAGTTTCGGCATAGGAAGTCTGAATGCTTCCATGAGTCAATTTTGAGAAAAACATCTGCGTCTTTTTCTCTAGTCTGTCCGTCTTTGGGCTTTGGTTCATCCTCCTCAATGCACTTTTGCAGCCCTAATGTAGTGAGATAAAACAACATTTGATTCTGCCATGTCAAGAAGTCATCACCGTCTCCTCTAAACGGATCAGGCCTGTTGTGGGTAGCAGTTTTTGCTGATAGTTCAACTGCCGCCATCTCTGTTTTAGTGAAAATAGTAAATTATTAAGATGTTAAACGATCAGTATATAAAAACAGAGATGAATCACTTATAAACTCCTCACACAAGTTTACAAATCATATTTTCACTACTTTGGAATTGTATAACTGTAATTTTGAACAATAACTATTGTTGTACAGAATTTACAACAACAAACTATAGTAACAACAGCAAAGTACTGTGTTAAACTATAGCGATAAATAATCGTTGTACTACTTTTTAGAAACCGTGCAACTTCGAAACGGAAAGATTACAGAATGATGTGTATATATATAAATAAACAAGAAATCTAACCGGATGAAGAAGGAAATTTTGTTTGAGGCTTTCCATAACAATTTCCTTAAGACTTTATTCAAAGTCTCCCAAGATACAACAGACGTGATCTACTCGAGATTGTGGTGTGTATGATCTTCTATGTGACACGCAGGGCCGCTTGGATTTTAGAGGTTTTAGAAACGAAGAGGAAGAAGAGAAAAAGTAGAGTTAGAAAATGATCGGGTTTCCTGCTCCTTTTATAGGCGAATTCTGCAATGGCTATACCGTTGGTAAAAGTTGCGTCTCTTCGTTTCATGTCTGTTCAAATCTGCAACAGTAATTCGCAATGGTAAGTTCGCGTCTCTTCATTTGCAACACTTTTCGAATTCACAACGCCTACTTCTATTTGAAAAAAGCGGCGTCCATTCAATTAGTTGCAACGGTTGTTTCTGTTGTGAAATCCACGTCCATTCAAATATGACTGTTTAACAACTAACAGTCGCTTCTGTTTGAATTTAAACAGTAGAAAACTATTCACTTTTGTGCAACAAAAATATAACACGGTCCAGCCTTATTAGACCTGCACCCGACCCGGCTCGGTTCTGTTCGGTACGGGACGGGTGGGCGGCACGCGCGTGTGTTAGTTTAAGGCCATATAGGTCCTCCCTCTCGCACAAAATTACCTGACCTAAGGGCCAATGTGGGTTTCAGGAAAGTAGTATATAAGCATGAATATTAACTTATTTTTTGCAATGTGGGACAATATCTCAATCACTATAAAGGGCCTCTAGCAATCTCCCACATGAATGATGATATATGTCTCCCCCACACAAAGTGTAATATCACACAGTTCATATGGAAATAATGCTATATCGAGGATAAGTAGATATTTTACTTTGAACTTTCCCTAGTTAAAAATTATCGGATATATTTAGCTAATCGTTGAATTATTTCATCTTGAACCGTCAACCATTTGTGCATAACTAGACAATAAGCTTTACAAAGCATTGTTTCCCCCCACATCCAATCTCTTGGTTGTGTTCGTTTTGGTCCTGAACAAATTTTGTTCTGCGAGTGTTTTAGAGAATTTAAGCCTTTAATATTCTCATAGAGCCGTCCCAGCTCACACTAACATAGGTGATCACAACCATTAAGAGTATCCTACATATACCCCACTTGTTATTTTCAAGATATGGTCATCATTAAAAAGCATAGCTTTAACTTTTTAATACTTCTATAGGCATACATTCTATTATGCACCATAGGAATGGAGTAGGACTAAGTCCAAACAAATGCATTACTTCTTGAGTTACTCAGAACTGGTTTGCCTATTGATCTTAGTCCGTGGGATCTCCAGCCGCCAGGACAGGTTTCAGTATAAGATAACTCTTGTTGGTTTAGGCTTTTAAACCCATTCCCCTCGATGCATGGTCTATTTTCTCTCTTGATAAACCTTTGGTAAATGGATCCGCAAGTTTATCAGTAGTTCTCACATAATCAATGGAAATAGTTCCATTTGAGAGTAACTGCCTAACTGTGTTATGGCAACGAATATGTCATGACTTTCCATTATACACAAAGTTTTATGCTCTGCTTAACGCTGCTTGATTATCAAAGTGTATGCATATGGCCGGTACAGGTTTAGGCCAAAATGGAATATCTTCTAAAAATGGACGAAGCCTTTGTGCTTCTTCGCCTACTTTATCTAAAGCGATGAACTCTGATTCCATAGTAGATCGAGCTATGCATGTTTGTTTAGTAGATTTCCATGACACTGCTGCTCCTGCTAACGTGAAGACATAACCACTAGTTGATTTAGATTCTTATGAATTAGAAATCCAGTTTGCATCACTATATCATTCTAAGACGGCATGATATTTTCCGTAATGTAGGGAAAAGTTCATGGTACTCTTTAAATATCCCAACACTCGCATTAGTGCTTTCCAATCTTCCTTCCATGGGTTGCTTATATACCTGCTCAGTCGGCTTACTGCATAAGCTATATCTGGTCTTGTGCAATTCAAGAGGTACATTAGACATCCTATTACACGAGAGTATTCCAGTTGCATTACAATCTCATTAGTGTTTTTATGCAGTACTTCCGATGGATTAAAAGGTGTTCTTACTCCTTTAATTCCGTAATTTTGGAATTTTTCAATCACTTTTTCCACATAGTGTGACTGAGATAGTTCAATTCCATTAGGTGTTTTTATTATTTTGATTCCCAAAATAACGTCTGCAACTCCTAAATCTTTCATATCGAAATTGTTGATTAACATTTTCTTTATGGTCTATATTACCTGACTATTTGGACCAAAGATTAGCATATCATCTACATATAAACAAATCATCATGTATGATTGTCCATTCGAAAGTGTATTGCCTGTTACTGATTGTCGGGTATAATTACCTTTACCTTTTCTTTATAGTTTAAAGTGTGATTCATCCATGGGCTTCTAATGAAAAGTTTGGTTAGCATGATCGCATTATCCTGGGCGCATACATGTATTTATAGTTATGTGCTATATCAGTCTCTTTCAGCCACTATGATCTATTACCTTGACAATAGACATTTGTATCACACTTTTTGTTAAATATAAGTTGTTTTTCATACATTTTATCATCGCTCATACTTCGCTAGTTTGGTCCTCAATAGATCTGATAGTTTTAAACATTATGAAAGACATTTATCATTTACCCTTTCTTTTTCTTATGTTTCATCGTACTATTAATCCTCTTGTAAAGCTACATCCTACATTTAAGATGTTGCATCTTTCCGACATGGGTATTAACTTCAATTTGTATTGCTTATGTCTTGAATCAACTTATGTGTTAGGTTCTAACTCTATATCTTCTTTATTTTGAGATTTTGGTCATTTATTTTTTATGATGATAATATACAAATCAAAGCGTGTATTTTTATGATTTTTCTGATTACATTGAACAAATGAAAACTAATTCATCAGTATTTATTCATACGATAGGTTTTCTAATCTTTGCAAGGAAATTGTGATGCAATGACAGGTTATAATTTACTTAGTGCCATTTATATACCTAATACATTATATTTTCCTATGACTTACTGCACTGAAGTGGTCTCGATACTAAGAACTAGTGGCATTAAGGCTAAGCTTAGCTATGGGAGTGCCTACCAAAGCTCAAAAAAATGCAGAGAAACTAAAAGTTCCAATAATGGCAGTTGATAGGCCTAAAGAAGTTAAGACAAGAACGGTAACTATCAGGTCCCGGTTTGGTGTTGAACTTGGTACAATGACTGTAGATGATTTGATTGCTAAAATTCAATTTGCAGTTGAACAAAGAACTCCAATGTAGAGAAAATAGTGCTTCCAGATTGCAGGAATTAACATGCTCCACTAATTGCTAAATTTTAAATAATTCATGTAGATACAATGCATTTTGTTTATGTTCTCAAGCATCATTCAATCCAGGAAGGTTATGAATTTGAAAAATTAAAAGTAGTTGACAAAGATATATTTTCATTAACCAAAGTACTACAAAGCTTGAACCAATCTTCTCTCTACATGTTTGCTTCTAAGATAAGTTGATTGGTTAACATGCATATCTATAATAGTTACAATCATCATAATATATTCATATTTATGCACAAATTTAATAGCATTAGTAGTAGCAGCGTATTTCAAGTAGGAAATCCAAAATTTTGAAAAGATTTAATCTATTCGTCTCTACCTACAGTAACAATCACTGGTATGTGGAGATAACAGAAGGATGCAATGCTTATATTGCATATATCATAGAAGGATTAAAAAAGTGCATGACTGATGAGATATTATGATATATCAAAAAGGGAACAGTTCCATTTTCAATTCACCATCTGCAAGTGCCGCTCTGGTATTGAATACAAATGACAATAAAGCCCTAAACTATTTATACACACTCATGAAGATGTTTGTCTATTCAGGTCAACTGTAAATCATAACCTATATGTTTTCTTGAATAAATATACCACACTATTTTTTTTGATGCTATGATTGTTGCTCAGTTCTTACAGTTCCAACTATGTATCCTTCAACAATATATACTCAACTTTGCATTATCGATGATCTTGAGAGATTTGATATCTCTAAGTATATATTTTACATCCGAGATCAAAACCATTTTGGACAAAATACATAGGTGATTACAAAGAAATCTTTATAAAAAAAAGGAATATACACTAGTGGTGCATGTTTATTCTTTTTGATAAACTCTTCTATAGGTCAAATTTTATTATTTAGTACAGTTCAAAAGTTTTATATTAGCAACCAATAGTAAAGAGTTTAGCTCTCATTCTTCCAAAAGGTTCAAGTACCTATTTTGCATAAGCACAAATAAGAATATGTACTCTGGTACATGTAACGACCCGCCTTTTCAAACCCTAGAAATCGACATGAATACATCCACAGTATTCTCGGGCCGAACAACTAAGTGCCAGAAAGACATATTGTTAAGGGAAAGAGATAGAAGATAGAAGAAACTAAACAATCACAAAATCTCACAATGCATTGGAATAACATATATTAATCAACATAATACTTTACAAAGTCATTTCAAAAATGATACATCAGAGTCATACAAGTACAAATTCTACCCTAGGACAGTTATAACAGCCTGCCTCTACCTAACTGATACAAGATACATATAATACAGCGGAAACAAGATAATAAGTAGCAATTGATGACGCCTCCTGCTCCAAGCTCCTCCAAAATGCATCCACAAGAAAAAACTGAACTACTTGGTGGCCCATAGATATTTAAGCACCCAAGAGTGTTAGGGAAAGAAAATAAAACTCCAGGTCAGACATGGGTCAGGTGTGAGTAAACTCAAACAACTGAATTATTATGTTTAAAACCCTTTTAAAATCAAAGGTATCTCGTAAGACCACGCCGCACATAAACACGAACGGGTTTTACCTTACGATAACCAAAACACTTTTTATAGAAAATCCAATGATATTATAATAATGTTTGGAGGTCAAAGTAAAATATGAAAATAGCTGAAATGCTCGCATCTCACATTTCAACATAGTTGGGCACAATCAAAACCGTATGGCGCTTATTGGAGAATGGATTCCGTATTATGACAAGGCACCGGGGTACCACCTATCATGGTACACGTCTAGAAAACGTACCGAGGACCTCGCCGGGATCCTCTAACAACATAATACCGGCCTACCCCTTACTGGATAGTACCAGATATGTCATCACCCCGGTTACTTTGTAACCCTTTTTATTGAGATCTCATGCACAATCAATCCATAAATATGTAGATGTATCTAGAAAGGTGATGGCACAACCTAATGGGAGCGACCCACTTAGGCTTGCTGCATCTCCCCTGATTTTATTCATTTCCGGTTGATGAGGCTTGAGGCTACGCTTACCTTTTGAATAGCAATCCTACTTGGAATGCTAACACTGCCATCCAAGCATCAATGCAATGCTAGCATTCATCCATACAAGTTATCCAGGATAAGGACAAACCGAAGACACTACTTCTACTACATCCATTTTGGAATCATCTTCAAGACTAGTAGCAAGCAGTCGTTGCACTTCAATGCTCCATCTTCGATTCCATATTCTTCAAGATGTCTTCAGTTCGAAACGCTTGAGTTGGATTGAAGTGGTTTTTAGATAACATATCCGATCCTGGTCTCTTTAAAACAACTTTTGATATTTCCGGTAAACTCGACCCTAGTTCTTTAGGAAATAAATAGACAAAAGATAAGAGCGGAGTTCACCCCATAACCGCTTATGGACGGATTTCCTTATCATTCATCCTAGAAGAACGAGACGAGTTTATACGTAAAATATAGCACCTTTGTTGGTAACTGTACCATATAATTCTCATGTTTCTCCTAGATACTTCCAAAGTTACGTTTTGGTCCAGATTCGATAGTCGGTTATTTAACTGTCAAATAACAATCATTCAACATTAATTCGATTCCATATGGAATCCTCTAAGCCTTTATTAATTAATCTTTAATTAATAAAATCACTTATAAACCTGATCAAAAGATCCTTTCAAAACACTTCCCCAAACCCTTAACATTCATTTATACTTGAAAAAACAATATAAGTATTTACCAAAACATTTTGGAAATTCCCTTTCCTCAAAATTCCATATTAAATGGCCAAACATTTCCCTTTCAAAAACGTCACCTCCTATAAGACACATTTACGTATCGTTTATAAAAATTCTTTTTATAAGTTTCCTTCACACTTCAGACCACTTAAAAGTTTTTAAACTAGAATTAAAACTTCTTTCAAAAATATCTAAATTGATTTATAAAATCTCTTTCTATTTTAAAACTGTTAAAAAATCTTCCTTCATAATTCCTTTATAGAATCTCCTTTATAAATATCATTTTCAAGACATCATTTGTAAATCACTTTAGGTAAAACCTTTTATTTAATAAACCCCCTTTAAAAAAAACAAGATATTATTTAAAAATAACTTTATAAAATAATAATAAAATTAAAAAAATCATTTATAACCTTTAAAACCCAAATTGATTAAAGAATTAAAGTTAATTCAAAAACGTACTTTAGTAATTCGAAAAGAGGCTTAGCAATCCAAATGGTACTATTTTAAGTTACCATTCAATTTCTATTTCAATTCACTTAACAGTTATTTACACATATCAACATATTTGTAAATACACTCATATCCAAATCTAGGAATAACATGTCAATATAAACTAACTAGCATATACATATCCAAATAACATAATAGCAGGATAGTGATTTGTCCTGCTAAATAGATGTCCAAACCATTCAACCAATTCATAGCAGAACGAGGATTTATTCTGCTAACACATGTCCATAAAAACAAACAATTTATAGTTGGATGAAGATTTATTCTGCTAACACATGTCCAAACAACCCAACAAACTAACAATCAATTTATAGCAGAACAGGGATTTATTCTGCTAAAACATGTCTAAACAATCCAACAATCTACATTATAACCCATTCACAGTTATATGGTTTCTTAATGGTATCATTCAAATCCAACTTTGAAAAGAAGTACCTTTAAACTATTTTACTTTTGGAAAACAAAGGATTTAAAACTTTTAAAAAACCTTTTTAAAAGTAATTAATTATCATTTAAATCCTTATTTAAATCACAATTAATTTTAATTGAATCTTAACTTAATTTAATTAAATAGTTAAACAATAATTAACTATTAATTAAACCCAAATTAATCCTTTATTAATTATTGAATAATAATTTAAACCTTCATTAATAATTAAATATTAATTAATTTTAATTAATAAAAATAATAATATTTAATTAAAACTTAAATATTAAATTAAACCTTAAATAAATAATTTATTATTATTTAAACCTTAAATAAATTTATAATTTGAAAATAATTAAACACTTAATTAATAATTAATCTATACTTAATTAATAATTAATTAGAAATAAATCATATACTTAACTCATGATCAATTAACTTAATTAATAATTAATTTAAAACAAATCTTAACTTAAAAAGTTAATTAATTAAGAACTATCTTTATTTAATTAAAATTAATAAACCTTGTTAACACTTAATTAATTATTAATTACTGAAACCTAATTAATTAACAATTAATTATTAAATCCTTAATTAACTTTTAAAAACATTATTATTTAGTTTATAAAATATTCACAAAACGATTTGAAGTATAAAAACCAAACTTTGCAAAAATCCAAATTTTAAGCGAACTGCATCCATAGCGACTATCACTCCGAATACCATAACTTTCAAACTTGTTTAACATCTCAAATATCCTTTAAAACTCTTACCTTTACTTTGAATTACTTTACTAACTTAGCATAAAGTTTTTGGAGCAGAACTAAAGTTAGAAAACATTATAAAACTTTTTGTTAAAACAAGGTGACTAAAACAAGTTTGAACCCAAGGAATCTCCATGTCACTTAACAAGTTCAAGTGTTAATTTTTTTTTAGCATACATCATATACACATGTCTAACTATCCATACACATATCACCATCATAGCACAACCAAATATCATATCTTTATAACCAAACACATCACTTAAGTCTTCGATTCATAAGTCAAAATCTAAACCATAACTAGCAACCCATACATATATTCAAACCACACAATAATCCAACCAAACAATCTACTTATTTTACAACCAATTAGTCAATACATATAAAGGTAAAAACTTTCCCAAAAAGTAAGAAGTTTACTCACCGAAATCTTTTGAAAACTTGGAACATTTTGGAATTAGGAAAGCTTGGAAAATCACAAAATCTACTCGAAAATAAGTCAACTTCCCCTCGATTTTTGGACATGTAATTCTCAGATTTTGGAAAAGTGGTCAAAAATAACGTTTTATGAAATTATTTCCTCTACAATTTGAAAAAAAGGAATATGCAATTTCAGTTATTTATGAGGAAGACATGGTGGAAATAAGAAGGACCATTTTCGGACTTAGATTTCTGAGTCCAAAAACACTTTGTAAATAAATGAGGTTTCGACATAGTTGGACCCAAAATTTGAAAAAGTGCTCTACATAAAAGTTGTAGCCACTGAAATTTGACATGTTTTTAAAATAAGAAAATCTTGATTTAGAGTGTTTTAGAAGGCGTTCAGGTCTGGTGAATTTGGGGTAAAAATGGAGAAAGTGGAGCTTAAAACAAGTGATGGAAAACTAAGTTTTTAAAGTAAGAATTTTATTTTTAAAAACCTTAAAACCTAAAAACTAAATAGAGAAGCCATAGAAGTTTTTCTTTCAAGCTTAGGAAAGTTTTGCAAATGGAAATGAGAACAAGAAAGTGAAATAAAAATTAGGAAAATTAGTTTATATATTATGTTAACATGTTTAATTACCAAACTACCCCTCATACTTTGCACTCCTCCTCCTTCTGCCACCTCACTATGCCAAGTTCCCTTGTCTCCCCTTTCTTAATTTCTAAATTATCATGAAAAACATGAAAAGATGGCCAAATGTCCTTTAGTTTCCATTAAGTCTAATTATGTCTCCCTTGATGTGACATTATATATATATATATATATATAAAATTTATTAGTTGCTAATGCATCACATCCATGTTTAACTTAACTTAATTAAGTTTATTAATCTTAATATAGTTCCTTAAACCATATTGTATACTTTATATATGTGTGCATATATATACAAATAGTACCATATACTCCCTTACTAAGAAGGGTAATACTCAAGAGAAGTGCTTACCATTCAAACACATCCCTTCCCTAATTTTAAGTTATTTTCGAGCCACTCGAACTAGTTAACTTAAAAAAATCTCTCTTATTTCAAAATCCTATTTTCGAAACAGTACTTTACATTTTCCAACAGAACATTTATCACCAACTCGCTTTGGTTCCGTTTGGATTTGAACTTGTTTCGATTGTACAATGATAAAGAGAATAATTTACTAAGTACCCCACGGCGTTCGCCTAGGCAAACATCTGATCGTCACTTAGAAGATTATTCAGATCATCACAAAACAATCAAGACTCATTCTCCAAAACTAATCCAAAGAAAACACTTTTTACTTAACCTTTTCATTCCTAGATTCTTATACCTAAACCAAAAATATTTTCAAATAATACTATTATTATTTTTCCAATCATTGAAATCCACTTTTCAAAATCCCAGGATTTTAGTCCTCAAGTTTAAACTTAAATTCTTTTTTATTAAAAGACACCTTCTTATAAATTCAGTTTATAAATCAACTTTTATAAAATCATTTTTAAATATTTATTGTAAAATATTCTAACTTTTAAATAAACATCTTTCATTAAATCAATTTTTACCCCAACATTTACATCGAACGCGTTATAGTCAAATTATTAAACTTAATTCACAAGGTATTCATTTCAATGTTTTCCCTATTTCTATTTACCCAACCCAAATCTTAAACAAGAAAGCTACCTATACACACTAACAATAGTCAATGCTCAAACCGGACGAGCATGACTAAACAAAATCTACATGATAATAATAAAATATTATTATCTCTTAGCAAACAACAACTCAAAAAAATACTATTTTTCAAATCATTCTTTATATACAAAATATATCCTAGGTAAAATTATTTCATTTACCTAATTTCAAAACAATACTGCGTCAGATGACCCTGTTCAAGTGTTTAGAGATCCGTATCAATAACGTTAGTTACTCGTGTTGACAAAAATCCATAAGCCACTCAATAGATCAACCAACACAGTATAAAACATTTTTATATCACTAAAAAATACACGCTCTTATATATACACTCAAACTCATAATAAGACATTCCATTACATTATCTCTTAATGAGTTACCCCACCAAAGCCAAGGTCTCGCTTAACTTTGCGCTTTGATACCAAATGTAATGACTCGCCTTTTCGAACCCCAGAAGTCGACACGAATACATCCATGGTATTCACGTGCCGAACAACTAAGTGCCGAAAAGACAGATTGTTAAGGGAAAGAGATAAAAGATAGAAGAAACTACATAATCACAGAATCTCACAACGCAACGAAATAACATATATTAATCAACGTAATACTTTACAAAGTCATTTCAAAAATGATACATCATAGTCATACAAATACTAATTCTACCCTAGGACTGTTATAACAGCCTGTCCCTACCTAACAGGTACAAGATACGTATATATAGTGGAAACAAGACAATAAGTAGCTATGGATGAATCCCCTGCTCCAAGCTCCTCCAAAATGCATCCACGGGAAAAACCTAAACAACTTGGCTGCCCATAAATATTTGAGCACCCAAGAGTTTTAGGGAAAGAAAATAAAACTCCAGGTCAAACATGGGTCTAGTGTGAGTAAACTCAAACAACTGAATTATTATGTTTAAAACCCCTTTAAAATCAAAGGTATCTCGTAAGACCACGATGCACATAAACACGAACAGGTTTTACCTTACGATAACCAAAACACTTTTTATAGAAAATCCAATGATATTATAATAATGTCTAGAGGTCAAAGTAAAATATGAAAATAGCTGAAATGCTTGCATCTCACATTTCAACATAGTTGGGCACAATCAAAACCGTATGGCACTTATTGGAGAATGGATTCCATACTATGTCAAGGCACCAGGGTACCACCTATCACGATACATGTCTAGAAAATGTACCGAGGACCTCGTCAGGATCCCCTGCCAATACATGACCACCCTACCCCTTACTGGATAGTACCGAATATGTCATCACCCCGGTTGCTTTGTAACCCTTTTTATTAAGATCTCATGCACAACCAATCCATAAATATATAAATGTATCTAGAAAGGTGATGACACACCCTAACGGGAGCGACCCACTTAGCCTTGCTGCATCTCCCATGATTTTATTCATTCCTAGTTGATGAGGCTTGAGGCTACGCTTACCTTTTGAATAGCAATCCTACTTGGAATGCTAACACTGCCATCCAAGCATCAATGTAATGCTAGCATTCATCCATACAAGTTGTCCAGGATAAGGACAAACCGAAGGCACTACTTCTACTACATCCATTTTGGAATCACCCTCAGGACTAGTAGCAAGAAGCCCTTGCACTTCAATGCCCCATCTTCGATTCCATATTCTTCAAGGTGTCTTCAGTTCGAAATGCTTGAGTTGGATCGAAGTGGTTTTCGAATAACATATCTGATCCCGATCTCTTCAAAAAACTTTCGATATTTCTGGTAAACTCGACCCTGGTTCTTTAGGAAATAAATAGATAAAAGGTAAGAGCGGAGTTCAACTCATAACCGTTTATGGATGGATTTCCTTATCATTCATCCTAGATGAACGAAATGAGTTTATACGTATCGTATAGCACCTTCGATGGTAACTGTACCATATAATTCTCATGTTTCTCCTAGATACTTCCAAAGTTACGTTTTGGTCCAGATTTGATAGTCGGTTATTTAACAATCAAATAATAATCATTCAACACTGATTCGATTCCATATAGGATCCTCTAAGCCTTTATTAATTAATCTTTAATTAATAAAATCACTTATAAACTTGATCAAAAGATCCTTTCAAAACACTTCCCCAAACCCTTAACATGCCTTTATACTTGAAAAAACAATATAAGTATTTACCAAAACATTTTGAAAATTCCCTTTCCTCAAAATTCCATATTAAATGGCCAAACAATTCCCTTTCAAAAAAGTCACGTCCTATAAGACACATTTACGTATCCCTTATAAAAATTCTTTTTATAAGTTCCCTTCATACTTAAAACCACTTAAAAGTTTTCAAACTAGATTTAAAACTTCTTTCAAAAATATCTAAATTGATTTATAAAATCTCTTTCTATTTTTAAAACTGTTTAAAAATCTTCATTCATAATTCCTTTATAGAATCTCCTTTATAAAATATCATTTTCAAGATATCATTTGTAAATCACTTTTGGTAAAACCTTTTATTTAATAAACCCCTTTTAAAAAAACAAGATATTATTTAAAAATAACTTTATAAAATAATAATAAAATTAAAAAAAATCATTTATAACCTTTAAAACCCAAATTGATTAAAGAATTAAAGTTGATTCAAAAACATACTTTAGTAATTCGAAAAGAGGCTTAGCAATCCTAATGGTACTATTTTAAGTTACCATTCAATTTCCATTTCAATTCACTTAATAGTTATTTACATAGATCAACATATATGTAAACACACACATTTCCAAATCAGGGAATAACATGTCAATATAAACTAACTAGCATATACATATCCAAATAACATAATAGCAGGATGATGATTTGTCCTGCTAAATAGATGTCCAAACCATTCAACCAATTTATAGCAGAACGAGGATTTATTCTGCTAACACATGTTCATACAAACAAACAAGCAAACAATTTATAGCAGAATGAAGATTTATTCTGCTAACACATGTCCAAACAATCCAACAAACTAACAATCAATTTATAGTAGAACAGGGATTTATTCTGCTAACACATGTCTAAACAATCCAACAGCCTATATTATAACCCATTCATAGTTATATGATTTCTTAATGGTATCGACACTTGAATCACTTGCATTCAAATCCATCTTTGAAAAGAAGTGCCTTTATACTAATTTACTTTTAGAAACCAAAGGATTTAAAACTTTAAAAAAACCTTTTTAAAAGTAATTAATTATAAGTTAAATCCTTATTTAAATCACAATTAATTTTAACTGAATCTTAACTTAATTTAATTAAATTGTTAAACAATAATTAACTATCAATTATACCCAAATTAATCCTTTATTAATTATTAAATAATAATTTAAACCTTCATTAATAATTAAATATTAATTAATTTTAATTAATAAAAATAATAATCTTTAATTAAACCTTAAATAATAAATTTATAATTTAAATATAATTAAACACTTGATTAATAATTAATCTTATACTTAATAATAATTAATTTAAAATAAATCATATACTTAACATATGATCAATTAACTTAATTAATAATTAATTTAAAACAAATCTTAACTTAAAAAAGTTAATTAATTAAGAACTAATCTTTATTTAATTAAAATAAATAAACCTTGTTAATACTTAATTAATTATTAATTACTAAAACCTAATTAATTAACAATTAATTATTAAATCCTTAATTAACTTTTAAAAAAATTATTATTTAGTTTATAAAATATTCATAAAACAATTTGAAGTATAAAAACCAAACTTTGCAAAAATCGAAATTTTAAGCGAACTGCATCCATAGCGATTATCGCTCCGAATACTATAACTTTCAAACTTGTTTAACATCTCAAATATCCTTTAAAACTCTTACCTTTACTTTGAATTACTTTACAAACTTAGCATAAAGTTTTTGGAGCAGAACTAAAGTTAGAAAACAAGGTGACTAAAACAAGTTTGAACCCAAGGAATCCCCATGTCACTTAACAAGTTTAAGTGTTAATTTTTTAGCATACATCACATACACATGTCTAACCATCCATAAACATATCACCATCATAGCACAATCAAATATCACATCTTTATAACCAAACACATCACTTAAGCCTTCGATTCACAAGCCTTCGAAAATTCGAAAAACGGTTTCCGGTTACATTTTCTATTTTTCTTCGAACTATATATTTTTTAAACACATTTTAAAAACTGTTTCACTATTATTATTAATTATTTAAGAGATTTTTATTTTTATTATAAAACCTATATATTGAATATTTAAAATTAATTAAATATTCATAAATCAAAGCAGTGAAATCCCGAGTCGTTACAGTACAGATTCATATACTACATGTAATATAAGATGTACTAGAAATAGTTACTATTGCTTATGTTTCAGATGTTGGTTATGAAAGGATGAGAAAAATATTTCAAAAGCAATGTTGTGTTCTTGCATTAATGATACTAAATCAATGTTGCTTCTAGGACTACTGAGATTCAATGAAGTGGGCGGTTTCTCTTCAGGCCATGCTGCTGATATCACTCTAGCATCAAAAGGATTCATGCTTCTAGGACTACTGAGATTCATCTGGAGTACACTAAATCTTCACACGAGTTGCTTCTTTATATGTGCATCTTATATAGTCTGGTAAGCTTCTTTATATGTGCAGTCAAACTAAGTTTATAATAATAATAATAATAGTAGAAGTAATAAACTATAATTAGATAAAAAATAACTAAGTTTATAATAATAATAATAAATTAACTAAGTCAACTATGTTTTATAATTAATAACAACAATAATAATAACCAAAACTATGTTTATAAAAATTAACTAAGTTTTATGAAAAAAATTAAATAAGTTTATAAAAATTAACTAAGTTTATATTAGCAATAATAAATTAACTAAGTTTACAACAACAACAACAACAATAATAAATTAACTAAGTTTATGAAATTTTATAAGTTTGAGATAATTTATAAAAATTAACTAAGTTAATAAAGTTTAAGTTTGAGATAATTAATAAGGTTAAGTTAATTAAAATATAAGTTATGACATTTTAAGTTTTAGCAATTGAGATAATTTATAAGTTTAATAATAATAATAAACTATAGTTTAAATAAATTAACTATGTTTTATAAAAAATAAATATGTTTATAATTATTAACTAAGAATTATAGAAATTAACAAATTTATAATAATAATAATAATAGTAATAATAAAACTAAGTTTGATAAAATTAATTAAGTTTGATAATGAGTTAACCGATTTTTATAATAATTAAACTAATTTTTATAAAAACTAATCACAATTTTAAAAATTAACTGAGTTTAATATAATTTAACTAAGTTTTATAACAATTAAATAAATTTGTGCAAATTAATTAAGTTTTATTAAAATTTACCTAGGTTAATAAGTTTTTAAAAATTAAATAAGTTTATTATAAAAATTAACCAAGTTTTATAAAAATATAACTAAATTAACTAAGTTTTATAAAAATTATTTAAATTTAATAAAACTTTAACTAAGGATGTTTGATATATTTTAAATATGCAAAACAGTTTCATAATCATTTGTCGATTATTAAACCTGTGTACATGTAATTAGCTTTTTAGGAGTAAAGACCGGCTACAGCAAAGAATTGTCGGCAATCAAGTAATGAATATGGCTTTAATTGTTATATGTATTATAACATTTTGTTAGTACTTGTTGTGTAAACTTGTTTATGAATGGTTATGGAGTTTATGTGAATTTGCTCATTTTGTCGAAAAACTATTATCGAAATGGTTATGGATATCATATTTGATTAAGTGATTAACATGTTGTTTCAATTGTTTGAATATGATGATTATGTGATTGATTGTTGATTTGAATACGACGATTATGTGATTGATAGCTGATTATAATATTATCCAAGTGATGGTTGGAAATGATACAAGCCACTAACAGGAAATGGTTGCATGGATAGTATACTGAGTTAATAAATTTTAGCAGCGTTTTAAAAACACTACGAAAATAAATGTAAATGGTTGTGAAATGATTTTCGTAGCATCGGAAAAACGCTAGGAAAATTTTTAGTAGCGTTTCAGTAAACGTTGCGATACGACATGCTACTAAAAGTCCAAAACTTTTTGTAGTGTTTTTAAAGTCCTACAATATGTCAAGTTTTTGTAGCGTTTTCAACAACGCTACAAAAAGTTTCAGACTTTTAGTTGCACGTTGTGTTGCAGGGATTACCAAAACCCTACTACAAGTTTTGGTAGCGTATTTTCAACGCAACGAAATGCATTTTCTGGTGTAGTGCTTTCTTTAACAATATTGGTTATAACATTATACAATTTCGTATCACTACTAGAAAAAGCACCAAATATCTACTTGATATTACTGATGCCTTGGTGACAACTATAAAATGGCATTGGTGGGTTGTCGGCAAGGCATCAGTATAGAATTGACTATGATAAATTATCGATGCCCTTTAATAAACATCGAAGGGGTATCGATAAGGCATTATGTCTAAGTACATAACCCCAACCAACGCTTTCTCCTTCATACTGCAATCGAATACAAAAAAGTGGTTGCCTCTAACTTTAACGTTGCCGACAACCTAACTTTGGCACCATGCAGCTGCCTCGTGATTGAAGACACTTATGTAGTCGCCGCCTTTCCCAAGCAACCAGCCACTACCTCGATCTTCCAAGCATGGCCTCCCTTAGCACCATGTCACCGCCTCTCCCAAGCAATCAGCCAACACCTTATGACTGAAGTTGTAAGCACCACCGCTATATCCCCATCACAAGCCAACCACACCACAAGCATTGCCCACTACCTCACTCCAATCCCTCCATCGGTATGATTTAATGCACCGATTCATTTTTTATTCAATGCTATGATATGATAATATTCATATATGATATAGATTCAATGGTTAATCTGAATTCGTTGGTATATTATCATTGGCATAGGTTTGTTGGTATGATAATTCATATATTATTTGGTCGATTGTATTATGATGAAATTATTTGATAAAGTTATTGTTATCGATATGGTATTATTAATGAAACCCCTTAGATGTTTAATTGTCCCTATTTGACAAGTACCGTATATGATCATTATATATAGAATTCATTTTTTTGATAAAACAGAAACCAATATTCATCTAATATGTTATTTATTGGATTTGTCCCAATATTGGACAATTTATAAATGGAATAAGATTTATGCTTCGTAAATCATTATTTCAAATCGAACGGTTAACGAAATTCCAAAGGAACTTTCTTCTTGTTCCCCCGTACGCTCTTTTGCTTATCATACATAGAATAATGGAAAGTGATGCTGAAACTTTATTAGTTGTTCAATTTAAAATGATTTATGAAAAGTAAATATCATTTCTTTTTTAATGGGAAGTATGGACAACTATTTAAAAGAGTATAGAAATCCCTAGGCTATATAGTATTGAAAAATTATTTGTGAATTCATTATTTTATAATAAAATTTATAATGTTATTGAAATTAATAATAAAATTAATAATGTTATTGAATGTAATAATAAAATTAATAATGTAATTTAAATTAATAATGTTATTGAATGGACGTAATACTAAAATTAATAATACTACTGAATGTATAACAAAATTAATAATGTTACTAAAATTAATAATAAAATCAATAATGCTATTAAATGTAATAATAGAATTAATAATGTTATTTAATTAATAATAAAATTTATAATATTATTGAATGTACGTAATACTAAAATTAATAATGTTATGTAAATAATAAAATTAGGGCATTTCACCATAAGGACAAACTTTGCAGTCCAATTAGTTTCTAGGACACACATTCAAAGAAATTACTTTTAAAGCCAAAGTCAGCAGAATAATTACTGTCAAGGACAAAGTCAGCAGTCCAATTACTTTTAAGGACATAATTTCATAAGTTTTTAGACCCTAGAAACTAATTATTTTACGTTTTGTCCTTGAAAGTAATTATTTCAGTTGTGTGTCCTAGAAACTAATTCCACTTGCTAAAGAGGCCCTTGTGGCTAATTTCCACTATTAAAAATGTTATTTAAATCAATAATATTATTAAATGTAATAATAAAATAATAATGTTGCCAAAATTAATAATAAAATTAATAATTTTATTGAATGTATTAATAAAATTAATACTATTACTCAAATTAATAATTCTATTGCATGTAATAATAAAATTAATAAAATTATTTAAATTAATAATAAAATTGATAATGTTATTAATGTTTGGTTTAATTAACTAGATGATAGTATTGTTATTATTAATGTTGCTTTTATTAAAAAAATTAAGAATAAAATACTACTACGTGAAAATAATGTAATTTTTGTTTATATATAGAGTATAAAAGATGGATTATTTGAACGATCGAAGTTGGAGGTACATGAAAAGTAAAAAGAGAGGAACAATTTCATTGCACTTTGAAACAGTGTGGATGCATTCATGAAAGTGACATCTTGTAACAAAACAAACATGAAAGAAGTCCGATGTTTGTGTTCAAAATGTTGTTGCTTGAAACTTATAGAGTATTATATCGTGATATTATATTTACACCAATATGGTTTTATGCTTGACTATCTTCCCTGGATATATCAAGGAGATCATATTCTTCTCATTGTATAAGAGGAGATCATAAATATGGATGTGGATTGCGATGAATCCCTTGTTGAAGAAAATGTAGAGCTAGAAAATAAAATGACTAAAATGGTTACAACGTTGTTGGTCCGAATATGCGGACCCATGAACCAGATTCATAGGATTAGGGAGCTTCAGAGTCAAGGTGGGTAGATAATAAGAGAAGTGAAAGAAGATGTATTCCACATACTCAGTAGAGCTATTTCAAAACGGACGGATTGTAAGCCCAACTATGACAATGTTCCAAAGGTAGTAGTTTAAAGATTCGTTGTATGCATACAATATTAACTATATACACACACACAAAACCATATGCATATATATATATATATATAATATACTATATGTATGTATACATTGGTTACCCAATAACCATATGTATATATGTGTGTGTGTGTGTGTGTATGTTCATTATATACGAATGCTTAGTATAATTATTTAACAAGTTTGTTCGACTTAAAATACAGATCTTGTTAAATCGCCTAATAAATTAAACAAATATATAAGTAAAATCGGTCAATAAATTGAATAAATATATTATTAAGTTAAATTATAGATTTCGTTTCAATAAATTAAACGAGAGTTTATTCGAGTTAAAATATAGATTTTTTAAATCACATGATAAACTGAACAAACATATAAGTTAAATTACTTAATAAATTAGACATGTGTCTATATATATAATTAAGTAAATTATAAATTTTGTTTCAATAAATTAAACAAGAGTTTGTTCGAGTTAAAATAAAGATTTTTACATCACATAACAAATTAAAAAATATATAAATTAAATTACTCATTAAATTAAATATGCATACATATATATATATATAATTTATAAATTATAAATTTTGTTTTAATTGACTAAATAAAGGTTTGTTCAAGTTAAAATATAGATTTGTTAAATCATACAATAAATTAAACAAATATATATCTTAAATCACTCAATAAATTTAAAAAATAATATAATTAAGTTAAATTATAAATTTTGTTTCAATAAATTAGGCAAGAGTTTATAAAGAGTTAAAATAATTTTTTTGTAAATCACCTAATAAATTAAACAAATATATAAGTTCAACCACTCGATAAATTAAAACAAATTTATGGTTGACTTAAATTTATAATTTTTCTTTTAATAAATTAAACAAATTTATTCGAGTTAAGATATAGATTTTATTGAGTACACAAATACAATAGTTGAAATAAAAATTCACTTATCATTAACAAACAAATTTTGTTAAAACGTAGAGGTCATAATTAGACAGAGCTGCTACATTTAGTACTGATGTAGAAGAAGAAACTGATCCTACATTTAGTTATGCTAACAACACATCCAAATTTGACATTTAGTGCCTCTCCTGCATCCAAATTAGGCGATTTGTCATTCTCTATCTATTTCCTTTTTGCTTTTGCTTCCTCCCCTTCGCATCCACTTCCTCCCCTTCCGCCCCTTTATGCCTCTCCCCCGTTACCTATCTCTCATGTCGCAGCCTCATGAGCACCCATCGTTGACCAGATCTAGTAGGCCCTTCAACGCAACATCCACTGCTACCTCTGGTCGACGAGCCTTTGCCTCCTCGCCATTTGGTCTTCTTTCTTCTCGTCTACGAGAATTTTGTCCAAACATGAATGCTATTTGAATGCAGGTTCCATCCCAGGCTTATCGGCACGTTCTTGGCCTTCTGGCCGCTGCAAGCTTTGGGTACTGATATGGAAATAGCGAACTCTATTGCATATCCTAAGCTGATCTCTAGTATTGACAACTCACGACCTCGGGGATCGTCCCCTATGGGCTGCTGCCACTACAGACACTTGTCTTTGGTTTCAAATAGGTAGAATGGACCTTGGTATAGGTTCTATTGGTAATGAAAGTGTTGGTATTATAGGCGATGGGGCTGAAGTGCTTGAATCACAGCTTGGAAATACTGCCAGTTATTGTTCCCGTGTGAATAACGAATGCATGCGAAATGTTTGTGGTAATATCCAACCAAAAATTCCCACCCATAATTCCCAGGAGCTTTCTGTGGCCTCTGATATCATAGCATCAGGTTCCAAGTGGACATCTCTATTCAAATCCTTTCCCAAAAGCACTGGTGCATACTCACCTAGCACATTTAGTACCATTGTGATTGACAGTGTCAATATTCCGCCGATAATGGTGGTTCAAGAGGGAGTGAACTATTGGTCCGAGTTTTTGATTGGATTTTTCTTGGAATCTTCTGCATCATATAATGATGTTCGTGACTAATGCAAACGAATCTGGAAATTAAAAGGTAGTCTTCGTGTCTAATATTTTAATACCATGTTTTATTTCAAATTTGCTAATAAGGATGATAAGTTAAGAGCGCTTGAGACCAATCCTCTTACTATTGTGGGGAAACCTTTTATTTTCACTCCATGGAGTCTTGGTGTGGACAAAGCTAGAGAGTAGGTTCTTTCTATTTCTGTATGGGCCACCTTAACTCATATTTCATCTATTCTGCAGCCATTGACTGGCTTAAACTGGCTTGCCACACTCATTGGTGAACTCAAGTGTTTTGATATAAGTACTGAAGCTCGAAAGACTTTACAATATGCTAGAGCTTTGATTGAGATTACCCCCAAGCCATTACCGTCAAGGCTCAAAGTTAGATTAGCAGAAGGTTATGATGTAAAAGTGGACGTTTAGTACAAGTGGAAACCTAACATTTGCTTATCCTGTCAGTCTTTTGGTCATATACCTGATTTGTGTTCATTTGGGACCGAGCCTCCTCCTCCCAAGGTTCCGCTCCCTAGGCCTATTTTGAAGTGGGTTCCTAAGGTAAGGAATCCAATTTCCTCCGACTCCTCAATCCCTTCTGAGAAATCTTCTTCTAAAGCAACGGTTACTTTAGCTTTAGAGGACCCACCTCTGGTCGAGGAGGTTATTTCTTGGTGCTCGGAAGAATGTGGTTGGATACATCTTGATTCAGAGATGAGGTACGATCCAGTGTCAAATAGTTATTACATGTATGTGGGCGATGATAGGGAATCTAGGCGTCTAGTTTATCGTGTGGAGGATGAGGGTTCGACATTGCATACTGGAGGTAGTATTAGGCAACACAATTGGCAGTTATTTTTGGATTCATCGTGGGATTAGAGGTATCTCTATACCTCCCTTTTGCGGTCATTTGATCCTTATCTTGCGACCCTTTTCTCAGGTTATCTACATGTTGTAGGTCCTGGTACTGATGCTGGTGTCAGTATTGATAAGGGGGTTTAGTTGGTCTTCCTTGGATAACAGTTTAGGCATGTCTGTCTAACTCATGTTTTTACTTTGTTATTGTATTAGCTGTTCTGGAGCATGTTCTTGTCACTTGTTGTTTTA
The DNA here is from genome assembly GCA_030737815.1 of Allium fistulosum. Taxonomy (NCBI): domain Eukaryota; kingdom Viridiplantae; phylum Streptophyta; class Magnoliopsida; order Asparagales; family Amaryllidaceae; genus Allium; species Allium fistulosum. The sequence continues at coordinate 1,536,418,910 of CM060902.1, forward strand.
AAAATTTGGAGTAATAATAGTGGATGACATAATTAAAATGAAAGCTAGCCTTGCTAAAAAAAAGAAACCGATGGTTGAAGTCACATGTCAGTATGCTAGAGAAGAAACTCGGTTTGTTTGCGGATGCCATTTTACAGTGCTTTCCAAATGAGGACATTTCTACTAGGGATGATGACGGTGATGATGGGAAAGGTTCGGGGGAGTAGGTAGTATTTGTGTTGGTAGGGTAGTTTTCATTTCATGGTTTGTATTAGTTGGATATTCTTGATGTTGGATATTTGTGTTGGTTGTATGATTTTATACATTTGTGCGTAGACATTTGTGTAGGTGGTATATGTATATATGTACGTAGTCATTTGTGTTGGTTGTATCATTTGTATGCTTGTAGACATTTGTGTTTGTTGTATAGTTTGGTGTTATGTATTTTTATGACGTTGGATGATATTTGTGATATCACAATGTTGGATAATATTTGTGATGTTACAATGTTGGATAATATTTGTGATATTATGTTGCTGGATAATATGGTTTAGTTGTATTAGTATGGTATATGAATTTATGATATTAGTATGTTATATTGGTGTGATTACATATCATAAATATTTGAACTTGTGATTGAGGTGGGAGATGTAGTATAAATGCTACAAATTATTTTCGACACAGTGTCGGTAGGCGTTGAAAAATCCATTTTTGCATTTTAATTAAGCCTTAGTTCGGCAAATCCAATTTCAATAATTCAGTAAGATATCGGCATAACGTTGCAAAGGCATCGAAAATAGGGTGTGGATAAGGCATCGGTAGTTGTTATCAGTGCAACATTTGTAAGTACCCCACAACGAGCGTCTTTAGGATGTCGAAAAAAATTTCGACCAATATTTTTACAGACCTTGCTATGGCGTCAGTAAAGCACATATTGATGCCCTGCCCATGCCTTTTTGGCATCAGTAATATAAGTTATTTCTATAGTTTATGATACATGATATGTTAATACAGTAGCAATCATGCAGATCTGTGATATTTCTTTTTCCCAAGAATTTATGTCCGTCCCTCTATAACGACTCGTATTTTACGTATCGGATGATCATAAAATTTTACTTTAAAGCCAAAGTGGGTCTATGAGGCTATAACTTTGGAGACTGTCAGGTATTGAAATTTTTTAATCATAAAATTTTATTTGGCGGTTTTGACACCGAAAACTTGTAAGGCTTATACCTTTTAACAAGAGTCGAATTAAGGTCTGAAACCACTTTCGAATGAAAGATATTATGGTTTCTCTTTCTGTAGCATGGTCATAATTGCTTTCAGACTTACCATTTAGGAGATATGACAATTTAAAGTTAAATTATTTTTAGATAGATTAGTATGTAGCCGATGAGGCCCGGATTAGGCCCATTTAGGGATTTTTATCTAATGGAGCTAATGGAACAACCTCTATTCTTTATTCCACTTCTTAAAAACTGTTCTAAACCACTATTAATTAGTTTCTTATCCAAGAAGCAATCAAATTCTTTATTTTAATTAGCTAAATCAAAGGATTAGAAAGGAGATTTGTGAAGTATTAATCATTTACTTCTTGTGGTATCTTCGTATTAGTGAGATTACGGTCCATATCAGAGTTGCTTTGATTTTCATGTTAATTAGAACTTAGGTGAGTGGTTTTCCATCTCACTGTATTATGCTTATCGACATAGTTAGAAATGACATTTTAAAGCAATTTCTATTGTTAAAATGAATTCTATGATATATCTAACCATAACATCATTTTTAAAATGATTTTAAAAGTTAAATGTTAACTTTAATTCATTTTAGAGTATTTGACCATACCATTTATTATTTTCCATTTTGGTTAACTTAGGATGATATAGATGTTTGAATTCGGTTTGTATTGCTTAATATGATGGTTGGATGTTGTATGATACTTTTATATAGTCATTGGATGTATATTTGGTTGTTTTTGACATGTTCAGCGACCAATGTGTTTTTTGAGTAAATCAGTGAGATCAATTGCTCAAAGTAGTATGCGACTTTTTTTTAGTATTCATAAAGGTTTAGGGAAGCTACAGTTCTTATTATATTTGGTTTTGAAATGATAGTTTCAGACGATTTGGAGAATGGTCAGTGGTGAAGTGGTCGGGAGTGATGTGCTTTCGGCTCATGAGTGTTGAACATCAGGGATGTGAAGGGATGGCTCCGAGCCTGGACTTAGGAAACACAAGTAAATGTTACCCTCGAGTGTTTTTGCCCATCTCTGACTGGATTTGACTTGGATGCCTGTACCAAAGCTTTAGAAGACCTCTGTCCTATCCATTAGACAATTGACGCTTTTCATTCCTATTTCATTCTTTCGCATTTTCCCTTTATCTCTTTTTGAGAAAAATAAATGAAAATTGTTTTAGGTAAAAAAAAAGAATGCATATTCGAATCGATGATGCATATGAAATAAGGATTATGGGGCGGGTAGCGGGAATCGATCCCGCATTGTTAGCTTGGAAGGCTAGGGCTTATAGCCGACGATAGATGCTTATGCGCATGTGTGACTTCGGTGTAGAAATGGACGACGAGAGGTTTTTTTGATGGGTAATTAGCTGATTTGGCTAAGTACAAGACCAAAGTGGTCAGGGATGACCATGCTTGAGTGGTTGGTACCAACCATAATTGGTAGGGGCCAAATTTTGCTGAATGGAGCATGAGCCTAGGGGAATGTGCAGTGATTGTTCACATGTTTGTTTGATGCTTAGCTTCAAAGTTACGACTCATTGACGAGCGGTTTTATATGTGGAGCGATGACACGATGTTTGGACTTTGTGACTTCCGAAATTAGTGGCGATGACTCTAAGGCTTGTGATGGATGTCTAGAGATGTTTTGAACTTTGACGTATTGAAGGTGTGAATCATTTTGGTCGGGTACTTGGCGTAAAATGTGTGTAGGACTTAGTGATGGTCCAAGGAGGCACGTTTGACTATGTGAATCAATGTAGTGGAATGTAATGTGTTTCAGTATCAAGTCATGTGCCGATGGAATCATTGATAACTCTAGATATGATATATGTTTCATGAAGCAAGGGTATATGAGGATGCTCATTTGTATACTTTGTGATAGTTTGTGTTCGTGTACTTTTTGTGAAAACATTTTTTATGAACAAGTTTTATAAAGCCTCTACACTAATTTTATAGTACACATATTATTTTCTGAAAATACAAAATAAAATGCTTCACTCTCCCATTACACATTTATGTTGTATCAGTTGAGCAACTTAAATTGTAATTATTCATGGTAAACATATCTAGGTTTTCATAACTATTCTTTCACTACACTAAGGCAGAATCATCTAAAACATGTTTCAAGCATTTTCATGAATTCATTCGCTAAACGCATTTGAGCATTGCTCATATACGTCCATATCCGATCACAGTTTGAATTTTGTTCGAACTATGTCCGAGAATATTTAAACATCATCGTCCGAGCATCTTTCATGGACGTTTATATACTATCCAAATAGCCTATGTATCTTTCGAAAATGATCGAACACATTTGAACATCTTCCAAACATGTTCGCACATCTTCGACGATGATCGAACATGTTAGGATATCTTTCGAGAATGACCGAACATAAATGTCTATGTTCGAACATTATCCATACATAGCCAAACATCTCCGAGCATAACCAAACGTATTTTTGCACAGCCGTACATCTTCTGTGGTGACCTAACACATCCAGAGCATGACCGAACACGTCAAACATCTTTGAAGTACATCGCACATCTTCGCGGATGACCGAACATGTCTGCACCTCTTTAGAGCACGACCTAACATATCTACACACATTTAAACATTGTCCATGCATCTTCTGAGCATGACGAAACATTTCTGTGCATATTTGCACATCCTTTGCACATGACCTAACATTCCAAACATCTTCCTAGAAAAACCGAACATATCTAACACGTCCGCATATGTCTGGACATCCGAACATCTTCCAAGCAAGGTCAAATATATCCGAGGATGTCCGAACATCATCTATGCGCACTTGTACACCTTTCGAGAATGAATGAATACATCAACATGTTCTCCTAGCTCTATGCAGGACCGAACATGTTTTAACATCTCCTACACATGATCAAACATATCATTACAAGACATAATAGGATTAACGACGACATATAGCCATCGCTAACTGACAAAAAATACCATCTCTTTCTAAGTTGCCAGTCAATGACAAGGCAACAGTGTCATCGTTAACTTTTCAATAGCTAGGGACGGCCTTTCCATCGCTAGCTGATGAAGGTAGATGGACACGTGGCATGAATATGTGCACCACGTATATGCTAAAGGGTGGTCGGTAATCGTGGGTAACCTGTGTAAATAAGCCATCGCTAGCCTGTACCAATAGGCCGTCGCTAGCCTGTACCAATAGGCCATCGCTAGCCGTCGGTAACTCGTGTATTCTGTTTTATGTAACAACTGTTATTTGCACCATCCAACCAAACATATACATCCATCTATCTATCCACCTCATATACAACACATATAAACCCAATTTCACAATTACAATCATTGCATACATCGTATAATCTCATACGTATCACACATAACCAAGTTTATATCACAAAAATCAATATTTACATCAATATTCCATCAAACAACACTTCCATACCTACAAATCCTCATGTCCATCAAATAAAGCAACCATCAAACATCCACAAATCCATCAAATATTCACAAACAACAAAACCATTAAACAAGTATCAAATCCATCAACACATGTCAAATAAGTCCAAACCAAAACAATCAAATATCCATAAAAAACACAACATATCTACTCATCATCATTTCTCGACCAATGAGAAGGAAATGTCCCATGCTCTTCCATATATGTTGCAATCCGCTCATCTAGAAGCATAGCTCATCCTCCACTCTTCCACCAATCATTCAACTCTGTTATCTGCTCTTTGAACTGTGCTATCTCCTCTTCAGCCTGTGATTTCCTATAATTGGCCTAGGACATCCTCGCTTGAAAATGAGTTAATAGCTAGTTATAATTTATACGTAATATTGAATGAAATTTATAATTTAGTTAATGAAGTAGTTGAACTCAATAAACATTACCTTCTGATTGCCGTAACCGTATTGCCTATTTTGCGTGGGCTTGTTGGTCACTGCATCGAAAATCTTGTCCTCCTCCTCAGCGGTCAACTCCTCTCGACCGGTGGACTGCACCACTCGAGCTCGCTCCATTTCAAATCTTTTCTGCGATTATTAATAGAATTTTGGCATAATAAATATTCAATTTAGAACTTATGCAATGTGAAATAAAAGGAAAAATTTAACCATGTTTGATTTAGGGTTCATCCAAATAAACGAAACTGAGCAATCATCATGGGTGTGCTCGATAGCATGAGTTTGAGTGAAGACCTCAGCATATATAGGCTCACGACTCTTCTCCTTAGCCCAAAATTATATATGAATAAATAATGTGTATATATATGATTAAATAATGTTATAACTATTTTATAATTGCAATTTATAAATTTAACAATTCCTTCCAATATTGTTGGAAGGATTTTGAGCCGCCATGGTGTACAACAAGATTTATATTCTTGTTTGCCAAGTTTCACCTAGCAATTTCCTATAAATTTAAATATATAATTGACTAAATTAATGCAAGTATTATACAAACTTTAACAAAATTATAATAACAATATGAAACTGGAAAACTTACTTTCAGGGCGGGAGTTTCCCAGTGCTGCTGAAATTCCATCCAAATACTAGCATTCATACAATCGAGATTTTTTAATGCCTGAGAGGGTGTCCCTGTAATTTTTTCTTAGCTTCTTGTTCCAGTGATTCCTAAAAAGATCTTGATCTTCCTCTTCTATAGCTACTATAGCCTACACGTTGAAATTAAAATGAATTATATAAAATATATTAAATTTCAAAGATCAAATACATCATTTTCAAATGAAATATAAATTTATACTTACCATCATGTCAGCCCATATAGCATTCTTAATAAGCGGTGGGATACATCCCATTGAGGCCAACAACTCGACATCCCACTCAAGTATGCTTTCCTAGAGAAAGTCAGAATATAGTCGAAAGGCTCCAGCTCAAAACCCTTGTATTAATTTTGGTATTGACCTTTAATAAATTTTAAATAATATACATGCACTAAATATTAATGACGTTGCAATAAATTTGATACTTACCTTCCACTCTTCGAAATCATAGCAGCTACAGGAGAAGTAGAAGCAGGAGAAGCAGAAGCATGAGATCTGGAAGATCTCCTATGAGACATAAATAATTTCTACCACAAACATATCATTTTATTATTAGAAAACATGTCTGATTAATCATCACAAAAAACTTCCACTAGAACAACAAAAATGGAATAAGATCTCCTGAATACATAGAATAAATAAAACAGAGTAATACATAGCTCACAACATAGCCATCATCATTAATAACAGCAGAAACACAAAATATAAATTATATAACAATTGATACAAAAATTCATCATATATACATCATCTCATCGGTAATTAATAATCAGTCTTCTTCACTGTTTTCTATTTCAGACTCGGTCTTGCACTCTATATCATTTTCCTTTGTACCAAATGCTTCAATTAAAACATTTGATTCATCGTTCAAAGACCCTAAATTAGTATGATCATCAATTATTATCATTTCATTATTTGGCTCAAGATCCGCTTGATAAGCTGCTTCCTCCGGAATATTATTTTCATCAAGCGTAAATCTTGCCTTTGTTTAAAAAACAGCCAACTAGTCTGCTTTATCTCTTTTTATGGATGGATATAGAGAAAAATAAACTTGTAATGCTTGCTTAACCAGTAGAAAGGATCATATTTATAGTAACGCGAGGTATGCTTTATTTCAATAAGCTTATAATATTTGTGCACGTTGATTCCAGAATGAGGAATATTGATGAACCAATTGCATTTAAAAAGCTTTTTCTATAGGTTGTATAATATATGTCAATTCTAAAACCCGTGTTAAGACGTCGTAGAAATCTTTTATATGCTCATTCCGATTACCTTTGACAAATACACCGCTGTTATAGGTTAATTTTTCAGCACCATATTCCTTGGTGTTGAATTTAATCCATTGATGAAGAATATTGGCTAAGTCCTAGCATTTCTTTTTGGTCTTAGCGCAAGATATTTCAATCATTCATCAACGACACAATTTCTTGGATCATAAACATAGTTTGAAAACCAATCAACAAATTATTAACTGAGATCGCCAAGTGGATGTTGTGATTCGTAAATACTGCAAATATATATAATATATTCCAATATAATATATAAGTATAATATAAATAAATATGAATTTAATATTACCTAACAAATGATGCGACTTCAGAACAATTAAGAAAAACATATGTGTGTGCTACATGGCAATCTCTATCATCCAACCATACTTCCATTCATTTTTCAAAAGGTCGGCCATGCTGTCTAAAAATAGATTACATTATTTGAGAAGAATCTTATTCAATGGCTTCATCATACGAGGAACATTTACAAATGATAAGTTCACATGGTCACTGAAATAATAAGAAAAACATGAAGCTTCTTCTTCAAGATATGATTTGCAAATAGAACCTCCAACTCGTGCTTTTTATCTAACTTTTTTTCCAGATTGATTCAAGCACCAATTACAAAATTAATTCATATTGCACAGGACCTCGGTATTAAATTAATTCATATTTTAATTCATATTTTAAATTAAAATTAATATTACAGATATTCAATATTACCTCTCAAATGGATAAATCCATCCATATTACATAGGATCTCGAAAAAGTGCTTTGGATGGAAGATGAACATGTAAATGCTCCATTACATTAAAAAAATCCTGGAGAAAATATTTTCTCTAGTTTGCAGAGCAGTATAGGGATATTGTTTTCAAGTTTACGTATACGCTCGACTTTTAACGTAGTTAAACAAAGATCTTTATAAAACAAACTTAATTATGTTATAACACTGCATACTTTTAGGGGCAACGTTCTTTGAAAACCATAATAAGTTTTCCATCATGACATGACAATCGTGACTTTTCATCCTACTCAATTTATTGTTTTTAAAGTCAACACATCTATGGAGATTAAAAGAAATCCCATTAGGAAATCTTAGTCCTTCCACCCACTTTAGCATGAGCTTTACTTGCTTGCTGTCTAGCCCATAGAATGCTTTGGTTTTTTTTACTATCATTGGACTTTATATGAAGTTCGGGACATTTACATAATTGTTCTATATCCTGTCTTGAATTCAGATTATCCTTAGTTTCTCCCTTAACATTCAAAATTGTATTAGATACATTATCAAACACTTCTTTTTCGTTGTGCATCACATCAATATTATGTCGAAGTAAGAGATATTTCCAATAAGGTAACACTCAAAATATACTTTGTTTGCACAAATTATGAATTATAGATTTACCTAGAATTTCAATTTGTACTCCAGTTTTATATATTTTTGGATAATCCTTTACAAGTTCATATATTCCTTCGCTTGACCAAATCGTTGGTGGTGCATAGTCTCTGCTCTTAATTGTAAAGTTTTTTCTATCTCTTCTAAAAGAATGATTAATATGGAGAAAACACCGATGACAATCAAATTATAACATTTTCTTCCCATGCGGTAAATAAAATACTCGTGTTCCTTTCGTGCAATAAGGACAAGCTAGACGACCGACCGTACTCCAACCTGAAAGCATTGCATACGCAGGAAAATCACTAATAGTCCATAACAAAGAAGTGAACATACACAAAAAATTTTTCTTTCTAAAATGTCATATGTTTCAACTCCTTCATGCCACGGTGTTTTCAACTCTTTAATAAATGGTTGTAAATAAACAACGATTCCTTGTGTCGGATCATCAGGACCAAGGATGACAATAGTGAGAAACATATATGAAGTTTTCATACGCATCCACGGAGGTAAATTATGAGGCGTAATGATAATAGGCCAGGATGAATATTTACTACTAAATTGAGAGAATTGTGAAAATCCATTCGTACATAAACAAAGTCTGACATAACGGCTCTCTACAGCAAATGCGAGATAAGTCTTATCGAAATGTTTCCATGCTTCTCCATTAGATGGACGTGTCAAAGTTTCCTCTTCTTGTGTTCTCACACCGTGTCATCGTAAATGACATGTCGTAGCAGAAGATGCATATAACCTTTGAAGCCTAAAAGCGATGGATTAATAATGCATTCTCTTGTATGGAACTTCCTTTCCTTTCTTTTTCTTGGTTTGTATCTTTCCTCATTACATATTTTACATTTTCTAAGGTTAATGTCATCTTTCCAATACAACATGCAACTTTTTATACATGTATCTATGTTTTGGTACAGTAGACTGAAAGCATATGTCACTTTGCAACTTGTACAACTGCTGTAAATCTAGCTTCTATAAGTTGAATTTTGATTTCATAGTAGTGTATTCGACGGTTATTGATAATTTGATTCTGCTTTTATAACCATCCCACAATGGCTTATAAGTAGATTCTTTTCGCTCCCACAGCCGGTTCTTCTTCGATATTTAAGTCTTTGTCATCAACTTGAACGGTAAGGAACATTGATCATGCTGCGTCTTCCACCATATCTTCTATTGGATTTGCCTTGTCCTTTGACATTACAGGATTATGTGTAGGCGCAACAAATTCTCTATGATGATCCCATAAGTAATAGTTTGGCACAAAACCAGCTTGACACAAGTGTACTATAACTATATGTGTTTTCCAACGCTTCAAATATTTGCATTTACTAAAAAGACAACGAATTTCTTCTTCATTTCCATTCTTAGATTTAGCAAATCTAATAAATTCTTGTACATCATTGTACAAATGTTCCTTCACTAACCTTTCATACCTATCGTGACTTCATACATTCAAGTACGGTCGAGAAAATAATCGAGCATTTTTCCTAATTTAAAAATACATGTTAGAAAATTTGACAACACCTCACTTCTTTTTAAAACAATTTAAAGCCTTTTGGGACTAAAGGTTTTAATTTCGACAACACTTCACTTCTGTCCCTTGTACATATAATTTTGCATCCAAGGGGTGTGTTGTTATATTTTCTAAAACAAATTAAAGCCTTTTAAGACTGAAGGCTTTAATTTCAACACCACTTCACTTCTTTCTCTTGTAGCATAACTTTGCATCCAAGAGGTAGGTTGTTGTTATATTTTCTAAAATAAATTAAAGTCTTTTGAGACTAAAGGCTTTAATTTTTTGTTATTGTATTTGTTAAAATAATATTTAATGCTTATTTTCAAATAAAGATTATATTCGTTTCATAATTTCTACAAATCAATTTTAGTAGAGTATTTGTTTCAAAAGGAGTTTATTATTTAAAATTACTTCCAAAAATACACAAATTACTATTTTAATAACTCCAAATTAAATTTTAAACCATATTTTATAATTTATTCAACTATTTAAATATTTTATTAACTAATTTGAAATTTTAAAACATATTTTGTAATCCATTTTGTAACCTAAAATTTGAAATTCGCAAAAAGGCACACTAATTAATTAATTAATCATTAAAATAACTTTATTTTTTACTTACCACTAACACTTATAATTAACACACACTAATTAGGTAAAATAAATAAATTATGTTTAACCGTAAGCTTTATATTTAACATATTCACTATTCAACCACACATATTAGCCTTAAAATTATTCTAAACCATAATGAACAATCGTGTAAACTAAACATGATACATAATAACCAACAATTATACGCTAATTTTCGGATTTTAAATCAACCCTAATTTTTAGTAACAAATTAAACAATCACAACACTAATTAATATTCCCAAATCAAGTAATACACTATTATCACCAAATAATACGCAATAATCATCAATTTCATACCTATAATCGTACTAGTATGCCCAAATCCAAAATTAGGGTTAAAATTATACCTAAATTAAGATAAAATTGGAGAAATGGGTGATTCCAGCGAGTTTGGCGGCTTAAGATGAAATTGACGAGAGGCGGCAACGGTCGTGGGTTGGTAGGGGGTGTCGGCGGCAGGTAGGTTTTTTTTTTCACGTTATGAAAATATGGTGGAAAATGGGGAAATGAGGATAAACTCGCACGGTTGTTTTTTATATATTGGACATGCCGTCGGCAAACGACGACATGTTAATTTTGTATTTTTTCTTGTTCATTCTAGGCTTTAAAAAAATGTTTAAAAATACTAATTTAATTCCTAAAAAATAAACAAAATATTTTAGCACAATCATTTAACGTAACAACTATTGATCGGTTAAATTGACATTTTCGATGATCCGTCTTTACATAATTCGAATATTTAACGTTATTGAAAATCTAACTCGCACGATCAATCCATGCGACTTTTAGTCGGTCCATTGAGCAACTTCGATAAAGTTGATTTTGTGTAACATATTTACAAATTAAAATATATTTTTAAACTATTGGATAATTGATTATGAATTTTTAACTGTATTTAGCATGATAAAATTATACAAAATAAAATAATCGGTAGAAAATTAAATTTATTTAACCTTATGTTGATCTAAAACATATTTGACATATTTTCAGAAGATGATGGAAAAATAAACAACTGTAGTGTGGCGATTTTCAATTTTAAATTTATAACCGTTTGTCGATATTCGAACTAAAACCCTTCATTCGAAGGTCAGACGACCTTGTAACGAGATCAAATTCGAACTACTGATGCTTAGTAATGTGTTAATCCAATTCATTTCAATCCGTACAGGTTACCGACGGCTAGTGACAACTCAATGGTTCATTCATAATGCATAGAACTATGATATGTGTCCATCGGTAATTGATGGTCGACGGCTTTTCCATCGCTAGCCGTCGAAATGTAATCAACAAGGCCATTGCTAAGGTCGTCGTTCCTTCTTTGATCGACAATTAAAAAAGCAATGGCTTTTACCATTGGTTGGTGATGGCCGTCGACCATTATTTGTGGTCGCTAAATACAGTGCGTCTTATAGTGAGAACATCTTTCACTATAATAATGAATATTCCTAAGCAAAAAATACATGAGAAGAGCCACATAAGTACGGGTTCAACTACAGGTTAGAGTTGAAATATTAATCTGTACATGGAGTAACTAGAATGATGGTATTAATCCACTAGTAGCAGAGATTGTCCGAAATTTACATAAAGAAAATTGAGAATTTCTACTTTATAAGGTACGTGCTACTCGATTTGGTAGCAGCAGAGTTCGAAAGCAAGGAGAATTGTCAAAATTCAGGGAGCGACTGATATTTGTTTAATAAATATTCTAGTTTACATTAGCATTTTGTTGATATTTTCTAAATTTTACTTGGACATTATATCAAATTCCTCATATATAAATATTCTAGCTTACATTCCAAAACTAGAGTTCTTTTTAAATTATTCCGATGGTTTATTTACGTGTCAAAGAATATGTAAACAGTGTGTGTATCAAAACTATCGTCACTTTTTCTAAAAAGTAACCCAACAGCTTCACACACAACATGTTAAAGTTATTTAAATTGAAATACCTAAAGTATCATCATAATAACTATAACGATGTTTTGAAAAGAAATTCAAATAATATTGAATAATCATAATATATAATCATTTTGTCGCATTAAAAATGCTTGTATTATGAAATGAACTCCGAATATTAATAAGCCATGATTTGACTAAATTATACTTACGACAAAAAATTTACTCGTACATTGAGCACTCTAAGAGGAATTATTAAGTGTAGGAATGAGAACTAAAACTGTAAGAACATGAAAAGAGCTTAAGCTCTAAAACAATGACTTTCTATAGCAACACGTCTATAGTTTACTAAACTTTTGCCAACTAATATGATGCTTGTAACACAAAGCTTTAGTGACAACTGTTATAAATAGAAAGTACCGTCAACGTTATATATATGAATTATGATTACGGATTTAAAAGGTTGTAGTCATCTATAAATCCACTGACAAATTAATTGATTTAGTAATCAATTTGTGTCCTTCTAATAAAATATCCTCTTATATTTTTCTATTTTCTTTCTTTTCGCATATTGCCTACTGGATAATTGAGTTAATCAATTAATTATATTCCTATATCACCTTGGGAAAATATTTAAATCAAATAAATTCAATACTATACCTTGATTTAAATATGAGAATCTCTCTTCTTCGCCACATCTCAATAAATTGTTAAGTCTACGCCAGATGACGCAAATTTCAATATGTTAACAAGAAATCTTGTCAACACCTCAAAGAAAAATTTAAGAAGTAAACAATCCCTTCGAAACCCCTTTCGAGTGAGTCGAAAGAGTCATTATACCTTCGAAGGGGAACCCTATCGAAGGTATTGATCCTGCTATCATGAAGAGAACTCCTTCGAAAGAAATGATATGTTCCACTGTATTCAAACACCATTCGAAGGAGTCCTCACAAATAGTATGACTTTAATGATTATATAGCGAATCCCTTCAAAACCCCTTTCAAATGAGTCGAGAGGATCTCTATGCCTTCGAAGAGACCCGGGTCACAACATATATATTTAATAAAAGTGGATTCAATATGCTATGGAATCTTACCTTGGATAAGCGATTCAAGACCAATTGGTTTGATAATATTGAATCATCATCATCATCACACCACTTTAGTATCGCACGTGCTTTGGACGTGATGATAATACGCTTCAAAGTCAAGATATCCAAGTAAACCCCATAGCATTGCATATGTCAAATAAGGGTTTAGAAGATAAGTGTATATCATGTGCAATTGGTCATTAGACAAACTAATGGCCGAAATGATTATCCTCATATTCGAAATCAATGTTAGATCCATGCATCCTCTCATTTTCATTTCTCGAGAATGGACTACAAGTAGTAGAGTTTTTGCCCAATTTGATTTAGGGTTACAAGAATTTGATTTAGCCAAGAAGCAAAAAGAAAATTCAAGAATTCCAAGATTCCACCAACTAGACCCCTAGGGTCGTATTTATAGATGCGGGTAGGACCCTTCTGCCTCTATCCTTTCGAAGCTGTCGAAAGGTCTCTCTTCTCACCTTTCGCACCTATCCTCTCTCCTTCGTCCTTTCGCTTTCATCGAAAGTACTCCAATAATGGATGTTGTTCCAACACTCACCAACACTGCTTTCAAGTACTTCTGGTGCCTTTTGACGCCTTCGAAATGTAAGCTTCTTTTAGCGGCGAAAGGATCATTGCGCAAGCTTACTTGGGGAGGCTTATTTATGGAAAGTGGCCTTTGAAAGTATTCCTGTTGATTAACGAGGAAGCCCTATCTTCTGGTCTCATGTGAAGTCTCCTTTACTCTTGTGGAAGGATTCAACTAATTTGAAAAGCTAGTCTATGCTTTCGAAAGGGTTACCTTGATAAAATGTTCTACCGCGGAAGGCAAACAATGGCGTAACCAACCGTTTTGAAAGATTTGGTGCATATGCGGAAGCTTGTTGCCTGTTACCTTCGAAAGGTGCTTCTAACACATTCGAAACTCCTTTATGCATGCGGAACCAACATTCTCGGAAGGATCAACTAAAGCAGAAGGATAGCCTTGACCCCTTTTGAATCCTTCGGAAGCCTATTCTGTCCTTAATATTTGTAAGAGCATTTAATGCTTGTAATACCAACTCAATCTCTTCGAAAGCTATTTCGATGCTTTCGAAACCCCGCTTTTGGATCATGGTGGAACCCTTCCCTTTAATTCTTGTAAAATTTCTTCAACGCTTTTGCTGGCTTTCTTTTATTCTTACATTCTAGAGTGAGCTTTATGGTTAACATTTGCCCCCCTTCCCCCCGTATGAAAGAAGCTTTTGTTCTTTAGGAAAAAAATCCAAGAATTCTCCTTTGCATTATTTCATTTTCGATGGTCTTCCTTATCAATTTTCCTGCAAAGTACAAAGTAAGCAACATTTTTTATATCATTAATTTGAAATTCATATGAGAATATGTTTAGTAGTTTGTTTATATTATTGGAGATAGTGTAAGAATTCCTGATAATAGAATTCCTGAAATCTAAATGATGGAAATTAATAGATCCTCATCTGAAGATTATAAGCGATGAGAAATTCATAGTTGTAAAAGATTAAAGACTGGAAATTCTTGTCTGATAATAACATAAGTTATGAGATCTAACTTTGGTAATGATGAGTGAACACCAGAAATCCAACTCTAGTTATAGAAGACCAAAAATCTAATTATGGAATTAATTAATAGAGGACCATAAATTCAAATATCGCATTAATAGAAGTTTAGAAATCCCTTTCCGGAAGTAACCAACAAAAGATCAAGAATAATTGTTTAATAATAAAAGTCCAGGGATCATCATCTAGAAATAAGTCATAGAGGACTAGAAATCCTCTTTTGGAAACAAATAATAGGAGTCTAGAAACCCTTACCTGGAAATAATAGAAGACCTGAAACCCAGATTCAGGTATTGATAAGTGTAGCCCAAGAGTTAATAGTAGAAGGCCCAAGACCCAAATTCGAGTATTAATAAGATAGATCCAAAAATTAGTAGAAGACCAGAAGTCCATAATAGAGGTCTCAATAACAGCAGTCCTGAAACCTAGATTCGGGTATTAGTGAGTGAAGTCCAGACATTAATGGTAAAAGATCCAAAACCCAGATTCGGATATTAATAAGTAAAGTCCAAAATTCATCCTTTTGAAATTACCCAAAGGCTGTAAATTCTTGCCTGAGCCCTTTGCTCTGTGTCACTTTTGGGCTTTAATTGTTCAAATTTTTTGCTTCGTGTCGCCTCTTCTGATTCTTGATTCTTTTTGACAGGTACCACCTTTCAGGCTTTGTATATTGTCATTGTTTGGTGTGCCGCTTCTCGGGCTTGGACGTCTTAGTCCGTTGTTATCCGGTGTGCTTGGTTAGCTTATCTACAAGCATGACCCAAGGACTTACCCAACCTCCCTCCAGGAGGCGTTAGACGGGACTGAAGGCTTGTTCGGTGCCTTGACCAGGCCATAGTGTGGCGGGATCAAGGACTTACTCCATCCTCCCTCTAAGAGGTGCTCCAACTAGGACTTATAGACAGAATTGAAGGTTGGGTGGCGCGTTCAAGGGCTTACTCCGTCCTCCCTCCAGGGGGCGCCTTGATCTAGACATAACGTGGTGCGATCAAGGACTTGCAGATACTTTACCCTAGCCATAACATGGTGCGGATAAAGGATTACTCTGTCCTCCCTCCAGGAGGTGCTTTGACCTAGCCGTCTCGGCGTGGACAAAGGCTTATGAACGTTTAAGGTAATTTCCAAATTTAAGGAGAATTCTACTCCCAACCTTGTAGACTTTTCTTAAGAAAGTGGCTCTTTATTCGTTCAATGTGGAAAATATGGTCGCAAATGTTCCGCATTTCACGTTCTAGGAACCATATTGCCATCTGGTCGAAATAATTTGTAAGCTCCAGGAGGAATTACTTTGCATACAATTAGGGGACCCTCCCAGTTTGGTCCTAGCGGTCCATCTGCAGGATTTCTTGTGTTTGCCATCACTCTTCGGAGCACTAATCTCCCTCTTGAAATGATCTTGTCTTTACTTTTGAGTCGTAGTATTTTGAGATTCTTCTTTGATATTCGGCAGTCCGAATAGCTGCTTCATCTCTTAACTCATGTATTAAATCCAATGACTCTTTCTTCAATGCTTGGTTTGGATCGAATGCATATGTTATTCTTCGATGTGAAGGAACCTCAATTTCGACTTGTAACATTACTTCACACCCATATGTTAGAGAGTAAGGGGTATGACCCATTGCAGTTTTCATGGATGTACGATAGGCCCAGAGTACAAGTGGCAATTCTTCTACACAATTTCCTTTGGCTTTATTCAAGCATTTTTTAGGATAGTCTTAATAGTCTTATTTGCTGCTTCAATGGCTCCATTAGCCTTTGGATGTGCCATGGAAAAAAAGCTTTTGATAATTCCATTCTTATGGCAAAATCAAGAAAATTCTTCACTTTCGAATTGCGTTCCTTTATCAGATATATCTTGTAAGGGATCCCAAATCTAGTAATGATGTTTTTAATAACAAATCTAAGTACTTTCCCATAAGTGATTTTGGGAAGTGGCTCTTTTTCCACCCACTTAGTAAAGTAATCAATAGCAACTACTGCATATTTTTCTCCTCCTTTGGAAATCGACAATGGTCCGATTAAATCGATTCCCCAAACATCAAAGGTTCGTGGGCTGGAGATCGGGGTCAATTGGCTTGGTGGTAAACGGGGAATCTTTGAGTATTTTTTACACCTTTCACATTTCTTTACGTACTCTATAGGTTGACCTATCGTTTGAGGCCAATAGAAACCTTGTCTAATTATTTTCTTAGCCAATTTTATCCCATTGGAATGGTCCCCACAAAATCCTTTATGTGCTTCCGTTAATAATCTCTTCCCTTTTTTCGGATTCACACATCTTAAGTAAGGAAGGGCATATCCTTTCTTATATAGAATTCCATCCATCATAGTGAAGGTTAGAGCCCGTCGTCTGATTTTCCTAGCTTCCATTTTGTTAGATGGTAATATCCCAGTAGTAAGATATTCTACAATAGGTGTTATCCAAGTGTTACCGTAACAGTTATCTGCCTTTGGATTATTGGGATCTTCAGATGGAATGTCTTCATTAATTTCCCTTCCCTCTCTTTCTTGTGCCATGGCTTGGGATCTAGGTTAAACCAATAGTTCTTTCCCCAGTTCAAGCATTTTCTCTTTAATACTAGGATTTGCTTGATATCCTACTGGTACGATACGGGTTTCTGGAGCTCCCCTTGAACTAGCCAATTTTGCTAGCGAATTTTCTTGAGAGTTATCTCCCCTTGGGACTTGGTGTAAGGAAAAATCTTCAGATAAGGTAAGCATTTTTAGCACCTTCTTAATATAAAGGGATAGTTTGGCGTCTTTAGGTTGATATATTTGCTTTATTTGGTTTTCATTAGTTGAGAATCGCTGAAGATTTGAATTCGTGGGATCTTGAGTTGTATGGCCAGAGTTAATCCTACCACCATTGATTCATATTCGGCTACGTTGTTTGTTGCAGGGAATTCTAGCTTCATTGCATAGTGTAGGCGGTGTCCATCTGGTGTGATTATGACATACCTTGCTCCTGCTCCCTGCTTGTTTGATGCCCCATCCACAAATAGTTGTTATATGGTCTTTTGATCTCTCTTTTTCTCTGACCATTCCTTAACGAAGTTTGTACATTCATTGATAAAGTCTGCTAATGCCCGACGTTTAATTGCTTTTCGTGGCTGAAATTCAATGTCATATTGGCTAAATTCAATTCCCCATTTTACTAGCCTCCCCGAAGTCTCAGGTTTACTAAAAACCTGTTTGAGTGGAAAGTTGGTCAATACTCCGATTGGATGTGCTTGAAAGTACGCTCTGAGTTTCCATGCTATTAGTATCAAACAGTAAGCTAACTTTTCTATTACTGGATTTCGAACCTCAGCATCCCTTAACCGTCTGCTCACATAATAAATGGGAAATTGAGTTTCAATTTCTTTTCTAATCAGGACCGAACTAACTGCATGTTCTGAAACTGCCATATATAAGTACAAGCTTTCACCATTCTCAGGGTTGGGTAATATTGGTGGCCTTTCTAAATGATTTTTAAATTCTTGGAAGGCTTTCTTACAGTCTCCTCCCCACTCAAAGTTTTTTCTCTTCTTAATTACGCTGAAGAAGGGGATGCATTTATCGGTTGCCTTGGAGATGAATCTGCTTAGGGCTGCAATTTTACCATTCAAACTTATCATATCTTTGTTGGTTTTGGGCTCGACCATGTCTTTGATAGCTTGGATCTGGCCAGGACTGGCTTCAATCCCTCGTGCGCTAATAATATAGCCTAATAATTTTCCGAAATGAACTCCGAAAGAACACTTCTGAGGATTTAATTTCATCTGATACCTTCATAATACTTCAAACACCTCTTCTAAAACTTTAAAGTGATTCGTAGCTTCATAAGATTTTACTAGCATAACATCCACATAAACCTCCATATTTTGTCCAATCTGTTCCTTGAACATTCTGTTAAACAATCTTTGATAAGTAGTCCTGCATTCTTTAGCTCGAATGGCATTGCTTTATAACAAAATGTTCCCCAATCGGTAATGAAACTTGTATGTTCTTCATCTGGTCCTCTTCCTCTTGATCCCAGGCGAGGTGTACCTTTCAAACACATGTTTATTCATTTCATTAGGTCTTATTTTTGCTTCGAATGTTGGATGCAAAAATCATTATCCATAAGTTGAAAAATACTAGAAGAATCATAATAAGAAGAGTACTCCCCTTCGTACCGGTCAAGAGTTGCAAAATACATTTCGCGGGAGCTAAATTGTTCTCCCCGAATGGTCCCCAACCTCTTTTAGTCAAGAATTTCACCATCATATATTTTGGTGAGACAAAAGCATCCACCTCATCAAGCGCTGGACGACCAAAGAATGCATTATAATATGATGGCTAGTTGATGATCATAAAGAGAGTCTTGAAAGTTTTATAGCATGGAGGCACTCCTATCTGTACCAGCAACTTCACTTGTCCAACCGGAGTTGACCCCTTGTTATTGAACCTAAAATAGGTTCAAGACTAGGTTCTAGCTTGTCCTCGGGAATGCCCATTTGATCAAAGGCATGCTTGAAAATAACGTTAACTGCACTTCCAGTGTCTACTAGAATCTTAGACACCATGGAAAGCCCAATTTGAGCCGTGATCATAAGGGGGTCATTATGGGATGATGAGTTCCTTTCTTTAGCTATTGTGAAGTGATGACAAGATTTGGCATTTGTATATTAAGCCATGGATTTTTGAACAGGGACTCTTCCTAGATAGAGAACACTCCTTCCCTAGCTTCCTTGATGTATCTGTTTCTGGCTCCTTTACTAGTTCCCACTGGATGCAATCACCCATGAATCACATCAATCCTATTCAAAGCTGAACTCAAGTTCAATGGATCTTCATCTTCTAAGATATTGATAGCATTATGAAGGAAATTTTGTGGTCCATCGCTGGTCACTTGGACGAATTCTTTCAGGTGTCCTTCACGGATCAACTTTTGAGTAATTCCGGCTAGCACTCGACAATCGTCACTTTTATGGCCATTCGCCTTATGATAAGCACAACAATCATCCCCTTTCTTTGTTCAGGGTAGTTTCTGGCTTTGAATGGAGTTAGGAAATTAACCTTATCTTTAGTTGTAGCATAAATATAAGACAATGGCTTGTTCAAAGCAATTGAATTAGTGTTGGGTTCTTCCCACCTTGACCTCTTGTATCCCCGACCAAATCCAAATTTTCCACTCTCCTTTTTAGGGTTAGCTTTCTTTTTAGCATAATATAATTCATCCATTCGAATGAATTTATCAACTTAAAAGTGGAGGTCTTGTAAATCCTTACATCCATGAATGAAGAGTTCTTTCCAAAATGGCATGTTTTCTATTATCCTTGAGTGCACTGCAATTAGTTTATCCCTATCCTTCATGTCTTTGGCTTTCAGTGCCTTTGTATTGAACCTTTTGAGGAGTCACCCAGCAATTCTCCCTACATTTGTTTGATGTTTGATAAAATAGTATAATCAATCGTGGGACCTTTGCATATGAAGAATTGAGCAGAGAATTCATAGGAAAATTGTTTCAACAAGTAAATAGTCTTCTCTCAATATTGGCGGTACCATTTTGCGGCAATCCTTTGAAGTGTTACTAGGAATAGCCTGCATTGCACTGCCCCAGAAGCGTTATATAGATCCATTTGATTGTCGAAAGCCATCGATGGTTATTGGGATCGGTAGTATCGTGATATTTCATAGTTGGAATCTTAACATGAGACGGAATTACTGTTGACATGATTTCATCAGTAAACGGAGCTACTCATACATTGTCATTCACTCGCTCGTATAGAGTTCTTTTCCCTTTAGCTTTTAGCATGTCTTTGACAGCCTTCTCTACCACATCTTTCAAATAAGCTTTAGTATCATGATAGCTTTTCTGATTTGGGTTGTATTCCTTTGAAGTTGAGCTTCCAGATAGCTCCAGAGATTTGTCTTGTATTCTACCTTGATGATCGACTTTAGCTGCATGACGTTCTTTCTTCGTTGATGATGTTAAGTCGACCTTGCTCTTGCCTTCGAACGTATGAGCTTTCAAGTTTCTCCTTGGGGAGATCACCTTATCTCCCGTTATTCGTTTAGCAGTTTTAGAAGATTTCTGAGCAAGGGCAGCTTCCAAGAGCTCTTGCATTTCTAATAGTCATTGCTCTAAATGCCTTATCTTAGCAGCATTATCATCTGGTTGTGTTGGAGTTGATGGTTGTCCTGGCACAATTCCTTCCAAGTTGAAGGTTGGAGTAATATTTTCTTCCAAAACTGTTGTGTGTACTGGTTCCTCATCCATTCGAATAAGTCTTTTCGATTTCATTTTCCTACAACAAGTCAAACGTTCTATAATTAGTCTACAATGAAATAACAAGGTTTGAGGTTCGAGCCCTCCTTCTAGTGCCAAAAATGTTAACAAGAAGTCTTGTCAACACCTCAAAGAAAAGGTAAATAATACCTTCGAAACCCCTTTCGAGTGAGTCGAAATGGTCTTTATGCCATCAAAGGGGAACCCTATCGAAGGTATTGATTCTACTGTCATGAAGTGAGCTCCTTCGAAAGCAATGATATGTTTCGAAGTATTCAAACACCATTCGAAGGAGCCCTCCTAATGGGTATGACATTAATGATTATATAGTGAATCCCATCAAAATCCCTTTCGAATGAGTCGAGAGGGTCTCTAAGTCTTTGAAGGGACCTGGTTCACAACATATATATTGAATAAAAGTGGATTCAATATGCTATGGAACCTTATCTTGGATAAACGATTCAAGTCCAATTAGCTTGATAATATTGAATCATCATCATCACGTCACTTTAGTATCGCATGGGCTTTGGACGTGATGATAATACGCTTCAAAATCAAGATATCCAAGTAAACCCCATAGCATTGTATATATCAAACAAGAGTTTAGAAGATAAGTGTATATCATGTGCAATTGGTCATTAGACAAGCTAATGGCCGAAATGATTATCCTCATATTCGGAATCAATATTAGATCCATGCATCCTCTCATTTTCATTTCTCGAGAATGGATTACAAGCAGTAGAGTTTTTCCTCAATTTGATTTAAGGTTACAAGAATTTGATTTAGCCAAGAAGCGAAAAGAAAATTCAAGAATTCCAAGATCCCACCAACTTGGACCCCTAGGGTGTATTTATAGATGCGGGTTGGACCCTTCCACCTCCATCCTTTTGAAGCTGTCAAAAAGTCTCTCTCCTCACCTTTCGCACTTATCCTTTTGCCTTCGTCTTTCCACTTCCATCGAAAGTACTTCAACAATGGATATTGTTCCAACACTCACCAACACTGCTTTCAAGTACATCTGGTGCCTTTCAACGCCTTTGAAAGGTAAACTTCTTTTAGTGGCAAAAGGATCGTTGCAAAAGGTTACTTGTGCAGGCTTATTTACGAAAGGCAGCCTTCGAAAGTATTCATGTTGATTAATGAGAAAGCCCCATCTTCTGGTCACATGTGAAGTCTCCTTTACTCTTGCGGAAGGAGTTAACTGATTCGAAAGGCTAATCTATGCTTTCGAAAGGGTTACCTTGATAAAATGTTCTTCTACGGAAGGCAAACAGTGGCAAAACCAACTGTTTCGAAAGGTTTGGCACATATGCGGAAGCTTGTTATCTTTTACCTTCGAAAGATGCTTCTAACACATTCGAAACTCCTTTATGCATGCAGAACCAGCTGTCTCGAAAGGATCAATTGAAGCAGAAGGAAACCTTAACCCCTTTTGACTCCTTCGGAAGCCCATTCTCTCCTCAATATTTGCAAGAGCATTCAATGCTTGTAATACCAACTCAGTCTCTTCGAAAGCTATTTCGATGCCATCGAAAGCTATTTCGATGCCATCGAAACCTCGCTTTTGGATCCTGGCAAAACCCTTCCCTTTAATTCTTGTAAAATTTCTTCAATGCTTTCGCTGACTTTCTTTTATTCTTAAATTTTGGAGTGAGCTTTATGGTTAACAAATATGAAATAGTTTGGGCATTGTTGCCCAAATGTAGCTTTCAAATATTTCCCAAGAATAAGAAGGATAATATGCACATCAACAAACAAAATGCATATGAGAAAATACCAAAATTCTTCAACATATCTAATGTAGGAAAGGAACATGTAGATACAGAATTTTGAGAGACCAAAGGAGATTTAATAAGCACTTCACATTCTCTATTTCATATTGAGTGAGGGCATATCCAATATTATCTACTTCAATATCCTTCACAAGAATTTTGCCAAACTTTCCTAAGTGTACACCAATAGAATCACCAACAAGCTCTGCAACATTCAAAGCATAAGATTTATAATCATCAGTACAAATCTGCTCACAAATAGAACCATCTGAATCAAAAGGTCGTACTTACGACTGAGCTCCTCCTAGAGTTCGTACCTCTAAAATCTTCTTATAAACTATGGTATCATCGGAAATACCGATATCTCTCTGAATATGGAAATAATCTAATGACTCCAAATGTGTTTTGAAATTTTATGCCCTCCTAATATCTTCACTTGATAGAGGCTACACCTTCAATAAAAACCTCTCATCAAACATCACATGCTTGCTAGTCAAAGTTCTTTATTTGTTTTACACTATAATTTTTATCTCTTCACTTATTTTCTATTGCCTAACAAAATATGCTTACCTCCTCTAGGTTTCAACTTATCATGTCTCTTATCATCTAATAAGCTGAAAAACCAAAGACTTTAAGAAATGAAATACTCATAGGCTTATCTTTCCATACCTCCGTAGGAATATTCATTTCTTTGGTAATGAAAGGTATACAGTTGATCAGAAATACCGCCATAGATATCGCTTCTGCCTAAAATTCTAGACCAGCAGAATTCTCAAGCTAATAGCTCTCTTCCATAATATCTAACACACTTTTCACCACTCCACAGCAATGTGACTCAACAGAAATAGAAAAATCTCTAATACATGCTTGAACCCACAATATTTAGTGAATTTTTATAACACAAATTCACTACTATTTCCACCTTTTAGAACTGTGACATAAATTATTCTTCCTTTTCTTTCACACAAATTCAAAATAATAAAATTCTCAATTAGATCCTTGTTTTCTTAAAGTGATTTTTTGCGATTCAAATGTTCTAGGTGAAAGGGAACACAGAATAATGTCTTTAACATACCTTCAACATAATCAACCTGGTTATGATCCTAAAACTCAGCATTGTTTATATGAACATGTAGGTGTTCTAACTTATTCACCTGACCTCCTCATTTTTTTCATCTATTTATAGCTTTTCCTAAGGTAAAAAATTGGTAACTACTCATTTTGATCTTGAGACCTGTTATTACCATCGTATTTTATTGTATAAAGGATGTCGATTATCAGTTATATATACAATGGTAATTAAAAAGCTCCTAAGATCAAAATGAGAACTGGTTATCTTTTTTTGTTTCTTAGGAAAAGCTATAGACAGAAAAAATGAAGGGTGAGGTGAATAAGTTAGAATGCTTACATGTCCATATAGAA
Organism: Allium fistulosum; assembly: GCA_030737815.1. Lineage (NCBI taxonomy): Eukaryota > Viridiplantae > Streptophyta > Magnoliopsida > Asparagales > Amaryllidaceae > Allium > Allium fistulosum. The sequence continues at coordinate 1,536,443,528 of CM060902.1, forward strand.
AATGTCATGAGTGTTAGGATCATAACCAGGTAGGTTACGCTAAGGCGTATGAAAGACATTATTTTGTTTTCCCCTTCACCAGGAACATTTGAATCGAAGAAAATCAACTTTGAAAAGACAAGGATCAAATTAAGAATTTTATTGGCTTGAAATTTTTTAAAGAAAAGAAAGAATGGTTCATGTGATGCTTGCTAGTCATGCTAGCTAGCTATGCATACCTTGATATTTTAAATTAAGCCTCAAATTGGTGCAGTACTACAATGTAGTGGAAAATACTGATATAAACTCTATGCCAGGGGTGATAGTATTAGAATCAAATGAATGATTCTTGCCTTTGTTTTCAAATTCTTCTTCTATGGCCTGAGGACAAACAAGAAGATACATGTCCTAGGAACACCATTTATACTTTGATGTTCATTGAATAATATATTTCAACACCAATAAATGTAAATAATTCAAACATCAATTTGCTTCATTATCATTTTACTTATTTGCGCATACATGTGTTGTCAGGATTGGTCATTGTAATATCTTTTTATAATATTAATACCCATATTTGTATTTTGCAAGCACTTTAAGGGAGGTGAGATTGGAAATAGGGTTGAAAGCATCTCTATTGATCTAATACTTTTTATGGAAAAGTTTGATCTTAATCAGCTTTGAATCCAAGTAGTAAACATTCAACTAATTTGGTTTGTATTTATTCACATTAGGAAACTCTCTCTGTTATGTTATGGCTGCAATCTGAATATAAACTTATTACATGTTTTGTTATTATTGAGAATTATAAATGTTACTAGAACATGCACCTGAAGACATTATAATAAGTTGTTAGAGTCGGCTGAGGAGGTTTGAAAACCTTTCGTTAAAGTGCATATTCTTTTAAAGGTCTACCGAGGTATAGTACTCCATATTCTTTTATAGATATTCATAATCCACTACAAATTTTTAGCTATGCCTTTATATCTGTAATGCTCTCTGCTTACTTCAATATGTGTTTATATAAACATATATAAATTTTCATATCCTCATACACATACGAAAAACATGTCAACCTATGCTTAAATAAACATTTACTAGTAGAAGCATAGCTTATTCAAACTTGAAAGCATGAAAGAAAGGCTTCACAAAAAACAAAGCTAATGGTATTAAAAACACCAAAATTTAGTGGTTGTTTGATGATGAAAGCTAGATTGACTTTAGTGTTGGTTGTGGATTTTTTTTCTAATTAAAATATTGCAAAAGTGTGAGGAGGGCGATGGTAGTTTGTGTCTTCATGAACAAGAGTTAAAAAGTTTAGTTGAGTTTGTTATAAATATCATTCATGTTGACATTTTTTAGGAAAATTCTACATATACACCATAAACTACTTTGTCTACACAAAAATGTGCCAAACTCATATACTAGATTTTCACTTAATCTACAACAACGAATTTACCAAACTAACCAAAAAAATAAAATAACTAAAATAAACCTAGCTTCTATCTCATTTCAGTCCCATTCTTTCTTTTCACTTTAACAAACCCACACACTAAATCCAAGGACAAAATAATCAAATCCTAGCCACATATTGAAATTAGAAACAATCACCGTACCTGGTTTCAAGATGTAAGTAATGATGGATTATACCATTCATGTCAACATAAAAATTGTCATATTCCAATATATTGGTTGAGATTTGAGTCAAGTCAACGAACTCCTTCGAATATTTCTTCGTTGGTTAGAGGTTGAACCCCGAGGTCCCTATATTTAAAATTGATTGCGTTCTTCCTTTCAACCAATTAAAAGAGAAATAGTGAGTAGTGGAGTGGTAATCTCCATAGGGAATGAATGATAGTGAGAAAATTATAAGAAAAGAAAACAAATACTAAATGGAAAATTATTAACCTTCCTCCAAAAATTCCTACTCAATTCCTTTCTCTTATGTTTGAACTTACTTCTCTTATTTTCCATGTCTTTAAAAATTCATTGATCATAAGATTTTGAGTTGAAAATACAATTGCATGATTTTTAGTCAAAATAAGGGAAGAAACTAATATTATGGAATTTAGATCGAGATTGAATTGAAGATTGAGATGAATATTTTCCCTCCATAATTTTCAATTTTTAACTATATTTTGGCTATAAAAAAGGGTTTTTGAGATTTGGAGATGAAGGGATATAAACAATGTTTTTTTTCAAATTTAAAATTACCTAGAAGTAGTAAGATAAAGAATTAACAACCACAACAACAGTTATACCATTATTCCCAAATAAGTTGTGGTCGGTTAGAGAGAGAATTAAACCTAAAATAATTAGAGAGAGTAAATACAATGTAATAAAAAGCCATATCGAAAGAAATTAGTTAAAAGAAATACTTTTTATAACATTAAAATTTTTTAGTTAGATTGAACTTAAGTAGATAAGGCATTGGGTTTTTTTTATACATTTTATAACGATATCTTGTTTGTATGTTTTTATTCTCTTTTTTGCTTCTTTTGTTAAATATATGCTAGACTGCTTTTTAATTGGAATGTACAGGTGCAAATGGAGTTTATAAAAGAGGTAGTACCTTTTTCTCTTCACTTGAGTTCTTATTTAGTATTACCTATATTAATCTTTTGATATTAATACTTTTAATGTGATCCCATATAGTGCATATGCTCATTCTTGCATTCATCTCACCCTTACTAATATCAGACCTTTAAACTAAAAAATAATGTACTTGTTTTGATATTATAGTTGTTTATGGGCTTGAAAAAAAGGTTTTATTAATGTTTTAAACTTCTTCAACTCGTTTGATTATTTTTTGTACATGTATGTTTAAGTACAGTGTAAGCTATATCGGTTATTAGAACTTACTACATGAGATCTTACTACTTGAGCTAGTGGTTCTTGACATGATGTTCTATAGACATGTATCTTTTTGTTTGTTCTTAGGCCTAGAAGAATAATTTGAGAACAGAGGCAAGAAACAATCCTTTTTTTCTAATGTCTTAACGCACGGCATAGAGATTATGGCAGCATTATCCACTGCATTGCAATACTACTTCCATTTTAGGCTCAATTATGATCCTACTTAGAAATAAATCAAGATATGCATAGCTAGCTAGCATGACTAGCTAGCATCACATAATTATTCTTCCTTTTCTTTCACACAATGTCAAGATGATAAAATTCTCAATTTGATCCTAGTTTTTTAAGGTGATTTTTTGCGATTCAAATGTTCTAAGTGAAAGGGAGCACAAAATAATGTCTTTAACATACCTTCAACATAAACTACCTAGTTATGATCCTAACACTCAGCATTTTTTATATGAACATGTAGGTGTTCTAACGTATTCACCTCACCTCCTTATTTTTTCATCTAATAGCCTTTCCTAAGGTAAAAAAATTGGTAACTACTAATTTTGATCTTGAGACTGTTATTGCCATTGTATTTTATTTTATATAGGATGTCGATTATCAGTTATATATACAATGGTAATTAAAAAGCTCCTAAGATCAAAATGAGAACTGGTTATCATTTTTTGTTTCTTAGGAAAAGCTATAGACAGAAAAAATGAGGGGTGAGGTGAATAAGTTAGAATGCTTACATGTCCATACAGACAATGTCTTGAGTGTTAGGATCATAACCAGGTAGGTTACGCTAAGGCGTATTAAAGACATTATTTTATTTTCCCCTTCACCAGGAACATTTGAATCGAAGAAAATCAACTGTGAAAAAACAAGGATCAAATTTAGAATTTTATTGGCTTGGAATTTTTTAAAGAAAAGAAAGAATGGTTCATGTGATGCTTGCTAGTCATGCTAGCTAGCTATGCATACCTTGATTTGTTAAATTGAGCCTCAAATTGATGCAGTACTATAATGCAGTGGAAAATACAGGTATAAACTCAATGCCAGGGGTGATAGTATTAGAATCAAATGAATGCTTCTTGCCCTTGTTTTCAAATTCTTCTTCTATGGCCTGAGGACAAACAAGAAGATACATGTCCTAGGAACACCATTTATACTTTGATGTTCATTGAATAATATATTTCAACACCAATAAATGTATGTAATTCAAAAATCAATTTGCTTCATTATCATTTTACTTATTTGCGCATACATCAGTTGTCTTGATTGGTCATTGCAATATCTCTTTATAATATTAATACCCATATTTGTATTTTGCAAGCACTTTAAAGGGAGATGAGATTGGAAATAGGGTTGAAATCATCTCTATTGATCTAATACTTTTTATGGAAAAGTTTGATCTTAATCAGCTTTGAATCCAAGTAGTAAACATTCAACTAATTTGGTTTGTATTTATTCACATTAGGAAACTCTCTCTGTTATGTTATGGTTGCAATCTGAACTATAAACTTATTACATGTTTTGTTATTATTGAGAATTATAAATGTTACCGGAACATGCACCTGAAGACATTATAATAAGTTGTTAGAGTCGGCTGAGGAGGTTTGAAAACCTTTCGAAAAATTGCATATTCTTTTAAAGGTCTACTGAGGTATAGTACTCCATGTTCTATTACAGATATTCATAATCCTCTACAAATTTTTAGCTATGCCTTTATATCCGTAATGCTCTCTGCCTACTTCAATATATGTTTATATGAACAAATATAAATTTTCATATCCTCATACACATACGAAAAACATGTCAACCTATGCTTAAATAAACATTTACTAGCAGAAGCATATTGAAAGCATGAAAGAAAGTCTTCACAAAAAATAAAGCTAATCCTATTTAAAACACCAAAATTTAGTGGTAGTTTGATGATGAAAGTTAGATTGACTTTAGTGTTGTTTGTGGATGTTTTTCTAGTTAAAATATTGCAAAAGTGTGAGGTAGGCGATGGTAGTTTGTGTCTTCATGAACAAGAGTTAAAAAGTTTAGTTGAGTTTGTTATAAATATCATTCATGTTGACATTTTTTTAGGCAAATTCTACATATACACCATAAACTACTTTGTCTACGCAAAAATGTGCCGAACCCATATACTAGATTTTCACTTAATCTACAACAACGAATTTACCAAACTAACTAAAACAATAAAATAACTAAAATAAACCTAACTTCTATCTCATTTCGGTCCCATTCTTTCTTTTCACTTGAAAAAACCCACACACTGAATCCAAGGACAAAATAATCAAAATCCTAACCACATATTGAAATTAGAAACAATCACCTTACCTTGTTTCAAGATGTAAGTAATGATGGATTATACCATTTCTGTCAACATAAAAATTGTCATATTCCAATATATTGATTGGGATTTGAGTCAAGTCAACGAACTCCTTCGGATATTTCTTCGTTGGTTAGTGGTTAAACCCTGAGGTTCCAATATTTTAAAATTGGTTGCATTCTTCCTTTCAACCAATTAAAAGAGATTAAGTGAGTAGTGGAGTGGTAATCTCCATAGGAGAATGAATGATAGCGGGAAAATTATAAGAAAAGAAAACAAATACTAAATGGAAAATTATTAACTTCCCTCCAAATATTCCTACTCAATTCCTTTCTCTTCTGTTTGAACTTCCTTCTCTTATTTTCCATGTCTTTAAAAATTCATTGATCATAAGATTTTGAATTGAAAATACAATTGCATGATTTTTAGTCAAAATAAGGGAAGAAACTAATATTATGGAAATTTAGATCGAGATTGAATTGAAGATTGAGATGAATATTTTCCCTACATAATATTCAATTTTTAACTATATTTTGGCCATAAAAAAGGGTTTTTGGGATTTGGAGATGAAGGGATATAAACAATGTTATTTTTCAAATTTAAAATTACCTATAAGTAGTGAGATAAATAATTAACAGAAACAACAACAGCTATGCCAATATTCCCAAACAAGTTGTGGTCGGTTAGAAAGAGAATTAAACCTAAAATGATTAGAGAGAGGAAATACAATGTAATAAAAAGTCATATCGAAAGAAATAAGTTAAAAGAAATAATTTTTATAACATTAATCAATTTTAGTTAGATTCAGAGTCAAGTAGAGAAGGCATAGGGTTTTTTTTAACATTTTATAACGATATCTTGTTTGTATATTTTTATTCTCTTTTTTTACTTCTTATGCTAAATATATGCTAGACTGTTTTGTAATTAGAATGCACAAGTAAAAATGGAGTTTATATGTAAAGTATCGGGTTTTGCCCGTTCGAAAATCAACATCCGTACTTCGCATTGTACTAGAATGCCGCAGATTCGACCGTTCAAATCCGATTCGCCGGAGCTATAACACAATTAAGTATAACAACACAGCGGAAGAAAAAGAATAATACATTGATATACAATATTTGATACAATATCCAGATACAATGATGATACAATGAATATCTATATACATCAGAGATATGATACAACAAATAGCAGCGGAAAGAAAATAGCTAACATCAGCAGCGGATAGAATATCTCCAATAGAATGCTCCAATCCATATCTAGCGGGAAACAAGGTCAGTCGTCCAAGGACTGACTAGCTCCAAATAATCTACTAAACCTAAAGATCTGAAAAACCCAACTCTAGACTGCTCGTGTAGAAAATTATGAGCACCCAGAGTTTAGGAAGGGAACAATAAACTCCGAGTCAGTCGTGGGACTGGTGTGAGCAACAAAAACAGTTTATCTTCAAATAAACAACAAAGAAATTTTAAACATTGAAATCCGCAATGCTTTTAGAAAATGAAACTACCATAAGACCTCCCGCCACACACACAATGCAAACGCAGAATTGGAGGAGATTTCTTCTTATGATAGTCAAAGATGCTTACTACGCAAAATCAATTGGATATTATTATTAATGCATAGTGAAGAAAACATTTCGAAAGTATAATATTAATCTTAGCCAGCATAGGCATTCCGCACTATGCCTACTATAGCTACCATCTAAACAGTGGGGCGCCACCATAAGTAAATGGCAGGTTCTACAACTAAAACCGTACAAGTTCCGTATTGGAGAAATGGATTTCCAACAAATGGTCAGGCTAAGGAACTTCCTTTCCTCCTGCCGAATGGGATCGCCTCTGGTTGGACGTCCCGAGAGACAAACTGCTCTCTGCCAAACAAGGCCGGGTTACTCCTGTAACAAGTAACTCACGACTGTGCCATTCCCCGGTCCTTTGGGACCTTTATCCGAGCGCTCGGTAACCAACATCACACATAATAAATAAGTGTATCCACATGAGTAAGTATCAGGGCTCCATACCATAATACCACCCCTTTCCAGAAGGAAATGACATACCCTAAAGGGCGCGACCCTCATAACCTTGCCGCAACATTCCTGTTTCGACCATTTCCGGGTTGTGAGGCCCTGACGAAGTCTCGTCCACAAAGCTACGCTTTGTCACAAAGCCATGCTTTGGGTCAACAGATGATCAACCTATGATCACAAAGATAAATGATCAAACAAATGATCATATCACAAATGATCAAACGATGATCATCACACAGCAACACTCAGCATGTCACATTACCAAATTGGGAGTATATCGCTGATAACCTTCAACTACATAACCTCTGAGCTCGTACGTCTCAGAGAAGGGTGTTAAGCTAAGAGAATAAATTCTCCGCCACCAATAGAAATGTATTTGAAAGAAATCTGCTTTATATCTCAAAGTGTAATGTCAGACACGTAACCATACAAGTCTGTTCCGGGTTCGAACAGAACTGAAGGCACTTCCAAAGAAGCCCTTGCAAATCCGGGTATTCACAATCCCGATCGGACTTTCCATCACTTAGGAAATCTCTATACCGTAGCTACTCGGTGCAGAGACAATCGATAGGTTATCCCATCGTTTTCGCAAATACCCGGTCTTCAACACCGGTCTTCAAATGCTATCCATATACGACGAATCACTTATTCGGAATGGGTTCTCTGACACAAAGGTCCTCTCCCGACTAAACCGAATAGTGAGCGCAATATTTAAAAATATACGGATATTGGGATTTCAGTTAAGTCACAACTTAAACCCAAACTTTCTTTCAAATTGTTTAACAAATTACCATTTTCAAATCTTTAAACAAAAAGATTTATTTTAACCACCTTCAACGGTTTAAACAATTTCCACACTTTAATCTTTTAAACAAAAGATTCATTCACAAATTTTCCAAATCAATTTTCCATTTCAATTTGATTAACTCGTTAAATCTTTAAATCAAAGATTTAACTTATAGCTTTCAAAACAATTTCATTTCAATTTGTTTAAACAAATCATCATTTTAAATCTGTTAAAATAAACAGATTTAATTCATAGCTTTCAAAAAGAATTCATTCATAACTTGGAAAATCCATTTTTCAATTCAATCTTGAAATTCCTTTAATTAAACTGGAATTTCATTTCTTATCTGAAAGCTTTTATTCTTTTAAAACAAACAGTTTTCATTTCGGAAATCGGATTCATACGAGTTAAAATCTTTGGGTTAAATCCAAATTCTCAAACCAATAATTTAAAATGGTTTTAAATTCATTTAAACATATTTATAACATCTTTAACTATAATTTCCAATTACGGAATTCAATTCCAACTCTTGAAATTAAATTCAATTTGAATTATTTAAATTGGAAATTTTACCAAGTTATTCAAAATAGCTTTTATCTTTGAAAACACCTTTTCAAAAGCTTTTAATATTTAACCCAAATCCATTTCCAAAATCAATTGAAATCAAAATTTCAATTTTAAAAATATTAAATTTAAATTATCTGTGACTTAATCGATTTCCACGTGAAATCCATATTTGTGTGTGTAAAGGTGTAGTCCAGGGGTTTAACACAATAGTGCAACACGATGAATCATCACAGATCAAAATACAGGATATAGTTGATAAGCGATATGAACTATAACGCTTATCGTTTATTCACAGATCGCAGATATATAAATATCACAGATAATTTATCACAGATCACAACATAAATCAGGATGTATCACAAAGCATCACAATCAGAGATATCAAACAATTCACATTCAATAGAATCCAAATATCCATAAGTAAGGTCAAGTATTCAATAGTCATTTATAAGTAGGATTAATTAATTGTTTAATCCTAATTTATTCAATTTATTTCCAATTAAATTAATTACTTATGAATTTATTATCCAATCCTGATTAATTAATTACAAATCACTTGATATAATTTAATTAATCAATTACCTTAATAAATTTAATTATTCTTAATTAATTTTCCTTTTTTACTTTCAATGAGAAATAAATTTCCTAATTCCTTCCATAAAGTAATTACACTTACAAAATTTTATAAATGATTATCATTAAGTAATAAATCAAATTTAAAATTAATCACATTAATTTCTTATTTGAAACATCTTAGTTAATGACCTTTCCTTGTCTATATTCATTAACCAATACCTTAATTACCTCTTTAAGTAATTAACTTTAAATTAATCATTTATAATTATAAATTAATCAATTCTTAACTACGAATTAATTTAACCTAAATTTATTAATTAAACCTCTAATAATTTAATTAATTCAAATCACAAACTAATTTACTTATAAATTTAACCATTTTATCACCTTAAAGATTTGAATGAATTACAAACCATTGATTAACTTTAAGATAAAAACATCATTTTCATTATTGATTTAATTATCATTTTCAATCATATTTTGGAAAGCATTTCAACTTCCTAATTCTATTTCAAAATAAAGATTTGAAGTAACTACTACGGTAACCTTTGCCAAATTAAACCCAGTTTAAAGTTTTAAAAGAACTTACAGGTTTAAAACCTGTCTCTCACTTACCCGAGTCATCTTACCAAATTCCCGAGCCCTGCTTCGAGTCTCTTCTTTTCCCCGATACATTACTCGAATTACTTCGAGTCGTTCATTTGTTTTCCCGAGTCGAAACCCGAGCTTCCTTCCTCTTCTCTGTCTTCCCCAATTCCTTCTCAAACCCAGATGCACGAATTTCACGCGTGCACGTGCACAGATGAACGCCGCCGCTCTGGCGAACTTCGCCACCACCAGTAAGTCGCCATCGTCACCCCCGTTCGACTCGACCACCTAGATGCTCCGAACGACCTCCAAATAGAATTCGAGCATCTCGAACCAAAACCTGGAACCAAAAACTTCGAACACCCCAAACCTGGAAAGCAAGTCGCCTACCCAACCTCGACCATCATGTCGACTGCAACTGCGGCCCTGAACTCGACATTGTCCAGCCTACCACCACCCGAGACCCCACGGCACTCGATCGACCCTCCGCGTCGAACGAAACGAAAACTCCAGCACCTCTAAAACTAGGTTTAAAAATTTTAAACCATAACCGCCGCTTCCATGGTCATTGGTTGACCATCGCAACATTTTTCCCTTGACCATCGATCACCCCCACACCTCCAGACCACGTCTCGTCTTCCCCGATCAACCCGATCGCCCACGGTGACTAAAAATGCCCAAAACAGTCGAACACGAACTGCACCTCACTCCCTCTACTAAAAATTGCGATTCTCATTTTAAAAATCAAGTTTTAGCATATAGATTCCATTCGTATATCTGAACTTAAAAATGAAGAGATTCGAAAATTTGCTCATCTTAAGTTTATTTTGATAATTTGGGTTTCCAGAGACAATTTAAAGTTGTTTTAACTTGAATGAAATTTTAAAACTTATTTTATAATGATACAAACAACTTTTGTTTGAATCTTACGTTCAACCAATAATTAGAAAGAGAGTAAGTGATTTTTTTCTTCTTCTTTTTTTCAGTGAGGTTTGAATCTGTAAATTAAAAACAGAGAGAAACATACACAGAGCCATTTGCTCAGATACACACATACATACATTTATTCATACATGCAAACAACATTCACCATTTAACTTCAAAGATCGATCTCAACATCAAGACATAAGAATATAAATTCAGGTCAAGTTTGCTCACCTTGAAAATGGCAGAGAAGAACAGAGCTTTATTTTTTTTTGTTGAATAGGTTGTAAAAATTTGCAAACTGAAGCTTTTCCAGGCTGAAGACATTGCCTTGTTTTGATGTTTGTTTTGAGATGTTTGTTTTGTTTACAGATGACATCATTTCAGATTTATTTTCTTAGCTTATGGACGAATTGGAATGAAGTTGGATCATATGTATAAAAGGAAGTTTACAGGCTATGATATGGTTTTATTTTGTACAGTATGTTAAAATATTGTTTGTACAATATGTTATAATGTTGTTTGTACTAAGGCATGGCTGAAATGATCTTGCATTAAATGCTTTGTCTTGCATTTCGGCTGAGATGTATTATATTGTTTTGTACAATATCAAAGATATTTTCTTGGCATAAGGAGGCTTGCATTTGTTGTTTGCTGGTTTCACATTTGGGCATATTTATATTTTATTTGTTTGTACATAATTATTTTGTACATTGCTTAATTACTTAGGTATATATACTTTGTTTCTTGCTTTCATATATACACACTTTGGTTTTGTTTCATAACTAAACTTCAGATACATATTTTATTTTCTATTCTTGCCTTTCTAAACTTTTTACAGGCTACATACTTATCATTGTCTTCTTTTTGCAAGTGTATATATATATACTTGCTGCCTTATGCTTTGTAATAGAAATGACATCTTATGCTGGTTGAATTTTTTTTTAAGGTATTACTCTCTATCTGACAAAACTATATAATTTATTTTATATATTTTTATTTCTATTTTTAACTTCTATATTTATTTCTCATTAATTTGCAATATAGATAAATTTCTAGATTTAATTTGTTATTGGATTTTATCCAATGTATTTACTTTATCTATCTATCTTATATATCTTCATTAACTAAACCATTTATATAAAGATTTAAATTCAACTCAAATATACATATATATTCACATATATACAATATTTTAAATTTAAATGATTTATACAAAATTTATTTGGATTTGGGGAAACTCGCATCACTCCATCGATTTATTTCACAAACTTTATTCAAAAATACAATTAATTATTAATTTAAATATATAGAAAATTTGGGGTCGTTACAGACTTCCCCCCTTAAAAGAATTTCGTCCTCGAAATTGCCAAGGAGACACAAAGATAGATGAAGAATATTTCATCGAATCAAACTGAACATTTATTCTGCATTTGATTTACCAAATCAGAGTATCGATAATAGATACGAGAACGAATCTATTTTAATACTTCAGAAGATACTCGGGTTATCCAGATCTACGAAATATGCAGTGGCATCGGTTAGTTCGAAAGGATAACTAACCATTCGTAGAATATATCGGGACCCAAAGAATAGATAGATATATGGATACGATTTCAGAACTTTCAGTTTAAAACTAAAGTATACCTATCAACCATAACAATCAAAGCAACCAATACATCCAAACAAACAATTTTGGTCCATCCGGAGTTTATGTTCCATACAAATATATCGAATTCCTTCCTGGATCTACCAGAAACTATCGAAGAATTGAGAAAAGATGTTGAACAAAAGAGATTGATAGAGAAAAGATTGTTTCCACTGTTGTACAGGGTATTGACCATTTATAATCGTATTTCCCTGTCCCCTATCTCGTCCTCTTCTTGCACTCATATCTACTATCAGTGGATAGTAAGAGAATTTACTGAGACATACGGATGGATATCTGAGGAATACTCATTCTAGGGTATACTTCACCCTAGCTCTAATGAGCTACTTAACGTGTTATACTCCTGAGCTAAAGTTCAACCTTCAGCTCTGATACCACATGTAACGTATCGGGTTTTGCCCGTTCGAAAATCAACATCCGTACTTCGCATTGTACTAGAATGCCGCAGATTCGACCGTTCAAATCCGATTCGCCGGAGATATAACACAATTAAGTATAACAACACAGCGGAAGAAAAAGAATAATACATTGATATACAATATATGATACAATATCCAGATACAATGATGATACAATGAATATCTATATACATCAGAGATATGATACAACAAATAGCAGCGGAAAGAAAATAGCTAACATCAGCAGCGGATAGAATATCTCCAATAGAATGCTCCAATCCATAGCTAGTGGGAAACAAGGTCAGTCGTCCAAGGACTGACTAGCTCCAGATAATCTACTAAACCTGAAGATCTGAAAAACCCAACTCTAGACTGCTCGTGTAGAAAATTATGAGCACCCAGAGTTTAGGAAGGGAACAATAAACTCCGAGTCAGTCGTGGGACTGGTGTGAGCAACAAAAACAGTTTATCTTCAAATAAACAACAAAGAAATTTTAAACATTGAAATCCGCAATGCTTTTAGAAAATGAAACTACCATAAGACCTCCCGCCACACACACAATGCAAACGCAGAATTGGAGGAGATTTCTTCTTATGATAGTCAAAGATGCTTACTACGCAAAATCAATTGGATATTATTATTAATGCATAGTGAAGAAAACATTTCGAAAGTATAATATTAATCTTAGCCAGCATAGGCATTCCGCACTATGCCTACTATAGCTACCATCTAAACAGTGGGGCGCCACCATAAGTAAATGGCAGGTTCTACAACTAAAACCGTACAAGTTCCGTATTGGAGAAATGGATTTCCAACAAATGGTCAGGCTAAGGAACTTCCTTTCCTCCTGCCGAATGGGATCGCCTCTGGTTGAACGTCCCGAGAGACAAACTGCTCTCTGCCAAACAAGGCCGGGTTACTCCTGTAACAAGTAACTCACGACTATGCCATTCCCCGGTCCTTTTGGACCTTTATCCGAGCGCTCGGTAACCAACATCACACATAATAAATAAGTGTATCCACATGAGTAAGTATCAGGGCTCCATACCATAATACCACCCCTTTCCAGAAGGAAATGATATACCCTAAAGGGCGCGACCCTCATAACCTTGCCGCAACATTCCTGTTTCGACCATTTCCGGGTTGTGAGGCCCTGACGAAGTCTCGTCCACAAAGCTACGCTTTGTCACAAAGCCATGCTTTGGGTCAACAGATGATCAACCTATGATCACAAAGATAAATGATCAAACAAATGATCATATCACAAATGATCAAACGATGATCATCACACAGCAACACTCAGCATGTCACATTACCAAATTGGGAGTATATCGCTGATAACCTTCAACTACATAACCTCTGAGCTCGTACGTCTCAGAGAAGGGTGTTAAGCTAAGAGAATAAATTCTCCGCCACCAACAGAAATGTATTTGAAAGAAATCTGCTTTATATCTCAAAGTGTAATGTCAGACACGTAACCATACAAGTCTGTTCCGGGTTCGAACAGAACCGAAGGCACTTCCAAAGAAGCCCTTGCAAATCCGGGTATTCACAATCCCGATCGGACTTTCCATCACTTAGGAAATCTCTATACCGTAGCTACTCGGTGCAGAGACAATCGATAGGTTATCCCATCGCGCAAATACCCGGTCTTCAACATCGGTCTTCAAATGCTATCCATATACGACGAATCACTTATTCGGAATGGGTTATGTGACACAAAGGTCCTCTCCCGGCTAAACCGAATAGTGAGCGCAATATTTAAAAATATACGGATATTGGGATTTCAGTTAAGTCACAACTTAAACCCAAACTTTCTTTCAAATTGTTTAACAAATTACCATTTTCAAATCTTTAAACAAAAAGATTTATTTTAACCACCTTCAACGGTTTAAACAATTTCCACACTTTAATCTTTTAAACAAAAGATTCATTCACAAATTTTCCAAATCAATTTTCCATTTCAATTTGATTAACTCGTTAAATCTTTAAATCAAAGATTTAACTTATAGCTTTCAAAACAATTTCATTTCAATTTGTTTAAACAAATCATCATTTTAAATCTGTTAAAATAAACAGATTTAATCCATAGCTTTCAAAAAGAATTCATTCATAACTTGGAAAATCCACTTTTCAATTCAATCTTGAAATTCCTTTAATTAAACTGGAATTTCATTTCTTATCTGAAAGCTTTTATTCTTTTAAAACAAACAGTTTTCATTTCGGAAATCGGATTCATACGAGTTAAAATCTTTGGGTTAAATCCAAATTCTCAAACCAATATTTTAAAATGGTTTTAAATTCATTTAAACATATTTATAACATCTTTAACTATAATTTCCAATTACGGAATTCAATTCCAACTCTTGAAATTAAATTCAATTTGAATTATTTAAATTGGAAATTTTACCAAGTTATTCAAAATAGCTTTTATCTTTGAAAACACCTTTTCAAAAGCTTTTAATATTTAACCCAAATCCATTTCCAAAATCAATTGAAATCAAAATTTCAATTTTAAAAATATTAAATTTAAATTATCTGTGACTTAATCGATTTCCACGTGAAATCCATATTTGTGTGTGTAAAGGTGTAGTCCAGGGGTTTAACACAATAGTGCAACACGATGAATCATCACAGATCAAAATACAGGATATAGTTGATAAGCGATATGAACTATAACGCTTATCGTTTATTCACAGATCGCAGATATATAAATATCACAGATAATTTATCACAGATCACAACATAAATCAGGATGTATCACAAAGCATCACAATCAGAGATATCAAACAATTCACATTCAATAGAATCCAAATATCCATAAGTAAGGTCAAGTATTCAATAGTCATTTATAAGTAGGATTAATTAATGGTTTAATCCTAATTTATTCAATTTATTTCCAATTAAATTAATTACTTATGAATTTATTATCCAATCCTGATTAATTAATTACAAATCACTTGATATAATTTAATTAATCAATTACCTTAATAAATTTAATTATTCTTAATTAATTTTCCTTGTTTACTTTCAATGAGAAATAAATTTCCTAATTCCTTCCATAAAGTAATTACACTTACAAAATTTTATAAATGATTATCATTAAGTAATAAATCAAATTTAAAATTAATCACATTAATTTCTTATTTGAAACATCTTAGTTAATGACCTTTCCTTGTCTATATTCATTAACCAATACCTTAATTACCTCTTTAAGTAATTAACTTTAAATTAATCATTTATAATTATAAATTAATCAATTCTTAACTACGAATTAATTTAACCTAAATTTATTAATTAAACCTCTAATAATTTAATTAATTCAAATCACAAACTAATTTACTTATAAATTTAACCATTTTATCACCTTAAAGATTTGAATGAATTACAAACCATTGATTAACTTTAAGATAAAAACATCATTTTCATTATTGATTTAATTATCATTTTCAATCATATTTTGGAAAGCATTTCAACTTCCAAATTCTATTTCAAAATAAAGATTTGAAGTAACTACTACGGTAACCTTTGCCAAATTAAACCCAGTTTAAAGTTTTAAAAGAACTTACAGGTTTAAAACCTGTCTCTCACTTACCCGAGTCATCTTACCAAATTCCCGAGCCCTGCTTCGATTCTCTTCTTTTCCCCGATACATTACTCGAATTACTTCGAGTCGTTCATTTGTTTTCCCGAGTTGAAACCCGAGCTTCCTTCCTCTTCTCTGTCTTCCCCAATTCCTTCTCAAACCCAGATGCACGAATTTCACACGTGCACGTGCACAGATGAACGCCGCCGCTTTGGCGAACTTCGCCACCACCAGTAAGTCGCCATCGTCACCCCCGTTCGACTCGACCACCTAGATGCTCCGAACGACCTCCAAATAGAATTCGAGCATCTCGAACCAAAACCTGGAACCAAAAACTTCGAACACCCCAAACCTGGAAAGCAAGTCGCCTACCAACCTCGACCATCATGTCGACTGCGACTGCGGCCCTGAACTCGACATTGTCCAGCCTACCACCACCCGAGACCCCACGGCACTCGATCGACCCTCCGCGTCGAACGAAACGAAAACTCCAGCACCTCTAAAACTAGGTTTAAAAATTTTAAACCATAACCGCCGCTTCCATGGTCATTGGTTGACCATCGCAACATTTTTCCCTTGACCACCGATCACCCCCGCACCTCCAGACCACGTCTCGTCTTCCCCGATCAACCCGATCGCCCACGGTGACTAAAAATGCCCAAAACAGTCGAACACGAACTGCACCTCACTCCCTCTACTAAAAATTGCGATTCTTATTTTAAAAATCAAGTTTTAGCATATAGATTCCATTCGTATATCTGAACTTAAAAATGAAGAGATTCGAAAATTTGCTCATCTTAAGTTTATTTTGATAATTTGGGTTTCCAGAGACAATTTAAAGTTGTTTTAACTTGAATGAAATTTTAAAACTTATTTTATAATGATACAAACAACTTTTGTTTGAATCTTACGTTCAACCAATAATTAGAAAGAGAGTAAGTGATTTTTTTCTTCTTCTTTTTTTCAGTGAGGTTTGAATCTGTAAATTAAAAACAGAGAGAAACATACACAGAGCCATTTGCTCAGATACACACATACATACATTTATTCATACATGCAAACAACATTCACCATTTAACTTCAAAGATCGATCTCAACATCAAGACATAAGAATATAAATTCAGGTCAAGTTTGCTCACCTTGAAAATGGCAGAGAAGAACAGAGCTTTATTTTTTTTTGTTGAACAGGTTGTAAAAATTTGCAAACTGAAGCTTTTCCAGGCTGAAGACATTGCCTTGTTTTGATGTTTGTTTTGAGATGTTTGTTTTGTTTATAGATGACATCATTTCAGATTTATTTTCTTAGCTTATGGACGAATTGGAATGAAGTTGGTTCATATGTATAAAAGGAAGTTTACAGGCTATGATATGGTTTTATTTTGTACAGTATGTTAAAATATTGTTTGTACAATATGTTATAATGTTGTTTGTACTAAGGCATGGCTGAAATGATCTTGCATTAAATGCTTTGTCTTGCATTTCGGCTGAGATGTATTATATTGTTTTGTACAATATCAAAGATATTTTCTTGGCATAAGGAGGCTTGCATTTGTTGTTTGCTGGTTTCACATTTGGGCATATTTATATTTTATTTGTTTGTACATAATTATTTTGTACATTGCTTAATTACTTAGGGATATATACTTTGTTTCTTGCTTTCATATATACACACTTTGGTTTTGTTTCATAACTAAACTTCAGATACATATTTTATTTTCTATTCTTGCCTTTCTAAACTTTTTACAGGCTACATACTTATCATTGTCTTCTTTTTGCAAGTGTATATATATACTTGCTGCCTTATGCTTTGTAATAGAAATGACATCTTATGCTGGTTGAATTTTTTTTTAAGGTATTACTCTCTATCTGACAAAACTATATAATTTATTTTATATATTTTTATTTCTATTTTTAACTTCTATATTTATTTCTCATTAATTTGCAATATAGATAAATTTCTAGATTTAATTTGTTATTGGATTTTATCCAATGTATTTACTTTATCTATCTATCTTATATATCTTCATTAACTAAACCATTTATATAAAGATTTAAATTCAACTCAAATATACATATATATTCACATATATACAATATTTTAAATTTAAATGATTTATACAAAATTTATTTGGATTTGGGGAAACTCGCATAACTCCATCGATTTATTTCACAAACTTTATTCAAAAATACAATTAATTATTAATTTAAATATATAGAAAATTTGGGGTTTACAGACTTCCCCCCTAAAAAGAATTTCGTCCTCGAAATTGCCAAGGAGACACAAAGATAGATGAAGAATATTTCATCGAATCAAACTGAACATTTATTCTGCATTTGATTTACCAAATCAGAGTATCGATAATAGATACGAGAACGAATCTATTTTAATACTTCAGAAGATACTCGGGTTATCCAGATCTACGAAATATGCAGTGGCATCGGTTAGTTCGAAAGGATAACTAACCATTCGTAGAATATATCGGGACCCAAAGAATAGATAGATATATGGATACGATTTCAGAACTTTCAGTTTAAAACTAAAGTATACCTATCAACCATAACAATCAAAGCAACCAATACATCCAAACAAACAATTTTGGTCCATCCGGAGTTTATGTTCCATACAAATATATCGAATTCCTTCCTGGATCTACCAGAAACTATCGAAGAATTGAGAAAAGATGTTGAACAAAAGAGATTGATAGAGAAAAGATTGTTTCCACTGTTGTACAGGGTATTGACCATTTATAATCGTATTTCCCTGTCCCCTATCTCGTCCTCTTCTTGCACTCATATCTACTATCAGTGGATAGTAAGAGAATTTACTGAGACATACGGATGGATATACGAGGAATACTCATTCTAGGGTATACTTCACCCTAGCTCTAATGAGCTACTTAACGTGTTATACTCCTGAGCTAAAGTTCAACCTTCAGCTCTGATACCACATGTAACGTATCGGGTTTTGCCCGTTCGAAAATCAACATCCGTACTTCGCATTGTACTAGAATGCCGCAGATTCGACCGTTCAAATCCGATTCGCCGGAGATATAACACAATTAAGTATAACAACACAGCGGAAGAAAAAGAATAATACATTGATATACAATATCTGATACAATATCCAGATACAATGATGATACAATGAATATCTATATACATCAGAGATATGATACAACAAATAGCAGCAGAAAGAAAATAGCTAACATCAGCAGCGGATAGAATATCTCCAATAGAATGCTCCAATCCATAGCTAGTGGGAAACAAGGTCAGTCGTCCAAGGACTGACTAGCTCTAGATAATCTACTAAACCTGATGATCTGAAAAACCCAACTCTAGACTGCTCGTGTAGAAAATTATGAGCACCCAGAGTTTAGGAAGGGAACAATAAACTCCGAGTCAGTCGTGGGACTGGTGTGAGCAACAAAAACAGTTTATCTTCAAATAAACAACAAAGAAATTTTAAACATTGAAATCCGCAATGCTTTTAGAAAATGAAACTACCATAAGACCTCCCGCCACACACACAATGCAAACGCAGAATTGGAGGAGATTTCTTCTTATGATAGTCAAAGATGCTTACTACGCAAAATCAATTGGATATTATTATTAATGCATAGTGAAGAAAACATTTCGAAAGTATAATATTAATCTTAGCCAGCATAGGCATTCCGCACTATGCCTACTATAGCTACCATCTAAACAGTGGGGCGCCACCATAAGTAAATGGCAGGTTCTACAACTAAAACCGTACAAGTTCCGTATTGGAGAAATGGATTTCCAATAAATGGTCAGGCTAAGGAACTTCCTTTCCTCCTGCCGAATGGGATCGCCTCTGGTTGGACGTCCCGAGAGACAAACTGCTCTCTGCCAAACAAGGCCGGGTTACTCCTGTAACAAGTAACTCACGACTATGCCATTCCCCGGTCCTTTGGGACCTTTATCCGAGCGCTCGGTAACCAACATCACACATAATAAATAAGTGTATCCACATGAGTAAGTATCAGGGCTCCATACCATAATACCACCCCTTTCCAGAAGGAAATGACATACCCTAAAGGGCGCGACCCTCATAACCTTGCCGCAACATTCCTGTTTCGACCATTTCCGGGTTGTGAGGCCCTTACGAAGTCTCGTCCACAAAGCTACGCTTTGTCACAAAGCCATGCTTTGGGTCAACAGATGATCAACCTATGATCACAAAGATAAATGATCAAACAAATGATCATATCACAAATGATCAAACGATGATCATCACACAGCAACACTCAGCATGTCACATTACCAAATTGGGAGTATATCGCTGATAACCTTCAACTATATAACCTCTGAGCTCGTACGTCTCAGAGAAGGGTGTTAAGCTAAGAGAATAAATTCTCCGCCACCAACAGAAATGTATTTGAAAGAAATCCGCTTTATATCTCAAAGTGTAATGTCAGACACATAACCATACAAGTCTGTTCCGGGTTCGAACAGAACCGAAGGCACTTCCAAAGAAGCCCTTGCAAATCCGGGTATTCACAATCCCGATCGGACTTTCCATCACTTAGGAAATCTCTATACCGTAGCTACTCGGTGCAGAGACAATCGATAGGTTATCCCATCGTTTTCGCAAATACCCGGTCTTCAACACCGGTCTTCAAATGCTATCCATATACGACGAATCACTTATTCGGAATGGGTTATGTGACACAAAGGTCCTCTCCCGGCTAAACCGAATAGTGAGCGCAATATTTAAAAATATACGGATATTGGGATTTCAGTTAAGTCACAACTTAAACCCAAACTTTCTTTCAAATTGTTTAACAAATTACCATTTTCAAATCTTTAAACAAAAAGATTTATTTTAACCACCTTCAACGGTTTAAACAATTTCCACACTTTAATCTTTTAAACAAAAGATTCATTCACAAATTTTACAAATCAATTTTCCATTTCAATTTGATTAACTCGTTAAATCTTTAAATCAAAGATTTAACTTATAGCTTTCAAAACAATTTCATTTCAATTTGTTTAAACAAATCATCATTTTAAATCTGTTAAAATAAACAGATTTAATCCATAGCTTTCAAAAAGAATTCATTCATAACTTGGAAAATCCATTTTTCAATTCAATCTTGAAATTCCTTTAATTAAACTGGAATTTCATTTCTTATCTGAAAGCTTTTATTCTTTTAAAACAAACAGTTTTCATTTCGGAAATCGGATTCATACGAGTTAAAATCTTTGGGTTAAATCCAATTTCTCAAACCAATATTTTAAAATGGTTTTAAATTCATTTAAACATATTTATAACATCTTTAACTATAATTTCCAATTACGGAATTCAATTCCAACTCTTGAAATTAAATTCAATTTGAATTATTTAAATTGGAAATTTTACCAAGTTATTCAAAATAGCTTTTATCTTTGAAAACACCTTTTCAAAAGCTTTTAATATTTAACCCAAATCCATTTCCAAAATCAATTGAAATCAAAATTTCAATTTTAAAAATATTAAATTTAAATTATCTGTGACTTAATCGATTTCCACGTGAAATCCATATTTGTGTGTGTAAAGGTGTAGTCCAGGGGTTTAACACAATAGTGCAACACGATGAATCATCACAGATCAAAATACAGGATATAGTTGATTAGCGATATGAACTATAACGCTTATCGTTTATTCACAGATCGCAGATATATAAATATCACAGATAATTTATCACAGATCACAACATAAATCAGGATGTATCACAAAGCATCACAATCAGAGATATCAAACAATTCACATTCAATAGAATCCAAATATCCATAAGTAAGGTCAAGTATTCAATAGTCATTTATAAGTAGGATTAATTAATTGTTTAATCCTAATTTATTCAATTTATTTCCAATTAAATTAATTACTTATGAATTTATTATCCAATCCTGATTAATTAATTACAAATCACTTGATATAATTTAATTAATCAATTACCTTAATAAATTTAATTATTCTTAATTAATTTTCCTTGTTTACTTTCAATGAGAAATAAATTTCCTAATTCCTTCCATAAAGTAATTACACTTACAAAATTTTATAAATGATTATCATTAAGTAATAAATCAAATTTAAAATTAATCACATTAATTTCTTATTTGAAACATCTTAGTTAATGACCTTTCCTTGTCTATATTCATTAACCAATACCTTAATTACCTCTTTAAGTAATTAACTTTAAATTAATCATTTATAATTATAAATTAATCAATTCTTAACTACGAATTAATTTAACCTAAATTTATTAATTAAACCTCTAATAATTTAATTAATTCAAATCACAAACTAATTTACTTATAAATTTAACCATTTTATCACCTTAAAGATTTGAATGAATTACAAACCATTGATTAACTTTAAGATAAAAACATCATTTTCATTATTGATTTAATTATCATTTTCAATCATATTTTGGAAAGCATTTCAACTTCCAAATTCTATTTCAAAATAAAGATTTGAAGTAACTACTACGGTAACCTTTGCCAAATTAAACCCAGTTTAAAGTTTTAAAAGAACTTACAGGTTTAAAACCTGTCTCTCACTTACCCGAGTCATCTTACCAAATTCCCGAGCCCTGCTTCGATTCTCTTCTTTTCCCCGATACATTACTCGAATTACTTCGAGTCGTTCATTTGTTTTCCCGAGTCGAAACCCGAGCTTCCTTCCTCTTCTCTGTCTTCCCCAATTCCTTCTCAAACCCAGATGCACGAATTTCACACGTGCACGTGCACAGATGAACGCCGCCGCTTTGGCGAACTTCGCCACCACCAGTAAGTCGCCATCGTCACCCCCGTTCGACTCGACCACCTAGATGCTCCGAACGACCTCCAAATAGAATTCGAGCATCTCGAACCAAAACCTGGAACCAAAAACTTCGAACACCCCAAACCTGGAAAGCAAGTCGCCTACCAACCTCGACCATCATGTCGACTGCGACTGCGGCCCTGAACTCGACATTGTCCAGCCTACCACCACCCGAGACCCCACGGCACTCGATCGACCCTCCGCGTCGAACGAAACGAAAACTCCAGCACCTCTAAAACTAGGTTTAAAAATTTTAAACCATAACCGCCGCTTCCATGGTCATTGGTTGACCATCGCAACATTTTTCCCTTGACCACCGATCACCCCCGCACCTCCAGACCACGTCTCGTCTTCCCCGATCAACCCGATCGCCCACGGTGACTAAAAATGCCCAAAATAGTCGAACACGAACTGCACCTCACTCCCTCTACTAAAAATTGCGATTCTTATTTTAAAAATCAAGTTTTAGCATATAGATTCCATTCGTATATCTGAACTTAAAAATGAAGAGATTCGAAAATTTGCTCATCTTAAGTTTATTTTGATAATTTGGGTTTCCAGAGGCAATTTAAAGTTGTTTTAACTTGAATGAAATTTTAAAACTTATTTTATAATGATACAAACAACTTTTGTTTGAATCTTACGTTCAACCAATAATTAGAAAGAGAGTAAGTGATTTTTTTCTTCTTCTTTTTTTCAGTGAGGTTTGAATCTGTAAATTAAAAACAGAGAGAAACATACACAGAGCCATTTGCTCAGATACACACATACATACATTTATTCATACATGCAAACAACATTCACCATTTAACTTCAAAGATCGATCTCAACATCAAGACATAAGAATATAAATTCAGGTCAAGTTTGCTCACCTTGAAAATGGCAGAGAAGAACAGAGCTTTATTTTTTTTTGTTGAACAGGTTGTAAAAATTTGCAAACTGAAGCTTTTCCAGGCTGAAGACATTGCCTTGTTTTGATGTTTGTTTTGAGATGTTTGTTTTGTTTACAGATGACATCATTTCAGATTTATTTTCTTAGCTTATGGACGAATTGGAATGAAGTTGGTTCATATGTATAAAAGGAAGTTTACAGGCTATGATATGGTTTTATTTTGTACAGTATGTTAAAATATTGTTTGTGCAATATGTTATAATGTTGTTTGTACTAAGGCATGGCTGAAATGATCTTGCATTAAATGCTTTGTCTTGCATTTCGGCTGAGATGTATTATATTGTTTTGTACAATATCAAAGATATTTTCTTGGCATAAGGAGGCTTGCATTTGTTGTTTGCTGGTTTCACATTTGGGCATATTTATATTTTATTTGTTTGTACATAATTATTTTGTACATTGCTTAATTACTTAGGGATATATACTTTGTTTCTTGCTTTCATATATACACACTTTGGTTTTTTTCATAACTAAACTTCAGATACATATTTTATTTTCTATTCTTGCCTTTCTAAACTTTTTACAGGCTACATACTTATCACTGTCTTCTTTTTGCAAGTGTATATATATATACTTGCTGCCTTATGCTTTGTAATAGAAATGACATCTTATGCTGGTTGAATTTTTTTTAAGGTATTACTCTCTATCTGACAAAACTATATAATTTATTTTATATATTTTTATTTCTATTTTTAACTTCTATATTTATTTCTCATTAATTTGCAATATAGATAAATTTCTAGATTTAATTTGTTACTGGATTTTATCCAATGTATTTACTTTATCTATCTATCTTATATATCTTCATTAACTAAACCATTTATATAAAGATTTAAATTCAACTCAAATATACATATATATTCACATATATACAATATTTTAAATTTAAATGATTTATACAAAATTTATTTGGATTTGGGGAAACTCGCATCACTCTATCGATTTATTTCACAAACTTTATTCAAAAATACAATTAATTATTAATTTAAATATATAGAAAATTTGGGGTCGTTACTTATAAAAGAGGTAGTACCTTTTTGCTTCACTTGAATTCTTAGTTAGTATTAATTATATTAATCTTTTGATATTAATACTTTTAATGTGATCCCCTATAGTGCATATGCTCATTCTTGCATTCATTTCACCCTTACTAATATCCGACCTTTAAACTAAAAAATAATGTACTTGTTTTGATATTATAGTTTTTTATGGACTTGAAAAAAAGTTTTATTAATGTTTTTAACTTCTTCAACTTGTTTAATTATTTTTTGTACATGTATGTTTAAATACTTATTTAATTTTAAGTAGAACACTTATTTTGATAACAAGAATGATATTTAATTTTAAGTAGAACACTTATTTTGATGTCTCAGAGGATAGAACTCAAAGCCTTTGAAACCACTTTCTAGGGATCTTACTATTTGAGCTAGTGGTTCTTGGCATGATGGTCCTTAGACATGTATCATTTTGTTTGTTCTTAGGCCTAGAAGAAGAATTTGAAAACAGAGGCAAGAAACATTCTTTTTTTCTAATGTCTTAACCCACGACATAGAGATTATGGCAGCATTATCCACTGCATTGAAGTACTACTTCCATTTTAGGCTCAATTATGATCCTACTTAGAAATAAATCAAGATATGAATAGCTAGCTAGCATGACTAGCTAGCGTCACATAAATTATTCTTCCTTTTCTTTCATACAAATTCAAGATAATAAAATTCTCAATTTGATCCTTGTATTTTTAAGTTGATTTTTTGCAATTCAAATGCTCTAGGTGAAAGGGAATAGAGAGTAATGACTTTAATATACTTTCAACATAATCTACCTGGTTATGATCCTAACACTCAACATTGTTTATATGAACATGTAATTGTTCTAATTTATTCACCTCACCCCCTCATTTTTTTCATCTATTTATAGCTTTTCCTAAGGTAAAAAAATTGGTATCTACTCATTTTGATCTTGAGACCTGTTATTACCATTGTATTTTATTTTATATAGGATGTCGATTATCAGTTATATATACAATGGTAATTAAAAAGCTCCTAAGATCAAAATGAGAACTGGTTATCTTTTTTTGTTTCTTAGGAAAAGCTATAGACAGAAAAAAGAGGGGTGAGGTGAATAAGTTAGAATGCTTACATGTCCATATAGACAATGTCTTGAGTGTTAGGATCATAACCAGGTAGGTTACGCTAAGGCGTATGAAAGGCATTATTTTGTTTTCCCCTTCACCAAGAACATTTGAATCAGAGAAAATCAACTATGAAAAAATAAGGATCAAATTAAGGATTTTATTGGCTTAAAATTTTTTAAAGAAAAGAAAGAATGGTTCATGTGATGCTTGCTAGTCATGCTAGCTAGCTATGCATACCTTGATTTGTTAAATTGAGCCTCACATTGATGCAGTACTATAATGTAGTGGAAAATACAGGTATAAACTCTATGCCAGGGGTGATAGTATTAGAATCAAATGAATGCTTCTTGCCTTTGTTTTCAAATTCTTCTTCTATGGCCTGAGGACAAACAAGAAGATACATGTCCTAGGAACACTATTTATACTTTGAAGTTCATTGAATAATATATTTCAACACCAACAAATGTAAGTAATTCAAACATCAGGGGGCATAAGGCCAATGTTTATACTAGGCGAAGTTAATTTTTTCATTATCATTTTACTTATTCGTGCATACATCTATTGTCATGATTGGTCATTGTAATATCTCTTTATAATATTAATACCTGTACTTGTATTTTGCAAGCACTTTAAGGGAGGTGAGATTAGAAATAGGGTTGAAAGCATCTCTATTGATGTAATACTTTTTATGGAAAAGTTTGATCTTAATCAGCTTTGAATCCAAGTAGTAACCATTCAACTAATTTGGTTTGTATTCACATTAGGAAACTCTCCCTGCTATGTTATGGCTACAATCTGAACTATAAACTTATTACATGTAACGATACGATCTTTCGACGCTCGAAATTCGACATTAATACGTCCACTGTATCAAATGCCGCACAATCGAATGCCGGAAAACCGAACCATTAGGGTTAAAAAGAAGAGGTAGAAGAAGACAGAAGAAAAGAAAGAACAGAAAATAGAAACAGAAACAATATCAGAATCTCACATTCGCCGCGGAACAATATATAATAGATAATCACTAGTCTTTTAAACAAAGAACTATATCAGTTTATACAATACAACATCAGAGTTTACAACAACAACAACAATACTGGACAGTTATATAAACCTGTCCACATACAGAATACACATCGGAATAAATAAACAAGTACGGGAGTACATCTCGCCATCCAGCTCGTCTCCAAAGCTCCAGAATATCCTGATAACATAACTCTAGGCTGCCCGTGTGGAAAATTATGGGCACCCAGAGTTTAGAAAGGGAACAATAAACTCCGAGTCAGTCATGGTGACTGGTGTGAGATCGCAAAAACAGTTATTTTCACAAAGAAAATAAAAACAGATTCACAATGCTTTTGGAAAATGAAACTACCATAAGACCTCCCACCACACACAATGCAAACGCAGAATTGAAGGAGATTTCTTCTTATGATAGTCAAAGATGCTTACTACGAAAAATCAGTTGATATTATTATTAATGTCTAGCGTGGAAAACATTTCGAAAGTATAATATTAATCTTAGCCAGCATAGACATTCCGAACTATGCCTACTATAGCTACCATCTAAACAGTGGTGACCACCATAAGTAAATGGCAGGTTCTACAACTAAAACCATACAGGGCGCGTATTGTTTCTTTGGATTTCCAACAAATGGTCAGGCAAAGGAACTTCCTTACACCGAAATGGAAACGCCTCTAGAAAGACGCCCCGAGAACCTAACCGGATCTCTGCAAACACAAGGCCGACGCTACCTCACGCTGTACAGTTGTAACTAGGTAACTAACACACTGACTCTACCTCATGCTGTACAGCTGTAACTAGGTAGCTAACACACAAGCTATGCCATCCCCCGGTCGTTACCGACCTTTATCCGAGGATCCTCAACCACAAAGCAACAACCACAAAGTATAATAAATTTTCAGCATCAACATAGGTAAAATATCTGGGCTCCATACCATGATATCACCTCTTATCCAGAAGGAAATTGACATACCCTAGGGGCGCGACCCCTAAAAACCTTGCCGCAACATTCCTATTTTGACCATTACCGGGTTGTGAGGCTCGACGAAGTCTCGTCCACAAAGCTACGCTTTTTCACAAAGCCATGCTTTGATCACAAATGATCAACAAATGATCATCAACACACAGCAACACTCAGCATGCCACACTACCAAACTGGGAGTATATCACTGATAACCTTCAACTACATAACCTCTGAGCTCGTACGTCTCAGAGAAGGGTGTTAAGCTAAGAGAATAAATTCTCCGCCACCAACAGAAATGTATTTGAAAGAAATCAGCCTTATATCTCAAAGTGTAATGTCAGACATACAACCATACAAGTCTGTTTCGGGTACGAACAGAACCGAAGGCACTTCCAAAGAAGCCCTTGCAATCTGGGTATTCACAATCCCGATCGGACTTCCCATCACAAGAAGAGTGATATAAATCTTTATACCGAAGCAACTCGGTGCAGAGACATTCGACAGGTTGTCCTTTCATTTTCGAAAATACCCGGTCTTCAACATCGGTCTTCAATTGCAATCCACAACGTCGTATCATTATTCGGAATGGGTATATGACACAAAGTCCTCTCCCGACTTAACCGAATAATGAGCGCTTGTTTTAAAACAAATTCAAGTGCCATTTCAAAGGCAAACATTGATAGTCGGTTATTTAACTATCAAACAACATTCACAACAATCAATCAATTTAAATAATTTTCCCAAATTATTAAATTTCAAAATATCTTCACAAGATATATATTTTCCACACTTCATCACTTTGAAAACCAATTTCAAATCACTTTTCACACTTCATCTCTTTGATAACCAATTTCAAATCACTTTTCACACTTCATCACTTTGAAAACAAATTTCAAATCACTTTTCACACTTCATCACTTTGAAAACAAATTTTCAATCATGTTTTCACTCGCGGAATAAAATTCCCGATATCATTTATTTCCATTATGAAATTAAATTTCCAAATATCCACTTATATACGATTTTTCAAATATTCACTTTCAACACCAAATCAATTACAAATTGATTTCTAAATTTATTTCCAAATACCAAGTCAATTTATCAAATTGATTTCCAAATTGATTTCAACACAAAAATCTATTTTCATACAAATTCATATCGATTTCCCAAAGATTTATTTTCAAATACCAAATCAATTTTCAAATTGATAGCAACAAATTTATCACCTTTTAAATAAATTCCTTTATTCTTTCCAAATTATTTAAGATTCCATATTCAATAAATTCTTCAACTTTTAAACAATATTATTCAAAACCCATTTATTAATATTTTTCTTTTCCACATTTTAGAATTAATTCGATAAGATTTCAAAAATCAACTTTATGCTTTTAAATTCTATCTTTTAAATTCACCCAATTCTTTCAAAAAGAATTTACTTAAAATTTCCAACTTAAATTTTCAAAAATCCAATTTCATTTATTTTTGGTATCCAACGATACCAAAAACACATTCGGCTAAATTATAGCCTTCAACAAATTTAATCATTGATATAATCATCCACAGATTATAAATAAATTATCACACAGCATATGAAACAAATTCATAAAATTTGAGGAATCTAGTTGGATCCCTCCAACCTGTTTCCCTACATCCACAGATGTTAGCACAATACTAATTCCACTTCGAGGTGGAATATCGTGGTATATGGGATTTATAAAATACTATCCGCTATTATGCGGCGCAATAGGGTCTCTTCCGCTATATAACGCGGGAAATCAACAACTCTAATATATACATATTCCAATATATATATATATATATATTGCTATATACTACTATATACCATCATAATCAAGCAATCAATCAATAACTGCAATTCAAATTTTTATTTGCGTGAGAAGATCTCACCTTTGCTTTTATTTTACAATCCATTTCCATTCCGACTTATCTTCTTTGCAATTTTGACCTTGTATAACAATTTATACAATTTATTAATATTCGAATTAAATCGAACAATAAATTTCCCATTTGATAATTTTAAACTAACCAGTGATTTTAAAACGTATATATCTATTTTCTTTTGAAGCTATATACTTATAAAAATAAACTATATAGGTTTTATTTAAAATTTCTATTTTCCTATATTTTTCTCTTTCAAACTGCACATAATATAATTCATCCAGATTTTAAAATTTTACAGTACTTAAAGATATGTATATATATCCATAATATATATATATATATATATTCTTTTGATTTCACCACTGATTTTATTTTGAACTAATATTTTTAATTTTAAACCAATTTTATTTCCTGGATTACTGTAAAAACTGCATATATATATATATATTTCCCACTGTATCTGTACATATTCAAATATATATACATATATTATCAAATTTAAATTGAAATAAAACTAGTAACTTACTGCCTATTTGAAATCGCAATGCTCGAAACCCTCGTAGTCGCGAGCAATCCCAAAGTCGATCCCCCAAATCTCCTCGAACAGTTGCGACATCGAATACCAGGCCGCCCTAGCACCATCGCGCTCCGCCGATTGACCGGAACTGACCTCAACATGTGATGCGGCCCTTCCAGTTGCCTAATCGCCTCCTAGCGCCCCTCTGCTCATCGCCTGGACTGGTTCGAATACGCGAAGCGTGCTCCCCTTTCCCTCTTTAAAATCTGGTCGCAAGTTCCCAAGCCTCAATTGAGTCGATTTGGAAGCGGAGAAGAGGAAGCTCGAGTTTTGATTCGCGAAAACGAATCGGGATGGTGACATGAATTCGAATTGAATTCGAGCTGGGAATTTCTATACGTTCGAACGAAAAATCGATACTGAATTTTGAACGATAGGATTTATTAGAGGATCGACTTCTGTTTTCTTTTCCTTTTTTCTCGCGATTGAAAATAATATAGGAGGGGATCGAAAAATGTAAAGATGAAAGCTCGGCCATTTTTCTTTTGAACGAGATTCTTCTTTTGTTTTCGTTTGAACGAGATCATTTATTTTGATTTCTGTATAAAGACTTGAGGGAGACAAGAGTACATGATTAAGCAGAGAGTAGGTCGGCTTGCTTAGGAGTAGAATGGCTGAGTTGAAAGGAATCTCAGCTATTGACTTTAGATATTTAAATATATTTTAATTTAAATTCAAATTCGAATCAACTCGAAAATGAAGTCAAAATTTCGACTTCCTATCAAGGCATGCAGCCAGGCGTTTGTAATGTTATACGCCTATTCCGAATGCAATGGAAAAGGTTTCGAGTCCAAATTTGATCGTATGGAGAAGATAGCTTTTTGGACCAATTATTAAATTGAATTCGATATAAATTTCAACGCGTTTGCTTATTGTACGGCCAAACGATCACTCCAAATATTACGAAAATTGAAATCCGATAATAATACAATATTACGGATCCAATGGAACTGGTTTCGTCGAATTCCGAGACTGTGCCTCGGAAAGCTATTTTTCAAATATCGATTTAAACGATAAAATTTCAAAACTGAACAAAACAGTTTCAAATTCAATTTCAAAGGTTCTATTATCTCCAGTATTATCAATATAGATTTTTTAAGACTTGAAGATATTTTTAATCAGCTTAAAACTGAAGATTCAATAATTTACCCAACTTTCAGTAAATTAAATTCAATGATTAAATTGCCAAATTCACTTTGATATCTCGAATTTCAAATTAAACTAACTTCCAAATATTTAAAATCAATTAAATATCCTGATAGCCAATATAAAAAATTCAGGGTCGTTACAATCTTCCCCCCTTAAAAGAATTTCGTCCCGAAATTACAAGTTAAGAAGAATGATCCAATACCCGTTTATCATTTCCCCAAAACCAAACAGTTTTATCAACTCGCCAAAATAATCTTTCATTAAAGATCTATTATCATTTCAACTAATTTTCCAAACACTTTCATAGTTTCCAAAAACTTTATTTACTTCACAATTCAAATTTAAATTTAAATTCAAATTGTAAATTATCTTGAATTTCTCAAAAAATTTCTAACTCTCTAAATTTTCGAAAAATTTCGCTAGCGTCTCCTTTGCACGGCTAACTCGGTACTACTACAAAATATCCCTACAGACTCTCAAATTCCAATAGAAAACAAAATGCCAAGTTGCAAAATCAGAATCACATCAAATTTCATACTGAAATTTTAAATACATACCTTATTGTCGAGCAATTTCAAATTTACCTTCGAAATCAAAATCCAATTCCATTTTCCTTAGCCTTTACAATCCCTGTATACTTTACTTAACAACAATGTCCAAATTTCTTATTGGATTCCCAATACCCATTTTACTTAAGAATTTCATTCTTTATTTCTTAAGTTCAATACAAGTATTTACATACTTCTTATATTTATTTTCCCTTTACTAACAAAGTTATATATTCATTTCCATTCAACTTTGCATTTTCAATTCCATTTGAATTCAATTCACTTTATCTCAAATTCAATTTGAAATCACTTGTCGTTAAGTGAAAATTTTCAAAAATTACAAATTTTTTCTAACTCCCAAAATTTTCAGAAAATTTTGGCGGAGTCTCCTTTGTACGGAGGAGCTTTTGCAAAATCACAATAGATATAAATATATATACATCGACCCACACGGTCGAAAAAGCAAAAATAGTTCATATTTCCTATTTTGTATTGCGTAGGCGTGCCTTTTTAGCATTTTTAAGCAAAGTAGTTATTTATTAGCTTATTAACGCAACCAAATCCAGCCAAACGGCTTCCAAAAACCTGTACTTACTCAAATTAAACACGTAAGTGACATATAAAGAAAATCTATTAATATTTCATTTATTTTCAATAGCAAACACATAGATTTCATAAGCAATACATTCAAAATAATTTCCATAAGCAATTTATATGGTTTCGATACAATTTTAATCGCTTACGACCAATTCACATACCATTTTTATTCAATTCAATGGTTTACAATGCAATTCTCTATATTCAATTCATTTTTAAATGAATATAACTCATATCCATTTCAATTGATTCCAAAATCAATTTCATTTGCTTTTATTAACTCATAGATTTTAATACAATCTCGTTTGCGTCACACGACAATCGTTTCTATGCAAATTCAACGATATTCACTTAATATAATATCCATTCTAGTTTATAAGTAGTTTAAATTGATACCATCTCAATTTATTTTAATTCCATTTCATTTCCAATTTAAATCTTTGATTTGATTTTTTTTCATTTATCAAATCCATTCCAATTCATCTCGGATTTATTTTATCAGTAACAAGGAAATTTCAATTCATTTTTTTCCTACTTACTTGAATTTATATGCAAATTCAAACCATTTTTATTCAGCTCACAATTCAATTTTTTATTTAACCAATTCAACTTCCAATTCATTTATTTCATGAATTTATACATTATCAAATTAGTTTACTTGAACTCAATCCATTTTATTTTATTTTCCAAGTTTGGACTTTTATTCAACTTGATCCAAATCAAATCTCATTTCATTATTCAATTTCCAATTCATTTATTCACAAATGTAACCTCGTTTGTTCATTCACAAATTTATTCCTTAAATGAATTTATTCTCAAATACTTTCCTGGAATTCTATTTCCAATTATAAATCACATTTACAATTTACATTTACAAATCCCATTCATATATGAATTTATTTCCTTATACTTTCAATTCATATTTATAAATTTCATTTGTTAAAGGAATTTATCTCCAAATCTTTGGTTTTACCATTATTTCTTATTCAATTCCATATAACAGTGATAATAATTCAATATTATCTCTTCCTAACAACCAAGCATCCATATAGTATGGTAATTCATAAAAAAAATCATTTCTTTTCTATACAAAAATAGTTTTGGGCAAAATTATTTCATTTACCCTATTTAAAACAATACTGTGTCAGATTATCTTGTTTAAGAGTTTAGAAACCCCTATCGATTACAGTTGGCCAGACTGCACCGACCAGAATCTATAAACAATCAACCGATAAGTCAACACAATATAAAACAAATTTTTGTATTCACTAATAAATACGCGCTCATATCTATTATTACACTCACACTCATTCTAGAGTACTGCTGACTCTATCTCTAATGAGTAACACCCAACAAAGCCAGGGTTGTCGCTTAACCAACAGCTCTGATACCACATGTAACGATACGATCTTTCGACGCTCGAAAGTCGACATTAATACGTCCACTGTATAAAATGCCGCGCAATCGAATGCCGGAAAACCGAACCATTAGGGTTAAAAAGAAGAGGTAGAAGAAGACAGAAGAAAAGAAAGAACAGAAAACAGAAACAGAAACAATATCAGAATCTCACATTCGCAGCGGAACATTATATAATAGATAATCACTAGTCTTTTAAACAAAGAACTATATCAGTTTATACAATACAACATCAGAGTTTACAACAACAACAACAATACTGGACAGTTATATAAACCTGTCCACATACAGAATACACAGCGGAATAAATAAACAAGTACGGGAGTACATCTCGCCATCCAGCTCGTCTCCAAAGCTCCAGAATATCCTGATAACATAACTCTAGGCTGCCCGTGTGGAAAATTATGGGCACCCAGAGTTTAGAAAGGGAACAATAAACTCCGAGTCAGTCATGGTGACTGGTGTGAGATCGCAAAAATAGTTATTTTCACAAAGAAAATAAAAACAAATTCGCAATGCTTTTGGAAAATGAAACTACCATAAGACCTTCCGCCACACACACAATGCAAACGCAGAATTGGAGGAGATTTCTTCTTATGATAGTCAAAGATGCTTTCTACGAAAAATCAGTTAATATTATTATTAATGTCTAGTGTGGAAAACATTTCGAAAGTATAATATTAATCTTAGCCAGCATAGACATTCCGAACTATGCCTACTATAGCTACCATCTAAACAGTGGTGACCACCATAAGTAAATGGCAGGTTCTACAACTAAAACCGTACAGGGCGCGTATTGTTTCTTTGGATTTCCAACAAATGGTCAGGCAAAGGAACTTCCTTACACCGAAATGGAAACGCCTCTGGAAAGACGCCCCGAGAACCTAACCGGATCTCTGCAAACACAAGGCCGACGCTACCTCACGCTGTACAGCTGTAACTAGGTAACTAACACACTGACTCTACCTCATGCTGTACAACTGTAACTAGGTAGCTAACGCACAAGCTATGCCATCCCCAGGTCGTTACCGACCTTTATCCGAGGATCCTCAACCACAAAGCAACAACCACAAAGTATAATAAATTTTCAGCATCAACATAGGTAAAATATCTGGGCTCCATACCATGATATCACCTCTTATCCAGAAGGAAATTGACAAACCCTAGGGGCGCGACCCCTAAAAACCTTGCCGCAACATTCATGTTTTGACCATTACCGGGTTGCGAGGCTCGACAAAGTCTCGTCCACAAAGCTACGCTTTTTCACAAAGCCGTGCTTTGATCACAAATGATCAACAAATGATCATCAACACACAGCAACACTCAGCATGCCACACTACCAAATTGGGAGTATATCACTGAAAACCTTCAACTACATAACCTTTGAGCTCGTACGTCTTAGAGAAGGGTGTTAAGCTAAGAGAATAAATTCTCCGCCACCAACAGAAATGTATTTGAAAGAAATCAGCTTTATATCTCAAAGTGTAATGTCAGACATACAACAATACAAGTCTGTTTCGGGTACGAACAAAACCGAAGGCACTTTCAAAGAAGCCCTTGCAATCCGGGTATTCACAATCCCGATCAGACTTCCCATCACAAGAAGAGTGATATAAATCTCTATATCGGAGCAACTCGGTGCATAGACATTCGACAGGTTGTCCTTTCATTTTCGAAAATACCCGGTCTTCAACACCGGTCTTCAATTGCAATCCACAACGTCGTATCATTATTCAAAATGGGTATATGACACAAAGTCCTCTCCCGACTTAACCGAATAATGAGCGCTTGTTTTAAAACAAATTCAAGTGCCATTTCAAAGGCAAACATTGATAGTCGGTTATTTAACTATAAAATCACATTCACAACAATCAATCAATTTAAATAATTTTCCCAAATTATTAAATTTCAAAATATCTTCACAAGATATATATTTTCCACACTTCATCACTTTGAAAACCAATTTCAAATCATTTTTCACACTTCATCTCTTTGATAACCAATTTCAAATCACTTTTCACACTTCATCACTTTGAAAACAAATTTCAAATCACTTTTCACACTTCTTCATTTTGAAAACAAATTTCAAATCATGTTTTCACTCGCGGAATAAAATTACCGATATCATTTATTTCCATTGTGAAATTAAATTTCCAAATATCCACTTATATACGATTTTTCAAATATTCACTTTCAACACCAAATCAATTACAAATTGATTTCTAAATTTATTTCCAAATACAAAGTCATTTTATCAAATTGATTTCCAAATTGATTTCAACACAAAAATCTATTTTCATACAAATTCATATCGATTTCCCAAAGATTTATTTTCAAATACCAAATCAATTTTCAAATTGATTGCAACAAATTTATCACCTTTTAAATAAATTCCTTTATTCTTTCCAAATTATTTAAGATTCCATATTCAATAAATTCTTCAACTTTTAAACAATATTATTCAAAACCCATTTATTAATATTTTTCTTTTCCACATTTTAGAATTAATTCGATAAGATTTCAAAAATCAAATTTATGCTTTTAAATTCTATCTTTTAAATTCACCCAATTCTTTCAAAAAGAATTTACTTAAAATTTCCAACTTAAATTTTCAAAAATCCAATTTCATTTATTTCTAGTATCCAACGATACCAAAAACACATTCGGCTAAATTATAGCCTTCAACAAATTTAATCATTGATATAATCATCCACAGATTATAAATAAATTATCACACAGCATATGAAACAAATTCATAAAATTTGAGGAATCCAGTTGGATCCCCCCAACCTGTTTCCCTACATCCACAGATGTTAGCACAATACCAATTCCACTTCGAGGTGGAATATCGCGGTATATGGGATTTATAAAATACTATCTGCTATTATGCGGCGCAATAGGGTCTCATCCGCTATATAACATGGGAAATCAACAACTCCAATATATACATATTCCAATATATATATATATATATATATTGCTATATACTACTATATATTATCACGATCAAGCAATCAATCAATAACTGCAATTCAAATTTTTATTTGCGTGAGAAGATCTCACCTTTGCTTTTATTTTACAATCCATTGCCATTCCGACTTATTTTCTTTGCAATTTTGACCTTGTATAACAATTTATACAATTTATTAATATTCGAATTAAATCGAACAATAAATTTCCCATTTGATAATTTTAAACTAACCAGTGATTTTAAAACGTATATATCTATTTTCTTTTGAAGCTATATACTTATAAAAATAAACTATATAGGTTTTATTTAAAATTTCTATTTTCCTATATTTTTCTCTTTCAAACTGCACATAATATAATTCATCCAGATTTTAAAATTTTACAGTACTTAAAGATATGTATATATATCCATAATATATATATATATTTTCTTTTGATTTCACTACCGATTTTATTTTGAACTAATATTTTTAATTTTAAACCAATTTTATTTCATGTTTTACTGTAAAAACTGCATATATATATTTCCCACTGTATCTGTACATATTCAAATATATATACATATATTATCAAATTTAAATTGAAATAAAATTGGTAACTTACTACCTATTTGAAATCGCAATGCTCGAAACCCTCGCAGTCGCGAGCAATCCCAAAGTCGATCCCCCAAATCTCCTCGAACAGTTGCGACATCAAATACCAGGCCGCCCTAGCACCATCGCGCTTCGCCGATTGACCGGAACTTACCTCAACATGTGACGCAGCCCTTCCAGTTGCCTAAGCGCCTCCCAGCGCCCCTCTGCTCATCGCCTGGACTGGTTCGAATACGCGAAGCGCGCTCCCCTCTCCCTTTTAAAATCCGGTCGCGAGTTCCCAAGCCTCAATTGAGTCGATTTGAAATCGGAGAAGAGGAAGCTCGAGTTTTGATTTGCTAAAACGAATCTGGATGGTGACATGAATTCGAATTGAATTCGAGCTGGGAATTTCTATACGTTCGAACGAAAAATCGATACTGAATTTTGAACGATAGGATTTATTAGAGGATCGACTTCTGTTATCTTTTCCTTTTTTCTCGCGATTAAAAATAATAGAGGAGGGGATCGAAAAATGTAAAGATGAAAGCTCGGCCATTTTTCTTTTGAACGAGATTCTTCTTTTGTTTTCGTTTGAACGGGATCATTTATTTTGATTTCTGTATAAAGACTTGAGGGAGACAAGAGTACGTGATTAAGCAGAGAGTAGGTCGGCTTGCTCAGGAGTAGAATGGCTGAGTTGAAAGGAATCTCAGCTATTGACTTTAGATATTTAAATATATTTTAATTTAAATTCAAATTTGAATCAACTCGAAAACGAAGTCAAAATTTCGACTTCCTATCAAGGTGTGCCGCCAGGCGTTTGTAATGTTATACGCCTATTCTGAATGCAATGGAAAAGGTTTCGAGTCCAAATTTGATCGTATGGAGAAGATAGCTTTTTGGACCAATTATTAAATTGAATTCGATATAAATTTCAACGCGTTTGCTTATCGTACGGCCAAACGAGCACTCCAAATATTACGAAAATTGAAATCCGATAATAATACAATATTACGGATCCAATGGAACTGGTTTCGTCGAATTCCGAGACTGTGCCTCGGAAAGCTATTTTTCAAATATCGATTTAAACGATAAAATTTCAAAACTGAACAAAACAGTTTCAAATTCAATTTCAAAGGTTCTATTATCTCCAGTATTATCAATATAGATTTTTCAAGATTTGAAGATATTTTTAATCAGCTTAAAACTGAAGATTCAATAATTTACCCAACTTTCAGTAAATTAAATTCAATGATTAAATTGCCAAATTCACTTTGATTTCTCGAATTTCAAATTAAACTAACTTCCAGATATTTAAAATCAATTAAATATCCTGATTTCCAATATCAAAAATTCAGGGTCGTTACATTACATGTTTCATTGTTATTGAGAACTATAAATGTTACATTATGTTATGACTAATAATAGTTCTCAAAATATGAAACAGAATGTTGTAAACAATATACAACTACAAATAGAATGTAAATAAAAGATGTAATGAAAATTCAATTTTATTTAACATTCAGAAAATAGTTCCCGAAATATGAAAACATTCCAGCAGGGAATGTCATACATTATATGACACTATACAAATTCAATGCCCATCATTTTAGGACCACCATAAGTGGAAACTTTTAGAATAAGCATGTATAATAGTTACAAGTAATAACCTACTACATCTTTTGTAGCTTTGAACTGTCTAGAACGTTGTTGACTCATTTTGGCCATTGGAGGAGCACCATCTAAAAATATTATGATTGATAAGTGACATACCATCAAAAAATACCTAGGCTATTGTTTGCTAGGAATAAAATCAATTGAAAAGATCGTATATACACCACCAATCGCCTTATACGGAATCTTTCAAGGTCGTAGCATGTTGAATAACCTATCAATGTACTGGAACATGCACTTGAAGACATTGTCATAAGTCGTTAGAGTCGTCTGAGGATGTTTGAAAACCATTCGATAAAGTGCATATTATTTTAAAGGTCTACCGAGGTATAGTACTCCATATTCTTTTATAGATATTCATAATCCTCAACAAATTTTTAGCTATGCCTCTATATCCGTAATGCTCTCTGCCTACTTCAATATGTGTTTATATGAACATATATAAATTTTCATATTCTCATACACATACGAAAAACATGTCAATCTATACTTAAATAAACATTTACTAGTAGAAGCATAGCTTATTCAAACTTGAAAGCATGAAAGAAAGTCTTCACAAAAAAAAGATAATGGTATTTAAAACACCAAAATTTAGTGGTTGTTTGATGATGAAAGCTAGATTGACTTTAGTGTTGGTTGTGGATGTTTTTTTAATTAAAATATTGCAAAAGTGTGAAGTAGATGATGGTAATTTGTGTTTTCATAAAAAAGAGTTAAAAAGTTTAGTTGAATTTGTTATAAACATTATTCATGTTGACATTTTTTTAGGAAAATTCTACATATACACCATAAACTACTTTGTCTACACAAAAATGTGCCAAACTCGTATACTAGTTTTTAGTTAATCTATTCCAACGAATTTACCAAACTAACCAAAACAATAAAATAACTAAAATAAACCTAGCATGTATCTCATTTCAGTCTCATTCTTTCTTTTCGCTTGAACAGACCCACGCATTGAATCCAAGGACAAAGCAATCAAAATCCTAGTCATATATTGAAATTAGAAACAATCACCTTACTCGGTCTTCCGGATGTAAGCAATGATGGATTATACCATTCATGTAAATATAAAAACTGTTATATGTTGATACACGAAGATTTTGATCAATGACAATGTACTTCAACAAAAAGGAAGAGATATATGCAAAATCAGAGAAAGATCGATGAAGACCAAAGTGTAAACATGAGTATGATTTTTATAGGTCTAAAGTCTAGATTATTTGTTAAAATCTATCCTCAAGAGATTTGCACGAACATTAAAACACATCCGTAAAACTTCATTTTTATGCACACATTCACTGTGCAGATTTTTATAGTTCAGTCGACTGAACAGGCATGGCCAGTCGACTGAAACTGGCACAGAATTACAAATATGCACAGTTTCATTCGACTGAATTTCCTGCCCAGTCGACTGAATTCATTCCTGAAAATTTCTCTGTATATTTTCAGTCGACTGAATTTCCTGCTCAGTCGACTGAATCTGTAACTGCGAATTTTCTCTGAATAGACACCTTCCTCTTCCCAAGAGTTGCAACCATTCTCCAATGGAAATGGAAGCATCTCTTGCATGCACCTCTAGCAAACAAATGCACCTCTTCTACAAGTATAAGTACATGGTTTTAACAATTGCAAATTACCAATTCTACCTGCTTTAATCTCTCTACTTACTTGAACATACTTTCAGATTCTTTTAAGTTTTCAAAAGCAAACCCATTGCTTGAATCTCTGTTTTAACTATAACATCTCTTGATTCATAGCAATTCACATTTCCTAAATCTACACAAACACTTTGTATACTCTCGAGGATAAGATTATAGGAAAGTTGTACTAAATTGACTCATTAGTGTTATCAAGAACACAACAAGTCGGAAATACTTTTTGTATCCAAGTTGAAGTCCTCTTCGGTAGTTGAGGCAAGAAATCCCGTTCGGTTGTTCAGGTAAGTTGTAAACCTATTCCTCCGGGTTAAGTGAGGGTTGTTGGTTAGTTGAATTCCTAAGAGGAGCTTAGGGACTGGACGTAGGACAAGAGGTCTGAACCAGTATAAAGTCTTGGTGTCTACTTTACTTACTGCTTACTAATATCTACCTAGACCATTTCACTATTCCATATTATACGATCCTACTGCATAGACTCTTTCAATTGGTATCAGAGCAAGGCCGTCCTATAACCATAACACCGTTATTTGACATATTGATAATATGGAAAACAACACAAGCACAACATCTACCTATAACTCTACATTTGCGGAAGGACAATCTACTCAAAGACCCCCTCTATTCAATGGACTAAACTATAATTATTGGGCTACAAGGATGAGGATTTATATGCAAGCAACAAGTTTTGAAGCCTGGAATGCAACACAAGCAGAACTTATTGTACCCACAACGGAATATTCTACATGGACACATACTCAGAAGAATGAAGCTAGTGCAAATGCCAAAGCTATGAATATGTTATTTTGCGCTTTGGATAGAAATGAGTTCAATCGTGTTAGCATTTGTACTACTGCACATCAGATATGGAGTACACTTAGAACCATACATGAAGGCACAAACAAGGTCAAACAAACAAAGATTTCCATGCTAAAGAACCAGTTCCAAAACTTTAGAATGCGACAGAATGAATCCATTAATGACATGTACTCGAGATTTCAAGACATTCATCATGCCTTAATAGGATTAGGAGAAAAATACACGGATTTTGATATTGTATCTAAAGTTCTAAATTCACTCACCGATGAATGGAAGAGAAAAGTCTTAGCAATCGAAGAAGCAAACGATCTATCTACAATGAAACCAGAAGAATTAATTGGAAACCTTATGTCTTATGAAGTTAACATGCAAGCTAAGAAAGATCAAACACGGGAAAGAAAAAATGTGGCTTTTCACACAGAAAAGGAAGAATCAGAGTCTGAAAATGAGGATCTAGAATTTATTGCCAAAAATTTCAAGAAATTCTTAAAATATAGAAAAGGAAATGAAAACGGTTTCAAAAAGAATTTCTTGAACAAACCTTCATCCTCAAATATGGAATGTTTTAATTGTCACAAGAAAGGTCATATGAT
This sequence comes from Allium fistulosum, assembly GCA_030737815.1. Classification (NCBI taxonomy): domain Eukaryota; kingdom Viridiplantae; phylum Streptophyta; class Magnoliopsida; order Asparagales; family Amaryllidaceae; genus Allium; species Allium fistulosum. The sequence continues at coordinate 1,536,486,201 of CM060902.1, forward strand.
AAAAGACTGTCCGGAGCTAAAGAAGGAGAATCAGAAAAACTTCAACAACAAGAATAAGAAAGACAAATGTAAAAAGAAGGCATTCTCTGTAACATGGGACGATTCAGATTCATCTTCATCTGAAAGTGATAATAATAGCGACAATGAACAAGCGAATGTATGCTTTAGGGCTCAAGAATCTGAGGTTAGTAATTTAACTTTCGACGATTTAATTGATGTAAACACAGAACTTTTGAGCACAATAAAAACTCTTAAAAAGAAACTCAAGGAAACTCGTGAAAATCAAAACAAAGCTGAATTTGAAAGAGATATGTTAAAAGATGAAAAGAAAATTCTAGAAGAAGAACTTGAAAAAGTTCAAGAGTCTCTTTCAAATTCGGAAACTCAAATATCACTTTTAAGTCAAGAAATTGAAACTCAAAAGACAAAGAATGATATAATTGTCTCTGAAAATCATGAGTTAAAAACTAAGATTAGACAAGTTGAGTTAGAAAATAATAGTCTTCAAGTTAGATTAGATAACATCACTAAAAATATCTCTAATTTTAACAAAGGAAGAGAAAATTTATCTAAGATTTTAGAAAATTCTCAATCCTTCTCAAATAAACATAGATTAGGATATATATAAAAGAGTCAAAAATTCCTAAAAAGAAAAATACAAATTTTAAGAGGAATATTGATTCAAAACAACAAATGTTATTAAGAGAACCTATTAGAACAAAAGAAGAAACTAAGATAGTTAAAATTTGGGTTCCAAAGACTAACAATATTTTAATTAGGAATAAATATATTAAAGCATTTATGGATAGTGTTCATAATAATAAAAATTATATTTATAAAAAGGATACTGAACCAAATTGGGTTTGGTTTCCTAAGTTCTAACTTTTAGGACCCTATTGAATGGTGGGTACCAATATTGTATTTATTTTTTGTAGGTCCCACTCAAGAAAAGAAAATGGATTTTGGATAGTGGTTGCTTTGTTTGACAATTATATACTTCTACAAATTATTACTTCCTTTTTGTCGATGACAAAGGGGGAGAAATCTATGTAGCTAACTTTGTTTTGTAGGAAAGATAAGTGCATACATTCAGGGGGAGAAGATTAGTAAATACATCTCTATAACACATTAGTGTTGTCATCAATCAAAAAGGGGGAGAATGTTGATACACGAAGATTTTGATCAATGACAATGTACTTCAACAAAAAGGAAGAGATATATGCAAAATCAGAGGAAGATCGATGAAGACCAAAGTGTAAACATGAGTATGATTTTTATAGGTCTAAAGTCTAGATTATTTGTTAAAATCTATCCTCAAGAGATTTGCACGAACATTAAAACACATCCGTAAAACTTCATTTTTATGCACACATTCACTGTGCAGATTTTTATAGTTCAGTCGACTGAACAGGCATGGCCAGTCGACTGAAACTGGCACAGAATTACAAATATGCACAGTTTCAGTCGACTGAATTTCCTGCCCAGTCGACTGAATTCATTCTTGAAAATTTCTCTGTATATTTTCAGTCGACTGAATTTCCTGCTCAGTCGACTGAATCTGTAACTGCGAATTTTCTTTGAATAGACACCTTCCTCTTCCCAAGAGTTGCAACCATTCTCCAATGGAAATGGAAGCATCTCTTGCATGCACCTCTAGCAAACAAATGCACCTCTTCTACAAGTATAAATACATGGTTTTAACAATTGCAAATTACCAATTCTACTTGCTTTAATCTCTCTACTTACTTGAACATACTTTCAGATTCTTTTAAGTTTTCAAAAGCAAACCCATTGCTTGAATCTCTTTTTTAACTATAACATCTCTTGATTCATACCAATTCACATTTCCTAAATCTACACAAACACTTTGTATACTCTCGAGGATAAGATTATAGGAAAGTTGTACTAAATTGACTCATTAGTGTTATCAAGAACACAACAAGTCAGAAATACTTTTTGTATCCAAGTTGAAGTCCTCTTCGGTAATTGAGGCAAGAAATCCCGTTCGGTTGTTTAAACCTATTCCTCCGGGTTAAGTGAGGGTTGTTGGTTAGTTGAATTCCTAAGAGGAGCTTAGGGACTGGACGTAGGACAAGAGGTCCGAACTAGTATAAAGTCTTGGTGTCTACTTTACTTACTGCTTACTAATATCTACCTAGACCATTTCACTATTCCATATTATACGATCCTACTGCATAGAATCTTTCATTATATATTCTAAATTATTGATTGGGATTTGAGTCAGGTCAACAAACTCCTTTGGATATTTCTTCGTTGGTTAGAGGTTGAACCCCGAGGTCCCTATATTTAAAATTGATTGCATTCTTCCTTTCAACCAATTAAAAGAGAAATAGTGAGTAGTGGAGTGGTAATCTCCATAGGGAATGAATGATAGCGGGAAAATTATAAGAAAAGAAAACAAATACTAAAGAGAAAATTATTACCTAGAAGTAGTGAGATAGAGAATTAACAGCAACAACAACAGCTATGTCATTATTCCCAAACAAGTTGTGGTCGATTAGAGAGAGAATTAAACCTAAAATAACTAAAGAGAGTAAATACAATGTAATAAAAAGTCATATCGAAAGAAATTAGTTAAAAGAAATAATTTTTATAACATTAATCAATTTTAGTTAGATTCAAACTTAAGTAGAGAAGACATAGGGTTTTTTTTACATTTTATAATGATATCTTGTTTGTATATTTTTATTCTCTTTTTTTACTTCTTTTGTTAAATATATGCTAGATTGTTTTGTAATTGGAACGTACAGGGGAAAATGGAGTTTACAAAAGAGGTAGTACCTTTTTTGCTTCACTTGTGTTCTAAGTTAGTATTAATCATATTAGTCTTTTGATATTAATACTTTTAATGCGATCACCTATAGTACTTATGCTCATTCTTGCATTCATCTCGCTCTTACTAATATCAGACCTCTAAATTACAAAATAATAGTACTTGTTTTGATAATTATAGTTGTTTACGGACTTGAAAAAAAGTTTTATTAATGTTTTAAACCTCTTCGACTCGTTTAATTATTTTTTGTGCATGTATGTTTAAATACAATGTAAGCTATATTAGTTACTAGATATACGAAAATGGTAGCTTTCCATATCTACTTATTTGAATAATGTATTTAAATCTTTGATAATGTATTTGAATCTTTGATAATGGATGCTTACTAACTAATAATAATTGTACAAACATAATTTAAATAAAAACACTTCTCAATCAATTATTTCCAAACCTAATCCTCTCCATATTATATGATGGTTTTCAATGCCTTGATTCAAATCTGAATATATGATATATATAAACATATTTAGGAAAAAATTCAATTAGATTATGTCCTGGAGAAAAGCTGAATTATCTCTCCTTGTGAGTTTTTGTGCACGATGTTAAGGAAAAAAGAATGAATAAACTTGATAAAGCGATGAGGCGATTATTCACAAATTCATTTAGTACAAATCTCAGTATACATATATAAAACATACATATTCAGGAAAGAAAACCAAGTTTATTCATTCGAAGTTTTTGTGCATGATGATTCATTTATAATAAAAAGAGTAGTCAAGCCATTAGTACATACGGTAGTAAAAAATAACGAGCGTGAACATATTGAGAAATAGATGTGTATTTGATTAGTATATAAAAGCAAATTTACAAATTGGTCGACATTTACACATGTTACAATCATGCTATAAAGTATATTATCGATTCAACACTCAAAGTAAGAGCTTTAGTGCAATAGTTTTTTGACAAAGAGTTATAATTCCTTCCAAACAGGAAGTATGTGAGTATTCTTAGTTTGTTCTTCTAGCAAGTACCATTATACTATCGATTAGAGGATACCACATGCACTATAAAACATATTCTTACATTATATTTCTCCTAAAGTGAAATATCCAAATGCGGTTTTTTATTGCTAAACTACAATAAAATTAAATGCTATTCTAATTACAATTTTATTTGCAGTTAAAATTAGGCCAATTTTTGTTAAGAATAGTATGATTGAATATACATCAACACGATGGAAATCAATATATTGACACCAATTTTTTTAAAGCTACACCAAAATAGAATCCAATCTTATTTATAGGTAATTGGCAAAATTAATAATTATACAGAATAAAACAGCATGTTCGAAAATTTAATTTAATTTCCCTTAGATGTTACAAAATCATGATGATATGCAAGTATTACTCCTCTTTCACCGCCTTCTTCTAGACTCAATCTTAGTTTCAAATTATAGGGTTTCTCCATTTTCCTTAATTGTTGAGATGGAAATAAATTTGTATGTTGTATGGTGAATCATAAATTTAAGTAATATTTTTTTCCTTTCAATATAGGTTATGTTTCTTTTATTTCATCCAGGTTAAGTAGTTTGAAGCTCAATGTATGGATGTAGATCTATTGATATGCTAATGTTTGAAAGTGTCCAAATCAAACTAGATGTATATAATTGAGTTTTTAATTGAGACTGATTAGAGTTAGAACCATGAAGTTCTTATAATAATATTTAATGGAATTTAATAGAATTATTGTTCATTAAGTTTCTAACTAATATTGCAATTATCAATTAATGATGCCATAATACAAAGAATATATGAGAAAAATGAGTGATTCTCCAAAGGAGAAGGATAATCATATAATTTTATTCTATAGTTAAATAAGGAGCTACCAACAAACCTGCCAAGTAGCAAGAAAACCTTGTACAATGAAGAAAAAACAAAATAAAGTAAAGGTAAACATCCCTATCAAAACCAAGATGCTGAAGTGTATAGCAGAATAATAAAATCAATAAGACATATATACACATAGGTGATGAGGATTTGAAGAAGCTAGAAGTGTCAACAAATAAGCTATATCGTATACTAAACATAAACTCGAAAGTAGACCTACTATACGCAGCCAATCATAGCCGCCTACTATTAATAATATGTCCACCTATGCACACCAGCTTTAGTAGGCGAATCCATAATAGTCATTAGCACTGAAACTCGACCAAAATTGTAAGACCATCCTATATATATGTATTTAATCAAATGATTATACACATATACACGTGTGTGTGTGAGAGAGAGAGAGAAAGGCTACTAAAACGTAAATGAAAATATGGCAAAGTTAATTTTCATCTAGGAGAGGAAATGTTCATAGAGTCATCTTCATTAAAAGTATTTAGTAGGTCTCTATTAAGGCCATGTTGTGACTTCTATTGCTACAAATGATTTTTCTTGCCTCTAGTATATTGATGTGACTTTTCATTCTTTTAAGAAATTCCTTAAATAAATATTATTAGCCAATTAATAGCTATGATTTGCAACCCAATTATAAGTGAAGAGTGCAATAACACAAATTAGATTGTCAAAAAGACTACGAACGTTGTTAAATATTCTTTGGTTCCTTTCAAAACATAAATAACAAGTAACAAGGAAATATGGCCAACTGAAGTTCTATAACATTTGGCATATTGAAATCTAAAGTCATTCCAATAGTAATCAATGTTAAGATCGAGATTGGTTATTTATAGTCAAAATTTTAAAGAGCGCTTACAAGAATAAAATAAGTTAATGAACACGTGAGATATAGGTGAGTAACATCTTCTAAATCTAAGTTGCAAAAAAACATTTTTATCAATAGGTAAGTTCATTTTATAGCGCAAAATCAGAATTTTAGGCAACGAAAGCAGGATACCCAATAATCTAGTCTATGAATAATCTCAACAATCCAATCCAAAAAAAAGAATAAAATGAAAATCAAAGGACTTAAATTACGAACAAAGAAAGAAAAGAAAAAACCGATACAACGAGGTTTGGCTATGCCTATGTCCTCGAACCCAACAACCTTTATTATTTCTTCACATTAAGTGGGAGTAAAATAATATGAGTAGAATATAAATCACTTGATAAATTTCACTCATTCTAAAAAAAACATAAATAGGAAATCTTGTTGAAGATATTTTATGGATAATTCTCTTATATAAAATATGAACAAATGTCTTTATATATATATATATATATATAAGTGTGAGGGTGAAGATAGCCTTGCGGATAAGACTGAAATCTTTCCGGATTTACTTGATTTGATTCAATACAAATTAAGTATAATGGTACTTGTTTCCACATATATTCCCTACTTGATTGATTCTCCATACATATTGGTAGCATAAAAATTATTAATGATTTAAATCAATTAATTGATTCTTTTTCTATTCTGCTTTCCACATATATCCATATTTGATTGATTGCTTAATCAATAAATATATCTTTTTAAATTAATTGATTATCTTTTTATTTGCTTTTCATATTTGATTGATTGCATGAATCAATTAACATATCTTCTACCTTTTAGTATTTGGAATATATTTGAATCATCCAAATTTAACATATTTTCCTTATAAAATTCGATTTTGTTTAATTTCTTTCGTAGGATTAACTACATGTGCAGTTTTGTTTTCAGAGGAGCATAGCTTTCCAAATAAATTTAAAATATTTATTTTAATCCATGAGAAATTTAAAAGCTTGTACACCAATTTTAAGTAGTATATATTGCTATTTTCTCAACCCCTAATACTTAATATCGTCGTTATCTACATTATAATGTTCAAGTTTAGAACAAAGTGATACAAATTGGATTAATGTAATACCAGAACAGTTGAAGTTAAAGTTCTAGGGAATGCGTTATTAGGCGTAAAAATCTCCAAACTTAGGTCAGTTTTGAAATTAAAAATATCAAAATGATATTTGTAGTCAACTTTAAGAGTTATAGTTGAAATCGAGCTATCATGCGAAAATGATGTGTTATTGCCTGAATGAACTATATTATTAATCCCAGGTTAAAAATATTCAATTTTTTTAAAGTGGATTTTCAAAAGTGAGACATAATGTTACAATTGGCAGTGATATGATGAAGGTTTTAAGTTCCACCCTAGATGTGATTTGGGATCATTTCTTTACAAAAATTTCCAAAGTCATTTCCCTAATAAAGACACATTACGATTACGTGGATTTATTATTCTTAGACCTTATCCACTTTGGATTTACAAACTATTTTCCAATTAACAAGGCAATTTATACTACTACAAGAACTGTTCCTATTCCAAAGAAAGTTTCCTTGTGATTTTGCCTATTTTATTCAGTTATTCATTTTGAAAAAAGGTAAAAAGACATTTAATAAATCGGCAAAGCCGAAAAGACAGAGTTAATAAGTATGATTCTACCTACTCTTGATAAAAATTTATAGTTTCAATTAGATAACTTTCAATTAATTTTATCAAATATTATTTACGTGTCTTCCTTTTCAAGTTTCGAAGGTCTAATCAAGAAAGTATTTTAAATGAAATTTCATATTTTACAATTAAGTGTATTAGCAACAAGGTTTTCAACATTGTCGACATCATTCAATACCAAACAGAGCTCTTATCAAAGCTAATCTTAAGCCTCGAAAGCATTTAAAAACTATGTGAAATAAATTTAAGAGTTGTGAAATGGTATGGTAAATGTAAGGTAAAAAGCATGGTGTCATTCTCAAATTGAAGTACTAGGAGAGCATCGTTAGTGATACTATTACCAACATGGGCAAGAGCCCCATTTCTGATAGATAATGGTCCTGTGAATGCATCCACCACTAATTTGAATAGTAAAGGCGAAAAAGGGTTGCTCTGTCTAAGCTCATAGTTAGATTGAATTTTATTTCCTAGGATCCCATTAACCATAATACTCGAGCTTCCAGTTTAGAGCAATGTCATAATCCAACCTACTCATCTATCATTAGAACCCCTAGTCATTAAAAGATCTTTAAGAAAAAACCAATCAATTGAATCGAAAGCTTTAGCAAACTTAAGTTCTAAGAGAGCATATGTGAAGTTATTTTTTTAGCAACAATTATAAATTCTTAGACCACATGTAATGAACTGGCCTTTTCGACCCTCGAAAATCGACAATAATACGTTCACTGTATTGTGTGTCGAGCAATTGAATGCCGAAAAACCCAAAATCTGCAAGTTAAAGCGATAAGTAATCAAAGTTGGCAGATATCTCTCTAATTTTAGTTTGGAACCTACAGGCTTGGAGGAAGAAGAAAACAAAATCCAATAATCAAAGCTGGTCGATCCTTTTCTTCCAATACTCAATGTTCAACAACCGTAAGTGAATCTGAAAACCATACCGATTGTGGTTTGGAAAACTGGCGAGAATGGTGGAATTTTGAGAGGAGGTTGACTCGGTCAAGGGGTTTGTAGGGGGAAGAAAACATGGGTTGGGGAAATGTGAAGAAAAGCAGAAAAGAAAAGGAAAGTTGTGGGAACTAATGGAGTAACCGTTTAAATTGTAGTGGGGATCAGAACATGAGTAATAGAAATGACACGTATGCCATTTGTCTTTGTTTCCTGTTTTGCTCCGCTGTACGTAGGTGAATGGGTAGATACGAAAGTTCAAAAAAGCTTCACCATGGTAAAGTATTTGCATTATTAATAGAGATAACAGATTTATCATTATATGCATTAAGGAGTGCAAATTTTCTTGTCATTTTTAGTTTGTCCTAAAATAGATTTATCATCATATAAAATAGAGATTTTTACTTTTTCTAGAAACAAAATCAATTGGTGTAGGAGACAAATTATTCAAAAGGTCGTGCATTGTAACAACCCTAATTCTAATTAACGTTATTTAGGATATTTAATTGGATAAATTAACTAAAATAATGTAAAATATTAATAAGATTGAGATTCATAATTAGTAGGGGTCGTGCCTTAATGAATGTGTTAATAAGAATGGTTTAAAACTTAATAAGGAGGAGGAATATATGCTAAGGGCAAAATGGTAATAGATTTAAATTCTTAAACATAAACCCTTATTCTCTTAATTCCTCCCTCACCTAATTCATTACAAATGAAACTAAAATAGTTAGGCCGGCCATTGCTAGAGAATTCAAGGAAAGTAAAGCTAGGGACAAGATCAAAGCTTAAGGGAATCAAGTCTAAAACACAAATCTCAACCTTCTTTAACCATTCAAGATGAATAGTAGTTATGCATCTCATGTTTAATTGTTATTTTCGGTTTTAAGTCTAAATCCGAATCTTTTAATATTATTTTGCCATGTTTCAGATGATTGGACGAATATATGATATTTGATGAATTTATATGATTTATTATGAAATTTATTGATATGTTTAAGTTGAAAAACCTATCATACGATACCCAAATGACTTGAAATTTTGATATGATGTTAGAAACATTATTTTAGAAGTGGATTTTAAATTTCATAATTTTCCAAGCAAGTGAGAATTTATTATGAATTTTTTAAGTGGAGAAAATGGATTATTTCAGGTTTTAATTATTAAAAATAATTAAATATTGTTTTTGGTCCCGAAATTTTTATATGTTGAAGGATATAACAAATTGGATTTAGTATGATTTTTGAAAAAATTTCCCAAGTGATTATGATTTATTGTGAATTATTTGAGCTAGAAAAGCTTGATTAGTATATTAAAATATTAAAATAAAATGCAAGGGTTGCAAAGTATTTTGAAAATGATAATTCTGCTCTAGTGCAGATTTCTGGTAAAGAATTCATAAAGAGTTTTATTAGCCAATAAGAATTTGATAAGAATTGGGGTTTGGTAAAATGATTTACTTTAAATAGAAAGAAACCAGTTTTTATCAAAATTACAATTTTGTCATTCCGTAGTCATTGACGTGGAAGCCCATGGAGCTGCTTCTGTACAACATTCGACCCTGAAGTATGCATAGGATATCACTCTCAAGTGATATGGAATGAATTCGTTGGGGTTTGAGTCGATGACGGAGTGCTTGTCTTCGATGTTAATGGAGCCACATGCTTTATACTAATACCATATATTATGATACCGCACTTAATTACTTCGACCTTTATACCTTTAGGCGGTGACGCCGCTCCTATACTTTCGAAGTGACTTATAGTGGCGATAATGATGTCGCATATTTTAGTAACGATTCCATAAGGCAACGATGCCGCATCTTTTAGCTTCGGTCATATGATGTCGTGCTTTATCACTTTGACTTTATTCTCTGTTGTATGTTTTCAAAGACGGTTGTGGTGCCGCTCCTATTGACTTCGGCTCTGATAAAGCCGCTTATTTTTCCTTAAGGCAGTGATGCTGGGATTTATTTATGTCGATCATGTTCTTTTAAGGTTTTATAACATGTTATGCGAAGTGGTTGACTTCGACTATATACCCTTATATTTATAAAATCAAAAACTTCAACTTATTGTTATATTAAAGAAGGGTGATGCCCCCAATAGCGATAATGACGCCGAGCTTTATCGATATATAAGGTTTTATTGTTTTGGTCTTATGGTCTATGTTTTAAGGAGCGAAGACCTCCAATTAACTTCAAACTTCATCAATATTGTTTTGTAAAGCATATATCATGACATAATTATTTTGACAAAGTAAAGGGCTATATTTTACTTGTTTTGAAAGTATGATTTCAAGGGTTAAATCATTTATAAAGAAGTATGTTTTCAAGGAATTTATAAGAGTAATTAGCCCAGAATTTTACTAAAGAGATTAGTGTTCTTATCACCTTCAGATTAATTGTGATAGAATGAATTGACTCAGAGATTAAAAAACCAGATGAGACTGGTGTAGAATCATGTCATATACTTTAGCTAGCATCCCTAGCTAATATAAGTCCAAAATTCCAGTGCGTAGGACTTTGACAAAAGTAAAACTAAAAGTAGGTTTACGTACAGAAAGGAATATACAGAGATGAGTTAGGTTATTGGTGAGCTAGCAAAACCATTAGGATCAGTTGACCCTAGAAATTGTAAGTTAGAACATTTGGTATATCTGATAGGCCCGAGTCAGCCATATAGGTTGGTAGTCATCCTGTGAAAACTAAACGTTAAAATGGATAGTCCACTGATTTGACAGATTGGTCATGATTATCCATGTTGCATGCATGCATAATATTGTTTTATTGTTTATTTTAACCAGTTTGGTTGTAGAAATTTGATTTGCAAAAGATATATTTTAAAAGGGATATTAATGAGGGGAAAACTCATTCCGCTCATTGGCGTGGTCTCACTGGATATTTATAAGCCAAGATGGCATATTCACACTAGGCTTTCTTTCTGACTCAAAGTTTATGCTTTTCCCCTTAAACTCTCGGGTGCTCAAAATTTGATTTGAATAGGTCGAGAGTAAGGGCTTTACAAGTTAAGTAGGTTTTGGATGAATAAAGCTTCCAAAGACGTGCAGAAAGCAAAGCCAGTTATGTAGGAGTCTATCTATTACTATTATCCACTGTGTTATGTCAGTTGTTGTATGCATGTATTGACAGTAGATGTACATGTCTATTTAATAACCCTGATCAACCAAGATGACATCTTCATATATCGCTTTTGGAGTATTATGTAATAATTATATTTTATCTGAATCTGGGCAACGTTTGAAATTATGTACGGAATATGAAATTATGCCTTGAAATGAAATGTGAAAGCTTGCTTTAAAATTGTGTTTCAAATAATTCATGTTCTTGTGCATCTGGTGTTATGATACGATAACTTGACTGCATCACCTATACCGTTTAGTTTCGAGCCTCAACATGGGGGATATTACATGCATATCCAGACATCATTGGAGGTTATGTTTCTTATGTTCAAATTTCAGGCATAACTCACAAATACAAAAGAAACTGATCGAAATTTTACTTCAATACATGAAGAAAAATAGTGTTTTCAGTTTTCTACATGTCAATTACAAACTTAAAATATATAGAAATATTTGGAGAGACAAGCAATAGAAGTTACTAGTATTACTAAATGGATAACAGCTTCAAATTTCAAATTTTGTGAATTGCATGTAGTATGTAATGAAACCAAGATAACCTAAGTGATAAAGATGAACTGAAACATGTACACATTTCATTATTATAAACTCCAGTTCACATACTTGTTTGTTTATTTCATTTTATTTGATGAAATTATGCAAACTATTATACAAAACTTCTATACAAATTGATCTTCGAAGCTAGCATTGAAAAAAAAAAAAGGAAATGAAAAACTGTTTGTGTAAACAGGACAATGCAATTGTAAGAAATAAATTATTACCTCAGGCGATCATCTTTCATGAAGAGATGATGCCCTGGTCTGGATAAAATTTAACTTCGAAAGCCCTAATTAAAGAGTTCCCCAATGCAATTGATTAGAACAAGTTAAGCACCATAAATGTCAAACTTGAGAAACAGGAGATAACTCAATTTCCTCCCCCTTTTTAGCTGCAGGTTTCTTAGGCCATCGTACCTGCAGACATCATTGAATGCTATTAAGGTCCTTTTCCCAGTCAAATTCATGCATATTTGGCCATAATTACATCGTTTTCATTGGCACTAAAAAAGGTCCAGATCTCTGCATTATTTAAAGAAAAAGATGCAATGTATGCATGTATAATGGACATAATACAGAACTATTTAAATTAAAGATACAAGAGATGCTGAATCAAAGCTTTGTAGTTTGTATAACCCAAGACCTCTAGCAACAAAATGAAGCTAGAACCTTTAACACACGAGTTAAGTGGTAACTGGCCACACTTTCATTTCAAAACACTAAACACTACGACATGAAAAATTCAAAGCACGTGTCTGGAAATTCACAATAACAGTGAGAATAAACAACATCGAACATTTACAAAATAAAACTAAAACGACAGAAGTTCATTAGATAACAAAGCAAGTCTTTCATGACTACAAGCATCAAAGGAACTAATTGGCAACTGATCAGACAGCTACATAGCTGTAACCCTAATTAAGAAAGATACATTAAAAAAAATACAACTTGAGAATTAGACTGCACTTGATGTTCATCAGTTCTTTTTGCATTTCCAGCATTCACTATTATCTTCATCTGTACAAAAATCATTTTTTTACTCAACAGAAAAATGAAATGCACGTGTAGAACATTAAATTTCTTGAAATTTAAGAAAAATATAATGCTCGAATCAAACTTTTTAAAAAATGAGCTTACTTGAATTACTTCCAACGGGAAGGAGATCAAAACCCTACAGTAACAAAGGAACCATGCTCTCCACAAAATTAAGAACATCTGAACTATTATATACTAATGCTTGAGGAGTTCTCTTGATTTCTTCACATTCCAAATCATACAAAGACCAAGAACACTCGACCTTATCTTCTTCACATTGATCAAATATATTGTTTTCACCTTCATCAACTAAAAACAATTGATGATCATTGAGAAATCTGATAGGCACTGATGGGAAAATATCTCCAGTAGTGCAGATTATTTCCCAGGAATCCGCATTACCAGCATCATTTAGTGCATAGATATCATATGTTTTTTTACCGATTCCAGATGGTCTACATGCAGCCAAGGATCCCTGGAATTCCATGATTTTTTCACATGCACCGAACGGGCAGATAGTCCATGCAAATTCCTCCTCCTCCAAGTCAAAACTAAGTAACTTGTCATCATTAAATAGAGTCCAATACACAACTCCCTTAACAGTTATTCCAGGGCTATCTGGCAGTTCATTAAATTTACTAAAATCAAGTCTTCTCCATTCACAGTCTGTTCCATAACTGAGTACCTCTACCACAAACTCATCATTACCCCAAATAGAATCATCAGAATAATATCCAATCCTAACAATCTTATATTGGCTAGATTCCATACAATAACCAAAACCCCATACTGATGTCCAAATATGCATATCACCAGCATAACTGGATATCGGAAGACTATTACATTGAATAGTTGCAGGATTAAATATATAACAGTCACACTCACCTACACTACAAATAAGTAGACCATTGCAAGAAGCCTCAAGCTTTAACTTCTCAGTAGAATTGGTCAAATCAATAATTCTGTGAAGGGGCACCTCTTCCAATATGGTTTCAAAATCAAGTTTGTTGCTTTGAATCAAATAGACGTCATTTCCTTTGTTGAGGATAACGGATGGGCAGCTGCGGGCTGAGTGTCCAAGATGAGCATTGATAAAATTGAGGTCATTGGTGATGGATGAAAAATTCTTCGATAAACATTGTAACTGGAAAACTTGTTTCACTGGCAATCTTGAGATTATATCAGTGATAATTTCTTCGGGCAGAGTAATATTTGTGTTTTCTGATTTCTCACTATTCACTTTTGGGTTCTTTCTAGCAGTTTCAGATGCAGTTTCCATGGAAATTAGCTTAAGGTTCACTGAACAAAGGGATGCAAGAGAGAAATAGTATGAAATGAATATGAAGAACTTCTATTTATGGTTTGAGTTCCAAGGCAAGTACGGTATATATTCACAACTATGTACTTTTCTGGCTGTGCTGTAATATTGGTGTTTGTTAGTATTGAGTAGTCTGGTCTACAGGTATGGCAAAATGAATTTGCAAAAACTATCACTTAAGCCCGATGTGCTAGTAGCCTAGTGGTAGAATGAACAAGTGTTTCAAACTAATCTAATTTGTCAAAATGGCATGCAGAAGAATTGAATGGCTACTAAAGCAAGTTCATCCAATATTATACGGGAAACCAACAACAACATCAAGCTAAATGTTTCTATTATAGAATGCGAATTGATTGAATAATTATCAAAAAGAAACTAGTTTCCTTATCCATAAATTTGAATAAGAACATTCTGCTTCTGTTATAGAATGTTTGAGAATGCGTATCAGGGTGACCATAAATTTGAAACACCTCGTGAGATGGAATCAACAATGAATATGTGTAAAAAAAAAATAACAATAATAAAATATAAAAAAAAAAGAGAGAGAGAGATGATGATATATACAAAACGATAAAAATGAATAAGTCAACCATGACTGACCTTATTACGGGAAAACTGAAAAATTCCGGTAACTGCAAAATTCAAGAAAACATAGATAACACTTACCATAGATCTTCAGATTCCGATCCTCCTTACAGCAGAAGAGTGTATCAAAGAGGGAAATGAGAACAGCGTAAGCTAATTATCAACGATGGACTAGAGTTTGAAGGTTAAATGAAGAAAGGAGTTGAATTTTCAAAGGGCCTAACCCTATTTTTCAGAAGTAGCAGTAGCTGGCTTTAATGAGTTTTTTATTCGTTCTTTCAACTTTTGCCACTAGGGTCTTATGGATCATTGGTTTTCAAGAACGGTGGCAGGGGTACGAGAATGGATTGTAAAGTGACTTCCTCTCTGCCTGTTTTAAACTCCTTTTAAGCCCAAATGATAATAAATGGGCTGTGGTAAATGTTTTCTTTTCTGTTAGGCTTTATTTCGGAAAAAAAATTCATTTGGTCTAATTTTTAAAACTTATCACATTTTTAGACCGATTTGAAATTAGATCATTTTTTGTCAGTTCAGCATCACACGGGCTAAAATGCACAAAAGACATTTCAAATGTCACATGTATTTTGTCTAAATAAATTATATTGACTTTATTTCAAAATGCGTCAATATTGTTTTGCTGAAAAAGTACAGGCGACATTTGACATGTCGCATGTATTTTTCATACAGACGTTATTTCAAAATGTGTCACTTTGTTTTGTAGAAAACACCGCAGGCATTTTTTGAAATGTCGCCCGTTATGCTTAATATTTTATGTTGCTGGCATTTCAAATTGCGCCCACTTTCTGGGCTCTGTAAAACAACGGCACACTTCCTTTCTTTCATCATTCTTACTTTATCAAAACTCAAACAAAAAACCCAAAATCCTTCCTATCTTCTCTTTCAAAAATCTCTTTCATTTTGCACCTAAATGAATCAAAACTTGTGTTTCTTTAGATCTAGTTGAAGAATAACACATCTCTTTGCTTTGGAACAATCAAGGTATGATTTTGTAAACCCTATTTTTTCTGTTAGATAATTAGGTAATTGGATCTAGAAATTGTATAATGTTGTATTCAATGTTATCGTAGCATGGCTCATAATAACTTTTCAACTATTTGCTTTTTTGATGGTGAGTTGTGATTGATGAACAAATGTGTGGAAAGTATAATTGTAGTTCTTATAAACCAATAAAATTCCATAAAGGTTACAACTTAGAACAAGTAAAAGAATCGGATTTCAAAGCTACAAAGATTAAACCTGAGGAGTTTGATATAGATTTAGTTTCTCAAATCAAAAGTAAAAGTAGTTGACGATGATGACATTGAGTTAGTGTTTTCTGCTGTGTAAAAATTGCTAGAGTTGTATGTTGGGAAAGCTAGAAGGTTGTTATTATAACAACTTATAGCACCATCAATGATTAACTATGGTCTTGAAGAGTATTCTAAAATGGCGGAGACCGTGAAATTGCTCAAGGAATTGTTTCCCTAGTTATAATAGTCCTTCTATGAATGTAACAAGCTATGGTCAACAACAAATGTTTTGTGGATTCCTTTCTTTCGTTAATTCTCAACAGACTGTGCAAATATAGTTATCTATATCCCACTCAGGATAGCTTTGCATGTATAAGCCAAAGGTAATGTTGTAACGACCCACTTTTTCGTACAGTTTAAGTGGACAATCAACCACACATAACCCACTCAAATTTGATGGAAAGGCAGATAGTTAGGAGAAAGAAAGAAGACAAGAAGATAAGAGAAAACTAAACAACACAGAATCTTACAGCGGAACGAATAATCTATAATATACAACAAATCTATACACAAAAACAAACTGTAATATACACACACACACATACAAATATCAATCAAAGTATACTAACATATTTCACCCCGGATAGTTATAACAATCTATCATCACAAATTCTGATAAATAGAACAATGAATGCAGCAGAAAAAAAAAACCATATACGTGAATACATCTCTGGGCCTCCTACTCATCTCCTGAAGCTCTAAAGCATCCAAACTAAGTCTATAATATGCTCGGTCTGACCCGAACATTTAGGAAAAAAACGCTCGGGTCAGTCTGGTAAAACCAGCGTGAGAAACTCAAATCACAAGGAATTTTATTTATTATAACTTGTAATTCCTTTAAAATCAAAGGCATCTCGTAAGACCATGCCGCACATAAACACGGATGATTTTTTAGCTTACGATAACCAAAACATTTTCTATAGAAAATCCATTGATATTATAATAATGTCTAGGGATCAAGTAAAATATGAATATAGTTGAAATGCTTGCATCTCACGTTTCAGCATAGTTGGACACAACTAAGTCTGTATGGCGCTTATTGGAGAATGGATTTCATACAATGACTGGGCTATTGGGGTACAATCCGTCACGGTGCATCTCTAGAGAAAATAACATCGATGACCTCGCCAGGATCCTCTGTCAACACATAACCGGCCTACCACTTGACCAATAGTACCGAATATGATCACTCCTACATTAGTGGGCCCCGAAGCATATAGATGAGAGATAACATCGAATCTAGATAGGGATGATTGTACCCTACTTAGGGGCGACCCAATTAGCCCTGCTACATCTCCCATGTTTTAATCATTCCCGATCAATGAGGCTTGAGGCTACGTTTTACTTTTTATATAGCACTTCTTACTTGGAATGCTAACACTACTCTCCAGACAACAATGCAATGCCAGCATTCATCCATACAAGTTCGTTCTGGGACTAAACGAAACGCTTGAGAGCTCTATCTTTAATTCCATTATTTCCAAGATGTCTTCGCTTCAAAATGCTTGAGTTGGATCGAAGTGGTTTTCGGATAACATACCTGATCCTTGTCTCTTCAAAACAACATTTGATAGTTTCCGGTAAACTCAACCCCAGTTCTTTAGGAAATAAACAGTCAAGGATAAAAGCGGAGATCACCTCATAATCGTTAGTGGACGGATTTCCTTACCATTTGTCTTAGGAGAACGAAACAAGATTTATATGCATAATACAGCATCATTGGAGATGACTGTGCCAATCAACTCATGTGTTTCTCCTAGATATTTCCAAAGTTACGCTTGGGTCCAAATTCGATAGTCGGTTGTTTAACTATCAATTAACAAACAACAACAAAGATTACATTTCCCATGAAAATCACTAAGCCTTTGAAAATAAATCTTTCATTTATTTAAACACTTTATAAAACTTGATCCAAAGGTCTTTTCTAAATGCTATTCCCAAACTCCTTACATCCCTTATATACTTACAAACATCAATACTTATCTTGTTGGTATAAGCATATTTACAAAAATTTACAAAAGTTTTCTTCTTTCCAAATTCCACGTTAAATGCCCAAATAAATTCCATATTAAACATTGCTTCCTATGAAACCAAACCACTATCCTTATCAAATTTTCCTTTAAAAAGCTTACTTCATAATTCAAATAACATATAACTTCCAAAATAAATTTATAATTCACTTTTATAAACTCCAAGTTAATTTATAAAACCTATATAAGATAATTATATAATTTGGAGAATCATTTATACTTTTCCTAATTTCAAGATCTCTTTAAGAACTTTTAAAAACTCATTTTATAAACTTTCCTTGCTTTGAATAAACTTCCAAAATAACTTTAATCAATAAGGTTCTTTCGATAACGATCGATTATTTTAAACACCTTTCAACAACCAAGTTACTATTTACATTCCTTATTTAATTTCTTTAAACCTCATTCAAAATAATAACTTTAGAATACCATTAATAATATATTAAACTAACTTCAAATATCAATATTACACTAATAATTTAACTCAAAACAATATTAATAAAATAAATAATTAATTAATTTCAAATATTATTAATATGATTATTAATTAATTTCAACATTTATTAATATAACAATTTATTAACTTTAAAATAATGTGATCGTAATAATTAATTAACCTTTGAATAATATTAACAATGATAATTAATTACCATTTAAATATAATTAATTAACTAAAATCAATATAATTAAGTAATTTAATAGTTAAAATAAAATTAAAACATTTTTAAAACAACTTAAATACTTTTGATGTGTGCTCTCCTCTATTTTAGAGGATCACACATTTTTCTCAAAAAAACAACTTAAATACTTTTAAAATAACTTTAATTAATAAAAAAAATATAATTTAGAACATTTTAAATAGATAATTAAATAACTTTTAAAAAATAATTAAATAACCTTTAAGAATCGTATAAATAAATTGATTAACTTTAAATCATTATTCAAAACAATAATTATTTATCTGTAAACATTACAATAACTAATAATTATCATTAAAACCTTATTAATAAATAATAATTAGCTTTAAAATAGCATTGATTCCATAATTAACTTTTCAATTAAGAAAGAGGCCTAGTGTGTACTTAAACAAGTTACCAATCCATTCAATTCAACCTTCCAAGATATAACACTTTGTATTTACAGAGGAAGACATATGTGTAAATTAAATCCATATTTAACAATCAATTGTTAACACAACAATTATCCAACATTAATCGACTGATATGAACATAAATGTCTATACTAATGTAATAGCAGAACTGTGATTTATTCTGCTAAATAGATGTCCAAATATAACTCATCTATTTAATTGTAGCAGAACGGTGATTTATTTTGCTAATTAAAATGACCAATTTAGTTAATTAGCGAATGGAGTTTTATTCCACTTAATAGGTGTCCATATTCTTTATTCAAATTTGTTTAATCGAATGGTGTTTTATTTGGCCAAATAGATATCACCAATTAATGTATAATAATTTAGTGACATTATTATTTAAAATAATGTAATTAAATCATGCCCGTTTTCACGTATCAAAATTTTTTAACATCTCAAATCTACCAACCAAGTACACTGTAACGTTGTACTTATTAACACATGTCCAATTCAAAAATTTGCATGACAATCGGGTTAAATATGAGCGAGGTATAACTTTTCAAAGTTCAAGCTATTTAAAATCAAATTAAATTTAAAATTCCCCCCCAAAAGAAATGGGCCGAAGCCCATCATCTTCAAACCTGCATCTACTTCCACTCATTCTTTTTCTTCCCTCCTTCACTATTCCATCAACTGGAACAAGAAAGCGTGCACATGGCGCACGGGCACACTCACGAGTAGTTACCAACAATGAAGCCAAGATCACTGACATGTCTCTCTTCGAATGCTCATCACGATGGACCCCGCCACCCAAGCTCCGCCCACGCCTACCTCTGACCGACGAATATACCCCCTCCCCTCAAAGGTAAAAAAGCACGACAATTTTTTGCAACGATTACCATCAAAAACTCACTGACCAAGCGTCTCTCCTCGACGAACAACCCTGCACCCTCCAAATTTGTAATTGCCACTGTAGCCGAAGCAAAATCCAACCCTAGCTTTCAACATCGGTGAGTGACCACCATGGAATGCCGCCAAAACTCCCCTAAAATTACTATATCACCGGACGATTCCAACGACACTAACGCTGCCTTCCAATTCGAAGCGGATAGAGAGATATTGATTTTTGAAGTTAGATGAACATTTTTCCCAATTACTGTAAAATGGCGATTTCTCGATCATTAATTGACGAAATCACGAGTGATCTTTTTCTAAAAATAATATAGATCGATACAAACAACTTTTGTTTTGGTCACTTAGGTTAAAACTCAACGGTTTGAGATGAATTGATTTTTGGATGTTGAATGAGGGGGTTATTTTCATCGTTGGAGCTAGCTTATTTACTGACAATGGAAAAGGGAAGAAGATGTCATGACCACGTGTTTATATAGGCAGGCAAACTATGAAAGGTACAAGCAAATCCACATTCCATGGCTACAAACATGGCAAAGATCAAGGGCAAGCAAGATCGGGTAAGGGGAAAAGCAAGGCTAAGAGTAAGTAGAGTATGGGGACAGGCAGGGAGAATGGATCCAGTGCATGTGTACTGTGTATGCGTATGGGTTGGTTTGAATTTGGGTATGCTCAGGTGTGATCCTACACAATACTATGTCTGCGTACGGGCCGTGAAAGGCCGAAAACAGCATACGATTGAGCATAACATTATAAGGCGATCTCTAAACAAAAATAAAACACACCGGTTATCAAATTTTTTTAATATTTCAAAAACACTGACGTTCGACGTAAAATACATCAAATGACAATTTAAACACTTTTCAAATTAAAAATTATGGATTAATTCTATAAATTAAATAAAAAAATACATCATTAAAAAATCAAGTAATTATTTGAAACTTATTTTATTACATTTATAAACGCCAAATCGAATATTTAAACTTACTAAATATTCCAAAAATCAAAGTGATAAATTCCAGGTCGTTACACTCTTCCCCCCTTAAAAGAATTTCGTCCTTGAAATTTCACCACAAGGATACCCAAGACTATTCGTAAGTCTGTACGATGTTCATAGATCATTCATATACAAAACCTGATTCGATATTTACTCAAATACATAACTTGAGTTCCAAACTTGTATCGTTCACCTGATTTTCTAGTGCGAACTCTGATCAAGCTCCTTGATTTGGAACCTCTGTTCTCCTTACATAGCTGTAACTATGATAGAAATTCTTGGCTCCATATCAAGAACCCAAACCAAGTGTTCGCCATCAAAAATCGAATGATAGATCCTTATTCAGAATGGGGTGAAACACCTCAAAGCCATATACTCGAATCTTAGATCGAAACTATAAGAGAAGGAGAAATGATCTATGTCCACCCACCCTATGCACTTATTTAGTTAGGTCTGCCTAATACCAATTCTATTTCCACTAAATTATTTATGAAAACATTTCATAAATCTAAACTTATGTTCAACTTGTATAATACTCCTCTACATCATAAGAGTATATATCTCTGTTTGATTTAACTATCCCATTTTGCATTTATTTTCCTAAGTATACTCAAGATCCAAATATCCGGGTTTTTATTTCAAAAACTTTTTGAAATGAATTATATATATATTTATTTTCCATAACAAATATATATATAGCCCGAGTAACTCCAAAAAGATACCAAGGAACTGGGTACTACTAAACAATATTATATATTACCTTACAAGGAAGGTAATACTTAAGAGAAGTGTTTACCGTCGGAACACATCTCTTTCCTAATTTAAGTTATTTTCGAGTCACTCGAACTAGTTAACTTAAAAATACAACTTTTATCATCAAATCCTAATTCTGGAACAATACTTTACATATTTTCAACAAAACTTTTATCACTAACTTGTTTTGGGTTCGTTTGGGTTTGAACTTGTTTCGATCGTACAATGATAAAGAGAATAATTTACTGAGTACCCTACAAAGTTTGTCTAGGCAAACATCTGATCGTCACTTAGAAGATTATTCTGATCATCCCAAAACAAATCAGGACCCCTTTCCCCAACCAAACCAAAGAAAATACATTTTCTATAAAATATCCTTTTAAAGTCATTATACATTGAAATACTTTTTAAATAAACTATTTCTACTATCTCCAAAATCACTTGAGATAATATTTACTTAAAAATAAATCCCTTGTTGAATTATTTCTGCTCATAAAATATCTTCAAATAATACTATTATTATCGCTCTCAAACCTTGAAAATCAAAAATATTCTAACTTCCTTTTAATAAACCCCTTCTTATTAAAGCCCATTTTTATAAAATCAACTTTTATATAAAATCATTTCTAAAATATTTATTTCAAAATATTCTGATTTTCTATAAACATCTTTTATTAAATCAAACTTTTAACCTATGTTAAACCTGAACGCCTTATTGTCAAATTGTGAATCTTAATTCATAAGGCGTTCGTTCAATGTTCCCAAACTTTATATCTATCCAACCCAGGTTTTCAAAAGGAAGATTCTAGATAAATTTTAGACAATGGTCAATGTTCAGAATTGGGCGAGCATGACTGATCAAATCCTAGATGATAATGATGGAATATTATCATTTCTAACAACCAAGCACAACCAAGAATAACTATATTAAATTTTTGAAAATTATTCTTTTATATATATAAATATATTCCTAGGTTAAATTATTTCATTTACCACTTTTCAAATCAATATTGTGTTAGTTTGGCCTTGTACAAGTGTTTAAGAAATCCCTATCGATAACGTTGGCTAGATGCATTAACCAGAATTCTTAAGTCACTCAACAGATCAATCGACACAATATAAAACATTTTTATACACTAAAAAATACGCACTCATATATATAACACACTCAAACTCATATAAGACATTCCATTTCTTATCTCATAACGAGTTACCCCACCAAAGCGAAGGTTCTCGCTTAACCTCGCGCTCTGCTACCACGTTGTAACGATACATTTCCATACAGTTTAAGCGAACAATCAACCACACATGACCCACTCAAATTTGACGGAAAGGCGGATAGTTAGGGGAAAGAAAGAAGAAAGAAGGCAAGAGAAAACTAAACAATAGAATCTCACATTGGAACGAATAATCTATAACATACAACAAATCTTTACACAAAAATAGACTGTAATATATATATATATATACACACACACAGACATCAATCAGAGTATACTAACATATTTCAGCTCAGACAGTTATAACAATTCGTCCTCATAAATTCTGATAAATACAACAATGAATGTAGCGGAAAAAGGGGGTTTTTGGCTCAAGGAAAAAGTTGAAAAAAAAATTAGTCTCAGGGACAACAAGTTTGCATTTTAGGCTGAAGGACACTTTCTAGTGCAAATCACAGAATGATAGTTGTAACTATCATTTTCTGTTTACACTAAAAGTGTCCTTCAGACTAAAAATCAAACTTGTTGTCCCTGAGAATAAATTTTTTATCAACTTCTTCTTTGTGCCCATTTTCCTGCGGAAAAAAATAACAACCATATATGTGAATATGTCTTTGGGCCTCCAACTCGTCTCTTGAAGCTCCAAAGCATCCAAACTAAATCTGTAACATGCTCGGTCTGACCCGAGCATTTAGGAAAAACAACACTCGGGTTAGTCTTTTAGAACCAACGTGAGAAACTCAAATCACAAGGAAATTTATTTATTATAACTTGTTAATCTTTTAAAATCAAAGGTATCTCGTAAGACCACGCCGCACATAAACACGGACGGGTTTTTACCTTACGATAACAAAAACATTTTCTATAGAAAATCCATTGATATTATAATATTGTCTATGGATCAAGTAAAATGTGAATATAGCTAAAATGCTTGCATCTCACGTTTCAGCATAGTTGGACACAACTAAGTCCGTACGGTGCTTATTGAAGAATGAATTCCATATAATGACCGGGCTACTGGGGTACCGCCCATCATGGTGCATCTCTAGATAAAATATCACCGAGGACCTTACCAGGATCCCCAGCCAACACAGAACCGGCCTCCCACTTGACTAGTAGTACCGAATATGATCACTCCTCTGCCAGTGGGCCCCCACTAGTATAAAACAACTCATTTGCATCGGTCAATACCCCCATGTTGCTTCTGTTAGATGACCGAAGCAAATGAAGATGACATAGCATGTCAAATTCTGTTGCGTTGGATAAAAGACCGAAGCAAGTGATGGTCTTTTGCTTTAGTCATTTACTGTTTAACGGCAAATGTTCTATCGATTAGGAAAATGCCGATAAATTTCGAAATAAATTTACCGCAAGCGCTCGGCGTACTATTGAAGTACGTGGCAAGTACGGGTCGATCCGTAGGGAATTGATGATTTTAAAAAATGTTGTTCAATTAAATTATACCAATTGGAATGAAAGTTAAGCTAGAGAATTAGAAAATTAGCTAACTAACTAAAAGAAAAGAGTTGCAAATATAAGAGTTAATGACAATTTAGAGAATAAATCCACTCTCTAGATCATGTAGTTCAACACATATAAAATCATGACCTCTCTTTTATGTCATTAGTGCTTTAATTGATGTGCTTATCATAAGTATGGCATATTTGTGCTATTGATTAGCCAACATAAGCCATCAAACTATAACACACCCCTTAGACCACTTACTAACTTTAATGAAACTTGACAATGAAAATGAAATCTATTTTAAGTATGACCTATTAACTATTGATTAGAAATATAGACCATCAAATTTTAATTCAAATCACTTTCTTTTGCCAGAATCATATTCTAATGAAGAGGCAATTAGTGTTAGTGATTGTTTAAGCATAACCTATTTGGTGTCAACAATATATGCTATCAAATTCAAAGCAAAAACAACTAGTAAACCATTTCTATCATCATCATTAAGCACAAAAAGAGAGCATGAATTAACAAATAGTTGAAGCTACATAATTAGAGAGGTTCATTACCCCTAAATTGAAGGGGTTTAGCCTCTCATATTTGTCATTTGATTGACAAATGTAGCTAGCAATATGAAAGCAAAAAAGAAAGGAAAATGAAAGCTAATGAAAAAGAGAACTAATCTAATTGCATAAAAGAAAATCTACACTATTTGCATAAATAAACAAATCTACACCACAACATGAAAGGAAATAACAAGAAAAGAAAATGAACATGTATTAAATTGCATAAAGAAAAAAAGGAATTACATAAGAGAAGAAATGGCTAAGTAGCCATGAAAAGAAAGAGAGATTTGATTTATTTTTAAGCTAAAAACTAACTAAAAGGAAGAGGGTTACATGAAACATAAGGGGTATTTATACATGAGTTAAACCCTAATTCATATTTTTGGGGAATGCCCAAAATACCCTTGTAGGAAGTGTGGTGGCCAAGTAATCATTAGCTTCAAATAATCCTCATTTAGATGTGCATGAAGCTTTAAACTCTATTAGCATGTGCATTAGCCTCTAATTTGTACATGAAGGTATGTGGGTAGGTGAGGTCCTCCATGATCTTCACTTTGAATTATTTTCATCTTCATTTGTTCTCTTCACTCTTGTGCATGCATATATCATCATGAAACCACTTGTATATGAATTTAAATTCCTACAAAATAATATAGAAATTTTCAATTAAATTTTAGAAAATTAATATATGCACAAAAATGACCATTTTGCCCTTGGATGAAGATGAATATGTGACAATTTGAAATAATTTGAATTTTGGTTTAAACAAGTTAAAATACCCGATATGATTATTTATTTAATTTAAATAGATTAAATATGGTGGTAAAAAATATGCACATTTACGTGCACATCAAATACCCCCACACTTATCTTTTCATTCGTCCTCGAATAAAGAAAAACTAAGATAAATCTGTTTTTGTAGGGAGTACGATTGCATTGAGCGTATGCAACAAGCCGTTAAACCTCCGGGCAAAAACTTGTTTAACGGCAAATGTTCTATCGATTAGAAAAATGCCGATAAATTTCGAAATAAATTTACCACAAGCGCACGACGTACTATTGAAGTACGTGGCGAGTACGGGTCGATCCGCAGGTAATTGATGATTTTAAAAATGCTATTAAATCAAATTATACCAATTGGAATGAAAGTTAAGCTAGAGAATTAGAAAATTAGCTAACTAACTAAAAAAAGAGATGCAAATATAAGAGTTAAATGACAATTTAGAGAATAAATCCACTCTCTAGATCATGTAGTTCAACACATATGAAATCATGATCTCTCTTTTATGGTCATTAGTGCTTTAATTGATGTGCTTATCATAAGTATGACATATTTGTGCTATTGATTAGCCAACATAAGCCATCAAACTGTAACACATCCCTTAAACCACTTACTAACTTTATTGAAACTTGATAATGAAAATGAAAATGAAATCTATTTTAAGTATGGCCTATTAACTATTGATTAGAAATATAGACCATCAAATTTTAATTTCAAATCACTTTCTTTTGCCATAATCATATTCTGATGAAGAGGCATTTAGTGTTAGTGATTGTTTAAGCATAGCCTATTTGGTGTCAACAATATAGGCTATCAAATTCAAAGCAAAAACAACTAGTAAACCATTTCTATCATCATCATTAAGCACAAAAAGAGAGCATGAATTAACAAATAGTTGAAGCTACATAATTAGAGAGCTTCATTACCCCTAAATTGAAGGGGTTTAGCCTCTCATATTTGTCATTTGATTAACAAATGTAGCTAGCAATATGAAAGCAAAAAGAAAGGAAAATGGAAGCTAATGAAAAAGAGAACTAATCTAATTGCATAAAAGAAAATCTACACTATTTGCATAAATAAACAAATCTACACCACAACATGAAAGGAAATAACAAGAAAAGAAAAAGAACATGTATTAAATTGCGTAAAGAAAAAAAGGAATTACATAAGAGAAGAAATGGCTAAGTAGCCATGAAAAGAAAGAGAGCTTTGATTTATTTTTTAAGCTAAAAACTAACTAAGAGGAAGAGGGTTACATGAAACATAAGGGGTATTTATACATGTGTTAAACCCTAATACATATTTTTGGGGAATGCCCAAAATACCCTTGTAGGAAGTGTGGTGGCCAAGTAATCATTAGCTTCAAATAATCCTCATTTAGATGTGCATGAAGCTTTAAACTCTATTAGCATGTGCATTAGCCTCTAATTTGTACATGAAGGTATGTGGGGAGGTGGGGTACTCCATGATCTTCACTTTGAATTATTTCCACCTTCATTTGTTCTCTTCACTCTTGTGCATGCATATATCATCATGAAACCACTTGTATATGAATTTAAATTCCTACAAAATAATATAGAAATTTTCAATTAAATTTTAGAAAATTAATATATGCACAAAAATGACCATTTTGCCCTAGGATGAAGATGAATATGTGACAATTTGAAATAATTTGAATTTTGGTTTAAACAAGTTAAAATATCTGATATGATCATTTATTTAATTTAAATAGATTAAATATGGTGGTAAAAATATGCACATTTACGTGCACATCATTTACTAAAGACCGAAGCAAAATACCATCAGTTGCTTCTTGATACACGTTCATTTGCTTCGGTCTTTTAAAAAGACCGAAGCAAATGACAACCTTTTGCTTCGGTCGTTTGTAAAGATCGAAGCAAATGACAAAAGACTGAAGCAAATTGCTTTGGAAGCAAAAAAAATTTTGATACCATTTTAGGTTTTAAAAGCTAAAACGGTATCGAAATTTTTTTTGCTTCATAAAATTTTCGTAAATGCGTTATTGGTACGAATCTTGTCAAACAAACAATATATATTATCTATCTACATAGTTTATATTTACAAACCAAAATATAAACACAAATAATTTATAATATGTCACATATTTCTACGTACATAACAAAACATCAACGTACATAACTAAAGATCAACGTACATAACAAAACATCAACATACATAATAAAAGATCAACGTACATAACAAAAGACAACTAACTACATCCAATTATGCATGATATAACTGGCTAAATTATCCCAAACCTCGTCTATCTCTTGTTGGCTATAAGAACCATCTTATACAAAGCCCTGCAATTAAGAGATTACTTCAAAATTTTAATCATATGATTATTTAATATATAATATGAAGGAAACAAACTAAAGTGGTACCTTTGGTAAATCGATGCTTTCATGGTGGTTTTTTACTATTTCATACATATATCTCATCACATAATACACACAATCCATTCACTACAAGAAAATATGCTTTTTACTGCAATAAAGGACAGCGTTTGGACATTAAATGCTGTTGTTTTGGTATGCTTAAAATTATTACAGCGTTCTAATTGGCTCCGACTGGATAAAATTTCGTGGCGGGCTATATACTTATATTCCCGCTTACTTTTCCTACCTCGTTTTTGCTCTCTTTCCTTTTTCCCCTAAAAAAACCTATCCATTTTTTTCCTTCCACTTCCAACCATCTCTCCTTTAAATCTATGTAAGGAAAAGCTTCAAAAAATCAGAAATGACTCTAGCCCTACATAATTCGGTCCAGCTTTTCTCTACCTCGTTCATCATCTTCCTCTAGTACATTCCATTTCTCGCTCTGACTTTCCACTGTCTATCACAACTCTTTGCAACTTCGGAGCTTTGAAGCTTTATATCTTGAGTTGATCTCTCATGAAATCCACCTCTTCCACATGCTCTGATTGTAAATGTATGTTGTAATAATACTTCAGATCCAAGCCGGTTCTAGATCGAACCCATTTCTAAACCGATGTACCCGGCTTAGATGACTATTAGGTTTTTGGGGATTTCAATTAGGGCAAGGGAACTGGTGGAAGAGCTGACTTTCTTGTCATCTATAGTGATTCCAGGAAGGGATTTGACATCAAAGCCAGTGGCGATGATTACGTGTTTGCCCTTGACGGTTGCATTTTCGCTGTCGAGGGTGTCGACTGAGATTTTGGTTGGTGATAGGAATTTGTTATGGCCTTTTACGTAGTTTACTTTATTTTTCTTGAATTAGCCTTCTATGCCTCGAGTTAGGCCGGAGGCTGCGTTGTCTTTCTGTGTCATTATGGCAGGGAGGTCGATTTCGAGTTCAAAGAACTAGATACCATGGTTTGCAAATGAATGCTTGGCTTCATGGTACATGTGGGACGAATGCAAAAGGGCCTGAAATGCAAGAGAAAAAAACAAGGTAAATTTGTAGTTTGTTTATTAACACTACAGGATTAGCACTATTAACCAGGGTTTTGCAAAGTTGGTTTCTGGTAATAGATGTATAAATATATTACATCACCAAGAGCATAGTTAAAGATTTATTTTAGCTAATGCAAAGCATACGTATACAATAAGATTTAAGAAGTACTTTATCATATTGTCTCCAGCACAGTTCCAGGATGACGTTTCTGGAATAGTTACAGGAAATACTCAAGTGCAGTTGCTATATGCTCCTTCTTCTACTGAGTATATGCCAAAGGATTATCAGGTATCTCCTTCTTCTCAAGTTGATGACAAGGTCCAAGATTATATTGCCTTCTTGATTTTCATTTTCATTTGCTATTTTTTGTTGCAGACTTACCAAAGGTGTTTGCTAACATGTTTTTCCTTTTATGTTAATTAATAAAAAGGTGTGATTTAGGTTGTGTTTCTTTGTTGACATTTTGATATGATGTTTCACTACCACTATCTAACTTCTCATTTGATATGCTATCAATGAATTAAGTTTTCGGATTCATTTTAGTCAAGAAAGTGGCAAGATTGCACATAATGGTGTACTGACATATGGAACAATAGCTAATATATGATCCCTTACTGCCTTAAACAACAAAACTATACAAGGAGTAAAGGATAAGTGATTTGGACAATAAAAAATTTACATCGTATGTTATCTTTTAATTTATTTAAGGAGTAGTCAAATGATACAAATGCAAAGGAAATCTTTCCTTGTTTATGAGGGCTAAAAGTGCAGTGCAGATCGAGGCATTAAAACCAGCCTCTAACCAATTATTAAAATTAGTTTTCTTACCTTAATAATCTTTGAGCATATGTTTTGGCAAGAATCTAAATTTTTGGTTTCGACTTTGACAATAACACAACGGAGACAAAAAAAGAGATACATATTAGCAAAAATGAATTGTACAAAAAGTGAAGTCAGGATAGTGACAATGTGAATAAAGTGTAAGAATGGTGCTAAAAAAATAAATATATATAAAACTTCAATTATCAATCTATTAAACAAAAGTTTAGTTTTATTGACTTTTATATGAATGAATATTCAAAGCTTCAATTATCAAGCAATAGTAAATATAGAAACATTTTTAAGTAGTTGTGTGCATTTTAACAGTCCAAATTACACATTTTTCCAAAATTATATATATAAACATTTGGCTTCTACCTGATTAGTATTTCACTAATAAATCGGACTGCTTTTATGTTTTAATCCCTAATTTAGTTTTTTTGTTATTGTTATTTTTATGCATGAGCCAATTGGAATAAAGTTCAAATATCATTATGAGAAGCAATTTTCCCTTGCTCTAACTGATATTATAAGTTGTTAGTTATTACAAGCTATAACTGTAAATGGTTATTATTGACTTACTTACCTTACAAGGAAAAAATATGTTTCTTATGTTGTCTGATAATCAACACAGAAATAAAATACTGTTCACATGTGTGGTTAGTAATTGTATTTGGAGAAATGATTTATATGCATAAATGCTAATGTAAATTGTTCCTTGATATTGAAGTCTACCTTATTCAAGAATTGAAACTATTACTAGATACTAAGAGTGAAGTGTGGAAACATGTATAACCATAACTTTTTTTATAATGGAATAATGAATAACTTTCATTGTCTAAGTTGGTTGCACTGATTGAATGTATACTCGGAGTTATTCATAACTTATTTTTTTATAATGGACTAATGAATAACTTTCACTGTCTAACTTGTCATAACTTATTTTATTTTATAGTAAAAATTGTGGAAAGCCATTTGGATTTGAGTTAAGCAAAATGAGAACTATATGTATACCTGGAGTTATTCATAACTCACCTTTAACCAAAACATGTTACAGATATTGAATTTATTTTCAGTTGTGCTTGTAAACACATTGCGAGTTCTTTCCTTTTCAATGTAGTATTTCAACAATATCTTTTAGCTTTTGTATGCTACTGAAGTTCATATTATATTCTTATCCATTACACGTTGTGATTATGAAAATCATTAGTTAGCAGAAATTATTATAAACAATTTACGAAGCTACCATCGCTGACTATTTTTTCTTGTAAAATCGAATACCAGTAACTTAAAACGAAACCACTATAAGGTCCGAATGAAGACATTTTATTTTGGAATTAGAGATGGATGGCTTGAACCACCGTAATGTAAATGTATTGTTTGCTTTTACTTGTTTTTCATTATAAATCCATCTCCCTTCAAAATATTAATTCTCGATATACGTTCCTTCATAAAAGAAATCTTCGACTATTTCTTTCCTGGTACCCTATATTCTTATTTTGGTTTTGAATCTTTCCCATCTACTTTAGGTATAAGATAGTTTAACCCAATAGCCCACTATAAAAATAGTGGTTTTTTCCTTGGGTGGATTGGTTCCATTGAACGAGTACACATTCTCGTACCCTTCGTAAGTTTTTGGTATTTGATTGCTATGAACCAATTTTTGAATGTGCAGCTTTCCTAGTTGAATAGTGTAGTTCTTACTGATCAGCCTATTACCAATGTATCAATTAGCATGAACTATTGTATATTTATTGAATATATTATTTACATGAAACTGTAAATATGGGAGCTTGTTTGCTCTTTTTATATCTTTGAAATAAGATATATTAAACAGAAAAAAAGAGTCATATAGAATATGGGAGCAGGTTTCATGGATCCGACATTTCATATTGTTTTAAATAAAAAACGATTAAAACAAAACAATTGACTACCGTTATAATGCTGGAAAACAGTACCATCATTTTACTCCCTACTTCAAGTTTTATGATCCAATTTTCATGTCAACCTACTTTTTTGGTTGAGTTAAAACTTATAGTTTAATTTTCTCCATCCAGTATGTATAAAAGTCCTAAGAGTAATAAGCTTGTACTAAGTAATCTAAATAATGGATGAGATCACTAGGAAAAATAGAGTCAGTGAAAATTTATCATAAAGCAAGTTATCAGAAGCACAGTATGAGCTTGAGAAATGTTTTGTATGTAAATTGCATTTACCAAAGCAAGTGCTGCAGCATAATGAGGCCCCTTTGAGTAAGAGCCGGGAGTACCTTGCACATGTTATGCATTAGGCAATGCTTCCTCAAAATTGAGGCTGTTTACTACATGATGATCTGAAGTATCAGGTTAGAACTATTTTCTAGTTATTCATATGTCTCATATGAACCAACCTTGTTTAAAAAATATAATACGATTCTATAACTGATGTTTCTAGTCTAAAAAGCGTTACTATTTGCACCATCAATGATACTGAAAATTACCCAGTTTCAATCGGTATTGAAATGTATGTATGTCATTCACATCGATTGGCAACACAATGTCGTTCAAATTTGATAATTACGAATAAAATAATCAAAAAGCGATATAAAGTATGTATGCCATTCATATTAGTCTGCAGTCCTTTGCAGACGATTGTGAATGACATACATTGAATTGTAGTTTGAAAACAAGGTAATTTTCAATATTTCAAATGATGCAGATAGGATTGCTAATATTTTGGAGCAATCCTGCCCTAACATCTGATTCTCCATCTGCATACCTGAATATGAGTAGTTTCTCGATTTCGAGGATGGTGACATGGAGGAATATGAAACTATTTGTTTGATAAGAAGATGCTCAAGATTGAATGAAAGTCAGTAGCAATGTATTGCTCTGAAAAACCATGTTCCAGGTAATTTACATTTCATTGCCTTGTTAGGGTGTATTCCAGACTGGAACTGGGCATTTACCGTGCACTTTCACTTGTTTACATGTATGGATTTTTTTTCAGAAGAACAGGTGTACAAGGGTGGGTACCATTAGGTGGAGTTCTTTGTATTACAGGTATTTTCTTCCATTAAGTTTAACAATCATGATGTACCAGCATAGCACCAAATTACAATCATAATATTTTGGCATTTCAAATGCAGTTGTACTAACACATAAAATATATGAAAGGCGGTTAGAGCTTCCTCCCAGGCTCTCTGCATCGGCCTCCGAAAGGAGGGGCGGTTCCCATAGGTTCAAAAACCAAACATCTCCTACCAGCGTCCTAGATAGGCCTTACTCCTTGTTTCGTAGGGCAGCGTCCCTTTGATTTGGAAGGAAGAGTAGCCGTACTGCACTCAAGTATTGGGATGCTGGTGACGAAGCATTGGAGAAAGATTCTCAAGCCATGTTTTTGGATTCTTCTTCTTCCTCATCGAATGTTTCTGTTTTTGTTGATGAAGGGGGAGAGGAGAGCGAACTTGATGAGAGAAAAGTCAGGATTATGAGGTACAGGAAGAAAAGGCCTGTTCTTTGTCTTGCTTCCCACTCTGCTTCTCACTTCTTGGTAATGATTATTCTTTTATTTTTTATGAAGTATCCACAAAATTAACTTCCATAATTAACTTGTCATATGCTACAAGTCTACAATACATACCTGATAATGGAAGGTCCAAAAATGTGATTTGAAATACGATATTTACAAGCACAAGGTCTAAACATTCTTTGATGTTTAGTATAAAACTCAATTATTCAGCAACAGCGTCGTTAAATAAATGACTATTAACTATCATTATGCTGGTGTACACAGCAAATAATAAGAGAACGTTCCACAACTTCTCATTGGTAACTAAAACAGCTTTAAAATGACTTAATATTAACTAGTTATTTTTACATTATTATATCATACTTGTGAAACACTTAATTGTGTAATATTGTTGGATACTACAATAAAACTCATCTATGTAAATCATACTTAACAATAATGTTGGATACTACAATAAAACTCATCTATGTAATATCTATTAGTGTAAACCGAGAACTGTGATAAAAATATTGATTTGCTTGTAATAATTGTATTGAGATTATCAGATGGGTTTAGATTTTAATTTATGTTTACTCACTGACTTCAAATTTTTTCATCGCAGGTAATTAAAGATGGCGATGGCACATTCTTCTTCCGTAGCAAGTAGCAAGCATATGAAACTTTTTAGATGCACGTTTTGTTGTTGGCATTTGGTGCGGACTTACTTTATTGATATTATATTTTTATTTAACATATACCTTATCTTTGTTTAACAATATTATGATAACTTGGTCTACTGTGTTATTTTTGTTTATGGATATTATTGAAACTTGATTTATAGATGTTTTTTGTATATTAATATTGTTTTAGCTAGTTTATTTAACAGATTATTATTCATTAAAACATGTTATATATACTTGTTGGTTGATTATACTCAAAATGTAGTTCTGGAATATGCAAATATAGTGGAATGTTAATGCTGTAAAAATCATATAAATAGAAGACATCATCTATTTTAATGCTGTCAATGAAGAAACAACAGCGTTTAATTCGTGTTGTAATTATCATTAAATAGTGAGTAACAGCGTTTATTAAACGCTGTTGTAAACTGTAGTAAAACATCATCCCAACTGTAAAAACATAACACAGCACGCATTAAACGCTGTAATAAAATATTAACAGCCTAAATAAAACGCTGTCAAAAGAATAATTTCCACAGCGTTTAAAATTAAGCTGTTGTAAGTTCTCTTTATACGATAGCTTGTCATTATACAGCGTTTGTTCTAACGCTGTTGTGTCATATAACAGCGTTTAATAAACGCTGTGGTATCAAATTTTTTACAGCGTTTTCTATTTTGCTGTTAAAATTTTTGCATCTACGACAGCATGTCGTTATACAGCGTTTATAATAACGCTGTCGTATCATATAACAGCGTTTTTGAAATGCTGTCAAAAGCTATTTCTGGTGTAGTGATTGCTTGAGATTATTGAGCACACTATAACAACATTACAAGATAATTTAATAGTCGGTTTAAAATGTAAAGCATGAAAAGGAACTCATAATTGCAAAAAGAAATATACAGGGAAATAACATATGAAAACAAAAGTTCCATGTATACAAATTGGATAAAAGGAAACAATGAACAATTAGTAGACTTTCCTATAGAGAAATGCATAGATAAAAAAAGCATCATGTTGTCAGTCCAAATTGATAAACATCCCAAAATGTGTCTCGGTTAGAATAAAGAACCGACAAGACACTTCCAAATAATATGAATCCAGAATAGCTTATTGTAATCCATAAATATCTGATTTTATTCATAAATAACACTGAAAAAATATAAGCGTATAGTTCCTAACATCAAAATGAATTGAAAATAAAATTGTACGCTTATATTTTTTGTTAAGTTATATCCTTTTTCCTAACATCAAAATGAATCCATAAATAACACTGAAAAAAGGATTTGAATTTATTCACATGATCTGAGGAATTCATAAATTTGCAGAATCAAATTGTAATCAATTCCATGAACACTGAAAATAGAACTGTACACTTATGTTTTTTGTTTTGTTCATTGGAAGGGGATTCTCAGACTAAGTTCCCCGTTTCATAAAATAATAGCAAAATTTGCATTAACTTAAAAGTACAGCACATCAAACTTTCCCTAAGAAAATATTCGACAACGTGAGATCAAGTGTACCAATTATTGTTCAACAATAAAAAAATGAGAGAAAAACATATTTCAAAACTGGCTCTTTTAATAAGACAAAGTTTAACCTGTATAAATCAACCGGAGGTGAGATTGATGATACCATCTCTGTTTCCTCTAGTAATCAAAAGTAGATCTCATAATATTAAATTTTATATATTTGTATGTTTAGACCTAAATCACCTGATTTTCCAAATCCTCTTTTGACATATGGAAGCATTTGATAATTTGGAAGAAATTTTTAGAGGATTTTGGCAACAGAGTTGAAATTCTCTACAAGGACTTCTTCTTGGTCTTATTATCTATGCATTTTCCTTTACTTTTTTTTATAAAATAATCAAAATACCGATTTGTAAATTTAAAAAATAATCAAATTGGATAAAAGAAAACAATGAACATTTTAGAAACAGGGAAATAACATATTGAAGAATTTGTTGGACGATGTAAAAAATTAGTAGAAAACAGAGATTTCAATGTTATGTGATCAAATAAAAATAGAGGATGATGATTTTATACACTGATGCAAATCAAATCATATAAAAGAATAGGGTTTACATTAGGAAAAAGGGTTTCTTAATTACATGATAAGGTACCTTAACATGTCTCCATTTCAAGGCATTTCTTCGAGACTTTCCATCGAACGCCTTGTAAATTTTAAAGGCCCCACACATGTAAAAAAATGTTAAATAGTAAAATTTCAAGCATATAATGTATAGCAGATTTCAGTTAACCTATGTATGACAGATTAGGATACAATGCATCTAACTGGGATTTTTGGCACTGCGGCTCATCGTATAACAGATTTCAGTTAACTTATGCAGTTCATCATATGACCAAAACAACTATGGTATGCATATAACTTATACAGTTCATCTAAATAACTTCAAACTAGTTACTGGCGCTTCGGTAGATGATGCTATGTCAAGTTCCTGATCAATTATAACAGATAACGTATAAGCACTGAGATATACTTAATATTTATTAGAGTAGAATGTTCATTATCTAAATTTTCTCAGTATAAATATATATACAAAATTCCACATATGACCAAAACAACTTCATAAATTACCATAACTACAAAACAAGTCTATTGCTTAGGATCATTTGCTTCGGTTGTGCTCACAACCGAAGCAAATAGGATCATTTGCTTCGGTTCCTTCCAAACAACCGAAGCAATTGGTATGTGGGAAGCAATAGAAAATGTAAAACTGCAATTTGCTTCGGTTGTTGTTAACAACCGAAGAAAATGCCCAGAAACAAAAAAACAATTTGCTTCGGTTATTCGTGAAACCGATGTAAAAGGGTTTATTTGCATCGGTCTTTACCAACAAAGCAAATAGTATCCTGAATAATAGCCTCCTTAGTTATTTGTGTCGGTTCATTAAGAACTGAAGCAAATTATGAGAAGCAAACATCCTGATTAAATTCTTTTTTTTAAGGTTCCCAACCCGCTTTATTTTTGGCGGTCCCCAACTCGCTTTATTTTTGGCGCTACCCAAACTCTATTTTCGTTCTTTCCACCCTTTCTAAACGAAAACAGAAGAGATAAACAAAACCATTGACACATTGATTCCCCAAATTGTTTTCATCGTTACATTGATTCTCCAATTCGCCCTTTCCAAACCAAATTCGTTTTTATCAATTCCCCAAATTGGAAGAATTTCCATTAATTCCCCAAGCTGATTCACCAATTTCCATCAATACGGCAAGTTGATTAGCCAGTTTACATCGATTTTCTAATGTCGATTTCGATTGTCGCTTCCTTCAGGTATTGAATTCCTTGCCGATTATTAATTTTGATTTCTTACCATATTGTTCTTGTTTTAAACTATTCCGTATTGTTTGTGTTTTATACTTTGCCATATTTATCTTTATTTGCTATTTTACGTCATTGTTGTTGTATGATTCATCATTGTTGTTGCAAGCTTGCTATTGGCCATGGCTTTTAATGTCAGTGAAAATAAGATTGAATGGGTTTTAAATGCATAACATGAACAAGTTATTCTACCAATTAGGAGAGAAGAAACAACGCAAAATTTGATCCATGAGGGGATTGTCAGTACTCAAGCTTTGTAATTGGCTGATAATTGATAGTTTTTTGCAAATAATTTTTCTTAACTTTTGGTGAGTGAGTTTTGAGAGAAATTGAGTTGAGTTTGTAGAATAAATCGAATGTTTGTTTATTCAGCTATTCATGATAAGTTTTAGTTAATTCTTCTCCTATGACAAAAATAAGTACTACTACTCTACCACAAAAAATGCATGTCTCTCTACATATACCCAGTGCCGGCCCTGGGTTGTATGAGCCCCTAGGCGAAAATTTTATGGGGAAATAAAATTATAGGCTCTGGGATTTGAACCTAGGACCATGTTTTCAACAACTTGATGCTTTACCACTGCACCAAACTATCTTATATTAATTTGAGGTCCCTCTAACGATGTTATAGGTAAAGTATTCTATAAATCCAGGGGCCCTACAACCGTAGGCGAGGCCTCCTTCGGATCGAAGGCCCTAGGCAGCCACCTAGTCGGCCTATGCCCAAGGCCGACCCTGCATATACCTGTCCATATTTGTTTTTTTCGTTAAGATATACAAAATTGGTTGTGTAGATATTATTTTATGTTGGTTCTAATTCATTGTGCTCAAGAGATTTGTATGAATAATTTGTGCCATTAATTATTTCGTGCATTGGGAACAATTCAATGATGGATTATAAGCAATGATGACAAAAATTTACAATACATTTTCTATGCTTTCAATCTTTTAACTCTCTCTTCTTGAATAAGTATATTAAGAACATCACGTTTTCTTTTCTTCCTTCCTTACAAGAAAAATAAATAAAACGAAGAAAACATTATTTTTCAATTTCTTAAAGAAGGAGCCATAGTAGTAGAAAATAAACGATAGGCAAGAAAGTTAGGAATTGCTCTTTGAGTAATTGTTCACTTGAATTGTTATAATGAGTCACTTTCTTTGTCTTTCTATTTAAAAAAACTATTAATTGAAAAGGAATTAGGTTAAAAACAATCTACACACTCACATATTGATCCTATCACTGCCTTCTTTCCTTTAAATTCTTTTGCAATGTTATTAGTTGATTATTAAGTAGAAAAATCCTAAAGACCTCAAGTTTTTAGGATCAAAATTATGATATTGAAAGTTGAACCAAATAAATTATGCGATTTTAATGGTTAGGAAATCAAAGAGCATACATATATAAGATTAATTAGGTGTGTTTCAGGTTAAGTTCAGAAAGTTTTTTAGGCAGAGAGAGCAAATATAAATAGCATGAAATATTTACCGACACATATGATGGAGATCTATAAAGTTAATATGTTGATGGCATTCAGTTGGAAGATTTTGATTTTTGCAGGCAGAGATAAGTTCTAAGAGAGAAATTTTGGATTATCATATTGCTAGTACATTAGCATTGTAAAAATATCAGGGAAAGAGAGAAAATTGTATAAAGCCAGCCCAGCAATATATGGTACAAAAACATTGTGTTATAATTTTTTTTACTGATGACAAACCTAAAATAGTAAAAATATAATAATAATCATGCACTAGGTTGGGTAAATTTTAATGGAAAGCTATTTTTGGCTTCATTTCGTTCATTTATGCAAAGTTTTTTCCAAATGTCAAGAGCAACCTGGAAAAACTAAAAATATGTTTAATCGGGAGTGAATAAATTTAGTATGATGCCTTAACTAAAGCTAAAAAATCGTGGAAGAAAAAAATAATATGCTAAATAATTTCATGAACGCACAACCTCTAACCTCTAGTTTTTAATTTCTAATCAAAATTGACCGCGAACTCACCTCATTTTCTCTAGGGGACAAAAGTTATATACATTGGTTGGTTTTTGTTTCATCTGTCATATTAATATCATGCATAGACTCATTTTACAATTTTAATTGTGCGAACATCTACTAGCCCAACCATAAATTATTATTCTACACACAAATCATTTGATGAAGGCCCATGCTATCTTTGAAAATAGAATACCGTAAACTACAATAAAGTCGCATTTCTTTATCCGTGTTAGATATAATTTATCAACATAATTTTTACAAGTCCAAGGCTCAAATGAAAATACACAGAGATATTATTCATCAAACTTAAACACTTTCTTTTTTCTTTAAATACAAATAAGTTCGAATATAGAAATGATAGAATTGGCTGGTATTAGAAAAAGGAAGAGCGGGAAAGAATAACCCGAGAGAAATATGATAGGCTTCAAACATAGACGAATACAACCAAAATTTGTCTTGAATAATTCGAGATCAGAAATTAAAATCTGCTTCAATCCTTTGGACTATTAACTATCATGATGACGACGGTAATGTTGTTTCCCTCAATCAAATTTCCAGTCAATTTATTTTCCTATTTGATTCTATCTGACATGTTTCCCACTACTATAATACACATGCATCATTTCATACTTCTGTGCCAATCATGTCCTATTTAAACAAAATTACGTGAACCAACAAATTGATTTTAAGTGTATCATTACATGAACTAGAGATGAGGACCACACATAACCAACAGATTGGAAAAGTGGTCCTCATCTCTAGTTATGCCATATTTAGGATTGCTATGTGTGGTCTGTACCACTAAAGAACCAACAGATTATAGTTTGCATCATGCTTCCGTTGAACATTCAATGCAATAATTGCATCATATATATTTATAAAGTAAGAAAATTCAATTCTCGCGGAGAAGATTTTGTATAATTCATATCAGTTTTGTGTTAGCTGATAATAAACCTAAGTTAGAGTATTATTGGTTTGCTTATTAAATGATACTTGTAAGTAATTTAACGTGTTTCATAAGTACTAAACTTAAGTTAGAGTAGTACTGTACCTGCAAGCTTCGTGGTTCATTTAAACAAAAAAGTAATATGTTGGGTTCCATTTAAGCCAATGACTTTTGATTAGGCTCTGAATTGATTCGTTGACGTAGACAATAGAGTAATTTGTTGGGTTCCTCCATTGACTAGTCTTATAATATTAGTCAACTTTATCTTTGGTTAATTTTGCAATCATCAAGATCATTTTCAATAGAACACTTATGATAATTTTTTGCTTATGTAGTGTGTCTCTAGCACTTGAACATGGATCATAGTTGGATGTACACCGTTAGACGTAGCGATGATGAGTTCCTGAACAAAATGGAAGAGTTCATCCAGTTTGCGTTGAATGATCAATTAATAAGAAGGGAAGAAACTATTTTTTGTCCTTGTAGACGTTGTCAAAATAAGAGGAGATTCCGTAACATAGATCATATTAGAGATCACATAATTCGTAATGAGTTTAAGCAAAATTATACACGGTGGATATGGCATGGTGAAAGCATACTTAGTACAACTAATTCTAGTAATAATGACAATGATGAGAATGATAAAAAAGATAACATGAATAATGAGGTAAATGATGAAAATAATGAGAACTATTGTATTAATGAGATGTTTTGTGATGTTGAAGAACATTTGATGAAAGAGCCAAAGTTGTACCAAAAATATTAATGGATGCCGAGAAGCCTTTGTTTTCTTATTGTGCTAAGTTCACAATATTGTCTGTTGTGCTCAAGCTTTTCGATTTAAAAGCAAAACATGGGTGGAGTGATAAAAGTTTTACACCATTGCTGGAACTTTTGAAAGACATGCTTCTGGAAGGTAACGAGCTTCCTACTTCTAACTACGAGGCAAAGAAATTATGTACCTAATTGGCATAGGGTACAAAAAGATACATGCATGTCCAAATGATTGTATATTGTATCGAAATTAATACGAGAGTTTGCATGAGTGTCCCAAGTGTGGATTATCTCGTTATAAGTCATGAGGGAATGTTCATAACGATCCAAATAAGAAATGGCCTCCGACAAAGGTCTTATGGTATTTGCCCATTATACCAAGGTTTAAACGCTTATTTACAAATATAGAAAACGCAAAAAACTTAAGATGGCATGCAGATGTGAGGAAGGATGATGGATTACTAAGACATCTAGCCGATTCTCCGTAATGGAGAAATATTGATACAATGTATTCTAGTTTCAGCGAAGAGATTAGGAATCTCAGACTTGGTCTTTGCACAGATGGCATAAACCTATTTGGCAACCTTAGTAGTCAACATAGTACTTGGTCGGTTCTTTTGGTGATTTACAATATTCCACCTCACTCGAGTATGAAGCGTAAGTACATCACGTTGTCTCTTCTGATTTCGGGACCACGACAACAAGGAAATGACATTGATGTTTACCTACCTCCTCTTATTAATGATCTAAAACTTTTGTGGGATAAAGGTGTGCGCGTGTTTGATGCATATAGTAAAAGTGATTTTACATTGCACGCCATGCTTTTTTGTACCATAAATGATTTTCCTGCATATTGTATTTTGTCTGGATATAGTACAAAAGGTGCCAAAGCATGCCCAATTTGTCAGATGATATATTTGTTGAGCGCTTGCATTTTTGCAAGAAAAATGTGTTTATGCATCATCGTAGATTTCTCCCTCCCGATCATCCTTATCGTAAAAAGAAGAAGCCTTTCAATGGGGAGATAGAGTGTGGAGTTGCTCGTTTGCCAGTAACAGGAAATGATGTTTATGAATGGGTTGAGGATATTGAAAATTTATTTGGCAAAGCCTTTCCTCTTCCAGAAGGCACGTGGAAGAATAAATCTATATTTTGGGAACTTCCATATTGGAGAAATTTACAGGTTAGGAATTGTCTAGATGTAATGCATATAGGAAAAAATGTTTGTGACAGTATCATTGGGACACTTTTGAATATACCTGGTAAGACAAAGGATGGTGAGAAAGCCAGGCAAGGTATTTTGAAAATGGGTATTCGGAAGGAGTTAACACCAGTGGAGAAATGTAAGCGTACATATTTGCCTCTTGCATGTTATACATTGTCCAAAAAAGAGAAAACTAGTTTATGTGAGTGTCTTCATGGTGTCAAGGTTCCAGCAGGTTATTCTTTGAACATTAGCAGTCGTGTATCAATGAAGGATTTTAAATTGATTGGCATGAAGTCTTTTACTTGTATAAGGGAGCAACTGAGGGCCTTTTGCTTCAGTCGTTAGTAAACGACCGAAGCAAAAGGTTTTCATTTGGTTCGATCATTTTAAAAGACCGAAGCAAATGAACGTGTATCAAGAAGCAACCCATGGTCTTTTGCTTCAATATTTAGTAAACGACCAAAGCAAAAGGCCATCACTTGCTTCGGTCTTTTATTCGATGCAACAGAATTTGACCTGTTGCGTCGTATTCATTTGCTTCAGTCGTATAATCGAAGCAATAGAGGGGTAACGACCGAAGCAAATGAGCTATTTTGTACTAGTGTACATCTGATATGAGCTTTTCAAGTTTAATTATGTAGTCAAATGACAAGGCAATTATAGTAGTTCAACAGTTCAAATATACTTAGGTTGTTTAATACTACAAAATTATTATTGTACAATAATATAACATTACTAGTAGTAAACAGTACAGGCAGAAATAGCACTACTCGAGCACATTAATTTTCCTTTTCTATATCTGTATACCCTTCTCAAAACAAACCATTACTGATATAGATTCTCTAATAAAATTTTATACTGATTTTAGATGGAAAACGATATGACAGTGCAATACTGCTAAAGAACCACAATACTGCTAAAGCATTTGCAGTAAAACCATCGAACCAAAGTGCTATTAGATATGTTAGTCTACTAGCTAAATATCACTTATGTTGACTAGAAAAACTTATAGTTTGAAGCATCTAAAACTGATTCTCAGTTAACTTATCTAAAACTACTTAATGCCGAGCTACTACTTATAGTTCAGTTTTTGTTTCAGTCTGGATTTGGTCCGGCTCTAGCTGAAACTAGTGAAATATATACGATTCTGGTTGGAATCTAGTTCAAACCAACTCAATTAGTACTGGCATTAATGCATATATTACCTTTGTATTAATATTTATGATTTTGTTCTGGAATGTTAGTTTTAAAGGCTTTTTTCTAAGTGCAAATGAAGGACTTCTTATACATACATCTTAATAATTAAAATTTTGTATATTACATTTTCTTTTGGAACAATTTTCATATTAAAACTCTTATATTAATCTGAAGTCACATAAATCATTAATGACAAAGCCTTTACGGTAATTTTCACTTTGTAGTAAACTTTCCA
Source organism: Allium fistulosum (assembly GCA_030737815.1). Taxonomy (NCBI): domain Eukaryota; kingdom Viridiplantae; phylum Streptophyta; class Magnoliopsida; order Asparagales; family Amaryllidaceae; genus Allium; species Allium fistulosum. The sequence goes on from CM060902.1 coordinate 1,536,530,259, forward strand.
ATTTTTCCTGAGATCTTCTATGTGTTCACCCATTGAGACACATCTAAGAAACATCATGATAACTAGCATATGCTAAACTGTAAATGAAATTAGAGAGAAGTTTTGTTTTTATTATCTAAAACTAACTCTCAGTTAAATAGCACTACTTAATTGATATCATAACTTCAAAAATTACACCAACTTATAGTTCAGTATTATAACTTCCTCCTGCCTGCAAACAAGAAGCCATCAAAATTACATGATGGTTAACTTACGTGTTGTGAAACTTGCATGTTGTAATGATACCTTAATCTTTTCAAGAGAAAACTACCCACAGATAGCCTAAAGCCAAGTACTGAAAAAGAAATCATCGTGAAAAATTCCAAGCGACGGTTCAAACTAACCAAACCTCAATTTTTTTTCAAGAGAGTTTAAAATACAAGAAAAAAACATGACCACCATTAGTAGTTTCACAACACATAAGCCATCAAACTTATAGTTAAAACATTCAACAAATGAACAAATTTCTTATTGAAAACAATCGCTACCTTAATCTTTGATCATTTATAAGGTGGATCTACAAGTGCAAAAGCAGTTTAATATGTGAAAAGTTCATGTTGAATTATACTACTGTTTGGCACTCCTGTTTTCAAAATTTCAGTGTATTCTCTCTTTATAATAATACACTTCTTTGTAGTGGAACAAACATAAAATATATTTTAGTATAAAATATCATCGAGAAGTAATATAATTTGATTATGAAAAACCAACAACTAAAATAAGTAATGTAGAAAATTATATAAGAGAGCGAATAAATACAACTTACATGTTCACTTGCGGCTAATTTCCAGTTTATTTTTACGTTCGGCCCGAGGATCAAAAACATAAATCTCATTCATTTCTACATGGAAAACAAGTAGCAGACGATGTTTCCTGCATTATAAGTTTTATGGGAAGTTAAAATCAGCAACAAATTTATAAACTAGTTAGTAAAAGTTTAATGTTCATACCCTTAATAGTGCGAGGCTAAGATTAAGCTCATAGATTGCGATGCCCTCTTTGTGTTTGACAAATATGTATTTGTTGCATCTGGATATTTCCGCACTTAGGAAAGCTTATGGGGACACATAAACCCGATGGTCTCCACATTGAGATCATTGCACCTATGATTTAAACACCTACACATTATGTGCACCTATGAGATATATAAACTTGTTAAGAACTTGATGCAGCGCAAGCTAAGAGTTCACAAGTCTTAGACCACTCACGACCTAACAATCCAAAACTGGAAAATAAGTCGCTCAAAATTGAAGTCTTAGGTCGCTCACGACCTAATGGGTTCTTAGGTCGCTCACGACCTAAGGAAGATGGGCTACGAGCTAACGGAACCAATGCTCAGGAAAACAGCTCACGACCTAGCGAGATTGGTGAAGTATTAGGTCGCATACGACCTAACGAGGCTTCTAGGTCGCTCCAACGACCTAACGGTTTCAAAGATCACATGCTACGACCTAACAGCCTGAAGGGAAAGGTGCTTCGACCTAATGAGTTACGAGCTAAGTTAGGTCGCAAAGGCTTAGGTCGCAAAGTCTTAGGTCGCGGAGGCCTAGGTCGCAAAGGCTTAGGTCGCAAAGTCTTAGGTCGCGGAAGCCTAGGTCGCAAAGTCTTAGGTCGCAAAGTCTTAGGTCGCGCAGGCCTAGGTCGCAAACAATTTCTGAAGCCGCTTCTGTTAGGTCGCAAACGAAGGGATGCCGTTCATTCTTAGGTCGCAAAGCTCTGGATACCATGGATTTCCTTAACCCGCTGATCTGGAATGCTGTAGGGTCTTAAGTCGCGGAAGATTGTAGCCGTAGATTGTTATGCCGCTTTATCAGATGCCGTTCATTGGTTAAGTCGTTGAATAATGTAATTAGGTCGTTACCGATCTAAGTGAGTCGTTTATCTTTAAGCCTGTTTGTTTTTAGGTCGCTGTGTTGTACATAGGTCGTTTCCGACCTAGGAGTTGTGAATTTTTTCTGCTGTGTTGAGTTGTAGCCTATAAATAGGCATGTATGATCATTTGTAAAGGTTGTTGATTTTTGAATAAAATTCTCTTTTGATTGCTTTGTGCTTTCATTCAAATTGGTAGTTGAGTGTAATCTCCTATCTCCTCTTTCGGATAATCGAGTGCGCTCGATTCAACGATTGTAGAAGCCGATTCGCGGAATCAAGTGCGCTTGATCAACGCTTGAAGAATTGAAGATCTTTGAACCCGGTATCGTGCGCGATCAACGAGTTCGAGATAGCTAGAGTTCGGTATCTTCGGATCAACGAATTCGGGCAATTCAGCATCCATCAATCCATCGACTGCTACTTTCTTCGATCGAAGATCGTTTTGAATTATCCGCTGCGTCAGTTTGGTATCAAAGCTTGTTCTAGCCAATCATAGCTAGATCGAGACTTGGAGCCTAATCATTTGAAGACTTTTGAAGTTTGAAGAGAAGCCGAGTGCTTGAAGTGTAAAGCCGTGGCCGAGAGGAAGAAGAGTTCATCTTGTTCGAAGTTGTTTGATCAAAATTTGCATTGGAGGCCGAAACTTTGTCCATCGTGTTCATCGCGATTTGCTACAAAGTGGAAGTTTTCGATCCGTTTCATTTTGGATCAAAATCAGGAAAGTGTTTGAATTTGAAGTGTTTGAGAATTTGTGAAGTTTTCAAGTATGCCGCCAAGAAGAGCTAACCGCCACCAAAACGTAGAAGCTTTATATCGAAGAGAAGAGGCTGATGAGATGGAGCAAAGAATCAATGAGAATTTTAGCGAGAAGCTTAATGAAGGAATTGGCCGATTAGAGAAGCTTATGACGGAGATGAATCAAAATCGGAGAAGGGTTTCACCAGAATCTAACCATGGGGGTAGTAGAGTCTCGCCACATTCTAATCGAGACCGAAGTATTGAAAATGATCAAAGACGTGGGAGGAACGCGAATGATCGCGAACGGAGGAATGTTGATAGAAGGGATGATGGTGGAAGGCGTAATGGTAGTAGAGATGTTGGTGGTCATAATCGACATCGTTATGCGTCGGATTTTGAAGAGGAGTATGATGGTGGTAGTATTCAAGGAAGAGGTCAAGGGAGAAACTATTCTGAGTATGATCACAAGTGGGAATCGGGGATGAAGACAGAAATTCCTGAATTCAAGGGTGGTATGCAAGCAGAGGAGTTTCTAGATTGGGTGGCTAATGTTGAGGAGATTTTTGATTTCAAAGAAGTACCAGAACATCGTAGAGTGAAGTTGGTTGCTACAAGGCTGAGGGGTAGAGCTTTGGCATGGTGGCAGCAAACCAAGCTTACACGTGAACGTATGGGGAAGTCAAAGATTGAATCTTGGGAAAAGATGAAGAAATTGATGAAAGCGACATTCTTACCTTATAATTATCAATCGCTTATGTATCAACGTTTGCAGAACTTGAGGCAGGGCACGAAGACAGTTAATGACTATGCTGATGAATTTTATCAACTCATTGCAAGGAACGATATTATGGAAACAGAAGAGCAGCTGACATCTAGGTTCATTGGAGGATTGAGAATGCAGATTCAGGATATGGTGAATATGTTCGATCCAAGATCTGTAGCAGAAGCACATCAGAAAGCGTTGGCTTGGGAAAAACAAGGGAGACGAGGAAGTGGTGTGTTTCCTAATTCTAACAATCAGGCGAAGGGTGTTGGAGGAAGTTCTAATGTTTCTAAACCTATCAGTAGACCAGTGGTGAAGGAGGCTGAGAAGGCGAAAGTTAACAATGGTTTCAAATGTTACAATTGTCAGGAATTGGGTCATAAAAGCAGTGAGTGTCCAAAGCCAAAGAAGAGAACCATGATTGCAGAAGTTGACGATGAGGATGTTGATGAAGATTGTTCTAATCCAGCTGAGGAGGATGAGCAGGATATTGCGTCAGGAGACGAAGGTTGTAACCTAATGCTGAGGAGATCGTGTTTAACACCGAAGCAGGAGGAAGCTAGTTGGTTGAGGAGTAATATCTTTCAGTCAACATGTACTATTCTGGGGAAGGTGTGTAAGTTTGTAATCGACGCAGGAAGCTGTGATAATATTATTTCAACCGAAGCCGTGACGAAGTTGAAATTAAAGACAGAGAAACATCCGAGTCCATACAAGTTAGCATGGTTGAGAAAAGGAGGAGAAGTGAAAGTGGATAGACGAGTTCGTGTACCATTCTCTATTGGGAAGAAATACAAAGATGAAATATGGTGTGATGTAGTAGAGATGGATGTTTGCCACTTATTATTGGGAAGACCATGGCAGTATGATCGAGCAGTACAACATGACGGTCGGACCAATAGCTACAGTTTTATGTTTAAAGGCACGAAGATTATCTTAGTTCCAAAGAAGAGATCACAAGAAGAAAGTAAATCAGAAGAAATTGAAGAGCTGAAAACTTTATTGACTTTAAAAGAGTTTGTTAAAGAGGTTGAGGAAGAACCGGAAGTATTCTTGTTGATTGGGCATGAGAGCAGTGAAGAAGTTGAAATTCCTGAAGAAGTTAAACCAATCTTGAAAGAATTTGACGATGTATTTCCAGAGGAGTTACCAACGGAGTTACCGCCGTTGAGGGACATACAACATCAGATAGATCTTGTTCCAGGTGCTGTATTGCCACACAGACCACATTATCGAATGAGTCCGAAGGAACACGAAGAATTACGAAGGCAAGTTGAGGAATTGCTTGAGCAGGGGCGTGTGCAGGAGAGTCTGAGTCCTTGTGCTGTACCAGCTTTATTGGTACCCAAGAAGGATGGGACGTGGAGGATGTGCACTGACAGTCGAGCATTGAATAAGATCACTGTGAGATATAGATTTCCAATGCCGAGGTTGGATGACTTGTTGGATCAAATAAGCGGAGCTACTATCTTTTCTAAGATTGACTTGAAGAGCGGTTATCATCAGATTCGCATTAGACCAGGGGATGAATGGAAGACAGCATTCAAGACAAGGGAAGGATTGTATGAATGGCTGGTAATGCCGTTTGGTCTATCGAATGCACCAAGTACTTTCATGAGGGTGATGAATCAGATTTTTCGACCGTTCATTGGGAAATTCGTGGTGGTGTATTTCGATGATATTCTGATTTACAGTGGGAGTTCAGAGGAACATCTGAATCATCTTAGAGAAGTGTTGATGGTACTGAGACAAGAACAATTTTATGCTGCTACAAAGAAGTGCGTGTTCATGACGCACAGTGTTTTATTTTTGGGATATGTTGTTTCAGAGAAAGGAATACAGGTTGACCAAAGTAAAGTTGAGGCGATCAGAAATTGGCCGCAACCCAAAACGATAACGGAAGTACGTAGTTTCCATGGGTTGGCTTCATTTTATCGAAGATTTATTCCACACTTTAGTAGTGTGATGGCACCTGTTACAGATTGCATGAAAGGTAAACAGTTCGCATGGACAGAGGAAGCAGGGAGTGCTTTTGGGAAGATCAAGGAATTGCTGACGTCTGCACCAATTCTAGTGCTACCTGATTTTCAGTTAGTTTTTGAACTACATACTGATGCATCCAAGGTTGGGATTGGAGGGGTGTTGAGTCAGAAGGGACGTCCTATTGCATATTTTAGTGAGAAGTTGTCAGGAGCGAAGATGCGATACAGTACATATGATGTGGAGTTTTATGCTGTTGTACAATCTATCAAACACTGGAGACACTACCTATTTCAGAAGGAGTTTGTTCTTTACACCGATCATGAAGCATTGAAGCATTTGCAAGGGCAAGACAAGATTTCAGCGAGACATGCATCGTGGATTGCATATCTACAACAGTTTACTTTTGTTGTGAAACACAAGTCAGGGGTGACAAATCGAGTGGCTGATGCTTTGAGTAGGAGGAGTCATTTGTTGACTACGCTGAAAGTTGAAGTGACGGGGTTTGAAATATTGCCAGAATTACTTGTTGAAGATCCTTACTTCATGAAGTTTGTTGATAAAGTTAAGGAGGGAGAGACGGATGATTTCGTGATGGTAGATGGATTTCTTTTCAAAGGAAGTCGACTGTGCATACCGGAGGGTAGTCTGAGAATGAAGATTATCAAGGAGTTACACGAAGAAGGACATGTTGGGAGAGACCGTACCTTACAGTTAATTTCACAATCCTACTTTTGGCCATCGATGAAGAAAGAAGTGGAGAGGTTTGTGGAGCGTTGTCATATTTGTCAGGTTTCGAAAGGAACTGCGACTAATGCTGGTTTATATATGCCATTACCTGTACCAAGTAAACCATGGGTTGATGTGAGTATGGACTTCGTATTGGGATTACCAAGGACACAGCGTGGTAACGATTCCATATATGTGGTGGTGGACAGATTTTCGAAAATGGCGCATTTTATTGCTTGTAAGAAGACGGCGGATGCTGTTCATGTTGCTCAGTTGTTTTTCAGGGAGATCTATCGACTTCATGGATTGCCAGAATCTATTGTGTCGGATAGAGATACTCGATTTCTGAGTCATTTTTGGTTGAGTTTGTGGAAAATGGTGGGAACGAAGCTGAAGTTCAGTAGTGCTTATCATCCGCAAACGGATGGACAGACTGAGGTAGTTAACAGATCATTGGGAAACTTGTTGAGGTGTCTTGTTCAAGATAATCTGAGGAGTTGGGATGTGAAGTTATGCCAAGCAGAATTTGCTCATAATCATGCTGTGAATCGAAGTACTGGGTTCAGTCCATTCCAGATTGTCTACTCGAGCTTACCAAAAGGACCGTTAGATTTAACAGTGATACCACATTCAAAGGGGACAATTAAGAAAGCTGCTGATTTTGTTGAAGGGCTGACGGAGTGTCATAAAATCGTTCAAGAACGATTAGAGAAAGCAAATGAGAAATATAAACGAGCTGCAGATTTGAAACGACGAAATATGGAGTTTAATGAAGGAGATCTGGTTTATGCAGTATTAACAAAAGATCGTTTTCCAGTAGGCGCTTACAATAAATTGAAAGCACGGAAAATTGGACCGGTGGAAGTTATGAAACGAATCAATGAAAATGCTTATAAACTGAAGCTGCCAGATGATGTGTATACATCTGACGTGTTCAATGTTAAGCATCTCGTACCATATCATGGGGATGAACGAACTGATGGAGATGAATTTACAAATTCGAGGTCGAATTTTTCTCAACCTGGGGAGGATGATGCAGCGCAAGCTAAGAGTTCACAAGTCTTAGACCACTCACGACCTAACAATCCAAAACTGGAAAATAAGTCGCTCAAAATTGAAGTCTTAGGTCGCTCACGACCTAATGGGTTCTTAGGTCGCTCACGACCTAAGGAAGATGGGCTACGAGCTAACGGAACCAATGCTCAGGAAAACAGCTCACGACCTAGCGAGATTGGTGAAGTATTAGGTCGCATACGACCTAACGAGGCTTCTAGGTCGCTCCAACGACCTAACGGTTTCAAAGATCACATGCTACGACCTAACAGCCTGAAGGGAAAGGTGCTTCGACCTAATGAGTTACGAGCTAAGTTAGGTCGCAAAGGCTTAGGTCGCAAAGTCTTAGGTCGCGGAGGCCTAGGTCGCAAAGGCTTAGGTCGCAAAGTCTTAGGTCGCGGAAGCCTAGGTCGCAAAGTCTTAGGTCGCAAAGTCTTAGGTCGCGCAGGCCTAGGTCGCAAACAATTTCTGAAGCCGCTTCTGTTAGGTCGCAAACGAAGGGATGCCGTTCATTCTTAGGTCGCAAAGCTCTGGATACCATGGATTTCCTTAACCCGCTGATCTGGAATGCTGTAGGGTCTTAAGTCGCGGAAGATTGTAGCCGTAGATTGTTATGCCGCTTTATCAGATGCCGTTCATTGGTTAAGTCGTTGAATAATGTAATTAGGTCGTTACCGATCTAAGTGAGTCGTTTATCTTTAAGCCTGTTTGTTTTTAGGTCGCTGTGTTGTACATAGGTCGTTTCCGACCTAGGAGTTGTGAATTTTTTCTGCTGTGTTGAGTTGTAGCCTATAAATAGGCATGTATGATCATTTGTAAAGGTTGTTGATTTTTGAATAAAATTCTCTTTTGATTGCTTTGTGCTTTCATTCAAATTGGTAGTTGAGTGTAATCTCCTATCTCCTCTTTCGGATAATCGAGTGCGCTCGATTCAACGATTGTAGAAGCCGATTCGCGGAATCAAGTGCGCTTGATCAACGCTTGAAGAATTGAAGATCTTTGAACCCGGTATCGTGCGCGATCAACGAGTTCGAGATAGCTAGAGTTCGGTATCTTCGGATCAACGAATTCGGGCAATTCAGCATCCATCAATCCATCGACTGCTACTTTCTTCGATCGAAGATCGTTTTGAATTATCCGCTGCGTCAGAACTAAAGTTGCATTGAGAACCCAATAGCCAAATGATATATATGGAAAAGATACTCACATAATGTAAATCTGCAACCATGATGCATTCAACCACATCATACTAAGGAATTGGATAAATACCATCCATCATGATATGGATTTCGAAGCCCTCATCATATGTAAATAATCCTTATTCACTTGAATAGCATTGATGGCATTATCATCGGGTAGCATTTGAACTATTAGGTCATGGAAATATCTTCATTCACCCAGTAAAGTTCTGAGGATCTCTTCATCCACGGTTGTTTTGCGCTTTGTTGACTCATTTGTCATTGTATTCATGACATTTTCATTATTATTTTCAAACAAATCCTTGTTTAGTTGAGATGCGAGTGCCTAGTTCAAAATTATAAGTAGATGATTATTATGGTTATGTAATTGAAACTGGTATATCATACTATGTAAAAATATCAAACAAACTGTATATATATCATCAAACTGTGTGTGTGTGTATCAAAACAAGTTTGAAACAGACACTGCAAGTTTGAAACTTTATATAAAGCACTTAAACAAACACTTAAACAATAATTTTGTGGACTAACATACCTTAGCAATACACTCTTCCGCTTTATCTTTGCTTTCCACTTTGTCTTTTCTTTCCACTTGTGTAGCCTGCACAAAACAAACCACTATGTTTCAAACTTGCAGTGTCTGTTTCAAACTTAAGTAATATGGATGGTAATATGTTTCGAGGAAATTTTATAATGTACCGTTAAAGTTTCAGGAAATTTTTATTGAAATATAATGGACATAGTTGTAGAGAAATTACAAGGAATGGAAGAATGACATAAAATAAACATAATAATAAAGATATGCCATATGCATCAAAAATTGTCATTTCCTGTGTGTGTCTGGTATTCCGGTAACCACTCCTTCATCAAGAATTTGACAGGTGATCATAAATATGTTTTGGTCTGTAACCGGACATTTGCAAAATAGTCAGTATCTCTCTACCAAAAGGCTGTGAACCTATGTCATATTTGCATAACATCTTAGTTGATAAGGTTTACAGCAGTAGTGTCTCAAATATGATCAAACTAAACGAAGAAATTATAACAAAACTTCAAGTTCTAGATGTGATAGTAGAAACTGAATTATAAAGCGTAGAGTACTTTTCACTTTATAAGATAATCGTGATACATGTTCTTATATAGCTCAGTCTGTATAGGAGTGACATCAAAGCTATCATATACAGTCTAGTTTATGATCATTTACGCATAATTAATATTAAATATCACAAGCAATTTGTATTTTGAAGTAAAGTTTTCGTTTTTTATGTTTCAAGTTAAAAAAAAAGGATAACAAACTGTATTTTGAGGTATCATAAATTCATTCAGAGCTTGTGTGTTGCATATTTTTCAAAAGATGCACAAATTGACAAATATTGAACTAACTCTGCATGAAACGAATATTATTATTTTTTTCTTAAAATAAAAATATAATATCCTGCAAAAAGATTGTAGATATGAAAAAGACATTTGCAACGTTTTAAACCTCTAAGAAGGCACCCTCCCACTTAAATGCTAGGAACATCTATATCCACTAAAAATATCAAGGAGAGTCTTTTTCTCAGTTTTCTTATACAATCAAAATCCAAATTGAAATTTGAAAAAGCAGGCACTAACTAAATTTGCTATACTTGCATGAATTTAAGATAAATCGCTACCAATTACTTTAGAGATATATCTCAACACATGAACAAATCATGTACACAAAATAAATTTTATGTAATTCACCAAATAGCAATTATTTCATGTAATTCTTAGTTTCGGCAATTGGAATTGCTTGTGCATATCAAACCAAAAACAGACCACTGTTTGCAATATCTACACAATCTAGTAATTGCATCTTCCAAATTGATATTGGGTTTACCAACAATCTACTTAAAGACCAACAAGATGTATATATTAGAACTTTTTTCTTCTTCTAAAAAGTAAACTATTCTAAATAAGAAAGGTAAAATCTGACTTACTGACTTTATCCAACTCTTACAACACTAGAAATATTTAAGCAACACGACGTTATAATGTCTGAAGAATGTTCAGTTAATTACTTTTAGAATGTAACATTATTTGAATGAGGATAGAAATAATGCTGCATAAACAGGGATTGGAACATTATTTCCCTAGCAAAGCTGATTATTTCCTATTTGGTTCTGAGTAGTGTTATTGTTATATAGAAGGCTTGGAAGCAAAGAATACAAAAAGTATCATCTTATATATTAATATTGCAATGAACGAACAATTAATATTAACTAGAAACACATGATACTGTTAACACTCTTCAGAAAGGTACTTATTAGCCAGTGCAAATAGTTTATTCAAGCTTAATTGATATGCGTTATTCACCCTTAATGACATAGTCTAGCTAATCGCTTCAATTATACAATCATTTTTTTGATGTTGTTAACCCAAAAAATGGATCAACACCCTGGTTTGAGCGTGAAAGCACCAACCCTGTTCTCATAGAACAATAATGTAGATAATAGATATAGAAAAAACTAGTACGAGAAAGAAGACAAGAAGATTTTTATAGTGGTTCAGCTGTTAACGAAGCCTACATACACTTCATAGTTTTTATTATAGATTGATTGTCATTACAAGATGTATTTGATTACAAAGCTCTTGATTATCCTTAGCTAGATTGAATCTCCAAGGTTGGAATCCACCGGAGAATCACAGTGAATTCCTTTGAAGACCGTTGTGAAGGAGGTGAGGAGTGAAGAAAGCTTCCAGCAGCGTTTCAACAATCAGTCCCAGAGAAGATCCAGTGTTGTAGGTAGAATTGTATTTATAGAGGTTGGAGAGTTACTGGGCCAAGCCCGTTTGCCAAAATGTTTGCATACGACTGCATGAAGGTGCACTGGAAATTGTGTCAGGAACTAAGCTAACTCTATGGATCGCTAGCGATCCATAGATTAGGCTCGAAAGCGATCCAACGCCTTCATGCATTCCCCATGCTTTGATGTAGCAGTGAACTAATAAAATGTATGGATCGCTAGCGATCCATATACTTAGTCAATTTTTTGGTCTTCGTCTTCTGGATCAGGATGCAGGAAGATAGATGGCTCGCGAGCAAACGATATGGATCGCTGGCGATCCATGTCCTTAACGTTTCTCTGCTTTCTTCTAGCTTCTTCTTGACTTGATGTTCTAGTCCTTTTTATTGATTCTCGGTTTGTTCTGACTTAACGTAGATGTTCTGACTTCTTTTGGATTCTACTGGGTTAAAAACTTGGATAACAATCTTGATACATCTTGGTCCCCCCAGGATGAATTGTAAACTTGGACCAATGACATTCTCCAAGAAATTCTTTTCTTAAGTCCTCAACATTCGGAACACACAACCGTCCCTTCTTTCTCAACCATCTCCTCTGGTCAAGACTAAAATCTTTTAGATCATCGATCTCAGTTCCAACCTCAAGCCTTCTAATCTTCTCGACTAATAATGGATCCTCCTTCTGCTTAGAAGCAATTCTCTCGATCAACACTGGTTGAACTTCCAAACAAGACAACATAGCGGTACTTTTACTAAAACTAGTAGTCGACCTTAACTGCACACTACAAGTAGTCAAAGCTTCTAAACCCTTCCATTCTGCCAACATAGCTAACACCACATTCTGATGTCTTCTGCTAAGAGCATCTGCTACTTTATTTCCTTTCCCAGGAGTATACTCTATACCAAAATCATAAGCATCCAAAAACTCCAGCCATATCTGTTGTCTCATATTTAGCTCCTTCTGAGAGAATAAATACCTTAATGACTTATGATCTGTGTATAGCTTAAATCTCTCCCCTAAGGGATAATGTCTCCAAATCATCAATGCAAAGATCTTTGCAGCCAACTCCAAATCATGAGTAGGATATCTCACTTCATGCGGTCTAAGCTGTCGTGAAGCGTAGGCAATAACTTTACCCTTCTACATCAGCACAACTCCTAATCCAGTCCCGCATGCATCAGTGTACACCACCAATCCTTGATTTTCGTTTGGAACTATTAACACATGTGCATTGGTCAACAAATGCTTTAACTTAAGGAATGCTTCCTCACATTTGTTGGACCAGACAAACTTCACCTCCTTCCGGGTTAACTTAGTCAAAGACGCTGCTATCCGCGAGAAATCCTTGATGAATCTTTAGTAATAGCCAGCAAGTCCAAGAAAACTTCTAATCTCAATCACCGTCTCTGGTCTCTTCCAATTATTAATAGCTTCGATCTTATATGGATCGACTGACAACCCTTTCTCTGAAACCACGTGACCAAGAAACTTAACCTCTTTCTTCCAAAAATGACACTTGGAAAACTTCGCCTTCAGCTGATGCTGCCTCAGCGTCTCAAGCACTACTCCAAGATGATTCTCATGTTCTCTTTCATCCTTAGATTATACTAAAATGTCATCTATAAATACCAACACGAACCTATCCAAATACTCTCTAAAAACTCGGTTCATCAAATCCACGAAGAAAGCAGGTGCATTCATTAACTCGAATGGCATTACTAACTAATCATACGAACCATACCTAGTCTGAAATGCTGTCAAAGGAATACTGTCCTCTGCCACTCTTAACTGATGGAAATATATCGCCATTCCAACTGGGAAAACACTCTGCCTCCACACAACTGATCAAATAGATCATCAATTCTCGGCAAAGGATACTTATTCTTAATTGTCCTCTCGTTCAACTTACGATAGTCGATGCACATTCTCAGCGACCCGTCTGGTTTCTTCATGAACACTGCGGCCGCTCCCCAAGGCAAACTGCTTGGTCTAATAAAATTCCTTCCTTTTAGATCTGCTAGCCGCACCTTCAGTTCCTTCATCTCGATCGGTGTTATCCTGCTAGGTGGTCTACATATAGGTTCAGCTCCTGGCACAAGATCTATCCGAAACTCAACAGCTTGTTTCGGTGGTAGTCCTGTAACCGGCTCAAAGACATTTGCAAACTCTCTTGCTACTCGAACCTGACTTAACTCTTCTCTCACTTCCATAGCACTTAACAAAGCACAACTACTCTGGTCAGAATTCTCCACTGAGAATATGATTCGGTTATTACTATCAGGGTGTCTTTGTGATATCTCCCCATCTTGGAAAAATATCCCGGGCTCATACTTACTTAACTTATCCATACCCAAAATGATTTCGAAATCTACAAAAACGAATACATACATACTGCATGCAAACTTATGACCTAACAAGTCTAGTTCTAACTAGTCACATCTCATCCCTAGTGTTGCATACCCTCATATTGGATTTGCAACCCTTAAGGAAGCAACAAGGTATGTGGGTTCTAAGCATAACCTATCAACCAAATTCTGAGATATAAATGAATGAGATGCACCGGTATCAAATAGTACCCTAACTGGTATACTCTAAATCAGAAGTGTATCTTCCATCATAGTCTTCCCTTTTTTGCTGCAGTTGGTCTAGCAGATGATGGTCCAATAGCAAAAACCTTTCCCTTATCCACCGTGACTGGCTCTGGCCACTGGTTCTTATAGTGCCCAACCTGGTCACAATTGAAGCACTTCACACCTTTCTTTTCTGCAGCCTTCTTCTCCTTTCCTGACCGGTACTCATGAGCATAATGACCTTTCTTGTCACACTTGAAATAAACTAAATCAGCCTTTGCCTTCTTGGCAGCCCCCCTTTTGGGCTCCCTTCTTCTTAAAGAAGTTCTTCTTCTTTCCTCGAGGACCTTGGGTTTCAAACGGCTTTTCTCTAGCACAAATAGCAAGCATCTCCTCATGTCGGATTGCCTCTCCATAACTACATTACAAGGATCACGGAGATGTGGCAGGGTTGCCATAGCAATCTTAGGTCTTAATCCCCGAATGAACCTCTCATTCCTTCTGATATCGGTGTCTATAGTAGCATGCCCATATCGGGACAACTCATCAAACTTAATAGCATACTCGATTACCGACATCTCTTCCTGCACCAGATCCATAAACTTTCTCAGCAATACCAACTTGGCAACTTTGTACAAAAACCTCTATTCAAATCTCCCTTTAAAATCTGCCCAAGTTAACTCTTCCTTCGGAACTCCGGCAGTAACACTATTCCACCAATGAAGTGCTGCCCCTTGCAACTGCCTAGAGGCCAGTCTCCTCTTTTGCTCATCATTCAAACCCAAATCAAGATTCTCTCACAGTGCAACAGCCAATTCTCAACTTCTATAGCATCCTCTGTTTCCATAAACGGTTTCCCACCAAGACTAGTGTAGTCTCTGCTTAGCTTAACATAATTATTCCCAACTGGAGTCACATGACTAGCTCCTCCAACATTTCCAACAACACTAGCAGCAGCTCTAGCTTGCATCATATTGACGAAAAACTGATATATCGCCCCATATCCACTGGTGGATTTCCAGCACCCACATTGGTGTCTGCATCTTGGTTAGCATTAGTCTGTCGACCCGGGTTCCTTCTGGTGGGTCGAACATTTCTGTTGGTTATGGTGCTTCCTCCATCGAGATTTCCTCTTCCGTTTCCTACCTTCATATCTTCTTTCTCGTAAATCTGCATACGAGCCTTAGTAAGATACAGAAGAATGGTCGAAGAGAGAGGGGAATACGTACTTATATATATATATATATCAAATACAAGTACGTTACTATAACATTATCCCAACCCTGATCTTATTTTCTGATTCATTGGAATTATGTTTTGAAAAAAATATTGTAGGTTTAAATTTCTTTTAAGTTTCATATACATATGCTCTGATACCAACTTGTAACATCCCCTACTTGGAGGCGCAAAACTAACGGCTACAGATGTTGCAGGCATCCATAGTTATTAACCCTCGGCGACCAAATACGGTAATGTTAGATACATTGATATAATAGAAACACATGGATATGGAAAATTTTAAAAATCAATAAACAACTTTATCATTTCATTTCAAAGCATTTCAAATTCATTTACATACTCCCAATACGAGAACCACGTTCAGAGAAAATATAATTATTACAACATACGCTAAGAGCGATATATGAAGATGCCCCTTGGATGATCAGAGTCTATAACTAGGCAATTAAACATTTTTGCCTTTACAACAAAACACAACGGAATCAAAATAGAAAAGAACTCTAAATAGCTATTATGCCTCCTGCACGTCTCCGGAAGCTTATTCATCTAAAGAGGTACCTAAAACCTCAACTCTCAAACTACTCAAAATCAATTGAGTACCCGAGAGTTTAAGGGGAAAACATGAACTTTGAGTCAGACATAAAGCCTGGTATGAATAATAACCTACCATCTCAAACCATTTAGATATCTAGTGAGACCACGCCGCTTACCGGAATGGGTTTTCCCTTCACTAGTAACTTATTCAAAACTTTATAAAACCATATTCCATGCTCCTGCATCAATAATGGTTAAAACATAGCAATTGAAAAATATTATGATGATATGCAAACAAGTAAATCAATTCTAGATTACCCATCCCCATTCATTCTTGACTACCTATCTCATTTATAGTTTCTAGGGTCACTGTTAACCTAATAGTTTTCATGGGCTGACTAATAACCTGTTTAACACTTATGAACTCCCTATCCGATTTCATAGTTTTCATGGGATGACTAGGAACCTATTGGCCCCTACCAATAACTGCATTATTTCATGGGTTCTCCCTGAACCTATTGGTATCTCCAATAACTTCCCTTTTATCCTAATTTTCATGGGTTGACTAGGAACCTATTGACTTCTGTCAATAACTTAATTCAGATATAGTTTTCATGGGTTTACTATGAACCCCTACCAATAAATTTTCCTAAGCATAGTTTTCATGGGTTATTATGAACCTGTCCATCTAACAACTTCAATATTTAGACATCCTACATTCTAGTCTGTCTAACCTCCTAGGTGCAATTCTACTCATTCAGAAGTTAATTCAATTTATATTCACTACTAGGTCAACCTAGTTGGTTATTCTGCCCCTCTTCCCTAAAATACAATTATGGGTCCATTACAATGTGAATATATATATATGAAGAAGTAAACATAATAATACCAACACCTGTGGTTTAATATCCTTGAAATTATTTTATATAAAACTGGTTAATCCTTTTAACCTATTAATCAAGGAAAACATCTTCAAAAACTCCATACTTAAAATCATTTCAACACTCTTTTATTATGCCATGGTTTTCCTTTAAAATGAGATTAGGTTATTTGTTTTGAAAACTAAGGCTTTCGAAACCTTAAAACTTTACTTTCGAAACCCTAGGATAACCTCCTTCGAAAGCATTTAAATCTTCTTTTCAAAACACTAACATATACCTTTCGAATCCTTTAAAACAAACCTTTCAAAAGTATTAAAGCTTTACTTAATATCTCTTAGAAGCATAACTTCAAAACCAATGAAAGTACCCATTTCGAAACTATTGATCTTATATAAAATTGTTTGAGGAAAAGTTGATGGCTTCGGAACCATCTATTCGTAAGCTTAGAACATTAAAGTAAAACATTGAAGGATAGCATCGAAACCCCCTTCCGACACCATTTCCTTCAAAACCCTTAAACCCATTTGAAAACCTTTAGGAAGTGACTTAGTGTAAGTTTAAAACAAAAGCTACCCTTCGAAAGCATTGATGACTTCAATACATTCGAAAGGCCAAAAGAATGGCAACAAGGTTTTGACTAGGTTGAAACCACCTTTTTCGAAAGCATGGTTCTATAAATAAAGTAACTCATTCGAAAGATTATATTTTAAAATAAAAGATGGCAACCATCTTTGGAAGCTATTTTGAAAACCTTTTCGAAAGCATGTGTTTCGACTCCTTCGAAAGCTTTTAGTAAAACAAGGCAGGTGCTTAAAATTTGAAAGTAAACAAAGGTTTCAACCCCATTGGAAGCAAAGGTTTCGACGCCATGCCTTTCGCCTTTCTCCAATCCATTACGTATTATACTTATGATACCTTGTGTATTGGTTTCGGCAATGTTTGTTTCAACATGGTTGGTTTCGACTGAGTAGAAGCAGAAGCACAGAGTCGAAAGGAGATTCTGAAAGAAGCGAAACCCACTTTTCTAGGTAAAGACTAATTTAATGCCAATTAAAATAATTACTTTATAACTAACCTGCGTACTTGTAAACATTTAATTGGTTGCCTTCATCTTTTCAAATTCTTTACAAAAATAACTGCCAAAATTACCTCAGATCTAATTAACACCATTTTAGCAAATAAGCCCTTCTTTAAGCTAAACACATGAAACATATAAGTCCTTCTTCTGAAATAATTTAATTCCCATAGTAAATCACTTAGGAGAAATCTCCAAAAATTATAGAAATTTATTTTCAATATGTTATCTAACATATAAAAATTTCAGACCCAAATTCATCATGAAATAATCGAAATAAAATTTTAAACCCAATTATATATATTTTCATTTTAAAATTCATAATTTTCCATAGCTTGGAAAATTACAAAAATTGAAACCCAACTCTAAAATAATATTGTACATGACATAAATTTTCTCATGGCATTCGAAATTAATTTTAATCGGTTTTACCCTTAAAACCGTATCAAATCGTATTTAAATAATTTTGTTTAAATCAAACATGTTATAATCGAAGCATATCATCATCCAAATCATCATTAAAATGGATTTAACCTTAAACCCGAAAACAAACGATCATAAAAAAAATAGAGATGATATAGATTATTATTCACCTTGATTAGGATAAGGAACTCGAGATTTGGTTGAAATTAATTTCCCCTAGCTTGAATCCTTAGCTTTAAATTTGATTTTCTCCTCTTTTCTCTTAATGGTCGGCTTTGCTCTTCTTTTGCTTACGTTTTATTTTGTAAAATGGACATGAGAAAGAATGAAACATGGGTTATAAGGGTTATAGTAATAAGGTGCGGCTATTTCCTTATAAGCCTTTGTGTAAATTAATTAGCCTATAAGCCATTCTTAAGCCCATTTAAACAATTAAGCACGGCCCTTAATTTATTTTCAAACCTCAATCCCTTTATCACTCTAATTATTTATATTATCTATTTAGTTTGTCTAATTAAATCTCCTGAATAATGTTATCAAAAATTAAGGGTGTTACAAAAGTGGAAGGTAGTGGTCAGAGGAGGGTGCAGAGTTGCTATGAATGGTTAATGATGTTCTATGAGATGCTGACTGCTGCAGTGAGGTTGGTAGGTTGTTTTGAATGAAATTTTGATTTTAAATGTGTGGTAGAAGTTGGTAATGCTGGGCTGGCGAAATGTTGGCAGTGATAATGTTGCAAGGTGACAGTGAGAGAGGCAATTGACAAAGAGGATGGAGGTGGAATTGTTAATGGTGTGGGAAGGAGGAGTGTAGTTGGTTGTTTGGTTTACTGTTTGCAGTGGGATGTTATGGTAGAAGAGGGTGAAGTTGATGTGGTAGTAGGAAGTAATGGTTTGAGGGGATTATGTAGGAAAATGTAAAAAAAAAGAGAATAAAAATTGTAAAAAGAAATTTGTAATGCAAATGTAAAAGGAATAAAATATATATATTTATTTTTTTTTTGAAATGAAATTGTGTATATATTTTTTACTAGAATTGCAAATGCAAATTCAAATAGGACCACAAAGAACACACCACTCAAATGAAAGCAAAAATCACACAACAAACATACAATACAATATATTTTTTTTCTTTTTTTCCTTTCTTTTTTTAAGAAAAACAAAACACAAAATGAACACACACAAAAATAAAACAAAAATAATTCGAAGAGTAGAATTAAAATTAAATTGCTATCCCCGGTAACGGTGCCAAAAACTTGTTAAATCATAGAAAATAGTCGTTAAAAATACTATCGTTAAAAACTGCAAGCGCACGGCGTACAATTGTAGTACGTATGCGAGTACGGGTCAATCCGCAGAAAATGAATTAAATTCTAATAATACTCAATCAAATTAACCCAAGTTTTGAAGTGGTTTTAAACTAAGAAAAATTGTAAAAATTAAGCTAGAGCAAAAGTGAAATAAACTATGATATTAAAGAGCAATTTAGAGGCAAATCCACTTCCAGCCATTCATATAAATCAACATGAAATCCACTTGTAATCTCCCATTAAAATATTAAGTAGAAATGATTGATGTGCTTATTATAAGTATGATTTATTTGTGCTATTAATTAGCACAACTTAAATCATCAAACTCTAATACACCATTCAATCCACTTATCACCACTCATGAAAATGACATGAAAATTAAAAATAAATTCTATTTTAAGTATGATCTATTTACTATTAATTAGTAACATAGACCATCAAATTTTGATTCTAACTTAACTTTCATTATCAAAGTCACTTTGGCAAATGATCAAATAATTTATGTTTAAGAAGATGGAATAAGCATAGACTATTTGAGATGTCAACATAGACTATCAAAATTTACTAAAAAGAGACATAAACCATCATCATTCAAATTTTCCATTAAGCACAAATGAGAGACTACAATTGAAACCATTATGTTAATTTGATATGTTTCATGAGATTTTCATTACCCCTAAATTGAAGGGGTTTAGCTACTCATTTTTTAAAACATGTTAACATAAATTGATTTCAACATAAAAATAAATAAAGAGAAGTGCTAATTAAAAGAAGAAGGAACTAACTACTTGCATAAAAGAAATCTAAACTAATTGCATGGATTAAAAGAGAGCATAAGAGAATAAAAGAGCATAAAAGAAAGAATAAATCAAAATTGCATGAAAGTAAAAACAAGGCTTAAAAAGCCATGAAAGAAACTTTTATTTATCTTTGATTTTGTGGCTACAACTAGCATGAAAGGCAAGAAGATAATTACATAAAACATAAGGGGTATTTATACATGCTTAAAACCCTAATTTATATTTTAGGGGACTATCTAAAATGCCCTTTAGGAAGTGTAACCTCCAAATAATCATTAGAGAATCAATTAATCCCCACTAACATACCTTTAAACCTCCATTAACATGTGCTTGTGCTTTTAATTGTGAACCATATGGCAGTGGGTTAGTGGGCTGCTCCATGTTGCATGAATTCATTTATTTCCTTTCTTCAATTGTCTTCGACATATGTGCATGTATTCATCCATGAATCCTCTTCATATTTGCACTTCATTTCCTAATATGCTCATTTATTTAAATAAAAGTAGATTAAATATGGAAGTAAAAGTATGCACTTTTACGTGCACATCAGAAACCAAGCATGATTAAGCGCATAAGCAACTACTAAGCATCTTTCATTAATTAAAATCGCTTTGTAAATACTTATATCAAAATACTTTTACAAAGATATATATATATATATATACGTATACTACTCATTCACGATTCATTTATACTCTTTAAATGCTTGGGAAAAATCGATATATTTATCTCATTGGTATAGTAAATTCACAAAACACGACACTTTCAATACTTAGAAAATGTACCCATATACTTATCTCAATATTATAGGTATATTCATAAAACCTTAAGAAAGGTTTCATATGTCAAAAGCATACTTAGTGGGTCAAAAACAAATGTCACTTTTACTATAAACTCAAACCACTTTCCTCTTGTGTAAGTAAATGGATCGTATGGAAATTAGACCAAATATACATTCCACCACTTTTCGATTTCAAATTGTACCATCACTCGATTAACAATATAGTTGGACAAGTTAACATACAATCCTTGCCTCGACGTACGTTCTTTAACTCTCATAGATAGAGATGAGTTTTCCTACCTTGGAATTTAGTGTTGGTTATGAAAAGAATACTTTCCATACCACCATTATTTTCAAATTGATTATTCATAGAAATCAAATCTCCTACACTTATCATGTTATCGACAATTCGACTTATTATATCCCTTGCACAGAACCGAAGTCGGGTATGTTAGAGCACTGATTGCATTTCAAAGCCCTTCCTTGGCACTATGAATTCGAATCTCATAAATAAAGGATCAACCTACTCATCGGCTTTTAGTGCCAAGTATAGAACTACTTATTTTCCATAAGTAACCGAATTTCCATATAGAAATAATACTTTATATACTTAACATAAATCTTCGATTTCATAAATCCCTAACATAAATCTTCGATTTCATAAATTCCATATAGCCATTTATAATAATAACGTGTTTTAAACCAAACTTCTTTCCATTTTTCCCCAAACCGTTTACTATAAAAAGAATATTGAAATCCATGCTTCCTTCATAATTAAAAATACTTTTTCAAACACCTCTTAAATATCATTACTTTTAAAAGAAAGTTTGACTTTGGAAATGAAAGAGTTTCCCTTTTATAAAGTACCCCTTGCTTTATTATATCAAATAATCCTTTTACTTTGTAACAAAACTTAAAACTTCCATTCAAATCATAGCTTAAAGCAATCACTTTTAAAAGAGAATTTGACTTTGAAAGGATATCATATTCCTTTATAAAATTTAAACTTCTTATTTAAATAACGAAATTAAATTCTTTAAAAATATATTTAAAAAACTTCAAACTCCTTTTTAAATACTTACAAAATTTATAAAACACGTTTGAAAAGAATTTACAAAATATCTAAAGTGGATAACCTTTTATACTTTGAAAGGATATCATATTCCATTCAAATTTATAAAGCACTGGTCTTAAACTCCAAATTGTAAGATAGATTATTTCTTTCATGGGTCTTGAGTTGCTTAGTAGCATTTGCAACTAATTAGCCTTCTTGCATAATACTGCATCGAGTCCTGTACCATAAGCCTTGGTGTATGGTAAATAGTTTAGCTTCTTCCGGTATAACAACAGCTGGAGCACTCGTCAACAATTGATTCAACTTTATAAAAAGTCCTCACTACATGCAATCTAAGAGAAAACTTGGTTCTTCCTTGTCAGTTAAAGGTGTAGCAACATTTTCAAAGTCCTTAATGAAATTTCGACAATATCCCGCCAACCCAAGAAAATTACGAACTTCAATTGCATTACTCCGTACTTCCCAGTCTTGCACCACGACAACCTTACTTAGACTAATGAAAATTCCAAGCTTAGAAATGACATGGCTTAGGAATCGCACTTATCTTCTCTAAAAGTGACATTTAGAAAACTTTGCATCCCAGCGGTTTTGCTTAAACACTTTTAGATCTTTTCTCAAAAGCAATTTTTTTTTCAATTTTGAAAAATATTAATATACTATCTATGAATACCACCATGAATTTATTGATTTGGTCCTGAAAGGTGCGACTCATAAGATAAGCATAATATGTCCGTGTATTTGTAATATCGAGTGACGTTACTAACTATTATCTAGCCTTTTGACAAGGTAGTATTCGAACAGACTTAAATAATCAACTCGGATGAGCGAATAAGGGATAAATAACCCAAGGACTTTATGAACATCATAAAAAGGCAAGAAAAAAGAAATATAAAAAAATGAGCGAAAAAAGTTGAAAATTTGGAAGTTTAGGTTTTTGGAAGGGTTGACTTGAAGCAAACCCACAAAATCCTCAGTTCTGACTCGAAGCAAGATAACCCTAGAAAAACTCCAAGCGAGACCCAGAGTAAACCATGCAGAAACTCCAAGTCAGGGGTCGATACCAAGTCCTACATGGGTATCGGTACCGACTTCAGAAAACTTGAGTCAAATACTCGAAAAACAAGGGTCGGACTCCAAGCATGACTCGGTACCGACTCCAAGGCACGAGTTAGTACTGACTCCAAGTTACTAGGAGCAAACATACAAAAAACTCAGGTTTGACTCCAAGTTGGCAAAGGGAAACTCATAACACAAAAATCTCAGAAAATCTTTAGCTCGAACCCTAAGTAAACGATTAAATTTCTCGGGTCGGACTCCAAGCAAGTTCAACCAAAGCCAAACAACCCAAACTTAGGAGAACAATAATCCTCCAAGTTGGGGATCGTACCGACTCCTACCTAGGAATAGGTATCGACTTCTAAATATAGCTTGGGTGGACCCCATCTCCTGCCCACATGCCTTACTTGAAGCCAAAAGCCTATTTCCAAAGTTGTTTTGTTGTTTCAATAGGACTCCCAAATGACGACTCCTGGTTACTGATGACATGGTGCTTACTTTTTGGGGAGAACTGGTCTAAATCATGGCTAACGGCTAGGAGATATTTGATACGAGATTTTAAACTCCATACCTCTATAAATAGGAAGGTATGACTCATTTTTCTAGATATTTTGGATCTAGTTCCATTATTTCTTATATTCTTGTAACTCTAAAAATTATAAGTGCTGGAGTTATACCGAGTCCCAAGAACTTCTGCCCCCAAGTTGTAAATTAGCAATAAAATCTTAAAGTGCACATAGGCCTTGCTTTGCCGAACCACTATAAACGACCGTGTTTCTTTTCTTTACTCGTTTTCAATTATATTTCTATTATATGACTTCCCTTTTGTTCTCTATATAATCTTTGAGTGTTTGGCCAACTTTTGGTTCAAACATTTTGGTGCTTTCAATGAGAACCTGACTCTCAGGCTATTTAGATCCTTGTCTACTATTGGATTGCCTAAAATCCATGGAAGAGATCCAATTCCCTCTCAACTAGTTTTATTACTACTCAAAGTTGAAGAAAGTCTATAGGAAGCTATCTTCAATGGCCCTCAGGAAAAACAAAGCTGCCGCCTCCTCAAGAGCTACCGATGGAACAAAGAACACTGACCATCAAATTCTGGACAAAGCTCCACAGTAGCATCTCGTGGATACCCTGAATCCCTCAGATCTCATCACCAGGATTGACTTTGAAAGGATGATGAAAGAACTATAGTGTAGCCGTGTGGAGCTGAACCATCAAATCCAAGAGAATGGGAGCTTGATGAACTAGCTGAACACTGGACGCAGAAGGACTAGGAGAGAGCCATCTCCTCCATACTTAGAACCAGGTAGTTCATCATCATTTGACCACCTCTGGAAGAGAAGAAGGCAATGGACAGACACACATGAAGCAGAGATGTCAAGGCAGGAGTTGAGAACCAACCCCAACCAAGGCACGGGAGTCGGTACCGATCCCACTTAGGGGTCGGTGTGGAACCCATTCACCAAGGTCAGGTCTTCAACTCGGTTATGGCGTGCAACATGGGTGTACGGTGGTTAAACCAGGGCATCGAAAGTCGAGAGTTTGATGCTTGATTGCTGCTAAGGAATGAAGGCAAAGCTGTCGGGCATACGGTTCTTCCATAGTTAGGAGAACCTAGGCGACGAGGCATGAATTGGGATCATTTACCAGGTCAAGCGCAAGGAATCAATTACAACTACTATAGCCCAATAGGTACCCAAGAGCCAAACTTAGCTGAGATGGTAAGGAAACTAGTGAGAGAAAGTCAAGGCCAAATTAATGAAGACTGGGGTACTTTCCCTAGTCAAAATATCTTCGCTGAAGCGATCTTACGTGAAGAGTATCCATGGATATTCAATATGCCAACCATGCCGGCATATTCAGGAAAGGCTAATTCTAGACAACATCTCATGAACTACGAGTGGCATATGGACTCCGCTAGAGCATCGAAGCAATCAAGTGCAGGTGCTTCCCAATCTTCCTAGAAGGAGTGGCGACCATGTAGTTTACACAACTCCGACCAAGGTCCATCTCATCATTTGACCAACCAGTAAGGAAATTTATCGAGCAATTCAGGATGCACACTACTCGCCCCAAGGATGCCATGTCTTTGTCTAACTTATTCCAAGGACCGGGGGAGTCACTCAAGGATTTTCTACAGAGATTCAATACCACAGTGACTGAGGTGAGTAACCCTTAAGAAAATATCATATTTATGGCTTTGATCAGGAGGATCCACCCCGATACAGATTTCGAAGAATAGTTGTCCAGGAAGCCTTCCTCCACTCTGGATTGCTTTTACAATAAGGTGGCCCAGTACTTGCACAAGGAGGAGGCTCTACGGACTAGACAAGGAGATAGAACAGGCCATCAGGCTAAAGAAATTCAAAGCAACCTTGCCGTGAAACAATCTTGAGCGAGTTTTAGGAACATAGCTATGAATGTTCGGAACAAGAACAGTGATCAGAACAAGGGCCGTAGAGGGGCCCTAGACGAGAACTCGGATTGTTGAGGATGATCGAGAGTCCCGATATTTGACACATATCCTCCTTGAATGATTCGATTGAAAACGTCTACTTAGCCACTCACGACTTAGAGCAATACAGGAAACCAGCCCTGAGAGAATCGACTGAAAGCTAGAGGAAGTCTGGAAAGTTCTATAGATTTTATGAGACTTATGGCCACGACATAAATGAATGCAGACACCTCTGAGATATGATCGAAGAGTTGATCTGGAATAATAGGCTCCAACAACTTGTGAAAGCCCCGCAGGATGGCGGGCAGTGTACGTCCGACCCCTAGCGAGGACAGTTCGCTCCTAATGCTGACAGACCTAGGAAGCCTGAGGGAAGACTGGTTATAAATTAGACTACAGACGGTCATCATCTAGCTGAGAAGAGCTGGCGCAAAACGGAGTGGCAAACGTGACGATGTTATTTCATCCTAGAATAAACTCTTTTTCTTATTTGCTTTGAACCTTTTCATAAGACAAACTCTGTTATTTTCTATTTTCAATGAATTTTCTTTCCACTCATGCAACCTTGTCTTTATGTGCCATATGAGTCATGAAATGCGACCGACTCGAATGAAACTTCATATGAACAATGCAGTATCCAAAGCTAGGTGCCCACCAATTCTTTACGGCCCATGGCCCGACTTTCAAAGCTTTACCAAGATGAGCATGACTTAACCACTCCTTAGCCAACTCTTGCCCCTGACTCGAGGGCAAACCCGTGACCAAAGTGGATGTGACTCGACCATCCACTCTCAAATTCATGCCCAGAATTTTTGCCAAAACACTTACGCCTCGCTTGGGGATCAGTAGGCTCAAAATCCAATCTAACATGGATGTGACAAGACCATCCACACACTACCTCTTTCCCTTCATCCAAGGCCCAAAGCATAATCTGAAATGGATGTCACTGACCATCCATCTCCTAGCCCTTTCCCTTGACTCGACAAGGAGGGCGTAAAACATAATCCAAGATGGATGTGACTGACCATCCATCTCCTAACTGTAATGACCCTAATTTTGACAAACATTATTAAGAACATTTAATTAGATAGATTAAATAAAATAATGTAAATAGCTAAGAGGATTGAGATTTGAGAAACTAAGAGGTCGAGCCTAATTAATAAATTAATTAGAGTAATTATAGTGTAGTAGGAAGGAGGAAATTATGACAAGGGGAAAATGGGAAGAGAACACATTTCCTTATCATAAACCCTCATTTTCTTATTTTCTCCCACACTTCATTCATAGAAAACAAAAAATAAGAGAAGTAAGGGCTGGCCATTAACAAACATTCAAGGGAGAAAAGGCTAGAGAATTAAGGAAAAGCTAAGGGGAAACTAAATCAAGTTCAAATCTCAACTTTCTTAATCAATATAAGGTGAATAATGAATATACATCTCATGTTTTTATTATGTTTGGGTTTTAAGTGTAAATCCATTTCTTTTGCAAGTATTATGCCATGTTTTAGTAGTTTGAGTGATTGTATGCTTGTTGGTGATTTTTAGAATTTTAATATGAAATTTTGTGATATGTACGAGTTGGAAAACCCATCATATGATACCCAAATGAGTTGCGATTTTGAAAAGATGTTAGAAAATCATTTTAGAGGTGGGGTTTTAATTTAATAAATTTCCAAGGAAGTATAGATTTTATAAGATTTTTCTAAGTGAAGAAGTCGGTGAATTTCGGGTTTTAATTATTAAAAATAATTAAAATAAGGTTTTGGTCCTGAAATTTTTATATGTCAAAGAGTATGATTAATTTGATTTAATTTGATTTTTCGGGATTTTTTCTCAGTGTTTAGGAATGATGAATAAATTGTGTAAGTCAAAAGGGATTAATTGTTTAATTAAAGTGCTTTATAATAAGGGCAAATTTGTAAAATGTTTAGTATTTAAAATTATGATATGCGGTAGATTTTCAGTAAAGAAACTGATAAAGTTTTGCTAGCCAATAAGGTTTTGACAAATTATAGAGGTTTGGTGAAAAGGAAACACTATTTACAGTAAAATTATAGTTTTAAAGTTAGTTACAGTTTTACCATGTTGCTATTTTCTATGTCGAGCCACCACTCATCGCATCGTAGTGTCATCGATATGGAAGCAAACAAAGCCAGATGATGTCAACAATTTTGGAATGAAGCAGATGGGTTTTGGGTCTTGTTGAGGTCACAACAACCAAGTAGAGACTAGAGAGATGATCTTTGACATGGTGATGTCGATGTTTATACATGTTGATTTTTACACCAAGAGGCTTGTTGCCGTGTTTTATGCTAAAAAGCATGCTGCTGAATACACTGTTTAATGTTTTTGACTCGAAGACCCAGATAGTCATCAAGCCTACACTCTGTCGCTTTCAACTTGTTGTTGAGTCTAGCCAAGCCGCTTTTAGCTTGTTATCGAGTTTACTCTATGCTGCTTTTAATATTGTTCTCGAGCCTAGTCAATGCCTCTTTAACTAGTCTTCGAGCCTAACCCATGCTTTTTTATAGCCATAGAGCTTAACCCATAATCTAAATTCTATACCGTCGATGAGGCCTTGAGGCTAATGTTTTTATGTGTTATCGAAGTTCAATTTTTATAGTTTTAACAATATGATTTATGAAGTAATAACTTCAACATCATCCCCATGTATTTTTCAAAGAAAAGACTTCGACATGCTTTTGAGTGGGCAAAGATCTTTAATAGCGATGACATCGCCGAGTTTTATAGTTTTAAAAGTTTTGCATAGTTTTGACCATATAGTCAAAGCTTTGAGAGGGCGAAGACCCCAATGATTTTAAGTTTTCATCAACAATGTTTTATAAAGCATATATCATGGCATAAGTATTTTGAGTAAAGTAAAGGACCAAAGTTTTCCTTGTTTTAAGTAGGATTTCAAGGGTTAAATCATTTACAAAGATGTTGTTTTCAAGGGAATATGGATAGGGTAGTTAACCTAGAATTTTACTAAAAGAATGACTCAGAGATTAAAAAACCAGATGGGACTAGTGTGGGGTCGCACAATATATTTTGGCTAGTAGTCCCTAGTTAATATAAGTCCAAAATTCCAGTGCGTAGGGCAGTGTCATGGATAAGACTTAAAGAAGGTTACACATAGAAAGTAAAATATAGAGTAGAGTTAGGTTGTTGGTGAGCCTACAAAACCATTAGGATCAGTTGACCCTCGAAGTAGTAAATTACGGACAGACGGCCCGGTTTTTATCTAACAGCAAGTTAAAATATTTGTTAAGTCAGGTAGGCATGAATCAGCCATAGGTTTAGAGTTAGCCTGTTAAATCTATGATGTTGGGACAGATAGTCCACTAATTACCTATTTTGTATTGGTATATTGTTTATTATAACCAGATTGGTTGCAGGATTTTGATTGCAAAAGGTATGCTTTTAAAGGATATTAGTGAGGGGAAAACTCATTCTACTAGATGGCATTGTCTCATTTAATATCGATAAATTGAGATGTCATATTATTATTCACACCAGGCTTTTTGTATGACTCGAAGTTTATGTTTTACCCTTAAACACTCGGGTGCTCAAATTTTAATTTGAGTAGGTTAAGAGTTAAGGTTTTCAGGTTTAGTAGGTTTTGGCGAATAAAGCTTCTGATGACGTGCAAGAGGCAAAGATTAGCTATGTAGGAGATAATCTATTTATCTGTTCTGATGTGATTGAATGTTGTATGTAATGGTAGATGTTATGACTGTCTATTTAGTAACTCTGATCATCCAATGGGGCATCTTCATATATCGCACTTGGCGTATTTTGTAATAAGTATATTTATCTGAACCTAGGCAACATTATGGATTATGTACTAAATATGAAATGTTGATTTGGAATGTAATGAGAAAAGTTGTCTTAAAATTGTGTTTGAAATATTTCACATTCTTGTACTTCTGATATTATGGATACCATTAACATTACCATATCTTGTCATCGGAAATTAATACTATAAATGACTATAGCACATGTAGTGTTTAGTTTCAGGCCTCAAAATTAGGGACTTACAATACCCTTTCTCTTGACCCGACAAGGGGGCACAAAACATAATCTGAGATCCGACAAGGGGCACAAAACAAAATCCGAGATGGATGTGACTGACCATCCAATTCCTAGCCCTTTCCCTTGACCCAATAGGGGGCACAAAACATAATCCGAGATAGATGTGATTGACTGTCCATCTCCTAATTCTTTCCCTTGGATACACAGGAAGAGTTCAAACCAAAATGGATATGATTGACCATCCATCAACCTAACTCTTTCCCTTGACCCGACAAGGTAGCATAATAAACAAATGAGCAGATGTGACTGGTCATCCGTCTCCAAACTCTTTCCCTTGACACGATGGGGGGAGTACGAATTCCAAGATGGGTGTGACCTAACTGTCCATCATCAACCCTGGAGCAGTCGTGACCCGACCGTCCATCTCCTAACTTCTACCCTTAATCTGACAAGGGGAAATTCAAAAACAAAACTGATGTGACATGATCGTCCAACCAGGACGAATGTTATCCGACCATTCATCCATCAACTTTATTTTCCATGGCTTCACTAGAATACAAACATGGAATGTATGTGATTGACCATTCATTCACCTATTCCTACCTTTGACCTATTAAAGGGACCACAAACTCAAGATGGGTGTGAATAAACTGCCCATTCGCCAACTCATATCTTAGACCCGTTAGGGGAGAGAATCACCACATAAGGACGAGACTTGAACATCCATGTACTAATCCCATTGAACTCAGACCGGGGGAAGAGGAATATCATCATTTTATAACTGAACATGAAAACTCAACACTACGGCTCAGTGTTCTATACAACTTAAGGTTACGATCGAAAGGATGCCTCATAATGGAATGATCAGAGTCGTTCGATCACTGACCCATGACTTGAATCCAAGACATCGAGGCCAGCCTCATTATCAACACTTACTATTTCATCTTCCTCAACATCATCCCGAGTCTCTTCGACCACATGGCTGAAGACCGAGGGCGTGATTAGAACCAAACATCTTGGAATAGGATGTCGAACTGATAACTCAAGCAAGAGTTGCTTCGGTCTGCAACTAGAATTAGTCGCCCTGACGACTGCCCTTCATCAAACTAGCCTGAAAACAACTTGTGATTAAAATCTAGCAGAACTTGATAACAACCTATAGGCATACGAACATGCTTCAAGCTTGGGACCAACGACATACCCGACAAACAATTTCTAGAATGGACGGAAATCAAATTCCTACTTAAGACTTTCGTAAAAGAAACCGGTTCAGATAACTGCAATCTACTATCAACTAGCTCAATGAAACCAAGCATAGATAATTACCTAGAGAATACATTCCAATTTTACAATGTCAGATATCGACCAACCATCGCAACGAACAGTTAGAGGTACAACTCTTATGAAAGCCACTCAATGAAAGGATAACGATAATTCGAGGTACCGAGTGAAATCCATTCCCGCAATCCTGACTTATCTTGATTCAAAGAACATCATGTTCGCAATAAGATGTACTTTAAGGGGCAAATTTTATCCAGCCTTTTGACCAAGCAGTATTCAAACAGACTTAAATAATTGACTGGGACGAGGGAATGATGGAGAAATGACCCAAGGACTTTGGGAACATCACAAAAAGGCAAGAAAACAGAAACATAAAAAAATGAGCAAAATAAGTCAAAAATTTGGAAATATAGGTTTTTGGAAGGGTTAACCCGAAGCAAACCCACAAAATCCTCAGGTCTGACTCGAAGCAGGATAATCTTGGAAAAACTTCAAGCATGACCCAGAACAAAGCATGCAGAAACCCCAAGTCAGGGGTTGGTACCGAGTCCTACCCGGGGATCTGTACCGACTCTTGAAAACTCGAGTTAAACAATCAAAAAACTAGGGTCTGACTCCAAGCGCAACTCGGTACCAACTCTCAGGCATGACTCGGGGCCGAATCCTGATGACTCGGAGCACATACTCAAAAAATTAATGTTTGACTCTAAGCCAGGAAAGGAGAACTCAAAACACGAAAATCTTTAGGTCGAACCCCAAGTAAACACTCAAATTTCTTTGATCGGACTCCAAGCAAGTTTAAACGAAGCTAAAATAACCCAAACCAAGGAGAAAAATAATCCCCCAAGTTTAGGATTGATACGAACCTTATTTAGGGATCGGTACCGATTCCCAAATATAGCTTGGGTGGACTCTCCTGCCTACATGCCTAACTCGATGTTAAAAGCTTATTTCCAAAGTTGTTTTGTTGTTTCACTACAACTCCCAAACGATGGCTCCCAACTGATGACTGCTGGTTACTGATGAAGTGGCGCCTAACTTTTGGGGAGAACTGGTCTAAATCATAGCAAACGGCTAGGAGATATTTGGTGCGAGATTTTAGGCTCCCTACCTCTATAAATAGGAAGGTAGGACTCATTATTCATGATCTTTTAGCTCTAGTTCCATTATTTTTTATATTTTTGTAACTCTGAAATTCTAAGTGCTGGAGTTGTACCGAGTCCAAAGAACTTCTACCCCAAGTTGTAAATCAGCAACAAAATCTTAAAGTGGACGTAGGCCTTGCTTTGCCGAACCACTATAAACTACTGTCTCTTTTCTTTACTCTTTTGCATTTATATTTCTGTTATATTTCTTCACTTTTGTTCTCTACATAAACTTTGGGTGTTTGGCCAACTACTGGTTTAAACACTAACCATTTGTAAGACGCATTGAGAGATCTGAATGTGGTCTTTAGTGTAATATCTCTAGCCACCTTATTGATGATAACCTATAGCAAGATCGAGTTAAGAGAAAACTTTTCACCTCCGAATTGGTCGAACAAATCATCAATGATGATAAGAGGATATTTATTCTTTAATTCAATTGTTTATTGCCATGACAGAATCTCAAGGACCCATCCATTTTAGTGGAATACACGATGGGTACTCCCCACTCTTCTTTACTTTTTCAAATAAAACCATTTTTATAAAGCTCAAAAATTTGAATTCATAATTATCCTCTTTCCCATGGACCCACATGCTGGATAGGTAAGATAATCGGCTTCACATCCCTCTCTAAATCAATATGGAATTCAATTTCCTAATGAGAAGGTAAAACCAAAACAACTTCAAATACATCTGCAAAATTTCACAAAATAAAAACTCAGGAAACTTCATCCTGTGAGAGATCTAAGGGGTGTAAATTGCTTGACATCATGGAACTCTCCACTCACAGTAAACAATTAACTTATTACCACCGTCATCCTTCTTATGGACTATACGGATATCACAATCAATAAGAACCCCATGCTTCATCATCCAATCCATTCTAAGAATAACTCCATAATTCGAAAAGTAGAGTACGATAGCATCATAAGAAAACCCTAATCCGCTAAATGATAATTTAATATCTCTATGTATCATAGAAAGATTTGTTGACCCTCTAATAGGTTTTGACACATTGAGAGAATCATCAATAATATGGGGAACTAAGTGCGAACTATTAACAAGATGACTAGCAATAAAAGAATATAATGATCGCATATCAAATAAAATACATACACGATAGTCATAAATAGAAACTATACCTTCCTAGATGACATTCTTAAAATTATTGAGCTTTGGTAGAGTGCTCGAACTCGAAGTAGCTTGAATAACATAGGCTTTAACCACTTTCCCGCTCTTTAGAAGAGAAGGACAATCCCGCTTGAAGTCCTAGTTGCCAACAATTGAAACGTTTCTTTGCATGAAAGTTAACTCGGACTTTAACACTGTGCCCCTATATGTGACATCGATTACTGGTCAACACTCCCTTCTTACCTTGACCATAATCATTTTTGTTCTATTTGCCTTTCCTCATACCTTTCAACTTGGATTTAGCTTCAACTTAGCTTCTTCCTATTTCAAGGCCTCTCAAGACATAGAATACAACAAATCCACTTCGACAAGTCCTTTAAAGGTAGCTTCCATTAGTACATGGTTAAAATACAGATCACTAAGAGGTTAATTATGTCCCATAACAGACATCTTGGCCTTTTTAGAGGGAGTGTCGATCATATCCATCCCAAAACGAGACAGAAGTGTGAACTCGATGATATACTCTTTTACAGTCTTATCACATGTTGGTGATACAAGACTATTTCTGCTTGTAAGCCCCTCTTAGGCTCATAAATAAATTGAGCCTCAAATTGCCTTCAGAATTCTTTTCTTGTCGTATCATGCCCGTCTGCCTCCTCAATCACAATATTAGCTTCTTCTTGAAGTTGTTTAGAAGCAAGTCGTCTCTTTACCAAACTCTCAAGCACCTTGTCATCAAAGATATGCTCATTGGTGTATAGATATACTTCAGTCTTAATAAATGACTCCATTCCTAAATAAGGCTTGCCTCCCATATGAATATAATCCATACAAACCTGAGGGAAATCAAGAATGGGAGATGATGGTAGTGGAGGAATTGCATCACTCCAGTTACTGCCAGTATAGGATGTACTTTTGATGTAGCTGGGGTTCCCCACAATGTAGCCTATATGTATCTTCAGAATCATATTGGCAAATGAAGCTTCGGAGCATCAATGTTATCTCTAGCAGCCATTGCACTAATAGCATGACTAATAGTAACTATATGTAGATGGGAATAAATAGAAAATTCCTAGAAATATAGAATATAGTACTGGAAACAAAAGTGTGGTGCCTAATGCTACATGCTGAAGAATAATAAAATGTAAATACACTCTCTCCCCTTATCCAAATTTATGGAGATCGGGTAAACTAAGCTCTAATACCAGATGTAATGACTCACCAAACATGACACCTATAATCTATGCATATAAGCAAATAGATTCCAGAGGTATTACAGATGACATTTCATTAAAAGTAGAATTTTAAACAACAACACAAAGAACTTCAATCGCATACATAATCAAAAAAGATCTCACAGCAAAAGGAATAAAACATAACATCAATATAAACATGTAAAAGACTAAGTGCATATCATACCAGAAGACCTATGATTCAATATCATAATACAACGTGCAAATGGTAATGTGAATCTGGTATATAACATATCTCAAAATGAAGGTATAGTCAAACTTTTCAATATCTCAAAAATGCTAGATAGATACAATCACATTTGTAAATAGTTATGCCTCTATAGCACGGATCTAGCTAGTAGAATTCCCATCTCCGATTTAACATATAAAAGAATAGATAACAAAAGAGACAACAAAGAGAGAGTCAGACGTAAAGTCTGGTTAAAAGGAAGTATCGCTAATTTTCATAATTACCAACATAGTGCTACATCATATATAATACCAAATGTTAATATATGAGGTAATGAAACCATATATCAACCTATATCTTCACATGCATCTAATAAGTTAGCAATTTCTACTGTAGTTCTGCAAAGTACATGATGCCTATTATATACTAATCATCACGGCACCAATCATGACCTAATCGTTATATACTAAGCTAGCGAGATCAGGTCTTTTGGTAAGGCCAAGACCTACTAAGTTTGGTCAATAACCTAAGACCAGTACTATAAGACTTTAACGCACGGTCCAACACCTACAATCGTATCGAACCTGAATTGATATACATCCGTCTAAACGATACCATTTGTTTAACAAGAGGACATACAACAAGAAACTCAAGGTCGAACGCCTTTTAGTACAAAGTAGCCTAAGGCTTATTATCTGTGCTACCAAAATAGAACTTCTCCTATCTCCAAATTAGTGTTGAACAACTTGCATAACTAAAACAACCATGCCTCATTATACAAATGGTCTATAAATATCAAATCCTAAATCCATAGCTAATGTTAACCCAAAAATTTATCTAACATCTATAAAGTAATGCTGAACAAAAAATTGGTCTAGCAGCCCTGATGTTATTTTGAGTGACATTGCTTTGATAGGTCACCAGGGTGTCGTTAAACCAAAGATTGGCTTAATCATGCAAGGCTTAGTATAAGATGATGTTATTTGAAATGGTCCCATGATGCCCCTAAACTTTTGGTATGGAAGTGTTCAAAAGTTCATGCAACATATCCAAGGGTAAAATAAGCAAGTTTTATGAATATGCAATAGTCCATTAATCATTCGTTAATGGGCAAGATGGGTAATTCACATAAGCCACAATCCATTGTACATATGTTAACATGGCAAAATAGCCATTATGCAAACTGAACACTTATTGTGACAAGGGCTTAAGTAGCCTTATTCAAGATAAAGGCCAAAGTCAAGTCTGAATCCAAAAATTAGTCATATGCATGTCCATGTTCAATAATAGTCAAATTTGCACAATCGAGGTAAATAGGCAATACAAAGTCATTTGTACATATCCTTGTTCGTAAGTTTCAAAAGTTACAATCAGTTCTTGATTATCCCAAATCAATTTAGGGTTTACAATTCTTTAATATTGAGAAGGAGAGAAAGAAATGATTCACCCCTTTCTGAATGGGGGTGGGGGGCCTATTTATAGAGGTTATGGCATGTAGCATGGCTGCCATGTATCCGCACTTGCCACCGAGTCGTGTTGATCTTCGACACCTCCTTAATATTGTTGATATTTGGCATTTCACTTCGCATTGCAGCACTTTTCATAATTGTAGATTCTCGATACTCTTCATAGCCCTTGAAGTTCGGCATCATTTACCACTTGTAAAAGATTGGAACCTCTTGCTGCTTGCAAATGCTTTTCAACGGTTATAGTTGTAAAGCTCGGTATTCGTTGCTATATCCAAGACTTTTTTATAGAGAACCGACATCCTTCTTTTACAAGTAGATGTTCGACATGCTCTAGTGATGTGGCACCCCTCTTTAACTTACGCTCCACCGTGCTTTGGGTTGTAGCAGTTCAACTTTGCCATTGCTTTTATAAGTTTGCTACCTTTTATATAGTAGATATTTGATATTCCATTGTATTGTTGTAGCTCGGCCTCTTTCATATTGTAGATACCTACCATCTTTACATTGTAAACACTCGATATCTTCATATTGTAGTCACTCAGTACCTTTATAGTGTAAATATTCAATATCCTTTAGATTGTTGGTTCATGCCAACTCTTAGATTGTAGGTACACATCATCCTTTCTTAATAGGCCTATATCCTTTAGTGATGCAACATCCCTCATTTGTTATATGCTCTACAACATCCTATGTTGTAAAGGCTCGACACCACCCAGAACTCGGCATCTCCCCTAAGCTTTTGACCTTCTTGTATGTTCAACATGCTTCATTAGCATAGCTTTCTTCTTTTGTAACATATTTATGACACCTTTTGTTGTATAAACTCGTCAACCCTATCATCTCTTGAATCTTGACACCTTTTGGACATTGGGTGCTCGATATGCTTTTCTTTATTGTTGAGGCATGACATCACGTCTTACTTACAAACAATGCTTATTCAGCCTTTAATGCTCGTTATTCGATACCTCTTCATGCTCTGTTTAGATGCTCGATATCTTCCTTGCCTTATGTGCTCGGCATCGCTTATGGCATGATATCTTTATGTCGGATGCTTGCTACGCTATTGATTGTAGTAACAATACTTTCCATTGCATCCCAATCCTCTTGTTTATTCTCGTAATATGGTAGTTAGAAAATATATGGATACCATTGCCTCCCCTTCTTGTACAAAAGAGGCTTTTTACACTTTAGTGTAAAATCAAGTATTTTCTCATCTTTCCGACTTTCTATGAGATTTTCTCCTCAATCCTGTTTTCTTGAAAATCATAAATCAAATGATGATGATTTCATTGTTTATACTAAATTGAATTTTAGACAAACCCTTTTCAACTTTGATAAAGAGATGGATTAATTTTTTTTCATCTTCATATAAAGGAGCCATTTATGTTTCTGTATAAAGCTATGTTTTAATCAATAAGGTTGGAAATCTACTTGATACAAAGATCATATATTTAATTAGCAAGAAGATTGAAAACTTCTCTAGTAAGAATCCCATAGATTCATTTGATAGGAATTCAAAAAAATTAGTTGATAAGAAGATCAGAAACCCGTTTGGTTAGAAATCCGTCATAATGTTATTTAAATAGAAAACCAGAAATCCATCCGGTAATAATATCGAAATCTCATTTGAATGGAAGACCAGAAATCCATTTGGCAATAGTACCATAATCTTATCTGAATAGACGACTATAAATCCACCTGGTAATAATACTATAATCTCATTTGAATGGAAGACCAAAAATCCATGTGGCAATATTACCATAATCTTATCTGAATAGATGACCAGAAATTCATTTGGTAGCAATACCATAATTTTATCTAAATAGAAGACCAAAAATCCATTTGGTAATAATACCATGATCTTATCTGAATATATTACCAGAAATTCATTTGGTAATAATACCATAATTTTATCTGAATACAGGACCAGAAACCCATATACTAATAAATATTAGGAGACTGGAAATTTCTATAATAACGGAGGTTCCCTCTATTCACTAGAAAATTTAACTTCCATCAGGAATAAAAGATTAAGAGCAAATTCAATTCTCGATTTTCTTAAGAATAAAGCTTTAGGTTCACATAAGATTCGGAACTTCTTGGATGCTCATATTGGAGTCAAAATCTCGAATAGTTTTCGACCTTTCCTTTGAAGGTTTCTTTAACCTTGCCTTGGTGCGGAACTAAATGTGTTTGACTGTTCTTCCTCTAGAAGATTTCTTTGACCCATATTTAGGGCAGATTTGAACTTGCTTTATTGATTTCTTTTACCCCTACCATTCTTTAGGTGATGACTTAGGCTTTGATTTCTATCACCCCTTAATACTCTTCGGGTAGTGATTTAGGCTTTAATCGATTTCTTTGGCCCCCATATCACCTTTTAGGTGATGATTTAGGCTTTGATTTATCTCTTTGGCCCTTTATTACCTATATGTGATGACTTAGGCTTGAGATCCTTACTACCTTATAGGTAATGATTTAGTCTACTTGGTGCGTTTGTTTAGCTATCTTAAGTAGAACTAAAGTCTTACCCGTCCTCCCTTTAGAAGGCGCTCCAATCGGGCCTTATAGGTAGAATTGATGGCTTGTTCATTGCTTTGGCTAGGCCATCTTAGGTGGAACCAGAAGCTTACTTCATGCTCCCTCTAGGAGGCGCTCTGGCCAGGCCACGTAGGTGGGACCGAAGGCTTGTAGTGCTTTGGCCAGGCCATATTAGGCGGGACAAAATGCTTACTCCGACCTCTGTTCAGGAGGTTCTTTGACCAAGCCCTTGTGGCGAGATCAAAGGCTTTTATTTCACCTCTTATTAGCGTATAGCTAAGGATTTAGGCTTTTCCTTTTAGTTTTCTCCTTTCATTTGATTATCGATTCCGTAGACATACTTGTCTCAATTCCTTTATTCCTCCATTATTGGAAAGTAAGGCCTTAGAAGCTCAACATTCAAAGTTCTCGCTATTGCATTTCCATCAGCTCAACATAATCAATAAGTCCCTAGTGGAACTACTTCATGAATAACAAGGGGCCCTTCCCAATTTGGTCTGAGTGGTCCATCCGTCAGATTTTTGGTATTCGCCATGACTTTTTGGAGAATCAAATCTCCTTTTGAAATGACCTTCCTTTAACTTTAAAGTTATATTACCTTTATATCCTTTGTTGATATTCGACCATTCGTATGGCGGCTTCATCCCTTAATTCGTTGATTAAACCTAAGGAGTCTTTCCTCAATTATTGTTTAGGATCAAATCCCTATGAAATTCTTCGATGAGATAGAACTTCAACTTGGATTGGAAGCATTGCTTTTCATCCTTATGTTAAAGAAAATGGAGTGTGTCTCGCCACAATCTTAGTTGAAATTCTACATGCCTAAAGCACAAGTGGTGGTTCTTCTACCCAATTCTCATTTGCTTTGTCCAATCGTTTCTTAAGGATAGTTTTAATAGCTTTTGGCAACTTCAATGGCTCCATTAGCCTTATGATGAGCTATGGATGAAAAACTTTTGATCATTCCATTCTTGTTGCAGAATCTGGTAAATTATTTACTTTTAAATTGAGTTCCATTAACAGATATTATCTTATATGGCATTCCAAACTGAGTGACTATGTTATTAATCACAAATTTTAACACTTTTCCTGATGTTATATTCGTTAATGGTTCTGCTTCTACTCATTTGAGAGTTGAGGGATTGCTCCAGGATGAATTCCCCATAGAGGAAGTTGTTGATCCAGAGTTATTAACTTTTGATGATCTCATGCTTGTAAGGGTGGAGATTCGGACAAAGGAGAGGACGATAATGAAGATGATAAAACAATAATGACAATTACGACGATAGCGATGGTGGTAATGATGACAATAATGATGGTGACAAGGATGCCGATGATCAAGGTGGTGGCGGCGGTGGCGGCAAGGGTTCAAGAGGGCCAAATGACAATGGCAATGGATTCGGTGGTCATAACTTTGGCTCATCTGTCTACAATATAGGCTTCCTCGATCTTCTAGGTGCTTGAGATGTCTCGTAAGAAGACATTCCTCCAAAAGATGCCCCTTCTTCCCATCAGCAAACAAAGGGAAAAACCCAAGCTCCAACTTCATAAGTATGAAATTTTATTTAGTTGAATTTATCTACTAATTCTTAATTAAGAAGTCCATTTTTTTGTTAGGGAAGGGTTTATATCGTGTGAATTTGAGTGATGTAGTTTGACCCTCTGTATATTTGTAAATTTTGGTGGTATTAAAGAATGCACTTTTCCATGTGATGATAATAATTCTTCCTTTTACTTATTTTTAATAAAAAAATCGATTGATGCTTTTGTCTTGCGACCCTAGTTTCCCTTCCCGTTTAGACAATATTGAGACTGATTTGACATTAAATATTGGGAAGGAAAATTCTTCTCAAGATGCTTCGGTTTGGCCGTTTCCAAATAACTTTGAAGCTCGGGAATGGTATACCAAGTACCACAAACCGAAATCAGTAGTAAGTGGTGTAAAAGAGATGACTTCAGAGGTAGAAAAGAAAATTAGAAAGATGAACGGAGGTATCCAAAAGATGAAAGAGCGCATAGAAGCCATAAATAAATTTGATATTTTGAACCAGAGAACCAAAGATGATGTGGATATTGCTCGACTATACCAAAGAATAGAGGATCCAGGAGTAGATTTGTTAAAAAGTCAATATTTAGTCAGTATTTGGAGCTTATTACGAGTGGAGGTGAATCCATTTCTCATATTCTTACTCCTATGAGAAGGACTGGATCCCAATCTACTACTGCCAAAGAGAAATTCCCTTTTTCATTAAACCCACCTTCAGGCTTGAATCGCAACGAAATCAACCAATGGTGCCAAAAGGTCAAATACGTGTGCTTTTGGTATTTGAAGGATGATCAGGTTTCAAAGTATCTGAACATTTATTAGACCCAAGTTGAAGGGTTAGAGATTGAAAAATGTGCTCTTAACCAGGTGATTAAGGAATCGAAGAACGAGATCAAAAAAATTCTGGGAGCAAATGAAACGCTCAATTGTGCATTGGAGATTCTGGTCAACTCAGTTGATAATACCAATAGTACTCGAAAAGGAGAAAAGAGGCTTAAAGAACTTTTGTAAGTGGCGATTTTCCATATTGCCGAACCTTCTTCTGCTATCAGAATTTTGATAGCGAAAGTTGAAGATCTTGAATCTCAGTTAAAGATAATTGAAGTGATGTTAATTGAGACCTTTTGTTTGGATTCTCTTATAGATTATTTACTTGAAGTAATAGTCCCTTTTGGTTTAAAATTGGCTATTCATTCCTTGGTCCAGATAAGAATTCAAGATTAAGCAGTGCGACTAAAGCCAGGCATATATGATATCAGCATTTCTTTCTTTACGATTGTTATGATTTTCTTAAAGATATTGGGGACCCTCCCGTTTTGCTTAGAGACAGGGCTCTTCAAGCAAAAGCCACCCATGCCTTCTTAGGGTTGAGGGAAAGGGGAAAGAGAAAGTATATCAACACCTTCCACTCCCTCAACCTCCTCCTCCTCCTTAGGGAGATCCTAGTTTTCTATTTGTTATTTTTGTATATTGTATTTCTAATTTAAATATGGTAAACAAATTTATAAATCGGTTGACATTTTGAACCTGTATTTTCTTTCCTTATTTTTACCTTGCGGAATTGCTTGAAATTCATAATCTTCTTTGGTTATTGAAATTTTTTAAAGGAGAGATGCCGAAGCTTGTCGCTTAATGGAAAATCTTTTATGAGTCTTTAGGCATATTCTTCTTTTGGCTACCAATAATTTTGTGTATATAAATAATGCGTAAAGTAATCAAATTTGTATCTGAATGATTGTTACCTCAGATGAACTTTGTATTCTTCTTTCTGAATTTGTTGAGTATTTTATGACATACAGTCTGCTTTCCAGAATTTTAACATAATGTGTGATCTTTGATTGAGTATTGGATTGTCTTCCCCATATAAACTCTGATTATCATCTGTGTTGAAGATTAGAAATTCATTCAATAACATTCTGAATAGAAGACCAGAATTCCATTCTGGAAGTAATCTAAATAGAAGACTAGAAAACCATTCTGGCAATAGTCAAACCATTTGGCAATAATATTACTTGAATAGAAGATCAGAAATCATTTGAGAATAATAAGATAATTTGTGAGAAATATCTGAAATCCATTCGGCAATAATTTAGATAGGAGGCCATAAATTGATCTGGTAATATCTTTGAAATAGAAGACCAGAAAACTATTTGGAATTGGAACTAGATCTGACTATTAAAGAAGATTCTCGTTATTTAATAATTTGAACATTAACGAAGATTCCCATTATTTGATACTCTAAATTCTCATACACCAATAACGGATTGAAGATTGATCCGATGGTTTGAAGGATCAAACCCCAGGCTTGGGTAATAAGTCATAGTTCTTTGATGTCACCATCTAACATTTAAATCCTTAGTTCCATGTGATAGGAAACTTTTGATCCTTCCTTTGAAGGTCGTTCTAGCTTTGCCTCGATGTCAAACTAAATGTGTTTTAATGTTCTTCCTTTAGAAGATTGCTTTTAATCCATTCTTTAGGACAAAGTCGGACTTGTTTTTGAATTTAATTGATCTTCCTCTAAAAGATTGCTTCGATCCTTACGATAGAGCATAGTTTATTTTTGAGTTTGATTGATCTTCTTAGAAGACTGCCTCTTAGTACTCTTCGGGTAGTGATTTAGGCTTTGATTAATATCTTTTACCATCTTTAGGTAATGAACTTAACTTGGATCGAACCCCTTATCACTTTTTCTTAGGTGATGATTTATGTCTTGGTCAGTGAATTTGGTTAGCTATCTTAAGCAGAACCAAAGTCTTACCCATCCTGCCTCTAGGAGGCACTCCGATCAGGCCTTACAGACAGGACCAAAGGCTATCTCGGTGCTTTGGTTAGGCCACTTTAGGCGGGACCAAAGGGTTACTCCATCCTCCCTCTAAAAGGCACTCCAGACAGGCCTTATAGACGGGACTGAAGGCTGGTCGGTCCTCTGGACAGGCCATCTTAGGCGGGACCAAAGGCTTACTCTGTTCTCTCTTTAGGAGGTGCTCCGATCAAGCCACGTAGGCGGTACCAAAGGGTTGCAGTACTTTGGGCAGACAATCCTAGGTGGGACCAAAGGCTTACTCTGACCTCCCTCTAGGAGGTGCTTTGACTGAACCCTTATGGCAAGATCAAAGGCTTTATTTCGCTCTTTACTACCATCTTAGGTAGTGAATTAGGCATTTCCTTTTATTTTATGAATTATTTCCATCAAGAATTTCACCTTACTGAGAATTTGCCTAAACTTGGTTTACAACGTCATTCAGCTTTCCCTTTCTTAATAAACCTCCAATCATTCCCTTTAAGCTCTGACATTGATTGGTTTTATATCCATTCACTTGATGATATTGGCAATAAGCACCACCAAGGTTCCTTTCATTTTTAGGCTGCTTCTTCTTCGACGGTCAATAATTCATTTTTCTCTTAGTTAGAAGTTAGATATGTTTGTAGTAGGTAATGAGAGAGCGGATCCAAGAGTCCTTAGGGTACAGTGCCTTTTGTT
Source organism: Allium fistulosum (assembly GCA_030737815.1). Taxonomy (NCBI): domain Eukaryota; kingdom Viridiplantae; phylum Streptophyta; class Magnoliopsida; order Asparagales; family Amaryllidaceae; genus Allium; species Allium fistulosum. Next base: position 1,536,573,657 of record CM060902.1, read on the forward strand.
CCTGTTTGGCTCTCTTGTGGCATCGCATTAGCATATTAACATCATGCATAAACTTTCTCTTTTGAATTTTGACTAGTGTGGGAGAATGATCAATTACTCTTTCCCACTTTTGGGCAAACTTATCGAAATCTCTTATTGTTTTCTTCTCAAAGATAGTTCTTTTGGACTGAAACTGTATGGCCCTCCTTATTTTCAAGAATATGCTATCTTTCTTTGGGCTCTTTTTCCCAAGGCAAAGATCGAGGTTTGTCCTATGTGGAATGGATTACACTCCATTTTTCCATATTATAAAGGGTTACTTGTTTCTTTTCTACCATAATTTGGAGTGCCAACAATCTCAATACTTGTTCTTCATGAAACCAAGGGTCGTGAGCAACTTGATAAGATGCTTTGGCCAAATGAGGCTTAGAAGATCCATGTTCTAAAATAGTCATTTTGTATTCCTTATATGCAAGTTAGCGGAAAGTCCTTTATATGTAAGGTAAGGCAAGGAAGGTCAAATATGGAATATGCGGGGTTTTGGAGGTTCGATCCCTCCTTCTAGTGCCAAAATGTTAACAAATTTCTATGACAACCTCGAAATATGCAAGTCAGGTAAGTTCGAGCTAGAAATAGGCTTGTTCAACCTAGTATAAGCCCCTTAGAAATACGCGAGAGCCATGTGAAGTAGGCACATTCATGATTCTAGTCTATAATAAAAGTGGTCATGTTCACATCGAAAATATAAGTTCATAGAATCATATGCAAGTCATAAGCAAGTCATAACCAAATGTCGTTTTCACCTATAATAGGCTATGCAAAATTGATTGTACAAGTCCTTAATCGCAAAAAAGGGTTACAGGATTTCAATAGGCACTAAAATCCCCAAATTGATTTAGAGTTACAAACTTTAAAAATGTAAGAAAGAGAAGTGAATGAATCGTCCCTTTTTGAATGCCCTTAGGTTCGTATTTATAGGGGTGGAGATGTGCGTCATAGCTGTAACAACCCTAATTTTACTATTGCTTAAATAAAATAAATAAAGATTTAAACTAGAAATTTAAATGAAAATTTTGATTTCTCAATGTATTAAAGTTGGAGAAATTAGAATTTTAGTGTTTTATTTGAATAATAATTTGAATTAATTTTGAAATAAGAATTTTAAAATGTGCATTTATTAGATAAGTAATAGGCGTAATTTATTGATATAAAATTCCTATTTTAAAATTTTTTGAATATAGAGTTAGAAATTTCTAAATATTGTGTAAACTTATTTTGGTTAAAAATAAGTTAGTTGTGTTCAAACAATAAAAGTGTTAGAGATCTTTGTAAAACATTGAAATTGTAGAAATTTAAATTAAAATTAAAAAGAAATATTTAGTTGATTTAAATAATTTATTTTAAATAAAAGAGAATTTTAGTGTATTAGTTGTGTGGGGTTTTACTTTTAGATCCATTGAGTAAAAAAGATTTTAATCTTTAGAATATAATAGAAGGCTTCGAAATTAATTAAAAGAAAATAAGGCTTGATTCATTTATAAAGAAGCAAATATTCTCTTATTGGGTTTAAGCCCATTAGTAAGTTAACAAAGAAGATTATCTCCTTCCTTATTATCAGTGCATTCATTATCTTCTTATAGTAAAACAGAAACTCGTTTCCTCCTTATTTACAAAACTAAATCTCAAGCTAATCCCACCTTTTATATTCAAATAAAATCCTTAAAAATCTAGGAAAATTAAGGTAAGCCCTCTAACCAAAATTACATCTACGTCTAAAATTGGTTGTGTAATCATTGAGTATATTTTTAGATTTTTGTAAAATTTAGTTCCACGATTAATTTGGGGAAATTGAGTTCTAGCTTGAAGATAAAGGTAAGGTAAAATCGTAACAAGGTATAAGGTGAGTTAAACACTCACAACTATTTCTATTTTGAATTCAAGTTGCTGTTGTTTTGATTTGATGAATATATGATGAAATTGATCTCAATCTTATGTGCTATCTCTTATCATATGAAACTCTATTTTCAGTTTGCTGAAACCTACTTCATATGATCACAAATTACATCAATTGTTGATGTTTATATGCTTACATGTTAGCAAAATTAGTACTCTAGAAGTTTAGACAAACAACGTTGGAATAACTACCACCATTGGACCATTAGAGGGCCGTCGGCATCGCCTGGGGCTCAGCCCAAGCCCAGCCACCAGTGGACCAGTCATGACCTTGACTGAGCACTAGGTTATGCCGTTTCGTTCTCTGCTCACGTCCGTTTGTTCGTTTGTTCGTCTGTTGGTTTCCATACTGTTGATTGCTTATTTGTTTTGATGTTTTGCTATGATTTTAGCGTTGTTTGATGTTTGGTTATGATGAATTGCTTTTGCATTTTTGAGTGCTTAAGCTCAACTTTGATAATCTTTTTCACGAGGAATTCTTGCTCTATGTTTTGTTGCCAAATACACAATTAAATTGCACTGGTTTGCAAAGTTATTTATAATGGAAATGTCGTTTGAAAATAAATTATTTTATATTTATAAATATATGAATGGAAAATATGTGTATTTTGGACATGAATGATTTTAGAAAATATTATACACACACACACACACATATACACACTTTAAATTTTAAAGTGGAACGTGAAGGAGTTTTATATAAGTATAGATATGAATTAAATCATGTTTTCTATTATATATATATATATATATTATAAATTAATATTAGTAAATTAGCTTTCAAAGAAAAACCATTTTATTATAAAAACACACTATCTCACTTGGATAAGAAATTGAATTAAACGGTCTAGTAAAACAAGTGGTATGAAATGCTTGCATTTATTTCACCGGTTAATTCTTGGACTTGTTCAAATGAATATTTATTTTCATGGGTGGTGTTTACTAGCTTTAAATAATCATTTGAGTGTCATCAAGGGGTTATGGGACATTGGTCTACACTCTTATGATTACTGATCGAAAGTGGATAACACTTATTGATGGGTTTTTAGACTCGTTCTTGGGTGATCCGTTTATGCGGATTAAATGGGTTTTCAAGCCCATCTTGTGATACTCATTTTCCAATGAGTTATAATTTACGAAGTGCAACCTTTTGTGTTAGCACATGAAGTGCTAGTATATTGTGTTAACTTGTGAAGTACAAATCTATTGCTTGCATATATGGATGTGATTATCTATGCTCTTATTGTACTGGTTGCTTTGACTTTGATGAATGTTGTAAATGAGCATAAACTTAACTATAAGCCATAAATTATTAAATAAAGTATTTGTTAGTAAAGCACAACTTATGGAAATTTATCCTTGACATTTATGCAAGTTTATTATTATCAGTATCCCAGCTTTTGTGATAATTAGAGATAGTTTGAACCAGTTGTTATTTTAATGCTTGGGTCAGACCGAGACTTGACAAGTACAGGGACTCATCGACCTTGGATGTGAGCTAGCATAAGAATTCTATTTTGATGTTGTTTACATTTTCGATGTACCATTTGAGTCTAGCTTATATGCTTGATCTATGTTTGTATAAGTGGTAGACTTTTGTAGTCATGTGTATTGAAATCTGTCAGTAATTATTTATATATATATATATGTATGTATGTATGTATATAAACGCGAGTCTAGTAATTTCTTTTATGGACTCATGCTTTTAAGTGTTGTTGATGTATATATTATTTCTGTTGCGATATTTGATTATGTATTGTATAATATTTTATGTATTGTTCTGAATTTGATTAAACCATTGTATTATCATTTTGCAACTGGATCGGATATTTCACATTACCACTTGTAAGAAAAGAAAATAAAAATATAGACACATTATTCGATGCATTCGATACTCGTCTAAAGCAATTTTACAGATGGTCGTCCTAACCAGCCCTATTCTCTGTACTAACAAACAGTATTACCTAGTAATACCCTTTGTTAATGTGGGTCTCAGGATGGGGCGTTACAGTTGGTATTAGAGCAAAGGATTAAAACAATATAGAATATATGAAACACGAATATTGGCCTAGATTGACTTAGAGTTTCGTCCCTTGGGTTTGTCAGGTAGAGTTTAGGATTTATTTCCTATTTAGGATATGAATATAAATGGTTATTGGGAATAATCACTGGGACGTAATTGTGAAAATTTTGAATTACTTTATAAAAAAATTTAAGATGGTTTTAAAAATTAAGTGTTGTGTAGTGGAGTCTTAATCCATTAGTGACCTGAGTTTTGCAGCGGAAGGCGTTAGTGATCCGTTAGTGGAGTCCTAATTGTATGATGTGTGCATGGATATATTTTCAAATTCCTATTAATAGATTTTCAATTACATGAAATTATATAGATTGATAAAGAAATATTTTAAAATAAGTTTGTGTTAAATTGCTCGTTGAGTGCTTTAAAAATTCTGATCGATGCACCTGATCAACATTATCGATAGGGATTACTAAACACTTCAACCAAACAGTTAGACATAGTGTTTTCAGTTTTAATATTTTATAAAAGGTTTAACAAAAGTTATAAATATTATTTAGAAAGGAGATAACGTTTTAATTGAGTTAAATATTCTTTTGAAATAGGATAAATGTTTTGGAAAATATAATTGTGTGCATATGTAATAAGTTTTGGAAAGGGGTTTTAGGCTCAAGGAAAAAGTTGAAGAAAAATTTAGTTCTACGGACAAGAGGTTTGTTTTTTAGGCTAAAGGATACTTTCTAGTGTAAATCACAGAATGATAGTTGTAACTATCATTTTCTGTTTACACTAGAAAGTGTCCTTCAGAGTAAAAAGCAAACTTGTTGTCCCTGAGACTAAATTTTTTTGCAACTTCTTCCCTGTGTCTATTTTCTTGTTTTGGAAATAGATAGATATTTTGGAAAAAAAGTGTTAACTTTTAAAAAAAGTATTTTGAAGATAAATAATGTTTTCAAAAAAAATATTGCGAGCTTTATGTTTATTTTGGAAAAGGATATATTAGACGAAGTTTTAATAACATTAGCACATTTTTGTGGAAAAACATTTTTGGAAAATAAATTAAGAAGAGAAATTTATTTTCATGTAAATATATATGTTGAAGAAATTTTAGTGGTTTAGAAAATTTTATTGAAAACTGTAAAGATATTTTATATGTATTAATTTTGACGACGGTTGTAGCCACCAAGAATTTGCAATAGCAAAGATCAGTGGCGAGACAATGTTGATTTCATAATCAACATTGCAACCATTTGACAAAGCATTTTTTACTATAAATAAATGGCAATGCAACATCATTATATCATTTTGATATATGTGAAATTATGCATTTTTATTTTTATTATGTGCTAAGAAGAAATTGTGTGTGATACTTGTGCTTTATTGTGTGTATCATTCTATAATTTATACGGATTTTAACTTTGAGTCCAAATATATAAGAAGATAAAACAAAGGATATAATTAATTGTGTAAATAATTTTAGAATTTCAAAGTAAAAGAATTAATTGGAAAAGAAGATTAAATTTTATATTTTAATGATTTGGAATCTAAAAAGATGAATCCTTTGAAAAGAAATTTGTGTAAATAATTCCATAAAAAGTTAGTATATTATTTTGAAAATATAAAGTTAGAAAATTATTTTGGGTGAAAAGATTTATCCAAAACCAAATTATTTAAATTTTGAAAGGAAGTTTGGAGTTTTAAACTATAGACTTTTATAAGATAAATATTTTAAAAGCCTTATTTCTATAATATGGGGAGTACTAAAAATCGACTTAGTTTTACCGATTGGTTTAAATGCTTTCGATTAACGCTTCAACGAATATTGTACAACCCATTGAATAAAATGTATGAGTGGTACTTACTAGCATATTAGCGAATACTCGAATTACATCGGGTAGTATGGGATGCCTTAGTTAAATTCTTAGGGTTGCTATTAGCAAGTATTTCACACTTTTGGATTGTATTCTCTTTTGGTGTTCGGGGGGACCGATAGGTCCTTGAGGGAATATAGTTCAGGTTTTCTAGTATAAGGATACAACTTAAACTAAAATAAAAAATTTATAATTATGGAAGGAAGACTTCAAATGTGGAATTAATGAATTTAGTTTTCTAATTTATAAACCTTAAATGAAGAAATTTGAATTAAATTGAATTAATGGTGTCAGGGTTGAATATTTATGATTTCATGTTATGCAAAATAATTCCTTATGATGATGTTTGGTTGCAAATTATTACTTCTATGGAATAAGAACTATGCTTAAATGATTTGGTGATCTCAAGTGGTTATAGGACTTTCGGGATTGCCTTATCAGTTAATTATATGACTTGTTATATAGAATATTTGAGTAAGTGGAGCTTACTGACTTGTAGTAAATGTTCAAGTAAACCTGAGAGGTTTTTGGATGCATTGGCATTACTCGAATGATTATTATTAGAAGGTATTTGACACTTTTGTGATGATGTGTGAAGTGCATGTCTTAGACATGCAAAGAGCAATCAATTGTTATAGGCCTTGGTTCCAGACTTGCAAAGTGCAGTCATCTATGTTAGACTTACGATGTGCACGTGACTTGCGAAGTGCAGGTAGACTCGTGAAGATCAGTCATTTGTGATAGACCTTAGCCCTAGACTTGCGAGGTGCGATCATTTGTGTAGACAAGTGAAGTGCATGCCTTTGAATTCAATAAGTGAAGCATTGTCTTTTATGTTAGCTTGTAAAGTGCATGCCATTATTGATATGTTGGATTTGTAACTTGCTTTCATGCTATTTATTTGTGATAGTATGAGTTGATTGTTAGCTTGAGTATGATGGATGTTGATTGTGATCATGGTGTGATTTTAAGTTAAAAAAAATCCATAAGAATGTTTTAGATTGAAGTGCAAATTGTGAAGTATAATTTGTGAAGTGCTAATTTTTAGAGAAATAAGTCTTTACTTTTAAAATGGTATAATTTGTGAAGCACAAATTTTTAGGGAAATAAATTTTTGGAAATTATTAAGCAAAGACCATTCGAGATATTTATTTAAAATAAGTGAATTTTATATAAAAAGAAGCAATTTAATTGGAAATTGATTGATGATATCTAATTTTTTTGGGAAATGGCTTGGATGAAAATATAATTGGATGTTTTAATCTTTTGAAAAATAGGTCATTTGAGTGTAAATACAGAAATCTTCTTGTATACTGCTTGATTATTTTGTTGCTTGGATGTTTGGTTGTTTTAGTGCAAGTGTATATTTTGAAAAATAGAAATACTAATGCAGTAATATATTTCGATTAATTATAGACTTTTCTCTAAATTAGAAATTGCGAGGACACAATTTTTTAAGGGAGGAATTCTATAACGACCCAGATATTACTGTTGCTTAAATAAAATAAATAAAGATTTAAACTAGAAATTTAAATGAGAAATTTGATTTCTCAAAGTATTAAAGTTGGAGAAATTATAATTTTAGTGTTTTATTTAAATAATAATTTGAATTAGAATTTAATATGAGAATTTTAAAATGTACATTTATCAGATAAGTAATATGTGTAATTTATTGACATAAAATTCTTGTTTTAAAATTTGTTAAATATAGTGTTAGAATTTTCCAAATATTGTGTAAACATATTTTGAGTAAAAATAAGTTAGTTGTATTCAAATAATAAAAGTGTTAGAGATTATTTATAAAACATTGAAATTGTAGAAATTAGAATTCAAATTAAAAAGAAATATTTTGTTGATTTAAATATTTTATTTTAAATAAAAGAGAATTTTAGAGTTTTAACTGTGTGGGGTTTTACTTTCAAATCCATTGAGTAAAAAAGGTTTTAATCTTTAGAATATAATAGAAGGCTTTTGAAATTAATTAAAGAAAATAAGGCTTGATTCATTTAAAAAGAAGCAAATATTCTCTTATTGGGTTTAAGCCCATTAGTATGTTAACAATGAAGATTTTCTCCTTTCCCATTGTCGGTACGTTCATTATCTTCTTACAGTAAAGCAGAAACTTGTTTCCTCCTTATTCACAAAAACAAATCTCAAGCAAAATCCCACCTTCTAAATTCAAATAAAATCCTGAAAAATTTGGGAAAATTAAGGTAAGCTCTCTAATCAAAACTACATCTACATCTGAAATCAGTTGTGTAATCATTAAATATATTTTTAGATTTTTTTTTTGTGAAATTTAGTTCTAGATTTAATTTGGAAAAATTGAGTTCTATCTTGAAGATAAATGCAAGGTAGAATGGTAACAAGGTCATAAGGTGAGTTAAACACTCACAATTATTTCTATTTTGAATTCAAGTTGCCATTGTGTTGATTTGATGAATATATGATGAAATTGATCTCAATCTTATTTGTTATCTCTTATCATATGAAGTCCTATTTTCTGTTTGTTGAAACCCACTTCATATGATCATGAATTACATTCAATTGTTGATGTTTATATGCTTGCATGTTAGCCAAATTAGTGTTCTAGAAGTTTAAATGAACAATGCCAGAAAAACTACCGCCAACGGATCATCGGAGGACCACCGGCATCGCCTGGGCCTCAGCTCAGGCGCGACCACTGGTGTCCCACTGAACCGTTACACTGGTCGTGATCTTGATTGAGCCTAAGGTCATGCCATTTCGCCCCCGCTCACGTTCGTTCATTTGTTTGTTCACCCGTCGGTTTCCATATTGTTAATTACTTGTTTGCTTTGATGTCTTGCTATGATATTGGCATCATTTGAAGTTTGGTTGTTAAGAATTGGTTATGCATTTTTGAGTTCTTGAGCACAATTTTGATGATCATGTTAGCAAGTAATTCTTGCTCTCTGTTTTGTTGCCAAATACACAATTAAATTGCACTGGTTTGCAAAGTTATTTATAAAGGAAATGTCATTTGAAAATAAATATTTTTCTATTTATAAATATATATGTGGAAAATATGTGTATTTTGGACACGAATGATTTTAGAAAATATATTATGTATATATATATAGACACACACACACAATTTTAAAGTGGAACGTGGAGGAGTTTTGTATAAGTATAAATACGAACTAAATTGTTTTCTATTAAATATATATATATATATATTATAAAAAAATTTCAATTAATATTTTTAAATTATCTTTCAAAGCAAAACCATTTTATTCTAAAAACACACTATCTCGCTTGGATGAGAAATTGAATAAAATGTTTTAATAAAATAAGTGGTATGAAACGCTTGCTTTTATTTCACCAGTTAATTCTTGGACTTGTTCAAATGAATATTTATTTGCATGAGTGGTGTTTACTAGATTTTAGTAATCATTTGTGTGTCGTCAATTGATTATGGAACATTAATCTACACACTTGTAATTATTGATTGAAAGTGAACAACACTTATTGAAGGGTTTTTAGACTCATTATTGGCTGATCCGTTTATGCGGATTAAATGGGTTTTTAGGCCCACCTTGTGATACTCGTTTTCCAACGAGTTATAACTTGCAAAGTGTAACCTCTTGTGTTGGAGCATGAAGTGCGTGTATATTGTGTTGACTTGTGAAGTACAAATCTATTGCTTGCATATATGGATGTGATTATCTATGCTCTTATTGTAGTGGTTTCTTTGACTTTGATGAATGTCATAAATGAGCATAAACTTAACATAAACCATGAATTATAAAATAAAGTATTATTATGTTAGTGATGCACAATTTATAGAAATTTATCATTGACATTTATGCAAGTTTATTATTATCAGTATCTCACCTTTTGTGATAATTAGAGGTAATGTGACCCGGGTGTTGTTTAATGCTTGGGTCAAATTGAGACTTGGCGGGTATAGTGTGATGACCCATCTTTTCTACTCTTGAAAATAAACACTAATACATCCTCGGTATTCACGTGCCGCAAATTCAAGTGCCATAAAGGCAGACTGATCAAGGGTAAAAAGAAAATAAAGACAAAACAGAGTAGAAAATAGAATCTCACATGAATGGAATAATCTTATATTATTAACCACAAAAAATTTTGCACCTGAAAAATTTGAATACAATATCAAAGTCTAACCTAGATTCAGCCTGGATAGTTATAAATCCTTTATCCTTACAAATGCTGAAAAACAGCAAAACAAATGCAGTGTAAAAATAGAATACGTCCATACGTTGATGAAGATCTTTCGATCTCCTTAGGAAACTTCAAGCTTCTTTAGCAAAACCTAAAACTACTCGAATCTGATCCGAGTATTAAAAATACCTGGATCAGGCTTGATAAGCCAGCATGAGAAAAATCAAATCATAAATGTATATAATAATGTCATAGATCAGATTGATGCTAATCAAAACCTTCGAAAAGAAGGGTATCTCATAAGACCACGCCACATAAAAACACAGACGAGTTTTTACCTTGCGATAACCAAAATACTTCTACCAAAATAAATTTGATATTATCATTAACGAAATTGGTTTGAAAACACTTTTCAAAGAAATATATAAAGAAGGTACCAACACCGGGACAATGTCAAACGGTGTATATGATACCAAAGGGGTAGGGGAAATGTTTACAAACAATTACAGCTATTTCGGGAATACAACCAAAATCATAAAGCTCGTATTGGAGTTGGATTTTCAACATGATAGGGAACTAGTGGCCATTTCCTCCGATGTGAAATCCATGCGTAACATCCTAGTCTACGGTAAATATTCACTTTTCTTAAGCAAGCCTCCATATTACATTGTTACTACTATGGAAAAGCGTATTTCGATGGATTTTCTCTTTTTCAGTCGAGCCTTCAATACCTACCCATTTAAATTATTGAGGGTACAGACACTACTTGTAACATTCCCCCTTTTGACCGCCTCCAGTCGGTAATTAAACCAACTCGAAACGTTCAAAAAGACGAATTGTTATTTAGTTTATAAGGTTTAAACAGAATCAGCCACAGAAACACAGATAATAACAATCAATTAAAACAAATGAGAATTTATTTCATTACTATAAATCTTTTTATATACATCAGAGTTTATACAATTTAATACAGATACAGCGGAATATCTTAAAATACAATTTTCTTCTGAAACTAAAAATGGTTCTTTACTCTCTCTCTAACTTCGCTGCTCGAAAATCTTCAAGCTGTAGAAATACTCGGTCTGACCCGAGTATTATATTCAAAAGAAAATAATACACAGGTCAGTCTAATTCAAACCAGTTTATTAGTGCATATAGGCAGTAATAATTTAAATAGACGACAGTCACAATAATTCTCGTCTATCCGACTCTTTTAACAAAGAAATCGGATAACGAAAATTTTAACACTAAACAGTGTTAAACAATAAATCAGCAGATTTAAATCATCAACAGAGATAAATAAACAATTTATCGATCGACTAAATCAATTTAAAACAATTGGAGTTGTCACTTTAAAACCATCAGAAACTCGATTGGCTGCCGTACACGCACGCGTGCACGGCCTCGCCAATACAATGGTGAAATGCACAAAAGATCAACAAAAACCCATAGACGAGCACAAGGTCAAACCCGAGTCTTTACAACTGGGTTCAACACAAGGCAAAGTGAAACTGAAGCATGGCAGATCACAAATAAAACAGCATCAAAGCTCAAGTGATAAAACATAATGCATCAGCCAACTTATATCAAAGCCAACATGACTCAATGCAGACTTGAAGTTACAAAACAAATGCCACAAGAATACATCTATGAAGAATCAGCTCAGTACAAAATTGATCAACTACAAAGGCAGTAGTGAGTGCAGACAAACCAAACTCAAGATTTCAAAATGCAGTGGCCATACACATATATACATACAAGAATGTATGTATACAAATGATCAGCCCTCAAGTGCAGTGCAACTACAAAGAAGACAGTGGCAACAGTTCAGATGACAATGAACTAAAGTAAAGACCACAAGGACTTCAAGACAGTGATTCAATCAGACCTGACCTAAGTTAAAGAAGCCAGTGTGAATGCAGACCTAAACTACATGGACATTTTAGGCCGAGCACTGATATAAGGATCAGTGATGTCAAATTACAAACAGAGCTCAATGTGTACAAGACCATAACAAAATGACGGCAAATGATACCACAAGCCTCAGCAATATGCACTTAACCAAGATACAACTGAGACAAACCAATGCAGACTGAAAAATGAAGTCAATGCAAACAACATAGCAGTATGGAAGACTGCAAACCAGGAAACAGTGAAGGCCACTATAGTGGAAAGAAATAAGATGGCCAAGTGACAATGTACATGCTTCCAAAACTGTCGGACTATAAAAATGAACCACACATTAAAATAAAATGGACCTGGAACTCCCAAAACAGCTAGTCAACTACTAGTGAACAATAAGATGTAAGGCCCAAATACAACATGAAACCAATATAGTGATGTTCAGGTAGAAAACACATATATGGGATGCAACTGCGAAACTGGGCAATACAAGCACATGACTCAAGTGCAGTGAACCCAAGTATTTAAATTCAAATCATGGTATAAAATATACTCGAACATTTTTAAAGTTATTTGAATATTTTAAATTTTATAAAACTTCATTCATCTCAAAAGTAAATTTGAATTCCATCTTCTAAACTCTGATTTGAATCTGTTTTGAATTTTAAGTTCCATAAAAAAAAACAAAATAGAATATCAATCATATATATTTACATACCTGAATGCATATATTTATACGTACATACATGATAATGCAAAGACACATATAGGTACAATTGAAGGTACAGCAAGGCCAAATACACAACAACCAAGTCCAAAAACAACTGCAGTTTGGATCAAAATTTGCCTAAGTCATAGAGGCGCAAAATCAAAAAAAAATGCTAGTTCGAACCCCATAAATCAAAGCTTCATTTTATCCTAAACAAAGTCCAGAAATCACCGAAGTTAAAGCAAATGGAAATTCGTGGTGACCAGGGCAAGTATACCTCAAACAAGGTCGAACAGTGCGTAGTAAGGCCAAAATCCACTGAGTACAACTCGATATCAAAGCAATGATGATGGCCGAAGCTAAGTATTGAAAGAAATAGACGAACGAAAAGTAAGGAGATCGAACTCATATAAAACCCCAAAAATCATCATCGGCAGAGCAAAACAATTTACAAATTCCAAAATTTTATACTAACGAAACCACAAATTTTAAACCCTAATTCAAATTTGAGATGAGAATCAGATGTGAGTAAATTAAATTACTCACCTTTGCAAATCGGAGCAGTCGCGAATGAGGAACGAAAGTCGAACGAACAGATTCGCCAGCAAATTGAATCAACGCCGAAACCCTAGCTATTTGGACGTCGCCATTTTTTCTTCTTCGAGGAACGAACGAAAGAAAACCCCAATTTTTTCTGAAGCCCTAAATTCGCCAGAGTCGTCACGAAGGAAGACGAAGCTCCAATTCGCCAGAACGAGCAAGTGTTGAAGGAGAACGGGAGACGAAGCCCTAGTCTTTGCAGATCGAAGGAGGAACGAACGAGGCTGAAACTCTAATTCCAGACGAGCCCTAGATTTCGAAAGCCCTAATTGGTTTTCTCGTCGCCATTTTTTTTTCTTTCGCCCTTCGTTTTTTTTTTCGTTGCTGAATAATGAAGAGAGAGGGGGAGGGGTGCGACGTGGGTTAGTAGAGAAGGGGGGAAAAACGTGGGGACGTGGGTTTGCAGAAGAAAGGGGGTAAGGGTATGGGCTGGGGTATGGGTGGTGTAAGATAATTTTTTTTTTCTTTATTTATTATTATTTTTTTCTTTATTAAAAACTGATTTATTTTGTAAAGATATTTTTCTTTAATTTGTTTTTGTTTTAAATTTGTCGTTAAAATTTAGCTATGTGTATTTATTCATTTCGTATTAATAAAATTTGATAAAAGAATTTTAAATCGATTTACAATTTCCAATTCAAATTTAACAACCAGTATTAGTTTGTCAATTGACGAAAATTTAATTGTTATAAAAATTCCAACAACAACAGAAATTTAACTGTCAACTTAAATCATTTACTGATGATTATAATTTTGGGCATAACCCCGGCTGTTACATAAATTCAATTTAAATTCGATTAATTTTTATACGCGTTTATACGCCGTGTATTTACAAAATAATTCCGATAAATACGAAAATTGAAATCCAGTAATAATTCAATATTACGGACCCAATGAAACTTGTTTCGTCAAATTCCGAGACTATCCCTCGGAAGGTTATTTTTAATTTCAATTCAAACGATATAATTTCAAAACTGAACAGATTGCTTTCAAATTCAATTCTGAAGCTTCTATTATCTTCAGTATTATCAATATGAATTTTCTAAGCCTTTAAATTATTTTTAACCGGCTTAAAATCGAAGATTCAAATTTTATTCAACTTTCAATAGATTAAATTCAAAAATTCAATCGCCAATTCATTCTGATAATTTGAAATTCAAGTCAAATCATCGTTCAAATATTTAAAATAAATTAAATATTCTCAAATTAAATTGTTCAAAATTCAGGGTCGTTACAAACTCCCCTCCTTAAAAACTTTTCGTCCACGAAAAGGATAAGTCGTTAAAATTTCATCGATATTTATACTCTACAAAATTTTACTAAGCTTAAAACTCATTACAAATAAATGAATATAGGATTCATTTCATTTGTTTAATCTCACTGTTTCGTTTATCTTTTCTTTTATTCATTGATTTTCTAAAATCAAAACCCAAAAGTCTTTTACTAAGTTTTTAATTTACAAACTCAGATTCAAACTTAAAATTCTTCACGTTAGAGATTTATATAATATACCTCTTCCAAAGCTGTGGACTTTCAAAACATTTCAAAGATCCTCTTTCTTAGTTCATTAAGTTGGAATTATGAAATTTTAATTTCAAACTATTGATTTGCTATTTAAAGTTTGAAAATACTTGCTAACTCGAAATTTAACAAGTCCATCTTCGTTCTCACAGACATTAGGCATACGCTGGCCAGGCGCAGGTCTAAAAAATCTCCAAGTACTAAATATACTTGCTTCAATTCCCAGTGAAAATACTTTTAAAAATTCTTTTAAAAAATGGATATGGAAAGCACGTTCCCCCATGGATTACAGTTCCACCCGGCGGTTACGCTACTATCCCAGTAGAGTCGCTTGTGGCTGTAGATTTCTCATCTCTTAAATTTCGCCATGGTTGTCGCCATAGATTGCAGTACACACGGCGGTTACGCTACTATCCCAGTAGAATCGCTCGTGTCTGTAGGCATCACGCCCCTCAAATTTCGCCTGGCATTAGATTGCAGTTTACTCGGCGGTTGCGCCATTATCCCAATGGAATCGCTTGTAACTGTAGGCATCTCGCCCCTCAAATTACGCTAACATCATCAATCAAATCTAATCTCATCGCGATGAACTATCGCGAAGGATTTCCGATTCAAATAGTCACTCTGACTAAAATTCTACGTAGCTACGAATTTCAAATGGATACTCTTCACGAGTTCCAATACCTTCTCTAATAATAAATGGAAGGTACTTTTCCACATCCTCAGTTTGGAAAACATAATATCATATATATGTAGTACTACATTTCACATTTCGTACATATCATATCCATGTAAGCTTACATAAGATTTCCATAACAATGTGTTTCTAAACTAACGGTTTCAAATTTACCGCTTTCATATATATATAAGTTCTAAAAACTTACATATCTCATATTCATAACAAAATAGAGGATTTCAAAATTTTCCTCTAAGTCGATTTGGAAATTTAAGGTTATCTCAAACCTAATTCATATTCATAATTCCATTCATTATCGACTTTCACATTCGATTTGGATTACACGCTTACATCGTCAATTCTCAACACAGAATTGATGTCTATCGATATATAACCTCTGAGCTCGTACGTCTCAGAGAAGGGTGTTAAGCTAAGAGAATAAATTCTCCGCCACCAACAGATATATATTTAATAGAGATCAATTGCTATGTCATCAATTCACAATGTTAGACACGCAATCCAAATCATCATCTGAAATTCAAAGCTCAACTTATATTGTCTTTGATGTCGAAGTTAAACTCAATTTTAACTTAACGATTCAATCTTTTTGAAAAATTTCAAATTGAACAAATTGTTCAAATTCTCATTTAACTTTTCAACTTCGACTTCAAAAAAATGAATTTCAAATCATTTATCCCTTACGGAATATATTCACAACATTTCATATTTGGAAAAACATTTCCATACTTATTTAAAAATAAGTAATTCACAAATCCATTTTATTTTCAACATTTGAAAATATTCGATATACTTAAATCAAAATTAAGTATATATTTCATTTTTTAAGGAAATCATTTTCTTTCACATATTCATTTGAGTCAAAACGAATGTTACGTAAAACATCGTTACGACAACTCAAAATTACTAGTATAGGGATTCGAAATTTAGATAGATATATAAATCCCAATACTATACAAAACATTTCCTTTCGGAAATCATTTACTATAACAACAGTGTTATAGTCCACCATTTCCTTTTTTTTTGAAAACGTCTATTTCAACAATGAATGTTGAAATCTATGGTTTCGTTATTCAATGCCTTTGAAAACATCTTTTAAAACAATTAACTTCGTTTTAAAAATATCACTTTCCCAAAAATATGTCCATTTTATTCAATAATATATTCACGGTCCAAAATTTGTGAATATACATCTTTTAACAACTATACAGAATTTTACTTATCAAAATAAGTCAGTTTCGAATTTATAAACAATGTTTATAAATTTCACTTCTATTCATAAAGACTTCAATTTATAAAAATTGCTTCATTAATCATTCCTACTATAACTCAGTTTTATATCAAAATTTTAATTTATAAGTGAATTACTTATAACTTCTTTTATTTCGCAACTCCCATTCATTTTATAACTTCACAATCTTAATTCTGTAATTTCCATTCACTTATGAAATCCATTAAATATTTCATTTTTAACACTTATACAATTCCAATATTTTATTAACACTTTTCAAATCTTCAATTTAAGCCGTTTATAATAATTCAAAATTTCCAATTCAAATTATTACATAAATTTATCAGTTTTCCATTAGTAAATCATTCATCAACTTGATTTCCAATTTAATCACATTTGATTTATTCACATTGGATTTTACTAACATTCATTCATATCCAATTAGTTCACATTCACTAATTCATATTCAAGTTAGATTGCTTCAATTCAAATCAAATTTGGTTCTATTTAGATTTGCTTATCTTTCAATTTGAATTCAATTTGCATAGTTTTCAATTTCCATTAATTCAATTTCATTAATACTTAATGAATTTCCATACGATCAACTAGCAACCAATGCACATTCAACTTAACCAAATTTATTCACTTTGCTTACATTCAATTTGGTTTAACACACTTAATTTCAATTGGTTTATATTCTAATTCAGATTGAATTTTTATACTCACCATATTCACAAATTCACTTTTACAATTAAAGTTGAATTTCCTTTATATACTCAAATTCATATTCATTACATCACTTTATCCATTCATTTTGATATCAAATTCAATTTGATTCACTATTACTTAAGCCATGTTTCATTTTATCTTCACTTGCATTTATTTTCACCATACAACTTAAGTTCGTCTCAAATTTATTTGAAATTCTATTTTATTTAACTTTACTAAAGTCAAATTCATATCACATTTAAAATCCAGATTTTGTTTCACTTAACAAAACTGTTTAACCATTTAACAACTGGTTTACTTAAACTTCCTCATTTTATAAGTTATACAACTTATTTAAATTTAAACTTCCCAATTCATATTATATAATCACTTATCTTTCAAGTTTAACTTTCCATCTCAATAATTTATCAAATCAAGTTCAATTTATTTAACTTCCTTTAGTTAAATTTCAAATCATGTATTTATTAATACAAATTCAATTCAATTTAACTTTTCTTAAGTTAAAAATCTTTATTTTCAAAAACAATTTTATACTTCTTTGGATTTGAAAAACGTTCTCTTTTTAAAGTGTTTCTAGTAACTATTCATATTAAACATCATAAACTAAGCTTTGTGTAAACCAAAGCTCTGATACCACCTTGTAACATTCCCCCTTTTGACCGCCTCCAGTCGGTAATTAAACCAACTCGAAACGTTCAAAAAGACGAATTGTTATTTAGTTTATAAGGTTTAAACAGAATCAGCCACAGAAACACAGATAATAACAATCAATTAAAACAAATGAGAATTTATTTCATTACTATAAATCTTTTTATATACATCAGAGTTTATACAATTTAATACAGATACAGCGGAATATCTTAAAATACAATTTTCTTCTGAAACTAAAAATGGTTCTTTACTCTCTCTCTAACTTCGCTGCTCGAAAATCTTCAAGTTGTAGAAATACTCGGTCTGACCCGAGTATTATATTCAAAAGAAAATAATACACAGGTCAGTCTAATTCAAACCAGTTTATTAGTGCATATAGGCAGTAATAATTTAAATAGACGACAGTCACAATAATTCTCGTCTATCCGACTCTTTTAACAAAGAAATCGGATAACGAAAATTTTAACACTAAACAGTGTTAAACAATAAATCAGCAGATTTAAATCATCAACAGAGATAAATAAACAATTTATCGATCGACTAAATCAATTTAAAACAATTGGAGTTGTCACTTTAAAACCATCAGAAACTCGATTGGCTGCCGTACACGCACGCGTGCACGGCCTCGCCAATACAATGGTGAAATGCACAAAAGATCAACAAAAACCCATAGACGAGCACAAGGTCAAACCCGAGTCTTTACAACTGGGTTCAACACAAGGCAAAGTGAAACTGAAGCATGGCAGATCACAAATAAAACAGCATCAAAGCTCAAGTGATAAAACATAATGCATCAGCCAACTTATATCAAAGCCAACATGACTCAATGCAGACTTGAAGTTACAAAACAAATGCCACAAGAATACATCTATGAAGAATCAGCTCAGTACAAAATTGATCAACTACAAAGGCAGTAGTGAGTGCAGACAAACCAAACTCAAGATTTCAAAATGCAGTGGCCATACACATATATACATACAAGAATGTATGTATACAAATGATCAGCCCTCAAGTGCAGTGCAACTACAAAGAAGACAGTGGCAACAGTTCAGATGACAATGAACTAAAGTAAAGACCACAAGGACTTCAAGACAGTGATTCAATCAGACCTGACCTAAGTTAAAGAAGCCAGTGTGAATGCAGACCTAAACTACATGGACATTTTAGGCCGAGCACTGATATAAGGATCAGTGATGTCAAATTACAAACAGATCTCAATGTGTACAAGACCATAACAAAATGACGGCAAATGATACCACAAGCCTCAGCAATATGCACTTAACCAAGATACAACTGAGACAAACCAATGCAGACTGAAAAATGAAGTCAATGCAAACAACATAGCAGTATGGAAGACTGCAAACCAGGAAACAGTGAAGGCCACTATAGTGGAAAGAAATAAGATGGCCAAGTGACAATGTACATGCTTCCAAAACTGTCGGACTATAAAAATGAACCACACATTAAAATAAAATGGACCTGGAACTCCCAAAACAGCTAGTCAACTACTAGTGAACAATAAGATGTAAGGCCCAAATACAACATGAAACCAATATAGTGATGTTCAGGTAGAAAACACATATATGGGATGCAACTGCGAAACTGGGCAATACAAGCACATGACTCAAGTGCAGTGAACCCAAGTATTTAAATTCAAATCATGGTATAAAATATACTCGAACATTTTTAAAGTTATTTGAATATTTTAAATTTTATAAAACTTCATTCATCTCAAAAGTAAATTTGAATTCCATCTTCTAAACTCTGATTTGAATCTGTTTTGAATTTTAAGTTCCATAAAAAAAACAAAATAGAATATCAATCATATATATATACATACCTGAATGCATATATTTATACATACATACATGATAATGCAAAGACACATATAGGTACAATTGAAGGTACAGCAAGGCCAAATACACAACAACCAAGTCCAAAAACAACTGCAGTTTGGATCAAAATTTGCCTAAGTCATAGAGGCGCAAAATCAAAAAAAATGCTAGTTCGAACCCCATAAATCAAAGCTTCATTTTATCCTAAACAAAGTCCAGAAATCACCGAAGTTAAAGCAAATGGAAATTCGTGGTGACCAGGGCAAGTATACCTCAAACAAGGTCGAACAGTGCGTAGTAAGGCCAAAATCCACTGAGTACAACTCGATATCAAAGCAATGATGATGGCCGAAGCTAAGTATTGAAAGAAATAGACGAACGAAAAGTAAGGAGATCGAACTCATATAAAACCCCAAAAATCATCATCGGCAGAGCAAAACAATTTACAAATTCCAAAATTTTATACTAACGAAACCACAAATTTTAAACCCTAATTCAAATTTGAGATGAGAATCAGATGTGAGTAAATTAAATTACTCACCTTTGCAAATCGGAGCAGTCGCGAATGAGGAACGAAAGTCGAACGAACAGATTCGCCAGCAAATTGAATCAACG
This sequence comes from Allium fistulosum, assembly GCA_030737815.1. Lineage (NCBI taxonomy): Eukaryota > Viridiplantae > Streptophyta > Magnoliopsida > Asparagales > Amaryllidaceae > Allium > Allium fistulosum. The sequence goes on from CM060902.1 coordinate 1,536,594,116, forward strand.
CCGAAACCCTAGCTATTTGGACGTCGCCATTTTTTCTTCTTCGAGGAACGAACGAAAGAAAACCCCAATTTTTTCTGAAGCCCTAAATTCGCCAGAGTCATCACGAAGGAAGACGAAGCTCCAATTCGCCAGAACGAGCAAGTGTTGAAGGAGAACGGGAGACGAAGCCCTAGTCTTTGCAGATCGAAGGAGGAACGAACGAGGCTGAAACTCTAATTCCAGACGAGCCCTAGATTTCGAAAGCCCTAATTGGTTTTCTCGTCGCCATTTTTTTTTCTTTCGCCCTTCGTTTTTTTTTTCGTTGCTGAATAATGAAGAGAGAGGGGGAGGGGTGCGACGTGGGTTAGTAGAGAAGGGGGGAAAAACGTGGGGACGTGGGTTTGCAGAAGAAAGGGGGTAAGGGTATGGGCTGGGGTATGGGTGGTGTAAGATAATTTTTTTTTTCTTTATTTATTATTTTTTTTTCTTTATTAAAAACTGATTTATTTTGTAAAGATATTTTCTTTAATTTGTTTTTGTTTTAAATTTGTCGTTAAAATTTAGCTATGTGTATTTATTCATTTCGTATTAATAAAATTTGATAAAAGAATTTTAAATCGATTTACAATTTCCAATTCAAATTTAACAACCAGTATTAGTTTGTCAATTGACGAAAATTTAATTGTTATAAAAATTCCAACAACAACAGAAATTTAACTGTCAACTTAAATCATTTACTGATGATTATAATTTTGGGCATAACCCCGGCTGTTACATAAATTCAATTTAAATTCGATTAATTTTTATACGCGTTTATACACCGTGTATTTACAAAACAATTCCGATAAATACGAAAATTGAAATCCAGTAATAATTCAATATTACGGACCCAATGAAACTTGTTTCGTCAAATTCCGAGACTATCCCTCGGAAGGTTATTTTTAATTTCAATTCAAACGATATAATTTCAAAACTGAACAGATTGCTTTCAAATTCAATTCTGAAGCTTCTATTATCTTCAGTATTATCAATATGAATTTTCTAAGCCTTTAAATTATTTTTAACCGGCTTAAAATCGAAGATTCAAATTTTATTCAACTTTCAATAGATTAAATTCAAAAATTCAATCGCCAATTCATTCTGATAATTTGAAATTCAAGTCAAATCATCGTTCAAATATTTAAAATAAATTAAATATTCTCAAATTAAATTGTTCAAAATTCAGGGTCGTTACACTACTAGACACCTCCATCATCAATAAAACCGATAGCTTGAAATATATGTCCTGCAGACCACATAGTATCCCATATCATTCCTGGGATGTGAGGCTCGTGAAGCTACGCTCTTCTTTCCACAAAGGCACGCTTTGCTTTCACAAAGGCACGCTTTGCTTTTCACAAAGAAAATTTTGCTTAGAATGCCACACTGCCATTTCTAACAACACATTATTTATTTCCACAAAATTAAAACCTCTGAGCTCGTACGTCTCAAAGAAGAGTGTCAAGTATAGGAGGGGTTACCTCCTACACCACCAAACAGATGTATGTTTGTAGGGATCAATGTACGTGGTTTTAGAAATGCAATGTCAAACACTCATCCATACATGTTGTCCAGGTGAAGGACAAACCAAAGGCACTGCTCCTACAACTTCCTGTTTGGGAATCACACATAGAGATAAGTGGCAAGTATCCCTATATTTTGAAGATCTCCATCTTCAAAAATCATCGTCTTCAACATGTCTTCACTTTCGAATGCATATATTGGTTCAAAGTGGTTTTCGGATAGGAATTACCAAAATCTGACCCTGGTTTCTCCGAACCAATCATTGATAAAAAGATGTCAAGTATATAGGTGATTATCAAACAACATCCAATTAATTTATCTTTTTATCAAATCAAATATCTTTCAGAGATATATTCTTTTAAACTATTGCTTTATCTTTTAAGAGTATATGGAATCATTAAGCCCCATTTATCAAATTCTCTAGTTGATTAAACCTCTTTAAGCTTGGAATAATTCCAAATCATTTCACCTTTTACTTAGGAAAATATTTCCAAATCATTTATTTAAATCTTAACAAAGATTTCTTATTTTCAAATCGTAACTTTTAAATGGGCCAAAAATGATGTTATTTAAGACCTCATTTACTATAAACCAAAATCAATTTGTATTGAGTAAAAAAGGATCCATAGAGATTAGACTAATTATACACAATACCAATTCCAGTATTCAACCTGTACTATTCATCAAACAACGGTAAAATCACCTTTTATATTCACACGAATAGTACGAGTTCCCTTCTCGGAATTTAACACAGAGTTTAACTAGGGTATTCTCTATACCACCAAAATCATATTTCAAAATCTTGTTTAGCTTTTGAAAAAGTCCAAAGCACTTTTCTTTTAACTTAAGAAAATGTGGTTCGAGTAGATTAAATTAACTACCCCCTCCGTCGGGCCAGTCTGAATAGCTAGAGCAGAACCCAGACACCGGTTGTCTAAGCTCGGGTCTAAAGACTATTTTTCTATCACCCATAAGGTGGTCAAGTTATTTGATCAACTCTAAATCCTTTATATGATCTTTTAGAGGTGATTTTTATTTATTTAACACTATTCCAAATATTGTTTAAAACAATTTTTCTTTAACCATTAAATTTAAACCCCTTAAAATAATTATAAAACTTCTAAATCATCTTCAAAATACTTAATTATTCATTTGAAAAGATTACTAAAATGATTGGGGAAAAATAATTAAGTTAAAACCATGATTTACAAAAGTTACTGAAAACAGTCGCAAAAACCGCTGTGATTAGTGTTTTTAGTGCTTCTCATCTCTAAATATATATTCCACCTTACATATGTCCAATTTTTCTATTTAAAACTCTTTTAAAATATTTGATCATATGGAATTTATTTTATATTTTTAAAGATTTAAAAATATATATTTTTAAGAATTTACCACTTTGATTTCCGAACTGCCAAACAGCGATATTTTTTAAAAATTGATTTGGACATATTTCAAACTCGACTAAATGAAGTCTTGATTTTCTTCTTTTTTTTGAAAACTATACCGACATGGGTCCCGAAAATTCTTATTTCAAAGAATTCCGACTTCTATTGAATCCTACACATTGATGTAAATTTTTAGGTCGGAAAATGACGAACTGCCGCTATGTGACGAGCTCGATTTGGCTTTATTTTTCAAACTTCATTAAACTATGTTGAAACTTGTTAAAATGTTTAAAATACCATAATAAACCATTTTAAATCATTTCAAACTATTTCTACAAGATTAAAAACTCAATTTCCGCTTTATTCCATTTTATAAAATTATATATTCATTTTTCAATCTTTTTTATATTCAGAACCATAAAAGAGGCTTAATAAACTCCATATGCATATTAATATGGATTTATTTTTATAATGAATTAACTATGGTTAATTAATTAATCATTTCTATTTTGATGAATATTATTTTCCCATTAGTAGCAACCAAGTTATCAACCAAATATTAATCCAATATTCAATCAATCATATTAGTTTACTAATTAAACATGCATATCATCATTTTAAGTTTTAAATAAACAAAACTAAACTCAAGTACCCACCATTATTAAAACCATACTTCCTACTAACATTCGTTTCAACAACACTTCACTACCTACCCTTCACTAACCAAATCATCACCAAAACAATCTTTCCTTCCTCCTAAACCATACAACCATCACCACCTTCCACCGCATGCTCACGGCCATGCTAGGAATGGGCCATCAAACCTTCAAGCCTTTGACTCTAACTTAGTATACAACCTTCTATTGATGATGAAAGATTTTTGGTCAAGTTTAAAAGTGTTTCGACTTCGTTAGATATAATTTCTAGAAAGTTGGAGAGGGGTAAGAAGAGAAGAAGAAGCCATTAGAGAACAAGGAAGAAGAAGAAGAGAAAAAAGAGAAGAGAGTGTTTGTGAAGAAAATGGAGGGCTATGCATGTGTATCTATAGGAATAGTAAAAAGTGATAATTTACCGAATTGACCTCTCACCAAATTACCAAAACACCCTTAGATATTTCTTTTAAACTTCACATCACCATTTTCAACACTTACCATCACCACATCATATTGTCTTTTGTCTCCCTTCTTGACACTTAAGTAATGACATGAAATGCCATGATTTGATGTATGTTTTTTGTAAAAAAATATCTTCCTTACTTTTACTAATTATATTATAGAAGTTTCTAATCATGCTCAATAAAAGTAAACTTGTTTAGTTATTTTGTCTTATATGCCATGTTATATATATGTGTATATATACATGTTAACAAAGGTGTAACAACATTGCGACAATTTCCGTTTGATAAAAAGTTGATTTTTTTACAAAACCTTTTCCGGTCACATTTTCAGTTTTTAATTAAACTATTTATTTATGTAAACAAAACATGAAAATAAACATCTTTCCATCTCTAAATAATTAAAACAAGTTTATTTGAGCTATAAAACACTTTTTAAATAATATTAAAATCCAATTGTAAAAATACAACGTCGATCTACCAAAATGCCTAAAACTATTATAAAACAATTATTATCATTACATAAAATTTAAAATGGATTATGTAACATTTAAAACAATTATTTCAAGGAAAACTCATTTTTATCGAAAACTGATTTTTGTCACTTTTCCAACGAAAATCCAAAATATCCATTTTTGTAAACGAATTTTAGAAATTAGTTCACCATTATTATTTATTATACAAGACATGATTATTTGTATAAAATAATCTTATATTTGAATATTTAAAATTAATTAAATATTCTAATTCAAAGTGATAAAATTATGGGTCGTTACATTCTTTTCCCCTTAAAAGAATTTTGTCTCTGTAATTTCACCATAACCCAAAACCCAAAAGGGTTTACCCAAAATATTTTCTTTAAACTCAATCCTATATGATATACATAGATCATCCATATGCAATATCTAATTCGATCTCCTATTCGAATATACAACTTTACTTCCGAACTAGTATCGATCTTCTAATCCTCTAGTGCGGACTCTGGTCAGGCTTCTTGATCCTTCGTTTTTCTTACATAGCTCTCAACTATGATAGAAAACGTAAGTACCCAACCAAAAACCCTCATCAATGTTCACCGTCAAGATTCGAGTGATAAATCCATTTTCGAAGCGGTGTAATAAACACCTCAAAGTTCCATACTCGAATCTTAGATCAGAATCGTGTGACGAAATGATCTACGTATAACATACATACTTATTAACATTCCCAAAAATATTATGAAAACATTTCATGAAATTTTAACTTTTATTCTAAATCTTTGAAAATCATTTAAAAATATTCACCAAAATATTTCTATCTCCTTTTCAAAAGAAATCAATTATCCTTTACTTGGAATAATACTAGTATAAATCTATTTCAAAATCTTTTTGAAATTTCTTTGTTAATAAATTCCCTTATAAATTTAATTCCAAAATTATTTTATATTAAATAACTTCCCTTTGTCACTTTTAAACTTTTTCTAAACACTAGGATATGAGTATCGTAAATCCCTTTTTTTATTAAACATATATTTCAAACCCCATCTTTTATAAAATCATTTTATTTTTGTAAATTACGCTATATTTTATAAAATATATTCTTAAAAAAAATTCTTGATTTCAACACTTTTTATAAAACCATTTATTTAAAACATCCCTTTAAACTTTTTATTTCATCTTATTAAATTGATCTGATATAAGATAGAAGAAATGCACAAAGAGAATAATCCAGAAGGAGGTTTATTAATGAACATCATATTTATACACCTACTCCTAACCCTAACCTATATTACAAGTTTATAGGCATAACTTTTAGGAAATACAGTCTATCTTACACCACCTTCGTATATATAGATACTTGAACTGCTATGCACACTATTCTTGGACCCCTTCTGAGGTAGATGGTGCTTTATCCTTGGTACCTAAGTCAACCCACCTTTTCTTTAGACGGTCTTTCATTATATGTCTTCCTTCATAACACCAACTGCAAGTCTTTTTGGGACATTGTTTGGCTATATGTCCTAGTCCTTTGCAACGGCAGCAACTCTCTACCTTTCCTGACCGAATTCTAGGTTTCTTCCTTATTTTAGGGCACTCACGTGGAAAATGTCCTTTCCTTTTACACTTGAAACAGAATATATCATCCCTAAAAGTTTCTTCTTTTCCTTTATTTTCCTATCCTTACACTGAATTGCATAATTCCCTTCTTTACTACATCTGTAATAGTAGATGCCAGCATAAGTTCTTAGTCCTAATTTTTCTTCTACTACTCTTTCTGCACGTACTCTTCATGCTTGTTTTGGATTCTGCCATAACTCATCATGCGGCATATAAAAAGCCATTCTGCCCCTAAGTGATATACCAAAATATCATCAGAAGTTTCGTATCATTTATTTCTTGAATTAAAAACCTTTTTATCCAAATAACTTGATTCAGACTTGTTTGGATTTGAACTAGCCTTGATCGTTCAGTGATAAAAAGAATAATTTACTAAGCATATGATACCATTCGCCCAAGCCAACATCTGATCGATACTTTGATAACTATTCCAATCATCACCAAACAGATCAAGACCTTATTCATCAAACTTTCCAAATGGAATACATCTTATAAATTTCCCAAATCACACAAATATCTATATTCTTTTTGTATATAAAATATAATACTTTTGAAAACAATATGTCGATTCGCCTTGTTCAAGGATTTAGGAATCCCTACCGATTACATGGAGCTCTTCATGCATCGACCAGAATTTATAAACCACTCAACAAATTAATCAACACAAAACATTTTTATATCCAATAACAAATACGCGCTCATATATATAATACTCTCGAAACTCATTCTAGGGTGTTACTAACCCTATCTCAAATGAGACACTCATTCTAGGGTATTACGTACCCTATCTATAATGAGTTTTACCCCACCAAAGCCTAGGAGTTCGCTCAACCTAAGCTCTAATACAAAACGTGACTACCCGCCATTTCGTCTCTTGAAAATCAACACTAATACATCATCGGTATTCACATGCCGCAAATTCAAGTGCCGAAAAGGCAGATTGATCAAGGGTAAAAAGAAAATAAAGACAGAATAGAGTAGAAAATAGAGTCTCACATGAATGGAATAATCATATATTATTAACTACAAAATCTTTTACAGTAGAAAATTTTGAATATAATATCAGAGTCTCGGGTAGATTTAGCCTGGACAGTTATAAATCCTTTGTCCTTACAAATGTTGAAAAACAACAAAACAAATGCCATGGAAAAATAGAATACATCCATACATTAATGAAGATCTCCATCTCTCCTTTGGAAACTCCAAGTCTCTTTAGCTAAACCTGAAACTAGTCAGATCTAACCCGACTATTAAAAATACCCGGATCAGGCTTGATAAACCAACATTAGAACACTTGAATCATAAATGTATATGACAGTATCATAGATTAGATTGATGCCAATCAAAACCTTTAAAAAGAAGGGTATCTCGCACAACCGCGTCGCGCATAAACACGGACGGGTTTACCTTACGATAACTAAAATACTTTATACCAAAACAAATTTGATATTATTAATAATGACATAGGTTGGAAAACACTTTTTAAATAAATATACAAAGATGGTACCAATACCCGGACAATGTCAAACAGTGTATATAATACCAAAGGGGTAGTTGAAATGTTTGCAAAGCATTACAGCTATTTTGGGAATAACAGCAAAACCGTAAAGCTCATATTGGAATTCGATTTCCAATATGATAGGGAACTAGTGGCCATTTCATCCGATGTGAAATCCACACACAACATCCTAGTCTCTGGCGACTATTCACTTTTCTCAAGCAAGCCTCCGTACTACATTATTACACTTCTATAGAACATCGCATTTTGATGGCTTTGTTCTTTCTCGGTCAAGCCTCCAATACCTGCCTATTTAAACTATTGAGGGTCAAGACGCTATTGGACATCTCTCTCGTCAAAAAAACCGATAGCCTGAAATATATATTCTACGGACCACATGGTATCCTGTATCATTCTTGGGATGTGAGGCTCGTGAAGCTACGCTCTTCTTTCCACAGAGCCATGCTTTACTTTTCACAAAGCCACACTTTTATTTTCACAAAGAAAATTCTACTTAGAATGCCACATCGCCATTTCTAACAACACGCTATTGATTTCCACAATAGTGCAACCTCTGAGCTCGTACATCTCAGAGAAGGGTGTTAAGTATAGGCAGGGTTACTTCCTACACCACCAAACAGATGTACGTTTGTAGAGAACAATGTACACGGGTTTTAGAAATACAATGTCAGACACTCATCCATACAAGTTGTCTGGGTGAAGGACAAACCGAAGGCACTCCTCCTACTAATTCCTGTTTGGGAATCACCCCTAGGATTAGTAGCGAGTAGTAGTCCGTGCAGATCGAATATTTTCAGAATGAAGGCACTAATGCCACCATATATATAATATGAGAATCACCCCAAAGGTTATTGGCAAGCAACCCTACATTTTGAAGATCTCCGTATTTAAAAATCATCTTTTTCAACATGTCTTCACTTTCGAATGCGTACATTGGTTCGAAGTGGTTTTTAGATAGGAATTACCCAAATCCGACCTCGGTTTCTTCGAATCAATCATCGATAGAAAGATGTCAAGTATATAGGTAATTATCAAACAACATCCAATCAATTTATCTTATATCAAATCAAATATCTTTTAGAGATATATTCTTTTAAACTATTCCTTTGCCTCTTAAGAGTATATGGAATCATTACGCCTCATTTATCAAATTCTCTAGTTAATTAAACCTCTTTAATCTTGTAATAATTCCAAATCATTTCACCTTTTACTTAGGTAAACATTTCCAAATCATTTATTTAAATCTTAACAAAGATCTCTTATTTTCAAATCATAACTTTTAAATGGGTCAAAAACGATGTTATTTAAGACATCATTTACTATAAAACCAAATTTATTAGTATTGAGTAGAAAAGGATCCATAGAGATTAGACTAATTATACTCAATACCAATTTCCATATTCAACCTGTACTATTCATCGAATAACGCTGAAATCATCTTTTAAATTCACACGAATAGAACGAGTTCCCTCAGAATTTGATACAGAGTTTAACTAGGGTATTCTCTATACAACCAAAATCATATTTTAAAATATTGTTTAACTTTTGAAGAAATTCAAATCTCTTTTATTTTAACTTAAGAAAATGCGGTTCGAGTAGATCAAATTAACTATCCCCTCCGTTGGGCCAGTCCTGATAGCTAGAGTGGAACCCAAACACTGGTTGTTCAAGCTCGGCTTTAGAGACTATCTCACTCTCACCCATAAGGCGGTAAAGTTATTTGATCAACTCTAAGTCCTTTATATGATCTTTTAGAGATGATTTTTATTTACTTAACATTATTCCAAATATTATATAAAACAATTTTCCTTTAACCATTTATTTTAAACTCCTTTAAAATAATTATAAAACTTCCAAACCATCTTCAAAATACTTAATTATTCATTTGAAAAGACTACTAAAAAGATTGGGGAAGAATAATTAAGTTAAAAACCATTATTTGCCAAAGTTATCGAAAACATCGCAAAAACCGCTGTAAATAGTGTTTTTAGAGCTTCTCCGCTCTAAATATATATTCCACCTTATATAAGTCCAATTTTTCTATTCAAAACTCATTTAAAATATTTAATGATATTTAACGAATTTATTTTATATTTTTAAAGATTTAAAAATATCTTTTTTTAAAGAATTAAAAATATCTTTTTTAAATAATTTACCACTTTGATTTTCAAACTGCCAAACTGCGATGTTTTTAAAACTTTATTTGGACATACTTCGTACTCTACTAAATGAAATCTTGATTTTCTTCTTTTGTTTGAAAACTATACCCACATAGGTTCGAAAATTCTTGTTTCAAAGAATTCCGACTTATATTGAATCCTACACATTGATTTAACTTTTTAGGTCGGAAAATGACGAATTGCTGATACGCGACGAGCTCGATTCGGCTCTATTTTTCAAACTTCATTAAACTTTGCCGAAACTTCTTAAAATGATTAAAATACCATAATAAACCATTTTAAATTATTTTAAACTATTTTTACTACATTACAAACCCATTTTCCACTTTTTTTTATATTATAATATTATATATTCATTTTTAAATCTTTTTACATTCAAAACCATAAAGAGGCTTAATTAACTCCATACACATATTAACATGGGTTTATTTTTTCATGAATTAACTATGGTTAATTAATTAACCATTTCAATTTTGATGAATATTATTTTCCCATCATAAGCAACCAAGTTATCGACCAAATATTAATCAACCAAATATTCATCGAATATTCAATCAAGCATATAAATTTACTAATTAAACATGCATATCATCATTTTAACTTTCAAATAAACAAAACTAAACTCAAGTACTCACCATTATTCAAACCATACTTTCTACCAACATTCATTTCAACAACACTTCATTACATACCCTTCACGAACCAAATCATCACAAAACAACCTTTCCTTCCTCCTAAACCACACGGCCATCACCACCTTCCACCCCATGCTCACGGGCATGCTAGGAATGGGCCATCAAACCTTCGAGCCTTCGGTTCTAACTTAGCATATAACCTTCTATTGATGATGCAAAATTTTTGGCCAAGTTTGAAAGTGTTTCAACTTCATTTGATATAAGTTCTAGAAAGTTAGAGATGAGGAAGAGGAGAAGAAGAAGCCATTAGAGAACATGGAGGAAGAAGAAGAAAAAGAAGAGAGTATTTGTGAAGAAAATGGAGGGCTATGCATGTGTATTATGGAAAAGTAAAAAGTGGTAATTTACCAAATTAACCTCTCATCAGATTACCAAAACACCCTTGGATATTTCTTTTAAACTTCACACCACCATTTTCAATGCTTACCATCGCCACATCACATTATCCATTTCTCCCTTCTTAACACTTAAGTAATGACATGAAATGACATGATTTGATGTTTGCTTTTCGTAAAAAATATCTTCCTTACTTACTTTTAGTAATTATTTTCTAGAATTTTCTAATCATGCTTAGTAAAAGTAAACTTATTTAGTTATATTTTCTTATTTTCCATGTTATATATATATATGTGTGTGTGTATACATGTTAACAAAGGTGTAACAACATTTCAACAATTTCCGTATGGTAAAAAGTCAATTTTTAAAAAAGACGTTTTCCGATCACATTTTCAGTTTTTAATCAAACTATTTATTTATGTAAACGAAACATGAAAATAAATATCTTACCATCTCTAAATAATTAAAACAAGTTTTTTGAGCTATAAAACCATTTTAAATAATAATAAAATATTGTTGTAAAAATACGACGTCGATCTACCAAAATATGACGAAGTTTGTATACTTTTATAAAACAAGAGTATATATTTATAAAACTACTATACAACAACTAGTATCATTATATAACATTTAAAATGGATTATTTAACATTTAAAACAATTATTTCAAGAAAAACTCATTTTTATCGAAAATCGATTTTTGTAAATTTCGGACGAAAATCCAAAATATCGGTTTTTATAAACAAATTTTAGAAATTAGTTCACCGTTATTATTTATTATACAAAACATGATTATTTTTTAAAAATAATCTTATATTTGAATATTTAAAATTAATTAAATATTCCAATTCAAAGAGATAAAATTACGGGTCGTTACATACAGGGACTCAGCGGCCTTGGATGTGAGCTAGCTTAAGAAGTCCATTTTGATGTTGTTTACATTTTCGATGTACCATTTGAGTCTAGCTTATATGCTTGATCTATGTTTGTATATGTGCTAGACTTTTGTAGTCTTGTGTATTGAGATATGTCAGTGTTTATTTATGTATCTGTATATATATAAACGTGAGTCTAGTAATTTCTTTTGTAGACTCATACTGTTAAGGGTATTATTGTTTTGCGCCTGGATCGGATATGTCGAATTACCACTTGTAAGAAAAGAAAAGAAAAATATAGACATATTATTCGACGTATTCGATACTCGTCCAAAGTAATTTTACAGATGGCTGCTCCTAACCAGCCCTATTCTTTACACTAACCGACAGTATTACCCAATAATACCCTTTGTTAATGTGGGTCTCGGGGTAGGGCGTTACAGTAGCTGCCATTATGCCTAGCATTTGGCATCATTTATCATGTTGATGGCATGTGACATTCCTATATTCATTGATGATTTATGGTAACCTTTATTAGGTCGTGACATGCGACATCCTATTTCATTGGTAATCTACGATATTTACGATATCACTTGATCATCTGTATTCCTTGTCGAATTGTTGACATGCTACAAGCCTCTGTGTGCTGTTGGTATGCGGCAACCTCCTTCATTTACATTGATGGAAACCGACATTCCTCATAACCCCATAATGATGTTGATATGCGACATTATGCTTTATCAATGATTCATGACATCCATTTGCTCTGATGATGTGTGACATCCTTATCATATGAGTGATACACGATAGTATTTGTGAGCATCGATCATCTTCGACATCCATATTGCATTAATGACTTACGACATCTTTCTTTACATTGTAACTATTCGATATTCCCTTACTTGCTTACTTAAAACATCTCTTATTACATTGTTGAAGTGCGACATTAGTGTCATACGATATCATTGTCAACTATAAGCTTTTGACATCAAACATCTCCTCTTGTATGCTTTCTTACCTCCTTTTCGACATCCTTGTTTTTGATATGCTTTCGTATTTTCGGCATCATGGTTTGTAGTAATAATACCTATACTTATAGACCCAAAATCTCACTAAACATAGACACGAAGCCATATATCACTACGTATTACCTCACATTATCTACTTTATTTTTGTCACGTGAGTGTCATCTTCTTACAATGAATAACCGAATAAATATCACAACAACTTTCCATACTCCTATGTGATATTCAAACGTTTATTCACTATTTATAAACTCCACTCTTTCACCAAAATATTCTATATAACGAGTCAAAATCCCCATCCCAAATGGTATTATAACCCTGTTTATTTAGATGTCTCGTCACATAAAATAGAAATATCATGAAATCATACCAAAGACTGTCATCACCGTATCATATTAAAATCAACAGTTAAATCCATCTCAATGACGAATCATTCATTTCATGGAAATTAGTATACAAATATGAGAAATCAAAAAACTTATAAAACCAATGTAAGATAGATTATTCTAAAATAAACAATTATATATATATCAATTCAATAAACCAAAAAAGAATGATTAGAAAACTATGATAAGAGTAGATTATTCCAATAAATATAAAATAAACAAATCAATATTCAATAATAAATCATTCACAACATATAATTTATATATCAAAATAAATATTAATATATGGATGATAAATGCATATTCATAATTAATTAAATAATTATCTAAACTTAAATAGAGTTTAATGGTTACAATAAATAACCGATTATATAAAATTAATTGTTTACTAAATATTTATTAATAATATTAATAACTTATTTTAAATTCATAAAATAGTTTACAAAGCTAAATATAACATATAAAAATTATTTCATAATTTATAATTATTAAATATCCTTTTTAAATGATATAAATCATTCAAATTAGTGAAATTTATTCATAATTAAATAAATACATTTCCATAACATGGTTTGGTTCAATTAAATATAAATACATACTTATTCTAATTATCTATTGTTGGTGATTTAGTATAAACTTCTATTATGCTCCTTTATAAATAACAATAGGTTGAACAAGATATCAAATAATAACAATTCTATAGTTTAATAACTGTACTAGTAAGGATAATAATATAGAAGTATTTAACAATGTAAAAAACAAATTCCTAAACATAGGTGTTAGCCATAAATTCCACTTAGGAACAGAAGTATCAAAAAAAGTTAAAGAAAACGTCAGGCTTCGCTGGAGTTACAGGCATGGGTTTTGACAAAGGTCACAAAAGAATGTCTTGAAGGCATTGAGAAGGCTTTCGAAAGAGTCGGAGGCACTAGGTGACCTTACAAGTAATAAACAGTGCAAAAGCTTTCGAAAAGAAAAGCGGAGCTACCCTTCTGCCTCTTTTGAACCTTTCGACAGAGATGGATTAGCAAAAACATCTTCGGAACCCCTTTTCGAAGGCAATGAATGTTAACCTATCATATGCACACCAAAAGTTTCGGAACCAAAGGTTTCGCCTTTGTACAAATTGCCCAAAACAACCCTTTCGAAAGCGTAGCTAAGCCTTTCGAACTGGTCGAAGCCAACAACATCAGAAGAAGGTTCTGCATCAGTCCACAGGCATACATTCGAAAGCTGCCTGCATCATCGAAACCACTGATGCTTCAACATCTTCGAAGCCCAAGTAAACAATCTGTCGACAGAGACGAAAGCTCCTATCTTTACTTCTGATGGCAACGAGACAACATGAAGAGAAAAGCGCATTTGAGGCCTTTCGATGACATCGAAAGAAGTTTGGGAGAAAGCAGGAAAAAGGGAACACTAAATACTTAACAAAGGCGAAAGGTAGATAAAGATCCTTTCGACAAGGTCGAAAGGTTTGGAATAAAGAGAGGGGAAGTGCAAGAGTGAGTTAAAGGACCCGAAAGAGATGCCTTTCGACTGCATCGAAGGTAGGCGAGGCCTTCTGACCATGTTGAAAGGCATGAGGCAGAATATAAAAGAGACCTTTCGACTAGTTCGAAAGCATAGGCACGGAAGGCGGCCAACCTGCATCTATAAATAAGACCTAAGGAGCCCAGTTTTGGGGATCGGATTTTGGAACCCTAAACTCATTTCTATCCTTCTACTTCTTTGCAACTATAAAAACCTTTGTAAAACCTAAATCAATTTGGGGAAAAGCTCTCATAATTGTAACTCATTTTGGATTAATGATAATGGAAGGATATATGGATTCAACAAGGATTTCGACAATGAGGAAGATCATTATGATCATTAGCTAGACTAATGATCCATTGCATATGATTCTATCTTATTCTCTTAACTTCTTATTGTCTATGTAATTCATTAAGATCGACTTGGATATAGACATGTGAAACACCACACCATCGAAACCAATCTCAAATAATAGAAAGCAAAGATGGTGATGATGCTTCGACATTGATGAGTTCGAAGGACTTAGGAATATCCAGGCCGATCTTATATAGACTAAACCAAATAATGCCTAGGCAATTGCAACTTGGTCTGATTCGAAAGGGTAGAGCTCCTTTCGACCTGGTCGAAAGGGGTGTTCCGAAGGGAATCCATAATTCAATTGGCAAGAGAATATGTAAAAAGGAATTCCTTCAAAAGGAGTATATCTTCCACTGCATCTGCAACCCTTTCGAAGGGGTCCCTCAACAAAAACAGACGAAACCAATGATGTCGAAAGTAGCTGTTTCGCTTTTATAAGACAAGCATATCTTCCGACATAGTCGAAAGGGCAAGAATGAGCCTTTCGACATAATCGAAAGGAATGAGAGTTTGAAACGAATAGCTGTTTTCTACTTATTCGAAAGAAGGGTTTCGAGTTGAATGCTTCTTCTTTTGCCTGCATTTCTAATTCAATCACTGAAATTGTTTTGACTTGGTCAATTCAAGTCGAAAGGTTGGATTCAAAAGAAGCAATCTCTTTGACATCCTTATATTGTATAACCTCATTTGTCATTCATATAGCTTTAGGGGTGTTGACAAGTTTTCTTGTTAACATTTTTGGCGCTAGAAGGAGGGCTGGAACCTCTGACCTTATGGTTATCTTATAGACTAATTATGGATCATTTGACTTGACGTAGGAAAATGAAATCTAAATGACTCAGCAGAATGAATGAAGAGGTTATCCATACAACAACTCTTAAAGAGAACATAGCTTCGACCTTTAATTTGGATGGGGTTGTTCAAGGGAAGCCTTCATCATCAGCTCAACAGGATGAAAATACCGCTAAGATCAGACACTTAGAGCTACAGCTGCAAGAAATGTAAGAGCTCCTCAAAATGGCGTTGTCTCAGAAATCTTCAAAAACGTCAAGGCCAACACAGGGGGGATGAAGTAGTCTCCCTAAGAAGGAACTTGAAATCTCACTCCAATGGAAAAAAAAGCAAGATAGATCTAACATCATCGAAGAAGAAGAAGTACTCTCAATCTAAATCTAACCATCAAGGGAGAGTGTTCGATAAATCACTCGAACAATCTGGTAGCTCTACATCAAAAAAATACTTTCAAGACCAGAAAAACTATCGAGATGTTAAGGCCTCTTTGAAAGATCCTGTAGAAAAAGCAATTAAGGATGCAATGAATACAAAGGGGAAGAGGACCATGGACAAAAATTCTAATAATAATGAGCGAGTGCCACCCTTTACTAATGAGATTATGGCAACTGTCATCCTATATTACGTGAAGATTCCAACAATTAAATACCATGGAATCACAGGGATGATCATTTAATGGCTTTTGTTAGCACCAAAATTGGTCACTAACACCCAATTATAGATTTGTGTAGAGAGATTAATGAAGATAGTAAATTAAAATAGAGGAATATATGCAAAAGTAACTGCAGAAGCAAGAACACCAAAATTATAGTGGTTCGGCATAATTGCCTACGTCCACTGATTATGTAATCTTTATTGATTTTCTCAAAGACTTGAATACAGATTCAATCCATAAACAAACAACTCGTATACAAGTTTGAACTGAAAGAAGTGAGTACGAAAAATGGCAGAGTGTCCCTGGAGTTCTCGAAAAAAAGGTCCCCTCAACTATACTCCTGCCCCTCTATTTATAAATGAAAATAGGCTAGATGCTCTATGCAGGCCCAAGACCAAGGCAACCGGCCCATGGATGGTAATCTCGAGTCGGTCGGCCCAAGCATTCCGAACGACTATCAACCGATCGAGGAATATCAAACCATCATGGCTGACCGGTGGTCATTTAGCAAGTGACTCGAAGTAAGACCTCAAATGACTCGGAGCAACTCGTAAGGGATCTCGAAGTGAAGCAATGTCGACCTCCTCACCTCGATGTTGACTTCCAAGAATAAGCTAACTTCTTCACCTTGCAACGAACCAGATAGACTGAACACTTGTGTCGAACCACCCCTGACCGAACGACAATGGCTTCCCAACGGCAACTGAACAATGTCTGCTACCTCGCCTAGGCCGAACGACATCTACTAGACCTTTCAGACCGAATTGTTTTGTCTCTCTATACTGGCTGATCCATAAAATGCCAAGCCATCCTTCTCCGAGCATCCAGACCGAACCGTCCTGCCTTTGTCTTCATTAGTCGAGCGATCCATGTTGGCCATCTCGACCGAGCCATGCATGACCTTCGTTCTTGACCGAGCGACGTCTGCTGACCAACCTAGACCGAGCCATGCATGCCGGCCCATACCTGCTAAGACATGCACATAGGCCGAGCCATGCACATAGGCCGGACTATCCAAAATGGATCAATCCCTTACGTCTCTAATCTCTAACTAACTCGAATCTTATCTAGACTCAATCGAAGCCTTCATAATTATCACCTCTGCAATTATTGTTTTGTTGCCGGCCTAAAGTGTTGAGTAACATTTGCCCCCCAAAGTGTGTCGTGTGAAGTAACACGACACAATTTGGATCAACGACCTGCGTTCAAAAGCTAGCTCATTCAGAATGATAACCATCTATCATTTAAATCCCGTTTCTAACTTTTCAAAAATTGGGTGAATATAAACTCTTAAAGGTTGAATCATGGGGGATTTTCCGAATATTATACGTGCACATACTTATACATGCATCTTTATTTATTTATTATTATTTATCTTTCTTTCTCCCTTCTTTTATATATATAATGAGTGGACCGGTATGTGAGAGACTAAACGACTCTCCCTGTATCCTCAGTAAAAAGCGATTCGGCATGCCATCACCGACCCACTCTGCTTGCCTGATCTATGTCTTACTCCCCACGAAATACCCAAAGTGCATGGCCCGTTCTAAAGGTACCTGCCTATTCGCCTTCCCTTCGCTCCGTATATAAAAGCTCTCTCTTTCTTCTTCCCTTCACTTTTACTTTATCTCTATAAGACCTTCTAACCTACCTCCCCTCGAACTTCGGCAACTACTTCAACTTTCCTTTCTCCTCCTCAATCTAGGACGTTTGCTCCGCAATTCCCTCTGTCAACAAACCTAAACGAATTTCGACCCTAAATCTAATTGCTCCTATAAGCTTCGATTCATTCCTATAGGTATGAATCTCTCACTCGATCCATCTTCCTAAATTAGGGGTTTTGTACGAAGCTCGAGTTCATGCGTTTTCTTCAAATTATGATCAGTAGGAGTCGTTGCAGATGAGGGAGGATGAATCGGAGATAGGAACACGCTTTAGGCTAGGAGCTCGGTATGGTTTTAACATATTTCGAGGCCGGTGAGGTGGAGAGGAAAAAAGAAAAGGATATCGTTGAATTCTAGGATATAGGTTCCCATTGGGCCACCGAGCAAGGGAGTGTAGTTGTTAGGTTATTGAAGTAGGGCTGAATTAGCGATCAGGTACGAAGTCGTTCGGTGATTAGGGAACGAGGAGAAGAGAGTGTGAGTGGGTCGATAGGAGTTTGTAAGTATAGAAGGCATATCCTGAGTGACAACTCTGGGTCGGTATTTTGGGTGGAAGTCTGTTAGTTGGTAAACCCCTGGTGGGAGTAGTGCAAGAGTGAGAATGTTGTTCGGCCTAGAATAAGAGAGTTGGGCCGATCAACATGCGTTTAGGAATGTGGCTTTTTAGTTTTTAGGGACAGAGGCTCGGTATAGTTTAAGGAAGTTGGTTCGGTAGTTAGAGAGAGAGAGGATTAGATGGTTCGGTCGTTCTATAGGGTAGGGGATCGATATTGATAACCAAGACTTAATTTAATTCAAACATAACATTCATTTGTACAATTCACCTCCACAACCATGCACTGAATAATGGACAACAACCAGTAACGAAGCACATTAGCTTGGTGACTTAATTTAAACTAACTACTCCACAACTTGAATAATATTCGATGCAAACTTAACCCATCAAATGCAAACAAGTAGCCTTCACACTCTATGATGTCGATGCTTGATTCCAGAACTTCTAATCCTAATCATATAATAAACTGCAGGAGATGGTCAGCGATGACGGTCTTTGAGGACAACCACTCAAAACTCTATCACATCATACTTGTATTTAAAAATTTTAACTTTTCCGACACTCACGTTTAATTCGTAACACTAGTTCACACACAACACGAGGGGATGTATTATCATCGTTATATCTGATATCGATTGTCTTTCAAGTATAGTTCAAACAGGTATCTACCCATTTTCAACGCTCATTGAAGATGTCCAAGAGATCGAGCTCCGCAACAGTATTTGACAAGCCTGAGCCAAGTTCTCATCAGGAGGTAGTAGGAACTTCAAATCCATCGACAACTCCTACACTGGGTATTCCAAATCCATCAGCTGCAGTTATTGATCCAGCTCTTGATGTTATAGACGGAGCAGTTATTCTGGATAATCCTATTGATTCACAAGCTTCAAAAATCGGCGAAGCCGTCCTCCGTCGGTTGTGTACAATTCATGGAATCCCTTTCGACGATGTTTTAGTTCCATCGAGGCAAGATCGGCCTCACCTGCCCCCAACTGGATATACAACTTGCAATAAATTCATGTGATGGGTTGGTAGCGTGCCACCTTTCAACTCCTTTCTCCATGAAGTGTTACAGTATATCGGGATCTCCCCGGCACAGCCACATCCCAATAGCCACGCATTCATCTATGGCACTTGTATTCTCTTCATGAGCATCTTATTCAGGCTCCCCACTCCCGATGATATCTGCTACATTTATCGTTTCAAAAGACGGTCTGACAGTCCATCCTTCATATTCCTTGAGCCACACTCCAAGTGTCAGATTCTAACGGCGTCATGGAGTAAATTCTCCCAATATAAGAAGGAATGGTTTTACATACGCTGCCCCCCGGCTTTGCGAGAAGATGGATGGAAGGGAGTAAGTTCTATTTCCGAACCAATATTTGTCTAAGGAACAAAGTGTACTATTTCTAAACTTCTTTCGACTCTTACAGGCATCAGCCCACATCCCGAAGGCACTGGGTATTCTGAGGCTGTTGAGGCCATTCAAGCTATTCCCGTGGAAGACCGGGAAATCAAATCCGTCATTTCCTATGAATCTCTTTTAAAGTTTGGATTGTTGGCAGAAGGTCGTCGAACTGGTCTCCCAATTGGCGCTGCTACAACCGGATCTACTGTAGAGAAAGGCAAAGAGCTGACCAGACCTTCGGTGCCTCTTGTAGAAGGGCCCCCGATATAATAGAGGAAGGTGAAATTAAGGAGACTAGGATGCCAGAAGCGACCGACGAGAGTATAAGTCCCGACTCGGCATCGGTAATCGATGCACTCGGCATCGATGAACCTCCCCCTCCTTCAAAGAGGAAAAAAGGCCTAGCCTACAAACTGAGAAAGAAATCAGTGGGCGGAACTTCAAAAGTTATAATTACTCCAGTCGAGAAAGAGTCGTCTCCCCAACATTTAGAGGGTTCGCTAAAAAGTCTATCAGACCTGACCATCCCCGACAACTTGCTAAATTTAGGCTTCAATGATCTAGGGGCTATGGGATTTAATTCACCCGCAAGAGGCGATGACGGCGAAAAAGCTCATCATCAAGGAGAAAAAACTCCAATAAGTAAAGCAAAAGAAACTGGTCCGTCGAGGGGAAACACTAGGACACACACGAACACTCACACTTCACCCCACACTTAAGTTTTAGCCATCGTGTGATCCTCACTAACTTGTCTTCACTTGGTTTCTATGCAGGTGATATGGGACACTCACACGGCTTCGACCGCCTTCGCGGTTCCTCTATTTTCCAACATTCCGGTCGGGATTCGGGATCAGATAGACGCCGAGACAAAGATGACAACGGCGATAGGGACTACCGCCCCTGTGACTCATCATCTTCCCGAAGAAGAACTTACAGCCATTCTTCACATCCCAACGATCCTCCCCCTCATTCGGAGCACAGTAGAGAAAAATTTGCTCAGAAAGGACCTCAATTCAAAGCTCCTCGCGACCAACACTCTGATTCGTCCAGCACCAAACAATCTCGTGAGCCTCATAAAAAGTGTGTGACTCCGGCTAGGCATACTCCTCCAATCCCTGCACATGATCCATCGACAGCTGAAAATTTATCTGAGCTTAAAGCCACATTTCCAAAAATATGCTTCGACGGATTGAAATTTCTTCCAACGATTCATCCTATTCTATGGCACGTCAAACAAAGCTCCATCGCCTGTAACAACGATGTCTATGTCCAACACGATGCGTTCGTTCATTTGGTAGAAAAAGTTTCAGAAGTTTCTGTGGAACGCCAGCATCAAATCGATCGCCTGAAACTTGAAGCCATTCATGATAAAGATATTATTAAAGTCCAGGAAGAAGAGCTTTCCTCGTACAAATCTCAACTTAAGGTCGCTCGGCAAAATGCCAAAGATACAGCTGAGGTAGTCAGCCTTTTGGAAGCCACTCACAAAAAGGAAATCGATGAGGCAGTTCAACGTAGCGGTGCTCTAGCCTTAGAAAAAGACTCCATCCAGAAATAAAAGGATGTCCTCGCTCGGCGAGTTAAAGAACTGGAGGAGCTGCTGCTTAAAGAAAAAGAAGAGAAAACCGCTGCACAAGAAGAGTTGCAACGATATTGCGAGGAAATCGTCACAACACGGCTCTTAAAAACGAAGCTCGACGAGGAACTTTCTAAAGTCGAAGCGTTAAAGGATGCACCCGTGAAGAGGGCAAGAGAATGACATTGACATAAATTGATTCTCGCCTAGAGGCAGCTGCTAAAGCCGGGATAGAAGAAATTAAATGCTTATTCGATCTGTGTATTGCTGAATATAACGCTTGAGTTCTCATGCATCGAGATCTATCATTTCTGGGCGAGGGTTACCTCGAATCGTTAGCCGAAGCATGGGATACTCTAATAAAAATTAAGCGAGTGGAGTTGGGCACCGAAGAAATTGATGAGGAGTCCCTTGTGAAGGAAGTGCTTCGAGGAGATGAGCCTTCCGACTTATCCGCAGCCAAAGCCCTCTACGAAAGAGATTCCTCCTCATCGAAAGGGAAGGATGACGTTGCTGGATCATCTGGAACTAAGTCTCCAGTTCCTCCTTCCGCCCAGCCGGCTAGTTGCTCATCACTCGATCCTTTCGAGCAGCATGTTGGATATGACCTAGAGAAACCCGGGCTTGATGTTCATGTTCTTTCCCCAATTCCCGAGGGTGAGACTCCTAAAACAGCTGAGAGTCAACCGGATGCCAGTGTGTAATTTTTCTTTCTAGGGTTGAAAGGACCATTGCTTTTGATGAACAATAGATGTATTCTAACACTTATCCTTTATGACTCCATGTAGGTCATTCTGATCCTGAACCAACTCCAAGGAGCGATGTCGCCACGGAGAAGGAAGAAAAAATAGCGGAAGAGCTTCACACTGGGGATGCTCCCGGACCCGATGCCCAAGTAATCGGAGCACTTGATGAGGACAAGGCCGAGGATCCCTCGCCTACGGACGAACATGATGAGGTTGAAATCACTAGCACCTCCGGACCTACTTCAAAACTTAACATGGTGGAGCGAGTCGCGGAAGAGGAGAAAGAGAAAGCCAAAGTTAAGGTCGAACCTCAAGTGATGGAACTTGATAATCCATTAAATAGGCCCTTGAAGATAATTCTCCCCGGGGGGATCACACCTCTTGATGTCCCTCCTCCTGCCCCGGATACTATCTCACTAGGAAGCAGAGGGTCCAAGAAGAAGCGCTTGGCTGAGGAGTCTTTGGAGAAACCCAAGAAAGAGAAAAAGTCAAAGAAGTAATTATCATCTTGTCATATCTCTCTCAGCCTTAGTCATGTAGTTGTTTCTATTTATTTTATAGTCGGTGTGAATGGACTTTTTGCTCTGAGTTTAGGAGAAGTTGTAATGGGACTGAATCTTCGATTAGTAAATAAATAAAATTTTGTTTCTTTGTTTTCGATGATTTTCGCTATTCAGCTTATCGTCCAACTAGTACTTGACATCCAAAATTTTATGGGTCATGTAAGCACCTGTTCACTTCCACATGACTTGAATATTTTTGAATTGCTTATACTTTAGTCCGCGCTTCGGGGACTTAGAGATTTTACGAATCGTTTATACTCTAGTCCGCACTCCGGGGATTCAGAGTACTCTAATCCGAGCTCCGGGGACTTAGAGATTTTTAAGCTGTTTATACTCTAGTCCGCACTCCGGGGACTCAGAGCACTCTAGTCCACGCTGCGGGGACTTAGAGATTTTTAAGTCGTTTATACTCTAGTCCGCACTCCGGGGACTCAGAGTATTCTAGTCCGCGTTCCGGGGACTTAGAGATTTTTAAGTCGTTTATACTCTAGTCCGCACTCCGGGGACTAAGAGTACTCTAGTCCGCGCTCCGGGGACTTAGAGATTTTTAAGTCGTTTATACTCTAGTCCGCACTCCAGAGACTCAGAGTACTCTAGTCCGTGCTCCAGGGACTTAGAGATTTTTAAGTCGTTTATACTCTAGTCCGCACTCCGGGGACATAGAGTACTCTAGTCCGCGCTCCGGGGACTTAGAGATTTTTAGTCGTTTATACTCTAGTCCGCACTCTGGGGACTCAGAGTACTCTAGTCCACGCTTCGGGGACTCGGAGTACTCTAGTCCGCGCTCCAGGGACTTAGAGATTTTTATTTTATCGATTGACTTTTAATTTTATGTGTGCTTTAATACGCCGGACAGAATGCTGTAATTTAACATTTTGCCATGGAATTATAACACACGGAACATCAACAGTTCATAGAAAATCGGCTTCAAGCCTTTATTAGTCATAACAAATAGGAACAAACCGAGTTGTCTTATTACATGCCAAAAACAAAAAATAACGAAAGAAACATATACTGGAAACAATCGCTACTAAAGTGCAAAAGAAAAAGGCTAAATGTAATAATGATGCAAATGCTCGATATTCCATGCTTTGGGGAGTGTCATGCCATCGACAATCGCTAGCTTGAAGGTTCCTTCTCCAAGCTTTCGTTCGATGACGTATGGACCTTCCCATGTGGGATTCATAAGTGATGGGATCGAAAAAACTCGCTTCAAAACGAGATCACCCACATCAAAGATTATCGGTCAGCCTTTTTCATTATAATATCGAGCAACTCGGTGCTTATATGCAGCCGCCCTCAAATCAGCCTCTTCAAGTTTTTCATCGACAAAGTCCAGCGATTCCAGTAAGAGATCCTGATTCATCTTAGGATCATAATGAGTCATTCGGTAAGAGGGGACTTCAAGTTCCATGGGTATAACAGCTTCAACGTCGTATGCCAAAGTAAATGGAGTATGACCAGTGGTAGACTTGTGGGTGGTTTTGTAAGCCTAGAGCGCTGTTGGAAGCTCATCCACCCACTTGCCTCTGGCCTTCTCCAAACGCTTTTTCAATATGGACTTGATTATTTTATTTACGGCTTCAACTTGTCCATTGGCTTTAGGGTGAGCGACTGCCGCAAATCTTTTCTCAATGCAATATTTTTGACAAAATTCCTTGAACTCCCTACTCTCAAATTGAGTTCCGATGTCCGTAATGATGGTTCGTGGGAGGCCAAAACGGCATATGGCGTTTCGTACAATGCAATTAATGACCTTTTTGGTGGTGATCGTAGCTAAGGGCTCTGCCTCCGCCCATTTAGTAAAGTAGTCGACCGCAACAATTGCGTATTTGGCACCACCTTTGGAGATCGGCAAGAAGCTGATTATATCTATCCCCCATATTGCAAATGGCGAAGAACTAACCATTTGCGCGAGTTCCGTCGGCGAAGCTCTCGGGATCTTCGCATACTTTTGACATTTGTCGCATCTTCGTACATAGTCCGCTACGTATCGATTCACAGTTGGCCAATAGTATCCATAGCCGAGGATCTCTTTTGCTAGCGTTTGCCCCTCAGTATGGTCGCTACATTCTCCTTCATGAACTTCTTTTAAGACCCGCTTTATCTCATCGTGGGCGATGCACCAAAGTAAAGGAACCGAGAATCCTTTCCGATACATTATTCCATCCTGCATTATATACCGCGAAGCTTTGCGTACGACTAGTCGTCTTTCGTTCTTTCTCCCCGGCAAAGTCCCATGTAGTAGGTATTGCTTGAACAGGGTTATCCACGACTCCCTCTCAATTTCTGTTTCTAACACAGAATCTACTTCCATCTCGTTTATACTCGGGGCATGTAAGATTTCGATGGGAACCAAACCCATCTGCTGTGCATCACCAGTACTTGCGAATTTTGCCAATGAATCGGCTTCTCCATTTTGTTCACGCGGGATATGCAAAATATCGTAATATTCAAGGTCTGCCGAGCCAGGTATGGGGCAAGTCTCTACCCCTTCGCTTCGTAGTCTCCTCGTACTTGATATACTACCAATTGTGAGTCACAAAATATTTCAATAGATTTCACTTCGAGTTCCTTGGTAAGTTTTAAGCCAGCAATCAATGCTTCATATTCGGCTTCGTTATTTGTAGCTGGAAAATCGAGCTTCAAAGCATAACAAATGGATTGGTTTTCGGGAGTTACTAGAATAACACCAGCCCCAGAACAACGGTCGTTGGATGCCCCATCGATGTATAATTTCCATCGAATAGGGGGAATGACATCAACACCACTTGGCTCGTCTGATATAGTGAATTCTACGATCAAGTCTGCTAGCGCCTGTCCTTGTATAACCCTCCGTGGCAGGTAAGTGATATCGAATTGAATCAACTCAATATTCCATTTCAGTAGCTTTCCAGAGGTTTCTGGTTGTTGGAGTACCTGTCACAAAGGTTGATCAGTATAAATACTAATTGGATGTGCCTGAAAATTTGGACGAAGCTTGCGTGATGCAACCACGAAGTAGTAGGCTAGCTTCTCAATTTTAGGATAATTTCTTTCTGCCGCCGTTAAACGTTTACTGACATAATACACTGGCTTTTGAATTCGATCCTCCTCGTGAACCAAGGTCGTACTGATGGGATGCTGAGACACGGCCAAGTATACATATAACACTTCATGGTCTACAGGCTTTGACAAAACCGGGGGACTCTCCAAATGTCTTACCAGAGCTCGGAATGCTTCCTCACATTCGGGCGTCCATTAAAAATTTCTCTTCCCTTTTCTTATCACATCGAAGAAAGGAATACACTTCTCGGTCGCTCTGGATATGAATCGACTGAATGCGGCGACTTTTCCATTCAGGCTTTGTACTTGGTTTACAGTTCTGGGCACTTGTATGTCTCGAATAGCCTAAATCTTTTTCGGGTTAGCTTCAATTCCCCGTGCATTAACAATAAAACCCAAAAACTTCCCCGATACAACACCAAAGGAACACTTCAGTGGATTGATTTTCATTCTGTAGTATTTAAGTATATCAAACATCTCCGCTAAGTCTCGAATGTGGTCGTTCGACTGCCGTTACTTCCCGAGCATGTTATCCACATAGACTTCCATTGTTCTACCAATTTGGTCTTTAAACATCCGATTTACCAAGCGCTGATAAGTCGCTCCTGCGTTCTTTAACCCAAAAGGCATCACCGCATAACAATACAGTCCGACGTGTGTTCCTGATATGGGACGTGCATCGGGATTTGATTGTATCCCAAATACGCGTCCATGAATGACAATAATTTGTGTCCTACTGTTGAGTCGACTAGTTGGTCAATTCTGGGTAAAGGGAAACTATTCTTAGGGCATGCCTTGTTCAGGTCTGAGTAATCAACACAAGTCCTCCATTTCCCATTCGCTTTTCTCACTAGTACGGGGTTAGAAACCCATTCAGGGTAGAGGGCATCGCGGACGAACCCATTGGCTTTGAGTTTGTCCACCTCCTCTCTGAGGGCAGCAGACCTCTCCAGGTCCATACCTCTCCTTTTCTATTTTACTGGTACATATTTTGGGTCAATGTTCAACATATGACTTGTGATGGCAGGAGAAATCCTGCACATATCAGAGTGGGTCCAAGCGAAAACATCCAGGTTCGCTCGAAGGAAATCAGTTAGATCCTCAGTAATCGAGGGAGTGAGTTGTGATCCAATCTTAAGCACCCGTGACGGGTCATCATGCCTGACCGAAATGTCAATCGTCAGTTCAGCCGGTGCGGCTATAGACTCCTTATCTTCATCATCATCATCTGTCGGATCTATGTCTCTGTAAATCCAACCCTACTGCCCGAGCCAAGGCTCGGGTACTACTTGTCGATTTTGTGCAACCTGGATGCGGACAGAGTTGTCCACAACCTTTCCCTTCTCTGTTCGTTGAGCCTCTCTCAGCTCAGCCACATAACATGCACGACCAGTCGCTTGATCGCCATGCACTACCCCAACTCCTTCATCCGTCGAAAACTACAAAGTCAAACACCATGGGGCCAAAGCTGCCCAAAACTCCGCCAGGGCCGGTCGGCCCAGAAAAACATTGTACGGGAAATCAACATCCAACACAATGAACGGTAGGATCCGTACCCTCCTACGTTCACCTTCTCCTAACTAAACTGGTAATTCAACAAAACCTATCGCGTCAGTAGCTGCACCATTAAAACCATGAATGCGG
This sequence comes from Allium fistulosum, assembly GCA_030737815.1. Taxonomy (NCBI): domain Eukaryota; kingdom Viridiplantae; phylum Streptophyta; class Magnoliopsida; order Asparagales; family Amaryllidaceae; genus Allium; species Allium fistulosum. The sequence goes on from CM060902.1 coordinate 1,536,621,810, forward strand.
CCTTTAGATGGTTTTAGATCCTTCGCCTCCATCTTTATTTGGTCGTAAGCCTTTTTGAAGATAATATTCACAGAACTCCCGCAATCAATCAGTATCCTTCTCACAAACACCGGCCCAATCGTTGCCGAGAAGACCATCGGGTCAATGGTAGGTGCCTCCACCTTATCGGCATCTCTGCTCTTGAATACAATATCATCCGTCATCATTCGCTGCTGTTTCGCTGGGGTCCCATCTTCTGTGTTTGAACAACATTCAAAATCTGCATGCTTTAGGGAACTAGCATAATGCTCCATTTCTTGCCAATTCTTGTCTGCCGGGTGAGGCCCACCAACTATCGTGTTTATGATCAGTCTACCTACGGTCCGAGCGGGTTCCTCAGGTCGATGTGGAGCTTGCCCGCGATTGGGGTCGGATGTCCCCTGTCCGCCTTCATATGGATTCTTAACAAATTGCTGTAACTTCTTTTGGCGAATCAGTTTTTCTATAGCATCATGGAGGTGTCTACATTCCTCAGTGTTGTACCCGTAAATCTCGTGGAACCGGCAGTACTTCTCGGTCTATTTTTGTTCCTCAGTGGATTCCTTTGGGCGCGGCTTTCGATATTGGAATGTATTACAAGTTGAAAAATAAATATTCTCCAAAGATGCGTTCAGAAGAGTGTATTCGTTGTATGTTGGGATCCTTGGTTTTCACTTTCCTGCCTCCCTTTTCTTACCGGAACTTCCTCCTCCGGATCCTTTAGACTGCTCGGGCTTGTTTTGAACATTGACCTGGACCTTTCCAGAGTTGTCGCCAGATTGTTTCACTGCAATATTGCTTTGTACCGTCTCCTTACCAGGCCTTGGCACACTGCCTCGCCTCATCCACCTGGCTTCCTCCTTTCTCATGAATTAGTGCGCCTTTGAATAAAAATGCTCCAAGGTAGCCGGAGGTTTTCCTACAAGCCATTCACCAAACTCTAAGTCCGGATCTACTCCTCGCATCACGGCCATGAGAATAGCGTGGTCATTCGGGTTGCTAACTTCGGTAGCAGCAACGTGAAATCTCTGCAAATACTCCTTTAACGACTCCCTTGGAGCCTGGATCACACTGGATAAGGACATCATATCCTTTGGACAAGTGGTATGAATTCTGAACTGTTCCATAAATTTTGCCGCTAACTCATCAAACCTGGAGATCGATCACGGAGGAAGTCTGGTGAACCACATGGTGGCGATCCCGGATAAGGTTATTGGGAAACACCTACATTTAGTCGCATCATTTGCCTTAGCCGAGTCCATCATCCACTCGTATCTCATTACATGCTGTTGGGGATCAATCTTCCCCTCATAGGCTGGAATAGTCGGCATGCTGAACTTCCGGGGGAACTCAGCTTGTAGTATAGCATCTATGAACAGAGTATGACTCCTAGCTGTACCCCAATCGTCGTTAGATAAGCCCTGATTTTCTCTCATCAGCTGCCTGACCATAGCTGATAAGTCCGGGGTCTGGATGGGGGGTGGCAAGTTGGACTCCGTCCTGCATGACTGTTCTGGCCGGTGCCTCCTTGGTAAGTGATCTCCAAATGCACGTCCTGGGGACCCGCTTCGTTACGACCCTGGCGTGGTGGTGCACCGGATTCCACCTGTGCTCCAGATCTTAAGTTTCCCACTCCAGCTTGAATGCGATTTTCCCGGAGAAAGTGAGGGGTCGCGGTTCCAGGTAGAGTGCCCGAACCATTTCTGTTGGATTGTTCTGCTGCAGCTATTTGTGCTGCTTCAATCCTACGGCGTCTACGCCTGTGATGCTCATCCGACAAAGCGAAGCTGTTAGATGATGAGTAGGAGGCAGGGCTTCCTCCAACATTCTGATGCTGTTGCTGAGCAATCTGGGTCATGAGATTGGCGTTAGCTTAAATTTGGTCGTTAAGCTATCTCCTGCTTTCCACTAGTTCTCTCATCAACTCGTTGAACTCTATCCTAGTGAATACTTCTGCTTGGTTTAGGACAGTGGCAGTCCCTACACCTAGATAGCTTGTTGATTCCTAAGTCCCACTAGTTGGACGCTGGCGGTCTCGTTGACGTCCGCGTTGTGGGAGGCTGATCTAGTACGTGGTCTTCCCATCTTAGAGTTATCTGCGTGAACTCTGAGTAGTGTCTATGGACTCGTGAGTGTGAATCTAGATCTCCTTCGGGGGATTTCTTCAATCCAGTAGCGACAATGTAGATCCAAACAGCCTGAGAATGCAAGTTCTCAATGAAAGCACCAAAATGTTAGCACCAAAATTGGTCACTAACACCCAAGAATAGATTTGTGTAGAGAGATTAATGAAGATAGTAAATTAAAATAGAGGAATATATGCAAAAGTAACTGCAAAAGCAACAACACTAGAATTATAGTGGTTTGGCGTAATTGCCTATGTCCACTGATTATGTAATCTTTATTGCTTTTCTCAAAGACTTGAATACAGATTCAATCCGTAAACAAATAACTCGTATACAAGTTTAAACTAAAAGAAGTGAGTACGAAAAATGGCAGAGTGTCCCTGGAGTTCTCGAAAAAAAGGTCCCCTCAACTATACCCATGCCCCTCTATTTATAAACGAAGATAGGCTAGATGCTCTATGCAGTCCCAAGATCAAGGCAACCGGCCCATGGATGGTAATTTCGAGTTGGTCGGCCTAAGCATTCCGAACGACTATCGGCCGATCGAGGAATACCGAACCATCATGGCCGACCGGTGGTCATTTAGCAAGTGACTCGAAGTAAGACCTCAAAGGACTCGGAGCAACTCGTAAGGGATCTCGAAGTGAAGCAATGCCGACCTCCTCACGTCGATGTTGACTTCCAAGAATAAGCTAACTTCTTCATCTTGCACCGAACCAGATAGACCGAACACTTGTGCCGAACCACCCCCGACCGAACGATAATGGCTTCCCAACCGTAAATGAACGATGTCTGCTACCTCGCCTAGGCCGAACGGCATCTGCTGGACCTTTCAGACCGAACTGCTTTGTCTCTCTATACTGGTCGATCCATAAAATGCCGAGCCATCCTTCCTCGAGCATCCAGACCGAACCGACCCGCCTTTGTCTTCATTGACCGAGGGATCCATGTTGGCCATCTCGACCTAGCCATGCGTGACCTTCGTTCTTGATTGAGCGGCGTCTGCTGACCAACCTAGACCGAGCCATGCATGCCGACCCATACCTGTCGAGACATGCACATAGGCCGAGACATGCACATAGGCCGAGCCATGCACAAAGGCCGGACTACCCAAAATGGATCAATCCCTTACGTCTCTAATCTCTAACTAACTCGAATCTTATCCAGACTCAATCGAAGCCTTCATAATTATCACCTCTGCAACTATCATTTTGTAGCCGACCCAAAGTGCCGGGTAACAGCTTTCGATAGCCAGATGGATTTATACAATGCATCAGGAGCTGTCAGATGTAGATTATTCCCTGTCACTCTCCAAGGAGCTGCGGCCAAGTGGTATAGATAGTTGTTTGCACCGAAATTGGTCACAAACCCTAGAAGTAGTGAAAGCACCAATTTATATACACAGATCCAAAATATCCAAGCACAGATCTCAGATCCAAATAAATTAGAGAATAAAAATAAGGAAATAGCAAAATTAAAATGAGCAAGAAAGTAAAGAACACAAGGTTTATAGTGGTTCGGCTATCTCCAGCCTAGGTCCACTTTGAATTAATCTTTTTATTCCTTTTATACTGTAGTTACAATTACAAGCCTTTGGAGTCAATAAAAAAAGGGCAGAGTTTCACCTAGAAAAGAAGAAGAAAAGTTCCTTTTTAGTTGCCATAGAGCCACTATTTATAGGTGTAGATCCGAAAATATCTGCCTCAAAACCTGGAATACCTTTTCTCACATGCAGGTGGGCCCGCCAGACCGATCCAGGGTGATTTGGGATCGATCCAAGTACAATTCGTATCGATCCAAATTGGCTCCAATCGAGTTGAGATCGATCATGGTCGTTCTCGAGTGAATAAGAAAGCTTCTATGAAAATTTCATAGCATATGGATATATGGTTTAAGAATTATGATCGATCTAAGTTTGTATTTGCGAGTAGGCTGGAGGTTTCGTATCCATAACACAATTCATATCCATCCATCTGCAGTTTTTGTATCGATCCACACTCGCCTTCTTCGTATCGATCCTCTACATGTGTCCTTCGTATCGATCCAAGTCCTACATTCTTGCCCGCTTCTTATCGATCCATGTCAACTGCCTTGTTCGTATCGATCCCAGCCTTGATCGATACGAAGTATGCCGCCATACTTCTGCCGTGTCCAACCAAATCGATGCACATTGCATCGATACAAAACCTATCGATCTGAAGACTGATCGATCTGAACAAAAAATCACAATGATCGATATGAAGGAAAAGATCCAAAACCATTTCTCACCAATATTGATCCATCCATATCTTGAGCATGCGAACTTCGATTGACCTGAAATTTGAAATGTAGCCTTTCCAAGCCCTGCTTATCGCTCTTAATCGATTCCACCTTAATTGGAGCTCGGTCCGATTTTGACGGTATCGATCATATCCTCGTTTCCAATCGGTCTCCAACCTTGATATCCATCCTTTTTAGCCAATTTGTTGATGTCCCGGCCTTGACCAGGCAGGGTAACATTTGCCCCCCAAAACATGCCTTGCCATAGGAAGGCGTGTTTTGAATAGCTCCGAATCTAAGATCCAAAGTCCACATTTCATCCATAGCCACATCCTTAACCAAATCCATGACTATTCTGAGTCGATATCCGATTCCGAATCAAGTGACCAAATCTGTAACACCCCGCATTTATAGATAATTAAATAACCAAATAACGATGAACAGTGAAAATAATTTTTTTTGGAATTTTCAGAATATGGCCTTAAAAATTATACCATTGTGTTCCTGGCGATTTTCCGATCAATTTCCATATATAACTTGTCGAAATCCGAGTTAATACAAAAAAGTTACGAGAGAAACGAAAATCAGGAAAAAGAGAAAAATAATAACAAAATAGCATGGGTCGACCCATAGGTCGACCCCAAGGCACGCAGGTCGACCCTAGGGTCGACCTTCAAAGCACACAGGTCGACTTGTAGGTCGACCCACATTATATCCTGGACGACAATTCGTCCAGGTACATGCCGAACTCTTCAAATTTGATTTTTGCGCAATCCGGAACATCTTTTTCTGGATCCAACGATTCGCAGCGAGCCTGTGACATGGTTACACCAGATTCAATCCAAAAATCCAACGGTAAGAGATCCCTAAACTCCATTATAAATAGGACTCTAGACCTAGCTATTTTCTCATAATCAGATTTTCTCCCAATTGGGTTCATTGCTTGAGGTTGGACCCTAAATAGAAAATATTTTTAGGAAGAAGATATTCTTAATAAAAATAATAGACACCTTAGAAGGGGATCCAGGAAGGCCATGGAGCAGAGCTAAGACCATGGAGCAAGGCTAAGGACGACATGTGAGTGGATTTAAATTATATATCTTTTACGTTTATGACATATTATCATTAGATTCCCGTTAAATATTTTAATTCAACGTTTATTTCAGTAACTAGTTCTGCTAATTAGTTATGTTGAAAGTGTAAATTCTATAAGAGAGCTTATATTTAATTATTATTTATATGGAAAAGAAAGATAGGAATCCAATTAAATATGAATAATATTAGGCTTAACAGTTATAGAGAAAGGCATAAGCCTAAAAGTAAGAAATTTACAGTAAATTATGCTAAAACAGGAGAAATAAATTAAAAAGGGGGAAATTTAATAACTTGATTTCGGAGTTAGTGATAGATTAGTTGGTTGGTTTAGAAAAGAGAATACATTTCCATAGTTTAATATTGTAAGAATAACGATAAACGTAATTGCAAGAATAAAAGGAAAAAAGGGAATTAGTGTAAAATAGAGACATTTCTGTATTTTGCAATTAAAGAGACAATAAAAGAAATATCTTGCAATTACGAGTTATTGTTTATAGCATTATTTAGTATTAAAATATGGCAATGGATTTTTAGCAAAGTTTTTGTAACCAACCAAATAGAATAGAACTACTTTCTAGAATAAAAGAGAATAAAGTGAAGAGTTAAAGAAATTAAAGAAGAAATCAAGTTAATTATTTGACAAGACTAGAAATAATAAACAGAAATGTGCCTAGATCTACATTTACTGCGCAGGTAGTAAAATAAAAGTAAAGAGTTATTATGATAAGTAATTTGTGACAATTAGATGTAGTCCCAAGCTAAGACTTCATATAATATAAGAGAACTAAAAGAAAATAGTATCATAATAAAAGAGGCCAGACTAGAATAGAAGAGATGCACTTGTAATTACACATAACATGTAAGTTATAATAGAAAGAAAAGTATAAAAAAGTAACAATTGCAAGTATAATTGTAACACATTAGTTATAATTAAAAAGAAAGAAATAGAAGAGGCTTATATTATCAACTTAGATCTTGATTAAGTTAATAAGAAAAATGATAGAAGCGGCCCGTACCGGCAGCATTCCCTTTCAGTCAGGAACTGATGGTCTCACAATAGTTAGGTGGGGCTAGGTTTGCTGATTAGTGTAAATAAGTAGCCAACGGAATAAGAAAAGTAAACTAAACGCATAATAAAAGATTAGACGTAGGATCTAATAAAATGGTAAGACGCGTTTGGAGTAGCCCAAAGGATGAAGAGCCTAATGAAGCAGTTCATCGTAGATTTTAGTACAGAAAGAGCACGTCCAACTTAGTTAGTTTGGGCTAGAAGGAAGTACGAGACTTCAACGGGAAGTGAGGGTACTCTAGTATGGCCCTCTGGGGTAGGCCTAACAAAGCTGCACCCCGGAGGCAGGTCTGTAGGTGTTCCATCAAGAGAGTATGCCTTGACTGCTTTTGCATTGCAGACCTAATGAAGCAGACCTTTATTGGCAGTCAAAAGGTTGATGAATGGAGTAGGATATTCGTATGACACCGTACTCTAACTTGCGAGTAGGTTTTAGTGGGCAGGACCCAAAAGGATAATCGCATGTGGAGATCAAGCCATCATCAATCAAGAATGAGTTCAAGAAAGACTGGAGTTTAACCAACAGGCCAATGATTCTTTCACTTTCGAGACATTGGATGAGGGGCGCAGCCAATTGGATGTTTAGATTGTTTGCAGTAGGGCACAACCACTTAGCTCTTTAGAGGTCTTTCGATTAGTTGAGGGATGGCTGCATGGGGCCATAGCCACGATGAGAAAAGAGACAGACCAAGTAGAATATCTGTATTGTAGGCCTAACGAAGATGTCGCTTATAGATATAGAAAATCCCCGACTGAGTTCCGTACAAGGTAGACCTTATTGGCGGGATTCAGGGAGCAGACAGAACGATTACATATAGTCCTTTAGGTACGCACTGCGTGGTACATTGTGGATGTACGAGCATTAATATAGGCTAGTGCGAACGCAGTTTTACGTTTTCATAGTAGACGACGGAACATCTGTATTGTAGACCTCACGAAGCTGTCCTTTACAGATGTAGTTATAGAACGCTCTAGGAGCAAGACGATGGAGTCCTTTTTGAGGAGGATACGGAAGGTACTATGGGTAGTACCTAGGATTGATGCGATCATTGGGCATGTAGCTACATATATATTTGTTATTAGGTTTTAATCTACTTGGGAGTAGATAAGTACGATTTACGCACAGAGGCTAGAGTATTATAAACCCAATAAACCTAACATAACAGAAAATGGAAATAAAACGGTATATGTAGAATTAAGCTTAGAAGTGTATAATTTGTCCATTCACTAGAACTTTAGTTCTAACCCCCTCCTCATACATCCCACGAGTTAGGTAGATGGCAGAGACTTTCCAGCTTTGAGACACTTATTTAGAAAGTGTTATTATCTTGGTGAGCATTTACTTACTATTATATTTTAGTCAGTTTCGTAGTGAGATATTTACTTGAGCTCTGATATATTTGTCTTTGCCTATTTGCAGGATAACAAATACCCAATCCGGGCTTCAGTAGGCTTGGGTTTTAGCATTTTTGGGAAAAATCCGGACCCAGTGGAATTCGGGTTGTTACTTTTGGTATCAAAGCCTGGGTTTAGGATTCCTAGGTAGATGGTGAGTGAACGTATTTGTATTTCTGAATAAAATATAAAAATATTATGTACTAAAATACAAATAGTCCCCAATTATAGATTTTAACATATGGAAAGTTTTTAGATGTACATTTGTGCATAGTTTGCTAGTTGGGTTTGGGATGACCCAAGTGGGTTGAGCCCTAAGTTATTACCAATTTATAGTGTACAATAAGCTATGTTTTGAGAGAAGATTAGTATCCATATGTCATAAGAAGTGGGAAAGTTCCCTATGGATAATAGGGAGAGTATTTTTATTTTGGAAGGAATAAGAGATTTTAGTAAGGGAATGAGATTTTCAAAGTTTAGGAAGGATATTCCTAGGGTAGTAAGAAGAAAATCCACTTTATATCTAGCCCAATAAAATGAAACTTTTTGGAATTGAAAAGTTGAAAAATATAATTGTTGATATGTTTGAAGTAAATATTAGGTTTTTGAAAAAAAAGTGGTATGAAATTTTAATTGGTTTTTATATAATGTGAATTTTAATTCTTTTTGAAGAATTATAGAGCATATATAGCTCGTTGGTTACCTTGTAGGCAAACAAAGATTTTAAAATATAAAAACCTAGAGTGTGTTAAGTATCGAAAACGTAGGTTACAACATTTATTGTTGTAATAGATGTTTTCGTGAAAAATAAAGGAATCATAGACTATGACACTATTGTTATAGTAGGTGGCTCCTAAAGGAAATGTTTTTACATAGCATATGAGATTTATTAATATTTATTTTAACTGAATCCATATACTAGTATTTTTGGGTTGTAGTAACAGTGTTTTACGCAACATCTGTTTTAACCCAAATAAAAATGTGTTTTGAAGATAATTTCTAAGTATAGAAATAAAGTGGTTTGTAAGCACACTTATTATTTAAATCAGTATATAGAAATGTTTTTTAGTTATGAAAATGTTAAAACAGGTTTGAAAATGAATTCTTCTGAAAAAGATGTAAGTCAAATATTAGAAAATTAATAAATTTCGTAGGAAATATCTATTGTAAGTAAATATAGATTAAACATACTTTAATCTATTGAAATGAAATAAATAATGGTATAATTTTCTATGAAACCAAACCGCAAGTGAAGATGCTTTGTGCAAGTTATAAGGAATACGTGGAAGAGATGTACACGGTATAGAAAGCACCATATTTTGTACAGCCTAATTTGATAAATTATAAAGTAAGTTCTTTGTAATTTCACACAAACATGAAATCCTCTTTTAAAAGATTCATAGAAGGTTTTAGCGTTAATGGTTTCTCATAAGAGAAAGTAGTTCCAATACATTAAAGTGTAAAACCATTAGGTATAATGAGAAGTGTAATAATTGGAGACATTGTTAGTTAGGAGGGATATTATAGAGAGCCTTAGTAGGAAAGCTAAGCAGTGGAAATTTCATATTTTTCCATTGATTATGCACATGGGTTCCCTGCCTTTGTAGAAAATCCCCATTTGTAGTAAATTAGAAACTCCTCCAAGGTTAGGTAATTGGAAGAGTAGGAAAGTTAAGGGATTTTTGATAGAATAATTGTTCTTATCTACTCCAGTTTTTGTAAATTTAAAAATCTATGAAATGAAAATGTTTTGTAAACATGTGAGGACATTTTTGAAAGTCAAGAAAAGAAAAATGTTTTAAAGACAAGCAAGACATGTTTTAAAGAAAAATGGTTAGGTGAAAAAGTAAATAAGTTTTTGGAAAAGAAAAATTTAGTAAATAGTTAAATTTAAAATCCAAATTTTTTTTTATGAAAAGCTGTTAAGGTCTTTAAAAGGAAAAGAGGAATAAGCTTTGAACTTAGGATTTGTAAGTTTTCCCCTCAAGGTTCGGGGATTTGATGCTTCAAAAATTTGATAGAAACTTCAAAGTAACACTTTTAAAGGCAAGAATTTTGGGATTTGATGTATCAAAAATTTAGAAGCTTTAGTTTTTGAAATGAAATGATAAATACCAAACCAAACATTTAAATATGGAGTAGATAGGAATCATTTCCTAGGTGTGACAGGAAAATTTTAAGGCTATGTAGGAGATAGCAGTGATTACTTTAGTAGTAATAATAAAAGTTCCCGTAAAGTGTATAGGACACTAGTGAGAACCTAGGAATGTTGCTTCATGTGTGTAGACTATAGAAGAATAGTAAAGTGATATTAGTAAGATAGTAAGACATACGTGATTGGGATAAATAGACCTTAGTTGGGAAAAATGAAAAGTAAAGGTAAAGAGAAAATTTCACCAAGCTTAGTTGCCTTTTTAGATAGAGACTGCATAGATTAAAATCCTTATTCATGCAGTAAATGAGACTTGATTATTCCATTTTAAGTATGGAAAGGAAGAGGTGAATAGATCTTATTCATCTGAGTAATACAGCATAAGTTAGTAAAATGTAATAGGCGGCAAGAGGAGCATATGAGTTACTTGGATTCCTAGAATGGGACCTTTCTGTGTCAGAGTGGACATGGTCCTAGGCCTCCTAGCCCTAGAAGATAGCTATGTTTAGGTGCTATATTAAAGAAAAGTAAAAGCAGATAAAAGTAGCTAAAAGAAAAATAGTAAGATCTAAAGAAAGCGACAGAAACGTCAATAGAAATAAATGAGAATTGCAAAAGAAAATTACAATTTTGCCATAAATTAAGCTTGGGAAAAAGTTTGAAAAGGAAAGTTTTTCTTACGTAAACTGTGCTTGGGAATAAAAATAGAGATTTTTACAGAATAGCGGCATAGGTTCCAAGTACGGGGAAAGAGGTGCACAAAAGTGAAACGGTGAACGTAAGGTTTTTCGTTTTCTACCTTCTTTCTGACATAAGAAACCGAGTTGGGAAAATTAGTTTTTTTCTGAAATTCGAATATTAAAAGTTGTGTGGTAGGATTTGGATGTAAAATTTGTTGAACTACACCCTTATTCAGTAGAAGTGTGGGAAAAAATTGGATGAAAAACGTTTTGAGTTTTCAAAAGACTGCATTCATATAGAAATTGCAAGTATATTAAGGGTGTGTGCATCATGTTTAAAAATAAATTTTTAAAGAAGAAAAGCATTCATATAGGAGGTACCGCTTAGAAATTCATGTACATGCATATATTTTGTGTTGAATGACATTTCCTAAAGGGTGGGAGAATGTAACACCCCGCATTTTAGATAATTAAATAACCAAATAACAATGAACAGTGAAAATAAACATTTTTAGAATTGTCAGAACATGGCCTCGAAACTTACAGCATTGTGTTCGTGGCGATTTTCTGATCAATTTCCATATATAACTTGTCGAAATCCGAGTTAATACGAAGAAGTTACGAGAGAAACGAAAATCAAGAAAAAGAAAATAATAATAATAATAAAATAGCATGGGTCGACCCATAGGTCGACCCCAAGGCACACAGATCGACCTTCAAAGCACACAGGTCGACCCGTGTTATATCCTGGATGACAATTCGTCCAGGTACATGCCGAACTCTTCAAATTTGATTTTTGCGCAATCTGGAACGCCATTTTTTGGATCCAACGATTCGCAGCGAGCCTGTGACTTGGTTACACCAGATTCAATCCAAAAATCTGACGGTCTGAGATCCCCAAACTTCACTATAAATAGGACCCTAGGCCTAGCTATTTTCTCCCAATTGGGTTTATTGCTTGAGGCTGGATCCTAAATAGAAAATATTTCTAGGGAGAAGATCTTCTTAATAAAAATAATAGACACCTTAGAAGGGGATCCAGGAAGGCCATGGAGTAGAGCTAAGACCATGGAGCAAGGCTAAGGACGACATGTGAGTGTATTTAATTATATATCTTTTACGTTTATGATATATTATCGTTAGATTCCCGTTAAATATTTTAGTTCATCATTTATTTCAGTAACCAGTTCTACTAATTAGTTATGATGAAACTGTAAATTTGATAAGAGAGCATATATTTAATTATTATTTATATGGAAATAAAAGATAGGAATCTAATTAAATATAAATAATATTAGGCTTAACGGTTATAGAGAAAGGCATAAGCCAAAAAGTAAGAAATTTACAGTAAATTATGCTAAAACGGGAGAAATAAATCAAAAAGGGGAAAATTTAATAAATTGATTTGGAAGTTAGTGATAGATTAGTTGGTTGGTTTAGAAAAGAGAATACATTTCCATAGTTTAATATTGTAAGAATAATGATAAACATAATTGCAAGAATAAAAGAAAGAAAAAGGGAATTATTGTAAAATAAAGACATTTCTGTATTTTGCAATTAAAGAGACAATAAAAGAAATATCTTGCAATTACGAGTTATTGTTTATAGCATTATTAACTATTAAAATACGGAAATGGATTTTTAGCACAGTTTTTGTAACCAACCAAATAGAATAAAACTACTTCCTAGAATAAAAGAGAATAAAGTGAAGAGTTAAAGAAATTAAAGAAGAAATCAAGTTAATTATTTGACAAGACTAGAAATAATAAACGGAAATGTACCTAGATCTGCATTTACTGCACAGATAGTAAAATAAAAGAAAAGCGGTTATTATGATAAGTAATTTGTGACAATTGAACGTAGTCCCAAGCTAAGATGTCATATAATATAAGAGAACAAAAAAGAATATAGTATCATAATAAAAGAGGACAGACTAGAATAAAAGAGAGGCACTTGTAATTACACTTATAACATGTAAGTTATAAAAGAAAGAAAAGAATATAAAAGTAACGATTATAAGTATAATTGTAACACATAAGTTATAATTAAAAAGAAAGAAATAGAAGAGGCTTATTTTATCAACTTAGATCTTGGATTAAGTTAATAAGCAAAATGATAGAAGTGGCCCGTACCGGTAGCATTCCCTTTCAGTCAGGAACTGATGGTCTCACAATAGTTAGGTAGGGCTGGGCTTGCTGATTAAGGTAAATAAGTAGCTAATAGAATAAGAAAAGTAAACTAAACGCATAATAAAAGATTAGACGTAGGGTCTAATGAAATGGTAAGATGCTTTTGGAGTAGCCCAAAGGATGAAGAGCCTAACGAAGCAGTTCATCGCATATTTTAGTACAGAAAGAGCACGTCCAACTTAGTTAGTTTGGGCTAGAAGGAAGCACGAGACTTCAAACTTCAACGGGACGTGAGGGTACTCTAGGATGACCCTCTGGGGTAAGCGTAATGAAGCTGCACCCTCGGAGGCAGGTATGTAGGCGTTCCATCAAGAGAGTATGCCTTGACTGCTTTTGCATTGCAGGCCTAACGAAGCGGACCTTTGTGGACAGTCAAAAGGTTAATGAATGGAGTAGGTTATTCGTATGACACTGTACTCTGACTTGCCAGTAGGTTTTAGTGGGCAGGACCTAAAAGGATAGTCGCATGCGGAGATCAAGCCATCATCAATCAAGAACGAGTTTGGGAAAGACTAGAGTTAAAATCAACATGACAGTGATTCTTTCACTATCGAGACATTGGATGAGGGGCGCAGCTAATTGGATGTTTAGATTGTTTGTAGTAGGGCACGACCACTTAGCTCTTTAGAGGTCTTTTGATTAGTTGAGGGGTGGCTATGTGGGGCCATAGCCATAATGAGAAAAGAGATAGACCAAGTAGAATATCTGTATTGTAGGCCTAACAAAGCTGTCCTTTACAGATATAGAAAATCCCCGACCGAGTTTCATACATGGTAGAACTTGTTGGCAAGATTCAGGGAGCAAATAGAACGATTACGTATAATCCTTAAGGTACGCACTGGGTGGTACATTGTGGATGTCCGAGCATTAGTATGGGCTAGTACGGACGCAGTTTACGTTTTCATAGTAGACGACGGAACATCTGTATTGTAGGCCTCACAAAACTGTCCTTTATAGATGTAGTTACAGAATGCTCTAGGAGCAAGATGATGGAGTCCTTTTCGAGGAGGATACGGAAGGTACTATGGGTAGTACCTAGGACCGATGCGGTCATTGGGAATGTAGCTACATATATATTTGTTATTAGGTTTTAATCTACTAGGCAGCAGATGTGTACGATTCACGCACAGAGCCGAGAGTATTATAAACCCAATAAACCTAACATAAAATGGAAATAAAAATTGTATATGTAGAATTAAGCTTAGAAGTGTATAATTTGTCCATTCACCAGAACTTTTGTTCTGACCCCCTCCTCGTACATCCCACAGGTTAGGTAAATGGCAGAGACTTTCCAGCTTTGAGACATTTGTTTAGAAAGTGTTATTATCTTGGAGAGTATTTAATTACTATTATATTTTAGTCAGTTCCGTTGTGAGATATTCACTTGAGCTCTGATATATTTGTCTTTACCTATTTGTAGGATACCAGATTCCCAACTCGAGCTTCAGTGGGCTTGGGTTTTAGCATTTTTATGAAAAATCCGGACCCACTAGAATTCGGGTTGTCACAAAATCTTTAGCCAATTCTGTATCCATGCGAACTCGACAACCGAGCTCTAATCCATCCATATCCAATAACCAATAGCCAAATCCATGACCTCTCCGGGTCGACATCCATATCCGGGTCAACTCCGGGCCCTTGTCCAAATCCTTAGTTGTTCATAGCCAATATCTGAATCCATAACCTCTCTGGGTTCTTGCCAAGCGCAATCCACACTCGACGACCTGTGTCAAGCAATGCCTTGTTCAACGGTGATCCTGGTTCAGTGTCCCTGAACGTTAAGTAATGTTGTGGCTTAAGTCCTAAGCCGAATCCTAGTCGCTCCGGACCCTTGCCAAGCATAGTCCATACCCGACGACCTGAATAAGCCGATTCGCCACGTTCAGATGAAGCGACCTACCCCTTGCCAGGCATAATCCATACCCAATGACCATTTACCGAAAACTAGATAAAAATCCAATCAAAATCCAATCCGAAATCCAGATTAAATCAGAAAACCAAAAATCCATACTAGAAATCCAAACCAAAAAACAAGTATCCAAACCAAAGTCCAAACTAGAAAACAAACAAAACCAGGAGTTCAAACCAAACTCCCAAACCAAACCAGAAAAATGCAAATGTCCAAGCCAAAAAGAAAAGGCAGATTTCACAAACTAGAGCATCGCGGTTTATCATCATTTTAGAGCATTCCCAGGGGCTATCTCCATCCCCGTACATGAGTAAGTGACTTGGTTGTTTGCCCAGAGTTTGCTACTTATTCCATACCATCCCTGTCAGTTGATAACCAATTGACCATCATTCCTGGGCCTCGTGCCATCGTCATTTGAGGTAGACGGTGGCTGCTCCTGTTCCACCGGTGCATTCCGAGTTCCGACATATTGCCGCAACTGACCACTCCTTGCATGCTCTTCGATTATATCCTTTAGATGCCTGCAGCTGTTGGTATCATGCCCGTCCAGGTCATGAAAGAGACACTGCCTCCCTGATGCCCTCTCGCGTTCTGAGGGCTCCCTTCTTGCCGATCTTCGATAAGGAAGGCGTTCTCGAGTATACATGAATATCCGCTCCAATGTTTCATTCAATCCTGTGTAAGTGGAGAATTTTGGCTCTCCACACCGCTTCCTTGCTCTGCCAGATTCGTTATACGACATCCTCTTTCCTTTATCCTTATCCTTACCCGAGCTTTCGCCGGATGGTTCTTCATCCTTAATCATGTTTACTTCCTTTAACTTCATATCCGAACATGCATCCTCTTACCGAAGAAATCTCTCAGCTTCGTGAAAGAATTCCCCAAGATCCATTGGTGGATCCCATATCAATGATACCTTGAAATCCGAGTTATCCCTGACTCCTGATACTTCTGCCATTAAAACAATTGACGGATCCGGCCGATCCACTGAAGCAACTACCGCATTAAACCAAGTTAGGAAAGTCCCGAGCGACTCTCATGTCCTTTGTTTTACTAACGTCAATGTCATCACATTCTTTGGCCTCTTGATATGAACCCGAAACTGCCTCAAAAATTTGTCCACCAATTCCGTCCATGTCCTGATAGATCCATCTTCCAACTGCCTGAACCACATATCAGCTATATCTTTTAAGTACAGGGGGAAACACCAGGCCATAACCTCCTCTGATGCCCCCAGCACTTCCACGTGTCTCGTATATCTCATTAAATGATCGGTAGGATCCATCTGACCGTTGTACACTTCTAGAGTAGGTAGCTTGAGCTCTGGTGGATTCCTAGCCATCCTGATGTCCCGGGTAAACGGACTTTTGTTTACTCCTTCCAGATCGATGTTTGTCAGACCTCCATGAATAGTTCGCCTGATAATGTCAGCTAATCCAGTGTTATCTACCAAGGGTTTCCCCCACCTCCATTTCCTAACTACCCTCCAATTCCTCGAGGGAATTCCGGTACATACTCTTCGTCATGCACTCTTGTATTCCTGTTGGCGCCTGGCTGCGCTGCATCATCTGGTATCCCTCCATGGATTGGTTCAACGGTACCCGGTGGTGTGCCCCCGAGCCTAGGTCCATCCAGATTGATAGCTATTTTCTGATTGGAGGCTGTGCCCTGCTGAACCACTCCATCCGGTTGCCTGTTGAGTCCCTCTGATCCACCTCCATGGACCTGAGCTCCTGACTGTCCAAACTGTCTGAGAAGGTTTTGCATCATCTCCTCCTGCCTTTTCATCAACCAATCCTGCATGGAATCCATCATAGTCTGCATCTCGTCCCTAGTGATGTAGATGGATGCCTGACTGATCCAGCTTTAGAGGAAGCCTCCTGACTTCTCTCTTGATGGCTCCTTTCTGTCCCTTGTCTCCTTGTCGATGGCCTAACCATGGTTCCTCCTAGATCCAAGCCTTTAGCATCCAAATCTGAACTCCAAGTCTGGTGTAGCGAGTACTGATCTTCTCAGTGAAAACACCAAAATGTTTGCGCCAAAATTGGTCACAAACCCCAGAAATAGTGCAAGCACCATTGTATATACACAGATCCACAATATCCAAGCACAGATCTCTGATCCAGATAAAGTAGAGAATAAAAATGAGGAAATAGCAAAATTAAAATGAGCAAGAAAGTAAAGAACCCAAGGATTATAGTGGTTCGGCTATCTCCGGCCTACGTCCACTTTGAATTAATCCTTTTATTCCTTTTATACTGTAGTTACAGTTACAAGCCCTTGGAGTCAATAACAAAAATGGCAGAGTTTCACCTAGAAAGGAAGAAGAAAAGTCCCTTTTTAGTTGCCATAGAGCCGCTATTTATAGGTGTAGATTCGAAAATATCCGCCTCAAAACCTGGAATACCTTTTCTCACATGTAGGTGGGCCCGCCAGATCGATCCAAAGTGATTTGGAATCGATCCAAGTACAATTCGTATCGATCCAAATTGGCTCCAATCGAGTTGAGATCGATCATGGTCGTTCTTGAGTGAATAAGAAAGCTCCTGTGAAAATTTCATAGCATTTGGATCTATGGTTTAAGAGTTATGATCGATCCAAGTTTGTATTTGTGAGTAGGCTGGAGGTTTCGTATCCATAACACAATTCGTATCCATCCATCTGCAGCTTTTGTATCGATCCCCGCTCGCCTACTTCGTATCGATCATCTGTGTGTGCCCTTCATATCGATCCAAGTCCTGCATTCTTGCCCGCTTCGTATCAATCCATGTCTACTGCCTTGTTTGTATCGATCCTAGCCTTGATCGATACGAAGTATGCCGCCATACTTCTTCCATGTCCAACAAAATAGATGCGCATTGCATCGATACAAAACCTACCGATCCGAAGACTGATCGATCCGAACTATCCATCACAATGATCGATACGAAGGAATCGATCCAAAACCATTTCTCACCAATATTGATCCATCCATATCTTGAGCATGCAAACTCCGATGGACCTGAAATTTGAAATGTATCCTTTCCAAGCCCTGTTTATCGTTTCCAATCGATCCTACCTTGATTGGAGCTCGGTCCAATTTTGATGGTATCGATCATATCCTCGTTTCTAATTGGTCTCCAACCTTGATATCCATCCTTTTTAGCCAATTTGTTGATGTCCCGGCCTTGACCAAAAGGCGGGGTAACAACAGTATCGAGAGAAAACCATATATTCATGGAAGCAGTTCTCCTACGAATTCTCCGCCCAATTCTACATTTGTAAAGATCCCATTATAGATTATACAGTCTTGGCCAACATAAAGCAAAGGCAGAGGGAATATTTGGGAGACTATCTGAAGAGATTCAACGCTAAAGCACTAAAAGCAAAAGACATGACTGACCAAGACAAGCTTACCGCTGTACATTCCAGCTTAATAAAGAACACCCCCCTTCTAGAAGTAGCTCTTCGTTAATGGGGTAAGGATTTACAAGATTTCCACTTCCAGACTAATGATCCATTGCACATGATTCTATATTATTCTCTTAACTTCTTATTGTCTATGCAATTCATTAAGATCGACTTGGATATAGACATGCGAAAGACATCACCATCGAAACAAATCTCAAACAATAGAAAACAAAGATGGTGATGATTCTTTGACATTGATGAGTTCGAAGGACTTAGGAATATCTAGGCCAATCTTATATAGAGTAAACCAAATAATGCTTAGGCAATTGCAACCGGGTTTGATTTGAAAGGATAGGGCTCCTTTCGACCTGGTTGAAAGGGGTGTTCCGAAGGCAATTCAGAATGCAATTGGCGAGCAATCTGTAAAAAAAAATTCCTTCGAAAGGAGTCTATCTTCCACTACGTATGCAACCCTTTCAAAGGGGTTCCTCAACAAAAAGGGACGAAACTAATGAGGTCAAAAGCAACTGTTTCGCTTTTATAAGACAAGCATATCTTCCGACATATTTGAAAGGGCAAGAATGAACCTTTCGACGTGATCGAAAGGAATGGGAGGTTGAAACGAATAGATGTTTCCTACTTATTCAAAAGAAGGGTTTTAAGTTGAATGCTTCTTCTTTTGCCTGCATTTCTAATTCAATCACCGAAACTGTTTCGACTTGGTCAATTCATGTCGAAAGGTTGGATTCAAAAGAAGCAATCTCTTTGACATCCTTATCTTGTATAACCTCATTTGTCATTCATATAGCTTTGGGGATGTTGACAAGTTTTCTTGTTAACAATAGGCAAATGAAAATATGCAGACTTACCTACATACAAATGCTCATACACCCACCATACATACACACACGCACGCGCACACATATACACACACACACACACACATCTACACACATATATATATACATACATATATATAAATTGATATGCATACAGACGTGCAACACTAAAATATACTCAGTAAAGAAACATGCACACATAAATATATGCTGCCCAAAAACTCACGCATGAATACATACACCATATACACCAACCTACTTTACTAAACTCAACAGTAAGTACACACACAGTCATGCATAAAACTCATACTTAAATGTAGATTTGGTTTAGTAAGATTCAAGTGTAAAAATATATTCTAATTGTTAATATTGCAACTTGCATAGATATAGGATTCCGTACACCCGCAAAATGAAACAAAATTTGTATCTAACTGCTTGAACTTGTAAACAGTGTTTTAAAAACCGGACCGGGCCGGCGGTCCAACCAAAAAAACCGTGAACCGTGAAGCAGCCCAGTCCGGAGGATAGTTAAACCTTTAATTACATTGAACCGATTCAAAACCGCCAAAACCTTTGAAAACCCACGGTTCAGCAAACCAAACCCGGTTTTATTTGGCAAATAAAATTTAGCAAACTAAAACGATTGTTGAAACCAGACCCAAATTTGTGAAGCCCAGCAGAGCAGCTTAAGATGGGAAATCATTTGGGTTGTTGGAAATGCGAAGACAATGTTATTATAGGGAAAAACTAATGTATGTTTGAACTTTCAGGGGATGTGGGACTTTGTCAGTATTGTTTATAAATTTTTAAACAACCTGTCATTTCTTATGAAACATAGTGTTGGTTTTACGCAACCTTTTGAAACACTTTTGTTAAATGTATTTATGAAACGTAAATTTTTTATTATTAATATTTTAATCGGTCAAACATTAAATTCAACTTATAACAGATAATTTAGTAACTAAAATTTGTATGGTTCTAACGGTACAACCGATCCAACCTTCGAAACCTCCGACCTTTGAATACTACGGTTCAATTCATGGTTCGGTCCTTAAAGCTATGCTCATAAGTCATATCTCTTTCTAGTTTATAGGAACAGTAAGACACTGATAACATGTTTCCAATATGTCTGTCACTTCTGCTATCCAAAAGTGTTGCTGTTTTATTTTTGTGTGTAAAACTTTTATGTTTTTAAAATTTCAATAAAAGTACATATGCGGTTCTTGAGGGTTCGACCGGTCGGACCCTCGAAACCTCGAACCCTGAGTCCCCACGGTTTGATTCACGGTCGGGTTATGAAAACATTGCTTGTAAATATGTTTCTTTATTGATACAATAAAATTAGGTATGATAAAAATAACAACAGTTCAATTTGGCAAATTGATCAGCTAATAAGATCAAAATTTAAAACACACACAAAAAAGCTATAGCAAATATTTTATACATGAACAAGAGCAAAGCAGGATATTAGAATATGAAAACACTAGGATACAAACACACATACACGCAGCACACATATATATTCTGATACAAACAACTACACTGGAATAAACACAGCGAACAAATTGCACGTAGGGATAGAAGAATAACCGGTAAATACACACCTATGTATATACACACAAATGCACGTAGGAAGAAAGGAAACCGGGTTTTAAAAATTGCATGCAGAAAATGGAATGCCAAAATCATCCAGCATAGGTCGACCTAAACTTTCAAACGACCAATAGAGGTCGACCGTTGCTAGGGTTGGTTTTCGATAAAAAAAAAATAAGTTTAGTGCTCACGTCGCTTAAATTATGATAAAGGAAAGACCCACAAATAAATGAGTAATTCAATCATACATATATGTATATAAATTGTTTGAATTAGGCATAGATTTTATGAGAAATTCTCACCAGACTCTCGCATCTTCCCCTTCCTCTGGTTCATGCTTAGTACACGAATGCACCCTCAAACATTGCATCACATCAAATATAACTCGAGCCATGGATGTAATTCAATATTGAAGATTACATACTTTAATTTGAAGATTTTACAAAATATGGATAATTTGATTTTAGTTTTAAAAGTTGCGAAAGCTTTAGTCATTTGCTTCAAGAGAAAGATTGGTGTGTGTGATGAGGTGGATTTGCATGAATATCTCAATAGAGGAAAGATAGAAAGAAGAATATAGAAATAATTTTTTTAGGCTAGAAATTGGGCTTGGGCTAGAAAATGAACAAATAAACATATGTTTTCATTTTTTTTGTCTGATTTTCAAGCAAAATTTCTGTTCAACTCTAAGTGAATGCAAATTCCTATTTAACAATCATTTCTTTTCCAATTAATAATATTATTTTTCACATTTTAACCTAATTTAAAATTTAATTATTGTAATTTCATGATTTAAATTATTTTATTAAATAATTTCAAAGCCAATTTACCAAATAAATTCCATATTCTGATTTAATTAAATAAATTACTATTATTAATGTTAATTAATTATTACTTAAAAATCAGGTTATTACAGACCGCCCCTTAAGAAAATTACATCCTCGCAATTTCCTACAAGGAAAATCTATAACAATCCAATTGCATTAAATTTAATAATTTTTAGTTAACGTTCGTTTTAAATATCAAACATTTTCCAAATGTAAAAATTACTCTTTAAAAATTACAAAAATACTTCCTCTAAATGATTCAGTTTTCAAATATCAAATAGTAAATTTCCAAGATTTTATTTTATTTAATTCAAATATAATTCCAATTCAAAAAAAATTATTATTTTTTCAACAGTTAGTGGAAAATTTAATAAGAAAATAAAATTTAAATAAAACAAAGGCTAAAACGAAATTTTCACTAATGTCCAAGTCTGGCTACGAAACTTTACCATTGCATTCATAGTGATTTTCTACACAATTTTCATATCTAACATTTTGAAATCGAAGTTAGTATAAAGGAGTTACAGAAGTTTGAAAATTTGAAAACAGAATGAATTTAAAAATAAAACTTGCCAAATAAAACAATGTCACTAGTCGACATCCTAGGGTGGGTCGATTGACCGGAAGTAGTCAACCGGTCAGCCCAAGCGGTCGACTAGTGAACGTCAAATTTCAGATATGGAGCATGCGATCGAACGGTAACGATTGGACAAAATATTTTTCTTCTGTGCCAAGTTTCCAATGTTCATTTGGGATGAGAACAAAGATCCTTTAGGGCAAATCTAACGCTCCAAATCAATATCTAACCCTATAAGTTAACACCTAAACTAACCCTAAATTCATTAGAAAATTTACAACCCTCCAAAGCTCTACCAAAATTTCTTCTCTCCACTTATAAACTATCTTCCAAAAATAAATTATTATCAAAGTAAGAGAGCACTAATAAATCGAATCAAGGAGGGGGCAAGCTAATGGGTGACAAGTCTTCGATGGTGCAGAGAGCTAGATCCGAGGTGACTGGGAATAAGTTTAATAAGATGATTATTTATAGTTAATTTTAGCCTATTCTATCTGATTTAGGATGTCAACGATTAAACTATAAACTATAAACCCTAATTATTAAATATGAAACTGAATTAGGAACTGAAATTAGTACAAATTGACTAGTCTCATTTTTACCCAAGTTAAACCCCTTTGTTATTGAATTGAAACTCTAAAAATTGGCTAACTTGAATTAAACTAGTATAATTAATCTGGTATAATCAATCAATTTAAAACCAATAAAAAGTAGGGTAAAATTGCAAAGACTAATTACTGTAAATTAATGCTTAAGGTTCACTAAGTCTAGAATTGGTGAAATTAACAAATATTTAAAATGAACGAATGAAAATAGAAAACCCCAAAAAATACATTACGATTGGTTGACCGTTCACCCTGAGTGGTCGACCATAAGCGCTAGACCAATAGGGTGTAGCGGTCGACCGGTTGATGACCAAAACGCGTAATCTAAACCTTGGCATAAGGCCCAGGTTAAAGTATAAATTATTATTTGTATGATTAAATATATTGTATCTATGTGTATGGATGTTAGAGATAGTATGGAAGCCAGTTCTCTATGAGATGAGGCTAGGACATTGCGGGGTTGGGTAAATGTACTTTATCCAATGGGGGTCATTTATTCGACTGGGAGCGATTCTTTCACAAATGGCACTCACATGAGGTTCTATGGTGGACGTTAAACACTGATTGATGCCTAATGAAGCATGTAGTCCTAGTACACAATGGGACTCCTTGGTATTCATGATTCTATGCGGCATGATACTGTGTTGTTAATGGATCCCGACGCATGCAATAAGAGGTGTATACTATGGTCAAAAGGAGGACATGGTGCAGACGATGAGACACACCTGTGAGTTGGCATTGTAGGCTCCCCCTCAATGCGTAGTTGAGTTATGTGTATTCGTAGTTAAGAGAAATTTATTCCCATGTTGCTCTAGTAGTGGTGTTCCATATCGAGTAGCTCTAGTAACATGTTTATGTGTTTAGTAGCTCTAGTGGCGGTGTTCACATATTAAGTAGCTCTATGGGCGATGGTCGGTCGTTAGTTATTGAGGTTCGATCTATAGTTCGACCCTTATAGTAGCCTGCAGAAGTTGTAGTGTAGGTCTGTGTTGTATAAAAACCCTTAAGTAATGGAACCTAGGAATTCACGTATACTTGTAGGACACCCTAGAGTAGAACTAAAGTCAACTACACATGATCACAATATATTAAACCTGTACTCATTCACCAGACTTTTGTCCGACCTACCATTTTCCTTTCTTTTCCCCACCACAGGAGGACAGGGCAGTAGGTGATTTGGCCCAATTCAGTACTGTTAGTCCATAGGATAGTGGTTTTGATGACAACAACTATAGAATTGTTATAAAATATATATGTGCAGGAAATCTATATGCAGGTATCAACAAAAGAAGACTGTACAGTAAAGAAAACAAAATTGATGAAGACAAAGATCAAGAGTTCAAGATTGAAGATATTCAAGAGTTCAAGACAAATAATATAATTAGGTTAGATATTTGTTAAAACTCCTTGAAAGCACTATCATTCTTTTTTATCCAATTTACTCGTGGAATGGAATCCACTTCGTTCTTGTTAAAGGGATGGAACCCTAGTGAGATGGAACTCACGAAATATCTAGTGGAACGGATAGTAGCCCTATTTTGTTATTCACTAATTTTGATTCAAATTGATTTTCAAAATTATCTCTTGTTTTATAAAATGATTTTCAAATATTCCTTTTCAAAAGAAAAACCTTCGTTCACATTTCCAAAAATGTTTTAGCCTCAAAATCATATTTATCATTTTGCTATATTTTGATTTCAAAATTGTCCTAGATATTTTAGCCTCAAAATCTATTTTAATATTATATTTACTTTAGTTTATTTACTTTGATTTTAAATATATTTTAGTATATATACATATATACATTCATAAGTATTTCTACTTCTAAATACCTTCTACAAATACATAGAGTCCATTTGAATAAAGTTGCATATGTTTTAAATCATCATTTTCAAAGTAAAGCAAATCATCACTTTTTACTAGACCATGTCGACATCCTATTTACCTGTCATGTCGACATGCTTCCCGTTACAGCAAAGGTTGTTTTCAAAAGAAGTGTCTATTCGTTTAAACCTCTTCGAATGGACACATCTATTCATTCTCTATAAATAGAGACTATTATGGACGTTTTCCAGTAACTACTTTCTTTATTTTCTCTCCTCTTTACTCTCTTATCTTATTTTCTAATCATCCTATCCATATTTTGCCGAAATCTTAAGTGAATCAAACCAGAATATCTCTAGTTTGATTCTCTGCCACTCTCTCCAAAGAATCTCAGTGCTTATCAGAGTTATAGATACATTTGTACTCAAAGAAACTTGTGTAGGGTTATAAAGGTGTGATCGTGTCCTTGGAAATCGATCGGGTGAACTTGTGTCCTGTGAATCAAGTGGTTCTACCCAGAGACTGAGAATCTGGAGGGTGTACCTCGTTGCCTTGGAATCGAGGGATTGTAATCTAGATTATTGTTGAATAGAAAGCCGTACGGGATGTGCGGGACTGGATGTAGGGTAACACCGAACCAGTATAAAATTCCTGGTGTGTTCTTTCCTTTACTTGCTTTTTATTTACATTTGCATTTGTTTGTGATTCTGTGATTTGATCTGTGATTGTGTATTTGCATTAAGTTAGTTAATTCAATTTAAATCAAAGAAGTTTTAAAGAAATTCTTAAAACACTATTCACCCCCCCTCTAGTGTTAAATAGCCTTAAGATCATCTTCCGCGTCCCTTTCATTTGGTATCAGAGCAAGTTTTTCAAAGTATTCATAACCTGATTTTTGAAAAGTAACAATGGCTACCAACACTGGTATTTCTAGTTCATTTGTAGAGGGTCAGTCCACTGCCAGACCACCACTTTTCAATGGCAGTAACTATGCATATTGGGCATGTAGAATGAAGATATATTTACAATCCATTAGTTTAGAAACATGGAATATGACACAAACTGAATACACTGAGCCCACAACTGATTTTGCTCAATGGATGACCGTTCAAAAAGAAGTGGCTCAAAACAATTCAAAAGCCATGAATATTTTATTTTGTTCACTAGATAGAAATGAATTTAATAGGGTATCTGTTTGTAAAACTGCATATGAAATCTGGAAAACTCTGCAAGTTACTCATGAAGGAACAAGCAAAGTTAAACAGACCAAAATTTCTATTCTTACTAATCAATTTCAATTATTTAAGATGTTGCCTAGTGAATCTATTCCAGATATGTATAGTCGTTTTCAGGATATTGTTCATTCACTAGTATCTCTGGGAAAAGCAATCTCCGAAGAAGATCAAGTCAGGAAAATTCTGAATTCACTCACTCCAGAATGGGATTTGAAGACACTGGCGATTGAAGAAGCAAATAACATCAGTACCTTGAAGATTGATGAATTAATTGGAAATCTGATGTCATATGAAGTTCAAATTCAGGGAAGAAGGGAGAATAAGTCATCAGAAAAAAAGTCCATTGCCTTCAATGCACTAACTGGTGAATCAGACTCTAGTGATGATGATGAAGAAATAGCCTTCATGACAAGAAACTTTCGAAAATTCTTGAAGTATAGAAAAATGAATAATCATAAGAGAAAAAGTTTTGGAAATAACACTAAATCACTCAACAACATCAAATGCTTCAATTGCAATGAGTTTGGTCGTTATCAAAGAGACTGTCCACATCTAGAAAAGCAAACTCCTCAATCAAACAAAGAATATTCAAAGAAAAGAAAGAAAGCATTTGCAGCAACACTGGATGATTCAGATACGTCCTCAAGTGATGATGAACAGAAAACAGAATTGGCAAATATGTGTTTTATGACAACTCAGAATTCAGATAATCAGGATGATATGGAACTCAAACAAGGTACACGTTTACTATTTTAATTGGTGGAAAATTGGTTGCTTAGAATAGTTTATTAGTTAAGTATATAATTGATTTTATTAACTTAAAATTTTTTAAATATCTTTTAAAAAATTTATAAAATATTATTTTTATATATTTTCTGTATAATATATTTTCAAAATATATTCAAACAATAATCATAATATATATAAGTATATATATATATATATATAAATCTTGTACATGCTTGAAATCATTTTTGCAAAATCTGATGTGCATGTCGACATGGCACTTATTGGAAATGTCGACATACCTGTAGCAAATCAGATTTCTAAATTTGAATTCAAAATTCAAATTTCCCTCCACCTTTTCACTAACTCCTATGTTCTGAATAGTTATGACTCTTTGACCAGAGAATCCACCTATTCAACCTCTTTATATCTATCTTCTATCAACACTTATCTCCATCTTCAATTCAAATTCAAAACAACTTTTATCTTCAAACACTCTTATCTCTTCAAAAATGGCATCCACTAGCAATGTAGCCGGAATGAGGCTGTCAAGAGCCACCAAAGATCATCTCTACAATAATAGAGATGCCATACTTGCATACATTAATTATGCAACTTATGGAAAAGTTCATTCGGGTAATTTTGCTATTTTTAATGACTTCGCTTCTTATGAAATTGATGCTCTCTTTCAAAACAATGGTATTCTAAGCTTGGTTGACAATAACCAAAATGATTTTGTTTGCTATCCAAACCTTGTCAAAATGTTTTATGCAAATTTAAATCGTGGTTTTTATAATGGAAGGGATGATGAAGTGTGGAGTAGTGTCAAGGGGACACAAATTGTTTTGGATACCGATGTTTTAGGAACCATACTTGAGTGTAAAAGTACCGGTTCCAATCTTTCTTCTTTTGAAATCGAGGAAACCGATCGTGAAACTTTTCACAATATTTTTGAGGAAGAAATGGATTTCAAAAACAAATTTTTTCGACCAAAAGCTCGTATTGTTAATCTTCTCCTTCAACGCACTATTACTCCGAGATCGGGAAATTACAATAACCCGACTCAAAAAGTGTGTAAGGCTCTTTTTGCAATTTTTGGAAATTATGATATTAATTGGGCACAAGTTATCTTGGATGAATTTCGACACAAAAACTTGGATTCGGGAGAGAATGCATTATATCATGGAATATACCTCACTAGAATTTTTAATTACTTTGGAGTGGATATGAGAGGTGAAGAATTCTTTCCACGAAAGGTTTTTAATCATTCCAATATTTCACTTATGAAAATTCCGCACGTGTTTCAACCATACGAAACACTAACGGAAAAAGAAGCACGATTGGGGTATGAGGAAATGCAAGAAGATGAGGAGGAAGAAGAAGAAGAGGAAGAGGAGGAAGAAGAAGGTGAGGAAGAAGAAGAGGAAGAAAGTGAAGAAACTTCCTTAGAGAGTATTGATTTTCCCACACGACCATCAAACAAGACTCTCCTTCACAATCAACGAGTGATTGTGAAAAATCAAAAAGCTCTCAAACACTCCGTAAACAAAAAATTGGACAAAATGTCCAATATTATGAACAAGTTCTTCTCCAAAGTCAGCAAGAAGCTCAATATCTCATCATCTTCTCATCATCTTCATCCTCATCTACTAGTTTCTAGAGTTTACTTTTTATATATCAATGAAATTTGGTGTATTGAAAGTTGTATCTTTATGTTTTCTTTATGAAATTCATGTACTTCTCTGTTCTAGTATGAAATAAAGCTTATTCTCTGTTTATCTTACTGTTACTCTTATTTATATCAAGTAATATATATAAATCATATGTATATACACTGAAAATTCAAAAATAAGATGTGCAAAATCTGCTATGTATGTCGACATACTGTATAGAGGTCATGTCGACATATACTGGTAATATTCTGAATGGACATTTCAATTTGAAATTCAAAATAACTCCTTATGTCTATTCATTTCAAACGACTTTCCTGTCTATTTAAGTCCTATTTTCTTCCAGAAAACTTCTCATAACTTCTCTCTACTCTTATCTACTTATTTCCTTCTTACTTATCATCAAAATGGCTTCATCCTCTTCAAATCTAAGTGATAATCTTGAAGAGACTCTCAAATCCTTCAAAGATATTCTTACTTTTATTCTACGAAATCAGAGGCACTTAGAACTGAGTCAAATGCAGATGATAAAGGAACAAGAAAGGCATTTCGATGCACTACGATGGATGATCTCCGCTCTCAACAAAGAGGATCTCCAAGTAAATCCACCGAAGACATTGCTCCAGGACGATGAAGATTGGGAAGTAATCAAAGCGGATCCCATCTTTGGAAAAGAGGGATGGGTTGAAGTTCCACGTAACATTTAACTTGTTTGATTTGGTTTAAAATTGATTTGATTTGAAATACTTGATTTGGTTTGGTTTTAAACATGGTTGATTTATGATAACTTACTATATTGATTATGTAATAAGACATAAATAGGTGTGCTTATGTTTGATTGATTTGTCTACTTATTGTATGCATTTTCTTTTCATTTAACAGTTATGTATATAGTGATATGAATAAAATAATTTGTGGTTACACTTATTATTCTCATTCTTATATTACTCATATATATCATTCTGAGTATACAATATTTAGCATTGTTATATCTAGTTTCAGTATTATTAATGATAACACTATCATTAATATCATAGATTTAGGGGGAGTTAGTGTCATTTTTTTGTTGATGACAAAGGGGGAGAAGTATAAAATAGGTTAGTTAGGCATAGATTAAGGGGGAGTTATTAGATTTAGGGGGAGTTATAAGGAGAATATAAATATTTTATAAACAAAGGTTGTCATCATCAAAAAGGGGGAGAATGTTAGTCCATAGGATAGTGGTTTTGATGACAACAACTATAGAAGTGTTATAAAATATATATGTGCAGGAAATCTATATGCAGGTATCAACAAAAGAAGACTGTACAGTAAAGAAAACAAAATTGATGAAGACAAAGATCAAGAGTTCAAGATTGAAGACTCATGAGATTCAAGATATTCAAGAGTTCAAGACAAATAATATAGTTAGGTTAGATATTTGTTAAAACTCCTTGAAAGCACTATCATTCTTTTTTATCCAATTTACTCGTGGAATGGAATCCACTTCGTTCTTGTTAAAGGGATGGAACCCTAGTGAGATGGAACTCACGAAATATCTAGTGGAACGGATAGTAGCCCTATTTTGTTATTCACTAATTTTGATTCAAAATGATTTTCAAAATTATCTCTTGTTTTATAAAATGATTTTCAAATATTCCTTTTCAAAAGAAAAACCTTCGTTCACATTTCCAAAAATGTTTTAGCCTCAAAATCATATTTATCATTTTGCTATATTTTGATTTCAAAATTGTCCTAGATATTTTAGCCTCAAAATCTATTTTAATATTATATTTACTTTAGTTTATTTACTTTGATTTTAAATATATTTTAGTATATATACATATATACATTCATAAGTATTTCTACTTCTAAATACCTTCTACAAATACATAGAGTCCATTTGAATAAAGTTGCATATGTTTTAAATCATCATTTTCAAAGTAAAGCAAATCATCACTTTTTACTAGACCATGTCGACATCCTATTTACCTGTCATGTCGACATGCTTCCCGTTACAGCAAAGGTTGTTTTCAAAAGAAGTGTCTATTCGTTTAAACCTCTTCGAATGGACACATCCATTCATTCTCTATAAATAGAGACTATTATGGACGTTTTCCAGTAACTACTTTCTTTATTTTCTCTCCTCTTTACTCTCTTATCTTATTTTCTAATCATCCTATCCATATTTTGCCGAAATCTTAAGTGAATCAAACCAAAATATCTCTAGTTTGATTCTCTGCCACTCTCTCCAAAGAATCTCAGTGCTTATCAGAGTTATAGATACATTTGTACTCAAAGAAACTTGTGTGGGGTTATAAAGGTGTGATCGTGTCCTTGGAAATCGATCGGGTGAACTTGTGTCCTGTGAATCAAGTGGTTCTACCCAGAGACTGAGAATCTGGAGGGTGTACCTCGTTGCCTTGGAATCGAGGGATTGTAATCTAGATTATTGTTGAATAGAAAGCCGTACGGGTTGTGCGGGACTGGATGTAGGGTAACACCGAACCAGTATAAAATTCCTGGTGTGTTCTTTCCTTTACTTGCTTTTTATTTACATTTGCATTTGTTTGTGATTCTGTGATTTGATCTGCGATTGTGTATTTGCATTAAGTTAGTTAATTCAATTTAAATCAAAGAAGTTTTAAAGAAATTCTTAAAACACTATTCACCCCCCCCTCTAGTGTTAAATAGCCTTAAGATCATCTTCCGCGTCTCTTTCAAGTACGTGGAGACGCGAGCTCAACATAAGAGTTTCTTATCATTTATTCACTCTCCATGTAACCGTCTATCTATTAGTACTTAGTATTTTCTGTTATTAGACCATGTGTAGTATTTTTGTGTACTCTATATTTGACTGCATACTATTTTTTTGAGACTGTGTTTTGGGATATTTTCTAAGATGGATATTTTCTATATTTATATTTTGTTCCTTTTGTTGTGGGTTCTGAAAGTGTAATATATCTTAGATCATATCTGTTCAGTATTAGTATTTGTAATGTTATAAAAACATGTTAGCTCATATTTCTTGGCACCAACACAAGTCCGAAAGTCATACTAGACTTTGAATCGATGTGTTGAGGGGTGTAGGTTCTCACATTTGGTATCATAGTACAGATTAAAAAATCCTTAGGGATTAGGATCGTATAAGAGAACGTGCTTGAAAAGTTTCTGAAAAAATGGTTTTCAAAAGGTTTTCCAAATGTTTCTAAAAGGTTTTCAAAATGGATTCTAAAAAAGTATATATAATATAGAAGAAAGTTTTCGAAAAGCTTTCCAAAAAATTTATATATCCTAATCTCTCTCTTATTTGTGTCTATGCTATCTCTTATTCGTGCCTATACTATTTGTGGAAAGTTGCTAATAAAAATTCTTAAAAATCACAGATAGAAGATGAGCGTTCCCGTAGGTTCAAGCTCAGGTGAAGCAGTTGAGGTTCCGGGCATTAACATTTTGATATGCTTCCATAAGTATCTTTAGGCTAAGGGATAAGCCAAGCTTAATCACATTAGAGGACCTACGAAGAGAGTGACAGGTGCAGTTCCTACCCACCCACTTGCTGCCACATATTTTTCTAAGTTATGTAAGGATTTCGTAGTCTTGGAGGAAAGTCGTATGTGGGGATTAAGTCATATGTGGATTTGAGGATATGAATCCGTACTTGCAAGAGGATTTTTGGTTTAATGGGTTTGACTGATAAGGTGAGGAGATAGTTAGCTACTTGGGAGTTACATGGAGAGGCTCTCAGGTTGTGGGAGTTAGTTGAGGCAGAGGCTGAGGGAGGAGAGATCACCCGAAGTGAGTTTTAGAGGCGCTTTGTGATGAAGTTTCTTTTGAGAGCTGAGAAAGGAGTACAATTAGAGAAGTTTATCCATATAAAGCAAGAAGACATAACAAAAA
Organism: Allium fistulosum; assembly: GCA_030737815.1. Lineage (NCBI taxonomy): Eukaryota > Viridiplantae > Streptophyta > Magnoliopsida > Asparagales > Amaryllidaceae > Allium > Allium fistulosum. The sequence continues at coordinate 1,536,653,867 of CM060902.1, forward strand.
AAGAGTATGTCAATCAATTCAATGAACTAGATAAATTTGGGATGGAGTTGATTAATATCCCATATAAGACGAATTTAAAGTTTGCTAAAGAGTTGAACCAACCTCTTCAAGGTTTAGCTCTGTGTCATATTCCCATGAGTGCTACATATGAGGCTCTAGTGGAGATTTTATTGCTGAATACCATCTCTAAGGAGGAACCCAAGAAGGCTGGGGGAAAGCGCGGCAGCAGAATCAGTGCAAGGAAGGATTTGGACCCAAGAGCTTAAGAAAAAGGATATACATTGTATGAAGTGTGGTAAGAAGGGACATTTCGCGAAGGAGTGCAGATCAGAGGGTTTGAAGGTCAAGTGCTATAATTGCAATCAGTTTGGGCGCATGAATCGGGAATGTCCAACACCTTAGAAGACCTTTACCCAGGTGGTCCCAGCTTATACGCTGGATGTAGTACCTAGCTTGAGTACGCCACCTGTTACAGAAAGGGGAAGAAGGTCATGATCGAAGGTGTTTTGACTTTATCTGGTTTATCCATTTGTAGTTTATTTGACATGGGGGCATCACACTCTTTTATATCTAGTAGACTTATGAATGAGTTGCACTTATACACTAGCATGGTTAGGGACCCTGTAGTTGTGTCGAACCCTTAGAAGGATTAGCCTATTTGTCTATGATATGTAAGGATTTGAAATTATTCATTTTGGTGGTCGTGTTCAATTGCAATGCTTTTGTCTTAGGATTTTCTAGGTTTTGGTTGATATTGGGCATGGATTGGATGATGATCTATGGGGCTATATTAGACTATGATAAGAAGGTGGTTAGACTAAGTGTGTGTAGTGGATGTAGCTTGGAGGTTTATTGCGATCCACGAGGATCAGTTATGTTAAGCTACTTATATTCTTTAGACTTATCACATGTTGAGCTAGATTCAGCGCTTGTAGTTAGAGATTACCCAGATGTCTTTTTCGAGGTTATCGGTCTCCCACCCTAACGAGAGACCAGTTCAGAATTTATCTTATAGAGAATGCCAAACATGCTGCCTTACCCTTGAGGCATATGGCTCCAAAGGTGCAATAACCAGCCTTTTCGACCCTTAAAAGTCGACACTAATACATCTGTGGTATTCATGTATGATGTGCACGTAAATGTGCATATTTTTACTTTCATATTTAATCTAATTTAATTAAAGAAATGAGTGTATAGGGTGTTTTAACATGTTTAAACCAAAATTCAAATTATTTTCAAATCATCATTTATTCATTTTCATATAGGGGTAAAATGGTCATTTTTGTGCATATATTAATTTGAGAAAATTTACTTGGAAATTTCTATATTATTTTGTAGGAATTTGGCTTCAAATGGAAGATGTTTTCATGGAAAATATGCATGCACAAGAGAATACAAGCAAATGAAGATGAAAATAATTTATTTCATGAAACATGGAGGACCTCACCTACCCACTTACTATGATGTACAATTAGGAGCTAATGCACATGCTAATGGAGCTTGAAGTTACATGCATATTTAAGTGGAGGACTAATTCATGCTAATGATAACTTTGTAGCCACACTTCCTCAAGGGTAGTTTGGGTAGTTCCCAAAGATAGAATTAAGGTTTCAAAACATGTATAAATACCCTATATGTTCATGTAACCTCTCCTCTCTATTCTCCTAGCCTCTTAGCCTCCGTTTAGTTAGTATAGTTTGAGGCTCAAAAATATAAACTCTCTTTTCTTTTTCATGGCTACTTAGCCATTTTCTTTTCATGTAACTTTCATTTTTATGCAATTTTAATACATGCTCTTTTCTTTTCTTGTTTATTTCCTTTCATGTTAGTAGTGTAGATCTTTTTATTTATGTTAGTAGCTTAGATTTTATTTTATGCAATTAGATTAGTTCTCACTTTATTTTCATTAGTTTGCATTTTCCTCTTATTTTTGTTTCATGTTGCATTCTACATTTTTTGATATGATAACAAATATGAGAGGCTAAATTCTTCAATTTAGGGGTAATGAAGCTCTCTAATTATGTAGATTCAATATAACTTGCTCATTTTTGATCTCTTTTTCTGCTTAGTAGAAATGTTTGAATGGGTTTAACTTTGTTGTTTTAGCTTTGAATTTAATAGCCTATGTTGTTGACACCAAATAGGCTATGCTTAAACAAACACAATACACAAATTACCTCTTCATCTACATATGATTATGGTAATGAAGTGAATGTTGAAATCAAAATTTGATAGTCTATATTTCTAATCAATAGTTAATAGGCCATGCTTAAAATAGATTTTATTTTCAACTTCATTGTCATTTTTCATGAAAGTTAAGAAGTGTTTTAATGGGTGTGTTATAGTTTGATGGTTTATATTGGGCTAATTAATATCAAAAATATATCATACTTATGATAAACACATCAATTAAATTCACTAATGTCCTAAAAAGAGATATCATAATTTCATGTTGAGTTGATTTATATGATCAAAAGAGTGGATTTATCTCTAAATTGCCTTCTACTCTCATATTTTTATCCATTTTCTTTTGCTAGTGTATTTACATTTTTAGGTTAAACAACTTCAATCCCTTGGTTAATTTGATTGAGTAGAATTTTAAATCAACACAATTCCCCATGGATCGATCCATACTCGCCACGTACTAACATTGTACGCCATGCGCTTGCGGTTATTTTTAATTAAATTTCGATCGGCTATTTTCTAATCCAATGGAGATTTAGCCGGTTCGAACAAGTTTTTGACGTCGTTGCCGGGAAATTGATTTTATTTTATTTTCTATTCTTCGAATTATCTTCATTTGATTTTTATTTGTGTGTTTGTTTTGTGTGCTAGTTTGCATTAAAAAAATATATTTTGTTGTGCGATTTTTTGTGTGCATTTTGTGCTCATTTTGTTGTGTGCTTGTTTTCTAGTTTATTTTCATTTGTCATTTGCATCTCTTCATTTAAAAAAAATAGATACACAATTTCATTCCAAAAAAAATTATTCATTGGATTTTCATTTTTCTTTTTACATCTCACTTTACATTGCTACTCAAAACCATGCATTATTACATTAAGTTCTCATTCGCACCCCTCTGCAACAATCCAACACTTCTATGCACAGTGTTGCACACTCAATAACCTTCAGTCATACCCAAAAAACCCTGCCTGACAACAATCACCATAACCAATTAAAACACCCTGCCAGATAACAATCACCATAACCAATTTACATCCCCTACCAGTCATCACTTACACAACTTTCACTTCGGCAGTTTCAACTCTGTCACACCTCTGCTCAACTTAACAAGCTTCACAACACTGCTCAACCACTACCGCACTCTTCTGTCATCAACCACCAATACCACATTGCCTTCCTGCTCCTGTCACACGCCAGAAAAAACACCCAAATCCTCCACTTACAACTGCAGTTCACCAACCGTGCCAGACAAATTCATTAAACCATTCATTAAACCTTCCTCTTCACTACCATTTCGACCAACATTCAACTCTTCAACGGCAACTTCATTTGCTGCCATGATCATCCCAGTGCAACTGCAAAACATACACTACTAACCACATACGATCAAACTGTCACCATCATCTTACGACACCTTCACCAACGAACAACATCAATATCGCACCCTCTACTATATAATTTCATCGAACCACCAACCTCCAACATCAAATTTTCGCCTAATTCAACTCACTGCCTTACTGACCTCCAACCACTGCAGTTGCCACCACCATAACTTCTGACAGCAACTACCCAATAACCACTGCACAGTGACTTCACCATTCCACCAGTGACAACTTCAACCTTAACCTCTAATTTGTGTTGTACACTTCAATCGCCAGAACTTCACCATTCCACCAGTGCACAATGCCTTCGCCATAACTTCTGTTGTACACTTCAATCGCTAGTGACAACTTCAACCTCACTGACCAAACACTTCAGCAACTCCATCTGAACCACCACCCCTTTCCCTGACCATTACCACAGACCACCCACCACATCGCTGACTTGCCTCCAACATCATCCAAAACTGCTGCATTTCACCTGAACATTGCATCTCCTCGGTCCAAAATCGCAACACCATTGACAACCAGAAAAAAACTCACATTTGCAATCGCCTAGAACACAACCGCACTTCCTCCAACCTGAATCTCACTTCTCCTCCACCATTAACATCCCAATCGTGATCTTCATCAACTCACAAACCTATGAAAATCCCCAAATTCACTCGCGAAAATCCCAAATCCACTCACGAAAATCCCCAAATCCATGCTCGAGCACCCTTGACTAGCGACCTAATTTAATCATATCGAATTTAACGATCACGAGTTCATTCAACATCCACAAACCTTGATTTTGATTGCGAGCTGTTATTTCTGGCATTGGAGTACTCTCGGTGTATAAAATGATATGTTGAACTGAAGTGTTAAGTCTATTTAAAATAGTTTGGGCCGGGCTTAGTTTATTTTTTGAATCTAGCTTTGATATTTCAATTGTGAAATTGTTGTGTGTGTTTTAATTCATTTTTGTTTTAAATTGTTTTAAGTTCCATTCTTAAATAAAAATTTGTTTTATAACAAGTAGTTTGTTTTAATCTTCCTTCTAACCTAGTTTTTCTTTTAGTTTCATTTGTTTTTAACAAAAAAAAAGAAAAAAAACAAGTATCATTTTTCACTAGTTTTAGTTTTCATTTGTTTGGTTTTTCTTTACTTGCTTTGTTTTCTTCTTTGATAAACATATATAAAAAAAATTGTGTATATTTTGTTATTGTTTTTCAGGTTGTCAAAGAAGATAAAGGAAGGAGCTGCTTGCTAAAAATAGTTGCCTTGCTTGCTTTTAAAAGAATTTGTATATATTTGCTGCTTTAAATAATTGCTAATAATTCTGCACGCTTAGGTATCGTGCCCCTATCTCGTGTTTTTCTTTTTGATTTGCATTGTTGATTGCTTGCTCTCTAGAAAAATTTCAAAAACAAAAACAAAAACAAAAATCCATTCGTAGTTGCATTGTTAATAGACGTTTAATTTATGCTTTGCATTTCATCTTAGAATTTTGATTAATAATAACGGTTAGACATCAATAACACTTAATTGTATATTAACAAGTTATCTTCTTTGAATAAGTTAATTTCTTGGTGTCTAGGCTACGGTAGAGTAATAATGAGTTATAAATATTATGGTGATTTGTAAAAAGTATACTGATTGTTTCTCTGAAGGTACTTAAACCTTCGGCTGCATTGCTACGGTAATTCATAGCGTACCGATAAATCCTGTCTGTTACCTGGCTGAGAACTATCTTGTTGGATTAAGATAAAGTGTGATTATACAATTTTGGGTTAGGAGCTACTTAGGTTAGAAAATTTGTAATTAAATCCTTGCATTCATTTAGTTGCATTAGTTCATGCATATTTAAAAAAAAATTCAAAATCCAAAACTAAAAAAAATTGTAAATATTTCTTAACTTGGTTGTTAAATCCTTTGAATTTTTTCAATTGAAATCAAAAATCCAAAAAAAAAATTAAGTTAGTTTTTAAAAAAAATCCAAAAAAAATTATAAAAACCTTTTCAAAAAAAAATAAAAAAATCCAAAAATCAAATTTCCCTTTGAAAAATAAATTCCTTTTGGTTAATATTTTCCCTTTTTTATAAAAAATAAATCATTCTTGAAAATGCTTGAGTTTCCCTACTCACGTGAATTTTACAATAGTTGTGAAAATCAATATAATCCATATAATTTTACACCAAATTCTCATGGATATTTTAATAACAACTATTGTGTAAACAATTTGAATTTTGAACAACAAAATTTTCAAAATGATGAACAACCCTCAACTCTTGAAAATAGCATTGAAATGAATTCATCTTTATTTGAACTCTCTACACAACAAAATCAAAAGATAAATGATTTGTGTAATTCATATTTGTGTAATGATTCAAGTCAAAGATTTCAAAATAATCAAAATTTGAATTCACTTCAAAATTTAAATGATTTCGATTATAACTCATGCCAATTCAATTTCGAACTCCAAAATGAATTTCAAAATCAAAACGAAAATGTGAACCACTTTTCATATAATTTTGGCAATGAGAATAATCTCGACTATGATGCGATTGATAATATTTGTTCTCGACAAGTTCAAATCGAAATTCTCAAGTTAATAATTATAAATTTGATTTTGTTGAGCAAATGGACGAAATTTACAATGATTACACAGATTTGTTATTTGAAACATACATGACAACATGAGAAGCAAAATCAAATCCCAATGTGTGACGAGTCAAGTGATAATCCACCTTTTACCCAAATTAACGATTTTCAAATAACAACTTTTGAAATTGAAAATGACCATCTTAATGAAGTTGTTGAAAATACGATAATTGAGTTGGATTTTAATTCTTTTGAGGGTGTGAAACTCGATTTAAAATTCGATCTTTTTTTTCGATTTCAAAAATTTGAATACAACAACTTTGGATTTTGAAATTGATATATGCGATGAAGTGTTGATAATCCAACAAAGTAAGATGAATTTAATGAACATGAATTTTTTGGACTTTTTAAAGACAAATTGTCAAATTCTGAGGGGGAAGAGTTAAATCACCATTTCGATTTTGAAATCAATAAGTTTGAAGAATTTGTCATTGATGAGCTTGAATTTCAATTTGGTGAAAATAAACTTGAACTACAATCAATCGTTATATCTACCCCAAAAATCATCGAAAATAAAACAACTCGTACGATTTTTAATAAAATGACATTCGTTTTTCAAATCGACATTCAACTTTGAAATCTTTTATGGTTTGGTTTTCTGTGCTTAAGTTGTGTCTCTCATAATTGACAAGACAAATGAATTGGTCTTTGGAAGACCGTTTCATTTACTCTTTAACAGCATACTTTCTGGTGTCTTGTAAATAATAACCATTTCATTTTCATGTAAATATAGGTCATTTTTATTTTATTTTTCTCCTTTCACTTGGGTTGACTGTGGGGACACAGTCAAAATCAAGTGTGGGAGGAGTCTCATCTTATTTTTGATTTTTCATGGTTTTTTTGCATTTTCTTTTCAAAACTCAATAATTAAAAAAAACAAAAGAAAATCCCAGAAACAAATTTTCTTTCTAGCATTTTGATTGACTTTTAAAGAAACACTATAGGAATAATATAGGATTTCGGATATTAATTTGAAATTATTGAAAATTTATTTGTCTCAACAAAAATAAAAATCAAGTTTGATTACAAGAAACTATGGTTTATTTAGTATATAGAAAGATTCATAGGTGATAATTATGAAGTATATCCTAATTGAAAATCTTTGTTTAGAAAAGTGGTGGATTTAAAAGAAAAGGATGTAACATTTTTATCTTCTAAGTTAAATGGTGCTAAGATGATTTTGCAAATCTCTCTCTTCAAGAAAAAATATATATAACAAAAAAAAAGAAAAAAAAAGAAATATTTGTATATATGTATATATTTTTTATTAACACCTAGAGTCATGTGTTCACACACAAGTGTGTTCACTCGCCATGCTCTGTACCCTTCTCATGTAAGCCCGAAAGGCAGTGCACGATCGGTATATCTAGCCTCAGTTTTCCCGAGTTAGGTGTATGTATATGTTTGTACCAAAATTGGGCACAACACTCTTCGGAAGTTTTCACTACACCACAAAGCTGTTTTAGCCACACCCCTATCCGCCTTATTTGATACGGCTCAAAGCCGTATCAAATTTGATACGGCTAATAACCGTATCAAAACGTTTAGATATGGTTTTTAGCCGTATCAAATTTGATACGGCTTTGAGCCGTATCAAATTCGTGCCTATTTTGGCTGGAAAATCATACACCCTGCAAAGCACGATCTCCCCCAACTTTCATTCCTTCCCTCGTTTTTTTCGTTCTCCCTCCGAAACATAAATATCGTTCTCCCAAGTCTCTTTTTCCCAAATTCGCGTCCGTTAACATCCAAAATCACGCAAACGCAATCCCTAATTTAGGGTTTTTCATCGGCACGATCTCTCCCAGCTTCTGCTTCTGCTACAGCTTCAGATTGTTGAGGTATTGAAAAACTAAATTATATTGTTGAGGTATTGATAATCGTTTGCTAATTATTTGTTTAATTATCTTTTGTACGTAGAATGTCAAATTGATCATACGTAACTTCCTTTTAATAGAAATAGAAGTAATAGTATAAATTTAGAAGAACATATTGCATGTCGTTGACAGTCAATGTTTATAGTAACCAAGGTAAAAAAAATAATGAATAGCAAGCACCAGTTGGATTCAATGGCTCAAATTAGCTAGGTTACTTTAAGTCCAATTTGATTTGACCCTTCTATTTAAAACCAAATTAGCTAGGTTACTTAGGTGCTTGCTTTTACCATCTCCATGACATGGAAGTCTATTGATGTACGTACATAATTCCTATCCTGAAGATTTATAATGTCATTCAGTAAAATTACCAATACAGTGCAATAGACACACACACATCCCCTTATTTAAAAATAGAAATAAAAATGGTAGAGATACAATGATCTATTCATCTAACATCATCGCTAGATCGATGCATTTTGATAGTATTTTGATATTAAAAAAATGGGGATTTGGTGGAACAAACGAAACCAACATGAATGTTTTCTTTAAATTAACATTATCTCGTAACTGCAAGCAAGCCATTTATGGTACTGTACGTACGACTTATATTGCCTCTTTTTAACTTGTACATTTGTTGGACTTGTTAGTTCAACCATTGTTCATTAGTTTGTTGTAGCTAATGTTAGCAAACTTATATTTACAACATTATTTGAATTCCTAAATTACTCAACTGATAGAGTAAAGAAACTAGAAATTTACATTGTCATTTGTTAGCTTTATGCTGCTGCCTAAGAGGCATAAACTTGGGGCTGAATGATGTGAACCATGTGTTATGTTTGTGTTTTGGGGAATAATCAAATTCAATTTGGGAGTTATGTTGTATATGGTTCTGGCATTATATATGGTTTTGATATTGTTGTATAAGTGGATAAAAGTATTGTTAATGGCGCAAGCCAAGTATCAGGAGAGGGGTAATGCGTAGACATTACTCCGGTGCTATAAAATAGCGCCGTTGTAATGGCAAATTTTTTGGAAACAGTTTGGTGTAGCAAAAAAAATTAATTTCTACATAAATTTTGTAAGTATAGCAAGAAACAGATATATATATAAATAATAGAATATAAATTACAATACACTTCATCATTTTGATAAGTTTGAGAATAAGTTTAAATTTTACTCTAATATTAAATCAAAAAGTGTTAAATGTTTATCTGGCTTAGTTACACTTCTACAATTAGCATAATTTTCTGGCTCAGAATATATTGCATGAGAAGATGTACCAACTGCAAATTATCTCAACATGTATAGCATCCATTTATAACAATTTGCACCAACGGGAGCCTGTCTACAATTCATCTATTATTGTTATTTCTGGCATAATCACCAGTCAGTCTATATACAATGCTATCTTACAATATAAACGTTAACCTCAAGTTCAATTAGAAGGTGACACTTTCTGAGTCAACCTTAACAATTCTACAAGAAATCCATAACTAATAAAAATACAAAGAAAAATCATGCTAATTACATTGATGCTTACTTTTCCTCTGTATTGTTAATCTTATTAAATATTGTTATGTATGTATATATATATATATTGTATAAGAAGTGTAGAGTCGCCAGGCAGTAGTAGGATGAAGGTGGTGGTTGAGGAGGGGAAGTGATTTTATATCAGATAGTGTGCACTTGTTTGATGAATGGTGTGCAAGGTAGAGCAGTAAGGGGTATGTGACAAAAGCAAATGTTGTAATGTGAAGTTCTAGTTGTAAGTGATGTTTTGGAGGAACAGTGCATAGCAGGTTTTTTTTGGGGTTTGAAATGGATGTTTAGAAGGATGAAGGTTTGAGTTGACAGTGATCGTTTGCCTTGTAGTTGCTCAGGCTAGAGGAGCTGCTGTGGGATTGGAGAAAGGCAGTTGTGGTTGAAATGGTGGTCAGTAATGTGGCATTGGAGAGTAGGGGAAGAACAGGAAGATGGTGATTGCCTTGTGATTGATTATTGACTGTGATGGAGTAATGGAAGTGGTGAAGCAGTAGACGGTGGTCTGTTGTTTTTGATGTGGTGGGCAAAGGAGGCCAGAAGGTGTTTGTGGGTGATTGTTGTGTGATGAAGTCAGTGTTGCTTGATGTAGAAGTTTTTGATGTATGAGATGATGTAAGTGTGATGGTTGTGGTGATAATTGCTGGTTGGTAATGTTCAGGAAGTAAACGGTGGAGTGGTGTAGTTATGGCAGGGGGAATGGGTGTCGCAGTAGTTTGGTTGGATGGTAGAGTAGTAATGCAGCTGCTTTGTAGAGTTTGTGATGGTATGGTCAGGTTTTGTGATAAGCAGAAGTTGGCTGATGTTTCTCTGGTGTTGTAGTTAAGCAAGAAGTGGTGAACAGAATTGTTGGCAATGAGTTTAGTAGGTGTTGACAGACAATAGTAAATGATCAGTGGTGATGGTCATGTTTAAACAACAGGGATGCAATTTGTAGAAATTAGAGGCAACAGTGGCGAGTCCCTGAAGTAAAGTATTTTATTTACATTTGAAAAAAGTTTACCCATACCCATGAGATTTGTCTTGATTTACATCTCTTTTGATTTGTATAAAAAATGGTCATTCGTGCCTTTTGATTTATTTTCTCTTTATCTTTATACTGAACTGTTGTTGACATCTTCAGATATCTCTTTATCGATTTGTCTTTTGTCTTCTTTTGCTACTAGATTTTTAGTCGACTCTTCATTGTGTCCTATTTGTATCATCTTTTTATATTTGTGAAACATTTCGTTATACTGGATTTTCTTGTGCTTGGGCTTAAGCTGGCTGGGATTGATAATTTAACAATGGACATGATTTATTGATGTAGCAGCTGCATTTAGATAACCCCAGTAAAATTCGTTTAGATCTGAAATTATATCTAAACACTTCTTAGAGAAATAATTTGCAAACCTCCTTCCTACTTCATTTTATTTACTAAGTTACCAAGTTTCCTAACAGTTATAAATTTTGAAAATGCTTCCAACGAGAAAAAATGTTGGTAATTTGTAACAATAATAACCGTTAACACTGAACTAATTAAAGGCAGTTTTGTTGGTAATTTGTAACCCACACAAATGATTTCAGTGACTGTCTCTGAAATACACACACAGCTTCTGGTAAAGGCACTTTTGTGATATAAGTTAGTAACTTGAACATGCATACAGTTTGATTTCGTATGCTTAAATAATATTGTACTCATTTACCATCACCACTGATCCATAGGAAATTTTTTAAATTTTAAAATTTTCTATTCAATCAAATTAGATCAAAGTTATGAGTTTGCAATTGACACTATTTATTTTATATATGAGATGAGATTAAACAATTGTTTATTCTTAAGTATTGTTTATTTTTTTTAAATGAAAAATGTAAAAAGAAGAAAAGACAATGTAAATGTATGAAATGGAAATGAGATGAATTTTTTTTTTGAAATGAAAATTGCAAATGCAAAATAAAAAGTAACAAATGCGAACATACACTCAAACAAATGCAAAGCAACAATTATTTAAGGCCAATAAAATCAAACTTGGGACTTTTAGAGTACGTCCTATATATACGCTCATATATATATATATTATATTTACGTCTAATGTTCTACTATATATGATATAGGAGGGCAATATGTCTTCCAGTATAGACAAAAAGTGGATAAATGAATCTGATCAAAGATCTACATACTATATAGACAGGGTGACGAAGTTTATTAGTTTTGTTGATGAAAATGGTGGTAAGAAAGGAGTGTATTTATGCCCTTGCACTCGGTGCGAAAATATGAAGACGATCAAATTAGATGACATTCATTTTCATTTGCTTAGATGGGGTTTTATCCAATCATATACCGTATGGTATTTTCATGGGGAAAAAAGGGTAGAGAAGGAAAAACAACAACCAGTTAGTCATGCCACAAGTACCGACGAGTCCGAACCTATTATGATGGAAGATCTAGTCAATGATGTAGATAGATTTCATCATTTTCAACCTGAAAATCCGTTGTCTGATCATGCTAATGTTGGAGAGCCGTCTACGGTTAATGGCAGTTGGCAGGCCAATGAAAGTAAGAAGTATAAATCACTTTTTGGTAGCGCAAAAGAGCCACTGTATCCTTCATGTTCAAAAGGTTTGACGAAGCTGTATGCCATTGTGAAACTGAATAGCTTGAAGACCCAATACGGCTTTTCAAATAATGGTGTGACTGCACTCCTCGAACTAATAAAGGAGTTACTCCCAGAAGGTAACACGCTGCCGACAAAGTACTCTGACGTGAAGAAGTTAATTAAGCAAGTTGGGATGAATTACAAAACTTATGATGCATGCATCAATGATTGCATATTATACTGGAAAGATGATGCGAATAGAGTTTCGTGTACAAATTGCAACGAACCAAGATATATGACATCATTCAACGAAGAAAGAAAATGCATCAAAGTACCTCGAAAGACATTAAGACATTTTCCTTTAATTTCTAGATTGAAGAGATTGTATAGTGTACCATGGATAGCAGATGCGATGACCTGGCATGGTCGTGCCAAGTCTGATCCAACCGTAATGCGTCATCCATGTGACACTTCTCAATGGAAAGCCGCAGATTATTTTGACCAAACGTTTGCTGTCGAGCCACGAAATGTCACACTTGGAATAGCAACAGATGGTTTCTGTCCACATGCTTCTCTATCTAACCCTTACAGTTGTTGGCCAGTAATTGTAGTACCATATAATCTTCCACCGTCTATGTGCATGAAACGAGAGTTTTCAATGTTAACACTGTTGATTTCTGGACCAAAACAACCAGGGAAGGATATTGATGTTTATTTACAGCCGTTGATAGACGAGTTAAAGCAGCTATGGGAAGGAGTCGTTACATATGATTCATTAAATAAATCCGAATTCATAATGAGAGCTAGGGTGTTGTGGGCAATCCATGATCACCCTGCTCTTGGGACTTTATCGGGATGTACAACTCACGGTTATTTTGCATGTCCGGTTTGTGGGGAAAACACTTGTTCTTATCATCTTCCTGAAAGTAAGAAAGTGTGTTACATGGGACATCGAATGTTTCTTCCTAAAGAACACAAGTTTCGATACGACAAGACAAATTTCAATAACGAACAAGAATTTCAACGTCCTAAACGGACATTGACCGGTTTTGAAGTTGAAAAGAAAGTAGCAAATATCAAAATGAAAGTTGGTAAACACAAAGAAGAAATTAGTCGAAAACGGAAAAAGTCAATTTATGAAGAAGTTGACAATGTTTCTGCATGGTACAGGAGGTCTATCTTTTTTGATTTACCATATTGGAAAGCAAATACGATTCGCCATAATATTGATGTTATGCATACGGAGAAAAATGTCACAGAGCATCTCATCAGCACCGTTATGGACCATAAAGATAAGTCAAAAGATGGCATCAATGCACGCAAGGATTTGAAAATCATGGGTATAAAACAAAAGTTGTGGGTGATGGAAGATCCTGAAACAAATAAAATAATCATACCAAAGGCAACTTTCACTTTGAGCAAAGAGGAAAAGATACGGTTTTGCACCGTTTTGAAAAACCTAAAAGTGCCCAACAAATTCTCTTCAAACTTCCACAACAATGTGAGCATCAATCCTCCCGAACTAAGAAATATGAAGTCACATGATTACCACGTCATAATGCAACATTTGCTTCTGGTATTGCTTCAACATTCTTATCCACAACATAAGGATCTGCGAAATGCTATTCATCGTATTAGTCTATTCTTTAACATTTTGTGCTCAAAGGTGATCAATAGGGAACACCTTATAAAAGCAAAGGCTAGTTTGGTAGAAGCAATGTGTGTTTTTGAAAAACATTTTCCACCTGCATTTTTTGATATCAGTATCCATCTTATGGTTCATTTAGCCGATGAAGCATTAATTTGTGGTCCTGTCAGATATAGATGGATGTATCCCTTTGAACGGTAAATAACTAATTTCAGTTATGTACATTAGTATTCGATAGAAATAGCTATTATGCACAATATATAATTGATCACATTCACAGGTTGATGAAAACATATAAAGGATATGTGCGCAACAAAAGATACATTGAAGGTTGTATTGCAGAAGGATATATTGTACAAGAAGCTAGCCTTTACTGCATGGAATATATGCCAAACGGAGGTGATGGCAATCATAAACATACCCGCGAAGCGTTTTTAGACGAGGACGATGAGTTTGCTGGTGAGATACCTTTAGATAATGGTAAAGATATAACGTTAACCCAAGTGCAGTTTGAACAAGTACGTAGATGGGTCCTTAATAAGTATGATGGATTGGATGAATGGAAGAAGTAAGTTCACACCTTTGTTTTGAATTTCCATTTTTTAATTCAATTTATGTATTCGGTTTGATATGTGTTTTCCGTAGGAGGTATAACTCCTATGCGAAAAGTACTAGATTTCAATCACGAGGCAGAGGTACAACTGTCGAAGTCGTTCAAAGTTTTACTCTATGGTTACGCAACGAGGTATTACAGCATCTTCAGTAGTTCACGTTATAAGTTGGCAATACACCTTCGTGACCATGTTTTGTTTTATTTATTGTATTTTATGTAGTTGTTGAAGTGCATCGATGTTGATCCAACTCTCTGGCGGCTAGTGCATGGGCCGAAGTTCACGGCGCTTAGTTATACTAAGTACCAAGTGAATGGTTTTTTATTTTCCACGAAAATGTACGAAAATCGTATGGTAACACAAGATAGCGGTGTATGCATGAAAGCAATTACAAAATTTAGAGCGAGTGGTAAAGATAAAAATTATAAGGAAGCAGAAACAACGTATTACGGAGTCATTCAGCAGATTCTTGAGTTGGATTACACTGACTTCAAACAAACAGTTTTTTATTGTGATTGGGTAAAGGTCGAGGATAAGATCAATGGTTGCAAAATAGATCCTGTTTCAAATTTGATCATGGTTAATTTAGGGAAAATGAAGAGCAAAGATAACGTGAATGATAAGCCATTTATTCTTGCATCAGAAGCGAGTCAAGTGTTCTACTCAAGAGATTTAAAAAGTAATGGTTGGTCTGTGGTTTTGCATACACCAAAACGGTTGACTACAAATGTGGATGACATTGAGTTTCCTACCGTCTATCAATCGGCTTTTGAAGATAATGAAAAATTAGAAGACCTTACCAAAACCATTTGTTAACTGATGAATTGTTAATGTGATTGGGTAAATGCTTCATTTCTCGTTTGAATTCCTATTCCTTGGGGTAGTAGGGGATTTATTTTTAAAACTAAACATGGAATCGAAATTACAAATGTAAACCATTTTCATTAGTTGATTGTAGTCAAATTTAAAATCCAAGTAGTTCTTCCGTTGTTATTGCTTTTTTACATTTGTTATTGCCATGACTTGATGGTTGATGAGAACGCTTTTATTGGCCAAACAACAAATTTTACATTGATGTTGATTTCATTTTTATTTCAGGACAGCTGAGGTGGTCAAAACTTATTGGGTATTCAGAAATTCCAGCATTTTACAGTTATGACACAAAATCCAGCATCATCACATTCATCATGTTCAGAAGAAAAAATAGTTGATCAAAACTTATTTGGTATTCCAGTCTCAGAAAATGCTGGAAAAATCGCCACTATGCTGGGTAAACTAGTAAAAGCTCATGTGCCGATATCATACATAAGTTGGAACAAAGTACCCGACGCATATAAGGATGATGTTTGGAACCAATTGGTGGTAAGTTTTTACTTTGATTCATTTATGACGATATTTAAAAAATATTTATGGTCAGTGACTCTATTTGCAATGTATATGCACTACCTGTTACAGTTGGTTTCTGAAACCTGTTTTAAGTCTGATAGAATTGATTAACTTGTTTATGTATTTTACTTTTTGCAGAAAATGTATGCGCTCGACCCGCTTTCAAAGGAAATATTTTTAAAAAGAATGTCCGAGGCGTTTAGGAGACACAAAAAAAACTTGAGAGCAAGTTTTTATGACACTTTCGACAATGACGAAGAACGAATGAAGAATTGTCCACCTACAATTGCTCAAGAAGATTGGAACGAGTTCATAAAAAATGAAGCAACGCCTGAAGCGAGCGGAAGAAGGGAGTTAGCCAAAAAAAATAGATCATTGCTCAGTTATGCTCACCATACAGGCCGTAAAAGTCACGCTAGAATAGAACACGAAATGGTAATTTATATTCATTTTTTTTTCCAAAATGATAAAAATCACAACTAACATATTTTATATATTACAGATCGTTGCAAATCCGTCTGCAAATATCAACCGTCGTCTTGTATGGGAGAAGACACACACGAAAAAAGATGGTAGCATATCAGATGCCAATTCTTCGTACTTCGTAAGTTATTTTTGCTCCTAAGGTTAAACATGAGCAATTTTCTTTCTTTTATGCACTATGTGTCCATATAAGTATTATGCAATCTCAGGATCAAATTGCAAAATTGAAGGAAAAGATTACTGATAGTGATGAAGAAAAATTGACAGTGGATGAAGATATCGTATCACAAGTGATGGGAAAGGATACAAGGGGTAGGAGCCGCGGTGTTGGGACCGTCATACCAAAGACTAATATTAAGGCTTCTGCTATTGCACATAAACGATTGAAACATGTTTGTGGAGACAATGCTGAGTTGAAAATGAGGATGGGAAGTTTGGAGGGTACGGTGGGAAATTTGGAGAGTACAGTAGGAAATTTGTCTGGGAAAATGGAGCTTCTGATCAACATGGTGGGAAACATAGAAAAAGGAGGATGCAACACACAACCCGATGCTTCTAAATTCGTTGTTTCTCAATCCCAGGATACGACCAATGTGGTGAACAATCAAAAATGTGAAATCCTCAACTCTGATCTAGACATAATAGCAATAGGTATTTATTAGTTGTTTTTTATTCTTACTTGTTTTCGATGCAGTTATTTTGTTGGATAGATGTAGACAATAAATTTTATTGCAATAGGTACTGTATGTCGAGATTCTACATCGTCCAAAATCCATGGGAAATCTGTACCATCCACACATGAAAAATTGGTTTTGAACAATATACTGCTACCAGATGAGAGAACAAACAAAATAAATCATCAATTTGCAGAGACCTTTGTTGATGTTGGAGTGGGTGGGTATGTGTGCCATCCGAAGATTATGATTCGATATCTTTAGCAGGTAATTCAGTATTTCATTTCGTGTAGATATCATTATATTGCATATCACAAGAATTATACAAGTACGATTCACTACATATTTAGCGTACACCCAACATTTGCCCACAGCGGATAGATTGGCAAATTGGGGGCATGAGTGTAAAGCCATAGTGTGTACTTCGCAATAACTACAAAGAAAATCATGACATTTATTACGGATTGTGAATATAGTACTTATCTATGGAGAAGGCTACTCCTTAATTTAGATCTACAGCATGACACTGCGGCAACGTATCTCGAATTTGAAGCAGAGTTTTCCATCCAAATTAATTATGATTGGATTCTTGTTAATGTGAATGTTGACACTACATATACATAAACTATCATTGTTAAGACCGCTTTCTTCTTTGTTTCTTGTCTCCTTCTGATGGATCATCTTGATCTTCTGGCTTTCGCGAACCTGGCGATTTCCCATTATATAATTAAATAATTCCCACAAAAGGTTTTTAATTATACATATGTAATGTATTTAAAACTCTTTCGTAACATTGTATACATTTGAAATGAAACCAAAATCTTAAAGTAGCTATAAGTCATTTCATACATCTTTCTAACGTCCTTCGCATTCCTGATTCTTTCAAATCAAATAAAGTAATTATAACGAACTATTTATAACAACAAACATCTAGCAATTTTTTTTATTTGGTCTTGTTGTGATCTACGTTGAATTCAAGCCAATCTGACCATGTCTTTAATGCAAGCTCATAACTGCGGAGTGTCTCAATCTCTTTGTAAATGCCATCATTATTATCAAATGAACCCCATCTGGAATACATAGCGTAATGATCTTAGGAGTCGAGACATAATCCTTGAAACAAAAAGCTTGAACATATCACAGTAGTAACAGATCATGGATTGTACTTACAAGACCTTCATTATGTCTCTCCTCCACCAAAGATAAGAATTGAAAACCAAAACATCAGCATCCATCCAATGCCTTGCATGTTTCTCAATTGACTGAACTCGAACAATCCTATCAGCTATCCTGTGGTGTATTGGATGATCTGAGTTTGATTCCACAAGCAGCGGAGACCAATAAAATTCTATTGATGCATTATATTGCTGTACACAATATTCACATTCAGTTGCTACGATGTTAGAATGTTATATATAGATAAAATTATAATACCTTGGCTTTAAATGATGTCAGTGATCCAATTGATTCCGAAGACTTATATGGAGCTGGTATCACTGAATCTAGAAGACAAACCATTGAGATCCATTGGTTTCTATTCAGAGAATCACCAACAAATGTAAGTCTTTTGTTCCTCAGTTTCTCTAACAGTCTTGTCGCATTAAATCTGTTCAATTTGAGTTTCATATTACCTCAATTAGCATTAAGCTTATATGCCCATTGGCCTTAGTTCACATTCTTACACGATACGCATGATCAGTTTATTATATGTTTCTAAGCAGCAAATATTTTCATACCTTGGTAAATCACAATCATGGGGCTGCCATCTCCAATTTTGAAAACTCAAATCCTTCCTTCCAAATTTTTCACATGCAGATTGATCAGACATAAACGTACACTTCTTCTCCGAATACAAAGGATATGTAGAATTATCAAAAACCCACTTGCCAGAAAATAAATCGCAGCCTTTTCCTTTCAATAGTTCAATTTCTTCTTCAGGCCATCTATTTGCATGTTGTGCAGTGAGGGTTATAGCATAGATGATAATGAAACCCATAAACATAGCAATGAAAGAGTTTAATGTGTTTCGTAGATTCCATTTTCTTGAATGAAGTTGACTCTTTCTGCCCATTTCAGATTCATGGCTTCATGGCGTGCTCCAAGAAAATGCTGGGAAATCAGTTCAACTCAATCAACATTGGCATGCCTAAATATATGAGGAGAAGCTTGAAAGAAGTGCAAAATTAAGTTGGGCACTTCACATGGCATTAACTATATTAGTTTCATTTGTGTTTGGACATGTAGTAATTTGTGTTTGCAACTTGTGTCACTTGTGTTTGGATCTTGAGTACTTCATTTAATTTTTGTTTGATAGTTGTGGAACAAGCTTTTTTTTTAACATTTTGATGCTGTTACGTTGTTTGGTTTGATGTTCGTTTGACTATGTTTGATGTTGCTTTGTTTCGACTATGTTATATAGATTTTCCTACCGTGCTGAATGGAATACTATATACTGAATTGAAGTATTAAATCTCTAAGATACGGTTCGTGGCCGTATCTAAATCTCTAATTAGATACGGCCTATGGCCGTATCTATTGGGAGAAATAGATACGGTCCATGGCCGTATCTATTGGGAGAAATAGATACGGTCCATGGCCGTATCTATTTGGACAAGTAGATACGGTCCATGGCCGTATCTATTGGGAGAAATAGATACGGTCCATGGCCGTATCTATTGGGAGAAATAGATACGGCCCAAGACCGTATCTATTTGGACAGGTAGATACGGCCTTGGGCCGTATCTAATTGGAGAAATAGATACGGTCTTGGGCCGTATCTAAATATTAAACACGCTTATTTTTGATACGGCTTTTGGCCGTGCCTAATGACTTTTGATACGGCCCTAAGCACTGCCTAATTAGCCTTTGTGGTGTAGTGTTTTCAAGAGATAAAATGAAGAAAATAAATGTAAAATGAAGCAGATCTAACAAACACACCACTAAACAGATAAGAACATGCACAGAAACACAAGAATTTAGAGTGGTTCGGCGTATTGCCTACGTCCACTATGAAATTGATCGCTTTATTGATGTTTCTTTGACGATTATAATTGATTGCAACGGGTTACAGCAGATAACAATGAATTACAGTAGTAAAATTCATTTGTAGCAGCAGCAATGGAGTATGGAATCGAATCCAGCAGAGTCTGGGCGTTGGAGTGTCAAAAGATCCCTTTTCTGTAGGCCCTGAGGCTCTATTTATAGGTGTAGGAGGCTGATATTTCGCTTAGATCTCGGGAGACTTTTTCTGGCACGTGAGTGGGACCACGCGATCGATCCCAGGCGATTTCGACTCGATCCGCGATCGATACGAACGAATTTTGTATCGATCAAGACTTGCTCCGATCGAGTTGAAATTTGGCAGGAACATTCTTTATGTCATACGTAAGCTGCTGTGAAAATTTCATAATATTTGGACTTGTAGATCAAGAGATATGATCGATGCAAGTTGGAGTTTTTCCATCCGTGATCGATACGAACGAATTTTATATCAATCAAGACTTGCTCCGATCGAGTTGAAATTTGGCAGGAACATTCTTTATGTCATACGTAAGCTGCTGTGAAAATTTCATAGCATTTGGACTTGTAGATTAAGAGATATGATCGATGCAAGTTGGAGTTTTTCCATTCGCGATTGATACGAACGAATTTCGTACCGATCAAGACTTGCTCCAATCGAGTTGAAATTTGGCATGAACATTCCTTAGATCATACGTAAGTTCTTGTGAAAATTTGGTGGCATTTGGACTTGTAGATCTCGAGTTATGATCGATGCAAGTTTGGATTTCTCAACCGTGATCGATCAATATCTTGAGCATACGAACTCCAATTGACTTGAAATTCGGAACGTTGGCTCTCATAGCTTTGCTTGTCGTGTCATATCAATTTTAGCTCGATCCGAACTCGGACAAAGTTCATCGATATCTATAGTAAACCTGCATATAACCGATCTCCAAGACGAACTGTCATGGGTTTCTAGTCTAGTTCATGCTGTCACGGCCTTGCCAAAAGGCGGGATAATAGTATATAAAAATTCTTTCATTAAAAATGCCTACAATCAATTGGTGCACACAGTTGTGTGTTCACTCGCCACGCTCTGTATTTCCTTCACGTAAGCTCGAAAGGCAGTGAATGGATAATATATCTGGCTTTAGTTTATCTGAGTTAGACATATGTAAATATTGTTAATATCAATAAAATTTTCAAATAAGAGAGAGTAAGAAATTGAAATCCAAGCACTATTTTAACTTATTTGATTTGACTTTTTATTCAAAAGAAATGAAAATACCACATTGATAAACTTTGAAAATCAACTAAGGATCCATTTCATAGTTACATTATGTTATCAACCAAAACAACTAGCCAAACTAGAGTTTAATTGTTATGATAACTTAATTTTTATTGGAAATTTTGACAAGTAAAATGACTTAAATTTTCAAGATAATGACCATAACTTATGTTTAACTTATTCATGTCCATTTGAAAGTAAATACTTCATTTGTAAATATTTTCAAAAATTTGCATTCATATCTTGTAAATAATCTTGCATTTAGGAATTTTTTCACTTTGCATTTGGATTTTGTGGGTAGTATCCGCTAAAAACCTTCACGAGACAACACTCGTCCTACTAGGGACGCCTAGAGGTTTAACGGCTTGTTGCATACGCTCAATGCAATCGCGCTCCCTACGAAAATGGATTTATCTTAGTTTTAGTTTACTCGAGGACAAATAAAAAGATAAGTGTGAGGGTATTTGTTGAGCACGTAAATGTGCATATTTTTACTTCCATATTTAATCTGATTTAATTAAATAAATGAGCATATGGGGTGTTTTAACATGTTTAAACCAAAATTCAAATTATTTTCAAATCGTCATTTATTCATCTTCATAGAGGGCAAAATGGTCATTTTTGTGCATATATTTTTTGGAGAAAATTTACTTGGAAATTTCTATATTATTTTGTAGGAATTTGGCTTCAAATGGAAGAGGTTTTCATGGAAAATATGCATGCACAAGATAATACAAGCAAATGAAGATGGAAATAATTCATTTCATGAAACATGGAGAACCCCACCTACCTACTTACTATGATGTACAATTAGGAGCTAATGTACATGCTAATGGAGCTTAAAGTTACATGCATATTTAAGTGGAGGATTAATTCATGCTAATGATAACTTGGTGGCCACACTTCCTTAAGGGTAGTTTGGGTGGTTCCCAAAAATAGGATTAGGGTTTCAAAACATGTATAAATACCCCATATGTTCATGTAATCTCTCCTCTCTCTTCTCTTAGCCTCCATTTAGTTAGTTTAGTTTGAAGCTCAAAAATATAAACTCTCTTTTCTTTTTCATGGCTACTTAGCCATTTTCTTTTCATGTAACTTTTCTTTTTATGCAATTCTAATACATACTCTTTTCTTTTCTTGTTTATTTCCTTTCATGTTAGTGGTGTAGATCTTTTTATTTATGTTAGTAGCTTAGATTTTGTTTTATGCAATTAGATTAGTTCTCACTTTATTTTCATTAGCTTGCATTTTTCCTCTTAGTTTTGTTTCATGTTGCATCTACATTTGTTGATATGATAACAAATATGAGAGGCTAAATTCTTCAATTTAGGGGTAATGAAGCTCTCTAATTATGTAGATTCAACATAACTTGCTCATTTTTGATCTCCTTTTGTGCTTAATAGAAATGTTTGAATGGGTTTAACTTTGTTGTTTTAGCTTTGAACTTGATAGCATATGTTGTTGACACCAAATAGGCTATGCTTAAACAAACACAATACACAAATTACCTCTTCATCTACATATGATTATGGTAATGAAGTGAATGTTGAAATCAAAATTTGATGGTCTATATTTCTAATCAATAGTTAATAGCCCATGCTTAAAATAGATTTTATTTTCAACCTCATTGTCATTTTTCATGAAAGTTAAGAAGTGGTTTAATGGGTGCGTTATAGTTTGATGGTCTATATTTGGCTAATTAATAGCACAAATATGCCATACTTATGATAAACACATCAATTAAATTCACTAATGACCAAAAATGAGAGATCATAATTTCATGTTGAGTTGATTTATGTGATTAAGAGAGTGGATTTATCTCTAAATTGCCTTCTACTCTCATATTTTTATCCATTTTATTTTGCTAGTTTATTTACATTTTTAGGTTAAACAACTTCAAACTCTTGGTTAATTTGATTGAATAGAATTTTAAATCAACATAATTCCCTACGAATCGACCCTTACTCGCCACATACTAACATTGTATGTCGTGCGCTTGCGGTTAATTTTAATTAAAATTCGATCTGCTATTATCTAATCCGATAGAGATTTAGTCAGTTCGAACAATGTGCCGAGCATTCAAGTGCCAGAAAGACGGATTGTTGGGGTGAAAGAAAGAAAATACAGAAAAAAATCTCACATCATAACTAGCAATATATAATATACTCACGATCTTTACAAAAGAAAACTGTAATATACATACATTAATCAGAGTAAACTAACATATCATCAGTTTGGATAGTTATAACAACCTATATAAAGGCTGATAAATAAAAAAACAATGCAGTGGAAATAAAATATATAAATATGTCTTGGAGGCATCTAGATCGTCTCCTAAAACTCCAAAGCATCCATAACTAAATCTGGAAATATGATTGGGCTAACATGAGCATTATAAGAAATTAACGTCGGGATCAGTCTAGAAAACTAGCATGAGAAACAAAAATCATATGGATTTTTAATGTCACAAAATCTTTCAAAAATAAAGGTATCATGTAAGACTACACCGCACATAAACATGGATTGGTTTTTACCATACGTAACCAAACCATTTCAAATAGAAAATACATTGATATTACAATAGCATATAGGGTTTAAAATAAATATATAACACAGCTAGAATGCTTGCATCTCATGTTCCAACATATTTCGTATACAGCTAAGTCTATATGGCACGTATTGGAGAATGGATTCAAACAATGACAAGGAAAGGGACTGTCTTCCATATAGTATACCTCTAGATAATATGTACCGAGGCTGCAAACCTTACACCTCTACCAACACAAAACCCGCCTACTTATTCTTGGATAGTATTGAATATGAACACCACCCCAGTTGCCAACTTGAAAAACCATTTTCATGGCTACAAGCATATATAATCTAAAAATATCGATCTAGATACAAGTGATGACCATACCCTAACGGGAGCGACCCACATAGCCCTGCCTATCTAACATGTTTTAGACATTTTTGGTGTGAGGCTTGAGTTTACGTTTTACATTTTAGCAAATCCCACTCGAAATGCAAACACTGCCTTCCAAGCAACAATGTAACGCCGGCATTCATCCATACAAGTTGTTCTAAGACGAAAAAACCGAAGGCACTAATTCTACTACATCCATTTTGGAACCACCCTCGGGATTAGCAGCAAGTAGCCCTCGCACTTCAAAGAACTCCGTCTGCAATTCCATCATCTTCAAGATGTTTTTAATTCGAATTCTTATGCCAGTTCAATGTGGTTTTTGGATAACATATCCAATCCCAATCTCTCCGAACCGACAATCGATAGTTTCAAAACTGGCCAAGATTTGGTAGTCGGTTATTTAACTATCAAATAAGCAAACAATCTAATCAGAGATTTAACCAAGCATTATTAAGCACATAAGTAACCACTATGACACTTTAAATAATCCTTTCATTAATAAATATCTCCTTTCAAACATTTGTATTAAAATACCTTTTATAAAAGATATATTCACAAACCCTTTCTACTCTTTTCAATACTAGAAAATTATTGATATAGTTATCTTAACTGTATAAGTATACTCACAAAACCATAAGAAAGAATTCACTTGCAAAAAACCATACTTATTTGGGTTAAAACAAATGTCATTTAAAGCATTAATAATAATAAATCCAAGAAACTATCCTTTTGGTGTAAGTAAATGGATCGTATGTAAATTAAACTAAATATACTTACCCTCAATTTCCAATTTCAAACTTGTAATATTCCTTGATCATTAACGTATCAGACAGGTTAGCGTACTATCTTTGCCTCGACATACATTCTTAATTCTCAGGACAGGGACGAGTTTCCCAACCTTAGAATTTGGTGTTAAGTATGAAAAGAATACTTTCCGTACCACCATAATTTAAAATGATCATTTATAGATATCAAACCTCATTTCCTTTTTATAAATCTCCTTTATATTTACAATACTCCTTTCATAAATCTTCTTTTCTATTTATAAAACTTCATTATAAATCTTAAAAATTTATTTACAAAACTCCTTTATAAATCCTATTGATTTAAATCTCATATACTTTCCATAAAACGATCATTCCATATATCACTATAAATTTCCAACTGTGACTTATTTTCAAATTTATCAAAATGGTATCATTTCTTTTTTATAAAATATCATTTATAAATCTATTCCTTTATTTATAAAATATCAATATAATTCTTTCCTTCCATACATATTTTATATAATGCATTTCACAAATATTTATTTCAAAATATTTCTGTCTTTTTTTTAAAACAAGTTCACTTTATTATGTAAGATAAATTCCCCTTTTATTTTCCTTTAAAAATAAATATGCCTTATTATATTAACTTTTATGTAAAATAAATACTTTTCGAAATACTTTAAAACATTTTCAAAAAGGTTGGAGTAAAATAGAGAAGTTCAAAAACCCTTTCTAAATAAAATACCGTAGAAAATCCCAAAAGTCACATTAAAAAATCATACTCCGAATCAAAACCCATTTCAAATCCAAATAGCAAGTGTTAACCGGGTTTTGTAACCCATCAGAATTCAATAGGAGATAGAAAATTTAGACTATGCTAGAATAACTCGAGACTCAAGCAAAACAACCAAGTGAACAAGTCAATAAGACTCAAGATATCAGCCAGTAAAATACTAAGTAGATGGATCACTTGCGATCAATCACCCATGGATCGCTAGAGATCCATGGTGAAGCATCATAAATCACCCAAACCTCTTGCATCATGATTCATTACCATTTCTAAACACGCTTGCCAAGTTTCATAGCATGCCAAATAATCTAGCTCGAGAAGTGAAGACTAATCTGATTCAAGCTATTTGACCAAAAGTAGCTAACTTAAAATGGACTTAGAGAACTCATACGAAGTCGGATTGACTTGAAATTTTGAAAGAACATTTAGAAGACATAAAGAAGGCTTATAAAAAAATAGGCTCATTTAGAGGTTATTTGATGGATTGCTAATGACCTAACTAGATGGGTCTCCATGTAGATTGGGCCCCACTACTTGAAATTTTTATGGTAGGTCCCACACACCCTAGAGAGAGTACCTGTAAAGTTTCGTTTGCTTTTGTAAAGTTTTGTGTGAGTTATGGACGATCCTTTTGGACTAGATAACCCATGAAGACAGATGATCAAACTAACTCCAAACGACTTGATATTTATAAAAGGCACTTAAACAGAAGATAGGAAGACAACCAAACTAAGATCACTCAAAAATATGCTAAATGGATGGATAGCTAGCAATCCATTCCCTATGGATAGCTAGTGATCCATCAAGATAGGTCGAATCACCCTCAAACTTCCCGAGCTCCTTCATAGTACTAAGTAAAGGCTTCTGGTAGAAAAATATGCTAAGTTGATGGATAGCTAGCGATCCATCCTCTATGGATAGCTAGCGAACCATAGAAATGGTTCGAATTGATTCGAGATTTTCGGTGATGACTTGCCATAACAATTGGACTCTTCTGCACTTGGACTTCTGGCCTAATACTCACTAAATTCCCCTATAAATACTCACCTACCTACAAATAGAGATGGATCTTTTTCCAGGGAGTGAGCCACCATTACTCTACTGGAATTCCTTCACTTCTTCAACTTTTTTCTCTCTCATAACAATCATCAAAGGGGCTACTATGATTCTCCAATCAACCCCTGTACTTGTGACTTATTCTAACTCATTGTAACTTAGATTTAACGACTAACTAGTTGATATGCAGAGAGATTCAACTAGTATAATCATAATAAAGACTGATTAAAATGGACATAGGCCAGAATCAGCCGAACCACTATAAAAAATTTGTGTCTCTTTTCTTACTTCTTCTTTTTATTTGTTGTTTATCTGAGATTTGTGCTGCTGATTATCTACACTAGTACTTTCACACTCGATCCAGGTGTTGATCCATTTTTTGGGTTAACATTTTGATGCTTTAACTGAGAACCTAGAACGAGATCTGAAGAATTGAAGTTTGAATCTAAGATTTAGAGAAGATGAGTATGCTTAATATTAGATCTAGAGCTGTAGCAAGTCAACTAGAGCCTGGGGGCAGCCAGGAGGTGTCCTCAATTTCTCATCAACCCATCTATGAGATTAGAGAAGAAATGGAAAGGATGATGAAGGATATGCAAGATGGGATCTTGTCTAGGGAACAAGAGATAATGGATAGCTTTTTCCAAAGGATAGAGCAGCAAGGGATAGCTAGATCTGTAGGGAATATGAACCAAACTCTGACAAATAACAAGAAGAGTCGCTGGAGCAAGATTGGAATGGGCTGGAATACTGCCTCCACATCGATACTTGGGGGGCAACGCTGGAATCAAGAATAGAACCCAATGTAGAAGCATTTGGAGTTAGAACAAAACAAACTAAAATAATGCCCACACGACTTAAGGGCATGATAGATTTGGATCTAGGATGAGTTTTAACACTTGGAACATGTAATGTTGATGCTAGAATAGCAAATCAGAGTACAAATACATGACCGCATGAGTCGAAACCAGAAACCCACAGTTGGAACAGGGGGCAGGTTCATCTCTTACTCTCTGCCTTTTTCTTTTTCTGCCTTCAATAATCTCAGGCAGCTTGCCCGTGTACGGGATCCCCAAAGGCTCTAGTCATGCTCTGAGTCGGATGCCTGAGATGACTATTTAGGACAATAATAATCTCAGGCCGCTTACATGTGTACAGGATCCCGAACAGTTCCTAGGCACGCTCATGCCTGAGATGACTATTTAGGACAATAATGACCTCGGACCGCTTACATGTGGTCTCTAGGCAGGCTCTGAACATTTAGGATTTCTGCTTGTTTTGATTCCTGCTTGTTTGATTTCTGCTTATTTTTTTCAATTTGAATTTTGAAAAATCCACATTGATTGTGATGACTGATATCGATCGTCTTAGAGTCCCGTCATAGGACCAGAGTGCAAGGTGCAAGTCCCCTTGCTAGACAGTGAGTGGATAGGCTTGTACAATATTGATCGCCACAAAGACTCGACCGAAAAGACGGGACAGAAGTGCAAGAAGTAAGTCCCCTCGCCAGGGAGTGAGCAGATGGGCTTACTTAATCCCCTTTAACTTAACAAACAAACAATCCAGTGAGATCGTCCCCTTAACTTAAAACATTAAACGAACTGGAGGTCTCGCACATTAAACAAAACATTAAATGATCCGAAGAGATCGCACATTAAACTAAACATTAAACAATACAGAGAGATCGCATATTAAACTAAACATTAAACGATCCAGAGAGATCGCACATTAAACTAAAACGATCTAGAGAGATCGACCCTTAAAACAGATTTGATTTAATAAAAGGATTTGAATGCTTATAAACAGAATAAAATTAATAAATCCTAGATGAACACAAAATGATTTTGATATATGATGTGATTCTGATATATGATGTGATTTTGATATACAATGTGATTTGGATATATGATGTGACAACTCCGAATGAGAAGCAAAAATTGATAGTGATGTAAATCCCGAATGAATGTGGGACAATTAGAGATATGTGATGTAAATGGAGATATGTGATGTAATTGGAAACATGTGATATAATTAGAGATATGTGATGTAATAACTCCGAATGAAATCCGAATGATTGTGATGTATAGATTACACCTAGGCAGAGTTAGAGTCTTAGGATATAAAAGGTTTGGAACGACTTGTGATTGACAAGAGTATCTAAAGGAACTGGACGATTCACCAAGGCTAAAGCAGCTGGAAAGCTCAATTATCGAAGACTAAAGACAAGAACTTGTTCTTAAGCAAAGCACACCTTTCATTCGAAAGGCATACTTTGGGGGGCAAGTGTTAACCGAGTTTTTAACCCATCAGAATTCAATAGGAGATAGAACATTCAGACTATGCTAGAATAACTTGAAACTCAATTAAAAAAACCAAGTGAACAAGTCAATAGGACTCAAGGAAAATCAGCCAGTAAAATACTAAATAGATGGATCGCTTGCGATCCATCACTCAGGGATCCATAGCGATCCATAGAAAAGTATCATGAGTCGCCCAAACCTCTTGCATCATGATTCATTACAATTTCTAAGCATGCTTGCCAAGTTTCATAGCATGCCAAACAATCTTGCTCGACAAGTGAAGACTCATCTGATTCAAGTTGTTTGACCAAAAGTAGCTAACTTAAAATGGACCTAGAAAACTCATATGGAGTCAGATTGACTTGAAATTTTGGGAGAACACTTAGAAGATATAAAAGAAGGCTCACAAAATATGGGATCATTTGGAGGTTGTTTGATGGATCCCTAGCGACCTAACTAGATGGGTCGCTAACAATCCATGTTGCCCCACAACGTGAAATTTTTATGGTAGGTCCCACACATCCTAGAGAGAGTACCTGCAAAGTTTCGTCTGATTTTGTTAAGTTATGCGGGAGTTATGGATGATTCTTTTGGACCAGATGACCCAAGAAGAAGATGATCAAACTAACTCCAAACGACTTGATATTTGGACAAGGCACTTAAATAGAAGATAGGAAGACAACCAAACTAAGATCACTCAAGATATGCTAAGTAGATGGATAGCTAGTGATCTATCAAGATAGGTCGAATCACCCTCAAACTTTCCGAGCT
The DNA here is from genome assembly GCA_030737815.1 of Allium fistulosum. Classification (NCBI taxonomy): domain Eukaryota; kingdom Viridiplantae; phylum Streptophyta; class Magnoliopsida; order Asparagales; family Amaryllidaceae; genus Allium; species Allium fistulosum. Next base: position 1,536,683,763 of record CM060902.1, read on the forward strand.
CTTTAATAGCACAACGTAAAGGCTTCTGGAAGAAAAATATGCTAAATTGGTGGATCTAGCGATCAATCCTCTATAGATAATTAGCAATCCATAAAAATGATTCAGATTGATTTGCGGGGAAGTTTATAAACGCCCAATAACAAATTGGTTTATAGAATGGTGGACGAATTTTGGACCACCAATGGATATTCTGCCTGAAAATTTAAAAGAATTATATTCTGAATGGATTGTTATTTCACCCTCGATAAATGATCTTGATAAATATCTAATGGAATCAGGATCTGATCTGATATATTTGTTCATTAAGTTCTACATTCCTTAGATTTGGAAATGGAAACCAGAATTAGCTTATATCGAAAAAGAAATTCTTTGTTTATATAGATGTTTCTTTACTAAATTCTGGGACAAATTAACCAGAATTGACAACAGCACAGGTCAAATATTTGGCCATGAAATGGTAATAGAAATAGGCAACAAAATCAAAGTCTAGCAGAATAATCTGAAACAACATAAAGAAGCTCCAAGCTCGTTTCAACATATTGCTAGAAAATTAAAGATGCAAAAAAGAGCAGTCACCAAAGAAGATATTTTTTATGCCTACATCGAAAAAATGAAGAAATATTTAATAAAGAATATTGGAAAAGACAACGGAAAATCAGATATGTCAATGACATCTTCAAAAGCAAAGGACATACCCGAAGATTCAGATCTTAATGATGAAGATTTTGCAGAAATATTTGATAAGATTGAAAAAGAGACCTACAATCCAGGACAAGATAAAGGGAAAATGGTGCTGGACTAAACGGGTAATATTCTTGCCAGCTATAACAAGAAGATGCACTACTTTAATAAAGAAGAAAAGGTTCTTTATAAGGGTTAACAGGTAGTCTAACCTACTTTTACTTTAATATAGTCATTAAATAATTCTCGGATTTGAAGGCTTTGGAATCCGAAAAAAATAAATTTGAATTCCAGAATGAAGTCCATCCTGAGCTCGAAATAGAGGGGCTCTCCACTTGAAGAAGGCAGACTTCAATCCATCCACTCTTTTCTCCATCTCAAAGCTTCTGCCATTAGATAAATAAGCGTGTAATAAATTGTATTGTAAAATAAGGAAGAAGACTACTACTTCTACTTGTGCTTTTGATATCCAAATACTGCTTCTGATATCTTTTCTTGTAAGTTTTTAAATTTTATAATAAATTGTTTGAATTATCGCTTGAATGGTAGGTTAAATTAATCGTGCGTTGAATTATTTATGTTCTATGTATATGGATTCATGTGTTCATATTTTTATGGAATACATATTAAGTTGAAAATATTATTCATGGTTTAAGAACAGAATCAGTAATTTCTGGCTAACATCTAAGTCATGTATTTATGTCCATTTCTACCCATGGTAAGGTGTTTCTTTGGGCTTTCTTTACACTGACTTGTTAGCCAAAGATCATTGTTAGACCAATGTTTGACTTGTAAAATGTCTCATTATTTGTTTTGGTATTTTCAATTTGATATGTAAGATCGTAAAAACACTGTAGCAAAGTTCGTACTGTAGCAGCATGTTAAAACAACCTCTTGCTTCAGAATTATTTTAGTCTATTATTGCGGAAAACCTGAATTTTGCCAGCGGTTTTAGATTTGGTATCAGAGCCATGGTACATGCATATAGATTGTAGTAATTCAACACATACTTATTAAAAATGAATATGATTAGAAAAAGAGATACTGTTAAAAACAATGTTGATTTTATTTACAAAACTAAATAAAATATTGATTTGATTTAAAATAAATATAGATTAGACCTAAATAAACTTAGACTTCATACGCCCAATAAGATCCAAATGAAAGAATGTTTTTGACAGTTATCTATTTACTGTGCTGCGGGCTGACCAGTCCAGTTCCAATACATACTAACCCACGTCTATTTCTAGCATGAGTGGTTATACATCAACGTCGAGCGTTAATTTAGAAAACTCACGCCCATTCCTAATGTTCGTCATTTAAATGAGGCCGCCTAGTGGCATTAATTTAAACCAACGATGTCTGACCTTACGTGCTCGATCCCTACCTTCATTGTCGACTGCCTATACAGGGTTTCAAATGCACACTTCGAGAACCCTAACAATAATAGAACAAAACTAAAGATTGCTATAATCCTAAGAAGTAAAAGCGAATAAGATAAAAGGGTAGTTTTGAAATATACTAGAGGTAGGGTGGGAAGTCTTTTTCTAAGGGCATTGTAGAAGAAAATACCGAGGGAGGAAGAATGGGACATTTAAACTGTTCATAAAATTCGATAAGTGGTGTACAAAAAAACCTCTTACAAACAAATTATATATATGTAACTATCATCAGTTTTTCGACGACCAGTACCATTTATTCATATTTTTTTCAACCAAATCCCGCCGTAAATGGTTTTCGATGAACCATCATCGTTTTTTCCTTATTTTTCAATGAGATATTGCCGAATTTTGCTTTAAACGAGTGGTTGAACTGTAAACCATTTTATTCGGATGAAGTTTCCATAATAGTGTTTTTCTAAGTGTAGTCCTCTAAAATTTGCTCATCTTATTCAAAAATGAGTTCCCTTAAAAAATTTATTTTTTTACTTAGGGGTGATGAAGCAAGTTCTTGGGTGAGAATAGGGGAGACCCGCATGTGTCATCCTTTATTGTCATGTGATCAATTTACAATTGCACTTGCCACCGTTCTTAAAGAGCATTGCTATTTACACCCAATACCGACTACAATTTACCGTAGAAGAAAAAAACAAAAACAAAATAAAATTGGTACTTCATATTACCCAGTGTCATCCGGTAGTTATCTGCCGATCGGCAATCATCTGCCTAGTGACTGAGGTAATATGAAAAAAATGAATTTATTTTTAAATGGTCCAGTTATACCGAACGGTAGTTATATGCCGTAACCTGTGCAGTTAATGCCCCGCTATATCCCCGCTATAACTCCGATATATCTTATAGCGGATTCCTACCGCTACGATTTTTCCATATATCCCCAACATATAGCCATTCCGCTTTAATCCCCGCTATTTCCGCTATATCCCGTTATTTCCGCTATATTCCGCTATTTCCGCTATATCTTATATAAAAAATTGGATTGAAAAATGATATTTATACGCTATAAAAATTATGAAATTAATTAATTTCATTGAATTTTTTATATATGTTTAGATTGATAATACTCTAATATTCTACTAAATTAAATTAAGTTATATAACAGTTTTACGTTCATTTACAATACATTTGCACATATTTTTATTTCAAATTATTTTTGTATTAATTATAATTCAATTGAATGTTAATTTTTCACATAATTACTATCTATATATTTGTAAAAACAACAAGTATGGGATTTATATGCTATTTTAGAGTAATCCGATATATCCTGCTATATCTTCGCTACATCCCCGCTATGACTATTTGCACCTCTACCGCATTGAATCCACCGAGCGTGTACCATCGATTGACTTGGATAGTAGAAAATAAAGCAGGAGGAATATGTAAGCATCCAACTAAACTAGACGGGTCAAAATGAAAGTGGGTAAAGTGTAGTTTCCGTTGGGTTGGGTGGCATTTAGCAGGACTCTACTTAAAAACTAATATTAGGGGCAAAAGCGGAAAGAACGAAAAGGCCCTTGCTTGAACCAATTTCTTCCGCTTAAAATTAGGGTTATTTGGAGAAGGCGGCCAAACCATTCTCTTTATTTCGCCATCAAACTCTTGTCCAGTGTTTGATACTTAGCTGCGGGGAGGATCGGAATTTGAAGATCTATTGTAAGTGTCATTACTTCCTTTTTATATATATTTTAGTTTTTATGTTTTCAATATTACCAATTATCAGCATTTTTCAATTTTTATGCAGTAAGATAACAATCATAGTTTCCATCCTTCATAATTTTGCATTCCCTCTCACCAGGTGTCTCAAAATTATGGCCATCCCGATGCACGCTCTCCAACTTCATTATTTTGAATGTACATACCTATATGTTAGGTGATGATTAGAGAGTCCATAACACTGCTGTTTTGTGTTCAAAAATAGGTATTTTTTCTAGAATAATAACTGAAAGTAGACTACGTTTATACATCATTGTTATTCATCTTATATCTAGATCAAAAAAGAGAAAATTATTATCTTTATGTTGTATTATATATTATTAATAAATCAGTTCACATTCCGTAGTGAATACATTTAGCTTCATATTGTTGTTGGTTTCCCATATGTTATTGATGGTCTTGCTTTAGTAGTCATTTGATTGTTTGTATGTTTTTTCGACAAATCAGATTACTTTGAAACACTTGTTCATTCTCCCACTAGCATTCGTCGAGCTTTATTAATGTAGTAATATACCCTGCAAATTCATTTTGGCAAATCCATAGACCAGATCATTCAATATGAATTAACGTCAAACACCTGTACCAGAAAATTAGACACTTGTAAATACGTAGTAATTGTCTTGGAACTCATACCATAAATCAAATTCTTCATATTTATTTCATGTTATTTCTCACTATTTTCCCCTTGTTCAGCAAACCTTAAGTCAATTTCCATGGAGACCACATCTGAAATTGCTATAAAGAAATCAAAAGTGAATAGTGAGAACTCTGAAAACACAAATATTACTCTGCCCGAAGAAATTATCACTGATATAATCTCAAGATTGCCAGTGAAACAAGTTTTCCAGTTACAATGTTTATCAAAAAAATTCTCATCCATCACCAGTGACCTCAATTTTATCAATGCTCATCTTGGACACTCAGCCTGTCTCCGCCCATCCGTTATACTCAATAAGGGAAATGACATCTATTTGATTCAAAGCAACGGGCTTGATTCAGAAACCATAGTGGAGGAGGTGTTCCTTCACAGACTTATTGATTTGACCGTTTCTAGTAAGAAGTTAAAGATTGAAGCTTCTTGCAATGGTCTAGTTATTTTTAGTGTTGGTAAACGCGATTGTTTTATGTGGAATCCTGCAACTATTCAATGCAATAATCTTCCAAATCCCAGTTATGTTGATGGAATGCGTCTTCTGTCAGCAGAATGGGGTTTTGGCTACTGTACTAAATCCAACCAATATAAGATTGTTAGGATTGCATATCATGCTGATGATTCTTTTTTGGGTGATTATGAGTTGGTGGTGGAAGTACTCAGCTATGGAACAGACTGCGAATGGAGAAGACTTGATTTTAGCAAATTTGATGCACAGTCTGATGAGCCTGGAATAACTGTTAAGGGGGTTGTGTATTGGACTCTCTTGGATGATAATAGGTTACTTAGTTTTGATTTGGAGGAGGAGGAATTTGCATGGATTGTCTGCCCGTTCGGTGCATGTCAAAAAATCATGGAATTCCATGGATCCTTGGCTGCGTGTATACCATATGGAACCAATGAAAGAACATATGATATCTATGTACTAAAAGATGCTGGTAATGTGGATTCCTGGGAAATGATTTGTACTATTGGAGATATTTTTCCGTCTTTGCCTATCAGATTTCTCAATGATCATCAATTGATTTTAGTTGATAAAGGTGAAACAGATATATTTGACCGATATGAAAAAGATACAGTCAAGTTTTCTTGCTCTTTGTATGATTTGGAACTGGAAGAAATCAAGAGAACCCTTCAAGCCTTAGTATATAATAATTCGGATGTTGTTAATTTTGTGGAGAGCATGGTTCCTCTGTTACCTTTAAGGTTTTAATCTCCTTCTGCGATAGAAATATTTCAAGTAAGCTTATTTCTTCTTCTTCTTCTGATGTTTGATTCAGGCATTATATTTTTATATATTAATTTAATAAATCTAATGTTCTGACATATGTATTTCTTTTTTCTATCTACATTATCACATGTTCTTTTTTCTATCTACACATTATCATATATTTTGATAAAAAGAAAATGATTTTGTACTAAAAGGAGCTGATGACCTTCGTTTGAATGATGGCAACTTGCTTTAGTTATTCATATGAATATCAGGTGCAGTCTAATGCTCAAATTGTATTTTTTGTTTACACATCTATCTTTCTTAGTGGGGTTACAACCAGGTAGCTGTTTGATTAATTGTCAATTAATTCCTTCTATGCTAGTAGTAATGGAAGACTTGCTTTGTTATCTAATGGATTTCTGTCATTTTAGTCTCTTATTTTGTAAATGTTTCGATGTCGTTTATTCTCACTTTGAATTTCTAAATGTATGCTTTGAATTTTTCATGACTATATTATCGGATTGAAATCCTAATGTCATAATGCTTAGTGTTTAGAAATGATTGAGTGCCAATGACCACTTATCTCCTGTATCTTTAATTTGAATAGTTCTGTAATATTTCCCTTGTACATGCATTTTTTTGCATCTTTGTCTTTTAGTAATACAAAAGTCTGGACTTTTTTTTGAGTGTTGCTAAATACACCAAAAAACACACTATATAATACCCAATTTTAAAAATGCCACCACATTTTGAATATGCACTTGTTAATACCCAAAATACACCACAACCGATTAATCCTATTGTACGGCACAAAACCAAATCCTTTTCAATACCAAAGAAGAATTCAATTTCAAAAGTGAGAAATCAATGTCATATGCTATGAAAAGTTAATAATTAATAATTTCTTTTTTTGGTCGCAATTGACAGATTTTGTCGTATTGTTCTTGCCCTAAAAGCATAGTTAAATTTGTGTAAAAATCAACATAAAATATTTGAAAATTTAGAAAACCTTAACGTGATCAGTTTTAAAATAATGATGAAATTTTTGGAAAACAACAAAACAAATTTTTTGATTGCCTGAATATCTTGGATGCACGATACCTGAAAATCATTGGATAAAACTAAATCCACATTAACGAATTATTTGATTGCGTTAATTTTGATTAAGAAGAAAAAGAAGTAATGGTTTTTAACAGCCGGTAGCGTGGTATTTTAAAGTGCAAAAAAAATAAAAGGCTTGAATTTCTATTGGGTAATGCTCAGTATATTATTTGATGTATCTGGCAACACCTTTTTTTTATGGCAATGACAACGATACAGTTATGGCTATATATTCATGAATTTCACCGGAAAAAACCCTTGTTTCTAACCTTTTTACACCAAGGTAATAATCCATCTCTTATAATTGCATTATCCTTTTTACACCAACCTATATATATATATATATATATATACATACATATATACATATATATATAGTCTTCTTTATTTAGCATCGTTTGTATCTCCTGATACCAGCCATAAGTTTATATTTAAATAGTTGGTCCATGTGATGAGAGAGTACATATATTTAAATAATATCTGGGAGCTATGAAATAGTGCTAAATAACGGGGACTATTAATCCTAGCTATATTCCCTCCAAACCCCCCACCCCCCCCCCCCCCCCCACAACCTCCTTTTCTCATTCTTGATACGCCTTAATTCCTTTAGATTCCAACCACATATTCCAAATTAAGTACTATAATGAGCTGACAAGAGAAAGAAAGTATATTATTTACATTGGAATATGTGGTGGGAATTGAGGTGTAGTGAAAATGAGGATCGGTGATATATGTGTGCGCGCTCATGGGTGTGTGGGGGGACCATTTCTAGTGTAGGAAATCAATTCTTATTGGAATTTTGCATAGCAGTTTGCATAATTTCATCAAATAAAATAGAATAAACAAACAAATACAATAGAGTTCACAATAATGAAATGGTGTACATGTTTCACTACAGCATTACCACTTAAGATATCTTGATTTATTTATGAGTTACTTGCAAGTCATAGTTTGAAACTGAAGCTGTTATTCCTTCAATGATATCAGTAACTGCTATCTCCTTGGCAATTTTGCTTCTCTCTATTTTATGTTAGTAATTACATATAGAAAATCGTCTCCAGCGCTGTTTTTTTTTAATCCGCAGATATTGAATTAAAATATTGACCAGTTTCTTTTGTATTGTCAATATGCAACATAATCTTGATTCCATGAAAGGGTAATAAAAATTCAAAGTGTTTCAAAAAAGTCAATAAACACAAAAGTAAAGCAATCCCCGTTTGGTACATACAATGATTGTATTTTTAAGATCATATGAATATGTTTTTATATTTAGATATTCTACTCTTGCCTAAACTGATATTATCAATAATGGTTTGTAATTTTAGGGAGGGGGCACCATGGATGTAGAATGCTATGTGATTGTGGTTGTGGATGAAGGCTTCTTCATATGTCCTAGGCTTTTAGTCTTTAACTATGAACTGTATTGTGGTCATGGTTATTAGTATTTATTATGTACTGTAATATGATAATATTATGGATTTGGTAACTTCCATAGTATTTAAAACTCAACTGTTTACGCTGTGTCTTTATTTTGTTTATATGAATATAACATTGTTAGCTGATATTAGTGTCATTTGTTGGTTATAAAGTTTGCATATGTATCGTTATAATTTTTGAATGCATATTAAACATTGCTTGTGTTATTAATTTAAAAGCTTGTCATATTAAATCTTGTAATTTCTATTATTGATTCTCAACAATAACCAACAGTTATTCCCCGTTGGTAGAATGAATTTAATAAGCAGATATCCTGTTACAAATGTAACATTTCGCCACTTATTAGGTTTGGAGGCTTGTTAGGTTTCCCTTCCACATGTTTCCTTAAGCAATGATGGCCACAATTTATATGTCACCGATGCCTCTGAATACCTCTGGATTGCAAGTGCATCCCTCAAGTACCTCCATTGATTGTCTTTGTTCTATGGCATGTAGCTTATGTGCAAACATCCAGAAACAATATTGTTTGAGTTATAATTCAATTTTATATCACAAACCTAATTAAGCTTACATTCCTCTTAAATGATGGAATTTAAATTATAGAATTCAAGATCGGCATAAATGAGTTTCCTTTTCATAATCAATCAACAAGCATCTATCAAGCATAATGTTATTGGAGAATTTGACATGAAGTTGTAAGGCATGCCATGGTGATGCTATTTCAAGATAAAATAGTAACATTAGCAATTATTAATTCATTCATTATAAATTGAGTGTATAGACTTGACGTGAGTGTTGCACAAGAGGAACCAGTCAGTTTCCTAGCAACTTTCTTCAAAACCAATTTCGTACATCAAGTTACCCTCCTTGAATGAATCTTTACAATATCAGATCAAGACTCAAAATTGAAGAATAATGGGACAACATAGATAAAATCAACAAAATATTTTTAAAATACAAAAAATACCACCATAAAAAGTTGAATCAAATTGATAAGCCGTTTCTAGTCAAAATATCAGTATGGAAATTATGCAAGTTTTTAAAAAGTATGGTGCTAAGTGCACCGCCAAAAATGATTATTAATACCATTGCTAAAAAAATATCATACAATATTTTTCTATACTCTTTCTAATACCGGACTTTTCAACGAGCTATCAACGACACTAATTTTGACCCTTATCACACAATGATCAACTGCCGATCAATACAAATTTCCATGGCCATCAATCATCAAACCACTAAAGTTTGGTGGTTGATGACCATGGAAAATTATGTTCATCAACATGCAAATGATTTTGTACGATGATTAATTGCCATGTAAAAAGACTTTGGTATTATGGAGCATATAAATTTTATTGTGTTTATTATTATTTCTTATAGTATTAACAAGCATTTTTTTGTGGTGCCCTTAGCACAACACTTTAAAAAATAAGACAGTACGTAAGGTTGGAACTCGAAAATAAACGAAAATGGTTGTCTTGGATCTACATAACAGTTTCATTATTTCTTTGTTCAAGCTTGCCTAAACCAAATTCAATAATTACAACTGCTTTACATAACAATATATGTGCAATATATGTACCTGCATTGCACAAAAAACTCCTCCCAGCATATCACTAAAATCCTTAGCACAAAAAACTTCTTTCAATAATTTTGAAGTCAGAAAGGAGTTTGGTAAGTTTACACACCATTTAATAAGTATACGAAGTAAAACATGTTTGAGTTTTATTATAGTATATGTGATTGATTTTATATTGCTTGGTTGTTTGTTATTCTTGCTTTGGAAAGCAAATAGCATAAGTATATGATGATTGTCGACTTGTATGTCTTTGTATGGCTTGTTGCATGGTCGTGAAATAAAGCACACAACGATTGGTAGGGGACGAACTTGAAATAAAAGTGTTTTTATAGCGAATCGCTATAAACGTACTTTAAAAATATCTTACGTAGTTGATTTTCTACTGTAGTTGATTTTCTACTGATTATTGTAGAGAGATCCTTAGGTGTTGTTTCCTATGGTTGTAATGTATTATGCATGTGTGTGTGTGTATGTGTGTATGTATGTATGTATGTATGTATTAGTTAATGTAAAATGATTAGGTGCTAAAAAGTTTGTTATCATATCTAAAATCGAAGAAACTTTCAAGTGTATAATACTGGAATCGTCAGAACCTATTATAATCCATAACACTCACATAAAGGCAATAGTAACTCTGGACCACGTTTTACAACATTCTGAAATGCTGCCTTTTTTGTTTGAGACTTTAAAACGTTTATAAATGACTTTAAACTTAACTATTTATTCTTTTGGTGATATTTTCTAACATATATTGGAGTGTTTTAAAAGTGGTTTGGAATTTTTATATATACTTTAATAATTAATTATGAATTATTAAATTAAGTGGTTTATTTTAATAAAGAAGAGAACGTGTCTCTTTAAGTTTTAAATGTATTATAAATTAGTAATCTTTAAGTAATATTTTAAATAAATATTTTAAACTATATTATAAGTATTTTAAATTATATTCTAATTATATATATAGATTTTAGAAAATTAGATATTATTTTATTAAAGGATTAAATATCTTAACTTATAACATCTTTTAAATTGTTTATAGAATTTTATTAAATATCCTAGCTTTTAAATATATATATATATATATATCATTTAAAAAGGTTTTCATTAAATAAATAAGTTTTGAAAAGTTAGTTGAGTGTTTTATAAAGTAATAAAGGGAGATTTGAATTTTAACTCTTTACTTGAAACAAATGGTTTTGTGAAGTAAGTAAAAGCGCATTAACTTGTTAAATTAATAATAAGTAATTATAATTAAGATTATAATTTGGATTTTAATTAGGATAATAATTTAGATTATAACTAGGAATGTAATTGACTTCAATAAGAATTACTTAAGATAATAATAAGTGAAATGTTTTGGTTTGTTGTAAACAATGTTTTAATAACATTTGTTTTTAAACCCTTAAATTATATTTTAAAGTAGAAAAATATTGTCAAATGATTATGAATATACTTAAATATTAAATAATGGAATTTTAAACATAATAACAAGTATGAATTTTTTTTAAAATATATTGAAAAGGCATATGTTTAAAGTATAAAAGGGATAAGCGATTTATAGTAACAATGTTTAAGTAACATTTGTTTTTAACCTCTTTTATTACAGTTTAAAGTAAGTAAACTTTGTAAAGTGATTTGTGAATATACTCAGATCGTTGAGATAAGTATATGAATACTTTTTGAAGCATTGAAAAGTGCACAAATGAATAGAGCATTGTAAAATACCTGCGAGTGTGTGTGTGTATCTTTTGTAAGGGCATTTTAAATATATATACAAGTAGAGAATGATTAGTAGTTTAATTGATTAGTAGTTTTAATCAATTAGGAATTTAGTTAATTAGGAATATAAATTAATAAGGAAAATTTTAATAAGTGAAAGAAGTTTTATTAAGTGCTTGTGTGTTCACTTACTTATGGAAAGTATACTAGACTTGGTTTCCATATGCGATCATTCTCATTATTGTTGAATATGACCAAATTCGTCAATTCAGTCTTGAAGAGTCCGGAATCGGTAAGTGTTTTACATATCGAAAACCACTTCAAGATTGAGCGTGTTTAATCTCTTGGAAGTGATATGTTCAAGATGTTGGAATCCATTTGGGGATCCATAATCTGTTCGAGTGATGAAGACTCTTGTGAAAGATGCCGAACATAACCTCAACGTTGAAAAAATGACTAAAGACATGGTAGGCTTCATGATTACAGGTTTAGCTAACAATAGGGGTATATCAACTTCATATCTAAAGTATGCTTATGATATGTTGCGCGTGGGGAGTTGTTGATATTTGGTTCACATTGTTCATAAAAGCGTTCAGATGTTAGTCCAGTTGTGCTTCCTTTATGGTATATATATTTTATCTAGAGATATATGATGCTCAGAAGGTATTTTTCGATCCTTGACATAGGAGATCAGTCTCAGTTTACTGAGAAGGTCTTCATGGAAATTCATTTATTCGAACGTGCCTTAGCGGTTTTAAACGTACTCTAATATGATGTGGTGTGATTAATGTAAGCATCATAGCTATTTTCTTATTTATATTCCATACCCTAGACATTATCTATCATATGGAATATGTAACTATTAGATGGTTGGCTCTTTTGAGGGTAAAACCATTCCAGTGATTTGGTTGGTCTCAAAAGGCGTTGTTATATGTCATACATATTTCTTGAGTTTTTCACACCAGACTTTTACTTGACCCGTGGTTTTTATTTTTCTCTTATTTCCATGGGTGCTCTTTCGAGCAGTTTGAGAAAGACAGGTTTTCGTTGATGTTCATTGGGTTCTTGGAGAGGAGTCGGATGTTTACCTATCGTAGTATTCTTATTTTCCCTGCATGACTTTATGTATTTATATCTGCAATTGTAAGGACATGTTGTTATAACTGTTTAGGCTGATAATAGTACTTTGATTAGTAATTCCAAAATGCTATGTATCTTAGAGTAACACTGTGCACTATCTTTTGATATTTTATGTTATCATCCCACTGTGAGATTCTGAAGTATTTGTCCTCCTCTTTCTTGTTTCTTTTCTTTTCTTCGTTTTCTTTTACCCTGACGTTTTGTCTTTCCGTCATTTGGGTACTCGACATGTAAATAATATTGATGTATTAGTGTCGACATTCGAGGGTCGAAAAGGTGCTCGTTACACTTTTCAATTTAGCATCAGCTTTAGCAACTTTAAAATAGAATGATTTATTTTACCAGTTCTTTTACAAACCAAATTAACAAATTTAGGGTATAGGTCTTCAAATCCTAGGTGCTCAACATAAATTAGATCTCTATTCTATTCACCAAGTCTGAATTGCATCGACCATGATATTCTTTGGTTTTGTTTTATAAGAATGAACAATGTTTTTTTTTCTACACAAATGATGTGGGAATAAAAATAAATCAATTATGGATATTTGATCTTATCTCCAATAATGATGCTTACATCTTCGCTATTTTCTGATATATCCATGCTACAACTTTTTGCACTTCTACCACTATAAAATCAGTAAGAATTTTGATCACACGGCTTTACTGTTCATTTTTGCTAGGAAAAGGAAAATTCATAAGAATGCTTGGAGGATCCTTAAAATTGCGAGTTCCAAATCACAATTTGGGTTCTTTTGGATTAATTTGGACTAACAATTTACTTGATGATTGAAAATTCGAACAACCTCAGAGTTGCATGGATTTGAAGATCCTCGATTACCGAGTGTAGGTTGAAGATGTTAACAAGCTATGAAAGTAAGCGAAACAATGGTAAAAAAATAAGATTGATTTTTAGAGGGCTTTGATTGAAAGATTTATGATCATTATGGTTCTTCTCATTTATTAATTTATGATTTGATTACAAGTTATACAAAGAGAGTATAAGAGTTTCATGTTACAAAATTCGATCCCTTAAGGTGATGTAGACTATGGTCTTTAAATTGTCGTCTTGAATGAAATCTGAATGGTCCAAATGTGCGCACTGCACTCAAAGTATCTCTCGATCAGTTGATGCTTAGGAACGATCTAAATTTATACTTTTAGGCTCTCCTTTTCCGGTGTGTTGTTTGCAGGGTGGTTGGCATGGAACAAGGTCCTTAGTAGTATGCTTTTGTCAGATGTCGATGTTTTTATTGCTCTTGTTGAGGAAATGTTGTCACGGCAACAATTTAAAAATCTTTCTTCCTAAATATTCCTTAGATTATGTCCGATGGACTATGTGGTCGGGGACTGATGAGATACTTCACGGAGCCCGAGTTGACATGCTAAGGGTTGCACACCGCTATATATTACAAGCAAGAGCAAAACAAACATAACTTGGCTGACAAGCGTTGTTTAGCCATTGGTGATAAGTTGTGTATGTTATTTTGGAGGCTGATGGGCTGACAAAGCTTAAGTCGGGGAAACAAGCGGGCTTAAGAGGTGTGTTTGTCGTGTTTTGTTATGTGATAGGATGACTCAGATTGGTGTCATTGAAACGAGCTGTGATATGCATGCACTGTGTTTGAAAGGGAAGTGAGATTGTCTGGGTTCATTGTTTTGAAGTGGACACCTCTTGGAGGGTGAATGTTTTGAGCTTCTCTCAAAATTTAGATCAAGCTTTTCTAAATGAATACTGTAACGACCGTCCTACACCTACGATGTAGAACGGTTGCCCAAGGAAAGAAAAAAAGTAAAGGAGAGAAAATGGAAAAGAAGAAAAAGGAAACATCAAATAATCACATAACATGTCGTATGTCTCACATCGCATTAGATAAAATATAATAGGCAACAAAGATATAAAACAGTCGAGACATAATAATAACATGAACTAATCATCAGAGTATAAGATCCACATAGTTATATAATACAGTAAAAGAGTTTATACAACTGATACATAAACTCAACTGATAAACTGTCTCTAATAATAGCAGGTCAAACACTATTATGGCTCCATAGTGTCATACAGCGGAATATATAATAACAGACTCAAATATAAGTATGAGTAAGCGTCACTCCTGCTAGTCCATCCGCAGAACTCCATATATCATCCACACCAGCTCTCTAGCCTACTCATTTAAGAGTACTCGTGATAATAAGAAGCAAAATATAAAACCTCGGGTCAGACAACGGTTTAGTGTAAGCGATAATCAATCTCAAAACACTATAAAAGTCTATATAGTATGCAGAATAAAGGGTATATGAATCATACCTGACCTATCACTAAAACCAAAGAGTCGACACATAACATCGATAATATGCTACTCTATAACATCATAAAAGGGGTACTCCAATCTCAGTAAACTATCGGGGTGCCTAGGTACCTCCATCCATAATACCTACTCCATACTAAGTAAACTGTCCGGGATGTCTTGGTATCCCTATACACAATACTTACCTCGTGTGACATCCCTAGGGTGATAGGGGGCTAGTGAAGCAACCATAACAAACATAACACCCATCAAACAATACTAATTGTCACCCAATGTGCTCTAAATATATATGATAACTTGTATGACCCAAAAGCCAAGGACTAGTGGTAATCCTGGTTCTCCGTCGTACTCTTGTATCTCGCAGCCCAAAGCTAGATACGTGTCTCGTAGTCTAAAGTTAGACACTAGACTGAAAGCCACATGTCCAGGGTATACAGATCCTCGCTACCAATCCATTGGCATCCCAACTATACAATACCCATATTTTGAGTACAACAGAAAACTCTTCGATTCATCAATAATCCCTTAGCACATGCATATCCATCTGAGCCCTATTAGCTCAATACAATTTCCATTATCTGGAACCCACTACGTTCCTTCACTCCACGACACCCCCACGAGCCTCTTCGGTACCTATTCCCTACTCGAGTCACAAACCGAAGATATAGAGTGTCCAATCTTTGGTATCTACTACCCCCATGAGTCATAAATCGAAGATACAATGCTTTTCATCATGCTGTACATCGCGATCCCCCATGATGCGAAAGAGCCAACACCTCCAGCATGATTTATAGAGTCCTGAACCATCTATCTCGGAACCTACTCCATATACCATCGAGTCATAATCCGAAGTACCAACTTTAATGTCAAAGCGCCATATTGTCCCCTCACCATCGAAATCGCTCGTCCTAGAGCAATAAAATCAAGACTCTAAGTCGGTCGCACGAATAAATCATCAAACCGCAAGACGAAATCTCCTCAACGTCCAAGCCAAAGATCGGCCAAATAGCTAATCAACAACGATGATGGATAATGACCACTCTATAGTGGTCAATACCAATAACTTTGGTCTTGTACTTAACCAAAACAGATGAATACAAACTAAACAGAAACGTCCGACATCCATTTTGAAGTCTGAAGCCTCGTCTTCCACCTTCAGATCAGTCGGCACGTATCCTAACACTCCTCTATAACTTATCTTATTCGTTGGATTTTCGATGTACGAAACCTTAACGTACAAGATATTCCCCTAACACCTGATCACCGCTAATCGGCGTTTTCAATCATAAACAGCCAAACAACCAAACAAACAACCATGCAACCAACATCCATACATATATCCAAAACAACATACATACAATATGTATAATACATCCATATCAACGAATTGGGAAACCATATCAAAAATAGCCCAAATCTAATAATTCCCTAACAATGGCATGTCGATGGAAAATATGTGATATTTGATATAAATCATTTTAAAATACTTTTATTTTCTTTTATAAAAATCTAGTAAGTGTATAAGTATAGGAAAATTACATTTTAAAACCAAAAATCATTCTAAAACGTCAATCTAATACTATACAACCAATCATAGTATGACGAAAGACAATATCACTTATCTTCATAAAATTTGTCCAACCAGTGCCAAAGCGAAGACCTCTCCATCATGAGCACAACGTAAGAAACCGAATTCAAAACTGACCTCGTATGCAAAAGATACGACCAATATAAGAATCAGGATTAATAAGATAATTAACTAACTAAATTAAATAATTAATTACCTTAATTATTCTTCCCCGGTATTTTAAGTATGTTACTATTGGCACCCAAGGTTCCTCCTATGGTCATATATATAATTTTAATAGAAATGACTATTTTGTGTATGCTTCTGATCACCACATCATATTCCATTGTTCAGTCATTCATATTGCTTAGTGTTTTCTATTGCTTCTGTAGCAATTGGAAGGTGAAAGAGCGGGAGTTTATCGTAGTCATCAGTCAAAGTCGGTGAGAAAGGAAAACACGGTGTTGATTGGTCTTGATTAGTATTGGTGTTGATTCAAGTTGATGAATTAATTTAACATGTGATGTAATCAACTTATCAAGAGTTCGGTGTGTTTAAACCGAGTACTGTCAACAAGCGTGCATTGCTCCACAGCCGTACGGTTAATGTTGACCGTCCGTTTCGAATATTTCTGGTGGTGATACGCCATGTTATGTAAATGAATATATTGGCATAACAGTTGCTCGGTGGTGGTGTGCCAACCTATTACACTTAGTTTCGGTCGTGCACCACCTGTGGGAAAATAATTTATGTTGCTACTAGGAATTAACAGGAGCTCGGTCTTTCACCATCGTTTTGTTTCACAAGGACATGGTGTCACATTGCCGTACGGCTACTCAGATGCCGAACAGTCAATCAGATATTCCACACCGGTTACTTTACAACCGAACTCCCAATTTTATTCCACAGCCCTAAACAATCGAACAGTGGATCTAACATATTTCCTTCATTCGATCAATACTTGGCACGGCCGTTTATAATCGAATAATACTGCTTTCAATCGGCTACAGTAGCCGTATAGTAGATATAAGTAACATATTCAAGTAAACAAACTTACTCTTGCATTCCAGCAAACTTACTCTTCGCAAACTTACTCTTGCATTCCAGTAAACAAACTTATTCAAGTAAACATACATCTAGCGTTCAAGTAAACTTACTCCTGCATTCAAGTACTCTTGCATCCATATAACACATTCAAGTACTCCTGCATTCAACTTACTCCATATAACACTTACAGGCTGCTATTGGCAAACTTACTCTTGCATTCCAGCAAACAAACTTATTCGAGTAAACATGTCCCTTGCATTCAAGTAAACTTACTCCTGCATTCAAGTAAACATATCCCTTGCATTCAAGCAGTGCCGGCTGTAGACATTGGGTTGCCCCAGACGAAGTTGAAAAATATTGGCAAAAATGTTGCCCCAGGCGAGACAGGAAAAAATAACTTTGCTTGTAGGCATTGAACACCAGATCTCATGAGAGCAAGCAGATGCACAACCAACTGAGCTATTAAATCTTTATAATATAGATTACGTCAACATTTATTTATTTAAAACCTATAATTCATAACTAGCATATTTTGGGTGATTGTTGCCCCGTCGAGGGGGGTTACCCCAGGCGGCCGCCTGCTCAGCCTAGCCTCTGAGCCGGCCCTGCATTCAAGTAAACTTACTCTTGCATAGTAAACATTTCCCTTGCAGTCAAGTAAGCAAACTTACTCTACACTGAGTGTGCATTACACATTCACGTACTCCTGCATTCAAATAGTACTCAGTTTCAATATTATATACATATATATACTTTGGCAGACAAGTATTATATCACACACATGTATATTGGCAAACAAGTATTATACACACTCGGTCATATATAACACACATGTATATTGGCAATGCATACTTGGTTTATACCAATCAAATAGTAGAATTTATACCAATACCATACAATCAAATTTATACCAATCAGATACAAGTTTCAGTCACATATAACACACATTAAGTTTCAGGCAGGCAAAATGACCTGTATTTAGTTCACAAAACGACTTTTATTTAGTTCCCAACCATACAAAAGACCCAGTTTCATGCAAAAAGAAATACATAGTTCACAAATAGCATATGCAATGCATCAGTCGAAACTTCATTATCCGAATTGTCATTTGTCTCATCTCCATTTTCAGTAGACCCATCGACTTAATCATCTTGACCAACTCCATTCTCCAAACCATCTTTATCGGACTTATCTCCAAAACCATCTTGACTCATTCATCGATCCTTCATCGTCCCTATTTTCTTCTTGGCTTCCAAATTCCACTGCTGCATCCATCTTTCTCAACTTCTCATGTTCCTCGGCACGTTTGCGTCTCAAAGAAGCAGTCATAGGTGGTCTTCCCTTTTCTACAAATAATATAATGAATGTTAAATTTACACCTAGTAAAATGCATCCTTAAGATTGTATAAAAGATAAAAATTACCAAACTTGTAATACATAGTTAAAATAAAATTTTATCAAAATTGAAATACATAGTAAAATTATTAAAATTGCTTTAACAATTGTAGTACATAGTACAATTATCAAAATTGTATAAAAGATAAAAATTACCAAACTTGTAATACATAGTTAAAATAAAATTTTATCAAAATTGCAATACATAGTAAAATTTTCAAAATTGCAATATCAAAATTGCTTTAACAATTGTAACACATAGTATAGCTATCAAAATGAGGCATTTCACCAGAAGGACAAACTTTGCAGTCCAATTAGTTTCTAGGACACACATTCAAAGAAATTACTTTTAAGGCCAAAGTCAACAGAATAATTACTTTCAAGGACAAAGTCAGCAGTCCAATTACTTTCAAGGACATAATTTCATAGGTTTTTAGACCCTAGAAACTAATTATTTTGTGTTTTGTCCTTGAAAGTAATTATTTCAGTTGTGTGTCCTAGAAACTAATTCCACCTGCTAAAGAGGCCATTGTGGCTAATTTCCACTATCAAAATTGTATAAATGATACAAAAATTCAAAATTGTAATACATACTTAAGATAAAAATTTATCTAAATTGGAATACATAGTAAATTTTCAAAATTGTAATATCAAAATTGCTCTAACAAGTGTAATACATACAGTCCGCAGTAGTGGCGCAGTGATAGCGACACTTGCACTGCTGGGCAGGCTAACCTCTCATTCCTGACTCTGTCGGACTAACTGGGTTAGGCTCTACTTTTCGGAGTAGAGTTTTTTTTTTAAAGTGTAATACATACTATAATTATCGAAAGTGTATAAAGCATAAAAAATTAGTTTATATTGAATAGAAATAATCCACTTGGCCAGACACTGCCGAGCTTAGAGGGAGACCATCTGTTTCCAACAACCATATGAAAAACAAAATCACAGTTCCAATAAAACAAGCTTGTACAAAATCTCAAAAAAAAGCTAGGGTTTTAGAAACTAACAACATTAAACTTCAATGGTTTAGGGATCTGAAACGTGCGAAACTATATTCAAAGAAATTATATGATTTTGAAAGTTCTTACTTGAACCACTTGGTTGAACGGAAGACGTCGATTGCTGAGATGAACGAGCTTTCTTCCCCATTGAGCAGGCCTAGACGAGCTTCAATGGCGTGCGTGAAGTAGGGACTCCGTGTGTGAAGATGAGGTTGAATGGCTGTGCGTGAAAACGAGGTTGAATGGGTGCCTATTAATAGAATGAAATAGACGAGGTGTTAAGAAGAGGGTAGGTAATTTTGTAACTGTGGCATTTAGTTTCGGTGAGCAATTGGGTGCTAACAGCAGCACACTACCTTAATCACTCGTGCACGTTTTCTTCCTATTCGTGCGCACACACCATGGCCGCGTCTTCAATCATCAATTTCTCCACCCACAGGCGATGATTCCTGGATCCGTCTTGGCCAACAAAATTCTCTTCGCTTAAGCTTCGATCTGCACCTAGATTTGCCACGTCCCCTCGCCTCTAGCAAAACGCGTCCTCCGCCTTCCCACTATCGACCTGTACGGTCGCGTTCCTCCACAACTGGCCGGAGATGCCGTGAATTCAGGGAAAGAAGCCCCTCGATACGAGCAATGCCATAATGATCTCCAATTCGCCTAAATCTGCTTCAAGATCTGCCAACTCGAAACCCTATATCCACTATAAAATAACGAGGTTGGCCAACAATGATCACACCCCAGATGGCACCACCATCTCAATGCTCTCCTCGTTTTGGTCTCAACGAATTTGACCTCGTGATTTTTAGTGGAGTATATCACTCGATTTTGATTTTTGAATTGAAAAGTGGGAAGCGGCCATGATTTCAATGCAACAGTAGATGATAAAATGAACTGGAGAGAGGGAATGTGAATTTGAGTGATATTTATATTATTACTGGAAATTATAATAATATTACATTTATTTATTTTGATTTATTTATAACAGGAAATTATTGTCAAGGACAAAAATTTTCAGCGATTTTGCCTCAAGGACAGACCTTCAATATTTTATCCTGAAGGACAACTTTCTTTAGGTATCAGTTTTTAGTCATTGATAGTATCAGTTTGTAGTTATCAGTAGCAGTTTTTAGGTATCAGTTTTTAGCTTGGTAGCAGTTTTGTTGTCCTTATGAATAATTTTGAAAAAATATTAATCCTTATGAATAAATTTTAGAAGAATGTTTGTCCTTATGGTAAAAATATTGAGGTTGTGTCATTGAGGCAAAAAATATACAAATTTTTGTCTTTTAAATTAATTCCCCCTATTTATAATACAAAAATATTTCATTAATGTAGTTTAAATTTTCAAAATTTAAATCAAACCAAGCCGTCACCATCTACAAGCCCTGACTTAAGAATGGATTCAATGATTAGGGGTGGATATGGAAAATTTCCGTACCAACCGAGACATTTTCATTTTCTTACAATCGTTGACGGAATGATACACAATGTTCCAAATTCCGTTCCACTAGCTCCGGAATTCCAATAGGTGGAAACTGGAAAAAGCGGAACGGAAGATGTAATTCCATTTTTCTAAATGAGGCAATTAAAATGCAAAATTTGCAGCAGCTCAATTTAAAATAAACTGAGAACCATAGCATGCGGAATACAATGAACAACCGTACAACAATGTTAAGACTCAATTGTGCGTGAGGCCATGAATCACCGAAGCCTGCATCTATATTTTAAGACTCAATTTACACAGACAAGGAGAATATGATTTAAAAATTTGCTTGTAAGTTCTATTTGCTAACTGTACAACAAATTGAACACGATACGTACATAAAAAAAACCTCAATTGCTAACTGAACATAAAACATGTAATTTACTGTTGCTGTTTTTGCACTGGATTCGACATGTCTACTTATGTGGCTGTACACCATGATTTTAAGCACAAAATTCATTTGTTTCTAACAAATCTGAATTCATATTTACACAAAAATGAGAATATCATTGTGCATAACACTGTATTTTGCATCATTTCAACACATAACTAATTTGAATTCAGTACATAACAACAAAATTCATACTTCAGAATAACAAGCTCCAAAGCAATGCTACTGTTAGCTAGATGCAGTACCGAAAGTCATTTTGCTGTCTTCATAAATTCTTGCCAGCAGTTCTTCATTCTGCTTCATTTTGTTGTGATGATGATGATGCTCCCAAGGATAAAGAAGAAGTCCCTATACAAAATATTAATTAGCATTTACATACTAGCATTAATGTGTAATCTGAAACATTTATAATTTCAACAAAAAGCTTTAAACTCCTTTCAATCTACTTCAATTCTTTACACCTACTTTTTGCCTGTGCTGTACAAGTATAAGTAGCACAATCTTACCTTTATGCATGTCCACAAATTAATGTTTTAACAGTACCGTATATTATATATGTAAATATACTATATTTATTCTGTCTTTTGCCTAAAGTAGCATAACTCCTATCTATATTTAGTATCAGAGTTTATATGTAAGCAGTACCAGACATTTTATGTTTTAACAATAAATAAATTTAGTACTATATAGGCAAGGACGTAAGATGTATTCATAACTATTTTGTAGATTTGTGCTTTACAGAGTTAACATATGGACATAGTAAAAAGAATACAAATTAAATTTCCAAACCATGTCAGTATATCTCAAATATTTGTTCAAATGTCATATTCTGATCTCTTTAAATCTCGTACCACTTTTTTCATCTTGGATACAAAAATCAAATATCTTCTTATCCACTTCATACTCTCCAATCACACTAACCCATTTAAAATTCTCTGAATTACAATAAGTAAACATAAGCTTTGCCATTTATAACTACTTACAAATGTTTTGTCTTTTGCGTTTGTTTTAACTTTCAACTGTTATCTGAGGAATGAAATATTTATAAACCATGTAATAAAAACTTATTTGTCCTCATTGATTCAACTTCCCCGTTAAAATTCTCCTCTTCCGTTCGTTGCAAACTCACCTTTAATCTTATGTATTCTCATTATTTCAGTTTTTGCTTGCTATTTCACTAGTGATTAAAATGCAAAGCATAATAATGGAATCTTACTGCGCAAATGAATTGGGCACTTATATAACACTAATAATAGGATCTTCAGCTGTCTTCTCCCATATTCTGGCTACATTGTTTTAAATATTCGTTGCATTATTGAATAATGTCATGCTCAACTGGATGTTGACAATTATCTAAAGACTAGGCAATTAAGAAAATGACCAAACATATATAACAGCCAATTTAAATGGTTCTCTCAACATTATGCTTACAGAATATGCTTTGAGATGAATAACAATATTCATACCTCTTGCAATCTTATTGGAAGCCAGATGAGATTCAACCGATTAACCTAGAGATATGAAAAAAATCTTCAGCTGTTGCTTTGGAACCTATCGACGATAACAGAACGAAATTTGAAGCATGACAACGTTATAGAAGGAGAAGAAAATGTTCTGGTTTATTAGGCATGCCATCAACACGAATGAGATAGAATGAGAATGCTTCTATGAAGTGTATATTACATAAACTCCTTAGCACATTTGCGAAACTTCTTTTAATTATAATACCCAGCAGTAGACGGGGCAGAAGAAGCATATGCACAACTGAGTAAATTCTAGATGTTAAACTTAAAAAAAGAAATGCAATGCACAATATTATGAAAAATCAAACGGTGTGGAATTTAATATCCACTTTTAGAAAACTGCTGCAATATACAGACACAAACACTTCGGTAGAAAAACTATTTACTAATGCTTAAATGCATGATTTAAATAATGAACTAACTGGATAAAAATCAAATATTAATTTTAGCTTTCAAGAAGCAAATACCATTGAATTTTAATGGTACGTTAATTTATAACTTCCTGGTAAGACTAATATAAAGAGATTATAACAGTACAAAATAGAGTTGCATCTCCAATTCATGTAAAAGAAGTTTATTTTTCTCTAATTTATTTGTCCACATGAAAAATCACACAAACAAGAGCACTAATACAGAAATAATAACAAAATATTTTCAAAATCAAGGGTCAGCGATGGTTACCTCAACCTCAACACTAGACTCAATATTGATAGAAGTGATTGATAACCTAAAATGGTCGATTTCCCGCAGTGGGTTGTGAAGTAGAACAACGGCGTGCCATGAAATTAGGGCAAGCTAAAGACAATCGATCGAAAAATGGTTATGGCGATGATAAAAATTAGCGACCTGGCAATCTGAAGATGAAGATGGAGATGGGACGGTCAACAAGAAGAGGACGGAAGCAAAATTAGGGTTAGGTTTGTACGTGCGTGAGAAAAATGAAACGTTATTTTTAAGAAATAAATGCCTAATTATTTATGGGCCTGCCCAAACAATAAAAGTAGGAAAGGAACGGAATTACCGTGGAAAACATGGAAATTTCCGTTTTTTTACCGCTTTGAATCGGAAGGAATTCCTTCCGACTTGTTTATTTCGGAAAAACATGGAAATCGGAAATTTCGAAAATATTCGAAAGAAAAATAACGGAAAAGCGGTAAGATGGAAAAAAATTCAGTCCTATCAATGATAATTACTGGAAAACAAGTTTGAAAAGATTGAATTTAAACTGTATTTGTTTGAATAGATTTTTATACATCAAGAACATTCCTATCTCACGTTTCAATCACTCAAATATATTTCAGATTCGTGTGTTATCCAATAGAGTTTATGCTTAATATTATGTATTGCATTTATATTGGTTTTGTTACGATCTTTGCTCCACAGTTGTTTACTTGCATAATAGCTCTTAAATATAACTATATTTTTTGTATTATAATAATCAACTCATATCATTGGTGTTAAAGATATCATATGAGCTGCATAAAATCTGGATGATGGTTAATAATTTCAATTCATACTAAAATTCTAAAGGTGAAATAACTAATCGTGTTAAATGCTGAAAATGAAATTATTAAATGTTTATCTTTGAATACTTGTTTATTCTTTGCTTTACACAGGATAATTTGTCTATAAACTCTTGTATTTATAGTTTTGTATTTCTTGATTTTTATGCAGGGAGAGAATATCATATAAGCACAATCGGCAATTAGTAATTGATCAATCAGGCGATTAGCTCATTTCAGGATTCGCTGAAGTAAATAAGATTATTAATCTATCTTTAGCCGTCAAAAATCATTTTATTCATTCCTAAACATCTATAAACTATAATCTCAATTAAACATTCAAAATAAAATATAAAAAATCATATTTTGAAGAGAAATTCATAGATCTAAGGCAAGATAGTAAGAGAGACCAGAAGCATGCAACAAATCAACTAATTTAAAGGCGGATTAGGGTTGCTGTTCGCTGGTTGGAATATGTTTGACGGTTTAATCAAATTTATAACTTCTTACTAGTATATCTGTTTTTTATGTTTTAAAACTGTTTTGGATCTGTTTTTATATTTTTCCTTTTCCTCCCAGACTTGATAACCTATTTGAAATGATGTTTAAAAGATTTGAGATGAACTAAAACATTTGTTAGGAGAATATATGCTTGTATGTGTAGGTAAACTATTTGTTGGAATGCTTGAATGGGTTAACATGCTTTGATCTTGTGCTGTTTGTTCGTTTTTATAACATGTATGTGCTCGAATGGTTGTTTTGGGGCAACGAAACACAGTTGTGAATGTTGCCGAAGCTACGCTTAACATGTGGATGTTTAATCCAAAGTTAGAAAATTCAAAAAAATTGCGAAAGGAGCACGTGCAAAGCTAAGAATTGAGAAAATGGAGTTTGGCAACAAATCTAGAAGATTGGAGTTAGCCTCGAAGCTTGCTTCGGGGCAGGAGTGCAGCAGACCAAGAAAAAGCTCTAGGTCACGCTTTCAAGTATTTACCCAAAGCATGCTTCGAGTCAAAAGCATGCTCTGGGTCACAATAGGAAAAACAATTCTTAGCAAATTTTGCCAAAAAAAAGATCTGGTGGAACTACCAAATCATCATGGTTTCGTACCTACCGAACCGGTTATATGGTTCGATACCCACTGAACCGTTCGATTGTGGTATAGTTAACCAAAAGCATGCTTTAAGCCGGGGTTGTGCCGAATCGGGGTTTTCCCCGATGTGTTAAGTCATACCGTACCCATAGTCATGGCTCGGGGGTTGTGCGGATGTCTGACCCGAAGCAACCATCGAGTATTGCTTCGAAAACCCATGTTGAACCTTGAGTTGATGCACGATAGAATAGAATTTTCCAAAGTCATAACTTCTTCATTTTAAGTTCAAATTCAATAGAACTATTGGACTGTTGTGCAAAAAATTTCAAGAGCTGCCTTTTTGAAAATTTAGTAAGATCTTTGAATTTTGAACCGTTGGAAAGATGAATGAGCAAACTCCACTTGTTTCCCTCTACCCACACTTGCAATCCATGTCTAATTTACCCCCAAATCCTAACCACTTCATCAGACCGAATTCCTAATCTAATATCAACAAAATCGGAACATCATGCCCGATTCAAATCTGCTCGACTCAAGTAAAACCGATCCAAGACGATTTAATAAAAGCACTTTTGCATTATTTTGTAAATGATGTGAGGACCGGTCAAGGACCGCTAGCTCAAGTGGCAGTAGCATGACGATGTAAATCGAAGTCCTAGAGGTCATGTGTTCAAATCCATGAGACATCAAAATGAGTGCTCTGCTTGAAAGAGTAACTCTTATTATCAAAATAAATAAATGATGTGAGGATCGAGAGCGTTCCTTGATGTGTTCTTCGTCCTCACTATGGTTTTCTTTTAAATTTAAGGTGTGGGTTTTAGATAGAAATGACGCAGAGACAGTAGTAGATATAATATGAGTAAAATAGTAAATTGGTTATTAAATATATTAAGTAATTATAGTATTATTAGCCCCTCTAATAATAGTTTGAATTTGGTTAGAGTTCCCTTAAAATTGTCCTACTTATATCCAAAATTGAAGTCTCTGTATCAATCCACTTTTAAAATAATCTATAGTCCTTTGAACATTATATGTTCTATAAAATTATGCTTTAATCCAAAACATGGATATTTGATCCAGGGAATGATGGATGGAAATTGTGTCGATTCACTCTATACTAAATTAAATACGACATCAAATCATATCATTAATTATTTAATAACTATAAGACACTAAGTACATCACTTAAATATTATCATAAAATATTATTGGAATAACTGAAATTCGATGTAGAATATAATGTAGTATAAAATTATTTTCTTTTAGCCTCTAATTGAATTGAATTAGACAGAAAATGATCATAATTTTTATTTTTTCTACGTTCAACTTAATAAAATTAGAGTAATTCGTATACTTATAGATAGAAAAACAAATAACCCCTTGACGGCAGGACAAAACAAAAAGAGTATTATGTTAAACCGTTGAATAATAAGGTTTTAAACAAAATAAAATAGGCACTATTTAAACAATTAAAGTTCATACAAGTTAATTAGTTAATCATAAAAACATGAAGGTATAAGAACACATAATGAGTTTAAAGTTCAAATCAAAACACGAAAAAGTACAAGTTAGAACTAAGTGAAAACCAAAAACCCTAGATGCAAGGATATTGCATCACAAGAGATTAAATTTATCGATTTTGAAATCATATGTGGACTTTTTTTTGATGCTTTAAAATAAATCAGGTCGATTATACAATTGATTTCGACCGTAAGAATCCACCAACTGATCTGCCGTACTTAGATTTTTATAATTTGAGTTCGAACCAATCCGCTTTGTAAATTAAATTAATTAGTTACGATTTGATTTTTTCTGAATTGGATTGTATTGTGCCTTTGGATAATCGACCTTTGTGCACCCCTAATTTGTAGGTGCAAATAAATTTAAAACATGAAATGAAAACGCAATATTTACAATTTTTTCATATTTAAACAATCAATTTTAACATGACATATGAGTTTAGGTTCAACCTGACTTAAGATCGAATCTGATCACATAATTCAAACACTTTAATAATGGTATTAAATAAGAAATAGGATTGTAAGATCTATTTACAAATTCTTAAATAACTTTTCCAGCATAGTAGTATGTCTATGAAAAAAACTCCATCCAGTTATAACATCCTAGCTAGTCTTATGATATTTGATGAGTCCAATGTAGGCGACAAACTTATAATCAATAAATATAATGTGCCATATAATGTATTGTTTCGTGAACTGTAACATAGTTTGATTGTTGTGTGAGAGGTACCATGAGTTTTAATTGTCTCAGTGAGATGAGTTTTAAAATTTAGACTAGTATCATCAACTACAATAATATGGACTAAATCTGAACTATTTGATACTGCACCTACACCTGTAGTAGTAAGACATATAAGTAGTAGTTATAGCATTTAAGAAACAAACAAAAAACATATTTTAAGTCCACAAAAATAAATAATACACGGTTTATTAATCCTAACCTTAACAAAACCCACTCTTCTCTTATGCTTGGTTGGATCTCTACTTATACTAAAATAAGACTTCCTATAGAAGTACAATTATGTTGCCCTACATAAAGTACAATTATGTTGGCTCTATTTGAAGAAAATAATAATTATACTAGAACTAGTATAGGTAATGTTAAATAGGTTTTAACTTCTATTAAAATGTGAAATCATAACCATCAAACATTTATTACTTAGTTAAACCAGTATAAATTTATTCTATATATTGAACTTTGCATCTTAGGGTTGCTTTTCCGGGGGGTGTAGGGGGCTAAACAATTGACTTGCTTATCTTACCTTATGGTCAGCCTTATCTCATTACATAATTAAATCTATGCACACTGCCATTAGAAAGATGAATCGGTCATTACTTAACATCTACACGATAGACTACAGATTTTAGATAATAAAAATTTGACGATTAACAGGATTGTGATAGAATCCTGGATAATGACCCTTATTTCTACGATAAAAAGTTGATAATAACGAGAAAGTGGGTGTCAGGTATGAAATTGTAAGGGTCGATTTGGATAGCCTAAAATAGGACTTAAAATAACTAACTTTTAAAAGTAAAAGTCAAAAAGTCGATATGATGAAATCAATTATTTTTCAACTTATTTTGAAATCAATTTTTTTACTTGTTGACTCAACTATTTCAAATTTTCACCTTTTGATTTTCAATTTTGATTTTTCAAATTTCATTTCATTTTATTTTTCTTTTAAACTTATATTATCGACGAATTTTCCGCGGTTTGAAAATTGACTCAAATTGGAGGAATTGGATTACAAAATGATGAAGAAACGAGTCAAGAAGTTTGGAAGATATCAAGATTGAATAAATCAAAGATTTGGCTAAGTATCGGAAATACAAAACAAATCGACATTGACTGGTCCAAACAGGTCAACGCCGACTGATCCAACAGATCAGCATCGTCCTGTTTGACACGTGCATTTTGACTCGTTCTTGGTGGTTGGAACTTCGGATCTGGATGTTTAATTCTTAAAATCGACTATGCCAACTCCGATGGGAATATTTTCCTATAAATAGCAAGCCTTCAACTAGAATATGATTTTTTGGATCATCTTCTTCATCATCCTTATGCTTTGAGGGGTAACTCGAGATTCATTGAATTGGGGTGTTTTCCCTTTTACGTGCGAACAACTTATAAATCAAAATTTTGTCAATTGAGCCTTTTGACCTTTTAAAAGCAAAAGAACTTTTGAAATAAACAAAAGCTCTCACTACAACAAAAACGCTCTTTCACAACTGCCAAAAACAGTTGTAATATGTCTATTACAACGGGTAGCCGCCCGTCGTTATATCCAGAGTTGTAATAGAACCCTTTTTTTTATGACTGTTTACGGCAGTTGTAAAATAATTTGTTATAACTCCCTACAACAGTTGTAAAAGACTTTCTACAACCGCCCACTGCACTTGTAAAAGACTATTTTATAACTGCATTTGGCAGTTGTAAAAGATATTTTACAACTACTACTGGCAGTTGTAAAAGACGTTTTTACAAATGCGATTGACAGTTGTGGTAACAAGAATGCAAAATAAAAAAATTAATTTCTGAACATATTTTTCAAGTAAAGCAAGAAACTGATAAGCATAAATAATAGAATAAAAACAACAGTATACTATAAGCAATTCAAACATTACATTATTACTATCTACCAAACTAATATGTCATATTACAAATCAATGCAAACCAAAATAATACAATGCAATATATCACTGACATAAAACACAAAACATACCAACATGGTTGAAATAGTAACACTTTGACACATACACTATGACTGAATCTTTATTTACCTGTAATGCAAAAATTTAATCATGAGTATCAAAAATGAGTAAAAGCTGAAGCAAAATATTTCAATATAAAGCTATACAAATGCTAAAGTTATAGACATCACTTTATTAAAACTGTTTCCCATGTTCATCCCTGTTCAAGTTTCTAAAAACAAGATTGTTAATGTTCAAATTATGTATTCTTGGGTCCTGTTATTTGTAATCTATGCAAAGTCTTTGGTCATTCTTTACAAAACTATTAAAAAGATCTGAAAGCCCCTAAGCCAGAGTTCATTCAAATGTAGCAGTTACTATTGCAAAGAAAAGACTCACATTTCAAACTAGGATAATTGTAGCAATGTTGATAAAATATTTGATAAAATAAAACGTCACTGTTAGGCCCTACTTTCTGCCTGCGAGAAGATTCGGTCTTTTAGAACAATGCAATATGCAAACATAGGATGCGTGAAATAAAAACAGGAAAATACAACAAAATCAAAGCAACAGTAAACATCACGAAAGTCCAACAAAAGATACTTTTGACAAAAAACAGGATTGAGTAGGTGCTAAGAATAAAATTAATTGGGATACTCATGGAAGAAAAAAGAGAAGCCCAGCAGCAAAAATTCATGAGGACATACCTATATACGCATCAAATTCAAATCCTTTTAGCATAATAATATCAAAGTACTTGAGAAGACGAGTTGATATTTTATAATTAGATGAAAATTCAGTTTCAAAACACAATTGCAAACTGAATATAATATACCCAAGAAGAGTAGTACAGCTAATCCCTCCAACTACGAAGTCTCAATTTGATAGGATCATAGGTTCCAATGGATTTTCCAGTATTACCAACAAACTGCAAATCAGTAAACGCATGAATGACCCATGGTCAAATTCAAATAAGTCATATAGGTTGTAATTACTATGAACGGCTCTGGTGCCCACGAAGATAATGGACATCTCCATTAAAAGAGTATGACCTTCCCAACACAAATTTTGGAAAAGGACTAAAACAACATTCCAACTAATATTATTTGCATTGAGAAAACTGTAAATTGACCCCTTGTAGTGCGCTATATGTGTTTTATGTTCAACAGAAAGATAAAGCACAATAACAACATTAATTTGAAAATATCACTTACCTTGCAGATGAAGGGAATGTACAAGATCCATAACCTACAGAAAATTCATTACAAAGTCAATCAACACACTGTAACCGTTGCTTTGAAATTCATGAAATTGAATTGCAACACATGCTAAGAAAACAGTTCCTACAATCCTTTGAACACAGAAGTTATCTTTAACCAATCAGTGAGTTGGGAGCAACCAAGAGCAAACCCAACCCCAATTTTTATATACATTGAAGATCGTGCTCCAATTTAAATGAAACTTGTCCTACCTCATTGTTTTCAGCCGGTGACTTGTTGGGCCGACTCTATACGATTGGAAAAATATTCACTAAGAAATATTTGTATAATCCTCAATGTGTGGCAGTATTCACTCCAAAATGTACGTATATTATAACAATTTGCGCATATAAGCAATAAAAGCAACAAAGAAGAGCATGTTGAATAAACAGTAAAAACTACACAATAAAACAGAAGCTAATTCTTGTAAATAATTAACGAGATAAATGTACATCTGCTAATCCCATTTTGCAGCATTGAATTCGCAGGTAAGATGGTAAATTTAATTCTCACCATGCTATTATTACAACAATCAACCAGTTGGAGTCGGTTTTTTTTACAACACAAATGTAAAATACAAGTAGTATTAGATATTGGCTAAAGAAATCATCGGTGTACATCAGAAACTCCAGTAATAAATTTAATGGAAACTCCTACAGATCTAAGTGAAAATATAAACAAACTAACTGAATTATAATTTTCAAAGGTAAGCATCAGAACTTAAATACAGAAACTCATGTACATCATATTTTTGTAGTTCATGTATCATAAGGTTGACACCACATGGTATAAATGTTTGAAGTAGCAAAAAAGAAAATTGAAAAGTAAAAAAAAAGATCTAAACAGCCTACGCAAGTAAATCGGAAATATAATAGGAAGAAACAAATCGGTATTTTATATAAAAAGAAAAAAAGCATGTACAAGTAAACAAATAAGCTGCTCAGAAAAAATGAATATCTTCTTATTGGCAGATGTTTGAATTTGTGCCTCTGAAGTCCGACACTTTCCACTATCCAGCTGTCCCGAGATATCCGTGCACAAACCCTAACCTTCAAACCCCCCAAATTCAAAAAATAAAGCACTATTTCTTAGAAAAAGTAGAAATTACTTGGATTGGTGATGGAAATAGTAGCAGTTCCGCCGAAATCACAACTGCCCGGAGCAGCACGAGACTTCTAAAAGAAGCTATTGAAAGCGTACGACACGTGCGACTGCAACGTGTTGGGCAAGAAGCACAACCCACTCGGCTGCAATGGCTGGCAGTTAGCTACTCCTATTCCGCAAGCGTAGACCAACGCTGATTGAAGAGCAGCGTTGCTTGCTTCGCATTGGATGTGGAGAATGGGGAGAAAGGAGATTGGACAAGGATGAATTAGTATGGTAGTGAGTTGGAGAACTTAGGGAAGTATTTGGAATTTAGGGTTCAGATGCAGGCGGGAAATGAATTACACAGGAAAAGAGGGCGGGAATTTTGCTTGGAGTGAATTTTTTTGATTTAAAGCCAAAAATTTGGATTTGAAGCCTAAAGAAAACTTATGGTGCTCTGTGTCATATAGAGATGTAAAGTTGCAAACTTGTAATTTTTGATTAAATATTACTTTTCATCAATTTTTTATATTAAACATTACTTTTTGATTATTGATTGTTAAATATTAAATATTACCCTTAATTAATAACTATTTAATAATAATTACTATTTATTAATTATTAAATTAAGTACTAAATATTAATAGTAAGTATTTAATATTAAATACATATGTTCTTCTCTTGCCCTTCTGGTATGAACGTGGTATGAACGTGAGTATATACTGCACTTTCTGTAACTCGCTGCCTGAAACTCGGGACCATATGTTCTTCTCTTGCCCACAAATTAATGCCTTGTGGACCAATATCTTATCTGGTATGAATGTTGGTACCATGAATTAATAATGGTCTTGAACATCAATGGAGACAAATACATAAGCTATCAGGAGGCCATGAAGGGAATGCAAGAGTTTTTAACTTTGTGATGAAGAGATTCATTGTGACCATATGGAAAGAAAGAAATTCAAAGATATTTACCCCGGAGAGAGGTAAGTCGATGCAGCAGCTTCATCAGTTTATTGTCAGGGAATTGAGAGAAGGGCTCCAGTTGCTTAACTTCTGCTTTGACCCGGGAATTTTGGATTATTTGCGATGATTGCTTCAGGTCATTTTTGCAGTTTTCTTAAGTTTCTCGCCTACTTCTTATGTTTGTTTTTTTGTAGCGTTTTCTCTCTGTGATTGTTGCACCTTGTTTCTATGTTTGCTTTGTGCATGCCCAATTTTGACATGTGTTTCTTTTTGTAACTTCTCTTTGGTGCTTCAATAAAATGGTAGGGGTCCATTCAACCCCGTCGGCTATGCTAAAAAAATATATATTAAATACCAATAGTAATTATTATAAAATAAAATTGTTAATAATTTAATATTATTTATTAATTATATTTATTAATTATTAAATGTAATTAATAAATATTGACTATAATTTAATAATTATAAACAATTGATTATAATAATTATCAAATATGAGAAATAATTATTGATCATATATTATTAGTTACTATTATTTAATAGTAATGATTATTTTTAAATTATAAATTATTAATTAAATATTTATTATTTATTTATTGATTAATTATCAAAAATTAATTACTGAATAATAATTCTTAACTATTAATTATCAAAAATTAATTATTAATTATTACTTCTTAATTACTACTTCTTAATTATTATTAGTTATTACTTCTTAATTATTAATTATTAATATTAATTATCAATTATTAAAAATGAATTATTATTTATTATTAATTAATTAGTATATTAATTGTTAATTATTGAATAGTAATTATTAATATATTAAATATTACTTCTTAATTATTAATATTGAATATTAATTCATAATTATTAATTATTAATATTAATTATTCATTATTAAAAATTAATTCGTATTTATTTAATAATAATTATAAATTATTATTTATTAATTATTAATTATTGAATAGTAGTTATAAATGTTAATTATTTCATATTTTAAAATTAATTATTAATTATCATTTAATAGTAACTGTTAGTTATTAACAATTTTTTTATAAATTGTTGATTATTAATCATTAATCATTAATTATTATTATTTAATTATAATTATTAAATAATTAATACAATGGGCAAACGAAAAAGGTTGTAATAGACATCTATTACAACTGACAAAAAAGAAGAGTTGTTAAAAATAGACACCTATTACAACTGGCAAACGAAACAGTCACTACAAGAAAGTATGTCATTAATAACGCCACTCAATAACACATTATTCTAAAGCGTTATCATTTAGCTTTAATTATTTACTTTTTTACTTTATTTCTCTTCTGAACACACGTAACGCTTGGCTCCAAAATGAAAATACCACTCCCTAAATTTTCATCTCCCTCTCAAAACACTTAATCAGTTCTCATCTTCCTTTCAGAACCCGTCTTCCTCCCAAAGCCAAAATAACAGCTAGTAATTTTCGTCTCCCTCGTAATCGCTCATCGCTCGCCATCTCTTATCTTCGATCCAACTCACCATCTCAGATCTCCGCTTA
Organism: Allium fistulosum; assembly: GCA_030737815.1. NCBI lineage: Eukaryota > Viridiplantae > Streptophyta > Magnoliopsida > Asparagales > Amaryllidaceae > Allium > Allium fistulosum. Next base: position 1,536,718,846 of record CM060902.1, read on the forward strand.
TTGCTCTTCAGCAGTTCCAAAGTTGATGCAACTAGAACCCTAAATTATCTGCTCGATATTCTAGGTTAGAAATTTCTAAGTTATGTTTATTAATTGTTTTATTTTTATTTTATCGTTTGGTTATTATTTTAGAAAAATATTATCGGTAGGTCATGATTTTATCATTTTGTTATGTTTATTAATTGTTTTATTAACTGTTTCTAGGTTATAATATCGTGCATGATTGATTGGTCATTTTGCAGAAGTCTAGCATATGAATTGAGCAGTTGATGGTCAAACAATGTAACAAGATTGTATGATTTTCAATGCACAGCAAAATTGACGTTAGTTGTGATGTTAAAAGAAAATTATTCAAATGATTTAAGTTGAATTTTTAAATAATTCATCGGTTAAAGTACATAAGGAGTTAGAATTAAATTTACAAGAGGAACCAAACATTTTGTGACCCTTAGTAGCAACAGTGAGAAAAAAGGAAAAAAAATTATATCCTATGAAAAAAATAAAAAGGAGCAACGGAATTTCTAGGCTCACTTGCACATGAAGCGACTATTGTGATACTTGCTTCTTGGTTGGTTGCATATGGCTTGTGTGACTCACTTACTATTTAATCAAAAAATTAAAAATATTAGTCGATTGGCTAAGCGACTATGGACAAAAACGAGTGTATTTAGTACAACTCAAAGAATGCAATGGTTCTGCTAGCTCACTCGCATATGAAGAAAGAAAATTTATAAGTCTTAAATCAAATTTTGTTGATAACTAATTAAGAAATTTCAAATAGTAATATTAACCTTTAGATCCGATTGATTCTATGATTACCATTAGATTTATTCTCTTTCTAATTTCTTGTTTAATCAACTAAGAAGTGTTTGCAATAAATTTTAAAAGATTTGTTTGTTTCATGAAACGGTTTGTTGTTCTAACTTGTTGTTTGTAATTTTCACACTCGATGGCTCCATGATGTCGTACTTCGCAGCGATAAAGAAATGGTGAAGAACTCATCGATGGTCAAATATAATAAATTATTAGACAATGAGATATGAAAGTCTACAATCTAAATGGTGTATTCACATTATCAAGAAGGAAGAAAATAATATATCCATTCATAATGTTATATGGAATTCTCACTTAGACTTTGAAGGCAACAAGTACAAGGTCGAATGAGTATGATTTTAGAAATAATTTGAACCCATGTTTGAGAACTGGAATTGTAACACCCATTGAATTGTAGTATTTATCAACTTTGAATCTTAGATGGGTAACTCTGTATATTATGCTATTGTAGCAGGCTGCATGCTTCTTAAACAAAGAATTGTCTAAGCAGTGGGCTGCTGCAACAGAACAGCAACACACTTTAAAAAAAAGTGTTCCAACTGCACATATGCTGTTGCAATATGCAGCATCTATAAAAAAACATCAAAAAATATGTGCATCACATATGGAGTATATGAATACACGGTTAAGAATATAATATAGTTTAGGTTGTAAGACCATATCAAGAGTTCAACATTTTAGCAAACATGCGTGCAAGTTAGTATTATTTAGTTCAAAATGTTACAATTTTCAAATCTGACCAAAGTCTTGTTATATGTTTTTTTTCTTTCTAATCTGTTTGCTAGGTTCATAAATATGAAATATATTATGTTTTCATACATAACCTAACGCTACAAAAGGCTATGTTGCATCACTTTCCTAATAGACTGGTATCAAAAGGGACTGAAAAGCGAGAGAAAGTAGGCTTGGATAATGGACTGGAAATACTCAGTAGACCTTAGATGGGCTTGGATTTTGATTATAGTAACCGAGTCGAGTTTCGGTTTTAAGCTACCCAAATCGAAACTAACTTTTTAATAAATCTAAATTTCTAACCGTTAAACATGTAGATTAATTAGACAACACGTTGGTATAATTTTATGTATTCATGTCTAATTTTTTTTATTCAGCAGTTCGCTCTTCAATAGTTTGGACTATGTTCAAAATTAAACTTTTGAAATTTATTTTCATCTAATTAGTTATTAGATGTGTCTGCTCCTCCTTCAATTTTGATGTTTTCATTTTTCTAGTTTGGTATTTAATTGATATCTTTTTTATTGTTGTTTTCATTTTTTCAGTTTGATATTTAATTGATATCTTTTGATTGATGTAATCACATCTACTTAAATTCTCTACTTTCTCTTTGACGCTATATTTTCCATAGCATACTTTATCGAGTTAGGGTAGAGAATAATTAATAGTATGTTTGAATATACTATTTTGAAAAACAAAATTTTTATCTGTTTTGTTAAAATTAATATAAATATTCCATCTTCATCAAATAATACAACATTAAGAACACCAATTACCACCCAAGGAAGAGTAATATCTCTAGCCATTTCATTCAGATAGGCCCAAAATTGTTTGCTTTCTTCCTTTGTATGTAGTCTGTAAACCACTAAAATGATCTTCGGTCCTATTCTATTATGTAAACTACAGATAATAAACTGGTCCTCTTTATGTAATACATTAACACTCCAGATTGAGGGGTTCAACAATGTGAGTATTCTACTATTCTTTGTCACACCATCATTATGGATGTAACCCCATTTTGAATTGATGCTTTTAACAAACTTGTGAATGTCTTTATTTTTAGGCTTATGCTCCACTAAACCCGCAAAAGATGGTTGTAACTTGTTTATATGTTCCCTCATGTCCATTTTTCATGTTGGGGAATTTAATCCCCTGACATTCAGGAAGAGGAATGCCATTAAAATTAATTAGATGTACTTGTACCCTTGGCTTTATAGTTACTAAGGGATGAACTCACTTTGCTCCTTTTATTCGTCCTTGCTTTTGATTTAATCGGATTTATTATGTTTATCCAATTAGGATTGTCAATCTCATTTGAATTCATATTGGCCATGAATTCGAAGAAGGGCTCTTTATTTCTGCTTCTTCTGGTAGTTCTGTTCTTGATGGATAAGCTTTCTCTTCCTTCAGGTACATCATATACTGCTACTCCTGCACTAATTTGTACATTAGAACGATTAATCACACAGTTTCATCTTTTCCCAAGTTAGATTCCTTAGCTGAAGTATTATAGTCCTCTGCCAAATTAATTTCTATTGTAATATCTATTGTATCATAATTTTCTTTTTCCATTTTCTCAGCTTTATTCGTTGTATGTGTAATGTGTGCGTTTGCTTCTGCTGCTTTATTTGCTGTATTATTTATCTATGTTGCATGCTGACTACTATCTGTACTGTTACACATAAGTCGAGATAATTTGGAACTGGAAAATTTGAAAAGAAAGCCTTGATAGCTCCTTAGATGATTGTTATAGATATAAACTTGGAGGTCCACACACTTTCCTTATAAATCGTGGATAGCCAAACATTTACACAAGTGCAGAGAGTAGAACTTTAAGTTTGTTAGCATTAACTTTCTTCAAAACCACATGGAGGGGTGGGATTTATGAGTAATGGTCTATACGTAATTTCTCATTTTCATTTGGGTAAATAATTGCAGAGAATGCTAAGCTTTCCCCAGTATTATGATTTGGAGCTGGAGCATGTGCCAGAATTATTGCTATGTCTGCAACTTATCCTATGGATATGGTTTAGGGAAGGATTGCTGTATAGGTAAACTTAACTTATATGTAAACCAAAACTTGCATATCCGTTTTCTACTTTTTATTTGATAATAATTGATAATTTTATTTTATTAACAATACAAAATGCAAATTCTCCATATCAGTATACAGGAATGTTCAATGAAATTAAAATGCTTTGATTGCAACATTAAAATGCTCATCAAGTTAGATTGAAATTAAAAATAAGGGTACCTTTAGAAACTTGTTTTTTTGTTGTATGAACCTAGTTCTGAATACAATGCTAATATTATCCACAATATAACAGTTTTGAATGTCTAATTATTTTAAAAATATGCAATACATGATTATTTTAGTAATTTCACTCTAATTGCGTATTGCATATTGCCTACTATTTAAAAATAGGGGATAAGTAATTTCAGTCTGATTATTTTAAAAATAAGGTTTCACATAATTTTTTCCACAATATAACAGTTTAAGTAAATGATATCACAGTGCTAATTGCGTATAAATCTAGTGATTCTTCAAATTTGTTGTACTAACATTTTGTATTTTTGGATTTATTGTTATTTTGCTAGCCAAAATTGTGTCAAATGTGTCATTGTAGGCTAGCTAACATGATTTCAGCCTTTGTTTTGGACCACTGTTCATAGAATTAGATGCATGTGTATGTTAAATTGTACTTGTGTATGTTGGATTATCATGGAACTATTGTATCTTCTGCATATATTCATGCTTCATTAAATAAAAATCAACTTAGATTTTCTTCTATGCACAATAAGTGAATTTCGTACATCTCCATCTTAAGTGATTATTTAATTTAAAAAAGAAAACCAAAGTCTAGTATAAGTAAACAGTACTGAAACCGTTTGAATTATGTTAAACACATTTTGACTACATTAATTCATTTTGTAGTTTTTTTCCCGTCATAATGGAAAATTGCATAGAATTCCATTTTCATCATTACTTTATTCTGTCTACACTAATGGCTATTTGGGCAAATTCCTTCCATCCGATTGCCTTCAGATTTTAATCAGAGCCGTCGAACCTGTTACTTTTGACTTTAGCAGTGAACTGTATTTTAGGCTTTGTGATCAACCTTGCTTATTAACGATGGTACAAAGTTACGTGCTAATTATAATTTTATCAAATCGTTGACATCTGAAGTTGTGTTCTCGTCCTACAGCCCTTCTTGCTGAAGAAGAAACTGGAGCGGTATTGCAGATGGGTTACTCATCCTAACTCCAAGTAATGATCAAACTGTGATAATAATAATTTAACATATGAATACTAGATTCTTAATAAATGTATTATAGACTCTTAAATGATTAAACTGACCATTGACATTAAAGTGAACGCATTCTTATAGTGGTCAAACTGACCGCGCAATGCTTCATGCTATCCGAGAATTTATAAGATTCAGTTTAGAGGTCAATTAGGCAATCAGCCTTTAACAGTATAAATATTTAGAAAGACTGCGTACAGGAAATGCCCGGTCTTCCTTTGCAGCAATAAATGCAGAAGTGGATTGTATATGATGATTAACCACATTAAAAGCTATAGCTTAGTTCTACAACACATAATTATATATTAACATTATAAATTGTATGCATAAAGTTAACTTGTTGTGTATACAAGGTTTAGCTTTTACAAAACATGAACTTTATAACATATTGCAATGGAATTTCCTATTAACATATTCCAGATTATGTACAAAACCATAGGGGAAAAAGCTATAGTCTGATCGATATGTGAAATATTTATAGAAAAATAAACATATTGTTCCTGAACCCTGCTTTTTCAGTAGTTATAAAATACCAAAACAAGTTCACATATGAAGAGTTGGAAGTAAGAAAGAGACTAAATGAAGTTTGGACGAGTAATAGGATAGAAGAATAAGCAGCAGTTTTGGAATAATAGAGTTCTATGGACCAAATCCCTAGAACACGAATATGTTGATCTTATGTACAGTTGGAATTGATCAGAGATCTAATATAAATGCTTATGGAGATTAGTATATATGTTCAAACCTTAGACTTCATAATATGCTTCAATCATTTTAATATAAAGCTAAACCTTAGACTTCATAACCCTGCTTTTTCTGTAAAAAGATGTTTGAAATTATGAAAGAACCATCATTGGAACTTTCCCTTTATTAACTTTACAACTAGATGAAAAGTAAAGAGAATAATTTAGTCATAAAAATTATTGTCATAAAAATTACAACTGATGAATGTTGCTGACAGGCATTCATTCTCCCTGGAAACCCACACTTTCTTTGTGGTTTTGTTGGGGAACCATTGTAGATAACACTATATGTATGTATGTGTATGTGTGTGTGTATAGTGTTTCGTGGCTTGCTTCTTTCAGGATGTTGGTCTGAAACTGACTTGAAAGTGGATGCCAACAAGTCTTTATTTATCTCTTTATTTGGTGATGTGGATAGTTTGTACAAGTTAACATGGTATACACAATACCTGCTGCTTATATGAATGTGTATTACCACATACAACATACTTTGGGGTATATGCAAGAAAGTACACTACATGTCTAAAGCATTTTCTTGCATTAGAAGTTGTTGAGTTTGAAGCTCCTCCCTAATCTTATTTGAAAGAAGATTGCCTTTGCCGAATTTATCTTGAGACCAGTCTCTTAATTTCCTCCTAAAACATCGGATTTGTTAATATTCCATAAGACAGTGTAGGGGTTTGTGGAATAGGGAACAGTTGAATGAGTTGTAGTCACTGGTGGCTGTTGGAGCGGTTGCTGCAGCAGATGGTTGGAGAAATGTATGGCAAAATGTTGGAGTGTTAGAAATGCTTCAACAGATGGTTGCTGCAACTGAGAAAAGTGAGGTTAACATTGCTTTAATCTATTTTCCATATTGGGAAAATAGATCATTAGAAATAATCAATTGTAGTTTCTAGTTCATGCAGTTCATGCACTTGCTTTAATGTTTGTACACTGTAATGAAAAATATATATCACATTTCTATCTGAGCATGCACTTGTTTTAACATTTTCTGTTTCTTTGTGTTAACTTCGCAGGCTTAATTGGAAGGAAGCAAGGTCCTTAGTACGCAACTAGATCAGATCTTGCATGCTGGAACTCTGTAATGTTTGTACTCTGTAATATTTGGAAGGATTGCTCTGCTGCCATGTTCAATGTTGAGGTATGATTATAAATAACACTTTCACCTTCTTTCTACAACTAATTATCAAGTTTAGTACTCTAGACTGTACCTGATATTTTTTGTTTGTTTGTTACAGCTATACTTTGGGCTACTTGTGTTTCTAGGATACATTGTGTTTGACACCCAGTACATAATAGAGAGGGCGCACCTTGGTGATCTTGACTATGTTATGCATGCTTTGGTCCTTTTTGTTGATTTTGCTGGTGTTCTTGTCCGCATTCTTGCCATAATGGTACGTTTGAGAGTTTTGCCATGTTTTCCATTCTTTTTGGAATATTAATATTAACTATTGATTGATATGAAATATGTTTGCAGTTGAAGAATGCAAGTCAGAAATCTGAAGAAGAGAAGAAAAGGAAGAAGAGATCTTGAAGTTCTTTGCTGTTTTGCCAGTATAATGCTGGGTCTTTTCTTCGTGTTTCTCTTAGCGTTTTATTGTGATATATCCGAACTTACATGTGGCAGACTATGTAAATAAGGGATTTAGTTTATTGTGTTTTGTTATAAACTTTGACAGAATGCTGTGATCAGTATTTTATCTTTGCAGACTTTAATTTTTTAGTTCATTGCTTTCTACATGTCTCTTTCCTAGGTCTTCTTCTGGCTTGATGTTCATTTAATCACATGTTTATTGTAGATACAATTTTCTTTCGTCCAGTTTTTATTTTGCAGTTAGGAGCTTGTGTAATTTTGAGCATATTTTCAATGTTTGGTAAAAAGCTTGATACAGCCACATCCAAAAATATTGGGTAAAATGCCTTTATAATTATAGCAGCTATAATGAGCTATTGAATAAATCTTTTATAGCGGCAAAATGATATTATAAAGATTTCCAGTTCTGTTGATATTTAGCTGTATTATAGCGGCTATAATGAGCTATTGAATTAACGTACCATAGCGGCGAATTTGCGTTATAAAACTAAGCTCAACCATAGCGGCATATTTTGTGTTATAAATATTCAACAGTTTTTTATAACATGTCGATATACAACGCTTATCAAACCGCTATGGCTGTGATTAATAGCGGCTATATGCCGCTATAAAAGACACTTTTTGTTGTAGTGAGTTGTAATAGACATCTATTACAACAGGAAAATAAGAAAAGTTGTTAAAAATATGCATTTATTACAACTGGCAAAAAAGGAACGTTGTATTAGGCATATATTACAACTGGCAAAGTAAAAGAGTTGTTGAAAATATGTTTATTACAACTTTCTGAAAAAAAGAGTTGTAAAAAACCTTTATTACAACTGACATTTTTTAACAGTTGTAAAAATACAGTTGTAATATGATCTTTTTGTTGTAGTGTCTTTTGCTTTTGTTTTTACCAAAAGGAGCATAAGGAATTTCTAGATTCTATCCATGTTGGATAAGGCTTCCATGGCTTGATTTGGACTACTGGACAGAGGTGGCTAGTAGTACAATCATATTAGTTATTGGCAAACCAATTAAATTAGATTAGGTAACATAAGACATGATTAGGATTACTTATGCAAGGGTTTTGAATCATTGCTCGTATACTTTTTCTGTAATCGTTTTTCAGTAATTAACAAAAGCACCAATTTCAACAACAAAAAATTTCATATGAAAATATTATGATCCAAGAAAAAAATATAAATAAAAAATACCATTCAACACCAAATTCATACAAAATAGTCACATATGAGAAGTACTTCGAAAACTATAGAGTGAATGAAGGGAAAAAACCTATAAAGACTTGAATTTTAGAGAGAAGGAGAAGAGTAACAATAAAAAGGAAAAAGGAAAAAGAAAAGGTTAACCAGCTGTATCTTTTTTATATGAAACTATAAAGTATTATTTTTACCAGTATTCAAATGAAATGTTATCTTCCTACTGAAATGTGATTATTAAAGACTGGTACAACCAGTGAAGTTATAAAGTTAACTAAACATTATAAAATGCGTTTTTTATTGTTACGTTAACAACATGTAGAAATGAACTTAATAATGAATATGTAATTTATACTGGTTGTACCAGTTACAAAGTTAACTAATATATAACAGTTGAATCAGAACAACCAGTGTTATTCCACCTTTTGGTCAAGGCCGGAATATCAACAGATTATCTGAAAAGGACGGATATCAGGATTGGAGATCGATTGGAAACAAGGCTGTGATCGATGTCGTCAAAATTTGACCGAGCTCCAATCAAGACGGAATCGATTGGGAATAATGAATAAGGCTAAGAAAGGCTACGTTTCAAATTTCAAGTCAAACAGAGTTCATTTGCTCAAGAAATTGATGGATACGTGCACAAGGAGGTCTTATTCGAATCGATACGAATTCGTATCGATCCGGCATGGATACGAACAAGTTATTCATATCCATCGACATGGATACGAACACGTTGTTCGTATCGATCAAGGAAAAGGGATGGAACGCAGCAGTATGCTTCGAATCTATAGACTTCGTACCGATGCAGTACGAGTCGGTTGGATGGGTGCATAGGTGTACTTTGTATCGATCATTGCCGAATCGATACGAAGGGAAGCAATGGTTTTAGGACTTTGATTGGACTTTTCGTATCGATCGCTTGTGGACGATACGAAGAAGGCGCTTGAGAGCGATACGAAGGAGGGTTGGTCGATGGATACGAACTACAAGTGATGATGGGTACGAATAAGTGAAGCCTTGATTGATATGAAGGCTATGGACTCGGATCGATGGATACGAACAGAGGCACAGTTGATGGATACGAACGAAGTAGTCAACGCGACATCAAAAGTGGATCTCCCCTGGGTTTTCGAGCCACGTCATCGACACGATTTTGATGGATACGAAATCCATGGATACGAACACGACAGCCGACTTAAGAGCTACATTTGCATCGATCATAACTGACAATCTACAAGTCCAAATGCCACCAAATTTTCACAGGAGCTTGCGTACAACCTTAACAATGTTCCTGCTCAATTTCGACTCGATTGGACAAAATCTTGATCGATACGAAATTGGTTCGTATCGATCACGGATCGAGTCGGAATCACCTGGGATCGATCGCGTGGGCCCACTCGCATGCCAGAAGAGGTCTCCCGAAATCTGAGCGAGATATTTGCAACCTACGCCTATAAATAGCATTCCAAAGCCTACAGAAAAGGGACTTTGGGGATTCTTCAACGTCGAGACTCTGCCAAAATCCCCATTATACTGTTGTACTCAAGAATTACTGTTGTAATCCGTTGTAAGCAGCGAGCAAAGTCAATAAAAGATTAACTTGAAGTGGACGTAGGCCGAAGATAGCCGAACTAATATAAATCTTGTGTCTCTGTCTATTTATTTCCGTTTTAAGTTTTTTATTCTTCATTTTCATCTTCTACATTACTTAGATCCGTGATTTGTGATCATATACTGCTGATTTGTGTTCATACATTGGTGCTTTCGCGATATTTGGGGTTTGTGATCAATTTTGGCGCAAACAACCAGTTTTGAGGTTGACTAAGTTAAAAGAATACATTACAAAATATTTTCGTTGTAATTATGTGTTAACATGTATAAAACACACATAATACAAATATAAAACTATTAAATATGAGTTTGATATGTGATTTATAAAGTGTAGGTTTATACGTGATCTATGATGTATATAAAATAATACATTATAAGTTGTTGGTTGTTACTATGAAATGTGTTTAATAAAGTAAAGTTTTATTAAAGGTGAAGACTTACAATCGCATATGAAACCTTACAAAGTATTGCTTTATACCAAAAGAATCTACCAACGAAGATTCGTGTATGTACCTTTTGGTTTCAGATCAAAGCAAGGGCCAATATCTTTGAATCAACTGATTTAGGTCCACATCATTGTTCATATATATTGTGCCTGCATTTACGTAATAGAAATATTGATATTGCGATATCAGGAAGTTAACAGTAAGTGTTTCTTTTGCTTCATGTTTTGCCTTTGAGTAAATTAGATATTCTACGCGTGACTGTATATAGCTCTTTTCAAATAGATCATAAATAAGAACTCTTAAATGTTGTTATTTGATTACTCAAGTTTTATACATAAGTAATAATAAGATATGTACCAATATGAAGGAATTGAAGCTAATTTATCCTTCTTGATTCGCACAAGGCAGTGATGTTCTATTTCAGCTTTACTAACTTAGTTTTATGGATTACTGAAAAGTAGCATACTTCATAGCCAAATGCAACCATTTTAAAAGGAAGATTATGTGCCGTATCAAACCCTAAACTAAGATTTAAAAGGCAATTAGCCAAACAACACAAAAATAGATATTGAAATGTGAGCATTAGGTACTTTAGACAAAAATTGAAAATAAGGAGGCAGTTACCATGTATGCTTCAGAGAATAATAGCTTGCCAAGCTACCACTTAAATTTTCAATCACATCAACTTCGATCCTACTTAAATAAATTTTGATACAATATTCTTAAATTTAATTTAAATGATCAATATATAACATATATGACAATAAAACTGTCTAGATGAACCAACGAATAGAGGAGGTTAGAAAAATGTGTGAAAGCATAAGGAGGGACAAATTAAGATTATTTATAAGAATAATGAAGGTTGTAGAATTTTCTGTACGTGAATTAACATGCACTTTTTTGTGATTGCTTTCACGTGCCATGTTAGTTAAAGAATTTAAAATGCTTCCTGTACATGATGGCACATTTTTATGTATGTGGTGTTTGAAACATCGTCATATGTAATACTCTCTATTTCTTTTTATTACATTACTGACTATGAATAATGATTGATTTTACAGAACATCCTTCACAAATCATCGTCTAGCACATTTTATCCTATTGAATTTCAACTACAATTAGCAAAATTACTTATTGCAAAACCTAAGTTTAGTAGTCAGTAACCATCAGGGCGAGCATTTAAAATTCGGGGGTCCGGATAAAACATAAATTATGGACTCTTTTATCATTTATAATTAATATTTTTCATCGGTCTAAAATATCGTATAACAATTAAAAAACGATAATTAAGAGAATATGGTTTAGAGATATCGTATCAATTCATATGGAAGAGAGCAGCTGCCTTTGATGCTGTGATCTAAGGCTCAGATTGCATCTTATCTACAAATGAGTTGTGGGCTTGTTCTGCAGCCCAAAGCCCATCAATACTGTTATATAATGTAACCACTATTGTAACTATTGAAAATTAATCTCATTATCATCATTTACAAAAACTCTCTCTGCACAATCATAATCAGATAATAAAACTTTCTATTTCATACTTTGATACAATTTCTAATATGGTATCGGAGCAAAGTGCCTAACAGCACTGAAAGATCCAATAGCAGAGGAAAGATTCATATTCTCTTCTCATCAGATTAAAAATCATCATTTGAGAGGGAGACTCAAGATAATCACATCTGCCTTGCCAGTCTTTTACAAGTTCTGGCTGCACAAGGAGTTATCAGAGTCAAAGAAACAGAAATCAAAATTCAGAAAAAAAACAGAATCAAGAAGCCAAATCATCAAGCAATTGAAATCAAGGAAAGTGCCATCCTGAGAAAAGAGAGATCCTTAGATTAATCATCATCACTTGAATCTCTCTTTCTGGTTGCATCTAATCTGAGAGAAACTTCGGTCAGAATCTTGATTCTGCATTCTTCCTTTAAGGATTCACTGTTTCTTGTTTCTTGTTGATCTGTACTTGTTCTGAAAAAAAACTCAAGAATCATCATGGGGGATGAATCAAACTCTTAAGCACCCACCAATGGCAGTGATTTGCAACACACTGCTTCAAATGTTGAGAAACTGGTCAAAACCACTGTTAGTCCTCAAAGTCAACTTGTAACAGTTCGTCTCAGTGAGGATAATTATCTTCTGTGGAGACTACAGGTTGAAACAGCTCTTTAGGGATATGGTCTTGAAGAATACATTCAAGAAACCATATCAGTCCCACCAATGTTCATCGCTGATCAACAAAACAAAATGATCAGTAGTGAAGATTATGTTAATCATCATAGACAAGATAAACTAATATGTTCTTGGCTACTATCATCCATAAATACAAATCTCCTTACTCATGTACTTGGCTGCAAAACAGCATATGAGATATGATCAACAATAGAAAGGGTGTTTAACTCTCAGTCAGCAGCTAAGGTGCTATTCTATAAAAGGCAACTTCACAGTATGAAAAAGGAAAATCTTAGCATGAGAGAATACCTGTTCAAGATTAAGGCAATCTGTGATGCATTAGAGGCTGCAAACCTAAAAGTATCTAATTCAGAACAAATCATGACAATACTCAATGGACTCAGCGATGAATATGAAGCAGTGGTAGTAGTTCTAACATCACAGAGAAACCTGCCATCTATTGAAGACGTTCATTCTATTTTACTATCTCATGAGGCAAGAATTGACATCAAGAAACCTCAAGAAAATGACTTATCTGTCAACTTTGCATCTAATCACAAAGGCAAAAGTCAAACCAATAACAGAGGAGAGCAATATACTCAAAGAAGTGGTCCTTCTAACAGATCAAGGGGAAGAGGCAGGTGGAATAATAACAACAGGCCAAAATGCCAAATTTGTGAGAAAATTGGTCATACAGCAGCAAAATGCTATTTCAGGCTAAATCTCAATTATGTGCCTGGACAGGGACAAAATACACAAAGAAATACAAACTACAGTGCAAATATGGTACATCTGCAGCCTGAATCAAACAACCAATCAGAGGTGAAGAGCTCTCAAACTGAAAGTACAAGGCCAAATCACACTCAAGACGAAGATTGGTATCCAGACTCAGGTGCAACTAATCACATCACAAATAACTTGAGCAACTTGAATCTTGGAAGCAAGGAATACAGAGGTACGAATTCTATTCACATGGGTAATGGCAAGTCTATTGCAATTACACACACAGGTAAGTCTTATATCATGGGAAGAAAACAATTATACTTGAATAACTTATTGAGAGTCCCACATATTAAGAAAAACTTACTTAGTGTGTCGCAATTTGCAAAAGATAACAGAGTATATTTTGAGTTCTATCCACATAACTGCTTAGTTAGGGACATTCTAACTAAGGAAGTACTTTTGCAGGGTAAACAGTGTAAAGGACTGTACAAGTTCAAAGTGGATAGTTCAAGAAACTCGGTCATTAAAAGAAAGTGGTGTAATAACTCTGAATTCAAACAGCAAGAAATGAATGAGATATTTGACAAATGACATTGTAAACTTGGGCATCCAAATGTCAACATTGTTAAGCATGTAATGAATGAAAACAACATTTCTTTTAATGACATATCGTTACCATACATTTGTACATATTGTCAAATGGGTAAGAGCCATAAATTACCTTTTTCAGATTCTAAAACTTTTTATAGTAAACCTCTTGAATTAGTTACAACTGACTTATGGGGACCTGCCCCAATTCATGCTGATTATGGATATAAGTACTATGTATCTTTTGTGGATGCATTTTCTAGATATGTATGGATATATTTTTTGAAATCAAAGAGTGAAACTCACAATGCAGTTATGCAGTTCATAGCACAAGCAGAAAACCAAACTAACTGCAGAGTCAAAATCATGCAAACAAATGGTGGTACTAAATATCTACCATTAAAGGAGTACTTTCAAAAAAGTGGAATCAATCATAAGACAACTTGCCCATACACTTCAGAGCAAAATGGGCTAGTGGAAAGGAGACACAGGCAGATTGTAGAAACTGGTCTCACTCTCCTAGCACAAGCATCCATGCCAAAGAAATTTTGGCCAGATGCCTTTGCTACAGCAGTCTATCTAATCAACAGACTGCCCACAAAGGTTCTAAAGCTAAAAAGTCCAATAGAAATGTTAACAAACACTAGTCCAGACTATCATAGTCTTAAAGTTTTTGGATGTCTATGTTTCCCATACATTAGACCTTATAATAAGCATAAGCTAGATTTCAGATCATCTCCCTGTACTTTTATAGGTTATGCTAGCAATAAAAAGGGGTATAAATGTCTAGACAATAATGGAAGAATATTCATTTCTAGACATGTAGTATTCAATGAAACAATATTTCCCTTTAGAGAAGCAAACATTAAAGTAAATAGTAAAGTGTATAATGCAAGAGAATCTATACCATCTGTGTCTATTCCATCTATTAAGATAATTCAGGGTCAAGCAAAGCCAATTCAAGACACAATCAATCATGAAGCAGTCTGGTCAGATTCTCAAAGAACAGACTCCAACACTGAACTTGATGCAGCAAATGATCAAACAAGTTCAACAAATATACCTGAGGAAGACTCACAACATAGAACTACAGAACCACTGACTCCACACCAGACTCAAAGCAACTGGCAAAACACAGAGTCAAACATGCAATCTGAAGACGAAAGAGTCATTCAACAGCAAATCACTGATAGAGCAAGTCATCATATGATAACCAGATCTAAGAGTGGGATCTTTAAACCAAAAATCTATCATGTTGTCTTAAATGCAGAGGAGCCAACCACATATGATCAAGCCATACAAGATGAAAACTGGAAAAATGCTATGGATGAAGAATATCAAGCATTAATGAAGAACAAGACATGGGATCTTGTTCTCAAACCAAAGGATAAAAATATCATTGAGTGTAAATGGACCTATAAATTAAAGAAGAATGCTGATGGTACAATTTCTAAGTATAAGGCAAGATTAGTAGCTAAGGGCTACTCACAACAGAGTGGTTTTGATTTCACAGAAACATTCTCACCTGTAGTGAAGCCAACTACTATAAGAATTGTTATTGCTATAGCCTTACATAGAAATTGGACCATTAGACAACTTGATGTAAATAATGCCATTATAAATGGTATTTTGCAGGAACATGTGTACATGGAACAACCCCAAGGCTTCAAACAGAGTGGAAAGGAAAATCATGTGTGCAAACTACACAAAGCAATTTATGGTTTGAAGCAAGCACCAAGAGTGTGGTTTGAAAAACTAAAGGAAACAATGATCAGACTTGGTTATCATTTAACCAAGTTTGACAGCTCACTATTTACAAAAATTAGCAAAGACATAACAATATTTGTACTAATATATGTTGATGACTTTATTATTACAGGTAACAATGAGCAGGAAATCAACAATTTAATTAAACATCTCAATCAAGAATTTAGCATCAGGGATCTTGGCAATTTAACTTACTTTCTGGGATAGAAGTCAGGAGGTCTACAAATGCAAAAATCCATCTAAGTCAAAAGAAATACATAACAGAGATTCTACACAAAGCAAAGATGCATGAAGCCAACCCCATTTCAACACCCATGGTCAGCAATTTACATTTGTCTAAATACAAAGGAGAAGCATTACTTAATGACAGGCAATATACAAGTATTGTTGGAGCACTTCAATACGCAACTATTACCAGGCCAGACATTGCATATAGTGTGAATAAGCCAAGTAAGTTCATGCAAAACCCAACAGACATCCACTGGAAAGCAGTTAAGAGGATACTAAGATACCTCAAAGGAACACTTAACTATGGGTTAATATTAGAGGCAAGCAAGTCAATTAGCATCAATGGATATGCAGACTCTGACTGGGCCAATGATCCAAATGACAGAAAATCTACAACTGGGTACTGTATATACTTGGGTAATAATCATGTATCATGGTGCTCTAAAAAACAATATACTATATCAAGATCAAGTACTGAAGCGGAATTTAGAAGTGTAGCAAACGCTACAGCAGAGGTCATGTGGATTGAATCACTACTTGGGGAGTTACAAGTCAAAACTGAAAACAAGACAACGATTTGGTGCGATAATCAGAGTGTCGTGCATCTAACAGCCAATCCAGTTCTACACTCAAGAACAAAGCATGTAGAACTGGACATCTACTTTGTTCGTGAACAAGTTGCAAGAGGAAAACTACATGTAAATCACATACCTTCCACTTACCAAACAACTGATATTTTGACAAAGCCTCTCTCAAAGAACAACTTCAATCGATTCAGAGAAAGACTGAAGGTTAACAACACTGATGACGATTCACACACCAGAAGCGTATGAACCGCCATGTTGAATTTTGCAAGCAAGCTTCGACTCAAATCTGAAGCAGCTTTTAACTCTTCACTTCTCCAGAGAGCAGAAGAATCTCAAAGTCATCAACTTTTATTCCTCGAAAGCCATGATTTTCGAACTCAAGTTAAATCGCTGCTGAATCCCTAATCAATTGCCATCTTCAGATGACAATTGACCAGTACTTCAACTCAATGCCAGATCTATCTCCTTTTCCTCTCAATTTTTTGGTTTAAGGATTTTCAGACAAGAATCTCCGCAAACCCTATAGTCGCCGTAGGGTTTGAGGGGGCATAAGAGAATATGGTTTAGAGATATCGTATCAATTCATATGGAAGAGAGCAGCTGCCTTTGATGCTGTGATCTAAGGCTCAGATTGCATCTTATCTACAAATGAGTTGTGGGCTTGTTCTGCAGCCCAAAGCCCATCAATACTGTTATATAATGTAACCACTATTGTAACTATTGAAAATTAATCTCATTATCATCATTTACAAAAACTCTCTCTGTACAATCATAATCAGATAATAAAGCTTTCTATTTCACACTTTGATACAATTTCTAATAATAATCAACACTAAAATTGATTTGTATGAATGAATTTTAAGAAAGATTTTCACATTAACATATTGGTACCAAAATCCAATAAATCAGTGGAAATTAAGATCCACATTTTATTTTTTTAGTTTGATACACAGAAAACACTCCTCGAAACATGTTTTAAATTATACTTCTATGCTTATTTCCGATAAATTTTATTAAAAATATTTTTGCTAATCGTATGCACATAGAATAAAATATACTATAATAATACTTAGCCCGTGCCTTTGTATAACTTTTTTTTTTACTTTGTCTGCTAATCGTGTAGTCAGATGGGTTAACACAAAGAATACAGTATATTTTTGCAACACGAAGATTAGGTAGTAAAGATGTGTTCTTGAGTTGGATACAGAGATTTACAGACAACTGAGATCCCGAAGCTACAGAAATTTCATTAGGAGTTCTGGAATTGGTATTGAAGATGTAAAGCTCAGCAGCAACACAGGGTCTGCATTTAGATGTACAAACATTGATTGGCCAGAAAATGAAGGATAATTAACAATTTAGTTGTAGCTAAAAAAAGTATATATTAAATTTCACTTATATATCATGGCACTTCTAAATATGTTATTAGATCATAGGTTAAATATTTAAAAGCCACAAATCTAATTTATCACCAGTCAAAAGTCATTAAAAAATTGTGATCCTAGTGCTAAGAAATGATTGTCAGACATCAAATTGAAATCTGTAACAACGAGAAAGTGTTATTTAGTGTATGGTAAAGGTTCTGGATTACATACCTTACTCTGAAGTAGTATTTTGGTACTGCACAAGGTATTTCCATCCATCTTATAATTATTTCAGAAAGAAGCTTAATTCCTTCTAGACCTCTTTCATCCTTCACTTCCTTCAAATCATCTTGAATATGCATAATGCTTTCTGTAAAATCTTTATAAAACAGTAGAGATGCTCTATCTACCCGACATCGATTTGTTTCTATTCCGTGCTTCAAGTTATTTGCAACTTTACATATTGACATCAACCGTTGAAGTTGAGAAGTAGTAGTTCCATCAGTATTACACAATCTACCATATAAATCCACTAAAACGGTAATTTTTGAAGTTTCTACAATATTTTCTGTATTTATATGGTTAAAAAAAGAAACACAAAACGCTAGCATTGGAAAGCTGAGAGCCTGCCTAGTTAGATATGTGAAACTTACAGAGTCAATATCCATGAACGATACAGAGAGAAGATCATATTCTTTTGCTATATTATTTAATCTAAATGAAAACCTATCTAATTCAGACGCCATCGAGTCTGGATTATGCTGTTCCTCTTGTAAAGCAAAAAATTGCAGTATATCAGCAATGAGTTGGAAAGATATGGCTCTCAGACTTAAGTACCATCTCTAAAAGTAAAAGCACCAGAAGCTGCTAAATTTTTTCAGAAGCAACTATTCTACTGTGAACTTTAGCAAATTTTTCTACATAACCATGTAAACCATTATCATCATTATTGTTCCAGTCTTCAGTTTCAGGATTCCCAAACTCCTTTTCTGTCTGCATTATATTTATCATCTCAATCCCTACCTTTGGAAAAAGTATTAGTTTAAATTCACTTTCTCCCCGTTAAAAGAATCAAAGATTTAAGCCAAATTTTATAAATATCCAACTCTAGTCATAGTAAATTGATGACCCGGTAGCCTACAAAGCCAAAAAAGCGGTAGATTATAGGGATAACGATCCTGCAACCTAGTCAGCTACAATATAATAAATAGCCGACATAACATATGAAGAACGCAACTAAGTAAATATAATTAACTGATTCCCATATTAACATGAAATAAAATTCTACACAAACATCAATTGTGTGGATCATCAATGCATGCAAAAAACAGACAATGATTCTAATTTACAGTAAAAATCCAATAAATGCATACCATCGCCTCTACTGTTTGTTCGAGGAAGCTTCAAACTTATGTAACCTGCATCTCCTAATCGCTTATCATACATTTCAACAAATTCATCGTTTCCCAGCCACATCTCCTGCACATATGGAAAGACCGTTTTCAACAACAAAATAAAAGGACTATATTTTTATAATTTAATTCAAATATTATGTAAACTACAGAGCAAACAACAATTGTGGTCATTTAGTTTCTCTTTCAAAATAATTACAGCAAACAAAACTATGCACACACGTGACTCAAGAAAAGTCAAGTGTTTTTAAATTAGTTCAAACAAACATATTTCTAAGTTAATCTATTTGGTAAATGATTCGAAAACATAGATTAAATCTTAAAATCAACATTAATTTCATGGGAAATTAATTATTAGCAACTTATCAATAATATGTTGATTCTGCTCAACCAATACACCTTATGTTGGCTTTCTCTACAGCTCTGATCCTAAATAAACATTGGAAACAACATGAGCAAAATCTCAATAACTGTTCAAAACACGAATTTTATTATTGGTTTTCTGCATTGTTTGACCTTTCTGCACGTTATTGAAGAGTCTTTAGAAATTGCAACTAAACTTAAATTACAATAATAAATAAAACGATTTAAGACTAAAACTAGGAATCGAATCATCATGTAATTAACCCTATTCTACGAATCGAACGCAAAATTCAACATAAAATGAATGAAATATAAGGAGTGAACATAAAATTACCTTAAATCACCTTAGGTTGGAGCAGCCAGCTCGAGTGAAAAGCGATGGAGTAACCACTTTTGATTTTTGGAGCTTAGATTTACAAATTGTTTTAAAAAATAGATTCCCGACTGTAGGTGGACAAGCTGGTCGCAGTTTTTGGTACTGAGAAGGCAGGTCGCAGCTTCAGGTGCAGAGGACACTGGTTGCGATTGCGTTGATCTGGGAGCAAATTCACGAACTGAGGAGATGGTGGAGGCTTTCGATGCTCGGTATGTAGGACGACATTGATTTGGGAGTTGAGTTGGTAGGTTAACAGGGTTTCGGTTGGATTGATTTGAAGTTGTTGAGCTTGAAATTTAGAAATTTAGAATTTTAAGGCGAGTTTGGTTGAGAAATAAAAGGAGACGTTGAACAAGAAAGCAGGGCCAGGAAATTAGGGAAAATGAGAAGAGCCAGATTAATGTTTTTTGGACTTTAAGATAATTTGATTTTGTCAAGTGACAACAAGCAAATCTCTCTAAACTTCGGTTTGATAATAAATTGCCTTGGAACTGTAGTTCAGTTTTTTCAGAGGAAACAAGCATACTACTTCGTTTGCCTTATGGTATTCCAAACACCATTCAGTTAACAATGATTGTTGATATATTTATCATCTTTAAATACAGCTCCTGCTTACCTATGTTTAGTAGACTTCATGTCGATTTCCATGGAAACTGCATCTGAAATCACCGTTGAAGAGAACCCAAAAGTTACTAGTGAGAACATGTAAAACACAGATGTTAATTTACCGTAAGAGATTATAACTGATATAGTCTCAAGGTTGCCAGTGAAACCCGTGTTCCAGTTACAATGTTTAATTATCAAAGAACTTCTCGTCCATCACCAGTGATCTCAGTTTTATCAATGCTCATCTTGGACACTCGGCCTGCCTCCGCCCATCCATTATCCTCAACAAAGGGCATGAAATTCATTTGATTCGAAGCAATAGACTCAATTCACAAAAGTATTTATTTAACCAGCTCTATCAAGAAGTTTAGGATCGAATGCCCTTGCAATGGTCTAGTTGTTTTTAGTGTAGATGATCTATATTGCTTCAAATGGAATCCTGCAATGATCCAATGTAATCATCTTCCAAATCCCACTAATGTTGGTGATATGTCTGTTTTTACAGCAGCATGGGGTTTTGGTTACTGTACTGAAATCAAACAATATAAGATTGTTAGAATTGCAGTTTATACTAATTTGTCCTTTCCTCCGGAGTATGATTACTTCGACCATGGAGAGTATGTTGCAGAAGTATTCAGTTGTGGAATAGACTGTGAATGGAGTAGGCTTGATTTTAGCAAATTTAAATTACCGTGCGAAGGGCCTGCAATAACAGTTAGGGTGATTGTATATTGGAATGCTAGTAGCTATAAGTGAGCAATATGATAACAAATTACTTACTTTTGACTAGTGGAGGGGGAATTTGCATGGGTTTTATGTCTGTTTTTTGGTTGGGAAAAATAATTGACTTTCGTGGATCCTTGGCAGTGTGTATACAGTCTAAAAACAATTAAAAAAACCTTCGATCTTTGGGTTCTAAAAGATGTCAGTGAGGATTGCTGGGAAAAAATATGTACTACAACAGAAATTTTCCCATGTATGATAATGCCACTAGGATTTTTGAATGATCATCAATTGCTTTTAGCTGATGAAGGCGTAGAATTTTGGGAACAGGATTCTTGCTTTTTGTATGATCTGGAATGTAAAAAAATTAAGAGAATTCCTCAGGTTTTAGATCACTGGGATTCAGGAGTTGTTAATTATGTGGAGAGCATGGTTCCTTTGTCACTTTTAAGGCTTTGATCTCCTCCGTTAAATATTATTCAAGTAAGTTTGTTTTTTTTTCACAATGTTTAGTTCAAGCATTATATTGTTTTACTGAAAATTCTTTTAGTTTTTATGCTCTGCCTGTAGCTTATCAATCAATCCTGTAACAATTTCCTTATTGACTATCATGATAGCATGATAATATCCTAAGAATCTTAACATGAGACCTTAGGGCACATGTTATAAAGGCATATGTTAACCTTTTCCATTTTAAATGTTAATTGTGTAGCATAAAGTTTGTACTTAAGCTTAAGCATATGTTTAATTTATGAACTTTACAGATGCGCTGAACTTATCACCCGAGCTAGAAATATCCCAAATGTTATTCTTTTGTATTTTAATCTAAATGAACTATTCTTTAACTTTTAATTCTTAGTTGCAGAATTTGAAATTATCTTAAATCTCAACTTATGCTAATATTTTAGTATTGGATTGCACCAATACATCAACTTATGCTAGATGTTAATATGCAAGGGTCGTTATTCAGTTATGTTAACGTTTTGTAATTGTTTGACACTCAACTACTCAACTGATACAAGATCTTAAGATTTCAACCGAGATATAGATTGAGATGTTAGTTCGAGATTTTGTCTGACATCCAGGATTTGAATGTTTAGTAACATGTGGTTGAAATCAAAGAAAATTGAGGTGTAGCAAAATTGAGATGTAGCCGATCCTTGCTCATATACATACATACATATACTTTTCCTAGCTAATAAGAAAAGGTAATTGAATTTAATAATAAGATAATGAAATTCAAACAAGTATTTTTTTTATGGGTATTGGGTATCAATTATTAACTTAAAATAATACATAAAGATCAAAATGAAATTCTTTTTTATATAGACATAATTTATAATGATAAAGTTTTTTCTTTTTCAACTTTTTTGACCTGAGGGGTTCTCAGGAAGTAAATGAATAAGAAGTAACTTTCAAACTCAAGGTGGTATTATCATTATGGATAGTGCACCTTCTTATGTGTTTATTGTTGTACTTGTTATGCCATCTTCTAATTGATTTTCGATAACGCCATTTGATAACAAAATGATGATTTAATTATGCAAAAGAGAACAGGAGGATGCATTTTTGGTTTCAATGTATAGTTTTTTTTTTCTATCTACATTATATCACATTTTCTAATAAAAAGAAATCAACTTTGTACGGATGAAGATGATCAAGCATGGTGGAATTGCAAATGCAATTGAAGAACTGCATTTGAATGGAGATTGCTTGCTTTACAAATTCATATGAATGCCATGACAGTCTAATGCTGAAATGATAATTTTTTTCTTTCATCCTTAGTGTATTAACAACCAGGCGGATGTTTTATTGGTTGACAAATTAGTTCCCTTTATGTTTGCAGGAGTCATGAAACACTTGCATTCCTTCCCAATACTTTTAGTTTTATATTTCTAGTGTTTGATGCTGCTTATTCTCATTGTTGTAGTAATTTTTCAAAACACTTGTTTTGACTTTTTTATGACTGCATATAACGTTGAACTCTTAATTTCATCATGTTTAGCACTTTAAAAAGGTTAGTGGGAAATCAAGAAACAGTTTCTGCTCCAAGTCCATGAATTCAAGATTTGTACATGGCCTAACAAAATGTAAATTTGAATTTGAACGTTGTCGTATATAGTTTTATTTGCAGTACTACGTTCTATCTATTGTGAAAATATAATATAGATTTGATTTACTTTGTATAATAAATCTATCATGTGCAGCATCTTGTCTGGTTGATTCATATTACTCTAAATATATATAAAAACTTACGACTTAAGAACGATATTACTCTGAATGAATTAAAAATGATATTACAATCTGAGAATCATAATATTTTATATACTTTTCTTTGTTAAAAAATCCCGGGATAATTTAAAGTAGCATTTATTATGCCAAATGGCTAGAATTGCCGATCAATGAAAGTACACACATTTTCCTACAGTGTATGAACAGATCGATACTGATCATTAAAGGTAAATTCAAGCTGATATTGCTTGGAATACAATTCATGATTGTGATTACATTCATTTGTTCACCATGCGATATTCGAAATAATAAGAGATGAAATTTATTTCGTTCAATCATTTGTAACTTTTGTTAATAACATTGGATAACATTCATCGATGAAATATCACAGCAGGTCTTTTCTTCATATGAACCGTTATTAGATGTTTTTTGAAACTGATATGTACTATATTATTATTAGTGAGTTAAATTTCAAGCTCACACAGATCCCTAGAAATTTGGCAACTGAACAGTCTTCGAGCTGTGAAAATATTGAACTGAACCGTCACACGCATAAGTGCTTCCTTTTCCTCTCATCTAGCGCTTTCCTTTTCTTTATCCAACCCTAATTAAATTGGGGCAATGGAGTCAGCGCACTGGAAGGCAGGACCTTAAATTAAATGGCGTTCTTCCCCATAGAAAACAGATCATCATTTCGTTCTTCCCTTTTAGCTGCCAACCTGAATCTGAATACTACCTCGCCTCATCCTGCCTCGCGATCTACCGTCTTGGATTTTCTGGTATGAATTTCTGCTACTTTGAACTTCTTTTTTGATGTTTCTGAACTTGGTATTTTAGTACTGTCCTTGAAAATTGTATTGAACTCTAATATCATTTTCCTTCTGTTCGTAAGTATCTTTTCCGTTTGATACAATAGCTAAGTTTTATTTATAAAAATGTCATGCTAATAGTAGACCAATTGAATACAGAAGTTGAAAAGGGCGGTCATTAAAGATTTTTGAAGAGGCTCATGCTTATGATTCTCAATGGAATAATTGGAACTATCGATCAATTAGTAAGATAATTTCGTACATTATTTTTCTGATTGATCTATACAAACTTGAAAATTTGTTTGCTTTGAGGGGTTTTCTAATTTTTTCATGGATTTTTCAACTCTAAAGGTTTTGGGATACTTATGTTATATGATAAAGTTGGATGCAACTTGTATTGTTTAAAACTATCTTTATGATGTTTCCAAGACATATATTGGAGATTTCAGAGTGAATCTCATCCAGATTCAGTCAAAAAGTTGATGCACAATACCTCAGAACATCTATATTTATCTAATTGCACTAGAGATTCTGTATTAATTTTATATAACTTTGACACCTAATTCCATCACACTTTTATTTTTAGTTTTTTCAGTCAATGAAACTCAATTCGATTACTTTACTGCTAATCTAGCATAGTCAACAATATTACATGTTCATGCTAATATAAAGCAACATTAATATTTTGTCTAATTAGCCAACATGAAATTATTAGAATAGTGAAACATGAACTTAGCGCTTTATCACGACATTCATTTCACAGAGCATTGACATAATATTTTTTTTACTCGATTGTATTTCTCAATAGCTATCGCCTACGAATTTTGCTATGCGCCTTTTTTTAAAACATTCTTTTCTTCGTCCCTACCTCAACTTTCCAATCACCACTAAACCACACATTTATCTATATTGTGTCATTATTTCCAGTATATCATTGCTTAATGTCTTACAACAAGTCATCTTACAAGCAGATAAGGCTCTTTTTTCTTACAATAATGTAAGTATTATTCATAGCTGCTTCTCTTTCTTACATGCCAATTGGGATGTTCAATGCAATAGTTGAAATTTTAGCAGTCAATTTGATTTTTTTAATAGTGTTTTTGCCAAGTTTAATGTTAGCTTCAAACTTTTTATTTTTTCATGGCAACTAAGATCGATATTTTTTCAAATTTGCAGTTAACAACAATAAGGCTTGGTTCAAAAATAAAGATCAACATCTTCGTATTCCTAAATAATTAAAGAAGATATAACATTACTATTTAACACACTAATAATAGTATAGATCATTCTTTCTCTTTCTCTTTCTCAACTCAACTGTCACGGCTCCTCTTTCTCTTTCGTCCCTTCCATATTTTCTACCCTTCTTACGAAAGACCATCATTTAATCCTTCTCCCATTCCTCTTTTCTCCTGCTAACCCTAAATCTTCATTTTCCAATATATACTCGCTGAATCATGTCGGCTTAGATTTACGTTCTTTCTTTCCCTTAGTTACAGATCGCTAAACCCTAACCCTAAAAGCGTCGCTGCTCCGCTAAGTTTTTGTACTATCGAACAAAGAATCAGAATATTATGAGGTATTATGATATTAAGCTTTCGATATTTCATGCTTATTTCGTATGAAATTTTCATGTTCTGTTTGATTGTAACAAGTTCTGCTCATCCTTTTCTGATCGTTTTTACAATTTCATTGCAATTGTAATGCAATTGATTTAATTTCACTAATTTTATGTTACTTTTTTGAAAATTTATATGGCTGGTTTGATTTTCCCTTTCGTCTTAATTGTCTGATAATGATAGTTGCTTAAATTCCCTCAATAACACTTCCTTCAGTTCAACCATTACTTTTGAACTTTTGGGTTATGAATGCCCAAGCTACTATTGTCGTCAACTATTTGCTTCCAGTTTTAATGAAGGACCTGGCTAACAGTAATTTATAAATTCCTAGAAACTGTGTAATTGATCTCAAAGTGTAGCATATATCGTTATGCGATGTCCAACTTAAGGTATGTCTGTTTTTTGTATTCTTCGTCCTGCCAATGATTGCGTGTTGTTTCCAGTTTTAAATCATGATAAAGTTTTGTTGTGATGTTTTTTAAATTATGACATGGAAGGGAAAACTTTTATTGTTTTGTGCTGATTCTGTTTTAAATTATGATATTGGGCTCATAACTTAATTTGGTTACTACTTGATTACTATGTAGGATTAGTTTCATTTTTTTTCTTTTGATCTTTAATCTATACATCTACCCAAAAATGAGTATTTTGTATATATGCAAGCCTTTAAATCTATATAATTTCTATTCATGTCATCTAAGAACTAGACAAAGGAGGTATTTGAACTCAAAATATCATTTTTGTGGATGTCTACTTTTTCAAGCAAATAATGAATATCCACTTTCAATACGTGACGTTCTTAGTTCTAAGTATAGACAATTTGGTTTCTTTTTTGGTTGGACATTATTATCGGATGAGTTCTACTTTCACATGAAATAATTTTCTACAAATAACTGACCTTGAATGGAATACCGAAGAATATGATCACCGACTCTGCAAGGTATGCATTTTTATTTTTTAATGTATAATTGGCATTTTATTTCCCAATTATGGGAAATATCTGGAATACCACCAGATAAGCTTATTATTTGTTTTATGTATATATGGTTGTTTTTTTTCCATTAGGTACTACATCCTTATTTTCTATAATTAAACTTACGTTACAGATAGTAGATATTTGAATACACTTTGAAACTAAATAGGTACACTTATATTATTTTCAATCAGGTACTGGGTTCTACTTGATTTATTTCAACTGACCAACAACTGCTTTTTTGCAAGTGGTGTACCGAGAAGTTTATAACAGAAATTCTTGCTAGGCATTAAATCATGACTTTGTAAGGTAAGTGAACAGTTTATAATCTATTTTTATGCATTTTACATACCGATTAGTAAGCTAATGTTGTGAACCAAAGTAATTTCTGCTCTATTCTTTTATACTTTTATGCAGCCTTGAAAGATTTGTGTATACAGACAGAAAGGGAATTTTTGAGTATGGATAGAGGTGGGTAGAGTGGGAGGTAGGTATAAAGAAAGATATGCACAATATTTTCTCCTTGATCTAATTTTCCTTAGGTCAGTTCATTTTTATGTATTCAAATCTAACTATAGTAATACTTAATTCATTGCTATGGTCAGTACACAAATAGATTTGATAGTCCAAACGGTGTTACATAACTATTGCTTATGTAGTTATGATATTCAATGTAGGGTATTTATAAAAATTATGTTAACAAGCACTTGATGAGATATAGTAAAGCATGAAATATAAGTGTTGTACAAGGTTGGTAACTGCTGTTTTGTATTGAAATGTACATAGCACAAACTATTATCTTATCTGAAACCAAATAAGTATACACACACTCAAAATGTGGTAGTACTACGTACTTGATATAGTAACCTCTATGATATTCTAAGTTTCCTTCTTCTCGGCTTCTAATCAATTTTTTATGCTTAACCATGTAGTTCCTCATATTCTAGAAATATTTATGAGTCTTGCTATAATCACAAAATATATTCATTTGATTAGATAGCTTAATTTGTAAAAAATACAGAAGTTGAAAAAATAAATTATGCTGTTTTATTTGGGTTTCATGGTAGTAAGATTTCGCTGTTATGTACAATCCTACTGCAATGTAGTTTTGCCTATGCCCTGTCCCGTTTATTCTCTATTAATTATTCCCCTTTCTTACCATCCCCTGATTTTCTCCTTTTTCATTACTCATTTATAAGTTAAATATCCCGATTGTTCTACCGTTTATCGGTCCTCATTTACGAAAAAAGTACAAAGATGTTCACTTCTGCCATAGCATGCATAAGAGATTCAAAATACAGTACTGACAGCGTATGAAAAAGTTAAATAAATCATCAAATAAGATATTATTATATCTTCTGCATTGGCTGGTGTTCAATCGTACTATATGTCATTGTTGGCACAAATCAATAAAGGTGTATTTTTTTCAATGAGTAACAAAAGAGCTATCAATAATCAAGTATAGTAGGAATATTTGTAACATTTTGGTTTATATTTGGTAGATGTATTAGTTGGTATCCAGGATAAAGCATTAATGAGATATCCTTTTTTGGGTATATTTAGAAAACACTAAAGAAATTGTTAAATTCTAATTTCTACTATCGGTAACATAAATTAATTATAAATTATTTTTGATTGAGTTATTATTTGTATTAAAAAGACGTTGAAGTAGGAAAAACGGATTTTGGAAACAAAAACATGACGATTCTATACATGTCAAATGCAAGGAGGGCCTCAAGATAAAAATAACCACGATGACCGTTATTTCCTTTTTCCTAAGGTCGCTCTTTAGATTTTATGAGTTAGTTTTAAAGATTGCTCTCTAATTAGCACTATTTTTGATTGCTTTAATAAACATGTTCTTAATGCTACTTTTGTTATCATAGTCAACTTGCTAGATTATATGATGTACAAGTTATGGAATATTGATTCTGTAGGATCTAGATTAACCCTAGAGGGGGGGGGTGAATAGGGTTATCGCAAATTTTCTCAAATTAAACGTGAAAGCAAATAGCAGATAAATAAATATGCAGTAAAGTAAATCACACACAAAATTTACCCAGCTTCGGCAACCCCTGCCTACTGCTGCATTCCCAGATTTCTATTAGATTTAAACAGTATCCCGCTTACAAACACTCTGACAGACTCCCAGACACTCGCTCCCGCTCACAAACACTCCTACAGACTCGCACACCCTGCTCCGCCTATAGAGTTTCGTTTACTCGCAAACTCTGCTCCCGCCTATAGAGCTTTGCAAACTCGCAGCCTCCCTGCTCACTGAACTAACCCTAACTAGACAATCTGACAACACCTAAACCCTAGGTGGTGATTGACTCTAACTGGACCTTGAAAAATATAAACTGAAAATACAAAATACAGTTTGACCCCCAGGGCAAAATATAAATT
Organism: Allium fistulosum; assembly: GCA_030737815.1. Taxonomy (NCBI): domain Eukaryota; kingdom Viridiplantae; phylum Streptophyta; class Magnoliopsida; order Asparagales; family Amaryllidaceae; genus Allium; species Allium fistulosum. The sequence goes on from CM060902.1 coordinate 1,536,748,258, forward strand.
GACAGTTTAAAACACTTTTGCCCTCAAATGAATTTGGCCTAAAACTAGATCAATAAAACCTGGCCCAAAATTTAAATAAAACTTTAAAACCTTATTTTAAAATTAACCCCTAATCAAACAAACTTAAACTCTAATTAATTTATCCCCTTATAGGCCGGCCCCTTTATTTCTTTGTTCAACCCGATCTCTTCTTTGTTTTTCTCTGAAGATAAAGAATGGTGGCCGCGATTGCTCTTCCTTTGACCTAAAAAATTTGGGCTTTCGATTGCTCTGATCTCTGGGCTTTGTAATTCGAAGCACACGAGTGTTTCGACCGTTGTTGGATGTTTTCGATGTTGCCTGGTCGATCGATTTTGAGATGCTTTCTTCGTTCTGGAAATTGGGGCTTGCGAAAAATAGAAGTGTCGCTCTGTCGAATTTGATGTTTGATGCTTGCGGCTCCTCCTCTCGAGTTCGTATGTGATACTGGTACGTGATTTTTGCTTTTGCTTTTCCGGTTATTACTTGATTGAACTCGATTGCTTGAGTTTGATTCGAGATGAATTATTACTTGTTTTCTGATTTGCTCGAACTCGAATAAATATTTTGCCGATGATGTTCATCCTTTTATAGGGTTCGAATCCCTGAATATTCGTTCGTCTATATGTATTTGAATTTGTCAAATCCTTTTCTCTACTGTTGATTTTCGTATGGATGCTCGAGATGATTGTTGACCTTTTCAAAAATGCGTATATACGTGATTCTTGGTATCGTGGTGACGTGTTGAAATTTGACTTGTTCGATCTTTCCCTGGTCATCACGTTTCTGACTAGTTGACTTTGTAGACTTTGATTTTGTGATTTCCTGGCCTTGTGATGTTCACGGCTTCATCTTTCTGTAGCATACTGTATTGAGTTCATATGCTTGCTGTCCCATATCTGTTCCATTTACAATCTGCACGTGTACATGCTTTGAGTCACTGTTTGTTACTTGAAGCTGTTCATTGAACTTGAATACGTTGGTTGCTTTGTAGTTGTGCATTGCTATACTGTTTTGAGTTCGAGACTTGTTTATTTGTACATGAGTGTGAAGTAGTGTTGCATTCCTTAGTGCTCGACCTGATGCTTGCTCTGTTCACTTTGTTCCCTGTTGCACATTCACCTGTTTACTCAAGACCATATATGTGCATACATACTGGTTTGAGACCTGATTGCTTTGAACTTGATCATGTTGGCATTGTTTGAGTTGTAGCTGATCACCTTGAACTTGTTGCATTCCATTTTCATGTGTACATCTCTCTGACTTTTACATGCAGTCTGGTTTTTGGTGCTTAGTCATGTTAGCTGTGGATCTGGTTTGCCTTTGATTCATGCTGTACATATTGTGTCTCGCTTGAGTTGAATCCAGTTTTAAACTCGGGTTTGACCTGGTGCTGATGACGAGATTTTATTGTACTTGAGTTGAATCCTGTATTTGGGTTTGACCTGTGCTCACTTGTCCCTGTAAATATATCAAGTGTATATACATATATCGGTGTGCACGGCCTTGTGGCATGTACAGTGATACACTGTGCATGTCACAAGTTGTTCGTGTGTGATAAATTCAGAATCAAATGATGACGAACAACCCAAATAACTGAGGCAAATAATATTTTCAAAATCCACATTTTGTTTTATACTGCAAAAACATTTCCTTTTCAATTTTACTGCGTTAGTGAATATTTTTGCAGATTGCTCAGATGCTGGAATCAAACTGGAATGAAGTTGAAGATAAATACGAGTGTGAGTGATATGTAGTGAGGAAATGATGTAACAATGAAAAGTGTGATGTAATTGTATTGTGATCAAAAATGATGTATATAGTGAGAGCTTGAAATTGTACTATCAAAATTGTAATAAATATTTGTTTGAATAAAATATTCGTTTGAATTCAAATTCTGTGTTATTTATTTTATTCAGCAAATATCTATTTAATCTGTGTAAAAATAAAATAGTACAATATCAAATACATTTAAATGAATGTATATATGTTTATTATCATCAAACAAAAGGCATATACATGCATATTCCACAATCTCCCCCTTTTGATGATAACAAACATATATTTAAGATTTTGACTATATTAAATGTATTTGATTATTCAGTTTGCTCCCCCTATTTGAATGCTCTCTTTCTACACAATACTCCCCCTACATATATGCATGAGAATAAAGAATTCAAATGAGCCTTAATGCAATTAGAAAATCTTTGACCTTTATCTTCAAAATCTTAACTTTTCTCTCCCCCTTTTGTTATCAGCAAAAGAATAATAGTAATAGAAAAGTAGAGATATAGTGGTAGACATTAATACAATATTAAAGCTCAATCGAGTATAAATATTAATTTCAATAAGAAAATCAAACAAAAGTCATAAATATTTTAATTGATGCATATTCCACTTTAGAATGATATGAATGATTTCATCAAATAAAACCATATAGTTGTGTCTATTTGTGGTATATTTATTTCAGGAGATTTGAATATCTACTAACCATGCATAACCGTTAGGACTTTTAAATGAGATTAGTAGTATTCCAAATTTTAAAAAAAATGAATTCAAGTATCTTCTAACCACGCATAACCGTGAGGACTTTTAAATGGGATTAGAATCAACTTGTCTATTTAATCAATTAATTTTGATATGCGTTCCATACATGCATAACCGTGAGGACTTTTAAATGAGCATGGAAGCACAAAATAAAAAATCCAAGTAATTCACCCATGCATAACCGTGAGGACTTTTAAATGAGAGTGAATATTTTGGATTTTATTGTTAGAAATATAATAAAATTGAAGCACAAATGATTCCCTGTTTAAACTACCACAAATTAACATACTATATTGATTTTTGATGAGTGATGGTTGATAGACGGATGATAGAAATAGAAATGATCATGGAATAGTTATCAACAAAAAGTTTTTATAACTCTTGTTTAAATTTCTAAAGAAATTTTCTAAATATACTTTCTCAAGTTATAATATATGATTAATATCAACACTCATCTTATTTTCAATCACTATTTATCTTTTTAGATAATTATTAGGGGGTCAGATCAGTTAGTCAATTTCAATAAAATCAAGTTTTCTTAAATAACAAATCTGATACAAGGTCAAAAGAAATTATTTTCTAGAAGGGTTTTTTAAGAAAAATTCTGCTAAAATGAAAAATATTTCAAGTGAAAGATATGCAGATATTTTCTTTGAAAAATGATGCAGCAAATGAATGTCTCAAAATGTAATCACGTTCCACTAGTAATTTTTCTATCAACTACATTACCAGTGTAATCTGCATCTGACTCAATATCACTCGTTTGGATGTTATAGACCAGATTGTGAAATTTCAACAAATTATCTCAGAGTCATTTTCAACAAACTTGACTTTAAATTGAAGTCGTGTTAACCATCAAAAAAAAATCTCAGTGTCAGATTAAGAAACCATAGGATCAACATCATAATTTGACCAAAAAACAGATTAAGTTCAATGAAAAATGGTTGGTCAACTTTTAAGCATAAATCAAAGTCATAGATAAGAACAAGTCATGTAAGATCATATCAAGTTAGTCAGAATCTGTCAACCATCATAATTACTTCAAGTAATTCTCCTCAAAGATGATTGATTAAAAGATCAAAATTAACATCACAAAACATATCACATAACTGGCTGATTTAATTCAGATTATGGTGCAGATTTTCACATTTTATCTATCGGTTGAAAATAAATACAATTACCTGTTTTACCTGAACGATAATCTTTCGTTGTTTACCCATTGTGAATCTGTCACCTTTATACTAGGCTAAGGAACGTTGATTTGTCGCCCGTTGTGTGTCTGGAACAACCAGAATCCAGACAACATTTAATGTTGTTCCTTAGCCTGCCACCTCACCTACACGGTAAAAGATTTTTGTGACCTTTTTATAGGTCCATGGTTGTTAGTGGCAAAATAATTATGAATAAACAATCCCTTTGGAACCCAAACTTGTTTTGTCTTTTCATTCTTGTTCCAATAGATATGAAATTGGTTTGTAGAATTCTTAGGAACCCAAATTTGAATAAATTTTGTGTTCTTGTTCCTATGACTATGATTTTCAACACGATGGCCAATTATTTCACATCTAGCGAAGACACTCTTACTTTTTGCATTATCATCAACTTGTGTTTTCCCAAAACCTAGTCCTTTTCTGTTGTTAGCAAAAAATTGATTTCCCAATAACATATTGAATGATTTTTCTCCTCTTGAAAAGTTATTCAGAGTTTTCTCAAGATTTTGGACTTTGGTTTTTAGTGTCGTGTTTTCAGTCACAAGTGAGGTGCATCTATTTATAAAATCCTTTCTCCTAGTGCCAATGGTTTCCTTAAGATTCAAGTTTTCTTTTTCAAGGTTCTCCAAGCTATTCTTCAGTTTTGATAATTCTGAATCTAAAGTTTTGCAGTTTTTACAATTTAGGTTCTGAATCTTTTCAAGTTCAGTTTCTAACCTAAAATTTTCACGGGCAAGTTCTCTCCTATCAGATTTCAGTTTATCAATTTTAGAATCAAGAGCATCAACTGTTTTAGTAAGATCGAGGCACATATAAACAAGTTCTTTATACGAATAGTTCTTTACCTCACTAGATTCCTCTGAGCTTTCTTCTGAATTTGATCTTGATTCCTCTGAGCTTGCTTCTGAATCTGACCTTGCAGTAAAACACAAATTAGCCTCCTCTGAGCTATTGTTCGAAGCTTCCTCTCCTTCTTCATCGCTCTCTTCTTTACTCTTTAAGGCAATCGTCTTCTTCTTTGGTTCGGAGTTGTTGCGTTCCTCCTTTGTTTTTAGCTCAAGCTCATATGTCATCAAGTTGCCAATCAACTCCTCCATGCTTAGTTTACTCAGATCTTTCGATTCTTGTATTGCTGTGACTTTTGCCTCAAAGTTCATCGGTAAGATTCGTAGTATCTTCCTCACTAACTCTACCTCAGAGAATATCTTTCCAAGCGCTCTAGCATTGTACACCAAGGTTGAGAAGCGTCCAAACATGTCCTTTATGCTCTCGCCTTTGTCCATCACAAAGTTCTCGTATTCATTGCTGAACAGGGCTAGACGAGACTCCTTGACTTGAGAAGTTCCTTCGTGTGTCACCTCCAAAGTATGCCAGATTTCCTGCGCAGTTGTACAATGAGAAATTCTATTAAATTCATTCTTATCAAGAGCACAGATCAAAGCATTCATAGCTTTAGCATTAGTAGTTTTTAACTTCTTATCATTAGCGTCCCACCTATCCTTAGGTTTAAGAATCTCAGTATCACCAACAGTTATAGTGGGAGCTCTATAGCCAGTTTCAATAATATCCCAAACATCGTAATCAACAGAACTAAGATAGATACTCATCCTAACTTTCCAGTAAGCATAATCATTACCATTAAACATCGGTGGCCTAGCAATAGATTGCCCCTCAGAAAAAGCATTATTCGATGAATTCATGACTCTAGAGTTAAAGTAAAAATACCAGGCTCTGATACCACTTGTAGGATCTAGATTAACCCTAGAGGAGGGGGGGGTGAATAGGGTTATTGCAAATTTTCTCAAATTAAACGCGAAAGCAAATATCAGATAAATAAATATGCAGTAAAGTAAATCACACACAAAATTTACCCAGCTTCGGCAACCCCTGCCTACTGCTGCATTCCCAGATTTCTATTAGAGTTAAACAGTATCCCGCTTACAAACACTCTGACAGACTCGCAGACACTCGCTCCCGCTCACAAACACTCCTACAGACTCGCACACCCTGCTCCACCTATAGAGTTTCGTTTACTCGCAAACTCTGCTCCCGCCTATAGAGCTTTGCAAACTCGCAGCCTCCCTGCTCACTGAACTAACCCTAACTAGACAATCTGACAACACCTAAACCCTAGGTGGTGATTGACTCTAACTGGACCTTGAAAAATATAAACTGAAAATACAAAATACAGTTTGACCCCCAGGGCAAAATATAAATTGACAGTTTAAAACACTTTTGCCCTCAAATGAATTTGGCCTAAAACTAGATCAATAAAACCTGGCCCAAAATTTAAATAAAACTTTAAAACCTTATTTTAAAATTAACCCCTAATCAAACAAACTTAAACTCTAATTAATTTATCCCCTTATAGGCCGGCCCCTTTATTTCTTTGTTCAACCCGATCTCTTCTTTGTTTTTCTCTGAAGATAAAGAATGGTGGCCGCGATTGCTCTTCCTTTGACCTGAAAAATTTGGGCTTTCGATTGCTCTGATCTCTGGGCTTTGTAATTCGAAGCACACGAGTGTTTCAACCGTTGTTGGATGTTTTCGATGTTGCCTGGTCGATCGATTTTGAGATGCTTTCTTCGTTCTGGAAATTGGGGCTTGCGAAAAATAGAAGTGTCGCTCTGTCGAATTTGATGTTTGATGCTTGCGGCTCCTCCTCTCGAGTTCGTATGTGATACTGGTACGTGATTTTTGCTTTTGCTTTTCCGGTTATTACTTGATTGAACTCGATTGCTTGAGTTTGATTCGAGATGAATTATTACTTGTTTTCTGATTTGCTCGAACTCGAATAAATATTTTGCCGATGATGTTCATCCTTTTATAGGGTTCGAATCCCTGAATATTCGTTCGTCTATATGTATTTGAATTTGTCAAATCCTTTTCTCTGCTGTTGATTTTCGTATGGATGCTCGAGATGATTGTTGACCTTTTCAAAAATGCGTATATACGTGATTCTTGGTATCGTGGTGACGTGTTGAAATTTGACTTGTTCGATCTTTCCCTGGTCATCACGTTTCTGACTAGTTGACTTTGTAGACTTTGATTTTGTGATTTCCTGGCCTTGTGATGTTCACGGCTTCATCTTTCTGTAGCATACTGTATTGAGTTCATATGCTTGCTGTCCCATATCTGTTCCATTTACAATCTGCACGTGTACATGCTTTGAGTCACTGTTTGTTACTTGAAGCTGTTCATTGAACTTGAATACGTTGGTTGCTTTGTAGTTGTGCATTGCTATACTGTTTTGAGTTCGAGACTTGTTTATTTGTACATGAGTGTGAAGTAGTGTTGCATTCCTTAGTGCTCGACCTGATGCTTGCTCTGTTCACTTTGTTCCCTGTTGCACATTCACCTATTTACTCAAGACCATATATGTGCATACATACTGGTTTGAGACCTGATTGCTTTGAACTTGATCATGTTGGCATTGTTTGAGTTGTAGCTGATCACCTTGAACTTGTTGCATTCCATTTTCATGTGTACATCTCTCTGACTTTTACATGCAGTCTGGTTTTTGGTGCTTAGTCATGTTAGCTGTGGATCTGGTTTGCCTTTGATTCATGCTGTACATATTGTGTCTCGCTTGAGTTGAATCCAGTTTTAAACTCGGGTTTGACCTGGTGCTGATGACGAGATTTTATTGTACTTGAGTTGAATCCTGTATTTGGGTTTGACCTGTGCTCACTTGTCCCTGTAAATATATCAAGTGTATATACATATATCGGTGTGCACGGCCTTGTGGCATGTACAGTGATACACTGTGCATGTCACAAGTTGTTCGTGTGTGATAAATTCAGAATCAAATGATGACGAACAACCCAAATAACTGAGGCAAATAATATTTTCAAAATCCACATTTTGTTTTATACTGCAAAAACATTTCCTTTTCAATTTTACTGCGTTAGTGAATATTTTTGCAGATTGCTCAGATGCTGGAATCAAACTGGAATGAAGTTGAAGATAAATACGAGTGTGAGTGATATGTAGTGAGGAAATGATGTAACAATGAAAAGTGTGATGTAATTGTATTGTGATCAAAAATGATGTATATAGTGAGAGCTTGAAATTGTACTATCAAAATTGTAATAAATATTTGTTTGAATAAAATATTCGTTTGAATTCAAATTCTGTGTTATTTATTTTATTCAGCAAATATCTATTTAATCTGTGTAAAAATAAAATAGTACAATATCAAATACATTTAAATGAATGTATATATGTTTATTATCATCAAACAAAAGGCATATACATGCATATTCCACAGATTCAACTACCGTTTTAATTTTATTTCTGTATTAGTATACATAATTTTAATGTGTATTATTGCAACAATGCAGAACTTTCTAAATGAGACAATTGATGTGGTCAGAAGAAATAGTGCAATTCGACTACAAATAATAAAAAGTTTGTTTAAATATCAATCGACCATATTCCTCCGTTACACCTTATAAATTTATAACCGTGGTTTTTGATAAAATCATGGTCCAAAGCCTAATTATATTAGCCTTATAAAATTCTTCATGCACTATCATTTTGGAACCTACCGTAATGTATAATAAGGTCTAATCTGTGACTTTTTTACATTGCAGCATATGTATATAGCCTTCTAGGTCATATTATCGTTTGGATTTTTTTTACTTCCAAGTAGTAAATAATTAAATTGCAAACCTTAATATGACATAAAATTTGCTTTGCAATTGCTTCGACTTGAAAATAAACGAAACAATTTGACTATGTGAACAAAATGTGGAAGTACTTAGTTGTTTTTCCTTTCATTTATAATCAAGAATTGAACATTCAACTGATCCAGTTCTGTTAAAGAAACTAATAATAGATTTTTGCTCATTGGATTTTTCAACAAACTATAACCACCACTTTTCCTACCACAACATATCACTAACGTATACTGATCCATATATGGTGAATAATTAGCGTCACTTTCATGGACTTAGATAAATAAGTATGAAGTTAGGCGCAAGACATAATGGCATTTATGGAATATCTTGATATGGCATACGATCTAGCTTTTTAGTACTATATATTCGTATAACATATTTAAATCATTATATTTATATGTTTCTAAAATGAGTTTTATAAAAAGAAGCGTTCGGCTCTTTATACTTTGCAAGATGTCGTGAGGATGATAGTGATCTTTTTTCCTTTCTTTCACATATTTGTGACCTTTTTCAGGGTTCCACTTGGGTGTTTCCATCGGATTGTGTGAATACCAAATTGGTGTTTTCCACCGCATTTGATCTCATATATATCAAAGGCTAGGCTTGAATAAATAACTCACAGATCCATGTGTTAGTATGAAATGACAAACTAAAATAGAATACAACATGATAAATCCCAAATAATTGCAAAATGAATTCCAGATTTTTGCTATATGCGTGATCAGTTTATTTTGAACTAATAAATGTTTCTATTATAAGAATACATCATGAAGTACTCCATTTTATTTCCAAAGAATTTTCATTTACCATCAAATTGATCAAGAATCAGGGTTATCAACAATGAGAAAATACTCAAACAATCAGGATTCTCAAGGAACATATATGCATTGATTTATACGAATTAAATTGACATTACACATATGAAGCGTTGATTCCTGAGCTGGCAAATATATCGGCAAAAGCTTTGGATTTTTTTTCTCTTCTTTATTTCTTTTTTGTGAATAATTTTTGAACTTACCGAATTAGACTATCCTGAACACATTTTCTTTAAGCATAACAATTATAAGATGTATGTGTGATTAGTTGTATAGTTCAAACTTTGTATAGAATGCACAGTAGTAAAGCTTCTTTTTCCTCACTCTTATATTTTCAAGTGTTAGAGGCATATGTTGGATGCTTTATACTTTCAAGTGTTATATTATAAACTATGAAAAACAAAATATAATTTAATTCTCCACTTATTGCCTTCCTCTGTACCCCAACATGTTTGGCTTGCATTATAGATCAATTTTGTATTATAATATGGTACTATGTACGTGTTCATAATGAATGCCCCTTCAAATTTCCATACCTTGCGTCTATGTACCACTTGCTATAACTTTTATGCATATTTATTTCAGGATCAACACACCGAACTGGCAACCAATGATTCATAGTATCTAGCAGCAATGGATATGTATGATCACCAACTGCAGCAATTTAAAGGCTAATTAGACAAAGGTTTCTTCATAGCAACAACATTTTGAATTAATATGTTGGTTTCATAAGTTTTTTACTTCGGATATAGATACAGACATGGTTGCTCTTTACTATTATGATTATTTTCAATTTTTAAGCATAAGTTTCCAATTATGACAAGTTGTTCTCCTGAAAATACTATTCTGCTTTGCAGCATTATTCAACTGTCATACAACGTCTTATAATATTTTCCAAACTAAACCTTCTTGAAGATACAACTGACGTTTTTTTAATCCCTGTTGCTTTATCCCATTTTCTACGTTCAGGTCTTTGATAAAATGATTTTACTACAAACATGTTTTAGTAGTAGTATAGAAATAGTTATACCATAAACTAATAGTGCTGTAGTACTACGAATTATCTCATTGTTTGTACTTGATTTAATTGTGTTTTGTAACTATCAACGAATAGTCGGTCCATATTCCCCACTACCACTTATTGAATATGTAAATCTGTATCATAAACTTTCATCATAATCTGCTAAAGATTAACTAAGGTTTGTACTACTCTCTACAGAACTTATGAATTCAATATGGCAAGAGTTCTCCAAACCCTACCTCATGACAAAGAGACACCTTGGACTACTTTCCTATTCTTTATTTTTTGTCTATCATATTATAAAATGTTCATCAAGGACAAATGATTATGAATGCAAATATCTCTAAATTGTTTAATATTATTTCTCACGAAATACTAAGACGGCTCCAAATGCACGTATCTCTAAATTGTTTATTTCTATTTTTGATTTCAAACGAAAAATTGTCTTTTTTAAAGTACAAGGGTTATGAAGCTATTTTTTAAAAAGGCAACTGATTAGTGGTGCGGATTCATAAAATTTGATTTCAAATTACGGTTCGGTCTACTAATTAAACTATTATTTTAATTTTAATTGGATAATAAATTTATGATGGATCAATTGTTAAGAAGTGTTCTACTCTGTTTACTGCTCTTACTTTTCTTTTGGACTTTTAATGCGATAGGAATTTGTACCAGACAAACAAAATAATGAAAGTTACACCATTATTTCTAATGATAATGGTCGGCATTACATTCATTTAACTAGATAGGTCTTATTTCAGCCAAACCGTATGCGAAGCACTGGTTCACAGTAGTTACACTTAAAATATAAGGTGTGAAGAAGGAACTTCATATGCTAATACATCTAACTTTTTGTTTACTTGCATAATAGCTCTTTAATATAACTAGATTTTTTGTACTATAACCAATGCATATTATCGGCGTTAAAGATATCATATAAGCTACATAGAATCTGGACGATGGTCTAATAATTTCACTTCATATTAATATTAGAAAGATTGTTTCCTGGAGATTTGACCAGGCAACTAGTGCTCGGCATCAGGTAGCACTCGGCATCAGAGAGTGACCGGCATCCAGGAGTGTTCGGCGAAGCACACGGCATCCAGTGGGACTCGGCATCCATAGCGTTCGGCATCCGTAATGCTCGGCGACCAGGAGACTCGGCGTCAAGTAGTGTTCGGCGTCAACTGACACTCGGTGACAACCAACGCTCAGCATCCCTAGCGTTCGGCATCATTAGAACTCGGTGATAGGAGAACTCGGCAACAAGAGCGCTCGGCATCCCTTGGTACTCGGCAACAAGAGCGCTCGACATCCCTTGGTACTCGGCATAGTACTCGGCAATAAGAGCGCTCGGCATCCCTTGGTACTCGGCGTAGTACTCGGCAGCGAGAGTACTCGGCACTCCAAGGTACTCGGCGTAGTACTCGGCAACGAGAGTACTCGGCATCCAGAAGACATTTAGTATGCACAACTACTCAAGGTGACAGTGTCATTCGGCCAGCGTGCACTTTTCGTTCAAGAGCTTCGGATAGAGACACGTTCGGCCTCAACTAACAATCATCCTGCACTTCCCACACATCCAGCGTACCGTTCGGCATAGAAGGACTGTTCGGCATTAGAGCGTTCGACATACTGGGTTCGGCATGCAGCGACCACTGCACTGGGGCTAGAGTGTTCGGCCATCCAGCCCATTTGGGAAGTCCAGCCCATATTTGCCTATAAAAATTAGGGGCAGGGTCATAGTGAAAGGGATCCTTTTTTGGAGAGAGAACACTAGGGAGACTCTGCCATTTTCGAGACTCATCTTCTCTACTTAAACAACTTCATTCAAGCATTTGATTCACGAATTGTATTTGTAATCAACTCTAAAAAAGATCAATAAAGTTTAACCTCAAAGTGGACGTAGGCAATTACGCTGAACCACTATAAATTTGGTGTTCTTACTTTCTGCAATTAAATTAGCATTGTCTTCTCTGTTTAATTTACTCTCATCACTTATATCTCTACACAATCTTTCTCTACGAGGTTAGTGACCAATTTTGGTGCTAACACTTTGGTGCTTTCACTGAGAATTGAATTCTCAGACCTCAAGGATCTGCTTTGAAGCTACTGGATTGAACAAATCCCCAAGGAAGATCCGACTCACTGATAGGACATCCATTGATTCTACTCAGAGTTCATACCGATAACTCTACAATGGCAGGACCACGTACCAGGTCAGCTTCTCATAATGTGGATGCCCGCGAGACTGCTAGCGTGCAACAAGCAGGACCTAGCAATCAACCAGCGATTCCGAGTGCAGGAATTGCCGCTCAAGAACAAATTCCAGTTGTCACCAGAATAGAGTTCAATGACTTGATGAGAGAACTCAGGGAAAGCAGGAGACAACTAGGAGAGCAGATGCAAGCTAACGCCAACCTGATGGCACAACTCACTCAACAGCAGCAACAGAATGCTGGGGGCAATCCCGCTCCTTACTCTTCATCTGACAGCTCAACGTCCTCTGATGAACCTCCCAGGCGCAGACGCCGCAAGACTGACGCTGCACGAGCAGAAGCTGCTGCTCAAACGACTGGAGACCGTGACCAAGCAAGAGCTGGAAACTTCAGGACCAGGGTACAGACGGAGGATAGAGGTCCGGATCATCAAAATGCTAGCGATGTCGAACCTCAAGACGCACGATTGGCAGACCGCCAGGAGAGGAGGCATCAGCATGGACAGGCGCGTAGAACAGACACTAACCTTCCGCCTTCCATACAGACATCAGATCTGACAGCCATGATCTGGCAGTTGATGAAAGAAAATCAGGGGTTATCGAATGATGATTGGGGAGTGTCAAGAAGTCATACTCCGTTCACGGATGTTGTGTTGCAAGCGGCGTACCCCAGGAAGTTTAGTATGCCTACTATCCCTGCGTATGAAGGGAGGACTGACCCCAGACAGCACGTCATGAGGTACGAATGGATCATGGATTCAGCTGAGCGAATGATGCCACCAAGTGTAGGTGCTTTCCGATTACTCTATCTGGGATCGCTACTATGTGGTTCACCCGACTTCCTCTGCGATCCGTATCAAATTTCGAGGAGTTGGCAAAGAAGTTTATTGAGCAGTTCAGGATACACACTACGCGCCCAAAGGACGTGATGTCTCTGTCAAGTGTAATCCAAAATCCCAGGGAGTCGTTGAAGGAATATTTGCAAAGATTCCACGTTGCAGCAACTGAAGTTAGTAATCCCAATGACCATGCAATTCTGATGGCTGTAATGAGAGGTGTGGATCCAGACTCTGAGTTTGGAGACTGGCTGGCAGGAAAACCTCCAGCTACGCTAGAGCGTTTCTACTCTAAGGCACACCAGTTCATAAGAAGAGAGGAAGCTAGGTGGGTACGACGAGATAAGGCGCCAGGACCTGTCAAAGAGTCAATAAAGAGCAACATTGCTGTGAAGTAGTCTGGAGACAGCTCGAGAAGGGTCCAACTCAATGTCCAGAATAAGCCTGGGCAGTCTAAGGAGTCCGGAGGAAGGAATCAAGGGAAGAAGAGAGAAGCGGGGAAGTGGAAGTCGAGAATTCCAAGCTACAGCGAGTATACTCCGCTGAACGCGCCACTTGAGAACATCTACCTATCCACCTGCAATACTTTTCAATACAGAAAGCCACGTCCGAAAGAATCGACCGAGGAACAAAAACGGACCGAGAAATATTGTCGCTTCCATGAGACTTATGGGCACAATACGGAGGAGTGTAGAAACCTACACGACGCTGTTGAGAAGTTGATCAAGCAGAAGAAATTGCAAGAATTTGTGAAGGATCCTCATGAAGGAGGACAGGGAACGTCCAACCCAGGTCGTGCACCAGCTCCGCGTCATCCCGAGGAGCCTGCCCGAACCATAGGTAGACTAGTCATAAATACGATTATTGGCGGACCTCACCCCGCAGATTAGAATTGGCAAGAGATGGAGCGATATGCAAGTTCCCTGAAGCATGCAGATTTCGAGTACTGTTCGAACACGGAGGACGGGGCCCCTGCTAAGCAGCATCGCGTAATGATAGACGATATTGTGTTCAGAAGTAGAGACGCTGATCAGATAGAGGCTCCGACCATCGACCCCATGGTCATATCTGCAACGATCGGACCAGCATATGTGAAAAGAATTCTGATTGATTGTGGAAGTTCAGTCAACATCATCTTCAAGAAGGCTTACGATCAAATGAAACTAGAAACAAAGGACTTGAAACCGTCCAAGGCTCGTATACACGGCTTTAACGGCGCTGCGACCGATGCAGTGGGATATGTCGAGTTACCAGTTGAACTGGGACAAGGCGAGCGTCGGAGAGTGCAGATTCTACCCTTTGTAGTTTTGGATGTGGACTCTCCGTATAACGTCTTCTTGGGCCGGCCGGCCCTGGCTGAGTTTAGGGCAGCGTTAGCCCCGTGTTGTTTAACTTTGAAGTTCCCGACTGACAAAGGAGTGGGTATTGTTCATGGCGATCAAGCAGCTGATCGTTCCTGTTATGTGGCTGAGCTCCGAGAAGCCCATCGGAGGGAAAAGGGAAAGGTTGCGGACAATCCCGTCCGCATCCTTAATGCGGACAATTGACAAGTAGTGCCCGAGCCCTAGCTTGGGCATAGTTCTCGGATCTTCGGAGATATAGATCCGAGAGACGACGATGAGAAACCCAGGGAAGAGAAGGCGGAACCGGCTGAATTAACAATTGACATCTCAGTTAGCCGTGACGACCCTTCGCGAATTCTGAAAATCGGATCACAGCTTGGTCCCGCGATGACTGAAGACCTTAGCGACTTCCTCCGGGCGAATCTTGATGTTTCGCCTGGACGCATTCTGATATGTGTGGGATTTCCCCCGCCATCACGAGTCATATGTTGAACATAGACCTGAAATACGTTCCAGTTAAACAGAAAAGGAGAGGAATGGATCCGGAGAGGTCCGCCGCTCTTGGAGAGGAGGTGGACAAACTCAAAGCAAATGGGTTCATCCGCGACGCCCTCTACCCGGAATGGGTATCCAACCCCGTGCTGGTAAAAAAGGCGAATGGGAAATGGAGGACTTGTGTAGATTATTCTGACTTGAACATAGCGTGCCCTAAGGACAGTTTCCCGTTGCCTAGGATCGATCAGTTGGTCGACTCCACCGCAGGACACGAGCTGCTGTCATTCATGGACGCGTACTCAGGGTACAACCAAATCCCGATGCATATTCCGGAACAAGAACACACCAGCTTCGTTACAAATGTCGGACTGTATTGCTATGTAGCAATGCCCTTTGGATTAAAGAATGCAGGAGCAACTTACCAGCGTTTGGTGAATCGAATGTTCAAGGACCAGCTGGGTAGAACAATGGAAGTCTATGTGGATGACATGCTCGTGAAGTCATGACGGTCAAACGACCACATTCGAGACTTGGCTGAAATGTTCGACATACTCAGGTTTTATGGGATGAAGATCAACCCTTTGAAGTGTTCCTTCGGCGTTGCATCAGGGAAGTTTTTGGGATTCATCGTCAATGCTAGGGGAATCGAAGCCAACCCAAAAAAGATCCAAGCTATTCGAGATGTGCAAGCGCCCAGGACTATAAAGCAAGTACAGAGCTTGAATGGAAAAGTAGCTGCGCTAAGTCGATTTATATCTAGGGCAACTGACAAGTGCATCCCATTCTTCGATATCATAAAGAAAGGGAAGAGAAATTTTGAATGGACGTCTAGTTGCGAGGAAGCATTCCGGAATCTGGTGAGGCATCTGGAGAGTCCACCAATGCTAGCAAAACCGATTGACCACGAGATGTTGTACGTATACTTGGCTGTATCCCCGCATGCGATAAGTGCGGCTTTGGTTCGTGAGGAGGATCGAGTCCAGAAGCCGGTGTATTATGTTAGCAAGCGTTTGACAGGGGCAGAGAGGAATTACCCTAAAATCGAGAAATTGGCTTATTGCTTGGTGATTGCATCACGCAAGCTGCGCCCATACTTTCAAGCACATTCAACCGGTGTTTATACCGATCAACCCCTGAGGCAGGTATTCCAACGGCCGGAAACCTCTGGGAGATTGCTAAGATGGAACATCGAGTTGAGCCAATTCGATATCGCATACTTACCGCGGAGAGCCATCCGAGGTCAAGCATTAGCAGATTTCATCGCTGAGTTTACCATACCCATCAAACCGGATGACCACGACATCATTCCCCCTATTCGATGGAAATTATACACTGACGGTGCATCAAACGACCGTTGCTCCGGCGCGGGCGTAGTTCTTATAACTCCGGAAAACCGATCAATCTGTTATGCCCTGAAGCTCGATTTCCCGGCTACAAATAACGAAGCCGAATATGAAGCACTGATCGCTGGCTTGAAGCTCATCAGAGAACTCGGGATCGAATCAGTCGAAATCTTTTATGACTCACAGTTGGTGGTTTACCAAGTACAGGGAGACTACCAAGCAAAGGGACGAAAGCTCGCTCCGTACCTCGTTCAGGTCCAAGAACTACTATCAAATCTTGAGCATTATGACATTTCACATATCCCGCGCGAACAGAACAAAGAAGCCGACTTATTGGCTAAGTTTGCAAGTACCGGCGATGCGCAGCAAATGGGATTGTATCCCGTCGAAGTCTTGCATGCCCCGAGCATAGACGAGATGAAAGTCGATCGCGTGTTGGAAACAGAAATCAAGAAGGAATCGTGGATAACCCCATTCAAACTGTACCTAACGACCGGGGCTTTACCAGAAAAAAGAAGCGAAAGACGGCAGGTCCTTCGAAAGGCCGTGCGATACGTAATGCAGGATGGATCAATGTATCGAAAAGGATTCTCAGTCCCATTATTACGATGCATCGCTCATGATGAAACAAAGCGGGTCTTGAGAGAGGTTCACGAAGGGGAGTGTGGCGACCATACTGGGGGGCAAACGCTAGCAAAGAAGATCCTCCGCTATGGATATTACTGGCCCACCATAAAGCGGGACGCCGCGGACTAGAGTATAAACGACTTCAAATCTCCGAATCCCCAGAGTGCGAAGCGGAGTACTCTAAGTCCCCAGAGCGCGGACTAGAGTATAAACGACTTCAAATCTCCGAACCTTCAGAGTGCGGAGCGGAGTACTCTAAGTCCCCAGAGCGCGGACTAGAGTATAAACGATTCCGAATCTCCGAATCCCCAGAGCGCGGAGCGGAGTACTCTAAGTCCCCGGAGCGCGGACTAGAGTATAAACGACTTCAAATCTCCGAACCCCCAGAGTGCGGAGCGGAGTACTCTAAGTCCCCAGAGCGCGGACTAGAGTATAAACGATTCCGAATCTCCGAATCCCCAGAGCGCGGAGCGGAGTACTCTAAGTCCCCGGAGCGCGGACTAGAGTATAAACGACTTCAGATCTCCGAACCCCCAGAGTGCGGAGCGGAGTACTCTAAGTCCCCAAAGCGCGGACTAGAGTATAAACGATTTCAAATCTCCGAGTTCTCGGAGCACAGAGTCAGCGAAAAGTCCAAGTACTCGAGAGATGTGGTACGAGAAGCACGCCATGTCTAAAAATGTCTGAACGACACTAGAATGGACCGGGAGATAGTGCAACTCATAAGAACTTGAGTTATGGCTACAATTAGTCAGCAAACCAAAGAAAGACAAGAGAATCATTCAAACGAAAAAGAAACTAAAAACTTTATTCGATAAGTCCAAAATGGGGATACATGATCACTCTTACAAAATTCAGACCTCTCTATACAAACTACAAGTTGTGGAAGGTAAAAGCAATTACAAGACTTAAGCAAGAAACTCGTTGAACGAGTGTATTGATTATTTCTTCGACTTCTTCTTCTTGTCTTCCTTCGTTGTTTCCGACGACTCCTCTCCCTCACGCTTTTTCTTGGACTTTTTGCTTGCTGAAGAAATGGAGTCAGGAATAGGAGACGGAACATCCAGCGGTTTGAACTTGCCTGGGAGAATGATTTTCAAAGGTCGGTTCCATGGGTCGGTTACTTCCAGTATTCCAGGTTCAGCTTTGACCTCAACCTTTTTCTTCTCCTCTTCGGCAAGGCGGTCCTTCATGCTTGTCTGTGAAGTATGCTCAGAGGCGCCGGTGATTTCAATTTCATCATCCCCTTCGGTAGGAGATGAAGTGTCGAGCTTATCATCATCCAGCGCCCCGATCACCTGAGCATCGGGACCAGGGAGTACTCCCCCGTGGACAGCATCGCTTGTTTTCCCTGCCTCCTCCTTGGCGTCATCGCTCCTCGGAGTTTGCTCGGCGTCAGAACAACCTGCACGAAAACATAAAGAATGAGCGTTAGAACGAGTAGCCACTGCTGAAAAAAGACGGGATCTTTCAACTTCTAGAGAAAGAAGAATTTCCTACCAGGTTCCGGTTGGCTATCGGTGGCGCGTGGGGTTTCACCCTCCAGGATAGGTGATAGCACATGAGCACCGAGCCCGGGGTCTTCGGGGTCATAACCAACATGCTGCTCGAATGGATCAAGTGTCGGCCGACCGGCCGATTGAGCAGCGGATTGAGCAGCAGTATGAAGAGCAGTAATATTGGCCCCAGACGGGCCAGCTTCATCATCTTTCTCTTTTGGAAGGGGAGAGCCTTTGCTGTAAAGTGCCAATGCTGTGGATAAATCCGATGGCTCATTCCCCCTAAGGAACTCCTTCACCAAGGCCTCCTCATCGACCTCTTCGGAGCCTGACTCGATCTTCCTGATCCTTATCAAAGTTTCCCAGGCCTCAGCTAGGGACTCAAGGTAGCCGTCGCCCAAGAATGTTAAGTCGCGACGCATAAGGACGCGGGCTCCATATTCAGCAATCAACGGGTCAAACATGTTTTTGACCTCTTCCCTGCCGGCTTTCGCGGCCGCCTCGAGGTGAGAATCAATCTCCTCCGCAGCCTCTCTTTTGCCCTCCTCACGGGCCTCATCCTTCATTTTCTCAACCCCAGCGAGTTCGTCATCGAGCTTTGTTTTCAGGAGTCGGGTAGCAACGATCTCATCACAGTATCGTTGTGATTCTTCTTGAGCAGCTACCTTATCCTCCTTCTCCTTGGAGAGTAATTCTTTCAGCTCTTTGACTTGGGTGGCGAGCGCGTCCCTTTCCTTTTGGACAGAGTCTTTTTCTAGGGCGAGGGCACCGCTGCGCTGGACTGCTTCGTCAAGCTCTTTTTTGTGAGCCGCCTCTAAACGAGTAACTGCCTCAGCAGTATCTTTTGCGCTTTGTTCAGCGGCTTCCAGCTTCGACTTATACGAAGCAAGCTCTTCGTCTTGGAGTTTGATGATTTTCTTATCGCTGCCAGCCTCCAAATTCAGACGATCAATCTCGTGTTGACGCTCAACGGATACTTTCGAGATCTTCTCCACCAAGTGCACAAACGCGTCATGTTGAACATAAACGTCGTTATTGCAGGCAATGGCACTCTGCTTCACATGCCCGGGAATATGATGAATGGCCGGGAGGAACTTCAGACCATCGAAGCAAATTTTTGGAAACTTGGCCTTAAGATCGACCATCTTTTCCGCAACAGTTGGGTCCACCGCAGGAGTAGGAGGAGGAGGCTTTGAGAATTCCGCTCTTTTCCGTTGCTCTCGAACTTGCCTTGTACTCGATGAACTGGAGTGTTGTTCTCGAGGAGCATCAGATTGATAACCCTTTTGTAAAGACTTCTCTCTATCCGGCTCAATTAGAGGAGGAAGATCACAGGGCTGGGAAGATTGAGAGTGTGCCTTCTTGCGGTGAGACGACTCGCGAGGACGATTGTCCCTATCTTCATAATCGCCTCTATCCCTGCGTCTGCCTGAACCAGAATCCCGTTCAGAGTGGTGAAATACAGAAGAGCCCTGAAGGCGATCGAGACCGTGAGAACGCCCCATATCACCTGCAAAGAATGGAGATAACAACGAGTTAAGGAAAATTCACGAGATAAGAAAAAAAAGACTTGAAGTATATTATGGAATGCGCATGTGCGTGTGTGTCCTAGTGTTCCCCCCGACGGACCCGTTCGTTTATCTTTGCTAATCGGAGTGGTGTCTCCTTGGGCCGGGAGTTGAACTCCTGCATTGCCTCTCGCGGGCGAAGAAAATTTGAGAGCTTCAGGATCATCGAACCCGTAATTAAGTAAATCATCGGGAATGGACAGGTTGGACAGACCCCTCAGAGAACTTTCCAGATGCTGTGAGGAAGCCTCTTTCTCAGGCGGGATAGGCGTAACTTTTGAAGTGCCACCAACTTTCTCTTTTTGAACTATATATTTTAACTTCTTCTTTCCCTTCGAAGGGGAGGATGACATCTCAATATCCTGAACTTCGATTGCCGGATTCCAAGCGGGACCCACGTTCTCACCTTGAGTCTCAGGAACATCATCTTCTCTGCGCTCACCTTCTCCGTGCGTATCGGGAGTGCGACGCGACGACGATCCGGCCTGTTTTTTCCCTTTACCGGACGGAGGTTTGGGAATGGTGACACCTTCTGGAAGGCTGATCCGACGACCAGGAGCTAGCAAGCCAAACCCCGACAGTGATTCATTTGAAATGATAGTCCGGATGTCTCGATCCTCAACAGGAAGAGCTCTAATGGCTTCAACAGCCTCAGAATATCCTCGGCCTTCCGGACGCGGGTTGATACCTGAAAAGATGAAATGAAGAGTTAGGAAAAACATGAATCCGATTAAATACGAATAGTGACTCAGCAGAGAGACTTACTGCCTTCAACCTATCTCCTAGCGAAACCAGAAGGGCAGCGCACATAGAACCATTCCTGTTTGTACAGGGTGAATTTACTACATGCCCCTGTCAAGATCTGGCATTTGTGGTATGGCTCGAGGAACATAAAGGAAGGACTGTATTTCCGTCTCTTGAACATATAAATGTATCTGATATCACCGGCGGTTGGAGGTCTGGAGAAGACGGCCATGAAAAGTAAGTAGGTCCCATATAGAAATGCATGGCCGTTCGGGTGCAGCTGCGACGGAGCTATATCTATATACTGCAGTACATCCCGGAGAAATAAATTGAATGGAGGCACGCTGCCCATCCAACACATGAACTTGTTGCAGGTAGTGTACCCGACTGGGGGCAGATGAGGACGATCGTGTCTCGAAGGAACTAACACGTCGGCAAAAGGAATCCCATGAATGGAGCATATCCGTCGCAGGATAGCTTCGTTGATCTTCGAGGTTTGTGAATCGATCGGATTGTCTAGTAGGATGGTTGCCTCCAGAACATCAGGTGCCAAGTTATGAGTAGGAGAAGTCGACGGATTAGAAGTATCAGCGGCTCCTTGCCTTGATGACGGCCAAGGCCTGTCGGATATGGTGGCAGAGCTAGATTTTCTCGACATCCCCAATAAATAATGAACCTGGCTAAGTGCTTGAGAAAACTATACTTAAAAAACATTGAACGTTAGAATTAGCAACACGAGTTTTCCCCCCACGTGGTGTGTGAACTAGTGCAAGCAATTGTGTACAAGCGATAAGAATCTAAAGATTTTAAAGATATAAAAATTAGCTTCGAATCGTCGCCTTCGAAGACCGTCATCGCTGACCGTCTCAAAAAGTCCTCCTGGTGGTGATTACAGTTCCAGATTCAGAAAACATATGATTTATAAAGTAACCGGCCTAAGTGTAGTTTGACATTTATACTGTTCGGCATTTAAATGTTGTTCGACAATTGTATTGTTCGGCATGCCACAGTGTTCGGCTAAAGGCCTTGTTCGGCTAAAGGCCTCGTTCGGTTAAGTCATTGTCCAGTTAAAGGTTCTGTTCGGCATTCAGAATGTTTGGCCTAAGTATAATGTTCAGTTTTGTTTTGCTCGGTCTAAGTTCTGTTCGGCAATTGTATTGTTCGGCATAAACATGGTTCGGCATGTCACGTGCTCAATATTTATGACGTTCGGCATTGATACAGTTCGGCGTCTAAGTGTGTTCGGCAACCAAAGTTCGATTCGGCTGAATTATTGTTCGGCATTTGTGTTTGGCTTTGGTTTGTTTGGCTAAGTTATCGTTCGACATTCAAATGAAATACTGTTCGGCAGCCTCCACCATTCGGCGCATGACAACACACGCCGAACCAGAGCTGTGCCATCCAACACCCTTACCACCTCCAACGTTTTCCTTTTCCTTTTTCAACTATAGTTCGGCACGATGAAGCTGAATACGACGATCATATGTGCAAACACCCCGAATCCTTCCTCCTCGCCTCGCATTATCGCTCGGCAATATACTCGAAAGCTTTCTATGTGACACACTTCCATCTCGTTTGAAACCTATTCGAGTTATGCGAGGAATAGTACCTAGTTTGCAGAGTTGGAGATTATGAAGGAAATCTGATCGTCTAGCGAAAATTGCTAATCTTTGAAGAGTGGCAGAAGTGAAATGGTAAAAAAGAGAAGACGGGGAGGACCTGGTTATATAGGGGGAAGGTAGAAGGTGAAAAGGCTATACCCGGTAGAACCGGTCAATACCAGAGTGTTCGGCATCATAGCAAAGTGACGTTCGGCACACGAGGATTGTTCGGCTTCGAACGTATCGTTCGGCATCCAGTCCACGCTCACCACACACCTCCGTTGCAGGCATCCTCGAGAAGGCATCGTCAAGGAAAGTTGAACCAGATTCAAAGCGCATCACGTTCGGCCACGCGATACACTTTGGGGGGCAAGTGTTTCCTGGAGATTTGACCAGGCAACTAGTGCTCGGCATCAGGTAGCACTCGGCATCAGAGAGTGACTGGCATCCAGGAGTGTTCGGCGAAGCACACGGCATCCAGTGGGACTCGCCATCCATAGCGTTCGGCATCCGTAATGCTCGGCGACCAGGAGACTTGGCGTCAAGTAGTGTTCGGCGTCAACTGACACTCGGCGACAACCAATGCTCAGCATCCCTAGCGTTCGGCATCATTAGAACTCGGTGATAGGAGAACTCGGCAACAAGAGCGCTCGGCATCCCTTTGTACTCGGCATAGTACTCGGCAACAAGAGCGCTCGGCACTCCAAGGTACTCGGCGTAGTACTCGGCAACGAGAGTACTCGGCATCCAGAAGACATTCAGTATGCACAACTACTCAAGGTGACAGTGTCATTCGGCCAGCGTGCACTTTTCGTTCAAGAGCTTCGGATAGAGACACGTTCGGCCTCAACTAACAATCATCCTGCACTTCCCACACATCCAGCGTACCGTTCGGCATAGAAGGACTGTTCGGCATTAGAGCGTTCGACATACTAGGTTCGGCATGCAGCGACCACTGCACTGGGGCTAGAGTGTTCGGCCATCCAGCCCATTTGGGAAGTCCAGCCCATATTTGCCTATAAATAGAGGGGCAGGGTCACAGTGAAAGGGATCCTTTTTTGGAGAGAGAACACTAGGGAGACTCTGCCATTTTCGAGACTCATCTTCTCTACCTAAACAACTTCATTCAAGCATTTGATTCACGAATTGTATTTGTAATCAACTCTAAAAAAGATCAATAAAGTTTAACCTCAAAGTGGACGTAGGCAATTACGCTGAACCACTATAAATTTGGTGTTCTTACTTTCTGCAATTAAATTAGCATTGTCTTCTCTGTTTAATTTACTTTCATCACTTATATCTCTACACAATCTTTCTCTACGAGGTTAGTGACCAATTTTGGTGCTAACAAAGATGAAATAACTAATTGCGGAGGTGGAGCATTGACGCAACGGTTAGGTCATCCATATGGTGATCTAGACGTACAGATTAAAGTTCGGAAACAGCCTTCTCGCAATGCGAGGGAAAGACTGCATACATTATCAACCTTCTCAGAGCCCGCCATCATACGAGAGCCTCATGTATTGGGTTCCACCTTTTAAATAACTAATTGTGCTAAATTCTGAAAATGAAATTATTAAGTGTTTATCTTTAAATATTTGTTTATTCTTTGTTTTACCATGAATAATTTGACAACAAATTCTTGTATCTATAGTTCTGTAAGCATGCAGCAATCATCAAATAATAATTAATTAATCAGACCGATTATCTCATTTTGGGATTTGCTTAAGTAAATAGGGTCTAATAACATTCAAAAATCAAATAAAAATTATTTTAAAAGAGAAATTGGTAGATAGAAGTTTAGATAGCAAGAGGGACCTAAAGCATTAATCAAATAAACTAATTTAGGAGTGGATTAGGGTTGTTGTTCACTGGTTGGAATATGTTTTAACGATTTTATTAATTTGATAACCGATTTATAACCACTTACAAGCACATGTGTTTTTTATGTTTTAAAATTGTTTCGCATCCATTTTTCAACAAAAAAAACTTATCTTTCCTTTTCTTTCTCATCTTAAAAACCTATTTGAAATGATGTTTTAATGATTTGATATGAATTAGAAAATGTGTTAGGACTATATGTTGAAAAGATATCTAATCATCGGCTCGGCATAATATTCTCATAGAGCATGGATCGGTTTCCATGGTCACGAGCTTCAAGTAGCAATGACGTTAATTACAATACAAAAAGAGACATCGATGATTTAATGATGATGGTAATTGGTGATAATAACAATAATTCCGATTACGCCAAGGTTAATCCAGTAATGACTGAAGAGCAAATTGAGACATTGCGCAAACAAATTGCTATTTATGGTATAATTTGCAAGCAACTTGCCGAACTGCGTAAGTTTGTTACCAGCCTTCCAGATGCAACTAATCATGGTAATACTTTGTTTTCTATCTTTTCAACATTTTACTTTCTTTTCGTTGCTAATTTGCTTTTAAAGTTTTGCTTCTTCTTGTATTATCGTTGTACTCCTTTATTTCAATATGGATGATAATTTCGAGTTAAACGATTAGTTGTTGAGTCGTGAGTCCAATGAATTGTTGTTGTGTCACGAGTCCAAGTACTCATGCACAAGTGAAAGTCGAGAGGAGAAGGAAGTTAGAATCGAGTTTAGAGAATTGAAAAAGATTTGAAAAACGAAGTGAAAAATTGTTTTTGTTTTTTTTAAAGGAAGAAAACTATTTACCAAGTGAAATTTATTTTCAAAAGAGAAGTTTGATTTTTGTTTTTTTTGGTTTTTCAATTTTTTTTTGCAATAATTCATTTTTTTTTTGAATTTTCAAATATTTACCAAAAGGATTTCTTTCAACTTTTTTTTTGTATTTTTAGAAAATTGAAATTTGATTTTTGTTTTTGTTTTTTAATTTTCAAATATTTTTTTTGTTTTTGAATTTAAAATATTTTTTTTCTTTTTGAAAAGATTTTTTGTTTTTTTTTGTTTTTGATTGAAAATTTCCAAAGGAAAGAAAAAAAGGTCTTTTTTTTGGATTAAAAACTAAGTTAAGTAAAATTTACAATTTTTTTTTGGATTTTGGATTTTTTGTTTTTGTTTTTTTTAAATATGCATGAACTAATGCAACTAAATGAATGCAAAGGACTTAATTACATTTTTCTGTCCTTAGTAGCTCCTAATCCAAAATTGTATAATCACACTTTATCTTAAATCAACAAAAATATTTCTCAGCCAGGTAGTGGGCAAGGGTTATCGGTGCACCACGAATCACCGTAGCAATGCAACCGAAGGTTTAAGTACCTTCAAAGGAACAACCAGTATAATATTTACAAATCACCATAATTTTTATAACTGGTTATTACTCTGCCGTAGCTTAGACACCAAGGAATAAAATTGTTCAAAGAAAACAATTGTGAAGATACAATTAAGCCCTAGATGAGCTCGCGACACCCTTAAGTCGAATGTCTAACCTTTATTATTAGTCAAATTCTATAATGAAATACGTTTGTGGGCTAAGGAAAGGGTGATGAAATCCCTCATCTTATGTGAATTTGGGTATTGCCCTTAGAAAAGAAAACAAGATGAGATGAATGAAAAACAAAAATTAAACGTGTATTAAAAATGCAACTAAAATGAAGTTTGTTTTTAGGATTTTGAATTTTTTTTATATATAAATGCAAATGCAAGCAACCAATAATGCAATTCAAAATAAAAACAAGGGAAAAGGCACGATACCAGTGCGTGCAGATTATTAGCAATTTATTTTTAAGCGGCGATTTTTTTTAAGCAAGCAAGTAATTATTTTTGGCAAGCACTTCTTTATTTTGCGAAGTTCTGCTTTGGCAATCTACAAGTAAAACAAGGATATATATATATATATATATAGTTTTTTTTACAAATTAAAAAAACC
This sequence comes from Allium fistulosum, assembly GCA_030737815.1. Taxonomy (NCBI): domain Eukaryota; kingdom Viridiplantae; phylum Streptophyta; class Magnoliopsida; order Asparagales; family Amaryllidaceae; genus Allium; species Allium fistulosum. The sequence goes on from CM060902.1 coordinate 1,536,774,699, forward strand.
AAATAAAACAAATCAAACTTTAATTTTTTTTATTTTAAATCAAAATAGAACTAAAAACAAATTAAACAAAACAAATTTAGCAATTTTTTTGTTTAATAAGGATGGACTAAAAAAAAGTAAAACAAACAAAAGCAATAAAATTTAATCAAGCTTATAACCCGGCCCAACTAAACTCTTGTACCAAACAACAGTTCACAATTCACAACGAAATTCTCGTACCAGTTTAATCGTGAATTCACAGCTCTCAACCAATTCACAGTTCATGTTATAATTACGAATTCACAGTTCTCATCAGATAAAGGTGTCAGTTGCGATTTGGTTTTGGGTTGGAGTTTGGTTGAGAAGAAGCGGCGAGATCGAGGTGATTTGGGGTCGCCGCTAGTGGTTTTGGGGGATTTCTGGCGATGCTTGCTGGAGATTGAGATTGGGCATTTGGTTGCAAATTTTGATTCGATGGCAGTTGTATGTCGATTTTGGAGTTGGTTCGTTCAGGTATTATTGTTGCTGTGGGGTTTTGAGCTGCTGCTCTGATTGGTTTGGGGACTTTTGGTGTTCGACGGCGATTTGCTGCGCACGGTGCTAGGTTCTGGCTTCAATGGGTTGTATGGTATGATGGTGTTGCCGAAGTAGTTAAAGGAGACTGTTTGAATGGTGGGTTGTTTTGTGGAGTGGAAATGATGGTGGAATGTTGGTTAGGAGGAGAATTGGTGAGTTGCTTTGGTTTGCAGTGATGAGTGTTTGATGTTGTGGTTTTGAGGGGAGAGGTTGATGGTGAGCAGCTGCTTGGTGACACTTGCTGATTTGTTGAATGGCCTAAGAGGTTGGCGAAGAGGGAGAAGCAGTGTTGTAGGGAGGCTTGGTGATGGGTTCAGGTATTTGATGGGTGCAGTGGTGCACTTCTATGCTAGTTGCAGTTTGTAATTAATTGGGAATGAACTGCGATGAAGTGCACAAGTTATAGAGTTTGAATGATGTGGAATATTTATGATATGGCAGTTCAGTTCAGGTTGTAGGGTTTGTGTGCAGATGTAGGGGATGGTGATTGGAGGTGTTTGTACTGTTCAGGTGGTTGGGGTATGTGCGGTGAAGTGACAATATGGCTGCAAGTAGTTGTGGATGGTATATGGCAGATAGAATGGTATGCTGTTGTGGAGGTGGGTAATGTTGTAGGATAGACTTGCTGCTCAGGGGTGATATGATAGGGTGGCAATATGTCTGGTAACAGACGTGATATGATAGGGTGGCAATATGTCTGTTATATTATTATCATATATGTTATCACTCTGCAAGTTCCATGTTAGTATAGAATTCACTATGGGTTAAAATGATACATACCCACACGATCTGTAGAATAGGAGAAAATCGTTATGAGTTGAAATGATAAACCCAAGCGATTTTCATTGAATTGAATTTGGGATTGCAGGTTAAAATGATATATACCCGTATATATTTAAATTGGGGATTGAAATGATAAATATCTGTATCACTTGACCATAGGATAGAAAATTATATACAAACACCGTTGGTCTATATATATAAATATTTTGAATATGATTTCTATGGTTTTGAAAAAAATATATGGTTTTAATAAATATTTATTTTAAAGTTTTATTAAAGTTGATTTAATAAAGTTGATATATATAATATGTTTAAGTATTTATTATATATATATATATTCAAATATAGAGTTTAAAATGATTTGGGTTGGAAAGATAAATTTGAAATTGATTTGAAATTATATTTATTTAAGAATTTTACTTAAATAAGTTTGATTTGAAATTTATTTAAATTTGAAATTTTAAAGATATGTTTTATAACTTGAATTTGATTAAAAGTGATTTAAATGAATATTTCAAATTTATATAAATTTAAATGGGATATTTTGTTTATTTAAATTTGTAAATTGAAGTTGTATTTAGATATTATTGAAATGATTAAGTAAATATTTCAAAACTAATAATAGTAAAGTGAATTTGATATATACATAAAAAATTATCGAATTTAGTTTTGAAATGTTGAATATATTGACTTTGAAATATATTGAAATTTGAATGAATTATTTTATGGTTCAAATATGTATTTGAAAATCGATAATTTGAAATGGTTTATTGAGAAGCTGAATCGAGTTGAAATTGATGATTTGAGATTTGATTAAATTTTAATTTTGGAATTCGAGCTAATTTGAATCGAATTGTGAAATTTGAGGAAGCTATTTTTATATAAAGTATTTTAAACTATATCTAAAACTATTTATATTTTACTTTATAAATTATTTTAATATAAACTATTAAAATTTAAAAATTTTCAATATAAATTATTTTATTATATATACTAATTTTATTATTTAAACTGTTTAAGATGAAAGTGTTATGGATTCCAAAATGCTATGATTTCAAAGCTATGATTTCAAAGTGTTATAAATTTCAAGATTTTGATTTCCAAAGTGTTTTGATTTATAAAATAAACTTATGATTTCGAAAGCATTATAACTTTGGAAAGTGATATGATTTTGGAAATGAATATTATTTTAAGTAAGAAATGATATCGTATTGATTTGATTTTTGAAATGGATATGATATTTTGGTTTTGAAGTATAAACTAAAATTGAAATGACCGCGGTGTTATAATAACGATTGGTTGTTAAAGAGACCGGGATCAGATATGGTCATACTCTCTGTCGATACCAAAAACACTTTAACAACTATGTACGCGGTGGAGATTCCAGAATGAAGTAGGATGGTGGCGACGATCCTATATGAGGTATATACGTGGACCCGACTCCCGTGAGTTGGCATAAGGTGGCTAAAACAGGAGCAATCGACGGGCTAATGAGGTAGCTCCTCTGATCGGACACACTCCATCGTATGCCATTCTATTACTTTATGATTGATTTGGTGCGCACCTTCGGATTTTCGGGAGTGTGGCTCGAGGTGGGCGATTGCTGCGGCTCTACGTTACCACCGGCCTCGAAGTATAATTGGTATATCTACCCTGGCATTGCCTAGTTGTGCCGTGTCACCTACCCTAGCGTGCTTTACTACGAGTTTGATTTGTGTCGTACCTATGGAGTATCCTCTGGTAGCTCCAGTTTACGGGGTATTACGGTACCGTATAGACTATTGGCACACCTAAAAATATGTTAAGGTGGAAAATGTAAAGCCTTAACGCTATTTTTAAATAGTATACTTTACTGTAGACATAATTATAATAGCGTATATTACTACATAGTAGATAGTTTAACGGATCCTTAGAGGATGGTTATGCCAAACATCCTTTAAGTTACTGTATTTCAGTTGATATTTCACTTGAGTTGGATTTATCGATATAAGAATGTTAATCCTGACTCGAGTGTTTTGTGTTTTGCTTTACGCTCGGGTCAGACTGAGTGATACATCATTTGAGACTCACCTTTGGAGTTGGAGCTTCGCTTGGAGATCCAGCTATCTATCCAGCTTTCAGTTATTCAGTTGATTCCAGTGATGTATTCAGATTTTGTATTTGACTATTGTATTGAGACATCTATGTATTCGAAACCTCTGTTGTATCTTATTTAACACTGTTATATATATATAGTAGCTTCATGAACTACTAGTAGTTTGTTTCCGCTGCATTATTGTTATATTACTCTGTGTCTGTGATTCTGTGATTATTTATTTACTGTAAATCTGAGTTTTGCCAAATTTAAATTAACAATCTGATATTTTGAGCAATTCGACATGTATGGATGCGAATGGTTGAAAATTTCAGGCTGTTACATGTGGTATCAGAGCTATGGTTTTAGGCAAAACTTAGCATATAGAGTAAATGTAATTACGGAATCACTTTCGTTCGGGCTTGAATCCCTTCCTCTTTGACTCGGTTTCCTTTGAATTTTGGAACGTTCCCCTCGGTTCCAAAACCCATCCTTGTCTCTCCATATTCGTGTTTTCTTGATTCCCGAGCACCCCATAGCTCCACTGAATGATTTGAATAAGAGTGAAACTCCTTTACAATAGGCATTGTTTCACCGGAGATTTTTGTCTCGTCGGTTTAGATGCTGCTATCTCTTGCTATACCCGAATTCTATCTCTGGCGATCGAATGTCGATTTTCCCCAGAATTCTACCTCGATCTTATTTTGAAGTCACGGGTGACCCGGTTAAGGTTGCCCGCGATTTATATAAGTCTATCCATTCTTTTCTCTCTTTGAAATCTATTTATCTCCATATCAAGCCTATCTTCTAGTTGAATTCTTTTGGTTAGGATCCCTCTATATTTGGATCTCTATCCTTGTTTTGAAATCTATGCTGTATTATCGAGTGAGGGAGTGTATTTGTAATAATATAAAAATGTTTTATATATTGTGTTGATTGAGTTGTTGATGTTGGTTTGGATTTTCGATCGATTCGTCTGATCAGCGATATCGATAGGATTTCCAAAACACTTGAACAGAGCAAACTAACACAATATTATTTTCAAATTTGGTAAATGAAATAAATTTGTATGATTATATTATAAATATATAAGAGAAATTTTCTGGAACTTAATAAGTTAATTAAATTAGTTGTTTGAAATGATAATATTTGATTATCATTTATTGTTCTATAAATGAATTTATAACATGGTTTATAAATTGATTTGGAATTTTAATCAGGAATTTGAGAATTTAATTTTCAATGATTTCGAAATTTGGTTTTAAAGTTTTAAAATGCATATTATTGAAAGTATTTTCGAAAAGAAATCGTTTCCAAAGAATTTTAAAAGTTTAAATCAGTACTCTCCTCTTTTGTTGCTGGAAAATAATTTCGGTGACGACTGCAGCATCATTTGTTAAATATGCGTGTATATGATTTTTTTTTGATGATAATAAACATATATAAATTCATTTAAATGTATTTGATATTGTACTATTTTATTTTTCACAGATAAAATAAATATTTGCTGAATAAAATAAATAACACAGAATTGGAATTCAAACGAATATTTTATTCAAACAAATATTTATTACAATTTTGATAGTACAATTTCAAGCTCTCACTATATCTATACAATTTCAGTCACAATACAATTACATCACAATTTCATAGTTACATCAGTTCCTCACTACATATCACTCACACTCGTATTTATCTACAACTTCATTCCAATGTGAATCCAGCATCTGAGCAATCTGCAGAAATATACATTGACGCAGTAAAATTGAAAATAAAATGTTTTTGCAGTATAAAACAAAATATGAATTTTGAAAATAATATTTGCCTCAGTTATTTGGGTTGTTCGTCATCATTTATATTTGAATTCATCATACACAAATAGCTTGTGACATGCACAGTGTATCACTGTACATGCCACAAGGCCGTGCACATCGATAAATGTATATACACTTGATATAGTAACAGGGACAGGTGAGCACAGGTCAAACCCAAACCAAAAATCGGGTTCAACTCAAGTGCAAAATAAATGACCAGTCACATCACAAGCACAAGGTCAAACCCGAGCGTTTAAGCTGGATTCAACACAGGGCAATACAGGTCAAGTCACTGCTATCATGACTCAACTCAATACAACAATGAAGACAACAGTAAAATGAATGACCAGTCTCAACAAACCAGAACTTAAGACCAGAAAACAAACTGCAAGTCCAAATCAATACATCAGTGAAACAGGTTCAAGTGAGGAGGCAACAAGAAATAAAACTCAAGTTAACATATATGATCAACTGGATACACAGTATGAAGTGCCAACAATATCATAAAAACAAGAATACTCAAAGCTACAAACTGGACAATGCAAACTACAACATGAATGACCAGTTTCAACCAAGAATGTACACAAGTGTACAACCACTCCAGACCAGTTCAATGACAACATACATGAATCAAGATACAAGACTTGAACTTAAGTCAGCGACAATAGAAGTATGGACAAATGAAGACTGCATGATGATATTCAACATGCTATGCAACCTGAACACAGTAGCCTGTGACATCAAGATCAAAACCAGAACCAACATCAGTGCATAATCACAAACATCAAGACCAACTAGAACAGATGCAGATGCTCAAGTGAAGTTCAGGCCGAGACAGAAGAATGAACATTGCACATAATCACAGACTCTCCAATGAAGTCAAAGTCATAAGCATCAACAATGACATATTACAGGAACAAATGACCTAGGCTACAGCTTCAGATGACTCAGATGAACAAACATACAAATATGCACAGGTCAGTAGTGAACCCAGACAAAAGTCAGAGAGTAGTTCAAGTGATGAAGCACTGCAGCTCAAAGAGCTTAAATGTAAACATAACATTGAAACAAGTCATAATGAAGATAACAAATGCAATGACCAGACACACATGCTCAAGTTGGTATAAACACCACATCATGGAAACAAAACAGTAAGGCTCAACAGACTTATCTGCATAACAAATGGCCGAAGTCAATCACAACATCACAATCAAGTGCAATGAAGACTACAACGTACTCAAGTGATTGAAACTGCGAGATGTACCAAATGCAAATGCAGACTCAAGTACAAAATGAAGATTACAAGTTCAAGTCCAGTTACAACAAAGATCAGAGAAATCAATGTCGAACAAATTCTTACAGGCAATAGCAAATCAATTTTATCAAGGCCAAGGCCAATGCAAAGCAAAACCGAAGTCACAGTGAAATCGTCAAAACAAAATCAAAGACGTTTTTTTTATCAAAATTGAACAAGTTAATGTCAACAAAGAAATACAAATCGAAGCCAGAAACGTGACAACCAGAGAAGATGGCCAGAGACGAAGCTCACAGGGGCCAGAAAGTCGAAGTCAACCAGAAAATATTCTCGAAATCAAAAATAACTAAAAGTCGAAAAACAGCACTGTCAAACAAAGTCAAAGCCGGAAATTCAGGTGAACATCATGGAATTTAAGCAATTGAAAAAGTCAAAAATCAAAGTCAAAGTTAAAAGAGGAAAGTTTCTGCCGTATTTGATCAAGGAAAGATCGAACGCTTCGAATTCAATACTGTGGTGGCCAAGTAAATTGACCAAGCAAAGAATCAACACCGTGAGTATCAAGTGACACGAAATTATATGATTTGAAGCAGTCAGAAATCATCCAAACCACTCAAACAAAATCATACGGCCGAAACAAGGAAATTGACAAATTCAATTAAACTATCAGACGAAGTCGTATATGAAATACGAACGAAAAATTAGGGCATTGAACCCTATAATAAAAACCCAATCCTCACTGGCATTTAATCATCGAGTTCAAGTATTCAATCCAGAGAACAAAAGCAAAAATTACATACCGAAGTCAGGAGTCGAACTCGATCAACAATTGAGGCAGCCGTGAGCTAAGCAGAGACGATCAATCGACGAAGCAAGCAAAGTAAGATACATACTCGATCAAATCAATTAAAGCGGCACTTCAATTTCCACGACAAAGCCCTAATTTCTCATAGAGGAACGAGATCGAGCAAAGCCGCCATTCTCACAAGGGAACGGGCCGACATCAGATAATGAAAGAGGGAAGTTTGTGGGCCTGTCCTATTTAATTAATTAATAAGGCTTTGGTATATTTAAATTAGGGTGTTGAGTTATTTTTAATTTGTTTTTAAATTTAAATTCTGTACTTTTCGAATCAAATCTGGGTAAATCACCACCTAGGATTTAGGTTGTGTCAGATTGTCTAGTTAGGATTAGTTCAGTAAGCAGGGTTTGCGAGTTTGCAAAACTCTATAGGCGGTAGCAGGGTTTGCGAGTCTGTTAGAGTGTTTGTAAGCGGGAGATTGTTTAATTCTAATAGAAATATGGGAATACAGCAGTAGGCAGGGATTGCCGAAGCTGGGTTAATTGTGTGTGATTTACTTTTCAGCATATTTACTTCTCTGCAGTTTGTTTTTGTGTTTAATTCGAGAAAATTTGCTATAACCCTATTCACCTCCCCTCTAGGGTTAATCTAGATCCTACAAGTGGTATCAGAGCCCGGTATTTTTTCTTTAACTCTAGAGTCATGAATCCACCAAATAATGCTTTTTCTAAGGGGCAATCTATTGCTAGGCCACCCATGATTAATAGGAATGATTATGCTTATTGGAAAGTTAGGATGGGTATTTATCTTAGTTCTGTTGATTATGATGTTTGGGACATTATTGAAACTGGCTATAAATCTCCCACTATAACTGTTGGTGATACTGAGATTCCTAAACCTAAGGATAGATGGGACGCTAACGATAAGAAATTAAAAACTACAAATGCTAAAGCCATGAATGCTTTGATCTGTGCTCTTGATAAGAAGGAATTTAATAGAATTTCTCATTGTAAAACTACGCAGGAAATTTGGCATACCTTGGAGGTGACACATGAAGGAACTTCTCAAGTCAAGGAGTCTCGTCTAGCCCTATTCAGCAGTGAATACGAGAATTTTGTGATGGACAAAGGCGAGAGCATAAAGGACATGTTTGGATGCTTTTCAACTTTGGTGTACAATGCTAGAGCGCTTGGGAAGGTATTCACTGAGGTAGAGCTTGTGAGGAAGGTGCTACGAGTCTTACCGATGAACTTGGAGGCAAAAGTCACAGCAATACAAGAATCGAAAGATCTGAGTAAACTAAGCATGGAGGAGTTGATCGGCAACTTGATGACATATGAGCTTGAGCTAAAAACAAAGGAGGAACGCAACAACTCCAAATCAAAGAAGAAGACGATTGCCTCAAAGAGCAAAGAAGAGAGCGATGAAGAAGAAGAAGATCCAATTGAAGAGTTTGCAATGACTGTCAATAATCTTAGAAAATGGTCAAGATTCGGGCCACACAAGAAGAAAACAAGTGGTAATAAGTCAAAAGATTCTGACAATTCCGAGAATGAATTGACTTGTTACAACTGCAAGAAGCCTGGCCACTTCAAACAAAAATGCCCACTTCTCAAATACAACAAAGGAAAGAAAAAGAAGAAGAAGGCCTTTTCTGCGACTTGGGATGATGAAGAAGGAGAGGAAGTTTCGAATAATAGCTTAGAAGAGGCTAATTTGTGTCTTATGGCAAAATCAGATTCAGAAGCAAGCTCAGAGGAATCTAGTGAGGTAAGTGACTATTCTTATAAAGAACTTGTTTTGATGTGTTGTGATCTTACTAAAACAATTGATACTCTTGAATCTAAAATTGAAAAACTGAAATCTGATAGGAGAGAACTTGTCCATGAAAATACTAGGTTAGAAACTGAACTTGAAAATATTCAAAACCTAGACTGTAAAAAATGTAAAATTTTAGATTTAGAATTATCAAAACTTAAGAATAGCTTTGAGAATCTTGAAAAAGAAAACTTGAGTCTTAAGGAAACCATTGACACTAGGAAAAAGGATTTTATAAATAGATGCACCTCACTTGTGACTGAAAACACAACACTAAAAACCAAAGTCCAAAATCTTGAGAAATCTCTGAATAACTTTTCAAGAGGAGAAAAATCATTCAACATGTTATTAGGAAACCAACTTTTTGTTAACAACAGAAAAGGACTAGGCTTTGGGAAAACACAAGTTGATGATAATGCAAAAGGTAAGAGTGTCTTTGCTAGATGTGAAATAATTGGTCATCGTGTGGAAAATTGTAGTCATAGGAACAAGAACACAAAATTTATACAAGTTTGGGCTCCTAAGAATTCTACAAACAAATTTCATGTCTATTGGAACAAGAATAAAAGGACAAAACAAGTTTGGATGCCAAAAGGAACATATATTAATAGTTTTGGGTCTACTCAAACATATTCATCAAATTATTCTGCCACTAACAACCATGGACCTATAAAAATAAATAGGTCACAAAAAACTTTTACCATGTAGGTGTGGTGGCAGGCTAAGGAACAACATTAGTGTTATCTGGATTCTGGCTGTTCCAGACACACAACGGGCGACAAATCAACGTTCCTTAGCCTAGTATAAAGGTGACAGATTCACAATGGGCAAACAAAGAAAGATTATCGTATAGGTAAAACAGGTAATTGTATTTATTTTCAAACGATAGATAAAATGTGAAAATTTGCACCATAATCTAAATTAAATCATCCAGTTATGTGAAATGATTGATGATGTTAATTCTGATTTTTTTTATCATCTTTAAATAGAATTGCCTGAAGTAATTATGATGGTTGACAGATTCTAACTAACTTGATATGATCTTACATGACTTGTTCTTATCTATGACTTTGATTTGTGCTTAAAAGTTGACCAACCATTTTTTTTTCATCATTGAACTTAATCTGTTTGGTCAAATTATGATGTTGATTGATTACTGATTACTCATGCTATAAAAAGTTTTTTAAGAAATTGTTGAAATTGTTGAAACTTTATGAAATTGGTGAAACTTCAAGAAATTGTTTTGAAATAATGATGATGGTTTAATGACTGTTGATCCTACGGTTTCTAAATCTGACACTATGATATTTGTTTTAATGGTTAACATGACTTCAATTCAAAGTCAAGAAAATTTCGTTTAAAAATTGTTGAAAATAATTCTGAGATAGTTTGTTGAAATTTCACAATCTGGTCTATGACATCCAACGAGTGAATATTGAGTGAAATTTAAAGTCAGATGCAGATCACACTGGTAATATAGTTGATAGAAAAATTACTAGTGGAACGTGATTATATTTCGAGACATTCATTTGCTACATTTTTCAAAGAAAATATCTACATATTTTTCACTTGAAATAATTTCTATTTTAGCAGAATTTTTTCTTAAAAACCCCTTCTAGAAAATAATTTCCGTTGACCTTGTATCAGATTAGTTATTTAAGAAAATTTGATTTTATAACTATTTTTGAAATTAATTTAAATAACTATGTTAACTGATCTGACCCCCTAATAATTATCTAAAAAGATAGATAGTGATTGAAAATAAGATGAGTGTTGATATTAATCATATATTATGACTTGAGAAAGTATAATTAGAAATTTCTTTAGAAATTTAAACATGAGTTAACTTTTCGTTGATAAATATTCCATGATCATTTCTATTTCTATCATTTTTCTATCGACCATCACTCATCAAAAGTCAATATAGTATGTCAATATGTGGTAGTTTAAACGGGAAATCATTTGTGCTTCAATTTTATTATATTTCTAACAATAAATAATAATATCCAAAATATTCACTCTCATTTAAAAGTCCTCCCGGTTATGCATGGGTGAATTACTTGGATTTTTGATTATGTGTTTCCATGCTCATTTAAAAGTCCTCACGGTTATGCATGTATGGAACGCATATCAAAATTAATTGATTAAATAGACAAGTTGATTCTAATCCCATTTAAAAGTCCTCATGGTTATGCATGGTTAGAAGATACTTGAATTCATTTTTAAAATAAAAATAAAAATTTAGAATACTACTAATCTCATTTAAAAGTCATAACGGTTATGCATGGTTAGTAGATATTCAAATTTCCTGAAATAAATATATTACAAATAGACACAACTATATGGTTTTATTTGATGATATCATCCTATCATTCTAAAGTGGAATATGCGTCAATTAAAGTATTTATGATTTTTTGTTTGATTTTCTATTGAAATTAATATTTATACTCGATTGAGTTTTAATATTGTATTAATGTCTATCACTATATCCCTATTTTTCAAACATTATTACTCTTTTGCTGATAACAAAAGAGGGAGAGAAAGGTTAAGATTTTGGAAAATAAAATTCGCAAATAAAATTCACATATTTTATATTTGCATATAGATTCATATTGCATATTTTATTCTCATGCATATATGAAGGGGGAGTTTTGTGTAGAGAGGGAGCATTCAAATAGGGCGAGCAAATTGAATGATCAAATACATTTAATATATTCAAAATCTTAAATATATGTTTGTTATCTTCAAAAGGGGGAGATTGTTAAATATGCGTGTATATGATTTTTGTTTGATGATAATAAACATATATACATTCATTTAAATGTATTTGATATTGTACTATTTTATTTTTCACAGATAAAATAAATATTTGCTGAATAAAATAAATAACATAGAATTGGAATTCAAATGAATATTTTATTCAAACAAATATTTATCACAATTTTGATAGTAAAATTTCAAGCTCTCACTATAACTATACAATTTCAGTCACAATACAATTACATCACAATTTCATAGTTACATCAGTTCCTCACTACATATCACTCACACTCGTATTTATCTACAACTTCATTCCAATGTGAATCCAACATCTGAGCAATCTGCAGAAATATACATTGACGCAGTAAAATTGAAAATAAAATGTTTTTGCAGTATAAAACAAAATATGAATTTTGAAAATAATATTTGCCTCAGTTATTTAGGTTGTTCGTCATCATTTATATTTGAATTCATCATACACGAATAGCTTGTGACATGCACAGTGTATCACTGTACATGCCACAAGGCCGTGCACACCGATAAATGTATATACACTTGATATAGTAACAGGGACAGGTGAGTACAGGTCAAACCCAAACCAAAAATCGGGTTCAACTCAAGTGCAAAATAAATGACCAGTCACATCACAAGCACAAGGTCAAACCCGAGCGTTTAAGCTAGATTCAACACAGGGCAATAGAGGTCAAGTCACTGCTATCATGACTCAACTCAATACAACAATGAAGACAACAGCAAAATGAATGACCAGTCTCAACAAACCAGAACTTAAGACCAGAAAACAAACTGCAAGTCCAAATCAATACATCAGTGAAACAGGTTCAAGTGAGGAGGCAACAAGAAATAAAACTCAAGTTAACATATATGATCAACTGGATACACAGTATGAAGTGCCAACAATATCATAAAAACAAGAACAGCATAAACAAGATAAAGTACTCAAAGCTACAAAATGGACAATGAAAACTACAACATGAATGACCAGTTTCGACCAAGAATGTACACAAGTGTACAACCACTCCAGACCAGTTCAGTGACAACATACATGAATCAAGATACAAGACTTGAACTCAAGTCAGCGACAATAGAAGTATGGACAAATGGAGACTGCATGATGATATTCAACATGCTATGCAACCTGAACACAGCAGCCTGTGACATCAAGATCAAAACCAGAACCAACATCAGTGCATAATCACAGACATCAAGACCAACTAGAACAGATGCAGATGCTCAAGTGAAGTTCAGGCCGAGACAGAAGAATGAACACTGCACATAATCACAGACTCGCCAATGAAGTCAAAGACATAAGCATCAACAGTGACATATTACAGGAACAAATGACCTAGGCTACAACTTCAGATGACTCAGATGAACAAACATACAAATATGCACAGGTCAGTAGTGAACCCAGACAAAAGTCAGAGAGTAGTTCAAGTGATGAAGCACTGCAACTCAAAGAGCTCAAATGTAAACATAACAGTGAAACAAGTCATAATGAAGATAACAAATGCAATGACCAGACACACATGCTCAAGTTGGTATAAACAGCATAGCATGGAAACAAAACAGTAAGGCTCAATAGACTTATCTGCATAACAAATGGCCGAAGTCAATCACAACATCACAATCAAGTGCAATGAAGACTACAACGTACTCAAGTGATTGAAACTGCGAGATGTACCAAATGCAAATGCAGACTCAAGTACAAAATGAAGATTACAAGTTCAAGTCCAGTTACAACAAAGATCAGAGAAATCAATGTCGAACAAATTCTTATAGGCAATAGCAAATCAATTTTATCAAGGCCAAGGCCAATGCAAAGAAAAACCGAAGTCACAGTGAAATCGTCAAAACAAAATCAAAGTCGTTTTTTTTATCAAAATTGAACAAGTCGATGTCAACAAAGAAATACAAATCGAAGCCAGAAACGTGACAACCAGAGAAGATGGCCAGAGACGAAGCTCACAGGGGCCAGAAAGTCGAAGTCAACCAGAAAATATTCTCGAAATCAAAAATAACTAAAAGTCGAAAAACAGCACTGTCAAACAAAGTCAAAGCCGGAAATTCAGGTGAACATCGTGGAATTTAAGCAATTGAAAAAGTCAAAAATCAAAGTCAAAGTCAAAAGAAGAAAGTTTCTGCCGTATTGATCAAGGAAAGATCGAACGCTTCGAATTCAATACTGTGGTGGCCAAGTAAATTGACCAAGCAAAGAATCAACACCGTGAGTATCAAGTAACACGAAATTATATGATTTGAAGCAGTCAGAAATCATCCAAACCACTCAAACAAAATCATACGGCCGAAACAAGGAAATTGACAAATTCAATTAAACTATCAGACGAAGTCGTATATGAAATACGAACGAAAAATTAGGGCATTGAACCCTATAATAAAAACCCAATCCTCACTGGCATTTAATCATCGAGTTCAAGTATTCAATCCAGAGAACAAAAGCAAAAATTACATACCGAAGTCAGGAGTCGAACTCGATCAACAATTGAGGCAGCCGTGAGCTAAGCAGAGACGATCAATCGACGAAGCAAGCAAAGTAAGATACATACTCGATCAAATCAATTAAAGCGGCACTTCAATTTCCACGACAAAGCCCTAATTTCTCATAGAGGAACGAGATCGAGCAAAGCCGCCATTCTCACAAGGGAACGGGCCGACATCAGATAATGAAAGAGGGAAGTTTGTGGGCCGGTCCTATTTAATTAATTAATAAGGCTTTGGTATATTTAAATTAGGGTGTTGAGTTATTTTTAATTTGTTTTTAAATTTAAATTATGTACTTTTCGAATCAAATCTGGGTAAATCACCACCTAGGATTTAGGTTGTGTCAGATTGTCTAGTTAGGATTAGTTCAGTAAGCAGGGTTTGCGAGTTTGCAAAACTCTATAGGCGGTAGCAGGGTTTGCGAGTCTGTTAGAGTGTTTGTAAGCGGGAGACTGTTTAATTCTAATAGAAATATGGGAATACAGCAGTAGGCAGGGATTGCCGAAGCTGGGTTAATTTTGTGTGTGATTTACTTTTCAGCATATTTACTTCTCTGCAGTTTGTTTTTGTGTTTAATTCGAGAAAATTTGCTATAACCCTATTCACCTCCCCTCTAGGGTTAATCTAGATCCTACATCATTGACATTCATTTTCGAGTTTCGAAGTGGAGAGACCGTTTCGTGGCTTTGCTACACTTTTGTTTTGGAAAATAAATTTGATTTAAATTTCTTAAGTATGACTTGATTTATATTATATATATATATAGAGGTATATATTTATAGATTTGATTTGATATATATAGAATATATATATATATATTTATCTCTAAATTGTTTGAAGTTAATCGGAGATTTAATTTCTTATATTTATGATTTAAAGATGATCTCAATTATAAACTGTAGTCAAAATTTTGGATAAATATTTAAACTTGAAATAATTGAATTGTAAAATTTTATTTGTATAATACTAAATTGCATTCCAATATAACTTACCTAAATTATTCATAAGTTAGATATGTAATTGAATAGTATACAATGTAAAATGATGTTAAAGGAAATTGTAAATAAATTTGAGTGGTTATAATAAGTGTAAATATACTTAATATATGTGATAGGATATATTAAGTGGAATAAATTTATTAATAATTTGGAATAAAGAAGAATTATATTTGTTGAATAAAATATGAGTATAATAAATGACTATAAAAATTATGATTTAGGATAAATTGGATAATAAGATAATAAATAAATATAAGTTTAGAAATAGTTGAGATTGAATTATAAGCTGAATTTAACTTAAGTGAAATCAAATGGATTAAACCAAATTGTTGAATATAAATTAATTGAAATTTATATGGTTTTAATTTAATTGTCTTATTTGTATTTCAATCTAATTTCTTTCTCGTTGTTTCTATTCTCCTACCTCCTTCCTTTTCGGGGACGAAAAGTTTTGAGTGGGGGAGAGTGTAACGACCCGTAAATTTTTATTAATTTTTATTTGTTTTATTTATATATTTAATGGAAATTTTGTGAAATTTTAAACAATGAAATTTGGAAATAAAAATTTAATAATTGGAATGCGTCTATTTAAACATAGCAAATGGTAAATTTTCATTTGATAATATGGAAGTTTATTTTCTGGTGTAATTTTATTTCAATTCAAATCAGTTAATATTTGATGACAATAAAATGTTTTCCAAACCTGAATATTTTTCTATAGAAAATTTGTAAATCATCTTCTGAATGAGACGTCATCCTTTGTTTCGTCAAATTTTGACTGCTATTGCTCCGTTTTTCTTATTTCGGCAGAATAGCAGCATTTTCGATACCGATATCGACTTTTGATAGGATGGTCGTACCACTGATATCTGTGTACCGTTTAGATCGTCTCATCATGCCGATCTCTATGGTATATTCAATTCTGTGTTTTGAAGTCCGGTGCACAGTGGAATCCGCGAAACCGATAACCGTATCGATACCCGATTTTCACCCTTTTGGTTTTCTTGTCCATTTGTTTGCTTCGTGAGTTAACCAACGACCACTAGCTCTTTGGAATTCCCAGAACTTAATTACTGACGTTTGGCTATCCACTACTTCATTTCCTCTGGTTCAATTCTTTGCCAATTCTATTCGTTCTTCTTCTTTAAGCTAAAAAAACAAAATGAAAACCCTGCAACACTCGTATTTGCCGAATCACCCTGTCTTCACCTCACCTTCGTTTGCCCATTCCCTGGCCGTCACTTCTTCCCCACGTGCCCACTGATCACCACGAGCAGCCAACCATCGCCCAGCTAACCCACGCTCCTCCACCCAAACCAATCACTCACCCAAAACCCGCCTTGTCTCTGACCTTCGTCTCCACAGCACATCGGTGCCGAAGCCACACCAAGCTCTGCACGTAGACAAATTCCAATCACCATATGTATATTTTTATACCATTCGATTTAGGTATATATTTGTTTCGCATATATATCTTGCTACAGTTAATCTGGATATATATTGGTTTTACATATACTTTGTATAGTTTGATTTGATATGTATCCATTTTTGTACATATTTTTTTTATTGTTGGATCTAGATATGTATGTTTGGTATATTGATTTATAAATATAACGTGTACATACTTATTTATATATAAACGTTAGTTATATTCAATGATCTGTTGTATGGCATATAGTTTATTATAAAGTAAGTTGTTTGTAATATATATAAATACAAAATATATGTAAGTTTAGTTACCTGATCTGTTGAGTTTATATGCAAGTCTATGTAAGAGTGTACATACTCTGTTGTTAATATATAGCTTGCCAATTTGTTTTGCCTGAGAAGATTTGATCTCTTATATATATAAGTACGTTTGTATATTATCTAATTAAGTTTATATAATTATATATATATTGAGTTATTACGTTTATTTGTATATTAATATATATATGTTGGTATGTGTCAGCTAAAAATATACAGTAGTATATATATATATATATGAGGTTGATCTTGGTTTTTTTTATATTTTCACTTACATCTTTAATGTATGTATTCACATATATGTAATGGCTTTGGTAATAGTTTAACAAATATATATATATAAATATATATACGAATCTTATAATATAATACTGTTAGTATAAAATGCAAGCCTGTCAGATTTGTTGTTGCTAATAAAATAAAATTATATTATTTCTTATAGGGTATAGGTTGTATATATAAAGATCTAGTCTCAGTCTATATGCATGCTTCGAAATGTTGTTTTAGATATTTTGTTCTGTACATATGTATATGCACTTGATTTTATAATAGATTTGGATCTGAATCCTTAGCCTTCTCTTTGTGTAAAGTTGTATATGTTATATAATATATGTTTTAAAAATATAATCACTGTGTTTGTTATAAATGGTTTTACTCCATTTTATTTTCTTATATATAGAGCTGTATATAATGTGTATGTATTTGAAAAGAATAGAGAGATATATATGTTTGGTTATTTATAAAAGAATATATGTTATACTAGCTTATAAATGATTGTTGTATATATTTTATAATATTTTATTTTATAATGTAATAGGTTGTATAAATTTATTTGTCATTTTACAGTCAAACGTATATATTTGAAATTTTGTTGAATGTTAGATTTGTGGAATTTTAGAAGATTTGGAAATCTGTTAAATTCTTAGTGTAGTACTGTACAGTATATATTTGTAAAACTATATGTTTGGAATTTAAAATATGATTTATATATATATAGTTATATATATGTTCGCTTATACCAATTTTCTCTATCGATCCAATTCTGATTTGATTTCGGCAATTCCTATTTATCAGCTTCGTTCGTTGATTCAAGTGCAATCTTGCCTTGTTTTGAGATTCGTGCCTGGATTTCGTAACTCAACTCCATTGTCTACCTCTCTAGCCTCGAAAGTTGAGCAATCACTCACGATTAATGTTCTTATATTTATTAAATTTGATTTTAATTGAAACGACAATTGAAATATGCTGCTGTTAGTTATTTACATTGCTATATATATACTGTTATCTGTATCTGTTCACCTATGGCATCTGACACCATTATCTGCTATTTATATTGATGATATATGTCTGTTATATTATTATCATATCTGTTATCACTCTGCAAGTTCCCTGTTAGTATAGAATTCACTATGGGTTGAAATGATACATACCCGAACGATCTGTAGAATAGGAGAAAATCGTTATAGGTTGAAATGATAAACCCAAGCGATTTTCATTGAATTGAATTTGGGATTGCGGGTTGAAATGATATATACCCGTATATATTTAAATTGCGAATTGAAATGATAAGACCATAGGATAGAAAATTATATACAGACACCGTTGGTCTATATATATAAATATTTTGAATATGATTTCTATGGTTTTAAAAAGAAATATATGGTTTTAATAAATATTTATTTTAAAGATTTATTAAAGTTGATTTAATAAAGTTGATATATATAATATGTTTAAGTATTTATTTTATATATATATTTTAAAATATAGAGTTTAAAATGATTCGGGTTGGAAAGATAAATTTGAAATTGATTTGAAATTATATTTATTTAAGAATTTTACTTAAATAAGTTTGATTTGAAATTTATTAAAATTTGAAATTTTAAAGATATGTTTTATAACTTGAATTTGATTAAAAGTGACTTAAATAAATATTTCAAATTTATATAAATTTAAATAGGATATTTTGTTTATTTAAATTTGTAAATTGAAGCTGTATTTAGATATTATTGAAATGATTAAGTAAATATTTCAAAACTAATAATAGTAAAGTGATTTTGATATATATATATATATATAATTATCGAATTTAGTTTTGAAATGTTGAATATATCGACTTTGAAATATATTGAAATTTGAATGGATTATTTTATGGTTCAAATATGTATCTAAAAATCAATAATTTGAAATGGTTTATTGAGAAGCTGAATCGAGTTGAAATTGATGATTTGAGATTTGATTAAATTTTAATTTTGGAATTCGAGTTGAGTTGAATCGATTTGTGAAATTTGAGGAAGCTATTTTTTTATAAAATATTTTAAACTATATCTAAAACTATTTATATTTTACTTTATAAATTATTTTAATACAAACTATTTAAATATAATTCATTTTCAATATAAATTATTTTACTATAAACTATTTTATTATATATACTAATTTTAATATCTAAACTATTTAAGAGGAAAGTGTTATGGATTCCAAAATGCTATGATTTCAAAGCTATGATTTCAAAGTGTTATGAATTTCAAGATTTTGATTTCCAAAGTGTTTTGATTTTATAAAAAAAACTTATGATTTCGAAAGCGTTATAACTTTGTAAAGTGATATGATTTTGGAAATGAATATTATTTAAGTAAGAAATGATATTGTATCGATTTGGTTTTTGAAATGGATATGATATTTTGGTTTTGAATATAAACTATTTTGAAATGACCCGGTGTTATAATAACGATTGGTTGCTAAAGAGACCGGGATCAGATATGGGCATACTCTCCGTCGATACCGAAAACCACTTTCACAACTGTGTACGCGGTGGAGATTCCAGAATGAAGTAGGATGGTGGCGACGATCCTATATGAGGTATATACGTGGACTCGACTCCCGTGAGTTGGCATAAGGTGGCTAAAATAGGAGCAATCGACAGGCTAATGAGGTAGCTCCTCTGATCGGACACACTCCATCGTATGCCATTCTATTACTTTGTGATTGATTTGGTGCGCACCTTTGGATTTTCAGGAGTGTGGCTCGAGGTGGGCGATTGCTGCGGCTCTACGTTACCACCGGCCCGGAAATGTAATTGGTATATCTACCCTGACATTGCCTAGTTTTGCCGTGTCACCTACCCTAGCATGCTTTACTACGAGTTTGATTTGTGTCGTACCTATGGAGTATCATCTGGTAGCTCCAGTTTACGGGGTATTACGGTACTGTATAGACTATTGGCACACCTAAAAATGTGTTAAGGTGGAAAATGTAAAGCCTTAACGCTATTTTTAAATAGTATACTTTATTGTAGACATTATTATAATAGCGTATATTACTACATAGTAGATAGTTTAACGGATCCTTAGAGGATGGTTATCCCAAACATCCTTTAAGTTACTGTATTTCAGTTGATATTTCACTTGAGTTGGATTTATCGATATAAGAATGTTAATCTTGACTCGAGTGTTTTGTGTTTTGCTTTACGCTCGGGTCAGACTGAGTGATACAACATTTGAGACTCACCTTTAGAGTTGGAGCTTCGCTTGGAGATCCAGCTATCTATCCAACTAGTTGATTCCAGTGATGTATTTAGATTTTGTATTTGACTATTGTATTGAGACATCTATGTATTCGAAACCTCTGTTGTATCTTATTTAACTCTGTTATATATATAGTAGCTTCATGAACTACTATTCTTTTGTTTCCGCTGCATTATTGTTATATTACTCTATGTCTGTGATTTTATGATTATTTATTTACTGTATATCTGAGTTTTGCCAAATTTAAATTAACAATATGATATTTTGAGCAATTCAAATCTGACATGTATGGATGCGAATGGTTGAAAATTTTAGGCTGTTACAAGGTTGAATGGCAGTTGGTTGTGGCAATGGGCAGTAGTTATGTGAGGAGTAAGTGGTGACTAGCTAGAGGTCGGGTGGAAGTTTGATGAACTGTAGTAGTATTTTGTATTGGTGGTTTGTTTAAGTGTATTGGAGCAGTCTAGTGAGGTTGAGCAAGCAACTTGATAGTGAATGTGGTGATGACAGATTTAAAGGAAGTGGTTATGTCTGATATGCTGTGGTGTGATGGTGGCACTATGTTATATGGTAGGTTGAAGATGGTCACAGAGGGGAGTGAAGTGTTGTTTTTGGTGGGGTACTGTGGTGATGTTCTGTGTAATGCAAGTATGTTGATCTGAGCAGTGCAAAGGAGGTTGGTCAGTGGTGGGAAGCAGTTTGTTCAGGTTTGATGATGCGAGGCAGTAAGAAGTGAGTGAATGGAAGAGGTTTGTAATGGTGATATGTGGTTATGCAGTGGTTAGTATGGCAAAGGTTGATAGTAATGTGATGGTGATTGTGTTAGAGTAAGTGAAGGTGATTTGTATGGAACAGTAAGGATGATGAGGCAGAGAGTGGTTCTGTGCACTGTGCACAGTGAACAATGCAAATTTTTTTGTAACTTTTTTTTAAATGAAATGAAAATTGATGTAGAATGTAATGTAAAAATAATGAAATGGAATATGATTTTTGAAAATGAAGTTGTGTACAATTTTTTTTTAGAATATGAAAATGTAAAAATGAAACTAGAAACAAGAAATTGCACACAATCACAACGCAATCAAAAATCACACAAACATAAAAAAAAAAAAAAAATTTAAAATGCAAACACGCAAAACAAAAACACACAAAAATCAAACAAACTAATTCGAAGAATAGAAAAATAAAATTAAAGCAATTCCCCGGCAACGGTGCCAAAACTTGTTAATCGGCTAGTTTTCTATCGGTTTAGAAAATAGTCGAAAATTTTCAAATTAAAATAACCGCAAGCGCACGGCGTACAAAAGTTAGTGCATGGCGAGTATGGATCGATCCGCAGGGAATTGTGAGATTTTAAAAATTTCTAATCAATCAAACTAAACCAAAAGTGGAGAGGAAATGGTTAACTACAAAAAAGAAGCTAAAACTAGAATTAAAATGTGATTTAAAAACTATTGGACTAGAGACAATTTAGGGGTAATCCCACTCTCATATTTTTGTAAATCAACAAACAAGAATTTATGATCTATAGGTTTGATATTAAGTGAAATAATTGTAGTATTTATCATAAGTATTGTTTGTTTATGTTATAAATTAACATAACTCAAACCATCAAACTATAATACAACAACTATACCACTTAGAAATTCTCATGAAAATGAAGCCAAAGCAAAAGCTATTTTATGTATGATCTATTTACTATTGTAACTAGTAATATAGATCATCAAATTTCATTTTTACTTTCATTTCAAAATCAAAAATTAGTTAGCAAATGATAATGTAAATTGTTTTTATGTTGAATAAGAATAGCTCATTTGCATAAGCAATATAAGTTATCAAACCCACTTGTATAAACTTACATCAAAAGTCACTTTCATGAAGCATAAACAAGGAGATCATAAACCATAAATATGTTGAAATTACATAAAGTTAGAGAGCTTCATTACCCCTAATATGAAGGGGTTTAGCTAGTCATTTGTGTTATCAAATCAACACTTGTAAATTTCAACATTAAAAAGCAAAGAAATTAAAACTATGCAAAGGAAGAAAGAGAGATTAACTACTAACTATTTGCATAAAAATTGAGGCTATACTACTTGCATAAATGTAAATCTAAGCTATGAACATTAAAAGAAAGAGAGCATAGAAATAAACATTAACAATAAAAAAAAGAAAAGAATGTAGAAGAGAGAAGAAAGAGGCTTGGAAGCCATTTTTATTTCATGAAACATTGCCATTACAACTTGCTCTTTTAATTTCCTAAGTAAAATGAAAGAGTAGAAGATATGTTCATGTACATAAGAGGGTTATTTATACATGCATAAAACCCTAATTCTATTTTTAGGGAGCTTCCCAAAATGCCCTTTAGGAAGTGTGGTCACCAAGTAACCATTAGCCACTAATTAATCCATCATTTTATGTGCATGAAGCTTTAACCTTCACTTAGTTGTCCATTAGCTCCTAATTGTACATATAGGTAAGTGGGTGGGGTCCTCCATGATCTTGAACTCGAATTATTTCCTCTTCATTCCTTTGTATTTCCTTGTGCATGCATATATCATCATGAATCCCACTTCCATACTCATCAAAATATCCTATAAAAATCATAAACATTGTCCAAGTAAAAATTCTTAAATTGACACATGCACAAAAAATGACCATTTTGCCCCTGAATGAAGATGAAAATATGATGGTTTGAAAATAATTGAATTTTGGTTTTAACATAAAAATGCCCAAATATGATGTTTATTTCAATAAAAAGAGAAAATATGGATGTAAATATATGCACATTTACGTGCACATCAATATCTAACAGGAGTTAGGTTAATTTTGATTATATTTTCTAGTAGGCCCTAATCAGCCATAGGTTAAAATTTACCCAAACAAAACTTATGTTTTTGAACAGATAGTTCATTATTACATGTTATTTATGTATGTTTACATAATGATGCTTTGTAGTGTTTAATTAGTTTTGATTGCAAGAAAAAGGTTTTTTCAAAGGATATATTTTAAAAGGATGTTAGTGAGGGGAAACCCGTTCAGCTAAGCGGCGTGGTCTCACTTAACATACTAAACCGGGATGTACAATATTATTCATACCAGGCTTTTTGTCTGACTTGAAGTTTATATTTTCCCCTTAAACTCTCGGATGCTCCAAATTAATTTGTATAGGCTGAGGGATTAAGGTCTTTTCAGGTTTAGTAAGATGATGAATAAGCTACCGGAGGCATGTGCGAGGCAAACATATAGCTATTTAGGATTTGCAGTTCTTGTTATGTTTTGATGAGTTTCCCGCTGTCTTTTTTGTATTAGGTCTATTATGACCATATGACTCTGATCACCTAAGGGGGTATCTTCACATACCGCTCTTGGCGTATTTTGTAATAATTATATTTGGTCTGTGCCTGGGAATGATTTTTTATAATGTGTAGTGAATGTGAAACATTTGATTTTGAAATGTAATGAAGTAAATGTGGTTTTTTGAAATCTGTGTTTTGTTTCATATTCAAGTGTTTCTGATATTATTGATACCATTAACATAGCCGTAATTAGTCGCTAGAAGCTAATACTATAGGTGACTGCTACATCTATAGCGCTTAGTTTTGGGCCTCTAGATAGAGGATGTTACAGCTTGGTATCAAAGCATGTCTATGAAATACTTTAACTAAAAATGAATTTTTGAAAACATAATCTTTAGTAATTAGTGTTAAGATCGAGGTATGGGATAACGTATAGTAACGTACTTGTATTTGCTATATATATGAGTATACGCTATATCTCTAGATTCCTATCTTAGTTAGGCTATTCATCTGTATCTCACAAGGTTTGAATACATATATGGAAGGCAGAAGAGGCAGAGTTAATCTTGGAGGAGATAGCACCACCACTAATGGAAATGCCCAACCAAATGCTAAAAGAGGTCCCGGTCAAGCTCAAGCTGAAACTGTTGATGTTGGGGTTCCCTAAGTGGACATGGGAGCCATGTATGAATATGATGCAAGCAGGAATTGCAGCTGGAGTTGTTAGAGGAAATGCTGTTGGAGGTGGAGTTCAGGAAGTTTCGATAGTTAACTAGTATACTAACTTGACTAGAGATTATACTAGACTTAGAGGGAAGCCGTTCATTGGGACTGAAGATGCGATCGAGGTGGAAAATTGGCTATTGCATTGCGAGAGGAATTTTGCTGACTTAGGATTGACTGATGCACAGAAGAGGAGATTGGCTTTGAGGCAGCTGCAGGGAGCTGCTTTATTCTGGTGGAATACTGTTACTGCTGGAGTTGATGCGGAAACCATAACTTGGGAGGAGTTTAGGAGAAGGTTTTTAGAAAGATTTATGTCTGTAATGGCGCAGTCGGCGTTGGTAAGGAAGTTTGTAGAATTGGAACAAGGAGATATGTCCGTATTGGAGTATTCAAGGAAGTTTGAGGAGTTGGCCGATACGGGTTTGCTTTGGTAGACACTATGATCAGGAGGAATGAAAAGTTTATAAGAGGCTTGAGGCTAGAGTTGATAAGTGCTACTTTGCCGCATTTGGGAGATCCCAGTGATGTAGTGGTTGAAATGGCATTAAGGCAGGAAGAAGCATTAGCTTGCTTAAGGAAGAAGATGAAGGAGGCCTAGATGGGACAGGGCCAAAAAAGGAAGTTTGTCCAAAAGAAGAATGCTCGGAAATGAGGAGCACAAAAGATCGGAAAGGCTAAAGTGTTTTGCTACAAATGTGACAAGAAGGGACACTATGCTAATGAGTGTCGTACTGGGAATGGAAAAGGAAAAGGAAAGGACTTGATTAGGAAGAAGAACATCCGATGTTTTAATTGTGACCAGATCGGCCATTACAAGCACCAATGCAAAGAACCTGCTAAGGAAGGAAAGGGACATATGTATTCACTGGAGCCCGCAATTCTAAGGCCAGTTGTGCAGGACAAAGGGAAGGCTATTTTGGGAGGCTCGCTGCAGATTCACGGTATGTCTATTAGCGTTCTATTTGATACTGGAGCATCTCATTCTTTTATTTCCCAATGTTTGGTAGATAGGATTAACCTAGAACCCTCATATTTAGTTACTTCCTTAAGGGTTGCAAACCCGATAGAAGGGTATGAAACACTTGGGATGAGGTGTGACCATTTAGAGTTTGATTTGCTAGGTCATACTTTTGATTGTTGTTTTCATGTGTTTGACTTTGTGGGATTTGGGATTATCCTTGGGATGGACTGGTTAAGTAAATATAATGCTAGGATATTTTTCCATGATAGGAAAATATCACTTAGTCAACCATATTGTAACGATCGGATAGTTTATATCGTAGAGAACCCTAGTTTTGAAGTGAATGCTTTATTGAGTATCATGGAGTTGGAGGTGAGTTGCATCGAGTCTTTGTGGTTAGAGAGTTTGCTGATGTGTTCGAGCCGATAACTAGATTACCACCGAAATGAGCTTTTGAGTTTCAGATTGATTTAGTGCCTGGAGCAGAACCGATGAGTAGGCCGTCAAGCAGGATGACACTTACAGAGATGAAGGAGTTGAAGGTGCAGTCGGTGGAATTGGAACGCAAGAGTTTTATTCGACCGAGTGGTTCACCTAAGAGAATAAGGCAAGGGTAATATGGGAATAGCCATATACCATAACCCCTGAACCCTTACCTCATACTTATTCATACTTTCATAAAACAATAGACATAAGAAAATAAGATTAAAGGCCAGCCATTACCCTAAGGGAAGAAGAGCTTACAATACATTAGAAGCTAAGATTTAAACTAAGAAGATGCGAGAACAAATCTCAAGTTCCTTATCCAAACGAGGTGAATAATAATCTAAACCATCTCATATATGTCTTATTGAACATTTTAATTTTGGGTTTAAGGTTTAAAACTGTTTGGATGGATGAATGGTGATATTCTTTGATTATATGCCATGTTTTAATTTAAACAAGGATTTTTGTGTAACAGTATGGTTCGATTTTAAGGTTAAAATTGTGTAAATTGATTTCGAATGCCATGATGTTTGAATATGTTACGTAAAACATTATTTAGGAGATGATTTTAAATTTTCATAATATTCCAAATTATGGATAATTTATTATGAATTTTGGATGGAAGAAATAGATAATTTTGGGTTTAAACTATTTAAGGCAATTATATAAAGGACTTTAGGTTTGAAATTTATATATGTTGGAAAACATATTAAAATTGTATTATTTTGATTTTTGGAGAATTTATCTAAGTATTTTGATATGGTTATTAAATTATTTAAGTTGAAGGACTTAAATGTTTAAAGATTTTGTTGAAGCGAATGGCTTATTTGTTACAATGGCTTCAATTATAGATTATTGAATTCGACAGCCTTTAGGAAAAGGATTTTGATAAAGAATTTAGTAACCAATCATACTTTGACAAACTGGGTAAGTTATGTAAAAAGAAATTTCTTTGAAAGGCAACAAAACTAGTTTTGCTTTGATTTACAACTTCGCCACTTCCATCTATTAGCTTTCGTCACCATACTTCTGCTAATGAACCCATTTGAAATCAACACACATGGTATCAAGCCATTGATAAGTAGTCTATTGGAAAAAGGCGAAAGGGATTGTGTCGAATGCAGGCTTTCAAAGGGGTTGAAGTTGTTCTTATAAGCTTTCGAATACAATACTTGCCTTGTATTTAAAAGATGCTTTCAAAGGGGTTTCATTACCTTTGTTCAAAGAAGAAGCTTTCAAACAAGTTATCGCTTACCTTTGACTTTTGAAAGGAGCATTCGAAAGAGTTCCCTCTTACTTTATTTTAAAAGAAGCTTTCGAATAAGTTGCTACATTTTGAACCTGTTCGATACCTAGCTACCACCTTCATGCCTTTCGAATTGGTTAAAGGCTACTTTTCTTTATAGCCCTATAATAATGGGTTCGAAAGTAAGTTTTATTAATATTCAAGCTGCCTTCCCTATGCTTTTGAAAGGGTTTTTGTAGCCTCTTTTATCAATGGTTTCGAAAGGTTGGTTTCGAAGATACCCTTTCCCCAATTCTTTTATTTGAAGCTCAATGCTTTCGGAAGGGTTACTTTCACTTTTGTTTTCTTTGACCCGAAAGTTATATTTAATGTTAAACCCAATGATTTTGAAAGAGGTACTTTCAAATGGTTTCCAAGTTATGCTTCCACTAATTTTACTTGAACTAAGTGTCTCCGAAAGATAAGCTTTAAGCGTTTCGAAAGGTAAATCTTTAATGGTTTCGAAAGGAAAGTTTTAATGCTTTCGAAAGGAATGTTTTGAGTGTTTCATAAGGATATTTTTAAGTGTTTTAAAAGGAAGGTTTGAGCACTTTCGAAAGGTATGTTTTAATGGTCTCGAAAGAGAAGGCCTAAGGTTTCGAACACCTTGGTTTTCAAAAAAGAAACCCCATCTCATTTTTAAAAGTAAATCCAAGGCAATATGAAAGAGTTTTGAAATGGCATTTAAGCTTTGGAGTTTTTAAAGAAGGTTTCGTTGTTAAAGATAGTGGGTTATGGGTATTAACCATGTTTCATTTGAATTATGATTTCAAGGAAATTAAACCATAGATGTTGATATTATTATGTTATGATCAATTATCATGTGTGCTTGTTCTGTAAACATATTCACTTTATAATTAATCCCATAGCTGCATTTTGGAGTGTTAAGGGCAGCATAACCTGCTAGGTTGACCCAGTAGTGAATATACATTCAGTTAACTTTTGTGTGAGTAGAATTGCATCCAGGAGGTCGGGTAGACTAGAATATAGGATGCTCAAAGACTGATATAAGGATTATTAGTTTAAACAGGTTTTTAGTAAGCCTATGAAAACTATATATGGAAATAGTTATTGGCGGGGCCAATAGGTTCTAGTGATCCCACAAAAACTATGTTCGGAATAAGTTATTGAAAGAGATCAATAGGTTCATAGTGATCCCATGAAAACCATGATATGAGAGAAGTTATTGTAGAATCCAATAGGTTCATAGTAAGCCTACGGAAACAATGATTGGAGAAAGTTGTTAGTAGATACCAATAGGTTCATAGAGATCCCATGATAACTATGATTGGATGATAGTATTTGTAGGAACCAATAGGTTCATAGTGATCCCATGAAAACTATGATTGCATGATAGTATTGGTAGGAACCAATGGGTTCATAGTGATCCCATTGAAACTATGAAATTGGATGGGAAATCCATAAGAATTAACAGGTGATTAGTCAGCCCATATAAACTAATAGGTTAATGGTGACCGTAGAAACTATCATTTGAGACAAATAGTCAGGTTAATAGGGATGGGCAATTCAAAACATATTGCATGTTTGGATAACATCATATTCCTTTTTATTATGTTATGTTTTAACCATTGTGGATGCAGGTGCACAGTATATGGTTATTATAGATTGGGTTAAGATACTAGTGAGGGGAAAAATAATTCTGCTAAGCGGCGTGGCCTCACTAGATATCTATATGGTTTGAGATGGAAGGTTATTATTCATACCAGACTTTTTGTCTGACTCAAAGTTTATTTTTCCCCTTAAACTCTCAGGTTCTCAATTGGTTTTAAGTATTTTTAGAGTTAAGGTTTTCAGGTTCTCCTTTAGACGAATAAGCTTCTAGAGACATGCAGGAGGTAAGCTAGCTATTAGGAGTTCTTTCTGTTTGATTCCGCTGTGTTTCAGATATAATGGAAAAGTGTTTAATTCCTATATTTAGACTCTGTTCAACCAAGGGAGCATCTTCATATATCGCTCTTAGAGTATTTTATAAAAATTATATTTCCCTAAATGTGGTTTACGAATTGGGATTATGTACTGAATTTGAAATGTGATTTGAAGTGGAATGAGAAATTTATTTTATGATAAATAAAAAAATCATATCCATGTGTTTCTTTTATATCAATGTATCTAACATTACCCATCCCTATATTAGTTCGATAACTATTGTTATACTAAAACTCAACTAAATGTAGATGGCCTTCCCACGATCCTCCAAAATCTTGCACACAAGCTTTTAACAAATCCTCAAAGACTTTGTTACCTCTTTCCATATTCCCATTGG
This sequence comes from Allium fistulosum, assembly GCA_030737815.1. Lineage (NCBI taxonomy): Eukaryota > Viridiplantae > Streptophyta > Magnoliopsida > Asparagales > Amaryllidaceae > Allium > Allium fistulosum. Next base: position 1,536,804,389 of record CM060902.1, read on the forward strand.
CCCATAGATTGTAAGTGGTACTCATCTTGAGCTTGGTACCTAAAACCTCCTGTAGACTCTTCCAAAATTTACTAGTAGACAAAAAACCTCTATCGTCGACTATACAACTAGGAACTCCAAGCAGTCTAACTATATTCTTCATGAATAACATAGCAAAAACATATGTTGTTCCTATCGACTTAACGGGAATGAAATGTGCACTCTTGGTCAGTCTATCCACTATGACCCAAATACTTTCATTTCCCTTTTTTGACCTTGGCAACCTATCAATAAAATCCATGGATATCGAATCCCATTTTAAACTGGTATATCTAAAGGCTAAAGCAATCCACTTGGTATCTGATGCTCTGCTTTTATTTGCTGACAATTCAAACACCACTTTACCCATTAGCCTACATCCCTTTTCATACCTTCCTAGAAGAAAATTCTCTTCATATCTTGATACATCTTAGTTTCTCTAGAATGAATAGTAAACTTCGATCGATGACATTCCCTAAGAACTTCTTTCCTTAGGTCTCCTACGTTTGGAATGCACAGTCGTCCCTTCTTTCTCAACCATCCATTTAGTCAGATCAAAGTCCTTCAAATCATTAATCTCATTTCCACCTTCCAATCTTCCAAATCTTTTAGCTAGCAATGAATTATCGGTTTTCTTAGAAGCAATTCTTTCGATTTATATTGGTCGGCTTCCAAATAAGATAACATTGCGGTACTCTGACTAGAACTGGCAGTCGATCTTAATAGCACACTACAAGTAATCAATGCTTCCAAATCCTTCCATTCCACCAACATAGCTAACACCACATTTTGATGTTTCCTACTAAGTGCATCGACATATTTGTTTCCTTTCTCCTATTTGTACTCAATTCCAAAATAATAAGTAGCTAAAAACTCTAACCATCTCTGTTGTCTCATGTTCGACTCCTTCTAAGAGAATAAGTATCTTAACGATTTGTGATTCGCATACAACTCGGATTGTGCTCCCAAAAGGTAATGTATCTGCACCTTTAAAGCAAATATAATGGCAACCAACTCTAAGTCAAGAGTCTGATATCTTACTTCGTGCGGTCTGAGCTATCGAGAAGTGTAGGCAATTAATTTACCCTCTACATTAACATAGCTCCTAGTCCTATTGCACACGCATCAATATACACCACCGAATCTTGATTTCCATCTCGATCAACTAACACTAATGCATTGGTCAATAAATGTTTCAGCTTCTAGAATGCTTCCTCTCATTTATCAGTCTAAACATACTTCACGTCCTTCCCGTTATTTTAGTCATTGGTGCTAATATACGAGAGAAATCCTTAATAAATCTCCAATAGTAGCCAACCAATTCAAGAAAACTCTTTATCTCAGTCACTGTCTCGGATCTCTTCCAATTATTTACTGCTCTGATAATAGCTGTATCTACTGAAAACCCTTTCTTTAAGATTACATGGCCAAGAAACTTCACCTCCTTCTTCTATAAATAACACTTCGAAAACTGTGCTTTTAACTGATGTTGCCTAAACGTCTCCAGCACTATTCTAAGAGAACTTCGTGATCTCTTTCATCTTTGGAATATATCAAAATATTGTCTATGAATACCAATAAAAACTTAATCAGGTGATCTCTGAATATCTAGTTCATTAAGTCTACAAAGAAAGTAGGTGCATTAGTCAATCCGAATGGCATTGCTAACCACTTGTACGAACCATATCTTGTTCTAAACATCATCAATGGAATATTGTTTTCCACCACCCCTAGTTGATGGAACCTTGTACCTAAATCCAACTGGGAAAAAACTTTGGCTGCACTCAATTGATCAAATAAATCATCAATCTTGGCAAAAATTATCGATTCTTTATCGTCTTTTCATTCAACTTACGACAATCGATGCACAGTCTTAACGATCCATCCGATTTCTTCACAAACACTGCGGCAGCTCGCCACCGTGAACTGCATAGTCTAATAAAATTCTTTCCTTCTAAGTCCACTAGTTGTGCCTTTAACTCCTTCATCATGGTAGTTGTCATCTTGCTAGGCGGTCTACTTATGGGTTCAACTCCAGGTAGAAGATCTATTCAAAACTCAATAGCTCGTTTCGGAGGTAGTCCTGTAACAAGCTAAAAAATACCTACAAATTCTCTAACAACGAAAACCTGATTTAAATCGTCTTCCTCTTTTATTACATCCAATAAAGCGTAGACATCAAAACATGGATTCTCTACTGGGTATACAATTTGGTCTCTACTATTAGGGTGTCTTAGTGATATTTTCCTATTGTGGAAAAATATCCTAGCATCATATTTACTTAACCAGCCCATACCTAAAATATTTCCAAAATCTACGAAATCAAACATATGCAAAGTGCAGTCAATTACATGACCTAATAATTCAAACTCTAAATGGTCACATCTCATCCTTGGATTTGCATACCGTTTTATCGGATTCACAACCCTTAAGGAAGTAACTAGGTTTGAGGGTTCTAGGTTAAGTTCATCTTTCAAACAATGAGATACAAAAGAATGTGATGCACCAGTATCAAACGGTGATTTAATGGGTATACCATGAATCAAAAGCGTACCTCACATTACAGCTTTCCCTTTGTTCTCGGTTGTTGGTCTTAAGGTAGCCGGTTCCAAAGAAAATACTTTTCCTTTTTCCACCTTGTCCACTTTCGAATATTTGTTCTTATGATGTCCCACTTGTTCGCAGTTAAATAACTTAATATTCTTGTTTCCAATGACTTCCTTTCCCTTGCCAGTTCGACACTCATGGGCATAATATCCCTTCTTGTCGCACTTGTAACATAGAAACTCAGACTTTTCGTTCTTGGCAGCTCCACCCTTCTGAGCTCCCTTCTTCTAGTAAACTTTCTCTATTGATTCTGTGCACCTTGACTCTCTGTTGGCTTGTTACTATTGAATAGAGCAAGCATCTCTTCATTTCACAAATCTATCTCCATGTCGATATCACATGGATCCCTAAGGCGTGGTAAAGTTGCCTTAGCAAGCTCAGGTCTCGGTCCATGGATGAACTTCTTGTTTCTCTTAATCACTATGTCTATAGTATCATATCTATATCGAGATAGCTCCTCGAATCTAGTTGCATACTTAAGCACCATCATATCATCTTGTACCAACTCAGCAAACTTCCTCAACATAGTTGACTTAGCGATCTCAGCCATATATCTCCCTTCAAACCTTTTCTTGAATTCAGCATGAGTCAAAGTCTTCTGTGCTACCCCAACAGTCACACTATTCCCCGGTATAATGCAGCTCCTTGCAATTGCCTAGATGCCAGTCTCCTCTTCTATTCATCATTCAAAGCAAGATCAGTCAAAATCCTCTTGTAGTGAAGCAGCAAATTCTCCACTTCAATTGCATCCTCAATTCCAATGAGTGGTTTCCCTTCAAGTATTGCATAGTACCTACTTATTACAACATAGTTGTTAGCAACTAGAACTTCATGATTCACTCCACCAGCATTCCCACCAACTAATCCTGCAGTAGTTTCTACTTACATCATTTTGACAAAGAACTGATATATTGCTCTCGTATCAATCGGTGGTGTTCCTGCACCTATATGTGCAGCTATTTGTCGACCTAGATTCCTTATAGTATTGGGCCTAACATTTCCATTAGTAGTGGTGCTTTCTCCATCGAGATTCACTCTTCCGTTTCAAACCTCCATATCTTACTTCCTTAAATCTACATTTGAATCTTAGTAAGATATAGAAGAATGGTCTAAGAAAGAGGGAGAATAGAGATAAAGCATATAATTATGTATAGCAAATACAAGTACGTTACTATAGCATTATCCCATACCCTTATCTTATTCTCCGATTCATTCAGATTATGTCTTCAAAAACTCCTTTAAAATTCAAAACTCTTTAGTTTTGCATAAACCTACACTCTAATACCAAGTCATAACATCCCCCTTTTTAAGGCCCGAAACTAAGCGCTATAGATGCTTCAGTCATTTATAGTATTAATCTCCGGTGAAAAAATGCAGGTATGTTAATGGTATCCATAATATCAGAAGAACAAGAATATGAAATAATATAAAACACAATTCAAAAGTAAACTTTCGCATTTCAATTCGAAGTCATAATTTCATATTCAGTACATAATCCCACTATATTACCCAGATTCAGATAAAATATAATTATTACAAAATACTCCAAGAGTGACATATGAAGATACCCCCTTGGTTGATCAGACTTACTAAATAGACAAATACATCTACTATCATTACATTCATATATACACAGTGGATAATAATAATAAATAGACTCCTTTATAACTATCTTTTCCTCCTGCACGTCATTGAAAGCTTTATTCGCCAAAACCTACATAACCTATAAATCCTTTACTCCCGACCTATCCAAATCTAATTTTAAGCACCTAAGAGTTTTAGGGGAAAACATAAAATTTGAGTCAGACAAAAAGCCTGGTGTGAATAATAATATGCCTTCTCGGTTTATAGATAATAACTAAGACCATGCTATTGAGTGGAACGGGTTTTCCCCTTACTGATAACCCTTTCTAACATATATCTTTTGCAAATCAATTCCTGCAACCAAACTGGTTAAAATAAACAATATAAATAACAATGTGCATGCATGCTACATAGGTAATCATGACTATCCATCAAATCACTAGACTATCCGTTCCAATGTCTATTTTTCATAGGGTAACTACCAACAAACATGGCTGACTTGAGCCCACCAGATATACCAAATATTCTAACTAACTGTTAGGAGAAAACTGGATGGTATGTCCAAATACATTTATCCTAGTGTTTACCTGACTATCTGTCAATCTCATAGTTTTGCTAGGCTTATTGTGAACCTAAAGGTTTTGCTGGCCAACCTATAACCTACCATGTCTTTATGTAATTATGCTATGATATATGCTTTTATAAAATAATATTGATAAAGTTCAAAATCATTTAATTTCATTGCCTTATAAAACCATAAGTTGAAAAGCCAAAACAATATAAAGTCTTTATATTGATAAAACACGGCACGACATAGTTGATGAGGGTCTTCGCCCCTCAAAAGATAGGCTAAAACAATAAAACTTTATATATTGTGTAACATACCCCTATTTGGAGGCCCAAAACTAATGGCTACAGATGCTGCAGTCATCCATAGTTATTAATCTTCGGCGACCAAATACGGCGGTGCTAGATTCATTGATACACAGATCATAAGAGTGTGGAAAAAAATTTAACAATTCAAAAACTTATTTCCACATTACATTCAAAACATTTCATGTTCATTACATAATCCTAAAATGTTAACCACGTTCAGCAAAATATAATTATTACACAGACGCCAAGAGCGACATATGAAGATGCCCCCTTGTTTGATCAGAGTATATAATAAGGCTAATAAATCTGCCTTTACAAAAAAAACACAACGGAAAAGATATCTCTAAATAACTACATGCCTCCTGCACGCCTCCGGAAGCTTTATCCGTCTAAGAAGAGAACTGAAAACCCTAAACCTCAAACTACTAAAAATCAATTGAGTATCCGAGAGTTTAAGGGGAAAATAAAAACTTCGAGTCAGACATAAAGCCTTGTATGAATAATAGTCTATCATCTCAAACTAAATAGATATCTAGTGAGACCACACCGCATAGCAGAACGGGTTTTCTCCTCACTAGTATCCTAAAACCTTTATAAAACCATATATTGTGCTCCAGCATCCACAATGGTTAAAAAGTAATATTTCAAAACATTATGACGATATGCAAAACAAGCAAATCAAATCTGGATTACCTATCCCCATTCATTCGGACTATCTGTCTCAATTATAGTTTTTAGGATTACTATTAACCTATTAGTTTTCATAGGCTGACTAATAACTGGTTAAACATTTAAGTACTCCCTATCCAATTACATAGTTTTCATGGGCTTACTATGAACCTGTCTGTCTGACATATTCATTTACACATAATTTACATGGGCTAACTATGAACCTGTTTGTCTGACGTCCTCTTTATACATAGTTTTCATGAGCTAACTATGAACCTATTGGCCCTTTCCAATATCATACAGTTTTCATGGGCTTATTGTAAACCTATTGGCCCTTGCCACTATCTTTCCTTTATATTTTAACATCCTATACTTTGGTCTTCCCGACCTCCTGGTTGCAATTGTACTCATTCAGGAATTTATTCTATTTATATTCACTATTAGGTTAACCTAACTGATTCTCCTACCATTTTTCCCCAAAATGCAGTTATGGGTCCATTATAAAGTGAATATATTCATATTAGAAGAAGCAATATAACAACGTAGCATTACCACTCCCGTGGGTTTATTTTATCAAAGATAGATTCTTCTTAAACCATTGTAAAAACACCTTTAATATAGCCATGGGTTTTTCCTTTTAAACTAGAGTTTGGATCATAAAACCTTTCAATACCTTCGAAACCTAGCTTTCGACTTCATAGGATAACCTCCTTCGAAATCTCTTAAAAACATTAGGCTCCTGCCTTATAATACTTTAAATTCTACCTTTCGAAACCTTTCGAATATATTAATGTATTAGCATTCAACTTTAGCAGCTTAGCTTCGAAACCAGTTGAAAGTACCCCTTTCAAAAGTATAAAACTTGGTTAAAAGAAAACAATTTTACAACCCCTTCGAAAGTATTCCCTTCAAAGGCAAAGAAAACCAAGCGAACATATTCGAAAGCAAAGAAATCAACTCCTTTAGAAATATAAAACTTTGTTTTAGCTATAAGTTTTTATAGGTATAGAATTAAGGTGTCTAACCTACTCCATTGTGTTCAAATAATGATTTCCCTTCCATAGAGTGGTCACAATAGAAAAATGGGCTTACGGTTAGAGAATTATGCATATTTTAAGTTTGCAAACAAAGTTGGAGAAAACTGCCACAAAAGGGCTTCCGCTACATTTACAACTGCTGTTGAAAGGAAGCTTTCAACAAGGTCGAAAGATGCTACAGAAGGGTCTAGAACTGCTGCAGAATGATGCAGTCGAAAGGTGTTGTCGACAAGGTCGAAATGTGCTTACGAAAATGCTATAGAAGGGTCAAGAACTGTTGTAGAATGATGCAGTCGAAAGGTGTTGTCGACAATGTGCAATGGTGCTTCCGAAAATACTGCAGAAGGTTCCAGAACTGCTGTAGAATGATGCAGTCGAAAGGTGTTGTCGACAAGGTCGATGGGTAGAGTCGTAAATAACTTTAAAACTGTTATTTTGCTAATTAAAGTATATTCTTTTAACCAACTTCTAATCTTTGTCAAATTTCTATTGGTTAGTGACATACTTCAACAAAATCTTTGTAGAAAAACTGCTATTGATCAGATTTTATTTTTTTCAAAATAATTTATTATATTAATATTTAATATAATTATTAAGCCTTTTTAGCTTATAAAATTCATAATAAATCGAAATCACCAAGGAAAAATCCTAAAAATTCACTAAAAATCTGAATCAAAATTTTCTTCATCATATAAAATTTTAGGGCAGAATTCATTATTTTATTATTTTTAATAATTAAAACCCAAAATAAATGCCTTGTCACCTTAAGAAATTCAAAATATTCCTATTAACTTCGAAAATTATGAAATTAAAAATCCATCTCCAAAATTACACTTTACACAACATATCCCAAATCAATTCGTTTGGACGTTTTTTACTAAGGTTTTTTACTTTAAAACCCATCATTTTATTTCCATAAAAATTCTAAAAAAGCACCATAAATCATTATTCTATCTAAACAATGGTTATTAGATCCACACATGATCAACACAGCAAAATACATTCGGTTACTATCCACAACTGAACCAAAATAAGGAAAAATGAGATGATATACACTATTATTCACCTTGATTAAGTTGTTGGAGTTTTAAATTTGTCCTAGCTTTAATCTTCTAGCTTTCTGTCTTGGATCTTCCAAGTTTTCTGATCTCCTAAGGTGTTTTAATGGCTGGCTATAACTTCTCTTTTATGTGTATTTTGATTTATGAAATGGTATGTGAGAATAAGGGATGGTTTAAGGGTTGTGGGTGTGCCTATTCCCATATTGCCCTCCTCTTATTTTCCTAACTTATAAATTATAAACCATACTTATACATTCATTAGTTTAGCCGCGGCCAAGTTAATTGACAATTAAATCTCAACTCCTTAATCAACCACATTATTCTATTAAATTTATCCAATTAAATGTCCTGGATAATGTTAAACAAAAATTAGGGGTGTTACAGGTTCCTCCCTTAGAGAATTTCGTCGTCGAAATTCAGCCAGGACTACAAACAAGCATAACAACCATGTAAAGAAAAGCTAGTATGTCCTATCATCCAATAAGCCTATATAAAACAAATATAGAACATACCCTCAAAGCAGATCAGGATAAGCATCTCGAATCCTATCCTCTGTCTCCCAAGTATAGTCCTTCTTGTTATTGCTCCACCGAACTTTCACCAACTTGACTGTCTTAGTCCTCAATCTTTTCTCAACTCTTGCTACCACCCGAACTGGGTGTCTAATAAAAGTCAAATCAGGCTCTAGTACCAAGTCCTCCAACTTTGTTTGAGGAATAGTAGCCTCTGAATCATGCACATACTTGCGAAGATGAGACACATGGAATACATTATGGACACCTTCCATACTGCTCGACAACTCTACTTTGTAAGCGAGCTTTCCAATCCTTTCTAAAATCTGGAATGGTCCAACATATCTTAGGGCCAATTTTCCCGACTTTCCAAACCGTACCGCACCCTTCATTGGTGATACTTTAATGAAAACCCTGTCTCTCACTGAGAACTCTAGCTCTTTACGCCTCTTATCTGCGTAACTCTTTTGCCTAGATTGAGCTTCCTTCATCCATCCTCGGATTAACTCAATCTTCTCCGACGCCTCTCTAACCAAATCCGGACCTAAGACCAATCTGTCTCTAGTCTCTAACCAGCATGCCGACGATTTGTATGGTCTTCCATACAAAGCTTCAAAATGCACCATTCCTATACTATTTTGACAAGTATTATTATAGGAAAACTCAATCAAATGTAGGTGGTCCTCCCAAGATCCACCAAAGTCCAATATACATGCTCTTAAGTCCTCAAGTACCTTGTTGACTCTCTTTGTCTGCCCATACGTCGGTGGGTGATAAGCTGTACTCATCTTGAGCTTGGTACCTAATTCCTCTTGTAGACTCCTCTAAAATTCGCTAGTGAATAATGCATCCCTATCGCTGACTATACTACTAGAAATCCCATGAAGTCTAACTATGTTCTTCATGAACAATTTTGCTAAAACAGGTGTCGTTCTGGTCGACTTTACTGGAATGAAATGAGAACTCTTCGTCAACCTGTCCACAATAACCCATATACTGTCATTTCCTCTCATTTACCATGGCAACCCATCTATAAAATCCATGGATATCGAATCCCATTTCCAATCTGGAATATCTAGAGGGTGAAGTAACCCACTCGGCTTTTGATGTTCGGCTTTCAGTTGTTGACAGTTTACACAATGCCTAATTCATAAGCCAACATCCCTCTTCATGCCTTCCCAATAGAAGGTCCTCTTCATATCTTGATACATCTTGGTCCCTCCAGGACGAATCGTAAACTTGGATTGATAACATTCCTCAAGAACTTCTCTTCTCAAGTTCTCCACATCTGGAACACATAACTGTCCTTTCTTTCTCAACCATCTACTCTGGTCAAGACAAATATCTTTCAAATCATCAACCTTGGATCCAACCTCAAGCCTTTTGATCCTCTCAGCTAATAATCGATCCTCCTTCTGTTTAGAAGCAATTCTCTCGATCGACACTGGTTGAACTTCCAAACATGATAACATGGCAGTATTCTGACTAGAACCAGCAGTCGATCTTAACTGCACACCACAACTGGCCAAAGCTTCCATATCTTTCCACTCAGCCAACATAGCTAACACCCCATTCTGATGTGTTCTGATAAGAGCATCCGCTACTTTGTTACCTTTCCCTAGGGTATATTCTATACCAAAATCATAAGCAGCCAAAAACTCCAGGCACCTCTGCTATTGCATATTCAACTCCTTCTGAGAGAATAGGTATCTCAAAGACTTATGATCGATATACAATTCAAATATCTCCCCTAAGAGATAATGCCTCCAAATCTTCAAGGCAAAAATTACCGCTTCCAACTCCAAGTCATGAGTAGGATATCTTACTTCGTGCAGTCTAAGCAACCTAGATGTGTAAGCAATAACTTTGCCCTTCTTCATCAATGCTATTACCATTCCAGTCCCACATGCATCAGCGTATACTACCAACCCTTACCATCTGGAACTACTAACATTAGCGCATTGGTTAACAAATGCTTTAACTTAAGGAACCCTTCCTCGCATTTATCGGACCAAACAACTCCACATCCTTCTTGGTCAACTTACTCATAGGTGCTGCTATCCACGAGAAATCCTCAATGAATCTCCGATAATAGCCAGGAAATCCAAGAAAATTCTCGATCTCGGTTACCATCTTGGTCTCTTCCAATTATTAACTGCCTCGATCTTAATTGGATCAACTGACAATCCTTCCTCTGAAACCACATGACAAAGAAATTTAACCTCTTTCTTCCAAAAATGACATTTGGAAAACTTCGCCTTCAGCTGATTCTGCCTCAGCGTCTCTAACACCACTCTAAGATGAATCTCATGCTCTCTTTCATCTTTTGAGTATACTAAAATGTCATCTATAAATACCAATACGAACCTATCAAAGTGCTCTCGGAAAACCCGGTTCATCAAATCAACAAAGAAAGTAGGTGCATTTGTCAGTCCAAATGGCATCACCAACCACTCATATGAACCATACCTAGTCTGAAATGTCGTCAATGGAATACTATCCTCCGCCACTCTCAATTGATGGAAACCCGTCACCAAATCCAATTAGGAAAATACTCTGGCTCCACTCAACTAATCAAATAGATTATTTATCCTCGGCAGAGGGTACCTATTCTTGATCGTCCTTTCGTTTAACTTACGATAGTCGATGCATATCCTTAACGACCCATCTAGTTTCTTTACAAACACTACAGCCGCTCCCTAAGGCGAACTGCTTGGTCTAATAAAATTCCTACCATCAAGATCCACTAGCTGCACCTTCAATTCCTTCATCTCCATCGGTGTCATTCTGCTAGGTGGTCTACTGACAAGTTCAGCTCCCGATACAAGGTCTATCTGAAACTCTCCAGCTCATTTTGGTGGTAACTTAGCGACCAGTTCAAATACATCTACAAATTCTTTTGCTACATGAACCTTACTAAGCTCATCTCCCACCTCCATGGCACTTAACAAAGCACAACCACTCTTACTGGAATTCTCCACTGAGAAAATGATTCGGTTATGACTATCTGGGTGCCTCAACGATAATTCCCGATCCTGGTAAAATATCCTAGCCTCATACTTACCTAACCAATCCATACCCAAAATGATCCTGAAATCTACGCAATCAAAAACATACAAACTGTATGCAAACTTATGACCTAAGAATCAAGTTCTAACTAGTCACGTCTCATCCCAAGAGTTGCATGCCCTCCTACTAGATTTGCAACCCTTAAGGAAGTAAAAAGGTATGCGGGTTCTATACATAACCTATCAACCAAATACAATGATATAAATGAGTTTGATGCACTGGTATCATAAAGTACTCTAACTGGTACCCTGAATCAAAAGCGTACCTTCCATCATAGTTTTCCCTTTCACTGTGCCAGTAGGTCAAGAAGAAGATAGTGGTCCAATAGCAAACACCTTCCCATTGTCCGCCCGGACTAGCTCTGGACACTGGCTCTTATAATGCCCAACTTGGTCACGGTTGAAGCATTCACATTCTTCTTCTCTACAGGCTTCTTTCGTTTACCAGTTCAGCACTCATTGGCATAATGGCCCTTCTTATCACACTTATAACACACTAAATTAGCCTTCGCCTTCTTGGCAGCATCTCTTTTCTGGGCTCCATTCTTCTTGAAGAATTTCCTTTTCTTTCCCTAAAGGCCCTGGGACTCAACTAGTTTCTCCCTAATAGACACAACAAGCATCTCCTCATGGCAAATGGCTACCTCCACCACTACATGACAAGGCTCTTTAATATGAGTTATGGTCATTTTACCCAGTTCTGGCCTCAAACCTCGAATGAATCTCTCATTCCTTCTGACATTAGTGTTAACCAATGCAAAACCATATCGAGACAGCTCATCAAACTTAGCAGCATACTCGATGACTGACATCTCTACTTGTACAAGATCCATGAACTTCCTTGTCAATGTCGACCTGGCAACCTCAAACAAGAACCTCTGCTCGAACCTCCTTCTAAAATCAGCCCATGTCAACTCTTCCCCCGAAACTCCGACCATCACACTGTACCACCAGTGAAGCGCTAACCCTTGCAACTGTCTAGAGGCAAACCTTCTCTTATCTCCATCATCCAAGCCCAAATTTGTAAAGATCCTTTCACAGTTCAAAATCCAGTTCTCAACTTCAACAACATCCTCTGTTCCAAGAAAAGGCTTCCCTTCCAGACTGGTATAATCCCTGCTCAGCTTGGCGTACTTATTTCAAACCGGTACCACAGGATTGGCTCCTCCAGCATTTACAGCATTACCTCCACCTACCCCTACATCTGCTCCAGCTTGCATCAAGTTGACGAAGAACTGATACATCATCCCCATATCTACTGGTGGTGTTCCAGCACCTACATTGGCCTCTACACTTGGATTATCATTAGCCTATCGACCTTGGTTCCACCTGGTATTAGGTCGAGCATTACCATTTGTTTTGGTGGTTCCTCCACCTAGATTTCCTCTTCCAATTCCAGCTTCCATATCTTCTTTCTCATAAATATGCATAAGAGCCTTAGTAAGATACAGAAGAACAGTCTAAGAGAGAGGGGAATAGGTACTTATATATATATATATCAAATTATATATATATATATATCAAATTATATATATATATCAAATTATATATATATATATATATATCAAATTATATATATATATATATCAAATACAAGTACGTTATTATAGCGTTAACCCAAACCCTGATCGTATTTTCAAATTCATTGGATTATGTTTGAAAATATTTTAGGTTTAACTTTCTTTTGAAGTTTCATAGACCTATGCTCTGATACCAACTTGTAACTTCCCCCAATTTGGAGGCCATAACTAACGGATATGGATGTTGTAGTCATACATAGTTATTAATCCTCAATGACCAAATACGGCAGTGATAGATTCATTGATACACAGATCATAAGAATATGGAAAAAATTTAACAATTCAAAAACATATTTCCACATTTCATGTTCATTACATAATCCTAAAACGTTAACCACGTTAAGCAAAATATAATTACTGCACATACGCCAAGAGTGACATATGAAGATGCCTCCTTGGTTGATCAGAGTATACAACAAGGCAAATAAATCTGCCTTTACAAACAAAAAACACAGCGAAAAGATATCTCTAAATAACTATATTCCTCCAACATGCCTCTGGAAGCTTTATTCGTGTAAGAAGAGAACCTGAAAACCCTAAACCTCAAACTACTCAAAATCAATTGAGTATCTGTGAGTTTAAGGGGAAAACAAAAACTTCGAGTCAGACATAAGGTCTGGTATGAATAATAGTCTATCATCTCAAACCAAACAGATTTCTAGTGAGACAACGCTGCATAGCAGAACGGGTTTTCCCCTCACTAGTATCCTAAAACCTTTATAATACCATGTACAGTGCTCCTACATCCACATGGTTAAAAACACAATATTTCAAAACATTATGATGATATGCAAAACAGGCAAATCAAATCTGGATTACCCATCCCCATTCATTCTGACTATCTGTCTCAGTTATAGTTTCTAGGATTACTATTAACCTATTAGTTTTCATGGGCTGACTAATAACTGGTTAAACATTTAAGGACTCCTTATCCAATTACATAGTTTTCATGGGCTTACTATGAACATGTCTATCCGACATCTTCATTTACACATTGTTTTCATGGGCTAACTATGAACCTGTTTGTCTGACATCCTCTTTATACATAGTTTTCATGGGCTAACTATGAACCTACTGGCCCCTGCTAATATCATACAGTTTTCATGGTTTTATTGTAAACCTATTAGCCCTTGCCAATATCTTTCCTTTATATTTTAGCATCCTATATTCTGGTCTTCCTGACCTTCTGGATGCAATTCTACTCATTCAGGAGTTTATTTAATTTAAATTCACTATTGGGTTAACCTAACTAGTTCTCGTACCATATTTCCCCAAAATGCAGTTATGGGTCCATTATAAAGTGAATATATTCATATTAGAAGAAGCATATAACAACATAGCAATACCACTCCAGTGGGTTTAATTTATCAAAGATAGATTCTTCTTAAACCATTGTAAAAACTCCTTTAATATAGCTATGGGTTTATCCTTTTAAAATAGAGTTTGGGTCATAAAACCTTTCGATACCTTCGAAACCTAGCTTTCAACTTCATTGGATAACCTCCTTCGAAAGCTCTTAAAAACATCAAGCTCTTGCCTTATAATACTTTAAATTCTACCTTTCGAAACCTTTCGAATATATTAAAGTATTAGCATTTAACTTTAGAAGCTTAACTTCGAAACCAATTGAAAGTACCCCTTTCGAAAGTATAAAACTTGGTTAAAAAAACAATTTTACAACCCCTTCAAAAGTATCCCCTTCGAAGGCAATGAAAACCAAGCGAACATATTCAGTAGCAAAGAAATCAACTCTTTCGAAAATATAAAACTTTGTTTTAGCTATAACATTTTATAGGTGTAGAACTAAGGTCTCTAACTTATTCCATTGTGTTCAAATGATTGTTTCTCTTTCCGTAGAGAGGTCACAATAGAAAAATGGGTTTACGGTTAGAGAGTTATGCCCATTTGAAGTTTGCAAACAAAGCTGGAGAAAACTGCTACAAAAGGGCTTCCGCTAAATTTACAACTACTGTCGAAAGGGAGCTTTCGACAGGGACGAAAGGTGCTTTCAGCAAGGTCGAAAGATGCTACAGAAGGGTTCAGAACTGCTGCAGAATGATGCAGTCGAATGGTGTTGTCGACAAGGTCGAAAGGTGCTTTCGAAAATGCTACAGAAGGGTTCAGAACTGCTGCATAATGATGTAGTCAAAAGGTGTTATCGACAAAGTCAAAGGGTAGAGTCGTAAATAACTTGAAAACTGTTATTTTGCTAATCAAAGTATATTCTTTTCACCAATTTCTAATCTTTGTCAAATTTCTATTGGTTAGTGACATACTTTAACACTTTCTTTGTAAAAAAATGCTATAGATGTCTATTATTTCCTAAATTATTTTCAAAATAATTTATTATATTAATATTTTAATATAATTATTAAGTCTTTTTAGCTTAGAAAATTCATAATAAATCGAAATCACTTGGAAAAAATTCCAAAAATTTACCAAAAATCTGAAATAACATTTTCTTCATCATATAAAAATTTCAGGGCAGAATTCATTATTTTATTATTTTTAATAATTAAAACCCGAAATAAATGCCATTTTCACCTTAGCAAATTCATAAAATATTCCTATTACCTCCGAAAATTTTGAAATTAAAAACCCGTCTCCAAAATTACGTTTTACACAACATATCCAAAAATTAAGTCATTTGGATGTCAATTACTAAGGTTTTTACTTTAAAATCCATCATTTTGATTCCATAAAAATTCCAATAAATCACCATATATCATTATTCTATCCAAACAACGATTATTAGATCCAAACATGATCAACACAACAAAATACATTCGGTTACTATTCATAAACGAACCAAAACAAGGAAAAATGAGATGATTTACACTATTATTCGTCTTGATTATGTTGTTGGAGTTTGAGATTTGTCCTAGCTTTAATCTGCTAGCTTTCTCTCTTGGAACTTCCAAGTTTTCTGATCTTATAAGGTGTTTTAATGGCTGTCTATAACTTATCTTTTATGTGTATTTTGATTTATGACATGGTAGGTGAGAATAAGGAAGGGTTTAAGGGTATATGTATGTGCCTATTCCCATATTGACCTCCTCTTATTTTCCTAACTTGTAAATTATAAACCGTACTTATACATTCATTAGTTTAGCCGTGGCCAAGTTAATTGACAATTAAATCTCAGCTCCTTAATCAACCACATTATTCTATTTAATTTATCCAATTAAATGTCCTGGATAATGTTAAACAAAAATTAGGGGTGTTGCATGTTGATAAAGCTCGGCGTCATTATCACCATTGGGATCATCACCCTCCTTCAATATAAAAATATGTTAAGGCCTTTAGCTTTTAAAGCATAAGGCCATAAGGCCGACAAAAGGGATGTCGCACTTAATAGAATGTTGGGGTCCTAAGGTATAAAACTTAGTTTGCATATTTTAAAGTTTCGAAGACAAGCGGCGACATTGGTGGATCTAAGCATCAATGCCTTATGGAAAGAGGCGGCGTCATTCAAGCTAAAGTTAATTTAAGTGGCATTCTTGCCTTCTTCACAAGTATAAATCAATAATGGCAGACGTCGTTATTATCGAAGTCGTTATAGATAAAAGCGGCATAGTTACCGGTAGAGTCGGAGTCAATATGTAAAACATTCGGCTTCAAAACTTTTAAAAGGTAAGCAATGTTATAGATATGTGGCACCATGCCATTATTTATATAAAATTTGGTACTTAAGGCATGTGGGAATGCTAACATCGAAGTTCATGATGTCAACCTTGATGCTACGCCTCCCTCTTCAACCACGACCAATACATTCCATACCAACCAAGGTTGGCATCCTATGCATTGCCCATGATTGTCGTCGAGAATCATAACTGTGGCAACATGAGGTGCGGCATTCAGGACTTCGGCTTGGCAATGCTGTAAATACTCTAAATACTACAAATTTCCTTTAAAAAGTAATTTCTTTTGTACCAACTCCACTTATTTGTCAAATTCCCATTGGATAACAACTTTCTTTATTAAAATCTTTTTTGGAACCTCCAATATGCTAGTATTTATATTTCCAAAACATATTTGCTAACAATTAATATACATTAATATTTTAATATAAATATTAAGCTTTTTTAGCTAATAAATTTATATAAGATCACAAACTCATGAGAAAAATCCTCAAAAATCGTAATAAATCCGATTTACTATATTCTTTAACATATAAAAATTTTGGGGCCAAAAATATAATTATTTTTTAATAATAAAAGTCCAAAGTAACCCACTTTACAACCTTAGGAATTTCACCAAATATCTCTTTAAATCAGAAAATTGTGAAATTAATAACCCACTTTAAAAATAATGTTTCAAAAAAAAATTGATTCAATCCAATATCTTTTTTCGTACCTTTCATGGCCGCGTACGCCACGCCCCTTCCTTGTACCTCAAACATCACTTCGCCTCCTACTTCGTCCTCATACTACCCACCTATCCCCTCATCTTTCCTGTCCCTTCGTCCTTCTCTCCCGCCTGCCCCTCCGGTCCCGCCCTCTACTTCTATCCCCCATCGACTCTTCCCCCCTCCTTGTCTCACCTCCTCTACCTTCTTCTAGTGCTCCTTCTTGCTCTCATGTCAATCAACCTAAATAGACTTCCTTATTCAAGCACAAACCATGCAACGCTGGGAAGTACATC
The DNA here is from genome assembly GCA_030737815.1 of Allium fistulosum. Classification (NCBI taxonomy): domain Eukaryota; kingdom Viridiplantae; phylum Streptophyta; class Magnoliopsida; order Asparagales; family Amaryllidaceae; genus Allium; species Allium fistulosum. The sequence goes on from CM060902.1 coordinate 1,536,822,045, forward strand.
CCAGTTGATCTGACTCCATCATACAATGGCGATGCTTTATTGCCACTTCCTGACATCATTTCCGCTGGCTCCCTAGTCTGGAGTGACTTCTTAATCGGGTTCTTCCTCGACAAACCCCTTTCATACACTGCTGTTCTGCAGAAACTGAAAACATTATGGAAATTGAAAGGCTCTATTACTGTGAAATCTGATGGAGTATTACTCCTTTTCTCCCTGTCATGCCCTGAAGATAGACATAATATTCTGCAAGGAGACCCTATTGTCATGAAAAACAAACTTTTCATTATCAAACCGTATGATACAACCATCAGCAATGTTTGTAGGAGCATACCATCAGTACCGGTTTGGGTGCAATTTCAAAATATTCCACTATTTGCGTGGTCTCACCTAGTGGTAAACTGGCTTGCAATTAGACTCAGTAAACTATTATGTATGGATGAAATGATGGAGAAGCTTGTCAGACTCGAGTATGCTAAATGCCTCATTGAAGTTAAACCTGATAAAACCGTAGTGGATGATTTTTTAGTGCAGCTGGTTAATGGTAGGATGCAGAGGATTTTTGTCGAATACCTTTGGAAGCCTGCCATTTGTGGAGTGTGTAAATATTTTGGTCATACTGAAATGGCATGTGATAAAGCAACTGAGAAAATAGAGACGTGAAATGCATCTTCCATCCTTGATGCAAAGAAGTCTAGAGTGAATGTTGTTGTTTTGAGTAACAGAGTGAAAAACCTATACAAGCTAACAAGGGCAGACCACTTCAAATATAGCACAAAGTTAACAAGAAAAAGAAAAATATGGATGGAAATAAAGATGAACACACGTGTCTTGCCACTGATATAAACAAAATTTTGTAGGAAAAAGTGCACACAAACATGGAGTTTGAGGAAGGTGAGCTTCTTGACTCTGCTACTTTTAACCTTCACCAGGAAGGGCAAGCTGTAAGTAAAGTTCAAACAAGTAATAGTTTTGGTGATTATCCAATGATGATGGAAATGATCATGTTTTCAAGAATTCTACTATTGTTGGTATGGAGAATGGAAACACAGATATTTTGTTTAAGGATGTTTCAGGCAATGAAAGTGCTCAATGTAATACTGCTTTGATCAAGTCCACTGCAATTGACAACTCCACAATTGATAATAACACTTCGAGCAAGACCACAACAATTGATATTTCTGCTTCGAGCAAGACCACGGCAATTGATATTCCTGCTTTGAGCAACTCCAGTGCATTTGATAATATCTCAACTGCTAATATTACTTTGGGCAATTCCATTGCTTTTGTCAATATCGCTTCAAGTAAGACTTCTCAATCTGCTATAGCTTGTGAGGAAGATGATCCCACGTTATTAAGTGATGAAAATGGGCATCAAACTGCTGTTACCACAAACAAACAGTTGCTTGAGACTATGAGAATGCTGGACTCATCTGTGAATGTACTTATGAATAATACAAATATGAATGAACTGAAAGACATTCCTACACATGTGCATGCACAGACATGTGCACCTCAACATGCATGACCCAATCCATGTTATCTGAACACAACTTCTGATCTGAACTCAACTCTTGATCTACTCCAAAATACCATATCAAATCTGCATGATAAAAAAACCCCACACATTTCATGATCTGAATAGTTCATCTCTCAACTGCAAATCCTCCTCTCCTGATCCCACTCTTCTTCCTTATGACCAAATTCCACCTCCCTCTGCTTGGAAACCTCCTTCCATTGATCTTCCCAGCTCCTCCTCTCCACTTAACTCCTCTATAATCCCTTTTAACATTCCCTCCGCTCTCAAACATTCTGAACTTGAGGAACACTTCTCTAACTCCCCTCTCTCCTTCATTGTTCCTGGTTTCATGTTGTGAATGGCTCTTGTACGAGGAGGAAGTCAAAAGGAATCTCCACTCCCTTAAAAATCACCCAATGATGCACAACTTTTATGTATGGAATATAAGGGGTGCCCATGGTGATATAAAGCTCGACTAATGTAAAATGTTAAACATCACAATCTCTGTCTGCTAGCTCTTCTCGAAACTAAACTCAACCATCCACTCACTCTACGTTCTCTGAAAATCATCAACCCCTCGTGGTATCTTTTACACAACCTAGAACATGCTAGCTATGGTAGAATCATGATCATTTATGACCCAACTCTTCACACTATTACCCCCATCACTTCTACTAGGCAAATGCTTCATTGCAATGTCTTTCAACTCCATACAAATACTTCTTTCTACCTTTCTATTATTTATGCTGAAAACTCCATGAATGCCAGATCATCACTTTTCTACACCCTTCCTTTTCTATGGCAAGAAACCCATCCATGGATTGTTTGTGGTGATTTCAACTGAAGTTTAGAATTGTCTGATTGAACTGGTGGGAAACCCCTCTCTCTGAAAGAAGTCAGACCTCTTAACATAACCATCCAAAAATCAGACTTGATTGAAATAAGATGCTCTGGTGCTTATTACACTTGGAACAACAAGAAGGAAGGGTTGTCGCACCTACTCTAAAATTGATTTTGCCTTTTCCAAACAGGTTTCCCATGATAAATGGCCTACACTGCTCAACTTTAAACCCAACCCTATTCTTTCAGACCATTCTCCACAAATCTTATCTTTCGGTAGCATGATCATGAAAGGAAAAATAAATTTTAAATTTTTTAACTCATGGCTTAAAGAACCTGATTTTCATGACATTGTAAAAAATATTTGGTATAAAAATTATTATGGTAATCCTATATATATCTTGCAGAAAAAATTTAGAGCCACTAAGGATGTTCTACGTGCATGGTCTAGAAACAAATATGGCAATGGATCAAAATCTTTAGATCACCTAAGACAGTAGCTTGATGAGATACAAAGTAGGATGTAGGCTTCCCCTTTTGATGACGATCTTGCTCCTATTGAAACCGACATTGCTAAGGACTACAACCTTGCCCTAACTTATGAACTCGACATGATCAAACATAAAAGTAGACTACGGTGGGATAAGGAAGGTGACCGGAATACTTCTTTTTTCCATGCCTCTCTTAAAGCTAAACACACAAAAGATAACATCCTTTCTATCGCTGATAGCAATGGCCTTAGGAAGACCGACCCTCAAGAAATTGATGAAGCATTTATTCATTACTTCAGTAACTTATTTGGTAATGCTTCTAATTTCTCTCCTTTAGTTGATTCCATTGACCCATCTATTCTCCCCAGAATTTGCTAGCTTGACCACAACAACATGTGCATGGAAATTTCAAGTGATGAAATTAAAGATGCAATGTTCTCCTTAAATAAGAATTCAAGTGGCGGCCCAGATGGTTTCAATGCGTGTTTCTATACTTATTGTTGGTCCTATATTGAATCTGATGTGATCCATGCTGTGAAGACCATTTTAAAAAAAGCGAGAATGCAAAACTCTTTCAATAATACTAATATTTCCCTCATTCCAAAGGTTAAGAATGCTGACAGTGTTCTCCGTTTTCGTCCCCTTGCTTGCTACAACACTATTTACAAATGCATTTCTAAGGTCATTGCTAATAGAATGAAGAGGGTACTTCCTAGTATTATCTCACATAACTAAGCTGCTTTCTTACCTAAACGTAGCATTCTCGACAATGTTCTGATATGTCATGAGCTTCTCCGTTGTTACAAATATAAATATATCTCGCCGCGTGCCATGCTTAAACTTGATATTAAAAAAGCTTTCGGCACATTACATTGGGATTCCATAGTTAGGATAATGGGAATATGAATTTCCCTAAACATTTCATTGCTTGGATTTATGCGTGTATTTCATCCGCAAACTTCTCTATAGTCATCAATGGCGCCCCTGTTGGTTTTTTTAAGCAGTAATCAAGGCATTCGACAAGGGAACCCGATGCGAGCTTACATATTCATCATTTCCATGGAGCTTCTTACTCAATTAGTCTGTTATATTTTCCATCGTACTGGGCTAGAACCTTTGTGTTGCCTCAGAAACTTGTCCGAATGATTAAATCTGCCATGATGAGATTTCTTGGCATGGGTCAACCCAAGGTAAGTATCTTGCTCCTACTTCTTTTGTCTCTGTTGAGAAACCTATGAATAAAGGTGGGCTTGGTATTTGTAACCTAACTCAATGGAACAAGGCTTCTTTCATCAAACATCTTCATAACTTTCTGAATGACAAGGATATCATTTGGAATGAATGGTCGAAAAAACATGTTACTAGAGGAAATAACATCTAGAAGATGAAGATCCCTCAAAATTCAAGTTGGTCGTGGAGAAATATATTTAAACTCGGGAAGTTGTTCTACCTTGTATTAAATATGCTATTTCGAACTCTACTACTGCCAGTTTTTGGGATGACCCCTGGTCTGACTACGGTTGCATTCTCCGTAATCTTTTGAGTCATCAAGGAATTGCTCAATCTGGTATACATGTTAACGCCATAGTTACTGACCTTCTTCATCACAATCATATTATTCTCCCCTATAACTCTAATGCCAGAATTAGAAGGATTTGGAACACTCTTCAAAATTTCAAATTCAACGTGCAGCAGTCTTGTGGCATTATCTAGAAATTTTCGGGTGGAGCCTACTCTATTGGGAAGTTCTATTACTACCTCATGAATTTCGAAGCTGCTGTATATTGTAGATGGTACAGAAGGTCTTGGAGTAAAGATAACACTGCAAAAGAAAACTTATTCTTCTAGAAAACGACAAAGAATGCTTTATTCACTAAACATAAGCTGTTGTGTATAGGGATGCTCGTTGATGAACGTTGTGTATTTTGCGGTCAGCCGAATTCTATTGCTTATATGTTCTTCACCTGCCTGCCAATTCATAGAATGTGGTACATGATAATGTCGAAGATAGGTAGGATCGATGTTGCCAGAGATCATACGGTTGAGTGGGAAAGAATTCACAAATTAACTGCGGTAAACAATGGATTCTTGAGATTGGTAATATGGATGATGAAAAAGTTTATAAGAATTGTTTAGATTAAAAGAAATATTAGAGTATTTCAAGTGGTGAAAGCAAAATCTGACGTGCAACTGTCTGCCTACCTTTTGCATGATATTAAGGTTGGATTAGGTCATTTGTGGTTTGCATTTGATCCTGGCATTTTAAATGCCTTTTCTGGGTACTAGGCACCTTTCATTTCCTCTTATGTTGTTTTATCTTTTTGTTGTGTTGTGTTTGTTTTCCCCCTGTGATTGATACACCTAGTTTCCCCTGTTTTTCTTTGTAGTTTCTCTCTTTCTTCGTAACTCTTTGGGTGTATTAATAAACTAGTAGGGGTCTAGTTAACCCCGTCGGCTTTGCTAAAAAAATCTCAAGTCATTTGAGTATCATATAATAGGTTTTCTAACTCAAACATATCTCTTAATTTCATAAAGAGATTCTATAAATTCACCAATAAGCATATATTAATTTGAACTATTAGAAAAAAAAGTAGGATTTATGCTTAAAACCAATAATAACAATTAAAATGTGAGATGTGTAACAATTATTCGCCTTGAATAGTTTAATAAGGTTGAGATTTATATTTGATTTGACTCGCCTAAGCTGTGATCTTTTTTTCTTAGCTTTACTTTCTCTTGAAACCCATGTTAATGGCCAGCTTTGACTCTTTGATTTCGTTTGTATTAAATCAAATGAAGGAGGAAATGAGAATGAGCATATTTGTTAAGGAAACACGCTCCTTTCCCATTTTTCTCTCCTTATATATCCTCCTACATACTAATGTTCTAATTAATTCCATTAGTTCATTAATTAAGGCTCAATCCATACTAATTATCAAATCTCAATCTACTTAACCTTTTACATTATTTTATTTATCCAATTAAGTATCCTAAATATCCTTAATAATGTTAAATAAAATTAGAGTTGGTGCAATATCACTTCAATCTCGGCTATGCTACCACGCCAACAACTCCTTAAAGGAGCCTCTCTCTCTCCCTCCTCTCTCTGAGATTCAGATTGTTTCCACATCTACCCCTCTGGTCACTCATCCCAAAGATCACGGGAGTAAGGAGAAAAAGAAAAGAGAGAGGAAAACTGAGAGTACCAATGATTTGTCCTTGAAGAAACCAAGGAAACCCAATAAGTAGCCGTAGAATCGGCCTCGGGTTACGTGTAGTTAGGTAGCTAGTTTTTGCTTTTTATTGGCCGAGCTTGTGCGAGTATGGCCCCCGCTTTTTTTGGCTTCTTAGATGTAAATAAACTTGTATTTTTCTTTCCAAGTTTCAGTTCAATTGTGAATAATAGAAGCTTTCATTTTTGTAATCCTTTATTCGAATTTGTTTAAGTATTCGAGTAACACACCTTCCATTCAATGTACTTGCGATCCATTCCTCGCCGTTTAGGTTATAGTGTTGTTAGGTCACCATAACTTTGGGCGTCGATACGTGGACTCCTTATTAAGGCATCCTTTTGATCGTAGCCTTAAGTTGTGTCGGTATCTAGGCACATGCCATAGAATTAAGCAGCTTATTCAACTATCAAATGATTATATTCTCGCCCTCTGTCATGAGGATGGCAGAGTGGATGCATGGACTTGATTGAGTCTCCTCTTTATTGATTTGATACTCTTCCTGTCGAATCAAGGGTGAGAGTTAGTTAGTGAATGGTCAAATCACATCCACTATGATTTATACTCCTTCTGACTAATCGTAGGTAAGAGCTAACAAATGGATGGTCATCTCACATCCATTCTTGGTTTATATTCATGCCCTAGCTCTGAGGACTAGAGTTGGTCAATAGATAGTCACGTCATATTCATCCCAGATTGTACTTCTGCCCCCAAGTCAAGGGCTAAAGTTGGTTGATGAGCAGTCTAATCATGCTCGTTTCATTTATACTCCGCCCATTGCATCAAAGGCCGGAGTTAGTGAACGGATGGTCGTAATGCATCCGTTTTAGTTTATACTCTATGGTCAAAGGCTAGAGTTAATGAGTGGATGGTCGAACCATATCTACTTTGATTAATTCTCCGCATGTGGATCAAAGGCGAGAGTTAATTGATGAATGGTCGAGTCACATTCATCCCGATTAAACCCCTTTGGTCCGATCATAGACCAAAGAAGTTAGATGGCGCCAAACTCTGGGTACCTATGCATCCACATAACATATACATAGATTCATTCATGTCGATCATATTTCACAACTACTAAACTACATAAAAAATGATTTGCAGATCTAGAAAGCCATTGTATTTCACCGAAAAGAAGAGAAATGACATTCTCTATCTTATTACATAGCTTTACTCAATAATGTATATAAATTTATTCTAAGTGAAATAGCATCGTAGATGCTCGTTATTCAATGCTCTTAGGAGTAAGATCTCGTCTATTGTAGCAAGCTGGAACGTTCCATCTCAAACTTTTGGTCAATCACATATAGGCCTTCCCATCTCAGGCCCATATTCATGGGGCTTGGAAAGATTCACTTGAGGTTGAGATCACCAATTTTGAATTCTGACTTTGGTGTTGTAGTATCGGAAGACTCGGTTTCGATGTGCAGATGCTCTCAGATCAGCTTCTGCATGGTTCTTATCGGTCATGTCTAGAGAATTCAGTAGGATCTCTGTTTGTTCTAGGATCATAGTGAGTTACTCGATGAGAAGGGACTTCAAATTCTATAGGAATTATAGATTTTGATCCATATGCTAAGGCGAATGGAGTATGGTTGTTTAACAGTTAATTTTCTATTAGGTTAGAAAATAGTCGAAAAATTATGTGATAAAAATAACCGCAAGCGCACGACATACAATTTTAGTACGTGGTCAGTACAGATCGATCCGCAGGGAATTGTATTGATTTAAAATTCTACTCAATCAAATTAAACCGAACTTGAGATTGTTTTTAAGCTAAAAAAATTGTAAGACTAGCTAGAACAAGTGAATGAAAATATGAGATTAGAAAACAATTTAGAGGCAAATCCACTCTCATATTTTTTACATAAATCAACACAAAAATAATCTATGATCTCTCTATTTTGATCTTAGGTGGAATTAGTGATGCATTTATCATAAGTTTGGTTTATTTATGTTATTATCTTAAACCATCAAGCTATAATACAACAACCAAAACCACTTATCAAATGTAATGAAAATAAAGTCAAAGCAAAAGCTATTTTAAGTATGATCTATTTACTATTGTATTTAGTAACATAGATCATCAAATTTTGTTTCTACCTTAATTTCACAATCAAAAACCAATTAGTAAATGATGATGTAAATTGTGTTTATGTTTGGATAAGAATAGCCTATTTGTAAATACAACATAGGCTGCCAAATTCATTTTATAAACTTACATCAAAATCAAACTCTTCATGAAGCATAAAAGAGATCATAAATCACACAATATGTTGAATTTACATAATTTTAGAGAGCTTTATTACCTCTAAATTGAAGGGTTTAGCTACTCATTTGTGTTATCATTTCAACACTTGTAAATTTCAAAATAGAAAAACAAGCAAAGTGAGAGCTAATTAAAATAAAAGGAGAATTAATCTACTTGCACAAAATAAATTTACACTACTAACATGAAAGAAAAGAGAGCATATAAATGAAAATAAGCATAAAAGAACAAGTAAGCATGAAATAAAAACAAGTAGAAATTAGAAAATGAAGAAGAGGCTTAGGAAGCCATTTTTATTTCTCTTTTAATTTGAGGCTACAACTTGCATGATAAGATAATGTAAAACTAAAATTTCATTACGTACATAAGAGAGGTATTTATACAAGCCTAAAACCCTAATCCATATTTTAGGGGACTACTAAAAATACCCCTTAGGAAGAGTGGCCACTAAGTTATCATTACCCTCTAAGTAATCCTCCATTAAGTATGCATGTAACTTTAAGCTCCACTAACATGTGCATTAGCTCCTAATTATAGATCAAGGTAATTGGGTAGGTGGGGTCCTCCATGATGCATGAATTGATATATTTCCATCTTCATTTGCCTTCCTTCACTTATGCATGCATGAATTGCTTCATCATATTTCCATCCAAAATTCCTACAGTTAAAACAAAAGTGTGCAAATAAATACTCTAAAATTAATATACGCACAAAATTACCATTTTACCCCCAAATTGATGAATGAATGATGACTTGAAAGCATATTTGAAATTTGGTTTTAAACATGTAAAAATAACCAATTATAACGTTTATTTAAATAAAAATAGATTAAATATGGATGTAAAAGTATGCACATTTACGTGCACATCAATGGTCAGTCCCAGACTTATGGGTAGTTCGGTAAGCCCATAGTATTAACGGGACTTCATCGTCCCACTTGACTCTAGCCTTCTCCAATCTCTTTTTCATAATGGACTTGATAATCTTGTTTATGACTTTAACTTATCCATTCACTTAAGGATGTGTTACCATTGCAAATCTCTTCTCAATGCCGTGTCGGCGACAGAAATCCTTGAATTTGGTGCTGTTGAATTGGGTCTCGTTATCAATAATTATTATTTGGGGAACTCCAAAATGACAGATGATGTTTCGGACAGCAAAGTTGATTATTTTCTTAATTGTGATTGTAGCCAATGGCTCTGCTTCAGCCCATTTAATAAAGTAATCAACTACTACAATGGCGCACTTCACGCCACCTTTGGAAAGAGGCAATGTGCCGATGATTTCAATGCCCCAAGCTGCAAATAGTCAAGGACTGACCATCTGAGTAACCTCCGTCGGCAGGGATCTCCACTTGTCACAGTGTCTAGTGTAATCAGCTACGTCTTAGTTAATGGTTGGCTAAAAGTAACCATAACTAAGAATTCTCTTCGCTAAGGTTTGCCCCTCAGTGTGATCACCACATTGAACTCGTTTGATTTCATCGTTGGCAATACACCAAAGCAGGGGAACTAAGAAACCATTCCTATATAAAACTCCTTCTTGAATGATATATCTTGAAGCTTTTCAAAGGAGTTTGCATCTTTCGTTCTTTCGATTGGGAAAGATCCCTCTTTGCAAAAAATTCTTATTTGGAGTCATTCACGACTCCTTTTCCCATTCAGTCTCCAAAACCCAACCAATTTCCATCAGATCGATGCTTAGAGCATTCAACACTTCGACCAAAAACATGCCCATGAGCTGTGTGTAACATCACCCTACTTGGAGGCCCAAAACTAACAGCTATGGATGCTGCAGTCATCCATAGTTATTAATCCTCGACGATCAAATACAACAATGTTAGATACATTGATACACAGAAACACAAGAATATGGAAAAAATTAAAATAGCAAACAAAGTCCACCTTCCGTTTCAAAATATTTCAAATTCATTACATAATCCCAGTGCGCAGACCACGTTCAGACAAAATATACTTATTACAAAATACGCTAAGAGCGACATATGAAGATGCCCCCTTGGATGATCAGAGTATACAATAAGGCAATAAAACAAGTTTTCTTTACAACCAAACGCAGCAGAAATAAAATGACTCTAAGTAGCTAGCATGCCTCGTTCACGTCACCAGAAGCTTTATTCGTCCAAAAGGATACCTGAAAACCTCAACTCTCGAACTACTCAAAATCAATTGAGTACCCGAGAATTTAAAGGGAAAACATAAACTTCGAGTCAGACATAAAGACAGGTATGAATAATAATAATCTACCATCTCAAACCATTTAGATATCTAGTGAGACTATGCCGCTTAGCGGAACGGGTTTTCCCCTTAGTATTTTAAAACCTTTATAAAACCATACAATTTGCTCCTGCATCCAGAATGGTTAAAACAGTTCAAAATAAAATGATGATATGCAAATAAGCAAGTTAATTCTAGATCACCCGTCCCCATTCATTCTGATTATCTGTCTCAATTATAGTTTCTTGGATTACTATTAACCCATTAGTTTTCATGGGCTCACTAATAATCGGTTAAATGTTTATGGTCTACCTGTCTGATTTCGTAGTTTTCAAGGGATCACTAAGAACCTATTGGTAACTCCAATATCTCTTCCCTTATCCTAGTTTTCATGGGCTCAGTATGAACCTATTGACTAACTGTCAATATCTTAAGTCGGATATAATTTTCATGGGCTGACTATAAACCTATTGGCCTCTACCAATATCAAATCATAGTTTTCATGGGCTGACTATGAACATACTGGCCCCTCCCAATATCTTTAGCTTTACACTTTTCATGGGCTTACTGTGAACCTATTGGCCCCTGCCAATATCTTTAATAAAGATTTGAACATTTCTTAAGTTATATTCACTATTGGGTCAACCTAGCCAGTTATTCTACCCTTCCACAAAGTACCATTGTGGGTTAATTACAATGTGAATAAATATATGAAGAAGCAATCATAACAACAAAATAATACCAACACATGTGGTTTAATATCCTTGAAATCATTTTATATAAAACTTGGTTAATCCCTTCAACCTGTTATTCAAGGAAAACCTCTTCAAAAACTTCATTTCAAAGCTCTTTATTTATGCCATGGTTTATCCTTTAAAATGAGATTGAGTTATTTGTTTTGAAAACCTTAAAACATCTCTTTTGAAACCCTTGGATAACCTCCTTCGAAATCATAGTATATACCTTTCGAAGCTCTATAAATTAATCCTTTCGAAACCAAATCATACCTTCCAAATTTGTCAAAACATTGCTTAATAATCTTTAGAAATATAGCTTCAAAACCAATGAAAGTACCACTTTCGAAAGCATTGGGTTTTACTCTTTAAAAACGTCTTTTGGGTCAAAGTGGATACACAAGAAAGTATCTCATTAGAAACCTTTAAAAAGTTTAGTTTGGGGAAAATTTGATGGTGTCGGAATCATATATTCGAAAGCTCAAAACCTTTGATTAAAACTTAGAAGGATAGCATCGAAATCTCCTTTCGACACCATTGCCTTCGAAACCCATGACCTCTTTCAAAAGCATTTAGGAAGTGGCTTAACATAAGTTTGAAATAAAAGCACCCTCCAAAAGCATTGATGACTTCAATACACTCGAAAGGTAGAAGAATAGTGGTTGGGTTTCGACTGGGTCGGAACCACTACTTTCAACAGCATTCTTTTATAATTAAAGTAACCCCTTCGGAAGCCTATACTTTTAAAACATAAAATGGCAATCCCCTTCGAAAGATATTTAGAAAACTCCTTTGGAAAACATATCTACGCCGAAAGCTTTAGGTAAAACAAAGCAGGCACTTAACGTTTGAAAACTAAACCAAGGTTTCGACCCATCGGAAGCACTTTTTGCAACACCATTGCTTCCACCTTTCCTTCAATCCACTGCGTACCATCTAAGTGATACCTTCTATAATAGTTTTGACTAGGTGGGTTTCGGCTGGGTTGGTTTCGACTAAGTTGGAGCAGAAGCATTGGAGTCGAAAGGCAATACTATAGGAGGCGGAACCAACTTTTCAAAATAAAGGCTGAAATTATGCTACTTTTAGTAATTGCTTTATAACTGCCTGCCTATTTGTAATCCTTTGATTGGTTGCCTTAAAAATTTTCAAATATTTTACAAAATAACTGCCGCATTTACCAAATCTAAATCAAGGGAAAAAGTAACGTTTAAGCCCTTACTTTAAGCTAAACCAATATTACAAATAATTCCTTTTAAATTAATTTATTTTCCATTGCCAATTAGTTAGGAAAAAATCCCCAAAAATCATAGAAATTCACTTTCATCATGTTATCTAACATATTAAAATTTCAGACCCAATTTTTCTCTGAAATACTCAAAATTAATTTTAACTCAATTATATCATATTTTCTTTAGAAATTCGTAGTAAATTTTCCACTACTTGGAAAATAACAAAAATTGAAACCCATCTCCAAAATCATAATCTTCATAATATATAATTTTTCCATGGCATTCTAAAATCATTTATATTCAGTTTCACCCTAAAACCGAGCAAATCCATGTTTAAACAATTATGTTTAAATCCATCATATCATATTTCAAACATATCATCATCCATAACATCATAAAAACGAATTTAATCTTAAATCTGAAAACATATGATTATAAAAACAAAATAGAGATGGTATAAATTATTATTCACCTTGGATATGATAAGGAATTTGAGATTTGTATAAGGTTGATTCCGTTAGCTTTGATCCTTAGCTTTGATTTAATTTTTCTTCCTCTTTTCCCTTGTTACTGGCTGGCTTCTCTTAGGGTTTGATTTGGGTTTTAGGTTTTTAGAATGAATGTGAAAAATGAGAAAATGAAACGTGAATGGGTGTAGTCATTAATTAAAAGGTGTGGCTATTTACTAATATGCCCATGTTTTTAATTAATGACATAGAAGCCATTCTAAGCCCATTTAATTAATTACTTAAGCACGGCCTTCTTATAATTTTATTCAAATCTCAATCCCCTTATCATCATTATTTTATTTTATTTATCTAATTAAATCTTCTGAATAATGTTATTGAAAATTAAGGGTGTTACAGGCTCCCCCTTAAAGAATTTTGTCCTCGAAATTCAGTACTAAATACTAAATATAGCAATCATCTGTAACAACTCCTAACAACCATACTAGCCTACCTGACTATCAACTATCTATATGAACCTAATATAGACATACCCTCAAAGCAGATTAGGATAAGTATCTCTAATCATGTCTTCTATCTCCCAAGTACAGTCCTTCTCGTTATCGCTCCACTGAACCTTCACAAACCCGACTGTCTTGTCCCTCAGTCTTTCTCATCTCTCGCTACAACCCAAACTGGTTGTCTAACAAAAGTCAAATTAGGCTCTACTATCAAATCTTCCAACCCTGCCGGAGGAATAGTCGTCTTTGGATCATGCACATACTTACGAAGATGAGACACATGAAAGACATTATGGACACCTGCTATATTGCTCGGCAACTCTACACTGTGTGCGAGTTTCCCGATCCTCCCTAAAATTTGGAATGGACCAACATACCTCGGGGCTAACTTCCCTGCCAAATTATACCACGCCTTTCATCAGTGATACCTTGATAAAAACTTTATCTCCAATGGAGAATTCTAGGTCTTTACGCCTCTTGTCTGCGTAACTCTTCTGTCTAGACCGAGCTTCCTACATCTGTTCTCGGATCAACTCAATCTTCTCTGACGCCCCTCTAACCAAATCTGGACCTAAGACTAACTGTCTCCAGTCTCCAACCATTATGCAGATGATTTTCATGGCCTTTATTACAAAGCTTCAAACGGCGCCATTCCTATACTAGTCTGATAGCTATCGTTATAGGAAAACTCAACCAAATGTAGGCGATCTTCCCAAGATCAACCAAAGTCTAATACACAAGCTCTCAATAAATCCTTGATTACCTTATTGACTCTCTCTCTAGCTGCCCATCCATCTGAGGGTGATATGCAGTACTCATATTAAGCTTGGTACCCAATACTTCCTATAGACTCTTCCAGAATTCACTAGCGAATAAGTCATCTTTGTCACTGACTATACTACTAGGAACTCCATGTAGTCTAACTATGTTCTTCATAAACAACTTAGCTAAAACAGGTGCCATCTTGGTTGACTTAACTAGAATGTAATGGGTACTCTTGGTCAGTCTATCCACTATAACCCTTATACTTTCATTTCCTCTATTTGACCTTGGCAACCTATCTATGAAATCTGTGGATATCGAATCCCATTTCCAAACTGGAATCTCTAAATGTTGAAGCAACCCACTCAACTTCTAATGTTCAGCTTTCATGTGTTGACAGTTTGCACATTGTCTAACCCACAAGTTAACATCCCTTTTCACACCTTCCCAATAGAAGCTCCTCTTCATATCATGATACATCTTGGTTCCTCCAGGATGAATTGTAAACTTGGACCGATGACATTCTTCAAGAACTTCTTTCCTCAAGTTCTCCACATTCAGAACACACAATCGTCCCTTCTTTCTTAACTATCCTCTTTAGTCAAGACTAAAGTCTTTAAGATCACCGATCTCAATTCCACCCTCAAGCTTCTAATCCTCTCGACTAACGCTGGATCCTCTTTTTTCTTAGAAGCAATCCTTTCGATCAGCACAGGTCAAACTTCTAAACAGGACAACATGGAGGTAATCTGACTGGAACTAGCAGTCGACCTTAATTGCACACCACAAATAGCCAAAGCTTCTAAATCCTTCCACTCTGCCAACATAGCTAACACCACATTCTGATGTCTTCTGCTAAGAGCATCCGCTACCTTATTACCTTTTCTGGTGTATACTCTATACCAAAATCATAAGTAGCCAAAAACTCCAGCCACCTCTGCTGTCTTATATTTAACTCCTTCTGAGACCGTAAAGACTTATGATTGGTGTAAATCTCAAAACTCTCCCCTAACAAAAAATATCTCTAAATCTTCAATACAAAGATCACCGCAGCCAACTCCAAATCATGAGTAGGATACCTCACTTCATGCAGTCTAAGCTGTCCGGATGCGTAGGCAATCACTTTACCCTTCTACATCAATACTGCTCTCAATCCAGCTTGGCATGCATCGGTATACACCACCAACCCTTGGTTTTCGTCTAGAACTACTAAAACTGGTGCATTGGTTAACAAATGCTTTAACTTAAGGAATGCTTCCTTACATTTTTCCAGCCAGACAAACTTCACCTCCTTCTTGGTTAACTTAGTCAAAGGTGCTGCTATCCGGGATAAATCCTTGATGAATCTCCGATAGTAGCCAGCAAGTCCAAGAAAACTTCTAATCTCAATTACCGTCTCTGGTCTCTTCCAATTATTCACAGCTTCGATCTTATTTGGATCGACTGACAAGCCTTTCTCTAAAACCATGACCAAGAAACTTAACCTCTTTCTTCCAAAAATGACACTTGGTAAACTTCACCTTTAGCTGATTCTGCCTCAGCGTCTCAAGTACCACTCTAAGATGAACTTCACACTCTCTTTCATTCTTAGAGTATAATAAAATGTCATCTATAAACACCAGTACAACCTATCAAAGTACTCTCGGAAAACTCGATTCATCAAATCCACAAAGAAAGTAAGTGCATTCGTCAATCCAAATGGCATCACTAACCACTCATACGAACCATACCTAGTCTGAAATGCTGTTAAAGGAATACTGTTCTCTGCTACTCTTAATTGATGGAAACCAGTCGCTAAATCCAACTGGGAAAATGCTTTGGCGCCACTCAACTGATCGAACAGATCGTCTATTCTTGGCAAAGGATACTTATTCTTAATCGTCCTTTCATTCAACTTACGGTATTCGATAATCATCCTCAACGACCCATCTGGTTTCTTCAGGAACACTACAGCCGCTCCCCAAGGTGAACTGCTTGGCCTAATAAAATTCCTTCCTTCTAGATCCACTAGCTACACCTTCAATTCCTTCATCTCAGTCGGCGTCATCCTACTAGGTGGTCTACTCATAGGTTCAGCTCCGGGTACAAGATCTATATATCGGTCTTAGTCCTATGACTGGCTCAAAGATATCTACAAACTCTCTTGCTACTCGAACCTGACTTAATCATCTCCTATCTCCATAGCACTAAGAAAAGTACTAACACTCTGGTCAGAATTCTCCACAGAAAATATTACTCGATTATGACTATCAGGATGTCACAGTAATATCTTCCTATCCTGGCAAAATATTCTAGCCTCATACCTACCCAACCAATCCATACCCAAAATGATTCCGAAATCTACGAAATCAATAACATACAAACTGCATGCAAGTTTATGACCTAATAGATCAAGTTCTAACTGGTCACATCTCAACCCTAGAGTTGCATAACTTCCTATTGGATTCGCAACCCTTAAGGAAGTAATAAAGTAGGTGGGTTCTAAGCATAATCTATCAACCAAACACTGAGACATAAATGAATGTGATGCACCGGTATCAAAAAGTACCCTAACTGGAATATTCTAAATCAAAAGCATACCTTCCATCATAGTCTTCCCGTTATCGGTTGCAGTAGGCCTAGCTGGTCCAATAGCAAAAACCTTTCCTTTGTCTGCCCTAACTGGCTTTGGGCACTGATTCTTATAATCCCCAACTTGATTACAGTTGAAGCATTTCACATTCTTCTTATTTGCAGCCTTCTTCCCATTACACGACCGACACTCGTTCGCATAATGACCCTTCTTGTCACATTTATAACAAACTAACTATGCCTTTTCCTTCTTGGCGGTATCTCCCTTATGGGCTCCCTTTTTCTTAAAGAACTTTCTCTTATCCTCCTGAGAACCCTAAATTTCCACTGCCTTCTCTCTAGCACAAGTAGCAAGCATCTCCTCATGGAGAATGCTCATCCCCACAACTAAATTACTAGGGTCACGAAGATGTGGTAGGGTCGCCTTAGCAAATTCGGGCCTCGGTCCCCTAATGAACTTCACGTTCCTTCTGATGACGGTGTCTATAGTATTATGTCCATAATGGGACAACTCCTCAAACTTAGTGGCATACTCAATAACCGACATCTTTCCCTACTCCAGATCCATAAACTTCCTCATCGGCTCTGACTAGCAAACTCAGACACAAACTTCTGCTCAAATCTCCTTCTAAAATCTGCCCAAGTCAACTGTTCTTCCGGAACTCCAGTAGTAACACTATTCCACCAATGAAGCGTTGACCCTTGTAATTGCCTAGAGGCAAACCTTCTCTTTTTCCCAACATCTAAACCCAAATCAGCGAAAATATGCTCACAATGCAACAGCCAATTCTCTACCTCAATAGCATTCCCCGTCCCCATGAATGGCTTCCTACCAAGACTAGTGTAGTCTCTACTCAATTAAACATAATTATTCCCAACTGGAACTACAGGATTAGCTCCTCCTACATTTTCAGCAATACCAGCAGCAGCTCCTACTTGCATCATATTGACTAAGAACCGATACATCATCATTTCTAGCACCCACATTAGCATCGGCATTTTGGTTATTAGCATTAGCCGGTCGACCTGGGTTTCTACTGGTGGTGGGTCGAGCATTTCCATTGGTTGTGGTGCTTCCTCCACCAAGATATCTATTATCCTACCTTTTGGCAAGGCTGTGGTACCAAGAAATTTGACTTGATTTTGTTTACCTGTTTCAAAAAATAGGTATACTCGAAGCTATGAATGAAATACGGCCGGCCGGGACCCCGACCCCGATCTAAGTGCAATTAGTGTGGAATGATTTACAGAGCTCCAGGAAGTCATATTTAAAATTTCAAGTCAATTGAAGTTCGTATGCTCAAGTTATAAGCAAAACAAGCACTCATGTACTCCATCTAGGATCGATACTAGAACTGTTCAAATTAGCAAGGATCGATAAATATCTCAAAATCTACAAAGCCAATCAACTTGAAACTTTCGAAAAGTCAATAAAATAGTGTAGGAAGCCCACCCAAAAAATTACAAGTCAAAAAATGAAGTTGAAAAATCCTGCGTATCCAACACTTTTGTATCGATCTGATGGATGCAAAAATGTTGCTTTTTGACATGAAACAGGGTATATCTAACCTATTTTGGATCCAAATGACTCCAAACTTTGAGGACATGCTTAGAATACTCTAAGAAGATTGCACATTCAATCTCAAGCCAAAATTCAACAGAAAAATATTTTCCATATTGATCATTTTCGTATCATCATATGGATACGAAAAACGCCAATCTCATTGAGGATCGATAGCTAAACTCACTGGATCGATCTCAAACTCCTAAGCCTCTAGGGACCCACTCCAACAAGTTTCATCATCATATGACAAGTGCTCCTATTGATACGGAATTGATATGGATCGATACGAGGCCTCAGCTACTCCATAATTGCAACCTTGATCGATCAATATCTCCACAACCACAACTCCAAATGCAATGAGATTTTCACAGCAAGTTACATAACACTTAAGAAATCTCCATGATTGATCATGGCTTGATTGAAGCATTTCTTGATCGATAGAAAATGCTACGGGTTGATCAAGGACCGATCCCAAATGACGCCAGATCGATCATGCGGGCCTACCTGGGCTTGAGAAAGGGTATCCGAGATCCAAGGCAGATATTTCGAGCTACACACCTATAAATAGCACATCCATTGCAACTAAAAAGGACTTTTGGCTTGGGGATCTATATGCTGCTACTTTTATTTCTAATTTAATTGTAATCAATCATTAGCTATTACAAGCATTGTACTGGAGTAAAAAAGCAATAAAAGATTGGTCTTCAAAGTGGACGTAGGCAAAACAACGCCGAACCACTATAAATCTTGTGTTTCTTATTGTTCATATATTTGCTAAGTGTGAATGCCATATTATCCTCATTTTAATTTTACTTTCTTCGTTTATTTCTCTAGAATCACACTCAACGAGGTTTGTGACCATTTTTGATGCAAACACTTTGGTGCTTTCATTGAGAAAACTCCATTTTTTCTTAATTCTATCGGATCTCGTCGTCTACTAGTGGATTCCATTATCCATGTGATAAGATCCAGTTTCGCCTTCACTAAGTTTCCTATTCGACTCCAAGCATTCGTATCTAAAAAGCTCCTCCTCTGAGCTCTCAAAAAGATCCTCCTCTAAGCTCTTCAGAAAACTCCAACTCCTGATTTTCATAGCCATATTTTCGTATCTATAAAATATGATCATTTTCGTATCCATATTTTCGTATCTAGAAAATATGATGATTTTCGTATCCATATTTTCATGTCTAGAAAATATGAATATTTTCGTATCCATATATTCGTATTTAGAAAAAAATATGACTTCTTTCGTATCGATCCAGTTGTGCACCTTTCGTATCGATCCTCAAGCACAACTTTCATATCGATCCAGTTGTGCACCTTTCGTCTCGATCCTCAAACACAACTTTCATATCGATCTAGTTGTGCACCTTTCGTATCGATCCCCAAGCACAACTTTCATATCGATCTAGTTGTGCACCTTTCGTATCGATTCGCAAGCACAACTTTCGTATCGATCCCCAAGCACAACTTTCGTATCGATCCAGTTGTGCACCTTTCGTATCGATCCTCAAACACAACTTTCGTATCGATCCAGTTGTGCATTTTTCGTATCGATCCAGTTGTCCACTCTTCGGATCGTTCAATTTCACCAACATTTGTATCAGTCCCAAAGGTCCTGTTTTATATCAAACATCCAACTTCCATTACTGAGAACGATACGAAATTTCAAAAAAAAATTGAGGTACGATCCAACAAAATAATACCAACACTTGTGGTTTAATATCCTTGAAATCATTTTATATAAAACTTAGTTAATCCCTTCAACCTGTTATTCAAAGAAAACCTCTTCAAAAACTCATTTCAAAGCTCATTGTTGATGCCATGGTTTATCCTTTAAAATGAGTTTGGGTTAATTGTCTTTTATACCTTAAAACATATCTTTCGAAACCCCTGGATAACCTCCTTCAAAAGCAAAGAAAACTCCTCAAAAATCATAGTATATACCTTACAAAGCTCTATAAATTAATCATTTCGGAACCAAATCATACCTTTCGAATGCGTCAAAACATTGCTTAATAATCTTTAGAAATATATCTTCGAAACCAATGAAAGTACCCCTTTCCAAAGCATTGGATTTTAATCTTTAAAAAAATCTTTAGGGTTAAAGTGGTTACATATGAAATTATCTCTTTCGAAACCTTAAAAAAAAATTGATTTGGGGAAAATATGACGGTGTCAAAACCATCTATTCGAAAGCTCAAAACCTTTGAGTAAAACTTAGAAGGATAGCATCGAAACCCCATTTCGACACCATTGCCTTCAAAACCCATGACCCCTTTCGAAAGCATTGATAACTTCAATACACTCGAAAGGTAGAAGAATAGCGGCTGGGTTTCGACTGGGTCGGAACCACTACTTTCGAAAGCATTCTTTTATAAATAAAGTAACCCCATCGGAAGCCTATACTTATATAACATAAAATGGCAACCCCCTTCGAAAGCTATTTAGAAAACTCCTTTGGAAAACATATCTACGTTGAAAGCTTTAGGTAAAACAAAGCAGGAACTTAATGTTTCAAAAACAAAACCAAGGTTTCGACCCCATGGGAAGCACTGCTTTCGATACCATAGCTTCCGCCTTTCCTTCAATCCACTACGTACCATCTAAGTAATAACTTGTGTATTGGTTTTGACTAGGTGAGTTTCGGTTAGGTTGGTTTCGACTGAGTTAGAGCGGAAGCATTGGAGTCGAAAGGCACTATTATAGGAGATGGAACCAACTTTTCTAAATAAAGGCTGAAATTATGTTACTTTTAGTAATTGCTTTATAACTACCTGCCTATTCGTAACCCTTTGATTGGTTGCCTTAAAACTTTTCAAATATTTTACAAAATAACTGCGTATTTACTAGATCTAAATTAAGGGAAAAGGTAACGTTTAAGCCCTTCCTTTATGCAAAACCAGTATTGCAAATACGTCCTTCTTTTAAAATAATTTAGTTTTCGTAGCAAATCAATTAGGAAAAATCTCCAAAAATCACAGAAATTCACTTTCATCATGTTATCTAATATATTAAATTTCAGACACAATTTCTCCCTGAAATCTCGAAATTAATTTTGAACCCAATCATATCATATTTTCCTTTAGAAATTCATAGTAAATTTTCCGTAGCTTAGAAAATCACAAAAATTGAAACTTATCTCCAAAATCATAATCTTCATAACATATAATTTTTCCATGGCATTCTAAAATCATTTATATTAGGTTTCACTCTAAAACTGTGCAAATCCATGTTTAAACAATTATGTTAAAATCCATCATATCATTATTCAAATATATCATCATCCACAACGTCAGACAAACGAATTTAATCTTAAACCCAAAAACATATGATTATAAAAACAAAATAGAGATGGTATAAATTATTATTCACCTTGGATATAATAAGGAATTTTAGATTTGTAGAAGGTTGATTCCGCTAGCTTTGATCCTTAACTTTGTTTTAATTTTTCTTCCTCTTTTCCCTTGTTATAGCTGACTTCTCTTAGGGTTTGATTTGTGTTTTAGGTTTTTAGAATGAACAGGAAAAATGAGAATGTGAAACATGAATGGGTATAGCCATGAATCAAAAGGTGAGGTTATTTACTAATATGACCATGTTTTTTTATTAATGACCTATAAGCCATTCTATGACAATTTAATTAATTAATTTAGCAAGGCCTTCTTATAGTTTTATTCAAATCTCAATAGCCTTATCATCATTATTCTATTTAATTTGTCTAATTAAATCTTCTGAACAATGTTATCGAAAATTAGAGGTGTTACACTGTGCACCTCCGGAACTGGCCAGCTTAGTCGGTGAGTTGGCTTTTGCATTTTCCTCTCTGGGAATCTGCATAATTAAGCACGGATCATGGTCCAATCTCCTTGAACAATCCCTACGATATTCTTGGTCGGGAACTTCATCGTCAGACACCAAGGAGCAAGGACTGCTCTGAACTCTTCTAAGGTCGGTTAGCCCAGGAATGCATTATATGGAGAGTATATATCCAACACCACAAATGGCACGATCTGCACTCTCCTATGATTATCCTCACCTAAAACCACCGGTAGCTCCACATATCCTACCGATTCAGTCGCAGTACCATTAAAGCCAGGAATGCGTGCTTTACACAATTTCAGATCTTTGCCTTCCAGCATCATCTGGTCGTTGACCTTTTTGAAGAAGATATTGATTGAGTTTTCATAGTCAACCAAAACTTCCCTTACTAACATCAGGCCAATCATTGCCGAAATCACTAAAGGGTCAATAGTTGGGGCGTCTACTCCATCAGCATCTCTATTCCTAAAGATGATGTCATCGGTCATCGTCCTATGCTACTTTGTCAGAGCACCATCCTCCACGGCTAGGCAACTCTCAAAATCAACATGTTTAATTGCATTTATATAATGTTCCATTTCATTCTATCTCTTGTCTGCTGGATGAGTTCCTCCTACAGTCGTGTTGATAATCAATCTTTCTCAGGCCGCCTTGGTTCATCGACTCCAGGTGCGGCCTATCCTTGATGGGGTCGAATATCTCCTTCCCTTCATACTTTGGTTCTTTTACAAACTTTTGTAACTTGTTTTCACGGATCAACTTCTCTATCACTTCACAAAGGTGTCGACACTCATTCGTGTTGTAGCCATAGGTCTCATGGAACCTGTAAAATTTTCCAAACCGTTTTTCCTTCTCCATTGACTATTTCGGAGTAGGTTTCTTGTATTGCACAGTATTACAAATAGCAAGATAGATATTCTCTATCGAATTGTTCAGTGGTGTATAAGTGTAAAATGTAGGGATCCTCGATCACCTCCAAGAATCCCGTCTTCTTTCACGGTCCCCATTAACGCCTTTCTTCTACTCATTACCCTTGTTCCGAACATTTACGTCTATGTTTCTAGAACTCCCTCTGGATTGGTTTACTGCAACACTACTCTATATCCTTCGGTCCGCTGGCATGCATCATCTTTCTTTTTCAAAGTCTATCTTGCCTCCTCCTTACATGAGTATTGAGTTACCGTATTATAAAAACGATCCAGCATGGAGGGAGGATTTCTCTACAACCAATCCCCAAAATCAATGCTTGGGCGTAATCCCCTAATCAAGGCCATCAAGACTATTTCTTCTTAGGGGTTGCTCAGCTCAGTCACAACAGTGTTAAATCTTTGTAAGAAGTCCTTCAATGACTCTCCCACTCCATGGAAGATATTGGATAGAGACATGATATCCTTGAGGCAAGTCATATGCATCATAAACTGCTCGATAAAATTTCTTGCCACCTGATTGAAGGATGAAATAGACCATTGTGGTAATTGGGTAAACAACATGGTCTCTACCCCTTCCAAGAAGATCGGGAAACACCTGCACTTAACAACATCCATTGCTCTAGCGGAGTCCATGTGCCACTCGTATTTATAAGGTGCTGTCGAGGATCTGTCTTCCCCACATATGCTAGCATAGTTAGCATATTAACTCTCCGTGGATACTCCGCACGCCGAACAGCTTCTGTAAAGGGATTTCGACTCGAGGAGGTACCCCAATCGTCATTAGTTTGACCTTGTGTTTGTACCAAAATTGGGCACAACACTCTTCAGAAGTATTTGAAGAGATAAAATGAAGAAGCTAAATGGAAAAAGGAGGATTATCTAACAAACACTTCAAAAACAAACAAGAAAGTACGCAGAAACATAGGGATTTTGAGTGGTTCGGTGTGTTGCCTACGTCCACTAAGAAATGATTGACTTTTATTAACTTTTCTCTGCTGGTTACAGCGGATTACAGCAGTAAATCTCGAGTACAACAGTGAAATTCGAATACAATGGTGAATTCAACAGAGTCTGGACGTCAAAGAGCCAAAAGATCCCTTTTCTGTAGGTTCTGGGCTGCTGTTTATAGGCGTAGGTTGCAAATATCTCACTCAGATCTCTGGAGACCTCTTCTGGCACGTGGGTGGGCCCACGCGATCGATGCCATGCAATTTGCACTTGGTCCGTGATCGATACGAACGGATTTCGTATCGATTAAGATTTGACCCAATCGAGTCGAAATTTGGCATGAGCATTCCATATGTTGTACGCAAGCTTCTGTGAAAATTTCGTAGCATTTGGACTTGTAGATTGTGACTTATGATCGATGCAAGCTTGCATTGTTCATATGCTGTTCTCTTCGCATCGATGCTATTCGAATTGATCATTTCGTATCGATGATCATGCACGTGATGCCAATCGACATGGCGCTTGCTTTCAGGATCGATCCGAAGTTTATGCCGAATCGATCGAGTCTTCCCAACGTTCGTGCCTTGTTCGTATTGATTTGACCTGGTCCTGTTTGCATTGATCGAAGCTGTTTTGTTTGTAATGATTACTGTGGCATTGTTCGTCGATATTCATGGGCTATTTCGTACCGATAGCCGAGGGCCATTTTATTCGTATCGATCGTTGATTGATCGATACGAACTGCGCGATTGAGATCAATGCGAATTAACCCCAACTGATCGATACGAAGTTGAACCAATTCCGTGGATACAAACAACTGACGCGATGGATAGCGTGATCGATACGAACAGATGGATGTGAAACAATATCGATTAATGGATACGAACAAGGCCTTTCAGTCGATGGATACGAAGAGTGCAGTTTTCCTGATCGATATGAAGATGAGTGCATCCCATGGATTCGAACCAGACCGATATGAAGAAAGGCTCTCTCCGGTTGCTTGGTGGATACAAACAAAGTGATTATTTGAATTGCATCGATCACATCTTGAGCATATGAACTCCGATTGACTTTAAATTTGAAACGTTGGCTTTTATAGCTTTGCTTGTCATGTCTTGTCGGTTGTAGCTCAATCCGGACTCGGAAAAAATTCATCGATATTCATAGTAAGCCTGCGTATAACCGATCTTCGGGACGGACTGTCCTTGGCTTCCAGTTAAGTTCCTGGTATCACGGCCTTGCCAAAAGGCAAGATAACATTTGCCTCCCAAAGTACATCTTGTGAGAACACGACATGCTTTGAAAAGTTGCAATCTTCATTTTGAAAAGTACCATCTGACTTGTTAAACAGTTATCGTCTTTTCGTTGAAAGCGTGACCTTTGATTGATCCATAGAAACATAAATTGTGAACCGTAGACTGCCAATTGTTGTACTGTGTATTGTTGTATTTGATCGACGTATGATAGTAATTTGTCGCTCGTTGTTGTAATTGTCACCAGACAAGTATTCACTTCCTGCGAATTTTAAAGATTAGATGTTAGTTCATTATACATGAATGTATGTTAGCCTGACTCCCGTTAACGTTCGCACGTTCATGAGTCGTTGTTAGGTTTTTAGTTTTTGTATCGAATTCTGTATCGATCCTCTCCTGAATCGATGTGGAATTCGAGTTGTAACAACGCTTGGTGGTCAATTTGGAGTATCTCTTCGTATCGATCCTCTCCTAGATCGATTCGGGATGAATGAACATGAATCTTGTATCGATGGAGTTGAATTATTCAAATATTAATCCATGATGATATTCGCATCGATGGCTGTGAATCCTTGCAACTCTCAAAATGATGGATATGAAATTGCGACTCCGTATCGATAGACTAATGAGGGATACGAATAGTGCAACTGGTCCCCCGTGTACTATTCATATCGATGGATTCGAGCCTTTATGATTTGTGTGTTGATGGATATGAATAGTACATCTCGCATCGATGCGCCTTGGATGGAGTCAAAAACAGTGGATACGAATAAGTGTTTCGTATCGATGGAATCTGATGGTTCAAAAAATCTTATTACAAATTTCGTAACGATAAAGTTTGAGCCGATGGATACGAATAACTAATTCGTATCGATCTGGGGGGAAACCGGTTGAAATCGGTCGCAATGACTAGGAGACGACTCGTTTTCCTTCACTTCTTGGGTCCATATATAAACGTTTGTCTTAGCCAAATTTCTCACTTGTCACTATTTTCTGCTGGCCTTCGTATCGATAAAGAACGCGAGAAAGAAGAAAACTATTATTTGCCTTCGAATCGAACCAAAACTCCAACCCCTTGAACTAATTGTTGAAACCAGGTAACTAGCCGATGAACTCGCGTTAAGAATGATGAGACTCGAATCCAATTGATAATCCATTCATAAACATGGTCAACTTTAGGCGATGTTGAGGTCGAAGCTGGTTCGGAGTATGGTCGAGGGAGTAGCCATGGCGCTTTAGAACGCTTGGGGAAGAAGAGGTGGAAAGGGACGCACAACTCTAACTTCGTGTCGATAGAAGATAATAAGAAAATTGGCTTTGTATCGATCGTGACCACGAGACCTACGTTGATGATCGATCGTTCCATGAAATCCACGAACTTCGTATCGATCCCATGTCGCGGATTTGATTTCCTCAATTTCATGGTTTGAGATTGATACAAAACTAACAAACTTTTGGCCGATTCGAACTTTATGGCGAATTTCAGACCGATATGAACTTTGTGGGGACTCGACCGATGTAATGTCAGTGTGAATTGATCGATGCAAAACCAAAAGCACAGTGACCGATACGAAATGAGAGCTTCGGATCAATGAAAAATTAGAGTTTCGATCGATTAGAGCTTTGAGCGATGGGAAGTGAGTGTTCTGAGTCCGATACGAAGCTAATGCCCTTGCAATGAATGATCGGAACTTTCTGACCTTGAATACAAATTTCATGTAAATTCAAATATTTGACTCCGACGAGCTTCATCTTTGCATAACCAGACTTGACCTTTTCTCTGCATACTTGACTACCTTTCGAAGCTCGTCGATGGAACCATAACTTAACAAACTTTTTAATAAACTTTAGCTCGGATCGATCTCTAAAGTCTGGATGGCACGGTTGTGACGGTTAGTGATGACGGTCACTTCCAGTTGAATTTCGAAGTCTCGTCGTTTGGACATTTTCTCTAACTCTGTATACTTTATTAAGCAACATGTAGCACTGCACCGCACAACACATTCATACACTTCACACTGGGGAACACACGGGCTTACTATCATCAAATGACAGTTTTTGATAAGTCTACTAGTTATGGAATCCACAAGTTCAGCGCAACAGGAGACACCGAGTTCGCCTCCTTTGGTGATAGAGGTACCAGATATCGCAGCAGAAATTGTAAACCCGGCTCCGGATGAGCTTCTTGGAGCCACTATAATTCTGAATCCGCAAGATTCTGTTCCGTCGAATATCTCCGAATATATGAATCTGTCTATGCCATGGGCTGTCATTCAATGACGTACTGCTTCCAGGGCCAAATAACAAGCCACATGCTCCCCGGGAGGGGTATACAGCCTCTCAATCGACATTCTTGCACCACCGGAACACTTCCCCCTTTTAATCAGTATATACGGGAAGTGTTGGCTTTTTTAGGGATCGGCCCATCGCAATTTCATCCCAACGGATATGCGTTGCTGAACAACACCTTCATTATCTTCATGGAGCATCTTCTACGGCCCCCAACTCCGGAGGAGATCAGATACATATTCAATATCAAAAGTCGGGGAGATAGTCCCTCTTTTACATTCTTGGAGGCGGTTAGGAACTACCAAGTGGTGACAGGCTCTTGGACCAAATTAAGTTACTTCAAAACTGAATGGTTCTACGTCCGATGTCCACCGGGCTTCGCCAGGCGATGGATAACTAGACGTAAGTGCTTCAACTTTACATGACTTGCCTGGGTTATGTAGCTTGGCATCCACTCTAACATTTTATGCCTTTTGCAGGCTCGATTCCACGGCCAGAGGGCGCCCACTTCAAGGAAATGGTTCTAATTCTTCCAGAAGTGCCGATTGAAATGAGAGAGATCGAGTCGGTACTCACAGATGAGAATTTAAGAATCGTGGGGCTGATCGATCAAGATCAAAGCATTAGACCTGAAGGCTCGATCAGAACAGTTTTGACAAAACGGGCTAAACGTAGAGCGCCCAAACTTGTGATAGCCGAAGAGGGCGATGAAGAGAGAACGCCCACGGATGATGAACTTGTTGCTGGGCCTTCTGCCAGATTTCAAGCAACAGAAGGAAGGAGAAAAGGCAAGGCCGCTGCTCACAAACGCCTTAAGTCTTTGAGGTGGAAATCAGTTGTTGTTTATTTGCCGGCCTCCGGCGCTAGAATCTCAGAGGCTCCTCCCTCGCCAATAGGGAGTCCTTTTGAAGGGCTTGCTGATATTCCAATTACGGACTTTGTGTCACTTCCACATGATACCGGATTGGAGGAGCTTCAAAATTCTCTAGATTTAAGAGAGTCTCTATCCATCAGTGCAGCCAACATTAATGGTTGGTTGGGGGGTTGTACACACATACACACTTCACGGCGCTACATGGTTTCCAGCTTTAAGTTGCCTGTTTCAAGAATTCACTAACTCCATTCTTCTTTTGCTTTACAGATACGATGAACATGTGAGAGTCTATGCTCAGCAGTCTTCGTTCAGCACGCCAATTATCAGGCTCGTATTATGAGTCCCGTCGGAGGGAGGATGACAGAAACCGTGATCGCGGTTATTCTAGTCAGGAACGCTACGAGAGGGATAGAGATAGGGATTACAGAGAACAGAGATATTGATCCCGATCGCGTTCTCCACCCCCTCGACTTCCCACACAACCTTTGGGCCAGGGAAAACAGCCGGTAGAGCCCTCTCATCACAAACCATCTTCACAAACTTCTCGGCCTGAGTCGCAACGCCATAGAACTGGGGTTGAGCCTCCAGTCATCGCTGAACAAGCTATCACTGAGCCTACTGGGGAAGGGGCTATTAGAATTGCTCAGCTAAAGAAAGATTTTCCAAATATATGCTTTGAGGCTACATCTTCCCTCCTCACTTAAAGAGAATTCCCTCAGAAGCGGAGAACACAATGCATGATTACATTCATGACATCTATACCCAGTACAAAGAGTGGGCGAAGGCTGCATAGAAAGCATCGAAGGTGGCCTTCGAGCGGGCTAAAATAATCGAAAAGTTAGAATCTGATCTCGCCTAGATGGACCGCATCGTCCAAGTGCTTAATGATGAAGCCGAGTCCTCTTGGAAATCAGAGAGCCCGATGAGGCGAACTTGGCCATGGAGAGGATGAGGCAGACACACTTTGCCTTGGTGGAGCAGATGGGCCACCGAAACACAACTGTCACAGCTAAACAGGACGCTGCTCTGAAAGAACTTGCTGAGCTTAAAGCTAAATTTTCCGAAATCATCAAAGAAAAGGATGATGCTAATAGAGCAGCTCAGGAAGCATGTGAATAGGCCGTTATGCTTCGGGGCGAACGAGATGCGGCAACGGCTAAGGTCCGGGTGGTGGAGATCGAGGTCGAGGAGAAAGTCCGAATGGCGGAGTCTAGGCTAGAAGCTGATATTGAAGATCTCCTCATTGTCTATAATGCTAACGTTTTGAAGCACATAAATCTAGCCTGGCTCGACAATTATCCGACGCATCTACACAATGCCTGGGGCCGATTAGTAGAAGATGAAAAGGCCGTCTACCAAGCCGAATTGATTGATGAGTTCGATCTCGAAAACCGAGTGTTGAGCGAAGACGAGTGGAAAGTTCTCCACAATTCCATGATTTCATATAAGAAGGAGAAGCTTGTCGCTCAGCATTCGGAAGTCGGAGAAGGTTCTGGCGTCGAGCATCATGATGCAAGTTTTGAAACTCTTATGCCGACTTAGTCCAAATCTACACCTACGGTTGATCCCCAGCCCGTTCCTGCTTATAATCCGGATCAACCACAAATGTCTCTAGCTCGCGAGCAAGTCCCTGAGGCAGTTCCGCTACCCGCGAGCCAAACTGAGGAAGGTACTCCGAACATCCTTTATGCTTATCCGAAATCGGAAGCATCATTTGAAGTAGTTATTAACAGTTCTTCTTTTGTTTTTGTCCAGTAATTGATGCTACACTGGTCGTGCCTCCTACCACTCAAGAATCACATCACATGCAGTAGGCCATTATAACTGAAGCAACCACCACAACGACCACGGCACCGACTGATGGAACGCAGGGGAGCACGCTTATTTTTGATGAGTAGATGATGGAGGAACTCCTCGGTCATCACGGCGGTCCTTTTGCAGATCTGCCGTTCGTTATGGGCGGAAGTGCACCGATGGCAAGTTCTGTGGCTCCTACTACGGGAGTTACCGATGATGCACAAACGCTTCATGAGGAGGAAATCATAGCTGAAATCAATGCCGAAATGGAGGCAGCCGCGTGGGGCAGTGGTTTTGGCAGTGGAATGGCTGGACCTGGTCCGGCTCCTTTGCAAATGATATCTCCGGGAGGAACGGTTATTGAGACGAGCGTGCCTGCCCCACCTCCTTCTATTGATCCTGTCCCTCCGACTCCGCCTGCAGGAAGCGTTCCAATACATTTGAGTTTGGAGGAGGATGTTGACATAATGCCCCCTACTAGAGACCGGCCGCCGAAAGGCAAAGGCTCGAATAGAAAACTAAGCGGAAGCTCCAACGTGTCCACACCAAAGGGGAAACCGAAGAAGAAGAAAGAATAGACATGCTTCTTTGGTGAAATTTTGAGTAGATAGGAATTTCTTTTGTTCTTTTTTACTGGCCATGTATAGATGCGGGTTCGGCCCCTGCTAGTAGAATTTTTTGGATAAACTTGTACTTAGTTTCCTTCTACAAACAATTGAAATGAAATTCCATTTTGTCTTTAACTCAATTTTCATTTATTTGCTCAAGTTTTTCAAAAGTTGAACTCTAGTCTAGTATATTTGTTGGGTTTCGGTCTTTGGATTGGATCCAAGTTTAGTTGTTATGTCCTAAAATCACGACTATGACTGATGACTGAATGTTAAACTGGACTTCGATGCTGCACTACCTCAATTAGTGATCGACGCTTAAGTTTTTGCTAAAAGTCTACATTATGGTGGATCGATTATACAAATGACAAGTATATAACTAATTTAAACTATAGTGTAACAATAGTAAAGTATGTAAATAAGAATAATCACACCGAGATTTTATACTGGTTCGGACCTCCCGTCCTATGTCCAGTCCCGAAGCTCCTCTTCGGAATTTCCTTTCACCAAATAACCCTCACTTCACCCAGAGGAACAGGTTTACAATAGCAGAGTTTTATTTTTCAAGAGTGTGTACTCTATTACACGGATTTTGACTATATAGTACAATTGAACTTCCTATATCTTGAATACAATATTGTTCGAGAGAGTATGGAAGTGTATGATCTCATATTTGTAGATTTGATAGCAAGTAGATGGTTAGAACAAGAGATGATCAAGATAGAGAGTCGAGTAAATTAGTTGAGTTTTTTTTGATCCTTCTTAATTCTTGTTTATATAGTTGTAGAAGGTTGCTTCTAGTTGTTACATCTCTTCCCTTTCAGTCTAGAGTCGTCACTATTCACTGGTGAAGAGTTGTGGAGGAGAGATGGAGTTGTGTCTTTTCGGAGATGACAATTGTAATTTGAATTATCTGCCCCAAGCCCAGTTTCAGACGTCTGAATGGTGTTTTCAAACGTCTGAGAACCTTTTATTATTTTTGTTCATCTTCTACGTTCAGACGTCTGAAGTTCTGCATTCAGACGTCTGAACCTGTTAAGTCATGTTCTCTTGGGTTTATTCTTGAGTGTATGTCTCTTCGATCTTCGTGCAACTTTGTAGATGAATCTCTTCAGTGCTTGTAACGACCCGGAGTTTTCGAACCCGAAAATTCCAGATAGTTAGAAGAAAAAGAAAGAGATAGAAGAAAGAAACAGAAAGAAGAAAGAAGAACAGAAAACACAACATCTCACATTCGCAGCGGATTAAATATAATAACAAATAATAGCATTTTTATAAAAGAAAGCTGTAATTGTTACTTTACATACAATTCATCAGAGTTACAATCATTACAATAGACTGGACAGTTATATCAACCTGCCCCATACTACTATCAATACAACTCTCAAATACACAGCGGAATACACTCCATACGTCTCTGCCATCCAGCTCGCCACCTGAACTCCAGAACGTCCTTACCTGGAAATCTGTAATACTCGGTCTGACCCGAGCATTACATCAAAGTAACACCCGAGTCAGGCTGGAAACCAGCGTGAGTAAACCCATATGACTTGAAATACTAAGTTATAAAACTTCTTTTGAAAACCAGGGTAACTCATATCTTCTACGAGTTCTTACTTATTATAGTCAAACAATTATTTCACAAAATAATATCTAAGTACCTTGACTTAGTTCCAATGGTTCAAATTACTTAATTAATTTCATTCCAGCCTATTCGATTTACAAATCAAATCTATAAAGAATTATAGATTACAAATCGAAGTGGTTTCGGGTATTTACTGATACCCGACCCCGGTCTCTTCGAATTCAAGTGTCATCCCTTTTTAGCCAAAATGTTTAAGTTAAACAATTAAATTCAATTCATAACACTGTAATCACAGAGCAACTCAATCACAGATAAATAACTTATATTTATCACAGCTATATCCAAAGTATCCAAGATCATCACAGATTAACATACCATAGATATTAATCAATCCAAACATTCTATTCAATTCAATTCATCATCCCTAAGCCAGATTAATTATTCACATAATTACAATTTATTAATTTAGCCAATTACATTAATTACTTATGAATTTATTACTTAACCTAGTTTAATTAACATTAATTAATTAACAAGCCTTAATTACTTCCATTAATTAACTTTTCTTTAATTACTTTTCTTAAATAAATAAACTTTAATTAAACATTATTAATTAAAAATTAATTTAATTAAACATTAATTAATAAATTTAAACCCTTAATTACTAAATTAATTATCCCAATCATTAATTAATTAAATTAATTAATTTTCTATTTTAAACATCTTAACAATTTAATGAATCCCAGTCATTAAAACCTAATTATCTTTAAGATAAAACTTTTATTCTTATTATGATTAAATAAAGCATTTAAAACAATTTACTTTTAAGTGAAAATTAACCACACATCCTTAAAACGGAACTTAAATTCAAAGCGGATCCCTGTCATAAAATATATATTTTCTATATCCCTGTTTCTGTTTTCCGCCATTTTTTTCCCCAAATTACCCTTGCGTTTCGCTGTGAAGCTGAATCTTCTTCTTATTTTTCGATTTTAATGGTAAACTGCAATTAAATTAAAGATGAATCAATTTTTTTTATGAAATATGATATTCTTAATATTTGCAGTTATGAATAATCGCAACAAATTTCTGCAAATATATGCGCAATAGTTGTAGAAATTTCTGCAACTATACGCAATAGTTGTAGACATTTCTGCAACTATAAGCAATAGTTGCAGTAATTTCTGCAACTATACGCAATAGTTGCAGACATTTCTGCAACTATTTGCAATAGTTGCATTTCTGCAACTATGCAATAGTTGCAGACATTTCTGCAACTATACGCAATAGTTGCAGACATTTCTGCAACTATTTGCAACAGTTGCATTTCTGCAACTATATGCAATAGTTGCAGAAATGTGTGCAACTATGTGCAATAGTTGTAGATATTTCTACAACTATTTGCAGTAATTGCATTTCTGCAACTATATGCAATAGTTGCAGATATTTCTGCAACTATACCGTATAGTTGCATAAATTTCTGCAACTATACCCAATAGTTGCAGACATTTATGCAACTATACCATATAACTGCAGAAATATCTGCAATTATCTGTAAATTTGAAAAAAAATCAAAAAGGTTTAAAAGTTGCTGAATTGTCTGCAAATATTTGAAATAATTGCACATTTACTACAAATATGAATTTTTGGTATCAACAATGGATCTCATTTCAAAGATCATAAAATTTGTGATTTTTTGGTGAAAACGGTTTGTTGATCCAGTTTTTGTACATAAAGTTATACGCGTTTGAAATGTTAAAAACGTAAAGGGTATTTGTGTATTTTTGCCTGCGCGAATTTGAAAATAGGGGGCGGAAATATAAGTTTTGTATATGAAGGATGTTTTGTTTATTTTGAAACTTATTAGGGATGTGAGCCAAACTTACCCTACTTTTAATTTACTTTTAAATTTCATTTTAAATTTAAGATCTAAAATGAATACCAAATTTGACCTGAACCCATATGAAAAACTTGATTTAAAACTTGGTTTAAATCCTGCTTCCTAATTTTTAAACTCATTTTAAAATTTAAACTCCTGTCAGACTTTAACCCTGTAACCAAAATTCTACCCGAGCCAACCCTTCAAAACTTCGAGTCCCACCTCATATTTTTCGGATAACCCACGCTAAAAACTCGAGCACTCGAATAACCTTCTTCCCAAACAAACTCACTAAACCCAGAACAAACTTCTTCCCCAACTTCCTCTCTCTCTTCTGATACATCGTGCACATGCACGTGCACCGTGAACTGGACAACTCCGACGCCTCGCCGACCTTGCTCACCAGTCGCCAACGATCACTACTAGTCCCCCGATCATCCAACTCCTTCGATCTCATCACGAATCGAAAACGAGTATTTCGATCAATGACTGGAGCAACCCGACCTGATAACAACACCATCAGCCATCACCTCCGACCATCTGCAACCCCGCCCTTTCGCCGAAAAGTTTGACAGAGTTCCCTCTTCCTGTTTCCCCTGGTCCGGCCTCGTCCGATCATCCCACGACCACGAATTTCTACCTCAAGTTTCGACGAGTCAAACCAGGTTTAAACCATAATCCATGTTTCCTGGAGATTTGACCAGGCAACTAGTGCTCGGCATCAGGTAGCACTCGGCGTCAGAAAGTGCTCGGCATCTAGGAGTGTTCGGCAAAGTACCCGGCTTCCTAGTGGAACTCAACGTCATAGAATGTCCGGCATCTAGGAGTACTCGGCGAAGTACTCAGCATCCATATTGTTCGGCGTCAGATAGTACTCGGCATACAAGACTGCTCGGCATACAAGACTGCTCGGCGTCAGCAAGCGCTCGGCATCAATAGAACTCGGCAACGGGAGTGTTCGGCGTAACAGGAGTACTCGGCAATGGGAGTACTCGACATCCGAGAAACGAGAGCACCCGACATCCAACAGGAGTACTCGGCAACGGAAGTACTCGGCATCCGGGAGACGCTCGGTGTACCTAATCATTCAACATGACACTATCGTTCGGTCAGGGAGCATTGTTCGGTCAAGAGCTTCAAACAGAGTTACGTTCGGCTCCAACTGCAACCACCTTGCACTCTCCACACATCAGACATACCATTCGGCATAGAAAGGACCGTTCGGCATAGGGAGGACCGTTCGGCATTATGACATTCGGCATGCCTGGTTCGGCAAGCAGCGAACACTACACCTGGGCTAGAGCGATCGGCTACCAAGCCCACTTGGGAAGTCCAGCCCATCTTTGTCTATAAATAGAGGGGCAGGGTCATAGTGAAGAGGATACTTTTTTGGGGAGAGAACACCGGGGAGACTCTGCCATTTTTGAGACTCATCTTCTCTACTTAACAACTTCATTCAAGCATTTGATTCACGAATTATATTTGTAATCAACAAGAAGAAAGATCAATAAAGTTTAATCTCAAAGTGGACGTAGGCAATTACGCTGAACCACTATAAATTTGGTGTTCTTACTTTCTGCATTAAAATTAGCATTGTCTTCTCTGTTTAATTTATCTTCATCACTTATATCTCTACACAATCTTTCTCTACGAGGTTAGTGACCAATTTTGGTGCTAACACTTTGGTGCTTTCACTGAGAGTTGAATTCTCAGACCTCAAGGACCTGCTTTGAAGCTACTGGATTGAAAAAATCCCCCAAAGAAGATCCGACTCACTGATAGGACATCCGTTGATTCTACTCAGAGTTCATACCGATAACTCTACAATGGCAAGACCACGTACCAGGTCAGCTTCTCATAATACGGATGCCCACGAGACTGCTAGCGTGCAACAAGCAGGACCTAGAAATCAACCAGCGATTCCGAGTGCAGGAATTGCCGCTCAAGAACAGACTCCAGTTGTCACCAGAATAGAGTTCAATGACTTGATGAGAGAACTCAGGGAAAGCAGGAGACAGCTAGGAGAGCAGATGCAAGCTAACGCCAACCTGATGGCACAACTCACTCAACAGCAGCAACAGAATGCTGGGGGCAATCCCGCTCCTTACTCTTCATCTGACAGCTCATCTGACAGCTCAACTTCCTCTGATGAACCTCCTAGGCGCAGACGACGTAAGACTGAAGCTACACGAGCAGAAGCTGATGTTCAAACAGCTGGAGATCGTAACCAAGCAAGAGCTGGAAACTTCAGGACCGGAGTGCAAACGGAGGATGGAGGCCCAGGCCATCAAAACGCTAACGATGTCGAACCCCAAGACGCGTGACTGTCAGATCACCAGGAGAGAAGGCATCAGCATGGACAGGCACGTAGAACAGACCTTAACCTCCCGTCTTCCATACAGACACCAGATCTGACAGCCATGATCAGGCAATTGATGAAAGAAAATCAGGGCTTATCGAATGATGATTGGGGAGTGTCAAGAAGTCATACTCCATTCACGGATGTTGTGTTGCAGGCGGCATACCCCAGGAAGTTTAGTATGCCTAGTATCCCTGCGTATGAAGGGAAGACTGACCCCAGACAGCATGTCATGAGGTACAAATGGATGATGGATTCAGTTAGAGCAAATGATGCCACCAAATGTAGATGCTTTCTGATTACTCTCTCTGGGATCGCTACTATGTGGTTCACCCGACTTCCTCCGCGGTCCGTATCGAATTTCGAAGAGTTGGCAAGGAAGTTTATTGAGCAGTTCAGAATACACACTACACGCCCAAAAGACGTAATGTCTCTGTCAAGTGTAATCCAAAATCCCGGGGAGTCATTGAAGGAATATTTACAGAGATTCCATGTTGCGGCAACTGAAGTCAGTAATCCCAATGACCATGCAATTCTGATGGCTGTAATGAGAGGTGTGGATCCAGATTCTGAGTTTGGAGACTGGTTGGCAGGAAAACCCCCGACTATGCTAGAGCATTTCTACTCAAAGGCACACCAGTTCATAAGAAGAGAGGAAGCTAGGTGGGTACGACGAGATAAGGCACCAGGACCTGTCCAAGAATCTATGAAGAGCAACATTGCTGTGAAGCAGTCCAAAGACAGTTCGGGAAAGGTCCAAGTCAATGTCCAGAATAAGCCTGGGCAGTCTAAGGAGTCCGGAGGAAGGAATCAAGGGAAGAAGAGAGAAGCGGGGAAGTGGAAGTCGAGAATTCCAAGCTACAGCGAGTATACTCCGCTGAATGCACCACTTGAGAACATTTACCTATCCACCTGCAATACTTTTCAATACAGAAAGCCACGTCCAAAAGAATCAACCGAGGAACAGAAGCGGACCGGGAAATATTGTCGCTTCCATGAGACTTATGGGCACAATACGGAAGAGTGCAGACACCTGCACGACGCTATCGAGAAGTTGATCAGGCAAAAGAAGTTGCAAGAATTTGTGAAGGATCCACAGGAAGGAGGACAGGGAACGTCCAACCCAGGTCATGCACCAGCTCCACGTCATCCCGAGGAGCCTGCCCGAACCGTAGGTAGACTAGTCATAAATACAATTATCGGCGGACCTCACCCCGTAGATAAGAATTGGCAAGAGATGGAGCGATATGCAAGCTCCCTGAAGCATGCAGATTTTGAGTGCTGTTCGAACGTGGAGGACGGGACCCCTGCTAAGCAGCAGTGCGTAATGACAAACGATATAGTATTCAGAAACAGAGACGCTGATCAGGTGGAGGCTCCGACCATCGACCTGATGGTCATATCTGCGACGATCGGACCAGCATATGTAAAAAGAATTCTGATTGATTGCGGAAGTTCAGTCAACATCATCTTCAAGAAGGCTTATGATCAGATGAAACTGGAAACAAAGGACCTAAAACCGTCCAAGGCTCGTATACACGGCTTTAACGGCGCAGCGACCGATGCCGTAGGGTATGTTGAGTTACCAGTCGAACTGGGACAAGGCGAACGTCGGAGGGTGCGAATTCTACCCTTCGTAGTTCTGGATGTGGATTCTCCATATAACGTTTTCTTGGGCCAGCCGGCCCTGGCTGAGTTTAGGGCAGCATTAGCCCCGTGGTGTTTAACTTTAAAGTTCCCAACGGACAAAGGAGTAGGTATTGTTCATGGCGACCAAGCAGTTGGTCGTTCCTGTTATGTGGCTGAGCTCTGAGAGGCCCATCAGAGGGAGAAGGGAAAGGTTGCGGACAATCCCGTCCGCATCCTTAATGCGGATAATTGACAAGTAGTGCCCGAGCCCTGGCTCGGGCATAGTTCTCGGATCTTTGGAGATATAGATCCGAGAGACGACGATGAGAAACCCAGGGAAGAGAAGGCGGCACTGGCTGAATTAACGATTAACATTTCAGTTAGCCGTGACGACCCTTCGAGAATACTAAAGGTCGGATCACAGCTTGGCCCCGAGATGACTGAAGACCTTAGCGACTTCCTCCGGGCGAATCTTGATGTTTTCGCCTGGACGCATTCTGATATGTGTGGGATTTACCCCGCCATCACGAGTCATATATTGAACATAGACCCGAAATACGTTCCAGTTAAACAAAAAAGGAGAGGAATGGATCCGGAGAGGTCCGCCGCTCTCAGAGAGGAGTTGGACAAACTCAAAGCAAATGGGTTCGTCCGCGACGCCCTCTACCCTGAATGGGTATCCAACCCCGTGCTGGTAAAAAAGGCGAATGGGAAATGGAGGACTTGCGTAGATTATTCCGACTTGAACAAAGCATGCCCTAAGGACAGTTTCTCGTTGCCTAGGATCGATCAGTTGGTCGACTCCACCGTAGGACACGAGCTGCTGTCATTCATGGATGCGTACTCAGGGTACAACCAAATCCTGATGGATATTCCGGACCAAGAACACACCAGCTTCGTTACAAATGTCGGACTGTATTGCTATGTAGTAATGCTCTTTGGATTGAAGAATGCAGGAGCAACTTACCAGCGTTTAGTGAATCGAATGTTCAAGGACCAGCTGGGTAGAACGATGGAAGTCTATGTGGATGACATGCTCGTGAAGTCACGACAGTCAAACGACCACATTCGAGACTTGGCTGAAATGTTCGACATACTCAAGTATTACGGGATGAAGATCAACCCTCTGAAGTGTTCCTTCGGTGTTGCGTCGAGGAATTTTTTGGGATTCATCGTCAATGCTAGGGGAATTGAAGCCAACCCAGAAAAGATCCAAGCTATTCGAGATGTGCAAGCGCCCAGGACTATAAAACAAGTACAGAGCTTGAATGGAAAAGTAGATGCGCTAAGTCGATTTATATCCAAGGCAACTGACAAGTGCATCCCATTCTTTGATATAATAAAGAAAGGGAAGAGAAATTTTGAATGGACGGCTAGTTGTGAGGAAGCATTCCAGAATCTGGTGAGGCATCTGGAGAGTCCACCAATGCTGTCAAAACCAGTTGACCACGAAATGTTATATGTATACTTGGCTGTATCCCCACATGCGATAAGTGCGGCTTTGGTTCGTGAGGAGGATCGAGTCCAGAAGCCGATGTATTATGTTAGCAAGCATTTAACGGGGGCAGAGAGGAATTACCCTAAGATCGAGAAATTGGCTTATTGCTTGGTGATTGCATCACGTAAGCTGCGCCCATACTTTCAAGCACATTCAATCGGTGTTTATACCGATCAACCCCTGAGGCAAGTACTCCAACGGCCGGAAACTTTTGGAAGGTTGCTAAAATGGAACATCGAGTTGAGCCAATTCGATATCGCCTACTTACCACGGAGAGCCATCCGAGGGCAAGCGTTAGCAGATTTCATCGCTGAGTTTACCATACCCGTCAAACCGGATGATCACGACATCATTCCCCCCGTTCGATGGAAATTATACACTGACGGTGCATCAAATGACCGTTGCTCCGGTGCGGGCATAGTTCTTATAACTCCGGAAAACCGATCAATCTGTTATGCCCTCAAGCTTGATTTTCCGGCTACAAATAACGAAGCCGAATATGAAGCGCTGATCGCTGGCTTGAAGCTCATCAGGGAACTTGGGATCGAATCAGTCGAAATCTTTTGTGACTCATAGTTGGTAGTTTACCAAGTACGGGGAGACTACCAAGCAAAGGGATGAAAGCTCGCTCCGTACCTTGTTCAGGTCCAAGAACTACTCTCGAGTCTTGAGCGTTATGACATTTCACATGTCCCGCGCGAACAGAACAAAGAAGCCGACTTGTTGGCTAAGTTTGCGAGTACCGGCGATGCGCAGCAAATGGGATTGTATCCCGTTGAAGCCTTGCATGCCCCGAGCATAGACGAGATAAAAGTCGATCGTGTGTTGGAAACGGAGATCGAGAAGGAATCGTGGATAACCCCATTCAAACTGTACCTGACGACCGGGGCTTTACCAGAAAAAAGGAGCGAAAGACGGCAGGTCCTTCGAAAGGCCGCGCGATACGTAATGCAGGATTGGTCAATGTATCGAAAAGGATTCTCAGTCCCATTATTGCGATGCATCGCTCATGATGAGACAAAGCGGGTCTTAAGAGAGGTTCACGAAGGGGAATGTGGCGATCATACTGGGGGGCAAACGCTAGCAAAGAAGTCCTCCGCTATGGATATTACTGGCCCACCGTAAACCGGGACGCCGCGGACTACGTAAGAAAATGCGACAAGTGTCAAAGATATGCGAAAATCCCGAGGGCTCCATCAACGGAACTCACACAAATGATTAGTCCCTGGCCATTTGCGATCTGGGGAATCGACATAATCGGCTCTTTGCCTATATCCAAAGGTGGCGCGAAATATGCGATAGTTGCAGTCGACTATTTCACAAAATGGGCTGAGGCAGAACCTTTGGCCACAATCACCTCTAAGAAGGTCATTAACTTCGTTGTGCGAAACATTATATGCCGCTTTGGCCTTCCACGCACCATCATTACGGACAACGGGACGCAATTTGAAAGCAGAGAGTTCAAAGAGTTCTGTTTAAAGTATGGCATCGAGAAGAAGTTCGCCACCGTGGCACACCCGAAAGCTAACGGGCAAGTCGAGGCCGTCAACAAAATAATCAAGTCCATACTGAAGAAGCGTCTGGAGAAGGTTGGAGACAAGTGGGTAGATGAACTCCCGACAGCATTATGGGCATATAGAACTACCCACAAGTCCGCGACCGGCCACACTCCATTCGCCTTGGCATATGGCTCCGAAGCCGTTATACCCGTGGATCTTGAAGTTCCATCACACCGAGTGACATACTATGATCCCAAGACGAACCAGAATCTCTTGTTGGAATCACTGGACTGCATTGATGAAAAGCATGAAGAAGCCGAATTAAGGGCGGCAGCGCATAGGCACCGAGTCAAGCGCTACTACGACGGCAGAGTCCGCCCAAGGATCTTTGATGTGGGTGACCTCGTTCTGAAATGAGTTTTCCCTATACCATCACGTATGAATCCCAACTGGGAAGGTCCGTACGCCATTGAATAAAAGCTTGGAGAGGGAACATTCAAGCTAGCGACCGTTGGTGGCACGACACTCCCCCGAGCATGGAACAGTGAACATCTGCGGCACTATTACATTTAGCATGTTTCCTTTCTTGTTTTAGGCACTGTTATTTCCTGCATCTTTCCATTCAGTAATAACTTAGTTTCTTTTTAAAAGTTGTAATCGAGCAGTTTAGTTGATTTTCATTAATAAAGGCTTGAAGCCGTACCTTCCATGAATCACTAACATTTCTATATCTCGTAATTGAATGACGAACTACATTATCTTGTACGACGTACGGACTCGTATAAACGATTTCAAATCTTCGAATCCCCAAAGTGCGAAGCGGATTACTCTAAGTCCCCGGAGCGTGGACTAGAGTATAAACGATTTCAAATCTCCGAATCCCCAGAGTGCGGAGCGGAGTACTCTAAGTCCCCAAAGCGCGGACTAGAGTATAAACGATTTCAAATCTCCGAATCCCCAAAGTGCGGAGCGGAGTACTCTAAGTCCCCGGAGCACGGACTAGAGTATAAACGATTTCAAATCTCCGAATCCCCAGAGTGCGGAGCGGAGTACTCTAAGTCCCCGGAGCGCGGACTAGAGTATAAACGATTTCAAATCTCCGAATCCCCAGAGTGCGGAGCGGAGTAATCTAAGTCCCCAGAGCGCGGACTAGAGTATAAACGATTTCAAATCTCCGAATCCCCAGAGTGCGGAGCGGAGTACTCTAAGTCCCCAGAGCGCGGACTAGAGTATAAACAATTTCAAATCTCCGAATCCCCAGAGTGCGGAGCGGAGTACTCTAAGTCCCCAGAGCGCGGACTAGAGTATAAACGATTTCAAATCTCCGAATCCCGAGAGTGCGGAGCGGAGTACTCTAAGTCCCCAGAGCGCGGACTAGAATATAAACGATTTCAAATCTCCGAATCCCCAGAGTGCGGAGCGGAGTACTTTAAGTCCCCAGAGCGCGGACTAGAGTATAAACGATTTCAGATCTCCGAATCCCCAGAGTGCGGAGCGGAGTACTCTAAGTCCCCGGAGCGCGGACTAGAGTATAAACGAATACGAACCTCTGAATACCCAGAGTGCGGAACGGAGTACTCTAAGTCCCCGGAGCGCGGACTAGAGTATAAACGAATACGAATCTCCGAATCCCCAGAGTGCGGAGCGGAGTACTCTGAGTCCCTGGAGCGCGGACTAGGGTATAAATGGTTTCA
Source organism: Allium fistulosum (assembly GCA_030737815.1). Lineage (NCBI taxonomy): Eukaryota > Viridiplantae > Streptophyta > Magnoliopsida > Asparagales > Amaryllidaceae > Allium > Allium fistulosum. The sequence goes on from CM060902.1 coordinate 1,536,865,118, forward strand.
AGTCTCCAAGTCCCCGGAGCACAGAGTCAGCAAAAAGTCCAAGTACTCGAGAGATGTGGGACGAGAGGTACACCATGTCCAGAAATGTTTGAACAACACGAGAATGGACCGGGAGATAATGCAACTCATAAGAACTTGAGTTATGGCTACAATTAGTCAGAAAACCAAAGAAAGACAAAAGAATCATTCAAACAAAAAGAAACTAAACTTTATTCGATAAGTTAAAAATGGGATTACATGATCACTCCTACAAAACTCAGACCTGACTATACAAACTACAAGCTACGAAAGATAAAAGCAGCTACAAGACTTAAACAAGAAGCTCATTGAACGAGTGTATCGATTATTTCTTCGATTTCTTCTTCTTGTCTTCCTTTGTCTTGTCCGATGACTCCTCTCCCTCACGCTTTTTCTTGGATTTCTTGCTTGCTAAAGAAGCGGAGTCAGGAGTAGGAGACGGAACATCTAGTGGTTTGGACCTGCCCGGGAGAATGATTTTCAAAGGTCTGTTCCGCGGGTCGGTAAGTTCCAGGATTCCAGGTTCAACCTTGACCTCGGCCTTTTTCTTCTCCTCTGCGGCGAGGCGGTCCTTCATGCTCATATGTGAAGTATGCTCCGAGGCGCCAGTGATTTCAATTTCATCACTACCTTCGGCAGGAGATGAAGTGTCAAGCTTATTGTCATCTAGCGCCCCAATCACTTGAGCATCGGGACCAGGAATCACTCCCGCGTGGACAGCATCGCTAGTTTTCTCTGCCTCCTCCTTGGCATCATCGCTCCTCGGAGTTGGCTCGGCGTCATAACAACCTACATGAAAACATAAAGGATGGGCGTTAGAACGAGTAACCACCGCTGAAAAATGATGGGATCTTTCAACTTTTAGAGAAAGGAGAACTTCCTACCAGGTTCCGGTTGGCTATCGGTGGCGCGTGGGGTTTCACCCTCCAGGATTGGGGATAGCACATGAGCACAAAGCTCGGGATCTTCGGGGTCATAACCAGCATGCTGCTCGAATGGATCAAGTGTCGGCCGACCGACCGATTGAGCAGCGGGAGGAGCAGCAATATGAGGAGCAGAAGTATTGACCCCGAACAGGCCGGCTTCATCATTTTTCTCTTTTGGAAGGGGAGAGCCTTTGCTGTAAAGTGCCAATGCTGCGGATAAATCCGATGGCTCATTCCCCCTAAGGAACTCCTTCACCAAGGCCTCCTCATCGACCTCTTCGGAGCCCGACTCGATCTTCCTGATCCTTATCAAAGTTTCCCGGGCCTCAGCTAGGGATTCGAGATAGCCGTCGCCCAAGAACGTTAAGTCGCGATGCATGAGGACGCGGGCTCCGTATTCAGCAATCAACGGGTCAAACATGCATTTGACCTCTTCCCTGCCGGCTTCTGCGGCCGCCTCGAGGCGAGAATCAATCTCCTCCGCAGCCACTCTTTTGCCCTCCTCACGGGCCTCATCCTTCATTTCTCAACCCCGGCAAGTTCGTCATGGAGCTTCGTTTTCAAGAGACGAGTAACGACGATTTCATCACAGTATCGCTGCGATTCTTCTTGAGCAGCTACCTTGTCCTCCTTCTCCTTGGAGAGTAATTCTTTCAGCTCTCTGACTTGCACGACGAGCGCATCCCTCTCTTTTTGGACAGAGTCTTTCTCTAGGGCAAGGGCACTGCTGCGCTGGACTGCTTCGTCAAGCTCTTTTTTGTGAGCCGCCTCTAAACGAGTAACTACCTCAGCAGTATCTTTTGCGCTTTGTTCAGCGGCTTCCAGCTTCGACTTATACGAAGCGAGCTCTACGTCTTGGTGCTCGATGATGTTTTTGTCGCAGCCAGCCTCCAGTTTCAGGCGATCAATCTCATGTTGACGCTCAACGGATACCTCTGAGATCTTCTCCACCAAGTGCACAAACGCATCATGTTGAACATAGACGTCGTTATTGCAGGCAATGGCAGTCTGCTTCACATGCCCGGGAATATGATGAATGGTCGGGAGGAACTTCAGACCGTCGAAGCAAATTTTTGGAAACTTGGCCTTAAGATCGACCATTTTTTCCGCAACAGTTGGGTCCACCGCAGGAGTAGGAGGAGGAGGCTTTGAAGTTCCGCTCTTTTTCGTTGTTCCCGAACTTGCCTCGTACTCGATGAACCAGAGTGTTGTTCTCGAGGAGCATAAGAGTGGTAACCCTTCTGTGAAGTTTTCTCTTTATCCGGCACAGTTGGAGGAAGAGGATCACAGGACTGCGAAGATTGAGAATATGCCTTCTTGCGGTGAGACGACTCATGGGGACGATTGTCTCTATCTTCATAATCGTCTCTGCCCCTGCGTCTGCCTGAACCAGAGTCCTGACCAGAGTGATGAAGTATGGAAGATCCATGAAGGCGATCGAGTCCGTGAGAACGCCCTATATCACCTGCAAAGAATGGAGATAACAACGAGTTAAGAAAAATCCGTGAGATAAAAAAAAACTTGAAGTGTATGATGGAATGCGTATGTGTGTGTGTGTCCCAGTGTTTCCCCCGACAGACCAGTTCTTTTGTCTTTGCTAATTAGAGTATTGTCTCCTTGAGTCGGGAGTTGAACTCCCACGTTGCCTTTAGCAGGCGAAGAAAACTTGAGGACTTCAGGATCGTCAAACCCGTAATTAAGAATATCATCGGGAATAGACAGGTTCGACAGGCCCCTCAGGGAACTTTCCAGGTGCTGCGAGGAAGCCTCTTTCTCAAGCGGGATAGGCATGATTTTTGAAGTGCCACCAACTTTCTACTTCTGAACTTTATATTTTAACTTCTTCTTTCCCTTCGAAGGGGAGGATGACGTTTCAATGTCTTGGACTTCGACTGTCGGATTCCAAGCGGGACCCACATTCTCGCCTTGAGTCTCAAGAGCTTCGTCTTCTTTGCGCTCACCCTCTTCATGTGTATCGGGAGTGCGGCGCGACGACGATCCGGCCTGTTTTTTCCCTTTACTGGACGGAGGTTTGGGAATGGTGGCACCTTTTGGAAGGCTGATCCGGCGACCAGGGCTAGCAAGCCAAACCCCGATAGTGATTCATTTGAAATGATAGTCCGGATGTCTCGTTCCTCGGCGGGAAGAGCTCTAATGGCTTCAACAGCCTCAGAATATCCTCGGCCTTCCGGACGTGGGTTGATACCTGAAAATACGAAACGAAGAGTTAGGAAAAGCATGACTCCGGTTAAATGCGAATAGTGACTCGGTAGAGAGACTTACTGCCTTCAACCCATCTCCTCGCGAAGCCAGGAGGGCAGCGCACATAGAACCATTCCTGTTTGTACAGGGCGAATTTACTGCATGCCCCCGTCAAGATTTGGCATTTGTGGTACGACTCGAGGAACATAAAGGAAGGACTGTCTTTCCGTCTCTTGATCATATATATGTATCTGATATCGCCAGCGGTTGGAGGTCTGGAGAAGACGGACATGAAAATTAAGTAGGTCCCGTATTGAAACGCATGGCCGTTCAGGTGCAGCTGCGACAGAGCTATGTCAACATACTGCAATACATCCCGGAGAAATAAATTGAACGGAGGCACGCTGCCCATCCAACACATGAACTTGTTACAGGCGGTATACCCGACTGGGGGCAGATGAGGGCGATCGTGTCGCGAAGGGACCAACACGTCGGCGAAAGGGATCCCATGAATGGAGCATATCCGTCGAAGAGCGGCTTCGTTGATCTTCGAAGCTTGTGAATCGATCGGATTGTCTAGAAGAATTGCTGCCTCCAAGGCATCAGGTGCTAAGTTGTGAGCAGGAGAAGTCGACGGATTAGAAGTATCAGCAGCTTCTGGCCTTGATGACGGCCCAGGCCTGTCGGATATAGTAGCGGAGCTAGACTTTCTTGACATCCTCAATAAATAACGAACCTGGCTAAGTGCTTGAGAAAACTATACTTAAAAAACGTTGGACGTTAGAATTAACAACACGAGTTTCCCCCCCATGTGGTGTGTGAACTAGTGCAAGCAATTGTGTACAAGCAATAAGAATCTAAAGATTTCAAAGATATAAGAATGAGCTTCGAATCATCGCCTTCGAAGACCGTCATTGCTGACCGTCTCAAAGAGCCCGCCTGGTGGTGATTGTAGTTCCAGATTCAAAAAACATATAATTTATAAAGTGACCGGCCTAAGTGTAGTTTGAAATTTATACCGTTCGGCATTTAAGCTTTGTTCGGCAATTGTATTGTTCGGCTTAAGTATAGGTCAACATGTATGTTTGTTCGACATGTCAAGTGTTCGGCTAAAAGCCTCGTTCGGCTAAGTCATTGTCCAGTTAAAAGCTTTGTTCGGCTAAGTCATTGTTCGGCTAAAGGCATTGTTCGGCTAAGTCATTGTCCAGTTAAAAGCTTTGTTCGGCTAAGTCATTGTTCGGCTAAAGGCATTGTTCGGCTAAGTCATTGTCCAGTTAAAAGCTTTGTTCGGCTAAGTCATTGTTCGGCTAAAGGCATTGTTCGGCTAAGTCATTGTCCAGTTAAAAGCTTTGTTCGGCTGAGTCATTGTTCGGCTAAAGGCATTGTTCGGCTAAGACATTGTCCAGTTAGAAACTATGTTCGGCTAAGTCATTGTTCGGCTAAAAGATTCGTTCGGCTGAAGTCATTGTTCGGCCAAGGGAGTATTCGGCAGCCTTCCATTCCTCCATCCGGCGCATGACGACATACGCCGGAGCAGCGCTACGCCAAACAACACCCTTACCTCCTCCATCACCTTCATTCTTTCCTCTTCCCTTTAGCCATAGTTCGACACGAAGAAACTAAGACCATAGGTGGACATACTCCTAATCACTCCCCCTCGCCTCATCGTTCGGCAATAAAGACGCAATAGAGACAACCTACTCAAAGGCCTACTACGTGACACACTCGGCCACCTCGTTTGAAATCTACTACTATCGTACGAGAAAAGGTACCTAGTTTGCAGAATGGAGATTGGGATGGAGTAGTTAAGCTTTAAATCCGGACGACTGAATAGAATTGAAAATCTTCGAGGAACGACAGAAGTAAAAAAGTAAAGGGGAGAAGAAGGAAAAGGCCTGGTTTTATAGAGAAGGGAGGTGGAAGTCGAAGGGGCTATACCTGGTAGAATCGGTCAATGCACGAGTGTTCGGCATCAGAGCAAAGTGACGTTCGACACATGTGAATTGTTCGGCTTCGAACGTATAGTTCGGCTTCGAACGTATAGTTCGGCATCCAGGCCACGCTCGTCACACACCTCCGTCACAGGCATTCTCGAGAAGGCATTACCAAGGAAAGTTGAACTAGATTCAAAGCGCATCACGTTCGGCCACGCGATACACTTCGGGGGGCAAGTGTTTCCTGGAGATTTGACCAGGCAACTAGTGCTCGGCATCAGGTAGCACTCGGCGTCAGAAAGTGCTTGGCATCTAGGAGTGTTCGGCGAAGTACCCGGCTTCCTAGTGGAACTCAGCGTCATAGAATGTCCAGCATCGAGGAGTACTCGGCGAAGTACTCAGCATCCATATTGTTCGGCGTCAGATAGTACTCGGCATACAAGACTGCTCGGCATACAAGACTGCTCGGCGTCAGCAAGCGCTCGACATCAATAGAACTCGGCAACGGGAGTGTTCGGCGTAACAGGAGTACTCGGCAACGGGAGTACTCGGCATCCGAGAAACGAGAGCACCCAGCATCCAACAGGAGTACTCGGCAACGGAAGTACTCGGCATCCGGGAGACGCTCGGTGTACCTAATCATTCAACATGACACTATCGTTCGGTCAGGGAGCATTGTTCGGTCAAGAGCTTCAAACAGAGTTACGTTCGGCTCCAACTGCAACCACCTTGCACTCTCCACACATCAGACATACCATTCGGCATAGAAAGGACAGTTCGGCATAGGGAGGACCGTTCGGCATTATGACGTTCGGCATGCCTGGTTCGGCAAGCAGCGAACACTACACCTGGGCTAGAGCGATCGGCTACCAAGCCCACTTGGGAAGTCCAGCCCATCTTTGTCTATAAATAGAGGGGCAGGGTCACAATGAAGAGGATCCTTTTTTGGGGAGAGAACACCGGGGAGACTCTGCCATTTTTGAGACTCATCTTCTCTACTTAACAACTTCATTCAAGCATTTGATTCACGAATTGTATTTGTAATCAACAAGAAGAAAGATCAATAAAGTTTAATCTCAAAGTGGACGTAGGCAATTACGCTGAACCACTATAAATTTGGTGTTCTTACTTTCTGCATTTAAATTAGCATTGTCTTCTCTGTTTAATTTATCTTCATCACTTATATCTCTACATAATCTTTCTCTACGAGGTTAGTGACCAATTTTGGTGCTAACAATCTCTCTTCGCCACGCCACCACGGTGAACTAGAAATTCATCGAGCATTTTTCCCTTAACCCTTGATCCACGAGCTGCCTCCAGCATGAACCCCAACTTCCCCAGAACCTCCAATCGCCAGAGATCAGTCTAAAATCAATTTCCGATCAACTAGGAAATTCTCAACATTCCTAACTCTAAAAATAATGAAATCCAAACCAAAAATCATGGTTTCGAAGCTCGAATCTAGTCATGCAATCAAAACTTGAAATTTAAATACTTGATTTTCTGTTTAGGAATAAATTTTACTGTGATTTCTTGATTTTTGTAAACTTACTAGTTATTTAATCTTAGAAATATTTTTTTAAATCAAGTTTAGTTATTACAAACAGGTTCCCTTTAAGGATCATAACATAAAACTGTTCATATATTGAGATATGAATATTTTCTTTTAAGGAATTCTTGCTTGTTATTTAAGAACAGAGTTGAACATACATACATATAGACATGCACAGGTATTGACAGAGTTGTTCAACTTCCTTCCAGTAAAATCATTCATGCAAATCATATATACAACTTTACTACCTAGATTTATCACATGCATCAAAGTATAACACATATTTGCTTTTTAAAAGGGATGTTTACTCACCTTAAATTATGCAAACAGAGATCCTGAACCTGCTTTTGAGAGCTAAAGGTGATGATGCTCTGATTGCTTTTAAACTGGAAGATACTAGATGATTTGAGACAGTTTGATTTCTTTCCTTGCTCTGGTTACTTCAGTCTGGGTTTGAACTATCATGCTTAGCTTCCAAGATTGACATTACCAGTTTAATATTACTTTGAAATTTGGTTTTTGTATTGGATTTGTTCAAGTTTTTAGATCTGTTTGCTGGTTTGTATATTTACAGATTTTTGAGTTTCCTGGTTTCGAAATTGGAAATAAGTAAAAAGAAATGAAGATAGAAGATGAATGTTTATATAGAGTTAATTTGTGGTTTATTTAATTTTAAAGAAAATACAAAGACACTTGTATCATTCCCTAACATTTGTCACCTACATATATTAATCCACTTACATTTGTTAGATTATATATATTTAGCTTACATGTGTACTTATGCACGTGTTAATTAATTTTAAATGGTTTATAAAACTTTTATATTAAATTTTCTATTTTAATGATTACATTATCTTAATTTATAAAAATCTTTTAAAGAAAATAAAAAAAAAATTATATACTTAATAAAATCATACACAATAAATTTTATATCCAATTTATCTTAAGATATTTATCTTTTGAATTTCAAACCTCAAATTCAATTTCAATTTAAAATCAACTCATATTTGTATATATTTTTAAATAAACACATATTTAATTTGTTTGAAAATAATAAATTTGCCCATTTTAAATAATATATAAAAGAAAATTTCACATATTTATTTGCTTGAAATTCCAGGATATCACATTTCTCCCTCCTTTGAATCTTTTCATCCTCGAAAAGGAACGAAGCTAGAATCTTATTCAATACTGATTATTAGAAAAATTACTCTTTGATCACTTTTTACTATAAACTCTTTTTATTAAGAAATTTTAAAACACTTTTAAAAATCTATATAATATTACCAGGAATAGTTTTTATTAAAATACTTTTATAACTTGATGTCTCAACCAGTCCATCCTCGTTCTCACAGAAATTCGATCATACGTTGATCAGACGTAGGATTGAAAATCTATAAGGACTTAGCAAACCCGTTTTCAACATCCAGTGAAAATACTTGGAAAATAATTTATTGAAACTGTAGAAAACAATTTTGAAAATAGAGGAATATCTTTGGTGAGAATGCTCTGGAAATCATCACTCTCATCCATGGTCATAGTTACATCACGGGTTACGTTGCCATCGCAGCAAAAGTCCATGTAACTGATTACACCATAGAACCCACAACAGATCGCAGTTACATTCCAGGGTTACGTTGCCATTACAGCAAAAGCCCATGTAACTGTTGGCTCTCAGCGGCACACGCGATTTCGCTGTCAAAATGAAACTTCTCCACTCTACATAGGTCTCAGTCTACCGATATAGAATCAAACGCAGACTGTTGGCTCTCAGTGGCACACAAGACTTTCTCTATGTTACCATAGTGTCGCAGTCTACCGATATAAAATCAAACGCAGACTGTTGGCTCTCAGCGGCTCACAAGACTTTCGCTATGGTCTGCAGTAGATCGCAGTGACATCGAGTTAAACTGTCGTCACAGCATAACTCCAATGCCTCTATGGGCACCAGCCCCTCGACTTTCGCACACAAATAGTCCTCGGGAACTAGTTTATTCCGGACTCCTCATAGGATTAACTTTAGAAACCCCCCTTGGGGTTCAAGGCAGTACCACCCAGTGGTACTCCTGAGAAGTTCATTTCAAGGAAGCGCCTTTTTCCCCAGAGCGATTCTCAAAACACTTTATACTATATACTTATAGTATCTTCAAATCATACCCTTTATGATTTATCAAAATCTCCTTTACACAAAATCGATTACCAAAATCGATAATTCTCAAACTAGGCTTTTCAAAATCCAAAATTGATTTTTTCCAAAAATCAAAAGCCTTTTCCAAATTCATAGGTTCCCAAAACCTTTTCCAAAATCATTCTCATAAGATCCTTTATATATAGATATAGATATATATAACTTTGAAAATCTTTGGATCATTTCAAACTTGTATAAAACCTCTTGTATACTTCAAATATTTCAAAACCCTTTTTATTCTGGCTAGATTCAATAAGGGAAGTTTATCATATTACAAAATATAACTTTATTTATTTCCAAATCAAATATTCAAGTTTGATTTCTTTATAAAGTTATTTATCATTTACTTACCTCCATAAAGTAAATTTCAACCAAAGAAATATCCAATTATATTTCACAAATATACTTTTCATTCCAAAGACCATTTTATAATCCTTATCCACAAATTTCAATATCAATTTCATTCAAACTCGTATGATGTACACATATCATCCGTACGCAATATCAGTCTGATCGCTCAATCGATCATAAAATTTCACTTCCGAACTAGTATCGTCCACCCGACTTCCTAGTGCGGACTCAGATCTGGTTTCTTGACCAGAATCTGTCATTCTCCTTGCATAGTCGTAGCTATGATAGAGAATATCCAGAACCAATCAAAAATCCATATCCAGGTTCGCCGTCGAAAATCGAGCGAAAAATCCCAACTCGGATCGATAATACTATCTCGAAATTCTGTGTTTGAATCTGGATCAAATCACTATGCGAATAGAATAATATACGTATATCCTAAGTATTTATCATTATTGATTTTTAGCTAAATCAATTATCTTTGCTATTCATATTTCCTTTAATTCCATTCACTTATTCTCAATTGCTTCCATTTCCAATTGAGTTATTACTTCAATTACAAACAGTTTGAACTCTGACTTATTTAAATTAAAAAATAGCTTGAAAAGGTTTAAAATAGGTAAGTAGTTGAAAAATAGTTATTAGTTTGTAAAATAGCTGTAAAATAGTTAAGTAGGTATAAAAATAGTTAGATAATTGCAAAATAGTTTTAAAAATAGTGATTAGATATAAGTAAATGAAAAATAGTAATTAGTTTATAAGACAGTTTCAAAATAGTTAAATAATTCCAAAATAATTGTAAAATAAGTATAAGATAGTTTGGGTTTAAGAAGAAAGATTGTATAGTAAATAGTTTGGAAAATAGGTTTATATTAAAACAATTTACTTTGAAAATAGTCTAGAGTCAAACCGTTCAATTCCCCATCAATTCAATTTAAATTTCTACTTCCATTTAAATTGACTCAATACTTCAATTTCCATTGAAAATTGATTTAATCCCAATTCAAGTTGAATTAACCTTAATTCCTTTCCAAATTCAAATCAAATTCCATTTGATTTAAACTTATTTACTTTTAATCACAATTCCAAATTATTTCAAATCAATTTGGATTAATTTCAAATTAAACCAGCTTCAATTTTAAATCATTTCAATTCTAATTTACCACTTAAACTTATGCTTATCCATCTTCAATCACAATTCTAATTAATTCAAATCAAATTCAATTTGAACTAGTTCTATTCAAATCTCAACTTAAAACCATATTGAATTTCATAAATTTGAGTTAAAATTTTAAATGTTGATTTAATCCTTTAAATCAAATCAACCTTTATTTTTTTTTACAACTTAAAATTTTAAACTATTTAATTCTGAATCCAAATTCCAACATTTCATTTTAAATTATCATTACTTAACTTATTTTAAAGTTCAAATAAGAATTCAAAAACAATTTAATCTTCAGATTCTAATTTATTATCCAAATTCAATTTCCAGATTTCAAACCCATTTTGAGATCACTCATAACTCCCATTTAAATTAACTATTTAACTACCCAAGTTAAATTTAAATTTCAACTTGAAATTTCCAATTCAAGTTATTCATTCAAACTTATTTAACTTCCTCCAAGTTAAATTAAATTTACTTAATCCGGTCAACTTTACACAATTTGAATTCCCATTCAAATTTTAAACTTCAAATTAATAATCTTTCCCCTTTAAGTTTAAAAACTTACTTCACTTTGGGTTTTCACCACATTCCAAGGAAAAAAAAATTAAAACTCAACACTTAGAGTTTATTTCAAATCATCTTTTGATATTATGTATATCATCATTTATACATTTTTATTTCATTTACATACCAAGTTATACCTTAAATTTTTAAACCACCTTTGGTTTTAATTCAAAACAAATTTCGTTAAAACTATTTCAAGTTTTCTGGATTTAGATTTAAAATTTCACAATTTCAAATTATCTACAATTCCAATTTATAAGTCATATTCACCTAAAAGTTTATATCCCTAGCTAAAACATTTCATTGTTAAACACAACAATTATTTATGATAATAACCAAGATTATCATATCTGGAAATCAATTCATTTTTATTTTTATTCTAATAATACTTCTACATATTCAAGATTTTAATTTCAGTTTGGATCCTATTTCAAACTTATCTTCATTCAACTTCAGTTTGGTTGTATTACTATTACCACTTAATTCTCATTCCTTTATTTTATCTAATTAATACAACAACCAATTACCTTAATATTTATTAAAAAGAAATATTGCTTTATATATCAAATATAATCCTTTATAAAAATCATTTGAAATCTTTATATATGAAAATAACAAATACGCTCTCATATATATATATATATACACTCAACTCATTCTAGGGTACCATTGACCCTATTTTTAATGAGTAATCCCAACAGAGCCAAGGCTCTCGCTTAACCTTTCGCTCTGATACCAAATGTAATGACTCGGAGTTTTCGAACCCGAAAATTCCAGATAGTTAGAAGAAAAAGAAAGAGATAAAAGAAAGAAACAGAAAGAAGAACAGAAAACACAACATCTCACATTCGCAGCGGATTAAATATAATAACAAATAATAGCATTTTTATAAAAGAAAGCTGTAATTGTTACTTTACATACAATTCATCAGAGTTACAATCATTACAATAGACTGGACAGTTATATCAACCTGCCCCATACTACTATCAATACAACTCTCAAATACACAGCAGAATACACTCCATACGTCTCTGCCATCCAGCTCGCCACCTGAACTCCAGAACATCCTTACCTGGAAATCTATAATACTCGGTCTGACCCGAGCATTACATCAAAGTAACACCCGAGTCAGGCTGGAAACCAGCGTGAGTAAACCCATATGACTTGAAATACTAAGTTATAAAACTTCTTTTGAAAACCAGAGTAACTCGTATCTTCTACGAGTTCTTACTTATTATAGTCAAACAATTATTTCACAAAATAATATCTAAGTACCTTGACTTAGTTCCAATGGTTCAGATTACTTAATTAATTTCATTCCAGCCTATTCGATTTACAAATCAAATCTATAAAGGATTATAGATTACAAATCGAAGTGGTTTCGGGTATTTACTGATACCCGACCCCGGTCTCTTCGAATTCAAGTGTCATCCCTTTTTAGCCAAAATGTTTAAGTTAAACAATTAAATTCAATTCATAACACTGTAATCACAGAGCAACTCAATCACAGATAAATAACTTATATTTATCACAGCTATATCCAAAGTATCCAAGATCATCACAGATTAACATACCATAGATATTAATCAATCCAAACATTCTATTCAATTCAATTCATCATCCCTAAGCCAGATTAATTATTCACATAATTACAATTTATTAATTTAGCCAATTACATTAATTACTTATGAATTTATTACTTAACCTAGTTTAATTAACATTAATTAATTAACAAGCTTTAATTACTTCCATTAATTAACTTTTCTTTAATTACTTTTCTTAAATAATTAAACTTTAATTAAACATTATTAATTACAAATTAATTTAATTAAACATTAATTAATAAATTTAAACCCTTAATTACTAAATTAATTATCCCAATCATTAATTAATTAAATTAATTAATTTTCTATTTTAAACATCTTAACAATTTAATGAATCCCAGTCATTAAAACCTAATTATCTTTAAGATAAAACTTTTATTCTTATTATGATTAAATAAAGCATTTAAAACAATTTACTTTTAATTTACTTTTAAATTTCATTTTAAATTTAAGATCTAAAATGAATACCAAATTTGACCTGAACCCATATGAAAACTTGATTTAAAACTTGGTTTAAATCCTGCTTCCTAATTTTTAAACTCATTTTAAAATTTAAACTCCTGTCAGACTTTAACCCTGTAACCAAAATTCTACCCGAGCCAACCCTTCAAAACTTCGAGTCCCACCTCATATTTTTCGGATAACCCACGCTAAAAACTCGAGCACTCGAATAACCTTCTTCCCAAACAAACTCACTAAACCCAGAACAAACTTCTTCCCCAACTTCCTCTCTCTCTTCTGATACATCGTGCACGTGCACGTGCACCGTGAACTGGACAACTCCGACGCCTCGCCGACCTTGCTCACCAGTCGCCAACGATCACTACTAGTCCCCCGATCATCCAACTCCTTCGATCTCATCACGAATCGAAAACGAGTATTTCGATCAATGACTGGAGCAACCCGACCTGATAACAACACCATCAGCCATCACCTCCGACCATCTGCAACCCCGCCCTTTCGCCGAAAAGTTTGACAGAGTTCCCTCTTCCTGTTTCCCCTGGTCCGGCCTCGTCCGATCATCCCACGACCACAAATTTCTACCTCAAGTTTCGACGAGTCAAACCAGGTTTAAACCATAATCTCTCTTCGCCGCGCCACCACAGTGAACTAGAAATTCATTGAGCATTTTTCCCTCAACCCTTGATCCACGAGCTGCCTCCAGCATGAACCCCAACTTCCCCAGAACCTCCAATCACCAGAGATCAGTCTAAAATCAATTTCCGATCAACTAGGAAATTCTCAACATTCCTAACTCTAAAAATAATGAAATCCAAACCAAAAATCATGGTTTCGAAGCTCGAATCTAGTCATGCAATCAAAACTTGAAATTTAAATACTTGATTTTCTGTCTAGGAATAAATTTTACTGTGATTTCTTGATTTATGTAAACTTACTAGTTATTTAATCTTAGAAATATTTTTTTAAATCAAGTTTAGTTATTACAAACAGGTTCCCTTTAAGGATCATAACATAAAACTGTTCATATATTGAGATATGAATATTTTATTTTAAGGAATTCTTGCCTGTTATTTAAGAACAGAGTTGAACATACATACATATAGACATGCACATGTATTGACAGAGTTGTTCAACTTCCTTCCAGTAAAATCATTCATGCAAATCATATTTACAACTTTACTACCTAGATTTATCACATGCATCAAAGTATAACACATATTTGCTTTTTAAAAGGGATGTTTACTCACCTTAAATTATGCAAACAGAGATCCTGAATCTGCTTTTGAGAGCTAAAGGTGATGATGCGCTGATTGCTTTTAAACTGGAAGATACTAGATGATTTGAGACAGTTTGATTTCTTTCCTTGCTCTGGTTACTTCAGTCTGGGTTTGAACTATCATGCTTAGCTTCCAAGATTGAGATTACCAGTTTAATATTACTTTGAAATTTGGTTTTTGTATTGGATTTGTTCAAGTTTTTATATCTGTTTGCTGGTTTGTATATTTACAGATTTTTGAGTTTCCTGGTTTCGAAATTGGAAATAAGTAAAAAGAAATGAAGATAGAAGATGAATGTTAATATAGAGTTAATTTGTGGTTTATTTAATTTTAAAGAAAATAAAAAGACACTTCTATCATTCCCTAACATTTGTCACCAACATATATTAATCCACTTACATTTGTTAGATTATATATATTTAGCTTACATGTGTACTTATGCATGTGTTAATTAATTTTAAATGGTTTATAAAACTTTTATATTAAATTTTCTATTTTAATGATTACATTATCTTAATTTATAAAAATCTTTTAAAGAAAATAATAAAAAAAATTATATACTTAATAAAATCATATACAATAAATTTTATATCCAATTTATCTTAAGATATTTATCTTTTGAATTTCAAACCTCAAATTCAATTTCAATTTAAAATCAACTCATATTTGTATATATTTTTAAATAAACACATATTTAATTTGTTTGAAAATAATAAATTTGCCCATTTTAAATAATATATAAAAGAATTTTTCACATATTTATTTGCTTGAAATTCCAGGATATCACATTTAGTCATCTTCTTGTCACAGTAGTGGTTCGTCTTGCTTTGTATTCGTATATGTATAGTTGTATGGTATATATATGATTTCCATTGTATAGTTGTCATCGTCGAAATTGTAAACTAAGGTTTCTAACATTCTCCCCCTTTTTGTTGATGACAACTATATAATGTACTTAGATAATAATTACAGAAAGGTTCTCCCCCTAAATATAATCCCCCTATAGATGTGCATATATATTTTTTACCATCGTCTAGTCACAGTAGTGGTTTGTCTCGCTTTTTATTTTTATCTGTATAGTTGTATGGTATACATATGATTTCCATTGTATAGTTGTCATCATCGAAACTTTAAACTAAGGGTTCTAAAATTCTCCCCCTTTTTGATGATGACAACTATATAATGTACTTAGATAATAATTATAGAAAGGTTCTCCCCCTAAATATGATCTCCCCCTATAGATGTGCATATATATTTTTCTCCCCCTTTGTCATTATCAAAAATATCGAAGAATTATAAAAATATTGCAGAACCAAGTATGATGTACATACATAATTATATTACTAACCAAAAAGTTTATGATTACATCATTCGGCACATCAAAAAAGAGGAATATTGAAAGTGTCTTACCAGAACTTTGATAAGGAAGTTAATTACAAAAAATTTTACCTTATGAAGTTAAGGTAGTTCATCACGAGAAAAGTCTAATTTCCCTTTCCCTTTATCGCCGGTTTTTGGCAATGTGTGAGGAGATTGAGAAGGTGTAGACCAGTCAGAAGAAGGTTGATGGACTTATTGAAGTGCATGATTAAGTTTGGAAACCACTGAAACGAGAGATTCTTCAACTTTGGAAAGCCTTGTGGACAACGTGAGATCAAGCTTCGCTATTTGTTTACCAAGGATAATTTGATTTCTTGATAGGAGCACTTGGTTTTGTAAGGTTAAGTGAGCAATAGTCTCATTAGCATGAGGCTGAGTTCGTGCTTCCAATATCTCCATATCGGAGTGATATTCAAACGAGGAAGGAGGAGGTGGAGATGGTTGCCTTGTTAGTTCAACATCACCTTCCCGTTGTTGTTGTTGAGGAGGAGGAGGTTGATCTTATGCATTTTTCCATTCTAGAAAAGTTATATAAGATGGTGGTTCCTTCGGCAAATTCATAAGATTGAAAAATTTTGTTCCACTATATTTGATAGGTAACTCCTCAAAAGCAGAAATATATGATGGGACGTTTAGTGCTATGAGAATTCGCATAATATAAGCCGGGTAAATGATTGTATGGCTGGATCTATTCCAAAAACCTTTTAGTTCATCGAAAATGAACTGAGCCCAATTGATCTTAGTTCGACTAAATAGTGCATATAGTGCTTTGTGTTCAAGATCGGTAATTTGTTCATGGCTACCTAATCGAGGGATAATGGTATTTATAAGCATTCGGGTAAGGAGCCTATCACGTGGCCTAAGGAATTTGGATGAAAATTGAGGCATTCGATTTTCCCATAATTGATGAGTGATAGTATCACGAGGTTTGAATCGCATGTCCTCCATTTCAGATAAATTTTGACCCGTATAAGAGCACTCTAAGAATCGTCCAATTATACCGGGGGTTAACTTGATTGTTTTCCCATAGACACTCGCCCATAACCAATCTTCATCATTCTCAGTAGTCCATACCGATGGACTATCCAGATTAGAGTAAAAAAGATATATAGCTAGTTGATCGATAGAAACGTCGTTGGCATTAAAAGAGATAAGGGTTTTCAATTCACCTTACTCACATATGTCGTCCGTATCATATGAAGGAAATTTGATTAGGCTATAGAAAGGTCCTAGATGCATCTTCTTAATCTTCAAGTCGTTTAACCGTTGTATATTTGTTGAATTCTTCAATAACCAATTGTTGATTTGAGTATCTGTCACCATCAATGGTTGAGAGGAAGATCCTTCTCCATGCTTCCTTTTCTTAATTACCATCGTTTTAGTTCGTGGTGGCATTGATTTGAAGAGAAATTCGATTTTAGAGATTTTGAGAGAAATAATTTTTAATTTGGAAATGAATTGAAGTAGTGAAATAGTGGTTGATCGATCATGTATAGGGTTTGAAAAAACTGTCGTATCCCGTTCCAGACGTCTGAAAAAGTTGATCAGACGTCTGGAGATGTCGAAATTAGAAACATAAAGTAAAGTCAGACGTCTGGAATCAAAACTCAGACGTTTGGAAAGTTTTAATGTGAGACAGAGAGTGATGTCGGACGTCTGTACTTGAGTTCAGATGTCTGGGAATATATAATTTGTTCTAGATTCTTAGTTCAGACGTCTGGAATCTATTTCAGATGTTTGAAAACACCAAATTAGCTTTTTCTTGAGAGTATTATGAAGAAAAGAAAAAAAACTTTATTTATTGAATAGAATACAATATAATACAAAGAAATATATATGTATATAATCGTCTCCAAACGTCATAGTTTATTTTTCTTGGTTCCATTCCCGACAATCCGATGAATTTGGTTTTGCCTGGGTATTTTCTTTCGATGCTCGTATTGGTGACCAAGAAGGAGGTATTGAACTGAATTGTCCTTCAGATGTTCCTTCTCCCCATAATCTTCGTGGAGTTATGTGACAAGAACGTGAAGGAGTTTCTGTGAGACGAGTAGAGCGTGCATGAACACAATCCTTAGTAGGAGAATGTCCACAGATGGCAAGAATGCATTTTTCCAGAAAGTTTAAATGTGCTCTGTAACGACCCATAATTTAATCACTTTGAACTTGAATAGTTAATATGTTTTTAAAAGATTAAATAATGGATTTTATATCCAAAATACAAATTTGGATAAAATGTCTCGAATGG
Organism: Allium fistulosum; assembly: GCA_030737815.1. Lineage (NCBI taxonomy): Eukaryota > Viridiplantae > Streptophyta > Magnoliopsida > Asparagales > Amaryllidaceae > Allium > Allium fistulosum. Next base: position 1,536,882,989 of record CM060902.1, read on the forward strand.
ATTTTTTTAATCCGATGTAAAATGTTAGTTTAAAGATGGTTCGAGTTATAAGGCGGTTAGGGGTACCAATTTATTTAAGAATAAGTTTGCCTAATAAAATAAAATAGTATAATTACTTGTCTAATAAAACAAGAAAGAATTATTAACCTTGCCTAGTAAAACAAAATAGTATAATTACTTGCCTAATAAAACAAGAGAGAATTATTAACCTTGCCTAATAAAACAGAATAGCATAATTACTTGCCTAATAAAACAGAACAGATAATTACTTGCCTAATGAAACAAAATAGCATAATGATTGTTATATTCCATGCGGATGGTTTCCATTGGACCAAAATCTAGTCGAACCAGGTTCTGCCATGCGGATGGTTGCCATTGGACCAAAATCTGGTCGAATTATGTTATGCCATAGTTGATAAGGAGGATTCCTATTGGACCAAAATATGGTCGAATCAAATTAAGCCATCAAGATGTTTTCTATTGGACCAAAATGTGGTCGAATCAAATTAAGCCATCAAGATGTTTTCTATTGGACCAAAATGTGGTCGAATCAAATTAGGCCATAAGGCTGGTTTCCATTGGACCAAAATCTGGTCGAATCTGGTTAGGCTATAGGAAATGACTAAAGTACCCTTCTCTTCACCTATAAATATCCAAGTCCATATCTCATTTTAATTCGTTCACAAACTAAAGAAAATAACTAAAATTCATTATAAAAGGTGAAGTATTCCAAGTCTCCATCAAAGCAAATAGGATGTGAATATATTCCTTGTTTTCATAGTTTAGTGGGTATAACTTATTCTGTGAGTATTATTTAATTATTTTACAGTGAGTGTATTCTTAATCTCTTTCCTTTTACTCATTCACATTTTAATAAATGTTGTGTTAACTATTGATTGTAAATTGTTAATAATAACGAGTCTGTTATTATTCTTGTTTGGTTGTTTGATTTGTGCTCAGCCAGTTTATGAGCAATAACTTTGATGTTTAGTTAAAGGGAACTTACACACCCTTTTAACTTAGGATTGACATTTAGTGACCTTTTGGTTAAAAGGAAATAACACCCCTTTTAGCTATCTCATTTAATTAAGAGGGAGCTTCACCCCTCTTGGTCGTATTCTCCTTTAAAGATGATGGGTTTAAGTTATGATTTGAATGCAAGTTTTAAATCTTGGTTTAAAGTATTTTAAAGGAGCTTTGAAATTTATATAATGATTTAAATAGGTTATTTATGGAAAGTAAGTAGTCCTATACTTGGCACTAAAAGTCAATGAGTAGATTGATCCTCTATCTGTGAGATCTGGAACCGAAGTGTCTAGGCAAGGCTAGGAGCAACCAGTGCCCTGACTTACCTGGCTTTGTTTCTGGGCGAGGGGTAGAGTAAGTCGAGAATATCGGAAACGTGACAAGTTTAGGAGATTTGATTTCCATAAATGATCTTTATAATTATAATGGAAAACATTCGCATTTCTTGTAGACAGTTGTTTTTGACCCATCTAAGTATGATTTTGAAATATGAAATCCTCCCAAATGTTTTGTGAATATACTTATACCGATGAGATAAGTATATGGATATTTTCCAAGCAGTGAAAAAGTATAAGGTTTAATTTCCATATACGATCGTTCTGTTATCCCCGATAGTTGATATCTTGACTATCAATTTCGATACCCTTTTTCTTTTTGTTTTTGTTTCGTCAATCTAAGACGATTTGTTGCTCATTTAGAGCATTGATATCCTTTATCGGAAATGACTAAATAAAGAGCGAGTGGGGGCCAAGCTATGTGGGGTTGCTCCCATTAGGGTATTTTCACATCTACTCTAGATTGGTTTCGGTTGTATGCGCACGGAGATGTGAAATACTCGGATACTCGGTAAGGTTGGCGAGGTCCGGCTTAGAGGTTTCCGAGAGCCATCGTAGTTCTCAAGTATATTTTCTAGAGGTATACTTTCGATAAGGGGGGGCGCACCCTCCTAGTCATTGTTGGAAAATTTCCTTTTCCTTATTTTTGATTCAAATCTTTGGATTGATTCTTTCTTAATTGCATCGGGAAGCGTCTTGCGCTCTTCGCGGTGTTTAATTATTTGTGTCCATTCTTTTATGCTTGGATGTTGTCCTTGTGAGGGGAAACTCTTTCTGCATTTTTGCGACGTGGTCTCATTGTTTGACCCGAATTGTTTGTTTTCCCTAAACCCTCGGGTACTCATTTATATTTGAGTAGTCCGAAAAGACAGGTTTCTTTGGGCTCTTTTGAAGATGGTGGACGAGCATGAGGCTCCTTATCTATCTAGTTATTTATTTCCGCTGTTATGAGATGTTAGCTCTATGTATGTATATTTAAAGGCAGGGTGTTATAACTACCTAGACTGATAGTAGTACTTTTGTTGTAACTCGGATAACTCCATGTTGGGAGTAACCTTATGTACTGTCTTATTTTATGTTATATATTTAACCGTTCCGTTGTGAAGATTATTGTTCTGTTCTTATATTTTACCCCATGACAACTCGTCTTTCAGATACTTGGGCAACGACACATGAATACCATGGATGTATTAAGTGTCGTTCTCGGGGGTCTGAAAGGTGGGTCGTCACAGTTGGTATCAGAGCATTGGTTGAGCGAACACCTTAGCCTGGTTGGGGTACAACTCATCAGAGATAGGGTAAGTGATACCCTAGAATGAGTTAATCTTGAGAGAGCATATTTGTAATTTTTATAATAATAATATTTATCCTCTAAAGTTTAGTTTTAGATCCTTTGGTGTTATTTCTTTAAACCATTTTAATCCTATTTTTGTATTCTAAAGATACCTGTTATTTGTTCAAATAATAGAAAATGAATACAAGAAGAGGAGGAAGGAGAGGATCTGGAACTAGCACGGCTACCAATGGCAGGGTACCTAGAAGTCTACTATGTCAGCTGTAGATCCGGTAGAGGAAATGTTAGTGCAAGTTCAGACCCTTATGAACTTTGCAGCTTTGTGTAAGGATTTTACCACTTTGGGTGGGAAACCATTCTATGGGACTGAAGATATTCTTGGAGTGCAGTTGTGGCTTCGAACTTGTGAAAGAATATTTGGAGATCTACGGTTGAAGGATGTGGAGAAATGGCTATTGGCAACGCGACAACTTCAAAAGTCGACGATGGATTGGTGGGATTCAGAAACAGCTAGTACTCTGGAGGGGGAGTTTTCTTGGGCCCAGTTCAAGGATATTTTTGAAGCATAATTTATTTTAGAAGCCGGAAAAACTCAGTTGTTTAGAAGTTTCATTGACTTAAAGCAGGGTGATATGACTATGTTGCAGTATGAGAAAAAGTTCAATTCTTTGTCCCGTTTTGGACTTGGATTGATAGACACACCGCTTAAGAAAAATGAAATGTTTGTGAATGGAATTCGACCAGAGATCCATCGTGAAATGACCAATCATCTTATGGGTACATTCACCAACATTATTATCATGGCTTTGAGGTTTGAGGTGCTTGATATTAAGGAAGGAGTCCAGAAGGGTGTAGTACTAGCAGTAAGTGCCAAGCCTTTATCAATTATACCAGTTGAAGGAAAGCCAAACTTCAAGCGTAAGTTTAAGGGAAAGAAGCAGGGTGCAGGGAAGAAACTCAAAGATGGCGCTCCAGCACAGAAGAAGAAGACCAACTTGGACAACATTCTTTGTTTCAAGTGCAATAAGATGGGCCACTTTGCAAATCATTGCCCAATTGCCACATGTTTTAATTGCGGCCAGCCAGGACATATGAAGAATGAGTGCCCTTTTCTTAAAAAGGGATCTCAAGGACATACTTTTACCATTGAAGAGATACCATCCACTTCTTCAGATCAAATAGGGAAGCAAGTGTTGCAAGGTACATTATCCATCTATGATATTCCTGTAAGGGTGCTATTTGATACAGGAGCTTCCCATAGTTTTATTTCTTATGATCTAATGGACAAACTAAACCTTAAATATGTTATCATAAGTAATCCTCTTTGTGTGTCAAACCCAATTGGAGGTCCGACAAATCTTGACACTGTGTGTCTAAATGTACCTATTTCTTATCGAAATCATCTCTTTCCTTTTGACTTGTTTATCCTTGGGTTTATGGGTTTTGGAGTGTTGCTGGGAATGGATTGGTTATCTAAGTTTAAAGCTATCTTGGATTATGGTAAAAGGCTCGTTAGAGTTAGTGATGCAGGAGATGTTGGTGTTGATATTAGTTGTGAAGAGCCTAAGAAGTTAATGAGAAGTTTTCTTTATTCACTCGAAGTGGCTAAAGCGGAGCTAGGAGATGTGCCGGTTGTTTGAGATTTCACAGATATTTTTGGCGAGGTGCAAGGTTTACCTCCTCACCGTAAAGTCAAGTTTGGTATTGATTTGGTTCTGGGAACTAGACCTTTTGTACAACCCTTACGAAGGATGGCTCCAAAAGAGAACTGGGAGTTAGAAAGGCAGACTTATGATTTGTTGTAGAAGGGCTTGATCCGACGTAGTACCTCGAGTTGGGGATCGCCAGTCGTCTTTGTTACAAAGGCGGACGGTTCTCTAAGGTTATATGTAGACTATCGGGAGTTGAACAAAAGGACTATCAAGAATAAATATCCATTGCCAAGGACCGACGATATGTTTGACCAACTCCACGGTGCTCGGATATTTTCTCAATTAGATCTTGCCACCGATTTCCACCAATTAAGATTCGCAGAGGAGAGTGTTCCCTTAACAGCTTTTCGAACTCCTGAAAATTTCTACGAGTGGTTAGTTATGCCATTTGGATTAACTAACGCACCCGCTTATTTTGTGGACTTAATGAATCGAGTATTTCGAGACATTCTTAATAAATTTGTTCTCGTCTTTATTGATGACATTCTTCTATATTCCAAGACAGAGGAGGAACACAAATATCATCTCTGTGTCGTACTCGATACCTTAAGAAGCCATGTGTTGAAGGCTAAGTTTTCCAAGTGCCATTTTTGGAAATCCGAAGTTAGGTTTCTAGGGCATGTTATTTCGGGAGAAGGTATATTAGTGGACCCAGCTAAAGTTGTGGCAGTTCAAGACTGGAAGAAGCCCGAAAGTGCGACGGAAGTTAGAAGTTTCTTGGGATTGGTTGGTTTTTACCGTAGGTTTATCAAGGACTTCTCGAAGGTTGCTTCTCATCTGACGAAGTTAACACAGAAAGATGTTAAGTTCGTTTGGACTTCTAAGTGTGATCAAGCATTCAACGAATTGAAAGAGAAGTTGACTAGTGCTCCCGTATTAACCATTCCAAATGGGAGCGAAGGTTTAACCGTGTATATAGATGCTTGTGGAACCAGATTGGGAGCAGCCCTGATGCAGCACGGGAAAGTTATTGCCTCTGCGAGTCGACAACTAAAGTCGCATGAGAAAAATTATGCTACACACGATTTAGAGCTTTTAGCTATTGTCTTCGCACTAAAGATGTGGAGGCATTATCTTTTGGGTGAAAGGTTCGAGTTATACACGGACCACAAATCCTTAAAATACCTTTTTACCCAGAAAGATTTGAATTTAAGGCAGCAGAGATGGCTAGTGTTTCTCGCCTCTTATGACCTAGAGGTTCTTTATACCCCTGGAAAAGCAAATGTTGTTGCTGATGCATTGAGTAAGAATGTAGGAATGGTTGCAAATTTAGAAGCTAAGCCAGTATTATTAGAGAGAATTGCGTCTAGTCAAGAGGCAGATCCTATTTTAGCTCGACTTAAGAAGGATGTTGAAGAAGGTGTTGTTTCTAGCTTTGAGATTGATCTCCGAGGCATATTGAAAATGAATGGGCGTATTTGTGTTCCAGACTTTGATGGACTTAGGCAAGAAGTGTTAGCCGAATGCCACCATTCAAAATTATATTTTCATCCAGGAGTGGCCAAGATGTTCAAAGATAAGAAGAGGGTATTCTGGTGGAAGGGGATGAAGCGAGATATTTCAATCCTTGTGAGTCGTTGTGCAAACTACCAGTAGATTAAGAATGACCAGCGGAAGACAGCTAGATTGCTTCAGCCACTTGAGATCCCAAAGTGGAAGTGGGAGCAGATCTCTATGGACTTTATTGATGGGCTTCCTAGGTCAAGAGGAGGCAATGATGGCATTTGGGTTATAATCGATCGACTAACCAAGAGTGCCCATTTCATTCCTGTTAAGCTGACTAGGACTGCTACGAGTCTGGTGAGTTTGTATGTGAAGGAGATTGTGAGACCCCATGGGATTCCTTGTAGTATTTTAAGTAACTGAGACCCGATATTCACTAGTAGGTTTTGGGAGGGACTGCAGACTGCTTCAGGGACTGAGCTAAGTCTAAGTACAGCATACCATCCCCAAACAGACGGGTAGACGGAGAGAGTGAACTGGATCTTGGAAGATTTATTGCGAGCATGCATTCTAGACTTCGGGGGTTCTTGGGAAGATCATTTACCCTTAGTCGAATTCACTTATAACAACAGCTATCAAGCAAGCATTGGTATGGCCCCTTTTGAAGCTCTTTATGGTTGTCCATGTCGTTCTCCTTCGTGTTGGGTTGAACCAGGAGATAGACTTGTTCTTGAACTCGACATAATCTTAGAAGCCAATGAGAAGGTAGCTAATATTAGAAGAAAGATGAAGGAAGTGCAAGATCAGCAAAAGTGTTATGCAGATCAAAGGCGTTGGGATATAGAGTTCTTAGTCAGGGACTTGGTATTTGTAAAAGTCTCTCCTCTGTGAAGTGTCGTGAGGTTTGGGAAGACAGGGAAATTAGCCCCTCGATATATTGGTCTATTTCCCATACTGGACCGGATTGGTAAACTTGCATATAAAGTGGAGTTACCAGATCGACTATCAGATGTGCACAACGTATTTCACGTATCTCATTTACGTAAGTATGTATACGACCCTTCGATGATAGTAGAACCGGGACAACAAGTTGATTTGGAGGTTCATCCTAACCTAACTATTCTTAGGCGGCCTATTCGTATTGTTGATCGAGATATAAAGCGATTAAGGAAGAAGGTTGTGAATCTTGTTAAGGTCCAGTGGAGTGGAGATGTTAGAGATTGTACTTGGGAAACTGAGGACTATATTAGGAATTCTTATCCCGAGTTGATGCAGTTGTTGTTTGTATTTTTGTTGTTTCTTTTTAGTGTACTCACTAGTTGTGTTAAGGTCACTTTCCTTGTATCTTTGTGTGGTATATATGATATCATTTGGGTTTCTTTTGATATCTAGAGTTTATCTGATTAATTTCGAGGACGAAATTTCCTTTAAGGAGGGGAGGATGTAACGACCCATAATTTAATCACTTTGAACTTGAATAGTTAATATGTTTTTAAAAGATTAAATAATGGATTTTATATCCAAAATACAAATTTGGATAAAACGTCTCGAATGGATTTTTTTAAACTGATGTAAAATGTTAGTTTAAAGATGGTTCGAGTTATAAGGCGGTTAGGGGTACCAATTTATTTAAGAATAAGTTTGCCTAATAAAACAGAATTGTATAATTACTTGTCTAATAAAATAAGAAAGAATTATTAACCTTGCCTAATAAAATAGAATAGTATAATTACTTTCCTAATAAAACAAGAGAGAATTATTAACCTTGCCTAATAAAATAGAATAGTATAATTATTTGCCTAATAAAATAGAACAGTATAATTACTTGCCTAATGAAACAAAATAGCATAATGATTGTTATATTCCATGCGGATGGTTGCTATTGGACCAAAATCTGGTCGAATCAGGTTCTGCCATGCGGATGGTTGCCATTGGATCAAAATCTGGTCGAATTGTGTTATTCCATAGTTGATAAGGAGGATTCCTATTGGACCAAAATATGGTTGAATCAAATTAAGCCATCAAGATTTTTTCTATTGGACCAAAATGTGGTCAAATCAAATTAAGCCATCAAGATGTTTTCTATTGGACCAAAATGTGGTCGAATCAAATTAGGCCATAAGGCTGGTTTCTATTGGACCAAAATCTGGTCGAATCTGGTTAGGCTATAGGAAATGACTAAAGTACCCTTCTCTTCACCTATAAATAGCCAAGTCCATATCTCATTTTAATTCATTCACAAACTAAAAAAAAGAACTAAAATTCATTATAAAAGGTGAAGTATTCCAAGTCTCCATCAAAGCAAATAGGATGTGAGTATATTCCTTGTTATCATAGTTTAGTGGGTATAACTTATTCTGTGAGTATTATTTAATTATTTTACAGTGAGTGTATTCTTAATCTCGTTCCTTTTACTCATTCACATTTTAATAAATGTTGTGGTAACTATTGATTGTAAATTGTTAATAATAACGAGTCTGTTATTATTCTTGTTTGGTTGTTTGATTTGTGCTCAGCCAGTTTATGAGCAATAACTTTGATGTTTAGTTAAAGGGAACTTACACACCCTTTTAACTTAGGATTAACATTTAGTGACCTTTTGGTTAAAAGGAAATAACACCCCTTTTAGCTATCTCATTTAATTAAGAGGGAGCTTCACCCCTCTTGGTCGTATTCTCCTTTAAAGACGATGGGTTTAAGTTATGATTTGAATGAAAGTTTTAAATTTTGGTTTAAAGTATTTTAAAGGAGCTTTGAAATTTATATAATGATTTAAATAGGTTATTTATGGAAAATAAGTAGTCCTATACTTGGCACTAAAAGTCGATGAGTAGATTGATCCTCTATCTGTGAGATCTGGAATCGAAGTGTCTAGGCAAGGCTAGGAGCAACCAGTGCCCTGACTTACCTAGCTTTGTTTCCGGGCGAGAGGTAGAGTAAGTCAAGAATATCGGAAATGTGACAAGTGTGGGAGATTTGATTTCCATAAATGATCTTTATAATTATAATGGAAAACATTCGCATTTCTTATAGACAGTTGTTTTTGACCCATCTAAGTATGCTTTTGAAATATGAAATCCTCCCAAATGTTTTGTGAATATACTTATACCGATGAGATAAGTATATGGATTGTTAGCACCAAAATTGGTCACTAACCTCGTAGAAGAAGATTGTGAAGAGATATAAGTGATGAAATCAAATTAAACAGAGAAGACAGTGCTAATCTAAATACAGAAAGTAAGAACACCAAATTTATAGTGGTTTAGCGTAATTGCCTACGTCCACTTTGAGGTTAAACTTTATTGATCTTCTTTATAGTTGATTACAAATACAATTCGTGAATCAAATGCTTGAATGAAGTTGTTTAAGTAGAGAAGATGAGTCTCGAAAATGGCAGAGTCTCCCCAGTATTCTTTCTCCAAAAAAAAGGATCCCTTTCACTGTGACCCTGCCCCTCTATTTATAGGCAAATATGGGTTGGACTTCCCAAGTGGGCTGGATAGCCGAACGCTCTAGCCCCAGTACAGTGGTCGCTGTATGCCGAACCAGGTGTGCCGAACGCTTTGATGCCGAACAGTCCCTTATATGCCGAACGATGTGGTTGGTGTCTGGGAAGTGCAGGACGTTTGTCAGTCGAAGCCGAACGCTCTTCTAGATGCCGAGTACTCTTGTATGCCGCGTGCTCTTGTATGCCGAGCAGTCTTGTATGCCGAGCAGTCTTGATGCCGAACACTCTTGCATGCCGAGCACTCTTGTATGCCGAGCACTCTTGTTGCCGAGCACTAGTTGACGCCGAGTGCTGCTTGATGCCGAGCACCCCTGTACGCCGAGTACCTTGGGATGCCGAGCGCTCTTGTTGCCGAGTTCTCCTATCACCGAGTTCTAATGATGCCGAACGCTAGCGCTGAACATTGGTTGTCGCCGAGTGCCGGTTGATGCCGAATACTACGCAAAGTACTCCTAGATGCCGAGCAGTCCTTCATGCCGAGCTGTGGCCAATGCCGAGCACTCAGTTGCTTGGTCAAATCTCCAGGAAACACTTGCCCCCCAAAGTGTATCATGTGACCGAACGTGATGCGCTTTGAATCTGGTTCAACTTCCTTTGATGATGCCTTCTCGAGAATGTTAGCGAAGGAGGTGCAAGACGAGCAAGGTTTGGACGCCGAACGATACGTTCGAAGCCGAACGTACCTCGTGCGCCGAATGTCACTCTACTATGATGCCGAACGCTCCGGTGTTGACCGGTTCTACCGGGTATAGCCTCTTCAACTTCTACCTCCCTCTATATAACCAGGTCCTTCCCGTTCCTTCTCCTATATGCTTTCATTCCTGTCACTCTTCCAAGATTTACAACTTTCTTTAGCCGAATAGATTTACAACTTGAACCTTCCTTCCTAAGCTCCTAACTACAATCTAGGTACTGCTCCTCTATTAATTTGAATAGGTTCCAAATGAGATGGTCAGGTCTGCCATGTAGAAAGCTTTCGAGTGGGTTGCCCTCATTGCCGAACGATAATGCGAGGCGAGGAGGAAGGATTTGAGGTGTTTGCGCACATGGTTTTAGCTCCATCGCGCCGAACCGAAGTCAAAAAAGGAGGAAAAGAAAAATGTTGGAGGTGGTAAGGGTGTTGGATGGCATAGTTATGGTTCGGCGTATGTTGTCATGCGCCGAACGATAGAGACCACTCGCTAGAACGCCGAACAACAACTTAGCCGAACGAACTAAAGCCGAACACTTACTAAAATGCCGAACAATAACTTAGCCGAACAAAAACTCAAGCCGAACATTCTTAGATGCCGAACAGTATCGAGGCCGAACAATACGATTGCCAAACAGAACTTAGACCGAACAATCTCAATGCCGAACAACATTCAAATGCCAAACAAACATATACATGCCGAACAATTTCAATGCCGAACAGAACCTTTGACTGGACAATGTCTTTAACCGAACGAGGCCTTTAGCCGAACAAGGACTTTAGACGAACACTTGACAATGACTTAACCGAACCAAGATACATGCCGAACTCTTCTCAGGACGAACAATGCAATTGTCGAACAACATTTAAATGCCGAACGATATAAATGTCAAATTAGACTTAAGCCGGATACTTCATAAATTACATGTTTTCTAAATCTGGAACTGTAACCACCACCAGGCGGGCTCTTCGAGACGGTCAGCGATGACGGTCTTCGAAGGCAACGATTCGAAACTCATTTTTATATCCTTGAAATCTTATTGCTTGCACACAATTGCTTGCACTAGTTCACACACCACGTGGGGGGAAAAATCGTGTTGCTAATTCTAACGTTCAACGTTTTTTTAAGTATAGTTCTCTCAAGCACTTAGCCAGGTTCGTTATTTATTTGGGATGTCGAGAAAATCTAGCTCCGCCACTATATCCGACAGGCCTGGGCCGTCATCAAGGCAAGGAGCCGCTGATACTTCTAACCCATCGACTTCTCCTGCTCATAACTTGGCGCCTGATGCTCTAGAGGCAACCATCCTACTAGACAATCCGATCGATTCTCAAGCCTCGAAGATCAACGAAGCTGCTCTGCGACGGATATGCTCCATTCACGGGATTCCTTTTGCCAACGTGTTAGTTCCTTCAAGACACGATCGCCCTCATCTGCCCCCAGTCGGGTACACTACCTGCAACAAGTTCATGTGTTGGATGGGCAGCGTGCCTCCATTCAACTTATTTCTCCGGGATGTACTGCAGTACATAGACATTGCTCCGTCGCAGCTACACCCGAACGACCATGCATTTCTATATGGGACTTACCTACTTTTCATGGCTGTCTTCTCCAGACCTCCAACCGCCGGTGATATCAGATATATTTACATGTTCAAGAGACGGAAAGACAGTCCTTCCTTTATGTTCCTCGAGCCATACCACAAATGCCAGATCTTGACAGGGGCATGTAGCAAATTCGCCCTGTACAAACAGGAATGGTTCTATGTGCGCTGCCCTTCTGGTTTCGCTAGGAGATGGGTTGAAGGCAGTAAGTCTCTCTGCTGAGTCACTATTCGTATTCAATCGGAGTCACGCTTTTCCTAACTCTTTATTTCATCTTTTCAGGTATCAACCCGCGTCCGGAAGGCCGAGGATATTCTGAGGCTGTCGATGCCATTAGAGCTCTTCCTGCCGAGGATCGAGACATCCGAGTTATCATTTCAAATGAATCACTGTCGGGGTTTGGCTTGCTGGCTCCTGGTCGTCGGATCAGCCTTCCAGAAGGTGTTACCATTCCCAAACCTTCGTCCGGTAAAGGGAAAAAACTTGCCGGATCGTCGTCACGCCGCGCTCCCGACACGCACGAAGAAGGCGAGCGCAAAGAGGATGATGCTCCTGAAACTCAGGGTGAGAATGCGGGTCCCGCTCAGAATCCGGCAGTCGAAGTTCACGACATTGAGACGTCGTCCTCCCCTTCGAAGGGAAAGAAGAAGTTAAAATATAAAGTTCAGAAGGAGAAAGTTGGTGGCACTTCAAAAGTCACGCTTATCCCGCCTGAGAAAGAGGCTTCCTCACAGCATCTGGAAAGTTCTCTGAGGGGTCTGTCAAACCTGTCCATCCCCGATGATTTACTTAATTACGGGTTCGATGATCCTGAAGCTCTCAAATTTTCTTCGCCCGCTAGAGGCAATGCAGGAGTTCGACTCCCGGTCCAGGGAGACAACACCCCGATTAGTAAAGATAAACGAACTTGTCCGTCGGGGGGAAAACTAGGACACACACGCACATATGCATTCCATCATACACTTCAAGTTTTTTCTCATCTCACGGATTTTTCTTAACTCGTTGTTATCTCCATTCTTTGCAGGTGATATGGAGCGTTCTCACGGACTCGATCGCCTTCAGGGCTCTTCTATATTTCATCACTCTGGACGGGATTCTGGGTCAGGCAGACGCAGGGACAGAGGCGATTATGAAGATAGGGACAATCGTCCCCGTGAGTCGTCTCACCGCAAGAAAGCACATTCTCAATCTTCCCAGTCCCGTGATCTTCCTCCTCCAACTGAGCCGGATAGAGAGAAATCCTTACAAAAGGGTTATCAGTCTGATGCTCCTCGAGAACAACATTCCAGTTCATCGAGTACAAGGCAAGTTCGAGAGCAATGTAAAAGAACGGAGTTTTCAAAGCCTCCTCCTCCTACTCCTGCGGTGGACCCAACTGTTGCGGAAAATATGGTCGATCTTAAGGCCAAGTTTCCAAAAATTTGCTTCGATGGTCTGAAGTTCCTCCCGGCCATTCATCATATTCCCGGGCATGTGAAGCAGAGTGCCATTGCCTGCAATAACGACGTCTATGTTCAACATGACGCGTTTGTGCACTTGGTGGAAAAGGTCTCGGAAGTATCTGTTGAGCGTCAACACGAGATTGACCGTCTGAATCTGGAGGCTGACAGCGATAAGAAAATCATCAAACTCCAAGACGAAGAGCTTGCTTCGTATAAGTCAAAGCTAGAAGCCGCTGAACAAAGCGCAAAAAATACTGCCGAGGCAGTTACTCGTTTAGAGGCGGCTCACAAAAAAGAGCTTGACGAAGCAGTCCAGCGCAGCGGTGCCCTCGCCCTAGAAAAAGACTCTGTCCAAAAGGAAAGGGACGCACTCGCCACCCAAGTCAAAGAGCTGAAAGAATTACTCTCCAAGGAGAAGGAGGATAAGGTAGCTGCTCAAGAAGAATCACAACAATACTGTGACGAGATCGTTGCTACCCGACTCCTGAAAACAAAGCTCGATGATGAACTCGCTGGGGTTGAGAAAATGAAGGATGAGGCCCGTGAGGAGGGCAAAAGAGAGGTTGCGGAGGAGCTTGATTCTCGCCTCGAGGCGGCCGCGGAAGCCGGCAGGGAAGAGGTCAAAAACATGTTTGACCCGTTAATTGCTGAATATGGAGCCCGTGTCCTTATGCACCGCGACTTAACATTCTTGGGCGAAGGCTACCTTGAATCCCTAGCTGAGGCCTGGGAAACATTGATAAGGATTAGGAAGATCGAGTCAGGTTCCGAAGAGGTCGATGAGGAGGCCCTGGTGAAGGAGTTCCTTAGGGGAAATGAGCCATCGGACATATCCGCAGCATTGGCACTTTACAGCAAAGGCTCTCCCCTTCCAAAAGAGAAAGATGGTGAAGCTGGCCCGTCTGGGGTTAATATTACTGCTCTTCATACTGCTGCTCAATCTGCTGCCCAATCGGCCAGTCGGCCGACACTTGATCCATTTGAGCAGCATGTTGGTTATGACCCCGAAGACCCCGGGCTCAGTGCTCATGTGCTATCACCTATCCTGGAGGGTGAAACACCACGCGCCACCGATAGCCAACTGGGACCTGGTAGGAAATTCTTCTTTCTCTAGAAGTTGAAAGATCCCATCATTTTTCAGCAATGGTTATTCGTTCTAACGCCCATTCTTTATATTTTCATGTAGGTTGTTCTGACGCCGAGCCAACTTCGAGGAGCGATGACGCCAAGGAGGAAGCAGAGAAAACAAGTGATGTTGCTCATGCGGGAGTAACTCCCGGTCCAGACGCTCAAGTGATCGGGACGCTAGATGATGACAAGCTTGATACTTTGTCTCCTGCCGAAGGAAGCGATGGAATTGAAATCACTGGCGCCTCTGAGCATACTTCAGAGATGAGCATGAAGGACCGTCTCGCCGACGAGGAGAAGAAAAAAGTCAAAGTCAAAGTTGAGTCTGAAATACTGGAACTCACTGACCCGCGGAACAGACCTTTGAAAATCATTCTCCCGGGCAGGTCCAAACCACTAGATGTTCCGTCTCCTACTCCCGACTCCGTTTCTCTAGCAAGCAAAAAGTCCAAGAAAAAGCGTGAGGGAGAGGAGTCGTCGGAAACAACGAAGGAAGACAAGAAGAAGAAGTCGAAGAAATAATCGATACACTCGTTCAACGAGTTTTTTGCTTAAGTCTTGTAATTGCTTTTATCTTCCACAACTTGTAGTTTGTATAGAGAGGTCTGAATTTTGTAGGAGTGATCATGTATCCCCATTTTGGACTTATTGAATAAAGTTTTTAGCTTCTTTTTCGCTTGAGTGATTCTCTTGTCTTTCCTTAGTTTGCTGACTAATTGTAGCCATAACTCAAGTTCTTATGAGTTGCATTATCTCCCGGTCCATTCTTGTGCTGTTCAAACATTTTTGGACATGGCGTACCTCTTGTCCCACATCTTTCGAGTACTTGGACTTCTTGCTGACTCTGTGCTCCGGGGACTTGGAGGCTTGAAACAGTTTACACTCTAGTCCGCGCTCCGGGGAATTAGAGTACTCCGCTCCGCACTTCGGGGATTTGGAGATTTGAAATTGTTTATACTCTAGTCCGCGCTACGGGGACTTAGAGTACTCCGATCCGCGCTCTGGGGATTCAGAGACTTGGAATTGTTTATACTCTAGTCCGCGCTCTGGGGACTTAGAGTACTCCGATCCACGCTCTGGGGATTCGGAGATTTGGAATCGTTTATACTCTAGTCCGCGCTCTGGGGACTTAGAGTACTCCGATCCGCGCTCTGGGGATTCGGATATTTGGAATCGTTTATACTCTAGTCCGCGCTCTGGGGACTTAGAGTACTCCGATCCGCGCTCTGGGGATTCGGAGATTTCGAATCGTTTATACTTTAGTCCGTGCTCTGGGGACTTAGAGTACTCCGATCCGCGCTCTGGGGATTCGGAGATTTGGAATCGTTTATACTCTAGTCCGCGCTCTGGGGACTTAGAGTACTCCGATCCGCGCTCTGGGGATTCGGAGATTTGGAATCGTTTATACTCTAGTCCACGCTTTGGGGACTTAGAGTACTCCGATCCGCGCTTTGGGGATTCGGAGATTTGGAATCGTTTATACTCTAGTCCGCGCTCCGGGGATTTAGAGTACTCTGCTCCGCGCTCTAGGGATTCGGAGATTTGGAATCGTTTATACTTTAGTCCGCGCTCTGGGGACTTAGAGTACTCCGATCCACGCTCTGGGGATTCGGAGATTTGGAATCGTTCGTACGAGTCTGTATGTCGTGCAGGATAATGTAATTTATCATCCAATTAAGAGATATAGAAACTTCATAGAAAATACGGCTTCAAGCCTTTATTAATGAAAATCAACTAAATTGCTTGATTACAACTTTAAAAAGAAACTAAGTCATTATTGAATGGAAACATGCAGGAAATAACAGTGCCTACAACAAGAAAGGAAAACATGCTAAATGTAATAGTGCCGCAAATGTTCACTGTTCCATGCTCGGGGGAGTGTCGCGCCATCAATGGTCGCTAGCTTGAATGTTCCTTCTCCAAGCTTCCGTTCAATGGCGTATGGACCTTCCCAGCTGGGATTCATGCGTGATGGTACCGGGAAGACTCGTTTCAGAACGAGATCACCCACATCAAAGATTCTTGGGTGGACTCTGCCGTCGTAGTAACGCTTGACTCGATTTCTGTGCGCTGCCGCCCTTAATTCAGCTTCTTCACGCTTTTCGTCGATGCAGTCCAGTGATTCCAGCAAGAGGTTTTGGTTCGTCTTGGGATCATAGTATGTCACTCGGTGCGATGGAACTTCAAGTTCCACGGGTGTAACGGCTTCATAGCCGTATGCCAAGGCGAACGGAGTGTGGCCGGTCGCGGACTTGTGGGTAGTTCTATACGCCCATAATGCTGTCGGGAGTTCATCTACCCACTTGCCTCCAACCTTCTCCAGACGCTTCTTCAGTATGGACTTGATTATTTTGTTAACGACCTCGACTTGTCCGTTAGCTTTTGGGTGTGCAACGGCGGCGAACTTTTTCTCGATGCCGTACTTTAAACAGAACTCTTTGAACTCTCTACTTTCAAATTGCGTTCCGTTATCCGTGATGATGGTGCGTGGAAGGCCAAAGCGGCATATAATGTTTCGTACAACGAAGTTAATGACCTTCTTTGAGGTGATCGTGGCCAAAGGCTCTACCTCAGCCCATTTCGTGAAATAGTCGACTGCAACTATCGCGTATTTTGCACCACCTTTGGATATAGGCAAAGAGCCGATTATGTCGATTCCCCAGATTGCAAACGGCCAGGGACTAACCATTTGTGTGAGTTCCGTTGATGGAGCTCTCGGGATTCTCGCATATCTTTGACACTTGTCACACTTTCTCGCGTAGTCTGCGGCGTCCCGGTTTATGGTTGGCCAGTAATACCCATAGCGGAGGATCTTCTTTGCCAGCGTTTGCCCCCCATTATGGTCGCCACATTCCCCTTCATGAACTTCTCTTAAGACCCGCTTTGTCTCATCATGAGCGATACATCGTAACAACGGGACTGAGAATCCCTTTCGATACATTAACCCATCCTGCATCACGTATCGCGCGGCCTTTCGAAGAACCTGGCGTCTTTCGCTTCTTTCTTCTGGTAAAGCCCCGGTCGTTAGGTATAGTTTGAATGGGGTTATCCACGAGTCCTTCTCGATTTCTGTTTCCAACACACGATCGACTTTCATCTCGTCTATGCTCGGGGCATGCAAGACTTCGACGGGATACAATCCCATTTGTTGCGCATCGTCGGTACTCGCGAACTTAGCCAATAAGTCGGCTTCTTTGTTCTGTTCGTGCGGGATATGTGAGATGTCATAACGCTCAAGATTTGATAGTAGTTCTTGTACCTGAATGAGGTACGGAGCAAGCTTTCGTCCCTTTGCTTGGTAGTCTCCTCGTACTTGGTAAACCACCAACTACGAGTCACAAAAGATTTCGACTGATTCGATCCCGAGTTCCCTGATGAGCTTCAAGCCAGCGATCAGTGCTTCATATTCGGCTTCGTTATTTGTAGCCGAGAAATCGAGCTTCAGGGCATAAAAGATCGACCAGTTTTCCGGAGTTACAAGAACTACGCCCGCGCCGGAGCAACGGTCGTTTGATGCACCGTCAGTGTATAATTTCCATCGAACGGGGGGAATGATGTCGTGATCGTCCGGTTTGATGGGTATGGTAAACTCAGCGATGAAGTCTGCTAACGCTTGCCCTCGGAAGGCTCTCCGTGGTAAGTACGCGATATCGAATTGGCTCAACTCGATGTTCCATCTTAGCAATCTTCCAGAAGTTTCCGGCCGTTGGAGTACCTGCCTCAGGGGTTAATCGGAATAAACACCGATTGAATGTGCTTGAAAGTACGGGCGAAGCTTTCGTGATGCAATCACCAAGCAATAAGCCAATTTATCTATTTTAGGGTAATTCCTCTCGGCCCCTGTTAAACGTTTGCTAACATAATTCACCGGCTTTTGGACTCGATCCTCCTCTCGTACTAAAGCCGCACTTATCGCATGTGGGGATACAGCCAAGTATACGTACAACATCTCATGGTCAACTGGTTTTGATAGCATTGGTGGGCTCTCCAGATGCCTCACCAGATTCCGGAATGCTTCCTCACAGCTAGACGTCCATTCAAAATTTCTCTTTCCTTTCTTTATTATGTCAAAGAACGGGATGCACTTGCCAGTTGCCTTGGATATAAATCGACTCAGCGCAGCTACTTTTCCGTTCAAGCTCTGTACCTGCTTTATAGTCCTGGGCGCTTGTACATCTCGAATAGCTTGGATCTTTTCTGGGTTGGCTTCGATTCCCCTAGTGTTGGCGATGAATCCCAAAAACTTCCCTGATGCAACGCCGAAAGAACACTTCAACGGGTTGATCTTCATGCCATAAAACCTGAGTATGTCGAACATTTCAGCCAAGTCTTGAATGTGGTCGTTTGACCGTCGTGACTTCACGAGCATGTCATCCACATAGACTTCCATGGTTTTACCCAGCTGGTCCTTGAACATTCGATTCACCAGACGTTGGTAAGTTGCCCCAGCATTCTTCAATCCAAAGGGCATCACTACATAGCAATACAGTCCGACATTTGTAACGAAGCTGGTGTGTTCTTGGTCCGGAATATGCATTGGGATTTGGTTGTATCCTGAGTACGCATCCATGAATGACAATAACTCGTGTCCTGCGGTGGAATCGACCAACTGATCGATCCTAGGCAACGGGAAACTTTCCTTAGGGCATGCTTTGTTCAAGTCGGAATAATCTACGCAAGTCCTCCATTTCCCATTCGCCTTTTTTACTAGCACGAGGTTGGATACCCACTCAGGGTAGAGGGCGTCGCGGATGAACCCATTTGCTTTGAGTTTGTCCACCTCCTCTCCAAGAGCGGCGGATCTCTCCGGATCCATTCCTCTCCTTTTTTGTTTAACTGGGACGTATTTCGGGTCTATGTTCAACATATGACTCGTGATGGCGGGAGAAATCCCACACATATCAGAATGCGTCCAGGCGAAAACTTCAAGATTCGCCCGGAGGAAGTTGCTAAGGTCTTCAGTCATTGCGGGGCCTAGCTGTGATCCGATCTTCAGTATTCGCGAAGGGTCGTCACGGCTAACTGAAATGTCAATTGTTAATTCAGCCGGTGCCGCCTTCTCTTCCCTGGGTTTCTCATCGTCGTCTCTCGGATCTATATCTCCGTAGATCCGAGAACTATGCCCGAGCCAGGGCTCGGGCACTACTTGTCAATTATCCGCATTGAGGATGCGGACGGGATTGTCCGCAACCTTTCCCTTCTCCCTCCGGTGGGCCTCTCGGAGCTCGGCCACATAACAGGAATGACCAACTGCTTGGTCGCCGTGAACAATGCCTACTCCTTTGTCAGTCGGGAACTTCAAAGTTAAACACCACGGGGCTAACGCTGCCCTAAACTCAGCCAGGGCCGGCCGGCCCAAGAAAACGTTATATGGAGAGTCCACGTCCAAAACTACAAAGGGTAGAATTCGCACTCTCCGGCGCTCGCCTTGTCCCAGTTCAACTGGTAACTCGACATATCCCACCGCATCAGTCGCAGCGCCGTTAAAGCCGTGAATACGGGCTTTGGATGGTTTCAAGTCCTTTGTTTCTAGCTTCATTTGATCGTAAGCCTTCTTGAAGATGATGTTGACTGAACTTCCACAATCAATCAGATTTCTTTTCACATATGCTGGTCCTATCGTTGCAGATATGACCATGGGGTCGATGGTCGGAGCCTCTACCTGATCAGCGTCTCTGTTTCTGAACACAATATCGTCGGTCATTACGCGCTGCTGCTTAGCAGGGGCCCCGTCCTCCATGTTCGAACAGCACTCAAAATCAGCATGCTTCAGGGAACTTGCATATCGCTCCATCTCTTGCCAATTCTTATCCGCGGGGTGAGGTCTGCCGATGATTGTATTTATGACTAGTCTACCTACGGTCCGGGCAAGCTCCTCGGGATGACGTGGAGCTGGTGCACGACCTGGGTTGGACGTTCCCTGTCCTCCTTCTTGTGGATCCTTCACAAATTCTTGCAATTTCTTCTGCCTAATCAACTTCTCGATAGCATCGTGCAAGTGTCTACATTCTTCCGTATTGTGCCCATAAGTCTCATGGAAGCGACAATATTTCCCGGTCCGCTTCTATTCTTCGGTTGATTCTTTTGGACGTGGTTTTCTGTACTGAAAGGTATTACAGGTGGATAGGTAGATGTTCTCTAGCGGCGCGTTCAGCGGAGTATACTCGCTGTAGCTTGGAATTCTCGACTTCCACTTCCCCGCTTCTCTCTTCTTCCCTTGACTCCTTCCTCCGGACTCCTTAGACTGCCCCGGCTTATTCTGGACATTGAGTTGGACCTTTCCCGAGCTGTCTCCAGACTGCTTCATAGCAATGTTGCTTTTTATTGACTCCTGGACAGGCCCTGGCACCTTATCTCATCGTACCCACCTAGCTTCCTCTCTTCTTATGAACTGGTGTGCCTTAGAGTAGAAACGCTCTAGCGTAGCCGGAGGTTTTCCTGCTAGCCAGTCTCCAAACTCAGAGTCTGGATCCACACCTCTCATTACAGCCATCATAATTGCATGGTCATTGGGATTACCGACTTCAGTTGCTGCTATGTGGAACCTTTGTAAATATTCCTTCAACGACTCCCCGGGATTTTGGGTTACACTTGATAGAGACATCATGTCCTTTGGGCGCATAGTGTGTATCCTGAACTGCTCAATAAACTTCTTTGCCAACTCCTCGAAATTTGATACGGATCGTGGAGGAAGTCGGGTGAACCACATAGTAGCGATCCCAGATAGAGTAATCGGAAAGAACCTACACTTGGTGGCATCATTCGCTCTAGCTGAATCCATCATCCATTCATACCTCATGACGTGCTGTCTGGGGTCAGTCTTCCCTTCATACGCAAGGATAGTAGGCATACTAAACTTCCTGGGGTACGCCGCTTGCAACACAACATCTGTGAACGGAGTATGACTTCTTGACACTCCCCAATCATCATTCGATAACCCCTGATTTTCTTTCATCAACTGCCTGATCATGGCTGTCAGATCTGGTGTCTGTATGGAAGGCGGAAGGTTAGTGTCTGTTCTACGTGCCCGACCATGCTGGTGCCTCCTCTCCTGGCGACCTGCCAATCGTTCGTCCTGAGGTCCGACATCGTTAGCGTTTTGATGATCTGGACCTCCATCCTCCATTTGTACTCCGGTCCTGAAGTTCCCAGCTCTTGCTTGGTTACGGTCTCCAGTCGTCTGAACATCAGCTTCTGCTTGTGCAGCTTCAGTCTTACGTCGTCTGCGCCTGGGAGGTTCATCAGAGGAAGTTGAGCTGTCAGATGAAGAGTAAGGAGCGGGATTGCCCCCAGCATTCTGTTGTTGCTGTTGAGTGAGTTGTGCCATCAGGTTGGCATTAGCTTGCATCTGTTCTCCTAGTTGTCTCCTGCTTTCCCTAAGTTCTCTCACCAAGTCATTGAACTCTACTCTGGTGACAACTGGAGTCTGTTCTTGAGCGGCAATCCCTGCACTCGGAATCGCTGGTTGATTGCTAGGTCCTGCTTGTTTCACGCTAGCAGTCTCGCGGGCATCCGCATTATGAGAAGCTGACCTGGTTCGTGGTCCTGCCATTGTAGAGCTATTGGTATGAACTCTGAGTAGAATAAACGGATGTCCTATTAGTGAGTCGGATCTTCCTTGGGGGATTTTTTCAATCCAGTAGCTTCAAAGCAGATCCTTGAGGTCTGAGAATTCAATTCTCAGTGAAAGCACCAAAGTGTTAGCACCAAAATTGGTCACTAACCTCGTAGAAGAAGATTGTGAAGAGATATAAGTGATGAAATCAAATTAAACAAAGAAGACAGTGCTAATCTAAATACAGAAAGTAAGAACACCAAATTTATAGTGGTTCAGCATAATTGCCTACGTCCACTTTGAGGTTAAACTTTATTGATCTTCTTTATAGTTGATTACAAATACAATTCGTGAATCAAATGCTTGAATGAAGTTGTTTAAGTAGAGAAGATGAGTCTCGAAAATGGCAGAGTCTCCCCAGTATTCTTTCTCCAAAAAAAAAGGATCCCTTTCACTATGACCCTGCCCATCTATTTATAGGCAAATATGGGCTGGACTTCCCAAGTGGGCTGGATAGCCGAACGCTCTAGCCCCAGTACAGTGGTCGCTGTATGCCGAACCAGGTGTGCCGAACGCTCTGATGCCGAACAGTCCCTTATATGCCGAACGATGTGGTTGGTGTCTGGGAAGTGCAGGACGTTTGTCAGTCGAAGCCGAACGCTCTTCTAGATGCCGAGTACTCTTGTATGCCGCGTGCTCTTGTATGCCGAGCAGTCTTGTATGCCGAGCAGTCTTGATGCCGAACACTCTTGCATGCCGAGCACTCTTGTATGCCGAGCACTCTTGTTGCCGAGCACTAGTTGACGCCGAGTGCTGCTTGATGCCGAGCACCCCTGTACGCCGAGTACCTTGGGATGCCGAGCGCTCTTGTTGCCGAGTTCTCCTATCACCGAGTTCTAATGATGCCGAACGCTAGCGCTGAACATTGGTTGTCGCCGAGTGCCGGTTGATGCCGAGTACTACGCCGAGTACTCATGGATGCCGAGCAGTCCTTCATGCCGAGCTGTGGCCAATGCCGAGCACTCAGTTGCCTGGTCAAATCTCCAGGAAACATGGATATTTTCCAAGCAGTGAAAAAGTATAAGATTTAATTTCCATATACGATCGTTTTGTTATCCCCGATAGTTGATATCTTGACTATCAATTTCGATACCCTTCTTCCTTTTGTTTTTGTTTCGTCAATCTAAGACGATTTGTTGCTCATTTAGAGCATTGATATCCTTTATCGGAAATGACTAAATAAAGAGCAAGTGGGGTCCAAGCTATGTGGGGTTGCTCCCATTAGGGTATTTTCACATCTACTCTAGATTGGTTTCGGTTGTATGCGCACGGAGATGTGAAATACTCGGATACTTGATAAGGTTGGCGGGGTCCGGCTTGGAGGTTTCCGAGAGCCATCGTAGTTCTCAAGTATATTTTCTAGAGCTATACTTTCGATAAGGGGGGCGCACCCTCCTAGTCATTGTTGGAAAAATTCCTTTTCCTTATTTTTGATTCAAATCTTTGGATTGATTCTTTCTTAATTGCATCGGGAAGTGTCTTGCACTCTTCGCGGTGTTTAATTATTTGTGTCCATTCTTTTATGCTTGGATGTTGTCCTTGTGAGGGGAAACCCGTTCTGCATTTTTGCGATGTGGTCTCACAGGTTATTTTGTGTGTTCTATTTTTTTTTATTTGGAGTTTACTCATACCGGAATTATTGTCTGACCCGAATTGTTTGTTTTCCCTAAACCCTCGGGTACTCATTTATATTTGTGTAGTCCAAAAATGATAGGTTTCTTTGGGCTCTTTTGAAGATGGTGGACGAGCATGAGGCTCCTTATCTACCTAGTTATTTATTTATGCTGTTATGAGAGGTTAGCTCTATGTATGTATATTTAAAGGCAGGTTGTTATAACTACCTAGACTGATAGTAGTACTTTTGTTGTAAATCTGATAACTCTATATTGGGAGTAACCTTATGTACTGTCTTATTTTATGTTATATATTTAACCGTTCCGTTGTGAAGATTATTGGTTTGTTCTTATATTTTACCCCATGACAACTCGTCTTTCAGATACTTGCGCAACGACACATGAATACCATGGATGTATTAAGTGTCGTTCTCGAGGGTCAGAAAGGTGGGTCGTCACATGCTCCCTGGCGTCATTGTTCGTAATACATTTCTCGTTGTACATCCATCATTTCTTTTTGATAATGATGGATTTCATCTGCTTTTTCCGAAAGAGAGGATGAGGGAAGATTCATATTATGTTTGGCTTTCTTCCCTTTTGGAGAAAAGCCTGTGTGATATGATGGTGAGGGCATAATGAGGAGAGATGGAGATGATTTTGGAGTTGTTTTGGCGGGAGATGTGTATGTACTCCCAGATGAGGGGGATGAAAAATCGATGGTAGTGTAAGTGGAATTGTGATCAGATGACATGTTTTAGGATTTTGATTAATATATTGCAGAAGAAGTTTGTACCGTGGTTTTGTTTGAAAATTATATGTATATATAAGAGTAGGAATTTGCTATTTTAATCATTCCATTTGATTTAGTTTGTTAAATTTCTTGTGGTGTTTAGAGAAAGTGTCTGATCCATAGATTATGAGAGGTATGAAATAAATATTATTCTGTTTTATAATTTTATTCATGTTTCTATACAGTTAGTTCATGGATTAAAACTGGTTAACCAATGAAATGAAAATTTAGTATTAGTTGTTAAGATCATTAAGAGAACATATTCCTAAATCGCGTCGTAGTTTAACAAACGTCTGTTCATTTAGTGGTTTTGTGAATATATATGCTATTTGATTCTTAGTATTTCAATATTCTAATGTAATAGTTCCTTTTTCGACATTATCTCTTAAGAAATGATGTCTTATATCTATATGTTTAGTTCTAGAGTGATTTATCGGATTTTTAGATAGATTGATTGTGCTAGTGTTATCACAATAAATCGGGGATTTTTCAATTATTTTTCTAAAATCTTTTAAGGTTTGTTGCATGTAAATTACTTGTGCACATGCTAATGCCGCTGAAATATATTCGGCTTCACAAGTGGATAGAGAAACACAATTTTGTTTTTTTCTAAACCATGAGACGAGAGATTGTCCAATGAAGTGACAAGTTCCACTAGTACTTTTTCTATCCGTTTTGCATCCTCCAAAATCCGCATCGCTATATGATACAAGTGCGAAGGAAGATCCTTTTGGATAGAATAGTCCATAGTTTTTCGTGTTAGATAAATATCTTAAAATACGTTTAACGGCTTTTTGATGAGATTCTTATGCTTTTGCTTGAAAACGTGCGCAAAGACAAACACTCATTATTATATCGGGTCGACTTGCGGTTAAATATAATAACGAACCAATCATACTCCTATATAATTTTTCTTCAAAATTTTCTTTGTTTTCATCTTTATCAAGATGAACCGTAGTACTCATAGGAGTAGGTTTACTAGATGTTTTATCCATACCGAAACGTTTTAATAGTTCATTGCAATATTTTTCTTGATGTATAAAGATACCATTTTCTAGTTGTTTTATTTGTAATCCTAAATTTTTTTTAATTCTCCCATGTGTGACATTTCAAATTCATTTTTCATTATATTAGAAAATTGTACACATAAATTTTCATTAGTTGATCCAAATATGATATCATCGACATAAATTTGAATAACTAGAATATCATTATTTTCTCTTTTAATAAATAAAGTCGTGTCAATTTTACCAATTTGAAATCCTGATGAGATTAAATGAGTTTTAAGCCTATCGTACCATGCTCTAGGGGCTTGTTTTAACCCATATAATGCTTTATTTAATTTAAAAACATGATTTGGAAATTTTTCATGTTCAAATAATGGTGGTTGTTCAACATAAACATTTTCTTTGATAAAACCATTCAAAAATGCACTTTTTACATCCATTTGATATAATTTAAAATTGTTATGACAAGCAAAAGCGAGTAGAGTTTGTATAGCTTCTAATCTAGCTACAGGTGCAAAAGTTTCATCGTAATCGATTCCTTCTTCTTGATTATACCCCTATGCTACTAAACGTGCTTTATTTCGAACTATATTTCCGGTTTCATTGGCTTTATTTTTAAATACCCATTTAGTTCGAATGACGGATTGATCTTCCGATCTTGGAACGAGTTCCCAAACATTATTTCATTCGAACTGATTTAATTCTTCTTGCATAGCTAATATCCAAAAATCATCTTTATAAGCTTCTTTATAGTTCAATTCAAAATGAATGCAACATGACTTATTTGATTAAGTTGATTTCGAGTTCCTCTAGAATTTAGATCTCCAATAATGTTATCTATAGGATGATTCTTTAAAATCCTAGGAGGTGAAGCTAGAGTATTATTTTGATCAATAGCTTCATTATTATTGTGGGGTGTGTTAGAAGAATCATTTGGATGTATTTCTTCTTCGTCATTAATTTGTGTAGTTACAAAATTTTCATCAAAAGAAACATGTAAACTTACTTCTATAGTATTTATCCTTTTGTTATAAATTCTATAAGCTATGCTATAATCCGTATAGCCAACAAATATTCCTTCATCAGCCTTAGGATCAAACTTTCCTAGATTGTCTTTATTATTTAATATGAAACATTTTGACCCAAATGTTCTAAAATATGATACTTTAGGTTTCTTACCAAAAAATATTTCATAACAAGTGTTTTTTGTCATTGGTCGTAGTGTCACTCTATTCAAAACATAACAAGCCGTGGCAATAGCTTCAACCCAAAAATGTTTTGGAAGATTACTACTGTTTAATATTGTTCTTGCACATTCTTGTAGTGTTCGATTTTTCCGTTCAACTACACCATTTTGTTGTGGTGTACGTGGAATTGAAAAATTATGATTAATTCCCTTTTTATTGCAAAAATTTGTAAAAAGTTCATTTTTGAATTCTCCTTCGTGATCACTGCGAATATTTTTAATTTTCAAATTCATTTGATTTTTAATTATTTTTGCAAAAATTTTAAACATACCAAAAGTGTAACTTTTATGTTTTAAAAACAAAGTCCATGTATATCTTGAAAAATCATCAACAATTACAAAAACATACTTTTTATGATTTATTGATCTTACTTGAGTAGGACCAAATAAATCTAAGTGCAACAATTCTAATGGTTATTTTGTTGAAATATTATTTTTAGATTTAAAAGAACTCCTTTTTAATTTTCCAATTTGACATGCATCACACAAATTGTCTATTTCATAATTTATTTTTGGTAAACCTCTAACTAGTTCATGTTTCGATAATTTATTTATAAATTTGAAATTCATGTGACAAAATCGTTTATGCCATAGCCATGGATCATCAAGTTTAGCGGTCAAGCATAAATCGGAATTTTGTTTTATATTCATATTCAAAATATAAATATTTTCTATTTCGAAATCCTTCAAATAATAAATTTTTATTATTATCAAATATATTGCATCGATTTTTCTCGAAATTTATTTGAAAACCTTTATCACATAATTGACTAATGCTAAGTAAATTATGTTTTAAATTTTCTACTAATAAAACATTAGAAATAATAGGGGAGTTATATATACCAATGTTTATGACTTCTCCAATTCCAATGACATATCCTTTTGAGTTGTCTCCAAAGGTTACGGTGCCTCCATCGATATATTTTATATTTGAGAGCATCTTGGCATTCCCGGTCATATGTTTTGAGCAGCCACTATCGAGTATCCATTTCTCCTTGCTTTTATTTTTGGGTACCTACAAAAAAAAATTATTCAAATGGTACCCACTTCTTTTATTAAGGTCCTAAATGTTAGGAGGGGAGGGTAGCCATACCAAGTGGGTTTGGATCCTTTAAAAACATAATTATTATATAATACTACACTTGATAAAAAACTATCAATATGTTTTTGTCTAATTAACTTATTATTAGACTTTTGTATCCAAATTTTTATATTTTTAGATTTTACATCTTTACATAACTTTGGTGTATTTTTGAAACTTTGATACAAGATACTATGCTTTATTGTATTACCTTTTTTCTTTTGTGAATTCTTTTCAAATCCCAAACCATTTCGATTACCGGAAGGTTTCGAAATTTTAATTAAATTATCAAGATCTTGTTTTCCTTTGTTAAACTTTGAAACATTGTTAGTAATTTTTTCTAGTTTATCCTTTAATTCACAAATTTCAGTTTTGAAATTTCTATACTACTTTTTAGTTCAATATTTTCATTAATCAAATTATTATTCTCAAGTTTTAAACTATCTATTTCACTAAGTTGTGTATCATATTCGATAGACTTTTTACACTTTTCTTGTGAAATCTCCAATTCTTCTTCTAAAATAACTTTTTCATCCTTTAATAATCCAATTTTTAGTTCTAATCGATTTATTTTGGCTAGGTGTTCTTTATTCAATTTTTTTATTTGTCTAAACTTATCATCAAGTTCCATACTTAATTCTAATAGTTCATTATAGCTAAGTTCAAGACATACCTCATCAGTGTTAGCCATAAAACATACATTAGCTTATTCTCCATCGCTATCACTATCAGAAGATGATGATGAATCGGAATCGTCCCAAGTGACTTCAAAAGCTCTTTTCTTCTTAAATTTCTCAAAATTTTTCTTTTTCTCATTGTTGCGTTTAGGACAATCCTTCTTCATGTGTCCGTATTGATCACATTCATAGCCATTGATTTGAGATAGATTTGTTGTATTGGACTTCCCTTCTTTTTGGAATTTGGTCATTTTTCTAAATTTCTTGAATTTGTTGTAATTCTTGGCAATGAAAACTATCTCTTCTTCATCCAAATATGAGTCATTATTCTTTGCTTGAAATGCTATGTTCTTCTTTTCTTGCTTGTAAGTTAGCTTCATAGGACATTAAATTTCCTATCAACTCTTCAACCTTGAGAGTAGAAAGATCATTAGCTTCTTCGATAGCTAATACATTCCTTTCCCAATCCGATGTTAAAGAGTTGAGTATTCAAGAAACTAAATCAAAATCAGTAAACTTAACTCCTAATTCCATAAGATCATGTTGAATAGTTTGAAATCTAGAATACATGTCAATAATAGTCTCATTTTGCTTCATTTTGAATGAGGAAAATTGGTTTGCAAAATTGAAATCTTAGTTTGTTTGACCTTTGTTGTACCTTCGTGTTTAATTTGTAAGGTACGCCAAATGTCAAACGCAGTGGTACATAACATGACACATGAAAATTCATTTTTATCTAGAGATAAAAATAAAACATTCATAGCTTTAGCATTGTTTGAGGCTAAGGTCTATTGTGCATCGGTCCATGTGCTCATAGAAGTGTCAGGTGCTTCATAATTATTTTGTGTAGCAGACCATATTTCTAGACCATTGGCTTCCATAAAAATACGCATACGGTTTGACCATATGCATAGTTGGAGCCATTAAATAGAGGGGGACGTGCGGTAGATTGACCTTCTTGAAAGATACTTGCCATATTAGTGATTTAAAAACTTGTTACAGTACTTTTGATCAAACCAAGCTCTGATACCAATTGAAAGTCTATATTATGGTGGATCGATTATACAAATGACAAGTATATAACTAATTTAAACTATAGTGTAACAATAGTAAAGTATGTAAATAAGAATAATCACACCAGGGATTTTATACTGGTTCGGACCTCCCGTCCTACGTCCAGTCCTGAAGCTCCTCTTCGGAATTTCCTTTCACCAAATAACCCTCACTTCACCCGGAGGAATAGGTTTTGTTTGTACCAAAATTGGGCACAACACTCTTCGGAAGTCTTTGAAGAGATAAAGTGAAGAAATTAAATGAAAAAAGAGGAATTATCTAACAAAGACTCCAAATTTCAGAAATGAGAATAATTAAAGTGCAAGGAGACACGAGAATTTAGAGTGGTTCGGCGTATAGCCTACGTCCACTATGAAGTAGTTTGCTTTATTGATCTTTCTTTTGTGTTTACAAGTGAATTCAATGTTTTACAGCAGTCAATTGTGATTTGCAGCAGTGAATCTTGTTTATGGCAGCAGTAATTGAGTTCAGATCTGGATCTGGCGGAGTCCGGGCGTTAGAGATCTCAAAGAGGAAGAAGAACCCCTTTTTTGTTGGCTTTGGGGGTCTGTTTATAGGTGTAGGAGGCTGGTATTTTGCCCAGATCTCGGGAGACCCTCTCTGGCATGTGACCAGGCCCGCATGCCCAAGCCCGTGAAGTTTCGGTCCGATCCATGATCGACACGAGCAGATTTCGACTCGCTCGAGATTTCATCCAATGGAGTCGAAATTTGGCATGGACATTCTTTAGCATGCACGTAGTCTTCTTTCAAAATTTCATAGCATTTGAGCTTGTAGATTGGGAGATATGATCGATACGAAATGGAATTTTTGGTAGTTTGTTTCCTTCGACTCGCTTCCGTTTCGACTCGCTTCCGTTCGACTCGATGACATGGCACTTGATTCTTACTTTGTCCTGGATGTTGTTTCGAGCGAGTTGTAGTAAGTACTTGGTTGAGTGAGTCGAAGCAAGTTTTGGAGAGCGAGTCGAAGCTAGCACTGGGAGAGCGAGTCGAAGTGTGGCGTTCTGGGAGATCTGAGCAGTGGAGTCGAAGTATGCACTTTCGATGGTTTCAAACTGGAGCGAGTCGAAGAGAGCAGCTCTGAGGGACGTGGAGCGAGTCGAATAGAGCATCTCTGAGGGATGTGGAGCGAGTCGAAGTTGGCTTCTCTTGAGTGCTGCGAAGCGAGTCGAAGGAGCGAGTCGATCGGCAATTGATTTTCGTCCAATCTTGTAACGCTCATAACTCGTGCATACGAACTCAGATTGACTTGAGATTTGAAACGTTGGCTCCCATGGTTTAGCTTGTCATGTCCTAACAATTTTGGCTCGATACGGACTCGGACAAAATTCATCGATATCTGTAGTGAGCCCGTATATAACCGATCTCTGGGACGGGCCGTCACTGGTTACTAGTCAATTCCTTGGTGTTACGGCCTTGCCAGAAGGCGGGATAACATTTGCCCCCAAAAGTACGTCTTGTGGGAACATGACGTGTTTTGAAATACTGCTATCTCTACTCTGAATAGTTATTGTTTCGTCGATGAAAGCTATAATCTTTGACCGTTCTTCTTAATAATGTAAACCTTTGACTGATGTACCATGTATTGTTGCAACCGATTGCTGTATGCTAGTGGTTACCCATTTGCTGTTGTAATCGTTATTTGATGAATTTCTGATTCCTGAAAATCTGGAATATTGAATATTGAATATTGGTCCGACATTTATGCATATATGTTAGTCTGACTCCCACCGACGTTTGCACGTTCTCGAGTCATTGCCAGTTTATTGTTTTTTGAATTCCGTATCGATCCTCTCCTGAACCGATGTGAAATTCGTTGCAACAACGCTTGACTGTTGTTTTTGAATGTTCCTTCGTAATGATCCTCTCTTGAATCGATGTGAAGGATTGAAACATCGAAGATAATTTTTATTGGATTTATGGATGCGAAGCGCTTGTTCAACTTGATGACGGACTCAAACTGAGTGAGTCGAAGTGGGGCGGGTTGACGTGGACTCCCTGATGGATTCGAACAGGATGTTCGACTCGGTCTTGGATTCGAACTGCATAGGAGTCGAAGTCGAAAAGCACCAGAGACAGAGGAGCGAGTCAAAGGAAAGACGGAGTCGAAGTGATGTCTTTTATTGCTGCATGAGGGAGTCGAACTGGTCATGGGGATGGAGTTGAAGGAGCGATACGAAAGTGAGCTCTGCATCAGTGCACTGAAGAGGGAGTCGAAGCACGTGTTCGACCCCACTGGAATTCGAATCGGTTATTCCCCTTACTTTCAAGTCCATATAAATACTCCATACTTAGCCGTTTTTTCACTTTTTACCTTTCACCTTTATCTTTCTTGCCTTCGTATCGCTGTGAGACTCGGAAAAGCAAAGAAGAAAAAGCACTCTCGTCCTCGAACTGACTTACACCTTCAATTACTCGAACCAATTAACAAATTTAGGTAATCCAATAAGCGAATCTACACATAAACGAGGAGACTCGATTCCTAACACCAAACCTATCAGTACCGCGACCGATCGAAAAGCCCTTGGTTTTAGCTTCGTGTCGATCTGGAGCAGGGGTTTCGAGATGATGAGGCGGAGGCCTTCGTATCGATCGATGGTGGAGCTTCGCATTGAGTCGAACGCTTGGTATTTGTGGATCGATACGAAAGGACTGTGTCTGATGGACTCGAAATGGGGGCTTCCGATCGAGTCGAAGTGGATGGCCTTGGGTCGAGTCGAAGCAGCTGTCTTGGATCGAGTCGAAGTGGCTGCTTTGGATCGAGTCGAAGCGCGTGGCCTCGGGAGCGAGTCGAAGTCGAGGCTTCGAAGCGAGTCAGAGCGCGTGGCTTCAGACCGAGTCGAAAGACGTGGTCTTGGACCGAGTCGAAGTCGAGGCTTCGAAGCGAGTCGAAGCATGTGGCTTCAGACCGAGTCGAAGGACGTGGTTTCAGACCGAGTCGAACTGCATAACCCTGAACAATCGATTCAAACTCGAGCCTGATTTGAACTTGAACCTGAGTGATTGTCTTGAACCTGATCTTTTGATGATTGACCATTGATCTAATTTTGATGATACCGAAAATTCTACTACCTTTGACCACTTAACTCCGACGAGCTTCAGACTTGCTTAACCGGACTTAATTGTTTCACCGTACACCTAATTGCCTATTGAAGTTCGTCGATGAAACTGGAACATACTAAAATAATAGCACATTTTAACTCAGACTGATAGCTAATAACTGGATGGCATGGTTGTGACGGTCAGCGATGACGGTCCCTCCGACTGAATTCCGAAGTCCTGTCGTTTACACGTTTTCCTTAATCCGGTCGATCTTCCCAAATAATATACAGTACTGCACTGCACAACACGCCCACATACCTTACACTGGGGGATGCACGAATGTTTTTTGTCAGTTTAATAATGATTTTTTATAAGCTAGCTAGTTATGGATCCTTTAAGTTCTCAGCAGTCGGAATTCCCAAGTTCTGTTCCTCTAACTATATATTGAGATACCGGTTATAGAAGCCGAAGTTATTGAGCAAGCTACGGACGAGCCTCTAGGGGCTCGGTTTATTTGCAGTCCACCCGATTCGGTGCCGTCGGGTATCTCTGAGGACATGTTAGGCCGGATCTGTTTAAGGCACGGTTTGTTGCTTGACGACGTGCTACTTCCTGGGCCGAAGGACAGGCCACATTATCCTTCGGAAGGGTTTACTGCTTTCAACCATCATGCTTGCACGGCGGGGACACTTCCTCCCTTCAATGACTATATAAGGGAGACGTTATCGTTTCTTGGCAAAGCTCCGTCTCAGCTACATCCCAACGGGTATGCCTTGTTGAACAACACCTTCATCCTATTTATGGAGATCCTCTTTCGACCGCCGAAGCCGATCGAAATCAGATATTTATTCAACGTCAAGAGCCGCAGAGATAGCCCTTCTTTCACCTTCCTGGAGGCAGTCAGAAAATGCCACATTGTGCTGGGTTCCTGGGGAAGGCTAAGTTATTATAAATCCGAATGGTTCTACGTTCGGTGCCCCCCTGGATTTGCTAGGCGGTGGTTAGATAGACGTAAGTGCTGCCACCTCTCTCTTGAATCTGGGATACACTAGTAACTGACTTCAAAACTGACACACCTTTCCTATCTTACAGCCGCAATCTCTCGTCCTGATGGTGCGTACTTCAGAGAGCTCGTTCAGATTCTTCAAGCGTTTCCGAGCGAAGAAAGGCACATAGACTTAGTCCTGACCGACAGGAATTTGAGGGCTGTCGGGCTGATAGAGCGGAGACAGAGCATACATCTGGAGGTGGTACATAGAGTGACCCCGAAGAAATGCATGAAGCGCAAAGCGCCCGCAGTTGTGGTCACCGAAGAAGTTGATCCAGAAAGGACGTCCACCAATACCGAGCTCCCGGCTGGGCCTTTTGCCGATGTCCTGGACTCGGGTGGAAGAAGAAAAGGCAAGGCCGCTGCTCACAAATGCCCTAAGTCTAAGAGATTTAAATCTGTGGTCGTGTCTTTACCTTTCCAGGGGATCAGAATATCAGAGGCTCCTCCTCCGCAAGTGAAGAGTCCTTTTGCAGGGCTTGTTGACATTCCGATCTCGGATTTTGTGTCGTCTCCACACGACGCCGGGACGGAGGGGCTTGATAGTGCTTTTGAATTGAGCGGGTCGCTTGCAATGAGTGCGGCCGACATTTCCGGTTGGTCGGGGGATTACACATGCATACACTTCACTGCACTACATGATTCACAACTGTACTTCGTCCGACTTAGGAAGTTGCTAACTCTTTCTTCGCTTCTCATTTTCAGGTACTATGTCTGGAAGAGGATCAATGTTAGGCAGTCTTCGCTCGGCCCGAAAGGCTTCTTCTTACTACGATTCCCGCAAGAGGGACTCTGATAGAGATCGCGATCGCGATTACTCTAGTCAGGATAGGTATGGGCGTGATAGGGATAGAGAATACAGGCACCGGTCTAGATCACACTCTCCTCCTCCTAGGCTTCCATCACCACCTCCTGCTCATGTTCCACAGCCGTCAGAGCCTCCTCATCCAAGGCCTTCTTCTAACACTTCCAGATCTGAGACTCGTCTTCAGAGAGTCAAGACTACATCTTCCATGGTTACAGAGCAGGTCCACGCTGACCCCACTGGAGAAGGGGCCCTTAAGTTGGCTCAAATGAAGAAGGATTTTCCAAATATTTGCTTCGACGGTTATGTCTTCCCTCCCCACTTGAAGAGAGTTCCATCAGGGGTAGAAGGCACGATGCATGATTATGTACACGATATCTACACCCAATACCGGGAGTGGGCAAAAGCTGCTGAAAAAGCTTCCAAAGTGGCCTTTGAGCGGGCCAAAGAGATCGAGAAGATGGAGACCGAGCTCGCAAAAACGGATCGGATTATTCAGGTACTCTCTGCCGAGTCCGAGTCTTCTCGAAAATCCGAGATCGAGACCATTAAGAAAGCTGACGAAGCAAAGGTGGCCATGGAGAGGTTGAGGCAGACGCATGTCGCCTTGGTGGAGGAGATGGGCCACCGGAATACCACGGTTACCACCGAGCGGGATGCGGTAGTCAAGGAACTGAACGAACGTAAGGCCAAATTCGCCGATATGGCCAAGGAAAAAGACGACGCGAACAACGCAGCCTAGGAGGCGTGCGAACAGGCTGTTCTACTTAGGGGTGAACGGGATGCGGCGATGGCTAAAGTCCAAAAGATGGAGACTGAGGTCGAGGAGAGGGTGAAGCTGGCCGAGTCCAGGCTAGAGGCCGACATTGAAGACCTCCTCGTTGTCTATAACGCTAACGTGCTGAGGCACAGGGGTCTGGCCTGGCTCGATGATTAGTCGACGCATCTCCATAGTGCTTGGGGCCGACTGGTTGAGGAAAAGAAAGAGGAGCACCAGGGTGAGTCTGTGGATGAATTCGAGCTTGAGAATCGTCTGTTAACTGATGACGAAAAGAAGATTCTCCATGATTCAATGATCTCTTATGAGAAGGGGAGGCTCGGCACCCAGCACCTAGAAGTAGGAGAAGGCTCCGGGGTTAGACATCATGATGCAAGTCTTGATCTTCCGATGTCAACCCAGCCTGAATCTTCGTCTGCTTTCGATCCCCAGGACTCGCTTGACGATCTGCAGGGTGGTACGATCGCGTTCGACGTGCAGCTGATGGATGAACTCTTCCGCCGCCACGGTGATCCTCGTGCTGACTTGTCATCTATTATGAGCGGAACTGATCCTGCTGCAAGCTCTTCAATGTCGACTGCTGATGCCTCCAGCGGGGCTCAAGCAGTAACCGAAGAGGAGATGTTTGCTCAGATTGACGCTGAACTGGCAGCAACGGGTTATGGCGGCAGCTTTGGAGGTGGGATGGCACCATCGGGACCTGCCCCGCTCGGAATGATGTCTCCTGGTGGTTCTGTCTTTCTCACCAGCCTGCCCATTCCACCTTCTGCAATTGATCCCGTTCATCCGACTCCGCCCGTAGGGAGCATTCTTATTCACACGAGCTCGAAGGAGGACGTCGACATAATGCCCTCGCTTGAAGACCAACCGCCGAAAAGCAAAGGCTCGAAGAGGAAGACTGGCGATGGCTCCAGCGGGTCCACATCGAGGAGGAAGCTAAGGAAAAAGAAAGATTAGACATGCTCTCCCGTTGTATTTTGATTTGCATTTTGTTAGCCGTGTATAGATGCGGGTTCGGCCCCTGCTAGTAGGAATTTTTTGGAAACTTGTATACGAACTTCTTCTATAATCGATAGAAATGAAACTTTTCTTTTTTGACTTCTTTTTTGTCATTGTGTATTTGTCTAAGTGTTTCAGGGCCTGGACTGCACTTGTGAAGTTTCAGTTTCCGAATGGAGTTTGTTCTTGTTTGCTAAGTTCGGTTATTATGGACATGGTTTGCGACCGGGAAACGAGTTGAATTTTGACATCGTATTGCTTCAGTCAATGGTTAATGCTTAAGTCTTGCCCCCCAGTCTTGGTGGCATGTTGTAAAACATCAGTCAGCGATTGCCCTTTTCTCCAGCATGCCGAGTCTAGTTCCGTTGGATGGGCATTTAAGGTAAACGAGGATTGAGCGGTTTATTCACGCCTGTCCGATCATTAACGATCATATCCGCACTCCGGGGATCCTCTTTTGTTTATTGGCGGTTGGTCACGCTGGCTTGAGTTTCAATCATATGCCCGCTGTTTGGTGACTTGGAATTGGCTTTTGTACTCCGACTCGCACCCGGGAGTTTGGAGTTGATAATTATATTCCGATCCATGCTTCGGGAACTTGAAGTTGGTGTTCAGGATCCATTCTGCATTCTGGGAATCCGGAGTCGACGTCCATGCTCCGACTTGTACTCTAGAAATTCGGAACTGATGTTTATACTCCGGCTCGCACTCTGGGTATACGGAGTTGAATGTTTATACTCCGACTTGCGCTCTGGGAGTTTGGAGTTGAATTTTTAATACTCCGCTTCGCACTCTGGGATTACGGAGTTGAATGTTTATACCCCGCTTCGCACTCTGGGAATATGGAGTTGAATGTTTATACTCCGACTCGCGCTCTGGGAGTTCGGAGTTGAATGTTTATACTCCGCTTCGCACTCTGGGAATATGGAGTTGAATGTTTATACTCCGCTTCGTACTCTGGGAATATAGAGTTGATGTTTATACTCCGACTCGTGCTCTGGGAGTTCGGAGTTGAATGTTTATACTCCGCTTCGCACTCTGGGATTACGGAGTTGAATGTTTATACTCCGCTTCGCACTCTGGGAATACGGAGTTGAATGTTTATACTCCGACTTGCGCTCTGGGAGTTCGGAGTTGAATGTTTATACTCCGCTTCGCACTCTGGGAATATGGAGTTGAATTTTTATACTCCGCTTCGCACTCTGGGAATACGGAGTTGATGTTTATACTCCGACTCGTGCTCTGGGAGTTCGGGGTTGAATGTTTATACTCCACTTCGCACTCTGGAAATATGGAGTTGAATGTTTATACTCCGGTTCGCGCTCTGGGAACTCGAAGTTGGATGTTTATACTCTGGTTCGCGCTCTAGGAACTCGGAGTTGGATGTTTATACTCCGACTCGTGCTCTGGGAGTTCGGAGTTGGATGTTTATACTCCGACTCGCACTCTGGGAGTTTGGAGTTGAATAAGGATTGTCGTGTATCAATCCCTTTTTTGACTTTGATGTGATGGCTTGCCCCCGAGCTCGGGTTTCACTTAGGGAGTGATTGGTTGCAACGTAGCCACTCTCTATTTGAATAAATCTCACCGTATGATGAGACTTAGCTCTCCGTGCATAGTGATGGTCATATGAAGTATTTCAAGTAAATCACAGCTCTGGCTCGAAGAGGTTGCATTTTATTGCTGAATTAAGAAAGTATGGCAAAGTCATTTGCCTTATTACAAGTTCTAATTTCGAAATGCATAAACAAATTGCAGAAAAGGAAAGTAAACTAAATGGATAAAGATAGCCTGTCAAGTGTAATAGCGGCGAAGGCTCTCGCTATTCCAAGCTCTTGGCAGGGTAAGACCGTCGACGGTCGATAACTTGAATATGCCATCTCCGAGCCTTCATTCAATAACATATGGTCCTTCCCATGTCGACTTCATATGTGAAGGAACCAGATAGATTCTTTTTAAGATGAGATCGCCTAGTTGGAAGGTTCGCGGACGGATCTTGGCATTGTACAATCGGGCGACTCAACTTCGATGCACAGCTGCCCTCAAATCAGCCTCTTCACGCTTCTCATCCAGTATATCAAGAGATTCAGCAAGTAATATAGCATTTTTCTTTGGATCATAGTATGCAAGGTTTTAAATCTCGGATTTCGGTCACGTCTCGTCTCGAAGAATTTAGATAGCTTATCTCGTATCGGGTGAGATCTCGAACGAGATGAGTGCATCTCGGTCATCCATCTCGGATTTACATCTCGGTTTCTAAAATTCATTTCGGAGTTATATCGGAGTATATGTCATGTCGAAAATTAGTTTTCATACACGTAAATTTATAATACTAGTCACTACCTTAAGGAAAACTCTATGCACTTACCTTGAATATATCACACGCTTATCATTAGTAATTTAGTATGGAAAAATATCACTTGTATCATGTAAAATAAACAAATAACTAGATTTCATGAATAATGTTCAATATAATATCATATAAGATAAAGTAGACAAGAAACAAACCATAACATATGCACCTTTACTTTGTTTGATCATTCACTTAACTTTCCTACACAATATAATGTCTCATTTCTACCTTTTATGATTTATAGTGCTGCAAGGGAAATCATAATTTTATAACTTCAAATACAAAATTCTACAAGTAGAATTAAGATATTCTATGTCTGATTATAGTATTTAATTATTAGCAAACAAAATCTCATTAAGCAACTAATAACATAGATATTTCAAACAAACGTAGAAAATAGCATACATAGTACAAACAATTTCAAACATTTAGTAATATTATAAGAAAAGCAAAAAAAATGATGTACGAATGAACATGTAATCATCAAATGAAATTAATAGATGAAAGAGAATTCCTTTATTGCTTAAAAATAAGCCTTGAGGAAAAAAATTATAGCACCAAAGACTAAATGAAATCAAATTGGGAATCCATTTAGAACATAAAGTTAAATAAGGGAAGCCCAAAATTTATAGCCGCAAAAAAAATAGGGTTAGGAAAAAAACTCAAGAAAGTGTCGAAAAAATAAAAATGAAATCGGATGTAAATTAATTTGGATCAGAAACCTAAATGAAAACCATAAAGTGAAATACTTACCATAATCGACGTAGATTTTATCATCTTCTTACACTCGTCACTGCCGTAAAATAAGAGACGAAGATTAAATGAGATTTATATAAGAAATAAGGGTTAAAAAAAGTACAATTAAGAAGGCTTAAATTAAGGTAAAGGATGAGCTAGCCCAATACGGAAAAAGAGTTGATTTTTTCCAAAATTCAAAAATTCGGCCGATATCTCGCTGTTAAATCTCGTTCGAGATACCGAATGAGATACTGAAATCTCGTCCGAGATTTGAGTCAGACGAGATTCAAACGAAATTAGTTTTTTCGAATCGCCCAGCCTTGAAAACGAGATCTCGGCTGAGATGAGCGAGATTTAAAACCTTGATAGTATGTCACACGATGAGAAGGTACTTCTAGCTCGACTGGAATAACGGCCTCTGAACCGTAAGAAAGAGAGAATGGAGTGTGGCCGGTCGCGGTCTTGTGAGTTGTTCGATAAGCCCATAGAGCCATAGGAAGTTCATCGACCCACTTGTCCCCGACCTTTTCTAGTCGTTTCTTCAGGATGGACTTTATGACTTTATTAACTACTTCGACCTGTCCGTTCACTTGAGGGTGTGCAACTGCGGAGAATTTCTTTTGGATGTGAAATCGTTTGCAGAAATCTTTGAATTCAGCACTTTCGAATTAGGTTCCGTTGTCCGTGATTATGGTGTGTGGGAGACCGAATCGACAAATGATGTTACGAACCACAAAGTTGATTGCTTTCTTCGTTGTAATGGTAGCGAGAGCTTCGGCTTTAGCCCACTTTGTAAAGTAATCAACTGCGACGATAGCGTACTTCACACCACCTTTTGCCAGAGGTAGAGCACCGATGATGTCGATGCCCCACATTGCGAACAGCCATGGGCTGACCATTTGCGTTATCTCAGTAGGGGGAGCCCTAGGGATTCGGGCGTATTTCTGGCACCTATCACATTTCTTTGCATACTCCAACGCATCGCGATTCACGGTAGGCCTGTAATATCCGTAGCGAAGTATTTTCTTGTCAATTGCTTGCCCAACGATGTGATTGCCACATTCTCCCTCATGTACATCGCGTAACACTTGTTTAATTTCATCGTGAGCGATACATCGGAGTAGGGGAACTGAGTACCCCCTTTTGTACATGAGTCCATTCTGGATGGTAAATCTTGAGGCCTTTCGAAGGACCTTTTTTTTTTCACTCCTGCACTCCGGCAGGGTCCCGTGCTCAATGTAATTTTTGAGTGGAGTCATCCATGAATCCTTTTCGGGGATGGTTTCGCATACCCGGTTTATTTCCGCCTGGTCGATACTTGGGGAAGATAGAATTTCTACGGGTATGAGTCCCATTTGTTGAGCTTCGCCTGTGCTGGCTAGCTTTGCCAACGAATCGGCCTTTTGGTTGCGTTCTCGAGGTATACTGTAGATGGCGTAGTAATCGAAATGGTCTAGTACTTCTTTAACTCGAGCTAAGTAAGCAGCCAACCTTCGATCTCTTGCTTGATACTCTCCTCGTACCTGACACACAACTAATTGTGAATCACAATAGATTTCCACTGCAATAATTCTCAAATCTCTAGCGAGTTTCAAGCCAGCTAGGAGGGCTTCATATTCAGCTTCATTATTAGTCGCATGGAAATCGAACTTTAAGGCATAACATATGGATCGACCCTCGGGAGTTTCAAGCACAATACCAGCACCTAAACACCGGTTGTTTGATGCTCTGTCGGTATAAAGTTTCCAGACGTATTCGGGGGATTCACTGGCTTCGGGCAAGTCCTCTATGACGGTAAATTCAGCTATGAAATCGGCTAGGACTTGTCCTTGTATGGCCCGTCTCGAAGCGTAAGTAAGGTCAAACTGGCTCAGTTCGATGTTCCACTTGAGTAACCTACCAGACGTCTCAAGCCGCGAAAGGACCTGTCGTAACAGCTGGTCGGTGTAAACAATAATGGAATGTGCCTGGAATATGGTTAGAGTTTTCTTGATGCAATGACAAGGCAGTAAGCCAACTTTTCTAGCTTCGGATAATTTCTTTCAGCCCCAGTCAATCGTTTGTTAACATAGTATACTGGCCTCTGTATCTTGTCTTCTTCTCGGATTAATGCAGCGCTGATAGCGTTTTCTGATATCGCCAAATATACGAACATCTTTTCATGATTGATAGGCTTTGACAGTATTGGTGGTGTGGATAGATGTCGAACTAGTGCTTGGAAAGCGCTCTCGCATTCCGTGGTCCATTCAAAGTTTCATTTCCCTTTTCGAATCAGATCGAAGAAGGGAATGCTTTTGTCAGTGGACTTTGAAATGAACCTGCTCAATGCTGCTACCTTTCCATTGAGACTCTGGACTTGTTTTATAGTTTTGGGAGTTTCAAGATTTCTGATTGCCCAAATCTTTTCGGGATTGGCTTCGATTCCTCGGGCGTTAACGATGAACCCAAGGAACTTTCCGTATGCAACTCCTAAGTGACATTTCAGTGGGTTGAGCTTCATCTTGTACTCCCGACGTATGTTGAACATAGTTTCCAGGTCTTTTACATGGTCGGTGGAGAGTCGTGACTTCATAAGCATGTCGTCTACATATACTTCCATTGTCTTCCCGATTTGATTAGTGAACATCCGATTGACCAACCGTTGGTAAGTAGCCCCGGCGTTCTTGAGTCCGAACGGCATAACCTTGTAACAGTAAAGTCCCAGATTGGTTACGAAGCTGGTGTGTTCTTGATCGGGTAAATGCATCGGTATCTGATTATAGCCTGAATACGCGTCCATGAAGGATAAGAGTTCATGTCCAGCCGTCGAATCCACTAGCTGATCAATTCTAGGAAGCAGGAAACTGTCTTTGGGGCACACTTTATTCAGATCGGAATAGTCGACACATGTTCTCCACTTCCCGTTTGGCTTTCGGACGAGCACGAGGTTTGACACCCATTCAGGATATAGCGCATCCCGAATGAATCCGTTCGCTTCAAGCTTTTCTACTTCCTCTTTAAGGGCGGCAGATCTCTCTGGATCCATAGCGCGCCTTTTTTGTTTGACTCGGACATGCCGCGGGTCAATGTTCAGAGTGTGGCTCGCGATGTCCGGCGAGATCCCATACATATCAGAATGTGTCCAGGCAAATACGTCAAGATTTGCCCGCAGAAATTTAACCAATTCCTCTTGAGTTTTCTGGCTTAGCTGAGATCCAATCTTTATCATTTTTGAATCATCGTTATTGTCAATTGGGACATCAATCGTTAGCTCGGCTGGGGATGCTTGACTTTCTTTAGATTCTCCTTCGTCTTCAGTCTCTCTCGGGTCAAGGTCCTTGAGGAATTGGCTGGGCTGCCCGAGCCTAGGCCCGGGCGTTAATTGTCAATTATCGACGAAACGGAAGCAGAGAGATTCCTCTACGCCCTTTCCCTTCTCCTTTCGCCGCGCCTCCCGCAGCTCAGCAACATAACAGGCTCTGGCAGTGGCCTGATCTCCCTGAACGATTCCTATTCCATGATCAGTGGGAAATTTTAAGGTCAAACACCATGGGGCAATGGCTATTCTGAATTCAGCGAGGGCTGGTCGGCCCAAGAAAGCATTGTAAGGGGAGTCTATGTCCACAACGATGAACTGCAACATCCGTACTCTCCGACGTTCTCCAACTCCCAACTCTACTGGCAGTTCCACCATCCCAGTGGGGATTGTGGCACTTCCGTTGAAACCATGGACTCGAGATTGACAGGGCTTCAAGTCTGTGGCTTCCATCTTCATTTGATCATAAGCTCGCTTGAACAAAATATTCACAGAGCTTCCACTGTCAACTAAGATCATTATTATCCAAGCGGGACCTACTTGTGTTGAGATGACCAGTGGATCGATAGTGGGAACTTCGATTTATCTGCGTCTCTGCTCCTGAACACGATGTCATCCGTCATCGTTTTATGTTGCTTGGCCGGAGCCCCGTCATCAAAGATACTGCAACACTCGAAGTCCGCATGCCTGATAGAACTGGCATACTACTCCATTTCCTTCCAGCTTCGATCTGCTGGGTGAGGACCACCATTTATTGTATTGATGACCAACCTCCCGTCCGCACGAGCGGGTTCTTCCTGTCTTTCCTGGTTCGGTGCACGATTCTGATTTGATGGGCCCGCACCACCGGATTGCGGCACCCGTACATACTGATCCAACTTCCGCTCTCGTATCAGTTTTTCAATGAGGTCTTGTAAGTGATGACACTCATTGGTGTTGTGGCCATAACTCTCATGGAATCTACAGAACTTTCCTATTTGGATTTGTCTTTCAGTTGGTGGTTTTGGGGCAGGCTTCTTATACTGCATGGTATTGCAGGTTTGCAAATATACATTCTCCAATGACGTGTTCAATGGAGTGTAATTATCATACATGGAAGCTCTACGCCGTGGTCCACGATCCTGATCGCATTTTTTGTTCTGGTTTCTATTGTCCCTCTGCTGATTCTGTTTATTTTGGACGTTCAACTGAATTTTTCCAAAACTATCCTCGGACTGTTTAACAGCGACGTTACTCTGGATACCTTCAATGTTGGGCCCTGCGTCATCCTGCTTCCTAGACTGTTTCGCATCCTCCCTTCTCAGGAATTGGGCTGCCTTGGAATAGAAACGGTCCAATGACACAGGTGGTTTCCCAGCTATCCAACTTTCGAACTCGGAATCAGCATCAATCCCCTTAGTCAGAGCCATCAGGATAGAGTTATCGTTGGGATTGCTTAT
The DNA here is from genome assembly GCA_030737815.1 of Allium fistulosum. Classification (NCBI taxonomy): domain Eukaryota; kingdom Viridiplantae; phylum Streptophyta; class Magnoliopsida; order Asparagales; family Amaryllidaceae; genus Allium; species Allium fistulosum. Next base: position 1,536,926,775 of record CM060902.1, read on the forward strand.
TTCTGCACACGCAGCGTGGAACCGCTCCAAGTAACGTCTAAGTGTTTCTCCAGGAGCTTGCGTAACACTAGACAGAGTGTTAACGTCCTTTGGCCTCGCCACATGCATACAGAATTGTTCGACAAACTTGGTGGCCATCTGGTCGAAGTTAGAGATGGATCGCGGTGGAAAATGAGTGAACCACATGGTAGGATGCCCCCTAAGGAAATGGGGAAACTACGGCACTTTACTGCGTCATCAGCTCTAGCAGCATTCATCAGCCATTCGTATTTCAGGACATGTTGATTAGGATTAGAACTTCCTTCATAAACTGGCAAAGCTGGCATCCTGAAGTGCCGAGGTGGTTCAGCATATAAAACATCATCGGTGAAAGGGGTATGACTTCGGTAGATTCCCCAGTCGTCATTAGAGAGACCCTGACTTTCACGGATCATTTGGCGGATCATCGCCGGTATATCTGGTGTTCGGACACTTGGAGCATGTTGTGCCAAGGTGTGGTCGGGTTCCACAGCGCGAGTCTGGACCGGACGCGGTCGACGGTCCGTGTTTTGCCTCCTTGGTTCAACATCCTCAGGGACATAAGGCTCAGGAGTCTGCTCTCGTTGGCTACGTTGAGGATCAGCTTGGTTTCCAGCGTCACCTCCCCGTCTGGCAGTGGTGGTAGTAACAATGTTGCCGGTAACATGATAAGGAGCAGCTCCTCCTCGAGTTGAAGGTTATGTGTGGAGACTAGTGGATGGTCCAGCTCTAGGTTGCCCAAGGTTTGAAGCAGGTTGGTGTCCCGTGGCCTGGTTGTAGCTTCCACCTAACCGTGGACGTGTGGATCTAGTTTGACCATCGGAGGAGGCTGGACTTTCTGTGGAGGAGTGAGAACCTTGGTCTTTTCTAGATCTTCTTTGCCTTTGGCGATTTAGCTGGTTAGTCAACTCCGTGTTGGCGCGTGTTGTTCCGCTAGCTGCTGTCGACTTTGGGTCAACTCTTGAAGCAATGTCTGGAATTCTTGTCTAGTGATTGGACCTGATGGATCTGAAGGTCCTGCAGCATTTTGGTTGGATAGAGTTGATTGCACGGGGTTTTGTCGGTCCCGTGCTCCTTGATCAGCAGTTGCAGAGGTGGTACGTGTGCTCACCATAATGAATTGGCGAAGTCCTTTCTTAGATCTGATTGCAAATCTGAATAGAATGGAAGGGCTTCAAAGTTCTAGATCTGGATCTTCTTCTTAGATTTATGCAATCCAATATAGATAAGAGATCCAAAGAGTGGGAGAAAAATTGGGCTTTTCTCAGTGAAAGCACCAAAGTGTTTGTACCAAAATTGGGCACAACACTCTTCGGAAGTCTTTGAAGAGATAAAGTGAAGAAATTAAATGAAAAAAGAGGAATTATCTAACAAAGACTCCAAATTTCAGAAATGAGAATAATTAAAGTGCAAGGAGACACAAGAATTTAGAGTGGTTCAGCGTATAGCTTACGTCCACTATGAAGTAGTTTGCTTTATTAATCTTTCTTTTGTGTTTACAAGTGAATTCAATGTTTTACAGCAGTCAATTGTGATTTGCAGCAGTGGATCTTGTTTATGGCAGCAGCAATTGAGTTCAGATCTGGATCTGGCGGAGTCCGGGCGTTGGAGATCTCAAAGAGGAAGAAGAATCCCTTTTTTATTGGCTTCGGGGGTCTATTTATATGTGTAGGAGGCTGGTATTTCGCCCAGATCTCGAGAGACCCTCTCTGGCATGTGACCAGGCCCGCACGCCCAAGCCCGTGAAGTTTCGGTCCAATCCGTGATCGACACGAGCAGATTTCGACTCGCTCGAGATTTCATCAAATGGAGTCGAAATTTGGCGTGGACATTCTTTAGCATGCACGCAGTCTTCTGTGAAAATTTCATAGCATTTAGGCTTGTAGATTGGGAGATATGATCGATACGAAATGGAGTTTTTGCTAGGCTGTTTCCTTCACTCGCTTCCGTTTCGACTCGCTTCCGTTCGACTCGATGACGTGGCACTTGATTCTTACTTTGTCCTGGATGTTGTTTCGAGCGAGTCGAAGTAAGTACTTGGTTGAGCGAGTCGAAGCAAGCTTTGGAGAGCGAGTCGAAGCTAGCACTGGGAGAGCGAGTCAAAGCTAGCACTGGGAGAGCGAGTCGAAGCTAGCACTGGTTCAGCTAGTCGAAGTGGGGCGTTCTGGGAGGTTTGAGCAGTAGAGTCGAAGTATGCGCTTTCGATGGTTTCAAACTGGAGCGAGTCGAAGAGAGCAGCTCTGAGTGACGTGGAGCGAGTCGAAGAGAGCAGCTCTGAGGGACGTGGAGCGAGTCGAAGTTGGCTTCTCTTGAGTGCTGCGAAGCCAGTCGAAGGAGCGAGTCGATCGGCAATTGATTTTCGTCCAATCTTGTATCGCTCATAACTCGAGCATACAAACTCGGATTGACTTGAGATTTGAAACGTTGGCTCCCAAGTCTTAGCTTGCCATGTCCTACCAATTTTGGCTCGATCCGGACTTGGACAAAATTCATCGATATCCATAGTGAGCCCGTATATAACCAATCTCTGGGACGGGCTGTCATTGGTTACTAATCAATTCCTTGGTGTTACGGCCTTACCAAAAGGCGGGATAACAGGTTTACAATAGCAGAGTTTTCTTTTTCAAGAGTGTGTACTCTATTACATGGATTTTGACTATATAGTACAATTTAACTTCCTATATCTCTTGAATGATTGAATACAATATTGTTCGAGAGAGTATGGAAGTGTATGATCTCAGATTTGCAGATTTGATAGCAAGTAGATGGTTAGAACAAGAGATGATCAAGTTAGAGAGTTGAGTAAATTAGTTGATTTTTTTTATCCTTCTTGATTCTTGTTTATATAGTTGTAGAAGGTTGCTTCTAGTAGTTACATCTCTTCCCTTTCAGTCTAGAGTCGTCAGTGTTCATTGGTGAAGAGTTACGGAGGAGAGATGGAGTTGTGTCTCTTCGATGATGGCAGTTGTAATTTGAATTATCTGCCCCAAGCCCAGTTTCAGACGTTTGAATGGTGTTTTTAGACGTCTGAGAACCTTTTATTATTTTTGTTCATCTTCTACGTTTAGACGTCTGAAGTTCTGCATTCAGACGTCTGAAGTTCTGCATTCAGACGTCTGAACCTGTTAAGTGATGTTCTCCTGGGTTTATTCTTGAGTGTATCTCTCTTCGATCTTCGTGCAACTTTGTAGATGAATCTCTTCAGTGCTTTAGTCATCGTCTTGTCACAGTAGTGGTTTGTCTTGCTTTGTATTCGTATCTGTATAGTTGTATGGTATATATATGATTTCCATTGTATAGTTGTCATCGTCGAAACTGTAAACTAAGGGTTCTAACATTTGCCCCCAATTTCAGGGACAAATTGTAGAGATCAAGTGGCGATCGCACTTCGCTCTCAACTCATCGGGTGTAACGTCGTCGAACTGATGCTGGAATAAAGAAATTCTAGTGGTTGAATTGCACTCGCTCATTTATCGTTGATTACATCCACACTCCAAGGATTTGCATTTGTACGTCGGCGGTCGGACATGCCTGTTTGAGTTTCGAGGGTACGTCCACATTCCGGGGACTTAATTCATTTTCACGGGTGGTCAATCACACCCGCTTAATGTTTGCAACGATGTCCACACTCTGGGGACTTTAGATGGATTCGTGGGCGGTCAGTCACACCCGATTTGCATTTACATTCTAACCACGCTCTGGGGATTTTGAGTCAACATTTATACTCCAATTCGTGCTCTGGGATTTTGGAGTTGGTGTTTATGTTGATACTCCGGTTCACACTCTGGGAATCCGAAGTTAGTTAATGTTTATACTTCAGTTTGCGCTCCGGGGACTTGGAGTCGGCCGATAGATGGTCAGTCACATCTGTTCGGGCTTTAGGATTTCGTTCGCACTCCGGAAATGACGAATCTGTCAGGACTGTGGATGGTCGGTCCTGAGATAACAAGCGAGGTCGTTAGATGGACGGATCCATCTTCCTCAAACTTGGTCAAGGTACGGGTGAAGTCGTTAGGTGGACAGATCCACCCTCTTCGAAACTGCATTTGCAAGTTTATACTCAAGTTCGCACTCTGGGAATCTGGAGTTGGTTAAAGGATTGTCGTGTATCAACCCTTTTTTGACTTTAGTGTGATGATTTGTCCCTGAGCTCGGGTATTATCTAGCGGGTAACCGGTCGTATCACAGTCACTCCCTATTTGAATAAATTCCACTGTAAGGTGTAATTTAGCTCTCCATGAATAGTGATAGCTGTATGACGCATTCAATAAATCATGGCTCTGGCTCGAAGAGATTGCATTTTATTGCTGAAATAAGAAAATATGGCAAAATCAGTTGCCTTATTACAAATTCAAATTTCGAAATGCAGAAACAAATTGCAAATGCAAAATAAACTGAATAAATAAACAGAGCTTGTCATGTGTAGTAGCGACGAAGACTGTCGCTATTCCAGGCTCTCGGAAGGGTGAGACCGTCAACGGTAGATAACTTGAATGTGCCATCTCCGAGCTTTCGTTCAATAACATCCGGCCCTTCCCAAGTTGGCTTCATATGCGAAGGATCGGATAAATTCTTTTAAGGATGAGATCGCCGAGTTCAAAGGTTCGGGGTCGGACCTTGGCATTATATAATCGTCGACTCGAATTCGGTATGCGGCTGCCCTCAAATCAGCCTCTTCACGCTTCTCATCCAATAAATCCAGGGATTCAGCAAGCAATATAGCATTTATCTTCGGATCATAGTAAGTCACGCGAGGAGAGGGAACTTCTAATTCAACTGGAATAACAGCTTCTGAACCATAAGAAAGAGAAAATGGAGTGTGGCCGGTCGTGGACTTGTGGGTTGCTCGGTAGGCCCATAAGGCCATAGGAAGTTCATCGACCGATTTGCCCCATCTTTTTCCAGTCATTTCTTTAGAATAGAATTTATAACTTTATTAACAGCTTCGACCTGTCCATTCGCTTGAGGGTGTGCGACTGCGGAGAATTTCTTCTGGATGTGGAATCATTGACAGAAATCCTTAAATTCAGCACTGTCGAACTGGGTCCCGTTATCAGTGATGATAGTATATGGGATACCAAATCAGCAAATGATGTTGCGCACTACAAAGTTGATCACCTTCTTCGTTCTGATTGTAGCAAGGGGTTCAGCTTCCACCCACTTGGTGAAGTAATCAACTGCTACGATGGCATACTTCGCACCACCTTTGGCTAGAGGTAGAGAGCCAATAATGTCAATGCCCCATACGACAAACGGCCATGGACTGACCATTTGCGTTATTTCGGTAGGTAGGGCCCTTGGAATCCGAGCATGCTTCTGGCATTTGTCGCACTTTCGGGCGTAGTCTGATGCATCGCGATTTACGAATGGCCAGTAGTATCCATATCTGAGCACTTTCTTGGCAAGGGCTTGCCCCCCAGTGTGATCGCCACATTCTCCTTCATGCACATCATACAATACGCGTTTGATTTCGTCATGAGCGATACACCACAGTAAGGGAACAGAGTATCCTCTTCTATACATAACTCCATTTTGAATAGTGAACCATGAAGCTTTTTGAAGAATCTGTCTCTTTTCACTCCTGCGCTCTAGCAGGGTTCCGTGCTCAAGATAATTTTTGAACGGAGTCATCCATGAATCCTTATCGTGAACAACCTCAAATATCCAATCCGTCTCCATCTGGTCGATGCTCGGGGAAGCTAATGTTTCCATGGGAATGAATCCCATTTGTTGTGCCTCGCATGTGCTGGCTAACTTTGCTAATGAATCGGCTTTTTGATTGCGCTCTCGGGGAATCCAGTAGATGGCATAGTATTCGAACTGATTTAATATTTCTTGAACCCGAGCAAGGTAAGTAGCCAGTCTTCAGTCCTTGGCCAGGTATTCCCCCCGAACTTGACACACGACCAATTATGAATCATAATAAATCTCTAAAGCAATGATTTTCAAATATCTAGCAAGCCTCAATCCGGCAAGTAGGGCTTCATACTCAGCTTCATTGTTGGTCGCGCGAAAATCAAACTTTAAAGCATAGCATATAGATCGACCTTCAAGAGTTTCAAGCACAACTCCTGCACCGGAGCAGCGGCCATTAGATGCACCATCAGTATGTAGCTTCCAGATATACTTGGGAGATTCGCTTGTTTCGGGCAAGTCCTCTGGGATGGTAAATTCAGCTATGAAATCTGCTAGGACTTGTCCTTAAATGGCTCACCTTGGAGTAAGTAATGTCAAACTGACTTAACTCGATATTCCATTTGAGTAACCTACCAGATGTCTCAGGCCGCGTAAGGACCTGTCGTAACGGCTGGTCGGTGTAAACGGTGATTGTATGAGCCTGGAAATACGGACGGAGCTTCCTCGAGGCAATAACAAGGCAATAAGCCAGCTTCTCTAGCTTCGGATAATTTCTCTCAGCTCCGGTTAGTCGCTTGCTTATATAGTAGATCGACTTTTGTATTCGGTCTTCCTCTCGAATTAGGGCAGCACTGATTGCGTTTTCTGATACCGCCAAGTAAATGTACAATTTCTCGTGACCGATAGGCTTTGACAAAATTGGCGGTGTGGGGAGATGCTGAATTAGTGCTCGGAATGCTCCCTCACATTCCGTAGTCCATTCAAAGTTTCGCTTTCCTTTTCAGATCAGATCGAAGAAGGGAATGCATTTGTCAGTAGACTTTGAAATGAACCTGCTCAGTGCTGCTACTTTCCCGTTGAGACTTTGGACTTTCTTTATAGTTTTCGGGGTTTCGAGATTTCTAATCGCCCAGATCTTTTCAGGATTGGCTTCGATTCCTCGAGCGTTGACGATAAACCCAAGGAATTTTCTGGATGCGACCCTAAATGACATTTCAACGGGTTGAGCTTCATTCTGTATTCTCGGAGGATATTAAACATTGACTCCAGGTCTCTAATGTGATCAGTGGAAAATCGTGACTTGACTAGCATGTCGTCCACATACACCTCCATGGTTTTTCCAATCTGGTTAGTGAACATTCGATTAACTAACCGTTGATAAGTTGCCCCAGCATTCTTGAGTCTAAAAGGCATAACTTTATAGCAATAGAGTCCCATATTGGTTACGAAGCTGGTATGCTCCTGGTCGGGCAAGGGCATGGGTATTTGATTATAGCTAGAGTACGCATCCATGAAGGATAAAAGTTTATGTCCAACCGTTGAGTCCATAAGTTGATCAATTCGAGGGAGTGGAAAACTATCTTTGGGGCAAGCTTTATTCAAGTCCGAGTAGTCAACACATGTTCTCCATTTCCCATTTGGCTTTCGGACAAGTACAGTATTGGATACCCATTCTGGGTATAATGCATCTCAAATGAATCCATTCCTTTTAAGCTTATCTACCTCTTCTTTAAGGGCGCCAGATCTCTCTGGACCCATACCACGACTTTTTTGCTTGACCCGGACATGCCGCAGGTCAATATTCAATGTGTGGATCGCGATGTCCGGCGAGATCCCACACATATCAGAGTGCGTCCAGACAAACACATCAAGGTTTACCCAGAGAAATTCAACCAATTCCTCTTTCATTTGTTGTCTTAGATGAGATCCAATATTTATCATTCTTGAATCGTCATTATCGTCGATTGGAACACCGATCGTCAGTTCGGCCGGAGAAGCTTGACTGTCTTTACTTTCGTCTTCACTTTTGGTGTCTCTCGGGTCAAGATCTCTTTGGAATTGGTTGGGGTGCCCGGGCCCAAGCGTTAATTGTCAATTATCGGTAGGGAATTTCAAAGTCAAACACCATGAGGCGATGGAAGGCCTGAACTCAGCTAGGGCTGGTCGGCTCAAGAAAGCATTATATGGGGAGTTTATATCTGTTATCCCGCCTTTTGGCAAGGCCGTGACACCAAGGAATTGACTAGTAACCAATGACGGTCCGTCCTAGAGATCGGTTATACACAGGCTCACTATGGATATTGGCGAATTTTGTCCGAGTCCGGATCGATCTTAAATTGATATAACACGACAAGTGAAGCTATGAGAGTCAACGTTCCAAATCTCAAGTCAATCCAAGTTCGTGTGTTCAAATTACGATCGATACAAAATTGGATGAAAACCAACCACTATTCGAATCGCTCAGTTCAAATCCATCAGGAATGCCTACTTCGACTCGCTTCGCTTCGCATCCATCAAAGATCCTCTGTTCGACTCGCTCCGCTTCGCATCCACCAGAGAGCCTCTGTTCGACTCGCTTCGCATCCACCAGAGAGCCTCTATTCGACTCGCTTCGCATCCATCAGATAGCCTCAGTTCGACTTGCTTCGCATCCATCAAATAGCCTCTGTTCGACTCGCTTCGCATCCATCAGAAAACAACAGTTCGACTCGATCATCTAATGCCTACTTTGAATCCATCAAGTTCTGGTACTTCGTATCCATCGTGGATCCACTGATCGAATCCATCATGTTGCCGATTTCGAATCAATCGACCGGAGTGGAGTTCCATCGATACGAACAGAACCCTACCACCAATGCGTGCAACTCACTTTCTATCGATATGAAAAGAGGGCGTTTCCATCGATACAAACAAGGCAAGGTCCAAGGATGACTCAGCCAACTCGACATCAAAGACGGAGCAATCCAGAAATTCAAGTGCCATGTCATCGAGTCGAATAAGAGCGAGTCGAAACGAGGGAGTCGAACGAAACAGCCAACCGAAGAATCCCATTTCGTATCGATCATATCTCCTAATATACAAGTCCAAATGCTACGAAATTTTCACAGAAGCTTACATGCATGCTAAAGAATGTCCACGCCAAATTTCAACTCCATCGGACATAATCTTAATCGATACGAAATCCGTTCGTATCGATCACGGATCGGGCCGAAACTTCACGGGCTTGGGCGCACGGGCTTGGGCGCACGGGCCTAGTCACGTGCCGGGGGAGTCTCCCGAGATCTGAGTGAAATACCAGGCTCCTACACCTATAAATAGAGCCCTATGGCATGCAGAAAAGGGGCTTCTTCTTCTTTGAATTCTCCAGCGCCCAGACTCTGCCGGATCCAGATCTAAACTCCTTTGCTGTTGCCAATAATGAAATTTACTACTGCAAATCATAATTATCTGCTGTAATTCACTGAATACACTTGTAATCTTCAAAGAAAGATCAATAAAGCAATCAACTTCATAGTGGACGTAGGCGATACGCCGAACCACTCTAAATTCTTGTGTCTCCTTGCTTTTTAATTATTTTCATATCTGAGATTTGGAGTTTTAGTTAGATAATCCTCTTTTTTCCATTTAATTTCTTCACTTTATCTCTTCTAAAACTTCCGAAGAGTGTTGTGCCCAATTTTGGTACAAACACTTTGGTGCTTTCACTGAGAGAACCTAAGTTGTCTACTGCTCTTTGGATCTCCTATCTATATCGGATTGCATAAATCCAAGAAGAAGATCAAGATCTAGAACTTTGAAGCCCTTCCATTCTATTCAGATTTGCATCAGATCTAGGAAAGGACTTTCACCAATTCACCAATTCACCATGGTAAGTACATGGACTACTTTTACAGCTGCTGATCAGGGAGGACGGGACAGGCAGAATCCCGCGCAATTGCCTCCATCAAACCAAGATGCCGTCTGACCTTCAGATCCAATAGGCCTGGTTACCAGAAAAGAGTTCCAGATGCTTTTCCAAGAATTGACCTAGAGTCGACAATAGCTAACTGAACAACTACGCGCCAACGTAGAGTTCACCAACCAGTTAAATCGCCAAAGGCGCAGAAGATCCAGAAGAGACCAAGGTTCTTATTCTTCCACAGAGAGTTCAGCCTCATTTGACGGTCAACACCGATCCACGCGCCCATGGTTGGATGTAAGCTACACCCAAGCCATAGGGCACCAGCCTGCTTCGAATCTTGGACAACCCAGAACTGGACCATCCACTAGTCATCATACAAGACCTTCATCCCGAGGAGGTGCTGCTCCTTATCATGTCACATGCAACATTACTACTACCACCACTACCGAACAAGGGGTTGATGCTAGAAACCAAGCTGATCCTCAATGTAACCAACGAGAGCAGACTCCAGAACCTTATGTCCCAGAAAATGTTGAACCAAGGAGGCGAGGCATGGACCGTCGACCGTGTCCGGTCCAGACTCGCGCTGTGGAACCCGACCACACCTTGGCATAGCATGCTCCTAGTATCCATATGCCGGATATACAAACGATGATCCGCCAAATGATTCGTGAAAGTCAGGGTCTCTCTAATGACGACTGGGGAATCTCCCAGAGTCATACCCCTTTCACCGATGACATATTGTATGATGAACCACCTCGGCGCTTCAGGATGCCAACTTTGCCAGTTGACGAGGGAAGTTCTGATCCCAATCAACACATCTTGAAGTACAAATGGCTGATGAATGCTGTGAGAGCTTATGATGCAGTAAAATGCCGTAGTTTCCCTATTTCCCTAGGGGGCATTGCAACCATGTTGTTTACTCGTTTGCCACCATGATCCATTTCTAACTTTGATCAGATGGCCACCAAGTTTGTTGAACAATTCTGCATGCACGTAGCGAGGCCTAAGGATGTTAACACTTTGTCTAGCGTTACTCAAGCTCCCGGAGAAACGCTTAGACGTTACTTGGAGCGATTCCATGCTGCGTGTGCAGAAATAAGCAATCCCAATGATAACTCTATTCCGATGGCATTGACTAAGGGGATTGATGCTGATTCCGAGTTTGGAAATTGGTTAGCTGGAAAACCACCTGCGTCATTGGACCGTTTCTACTCCAAGGCAGCCCAATTCTTGAGAAGGGAGGATGCGAAACAGTCTAGGAAGCAGGATGACCCAGGACCCAACATCGAAGGAATCCAGAGTAACATCGCTGTTAAACAGTTCGGAGAGAATTCTAGAAAAGTTCAGTTGACGTACAAAATAAACAGAATCAGCAGAGGGACAATGGAAATCAAAGCAAAAAACGCGACCAGAATCATGGTCCGCGGCGTAGAGCTTCCATGTACAATAATTACACTCCATTGAACACGTCGTTGGAAAATGTGTATTTGCAGACCTGCAATACCATGCAATACAAGAAACCTGCCCCGAAACTACCAACTGAAAGACAGATCCAGACGGGGAAGTTTTGTAGATTCCATGAAAGTTATGGCCATAATACAAATGAGTGTCATCATTTACAAGATCTCATTGAGAAACTGATACGCGAGCGGAAGTTGGATCAGTATGTGCGGGCGCCGCAGTCAGGTGGTGCGGGCCCATCAAATCAGAATCGTATGCCAAATCATGAAAGACAGGAGGAACCCGCTCGTACCGGTGGGAGGTTGGTTATCAATACAATAAGTGGTGGTCCTCACCCAACAGATCAAAGCTGGAATGAAATGGAGTCGTATGCCAGTTCCATCAGGCATGCGGACTTCGAGTGTTGTAATAGTTTCGATGAAGGGGCTCCGGCCAAGCAACAGAAGACAATGACAGATGACATCGTGTTCAGGAACCGAGACGCTGGTCGAATCCCCCACTATCGACCCGCTGGTCATCTCAGCTCAAGTAGGTCCTGCTTGGATGAAGATGATCTTAGCTGACAGTGGAAGCTCTGTGAATATCATGTTTAAACGAGCTTATGATCAAATGAGGATGGAAGCAAAGGACTTGAAACCCTATCAATCTCGAATCCATGGTTTCAACGGAAGTGCTACGATACCCACCGGAATGGTAGAACTACCAGTGGAGTTGGGAGTTCGAGAATGCCGGAGAGTACGAATGTTACAGTTCGTTGTGTTGGACATAGGCTCCCCATATAATGCTTTCTTGGGCCGACCGGCCCTCGCTAAATTTAGCGCGGCCATTGCCCCGTGGTGTTTGACTTTAAAATTTCCCACTGATCGTGGAGTGGGAATCATTCAAGGAGATCAGGCTACTGCCAGAGCCTGTTATGTTGCTGAGCTGCGGGAGGCATAGTGAAAGGAGAAAGGAAAGGGCGTAGATGAATATCTCTGCGTCCGTTTTTCCGATAATTGAAAATTAACGCCCGGGCCTAGGCCCGGGCACCCCAGCCAATTCCTCAAGGATCTTGACCTGAGAGAAACTGAAGACGAAGGAGAATCTAAAGAAAGTTAAGCATCCCCGGCCAAACTGACGATTGATGTCCCAATTGACAATGACGATGATTCAAAAATGATAAAGATTGGGTCTCAGCTAAGCCAGCAAACTCAAGAGGAATTGGTTGAATTTCTACGAGCGAATCTAGACGTATTTGCCTGGACGCATTTTGACATGTGTGGGATCTCGCCGGACATCGCGAGCCACACCCTGAACATTGACCCGCAGCATGTCCCGGTCAAACAGAAAAGGCGTGGTATGGATCCATAGAGATCTTCCACCCTTAAAGAAGAAGTAGAAAAGCTTAAAGCGAACGGGTTCATTCGGGATGCGCTGTATCCTGAATGAGTGTCGAATCCCGTGCTTGTCCGAAAGCCGAACGGAAAGTGGAGAACATGTGTCGATTATTCTGATCTGAATAAAGCATGTCCCAGAGACAGTTTCCCGCTTTCCAGAATTGATCAGCTAGTAGATTCGACAGCTGGGCATGAACTCTTATCCTTCATGGACACGTATTCTGGCTACAATCAGATACCGATGCATTTATCCGATCAAGAACATACCAGCTTCGTAACCAATCTGGGACTTTACTGTTACAAAGTTATGCCATTCGGACTCAAGAATGCCGGGGCTATTTATCAACGATTGGTCAATCGGATGTTTGCCAATCAAATCGGGAAAACAATTGAAGTTTATGTAGACGACATGCTTGTGAAGTCACGACTCTCCACCGACGATGTTAAAGACCTGAAATCTATGTTCAACATACTTCGAGAATACAAAATGAAGCTAAATCCACTGAAATGTCACTTTGGAGTTGCATCCGGAAAATTCCTTCGGTTCATCGTCAACGCTCGATGGATCGAAGCTAATCCTGAAAAGATCTGGGCTATCAGAAATCTCAAAACTCCGAAAACCATAAAGCAAGTCCAGAGTCTCAATGGGAAAGTAGCAGCATTGAGCATGTTCATTTCAAAGTCGATTGACAAATGCATCCCCTTCTTCGATCTGATCCGAAAAGGGAAACGAAACTTTGAATGGACCACGGAGTGTGAAGGCGCTTTCGAAGCACTAGTGCAGCATCTATCCACACCACTTATCCTATCGAAGCCTATTGATCATGAGAAGTTGTTTGTATATTTGGCGATATCAGAAAACACTATCAGCGCTGCATTAGTTCGAGAAGAAGACAAGATACAGAAGCCAGTTTACTACGTCATCAAGCGATTGACTGGGGCCGAAAGGAATTATCCGAAATTAGAGAAGTTGGCTTATTGCCTTGTTATTGCATCAAGAAAACTCCGACCGTATTTCCAGGCACATCCCATTATTGTTTACACCGACCATCCGTTACGACAGGTCCTTTCGCGGCCTAAGCCGTCTGGTAGGTTACTCAAGTGGAACGTCGAACTGAGCCAGTTTGACATTACTTACACTCCAAGACGGGCCATACAAGGACAAGTCCTAGCCGATTTCATAGTTGAATTTACCATTCCAGAGGACTTGCCCGAAACCAGTGAATCCCCCGAATACGTCTGGAAGCTTTATACCGATGGTGCATCAAACGACCGGTGTTCGGGCGCTGGTGTTGTACTTGAAACTCCCGAAGGCCGATCCATATGTTATTCTTTGAAGTTCGATTTTCATGCGACTAATAATGAAGCTGAATATGAAGCTCTGTTAGTTGGCTTGAAACTTGCTAGGGATTTGAGGATTATCTCAGTGGAAATTTATTGCGATTCACAATTAGTTGTGTGTCAAGTACGGGGTGAGTATCAAGCAAGAGATCGAAGGTTGGCTGCTTACTTAGCTCGAGTTCAGGAAGTACTAAATCAGTTTGATTATTATGCCATTTATTGTATACCTCGAGATTGCAACCAAAAAGCCGATTCATTGGTAAAGCTAGCCAGCACAGGCGAAGCTCAGCAAATGGGACTCATTCCCGTAGAAGCGTTATCCTCCCCGAGCATTGACTAGGCAGAAATAGACCGGATATGCGAGACCGTCCTCGAAAAGGATTCATGTATGACTCCACTCAGGAATTACATTGAGCACGGAACCCTGCCGAAGCGCAGGAGTGAAAAGAGACAGGTCCTTCGGAAGGCCTCACGATTTACCATCCAGAATGGAATCATGTGCAGAAGAGGGTACTCAGTCCCTCTACTCTGGTGTATCGCTCACGATGAAATTAAACGAGTATTGCACGATGTGCACGATGGAGAATGTGGCGATCACACCGGGGGGCAAGCACTTGCCAAGAAAATACTTCGATACGGATATTGCTGGTCGACCGTGAACCGCGATGCGTTGGATTATGCAAAGAAATGTGATAGGTGCCAGAAATATGCCCGAATTCCTAGAGCTCCTCCTACCGAGATAACGCAAATGGTCAGCCCATGGCCGTTTGCAATGTGGGGCATCAACATCATTGGGGCTCTACCTCTGGCAAAAGGTGGTGCGAAATACGCCATCGTCGCAGTTGATTACTTTACAAAGTGGGCTGAAGCCGAAGCTCTTGCTACCATAACAATGAAGAAAGTAATCAACTTTGTAGTTCGCAACATCATCTGTCGATTCGGTCTCCCACACACCATTATTACGGACAACGGAACCCAATTCGACAATTCTGAATTTAAAGATTTCTGCAAACGATTTCACATCCAAAAGAAATTCTCTACAGTTGCACACCCTCAGGCAAACGGACAAGTCAAAGCGGTTAATAAAGTTATAAAATCCATTCTGAAAAAACGACTGGAAAAGGTCGGGGGCAAGTGGGTCGATGAACTTCCTATGGCTTTATGGGCTTACCGAACAACCCATAAGACCGCGACCGGCCACGCTCCATTCTCTCTCTCTTATGGTTCAGAAGCCGTTATTCCAGTTGAACTAGAAGTACCTTCTCATCGTGTGACATACTATGATCCAAAGACAAATGCTATATTACTTGCTGAATCTCTCGATCTACTAGATGAGAAGCGTGAAGAGGCTGATTTGAGGGCAACCGTGCATCGAAGTCGAGTCGCCCGATTGTATAACGCCAAGGTTCGCCCGCGAACCTTTGAACTAGGCGATCTTGTCCTAAAAAGAATTTATCTGGTTCCTTCGCATATGAAGCCGACATGGGAAGGACCATATGTTATTGAACGAAGGCTCGGAGATGGCACATTCAAATTATCGACCGTTGACGGTCTTACTTTGCCAAGAGCCTGGAATAGCGAGAGTCTTTGCCGCTACTACATATAACAAGCTTGTCCATTTAGTTTATTTTCCATTTCGCAATTTGTTTCTGCATTTCGAAATTAGAATTTGTAATAAGGCAACTGACTTTGCCATATTTTCTTATTTCAGCAATAAAATGCAATCTCTTCAAGCCAGAGCTGTGATTTACTTGAAATGCTTCATATGATCATCACTATGCACAGAGAGCTAAGTTTCACCATACGGTGGAATTTATTCAAATAGAGAGTGACTGTGATGCAACCGGTCACTCGCTAGGCGAAACCCGAGCTCGGGGACAAGCCATCACATCAAAGTCAAAAACGGATTGATACATGACAATCCCTCACTTAGCTCCCGGTTCCCAGAGTGCGAACTAGAGTATTAAAAATACGTCTACGAAGAGGGTGGATCCGTCCGCCTAACGACTTCGTCCGTATCTGAACCAAGTTCGAGGAGGGTGGACCCGTCCATCTAATGACCTCACTTGTTAACTCAAGGTGGATATGACCCGACCATCCATGATCCTGATACAACTCCGAACTCCCAGAGTGCGAGTCGGAGTATAAGCATCAACTCCGAATTCCCAAAGTGCGAAACGGAGTATAAACAACAACTCCGAATTCCCAGAGTGCGAAACAGAGTATAAACATCAACTCCGAATTCCTAGAGTGCGAAACGGAGTATAAACAACAACTCCGAACTCCCAGAGTGCGAGTCGAAGTATAAGCATCAACTTCGAATTCCCAAAGTGAGAAACGGAGTATAAACAACAAATCCGAACTCCCAGAGTGCGAGTCGGAGTATAAACACCAACTCCGAATTCCCAGAGTGCGAAACGGAGTATAAACAGCAACTTCAAGTTCCTAGAGCGTGAATTGAAGTACAAATATCAACTCCGAACTCCCGGAATGCGAGTCGGAGTATAAATGTCGATTCCAAGTCCCCAAAGCGTGGACGTAGGATTTAAACTTAAGTCGGCGTGACCAACCGCCGATAAACAAATGAGAATCCCCGGAGTGCGGATATGATCATCGACAATTAAACAAGCATGGATTAATTACTCAATCTCCGCTTGTCTCAGACATCCGTCCGATGGCACCGAACTCAACATGTTATAAGTAAGAAGCGATCGTCGACTGATGTTCTGCAACTCACCCCCAAGACTGGGGGGAATGACTTAAGCATCAACCATTGACTGAAGCGATGCGACGTCAAAATTCAACTCGCTTCCCGGTCGCAAACCATGTCCATAGTTTTCGAACTTGGCAAAAAAAAACAAACTTAATTCGGAAGCTGAAACTTAAAAAGTGCACTTCAGATATTGAAACACTTAGACAAATACACAATGACAGAAAAGAAGTCAAAAAAGAGAAGTTTCATTTCTATTGTTTGTAAAAGAAGTTCGTGTACAAGTTTGTTCCAAAAAATTTCTACTAGCAGGGGCCGAACCCGCATCTATACACGGCCAACAAAATGAAAGTCAGAATTACACCAAGGAAGCATATCTAATCTTTCTTATCCTGCGGCTTCCTTTTCGGTGTAGGCCCCCTAGAGCCGCCACTATCCTTCCTCTTTGAGCCTTTTTCTTTCAGTGGTCGGTCTTCAGGCGATGGCATAATATCGACATCCTCCTCCGAGCTCGAGTGAATAGGGATGCTTCCTATGGGCGGAGTCGGAGGAACATGATCAAGTACAGAAGGTGGAATGGGCATGCTAGTGATGAAAACGGTGCCACTGGGAGATATCATTCTAAGCGGAGCTGGTCCCGGTGCTGCCATCCCACCTCCAGAACTGCCACCATGAGCCGCTGTTGCCATTTCAGCGTCAATTTGGGCGAACATCTCCTCTTCAGTAACTGCTCGAGCCCCGTTGGGGGCATCAGTAGTTGGCATTGAAGAACATGAAGCAGGAGTGTGTCCACCCATGACAAATGGTAAGTCAACTAAAGGATCGCCATGACGACGAAAGAGTTCTTCCATCAGCTGCTCATCAAACACAATCATATTCCCCTACGTATCGTCAAGTGGGGCAGTTGTAGTTACGGTGATTGCTTTGGTCACGATAACCTCCTGCGTCTGATATGATTCTTGAGTAGCAGGAGGCATGGCCGGTGCAGCATTGATCACTGGACAAAAAAAAGAGAACTGTTAGAATCTAAATCAGATAAAGATTCCGACCTAAGGAAGATATGTGGAATGTTCAGAATACCTTCCTCAATTTGACTTGACGGCGGCGGAACGGCTTCAGTCACTTGCGCTGTAGCCGGAGACATATGTGGCTGATCCGGATTGTAAGCAGGAACAGCTTGGGGATCGACCGCAGATGAGGATTCGGGCTGGGTTGACACTGGAATTTCAAGACTCGCCTCATGATGTTCAACCCCTAAACCCTCTCCTATTTCAAAGTGTTGGGCGCTGAGTCTCTCCTTCGCATGCAGAATCGCTGACTCGTGGAGAATCTTCCTTTCATCTTCAGTCAGAATGTGATTCTCGAGTTCAAATTCATCTACAGACTCACCTAGATGCGCCTCCTTCTCTTCCTCAACCAGTCGGCCCCAAGCGTTGTAAAGATGCGCCGGATAATCATCAAGCTAGGCTAGACCCTTGTGCCTCAGCACGTTATCATTGTAAACAACGAGGAGGTCTTCGATGTCAGCCTCTAGCCTGGACTCGGCCGACTTCACTTTCCCCTTGACCTCAGTCTCCACCTTGTGGACTTTAGCCACAGCTGCATCCCGCTCACCCCTGAGCAGAACAGTTTTTTCGCACGCCTCCTGGGCTGCGTTGTTTGCATCATCCCTTTCCTTGGCCATGTCGGAAAATTTAGCCTTGAGCTCGGTAAGTTACTTGATCGCCGCATCCCGCTCGGCGGTAAGTGTAGTATTCCGATGGCCCATCTCCTCCACCAAGGCAACATGTGTCTGCCTCAACCTCTCCATGGCCACATTCACTTCGTCAGCTTTTTTGGTGGCCTCGATTTCAGATTTCCGAGAAGACTCCCTCAGCAGTGAGCACTTGAATAATTTGGTCCCTTTGAGCGAGTTCGGTCTCCAATTTCTCAAGCGCTTTTGCTCACTCAAAGGCCACCTTAGAAGCTTTCTCTGCAGCCTTTACCCACTCTCTGTACTGGGTGTAGATGTCATGAACGTAATCATGCATCGTGCCTTCCACCCCTGATGGAATTCTTTTTAAGTGGGGTGGGAAGACATAGCCATCGAAGCAAATATTCGAAAAATCCTTCCTCATCTGAGCCAATTTATGGGCCCCTTCTCCTGTGGGCTCAGCTGGGATCTTCTCTGTAATTATGGAGGCCGTGGTCTCGACTCTCTGAAGATGATTCTCGGATCTAGAAGTATGAGAAGATGGCCTGTGACGAGGAGGCTCTGGTGGATGTGGAACAAGAGTGGGAGGTGGAGATGGAAGTCTAAGAGGAGGAGAGAGTGATCTAGATCGATGTCTGTATTCTCTGTACCTATCACGCCCATACCTATCTTGGTTAGAGTACTCGCGATTGCGATCTCTATCCGAGTCTCTCCTGCGGGAATCGTAATAAGAAGAAGCCTTTCGGGCCGAGCGAAGATTCCCGAGCATTGATCCTTTCCCAGACATAGTACCTGAAAATGGGAAACGAAGGAAGAGTTAGTGATTTCTTAAGTTGGACGATTTATGGTTATGAATCATGTAGTGTAGTGAAGTGTATGCATGTGCAACCCACCGACCAACCGGAAATGTCGGCCGCACTCATAGCAAGCGACCCGCTCAGTTCAAGAGTACTATCAAGCTCCTCCGTCCCGGTGTCGTGTTGAAACGACACATAGTCCGGAATCGGAATATCAGCAAGCCCTTCAAAAGGATTCTCTACTTGCAGGGGAGGAGCCTCCAAAATTCTGATCCCCTGAACCGGCAAAGACATAACCACAGATTTCAGTCTCATTGATTTAGAACGCTTGTAAGCAGCTGCCTTGCCTTTTCTCTTTCCTCCTGAATCCTGGACGTCGAAAGAAGGCCCAGCTGGGAGCTCGTTATCGGTGGGCGTTCTCTCCAGATCAACTTCTTCGGCTATTACGACTCCGGGCGCTTTGCGCTTCACCCGTTTCTTCGAGACCACTCTAAGTGTCCCTTCCAACCGTATGCTCTGCCTCCGTTCAATCAGCCCGACAGTCCTCAAGTTTCCGTCGGTCAGAACCAAGTCGATATGCCTCTCTTCGCCCAGAACCGCTTGGAGGATCTGAACTAGCTCTCTAAATATGCACCGTCAGGTCGAGAAATTGCGGCTGTGAAAGAAGAGAAGTGTGTCAGTTTTGAAGTCAGTTATTACTATCTCGATAATTCGAGAGAAAGATTGCAACACTTACGTCTATCCAACCATCGCCTAGCAAATCCAGAGGGGCACCGAACGTAGAACCATTCGGTTTTAAAATAACTTTGCCTTCCCCAAGAGCCCATTACAATGTGGCAATTCCTAACCGCTTCCAAGAAGGTGAAAGAAGGACTGTCTCCACGACTCTTAACGTTAAATTGATATCTGATCTCGATCGGCTTTGGTGGTCGAAAGAGAATCTCCATAAACAGAATGAAGGTGTTGTTCAACAAAGCATATCCATTGGGGTGCAGCTGGGATGGAGCTATTCCAAGGAATGATAACATCTCCCTTATGTATTGGTTGAAAGGAGGAAGTGTTCCCGCCATATAGGCATGACGGTTAAAAGCAGTAAACCCCTCCAGAGGATCATGCGGCCTGTCATTTGGCCCAGGCAGTAGCACGTCATCAAGCGACAGGCCGTGCCTTAAACAAATCCATCCCAGCATATCTTCGGAGATACCGGATGGCATAGCATCTTGTGGACGACAAATGAACCGGGCACCTGGACGCTCGTCCGGAGCTCGGTCTATAACTTCGGCTTCAATGACTGGTATTTCGATGGTTGAAGGAATTGAACTCAGGAGTTCCTGCTGCTATAAACTTGAAGGTTCCATAATTGACTAGCTTATAAAAAATCATTGTTAAACAGACAATAACGCTCATGCATCCCCCAAGTGTGTGAGTGTGTTGTGTAGTGCAGTACTGTATGTCACTCGAGAAGTTCTACAGAATTGGAGAAAGCATGTAAATGACGAGACTTCGAAATTCAGTCGGAAGGACCGTCATCGCTGACCGTCACAACCGTGCCATCCGGATATTAGTAATCGATTCAAGTCAAAGTTTGTTAAAATTTTGTTAAAGTTGCAGTTCCATCGACGAGCTTCGAAGGGAAATCAATTATATAGTCCAATGGTCAAGTCTAATTATGCCAAGATGAAGCCCGTCGGAGTTAGATGTCCAAATGCACAGGAGTTTTCGATATCATCCAAAGTTAGGTTCATTGTCAATCATCAACAGTTCGAGTTCGAATCGATTGCTCAAGTTCAAGTTCGAATCGATTGCTCAGGCTCAAGTTTGCATCGATCAGGTTCGATTTCATATCGATCGCTCAGGGACGCTTTCGTATCGATCCTAGGGCTGCGCAGTTCGAATCGGTCCAAGGCCTCCACTTTGAATCGATCCAAGGGCTGCGCAGTTCGAATCACTCCAAAGCCGCCACATCGAATTGATCCAAATTCGCCACTTCGAATCGATCCAAGGCCGCCACTTCGAATCGATCCAAGGCCACCACTTCGAATCTATCTAGAGTCACCACTTCGAACCGATCCGAGGCCACCATTTCGAATCGATCAGACGCAACCCCTTCGTATCGATACACATATTCAAAGCACTCAATTCGATGCGAAGCTCAACCATCGATCAGTACGAAGGCCTCCGTCTCATCATCTCGAAGCCCCTACTCTAGATCGATGCGAAGCTAAGGCCGAGGAATCTTCGATCGACCACGACTTTGGGTGATTTGGTGTTAAAGATCGAGTCTCATCGTTTACGCGTTGGATTCGCTTAGTGGATTACCTAAATCTAGCAGTTAGTTCGAGTAATCGAGAAAATCAGTCGAAGGCAAGAACAGTTTCTTCTTTTCCCGAGTCTCTGAGCGATACGAAAGCAAAAGCGCACAGACAGGAAAGTAAAAAGTGAAAAAATGGCTAAGTCCACAGTATTTATACGGACTCGAGCACAAAGGTAAAAAACGATTCACCTCCCAGTGAGTTCAACTGGCTACGAAGTTTCACCACAAGATCGAGTCTAACAAGCGTTTCGTATCCATCGAACCCCGCGTCCACCGATACAAAATCCTTGTTCGTATCGATCGTTTCCAACTCCTTCCCCAGAGCAACGATACGAACAGTCAGTTCGAATCCATCAAGCCACGACATCCAGAGGCCAATATTCATCGATGCAAAGGTGTGTTTCGTATCCATTTTTATGGTCCACACCGATTCGAAAACAAAGACAACTGCATTGGGACCCACCGAAGCTCGTAACCATCGATACGAATGATCGTTTCGTATCCATCTAAGCTCATATTCGTCAATACAGGCTGCTCATTTCGTATCCGTCGACGCAATGGATACCGATGCGAAAACAATGTTTCAACCCTTCACATCGATTCAGGAGAGGATCGTTATGAAGGAACATTCAAAAATAACCATCGAGCGTTGTTACAACGAATTTCACGTCGGTTCAGGAGAGGATCGATATGAAATTCAATATAAAATAAACTGACAACGACTCGTGAACGTACAAACGTCAATGAAAGTCAGATTAACATATATGTATATATGTCGGACTAATATTCAATATTCCAGATTGACAGGAATTGGAAACTCATTTGATAACGATTACAACAACTAACGGCTAATCACTGGCATACAACAATTAGTTTCAACAATACGGGGTACAGCAGTTGACAGTCAACAGTTTACATTATCGAGAAAATCAGTCGAAGGTTACATCTTTCATCGAAAAGACGATAACTATTCAGAATAAAGATTGCAGCATTTCAAAGCACATCATGTTTCCACAAGACGTACTTTGGGAGGCAAATGTTATCCCGCCTTTTGGCAGGGCCGTGACACCAAGGAATTGACTAGCAACCAAAGACGGTCCATCCAAGATATCGGTTATACACAGGCTCACTATGGATATTGGCGAATTTTGTCCGAGTCCGGATCGATCTTAAATTGATATAACACGACAAGCGAAGCTATGAGAGTCAACGTTCCAAATCTCAAGTCAATCCGAGTTCGTGTGTTCAAATTACGATCGATACAAAATTGGATGAAAACCAACCACTATTCGAATCGCTCAGTTCGAATCCATCAGGAATGCCTACTTCGACTCGCTTCGCTTCGCATCCATCAGAGAACCTCTGTTCGACTCGCTCCGCTTCGCATCCACTAGAGAGCCTCTGTTCGACTCGCTTCGCATCCATCAGATAGCCTCTGTTCGACTCGCTTCTCATTCATCAGATAGCCTCAGTTCGACTCACTTCGCATCCATCAAATAGCCTTTGTTCGACTCGCTTCACATCCATCAGAAAACAACAGTTCGACTCGATCGTCTAATGCCAACTTAGAATCCATCAAGTTCTGGTACTTCGTACCCATCGTGGATCCACTGATCGAATCCATCATGTTGTCGTATTCGAATCAATCGACCGGAGTTAGGTTCTGTAACAACCCGGATATTTGGACCATTTAAATTGACAATAATCCACACATGTCAACTTAAATAGTACAAAACACGAATCATAAATGGAGTATAATTATATAAATGAGAATCATCACAGAATCACAGAAAATATAACATAACAGAATAGTGCAGCGGAATTACAACAATGTCATAATAGTAGTTCATGAAGCTACTAAGAAAATACAACAATGTCTCAAGTAAAAGAAATACAACAACAGAGATGTCCAAATAGTCCAAATGGAAAGAACAATACTGATAAAGATAAGATAGTCTTCAAGTCTTCAGCTCCAAATAAGCAGCAGCAACAATCCTCAGTCTGATCCGAGCATATGCACAAACAAACACTCGAATCAGGACATATATTCTTATACAGATAATATGGTTAGAAATTTTGAAATAACAATAACTCAAAGATGATTGGAATAAGCATCTTTCAGGATCCGATAAACTATCTATATATAGTAGAGTACGATAAGTAGATAATGTCTATCAGTAATAATAAAGGTATCAAAATAGTGTTAAGTCATGGCCCATTCCACCCTTAACACATTTTTATTCCCAAAAGCATATACAAGACCGTAGTTTCCCCAAAACCGGAAGTCACCAGAGGGCAATACATATACTAAAGGTACAAATCAAAATCGTAGTTGTCGCGCATAAATGGAATACAAGTATGACAAGGCACATGAGGCTATACCCAAGGTAGTGATACTACCGTTCGCCTGATCCGGGCTGGTGAGAACGCAACGCCGCAGCGCCCGCAACACCGTGAGACAACACTCCCAATTCAAGGGTGCGCACCAATCAATCACAAAGTAAGAGAATAGTTTACGAAGAAGTGTGTCCACTTGAGGTAGCTAATCCTCCATTGGCCCGGCACAGCTCCTGTTTTAGTCATTTCAAATTTGACACAAGTGTCAAGGCTATCCATTGTCGTTCACTTTCTTCAATCATCAACGTTCGCCAATCCAACCACTTCATTCTGGATCATCACTTCGCGTATAGTTATTAAAGTGGTTTCCGGTTTAGACAGTGAGTATGCCCCAAACCGACTCCGGTTCCTTTAATAACCTTTCGTGATTATAACACCGATTGGTCGTTAATATATTTCAAAACCATTTCAATTTCAATTTGAATTCGTAAATCGACAATTCGTTAGTCTTTCGAAATCAATTTCCAAAATTACATTTTTACTTTCCAATTTTAATTTTCACATTTCCATAATTCAATTTCAAAGTTTCAACAATTCAAATATTCATTGCATTTTGTATATAAGTTCATTCCAAAATCGTTTAACTAAATATACGTTCAAAACGATTCAACTCGATTATCGATTTCATTCGATATTCATTAAATTAATTTAACATCAATCAATTCCATTTCAATTTCTAATTCATTTCGTTACGTTTTAAGTTCGATTACATTATCAAAGTTTACAACTTATTTACAATTACACTTATCAAATCCAATTCTTTAAATAACAATTCTTTCATTTGTTTCAATAAAGCGTATTCAATTCCTTATCAAAGATATTCCTTTCAAATTTCAAACTTAGTTAAAACTTATTTTCACTTGTTCAAAATTTCAATTTCTCTTAATAAAGATATTCAATTCAATTATAATTCGATCTCATCAAATTTTCAATAATTTTAAATCTTAATTATTAATCATTTCAAACTCATTCATTAATAATTTCAAACTTAATTGTTAATAAATTCAAAAATTCAATTATTAATTATTCCAAACTACGTTATTAATAATTTCACAACTTAACTATTAATAATTTCAAAAGTTAATTATTAATAATTTCAACACTTAATTTCAAAAATTTAATTATTAAATAATTAAATTTTAAACAATATTCTTTTGTCAATTACTACTTTAATATTCGTTCCAAATTCAAATATTCACATTTACATTTATTCCAATTTAAATTCCAAATTATTCAAAACTTTGTTATTCGTCAAATAAAACTTTACTTTTATTTAAATCAAAAATTGACCAATCGGGTTTTATTTTAATTTTCTATCCTAAGTCAGATTGTTTGGGTATTTATCATTTCAACCCGATTCCATTTAAATTCAAAATCAAAACATACAAAGGGAACTTGCAGTGTGATAGCTGGGATGGTGTCAAAGTAAATAAACAAGCAATAGCATCCATTCACAACAATTCAACAATTTCAAATAATCCCGAAATAATCATATTAATTCGCGTTTGTTATTTACGCCAATTAATATAACTATTTCTAGAATCTACTCTATCATTTCAAGTAGATTAAAGATTATAATATTTCGGTTTCACTTGTCGTTCAATTTCAATTACAACAGTTAATTCAATATACGTTCAACAGTCCAAAGTGAAATTTGTCAATTCTACGTGTCAATTAACTTAACAATTTAAGGGTCAATTCAATTAATCAATATTCATCATAACAGGGGTCAAGTTAACAATCAATTTCGACATATGTAATTCATTTAAATCGTTAATCATCCTATATCCAATTCTTAACTTGCAATTAATTTATCACTTAACAATAACAATTTACATCCAATCAACATCATATAGCAATCATCTATCAATTCAAACTTGTATAAGAATATAGTCGTGAAAATTAATTCACCTTTCGTGGATAAAGAAATTTGACGGCGAAGCACGAAGAAACAGAAAAGAGACGGTACAGTACGAACAACGAACACTGTAATATCGACAAAAGAAAGACGATATTAATTCAAGTAACCGTTCATATAAAATTATAAATTTATATAAATGTGCTTACCGACGACGGAGAAAAGAACAAAAGCTGAAGATTGACGATGCTGCAAAAGACGCTCAAACGGGTGCTTCTGCACACAACGAAAGAAAAAAAATCGGTTACTAACAACACAACCAATTCGATACCGTTCAATTTTTTTTTTTTTATACAGCTGCAACTCCTAAGACTCACGCACGCACGACCTCTCGTATTTGCAAACTTATCACTCCCTATTCACTACTGCCAGGTACACACACAACCAACATTTTATTTTCCCATATAACACATGCCACAATCCTCCTACTGCCAATTTTCCCAACCAGGCATGACAAGGCGGCAACGCACTCATAACAACACAAACAGCCAACATTTCCTTTGCCACTTTTTTTTTTTAAACAAAACCCAAAATTCTTTGCAACCCAGAAACGCACGCATACCCTACACACACGCCTGTGTTACCCCATTCATGCACCGATTAGGAGCATGCCACCACACACTCAACACTATACACTCACGCACACGGTCATGAAGGAAGGAAGCCCGGGTTCGGCAGTGGTGTGGGTGGTAGACAGGAGGCGGGCTGAGGGTGCTGACATGGTGGGCTGTGGGTCAAGGGATGGGCGAAGTGCTGTTGTGACTCGGCGTGGATGTGGGGTGACGCGAAGTGGTTTGCGGTTGGCTGTGGATTGGGAGTTGGCGAATGAACGGGTGGTAGGTGGTCGGTCGGTGGATGGGAATGGCTCGGCGGTGGGCTGAGCGTGGGTCTGTGGTGGGTTGAGGCAGTTGGGGTGGTGGCGGAAGACAGTGGAGATGGCGATGGACTGGGAGTTGTAGGATGAAGGAGGGATTTCACGTTTCCTTTGCAACTTTTCTTTTTACAGTGAGGAAATAGAAATAAAAGAAAGAATGTGAGATGAAGAGGAGAGAAGAGGCTGCCATTACCTGATGGTTAGAAAGCAGAGAGGAGATGAAATGTTAGAATAGTTGAACGGTGATAGACCATATAAATTTTTTTACTTTGTTGCTTAGTATCCCAAAACTATTCATTTCCCAACGTTCACATCAATTTCCAAAGTAACCCCTTAGCTTCCAACTACCCAATTAATTACATCAGCTGCCTTTATTTCAACTTCCTTTTGTAAACGGGTTAAAGATTTTGGGTTACAATTTGTGTACCCGGACCGTTTAGAGCGATTAAATTAACGCGACGGATGATGTCGAACACCGATTCGCGCAAATAAATATACCGTTATGATCAGTACGACGGTGCACCTCCAACGGTATACAGATTATTGTGATACGATGATTTTAAAAAAAATTCGAATTACGCCGCTTAAATTATACGTTTTGCAAAACAATTTAAACGGAGCAGGCGATGACAGTTTTTGACGAAACGAATTATATAATCTTGATCAGAATAATTTTTACAACATAACTGTGTAAAAATATTTGGACTTGGAAGATAAATTTTACGCAGCTTTATATGGACTGATATACAGTAAAACGCGAACGGACTTTACTGTAATATTTTTCAACGAAACTTTTTCTATGTCCATATCTAACTAGACATATGTCACAAATAAAGTTTGGACGTAAATTGAGATCGTTTAAAATTTCAATTTTTTTTATTGAAACGATGAATTTAAAATTTTAAATCGGGTCGGAAATTTAGGGTCGTTACAATCTCCCCCACTCAAAACTTTTCGTCCTCGAAAAGGAACGAGAAGAGTGAAGTAGAAATGAAATAAGTAGGAGAGTCAAGATAGATTTAGAGAAATTTGAATAATACCTGAAATTAATAGTTCGGGGTTTGAATCTCGAATACTATCCTCGGTTTCCCACGTGCAATCTCGCTCATCTGTGCTCCACTGTACTTTGACGAGATTTACCGACTTCCTTCTGAGTTGCTTTGTCTCACGATCAACTATCCGAAGTGGCTTTCGCTCAATCGTCAAGTCAGGCTCAATAACTATCTCTTCCAACTGAGCAGTGGGAATGGTCGTAGATGGATCGTGTACAACTTTGCGAAGATGTGAGACATGGAACACGTTGTGAACACCAGCGAACTTTTCTGGTAATGCAACCCTATATGCCAATGTTCCAACTCTTTCTGTAATCTCAAATGGACCAACAAATCTGGGAGCTAATTTCCCTTTTCTTCCAAATCGAACAATATTCTTCAGAGGCGACACTTTTAGAAATACTTTGTCTCCAACACTAAATTCGAGATTTCTTCTCCTTTTGTCAGCATAGCTCTTCTGTCTATCCTGTGCTGTCTTTATCTTCTCCCTGATTTCTTCGACTTTTTCAGAAGCTTCCATAATCATTTCTGGTCCAAGCACTAATCGATCTCCAGACTCAATCCAACAAGCTGGCGATTTGCACGGCCGTCCATATAAGGCTTCGAACGGTGCCATACCAATGCTTGCCTGGTTGATAAAGGATAATTAATTCAAATTCAAATATACTTATTCAAATTTGAAATTCAAATTCTTTACCTGGTAACTATTATTATAAGTGAATTCAACCAAGTGAAGATGGTCTTCCCAAGATCCACCAAAGTCAATAATACAATCCCGGAGAAGGTCTTCTAAAATCTGATTTACCCTCTCAGTTTGGCCATCTGTCTGAGGATGGAATGATGTGCTCAGATTCAGTTTGGTGCCCAAGGTATCCTGAAATGCCTTCCAGAATTTACTGGTGAAAATAGGATCTCGATCGCATACAATACTAGATGGTACACCATGAAGTTTAACAACTTCCCTCATGTATATCTCGGCCAAACTCGAAGCTGTACGAGTGGTCTTGACTGGAATAAAGTGTGCGGACTTCGTCAGTCTATCGACAATCACCCATATGCTTTCGTTACCTTTTCTAGTCCTTGGTAGCCCATCAATAAAGTCCATAGAAATCTGCTCCCATTTCCAACCAGGAATCTCTAGCGGTTGGAGTAATCCTGCGGTCTTTCTGTGATCAGCTTTAACTTGTTGGCAAGTGGTACACCTGCTAACATAGATAGAAATATCGCGCTTCATCCCACTCCACCAATATAGTTTTTTCATATTCTGGTACATTTTAGTGACACCGGGATGAAATGAAAGCGAAGACTTATGATTTTCTCGCAGTACTTCCTGTCTAAGACCATCAACATTAGGAACACAAATTTGATTATCAATCTTCAAGATTCCATTACTATCAACATGTGCACCCACTTTATTATCAGCATTTTCAACTCTACCAAGAACTATTTCTTTGATGCGATAAAGCAAAGTGTCCTCATATTGTTTGGCTATAATACGATCTATAAGAGCTGGGGAGACGGAAAGCTGGAATAACATTCCTTCGACAAGATTACAACATATCATGGCTTGGTTTCTGCTCAAAGCATCGGCTACGGTATTTGCTTTCCCCGGAGTGTAGTTGATATCAAGATCATATGCAGCTAGAAATTCGAGCCATCGGACTTGTCTCTGATTCAAGTCCTTTTGCGAGAAGATATATCTCAATGACTTATGGTCAGTGAATAACTCGAATTTTGTTCCCAATAGATAGTGCCTCCATAGCTTAAGGGCAAATACAACTGCAAGAAGCTCTAAATCGTGAGTTGCGTAGTTTGTTTCATGGGTCTTTAACTGACGACCCGCATAGGCAATAACTTTTCCTTTCTGCATTAAAACAGCACCAAGTACATCTCGACAAGCATCTGTATAGACGGTCAATCCTTCGCTACCATCAATAACTGTAAGAACTGGGGCAGATGTCAACTTTCGCTTCATCTCATTGAAAGCTGCTTCGCACTTTTCGCTCCAAATAAATTTCACATTCTTCCTGGTCAGTGCGGTAAGTGGTGCGGCAATACGGGCAAAGTTTTCTATAAATCTACGGTAATAGCCGGCTAAACCCAAGAAACTGCGGATGTCTGTAGGAGTTTTGGGAGTCTCCCAATCCTGCAAATTCCAAAGATTCGAATTAAGAAAAGATAAGTTGTTTTGATAGAATTTGACGAGTAAGAATAGAACTTACATTGATTACGGCGATCTTAGCTGGATCGACCGAAATCCCATTCTCTGAAACAATATGGCCGAGAAATCGAACTTCATCTTTCCAAAAATGGCATTTTGAAAACTTGGCTTTAAGCTGATGGCTGCGTAGAGTTTCAAGAACAAAAGCCAAATGCGACCTATGCTCTTCCTCATCCTTAGAGAAGACGAGAATGTCATCGATGAAAACAAGAACAAACTTGTTAAGAACATCCCGGAAAACTCTATTCATCAAATCGACGAAATAAGCTGGAGCATTAGTAAGACCGAACGGCATAACCAGCCATTCAAAGAAACCAGTCTCAGTGCGGAATGCTGTCTTAGGAATACTCTCCTCGGCAATTCTGAGTTGGTGAAAGCCAGTAGCCAGATCGAGTTGAGAAAATACTTTAGCTCCATGAAGCTGGTCGAATAGATCGTTGATGCGGGGCATCGGATATCTGTTCTTGTGTGTGAGTTTGTTCAGCTCTCTATAGTCCACACACATTCTGAGGGAACCATCCGATTTTGTGACGAACACTACTGCAGCACCCCATTCTGAATGACTTCGCCGAATCAAGCCTTTAGAAAATAAGTCTTCAATTTGAGCATTCAGTTCAGCTTTTTCTTTAGGAGCTATTCTCCGAGGAGGGAGAACTACTGGTCGGGCACCAGGAATAAGGTCAATGCGAAATTCGATTTCCCGCGGTGGTGGTAGAGAATTGACTTCTCCAAATACATCAGAAAAGGATTGGACCACTGGAGTAGAGCTTAGTTCATTTGGATGGGAGTCCAGTGAAAATATAAAACTCCCAGCATATTCTTGAGGTGATTTGCCTTCTATAACCAAAGACATGCCCTGGTTATCGATGAGAGATACTGTTCGAGCTTTGCATGAGATATTGGCTTCGAACTTCCGTAGCCAATCAATGCCCAAAAGTATATCGAATGCTTCAAATCCGAGGACATAGAAATCCCAAGTGAAGTGGTGAATGCCATGCATAAGAGTGACATATTTACAAACCCTTTTAAGATTAGCAGGCCCTCCAATAGGGTTTGATACACATAAGAAGGTAGATGAAAGAATGGGTTCCAAACCAAGTTTATTGCACAAATCAATAGATATGAAACTATGTGTTGCTCCGGTAACAAATAGAACTTTAACTGGTAAAGTATGCAACATAAAAAGACCCTGTAAAGTACCTTGGTTATCAGTAGGAGCAGGTGGGGTAGGTGGATCATGGGCGGAAGAAGTCATAGCAAATACCCCAGCCGTCTTTCCCTTTTTGTACATAGGACAATCCTTCTTGAAATGGCCTGGCTGCAGACATACGTGACAGAGATCGTTCCTAGTATTCCGAGGAGGCGGAATAGCAGCACCGGAAGATGTTGGACAACTGCTGGCGTAGTGACCCCTCTGGTCGCATTTGAAACAAGTAATGGAGGATAAGTCAATAGGCTTCTTCTGAGAATAGCCAATCCCAGATTTCTGCTGCCAATTCTTCTTCTGTTGCTCAAAATTTTGCTTCCTCTTTCCCGACTGATTAGCTGGTGTCTGAGTAACTGGGGCTTTGGGGACAGATGTTCCTTTAGGCTTTCCCTCGTATCGAAGAGCGAAATCCATCAACTCAGTGAAAGTTCCATGGACATGAGCGGTGAGGAGCTCGTAATACTCTGGGCGTGCGCCATGTATGAACTTCTCGTTCTTCAGTAGAGGTGTGTCAATCAAGCCAGGTCCGAACTTGTAGAGTTCGTTAAACCTCCTTTCGTACTCAGTAAAGGTCATGCTGCCCTGCTTGAGATCCATGAAAGACCGATAGAGTTGGGCCTTCCCAGCAGCTGGCATCCACTGAGCCATAAAGGAATCCCTATTACAAGTGATATGAAACGAATCAAAATTATGACGAGATAAGATAGAAATTTATTTAGTAGGAATTTAGATAGATTGCTACCTAAACTGGGTCCATGTGATAGTTTCCTCATCAGTTCGAGAAGTGACTGATTCCCACCAATCTTGAGCAGCATCCTGAAGCTGCCAAGCGGCCAACTTGCGCTTTTGAGCATCTGCGATCTCTAAGCCAGAAAAGATCCTCTCCAAACTCTTTAGCCATTGTTGTGCTTCGATAATACTTTCAGAGCCAGTAAAATTGACTCCTCCAAGCTGAGTATACTCCTTGCTAAGAGTGGAGAATCGGACTGCGGGAGCTGGAGCATGTGGACCAGGAGCATTTCCACCCCTGCCTCTAACTTTTCTTCTGGTAGCCATCCTGGAATACCAAAAGTGATTTAGAATCAAAGATAGAAATTTATAGAACTTAAGGAAATTCTATTCAACGAATTCAATAAGAAAGATGAATCAAGAATGTGGATTCTGAAATGATTCTCCTCATTCTAGGGTATGTTTACCCTATCTCTAATGAGCTTTAAACTCCACAGGCTAAGGTTATCGGGAACCAAAGCTCTGATACCAACTGTAACAACCCGGATATTTGGACCATTTAAATTGACAATAATCCACACATGTCAACTTAAATAGTACAAAACACGAATCATAAATGGAGTATAATTATATAAATGAGAATCATCACAGAATCACAGAAAATATAACATAACAGAATAGTGCAGCGGAATTACAACAATGTCATAATAGTAGTTCATGAAGCTACTAAGAAAATACAACAATGTCTCAAGTAAAAGAAATACAACAACAGAGATGTCCAAATAGTCCAAATGGAAAGAACAATACTGATAAAGATAAGATAGTCTTCAAGTCTTCAGCTCCAAATAAGTAGCAGCAACAATCCTTAGTCTGATCCGAGCATATGCACAAACAAACACTCGAATTAGGACATATATTCTTATACAGATAATATGGTTAGAAATTTTGAAATAACAATAACTCAAAGATGATTGGAATAAGCATCTTTCAGGATCCGATAAACTATCTATATATAGTAGAGTACGATAAGTAGATAATGTCTAATAAAGGTATCAAAATAGTGTTAAGTCATGGCCCATTCCACCCTTAACACATTTTTATTCCCAAAAGCATATACAAGACCGTAGTTTCCCCAAAACCGGAAGTCACCAAAGGGCAATACATATACTAAAGGTACAAATCAAAATCGTAGTTGTCGCGCATAAATGGAATACAAGTATGACAAGGCACATGAGGCTATACCCAAGGTAGTGATACTACCGTTCGCCTGATCCGGGCTGGTGAGAACGCAACGCCGCAGCGCCCGCAACACCGTGAGACAACACTCCCAATTCAAGGGTGCGCACCAATCAATCACAAAGTAAGAGAATAGTTTACGAAGAAGTGTGTCCACTTGAGGTAGCTAATCCTCCATTGGCCCGGCACAGCTCCTGTTTTAGTCATTTCAAATTTGACACAAGTGTCAAGGCTATCCATTGTCGTTCACTTTCTTCAATCATCAACGTTCGCCAATCCAACCACTTCATTCTGGATCATCACTTCGCGTATAGTTATTAAAGTGGTTTCCGGTTTAGACAGTGAGTATGCCCCAAACCGACTCCGGTTCCTTTAATAACCTTTCGTGATTATAACACCGATTGGTCGTTAATATATTTCAAAACCATTTCAATTTCAATTTGAATTCGTAAATCGACAATTCGTTAGTCTTTCGAAATCAATTTCCAAAATTACATTTTTACTTTCCAATTTTAATTTTCACATTTCCATAATTCAATTTCAAAGTTTCAACAATTCAAATATTCATTGCATTTTGTATATAAGTTCATTCCAAAATCGTTTAACTAAATATACGTTCAAAACGATTCAACTCGATTATCGATTTCATTCGATATTCATTAAATTAATTTAACATCAATCAATTCCATTTCAATTTCTAATTCATTTCGTTACGTTTTAAGTTCGATTACATTATCAAAGTTTACAACTTATTTACAATTACACTTATCAAATCCAATTCTTTAAATAACAATTCTTTCATTTGTTTCAATAAAGCGTATTCAATTCCTTATCAAAGATATTCCTTTCAAATTTCAAACTTAGTTAAAACTTATTTTCACTTGTTCAAAATTTCAATTTCTCTTAATAAAGATATTCAATTCAATTATAATTCGATCTCATCAAATTTTCAATAATTTTAAATCTTAATTATTAATCATTTCAAACTCATTCATTAATAATTTCAAACTTAATTGTTAATAAATTCAAAAATTCAATTATTAATTATTCCAAACTACGTTATTAATAATTTCACAACTTAACTATTAATAATTTCAAAAGTTAATTATTAATAATTTCAACACTTAATTTCAAAAATTTAATTATTAAATAATTAAATTTTAAACAATATTCTTTTGTCAATTACTACTTTAATATTCGTTCCAAATTCAAATATTCACATTTACATTTATTCCAATTTAAATTCCAAATTATTCAAAACTTTGTTATTCGTCAAATAAAACTTTACTTTTATTTAAATCAAAAATTGACCAATCGGGTTTTATTTTAATTTTCTATCCTAAGTCAGATTGTTTGGGTATTTATCATTTCAACCCGATTCCATTTAAATTCAAAATCAAAACATACAAAGGGAACTTGCAGTGTGATAGCTGGGATGGTGTCAAAGTAAATAAACAAGCAATAGCATCCATTCACAACAATTCAACAATTTCAAATAATCCCGAAATAATCGTATTAATTCGCGTTTGTTATTTACGCCAATTAATATAACTATTTCTAGAATCTACTCTATCATTTCAAGTAGATTAAAGATTATAATATTTCGGTTTCACTTGTCGTTCAATTTCAATTACAACAGTTAATTCAATATACGTTCAACAGTCCAAAGTGAAATTTGTCAATTCTACGTGTCAATTAACTTAACAATTTAAGGGTCAATTCAATTAATCAATATTCATCATAACAGGGGTCAAGTTAACAATCAATTTCGACATATGTAATTCATTTAAATCGTTAATCATCCTATATCCAATTCTTAACTTGCAATTAATTTATCACTTAACAATAACAATTTACATCCAATCAACATCATATAGCAATCATCTATCAATTCAAACTTGTATAAGAATATAGTCGTGAAAATTAATTCACCTTTCGTGGATAAAGAAATTTGACGGCGAAGCACGAAGAAACAGAAAAGAGACGGTACAGCACAAACAACGAACACTGTAATATCGACAAAAGAAAGACGATATTAATTCAAGTAACCGTTCATATAAAATTATAAATTTATATAAATGTGCTTACCGACGACGGAGAAAAGAACAAAAGCTGAAGATTGACGATGCTGCAAAAGACGCTCAAACGGGTGCTTCTGCACACAACGAAAGAAAAAAAATCGGTTACTAACAACACAACCAATTCGATACCGTTCAATTTTTTTTTTTATACAGCTGCAACTCCTAAGACTCACGCACGCACGACCTCTCGTATTTGCAAACTTATCACTCCCTATTCACTACTGCCAGGTACACACACAGCCAACATTTTATTTTCCCATATAACACATGCCACAATCCTCCTACTGCCAATTTTCCCAACCAGGCATGACAAGGCGGCAACGCACTCATAACAACACAAACAGCCAACATTTCCTTTGCCACTTTTTTTTTTTAAACAAAACCCAAAATTCTTTGCAACCCAGAAACGCACGCATACCCTACACACACGCCTGTGTTACCCCATTCATGCACCGATTAGGAGCATGCCACCACACACTCAACACTATACACTCACGCACACGGTCATGAAGGAAGGAAGCCCGGGTTCGGCAGTGGTGTGGGTGGTTGGGCGGTAGACAGGAGGCGGGCTGAGGGTGCTGACATGGTGGGCTGTGGGTCAGGGGATGGGCGAAGTGCTGTTGTGACTCGGCGTGGATGTGGGGTGACGCGAAGTGGTTTGCGGTTGGCTGTGGATTGGGAGTTGGCGAATGAACGGGTGGTAGGTGGTCGGTCGGTGGATGGGAATGGCTCGGCGGTGGGCTGAGCGTGGGTCTGTGGTGGGTTGAGGCAGTTGGGGTGGTGGCGGAAGACAGTGGAGATGGCGATGGACTGGGAGTTGTAGGATGAAGGAGGGATTTCACGTTTCCTTTGCAACTTTTCTTTTTACAGTGAGGAAATAGAAATAAAAGAAAGAATGTGAGATGAAGAGGAGAGAAGAGGCTGCCATTACCTGATGGTTAGAAAGCAGAGAGGAGATGAAATGTTAGAATAGTTGAACGGTGATAGACCATATAAATTTTTTTACTTTGTTGCTTAGTATCCCAAAACTATTCATTTCCCAACGTTCACATCAATTTCCAAAGTAACCCCTTAGCTTCCAACTACCCAATTAATTACATCAGCTGCCTTTATTTCAACTTCCTTTTGTAAACGGGTTAAAGATTTTGGGTTACAATTTGTGTACCCGGACCGTTTAGAGCGATTAAATTAACGCGACGGATGATGTCGAACACCGATTCGCGCAAATAAATATACCGTTATGATCAGTACGACGGTGCGCCTCCAACGGTATACAGATTATTGTGATACGATGATTTTAAAAAAAAATTCGAATTACGCCGCTTAAATTATACGTTTTGCAAAACAATTTAAACGGAGCAGGCGATGACAGTTTTTGACGAAACGAATTATATAATCTTGATCAGAATAATTTTTACAACATAACTGTGTAAAAATATTTGGACTTGGAAGATAAATTTTACGGAGCTTTATATGGACTGATATACAGTAAAACGCGAACGGACTTTACTGTAATATTTTTCAACGAAACTTTTTCTATGTCCATATCTAACTAGACATATGTCACAAATAAAGTTTGGACGTAAATTGAGATCGTTTAAAATTTCAATTTTTTTTATTGAAACGATGAATTTAAAATTTTAAATCGGGTCGGAAATTTAGGGTCGTTACAGGTTCCATCGATACGAACAGAACCCTACCACCAATGCATGCAACTCACTTTCTATCGATATGAAAAGAGGGCGTTTCCATCGATACGAACAAGGCAAGGTCCAAGGATGACTCAGCCAACTCAGCATCAGAGACGGTGCAATCTAGAAATTCAAGCACCACGTCATCGAGTCGAATAAGAGGAGTCGAAACGAGGGAGTCGAACGAAACAGCCAACCGAAGAATCCCATTTCGTATCGATCATATCTCCAAATCTACAAGTCCAAATGCTACGAAATTTTCACAGAAGCTTACGTGCATGCTAAAGAATGTCCACGCCAAATTTCAACTCCATCGGACGCAATCTTGATCGATACGAAATCCATTCGTATCGATCACGGATCGGGCCGAAACTTCACGGGCTTGGGCGCGCGTGCCTAGTCACGTGCCAGGGGGAGTCTCCCGAGATCTGAACGAAATACCAGCCTCCTACACCTATAAATAGAGCCCCAGGGCATGCAGAAAAGGGGCTTCTTCTTCTTTGAATTCTCCAGCGCCCAGACTCTGCCGGATCCAGATCTAAACTCCTTTGCTGCTGCCAATAACGAAATTTACTACTGCAAATTATAATTATCTGCTGTAATTCACTGAATACACTTGTAATCTTCAAAGAAAGATCAATAAAGCTATCAACTTCATAGTGGACGTAGGCGGTACGCCGAACCACTCTAAATTCTTGTGTCTCCTTGCTTTTTAATTATTTTCATATCTGAGATTTGGAGTTTTAGTTAGATAATCCTCTTTTTTCCATTTAATTTCTTCACTTTATCTCTTCTAAAACTTCCGAAGAGTGTTGTGCCCAATTTTGGTATAAACAATATCCAGAACAACAAACTGCAGTATCCGGACTCTCCGGCGTTCACCAATTCCTAACTCCACTGGCAATTCCACCACTCCAGTGGGTATAGTTGCACTCCCGTTGAAGCCATGAATACGGGACTGACATGGCTTCAAGTATTTAGTCTCCATTCTCATCTGGTCATAGGCTTGTTTAAACAAGATATTCACAGAACTTCCGCTGTCTACCAAGATCCTCTTCATCCAAGCAGGACCTACTTGAGCTGATATGACAAGCGGATCAATAGTGGGGGCTTCGATCCTATCGGCATCCCGACCTCAAAATATGATGTCATCTGCCATCGTTCTTTGTTGCTTGGCTGGAGCCCCA
The DNA here is from genome assembly GCA_030737815.1 of Allium fistulosum. Lineage (NCBI taxonomy): Eukaryota > Viridiplantae > Streptophyta > Magnoliopsida > Asparagales > Amaryllidaceae > Allium > Allium fistulosum. Next base: position 1,536,964,619 of record CM060902.1, read on the forward strand.
TCTTCAGAATTACTACAACATTCAAAGTCTGCATACCTAATAGAGCTGGCATACGACTCCATTTCCTTCCAACTTCGGTCTGTTGGATGAGGACCACCACTAACAGTGTTTAACACCGACCTCCCGCCAGTACGAGCGGGTTCTTCCTGTCTAGCCAGATTCGATACATGATTTTGATTCGATGGGCCCGCACCTCCAGACTGTGGCGCCCGCACAAACTATTCAAACTTTCTCTCTCTCATCAACTTTTCGATGAGATCCTGCAAGTGACGGCATTCATTTGTGTTATGGCCGTAGCTTTCGTGGAATCTACAAAACTTCCCCGTCTGAATTTGCTTCTCCGATGACTATTTTGGAGCAGGCTTCTTGTACTGAATGGTATTGCAGGTTTGTAGATATACGTTCTCCAGCGACGTATTCAAAGGAGTATAATTATCAAACATAGGAGCTCTACGTCATGTACCATGGTTCTGATCCCGTTTTCTATTTTGGTTACCATTGCCTTTTTCCTAATCTTGTTTATTCTGAATGTTCAATTGCACTTTCCTGGAGCTCTCCCCGGATTGTTTAACAACAATATTACTCTGAATTCCTTCCACACTAGGCCCCGCATTATCCTTTTTCCAAGACTGTTTCGCATCCTCCCTTCTCAAGAATTGGGCTGCCTTGGAATAGAAACGGTCCAATGATGTAGGGGGTTTTCCAGCCAACCAGTTGCCGAATTCAGAATCGGGCTCAATCCCCTTAGTCAGTGCCATAAGAATAGAGTTATCATTTGGGTTGCTGATCTCAGCACATGCAGCATGAAATCTTTCTAAATAACGCATGAGTGTCTCTCCAGGAGCTTGAGTGACACTAGATAAAGTATTAACATCCTTCTGTCTCGCGACATGCATACGAAATTGCTCAATAAACTTTATTGCCAACTGATCAAAGCATGAGATAGATCGAGGTGGTAGTCGGGTAAACCACATAGTCGCTATGCCCCCTAGAGAGATCGGGAAGCTTCGGCACTTGACTGCATTATCAGCTCGTGCAGCATTCATCAACCATTCATACTTCAGGATATGCTGATTAGGATCAGAGCTCCCTTCATAAACGGGTAAAGTTGGCATCCTGAATCGCCGAGGTAGTTCAGCATAAAGTATCTCATCAGTAAAAGGGGTATGACTCCGGGAGATTCCCCAGTCGTCATTGCTAAGACCCTGACTTTCACGGATCATTTGACGGATCATTTTCGATAGGTCAGGCGTTTGGACATTTTGAGCAGGTTGGGCCAAGGTGTGATCGGGTTCCACAATGCGAGGAGGGGCCGGTCGCTGCGACGGTCCATGTCTCGCCTCCTTGGTTCTATGTCTTTGGGGACGTAAGGCTCAGGATGGTATTCATGCCGACGGGGGATCAGATCTATCCTTCAAGTCTCAACTCCTGGCTTAGTAACAGTGGTGGCAGTGTGATTGTCGGTGACATAATGAGGAACAGTACCTCCTCGGGAGGTGGGTCCAGTCTGATGGCTGCTTGATGGACCGCTTCCAGTTGCCCAACATCCAATGTATGCTGATGTCTAGTGGCCTGCGTGTAACTTCCGTCCAGTCGCGGGCGCGTGGATCTATGATGATAGTCAGAAGAGGCTGAACTCTCGGTGGACGAATAGGAAGCCTGATCCCTCCTTGATCTTCTTCGTCGTTGACGGTTCAGTTGGTTGGTTAGTTTCGCATTAGCACGGAGCTATTGAGTGAGATGTTGGCGGCTTTGAGTTAATTCTTACATTAACATCTGAAATTCTTCCCTGGTGACAGGGCCTTGCGGATCTGATGATCCGACAGCATCCTGATCAGTCGGAGGCAGTTGTACGGGATTCCGTCTATCCCGTCCTTCTGGATCTGTAGCTGTAAAAGTAGTCCTTGTGTTAACTATGGTGGATGGAGAAGCTCTTTCCTAGACTTGATGCAAATCTGAATAAGATGGAAGAACTTTAATCTTTGGGATCTGGATCTTCTTCTTATATTTATGCAATATCGATAGTAGATCCAACGAGCAGGAGAAAAACTATGTTTTCTCAGTGAAAGCACCAAAGTGTTTGTACCAAAATTGGGCACAACACTCTTCGGAAGTATTTGAAGAGATAAAATGAAGAAGTTAAATGGAAAAAGAGGATTATCTAACAAGCACTTAAAAAACAAACAAGAAAGTATGTAGGAACACAGGGATTTAGAGTGGTTCGGCGTGTTGCCTACGTCCACTATGAAATGATTGACTTTTATTAACTTTTCTTTGCTGGTTACAGCGGATTATAGTAGTAAATCTTGAGTACAACAGTGAAATTTGAATACAATGGTGAATTCAGCAGAGTCTGGACGTCAAAGAGCCAAAAGATCCCTTTTCTGTAGGTTATGGGCTGCTATTTATAGGCGTAGGTTGCAAATATCTCGCTCAGATCTCGGGAGACCTCTTTTGGCACATGGGTGGGCCTACGCGATCGATCCCATGCGATTTGCACTCAGTCCGTGATCGATATGAACGAATTTCATATCGATCAAGATTTGACCCAATCGAGTCAAAATTGGGCATGAGCATCCCTTATGTTGTACGCAAGCTTCTATGAAAATTTCGTAGCATTTGGACTTGTAGATTGTGAGTTATGATCGATGCAAGCTTGCGTTGTTCGTATGTTGTTCTCTTCGCATCGATGCTGTTCGAATTGATCATTTCGTATCGATGATCATGCACGTGATGCCAATCGACGTGGCGCTTGCTTTCAGGATCGATCTGAAGTTTATGCCAAATCGATCGAGTCTTCCCAATGTTCGCGCCTTGTTCGTATCGATTTGACTTGGTCCTGTTTGCTTCGATCGAAGTTGTTTTGTTCGTATCGATTACCGTGGCATTGTTCGTATCGATATTCATGGGCCATTTCGTACTGATAGCCGAGGGCCATTTTATTCGTATCGATTGTTGATTGATCGATACGAACTGCGCGATTGAAATGGATACGAATTAACCCCAACTGATCGATACGAAGTTGAACCAATTCTGTGGATACGAACAACTGACGCGATGGATACGAAAAGATGGATGGCGTGATCGATACGAACATATGGATGTGAAACAATATCAATTAATGGATACGAACAAAGCCTTTCAGCCGATGGATACGAAGAGTGCAATTCTCCTGATCGATACGAAGACGAGTGCATCTGATGGATTCGAACCAGACCGATACGAAGAAAGGCTCTCTCCGGTTGCTTGATGGATACAAACAAAGTGATTGTTTGAATTGCATCGATCATATCTTGAGCATACAAACTCCGATTGACTTGAAATTTGGAACGGTGGCTTTCATAGCTTTGCTTGTCATGTCTTGTCGGTTGTGGCTCGATCCGGACTCAGAAAAAATTCATCGATATCCATAGTAAGCCTGCGTATAACCGATCTTCGGGACAGACTGTCCTTGGCTTCAAGTTAAGTTCCTGGTATCATGGCCTTGCCAAAAGGCGAGATAATACCTTGACTTTCTCTAATAAGCCATTGCACCATCTCCGTCAAGTCTGGTTCTTCGATATTTTCTGGGTGCTAGTAGTCATAATCTACCTCACATTCTTGGCCTGGTACATGCCTTCGTGTTTCGCCACGTTGCCTTGGTCTCCTAACTCTGGGAGGTCTATTTGCCCAGCAGATCCATGTTCATTCCTAGGTGGAAGTTTAGCAGCATCTGCATGACTCCCAGTGCCTTGGTCGATCATAAGGCATCTATGAAGAATACCATCATGAGCACGGAGGGCCGAGCCTCGATTAGTGGGTTTGGTATCGAACCCTAAGGTGGGATCAATACCGATGCCTAGGTTTTGAGAGGGTTCGGCCCTCACCACTTGTCTTGACATCCCACCTTTATATGCTTCTATCCTTTGCTATCTGCTACTCCGTTAATGGTCGGATAATGAGGAACTTCCAGATTCTGAGTATGGAGGAGTCGGTACTCTTCTACTTCTACGGTGGCTGTTAAGTTGGTTCATCAAGTTCCTATTCTCTTGGATTTGCCGGTTCATCTCTGCATGGCTATCCTTTGATTCCTTCATCATACGCTCAAAACCAACTCGGTGGTCACATCTGAAGGATTGTAGACATATCTAGCATCTAGCTGCATGGATTCATCTACGTGGCGGAGACCAACATTCTTTGATTCATCCGCGGCTCTGGAGGAGGCAACATATTTGTCTTTCCTAGCCATTGTTCATAGTTTCCTTTAGATTTTATGCTAATCTGAGTAGTAGCAAACTAATTGAGAATAAGATGGGTCTCCCTTTCGGATTATGGCAACTCAGTAGTAGACAAGGATCCAAATAGCTTAAGAATCTTTTTTCTCAATGAACGCACCAAAATGTTTGGACCAAAATTGGCACAAACACCCAAGAAAAGTAAAGTCGAGAATAAAACTGAAGAAATTAAATGAAAACAGAAAAAGAAAAATCACACACAAATTTATAGTGGTTCGGCAATCTTGGCCTATGTCCACCTAAATGATCTTTATTGATTTTCACTAGTTTTTCTAATTATAAGAGAGTGGGATCGGTACTAATCCTTGAGTACAAGAGAGTTAGAGAATAATAGTAGTATAAAGATCCCTAGAATTAACCATGCTCCATGTATTTATATGCATAGATGACCAAATATCTCATTGGTATTTCTCCTGCAGAGTTTCACCGCAAATACAAAGTCCTCCAAAAAATCTTGGCCTCGGATCCCCTAGGGTTGGGGATTGATACCAATCCCTACAGGGGGATCGTTACCGATCCCTGATTATGAATGCAAGGGCCTTCGTTCTTCTTTGCTTTAGTTTGCCTTGATATTGGCTTCATGTTTCCAGGGTCGGTTTGCATAGTTAGTGGCATGTTTTTAAGCTCAAATGATGAATCTACGGAAGGTTGAATTGCTAGTTTAGGCTGTCCATGGAGATTGCTAGTGTGAAGTATAGGAACTCTAGAATAACACTTGAACTAAGATCCACATGCCAAACTAAGTGTGTTATTGGAGCGGGGGCATGCTTGCATACACCCCTAGGGTTCGGTACCAATCCCCTATGTAGGATTCCAATACTTAGTGAGTTCTTGGATGTTGTTTTCTTGAGTCCGTTCGACCGTCATCTCGTGGTCTTGTTGTTACTTGGTTTCTAGACTCTAGGATCATCTCTCTAGGCTACTTGCCTCAATAATCTTTGAGTCTAACTTATCCAGTCAGTCTTGAAAATAGTCGGGACAAAATGCCGAATAACAAGTTGTTAAAGTTAGACATCTATTACAACTGACAAAAAATAAAGGTTGTAATAAGCATCTATTACAACTGGCAAATAAGAGTTATTTAAAATAAGTTTATACAACTTTATGAAAAATAAATTGTAACTAATAAGTATTAATTTTTAATTATCAAAAATTAATTACTAAATATTAAATATTACTTCTTAGTTATTATTTATTAAACATTAATTCTTATTATTTATTATTTAATAATTATTATTTAATATTTATTAATTATTGAACAATAACTATTAATAGTAATTATTTCATATTTCAAATTAATATTAATTATTATTAAGTGGGATCAGTACTAAGCCCTATATACATAGACAGGGGTCTTGCAACCTTTTGTGTTGGTTCGTCATGATGTTGGCTTCATATTCCCAAGGTCATTTTGCATAGTTGTTAGCATGTTTCTTAGTCCTAGCGATGGATTTGCAATGGGTCGAATTGCTACTTTAGACTGTCTATGTAGATTGCCAGTATGATGCATAGGAATTATAGAACAAACACTTGAATCAGGCTCTATGCAACTAGAGTAGTGGGCCATAGAAGTGGGGGCACATTGCCATGCCCCCCTAGGGATCGTACCGATCCCTCATGTAGAGATGGCACCGATCCAGTAGTTGGTGAATTACAACATATTGTTTTCCTGAGTTTGTTCAATTGTCGTCTTGTGGCCTTGTCGGTATTTGGTCTCTGGACCCTCTTCACTCTAGGCTGCTTGCCTTGATAGTCGTCGAGTCTTACTTGTCCAGTCAGCTTGAATATAGTCGGGTCCAAAGGCCGGATAACACTTTCCCATCAAAGTACATCTTTTTCAAACATGATTCTTTGAATCGAGACAAATTAAGATCGTCATGAAGGATTCCATTCACTGTTCTAATGGTCGTTATCATTTCATCGAGTTGCTTTTATGAAGAATCATTTCTTTAACTTTTCATTGTGATGCTGAGTTGATATTTGACATTATAATACAGAAATGCATTCTCTTGATGTTTATCTGTGCTCGGTATTGTTGAGCTAGTTGGTTGAGTTAGTAGGCCTTAGTTGTCTGAACTGGTTCCCTTTCTATAGTTCCCAGGTAATAATCGAATTTCGATCGATTCAAGAAATTGAATGCCGAGTGTGTACTCTCACTCGTATGTTCATATGCCTATAGGTCATTGCTAGGACTCATCAAATTACATTCACAATTTTTGCATTGTTTTCATTTTGTTATTATTAAACCCTACGCTTAGGCAGGTATCGACCCAAGGCTTTGAATCACTAATGCTATCCGACAGCTGAACTTTCTGGTACCTGGGTGTATTTTTCTTTCCAAGATCCATTTCGAATGTGAATGATGAAGGCTTTTGTCCAAGTATTTGAGGAATGCACTTTCCATTCAGTGTACTTGCAATCCATTTCTCGTCATTGTTGTTTTCGAACTATGTCGTTAGCCCATCATCGGCCTTTGGTCGCTTTGGCAAACATAAAGTGATTCTTGGGACTCCAATCTCTAAGTGCCTATAACTAACTATATCCCATCTTGGAGCCTGGTCGAATTTCGATCGCCTATGGAGGTGATTTATTCTTGGTAGGGGGACTATGAACGTGATTGTGCCTAACTTTGGGTATCGATTGAACTTGACTGCCTTAGACGGTAAGTTGTGCATCCTTCTCCAAGATGCATGCTTTAACCATGCCGAACATTGGGCATTAGCTAGGGTTAACCTGGTTGGGTTAACCACTTAAGGTAGTGACTCGACTATCCTTTTCCAAGATGGTGATATGCGATCGCACCGCGCTCCAAGCGTCGGTGAAAGTCTGCAAGTAAGTTCTTGCTTATCTTTGAGCAATGATCTTTCGGCCTTCCCTGACTCTAGGCAAGATACTGGTGCTTCGCTAAACTCTGGGCTAGAGATTAAGCATTGGATGGTCAAATCACCTCCATTTGGATTATATTCCTGGATTGTTATCCTCCAATCAAGAAATTAATGCCCCACCGAACTTCGAGCATGAGATAATGGATGGTCAAGTCACATCCATTTTGGATTCACACTTCTCCCCCCATGTCGAAGGTAGGAGTTTGTTGGATGGACGGTTAAGTCACATCCTATTTGGTTTATATTCGTGTCCTACATCAAGGGCAAGAGTTGACAGGATGGACGGTCCGGTCACGTCCATTTCAATTGCTACTCCAAGTCATGCCAGACTCTGGGCATATCAGATTTTACATTGCTTGATCCAATCTTTTATTGGATCAGCAGTCTAGGTCTTCGAGACATTGTCGGGTAAAATTGACTCTTAAAACCAATCTTCTTGTGATTCAGCGGCTTATAGGAATGTGGTTTTATCGATTGCCACTTGAGCTTATTGGAAAATAGTTTCATCGATTCTGACAGTTATGTTTTCCTTGTTGTTTAAGTTATACTGCTGTTCGGTCATCCACGACACTGGGCACCGATACGATAATGTTTTCATAAGGCATCCTTTCGATCATAGCCTTATGTCATGTTGAACTCGACGTACGAGCCACGGAGTCTAGCTATCATATCCTGCTTTTAACAAACTATACTCCTACCCCTGTCTCAGGTCGGCAAAGTAAGTGGATGAATGGTCATTCTCATCCTAATGGGTCTATACTCCTCCTATTGGATCAAACGTAAGAATTGGCAAATGGACAATCATCTTACATCCATTCTAGGTTTATACTCTTTTCCTTGCTCTAAGAACTAGAGTTGGTTGATGAATAGATGGGTCATATCAATCCTGAATTGTACTTCTGCCCCCAATTCAAATGCTAGAGTTGGTTAGTGAGCGGTCTAATCATGCACGTTTTGTTTATACTCCGCTCGTCGAGTCAAAGGCAAGAGTTGGTGAATGGATGGTCGAATCATATCCATTATAGTTTGTCCTTATGCCTCCTCGTCAAGGGGTAAGGTTCATTGATAGACAGTCAAGTCACTTCTTTCAAGATTTATATTCCACCCATCGCATCAAGGGCCGGAGTGGGCAAATAAACGGTCAGGTCACATTCATTCTTTGTGTGTACTCCAATTCGAGCTATGTGGACTAGAGTTGATTGATGAATGGTCGAACCACATTCACCTCGACTGATACTATTGCCCCTAAGTCAAGGGAAAAAGTCGGTGAGTGGATGGTCAAGTCACATCCTCTTTGAATTTATACTCCTCCCATCAAATCTTGGGGTGGAGTTAGTTGACGAATGGTCATGTCACATCCACCTTGGGTTGGACGGTCAAGTTACGTCCATTTTAGATTGGATAGTTGAGTCATATGAGTCATATCCTTTTTTGGTTTTATACTCCTCCCATCGAATCATGGGATAGAGTCAACCGATGAAAGGTCATGTCACATCCATCTCGGGCCATGCTTTTTTCCCCTATGTCTAGGGTAAAAGTCAGAAGATGAATAGTCTAATCACATTTGCATTAGCTTGCACTCCTACCCTTGTTCCAAAGGGAAAAACAAGTGAGTGTCCTATCAAGTCATGTCCACTTTCTCCCGTTCAACGCTGGGAACAAGAATGAGTTGATGGATGGTTAGGTGTAACACCCCATATTTTTAGTAATATTATTTAGAACATTTAATTAGTCAAATTAAATAAAATAATGTGATGATAGGGGATTGAGATTTGATTTTAATAAGGAGTAGCCATGCCATATAACCAATGAACTAAGGAAGAGTTAAAATGAAATAGAGGAGAGGTAAAATGGGAAACAAATCATTCTAATACCATAATCCCTTAGCCGTGTATGTTTTACACGTTCATTTGCAAAATTAAAAACAATTAGAGGTCGTCCACCATTAGAAAGAACAAGAGGAAAAAAGAGCTAAAGGAAGAAGATTAATCAACTTAATCCATTCAAATCTTAAACTCCATAATCACAAAACTAAGGTGAATAATGACTACATCTCATTTTTCTAATTGTTTTCGGTTTTAAGATGAACCCAAAGTATTTGGCATGGTTATGCCATGCTTTTAAATGATTAAATGTTTATATATGCTCATTGATGATTTATGCTTTCATATAAGTTTTATAATATGTTTTAATGTGAAATCCCTATTAAATGACATCCAAATGCCTTGTGATTTTAGTTTAGATTAGAAATGATATTTTAGAGATGGATTTAAATTTTCATAATTTTCTGAATTAATGTGAATTTTATATAAATTTTCTAGTGAGGAAAATGAATATTTGGGTTTAAAATAATTTACAGCTAAATTATTTATGTTTTGTGTCTGAAATTATTATATGTTAGAAAACGTATTAAATTTGATTTTCTGGAATTTTTATAGAATTTTCCTAAGTGTTTTAAAGGATATTTAAAATTATTTAAGGTATGGGACTTAAATCTTTTATATATTTATAAAAGGAGAAGGGCTATTTTCTAAATTATTTGAATTGTTTATTTCTGAAATATTGATAGCACTACTAGAAAAGAAAATTAGCAACCATTAATATTTTGACAAACAAGGCAGGTTAGTTAAAAAGAAATTCTCTTTAAAGTAAAAATCAGTTTCTACATGCTTTTGGCATGTTTTGCCTCTTTCAGCACAGGGGTTTCGATTGAGAGCTTCCACCTCCATTGCCATCAAAACTAATGCACATAGTATCAATAACTTGGTACATAGTGAATTGGACAATGGCGGAAGAAACTGGGTCGAGACCATAGGTCCCAATGGGATCGAAGCATGACTTGGTTTTAAATTGAGAATACGCATGCTTTGCTTTCAAAGGAAGTGCTTTCAACCTGGTTGGCTTACGGCTGGGTCAAAATATCTGAAAGGAAAGGTTTCGAATGGGGTTGCACCTTTGTTTTAAGCATATGCTTTCGAATGGGGTCAAAACCCCTAGCTACCGGTTTTCTACCTTTCGAAGTCATTGGTTTCAGAAGGTATGCTTTGTTTTAGAACTTGGCCGCTTCTCCAATGCTTTTGGAAGGGTTGGTTTCGACACCATCACTTCTTTACTTAGGAATTACTTTCGAAAGAGTACTTTCGACTTAAATGCTTTATGACCCTTCTGCTTTGTTGAAGGTAAAAACCAAAGGTTTCGAAGGAGTTAATTTTAAATGGTTTCGAAAGGTGTTTCCACATGTTTTAAATTGAACCCGAATGCTTTTGAAAGGTTTTTTGTTTACGAAGGTTTTGATGCTTTTTAAAGGTTTTAAAGAGAGGTTTCTAAGGGTTGGTTCACCAGTGGTTTCAAAAGGTCTGAAAGGAAAGGTTTTCCAACTGTTTCAAAAGGCAATGTTTAAAGGTTTTAAAGAAGGATGTCTAAGGCTTTTAAAGCTTTCGAAGGATAGTTTTTTCAATGGTTTTGAAAGAATGGCTTCGAAAGGAATATATAACATGGAAAGTATTAAATGTTTAAATGTTTTATCAACAAAGATTGGAGTAAAGTATATATAACATGGAAAGCTGATTTTCAATAAAGCATAGAGTATATATATTTTCCTTGTTTAAGTTTAATTTAAAGGTTTTAAATCAATTTGAGATGAAAAGCAAGGAAAATTTAAGGGAAGATTACCCTAAGTAAAAATGACTCGGGTATTTGTATACCAAATGGGACCGATATAGTGTTGCGCCCTATACATTAGCTATTAGTCGCAGCTAATTTAGTCCAAAATTCCAGTGTGTAGGGCCTTGTCATAGGTAAGACTAAAGTTATGATTACATATAGAAGGGAATATATGTTTGTACAGAGGTAGGTTAATAGTGAGCCCACAAAACCATTAGGATCAGATAACCCTAGAAGAAGTTAAGTTAGGGATAGACCGTCCAGAAGAGGAGTAACTAACAGATATGTTAGGGACAGACCGTCCAGAAGAGGAGTTTCTAACATGGGTTAGATTATTTGTTTATATTGTCTGGTAGGCCCGAGTCAGCCAAAGGTTAGTAGTTAGCCAAACAAAACTATATTGTTCGAATAGATAGTTCATTTGTTACCTGACATGTATGTTTACATGATATTGCTGTACATTTTTTAACCCGTTTTGGTTGTAGGATTATGATTTGCAAAATATATGTATTAAAAGGATATTAGTGAGGGGATACGCGTTGCGCTAAGTGTCCTAGTTTCACTTAATATCAAATGACCGAGATGTATAGTATTATTCACACCAGGCTTTATGTCTGAATCAAAGTTTTTGTTTTTCCCCTTAAACTCTCGAGTGCTCAAAATTGATTTGAGTAGACTGGGGATTGAGGTTTACAGGTTTTAGTAGGTGGAGAATAAAGCTTCCGGAGACGAGCAGATGGCTAAAGGATAGCTATTTAGGAATTGCAGTTTTATTTTGTTTGATTCTGCTGTATTGTATTAAGTCATATATGACTATATAGTACTCTGGTCAACCAAAGGGGCATCATCATATATCGCTCTTAGCGTATTTTTGTAATAATTATATTTTATCTGAACTTGGGAAACGATTGGGATTATGTAATTTGAATATGGAACATGTTTTGGAAATATAATCAAAAAATTGTCTTTAAAATCTATGATTTTGTTTCTTATTCATGTGCTTCTAATATTATGGATACCATTAACATAACCGTATTTGGTCATTGGAAGTTAATAATATGGATGACTGCAACATCTGTAGCGTTTAGCTTCGGGCCTCTAGATAGGGGATGTTACATCAGGTCACATCCATCTCAAGTTATACTCTCGCCACCTTGTCTAGGGCAAAAGTTAATGAGTAAACGATTATGTCACATCCACTTTCGATTGGATTCAAGCCTTGTTGAGCTCTGGGCAAGGCATAAGTATTTCGCCAAATTTCAAACATGAGCTAGGGAGTGGATGGTCGGTTCACCACTTTGGATTGGATGGTACAGTCATGCTCCATATACTTTCAACATCCTACGACAAGACATTAATGTTGCGCCAATCTCCAAGCATGAGTGAAGCATTGAATGGTCATGTCACATCCTTTGCGATTTGCATTTTTGCCGCTTCTTCAATGGCATGTGGTGGCTAATGAACAGTCAAATCACGCTTATCTCGATTAGTACTTCATTGATCCGATCATGGTCCAAGAAAGCATGGTTGGCATCTCGCTCTGGGTACCTGCATTACTCACATGTAGTTTTCCTTGAGTCAGTCGTACTTCGCAACTCACAAATCATGCAAAAGATAGGTCACCTAGTCAAAATGCTACTTTTTTAAACAAAAAAGTATCAGAGACTGTCTTATTAAGTAGTTCTAAGAAAACTGAAATAAGTTTTATTCTCAAGCAAAATAGCATTGTGATTTTTCACCATTCCATCTCGCTCCAGCCCATCGCAGCTGGAAGATGACCATCACCGGTCTACCTTATGATTAAGGGTTTTTTCTCAAGCTGCCTAGGTTCATCAACACTAGGTGCAGCTTGTCCTCAATGGGTTCAGACACTCCCAGCCCGCCATCCTACGGATCTTTCAAGAACTACTGCAGCTTCTTCTTGCAGATCAATTCTTCAATCATATCATAAAGTTGTCTACACTCGTTTGTGGTATGATCGTATGTCTCATGGAATCTACAGAAATTTCCAGACTTTCTTCAATTTCCAGTTGACTCTCTCAGAGTTGGCTTCATGTACTGCTCTGAGTCATGAGAAGCTAAGTAAATATTTTCAATTGAGTCATTCAATGCGGTATACGTATCAAATCTCGGGATTCTTGGTCGTCTCCTAGAATCCAGGTTCTCGTCTAGGCCCTACTACTGCCCTTACTTTGTGCATTCATATCTATATTCTTGGAACTCGCTCCAGACTGTTTATAGCAACATGACTCTACACTACTTTGGCATGTTGGCTTGCATTTTTCCTCCTCGGCGTGTGTCTCACCTCCTCCTTGTGTAAATACTGGGTTACCTTGTTATAGAAACAATCCAGAGTGAAGGGAGGCTTTCTTGGTAGCCATTTACCAAAGTCCATGTTAGGGTCAACTTCTTTTATCAATGCCATCAATATTAGGTTCTCTCGAGGGTTACTTACCTCAGTCACTAAGGCATTGAATCTCTGCAAGAAATCCTTTAGCGGCTCCCTAGGTCCAGGGAATAAATTAGACAATGACATGACATCCTTGGGGCGAATCGCGTGCATCTTGAACTGCTTAATAAACTTTTTCATTAACTGGTCGAATAAGGAGATTGATCTTAGTGGTAATCGAGTAAACCACATAGTTACTACTCCTTCTAGGAAAATTTGAAAGTAACTACACTTGACAACTTCCGTCTCTCTAGAGGAGTCCATATGTCATTCATACTTCATTAGGTGATGTTCGGGGTCAAATTTCCCTGAATATGCTGACATAGTTGGCATATTGAATCTCTGTGGATACTCCTCACACAGAATAGCTTTAGTGAAAGAAATTCGACTAGGGGAAGTACATTAGTCGTCATTAGTCTGGCTCTGGCTTTCTCTAACAAGCTGTCATACCATTTCAGTGAAGTCAGGTTCTTGGAAGCTTGCCAGTTGGTGCTAGTCATAATCTACCCCTTGGGTTCGACCTCGTAAGAATCCTCGGGCAGAGCCACGATGCCTTATTTCTCCAGCCTTTGGGAGGACCATTTGGCCAGTAGTTCCATGTTCATTCGTTAGTGGAAATTAAGCAACAGTCGCCTGAATCTCGGTGCCTTGTTCATTCACAGTGCATCAAGGTTATTATCCATCGCCAGCACGAACACCTGCCCCGTAGTGAGTGCGTTTGGTACCGGCCCCTAAAGGGGAACGATACGATCCTTGTGCCTTGGAGGACCGGTTGCATGATCTCTCCTAGAAGTTCCTACCTCGTACGATTCTATCCTTTGCCTTTGGCTTCTATGGTAATGACCAGATGATGAGGAATTTCCAGAGTTTGACAATTGAGGAGTCTACTCTCTCCTAGTCCTTCTATAGTTAGCATTCAAATGGTTTATTAAGTTCCTATTCTCTTGAATCTGCTTGTTCATCTCTACATGGCTATCTTACAATTCTTTGACCATATGCTCCAGGTCGATCCAGGTGACAACATAAGAGGGGTTATGGACATCTGTTGCTCCTTACCATATGCCTTCATCCAAATCTTGATGGCCAACATTCTTTGTTTCATTAGCAGGTCATAAAAAGATAGCAACAACTTTATCTTTCCTAGGGCCATTAGTGACAGCTTCCTATAGACGTTGTTCAAATTCGAATAGCATGGGAACTATGAAGGTAGAAATTGGATTTCTTCTGATGCAGCCCAAAATGACAGAGTTTTAGGTCGCAAACGACCAAACTTGTTTTTAGGTCACATACGACCTAACGAGCTAAGGTATAGATCGCTGGAACGACCTAGCGAGCTACAACTGGGAAATAAGTCATCATAAGTTGAAGACTTAGGTCGTTCACGACCTAACGAAAATTTAGGTCGCTCACGACCTAGTGAAGGTCGCTCACGACCTAGTGAAGGTCGCTCACGACCTAGTAAAGATGAGGCAGTAAGACCGGATGTAGCGCTTAAAGCAAGCCATAGGTCGCTAACGAGTTTCGACCTAAAGAAGCCACGACCTAACGAGTTGAAGGATAAGGTGCTACGACCTATGTTAAGTCGCAGAGAAAAGGAACAACCTAAGTTAGGTCGCGGGGAGATGTGGAGAAATAAGTCGCTTTCTATAGGTCGTGAAGACTTAGGTCGTGAAGACTTTGGTCGCGAAGTTTTCTGATGTCGTTCATTTTAAGTCGCTCGCTCCAGATGCCGTCCATTGTTAGGTCGCACACAAAGTAAGTCGTTGTAGCTTATGCCGCCTGGATATGTGGAACCGCTCTCTTAAGTCGCTTTATTTTAAGTCGCATTTGTTGATAGGTCGCTGACGACCTATACTAAGTCGTCCATGTTGAGTCGCAAGTTGTAAACGTGATGTTTTGTAAATATTGTAAGTTGTGTGTTGTTGTAACTTGTATTTGCTTGTGTTGTAATGTTTTTAGGTCGTAAGTCGCCTAGTTTTTAGGTCGCACTATTTTAGGTCGTAGGTTGCTCACGACCTAAGTGTTGTGTTGAAATGTGTTCTGTTTTGGCGTGTTGAGTTGTAACCTATAAATAGGC
This sequence comes from Allium fistulosum, assembly GCA_030737815.1. Lineage (NCBI taxonomy): Eukaryota > Viridiplantae > Streptophyta > Magnoliopsida > Asparagales > Amaryllidaceae > Allium > Allium fistulosum. The sequence continues at coordinate 1,536,979,967 of CM060902.1, forward strand.
ATGTGTGGTCATTTGTAATAGTTTAGTTGATTTGAAATAAAAACTTTGTTTTGTTAGCTTTGTGCTTTCACCAAATTGGTAGTTGAGTGTAATCTCCTATCTCCTCTTTCGGCTAATCGAGTGCGCTCGATTCAACGACTGCAGAAGCCGATTCATGGAATCTAGTGCGCTAGATCAACGTGCGAAGAATCGCAGATATTTGAACCCGGTATCGTGCGCGATCAACGTGTTCGGGATAGCTAGAATTCAGCATCTTCGGATCAACGAATTTGGGCATTTCAGTATTCATCAATCAACCGATTGCTACTTTCAACGATCTACATTGTTTTGTTTAATCCACTGCGTCAGTTTGGTATCAGAGCTTGTTTTAGCCAATCATAGCTAAATCGAGTCTTGGAGCCAATTCTTTTTGAAGAAGTTTGAAGAATTAGAAAGGCCGAGCTACATCAAGCAAAGCCAAGTTGAAATCGAGAAGTTGTTGTTCATCGTGTTCTTCGCAAATTACAACAAAGTGGGGGGTTTTCGATCCATAACATTTTGATCTAAGCTTCGAATTGTGTTTGAATTTTGAAGTATTGAAGAGTTTGTAGAAGATTCAAAACATGCCGCCAAGGAGAGCTAATCGTCATCAAAATGTCGAAGATTTGTATAAGCGGGAAGATGCCGAGCAAATGGAGCAACGTATAAGTGACAAATTCAATGAGAAGTTGGATGAAGGAATTGGGAGATTAGAGAAGCTTATGACGGAGATGAATCGAAATCAAAGAAGGGTTTCACCCGAATCTAACCACGAGAGAAGTAGAGTTTCACCACATTCCAATCGAGAGAGAAGTAATGATAATGATCATAGAAGTGTGAGCCGAGACAGTTATAGAAATGTTGATGACCGAGATCGTGTTCGGAGGAATGTAGATAGAAGGGATGGTGGTAGACGTGATGGTAGTAGAGATGTTGGTGGTCAGAATCGACATCAATATACATCTGATTTTGAAGAGGAGTATGATGGTGGTAGTATTCAAGGACGAGGTCAAGGAAGAAATTATTCGGAGTATGATCACAAGTGGGAATCGGGAATGAAAACTGAAATTCCTGAATTCAAGGGTGGTATGCAAGCTGAAGAGTTTTTGGATTGGGTGGCTAATGTTGAAGAAATTTTTGATTTCAAGGAAGTACCAGAACATCGTAGAGTGAAGTTGGTTGCTACAAGGTTGAGGGGTAGAGCTTTGGCATGGTGGCAGCAAACCAAACTTACACGTGAACGAATGGGGAAGTCAAAAGTTGAATCTTGGGAGAAGATGAAGAAATTGATGAAAGCAACGTTCTTACCTTACAATTATCAATCTCTGATGTATCAACGTTTGCAGAATTTGAGGCAGGGCACAAAGACTGTTAATGATTACGCGGATGAGTTCTACCAACTCATTGCTAGAAATGATATTATGGAAACGGAAGAACAACTGACGTCTAGATTCATTGGGGGATTGAGAATGCAGATCCAGGATATGGTGAATATGTTCGATCCAAGATCTGTGGCGGAAGCACATCAAAAGGCGTTGGGCTGGGAGAAACAGGGACGACGAGGAGGTGGTGTGTTTACTAATTCCAACAATCAAGTGAAGGGTGTTAGTGGGAGTTCTAATGTTTCTAAACCTATCAGTAGACCAGTGGAGAAGGAGGCTGAGAAGGCAAAGGTTAACAACGGTTTCAAATGTTACAATTGTCAGGAATTGGGTCATAAAAGCAATGAGTGTCCAAAGCCAAAGAAGAGAACCATGGTTGCAGAAGTTGAAGATGAGGATGTTGATGGAAATTATTCTACTCCAGTTGAGGAGGATGAACATGATATTGCGTCAGGAGATGAAGGTTGTAATCTAATGCTGAGGAGATCGTGTTTGACACCGAAGCGGGAAGAAGCTAGTTGGTTGAGGAGTAATATCTTTCAGTCGACATGCACTATACTGGGAAAGGTGTGTAAATTTGTGATTGACGCAGGAAGTTGTGACAATATCGTTTCAACCGAGGCTGTAACAAAGTTGAAGTTAAAGACAGAGAAACATCCGAATCCATATAAGTTAGCATGGTTGAGAAAAGGAGGAGAGGTGAAAGTGGATCGACGAGTTCGTGTTCCATTCTCTATTGGGAAGAAATACAAAGACGAGATCTGGTGTGATGTAGTAGAGATGGATGTGTGTCACTTACTTTTGGGAAGACCATGGCAGTATGATCGGGCAGTACAGCATGACGGTCGAACCAATAGCTACAGTTTTATGTTTGAAGGTACGAAGATTATCTTAGTTCCAGAGAAGAGACAACAAGGAGAAAGTAAATCAGAAGAGATTGAAGAGCTGAAAACTTTATTATCTTTGAAAGAGTTTGTTAAGGACGTTGAGGAAGAGCCGGAAGTATTCTTGTTGATCGGGCGAGAAAGCAGTGAAGAGGTTGAAATTCCAGAGGAAGTGAAACCAGTATTGAAAGAATTTGAGGATGTATTTCCAGAGGAGTTACCCAAGGAGTTACCGCCACTGAGAGACATCCAACACCAAATTGATCTGGTTCCGGGAGCAATGTTGCCACATAGACCACATTATCGAATGAGTCCGAAGGAACATGAAGAATTGAGGATGCAGGTGGAAGAATTACTTGAACAGGGGCGTGTGTAGGAAAGTTTGAGTCCATGTGCTGTACCAGCATTACTTGTACCAAAGAAGGATGGGACGTGGAGAATGTGCACTGACAGTCGAGCCCTGAATAAGATAACAGTCAGATACAGATTTCCGATGCCGAGACTTGATGATCTGTTGGATCAAATCAATGGATCTGTGATCTTTTCTAAGATTGACTTGAAGAGCGGTTATCATCAGATTCGCATTAGACCAGGGGACGAATGGAAGACAACATTCAAGACAAGGGAAGGATTGTATGAATGGTTGGTCATGCCATTTGGTCTATCGAATGCACCAAGTACATTCATGAGGGTGATGAACCAGATTTTCAGGCCATACATTGGGAAATTTGTGGTGGTTTACTTTGATGATATTCTGATCTACAGTGCTAGTACAGAGGAACTTGTTCAACATTTGAGGAAAGTGTTAATTATTCTTCGTGAAGAACAATTCTATGCTGCTACGAAGAAATGTGTTTTTATGGCGAGGAATGTTTTATTTCTGGGGTATGTTGTATCAGAGAAAGGTATACAGGTGGACCAGAGTAAAGTTGAGGCAGTCAGAAATTGGCCACAGCCCAAAACGATAACAGAGGTTTGGAGTTTTCATGGGTTGGCTTCATTTTACAGAAGATTTATTCCGCACTTTAGTAGTGTGATGGCGCCTGTTACAGATTGTATGAAGGGTAAACAGTTTTCATGGTCAGAGGAAGTAGGGGATGCTTTTGGGAAGATCAAGGAGTTGCTGACGACTGCACCAATTCTAGTGTTACCAGATTTTCAGTTAGTATTTGAACTACTTACTGATGCGTCAAAGGTTGGGATTGGAGGAGTGTTGAGTCAGAGGGGACGTCCAATTGCATATTTCAGTGAGAAGTTGTCAGGAGCAAAGATGAGATACAGTACATATGATGTGGAATTCTATGATGTTGTGCAAGCTATTAAACACTGGAGACATTATCTATTTCAGAAAGAGTTTGTTCTTTACACTGATCATGAGGCATTGAAGCATTTACAAGGGCAAGACAAGATTTCAGCGAGACGTGCATCATGGATTGCATATCTGCAACAGTTTACTTTTGTTGTTAAACACAAGTCAAGAGTGACGAATCGTGTGGCTGATGCTTTGAGTAGAAGGAATCATTTGCTAACAACAATGAAGGTTGAAGTGACGGGGTTTGATATGTTGCCAGAATTATTTGTCGATGATCCTTACTTTGCAAAGTTTGTTGATAAAGTCAAGGAGGGAGAGACGAATGAGTTTATGATGGCAGCTGGTTTTCTGTTCAAGGGAAATCGATTATGCATACCTGATTGTAGTTTGAGAATGAAGATTGTAAAAGAGCTACATGAAGAAGGACATGTTGGGAGAGACCGTACATTACAGTTGATTTCACAGTCTTATTTTTGGCCATCAATGAGGAAAGAAGTGGAAAGGTTTGTGGAGCGATGTCATATCTGTCAGGTTTCGAAAGGAACTGCGACTAATGCTGGATTATATATGTCGTTACCTGTACCAACTAAACCATGGGTTGATGTGAGTATGGACTTTGTGTTGGGGTTGCCGAGAACACAGCGTGGAAACGATTCCATTTATGCGGTGGTTGACCGATTTTCGAAAATGGCACATTTTATTGCTTGTAAGAAGACGGCGGATGCTGTTCATGTTGCTCAGTTATTTTTCAAAGAAATATATTGACTTCATGGATTGCCAGAATCTATTGTGTCGGATAGAGATACTCGTTTTCTGAGTCACTTTTGGTTAAGTTTGTGGAAGATGGTCGGAACGAAGCTGAATTTTAGTTGCGCTTACCATCCACAAACTGACGGGCAAACGGAGGTGGTTAACAGATCGCTGGGAAATTTATTGCGATGTCTAGTAAAAGATAATCTGAAGAGTTGGGATATGAAGTTATGTCAAGCAGAGTTTGCTCATAATCATGCTATAAACCGTAGTACGGGGTTCAGTCCATTTCAGATAGTGTATTCAAGCTTACCGAAGGGACCGTTGGATTTAACGGTAGTACCACAACCAAAGAAGATAGTTAAAAAGGCTGCTGAATTTATTGATGGGTTGACTGAATGTCATAAAATCGTCCAGGAACGATTGGAGAAGGCGAATGAGAAATATAAACGCTCTGCAGATTTGAAGCAAAGAAGTGTTGATTTTAATGAAGGAGATTTGTTATATGCGGTGTTAACGAAGGATCGTTTTCCAGTGGGCGCTTATAACAAGTTGAAAGCCAGGAAAATTGGTCCTGTAGAAGTCGTGAAACGGATTAATGAAAATGCTTATAAGTTGAAGCTGCCGGAGGATGTATATACATCTGATGTGTTTAATGTTAAACATCCCATACCATATCATGGGGATGAACTTATGGTGGAAGAGGATGTCGCAAATTCGAGGACGAATTTTTCTCAACCAGGGGAGGATGATGCAGCCCAAAATGACAGAGTCTTAGGTCGTAAACGACCTAACTTGTTTTTAGGTCGCATACGACCTAACGAGCTAAGGTATAGATCGCTGGAACGACCTAGCGAGCTACAACTAGGAAATAAGTCATCAGAAGTTGAAGACTTAGATCGTTCACGACCTAACGAAAATTTAGGTCGCTCACGACCTAGTAAAGATGAGGCAGTAAGACTGGATGCTGCGCTTAAAGCAAGCCATAGGTCGCTAACGAGTTTCGACCTAAAGAAGCCACGACCTAACGAGTTGAAGGATAAGGTGCTACGACCTATGTTAAGTCGTAGAGAAAAGGAACGACCTAAGTTAGGTCGCGGGGAGATGTGGAGAAATAAGTCGCTCGCTATAGGTCGTGAAGACTTAGGTCGTGAAGACTTAGGTCGCGAAGTTTTCTGATGCCGTTCATTTTAAGTCGCTCGCTCCAGATGCCGTCCATTGTTAGGTCGCGCCCAAAGTAAGTCTCTATAGCTTATGCCGCCTGGATATGTGGAACCGCTCTCTTAAGTCGCTTTATTTTAAGTTGCATTTGTTGATAGGTCGCTGACGACCTATACCAAGTCGTGCATGTTGAGTCGCAAGTTGTAAACGTGATGTGTTGTAAATATTGTAAGCCGTGTGTTGTTGTAACTTGTATTTGCTTATGTTGTAATGTTTTTAGGTCGTAAGTCGCCTGGTTTTTAGGTCGCACTATTTTAGGTCGTAGGTCGCTCACGACCTAAGTGTTGTGTTGAAATGTGTTCTGTTTTGGCGTGTTGAGTTGTAACCTATAAATAGGCATGTGTGGTCATTTGTAATAGTTTAGTTGATTTGAAATAAAAACTTTGTTTTGTTAGCTTTGTGCTTTCACCAAATTGGTAGTTGAGTGTAATCTCCTATCTCCTCTTTCGGCTAATCGAGTGCGCTCGATTCAACAACTGCAGAAGCCGATTCACGGAATCTAGTGCGCTAGATCAACGTGCGAAGAATCGCAGATCTTTGAACCCGGTATCGTGCGCGATCAACGTGTTCGGGATAGCTAGAATTCGGCATCTTCGGATCAACGATTTTGGGCATTTCAGTATTCATCAATCCACCGATTGCTACTTTCAACGATCTACATTGTTTTGTTTAATCCGCTGCGTCATCTTCCTAGGATTTTGGCAATCCAATGGTAGACAAGGATCTAAATGCCTTCGAATCGGTTTCTCGGTGGAAGCACCAAAATATTTGCACCAAAAATGCCATAAACAGCCAAGAAAAGTAAAATAGAGAATAAAATGAAGAAAAAATAATCAAAACGGTGAAGGAAATCACACACAAAGTTTTATAATGGTTCGACAAGCACGGTGTATGTCTACTTGAAGCCCTTTATTGGTTACCGCATTTGTTTCTGATTATAAGAGATTATGGTCGATGCGGATCTATGGAGTACAATAATATGGAGTTAGAATGAAAAAAGCAGCGTAAAGATTCAATAAATGAATGATGGCCCTTGTATTTATAGTCCTAAACGGCCAAATATCTCGCTGATATTTCTCCTACAGTACCTCATTGCCAAGACTAAGTCACCTAAAGAATGTTAACATCAAATCCCCTAAGGATGAGGATTGGTACCGATCCCCATAGGGGGATCCGTACCAATCCCTGTATACATTAGCAGAGTCCTTGCAACCTTATGTGTTGGTTCGTCATGATATTGGGTTCATATTCCCAGGGTCGTCTTCCATTGTTTTCAACATGTTTCTTGGTCATAGCGATGGATTTGCGATGAGTTAAACTGCTGCTTTAGAGTGTCTATGGAGATTTCTAGTACAATGCATAGGAATTATGAGGCAACACTTTAATCAGGCTCTATGCAACTAGAGAGGTGGGCCATAGGAGTGGGGACACATTAACATTCACCCCTAGGGATCGGTACCTATCCCTTATGTAAGGATGCATCGATCTAGTACTTGGTGAGTTCCAATGTGCTGTTTTCCTAGGTTCATTTGATCGCCGTCACATGGTCTTATCTGTACTTAATCTCTAGACCCTAGGTTCATCTCTCTAGGCTGCTAGCTTGATAATTGTCGAGTCTAACTTGTCCAATCAGCCTGAATATAGCCAAGTCAAAAGGTCAGATAACACCAACAATCCATTATCTTGGATCACCATAAGATTGTGGGGGAGCCTTTAACGGTTAAAAGAGACACACAAGGAAAACACACTAGTTATGTCAAAGATGAAATCTTTTTTCTTCTATTCTCTGGTTCAACATGAACCTCTTGGTAAGATATCATTGCAATCTATACGAAATTCCTTGTGATGTCATCTTATAAACTTCTCTTTTGAATTCAAGATCATTCGCCTTAGTTGCAGTCTCTAAAGAGAAGGAGACCATAAGTAATGCCCCAGAGGGAAGAAGGATAAATATGGAACTTCCACCTTATCTCACGCCTCTGAATATGAGTCTCTTAAGGACGTCATTGCCAGCTCATTTAAATCTTTTAAAAGGAAATCGATTGATGGTCCCATTGTTGAAATGATTCCTAGCAAGATGCCCAAGGTCGGAGGCATGTACATCCCGGTTGCTGTGGATGAAGAACAATTTATGAGTATTTACCATAGTCCTGGTGTTTTAGCTCTTGAGTCAACTGGGGATAAAACTCAGCAACCCACTGAAGCAGGACAATTTCAAGATCCACTTCATGTCTCTTTTCGTAGTTCTCCAGGGGCTCTAAATTGCTTATGTGAGGAGCCTGGTCTATGTCTCTCTTCCGAGGATCCATTACCTTCAAAGTCATAATCTCCAACCCCAGTTAGCATTTTTGATGGCCTTCTTTAATTGATGATTTAGTCTTTGTCCTTTACTTCACTCAAGACTCCACAGCCCTCCTCTTATTCTCAATACCATCGCTTTACTATCATCAACTAGTTCTTATCGATATGTTCTTTTCTTGTCTAACTATTTCAAATTCTCAGCTATTATAATGCTCTAACTTATACTTGTTACTTACTGTCGAAAGCTAAGAACATGTTCCTCCTTCTAGACGATGCTCTAGGATCTGCTAATGAATTGCCCAAGCATAAGGAGGAAATTTCCTCACTCAATGCCCATATAATGACATTTCTACAATGCAGGACGAGGTTGTGAAGAAGAAAGAAAAACTTGTTTCCTTACTTAATGAAGAGAGAAGTACCAAAGAGGCTCTTGAAGGAAAGGAGAAAACTCTAGGGATAAACCTTGAGAAATCTAATATAAAGGTGGCTAGATTTGCGGAGGAGAACCAGTTTTTAAGGAGAAGTTGAAAAGGAAGAGAACCCTTCTGAACAAGTCAACTACCATAATTAAAGAAGGAAAGCAAAAGGTGTCACATTTCATCGACACGGCCGATGACACCATTATCCAGAAATCTTATAACAAGGCACTCTTCATAGCATATGCTAACAACATTCAGTAGTGCCAAAGTATGGACTTTCCTTCTCTCCATCCAGCTGGAATGAGAGATTTAATTGAAATTTAAAGATATGTTGGAGGAATCTTTTAAGGAGGAGGAGGCTGATGCTAAGGAGTTGTTAACTTTTTGATGATCCTCCTACAGATGAAGAAACTAGGTTTGGTGATATGGAGGAAGATGATAATGGGTAGAATGATGATGATGATTGTAATGATAGTAGTGATAATGACGATATTGATGGTGATGATTACGACGGTATTGGAAGAGGTCAGGATGACGATAATAATGATAGTAATCATACTAGTGGATATGATAGCGGTCTTTTTGGACTACAAGACGATAAAGATTGGTCGGGAGATGACAATCTTGATTCAGCAGCTCCTGACATAGAAGTCACCGACCTTCCAGATTCCCTGGGGAATGACTCTCCTCCAAATGACATTGCTTCTCAAAGTCATAAGTCTAAAGGGAAAGATCCTACACCATCTCCTCAAGTCTAAATTTATCAGGTATGGGCTTTCTTATTTTCGTATGTTAATTTACCAAGAAATTCATAGTTAATTTGCCAATTACTTTGATTAAGGAGAAAATCAAGGTATTCCTACGAGATTTTGCTTGAAAGGAGTCAAGCAGCTAAATAGAGAATTGGATAGGTCATCAAAGGATTATAATGAATTGCTTGAGAAATATAAAGTCCTTTGTCATTATACGAAACAACTCAAGGATTTCAATGAAAAATGAGATGCTAAGCTTCTAGGAAGTTCTCGTCTTTAAAGAGAGAAAGTTCTAAAAGAAATGATGAATTGACCACTCTTTTCTGGATGTTTATCAAGGATAGGAATGCTTTAGTAGAGTTCTTATATAAATCTTACTGTAGGTTCCCCATTTGTGATTTTTCATTTTTAGGAGACAGGAGTGGAGGTTTTATCAGGCATTTACAAAAAATTACTTGGATGAATTTTGGACTGGTCCTCATCGTAGAGGTTGTTGGAACCTTCCAAGGTTTAAGACCGTTCGTCCCTCTCTTAATACTCTCCCTCCCGAGAAAGTGAAATTTAATAGAGATAGGTAAATTCTAGTGTTTCATAAAGGATCAAAGTTGTACGAACCATAAGCGATGTATAATTATAATATGCAATTTGAATAGCTCTGCAATTTTTTTCTTGCACTTAGTTTATTTCCACATGTTGCACAGATTAAGGAAGCCTCAAGCAGTCCTGTTCCTATGGAGCTCTTAAGCAAATTTGTCAAGTTAAAGAGAGAATTCATATTTAAGTCCTTAATTCTAATAATGTCATAATTAGCTAGGCACTACTTTCTTAAAGATTTACTGGTCTATACACGATTTCCTTAATCCAACTTTGATTTCCTAGGTAATGAGAAGAATAGATGACTTAGTAAAATTCGCACTTTTCGTGCTAAACTATTATGCAGTCAATCCAGCCAACTAGCTTGAAAAATGGAATTACTACTAATTCCTTTCGGTCACTACCTCGAAAGGGATTAAAGTTCCTTTTGATTCCACTTTTACTTTTCATGTTAGGTCATTTGATAAAGTTAAAGCTGTTGTTTCAAAATTATGAACAGTTGATTAAGTATAGTATTAGTGTGGTTTACTCAAGTTTGTAAATCCTTGTTATTTAATGAAGCTGTGTGAATTAATTCCTTTTTCTATTTATTTTCTAGGAAAAATAGTTGACTCTTGCCACCATTGGGTCAAATATTCATGATAGACTTGACTTTATTAAGGAGAAACATAGAGGTGTACTAGGGAAGAGAACTTCCACATCTTCACGTTTCGAAGATAACCCTAATGCTCAGAGGTGGTATGACAACAACTATAAACAGAGGTCTAAAATGGTAATTTAAAGTAAACAGTGTCTGATCTAGAAAATTGGGTTAAAGAGAAGGATGAAAGGATCCAAGAATTGGTTAATAAGATAGATTCTATCCTGTAATTAGGGTCGTCTACTCAAAGCACAGAAACAAATGCGGAAATCGCACATGATGTGCACGTAAATGTGCATATATTTACATCCATATTTTATCTGTTTTTATTTAAATAAACATCATATTTGGGCATTTTTACATGTTAAAACCAAAATTCAATTATTTTGAAATCATCATATTTTCATCTTCACTCAGGGGCAAAATGGTCATTTTTGTGCATGTGTTAATTTAAGAAGTTTTACTTGACATTTTTTTTGATTTTTATAGGATATTTTGATGCATATGGAAGTGGGATTCATGATGATATATGCATGCACAAGGAAATACAAAGGAATGAAGAGGAAATAATTCAATTTCAAGATCATGGAAGACCCCACCCACTTACCTAAATGTATAATTAGGAGCTAATGGACAACTAAGTGGAGGTTAAAGCTTCATGCACATCAAATGATAGATTAATTAGTGGCTAATGGTTACAAGTGTTGATTTGATAACACAAATGAGTAGCTAAAACCCTTCAATTTAGGGGTAATGAAGCCCTCTAACTTTATGTAATTTCAACATTTATTTGATTTATGATCTCTTTGTTTATGCTCATTGAAAGTGAATTTTGATGTAAGTTTATACAAGTGGGTTTGATAGCTTATATTGCTTATGCAAATGAGCTATTCTTATTCAACATAAACACAATTTACATCATCATTTGCTAACTAATTTTTGATTTTGAAATGAAAGTAAAAATGAAATTTGATGATCTATATTACTAGTTACAATAGTAAATAGATCATACTTAAAATAGCTTTTGCTTTGGCTTCATTTTCATGAGAATTTCTAAGTGGTATAGTTGTTGTATTATAGTTTGATGGTTTGAGTTATGATAATTAATAACATAAAAAACAATACTTATGATAAATAATACAATTATTTCACTTAATATCAAAGCTAGAGAACATAAATTATTGTTTGTTGATTTACAAAAATATGAAAGTGGAATTATCCCAAAATTGTTCTCTAGTCCAATAGTTTTTAAATCACATTTCAATTCTAGCTTTAGCTCCTTTTTTGTAGTTAACAATTTCATCTCACTTTGGTCTAATTTGATTGAATTGAAAATTTTAAAATCTTAAAAATTCCCTACGGATCGACCCGTACTCACCACGTACTAACTTTTGTACGCCGTGCGCTTGCGGTAAATTTAATTTGAAATTTTTCGACTAATTTCTAACCCAATAGAAAATTAGCTGATTAACAAGTTTTTGATGCTGTTGCCGGGTAATTGTTTTGATTTCAATTTTCTATTCTTCAAATTATTTTTGTTTGATTTTGTGTTTGTTTATTTTGTGTGTGTTTGCATTGAAAAAAATAATTTGTGTGTTTGTTGTGTGATTTGTGCTTTCATTTTGATTTGTGTGTTTGTTGTTGTTTTGGTTGCATTTGCATTTGCATATTTTAAAAAAAAAAATTTACACTCAAGTTCATTTCAAAAAAGAAAAAAAAAATCCATTTCATTTTCAGTTACATTTACAAAATTTCCATTTACATTTTGAATTTTCAATATACATTTTCAAAACTGCCTTATTACAAACTATCCACTGATTGTGCTATTGCTCTCTGCCTCACTCTCTTTATTCTTGCTTACTATTGCTGCTCCTACCATCAATTCATCTCCATCACAACCACTTCACAATCCTCTCTGACCATTTCATTAGCAACCACTAGTACACCTACCATTCACATTTCATTGGCAACCATACAACCATTCATACATCATCCCTGCAATCAACACGCTAAGACACAGCAGTTTCACCTCAGACACCATTTCATTTTCCATCCACCATTCACATTTGCTTACCATTCACCATCATACTGCCCATTTTCCTTCACAACATACCTGACTTGCCTTCACAACACACACCATATCACTTTCCTACCTCCTTTCTACACTGTCATTCAACTGTCATAGAACCCACAACTCCTTCCGCAATAGACATCCATCTTCTCTTCCCACTGACCATACGAACTACAGCCAGCATCCCACTTGCTACTGCCAAAACCCATTTCTACTGACAATCATCCGTCCATATTAAACTGACAATCAACATCTACAACCACTAGACATAACAATTCAACAGCCACCAGTCATAACAATTCAACAACCACCTCCATCCAAACCACACTCGACATCACTTCCATTCAATCATACAACAACCACTCTGTTACACTATGCACCACTGTGCCATTCAACTATTCTTCAACCCAAACCAGTGCACTGCTGCCGATCATCTCCATATACAATTCACTCCACTGCTTCTGTCACACAGCCACATACTTTAACCCATACAGCAACCTGCCAATAAACACAACTCCACCACAAACAAGTCACAACCACTTCATTGTTGCATGATCACTTCCATCAATACAACTTCAGTCACAACTACATAAGCTTTGACCATGCCACTGCAGTTTCTCCCCAGATCATACCCATCACAACATACTACATTACCAAATTGCCACCATACTCACAAAACAGTCTATCCACTATCCACTATCAATCATCACTACCCACAGCCTCATCATTCAACATTTCCATCACAGTTACCAATCTCCACAAACATCCTTCAACCTAAACCACGCCACTGTGCTTCACTGCTTAACCAACCCATTACTACTGTCTGCCTTCTGCCGCAAATCACCACAACACGGCATCATTACCTCCAGCAACGATCGCCATCACAACCCACATCCAATTCCACCCCAAATCGCCATCGACTTCCTAAAACCACGAATAGCCAACTCGAACAACACAATCACCCACCACAGTACCCAAGCATCGTGCAGGATTAACACGCAAGCAAGTTTGTGGATCATGATTAACACGCGAGCAATTGCACTGGAATTTGTGAATGTTTTATTTTTCTTTGAAATTCGATTTTGAATGAGAAAGAACAAAAAGAAATGACTTAACAGAGAGAAGTAGATTTGGAATTTGGTTCAAAGCAAGTTTGGATCGAAATTTATGTTTGGGTCGGGCCCTAGTGTTCTATAAATAAATAAATAAACATCATGTGTTTAGTTTTGTTTAGTTGGTATTTTCTTGTTTTTCTTTCTAAAATAAAGGAGGAATTTGCTTTCTTTAGTTTAGTTTTGATTTATTCAAAAAAAAATAAGAATTTTGTTAGTGTCTTTCCAAATTAAAAAAAACAAGAAAAAGGATTCTCTTTGGGTAACAAATAAGAATTTCTAAGTTTTGTTTCTTACGATTTCATTTATTTTGATTTTTTCCCTTTGTTTTAGTTATTTATTTCATAAAAAAATTGTATATATATCTTGTTTTTATTTCAAGGTGCCAAAGCAGAATATCAAATAGAAGAAGTGTTTGCCAAAAATACTTGCTTGCCTGCTTGCTAAAAAAAAATCTACCGCTTAAAAAATAAATTGCTAATAATCTACACGCTCTGGTATTGTGCTTTCATCTCTTGTTTTATTTTGAATTGCATTGTTGGTTGCTTGCATTTGCATTTATATATATAAAAAAAATTTCAAAATCCAAAAACAAAAACAAATTTCATTTTAGTTGCATTGTGAATTCACGTTTAATTTCTTGTTTTGCATTCATCTCATCTTATTTTCTTTTCTAAGGGCAATACCCAATTCACATAAGGTGAGGGATTTCATCACCCTTTGCTTAGCCCACAAACGCATTTCATCGTAGAATTTGACTAATAATAAAGGATAGACATTCGACTTAAGGGTGTCGCGAGCTCGTCTAGGGCTTAATTGTATCTTCACAACTGTTTTCTTGAACAATTTTATTTCTTGGTGTCTAGGCTACGGTAGAGTAATAACCAGTTATAAAAATTATGGTGATTCGTAAATATTATACTGGTTGTTCCTCTGAAGGTACTTAAATCTTCGGCTGCATTGCTACGGTGATTCGTGGTGCACCGATAACCCCTGCCCGTTACCTGGCTGAGAAATATTTTTTTTATTTAAGACAAAGTGTGATTATACAATTTTTGGGTTAGGAGCTACTGAGGACAGAAAATTTGTAATTAACTCCTTTGCATTCATTTAGTTGCATTAGTTCATGCATATTTAAAAAAAATCCAAAATCCAAAATCAAAAAAAAATTGTAAATTTTATTAACTTAGTTTTTAATTCAAAAAAAAACTCTTTTTTCCTTTCCTTTGAAAATTTTCAATCAAAAACAAAAATCCATAAAAAAAATCTTTTCAAAAAATAAAAACTAGAATTCAAAATTCAAAAACAAAAAAAATTTGAAAATTCAAAAACAAAAATCGAATTTCCATTTTCTAAAAAAATCCTTTTGGTAAAAATTTGAAAATTCAAAAACAAAAAAAACATATAAAAATTTGAAAAGCCAAAAACAAAACAAAAATCAAACTTCTCTTTTGAAAATAAATTTCACTTGGTAAATATTTTTCTTCCTTAAAAAACAAAAACAATTTTTCACTTCGTTTTTCAAATCTTCTTTCATTCACTAAACTCGATTCTAACTTCTTTCTCTTCTCGACTTTCACTTGTGCATGAGTACTTGGACTCGTGACACAACAACAAATCGTTGGACTCGCGACTCGACAACTAACCATTTGACTCGAACAGACGATCCTCCCGAAATGGCGAACGAGAACGCCCCTCGAACTCTTATGGATAGAATCTTTCCCGATAGAGTTTCTATTCCATCTTGCATCATGTTACCCGCCCCTACGGGTAACCATTTCGAAATTCACTTGAACCATATTGCTACGCTTCAAAAATTTGGCAATTTCGAGCACGATGATCCATACATCTTTTTGACGAAATTCGAACAAGTTTGTGCAACCATTAAACTCCAACAAATTTCTGATGACGGAATTAAACTTCGATTAATCCCATTTGCTCTTACAGATTACGCCGAAAAATGGTTGTATAGCTTACCATCGAACTCGATTAAAACTTGGGAAGAATTTGTAAAAGCTTTCTTAAAAAAGTTCTACCCCTTGGAAAAACGAGTAGAATCCGAAATGAAATTGTAAATTTTCATCAATTCAAAGGAGAACCATTTGGAAAATATTTTGAAAGTTTCAAAGAGCTTTTGATAAAATGTCCACACCATTACTTTGAAAAATGGACGATTTGCCAAATCTTATACGTTGGATTCGAAAACAGCTCATGAACCATTCTCGAATCAATGTGCCAAGGCAAATTTCTTGCCCAACATCACGACGATGCTTGGCAATTTCTTGAAAACCTCGCTGAAAAATCATCCCAATGGGAACGTTCGAACGAAAAATCAATTTACTCACGAACGAGTGCACACTCGATAGGATCTTCTTTGGCTTTGGAAGCTAAGATTGATGCAATGATTAAAAAATTCGATAACATTTTCTCATCGAATCAAATGAACCAAGCTTCCCAACCGATGTGTTATAAATGCAACGATCCTAATTATATAGCCGATCAGTGTCCCAATTATGTCGAACAAATCAATGCTTTCAATAATGCCAAAAACGACCCGTTATCTCCAACGTACAACCCTGGTTGGAGAAATCATCCAAATTTTCTTGGAACCAAAACAATCCCAACACGAATACGGTTCGTCCAAATTTCCAAGCATTTCCGAATAATGCTTCGAATCCTCCCTTTCAGCCCAACAATTTTCAACCAAACTTTGCGGGTCTGTCTTATAATCAACTGCAACAATCTAATTTTCAACTAAATTCTGCTCATCCTCCCCAAGACGATAAACATTTAACTTCACTTGAGAAAACTCTCGAAACATTGGCTAAAGCAACTACTCAAAGCCTTCAATCAAAGAGCAATTTGCAAAATTTATTGACTTCATATATGCAAAACACAAACCATTCAATTGCAAAACTTGAAATGAAAATGAGTCAATTAGCCATGTCTGTAAGTGAACGCGAACGAGGCACATTTCCAAGTCAACCCCTTCCAAATCCCAGAAATCAAAATGCAAATTCAAATCAAGCCCATGTTGTTCAAGGTAGCAATGTCACCCAATTAAATGCTATCACAACTCTACGTTCTGGTAAACAAATCGATAATCAAGTCGTTAATCCAAACGATTTACCGGAAATCTCTCTTGGCACTTCTAAAACAATGAGCGAATCTGAACAGAACATGGGGACAAATGTTGAATCGAATGCCAATCAAAACTCTTCTTATTCTACTCGAGTAGACCAGCCTATCGAGTATCGTGTTCCATTTCCACATCGTCTTCGACCTAAGAAACACTCGGACCAAATGGAAAAGATGTTGGAAATTTTTAAACAATTGAAAGTTAACATCCCGCTTCTTGACATCGTTCGGCAAGTCCCCACGTATGCGAAATTTTTTAAGAACTTGTACACCCAAAAGTGACACACTCAAGTGCCCAAAAAAGTCTTCTTAGCCGCCAGTTTGAGCGAAGTCATGTCCTAATCCATGCCCATCAAATACAAAGATCCTGGCTTCCCTACGTTTTCATGTACAATTGGAGACAAGACGATTAACAAATTCTTGATAGACTTAGGTGCGAGTGTCAACTTGATTCCATACTTCGTGTACGAACAATTAGGCTTAGGTGAGCTCAAACCCACAAAAGTCACGCTTCAATTTTCCGATCGCTCGATTAAGAAGCCCATGGGAGAAATCGAGGACGTGCTCATTCGAGTAGGGCAATTCATATTCCCCGTTGATTTTATCGTTCTCGAAACACAATCTGTGACAAATCCTGCGAGTCAAATTCCATTGATTTTAGGCCGACCATTCATAGCCACCTCAAGTGCCTTAATCAATTGTCGTAACGAATCGATGAAAATCTCTTTTGGAAACATGAATTTGGATCTTAATATTTTCAATCTTGAAAGCCAATCGAACGAACCTCATGACCAAGCGTTGGAAGTTAGTGCCATTCACAAAAATGTTGAAAACGAGACACTTGATCTTAACGATGAACGCGAGGCCAAGTACGAAAAATTGTTTCATGAAATTCCCAATGAAATTGAATACACTCTTAATTTTGAATCACTTCCAGTTGAGTCCGAATCTCAACTTAATTCTTCGATCGAAAAATTCCCGAAGTTGGACCTCAAACCACTTCCCTATCACCTTAAGTACGCATACTTAGGTGATAACGAAACACTGCCCGTCATAATTTCCGTAACTCTCCCTCTTGATCAAGAAACTTCTCTTCTCTCTATTCTTTCGAAAAACAAGGAAGCGATTGGATGGTTGATCTCCGATATAAAGGGAATTAGCCCTGCTATTGTTCAACATTGCATCCATTTAATTGACGATGCCAAGCCTGTTCGTGACACATAATGAAGGCTTAATCTGAAAATGAAAGATGCTGTGCATGATGAAATTCTTAAACTTCTCGACAATGAAATCATTTAGCCAATCTCCGATAGTTCATGGGTTAGCCCAATTCACGTTGTACCAAAAAAGTCTAGGCTAACCGTTATCAAGAACGATTCAAACGAACTTATTCCAACTCGTACTCAAACGGGTTGGCGTGTTTGCATTGACTATTGAAAACTAAATGTTGCAACACGAAAAGATCACTTCCCTCTTCCTTTCATTGACCAAATGCTCGAACGTTTAGCCGGCCACGAATTCTACTGCTTCCTCGATGGTTATTATGGCTATAAACTAATTCCAATCGCTCCCGAAGATCAAGAGAAAATGACTTTCACGTGTCCATTCGGTATCTTTGCTTATCAACGTATGCCATTCGGACTTTGTAACGCTCTTACGACTTTCCAACGATGCATGGTTGGCATCTTCTCTGACATTATTGAGCGCTTTCTAGAAGTTTTTATGGACGATTTCTCTATCTTTGGCGATTCTTTTTCCGAATGTTTACATCATCTTGAGTTGGTTTTAAATCGATGTAAAGAAAAACATTTGATGGTCAAACAAGGCATAGTCCTTGGACATATCATCTCAAATAAAGGCATTGAGGTAGATAAAGAAAAAATCGACGTAATTGCAAATCTACCCATTCCCAAATGTGTTAAGGACATTCGATCATTTCTAGGACACGCTGGCTTTTACCGACGTTTTATGAAAGACTTTAGCAAAATCGCTCGTCCTTTGACAACTCTTCTTGGAAAAGACATTCCTTTCGATTTTAACTCTGATTGTATCTCTTCTTTTGAACGTCTTAAGAACGAACTCATTTTTGCTCCAATCATTTGCGCACTCAATTGGGATCTTCCTTTCGAAATAATGTATGATGCTTCGAATTTTGCCGTTGGTGCTGTCTTAGGACAACACATCAACAAGATCCTTCACGTTATTTACTACGCGAGTATGACTTTGAACGATGCTGAACTCAACTACACAACAACCGAAAAAGAGCTTCTAGCTGTCGTTTTTGCGCTCGAAAAGTTTCGACCTTACTTGATAGGTTCACACATTACTGTATACACAGACCACTCTGCGCTTCGATATCTCTTCGCTAAAAAGGATGCTAAATCTGTTTGATTCGTTGGATCCTTTTGCTTCAAGAATTTGACCTTACAATTAAAGACAAAAAAGGATCCGATAACGTCATAGCCGATCACTTGTCTCGTCTTCCGAATGCACCGTCTTCTTTTCCAATCAATGAAAACTTCCACGACGAGCAACTTCTTTCAATTTCGATCGATCCATGGTACACTGATATAGTGAACTACTTAGTCACTAAAGAAACTCTCTCATCTTGGTCCAAATAGGATAAATACAAATTCATGTCCCAAGTGAAATATTTCTATTGGGACAATCCATACTTGTTCAAATATTGTCCTGACAAAATCATCCGACGTTGCATTCCGGATAATGAGATAAGGAGTGTTCTTTCGTTTTGCCACGATCAAGCGTGCAGTGGACATTTCGGTGCTTAAAAAACTGAGGAAAAGGTACTACAGTGTGGTTTCTATTGGCCTTCTCTTTTAAAAGACTTGTTTGAATTTTGTAAAACTTGCGATCGATGTCAAATGCATGGACGAATTTCTCGACGACATATGATGCCTCTAAACCCCATTCTTACGATCGAAATCTTTGATGTTTGGGGTATCGACCTTATGGGACCTTTTCCCAACTCTTTTGGAAACTTGTATATCCTTCTCACTGTCGATTACGTCTCAAAATGAGTCGAAGCCGTTACTTGCAAAACCAACGACCAAAGAATTGTTGTGAAATTTCTCAAAGAAAACATCTTTTCGAGGTTCGGCACACCTCGCACAATAATCAGTGATAACGGAACCCATTTTTGCAACCGTTCTTTTGAAACTTTAATGAAAAAATACTCGATAACCCACAAGCCATCCACTCCGTATCATCCTTAGACTTGTGGCCAAGTTGAAGTTTCAAATCGATAAATAAAACAAATCTTGGAGAAAACTGTTAACAAAAATCGAAAAGATTGGTCTCAAAAATTGACGGACGCGCTTTGGGCTTACCGTACTACGTTTAAAACTAACCTCGGGATGTCCCCATTTCGTTTAGTCTACGGTAAAGCTTGCCATTTACCTGTTGAAATCGAACACAAAGCGTTGTGGGCAATTAAGAACTTATACTTTGATCTTGAGAAAGCTGGCGAAAACCGAAAACTACAACTCAACGAACTAGAAGAACTTAGGAACGACGCGTATGAAAACGAGAAAATTTACAAAGAAAGAACAAAAGTTTTTCATGACAAGTCAATCCTAAGAAAAACGTTTTCGCCTAACCAAAAAGTTCTTTTATATGACTCAAGACTTCATTTATTCCCTGGGAAACTTAAATCGAAATGGACCGGACCATTTGTGGTACGAACTGTTTTTCCACATGGTGCCGTAGAAATAGAAAACCCTAGGGATGGATCAATTTTCAAAGTCAACAGTCATCGTTCGAAACCTTTCTTGGAATTGCCAAATAAACAAGAGGAGGAGCTCATGATCCTTCATGAGCCAAGCTACGTCTAGTAAGAATGTTAACCCTCTTTTGTAAATATGTACATAGTTTTCCCCGTAACATTTATTATATCATGCATTGACTGTGAGGACACAGTCAAAATTAAGTGTGGGTGGGAGTCTCATTTTCATTTTTTAAGTTTCATGGCATTTTTGAATTTTCATTTTCCTTTATCTAAAAAAATTCTAAATCCCAAAAACATTTTCTTTATAGCATTTTGATTTATTTTTGAAGAAACACTATAGGATAAGTATAAGTTTTGGTTAATAAATTAAAATTTTTGAAAATTTGTTTGTCTTAACAAAAATAAAAAATGAAGTTTAATTACAAATAACAATGGTTTAACTAGTATATAGGAAGGTTCATATGTGTTAATTATGAAGTATGTTCTAATTGAAAATATTTGTTTTAAAAAAAGCGGTAAATTTAAAGTAAAGGATATAACATTTTTATCTTCTAAGTTAAATGGTGCTTAGATGATTTTGCAAAACTCTCTCTTTCTAAACAAAATAGAAAAAATATATATAAGTAAAAAAAACATTTGTATATATGTATATATTTTTAACACCTAGAGTCATGTGTTCACACTCGTGTGTTCACTCGCCATGCTCTGTACCCTTCTCACATAAGCTCGAAAGGCAGTGCATGATCGATATATCTGGCCTCAGTTTATCTGAGTTAGGTGTATGTATATAAAAATTCTTTTTAATAACGCCTATAGTCGATAAGTGTTCACTCGCCATGCTCTGTATTCCCCTCACATCAGTCCGCAAGGCAGTGCACGGGTAATATATCTGGCCTCAGTTTACCTGAGTTAGGCATATGTAAATATTGTTAATATCAATGAAGTTTTCAAGTAAGTGAGAGTAAGAAATTGAAATCCAAGCACCATTTTAACTTGTTTGATTTAACTTGTTATAGAAAAGAAATGAGATTACCACTTTGACAAACTTTGATAATTAACTAAGGATTTATTTCATAGTTACACTTTGTTATCAACCAAAACAACGAGTTAAACTATTGTCTATTTGCTATGATAACTTGATTTTTGTTGGAAGTTTTGACGAGTAAATGACTTAAATTTTCAAGACAATGACCAAAACCTATATCTAACTTATGAGTGTCGAATTGAAAGTGAATCCTTCATTTGTAAATATTTTCAAAAACTCGCATTCATTCCATTATAAATAAATCTTGCACTTTGTAAATATTTTCACTTTGCATTTAGATTTTGTGGGTAGTATCCGCTGAAAACCCTCACGAGACAACACTCGTCCTACTGGGGACACCCAGAGGTTTAACGGCTTGTTGCATACGCTCAATGCAATCGTGCTCCCTATGAAAATGGATTTATCTTAGTTTTCCTTTATTAGAGGACAAATAAAAAGATAAGTGTGGGGGTATTTGATGTGCATGTAAATGTGCATATATTTACATCCATACTTTATCTCTTTTTATTTAAATAAACATCGTATTTGGGCATTTTTACATGTTAAAACCAAAATTCAATTATTTTCAAACCATCATATTTTCATCTTCATTCAAGGGCAAAATGGTTATTTTTGTGCATGTGTCAATTTAAGAAGTTTTACTTGACAATTTTTATGATTTTTATAGGATATTTTGATGCACATGGAAGTAGGATTCATGATGATATATGCATGCACAAGGAAATACAAAGGAATGAAGATGAAATAATTCAGGTTCAAGATCATGGAGGACCCCACCCACTTACCTAAATGTACAATTAGGAGCTAATGGACAACTAAGTGGAGGTTAAAGCTTCATGCACATCAAATGATGGATTAATTAGTGGCTAATGGTTACTTGGTGGCCACACTTCCTAAAGGGTATTTTGGGAAGCTCCCTAAAAATGGAATTAGGGTTTTATGAATGTATAAATAACCCTCTTATGTACATGAACATATCTTCTACTCTTTCACATTAGTTAGGAAATTAAAAGAGCAAGTTGTAATGGCAATGTTTCATGAAATAAAAATGGCTTCCAAGCCTCTTTCTTCTCTCTTTTCTACATGCTTTTCTTTGCTTCTTTGTTAATGTTTATTTCTGTGCTCTCTTTCTTTTAATGTTCATAGCTTAGATTTACATTTATGCAAGTAGTGTAGCTTTATTTTTATGCAAATAGTTAGTAGTTAATCTCTCTTTCTTCCTTTGCGTAGTTTTAATTTCTTTGCTTTTTAATGTTGAAATTTACAAGTGTTGATTTGATAACACAAATGAGTAGCTAAACCCCTTCAATTTAGGGGTAATGAAGCCCTCTAACTTTATGTAATTTCAACATTTATATGATTTATGATCTCTTTGTTTATGCTTCATGAAAGTGAATTTTGATGTAAGTTTATACAAGTGGGTTTGATAGCTTATATTGCTTATGCAAATGAGCTATTCTTATTCAACATAAACACAATTTACATCATCATTTGCTAACTAATTTTTGATTTTGAAATGAAAGTAAAAATGAAATTTGATGATCTATATTACTAGTTACAATAGTAAATAGATCATACTTATAATAGCTTTTGGTTTGGCTTCATTTTCATGAGAATTTCTAAGTGGTATAGTTGTTGTATTATAGTTTAGTGGTTTGAGTTATGTTAATTAATAACATAAACAAACAATACTTATGATAAATACAACAATTATTTCACTTAATATCAAAGCTAGAGATCATAAATTATTGTTTGTTGATTTACAAAAATATGAAAGTGGAATTATCCCTAAATTGTTCTCTAGTTCCATAGTTTTTAAATCACATTTCAATTCTAGCTTTAGCTCCTTTTTTGTAATTCACAATTTCGGTCTAATTTGATTGAATTGAAAATTTTAAAATCTTAAAAATTCCCTGCGGATTGACCCATACTCACCACGTACTAACTTTTGTACGCCGTGCGCTTGCGGTAAATTTAATTTGAAAAGTTTCGACTAATTTCTAACCCGATAGAAAATTAGCTGCTTAACAACACACCTTTGCCGAATGGTTGCAAGTATAGAAGTGGAATTGCTAAAGAGTCAAGCAAGTTGTCAATCCTTTGAAATGATTGTAAGTGGAGGTGATTCTGGCCTTCCTACTCCTGCTCCTTTAGCCGGAAAAGATCGATATTCTACTATATTAAATTCTCCCGAGAGTTTAGAGAGTAATGAAATCGAAAAGTGGTGCCAAAGAGTCAGGTTTGAATTCGTTCAATTTATGAACAAAGAGTGGAATGCTATGTTTCAGATCACATTAATTCTTATTTCGCCCAAGTTCAGACTCTTGAACATGACAAATACTTCCTTAGGAAACAAATTGTAAAGCTAAAAGGTAGGATTGATGTTCTGAAGGAAGCAAATAAGGTCCTTGATCAAGCATTGTCAACCCATACTAAATCGATTGATGATGTTAATTCCACTGGAAAGAATGAAAAGAGACTAAAGCAGATTTTGATCTTAGTGATCCAACATATTACCGGTGATGTGCATGTAAATGTGCATATTTTTACCACCATATTTAATCTATTTAAATTAAATAAATGATCATATTGGGTATTTTAACTTGTTGAAACCAAAATTCAAATTATTTGAAATTGTCACATATTCATCTTCATATAGGGGCAAAATGGTCATTTTTATGCATTTATTAAATTGTGAAAATTTACTTGGAATTTTCTATGTTGTTTTGTAGGAAATTTGGTGAATTTTACAAGTGGTCACATGATGATATATGCATGCACAAGAGTGAAGAGAACAAATGAAGATGGAAATAATTCAAAGTGAAGATAATGGAGGACCCCACCTACCCACCTACCTTAATGTACAAATTAGAGGCTAATGCACATGCTTATGGAATTAATGGCTTCATGTACACTTAAATGAGGATTATTTGAAGCTAATGATTACTTGGCCTCCACACTTCCTAAGAGGGTATTTTGGGCATTCCCCAAAAATATGAATTAGGGTTTAACACATGTATAAAATCCCCTTATGTTTCATGTAACCCTCTCTCCCTTAGTCTCTCTTAGTTTAGTTTAGGCTCAAAATAAAAGACAAGTTCTCTTTCTTTTCATGGCTACTTAGCCATTTCTTCTCTTATGTAATTCCTTTTTTTTATGCAATTTAATACATGTTCTTTTTCTTTTCTTTTTTATTCCTTTCATGTTGTAGTGTAGATTTGTTTATTTATGCAAGTAGTGTAGATTTTCTTTTATGTAATTAGAATAGTTCTCTTTTCCATTTGCTATCTTTTTCCTTTTTTTATTTCATGTTGCTTTCTACATTTGTTGATTTGATAACAAATATGAGAGGCTAATCCCTACAATTTAGGGGTAATGAAGCTCTGTAGTATGTAGTTGCAACATAATATGATATTTATGCTCTTCTTTTGTGCTTTAATGAGAATGCATGAAGTGGTTAACTTGTTGTTTTTGCTTTGAATTTGATAGCCTATATTGTTGACACCAAATAGGCTATACTTAAACAATCACTAACACAAATTACCTCTTCATCTACATATGATGATGGTAATGAAGTGAATGTTGAAATTAAAATTTGATGGTTTATATTTCTAATTAATAGTTAATAGGCCATACTTAAAATAGATTTTGCTTTCAACTTTGTTGATATTTTTCATATGAGTTAGTAAGTAGTTTAAGGGATGTGCTATAGTTTGATGGCTTATGTTGAGCTAATTAATAGCACAAATAGGCCATACTTATGATAAACACATCAATTAAACTAACTAATGACCAAAAAGGAGAAATCATAATTTCATGTTGTGTTGATTTCTATGATCTAGAGAGTGGAAATTACTTCTAAATTGCCTCTACACTCTCATATTTTTATCTATTTTCTTTTGCTAGTTTGTTAGTTTTCTCATTTTTCTAGCTTAACAATCTCTCGACTTTGGTATAGTTTGATTGAATAGATTTTTAAAATCACCAATTCCCTGCGGATCGACCCGTACTCGCCACGTACTTCAATAGTACGCCCTACGCTTGCGGTTATTTTTATTTCAAAATTCGTTCGGCTATTTTCTAACTCGATAGACATTTAGCCGTCCGAACAAGTTTTGGCACCGTTGCCGGGGATTAGCGACTGAATCGACGATTGACGTCGCGTTTTCAGGCGATTTGCTTTTGCTGAAGATTTAAGGAAAATAGTCCAAGATCTTGTTCCTCAACAGGGAGTCATTTGCAATTTATTCTTGCATTTTGTAAATGGTGCATTAGATAATAAACTCGTACCTGAGTAGTTGATATTCCTTGCTTTTGTTGAGATGTGTAATTTACTTTCCAATTTTATTTTTAATGTTCTGTTGCCCTCACTTTAAGTCTAAACTAATAACTCGTAATAGAGTAGATTGCTTTAGCTAATTAGTAAAGGAGATTCCCATCATATAATAAGTTTGATGCATAAGGTCATTTGATGGAACTAGAAAGATCCATCTTGCAATCCATCTGGCTGATAGTGAATCAGAAAACTCATTTGGTAATAATAATACTAGATGACCAAAAAATCCATCTGGAAATAATATTAGACCATAAAATTCATCTGGTAATAACAAAAGACCAGAAATCATCATTTGGCACTAACAAAAGATAGAACTATATTTCTATAGATTGCTTTGTGTTTTTTGGAACTAAATTTCCCACGTGTGATGGTTCTTCCTTTTGAAGAGTGTTTTGATTAGTTCCTTAGGATAGAAATTAATTGACTTGATTGGTTCCTTTGTTACCATCTTCAGGTGATGATATCAACTTGGACCGAATCTCTTTTGTTTTCCTTTTCCGTCTTTTGTCCAACCTCGCACTTGGAGGCACTTCAGTAAGGCCGACGAGCCAGTAATAAAGGCTTGTCTGGTGCTTCAGGTAGCTATCTTAAGCAAAACTAGGGACTTAACTGACCTCACACTTGGAGGTGCTTCAGTGAGGCCTTTGATGACAGCATTGAAGGTTGGTCTGATGCTCTAGGTTGCTAACATTAAGCAAAACCAAAGACTTACTTGACCTCCCTCTAGGATGTGCTTTAGTAAGGCCTTTGGTGATGGCACTAAAGGCTAGTCCGATGCTCTAGATAGCTATCTTAAGCGGCGCTAGAGACTTAGCCGATCTCCCTCTAGGAGATGCTTAAGTGAGGCCATTGATGATGGCACTGAAGGCTGGCAAATGCTTTGGTTTGGCCCTTTTGGATGGAATCAAAGATTAACTCTGACCTCCCCCTAAGAGGTGTTGTAGACAGTCCATTGAAGGTAGCAATAAAGGCTTATGCTTCGACCAGGCCACATAGGCGACGGTCGAAGGCTTGTAGATGCTTCGATTAGACCCCCTTGGATAGAACCAAAGGCTTACTCGGATATCCCTCTAAGAGGTGCTTTGACCAAGCCATCTTGGCGGGGGATAAAGGCATTTTACTTTATTAAGGTGAAACCATACTCCTTTTGTAGTTATTCCAGTAGATACACTTTGAGAAATTTACTTTTATTGCTTATCGTCTTGTTACAAACTCTTAAAGCTTCCCTTGTCTTAAGAAGTTATTAATCAAACCTTCCAAGCTGTGGCACTGTTTTGTGTATGTCTGTTAGCTTTATGATAATGACAATAGAGCTTTCCAAAATTCCTTTCGTTCTTTGGACGCTTCTTTATTGAAGGCCAATAGTTGAGTTGTTCTATGGTCAAGAGATAGATGTCTCATAAAAAGTGGTAAGAGTACAATTTTTGGAGAGTCATGACCTTTTAGGAGATGATCTCTTTGCTTGGCATTTGATTATTTTGTTGTTTGCCATAGATTTTCATCACTAGGGGTAGCTTTCCTTTTTAAAGAGCCTTATGCTTTATCCACTTTATGGGTCAATATAGCAGATTCTTCCATTTCCTGGTTAATAGATCAAAATCCTTTTCTAGTTCTTTCTTAAAGAGGTTCCTTTGGCCTTAAGTCGGATTTCTTTCCTTATTTTTAGGAAGATATTATCTATGTTGCATTGTCTTCCAAATGCGTGGATTGGTGTGAGCCTAATATGGACAGGATTGATACTCCATTTCTTGAGATTATGCTCATTTCTTCTTATATTCTATTATTTATAGTGCTGTGAATCTCAACCCCTTGTTCCTCATGCACTTAAAGGTCACTTGTAATTTGATATTGATATGTTGGCCTAGTAACTTGTGGCTCAGATTATCCTTCCTTAGAGGAAGCCATTATCTAGGTATGGATGAAACTGGATTAGGTTAGGGACAATCCTTTAAGCCAAAAGTATGTAGATAAGTACTTAAGGGTTCAAATGGAGATGGAGGTCAAGCCCTCTTTCTAGCTCCAAATAGTTAAAGAATTTCTTTGTTAACCCAAAAAGTACAAGTATGTGAACTTTAATTAATGACGAAATTTGAGGAGCCTACTGAAAGAGTGTTGGAAAATGGGACACGGTTGAGTTAAGGCTTGAAAGGTGTGAACAAAGTAGGCTTAAGTACAAGAATAATTTATGCACATAGTCATGTTGAAGTCATATGTTCTAGCTAACAATCGATGTAGTCAATGGTATGCAAAAATAGAAATAGAGAATATGAGTACTTTTGGAATTCGAAGCAGTTCATGATTTAAGAATCACAAGTACTTTAGAACTTGAAAGTAAGCCAAATGAATAATGAAAATGTCAAGAATTGTATCATCGATTCTGAACTGCATCTTTGTAGCGATGTCGACAATAAGCTAGTTTCAGTAATAATAACACACAATCTTAATATATTAGAGTTTTGACAGTAGGCCACATAGTTGATATGCGACATCAATAATGGACGATATCATGGATCCACAACATCCATTCTACGTTCATTAGTGGATGGCAGCATTGATAACATGTGGTATTGATGATGAGTGGTATTGATAAGCGTGGTATTGCTTCCATCTCGAACCAATGAATAATGACATGGATCATATCGTTGCATCACCGATAGCTTACGATATTAATCATGTTCGACATCATTGTTTCTTTGTTAAATCCCGATATTGATCATCTTACGCCATAAAAGACTCGGCATCCATCAACTAGCTCTATTGATGCCAAGCGATATTGTTGACATTTAACATTCTTGAAAGGTATGGTATGTGACCCTTTCTTGATGAGAAGCAGCATTATAGGCCTTAGCCATTGATCCATATTCGTACTTTCGGTATTCATTCCCATTTGGCATTGAACTCATACCCATGCTTTCGACATTGATTATTGATGCAACATCATAGTCATGTCGTATCTTTTCGAGATCAATAATGGTGATAACACTACTAATTAATCGCTTAGAGGTTACTTTGACCAAACTTCCAAGCTCTTCCAGTCAGAATCTTGCAATGACATGAGACATCTGGAAGGCTGTTGAAATGGAACATTGAATTAAGCCAGTACGCATCACATACCATCTTTGAAGAGTAATCCAGGGCCCTTCGCGGACTTTATATTAGAATGCAACGCTTGAGCAGACACTCCAGAGATTAGTAGAGAGCGCAATGCTGGTTGGAAGATGTACACAGATTTTACATCTAACTAGCGTTGCTTTAGGTCAGGTATTGTGTTGATAACCCTAAAGGAGCGTTCGATCTGTTATGCCTTGAAACTTGACTTTCCTACAATGAACAATGAAGCAGTATATGAAGCCTTAATTGTGGGGCTTAAAATAGCAAAGGGGCTAGGAGTCAGAACTTTGCACATCTTCTACGATTCTCGACTAGTGCTATTCCAAGTGAGGAATGAGTTTCAAGCTAAAGGAGCAAGCCTGGCTCCTTCTCTGAACAAAGCCCTTGAGTTGCTTGTTGGCCTCAAATATTACATGATAACACATATTCCCATAGCGGAGAATGCAAAAGCCGACTCGCTAGCCATGCTGCCATCTCAGGAGATGCACAACTCATTAGCCTAGCCCCAATAGAGCTATTATCAACTCTGAGCATTGCCAATATGGATGTCAATTAGATCTTGGAGCTGAATATGAAAAGGAGTCACTGATGACTCCTATTAAGAATTATTTATAAAGAAAATCCTTCATGACAGAAAGAACGAGCGATGGCAACTCCTCCGCAAAGCTTCAAGGTTTATCATGTAAGAAGGAGAACTTTACAAGAAAGGATTCTCGATGGATATGCTTTGATGTGTCTCCAGCGATCAGGCCAAATGAACCATGAAGGAAGTGCATTAAGGCGCCTGTGGCGATCACACTAGCTCGCAAATCCAAGCATAAAAGATTCTCTATTACGGGTACTTTTGGCTAAATGTTAATCGAGAAGCAGCTGATTACACGAGAAGGTGCAACAAGTTATAGATATCTTCCAAATTCCTATAGACCAATAGCAGTGAATATGTAGTTGGTCAGTCCTCGGTTATTTTTAGTTTGGGGGATAGATATCATTGGTGTGCTTTCAATGTCCAAAGGTAGGGTGAAGTACAACATCATTGCTGTTGATTACTTTATAAAGTGGGCCGAGGCAGAGCAGTTAGCCACGACCATCATAAGTTAGGTGATCAACTTTTTTTTTCAGAAACATCATATGTCATTTTGAGGTTCCATGAACGATCATTTTTGATAATAGGATCCAATTTGACAGGGCCAAATTCAAGGATTTCCAACACAAACACCACATCGAGAAGATATTTTGGGTGGTAGCGTACCCCAAGGTGAATGGAATGGAAGAAGCTGTGAACAAGATAATCAAGTCCATTCTTAAGAAGCGACTGGAGATAGCTAAGGGCAAGTGTGTTAATGAATTTTTGCTAGCATTTTGGGTTACAGGACGACCCACAAATCCATGATTGGCCCTTCTCTGTTAGCCTTAGCCTACAAATCAAAAGTAATGATCCCAGTCGAACTCAAGGTACCTTCTCATCGAGTGAATTGATATAATCGCAGAATGAACTAGGAACTCCTATTGGAGTCCCTTAATATGATCAATGAGAAGAATAATGAAGCTGAATTGAGAGCATTTGAGATTGGTGACCTCTTTCTCAAACGGATCTTCCTAAGCATGGTGAACATAGGCCTAAGCTTAGAAGGACCATATGAGATTAAGCATGAACTTGGATATGGCACATTCAAGTTGACGACTGTAGACGAGATCTTACTCCCACCGGCGTCGAATGGCAAACAACTACAACGCTGTTTCGCTTAAATTTATATTTGTACGTACCCTATCAATTCTTGTTTAACCAAAAAGAATTTGTCATTTCTTGTGTCTTAAAGTTAAATGACTTCGAGAATAGAAGAATCTGTTTTTACATGGCTACAAACAGTGATTAATTCGAACGAATCTGCATATATATGATATAAATGTGTAGGTATTCAAGATAAGTGCCAACCAAACTCCAACCGACCATGATCGGGCCATAGAAGTATAAAGAATCTAGGTTCCAAGATTCATCCACCGATCGAAATTCCCTGTTTCATGGTCGAACCAATGAAGTATTAGTACTTTAGACATCCAGAGATAGATGCCTATTAACTCCTCTGACCTGAGACTAGGGACAAGAGTATAAGCAACGAAGGGTAGGATGAGCCAGTTTTCCCCTGCAGCTCATGCTTGGAGTTTGGTGAAGTGCCAACTCCTTGCCCAAAGAGGTGGAATGAAAGACCAACGCCTTAAGTTAAGCTAGGTCTTATTCAAACTTTAATCAATGCCCAGAGTTAGGCATGATCTTAACAAACATTTTCTAAAGGGAACTCCATATCGCTATTCTAAGTGGTCAACTGTAACTGATGCCCATAGTTTAGGGTAGTCGAACGCAAACATCTAGGATAAAGATATCTAGTTTACCACCTTGAATGAGCCGATCGGATCGATGCTCAGAGTCAGTCATGACCAAGTGCTACCATTTGCGTAAAGGATGTATCAATCACTTTTATTAAAATATAGTTCCAATGGCGATGAGAAATAGTTCGGAAACACATAAACAGATTTCTCAAAACTTAATCAAATTTACATAAAGGTTTAGACAAAAACAAAAGTCTTTTTAGTCATACCCGAGGTGAAGCTCAGAAATGAGTACAAGCTTGTTGACACTAAGCTGTAAAACCAAAAATGCAAAGGTCGTATCTGCACAAATCCGGCCAAGACAAAAATAATCTTCTATAGCTACACAAAAAGGACTGATCAAAAATCATCTATGGTACTTTTTTTTCTTCATTTTCTCCTCTTTGGAGGAGTAAACACCCACATCATCGTGCTTCCTTCTACCTCTTCACCTGCTTCTACGCCCTTTTGGAGGAGTGCTTCGCGATGCAAGCCACGCTTGTTTGATTTCATGGGCCATAGAACTTTGGCCTAAAGCAATTCGATCATAGTAGGCCCAAGGCTGGGATCAGAAAACCCAGTGACCAGAACATATTCCTCTATATTCATTCCCTAATGCTCCCCAATTCCTTCGACTCTTGAAGTATCAATCACCTATGCCCTTGGACTGGAGGCATCGCTAGTTGGAATTTAAGGAATCGTCTATGAAATTGTCACAACCATTGAATATGTTGTGGTCGCTAGTGGGTCTAGGCTAGACACCCTTCTCTAGGAGACTAGCGACTGTAGGTTAACCTGAACTCCAGTAAAGGTGAAATTAGAGGTTAATGACATCGATCACAGTCATGTATCCCTTCTCAAATATGGGAGAGGTCAGTGAGATACCTCCGTTGGACTTGGCTTCTATGTGGGTAGGAGTGCAATCAGAAGTTCCCTCCAAAATAGGAAACATGATTGTGGATTTGTGCATCTCGGGTTTATCGAGATTGTACTTGGAATTGGTTGGGGAGACAAAGGTAGTTGGGGGTTTGAAGGTACGACCACTAGTTGGATTGTAGCACCCCTAATTTTAATAACATTATTTAGGAGATTTAATTAGATAAATTAAATAGAATAATTTAAAAATTATAGTGATAAGGGGATTAAGATTTGAAAGACCATGCTACTTAAATAAAAATTAAAAGAATGAGTTTCTGGAAATGGGTTCATATGGGAAATCACCGTCCACCATAACCCTTAACCCATAAAACCTTATTCCCATCTTCATTCCATACATTCATAATTCAAAAACATAAGAAAAATGGAGTTCAAAGACCTTATGTTTTTTTAGCTTCCCTTGGTTTTGGCCCCTTCAACCTAGGAGAAGTGGCAAGAAGAAGTATGTTACCATGCATCGCGAAGCACTCCTCCAAAAGGGCACAGAAGAAGGGGAAGAAGCAGGAAGAAACACGATGATGTGGATGTTTACTCCTCCAAAGATGAGAAAATGAAGAAAAAAAAGTACCATAGATTATTGTCAATTAGCTCCTTTTTGTATAGCTATAGGAGTTTATTTTTGTCTTGCCCGGCTTTGTGCGGATACAACCCTCGTTTTTTTGGTTTTACAGCTTAGTGTCAACAAGCTTGAACTCCTTTTCGATCTTCACCTCGGGTATGACTAAAAAGACTTTTGTTTCTATCTAAGCCTTTATGTAAATTTGATTAAGTTTTGAGAAATCTACTTATGTGTTTTCGAACTATTTCTCATCACCATTAGAACTATATTTTAATAATAGTGATTGGTACTTCCTTTACGCGGATGGTTGTGCTTGGTCGTGACTGACTCTGGGCATCGATCCGATCGGCTCATTCGAGGTGGTAATCTAGATATCCTTATCCCAGATGTTTGCCTTTGACTACCCAGAACTATGGGCATCGGTAAGAGCTAACCACTTGGAATAGCGATATGGAGTTCCCTTTAGAAAAAGTTTGTTTAAGATCATGCCTAACTCTAGGCATTGATTAAAGTTTATATAAGACCTTGCCTAACTCTAGGCATCAGTCTTTCATCCCACCACTTTAGGCAAGGAGTTGGCACTCCACTGATCTCCAAGCATTAGTTGTAGGGGCATACTATCTCGTCATGCCCTTCGTTGCTTATACTATTGTCCCTAGTACCAGTTCAGAGGAGTTAATAGGCATCTATCTCTGAATGTCTCAAGTGTTAATACTTCATTGGTCGACTATGAAACAAGGAATTTCGATCTGCGCCTGACTCTGGGTACCTAGATTGTTTATACTTCTATTGCCCGATCACGAACTTTTGGAGTTTGATCGGCGCCTATCTCTGAGTACTTGCACATTTATATCGAACGTATGAAGATTCATTCAAATTTATCATTGTTCGTAGCTAAGTAAAAACAGATTCCTGTATTCAAGAAGTCATTTAATTTAGGACATAAGAAATGAAAAATTCTTTTTGGTAAACAATATTTGATAGAGTATATTCAAATATAGATTTAAGTGAAACAACATTGCAAGTGTTCGCCATTTAATGCCTATGGGAGTAAGATGATGTCAATAGTCGCCAACTTGAATGTTCCATATCCAAGTTCGTGCTTAATCACATACAGTCCTTCCAAGCTCAAGACCATGTTCACAGTGCTTAGGAAGATCCATTTGAGAAAGAGGTCACCAATCTCAAATGTCTGGCTCCAGGCCTTGGTGTCACGAGATTGGGTGACTCGTTTACGGTATGTGGATGCTCTCAAGTCAGCTTCATTATGCTTCTCTTTGATCATATTGAGGGACTCCAATAGGAGTTCCTTGTTCGTTCTGGGATTATATCGATTCACTCGATAAGAAGGTACCTTGAGTTCAACTGGGATCATAACTTCTGATCTGTAGGCTAAGGCTAAGGCTAACAAAGAGGGGCCAATCATGGATTTGTGGGTCATCCTATAACCCAAAATGCTAGCGAAAATTCATTAACACACTTTCCCTTAGCCATCTCTAGTCGCTTCTCAAGAATGGACTTGATTATCTTGTTTAGAACTTCTACCTGTCCATTCACCTTTTGGTGCATTACCACCACAAATTTCTTCTCAATGTGGTGTTTGCATTGGAAATCCTTGAACTTGGTACTATCAAATTGGATCCCATTATCAAAAATGATCGTTCATGGAACCTCAAAATGACATATGATGTTTCTAAAAACGACGTTGATCACCTACTTCATGATGGTCGTGGCTAACTGCTCTGCCTCAGCCCACTTCATAAAATAATCAACAGCAACGACGGCGTACTTCGCACCACCTTCGGACATTGAAAGCACACCAATGATATCTATCCCCCAAACTACAAACAACCAAGGATTAACCATTTACATAGTCTCTACTAGCCGGTCTGTAGGAATTTGGAATATCTCTAGCACTTGTCGCACCTTCTCGTGTAATCAGCTGCTTCTCGATTAATAGTTGGCCAAATGTACCCGTAATAGAGAGTATTCTATCCTTGGATTTGCTAGCTAGTGTGATCGCCAAGGCACCTTTATGCACTTCTTTCATGACCCGTTTGGCCTGATCGTTGCTGACACATCGAAGCTTATCCATCGGGAATCCTTTCTTGTAAAGTTCTCCTTCTTGCATGATAAATCTTGAAGCTTTGCGTAGGAGTTGCCATCGCTTGTTCTTTTAGTCAAGAGAGATTTCCCTTTACAAATAATTCTTAATAGGAGTCATCAGTGACTCTTTTTCACATTCAGCTCCAAGATCAAATTGACGTGCATCTAGGCAATGCTCGGAGTTGATAATAGCTCCATTGGGGCCAGGCCCATGAGCTATGCATCTCTTGAGATGGCTAGCATGGCTAGCAAGTCAGATTTTGCATTCTCCTCTATGGGAATATGCGTTATCATGTAATATTTGATGCTAGCAAGAAACTCAAGGGCTTTGTTCAGTGAAGGAGCCAGTCTTGCTCCTTGAGCTTGAAACTCATTCCTAACTTGGCACACCACTAGTCTGGAATCACAGAAGATGTGTAAATTTTTTACTCTTAGCCCCTTCACTATTTTAAGACCCACAACTAAGGCTTCATATTCCACTTTATTGTTTGTTGTAGGAAAGTCAAGTTTCAAGGCATAACAGATCGAACGCTCCTCTAGGGTTACCAACACAATAGATTTCCTGGAGCAATGCTAGTTAGATGCACCATCTGTGCACATCTTCCACCCCGCATTGTGCTATCCAGTACTCCCTGGAGTGTCTTCTCAAGCATTGCATTCAACTATATAGTCTGTCATGTCCTGGCCCTGGATTAGTCTTCGAAGATGGTATGTGATGCGTACTGGCTCAATTCAATGTTCCATTTCAACATCCTTCCTGAAGTCTCATGTCATTGCGAGAATTTGACCGAATGAGCTTGGAAGTATGGTCGAAGTATCCTGTAAGCGATTAATCA
Source organism: Allium fistulosum (assembly GCA_030737815.1). NCBI lineage: Eukaryota > Viridiplantae > Streptophyta > Magnoliopsida > Asparagales > Amaryllidaceae > Allium > Allium fistulosum. Next base: position 1,537,015,599 of record CM060902.1, read on the forward strand.
ACAGTGTTATCACCATTATTGATCTCGTAAAGATACAACATGCGACATGACTATGATGTTGCATCAATAATCAATGTAGAAAGAATGGGTATGAGTCAATACCGAAGGGATAATGAATACTGAAAGTATGAACATGGATCAATGGCTAATGCCTACAATGCCGCTTCTCATTAAGAAAGGGTCACATACCATGCCGCGTGTCGAGAATTTTAAATATCAACAATGTTGCTTGGCATCAGTAGAGCCAGTTGACATATGCAGAGTCTTTTATGGCATAGGATGATCAATATCGAGATTTATCAAAGAAACAATGATGTCGAACATGATTGATATCGTAAGATGTCATGATACAATGACATGATCCATGTCGTTTTTCATTGGTTTGAGATGGAAGCATTGCCACGCTTTATCAATACCACTCATCATCAATAACACATGTTATGAATGCCACCATCCACTTATGAAGATAGAATGGATGTCGTAGATACATGATATCATTCATTATTGATGTCTTATATCAACTATGTGGCCTGCTATCAAAACTCTAATATATTGAGATTGTGTGTTATTATTACCGAAACCAGCTTATTGTCGACACTTCTCTAGAAGATGCAGTCCAAAATCGATGATGCCATTCTTGACATTGTTATTATTCTATATCGCCACTCTCCAATGTTGGCTTTTAAGTGATATTACAAACGATGTTGATACTGAAAGTCCTCAAAATTCACAAGAGCTGTTGAGGCCAACGTCTTATAGAATGATGCTGCTCCATGATGCCATATTGCATTAGTAATGCCAAAAACCATTAATATCGACACTGGGTTGTTGTACCGAGTTTCTACCCCTATAAATATGGACCTAAGAGCATCGTAGGAGGGGCGAGCTTTTCTTTTATCAATCTCTTACATTTTCAACTTTGTAACCGTAAATTGATTTGGAGATTTTATACCAAAAGGGCTATTGCACATAGGACATTGTACATTGAAACTTATATGAATAAAAATAAGATTTCTTGAACTATGGCTTACTTTTAAGTTTCAAAGTACTTGTGATTCTTAAAACACGAAGCAAAATTCCAAAAGTACTCATATTCTATATTTCTATTTTTGCATTCTATTGACTACAATGATTGTTAGCTAGAACATACGACTTCAACATCACTATGGGCATGACTTCTTCTTGTACTTAAGCCTACTTTGTTCACACCTCTCAAGCCTTAACTTAACCAAATGTCACATTTTCCAACACTCGTTCATTAGGCTCCTCAAATTCCATCATTAACTAAGGTTCGCATCCTTGTACTTTTTTGGGTTAATAAAGAAATTCATTAACAATTTAGCGCTAGAAAGAGGGCTTGGCCTTCGTCTTCGTTTAAACCCCTAAATACTTACCTGCATAATTATAGCTTATCATCCCTTACCTAATCCAATTCCATCCATACCTAGATAATGGCTTCCACTAAGCAAGGATCATATGAGCCACAAATTACTGGGCCAACCTATCAATATCAAATTACAAGTGACCCTCAAGTGCATGAGGAACAAGGGGTTGAGATTCACAACACTATAAATAACATAATATAAGAAGAAATGAGCAACTCCTTATAATCTCAAGAAATGGAGTATCAATCTCATCCATATTAGGCTCACACCAATCCACGCATTAGGAAGACAATGCAACATAGATAATATCTTCCTAAAAATAAAGAAAGAAATCCAACTTAAGGCCAAAGGAACCTCTTTGAGAAAGAAATAGAAAAGGATTTTGATCTGTTCACCAGGAAATGGAAGAATGTGCTACATTGACCTATAATGTGAATAAAGCAAAAAAGCTCTTTAAAAAGGAAAGCTGCCCCTAGTTATGAAAATTCTATAGCAAGCAACAAAAGAATAAAATTCCAACCAAAGAGATCATCTTTTAAAAGGTCATGACTCTCCAAAAATTATACTCTTACCACTTTTTATGAGACATCTATCTGTTGACCAAAGAACAGCTCAACTATTAGGCTTTAAAAAAGAAGCCTTCAAAGAATGAAAGAAATTTTGGAAAGTTCTGTTGTCATTATCATAAAGCTAATAAACATACACAAAACAATGCCAAAGCTTGGAAGGTTTGATTTGATTAATAATTTCTTAAGACAAGGGAAGCTTCAAGAGTTTGTAACAAGACGATAAGCAATAAAAGCAAATTTCTCCAAGTGTATCAACTAGATCAAGCACAAAAGGAGTATGGTCTCTCCTTAATAAAGGAAAATGCCTTTATCCCCCGCCAAGATGGCCTAGTCAAAGCACCTCTTAGAGGGAGATCGTAGTAAGCCTTTGGTTCTGTCCAAGGGGGCCTAACCGAAGCATCTTAAAGCCTTCGATCCTCGCCCATGTGGCCTAGTCGAAGCATAAGCCTTTATTGCTTCCTTCAACGGACTATCTAAGGCACCTCCTACAGGGAGGTCATAGTTAACCTTTGATTCCATCCAAAAAGGCCAAACCAATGCACTTGCCAGCCTTTTGTGTCATCATCAAAGGCCTCATTTAAGCATCTCCTAAAGGGAGATCGGGTAAGTCTCTGGCACCGCTTAAGATAGCTATCCAGAGCATCGGACTAGCCTTTAGTGCCATCATCAAAGGCCTCACTAAAGCACATCCTAGAGGGAGGTCGAGTAAGTCTTTGGTTTTGCTAAATGTTAGCAACCTAGAGCATTGGACCAGCCTTTAGTGCTGTCATCAAAGGCCTCACTGAAGCACCTCCAAGCGTGAGGTCGGGTAAGTCTCCAGTTCTGCTCAAGATAGCTATATGGAGCACCAGACAAGCCTTTAGTACCGTCTCATCGGCCTTACTGAAGTGCCTCCAACTACGAAGTTGGACAAAAGACCAAAAATGGGAAAAGAGATTCATTCCAAGTTGAGATCATCACCCGAAGATGGTAACAGAGGAACCAATCAGGTCAATTAATTTCTATCCTAAGGAATTGATCAAAACACTCTTCGAAAGGAAGAACCATCACACATAGGTAATTTAGTTCCCAAAAAACACAAAGCATTCTATAGAATGAAATATAGTTCTGTCTTCTATTATTGCCAGATGAGGATTTTTGTCTTTTGTTATTACCAGATGGATTTTATGGTCTAATATTATTTCTAGATGGATTTTTTGGTCATGTAGTATTATTACTACCAAATGATTTTTCCGATTCACTATCAGCCAAAGGGATTGTAAGACGGATCTTCCTAGTTCCATCAAATGACCTTGTGCATCAAACTTATTATATGATGGGAATCTCTGTTTCTAATTAGCTAAAGCAATCTACTAGTTATTAGTTTACACTCAAAGTGAGGGCAACTGAACATCAAAAATAAAATTGGATAGTAAATTACACATCTCAACAAAAGCAAGGAATATCAACTACTCAGGTATGAGTTTACTATCTAATACACTCTTTACAAAATGCAAGAATAAATTGCAAATGACTCCCTGTTGAGGAACAAGATCCTGGACTATTTTCCATAAATCTTCAGTAATCGAGGAAGACTTGGTAATATGTTGGATTGCTATGATCAAAATCCGCTTTAGCTTCTTTTCTTTCTTTCGAGTGGAATTTACATCATTAATCGATTTAGTCTGGGTTTACAATGCTTGATCGAGGTCCTTATTTGCTCCTTTTAGAACATCAATCCTACCTTTTAGCTTTTCAATTTGATTCCTAAGGAAGTATTTGTCATGTTCAAGAGTCTGAACTGTTATCCTGCCTTTTGGCAAGGCCGCGACACCAAGGAATTGACTGAAAATCCAAGACAGTCCATCCCGAAGATCAGTTATATGCATAGCTTCGCTATGGATGCTGGTAAATTTTGCCTAAGTCCGGATCGAGCTACAATTATCATGACACGACAAGCAGAGCCATGAAAGCCAACATTTCAAATTTCAAGTCAATCCGAGTTCATATGCTAAGGATATGATCGATGCAAGCCAAGGAAGTCAATTCATTCATGCCCATCATTTCGCTCCCTTCGCATCGCTTTCGTTCGCATCCATCCAGAACCGCGCTCTTTATATCCATCCATCCTCGAATTGTTGCGCATCCATCTTCTACGGCTTGCTCGCATCGATCAACCATCATTCAATTCGTATCCATCAAACTGTAAAAATCGTTGCTTTGTATCGATCCATTAGTGTGCTACATTCGTATCGATCGGCCAGCGATCGATGCGAGTAACACAAAATAGACCGATAAGAATGGCATTTATGTTGGTCGATGCGAAATGAGGCAACGACAATGGATACGAACAAGGCTAAGCTGGATCGATACGAACAAGACACACCCCTATGAAAGACTCGGTCGCTCGGCATGAAAAGTGGATCGATCCGAGAAGTTAGCGCCACATCAACTAGCAAGCACGTGCTCGGAAGCGATACGAACAGAGTGATGCAAAGCAGATCGATGCGAATTCAGCAGCCTTTAATAAATTCAAACTTGCATCGATCATAACTCAAAATCTACAAGTCCAAATGCTACCAAATTTTCATAGGAGCTTACGTACATCCTCAAGAATGTTCATGATCGATCTCAACTCGATTGGACGAAGTATTGATCGATACAAAGTTCGTTCGTATCAATCACAGACCAAGTGCAAATGACATGGGATCGATCATGTGGGCCTACCCATGTGAGAGAAGAGGTCTTCCGAGATCTGGGCGAGATATTTGCAGCCTACACCTATAAATAGCTGTCCTTGACCTACAGAAAAGTGACTTTTGGCTCTTCTACGTCCAGACTCTGCTGAAATCACTGTTGCACTCGAGTTTTACTGTTGTAGTTCATTGTAACCAGCAAACAAAAGTTAATAAAAGTCAACCATTTCATAGTGGACGTAGGCCATACACCGAACCACTCTAAATCTGTGTATCTCTGTGTGTTTTTCCTGTTTATTTTTGGTGTGTTTGTTAGATCTGCCTCCCTTTTCATTTATATTCTTCATTTTATCTCTTCAAACACATCCGAAGGGTATTGTGCCCAATTTTGGTACAAACACTTTGGTGCTTTCACTGAGAAAACCCAGTTTTTCTCCTGCTCGTTGGATCTACTATCGATATCGGATTGCATAAATATAAGAAGAAGATCCAGATTTCAAGTTTAAAGTTCTTCCATCCTTTTCAGATTTGCATCAAGTCTAGGAAAGAGCTTCGCTACCCATCATGGTTAACACCAAGACTACCTCAACTGCCACAGATCCAGAAGGATGGGACAGACAGAATCCTGTACAACTACCTCCTACCGATCAGAATGCTGTCGGACCATCAGATTCGCAAGGCCCTATCACCAGGCAAGAATTTCAATTGCTAATGCAAGAGCTTAATCAAAGCCGTCAACAGCTTACTCAGCAACTACGAGCCAATGCAGAACTGACCAACCAACTAAACCGTCAAAGACGAAGGAGATCCAGAAGGGATCAGGCTTCCTATTCATCCAACGAAAGTTCAGCCTCTTCAAATTTTAATCATAGATCCACACGCCTGCGACTGGACGAAAGTTACGCACAGGCACTAGGCATCAACACACATTGAATCTTGGGCAACCGAGAGTTGGCCCGTCAACCAGCCATCAAACTGGACCCTCCTCCCGAGGAGGCGCTACCCCATATCACATTACCGACAACCGTACTACCACTGCTACTGATTTTGGAGTTGATGCTCAGAACCGAACGGATCCGACCCATCGCCAACGCAACCATAATCCTGAGCCTTATGTCCCTGAAGACATAGAACCAAGGAGGCGAGACATGGACCGTCGACCACGACCGGCCCCTCCTCGCATTGTGGAACCCGACCACACCTTGGCCCAACACGCTTAAAATGTCCAGATGCCGGACATCCTAACGATGATCCGTCAAATGATACGTGAAAGTCAGGGTCTTACTAATGACGACTGGGGAATCTCCCGGAGTCATACCCCTTTTACTAATGAATACTCTATGCTGAACCACCTCGATGATTCAGAATGCCGACTACCTGTTTACGAAGGGAGCTCTGACCCTAATCAACATATCTTGAAGTATGAATGGTTAATGAATGCTGCGCGAGCTGATGATGCAGTTAAGTGCCGAATTTTCCCGATCTCTCTAGGGGGCATAGCAACTATGTCGTTTACCCATTTACCGCCTCGATCTATCTCCTGTTTTGACCAGTTGGCAACAAAGTTTATTGAGCAGTTTCGCATGCATGTCGCAAGGCTGAAAGATGTTAATATTTTGTCTAGTGTCACTCAAGCACCTGGAGAGATACTCAGACGTTATCTAGAAAGATTTCATGCTGCATGCGCTAAAATTAGCAAACCCAATGATAATTCGATTCTGATGGCACTGACTAAGGGGATCGACCCCGACTCCGAGTTCGGCAACTAGTTGGCCGGAAAACCTCCTGCGTCATTGGACCGTTTCTATTCCAAGGCAGCCTAATTCTTGAGAAGGGAGGATATGAAATAGTCTAGGAAGAAGGATGACGCAGAGCCTAGTGTAGAAGGAATTCAGAGCAATGTTGCTGTTAAACTAACCGGGGAGAGTTTCGGAAAAGTACAACTAAATATACAAAATAAACAGAATCAACAGAAAGGCAATGGAAACCAAAATAGGAAACGGGATCAGAATCATGGGCCGTGATGTAGGGCTCCTATGTTTGACAATTACACTCCTTTGAATACATCATTGGAAAATGTGTATTTACAGACTTGCAATACTTTTCAGTATAAGAAACTTGCTCCGAAAAATTCATTGGAGAAACAGATTCAGACAGGGAAGTTTTGTAGATTCCACGAAAGCTACGGCCATAACACGAATGAGTGCCGTCATTTGCAGGATATCATTGAAAAGTTGATACGTGAGAGAAAGTTGGAGCAGTTTGTGCGAGCACCGCAATCCGAAGGTGCGGGCCCATTAAATCAGAACCATATGCCAAATCAAACAAGATAGGAGGAACCCGCTCGTACTGGCGGGAGGTTGGTGATAAATACTGTTAGTGGTGGTCCACATCCAGCAGATCGTAGCTGGAGGGAAATGGAGTCATATGCTAGCTCTATCAGGCATGCAGACTTTGAATATTGTAGTAGTTTGGAAGATGGGGCCTGGCCAAGCAATAGAAGATGATGACTGACGACATCGTGTTTCGAGATCGAGATGGCGATAGAGTCGAAGCCCCAACCATTGATCGACTTGTCATTTCAGCCCAAATAGGTCCTGCTTGGATGAAGAGGATCCTGGTGGGCAGTGGAAGCTCAGTAAATATATTGTTTAAACGAGCTTATGATCAGATGAAAATGGAAGCAAAGGATCCGAGGCCTTGTTAGTACCGTATCCGTGGCTTTAATGGAAGTGCGACAATACCCATCGGGACGGTGGAGCTACCAGTGGAATTGGGAATTGCAGAACGTCGGAGAGTCCGGATACTACAATTTGTTGTGTTGGATATAGATTCGCCATACAATGCCTTCTTGGGCCGACCGGCCCTAGCCGAGTTCAGGGCTGCCATCGTCCCTTGGTGTTTGACTTTAAAATTCCCTACCGATAATGGAGTCAGAGTTGTTCAGGGAGACTAGGCTGTTGGACGAGCCTATTATGTTGCAGAGCTGTGGGAGGTGCAGCGGAAAGAAAAAGGGAAGGGCGTAGAGGAATCTCTCGGCGTCCGCCTTGCTAAGAGTTGACAATTGACGCCTGGGCCCAGGCCCGGGCACCCCAACCAATTCGCCAGGGATCTTGACCCGAGAGATACTGAAACTAAAGAGGAAAATAAAGATAGTCAAGCTTCCCCGGCCGAGCTTGCGATCGATGTTCCAATCGACGATAATGACGATTCTAGAATGATAAAGATTGGATCTCAGCTAAGCCAACAGATGCAAGGGGAATTGGTTGAATTTCTCCGGGCAAACCTCGACGTGTTTGCCTGGACGCACTCTAACATGTGTGGGATCTCGTTGGACATTGCGAGCCACGCATTGAATATTGACCCACGACATGTCCTGGTCAAACAGAAAAGGCGTGGTATGGATCCAGAGAGATCTGCCGCCCTTAAAGAAGAGGTAGAAAAGCTCAAATCGAACGGATTTATCAAAGATGCATTATATCTGGAATGGGTGTCAAATCCTGTACTTGTCCGAAAGCCAAACAGGAAATGGAGAACATGCATCGATTACTCAAACTTGAATAAAGCTTGCCCTAAAGACAGTTTTCCACTTCCCCGGATCGATCAGCTCGTAGACTCAATAGCTGGGCATGAGTTTTTATCCTTCATGGATGCATATTCTGGCTACAATAAAATACCCATTCACTTGCCCGACCAGGAGCATACCAGCTTCGTAACCAATATGAGGCTTTACTGCTACAAAGTTATGCCTTTTGGACTCAAGAATGCTGGGGCAACTTATCAACGGTTAGTTAATCGAATGTTCGCTAACCAGATTGGAAAAACCATGGAGGTATATGTGGACGACATGCTTGTGAAGTCGCGATTCTCCACTGATCATATCAAAGTCCTAGGGTCAATGTTTAATATCCTCCGAGAATATAGAATGAAGCTCAACCCGTTGAAATGTCACTTTGGGGCTGCATCCGGAAAATTCCTGGGGTTTATCTTCAATGCTCGAGGGATCGAAGCTAATCCTGAAAAGATCTGGGCAATCAGGAATCTTAAGACTCCAAATACTATAAAGCAAGTTCAAAGCCTCAACGGGAAAGTAGCAGCACTGAGTAGGTTCATCTCAAAATCAACTGACAAATGCATTCCCTTCTTCGACCAGATTAGAAAAGGGAAGTGAAACTTCGAATGGACTACGGAATGTGAGGGAGCATTTCGAGCACTAGTTCAACTTCTTTCTACACCACCCTCCTGTCAAAGCCTATTGATCACAAAAGATTGTACATTTACTTGGCGGTGTCAGAGAACGCTATCAGTGCTGCCCTAGTTCGGGAGGAAGATCGGATACAACGACCAATATATTACATTAGCAAGCGACTGACCGGGGCAGAGAGAAATTATCTAAAGCTGGAAAATTGGCTTATTGTCTTGTTATTGCATCAAGAAAGCTTCGTCCGTACTTTCAGGCTCATCCCATCGTTGTCTACACCGACCAGCCGTTACGACAGGTCCTTACGTGGCTTGAGACGTTTGGAAGGTTGCTTAAGTGGAATATCGAGCTAAGTCAGTTTGACATTACTTACACTCCAAGACGAGCCATCCAAGGACAAGTCCTGGCAGACTTCATAGCTGAATTCACTATCCTGAAGGACTTGCCTAAAACCAGTGAATCTTCCAAGTATATCTGGAAGCTTCATACTGATGGTGCATCAAATGATCGTTGCTCAGGTGCAGGGGTTGTACAAAAAATCCTGAAGGTCGATATATATGCTATGCTTTAAAGTTTTATTTTCGTGCAACCAACAACGAAGCCGAATATGAAGCCCTGCTTGTCGGATTGAGACTCGCTAGAGATTTAAGAGTTATTGCCTTGGAGATTTATTGTGATTCGTAGTTGGTCGTATGTCAAGTTCGGGGAGAATACCAGGCCAAAGATCGAAGGCTGGCTGCTTACTTAGCTCGGGCCTAGGAGATATTGAATCAGTTCGATTATTATGCCATTTATTATATACTCCGAGAGCTCAATTAGAAAGCCGACTCATTGCCAAAGTTAGCTAGTACAGGTGAGGCACAACAGATGGGAATCGTTCCCGTGGAAACATTGTCTTCCCCGAGATCAATCAGATGGAAACGGATTGGGTATTTGAGATCATTCCCGATAAGGAGTCATGGATGACTCCGTTCAGGAATTATATCGAGCATGGGACCCTGCCAGAGCGTAGGAGTGAAAAGAGACAAAATTCTTAGAAAACCTTCGTGGTTCACTATTCAGAATGGAGTCATGTATAGAAGTGGATACTCTGTTCCTTTACTCCGTTGTATCGCTCACGATGAAATCAAACGCATATTGCATGATGTGCACGAAGGAGAATGTGGTGATCACACCGGAGGGCAAGTCCTTGCCAAGAAAGTGCTCCGATATGGATACTATTGGCCGACCGTAAATTGCGATGCATCGGATTACGCCAGAAAATGTGACAGATGTCAGAAGCACGCTCGAATTCCAAGAGCCCCACCTACCTAAATAAATCAGATGGCCAGTCCATGGCCGTTTGCAGTATGGGTCATTGACATTATTGGCTCTCTACCTCTATCCAAAGGTGGTGCGAAGTACGCCATCATAGCAGTTGATTACTTTATCAAGTGGGTGGAAGCTGAACCCCTTGCTACAATCACAACAAAGAAGCTGATCAACTTTGTAGTGCGTAACATCATCTGCCGATTTGGTCTCCCACATACCATCATCACAGACAACGGAGCTCAATTCAACAGTGTTGAATTTAAGAATTTCTGTCAATGGTTTCACATCCAAAAGAAATTCTCCGTAGTTGCACACCCTCAGGCGAATGCACAAGTCGAAGCTGTTAATAAAGTTATAAAGTCTATTCTGAAGAAACGATTGGAAAAGACCGGGGGCAAATGGGTTGATGAACTTCCTTTGGCTTTATTGGCCTACCGAACAACCCACAAGTCCGCGACCGGCCATACTCCGTTCTCTCTTTCTTATGGTTCAGAATCTGTTATCCCAGTCGAATTAGAAGTGCCTTCTCATCATGTGACATACTATGATCCAAAGATAAATGCTACACTACTTGCCTAATCTCTGGATTTATTGGATGAGAAGCGTGAAGAGGCCGATTTGAGGGTAGCCGCATATCGAAGTCGAGTCGCCCGATTATACAATGCCAAGGTCCGTCCCCGAACCTTTGAACTCGGTGATCTCGTCCTCAAGAGAATTTACCTAGTCCCTTCACATATGAAGCCAACCTGGGAAGGGCCGTATGTTATGAATGAAAGCTCGGAGATGGCACATTCAAATTATCGACCGTTGACGGTCTCACTCTTCCAAGAGCCTGGAACAGCGAGAGTCTTCGTCGCTACTACACATGACATGCTCTGTTTATTTATTCACTCTATTTTTCATTTGCACTTTCCTTATGCATTTCGAAATTTGAATTTGTAATAAGGCAACTGACTTTGCCATATTTTCTTATTTCAGAAATAAAATGCAATCTCTTCGAGCCAGCGCTGTGATTTATTCGAAGTACATCATATGACCATCACTATGCACGGAGAGCTAAGTTCCACCGTACGGTGGAATTTATTAAAATAGGGAGTGACTGTGATATGACCGGTTACTCGCTAAGTGAAACCCGAGCTCGGGGATAAGTCATCACTCCGAAGTCAAAAAAGGATTGATACACGACAATCCTTTAATTAACTCCATATTCCCAAAGTGCGAACTGGAGTATAAACTTACAAATGCGGTCTCAAAGAGGGTGGATCCGTCCACCTAACGACTTTGCCCGTATCCTGACCAAGTTTGAGGAGGATGGATCCGTCCATCTAATGACCTCGCTTGTTAACTTAGGGTGGATGTGAACCGACCATCCACGATCCTGATAGGTTCGTCGTTCCTGGAGTGCGAACGAAATCCTAAAGCCTGAACATATGTGACTGACCGTTTGTCGGCCAACCCCAAGTTGCCGGAGCGTGAACTAGAGTATAAACATCAACTAACTCCGGACTCCCAAAGTGCGAACCGGAGTGTCAATATCAACTAACTTCAGATTCCCGGAGTGCGAACTTGGGTACAAACGTCAACTAACTCCGTATTCCTAGAGTGCAAACGAGAGTATCGACAGTAATTAACTCCAAGTCCCCAGAGTGCGGATTGGAGTTTAAACATAAACCGGATGTGAATCGACCACCCGTAGGACAACTCTGAATCCCCAGAGCGTGGACCGGAGTGTAAACGCGAATCGGGTGTGACTGACCGCCCGCAAACTAATTTAAGTCCTCAAACTACGGACGAAATGCTAAGTATCAAGCGGGTGTGACTGACCACCCATAAAATAACTTAAGTCCCCAGAGCGTGGACATATCCTTGAAACTTAAGCAGGCGTGACCGATCGCCGACGTACAAATGCAAATCCCCGGAGTGTAGATGCAATCATCGATAGATGAGCGAGTGTGATTCGACCACTCGAATTTCCTTGTTTCAGCATCAATTCAATGACGTTAAGGTCGATGTGTTGAAGGCGAAGTACAATTACTAACTGATCTTTACAATTCATCCCTAAAAGTGGGGGAAGAACTTAAGTGCAAATCACTGACCGAGATAGTGCAGCATCGGAGTCCGGCTTAACGTTCGGTCATGACCCATAGCTGTGATTTCAGGACTTAACAAATAAACTCAGATCCAATCCAAAGGTCGAAACTTAACAAGTGTACCAGACTATAGTTCAAATGCCGAAACACTTAAGCAAATAAACGAAAATTGAGTTGAAGACAAAATGGAATTTTATTTCAACTATTTGTGGAAGAAAATTAAGTACAAGTTTATCCCAAAAATCCTACTAGCAGCGGCTGAACCCGCATCTATACACGGTTAACAAAAGCCAAAGAAATTCCTATCTACTCCAAAATGAGCCGAAGAGACGTATTTACTCCTTTTTCCTTCTCGGTTTCTTCTTTGGTGTGGACCCACTAGAGCTGTTACTTGGTTTTCTCTTTAGCCCTTGCCTTTCGGTGGCCGATCTCCGGTCGGGGGCATTATATCAATTTCCTCCTCCGAACTCAAATTTATTGGAATGCTTCCTGAAGGCGAAGTCGGAGGGATAGGATCAACAGTAGGAGGCGGGATGTCACACTTGTCTCAATGACCGTTCCTCCCGGAGATATCATCCGCAAAGGGGCTGGACCAGGTCCCGCCATTCCACCTCCAAAGCTACTACCCCGCGCGGCTACCTCCATCTCAGCGTTGATTTCAGCTATAATTTCCTCTTCATGAAGTGTTTGTGCATCGCCGGGGACTCCCGCAGTTGGGGCTGAAGAACTTGTCATTGGTGCGCTTCCACCCATAACGAACGACAAATCGACAAAGGGCTCATTGTGATGACCGAGAAGTTCCTCCATCGTCTGCTCATCGAAAATAAGTGTGCTTCCCTATGCTTCGTCAATTGGTGTCGTGGTCATTGTGGTGGTCGCTTCTGTTATAATGGCCTCCTGCACATGATGTGATTCTTGAGTTGCAGGAGGCATGACCGATGATACTTCGATCACTGCATAAAAACAAAGGAAGGACTGTTAGTAATTATTTCAAGTGACGCTTCTGATTTCGGATAAGCATAGAAAATGTTTAGAGTACCTTCCTCAGTTTGGCTCGTGGGTGGTGGAACAGCTTTAGAGACTTTGTAACGACCCTGAATTTCCGACCCAATTTAAAAAAATTTAAATCCATTATTTTATATAAAATTGTGAAACTTACATACGATCTCAATTAACGTCCAAACTTTGTTTATAAAATGCACCTAGATAGTCAAAGATATGGGTATAGTTTTGTCGTAAAATACCGCAGTAAATTGCGTTCGCGTTTTATTGCACATCAGTCCATTTTAAAGTGTGTAAAAACTTTATCTTTCGAACATGAATATTTTTATATAGAAAAATTCTAATCCATCTTCTGACTAAGACGTCATTTTTCGTTTTTCAAAATTCAGACATCTTTAGCTCTGTCGATCTTATTTTTCTGCGTTTTTGCTGCATTTTTCCATAGTAGAAAATTCAAATTTTTATAATTCAATCGTACCACTGGTATCTATATACCGTTGTGTTCGCCTCGTCACGCTGATCAAAACGGTATATTTATTTGTGTCATTCGGAGTTCGGAGTTAAAAGTTACAAATTGTTTAACGGTTTGAAACCTGTCCGTTACATTATTAAAACCAGTGTCTATTAGGCTTCACTGGGTGGAATTCGAGGCATCTTCTGGTCAGTAATTACTCTAGGAAACCCAACAGCCTTTTAGTGTACCGATGCAATCAATTAAAGAATTTCAATTTCTGTACTATTTCGTATAAACCAGGCTTCAATTCATAGTTCATTCGTTTGCATTCTCTAAACTATTCTGGTTCGTAGCTTCATCTCTCTGCTCTCCCTCCTCTTCTATTTTCATACTTTATATATTTTTTTACCCACTGCTCCAGCCCGCATCCCCACTGCTACACCCGCTCCACGCCCCACCGCCCAACCCGCATCCCCACTGCTCCAGCCGCTCCACGCCCAGCCCCGCATCCCCACTGCTCCAGCCCGCATCCCCACTGCTCCACCCGCTCCACGCCCCACCGCCCAGCCTGCATACCCACTACCCCACTGTCCGCCCACGTTCACGCCATCCGCCGTCCGTCCACTGCCCTACCCAATCCACAGCCTGCTCCACCTTTCCCCACTGTTCCGCCTCCACGCACACTCGCCAGTCCACCAGCGACACCCGAACCCGCTGCCCCAGCCCAGTCCACCGCCCGACCACTCGAACCCGCCAGCGACCCCAGTCGAACCCCAGCCCGCAACCGCCTTCTCTGACCACCACGACGTCCCCACTCCACCGTCATTGATGTGCCTCGCCTTGGCCGCAGTTGTATTTCAGCATTTTATATATATAAATATATATGAAACTGTATATTATATATAGCGGTATATTACTTTGGAAATTCTGGTTGCTCACATACAGTGTTTTACTGTGTTTGTTTCAGCTACTGCTTCGGAGACTTAGGCTTGCATTCAGCGTCGGATATATCTAGTTCCTTTGCTTTGGTATGATTATATATAAAATCTATATATATATTGTATTGAACAAAATTGTCAATTTAATCTTTTGTTTGATTTACAGTTCGTGTTCGGATTCGTGCTTGTGTCGTCTATCTAGTCTATTCATTTTCGTGCTTCGCCGTCTTCTTCTTTAACCACGGAAGGTGAATATTTCATTCGCGACTCAATCTATTATGTTATGATAATCAAGTGATAGATGTTGTTGATATTAATTTGGATGTAAACTAGTTGATGTTAAAATTGTGATTTGATGTTGGTTTAGGGTAAATAGTTGTGACACTAAATTTGTTATGTGATGTTGAATTTGGTTGTTAATATAAGTGATAATTAATATGAAATCGAATTTGATATAGGATAGTCAACAATTTAAAATGGATTATGTATGTTGAACTTGACCCCTTTAAATGTTAAATAAATCGACACGTGGAAATAGTGTTATCTTCACTTTGAACCATTGAATGTATGATTGATGTAGTAATTTGATAATAGACACCAAGTGAAACCATAATGTAATAATCTTTAATCTGCATGAAATGATAGTGTGGATTCTAGGAATAATTATATTAATTTGCATAAACAACAAATGTAAATTAATACGATTATTTCGGGATTATTTAAATAAATTGTTGAATTGTTGTGTATGGTTGCTATTGCTTGTTTATTTACTTTGACACCATCCCAGTTATCACACTGCAAGTTCCCTTTGCTATGCTTCGTTTTTTTTATTTTATTGAATGATATTGGGTTGAAATGATAAGTACCCAATTAAACAACTTGGCCTAGGATAGATAATTAAAAATAAGAAACCCGATTGGTCAACAAAAATCATTTTGAAATTGAAATCTATTTGAAATTAAGGAATGAACTTAACAATTTGTTTGGAAATTAAGTAACAAACTTAATGGATTTAATTGAAATAAATTAATGGATTTAATTGAAATAAATTAATGGATTCAATTGAAATAAATTAATGTAATTAATTGAAACGGAGTAATAAATCTATTTAATTGAATAAAATGGATTGACAAATTTAATTGAAATGAGATTTAGAAACAAGTAAGTTTTAGAATTTAATAATTTAAAAATTTATTAGATTTGTTAGATTTAAATTTAAAACTCGGTTTTAATTAAATAGATTTGGAACTTGTTATAAATTTAATTTGAGGTTAAGTAAATTTGACTTAAGAGGAATACAAAACTAACTAAAGTTTTATGGATTTAAATTTTAAAATGATTTTAAATTTAATGATTTAATTAAATCAGGACATTGTAAACTGAATATGGATTGAGTTGATTTGTAACTCGGAAATAACTTATTTGTGATATGTAGATCATGGAACCAAATAAATGAAAATGGATTTCTTTAAATAGAAATTTAACTGAATTTGGTGAATAAGTCAAATGAAGTTTTGATAAAAAGGAATTTAGTTAATGAAATTGATTTAATCAAATTTATGATAAAATTTAATGTAACGATGAATGTAAATTTGAATTGAAATGAATAGAATTTGATTTAATGATTTGAACTAAATTGACCATTAAATTGAATTAATTGATTATTAACTAAATTTAAGGAGTGAAATTTAGATTTTATTAAATTGAACTTGAATACTTAATTATATTGTTAGCTCAAATGTTTGAACTAAAATTTCATTTGGAAATATGATTTTAAATATCTGAAATAAATTGAATCGTGAAGATGTCAAATTTTGAAAGTCAAATTTGCAACTTGACTTTTGGACTTTGATTTGTTTAAACTTTAATCTAACCGACCATCGGGTAATAAATACGTAGTTATTAATGAGACCGGGATCGGATATGGACATACTCTCTGTCAATTCTGAAAACCACTTTAATAACTATTATACGCGTAGTGTTGACCCAGAATGAAGTGGATGGTACGGTGAACGCGTTGACTGAAGAAAGAGAACGACTTTGGATGACCCCTGACATGACTAAAATAGGAGCAGCGCCGGGCCATTGAGGTTCACCACCTCTAGCGAACACACTTCTTCGATACCATATCTATTACTTTTGTGATTCGATTTGGGTGCACCCCTTGATTTGGGAGTGTTGTTTCGCGGTGTTGAGGTAGTAGCTATTATGCTTAACATCAGTCCGGATCACGCAACTACTAGTATCCTAGTTGGTATCGCCTCATGTACCTTGCCATACTGATTATCCTATTCGCGACCAATACGATTTGTTTTGTGTTATACCTATGGCGTACCCTCCGATAACCACTAGTTTACGGTGGGGTTTACGGTGCTGTATAGACTATGGCATTATAAAAATGTGTTAAGGGGGACTATGGCAACGCCTTAACACTATTTTAATATCGTACTTTACTGATTAGACATTATCTACATATCGTATTCTATTGTATATATAGATAGTTTATCGGATCCTTAGAGATGTTTATTTCATCTTTGAGTTATGGACTTTATTCCTTGCACATGATTATCTTGTATAAGATTTTGAGTCCTGACTCGAGTGTTTCTTTTTGTATATGCTCGGGTCAGTCTGAAGCTATCCAGTTGCTGATCGAGGTTGGTTGAAGATGCTGAAGACTTTGCATTTATCTTTATCAGTTTTTTTTCTTCCTAGTATTGATGCACTAGTCTGTTGGACATTTATGTATTTCCTCTCAGTCACTTTATGTTGAGACATTGTTGTATTTCCTGTAGTAGCTTCATGAACTGCTATTAGACGATGTATTTTTCCGCTACATTATTCTGTGACTGTTCTGTGTCTGTGATGTTGTATTGATTCTCATTTACATTTATATATGTATAATCCCATAATGATTCGTGTTTTGTATTATTTAAGTTGACATGTGTGGATTATTGTCAATTTAAATGGTCCAAATATACGGGTTGTTACAGTTGGTATTAGAGCTTTGGTTTCCCTAAAAACCTTAGTTTGGGGTTATATAAACTCATTAGAGATAGGGTAGCAATACCCTAGAATGAGGAGAATCGATTCAATATCCAAATCCTTTCAAAATTCAAACTCCTTTAGATTCGTTGATTGGACTTTCCTTAGAGTTCTATGATTTCTATCCTTGGTTCTAAATCTCTTTTGGTATTTCAGGATGAGTACCAGAAGAAACAATAGGGGAGGAAGAGGCAATAGTCCTGCTCAGGCTGCACCTACTGCCCCAGCTCCAGTCAAATTCACCACTCTTAGTAAGGAGTATACACAGCTTGGAGGTATTAAGTTTTCTGGATCCGAGAACATAATCGAGGCTCAGCAATGGCTTAAAAGATTAGAGAAGATATTTTCTGGTTTGGAGATCACTGATGCTCAGAAGCGTCAACTGGCTGCTTGGCAACTTCAGGATGCCGCACAAGATTGGTGGGAATCAGTTACTTCTCGTATCGAGGAGAACACCATCACTTGGGCCCAGTTTAGGTAAAAATTCGTGTGGATTTCGTAGTCTAAATTCTTCTTTCAATTTACGGAAGATTATTCATTTAGTCCATCGGTTTGATTAGGGATGCTTTCTCGGCACAATGGATGCCAGCTGCTGGGAAAGCCCGACTTTATAGAGCTTTTATGGATCTTAAGCAAGGCAGTATGACCTTTTTTGAGTATGGGAGGAAATTCAACGAACTCTCCAAGTTCGGACCTGGCTTGATTGATACACCACTTCTGAAGAACGAGAAATTCATTTTGGGAGCTAGACCAGAATATTATGACTTGCTTACTGGCCACACCCACTGCACCTTCACAGGGCTCGTTGACTATGCACTTAGATATGAGGCGAAGCCTAAGGGACCTACTGCCAAGGCCGCTCCTACTCAGCCCTCTTCTAGCCAGCCTGGAAAGAGGAAGATGAACTTTAATCAACAGAAGAAAGCTTGGAAAAAGACTACAGGATTGGGATATGCCCAGAAAAGCCCAATCGACCTTGCTAATATCACTTGCTTCAAATGTGATAAGAAGGGACATTATGCTAATAGCTATCCATCTACCAGAGCTGCTATCCCACCACCTTCTATGACTAGGAGAGATTTATGCCATGTATGCCTCCAGCCTGGTCATTTCAAGAAAGACTGCCCAATGCATAAGCGTGGCACCACCTCTGGAGTATTTTCTATCACCACACCTCCACCATCTGCACCACCGGCCCAGGATGACCAAGGTACCTTACGGTGTACTTTTTCATTACATGATTTACCTATTAGAGTATTATTCGATACTGGCGCTTCCCATAGCTTCATATCTATTGATCTTTGTAGTAAACTCAAATTAGAACCTACTTTTACCACTACTTCCTTATGTGTCTCCAACCCTATTGGAGGACTTGCCAATCTTAGAAGAATTTGTAATGAGGTTGTACTTATGTATGGGAGATATCGATTCACTTGGAATTTTTATGTGCTTGGCTTTGAAGCATTTGACATCTTATTAGGTGCCGATTGGTTAAGAAAATTCGATGCTGTTATTTCATGCAAAGCTCGTCTATTTCTTTAGTCAGTGAAAAGGGTCTACCACTTGTCATTGAATGCAAATCACCTCAGAAATATGCCGGAAGCTTCATATTCTCTCTTGATGCTCACTCGGATGATCTTGACTCCACTCCTATAGTTCAGCAATTTCCCGATGTATTTGGAGAGGTCAACTCTCTACAGCCTAAACGGGAAATCGATTTCCGCATTGATCTTATTCCTGGAGCTACTCCTGTCGTTCTACCACACCGAAGGATGGCTCCTAAAGAAAAAGCTGAACTAAAAACTCAAATAGATGATCTATTTTCTAAGGTTTTGATTAGGAGAAGTTGTTCTGAATGGGGCGCCGCAGTTGTATTTGTCACCAAATCAGATGGATCTCTCCGCATGTGTGTTGATTACAGAGAACTAAACGAACGCACTCTCAAAAATCGTTATCCGATGCCTCGCATCAACGATTTATTCGATCAGCTCCATGGAGCTAAAGTCTTCTCACAACTTGATCTAGCCACTAGGTTCCACCAACTCAGAGTAGCAAAAGATAGTATCCATAAGACAACTTTCCGTACCGAGAATGGATTCTATGAATGGTTGGTTATGCCATTCGGTTTGACCAACGCACCTACTTATTTCGTCGACTTGATGAATTGAGTCTTTCATGATGTCCTTAACAAGTTTGTTCTTGTATTCATTGATGATATTCTCATCTTCTCGAAAGACAAGAAAGAGCATGAAACACATCTCCATTATGTTCTGGAAACTCTCCGAAACCATTAGCTTAAAGCCAAGTTCTCTAAATGCCACTTCTGGCGAGACGAAGTGAGATTCCTTGGCCATATTGTCTCTGAAAATGGGATTTCGGTCGATCCAGCTAAGATTGCCATAATCAATGTAAGTTCTATCTTATTCGTTGTTTCTGTTCAAACAATCTTAACTCTTTCTGATTTGAATCAATTAATCTACAGGATTGGGAGACTCCTAAAACTCCTATAGATATTCGTAGTTTCTTGGGTTTAGCCGATTATTATCGCAGATTTATTGAGCACTTTGCCCGGATTTCTGCCCCACTTACTGCTTTAACTCGAAAGGATGTCAAGTTTATTTGGAGTGAGAAGTGCAAAGCAGCTTTTAATGAGTTGAAGCACAAGTTAACTTCAGCCCTAGTTCTTGCGGTAATCGATGGAAGTGAAGGATTAACTGTCTATACAGATGGTTGCCGAGAAGGTTTAGGCGCTGTCCTTATGCAAAATGGAAAGGTTATTGCTTATGCGGGTCGTCAGTTGAAGAACCATGAATTAAACTATGCCACACATGATCTGGAGCTTCTTGCAGTTGTATTTGCTTTGAAACTACGGTGACACCATCTTTTGGGAACCAAATTCGAATTATTCACTTATCATAAGTCCTTGAGGTATATCTTTTCTCAGAAGGATTTGAACCAGAGACAAGTCCGATGGCTCAAATTCTTAGCTGCATATGATCTCGACATCACTTATACTCCGGGGAAAGCAAATGTCGTAGCAGATGCTTTGAGCCGCAGCAAAGCATTGTCTTGTTGTAATCTTATTAAAGGCATGTTGTTTCAGCTCATTATCTCTCCATCTCTTATGGATCGTATCAAAGCTAAACAATATGAGGACACTTTGCTCTATCGTATGAAGGAGTTAGTTCTTGGTAGAGTTGGAAATGCTGACAGTAAAATGGGAGCATAAGTAGATAGTAATGGAGTTCTGAGGATCGACAACCGTATTTGTGTTCCTAATGTCGAGGGATTGAGACAAGAAGTGCTTAGAAAGAACCATCAGTCATCACTATCATTTCATCCTGGTGTCACTAAGATGTATCGTAATATGAAGCATTTATATTGGTGGAGTGGGATGAAGAGAGATATTTCTATATATGTCAGTAGATGCACCACTTGCCAACAAGTCAAGGCCGATCACCAAAGGACTGCCGGTTTACTTCAACCCCTAGAGATTCCGTGTTGGAAATGGGATCAGATTTCTATGGACTTCATCGATGGATTACCAAGGACCAGAAAAGGTAACGAGAGCATATGGGTGATGGTTGATAGGTTGACCAAATCTGCTTACTTTATTCCTGTAAAGACCACTCGTACTGCTTCGAGTCTGGCTGAGATTTATATGAGAGAGATTGTTAGACTTCATGGAGTTCCGTCTAGTATTGTATGCGATCGAGATCCTATATTCACTAGTAAATTCTGGAAGGCATTTCAGGACGTCTTGGGCACTAAACTGAATCTGAGCACAGCTTATCATCCTCAAACAAATGGCCAAACTGAGAGGGTGAATCAGATTTTGGAGGTTCTGCTCCGAGCTTGCATTATTGATTTCGGTGGATCTTGGGAAGACCATATCTATTTGGTTGAATTCACTTATAATAACAGTTATCAGGTAAATCAAAAATTTCAATTTGAACAAGCAAATTTGAATTGAAATGTAACCATCTTTATAATCAGGCAAGTATCGATATGGCACCGTTCGAAGCTTTATATGGACGGCCATGCAAATCGCCAGCTTGTTGGATTGAGGCTGGTGATCGATTAGTTCTTGGCCCAGATATGATTATGGAAGCATCCGAGAAGGTTAATGAGATCAGAAGGAAGATGAAGACCGCACAGGATAGACAGAAGAGCTACGCTGACAAAAGTAGAAGAGAGCTCGAATTCAGTGTAGGAGACAAAGTATTTCTGAAAGTGTCGCCTCTAAAGAATATTATTCGTTTTGGAAGGAAGGGGAAGCTAGCTCCTAGATTTATTGGTCCGTTTGAGATTACGGAAAGAGTTGGAACCTTGGCTTATAGAATTGCATTACCAGAAAAGTTCACCGGTGTACACAATGTGTTCCACGTCTCACATCTTCGCAAAGTTGCACACGATCCATCTATGACCATTCCCACTTCTCAGTTGGAAGAGTTAGTTATTGAGCCTGACTTGACTATTGAGCGGAAGCCACTTCGGATAGTTGATCGTGAGACAAAGCAACTTAGAAGGAAGTCTGTAAATCTCGTCAAAGTCCAGTGGAGTGCAGATGAGCGAGATTGCACATGAGAAACTGAGGATAGTATTCGGGATTCAAACCCCGAATTACTTATTTCAGGTATAAATCCAATTTTCTTAAAATCTATCTTGACTTTTCTGCTTACTTCATTCTTACTTCCCCCGTCTCGTTTCTTTTCGAGGATGAAAAGTTTTGAGTGGGGGAGAATGTAACGACCCTGAATTTCCGACCCAATTTAAAAAATTTTATATCCATTATTTTATATAAAATTGTGAAAATTACATACGATCTCAATTAAC
This sequence comes from Allium fistulosum, assembly GCA_030737815.1. Taxonomy (NCBI): domain Eukaryota; kingdom Viridiplantae; phylum Streptophyta; class Magnoliopsida; order Asparagales; family Amaryllidaceae; genus Allium; species Allium fistulosum. The sequence continues at coordinate 1,537,038,102 of CM060902.1, forward strand.
ATCCAAACTTTGTTTATAAAATGCGCCTAGATAGTTAGAGATATGGGTATCGTTTCGTCGTAAAATACGCAGTAAATTGCGTTCGCGTTTTATTGCACATCAGTCCATTTTAAAGTGTGTAAAAACCTTATCTTCCGAACCTGAATATTTTTATATAGAAAAATTCTAATTCATCTTCTGACTAAGACGTCATTTTTCTTTTTTCAAAATTCGGACATCTTTAGCTCCGTCGATCTTATTTTTTTGCGTTTTTGCTGCATTTTTTCGTAGTAGAAAATTCGAATTTTTATAATTCAATCGTACCACTGATATCTATATACCGTTGTGTTCGCCTCGTCGCGCTGATCAAAACGGTATATTTATTTGTGTCATTCGGAGTTCGGAGTTGAAAGTTACAAATTGTTTAACGGTTTGAAACCTGTCCGTTACACTAATAAAACCAGTGTCTATTAGGCTTCACTGGGTGGAATTCGAGGCATCTTCTGGTCAGTAATTACTCTAGGAAACCCAACCGCCTTTTAGTGTACTGATGCAATCAATTAAAGACTTTTCAATTTCTGTACTATTTCGTATAAACCATGCTTCAATTCATAGTTCATTCGTTTGCATTCTCTAAACTATTCTGGTTCGTAGCTTCATCTCTCTGCTCTCCCTCCTCTTCTATTTTCAGACATTATTTTTTTTTACCCACTGCTCCAGCCCGCATCCCCACTGCTCCACCCGCTCCACGCCCCACCGCCCAGCCCGCATCCCCACTGCTCCAACGGCTCCACGCCCACCGCCCAGCCCCGCATCCCCACTGCTCCAGCCCGCATCCCCACTGCTCCACCCGCTCCACGCCCCACCACCCAGCCCGCATACCCACTACCCCACTGTCCGCCCACGTTCACGCCATCCGCCGTCCGTCCACTGCCCTACCCAATCCACAGCCCGCTCCACCTTTCCCCACTGTTCCGCCTCCACGCCCACTCACCAGTCCACCAGCGACACCCGAACCCGCTGCCCCAGCCCAGTCCACCGCCCGACCACCCGAACCCGCTAGCGACCCCAGCCGAACCCCAGCCCGCAACCGCCTTCTCCGACCACCGCGACGTCCCCGCTCCGCCGTCATTGTTGTGCCTCTCCTTGGCCGCAGCTGTATTTCAGCGTTTTATATATACAAATATATATATGAAACTGTATATTATACATAGCGGTATATAACTTTGGAAATTCTGGTTGCTCACATACAGTGTTTTACTGTGTTTGTTTCAGCTACTGCTTCGGAGACTTAGGCTTCCATTCAGCGTCGGATCTATCTAGTTCCTTTGCTTTGGTATGATTATATATAAAATCTATATATATATATATATTCTATTGAACAAAATTGTCAATTTAATCTTTTGTTTGATTTACAGTTCGTGTTCGGATTCGTGCTTGTGTCGTCTATCTAGTCTATTCATTTTCGTGCTTCGCCGTCTTCTTCTTTAACCATGCAAGGTGAATATTTCATTCGCGACTCAATCTATTATGCTATGATAATCAAGTGATAGATGTTGCTGATATTAATTTGGATGTTAAACTAGTTGATGTTAAAATTGTGATTTGATGTTGGTTTAGGGTAAATAGTTGTGACACTAAATTTGTTATATGATGTTGAATTTGGTTGTTAATATAAGTGATAATTAATATGAAATTGAATTTGATATAGGATAGTCAACAATTTAAAATGGATTATATATGTTAAACTTGACCCCTTTAAATGTTAAATAAATCGACACGTGGAAATAGTGTTAACTTCACTTTGAACCATTGAATGTATGATTGATGTAGTAATTTGATAATAGACACCAAGTGAAACCATAATGTAATAATCTTTAATCTGCATGAAATGATAGTGTGGATTCTAGGGATAATTATATTAATTTGCATAAACAACAAATGTAAATTAATACGATTATTTCGGGATTATTTAAATAAATTGTTGAATTGTTGTGTATGGTTGCTATTGCTTGTTTATTTACTTTGACACCATCCCAGTTATCACACTATAAGTTCCCTTTGCCATGCTTTGTTTTTATTTTATTTTATTGAATGATATTGGGTTGAAATGATAAATACCCAATTGAACAACTTGGCCTAGGATAGATAATTAAAAATAAGAAATCCGATTGGTCAACAAAAATCATTTTGAAATTGAAATCTATTTGAAATTAAGGAATGAACTTAATAATTTGTTTGGAAATTAAGTAACAAACTTAATGGATTTAATTGAAATAAATTAATGGATTTAATTGAAATAAATTAATGGATTCAATTGAAATAAATTAATGTATTTAAATGAAACGGATTAATAAATCTATTTAATTGAATAAAATGGATTGACAAATTTAATTGAAATGAGATTTAGAAACGAGTAAGTTTTAGAATTTAATAATTTAAAATTTTATTAGATTTGTTAGATTTAAATTTAAAACTCGGTTTTAATTAAATAGGTTTGGAACTTGTTATAAATTTAATTTGAGATTAAGTAAAATTTGACTTAAGAGGAATACAAAACTAACTAAAGTTTTATGAATTTAAATTTTAAAATGATTTTAAATTTAATGAATTAATTAAATCAGGACATTGTAAACTGAATATGGATTGAGTTGATTTGTAACTCGGAAATAACTTATTTGTGATATGTAGATCATGGAACCAAATAAATGAAAATGGATTTCTTTAAATAGAAATTTAACTGAATTTGGTGAATAAGTCAAATGAAGTTTTGATAAAAAGGAATTTAGTTAATGAAATTGATTTAATTGAATTTATGATTATATTTAATGTAACGATGAATGTAAATATGAATTGAAATGAATAGAATTTGATTTAATGATTTGAACTAAATTGACCATTAAATTGAATTAATTGATTATTAACTAAATTTAAGAAGTGAAATTTAGATCTTATTAAATTGAACTTGAATACTTAATAATATTGTTAACTCGAATGTCTGAACTAAAATTTCATTTGGAAATATGATTTTAAATATCTGAAATAAATTGAATCGTGAAGATGTCAAATTTTGAAAGTCAAATTTGCAACTTGACTTTTGGACTTTGATTTGTTTAAACTTTAATCTAACCGACCATCGGGTAATAAATACGTAGTTATTAAAGAGACCACGATCAGATATGGACATACTCTCTGTCAATACCGAAAACCACTTTAATAACTATTATACGCGGAGTGTTGACCCAGAATGAAGTGGATTGTACGGTGAACGCGTTGACTGAAGAAACAAAATGACTTTGGATGACCCCTAACAAGACTAAAACAGGAGCCGCGCCGGGCCATTAAGGTTCTCCACCTCCAGCGAACACACTTCTTCGATACCATATCTATTACTTTTGTGATTCGATTTGGGTGCACCCCTTGATTTGGGAGTGTTGTTTCGCGGTGTTGAGGTAGTAGCTGCTATGCTCAACATCAGTCCGGATCACGCAACTACTAGTATCCTAGTTGGTATCGCCTCATCTACCTTGTCATACTGATTATCCTATTCGCGACCACTACGATTTGTTTTGTGTTATACCTATGGGGTACCCTCTGATAACCACTAGTTTACGGTGGGGTTTACGGTGCTGTATAGACTATGGCATTATAAAAATGTGTTAAGGGGGATTATGGTAACGCCTTAACACTATTTTAATACCGTACTTTACTAATTAGACATTATCTACATATCGTATTCTATTGTATATATAGATAGTTTATCGGATCCTTAGAGATGTTTATTTCATCTTTGAGTTATGGACTTTATTCCTTGCACATGATTATCTTGTATAAGATTTTGAGTCCTGACTCGAGTGTTTCTTTTTGTATATGCTCGGGTCAGTCTGAAGCTATCCAGTTGCTGATCGAGGTTGGTTGAAGATGCTGAAGACTTTGCATTTATCTTTATCAGTTTTTTTTCTTCCTAGTATTGATGCACTAGTCTGTTGGACATTTATGTATTTCCTCTCAGTCACTTTATGTTGAGACATTGTTGTATTTCCTGTAGTAGCTTCATGAACTGCTATTATGACGATGTATTTTTCCGCTGCATTATTCTATGACTGTTCTATGTCTATGATGTTGTATTGATTCTCATTTACATTTATGTATGTATAATCCCATAATGATTTGTGTTTTGTATTATTTAAGTTGACATGTGTGGATTATTGTCAATTTAAATGGTCCAAATATACGGGTTGTTACAGACTTGCTCGCGAGCTGGAGAAAGCTGCGGTTGATCTGGGTTATAAGCAGGAACGGGCTGAGGATCAACCGCAGTTGTGGATTCAGGCTGAGTCGGCACAGGAGTTTCGAAACTTATATCATGATGCTCGACACCAGAGCCTTCTCCAACCTCCGAGTGTTGAGCGCCAAGTTTCTCCTTTTCGTATGAGATTGTCGTATCATGGAGAACTTTCCGTTCATCTTCGTTCAACACTCGGTTCTCGAGCTCGAACTCATCAACCGATTCTGCTTGTTGCCCAATTTTTTCATCTTGCACCAACCAGCCCCAAGCGTTATACATGTGTGTTGAATAATTGTCGAGCCAGGTTAGATCCCTGTACTTCAGCACTCTGGCATAAGTGATGAGAAGATCTTCAATATCTGCCACTAACCTGGCTTCAGCCATCTTAACTTCCTCCTCAACCTTGGCCTCGGCCTCCCGAACTTTAAGTACGGCCGCATCCTTTTCGTCCCGGAGCACCACCGCGCTCTTGAACGCCTCCAGGGCTGCTTTGTTTGCGTCATCCTTTTCCTTGATCATTTCGGAAAATTTGGCTTTAAGCTCATTAAGTTCTTTCAGAGCAACGTCCCTTTCGGCTGTGACGGTGGTGTTTCGGTGGCCCATCTCCTCCACCAAAGCGAAATGCGTTTGTCGCATTCTTTCCATAGATTGAGTTGCCTCATCAGCTTTTTGGGTGCCTCTATTTCAGATTTCCAAGAGGATTCAGCTTCATCATTGAGCACTTGGATAATACGGTCTTTTTGGGTGAGGTCGGTTTCTAACTTCTCAATTATTTTCGCTCGCTCAAAAGCCACCGCCGGGGCTTTATCCGCGGCTTTCATCCACTCCTTGTATTGGGTATAAATATAATGGATATAGTCGTGCATCGTTTGTTCAGCCTCAGATGGGATTTTCTTTAAGTGAGAAAGGAAGATAAAGCCGTCGAAGCAAATGTTCGGAAAATCTTTTCTCAACTGGGCAATTTTAATCGCTCCTTCCCCAGTAGGCTCAGTAATGGCTTGTTCGGTGACAATGGGAGTTTCGGCCTAGGTTCTACGACGTTGCGGATCAAGCCTCGGAGCATCAGAAGATGGTTTTTGGCGTGGAGGCTCCAAGGGATGTGTGCTGTGAGTAGAAGGTTATGTATAGACTCGAGGAGGTGGAGAACGCGATTAGGATCGATATCTATATTCTCTGTCTCTATCTTTATTCCTCTCATAACGTTCTTGGCTAGAATAACCGCGATCGCAATTTCTATCATCCTCCCTCCGGCGGGACTCATAATATGAACTCGATGACCGGTGCGCTGAACGGAGACTCCCAAGCATAGAATCTTGCCTAGTCATTGTATCTGAAAAGTAAAGGAAAAACATAGTTAATAATCTCCCGAAGTAGACCACTTAAGACTAGAAACCGTGTAGTGTCGTGAAGTGTATATGTGTGTGCAACCCCTACCGGTAATGTCGGCCGCACTAGTAGGAAGAGACTCGATTAAATCTAGAGCACTTTGAAGCCCCTCCAATCCGGTGTCGTGTTGAAGTGACACATAGTCCGGAATCGGAATATCAGCAAGTCCTTCAAAAGGATTCTCTACTTGCGAGGGAGGAGCCTCCGAAATTCTAACACCAGAGGCTGGTAGGGACACAATCACGGATTTCCATCTCGAGGATTTGTGACTCTTGTATGCTAATTCCTTGCCTTTTTTCCTTCCCTCTGAACCCTAAAAACTGCCAGAAGGCCCGGCTACGCGTTCATCGTTCGTGGGCGTGTTTTCTTCATCGCCCTCCTCAGCTATTACAACCCCGGGCACTTTACACTTCACCCGCTTCATTTGGGCTGCCCTAAGCGCTCCTTCAAGTCGTATGCTTTGTTTTCGTTCGATTAGCCCAACGATCCTAAAGTTTCTATTTGTTAGCACCGAGTCCAAATCTCTCATTTCGCTCGGCACTTCCTGAAGAATTCACACTATTTCTTTGAAGTGAGCACCTTCGGGTCGCGGAATTGCAGCTGTAAAGGAAATACGATATTAGTTTCAACATCAACTATGGCTATCTCGTTAACTACTGGAACAAGTGCAACACTTACGTCTGGCTAACCAACGACTAGAAAACCCTGGAGGGCATCAGACGTAGAACCACTCTGTTTTAAAGTAACTGAGCCTAGTCCAAGATCCCATCACCACTTGGCAATTCCTGAATGCCTCTAGAAATGTGAACGAAGGACTGTCTCCCCGACTCTTAACATTAAACAGGTATCTGATTTCTTTCGGGTCAGGGGGCGAAAGAGATGTTCCATGAACAAACTGTTCAGCACTGCGTATCCGTTCGGATGTAGTTGCGATGGGGCAATTCCAAAGAAAGCTAGCACCTCTCGAATGTATTGGTTGAAGGGAGGGAGAGTAGCCGCTGTGCACGAATGTTTGTTAAAGGCAGTAAACCCTTCCGGGGGAGCATGTGGCCTATCATTCGGTCCCGGTAATAAGACGTCGTCTAATGAAAAAAGGTGTCTTAGGCATATCCGCCCCCAACATATCTTTGGAAACGTTGGGTGGCACTGAATCTTGCGGATTCCCGATAAACCTGGCACCCGGCAGTTCATCCAGAGCTGGAATTATAGCTTCGGCCGCGATGACCGGTATCTCTATGACTAAGGGAGATGGACTTTGAAGCTCATGCTGCTGTGAACTTGTAGATTCCATAACTAGTCAACTCATCAAAAACCATCATTAGATGATAATAAGCCCGTGTGTTCCCCAGTGTGAAGTGCGTAAACATGTTGTGTAGTGCAGTGCTACATAATATTTAAAAGATTCTACAGAGTTTGAGAAACGATCAAGCGATGAGACTTCAGAATTCAATTGGAGTGACCATCATCGCTGATCGTCACAACCATGCCATCCAGACTTTAGGGACCGATCCAAGTTAAAGTTTATTAAATTCAGTCAAGTTACAGTTCCATCGACGAGCTTCGAAAGGCAGTCGAATGTGCAACAAAAAGATTAGGTCAAGTTGAGCAAGGAAGAAGCTCGTCGGAGTCAAATATTCAAGTGTGCATGAGTTTCATGACCATTAAAGTTCGAGTTTGTATCGGTCACCACAAGCCTATTTTGTATCAGCCAGGAGCCCACGTTCGTATCGATCGTTCTTCAGGGTTTCGTATCGGCCAACTAGTACTTATTCGTATCGATAGCGTTGCCATCACTTCGTATCGATGGCTTTGGATCGATACGAAGTTTCATAGCTCCAGACTAATGCGAATTTCCTACTCATATCCATCGATTACAGATCGATGCAGAGCTCTCTCCCCAAGATCGATACGAATGTGTGATCCCTTTCTTTTTTCCACCGGTACGAAGTCGAGGCCGAGATCTTCTTCCATAAACACTTCGTATCCCCACGCTTCTTATTCTCCAAACCCATCCAGGCGTCACTTCCATCACCTTCGACCTCGCTCTAACCAGATTCCGACATCAACGACGCTAGAATCGGCCATGACAATAGATGAAACGGCATCGAGCCTCAAGTCTAATTGTTTTGAAGTCGATCCAATTAGTCAATTACCTAGTCTAAAGAATTGGTTTGGAGATTAAAGAGTTTGTTGCTTTGGAGACGAAGACTTCACGGTTCTCTTCTATTTTCAATCGATACGAAGCAGGTATAGATGTAACAACAAGTGAGGAAATTTGGTTAAGTCCAAAACGCTTTTATATGGGCTCGAACTCGAGGGAAAGGGACGATTTGTCTCCCAGTAAAATGAACTGGTCGAAATGGTCAAGAGCCAGAATGATACGAAAGAGCTTTCTTCGTATCCATCTGAAGTAGATCTTGGGAAAAGCTTTTCGTATCCATCAATCCATTGATACGAAAGCAGATCTTTGTATCCAACTGATTCGTATCCATCCAAGCATCAATACAAAAAGAAAAGTTGGATTTCACTGGAACCACGTGACTCCATCGATACGAAGCGTTCATTTCGTATCCACCAATGAAGATTTCATCGATACGAAACTCACAACAAAGTTTTACTTGAAACACTGAATTTCATTGATACGAAACACTTATTTTGTATCCACTTGCTTGAAGACCTAAACTTCGTATCCATCGACACGACGCATCCTCAAAGAAACCATCATGTTCGTATCGATGGCCATCGATACGAAGTAGCGTTCAAACATTTAAACTCGATCCAGGAGAGGATCGATGCAAAGAGAAACTCCAAAACAACCGTCAAGCATTGTTACAAATTGAATTTCACATCAATTCAGGAGAGGATCGATACGGAATTCGATTCAAAAAAACTAAACTGATACTGACTCGTGAACGTACGAACGTTAACGAGATTCAGATTAACATACATGCATATCTGTCGGATTAATATTCAATTTTCAAAATTCACAGAAGTTGAATGCTCACCTGGTGATAATTACAACATTGAACAACGATTTGCTATCATTAGGAAATCAGTTACAACGATGCATAGTACAACAATTATCAATCAACAGTTCAGTATTTGTATCGGTGAAGATCAGCCAAAGGTTGTATCTTTCGACAAAAAGACAACAACCATTCAACAAGTCAGATAGAAATGTTCGGAATGGAGATTACAACTTTTCAAAGCATGTCATGTTCTCATGAGACGTACTTTGGGGGGCAAATGTTATCCCACCTTTTGGCAAGGTCGTGACACCAAGGAATTGACTGAAAATCCAAGATAGTCCATCCCGAAGATCGGTTATATGCATAGGTTTGCTATGGATGCTGTTAAATTTTGCCTGAGTCCGGATCGAGCTACAATTATCATGACACGACAAGCAGACCCATGAAATCCAACATTTCAAATTTCAAGTCAATCCGAGTTCATATGCTCAAGATACGATCGATGCAAGCCAAGGAAGTCAATTCATTTGTGCCCATCATTTCGCTCCCTTCGCATCACTTTCGTTTCCATCCAGAACCGTGCTCTTCGTATCCATCCATCCTTGGATTGCTGCACATCCATCGTCTGCGGCTTGCTCATATAGATAACCCAACATTAAATTTCTATCCATCAAAACTGTAAAAAAATCGTTGCTTCGTATCGATTCATTAGTGTGCTACACTCGTATCGATCGGCCAGTGATCGATGCGAATAACACAAAATAGACCGATACGAATGGCCTTTAGGTTGGTCGATGCAAAATGAGGCAGCGATAATGGATACGAACAAGGCTAAACTGGATCGATACGAACAAGACACACCCCTATGAAAGACTCGGTCGCTCGGCATGAAGTGGATCGATCCAGGAAGTTAGTGCCACGTCAACTAGCAAGCACGTGCTCGGAAGCGATATGAACAGAGCGACGCGAAGCAGATCGATGCGAATTCAGCAGCCTTTAATAAATTCAAACTTGCATCGATCATAACTCAAAATCTACAAGTCCAAATGCTACCAAATTTTCACAAGAGCTTACGTACATCCTCAAGAATGTTCATGATCGATCTCGACTCGATTGGATAAAGTATTGATCGATACGAAGTTTGTTCGTATCGATCACAAACCAAGTGGAAATGACATGGGATCGATCGTGTGGGCCCACCCACGTGAGAGAAGAGTTCTTCCGAGATCTGGACGAGATATTTAAAGCCTACACCTATAATTAGCAGCCCAGGACCTACAGAAAATGGACTTTTGGATCTTCTACGTCCAGACTCTGCCAAAATCACTGTTGCACTCGAGGTTTACTGTTGTAATTTGTTGTAACCAGCAAACAAAAGTTAATAAAAGTCAACCATTTCATAGTGGACGTAGGCCATACACCGAACCACTCTAAATCTGTGTCTCTGTGCGTTTTTCCTGTTTATTTTTGGTGTGTTTGTTAGATCTTCCTCCCTTTTCATTTATATTCTTCATTTTATCTCTTCAAACACATCCGAAGGGTGTTGTGCCCAATTTTGGTACAAACATGAACTTGGGTGAAATAAGAATTAATGTGGTTTGAAAACTTAGCGTTTCACTCTTTGTTCAGAAATTGAACACATTCGAACCTGACTCTCTGGCACTATTTTTCGAGTTCATTCTTGTCTAAACTCTTGGGAGAATTTAATATAGTAGAATATCGATCTTGTCCACCTAAAGGAGTAAGAGTAGGAAGGCCGGAATCACCTCCAGTCACAATTATTTCCAAGGATTGACAACTTGCTTCACTATTTAGCAAATCCACTTCTAAATTCGCAACCATTCGGTAAAGGCGTGGGATTTCCACATCTGTTTTTTGTGCTTTGAGAAGACGGCCCTAATTACATTATAGAATCTATCTTATTAACCAATTCTTGGATCCTTTCGTCCTTCTCTTCAATTTGATTTTCTAAATCAAACATTGTTTCCTTTAAATTACCATTTTAGACCTCTCTTTATAGTAGTTGTCGTACCATTTTTAAGCGTCAGGGTTATCTACGAAACGTGAAGATGTGGAAGTTCTCTTCCCTAGTTCACCTCTATGTTTCTCCTTAATGAAGTCAAGTCTATTGTGAATATTTGATCCAATGGTGGCAAGAGTCGACTATTTTTCCTAGAAAATAAATAGAAAAAGGAATCAATTCACATTCATTAATACTCACAAATACTTTTTAACACAGTATTGTTTATTTCTTCAAAATCTTTGGAAAGCAATTTTTAAAAACCACTGGGTTCTAGTTCTCGAAATTCTCCTTATTAAAAAATACATTTCTAAATATCTTTATATAAATCACTTTTATATAAAATTACTTCTAACAATATTTATTTCCAAATAACTCTAATTAATGGAAAACATTTCATTTCAAAAGACAAGTATCTTTCCCTTTCAAAATTATAATAAACATCTTTCATTATAATTATTGCTTTTATCAATCTTTCAAAATCCTTTTCGTTCATAACTTATTTTCATTGACTTTTCATAATACTTTCATTTATGAAAATCCTAATTCAACAATTCATTTAAATTGAAGTTCAAACCTTAACCAATATTAGAATCGAACATCTTATAGTCAAACTGTGAGATTCTAATCACATGATGTTCATTCTCAAATCATACGTAATTATTGTCCACCCAACCCATGCATGAAAAAGATAATTGCTCATAAACTGGTTGAGCAAAATCAACAACCAATATACAATGATAAATGCTTATAAACTAGTCGAGCAGAATTCAAACAACTAAAAAATCAATAATAACAACATATTATTATAAACAATTCAACAAATTAAACAATAACACATAAATCAGAATTAACTGGTATATATAAATAAATGTCCAAAATTTTATAATAGCAGAACGGAGATTTATTCTGCTAAATAGATGTCCAAAGGAAGTATAATTATTTTAATTTCGTAAACTATAATTAAATTATATGACTAAATTATACTTTATTAATTGTTTCTATAATCTAAATTATTGTGTTCTACTCTTAAATACGAATCTACGGTCGAAGACCGTGGGTTAAACGGACTTCGTATGTGGAAGTTATACCATTTCAAAGTTTAAACCATTTTAAACTAACTAATTTAAAATAACTATATTACCTAACAAATAAATTAACTAAATTAAACCAAACCCAAATTGCAAGCCTACTCATGAACTAGCATCCTTTCCCTACGCATGCAACTCGCATGTAAAACCTCTCCTTTATTTTGTTTTCAAAGTTAAACATTTTATTAACTAATTTAAATCACTAATAACTAAACTAATAAACTAATATAATCTAATTCTTACCAAACCTTTCTCTTCGTCCACTGCCATGCACCTATTCTTCTATTCACATTTCCATGCATACCCAAAGCCCAAGGCCCACAAAACCGAGCCTAATATCCACTGCCCTTTCTTCTTCAACCAAAGCTACCCTCTTGCCCACACACTTACCCCGGTGGCCGGTCCACTACCAAACCCGAGCTCATCCCCCTACACAGCAGCAAGTACCCACCTTCCTTCCCATACTAACCCTCACAACAACCCAAGTTAATCATGCATACAATTTCATATTTATTTTGCAGTGAGAAAAAAAATGAAGTGTGTACACTATTGTTACCTGTATAAACCTATTTGTAGGGAGGAAAAAGTTTTGTTATTTTTTCTTCTTGGTTTTCCAAAGAGAAGCAGATATCTCTCCTCTGAAAATGTGTAATGTGCACATATATATAAATTAGAATACTTAAAAGCTAAGCAAACAAAGTCAACTTGGAAGGACAATAAAATATGTTATAAAAGATATAGTGGCTGTTGTGTATATATGCAAAGAAGAATAATGAAATATATCACCCTTTGTATTCAATTTGTACATATATATCAACCAGATTTTGCTTCATAGCTAAGTTATTTATGGACAAGATCCACTTTACAAGTCATAAACCATGGTCCTTAAAACAAGGCAACAAACATGCATGCATGTGTGCATGATTGTTTATATTTTGTTTCTAAAGTTTTAGGTACACCGCCACACAATATCACATTCGTGTACGAGGTGCGAATGATAAAAATAAAAATATGAACATGCACAACAATGTGACATGATCACAAAACAACAATAAAACCGACCGGTTAACTTGTTCTGTTAAATCTCAAAAATACCGATGTATGACATAAAAAGCATCAAACGAAAATTTGATTATTTTCCAAATTAAAAATTATCAAAACATCATATAAATTTAATTAAAAATATGTCATTAAAAATAAGGTCTTAATTTGAAATATATATTACAATTTAATTAAAATACATAAATAAATTAAATATTCAAATTGAATACCCAAAAATTATAGGTTGTTACATTGATACTTCTGGATCAATGTAATGCCACGTTAAAACCATACAAAGAAAAACCCAGTGGAAAAATTATAGTGAAGGAAAAAGAGTACATTTTTATATACTTATGTATGCTTCCCTGATTTTATATTTTCCCTTAAAATTTTAATACATGTCATGATAATTTAAATCAGCTACAAATATTTTTGATCCATATTTGTGTAACATAGCTTAGACAAGCGTGGAGTAAACTAAAATCAGAAGACAATAATTCTATTTTCCCTCCTTTGGATGTTCACCATTTATAAATAGTTTCCTTTTTTACAATCAATTTTTCCAAGCTTGTTTCTTTCAGATATGCTTGCATTTTATGCACTTTGTATGCTAGTTTTATTGAAAGTACTTCATGTACTTTCAATTTGATGCTTTAATAAATTTTGCCAATTGCAACTACAACTTCAATGAACATTAAGAGTTTCATTACAACAATACTTAAATAGGAAGTAATCTACTGATCATGAATTATATCTAGATTTTCATTACAACAATGCTTAAAAAGGTGGTAATCTATGCTACTTGTTCTTTATATTATTTATAACCAACAAAGTTATCTATAATCTCCAAGAACTTGTATACTTCCATCATTTAGTATGATTTAAGAAATATTTATAACTTCAGAGTATTTAAGTGTTTCAAACACTTTCACCGCTTCAATCAATCTAATTATTTCTTAAAATATCATGCCTAGGGCACTTAAAATATTGCTGACACTGTATGTGCTTCAGTAATATCATGCCTAGGACTACAGGTTCACATTTCTCATTTCGTAAAGAATTCATGATGGCCAATCATGTTTTCCCCTAATTCAAGTTCTTTAATCTATTCATATACATAAGCGCTTTATTATTTAGAAATTTATCATCGATCATTATTTCATGTCAGTTCCAGACATAATTTGTTGAATTTATTGAGTTCTCTTTATTTATTATGTCTTACGTACCTAAACCACTTCTTGGGTTATTTGATAATCATGTCATTAATCTCTTCTAGAGCACCGTTCAGTATTTCTTCAAGAACACTCACCTCCTTTGTTTGGCGTCTTTATTACTTATTCCAAAAATATTTTGAACTGAGTTCTCTACCACACTTCAAACGCGGTATTTACCTTTTTGATCCTTCAGGGATTTAAGTCTACATTGAAGTCGGTTTACTAGGGATATTATAGATAATTTATTCAAGTTACTTAATATTTTGCATCATTTTATATTTTAACCAATATTTAATCTTGGTAATCAAAAAGAGCTTGTATCCCTTTTAACCTCCCCTTCAATGTTGACGAATATTGTTACGTTGAATAATTATCGCCTTTGGATTCTCATTTTGATCCATTATGATATTACTACTAGCCAATGTATCATACATATTAATTATAAAAGGATAATTCTTTTATTAGTTGATAAGATACATTCAAGTGATATTGTTCACTTTTAGAGTTTGTTCTCATTTATTGATATAACTAATTGGAGGAATTTAATGATTACATAGATCATTTAAATACATACATGACTTTAGGTCGTTTAATAGTTATATGTTGATTAAATTTTAAATCACTAAATGATATCTATGCATAATTTACAAGATGAGCTCATATCTATTTAATGAAACAATCATCAGGTTGTAAGTAAAATGTCTGCATATATGGATATATACATGCATCCACATATTTTTTTTTGAAATGGTACTTAAATACAACATGTCAACAACATATCAAAAATCACTTGTCAATATATGTTCGAATCATGCTACGCAAGTTTTGAACTTGTGACCTCTCGCACCAAAGTCGAATCACTTAACCACTGGGACAATGGTGCTTCTCGCATCCACGTATTATGTATGCATATTATAGATTTGAATATTCTTTTCCATCTGAGTTAGTAATTTAAGAATAAACTATTACAAGAATCCAAACTATTATTATTTTTATCAATCGATGTCAACGTGAATCCTTAAATATTGCATGATAATGTTCAAAACGTCTAGTTTGAAAATACATATACATCAAGTTGCCTTATCAATAATACCTTCCAGTTGTTTGATATATTATAACTTTAATTATTGGATATGTTGTAACTTCTAGTTACTTTTGATATATCGATAATAAAAATCTCCAAGATCCGAGTCTTGAATCGTAGCTTAATATTGAAGTCAAAATTTTCTATGTAATAGATATCAAACTTCAAGTTTGATAATAAATTTTATAATATTTCATATAATTTTAAATTCCATGTTTATTTAATCAAAATCCTTTGTTGATACCTTATGGATTTTAAACTATATACTTCTTGTCTATTTCCATGTTAAACTTCTAGTTCAAATAAATTATATACACAACTTCGAGTTGTTAGGGTGTGTTCTTCAATTTTATTTCAAATATATATTTTGGACATTATTTATAATTATTTCACATATTTCGTATTATATAACATCTCTTCTAGAGAGTTCAATATAATTTAATGAAATATATGGTAGACAGTACATAGCGCTCAAATTTTAAGTTTGAAACAAATCTGAAATACATAACATATCCAATTATACTGGAAACTTGATTAGCATAAATATTAGAAAATTTCTGGTTTTCCAAATTGCATAAGTATAATGTCTGGTATATATATTTAATTAAATATCAATTTTTCATACCTTGCTTCCATATGTTTGTTTGTTGTAAGAAGCAACAAATTAGACAGTCTTTCACAATTCTTTTATAATGTGCAATACATACCAATTTGAAAGATGACATCATAATATTTCAGGTGAATTTTAGAGCACTAGGTATATATGTAATTTATGGCTACAATGATTGAAACTCTTGAAGTTTTTGGGTCATAAACATCTGGTTTTTAACTCAACAAACTTAAAATAAAAACATTTCTAACTATCAAACTTCGAGTTTGATATAACTGGGATTTATTGCACTCAAGTATACAAACTAATATAAATTAGTTATCAAACTAAAAACTAATATAAATTCTTCTTTAAGTATGCATGCTTTTATATCATGCTCTCTTCTAGAGATTATTATCTCTTTGTGAAACAATTGTACATATCAATGTAAATAATATATATCTTTTCCATTACATATTCTCAATCACTTGAACTTCACATTTAGTAAGCTATTGAACTTCGAGTTCAGAAATCACCAAGTCTTTAGTGATAGCATCCATGTGAACTTCTCATTCCAAGTTTTCATGAAAGAAAGCTTTATTTAAAAATATAAATACTTGGGGTCCGACACTTTATTAAACTTGTATGCTTTCATTATCAAATTATGTAGTTTGATTTGCATAAAAATTATGTACCATTTGGTAATATTTTATGGCTCTTTTGGATCCTTCAATTATATTGGCAGATCCAAATATAGTGTAAACTTTCGTTGATATACTAATCAATTCAGAGAAAAACTTCTGGTTTTTCAAAATGATATGAGTAGTCGCATAGTCTACTAGGCATATATCTTTACTTAAATATTCATGATCTGATTTGTATTATTGCTTGGTTCGGTAAGAAAGGATAAAGTAATATCCCTCTTTGTTGTAAATATGCTTTAAAAAAATGTATAGTTTAAGTCAGTTTTTGACTATAGTAGTTGGACATATTGAAATTTTATGTGACTTGTCATTCTAGCCTGACTTTGTTACTATATATAATATTTCAATAACATGGATAAATCCATATTGGTTTTAAGCCATAACTAACTTGCGATAAAAGTCCAATGGTGAGCATTGTCATTGATTAAAATATGACTTCAAATTATAGCTTTAGAACTGCTTCACTATTTAATCTAGACTCATGAAATACATATGATAAAAAGATGGACCAAGAAAAAAACTCAAATGCCATCAGTTTCCATAGTTCTTAGAAAGTCTCATTTTACAAAAATTTCACATGGTTACAACAAACCCAACTTTAAGCACAGTAGGAAGTTAATATTGAAATAAAGCTTTCCTCAATAATTATTATCAGAACCTGTTGTTTAGTAGTTCATATCGTTGGAAAATATTTGCAGAACTTCAAGTTCCAAGTTTTCTTTAAAATAGAATATCCTTGTTTGATAATCTTAGGACTTCAGATCCTAAACAATACTCATATGATTTTTATACTTCAAGTTTTGATATTAAACATAGTGGGAACCATATTACTACTTTCCTTCGAGAAAACAATGTTTACTATATTTTTGATAATCTCTTCAAAAGATAAATTTCTTCAAGAAATTATGTGTAATATAAGGTCTGAATATATTTCTAATATATTGTTCTTAAGTTGGTCTTTGGAAATTTTTCTTCTTTGGTTGAAAATACCTTTCCAAGATATAAGAAAATAATATGCTTGGGTCCTTTTGGAAATATTATATTGATTAAACTACTTGTAGTTTGCATAGAGATAATCGTATACATATTTGCTTTTTATAAAGCATATATGGAAGTAAAGCAAATATGAACCTCTTTACTATTTCAAATGGACATTGCTGTTAAGGTTCCAATGGACATATGCATTCTAAAAACTTGAATGAAATATGTCTGTTATGCATGGATGAAATTAATACTATATTATGATTACTGAGTTTGGTTTCAAGAGTGCAGAAGCCACTTGAGTAATTTGTGAAATGAACAGTCTTATTTACTATTCCTTTCTATTCGTACTCGCACCTCCTAGCTAAATCACAAAATAATTCGCCTACCTTGCTTTATTCATCCATTGGTTCATACCTTATCACCTAAAATGATGGGGGAATGGTGTCATAATAATCTACGATAAGGAAAAAGGAGAAGCGAGTCAATCATTGAAAGTTGGTTTCTCAGTCGGCTACTCTTCTCGGCAACCTCCGCTGTTCCTTTTTTCCCAATCATCGTATTCTATGGATTTGCTACCCCAGGTCCTTCTCCTTCCATCACCATCGCAACGTGTCATTCCCTAGGTCGATTCAGTACTACATTGTCTCTGATACTTGATTCCTTCACACATTCAACCCTACTGATTCAGTTTGTCCCTTTATCGTTTGGAATAGATATCGGGTACGTATTTTAAAGATTTCTATTTTAAATGTTTTAATGAATCAATCCCTTTGTGCTCATCTGTAGCATTGATTTTTTCACCTGTGGCATTGATTTAGGAATTAAGACTTGGGTGTCACATAAAAAGAATATGGAAAACATAAGACTTATTTGTTGTGAGAATGATTATACCTTTGTTTAATCAAGTTATAGGGAATTCCATAAATTTAGGGAATTTGTTGTGATCAATCCAATTTAAAGGTTAGCCTCAAAACTGACAACTTTTTAATGGATAAACTATGTACAATGGGTTGCAGATACTGAATTTACGTATTACTACTGATTACATAGGTAAATTTTAGTCATATGAATATTTGACAAACTCATTAGTAGATGTTATATTTTAATAACTATATATTTTATGTTATTTTGATATTTGGAGACACTTTGTTTGATTAAATAGTTTTTAGGTAAAACTTATTAGGGCATATATAGTGTGGATTTTCATAATATTTTGCATGATTTGGACAGTAGACGAACATATTTATTCTAGCAAAAAGAAAATCATTTCAATAAAAAGAAAATCATTGATGGTTGAGCTGATATGGGCTTCAGCAAAAAGAACTTACGTTTTCTATCGTAATATTGTTTTGATTCTATGATCTTGGTATAACGGTTAGATTCATGTTACTGTAATATTTACTTTACAATATTCAACAAAGTTATTTATTTTTATTTTTGTAAGCATCCAACTTTCTTTTATATGAGTGATAATAAAAATATAAAAAAACATTGATAAATTTATACATGTAATTTACTGACAGGTATGACCATCAAAAAAGTATTAAAACATAAGAGAGAGGGGAATCGGACTAAAAGAATCAATCGATTAAATTTATATTTACAAGATATGTAAATAAATGTGGAACAAAACCATGTATTTGAAGCACTTGCATATGATCCATTTCTATCTTCATCATATACACTTTTGGTCTAAACACAGTTTTGATTATATTTTTGTCAATTTCTCATTTGATATCAAAGTAACACAATCTAGAAAAAAAGTCACTAATTGTAGTTTTCATACTGGATTAATATCATGCTTTCATCGCCATTCAGGAGACTTCCTTCACAGACCATAACATTTCATTCATGTTGAAGACTTGTGTCCTATAGCGAAATATATGGAAGTTTTATTTTGGAGAAACCAGTTTGTCATATAAGCTTTTCACACATTTATCAACTCTATATCAACTTAGGAAATGCAATTAGGTTAATCTAGTATTTAAAATTAGACGCTTAGCATACTAATTTTTTTTAAGTTTTCAATCCTATATTTGGCAAATATCGCGATAAAGTATTTTAAACATTTATTTATTTACAAAATAAATAGTATTTATTATATCAGAGTGGAAAATTGTCTAACTTAAATGGATGTGGAGTAGAAAGCCTCCGCTTACAGTGCAATGTTAAAAAAAATACATTTATTACGATATCTGCGTGTTTCGTTGTCATCTTTGTGTCCATATTTGTTACTTCTATAATTTATTTATGGTTTACATAACAGTGAGTACGTTTCAACTTTCTATATAGGTTATAGCTAATTCCATTCTTTCTATATAGCAATATGACTAGTCAAAGTAGAAAACTATCCACATTCTTACTTTAGATTTGTGGTATGGATTCAAAAAAATGAAAAAATTATAATTGAGTTGCCTATATTATAATTTTGTTTCAATGCGTATATACATGCCACTCTTCCTTAACTTAATTATA
Source organism: Allium fistulosum (assembly GCA_030737815.1). Lineage (NCBI taxonomy): Eukaryota > Viridiplantae > Streptophyta > Magnoliopsida > Asparagales > Amaryllidaceae > Allium > Allium fistulosum. Next base: position 1,537,057,926 of record CM060902.1, read on the forward strand.
TATTACTTTGCAGGTGTATAATGTAGTAGATTTTAAACATTGAAATAGGTGGAAGTTGAGTGGTTGATTGAATGGAGAGCAATGCAACGGTAAACTAGATAGGTAATAAATTTTATTCGATTTATTTTGTAGTGCAGTAGTAAAGAAAACTGTAAACTAGATGGTCCCATATTTTAAAGTTTCCTGGATTAGCAAAAAAATTCTAATAAGGCCCGCTGTTTTTTTAAACAAGAGTGATACTTATTCAAGCTAAGTACTCATTATAACGTCTTTCGATCTCAAACCCATGACATTTAGAACATTTATCTAACGCGTCATACATCTAACCATTTGAGATAGAGGTCCTTGACAAAATTATACTTAATTGTAAGCAGAACACTTATTATGATACATTAAAATAATAATTACATATGAGGCTACTCTATCTTCTCCTATTTTGATTTTAGTAATGCTCTTTCTAATATATGTCAAGTTATTATCATGCATGTATTATGCATATACTGGAATATATTTGATATCAATCTTTTGAATGCATTTTGTTCAATCAATCATTGAATCTATGTATGTACAATTTAAAATAAGTTTACCTTTTGTTTCTCACTCTTCATTTTATTAATGTTTTCCTCCAATCAAAACCCCATTATATCATTTCTTACTTTATTTTCTTTCGAAGTTTACATAATTTAAATTGCACTATATCATGTGCCTTGATCGTCACTGCACTTTAGTAATTGCGAAATAAATCTTTATTTCTTGCAATATAAGTTATGTAGGTCCCAGCAAGTAGAAGAAATCTTTTGTCAATTCAAAAATATGAAATGATCATGGTCATGGCTGAATGTCTGAGAATAACTAAATGTTCAATATTAAAATTGCAGAATCGGTAAACATATGTCCATATCATAGTGATTTGTCATGAAAAATATGATGAAATGTAGTTCAACATAATTAAAATGGTAGAAGCTACTGGAAACTTTGCTTTCGTTTAAGTTGGATTAAAGTAACAGTGATGATATTGAAGCTTTTTTTATTTGAACGATAGTAAAGGCTAAAAAGCCTTCAAATTTATGAAAACAAAAGTTTATATTGTATAATTGCTTAAAAATGCACAACATAGACTATTGCACTTTCAGCAAAACTGCTTGAAACTTCTTACATTACAAAATGTACAATCACGTAAAGAGATTCTAGATATGCTTGACTTCTCCCAATCTCGGTCATCTACAATTAAAGTTTAAATGTAGTTTTCCATCTGTTTGCATTCTTCTAAAGTTTAAAATATGTAATATTGATAAGCGCATCAATGTCAAGACTTATTGATAATTTTAAAATCTTATAATAATTTTATGTTTTATTTTCAAAATTAAATTGATGTTAATTGTTAATATTATGTCTCTTCAGGTTCTCAGCAAATGTACAATACAATAGTAAATGTTTTTTGTACCGGATGGCCAAATGCAATGGCTAAATAACTTTTCAATTTATCAAATACTTTACTAAATAGACAAATTCAAACGAGAATATTAAAAAAGTCCTATTTAAATTTTTTTATTACGGGTTATTCACATATCTGTAGATACACATGCACTCTACTTGACTCATTGACATGATAGAAAGTGGAATTCTTGGTGTTCGTTTTTCTCTATTATAACCCTATATTATTATTTTTAACAAAATTTTACATTAGTTATAGTAATTTTTTTTGTTTAATGAAGTGAAAGATGTATCGTTTTTTATATGCAGAGGCAATCATCCATTATAATAGCTTCAACAAATGAGGATAAGTATATTCATCTTTACCTTTAACACAAACATTACGCTTGCCATACTTAACACCAAATTATTGAATAATACTACTAGGCCTAGCGGTGGGAGAACAACTACATAGGAACTATACTTCTATTTGAGCTTTTTTCTTAAAGAAGTCAACATAATAATCATAGTCGATATCATCGTCTCATCTAATTGAATTTTTTTTAAAAAAGATGTAAAGCCTCCTCATAATCTTTTCACTTGAGTCAGTATTTAGAGATGAATAAATTAGCTTGTTTTAGTATATTTCCAATGGAAATATATATATATATATATATATATATATATATATATATATATTGTAGATGTCGATCGTATGTGGATTCATTTTGATGCTACTTTTTAGGATAACTACCCAAGCTACTTTCTGCTTACATTTACTTGCATGTGAATTAACCAAATAAATGTATTGGCTCAATTTTCTATTTCTATGTTTTCCACTTTATTTTTTAACAACTTATCATTAATTCACTAAAACCTGTTTCGTACAGAATAACAAGGAAAACAACAAAACAGTATACATAACTTCTTAGTGAATATTTAATATGTTTTCCTTAGAAAATTTCAAGGAAAATATGTTTCTTTAATCTAAGTAAGATGCAAGACGTTAGCATAATTTCTTCTATAATTATTTCCTTCTGTGTTTAATGTTGCATGTAAACTTTTAAAAATGTATGGATGTAGCTTTTTATGTCTTCAAATTATTGTACTTTGACATTAGATATGTGTGTTATTGATTAAAAAAGGATGTTGTAGACATATCGGCTACAATTGATTAATTAAAAAAGTATGTTGTAGACATATCGGCTACAATTGATTGATTAAAAAAGGATGTTGTAGACATATCGGCTACAATTGCTGAGTCTACTATCAAATAGGACAAGCACTCATGTGCCAAGCTCCATGGAGAAAGAATAAATGTAGAAAGTGTTTGAAGAATGATGGAGAAGTTGAAAGGAAATGAATAAGATGCACTTCTTGTTCTTTGGTTGGACAACTTCACTTTTATTACCCACGATGAGTAGCCAAATCTGGAGAGTGCTATGTCAGGTCAATAGTATTGCAAGACAAGATTTTTACTTGAAATGAAGTTCTTATTTTACTATTTAGTAACATCATCCTTTATGGCATATTCTAATAGTTCATAATCTTCTTATTCTCTATTGATCAGGTCCGAAAATTAAAAGATAATGTTGAAGGCTCCAACAAAGCTGATTTGTAGTAAGATTATAGAGGATCACTACAAACGAGGCGCATGACCAATATATCTCTATATCTTCATTTCCATTAAGTAAAGGTTAAGTGCATCCAAACAATAGTTAATGGCCTCAAACTTAACAGAGAACAGACACAATGATGTCTCAAGCACTATTGCACTTCCATCTATATGTTTTCAAAAAAATGAAGGATTCTTTTCCACCATTCAGCATTAAAAAGGTAACATCTATGCCCTGTAACCATGAAGATTGTTTAAAATAAACAAAAATAGTAAACGCAGGCGATGGCAAAAGAAATGTTTTTTATGGTATTCACATCATGTGGTGCAGGAACAATGAGCAAGAGAGACCAAGAAATTGTCTCAGGTCTAGCGGTATCAATCGTTGATGGCCTGACCGTAATGCTCACGGTCTATGTAGTCGGCTACATCACGTGAACCTTACCATCCCTTTTGCCTTTGCTGCTACCTCATGCTTCCCAAGGATAGAGGTATGCATTGGAAGTATTACCTTTAAACGTTCTACATATTTTTGCTATTAGAGCAACATTGAACACATCACCATTTCTCAAACAAGTGTTACTGCATGTAATATACACTCACTGTGTGCTAGTTCCAGTTTACATGTCTGCTCAGTTTGTTAGGGCAGTGGCTGCTGCTTTCTCTCTGTGTGTCTTATTTTCAGGCATAAATCAGTATTCTTTGAGTGTCAAGCTTCGTAGCAATATTATGAACAAAAATTAAAGAACCATGTCAATGATGTGCATGTTAGGATTGATGAACCAAAATTCTATTAGAGTTCAGCTTCATAGCCAAAAATTACGTAACTATGGAACTTATCATATTGATCTCATTTGAACATATTCTAAAAATATATTGATCATATCACTTAATATATGCTTATATTTTGAGAGGAGTTATTTCAACACTATACAAGCTAATATGACGCTCGATGAAATTGAAGAGGGATTTTTCATTTATTTCTACTTGATTTATGCTAGAATCATTTCCAATTATGTAAAAAAATTATAGAACCAAGTGTAGACGAAGTAGAATTTTAGATTTTTGTACTTCAACCATATGTGCAAAAAAAAGGTATAACCATGCGACGTAATTTATCTATCACCTCACATCCTATACAAGGAGAAAATTAGCTCTAGCCTTAACGATGAAAGATGATGCTTAGACATAGTTCATATTCTTATAATAACTCATTATGCCTTGGATTTTGTTAGAACCCTACTATCTAGAAAAATGGAAGTGCCTCCACTAATATCTTGAATATTTTGACATGTGAAGTTTTAGATGATTAGACATGCATGTAATTTCTATTTATTTCTTTGATCAGAGCAGCCAAATTTTCTTCATAGCTTCGACCAGAATACAAGAAACAAACCTGCATAATGGAAAATACATGTGCAATTATCAAATTTGATCTCTTTTGAGTTTTGAAAGTTTCATTCGTATTTCTTAGAAATTTTTTTTTGATATGCAGTAACTACTACCACCAACTGCAATATACTAAACCATTATGCTATTTTAGAGTGCCTATTCAGATTTAGTATTAGGGAATACAGGGCAGTTAATATCTTATAAAATTTAAACACTCGAAGATGTGCAATTATTATAAAACCAATTGAATGATAATTAATCTTAACCACATTAGATGAAATATTATTATTCACTTTACCTCTATGCTTTTTTGACATTAACTATAAACTTTATTGTTAAACTAATAAGAAAATCTTTGTAGCTGTTTTGATTTATAGACCTAAACCGATTGAAAGTAGGTTGACGAACGAGTGAAACAAATTTCCTTTCTAACTGGTTGATTTTAGGTGCTATATTTAGTTGACTAGGCCATTGGTTCCAAATTTATGTTTACAAGTACTTCTTACAATAGGCTTTGTTGATGTGCTATTCTAGCTCTTGCATAACAGGATTGTTACAGTGTAACTGTTATAAATTATTATTATTTTGGCTTGATCTCAAAATATATAGACTTTTTCCTTATAGAAATTTAGCTTTCCATAGTTTCCATGGGGCTTGATGAACGTTAAAAATATAATTTCATACTGTTCGTAACTTTTTAGCATCTTGAATACTATGGTTTGTTTTGTTGATTTCATGGTAGGTGAACTTTTGATGTAGCCCAAGTCTTAGGTCGTGAACGACCTAAGGATGATACAGACCAAGTCTTAAGTCGCTCACAACCTAGTAACAATTTAGGTCGCTCACGACCTATGGAAGAACGGTCACGAGTTAACAGAAGCGGTGTTAAGGCATGTGAACGACCTAACGAGGTACCGGAGCAAGGTAGTGAAGCGAGTTATGCGGAAGAAGGGAACCAACGACCTATGATAGGTCGCGTACGATCTAACAAAAGATGCACGCAGAGTTGTTCAAAGGAAGGAGTTTTAGGTCGCGTGAAATCCTTAGGTCGTGAACTTTGTTAAGTCGCTGAAGAAGTTAGGTCGTTGCCGACTTATGAGTTAGGTCGTTACTTTATTGAGTCGCTATGTTCTTTTATGTCGTTGCTGTTTTAGGTCGTTGGAATATTGTATATGATGAGTCATTGTATGGGTTGTAACGTGTTTCGTAAGTCGCTTGTACATCGTAAGTCGCATTTGTTAAGTCGGCTGAGGCGGGTTGTGTGTTGTAAATATATGTTAGGTCATCAACGACCTATACTAAGTCGTAGGTCGTGTCTGTTAGGTCGTTGCTGACCTAAGTGTTGTACAGTTTTGAGTCGCGTGTGTTGTAAAGCTCTATAAATAGCGGGGTGACATCATTTGTAATAGTTTAGTTGATTTGAATGAAAACTTTTGTTTGTTAGCTTTGTGTTTTCATTAAAATTGGTAGTTGAGTGTAATCTCCTATCTCCACTTTCGGTTAATCGAGTGCGCTCGATTCAACGACTGCTGAAGCCGATTCACGGTATCTAGTGCACTAGATCAATGTACAAGAATCGTAGATCTTTAAACACGGTATCGTGCGCGATCAACGTGTTTGGGATAGCTAGAATTCGGCATCTACGGATCAACGAATTTGGGCCATTCAGTATTCTTCATTCCATCGATTGCTACTTTCACAGAATCATTATTTTGTTATTCCACTGCTGCATCATTTGGTATCAGAGCTAGACTTTGCCAATCATAGCTAAGCCGAGTCTTGGAGCCAATACTTATTCAAGAGTGAAGCCGTACATCATTTGGAGAAGTGGTTGTTCATCGTGTTCATCACAAAGTTGCAACAAGTTTGGAGTATTCGATCCGTATCATTTTGAATCTAAGTAGGAAAGGTGTTTGAGTTTGGTCGTGGAAGATTTGCGCACCAAAGAATTTTGAAGTTGAAGGCCGTGCCTCATTTGATATATTGAAGTATTTGTGAAATTTCGAATCATGCCGCCAAGAAGAGCTAATCGACATCAAAATATTGAAGATTTGTACAAGAGGGAGGATGCCGAGCAAATGGAACAACGCATAAGTAACAAATTCAATGAGAAGTTAGATGAAGGTATTGGAAGATTAGAGAAATTGATGAATGATTTGAATCAAGGTCAAAGAAGGAGGTCGCCAATCTCGAACCATGGAGGAAACCGAGTTTCGCCATCGGTTACGGAAGCGAGAAGGGTATCGCCACAATCTGATCGAGGAAGAAGAGAATCATCAGTTTCGATGAGAAGAGATCACCATGAGTATCGAGATGAAGAAAGAAGAACTCAACATGAGTTTGAGTATGAGCCATATCATGATGAAGAACGACATAGTAGAAGAGACATGCGTGATCGGAGGGATGTTAATGGTCGAGATCGATATCGAAATTCACGTGATTATGATGAAGAGAGTGATAGAAGCAATATTCATTATCGAGATCGAGACCAAGAATGAAATGCATATAGGGATGTTGAGGATGATCGTCGATGGGAATCGGGGATGAAGACTGAAATTCCAGAATTCAAAGGTGGTATGCAAGCTGAGGAGTTTTTGGATTGGCTGTCTAATGTGGAAGAGATTTTTGACTTCAAGGAAGTTCCAGAACATCGTAGAGTGAAGTTGGTTGCTACAAGGTTGAGGGGTAGAGCTTTAGCATGGTGGCAGCAAACCAAACTTACACGTGAACGGATGGGGAGGACAAAGATTGAATCTTGGGAAAAGATGAGGAAGTTGATGAAAGCGACTTTCTTACCTTACAATTATCAGTCTCTCATGTAACAACGTTTGCAGAATCTGAGGCAAGGGACGAAGACTGTTAATGATTATGCAGATGAATTTTATCAGCTTATTGCCAGGAATGATATAATGGAAACGGAGGAGCAACTAACAGCTAGATTTGTTGGAGGGTTGAGAATGCAGATTCAAGACATGGTGAATATGTTTGATCCCAGATCTGTCGCTGAGGCACATAAGAAAGCACTTGCTTGGGAGAAACAAGGGAGACGTGGTGGTGGTGTGTTTACAAATTCTAACAATCCAATAAAAGGGGCTAGTAGCAGTGTGAATGTTTCAAAGCCTATTGCAAACCCGGTTGATAATGAAGTTACTAAGACCAGGATCAATAGTAGTATCAAATGTTTCAACTGTCAGGAGATTGGTCACAAAAGTAATGAATGTCCAAAGCCAAAGAAGCGAACGATGATTGCTGAGGTTAAGGATGAGGGTGAAGAGGCTGAATGTTCTAATTCATTACCGGTTGAGGAGGAAGAGTTGTTGTCGGGAGATGATGGATATACATTAATGATGAGGAGGAATTGCTTGACACCGAAGCAGGAGGAAGAGACTAGCTGGTTGAGGAGTAACATCATTCAATCAACTTGTACTATCTTGGGAAGGGTTTGCAAATTTGTAATCGATGTGGGAAGCTGTGATAATATTATTTCTACAGAAGCTGTGAAGAAGTTAGCGTTGAAGACAGAGAAGCATCTGAAACCTTACAAGTTAGCTTGGTTGAGGAAAGGTGGGGAGGTGAAAGTTGGACGAAGGGCTTGTGTTAATTTTTCAATTGGGAAGAAATACAAGAATGAAATTTGGTGTGATGTTGTGGATATGGACGTATGTCATCTGTTGTTGGGGAGACCGTGGCAGTATGATAGAGCGGTGCAACATGATGGACGTACGAACAACTACAGTTTCATGTTTGAAGGCACCAAGATTACTCTAGTTCCCAAGAAGCGACAATAAGAAGAAAGCAAATCGGAGGAGATTGAAGAGTTGAAAACTTTGTTATCTTTGAAGGAGTTTGTTAAGGAGGTAGAAGAGGAGCCTGAAGTATTCTTGTTGATTGGACGTGAGAGTCATGAAGTGGTTGAGATTCCTGAAGAAGTGAAACAAGTGCTGGGAGAGTTTGACAATGTATTTCCTGAGGAGCTACCAATGGAGTTACCACCGTTGAGAGACATTCAACATCAAATTGATCTTGTTACAGGAGCTGTGTTACCTCATAGACCACACTACAGAATGAGTCCAAAAGAACATGAGGAGTTGAGAAAGCAAGTGGAAGAATTGCTTGAACAGGGGCGTGTGCAGGAAAGTTTAAGTCCATGTGCTGTGCCAGCATTGTTAGTCTCGAAGAAGGATGGGACGTGGAGGATGTGCACTGATAGTCGGGCGTTGAATAAGATTACAGTGAGATACAGATTTCCTATGCCAAGGCTTGATGATTTGTTGGATCAGTTGAGCAGGGCTACTATCTTTTCGAAGATCGATTTGAAGAGTGGTTATCATCAAATTCGAATCAGACCAGGGGATGAATGGAAAACAGCATACAAGACGAGAGAAGGGTTGTACGAATGGCTGGTTATGCCATTTGGTCTTTCGAATGCACCAAGTACCTTTATGCGGGTGATGAATCGGATTTTTAGACCATTTATCGGGAAGTTTGTAGTGGTGTATTTTGATGATATACTGATATATAGTGGAAGTCCAGAAGAACACTTGCAACATCTGAGAGAAGTGTTGATGGTACTGCGACAGGAACAATTTTATGCAGCAACGAAGAAATGCGTGTCCATGACGCATAGTGTTTTATTTTTGGGATATGTTATATCGGGAAGAGGTATACAGGTGGATCAGAATAAAGTTGAAGCAATCAAAAATTGGCCGCAACCTAGGACGATAACCGAAGTTAGAAGTTTTCATGGTTTAGCATCATTCTACCGAAGGTTCATTCCACACTTCAGTAGCGTGATGGCACCAGTTACTGATTGTATGAAAGGGAAGCAATTTTTATGGTCAGAGGAAGCAGGGGTTGCTTTTGAAAGAATCAAAGGACTTTTGACGACAGCACCGATTCTAGTGTTGCCGGATTTTAAGTTGTTGTTTGAATTACATACTGATGCATCGAAGGTTGGAATTGGAGGGGTGTTGAGTCAGAAAGGTCGTCCTATTGCATATTTCAGTGAGAATCTATCGGGAGCAAAGATGAGATATAGTACATATGATGTGAAATTTTATGCTATCGTGCAAGCTGTGAAACACTGGAGACATTATTTGTTTCATAAAGAATTTTTTTTATATACTGATCATGAGGCGTTGAAGCATATGCAGGGACAGGACAAGATTGCGGCAAGGCATGCTTCGTGGATTGCATACTTACAACAATTTACATTTGTGGTGAAGCATAAATCGGGAATTACGAATAGAGTGGCAGATGCATTGAGTCAAAGGAATCATTTGCTGACTACAATGAAGGTTGAAGTAACGGGATTTGATGTATTACCTGAATTATTTATTGATGATCCTTACTTTGCGAAGTATGTAGATGAAGTCAAGGAGGGGAAGACGGATGAGTTTGTAATGGTGGATGGTTTTCTTTTTAAGGGAAATCGATTATGTATACCAGAGTGCAGCTTACGTATGAAGATTGTAAAGGAGTTGCATGAGGAAGGTCATGTGGGTCGAGATCGTACTTTGCAATTGATTTCTCAATATTATTATTGGCCTTCGATGAAGCGGGAAGTTGGAAAGTTTGTGGAGAGATGTCATATTTGCCAAGTTTCCAAGGGAACAGCGACGAATGCGGGATTGTATATGCTGTTACCCGTGCCGATGAAACCATGGGTTGATATCAGTATGGATTTTGTTTTGGGATTACCGAGAACTCAGAGAGGAAAATGATTCGATATATGTTGTAGTGGACAGGTTTTCGAAGATGGCACATTTCATCGCTTGTAAGAAGACAGCTGATGTCGTTCGTGTTGCCGAGTTATTCTTTAAAGAAGTGTATCGCTTACATGGTTTACCAGAATCCATTGTTTCCGATTGGGATACTAGATTTCTAAGTCATTTTTGGCTGAGTTTGTGGAAGATGGTGGGAACAAAGCTAAATTTCAGTAGTGCTTACCATCCGCAGTCCGATGGACAGACTGAAGTTGTTAACAGATCTTTGGGAAATTTATTACGGTGTCTGGTGAAGGATAATCTGAAGAGTTGGGATGTGAAGTTATGTCAAGCAGAGTTTGCACATAATCATGCTGTGAACCGTAGCACGGGTTTCAGTCCATTTCAGATCGTATATTCAAACTTACCAAAGGGGCCGTTGGATTTAACGGTAGTACCACAACCGAAGGGGACAGTTAAGAAAGCTGCTGATTTTGTTGAAGGGCTGACAGAATGTCATAAAATCGTTCGGGAACGATTGGAGAAATCGAATGAAAAGTATAAACGATCCGCGGATTTGAAATGAAGAAGCATTGAATTTAATGAAGGAGATTTAGTATATGCTGTACTAACGAAGGATCGTTTTCCAGTGGGAGCATACAACAAACTTAAAGCTCGAAAGATTGGTCCTGTAAAGATTGTGAAACGGATCAATGAAAACGCTTATAGGTCGAAGCTGCCGGAGGATGTGTACACTTCTGACGTTTTTAATGTTAAACATCCTATTCCTTACTGTGGAGACAAACCTGTTGTGGAAGAGCAAAGCGCAAATTCGAGGACGAATTTCTCCCAACGAGGGGAGGATGATGCAGCCCAAGTCTTAGGTCGTGAACGACCTAAGGATGATACAGACCAAGTCTTAAGTCTCTCACGACCTAGTAACAATTTAGGTCGCTCACGACCTATGGAAGAACGGTCACGAGTTAACAGAAGCGGTGTTAAGGCATGTGAACGACCTAACGAGGTACCGGAGAAAGGCGGTGAAGCGAGTTATGCGGAAGAAGGGAACCAACGACCTATGATAGGTCGCGTACGATCTAACAAAGGATGCACGCGGAGTTGTTCAAAGGAAGGAGTTTTAGGTCGCGTGAAATCCTTAGGTCGTGAACTTTGTTAAGTCGCTGAAGAAGTTAGGTCATTGCCGACTTATGAGTTAGGTCGTTACTTTATTGAGTCGCTATGTTCTTTTATGTCGCTGCTGTTTTAGGTCGTTGGAATATTGTATATGATGAGTCGTTGTATGGGTTGTAACGTGTTTCGTAAGTCGCTTGTACATAAGTCGTAAGTCGCATTTGTTAAGTCGGCTGAGGCGGGTTGTGTGTTGTAAATATCTGTTAGGTCGTCAACGACCTATACTAAGTCGTAGGTCGTGTCTGTTAGGTCGTTGCTGACCTAAGTGTTGTACAGTTTTGAGTCGCGTGTATTGTAAAGCTCTATAAATAGCGGGGTGACATCATTTGTAATAGTTTAGTTGATTTGAATGAAAACTTTTGTTTGTTAGCTTTGTGTTTTCATTAAAATTGGTAGTTGAGTGTAATCTCCTATCTCCACTTTCGGTTAATCGAGTGCGCTCGATTCAACGACTGCTGAAGCCGATTCACGGTATCTAGTGCGCTAGATCAACGTACAAGAATCGTAGATCTTTAAACACGGTATCGTGCGCGATCAACGTGTTTGGGATAGCTAGAATTCGGCATCTTCGGATCAACGAATTTGGGCCATTCAGTATTCTTCATTCCATCGATTGCTACTTTCACAGAATCATCATTTTGTTATTCCGCTGCTGCATCAACTTTTGTAATCACTTCTTGATTAGAATATTACGTTATTACTACTGTTTTTTGTATTCAAATTAGCTCTTTTGTTTGATATTTATAAATCTATGAAATTTTTGAACAATTTGTTTTCATGAACTTGCAGTAATTTTTTATTATTTTATTTTCCAAAAAAATTATAACGTTTATTATTTTATGTTTGAAAAATAATAATATAGGATTATTTTCTTTCTTAATTTTCATGAAGAACTAAGAATGATTATATATATCATGGTTATAGAATTATAGTGATATATTGAGTATTGGTATATTTTGCAATGTCATATGAATTATACTATTACTTGATAGTTTACACAATCCTTAGAAAATGATATTGTAATGCTAAAGGTATTTTCACATTATCGCCTGATTATCAAAATAATAATCATTCCTTTTGAAAGTGGTTTGTTTGGGCTTAAGATTTTGTTTGCTTAGCAGCATAGAAATAAACAAATGTAAGCTAATCTAAGGTTGAATGAATGGTTGGCTGGTAAGGAACAATGTGGTAGCTACCATTTTGCGTGCTTATGTCAAAGTACAACCAACCAAACCTAATGGACATAGCATTTATTTCTACCCTGGCTGAGTTCATTCCTGTATGTTCCACTTTTGAAGTTCAACATAACATTAATCAATAGTTTTGATGTAAAATTGAGTGCCTATGTTTGGTTGTAATTAATTCACCAACTCTAATTATGGATATCATGTTATAAATGTTTGGTTAGACTCTAATATTATTCTAAAGGAAAATTAAAAGTCAGAAGAAAAAAGACTCGAAAATTGTATATCTATAGGCAGTGCTATACTGTTTAAGTATTCAAATATAACACTGTATCTAGACAAGTTATTTTCCTTTTGTAAATTGTTTTATGAAGCTTTTATATGAAATCTTGATATAGTGTAACCAAATTATAAATGCTAGGGTGTACGAAATGTTAATCCTTTGAATTTGATGTGCATAGCCTGTATTTTATCTCAGCAACCAATAGCTTATTTCAATTTATTTTTTGACATACTCCTCAAAGTGGTTACAGAGGTATACTATTTAATATGTAATCATTGAAATGTTTTTAATTCTTAATCTCAGGTTTGACATGTTCAATGTTTCCAACTTGAAGTGAGAAGTGTAATGTTTACACTTTTGGAGGTCATGTTAGAACCACTTAAAAGTATCAAGCTGTATGATAGGTAAAAGAATATTTTTGCTTACAATCACAAGTGATGTTTTCTATTATTCTTTTGCATATGCTCACCTAATTAACAACTGCATAAATGCTGCAAGTCGTAAATTAATGTGAAATGCACCATACTAAATACTATGGATCAATGGTCAAATGGGTGAGGTCCATTGTAGGAGTTTAGGTTGAGGTCTACTGTTATTGAACCTAATAGCTTAAGAGTGAGAAATTATTCCCTGAAAATCTGTTGTTTCAACTTATTATTTATCCGATTATGGTTGGAATATTTGTGATATTAACTCTCTCTCTCTATGTGCACACACACAAACACACAAATACGTACATGGATATTATGGAACAATGTTTCATTTTTTATTTTGTGTTATGTTTATTACACAAAGTTTACATTTTCAGTTGTTCCTAGCATTCATTTTAAGTTAACACCTAAAATATACTCTTGTGTTGAAGTTTGTGTATGAAATATGAACTATACTTGAAGTTCGTAGTGGAAAGGTTTTTTAACGTTTGATGGTACATATGTGGTTTTTCCAATTTATGATACATTATATGTTTTTAATGTTGAATTATTTTAGATTGTCTATACCATATCTATGAACACTTGACTTTTACTGTTTGTGAATTTGTTATGAAAATATCTTTGGGAAGGCAGTGCAATTATATAATAACAATAGTTTATGGTCAAGTTTATTGTTTTTTTAGGTTGGATGATGGTTCATCTATTGGTTAAAAAGGAAAATAGGGAAAATAATTTGCTTTCCTGAGACCAGTCGATATAACTATTTTGAAATAGCATTCTCCATATTGTTTCTTCCAATCAGGAATACAAAACTATTCCCTCCAATTATCATTTAAGCTCTCATCTCTCTTATATACCATATCTGCCTCAAAAGAAATCGTCTATCCACATCAATGAATTAAATAATTGAAACTAAACTCTAATAACCTTTCCATCTACCAAATCGAATCTCTACCCTTTTTTTATTCTAGCAATACAAACGAGATTGCATCTCTCCAAGTGCCCATAGCAGCCTCAGATAGGTACTAGCTCCCCCCTCTATTTGAGCGTTTTCCATGCTTTCATCATCGTCCATCCCTCCTGACACTATCTCCGTTCCAGTATAGTCTGATTCCTCAACGGAGGTTAGAAGACTAGTAAAATTTGACTCACTATACTTAAAATGATCAAATTTTGGTGTTTTATGAAACTAATAGTTTGTTACTTCCACTATTCATTTCTAACCTAGTTTACTAATTAATGGTGCTCCCGTTACTTCCCTTTTGTGTAAATGTTATTTATTTCGATAATTTTGATTTTTACTATGTTGTAGGAATCGATTGAAATTATTGGTACACTATTGAAATTTTGATGGTTCAATTTCAAAATTTTCTTATGTAAAATTGCCTATAATTTCTTTTCTCGATTAGACTTATTTTTGGTTTGATAGTCTTGGGGCTGGGAAACTGATGATAGATCTAATTAACAACGTACGTTAATTGAGTTACGTGCACTTCTTTTAGAAAGATACCTGTTATCCCGTCTTTTGGCAAGGCCGTGACACCAAGAAGTTGGCTAAGAACCAAAGATGGTCTGCCCCGAAGATCGATTATGCACAGGTTCACTACGGATGTCGATAAATTTTGTCCAAGTCCGGGTCAAGCAACAATTGATATGACGAGACAAGCAAAGCTATGAAGGCCAACGTTCCAAATTTCAAGTTAATCGAAGTTCATATGCTCGAGATATGATCGATGCAAATCAAAGGGATCAATGATGGCCTTCTTCGTATCCATCACAATCGTATCGGTCAAAGTAACCATACTTCGTATCCATCGTCACCAACTAGTTCGTATCCATGGGAGGTTGTCGCTTCGTATCGATCATTTCATGCACTTCGTATTGATCAATCCATCCACGTACTTCGTATCGATCGGCCATTGATCGATACGAAGAACACATTGTAGATGGATACGAATGTCACCTTTTTGGTCGATACGAAAAAGCTAGAGACCATCGATACGAAGCAAGCGTCCTTGGATCGATGCGAAGCATGGAGCGCATCAGGTTGATGCGAATAAGGCGCAAATAGTGGGGAGGCTCGGTCGTACGGCACGAAAAGTGGATCGATCCGAGGAAGTAGTGCCATGTCAACTTGCAGGCACGTGCCTGGATCGATACGAACAGATCGATGCGAACGATATCAATACGAATTCGACGGCTTAGGGAAAACACAAGTTTGCATCGATCATAACTCACAATCTACAAGTCCAAATGCTACGAAATTTCCACAGAAGCTTGCGTACATCCTCAGGACCACTCACAATCGATCTCGGCTCAATTGGACCAAATTACGATTGATACGAAATTCGTTCGTATCGATCACAGATCGAGCGCACAGCGCATGGGATCGATTGCGTGGGCCCACCCACGTGCCAGAAGAGGTCTTATGGGATCTGAGCGAGATATTTGCAGCCTACGCCTATAAATAGTAGCCCATAACCTACAGAAAAAAGGATCTTTTGGCTCTTTGACGTCCAGACTCTGCCGAAATCATTGTTGTACTCAAAAACCACGGTTGTACTCGAAATTTACTGTTGTAATCCGCTGTAACCAGTAAGCAAAAGTTAATAAAATTCAATCATTTCATAGTGGACGTAGGCAACACGCCGAACAACTCTAAATCTCTATGTTGTTTTGCTGCTTTTCCGATTATTGTTTGGAGTGTTTGTTAGATAATCCTCTTTTTACATTTATTTTCTTAATTTTATCTCTTCAAATACTTCCGAAGAGTGTTGTGCCTAATTTTGGTGCAAACACTTTGGTGCTTTCGTTGAGAAACGAAGTTTTTCTCCTGCTCATTGGATCTACTATCGATATCGGATTGCATAAATCTAAGAAGAAGATCCAGATTTCAAGTTTAAAGTTCTTCCATCCTATTCAGATTTGCATCAAGTCTAGGAAAGAGCTTCGCTATCCATCATGGTTAATACAAGGACTACCTCAACTGCCGCAGATCTAGAAGGACAGGATAGACAGAACTTCGTATAACCACCTTCTACCGACCAGAATGCTGCCGGACCATCAGATCCGCAAGGCCCTCTCACTGGGGAAGAATTCCAGATGCTAATGCAAGAAATGACTCAGAGCCGTTAACAGCTCACTCAACAGCTCCGTGCTAATGCGGAATTGACCAACCAGCTAAACCATCAACGATGAAGGAGATCCAAGAGTGATCAGGCTTCCTATTCCTCTACCGAGAGTTCAGCCTCTTCGGATTACCATCATAGATCTACGCGCCTAAGGCTAGATGGGAGTTACACTCAAGCCACTAGACATCAACATGCATTGAACCTTAGGCAACCGAGAGTTTGCCCGTCAACCAGCCATCAAATTGGACCCTCCTCCCGAGAAGGTACTATTCCATATCATGTTACAGACAACCGCACTAACACCACTGCTACTGAACCGGGAGTTGATGCCCGAAATCGGACAGATCCGAACCATCACCAGCATGAACATACTCCCAAACCATATGTTCCAGAGAACTTCAAACCAAGGAGGCGAGATGTGGACCTTCGACCGCGACCGGTCCAACCTCGCATTGTGGAACCGGCCACACCTTGGCCCAGCATGCTCAAAATGTGCAAATGCCGGACATCCCGACAATGATCCGAGAGAGTCAAGGCCTCGCTAATGATGACTGTGGAATCTCCCAGAGTCATACTCCTTTTACAGATGAGATACTCTATGCTGAACCATCTCGGCGGTTCAGGATGCCAACTTTACCTGTTTATGAAGGGAGTTCTGATCCTAATCAATAGATCCTGAAGTATGAATGGTTGATGAATGCTGAACGAGCCGATGATGCAGTTAAGTGTCGAAGCTTCCCGATCTCTCTAGGGGGCATAGCAACTATGTGGTTTACCCGTTTACCACCTCGATCTATCTCTTGTTTTGACTAGTTGGCAATAAAGTTTATTGAGCAATTTCGCATGCATGTCGCAAGACCGAAAGATGTTAATACTTTGTCTAGTGTCACTCAAGCTCCTGGAGAGACACTCAGACGTTATTTAGAGAGATTTCATGCTGCATGCGCTGAGATCAGCAATCCTAATGATAACTCCATTCTAATGGCATTGACTAAAGGGATTGATCCCGATTCTGAGTTCAGAAACTGGTTGGCCGGAAAATCTCCTACGTCATTGGACCGTTTCTATTCCAAGGCAGCCCAATTCTTGAGAAGGGAGGATGCGAAACAGTCTAGGAAAAAGTATGACACAGGGCCTAGTATGGAAGGAACTCGGAGTAATGTTGCTGTTAAACAATTCGGGGAGAACTCCGGAAAGGTACAATTGAACATTCAGAATAAACAAAATTAGAAGAAAGGCAATGGTAATCAAAACAGGAAACGGGATCAGAATCGGGTCTACGACGTAGGGCTCATATGTTTGATAACTACACTCCTTTGAATACGTCGCTGGAGAATGTGTATTTACAGACCTGCAATACTATTCAGTACAAGAAACCTGCTCCAAAACAGTAATCGGAGAAACAGATTCAGACAGGGAATTTTTGCAGATTCCACGAAAGCTGCTGCCATAACACAAATGAGTGTCGTCATTTGTAGGATATCAATGAAAAGTTGATACATGAAAGGAAGTTGGAACAGTTTGTGCGGGCTCCGCAATCTGGAGGTGCGGGCCCATCGAATCAAAACCATACACCGAATCAGGCAAGACAGGAGGAACCCACTCGTACTGGTGGGAGGTTGGTGATAAATACCACTAGTGGTCGTCCTCATCCAACAGACCGAAGCTGGAAGGAAATGGAGTCGTATGCCAGTTCTATTAGGCATGCGAGCTTCGAGTGTTGTAGTTTGGAGGATGGGGCTCTGGCCAAGCAACAAAAGATGATGACTGATGACATTATCTTCCGAGATAGAGACGCCGATAGGATTAAAGCCCCAACCATCGATCCAATTGTCATATCAGCTCAAGTAGGTCCTGCTTGGATGAAGAGGAACTTGGTAGACAGTGGAAGTTCTGTGAATATACTGTTCAAGCGAGCCTATGACCAGATGAAAATGAAGACTAAAGGTTTGAAACCTTGTCAGTACCGTATCCATGGTTTCAATGGGAGTGCAACTATACCCACTGGAGTGGTGGAATTTCCAATGGAGTTAGGAATTGGAGAATGCCGAAGAGTCCGAATACTGCAGTTTGTTGTTTTGGATATAGACTCGCCGTATAATGCTTTCTTTGGCCGACCGGCCCTAGCTGAGTTCAAGGCTGCTATTTCCCCATGGTGTTTGACTCTAAAGTTCTCGATCAATCATGGAGTTGGAGTCGTTCAAGGAGATCAGGCTACTGGACGAGCCTGTTATGTTGCTGAACTGCGCGAGGCGCAGCGAAAAGAGAAAGGAAATGGCGTAGAGGAATCTCTCTGCGTCCGTTTTGTTGACAATTGACAATTGACGCCTGGGCCTAGGCTTGGGCACCCCAACCAATTCCAAAGAGATCTTAACCCGAGAGATACCGAAAGTGAAGAAGAAAGTAAAAACAGTCAAGCTTCTCCGGTCGAGCTAGCGATTGATGCCCCGATCGATGGTAGTGATGATTCTTGAATGATAAAGATTGGATCTCAGTTAAGCCAATAGATGCAAGAGGAATTGGTTGAATTTCTCCGGGCAAACCTTGACGTGTTTGCCTGGATGCATTCTGACATGTATGGGATCTCGCCAGACATCGCGAGCCACGCATTTAACATTGACCCGCGGCACGTCCTTGTCAAACAAAAAAGGCGTGGTATGGATCCAGAGAGATCTGCCACCCTTAAGGAAGAGGTAGACAAGCTTAAATCGAATGGATTTATTCGAGATGCATTATATCCGGAATGGGTGTCAAATCCTGTACTTGTCTGAAAGCCAAATGGGAAATGGATAACGCATTGATTACTCTGATCTGAATAAAGCCTGCCCTAAAGACAATTTTCCACTTCCTCGAATTGATCAACTCATAGATTCAACGGCCGAGCATGAACTCTTATCCGTCATGGATGCGTATTCTGGCTACAATAAAATACCAATGCACTTACCCTACCAAGAGCATACCAGCTACATAACCAATATAGGACTTTATTGCTACAAGGTTATGCCTTTAGGGCTCAAGAATGCTGGAGCAACTTATCAATGATTAGTTAATCGAATGTTCGCCAATCAGATTGGGAAAACCATGGAGGTATACGTGGACGACATGCTAGTCAAGTCACGATTCTCCACTGACCACGTCAAGGACCTGGAGTCAATGTTTACTATTCCCCGAGAATACAGAATGAAGCTTAATCCGTTGAAATGTCACTTTGGAGTCGCTTCAGGAAAATTCCTTGGGTTTATCGTCAACGCTCGAGGAATCGAAGCGAATCCCGAAAAGATCTAGGCGATTAGAAACCTTGAAACTCCAAGAACTATAAAGCAAGTCCAGAGCCTCAACGGGAAAGTAGCAGCACTGAGCAGGTTCATTTCAAAATCTACTGACAAATGCATTCCCTTCTTCGATCTGATCCGAAAAGGGAAACAAAATTTTGAATGGACTACGGAGTGTGAGGGCGCATTCCGAGCACTAATTCAACACGTCTCCACACCGCCAATTTTGTCAAAGCCTATCGATCACGAGAAATTGTACATTTATTTGGCGGTATCAGAAAACGCATTCAGTGCTGCCCTAATTCGGGAGGAAGACCGAATACAAAAACCGGTCTACTATATTAGAAAACGGCTAACCGGAGCTGAGAGAAATTATCCGAAGCTAGAGAATTTGGCTTATTGCCTTGTTATTGCCTCAAGGAAGCTCCATCCGTATTTCCAGGCTCAACCAATCACCGTCTATACCGACCAGCCGTTACGACAGGTCCTTATGCATCCTGAGACGTCTGGTAGGTTACTCAAATGGAATATCGAGTTAAGTCAGTTTGACCTTACCTACTCTCCAAGGCGAGCCATTCAAGGACAAGTCCTAGCAGATTTTATAGCTAAATTTACCATCCCAGAGGACTTGCCCGAAACTAGTGAATCTCTCAAGTATATCTGGAAGCTGCATACAGATGGTGCATCAAATGATAGTTGCTCAGGTGTAGGGGTTGTACTTGAAACTCCTGAAGGCTGATCTATATGCTATGTTTTAAAGTTCAACTTTCGTGCATCCAATAACGAAGCCGAATATAAAGCCCTACTGGCTGGATTGAAACTTGCCAGAGATTTAAGAATCATTGATGTGGAAATTTATTGTGATTGACAATTGGTCGTGTGTCAAGTCAGAGGGGAATACCAAGCCAAAGATTGAAGACTAGCTGCTTACCTTATCAGGTCCAAGAGACATTGAATCAATTTGATTATTATGCCATTTATTACATACCACGAGAGCACAATCAGAAAGCCGATTCGTTAGCAAAGTGAGCCAGTACAGGTGAAGCACAACAAATGGGACTCGTTCCCATGGAGACATTGTCTTCGCCCAGCATCGATCAGATGAAAATTGATTGGATAGTTGATTTCATTTCCGAGAAGGAGTCATGGATGACTCCGTTCAGAAATTATCTTGAGCACGGAACTCTGCCAGAGCGCAGGAGTGAAAAGAGACAGATTCTTTGAAAAGCTTCGCGATTCACTATTCAGAATGGAGTCATGTATATAACAGGATACTTTGTTCCCTTACTCCGGTGTATCGCTCATGACGAAATCAAACGCGTATTGTATGATGTGCACGAAGGAGAATGTGGCGATCACACCGGAGGGCAAGCCCTTGCCAAGAAAGTGCTTCGATATGGATACTATTGGCCGACCGTAAATTGCGATGCATCGGATTACGCCAGAAAA
Organism: Allium fistulosum; assembly: GCA_030737815.1. Taxonomy (NCBI): domain Eukaryota; kingdom Viridiplantae; phylum Streptophyta; class Magnoliopsida; order Asparagales; family Amaryllidaceae; genus Allium; species Allium fistulosum. The sequence continues at coordinate 1,537,078,992 of CM060902.1, forward strand.
TGTGACAAATGTCAGAAGCATGCTCGGATTCCAAGAGCTCCACCTACCGAAATAACTCAGATGGTCAGTCCATGGTCGTTTGCAGTTACCGACTACGAAATTGCTATGATGTTGTTTGTTGTAAGTTGCAAGATCTGAAGATATGAGCCTGTCTATGCCTTATCTGAAGATATGAGTCCAAACAGAATATCAAGGTAAAAGTTGTTAATAATTAAATACAGCTTCCCACGGGTAAAAATAACCTTATCCGAACATGTTACTAGTATTGTTAAGCTTTACTACACAGTTGATTTAGTATAGCTTTACTAAACACTAGAAGTAGCTAATTTTATTTACAATATGATTAAACTTGAATGAATAGCCAGTTAAAAATAGCCTTGTTAAGAAAACTAAATACCTGTTTGTGAAGAGCAAATGTATTTGATTTCATAAAGTTGAATCAACAAACTGCTTTAAAAATGAAGATGTAGCTAATTAGGTAATTGAGCCTTTATGTCGTACATCATTTTGAGAAGTGTCAAATATTGTTTCTTAAAAGTTACTCACATGTACCGTTTTTTCGAGTAACTACATGTAGTTGGTACGAAGCAAATAACATATATACTCCTCCAAATATTAAAAGACTATGCACAGTTGTCTAAAGCTAATTGCATGTATCATTAAAAAAGGCTAGACGTGTTTGTTTTAAAGCTAGCAAGATACATTATTAAAAATATATACTGCTTAATTGCTCAAAAGCTCTTTATTTTAACTCCTCAAAAGCTCGTTATTTTGTGCCATTTAGAAAAGGTATACATACTTGTTTTGCAGATAATTATGCACACCATTTGCAGCTAAGCTTGCAAGGGTTCAAGATGATGTTGATTTGAAGTTACAATCTGCTGTTGTAGTCTGCATCGTTCGAGTTGTAGCAAAAGTAACTTTAATAAGCATAAACCTTTAAAATAAACCTTTTTGATTAACTTTAAAATGTAATGATTCTGCAATACTATACTGATCAAAATTTTCATCCACTTCCCATAACTATTAAGCACTATACAATGTCGTATCTAACACAGATTCCATGCTTGATGGTTCTTATCAATCAGATCGTTTTGGACATGTTTCAATTCAAGAAATCCAAAATGGTTTGATCATAATATATCTCCTTACATAGTAGAGTTTGCAGCATTCACTATGGCCGATCTAGTCACTTTGTCGTTTCTCCTTCAAAGTTGATTGTCTGTATGTTGCTTGGAAGGCTTGGGTTGATTTGGTGGTGGATTCTTAAGCTATTCCATATAGGCCTACTTCATACGTTTGGACAAGCGGTTGGGAGGATTGTTGCTTGGCACAGGGAATTTATCTCTTATGATTAGTATGTATCTGTATTTATATTGACGTATGTTATGGATTTAGTTATGTTTTGTAATAGAATTATGAATTCAAAAATGGTGTAAAATTGAATTGTTTTAGCTTTTATTAAATCTGAATGGTTCGAGTTGTTTCAAGTAATGTTAACGATTGTAGTTATTATTAGTGAAATATAGGTTTTAATTATAATGTTGTGAAATTTATGGTTAATGGCAGTTGTCGGAAGATGAATTGCAATTGTTGGTAGAAGTTGTAAAAAGATTTATTGCAACTGTCAATAACAGTTGTAAATGAATCTATTACAACTGCCAAAAGCAGTTGCAAAAGGTAAATGAATCTGTTACAGCTGCCAAAAGCAGTTGCAAAAGGTATTATTGCAACTGCTATAGCAGTTGCAAAAGAGACCTATAACAACTGTCAATGCAACATTTACGATAGACTTTACCACAACTGTCAAAAGCAGTTGTAAAAAGTTTTTTTACAACTGCTCCTGCAACTGTCGGTGACATTTGTAAAAATCTCCAACTCTATTACAACCCCTGATATTAAGACTGGCGGCCGCCCGTTGTAATAGACCTATTACAACTGTTTTTGACAGTTGCGAAAAGGTATTTTTGTTGTAGTGTGGGGCATTGACATTATTGGCTCTTTACCTCTAGCCAAAGGTGGTGCGAAGTACGCCATCGTAGCAGTTTATTACATCACCAAGTGGGCAGAAGCTGAACCCCTTGCTACAATCACAACAAAGAAGGTGATCAACTTTGTAGTGCGCAACATCATCTGCCGATTTGGTCTCCCACATACTATCATCACTGATAACGGGACCCAATTCAACAATGTTGAATTTAAAGATTTCTATCAACGATTCCACATTAAGAAGAAATTTTCCGTAGTTGCACACCCTCAAGCGAATGGACAGGTCAAAGCCGTTAATAAAGTTATAAAGTCTATTCTAAAGAAACGACTTGAAAAGGCCGAAGGCAAGTGGGTCGATGAACTTCCTATGGCTTTATGGGCTTACCGAACAACCCACAAATCCGTGACCGGCCACACCCCGTTTTCTCTTTCTTATGGTTCAGAAGCTGTTATTCCAGTCGAGTTAGAAGTGCCTTCTCATCGTGTGACATACTATGACCCGAAGACGAATGCTATATTACTTGCCGAATCTCTGGATTTATTGGATGAGAAGCGTAAAGAGGTTGATTTGAGGGCGGCTGCATACTAAAGTCGAGTCGCCCGATTATACAATACCAAAGTCCGACCCCGAACTTTGAACTCGGCGATCTCATCCTTAAGTGAATTTACCCGGTCCCTTCGCATATGAAGCCAACTTGGGAAGGGCCGTATGTTATTGAACGAAAGCTCGGAGATGGTACATTCAAATTATCGACCGTTGACAGTCTCACTCTTCCGAGAGCCTGGAACAACGAAAGTCTTCGTCGCTACTACACATGACAGGCTCTATTTATTTATTCAGTATATTTTTCATTTGCAATTTGTTTTTGCATTTCTAAATTTGAATTTGTAATAAGGCAACTGATATTGCCGTATTTTCTTATTTCAGCAATAAAATGCAATCTCTTCGAGCTATAACTGTGATTTATTGAATACGTCATACAACTATCACTATGCACGGAGAGCGAAATTCCACCCGACGGTGGAATTTATTCAAATATGGAGTGACTGTGATACGATCGGTTACTCACTAAATGATGCCCGAGCTCGGGGGCAAATCTTCCACTGAAGTCAAAAAAGGATTGATACACGACAATCCTTTAACCAACTCCAGATTCCCAGAGTGTGAACTGGAGTGTAAACTTACAAATACGATCTCGAAGAGGGTGGATCCGTCCACCTGACGACTTCGCTCGTATCTTGACCAAGTTTGAGTAAAATGGATCCGTCCATCTAACGACCTCGCTTGTTATCTCTGGGGGGATGTGAACCAACCATCCACGATCCTGATAGATTCGTAGTTCCCGGAGTGCGAACGAGATCCTAAAGCCTGAACAGATGCGACTGACCATCTATCGGCCAACTCCAAGTTCCCAGAGCGGGAACTGGAGTATAAACATTAACTAACTCCAGATTCCCAGAGTGTGAACCGGAGTGTCAACATAAACACCAACTCCGAATTCCCAGAGTGCGAATTGGAGTGTAAACGTTGACTCAAAATCCTCGGAGAATTGATTGGAGTTTGAACACAAACCGGATTGAGATCGACCGTCCGTAAAACAAATCTAAGTCCCCGGAGCGTGGTTAGAGCGTAAATGCAAATCAGCTGTGACTAACCACCAGTGAAAATGACTTAAGTCCATAGAGCATGGACGTATCCTTGAAATTTAAACAGGCGTGACCAGCCGCCGACATACAGATTCAAATCCACAGAGTGTGGATGCAATCGTCAATAGATGAGCGAGTGTGATTCAACCACTCGAATTTCCTTGTTTCAGCATCAATTCAACGACGTTAAGCTCGATGAGTTGAAGACGGAATGCAATTGTCGCTTGATCTTTACAATTCGTCCTTGAAACTGAGGGCAGAACTTAAGCGCCAATCGCTGACTGAGACGGTGCAACATCGAAGTCCAGCTTAACGTTCAGTCATCACTCATGGTCGTGATTTCAGGACTTAACGACTAAACTTGAGTCCAATCCAAAGGTCAAAACTCAACAAATGTATTGGACTGGAGTTCAAATGCTGAAACACTTAAGTAAATAAACAAAAATTGAGTTGAAGACAAAATGGAATTTCATTTTAACCATTTGTGGAAAAGAATTAAGTACAAGTTTATCCAAAAATCCTACTAGCCGGGGGCCGAACCCGCATCTATACATGGCTAACAAAAGCTAAAGAAATTCCTATCTACTCAAAAATGAACCGAAGAGACGTATCTATTCTTTTTTCTTCTTCGATTTCCTCTTCGGTGTGGACCCGCTGGAGCTCTCACTCGGTTTCCTTTTGAACCCTTGCTTTTCGGCGGCCGATCTCTAGTCGGGGGCATTATATCAACATCCTACTCCGAACTCAAATGTATCAGAATGCTTCCTGCAGGCGGAGTCAGAGGGACAGGATCAACAGAAGGGGGTGGGATAGGCATGCTCGTCTCAACGACCGTTCCTCCCGGAGGTATCATCCGCAAAGGAGCTAGACCAGGTCCAGCCATTCCACCGCCAAAACCGCTACCCCACGCGGCTGCCTCCATCTCAGCATTAATCTCGGCTAAGATTTCCTCATCGTGAAGTGTTTGCGCACCGTTGGAGACTCCCGTAGTTGGGGCCGAGGAACTTTTCATTGGAGCGCTTCCACCCATAACGAACAGGAAGTTCGCAAAAGGGTCACTGTGATGACCGAGGAGTTCCTCCATCATCTGCTCGTCAAAAATAAGTGTGCTCCCCTGCGCTCCATCAGTCAGTGTCGTGGTATTGTGGTGGTCGCTTCAATTATAATGGCCTCCTGCATATGATGTGGTTCTTGAGTGGCGGGAGGCACAACTGGTGTAGCATCAATCACTGGATAAAAACAAAAGAAGAACGGTTAATAATCGCTTCATGTGCACTTCCGGTTTTGGGACAAGCGTACAAAATGTTGAGAGTGCCTTACTCAGTTTAACTTGTGAGCGGCTGAACGACCTTAGAGATTTGCTCGCTAGCTTGAGATAACTGCGGCTGATCCAGGTTGTAAGTAGGAACAGATTGAGAATCAACCGCGGAAGTCGGTTCACGCAGGGTCGGCACAAGAGTTTCAGGACTTGTATCGTGGTGCTCGACACCAGAGCCTTCTCCAACTCCCAAATGCTGAGCGCCGAGCTTCTCCTTCTCATATGAAATCATTACATCATGGAGAACTTTTCGCTCGTCTTCATTCAGCATTCGGTTTTCTAGCTCAAATTCATCAACTGATTCGACCTAATGTGCAGCCTTTTCATCTCCTACTAATCGGCCCCAGGCGTTATACAAATGTGTCGGATAATTGTCAAGCCAGGCTAGGTTCCTATGCTTTAAGACGTTAGCATTATAAGTAATGAGTAGATCCTCAATATCAGCCTCTAGCTTGGCCTCCGCCATCTTAACCTTATCTCCAACCCTAGCCTCCATCTCCCAGACCTTAGCCGTTGCCGCATCCCGTTCGCCCCGAAGCACTACGGCCTATTCACATGCTTCATGAGCTGCTCTATTTGCATCATCCTTCTCCTTGGTGATTTCGGAAAATTTTGCTTTGAGCTCGTTAAGTTCTTTCAGAGCAGCATCTCGTTCAACTGTGATAGTGGTGTTTCGGTGGCCCATCTCCTCCTCCAAAGTGAAATGTGTTTATCGCATTCTCTCCATAGATTGAGTCGCCTCGTTAGCTTTTTGGGTGGTCCCCATCTTAGATTTCCAGGAAGATTCAGCTTCATCATTGAGCACTTGGATAATGCGGTCCTTTTGAGCGAGTTCAGTTTCTAGTTTCTCAATTGTCTTTGCCCGCTCGATGGCCACTGCCGATGCTTTGTCTGCGACTTTCATCCACTCCTTATACTGTGTATAAATGTCATGTATATAGTCATGCATCGTGGTTTCTGCTTCCGATAGAATTTTCTTTAAGTGAGGGGGGAAGATGAAGCCATCAAAACATATGTTTGGTAAATCTTTTCTTAACCGGGCAATTCTGATAGCCCCTTCCCCAGTGGGCTCAGTGATGGTCTGTTTAGCAACAGTGGGAGGTTCGGCCTCAGTCCTACGACGCTGAGACTAAGACCTTGGAGCATGAGAAGATGGTTTTTGGCGTGGAGGCTCCAGGGGATGTGAGATGTGAATAAAAGATTGTGTAGGGAGTCGGGAAGGTGGAGAACGCGATCGGGATCGATATCTCTGTTCTTTGTAATATCTGTCTCTATCACTCTCATAACGTTCCTGACTAGAATAACTACGATCGCGGTTTCTATCATCCTCCCTCCGACGGGACTCATAATACGGGCTCGATGATTAGCGCGCTGAACGGAGACTGCCGAGCATAGAATCACGCCTATTCATCATATCTGTAAAGTAAAAGAAGAACAGAGTTAGTGAATTCTCGAAGCAGGAAACTTAAGGCTGGAAACCGTGTAGTGCCGTGAAGTGTATATGTGTGTGCAACCCCTCGACCAACCGGTAATGTCGGCCGCACTAATGGATAGAGACTCGCTTAAATCTTGAGCAGTTTGAAGCCCCTCAAATCCGGTGTCGTGTTGAAGTGACACATAGTCCGGTGGCGAGGGAGGAGCCTCCGAAATTCTAACGCCGGAGGCTGGCAGGGACACAACTATAGATTTCCATCTCGAAGATTTATGACGTTTGTGTGCAACTGCCTTGCCTTTTCTCCTTCCCTCTGAACCCTGAAAACTGTCAGAAGGCCCGGCCACGGGTTCGTCGTTCGTAGGCGTGTGTTCTTCATCACCTAACTCAGCAATTACGACCCCGGGTGCTTTGCGCTATACCTGCTTCGTCGAGGTAAACGTGAAAAACGATTCATCTCCTAGTTAAAATGACCGGCTAAAATGCACCTCAATGTCATCGATACGAAAGCTCTACTTGAATCCATCTACACATATCGGTCCTGAGCGCAACTACTCGTATCTATTTGCCATCGATCCAGAATGCCTTCGTTCGTATCCATCAATAACCTATCGATACAAACGATACACGGGAACCCACTCGAATCCATACAACAAGCAACAAAGACAAAGTGCATGTTAATTGTTCGAACCCATTGGGAATGCGTCGATACGAAATATTTGTTGAATATGCGAGTATATGATTTTTGTTTGATGATAATAAACATATATATATATTCAGTTAAATGTATTTTATAATGTACTATTTTATTTTTCACATAATTAAATAAATATTTGCTAAATAAAATAAATAACATAGAATTTAAATTCAAACGAATATTTTATTCAAACAAATATTTATTACAATTTTGAATAGTACAAATTTGAGCTCTCACTATATATACACAATCTTTGATTACAATACAATTTTGATTACATCACAATTTATCACTTTACGTTTGCACCTCACTACATATCACTCGTTCACTCATAATTGTTCTTCAAAACTATTCCAGTCTGAATCCAGCATCTGAGCAATCTGCAAAAATACACACTAACGCAGTAAAATTGAAAAGAAAATATTTTTGCAGTGTAAAATAAAATGTATTTTGAAAATATTATTTGCCTCGGTTATTTGGGTTGTTCGTCATCATTTAAATTTGAATTCATCATACACGAACAGCTTGTGACATGCACAGTGCATCACTGTAAATGCCACAAGGCCGTGCACACCGATATACACTTGATAAAATTGCAGGGACAGGTGAGCACAAAGTCAAACCCAAATCAAAAGCCGGGTTCAACTCAAGTGCAATACAAATAAAGTCACGACACGAGCACAATCAAACCCGAGCTGCAAGCTGGATTCAACACATGTGCAATCAAAATGTACAAGTTCAAGAAAATGGTTAAGACAACTAAAACAAGCCAAGACCAGTCAACAACAGCCTCAACAATGAGTATACAGTGTATAGTGAAGTGATACAAGACCGAACCGGCATATATGCAATCAGACTAGTTGACATGCATCACATACTTGAGGACAAGAGCAAACACAATGAAACCCAAATGTACATGAACACTTGTAACAGAAAGTGGTACACATGTCGACCAGGCATACAACAATCAAGTGAAGGCATGAAGGCTACACGGCAGTATGTAGTGCACAGTGCAGACTTAGATATCAGTGAAAACGAAACAGTGGCTCAACAACTTGATATGCAAACAAATGCAATGCACGAGTACAAGATACAAATGCATATATGTACAGCATGAACCAAATAGAACAGAGACTACAATGAAATTAAACTTCCCAGGCTCAAAGACAAATGCAAACACAATACATCATAGCAGTATGGAAGCAAGACTACATAAATCAAGCCTCGACCAAAGTTCAAGTCCAGCTACTACATGAAATCAAGCAATGTCGAGGACAATGCAAGTGCAGACAAGCTACATGATCACTGACCGCATATAAAGCAACAACTCAAGTCAGTGCACATCAACCCAATACAAACTACATGAAGTCAATGCACAAACATATATATACATGTGTATATACACATGTATACATACATGTAGTGGCAGCATAGCAGACTAACCAAGTTAAACAATGCAAGCTCAAATTGAATCATGTACAAGTGTAGTCTCAGCAAAGAAATGTAGCAGTGACACACAAGTGTAGCTTCAACAATGAAGACCAAATGAAGACTCAAATATCAATGGCCGAATTCACAGAGCAAAAAGATTATCACTGTCAACAAGCATAAACAGAAATTCACATAACAGCAGTTTCAAGTCAAAGACAACTGCAGTTCAAAGCAATGCCAAAGTCACGTATGTAGACAAAGTTTTATGAAGCCGCGATGAACAAGTCATAAAAATAAATGAAATCGAACAGTTCAAGTCAGAGCCGTGATAACCAAGGAAATCGCAAGTTCAAAATCAATGCCGTGAGAATCAAGTAAACACGAATTATACGAAATTGAAGAAGTCAGAAATTATCACAATCATTCAAGAATAATCAAGCGGCCAAGCATAGAAACAGACGAATTCAAATGAGTATATTTGAACGAAAATATAGGAATTAGAATCCTATAAAACCCAATCATCATCGGCCATAAAAATGCATTTGAGTTCAAGCAACAAAGAATAATCAACAACTCGAATCAGATCGAGTTCAAGCAAGCTAACGAGTAAAGCAGAAAAGCATAAATTACATACTAGATTTTCGAATCGAACTCGATCAAAGAAGCAGCCGAAACAAAGCTGCGTAGAAACGGTCGATCAACATAGCAAGGAAAGTGAAATCGCATATTCGATCGATCAATTTGATGTCGGCATTACAAATCCTTAATTATTGAAAAAGGAACGAGCAAGTAAAGGAACGAGGCCGTCATTTTTACAGAGCAAAGAAGGAAATAGAATAAAAGAAAATAAAAGGGGCCGACCTTGTTTTATCTAGTGTTTAATTATATAAAGGCTTAGTTAATTAGGGTTTTGATTTTTTAAATTGTTTTAAATTTGTATTTTTCTTTTAAACAGTTGTAATTTCTAGTCATGTGACTAGGGACAAACTACGGTGGTGTAGTTCGAGAATTCGCAACTCAGTGGCTGAGTTGTGGCAGGGTTTTGAGCGTAGAGTTAGGTTAGTCGATAGCGGGTGTCGCGAATTTACGTGTGTAAGCGTCTAACTACTTAATTTCTAGTAGAAACCTTGGGGGCAGCATGTAGGGAGGGTTTTGCTGAAGCTGGGTAATCTGTGTGTTCTATTTTCTGCTTTATATTATTCTGCTATTATCTGTGCTGCTATTATTCTGGTATTGTCTGTGTTGAAATTATTTTATATACTTCCGCAATAAATTTTTATAATTAATACTATCACCCTATTCACCCCCCTCTAGGGTGAAATCGATCCTACAAGTGGTATCAGAGCTAGGAACAAAAGCCATTTTTGTTTTAAAAAGTTTGATTTTTCAAAAACCAATTTTTTTTACAAATTTGAATTTTTAAAATGGCTTCTTTTAATAATGTTTTTGTTGAGGGTCGGTCCAATATTATTCCTCCTGTTTTTGATGGAAAAGATTTTTTGAATTGAAAATTAAAAATGGAATGTTATTTAAAATCTGTTAATGTTAAATGTTGGGATATTATTGAAAATGGGTATGATAGAATAGATGAGGAAAATACTTCGATTAATCCTCCTGCTATGCATATATTATATTCTCATATTAATCAAGATAATTTTAACTTTGTCTCTCGTTGTGAAAATGCACAGGAAATCTGGAATACTTTTGATGCAATATATGGTGCACAAGTTAACAACCGTGAGAGGTCCCCCATAATCAACTCAGAAACGTGCTTGACAGGACAGGCAAAATGCAGCAGTTGTTAGTCCATGAGTTGATGGTTTTGATGACAACAACCTTAGAATAAGATTATAAAATATAAATACTAACATTATAGTTTAGATATATATGTATATGCAGGATTTAACCATGCATGAACCAAGAATGAAGACTGTACAGTATAGAGATTCAAGATATCAAGATTGAAGACTCATGAGTATCAAGATAGTCAAGAGTTCAAGATTTCAAGATAAGTATTGAGTCTAGAATTATGTTAAAACTTCACAATAGCACTGAAATCTTCACTCCATTTTTCTTTTGGGATGGAACCCATTTCTACCTTTTTAGTGGCTTACAAACGCACGACAAGTAGCTTACAAACCTACGACAAGTGGCTTACAAACCCACGAACATCCTGGTTTTGTACAAGTTCTCGAGTCCTGTCATGATGAGATATTCTATAGGAAGAAGCTTGCAAAACTACTTCAAAATGATTTTCAAAACTACTTCAGAATGATTTTCAAAATTGTTTTTCAAAATGTTTTAGCCTTAAAAATTATCTTTTCAAATGATTTTCAAAAAGATGTTTTAGCCTTAAATATTCTTGTTTTTAAACTTCGGTTGTTTTAAACTATCTTTTAATTATAATATATTTATACTTTGATTTAAATATAAAATTATAGTAAAATGTTATATATATTATTCTTTATATTCATCTATGTATTTTATCTATAGTCAAGTATATTTATAAAGTTTAAAATAGTTTTAATATAAAATAAAGGTTATTTTCAATGAAAAACAAAACATCAAAATTTCCTTTGGGATGTCGACATGCCCTAGTACCCCATGTCGACATAGTGTCAGTTAGATTCAAAAATTTGAATTTCAAAAGAAGTGTCTATTCGCCATAACCTTTCACGAATGGACATGACTGTTGTTCTTCTATAAATAGGGGTTAGTTTCAACGAATTTTATATCAGTTTTTCTGGTTTTTCACTTCTCTTCTTCTTCCACATTTTCTTATTCAAAATCCTATCATTACTCTGCCGAAATCAACATTGAATCTAACTAGATTATCTCTGGTTTGATTCTCTATCACTATCTCAACAAGATCTAAGTGCTATTCAGAGTTATAGGCTTCTTTGCAATCTATCTAGCGAGAAAAGGTGTGATTGTAGCCTTGGAAATCAATCAAGCGAGAAAGGGTGTGAATGTAGCCTTGGAAATCAATTGGGTGAACTTGTTGCCCCGAAAATCAAGTATCTCTACCCAAAGGATTGTGATTCTGGAGGGTGTACCTCGTAGCCTTGAAATCGAGGGTTGTAATTGTTGAATTGCTTTTGAAAGGAAATTCGTACTTAGTTGTGCGGGACTGGATGTAGGGTAACCCCGAACCAGTATAAAATCCGGTGTGTTATTTCCTTTACTGCATTTACTTTATTTCTGCATCTGTGTTTGTTTCTGTGATTATATCTGTGTCTTAATATTTCATACATTTGTGTTCAAATAACAATAACCCAAAAAGATTTAGTAATTTCTTAAACACACTATTCACCCCCCTCTAGTGTTATTCCTAGCCTTAAGATCCATAATCTGCATTCCTCACATTTGGTATCAGAGCAAGGTTTTCAAAAGTTTCATACTCTGATTTTTGAAAAATTTTCAAAATGGCTACCAACACTGGTACTGTTATTAACACTAGTATCCCTGTCACTAGTTCATTTGTAGAAGGTCAGTCTACTGCCAGACCACCACATTTTAATGGCAGTAACTATGCATATTGGGCATGTAGGATGAAAATATATTTACAATCTGTTGGATTAGATACTTGGAATATCACACAAACTGAATATTCTGAACCCACAACTAATTTTGCACAGTGGACTACTGAGCAAACGACTGTTGCACAAAATAATTCTAAAGCAATGAATATTCTATTTTGTTCACTTGAAAGAAATGAATTTAATAGAGTGTTAGTTTGTAAGTCTGCAAATCTGGAAAATTTGCAAGTGACTCACGAAGGAACAAGCAAAGTTAAACAGACCAAAATTTCCATGCTCACAAATCAGTTTCAGTTATTTAAAATAAATACTAATGAGTCTATTTCAGATATGTATAGTCGATTTCAAGATATTGTGCATTCTTTAATATCCTTGGGAAAGGAATTTTTAAAAGAAGATCAAGTCAGAAATTTTTTAAATTCTCTCACTCCAGAATGGGATCAAAAGACACTAGCAATTGAAGAGGCAAATGACATCAGTACCTTAAAGATAGAAGAATTGATTGGAAATCTAATGTCATTTGAAGTTCAAATGATCGGGAGAAGAGAAAGCAAAGCATCTAAAATAAAATCAATGGCATTCAATGCATTAACCGACGGATCAGACTCAAACAGTGATAACGATAAAGAGATAGCATTTATGACTAGGAATTTTCGGAAATTTCTGAAATACAGAAAGATGAATAATCTCAAGAGAAACAACTATAAGAATTCTGGAAATCAGAATGCAGTGCCAAACAATGTCAAATATTTCAACTGTGATGAACCAGGCCATATCAAAAGAGACTGTCCGTATCCAGAAGGCAGAATCCTCCTATAAACAATGATTCAGTAAAGAAACAGAAGCGTTCATTTACTACTACTCTAGATGACTTAGACTCGTCCTCAAGTGATGATGATCAGAAGACAGATAACTCAAATTTGTGTTTCACGACAGTTCACGATCTCAACAAATTCAAGGAAACGGACTCAGAAAAAGGTACACATTTACAATACAATTGATTGAAATTGCATGCTTAGAATTAGATGATTGATTGATTTTGAATTGGTGTGTTGATTGTATTTTTTTTTATTATAATTTTTATTATTTTTAATATAATATTTTATGGAATATACTATAAGAATACTCCAGATATATATATATATATATATATAGACATTAGAATAATAAGTGTATATATATATTAGAATTCTTAGGAAAAATAAATCTTAGAAATTCACAGGCACATGTCGACATGGTCCCTACCATGATGTCGACATGGGTACAAATTTTGAAATTCAAAATTTGAATTCAACTGGTTGAATTTCCCTCCATCTTTTCACTTCATTCAGTACTCTAAAAAGGCATCTTTTGACCAGAGAACATGTCTTTCAAAAATCTATTTATTCACTATCTTTTATTACAACTTTTCACTTTCATTTTCAAATTCAAACTCTCTCTTCAAAACTTCAAGCTCTCTACTCTCTACTTTAATGGCTTCTTCAAGCAACCCCTCCTCCATGAGACTTTCCAAAAACTTGAAAGAGCAACTTCTCAATAATTCGGAGGCAATAAAAGCATACATCAATTATGCTAATTATGGAAAAGTCCATCCCGGAAAGTTTGCTATTTTTCAAGATTTTGCTTCTTATGAAATTGATACTCTTTTTGCAAACAATCAAATTCTTAGTCTTGTTGATTCTTCTCAAAATGATTTTGTTTGTTACCCAAATCTTGTTAAAATTTTCTATGCAAATCTCAATCGAGAATTTTATGAAGGAAATGATAATGAAATTTGGAGTAGTGTCAAAGGCACTAGAATTGTTTTAAATTGTGATCTTTTGGGTACCATTCTCAATTGTAAGAATACGGGAATGGATCTTTCTAGTTTTCAAATCGATGAACATGATCGTGAGACATTTCATCATATTTTTGAAGGAGAAGAAAACTTTGAATTTAAAAATTGAAACTTTCGTCCTAAAGCAAGAAATAAACTTGAGTCCAATCCAAAGGTCAAAACTCAACAAATGTATTGGACTGGAGTTCAAATGCTGAAACACTTAAGTAAATAAACAAAAATTGAGTTGAAGACAAAATGGAATTTCATTTTAACCATTTGTGGAAAAGAATTAAGTACAAGTTTATCCAAAAATCCTACTAGCCGGGGGCCGAACCCGCATCTATACATGGCTAACAAAAGCTAAAGAAATTCCTATCTACTCAAAAATGAACCGAAGAGACGTATCTATTCTTTTTTCTTCTTCGATTTCCTCTTCGGTGTGGACCCGCTGGAGCTCTCACTCGGTTTCCTTTTGAACCCTTGCTTTTCGGCGGCCGATCTCTAGTCGGGGGCATTATATCAACATCCTACTCCGAACTCAAATGTATCAGAATGCTTCCTGCAGGCGGAGTCAGAGGGACAGGATCAACAGAAGGGGGTGGGATAGGCATGCTCGTCTCAACGACCGTTCCTCCCGGAGGTATCATCCGCAAAGGAGCTAGACCAGGTCCAGCCATTCCACCGCCAAAACCGCTACCCCACGCGGCTGCCTCCATCTCAGCATTAATCTCGGCTAAGATTTCCTCATCGTGAAGTGTTTGCGCACCGTTGGAGACTCCCGTAGTTGGGGCCGAGGAACTTTTCATTGGAGCGCTTCCACCCATAACGAACAGGAAGTTCGCAAAAGGGTCACTGTGATGACCGAGGAGTTCCTCCATCATCTGCTCGTCAAAAATAAGTGTGCTCCCCTGCGCTCCATCAGTCAGTGTCGTGGTATTGTGGTGGTCGCTTCAATTATAATGGCCTCCTGCATATGATGTGGTTCTTGAGTGGCGGGAGGCACAACTGGTGTAGCATCAATCACTGGATAAAAACAAAAGAAGAACTGTTAATAATCGCTTCATGTGCACTTCCGGTTTTGGGACAAGCGTACAAAATGTTGAGAGTGCCTTACTCAGTTTAACTTGTGAGCGGCTGAACGACCTTAGAGATTTGCTCGCTAGCTTGAGATAACTGCGGCTGATCCAGGTTGTAAGTAGGAACAGATTGAGAATCAACCGCGGAAGTCGGTTCACGCAGGGTCGGCACAAGAGTTTCAGGACTTGTATCGTGGTGCTCGACACCAGAGCCTTCTCCAACTCCCAAATGCTGAGCGCCGAGCTTCTCCTTCTCATATGAAATCATTACATCATGGAGAACTTTTCGCTCGTCTTCATTCAGCATTCGGTTTTCTAGCTCAGATTCATCAACTGATTCGCCCTAATGTGCAGCCTTTTCATCTCTTACTAATCGGCCCCAGGCGTTATACAAATGTGTCGGATAATTGTCAAGCCAGGCTAGGTTCCTATGCTTTAAGACGTTAGCATTATAAGTAATGAGTAGATCCTCAATATCAGCCTCTAGCTTGGCCTCCGCCATCTTAACCTCATCTCCAACCCTAGCCTCCATCTCCCAGACCTTAGCCGTTGCCGCATCCCGTTCGCCCCGAAGCACTACGGCCTGTTCACATGCTTCATGAGCTGCTCTATTTGCATCATCCTTCTCCTTGGTGATTTCGGAAAATTTTGCTTTGAGCTCGTTAAGTTCTTTCAGAGCAGCATCTCGTTCAGCTGTGATAGTGGTGTTTCGGTGGCCCATCTCCTCCTCCCAAGCGAAATGTGTTTATCGCATTCTCTCCATAGATTGAGTCGCCTCGTTAGCTTTTTGGGTGGTCCCCATCTTAGATTTCCAGGAAGATTCAGCTTCATCATTGAGCACTTGGATAATGCGGTCCTTTTGAGCGAGTTTAGTTTCTAGTTTCTCAATTGTCTTTGCCCGCTCGATGGCCACTGCCGATGCTTTGTCCGCGACTTTCATCCACTCCTTATACTGTGTATAAATGTCATGAATATAGTCATGCATCGTGGTTTCTGCTTCCGATAGAATTTTCTTTAAGTGAGGGGGGAAGATGAAGCCATCAAAACATATGTTTGGTAAATCTTTTCTTAACCGGGCAATTCTGATAGCCCCTTCCCCAGTGGGCTCAGTGATGGTCTGTTTAGCAACAGTGGGAGGTTCGGCCTCAGTCCTACGACGCTGAGACTAAGACCTTGGAGCATGAGAAGATGGTTTTTGGCGTGGAGGCTCCAGGGGATGTGAGATGTGAATAAAAGATTGTGTAGGGAGTCGGGAAGGTGGAGAACGCGATCGGGATCGATATCTCTGTTCTTTGTAATATCTGTCTCTATCACTCTCATAACGTTCCTGACTAGAATAACTACGATCGCGGTTTCTATCATCCTCCCTCCGACGGGACTCATAATACGGGCTCGATGATTAGCGCGCTGAACGGAGACTGCCGAGCATAGAATCACGCCTATTCATCATATCTGTAAAGTAAAAGAAGAACAGAGTTAGTGAATTCTCGAAGCAGGAAACTTAAGGCTGGAAACCGTGTAGTGCCGTGAAGTGTATATGTGTGTGCAACCCCCCGACCAACCGGTAATGTCGGCCGCACTAATGGATAGAGACTCGCTTAAATCTTGAGCAGTTTGAAGCCCCTCAAATCCGGTGTCGTGTTGAAGTGACACATAGTCCGGTGGCGAGGGAGGAGCCTCCGAAATTCTAACGCCGGAGGCTGGCAGGGACACAACTATAGATTTCCATCTCGAAGATTTATGACGTTTGTGTGCAACTGCCTTGCCTTTTCTCCTTCCCTCTGAACCCTGAAAACTGTCAGAAGGCCCGGCCACGGGTTCGTCGTTCGTAGGCGTGTGTTCTTCATCACCTAACTCAGCAATTACGACCCCGGGTGCTTTGCGCTATACCTGCTTCGTCGAGGTAAACGTGAAAAACGATTCATCTCCTAGTTAAAATGACCGGCTAAAATGCACCTCAATGTCATCGATACGAAAGCTCTACTTGAATCCATCTACACATATCGGTCCTGAGCGCAACTACTCGTATCTATTTGCCATCGATCTAGAATGCCTTCGTTCGTATCCATCAATAACCTATCGATACAAACGATACACGGGAACCCACTCAAATCCATACAACAAGCAACAAAGACAAAGTGCATGTTAATTGTTCGAACCCATTGGGAATGCGTCGATACGAAATATTTGTTGAATATGCGAGTATATAATTTTTGTTTGATGATAATAAACATATATATATTCAGTTAAATGTATTTTATAATGTACTATTTTATTTTTCACATAATTAAATAAATATTTGCTAAATAAAATAAATAACATAGAATTTAAATTCAAATGAATATTTTATTCAAACAAATATTTATTACAATTTTGAATAGTACAAATTTGAGCTCTCACTATATATACACAATCTTTGATTACAATACAATTTTGATTACATCACAATTTATCACTTTACGTTTGCACCTCACTACATATCACTCGTTCACTCATAATTGTTCTTCAAAACTATTCCAGTCTGAATCCAGCATCTGAGCAATCTGCAAAAATACACACTAACGCAGTAAAATTGAAAAGAAAATATTTTTGCAGTGTAAAATAAAATGTATTTTGAAAATATTATTTGCCTCGGTTATTTGGGTTGTTCGTCATCATTTAAATTTGAATTCATCATACACGAACAGCTTGTGACATGCACAGTGCATCACTGTAAATGCCACAAGGCCGTGCACACCGATATACACTTGATAAAATTGCAGGGACAGGTGAGCACAAAGTCAAACCCAAATCAAAAGCCGGGTTCAACTCAAGTGCAATACAAATAAAGTCACGACACGAGCACAATCAAACCCGAGCTGCAAGCTGGATTCAACACATGTGCAATCAAAATGTACAAGTTCAAGAAAATGGTTAAGACAACTAAAACAAGCCAAGACCAGTCAACAACAGCCTCAACAATGAGTATACAGTGTATAGTGAAGTGATACAAGACCGAACCGACATATATGCAACCAGACTAGTTGACATGCATCACATACTTGAGGACAAGAGCAAACACAATGAAACCCAAATGTACATGAACACTTGTAACAGAAAGTGGTACACATGTCGACCAGGCATACAACAATCAAGTGAAGGCATGAAGGCTACACGGCAGTATGTAGTGCACAGTGCAGACTTAGATATCAGTGAAAACGAAACAGTGGCTCAACAACTTGATATGCAAACAAATGCAATGCACGAGTACAAGATACAAATGCATATATGTACAGCATGAACCAAATAGAACAGAGAACTACAATGAAATTAAACTTCCCAGGCTCAAAGACAAATGCAAACACAATACATCATAGCAGTATGGAAGCAAGACTACATAAATCAAGCCTCGACCAAAGTTCAAGTCCAGCTACTACATGAAATCAAGCAATGTCGAGGACAATGCAAGTGCAGACAAGCTACATGATCACTGACCGCATATAAAGCAACAACTCAAGTCAGTGCACATCAACCCAATACAAACTACATGAAGTCAATGCACAAACATATATATACATATGTATATACACATGTATACATACTTGTAGTGGCAGCATAGCAGACTAACCAAGTTAAACAATGCAAGCTCAAATTGAATCATGTACAAGTGTAGTCTCAGCAAAGAAATGTAGCAGTGACAACACAAGTGTAGCTTCAACAATGAAGACCAAATGAAGACTCAAATATCAATGGCCGAATTCACAGAGCAAAAAGATTATCACTGTCAACAAGCACAAACAGAAATTCACATAACAGCAGTTTCAAGTCAAAGACAACTGCAGTTCAAAGCAATGCCAAAGTCACGTATGTAGACAAAGTTTTATGAAGCCGCGATGAACAAGTCATAAAAATAAATGAAATCGAACAGTTCAAGTCAGAGCCGTGATAACCAAGGAAATCGCAAGTTCAAAATCAATGCCGTGAGAATCAAGTAAACACGAATTATACGAAATTGAAGAAGTCAGAAATTATCACAATCATTCAAGAATAATCAAGCGGCCAAGCATAGAAACGGACGAATTCAAATGAGTATATTTGAACGAAAATATAGGAATTAGAATCCTATAAAACCCAATCATCATCGGCCATAAAAATGCATTTGAGTTCAAGCAACAAAGAATAATCAACAACTCGAATCAGATCGAGTTCAAGCAAGCTAACGAGTAAAGCAGAAAAGCATAAATTACATACTAGATTTTTGAATCGAACTCGATCAAAGAAGCAGCCGAAACAAAGCTGCGTAGAAACGGTCGATCAACATAGCAAGGAAAGTGAAATCGCATATTCGATCGATCAATTTGATGTCGGCATTACAAATCCTTAATTATTGAAAAAGGAACGAGCAAGTAAAGGAACGAGGCCGTCATTTTTAC
The DNA here is from genome assembly GCA_030737815.1 of Allium fistulosum. Lineage (NCBI taxonomy): Eukaryota > Viridiplantae > Streptophyta > Magnoliopsida > Asparagales > Amaryllidaceae > Allium > Allium fistulosum. The sequence goes on from CM060902.1 coordinate 1,537,098,352, forward strand.
AGAGCAAAGAAGGAAATAGAATAAAAGAAAATAAAAGGGGCCGACCTTGTTTTATCTAGTGTTTAATTATATAAAGGCTTAGTTAATTAGGGTTTTGATTTTTTAAATTGTTTTAAATTTGTATTTTTCTTTTAAACAGTTGTAATTTCTAGTCATGTGACTAGGGACAAACTACGGTGGTGTAGTTCGAGAATTCGCAACTCAGTGGCTGAGTTGTGGCAGGGTTTTGAGCGTAGAGTTAGGTTAGTCGATAGCGGGTGTCGCGAATTTACGTGTGTAAGCGTCTAACTACTTAATTTCTAGTAGAAACCTTGGGGGCAGCATGTAGGGAGGGTTTTGCTGAAGCTGGGTAATCTGTGTGTTCTATTTTCTGCTTTATATTATTCTGCTATTATCTGTGCTGCTATTATTCTGGTATTGTCTGTGTTGAAATTATTTTATATACTTCCGCAATAAATTTTTATAATTAATACTATCACCCTATTCACCCCCCTCTAGGGTGAAATCGATCCTACAAGTGGTATCAGAGCTAGGAACAAAAGCCATTTTTGTTTTAAAAAGTTTGATTTTTCAAAAACCAATTTTTTTTACAAATTTGAATTTTTAAAATGGCTTCTTTTAATAATGTTTTTGTTGAGGGTCGGTCCAATATTATTCCTCCTGTTTTTGATGGAAAAGATTTTTTGAATTGAAAATTAAAAATGGAATGTTATTTAAAATCTGTTAATGTTAAATGTTGGGATATTATTGAAAATGGGTATGATAGAATAGATGAGGAAAATACTTCGATTAATCCTCCTGCTATGCATATATTATATTCTCATATTAATCAAGATAATTTTAACTTTGTCTCTCGTTGTGAAAATGCACAGGAAATCTGGAATACTTTTGATGCAATATATGGTGCACAAGTTAACAACCGTGAGAGGTCCCCCATAATCAACTCAGAAACGTGCTTGACAGGACAGGCAAAATGCAGCAGTTGTTAGTCCATGAGTTGATGGTTTTGATGACAACAACCTTAGAATAAGATTATAAAATATAAATACTAACATTATAGTTTAGATATATATGTATATGCAGGATTTAACCATGCATGAACCAAGAATGAAGACTGTACAGTATAGAGATTCAAGATATCAAGATTGAAGACTCATGAGTATCAAGATAGTCAAGAGTTCAAGATTTCAAGATAAGTATTGAGTCTAGAATTATGTTAAAACTTCACAATAGCACTGAAATCTTCACTCCATTTTTCTTTTGGGATGGAACCCATTTCTACCTTTTTAGTGGCTTACAAACCCACGACAAGTAGCTTACAAACCTACGACAAGTGGCTTACAAACCCACGAACATCCTGGTTTTGTACAAGTTCTCGAGTCCTGTCATGATGAGATATTCTATAGGAAGAAGCTTGCAAAACTACTTCAAAATGATTTTCAAAACTACTTCAGAATGATTTTCAAAATTGTTTTTCAAAATGTTTTAGCCTTAAAAATTATCTTTTCAAATGATTTTCAAAAAGATGTTTTAGCCTTAAATATTCTTGTTTTTAAACTTCGGTTGTTTTAAACTATCTTTTAATTATAATATATTTATACTTTGATTTAAATATAAAATTATAGTAAAATGTTATATATATTATTCTTTATATTCATCTATGTATTTTATCTATAGTCAAGTATATTTATAAAGTTTAAAATAGTTTTAATATAAAATAAAGGTTATTTTCAATGAAAAACAAAACATCAAAATTTCGTTTGGGATGTCGACATGCCCTAGTACCCCATGTCGACATAGTGTCAGTTAGATTCAAAAATTTGAATTTCAAAAGAAGTGTCTATTCGCCATAACCTTTCACGAATGGACATGACTGTTGTTCTTCTATAAATAGGGGTTAGTTTCAACGAATTTTATATCAGTTTTTCTGGTTTTTCACTTCTCTTCTTCTTCCACATTTTCTTATTCAAAATCCTATCATTACTCTGCCGAAATCAACATTGAATCTAACTAGATTATCTCTGGTTTGATTCTCTATCACTATCTCAACAAGATCTAAGTGCTATTCAGAGTTATAGGCTTCTTTGCAATCTATCTAGCGAGAAAAGGTGTGATTGTAGCCTTGGAAATCAATCAAGCGAGAAAAGGTGTGAATGTAGCCTTGGAAATCAATTGGGTGAACTTGTTGCCCCGGAAATCAAGTATCTCTACCCAGAGGATTGTGATTCTGGAGGGTGTACCTCGTAGCCTTGAAATCGAGGGTTGTAATTGTTGAATTGCTTTTGAAAGGAAATTCGTACTTAGTTGTGCGGGACTGGATGTAGGGTAACCCCGAACCAGTATAAAATCCGGTGTGTTATTTCCTTTACTGCATTTACTTTATTTCTGCATCTGTGTTTGTTTCTGTGATTATATCTGTGTCTTAATATTTCATACATTTGTGTTCAAATAACAATAACCCAAAAAGATTTAGTAATTTCTTAAACACACTATTCACCCCCCTCTAGTGTTATTCCTAGCCTTAAGATCCATAATCCGCATTCCTCACATTTGGTATCAGAGCAAGGTTTTCAAAAGTTTCATACTCTGATTTTTGAAAAATTTTCAAAATGGCTACCAACACTGGTACTGTTATTAACACTAGTATCCCTGTCACTAGTTCATTTGTAGAAGGTCAGTCTACTGCCAGACCACCACATTTTAATGGCAGTAACTATGCATATTGGGCATGTAGGATGAAAATATATTTACAATCTGTTGGATTAGATACTTGGAATATCACACAAACTGAATATTCTGAACCCACAACTAATTTTGCACAGTGGACTACTGAGCAAACGACTGTTGCACAAAATAATTCTAAAGCAATGAATATTCTATTTTGTTCACTTGAAAGAAATGAATTTAATAGAGTGTTAGTTTGTAAGTCTGCAAATCTGGAAAATTTGCAAGTGACTCACGAAGGAACAAGCAAAGTTAAACAGACCAAAATTTCCATGCTCACAAATCAGTTTCAGTTATTTAAAATAAATACTAATGAGTCTATTTCAGATATGTATAGTCGATTTCAAGATATTGTGCATTCTTTAATATCCTTGGGAAAGGAATTTTTAAAAGAAGATCAAGTCAGAAATTTTTTAAATTCTCTCACTCCAGAATGGGATCAAAAGACACTAGCAATTGAAGAGGCAAATGACATCAGTACCTTAAAGATAGAAGAATTGATTGGAAATCTAATGTCATTTGAAGTTCAAATGATCGGGAGAAGAGAAAGCAAAGCATCTAAAATAAAATCAATGGCATTCAATGCATTAACCGACGGATCAGACTCAAACAGTGATAACGATGAAGAGATAGCATTTATGACTAGGAATTTTCGGAAATTTCTGAAATACAGAAAGATGAATAATCTCAAGAGAAACAACTATAAGAATTCTGGAAATCAGAATGCAGTGCCAAACAATGTCAAATATTTCAACTGTGATGAACCAGGCCATATCAAAAGAGACTGTCCGTATCCAGAAGGCAGAATCCTCCTATAAACAATGATTCAGTAAAGAAACAGAAGCGTTCATTTACTACTACTCTAGATGACTTAGACTCGTCCTCAAGTGATGATGATCAGAAGACAGATAACTCAAATTTGTGTTTCACGACAGTTCACGATCTCAACAAATTCAAGGAAACGGACTCAGAAAAAGGTACACATTTACAATACAATTGATTGAAATTGCATGCTTAGAATTAGATGATTGATTGATTTTGAATTGGTGTGTTGATTGTATTTTTTTTATTATAATTTTTATTATTTTTAATATAATATTTTATGGAATATACTATAAGAATACTCCAGATATATATATATATATATAGACATTAGAATAATAAGTGTATATATATATATTAGAATTCTTAGGAAAAATAAATCTTAGAAATTCACAGGCACATGTCGACATGGTCCCTACCATGATGTCGACATGGGTACAAATTTTGAAATTCAAAATTTGAATTCAACTGGTTGAATTTCCCTCCATCTTTTCACTTCATTCAGTACTCTGAAAAGGCATCTTTTGACCAGAGAACATGTCTTTCAAAAATCTATTTATTCACTATCTTTTATTACAACTTTTCACTTTCATTTTCAAATTCAAACTCTCTCTTCAAAACTTCAAGCTCTCTACTCTCTACTTTAATGGCTTCTTCAAGCAACCCCTCCTCCATGAGACTTTCCAAAAACTTGAAAGAGCAACTTCTCAATAATTCGGAGGCAATAAAAGCATACATCAATTATGCTAATTATGGAAAAGTCCATCCCGGAAAGTTTGCTATTTTTCAAGATTTTGCTTCTTATGAAATTGATACTCTTTTTGCAAACAATCAAATTCTTAGTCTTGTTGATTCTTCTCAAAATGATTTTGTTTGTTACCCAAATCTTGTTAAAATTTTCTATGCAAATCTCAATCGAGAATTTTATGAAGGAAATGATAATGAAATTTGGAGTAGTGTCAAAGGCACTAGAATTGTTTTAAATTGTGATCTTTTGGGTACCATTCTCAATTGTAAGAATACGGGAATGGATCTTTCTAGTTTTCAAATCGATGAACATGATCGTGAGACATTTCCTCATATTTTTGAAGGAGAAGAAAACTTTGAATTTAAAAATCGAAACTTTCGTCCTAAAGCAAGAATTGTCAATCTTCTTTTACAACATACTTTGACCCCAAGATCGGGAAATTTTAACAATCCTACTTCAAAAGTGTGCAAAGCACTCTTTGCTATTTTCGGAAATTATGATATCATTTGGGCGCAAGTTATTTTGGATGAACTACGTCCTAAAAATTTTGAAATAGGAGAAAACACTTTATATCATAGAATTTACCTTACTCGGATTTTCAACTATTTTGGAGTAAATTTCAAAGGAGAAGAATTTATTTCAAGAAAAGTTTTTAATATCTCAAACATTTCTCTCATGAAAATCCCATATGTTTTTCAACCTTATGAAACTCTTACCGAAAAGGAAGAGCGCTTGGCTCATGAAGAAATGGAATAGGAAGAAGAAGAAGAAGGGGATGAAATGGAAATAGAAGAAGAAGAAGAAGGAGAAACATCCCTAGAAAGTATTGAATATCCCTCCAATCCTACCAACAAAACCCTTCTCAAAAACCAAAAGGTTATTGTTGAGAATCAACGGGTTCTTAAAAGATCCGTTAGTAAGAAATTGGACAAAATATCATCCAATTCTCTAGCTTTCAAGATAAGTATTGAAATGGGTACCAAGAATGAAGACTGTATAGTATAAAGATTCAAGATATGAAGATTGAAGACTCATGAGTATCAAGATAATAAAGAGTTCAAGATTTCAAGATAAGTATTGAGTCTAGAATTATGTTAAAACTTCACAATAGCACTGAAATCTTCACTCCATTTTTCTTTTGGGATGGAACCCATTTCTACCTTTTTAGTGGCTTACAAACCTACGACAAGTAACTTACAAACCTACGACAAGTGGCTTACAAACCCACGAACATCCTGGTTTTGTACAAGTTCTCGAGTCCTGTCATGATGAGATATTCTACAGGAAGAAGCTTGCAAAACTACTTCAAAATGATTTTCAAAACTACTTCATAATGAGTTTCAAAAGTGTTTTTCAAAATGTTTTAGCCTTAAAAATTATCTTTTCAAATGATTTTCAAAAAGATGTTTTAGCCTTAAATATTCTTGTTTTTAAACTTCGGTTGTTTTACACTATCTTTTAATTATAATATATTTATACTTTGATTTAAATATAAAATTATAGTAAAATGTTATATATATTATTCTTCATATTCATCTATGTATTTTATCTATAGTCAAATATATTTATAAAGTTTAAAATAGTTTTAATATAAAATAAAGGTTATTTTCAAAGAAAAACAAAACATCAAAATTTCCTTTGGGATGTCGACATAGTGTTAGTTATATTCAAAAATTTGAATTTCAAAAGAAGTGTCTATTCGCCATAACCTTTCACGAATGGACATGACTGTTGTTCTTCTATAAATAGGGGTTAGTTTCAACGAATTTTATATCAGTTTTTCTGGTTTTTCACTTCTCTTCTTCTTCCACATTTTCTTATTCAAAATCCTATCATTACTCTACCGAAATCAACATTGAATCTAACTAGATTATCTCTGGCTTGATTCTCTATCACTATCTCAACAAGATCTAAGTGTTATTCAGAGTTATAGGCTTCTTTGTAATCTATCTAGCAAGAAAAGGTGTGATTGTAGCCTTGGAAGTCAATCAAGCGAGAAAAGGTGTGATTGTAGCCTTGGAAATCAATTAGGTGAACTTGTTGCCCCAGAAATCAAGTATCTCTACCCAGAGGATTGTGATTTTGGAGGGTGTACCTCGTAGCCTTGAAACCGAGGGTTGTAATTGTTGAATTGCTTTTGAAAGGAAATCCATACTTAGTTGTGCGGGATTGGATGTAGGGTAACCCCGAACCAGTATAAAATTCGGTGTGTTCTTTCCTTTACTGCATTTACTTTATTTCTGCATCTGTGTTTGTTTCTGTGATTATATCTGTGTCTGAATATTGCATACATTTGTGTTCAAATCAACAATAACCCAAAAAGATTTAGTAATTTCTTAAAAACACTATTCACTCCCCTTTAGTGTTATTCCTAGCCTTAAGATCTGTAATCCGCATTCCTCACAGCAGTGATGAAGATTCAATAGCCGATGAGATAAGTGATTTTCCAATCAATGATTTAGTTCTCTTGTGCCAAAAAGTAATTGAAAATAATAAAGCTCTTGAGTTGAAAAATAATAAGTTGGAAAGGGAACAAGCTAAACTTCATCAGAAAAATAATGATTTGGAAAATGAGCTTAAAAATATTAAGAAAAATAAAGTTCTAATTGCAAAAGGTGTTTGAATCATGAAAAAGAATTTGCCCGTCTTCATGAAAACTTTCAAAAGTTAGAAAATGAAATTTTAATTCAAGAGAAAAACAAAACTGAGTTGATTTGTAAAAACAAAATTTTGCAAAAAGAGTTGGATAGCTTTAAGAAGTCGGAAATTTCTAAATGTGCGATTTTTGAAAAGAAATTAAATGAGAGGAACGAAAATTTCAAAACCCTTGAAAAAGAAAACGTGATTTTGAGCAAATCTGAAAATTTTCAATTAAATCACGAGTTTGAAAAGGAGATTGAAGAATTCAAGGATTTTAAAAAAATTAAATATAAAAACTCCAACTCTTTGAAACTGAGATGCTTGAAATTGAGAATATAATTAGTGAGCTTCAAAATGAAAATATGCGATTAAAAATGAATAGTTTTGAAAAGAGAGATAATAGCATCAGTTGTTGTTCGTAGCTAATAAATAAAGATAAACTTTTAAAATCCAAAAATAATAAACTTGAGTTGGTTGCTTAGAAATTTTTCACTAGAGATAAATCATTTAATATACTCTTAGAAAATCAACTCTTCGAGAATAAAAGGAATGCATTTGGATTTTCAAAAGTGTCAAAATATGAACAAACAACTAATAACATTGTTAAAGGGAAAAGTGTGATACCCAAACACATGAAAACCATACCAATTTCGGTTCCCAAAGGCATGAATATAAAATCGCTTAAAATTAAACAAATCTGGGTGCCGAAAGGAACATATATAAATAATTTTGGGTCTCCACAAACTTATTCTTCAAAATCATTTGCCACTAACAACCATGGACCTATAAAAACAAATAGGTCACAAATAACTTTACTCTTGTAGGTGTGGTGGCAGGCTAAGGAACAACAAGAGTGATATTCGGATTTTGGATGTTCCAAACACACAACGAGTGACAAATCAAAGTTGTTTAGCCTAGTATAAAGGTGGCAGAATCACAATGGACAACAAACGAAATATTATCGTAAAGGTAAACAGGTAATGGATTATTTATCTTGAACGATTTATTAAATGTGATAATCTGCACCATAATTTGATTTAAATCAACCAATTATGTGATAATAAATATTGATTATGATTCTGACTTTTTCAAAATTGACGGCCAATTATACTTTTTATGCCGAAAACACTTCAACCCTTGAAATACTTCATACATATTTTTTTGAATTAATGATGATGTGTTATTGATTACTGACCACTCATGATACAAGTGGATATATGTGTTTATCTTATCTGGCACTATGGTAACTATTTGTTTATTTGCACGGCTTCAATGTAATTTCACTTAAAAGCTGTTAAAAATGATCTTAAGGAATTCTGTTGCACACTCCTCGATCTGGTCTATAGCATTAAACTAATGATAATCTCGAGTGAAAGAAAATTTCAGATGCAGATTTCACTGGTAATCTAGTTGATAGAAAAATTACTAGTGGAACGTGATTTATGTTGAGACATTCAGTAGCTGCATCGTTTTTTAAAGAAAATATCTGCATATTTGTTCACTTGAAATAATTTTCACATAGCAGACATTTTTCTTATAAAACCCCTTCTAGAAAATCATTTTTGTTAACCTTCTTTCAGATTAGTAGTTTTCGGAAAATTTGATTTTATAATTATTTTTGAATTTGATTTTAAATGACTACATTAACTAATCTGACTCCCTACTGATCAACGAAAAGATAAGTAGTGATTGAAAAAGTGATGAGTGTTGATATTAATCATATATTATAACTTAAGACAGTATAATTAGTAAATTTCTTTAGAAATTTAAGCAAGAGATATAAAAACTTTTTGTTGGTAAAAATTCCATGACCATTTCTATTTCTATCATATTTCTATCGACCATCACTCATCAAAATCCAATATAGTATGTCAAGATGTGGTTTTTTAAACGAGAAATCATGCCTTTTTCAATTGATTATATTTTTAAGAAATAAAAACATCCAAATTCATCACTCTCATTTAAAAGTCCTCACGGTTATGCATGGGTGAATTACTTGGATTTTTGATTATGTGCTTCCATGCTCATTTAAAAGTCCTCACGGTCATGCATGTATGGAACGCATATCAAAATTGATTGATTAAATAGACAAGTTGATTCTAATCCTATTAAAAAGTCCTCACGCTTATGCGTGGTTAGAAGATACTTGAATTCATTTTTTAATAAAAATTTGGAATACTATTAATCTCATTTAAAAGTCCTAACGGTTATGCATGGTTAGTAGATATTCAAATTCCTGATATAAATATACCACAAATAGACACAACTATATGGTTTTATATGATGACATCATCGCTACCATTCTAAAGTGGAATATGCGTCAAACAGAGTATTTATGATTTTTGTTTGATTTTTTAATAAAATTTAATATTTATACTCGATTGAGTATTAATGTTGTATTAATCTCCATCACATTATCTCTATTTTTCCAACACTATTACTCTTTTGCTGATAACAAAAGGGGGAGAGAAAAGTTAAGATTTTGGAAAATAAAGGTCAAATATTTTATTTTGTATTTTCTATTTGCATCTAGGCTCATTTGCATATTTTTTATTTATTTTCATGCATATATGAAGGGGGAGCTTTGTGTAGAGAGGGAGCATTCAAATAGGGGGAGCAAATTGAATGATCAAATACATTTAATATATTCAAAATCTTAAATATATGTTTGTGAATTGTTCGAACCCATTGAGAATGCGTCGATACGAAATATTTAGTTCGTATCCATCGAGCCATGACCCTAAAATTCGCATCCATTCATACGAACACAAATTTTCTACTTCTCGAATCAATTCAGGAGAGGATCGATACGAAGGAGTATACTAAAACAACTGTCAAGCGTTGTTACAACTCGAATTTCATATCGATTCAGGAGAGGACCGATACGGAATTCGAGACAAGAAAACTGACAACGACTCGTAAACATACGAACGTTAGCGAGAGTTGGTTCAGCATACATTTTATATGCAACTAATTAATATTCAATTTTAAAAATTGACAGGACTTAAATGATTACCTGGTGACAGTTACAACAGTGTACGGTACAACAACTGGCAGTCAACAATAGTTCATGACTTATATTTCTATGGGTCGGTCAAAGGTCATAGCTTTCAATGAAATGACAACAATCGTTCAAAAAGTCAGATGGAACTTTTCAGAATAAAGATGACAACTTTTCAAAGCACGCCATGTTCTCACAAGACGTACTTTGGGGGGAAGATGTTATTCCGCCTTTTGGCAAGGCCATGACACCAATAAGTTGGCTAAGAACCAAAGATGGTATGCCCCGAAGATCGATTATGCACAGGTTCACTATGGATGTCGATAAATTTTGTCCGAGTTCGGGTAAAGCTACAGTTGATATGATGAGACAAGCAAAGCTATGAAGGCCAACGTTCCAAGTCAATCGGAGTTCGTATGCTCGAGATATGATCAATGCAAATCAAAGGGATCAATGATGGCCTTCTTCGTATGCATCAAAATCGTATCGGTCCAAGTAACCATACTTCGTATCCATCATCACCAACTAGTTCTTATCCATGGGAGGTTGTCGCATTGTATCGATCGTTTCATGCACTTCGTATCGATCAATCCATTCACGTACTTCGTATCGACCAGCCATTGATCGATACAAAGAACACATTATGGATCGATATGAAAAAGCTAGAGACCATCGATACGAAGCAAGCGTCCTTGGATCGATGCGAAGCATGGAGCGCATCAGGTCGATACGAACAAGGCGCAAATAGTGGGGAGGCTCGGTCGTACGGCACGAAAAGTGAATCGATTCGAGGAAGTAGCACCACGTCAACTTGCAGGCACGTGCCCGGATCGAAATGAATAGATCGATGCGAACGATATCGATACGAATTCGACGGCTTAGGGAAAACACAAGTTTGCATCGGTCATAACTCACAATCTACAAGTCCAAATGCTACGAAATTTTCATAGAAGCTTGCGTACATTCTTAGGACCACTCACAATCGATCTCGACTCGATTGGACCAAATTACGATCGATATGAAATTCGTTCGTATCAATCACAGATCGAGCGCACACCGCATGGGATCGATTGTGTGGGCCCAACCATGTTCCAGAAGAGGTCTTCCGAGATCTGAGCGAGATATTTGTAGCCTACGCCTATAAATAGCAGCCTAGAACCTACAGAAAACGGGATATTTTGGCTCTTTGACGTCCAGACTCTGCCGAAATCGTTGTTGTACTCAAAAACCACGGTTGTACTCGAAATTTACTGTTGTAATCCGCTGTAACCAGCAAGCAAAAGTTAATAAAAGTCAATCATTTCATAGTGGACATAGGCAACACGCCGAACCACTCTAAATCTCTGTGTTCTTTTGCTACTTTTCCGATTATTATTTGGAGTGTTTGTTAGATAATCCTCTTTTTACATTTATTTTCTTCATTTTATCTCTTCAAATACTTCCGAAGAGTGTTTTACCCAATTTTGGTGCAAACAATACCAAATTTCAAAGTAGATGGTTGCAAGTAGTGTTTACAAAGTACGCCCTTTGGCATTTTTTTAGGTAATGAAGATCTTATTTCTTTTACTCTAATATGCGCACTTGACAAAGAGACAAGAAAAGTTTCCTGCAATTTCTATTGTTCACTTTGGTGGTTATGAATAGGTTATCTTATTGAATAAAAGACGAAGTTCGAAGTAAGTTGTCTTAGTGGTTTGATAATAAAGGTTAGAACATAATTATGTGCCGCTTCTAAGAACTTTATACTACATTGAATACTAACCCACATGTACATTGATGTCAAGGATTACACTTAGTGTACCAACATCCGTTTCTTCTATATATACTAAATCTATTATTTATAGTTGAACAAAGGCTGATTAGGTTATAATGTTGATGTCGGGATTTAAACTTTGTTCTAAAAATTTTACTGTGCTAAAACATGCATGTTTAATATATCAAGTATTTATAATTAGAGTTAGAGGTTGACATGCTAAATGTACCATACATTACTCTTTCCAAGTATATTTCACTTTGTTTCATTTAAATATCACTAAATTATTAATATCCTATACATAAACGTTGGCTTTTCTAAATTAATTACGTAGCACATTGATAATAAGAAAATGAATAAGGAAAATAAGGTACTAATATGAAAATCTACAAGTCTAATATTAAAATTTTGATGCAGGCCAAGCTATAATTTTCCAAGGCTTAAGTCGTGACCGACTTAACAGAGTTGAGGACCTAAATCGTGACCGACTTAACAGAGTTGAAATACTAAGTCGTGACAGACTTAACGAGCTAGTAACTCGGGACCGACCTAATGAATCTTTTAAGTCGCCCCAACGACTTAATGAAGACCTACGAATTAACAAGCTAAAGCCTACCGAGTTATGCAACGATAATGTCGTCCCATCTGGTAAAGAGTTAGGTCGTACACGACCTAACGGGTCCTTCAAGTCACACCAACGACCTAGTGAAAGTCCACGACTTAACGAAGTTGGAAGCATAAGTCGTCCACGACTTAACTCAGACATTCCCTTAGATCGCCAACACAGGCTGTGTGTAAGTCGCTACCGAGTTACGACTTAAGATAGGTCGCAGAAGAAGATAAGTCGCGCAAAAGCTTGAAGCCGTAGATCTCTTGTGCCGCCTTAATCTTTGCCGTTGATTCTTTAAGTCGCATGAAGCTGGTTATCTTTTAAGTCGTCTGTATGATAAGTCGTTACATGTTTTAGGTCGTTTCCGACCTATGTGTTGTAAGGCGTTGAGTTGTATTCCTTATGTCATTTGTTTCTTATGTCGTGAGTTGTTAGGTCGTATACGACCTAAGTGTTGTAAATATTTGTGTTGTAACTCGTGAGTCGTTGAGTCGTGAGTGTTGAGTCGCTGCCGACCTACGGTATGCCATGAGTCGTAAGTCGTTGCCGACTTAAGAGTTGTACAGATTTGTGTCGTGTGTTGTAACTTCTATAAAAAGGCCGGTGGTGCCATTTGTAATAGTTAGTTGATTTGAAATAAAACTCTTGTCCTGTTAGCTTTGTGCTTTCGCCAAATTGGTAGTTGAGTGTAATCTCCTATCTCCTCTTTCGGATAATCGAGTGCGCTCGATTCAACGACTGCAGAAGCCGATTCATGGAATCTAGTACGCTAGATCAACGTGTGAAGAATCGCAGATCTTTGAACACGGTATCGTGCGCGATCAACGAGTTCGGGATAGCTAGAATTCGGTATCTTCGGATCAACGAATTCGGACATTTCAGTATTCATCAATCCATCGATTGCTACTTTCATCGATCTACATTGTTTTTGAGTAATCCGCTGCGTCAGTTTTGGTATCAGGGCCTGTTTTAGCCAATCATAGCTAAATCGAGTTCTTGGAGCCAATCATCTTGAAGAAGTTTGAATCGAAGTGAAGATTTGAGGTTATTAATCACGGCCGAGAGCAAGAAGGGAAGTTGTTCGACTTTGTATTGAAGTTTAGAGGACGGATTTATCTTGTTTGGGAGTTTGGTTGTTCATCGTGTTCATCACAATTTGCAACACGTGTGAAGTTTCCGATCCATTTCATTTTGGATCAAAGTCCGAATTGTGTTTGAGTTTGAGGTGTGAAGAACTTTGGCCGAGATAAGCAAGTGAAGGCCGTGTACATCATTTGACCGAGAATTGAAGAGTTTTGTGAAGTTTTCAAGTATGCCGCCGAGAAGAGCTAATCGTCACCAAAATGTAGAAGCTTTGTATCGAAGAGAAGAAGCTGATGAGATGGAGCAACGAATCAATGAAAACTTTAGTGAAAAGCTTAACGAAGGAATTGGACGATTAGAGAAGATGATGTTAGAGATGAATCAGAATTGGAGAAGGGTATCACCTGAATCTAACCATGGAGGAAGTAGAGTCTCGCCACATTCCAATCGAGACAGAAGTATTGATGATGATCGAAGTCGAGATAGAAACGTGAATGATCGTAATCGGAGGAATGTAGATAGAAGGGATGTTGGAGGAAGACGCGAAGGGAGTAGAGATGTTGGTGGTCAGGATCGACAACGATATACATCTGATTTTGAAGAGGAGTATGATGGTGGTAGTGTTCGAGGACAAGGACGAGGACAAGGAAGAAATCACTCTGAGTATGATCACAAGTGGGAGTCGGGGATGAAGACTGAAATTCCTGAATTCAAAGGTGGTATGCAAGCGGAGGAGTTTCTAGATTGGGTGGCTAATGTTGAAGAGATTTTTGACTTCAAAGAAGTTCCAGAACATCGTAGAGTGAAGTTGGTTGCTACAAGGTTGAGGGGTAGAGCTTTAGCGTAGTGGCAGCAAACCAAACTTACACGTGAACGGATGGGGAAGTCAAAGGTTGAATCATGGGAAAAGATGAGGAAAATGATGAAAGCCACATTCTTACCTTATAACTATCAGTCGCTTATGTATCAGAGATTGCAAAACTTGAGACAAGGGACGAAATCTGTGAATGACTATGCTGACGAATTTTATCAACTGATAGCAAGGAATGATATTATGGAGACAGAAGAACAATTGACAGCCAGATTTGTTGGGGGGTTGCGAATGCAGATTCAGGATATGGTTAACATGTTTGATCCCAGATCTGTAGCGGAAGCACATCAGAAAGCGTTGGCTTGGGAGAAACAGGGAAGACGAGGAGGTGGTATGTTTACAAATTCCAACAATCCAGTGAAGGGTGTTAGTGGGAGTTCTAATGTTTCAAAAGCTGTTGCGAAACCAGTTGTGAATGAGGTTGGAAAGATGAAAGTCAGTAATGGTTTCAAGTGTTACAATTGCCAAGAAATGGGCCACAAAAGTAGCGAATGTCCAAAGCCGAAGAAGAGAGCTATGATAGCGGAGGTTGAGGATGAGGATGAAGAAGCTGAATGTTCCAATTCACCGCCTGATGAGGAGGAAGAAGAAGTGTCGGGAGACGAAGGTTATAATCTAATGATGAAGAGGTTCTGTTTAACACCAAAGCAAGAGGAGGATTGTAGTTGGTTAAGGAGAAATATTTTTCAGTCAACATGTACCATTCTGGGGAAGGTTTGCAAATTTGTTATGGATGCTGGAAGCTGTGATAATATAATTTCTTCAGAAGCTGTGAGGAAGTTGGCGTTGAAGACTGAGAAACATCCAAAACCGTACAAGCTAGCTTGGTTGAGGAAAGGCGGGGAGGTGAAGGTTGGACGAAGGGCTTGTGTGAAGTTTTCAATTGGAAAGAAATATAAGGATGAAATCTGGTGCGATGTGGTAGATATGGATGTCTGTCATTTGTTGCTGGGAAGACCGTGGCAGTATGATAGGGCGGTGCAACATGATGGGCATACCAATAGTTACAGTTTCATGTTTGAAGGCACAAAGATCACTCTAGTTCCAAAGAAGCGACAACAGGAGGAAAACAAGTTGGAGGAGATTGAAGAGCTTAAAACTTTGTTATCTTTGAAGGAGTTTGTGAAGGAAGTAGAGGAGGAGCCTGAAGTGTTTTTGTTGATTGGGCGAGAGAGCAGTGAAGAGGTTGAAATTCCGGAAGAAGCGAAGCCAGTTTTGAAAGAATTTGACGATGTATTTCCAGAGGAGTTACCAACGGAGTTGCCACCGTTGAGGGATATACAACATCAGATAGATCTTGTTCCAGGTGCTATGTTGCCACACAGACCACATTATCGAATGAGTCCAAAGGAACATGAAGAATTGAGGAGGCAAGTGGAAGAATTGCTTGAACAGGGGCGTGTGCAGGAGAGTTTAAGTCCTTGTGCTGTACCAGCTTTATTGGTACCCAAAAAGGATGGAACGTGGAGGATGTGCGTAGATAGTAGAGCATTGAATAAGATCACAGTCAGATACAGATTTCCGATGCCGAGGCTTGATGATTTATTGGATCAAATCAGTGGGTCCGTAATATTTTCAATGATTGACTTGAAGAGCGGTTATCATCAGATTCGCATTAGACCAGGGAACGAATGGAAGACAACGTTCAAGACGAGGGAAGGATTGTATGAATGGCTGGTAATGCCGTTTGGTCTATCAAATGCACCAAGTACATTCATGAGGGTGATGAACCAAATTTTCAGGCCATACATTGGGAAATTTGTGGTGGTTTACTTTGATGATATTCTGATCTACAATGCTAGTACAGAAGAGCATGTTCAACATTTGAAGAAAGTGTTAATTATTCTCCGCGAAGAACAATTCTATGCTGCTACAAAGAAGTGTGTTTTTATGGCGAGGAGTGTTTTATTTCTGGGGTATGTTGTGTCGGAAGAAGGAATACAGGTTGACCAAAGTAAAGTCGAAGCTATCAGAGATTGGCCGCAACCCAAGACGATAACGGAAGTTCGTAGTTTTCAGGGGTTGGCTTCATTTTATCGAAGGTTTATTCCACACTTTAGTAGTGTGATGGCGCCTGTGACTGATTGTATGAAGGGTAAAAAGTTTGCATGGACGGAGGAAGCCGGGGTTGCTTTTGATCGAATCAAAGGACTCTTGACGTCTGCACCAATTCTAATATTACCAGATTTTCAGCTAGTGTTTGAACTACATACTGATGCATCCAAGGTTGGGATTGGAGGAGTGTTGAGTCAGAGGGGACGTCCGATTGCATACTTTAGCGAAAAGTTATCAGGAGCAAAGATGAGATACAGTACATATGATGTGGAATTTTATGCTGTTGTGCAATCTATTAAACACTGGAGACACTATCTATTTCAGAAAGAGTTTGTTCTTTACACTGATCATGAGGCATTAAAGCATTTACAAGGGCAAGACAAGATTTCAGCGAGACATGCATCATGGATTGCATATCTGCAACAGTTTACATTTGTTGTGAAACACAAATCGGGAGTGACGAATCGTGTTGCGGATGCTTTGAGTAGAAGGAATCATTTGTTAACAATAATGAAGATTGAAGTAACGGGATTCGATGTGTTACCAGAATTATTTGACGAAGATCCTTACTTTGCAAAGTTTGTTGATAAAGTCAAGAATGGGGAGACAGATGAGTTTTTGATGGTAGATGGTTTTCTGTTCAAAGGAAATCGATTGTGCATACCTGATTGTAGTTTGAGAATGAAGATTGTAAAAGAGCTACATGAAGAAGGACATGTTGGGAGAGACCGTACATTACAGTTGATTTCACAGTCTTACTTTTGGCCATCGATGAGGAAAGAGGTGGAGAGGTTTGTGGAGCGATGTCATATCTGTCAGGTTTCGAAAGGAACTGCGACTAATGCTGGTTTATATATGCCGTTACCTGTACCAACTAAACCATGGGTTGATGTGAGTATGGACTTTGTGTTGGGGTTGCCGAGAACGCAACGTGGTAATGATTCCATTTATGTGGTGGTTGACCGATTTTCGAAAATGGTACATTTTATTGCTTGTAAGAAGACGGCGGATGCTATTCATGTTGCTCAGTTGTTTTTCAAAGAAATCTATCGACTTCATGGATTGCCAGAATCTATTGTGTCGGATAGGGATACTCGTTTTCTGAGTCATTTTTGGATAAGCTTGTGGAAGATGGTAGGAACAAAGTTGAACTTTAGCAGCGCTTATCATCCGCAAACGGATGGACAGACAGAGGTTGTGAACAGATCGTTGGGAAATTTGCTGAGGTGTCTTGTACAAGACAATTTGAAAAGCTGGGATATGAAGTTATGTCAAGCAAAGTTTGCTCATAATCATGCAGTGAATCGTAGTACTGGTTTTAGTCCATTTCAGATAGTATATTCAAGCTTACCGAAGGGACCGTTGGATTTAACGGTCATACCACAACCAAAGAAGACAGTCAAGCGAGCTGCTGATTTTGTTGAAGGATTGACAGAGTGTCATAGGATCATTCAAGAACGATCGGAGAACGCAAATGAGAAATACAAACGATCTGCAGACTTGAAGCGAAGAAATGTTGAATTTAATGAAGGTGATTGGGTTTATGCAGTATTAACAAAGGATCGTTTTCCAGTGGGCGCTTATAACAAATTAAAAGCTAGAAAAATTGGTCCTGTAGAAATCGTCAAACGGATTAATGAAAATGCTTATAAATTGAAGCTGCCGGAGGGTGTGTACACGTCAGACGTATTCAATGTTAAGCATCTCGTACCTTATCATGGGAATGAGCGTATTGCGGGGGAGGAAAGTGCAAATTCGAGGATGAATTTCTTTCAACCAGGGGAGGATGATGCAGGCCAAGCTATAATTTTCCAAGGCTTAAGTCGTGACCGACTTAACAAAGTTAAAGGCTTAAGTCGTGACCGACTTAACAGAGTTGAGGACCTAAATCGTGACCGACTTAACAGAGTTGAAATACTAAGTCGTGACCGACTTAACGAGCTAGTAACTCGAGACCGACCTAACGAAGCTTTTAAGTCGCCCCAACGACTTAATGAAGACCTGCGAATTAACAAGCTAAAGCCTACCGAGTTATGCAACGATAATGTCGTCCCATCTGGTAAAGAGTTAGGTCGTACACGACCTAACGGGTCCTTCAAGTCACACCAACGACCTAGTGAAAGTCTACGACTTAACGAAGTTGGAAGCATAAGTCGTCCACGACTTAACTCAGACATTCCCTTAGATCGCCAACACAGGCTGTTTGTAAGTCGCTACCGAGTTACGACTTAAGATAGGTCGCAGAAGAAGATAAGTCACGCAAAAGCTTGAACCCGTAGATCTCTTGTGCCACCTTAATCTTTGCCGTTGATTCTTTAAGTCGCATGAAGCTGGTTATCTTTTAAGTCGTCTGTATGATAAGTCTTTACATGTTTTAGGTCGTTTCCGACCTATGTGTTGTAAGGCGTTGAGTTGTATTCCTTATGTCATTTGTTTCTTATGTCGTGAGTTGTTAGGTCGTATACGACCTAAGTGTTGTAAATATTTGTGTTGTAACTCGTGAGTCGCTGAGTCGTGAGTGTTGAGTCGCTGCCGACCTATGGTATGCCGTGAGTCGTAAGTCGTTGCCGACTTAAGAGTTGTACAGATTTGTGTTGTGTGTTGTAACTTCTATAAATAGGCCGGTGGTGCCATTTGTAATAGTTAGTTGATTTGAAATAAAACTCTTGTTTTGTTAGCTTTGTGCTTTCGCCAAATTGGTAGTTGAGTGTAACCTCCTATCTCCTCTTTCGGATAATCGAGTGCGCTCGATTCAACGACTGCAGAAGCCAATTCATGGAATCTAGTGCGCTAGATCAACGTGTGAAGAATCGCAGATCTTTGAACCCGGTATCGTGCGCGATCAACGAGTTCGGGATAGCTAGAATTCGGTATCTTCAGATCAACGAATTCGGGCATTTCAGTATTCATCAATCCATCGATTGCTACTTTCATCGATCTACATTGTTTTTGAGTAATCCGCTGCGTCAAATTTTATACATGTTACAAATTTCTTTGCATACCCATTTAATCAATTTATCTAAAAACTATATAACTACAATATGTTCACCACATCCGTGTGCAAAACACGGATTCGCACTAGTAATAATAATAAGTGAATGATGAAATAATAATAACTCATTTTCTTTGGTTAGTTGATTTTCCTGTCATTGCTTAATCCCTTGCATTATTTATAGATGTCAAATCATTTGCTTTACATTATTATCACGTGATATTGTTGAGAAACATGATATAAATTCTACAATTTGGATAAAATACGAACTATATGAAAATCCATTTGAATGAAGTAACTATATGAAATTCAATTTGCAGTATGAATAAAATACGAAATAAATGTATGCGATAATGATAATCAAAAGGTGTATGGTAACCAACAAGTATTATAATGAATCAAATTTAAAAGATAAAAGTATATGGTCTTGACTTTAACATGCGGAAAAAAAGCTAAATGATAGAATAATACATATAGCATTAAATGCATCTTTACGGTTGGATCATAATAATATACGACATTGTTACTTTCTACCAATTGATAGCTAGTACCGTAAAAAATAAAATATAGGAATACGTTGTCTGCTGTGAAAGAAATAAAGCAAGCAGCTTTTGTGTTTTGTTGTTAAGAAGAAGATATTGTTTTGATAACATATAAATAAATAAAAATTCATATGTACTAGATATATAATAAAACTTGATTATGGGTGTTGAGTTGTGGCTGAAGAATAGGTAATAGCTAACTACTAGGTAGTACATAAGTAACATTATAATAGCTAGTTGTTTGACTAGGTAAAGCACATAAATTATAATATCAGAAATAATATATAAGGTTTATGGAATCTGGTAATTTTTAGGAGTGCAAAGAGCAATGTGCTGATGACGTGTTAAATAATAAATAAGAATAGAAGCCATTAGAGAAAGAGAGGAAATATTTTATTAACTGCCAGTCTAAACATACAATATAATGCAGCTTTATTTATAGGTATGTCATAGAAATGAAAATTACAGTATTGCCTGTTTTCCCGCCTTTTAGCAAGGCCTTGATACCAAAAGATTAACTGGAAACCAAGGATCGCTCATCCCGAATATCAAGTACGCACAGGTTCAGCATGGATAACGATGAATTTTGTCCGAGTCCAGATTAAGCTACAATTGACAAGACACGACGAGTGAAGTCATAAAAGCCATTCTCCCAAATTTCAAGTCAATCCGAGTTCATATGTTCAAGTTATGATCGATGCAAATTCAAGGGAATGACCCCATTTCGTATCCATCAGGTGAAGGACTCTATTCGAACCCATCGGCGACACTTAGCTTCGAATCGATCGGCAACAACAGGGTCCACCTCGCATCGGTCCAGGTCTGCCCAGTTTGCATTTATCCTTTTCGTACCGCTTCGCGTCAATCGCTCTACCTCTGGTTCGTATCGATCAAGCAGGGTCTACTTCGTATCCATCCGGATACTCCCACTTCGTATCGATCGACAAGTACCATCCTCGTATCCATCAAGGATGTCCTTCTTCGTGTCTATCCGAAGGCAGGTCTACTTCAAATCGGTCGGCTGTTGCCCATTTCGTACCCATCAAGTCAATCAAATACCATGCACACTTCGTAGCGATCAACAACAGATCGATACGAAGTAGGAACTTACCCATCGATACGAAATAAAGCGCGACCGATACGAACGAGAGCACGGATGATCGATACGAAAAGAAGCACCAAGCATTGACAACAAAGACACATCACTCGATCAATACGATGATGGAAGCAGTCAACTCGGCATCAAGAGCGGATCGATCCAGAAATCACGTGCAGCTATCGAGTCGAACGAGAGCGAGTCGAAATGATCGAGTCGAACGAGAGCGAGTCAAAGTGATCGAGTCGAACGAGAGCGAATCAAAGTGATCGAGTCGAACGAGAGCGAGTCGAAATGATGGAGTCGAACGAAACAGCCAACCGAAAGTCCTAATTCGTATCGACCATATCTCCTAGTCTACAAGTCCAAATGCTATGAAATTTTCATAGAATCTTGTGTACATGCTAAAGAATGCCCACGCCAAATTTCGACTCCATTGGATGAAATCTCGACCGATACGAAATCCGTTCGTATCGATCACGGATCGGGCCGAAACTTCACGGGCTTGGGCGCGCGGGCCTATTCACGTGCCAGAAGGAGTCTCCCGAGATCTGAGCTAAATATCAACCTCCTACACCTATAAATAGAGCCCCAGAGCCAACAGAAAAGGGATCTTCTTCTTCTTTGAATTCTCCAACGCCGAGACTCTGCCGGACCCAGATCTAAACTCCATAGCTGCTGCTACTAACTACTTTCACTATTGTAAATCATCATTATTGGCTGTAATCTGCTGTGATCAACTGAAATCATCAAGTGAACATTAATAAAATCATCAACTTCAGAGTGGACGTAGGAAAGATCGCCGAACCACTATAAATCTTGTGTCTCTGTCTACTTCTTTCTGTTTTAAGTTTATTATTCTTCATTTTTTATCCTCTACATTACTCAGATCTGTGATCTGTGATTATATACTGCTAATTTGTGTTCACACACTGGTGCTTTCATGATATTTGGGGTTTGTGACCATTTTTGGCGCAAACACTTTGGTGCTTTCACTGAGAACGCTAATTCAGGAATCCTATCGTTTGGGAGTTGAATTTGAAGGCTTAAAGAGTTCAGATCTGAAAAGCTATGACAAGGCAATTAAGTAGAAGACAAAGGCTAGAGAGAAGTCAGCATGAAGGGAGTCAAGAGGCTTCTTCAGGTGCAAATCAAACATCAATCTTCATCACCAAGAATGAGATGGAGACAATGATGAAAAGACAAGAGGAGATGAACCAGAATTTACTTCTTCAGATTGGGCAGCTTGGAGCACAAAATCAAGGAGCAACCAGAGTTCAGAACGGAGCGGGACCGTCTGGCACAGCGCCAGAGCTAAGGGGCAATAACCCACAGCATGTTGGCCCAATCCCAGGCGGAGTACCAGGTGGAACTGCACAACGCAATATTGACAGAGAAATGAATGCTCAGCCAGGAGAGCAGATTCCAGGAATCCCTCGTGAACTCGGGGGGGGGGGGGGGGGGGGCAAATCGGAAACGATGGACAAGAATTACCACTTGGAGATAGTGATAGATTGGCGGAGATGGTCAGACGCGCCATGAGAGGCGGACTAGTGAATAGAGATCTGGAGGATGTGAATAGGAGTCCCTTTGCTCCTACGATCAGACAAGCCAGGAATCCACCATAATTCAAGTTACCAACATTGGACATTTATAATGGGAGGACGGATCCTGCGGTTCATCAAACGAAGTATATAAGGCACATGGAAGTGCTAGGGGCATCGGAGGAGGTCATGGCCCGGTGCTTCCCATTGTACCTGGCAGACATAACAACATTATGTTTCAGACAACTGGAGAGCGGTTCCATTCGAACATGGACCGATTTGACTGAAAGGTTCATGAGGCAGTTCAGGGTTCACATTTCAAGACCCAAAAATGTGATGAGTTTGGCAACACTGAAGCAAAGAACCGGGGAGTCTTTGAGGAACTTTCTAACACGATTCAATGTAGCAGCAGCATCGGAGGATCGACCCGATCCATCCATGGTTTTGATGGCAGCCGTATCTGGCGTAGCAGATGGCACAGAGTTCAAGAATTCGTTAACGAGGGATCCCCCTATGGATCTAGGAGAATTTTATCATGAGGCTGAAGGATTTTGCGATTAGAGGATGCGAGTGCTGAAAGAGAGGAAGGAGAAGGAGTTGATGTTTATGCAGTCAAGGGTGAAAATCCTCCTAAAACAGATTCAGGAACTGACAGAGGGAAACGAAAGGCCCAGGATAATGATGGTGGTTCAACACGACCACAGAAGGAACCAAGATTCACCTCCTATACGGAGTTGAATGAGACTTTGGAGCAAATCTACCAGGACACCAGGGGGCAGATTCCTTATCGAAAGCCAATGAGAAGGGATCCGACCAACAATGAAAGAAGGTCAGACAAGTACTGCTTGTTCCACGAGCTGAAAGGTCATAGCACGAATGATTGCCGACACTTGAAAGATGAGGTTGAGGGACATATCCGGAATGGTTTGCTATCGTAGTTTGTAAAAAGGGGAACAACAGCGGTGGAACGGGAGCGGCCACCACCTACACCTGCTGGGGACGGCTCAGGATCGAGGCTTCAACTTGTCATCAATTGATTGGGATAACGACGAATAAGTAGCAAACACCACAACAACACGATTAAGTCTTTTTACGCATGTACAGGACTGCGAACGATCCTCAGGCATGTTCTGATATGACTATGAACCACATCAATGTAGGTGTTTTGCACTTTGACGTCCCTGTTTTGCTTTTGTTTTCTGTTTCTCGTATTTAAACTCGATTTTGTTTGGGATTTCTGTTGGAAGACTTATTCTGAATAAAAATCCACTACCTATGATTCCACAATGGCTAAGCTACTTACACATGTACGGGACCGCGAATGATCCTCAGGCATGCTCTGAGATGGCGATAAACCGTCATAATGAACAGTTCAGAAACTCACTCGAACATGAATTCTGGCACCAATAATACCAAGTCCCTCCCCGGGCACACACAATTCGCCTCGAATGGCACCCGACTGCGAACGGTCACAATTTTCCTCGAACGGCACCCGACCGCGATCGGTCACAATTCGCCTCGAACGGCACCCGATCACGAACGGTCACAAATCGCCTCGAACAGCACCCCGACCGCGAACGGTCAACATTCACCGCGAACGGCATCCGACCCCGAATGGTCACGTACTACCTCGAATGACATACGATCCCAAACGATCGTCATTCGCGTTCAGATAAAACTACCAATTTATTTGCAGGTCAACGACAGGATATGAACATCCAGCTTATGGCATTACAAAACACACCTTCCCACCGCAAGGCATGTTTTAGGGGCAAGTGTTATCCCGCCTTTTAGAAAGGCCTTGATACCAAAAGACTAACTGGAAACCGAGGATCGTTCATCCCGAATATCAAGTACGCATAGGTTCACCATGGATAACGATGAATTTTGTTCGAGTCCGGATTAAGCTACAATTGACAAGACACGACGAGCGAAGTCAGGAAAGCCATTGTCCGAAATTTCAAGTCAATTCGAGTTCGTATGTTCAAGTAATGATCGATGCAAATTCAAGGGAATGACCCCATTTCGTATCCATCAGGTGAAGGACTCTGTTCGAACCCATCGGCGACACTTAGCTTCGAATTGATCAGCATCAAAAGGGTCCACCTCGCATCGGTCCAGGTCTGCCCAGTTCGCATTTATCATTTTCGTACCGCTTCGCGTCAATCGCTCTACCTCTGGTTCGTATCGATCAAGCAGGGTCTACATCGTATCCATCCGAAAACTCCCACTTCATATCGATCGACAAGTACCATCCTCGTATTCATCAAGGATGGCCTTCTTCGTGTCTATCCGAAGGCAGGTCCACTTCGAATCGGTCGGTTGTTGCCCATTTCGTACCCATCAAGTCAATCAAATACCATGCACACTTCATATCGATCGACCACAGATCAATACGAAGTAGGAACTTACCCATCGATACGAAATAAAGGGCGACCGATACGAACGAGAGCACGGATGATCAATACGAAAAGAAGCACCAAGCATTGACAACAAAGACAAAGCACTCGATCGATACGATGATGGAAGCAGTCTACTCGGCATCAAGAGCGGATCGATCCAGAAATCACGCGCAGCTATCGAGTCGAACGAGGGCGAATCGAAATGATCGAGTCGAATGAGAGCGAGTCAAAGTGATCTAGTCGAACGAGAGCGAGTCAAAGTGATCGAGTCGAACGAGAGCAAGTCGAAATGATGGAGTCGAACGAAACAGCCAACCGAAAGTCCTAATTCGTATCGACCATATCTCCTAGTCTACAAGTCCAAATGCTATGAAATTTTCATAGAATCTTGTGTACATGCTAAAGAATGCCCACGCCATATTTTGACTCCATTGGATGAAATCTCGACCAATACGAAATCCGTTCGTATCGATCACGGATCGGGCCGAAACTTCACGGGCTTGGGCGTGCGGGCCTACTCACGTGCTAGAAGGAGTGTCTCGAGATCTGAGCGAAATATCAGTCTCCTACACCTATAAATAGAGCCCCAGAGCCAACAGAAAAGGGATCCTCTTCTTCTTTGAATTCTCCAACGCCTAGACTCTGCCGGACCCGGATCTAAACTCCATAGCTGCTGTTACTAACTACTTTCACTATTGTAAATCATCATTATTGACTGTAATCTGCTATTATCAACTGAAATCATCAAGTGAACATCAATAAAATCATCAACTTCAGAGTGGATGTAGGCAAGATCGCCGAACCACTATAAATCTTGTGTCTCTGTCTACTTCTTTCCGTTTTAAGTTTATTATTCTTCATTTTTTATCCTCTACATGACTCAGATCTGTGATGTGTGATTATATACTGCTGATTTGTGTTCACACACTGGTGCTTTCATGATATTTGGAGTTTGTGACCATTTTTGGCGCAAACACTTTGGTGCTTTCACTGAGAACGCTAATTCAGGAATCCTATCGTTTGGGAGTTGAATTTGAAGGCTTAAAGAGTTCAGATCTAAAAAGCTATGACAAGGCAATCAAGTAGAAGACAAAGGCCAGAGAGAAGTCAGCATGAAGGGAGTCAAGAGGCTTCTTCAGGTGCAAATCAGACATCAATCTTCATCACCAGAAATGAGATGGAGACAATGATGAAAAGACAAGAGGAGATGATCCAGAATTTAATTCTTCAGATTGGGCAGCTTGGAGCACAAAATCAAGGAGCAACCAGAGTTCAGAACAGAGCGGGACCGTCTGGCATAGCGCCATAGCTAGGGGGAATAACCCAGAGCATGTTGGCCCAATCCCAGGCGGAGTACCAGGTGGAACTGCACAACGCGACATTGACAGAGAAATGAATGCTCGGCCAGGAGAGCAGATTCTAGGAATCCCTCGTGAACTCGGGGGGCAAATCGGAAACGACGGACAAGAATTACCACTTGGAGATAGTGACAGATTGGCGGAGATGGTCAGACGCGCCATGAGAGGCGGACTAGTGAATAGAGATCTGGAGGATGTGAATAGGAGTCCCTTTGCTCCTATGATCAGACAAGCCAGGAATCCACCAGAATTCAAGTTACCAGCATTAGACATTTATAATAGGAGGACGGATCCTGCGGTTCATCTAACGAAGTATATGAGGCACATGGAAGTGCTGGGGGCATCGTAGGAGGTCATGGCCCGGTGCTTCCCACTGTACCTGGCAAAGATAGCAGCATTATGGTTCAGACAACTAGAGAGCGGTTCCATTCGAACATGGACCGATTTGACTGAAAGGTTCATGAGGCAGTTCAGGGTTCACATTTCAAGACCCAAAAATGTGATGAGTTTGGCAACACTGAAGCAAAGAACCAGGGAGTCTTTGAGGAACTTTCTGACGCAATTCAATGCAGCAGCAGCATCGGTGGATCGACCGATCCATCCATGGTTTTGATGGCAGCCGTATCTGGCGTAGAAGATGGCACAGAGTTCAAGAATTCGTTAACGAGGGATCCCCCTATGGATCTACGAGAATTTTATCATGAGGCTGAAGGATTTTTGCGATTAGAGGATGCGAGTGCTGAAAGAGAGGAAGGAGAAGGAGTTGATGTTTATGCAGTCAAGGGTGAAAATCCTCCTAAAACAGATTCAGGAACTGACAGAGGCACTACAACAAAATGTTATATTAATAGCAAGTGGGGATTGCACGGGAGGTTTACTTGCTATAGTTAACTAGTTAGTGGTTCTATAGGGTAGAGGTTAACGCCATCATTATTAACTTAACGCCGTTGTTAATACCGATAAAGAAATTTTTACGGTCCAATTTTATTTCCCTCCATCTTTTTTCAGTGCCGCTCAAATCCACTTCTCCTTTTTCACATTTACTTCACTCTTATTCTCCTCTTCACTAGAATCCTTCTTTAATCTCAAAGCTCCGCAACGATTCCAAGTGATTCCCTCAAGGCTCGATTTCTCAAGGCTACGCAACCCTCAAGGCTCCGCAACCCTCAAAGCTCCGCAACCCTCAAGGTTCGATTCCTCAAGTGATTCACTGGAATCCTTCTAGGCAGCTGAAGCGAGTCTTCTAGGCTCGATTCCTCAAGTGATTCCTCAAGCGGTTCTTCAAGGCAGCTTCGCGAACTTGGGTGTCGGTAAGTGATATTGGTGATAACGTCAGTGTATACCACTATATCCTTTCTATGATTTAATTATTTCGGAGGGTTTAGTTGTAAATTCTTGCCTTGGTATAGAAAAGATTGAATGTGTTTTCTTTGGATTTGTTGTCAATGGTAGATAATTTGTTGTCTCACTTGCTATATCTCATTGGCTGAATTAATTTGTTGTAGTCTTAACTTCTCTGATATTTTTCCCTAAATGAGATTTGACAAAGAACAGTTGAAAAATAGGTGGGTTGCAGTTTCATCTTCTGTATTACGAAGTATACATCTTTTATCTTCTAAGTCATTCCATCTGCAAAGTCCTTTTCTAATAAATTAGTCTATCTGGTAAAGCAAAATATATAGTTTTTGACATTTTTGGTGAACAACATTTGTTCTAGATCTGATTGTACCATGGTTGAACCACTTTTTTGTTTCTAATGAAGTCCAAGCTAACTACAGGGACAATTCCAACTATTTGAGCGATAAGTCAAGTACTCCTAGATGTTATCATTGTGAATTTAAATGTCTTTTATCTAGTTATGAATATTAGTTGGTAGATCGGATTTCTAAAATGCCACTTACCATTATTGATAATTTTACCAACTGTATGGTCGTGTGATTTAAACAAATCCACGCAAGACCATCCTAGGACATTATTAATGGACTGTTGATTCAGTCAGGGATATAACCAGTGGCTTGTATATCATTGTGACATGTCTGAAGGAAACAAGCATTAGCTGCCCTGTTGGCTTCAAATAAAATGTACCATATATTATCTAGAGTTAGTATCCACCGTTCGGAATTATCAATAATCATACAGTCAAGTTTTCAGTTCCTTTTCGGTTTTCCTTTTAATATATCATATCTTGCTTTACTTGTTCTGCAGATTTGGATTTCATCGGCCTCCGTTCAATAGTGTAAACCATTTAAATCTTCATTTATTTGCTCCACCTTTCATAGCCAAGTACTGTTTTTGATTACAATGTCACAATATTTCTCCTTTCTGAAATTATTTATTTATCTTAAACTTTGCTAGATGGAAAAAACTAAATATTTATCATTGGGACCTCTTGGGGGTTTTATACATGCAGAGGAATTATAAATCCTACTAGTTTATTCTAAGATTTGTCATTGCATTGCATGTAGACAAGTGTAACAATTATAAATAAATTATCTTTTCCTAAGCATATGACTAAGAACTCATTGTTGAATTATCTCCTTAGCATTGGTGGCTACTAGTATTATGTTAGCGATGTTTTAGCTTTTGAAGTAGACGGTCATTTTTACATAGAGGTTCAAAGGTACCATACAATTGACGTCTTCTTTTCCAGTTATCACTGATATAATGTTTGGAACCTTATATTAAATGATTTTTCTATTTTCTGCATATAATCCTTCCATTTATGCTTATGAATATTGTCCAGGATATCTAAAATTATTCTATAATATTCTTGTGAGGTGTGCAAATATTCATATCCATTGGTATCAAAGTTGCATGGCTTGAATCGAAAGTAGTTATCGATACAGTTAACACCGCATCATTAAATAATCATACGAGTAAAGTCGGAGTTGTCGAGAAGGTAGGTATCAAACTTATTTATATGCGATTCAATTATTCAATGCGATAACATTTGAAGAAAAAGAAAAAATATGACAGTTCAATCAGAAAATGAAATGAACCGAGCATCAACTTTAACAAGAACAAAACCGGCAACGTCATTTCATATATAATGTTATATCTCCATATTATTTGTTATACTGGAAACAAACAAAAAACCATGATGCAAGGTTAAACCGAGCTAGGTGTAATAATGGAAGAAATCAAACTAGCAGACAAAACGCCATTCAATTGTGGATAGAGTCCTCTCCTCTTATAGATGAGTTAGAGTACAACCAAAGAACGGTTTCAAGAAATAAGGAACAAGTGGCTATGGCTATCATAGTCATTGTTAACCCAAAAAATAAAAGCTAAATTTCAAAAGATAGATAAACGATAAATAATGAATCTGTAGTTCATATTTATAGTTGAAAAGTACACGCTCATTCAAAATATAACGCATGCCTTGATTCTCGATAATGAAAATATTTCTATTCAAATATACTCCAAGTAGAGTTATACATGCACTACATATATATTGTTTGGTATAAATATTACTATATATATGTAAAGTACAGTGTGCTACACATGTGAAATCTATTGTCTACTTTGACTGGGTGGGTTTATATTATCAGGGGTGGTACCAAATACCATTACAGTAACCTTGCAAGCTTAGACAGAGAGCAAAGTCAGTGGCTCATTAAAGCTAGATCTGGTTTGCCTACTTCCAACAAGTATATTGATTGATAAACTCATTGTTTTTCCCCTTTTTAAGCATGTATAACCGACTTCTGTTTTTTTCCATAAAGGTAATGAGATATCTTACATATATTTACTTAAGATTGGTACACTATTAGTAGAAGTTACTTAAACTGAATTTCTGGGTGATGTGATAACATGGCATACACATATTTGATACTGCTTTTCACCGAGTTTGGTGATGTGGTTTTCTTTTTAACATGACCACTATATAAGCCTAGTTTTATTAGTTTAGGTCTAATGGTGTCATTCTATCAGTTTTATTAGTTTGAGTTGTATTCAGTTGATCCTTTTCTTGATTCCATTGTTTCTGGTTGAAATGGTATTTGTATCATACAAAGAAGGATTAAAGAATAATAAACCACGTTACACAAAATAATTTAATAACTCAACATCATACTTGTTACATAATTTTTCGACATAAAATTTATTCTGCTAATTTGGAAGGAAAATTTTTGTGTGATTTCTACACATCCCAAATTATTATGGATTCCCACCGTATATTGAACTAAATTTATTGGTATATGACCGTTCTTGAGTTTAGTGGATTTGATGCATTGCTACTGCTAAAGTAGGAGACCATAGTTTTGATGTTATCCTATTAATATATGATTGCCTATTTTGAACCATTAATTTCAAGGCATGCTTCATGGTAAACTAATTGCTAAATTCATCTATACTGTCCTTATGATTAAAAAATGATAATGAGATTCTGCTCTTACTTTTTACACTTTACCATAATAGTGTAAACAAATAAATTTTGATACAACCAAAGAAATGGAACGTAGTAGGAAGCTTTAAGGATATTAGTTAGCTTCTTGTTACATTTGCTGTACATTAGGTTTAAATTTGTAATCTATCTCTATCAGCAATATGTTATTCCATGTAATTGAGGGCAGGGATCTTATACCAGTAGCCCTGTTTTCTCCCATTTAATTTTGACTTGTTTAACAACTGCACGTGTTACATGGCTGAAGATGTAGGCAGTACACTTATACCAGTAGCCCTGCGATGGAAGATGTACACTTATACCAGTAGCTCTGCGATGGAAGATGTACACTTATACCAGATTTGCCATGAACTGCATGTGTTACTGCACTTGTTTAACAATTGCACGTGTTACATGGCAGTTTTCAAAAATAAGAATGCGTTGATATGCAGTTTTTTATTCGTAGATTGTTAAATGGCTAAAGAGGATATCCAACCCCTTGTTTGCGATAATGGAACTGGAATGGTCAAGGTACATTATTACGTAGGCACGGTCCTTTTGATTTTCTAGTAACTGAAGCTTATTTAGAATTTTAGAAGATTAAATATGTAAAATTTTCTAGTAGTAACTGAATTTTCTAGCAACTGAAGCATAGCATCGTTCTTCATGTTATTATGATAGTAAAGGATACATCTTATGTTTTAATTGGACCGGGTGACAATATTCTAGGGACTAAGAGGCCTCCACCGAATACGGCCTATTAAAGTTAACTGTTACTAGTTGTTTCTCTTTCTTTTTCTGATATGATGGTGACACAGGTAGCACGTCATGGATGGATAAAATTAAGGAAACTGTGAACAACGTCTTATCATCTTTCAATTTTTTTAGAACTCCGGTTGATCTCTCAGGTAATGGATTTATAGTTGACAAATTATTTCAAAGTTGAATACAAGAAAAAGAAAATTTGTACTTCCCCAGAAGCTGATCGTATCAAGGAATACCGCGATGCTATTTGTACTTCCCCAGAAGTTGATATAATCAGAATAAGACTAATCACTAAGTTTAATACTTCCGTCTTTTCTAATATATTCCATTATTAGTTGGATACTTTTTTCCATCTACAAAATGCATTTGATTAGCTTGTTCATTTGTTTGTTTCTTTTACAGTATTCTGAAGTTCATTTGTTATTTTGATCAGGCAAGGATATGGAATTTTATTCGTTCTACAATCAGTATTTTGAGAGCCAGCAGAACAAGTATGAGAGAAACTGTAGCTTCTTTGCATTGACTATTACAAATATGTTCACTTTGCATGGACTATTACAAATGTAATTAAACAGACCGTGGAAGTTCCGAGTGAGCCAACACTTATACCTGGTGATGCACCTGATAACAAAAACGAGTTTTCTGAGTTGGAATCTGACAAAAGCGTAGCTAAATCTACAGATGAGGTAAATTTATTTATCTATTTATTGAAGTACTAATGTTGTAGTTAAGTTTATGTCAATGCAAGTAAATAATTATTTTGCTGTAAACAATATTTAGTCTTATGAGATGAAACAACACTAATTATTATCATTAGATTATGTATATGAATCTATAATTGTATGCGTATCTTTATATACATGTAATCAAAAATGTGTTCAAAATTAAACATCAGCCTAACTTTGTTATATCCTAAGCATCTTATATTGCAATTTAAAGGTAGCATCTGGTGCATCATTCAATTTTATATAGATACTATTGTTATATCTATTTTCAATAGCCTACCATAAATCACCCATCCATATATGCAATGCAGTAAAAGCAAACATGTAATAATATCAAATCTGGATTGTAGGGAGCTAAGTGACAGATTACAAGTTGCTTTGTGGGGATGCATTCAGGTATATACCATTTTTATGTCATATATGTCTTATTTATTTTTCTAAATTTAGTTAAAATATATATGAAAATGATGCATTTTATATTACCAGTTTTAACAATTTCTCAATCGCTCCTGAAACAAGTTGCTTTGTTGTCTGTTACAATAACTGTTACACAAAACTATATGAAGTAAATTATATTTGTTCTCCTTGCTTCAAGTCTTGATTTGATTTGAATTTAAGTTAATTTGGAATCATGGTATTATTTAGAGTTGAGAGTTAAGCTCTGTCATTGACATAGTTAGAGTTGAGCTCTGTCATTGACATAGTTTTAATTTGGAATCGGTATGAAGTGCACGTGCATGTGAGCATGCTAGTGACCCCCCAACAGACCATGTTCTGAAGCATTGCTCATAGGAGTAATCTCTCCCGCACTAGCAGGAATGGTGTCATGATCAAAACGAAAGGGAACCCTCTATGCTCACGTTTTCTACGTCAAAGGAACCAAACTCTGTAGGATTTTTCTCCCATCATTAAAAATATATCCACAAAAGAAAGAGATAGAGTCTACTTTGCTATTGTAACTAGTAGAGGCTGTTTAGAAATTCGCCCCTTACGAAGCTTAATAATGAGCTTCCTCTTGGCAGTAAGTGGTTACTCATCTAAAGATTCCTCATCCACTGGTTCGTGACTTGAATATGCGTCGTCATTGCCAGCCTCATTACCACCGCCTACTATTTCACCTTCGTCAACATTGCTAGGAGCCTCCTTGATTTTCTAGCTAGGGACTAGGAGCACGTCAGGGCTGACATGACCTACTTCTGGCTAAATGCGGCTACCTACTACAACTTCATCGTCCTCCTTGGCCTGGCCAGCGCTACGACACACTTCTAGCAAGTTTAAGACCAAGAGATGCTCATCAGTAATAAGGCATGATCTACCTATCTTCCTCAAGAACATTTCTGAGTGTTGTAATGGTAGTTTGACAAACATCGCCATTGGGTCACGAAGGAACATCTTCATAATTTAGAAAACTATGTTAATCAGAATGCAACTTGATTGAAGCTTTCACACTATAGTTTAGAAAAGCATTTACATCCAGCTATCCACCATCATGTGAACCCAGGTAGAAATGCACATAAAACTATTTGCTTTTAAAATAGCTATGCTTATTCCAAGTACTAGTCACAACTTGACAACCAATTTCTGCTTTAAGATAAGTGAACGATAAACTTTCTTTTCATTATTTGAAGTTGTAGATAAATCTAATATCTTCTTTGGTCGACTCAAGATTTAAGAATTCAAGGAAAACCATGTATATGCCCTGGAGAAAAGCATAGCAGTTTGGATGTAGTTGAGCCGAAGCAAGTCACATAAAATGGAGCATTCGACAGATGAACGGATTAAATAGTAGTACACCCCCAGTTAGGAACATATATCTCTTAAAGGTAGTATACCCTTCTGAGGAAGCTGGGCCCTTTGGTCATGAGACAGACCAATACGTCATAATGTGGAATTCCAAGCTTAATGCAAATTCGATGAAGAGATGCCTTGTTAACCTTTGAAGCGGTCGAATCCGTTGGATCTTCCAAGAATACAACATTCTCAAGTGTATCGGGTGTTGGCTCTATAATATCATCTACTCCTAGATTTGAAGACTTAGCCGGGGCATGGTGTAAGCTTTTGAGTTGTTCCGATTGTTCACCCAAAGTGTATAAAGCAGAAAGTGTCGCTGAACTAGACTCAACATCTAATTAGGCATGTGCGGAATCTTGATCACTAGTTATTACACCTAAACACTTGGAGCATATAGAACCTGTAGCTATTAAAATCAACAGATAGTCATAATGATATGGATTAACATGCCCTCCATGCTAAGTGTAACCTAGTGTAGTGTCATGTAGTGTAATATTATATAGTTCAGAATTATACAACAGTGATGATGAGGTTCGAGAGCTCGGTTGGAGTGGTCATCATCGCTGACCATCCCAACCGATTTTCACATTGACAATTGTATAATAGGGTTTTATCTAGGTCTTAGGATCAAATACTAGTGCATAAGAGCATGTTGTGAACATTCAAGGCACATAAGTACATCTGAAATAGTACATATAAGCACATACGTGCATCCGAACTTGAGTACAAGTCTATATGCAAGTGTACAAGGCAATGCGTTCACATAGTCAAGAGTGCACAAGGCAAAAATAAAAAGTTCGCCCAAGTATGGGATCGTTACTGATCCCATACCTAGGGGACTCTACCTATGCTTAGATCCATTCCACCTCCACCCTTTCCATGCTTACACTGATCTTAAATCCGCCGACATGAAACCAAGACAAGGCCTGAATCCATCCTTGTTTCCTTCAGCACAATCCAAACACATATCTAAGTTCAAAACGTGATTCAATGAAAGGGAACTAGAGCTTAGAACAATGTCGACATCGAGTTGATTTTGGTTTGGAACGACTAAATCGGATGAAGATTCGATTAAGGGCAGCGGCTCAGGCTTTAGAGGAGTTGTATGAGTGAGGCGGCAGTAGATCATAGGTGATTGGATAAATTTCTCGGGTTCAAGTTTTTAATGGCGGCCTGGGTACTAGGGTTCGACATGCATGCAACTAAGGACAAGTGAAGTGAAAGAGTGAAGACAATGGATTATATACCCATGTGTGGCCTGACTTTATCGGTTGCAAAAGCGGAAATATGCGTAAGGGTGGGATCGGTACCATATCCCCCCTATGGTGATCGGTATAGGATCCCCCCTATGGGGATCGGTATTGAGTCCCACTATATGCTTAAAAAGGAAATAAATGAATGGAAATGAGGGACTTGTGACTATCACTCGTGGGAAGTTGGCAACGACCTATAGGCATGTGAACGTGCTTGAAAGCCAATGACAACAGTGTGTACATGAACGTGTGAATGCATGTGCAACATTAACATTCAATTTCCTAAAACTATGAAATTGGATTTTTTACCTAGAACCTTTGGAAAGGGAACCGGTTCTGATAATCGAGGCCTACTAGCTAATCAATTAGCTCAATGGAACTGAGCATAGAAAATTACTGAGACAATGCTTTCCAGTATTTGTAGTGTTAGATATAGACTAAAGCATCACAACAAATAGTTAGAAATACGACTCTTAATAAAAGTAACTAGACAGAAGGATAACGACCATTTGAAATATTGAGTGGAATCCTCTGTAACGATTCTAATTTGTCTCGATTCAAAGCACATCACATTCGAAACGATATGTACTTTGGGGGAAAGTGTTATCTGGACTTTGGCCCAGCTTTATTCAGGTTGACTGGACAAGATAGGCTCAAAGACTTTTAAGGAAAGCAGCCCAGGGAGATGTTCCCAGGGTTCGAGGACCAAGTACAGACATGACCACGAGACAACGACCGAACAAGCTTGGAAGTGCGATACCCGGAATACATAAAGTATGGATCGATATTCCACCCTATATAGGGGAACGGTATCGATCCCAATGCTTAACTCCTATGGCACTCTTTTCTATCTACATAGAGTCTGATTCAAGTGTTGTTCCAGAATTTCTATGCATTGTATTGGCAATCTCCATATGCAGTCTAAAGCAGCAATTCAGCCTGATATAGATTCATTGCTTGGACCAAAATACACCTAGGAGACTATGCAAAACAACATTGAAACCTCAAAGCCAACATAAAAATGAGCCAACATAAGAAGTCACAAATCC
This sequence comes from Allium fistulosum, assembly GCA_030737815.1. NCBI lineage: Eukaryota > Viridiplantae > Streptophyta > Magnoliopsida > Asparagales > Amaryllidaceae > Allium > Allium fistulosum. The sequence continues at coordinate 1,537,134,560 of CM060902.1, forward strand.
TATACCATTATTTTTAGGGATCATTACCGATCCCCTATAGAGATTGGTACTAATCCCTAACCGTAGTGGATTTGGAGCCTAGATTTTTTGCAGGATTTTGTCTTCATGAGGAGATTCTGTGGGAGAAATATCAGCAAGATATTTGGTCATCTACCCCTATAAATACAAAAGACATAGCTCGTTCTAAGGATCTTGATGCTTCCATTGCACTCCTACTCTCTTGTATTCAAGAATCCATTCTGATCCCACTCTCTTGTAATCACAAAAATAAGTGCAAAAGCAATAAAATTATTCAAGTGGACATAGGCCAAGATTGCCGAACTACTATAAATATGTGCATGCTTGTTTTCTATCCGATTTCCTTAATTTTTCATTTACTTTCTTTATTTAATCTCTACCACTTACTTTATTGGTGTTGGTACCAATTTTGGTTCAAACACCCACTGCTTCAATCGAACTCGGGGTCGAATCCTCAGATCCAAGCTCTAAGCATTTGTGCTTCGATTTAACAAGACCCGATCGCACTTGCATATATTTAGGTGGGTATTGGATTGGATTAATGAAGAAGACAACGAGACTAGCTTGGTAATAGCTCACGTTAGTGGTTTTTCGTTCGGGGTCGGCTATGGACTTGGGGAAGATGGAGTTAAAATGCATAGGAGGAGGTCCCCTTGGTATGGGATCGTTGCTAATCCTATACTTAGGTGGATTTTAAAAATCTAGCCTTACCAGTTGTGCACATATGCCTATATGAACACTTGAATATATATTTTGACTTTGGACCAGAATGTATGTAGATGTATTGACTATAAACACCATGCTTCTACATGTTGATAGTTTGATCCCTGAACTTGGACATTCTTTTGTGAACAACCATCGATGTGAAAGTCGGTCGGGATGTCAGCAATGACGGTCACTTCGATAGAACTCCCAAGTCTCGTCAATACTGTCGTTTAGTACTAAACTACGTAACACTGCACAATACCGCACTAGATTGCACTTAGCATGGGGGATGGGTAACTTCGTCTAACTATGACTATCTGTTGAGTTTGATAGTTATGGGTTCCAGACATTCTGAGCATTTATCTGCAATAGTTGTTGATCAAGCCTTCAAATATGCTGAATCGGATGTCGAGTCAAGTTCAGTGACTATTTCTGCTCGATATACTCCAGATGAATAATCGGAGCAATCTGGAAGTTCACAACATACACCAAAAATTTCTCCAAGTCTGGAAGCGGATGATATTATAGAGCCAGCGCCTGACACTCTAGATGATGTTGTATTCTTGGTAGATCTGGAGGATTCGATTGCTTCTAAAGTTGACGAGGCATCTCTATGACGGATTTGTTACAAGCATGGAATCTCGTATGATGAAATGCGAGTCCCGTCTCGTCACCAAAGAGCTCATCTCCCACTAGAGGGGTATAAAGCCTGTAATAGATATATGTGCCTGCATGGGTGTGCATAATCATTCCATCCATTTATTTGTCAAATGCTTCACTTCATGAGACTTGCTTCAGCCCAACTACGTCCAAGCTGGTTAAAATAAACAATATAAACAATATCCCTTATTAAAATAAATCTTTTGCAAATAAATCCTGCAACCAAGCTGGTTAAAATAAACAATATAAACAATAATGTGCATGCATTTTACATAGAAATCATGACCATTAGTCAAATCAGTAGACTATCTGGCTCAATGTTTAGTGTTCACGGGATAGCTACCAATCTACATAGCTGACTCGGGCCCATCAGATATACCAAATTTTCTAACTAATTGTTAGGAGAAAACTGGACGGTCTGTCCAAATATACTTATCCTAGTGTTTAGCTGACAATCTGTCAATCTCATAGTATTGCTAGGCTTACTATGAACCTAAAATTTTTGCAGGCCAACCTATAACCTACCTTGTGTTTATGTATTCCTTTCTGTGTGTAAATCTACCTTTTTTCTTACCATGGACAAAGCCCTACACACTGAAATTGTGGACTTATATCAGCTAGGGGCTAACAGCTGAAGTACAGGGTGCTACCTTACACCAGTCCCATCTAGTTTTCTAATCTCCGAGTCAAATATGTCCTATCACAATCTATCCAAAAGTGATAAGAACAATATCTTTAGTAAAATTCTAGGCTAAATACCCTTTTTTATTTCCTTGCAAACACTTTCTTAATAAATGATTTAACCCTTGAAATCATATTTTTAAAGTAAAGAAAACATAGCTTTTTACTATATCCAAAAATAATTATGCCATGATATATGTTTTTATAAAATAATACTAATGAAGTTCGAAGTCATTTAAGGTCATCACCTTACAAAACCAAAGGCTGTAAAGCCAAAGCAAAATAAATTCTTTATATTGATAAAACACGGTAATGACATAGTCGACGAGGGTCTTCGCCCCTTAAAACATAAGTCAAAACAATAAAACTTTGTATACTGGCAAAGCTCAGCGTCGTTATCGCCATTGGGATCATCTCCCTTCTTCAATATAAAAATATGTTAAAGCCTTTATCATTTAAAGCATAAGGTCGATAACAGGGACGTCACACTTTATAGAGTGTTGACGTCCTACGATATAAAACTCCGTTTACATATTTTAAAGTTTTAAAGACAAGCGGCGACATTGATGGATCTCAGCATCAATGCCTTAAGGAAAACAGGCAGCGTCAATAAAGCTGAATTAATATAAGAGACATTCTTACCTTCTTCGAAAACATAGGACATTTAATATTGGCAGCTTCATTATTGTTGAAGTCGTCACAGATAAAAGCGGCATAGTTACCTATAGAGTTGGAGTCAATATGTAAAACATGCGGCTTCAAGGCTTTTAAAGGGTCAACAACATTATAGATATGCGACACCATGCCCTTATTTATATAAAATGCGGCACTAAAGGCACAAGGCAATGCTAACATCGACCTTAATGTTTTGCCTCCCTCTTTAACCATGGTCAATCCGTTCCATATCAACCAAGATTGGCATCCAATGCATTGGCCATAATTGTCATCAAGAATCTTAACTATGACAGCATGGGATGCGACATTGAGGAATTCGACGTGGTAGCATCGTAAATACTATAAAAACTTGAATTTTTTTTTAAAAGGTAATTTCTTTTCTACCAACTCCATTTATTTGTCAAAATCCCATTGGATAACAACTTTCTTTATCAAAATATTTTCTTAAATGTACCATATGCCAGAATTTATATTACGAAAACATATTTGCAAACCATTAATATATATATATATATAAAGCTTTTCTAGCCTAATAAATTTATATAAGATCATAAACTCATGGGAAAACTCTCACAAAATCGTAATAAATTTGGTTTACTATATTTTTTAACGCATAAAATTTTTGGAGACAAAAACGTAATTTAATTATTTTTAATAACTAAAACCCAAAGTAACCTATTTACCAACCTTAGGAAATACACCAAATATGCTCTTTAAGTTAAAAAATTATGAAACTAAAAACACAGTTCTAAAATAATGTTTCTAATATCATATCAAAATCTCAAGTCATTTGGATGTTATATGATAGGTTTTCTAACTCAAACATGTTACCTAATTTCTTCAAGAGATTCTATAAATTCTCCATTAAGCATATATTCATTCAAACAATCATGGCGTAACATAATATAAGCAAAAGAATCGGGTTTATTATTAAAACCGAAAATGACAATTAAAACATAAGATGCATAACTATTATTCATCTTGAATGGTTTATGAAGGTTGGGATTTGTATTTGATTTGATTGCCCTAAGCTTTGACCATGTTTTCCTTAGCTTTACTTCTCTTGAAACCCTTGTTAGTGGCCGGCCTTGACTCTTTGATTTTGCTTGTATTAAATGAAATGAAAGAGGAAATGAGAACGAGTATATTTGTTAAGAAAACATGTTCCTTTCCCATTTTTCCCTCCTTATACACCATCCTTCATATTAATATTCTAATTAATTCCATTAGTTCATTAATTAAGGTTCGACCCATACTAATTATCAAACCTCAATCTCCTTAACCTTTTACATTATTTTATTAAATTTATCCAATTAAATAGCCTAAATAATATTAATTAAAATTAAGTTTGTTATAGACTCCCCTCCTTAAAGTATTTCATCCTCGAAATTGTAGGAAATGCGGATTATGGATCTTAATGCAGAATTAACACTAGAGGGGGGTGATAGTGTTTAATTAATTTTATGAATCTTTTTGAAATCTTTTCAAATTAAACCCAAACTGATGCAATTCACAAACACAGAGACAATCCCAGAACCAGACACAGTTGCAAATAGTAAATAAAAGCAGTAAAGGAAAGAACACAACGGAATTTTATACTGGTTCGGAGTTACCCTACATCCAGTCCCACGCAATATCTTGTGCAGATTTCTTTTCAAATATAATGTCGACATTACAACCTCAATTTCAAGGCTACGAGATACACCCTCCTGTCTCCGAGTCCAGGGCAAACTCTCTTGATTTAACCAGGCTACAAGATCACCTAATTGATTTATGGGCTACAATCGCACCCAATTGATTTACAGTTTCCAATCACACTTTGATAGAGAGAGACTCGATACACTTTTATCTTTCGATCTTTGATTACAAATGATCCTATACCTCTGAATAGCACTGAGATCTTTGAGAGAGAGTGGTAGAGAATCAAACTAGAGATGATCGAGTTTGATTCACTTAGGATTTTGGCAGAATTTTGTTAAAGCATTTGAAATATAAAAGAATATTTGAGTGGAGAAGGAGTGAAGAAATAAAGAAAAACTAACTTAAAATTCGTTGAAAACAACTGGTATATGTAGGAGAACAATGTTCATGTCCATTCATGAAAGTTTATGACGAATATACACTTTATTTGAAAATTTGAATTTTAAACTCTTTGGCTACCATGTCGACATGGGGGGTATAGTCATGTCGACATCCCCTAGTATTTTTTGAAAATTGATTTTTGTTTTAAAAAAGATTTTCTTTCTAAAGTTTGTCGAAACAATCTTAGAACTTTGTAAACTATTTTGAATATACTTTATGATTATAAAAACCTTTGGAAAGTGATCTTACGAAATATAAAAGTAATAAAAACTAAGTATATAAATATTTTGAGATTAATGCTAAAACATTAAACCAGGAGATAGTTTAAAAACAAGAAATGATTTTCAAATTAATAAGATTAAAATAGTTTTTGAATTAAGGCTAAAATATTTAAATCGAGAGAGAGATGTCTTTTTGAAAAGATAGTTTTGAAAAAATCTAAAAATAAGTCATTTTGAAAATTTTGTGGGTTCCATTCCACTAGAGAAGGTCGTGGGTTCCATCCCACTAAAGAGGTCGTGGGTTACATCCCACTATTAAAGCGAGAAGGTGGATTCCATTCCACAATTGAAATCCGAATAAAGATTTTAGTGCTATTATGAAGTTTTAACATAAATCTAGACTATATTACTTATCTTGAACTCTTGATAATCTTGATACTCATGAGTCTTCAGTCTTGATTTCTATAGTCTTGAATTCATCGGTCTTGAATCTCTATATTGTACAATCTTCATTCTCAGTATCTGCATATATATATCCTGCATATACATATATATCTAGACAGAGATATTTATATTTATATTTTATAACGAGTCCTAAGGTTGTTGTCATCAAAACCATCATCTCAAGAACTAACAGAAATTACGATAAGGTGCATACATCAAACATAAAAGCATAATGGTAAAACATACCATCCAACAAGTCAGGATAAGTATCCCTAATCATGCTCTCTGTTTCCCAAGTACAGTTTCTCTAATCGCCAATCCACTGGACTTTTACTAATCTGAATGTCTTGTTCCTTAACTTCTTCTCATCTCTCTCTATAACTCGAACTGGTTGTCTAATCATAGTCATGTCCGGCTCTACTACTAAATCTTCCAATGCAGTCGGAGTTACAGTAGCCTCTAGAACTCGAACATAATTTCTTAGATGCGAAATATGAAAAACATTATGGACTTCTGCCAAATTGCTTGGTCACTCTATTCTGTAAGCGAGTTTCTCGATTCTTTCTATAATAGAAAATGGTCCAACAAACCTAGGCGCCAATTTCCATGACTTCCCAAATCTTATTATACCCTTCATCCCCGATACTTTGACGAAAACATGGTCACCGGCTGAGAATTCCAAGTCCTTCCGTCTCTTATCTCATAACTTTTCTACTTAGGTTGAGCTTCTTTCATTCTAGCTCGAATCAACTCAATCTTTTCTACTGCTTCTCTTACTAAATCTAGACCAAGAGTCATTCTACCTCTGGTCTCGAACCAACATACGAATGATTTACACGGCCTTTCGTATAAAGCATCAAATGGTGCCTACAATACCCCTTATTTTAAATAGCATTATTTAGAAGATTTTATTAGATAAATTAAACAAAATAATGTAGAGACTAAAGTGATAAAGGGATTGAGATTTGAAAACTAATTAGGGTTGTGCCTTAAATAAATGGATTTATAAAATGGTTTATAAGTAAACACCTAAGAGAATAAGGCAAGGGTAGTATGGGAACAGCCGTATACCATAACCCCATAACCCCTAAACCCTTACTTTATTCTCATTCAGTTTCATAAAACAAAAGATATAAGCAAAGGGGAATAAATTCAAGACGTTACCCTAGGGGAATAAGAGCTTAAAATCAATTTGAAGCTAGGATTCAAGCTTAGCAGATTAAAGAAAGAACAAATCTCAAGTTCCTTATCCAAACAAGGTGAATAATAATCTAAACCATCTCATATATGTCTTGTTGAACATTTTAATTTTGGGTTTAAGGTTTAATTTTTTTAGATGGATGAATGATGATATGCTTTGACTATATGCCATGTTTTGATTTAACAAGGATTTTTGTGTAATGGTATGGTTCGATTTTAAGATTAAAATCGTGTAAATTGATTTTGAATACCATGATGTTTGAATGTGTCATGTAAAACTTTATTTAGGAAATGGGTTTAAATTTTCATAATATTCCAAGTTATAGATAATTTAATATGAATATTGGATGGAAGAAATAAGTAATTTTGGGTTTAAAGTATTTAAGGCAACTAGTGTATGGCCCGTGCTACGCATACAGTCAGATGCGAAAGATTGAAGTTTGTGAAGTGTTATCCTTAATTTTTCCATTCTCCTATAAATGAGATTAATATGTATATGTTGTTAAAGTTAAGGTTGTAAAGCTATAATTTCTCAAAGTATTGTATGATTTTTCCATATGTTGTGTAAACCTATGATAAGGTATTAAGTTTGTACCCATTAACAGTTGAAAACTTTTTTGGAAGAAATTATGTTTTAAGGCTGGGTATATAGTGATAAAAAATGAAAAATGAGTAAAACAAATGTAGCGATTACTATTGTAAAAAATTTAATTCAAATAGTGATCATAAATAGGCTGAGTTTTTGTAAAAGCGTAAAGGAGGCAACAAACAGTTTAAGAGAGAAATGAGTTGGCAATTTGACACTTTGATATATATACACAGATTGAATCAAGAATGCTCAATCGAACAGTTTGTTGGCGATCAAATACTCCTCTTTTTTAGTAAACAACATCAATGTAGTATAACGGTTGTTTCAGTCTAGTATGGTGCAAAGGCAAATATCCAAATGGTTGCAACACTAGTTTCCAATAAATGATCAAAACGATATATTCTGACATTCTAAAAAAATATATAGCTGAAGCATGATAAAAGAGAAGGCAGTTTTAAATAGAATGACAACCTACGACAGTACTTTAGAGCAGGTTTAGTTGTGCATGAAAAAATGTATTAGTAAAAACACTGAACGGTACAAATGTACAATGAAAAACAAACAAAAATTAAAATGCAAAGAGAAAACTACACAATGGCAATTTTTTTTACAACAATGTAGAACAAACTGAAATACAATTACAAACTATAATAAAAATAGAAACTTGATAGCACAAAGGATGGAGAAGTGGGTTCACATAAGTAGTACGTCATTACGATCCTTTGTCTTTGTAACCATGTCTTCCTTTTCTTCTTGTTTGTTCTTCCACAAGTCTTTTTCCTACTTGTCCTTTTTTGAATCATCCTAAATGATAGACTAATAGATTATTCCCTCTACAAAGATTGCATCATACAGTTTTTAAATTCACTCATTACCTTTATCATTATTCCACGTCTAATTATAGATCCGCATTCCAAATAGTATTAAAGATCTGTGTTCCGAAGAGTAGCAAGTCTGATTAACATCATCTTCAAATTCTCTACTGTCCTGCAAGGAGCAATTTTGATAAACTTCAGTGATTTCATTGAGTGATGTTATATAGTTATTACTGTGGTTCAATAGGTAACCTGATCCACTTCTGCTTGCCCTTCATCTTAGTAGCTGGGTAAAGTTTGACCAATATTGGTTACTATATGAATTTGCACTATAATTAAGAGAAATGTGTATTTACCATGAAAGAGATTCGCTCACAATTTTTCAACTATAGTAGACTCAACGGTAAGTTACGTAGATGTAAATACTTGTGGCTCGTTAACTGATTTCTGCGGGGTCATTTGGTAAAGTGTTGTACGACTGAGTATAGTTGAAAGTTGTAGATGTACAGTTTTTTTGTTACCTGAGTAGAAGACCATTGATTTAAAGGTGTGTGCGATTGCTGCATATTGGAAATCCTGGTGACATCCATGCTTTTCCTCGGCTGATTATGTCGTAGTTTGTAGGTCTAAATTCCAATCAAGCTTCCAAACTAATTAAGTGATTGAAAATTCTATCAACCATGTCTTCTCCATTATCCTAAAACGTATACATAGTTTGATTTAGCATTCTTCAGGTGTATAATAAAGGAATTGCATATAGTATGTTCAAGGTAATGAAAAAAGGTTTGTAAAATATCCAAAATTTGGACTTAATTTGCAAATTATAGTGCTAAGTTGTTGTGCCAGTTCTAACAGTTTTTTTTACAAATGTCTTTGATGGCAAATATAATAGTACGGATCTGAACTTTCGGAGATGTAAATTACTAGTTAGTCATTTGGTAGATCCAGTACGATCAAAAACTTCCACTGTTAGACAATATTTATTCACACTTACTTGTTAGTCATTGAATGTAAATTAATTATTGTATTGTAGAAGGCTGACCTGTTCTATTAAAAAATGTGGCAACAATTTTGTTGCATTTAGGGCATCTAAAACAGTTTTCTTCCTTGTTTACTATCTTTCTACATAGTGACCAGGAGAGATATTTACATGTCAATCTCCATCATGGTAGCCTCTATAATATACTTCTATCCCTAAACATACAACATTTAATATTGTTGACACTAGACTATCTAAAGTATTACTGTTGTTACCCTGCCTTTTGGTCAAGGCCGGGATATATTTAAATTGGCTAAAAAGGATGGATATCAGGATTGGAGATCGATTGGAAATAAGGCTATGGTCGATACTGTCAAAATTGGGTCAAGCTCCAACCAAGGTGGGATCGATTGGGAATGATAAACAAGGCTTGGTGAGGTTACACTTCGAATTTTAGGTCAATTGGAGTTCATATGCTCGAGTTATGGATGGATAATTATTCATGAAAAACTGGCCCATATCGATACTATCGTATCGATCACTATAGATACCGAATGATGGATATCGGATGATGGGTACCATGTGATGGAGACGAGATGATGGATACTAGATGATGGGTATGAGATGATGGATACCAAATGATGGATACGAGATGATGGATATGAGATGATGGATACCATATCATCAGCCTACACTTGCAAATTCGAACTTGGATCGATTGTATCTCACAATTTACGCGTTGGAACTTCATGAAATTTGGAGAGCAAGGACTTTGCACTATCATCTTTCACCATGATCGATCTCAACTCGATCTAAGTAGTTTATAATCGATGCGAACTCGCCTTGGATCGATCAAGGATCAATCACAAATGACCCCAGATCGATCATGTGGGCCCATCTACGCTTGAGAAAGAGTATTCCAAGAATCACGGCAAATATTTCTAGCTCCACACCTATAAATAGCACCTCAATTGCAACTAAAAGGGGTTCTTTTTTCTCGGCTCCTCTTTATCTTCTTCTCTTTTGGAAAAACTCTGCTATTTTTTGCTATTGATATTCAAAGAATTATAATTGTAACCACGATATAAAGGAAATAAAAGGATCAATTCAAAGCAGACGTAGGCCGGAGATAGCCGAACCACTATAAATCTTGTGTCTGCTCTCACTTTCTTTCATTTTAATTTTGTGATTTCTCCATTTTTACTCTCTATGTCATCTGGATCTGAGATCTGTGACTGGATACTACTGATTTGTATGTAAATACTAGTGCTTTCATTACATTCGGGGTTTGTGACCATTTTTGGTGCAAACACTTTGGTGCTTTCACTGAGATTGACTAGCACCCGCTATATCGGATTTGGAGTTCAGATTGGGAAAGCTAAAGGATCATATCTAGGAGGAACCATGGTTAGGCAACCAACTAGAAGGACATTACCAGAAAGAAGCCAACAAGAGGGAAGTTAAGAGGCTTCTTTTGGACCTGGATAAAATCAGGCATCCATCTACTTCACAAGGGATGAGATGCGGACAATGATGGATTCCATGCAGGAGAGATTATTGAAGAGCCAACAGGAGATGATGCAAAATATCTTCGAAAAAATGGGCACGGCTGGAACCCAGAACCCAGGAAATGGAGCAGCCGCAGCTGCCGGTAATGTAGAACAAGGAGTTGGAGCTGTAGAAATCTCTGGAGGTCAGATCCAGAACTAGAATAGAGGACATGAAGGGAATCAGCAAAGGCCTGGGGGAAAACACTCAGAATCGGATATTGGAAGGCCCATGAATGAAGCTCAGTAGGTTGGGGCCAACACAAATGTGAATGAGCAACATAAAGAGTACTACTCAGAATACCCTCCAGGACATGGGGGCAGGATGGAAATGCATATAGGAAGCTACCCCGGATGGACACAAGTAGATGGCTGGATTAATAAGAAGGATTATCAGAGGAGGGCTACCGAGCAGAGGCTTGCAGAAAGTTAGTCGGAGTCCGTTCACTCCGAATATCAAAAACGCAAGGAACCCTCCAGAATTCAAACTACCAACGCTGGAGGTCTATGATGGGAAGTCAGACCCAACTATTCACGTAACCAGATACATCAAGCATATGGAAGTGCTGGGGGTATCTGAGGAGGTTATGGCAAGATTCTTCCCTTTCTACTTGACGAATTTGGCTGCGCTCTGGTTCAGGCAGCTAGAGAATGGATCGATCAGGACATCGGGTAAGCTAGTGGAATGCTTCATGAGACAATTTAGGGTCCACGTTACACGACCTAAGAATTTAATGAAATTGGCATCGATGTAGCAGAGGACAGGACAGTCCGTAAGGAATTTTCTAATGTGGCTCAATGCAGCCATGGCTTCGGTGGATCGCCCGGATCCATCAGTGATTTTGATGGCGACGGTAGAAGGAATTGCAGAAGGAACTGAGTTCAAGGACTCATTGGCATGAGATCCACTACAGGATCTCGGGGAGTTCTATCACGAGGCGGAAATGTTCATACGATTAGAGGATGCACGCGCCGAAAGGCAAGAGATGAGCGCCGCGCAAGGCAAAGGAACGTCTGGAGAAGGATGTGGGATGGATAAAGGAAATCAGGATAATGGATATGATGGTTCTAACAAACGGAGGAGGGACCTGGAACTCAATTTCACTACATACACAGACTTGATAGAGAATCTAGAATGAATTTACTTGGAAACACGAGGGCAACTCCCCTATTGAAAACCACCCAGAAGGAATCCCATAGAGCGGGAGCGCATGAGCAGGAGGTACTTCCTATTCCATGAGCTAGAAGGCATACCACAGATGAATGCCGCCACTTGAAGGACATGGTGGAAGAACACATTAGGAGTGGCAGATTGTCAAAGTATGTAAGGAACTGGACAACAACGGTAGAACAAGAGCAACTACCGCCTGCACCATATAGGAATAACCCTGGATCGGGGTCACGACTCGTCATCAGTTAATCGTGATGGTAAGGGAAGATTTCAGGATTTGAACTTCGGTCATCAAAAAATCTTTCTGGTTTTGTTTCTAAAATAAAGAGGCTATGCCACTTACACATGTAAGGGAACTAGAACGATTCCCAGGCATGCTCTTATATGGTAGTAGACTCCTCTTCCCAGAGGGGCAGCACTTAGTTTTTTCTGGTTTTTCATTGAACGTTTGGAATTTGGATTTAATAAATGGATTTGGATTTTGTGGAACAAATCCCCGATTGGAGAGTTATGGGATGGATACTGGAAGTTAGTTGGAAATCGATCGCTTTATGCCCTTGACCGGAAAGGCAGGAACCAGAGTGCGGGAAGTGAGTCGCTTCGCCAGAGAGCGACAGAATCGGCTCACTTGACGTTGTTCCCATTTGCCGGAAATTGGATCGGGGTTCGGCAAGAGGCCAGAGTGGTTGTATTCGGTCTAGGACTTAGGCCATGGCATTGCTTAATGTTCAGGGATACTGAATCAGTTTGCAGGGAGTGATGCCGCTTCGCCAGAGAGCGACATGATCGGCCCACTCGACGTTGTTTCCCCTTCACCGGAGGGTGATAAGATTGGATCTAGCAAGAGCCCGGAGAGGCTATGATCAGTGTAGGAGGACCAGGACATCGCTATATGCCCCCACCGAGGCCTGAGTGCAAGGGATAGGTTGCTTCCCCGGAGCGCGACAGGATCTGCCTATTCAATCGTTAAGTTTGGATCGAGCTTAGCAAGGGTCCAGAGAGGTCGTCGATGATCTAGAGATATCGTAGGATTCGGTTACTGGCTTCCAAGATGTGAAATGGATATTGATCCAGCTTTGAATGGTTGAGGATTGGACATGGACCCGGAGCAGTCCTGGATTCGGTTAGCGACCCGAAGAGGTCATGGATTTGGATATGGATTTGGTTATGGTTATGGATTTGGATAGTGGCTTTGAACAGATAAGGATTTGATTAAGGTCCCGGAGTGGTCCCGGATTTGGATCGGAATAGTTGCAGATTTGGCTATCGGACTTGGATGGAATTGCTTGGTACTGGATTAAATAATGGATTGGATGATATGGCTATAGATGGAATATAGACTTTGGATATCGTATTTAAAACTATTCAAAACACACCTTCCTACCGCAAGGCATGTTTTGGAGGGAAAATGTTACCCCGCCTTTTGGTCAAGGCCGAGATATCAACAAATTGACAAAAAAGGATGGATATCAGGATTTGAGATCGATTAGAAACAAGGCTATGATCGATACCGTCAAAATTGGACCAAGATCCAATCAAGGTGGGATCGATCGAGAATGATTAACAAGGCTCGATGAGGCTACACTTCGAATTTCAGGTCAATCGGAGTTTATATGCTCGAGTTATGGATGGATCATTATTCAGAAAAAACTGGCCCGTATCGATACTCTCATATCGATCACTATGGATACGAGATGATGGATACCGGATGATGGATACGAGATGATGGATACCGGATGATGGATACCGAAAGATGGATACCGGATGATGGATAACGGATGATGGATAATGGAAGATGGATACGAGATGATGGATACTAGATGATGGATACCAGATGCGGATGATGGATACCAGATGATCAGCCTACACTTGCAAACCCGAACGTGGATCGATCGTATCTCACAATCTACGCATTGGAACTTCATGAAATTTGGAGAGCAAGAACTTTGCACTATCATCTTTCACCATAATCGATCTCAGCTCGATTGGAGCAGTTTATGATCGATGCGAACTCGCCATGGATCGATCCCAAATGACCCTAGATCGATCATGTGGGCCCATACGGGCTTGAGAGAGAGTATTCCAAGATTCAAGGCAGATATTTCCAACTCCTCACCTATAAATAGCACCTCCATTGCAACTAAAAGGGGTCTTTTTTCTCGGCTCCTCTTTATCTTCTTCTCTTTTGGAAAAACTCTGCCATTTTTAGCTATTGACATTCAAAGGATTTTAACTGTAATCACAGTATAAAGGAAATGAAAGGATCAATTCAAAGTGGACGTAGGCCGGAGATAGCCGAACCACTATAAATCTTGTGTCTTCTCTTACTTTCTTTCATTTTAGTTTTGTGATTTTTTCATTTGTACTCTCTACATCATCTGGATCTGAGATCTGTGACTGGATACTAAGGATTTGTGTGTAAACACTGGTGCTTTCATTACATTCAGGATTTATGACCATTTTTGGTGCAAATAAATGTAAGAGTACTTACGTGGCTGTCATCATTTCTAATGTCTGATAGCATGTTTGAAATGGTATTGCGTATATGCTAAGCACCATTAATGAACCTTAATAAGTGGCCAAAAAATAACTTAATTGGTGATTTAGCAGTAGTGAGTACATGTATTATTTTCATTTAATCTTATATCAAATATCTTAGGATATTAGTTGTCCAATTGAGAGGATAGTGCAGTTAGCTTTGAAAATCGTTTTTTTTAACATAACAAAATGGTTTAAAAAGTGAAATATGATAGATTTCAAAGCCTTAACCCAATGAATGTCATAATCATGTAATGTTATTTTACTTACTGCATACAAAGTTATAAGGTACAGAAAAATAGTTAAACTTACTGAATATAATGTAATGCAACGTTTTATCCTATTTAAAGCTACATCTTCATGTTAAAGAATGAAAGAAGAAAAATGCGGCATTATCTCCTTTTGATAAAATTTGATTAAGTTGAGGGTTTTTACCAGCTTTAAGTCCGGTTGTCTTCCGAACAAAAAAATGTAGCAAAACTGGTTACCTCCTTTTTTTCATCATAAGCACTAATTTTGAAATAATAGTCAACCTTTAGATGAGTTATGAACATTTAAATTTCATATAGTAGGAAATCAAAAATGAGCTTAGTTAAGTCATAAAACAAATGCATGGGAAACTTGCTCTCGAACTTCTAGAATATTCGTATGCAAGCTATTTCTCCAAATAACTCCTTCATGCTACAATTGAAAACAAATACATATTAGATTACAAAACGTGTACAAACTTCTCACATACAATTAAAGTCACAATAAGCACCTTTCATCCATCAAAACATAAATATGACTTAGTTTTCATTTAACTGATAATTTAGTACCTCAAAGAGAAATAGCAGAAATAAGAATGTCTTTCTTGACCGTTCATTAATAATTCCAAAATAGAGATATTTTACTGCAAAAACATAGTTCTTCAGCCTAATTAAACAGAGCACATCTTCAGTTCATCATTCATGATATTTCACATGTGATGGTCAGGTTATGTTTATATCTCATAAGCTGATACATCATTTAGACACAGTCTAATGTAAGCTGTCTCTTTTATTCAAGATTCAAGATATGCCACTTACGATGGTTGTACAGTTGATGTTACTGCACCTCAAGGAGTGCTAACACGGAACACATGGTACAGAACTGCATCAGCTCAAGCCCATGCCCAATCAGTAGTGCAAATTCATACATAACTCTGCTAATGACCTAACTCAGAGCAAACCCGGACGGCAGACTAGAATCGGTACTACGTGATTGCACAAGGATTGTAGTATGCCAATCCTCAAGGCAACGCTTCGGCTACAACAAACAATGTCACCAATTCGAGTAAGCAGTGATGTCACACTAAGTAGAAATAGAAATAATGTGTTAAATTCCTTTTCTATGGTGTTTTAAGGACTGTTATATAGGTGAATGCATATATTTCTGGTTATGATGGTTGAAATATTAATTCACCTCTAGGATCCTCTTTAGAATGTTGCCTGTAACAGGCCACCTTTTTGGACGGTTTAAATCGACAATAAACCACACGTATCAACTCAAACCATTACAAAGGAAGGATTGTGTTAACTCCTATGTTGAAGCAACCTAAAATATAAAACGATCTACCAACCTATGAGCCCTAACGACCTAACTTCTCCAACGACCTAAGAGTGCTAGCGACCTAACTACAGAGACGACTTAACGACCTAAGAACTTCACGACCTAACATACCTAACGACCTAAAGGTATCTACGACCTAACTTCTCCAACGACCTAAGAGTGCTAACGACTTATGAAGTATCACAACCTAAAAGTCTGCGACCTAAAGGTATTTGCAACCTAATAGTCTCAACGACCTAACGGCATAATGGTCTTGGCGACCTAACATCACAAAGGACTTCGCGACCTAACTTCGTAAAGGACCTACTACTTAAAAAACCAAGTGACCTAACTGGTTCAAAAGGCAGTGCGACCTACGACCTACCTTAGGTCGCTCACGACCTATAACATGCCCAGTTTAAACAAGCCAACATAGTTCCCTATGCCGCATTTCTCTAGGTCGCTCACAACCTACCAGCCCACTAAGTCGCCAACAACTTACAACTTGCCTTAACCTTAACCCGTCCACAACCTATGACTTATCTTAGGTCGCACACGACCTACGACCTATCTTAGGTCGTTCACGACCTAAGACTTGGAGATGATACAGCCCTAACTCCAACAGTAGAAGGACTTTTGGCCGATCATTTTCTAAAGCGTCATTACTTTGCAGAATCCTTAACTCGTCTAACACTTGAAGAACTCCAAAAATTCAAGACACTACAACAAGCTTCGAAAGAAATCACGCACATCCGACATGGATTCAACAAGTTTCATCATCGAAGTTTGAGCTACTAGTCTAGAGTGTTTTTGTGATCAAAGTGAATTGTATTTGAAGAGCATTGTATCAAATTGTAACCAAATCAGCAATAAAAGAATATAAAGTGGATGTAGGCTTAATTACGAGCCGAACCACTATAAAACTGTTGTCTCTTTACTTTTCTGCTGATTTCAGCTTATATTCTGTTCCCGTACCAACGGGTGGTGCTTTCACATTACTACTACACACACTGGGTGTTAGCATTCACTTTCCAGCGTTAACATTTTGGTGCTTTCATTGAGAGCCCAACTCAGGAATATTCTCACCATTGCTTCGCGAAAGTTTGTTGAAAGAATCTCCTTAAAGACCAGAAATTTATCTAAGATCATGGCTCCTGGAAGAAAGGGTATATCTACCAGATCCGGAAATGCTCATGAGGGAACCTCCGCTTCCCCAACATCAGATCAGGCAACTCATACTGTTGGAGTCACAAGGGATGAATTAGACGATGTTGTGTCTGGATTTTACCAACAAATTGATGCTCATAACGCTTTGATGATGGATAGATTAAACGCTCTACTTGGGGCAAATCGACAACCAGGAAATAATGAAACAGTCTTCACTGAAGATACTCATAATTCCCAAGGGAAAGATATTCCTCAAAGAGCAGCTGGCACTGCCGAAGCACCACCTTTCCAAGCAGAAGGTTCAAGGCCGCAGCCAACTTCCAACGGCATCGCTGACGTTTGCCCGACGATGCCTCTGAACAATGAGGAGTATCTATCAGAAATGGTTCATCGAATCATGAAAGAGAGCCTGCAGAGGGAAGAAAATGAGAGCGATTGGGAATTTGCACCAAGCAGAACTCTGTTCACTGAAAGGATCCTGAAAGCAGAATTTCCAAGAAAATTTGCACCTCCTACTATCTCGGCCTATAATGGAACAAGTGACCCTAATCATTTCCTATACAAGTACGACTGGCATATGACCGGTGCAAGAGCATCCGATGAGATTAAGTGTCGATACTTTCCAGTGTACTTGGAGGGAGTGGCTCTACTTTGGTTTACAAAGCTACCGGTCCGATCTGTGGATAAATTCTCCGATTTGACCTGTAAATTCAAGGATCAGTTCAGGTTGTATGCTACAAAGGCCAAGGACATAATGTCACTGTCCAGTCTAGAACAAGCCCCTGGTGAATCTATTAAACCCTTCTTGAATCGCTTTAACATAGCCCTGGCCGAAGTAGATAATGCTGAGCCACGAATGATTCTAACATACTTGATGCGCGCCATTGATAAAACGAGTGAGTTCGGAAAACGGTTGAAAATGAAAGAACCAAACTCACTTGAGAAATTCTATAAGAAGGCCGACGAATTCATGCGCCTAGAAAGCTTTTCTGTGCCAGCGAAAGTAATTGTGGCCGAAGTAAAGGATAACAGTGTTGCTTCTAGCAAGAGAGAATCTGGAAACCAAAAAGGGAAAATAATGGAGAAAAGAAGCAGGGGAATGAGAAGAAACCTCGCCGCTTTAATCTTTCAAATTTCACTACCTTAACTGATACACCTGAAAATATCTTCTTTGCAACAAAGGATGTTGTCAAGTATCCCAATCCACCTGAGATGGGGAGAGGGGCAATGCATAATGGGAGATTCTGTCGATTTCACAATCAACCTGGCCATGACACTAACCAATGTCGCCAATTAAAGAAAGTGATTGAAGAATTGTTAGAACAGGGTAAACTCCAACAATATGTGAAGAAAAATGGAGTCGATCCAACCTCATCCACTCAGGGGCAACAACATACTGCTCATCAATCTGGCTCCCGCAAAAACACTGCAGTGCAAGAATCCGAAAAGCTTGTCATTAATGTTGTCACAAGGGGTCCTCACCAAGCGTCTGACCACACTCCATTCTGAGTGACACATGGATCCAAAACTATGAATCCAGTGGAAATTAAAATTCAATCTGGAAGCTCTGGGACTACAGCCATTTGCATCCATTTTTTACTTAATAGCATTGCTTAAATTTGTAACATGATGGTGGATGCACAACTTTTGTATTGTAAAACACTGAGAAATTAGTGTGAATCAATAATAAAGAACTATAAGTCTTGTGTCTTTTACTATTCTAAAATGCCTGTCTCATTTTGATATGAAAATATGTTAAAATATTGCTAAAATGTCGATTTAATGTTGCAGGATATCAAAGCAAAACTTACCCATTCAACACATCGCGAAGCCAAGCGATTCCTACAAATCACTCGACGAACAAACGACAAGTCACAAAAATTCCAAATTACTAAAGGATGGAATGTGCACTTGAAGTGATGATGAAGAATCGCTAGGAATCAGATGAAAGAAGGACACAAGCAACAATACTACTCCTTCGAGTTCACGTGCTACTCTTCGGAGTCAATGCTACTCTTCGGAGTCAATGCTACTCCACAGAGTCCTCGTGCTACTCTTCGGAGACCAAATGCTACTCCTCCGAGGTCACGTGCTACTCTTCGGAGTCCATGCTACTCCACAGAGTCCTCGTGCTACTCTTCGGAGTCCAAATGCTACTCCTCCGAGTTCACGTGCTACTCTTCGGAGTCCAGGCTAATCCACAGAGTCCTCGTGCTACTCTTCAGAGTCTAAATGCTACTCCTCAAAGTCCTCGTGCTACTCTTCGGAGTCCAAATGCTACTCCTCAGAGTCCTCGTGCTACTCTTCGGAGTCCAAATGCTACTCCTCAGAGTCTTCGTGCTACTCTTCGGAGTCCATGCTACTCTTCAAAGTCCAAACAAAGACCTCTTCGGAGGCATAAGCCCTCTTCGGAGGCACACTTCACCAAGTTGAAGCGCCAAACCAAAGCCCTCTAACGAGGCACAAGCCCTCTTCTGAGGCACAACTCTTCGGAGGAGCCCTCTCCCGAGGCATAATAAAAAAGCCATTCCCAAAGGCATATCAAACAAGCCCTCTTCGGAGGCATATTTGTACTCTTATCAGAGAAGTGCTAAACAAAGCCCTCTAACGAGGCACGTCCGACAGATTAAAACATTCTTTAGAAGCTCGCTTCACTGCGTAAGGGAATCCAATTTTCAACAAATAAAAGTGATCATCCCCGAAAGTAGAAGTGTTCTTTCAAAAGAAAACTTATCCAATACAAAACGTATTCTATTAAAAGCAGAATAATATTTCCTCAAAATGGAAGAATTATTCTCTAAAATAAGAATACAAGTCTTTTCAGAATATTGCATTAAGCCGTGGTATGGAGGCATATAGCTATATCAATAAAAACAACGCTCAAACATCATACCACAAGCTCACTGCAATATCATATAATATAATTAAAGAAACTTGTGCAAAAAACAAGGAATAAAAACATTCACATATATACTGGCAAGAAATTGTACAAGTAAAAAGAAGTGTTTTATTCCATACTACGAAATTTTTGTACATGTGCAGGTTTCAATAAGCGGAGGCCGGTATCCGCACAATCTCCGATCAGTACATGCAAAAAGAAAAAAAGCGAAATAAGAAAAGTAGAGTCCAGCTTATCATTCCTTCTTCCTTCCCCCCTTAGAGCTCTTTCCCGGCTTGATAACTAGTTTTGGAAGCTGTTGTGGACGGGTTGGGGAGGAAGGAGAAAGAGGAGCAGCTGGATCTTCTTCAACATTCTCTTCATCAGCCGAAGTGCTCTTCTTCTTCTTCATTGCGCGCTTCCCTTTCCTCTTCGAAGAAGACTCACTTCCCGGAGTAGTAAGCAGCGTGGAAAGTTTCGTGTTATCATCAAGAGACTGCTCCGGAGTCTTCTCACTATCCTCAAGATCTTCCGCCTTCTGCTCTTGTGAAGCGAGTGGATCCTCCAAGCCTTGAAGGGCTTCTATTTGCTCTTCCTGCGAACCCGGCTGGGAAGCAAGAGTGACTTGAAGGGTTGGAGGAGGAACAGCTGGAAGAGGAGAAGTATGTGCAGCGTTCGGCACTTCCGCTACAGAAGAAAAGAAGTTAAAATCAGTATTCTCCGAAAAAAGAGAAGATATTGGCTCATCAAGACTTAAGTAACAATCGAGAAATTCATCAAACTTGGTTGAAGCAAATAAGTAGTCTACTCGACTTGGATCAACATCAAAGTTACCTAGAAAAGTCGGCTTTGCAAGATCAATCTCGAATTTCTGAGCCTCGATATCTTCCAGGGCCTCTTCCTCGGTGGGAGTGGTCACAATTTCTTTGTCGACCTTAGCTGGAGGCGAAGAGTGTGAACTGGAGCCAATAATATCGATATCAGCCGAAACCGAAGTACGAACAGGGGGAGCAACAGGTACTTCTTTTTCGGAAAGCTGTCCTCCCGTCGCTCCAGTTCACGCCTGGGCAAGTTGCTCCTTCCCTTTAGCAAGAGCGGCACGGGACTTATCATCTAGACAAATGGCTTCAAGATCCGCTTCACTGTAACCAGCCCCACCAAGCATGTCGATTATTACTTCCCACACTTTTGCCAAAGTAGTTTCATATTTTGGCCCTAGAAAGGAGAGATCTCCATGCCCCAAAACGCTATGGACATAAAAGTCGAACAAAGTAGAGCTGATGTTGGCTTTAGTTGCTTTGTCAGATTCTTCGGCTGCAACTTGGCCGGCAACTGCTTCGTCACGCTCTTGTTCAACTCTAAGAAGTCGAGCTTTTAACAGTTCAATTTCCATGTCCTGAGAGCTCGCCTTCTCCCGCAGCTGGGCAATATCAGTGCGATAGACCGCTGTCACTTTCTGTTCAGCTTCAAGTTGAGCTTCAGCGTGCCGTTGAGCGGCATGAGCATCGCGAACCTGTTTTTGAAATACCTTTTCCTTTTGTGAATAAGAAGTGGAAGAGGCGGCGAGCTCATTCTTTAGTCTTTCAACTTCAACTTCAAGTTTCCCATAATCATCAGTGATGCTCTTCATTTCAGCATCATGCTGCTTGCAAATTTTATCCCATTCCGACTTATCGTTCTCCATGGTCAGCATGGCTTCGAGATTCGTGCGATTGACCCTTTGCAGCTCGTCAACAAGTTTTTGCCATCCAGACATCCTTTCGATATCAAGTTTGACGGCATCGAGGTTACGCAGTATAGCCGGTTTATCAATCGGGACCAAGTCAAGGTCAAAGCGTACCCCCTTTAAGCACCATTGCGGGAACCGACTTTGAAGAGTTGGCGGACCTTGTCCAACTTGATATTGGGGCCTGTTGATGATTGTTTGGATGTCAGACTTCTCAAGAGCGGGAGAACTGGAGGGGATGTCAAGGGGGATAGAAGCAGCAGGCTTGCCAGAAATAGCAAGCGCATCACTAAGCTTGGTTCGTTTGCTTGGATCGCGGACGATATGACTTTTTCCTTTATCATCATAAGATTTTCTCTTATGAGAGTCATCGTCTCTTTGGGATGAGTCATATCGTTCATCTTCTCTCCTGCGGCGTTCTTCATAGTCCCGCCTCTCACGAGCTTTTCTAATGGATCTTTCTTCATCGGTCTCCTGGCGGAAAGGGAGGTAGCGTTTGTAATCATAAGCATCGGGCCCTCCAAAGCGACGGAAATCATCGTAATATGAACCACTTCGCCCCATCGGAGAACCTGAAAATGAAAAAGAAGTAGAATTTAGAAATTTTCAGAAAGAGGAGGCTAAGTGCATAACAAGTGCCGAAAAATCCTAAGTCTGTGTGGCGTGTAAACTATGCGCGTCGAGCTACAAACCACTCTTTGGCTTGGGGGTAACGTCAACTTTTGCAGCTGGTGTTAACTCTTGGGTTGATGGAGTTTGCTGCAAGGCAGATGTCACCTCAATTGCTGAAGAAATAATTTTGGCAGTAATAGGGTCATCCTTAAAGAGTTCTTGCGAAGTTATCATCAAGTCACTTAGATCATCGAAAGTATCTCCACCGTCGTGCTCGGCGGAATCTTCTTTCTCAACTCCTTCTTCGATCATTGGGGAAAGTGAAGGTTTACTGGACGACTCCGCAATATCAATAAAAGTAGAACATTTCACCAGTGAGGTCTCAGTAGTAGGTTCTTTCGGTGTAAGTTCTCCAGCAGAAGCTGGGGCATCTGATGTCTTTACTGGAGAATCAGGGACCTCATGAGGCTGAGTAGAACGGGAAGAATGTAGAAGTCCGAACTGATGCAAAAACTCGTCTTTCAGCAAAAATTTGGCGCTTCTTTCTTCAGCAGCCACAGCACTCAAAGTTTCTAAGGTTGACTTATGGCTGGGATCTCGAAGTGGAGGAGGAAGTGCTGCAAAAAGTAAAGAATGAGGTTAAGCATTTGACAATTCTAGTTTTCGAGAAGTTCAGAAAATGAAGTGAACGAAGAAAGGAAATCTTATTTCCTACTCTCCAGACGGCATAGAATCCCGGTGGACAGCGAACAAAGAAAAATTGACTCATGAACCCGTGTGCACTATCGGGCAAGTCTAGAATCAGTCTACGGTTTCTCGCGCCTCTCATAAGTATAATCGAAGGGTGATCTTTGTTCTTTGCAAAGGTGCACAAATAGCAAATCTCCTCAAAACTTGGAAGACGGTTAAGCGTTCTTCTGAACAGCACACATAACCCTATTATTATGGCATAGCCGTTAGGGTGTAGCTGGAATGGAGAGATAGTCAATCGAAGAAGAAGCTGTCGGAGAAAGTCATTAAAGGGAGGAATCGCTCCACTTAAACACATCTGACGATTAACTGCCATAAAACCAAGAGGTGGCCTGTCAGCAGTATCGTTTGCTCCAGGAAATAAAGCATCTGTTTCGGCGATGCCGAACTGGATACATAATTGTTTGAAAACTTTATGGCTCAAGGTGGTAGAAGTCCTTTCCGGAGGATCAATCAATGGGTTAGCAATCGGAAAAGCTTCTCCAGCTGGTCCTGTATCTTCTTGTTGAGATGCCATTCTACACAAGGAACTGGATATTCAAATATGAAGGTGCACGTTTCCTAAAAAGTGTGAAGTGTTGTGCAGAACTAATAAAAATAACAAGTAAACATAACTGGAATTAAACTAGTTGACAATTGGTCAATTACAAGATTTCAGGACTTGTTAATTTAAAACTCAAGTGCAGTGTTAATGCAAACAGATCAGCTTTAGTTGACTATTTTAGCTTTGCTTTAATACTTCACCTGAATTGATTAGTTTGCAGCATTTCGTTCGCACAATTCGTTTAAGTTGATTATTCTTTATCGACTAATCTGTCATTCGATATGGGCAGTCAATGGCAGTATATTCGTCCTAGTTTTCTACAAATATTGTGTTTAACAGGTTATTAGCATTGAAGTTAAAACGATCTGCAAAAAAGTGCAACACAGTTCAAGCTCGAGTTTAGTCAAATTCTCCCAGAAGTTTACAAGTCATAGGTCGTCCAGCAACCTAGCATAAGTCAGAGCCTTTCTTAGATCGTATTGTGCAAGTCAAAAAGTTCAAGGCAATGCAAATTTGTCAAGTCCTAACTCGGTTGCGACCTAGAGCTTATGCTGCAGAAATTAGGTCGGTCAATTGTTAAGTTGTTATGTTCAAAGCTCAATCGAGTTCAAACGGTTCAAGTCCTAGGTCGCTCACGACCTAGCATAGGTCGGAGACGTTCAGCTTTATTTAGGTCGTAGGAATTCTAAGGTCGGTCAAGTTCCTTAGGACGTAAGTCTTAGGTCGCAAAAAATTTCGGCACGACCTAATTTTTAGGTCGCTCAGATCTGTTAAGTCGCTGACTTCCTCTGCACGCAATCCATCTCGACCCAATAACCCGTTATCAATTACATACAGAAATCCATCATCCTCTTCGTGAAGTTCTCCATCCTTTCATACTACCGAATCACTCCAAAAATATTTCAAAAACTCCTCAATCCATCATGGATTCAATGCATTACCATGCCTTCATAAATCAGTCAACCAGCGATCAAAAGTCGATCGCGACAACCACTCGAAATGAAGCATGACACATGGAATTGAACCGAAGTTGGAAAATAGGGATTCATAGTTCAACGATGATTATGGCGAGATGAAGATTGAATTCACTTACGAGTATAGTGGTGAAGATTAATCGGTGACTAAAATGGGTTGAATTCGCCTTAGGAAACTCGAAGATTCGTCAATGGTAGTGGGAGATCAGAGCAGTAAGGTGAAGAGGAAGAAGCGACCTAACAAATTTATATGGGGCGGAGAAAGGAAGGCGAATAGGCACACGAGTTATCGAGTGTTTTAGGTCGCTCACGACCTAGCGAAGTTAAGTCGAAGCACACGACCTATGACATAGGCCTGTACTTCGAGGGGCAAATGTTAACTCCTATTTTGAAGCGACCTAAAATATAAAACGATCTACCAACCTATGAGCCCTAACGATCTAACTTCTCCAACGACCTAAGAGTGCTAGCGACCTAACTACAGAGACGACTTAACGACCTAAGAACTTCGCGACCTAACATACCTAACGACCTAAAGGTATCTACGACCTAACTTCTCCAACGACCTAAGAGTGCTAACGACTTATGAAGTATCACGACCTAAAAGTCCGCGACCTAAAGGTATCTGCAACCTAATAGTCTCAACGACCTAACGGCATAATGGTCTTGGCGACCTAACATCACAAAGGACTTCGCGACCTAACTTCGTAAAGGACCTACTACCTAAAAAAGAAAGCGACCTAACTGGTTCAAAAGGCAGTGCGACCTACGACCTACCTTAGGTCACTCACGACCTATAACATGCCTAGTTTAAACAAGCCAACATATTTCCCTATGCCACATTTCTCTAGGTCGCTCACAACCTACCAGCCCACTAAGTCGCCAACAACTTACGACTTGCCTTAACCTTAACCCGTCCACAACCTATGACTTATCTTAGGTCGCACACGACCTACGACCTATCTTAGGTCGTTCACGACCTAAGACTTGGAGATGAAATCAAACCCAGAATCACCCCTATAAATACAGCCCTAACTCCAACAGTAGAAGGACTTTTGGCCGATCATTTTCTAAAGCGTCATTACTCTGCAGAATCCTTAACTCGTCTAACACTTGAAGAACTCCAAACATTCAAGACACTACAACAAGCTTCGAAAGAAATCACGCACATCCGACATGGATTCAACAAGTTTCATCATCGAAGTTTGAGCTACTAGTCTAGAGTGTTTTTGTGATCAAAGTGAATTGTATTTGAAGAGCATTGTATCAAATTGTAACCAAATCAGCAATAAAAGAATATAAAGTGGATGTAGGCTTAATTACGATCCGAACCACTATAAAACTGTTGTCTCTTTACTTTTCTGCTAATTTCAGCTTATATTCTGTTCCCGTACCAACGGGTGGTGCTTTCACATTACTACTACACACACTGGGTGTTAGCATTCACTTTCCAACGTTAACAGATTGCTAATAGGGTAAATAAGAAAATAAGAAAATAAGAGAAAAAGAAGGAAAATCAAATCATAGAATTTCACAACGGAATGGTAAAATATAATAATTAAATAAACAGTTCATGAAGCTGTTTTATAAATAACATTTGATTACACTTTAAAATACAATCAGTTATACATACAGCATGAATGAATGAATAATGCAGCGAAACAATATGATGTAGTGGAATAAATATAATAAATAGTAATAATATACTAAATCTTCGTCTTCATCCCCAGAAATAAGGTCTTCAACACTAAAATGCTCAAGCTGACCCGAGCGTAAAGAAAAGACAACATTCAAGTCAGAACTAAAAGTCTTATGTAAGTTAAATCAAAATAAGTAAATATGAGTGTAATGGCTTTAGAGAGGTTTATGGGATTTTACATCTCATATCTAGTGTTTAACGTATGTGTAATAACTTAAGAGACGTTAGGGATTCCATCTTCTAAAGATCCGTTAAACTATCTACATATGTAATACAATACGCTATTATAATATGTCAACAGAAAAGTAAAGTACTAAAATAGCGTTAAGGCGCTACCCATATCCCCCTTAACACATTTTTATAAATGTCGTAGTCTATATAGTACTGTAAACTCCACCAAAACAGTGGGCTATCAAAGAGCACTCCATAGGTACGACACAAACCAAAGTCGTAATGGGCTCGATAAGGCATACAAGGCACGCGAGGCAAAGCCAAGGTAGGATTCTACCGTCTGCACTACCGGACTGGTGGTAACGCATAGCAACTACTACCGCCCACCTCGAGACTCACTCCCATAATCAAAATCGAGGGGTGGCCACCAAATAATCACAATGTAACAGATATGGAATCGAAGAAATGTGCCCGATTGGAGGAGCGACCTCACTTGGCCTGGTACAGCTCTTGTTTTAGTCATATCAAGCTGACACGAGGAGGTCAGGATTGCGTTCATACTTCATACGGCCGCATTCACCAAACCATCCTACTTCGTTCTGGATTCTCCACCACGTGCGCAGTTATTAAAGTGGTTTTGGGTATTGGCAGAGAGTATGACAATATCTGATCCCGGTCTCTTTAACAACCAAATGCTTATATATTTCACACCGGTTGGTTCTTTTACATTTCCAAAACTGATTCATATTTGATATCAAAATATCATATTCAATTCAAATTCATATCACTTTCGAAATCATATTCACTTTCCAAATCATATTCACTTTCGAAATCATATTCACTTTATATCATATTCATTTTCAAAATCATAACCACAAAATAGGTTAAACCAACATATCAAAATATTCGCATTTAAAACAATTAAATCTAAATCATAACAGTTCCAACTTAAACGGTTTGAATATTGAAGGTAGTTTATATATTGGAATAGCTAGACAATAAAAATAGTATAGATATTAAAATATATATATTAAAAGTTGTTTATAAATTTAAAATAATATATTTTAAAATAGTTTATATTTTTAAAAAATAGGTTATAGATTAAAATAGTTTATATACTAGAAATAGTTTATATATATTAAAATAGGTTATATATTAAAAATAGTTAATGTATTAAAAATTATTAATATATTAAAATAGTTTATATGAGAAAAATAGTTTATATGTTAAAAGAGTTTGTATATTAAAAGAGTTTATATAGAAAATAGTTTCAAATTAGAATTGTTTCTTCCGATTTCACAAACCAATTCAAATCAACTTTAGTTCAAAATTCTATTTAAATCAATCTCAGTTCAACGATTTCAATTCAAAAGGCTAAAGGTTTCGATTCAAATTCTCATTAAAAACATTTCAATTTATATCGATTTCAAATCCATGTTGGAACTACAAATTTAAACCACTTCAAATTCAATAGGTTTCAATGCTTAAATATTCAAACATTTACAATAAATCAATTTTATAAATTTCATTTATATTTCAAAATTCAACTTTAAGATTTCAATTTAATTTTTTTTAAACAATTCATTTAAACCAATTTCAATTTCAACATTTTTAAAAGCTTGGATTTTGAAAATAATTCAGTTCATATAAATCTAATTTTATTTCATAATATCATTTAACTGGATTCAAAATTAAGGATTTAAAATCATTTAATTTAACCAATCATGTGTCCGTATATAATTTTCTACTCTATAGTCAAGTGATGCGGATATATATCATTCCATCCCGCAATAATTTAAATTTACGGGTATATATCGTTTCAACCAGCAATCCCGAGTAAAATTTCATAAAATCGCTTGAGTTTATCATTTGAACCCATAACGATTTTTCTCTAATCTCTAAGATCGTTCTGGTATGTATCATTTCAACTCATAGTGATTTTCCTAACAATAACTAAGGGAACTTGCAGTGTGATAACAACATATAAAATAAACATAACATCAAATCATCCAGATTGTCAACAATTAAACATCCATCACACTCATCATTCAAATCAACCAATAAATTACAACATTAACTGGTTATCATTATCAAGTATTTAACTAGTAATTCAACTCCAATATTAATTCAAATGGCAATTAAATTCAATATAAATTCAAATTAAACTAGAATGATAATTTAAATAAATCAAACAGCAATCAATCAATTTATAATCATATCATAAATTTAATTTAGCCAACATAAGATGGTTTAGCATTTGTGAGTGGGTTAAAACACTCACCTTTCATTTCTCCTCGATTTAAAATCCAAATAAAGCTCAAAATTCTAACAGTCTCAAAATGTAGTCAAACCTATTTCATAATGTTCAAAATTTCTATACGATCGCAATGGAGAAAACCGCGCGTGAATCTGAGCTCATATGAGAAAGTTATATAAGTTAGAACGTTTTAAAATTAAATTCAAATTTAAAATAGAATAAGGGCAAAAGCGTAATTTCTATACCTCTCTGAAACCCTAGCCTATCGATCGATACACACGTGATATGCTCGATCCAGACACGGCCGCCAATGATCTCCTCCAGTTCGCCGCTGCTACGAGTAACGTTGCATCGATTAGAATTCACTGAAGGCTCCACTACGTTAGGTCACGCCCCCCTATGCTCGCGCGAACCTCCGATCACCCCAAGCGATCTCGCCGCCGCCGCCATTCACTGCCATATTCTGGCGATTTCACAGCACTTTTGACCACAACGAACCCATGGATGCACTACTCTCATCATCCTCTACCTCGCAACAAACTCCGATCATCGTAAAATCGACGATCCACCGTTGAAATCGCAAGCCCTAATATGGACGACCGAGCTTCTTCATCGTTTTCTGGTCAAACAATGCATCAAATTAAATAAAGAATAGCAATAGCAGATTGCGCTCGTCGAGAGCATTCCAACGATGTTTGTAACAAAATTGGGCACAAAACTCTTCGGATGTGTTTGAAGAGATAAAATGAAGAAAGTAAATGTAAAATGAAGTAGACCTAACAAACACATCAATAAACAGATAAGAAAATGCACAAAAACACACGGATTTAGAGTGGTTCAGCGAATTGCCTACGTCCACTATGAAATGATTGATGTTTATTGAATTTCACTCATTGTTTACAAAAGATTACAACAGTATAACTGAAGTTTGATAATCATTTCGGCAGAATATCGGCGTGGAGAAGCCAAAAGTCCATATTTTGTAGGTCCAGGGCTGCTATTTATAGGCGTAGGCTGCAAATATCTCGCTCAGATCTCGGGAGACCTTTTCTCTTACGTAGGCGGGCCCACACAATCAATAACGTGTTGTTCTGCACTCGGTCCGTGATCGATACGAACGAATTTCGTTTCGATCAAGATTTGGTCCAATCGAGTCGAAATTTGGCATGGACGTTCTTTAGGTTGTACGTAAGCTCTTGTGAAAATTTGGTGACATTTGGACTTGTAGATTGTTAGTTATGATCGATGAAAATTCGGGTTTTATATAGGCTGTTCTGTTCGTATTGATCAGAACTGTCTTGTTCGTATCGATCATCATAGCTCTATTCGTATCGATAGGCTTGCTCTGTTCGTATCGATAGCCCCTACTCTTTTCGTATCGATTATTTCTGCTCTGTTCGTATCGATTATTTCTGCCTTGTTCGTATCCATTGGTTGCATCTCACTTCGTATCACTTTTGTGCACTCCACTTCGTGTCGATGACCAAGTGGACTGATGGATATGAAGAGAGTGGTTATCTGATGGATTGATGGATACGAAAAAGGCCTTTCAGCGGATGGATACGAACAAGGCCTTTCAATGGATGGATATGAACAATCGAGGCTTGATGGATACGAATTAGGCCTTTCAGCGGATGGATATGAACAAGGCCTTTCAATGGATGGATATGAACAGTCGAGGCTTGATGGATACGAATAAGGCCTTATAGCGGATGGATACAAACAAGGCCTTTCAATGGATGGATACGAACAGTCGAGGCTTAATGGATATGAACAAGGTGATCACTGAAATTGCATCGATCATATCTTGAGCATACGAGCTTCAATTGACTTGAAATTCGGAACGTTGGCTTTTATAGCTTTGGTTGTCTCGTCATATCAATTGTAGCTTGATCCAGACTCGGATAAAATTCGTTGATATCCATAGTGAACGTGCGTATAACCGATCTTCGGGACGGGCTGTCCTCAGTTTTCAATTAAGTTCTTGGTATCATGGCCTTGCCAAAAGGCAGGATAACATTTGCCCCCCAAAGTACGTCTTGTGAAAACACGACATGCTTTGAAAAGCTGCAATCTTCATTCTAAACAGTTTCTATCTGATTTGTTGAGTAGTTGCTATCTTTTCGTCAAAAGATGTAACCTTTGATTGAAACGACAGTGATGTAGATGTCGAACTGTTGATTGTCAATGATCATGCAGTGTTTTGTTGTAACTGAGTGTTGAGCGCTAGCGATTTGTTGGTCACTGTTGTTGTAACCGTCATTTGGTCAGCATCTAACTCCTGTAAATTTTGAAAATTGAATATTAGTTTGTCATACGCGTACGTATGTTAACCTGACTCCCGTTATCGTTTGCACGTTCATGAGTCGTTTTCAAGTTCTTTAGTTTTTATTTAGATTTGAGTTTCGAATCGATCCTCTCCTGGATCGATGTGAAATCCAAGTTTTGACAACGTTCGATGGTTGTTTTAAGTCCTTCCTTTGTAACGATCCTCTCCTGGATCGATCTGAAATGTTGGAATGTATGCTTCATATCGATGGATACGTAATATTAGGTCTCGAATTGATGGGTACAAGAGTAATGCTTTGTATTGGTGGAGTTGAACAATCTAGACATAATCATGCAATGATGCTTCACGGAGGATATGCCATTTCTCATTCCTTTATTCAAGAGGAATCCCCGATTGTGGATAATCTTTGATAGGAGTCATCCATGACTCTTTTTCTAGATCCATCTCTAAGATCTAGTTTATCTTTATATGTCAATACCTGGAAGCGATTCGGCCTTTTTGTTTTGTTCTCTGAGGATTTATTTGGAGGTGTAATACTCGAAGTCGCCTAGTAGCTCTATGATCCAGCTAAGATAATAGTGAGACATTGCCCCCTAGTCGGATAATCTTTCCTGACTTGGCATACTACTAACCAGTAATCACATAAGACATGTAAAGTTTCCACTCCTAGTTTTCTTGCAAGTTTGAGCACCAAGGCCTCATACTTAGCTTCATTATTTGTTGCAGGGAAGTTGAGTTTGAGGGCGTAGCAGATCAATCGTTCCCCGGTAGTCATTAACGCAACTTCGACGTTGTTTGTACCAAAATTGGGCACAACACTCTTCAGAAGTTTTTGAAGAGATAAAATGAATAAATTAAATGGAAAAAGAGTATTATCTAACAAACACTCCAAAAAACAGATATGTAGATGATAAAAATGCAAAGAAACACAAGAATTTAAAGTGGTTCGGCGTATTGCCTACGTCCACTATGAAGTTGATCACTTTATTGATGTTTCTATGATTATTACAATTGATTGCAGCCAACTACAGCGAATTAAAGTTATGAAATTCGAGTACAACAGCAGCAATGGAGATTGGAATTCAATCCGGCAGAGTCTGGGTGTTGGAGTGTCAAAAGATCCTTTTTCTGTAGGCCCTGGGGTCTATTTATAGGTGTAGGAGGCTGATATTTCACTCAGATCTTGGGAGACTTCTTCTGGCACATGAGTGGGCCCATGCGACCAAGCCTGTGAAGTTTCGGCTTGATCCATGATCGATACGAACGAATTTCGTATCGATCAAGATTTCTTCCAATGGAGTCGAAACATGGTGTGAACATTCTTTAGCATGTACGTAAGCTTCTGTGAAAATTTCGTAGCATTTGGACTTGTGGATCTCGAGTTATGATCGATACGAAATGGAGACTTTCGGCAGTTCGTTTGGTTCGAATCAATCATTTCGACTCGATCATGTTCGAATCGATGATTGCACGTGCCCTGGTGATGACGTGGTTCGCACTCTTCGGATCGATCCACCTTTTACGCCGAGTTGACCGAGTCGTCCTTGAACATCGCCTCGTTCGTATCGAAGGTCGTTGCCCAGTTCGAGTCGATCTACAGCATGCTTTTTCGTATCGATCTATAGCATGCCCTGTTCGAATCGATGGAGATGGCTTGCTCGTATCGATAATGGTGGCTCTGTTCGCATCGATGAATGTAGCCCTTGTTCATATCAATCAAAGTCACTTCGACTTGATGGATATGAACAAGAAATATTGCGATGGATACAAACAGTGCTTACTCAATGGTTACGAAGCAGCGACTGTTTGGTGGATACGAACTAAGATTATCTGATGGATTCGAACATGGCCTTTCGATACGAAGTGAACGATAATCGATCGACACGAACTAAAGTTTGACAATGGACACGAAGCTGATCGATACGAACTATGGTGTGACGATGGATACGAAGTCGATCGATTAGAACAGTGGCTCGACGATGGATACGAAGTCGATCGATTCAAACAGTGGCTCGTCGATGGATACGAAGTTGAGGCTGTTTTCATCCAACTTTCATCGATCATATCTTGAGCATATGAACTCGGATTCACTTGAAATTTGGAATGCTGACTTCCATGGCTTCGCTCGTCGTGTCTTTTCAATTGTAGCTTTATCCGGACTTGGACAAAATTCGTCGATATCCATAGTGAGCCTGCGTATAACCGATCTCCAAGACGAACTGTCATTGGTTTCTAGTCAAGTCCTTAGTGTCACGGCCTTGCCAAAAGGCGGGATAACATTTTCCCCCCAAAGTACGTCTTGTGGAAACATGATGTGCTTTGAAACGCTGCAATCTTCATTCTAAACAGTTATCGTCTTTTCGTTGAAAGTTGTAATCTTTGACTGATTTCCCCTGTAATGTGAACCATTGATTGTCAACTGTTGTACCCTATATCGTTGTAACTGATTGTTGTTTGATTGTGACTAGCTGTCTGTCGTCATAATCGTTATAAGATAAGTATCCAATTCCTGTGGATGTTGAAAATTGAATATTAGTCCGACATATGCATATATGTTAATTTGATTCTCGTTGACGTTGCACGTCCACGAGTCGTTGTCAGTTCTTTTTTATCAAATCCCGTATCGATCCTCTCTTGAACCGATGTGAAATTCGAGTTATAACAACGATTGATGGTTGTTTTTGAATGTTCCTTCATGTCGATCCTCTCCTGAATCGATGTAAAAGGTTGAAACATTGTCTTTGCATCGATATACATCGCATCGAAGGATACGAAATGAACAGTTCGCATCGATGGTTACGAACTTCGGTGGACTCCATTGCAGTGGTCTTCATTTTCGAATTGATGTGGGTAACAAAGATGGATACGAACTATGCGTTCGTATCGATAAATACTGGCCTCCGGAAGCTGTGTTTTGATGGATTCGAACTGCACAGTTCATATCGTTGCACTGGGGATGGAGTCGAAATTGATTGATACGAACAATGGCTTCGTATCGATGGATTTGGGTGACTCAGAAAAGCCTTCTTTGGCAATTTCGTTTCGATAAAGGCTCGAGTTGATGGATTCGAATAGCTCGTTCGAATCGATTCAATGGTGACACATTGTAACCGGTCGAGTTTACCGGAAGGCGAATCGTTTCTCCCTTTCACACTCGAGTCCATATAAATACTGTGGACTTAGTCATTTTTTACTTTTTACTTGCTCGTTTCTTCTGCAGCCCTTCGTATCGCTCTAGAGACTTGGAAAAAGAAAACTATTCTTGCCTTCGAATCGATTCAAACCTATAACCCCTTGAACTAATCGTTGAAATCTATATGGTAACTAATTGAATCTATGTCCTTCTTAAATTTTTTATGCATAACACACATTACTTCAATTCCTAACATCATATCATACAAGTAATAGGAAAAGGAAAATAAGAAAATTCCATAAGTGATTCAAAAAAAATGTAAGTTGCAACATCCTCTTTCTATATGGTATGGTTTGTTAATGCTTAATAATTGGGGAAGGGGCCAGCACAAGAATGCCAAAATTTGCTAATGCTTAATAATAGGAAAATAGGTCTCTATAGGAATGCCTCAGTTTCCTAACATTGAATCGCCCCTTATCATTTTGATAAACCCTTATTCTCCCTATTCTTTCCCATAAGAATTCTTCACAATCTAGTACTTTTCGCTGTATCCTACTATTACAAGTGTAATGATTGCTTTTCGACCCCCAAGTGTCGACACTAATACATCTACTGTAACACCTCGTGCTTAATGACAAATAAAATCAATTGAATTAACATAATTGCAAAACAATGAAAAATATAAATGTCAAATATACGCATTTAAAAATTAAGAGGTTACATAGGTATATGCAACCAATGAGTGTGTGATTAATTGATACATCAACCAATTAAAAGAGGAATTAATTAAGAGACATATAGAGGCATCAATTAGTCAGAGAATATGTCACTTTTATAACATTAATTAATTAAGGGGTCTTCTAATAAAGGGAAATGTATATGAGGAATAAATTAAATGATAACGTACATATATTAATTTATAATTGACGTAATCAATTAATTGAGAAATTAATTAAAGATGTTAAGTAAGCGTCAATTAATAAAAGAGGGAAACTTATATGTCAATTAATTGGGTAATAAATTGGCAGTTTAAATATGTATAACTAATAAATCTATGATTGAGTGACACATATGAATTAATTTGGATATCGATTAAAATGGGAAAAGGTGTCAATTAATTAATTGGCAATTAGTTGAGCGTTTTAAAAAGGATGTCAATTAATCAAAGAATATGCCATCTTTACAATAGCTAATAATGTAAATTAATTAGCTAGAAGAAAACGCCAGTTATAGGATTATTTGTTTCCAAGTTAAAAATAATTGGAACGCATACAAAAATCAAACAAAGTAATTAGGTTTATGATGTAGGTAAATTAATAAGAATAAATTAAAAAGTATAACTTTTATATGCATTCAATTAATAGAGGTTTTAATTGATTTGTTCAAATAGGTAAGAAATTATAACGTATAAGAATCAATTAATAACGGATATATATATATATATGTATATGTATGTATGTATGTATGTATGTATGTATGTATGTATGATCTAATTAATTGGATAATTAATAGAAGAATCTTATTTAGAAGGAAACGTGAATTAATAGGGTCATATAATAAAGGAACAAATGAATAACGTTGGAGAGTTATACGTTATAAGCTAATGTATACAAATCAAGTTCTGATGGCGAGGATTGTTTTTAGGGTTAATCGGATGGTTCCTATTTGTTCACTACACCTATAAATTGAACGTAACTTAACCCTAGCCCACACTATTTTCTCTGAATCAGCTGCCGTCGTTTACAGCAATCTCCTCTTCTTTTCTCCCTCTTCCTTCCTTCTCTGTTAATCAAATCTTTCTCCAAACCAAAAATAAAATTAAGCAAGGAAATACATACAAACAAATCAGAGAATTGCGCGAACAAATCAGAGAATTTACAGTGATTCAAAAAGGGGAAAAAGCGAAGAAAAGCGTAGCGAATTAAAAGGGATAGAGATTGAAGCTAAGGACGACATGTGAGTGGATTTAATTATATACCTTTTACGTTTATGATATATTATCGTTAGTTTCCCGTTAAATAATTTTATTTAGTATTTATTTCAGTAATTAATTCAGTTAAATAGTTATGCTGAGACTGTAAATTTTATAAGATAGCTTATATTTAATTAATACTAGGCTTGATAGTTAGAGAAAGACGTAAGCCTAAAAGTAAGAAGTTTAAAGTTGATTACATCTATTTTAAAGTAGAAATTTAGCTTGTAAATGTTAGCTTCTTTTATTCCTTTTTACACGAATAAAATAGTAAAGAGAAGAATTCGCAAATACGGACTAAAATAGAAGAATACTAGATTTACAGAAACTAGATGTAAAATAAGAAAAGCTGAAATAAAAAGAGAAAGATAGAAATTTACAGTAATTACGCTAAAACGGGAGTAATAACTTAAAGAAAAATCTAATAACTTAATTTGGAAGTACGTGACATATTAATTGGTTAGTTTAGAAAATAGAATACATTTCTATACTTTAATATTTAAAAAGATAACGATAAACGTAATTGCAAGAATAAAAGAAAGAAAAAGGGAATTAGTGTAAAATAGAGAAACCACTGTATTTTGCATTATCCAAAAAGTAAAGAGATAATAAAAGAAATATTTTGCAGTTACGGATTATTGTTTATAGCATTATTTAGTATTAAAATATGGAAATGAATTTTTAGCACAGTTTCGTAACCAACCAAATAGAATAGAACTACTTCCTATTATATAAGAAGATAAAGCAAAGAATTGAAGGGATCAAGTTAATTATTAGATAAGATTAGATACTATAAACAGAAATGTACCTAGATCTGCATTCACTGCGCAGATAATAGAATAAAAGTAAAGTAGTTATTGTGATAAGTAAATTTGTGACAAGCGGACGTAGTCCAAAGCTAAGCTTGTCATATGATATAAGAGAATTAAAGAGAATTCAGCATCATAATAAAAGAAGACAGACTAGAATAGAAAAGAGACGCTTGTAATTATATTTATAATGTACAGATTATAAAAGAAAATAAAAGTGACAATTACAAGTGAAATTATAACATAGGTTATAATTAAGTAGAAAGAAAAAAAGAGGCTTATTTTAATAAACTTAAGAATTAAATTAAGTTGATAAGCAAGGTAATAGAAGTGGCCCATACCAACAGCATTCCCTTTCTGATAGTCTTTAAACAGTTAGGTGAGGCTGGGACAAGATTATGCTAATTAGGGTAAATAAGCAGCCAATATAATAAGAAAAGTAAACTAAACGCAAATTAAAAATTAGACTTAGGGTCTAATGAAAGAGTGAGATGCATTTGGAGCAGCCCAAAAGATGAAGAGCCTAACGAAGCAGTTCATCACAGAATTCAGCATAGAAAAAGCACGTCCAACTTAGTTATTTTGGGCTAGAAGGAAGTACGAGACTTCAACGGGGCGTGAGGGTAATCTAGGATGGCACTCTGGGGTAGGCATAGTGAAGCAGTCCTCCAAAGGTTGATCTGTAGGTGTTCGATCAAAATAGTATGCATTGACTGGTTTTTGCATGGCAGGACCATTGTAGGTAATCAAAAGGGGTTGATGTTTGGAGTAGGATATCTGTATGTCCTAGCACTTGCAAGTAAGTTTAGTGGGAAGGACCCAAAAGGATAGTCGCATGCGGATATCGGGCCAGCATCGAAACCAAGTGTGAGTTCGGGAAAGACTAGAGTTAAACCAATAGTCTAATGATAATTTCACTATCAAGACATTAGATGAGGGGCGCATCCAATTGGATGTTTAGATTGTTTGCAGTAGGGCACAACCACTTAGCTCTTTAGAAGTCTTTCGATTAGTTGAGGGATGGCTGCGTGGGGCCATAACCACGATAAGAAAAGAGACAGACCAAATAGAATATCTATATTGTAAGCCTAACGAGGCAGTCCTTTACAGAAATAGAATATCTGTATTGTAGGCCTAACGAGGCAGTCCTTTACAAAAATAGAATATCTGTATTGTAGGCCTAACGAGGCAGTCCTTTACAGAAATAGAAAATCCACCATTGAATTCCGTACAAGGTAGACCTTGTTAAGCGGGATTCAAGGAGTAGACGGAATGATTATGTATAGTCCTTAAGGTACGCATTGGGTGGTACATTGAGGATGTCCGAGCATTAGTATAGACTAGTGCGGATGCCATTTTACGTTTTCATAGTAGATGACGAAGCATCTGTATTATAGGCTTTATGAGGCAGTCCTTTATAGATGTAGTCACAGAATTCCATGGAAGCAATACGATGGAGTCCTTTGCGAGGAGGACACGGAAGGTACTATGGGTAGCACCTAGGACCAATGCGGTCATTGGGCATATAGCTATATATATATATATATCAGTTATAGGGTTTTAATCTACTAGGGAGTAGATAGGCAGGGTTCACACATAGAGGCGACAATATTATAAACTCAATGAACTTAACATAACAGTAAATGGAAATTAAACGGTATATGTAGAATTAAGCTTAGAATGAATAATTTGTCCATTCACCAGAACTTTAGTTCTAACCCCCTCCTCATAACATCCTACAGGTTAGGTAGATGGCAGAGACCTCCCAGCTTTGAGACACTTGTTTAGAAAGTGTTATTTTATTGGTGAGTATTTACTTACTATTATATTTTAGTCAGTTCCATTGTGAGATATTAATCTGAGCTCTGATATATTTGTCTTTGCCTATTCGCAGGATACCAGATACCCAACTCGGGCTTCAGTGGGCTTGGGTTTTAGCATTTTTTGTGAAAAATCCGGACCCACTGGAACTTGGGTTGTTACATCCACGGTATTCATGTACCAAGCATCCAAGTGCTGGAAAGACAGAATGTTAAGGTAAAATAAAGGAAGAAAAGAAAACAAACAAGAAAGAAGAGAAAACAATATCAAAATCTCACAACGGAGCGATAATATATAATATCCAAATGGTACTTTTACAAAGGAAAATTGTACGATACAATAATCAGAGTAAACTAACCTATCAACAGGCTGGACAGTTATAACAACCCGTCATTACAATTGCTGATATAAAATAAACAAAGTAATGCAGTAGAAATAAAATCTATGGTACGTAATCATCCAGCTCCTCTCCTAGAGCTCCAATGAATCATCAACGATATTTGGAGATATACACGGGGCCGACCCGAGCATTATAAGAAGAATAACACCCGGATCAGTCTGGTAAACCAGCGTGAGAAAACTCAAGTAATTTGAATTACTCCATTTGCAAAACTATAACGACCCGTATTTTAACTATTTTAAATTATTAAATTTAATATAATTATTGAATAAAAATTGCTAGAAATAAAAATTTAATGAATTATTAGTGTAGTTATTGAATATGAACTTTAATAAAATTTTGGAATAAACAATTTCAAAGATTAGGCAATAAAAGTATTAAAGTGAAATTTTATGTATTGAATGTATTTATAATCAATAGTTGAATTGAATAATAAATGTTGACTTAATTAGTTGAAATTAAATTAACTGTCGATAACTAAAATTTCATTGAGATCTTAATATTGGATAATTAAATTGTTTAAAATTTAATATTGGAAATTATTTAAGTAATTAAATTTCGAATTTAATGTGAATGAAAATGATTTCAAAAGTTGATTTAAGTTTTATTTAAATGAGAATGAATATTATTAAATTTTAAAATTGAATTTAAAAGTGAATAAATTATTTTTGGAAATTCTATATGTTAAATAACGTGTGAAAATAGCCATTTTGGGCATTGTCTCAAATTTCGACGAAACTAGTTTCATCGGACCCGTAATAGTGAATTATTATAGGATTTCAAGTTTTGTAGCGATCGAACTTGTCGTTTGGCCGTGCGAGCTTGAAATGAGTAGAAATCAATTAAATGAATTTAATTAAAATAATTTGATTTTGAAGGCCATCTTCTGCATACAATCGAATTAGGCCTCGAGACTAGTTCAATTGCGTTTGGAATAGGGGTATAACACATAGAACGCCACACGACACGCTTTGTTTGGAGTTCGGAATATCGCAGGTCGATCGGGCGAGATATTTTCTAATTTTAATAATATTTATTTACCTATCTCCCAACAATTCGTACATCCTGCCTACACTTCTGTCTTTCCCCTTACCTCCTTCTCTCATTTCAAATTCCAGCGACCGAAAAAATAAGAAAGAAAAAAAGCAAACGATGGCGAAGACGCGTGCGCGAAGGAGGTGAGCAGGCGCGGTCTGAGGGTGGGCACGACGGCATACAGGGGGGGCACGGAGCTGGTTAGGGTTTTTGGTCTCGCTGGTCGCGAGCTTCGATCTCCGCATGCGAGTGACCATCTGGAGGCACGTGGCAGGCGGCGCGATGAGGGGGGCGGCGCGCGCTTTGGATCGGAGCGCTGATGATTGTTCGTTCAAAAAAAAAGGAAAAGCTGCAGCGAGTTGCGAGTGGGAAGGAGTACGCGGGGGAGGCCTGTATGCGAGTGTAGTGAAGGGATTAGGTTTGTTATTTGTTAATTTAAATGTTAATAATTATCGTTAATGTTAATTATCGTATATCTTTTGCGTACGAGGTCCGTTTCGAGTGAAACATGTAGCGATGCGACCGTATCGACGTCGTCTATAGCTTGGAGTCAAATTGGAATTTATTTGAAGCTGAAATATTTTTAGTTTCAAATAAAAGTTGAGTGTTTTAAACGCTCATGAATGACTAAATTATTTTTATGTTAGTTAAATTGCAATCACGAAGTGATTTAAATTTACTGATTGTTGTTTGGTAAATTTAACGGACATGGAAATCGGTATAGAAATTTATATATTAGAAATTTTGAATTAAAAATTAAATTGGAATTAGAATTAAACTCCTAAAATTCCAAATTATGTATAATTGGTTAATTGTTGTGATTTATTGATTGTTTGGATGATTGATTGTGATGGATGCCAATTGGTTGAGATTTTGGATGATTGGATGCTTATTTAGTTTATATATATATATATATATATATATATATATATATATATATATATCATGTATCACCCTGTAAACTAACTAACGGTGTATAAACTATTGTTTGAACTATTTCGAATAAATTAAGAAATATGTTAAAATGATATATACCTATGATACTTTGATTTGGATTGAAATGTTATATATCCATCCCTGGAATTAAATTTGAAATAATTATTCACTTGACCATAGGATAGAAAATTATATACGGACACTAGATTGGTTAAATTATATGATTTTAACATTCCTAGTTTGGAGTTATTTAAATTATTTTGATTTAAAGAAATAAAAATCCAATGTATGAAGATTGAATAAATTATGAATTCGAGTTTGAAATGTTGAAATACAATTTAGTTAAAAGAAATTGTTTAAAGAATTTAATTGGAATTTGAAGTCATGATTGAAATATGACTTTAATAATCGAAATTGAATTGCTTAAAAAGATTTGAACTTTTACTTGAACCTTGAAATATTACCACGTAAAGTAATTTAAATTGACATTTCAAACTTAGGCTCAAAATTGAATTAGTTTGTAGATTTGAACCTTAAATTAAATATTGAAGTTTAAATTTGATTTAAGTGATTTAAATCAGTAAATTAAAATTGAACTTGAATTTATATAAATTGAAATGGTTTAAAATTGAGAATTGAGTTGAAATTTTAAACCATTGAACCGAATAGTTGAATCAAATATGAACATGAAATTGAAATTAATTTGGAATTGAAATTGAAATTGACTTAAATTAAAATTGTAATTGAATTGATTTGAATTAATTTAAGATTGAGATGATTTGAATTGAAATAATTGGAACTGAATTTGTTTGGTTGAGATTTGAACCTGAGTTAAGATTTATTGGAAATGGAAAGAAACAGTTTGAATTTGAAATTATTTTCACTATGAAATATTTTCTTATAAACTATTTTAAATTCATCTTTTTAAAATTTCCAAATTATTTAAATTTTCAAATCATTTAATATATAATCTATTTTAACTATTTAACTATTTTAACTTTTAAAACTATTTAAAATCCTTTTCAG
Source organism: Allium fistulosum (assembly GCA_030737815.1). Classification (NCBI taxonomy): domain Eukaryota; kingdom Viridiplantae; phylum Streptophyta; class Magnoliopsida; order Asparagales; family Amaryllidaceae; genus Allium; species Allium fistulosum. Next base: position 1,537,176,654 of record CM060902.1, read on the forward strand.
ACTATTTTCTAAAAATTCAAACTGGTCAAAGTGGGAACTGTCATATTTAAATCGTTGATTTAAATGTGAATTATGTTAAAATGAAGTTATAACCTAAATGGAAATTCAAAACGATTTTTTAAGTGAAATCAAGATATTGAGGCAAAAATGATTTTCAAGAGAAATTGACATATTTGAAGTAAATATGATATTTCAAAATGAAATTGATTTTGAAGCGAATATGATATTTTGATATCAAGTATGAATTTTTTTTTGAAACATAAAAGTACAAACCAGTGTGTAAAATGACATTTGGTTGTTAAAGAGACCGGGGCCTCTTATTGGCATACTCTCTATCAATAATGAAACCACATTAACAACTGTGTACGCGGAGGAGACTCGAGAACAAAGTGGTTGGATTTGGCATCATTTTCTGGATTTGAAGAAAGAGAACGATGATGGATAGACTCCGGCACATGTGCCAATTTGAAATGACTAAAATAGGATGGATTGATAGGGCCAAGCGGGCTAACTACCCCTAGCGAACATCCGTTCTTAGATTTTCTTAGACTTGGTCTATATTATTACTCTTGATGTTGATTTCGATTGGTGCACCTGTATTTTCGGATAACCTCCCTTTTACTCGATATGGGATGGATGGACGCGGTGGGCGATCGTGGCTACGCGTTACCACCAGCCCTGCAACCCGAACTGGTAGTATCCTACCTTAGGCATTGCCTCACGTGCATTGTCATACTTTTATCCGTATACGAGACCACTACGATTTTGGTTTAGTGTTGTCGTATCAAGGCGCATCCCTATCCCCCAACATGCTACTGGGGCGTTATATGCAAACTGTACAACAATGGTTTAAAATGTGTTAAGGGGGATTAATGTAAAGCCCTAACGCTAAGAAAAATATTTATTTTACAGATTAGACATTATATATAGCGTATTCTACTATATATAAATAATTTGACGGATCCTTAAGAGATGGAAAATCCTCTAACATCTCTTGAGTTATTGCACGCACGTTATACAACAGATAGGAGATGTGAAACCCTGTAAACATCTCCGATACCATTACACTCCCGTTATATGTGATTTTGATTTGACTTACATACAGATATTTAGTCCTAACTCGAGTGTTTTGTCTTTTTATTATGTTGGGGTCAACCCTGAGTTTTCAGCACATTGAAGATTATTTGCTGAAGAACGAAGACAGAGATTTTGTATATTATTATTACCAGTATTATTCCCTATATCATGTTGTCTGCTACATTTTTCTATTGTTCTGATGTATATATAACTCTGATAAATGTTGTATAAATTATAATCAAATATATAGTAAACAGCTTCATGAACTGTTTATTTGATTATTATATTTTGTCATTCCGCTGTGAGATTCTGTGTTTGTTTTCTTCTTCTTTCTTATTTTTCTTAATTAAGCCAATTGATTATCTGTGTTTCGGATTGTTTAAGTTGGGCATGTGTGGATTATTATCAATTTAACCTTCTGAAATGTGGGTCGTCACAAGAACCCTTTACAGAATAAAAGTATCCCATAAGACCACGCCACAAATAAACATGGACGGGTTTTTACCTTACGACAACCAAACCACTTTATAGGAAAATTTAGTTATATTATAATAATGTCTAAGGTGTTGAATTTAAATATAAATCATAGCTGAAATGGTTTCATTTGAAAGCATATTTAGGTATACAAACAAAACCACTAAGTTACGTTCATATAAATAGATTTCCACGGAGACCACCCCAGTATACTCGTAAACCATACTAAGAACGATCACCTATGACAAGGGACAGAAACTCCCTTCGAGTGTCGTATATCTCTAGATAAAATATACCATAAGGTAAAGACAACCAGCCCATGCCCTATCATGTGAACCGAGTATCATCAACTCCCCATGCACAATATATCAATAAGCATACTCTCGATAATGGAGTTGATACAGCCCCTATTTGGGTTAACTAAACCCGGGATCATGCATCCTACTATGTCTTTAATCATTTCCCGATGTTGACATGACGTTTGGCATCTTCACACAAGTTTTCAATAAAACTCGATCAAATAATGAATCCCACATAGATTCCACCATCTCAATAGATTTCGGAACCATGCATGGTTTTTATCATTCACTTCCAAATCATAGAACCCATATAATAGGTTTGGAGTGGTATTTAGTAAGTAAAACACTTACCTATCCCGTATAAATCCGTGAAGCATCCCGTATACTTCCTAAGTTAATTTTGGTCAAGATCGGTAGTCGACTAATCGACTATCAAGTTTTGAATGCTTGCTTATGGGAATCAAGGTTCCACACTTTACAAGTTTCCAACTTTTCTGGTTAACTATTTCTTGGCCTAGAAGAATGCCGATAGGTTAGAGCTCAATTGCTCCATCCCTATTTAAACATCAGTGTAACGACCCCGGATTTTATATAAATTTAAAATGATAATTAAAATTAATTTTTGAATAAAATTGTGAAATTAATCGATTAAAGTGATGCGAGTTTCCCCGAAATCAAATAAAAATGTGTTAAATCATTTAGAGTTAAATATTGAAATATATATATATAGTTTTATTCAATATAAAGTAAATATATAAATCTAATAAATCAATGCAAAATAATACCAAGTAGTAAAACAAACAAAAATAATAAAAGAAAAACAAAATAAAATAGAAGTTCATTTACATTATAAAGTAATAATACAAAGTAAACATTTGATAAAATTTAACAACAAATTAAAATAGAAATTTATATTATAAAATAATAATATTATAAACAAAGTTAAAAAGAAAAGATAGTATATAAATATACTCAAGTATGAAACAAAACCAAAAATGAATAAGTATAAGCTGAGAAAACAAGTAAGTATGTAGGCTGAAGTAAACAAATCATTTAAATACAAAACAAGTAAACAAGAGAAAACAACAAAAATGTATAAAGCAAAGCTTGCTAAAGAAGACACAAATTATCATCATATATTTTGTACAGCCGAAGTCAACAAGTATAAACAAATGAAGACATCAAAAATATATTCAAGTTTGAACAAAGACTTTAGAAAATAAAATAAGCAAAGTTGTACAACATCAATTAATGCAAGCCAAAGTTTATCATCTCAGCCACCACACATATCACCATCAGCCGAAATGAAAGAAAAAGAAAGAAATGAATTTGTACAGAGCCTAATTAATGCTTGGCCACCAAATCAACATATCAGCCTCCAAGCAAAAGGATATTTGTGATCCTATTGTACAAACAAAACATTATCATTTGTACAAAAGTAAATATCATCACCTGTAAAGCTCATTTTCTTTATATCAAGCTTCTCATTTCAATTTCGTCCATCATTCAAAGCAAATCTGAAGTGAATATAATTTCAAACTTAAACAAAAACTTCGACTTAAACATCAAACAAATCAACTACAACCAGAGATCAAAAGCAGGGAGGAGTTACAGGAGATTCAAACTGCAGTTTCCAACAACAATTGCTCTCTGTTCATTTTTCTAGAAAAAAACGGTGAGTAAACAACAAGTAAATTTAAACTTAAGTTACTTTAAATCTGAACATATATATCTTGTAGTGTCTCTGCATATATTCATGTATTTGTGCTGAAGAATACATCTTCTTCTCTGTTTTAGTTTATAGGGTAGAAACTATTAAGAAAATTCAATTTCTTATTTTCTAATCATTATTAGACTTTGGTTTCACAACAAAATATGTTTGTTTGGTATGAATTGTAATTTAAAAATGGATTTCAAGAAGGAAGAATATACAGTGAGTAAGAAATGGGTTTTACGGGCAAAATTTAAATTTTGAATAAAATTCGAACATAACGATTTACGAATTCATATATATATCTTGAATCCTTATTGAAAGTTACGATTTTTAAGATGAATTTGAAGATTTTTAGTGGGGTGGTTTAGTAGCAGTTCGAAGATGATCAAAATGGGTATTTTGGCCAATTGCCGGCGATATGATGAACTAGGGGTGTCGGGGTTGTTCGTGCTGATGGAGGAGCCTACGGTGGTGGTGGGGAAAATGACCGGAGGTGGAAACGACCACGGTGGCGTCGGCGGTAGGCGATCTTGGTGTCTAAACCTAATTTTTTGTCGTGCTGAGTTAATGGGTTGCGTTCTTTTTCTGGTTGATCGAGTCGCGTGTGGCTTTGGGAGATGATAGTAGGGAGGTCGGAGAGTACGTGGCTGGAAGCTCGAAGCTTCTAGTGGTCAGAGTCAAGGTGGTAAGGCGGTTCTTTCGATTGAAATTATGTTCCAGTTAGTACTTGTGTGTTCGATTGTGAGTCTGGGCGAATTGGTCGGGGCGGGGTGATGGAGTTCGTCGACGAGGTCAAGTTCGACTTGTGGGTGCCGGCGTCGATGATCAGAGTTGCTTTGATCACTTGAACAAGTGCACGCGTGCACTTGTGTATCTGGCACTGCTGAGATGATTGGAGAAGACACGATATGCTCGGGTTGGATCTCTTGATGGGTCTATGTGTGACTCGAAGTAAAAGTTGGTGGGGAGGACTCAAAGTCGGGCCTGGGTATTTAAGTTTTTGGGCCGAGTTTCCAGATCGTGCTTTTATAACAAGTTTAAAATTTTAAACTTAATAAAGGGTAAATGATTTGTTAACCATTTCTTTTAAAAAATAATAATTAATGTTTTGATTAAGATAGAATTTATTAAAGATTTGACAGATAAAATTATTTGAGTTTAAAATGTTTTTATTACATAACCTTTGTCTTTGAAAAGTTTAATTTTTTTATTTAAACTTAATTTTGTTATTAAGTAGATAATTAAAGAATGAAGAGTTTTGATTCTTTAATTTAACTAAAAAGTTTAAGTTAAGGTGGTTAATTACAAGATTATGAAACAAGGTGAATTACTTCATTAAGATAGAATGTTTTATCTTTTAAACTAATCAAGTTCTTAAATAATAAATGATGAATTATTAACAAAGGAAATTAAAAGATTATTGTTTAAAGAAGGATTAATAAATGAAATTTATTAAAGGATAATTACTTAATATATGAGGTAATTTATTAAGGGTTAATTAATTAATGCAGTGATTAAGAATTAATTAATTAAGAAGTAATAAATTAGTTATTGTAATTAACTAAGAATAATTAATTAAGGATTAATTATTAATTTAGGGTTAATTAATGATATTTAATTAATGTTTTAAAATTAACTGGTTATTAATTTATCATAACTAGCAAATTTATTCATAGGAATTAATCTGATTCAAATTAATCATATAATAAAAATTAATCCTACCTATGGATGTTTGAATTATATTGAATGGTTGAATTGTTTAATATCACTGATATGTGATGCTTTATGATATATTCTGATTTGTGTTGTGACCTATAATTTATTTATCTGGGATGAATGTAATTAATTATCTGTGATGTAATTCATTCATTTTATTAATCTATGATCTGTGTATGAAAGGTAAGCGTTATAGTTTATACCGCTTATCAACTATATTATTGTGTTTGATCTGTGATGATTGAATGTTGTTGCACTATTGTGTTAAACCCCTGGACTACACCATACACACACAAATATGGATTTCACGTGGAAATCGATTAAGTCACAGATTGTTAACAATTTTAGAAATTGAATTCTTGAATCCAAAATAGTTTTGGAATTGAAATTGAACGCTTTTGAAAATGAGTTTCAAAAAAAAAGTTATTTTAAATAACTAAATACAACTTGAAATTTGAATAATTTGATTTAAATTTGAATTCAATGGTTAAAGTTGAATTCAATGATTTGGAAATTACGTCCAAAAAGATTATCCTAGTTATAAAGGTGTTCATATGGGTTTTTAACCATTTAAAGAATATGGTTTTGGAAATTTGAATTTAAATCCAAGTTTACACTTGAATGGCCTTAACTTTTGAAAATTGTAATCAGTTTCCAAAACGAAAATTATTTCTTTCAAATAATAATAGCTTTCATTCAAGGAAAAGGATTTCCAATTTGTGTTACAAGAATTTCAATTTAAATTAAATTGTGTTGAAAGCTATGGATTAATCTTTGTGAATGGTTGTTGAACTTTGTTTTGAAAACGAAGAATATTTTAAATGGTGTATCTTTTATATATAAAAGATCTGAATTGGAAATGGTTTTCCAAGTTGTGAATGAATCTTTGGAAATTTGTTTTGAAAGCTATGAGTTAAATCTTTGATTTAAAGATTTAACGAATTAATCAAATTGAAATGGAAATTGATTTAGAAAATCTGTGAATGAATCTTTTGTTTAAAAGATTAAAGTGTGGAAATTGTTTAAACCGTGAAGGTTGTTAAAATGAACCTTTTTGTTTAAAGATTTGAAAATGGTAATTTGTTAAACCATTTGAAAAGAAAGTTTGGGTTTAAGTTATGACTTAACTGAAATCCCAATATCCATATACTTTTAAATATTGCGCTCATTATTCGGTTTAGCCGGGAGAGGACCTTTGTGTCACATAACCGATTCCGAATAATGATAAGTCGTATATGGATAGCATTTGAAGACCAGTGTTTGCGAGAATGATAGGATGACCTATCGATTGTCTCTGCACTGAGTAGCTACGGTATAGAGATTCCCTAATTGATGGGAAGTCCAATCGGGATTGTGAATACCCGGATTGCAAGGGCTTCTTCGGAAGTGCCATCGGTTCTGTTCGAACCCGGAACAGACTTGTATGGTTACACGTCTGACATTACATTTTGAGATATAAAGCTGATTTCTTTCAAATACATATCTGTTAGTGGCGGAGAATTTATTCTCTTAGCTTAACACCCTTCAATGAGACGTACGAGCTCAGAGGTTATGTAGTTGAAGGTTATCAGCGATATACTCCCAATTTGGTAATGTGGCATGCTGAGTGTTGTTGTGTGTTGATCATTTATTGATCATTTGTTGATCAAAGCATGGCTTTGTGAAAAAGCATAGCTTTGTGGACGAAACCTCATCGAACCTCACAGACCGGAAATGGTCGAAACAGGAATGATGCGGCAAGGTTATGAGGGTCGCGCCCTTTAGGGTATGTCATTTCCTTCTGGAAAAGGGTGGTATCATGGTATGGAGCCCAGATACTTACTCATGTGGACACACTATGTTTATTATTGTGTGATGTTGGTTACCGAGCACTCGGATAAAGGTCCCAAAGGACCGGGGAATGACATATTCATGAGTTACCTAGTTACAGGGGTAACCCGATGTTGTGTTGGCACAGAGCTAGTTAGTTCTCGGGACGTCCAGCCAGAGGCGATCCCATGTGGCGGTAGGAAGTTCCTTAGCCTGACCATTTGTTGGAAATCCAATTTCCAATACGAACCTTGTACGGTATTAGTTGTAGAACCTGCCATTTACTTATGGTGGTCACCACTGTTTAGATGGTATAATAGTAGGCATACGATACTAGTCGTATGTTGGCTAAGATTAATATTATACTTTCAAAATGTTTTTCTGCACTAATAATAATAATCCAATGATTTTGCGTAGTAAGCATGTTTGACTATCATAAAAAGAAATCTCCTCCAATTCTGCGTTTGCATTGTGTGTGTGGCGGGAGGTCTTATGGTAGTTTCATTTTCCAAAAGCATTTCGGATGTCTTTTAAAATTCTTTTGTTGTTTGTTTTAAAGATAAACTGTTTTTGTTGCTCACACCAGTCCCACGACTGACTCGGAGTTTATTGTTCCTTTCCTAAATTCTGGGTGCCCACCATTTTCCACACGGGCAGTCTAGAGTTGGGGTTTTCAGATGTTCAGGTTTAGTTGACATTGGAGCTAGTTCAGTTTTGGAGATCATGACTGCCATTGCTTATCTTGATGGTTCGAGCTTGAAATTGGAGTGATTGGACTCAGCCTCTCTGACTGATCATTTGGAGTTATCACTTATATTTCCGTTGTATCATTATTTATCTCTGATATTGTTGTATCATATTGATATCATTGTTGTATATCATTCTGGATATTGTATTCATTTGTGTTGTATATGATATCATCTGTTTTCTTTATTCCGCTGTGTTGTTATACTTAATGGTGTTATAAGCTCCGGTGAACCAGATTCGGCGTTTGAATCTTCGGCATTTTGAGTACAAGTGAAGTACGGGTGCCGATTTTCGAAGGCCGAGTTTTTGGGTCATTACAAGTGGTATCAGAGCTGAGGGCTAAAAACTTTAGCTCAAGAGTATAACACATTAAGTAGCTCATTAGAGATAGGGTGAATTATACCCTAGAATGAGTATTCCTCATATATCTATTCGAATGCCTCAGTAAATTCTCTTACTATTACCTGATAGTGAGTATGAGTGCAAGAAGAGGATGAGATAGGGGACATGGAAATACGACTATAAATGGTCAATATCCTGTAACAATAAGGAAACAATCTTTTCTCTATCAATCTCTTTTGTTTGTCATCTTTTCTCAATTCTTTGGTAGTTCCTGGTAGATCTAGGAAGAGATTCGATATATTAATATGGGACATAAACTCCAAATAGGCCAGAATTGTTTGTTTTGGATGAATTGGTTGCATTGGTTGCTATGGTTGATAGGTATACTCTAGTTTTCAAACTAAAAGTTTTGAAATTGTATCCACATATCTATCTATTCTTTGGGTCCCGATATGTTCTACGAATGGTTAGTTATCCCTTTGAACTAACCGATGCCATTGTATACTTCGTAGATCTGGATAACCCGAGTATTTTGTGAAGTGTTAAACAAATTCGTTCTTGTATCTATTGTTGATATTCTGATTTGGTAAGCCAAATGAAGAATAGATGTTCAGTTGATTTGATGAAATATTTTTCATCTATCTTTGTGTCTCCTTGGCAATTTCGAGTACGAAATGCTTTTAAGTGGGGAAGTCTGTAACGACCCCGGATTTTATATAAATTTAAAATGATAATTAAAATTAATTTTTGAATAAAATTGTGAAATTAATCGATTAAACTGATGCGAGTTTCCCCGAAATCAAATAAAAATGTGTTAAATCATTTAGAGTTAAATATTTAAATATATATATATATAGTTTTATTCAATATAAAGTAAATATATAAATCAAATAAATCAATGCAAAATAATAACAAGTAGTAAAACAAACAAAAATAATTAAAGAAAAACAAAATAAAATAGTAGTTCATTTACATTATAAAGTAATAATACAAAGTAAACATTTGATAAAATTTAACAACAAATTAAAATAGAAATTTATATTATAAAATAATATTATTAAAGACAAAGTTAAAAAGAAAAGATAGTATATAAATATACTCAAGTATGAAGCAAAACCAAAAATGGATAATTATAAGCTGAGAAAACAAGTAAGTATGTAGGCTGAAGTAAACAAATCATTTAAATACAAAACAAGTAAACAAGAGAAAACAACAAAAATGTATAAAGTAAAGCTTGCTCAAGAAGATACAAATTATCTTCATATATTTTGTACAGCCGAAGTCAACAAGTATAAACAAATGAAGACATCAAAAATATATTCAAGTTTGAAAAAAGACTTTAGAAAATAAAATAAGCAAAGTTGTACAACATCAATTAATGCAAGCCAAAGTTTATCATCTCAGCCACCACACATATTACCATCAGCCGAAATGAAAGAAAAAGAAAGAAATGAATTTGTACAAAGCCTAATTAATGCTTGGCCACCAAATCAACATATCAGCCTCCAAGCAAAAGGATATCTCTGATCCTATTGTACAAACAAAACATTATCATTTGTACAAAAGTAAATATCATCGCCTGTAATGCTCATTTTCTTTATATCAAGCTTCTCATTTCAATTTCGTCCATCATTCAAAGCAAATCTGAAGTGAATATAATTTCAAACTTAAACAAAAACTTTAACTTAAACATCAAACAAATCAACTACAACCAGAGATTCAAACTGCAGTTTCCAACAACAATTGCTCTCTGTTCATTTTTCTAGAAAACAACGGTGAGTAAACAACAAGTAAATTTAAACTTAAGTTACTTTAAATCTGAACATATATATCTTGTAGTGTCTCTGCATATATTCATGTATTTGTGCTGAAGAATACATCTTCTTCTCTGTTTTATTTTACAAGGTAGAAACTATTAAGAAAATTCAATTTCTTATTTTCTAATCATTGTTAGACTTTGGTTTCACAACAAAATATGTTTGTTTGGTATGAATTGTAATTTAAAAATGGATTTCAAGAGAGAAGAATATACAGTGAGTAAGAAATGGGTTTTACAGGCAAAATTTAAATTTTGAATAAAATTCGAACATAACGATTTACGAATTCATATATATATCTTGAATCCTTATTGAAAGTTACGATTTTTAAGATGAATTTGAAGATTTTTAGTGGGGTGGTTTAATAGCAATTCGAAGATGATCAAAATGGGTATTTTGGCCAATGCCGGCGATATGATTAACTGGGGGTGTCGGTGTTGTTCGTGGTGATGGAGGAGCCTACGGTGGTGGTGGGAAAAACGACCGGAGGTGGAAACGACCACGGTGGCATCGGCGGTAGGCGATCTTGGTGTCTAAACCTAATTTTTTGTCGCGCTGAGTTAATGGGTTGCGTTCTTTCTCTGGTTGATCGAGTCGCGTGTGGCTTTGGGAGATGATAGTAGGGAAGTCGGAGAGTACGTGGTTGGAAGCTCGAAGCTTCTGGTGGTCAGAGTCAAGGTGGCGAGGCGGTTCTTTCGATTGACATTTTGTTCCAGTTAGTACTTGTGTGTTCGATTGTGAGTCTGGGCGAATTGGTCGGGACGGAGTGATGGAGTTCGTCGACGAGGTCAAGTTCGACTTGTGGGTGCCGGCGTCGATGATCAGAGTCGCTCTGATCACTTGTACAAGTGCATGCGTGCACTTGTGTATCTGGCACTACTAAGATGATTGGAGAAGACGCGATATGCTCGGGTTGGATCTCTTGATGGGTCTGTGTGTGACTCGAAGTAAAAGTTGGTGGGGACGACTCAAAGTCGGGCCTGTGTATTTAAGTTTTTGGGCCGAGTTTCCAGATCTTGATTTTATAACAAGTTTAAAAATTTAAACTTAATCAAGGGTAAATGATTTGTTAACCATTTCTTTTAAAAAATAATAATTAATGTTTTGATTAAGATAAAATTTATTAAAGATTTGACAGATAAAATTATTTGAGTTTAAAATGTTTTTATTACATAACCTTTGTCTTTGAAAAGTTTAATTTTTTTATTTAAACTTAATTTTGTTATTAAGTAGATAATTAAAGAATGAAGAGTTTTGAATCTTTAATTTAACTAAAAGGTTTAAGTTAAGGTGGTTAATTACAAGATTATGAAACAAGGTGAATTACTTCATTAAGATGGAATGTTTTATCTTTTAAACTAATCAAGTTCTTAAATAAAAAATGATGAATTTTTAGCATGTTTATGAGAACATGACTTACCAACCCTTGAATAAGTACATGTTGGTTGAATGGTTTATTTTCTCTGATTAAACTGTGAGATGCAAAGGGGATTAGCATAATTGGGAAAAAGGGAAAATTAACACTTAGTAATTTAACTAAGGATTTTGGATCTTAGGGCTACAAAATATAGCTTGGCAAGGTGAACATTGCAAGCTCACACATGGTATGTTTATACCCAGGGGCCTGAGTGTGTTGGGTTAATAGAGAGATGTCCCAGGCAGTGTGTGTTTAAAGAAAAATAAAGTAGCTAAAGACCATATTATATTTGATAGTGAACTTTAGAAATAGGTTCAAGAGAGGCTTGGGCAAAATCCCTGATGGCCAGTAAAATTGTAAATGGGGCATGATGACTGAATTGATGATTGCATTGGTTGGTTTATGATGTTTCTATTGGTGAATCTTATGATTGTTTTCTCTGAACTAAATTACTGTGATCGTATATAATTTGTTTAGTACTGATATGAATGCACATGCCTCACACAAACATGCACAAAAATGATACTGAGTTTCTTAATTAATTCAAAGTATTTGAATATAAATAAAAGTCATATAAAATCATGTTTTCAGGTAGATTACTCATACCAGACATTAGTCTGACCCTTTTGTGTTTATGCACCATTGGGTGTCTCATATTTGTATGAGGCAGTTCATGGTGATTATGCAGGTAAATAGGAATTTTGTTGATCAGGCTTTGGATGAGTTAACTGCTTAAGGAATTGGATGCTATTTTAAAAAAGGACTTTGCTGAAGTTGGATTAGATATTCATGTTGAACTATGTTAAGATATTTTGTTTAAGTTGCTTAGAAAAACCAATGTATTGTTATTTACTGTTTTGTAAGTGTTGAACTTATAAGTATCAGCTAAAACCATGTGCTTTGTTTTGCAATTTCTTTGCTAAGAAATGAAACTCTAAACTTTAAGATCAGTTAGTTTAAGTGGTAGAAAAATCTGAGATTAAAAGGGTTTAAAGATTGAACGTACAATCAAGTGGTTGGCATAGGAAAACTCATGTTTAGGTGATATAAGATCTGACAGAGGAAAAGGTTTGAGTGGCCTTAGAAAAGAAAACAAAATGATATGTACTTTGCTTAAGAAAAATGCAAGTTGAATGTGGCTAACATGACCCTTTCCTTGAGCCTGGGTTAAGCCAGCACTAAAGAGTTTTAAGTTAAGTTTTCAGCTCAGTTATATAACCCAAGTATAGAGTAGACTCAGACATATTGTTAACAAGAGGAAAAAAATAAGGCACCTGAATTTCCCACTGACACACACCGGCACAGAAACATGCACACACATGCACAGGCAAGAACACAGTACATACAGTAATTAAACATGCACACACATGTATAGTTTTTTGTTACCTGAGTAGAAGACCATTGATTTAAAGGTGTGTGCGGTTGCTGCATATTGGAAATCCTGGTGACATCCATGCTTTTCCTCGGCTGATTATGTCGTAGTTTGTAGGTCTAAATTCAAATCAAGCTTCCTAACTAATTGAGTGATTGAAAATTCTATCAACCATGTCTCCTCCATTATCCTAAAACGTATACATAGTTTGATTTAGCATTCTTCAAGTGTATAATAAAGGAATTGCATATAGTAGGTTCAAGGTAATGAAAAAAGGTTTGTAAAATACGCAAAATTTGGACTTAATTTGCAAATTATAGTGCTAAGTTGTTGTACCAGTTCTAACAGTTTTTTTTACAAATGTCTTTGATGGCGAATATAATAGTATGGATCTGAACTTTCGGAGATTTATTATAATTTTCCCACACGTTGGACGCGTCTGTAATCTCATCGATGTCTTGTTTAACTAAGCATGCTGCCTCCTTATCAAAAGCTATCATGGTGGTAGATCTAGTACGATCAAAAACTTCCACTGTTAGACAATATTTATTCACACTTACTTGTTAGTCATTGAATGTAAATTAATTATTGTATTGTAGAAGGCTGACCTGTTCTATTAACAAATGTGGCAACAATTTTGTTGCATTTAGGGCATCTAAAATAGTTTTCTTCCTTGTTTACTATCTTTCTACATAGTGACCAGGGGAGATATTTACATGTCAATCTCCATCATGGTAGCCTCTATAATATACTTCTATCCCTAAACATACAACATTTAATATTGTTGATACTAGACTATCTAAAGTATTACTGTTGTTACCCTGCCTTTTGGTCAAGCCCGGGATATATTTAAACTGGCTAAAAAGGATGGATATCAGGATTGGAGATCGATTGGAAATAAGGCTATGGTCGATACTGTCAAAATTGGGCCAAGCTCCAACCAAGGTAGGATCGATTGGGAATGATAAACAAGGCTTGGTGAGGCTACACTTCGAATTTTAGGTCAATCGGAGTTCATATGCTCGAGTTATGGATGGATCAATATTCATGAAAAATTGGCCCGTATCGATACTATCGTATCGATCACAATAGATACCGAATGATGGATACCAGATGATGGATACCATGTGATGGAGACGAGATGATGGATATGAGATGATGGATACCAAATGATGGATACGAGATGATGGATACCAGATCATCAGCCTACACTTGCAAATTCGAACTTGGATCGATCGTATCTCACAATTTACGCGTTGGGACTTCATGAAATTTGGAGAGCAAGGACTTTGCACTATCATCTTTCACAATGATCGATCTCAACTCGATCGAAGTCGTTTATAATCGATGCGAACTCGCCTTGGATCGATCAAGGATCGATCACAAATGACCCCAGATCGATCATGTGGGCCCATCTACGCTTGAGAAAGAGTATTCCAAGAATCACGGCAAATATTTCTAGCTCCACACCTATAAATAGCACCTCAATTGCAACTAAAAGGGGGTCTTTTTTCTCGGCTCCTCTTTATCTTCTTCTCTTTTGGAAATACTCTGCTATTTTTGGCTATTGATATTCAAAGAATTATAATTGTAACCACGGTATAAAGGAAATAAAAGGATCAACTCAAAGCGGACGTAGGTCGAAGATAGCCGAACCACTATAAATCTTGTGTCTTCTCTTACTTTCTTTCATTTTAATTTTGTGATTTCTCCATTTTTACTCTCTATGTCATCTGGATCTGATATCTGTGACTGGATACTACGGATTTGTATGTAAATACTAGTGCTTTCATTACACTCGAGGTTTGTGACCATTTTTGGCGCAAACACTTTGGTGCTTTCACTGAGAATGACTAGCACCCGCTATATCGGATTTGGAGTTCAGATTGGGAAAGCTAAAGGATCAGATCTAGGAGGAACCATGGTTAGGCAACCAGCTAGAAGGACATTACCAGAAAGAAGCCAACAAGAGGGAAGTTAAGAGGCTTCTTCTGGACCTGGATAAAATCAGGCATCCATCCACTTCACAAGGGATGAGATGTGGACAATGATGGATTCCATGCAGGAGAGATTTTTGAAGAGCCAACAGGAGATGATGCAGAATATCTTCGGAAAAATGGGCACGGCTGGAACCCAAAACCCAGGAAATGGAGCAGGCGCAGCTGCCGGTAATGTAGAACAAGGAGTTGGAGCTGTAGAAATCTCTGGAGATCAGATCCAGAACCAGAATAGAGGACATGAAGGGAATCGGCAAAGGCCTGGGGGCAAACACTCAGAATCAGATATTGGAAGTCTCATGAATGAAGCTCAGTAGGTTGGGGCCATCACAAATGTGAATGAGCAACATAAAGAGTACTACTCAGAATACCCTCCAGGACATGGGGGCAGGATGGAAATGCATATAGGAGGGTACCCCCGGATGGACATGAGCGGATGGCTGGATTAATAAGAAGGATTATCAAAGGAGGGCTACCGAGCAGAGGCTTGGAGAAAGTTAGTCGGAGTCCGTTCACTTCGAATATAAAAAACAAAAGGAACCCTCCAAAATTCAAACTACCAACGCTGGAGGTCTATGATGGGAAGTCAAACCCAACTATTCACGTAACCAGATACATCAGGCATATGGAAGTGCTGGGGGCATCTGAGGAGGTTATGGCAAGATTCTTCCCTTTCTACTTGACGAATTTGGCTGCGCTCTGGTTCAGGCAGCTAGAGAATGGATCGATCAGGGCATGGGGTAAGCTAGTGGAATGCTTCATGAGACAATTTAGGGTCCACGTTACACGACCTAAGAACGTAATGACATTGGCATCGATGTAGCAGAGGACATGACAGTCCGTAAGGAATTTTATAATGCGGCTCAATGCAGCCATGGCTTCGGTGGATCGCCCGGATCCATCAGTGATTTTTATGGCGACGGTAGAAGGAATTGCAGAAGGAACTGAGTTCAAGGATCTCAGGGAGTTCTATCACGAGGCGGAAAGGTTCATATGATTAGAGGATGCACGTGCCGAAAGGCAAGAGATGAGCGCCGCGCAAGGCGAAGGAACATCTGGAGAAGGATGTGGGATGGATAAAGGAAAGCATGATGATGGTTATGATGGTTCTAACAAACGGAGGAGAGACCTGGAACTCAAATTCACTACATACATAGACTTGATAGAGAATCTAGAATGAATTTACTTGGAAACACAAGGGCAACTCCCCTATTGAAAACCACCCAGAAGGAATCCCATAGAGCGGGAGCACAGGAGCAGGAGGTACTTCCTATTCCATGTGCTAGAAGGCATACCACAGATGAATGCCGCCACTTGAAGGACATGGTGGAAGAACACATTAGGAGTGGAAGATTGTCAAAGTATATGAGGAACTGGACAACAACGGTAGAACACGAGCAGCTACCACCTGCACCATATAGGAATAACCCTGGATCGGGGTCACGACTCGTCATCAGTTAATCGTGATGGTAAGGGAAGATTTCAGGATTTGAACTTCGGTCATCAAAAATCTTTCTGGTTTTGTTTCTAAAATAAAGCGGCTATGCCACTTACACATGTAAGGGAACTAGAGCGATTCCTAGGCATGCTCTTAGATGGTAGTAGACTGCTCTGCCCAGAGGGGCAGCACTTAGTTTTTTCTGGTTTTTCATTGAACGTTTGGAATTTGGATTTAATAAATGGATTTGGATTTTGTTGAACAAATCCCCGATTAGAGAGTTATGGGATGGATACTGGAAGTTTGTTGGAAATTGATCGCTTTATGCCCTTGACCGGAAAGGCAGGAACCAGAGTGCAGGAAGTAAGTCGCTTTGCCAGAGAGCGATAGGATCGGCTCACTTGACGTTGTTCCCATTCGCCGGAAAGTGATTGGATCGAGGTTCGGTAAGAGGCTAGAGTGGTTGTATTCGGTCTAGGACTTAGGCCATGGCATTGCTTAATGTTCAGGGATATTGAATCGGTTTGCAGGGAGTGATGCCGCTTCGCCAGAGAGCGACAGGATCAGCCCACTCGTCGTTGTTTCCCCTTCACTGGAGGGTGATAAGATGGGATCTAGCAAGAGCCCGAAAGGGCTATGATCAGTCTAGGAGGACCAGGACATCGCTATATGCCCCCACCAGGGCCTGAGTGCAAGGGATAGGTTGCTTCCCCGGAGCGCGACAGGATCTTCCTATTCAATCGTTAAGTTTGGATCGAGCTTAGCAAGGGTCCAGAGAGGTCGTCGATGATCTAGAGAGATCGTAGGATTCGGTTACTGGCTTCCAAGATGTGAAATGGATATTGATCTAGCTTTGAATGGTTGAGGATTGGACATGGACCCGGAGCAGTCCTGGATTCGGTTAATGACCCGAAGAGGTCATGGATTTGGATATGGATTCAGTTATGGTTATTGATTTGGATAGTGGCTTTGAACAGATAAGGATTTGATTAAGGTCCCGGAGTGGTCCTAGATTTGGATCGGAATAGTCGCAAATTTGGCTATCGGACTTGGATGGAATTGCTTGGTACTAGATTAAATAATGGATTGGATGATATGGCTATAGATGGAATATAGACTTTGGTGTTATATTTAAAACTATTCAAAACACACCTTCCTACCGTAAGGCATGTTTTGGAGGGAAAATGTTACCCCACCTTTTGGTCAAGGCCGAGATATCAACAAATTGACAAAAAAGGATGGATATCAGGATTTGAGATCGATTAGAAACAAGGCTATGATCGATACCGTCAAAATTGGACCAAGCTCCAATCAAGGTGGGATCGATCGGGAATGATAAACAAGGCTCGTTGAGGCTACACTTCGAATTTCAAGTCAATCGGAGTTTATATGCTCGAGTTATGGATGGATCATTATTCAGGAAAAACTGGCCCGTATCGATACTCTCATATCGATCACTATGGATACGAGATGATGGATACCGGATGATGGATACGAGATGATGGATACCGGATGATGGATACGAGATGATGGATACCGAATGATGGATACCGAAAGATGGATACCGGATGATGGATAACGGATGATGGATAACGAAAGATGGATACGAGATGATGGATACTAGATGATGGATACTAGATGATGGATACCAAATGATCAGCCTACACTTGCAAACTCGAACTTGGATCAATCGTATCTCACAATCTACGCATTGGAACATCATGAAATTTGGAGAGCAAGAACTTTGCACTATCATCTTTCACCATAATCGATCTCAGCTTGATTGGAGCAGTTTATGATCGATGCGCACTCGCCATGGATCGATCCCAAATGACCCCAGATCGATCATGTGGGCCCATACGGGCTTGAGAGAGAGAGTATTCCAAGATTCAAGGCAAATATTTCCAACTCCTCACCTATAAATAGCACCTCCATTGCAACTAAAAGGGGTCTTTTTTCTCGGCTCCTCTTTATCTTCTTCTCTTTTGGAAAAACTCTGCCATTTTTAGCTATTGGTATTCAAAGGATTTTAACTGTAATCACAGTACAAAGGAAATGAAATGATCAATTCAAAGTGGACGTAGGCCGGAGATAGCCGAACCACTATAAATCTTGTGTCTTCTCTTACTTTCTTTCATTTTAGTTTTGTGATTTTTTCATTTTTACTCTCTACATCATCTGGATCTGAGATCTATGACTGGATACTAAGGATTTGTGTGTAAACACTGGTGCTTTCATTACATTCTGGATTTGTGACCATTTTTGGCGCAAACAAATGTAAGAGTACTTACGTGGATGTCATCATTTCTAATGTCTGATAGCATGTTTGAAATGGTATTGCGTATATGCTAAGCACCATTAATGAACCTTAATAAGTGGCCAAAAAATAACATAATTGATGATTTAGCAGTAGTGAGTACATGTATTATTATCACTTAATCTTATATCAAATATCTTAGGATATCAGTTGTCCAATTGAGAGGATAGTGCAGTTAGCTTTGAACATCGTTTTTTTAACATAACAAAATGGTTTAAAAAGTGAAATATGATAGATTTCAAAGCCTTAACCCAATGAATGTCATAATCATGTAATGTTATTTTATTTACTGCATACAAAGTTATAAGGTACAGAAAAATATTTAAACTTACTGAACATAATGTAATGCAACGTTTTATCCTATTTAAAGCTACATCTTCATGTTAAAGAATGAAAGAAGAAAAATGCGGCATTATCTCCTTTTGATAAAATTTGATTAAGTTGAGGGTTTTTACCAGCTTTATGTCCGATTGTCTTTCGAACAAAAAAATATAGCAAAACTGGTTACCTCCTTTTTTCATCATAAGCACTAATTTTGAAATAATAGTCAACCTTTAGATGAGTTATGAACATTTAAATTTCATATAGCAGGAAATCAAAAATGAGCTTAGTTAAGTCATAAAACAAATGCATAGGAAACTTGCTCTTGAACTTCTAGATTATTCGTATGCAAGCTATTTCTCTAAATAACTCCTTCATGCTGCAATTGAAAACAAATACATATTAGATTACAAAACGTGTACAAACTTCTCACATACAATTAAAGTCACAATAAGCACCTTTCATCCATCAAAACATAAATAAGACTTAGTTTTCATTTAACTGATAATTTAGTACCTCGAAGTGAAATAGAAGAAATAAGAATGTCTTTCTTGACCGTTCATTAATAATTCCAAAATAGAGATATTTTACTGCAAAAATATAGTTCTTCAGCCTTTTTAAACAGAGCACATCTTCAGTTCATCGTCCATGATATTTCACATGTGATGGTCAGGTTATGTTTTTATCTCACAAGCTGATACATCATTTAGACACGGTCTAATGTAAGCTGTCTCTTTTATTCAAGATTCAAGATATGCCACTTACGATGGTTGTACAGTTGATGTTACTGCACCTCAAGGAGTGCTAACACGGAACACATGGTACAGAACTGCATCAGCTCAAGCCCATGCCCAATCAGCAGTGCAAATTCATACATATCTCTACTAATGACCTAACTCAGAGCAAACCCGGACGGTAGACTAGAATCGGTACTACGTGATTACACAAGGATTGTAGTATGCCAATCCTCAAGGCAACGCTTTGGCTACAACAAACAATGTCACCAATTCGAGTAAGCAGTGATGTCACACTAAGTAGAAATAGAAATAATGTGTTAAATTCCTTTTCTATGGTGTTTTAAGGACTGTTATATAGGTGAATGCGTATATTTCTGGTTATGATGGTTGAAATATTTATTCACCTCTAGGATCCTCTTTAGAATGTTTCCTGTAACGGGCCACCTTTTTGGACGGTTTAAATCGACAATAAACCACACGTATCAACTCAAACCATTCAAAAGGAAGGATTGCTAATAGGGTAAATAAGAAAATAAGAGAAAAAGAAGGAAAATCAAATCATAGAATTTCACAACGGAATGATAAAATATAATAATTAAATAAACAGTTCATGAAGCTGTTTTATAAATAACATTTGATTACACTTTTACAATACAATCAGTTATACATACAGCATGAATAAATAAATAATGCATCAGAACAACATGATGTAGTGGAATAAATATAATAAATAGTAATAATATACTAAATCTTCGTCTTCATCCTCCAGAAATAAGGTCTTCAACACTGAAATGCTCAAGCTGGCCCGAGCGTAAAGAAAAGACAAAACATTCGAGTCAGAACTAAAAGTCTTATGTAAGTTAAATCAAAATAAGTAAATATGAATGTAACGGCTTTAGAGAGGTTTACGGGATTTTACATCTCATATCCAGTGTTTAACGTATGTGCAATAACTTAAGAGATGTTCGGGATTTCATCTTCTAAAGATCCGTTAAACTATCTACATATGTAATACAATACGCTATTATAATATGTCAACAGTAAAGTAAAGTACTAAAATAGCATTAAGGCGCTACCCATATCCCCCTTAACACATTTTTATAAATGTCGTAGTCTATACAGTACCATAAACTCCACCAAAACGGTGGGCTATCAAAGAGCACTCCATAGGTACGACACAAACCAAAGTCGTAATGGGCTCGATAAGGCATATGACAAGGCACGCGAGGCAAAGCCAAGGTAGGATTCTACCGTCTGCACTACCGGACTGGTGGTAACGCATAACAGCTACTACCGCCCACCTCGAGACACACTCCCATAATCAAAGTCGAGGGGTGGCCACCAATTAATCACAAAGTAACAGATATGGAATCGAAGAAATGTGCCCGATCGAAGGATCGACCTCACTTGGCCCGGTACAGCTCATGTTTTAGTCATATCAAGCTGACACGAGGAGGTCAGGACTGCGTTCATACCTCATACGGAAGCGTTCGCCAAAACATCCTACTTCGTTCTGGATTCTCCACCACGTGCACAGTTATTAAAGTGGTTTTCGGTATTAGCAAAGAGTATGACAATATTTGATCCCGGTCTCTTTAACAACCAAACACTTATATATTTCACACCAGTTGGTTCTTTTACATTTCCAAAACTGATTCATATTTGAGATCAAAATATCATATTCAATTCAAAATCATATCACTTTCGAAATCATATTCACTTTCCAAATCATATTCACTTTCGAAATCAT
Organism: Allium fistulosum; assembly: GCA_030737815.1. Lineage (NCBI taxonomy): Eukaryota > Viridiplantae > Streptophyta > Magnoliopsida > Asparagales > Amaryllidaceae > Allium > Allium fistulosum. Next base: position 1,537,197,998 of record CM060902.1, read on the forward strand.
ATTCACTTTATATCATATTCATTTTCAAAATCATAACCACAAAATAGGTTAAACCATCATATCAAAATATTCGCATTTAAAACAATTAAATCTAAATCATAACAGTTCCAACTTTAAACGGTTTGAATATTCAAGGTAGTTTATATATTGGAATAGCTAGACAATAAAAATAGTATAGATATTAAAATATATATATATTAAAAGTTGTTTATAAATTTAAAATAATATATTTTAAAATAGTTTATATTTTTAAAAAATAGGTTATAGATTAAAATAGTTTATATATTAGAAATAGTTTATATATATATTAAAATAGGTTATATATTAAAAATAGTTAATGTATTAAAAATTATTAATATATTAAAATAGTTTATATGAGAAAAATAGTTTATATGTTAAAAGAGTTTGTATATTAAAAGAGTTTATATCGAAAATAGTTTCAAATTAGAATTATTTCTTCCGATTTCACAAATCAATTCAAATCAACTTTAGTTCAAAATTCAATTTAAATCAATCTCAGTTCAACGATTCAATTCAAAAGGCTAAAGGTTTCGATTCAAATTCTCATTAAAAACATTTCAATTTATATCGATTTCAAATCCATGTTGGAACTACAAATTTAAACCACTTCAAATTCAATAGGTTTCAAAGCTTAAATATTCAAACATTTACAATAAATCAATTTTTATAAATTTCATTTATATTTCAAAATTCAACTTTAAGATTTCCATTTAATGTTTTTTAAATAATTCATTTAAACCAATTTCAATTTTAACATTTTTAAAAGCTTGGATTTTGAAAATAATTCAGTTCATATAAATCTAATTTTATTTCATAATATCATTTAACTGGATTCAAAACTAAGGATTTAAAATCATTTAATTTAACCTATCCGGTGTCCGTATATAATTTTCTACTCTATAGTCAAGTGATGCGGATATATATCATTTCATCCCGCAATAATTAAATTTAAGGGTATATATCAGTTCAACCAGCAATCCCGGTAAAATTCCATAAAATCGCTTGAGTTTATCATTTGAACCCATAACGATTTTTCTCTAATCTCTAAGATCGTTCCGGTATGTATCATTTCAACCCATAGTGATTTTCCTAACAATAACTAAGGGAACTTGCAGTGTGATAACAACATATAAAATAAACATAACATCAAATCATCCAGAATGTCAACAATTAAACATCCATCACACTCATCATTCAAATCAACCAATAAATTACAACATTAACTGGTTATCATTATCAAGTATTTAACTAGTAATTCAACTCCAATATTAATTCAAATGGCAATTAAATTCAATATAAATTCAAATTAAACTAGAATGATAATTTAAATAAATCAAACAGCAATCAATCAATTTATAATCATATCATAAATTTAATTTAGCCAACATAAGATGGTTTAGCATATGTGAGTGAGTTAAAACACTCACCTTTCATTTCTCGTCGATTTAAAATCCAAATAAAGCTCAAAATTCTAACAGTCTCAAAATGTTGTCAAACCTATTTCATAATGTTCAAAATTTCTATACGATCGCAACGGAGAAAACCACACGTGAATCTGAGCTAATATGAGAAAGTTATATAAGTTAGAACGTTTTAAAATTAAATTCAAATTTAAAATAGCATAAGGGCAAAAGCGTAATTTCTATACCTCTCTGAAACCCTAGCCTATCGATCGATACACACGTGATATGCTCGATCCAGACATGGCTGCCAATGATCTCCTCCAGTTCGCCACTACTACGAGTAACCTTGCATCGATTAGACCTCACTGAAGGCTCCACCACATTAGGTCGCGCCCCCCTATGCTCGCGCGAGCCTCCGATCACCCCAAGCAATCTCGCCGCCGCCGCCATTCACTGCCATATTCTGGCGATTTCATAGCACTTTTGACCACAACGAACCCATGGATGCACTACACTCATCATCCTCTACCTCGCAACAAACTCCGATCGTCGTAAAATCGACGATCCACCGTTGAAATCGCAAGCCCTAATATGGACGGCCAAGCTTCTTCATCGTTTTCTGGTCAAACAATGCATCAAATTGAAAAAAGAATAGCAATAGCAGATTGCGCTCGTCGAGAGCATTCCAATGATGTTTGTACCAAAATTGGGCACAAAACTCTTCGGATGTGTTTGAAGAGATATAAAATGAAGAAAGTAAATGTAAAATGAAGCAGACCTAATAAACACATCAATAAACAGATAAGAAAATGCACAAAAACACACGGATTTAGAGTGGTTCGGCGAATTGCCTACGTCCACTATGAAATGATTGATGTTTATTGAATTTCACTCATTGTTTACAAAATATTACAACAGTATAACTGAAGTTTGATAATCGGCGTGGAGAAGCCAAAAGTCCATTTTCTGTATGTCCAGGGCTGCTATTTATAGGCGTAGGCTGCATATATCTCGCTCAGATCTCGGGAGACCTTTTCTCTTACGTGGGCGGGCCCACACAATCAATAACGTGATGTTCTGCACTCGGTCTGTGATCGATACGAACGAATTTCGTTTCGATCAAGATTTGGTCCAATCGAGTCGAAATTTGGCATGGACGTTCTTTAGGTTGTACGTAAGCTCTTGTGAAAATTTGGTGGCATTTGGACTTGTAGATTGTCAGTTATGATCGATGAAAATTCGGGTTTTATATAGGCTGTTCGTATTGATCGGAACTGTCTTGTTCGTATCGATCATCATAGCTCTATTCGTATCGAAAGGCTTGCTCTGTTCGTATCGATAGCCCTTGCTCTGTTCGTATCGATTATTTCTGCTTTGTTCGTATTGATTATTTCTGCTTTGTTCGTATCCATTGGTTGCATCTCACTTCGTATCACTTTTGCGCACTCCACTTCGTGTCGATGACCAAGTGGACTGATGGATAAGAAGAGAGTGGTTATCTGATGGATTGATGGATACGAAAAAGGCCTTTCAGTGGATGGATACGAACAAGGCCTTTCAATGGATGGATACGAACAGTCGAGGCTTGATGGATACGAATAAGGCCTTTCAGCGGATGGATATGAACAAGGCCTTTCGATGGATGGATACAAACAGCCGAGGCTTGATGGATATGAATAAGGCCTTTTAGCGGATGGATACAAACAAGGCCTTTCAATGGATGGATACGAACAATCGAGGCTTAATGGATATGAACAAGGTGATTACTGAAATTGCATCGATCATATCTTGAGCATACGAGCTTCGATTGACTTGAAATACGGAACGTTGGCTTTTATAGCTTTGCTTGTTTCGTCATATCAATTGTGCTTGATCCGGACTCGGATAAAATTCATCGATATCCATAGTGAACATGCGTATAACCGATCTTCGGGCAGGCTGTCCTCAGTTTTCAATTAAGTTCTTGGTATCACGGCCTTGCCAAAAGGCGGGATAACATTTGACCCCCAAAGTACGTCTTGTGAAAACACAACGTGCTTTGAAAAGCTGCAATCTTCATTCGGAATAGTTTCTATCTGATTTGTTGAGTAGTTGCTATCTTTTCATCAAAAGATGTAACCTTTGATTGAAACGACAGTTATGTAGATGTCGAACTGTTGATTGTCAATGATCATGCAGTGTTTTTTTGTAACTGAGTGTTGAGCGCTAGCGATTTGTTGGTCACTGTTGTTGTAACCGTCATTTGGCCAGCATCTGTAACGACCCCAAATTTTATATAAATTTAAATTGATAATTAATTTAATTTTTGAATAAAATTTTTAAAATTAATTGATGAATTGATTCGAGTTTCCCAAAACAAATAAAAATATATTAAATCATTTTAAAATTTTGAAATTGTATATATATGTGAATTTATATAGTTGTGCCTATATGAATAGATTTGAAAAGATATATATATATATATTGATAATTGGATTTAAATCTTAATATAAATGGTTTAAAAATAAATATAAAAATATAGATAATTGATACAAGTTTAAAATGAATAACTTTAAATTTGAAATTGATGGGTTATGTTAGAAATAGAAATAAATTAACAATAGATAATTTAAGCTAGAAATTAAAGATAAACTATTGAAATATATATATATATGGAGAAATACAAGACAAGTATTTAAGTTGAAAATAAATATCTTAGAATTTTGGTTATGTAAAATATAAAGATATTTGAATTCAATCTTAATTAATGGATTTTAGAAGTTGTGTAAATATAACAAAATTCTGGAAATAAATATTTAAGTAGGAATCTTATATATATATATATATGTGTGTGTGTGTGTGTGTGTGTGTGTGTGTGTGTGCATATATTGGATTTGAATTTTAAACTTTAAGTTAAAAATAGAAATCAATATAAGAAGTAAAATATAATACAAACAAATGTACTAACAACATGAATATGAAATGTATATGTATTGACATACAAGACAATATGTATGTAGCCTGTAAATAGATATGCAGGCAAGTAAAAGGAAAATCTAACAACATATTAAAATGGAACTTCATTTCCATTCAAAAGAAACAAACATATATACATAGTTAAGTATGTACCCATGAAACAAAGACAACATTATATATATGCAAGTATGAAACCAGATTTGAAGATAAATGATAATCAATGCAAATATCTTTGGCCACCACAACATCTGCTCAGCCACAAAAGAAGGAAAGAAAATATAGTATAGTACTAAGCAATTAATGCCATTATCTTTAGTACACAATATAATACATCTTAGCCCATAATGCAAGCATCTTCAGCCACGCCTATTGTACAAAATAATATCACATTGTACAAACAAGAAAAAAAATATACACCTTGTACAAATTTATATCATCACCTGTAAACTATTTTTATATATCTCTGTCTTCCCATTTTAGTTCGTTCATCCAAGCTAAGATCTGAAGTAAATAATATCAACTTAAATCTAAACAAAAATTCAATTAAAACAAAACAACTCAAAACCAGAGAATCAAGATGAAGGCTTCAACTAGCAATTTCAAAAATCTGGTTTCAGCATAGCAGCTCTGCTCTTCTCCTCTGGAAATCTGTGAGTAAACAAATTTAAGTCCAACTGAATATATATGCATTTGATGATTATAAAGTCTGGGTTTGAAGTTGTTTTGTATATAGGTATATATATACATGAAATTTCCTCTGTGCATAACATTTCTTTTTTATGTGAATGCCTGTATATGTTGAACCATCTCTATTTCTGGTTTCAGAACATCATGCTCGATCAAAAAATTCAAAATATTAAATCACTTGATCATTGTTAGACTTTGATTTCTAAACAAAACATGTGTATTTAAGTGTGAACTATAATTTAAAAATAGTTTCAAGGAAACAAAAGAATATACAGTATGAATAAATTTGTTTTTACAGAGAGGAGCTGAAATAAGTCAAAAATAAATAATTATGATTTCATGTTTGGATTACAAAGATTGATTCATGGTTGAAAGTTATGAATTTTAATATAATAATCTCGATTTTTAATTTTGAATTCAATGAGATAATTCGAGTTGACCAGAATTTGGTTTATCGTCAAATTCAGACGATCGACGTGATAATTGTCGTCGTGATTGCCGTCGAGGATAGCTTGAAGGTTGTCGATCATGAAAAAAATGTTGAAGGTATTTATCAATGGCTGTGGTGGTCAAGGATCGACAGAGTAGGGTTTCTACCCAGTTTTATCGTCGATGGTTTTCAGTGGCTTTTTCGACGACTAGGTTGAATCGGAATCTTTCGCGTGTTGGGGTACGACGCTGGATGTCGTGAAGCTGCTCTGGATGAAGTGGTGGAGGTCCAGGTGGATGGGATCGTCGAAGCGTGGCAGATTTGTCGAGGTGATTGTTTCTTGAGTTGACTTTTAGGGTCGATTTCGATTTACGTTGAATAGAAGAAGAAGGGTGGTCGGAGTAGCTGCTGGGGTCGTAGGCGACTCGTTGGGGGTCTCAGCGACGATCAGCGATGGTCGGAGTGATGGTGCACGTACACGTGCACGAGTTGATGTTATTCTGGGTTCGTTCGTTGTTTGGGGAAGAAGCATCTTCCTCGGGTTTGGCTCGAAGCGGAGCATGGTTTGTCTCGAAGTCGAGATGATGTGAGGTATACACGGGGCTTGGCTCGGGGAAACGTTGAAAATGCTCGGGTCTGGAAGGTTAGGATAAAAACAGTTTTATTTAAAAAAAAGGGATTAGCAAGGGTTTAAATTAATTTATTTGAAAGAAAATCTAAGTTATTTAATTTTGTGATCATCATTTATAAATTAATTCTTAAAGTATAATGTGATTAAAAAGTTAATTAAAATGAAATGTTATTTTTAATTAACCTTAACTTTTGGAACTAACTTATGTGTTAATTATGATTAATTATGAAGCTTATAAATTTAAGATTTTAATGATAATTGAGTGATTAGTTAAGATAAATAATTTATCTTTTAAAGTATTTATGTGATTAAAGAATGATTTAAAGTTAATTAAATCTTTAATTAAAGCTTAATTAAATCTTTAATTAAAGCTTAATTAAATCTTTAATTAAAGCTTAATTAAATTAGTAATTGATGGTTAATTAATTGGTAAAAGTAATTAAGGGATGACTATTAATTAAGGATTAATTAATTTAGATAATTAATTAAGGAATTATAAATTAATTAAGGTAATTAAGGAAAGATAATTAATTAAGGGCTAATTAATCAATGTGATTAATTAAGGATAATTAATTTAAGGATAATTTATTAATTATTAATGGTTAGTTAATAAAAGATTTAAATGATAATTAATTATATTGGTTTGTAATTAATTAATATTAATTAACCAGGATTAGTAATTTATTCATAAATAGTTAATCTGATTTATTTAAATCAGATAACTAAATTGATTTTTACCTATGGATGTTTGAATTTTATTGGATGTTGAATTGTTAATATCCCTGATATGTGATGCTTTGTGATATATCCTGATTTGTGTTGTGAGCTGTAATTTATTATCTGTGACCTTTATATACCTGTGATTTGTGAATGGAAGATGAGCGTTATAGTTTATACCGCTTATCAACTATATTTCTGTATTCTGATCTGTGATGATTGTATGATGTTGCACTACTGTGTAAAACCCCTAGACCACACTGTTACACACACAAATATGGATTTCACGTGGAAATCGGTTAAGCCACAGATAATTTTAATTTAATGTTTTTTTGAAATTAAAATTTTAATTTTCAATTGATTTTGAAAATGGATTTGGGTTAATTGTTAAAGCTTTTGAAATGGGGTTTTTAAGATGAAAGTTATTTTGAATAACTTGGTAAAATTTCCAATTTAAATAATTTAAATTTGAATTTGAATTCAAAATAAGGAATTGAATTCCATGGTTGGAAATTTTAGTTAAAGATGTTATATGTGATATCCCGGAAATTTGGCAATATCAATTTAATAATCTTTATTAATAATTAAATTGATTTGTTGATTTATTTTATAAATTGACAAGTTTATTCATTTTAAAAGGTTAATAATATTTTAAATTGGCAAATTTATTTCTTTTGAAAACTAATAACATTTTAATTTGGGAATATCTTTTCTAAAATTTTAATTAGGAAGATTTATCTTACTAAAACTAATATAAGTGTTTATATTTATAATGTATATATATAGGTATATATATTATAAATAAGGAGTCTTTAATTTAATAAAAGGATAAGTTATCAAATTATAATATATATGTATATATATATTGTTATTTGAAGTTATGTATTAAAATTAAATATGATAATTATAAAGCTAATGTTAAAAGTATTTTCCATTTAGAATATATATATTTGTATATATTGGAATGGAAAGAATATTGAATTTGAATTTAATAAGATGTTTTCAAACTTTAATATTTATATAATTTGTAATTTGGAAATTTGTAATTTAACTTAATACTTTTGAAAATGATATTTATGATTTAAATAACAAGAATAATTTCTTATTTAAAAATATATATGTAAGCTTAAGTTTAAATAAGATTTAAATTAGAAGTTCATTTGTTTTAATATTCTTTCATTTTTAAATTTCAAACATAAGATAAATTGTTTTGTAAAAATATATATATAGAGTTAAAATAAGTTTCTCAAGCATATAAAAATATGTTATATTTATTTGATCAAAGCATAAGCTATTATAAATAATTGTTTTCGTGAGTTCATTAAAAAATCTAAAAGCTTAAATTATAAAAAAAAATACATTACATACATATAAATATTTTATAAATACATATAAATGACTTAAATAAATTAATTAAAAACAAGATTTACACTTGTAAATAAATAATAAAGCATTTTAAAACACTTGTAAACATATGGAGGCTTGGATGGTATATGTGTAAGCTAATTAACAACTTAAGGGGACAAGTGGCTTAATTTTATCTTTTTGTAAATTAAAGTATAAAAATTTATATGTAAGAAGAAAGATCTGTATTCATTTTCAGTTCAAAAATCCTTCTTCTCATTTTCAACTAAAACAAAATAGTCTAAGAAATAAAAGACCTGAAATCTAAATTCAAAGAAGAAGTAAATCTGAAAAATGGAAATGATCTGGAAATTCAAAATCAAAAGAAGATGGAGGCAATTCAAATAGCAGTTTAAAAATCTTCAAACAACTTGAAGTTCAGAAAAAGGGAATCAAGCAAGTAATCAAAGATCAAACAACAAGATTTAAATTCAACTAAGCAAAAGAAATCAAGTTCAAAAATCTGGAACATCAGCCTGGAAACTAATCTGTCCTCTGTCTCTATTTTATAAATTCCTGGTGAGTAAACATATTTTAAAAACAGTTAATTTTGGATTTCATTTAGATGTTGTGAATGAAATATTATTCTGTTATGTGAAATGCTTGGAGTTAAATGTATGCATGTATGTGTATTTGTGATGAATGCCTGTGTAGCCTCTGAATGTACTCTGTTGTTTTTTTGTTAGTTTAAATTTCTCTATTTTATCCCATACCTCATCTTTGGATCATTATTCGCTTTTGAATTTTAAACAGAAGATGTTTGAAATCAGGTAACATCATTCTTAAAATAATTACAAGTTTTTAAATTGAATAATTAACTCGAAATCTTCAAATTACAGTAAAATTTGTATTTTGGGTCAAAAATGTATAAATTAAAATTTAGGATTTGATTGCATGATTGGATCCAGTATAGAAAATGATGATTTTTGATATAAATATCTCGATTTTTAACTTGGAAATTAAGGGGCTTTCTCGAGTTGGACGTTGGTGACGTTTTGGTCGATTTCTATCTATCAACGGCGAGATGGTCGGGGTGTTTGGATCTGAAGGTCGAGGGAAGCATGAAGATCATCAGAAAAATGATCGTGGATTTTATAATCCATTGTGACGATCATACGAAGCTGAAGTAGGGTTTAAGCTTTGGGTTTCGACGTCGATGTTCATTTGGGTTTCACGATGTCGATAGGCAATCGGAGGTGATCGCATGGAATTCTGGAGATGCGGGTAGTCGAGGCGAAGCTGTGGGGAAGAGGACGAAGTTCCTCATGACGTGGATCATCGGAGACGAATGCTTTTCTGATGATGTCGTTCCAGGTGATGGGTTCGAAATGCTCGATTTCGAATCTCGTACGAATCGAGGAAATTGGGATGTTCGAACATGATGTCGTGATGGAAGATGACTTGCCGGAGGACTGAACGGAGATCGTCGTCGATCGGTGAAGGCGTGCACGTGCACGAGCACGTTCGTGTGCATCTGGAAAGTTTAATTGGGGAAGAAAGCAGGAGCTCGGGTTTCGTTCGGGGAAAATCAAGTTTTACCCGAAGCAAGTAATGTGGTGGGTAGTCGCGAGTGTAACTTCGGGTTTTCTTACGTTTTACTCGGGTTTGGGGATTAGCTGGCACTAAGAATTCTAAGAGGAAATGTTTTAAGTTTTAAAACAAAAGAAACTTTGTTTTGTAGTGTATCTGAGTTTAAAACAAAAGTTAAACAAGTTTTAATATTTAAATAGATAAGTTTTTAAAAGATAAATAAATGAATTTTTAAAATGATCTTTGTATTAAAGTTTATTTAAATAACTTTGAAAGGTTTCAAAGATTTTAAAGGTTAAAATTAATGTCGTAATTGTTTAATTAAAATAAAGATTTTTCTTAGGTAATTAAGATTTGATTTATTAAAGGAAATTAATATGTGAAATTAATAAGGATAATTTATTTATTGAAAATGATTTAAGAATAGATAATAATTTAATTAAGATAATGTTTTTCTTAATTAAGATCTTTAAGTATTAATAGTTAAGAAATTATTTAATTAGTTAAATAATTAGTTAAATAATTAACCAAGTAATTAATTAATGATTAATTAGAGATAATCATTTATAAATTAATTAAGCATAATTACTTGATGGAGTAATTAAGGAATAATTACTAGATGTAATTAAATAAAAGGGAAATTATTAGAGGATAATTATTTTATTAAATGGAAATGATTAAGAGTTAATCACTTGTTATTAATTTAATAATTTATTAAATTAAATTAATTAAAGGATTAGATTAATCAAAGATGATTAATAATTGTGGTTTAATTAAGGTTAATTAATAATGTAATTAATTATTTATGAAGGTAATTAATTAAAGTAATTAATTAATGGAAGTAATTAAGGGAAGTTAATTTCTGGATTAGATTAATCAAAGATGATTAATAATTATGGATTAATTAAGAATAATTACTTAATGTAATTAATAAATAATTAAAGGTGTAATTAGGGATCATTAGTTATAATTAATTAATGATTAAGAGTTGATTAATTAAGATTAATTAATCAAATGATAAGTGACTAATTGTAATTAATTAAGGATTAAAGTAATTGATTATAATTAATTAATTAATAAATGAAGTAATTAAAGGTTAATTACTGTATTGGTTAAGAATAATTAATTTGTGAAATTAATTAAAGATAATTACTTAAATGTAATTAAAGTATAATTAATCAAGGTGATTAATTAAAATAGATAATTAGAGAAAGATTAATTAAATTATTTGTAATTAATTAATGATTATATAAGTAAAATTTATAATGAAGTAATTAATTTAATTTACTTTAAATTAATTAAGAGATGAAGTAATTAATTTAATTCACTTTAAATTAATTAAAGATAGAGATAGTTAATTTAATTCATTTAAATTAATTATGTTATGATTAAGTAAATCATTGCTTATATAAGAATGGATGACATTGATTTGTCTTGAATGGATGTAATCTCAGTGATGAGATATGATTGATATATGATATGGATGTTTGGTTGAATTATAATGATAATGTGAATTATCTGTTTGGGATGATAATGTAGATTATCTATTGAATTATCTATCTTTGTGTATATAGATAAGAATTGAATTGTTTTAACCTTTAAACAACTTGGCCTTAAAAGATACGTTTTGGATTTCGATGAGACCGGGATCGGGTTTGCTACATTACAGCGTGATAGGGGGTTCTCGCTTTGCGTTAGGTGGCGAACGGGAGACTCTTACCCCTACATGTCCCCGGGGGTAGTATAAGGCCTTTTGGGGTTGGTAATTGCGACTCGAGAGGGTGGCCGTAAAAGCAAACCCGAGGTATCACTGTGAGCCACAGCGGGGCTGGGATGGTTGAAAAGCCTACCAGTCGTGAACCGTTGCTGAAGGTTGAAAAGCCTAGGTCGTCACATTTGGTATCAGAGCATAGGTTGAGCGAATGCCTAAGCTTTTGGTTAAGTGAATATCAGAACACTAGGTTGAGTGAATACCTAGGCTCTGAAGTGGTGTCTATCTTGAGAGCGCGTAATTGTTAATTATATAAAAATGGTTTTATATTGTGTTAATTGATCGGTTGAGTGGTATATGGATTCTGGTCAATACGAGTAGCTAACGTTATTGATAGGGATCTCTAAACACTTAGACCAGGCCAACGGACACAATATTGTTTTAAAGAGGTAAATGAAATAATTTTACCCAGAAATAATTTCTATATAAAAAGTATCATTTTAAATATATATATTTCTACCTATTTGTTGGGTTACCTGTTCGGGTTTTCCAATATAAGTTATAAAGGTAGATAAGGTGGTAGTGTGAGTAACACGACTACCAATAGTTAGAATTTGAGTGTTGAGGTTGGAAGTATATCTGACGAGACTGTAGACCTAATACTGTCTCGAGTGAACTTTGTTGTGGTGTAAAGATTTCACCGATCTCTGAAGGAAACCAGTTATGGTTTAGAGTTTATCTTTGAAGTTGGATGAATAGAGTAGATCTATTGGATGAGCTGAAGAGAGTGATGGTATTTTAGTAACCTCAGGAAGTAGTAGCTGTGTGATGAGACACGGTGGCTATGGACGTTTCTGAAGATGTTTCTTCTGGAACAAGTTTGAAGAAGTGAGTCTGTTTCAGTGTTGTGGCTGAGTCCAGTGGGGTGTTTCTATTTGCTTTGAGGTCCGAGTTTCTCGAGGAGTTTCGGATAAGAAGTCTTTGGTTTGTGGCAGCAGTGCGACTCGGAGTGTTCTATGTTGGCAGAAAGTTTCTGGCTGAGCAGTTTTTCTGAAGGTGAAGTTCAGAAGCAGTAGAGTGAATCCATTTCTTCGATGGATTGGTTAGTCAAATATAAGCTGTTCTGATTAGTGTAGAGAGAATAGTTATCTTTGGAAATTAGGCCGAGCTGATCGCAAAAGTGACTTGCGATTGTTTAAGTATTCTCTTGGGATTATTGGAGATTGAGATTCCGTATCGACTTGATTCGTGGAGTTACCAGAAGTTCAGCTTAGTAGAAGGATGTCTCCTAGAGAATAATTTGGTGAAGCAGCTCAGGATTCTTTGGAGAGGGATTGACCACACCTAATTTTCTGGTGAGGATTCTGTTAAGGTGTTTTGACCAAGTAGAATGGTTCACTAAGATTTTATAGATATGGTGAACTGTGGATGATCAAGTTTGTGCTCGAGTTTTTCCGATGGCATTCTCATCTGTTCAAGATCAGAATTGTGCAGCGAAAGCAAGATAGCAGCTATTCTAGAGTGGAAGCAACCGAGAGTTGTAATTTTCTTCGAGTAGAGGATTTCTATAGGAAATTCAAGTGTATCTCTAAATGTGAAGAAATTTTCGGGATTTGGAGGTAATGTTGTCAAGTGCAACTGTTTTGACTATTTCAGATAGGAGAGGTAGTGCGAAGTTCTCTAATGTTTGTAGAGTAGAGTTGTGTTTTGGATTTCGGCATATTTTTGAGAAACCATTTTGTTGAGTAGGATCCGGAAATTGGTTTGATGTTGGTCTAATCTGTTTCAAGAAGCATCAGCAAGGGTTAAGCTGATCAGGAAGAATGAAGTGACTCAGGATCGTCAAAGGAGTTATGCAGTTAAGAATTGATGGAATTTGGAAATTGATGTTGAAATTGGATATTGTTTAAGTTTTTCTCCGATCAAAGGAGATATAAGATTTGGTAAGACTGGAGAGTAAGCTCCGGAAGTATTATGAGATTTTTCTGTGTTCTTTGGAGATTAGATTTTGATCCCCAGGATTGAGTTGCCAGTTCGGATAACTGGAATTCATTTTATTTCACATATCTCTGAGGAATATGTGTATGATTCATCGAGTGATGGAATCAGCAGTTCAGAAGGATAGTTGGGATGGTTTTGAGTTAGTCTGATATCTTGTTCAGATTTGTGATCTAGAAAGGAAGGACTTCTAGATTATTGTAGATAGTTAGTTTAGATCTTATAGAACGAGTCTCCCGGTATATATATATACTTGGGGAAACTCGAGTAAATTCTATCCAGATTTTGACTGGATAGTTAAATTTGTTTGATTAAATTGTTTGCTATGGTTGTTAGAATATGGTTGCTGTTTAAAATAAAATTTTGCTGGGTTATTAAATTATCTTTGCTTTTAAATTTCGGGGATGAAATTATTTTAAGGGGGGAGGAATGTGATATCCCGGAAATTTGGCAATATCAATTTAATAATCTTTATTAATAATTAAATTGATTTGTTGATTTATTTTATAAATTGACAAGTTTATTCATTTTAAAAGGTTAATAATATTTTAAATTGGCAAATTTATTTCTTTTGAAAACTAATAACATTTTAATTTGGGAATATCTTTTCTAAAATTTTAATTAGGAAGATTTATCTTACTAAAACTAATATAAGTGTTTATATTTATAATGTATATATATAGGTATATATATTATAAATAAGGAGTCTTTAATTTAATAAAAGGATAAGTTATCAAATTATAATATATATGTATATATATATATTGTTATTTGAAGTTATGTATTAAAATTAAATATGATAATTATAAAGCTAATGTTAAAAGTATTTTCCATTTAGAATATATATATTTGTATATATTGGAATGGAAAGAATATTGAATTTGAATTTAATAAGATGTTTTCAAACTTTAATATTTATATAATTTGTAATTTGGAAATTTGTAATTTAACTTAATACTTTTGAAAATGATATTTATGATTTAAATAACAAGAATAATTTCTTATTTAAAAATATATATGTAAGCTTAAGTTTAAATAAGATTTAAATTAGAAGTTCATTTGTTTTAATATTCTTTCATTTTTAAATTTCAAACATAAGATAAATTGTTTTGTAAAAATATATATATAGAGTTAAAATAAGTTTCTCAAGCATATAAAAATATGTTATATTTATTTGATCAAAGCATAAGCTATTATAAATAATTGTTTTCGTGAGTTCATTAAAAAATCTAAAAGCTTAAATTATAAAAAAAAATACATTACATACATATAAATATTTTATAAATACATATAAATGACTTAAATAAATTAATTAAAAACAAGATTTACACTTGTAAATAAATAATAAAGCATTTTAAAACACTTGTAAACATATGGAGGCTTGGATGGTATATGTGTAAGCTAATTAACAACTTAAGGGGACAAGTGGCTTAATTTTATCTTTTTGTAAATTAAAGTATAAAAATTTATATGTAAGAAGAAAGATCTGTATTCATTTTCAGTTCAAAAATCCTTCTTCTCATTTTCAACTAAAACAAAATAGTCTAAGAAATAAAAGACCTGAAATCTAAATTCAAAGAAGAAGTAAATCTGAAAAATGGAAATGATCTGGAAATTCAAAATCAAAAGAAGATGGAGGCAATTCAAATAGCAGTTTAAAAATCTTCAAACAACTTGAAGTTCAGAAAAAGGGAATCAAGCAAGTAATCAAAGATCAAACAACAAGATTTAAATTCAACTAAGCAAAAGAAATCAAGTTCAAAAATCTGGAACATCAGCCTGGAAACTAATCTGTCCTCTGTCTCTGTTTTATAAATTCCTGGTGAGTAAACATATTTTAAAAACAGTTAATTTTGGATTTCATTTAGATGTTGTGAATGAAATATTATTCTGTTATGTGAAATGCTTGGAGTTAAATGTATGCATGTATGTGTATTTGTGATGAATGCCTGTGTAGCCTCTGAATGTACTCTGTTGTTTTTTTGTTAGTTTAAATTTCTCTATTTTATCCCATACCTCATCTTTGGATCATTATTCGCTTTTGAAGTTTAAACAGAAGATGTTTGAAATCAGGTAACATCATTCTTAAAATAATTACAAGTTTTTAAATTGAATAATTAACTCGAAATCTTCAAATTACAGTAAAATTTGTATTTTGGGTCAAAAATGTATAAATTAAAATTTAGGATTTGATTGCATGATTGGATCCAGTATAGAAAATGATGATTTTTGATATAAATATCTCGATTTTTAACTTGGAAATTAAGGGGCTTTCTCGAGTTGGACGTTGGTGACGTTTTGGTCGATTTCTATCTATCAACGGCGAGATGGTCGGGGTGTTTGGATCTGAAGGTCGAGGGAAGCATGAAGATCATCAGAAAAATGATCGTGGATTTTATAATCCATTGTGACGATCATACGAAGCTGAAGTAGGGTTTAAGCTTTGGGTTTCGACGTCGATGTTCATTTGGGTTTCACGATGTCGATAGGCAATCGGAGGTGATCGCATGGAATTCTGGAGATGCGGGTAGTCGAGGCGAAGCTGTGGGGAAGAGGGCGAAGTTCCTCATGACGTGGATCATCGGAGACGAATGCTTTTCTGATGATGTCGTTCCAGGTGATGGGTTCGAAATGCTCGATTTCGAATCTTGTACGAATCGAGGAAATTGGGATGTTCGAACATGATGTCGTGATGGAAGATGACTTGCCGGAGGACTGAACGGAGATCGTCGTCGATCGGTGAAGGCGTGCACGTGCACGAGCACGTTCGTGTGCATCTGGAAAGTTTAATTGGGGAAGAAAGCAGGAGCTCGGGTTTCGTTCGGGGAAAATCAAGTTTTACCCGAAGCAAGTAATGTGGTGGGTAGTCGCGAGTGTAACTTCGGGTTTTCTTACGTTTTACTCGGGTTTGGGGATTAGCTGGCACTAAGAATTCTAAGAGGAAATGTTTTAAGTTTTAAAACAAAAGAAACTTTGTTTTGTAGTGTATCTGAGTTTAAAACAAAAGTTAAACAAGTTTTAATATTTAAATAGATAAGTTTTTAAAAAGATAAATAAATGAATTTTTAAAATGATCTTTGTATTAAAGTTTATTTAAATAACTTTGAAAGGTTTCAAAGATTTTAAAGGTTAAAATTAATGTCGTAATTGTTTAATTAAAATAAAGATTTTTCTTAGGTAATTAAGATTTGATTTATTAAAGGAAATTAATATGTGAAATTAATAAGGATAATTTATTTATTGAAAATGATTTAAGAATAGATAATAATTTAATTAAGATAATGTTTTTCTTAATTAAGATCTTTAAGTATTAATAGTTAAGAAATTATTTAATTAGTTAAATAATTAGTTAAATAATTAACCAAGTAATTAATTAATGATTAATTAGAGATAATCATTTATAAATTAATTAAGCATAATTACTTGATGGAGTAATTAAGGAATAATTACTAGATGTAATTAAATAAAAGGGAAATTATTAGAGGATAATTATTTTATTAAATGGAAATGATTAAGAGTTAATCACTTGTTATTAATTTAATAATTTATTAAATTAAATTAATTAAAGGATTAGATTAATCAAAGATGATTAATAATTGTGGTTTAATTAAGGTTAATTAATAATGTAATTAATTATTTATGAAGGTAATTAATTAAAGTAATTAATTAATGGAAGTAATTAAGGGAAGTTAATTTCTGGATTAGATTAATCAAAGATGATTAATAATTATGGATTAATTAAGAATAATTACTTAATGTAATTAATAAATAATTAAAGGTGTAATTAGGGATCATTAGTTATAATTAATTAATGATTAAGAGTTGATTAATTAAGATTAATTAATCAAATGATAAGTGACTAATTGTAATTAATTAAGGATTAAAGTAATTGATTATAATTAATTAATTAATAAATGAAGTAATTAAAGGTTAATTACTGTATTGGTTAAGAATAATTAATTTGTGAAATTAATTAAAGATAATTACTTAAATGTAATTAAAGTATAATTAATCAAGGTGATTAATTAAAATAGATAATTAGAGAAAGATTAATTAAATTATTTGTAATTAATTAATGATTATATAAGTAAAATTTATAATGAAGTAATTAATTTAATTTACTTTAAATTAATTAAGAGATGAAGTAATTAATTTAATTCACTTTAAATTAATTAAAGATAGAGATAGTTAATTTAATTCATTTAAATTAATTATGTTATGATTAAGTAAATCATTGCTTATATAAGAATGGATGACATTGATTTGTCTTGAATGGATGTAATCTCAGTGATGAGATATGATTGATATATGATATGGATGTTTGGTTGAATTATAATGATAATGTGAATTATCTGTTTGGGATGATAATGTAGATTATCTATTGAATTATCTATCTTTGTGTATATAGATAAGAATTGAATTGTTTTAACCTTTAAACAACTTGGCCTTAAAAGATACGTTTTGGATTTCGATGAGACCGGGATCGGGTTTCCGTATACCGGATTTCCAGGTCTGGAGACCCGAATACCACATCGATCCAAATTTACGATAGGTCGTGAATCAAGTGAAAATGAAGATTCAGAGTGCAAGGGTTATTGTCGTTAACTCTGAGGGTGATTCCAAAACGAGTGTAACGAGACAATGCCTTCGGTTTCGTTCGAACCCGGAACGAACTTGTATGGATTGAATGCTTTCAGCACATCGTCAAGCGGACGATGAGCATTCTAAGTGATATGTTCTGATTAAAGGTAATCGTAACCTCAAGCCTCATCAACCGGGAATGGCTAAAACAGGGGAGGTGCAGCAAGGCTTCGTGGGTAGCACCCACTGAGAGCAAGATAGATCCCTGTCTAGAGGTCCCTTTTCTTTTATTCGGCTTAGTGTGTGGTTGGTCGCGCCAACTACGGGATTGTCTTGTTCGGAATTATCCAGTAAGCGATGGTTCCGGCTTTGTGTTGCAGGGGATTGGGAGTGATCCTCGGTACGGTGATCTAGGCCACGTACTGTGACGGGCGGAACCCCAGTAGCCCTGCCATTGTATGGAATCCAATTTCCAATAAGTGATAACGGACTTGATTGTATAATCCACTTTGTGGCTAGTATGCTGGAATTTAATAATGTAACAATTTCAGCTATTTCATATTTATTTGAAAACCCTAGACCCTATTATAATACAATCGAATTTCCTATCAAATGTTTTGGTTAGCGTAAGGTAAAAACTTACCCATGTTTATGTGTGGGAAGTCTTACGTGATACCTTTTCTTTCAAAACGTTTTAAAGTTAAGCAAGTTTAACCTGTTACTCACACCAGACCCATGTCTGACCCAAGTTGTTTATTTCTGTTTTATAAACTCTTGGGTACTCAAATTTTTACGAGTAGCCAAGGGATTCAGGTTTAGCTTTGACGAATATTCTGGAGGAGCAATGGAGCAGGAGGCTTCGGCGTTCGTAGATATAGTATTCCGCTGTGTTGATATCTGTGTTAGAGTCTTGTATTGTATTTGAGTTGTAATATCTAGACAGATGTTTATAACTGTCTAGTATGTGTTGTATAGTTGTGTAAACTCTGATAAGTGTTGTATACTATGTAATAGTTTATGTTATTAATATAATTTATTCGTTCCGCTGTGAGATCGTTGTTGTTGTTTCTTTCTTTCTTCTCTTCTTTTCTTCTTCTATCCCTTTCTTTCTTCATAATGATGCGACTTTCTGGGCATAGAAAGTCGGGTCGTCACATTATAAATATGTTTATATGAATTTAAACCATTTTAAAAGTATAATTTTGAGAATTTGAATTAACCCAAGAACTTTAACTCGTATAAATGAATCAAATTTCCGAAATGAAAACTGTTTGTTTAAAAGAATAAAAGCTTTCAGATAAGAAATGAAATTTCAGTTTAATTAAAGGAATTTCAAGATTGAATTGAAAAATGGTTTTTTTCGAGTTATGAATGAATTGTTTTTGAAAGCTATGAATTGAATATGTTTATTTTTAGCAGATTTAAAATGGTGATTTGTTTAAACCATTTGAAATGGAATTTTTTTTAAAAGCTATAAGTTAAATCTTTGATTTAAAGATTTAACGAGTTAATCAAATTGAAATGGAAATTGATTTGGAAAATCTGTGAATGAATCTTTTTGTTTAAAAGATTTGAAAATGGTAATTTGTTAAACCATTTGAAGTAAAGTTTTGGGTAATAAATTGTGACTTAATTGAAAACCCATTATCCATTTGTTTTTGAATATTACGCTCACTATTCGGTTCAGCCGGGAGAGGACTTTTGTGTCAAATAACCCATTCCGAATAAGTGATACGTCATATATAGATACCATTTGAAGACCGGTGTTGAAGACTGGGTGTTTGCGAAAACGATAGGATAACCTATCGATTGTCTCTGCACTGGGTAGCTCCTGGTATAGAGATTCTCTAAGTGATGGGAAGTCCGATCGGGATTGTGAATACCCGGAATTGCAAGGGCTTCTTCGAAAGTGCCTTCGGTTCTGTTCGAACCCGGAACAGACTTGTATGGTTACATGTCTGACATTACAATTTCAGATATAAAGCTGATTTCTTTCAAATACATTTTTGTTTGGTGGCGGAGAATTTATTCTCTTAGCTTAACACCCTTCTCTGAGACGTACGAGCTCAGAGGTTATGTAGTTGAAATTTATCAGCGATATACTCCCAATTTGGTAATGTGACATGCAGAGTGCTGCTGTGTGTTGATGATCATTTATTGATCATTTGTGATCAAAGCATGGCTTTGTGAAAAAGCGTAGTTTTTTGGACGAGACTTCGTCAAACCTCACAACCCGAAAATGGTCGAAACAGGAATATGCGGCAAGGTTATGAGGGTCGCACCCTTTAGGGTATGTCATTTCCTTCTGGAAAAGGGTGGTATCAAGTATGGAGCCCTGGTATTTAACCTATGTGGATACTCCGATCTCATTTATTGTGTGATTGTGTGTTTATCGAGGCGCCTCGGATAAAGGTCCCAAAGGACCGGGGGATGGCATAGTCGTGAGTTACCTAGTTATAGGGGTAACCCGGCCTTGTGTTGGCAGAGAGCAGTTGTCTCTCAGGATGTCCAACCAGAGGCGATCCCATTCGGCAGTAGGAAAGGAAGTTCCTTAGCCTGACCATTTGTTAGAAATCCAAACCTTTACGATTGCAATTGTATAACCTGCTATGGAATGTGGCGGTAACCTGCTATTGAACATAGTAGCTATAGTAGGCATAACGTGAAATGCCTATGCTAGCTGAGATTGATATTATACTTTCGAAATGTTTTTTGCACTATGCACTAGTAATAATATCCAATGATTTGTTTTGCGTAGTAAGCATCTTTGACTATCATAAGGAGAAATCTCCTCCAATTCTGCGTTTGCTTTTGTGTGTGTGTGCGGGAGGCCTTATGGTAGTTTCATTTTCGAAAAGCATTGCGAATGTCTTTTACTTCCTTTATTGTTGTTGTTTTAAAGATAAACTATTTTTGTTGCTCACACCAGTCCCACGACTGACTCGGAGTTTATTGTTCCTTTCCTAAACTCTGGGTGCTCATAAATTTTTCACACGAGCAGTCTAGATTTGGTTTTTCAGATATTCAGGTTTAGTAGACTAGTTAGAGCTAGTTCAGTTCATCGGAGATCAGGACTGACGTTGCTTACCTTGGTGCAACGTGTTGGTGTTCCAAGCTTGATATTGGAGTTGTTGGAGTCATTCTCTGACTGATCATTTGGAGTTATCATTTATGTTATTTCCGATGTATCTTTATTATCTCTGATATTGTTGTATCATATTGATATCATTGTTGTATATCATTATGGATATTGTATTCATTGGAGTTGTATATGATATCATCTGTTTCTTTTTCTTCCGCTATGTTGTTATACTTAATGGTGTTATAAGCTCCGAAGAACCAAATTCGGCGTTTGAATCTACGACATTTTGAGTACAAGTGAAGTACGTATGCCGATTTTCGAAGGCCGAGTTTTTGGGTCTTTACAATCTAACTCCTGTAAATTTTGAAAATTGAATATTAGTTCGTCATACGCGTACGTATGTTAACCTGACTCCCGTTATCGTTTGCACGTTCACGAGTCGTTTTCAAGTTCTTTAGTTTTTATTTGGATTTGAGTTTCGTATCGATCCTCTCCTGGATCGATGTGAAATCCAAGTTGTGACAACGTTCGATGGTTGTTTTAAGTCCTTCCTTTGTATCGATCCTCTCCTGGATCGATCTGATATGTTGGAATGTATGCTTCATATCGATGGATACGTAATATTAGGTCTCGGATTGATGCGTACAAGAGTAATGCTTTGTATTGGTGGAGTTGAACGATCTAGACATAATCATGCAGTGATGCTTCATGGAGGATATGCCATTTCTCATTCCTTTATTCAAGAAGAATCCCCGATTGTGGATAATCTTTGATAGGAGTCATCCATGACTCTTTTTCTAGATCCATCACTAAGATCTAGTTGATCTTCGTATGTCAATGCCTGGAAGCAATTCGGCCTTTTTGTTTTGTTCTCTGAGGATTTATTTGGAGGTGTAATACTCGAAGTCGCCTAGTAGCTCTAGGATCCAGCTAAGATAAGGAGTGAGACATTGCCCCCTAGTCAAATAATCTTTCCTGACTTGGCATACTACTAACCAGTAATCACATAAGACATGTAAAGTTTCCACTCCTAGTTTTCTTGCAAGTTTGAGCGCCAAGGCCTCATACTTAGCTTCATTATTTGTTGCAGGGAAGTTGAGTTTGAGGGCGTAGCAGATCGATCGTTCCTCGGTAGTCATTAACACAACTTCGATGTTGTTTGTACCAAAATTGGGCACAACACTCATTGGAAGTTTTTGAAGAGATAAAATGAAGAAATTAAATGGAAAAAGAGGATTATCTAACAAAAACTCTAAAAAACAGATATGTAGATGATAAAAAATGCAAAGAAACACAAGAATTTAGGGTGGTTCGGCGTATTGCCTACATCCACTATGAAGTTGATCACTTTATTGATGTTTCTTTGATGATTACAATTGTTTGCAGCCAACTACAGTGAATTAAAGTTATGAAATTCGAGTACAACAACAGCAATGGAGATTGGAATTCAATCCGGCAGAGTCTGGGCATTGGAGTGTCAAAAGATCCTTTTTCTGTAGGCCCTGGGGTCTATTTATAGGTGTAGGAGGCTGATATTTCTCTCAGATCTCGGGAGACTTCTTCTGGCACGTGAGTGGGCCCACGCGACCAAGCCCGTGAAGTTTCGGCTCGATCCGTGATCGATACGAACGAATTTCGTATCGATCAAGATTTCTTCCAATGGAGTCAAAACTTGGTATGAACATTCTTTAGCATGTACGTAAGCTTCTGTGAAAATTTCGTAGCATTTGGACTTGTGGATCTCGAGTTATGATCGATACGAAATGGAGACTTTCGGCAGTTCGTTTGGTTCAAATCGATCATTTCGAATCGATCATGTTCGAATCGATGATTGCACGTGCCCTGGTGATGACGTGGTTCGCACTCTTCGGATCCATCTACCTTGTACGCCGAGTTGACCGAGTCGTCCTTGAACTTCGCCTCGTTCATATAAAAGGCCGTTGCCCAGTTCGAGTCGATCTATAGCATGCTTTTTCGTATTGATCTATAGCATGCCCTGTTCGAATCGATGGAGAAGGCTTGCTCGTATCGATAATGGTGGCTCTGTTCGCATCGATGAATGTAGCCCTTGTTCGTATCGATTAAATTCACTTCGACATGATGGATACGAACAAGCAATATTGCGATGGATACAAACAGTGCTTACTCAATGGTTACGAAGCAGCGACTGTTTGGTGGATACGAACTAAGATTCTCTGATGGATTCGAACATGGCCTTTCGATGCGAAGTGAACGATAATCGATCGATACAAACTAAAGTTTGACAATGGATACGAAGCTGATCGATACGAACTATGGCATGATGATGGATACGAAGTCGATCGATTCGAACAGTGACATGACGATGGATACAAAGTCGATCGATTCGAACAGTGGCTCGTCGATGGATACGAAGTTGAGGCTGTTTTCATCCAAGTTGCATCGATCATATCTTGAGCATATGAACTCGGATTGACTTGAAATTTGGAATGCTGACTTCCATGGCTTCGCTATTCGTGTCTTGTTAATTGTAGCTTGATCCGGACTTGGACAAAATTCGTCGATATCCATAGTGAGCCTACGTATAACCGATCTCCAAGACAAACCGTCATTGGTTTCTAGTCATGTCCTTAGTGTCACGGCCTTGCCAAAAGGCGGGATAACATTTGCCTCCCAAAGTAAGTCTTATGGAAACATGATGTGCTCTGAAACGCTGCAATCTTCATTCTGAACAGTTATCGTCTTTTCGCTGAAAGTTGTAATCTTTGACTGATTTCCCCTATAATGTGAACCGTTGATTGTCAACTGTTGTACCCTGTATCGTTGTAACTGATTGCTGTTTGATTGTGACTAGCTGTCTGTCGTCATAATCGTTATTAGATAAGTATCCAATTCCTGTGGATGTTGAAAATTGAATATTAGTCCGACATATGCATATATGTTAATCTGATTCTCGTTGACGTTGCACGTCCACGAGTCGTTGTCAGTTCTTTTTTATCGAATCCCGTATCGATCCTCTCCTGAACCGATGTGAAATTCGAGTTACAACAACGATTGATGGTTGTTTTTGAATGTACCTTCATGTCGTTCCTCTCCTGAATCGATGTAAAAGGTTGAAACATTGTCTTTGCATCGATATACATCGCATCAAAGGATACGAAATGAAAAGTTCGCATCGATGGTTATGAACTTCGGTGGACTCTATTGCAGTGGTCTTCATTTTCGAATCGATGTGGGTAACAAATATGGATACGAACTATGCGTTCGTATCGATAAATACTGGCCTCCGAAAGCTGTGTTTTGATGGATTCGAACTGCACAGTTCATATCGTTGCACTTGGGATGGAGTCGAAATTGATTGATACGAACAATGGCTTCGTATCGATGGATTTGGGTGACTCCGAAAAGCCTTCTTTAGCAATTTTGTTTCGATAAAGGCTCGAGTTGATGGATTCGAATAGCTCGTTCGAATCGATTCAGTGGTGACACATTGTAACCGGTCGAGTTTACCAGGAGGCGAATCGTTTCTCCCTTTCACACTCGAGTCTATATAAATACTATGGACTTAGTTATTTTTTACTTTTTACTTGCTCGTTTCTTCTGCAACCCTTCGTATCGCTCCAAAGACTTGGAAAAAGAAAAATGTTCTTGCCTTCGAATCGATTCAAACCTGTAACCCCTTGAACTAATCGTTGAAATCTATATGGTAACTAATAGAATCTATGTCCTTCTTAAAAATTTTATGCATAACACACATTACTTCAATTCCTAACATCATATCATACAAGTAATAGGAAAAGGAAAATAAGAAAATTCCATAAGTGATTCAAAAAACATGTTAGTTGCAACATCCTCTTTCTATATGGTATGGTTTGTTAATGCTTAATAATGGGGAAAGGGGCCAGAACAAGAATGCCAAAATTTGCTAATGCTTAATAATAGGAAAATAGGTCTCTACATGAATGCCACGGTTTCCTAACATTGAATCACCCCTTATCATTTTGATAAACCCTTCTTCTCCCTATTCTTTCCCATAAGAATTCTTCAGAATCTAGTACTTTTCGCCTTATCCAACTATTACAAGTGTAATGATTGCTTTTCGACTCCCAAGTGTCAACACTAATACATCCACTGTAACACCTCGTGCTTAAATGACAAATAAAATCACTTGAATTAACATAATTGCAAAACAATGAAAAATATAAATGTCAAATATACGCATTTAAAAATTAAGAGGTTACATAGGTATATGCAACTAATGAGTGTGTGATTAATTGATACATCAACCAATTAAAAGGGGAATTAATTAAGAGACATAGAGGCATCAATTAGTCAAAGAATATGTCACTTTTATAACATTAATTAATTAAGGAATCTTCTAATAAAGAGAAATGTAAATGAGGAATAAATTAAATGATAACATACATATATTAATTTATAATTGACGCAATCAATTAATTGAGAAATTAATTAAAGATGTTAAGTAAGCGTCAATTAATAAAAGAGGGAAACTTATATGTCAATTAATTGGGTAATAAATTGGCGGTTTAAATATGTATAACTAATAAAGGTGTGATTGAGTGACACATATGAATTAATTTGGATATCGATTAAAATGGGAAAACGTGTTAATTAATTAATTGGCAATTAGTTGAGCGTTTTAAAAAGGGTGTCAATTAATCAAAGAATATGCCATTTTTACAATAGCTAATAATGTAAATTAATTAGCTAGAAGAAAACGCCAGTTATAGGATTATTTGTTTCCAAGTTAAAAAAAATTTGGAACGCGTACAAAAATCAAACAAAGTAATTAGGTTTATGATGTAGGTAAATTAATAAGAATAAATTAAAAAGTATAGCTTTTATATGCATTCAATTAATAGAGGTTTTAATTGACGTGTTCAAATAGGTAAGAAATTATAACGTATAAGAATCAATTAATATTGGATATATATATATATATATATGTATGTATGTATGTATGATCTAATTAATTGGATAATTAATAGAAGAATCTTATTTAGAAGGAAACGTGAATTAATAGGGTCATATAATAAAGGAACAAATGAATAACGTTGGAGAGTTATACGTTATAAGCTAACGTAAACAAATCAAGTTCTGATGGCGAGGATTGTTTTTAGGGTTAATCGGATGGTTCCTATTTGTTCACTACACCTATAAATTGAACGTAACTTAACCCTAGCCCACACTATTTTCTCTGAATCAGTTGCCGTCGTTTACAGCAATCTCCTCTTCTTTTCTCCCTCTTCCTTCCTTCTCTGTTAATCAAATATTTCTCCAAACCAAAAATAAAATTAAGCAAGGAAATACATACAAACAAATCAGAGAATTGCGCGAACAAATCAGAGAATTTACAGTAAATCAAAAAGGGGAAAAAGCGGAGAAAAGCGTAGCGAATTAAAAGGGATAGAGATTGAAGCTAAGGACGACATGTGAGTGGATTTAATTATATACCTTTTACGTTTATGATATATTATCGTTAGATTCTCGTTAAATAATTTTATTTAGTATTTATTTCAGTAATTAATTCAGTTAATTAGTTATGCTGAGACTGTAAATTTTATAAGAGAGCTTATATTTAATTAATACTAGGCTTGATAGTTAGAGAAAGACGTAAGCCTAAAAGTAAGAAGTTTAAAGTTGATTACATCTATTTTAAAGTAGAAATTTAGCCTGTAAATGTTAGCTTCTTTTATTCCTTTTTACACGAATAAAATAGTAAAGAGAAGAATTCGCAAATACGGACTAAAATAGAAGAATACTAGATTTACAGAAACTAGATGTAAAATAAGAAAAGCTGAAATAAAAAGAGAAAGATAGAAATTTACAGTAATTACGCTAAAACAGGAGTAATAACTTAAAGAAAAATCTAATAACTTAATTTGGAAGTACGTGACAGATTAATTGGTTAGTTTAGAAAATAGAATACATTTCTATACTTTAATATTTAAAAAGATAAAGATAAACGTAATTGTAAGAATAAAAGAAAGAAAAAGGGAATTAGTGTAAAATAGAGAAACCACTGTATTTTGCATTATCCAAAAAGTAAAGAGATAATAAAAGAAATATCTTGCAGTTAAGGATTATTGTTTATAGCATTATTTAGTATTAAAATATGGAAATGAATTTTTAGCACAGTTTCGTAACCAACCAAATAGAATAGAACTATTTCCTATAATATAAGAAGATAAAGCAAAGAATTGAAGGGATCAAGTTAATTATTAGATAAGATTAGATACTATAAACAGAAATGTACCTAGATCTACATTCACTGCGTAGATAATAGAATAAAAGTAAAGTAGTTATTGTGATAAGTAAATTTGTGACAAGCGGACGTACTCCAAAGCTAAGCTTGTCATATGATATAAGAGAATTAAAGAGAATTCAGCATCATAATAAAAGAAGACAGACTAGAATAGAAAAGAGACGCTTGTAATTATATTTATAATGTACAGATTATAAATGAAAATAAAAGTGACAATTACAAGTGAAATTATAACATAGGTTATAATTAAGTAGAAAGAAAAAAAGAGGCTTATTTTAATAAACTTAAGAATTAAATTAAGTTGATAAGCAAGATAATAGAAGTGGCCCATACCAACAGCATTCCCTTTCTGATAGTCTCACAACAGTTAGGTGAGGCTGGGACAAGATTATGCTAATTAGGGTAAATAAGCAGCCAACAGAATAAGAAAAGTAAACTAAACGCAAATTAAAAGATTAGACTTAGGGTCTAATGAAAGAGTGAGATGCATTTGGAGCAGCCCAAAAGATGAAGAGCCTAACGAAGCAGTTCATCACATAATTCAACATTGAAAAAGCACGTCCAACTTAGTTATTTTGGGCTAGAAGGAAATACGAGTCTTCAACGGGGTGTGAGGGTAATCTAGGATGGCACTCTGGGGTAGGCGTAGTGAAGCAGTCCTCCAGAGGTTGATCTGTGGGTGTTCCATCAAAAGAGTATGCATTGACTCCTTTTTGCATGGCAGGACCATTGTAGGTAATCAAAAGGGGTTGATGTTTGGAGTAGGATATTTGTATTTCCTAGCACTTGCAAGTAAGTTTAGTGGGAAGGACCCAAAAGGATAGTTGCTTGCGGATATCGGGCCAGCATCGAAACCAAGACTGAGTTCGGGAAAGACTAGAGCTAAACCAATAGTCCAATGATAATTTCACTATCGAGACATTGGATGAGGGGCGAACCAATTGGATGTTTAGATTGTTTGTAGAAGGGCACAACCACTTAGCTCTTTAGAAGTCTTTCGATTAGTTGAGGGGTGGCTGCGTGGGGCCATAACCACGATAAGAAAAGAGATAGACCAAATAGAATATCTGTATTGTAAGCCTAACGAGACAGTCCTTTACAGAAATAGAATATCTGTATTGTAGGCCTAATGAGGCATCCCTTTATAGAAATAGAATATCTGTATTATAGGCCTAAAGAGGTAGTCCTTAACAGAAATAGAAAATCCCCAATTGAATTCCGTACAAGGTAGACCTTGTTAAGCGGGATTCAAGGAGTAGACGGAATGATTATGTATAGTCCTTAAGGTACGCATTGGGTGGTACATTGAGGATGTCTGAGCATTAGTATAGACTAGTGCAGACGCCATTTTACGTTTTCATAGTAGATGACGAAACATCCGTATTGTATGCCTTATGAGGCAGTCCTTTATAGATGTAGTCACAGAACGCCATGGAAGCAAGACGATGGAGTACTTTGCGAGGTGGATATAGAAGGTACTATGGGTAGCACCTAGGACCAATGCGGTCATTGGGCATATAGCTATATATATATATCTGTTATAGGGTTTTAATCTACTAGGGAGTAGATAGGCATGGTTCACGCACAGAGGCGACAGTATTATAAACTCAATGAACATAACATAACAGTAAATGGAAATTAAACGGTATATGTAGAATTAAGCTTAGAATGAATAATTTGTCCATTCACCAGAACTTTAGTTCTGACCCCCTCCTCATAACATCCTACAGGTTAGGTAGATGGCAGAGACCTCCCAGCTTTGAGACACTTGTTTAGAAAGTGTCATTTTATTGGTGAGTATTTACTTACTATTATATTTTAGTCAGTTCCATTGTGAGATATTTATCTGAGCTCTGATATATTTGTCTTTGCCTATTTGCAGGATACCAGATACCCAACTCGGGCTTCAGTGGGCTTGGGTTTTAGCATTTTTTGTGAAAAATCCGGACCCACTGGAACTTGGGTTGTTACATCCACGGTATTTATGTAGCGAGCATCCAAGTGTTGGAAAGACAGAATGTTAGGGTAAAATAAAGGAAGACAAGAAAACAAACAAGAAAGAAGAGAACACAATATCAGAATCTCACAATGGAGCGATAATATAAAATACCCAAATGGTGCTTTTACAAAGGAAAACTGTACGATACAATAATTTGAGTAAACTAACCTATCAACAGCTTGGACAGTTATAACAACCCATCCTTACAATTGCTGATATAAAATAAATAAAGTAATGCAGTAGAAATAAAATCTATGGTACGTAATCATCCAGCTCCTCTCCTAGAGCTCTAATGAATCATCAACGATATTTGGCGATATACACGGGGCCGACCTGAGCATTATAAGAAGAATAACACCTGGATCAGTCCGGTAAACCAGCGTGAGAAAACTCAAGTAATTTGAATTACTCCATTTGCAAAATTATAACGACCCGTATTTTAACTATTTTAAATTATTAAATTAATATAATTATTGAATAAAAATTGCTATAAATAAAAATTTAATGAATTATTAGTATAGTTATTGAATATGAACTTTAATAAAATTTTGGAATAAACAATTTCGAAGATTAGGCAATAAAAGTATTAAAGTGAAATTTTATGTATTGAATGTATTTATAATCAATAGTTGAATTGAATAATAAATGTTGACTTATTTAGTTGAAAATAAATTAACTATCGATAACTAAAATTTCATTGAGATCTTAATATTGGATAATTAAATTATTTAAAATTTTATATTGGAAATTATTTAAGTAATTAAATTTCGAATTTAATGTGAATGAAAATGATTTCAAAAGTTGATTTAAATTTTATTTAAATGAGAATAAAGATTGTTAAATTTTAAAATTGAATTTAAAAGAGAATAAATTATTTTTGGAAATTCTATACTTTAAATAACGTGTGAAAATAGCCATTTTGGACATTGTTTCAAATTTCGATGAAACTAATTTAATTGGACCCGTAATAGTGAATTATTATAGGATTTCAAGTTTTGTAGCGATCGAACTTGTCGTTTGGCCGTGCGAGCTTGAAACGCATAGAAATCAATTAAATGAATTTAATTAAAATAATTTGATTTTGAAGGCCATCTTCTGCATACAATCGAATTAGACCTCAAGACTAGTTCAATTGTGTTTGGAATAGGGGTATAACACATAGAACGCCACATGGCACGCTTTGTTTGGAGTTCAGAATTTCGCAGGTCGATCGGGCGAGATATTTTCTAATTTTAATAATATTTATTTACCCATCTCCCAACAATTCGTACATCCTGCCTACACTTTTGTCTTTCCCCTTACCTCCTCCTCTCATTTCAATTTCCAGCGACCGAAAAAATAAGAAAGAAAAAAAGCAAACGACGGTGAAGACGCGCGCGCGAAGGAGGTGAGCAGGCGCGGTCTAAGGGTGGGCACGACGGCATACAGGGGGGAATGGAGCAGGGTTAGGGTTTTTGGTCTCGCTGGTCGCGAGCTTCGATCTCTGCATGCAAGCGACGGTCTAGAGGCACGTGGCAGGCGGCGCGATGAGGGGCGCAGCGCGCGCGTTGGATCGGAGCGCTGATGATTGTTCGTTCAAAAAAAGGAAAAGCTGCAGCGTGTTGCGAGTGGGAAGGAGTACGCGGGGGAGGCCTGTATGCGAGGGTAGTGCAGGGATTAGGTTTGTTTTTTTGTTAATTTAAATGTTAATAATTATCGTTAATGTTAATTATCGTATATCTTTTGCGTACGAGGTCCGTTTCGAGTGAAACGTGTAGTGATGTGACCGTATCGACGTCGTCTACAGCTTGGAGTCAAATTGGAATTTATTTGAAGATGAAATATTTTTAGTTTCAAATAAAAGTTGTGGGTTTTAAACGGTCACGAATGACTAAATTATTTTTATGTTAGTTAAATTGCAATCACGAAGTGATTTAAAATTACTGATTGTTGTTTGGTAAATTTAACTAACATGGAAATCGATATAGAAATTTATATGTTAGAAATTTTGAATTAACAATTAAATTGGAATTAGAATTAAACTCCTAAAATTCCAAATTATTGATAATTGGTTAATTGTTGTGATTTATTGATTGTTTGGATGATTGATTGTGATGGATGCTAATTGGTTGAGATTTTGGATGATTGGATGCTTATTTAGTTTTTATATATATATCATGTATCACCCTGTAAACTAACTAACGGTGTATAAACTATTATTTGAACTATTTCGAATAAATTAAGAAATATGTTAAAATGATATATACCTATGATACTTTGATTTGGATTGAAATGTTATATACCCATCCCTAGAATTAAATTTGAAATAATTATTCACTTGGCCATAGGATAGAAAATTATATACGGGCACCAGATTGGTTAAATTATATGATTTTAACATTCTTAGTTTGGAGTTATTTAAATTATTTTGATTTAAAGAAATAAAAATCCAATCTATGAAGATTGAATAAATTATGAATTCGAGTTTGAAATGTTGAAATAAAATTTAGTTAAAAGAAATTGTTTAAAGAATTTAATTGGAATTTGAAGTCATGATTGAAATATGACTTTAATAATCGAAATTGAATTGCTTAAAAAGATTTGTACTTTTACTTGAACCTTGAAATATTACCACGTAAAGTAATTTAAATTGACATTTCAAACTTGGGCTCGAAATTGAATTAGTTTGTAGATTTGAACCTTAAATTAAATATTGAAGTTTAAATTTGATTTAAGTGATTTAAATCAGTAAATTAAAATTTAACTTGAATTTATATAAATTGAAATGGTTTAAAATTGAGAATTGAGTTGAAATTTTAAACCACTGAACCAAATAGTTGAATCAAATTTGAAGTTGAAATTGAAATTAATTTGGAATTGAAATTGAAATTGAAATTGAAATTGATTTAAATTGAAATTGCAATTGAATTGATTTGAATTAATTTAAGATTGAGATGATTTGAATTGAAATAATTGGAATTGAATTTGTTTGGTTGAAAATTGAACCTGAGTTAAGATTTATTGGAAATGGAAAGAAACAGTTTGAATTTGAAATTATTTTCACTATGAAATATTTTCTTATAAACTTTTTAAAATTCATCTTTTTAAAATTTCCAAATTATTTAAATTTTCAAATCATTTAATATATAATCTATTTTAACTATTTTAACTTTTAAAATTATTTAAAATCCTTTTCAGACTATTTTCTAAAAATTCAAACTGGTCAAAGTGGGAACTGTCATATTTAAATCGTTGATTCAAATGTGAATTTTGTTAAAATAAAGTTATAACCTAAATGGAAATTCAAAATGATTTTGTAAGTGAAATCAAGATATTGAGGCAAAAATGATTTTCAAGAGAAATTGACATATTTGAAGTAAATATGATATTTCAAAATGAAATTGATTTTGAAGCGAATATGATATTTTGATATCATGTATGAATTTTTTTCGAAACTTAAAAGCACAAACCAGTGTGTAAAATGACTGGTTGTTAAAGAGACCGGGGCCTTTAATTGGCATACTCTCTGTTAATAATGGAACCACTTTAACAACTGTGTACGCGGAGGAGACTCGAGAAGAAAGTGGTTGGATTTGGCGTCGTTTTATGGATTTGAAGAAAGAGAACGATGATGGATAGACTCCGGCACATGTGCCAATTTGAAATGACTAAAATAGGATGGCTTGATAGGGCCAAGCGGGCTAACTACCCCTAGCGAACATCCGTTCTTAGATTTTCTTGGACTTGGTCTATATTATTACTCTTGATGTTGATTTCGATTGGTGCACCTGGATTTTGGGATAACCTCCCTTTGACTCGATATGGGATGGATGGACGCGGTGGGCGATCGTGGCTACGATGCGTTACCACCAGCCCTGCGACCCGAACTGGTAGTATCCTACCTTAGGCATTGACTCACGTGCATTGGCATACTTTTATCCGTATACGAGACCACTACGATTTTGGTTTAGTGTTGTCGTATCAAGGCGCATCCCTATCCCCCAACGTGCTACTGGGGCGTTATATGCAAACTGTACAACAATGCTTAAAAATGTGTTAAGGGGGATCAATGTAAAGCCTTAACGCTAAGAAAAATATTTTTTTACTGATAAGACATTATATATAGCGTATTCTACTATATATAAATAATTTGACGGATCCTTAAGAGATGGAAAATCCTCTAACATCTCTTGAGTTATTGCACGCACGTTATACAACAGATAGGAGATGTGAAACCCTGTAAACATCTCTGATACCATTACACTCCCGTTATATGTGATTTTGATTTGACTTACATAAGGATATTTAGTCCTAACTCGAGTGTTTTGTCTTTTCATTATGCTGGGGTCAACCCTGAGTTTTTAGCACATTGAAGATTATTTGCTGAAGGACGAAGACGGAGAATTTGTATATTATTATTACCAGTATTATTCCCTATATCATGTTGTCTGCTACATTTTTCTATTGTTTTGATGTATATATAACTCTGGTAAATGTTTTATAAATTATAATCAAATGTATAGTAAACAGCTTCATGAACTTTTTATTTGATTATTATATTAGCCAATTGATTATCTGTGTTTCGGATTGTTTAAGTTGGGCATGTGTGGGTTATTATCAATTTAACCTTCCGAAATGTGGGTCATCACAAGAACCCTTTACAGAATAAAAGTATCCCATAAGACCACGCCGCAAATAAACATGGACGGGTTTTCACCTTACGACAACCAAACCACTTTATCGGAAAATTTAGTTATATTATAATAATGTCTAAGGTGTTGAATATAAATATAAATCATAGCTGAAATGGTTTCGTTTGATAGCATATTTAGGTATACAAACAAAACCACTAAGGTACGTTCATATAAATAGATTTCCACGGAGACCACCCCAGTATACTCGTAAACCATACTAAGAATGATCACCTATGTAAAGGGACAGAAACTCTCTTCGAGTGTCGTATATCTCTAGATAAAATATACCATAAGGTAAAGACAACCAGCCCATGCCCTATCATGTGAACCGAGTATCATCAACTCCCCATGCACAATATATCAATAAGCATATTCTAGATAATGGAGTTGATATAGCACCTATTTGGGTTAACTAAACCCGGGATCATGCATCCTACTCTGTCTTTAATCATTTCCCGATGTCGAGGTGACGTTTGGCATCTTCACACAAGTTTTCAATAAAACTCGATCAATTAATGAATCCCACATAGATTCCACCATCTCAATAGATTTCGGAACCATGCATTGTTTTTATCATTCACTTCCAAATCATAGAACCCATATAATAGGCTTGGAGTGGTATTAAGTAAGTAAAACACTTACCTATCTCGTATAAATCCGTGAAGCATCCCGTATACTTCCTAAGTTAATTTTGGTCAAGATCGGTAGTCGACTAATCGACTATCAAGTTTTGAACGCTTGCTTATGGGAATCAAGGTTCCACACTTTACAAGTTTCCAACTTTTCTGGTTAACTATTTCTCGGCCTAGAAGAATGCCGATAGGTTAGAGCTCTATTGCTCCATCCCTATCTAAACATCAGTCTTGACTCTCACAAATAGAGAAGCTTTGTTTTACTTTTAGTGTTAAGCATATTAGTACTAACATCCCATAAATAATCAAACTAAGGTCAATACATATTTGTTACTTATCATCCAAGTATAATCAAGTCACATAAACGACTTTTAATCCCTCTATAATTAATTTAACCTTTATCAATTAAAACCCTTTTTACTAGTAAAACATCCTTTTATCTAATAAAACTTATTTTATAAAGCAAGATTTCCTTTATTAATTAATACTCTTTTATTAATTAAAACTTCCTTTATATACTTGTATAAATATATTGGATTTCTCTTTATAAAAGATATATACTTGTCTTTATAAATTTAACTATTCATTTATTATTTTAATACTTAAAAAGTATTCATATACTTATTCCACTAGTATAAGTGTATTCACAAATCGTTTAACAAGTTTTACTTACTTGAAATAGAATCAAAGATACTAAAACAATTACTAATAAAACATTATTATAATAAACTCCTTTTCTTTTATAAATTGAACATATAACATTTTCTATCTCTTTATAAAAGATTTCAATATTTGTTATTATCTTTAAAATTCTATCATTAAAGATTTATAATATTTCTTCCAAAGTGTAATTCAAGGGTTTAAAAACAACTGTTGCTAAAACATTATTTACTACAAACCCAAAACCATTCCATTTGATCATTATCTTTAAAACTCTCCTTTTAAAGGATTAATTACATTTAAGGGTTAAAGACAAGTGTTGCTAAGAAAATTTATCATAACAAACCCAAACATTTTATACTTTGAAAACATTCCTCTTTAAAACTCCATTCTTAAAGATTTATTTATATTTAAGCGTTAAAGACAAGCGTTGCTCGAAACATTTGTCACAACAAACCTAAACTATTTACTTGTCTTTTTCTAGTAAATATCCATTAGTGAATATCTAATTATACTCCCAAGTATAATTAATAATAAGGGTTAAAAACAAGTGTTGCTAAAAACACTGTTTACAACAACCCAAAACTATTTAGTTATCCATTAATAACTTTAACATTATTTTAAAGATCAAAACAGATCCATACTTATTAATTAAGGCAATGCACTATTAAGTAAGTCCTCAAAACCGTTTATTTTATCTCAAGTGTTAAAATACAAACTTCCGTTATTATATTTATAAATTACTTAATTTAATATTTAAAAGTTATATATATATATAGAAATATCTTTAAAATGCTTAATCATTTATATAAAATATTATGTAAAAATAAGGAATTTTGAAATAAGTAGAAAAACAAGATTTAATTTTAAAAGCTACTTAGTTTAGAAATTCATAATTAATTGTTAAAGGTATATTTAAACTTGAAACCAATTTTAGAACACTCTTTAATAAGTTAAAAAACAACCCTAAAAAGATAAGAGAAAAATACATATTTTGAATATCATTTCTAAAAAAATTATATCTTCAATCTACAATGGTAGCACTAGAAGTGCTGCCTAAAGTTTGTTAATAGCTTTATCACATTTTTGCCACAACTTTGTGTCTAATTTTAAATACCTTAACAATTGGTTTTAGATCCATTCCTTTTACATTAGTTATTATACTTTGGGTACTTGAAAACCTTTAAGAAAAATCCCAAAGAATATCTTTTAATAGAGAATTTCCCAAAAACAGTATTTTATCGAACTACACTTATAGCGACTATTTCCCTATAGCTTTTTGCACTTCGTTCACTAGCTATCAATTGAATTAGGCTTCAAAACTTTCCAAATAAGAATAATATATTATTTACTTGATTAATTGCTAAAGAAGCCCCTAGGAATATTTCCAAAAAAATGTGCGTTATTTTCGAAGACGGACTATTTTTAAAAGTGTCCCTATAGCGACTTTTTTACTTCAATCTTTTGTTACTTTGATTTACTTCTTCTATAACTTTTCAAAACATGTTCTTTTCTTTTCTACATACTTATAGAAGTATAGATAATAACCATATAAGTTATTATTAAGACATGACATTAAATCTCCATTTTCATAAGTTATAGTTCAATGGATATAAAGTGCGTTTATAGTGACTATCGCTATGCGGACGATTCCGTATTCAATCCAATATTTAGTGTCATGTTATTTTATACACATATATGATTCCAAGTTCTAGCCATACTACTAGTAAACATGTATTAACATATATACACATCCATATATCCATTTTAATTGTTCAAATGAACTTATCACTATTCAATGGTTTAGCAAGCAACTACTTTAACAATTTATATAATTTTTAAAGTATATAATCAAGGGTTTAACTTTAAGTCATTAATATCTATTTTTATTAATATAGAGCAAGCGTACTAACATGTGATTTAACAACAATTAGTGGGAGATTAAGCAAGCAATATTTCAAGTTAACTTGCAACCAATTTATAGTGTAATCAAAGTAAGATTAAATCACTTTATCAAACCACACTTCTTCCTACCAACCTTTTGGTCAAACAACACTTCTTCTATCGTTTTATACTTAATCATAACATCACTAAAATCCATTCCTTCCTCCCCTAAACCACATGCACACCCTCCCCCATCATCAAGGTGTTCACGGCCTTCCTCCCCCTTACCATAGCTCACGCACTTTACTCCTTCCATCACCATAGTACTTGGCCTTAGCCTCCTCTTCTACACCACAAATTCTCACAAACTCATGGCCAAAGGCCTTAAAATATTCACAAGGTCACATTTTCAGTATTTATCCAAAGTGTATATTTTTGTAAACACATTTCAAAAATAATTTTTCTAACATTAGTTATTAATTAAAAAGAGTTTAATAAGGTAATAAAATCATATTTAATCACATTAGAACATGGATTTAAATATTTAAATGATTTAGATATTTAAATACGAAGTATTCGAAATTCGGAGTCTTTACAACAATCGAATGGTTCAACTTTGTATCACATCTTCCTCTAAACATGCCCTTCAAAAATCATGAATCGTGTCTATTATTGCTGAACTACATTAAGAAATCCCTATATTTGACAATATAGGTTAAAAAATAATCATTTTTATTTAGTACTAGTAGATATACAAGAATAAACCACATGTACGTGCGTCTAATAGATAGAGATATTTACATTTTATGTTTAATAGAAAAAATTAGTGGATGGACGTGTGTTGTAAGTGTAAATGTTTTGGTAGCCACAACACTTTTTATTTCAAGTTAATTTGTTAGTAGTGTAGATGGCAAAGTGTTAGTGTTAACCAAATTTATGGTTAACACCCTAAAAGATACTTCATCTCAATGATTGCTGATTTTTGACCTAAACCTTTCGGTATGGTTGGTAAAACCGGTCTTCTAGGTAAAGAACTTTTGACTTCGAAAGGTCTTTAAAGGTGTCATATAAATCTTTCCTTTGTGTCATATTTGATTACTTACCAATCTTATCCCTTTCAATTTGATCTTTAGTGCTTCCGAAAGGTTTGGGATGATTGATCTTATTAGCGGTAGTATAAACAA
Source organism: Allium fistulosum (assembly GCA_030737815.1). Taxonomy (NCBI): domain Eukaryota; kingdom Viridiplantae; phylum Streptophyta; class Magnoliopsida; order Asparagales; family Amaryllidaceae; genus Allium; species Allium fistulosum. The sequence continues at coordinate 1,537,236,445 of CM060902.1, forward strand.
TAAGTCCTTGGATGACGTATAAGGGCTTTCGCCCTTACTGAAAGGTTTAACTTCCTATTCGAAGATTGGTTGGGATTTGCCAAAAGGTATGTGAATGTCTACTGTTGGATTAAAATTTATTCTCCTGAATTCAGACTCCACCGAAAGGTTTGACCACTCAGGTAACAGCAGTGGAAGGTTTTGGTATTGTAAATATAGAAGGACCTACCAACTTAGTTGAAGAATCCAGCCCTAAAAACCAATGACTCCAAAGGGTTACCACTCCTATTAATTTAGATCAGCTGTAGTCTTCACCGGAAGGTTGGAGTAGAAAAATTGATGACTTCTGGGGGTCGAAGTTACAACTTGATCAAATAAATTTCTGACCCTGTCAGCCTGAACCTCTTAATTGAGTTAATCCTGAAAATATGAATCAATATAATGAAGAATTAAACTAGATAATAAGAGATTTAACAAAATGTGAAACTTCCCCTTTTATTATTCAATATTAGCTTTTACAAATCCCCAAATCCATTCTTGATTAGGGTTACAACACATTTCCTTTCATATTCTAAGAATGAGGTGGGAGAGAAAAAATTGGTCCCAAAACCGGGGCCTTTGGGTCCTATTTATAGATGTAGGCAGCTCTCCTTTCGGCTTTATGCCTTCAGCTGAACCGGAAGGTCACCCTTTATGCACAGTGCAAACCTTTCGATGTAGCCAAAGGGTTTTCGTTACTTATGCTGCCATGAACCTTCCGGTCTTGTCGGAACGTTGCTTCTTTGCTTGGTGTTGATTCATGATCACTGTCTCCCTTACAAACTTTTCGGCATTGTCAAAAGATGTCTTGTATATTTCCAACCTGTTTGGGTGGTTTGGTGTGCTTTCGAAAAGGTCATTAAATAGTGGCTTATACTTGCTTTGACTCTTTCTTCTCATTTGAATTCCCTGGATATTGGAGGCGAAACCTTTCGATCTTTCGTAAGGTTTTAGGTTAGTGAACTTCAATGGTTGCATCCCTTCGGAAGTTCTGAGAGGTTTGAGCTGCGCTTTTCTTTTTCTTGCTTGTCCAGGGTTCCTTAGTCCTAGCCGAAAGGTTAATTTTTAGTGTAACATTTGCCCCCCATTTGAAGGGATGCTCTTGACTTTCCAAGTCATCTTTACCGAAAGCTTCAAAATTCTCCACCTCTTGATTTTACCGCATTGATCCAGGACGTCCACCTAAGTCTGATCCGACGATCAAGAATTTAGGTGACTTTCCCCTATATAATCTGCTTCCTCTTTTTCTTCCATTTTTACCTGAAATAAAATCACCGCAAACAAGTAAAGGAATTCCCAAAAAATTTCCAGACCTCAACTTGTTAGAGCAAGGTACTCTTTGAATTTACTTTATAAGTTTTAGTTTCATTCTCTCCGTTACCAGTTTCTAATCAGATTTTCAATTTCCCGAGTTCAAAATTGAATTGGGTTTTACCTAGAAATTCTTTTTTCTCTTAAATTGGTTTTTGGATAAACTTTATCCATGGTTTTGGATCCCAGATTGGCGGTGTTTGCCACGGAAAAACTCCCTTTTTGTAGAGTTTAAATTTTATGCCCAAAACAATTAAATTCAATTCTTAACTTTCAAGATAGATTTTATCAATCAGCAATGTTATGTTATGCTTTGAAATCGAGTTAATTTAGTTTTAGATGAGGACGATTTTGCCAGCAGGTTCGTATTCCTTGTTTCTCGAGAAAAAATTGAAATTGCAATTATTATCGGATACATATTTTCTCAAATCTGATATTGCAATTTGGGCCTCACTAGCACACAATTGGGTGATGCACAATGACTCCCTTGTACCTCCGAAAGAGTTTGGGGGCAGTAAAGATTAGCTTTACTTCTTCTATACATTTTGATGATGCCGGAAGATGTTTCGGCATTACCTTACCATTATGATCGGAAGGTTAGGCAACATCATGGTTAGATCTTCTGACCTAGAGCTTTCAGCAGTACTAAGGGTTTTGAACCTTTCAGTTACATGCCTCCAATAGGGTTGAAGTCCTTTAATCTCAAAATTGTGTTTTAACGTCTTAGATCGGTTCTTTTTATGATATTAGTGACAACCATGATTATTTTTATATATTTTTGCCCACCGGAGGCTTTAGCCATGACCTTTCGGCATTATTGAAAGCTTATCCTAACCTTGCATACGTTTTCATTTTTAATTTATCTGAACAGATTTGTCTACTTTCATTTTCTTAATAGACACTTAAATCTACAATTGATTAAAAGTTTTTAATTAGAATGTTTTTAATTGGCAGAACAATGAGCTCCCCAAAAGTTGAAGCTGTTGCCAAGCATTCCCTCATCGAATCTCAGAGTGACGTTGATGCCTTCTTGAAAGAGTTTGGCATCACTGGGATTGAAGCCATTCGTCCTAGCCTCACTGACACTATTGACAACCCTTCGGCGGGGTACTTTGCATTTACTGCCATCCACATATGGCATGGCGGTTTCCTCCCATTTCCTGCATTTTTGCATTCCTTCTTGTCTTACATTGGAGTAGCTTCGATACAGCTTTCACCTAACATGTACACCTATCTCCTGTCTCTTGAAATACTAGCGCCGGAATCTGGACTTCCGTCGCTTGGTCCTGAAAATTTAACTTCTTTGACCAAATTGGAAAGGTTAAGCAAGTCTAATAAGCAGATTTACAGGGTGAACGTGTACAAAAAACTGATATTGGACGGTATTAACAAATTTAAGGATTGGGAAAACCAATTCTTTTTTGTTAAGTGCTTTCCTGATGTCCATGGGACCTTCACTTCTCTTCGTAAGTTTATGCCAATATCGTCTTTACTTTCACCTATGTTTCTTGCTTACTATCCTTTAATCATTTTCAGGTGATTCTTCTAAAGCACTCAGTGATGTAGATCAGAAAATTATCAATTCATTGGCTGCAGCTCCAAAACATCTTAGGAGCAGGTTGTCGCTTTTGACCCTTCCAAATTTTAGCAAGCACTCTTTATTGGCAACTGGCCAAAAGATTCTTGGTACTCCGCCTGCCATCATGCTTACCACCCGGGGTAGTTGTTTCTATTCTCTGGGTAATGCTGATCACTTTACTTCATTGTCGCCAATCGGTTCTGATGCTTCAAGTATCTCATCAATTTGGTGTCCTCTTTTCATAGAATTCCAAAACTTACTTTATCTGATTCATTTTTTTTGTAATCATTATATTTCCTCCCAAGGTTGTGGTGCCTTCAAGGGAAGTTGCTCCTCCTTCCTCATCCACAGATGTCTCAGAAGTTATGCAGTGTTTTTCTAGCTCCAAGAAATCCTTGAAAAGAAGGCAAACAGTGCCTCCTGGTGAGGCCCCTCCAACCAAGATGACAAAGATTATCGACCTTGATGAGGGCGAACAAAACAGTTCTCCAAAGAAAGCTTCAGCAAGCCCAGTGATTGAGGCTCCAATAAATACTGTGGGGTCAATTCCTCCTTCTCCTTCTTCCATTCCGCCAATCTCAATTTTTGATTCACCAACTGTATTGGCACAGATGCAGGTTTCTCTTTTTAGGACCCCTTCTAAGTCTCACACTCTTCGAGGATCATCGTCTTCTACTTCTTTGCCATCTGATTTCGGCGATCTTGTTAAGTCTATCCTTCAGTCGGAACCCTTCACTTCCTCTTCTCCACAACCTTTTAATCCAAACTTGGTGGAAAACCAATGCTCTCTCGTGGAGCAACAGCATCTGGAAAGTTTTTTAACTAACCAATTTTATTATCACTAGATCTTTCTAATTGTTAACCCATATCTCTTTCTTGTTACAGATTTTCAGGAACTGGGTTTCTCTTATCGAGTATGCCTCCAAACTTTCTTCTAGATCCTCCAACCTTCAATAGGAAAATGCTCAATTAAAAAGCCAAATTTCTTCACTTTTAGCTGTCCGAGATAAATCTTCCTCCAGGCTAAAACGAGTTCAGGCCTCCCTTTCCAAGGCTGAAACTGACCTTGAAGCAGAAAGACAAGCTCACCAGCTTGCTATTGACCGATCTCAGGCTTCCCTATCCAAGGTAGAAGCTGACCTTGAAGCAGAGAGGCAAGCTCGTCGACTCACCCATGATGAGAAATTTGTAAGGGAGCTTGCTCTAAAATACTTGGAGGAAGAAAAGACTCGTTTAATTTCCCAGAACACATTGTTGGAAGATAAATTACAAAAGTCTAGAGCTTCTCTTAAACTTGTTGTTCAAACTCTCACTAACTTCCAAAAGCATGTTTCTGATTTCGTCGATTCTTCCTTGGGGCCCATGATGTTGAACTACTATGCGGATGCACTCTTGCTTACTTATATCGATAATCGCGACAAATGTCCTTACCTCAGTTTTCCTTCACTTCATCCGACTATAGCCAAGAGAGTCACAGACAAAATTGAGCAATTCGAACAGAGCTCTTAGTAGGAGAGTGAAGAGGGGAATATTGACTTTAAGAAAGCTCTCTGCCTTGACGTCCCTTCATTTGACATTGAGTCTGATTCTAAGGAGGAGGATGACCAAAATAAAGATCCCAATGAGAAAGAGGATGATGACCATATGAACTGGGATACTGATGATGATGACAGTAATCACGAGAATCCTCCCGGAGGTCAGGGCCAGGACGGAGACAAGGGAGGTCATTTTGATGCTCAAGAGGATGATGGCGGCTCAACCAAATCCCCTGAAAAGGAGCCATCACCCTATAAAGATATACCTCCTTCATCTCCTAGACCAAATGCTCCTTTGGAGGAGGAAATTGTTCCTGTCCATTCCGAGGGTCCTTCGGGGAAAGAACAAGCTCCTCAAGTTTCTATACCGGTTTCTCAGGTATGGGCTTCCCTGTTTAAATACCTTACACTTTGAAGATAATAATTAGTGACAAATTATCTGTCTTAGATAAAGAAGAAGTCAAGTTTTCCATATAGCACAAAACTTGAGAGAAAACAGGTGGAGGTTAACAAGTTATATAAGGAGTTAGACAAATTAATAGCGGAACACAATGCTCTATCTCAGAAATATCATTGTCTGGACATGAGTACTTCCGCTTTAGCATCTTTTAAATATAAGAAAGCGGCTCCTTTACTGAAGAAAGCGCGTACCCGACAAGACACCCTCTTGAAGGAAAATAGAGAGTTAACAACTCTATTCTGGATGATGATTGAAGAGAGAGATATTTTAATCAATTTTTGTATAAAGTATATTGTAGACACTCAATCATAGATTTTTCGTATTTAGGGGAATTCAGCGGGGGTCTACTCAGATGTTTCCATAAGAGATTCTTAGATGAATTTGGTTCTGACCCGCATCCCGGAGCATGCTGGAATTTACCGCGGGTCAGATCGAATCCACAAGATATCCCTCTTAAAAAGCTTAAGTATTATAAGGATAAATTTGTTTTTGAGTTTTTCTTTAAGTCCATTTTGTATGAACCTGATGAGTAATTGTTAATATGTAACATAACCGATTTATGAACACATATTTTTGCAATGCTCCCTATATTTAGTTTCCTTTTGCTGTGCTATTTCAGAATATCAGTTCTTTAGGTTGAGTCATCCCAAGAGACCATTTAAGTCAATATGTTAACTTGATAAGGTTTTACTCTAAAAATGCACCACCCTTAAAGACTTCGAAGTTAACGAGATATTGCTTTCTTTAGGATTTTCAAAAATTATATTTGGAATACCCTCGTCTCCACTTTGACTTTCTTGGTGAAGAGAAAAAACTCTCTGAAAAGAAATCTAGACATTTCATTCCAAGCTAATTTGTGGTCGTGACAGTCCACCTACCGTAAAATGGGATTATAGTAATTGTCCGCCAGTTATTAACCTTGAAGGGGTTTCTATACCTTTTGACTCGACTGTTATGCTTTTAGCTAATACTTTAGGCAAAGTTAGATATGTAGTCTCTCAACTTTAGGTGTAATGAAAGCATTTGTTGTTCCTCTTAACTTTGTGGCTACTTGAGTTGTAATTCATCAATATAACAATAAAGTAATGTTATCTTAATTTTTATCTATTTTATTTCTTTTTGTTAAATAGGAGATTCAGCCATCTCCGTCTCATCTTCCTCAAAGTTTATTTTCTCATGTCGACGCCATTTGAGATAGGCTATTATCATGGAGTGGTGAGATTGTAATTCATGATGAAGTCCTTCTCCATCGTTTCAGTGGCAACCTCGAAGCCATAAAGTGCCATAAAAGATAGCTTATCCAAAAGACCATAGCCAACAATCATAAGGTTCACATTAACTATCTCGAGGCTGAGATTAAAAAAAAGATGAGGCGATTACTTAGCTTAAGCGACAAGTAAAGTCAAATCCCAGAAATGACTTTGATGAGAAGATGTCTAAGCTCATCCCGCGAATAAGTGACTTGGAGTTAAAATTGAAAGATAGTCAGGCACAATGTGCTTCTCTAAAATTCATTTTAGGCGATAAAATTTCCAAGATTAAACTTCCGGTTCCACAAGCAACCTCTTCGACTACGAAGACTACTAGATCGAAGCATCTTGCAGCTCAAAAATTTGCCACCATGCTCAGTCCTCCCCCAGCTTTGGAAGACAATATGGTGGGGAACTGGTGTCTGAGAGTGATATTTGAAATCACTCAGTGTTATAATAAGCAACAAAAATTCAAGTATTTTCAGACTATTAACGATAATGCTTCCAAGAATCAAAAGATTGAGCATAATATTTATTTCCTCCAAAAACATGATGCTGAGTTAGAAAGGGAAAACAAGACCCTTAGAGCTGCAAACAGGGCCTTTAACCATGCTTTGAAAACCAACATTGAGGCAACTGATGATGAGAATACAATTAGAAGAAAGGAGAAAAAGCTTAAAGAAGTTCTCCGCGTAGCAATTAACCATGTAGTTAATCCTTCTGTGGCGGAGACCCTTAATAAAGCGTCTCAAGATTTGTAATTTGTTTATGTATTTGGGCTATGTAAATATATCTAATGAATAACTTTGTTGTTTGTAAATGACTTCATAACTCACATAAATTATGGAAATTTTGTAAATATCACCTGATTTGTGATCCTTTTCTATGATGTAACCTTTGATATACTTTTGAATTGTTCATTCAGCGACTTTTGTGCTTGCTAAATCCTTTGCTATTCCATGCCATTCTGACTTCCCTGCAGAATACGTAGCAAACAATGCTTCTAATTGTTAGCTTTTAAATCGGCATATTTGTCTATGTATATCATTCGCCTAGATTAGCAACTCATCTTGCCAATCGTATGAAAGTAATTTATTCAAAATGTTAAGATCACATCTTTAACCATAATGAAAAAAAATCATGGGTTTAACTCTTTCCACCTGTTCGGAATGCATAAGACTTGTTGGAAGCAAATCCCCTTATTTTGACATAGTTAGAAGCCTGAATTCCCTATTCGGGGAGTCTTAACAGTACTCTCGTTAATAATATTCTTTGGCCCAGATTTGAGCACTTGGGATGAATAGAAATCCAAAGATTTTGTACCTAAATTAGGGTCTTAAATAAACAGCAGTCTTGACAGCCACGTTAATGATAGAGTTTTATGAGGTGTCATCGGACCCGAATTTGGGTATTAGTTGATGGAAGGTAAGTTGAAAGTCACCATTCGGTATCCTCTAATAATAAGGGAGGAATGATTAGAATGCCAGTTTCAGTAAAAGAATATCAAAATATCCTTCCCGGTAATAAGCAATAGTGGCTCAGAGTACGATCTCCGGTAATAGATAATGTAAGGTTTGAAACCCATATCTGCTAATTCGGTATTAATAATGGAAGACCAGAAGACCGTTTTCGGTAATAAGTATCAGAAAACTAGAGAATCATTCTGGCAATAAGTAATAGAAGACCAGAGAATCAATTTGGCTATAAGTAACAGAAAACCAGAATATCATTTCTAATAATAAGTAATAGAAGATCAGAAAACCAATCTGGCGGATGTTCATAGGAAGAAGTCAGCGACTTCTTCCTGATTCTCTTGTTGAATGCGCCATATCCAAGCTTTGATGATGTCTTGCAGGCTTTTGCTTTCTCGGGCCTGAGTTTTCTTTGACCATTGTATTTTGTTTTGGCCTATTTCAGGCGGGGACTCTTTTGTCATTTTTTGTGCTTATTTAACTAAAGCCCATTTCAGGCTGTTTGTCATTTTAGACACTACCGACCTTTTGGTTGTTTGCTATTTTAAGCGATGCCAATTTCTGGTGATGCCTATTTCAGGCATGGAATTTTCTTAGTCTGTCGGACATTTTATCCGGGTTTCTGGTGTACTCGGCTAGCTTATTCTGAAGCAGGGTCCAAGGACTTACCCGACCTCCCTCCAGGAGGCACCTTAACCTGGCCATAGCGTGATGCGGCTAAGGGCTTGTCGGTACCTTGGCCAGGCCATAGCGTGGCGAGACCAAGGGATTACCCGTCGTCCCTTCAGGAGGTGCCTTATCCTGGCCATAGCGTGATGTGGATAACGGCTTATGCTGCTTTAACCTTGCCTTTTCTGACTTTAGCGCAACTAAAGGCTTACGCCCTCCCTTCAGGAGATCCCTTGACCGACCATCTTGGCACAACCAAGGGCTTTCTACCATTATTGGTAGCCTACCATTTTAGGTAGTCCAAAGTTTAAGGAGAATTTCACTCCCAACCATGTAGACTTTTCTTATTTTGATAATAGAGTCTTTAATCTTCGGTCCGTTCAATCCTTTACAAATTGCTTGAGTTTTTCTTGTTCTAGAAGGTGCAAGACCATTGATTTATTTCATGTCCTTTTATCAGGCAAGAGTTGCAACGTAAATTTTTTTTTAGATTCTTCTCACATTATAACTTCTTTTCCTTAGAAGGCTTTCAACTCAGCTTCTCTCTTGGTTTGGATGTAGGCACTTTTGGCCATGGTTGGAGGATCACATTTTTTTCCGACATCTGATCTTCTTAATGGTATGATTTACGTACTTCCACCTGGAAGGCAAGTTTTCTTCTCATGATTAGTCGGTTCTCTTCCAAGGGGTTTTCCCTTACTCTTAAGATTTCAACTGGAAATTTTCTTAGTAATCTTTATATTCCCATCTGGCGATTCATCTACTACCCTTAGTCCTTTAATTATGAACTCTTCTATACGTCCATGGTTTTTCCTTGAGTGGTGGACTTTACTTATAATCTTATTCAATTTATGTGTTGTATTGTCATAACCCTTTATCATTTCTTTTTCAAAGGCAGTTCTAAAGGAATACGACTGGATGGTCCCTCTCATTTGTCAAAATATATCCTCTCTCCTTGAACTTTCTTTTTCTGGAGCAAAGGTTGGGACTAGTTTTGAACTGACCTAATTGATATTCCATTTCCATGAGTTATAGGATAAATCCCATTTTTCCCTCTTAATGTCCTGTAAATCTCGAAAGCAAAGGGTTTACTCTTCAAGTAATGGCTGGCTATAATTTATTTGATAATTAGGACCTACATCCAGACGTTCTGTTGATCCTCGAATTGATCTTTCCCTACAAAAGCATTCTTTTGCTTCGAGTATTGAATCCATACCTTATCTTTTAATTTTATTCAAATGGACTGTAAGTCTTATATCCAAAGCAAAACCTTTTCGGTTCAAAAAATGAAGTTAATGAGTCCTAAGGGAGTACCCAAGCAGAAAGACGGAGGTTCGAGCCCTCCTTCTAGCGCGAAAAATGTTAACCAAATTTATGGTTAACACCCCGAAAGATACTTCAACTAAATGATTGCTGATTTTCGACGTAAACCATTCGGTGTGGTTGGTAAAACCGGTCTTCTAGGCAAAGAACTTTTGACTTCGAAAGATCTTTCAAGGTGTCATATAAAGCTTTCCTTTGTGTTACATATGATTACTTACCAGTATTATCCCTTTCAAGTTGATCTTTAGTGCTTCCGAAAGGTTTGGGATGATTGATCTTATTAGCAATAGTATAAACAGTAAGTCCTTGGATGACGTATAAGGGCTTTCACCCTTACTGAAAGGATTAACTACCTATTTGAAGACTGGTTGGGATTTGCTGAAAGGTATGTGAATGTCTACTGTTGGATTAAACTTTATTCTCCTGAATTCAGACTCCAACGAAAGGTTTGACCACTCAGGTAACAACAGCGGAAGGTTTTGGTACTGTAAATATAGAAGGACCTACCAACTTAGTTGAAGAAAGCAGCCCTGAAAACCATTGACTCCGAAGGGTTACCACTCTTATTAATTTAGATATGTTGTAGTCTTCACCGGAAGGTTGGAGTAAAAAAATTGATGACTTATGGGGGTCGAAGTTACAATTTGATCAAATAAATTTCTGACCCTATCAGCCTGAACCTCTTAATTGAGTTAATCCTGAAAATATGAATCAATATAATGAAGAATTAAACTAGATAATAAGAGATTTAACAAAATGTGAAACTTCCCCTTTTATTATTCAATATTAGCTTTTACAAATCCCCAAATCCAATCTTGATTAGGGTTACAACACATTTCCTATCACATTCTAAGAATGAGGCGGGAGAGAAAAAATCGGCCCCAAAACTGGGGCATTTGGGTCCAATTTATAGATGTAGGCAGCACTCCTCACTGCTTTATGCCTTCGGTTGAGCCGGAAGGTCACCCTTTATGCACAGTGCAAATCTTTCGATGTAGCTGAAGGGTTTTCCTTACTTATGCTGCCATGAACCTTCCGGTCTTGTCGGAAGGTTGCTTCTTTGCTTGGTGTTGATTCATGATCACTGTCTCCCTTACAAACCTTTCAGCATTGTTGAAAGATGTCATGTATATTTCCTAACTTGTTTGGGAGGTTTGGTGTGCTTTCGAAAAGGTCAGTAAATAGTGGCTTTTACTTGCTTTGACTCTTTCTTCTCCTTTGAATTCCTTGGATATTGGAGGTGGAACCTTTCGACCATTCGTAATGTTTTAGGTTAATGAACTTCAACGGTTGCATCCCTTCGGAAGTTCCAAGAGGTTTGAGCTGCCCTTCTTTTTCTTGCTTGTCCAGGAGTCCTTAGTCCTAGCCGGAAGGTTAATTTTTATTGTAATAGTTAGTAATATTCAGTTGATAAGTAATTGGAAGAAAAGATGGTGAAGATTGAAAACCAATGATTGGATTTTGTTGATGGATGAGAGTATTTTCGAAATTTCAAAAAGACACCATTGAAATCGATTTCATTAATTTCTCTTAACCAACAGCAAGAATGTTCTAGTTTATACCTTGTGATATCAATATAATAATTTGTAGAACAACTTTTACCCTTTTATACTTCTTAAAATCACCCATTACTGCTATATTAGCAGATACAGGTTGATGTGCTACAGCTATCTTTAATGCCTTTTCACCACAAAGAGGCACAATTTGATAACCATTAAATACAGTAACATTAGGGTACATCTACATAGACATGTGAAAATTATATCAAATTACATCCTCTAAGTCTAGATATACTAGTATAACCGCATAACTATGGAAAAATCGATCGTTTAATAATATAATTTGGAAAAGTAAAATTGGATGGCAATGAATAAAATGTGTAGGTGCATTCATAATATTTTCTTTATCATCAACTAAAATAGAAACACTATTTTTTGGTCTTTCCATAAAGTCCAAAAATATACATACATACAATAAGATGTCAGAAGTTTGAATCCCACAATGAACAGATATCATATATTTTCAAATAGAAAATTTAACATGTAACTCACTTTAATTTTAGTTTTTTTGTATGAGATTACCGTATAGTATGGATAGTATATCGAATCTTTCTCATTCACAACTAAGAAATAATGGTTCATATATAACACAATACATAACAAGCAAAAATATTATTTATTAAGTAAAAATAAGCCAAAGGCTCAACATAACATGCAAAGATATATTTGCAAATCACTATTTAATTATAAAATTTACTAAATTCATTAAAAGATACGCTCAACTCACAAAATACCGGCAACGCCTAACGGGATACTCAACTCACAAAATTTTCAACTAAATATTCTCTGTATAAAGTAGAAAAAACCGTAAACAAATAAAATCACCGACCAAACTAATATCACATACGTATACAAATTGTATGAAATATTACCACTCCTTTTATTCCTAATACTTCAACAATGATGCTCATTAATAATCAACCTTAGCATCATCCATAAAATAACCCATAAAATGTTTTAACTATAACAAGTGTTTAGTTGCACAAACAAGCATCATACCAGCAATGGGTCAATAAAGTGTTGGTAACATAATTAATTTCAGAACCTATGTTTATGCACTATAGGAAGTTATACTATAGAGTGCTAACATATACAGATTATCATGGATTATGTTGTTGTGCAATTCTCTGAATCTAAATGCATTCTTTTTAGTTATGTTTGAACTTGTTGCGTAAATCATCTTATGTTTGTTGTAAATAGAATAAGTGATAGAATGTGGAAATAATTAAGTCTTAAAATATACATAAATTAAAATTTTAAGTGATATATCTTAAGGGTTTGTTTATTATAACTCTCATTTACTTCTATATATTTTATTAATAGTTTATAAAGGAATTCATAGAAATTAATAAAGAAGATAAGGACATTTATCTTTTTGTTTAAAGAGCATTTATCTTCTTATTGTTAATTAATAATATATATTAAAATAATTTATTATTTGAAAACATAAATATAACTTTTTGAAAACTTAATTATTCTCTTTTGAATACCAAATGCACTTATCAATCTACCGAAACACTAAAAAATGTCTTCAATAAAAAATGTTTGGTTATTAATAACCTTAGTTAATCAATCAAAATTTCAGTAATCTCAACTTCTGAATTTAATTAAAAAAACTGCTGAGTGATTCATTCGTCAACTAATACTTTTATTTGCCAAATTAAATTACTAATTTTCCAACAGTAATTAAATCCAACCAACAAAGTTTAGCTATCTACGAAAAATTTGGTCAAAAAATCCAATCAGTAAACAAATTTTAGTAGCAAAAACTAATCAACAAATTCAAAATAGGATAGTTTTAGGTATTACCTCAGCATAGCAAAATTATTTATTTCGACCCAAGAATGGATACATATCTTCAGAGCTTATTCCTCCATTCTCTATTATGTATTGGAATGCATTAATAGGTAGGCCACACACGTATCCTATGCTTTTACTGTCACAGTCAACAAGTTGTTGGACCGACAAAGAAATAAGTTCATGTTTTCTAATTTTATAAACACCTTCGATGGAAGTAGCGGCTGAAAAAGCCCAGCAGGTACCTACATTATTATTGTTAAAATTGAATTAAATTAAAATGGCTAGAAGATGAATTATGATCTATTTGGAAAACTACTTACATATTCAAAAGTTTCCTTATTTCTAAACATAGAAATTTACAAAAAGTTATTATGAAATTTTTTTGACTTATAAAGACATAAAAGGTAAATTAATTACATGGAACTTTCATCAAACAGCCTTCTTTTAAAATATATAGCCGACTGTCTTCAAAATTAGGTTTTATAAAAAAAAAATCATCTTTTTAAGTTACCAAATTGAAAGACATAGTTTCTTAAGAAAGAAACTACTTTATTAAAACTGAAAAAACTTGCCTTATATAGTCAGTACAAGTAACAACAACCAAAAATACAACACACACTTATATGATCGTGATAATCAACAAGAGAAACAGTCAAGTCCTAAACAATAGGAGTTATTGCAGAAATTAAGGAACCATAAAAAATCAAATAGTCAGACATTTTGAAACTTTCAAATGTCTTCAACATTAATACTTTGGTTCCAGTTTTGAATGCTGGTTCACTAGTAAGAGATTAAGAGAAGCAAGCCTTCTTCCCAGCAATTAATGTTAAACTTGATCTCCGATATAAAAAATATTACTCAAAATTAAAAATAGGGGTGTAATTTAAAATATATAGGAATTGATGGGAACTTGTGGGAATGGCTACCATGGATGAAACTGTGGGATGTGTTGGCATTAGATTTGTGTAAGTGGCGACATATACTGTTATGGATGATCTGACCATAAAGCCCATGTCCACTATATTCACACTCTCCTTTCCGAAAATAGATTCCAAAATTGCATAAAAATAAATCTATTTACTGTGTCCTAAACCATATAACTTTCAAGTTCAGTTTGGACCTTCAAGTTTCCAGAAACAACTATTGATAAAACATTGTTGACAACTAAATAAACTTAAGTAATGCAGTTCAAAAGGTGTAAAAATATCTCGCACCTAAGATAACTTGTGCCGCATTGACTTCATATCAATCCATAATATTCAACATAGACTATCGTAAAGATCAATTTTGTTATTAGGATAATAGGAACCAAATCTAATTGGTATATGAGTATGTGCAATTTGGCAATATTTGTCCTAATGATACAACATAATATAGCTTTATCTTAAGCCAACCTGATTCTGACCTGATATTGGACACATATTATTATGATCAGTATTTCCAAGAAGTTGCGAAACAACACACTTATATGATCATGATGATCAACAAGAGAAATAGTCAAGTCCAAAAAAATATGAGTTATTGCAGAAACTAAGGAGCAAAAAAATATCAAATAACCAGATATTTTGAAATTTTCAAATGTCTTCAGCATTAGTACTTCGGTTCCAGGTTTGAGTGATGGTTCACTAGTGAGAGATCAACAAAAAGCAAGCCTTCTTCCCAGCAATTAAATATTAAAACTTAATCTCCACCAAAAAATTATTACTTAAATTTAAAATAGGAGTGTAATTTAAAATATATGGGAACTTGTAGGAACTTGTGTGAACGTCTAACGTGGCTGAACTGTAGGAAATGTTGGAACTAGATTTGTGAAAGTGTTGACTTATACTTTTATGGATGGTCTGACCATAAAGCCCATGTCCACTATATTCACACTCTCTTTTCCCAAAACAGAGTCCAAAATTGCATTAAAAAAACTATTTACCATGTCCTAAACGTTGTTGATAGCTATGATATACTCAAGTGATATAGTTCGAAAAGTATAAAAATATCTCATCCCTGAGGTAACTTGTGCTGCACCGACTTTATATCAGTTCATAATATTAAACGTAGATTATTTTAAAGATTGATTTTGTTATTAGGATGACTAGAACCAAATATGAATAAAAACAAAGTCACAATTCAAAATGTCGCATTCATAATCAAGAAGGGAAGCAAAAGAAGCACTGTCATTAACGTATATACCAAATTACTCTAATGCTTGGAAAAATTTGCACGTCAAATATATCTGGTAAATTATATGCACATACATCATTATATATCTAATTGGTATATGAGGTTACATGCAACTTGGCAATTATTTGTCCTAATGAAATAGCATAATATAGCATTATCTTAACCCAACCCTAATTCTGACCTGATATTGGTCACATATTATTGTTATTAGGATGTCCAAGAAGGGGTGTAACAGCACATTTATATGATCATGATAATCAACAAGAGAAACATCAAGTCCTAAATAGTAGAAGTTATTCAAAAACTAAGGTATCACAAAAGAATCAAATAGTCAGACATTTTGAAACTTTCAAACGTCTTCAACATTAGTACTTCGGTTCCAGGTTTGAGTGATGGTTTACCAGTAACAGATCAATGAAAAAGCAAGCCTTCTTCCTATAAATTAATATTAAAACTTTATCTCCAACAAAAAAATTACTTAAATTAAAAATAAGGGTGTAACTTAAAATATGTGGGAACTTATGAAAATTTATGAACGACTATCGCGGTTGAAACTGTAGGAAGTATTGGCACTGGATTTGTGAAAGTGGTCACTTATACTGTTATGGATGATTTGACCATAAAGCCCATGTCCACTATATTCACACTCTCTTTTCCCAAAACAGAGTCCAAAATTTCATTAAAAAACTATTTACCATGTCATAAACCATATAACTTTCAACTACAATTTGCGCCTTCAAGTTTCCAAAAACAACTATTAATATAACGCTGTTGACAGCTATGATATACTCAAGTGATATAGTTTGAAAGGTGTAAAAATATCTCATCCCAGAGTTAACTTCTGGTGCATCGAATTTATATCAGTTCATAATATTGAACATAGATTATCTTAAAGATCAGTTTTGTTATTAGGATGATAGGAACCACATTTGAATAAAAATAAAATCACAACCCAAAATTTCGCATTCATAATCAAGAAGGGAGGCAAAAGAGGTACTGCCATTAATGTATGTACCTATCTACTCTAATATTTGAAAGAATCTACATGACAAATATATTTGATAAATTATATGCACACTTACATCATTATACGTCTAATTGCTATATGAGATTACATGCAACTTGGTAATTATTTGTCCTAATGAAACAACATAATATAGCTTTAACTTAACCCAACCTTGATTTTAGCTTGATGTTGGACATATATTATAGTTATCAAGATGTCTAAGATGGGGCGAAACAACATAATAGCAACTGCAACTTAAAATGAACAACTGTAGACATTTCCTTCATAGCATTCACTTTAGCAGATATGAAAGTGGAAGTTGTTCAGCGAAGCTTGTAATGGGACATTGGCAAGCGAGACCAGATCTGTTAGATACTGAGCACTACCGGGCTGGGGGATAGAGACTGGAGCATAAATGGTCTTCCTAAGCAGAGCAATGGATAAAGTAGGAGGAATGACTTCTAACTTCCAACTTGATCTGTGTAGCAAGGAGGATACCCGTCTAAAGTTTCTACTTAAGTCCGGCCATGGTGTTGCCCGATAAAGACTAGAAAACCTAAGTAATGACCATGTTATCGCCAAACAGAGCTCTTTGTAGGTGCCCGCTCCATTACCTGGTGAAGCATCAATCATTAGCTCATCAAGACTAGGAGTCTCATCAGCTGGAGCAATAGGAATCGTTGTTGCAGTAGTGAATGTTATTAACTCCATCATAGGTGCTCCGGTGGGGAATTTTTAGGAGGAAGCAGAGTAATTGCAGGTTGACCTAAAGCTAGAGAAATACAAAAGAGAGATTGACGATGTTGATCAGTGATAAATTGGCTCTTTGAAATTAGGAGAAATCGAGGAGATACCTTCTTTAGTCTGGAGCTCGGCATGAGTCGGTTTGCCACTGGAGGTCCCCTCTGGAATAAGAGAGAGTAGTAGATTTTCGAATCTGAGGACTCATCGGATCATACCCAGAATAAATAGTGGAACCAGGATCAGTTTGAGTCCCAATAGTTTAACCAGCCGAAGCATCGTGCTACGCTGATCCAGAACCTTCGCCCATTTCCTTTTGCGTAGTTGTGGCTAATTTCAGATAGATAGGAAGAAGGCCGTCGTGTAAAATATAGGGCTTATCTTTCACCAGGATCTCCTTCTCTAACTGTTCTAGATCTACCTCAGTGCCTTGGAGAAATTCTTTTGCTTCCTCAATGATCAGCTCCCAAGTGCACGCAAGGAGTCTGGGATAATCATCTTTAAGCCACTCCCGATTTCTAAACTTGAGCACATTGGCATTATGTTGAGCAAGAAATGGCTCTAATAATTCCATTACCAGCTTCTCTACCTGCTGCCCCATGTCTTTAACTTCTCTCTTCACAATAGCATCAACATCCCTGGCTCATTCGAGCGCTTTGTCCCTCTCTTCCCTCACGGTGACTAGATCATCACATGATTCCTGAGCAATTTGTTGCGCTTCATCTTTTTCTTTGGTTTCACACTCGAGTTTGATTATTAGCTCAGTCGCACTTCTTCTGGCGGCATCTCTTTCTAGAACTAGCTCACGATTTCGGTGATGCGCCTACTCGATTTATTAAGATGCTTGGACTTTTCAGCTTCAAGCGCGTTGATAGCCTTCTCTACTTTCTTCTTTGCTTCGTCCTAGGATTTTCTTAGACTCCCAACCTCAACATCAAGGGCAGTTATGATTCTATTATCGGCCTTGATAACCGTTTGATTCTCGATCTCGTACAGCTTATCTCTCGAGACCTTAAAATCTTTTTGACCACTTTCGCCCACTTGTAGTACTAGTGGTGAATGTCGGTCACGCATGCCATATTCCTTTCTTGGACTTCCATTGGAACTCTCTTTGGGTTGTGCACAAAATAATCTTGTCAAAATAGATGTTTAGGAAATTGGTCATTTAGTTCAGCCATACGAGTACCGACCGCAAGCTATTCGGTTAGGTCAATCGGAGCGATAATAGTTTCTTTACTTGGCCTTTAATGAAGAGTCTCAAAGCCACCTTTATGATGTCTGCGCCCGAAAGATCAATTAGAATGAGATAGCATCGTGGGCTTTACAGGAATAGAAGTATGGGGCAGAGCTCGAGAAGTGTCAGCCAGTGGAATCTCTTCAGGGTGATCAAGTTTCATATCCAAACCACTAGGGAGTAGGTGATCTAGATCTATGCTAGTGTTTAGAAGCAGAATCGTGTGAAGAATGATTCCTATCGTAACTACTCATTTCCTGGTCATCCTATTCCGATAGAGTGGTGGCTTAAATCGTAATCTCGACCACTCCCATGGTGATACGAGCCCAACCAGGGACTTTATGCTTGATATGATTTTTCCTCTATAGATCGGTATTCGTAATTTTACTCTCCATGGAACCTACAAATGAAACAAGAGTAGTCAGACTCAAAGAATAAGGACATATGACATGTGCGATACTTCGGTATGAAGTGCACGTGCATGTAAGTGTGCTAGTGACCCCCCAACGGACCATGTTCTGGAGCATTGCTCATAGGAGTAATCTCTCCCGCACTAGAAGGAATGGTGTCATGATCAAAACGAAGGGGAACCCTCTATGCTCACGTTTTCTACGTCAAAGGAACCAAACTCTGTAGGATTTTTCTCCCATCATTAAAAATATATCCACAAAAGAAAGAGATGGAGTCTACTTTGCTATTGTAACTAGTAGAGGCTGTTCAGAAATTCTCCCCTTACGAAGCTTAATAATGAGCTTCCTCTTGGCAGCAAGTGGTTTGTTCGTCGACGGAAATTATATCGTTTTAGAAAACCGTCGAACGAATTTAGAATTAAAATAATAACTGCAAGCGCATGGCGTACTATTGAAGTACGTGGCGAGTACGAGTCGATCCGCGGGGAATTTTTGATTTTAAAATTCTATTCAATCAAATTAAACCAAAGTCGAGTGAAAGTTAAGCTAGAGAATTAGAAAATTAGCTAACTAATTAAAAGAAAAGAAATGCAAATATAAGAGTTAAATGACAATTTAGAGAATAAATCCACTCTCTAGATCATGTAGTTCAACACATATGAAATCATAATCTCTCTTTTTTGGTCATTAGTGCTTTAATTGATGTGTTTATCATAAGTATGACATATTTGTGCTATTGATTAGCCAACATAAGCCATCAAACTATAACACACCTCTTAAACCACTTACTAACTTTCATGAAATTTGACAATGAAAATGAAAATGAAATCTATTTTAAGTATGGCCTATTAACTATTGATTAGAAATATAGACCATCAAATTTTAATTTCAAATCACTTTCTTTTGCCATAATCATATTTTGATGAAGAGGCATTTGTGTTAGTGATTGTTTAAGTATAGCCTATTTGGTGTCAACAATATAGACTATCAAATTCAAGGCAAAAACAACAATGAAACCACTTCAATCATTCTTCATTAAGCACAAAAAGAGAGCATGAATTAACAAATAGTTGAAGCTACATAATTAGAGAGCTTCATTACCCCTAAATTGAAGGGGTTTAGCCTCTCATATTTGTCATTTGATTAACAAATGTAGCTTGCAACATGAAAGCAAAAAGAAAGCAAAATGAAAGAAAACTATTCTAATTGCATAAAAGAAAATCTACACTACTAGCATGAAAGTAAATGAACAAGGAAAGAAAATGAACAAGTAATTAAATTGCATAAGAAAAAGAAAGGAAATCACCTGAAAATAAAAATGGCTAAGTAGCCATGAAAAGAGAAAGAGAAGAGAGCTTGTCTTTTTATTTTGAGCCTAAACTAAACTAAGAGAGACTAAGGAAGAAGAGGGTTACATGAAACATAAGGGGATTTTATACATGTGTTAAACTCTAATTCATATTTTTGGGGAATGCCCAATATACCCTCTTAGGAAGTGTGGATGCCAAGTAATCATTAGCTTCAAATAATCCTCATTTAAGTGTACATGAAGCCATTAATTCCATAAGCATGTGCATTAGCCTCTAATTTGTACATTAAGGTAGGTGGGTAGGTGGGGTCCTCCATTATCTTCACTTTGAATTATTTCCATCTTCATTTGTTCTCTTCACTCTTGTGCATGCATATATCATCATGTAACCACTTGTAAAATTCACCAAATTTCCTACAAAACAACATAGAAAATTCCATGTAAATTTTCACAATTTAATAAATGCATAAAAATGACCATTTTGCCCTTGGATGAAGATGAATATGTGACAATTTGAAATAATTTGAATTTTGGTTTAAACAAGTTAAAATACCCAATATGATCATTTATTTAATTTAAATAGATTAAATACGGTGGTAAAAATATGCACATTTACGTGCACATCAAATACCCCCACACTTATCTTTTTATTCGTCCTCGAATAAAGAAAAACTAAGATAAATCCGTTTTCGTAGTGAGCACGATTGCATTGAGCGTATGCAACAAGCCGTTAAACCTCTAGGTGTCCCCAGTAGGACGAGTGTTGTCTCGTGAGAGTTTTCAGCGGATACTACCCACAAAATCCAAATGCAGAATGAAAGTATTTACACAATGCAAGATTTATTTATAAGGAGATGAATGCAAGTTTTTGAAAATATTTACAAATGAAAGGTTTACATTTAAATAGACACAAATAAGTTAAATATAAGTTTTGGTCATTATCTTGAAAATTTAAGTCATTTACTCGTCAAAATTTCGAACAAAAATCAAGTTATCATAACAAATAGACAATAGTTTAACTCGTTGTTTCAGTTGATAACAAGGTGTAACCATGAAATAGGTCCTTAGTTGATTATCAAAGTTTATTAAAGTGGTATTTCATTTCATTTCAATAACAAATCAAATCAAATAAGTTAAATAGTGCTTGGATTTCATTTGCTTACTCTCTCCATTTTTTGAAAATTTTATTGATATTTACAATATTTACATATGCCTAACTCAGATAAACTGAGGCTAGATATATTATCCATGCACTGCCTTGCGGACTGATGTGAGGGGAATACAAAGCGTGGCGAGTGAACACACGAGTGTGAACACCTATTGACTGTAGGCGTTATTAAAAAGAATTTTTTTTATATATATACACCTAACTCAGATAAACTGACGCCAGATATACCGATCGTGCACTGCCTTTCGGGCTTACGTGAGAAGGGTATAGAGCATGGCGAGTGAACACACGAGTGTGAACACATGACTCTAGGTGTTTATTAAGAAAATATATACATATATACAAGAAATATTTTGTTTTTTTTTTGTTTTTTTTTTGAAAGAGAGAGTTTCGCAAAATTATCTTAGCACTATTTAACTTAGAAGACAAAAAAAATGTTATATCCTTTACTTTAAATCAACCACGTTTTAAAACAAAGATTTTCAATTAGAATATATTTCATAATCATCACGTATGAATCTCCCTATATACTAGTTAAACCATTATTATTTGTAATCAAACTTCATTTTTATTTTTGTTAAGACGAATAAATTTTCAAAAATTTCAATTTAATTAACCAAAACCATATATTTATACTATGGTGTTTCTTTTAAAAATAAATAAAAAATGCTTAAATATTTTTAAAAATTTTGGAAAGAAAAATTAAAAGAAAACCATGAAAAATTGAAAAATGATGATGAGTCGCCCCCCACACTTGATTTTTACTATGTCCCCACAACCAACCCAAGTGGAAGGAGAAAACTAAAAATAAAAACATGACCTTTATTTGAATGAAAATTAACGGTATTTACACGAGATAAGAAAGTATATCGTCAAAAAGTAAATGAAACGGTCTTCTAAAGACCGATTCATTTCTCTCGTCAAATGTGCGAGAAACAGCTTAAGCACGAAAAACCAAATCTTAAAATATTTCGAAGTTGATTGTCGATTTGGAAAAACGAATTTTGTTTTATTAAAAACAGAACGAGTTGTTTTGTTTTCAATGATTTTTGGGGTTGATAAAACAATTGATTGAAATTCACATTTATTTTCACCAAATTGAAATTCAAGTTTATCATTGAAAACTTCTTTCAAATTATCGATTTCAAAGTCAAAATGGTGATCGAAATCTTCCCCATCAGAATTTAATAACTCATTATTGAAAAGTCCATAAAACTCGTGGTCGTTAAATTCATCTTCCTTCATTGGATTATCAACAACTTCATCGCATATATCCATTTCAAAATCCAAAGTTGTTATATTCAAATTTTCAAAAAAAGGAAGATCGAAATTTAAATCGAGTTTCTCATCCTCAAAAGAATTGAAATCCAACTCAATTACCAAATTTTCAACAACTTCGTTAAGATCGTTATTTTCAATTTCAAAAGATGGATTATTGTTTGACTCGTCACACGTTGGAATTTGATTTTGTTTTTCACGTTGTTTCATATATGTTTCAAACAACGAATTCGTGTGATCATTGTAAATTTCGTTCATTTGCTCAACAAAATCCAATTTATTATTATTAACATGAGGATTTTCACTTTGAAATTGTTGAGAACAAAGATTTTCAATCATAACGTGGTTAAGATTATTCCCATTGCCAAATTCGTTTGAAAAGCGGTTTCCATTTTCATTTTGAGTTTGAAATTCATTTTGGAGTTCGAAATTTAATTGGCATGGGTTATAATCGAAATTGTTTGAATTTTGAATTGAATTCAAATTTTGAAATCCTTGACTCAAGTTGTTACACAAATATGAATTACACAAATCATTTATCATTTGATTTTGTTGTGTAGAGATTTCAAATAGAGATGAAATGCTATTTTCGAGATTCGAGGGTTGGTCATCGTTTTGAAAACTTTGTTGTTCAAAATTCAAATTGTTTAAACAATAATTGGTGTTAAAATACCCATACGAATTTGGAGTGAAATCATTTGGATTATATTGATTTTCACAACTATTGTAAAATTCATGTGAGTGGGGAAACTCGGACATTTTCAAGAGTGTTTTTGGGTTTTTTTTTATAAAGGAAAAATATTTACAAATAGAATTTATTGTTCAAAATGGAAAATTGATTTTTGTTTTGTTTTTGATTTTTCAGTTTTTTTTTTGTTTTTGAAAAGGTTTTATAATTTTTTGGATTTTTGAAATTTCAAAGAAAAAGGATTTAAAAATTGAAAAGGAAAAGGAATATTTACAATTTTTTTAGTTTTGGATTTTGAAATTTTTTTGTGTTTTAAAATATGCATGAACTAATGCAACTAAATGAATGCAATAGTTAATTACAATTGATTTATCCTATGTTAACCCAAAATTGTATAATCACACATTGTCTTAAATCAACAAGATAGTTCTCAGCCAGGTAACGGGCAGGAGTTATCGGTGCACCACGAATCACCGTAGCAATGCAGCCGAAGGTTTAAGTACCTTCAGAGGAACAACCACTATAATATTTACGAATCACCATAATATTTATAAATGGTTATTACTCTGCCGTAGCCTAGACACCAAGAAATTAAATTGTTCAAAGAAGACAACTTGTCAATATACAATTAAGAGTTATCGATGTCTAATCGTTATTATTAATCAAAATCTAGGATGAAATGCAAAGCAGAAATTAAACGTGTATTTACAATGCAACTACGAATGAAATTTTGGTTTTTTTTAATGAATTTTTCTTTTATAAAATGCAGGCAAACAATAATGCAAGGCAAATAAAAACAATATATATAGCAACCAAGCAGTTTTTTTTTGGCAAGCAAAGCGAAGCAGCTCCTTTCCTTTTCTGCTTTTGCAACCTGAAAATAAAAACAAGATATATATACAGTTTTTTTATATCGAAAAAGAAACTAAAATAAATGAAAAACATAACAAATTCAAAACAACCCCCGTTTTTTTGGAAGAGACTCTTTGGTTTTTTTTTTTTGTTTTTTTTATTTTTGTTATGGAAAGGAAACTTAAAAGTACTATTTTACTTAAAAAAAAATTAAATAAAAGAAAGGAAGACTCAAACTACTTTAAACAAAACTAACCCCTTTTTTTAACAACCCTACTTGAAAACCCGGCCCACTTGAAAACAACCCACTTACTCCCCCGTTCAATTGATTACTCTGTTAAACAAACAAAAAAAATGTCGCCTTTCCTCTTCAAACCAGACGTAACAAAAACAAATAGCAGAAAAGAAAGAAAAAAAAGAAATGAGTGAATGGCGAATTGCTTCGAGTTCGATTACTGGTTGTTCATCGACTGGGTGATGAAATTCTAGTTGGGTAATTCGGTGATGGCGGAGTTCGATTGGGGGTATTATGGAGGTGGCGGATGGTTGTACGATGAAAGGTAGGTGATTGGGATTGCGGTTTTCTTCTAGTCGACGGCGATGTAATTTAGGAGTCGAAGTCGATTGGAGGAATCTGGGGTTGTCGTTGTTGTTTGCGGCTTCGGGTCTTCGGAGGACGGTGGTGGTGGAAGATGATTATCGGGTTCGATTTTGGTGATTGGACAGTAGTGAAAGTTGTAGGGGATGACAGAATTTTATGGTCGATGGTTTGGAGTTTGATTCGAAGGAGATGTTCGAATTGGGTTAGGCAGTTTGATGAAGTCGCTGCGGTGATTTTCTGGAGACGAAGTGATTGTCGTTGGAGTTTTGTGAAGGCTATGCTGTGGACTGGAGCTGCTTTGGTGTCGTAGGTTGTCGCGACGTTAGGGTTGAGGTGGATGTTGATTGTCGAAGAAGGATTGGAGGAGTGTAGTTTTTAGTGTGGTGAATGGAAGTTTGCAGAGATGGGTGGGCAGAGACAAGTAGAAGGTGTAATGTATGATGATGTATGAAGATGACAGTTTGGTTTGATTGTAGAAAGGCAGTGTGAATGTAGATGTGTGCACTTTTTTGTATTGACAGAAGTGTTCAGGTGGTTTTGATATGCAAAAGACGTGGGAAGTAATTGAAAACAAAAACAGTGTACATGTGAATAGAAAAGCAATTGCAAAAGTGAAATGAAATTTGACAGTTTTGGGTATGAAATGCACTCTAATATGGACACTGTAATTGTGAAGTGAAAGCTCAAAATAAAGCAGAGAACAGAGAATATAACTGCAAAGAGCTTATGAATTTGAACACAATGCACTGTTCATTAATCAGAGAAATGGACAACAAATGCAATGCAAAAATTTTCTTTTGTTTTTTTTAAATGGCAATGCAAATAGAAAACAAATAGAACAACTAGACTTACACAAATCAAATACACACAAAACAAACACACAATTTTTCTTTTTTTTTTGTTAAAATGCAAACACACAAAATAAAAACACACAAAAATCAAACAACAATAATTCGAAGAATAGAAAATCAAAACAACTCCCCGACAACGGGGCCAAAAACTTGTTCATCGACGGAAATTCTATCGGTTTAGAAAACCGTCGAACGAATTTAGAATTAAAATAATAACCGCAAGCGCACGACGTACTATTGAAGTACGTAGCGAGTACGGTTCGATCCGCAGGGAATTGTTGATTTTAAAATTCTATTCAATCAAATTAAACCAAAGTCGAGTGAAAGTTAAGCTAGAGAATTAGAAAATTAGCTAACTAATTAAAAGAAAAGAAATGCAAATATAAGAGTTAAATGACAATTTAGAGAATAAATCCACTCTCTAGATCATGTAGTTCAACACATATGAAATCATAATCTCTCTTTTTTGGTCATTAGTGCTTTAATTGATGTGTTTATCATAAGTATGGCATATTTGTGCTATTGATTAGCCAACATAAGCCATCAAACTATAACACACCTCTTAAACCACTTACTAACTTTCATGAAATTTGACAATGAAAATGAAAATGAAATCTATTTTAAGTATGGCCTATTAACTATTGATTAGAAATATAGACCACCAAATTTTAATTTCAAATCACTTTCTTTTGCCATAATCATATTTTGATGAAGAGGCATTTGTGTTAGTGATTGTTTAAGTATAGCCTATTTGGTGTCAACAATATAGACTATCAAATTCAAGGCAAAAACAACAATGAAACCACTTCAATCATTCTTCATTAAGCACAAAAAGAGAGCATGAATTAACAAATAGTTGAAGCTACATAATTAGAGAGCTTCATTACCCCTAAATTGAAGGGGTTTAGCCTCTCATATTTGTCATTTGATTAACAAATGTAGCTTGCAACATGAAAGCAAAAAGAAAGCAAAAAGAAAGCAAAATGAAAGAAAACTATTCTAATTGAATAGAAGAAAATCTACACTACTAGCATGAAAGTAAATGAACAAGGAAAGAAAATGAACAAGTAATTAAATTGCATAAGAAAAAGAAAGGAAATTACCTGAAAATAAAAATGGCTAAGTAGCCATGAAAAGAGAAAGAGAAGAGAGCTTGTCTTTTTATTTTGAGCCTAAACTAAACTAAGAGAGACTAAGGAAGAAGAGGGTTACATGAAACATAAGGGGATTTTATACATGTGTTAAACTCTAATTCATATTTTTGGGGAATGCCCAATATACCCTCTTAGGAAGTGTGGATGCCAAGTAATCATTAGCTTCAAATAATCCTCATTTAAGTGTACATGAAGCCATTAATTCCATAAGCATGTGCATTAGCCTCTAATTTGTACATTAAGGTAGGTGGGTAGGTGGGGTCCTCCATTATCTTCACTTTGAATTATTTCCATCTTCATGTGTTCTCTTCACTCTTGTGCATGCATATATCATCATGTAACCACTTGTAAAATTCACCAAATTTCCTACAAAACAACATAGAAAATTCCATGTAAATTTTCACAATTTAATAAATGCATAAAAATGACCATTTTGCCCTTGGATGAAGATGAATATGTGACAATTTGAAATAATTTGAATTTTGGTTTAAACAAGTTAAAATACCCAATATGATCATTTATTTAATTTAAATAGATTAAATACGGTGGTAAAAATATGCACATTTACGTGCACATCATGGTTACTCATCTAAAGATTCCTCAGCCACTGGTTCGTGACTTGAATATGCATTGTCATTGCCAGCCTCATTACCACCGCCTACTATTTCACCTTCGTCGACATTTCTAGGAGCCTCCTTGATTTTCTAGCTAGGGACTAGGAGCACGTCAGGGCTGACATGACCTACTTCTGGCTAAATGCGGCTACCTACTACAACTTCATCGTCCTCCTTGGCCTGGCCAGCGCTACGACACTCTTCTAGCAAGTTTAAGACCAAGAGATGCTCATTAGTAATAAGGCCCGATCTACCTATCTTCCTCAAGAACATTTCTGAGTGTTGTAATGGTAGTTTGACAAACATCGCCACTGGGTCTCGAAGGAACATCTGCATAATTTAGAAAACTATGTTAATCAGAATGCAACTTGATTGAAGCTTTCACACTATAGTTTAGAAAAGCATTTACATCCAGCTATCCACCATCATGTGAACCCAGGTAGAAATGCACATAAAACTAATCGCTTTTAAAATAGCTATGCTTATTCCAAGTACTAGTCACAACTTGACAACCACTTGCTGCTTTAAGATAAATGAACGATAAACTTTCTTTTCATTATTTGAAGCTGTAGATAAATCTAATATCTTCTTTGGTCGGCTCACGATTTAAGAATTCAAGGAAAACCATGTATATGCCCTGGAAAAAAGCATAGTAGTTTAATTTGGATGTAGTTGAGCCGAAGCAAGTCACATAAAATGGAGCATTCGATAGATGAATGGATTAAATAGTAGTACACCCCCAGTTAGGAACATATATCTCTTAAAGGTAGTATACCCTTCTGAGGAAGCTGGGCCCTTTGGTCATGAGACAGACCAATACGTCATAATGTGGAATTCCAAGCTTAATGCAAATTCGATGAAGAGATGCCTTGTTAACCTTTGAAGCGGTCGAATCCGTTGGATCTTCCAAGAATACAACATTCTCAAGTGTATCGGGTGTTGGCTCTATAATATCATCTACTCCTAAATTTGAAGACTTAGCCGGGGCAAGGTGTAAGATTTTGAGTTGTTCCGATTGTTCACCCAGAGTGTATAAAGCAGAAAGTGTCATTGAACTAGACTCAACTTCTAATTAGGCATGTGTGGAATCTTGATCACTAGTCATTACACCTAAACACTTGGAACATATAGAATAGAACCTGTAGCTATTAAAATCAACAGATAGTCATAATGATATGGATTAACATGCCCTCCATGCTAAGTGTAACCTAGTGCAGTGTCATGTAGTGTAATATTATATAGTTCAGAATTAAACAACAGTGATGATGAGGTTCGGGAGCTCGGTCGGAGTGGTCATCATCGCTGACCATCCCAACCGATTTTCACATCGACAATTGTATAATAGGATTTTATCCAGGTCTCAGGATCAAATACTAGTGCATAAGAGCATGTCGTGAACATTCAAGGCACATAAGTACATCTGAAATAGTACATATAAGCACATACGTGCATCCGAACTTGAGTACAAGTCTATATGCAAGTGTACAAGGCAATGCGTTCACATAGTCAAGAGTGCGCAAGGCAAAAATAAAAAGTTCGCCCAAGTATGGGATCGTTACTGATCCCATACCTAGGGGACTCTACCTATGCTTAGATCTATTCCACCTCCACCCTTTCCATGCTTACACCGATCTTAAATCCACCGACATGAAACCAAGACAAGGCCTGACTCCATCCTTGTTTCCTTCAGCACAATCCAAGCACATATCTAAGTTCAAAAACGTGATTCAATGAAAGGGAACTAGAGCTTAGAACAATGTTGACATCGAGTTTATTTTGGTTTGGAACGACTAAATCGGATGAAGATTCGATTAAGGGCAGCGGCTCAGGCTTTAGAGGAGTTGTATGAGTGAGGCGGCAGTAGATCATAGGTGATTGGATAAATTTCTCCGGTTCAAGTTTTTAATGGCGGCTTGGGTACTAGGGTTCGACATGCATGCAACTAAGGACAAGTGAAGTGAAAGAATGAAGACAATGGATTATATACCCATGTGTGGCCCGACTTTATCGGATGCAAAAACGGAAATATGCGTAAGGGTGGGATCGGTACCATATCCCCCCTATGGTGATCGGTATAGGATCCCCCCTATGGGGATCGGTATTGAGTCCCACTATATGCTTAAAAAGGAAATAAATGAATGAAAATGAGGGACTTGTGACTATCACTCGTGGGAAGTTGGCAATGACCTATAGGCATGTGAACGTGCTTGAAAGCCAATGACAACAGTGTGTACATGAACATGTGAATGCATGTGCAACATTAACATTCAATTTCCTAAAACTATGAAATTGGATTTTTTACCTAGAACCTTTGGAAAGGGAACCAGTTCTGATAACCGAGGCCTACTAGCTAATCAATTAGCTCAATGGAACTGAGCATAGAAAATTACTGAGACAATGCTTTCCAGTATTTGTAGTGTTAGATATAGACCAAAGCATTACAACAAATAGTTAGAAATACGACTCTTAATAAAAGTAACTAGACGGAAGAATAACGACCATTTGAAACATTGAGTGGAATCCTCCGTAACGATTCTAATTTGTCTCGATTCAAAGCACATCACATTCGAAACGATATGTACTTTGGGGGAAAGTGTTATCTGGACTTTGGCCCAGCTTTATTCCGGTTGACTGGACAAGATAGGATCAAAGATTTTTAAGGAAAGCAGCCCAGGGAGATGTTCCCAAGGTTCGAGGACCAAGTACAGACATGACCACGAGACAACGACCGAACAAGCTTGGAAGTGCGATACCCGGAATACATAAAGTATGGATCGGTGTTCCACCCTATACAGGGGAACGGTATCAATCCCTATGCTTAACTCCTATGGCACTCTTCTCTATCTACATAGAGTCTGATTCAAGTGTTGTTCCAGAATTTCTATGCGTTGTATTGGCAATCTCCATATGCAGTCTAAAGCAGCAATTCAGCCTACTATAGATTCATTGCTTGGACCAAAATACACCTAGGAGACTATGCAAAACAACATTGAAACCTCAAAGCCAACATAAAAATGAGCCAACATAAGAAGTCACAAATCCTATACCATTATTTTTAGGGATCAGTACTGATCCCTTATAGAGATTGGTACTAATCCCTAACCGTAGTGGATTTGGAACCTAGATTTTTTGCAGGATTTTGTCTTCCTGAGGAGATTCTGTGGGAGAAATATAAGCAAGATATTTGGTCATCTACCCCTATAAATACAAAAGACATTGCTCGTTCTAAGGATCTTGATGCTTCCATTGCACTCCTACTCTCTTGTATTCAAGAATCCATTCTGATCCCACTCTCTTGTAATCACAAAAATAAGTGCAAAAGCAATAAAAATTTTCAAGTGGACATAGGTCAAGATTGCCGAACCACTATAAATATGTGTATGCTTGTTTAATATCCGATTTCCTCAATTTTTCATTTACTTTCTTCATTTAATCTCTATCACTTACTTTATGGGTGTTTGTACCAATTTTGGTTCAAACACCCACTGCTTCAATCGAACTCGGGGTCGAATCCTCAGATCCAAGCCCTAAGCATTTGTGCTTCGATTTAACAAGACCCAATCGCACTTGCATATATTTAGGTGGGTATTGGATTGGATTAATGAAGAAGACAATGAGACTGGCTTGGTAATAGCTCACGTTAGTGGTTTTTCATTCGGCGTCGGCTATGGACTTGGGGAAGATGGAGTTAAAATGCATAGGAGGAGGTCCCCTTGGTATGGGACCGTTGCTAATCCTATACTTAGGTGGATTTTAAAAATCTAGCCTTACCAAATTGTGCACATATGCCTATATGAACACTTGCATATATTTTAACTTTGGACCTGAATGTATTCAGATGTATTGACTATAAACACCATGCTTCTAAATGTTGATAGTTTGATCCCTGAACTTGGACATTCTTTTGTGAACAACCATCGATGTGAAATTCGGTCGGGATGTCAACAATGACGGTCACTTCGATAGAATTCCCAAGTCTCGTCAATACTGTCGTTTAGTACTAAACTACGTAACACTGCACAATACCGCACTAGATTGCACTTAACATGGGGGACGGGTAACTTCGTCTAACTATGACTATCTGCTGAGTTTGATAGTTATGGGTTCCAAACATTCTGAGCATTTATCTGCAATGGTTGTTGATCAAGCCTCCAAATATGCTGAATCGGATGTCGAGTCAAGTTCAGTGACTATTTCTGCTCGATATACTCCATGTGAATAATCGGAGCAATCTGGAAGTTCACAACCTACACCAAAAAATTATCCAATTCTGGAAGCGGATGATATTATAGAGCCAGCGCCTGACACTCTAGATGATGTTGTATTCTTGGTAGATTTGGAGGATTCGATTGCTTCTAAAGTTGATGAGGCATCTCTATGACAGATTTGTTACAAGCATGGAATCTCGTATGATGACATGCGAGTCCCGTCTCGTCACCAAAGAGCTCATCTCCCACTAGAGGGGTATAAAGCCTATAATAGATATATGTGCCTGCATGGGTGTGCATAATCATTCCATCCATTTATTTGTCAAATGCTTCACTTCATGAGACTTGCTTCGGCCTAACTACGTCCAAGCTGGTTAAAATAAACAATATCCCTTATTAAAATAAATCTTTTGCAAATCAATTCCTGCAACCAAGCTGGTTAAAATAAACAATATAAACAATAATGTGCATGCATTTTACATAGATAATCATGACCATTAGTCAAATCAGTAGACTATCTGGCTCAATGTTTAGTGTTCACAGGATAGCTACCAATCTACATAGCTGACTCGGGCCCACCAGATATACCAAATTTTCTAACTAATTATTAGGAGAAAACTGGACGATCTGTCCAAATATACTTATCCTAGTGTTTAGTTGACAATCTGTCAATCTCGTAGTATTGCTAGGCTTACTATGAACCTAAAATTTTTGCAGGCCAACCTTTAACCTACCTTGTCTTTATGTATTCCTTTCTATGTGTAAATCTACCTTTTTTCTTACCATGGCCAAAGCCCTACACACTGAAATTGTGGACTTATATCAACTAGGGGCTAACAGCTGAAGTACATGGTGCTACCTTACACCAGTCCCATCTGGTTTTCTAATCTCCGAGTCAAATACATCCTATCACAATCTATCCAAAAGTGATAAGAACAAACTCTTTAGTAAAATTCTAGGCTAAATACCCTTTTTTATTTCCTTGCAAACACTTTCTTAATAAATGATTTAACCCTTGAATTCATATTTTTAAAGTAAAGAAAACATAGCTTTTTACTATATCCAAAAATAATTATGCCATGATATATGTTTTTATAAAATAATACTGATGAAGTTCAAAGTCATTTAAGGTCATCACCTTACAAAACCATAGGCTGTAAAGCCAAAGCAAAATAAATTCTTTATATTGATAAAACACGGCAATGACATAGTCGACGAGGGTCTTCGCCCCTTAAAACATAAGTCAAAACAATAAAACTTTGTATACTGACAAAGCTCGGCGCCGTTATCGCCATTGGGATCATCTCCCTTCTTCAATATAAAAATATGTTAAAGCCTTTAACATTTAAAGCATAAGGTCGATAACAGGGACGTCACACTTCATAGAGTGTTGACATCCTATGATATAAAACTTCGTTTACATATTTTAAAGTTTTAAAGACAAGCGGCGACATTGATGGATCTCGGCATCAATACCTTAAGGAAAACAGGCAGCGTCATCAAAGCTGAATTAATATAAGCGACATTCTTACCTTCTTTGAAAACATAGGACATTGAATATTGGCAGCGTCATTATTGTTGAAGTCGTCACAGATAAAAGTGACATAGTTACCTATAGAGTTGGAGTCAATATGTAAAACATGCGGCTTCAAGGCTTTTAAAGGGTCAACAACATTATAGATATGCAACACCATGCCCTTATTTATATAAAATGCGGCACTAAAGGCACACGGCAATGCTAACATCGACCTTAATGTTGTGCCTCCCTCTTTAACCATGGTCAATCCATTCCATATCAACCAAGATTGGCATCCAATGCATTGGCCATGATTGTCATCGAGAATCTTAACTATGACAGCATGGGATGCGACATTGAGGAATTCGACGTGGTAGCATCGTAAATACTATAAAAACTTGAAATTTTCTTAAAAGGTAATTTCTTTTCTACCAACTCCATTTATTTGTCAATATCCCATTGGATAACAACTTTCTTTATCAAAATATTTTCTTAAATGTACCATATGCCAGAATTTATATTACGAAAACATATTTGCAAACCATTAATATATATTAATATATATATATATAAAGCTTTTTTAGCCTAATAAATTTATATAAGATCATAAACTCATGGGAAAACTCTCACAAAATCGTAATAAATTTAGTTTACTATATTCTTTAACGCATAAATTTTTTGGAGACAAAAACGTAATTTAATTATTTTTAATAACTAAAACCCAAAGTAAGCTATTTACCAACCTTAGGAAATACACCAAATATGCTCTTTAAGTTAAAAAATTATGAAACTAAAAACACACTTCTAAAATAATGTTTCTAATATCATATCAAAATCTCAAGTCATTTGGATGTTATATGATAGGTTTTCTAACTCAAACATGTTACCTAATTTCTTCAAGAGATTCTATAAATTCTCCATTAAGCATATATTCATTCAAACAATCATGGCGTAACATAATATAAGCAAAAGAATCGGGTTTATTCTTAAAACCGAAAATGACAATTAAAACATAAGATGCATAACTATTATTCATCTTGAATGGTTTATGAAGGTTGGAATTTGAATTTGATTTGATTGCCCTAAGCTTTGACCATGTTTTCCTTAGCTTTACTTCTCTTGAAACCCTTGTTAGTGGCCGGCCTTGACTCTTTGATTTTGCTTGTATTAAATGAAATGAAAGAGGAAATGAGAACGAGTATATTTGTTAAGAAAACATGCTCCTTTCCCATTTTTCCCTCCTTATACACCATCCTTCATATTAATATTCTAATTAATTTCATTAGTTCATTAATTAAGGTTCGACCCATACTAATTATCAAACCTCAATCTCCTTAACCTTTTACATTATTTTATTTAATTTATCCAATTAAATAGCCTAAATAATATTAATTAAAATTAAGTTTGTTATAGACTCCCCTCCTTAAAGTATTTCATCCTCGAAATTGTAGGAAATGCGGATTATGGATCTTAAGGCAGAATTAACACTAGAGGGGGTGATAGTGTTTAATTAATTTTATGAATCTTTTTGAAATCTTATCAAATTAAACCCAAACGGATGCAATTCACAAACACAGAGACAATCACAGAACCAGACACAGATGCAAATAGTAAACAAAAGCAGAAAAGGAAAGAACACGATGGAATTTTATACTGGTTCGGAGTTACCCTACATCCAGTCCCACACAATATCTTGTGCAGATTTCTTTTCATATATAATGTCGACATTACAACCTCAATTTCAAGGCCACGAGATACACCCTCCTGTCTCCGAGTCCAGGGCAAACTCTCTTGATTTAACCAGGCTACAAGATCACCCAATTGATTTATGGGCTACAATCGAACCCAATTGATTTACGGGCTACAATTGCACCCAATTGATTTACGGGCCACAATCACACCATTTCCAATCACACTTCGAAAGAGAGAGACTCGATACACTTTGATCTTTCGATCTTTGATTACAAATGATCATATACCTCTGAATAGCATGAGATCTTTGAGAGAGAGTGGTAGAGAATCAAACTAGAGATGATCAAGTTTGATTCACTTAGGATTTTGGCAGAATTTTGTTAAAGCATTTGAAATATAAAAGAATATTTGAGTGGAGAAGGAGTGAAGAAATGAAGAAAAACTAACTTAAAATTCGTTGAAAACAACTAGTATATGTAGGAGAACAATGGTCATGTCCATTCGTGAAAGTTTATGACGAATATACACTTTATTTGAAAATTTGAATTTTAAACTCTTTGGCTACCATGTCGACATGGGGGGTATAGGCATGTCGACATCCCCTAGTATTTTTTGAAAATTGATTTTTGTTTTAAAAGAGATTTTCTTTCTAAAGTTTGTCGAAACAATCTTAGAACTTTGTAAACTATTTTGAATATACATTATGATTATAAAAACCTTTGGAAAGTGATCTTACGAAATATAAAAGTAATAAAAACTAAGTATATAAATATTTTGAGATTAAAGCTAAAACATTAAACCAGGAGATAGTTTAAAAACAAGAAATGATTTTCAAATTAATATGATTAAAATAGTTTTTGAATTAAGGCTAAAATATTTAAATCGAGAGAGAGATGTCTTTTTGAAAAGATAGTTTTGAAAAAATCTAAAAATAAGTCATTTTGAAAATTTTGTGGGTTCCATTCCACTAGAGAAGGTCGTGGGTTCCATTCCACTAGAGAAGGTCGTGGGTTCCATCACACTAAAGAGGTTGTGGGTTACATCCCACTATTAAAGCGAGAAGGTGGATTCCATTCCACAATTGAAATCCGAATAAAGATTTTAGTGCTATTATGTAGTTTTAACATAAATCTAGACTATATTACTTATCTTGATATCTTGAACTCTTGATAATCTTGATACTCATGAGTCTTCAGTCTTGATTTCTACAGTCTTGAATTCATCGGTCTTGAATCTCTATACTGTACAATCTTCATTCTCAGTATCTGCATATATATATCCTGCATATACATATATATCTGGACAAAGATATTAGTATTTATATTTTATAACGAGTCCTAAGGTTGTTGTCATCAAAACTATCATCTCAAGAACTAATAGAAATTACGATAAGGTACATACATCAAACATAAAAGCATAGATGTAAAACATACCATCCAACAAGTCAGGATAAGTATCCCTAATCATGCTCTATGTTTCCCAAGTAAGTTTCTCTAATCGCCAATCAACTGGACTTTTACTAATCTGAATGTCTTGTTCCTTAACTTCTTCTCATCCCTCAGTATAACTCGAACTAGTTGTCTAATCATAGTCATGTCCGGCTCTTCTACTAAATCTTCCAATGTAGTCGGAGTTACAGTAGCCTCTAGAACTTGAACATAATTTCTTAGATGCGAAATATGAAAAACATTATGGACTTCTGCCAAATTGCTTGGTCACTCTATTCTGTAAGCGAGTTTCCTGATTGTTTCTATAATAGAAAATGGTCCACTAAACCTAGGCGCCAATTTCCATGACTTCCCAAATCTTATTATACCCTTCATCCCCGATACTTTGACGAAAACATGGTCTCGGCTGAGAATTCCAGGTCCTTCCATCTCTTATCTCATAACTTTTCTACTTAGGTTGAGCTTCTTTCATTCTAGCTCAAATCAACTCAATCTTTTCTATGGCTTCTCTTACTAAATCTAGACCAAGAGTCATTCTACCTCTGGTCTCGAACCAACATATGAATGATTTACACGGCCTTTCGTATAAAGCATCAAATGGTGCCTACAATACCCACAATTTTAAATAGCATTATTCAGAAGATTTAATTAGATAAATTAAACAAAATAATGTAGAGACTAGAGTGATAAAGGGATTGAGATTTGAAGACTAATTAGGGTTGTGCCTTAAATAAATGGATTTATAAAAAATTTTATAAGTAAACACCTAAGAGAATAAGGCAAGGGTAGTATGGGAATAGCCGTATACCATAACCCCATAACCCCTAAACCCTTACCTTATTCTCATTCACTTTCATAAAACAAAAGATATAAGCAAAGGGGAATAAATTCTAGACATTACCCTAGGGGAATAAGAGCTTAAAATCAATTAGAAGCTAGGATTCAAGCTTAGCAGATTAAAGCAAGAACAAATCTCAAGTTCCTTATCCAAACGAGGTGAATAATAATCTAAACCATCTCATATATGTCTTATTGAACATTTTAATTTTGGGTTTAAGGTTTAATTTTTTTGGATGGATGAATGATGATATGCTTTGACTATATGCCATGTTTTGATTTAAACAAGGATTTTTGTGTAATGGTATTGTTCGATTTTAAGATTAAAATCGTGTAAATTGATTTCGAATACCATGATGTTTGACTGTGTCATGTAAAAACTTTATTTAGGAAATGGGTTTAAATTTTCATAATATTCCAAGTTATAGATAATTTATTATGAATTTTGGATGGAAGAAATAAGTAATTTTGGGTTTAATGTATTTAAGGCAACTAGTGCATAGCCCGTGCTACGCATACAGGCAGATGCGAAAGATTGAAGTTTGTGAAGTGTTATCCCTAATTTTTCCATTCTCCTATAAATGAGATTGATATGTATATGTTGTTAAAGTTAAGGTTGTAAAGCTATAGTTTCTCAAAGTATTGTATGA
This sequence comes from Allium fistulosum, assembly GCA_030737815.1. Classification (NCBI taxonomy): domain Eukaryota; kingdom Viridiplantae; phylum Streptophyta; class Magnoliopsida; order Asparagales; family Amaryllidaceae; genus Allium; species Allium fistulosum. Next base: position 1,537,273,853 of record CM060902.1, read on the forward strand.
TTTTTCCATATGTTTTGTAAACCTATGATAAGGTATTAAGTTTGTACCCATTAATAATTGAAAACTTTATTGGAAGAAATTATGTTTTAAGGCTGGGTATATAGTGCTAAAAAATGAAAAAAATGAGTAAAACAAATGCAGCGATTACTATTGTAAAAAATTTAATTCAAATAGTGATCTTAAATAGTCTGAGTTTTTGTAAAAGCGTAAAGGAGGCAACAAACTGTTTAAGAGAGAAATGAGTTGGCAATTTGACACTTTGATATATATACACAGATTGAATCAAGACTCAATCGAACATTTTGTTGGCGATCAAATACTCCTCTTTTTTAGTAAACAACATCAATGTAGTATAACGGTCACTTCAGTCTAGTATGGTGCAAAGGCAAATATCCAAATGGTTGCAACACTAGTTTCCAATAAATGATCAAAACGATATATTCTGACATTCTAAAAAAAATATAGCTGAAGCATGATAAAAGAGAAGGCGGTTTTAAATAGAATGACAACCTACGACAGTACTTTAGAGCAAGTTCAGTTGTGCATGAAAAAATGTATTAGTAAAAACACTGAACGGTACAAATGTACAATGACAAACAAACAAAAATTAAAATGCAAAGAGAAAACTACACAATGGAATTTTTTTTACAACAATGTAAAACAAACTGAAATACAATTACAAACTATAATAAAAATAGAAACTTGATAGCATAAAGGATGGAGAAGTGGGTTCACATAAGTAGTACGTCATTACGATCCTTTGTCTTTGTAACTATGTCTTCCTTTTCTTCTCGTTTGTTCTTCCACAAGTCTTTTTCCTACTTGTCCTTTTTTGAATCATCCTAAATGATAGACTAATAGGATATTCCCTCTACAAAGATTGCATCATACAGTTTTTAAATTCACTCATTACCTTTATCATTATTCCACGTCTAATTATAGATCCACGTTCTAAAGAGTATTAAAGATCTGTGTTCCAAAGAGTAGCAAGTCTGATTAACATCATCTTCAAATTCTCTACTGTCCTGCAAGGAGCAATTTTGATAAACTTCAGTGATTTCATTGAGTGATGTTATATAGTTATTACTGTGGTTCAATAGGTAACCTGATCCACTTCTGCTTGCCCTTCATCTTAGTAGCTGGGTAAAGTTTGACCAATATTGGTTACTATATGAATTTGCACTATAATTAAGAGAGATGTGTATTTACCATGAAAGAGATTCGCTCACAATTTTTCAACTATAGTAGACTCAATAGTAAGTTACGTAGATGTAAATACCTGTGGCTCGTTCACTGATTTCTGCTGGGTCATTTGGTAAAGTATTGTACGACTGAGTATAGTTGAAAGTTGTAGATGTACAGTTTTTTGTTACCTGAGTAGAAGACCATTGATTTAAAGGTGTGTGCGGTTGCTGCATATTGGAAATCCTGGTGACATCCATGCTTTTCCTCGGCTGATTATGTCGTAGTTTGTAGGTCTAAATTCCAATCAAGCTTCCAAACTAATTAAGTGATTGAAAATTTGACGCAGCGGCGGAATACAAAAATTGATGATACGATGAACGTAGCAATCGGTGGATTGATGAATACTGAAATGCTCAAATTCGTTGATCCGAAGATACTGAATTTTAGCTATCTACGTCACGTTGATCGATCTCGATACCGTGAAAGTAGATCTTCAATTCTTCGAGCGTTGATCAAGCGCACTTGATACCGCGAATCGGCTTCACAATCGTTGAATCGAGCGCGCTCGATTGACCGAAGGTGGAGATAGGAGATCACACTCGACTACCAATTGGATGATAGCACAAAGCCAACAAAGGAAATTTTATTTCAAAATCAACAACTTTTTCTTACATTACATCCCTATTTATAGGGTTTACAACACACTCTAATGATTTCAGAAAATTACAACACAAACAACACAAGGAAACAAAATGTAAACGACTTAACAGTAGTTACACGATCTAAGTAATCAACGACTTACATAACTCATTCACGCGAGTTAACAATTCTCACGCCTTAAGGAATGAAAGTTCGTGATTTAAAATCATCATGACTTAAGGAGAGACGCACGCGACTTAAAGTAATTCGCGATTTGGGAATAAGCAGCTTCATTCGCGATTTAGGTCGATCTGGAGGGAATTCTACGGCTTGGGTTAAGTCGTGACAGGAGATAGGTCGGAGGAGTTATGTCGTAGCTTCAGAATAAGGTCGAGGACGGGTTTGGGCATAGGCAGTTAGGTCGGAAATATTTAGGTCGTGGAGGGGAAGATCAGTCGTGATTTCTGGTTAGGTCGGAGGATATATAGGTTAAGTCGTGAGGTGGAGTTAGGTCGTGAATGTGGTTAACTCGTAGGTCACAGAAATTAGGTCGTGGAGGAGAAGATAAGTCGCGATTTCTGGTTAGGTCGGAGGATAGATAGGTTGAGTCGTGAGGTGGAGTTAGGTCGCGGGATGGAAATATTATGGAGTTTATGTCGCCGGCTTTCGGTAAGTCGAGGAAATTAGGTCGTGGAGGTGATGTTAGGTCGTGGGAAGGGGTTTTGCGATTTATTCTGGTGAGTGCTGCATCATCCACCCCTTGTTGACAAAAATTCGACCTCGAATTTGCATCTCTCTCTTACTCAACTAGATCATTCCCTTGATACGGAATCAAATGCTTAACGTTGAAAATGTCTGCAGTATGAATATGACCTGGTAACTTCAACCGATATGCATTATCATTAATCTTCTTCAAAATTTCGATTGGACCAATTTTTCGGGCCTTCAACTTGTTATAAGCACCCACTGGAAAACGATTCTTTGTTAACACAGCATATACAAAATCACCCTCTTCGAAGTCCACGCTTCTCCGCTTCTTATCTGCAGATCGTTTATACTTCTCATTCGTCTTCTCCAAACGTTCCTGAACGATTCTATGGCATTCTGTCAACCCTTCAATGAAATCAGCAGCTCGTTTAACTGTCCCCTTCGGTTGTGGTACTATCGTTAAATCCAATGGCCCTTTTGGCAAGCTTGAATATACAATCTGAAATGGACTGAAACCAGTGCTTCGATTAACAGCATGGTTATGAGCAAACTCTGCCTGACACAACTTCATATCCCAACTTTTCAAATTATCCTGCACAAGACATCGCAACAAATTTCCCAATGATCTATTCACAACTTCAGTTTGCCCATCCGTCTGTGGATGATAAGCACTACTGAATTTCAGCTTCGTTCCCACCATCTTCCACAAACTCAGCCAAAAATAACTTAAAAATATTGTATCCCTATTTGAATTTATAGATTCCGGTAAGCCATGTAAACGATATATTTCTTTAAAGAATAACTGAGCAACACGAACTGCATCAGCGGTCTTTTTACAAGCAATAAAATGTGCCATTTTCGAAAATCGGTCAACCACCACATAAATGGAATCGTTTCCCCTTTGAGTTCGAGGCAAACCCAAAACAAAATCCATACTCACATCAACCCAAGGCTTAGTTGGTACAGGTAACGGCATATATAATCCAGCATTGGTCGCAGTTCCTTTCGAAACCTGACAGATATGACATCGCTCCACGAACCTCTCCACTTCTTTTCTCATCGACGGCCAAAAATAAGATTGAGAAATCAGCTGTAATGTACGGTCTCTACCCACGTGTCCTTCCTCATGCAGCTCCTTCACTATCTTCATTCGCAAGCTACAATCTGGTATGCACAATTGATTCCCCTTGAACAAGAATCCATCTACCATCACAAACTCATCCGTCTCTCCTTTCTTTACTTTATCTACAAACTTCATAAAGTAAGGATCTTCAACAAATAACTCTGGTAGCACATCAAACCCGGTCACTTCAACTTTCATCGTAGTTAACAAATGATTCCTTCGGCTCAAAGCATCAGCCACACGATTCGTCACACCTGACTTGTGTTTGACAACAAAAGTAAACTGTTGTAAATAAGAAACCCACGAAGCATGCCTTGCTGAAATTTTGCCTTGCCCCTGCAGATGTTTCAATGCCTCATGATCAGTGTACAGCACAAACTCCTTGTGAAATAAGTAATGTCTCCAATGTTTAATTGCTTGTACAACAGCATAAAATTCCACATCATACGTACTATATCTCATCTTCGCTGCTGATAACTTCTCACTAAAATATGCAATAGGACGCCCCCTCTGAGTTAACACCCCTCCAATTCCAACCTACGACGCGTCAGTATGTAATTCAAACAACAACTGAAAATCCGGTAATGCTAGAATTGGTGTTGTCGTCAACAACTCCTTGATTCGTTCAAAAGCAACTCCTGCTTTCTCTGTCCATGAAAACTGTTTGCCCTTCATACAATCAGTAACAGGCGCCATCACACTACTAAAGTGTGGAATAAATCTTCTATAAAATGAAGCCCACCCGTGGAAACTTCGAACTTCTGTTATCGTCTTGGGTTGTGGCCAATCTCTAATCGCCTCTACTTTACTCCGATCCACCTGTATCCCTTCCTCTAATACAACATACTCCAAAAATAAAACACTATGCGTCATGAACACACATTTCTTCGTTGCAGCATAAAATTGTTCTTGTCGCAGTACCATCAGCACTTCTCTCAGATGATTCAAATGTTCCTCTGGACTTCCACTATATATCAGAATATCATCGAAATACACCACCACAAATTTCCCAATAAAAGGTCTAAAAATATGATTCATCACCCTCATGAACGTACTTGGCGCATTTGAAAGTCCAAATGGCACTACCAACCATTCATACAACGCCTCTCGCGTCTTAAACGCTGTTTTCCATTCATCTCCTGGTCTAATTCGAATTTGATGATATCCGCTCTTTAAATCAATCTTCGAAAAGATTACAGACCCACTAATTTGCTCTAACAGATCATCAAGCCTCGGCATCGGAAATCTGTATCTGACTGTGATCTTATTCAATGCTCGACTGTCAGTGCACATTCTCCACGTCCCGTCCTTCTTCGGTACTAACAAAGTTGGCACAGCACACGGACTCAAGCTTTCCTGCACACGCCCCTGTTCAAGCAATTCTTCCACTTGCCTCCTCAATTCTTCATGTTCCTTCAGACTCATTCGATAATGTGGTCTATGTGGCAACATTGCTCCCGGAACAAGATCAATTTGATGTTGAATGTCTCTCAGTGGCGGTAACTCCTTTGGTAACTCCTTTGGAAATACATCCTCAAATTCTTTCAATACTGTTTTCACTTCTTCTGGAATCTCAACCTCTTCACTGCTCTCACGCCCAATCAACAAGAACACTTCAGGCTCCTTTTCAACCTCTTTAACAAACTCTTTCAAAGATAATAAAGTTTTCAGCTCTTCAATCTCTTCCGACTTACTTTCTCCTTATTGTCGCTTCTTGGGAACTAATGTGATCTTTGTGCCTTCAAACATAAAGCTATAACTGTTGGTACGCCCGTCATGTTGCACCGCCCTATCATACTACCACGGTCTCCCCAGCAACAAATGACATACGTCCATGTCTACCACATCGCACCATATTTCGTCTTTATATTTCTTCCCAATTGAAAAATTCACACAAGCCCATGGTCCAACCTTCACCTCCCCGCCTTTTCTCAACCAAGCCAACTTGTACGGTTTCGAATGTTTCTCAGTCTTCAATGCCAATTTCCTCACCGCTTCTGAAGAAATTATATTATCACAGCATCCAGCATCAATAACAAATTTGCAAACTTTCCCCAAAATAGTACATGTCGACTGAAAAATATTGCTCCTCAACCACCTACAATCCTCCTCTAGCTTTGGTGTTAAACAAGACCTCCTCATCATTAGATTATAACCTTCATCTCCCGTCACTTCTTCTTCCTACTCATCAGGTGGTGAATTGGAACATTCAGCTTCTTCATCTTCATTTTCAACCTCCGCTATCATAGCTCTCTTCTTCGGCTTTGGACATTCATTACTCTTGTGGCCCATTTCTTGGCAATTATAACACTTGAAACCATTATTGACCTTTGTCTTCCCAACCTCATTCACAACTGGTTTTGCAACAACTTTTGAAATATTAGAACTTCCACTAACACCCTTCACTGGATTGTTGGAACTTGTAAACACACCACCTCCTCGTCGTCCCTGTTTCTCCCAGGCCAATGCCTTTTGATGTGCTTCCGCCACAGATCTTGGATCAAACATATTCACCATATCCTGAATCTGCATTCTCAATCCCCCAATGAATCTAGACGTCAACTGCTCTTCCATTTCCATAATATCATTTCTCGCAATCAGTTGATAAAATTCGTCAGCATAGTCATTCACAGATTTCGTTCCTTGCCTCAGGTTTTGCAACCTCTGATACATAAGTGACTGATAATTATAAGGTAAGAATGTAGCTCTCATCAGTTTCTTCATTTTCTCCCATGATTCAATCTTCGACTTCCCCATCCGTTCACGAGTAAGTTTAGTTTGCTGCCACCACGCTAAAGCTCTACCCCTCAACCTAGTAGCAACCAACTTCACTCTTCGATGCTCTGGAACTTTCTTGAAATCAAAAATTTCTTCAACATTAGACAACCAGTCCAAAAACTCCTCAGCTTGCATACCACCTTTGAATTCTGGAATTTCAGTCTTCATCCCAGATTCCCACTTGTGATCGTACTCCGACTGATTTCTTCCTTGTCCACGTCCTCGTCCATGAACACTACCACCATCATACTCTTCTTCACAATCCGATGTATATCGATGTCGATCCTGACCACCAACATCTCTACCACCACCATTTCTTCCACCAACATTCCTACGATCTACATTCCTCCGATCTCGATCAGTCACATTTCTATCACGACTTTGATCATCAACATTTCTATCACAATCTCGATCCACGCTTCTATGATCACTATCAACACTTCTCTCTCGATTTGAATGTGGTGAAACTCTACTTCTCCCATGGCTCGATTCAAGTGAAACTCTTCTCTGATTTTGACTCATCTCCAACATCATTCTCTCTAATCGACCAATCCCTTCATTAATATTCTCATTAAAGTTTTCGTTAATTCTTTGCTCCATCTCATCGGCTTCTTCTCTCCCATATAAAGCATCAATGTTGCAATAACGATTAGCTCTTCTCGGAGGCATGATCACTCTTCGACAAATTCCAACAAAAACTTCACTTCGATCTAAAAATCTTCAAATCAAAACTACCCACTTGTTGAAATCTTCAAAAAAATCTCCAAATGAACAAATCTCTTCAAAATCTCGATATCCCACTTCTCCAAATGATGTAACTCTCGCACAAACTCCAAAATCTACGCAAACTCCTTGCGTTCCAGCTCTGATACCAAATGACGCAGCGGCGGAATACAAAAATTGATGATACGATGAACGTAGCAATCAGTGGATTGATGAATACTGAAATGCTCAAATTCGTTGATCCGAAGATACCGAATTTTAGCTATCTACGTCACGTTGATCGATCTCGATACCGTGAAAGTAGATCTTCAATTCTTCGAGCGTTGATCAAGCGCACTTGATACCGTGAATCGGCTTCACAATCGTTGAATCGAGCGCACTCGATTGACCGAAGGTGGAGATAGGAGATCACACTCGACTACCAATTGGATGAAAGCACAAAGCCAACAAAGGAAATTATATTTCAAAATCAACAACTTTTTCTTACAATGACATTACATCCCTATTTATAGGGTTTACAACACACTCTAATGATTTCAGAAAATTACAACATAAACAACACAAGGAAACAAAATGTAAACGACTTAACAGTAGTTACACGATCTAAGAAATCAACGACTTACATAACTCGTTCACGCGAGTTAACAATTCTCACGCCTTAAGGAATGAAAGTTCGCGATTTAAAATCATCATGACTTAAGGAGAGACGCACGCGACTTAAAGTAATTCGCGATTTGGGAATAAGCAGCTTCATTCGCGATTTAGGTCGATCTGGAGAGAATTCTACGGCTTGGGTTAAGTCGCGACAGGAGATAGGTCGGAGGAGTTATGTCGTAGCTTCAGAATAAGGTCGAGGACAGGTTTGGGCACAGGCAGTTAGGTCGGAAATATTTAGGTCATGGAGGGGAAGATAAGTCGTGATTTCTGGTTAGGTCGGAGGATAGATAGGTTAAGTCGTAAGGTGGAGTTAGGTCGTGAATGTGGTTAACTCGTACGTCGCGGAAATTAGGTCGTGGAGGGGAAGATAAGTCGCAATTTCTGGTTAGGTCGGAGGATAGATAGGTTGAGTCGTGAGGTGGAGTTAGGTCGCGGGATGGAAATATTATGGAGTTTATGTCGCCGGCTTTCGGTAAGTCGAGGAAATTAGGTCGTGGAGGTGATGTTAGGTCGCGGGAAGGGGTTTCGCGATTTATTCTGGTGAGTGCTGCATCAAAATTCTATCAACCATGTCTCCTCCATTATCCTAAAACGTATACATAGTTTGATTTAGCATTCTTCAGGTGTATAATAAAGGAATTGCATATAGTAGGTTCAAGGTAATGAAAAAAGGTTTGTAAAATATGCAAAATTTGGACTTAATTTGCAAATTATAGTGCTAAGTTGTTCTACCAGTTCTAACAGTTTTTTTACAAATGTCTTTGATGGCGAATATAATAGTACGGATCTGAACTTTCGAAGATGTATTTATAATTTCCCACACGTTGGACGCGTCTATAATCTCATCGATGTCTTGTTTAACTAAGCATGCTGCCTCCTTATCAAAAGCTATCATGGTGGTAGATCCAGTACGATCAAAAACTTCCACTGTTAGACAATATTTATTCACACTTACTTGTTAGTCATTGAATGTAAATTAATTACTGTATTGTAGAAGGCTGACATGTTCTATTAACAAATGTGGCAACAATTTTGTTGCATTTAGGGCATCTAAAATAGTTTTCTTCCTTGTTTACTATCTTTCTACTTAGTGACCAGGAGAGAAATTTACATGTCAATCTCCATCATGGTAGCCTCTATAATATACTTCTTTCCCTAAACATACAACATTTAATATTGTTGATACTAGACTATCTAAAGTATTACTATTGTTACCCTGCCTTTTGGTCAAGGCCGGGATATATTTAAATTGGCTAAAAAGGATGGATATCAGGATTGGAGATCGATTGGAAATAAGGCTATGGTCGATACTGTCAAAATTGGGCCAAGCTCCAACCAAGGTGGGATCGATTGGGAATGATAAACAAGGCTTGGTGAGGCTACACTTCGAATTTTAGGTCAATCGGAGTTCATATGCTCGAGTTATGGATGGATCAATATTCATGAAAAACTGTCCCGTATCGATACTATCGTATCGATCACTATAGATACCGAATGATGGATACCAGATGATGGATACCATGTGATGGAGACGATATGATGGATATGAGATGATGGATACCAAATGATGGATACGAGATGATGGATACGAGATGATGGATACCAGATCATCAGCCTACACTTGCAAATTCGAACTTGGATCGATCTATCTCATAATTTACGCTTTGGAACTTCATGAAATTTGGAGAGCAAGGACTTTTCACTATCATCTTTCACCATGATCGATCTCAACTCGATCGAAGTAGTTTATAATCGATGCGAACTCACCTTGGATCGATCAAAGATCGATCACAAATGACCCCAGATCGATCATGTGGGCCCACCTGCGCTTGAGAAAGAGTATTCCAAGAATCACGGCAAATATTTCTAGCTCAACACCTATAAATAGCACCTCAATTGCAACTAAAAGGGGGTCTTTTTTCTCGGCTCCTCTTCATCTTCTTCTCTTTTGGAAAAACTCTGCTATTTTTGGCTATTGATATTCAAAGAATTATAATTGTAACCACGATATAAAGGAAATAAAAGGATCAATTCAAAGCGGACGTAGGCCGGAGATAGCCGAACCACTATAAATCTTGTGTCTTCTCTTACTTTCTTTCATTTTAATTTTGTGATTTCTCCATTTTTACTCTCTATGTCATCTGGATCTGATATCTGTGACTGGATACTACGGATTTGTATGTAAATACTAGTGCTTTCATTACATTCGGGGTTTGTGACCATTTTTGGCGCAAACACTTTGGTGCTTTCACTGAGAATGACTAGCACCCGCTATATCGGATTTGGAGTTCAGATTGGGAAAGCTAAGGATCAGGTCTAGGAGGAACCATGGTTAGGCAACCAGCTAGAAGGACATTACCAGAAAGAAGCCAACAAGAGGGAAGTTAAGAGGCTTCTTCTGGACCTAGATAAAATCAGGCATCCATCTACTTCACAAGGGATGAGATGCATACAATGATGGATTCCATGCAGGAGAGATTATTGAAGATCCAACAGGAGATGATGCAGAATATCTTCAGAAAAATGGGCACGGCTGGAACCCAGAACCCAGGAAATGGAGCAGCCGCAGCTGCCGGTAATGTAGAACAAGGAGTTGGAGCTGTAGAAATCTCTGGAGATCAGATCCAGAACCAGAATAGAGGACATGAAGGGAATCGGCAAAGGCCTGGGGGTAAACACTCAAAATTAGATATTGGAAGGCCCATGAATGAAGCTAAGTAGGTTGGGGCCAACACAAATGTGAATGAGCAACATAAAGAGTACTACTCAGAATACCCTCCAGGACATGGGGGCAGGATGGAAATGCATATAGGAGGCTACCCCCGGATGGACACGAGCGGATGGCTGGATTAATAAGAAGGATTATCAGAGGAGGGCTACCGAGCAGAGGCTTGGAGAAAGTTAGTCGGAGTCCGTTCACTCCGAATATCAAAAACGCAAGGAACCCTCCAGAATTCAAACTACCAACGCTGGAGGTCTATGATGGGAAGTCAGACCCAACTATTCACGTAACCAGATACATCAGGCATATGGAAGTGCTGGGGGCATTTGAGGAGGTTATGGCAAGATTCTTCCCTTTCTACTTGACGAATTTGGCTGCGCTCTGGTTCAGGCAGCCAGAGAATGGATCGATCAGGACATGGGGTAAGCTAGTGGAATGCTTCATGAGACAATTTAGGGTCCATGTTACACGACCTAAGAATGTAATGACATTGGCATCGATGTAGCAGAGGACATGACAATCCGTAAGGAATTTTCTAATGCGGCTCAATGCAGCCATGGCTTCGGTGGATCGCCCGGATCCATCAGTGATTTTGATGGCGGCGGTAGAAGGAATTGCAAAAGGAACTGAGTTCAAGGACTCATTGGCATGGGATCCACCACAGGATCTAGAGGAGTTCTATCACGAGGCGGAAAGGTTCATACGATTAGAGGATGCACGCGCCGAAAGGCAAGAGATGAGCACCGTGCAAGGCGAAGGAACGTCTGGAGAAGGATGTGGGATGGATAAAGGAAAGCAGGATGATGGATATGATGGTTCTAACAAACGGAGGAGAGACCTGGAACTCAAATTCACTACATACACAGACTTGATCGAGAATCTAGAATGAAGTTACTTGGAAACACGAGGGCAACTCCCCTATTAAAACCACCCAGAAGGAATCCCATAGAGCGGTAGCACAGGAGCAGGAGGTACTTCCTATTCCATGAGCTAGAAGGCATACCACAGATGAATGCCGCCACTTGAAGGACATGGTGGAAGAACACATTAGGAGTGGCAGATTGTCAAAGTATGTGAGGAACTGGACAACAACGGTAGAACATGAGCAGCTACCACCTGCACCATATAGGAATAACCCTGGATCGGGGTCACGACTCGTCATCAGTTAATCGTGATGGTAAGGGAAGATTTCAGGATTTGAACTTCGGTCATCAAAAAATCTTTCTGGTTTTGTTTCTAAAATAAAGCGGCTATGCCACTTACACATGTAAGGGAACTAGAGCGATTCCCAGGCATGCTCTTAGATGGTAGTTGACTGCTCTGCCCAGAAGGGCAGCACTTAGTTTTTTCTGGTTTTTCAGTGAACGTTTGGAATTTGGATTTAATAAATGGATTTGGATTTTGTGGAACAAATCCCCGATTGGAGAGTTATGGGATGGATAATGGAAGTTAGTTGGAAATTGATCTCTTTATGCCCTTGACCGGAAAGGCAGGAACCGGAGTGCGGGAAGTGAGTCGCTTCGCCAGAGAGCGACAGGATCGGCTCACTTGACGTTGTTCCCATTCGCCGGAAAGTGATTGGATCGAGGTTAGGCAAGAGGCCAGAGTGGCTGTATTCGGTCTAGGACTTAGGCCATGGCATTGCTTAATGTTCAGGGATACTAAATTGGTTTGCAGGGAGTGATGCCGCTTCGCTAGAGAGCGACAGGATCGGCCCACTCGACGTTGTTTCCCCTTCACCGGAGGGTGACAAGATGGGATCTAGCAAGAGCCCGGAGAGGCTATGATCAGTCTAGGAGGACCAGGACATTGCTATATGCCCCCACCAAGGCCTGAGTGCAAGGGATAGGTTGCTTCCCCGGAGCGTGACAAGATCTGCCTATTCAATCGTTAAGTTTGGATCGATCTTAGCAAGGGTCCAGAGAGGTCGTCGATGATCTAGAGAGATCGTAGGATTCGGTTACTGGCTTCCAAGATGTGAAATAGATATTGATCCAGCTTTGAATGGTTGATGATTGGACATGGACCCGTAGCAGTCCTGGATTCGGTTAACGACCCGAAGAGGTTATGGATTTGGATATGGATTCGGTTATGGTTATGGATTTGGATAGTGGCTTTGAACAGATAAGGATTTGATTAAGGTCCCGGAGTGGTCCCGGATTTGGATCAGAACAGTCGCAGATTTGGCTATCGGACTTGGATGGAATTGCTTGGTACTGGATTAAATAATGGATTGGATGATATGGCTATAGATGGAATATAGACTTTGGATGTCGTATTTAAAACTATTCAAAACAATCTACGCATTGGAACTTCATGAAATTTGGAGAGTAAGAACTTTGCACTATCATCTTTCACCATAATCGATCTCAGCTCGATTGGAGCAGTTTATGATCAATGCGAACTCGCCATGGATCGATCCCAAATGACCCACAGATCGATCATGTGGGCCCATACGGGCTTGAGAGAGAGTATTCCAAGATTTAAGGCAGATATTTCCAACTCCTCACCTATAAATAGCACCTCCATTGCAACTAAAAGGGGTCTTTTTTCTCGGCTCCTCTTTATCTTCTTCTCTTTTGGAAAAACTCTGCCATTTTTAGCTATTGATATTCAAAGGATTTTAACTGTAATCACAGTATAAAGGAAATGAAAGGATCAATTCAAAGTGGACGTAGGCCGGAGATAGCCGAACCACTATAAATCTTGTGTCTTCTCTTACTTTCTTTCATTTTAGTTTTGTGATTTTTTCATTTTTACTCTCTACATCATCTGGATCTGAGATCTGTGACTGGATACTAAGGATTTGTGTGTAAACACTGGTGCTTTCATTACATTATGGATTTGTGACCATTTTTGGCGCAAACAAATGTAAGAGTACTTACGTGGCTGTCATCATTTCTAATGTCTGATAGCATGTTTGAAATGGTATTGCGTATATGCTAAGCACCATTAATGAACCTTAATAAATGGCCAAAAAATAACTTAATTGGTGATTTAACAGTAGTGAGTACATGTATTATTTTCACTTAATCTTATATCAAATATCTTAGGATATTAGTTGTCCAATTGAGAGGATAGTGCAGTTAGCTTTGAAAATCGTTTTTTAACATAACAAAATGGTTTGAAAAGTGAAATATGATAGATTTCAAAGCCTTAACCCAATGAATGTCATAATCATGTAATGTTATTTTACTTACTGCATACAAAGTTATAAGGTACAAAAAATAGTTAAACTTACTGAATATAATGTAATGCAATGTTTTATCCTATTTAAAGCTACATCTTCATGTTAAAGAATGAAAGAATAAAACTACGGCATTAGCTCCTTTTGATAAAATTTGATTAAGTTGATGGTTTTTACCAGCTTTAAGTCCGGTTGTCTTCCGAACAAAAAAATATACAAAACTGGTTACCTCCTTCTTTTCATCATAAGAACTTATTTTGAAATAATAGTCAACCTTTAGATGAGTTATGAACATTTAAATTTCATATAGCAGGAAATAAAAAATGAGCTTAGTTAAGTCATAAAACAAATGCATAGGAAACTTGCTCTTGAACTTCTAGATTATTCGTATGCAAGCTATTTCTCCAAATAACTCCTTCATGCTGCAATTGAAAACAAATACATATTAGATTACAAAACGTGTACAAACTTCTCACATATAATTAAAGTCACAATAAGCACCTTTCATCCATCAAAACATAAATAAGACTTAGTTTTCATTTAACTGATAATTTAGTACCTCGAAGAGAAATAGCAGAAATAAGAATGTCTTTCTTGACCGTTCATTAATATTCCAAAATAGAGATATTTTACTGCAAAAACATAGTTCTTTAGCCTTTTTAAACAGAGCACATCTTCAGTTCATCGTTCAAGATATTTCACATGTGATGGTCAGGTTATGTTTATATCTCACAAGCTGATACATCATTTAGACACAGTCTAATGTAAGCTGTCTCTTTTATTCAAGATTCAAGATATGCCACTTACGATGGTTGTACAGTTGATGTTACTGCACCTCAAGGAGTGCTAACACGGAACACATGGTACAGAACTGCATCAGCTCAAGCCCATGCCCAATCAGCAGTGCAAATTCATACATATCTCTGCTAATGACCTAACTCAGAGCAAACCCAGATGGTAGAATAGAATCGGTACTACGTGATTGCACAAGGATTGTAGTATGCCAATCCTCAAGGCAACGCTTTGGCTACAACAAACAATGTCACCAATTCGAGTAAGTAGTGATGTCACACTAAGTAGAAATAGAAATAATGTGTTAAATTCCTTTTCTATGGTGTTTTAAGGACTGTTATATATGTGAATGAATATATTTCTGGTTATGATGGTTGAAATATTTATTCACCTCTAGGATCCTTTTTAGAATGTTTCCTGTAATGGGCCACCTTTTTGGACGGTTTAAATCGACAATAAACCACACGTATCAACTCAAACCATTCAAAAGGAAGGATTGCTAATAGGGTAAATAAGAAAATAAGAGAAAAAGAAGGAAAATCAAATCATGGCAATTTCACAATGGAATGATAAAATATAATAATTAAATAAACAGTTCATGAAGCTGTTTTATAAATAACATTTGATTACACTTTTACAATACAATCAGTTATACATACAACATGAATAAATAAATAATGCAGCGGAACAACATGATGTAGTGGAATAAATATAATAAATAGTAATAATATACTAAATCTTCGTCTTCATCCTCCAGAAATAAGGTCTTCAACACTGAAAGGCTCAAGCTGACCCGAGCGTAAAGAAAAGACAAAACATTCGAGTCAGAACTAAAAGTCTTATGCAAGTTAAATCAAAATAAGTAAATATGAGTGTAACGGCTTTAGAGAGGTTTACGGGATTTTACATCTCATATCCAGTGTTTAACGTATGCGCAATAACTTAAGAGATGTTCGGGATTCCATCTTCTAAAGATCCGTTAATATATCTACATATGTAATACAATACGCTATTATAATATGTCAATAGTAAAGTAAAGTACTAAAGTAGCATTAAGGCGCTACCCATATCCCCCTTAACACATTTTTATAAATGTCGTAGTCTATACAGTACTGTAAACTCCACCAAAACGGTGGGCTATCAAAGAGCACTCCATAGGTACGACACAAACCAAAGTCGTAATGGGCTCGAAAAGGCATATGACAAGGCACGCGAGGCAAAGCCAAGGTAGGATTTTACCGTCTGCACTACCGGACTGGTGGTAACGCATAGCAGCTACTACCACCCACCTCGAGACACACTCCCATAATCAAAATCGAGGGGTGGCCACCAATTAATCACAAAGTAACAGATATGGAATCGAAGAAATGTGCCTGATCGGAGGATCGACCTCACTTGGCCCGGTACAGCTCATGTTTTAGTCATATCAAGCTGACATGAGGAGGTCAGGACTGCGTTCATACCTCATACGGCAGCGTTCGCCAAACCATCCTACTTCGTTCTAGATTCTCCACCACGTGCACGGTTATTAAAGTGGTTTTCGGTATTGGCAGAGAGTATGACAATATCTGATCCCGGTCTCTTTAACAACCAAACGCTTATATATTTCACACCAGTTGGTTCTTTTACATTTCCAAAACTGATTCATATTTGATATCAAAATATCATATTCAATTCAAAATCATATCACTTTCGAAACCATATTCACTTTCCAAATCATATTCACTTTCGAAATCATATTCACTTTATATCATATTCATTTTCAAAATCATAACCACAAAATAGGTTAAACCATCATATCAAAATATTCGCATTTAAAACAATTAAATCTAAATCATAATAGTTCCAACTTTAAACGGTTTGAATATTGAAGGTAGTTTATATATTGGAATAGCTAGACAATAAAAATAGTATAGATATTAAAATATATATATTAAAAGTTGTTTATAAATGTAAAATAATATATTTTAAAATAGTTTATATTTTTAAAAAATAGGTTATAGATTAAAATAGTTTATATATTAGAAATAGTTTATATATATTAAAATAGGTTATATATTAAAAATAGTTAATGTATTAAAATTATTAATATATTAAAATAGTTTATATGAGAAAAATAGTTTATATGTTAAAAGAGTTTGTATATTAAAAGAGTTTATATCGAAAATAGTTTCAAATTAGAATTGTTTCTTCCGATTTCACAAATCAATTCAAATCAACTTTAGTTCAAAATTCAATTTAAATCAATCTCAGTTCAACGATTCAATTCAAAAGGCTAAAGGTTTCGATTCAAATTCTCATTAAAAACATTTCAATTTATATCGATTTCAAATCCATGTTGGAACTACAAATTTAAACCACTTCAAATTCAATAGGTTTCAAAGCTTAAATATTCAAACATTTACAATAAATCAATTTTTATAAATTTCATTTATATTTCAAAATTCAACTTTAAGATTTCAGTTTAATTTTTTTTAAACAATTCATTTAAACCAATTTCAATTTCAACATTTTTAAAAGCTTGGATTTTGAAAATAATTCAGTTCATATAAATCTAATTTTATTTCATAATATCATTTAACTAGATTCAAAATTAAGGATTTAAAATCATTTAATTTAACCAATCCGGTGTCCGTATATAATTTTCTACTCTATAGTCAAGTGATGCGGATATATATCATTTCATCCTGCAATAATTTAAATTTACGGGTATATACCATTTCAACCAGCAATCCCGAGTAAAATTCCATAAAATCGCTTGAGTTTATCATTTGAACCCATAACGATTTTTCTCTAATCTCTAAGATCGTTCTGGTATGTATCATTTTAACCCATAGTGATTTTCCTAACAATAACTAAGGGAACTTGCAGTGTGATAACAACATATAAAATAAACATAACATCAAATCATCCAGAATGTCAACATTAAACATCCATCACACTCATCATTCAAATCAACCAATAAATTACAACATTAACTGGTTATCATTATCAAGTATTTAACTAGTAATTCAACTCCAATATTAATTCAAATGGCAATTAAATTCAATATAAATTCAAATTAAACTAGAATGATAATTAAAATAAATCAAACAGCAATCAATCAATTTATAATCATATCATAAATTTAATTTAGCCAACATAAGATGGTTTAGCATTTGTGAGTGGGTTAAAACACTCACCTTTCATTTCTCGTCGATTTAAAATCCAAATAAAGCTCAAAATTCTAACAGTCTCAAAATGTAGTCAAACCTATTTCATAATGTTCAAAATTTCTATACGATCGCAACGGAGAAAACGCGCGTGAATCTGAGCTCATATGAGAAAGTTATATAAGTTAGAACGTTTTAAAATTAAATTCAAATTTAAAATAGCATAAGGGCAAAAGCGTAATTTCTATACCTCTTTGAAACCCTAGCCTATCGATCGATACACACGTGATATGCTCGATCCAGACATGGCCGTCAATGATCTCCTCCAGTTCGCCACTGCTATGAGTAACCTTGCATCGATCAGACCTCACTAAAGGCTCCACCACGTTAGGTCGCGCCCTCCTATGCCCGCGCGAGCCTCCGATCACCCCAAGCGATCTCGCCGCCGCCGCCATTCACTGCCATATTCTGGCGATTTCACAGCACTTTTGACCACAACGAACCCATGGATGCACTACTCTCATCATCCTCTACCTCGCAACAAACTTCGATCGTCGTAAAATCGACGATCCACCGTTGAAATTGCAAGCCCTAATATGGACGGCCAAGCTTCTTCATCGTTTTCTGGTCAAACAATGCATCAAATTGAAAAAAGAATAGCAATAGCAGATTTCGCTCGTCGAGAGCATTCCAACGATGTTTGTACCAAAATTGGGCACAAAACTCTTCGGATGTGTTTGAAGAGATAAAATGAAGAAAGTAAATGTAAAATGAAGCAGACCTAACAAACACATCAATAAACAGATAAGAAAATGCACAAAAACACACGGATTTAGAGTGGTTCGACGAATTGCCTACGTCCACTATGAAATGATTGATGTTTATTGAATTTCACTCATTGTTTACAAAAGATTACAACAATATAACTGAAGTTTGATAATCATTTCGGCAGAATATCGGCGTAGAGAAGCCAAAAGTCCATTTTCTTTAGGTCCAGGGCTGCTATTTATAGGCGTAGGCTGCAAATATCTCGCTCAGATCTCGGGAGACCTTTTCTCTTACGTGGGCGGGCCCACACAATCAATAACGTGCTATTCTGCACTCGGTCCGTGATCGATACGAACGAATTTCGTTTCGATCAAGATTTGGTCCAATCGAGTCGAAATTTGGCATGGACGTTCTTTAGGTTGTACGTAAGCTCTTGTGAAAATTTGGTGGCATTTGGACTTGTAGATTGTCAGTTATGATCGATGCAAATTCGGGTTTTATATAGGCTGTTCTGTTCGTATCGATCAGAACTGTCTTGTTCGTATCGATCATCATAGCTCTATTCGTATCGATAGGCTTGCTTTGTTCGTATCGATAGCCCCTGCTCTGTTCGTATCGATTATTTCTGCTTTGTTCGTATCGATTATTTCTGCCTTGTTCGTATCCATTGGTTGCATCTCACTTCGTATCACTTTTGCGCACTCCACTTCGTGTCGATGACCAAGTGGACCGATAGATACGAAGAGAGTGGTTATTTGATGGATTGATGGATACGAAAAAGGCCTTTCAGCGGATGGATACGAAGAAGGCCTTTCAATGGATGGATACGAACAGTCGAGGCTTGATGGATACGAATAAGGCCTTTCAGCGGATGGATATGAACAAGGCCTTTCAATGGATGGATATGAACAGTCGAGGCTTGATGGATACGAATAAGGCCTTTTAGTGGATGGATACAAACAAGGCCTTTCAATGGATGGATACGAACAGTCGAGGCTTAATG
The DNA here is from genome assembly GCA_030737815.1 of Allium fistulosum. Classification (NCBI taxonomy): domain Eukaryota; kingdom Viridiplantae; phylum Streptophyta; class Magnoliopsida; order Asparagales; family Amaryllidaceae; genus Allium; species Allium fistulosum. Next base: position 1,537,293,290 of record CM060902.1, read on the forward strand.
GATATGAACAAGGTGATTACTGAAATTGCATCGATCATATCTTGAGCATACGAGCTTCGATTGACTTGAAATTCGGAACGTTGGCTTCTATAACTTTGCTTGTCTCGTCATATCAATTGTAGCTTGATCCGGACTCGGATAAAATTTGTCGATATCCATAGTGAACCTGCGTATAACCGATCTTCAGGACGGGCTATCCTCAGTTTTCAATTAAGTTCTTGGTATCACGGCCTTGCCAAAAGGCGGGATAACATTTGACCCCCAAAGTACGTCTTGTGAAAACACGACGTGCTTTGAAAAGCTGCAATCTTCATTCTGAACAGTTTCTATCTGATTTGTTGAGTAGTTGCTATCTTTTCGTCAAAAGATGTAACCTTTGATTGAAACGACAGTGATGTAGATGTCAAACTGTTGATTGTCAATGATCATGCAGTGTTTTGTTGTAACTGAGTGTTGAGCGCTAGCGATTTGTTGGTCACTGTTGTTGTAACCGTCATTTGGCCAGCATCTAACTCCTGTAAATTTTGAAAATTGAATATTAGTTCGTCATACGCGTACGTATGTTAACCTGACTCCCGTTATCGTTTGCACGTTCACGAGTCGTTTTCAAGTTCTTTAGTTTTTATTTGGATTTGAGTTTCGTATCGATCCTCTCCTGGATCGATGTGAAATCCAAGTTGTGACAATGTTCGATGGTTGTTTTAAGTCCTTCCTTTGTATCGATCCTCTCCTGGATCGATCTGAGATGTTGGAATGTATGCTTCATATCGATGGATACGTAATATTAGGTCTCGGGTTGATGGGTACAAGAGTAATGCTTTGTATTGGTGGAGTTGAACAATCTAGACATAATCATACAGTGATGCTTCACGGAGGATATGCCATTTCTCATTCCTTTATTCAAGAAGAATCCCCGATTGTGGATAATCTTTGATAGGAGTCATCGATGACTCTTTTTCTAGATCCATCTCTAAGATCTAGTTGATCTTCATATGTCAATGCCTGGAAGCGATTCGGCCTTTTTTTTATCTCTGAGGATTTATTTGGAGGTGTAATACTCGAAGTCGCCTAGTAGCTCTAGGATCCAGCTAAGATAAGGAGTGAGACATTGCCCCCTAGTCAGATAATCTTTCCTGACTTGGCATACTACAACCAGTAATCACATAAGACATGTAAAGTTTCCACTCCTAGTTTTCTTGCAAGTTTGAGCGCCAAGGCCTCATACTTAGCTTTATTATTTGTTGTAGGGAAGTTGAGTTTGAGGGTGTAGCAAATCAATCGTTCCTCGGTAGTCATTAACGCAACTTCGACGTTGTTTGTATCAAAATTGGGCACAACACTCTTTGGAAGTTTTTGAAGAGATAAAATGAAGAAATTAAATGGAAAAAGAGGATTAACTAACAAAAACTCCAAAAAAACATATATGTAGATGATAAAAATGCAAAGAACACAAGAATTTAGAGTGATTCGGCATATTGCCTACGTCCACTATGAAGTTGATCACTTTATTAATGTTTCTTTGATGATTACAATTGATTGCAGCCAACTACAATGAATTAAAGTTATGAAATTCGAGTACAACAGCAGCAATGGAGATTGGAATTCAATCCGGCAGAGTCTGGGCGTTGGAGTGTCAAAAGATCCTTTTTCTGTAGGCCCTGGGGTCTATTTATCGGTGTAGGAGGCTGATATTTCGCTCAGATCTCGGGAGACTTCTTCTGGCATGTGAGTGGGACTACGCGACCAAGCCCGTGAAGTTTCGGCTCGATCCGTGATCGATACGAACGAATTTCGTATCGATCAAGATTTCTTCCAATGGAGTCGAAACTTAGTGTGAACATTCTTTAGCATGTACGTAAGCTTCTATGAAAATTTCGTAGCATTTGGACTTGTGGATCTCGAGTTATGATTGATACGAAATGGAGACTTTCGGTAGTTCGTTTGGTTCGAATCGATCATTTCGACTCGATCATGTTCGAATCGATGATTGCACGTGCCCTGGTGATGACGTGGTTCACACTCTTTGGATCGATCCACCTTTTACGCCGAGTTGACCGAGTCGTCCTTGAACTTTGCCTCGTTCGTATCGAAGGCCGTTGCCCAGTTTGAGTCGATCTACAACATGCTTTTTCGTATCGATCTATAGCATGCCCTGTTCGAATCGATGGAGATGGCTTGCTCGTATCGATAATGGTGGCTCTGTTCGCATCGATGAACGTAGCCCTTGTTTGTATCGATCAAAGTCACTTCGACTTGATGGATACGAACAAGCAATATTGCGATGGATACAAATAGTGCTTACTCAATGGTTACAAAGCAGCGACTGTTTGGTGGATTCGAACTAAGATTATCTGATGGATTCGAACATGGCCTTTCGATGTGAAGTGAACGATAATCGATCGATATGAACTAATGTTAGACAATGGACACGAAGCTGATCGATACGAACTGTGGCGTGACGATGGATACGAAGTCGATCGATTCGAACAGTGGCTCGTCGATGGATACGAAGTTGAGGCTGTTTTCATCCAACTTGCATCGATCATATCTTGAGCATATGAACTCGGATTGACTTGAAATTTGGAATGCTAACTTCCATAGCTTCGCTCGTCGTGTCTTGTTAATTGTAGCTTGATCCGGACTTGGACAAAATTCGTCGATATCCATAGTGAGCCTGCGTATAACCGATCTCCAAGACGAACTGTCATTGGTTTCTAGTCAAGTCCTTAGTATCACGGCCTTGCCAAAAGGCGGGATAACATTTGCCCCCCAAAGTACGTCTTATGGAAACATGATGTGCTTTGAAACGCTGCAATCTTCATTCTGAACAGTTATCGTCTTTTTGCTGAAAGTTGTAATCTTTGACTGATTTCTCCTGTAATGTGAACCGTTGATTGTCAACTGTTGTACCCTGTATCGTTGTAACTGATTACTGTTTGATTGTGACTAGCTGTCTGTCGTCATAATCGTTATCAGATAAGTATCCAATTCCTGTGGATGTTGGAAATTGATTATAAGTCCGACATATGCATATATGTTAATCTGATTCTCGTTGACGTTGCACGTCCACGAGTCGTTGTCAGTTCTTTTTTATCGAATCCCGTATCGATCCTCTCCTGAACCGATGTGAAATTCGAGTTACAACAACGATTGATGGTTGTTTTTGAATGTTCCTTCATGTCGATCCTCTCCTGAATCGATGTAAAAGGTTGAAACATTGTCTTTGCATCGATATACATCGCATCGAAGGATACGAAATGAATAGTTTGCATCGATGGTTACGAACTTCGGTGGACTCCATTGCAGTGGTCTTTATTTTCGAATCGATGCGGGTAACAAAGATGGATACGAACTATGCATTCGTATCGATAAATACTGGCCACCGGAAGCTGTGTTTTTACTTTTTACTTGCTCGTTTCTTCTGCAACCCTTCGTATCGCTCCAGAGACTTGGAAAAAGAAAACTGTTCTTGCCTTCGAATCGATTCAAACCTGTAACCCCTTGAACTAATCGTTGAAATCTATATGGTAACTAATCGAATCTATGTCCTTCTTAAAATTTTTATGCATAACACACATTACTTCAATTCCTAACATCATATCATACAAGTAATAGGAAAAGGAAAATAAGAAAATTCCATAAGTGATTCAAAAAACATGTTAGTTGCAACATCCTCTTTCTATATGGTATGGTTTGTTAATGCTTAATAATGGGGAAAGGGGCCAGCACAAGAATGCCAAAATTTACTAATGCTTAATAATAGGAAAATAGGTCTCTACATGAATGCCACAGTTTCCTAACATTGAATCACCCCTTATCATTTTGATAAACCCTTCTTCTCCCTATTCTTTCCCATAAGAATTCTACAGAATCTAGTACTTTTCGCCGTATCCTACTATTACAAGTGTAATGATTGCTTTTCGACTCCCAAGTGTCGACACTAATACATCCACTGTAACACCTCGTGCTTAAATGACAAATAAAATCAATTGAATTAACATAATTGAAAAACAATGAAAAATATAAATGTCAAATATACGCATTTAAAAATTAAGAGGTTACATAGGTATATGCAAACAATGAGTGTGTGATTAATTGATACATCAACCAATTAAAAGAGGAATTAATTAAGAGACAAGAGACATCAATTAATTAGAGAATATGTCACTTTTATAACATTAATTAATTAAGGGATCTTCTAATAAAGGGAAATGTATATGAGGAATAAATTAAATGATAACATACATATATTAATTTATAATTGATGCAATCAATTAATTGAGAAATTAATTAAAGATGTTAAGTAAGCGTCAATTAATAAATGAGGGAAACTTATATGTCAATTAATTGGGTAATAAATTGGCGGTTTAAATATGTATAACTAATAAATGTGTGATTGAGTGACACATATGAATTAATTTGGATATCGATTAAAATGGGAAAACGTGTCAATTAATTAATTGGCAATTAGTTGAGCATTTTAAAAAGGGTATCAATTAATCAAAGAATATGCCATCTTTACAATAGCTAATAATGTAAATTAATTAGCTAGAAGAAAACGCCAGTTATAGGATTATTTGTTTCCAAGTTAAAAAAAATTGGAACGCGTACAAAAATCAAACAAAGTAATTAGGTTTATGATGTAGGTAAATTAATAAGAATAAATTAAAAAGTATAACTTTTATATGCATTCAATTAATATAGGTTTTAATTGACGTGTTCAAATAGGTAAGAAATTATAACGTATAAGAATCAATTAATATTAGATATATATATATATATATGTATGTGTGTATGTATGTATGTATGTATGTATGTATATGTATGTATGTATGTATGTATGATCTAATTAATTGGATAATTAATAGAAGAATCTTATTTAGAAGGAAACGGGAATTAATAGGGTCATATAATAAAGGAGCAAATAAATAACGTTGGAGAGTTATACGTTATAAGCTAACGTAAACAAATCAAGTTCTGATGGAGAAGATTGATTTTAGGGTTAATCGGATGGTTCCTATTTGTTCAATACACCTATAAATTGAACGTAACTTAACCCTAACCCACACTATTTTCTCTGAATCAGCTGCCGTCGTTTACAGCAATCTCCTCTTCTTTTCTCCCTCTTCCTTCCTTCTCTGTTAATCAAATCTTTCTCCAAACCAAAAATAAAATTAAGCAAGGAAATACATACAAACAAATCAGAGAATTGCGCGAACAAATCAGAGAATTTACAGTGAATCAAAAAAGGTGAAAAAGGGGAGAAAAGCGTAGCGAATTAAAAGGGATAGAGATTGAAGCTAAGGACGACATGTGAGTGGATTTAATTATATACCTTTTACGTTTATGATATATTATCGTTAGATTCCCGTTAAATAATTTTATTTAGTATTTATTTCAGTAATTAATTCAGTTAATTAGTTATGCTGAGACTGTAAATTTTATAAGAGAGCTTATATTTAATTAATACTAGGCTTGATAGTTAGAGAAAGACGTAAGCCTAAAAGTAAGAAGTTTAAAGTTGATTACATCTATTTTAAAGTAGAAATTTAGCCTGTAAATGTTAGCTTCTTTTATTCCTTTTTACACGAATAAAATAGTAAAGAGAAGAATTCGCAAATACGGACTAAAATAGAAGAATACTAGATTTACAGAAACTAGATGTAAAATAAGAAAAGCTGAAATAAAAAGAGAAAGATAGAAATTTACAGTAATTATGCTAAAACGGGAGTAATAACTTAAAGAAAAATCTAATAACTTAATTTGGAAGTACGTGACAGATTAATTGGTTAGTTTAGAAAAAAGAATACATTTCTATACTTTAATATTTAAAAAGATAACGATAAACGTAATTGTAAGAATAAAAGAAAGAAAGGGAATTAGTGTAAAATAGAGAAACCACTGTATTTTGCATTATCCAAAAAGTAAAGAGATAATAAAAGAAATATCTTGCCGTTACGGATTATTGTTTATAGCATTATTTAGTATTAAAATATGGAAATGAATTTTTAGCACAGTTTCGTAACCAACCAAATAGAATAGAACTACTTCCTATAATATAAGAAGATAAAGCAAAGAATTGAAGGGATCAAGTTAATTATTAGAAAAGATTAGATACTATAAACAGAAATGTACCTAGATCTGCATTCACTGCATAGATAATAGAATAAAAGTAAAGTAGTTATTGTGATAAGTAAATTTGTGACAAGCGGACGTAGTCCAAAGCTAAGCTTATCATATGATATAAGAGAATTAAAGATAATTCAACATCATAATAAAAGAAGACAGACCAGAATAGAAAAGAGACGCTTGTAATTATATTTATAATGTACAGATTATAAAAGAAAATAAAAGCGACAATTACAAGTGAAATTATAACATAGGTTATAATTAAGTAGAAAGAAAAAAAGAGGCTTATTTTAATAAACTTAAGAATTAAATTAAGTTGATAAGCAAGATAATAGAAGTGGCCCATACCAACAGCATTCCCTTTTTGATAGTCTCACAACAGTTAGGTGAGGCTGGGACAAGATTATGCTAATTAGGGTAAATAAGCAGCCAACAGAATAAGAAAAGTAAACTAAACGCAAATTAAAAGATTAGAATTAGGGTCTAATGAAAGAGTGAGATGCATTTGGAGCAGCTCAAAAGATGAAGAGCCTAACGAAGTAGTTCATCACAGAATTCAGCATAGAAAAAGAACGTCCAACTTAGTTATTTTGGACTAGAAGGAAGTACGAGACTTCAACGGGGCATGAGGGTAATCTAGGATGGCACTCTGGGGTAGGGTTAGTGAAGCAGTCCTCCAGAGGTTGATCTGTAGGTGTTCCATCAAAAGAGTATGCATTGACTGCTTTTTGCATGGCAGGACCATTGTAGGTAATCAAAAGGGGTTGATGTTTGGAGTAGGATATCTGTATGTCCTAGCACTTGCAAGTAAGTTTAGTGGGAAGGACCCAAAAGGATAGTTGCTTGAGGATATCGGGCCAGCATCGAAACCAAGAGTGAGTTCGGGAAAGACTAGAGTTAAACCAATGGTCCAATGATAATTTCACTATCGAGACATTGGATGAGGGGCGCAACCAATTGGATGTTTAGATTGTTTGCAGTAAGGCACAACCACTTAGCTCTTTAGAAGTCTTTCGATTAGTTGAGGGTTAGCTGCGTGAGGCCATAACCACGATAAGAAAAGAGATGGACCAAATAGAATATCTGTATTGTAAGCCTAACAAGGCAGTCCTTTACAGAAATAGAATATCTGTATTGTAGGCCTAACGAGGCAGTCCTTTACAGAAATAGAATATCTGTATTGTAGGCCTAACGAGGTAGTCCTTTATAGAAATAGAAAATCCCTCACTGAATTCCGTACAAGGTGGACCTTGTTAAGCGGGATTCAAGGAGTAGACGGAATGATTATGAATAGTCCTTAAGGTACGCATTGGGTGGTACATTGAGGATGTCCGAGCAGTAGTATAGACTAGTGCGGACGCCATTTTACATTTTCATAGTAGATGATGAAGCATCTGTATTGTAGGCCTTATGAGGCAGTCCTTTATAGATGTAGTCACAGAATGCCATGGAAGCAAGACGATGGAGTCCTTTGCGAGGAGGATATAGAAGGTACTATGGGTAGCACCTAGGATCAATGCGGTCATTGGGCATATAGCTATATATATATATATCAGTTATAGGGTTTTAATCTACTAGGGAGTAGATAGGCAGGGTTCACGCACAGAGGCGACAGTATTATAAACTCAATGAACCTAACATAACAGTAAATGGAAATTAAACGGTATATGTAGAATTAAGCTTAGAATGAATAATTTGTCCATTCAGCAGAACTTTAGTTCTGACCCCCTCCTCATAACATCCTACAGGTTAGGTAGATGGCAGAGACCTCCTAGCTTTGAGACACTTGTTTAGAAAGTGTTATTTTATTGGTGAGTATTTACTTACTATTATATTTTAGTCAGTTCCATTGTGAGATATTTATCTGAGCTCTGATTTATTTGTCTTTGCCTATTCGCAGGATACCAGATACCCAACTCGGGCTTCAGTGGGCTTGGGTTTTAGCATTTTTTGTGAAAAATCCAGACCCACTGGAACTTGGGTTGTTACATCCACGGTATTCATGTAGCGAGCATCCAAGTGCTGGAAAGACAGAATGTTAGGGTAAAATAAAGGAAGAAAAGAAAACAAACAAGAAAGAAGAGAACACAATATCAGAATCTCACAACGAAGCGATAATATATAATATCCAAATGGTGCTTTTACAAAGGAAAACTGTACGATACAATAATCTGAGTAAACTAACCTATCAACAGCCTGGACAGTTATAACAACCCGTCCTTACAATTGCTGATATAAAATAAACAAAGTAATGCAGTAGAAATAAAATCTATGGTACGTAATCATCCAGCTCCTCTCCTAGAGCTCCAATGAATCATCAACGATATTTGGAGATATACACGGGGCCGACCCAAGCATTATAAGAAGAATAACAACCGGATCAGTCTGGTAAACCAGCGTGAGAAAACTCAAGTAATTTGAATTACTCCATTTGCAAAACTATAACGACACGTATTTAACTATTTTAAATTATTAAATTTAATATAATTATTGAATAAAAATTGCTAGAAATAAAAATTTAATGAATTATTAGTATAGTTATTGAATATGAACTTTAATAAAATTTTGGAATAAACAATTTCAAAGATTAGGCAATAAAAGTATTAAAGTGAAATTTTATGTATTGAATGTATTTATAATCAATAGTTGAATTGAATAATAAATGTTGACTTATTTAGTTGAAATTAAATTAACTGTCGATAACTAAAATTTAATTGAGATCTTAATATTGGATAATTAAATTGTTTAAAATTTAATATTGGAAATTATTTAAGTAATTAAATTTCGAATTTAATGTGAATGAAAATGATTTCAAAAGTTGATTTAAATTTTATTTAAATGAGAATGAAGATTGTTAAATTTTAAAATTGAATTTAAAAGTGAATAAATTATTTTAGGAAATTCTATATTTTAAATAACGTGTGAAAATAGCCATTTTGGACATTGACTCAAATTTCGACGAAACTAGTTTCATTGGACCCGTAATAGTGAATTATTATAGGATTTCAAGTTTTGTAGCGATCGAACTTGTCGTTTGGCCGTGCGAGCTTGAAACGCGTAGAAATCAATTAAATGAATTTAATTAAAATAATTTGATTTTGAAGGCCATCTTCTGCATACAATCGAATTAGGCCTCGAGACTAGTTCAATTGCGTTTGGAATAGGGATAACACATAGAACGCCACACGGCACGCTTTGTTTAGAGTTCGGAATTTCACAGGTCGATCGGGCGAGATATTTTCTAATTTTAATAATATTTATTTACCCATCTCCCAACAATTCGTACATCCTGCCTACACTTTTGTCTTTCCCTTACCTCCTTCTCTCATTTCAAATTCTAGCGACCAAAAAAATAAGAAAGAAAAAAAGCAAACGACGGCGAAGACGCGCGCGCGAAGGAGGTGAGCAGGCGCGGTCTGAGGGTGGGCACGACGACATACCGGGTTGGCACGGAGCTGGGTTAGGGTTTTTGGTCTCGCTGGTCGCGAGCTTCGATCTCTGCATGCGAGCGACGGTCTGGAGGAACGTGGCAGGCGGCGCGATGAGGGGGGCTGCGCGCGCGTTGGATCGGAGCGCTGATGATTGTTCGTTCAAAAAAAAAAGGAAAAGCTGCAGCGAGCTGCGAGTGGGAAGGAGTACGCGGGGGAGGCCTGTATGCGAGGGTAGTGAAGGGATTAGGTTTGGTTTTTTGTTAATTTAAATGTTAATAATTATCGTTAATGTTAATTATCGTATATCTTTTGCATACGAGGTCCGTTTCGAGTGAAACATGTAGTGATGCGACCGTATCGACGTCGTCTACAGCTTGGAGTCAAATTGGAATTTATTTGAAGTTGAAATATTTTTATTTTCAAATAAAAGTTGAGGGTTTTAAACGCTCACGAATGACTAAATTATTTTTATGTTAGTTAAATTGCAATCACGAAGTGATTTAAATTTACTGATTGTTGTTTGGTAAATTTAACTGACATGGAAATCGATATAGAAATTTATATGTTAGAAATTTTGAATTAACAAAAAAATTGGAATTAGAATTAAACTCCTAAAATTCCAAATTATTGATAATTGGTTAATTGTTGTGATTTATTGATTGTTTGGATGATTGATTGTGATGGGTGCCAATTGGTTGAGATTTTAGATGATTGGATGCTTATTTAGTTTATATATATATCATGTATCACCGTGTAAACTAACTAACGATGTATAAACTATTATTTGAACTATTTCGAATAAATTAAGAAATATGTTAAAATGATATATACCTATGATACTTTGATTTGAATTGAAATGTTATATATCCATCCCTAGAATTAAATTTGAAATAATTATTCACTTGGCTATAGGATAGAAAATTATATACGGGCACTAGATTGGTTAAATTATATGATTTTAACATTCCTAGTTTGGAGTTAATTAAATTATTTTGATTTAAAGAAATAAAAATCCAATCTACGAAGATTGAATAAATTATGAATTCGAGTTTGAAATGTTGAAATAAAATTTAGTTAAAAGTAATTGTTTAAAGAATTTAATTGGAATTTGAAGTCATGATTGAAATATGAGTTTAATAATCGAAATTGAATTGCTTAAAAAGATTTGAACTTTTACTTGAACCTTGAAATATTACCACGTAAAGTAATTTAAATTGACATTTCACTTTGGGCTCGAAATTGAATTAGTTTGTAGATTTGAACCTTAAATTAAATATTGAAGTTTAAATTTGATTTAAGTGATTTAAATCAATAAATTAAAATTTAACTTGAATTTATTTAAATTGAAATGGTTTAAAATTGAGAATCGAGTTGAAATTTTAAACCACTGAACCGAATAGTTGAATCAAATTTGAAGTTGAAATTGAAATTAATTTGGAATTGAAATTGAAATTGATTTAAATTGAAATTGCAATTGAATTGATTTGAATTAATTTAAGATTGAAATGATTTGAATTGAAATAATTGGAATTGAATTTGTTTGGTTGAAATTTGAACCTGAGTTAAGGTTTATTGGAAATGGAAAGAAACAGTTTGAATTTGAAATTATTTTCACTATGAAATATTTTCTTATAAATCGTTTTAAATTCATCTTTTTAAAGTTTCCAAATTATTTAAATTTTCAAATCATTTAATATATAATCTATTTTAACTATTTAACTATTTTAACTTTTAAAACTATTTAAAATCCTTTTCAGACTATTTTCTAAAAATTCAAACTGGTCAAAGTGGGAACTGTCATATTTTAATCGTTGATTTAAATGTGAATTATGTTAAAATGAAGTTATAACCTAAATGGAAATTCAAAACGATTTTGTAAATGAAATCAAGATATTGAGGCAAAAATGATTTTCAAGAGAAATTGACATATTTGAAGTAAATATGATATTTCAAAATGAAATTGATTTTGAAGCGAATATGATATTTTGATATCAAGTATGAATTTTTTTCGAAACATAAAAGTACAAACCAGTGTGTAAAACGACGTTTGGTTGTTAAAGAGACCGGGGCCTCTTATTGGCATACTCTCTGTCAATAATGGAACCACTTTAACAACTGTGTACGTGTAGGAGACTCGAGAACAAAGTGGTTGGATTTGGCATCGTTTTATTGATTTGAAGAAAGAGAACGATGATGGATAGACTCCGGTACATGTGCTAATTTGAAATGACTAAAATAGGATGGCTTGATAGGGCCAAGCGGGCTAACTACCCCTAGCGAACATCCGTTCTTAGATTTTCTTGGACTTGGTCTATATTATTACTCTTGATGTTGATTTCGATTGGTGCACCTGGATTTTGGGATAACCTCCCTTTGACTCGATATGGAATGGATGGACGCGGTGGGCGATCGTGGCTACGATGCGTTACCACCAGCCCTGCGACCCGAACTGGTAGTACCTACCTTAGGCATTGCCTCACGTGCATTATCATACTTTTATCCGTATACGAGACCACTACGATTTTGGTTTAGTGTTGTCGTATCAAGGCGCATCCCTATCCCCCAACGTGCTACTGGGGCGTTATACGCAAACTGTACAACAATGCTAATAAATTTGTTAAGGGGGATTAATGTAAAGCCTTAACGCTAAGAAAAATATTTATTTTACTGATTAGACATTATATATAGCGTATTCTACTATATATAAATAATTTGACGGATCCTTAAGAGATGGAAAATCCTCTAACATCTCTTGAGTTATTGCACGCACGTTATACAACATATAGGAGATGTGAAACCCTGTAAACATCTCCGATACCATTACACTCCCGTTATATGTGATTTTGATTTGACTTACATAAGGATATTTAGTCCTAACTCGAGTGTTTTGTCTTTTCATTATGCTAGAGTCAACCCTGAGTTTTCAGCACATTGAAGATTATTTGCTGAAGGACGAAGATGGAGATTTTGTATATTATTATTACCAGTATTATTCCCTATATCATGTTGTCTGCTACATTTTTCTATTGTTCTGATGTATATGTAACTCTGATAAATGTTGTATAAATTATAATCAAATGTATAGTAAACAGCTTCATGAACTGTTTATTTGATTATTATATTTTGTCATTCCGTTGTGAGATTCTATGTTTGTTTTCTTCTTCTTTCTTATTTTTCTTAATTAACCCCATTGATTATCTGTGTTTCGGATTGTTTAAGTTGGGCATGTGTGGATTATTATCAATTTAACCTTCCGAAATGTGGGTCGTCACAAGAACCCTTTACAGAATAAAAGTATCCCATAAGACCACGCCGCAAATAAACATGGACGGGTTTTTACCTTACGACAACCAAACCACTTTATAGGAAAATTTAGTTATATTATAATAACATCTAAGGTGTTGAATATAAATATAAATCATAGCTGAAATGGTTTCATTTGATAGCATATTTAGGTATACAAACAAAACCACTAAGGTACGCTCATATAAATAGATGTCCACGGAGACCACCCAAGTATACTCGTAAGCCATACTAAGAACGATCACCTACGACAAGGGACAGAAACTCCCTTCGAGTGTCCTATATCTCTAGATAAAATATACCATAAGGTAAAGACAACCAGCCCATGCCCTATCATGTGAACCGAGTATCATCAACTCCCCATGCACAATATATCAATAAGCATACTCTAGATAATGGAGTTGATACAGCCCCTATTTGGGTTAACTAAACCCGGGATCATGCATCCTACTCTGTCTTTAATCATTTCCCGATGTCGAGGTGACATTTGGCATCTTCACACAAGTTTTCAATAAAACTCGATCAAATAATGAATCCCACATAGATTCCACCATCTCAATAGATTTCGGAACCATGCATGGTTTTTATCATTCACTTCCAAATCATAGAACCCATATAATAGGTTTGGAGTGGTATTCAGTAAGTAAAACACTTACCTATCCCGTATAAATCCGTGAAGCATCCCGTATACTTCCTAAGTTAATTTTGGTCAAGATCGGTAGTCGACTAATCGACTATCAAGTTTTGAACGCTTGCTTATGGGAATCAAGGTTCCACACTTTACAAGTTTCCAACTTTTCTGGTTAACTATTTCTCGGCCTAGAAGAATGCCGATAGGTTAGAGCTCTATGGCTCCATCCCTATCTAAACATCAGTCTTGACTCTAAAAAATAGAGAAGCTTTGTTTTACTTTTAGTGTTAAGCATATTAGTACTAACATCCCATAAATAATCAAACTAAGGTCAATACATATTTGTTACTTATCATCCAAGTATAATCAAGTCACATAAATGACTTTTAATCCCTCTATAATTAATTTAACCTTTATCAATTAAAACCCTTTTTACTAGTAAAACATCTTTTTATCTAATAAAACTTCTTTTATAAAGCAAGATTTCCTTTATTAATTAAAACTTCCTTTATATACTTGTATAAATATATTGGATTTCTCTTTATAAAAGATATATACTTGTCTTTATAAATTTAACTATTTATTTATTCTTTTAATACTTAAAAAGTATTCATATACTTATTTCACTAGTATAAGTGTATTCACAAATCGTTTAACAAGTTTTACTTACTTGAAATATAATCAAAGATACTAAAACAATTACTAATAAAACATTATTATAATAAACTCCTTTTCTTTTATAAATTAAACATATAACATTTTCTATCTCTTTATAAAAGATTTCAATATTTTTTATTATCTTTAAAATTCTATCATTAAAGATTTATAATATTTCTTCCAAAGTGTAATTCAAGGGTTTAAAAATAACTGTTGCTAAAACATTATTTACTACAAACCCAAAACCATTCCATTTGATCATTATCTTTAAAACTCTCCTTTTAAAGGATTAATTACATTTAAGGGTTAAAGACAAGTGTTGCTAAGAAAAATTGTCACAACAAACCCAAACATTTTATACTTTGAAAACATTCCTCTTTAAAACTCCATTCTTAAAGATTTATTTATATTTAAGGGTTAAAGACAAGCGTTGCTCGAAACATTTGTCACAACAAACCTAAACTATTTACTTGCCTTTTTCTAGTAAATATCCATTAGTGAATATCTAATTATACTCCCAAGTATAATTAATAATAAGGGTTAAAAACAAGTGTTGCTAAAAACACTGTTTACAACAACCCAAAACTATTTAGTTATCCATTAATAACTTTAAACATTATTTTAAAGATCAAAACAGATCCATACTTATTAATTAAGGCAATGCACTGTTAAGTAAGTCCTCAAAACCATTTATTTTATCTCAAGTGTTCAAATCCAAACTTCCATTATTATATTTATAAATTACTTAATTTAATATTTAAAACTTATATATATAGAAATATCTTTAAAATGCTTAATCATTTATATAAAATATTATGTAAAAATAAGGAATTTGGAAATAAGTAGAAAAACAAAGTTTAATTTTAAAAGCTACTTGTTTAGAAATTCATAATTAATTGTTAAAGGTATATTTAAACTTGAAACCAATTTTAGAACACTCTTTAATAAGTTAAAAAACAACCCTAAAAAGATAAGAGAAAAATACATATTTTAAATATCATTTCTAAAAAATTTATATCTTCAATCTACAATGATAGCACTAGAAGTGCTGCCTAAAGTTTGTTAATAGCTTTATCACATTTTTTCCACAACTTTGTGTCTAATTTTCAATACCTAAAAAATTGGTTTTAGATTCATTCCTTTTACATTAGTTATTATACTTTGGGTACTTGAAAACCTTTAAGAAAAATCCCAAAGAATATCTTTTAATAGAGAATTTCCCAAAAACTATTTTATCGAACTACACTTATAGCGACTATTTCCCTATAACTTTTTGCACTTCGTTCACTAGCTATCAATTGAATTAGGCTTCAAAACTTTCCAAATAAGAATAATATATTATTTACTTGATTAATTGCTAAAGAAGCACCTAGGAATGTTTCCAAAAAATGTGCGTTATTTTCGAAGACGGACTATTTTTAAAAGTGTCACTATAGCGGCTTTTTTACTTCAATCTTTTGTTACTTTGATTTACTTCTTATATAACTTTTCAAAACACGTTCTTTGCTTTTCTACACACTTATAGAAGTGTAGATAATAACCATATAAGTTATTATTAAGACATGACATTAAATCTCCATTTTCATAAGTTATAGTTCAATGGATACAAAGTGCGTTTATAGCGACTATCGTTATGCGGACGATTCCGTATTCAATCCAATATTTAGTGTCATGTTATTTTATACACATATATGATTCCAAGTTCCAGCCATACTACTAGTAAACATGTATTAACATATATACACATCCATATATCCATTTTAAATGTTCAAATGAACTTATCACTATTCAATGGTTTAGCAAGCAACTACTTTAACAATTTATATACTTTTTAAAGTATATAATCAAGGGTTTAACTTTAAGTCGTTAATATCTATTTTTATTAATATAGAGCAAGCGTACAAACATGTGATTTAACAACAATTAGTGGGAGATTAAGCAAGCAATATTTCAAGTTAACTTGCAACCAATTTATAGTGTAATCAAAGTAAGATTAAATCACTTTATCAAACCACACTTCTTCCTACCAACCTTTTTTTCAAACAACACTTCTTCTATCGTTTTATACTTCATCCTAACATCACTATAATCCATTCCTTCCTCCCCTAAACCACACGCACACCCTCCCCCATCATCAAGGTGTTCACGGCCTTCCTCCCCTTTCACCATAGCTCACGCTCTTTACTCCTTCCATCACCATAGTACTTGGCCTTAGCCTCCTCTTCTACACCACAAATTCTCACAAACTCATGGCCAAAGGCCTTAAAATATTCACAAGGTCACATTTTCAGTATTTATCTAAAGTGTATATTTTTGTAAACACATTTCAAAAATAATTTTTCTAACATTAGTTATTAATTAAAAAGAGTTAAATAAGGTTATAAAATCATATTTAATCACATTAGATCATGGATTCAAATATTTAAATGATTTAGATATTTAAATACGAAGTATTCGAAATTCGGAGTCTTTACAACAATCGAATGGTTCAACTTTGTATCACATCTTCCTCTAAACATGCCCTGCAAAAATCATGAATCGTGTCTATTATTGCTGAACTACATTAAGAAATCCCTATATTTGACAATATAGGTTAAAAAATAAACATTTTTATTTAGTACTAGTAGATATACAAGAATAAACCACATGTACATGCATCTAATAGATAGAGATATTTACATTTTATGTTTAATAGAAAAAATTAGTGGATGGACGTGTGTTGTAAGTGTAAATGTTTTGGTAGCCACAACACTTTTCATTTCAAGTTAATTTGTTAGTAGTGTAGATGGCAAAGTGTTAGTGTTAACCGAATTTATGGTTAACACCCTAAAAGATACTTCATCTCAATGATTGCTGATTTTTGACCTAAACCTTTCGGTATGGTTGGTAAAACCGGTCTTCTAGGTAAAGAACTTTTGACTTCGAAAGGTCTTTCAAGGTGTCATATAAAGCTTTCCTTTGTGTCGCATATGATTACTTACCAGTCTTATCCCTTTCAAGTTGATCTTTAGTGCTTCCGAAAGGTTTGGGATGATTGATCTTATTAGCGGTAGTATAAACAATAAGTCCTTGGATGACGTATAAGGGCTTTCGCCCTTACTGAAAGGTTTAACTTCCTATTCGAAGATTGGTTGGGATTTTCCAAAAGGTATGTGAATGTCTACTCTTGGATTAAACTTTATTCTCCTGAATTCAGACTCCACCAAAAGGTTTGACCACTCAGCTAACAGCAGTGGAAGGTTTTGGTATTGTAAATATAGAAGGACCTACCAACTTAGTTGAAGAATCCAGCCCTAAAAACCAATGACTCTGAACGGTTACCACTCCTATTAATTTAGATCAGTTGTATTCTTCACCGGAAGGTTGGAGTAGAAAAATTGATGACTTCTGAGGGTCGAAGTTACAACTTGATCAAATAAATTTCTGACCCTGTCAGCCTGAACCTCTTAATTGAGTTAATCCTGAAAATATGAATCAATATAATGAAGAATTAAACTAGATAATAAGAGATTTAACAAAATGTGAAACTTCCCCTTTTATTATTCAATATAAGCTTTTACGAATCCCCAAATCCATTCTTGATTAGGGTTACAACACATTTCCTTTCATATTCTAAGAATGAGATGGGAGAGAAAAAATCGGTCCCAAAACCGGGGCCTTTGGGTCCTATTTATAGATGTAGGCGGCTCTCCTTTCGGCTTTATGCCTTCGGCTGAACCGGAAGGTCACCCTTTATGCACAGTGCAAACCTTTCGATGCAGCCAAAGGGTTTTCCTTACTTATGCTGCCATGGACCTTCCGGTCTTGTCGGAACGTTGCTTGTTTGCTTGGTGCTGATTCATGATCACTGTCTCCCTTACAAACTTTTCGGCATTGTTGAAAGATGTCTTGTATATTTCCAACCTATTTGAGTGGTTTGGTGTGCTTTCGAAAAGGTCATTAAATAGTGGCTTATACTTTCTTTGACTCTTTCTTCTCATTTGAATTCCCCGGATACTAGAGGCGGAACCTTTTGATCTTTCGTAAGGTTTTAGGTTAGTGAACTTCAATGGTTGCATCCCTTCGAAAGTTCTGAGAGGTTTAAGCTGCGCTCTTCTTTTTCTTGCTTGTCCAGGGTTCCTTAGTCCTAGCCGGAAGGTTAATTTTTATTGTAACATTTGCCCCCATTTGAAGGGATGCTCTTGACTTTCCAAGCCATCTTTACCGAAAGCTTCAAAATTCTCCACCTCTTGATTTTCCCGCATTGATCCAGGACGTCCACCTAAGCCTGATCCGACGATCAAGAATTTAGGTGACTTTCCCCTATATAATATGCTTCCTCTTTTTCTTCCATTCTTACCTGAAATAAAAATCACCACAAACAAGTAAAGGAATTACCAAAAAATTTCCAGACCTCAACTTGTTACGGCAAGGTACTCTTTGAATTTACTTTATAAGTTTTAGTTTCATTCTCTCTGTTACCAGTTTCTAATCAGATTTTCAATTTCCCGAGTTCAAAATTGAATTGGGTTTTTCCTAGAAATTCTTTTTCTCTTAAATCGGTTTTTGGATAAACTTTATCCATGGTTTTGGATTCCAGATTGGCGGTGTTTGCCACGGAAAAACTCCCCTTTTTGTAGAGTTTAAATTTTATGCCCAAAACAGTTAAATTCAATTCTTAACTTTCAAGATAGATTTTATCAATCATCAATGTTATGTTATGCTTTGAAATCGAGTTAATTTAGTTTTAGATGAGGACGATTTTACCAACAGGTTCGTCTTCCTTGTTTCTCGAGAAAAAATTGAAATGGCATTTATTATCGGGTATAGATTTTCTCAAATCTGATATTGCAATTTGGGCCCCACTAGCACACAATTGGGTGATGCACAATGACTCCCTTTTACCTCCGAAAGAGTTTGGGGGAAGTAAAGATTAGCTTTACTTCTTCTATACCTTTTGATGATGTCGGAAGATGTTTCGGCATTACCTTACCATTATGATCGGAAGGTTAGGCAACATCATGGTTAGATCTTCTGACCTAGAGCTTTCGGTAGTACTAAGGGTTTTGAACCTTTCAGTTACATGCCTCCAATAGGGTTGAAGTCCTTTAATCTCAAAATTGTGTTTTAACGTCTTAGATCGGTTCTTTTTATGATATTAGTGACAACCATGATTATTTTTATATATTTTTTCCCACCGAAGGCTTTAGCCATGACCTTTCGGCATTATCGAAAGCTTATCCTAACCTTGCATACGTTTTCATTTTTAATTTATCTGAACAGATTTGTCTACTTTCATTTTCTTAATAGACACTTAAATCTACAATTGATTAAAAGTTTTTAATTAGAATGTTTTCACTTGGTAGAACAATGAGTTCCCCAAAAGTTGAAGCTGTTGCCAAGCATTCCCTCATCGAATCTCAGAGTGACGTTGATGCCATCTTGAAAGAGTTTGGCATCACTGGGATTGAAGCCATTCGTCCTAGCCTCACTGACACTATTGACAACCTTTCGGCGGGGTACTTTGCATTTACTGCCATCCACATATAGCATGGCGGTTTCCTCCCATTTCCTGCATTTCTGCATTCCTTCTTGTCTTACATTGGAGTAGCTTCGATACAGCTTTCACCTAACGTGTACACCTATCTCCTGTCTCTTGAAATACTAGCGTTGGAATCTGGACTTCCGTCGCTTGGTCATGATATTTTAACTTCTTTGACCAAATTGGAAAGGTTAAGCAAGTCTAATAAGCAGATTTACAGGGTGAACGTGTACAAAAAACTGATATTGGACGTTATTAACAAATTTAAGGATTTGGAAAACCAATTCTTTTTTGTTAAGTGCTTTCCTGATGTCCATCGGGTCTTCACTTCTCTTTGTAAGTTTATACCAATATCGTCTTTGCTTTCACCTATGTTTCTTGCTTACTATCCTTTAATCTTTTTCAGGTGATTCTTCTAAAGCACTCAGCGATGTAGATCAGAAAATTATCAATTCATTGGCTGCGGCTTCAAAACATCTTAGGAGCAGGTTGTCGCTTTTGACCCTTCCAAATTTAAGGAAGCACTCTTTATTGGCAACTGGCCAAAAGATTCTTGGTACTCCGCCTGCCATCATGCTTACCACCCGGGGTAGCTATTTCTATTCTCCGGGTAATGCTGATCACTTTACTTTAAGTATCTCATCAATTTGGTGTCCTCTTTCCACAGAATTCCCAAACTTACTTTATCTGATTCAATTTTTTGGTAATCTTTATAGTTCCTCCCAAGGTTGTGGTGCCTTCAAGAGAAGTTGCTCCTCCTTCCTCATCCACAGATGTCTCAGAAGTTATGGAGTGTTTTGCTAGCTCCAAGAAATCTTTGAAAAGAAGGCAAACAGTGCCTCCTAGTGAAGCCCCTCCAACCAAGATGACAAAGATTATCGACCTTGATGAGGGAGAAGAAAACAGTTCTCCAAAGAAAGCTCCAGCAAGCCCAGTTATTGAGGCTCCAATAAATACTGTGGGGTCAATTCCTCCTTCTCCTTCTTCCATTCCGCCTATCTTAATTTCTGATTCACCAACTGTATTGGCACAGATGCATGTTGCTCTTTTTAGGACCCCTTCTAAGTCTCACACTCTTCCAGGATCATCGTCTTCTACTTCTTTGCCATCTGATTTTGGCGATCTTGTTAAGTCTATCCTTCAGTCGGAACCCTTCACTTCCTCTTCTCCACCACCTTTTAATCCAAACTTGGTGGAAAACCAATGCTCTCTCGTGGAGCAACAACTTCTGGAAAGTTTTTTAACTAACCAATTTTATTATCACTAGATCTTTCTAATTGTTAACCCATATCTCTTTCTTGTTACAGATTTTCAAGAACTGGGTTTCTCTTATCGAGTACGCCTCCAAACTTTCTTCTAGATCCTCCAAACTTCAGGAGGAAAATGCTCAATTAAAAAGCCAAATTTCTTCACTTTTAGCTGTCCGAGATAAATCTTTCCAAGGCTAAAGCCGACCTTGAAGCAGAAAGACAAGCTCATCAGCTTGCTTCCGAGCGATTTCAGGCTTCCCTATCCAAGGTAGAAGCTGACCTTGAAGCAGAGAGGCAAGCTCATCGACTCACCCATGATGAGAAATTTGCAAGGGAGCTTGCTCTAAAATACTTGGAGGACGAAAAGACTCTTTTAATTTCCCAGAACACATTGGTGGAAGATAAATTACAAAAGTCTAGAGCTTCTCTTAAACTTGTTGTTCAAACTCTCACTAACTTCCAAAAGCATGTTTCTGATTTCATCGATTCTTCCTTGGGGCCCATGATGTTGAACTACTATGCAGATGCCCTCTTGCTTACTTATATTGATAATCGCGACAAATGTCCTGACCTCAGTTTTCCTTCACTTCATCCGACTATAGCCAAGAGAGTCACAGACAAAATTGAGCAATTCGAACAGAGCTCTTAGTAGGAGAGTGAAGAGGGGAATATTGACTTTAAGAAAGCTCTCTGCCTTGACGTCCCTTCATTTGACATTGAGTCTGATTTTAAGGAGGAGGATGACCAAAATAAAGATCCCAATGAGAAAGAGGATGATGACCATATGAACTGGGATACTGATGATGATGACGATAATCACGAGAATCCTCCCGGCGGTCAGGGCTAGGACGGAGACAAGGGAGGTCATTTTGATGCTCAAGAGGATGATGGCGGCTCAACCAAATCCCCTTAAAAGGAGCCATCACCCTATAAAGATATACCTCCTTTATCTCCTAGACCAAATGCTCCTTTGGAGGAGGAAATTGTTCCTGTCCATTCCGAGGATCCTTCGGGGAAAGAACAAGCTCCTCAAGTTTCTATATCTGTTTCTCAGGTATGGGCTTCCCTGTTTGAATACCTTACACTTTGAAGATAATAATTAGTGACAAATTATCTGTCTTAGATAAAGAAGAAGTCAAGTTTTCCATATAGCACAAAACTTGAGAGAAAACAAGTGGAGGTTAACAAGTTATATAAGGAGTTAGACAAATTAATAGCGGAACATAATGCTCTATCTCAGAAATATCATAGTCTGGACAGGAGTACATCCGCTTTAGCATCTTTTAAATATAAGAAAGTGGCTCCTTTATTGAAGAAAGCGCGTACACGTCATGACACCCTCTTGAAGGAAAATAGAGAGTTAACAACTCTATTCTGGATGATGATTGAAGAGAGAGATATTTTAATCAATTTTTGTATAAAGTATATTGTAGACACTCAATCATAGATTTTTCGTATTTAAGAGAATTCAGCGGGGGTCTACTCAGACGTTTCTATAAGAGATTCTTAGATGAATTTGGATCTGACCCGCATTCCGGAGCATGCTGGAATTTACCGCGGGTCAGATCGAATCCACAAGATATCCCTCTTAAAAAGCTTAAGTATTATAAGGATATATTTGTTTCTGATTTTTTCTTTAAGTCCATTTTGTATGAACCTGATGAGTAATTTTTAATATGTAACATAACCGATTTATGAGCACATATTTTTGCAATGCTCCCTATATTTAGCTTCCTTTTGCTGTGCTATTTCAGAATATCAGTTCTTTAGGTTGAGTCATCCCAAGAGACCATTTAAGTCAATATGTTAACTTGAGAAGGTTTTACTCTAAAAATGCACCACCCTTAAAGACTTCGAAGTTAGCGAGATATTGCTTTCTTCAGGATTTTCAAAACTTATATATGGAATACCCTCGTATCCACTTTGACTTTCTTGGTGAAGAGAAAGAAACTCTCTTAAAAGAAATCAGGACATTTCATTCCAAGCTAATTTGTGGTCGTGACAGTCCACCTACCGTAAAATGGGATTATAGTAATTGTCCGCCAGTTATTACCCTTGAAGGGGTTTCTATACCTTTTGACTCTACTATTATGCTTTTGGCTAATACTTTAGGCAAAGTAAGATATGTAGTCTCTCAACTTTAGGTGTAATGAAAGAATTTGTTGTTCCTCTTAACTTTGTGGCTACTTGAGTTGTAATTCATCAATATAACAATAAAGTAATGTTATCTTAATTTTTATCTATTTTATTTCTTTTTGTTAAATAGGAGATTCAACCATCTTCGTCTCATCTTCCTCAAAGTTTATTTTCTCATGTCAACGCCATTTGAGATAGGCTATTATCAAGGAGTGGTGAGATTGTAATTCATGACGAAGTCCTTCTCCATCGTTTCAGTGGCAACCTCGAAGCCATAAAGTGCCATAAAAGATATCTTATCCAAAAGACCATAGCCAGCAATCATAAGGTTCACATTAACTATCTCAAGGCTGAGATTAAAAAAAAAGACGAGGCGATTACTTTGCTTAAGCGACAAGTAAAGGCAAATCCCAGAAATGACTTTGATGAGAAGATGTCTAAGCTCATCCAGCGAATAAGTGACTTGGAGTTAAAATTGAAAGATAGTCAGGCACAATGTGCTTCTCTAAAATTCATTTTAGGCGATAAAATTTCAAAGATTAAACTTCCGATTCCACAAGCAACCTCTTCGACTGCGAAGACTACTAGATCGAAGCATCTTGCAGCTCAAAAATTTCCCACCATGCTCAGTCCTCCCCAGCTTTGGAAGACAATGTGGTGGGGAACTGGTGTTTGAGAGTGATATTTGAAATCACTCAGTGTTATAATGAGCATCAAAAATTCAAGTATTCTCAGACTATTAACGATAATGCTTCCAAGAATCAAAAGCTTGAGCATAATATTTATTTCCTCCAAAAACATGATGCTGAGTTAGAAAGGGAAAACAAGACCCTTAGAGCTGCAAACAGGGCCTTTAACCGTGCTTTGAAAACCAACATTGAGGCAATTGATGATGAGAATACAATTAGAAGAAAGGAGAAAAAGCTTAAAGAAGTTCTCCACGCAGCAATTAACCATGTAGTTAATCCTTCCGTGGCGGAGACCCTTAATAAAGCGTCTCAAGATTTGTAATTCGTTTATGTATTTGGGCTATGTAAATATATCTATTGAATAACTTTGTTGTTTGTAAATGACTTCATAACTCACATAAATTGTGGAAATTTTGTAAATATCACCTGATTTGTGATCCTTTTCTATGATGTAACCTTTGATATACTTTTGAATTGTTCATTCAGCGACTTTTGTGCTTGCTAAATCCTTTGCTATTCCATGCCATTCTGACTTCCCTGCAGAATACATAGCAAACAATGCTTCTAATTGTTAGCTTTTAAATCGTCATATTTGTCTATGTATATCATTCGCCTAGATTAGCAACTCATCTTGCCAATCATATGAAAGTAATTTATTCAAAATGCTAAGATCACATCTTTACAATGAAAAAAAATCATGGGTTTAACTCTTTCCACCTGTTTGGAATGCATAAGACTCGTTGGCAGCAAATCCCCTTATTTTGACTTAGTTAGAAGCCTGAATTCCCTATTCGGGGAGTCTTAACAGTATTCTCGTTAATAATATTCTTTGGCCTAGATTTGAGCACTTGGGATGGAAATCCAAAGATTTTGTACCTAAATTAGGGTCTTAAATAAACAGCAGTCTTGACAGCCACGTTAATGATAGAGTTTTATGAGGTGTCATCGGACCCGAATTTGGGTATTAGTTGATGGAAGGTAAGTTGAAAGTCACCTTTCGGTATCCTCTAATAATAAGGGAGGGATGATTAGAATGCCAGTTTCAGTAAAAGAATATCAGAATATCCTTCCCGGTAATAAGCAATATTGGCTCAGAGTACGATCTCCGGTAATAGATAATGTTAGGTTTGAAACCCATATCTGCTAATTTGGTATTAATAATGGAAGACCAGAAGACCGTTTTCGGTAATAAGTATCAGAAAACTAGAGAATCATTCTGGAAATAAGTAATAGAAGACCAGAGAATCAATTTGGTAATAAGTAACAGAAAACCAGAATATCATTTCTGATAATAAGTAATAGAAGATCAGAAAACCAATCTGGCAGATGTTCGTAGGAAGAAGTCAGCGACTTCTTTCTGATTCTCTTGTTGAATGCGCCATATCCAAGCTTTGATGATGTCTTACATGCTTTTGCTTTCTCGGGCTTGAGTTTTCTTTGTCCATTGTATTTTGTTTTGGCCTATTTCAGGCGGGGACTCTTTTGTCAATTTTTGTGCTTATTTAACTAAAGCCCATTTCAGGCTGTTTGTCATTTTAGACACTACCGACCTTTTGGTTGTTTGCTATTTTACGCAAGGCCGATTTCCGATGGTGCCTATTTCAGGCATGGAATTTTCTTAATCTGTCGGAGATTTCATCCGGGTTTCAGGTGCGGTCGGCTAGCTTATTCTAAAGCAGGGCCCGAGGACTTACCCGACCTCCCTCCAGGAGGCACCTTAACCTAGCATAGTGTGATGCGCCGAAGGGCTTGTCGGTACCTTGGCCAGGCCATAGTGTGGTGGGACCAAGGGATTACCCGTCGTCCCTCCAGGAGGTGCCTTATCATGGCCATAGCGTGACGTGGATAAGGGCTTATGCTGCTTTAACCTGGCCTTTTCTGACTTTAGCGCAACTAAATGCTTACGCCCTCCCTTCAGGAGATGCCTTGACTGGCCATCTTGGTCAACCAATGGCTTTCTACCATTATTGGTAGCCTACCATTTTAGGTAGTCCAAAGTTTAAGGAGAATTTCACTCCCAACCAGGTAGACTTTTCTTATTTTGATAATAGAGTCTTTAATCTTCGGTCCATTCAATCCTTTACAAATTGCTTGAGTTTTTCTTGTTCTAGGAGGTGTAGGACCATTGATTTATTTCATGTCCTTTTATCAGGCAATAGTTGCAACGTAAATTTTTTTTTAGATTCTTCTCACATTCTAACTTCTTTTCCTTAGAAGGATTTCAACTCAGCTTCTCTCTTGGTTTGGATGTAGGCACTTTTGGCCATGGTTGTAGGATCACATTTTTTTCCGACATCTGATCTTCTTAATGGTACGATTTACGTACTTCCTCCTGGAAGGCAAGTTTTCTTCTCATGATTAGTCGATTCTCTTCCAAGGGGTTTTCCCTTACTCTTAAGATTTCAACTGGAAATTTTCTTAGTAATCTTTATATTCCCATCTGGTGATTCATCTACTACCCTTAGTCCTTTAATTATGAACTCTTCTATGCGTCCATGGTTTTTCCTTGAGTGGTGGACTTCACTTATAATCTTATTCAATTTATGTGTCGGATTGTCATAACCCTTTATCATTTCTTTTTCAAAGGCAGTTCCAAAGGAATA
This sequence comes from Allium fistulosum, assembly GCA_030737815.1. Lineage (NCBI taxonomy): Eukaryota > Viridiplantae > Streptophyta > Magnoliopsida > Asparagales > Amaryllidaceae > Allium > Allium fistulosum. Next base: position 1,537,319,640 of record CM060902.1, read on the forward strand.
CGACTGGATGGTCCCTCTCATTTGTCAAAATATATCCTCTCTCCTTGAACTTTCTTTTTCTAGAGTAAAGGTTGGGACTAGTTTTGAACTGACCTGATTGATATTCCATTTCCATGAGTTATAGGATAAATCTCGTTTTTCATACTTCAACTAAATGATTGCTGATTTTCGACGTAAACCATTCGGTATGGTTGGTAAAACTGGTATTCTAGGTAAAGTACTTTTGACTTCGAAAGATCTTTCAAGGTGTCATATAAAGCTTTCCTTTGTGTTACATATGATTGCTTACCGGTCTTATCCCTTTCAAGTTGATCTTTAGTGCTTCCGAAAGGTTTGGGATGATTGATCTTATTAGCGATAGTATAAACAGTAAGTCCTTGGATGACGTATAAGGGCTTTCACCCTTACTGAAAGGATTAACTTCCTATTTGAAGACTGGTTAGGATTTGCTGAAAGGTATGTGAATGTCTACTGTTGGATTGAACTTTATTCTCCTGAATTCAGACTCCACCGAAAGGTTTGACCACTCAGGTAACAGCAACAGAAGGTTTTGGTACTGTAAATATAGAAGGACCTACAAACTTAGTTGAAGAAACCAGCCCTGAAAACCAATGACTCCGAAGGGTTACCACTCTTATTAATTTAGATATGTTGTAGTCTTCACCGGAAGGTTGGAGTAGAAAAATTGATGACTTATGGGGGTCGAAGTTACAATTTGATCAAATAAATTTCTGACCCTATCAGCCTAAACCTCTTAATTGAGTTAATCCTGAAAATATGAATCAATATAATGAAGAATTAAACTAGATAATAAGAGATTTAACAAAATGTGAAACTTCCCCTTTTATTATTCAATATTATCTTTTACAAATCCCTAAATCCAATATTGATTAGGGTTACAACACATTTCCTATCACATTCTAAGAATGAGGTGGGAGAGAAAAAATCGGTCCCAAAACTGGGACATTTGGGTCCTATTTATAGATGTAGGTAGCTCTCCTTTCTGCTTTATGCCTTCGGTTGAGCCGGAAGGTCACCCTTTATGCACAGTGCAAATCTTTCGATGTAGCTGAAGGGTTTTCCTTACTTATGCTGCCATGAACCTTCCGGTCTTGTCGGAAGGTTGCTTCTTTGCTTGGTGTTGATTCATGATCACTGTCTCCCTTACAAACCTTTCAGCATTGTTGAAAGATGTCTTGTATATTTCCTAACCTGTTTGGGAGATTTTGTGTGCTTTCGAAATGTCAGTAAATAGTGGCTTTTACTTGATTTGACTCTTTTTTCTCCTTTGAATTCCTTGGATACTGGAGGCGGAACCTTTCGACCATTCATAATGTTTTAGGTTAGTGAACTTCAACGGTTGCATCCCTTCGGAAGTTCCAAGAGGTTTGAGCTGCCCTTCTTTTTCTTGCTTGTCGAGGAGTCCTTAGTCCTAGCCGGAAGGTTAATTTTTATTGTAATAGTTAGTAATATTCAGTTGATAAGTAATTGGAAGAAAAGATGGTGAAGATTGAAAACCGATGATTGGATTTTGTTGATGGATGAGAGTATTTTCGAAATTTCAAAAAGACACCATTGAAATCGATTTCATAAATTTCTCTTAACCAACAGCAAGAATGTTCTAGTTTATACCTTTTGATATCAATATAATAATTTGCAGAACAACTTTTACCCTTTTATACTTCTTAAAATCACCCATTACTGCTATATTAGCAGATACAGGTTGATGTGCTACAGCTATCATTAATGCCTTTTCACCACAAAGAGGCACAATTTGATAACCATTAAATACAGTAACATTAGGGTACATCTACATAGACATGTGAAAATTATATCAAATTACATCCTCTAAGTCTAGATATACTAGTATAACCGCATAACTGTGGAAAAATTGATCGTTTAATAATATAATTTGCAAAAGTAAAATTGGATGGCAATGAATAAAATGTGTAGGTGCATTCATAATATTTTCTTTATCATGAGCTAAAATAGAAACACTATTTTTTGGTCTTGCTACAAAGTTCCAAAAATATACATACATACAATAAGATGTCAGAAGTTCGAATCCCACAATGAACAAATATCATATATTTTCAAATAGAAAATTTAACATGTAACTCACTTTAATTTTAGTTTTTTTGTATGAGATTACCATATAGTATGGATAGTATATCGAATCTTTCTCATTCACAACTAAGAAATAATGGTTCATATATAACACAATACATAACAAGCAAAAATATTATTTATTAAGTAAAAATAAGCCAAAGACTCAACATAACATGCAAAGATATATTTGCAAATCACTATTTAATTATTAAATTTACTAAATTCATTAAAAGATACGCTCAACTCACAAAATACCTGCAACGTCTAACAGGATACTCAACTCACAAAATTTTCAACTAAATATTCTCTGTACAAAGTAGAAAAAACCGTAAACAAATAAAATCACCGACCAAACTAATATCACATACGTATACAAATTGTATGAAATATTACCACTCCTTTTATTCCTAATACTTCAACAACGATGCTCATTAATAATCAACCTTCGCATCATCCATAAAATAACCCATAAAATGTTCTTAACTATAACAAGTGTTTAGTTGCACAAACAAGAATCATACCAGCCATGGGTCAATAAAGCGTTTGTAACATAATTAATTTCAGAACCTATGTTTATGCACTATAGGAAGTTATACTATAGAGTGCTAACATATACAGATTATCGTGGATTATGTTGTTGTGCAATTCTCTGAATCTAAATGCATTCTTTTTAGTTATGTTTGAACCTGTTGCGCATCATCTTGTGTTTGTTGTAAATAGAATAAGTGATAGAATGTGGAAATAATTAAGTCTTAAAATATACATAAATTAAAATTTTAAGTGATATATCTTAAGGGTTTGTTTATTATAACTCTCATTTACTTCTATATATCTTATTAATGGTTTATAAAGGAATTCATAGAAATTAATAAAGAAGATAAGGACATTTATCTTTTTGTTTAAATAGCATTTATCTTCTTATTGCTAATTAATAATATATATTAAAATAATTTATTATTTGAAAACATAAATATAACTTTTTGAAAACTTAATTATTCTCTTTTGAATACCAAATGCACTTATCAATCTACCGAAACACTAAAAAATGTCTTCAATAAAAAATGTTTGGTTACTAATAACCTTAGTTAATTAATCAAAATTTCAGTAATCTCAACTTCTGAATTTAATTAAAAAAACAGCTGAGTGATTCATTCGTCAACTAATACTTTTATCTGCCAAATTAAATTACCAATTTTCCAACAGTAATTAAATCCAACCAACAAAGTTTAGCTGTCTACGAAAAATTTGGTCAAAAAATTCAATTAGTAAACAAATTTTAGTAGCAAAAACTAATCAACAGATTCGAAATAGGATAGTTTTAGGTATTACCTCAGCATAGCAAAATTATTTATTTCGACCCAAGAATGGATACATATCTTCAGAGCTTATTCCTCCATTCTCTATTATGTATTGGAATGCATTAGTAGGTAGGCAACACACGTATCCTATTCTTTTACTGTCACAGTCAACAAGTTGCTGGACCGACAAAGGAATAAGTTCATGTTTTCTAATTTTATAAACACCTTCGATGGAAGTAGCGGCTGAAAAAGCCCAGCAGGTACCTACATTATTATTGTTAAAATTGAATTAAATTAAAACGGAAAGAAGATGAATTGTGATCTATTTGGAAAACTACTTACATATTTAAAAGTTTCCTTATTTCTAAACATAGAAATTTACAAAAAGTTATTATGAAATTTTTTTGACTTATAAAGACATAAAAGGTAAATTAATTACATGGAACTTTCATCAAACAGCCTTCTTTTAAAAATATATAGCTGCCTGTCTTCAAAATTAGGTTTTATAAAAAAAAATCATCTTTTTAAGTTACCAAATTGAAAGACATAGTTTCTTCAGAAAGAAACTACTTTATTAAAACTGAAAAAACTTGCCTTATATAGTCAGTACAAGTAACAACAACCAAAAATACAACACACACTTATATGATCGTGATAATCAACAAGAGAAACAGTCAAGTCCTAAACAACAGGAGTTATTGCAGAAATTAAGGAACCATAAAAAATCAAATAGTCAGACATTTTGAAACTTTCAAATGTCTTCAACATTAATACTTCGGTTCCAGTTTTGATTGCTGGTTCACTAGTAAGAGATTAAGAAAAGCAAGCCTTCTTCCCAGCAATTAATGTTAAACTTGATCTCCGATATAACAAATATTACTCAAAATTAAAAATAGGGGTGTAATTTAAAGTATATAGGAACTGATGGGAACTTGTGGGAATGGCTACCATGGATGAAACTGTGGGAAGTGTTGGCATTAGATTTTTGAAAGTGGCGACATATACTGTTATGGATGATCTGACCATAAAGCCCATGTCCACTATATTCACACTCTCTTTTCCGAAAACAGATTCCAAAATTGCATAAAAATAAATCTATTTACTGTGTCCTAAACCATATAACTTTCAAGTTCAGTTTGGACCTTCAAGTTTCCAGAAACAACTATTGATAAAACATTGTTGACAACTAAATAAACTTAAGTGATGCAGTTCAAAAGGTGTAAAAATATCTCCCACCTAAGATAACTTGTGCCGCATCGACTTCATATCAATCCATAATATTCAACATAGACTAACGTAAAGATCAATTTTGTTATTAGAATAATAGGAACCAAATCTAATTGGTATATGAGATTATGTGCAATTTGGCAATATTTGTCCTAATGAAACAACATAATATAGATTTAACTTAAGCCAACCTGATTCTGACCTAATATTGGACACATATTATTATGATCAGTATTTCCAAGAAGTTGTGCGACAACACACTTATATGATCATGATGATCAACAAGAGAAATAGTCAAGTCCAAAACAATATGAGTTATTGCAGAAACTAAGGAGCAAAAAAATCAAATAGTTAGATATTTTGAAATTTTCAAATGTCTTCAGCATTAGTACTTCGGTTCCACGTTTGAGTGATGGTTCACTAGTGAGAGATCAACAAAAAGCAAGCCTTCTTCCCAGCAATTAAATATTAAAACTTAATCTCCACCAAAAAAAATAGTACTTAAATTTAAAATAAGAGTGTAATTTAAAATATGTGGGAACTTGTAGGAACTTGTGTGAACGTCTAACGTGGCTGAACTGTAGGAAATGTTGGAACTAGATTTGTGAAAGTGTTGACTTATACTTTTGTGGATGGTCTGACCGTAAAGCCCATGTCCACTATATTCACACTCTCTTTTCCCAAAACAGAGTCCAAAATTGCATTAAAAACTATTTACCATGTCCTAAACATTGTTGATAGCTATGATATACTCAAGTGATATAGTTCGAAAGGTATAAAAATATCTCATCCCTGAGGTAACTTGTGCTGCACCGACTTTATATCAGTTCATAATATTAAACGTAGATTATTTTAAAGATTGATTTTGTTATTAGGATGACTAGAACCAAATATGAATAAAAACAAAGTCATAATTCAAAATGTCGCATTCATAATCAAGATGGGAAGCAAAAGAAGCACTGTCATTAACGTATATACCAAATTACTCTAATGCTTGGAAAAATTTGCACGTCAAATATATCTGGTAAATTATATGCACATACATCATTATATATCTAATTGGTATATGAGGTTACATGCAACTTGGCAATTATTTGTCCTAATGAAATAGCATAATATAGCATTAACTTAACCCAACCCTAATTCTGACCTGATATTGGTCACATATTATTGTTATTAGGATGTCCAAGAAGGGGTGTAACAGCACACTTATATGATCATGATAATCAACAAGAGAAACATCAAGTCCTAAACAGTAGAAGTTATTCAAAAACTAAGTTATCACAAATGAATCAAATAGTCAGACATTTTGAAACTTTCAAACGTCTTCAACATTAGTACTTCGGTTCCAGGTTTGAGTGATGGTTTACCAGTAACAGATCAACGAAAAAGCAAGTCTTCTTCCTAGAAATTAATATTGAAACTTTATCTCCAACAAAAAAATTACTTAAATTAAAAATAAGGGTGTAATTTAAAATATGTGGGAACTTATGAAAATTTATGGGAACGACTATCGCGGTTGAAACTGTAGGAAGTATTGGCACTGGATTTGTGAAAGTGGTCACTTATACTGTTATGGATAATTTTACCATAAAGCCCATGTCCACTATATTCACACTCTCTTTTCCCAAAACAGAGTCCAAAATTTCATTAAAAAACTATTTACCATGTCATAAACCATATAACTTTCAACTACAATTTGCGCCTTCAAGTTTCCAAAAATAACTATTAATATAACGCTGTTGACAGCTATGATATACTCAAGTGATATAGTTTGAAAGGTGTAAAAATATCTCATCCCTGAGTTAACTTGTGCTGCATCGAATTTATATCAGTTCATAATATTCAACATAGATTATCTTAAAGATCAGTTTTGTTATTAGGATGATAGGAACCACATTTGAATAAAAATAAAATCACAACCCAAAATTCCGCATTCATAATCAAGAAGGGAGGCAAAAGAGGTACTTCCATTAATGTATGTACCTAACTACTCTAATATTTGGAAGAATCTACATGACAAATATATTTGATAAACTATAAGCACACTTACATCATTATACGTCTAATTGCTATATGAGATTACATGCAACTTGGTAACTATTTGTCCTAATGAAACAACATAATATAGCTTTAACTTAACCCAACCTTGATTTTAGCCTGATGTTGGACATATATTATAGTTATCAAGATGTCTAAGATGGGGCAAAACAACATAATAACAACTACAACTTAAAATGAACAACTGTAGACATTTCCTTCATAGCATTCACTTTAGCAGATATAAAAGTGGCAGTTGTTCAGCGAAGCTTGTAATGGGACAGTGGCAAGTGAGACCAAATCTGTTAGATACTGAGCACTACCGGGCTGGGGGATAGAGACTGGAGCATAAATGGTCTTCCTAAGCAGAGCAATGGGTAAAGGAGGAGGAATGACTTCTAACTTCCAACTTGATCTGTGTAGCAAGGAGGATATCCGTCTAAAGTTTCTACTTAAGTCCGGCCATGGTGTGGCCCGATAAAGACTAGAAAACCTAAGTAATGACCATGTTATCGCCAAACAGAGCTCTTTGTAGGTGCCCGCTCCATTACCTGGTGAAGCATCAATCATTCGCTCATCAAGACTAGGAGTCTTATCAGCTGGAGCAATAGGAATCGTTGTTGCAGTAGTGAATGTTATTAACTCCGTCATAGGTGCTCCGGTGGGGAATTTTTAGGAGGAAGCAGAGTAATTGAAGGTTGACCTAAAGCTAGAGAAATACAAAAGAGAGATTGACGATGTTGATCGGCGATAAATTGGCTCTCTGAAATTAGGAGAAATCGAGGAGATACCTTCTTTAGTCTGGAGCTCGGCATGAGTCGGTTTGCCACTGGAGGTCCCCTTTGGAATAGGAGTGAGAGTAGTAGATTTTCGAATCCGAGGCCTCTTCGGATCATACCCAGAATAAATAGTGGAGCCAGGATCATTTTGAGTCCCAATAGTTTAACTAGCCGAAGCATCATGCTACGCTGATCCAGAACCTTCGCCCATTTCCATTTGCGTAGTTGTGGCTAATTTCAGATAGATAAGAAGAAGGCCATCGTGTAAAATATGGGTCTTATCTTTCACCAGGATCTCCTTCTCTAACTGTTCTAGATCTACCTCAGTGCCTTGGAGAAATTCTTTTGCTTCCTCAATGATAAGCTCCCAAGTGCACGCAAAGAATCTGGGATAATCATCTTTAAGCCACTCCCGATTTCTAAACTTGAGCACATTGGCATTATGTTGAGCAAGAAATGGCTCTAACAATTCCATGACCAGCTTCTATACCTGCTGCCCCATGTCTTTAACTTCTCTCTTCACAATAGCATCAACATCCCTGGCTCATTCGAGCGCTTTGTCCCTCTCTTCCCTCACGGTGACTAGATCATCACATGATTCCTTAGCAATTTATTGCGCTTCATCTTTTTCTTTGGTTTCACACTCGAGTTTGATTATTAGCTCAGTCGCACTTCTTCTGGCGGCATCTCTTTCTAGAACTAGCTCACGATTTCGGTGATGCGCCTACTCGATTTTTTAAGATGCTTGGACTTTTCAGCTTCAAGCGCGTTGATAGCCTTCTCTACTTTCTTCTTTGCTTCGTCCTAGGATTTTCTTAGACTCCCAACCTCAACATCAAGGGCAGTTATGATTCTATTATCGGCCTTGATAACCGTTTGATTCTCGATCTCGTACAGCTTATCTCTCGAGACCTTGAAAATATTTTCGCCCACTTTCGCCCACTTGTTGTACTAGTGGTGAATGTCGGTCACGCAGGCCATATTCCTTTCTTGGACTTCCATTGGAACTCTCTTTGGGTTGGGCACAAAATAATCTCGACAAAATAGATGTTTAGGAAATTGGTTATTTAGTTCAGCCATACGAGTACCGACCGTAAGCTATTCGGTTAGGTCAATCAGAGCGATAATATTTTCTTTACTTGGACTTTAATGAAGAGTCTCGAAGCCACCTTTATGATGTCTGGGCCCGAAAGATCAATTAGAATGAGATAACATCGTGATATGAGCCCAACCAGGGCCTTTATGCTTGATATGATTTTTCCTCTAAAGATCGATATTCGTAATTTTACTCTCCATGGAACCTACAAATGAAACAAGAGTAGTCAGACTCAAAGAATAAGGACATATGACATGTGTGATACATGAGTATGAAGTGCAGGTGCATGTAAGTGTGCTAGTGACCCCCTAACGGACCATGTTATAGAGCATTGCTCATAGGAGTAATCTCTCCCGCACTAGCAGGAATGGTGTCATGATCAAAACGAAGGGGAACCCTCTATGCTCACGTTTTCTACGTCAAAGGAACCAAACTCTGTAGGATTTTTCTCCCATCATTAAAAATATATCCACAAAAGAAAGAGATGGAGTCTACTTTGCTATTGTAACTAGTAGAGGCTGTTTAGAAATTCGCCCCTTACGAAGCTTAATAATGAGCTTCCTCTTGGCAGTAAGTGGTTACTCATCTAAAGATTCCTCAGCCACTAGTTCGTGACTTGAATATGCGTCGTCATTGCCAGCCTCATTACCACCGCCTACTATTTCACCTTCGTCGACATTGCTAGGAGCCTCCTTGATTTTCTAGCTAGGGACTAGGAGCACGTCAGGGCTGACATGACCTACTTCTGGCTAAATGCGGCTACCTACTACAACTTCATCGTCCTCCTTGGCCTTGCCAGCGCTACGACACTCTTCTAGCAAGTTTAAGACCAAGAGATGCTCATCAGTAATAAGGCCTGATCTATCTATCTTCCTCAAGAACATTTCTGAGTGTTGTAATGGTAGTTTGACAAACATCGCCACTGGGTCTCGAAGGAACATCTGCATAATTTAGAAAACTATGTTAATCAGAATGCAACTTGATTGAAGCTTTCACACTATAGTTTAGAAAAGCATTTACATCCAGCTATCCACCATCATGTGAACCCAGGTAGAAATGCACATAAAACTATTCGCTTTTAAAATAGCTATGCTTATTCCAAGTACTAGTCACAACTTGACAACCACTTGCTGCTTTAAGATAAGTGAACGATAAACTTTCTTTTCATTATTTGAAGCTGTAGATAAATCTAATATCTTCTTTGGTCGGCTCACGATTTAAGAATTCAAGTAAAACCATGTATATGCCCTGGAGAAAAGCATAGCAGTTTGGATGTAGTTGAGCCGAAGCAAGTCACATAAAATGGAGCATTCGACAGATGAACGGATTAAATAGTAGTACACCCCCGGTTAGGAACATATATCTCTTAAAGGTAGTATACCCTTCTGAGGAAGCTGGGCCCTTTGGTAATGAGACAGACCAATACGTCATAATGTGGAATTCCAAGCTTAATGCAAATTCGATGAAGAGATGCCTTGTTAACCTTTGAAGCGGTCGAATCCGTTGGTTCTTCCAAGAATACAACATTCTCAAGTGTATCGGGTGTTGGCTCTATAATATCATCTACTCCTAGAGTTGAAGACTTAGCCGGGGCATGGTGTAAGCTTTTGAGTTGTTCCGATTGTTCACCCAGAGTGTATAAAGCAGAAAGTGTCGCTGAACTAGACTCAACATCTAATTAGGCATGTGTGGAATCTTGATCACTAATCATTACACCTAAACACTTGGAGCATATAGAACCTATAGCTATTAAAATCAACAGATAGTCATAATGATATGGATTAACATGCCCTACATGCTAAGTGTAACCTAGTGCACTGTCATGTAGTGTAATATTATATAGTTCAGAATTAAACAACAGTGATGATGAGGTTTGGGAGCTCGGTCGGAGTGGTCATCATCGCTGACCATCCCAACCGATTTTCACATCGACAATTGTATAATAGGATTTTATCCAGGTCTCAGGATCAAATACTAGTGCATAAGAGCAAGTCGTGAACATTCAAGGCACATAAGTACATTTGAATTAGTACATATAAGCACATACGTGCATCCGAACTTGAGTACAAGTCTATATGCAAGTGTACAAGGCAATGCGTTCACATAGTCAAGAGTGCGCAAGGCAAAAATAAAAAGTTCGCCCAAGTATGGGATCGTTACTGATCCCATACCTAGGGGACTTTACCTATGCTTAGATCCATTCCACCTCCACCCTTTCCATGCTTACACCGATCTTAAATCCACCGACATGAAACCAAGACAAGGCCTGACTCCATCCTTGTTTCCTTCAGCATAATCCAAACACATATCTAAGTTCAAAAACGTGATTCAATGAAAGGGAACTAGAGCTTAGAACAATGTCGACATCGAGTTGATTTTGGTTTGGAACGACTAAATCGGATGAAGACTCGATTAAGGGTAGCGGCTCAGGATTTAGAGGAGTGGTATGAGTGAGGCGGCAGTAGATCATAGGTGATTGGATGAATTTCTCGGGTTCAAGTTTTTAATGGCGGCCTGGGTACTAAGGTTCGACATGCATGTAACTAAGGATAAGTGAAGTGAAAGAGTGAAGACAATGGATTATATACCCATGTGTGGCCTGACTATATCGGATGCAAAAACGGAAATATGCGTAAGGGTGGAATCGGTACCATATCCCCCCTATGGTGATCGGTATAGGATCCCCCTTATGGGGATCGGTATTGAGTCCCACTATATGCTTAAAAATGAAATAAATGAATGACAATGAGGGACTTGTGACTATCACTCATGGAAAGTTGGCAACGACCTATAGGCATGTGAACATGCTTGAAAGCCAATGACAACAGTGTGTACATGAATGTGTGAATGCATGTGCAACATTAACATTCAATTTCCTAAAAATATGAAATTGGATTTTTTTACCTAGAACCTTTGGAAAGGGAACCAGTTCTGATAACCGAGGCCTACTAGCTAATCAATTAGCTCAATGGAACTGAGCATAGAAAATTACTGAGATAATGCTTTCCAGTATTTGTTGTGTTAGATATAGACCAAAGCATCACAACAAATAGTTAGAAATACGACTCTTAATAAAAGTAACTAGATGGAAGGATAACGACCATTTGAAACATTGAGTGGAATCCTCTGTAACGATTCTAAGTTGTCTCGATTCAAAGCACATCACATTCGAAACAATATGTACTTTGGGGGAAAATGTTATCTAGACTTTGGCCCAGCTTTATTCAGGTTGACTGGACAAGATAGGCTAAAAGATTTTTAAGGAAAGCAGCCCAGGGAGATGTTCCCAGGGTTCGAGGACCAAGTACAGACATGACCACGAGACAACAACCGAACAAGCTTGGAAGTGCGATACCCGGAATACATAAAGTGTGGATTGGTATTCCACCCTATATAGGGGAACGGTATCGTTCCCAATGCTTAACTCCTATGACACTCTTCTCTATCTACATAGAGTCTGATTCAAGTGTTGTTCCAGAATTTCTATGCGTTGTATTGGCAATCTCCATATGTAGTCTAAAGCAGCAATTCAGCCTGCTATAGATTCATTGCTTGGACCAAAATACACCTAGGAGACTAGGAAAAACAACATTGAAACCTCAAAGCCAACATAAAAATGAGCCAAAATAAGAAGGCACAAATCCTATACCATTATTTTTAGGGATCAGTACCGATCCCCTATAGAGATTGGTACTAATCCCTAACCGTAGTGGATTTGGAGCCTAGATTTTTTGCAGGATTTTGTCTTCATGAGGAGATTCTGTAGGAGAAATATCAGCAAGATATTTGGTCATCTACCCCTATAAATACAAAAGACATAGCTCGTTCTAAGGATCTTGATGCTTCCATTGCACTCCTACTCTCTTGTATTCAAGAATCCATTCTGATCCCACTCTCTGGTAATCACAAAAGTAAGTGAAAAAGCAATAAAATTATTCAAGTGGACATAGGCCAAGATTGCCGAACCACTATAAATATGTGTATGCTTGTTATCTATCCAATTTCCTCAATTTTTCATTTACTTTCTTCATTTAATCTCTATCACTTACTTTATGGGTGTTTGTACCAATTTTGGTTCAAACACCCACTGCTTCAATCGAACTCGAGGTCGAATCCTCAGATCCAAGCCCTAAGCATTTGTGCTTCGATTTAACAAGACCCGATCGCACTTGCATATATTTAGGTGGGTATTGGATTGGATTAATGAAGAAGACAATGAGACTGGCTTGGTAATAGCTCACGTTTGTGGTTTTTCGTTCGGGGTCGGCTATGGACTTGGGGAAATGGAGTTCAAATGCATAGGAGGAGGTCCCCTTGGTATAGGATCATTGCTAATCCTATACTTAGGTGGATTTTAAAAATCTAGCCTTACCAGCTTGTGCACATATGCCTATATGAACACTTGCATATATTTTGACTTTGGACCTGAATGTATGCAGATGTATTGACTATAAACACCATGCTTCTACATGTTGATAGTTTGATCCCTGAACTTGGACATTCTTTTGTGGACAACCATCGATGTGAAAGTCGGTCGGGATGTCAGCAATGACGGTCACTACGATAGAACTCCCAAGTCTCGTCAATACTGTCGTTTAGTACTAAACTACGTAACACTGCACAATACCGCACTAGATTGCACTTAGCATGGGGGACGGGTAACTTCGTCTAACTATGACTATCTGCTGAGTTTGATAGTTATAGGTTCCAGACATTCTGAGCATTTATCTGCAATGGTTGTTGATCAAGCCTCCAAATATGCTGAATTGGATGTCGAGTCAAGTTCAGTGACTATTTCTGCTTGATATACTCCAGGTGAATAATCGGAGCAATCTGGAAGTTCACAACCTATACCAAAAATTTCTCCAAGTCTGGAAGCGGATGATATTATAAAGCCAGCGCCTGACACTCTAGATGATGTTGTATTCTTGGTAGATCTGGAGGATTCGATTGCTTCTAAAGTTGACGAGGCATCTCTATGACGGATTTGTTACAAGCATGGAATCTCGAATGATGACATGCGAGTCCCGTCTCGTCACCAAAGAGCTCATCTCCCACTAGAGGGGTATAAAGCCTATAATAGATATATGTGCCTGAATGGGTGTGCATAATCATTCCATCCATTTATTTTTCAAATGCTTCACTTCATGAGACTTGCTTCGGCCCAACTACGTCCAAGCTGGTTAAAATAAACAATATAAAAAATATCCCTCATTAAAATAAATCTTTTGCTAATCAATTCCTGCAACCAAGCTGGTTAAAATAAACAATAATGTGCATGCATTTTACATAGATAATCATGACCATTAGTCAAATCAGTAGACTATCTGGCTCAATATTTAGTGTTCACAGGATAGCTACCAATCTACATAGCTGACTCGGGCCCATCAGATATACCAAATTTTCTAACTAACTGTTAGGAGAAAACTGGACGATCTATCAAAATATACTTATCCTAGTGTTTGGCTGACAATCTGTCAATCTCATAGTATTGCTAGGTTTACTATGAACCTAAAATTTTTGCAGGCCAACCTATAACCTACCTTGTCTTTATGTATTCCTTTCTATTTGTAAATCTACCTTTTTTCTTACCATGGACAAAGCCCTACACACTGAAATTGTGGACTTATATCAGCTAGGGGCTAACAGCTGAAGTACAGGGTGCTACCTTACACCAGTCCCATCTGGTTTTCTAATCTCCGAGTCAAATATATCCTATCACAATCTATCCAAAAGTGATAAGAACAATCTCTTTAGTAAAATTCTAGGCTAAATACCCTTTTTTATTTCCTTGAAATCACTTTCTTAATAAATGATTTAACCCTTTGAAATCATATTTTTAAAGTAAAGAAAACATAGCTTTTTACTATATCCAAAAATAATTATGCCATTCCTAAAGTTAACATGCCTCAATCTGATACTGAGTTCAGGCCCATTGCCTGTTGTAATGTCATATATAAATGTATTGCTAAAATTATATCTTCTAGAATGAAAACTTGCCTTCGCGACCGGATATCTCCTATCCAAAATGGTTTTGTTACTGGTAGATCTATTACTGATAATATATTACTATCCCAAGAACTGATTAAAGGATACAATAGGAAAAACATTTCTCCTAGATGTTTTATGAAGTTGGATATTCATAAAGCTTATGATTCTGTTTGTTGGGAAGCAATCATATCCATTATGTCCAAGATGAATTTCCCATTACCTTTCTTAGCTTGGATATATACGTGCATATCTTCTGTGCATGTCTCCTTATCTATCAATGGCGAGTCATTTGGTTATTTCAAAACTCAAAAAGGTATAAGGCAAGGGGATCCGATCTCCTCTACCTTATTCATTTTAGTTATGGAGGTTCTTACCCAATTGATTAGTGTTGAATGCCATAATAAAAATATTGATTATCATCCTAAGTGTCAGAAACAGCATATCTCTACTTTAATGTTTGCTGATGATCTTCTGCTGTTTACTAAACCAAACATTAAATCTATCTCTTCTTTGTTTGTTGTCTTTCACAAGTTTAATCAAATGACAGGTCTATATATAAATAAAAATAAATCTCAAATTAATATTGCTGGGGTATCTGATATCAACTACCAGAATATTCTTCTGGCTTCGGGGCTTCAAGCTATTGATCCTAATGCTATGCACCTTGGTGCTCCTATGTGTAAGGCTAGAATTTCCAATGCCCAATGCCTTCCTTTATACGAAAAAATAACAAATAAACTCAATAATTATAATGGTTCTAAAATTTCTCAAGCAGGTAGGCTTGTCATCATACAGAGTATTGCCACTGCTATGTGTGCCTATTTTTTTAAAATTTTCTTCATTCCTAGTAAACTTATTAATATGTTAAATAGGGCTTTTAATCATTTCCTATGGCATGGAAATATTTTCTCCACTAAACTCATACCGATTGCATATAAAAAAATTATTGCTCCTTTAAATAAGGGAGGTCTGGGTATCATTAATCTAAAATTATGGAATATAGCCACCACTTCCCAACTTGTTAACAAGTTGCTCAGTAATAGCATGGGGATTTGGGAGATCTGGAATAGGCAATATAACCTTAAGGGTGGAAATTTTTGGACTATGGGAGCTAACAATTCTAATAGCTTTTTATGGAAAAGGCTTCTGGCTAATAGAAGATACTACCTTCCTATGGTTCAATGCAACTCTGCTAACTCTTTTTGGAACTCTCCCTGGTGTGCTCCAGGAATGATTCTCTCTCAACATTGTGATTATAATCTCTTACTTAACTCTGGTATTCCCATTAATACTAATGCTAATGCTTTTTTTGTCGATGAAGTTCTGCATTTACCTCATGCCAGTTCGTCTGTGCTGAATAATCTCTGGTCTACCATTACTGCTTCTTTTAAGCATGTCGAACATGAAGGGCTAAACTGGAATGGGAAACTTCACAGCATCTCCATAGTCTACAGATCGATAATCCAAAATCAATGCAACTCTCCTTTTCCTTGGCACGCTCGCATATGGAAGTCTGGATCGAAACAAAAACATAATTTGTTGCTTTGGAAATGTCTGATGAACGCAATACACACTCAAGATAATCTTGTTAAAAGGCAGTTAATTAATCATTCTCTGTGCAGCCTATGCAACCGGGCTGTAGAAAACGTGGGACATTTATTCTTCAATTGCCAATTTTCCTACCATTTATGGAAGGAGGTGCTTCATCGAATACATGAGAGGCCACCGCAGTGTGATTTCAAAATTGAATGGATTAGGATCTTCAGTTTAACCAGGTGGAAAACCATGACGACCAAGCGATTTCTCCATTACCTCAAGCTTACGGTAGCAGTGATATGGGAGGAAAGAAATTCGAGAATATTTGCGCGGACTTCGTCTTCTATTTCTGATCTTATTTTGAAAATTTGTCCTGTTGTTGTCGCAATATAATTTTGTTGGTGGGTAGTTTTCCTCTATCCTGTGTTATGTATCCTTTTTTTGTATGTTGATTTTGATTAATAAAAGTGGACTGGCCACTATAAAAACAGGCTGGCATTGCCAAAAAAAAAATTTATGCCATGATATATGTTTTTATAAAATAATACTGATGAAGTTCAAAGTCATTTAAGGTCATCACCTTACAAAACCATAGGCTGTAAAGCCAAAGCAAAATAAATTCTTTATATTGATAAAACACGGCAATGACATAGTCGACGAGGGTCTTCGCCCCTTAAAACATAAGTGAAAACAATAAAACTTTGTATACTGACAAAGCTCGGCATCGTTATCGCCATTGGGATCTTCTCCCTTCTTCAATATAAAAATATGTTAAAGCCTTTAACATTTAAAGCATAAGGTCGATAACAGGGACGTCCCACTTTATAGAGTGTTGACGTCCTACGATATAAAACTTCGTTTACATATTTTAAAGTTTTAAAGACAAGCGGCGACATTGATGGATCTCGGCATCAATACCTTAAGGAAAACAGGCAGCGTCATTAAAGCTGAATTAATATAAGCGACATTTTTACCTTCTTCGAAAACATAGGACATTGAATATTGGCAGCGTCATTATTGTTGAAGTCGTCATAGATAAAAGCGGCATAGTTACCTATAGAGATAGAGTCAATATGTAAAACATGCGGCTTCAAGGCTTTTAAAGGGTCAACAACATTATAGATATGCGACACCATGCCCTTATTTATATAAAATGCGGCACTTAAGGCACACGGCAATGCTAACATCGACCTTAATGTTGTGCCTCCCTCTTTAACCATGGTCAATCCATTCCATGTCAACCAAGATTGGCATCCAATGCATTGGCCATGATTGTCACCGAGAATCTTAACTATGACAACATGGGATGCGACATTGAGGAATTCGACGTGGTAGCATCGTAAATACTATAAAAACTTGAAATTTTCTTTAAAAGGTAATTTCTTTTCTACCAACTCCATTTATTTGTCAAAATCCCATTGGATAACAACTTTCTTTATCAAAATATTTTCTTAAATGTACCATATGCCAGAATTTATATTACGAAAACATATTTGCAAACCATTAATATATATTAATATATATATATATAAAGCTTTTCTAGCCTAATAAATTTATATAAGATCATAAACTCATGGGAAAACTCTCACAAAATCGTAATAAATTTGGTTTACTATATTCTTTAACGCATAAAATTTTTGGAGACAAAAACGTAATTTAATTATTTTTAATAACTAAAACCCAAAGTAACCTATTTACCAACCTTAGGAAATACACCAAATATGCTCTTTAAGTTAAAAAATTATGAAACTAAAAACACACTTCTAAAATAATGTTTCTAATATCATATCAAAATCTCAAGTCATTTGGATGTTATATGATAGGTTTTCTAACTCAAACATGTTACCTAATTTCTTCAAGAGATTCTATAAATTCTCCATTAAGCATATATTCATTCAAACAATCATGGCGTAACATAATATAAGCAAAAGAATCGGGTTTATTCTTTAAACCGAAAATGACAATTAAAACATAAAATGCATAACTATTATTCATCTTGAATGGTTTATGAAGGTTGGGATTTGAATTTGATTTGATTGCCCTAAGCTTTGACCATGTTTTCCTTAGCTTTACTTCTCTTGAAACCCTTGTTAGTGGTCGGCCTTGACTCTTTGATTTTGCTTGTATTAAATAAAATGAAAGAGGAAATGAGAACGAGTATATTTGTTAAGAAAACATGCTCCTTTCCCATTTTCCCCTAATTATACACCATCCTTCATATTAATATTCTAATTAATTCCTGGAGAGCAAGGACTTTGCACTATCATCTTTCACCATGATCGATCTCAACTCGATCAAAGTAGTTTATAATCGATGCGAACTCGCCTTGGATCGATCAAGGATCGATCACAAATGACCCTAGATCGATCATGTGGGCCCATCTGCGCTTGAGAAAGAGTATTCCAAGAATCATGGCAAATATTTCTAGATCCACACCTATAAATAGCACCTCAATTGCAACTAAAATGGGGTCTTTTTTCTCGGCTCCTCTTCATCTTCTTCTCTTTTGGAAAAACTCTGCTATTTTTGGCTATTCATATTTAAAGAATTATAATTGTAACCACGATATAAAGGAAATAAAAGGATCAATTCAAAGCGGACGTAGGCCGGAGATAGCCGAACCACTATAAATCTTGTGTCTTCTCGTACTTTCTTTCATTTTAATTTTGTGATTTCTCCATTTTTACTATCTATGTCATCTAGATCTGATATCTGTGACTAGATACTACAGATTTGTATGTAAATACTAGTGCTTTCATTACATTCGGGGTTTGTGACCATTTTTGGCGCAAACACTTTGGTGCTTTCATTGAGAATGACTAGCACCCGCTATATCGAATTTGGAGTTCAGATTGGGAAAGCTAAAGGATCAGATCTAGGAGGAACCATGGTTAGGCAACCAGCTAGAAGGACATTACCAGAAATAAGCCAACAAGAGGGAAGTTAAGAGGCTTCTTCTGGACCTGGATAAAATCAGGCATCCATCTACTTCACAAGGGATGTGATGCGGACAATGATGGATTCCATGCAGGAGAGATTATTGAAGAGCCAACAGGAGATGATGCAGAATATCTTCGGAAAAATGGGCACGGCTGGAACCCAAAACCCAGGAAATGGAGCAGCTGCAGCTGCCGGTAATGTAGAACAAGGAGTTGGAGCTGTAGAAATCTCTGGAGGTCAGATCCATAACCAGAATAGAGGACATGAAGGGAACCAGCAAAGGCCTGGGGCAAACACTCAGAATCGGATATTGGCAGGCCCATGAATGAAGCTCAGTAGGTTGGGGCCAACACAAATGTGAATGAGCAACATAAAGAGTACTACTCAGAATACCCTCCAGGACATGGGGGCAGGATGGAAATGCATATAGGAGGCTACGACCGGATGGACATGAGCGGATGGCTGGATTAATAAGAAGGATTATCAAAGGAGGGCTACCGAGAAGAGGCTTGGAGAAAGTTAGTCGGAGTCCGTTCACTCCGAATATCAAAATCGCAAGGAACCCTCCAGAATTCAAACTACCAACGCTGGAGGTCTATGATGGGAAGTCAGACCCAACTATTCACGTAACCAGATACATCAGGCATATGGAAGTGCTAGGGGCATCTGAGGAGGTTATGGCAAGATTCTTCCCTTTCTACTTGACGAATTTGGCTGCGCTCTGTTTCAGGCAGCTAAAGAATGGATCGATCAGGACATGGGGTAAGCTAGTGGAATGCTTCATGAGACAATTTAGGGTCCACGTTACACGACCTAAGAACGTAATGACATTGGCATCGATGTAGTAGAGGACAGGATAGTCCGTAAGGAATTTTATAATGCGGCTCAATGCAGCCATGGCTTCGGTGGATCGCCCGGATCCATCAGTGATTTTGATGGCGGCGGTAGAAAGAATTGCAGAAGGAACTGAGTGTTTGATGTGTGTTTAGTGTTTGATGATAAAAAAAAATATCGAATTATAGATGTGTTTGCATATTTTACAAATACAGGAATAAATATTCATTTTGAGTAATAATACTATTGCACAGAATTTAACAAATTCAATCAGTATTTTATTCAATATAATATTTTATTCAGTAAAATGTTTTCTGTTCATACACTGATTTCATACAGTACACTGATTTCATATTTACAGTTCACTCTCACTCATACATTTTCACATTTACATTTCTGTCCTCACTACATCACTCATACACTCAGTCTTCTGCATCTGCATTGTCCAGCTCCAGTATTTGTCCTGTCTCCTGTGTACCTGTATAATTAACAATCTACAGCAGTAATCTGAAAAGAAACAAATTTTAATTTGCAAAAATATAAAATTTGTTTTTATAGCTGTCTCTGATATATGGGTTATCGTCATCATCTTTGATTGTGTAATATCTGTGCATATCAGTATTCATATCAGGGACAGTTAATTACGAGTGGCTGCAGCACACATGTATACACGTGTGCACTGCCTCGCCAACTCGAGTGCACAAGGTCAAATCAAAATCAGATTCAACACAAGTGCAAATGGCCTCGACCAAAATTCAAAGTATCACTACAACAATAAAACTGTGCATGTACACAGGTACATGAACTAAAAACAGTTTCAAGCTCAAGTCAAGCTTTGAAACAGTTCAAGTGAAAAGCATGAAACAGTGCAACTGGACAACAAGCAGTAAAACCAAGACTAAAGACTACAAAACAGTATGCATCAGATCTGAAAGATAAATGTATGCACATCAAATCACAAGCTACATGAACGCTCAAAAACAACATGCACATATATGAAGACTACAGGCAAATGGTCAAGTGCTCCAGTTCAAAGTACACAGGGAAATCAAATGTACAACTGCAGCATCAAAGTCTCAAGTGACCAAGAGCACCAGAGTCAAATGTCACAAGTGAAGACCAACTAGTTCAAAACTACAATTACTTCACTAACTCAACTCAATGCATGTACAAGTGAGCACATGAACACAGCAGTCTCAATCAAGACACAATATGGCAATACAAATGAATCAGACTCAACAAATATCACAAATGGATCAAGTAAACAGTGACTAAAGAGATTCAAGTGCAGCTACAACAGTGCACCAGTACTCAAGTAATATTTATACATCTACAACAGACTAGGCCATAATGAAGCAAATCACTGATTCAAGTACAATCAACCAGACAGCACAAGCTCGAGGAAATACAAGTGCAATGAGAACATGAAATGAATGCAACTAGTCAAGTATGCAGTAATGTATCCAAGTACAAGCAAGGAAGCATGGCAATGTCGAATGCACAACAGTGAACAAGTAAAGTATTTGTGTCAAAGCAAAGCAAATGTCAACAGGAAGCAAGTATAATCAGAGAAGAATATCACAGAGAAAATAATTCACAATGAAGAGGATAGCAATGTCGACGATTATGCTATAGAAAAACAAAACCGTGATCAACAGTGATCAAGTCAAAGTTATGATCATCAACAATGAACAAGTCTAGGGCAGTGGTCAAAAGTCAGAGAAGTAATAATATCACATTTTTGAAATCAAGTGAAGAAATTATTGATACAAGTCAAAGCCGTATATTTTCTAATCAAAGGTAAGAAACAGTCAAAGATTTATAATAGGAAAGGTTCAACTGCCTCAAATAAAACAAAAGATCGAACGTTCAATAATCAAATCCGTGTATTCAAAGGAATTTCCAAAAATATGAAAGTGTAAAAACAGAAAGAATCAACAACGTGAATAACACGTAAATCAAATCAGACGTGTATATAAACCCCCAATATCATCATCGACTAAAGGCATCGAATTCAAGTATCTATTCCAGAGAGAACAAAAGGGCAGAAATCACATACCGAAGTCATAAATCGAATTCGATCAACAAACAAGGACAGTCGAAGCCAATCTACAAAGAGTCGTCGATCGACAAAGCAAATTCGATCATCGCAAAACAACAAAGTCGACTGTAACAAAAGCCTCAAATCCATTCTCGACGCAGAGATCATTGCAAGCCAGAGCTACAGAGAATCGACGAAGCCGAAGCTCCAATTCACCAGTGAAACGAACAAGGGAAAAGCCCTAAATTCAGTCAAGCAACAATCGACAAAGATCGAGTCAGATTCGCAAGCAAAGTCCAGAATCGCCGAAGACCTAAATTTTCCTAATCGCCATTTCTATTTCTCAAAGAATCGGGCCGGAGCAAAAGGGATCGAAGACAACACAAGCGGGCCGAAGTTTTAGTGCAAATAAAATAAAATAGGGGCGGGTCTTGTTTATTATTAAGGAGTTAAAATTAGTCTAGGGTTATTAGTTTATTTGAGGGCAAAAGTGATTTAAACTTTCAATTCAAATTTTTGTCCTAGTTTTTAAACTGTATTTTGTTTTTCAGTTTTGTACTTTGTCAAGTCCAGTCAGGGTAAATCACCACCAAGGGTTTAGGTAGTGTCAGATTGTCTAGTTAGGGTTAGTTCAGTGAGCAGGGTGTGCGAGTTTACAAAGCTCTATAGGCGGAGCAGGGTGTGCGAGTCTGTAGGAGTGTTTGTAAGCGGGATACTGTTTAATCCTAATAGAAATCTGGGAATGCAGCAGTAGGCAGGGGTTGTCGAAGCTGGGTAAATTTGTGTGTGATTTACTTTTCTGCATATTTATTTATCTGCAGTTTGATTTCGCGTTTAATTTGAGAAAATTTGCGATAACCCTATTCACCCCCCCCCCCCTCTAGGGTTAATCTAGATCCTACAAGTGGTATCAGAGCGAGGTAATTTTTTCTTTAACTCTAGAGTCATGAATCTATCAAATAATGCTTTTTCTGAGGGGCAATATATTGCTAGGCCACCAATGTTTAATGGTAATGATTATGCTTACTGGAAAGTTAGGATGAGTATCTATCTTAGTTCTGTTGATTATGATGTTTGGGATATTATTGAAACTGGCTATACACCTCCCACTATAACTATTGGTGATACTGAGATTCCTAAACCTAAGGAGAGGTGGGATGCTAATGATAAGAAATTAAAAACTACTAATGCTAAAGCCATGAATTCTCTGATCTGTGCTCTTGATAAAACTGAATTTAATAGAATTTCTCATTGTAAAACAGCACAGGAAATTTGGCATACTTTGGAGGTGACACACGAAGGAACTTCTCAAGTCAAAGAGTCTCGTCTAGCCCTGTTCAGCAATGAATACGAGAACTTTGTGATGGACAAAGGCGAGAGCTTAAAGGATATGTTTGGATGCTACTCAACCTTGGTGTACAATGCTAGAGCGCTTGGAAAGGTATTCTCTAAGGTAGAGCTAGTGAGGAAGATTCTACGAGTCTTACCGATGAACTTTGAGGCAAAAGTCACGGCAATACAAGAATCAAAAGATTTAAGTAAACTGAGCATGGAGGATTTGATCGGAAATATGATGACGTATGAGCTTGAGTTAAAAGCCAAGGAGGAACGCATCAATTCCAAACCAAAGAAGAAGACAATTGCCTTAAAGAGCAAAGAAGAGAGGGATGAAGAAGAAGAGGATCCAATTGAAGTGCTTGCAATGGCTGTCAATAATCTTAGAAGAAGATTCAAGCCACGCAAAAAGAAAACCAGTGGTAATAGGTCAAAAGATTCTGACAACTCTGAAAATGAATTAACCTGCTATAACTGCAACAAGCCTGGTCACTTCAAACAAAATTGTCCACTTCTCAAAATCAACAAGGGAAAGAAAAAGAAGAAAAAGGCCTTCGCAGCAACTTGGGATGATGAGGAAGGAGAGGAAGTTTCAACTGATAACTCAGAGGAGGCGAACTTGTGTCTTACGGCAAGATCAGATTCAGAAGCAAACTCAGAGGAATTAAGATCAGATTCAGAAGCAAGCTCAGAGGAATCTAGTGAGGTAAAGAACTATACTTATAAAGAACTTGTTTATTTGTGCCTTGATCTTACTAAAACAGTTGATGCTCTTGATTCTAAAATTGAAAAACTGAAATCTGATAGAAGAAAACTTGCTCATGAAAATTTTAGGTTAGAATCTGAACTTGAAAAAATTCAAAACCTAGAATGTAAAAACTGTAAAATTTTAGATTCAGAATTATCAAAACTGAAGAATAATTTTGAGAATCTTGAAAAAGAAAACTTGAATCTAAAGGAAACCATTGAAGCTAGGAAAAAGGATTTTATAAATAGATGCACCTCACTTGTGTCTGAAAACTCAACATTGAAAACCAGAGTCAAAGATCTTGAGAAATCACTAAATAACTTTTCAAGAGGAGAAAAATCATTCAATATGTTATTGGGAAATCAATTGTTTGCTAACAATAGAAAAGGACTAGGTTTTGGGAAATCACAAGTTGATGATAGTGCAAAAGGAAAGGGTATCTTTACTGAATGTGAAATAATTGGACATCATGTTAAAAATTGTAGTCATAGGAACAAGAACACGAAATTTATACAAGTTTGGGTTCCTAAAAATTCTACAAACAAATTTCATGTCTATTGGAACAAAAATGAAAAGACAAAACAAGTTTGGGTTCCAAAAGGATTGTATATTCAAAATTATTCTGCCACTAACAACCATGGACCTATAAAAACAAATAGGTTACAAAAATCTTTAACCGCGTAGGTGTGGTGGCAGGCTAAGGAACAACATTAGTGTTATCTGGATTCTGGCTGTTCCAGATACACAACAGGTGACAAATCAACGTTCCTTAGCCTAGTATAAAGGTGACAGATTCACTATGGACAAACAACGAAAGATTATCGTACATGTAAAACAGGTAGTTGTATTTACTTCCAAACGATAGATAACCGGTAAGAATCTGCACCATAATATGAATTAAATCAGCCAATTATGATTGATAGTGTTAATTCTGATTTTTTATTAACCAATCATCTTTTAATAGAATTACTCGAGATAATTATGATGGTTGACAGATTCTAACTTACTATGATCTTACATGATTTATTCTTATCTATGACTTTGACTTGTGCTTAAATTGATCAACAATTTTTTTTGAACTTAATCTGTTTGGTCAATTTATGATGTTGATTGATTATTGAGTGCTCATGCTATAAAAGTATTTTTAGAAACTGTTGAAACTATTGAAACTTCACTGGTGAAAACTTCAAATTGCTTTTGAGATAATCATGATATTTTAACTGTGATCCAACGGAAGGTATACACACTCACTCTTCATTTGATAAAAGTTTGTGTGCGTTTTGTTGTCACAGTGGTTTATTTCTGAAATTGAATCTGATTTTGTTGAAATGATTCTTAATAATGAAAGTTGGATTTGAGAGATGCAAAGTTGAACTTAATTAATTTGAAAAAAGAAATATCGAGGGATAATCAGTTCACTTCTCTATCTTACTGCTTCTAGACCCGATATTATGTTTTATGTGTGTTTGTGTGCACGTTTTCAATCTAACCCTAAAGAATCACATTTGAAAGCCACTAAACGAATTTTAAGATATCTTTCACACACACACAAATTTGGACTATGGTATTCTTCTTGTGAAAATTTTGGTTTAGTTGGTTATTCTGATGCTGATTATGCGGGTTCACTAGTTGACAGGAAAAGTACTAGTGGGACATGTTTCATGCTAGGATATTCATTAATTTCATGGTCTACTAATCCTGTTCATCATTCACGCACGAAACACAGTGATGTGAGACACCATTTTCTTAGAAGATCACATTGCTAGGGAAGACATTTGCATTGAATTCATTTCAACTGAGGATTAACTTGCTGATATTTTCACAAAACCCCTCCCTGAAGACAGATTTTCAAGATTACGTTTGGATTTGGGGATTATGGAAATTGACTAATCATTTTTAAATTTTTGGTTGAAGTATTCTTGAATATTTATTTTCAACTTCATTTTCTAGAATTCAAACCTGTTTTGGATATCATTCAAAGATTGATTCGAATATGGTATTCAGTAGTGGAAATACGTTTGGTTTATGAAATTTCATAATATGATTAATTTGGTAACTTATTCCACGACCATTTCTGTCTCTACCATCTTTCTATCATTCACAATGGTTTTGAAAAATGAGAAGAGTGAATCATTTTTAAATTAAAAAGGAAAATAAAGAAAATTTTTAAAGATATTTCTCATGCATCCATTCTCATTTAAAAGTCCTTATGGTTATGCATGGATGGATCATGTGAGGTTATCATCACTCCATTCTCATTTAAAAGTCCTTATGGTTATGCGTGGATGGAGCTTGATAACTAATGAGTAACAGCTAATCCCATTTAAAAGTCCTTATGGTTATGCGTGGTTAGTAAGTGCTTATTTTTTTGTGCTTAAATGTCAAATCTTTTTAAAAAAACAAATTTAATAAATAAAATAAAACATCCCTCTTCTCATTGTATAAAAACCAAAACATCGATCCATTCTCTAAAATGTGGAAATTGTTATCTTGTTATGATATATTATGGTTTTTCCCTGTTTTTTCCATTTGTTTTCCCCTACTGTTTCATTATTTTTTGTCAGTCTTTTGATGATAACAAAAGGGGGAGAAGAACGAGATTTTGATAAGGAAATAAGTATTTCTGGAATATTTTACTAAATTTGTTAAATGTTGTTAGTTATCTTTCTATAGTTCTTTTATTCGTCTGTAATTTCCTAAATCTTCTGAGTGGTTTCAGTTGTAGGGGGAGCATACATATAGGGGGAGCTAAATATTTCATGATTAAACACATCTACTGGAATTTCAAAATCTTTAATATATGTTTGTCATCATCAAAAGGGGGAGATTGTTTGATGTGTGTTTAGTGTTTGATGATAACAAAATATATATATATCGAATTATAGATGTGTTTGCAGATTTTACAAATACAGAAATAAATATTCATTTTGAGTAATAATACTATTGCACAGAATTTAACAAATTCAATCAGTATTTTATTCAATATAATATTTTATTCAGTAAAATGTTTTTAGTTCATACACTGGTTTCATACAGTACACTGATTTCATATTTAAAGTTCACTCTCACTCATACATTTTCACATTTACATTTCTGTCCTCACTACATCACTCATATACTCAGTCTTCTGCATCTGCATTGTCCAGCTCCAGTATTTGTCCTGTCTCCTGTGTACCTGTATAATTAACAATCTACAGCAGTAATCTGAAAAGAAACAAATTTTAATTTGCAAAAATATAAAATTTGTTTTTATAGCTGTCTCTGATATATGGGTTATCGTCATCATCTTTGATTGTGTAATATCTGTGCATATCAGTATTCATATCAGGAACAGTTAATTATGAGTGGCTGTAGCACACACGTATACATGTGTGCACTGCCTCGCCAACTCGAGTGCACAAGGTCAAATCAAAATCAGATTCAACACAAGTGCAAATAGCCTCGACCAAAATTCAAAGTATCACTACAACAATAAAACTGTGCATGTACACAGGTACATGAACTAAAAACAGTTTCAAGCTCAAGAAGCAACAAAGTCAAGCTTTGAAACAGTTCAAGTGAAAAGCATGAAACAGTGCAACTGGACAACAAGCAGTAAAACCAA
The DNA here is from genome assembly GCA_030737815.1 of Allium fistulosum. NCBI lineage: Eukaryota > Viridiplantae > Streptophyta > Magnoliopsida > Asparagales > Amaryllidaceae > Allium > Allium fistulosum. Next base: position 1,537,347,218 of record CM060902.1, read on the forward strand.
TACTAAAGACTACAAAACAGTATGCATCAGATCTGAAAGATAAATGTATGCACATCAAATCACAAGCTACATGAATGCTCAAAAACAACATGCACATATATGAAGACTACAGGCAAATGGTCAAGTGCACCAGTTCAAAGTACACAGGGAAATCAAATGTACAACTGCAGCATCAAAGTCTCAAGTGACCAAGAGCACTAGAGTCAAATGTCACAAGTGAAGACCAACTAGTTCAAACCTACAATTACTTCACTAACTCAACTCAATGCATGTACAAGTGAGCACATGAACACAGCAGTCTCAATCAAGACACAATATGGCAATACAAATGAATTAGACTCAACAAATATCACAAATGGATCAAGTAAACAGTGACTAAAGAGATTCAAGTGCTGCTACAACAGTGCACTAGTACTCAAATAATATTTATACATCTACAACAGACCAGGCCATAATGAAGCAAATCACTGATTCAAGTACAATCAACCAGACAACACAAGCTCGAGGAAATACAAGTGCAATGAGAACATGAAATGAATACAACTAGTCAAGTATGCAGTAATGTATCCAAGTACAAGCAAGGAAGCATGGCAATGTCGAATTCACAACAGTGAACAAGTAAAGTATTTGTGTCAAAGCAAAGCAAATGTCAACAGGAAGCAAGTATAATCAGAGAAGAATATCACAGAGAAAATAATTCACAGTGAAGAGGATAGCAATGTCGATGAGTATGCTACAGAAAAACAAAACCGTGATCAACAGTGATCGAGTCAAAGTTATGATCATCAACAGTGAACAAGTCTAGGGCAGTGGTCAAAAGTCAGAGAAGTAATAATATCACATTTCTGAAATCAAGTGAAGAAATTATTGATACAAGTCAAAGCCGTATATTTTCGAATCAAAGGTAAGAAACAGTCAAAGATTTATAATAGGAAAGGTTCAACTGCCTCAAATAAAACAAAAGATCGAACGTTCAATAATCAAATCCGTGTATTCAAAGGAATTTCCAAAAATATGAAAGTGTAAAAACAGAAAGAATCAACAACGTGAATAACACGTAAATCAAATCAGACGTGTATATAAACCCCCAATATCATCATCGACTAAAGGCATCGAATTCAAGTATCTATTCCAGAGAGAACAAAAGGGCAGAAATCACATACCGAAGTCATAAATCGAATTCGATCAACAAACAAGGACAGTCGAAGCCAATCTACAAAGAGTCGTCGATCGACAAAGCAAATTCGATCATCGCAAAACAACAAAGTCGACTGTAACAAAAGCCTCAAATCCATTCTCGACGCAGAGATCATTGCAAGCCAGAGCTACAGAGAATCGACGAAGCCGAAGCTCCAATTCGCCAGTGAAACGAACAAGGGAAAAGCCCTAAATTCATTCAAACAACAATCGACAAAGATCGAGTCAGATTCGCAAGCAAAGTCCAGAATCGCCGAAGCCCTAAATTTTCCTAATCACCATTTCTATTTCTCAAAGAATCGGGCCGGAGCAAAAGGGATCGAAGACAACACAAGCGGGCCGAAGTTTTAGTGAAAATAAAATAAAATAGGGCCGGGTCTTGTTTATTATTAAGGAGTTAAAATTAGTCTAGGGTTATTAGTTTATTTGAGGGCAAAAGTGATTTAAACTTTCAATTTAAATTTTTGTCCTAGTTTTTAAACGGTATTTTGTTTTTCAGTTTTGTACTTTGCCAAGTCCAGTCAGGGTAAATCACCACCTAGGGTTTAGGTAGTGTCAGGTTGTCTAGTTAGGGTTAGTTCAGTGAGAAGGGTGTGCGAGTTTACAAAGCTCTATAGGCGGAGCAGGGTGTGCGAGTCTGTAGGAGTGTTTGTAAGCGGGATACTGTTTAATCCTAATAGAAATCTGGGAATGCAGTAGTAGGCAGGGGTTGCCGAAGCTGGGTAAATTTTGTGTGTGATTTACTTTTCTGCATATTTATTTATCTGCAGTTTGATTTCGCGTTTAATTTGAGAAAATTTGCGATAACCCTATTCACCCCCCCTCTAGGGTTAATCTAGATCCTACACTGAGTTCAAGGACTCATTGGCATGGGATCCACCACAGAATCTCGGGGAGTTCTATCACGAGGCGGAAAGGTTCATACGATTAGAGGATGCACGCGCCGAAAGGCAAGAGATGAGCGCCGCACAAGGCGAAGGAACGTCTGGAGAAGGATGTGGGATGGATAAAGGAAAGCAGGATGATGGATATGATGGTTCTAACAAACGGAGGAGAGACCTGGAACTCAAATTCACTACATACACAGACTTGAAAGAGAATCTAGAATGAATTTAATTGGAAACACGAGGGCAACTTCTATATTGAAAACCACCCAGAAGGAATCCCATAGAGCGGGAGCACAGGAGCAGGAGGTACTTCCTATTCCATGAGCTAGAAGGCATACCACAGATGAATGCCACCACTTGAAGGACATGGTGGAAGAACACATTAGGAGTGGCATATTGTCAAAGTATGTGAGGAACTGGACAATAACGGTAGTACACGAGCAGCTACCACCTGCACCATATAGGAATAACCCTGGATCGAGGTCACGACTCGTCATCAGTTAATTGTGATGGTAAGGGAAGATTTCAGGATTTGAACTTCGGTCATCAAAAAATCTTTCTAGTTTTGTTTCTAAAATAAAGCGGCAATGCCACTTACACATGTAAGGGAACTAGAGCGATTCCCAGGCATGCTCTTAGATGGTAGTAGACTGCTCTGCCCAGAGGGGCAGCACTTAGTTTTTTCTGGTTTTTCATTGAACGTTTGGAATTTGGATTTGATAAATGGATTTGGATTTTGTGGAACAAATCCCCGATTGGAGAGTTATGGGATGAATACTGGAAGTTTGTTGGAAATTGATCGCTTTATGCCCTTGACCGGAAAGGCAGGAACCAGAGTGCGGGAAGTGAGTCGCTTCGCCAGAGAGCGACAGGATCGGCTCACTTGACGTTGTTTCCATTCGCCGGAAAGTGATTGGATCGGGGTTCGGCAAGAGGCCAGAGTGGCTGTATTCGGTCTAGGACTTAGGCCATGGCATTGCTTAATGTTCAGGGATACTGAATCGGTTTGCAGGGAGTGATGCCGCTTCGCTAGAGAGAGACATGATCGACCCACTCGACGTTGTTTCCCTTTCACCGGGTGATAAGATGGGATCTAGCAAGAGTCCGGAGAGGCTATGATCAGTCTAGGAGGACCAGGACATCGCTATATGCCCCCACCGGGGCCTGAGTGCAAGGGATAGGTTGCTTCCCCGGAGCGCGACAGGATCTGCCTATTCAATCATTAAGTTTGGATCGAGCTTAGCAAGGGTCCAAAGAGGTCGCTGATGATATAGAGAGATCGTAGGATTCGGTTACTGGCTTCCAAGATGTGAAATGGATATTGATCCAGCTTTGAATGGTTGAGGATTGGACATGGACACGGAGCAGTCCTGGATTCGGTTAACGACCCGAAGTGGTTATGGATTTGGATATGGATTCGGTTATGGTTATGGATTTGGATAGTGGCTTTGAACAGATAAGGATTTGATTAAGGTCCCGGAGTGGTCCCGGATTTGGATCGGAACAGTCGCAGATTTGGCTATCGGACTTGGATGGAATTGCTTGGTACTGGATTAAATAATGGATTGGATGATATGGCTATAGATGGAATATAGACTTTGGATGTCGTATTTAAAACTATTCAAAACACACCTTCCTACCGCAAGGCATGTTTTGGAGGGAAAAAGTTACCCCGCTTTTTGGTCAAGGCCGAGATATCAACAAATTGACAAAAAAGGATGGATATCAGGATTTGAGATTGATTAGAAACAAGGCTATGATTGATACCGTCAAAATTGGACCAAGCTCCAATCAAGGTGGGATCGATCGGGAATGATAAACAAGGCTCGATGAGGCTACACTTCGAATTTCAGGTCAATCGGAGTTTATATGCTCAAGTTATGGATGGATCATTATTCAGGAAAAACTGGCCCATATCGATACTCTCATATCGATCACTATGGATACGAGATGATGGATACCGGATGATGGATACGAGATGATGGATACCGGATGATGGATACGAGATGATGGATACCGGATGATGGATACCGAAAGATGGATACCAGATGATGGATAACGGATGATGGATAACGGAAGATGGATATGAGATGATGGATACTAGATGATGGATACCCAATGATGGATACCAGATGATGGATACCAGATGATCAGCCTACACTTGCGAACTCGAACTTGGATTGATCGTATCTCACAATCTACGCATTTGAACTTCATGAAATTTGGAGAGCAAGAACTTTGCACTATCATCTTTCACCATAATCGATCTCAGCTCGATTGGAACAGTTTATGATGATGCGAACTCGCCATGGATCGATCCCAAATGACCCCCAAATCGATCATGTGGGCCCATATAGGCTTGAGAGAGAGTATTCCAAGATTCAAGGCAGATATTTCCAACTCTTCACCTATAAATAGCACCTCCATTGCAACTAAAAGGGTTCTTTTTTCTCGGCTCCTCTTTATCTTCTTCTCTTTTGGAAAAACTCTGCCATTTTTAGCTATTGATATTCAAAGGATTTTAACTGTAATCACAGTCTAAAGGAAATGAAAGGATCAATTCAAAGTGGACGTAGGCCGGAGATAGCCGAACCACTATAAATCTTGTGTCTTCTCTTACTTTCTTTCATTTTAGTTTTGTGATTTTTTCATTTTTACTCTCTACATCATCTGGATCTGAGATCTGTGATTGGATACTAAGGATTTGTGTGTAAACACTGGTGCTTTCATTACATTCTGGATTTGTGACCATTTTTGGCACAAACAAATGTAAGAGTACTTACGTGGCTGTCATCATTTCTAATGTCTGATAGCATGTTTGAAATGGTATTGCATATATGCTAAGCACCATTAATGAACCTTAATAAGTGGCCAAAAAATAACTTAATTGGTGATTTAGCAGTAGTGAGTACATGTATTATTTTCACTTAATCTTATATCAAATATCTTAGGATATTAGTAGTCTAATTGAGAGGATAGTGCAGTTAGCTTTGAAAATCGTTTTTTTAACATAACAAAATGGTTTAAAAAGTGAAATATGATAGATTTCAAAGCCTTAACCCAATGAATGGCATAATCATGTAATGTTATTTTACTTACTGCATACAAAGTTATAAGGTACAGAAAAATAGTTAAACTTACTGAATATAATGTAATGCAACGTTTTATCCTATTTAAAGCTACATCTTCATGTTAAAGAATGAAAGAAGAAAAATGCGGCATTATCTCCTTTTGATAAAATTTGATTAAGTTGAGGGTTTTTACCAACTTTAAGTCCGGTTGTCTTCCGAACAAAAAATATATAGCAAACCCGGTTACCTCCTTTTTTTCATCATAAGCACTAATTTTGAAATAATAGTCAACCTTTAGATGAGTTATGAACATTTAAATTTCATATAGAAGGAAATCAAAAATGAGCTTAGTTAAGTCATAAAACAAATGCATAGGAAACTTGCTCTTGAACTTCTAGATTATTCGTATGCAAGCTATTTCTCCAAATAACTCCTTCATGCTGCAATTGAAAACAAATACATATTAGATTACAAAACGTGTACAAACTTCTCACATACAATTAAAGTCACAATAAGCACATTTCATCCATCAAAACATAAATAAGACTTAGTTTTCATTTAACTGATAATTTAGTACCTCGAAGAGAAATAGCAGAAATAAGAATGTCTTTCTTGACCATTCATTAATAATTCCAAAATAGAGATATTTTACTGCAAAAACATAGTTCTTCAGCCTTTTTAAACAGGGCACATCTTCAGTTCATCGTGCATGATATTTCGCATGTGATGGTCAGGTTATGTTTATATCTCACAAGCTGATACATCATTTAGACACAGTCTAATGTAAGCTGTCTCTTTTATTCAAGATTCAAGATATGCCACTTACGATGGTTGTACAGTTGATGTTACTGCACCTCAAGGAGTGCTAACACGGAACACATGGTACATAACTGCATCAACTCAAGCCCATGCCCAATTAGTAGTGCAAATTCAAACATATCTCTGCTAATGACCTAACTCAGAGCAAACCCGGACGACAGACTAGAATCGGTACTACGTGATTGCACAAGGATTGTAGTATGCCAATCCTCAAGGCAACGCTTTGGCTACAACAAACAATGTCACCAATTCGAGTAAGCAGTGATGCCACACTAAGTAGAAATAGAAATAATGTGTTAAATTCCTTTTCTATGGTGTTTTAAGGACTGTTATATAGGTGAATGCATATATTTCTGGTTATGATGGTTGAAATATTTATTCACCTATAGGATCCTCTTTAGAATGTTTCCTGTAACGGGCCACCTTTTTGGACGGTTTAAATCGACAATAAACCACACGTATCAACTCAAACCATTCAAAAGGAAGGATTGCTAATAGGGTAAATAAGAAAATAAGAGAAAATGAAGGAAAATCAAATCATAGAATTTCACAACGGAATGATAAAATATAATAATTAAATAAACAGTTCATGAAGCTGTTTTATAAATAACATTTGATTACACTTTTACAATACAATCAGTTATACATACAGCATGAATAAATAAATAATGCAGCGGAACAACATGATGTAGTGGAATAAATATAATAAATAGTTATAATATACTAAATCTTCGTCTTCATCCTCCAGAAATAAGGTCCTCAACACTGAAATGCTCAAGCTGACCCGAGCGTAAAGAAAAGACAAAAACATTCGAGTCAGAATTAAAAGTCTTATGTAAGTTAAATCAAAATAAGTAAATATGAGTGTAATGGCTTTAGAGAGGTTTACGGGATTTTACATCTCATATCCAGTGTTTGACGTATGTGCAATAACTTAAGAGATGTTCGGGATTCCATCTTCTAAAGATCCGTTAAACTATCTACATATGTAATACAATACGCTATTATAATATGTCAACAGTAAAGTAAAGTACTAAAATAGCGTTAAGGCGCTACCCATATCCCCCTTAACACATTTTTATAAATGTCATAGTCTATACAGTACTGTAAACTCCACCAAAACGGTGGGCTATCAAAGAGCACTCCATAGGTACGACACAAACCAAAGTCGTAATGGGCTCGATAAGGCATATGACAAGGCACGTGAGGCAAAGCCAAGGTAGGATTCTACCGTCTGCACTACCGGACTGGTGGTAACGCATAGCAGCTAGTACCGCCCACCTCGAGACACACTCCCATAATCAAAATCGAGGGGTGGCCACCAATTAATCACAAAGTAACAGATATGGAATCGAAGAAATGTGCCCGATCGGAGGAGCGCCCTCACTTGGCCCGATACAGCTCATGTATTAGTCATATCAAGCTGACACAAGGAGGTCAGGACTGCATTCATACCTCATACGGCAGCGTTTGCCAAACCATCCTACTTCGTTCTGGATTCTCCACCACGTGCATAGTTATTAAAGTGGTTTTCGGTATTGGCAGAGAGTATGACAATATCTGATCCCGATCTCTTTAACAACCAAACGCTTATATATTTCACACCAGTTGGTTCTTTTACATTTCCAAAACTGATTCATATTTGATATCAAAATATCATATTCAATTCGAAATCATATCACTTTCGAAATCATATTCACTTTCCAAATCATATTCACTTTCGAAATCATATTCACTTTATATCATATTCATTTTCAAAATCATAACCACAAAATAGGTTAAACCATCATATCAAAATATTCACATTTAAAACAATTAAATCTAAATCATAACAGTTCCAACTTTAAACGGTTTGAATATTGAAGGTAGTTTATATATTGGAATAGCTAGACAATAAAAATAGTATAGATATTAAAATATATATATTAAAAGTTGTTTATAAATTTAAAATAATATATTTTAAAATAGTTTATATTTTTAAAAAATAGGTTATAGATTAAAATAGTTTATATATTAGAAATAGTTTATATATATTAAAATAGGTTATATATTAAAAATAGTTAATGTATTAAAAATTATTAATATATTAAAATAGTTTATATGAGAAAAATAGTTTATATGTTAAAAGAGTTTGTATATTAAAAGAGTTTATATCGAAAATAGTTTCAAATTAGAATTGTTTCTTCCGATTTCACAAATCAATTCGTATCAACTTTAGTTCAAAATTCAATTTAAATCAATCTCAGTTCAACGATTTCAATTCAAAAGGCTAAAGGTTTCGATTCAAATACTCATTAAAAACATTTCAATTTATATCGATTTCAAATCCATGTTGGAACTACAAATTTAAACCACTTCAAATTCAATAGGTTTCAAAGCTTAAATATTCAAACATTTACAATAAATCAATTTTTATAAATTTCATTTATATTTCAAAATTCAACTTTAAGAATTCAATTTAATTTTTTTAAACAATTCATTTAAACCAATTTAAATTTCAACATTTTTAAAAGCTTGGATTTTGAAAATAATTCAGTTCATATAAATCTAATTTTATTTCATAATATCATTTAACTAGATTCAAAATTAAGGATTTAAAATCATTTAATTTAACCAATCCGATGTCCGTATATAATTTTCTACTCTATAGTCAAGTGATGCAAATATATATCATTTCATCCCGTAATAATTTAAATTTACGGGTATATATCATTTCAACCAGCAATACCGAGTAAAATTCCATAAAATCGCTTGAGTTTATCATTTGAACCCATAACGATTTTTCTCTAATCTCTAAGATCGTTCCGGTATGTATCATTTCAACCTATAGTGATTTTCCTAACAATAACTAAGGGAACTTGCAGTGTGATAACAACATATAAAATAAACATAACAGCAAATCATCTAGAATGTCAACAATTAAACATCCATCACACTCATCATTCAAATCAACCAATAAATTACAACATTAACTGGTTATCATTATCAAGTATTTAACTAGTAATTCAACTCCATTATTAATTCAATGGTAATTAAATTCAATATAAATTCAAATTAAACTAGAATGATAATTTAAATAAATCAAACAGCAATCAATCAATTTATAATCATATCATAAATTCAATCTAGCCAACAAAAGATGGTTTAGCATTTGTGAGTGGGTTGAAACACTCACCTTTCATTTCTCGTCGATTTAAAATCCAAATAAAGCTCAAAATTCTAACAGTCTCAAAATGTAGTCAAACCTATCTCATAATGTTCAAAATTTCTATACGATCGCAACGGAGAAAACCGCGCATGAATCTGAGCTCATATGAGAAAGTTATATAAGTTAGAACGTTTTAAAATTAAATTCAAATTTAAAATAGCATAAGGGCAAAAGCATAATTTCTAACCTCTCTGAAACCCTAGCCTATCGATCGATACACACGTGATATGCTCGATCCAGACATGGCCGCCAATGATCTCCTCCAGTTCGCCGCTGCTACGAGTAACCTTGCATCGATCAGACCTCACTGAAGGCTCCACCACGTTAGGTTGCGCCCCCCTATGCTCGCGCGAGCCTCCGATCACCCCAAGCGATCTCGCCGCCGCCGCCATTCACTGCCATATTATGGCGATTTCACATCACTTTTGACCACAACGAACCCATGGATGCACTACTCTCATCATCCTCTACCTCGCAACAAACTCCGATCGTCGTAAAATCGACAATCCACCGTTGAAATCGCAAGCCCTAATATGGACGGCCGAGCTTCTTCATCGTTTTCTGGTCAAACAATGCATCAAATTGAAAAAAGAATAGCAATAGAAGATTGTGCTCGTCGAGAGCATTCCAACGATGTTTGTACCAAAATTGGGCACAAAACTCTTCGGATGTGTTTGAAGAGATAAAATGAAGAAAGTAAATGTAAAATGAAGCAGACCTAACAAACACATCAATAAACAGATAAGAAAATGCACAAAAACACACGGATTTAGAGTGGTTAGGCGAATTGCCTACATCCACTATGAAATGATTGATGTTTATTGAATTTCACTCATTGTTTACAAAATATTACAACAGTATAACTGAAGTTTGATAATCATTTCGGCAGAATATCGGCGTAGAGAAGCCAAAAGTCCATTTTCTATAGGTCCAGGGTTGCTATTTATAGGCGTAGGCTGCAAATATCTCGCTCAGATGTCGGGAGACCTTTTTTCTTACGTGGGCGGGCCCACACAATCAATAACGTGCTGTTCTGCACTCGGTCCGTGATCGATACGAACGAATTTCGTTTCGATCAAGATTTGGTCCAATCGAGTCGAAATTTGGCATGGACGTTCTTTAGGTTGTATGTAAGCTCTTGTGAAATTTTGGTGGCATTTGGGCTTGTAGATTGTCAGTTATGATCGATGCAAATTCGGGTTTTATATAGGTTGTTCTGTTCGTATCGATCAGAACTGTCTTGTTCGTCGATCATCATAGCTCTATTCGTATCAATAGGCTTGCTCTGTTCGTATCGATAACCCCTGCTCTGTTCGTATCGATTATTTCTGCTTTGTTCGTATCGATTATTTCTGCCTTGTTCGTATCCATTGGTTGCATCTCACTTCGTATCACTTTTGCGCACTCCACTTCGTGTCGATGACCAAGTGGACTGATGGATACAAAGAGAGTGGTTATCTGATGGATTGATGGATACGAAAAAAGGCCTTTCAGCGGATGGATACGAACAAGGCCTTTCAATGGATGGATACGAACAGTCGAGGCTTGATGGATACGAATAAGGCCTTTCAGTGGATGGATATGAACAAGGCCTTTCAATGGATGGATAGAACAGTCGAGGCTTGATGGATATGAATAAGGCCTTTTAGCGGATGGATACAAACAAGGCCTTTCAATGGATGGATACGAACAATCGAGGCTTAATGGATATGAACAAGGTGATTACTGAAATTGCATCAATCATATCTTGAGCATACGAGCTTCGATTGACTTGAAATTCGGAACGTTGGCTTTTATAGCTTTGCTTGTCTCGACATATCAATTGTAGCTTGATCCGGACTCGGATAAAATTCGTCGATATCCACAGTGAACGTGCGTATAACCGATCTTCGGGACGGGCTCTCCTCAGTTTTCAATTAAGTTCTTGGTATCACGGGCTTGCCAAAAGGCGGGATAACATTTGAACCCCAAAGTATGTCTTGTGAAAACACGACGTGCTTTGAAAAGCTGCAATCTTCATTCTGAATAGTTTCTATCTGATTTGTTGAGTAGTTTCTATCTTTTCGTCAAAAGATGTAACCTTTGATTGAAATGACAGTGATGTAGATGTCGAACTGTTGATTGTCAATGATCATGCAGTGTTTTGTTGTAACTGAGTGTTGAGCGCTAGAGATTTGTTGGTCACTGTTGTTGTAACCGTCATTTGGTTAGCATCTAACTCCTGTAAATTTTGAAAATTGAATATTTGTTCGTCATACGCGTACGTATGTTAACCTGACTCCCGTTATCGTTTGCACGTTCACGAGTCGTTTTCAAGTTCTTTAGTTTTTATTTGGATTTGAGTTTCATATCGATCCTCTCCTGGATCGATGTGAAATCCAAGTTGTGACAACGTTCGACGGTTGCTTTAAGTCCTTCCTTTGTATCGATCCTCTCCTAGATCGATCTGAGATGTTGGAATGTATGCTTCATATCGATGGATACGTAATATTAGGTTTCAGATTGATGGGTACAAGAGTAATGCTTTGTATTGGTGGAGTTGAACGATCTAGACATAATCATGCAGTGATGCTTCACGGAGGATATGCCATTTCTCATTCCTTCATTCAAGAAGAATCCCCGATTGTGGATAATCTTTGATAGGAGTCATCCATGACTCTTTTTCTAGATCCATCTCTAAGATCTAGTTGATCTTCATATGTCAATGCCTGAAAGCGATTCATCCTTTTTGTTTTGTTCTCTGAGGATTTATTTGGAGGTGTAATACTCGAAGTCGCCTAGTAGCTCTAGGATCCAGCTAAGATAAGGAGTGAGACATTGCCCCCTAGTCAGATAATCTTTCCTGACTTGGCATACTACTAACCAGTAATCACATAAGACATGTAAAGTTTCCACTCCTAGTTTTCTAGCAAGTTTGAGCGCCAAGGCCTCATACTTAGCTTCATTATTTGTTGCAGGGAAGTTGAGTTTGAGGGCGTAGCATATCGATCGTTCCTCGGTAGTCATTAACACAACTTCGACGTTGTTTGTACCAAAATTGGGCACAACATTCTTTGGAAGTTTTTGAAGAGATAAAATGAAGAAATTAAATGGAAAAAGAGGATTATCTAACAAAAACTCCAAAAAACAGATATGTAGATGATAAAATGCAAAGAAACACAAGAATTTAGAGTGGTTCGGCGTATTTCCTACGTCCACTATGAAGTTGATCACTTTATTGATGTTTCTTTGATGATTACAATTGATTGTAGCCAACTACAGTGAATTAAAGTTATGAAATTTGAGTACAACAACAGCAATGGAGATTGGAATTCAATCCGGCAGAGTCTGGGCGTTGGAGTGTCAAAAGATCCTTTTTCTGTAGGCCCTGGGGTCTATTTATAGGTGTAGGAGGCTGATATTTCACTCAGATCTCGGGAGACTTCTTATGGCACGTGAGTGGGCCCATGCGACCAAGCCCGTGAAGTTTCTGCTCGATCTGTGATCGATACGAATGAATTTCGTATCGATCATGATTTCTTCCAATGGAGTCGAAACTTGGTGTGAACATTCTTTAGCATGTACGTAAGCTTCTGTGAAAATTTCGTAGCATTTGGACTTGTGGATCTTGAGTTATGATCGATACGAAATTGAGACTTTCGGCAGTTCGTTTGGTTTGAATCGATCATTTCGACTCGATCATGTTCGAATCGATGATTGCACGTGCCCTGGTGATGACGTGGTTCGCACTCTTCGGATCGATCCACCTTTTACGCCGAGTTGACTGAGTCGTCCTTGAACTTCGCCTCGTTCGTATCGAAGGCCGTTGCCCAGTTCGAGTCGATCTACATGATGCTTTTTCGTATCGATCTATAGCATGCCCTATTCGAATCGATGGAGATGGCTTGTCGTATCGATAATGGTGGCTCTGTTCGCATCGATGAATGTAGCCCTTGTTCGTATCGATCAAAGTCACTTCGACTTGATGGATACGAACAAGCAATATTGCGATGGATACAAACAATGCTTACTCAATGGTTACGAAGCAGCGACTGTTTGGTGGATACGAACTAAGATTATCTGATGGATTAGAACATGGCCTTTCGATGCGAAGTGAACGATAATCGATCGATACAAACTAAAGTTTGACAATGGACACGAAGCGGATCGATACGAACTGTGGCGTGACGATCGATACGAAGTCGATCGATTCGAATAGTGGCTTGACGATGGATACGAAGTCGATCGATTTGAACAGTCGCTTGTCGACGGATACGAAGTTGAGGCTGTTTTCATCCAACTTGCATCGATCATATCTTGAGCATATGAACTCGGATTGACTTGAAATTTAGAATGCTGACTTCCATGGCTTCGCTCGCCGTGTCTTGTCAATTGTAGCTTGATCCGGACTTGGACAAAATTCGTCGATATCCATAGTGAGCCTGTGTATAACCGATCTCCAAGACGAACCGTCATTGGTTTCTAGTCAAGTCCTTAGTGTCACGGCCTTGCCAAAAGGCGGGATAACATTTGCCCCCCAAAGTATGTCTTGTGGAAACATGATGTGCTTTGAAATGCAGCAATCTTCATTTTGAACAGTTATCGTCTTTTCGCTGAAAGTTGTAATCTTTGACTGATTTCCCCTGTAATGTGAACCGTTGATTGTCAACTGTTGTACCTTGTATCATTGTAACTGATTTCTATTTTATTGTGACTAGCTGTCTGTCGTCATAATCGTTATCAGATAAGTATCCAATTCCTGTGGATGTTGAAAATTTAATATTAGTCCGACATATGCATATATGTTAATCTGATTCCCGTTGAAATTGCACGTCCACGAGTCGTTGTCAGTTCTTTTTTATCGAATCCCGTATCGATCCTCTCCTGAAACGATATGAAATTCGATTTACAACAACGATTGATGGTTGTTTTTGAATGTTCCTTCGTGTCGAACCTCTCCTGAATCGATGTAAAAGGTTGAAACATTGTCTTTGCATCGATATACATCGCATCGAAGGATACGAACTGAACAGTTCGCATCGATGGTTACGAACTTCAGTGGACTCCATTGCAGTGGTCTTCATTTTCGAATCGATGTGGGTAGCAAAGACGGATACGAACTATGCATTCGTATCGATAAATATTGGCCTTCGGAAGCTGTGTTTTGATGGATTACAACTGCACAGTTCATATCGTTGCACTTCGGATGGAGTCGAAATTGATTGATACGAATAATGGCTTCGTATCAATGGATTTGGGTGACTCAGAAAAGCCTTCTTTGGCAATTTTGTTTCGATAAAGGCTCGAGTTGATGGATTCGAATAGCTCGTTCCGATAAAATTGGAACGATACAGAGAAGATTAGCATTGCCCCTGCTCAAGGAAGACATCGCACGATTGTGTCGTCATCTCTTTTAGTTAAGAGTGCGTGCGTCGTATTGTCGGTGCCTTTAAGGACAAGCATCATTGTCCTAGTGGTTAAGTGATTCGACTTTGGTGCAAGAGGTCACAAGCTCGAAACTTGCATAGTGTGATTCGAACATTTATTGACACATGATTTGTGGTTTGTTGTCCCTTGACATGTTGGAAGTTGTAGTTTAGTGGTAATGCCCACTGTTTGCACCATGATGTGTTGGGTTCAAGTCTAGGAGTGGGGCGTTACATTTGCTTTCAGTGGTGACACATTGTAACCGGTCGAGTTTACCGGGAGGCGAATCGTTTCTCCCTTTCACACTCGAGTCTATATAAATACTATGGACTTAGTCATTTTTTACTTTTTACTTGCTCGTTTCTTCTGCAGCCCTTTGTATCGCTTAGAGACTTGGAAAAAGAAAACTATTCTTGCCTTCGAATCGATTCAAACCTGTAACCCCTTGAACTAATCGTTGAAATCTATATGGTAACTAATCGAATCTATGTCCTTCTTAAAAAATTTATGCATAACACACATTACTTCAATTCCTAACATCATATCATACAATTAATAGGAAAAGGGAAATAAGAAAATTCCATAAGTGATTCAAAAAACATGTTAGTTGCAACATCCTCTTTCTATATGGTATGGTTTGTTAATGCTTAATAATGGGGAAAGGGGCCAGCACAAGAATGCCAAAATTTGCTAATGCTTAATAATAGGAAAATAGGTCTCTATAGGAATACCACAGTTTCCTAACATTGAATCACCCCTTATCATTGATAAACCCTTCTTCTCCCTATTCTTTCCCATAAGAATTCTTCAGAATCTAGTACTTTTCGCCGTATCCTACTATTACAAGTGTAATGATTGCTTTTCGACTCCCAAGTGTCGACACTAATACATCCACTGTAACACCTCGTGCTTAAATGACAAATAAAATCAATTGAATTAACATAATTGCAAAACAATGAAAAATATAAATGTCAAATATACGCATTTTAAAATTAAGAGGTTACACAGGTATATGCAACCAATGAGTGTGTGATTAATTGATACATCAACTAATTAAAAGAGGAATTAATTAAGAGACATAGAGGCATCAATTAGTCAGAGAATATGTCACTTTTATAACATTAATTAATTAAGGGATCTTCTAATAAAGGGAAATGTATATGAGGAATAAATTAAATGATAACATACATATATTAATTTATAATTGAGCAATTAATTAAAGATGTTAAGTAAGCGTCAATTAATAAAAGAGGGAAACTTATATGTCAATTAATTGGGTAATAAATTGGCGGTTTAAATATGTATAACTAATAAATGTGTGATTGAGTGACACATATGAATTAATTTGGATATCGATTAAAATGGGAAAACGTATCAATTAATTAATTGGCAATTAGTTGAACTTTTAAAAAGGGTGTCAATTAATCAAAGAATATGCCATCTTTACAATAGCTAATAATGTAAATTAATCAGCTAGAAGAAAACGCCAGTTATAGGATTATTTGTTTCCAAGTTAAAAAAAAATTGGAACGCGTATAAAAATCAAACAAAGTAATTAGGTTTATGATGTAGGTAAATTAATAAGAATAAATTAAAAAGTATAACATTTATATGCATTCAATTAATAGAGGTTTTAATTGACGTGTTCAAATAGGTAAGAAATTATAACGTATAAGAATCAATTAATATTGGATATATATATATATATATGTATATGTATGTATGTATGTATGATCTAATTAATTGGATAATTAATAGAAGAATCTTATTTAGAAGGAAACGTGAATTAATAGGGTCATATAATAAAGGAGCAAATGAATAACGTTGGAGAGTTATACGTTATAAGCTAACGTAAACAAATCAAGTTCTGATGGCGAGGATTGATTTTAGGGTTAATCGGATGGTTCCTATTTGTTCAATACACCTATAAATTGAATGTAACTTAACCCTAACCCACACTATTTTCTCTGAATCAGCTGCCGTCGTTTATAGCAATCTCCTCTTCTTTTCTCCCTCTTCCTTCCTTCTCTGTTAATCAAATCTTTCACCAAACCAAAAATAAAATTAAGCAAGGAAATACATACAAACAAATCAGAGAATTGCACGAACAAATCAGAGAATTTACAGTGAATCAAAAAGGGGAAAAAGCGGAAAAAAGCGTAGCGAATTAAAAGGGATAGAGATTGAAGCTAAGGACGACATGTGAGTGTATTTAATTATATACCTTTTACGTTTATGATATATTATCGTTAGATTCCCGTTAAATAATTTTATTTAGTATTTATTTCAGTAATTAATTCATTTAATTAGTTATGCAGAGAATGTAAATTTTATAAGAGACCTTATATTTAATTAATTCTAGGCTTGACAGTTAAAGAAAGACGTAAGCCTAAAAGTAAGAAGTTTAAAGTTGATCACATCTATTTTAAAGTAGAAATTTAGCCTGTAAATGTTAGCTTCTTTTATTCCTTTTTACACGAATAAAATAGTAAAGAGAAGAATTCACAAATACGGACTAAAATAGAAGAATACTAGATTTACAGAAACTAGATGTAAAATAAGAAAAGCTGAAATAAAAAGAGAAAGATAGAAATTTACAGTAATTACGCTAAAACGGGAGTAATAACTTAAAGAAAAATCTAATAACTTAATTTGGAAGTATGTGACAGATTAATTGGTTAGTTTAGAAAATAGAATACATTTCTATAATTTAATATTTAAAAAGATAACGATAAACGTAATTGCAAGAATAAAAGAAAGAAAAAGGGAATTAGTGTAAAATAGAGAAACCACTGTATTTTGCATTATCCAAAAAGTAAAGAGATAATAAAAGAAATATCTTGCAGTTACGGATTATTGTTTATAGCATTATTTAGTATTAAAATATGGAAATGAATTTTTAGCACAGTTTCGTAACCAACCAAATAGAATAGAACTACTTCCTATAATATAAGAAGATAAAGCAAAGAATTGAAGGGATCAAGTTAATTATTAGATAAGATTAGATACTATAAACAGAAATGTACCTAGATCTGCATTCACTATGCAGATAATAGAATAAAAGTAAAGTAGTTATTGTGAAATTTGTGACAAGCAGACGTAGTCCAAAGCTAAGTTTGTCATATGATATAAGAGAATTAAAGAGAATTCAGCATCATAATAAAAGAAGACATACTAGAATAGAAAAGAGACGCTTGTAATTATATTTATAATGTACAGATTATAAAAGAAAATAAAAGTGACAATTACAAGTGAAATTATAACATAGGTTATAATTAAGTAGAAAGAAAAAAAGAGGCTTATTTTAATAAACTTAAGAATTAAATTAAGTTGATAAGCAAGATAATAGAAGTGGCCCATACCAACATCATTCCCTTTCTGATAGTCTCACAACAGTTAGGTCAGGCTGGGACAAGATTATGCTAATTAGAGTAAATAAGCAGCCAACAAAATAAGAAAAGTAAACTAAACGCAAATTAAAAGATTAGACTTAGGGTCTAATGAAAGAGTGCGATGCATTTGGAGCAGCCCAAAAGATGAAGAGCCTAACGAAGTAGTTCATCACAGAATTCAGCATAGAAAAAGCACATCCAACTTAGTTATTTTGGGTAGAAGGAAGTACGAGACTTCAACGGGGCGTGAGGGTAATCTAGGATAGCACTCTGGGGTAGGCGTAGTGAAGCAGTCCTCTAGAGGTTGATCTGTAGGTGTTCCATCAAAAGAGTATGCATTGACTGCTTTTTGCATGGCAGGACCATTGTAGGTAATCAAAAGGGGTTGATGTTTGGAGTAGGATATCTGTATGTCCTAGCACTTGAAAGTAAGTTTAGTGGGAAGGACCCAAAAGGATAGTTGCATGCGGATATCGGGCCAGCATCGAAACCAAGAGTGAGTTCGGGAAAGACTAGAGTTAAACCAATAGTCCAATGATAATTTCACTATCGAGACATTGGATGAGGGGCGCAGCCAATTGGATGTTTAGATTGTTTGCAGTAGGGCACATCCACTTAGCTCTTTAGAAGTCTTTGGATTAGTTAAGGGGTGGCTGCGTGGGGCCATAACCACGATAAGAAAAGAGACAGACCAAATAGAATATCTGTATTGTAAGCCAAACGAGGCAGTCCTTTACAGAAATAGAATATCTGTATTGTAGGCCTAACGAGACAATCCTTTACAGAAATAGAATATCTGTATTGTAGGTCTAATGAGGCGGTCCTTTACAGAAATAGAAAATCCCCCACTAAATTCCGTACAAGGTAGACCTTGTTAAGCGGGATTCAAGGAGTAGACGGAATGATTATGTATAGTCCTTAAGGTACGCATTGGGTGGTACATTGAGGATGTCCGAGCATTAGTATAGACTAGTGTGGACGACATTTTACGTTTTCATAGTAGATGACGAAGCATCTGTATTGTAGGCCTTATGAGGCAGTCCTTTTTAATGTAATCACAGAACGCCATGGAAGCAAGACGATGGAGTCCTTTGCGAGGAGGATACAGAAGGTACTATGGGTAGCACCTAGGACCAATGCGGTCATTGGGCATATAGCTATATATATATCAGTTATAGGGTTTTAATCTACTAGGGAGTAGATAGGCAGGGTTCATGCACAGAGGCGACAGTATTATAAACTCAATGAACCTAACATAACATTAAATGGAAATTAAACGGTATAGTAGAATTAAGCTTAGAATGAATAATTTGTCCATTCACCAGAACTTTAGTTCTGACCCCCTCCTCATAACATCCTACAGGTTAGGTAGATGGCAGAGACCTCCCAGCTTTGAGACACTTGTTTAGAAAGTGTTATTTTATTGGTGAGTATTTACTTACTATTATATTTTAGTCAGTTCCATTGTGAGATATTTATCTGAGCTCTGATATATTTGTCTTTGCCTATTTGCAGGATACCAGATACCCAACTTGGGCTTCAGTGGGCTTGGGTTTTAGCATTTTTTGTGAAAAATCCGGACCCACTGGAACTTGGGTTGTTACATCCATGGTATTCATGTAGCGAGCATCCAAGTGCTGGAAAGACATAGTGTTAGGGTAAAATAAAGGAAGAAAAGAAAAAAAACAAGAAAGAAGAGAACACAATATCAGAATCTCACAACGGAGCGATAATATATAATATCCACATGGTGCTTTTACAAAGGAAAACTGTACGATACAATAATCTGAGTAAACTAACCTATCAACAACCTGGACAGTTATAACAACCCGTCCTTATAATTGCTGATATAAAATAAAAAAAGTAATGCAGTAGAAATAAAATCTATGGTACGTAATCATCCAGCTCCTCTCCTAGAGGTCCAATGAATCATCAACGATATTTGGAGATATACATGGGGCCGACCCGAGCATTATAAGAAGAATAACACCCGGATCAGTCTGGTAAACCAGCGTGAGAAAACTCAAGTAATTTGAATTACTCCATTTGCAAAACTATAACGACCCGTATTTTAACTATTTTAAATTATTAAATTCAATATAATTATTGAATAAAAATTGCTAGAAATAAAAATTTAATGAATTATTAGTATAGTTATTGAATATGAACTTTAATAAAATTTTGGAATAAACAATTTCGAAGATTAGGCAATAAAAGTATTAAAGTGAAATTTTATGCATTGAATGTATTTATAATCAATAGTTGAATTGAATAATAAATGTTGACTTATTTAGTTGAAATTAAATTAACTGTCGATAACTAAAATTTCATTGAGATCTTAATATTGGATAATTAAATTGTTTAAAATTTAGTATTGGAAATTATTTAAGTAATTAAATTTCGAATTTAATGTGAATGAAAATGATTTCAAAAGTTGATTTAAATTTTATTTAAATGAGAATGAAGATTGTTAAATTTTAAAATTGAATTTAAAAGTGAATAAAATATTTTTGGAAATTCTATATTTTAAATAAAGTGTGAAAATTGCCATTCTGGACATTGTCTCAAATTTCGACGAAACTAGTTTCATTGGACCCGTAATAGTGAATTATTATAGGATTTCAAGTTTTGTAGCGATCGAACTTGTCGTTTGGCCGTGCAAGCTTGAAACGCGTAGAAATCAATTAAATGAATTTAATTAAAATAATTTGATTTTGAAGGCCATCTTCTGCATACAATCGAATTAGGCCTCGAGACTAGTTCAATTGCGTTTGGAATAGGGGTATAACATATAGAATGCCACACGACATGCTTTGTTTGGAGTTCGGAATTTCGCAGGTCGATCGGGCGAGATATTTTCTAATTTTAATAATATTTATTTACCCATCTCCCAACAATTCGTACATCCTGCCTACACTTATGTCTTTCCCCTTACCTCCTTCTCTCATTTCAAATTCCAGCGACCGAAAAAATAAGAAAGAAAAAAAGCAAACGACGGCAAAGACACGCGCGCGAAGGAGGTGAGCAGGCGCGGTCTGAGGATGGGCACGACGGCATACAGGGGGGGCACGGAGCTGGGTTAGGGTTTTTGGTCTCGCTGGTCGCGAGCTTCAATCTCAGCATGCAAGCGACGGTCTAGAGGCACATGGCAGGCGGCGCGATGAGGGGGGCAACGCGCGCGTTGGATCGGAGCGCTGATGATTGTTCGTTTAAAAAAAAAAGGAAAAGCTGCAGCGAGTTGCGAGTGGGAAGGAGTACACGGGGGAGGCCTGTATGCGAGGGTAGTGAATAGGTTTGTTTTTTTGTTAATTTAAATGTTAATAATTATCTTAATGTTAATTATCGTATATCTTTTGCGTACGAGGTCCGTTTCGAGTGAAACGTGTAGTGATGCGACCGTATCGACGTCGTCTACAGCTTGGGGTCAAATTGGAATTTATTTGAAGCTGAAATATTTTTAGTTTCAAATAAAAGTTGAGGGTTTTAAACGCTCATGAATGACTAAATTATTTTTATGTTAGTTAAATTGCAATCACGAAGTGATTTAAGTTTACTGATTGTTGTTTGGTAAATTTAACTGACATGGAAATCGATATAGAAATTTATATGTTAGAAATTTTGAATTAACAATTAAATTGGAATTAGAATTAAACTCCTAAAATTCCAAATTATTGATAATTGGTTAATTATTGTGATTTATTGATTGTTTGGATGATTGATTGTGATGGATGCCAATTGGTTGAGATTTTGGATGATTGGATGCTTATTTAGTTTATATATATATATATATATATATATCATGTATCACCCTGTAAACTAACTGACGGTGTATAAACTATTATTTGAACTATTTCGAATAAATTAAGAAATATGTTAAAATGATATATACCTATGATACTTTGACTTGGATTGAAATGTTATAAATCCATCCCTAGAATTAAATTTGAAATAATTATTCACCTGGCCATAAGATAGAAAATTATATACGGGCACTAGATTGGTTAAATTATATGATTTTAACATTCCTAGTTTGGAGTTATTTAAATTATTTTGATTTAAAGAAAAAAAATCCAATCTATGAAGATTGAATAAATTATGAATTCGAGTTTGAAATGTTGAAATAAAATTTAGTTAAAAGAAATTGTTTAAAGAATTTAATTGGAATTTGAAGTCATGATTGAAATATGACTTTAATAATCGAAATTGAATTGCTTAAAAAGATTTGAACTTTTACTTGAACCTTGAAATATTACCACGTAAAGTAATTTAAATTGACATTTCAAACTTGGGCTCGAAATTGAATTAGTTTGTAGATTTGAACCTTAAATTAAATATTGAAGTTTAAATTTGATTTAAGTGATTTAAATCAGTAAATTAAAATTTAACTTGAATTTATATAAATTGAAATGGTTTAAAATTGAGAATTGAGTTGAAATTTTAAACCACTGAACCGAATAGTTGAATCAAATTTGAAGTTGAAATTGAAATTAATTTGGAATTGAAATTGAAATTGATTTAAATTGAAATTACAATTGAATTGATTTGAATTAATTTAAGATTGAGATGATTTGAATTGAAATAATTGGAATTGAATTTGTTTGGTTGAAATTTGAACCTGAGTTAAGATTTATTGGAAATGGAAAGAAACAGTTTGAATTTGAAATTATTTTCACTATGAAATATTTTCTTATAAACTGTTTTAAATTCATCTTTTTAAAATTTCCAAATTATTTAAATTTTCAAATCATTTAATATATAATCTATTTTAACTATTTTAACTTTTAAAATTATTTAATATCCTTTTCAGACTATTTTCTAAAAATTCAAACTGGTCAAAGTGGGAACTGTCATATTTAAATCGTTGATTTAAATGTGAATTATGTTAAAATGAAGTTATAACCTAAATGGAAATTCAAAACGATTTTGTAAGTGAAATCAAGATATTGAGGCAAAAATGATTTTCAAGAGAAATTGACATATTTGAAGTAAATATGATATTTCAAAATGAAATTGATTTTGAAGCGAATATGATATTTTGATATCAAGTATGAATTTTTTTCGAAACATAAAAGTACAAACCAGTGTGTAAGACGACGTTTGGTTGTTAAAGAGACCGGGGCCTCTTATTGGCATACTCTCTGTCAATAATGGAACCACTTTAACAACTGTGTACGCGGAGGAGACTCGAGAACAAAGTGGTTGGATTTGGCGTCGTTTTATCGATTTGAAGAAAGAGAACGATGATGGATAGACTCCGGCACATGTGCTTATGGGAATCAAGGTTCCACACTTTACTAGTTTCCAACTTTTCTGGTTAACTATTTCTCGGCCTAGAAGAATGCCGATAGGTTAGAGCTCTATTGCTCCATCCCTATCTAAACATCAGTCTTGACTCTCACAAATAGAGAAGCTTTGTTTTACTTTTAGTGTTAAGCATGTTAGTACTAACATCCCATAAATAATCAAACTAAGGTCAATACATATTTGTTACCTATCATCCAAGTATAATCAAGTCACATAAACGACTTTTAATCCCTCTATAATTAATTTAACCTTTATCAATTAAAACCCTTTTTACTAGTAAAACATCTTTTTATCTAATAAAACTTCTTTTATAAAGCAAGATTTCCTTTATTAATTAATACTCTTTTATTAATTAAAACTTCCTTTATATACTTCTATAAATATATTGGATTTCTCTTTATAAAAGATATATACTTGTCTTTATAAATTTAACTATTCATTTATTCTTTTAATACTTAAAAAGTATTCATATACTTATTCCACTAGTATAAGTGTATTCACAAATCGTTTAACAAGTTTTACTTACTTGAAATAGAATCAAAGATACTAAAACAATTACTAATAAAACATTATTATAATAAACTCCTTTTCTTTTATAAATTAAACATATAACATTTTCTATCTCTTTATAAAAGATTTCAATATTTGTTATTATCTTTAAAATTCTATCATTAAAGATTTATAATATTTCTTCCAAAGTGTAATTCAAGGGTTTAAAAACAACTGTTGCTAAAACATTATTTACTACAAACCCAAAACCATTCCATTTGATCATTATCTTTAAAACTCTCCTTTTAAAGGATTAATTACATTTAAGGGTTAAAGACAAGTGTTGCTAAGAAAAATTATCACAACAAACCCAAACATTTTATACTTTGAAAACATTCCTCTTTAAAACTCCATTCTTAAAGATTTATTTATATTTAAGGGTTAAAGACAAGCGTTGCTCGAAACATTTGTCACAACAAACCTAAACTATTTACTTGTCTTTTTCTAGTAAAATCCATTAGTGAATATCTAATTATACTCCCAAGTATAATTAATAATAAGGGTTAAAAACAAGTGTTGCTAAAAACACTGTTTACAACAACCCAAAACTATTTAGTTATCCATTAATAACTTTAAACATTATTTTAAAGATCAAAACAGATCCGTACTTATTAATTAAGGCAATGCACTATTAAGTAAGTCCTCAAAACCATTTATTTTATCTCAAGTGTTAAAATCAAAACTTCCATTATTATATTTATAAATTACTTAATTTAATATTTAAAACTTATATATATATATATATATATATATAGAAATATTTTTAAAATGCTTAATCATTTATATCAAATATTATGTAAAAATAAGGAATTTTGAATTAAGTAGAAAAACAAGATTTAATTTTAAAAGCAACTTGTTTAGAAATTCATAATTAATTGTTAAAGGTATATTTAAACTTGAAACCAATTTTAGAACACTCTTTATTAAGTTAAAAAACAATCCTAAAAAGATAAGAGAAAAATACATATTTTAAATATCATTTCTAAAAAATTTATATCTTCAATCTACAATGGTAGCACTAGAAGTGCTGCCTAAAGTTTGTTAATAGCGTTATCACATTTTTGCCACAACTTTGTGTCTAATTTTCAATACCTTAACAATTGGTTTTAGATCCATTCCTTTTACATTAGTTATTATACTTTGAGTACTTGAAAACTTTTAAGAAAAATCCCAAAGAATATCTTTTAATAGAGAATTTCCCAAAAACAGTATTTTATCGAACTACACTTATAGCGACTATTTCCCTAT
Organism: Allium fistulosum; assembly: GCA_030737815.1. Taxonomy (NCBI): domain Eukaryota; kingdom Viridiplantae; phylum Streptophyta; class Magnoliopsida; order Asparagales; family Amaryllidaceae; genus Allium; species Allium fistulosum. The sequence goes on from CM060902.1 coordinate 1,537,372,299, forward strand.
AACCTTTTGCACTTCGTTCACTAGCTATCAATTGAATTAGGCTTCAAAACTTTCCAAATAAGAATAATATATTATTTACTTGATTAATTGCTAAAGAAGCCCCTAGGAATGTTTCCAAAAAAATGTGCGTTATTTTCGAAGACGGACTATTTTTAAAAGTGTCACTGTAGCGACTTTTTTACTTCAATCTTTTGTTACTTTGATTTACTTCTTCTATAACTTTTCAAAACATGTTCTTTTCTTTTCTACACACTTATAGAAGTGTAGATAATAACCATATAATTTATTATTAAGACATGACATTAAATCTCCATTTTCATAAGTTATAGTTCAATGGATACAAAGTGCGTTTATAGCGACTATCGCTATGCGGACGATTCCGTATTCAATCCAATATTTAGTGTCATGTTATTTTATACACATATATGATTCCAAGTTCCAGCCATACTACTAGTAAACATGTATTAACATATATACACATCCATATATCCATTTTAAATGTTCAAATGAACTTATCACTATTCAATGGTTTAGCAAGCAACTACTTTAACAATTTATATACTTTTTAAAGTATATAATCAAGGGTTTAACTTTAAGTCGTTAATATCTATTTTTATTAATATAGAGCAAGCGTACTAACATGTGATTTAACAACAATTAGTGGGAGATTAAGCAAGCAATATTTCAAGTTAACTTGCAACCAATTTATAGTGTAATCAAAGTAAGATTAAATCACTTCATCAAACCACACTTCTTCCTACCAACCTTTTTTTCAAACAACACTTCTTCTATCGTTTTATACTTCATCCTAACATCACTAAAATCTATTCCTTCCTCCCATAAACCACACGCACACCCTCCCCCATCATCAAGGTATTCACGACTTTCCTCCCCCTTCACCATAGCTCACGCACTTTACTCCTTCCATCACCATAGTACTTGGCCTTAGCCTCCTCTTCTACACCACAAATTCTCACAAACTCATGGCCAAAGGCCTTAAAATATTCACAAGGTCACATTTTCAGTATTTATCCAAAGTGTATATTTTTGTAAACACATTTCAAAAATAATTTTTCTAACATTAGTTATTAATTAAAAATAGTTTAATAAGGTTATAAAATCATATTTAATCACATTAGATCATGGATTTAAATATTTAAATGATTTAGATATTTAAATACGAAGTATTCGAAATTCGGAGTCTTTACAACAATCGAATGGTTCAACTTTGTATCACATCTTCCTCTAAACATGCCCTGCAAAAATCATGAATCGTGTCTATTATTGCTGAACTACATTAAGAAATCCCTATATTTGACAATATAGGTTAAAAAATAATCATTTTTATTTAGTACTAGTAGATATACAAGAATAAACCACATGTATGTGCGTCTAATAGATAGAGATATTTACATTTTATGTTTAATAGAAAAAATTAGTGGATGGATGTGTGTTGTAAGTGTAAATGTTTTGGTAGCCATAACACTTTTTATTTCAAGTTAATTTGTAAGTAGTGTAGATGGCAATGTTAGTGTTAACCAAATTTATGGTTAACACCCTAAAAGATACTTCATCTCAATGATTGCTGATTTTTGACATAATCCTTTCGGTATGGTTGGTAAAACCGGTCTTCTAGGTAAAGAACTTTTGACTTCTAAAGGTCTTCCAAGGTGTCATATAAAGCTTTACTTTGTGTCACATATGATTACTTACCAGTCTTATCCCTTTCAAGTTGATCTTTAGTGCTTCCGAAAGGTTTGGGATGATTGATCTTATTAGCGGTAGTATAAACAATAAGTCCTTGGTTGATGTATAAGGGCTTTCGCCCTTACTGAAAGGTTTAACTTCCTATTCGAAGATTGGTTGGGATTTGCCAAAAGGTATGTGAATGTCTACTCTTGGATTAAAATTTATTCTCCTGAATTCAGACTCCACCGAAAGGTTTGACCACTCAGGTAACAGCAGTGGAAGGTTTTGGTATTGTAAATATAGAAGGACCTACCAACTTAGTTGAAGAATCCAGCCCTAAAAACCAATGACTCCGAAGGGTTACCACTCCTATTAATTTAGATCAGCTGTAGTCTTCACCGGAAGGTTGGAGTAGAAAAATTGATGACTTCTGGGGGTCGAAGTTACAACTTGATCAAATAAATTTCTGACCCTGTCAGCCTGAACCTCTTAATTGAGTTAATCCTGAAAATATGAATCAATATAATGAAGAATTAAACTAGATAATAAGAGATTTAACAAAATGTAAAACTTCCCCTTTTAGTATTCAGTGTTAGCTTTTACAAATCCCCAAATCCATTCTTGATTAGGGTTACAACACATTTCCTTTCATATTCTAAGAATGAGACGGAAGAGAAAAAATCGGTCCCAAAACCGGGGCCTTTGGGTCCTATTTATAGATGTAGCTAGCTCTCCTTTCGGCTTTATGCCTTCGGCTGAACTGGAAGGTCATCCTTTATGCACAATGCAAACCTTTCGATGTAGCCAAAGGGTTTTCCTTACTTATGCTGCCATGGACCTTCCAGTCTTGTCGGAACGTTGCTTCTTTGCTTGGTGTTGATTCATGATCACTGTCTCCCTTACAAACTTTTCGGCATTGTTAAAAGATGTCTTGTATATTTCCAACCTGTTTGGGTGGTTTGGTGTTCTTTCGAAAAGGTCATTAAATAGTGGCTTATACTTGCTTTAACTCTTTCTTCTCATTTGAATTCCCCGGATACTGGAGGCGGAACCTTTCGATCTTTCGTAAGGTTTTAGGTTAGTGAACTTCAATGGTTGCATCCCTTCGGAAGTTCTGAGAGGTTTGAGCTGCGCTCTTCTTTTTCTTGCTTGTCCAGGGTTCCATAGTCCTAGCCGGAAGATTAATTTTTAGTGTAACATTTGCCCCCCCATTTGAAGGGATGCTCTTGACTTTTCAAGTCATCTTTACCGAAAGCTTCAAAATTCTCCACCTCTTGATTTTCCCGCATTGATCCAGGACGTCCACCTAAGTCTGATCCGACGATCAAGAATTTAGGTGACTTTCCCCTATATAATTTGCTTCCTCTTTTTCTTCCATTCTTACCTAAAATAAAAATCACCGCAAACAAGTAAAGGAATTCCCAAAAAAATTCCAGACCTCAACTTGTTACAACAAGGTACTCTTTGAATTTACTTTACAAGTTTAAGTTTCATTCTCTCCGTTACCAGTTTCTAATCAGGTTTTCAATTTCCCGAGTTCAAAATTGAATTGGGTTTTTCCTATAAATTCTTTTTTCTCTTAAATCGGTTTTTGGATAAACTTTATCCATGGTTTTGGATCCCATATTGGCGGTGTTTTCCATTGAAAAACTCCCCTTTTTGTAGAGTTTAAATTTTATGCCCAAAACGGTTAAATTCAATTCTTAACTTTCAAGATAGATTTTATCAATCGGCAATGTTATGTTATGCTTTGAAATCGAGTTAATTTAGTTTTAGATGAGGACGATTTTGCCAGCAGGTTCGTCTTCCTTGTTTCTCGAAAAAAATTTGAAATGGCATTTATTATCGGGTATAGATTTTCTCAAATCTGATATTGCAATTTGGGCCCCACTAGCACACAATTGGGTGATGCACAATGACTCCCTTGTACCTCCGAAAGAGTTTGGGGGCAGTAAATATTAGCTTTACTTCTTCTATACCTTTTGATGATGCCGGAAGATGTTTCGGCATTACCTTACCATTATGATCGGAAGGTTAGGCAACATCATGGTTAGATCTTCTGACCTAGAGCTTTCGGCAGTACTAAGGGTTTTGAACCTTTCAGTTACATGCCTCCAATAGGGTTGAAGTCCTTTAATCTCAAAATTGTGTTTTAACGTCTTAGATCGGTTCTTTTTATGATATTAGTGACAACCATGATTATTTTTATATATTTTTTCCCACCGAAGGCTTTAGCCATGACCTTTCGGCATTATCGAAAGCTTATCCTAACCTTGCATACGTTTTCATTTTTAATTTATCTGAACAGATTTGTCTACTTTCATTTTCTTAATAGACACTTAAATCTACAATTGATTAAAAGTTTTTAATTAGAATGTTTTCACTTGGCAGAACAATGAGCTCCCCAAAAGTTGAAGCTATTGCCAAGCATTCCCTCATCGAATCTCAGAGTGACGTTGATGCCATCTTGAAAGAGTTTGGCATCAATGGGATTAAAGCCATTCGTCCTAGCCTCATTGACACTATTGACAACCCTTCGGCGGGGTACTTTGCATTTACTGCCATCCACATATGGCATGGCGGTTTCCTCCCATTTCCTGCATTTCTGCATTCCTTCTTGTCTTACATTGGAGTAGCTTCGATACAGATTTCACCTAATGTGTACACCTATCTCCTGTCTCTTGAAATACTAGCATCGGAATCTGGACTTCCGTCGCTTGGTCCTGAAATTTTAACTTCTTTGACCAAATTGTAAAGGTTAAGCAAGTCCAATAAGCAGATTTACAGGGTGAACGTGTACAAAAAACTAATATTGGATGGTATTAACAAATTTAAGGATCGGGAAAACCAATTCTTTTTTGTTAAGTGCTTTCCTGATGTCCATGGGGCCTTCACTTCTCTTCGTAAGTTTATACCAATATCGTTTTTGCTTTCACCTATGTTTCTTGCTTACTATCCTTTAATCATTTTCAGGTGATTCTTCTAAAGCACTCAGCGATGTAGATCAAAAAATTATCAATTCATTGGCTGCAGCTCCAAAACATCTTAGGAGCAGGTTGTCTCTAATGACCCTTCCAAATTTAAGGAAGCACTCTTTATTTGCAACTGGCTAAAAGATTCTTGGTACTCCGCCTTCCATCATGCTTACCACCCGGGGTAGCTATTTCTATTCTCCGGGTAATGCTGATCACTTTACTTCATTGTCGCCAATCGGTTCTGATGCTTCAAGTATCTCATCAATTTGGTGTCTTCTTTCCACAGAATTCCCAAACTTACTTTATCTGATTCATTTTTTTGGTAATCATTATAGTTCCTCCCAAGGTTGTGGTTCCTTCAAGGGAAGTTGCTCCTCCTTCCTCATCCACAGATGTCTCTGAAGTTATGGAGTGTTTTGCTAGCTCCAAGAAATCCTTGAAAAGAAGGCAAACAGTGCCTCCTGGTGAGGCCCCTCCAACCAAGATGACAAAGATTATCGACCTTGATGAGGGAGAAGAAAACAGTTCTCCAAAGAAAGCTCCAGCAAGCCCAATTATCGAGGCTCCAATAAATACTGTGGGGTCAATTCCTCCTTCTCCTTCTTCCATTCCGCCTATCTCAATTTCTGATTCACCAACTGTATTGGCACAGATGCATGTTGCTCTTTTTAGGACCCCTTCTAAGTCTCACACTCTTCCAGGATCATCGCGATCTTGTTAAGTCTATCCTTCAGTCAGAACCCTTCACTTCCTCTTCTCCACCACCTTTTAATCCAAACTTGGTGGAAAACCAATGCTCTCTCGTGGAGCAACAACTTCTGGAAAGTTTTTTAACTAACCAACTTTATTATCACTAGATCTTTCAAATTGTTAACCCATATCTCTTTCTTGTTACAGATTTTCAGGAACTGGGTTTCTCTTATCGAGTACGCCTCCAAACTTTCTTCTAGATTCTCCAAACTTCAGGAGGAAAATGCTCAATTAAAAAGCCAAATTTCTTCACTTTTAGCTGTCCGAGATAAATCTTCCTCCAAGCTAAAACGAGTTCAGGCCTCCCTTTCCAAGGCTGAAGCTGACCTTGAAGCAGAAAGAGAAGCTCATCAGCTTGCTTCCGAGTGATCTCAGGCTTCCCTATCCAAGGTAGAAGCTGACCTTGAAGTAGAGAGGCAAGCTCATCGACTCACCCATGATGAGAAATTTGCAAGGGAGCTTGCTCTAAAATACTTGGAGGACGAAAAGACTCGTTTAATTTCCCGGAACACATTATTGGAAGATAAATTACAAAAGTCTAGAGCTTCTCTTAAACTTGTTGTTCAAACTCTCACTAACTTCCAAAAGCATGTTTCTGATTTCGTTGATTCTTCCTTGGGGCCCATGATGTTGAACTACTATGCGGATGCCCTCTTGCTTACTTATATCGATAATCATGACAAATGTTCTGACCTCAGTTTTCCTTCACTTCATCCGACTATAGCCAAGAGAGTCACAGACAAAATTGAGCAATTCGAACAGAGCTCTTAGTAAGAGAGTGAAGAGGGGAATATTGACTTTAAGAAAGCTCTCTGCCTTGACGTCCCTTAATTTGACATTGAGTCTGATTCTAAGGAGGAGGATGACCAAAATAAAGATCTCAATGAGAAAGAGGATGATGACCATATGAACTGGGATACTGATGATGATGACGGTAATCACGAGAATCCTCCCGGAGGTCAGGGCCAGGACGGAGACAAGGGAGATCATTTTGATGCTCAAGAGGATGATGGCGGCTCAACCAAATCCCCTGAAAAGGAGCCATCACCCTATAAAGATATATCTCCTTCATCTCCTAGACCAAATGCTCCTTTGGAGGAGGAAATTGTTCCTGTCCATTCCGAGGGTCCTTCAGGGAAAGAACAAGCTCCTCAAGTTTCTATACCGGTTTCTCAGGTATGGGCTTCCCTGTTTAAATACCTTACACTTTGAAGATAATAATTAGTGACAAATTATCTATCTTAGATAAAGAAGAAGTCAAGTTTTCCATATAGCACAAAACTTGAGAGAAAACAGGTGGACGTTAACAAGTTATATAAGGAGTTAGACAAATTAATAGCGGAACACAATGCTCTATCTCAGAAATATCATAGTCTGGACAGGAGTACTTCCGCTTTAGCATCTTTTAAATATAAGAAAGCGGCTCCTTTACTGAAGAAAGCGCGTACCCGACACGACACCCTCTTGAAGGAAAATAGAGAGTTAACAACTCTTTTCTGGATGATGATTGAAGAGAGAGATATTTTAATCAATTTTTGTATAAAGTATATTGTAGACACTCAATCATAGATTTTTCGTATTTAGGCGAATTCGACGGGGGTCTACTCAGACGTTTCCATAAGATATTCTTAGATGAATTTGGTTCTGACCCGCATCCCGGAGCATGCTGGAATTTACCGCGGGTCAGATCGAATCCATAAGATATCCCTCTTAAAAAGCTTAAGTATTATAAGGATAAATTTGTTTCTGAGTTTTTCTTTAAGTCCATTTTGTATGAACCTGATGAGTAATTGTTAATATGTAACATAACTGATTTATGAACACATATTTTTGCAATGCTCCCTATATTTAGTTTCCTTTTGTTGTTCTATTTCATAATATCAGTTCTTTAGGTTGAGTCATCCCAAGAGACCATTTAAGTCAATATGTTAACTTGAGAAGGTTTTACTCTAAAAATGCACCACCCTTAAAGACTTCGAAGTTAGCGAGATATTTCTTTCTTTAGGATTTTCAAAAATTATATTTGGAATACCCACGTCTCCACTTTGACTTTCTTGGTGAAGAGAAAGAAACTCTCTTAAAAGAAATCAGGACATTTCATTCCAAGCTAATTTGTGGTCGTGACAGTCCACCTACCGTAAAATGGGATTATAGTAATTGTCCGCCAGTTATTACCCTTGAAGGGGTTTCTAAACCTTTTGACTCGACTGTTATGCTTTCGGCTAATACTTTAGGTAAAATTAGATATGTAGTCTCTCAACTTTAGGAGTAATGAAAGCATTTGTTGTTCCTCTTAACTCTTTGGCTACTTGAGTTGTAATTCATCAATATAACAATAAAGTCATGTTATCTTAATTTTTATCTATTTTATTTCTTTTTGTTAAATAGGAGATTTAGCCATCTCCGTCTCATCTTCCTCAAAGTTTATTTTCTCGTGTCAACGCCGTTTGAGATAGGCTATTATCAAGGAGTGGTGAGATTGTAATTCGTGACGAAGTCCTTCTCCATCGTTTCAGTGGCAACCTCGAAGCCACAAAGTGCCATAAAAGATATCTTATCCAAAAGACCATAGCCAGCAATCATAAGGTTCACATTAACTATCTCGAGGCTGAGATTAAAAAAAATGACGAGGCGATTACTTTGCTTAAGCGACAAGTAAAGTCAAATCCTAGAAATGACTTTGATGAGAAGATGTCTAAGCTCATCCAGCGAATAAGTGACTTGGAGTTAAAATTGAAAGATAGTCAGGCACAATGTGCTTCTCTAAAATTCATTTTAGGCGATAAAATTTCAAAGATTAAACTTCCGGTTCCACAAGCAACCTCTTCGACTGCGAAGACTACTAGATCGAAGCATCTTGCAGCTCAAAAATTTCCCACCATGCTCAGTCCTCCCCCAACTTTGGAAGACAATGTGGTGGGGAACTGGTGTCTGAGAGTGATATTTGAAATCACTCAGTGTTATAATGAGCAACAAAAATTCAAGTATTCTCAGACTATTAACGATAATGCTTCCAAGAATCAAAAGCTTGAGCATAATATTTATTTCCTCCAAAAACATGATGCTGAGTTAGAAAGGGAAAACAAGACCCTTCGAGCTGCAAACAGGGGCTTTAACCGTGCTTTGAAAACCAACATTGAGGCAACTGATGATGAGAATACAATTAGAAGAAAGGAGAAAAAGATTAAAGAAGTTCTCCGCGCATCAATTAACCATGTAGTTAATCCTTCCTTGGCGGAGACCCTTAATAAAGCGTCTCAAGATTTGTAATTCGTTTATGTATTTGGGCTCTGTAAATATATCTAATGAATAACTTTGTTGTTTGTAAATGACTTCATAACTCACATAAATTATGGAAATTTTGTAAATATCACCTGATTTGTGATCCTTTTCTATGATGTAACCTTTGATATACTTTTGAATTGTTCATTCAGCGACTTTTGTGCTTGCTAAATCCTTTGCTATTCCATGACATTCTGACTTCCCTGCAGAATACGTAGCAAACAATGCTTCTAATTGTTAGCTTTTAAATCGGCATATTTGTCTATGTATATCATTCGCCTAGATTAGCAACTCATCTTGCCAATCGTATGAAAGTAATTTATTCAAAATGTTAAGATCACATCTTTAACCATAATGAAAAAAAATCATGGGTTTAACTCTTTCCACCTGTTCGGAATGCATAAGACTTGTTGGAAGCAAATCCCTTTATTTTTACATAGTTAGAAGCCTGAATTCCCTATTCGGGGAGTCTTAACAGTATTCTCGTTAATAATATTATTTGGCCCAGATTTGAGCACTTGGGATGAATAGAAATCCAAAGATTTTGTACCTAAATTAGGGTCTTAAATAAACAGCAGTCTTGACAGCCACGTTTATGATAGAGTTTTATGAGGTGTCATCGGACCCGAATTTGGGTATTAGTTGATGGAAGGTAAGTTGGAAGTCACCTTTTGGTATCCTCTAATAATAAGGGAGGGATGATTAGAATGCCAGTTTCAGTAAAAGAATATCAGAATATCCTTCCCGGTAATAAGCAATAGTGGCTCAGTACGAACTCCGGTAATAGATAATGTAAGGTTTGAAACCCATATCTGCTAATTTGGTATTAATAATGGAAGACCAGAAGACCGTTTTCAGTAATAAGTATCAGAAAACTAGAGAATCATTCTGGCAATAAGTAATAGAAGACCAGAGAATCAATTTGGCAATAAGTAACAGAAAAATAGAATATTATTTCTGATAATAAGTAATAGAAGATCAGAAAACCAATCTGGCAGATGTTCGTAGGAAGAAGTCAGCGACTTCTTCCTGATTCTCTTGTTGAATGCGCCATATCCAAGCTTTGATGATGTCTTGCATGCTTTTGCTTTCTCGGGTCTGAGTTTTCTTTGTCCATTGTATTTTGTTTTGGCCTATTTCAGGCGAGGACTCTTTTGTCAATTTTTATGCTTATTTAACTAAAGCCCATTTCAGGTTGTTTGTCATTTTAGACACTACCAACCTTTTGGTTGTTTTCTATTTTAAGCGATGCCAATTTTTGGTGGTGCCTATTTCAGGCATGGAATTTTCTTAGTCTGTCGGACATTTTATCCAGGTTTCTGGTGCGCTCAGCTAGCTTATTCTGAAGCAGATCCCGAGGACTTACCCGACATCCCTCCAGGAGGCACCTTAACCTGGCCATAGCGTGATGCGGCTAAGGGCTTGTCGGTAACTTGGCCAGGCCATAGCGTGGCGGGACCAAGGGATTACCCGTCGTCCCTCCAGGAGGTGCCTTATCCTGGCCATAGCGTGACGTGGATAAGGGCTTATGCTGCTTTAACCTGGCCTTTTCTGACTTTAGCGCAGCTAAAGGCTTATGCCCTCCCTTCAGGAGATGCCTTGACTGACCATCTTGGCGCAACCAAGGGCTTTCTACCATTATTGGTAGCCTACCATTTTTGGTAGTCCAAAGTTTAAGGAGAATTTCACTCCCAACCATATAGACTTTTCTTATTTTGATAATAGAGTCTTTAATCTTCGGTCCGTTCAATCCTTTACAAATTGCTTGAGTTTTTCTTGTTCTAGGAGTGCATGACCATTGATTTATTTCATGTCCTTTTATCAGGCAAGAGTTGCAACGTAAATTTTTTTTGGATTATTCTCACATTCTAACTTCTTTTCCTTAGAAGGCTTTCAACTCAGCTTCTCTCTTGGTTTGGATGTAGGCACTTTTGGCCATGGTTGTAGGATCACATTTTTTCCGATATCTGATCTTCTTAATGGTACGATTTACGTACTTCCTCCTTGAAGGAAAGTTTTCTTCTCATGATTAGTCGGTTCTCTTCCAAGGGGTTTTCCCTTACTCTTAAGATTTCAACTGGAAATTTTCGTAGTAATCTTTATATTTCCATCTGGCGATTCATCTACTACCCTTAGTCCTTTAATTATGAACTCTTATATGCGTTCATGGTTTTTCCTTGAGTGGTGGACTTCACTTATAATCTTATTCAATTGATGTGCTGGATGGTCCTAACCCTTTATCATTTCTTTTTCACAGGCAGTTCCAAAGGAATACGACTGGATGGACCCTCTCATTTGTCAAAATATATCCTCTCTCCTTGAACTTTCTTTTTCTGGAGCAAAGGTTGGGACTAGTTTTGAACCGACCTGATTAATATTCCATTTCCATGAGTTATAAGATAAATCCCGTTTTTCCCTCTTAATGTCCTGTAAATCACGAAAGCGAAGGGTTTACTCTTTAAGTAATGGCTGGCTATAATTTATTCGATAATTAGGACCTACATCCAGACGTTCTGTTGATCCTCGAATTCATCTTTCCCTACAAAAGCATTCTTTTGTTTCGAGTATTGAATCCATATTTTATCTTTTAATTTTATTCAAATGGACTGTAAGTCTTATATCCAAAGTAAAAGCTTTTCGGTTCGAAAAATGAAGTTAATGAGTCCTAAGGGAGTACCCAAGCAGAAAGACGGAGGTTCGAGCCCTCCTTCTAGTGCCAAAAATGGTAACCAAATTTATGGTTAACACCGCAAAAGATACTTCAACTAAATGATTGATGATTTTCGACGTAAACCATTCGGTGTGGTTGGTAAAACTGGTCTTCTAGGTAAAGAACTTTTGACTTCGAAAGATCTTTCAAGGTGTCATATAAAGCTTTCCTTTGTGTTACATATGATTACTTACCGGTCTTATCCCTTTCAAGTTGATCTTTATTGCTTCCGAAAGGTTTGGGATGATTGAATTTATTAGCGATAGTATAAACAGTAAGTCCTTGAATGACGTATAAGGGCTTTCACCCTTACTGAAAGGATTAACTTCCTATTCGAAGACTGATTGGGATTTGCTGAAAGGTATGTGAATGTCTACTGTTGGATTAAACTTTATTCTCCTGAATTCAGACTCCACCGAAAGGTTTGACCACTCAGGTAATAGCAGCGGAAGGTTTTGGTACTGTAAATATAGAAGGACCTACCAACTTAGTTGAAGAAACCAGCCCTGAAAACCAATGACTCCGAAGGGTTACCACTCTTATTAATTTAGATATGCTGTAGTCTTCACCGGAAGGTTGGAGTAGAAAAATTGATGACTTCTGGGGGTCGAAGTTACAATTTGATCAAATAAATTTCTGACCCTATCAGCCTGAACCTCTTAATTAAGTTAATCCTGAAAATATGAATCAATATAATGAAGAATTAAACTAGATAATAAGAGATTTAACAAAATGTGAAACTTCCCCTTTTATTATTCAATATTAGCTTTTACAAATCCCCAAATCCAATCTTGATTAGGGTTACAACACATTTCCTATCACATTCTAAGAATGAGGTCGGAGAGAAAAAATCGGTCCCAAAACTGGGGCATTTTGGTCCTATTTAAAGATGTAGTCAGCTCTCCTTTCTGTTTTATGCCTTCGGTTGAGCCGGAAGGTCACCCTTTATGCACAGTGCAAATCTTTCGATGTAGCTGAAGGGTTTTCCTTATGCTGCCATGAACCTTTCGGTCTTGTCGGAAGGTTGCTTCTTGGCTTGGTGTTGATTCATGATCACTGTCTCCCTTACAAACCTTTTAGCATTGTTGAAATATGTCTTGTATATTTCCTAACCTGTTTGGGAGGTTTGGTGTGCTTTTGAAAAGGTCAGTAAATAGTGGCTTTTACTTGCTTTGACTCTTTCTTCTCCTTTGAATTCCTTGGATACTGGAGGTGGAACCTTTCGCCCATTCCTAATGTTTTAGGTTAGTGAACTTCAACGGTTGCATCCCTTCGGAAGTTCCAAGAGGTTTGAGCTGCCCTTCTTTTTCTTGCTTGTCCAGGAGTCCTTAGTTCTAGCCGGAAGGTTAATTTTTATTGTAATAGTTAGTAATATTCAGTTGATAAGTAATTGGAAGAAAAGATGGTGAAGATTGAAAACCGATGATTGGATTTTGTTAATGGATGAGAGTATTTTCGAAATTTCAAAAAAAACACCATTGAAATCACCTCATTAATTTCTCTTAACCAACAGCAAGAATGTTCTAGTTTATACCTTGTGATATCAATATAATAATTTGCAGAACAACTTTTACCCTTTTATACTTCTTAAAATCACCCATTACTACTATATTAGCAGATACAGGTTGATGTGCTACAGCTATCATTAATGCCTTTTCACCACAAAGAGGCACAATTTGATAACCATTAAATACAGTAACATTATGGTACATCTACATAGACATGTAAAAATTATATCAAATTACATCCTCTAAGTCTAGATATACTAGTATAACCGCATAACTGTGGAAAAATCGATCGTTTAATAATATAATTTGCAAAAGTAAAATTGGATGGCAATGAATAAAATGTGTAGGTGCATTCATAATATTTTCTTTATCATGACCTAAAATAGAAACACTATTTTTTGGTCTTGCCACAAAGTTCCAAAAATATACATACATACAATAAGATGTCAGAAGTTTGAATCCCATAATGAACATATATCATATATTTTCAAATAGAAAATTTAACATGTAACTCACTTTAATTTTAGTTTTTTTGTATGAGATTACCATATAGTATGGATAGTATATCGAATCTTTCTCATTCACAACTAAGAAATAATGGTTCATATATAACACAATACATAACAAGCAAAAATATTATTTATTAAGTAAAAATAAGCCAAAGACTCAACATAACATGCAAACATATATTTGCAAATCACTATTTAATTATAAAATTTACTAAATTCATTAAAAGATACGCTCAACTCACAAAATACCTGCAACGCCTAACGGGATACTCAACTCACAAAATTTTCAACTAAATATTCTCTTTACAAAGTAGAAAAAACCGTAAACAAATAAAATCACCGACCAAACTAATATCACATACGTATACAAATTGTATGAAATATTACCACTCCTTTTATTCCTAATACTTCAACAACGATGCTCATTAATAATCAACCTTAGCATCATCCATAAAATAACCCATAAAATGTTTTTAACTATAACAAGTGTTTAGTTGCACAAACAAGCATCATACCAGCAATGGGTCAATAAAGCGTTGGTAACATAATTAATTTTAGAACCTATGTTTATGCACTATAGGAAGTTATACTATAGAGTGCTAACATATACAGATTATCGTGGATTATGTTGTTGTGCAATTCTCTGAATCTAAATGCATTCTTTTTATTTATGTTTGAACTTGTTGCGTAAATAATCTTGTGTTTGTTGTAAATAGAATAAGTGATAGAATGTGGAAATAATTAAGTCTTAAAATATACATAAATTAAAATTTTAAGTGATAGATCTTAAGGGTTTGTTTATTATAACTCTCATGTACTTCTATATATCTTATTAATAGTTTATAAAGGAATTCATAGAAATTAATAAAGAAGATAAGGACATTTATCTTTTTGTTTAAAGAGCATTTATATTCTTATTTCTAGTTAATAATATATATTAAAATAATTTTATTATTTGAAAACATAAATATAACTTTTTGAAAACTTAACTATTCTCTTTTGAATACCAAATGCACTTATCAATCTACCGAAATACTAAATAATGTCTTCAATAAAAAATGTTTGGTTACTAATAACCTTAGTTAATCAATCAAAATTTCAATAATCTCAAATTCTAAATTTAATTAAAAAACAACTGAGTGATTCATTCGTCAACTAATACTTTTATCTGCCAAATTAAACTACCAATTTTCCAACAGTAGTTAAATCCAACCAACAAAGTTTAGCTGTCTATGAAAAATTTGGTCAAAAAGTCCAATCAGTAAACAAATTTTAGTAGCAAAAACTAATCAATAGATTCGAAATAGGATAGTTTTAGGTATTACCTCAGCATAGCAAAATTATTTATTTCGACCCAAGAATGGATATATATCTTTAGAGCTTATTCCTCCATTCTCTATTATGTATTGGAATGCATTAGTAGGTAGGCCACACACGTATCCTATGCTTTTACTGTCACAGTCAACAACTTGTTGGACCGACAAAGAAATAAGTTCATGTTTTCTAATTTTATAAACACCTTCGATGGAAGTAGCGGCTGAAAAAGCCCAGTAGGTACCTACATTATTATTGTTAAAATTGAATTAAATTAAAACGGCTAGAAGATGAATTATGATCTATTTGGAAAACTACTTACATATTCAAAAGTTTCCTTATTTCTAAACATAGAAATTTACAAAAAGTTATTATGAAATTTTTTTGACTTATAAAGACATAAAAGGTAAATTAATTACATGGAACTTTCATCAAACAGCCTTCTTTTAAAATATATAGCTGACTGTCTTCAAAATTAGGTTTTATAAAAAAAATCATCTTTTTAAGTTACCAAATTGAAAGACATAGTTTCTTAAGAAAGAAACTACTTTATTAAAACTGAAAAAACTTGCCTTATATAGTCAGTACAAGTAACAACAAACAAAAATACAACACACACTTATATGATCGTGATAATCAACAAGAGAAACAGTCAAGTCCTAAACAATAGGAGTTATTGCAGAAATTAAGGAACCATAAAAAATCAAATAGTCAGACATTTTGAAACTTTCAAATGTCTTCAACATTAATACTTTGGTTCCAGTTTTGAATGCTGGTTCACTAGTAAGAGATTAAGAAAAGCAAGCCTTCTTCCCAGCAATTAATGTTAAACTTGATCTCCGATATAAAAAATATTACTCAAAATTAAAAATAGGGGTGTAATTTAAAATATATAGGAACTGATGGGAACTTGTGGGAATGGCTACCATGGATGAAACTATGGGAAGTGTTGGCATTAGATTTGTGAAAGTGGCGACATATACTGTTATGGATGATCTGACCATAAATCCCATGTCCACTATATTCACACTCTCTTTTCCGAAAATAGATTCCAAAATTGCATAAAAATAAATCTATTTACTGTGTCCTAAACCATATAACTTTCAAGTTCAGTTTGGACCTTCAAGTTTCCAGAAACAACTATTGATAAAACATTGTTGACAACTAAATAAACTTAAGTGATGCAGTTCAAAAGGTGTAAAAATATCTCCCACCTAAGATAACTTGTGCCGCATTGACTTCATACCAATCCATAATATTCAACATAGACTATCGTAAAGATCAATTTTTTTATTAGGATAATAGGAACCAAATCTAATTGGTATATGAGTATGTGCAATTTGGCAATATTTGTCCTAATGATACAACATAATATAGCTTTGTCTTAAGCCAACCTGATTCTGACCTGATATTGGACACATATTATTATGATCAGTATTTCCAAGAAGTTGCGAAACAACACACTTATATGATCATGATGATCAACAAGAGAAATAGTCAAGTCCAAAAAAATATGAGTTATTGCAGAAACTAAGGAGCAAAAAAATATCAAATAGCTAGATATTTTGAAATTTTCAAATGTCTTCAGCATTAATACTTCGGTTCCAGGTTTGAGTGATGGTTCACTAGTGAGAGATCAACAAAAAGCAAGCCTTCTTCCCAGCAATTAAATATTAAAACTTAATCTCCACCAAAAAATTATTACTTAAATTTAAAATAGGAGTGTAATTTAAAATATGTGGGAACTTGTAGGAACTTGTGTGAACGTCTAACGTGGCTGAACAGTAGGAAATGTTGGAACTAGATTTGTGAAAGTGTTGACTTATACTTTTATGGATGGTCTGACCATAAAGCCCATGTCCACTATATTCACACTCTCTTTTCCCAAAACAGAGTCCAAAATTGCATTAAAATAACTATTTACCATGTCCTAAACGTTGTTGATAGCTATGATATACTCAAGTGATATAGTTCGAAAGGTATAAAAATATCTCATCCCTGAGGTAACTTGTGCTGCACCGACTTTATATCAGTTCATAATATTAAACGTAGATTATTTTAAGGATTGATTTTGTTATTAGGATGATTAGAACCAAATATGAATAAAAACAAAGTCACAATTCAAAATGTCGCATTCATAATCAAGAAGGGAAGCAAAAGAAGCACTGTCATTAACGTATATACCAAATTACTATAATGCTTGGAAAAATTTGCACGTCAAATATATCTGGTAAATTATATGCATATACATCATTATATATCTAATTGGTATATGAGGTTACACGCAACTTGGCAATTATTTGTCCTAATGAAATAGCATAATATAGCATTAACTTAACCCAACCCTAATTCTGAACTGATATTGATCACATATTATTGTTATTAGGATGTCCAAGAAGGGGTGTAACAGCACACTTATATGATCATGATAATCAACAAGAGAAACATCAAGTCCTAAACAGTAGAAGTTATTCAAAAACTAAGGTATCACAAAAGAATCAAATAGTCAGACATTTTGAAACTTTCAAACGTCTTCTACATTAGTACTTCGGTTCCAGGTTTGAGTGATGTTTACCAGTAACAGGTCAACGAAAAAGCAAGCCTTCTTCCTAGAAATTAATATTAAAACTTCATCTCCAACAAAAAAATTACTTAAATTAAAAATAAGGGTGTAATTTAAAATATGTGGGAACTTATGAAAATTTATGGGAACGACTATCGCGGTTGAAACTGTAGGAAGTATTGGCACTGGATTTGTCAAAGTGGTCACTTATACTGTTATGGATGATTTGACCATAAAGCCCATGTCCACTATATTCACACTCTCTTTTCCCAAAACAGAGTCCAAAATTTCGTTAAAAAACTATTTACCATGTCATAAACCATATAACTTTCAACTACAATTTGCGCCTTCAAGTTTCCAAAAACAACTATTAATATAACGTTGTTGACATCTATGATATACTCAAGTGATATAGTTTGAAAGGTGTAAAAATATCTCATCCCTGAGTTAACTTGTGCTGCATCGAATTTATATCAGTTCATAATATTCAACATAGATTATCTTAAAGATCAGTATTGTTATTAGGATGATAGGAACCACATTTGAATAAAAATAAAATCACAACCCAAAATTTCGCATTCATAATCAAGAAGGGAGGCAAAAGAGGTACTGCCATTAATGTATGTACCTAACTACTCTAATATTTGGAAGAATCTACATGACAAATATATTTGATAAATTATATGCACACTTACATCATTATACGTCTAATTGCTAAATGAGATTACATGCAACTTGTTAATTATTTGTCCTAATGAAACAACATAATATAGCTTTAACTTAACCCAACCTTGATTTTAGCCTGATGTTGGACATATATTATAGTTATCAAGATGTCTAAGATGGGGCAAAACAACATAATAACAACTGCAACTTAAAATGAACAACTGTAGACATTTCCTTCACAGCATTCACTTTAGCAGATATAAAAGTGGCAG
This sequence comes from Allium fistulosum, assembly GCA_030737815.1. Taxonomy (NCBI): domain Eukaryota; kingdom Viridiplantae; phylum Streptophyta; class Magnoliopsida; order Asparagales; family Amaryllidaceae; genus Allium; species Allium fistulosum. The sequence goes on from CM060902.1 coordinate 1,537,390,537, forward strand.
TTGTTCAACGAAGCTTGTAATGGGACAGTGGCAAGCGAGACCGGATCTGTTAGATACTCAGCACTACCGGGCTGGGGGATAGAGACTGGAGCATAAATGGTCTTCCTAAGCAGAGCAATGGATAAAGGAGGAGGAATGTCTTCTAACTTCCAACTTGATCTATGTAGCAAGGAGGATATCCGTCTAAAGTTTCTACTTAAGTTCGGTCATGGTGTGGCCCGATAAAGACTAGAAAACCTAAGTAATGACCATGTTATCGCTAAACAGAGCTCTTTGTAGGTGCCCGCTCCATTACCTGGTGAAGCATCAATCATTCACTCATCAAGACTAGGAGTCTCATCAACTGGAGCAATAGGAATCGTTATTGCAGTAGTGAATGTTATTAACTCCGTCATAGGTGCTTCGGTGGGGAATTTTTAGGAGGATGCAGAGTAATTGCAGGTTGACCTAAAGCTAGAGAAATACAAAAGAGAGATTGACGACGTTGATCGGCGATAAATTGGCTCTCTGAAATTAGGAGAAATCGAGGAGATACCTTCTTTAGTCTGGAGCTCGGCATGAGTCGGTTTGCCACTGGAGGTCCCCTCTGGAATAGGAGTGAGAGTAGTATATTTTCTAATCTGAGGCCTCTTCGGATCATACCTAGAATAAATAGTGGAGCCAGGATCAGTTTGAGTCCCAATAGTTTAACTAGTCGAAGCATCGTGCTACGCTGATCCAGAACCTTCGCCCATTTCCTTCTGCGTAGTTGTGGCTAATTTTTGATAGATAAGAAGAAGGCCGTCGTGTAAAATATGGGGCTTATCTTTCACCAGGATCTCCTTCTCTAACTGTTCTAGATCTACCTCAGTGCCTTGGAGAAATTCTTTTGCTTCCTCAAGGATCAGCTCCCAAGTGCATGCAAGGAGTCTGGGATAATCATCTTTAAGCCACTCCCGATTTCTAAACTTGAGCACATTGGCATTATGTTGAGCAAGAAATGGCTCTAACAATTCCATGACCAGCTTCTCTACATGCTGCCCCATGTCTTTAACTTCTCTCTTGACAATAGCATCAACATCCCTGGCTCATTCGAGTGCTTTGTCCCTCTCTTCCCTCACGGTGACTAGATCATCACATGATTCCTGAGCAATTTGTTGCGCTTCATCTTTTTCTTTGGTTTCACACTCGAGTTTGATTATTAGCTCAGTCGCACTTCTTCTGGCGGCATCTCTTTCTAGAACTAGCTCATGATTTCGGTGATGCGCCTACTCGATTTCTTAAGATGCTTGGACTTTTCAGCTTCAAGCGCGTTGATAGCCTTCTCTCCTTTCTTCTTTACTTCGTCCTAGGATTTTCTTAGACTCCCAACCTCAACATCAAGGGCAGTTATGATTCTACTATCGGCCTTGATAACCGTTTGATTCTCGATCTCGTACAGCTTATCTCTCGAGACCTTAAAAATCTTTTCGGCCACTTTCGCCCACTTGTTGTACTAGTGGTGAATGTCGGTCACGCAAGCCATATTCCTTTCTTGGACTTCCATTGGAACTCTCTTTGGGTTGGGCACAAAATAATCTCGTCAAAATAGATGTTTAGGAAATTGGTCATTTAGTTCAGCCATATGAGTACCGACCGAAAGCTATTCAGTTAGGTTAATCAGAGCGATAATAGTTTCTTTACTTGGCCTTTAATGAAGAGTCTCGAAGCCACCTTTATGATGTCTGCGCCCGAAAGATCAATTAGAATGAGATAGCATCGTGGGCTGTACAGGAATAGAAGTATGGGGCAGAGCTCGAGAAGTGTCAGCCAGTGGAATCTCTTCAGGGTGATATAGTTGCATATCCAAACCACTAGGGAGTAGGTGATCTAGATCTATGCTAGTGTTGAGAAGCAGAATCATGTGAAGAACGATCCCTATCGTAACTACTCATTTCCCGGTCATCCTATTGCCGATAGAGTGGTGGCTTAAATCGTAATCTCGACCACTCCCATGGTGATACGAGCCCAACCATGGCCTTTATGCTTGATATGATTTTTCCTCTAAAGATCGGTATTCATAATTTTACTCTCCATGGAACCTACAAATGAAACAAAAGTAGTCAAACTCAAAGAATAAGGACATATGACATGTGCGATACATTGGTATGAAGTGCACGTGCATGTAAGTGTGCTAGTGACCCCCCAACGGACCATGTTCTGGAGCATTGCTCATAGGAGTAATCTCTCCCGCACTAGCAGGAATGGTGTCATGATCAAAATGAAGGTGAACCCTCTATGCTCACGTTTTCTACGTCAAAGGAACCAAACTCTGTAGGATTTTTCTCCCATCATTAAAAATATATCCACAAAAGAAAGAGATGGAGTCTACTTTGCTATTGTAACTAGTAGAGGCTGTTTAGAAATTCGCCCCTTACGAAGCTTAATAATGAGCTTCCTCTTTGCAGTAAGTGGTTACTCATCTAAAGATTCCTCGGCCACTGGTTCGTGACTTTAATATGCGTCGTCATTGCCAGCCTCATTACCACCGCCTACTATTTCACCTTCGTCGACATTGCTAGGAGCCTCCTTGATTTTCTAGCTAGGGACTAGGAGCACATTAGGGCTGACATGACCTAGTTCTAGCTAAATGCGGCTACCTACAACAACTTCAGCGTCCTCCTTGGCCTGGCCAGCGCTACGACACTCTTCTAGCAAGTTTAAGACCAAGAGATGCCCATCAGTAATAAGGCTTGATCTATCTATCTTCCTTAAGAACATTTCTGACTGTTGTAATGGTAGTTTGACAAACATCGCCACTGGGTATCGAAGGAACATCTGCATAATTTAGAAAACTATGTTAATCAGAATGCAACTTGATTGAAGCTTTCACACTATAGTTTAGAAAAGAATTTACATCCAGCTATCCACCATCATGTGAACCTAGGTAGAAATGCACATAAAACTATTCGCTTTTAAAATAGCTATGCTTATTCCAAGTACTAGTCACAACTTGACAACCACTTGCTGCTTTAAGATAAGTGAACGATAAACTTTCTTTTCATTATTTAAAGCTGCAGATAAATCTAATATCTTCTTTGGTCGGCTCACGATTTAAGAATTCAAGGAAAACCATGTATATGCCCTGGAGAAAAGCATAGCAGTTTGGATGTAGTTGAGCCGAAGCAAGTCACATAAAATGGAGCATTCGACAGATGAATGGATTAAATAGTAGTACACCCCCAGTTTGGAACATATATCTCTTAAAGGTAGTATACCCTTCTGAGGAAGCTGGGCCCTTTTGTAATGAGATAGACCAATATGTCATGTGGAATTCCAAGCTTAATGCAAATTCGATGAAGAGATGCCTTGTTAACCTTTGAAGCGGTCAAATCAGTTGGATCTTCCAAGAATACAACATTCTCAAGTGTATCGGGTGTTGGCTCTATAATATCATCTACTCCTAGATTTGAAGACTTAGCCGGGGCATTGTGTAAGCTTTTGAGTTGTTCCGATTGTTCACCCAGAGTGTATAAAGCAGAAAGTGTCGCTGAACTAGACTCAACATCTAATTAGGCATTTGTGGAATCTTGATCACTAGTCATTACACCTAAACACTTGGAGCATATAGAACCTATAGCTATTAAAATCAACAGATAGTCATAATGATATGGATTAACATGCCCTCCATGCTAAGTGTAACCTAGTGCAGTGTCATGTAGTGTAATATTATATAGTTCAGAATTATACAATAGTGATGATGAGGTTCGGGAGCTCGGTCGGAGTGGTCATCATCGCTGACCATCCCAACCGATTTTCACATCGACAATTGTATAATAGGATTTTATCCAGGTCTCAGGATCAAATAATAGTGCATAAGATCATGTCGTGAACATTCAAGGCACATAAGTACATCTGAAATAGTACATATAAGCACATACGTGCATCCGAACTTGAGTACAAGTCAATATGCAAGTGTACAAGGCAATGCGTTCACATAGTCAAGAGTGCGCAAGGCAAAAATAAAAAGTTCGCCCAAGTATGGGATCGTTACTGATCCCATACCTAGGGGACTCTACCTATGCTTAGATCCATTCCACCTCCACCCTTTCCATGCTTACACCGATCTTAAATCCACCGACATGAAACCAAGACAAGGCCTGACTCCATCCTTGTTTCCTTCAGCACAATCCAAACACATATCTAAGTTCAAAAACGTGATTCAATGAAAGGGAACTAGAGCTTAGAACAATGTCGACATCGAGTTGATTTTGGTTTGGAACAACTAAATCGGATGAAGATTCGATTAAGGATAGCGACTCAGGCTTTAGAGGAGTTGTATGAGTGAGGCGGCAGTAGATCATAGGTGATTGGATGAATTTCTCGGGTTCAAGTTTTTAATGGCGGACTGGTTACTAGGGTTCGACATGCATGCAACTAAGGAAAAGTGAAGTGAAAGAGTGAAGACAATGGATTATATACCCATGTGTGGCCTGAATTTATCGGATGCAAAAACGGAAATATGCGTAAGGGTGGGATCGGTACCATATCCCCCCTATGGTGATCGGTATAGGATCCCCCTTATGGGGATCGGTATTGAGTCCCACTATATGCTTAAAAAGGAAATAAATGAATGAAAATGAGGGACTTGTGACTATCACTCGTGGGAAGTTGGCAACGACCTATAGGCATGTGAACGTGCTTGAAAGCCAATGACAACAGTGTGTACATGAACGTGTGAATGCATGTGCAACATTAACATTCAATTTCCTAAAACTATGAAATTGGATTTTTTACCTAGAACCTTTGGAAAGGGAACCAGTTTTGATAACCGAGGCCTACTAGCTAATCAATTAGCTCAATGGAACTGAGCATAGAAAATTACTGAGACAATGCTTTCCAGTATTTGTAGTGTTAGATATAGACCAAAGAATCACAACAAATAGTTAGAAATACGACTCTTAATAAAAGTAACTAGACGGAAGGATAACGACCATTTGAAACATTGAGTGGAATTCTCCGTAACGATTCTAATTTGTCTCGATTCAAAGCACATCACATTCGAAATGATATGTACTTTGGGGAAAGTGTTATCTGGACTTTGGCCCAGCTTTATTCAGGTTGACTGGACAAGATAGGCTCAAAGATTTTTAAGGAAAGCAGCCCAGGGAGATGTTCCCAAGGTTCGAGGACCAAGTACAGACATGACCACGAGACAACGACCGAACAAGCTTGGAAGTGCGATACCCCGAATACATAAAGTATGGATCAGTGTTCCACCCTATATAGGGGAACGGTATCTCCATATGCAGTCTAAAGCAGCAATTCAGCCTGCTATAGATTCATTGCTTGGACCAAAATACACCTAGGAGACTATGCAAAACAACATTGCCTCAAAGCCAACATAAAAATGAGCCAATATAAGAAGTCACAAATCCTATGCCATTATTTTTAGGGATCAGTACCGATCCCCTATAGAGATTGGTACTAATCCCTAACCGTAGTGGATTTGGAGCCTAGATTTTTTGCAGGATTTTGTCTTCATGAGGAGATTCTGTGGGAGAAATATCAGCAAGATATTTGGTCATCTACCCCTATAAATACAAAAGACATACCTCGTTCTAAGGATCTTGATGCTTCCATTGCACTCCTACTCTCTTGTATTCAAGAATCCATTCTGATCCCACTCTCTTGTAATCACAAAAATAAGTGCAAAAGCAATAAAATTATTCAAGTGGACATAGGCCAAGATTGCCGAACCACTATAAATATGTGTATGCTTGTTTTCTATCTGATTTCCTCAATTTTTCATTTACTTTCTTCATTTAATCTCTATCACTTACTTTATGGGTGTTTGTACCAATTTTGGTTCAAACACCCACTGCTTCAATCGAACTCGGGCTCGAATCCTCAGATCCAAGCCCTAAGCATTTGTGCTTTGATTTAACAAGACCCGATTGCACTTGCATATATTTAGGTGGGTATTGGATTGGATTAATGAAGAAGACAACGAGACTGGCTTGGTAATAGCTCACGTTAGTGGTTTTTCGTATGGGGTCGGCTATGGACTTGGGGAAGATGGAGTTAAAATGCATAGGAGGAGGTCCTCTTGGTATGGGATCGTTGCTAATCCAATACTTAGGTGGATTTTAAAAATCTAGCTTTACCAGCTTGTGCACATATGCATATATGAACACTTGCATATATTTTGACTTTGCACCTGAATGTATGCATATGTATTGACTATAAACACCATGCTTCTACATGTTGATAGTTTGATCCCTGAACTTGGACATTCTTTTGTGAACAACATTCGATGTGAAAGTCGGTCGGGATGTCAACAATGACAGTCACTTCGATAGTACTCCCAAGTCTCGTCAATACTATCGTTTAGTACTAAACTACGTAACACTGCACAATACCGCACTAGATTGCACTTAGCATGGGGGACGGGTAACTTCGTCTAACTATGACTATTTGCTGAGTTTGATAGTTATGGGTTCCAGACATTCTGAGCATTTATCTGCAATGGTTGTTGATCAAGCCTCCAAATATGCTGAATCGGATGTCGAGTCAAGTTCAGTGACTATTTCTGCTCGATATACTCCAGGTGAATAATCGGAGCAATCTGGAAGTTCACAACCTACACCAAAAATTTCTCCAAGTCTGGAAGCGGATGATATTATAGAGACAACGCCTGACACTCTAGATGATGTTGTATTCTTGGTAGATCTGGAGGATTCGATTACTTCTAAAGTTGACGAGGCATCTTTATGACGGATTTGTTACAAGCATGGAATCTCGTATGATGACATGCGAGTCTCGTCTCGTCACCAAAGAGCTCATCTCCCACTAGAGGGGTATAAAGCCTGTAATAGATATATGTGCCTGCATGGGTGTGCATAATCATTCCATCCATTTATTTGTCAAATGCTTCACTTCATGAGACTTGCTTCGGCCCAACTACGTCTAAGCTGGTTAAAATAAACAATATAAATATCCCTTATTAAAATGAATCTTTTGCAAATCAATTCCTGCAACCAAGCTGGTTAAAATAAACAATATAAACAATAATGTGCATGCATTTTACATAGATAATCATGACCATTAGTCAAATCAGTAGACTATCTGGCTCAATGTTTAGTGTTCACGGGATAGCTACCAATCTACATAGCTGACTCGGGCCCATCAGATATACCAAATTTTCTAACTAATTGTTAGGAGAAAACTGGACGATCTGTCCAAATATACTTATCCTAGTGTTTAGCTGACAATCTGTCAATCTCATAGTATTGCTAGGCTTACTATGAACCTAAAATTTTTGCAGGCCAACCTATAACCTACCTTGTCTTTATGTATTCCTTTCTATGTGTAATCTACCTTTTTTCTTACCATGGACAAAGCCCTACACACTGAAATTGTGGACTTATATCAGCTAGGGGCTAACAGCTGAAGTACAGGGTGCTACCTTACACCAGTCCCATCTGGTTTTCTAATCTCCGAGTCAAATATATCCTATCACAATCTATCCAAAAGTGATAAGAACAATCTCTTTTGTAAAATTCTAGGCTAAATACCCTTTTTTATTTCCTTGCAAACACTTTCTTAATAAATGATTTAACCCTTGAAATCATATTTTTAAAGTAAAGAAAACATAGCTTTTTACTATATCCAAAAATAATTATGCCATGATATATGTTTTTATAAAATAATACTGATGAAGTTCAAAGTCATTTAAGGTCATCACCTTACAAAACCATAGGCTGTAAAGCCAAAGCAAAATAAATTCTTTATATTGATAAAACACGGCAATGACATAGTCGACGAGGGTCTTCGCCCCTTAAAACATAAGTCAAAACAATAAAACTTTGTATACTGACAAAGCTCGGCGTCGTTATCGCCCTTGGGATCATCTCCCTTCTTCAATATAAAACTATGTTAAAGCCTTTAACATTTAAAGCATAAGGTCGATAACAGGGACGTCACACTTTATAGAGTATTGACGTCCTACGATATAAAACTTCATTTACATATTTTAAAGTTTTAAAGACAAGCGGCGACATTAATGGATCTCGGCATCAATGCCTTAAGGAAAACAGGCAGCGTCATTAAAGCTGAATTAATATAAGCGACATTCTTACCTTCTTCGAAAACATAGGACATTGAATATTGGCAGTGTCATTATTGTTGAAGTCGTCACAGATAAAAGTGACATAGTTACCTATAGAGTTGGAGTCAATATGTAAAACATGCGGCTTCAAGGCTTTTAAAGGGTCAACAACATTATAGATATGCGACACCATGCCCTTATTTATATAAAATGCGGCACTAAAGGCACACGGCAATGCTAACATCGACCTTAATGTTGTGCCTCCCTCTTTAACCATGGTCAATCCATTCCATATCAACCAAGATTTGCATCCAATGCATTGGCAATGATTGTCATCGAGAATCTTAACTATGACAGCATGGGATGCGACATTGAGGAATTCAACATGGTAGTATCGTAAATACTATAAAAACTTGAAATTTTCTTTAAAAGGTAATTTCTTTTCTACCAACTCCATTTATTTGTCAAAATCCCATTGGATAACAACTTTCTTTATCAAAATATTTTCTTAAATGTACCATATGCCAGAATTTATATTACGAAAACATATTTGCAAACCATTAATATATATTAATATATATAAAGCTTTTCTAGCCTAATAAATTTATATAAGATCATAAACTCATGGGAAAACTCTCACAAAATTGTAATAAATTTGGTTTACTATATTCTTTAACGCATAAAATTTTTGGAGACAAAAACGTAACTTAATTATTTTTAATAACTAAAACCCAAAGTAACCTATTTACTAACCTTAGGAAATACACCAAATATGCTCTTTAAGTTAAAAAATTATGAAACTAAAAACACACTTCTAAAATAATGTTTCTAATATCATATCAAAATCTCAAGTCATTTGGATGTTATATGATAGGTTTTCTAACTCAAACATGTTACCTAATTTCTTCAAGAGATTCTATAAATTCTCCATTAAGCATATATTCATTCAAACAATCATGGCGTAACATAATATAAGCAAAAGAATCGGGTTTATTCTTAAAACCGAAAATGACAATTAAAACATAAGATGCATAACTATTATTCATCTTGAATGGTTTATGAAGGTTGGGATTTGTATTTGATTTGATTGCCCTAAGCTTTGACCATGTTTTCCTTAGCTTTACTTCTCTTGAAACCCTTGTTAGTGGCCGGCCTTGACTCTTTGATTTTGCTTGTATTAAATGAAATGACAGAGGAAATGAGAACGAGTATATTTGTTAAGAAAACATGCTCCTTTCCCATTTTTCCCTCCTTATACACCATCCTTCATATTAATATTCTAATTAATTCCATTAGTTCATTAATTAAGGTTCGGCCCATACTAATTTTCAAACCTCAATCTCCTTAACCTTTTACATTATTTTATTTAATTTACCTAATTAAATAGCCTAAATAATATTAATTAAAATTAAGTTTGTTATAGACTCCCCTCCTTAAAGTATTTCATCCTCGAAATTGTAGGGAATGCGGATTATGGATCTTAAGGCAGAATTAACACTAGAGGGGGGTGATAGTGTTTAATTAATTTTATGAATCTTTTTGAAATCTTTTCAAATTAAACCCAAACTGATGCAATTCACAAACACAGAGACAATCACAGAACCAGACACAGATGCAAATAGTAAATAAAAGCAGTAAAGGAAAGAACTCAACGGAATTTTATACTGGTTCGGAGTTACCCTACATCCAGTCCCACACAATATCTTGTGTAGATTTCTTTCCAAATATAATGTCGACATTACAACCTCAATTTCAAGGCCACGAGATACACCCTCCTGTCTCCGAGTCCAGGGAAAACTCTCTTGATTTAATCAGGCTACAAGATCACATAATTGATTTATGGGCTACAATCGCACCCAATTGATTTACGGGCCACAATCACACTGTTTCCAATCACACTTCGATAGAGAGAGACTCGATACACTTTGATCTTTCGATCTTTGATTACAAATGATCCTATACCTCTGAATAGCACTGAGATCTTTGAGAGAGAGTGGTAGAGAATCAAACTAGAGATGATCGAGTTTGATTCACTTAGGATTTTGGCAGAATTTTGTTAAAGCATTTGAAATATAAAAGAATATTTGAGTGGAGAAGGAGTGAAGAAATAAAGAAAAACTAACTTAAAATTCGTTGAAAACAACTGGTATATGTAGGAGAACAATGTTCATGTCCATTCATGAAAGTTTATGACGAATATACACTTTATTTGAAAATTTGAATTTTAAACTCTTTGGCTACCATGTCGACATGGGGGGTATAGTCATGTCGACATCCCCTAGTATTTTTTGAAAATTGATTTTTGTTTTAAAAAAGATTTTCTTTCTAAAGTTTGTCGAAACAATCTTAGAACTTTGTAAACTATTTTGAATATACTTTATGATTATAAAAACCTTTGGAAAGTGATCTTACGAAATATAAAGGTAATAAAAACTAAGTATATAAATATTTTGAGATTAATGCTAAAACATTAAACCAGGAGATAGTTTAAAAACAAGAAATGATTTTCAAATTAATATGATTAAAATAGTTTTTGAATTAAGGCTAATATATTTAAATCGAGAGAGAGATGTCTTTTTGAAAAGATAGTTTTGAAAAAATCTAAAAATAAGTCATTTTGAAAATTTTGTGGGTTCCATTCCACTAGAGAAGGTCGTGGGTTCCATCCCACTAAAGAGGTCGTGGGTTACATCCCACTATTAAAGCGAGAAGGTGGATTCCATTCCACAATTGAAATCCGAATAAAGATTTTAGTGCTATTATGAAGTTTTAACATAAATCTAGACTATATTACTTATCTTGATATCTTGAACTCTTGATAATCTTGATACTCATGAGTCTTCAGTCTTGATTTCTACAGTCTTGAATTCATCGGTCTTGAATCTCTATACTGTACAATCTTCATTCTCAGTATCTGCATATATATATATATATATCCTGCATATACATATATATCTAGACAAAGATATTAGTATTTATATTTTATAACGAGTCCTAAGGTTGTTGTCATCAAAACCATCATCCCAAGAGCTAACAGAAATTACGATAAGGTACATACATCAAACATAAAAGAATAGATGTAAAACATACCATCCAACAAGTCAGGATAAGTATCCCTGATCATGCTCTCTGTTTCCCAAGTACAGTTTCTCTAATCGCCAATCCACTGGACTTTTACTAATCTAAATGTCTTGTTCCTTAACTTCTTCTCATCTCTCACTATAACTCGAACTGGTTGTCTAATCATAGTCATGTCCGGCTCTACTACTAAATCTTTCAATGTAGTCGGAGTTACAGTAGCCTCTAGAACTCGAACATAATTTCTTAGATGCGAAATATGAAAAACATTATAGACTTTTGCCAAATTGCTCGGTCACTCTATTCTGTAAGCGAGTTTCCCGATTCTTTCTATAATAGAAAATGGTCCAACAAACCTAGGCGCCAATTTCCATGACTTCCCAAATCTTATTATACCCTTCATCCCCGATACTTTGACGAAAACATGGTCTCCGGCTGAGAATTCCAAGTCCTTCCGTCTCTTATCTCATAACTTTTCTACTTAGGTTGAGCTTCTTTCATTCTAGCTCGAATCAACTCAATCTTTTCTACGGCTTCTCTTACTAAATCTAGACCAAGAGTCATTCTACCTCTGGTCTCGAACCAACATACGAATGATTTACACAGCCTTTCGTATAAAGCATCAAATGATGCCTACAATACCCACAATTTTAAATAGCATTATTCAGAAGATTTAATTAGATAAATTAAACAAAATAATGTAGAGACTAGAGTGATAAAGGGATTGAGATTTGAAAACTAATTAGGGTTGAGCCTTAAATAAATGGATTTATAAAATGGTTTATAAGTAAACACCTAAGAGAATAAGGCAAGGGTAGTATGGGAATAGCCGTATACCATAACCCCATAACCCCTAAACCCTTACCTTATTCTCATTCACTTTCATAAAACAAAAGATATAAGCAAAGGGGAATAAATTCTAGACATTACCCTAGGGGAATAAGAGCTTAAAATCAATTAGAAGCTAGGATTCAAGCTTAGCAGATTAAAGCAAGAACAAATCTCAAGTTCCTTATCTAAACGAGGTGAATAATAATCTAAATCATTTAATCATCTCATATATGTCTTATTGAACATTTTAATTTTGGGTTTAAGGTTTAATTTTTTTGGATGGATGAATGATGATATGCTTTGACTATATGCCATGTTTTGAGTTAAACAAGGATTTTTGTGTAATGGTATGGTTCGATTTTAAGATTAAAATCGTGTAAATTGATTTCGAATACCATGATGTTTGAATGTGTCATGTCAAAACTTTATTTAGGAAATGGGTTTAAATTTTCATAATATTCCAAGTTATAGATAATTTATTATGAATTTTGGATGGAAGAAATAAGTAATTTTGGGTTTAAAGTATTTATGGCAACTAGTGTATGGCCCGTGCTACGCATACAGGCAGATGCGAAAGATTGAAGTTTGTGAAGTGTTATCCTTAATTTTTCCATTCTCCTATAAATGAGATTGATATGTATATGTTGTTAAAGTTAAGGTTGTAAAGCTATAGTTTCTCAAAGTATTGTATGATTTTTCCATATGTTGTGTAAACCTATGATAAGGTATTAAGTTTGTACCCATTAACAGTTGAAAACTTTATTGGAAGAAATTATGTTTTAAGGCTGGGTATATAGTGCTAAAAAATGAAAAAATGAGTAAAACAAATGTAGCGATTACTATTGTAAAAAATTTAATTCAAATAGTGATCTTAAATAGGCTAAGTTTTTGTAAAAGCGTAAAGGAGGCAACAAACAGTTTAAGAGAGAAATGAGTTGGCAATTTGACACTTTGATATATATACACAAATTGAATCAAGAATGCTCAATCGAACATTTTGTTGGCGATCAAATACTCCTCTTTTTTAGTAAACAACATCAATGTAGTATAACGGTCATTTCAGTCTAGTATGGTGCAAAGGCAAATATCCAAATGGTTGCAACACTAGTTTCCAATAAATGATCAAAACGATATATTATGACATTCTAAAAAAAAATATAGCTGAAGCATGATAAAAGAGAAGGCAGTTTTAAATAGAATGACAACCTATGACAGTACTTTAGAGCAGGTTCAGTTGTGCATGAAAAAATGTATTAGTAAAAACACAGAACGGTACAAATGTACAATGACAAACAGACAAAAATTAAAATGCAAAGAGAAAACTACACAATGGCAATTTTTTTACAACAATGTAAAACAAACTTAAATACAATTACAAACTATAATAAAAATAGAAACTTGATAGCACAAAGGATGGAGAAGTGGGTTCACATAAGTAGTACGTCATTACGATCCTTTGTCTTCGTAACTATGTCTTCCTTTTCTTCTCGTTTGTTCTTCCACAAGTCTTTTTCCTACTTGTCCTTTTTTGAATCATCCTAAATGATAGACTAATAGATTATTCCCTCTACAAAATTGCATTATACAGTTTTTAAATTCACTCATTACCTTTATCAATATTCCACGTCTAATTATAGATCCGCGTTCCAAAGAGTATTAAAGATCTGTGTTCCAAAGAGTAGCAAGTCTGATAAACATCATCTTCAAATTCTCTACTGTCCTGCAAGGAGCAATTTTGGTAAACTTCAGTGATTTCATTGAGTGATGTTATATAGTTATTACTGTGGTTCAATAGGTAACCTGATCCAATTCTGCTTGCCCTTCATCTTAGTAGCTGGGTAAAGTTTGACCAATATTGGTTACTATATGAATTTGCACTATAATTAAGAGAGATGTGTATTTACCATGAAAGAGATTCGTTCACAATTTTTCAACTATAGTAGACTCAACAGTAAGTTACGTAGATGTAAATACTTGTGGCTCGTTCACTGATTTCTGCTGGGTCATTTGGTAAAGTGTTGTATGACTGAGTATAGTTGAAAGTTGTAGATGTATAGTTTTTTTGTTACCTGAGTAGAAAACCATTGATTTAAAGGTGTGTGTGCGGTTGCTGCATATTGGAAATCCTGGTGACATCCATACTTTTCCTCGGCTGATTATGTCGTAGTTTGTAGGTCTAAATTCCAATCAAGCTTCCAAACTAATTAAGTGATTGAAAATTCTATCAACCATGTATCCTCCATTATCCTAAAGGGGTTTTTAGGCTCAAGGAAAAAGTTAGAGAAAAATTTAGTTTCAGGGACAAAAAGTTTGTTTTTTAGGTTGAAGGACACTTTTTAGTGTAAATCACAGAATGATAGTTGTAACTATCATTTTCAGTTTACACTAAAAAGTGTCCTTCAGACTAAAAAGCAAACTTGTTGTCCTTGAGTCTAAATTTTTTTGCAACTTCTTCCTTGTGCCTATTTACCTGTATCCTAAAACGTATACATAGTTTGATTTAGCATTCTTCAGGTGTATAATAAAGGAATTGCATATAGTAGGTTCAAGGTAATGAAAAAAGGTTTGTAAATATGCAAAATTTGGACTTAATTTGCAAATTATAGTGCTAAGTTGTTGTACCAATTCTAACAGTTTTTTTTTACAAATGTCTTTGATGGCGAATATAATAGTACGGATCTGAACTTTCGAAGATGTAATTATAATTTTCCCACACGTTGGACACGTCTGTAATCTCATCGATGTCTTGTTTAACTAAGCATGCTGCCTCCTTATCAAAAGCTATCATGGTGGTAGATCCAGTACGATCAAAAACATCCACTCTTAGACAATATTTATTCACACTTACTTGTTAGTCATTGAATGTAAATTAATTATTGTATTGTAGAAGGCTGACCTATTCTATTAACAAATGTGGAAACAATTTTGTTGCATTTAGGGCATCTAAAACAGTTTTCTTCCTTATTTACTATCTTTCTACATAGTGACCAGAAGATATATTTACATGTCAATCTCCATCATGGTAGCCTCTATAATATACTTCTATCCCTAAACATACAACATTTAATATTGTTGATACTTGACTATCTAAAGTAATACTGTTGTTACCCTGCCTTATGGTCAAGGCCGGGATATATTTAAATTGGCTAAAAAGGATGGATATTAGGATTGGATATCGATTGGAAATAAGGCTATGGTCGATACTGTCAAAATTGGGCCAAGCTTCAACCAAGGTGGGATCGATTGGGAATGATAAACAAGGCTTGGTGAGGCTACACTTCGAATTTTAGGTCAATCGGAGTTCATATGCTCGAGTTATGGATGGATCAATATTCATGAAAACTGGCCCGTATCGATACTATCGTATCGATCACTATAGATACCGAATGATGGATACCAGATGATGGATACCATGTGATGGAGACGAGATGATGGATATGAGATGATGGATACCAAATGATGGATACCAGATCATCAGCCTACACTTGCAAATTTGAACTTTGATCGATCGTATCTCATAATTTACGCGTTGGAACTTCATGAAATTTGGAGAGCAAGGACTTTGCACTATCATCTTTCACCATGATCGATCTCAAATCGATCGAAGTAGTTTATAATCGATGCGAACTCGCCTTGGATCGATCAAGGATCGATCACAAATGACCCCAGATCGATCATGTGGGCCCATCTGCACTTGAGAAAGAGTATTCCAAGAATCACGGCAAATATTTCTAGCTCCACACCTATAAATAGCACCTCAATTGCAACTAAAAGGGGGTCTTTTTTCTCGGCTCCTCTTCATCTTCTTCTCTTTTGGAAAAACTCTGATATTTTTTGCTATTGATATTCAAAGAATTATAATTGTAACCACGGTATAAAGGAAATAAAAGGATCAATTCAAAGCGGACATAGGCCAGAGATAGCCGAACCACTATAAATCCTGTGTCTTCTCTTACTTTCTTTCATTTTAATTTTTTGATTTCTCCATTTTTACTCTCTATGTCATCTGGATCTGATATCTGTGACTGGAAACTACGGATTTGTATGTAAATACTAGTGCTTTCATTACATTCGGGGTTTGTGACCATTTTTGACGCAAACACTTTGGTGCTTTCACTGAGAATGACTAGCACCCGCTATATCGGATTTGGAGTTCAGATTGGGAAAGCTAAAGGATCAGATCTAGGAGGAACCATGGTTAGGAAACCAGCTAGAAGGACATTACCAGAAAGAAGGCAACAAAAGGGAAGTTAAGAGGCTTCTTCTGGACCTGGATAAAATCAGGCATCCATCTACTTCACAAGGGATGAGATGCGGACAATGATGGATTCCATGCAGGAGAGATTATTGAAGAGCCAACAGGAGATGATGCAGAATATCTTCGGAAAAATAGGCACGGCTGGAACCAGAACCCAGGAAATGGAGTAGCCGCAGCTGCCGATAATGTAGAACAAGGAGTTGGAGCTGTAGAAATCTCTGGAGGTCAGGTCCAGAACCAGAATAGAGGACATGAAGGGAATCAGCAAAGGCCTGGGGGCAAACACTCAGAATTGGATATTGGAAGGCCCATGAATGAAGCTCAGTAGGTTGGGGCCAACACAAATGTGAATGAGCAACATAAAGAGTACTACTCAGAATACCCTCCAGGACATGGGGGCAGGATGGAAATGCATATAGGAGGCTACCCCCGGATGGACACGAGCGGATGGCTGGATTAATAAGAAGGATTATCAGAGGAGGGCAACCGAGCAGAGGCTTGGAGAAAGTTAGTCGAAGTCCGTTCACTCCGAATATCAAAAACGCAAGGAACCCTCCAGAATTCAAACTACCAACGCTGGAGGTCTATGATGGGAAGTCAGACCCAACTATTCACGTAACCAGATACATCAGGCATATGGAAGTGGTGGGGGCATCTGAGGAGGTTATGGCAAGATTCTTCCCTTTCTACTTGACGAATTTGGCACCGCTCTGGTTCAGGCAGCTTGAGAATGGATCGATTAGGACATAGGGTAAGCTAGTGGAATGCTTCATGAGACAATTTAGGGTCCACGTTACACGACCTAAGAACGTAATGACATTGGCATCGATGTAGAAGAGGACAGGACAGTCCGTAAGGAATTTTCTAATGCGGCTCAATGCAGCCATGGCTTCGGTGGATCGCCCAGATCCATCAGTGATTTTGATGGCGGCGGTTGAAGGAATTGCAGAAGGAACTGAGTTCAAGGACTCATTGGCATGGGATCCACCACAGGATCTCGGGGAGTTCTATCACGAGGCGGAAAGGTTCATACGATTAGAGGATGCAGGCGCCGAAAGGCAAGAGATGAGCGCCGCGCAAGGCGAAGGAACGTCTGGAGAAGGATGTGGGATGGCTAAAGGAAAGCAGGATGATGGATATGATGGTTCTAACAAACGGAGGAGAGACCTAGAACTCAAATTCACTACATACACAGACTTGATAGAGAATCTAGAATGAATTTACTTGGAAACACGAGGGCAACTCCCCTATTGAAAACCACCCAGAAGGAATCCCATAGAGCGGGAGCACAAGAGCAGGAGTTACTTCCTATTCCATGAGCTAGAAGGCATACCACAGATGAATGCCGCCACTTAAAGGACATGGTGGAAGAACACATTAGGAGTGGCAGATTGTCAAAGTATGTGAGGAACTGGACAACAACGGCAGAACACGAGCAGCTACCACCTACACCATATAGGAATAACCCTGGATCGGGGTCACGACTCGTCATCAGTTAATCCTGATGGTAAAGGAAGATTTCAGGATTTGAACTTCGGTCATCAAAAAATCTTTCTGGTTTTGTTTCTAAAATAAAGCGGCTATGCCACTTACACATGTAAGGGAACTAGAGCGATTCCCAGGCATGCTCTTAGATGGTAGTAGACTGCTCTGCCCAAAGGGGCAGCACTTAGTTTTTTCTGGTTTTTCATTGAACGTTTGGAATTTGGATTTAATAAATGGATTTGGATTTTGTGGAACAAATCCCCGATTGGAGAGTTATTGGATGGATACTGGAAGTTAGTTGGAAATTGATCACTTTAAGCCCTTGACCGGAAAGGCAGGAACCAGAGTGTGGGAAGTGAGTCGCTTCGCCGGAGAGCGACAGGATCGGCTCACTTGACGTTGTTCCCATTCGCCGGAAAGTGATTGGATCGGGGTTCGGCAAGAGGCCAAAGTGGCTGTATTCGGTTTAGGACTTAGGCCATGGCATTGCTTAATGTTCAGGGATACTGAATCGATTTGCAGGGAGTGATGCCGCTTCGCCAGAGAGCGACAGGATCGGCCCACTCGACGTTGTTTCCCCTTCACCGGAGGGTGATAAGATGGGATCTAGCAAGAGCCCAGAGAGGCTATGATCAGTCTAGTAGGACCAGGACATCGCTATATGCCCCCACCGGGGCCTGAGTGCAAGGGATAGGTTGCTTCCCCGGAGCGCGACAGTATCTGCCTATTCAATCGTTAAGTTTGGATCGAGCTTAGCAAGGGTCCAGAGAGGTCGTCGATGATCTAGAGAGATTGTAGGATTCGGTTACTGGCTTCCAAGATGTGAAATGGATATTGATCCAGCTTTGAATGGTTGAGGATTGGACATGGACCCGGAGCAGTCCTGGATTCGGTTAACGACCCGAAGAGGTCATGGATTTGGATATGGATTCGGTTATGGTTATGGATTTGGATAGTGGCTTTGAACATATAAGGATTTGATTAAGGTCCCGGAGTGGTCCCGGATTTGGATCGGAACAGTCGCAGATTTGGCTATCGGACTTGGATGGAATTGTTTGGTACTAGATTAAATAATGGATTGGATGATATAGCTATAGAAGGAATATAGACTTTGGATGTCGTATTTAAAACTATTCAAAACACACCTTCCTACCGCAAGGCATGTTTTGGAGGGCAAATGTTACCCCGCCTTTTGGTCAAGGCCGAGATATCAACAAATTGACAAAAAAGGATGGATATCAGGATTTGAGATCGATTAGAAACAAGGCTATGATCGATACCGTCAAAATTGGACCAAGCTCCAATTAAGGTGGGATCGATCGGGAATGATAAACAAGGCTCGATGAGGCTACACTTCGAATTTCAGGTCAATCGGAGTTTATATGCTCGAGTTATGGATGGATCATTATTCAGGAAAAACTGGCCCGTATCGATACTCTCATATCGATCACTATGGATACGAGATGATGGATACCGGATGATGGATACGAGATGATGGATACCGGATGATGGATACGAGATGATGGATACCAGATGATGGATACCGAAAGATGGATACTGGATGATGGATAACGGATGATGGATAATGGAAGATGGATACGAGATGATGGATACTAGATGATGGATACCAGTTGACGGATACCAGATGATGGATACCAGATGATCAGTCTAAACTTGCAAACTCGAACTTGGATCGATCATATCTCACAATCTACGGATTGGAACTTCATGAAATTTGGAGAGCAAGAACTTTGCACTATCATCTTTCACCATAATCGATCTTAGCTCGATTGGAGCAGTTTATGATCGATGCGAACTCGCCATGGATCGATCCCAAATGACCCCCAGATCGATCATGTGGGCCCATTCAAGGCAAATATTTCCAACTCCTCACCTATAAATAGCACCTCCATTGCAACTAAAAGGGGTCTTTTTTCTCGGCTCCTCTTTATCTTCTTCTCTTTTGGAAAAACTCTGCCATTTTTAGCTATTGATATTCAAAGGATTTTAACTGTAATCACAGTATAAAGGAAATGAAAGGATCAATTCAAAGTGGACGTAGGCCGGAGATAGCTGAACCACTATAAATCTTGTGTCTTCTCTTACTTTCTTTCATTTTAGTTTTGTGATTTTTTCATTTTTACTCTCTACATCATCTAGATCTGAGATCTGTGACTGTATACTAAGGATTTGTGTGTAAACACTGCTGCTTTCATTACATTCTGGATTTGTGACCATTTTTGGCGCAAACAAATGTAAGAGTACTTATGTAGCTGTCATTATTTCTAATGTCTGATAGCATGTTTGAAATAGTATTGCGTATATGCTAAGCACCATTAATGAACCTTAATAAGTGGCCAAAAAATAACTTAATTGGTTACCTTCTTTTTTTCATCATAAGCACTAATTTTGAAATAATAGTCAACCTTTAGATGAGTTATGAACATTTATATTTCATATAGCAGGAAATCAAAAATGAGCTCAGTTAAGTCATAAAACAAATGCATAGGAAACTTGCTCTTGAACTTCTAGATTAATCGTATGCAAGCTATTTCTCCAAATAACTCCTTCATGCTGCAATTGAAAACAAATACATATTAGATTACAAAACATGTACAAACTTCTCACATACAATTAAAGTCACAATAAGCACATTTCATCCATCAAAACGTAAATAAGACTTAGTTTTCATTTAACTGATAATTTAGTACCTCGAAGAGAAATAGCAGAAATAAGAATGTCTTTCTTGACCATTCATTAATAATTCCAAAATAGAGATATTTTACTGCAAAAACATAGTTCTTCAGCCTTTTTAAACAGGGCACATCTTCAGTTCATCGTGCATGATATTTCGCATGTGATGGTCAGGTTATGTTTATATCTCACAAGCTGATACATCATTTAGACACAGTCTAATGTAAGCTGTCTCTTTTATTCAAGATTCAAGATATGCCACTTACGATGGTTGTACAGTTGATGTTACTTCACCTCAAGGAGTGCTAACATGGAACACATGGTACAGAACTGCATCAGCTCAAGCCCATGCCCAATCAGCATTGCAAATTCATACATATCTCTGCTAATGACCTAACTCAGAGCAAACCCGGACGGTAGACTAGAATCGGTACTACGTGATTGCACAAGGATTGTAGTATGCCAATCCTCAAGGCAACGCTTTGGCTACAACAAACAATGTCACCAATTCGAGTAAGCAGTGATGTCACACTAATTAGAAATAGAAATAATGTGTTAAATTCCTTTTCTATGGTGTTTTAAGGACTGTTATATAGGTGAATGCATATATTTCTGGTTATGATGGTTGAAATATTTATTCACCTCTAGGATCCTCTTCAGAATGTTTCCTGTAACGGGCCACCTTTTTGGACGGTTTAAATCGATAATAAACCACATGTATCAACTCAAACCATTCAAAAGGAAGGATTGCTAATAGGATAAATAGGAAAATAAGAGAAAAAGAAGGAAAATCAAATCATAGAATTTCACAATGGAATGATAAAATATAATAATTAAATAAATAGTTCATGAAGCTATTTTATAAATAACATTTGATTACACTTTTACAATACAATCAGTTATACATACAGCATGAATAAATCACTACGCCATAAATGGCCTACTGCAACACAAAAAAAATGTTGGCTCAGGCCCGAAAAATGTTGCCATAGGTCTATGGCAACACTTTTAGGGTGATGCAATTTTTGCCGTTGCCTTAGACCTCAAAGGCAACATTTTGACTATCTAAGGCAACATAAGTAATATTGTTGCAATAGAACCCTATTTGGGTCTATGGCAACACCCATAGGTATCTGTAGCAACATTCCAAAATGTTGCTATAGATATGAACTTTTTGAATGTGTGGGGCCCACAATGTAGAGCATATTTGATTTTTTAATAAAAATAAATATTTATTTAATAAAATGCTATTACACAGAATTTGATATTTAAACAGTAATTTATTTAAATAAATATTTTATTTCAACATTTGAAATTGTACAAATTCCTGACTCCACTATTTTACAATACAATGATATATAACACTGATATTCACATATACTGATATTCCTCACTACATCACTCAGTTCACTCATTACATATGCAGTTTCAATTTATACATACACCGACACTGACAAATATATGCCGAGCCGAAGGCGAGCCGAGTGCCGAGCCGAAGGCGAGCCGAGTGCCGAGCCGAAGGCGAGCCGAGAAGCGGGTCCGGGCGCAGCGCCGGCGGGGGTCCGGGGCACCGCCCGATTCATCCGATTTCGGAAGATCGAGCCTTCTTTGAAATGACGTAAAATGATGCACAAATGAAGACTGAGCTTAATTCCTATCCTCCATCTCCTCGCCTAAATCTGCTTGAATCCCCTACGGCCAAACACCAAAACTCTACTGCAAACTCTTCAATTTCCAATCACCACATTAGCTTCTCTCCGTAACCAATACACAACAGCACTCTACCATTGTCAAACTCCAAACTCCGTCTACATCTCTCTGCCAACATTCAGGCATCACACTGCCAACTAAAACTCCTCTGCATCACCAACTTCCACCATCACTTCCATAACTTACCAAACCAACCAACCAACCTTCAACCAATACAACTACATCCAGATTCAATGGTGAACCAACCAACCAGATTATGAACTTGCGATGGACTTGCGATGGAGGCACAGGGCATCCAGAAGCAGTACATACCCAGCCAGATTCTGAAACATTAACAAGTGTTAAAGGAGCATTTGCACAAACATATGGGGGGCATACTATCTTATTGAAATTACCAGTACCAAGTGAAGCAACCGCAATCATAGGGGAAAGTATGAAGAGATCAGCCTGGGATCTGCTCTGAACTTGCGATGGAAAGTACGAAGTGAACCAAAATCTCGAGGGCAGCAGTTCGGGTTTTGGGGGAAATTTCATATCAAAGCAATTCCTTTATCATCTCCACAAAAGCTTGCATACATCAGGAAGAACATCAACAGGCTTCATACTCATCCATGATCATTTCACAGTTGCATCTCGGATTATTCAATTATCGATTGCACTAACTCCAACATCATCGTTCCTAGCAGGCTGCTCCTTTTTGACGTCTAGCATCAACCAGATTTTACAACATCTCTAAGTGATTACGGGGCAACAATTTCATTTCCACAGAGACTAATTCAAAGTTGCAGTCACGATTCAAATCTAAAGTCATCTCTAACTCGACTATAAGATCGTATCACAAGTTCAACCAACATAGCAACTCGAGGCTTTCGATAAGGATGTGTTTCGATCGAGAATCTTCATTACCAGATTTTCAAACAGCGAAGAATTTCAAACTCATGGTGGTGTTTTGAATCTCCAAGCGAGCATTTGCAGGTAGCATATTAGCTAGGCGAATTTGCAACAGCCCTAGCGTGATTGCGATATCTTCAAGCGGCGGCAGATCTAGGCGGCAGAGCAATTTCTTTTGACCTGTTTTATTTTTGAATGGTGATTAATTGGTGAAGACATGAGTTGTTCCATTTGGGAGGAAATTTATTTTGACTGGTCAATGAAGCGTTAAAAAGGTAAAAGGGAAATTTCTTTCAAAGCTCCTCATAATTCAGATTTACGCCTTTGGGCTCGGTTATGGGAGGAGGCGAATGGGAGGAGGCGACTGGGAGGAGGCAGGCGACTGGGAGGAGGCGACTGGGAGGAGGCAGGCGACTGGGAGGAGGCGACTGGGAGGAGGCGACTGGGAGGAGGCGAGGAGACTGGGAGGAGGCGAATGGGAGCGACTGGGAGGAGGCGAATTGGAGGAGACGAATTGAAATGAAAACCAAAAGGGGATCTGAACTAGTTTAGGCGGGAAAACGAAATTTTGGGCCAAATTGCAGTGGTGATCCATTTTAACAACCAGATTAAATGTAGATCGTTGGATCGTATTCACGCGGATTGCTAATTTTATTAATTTTTTAATCTGAATACATCTATTGCAACACTATATAAAAATGTTGCATCGTGTTACACTTGTTTAGCTAGAGCAACACATTTTTATGGCTAAGGTAACACCAAAAATGCAACGTTGCAGTAGGACCAAAATTTTATAGCTGTCGCAACATTTTAGCTGGCAACACCTTGCAAAAGTGTTGCAGAAGGTCATTTATGGCGTAGTGAATAAATAATGCAGCGGAACAACATGATGTAGTGGAATAAATATAATAAATAGTAATAATATACTAAATCTTCGTCTTCATCCTCCAGAAATAAGGTCTTCAACACTGAAATGCTCAAGCTGACCCGAGCGTAAAGAAAAGACAAAACATTCGAGTCAGAACTAAAAGTCTTATGTAAGTGAAATCAAAATAAGTAAATATGAGTGTAACGGCTTTAGAGAGGTTTACGGGATTTTACATCTCATATCCAGTGTTTAACGTATGTGCAATAACTTAAGAGATGTTCGGGATTCCATCTTCTAAAGATCCGTTAAACTATCTACATATGTAATACAATACGCTATTATAACATGTCAACAGTAAAGTACTAAAATAGCATTAAGGCGCTACCTATATCCCCCTTAACACATTTTTATAAATGTCGTAGTCTATACAGTACTGTAAACTCCACCAAAACGGTGGGCTATCAAAGAGCACTCCATAGGTACGACACAAACCAAAGTCGTAATGGGCTCGATAAGGCATATGACAAGGCACGCGAGGCAAAGCCAAGGTAGGATTCTACCGTCTGCACTACCGGACTGGTGGTAACGCATAGTAGCTACTACCGCCCACCTCGAGACACACTCCCATAATCAAAATCGAGGGGTGGCCACCAATTAATCACAAAGTAACAGATATGGAATCGAAGAAATGAGCCCGATCGGAGGAGCGACCTCACTTGGCCCGGTACAACTCATGTTTTAGTCATATCAAGCTGACACGAGGAGGTCAGGACTGCGTTCATACCTCATACAGCAGCGTTCGCCAAACCATCCTACTTCGTTCTGGATTCTCCACCACGTGCACAGTTATTAAAGTGGTTTTCGGTATTGGCAGAGAGTATGACAATATCTGATCCCGGTCTCTTTAACAACCAAACGCTTATATATTTCACACCGGTTGGTTCTTTTACATTTCCAAAACTGATTCATATTTGATATCAAAATATCATATTCAATTCAATATCATATCACTTTCGAAATCATATTCACTTTCCAAATCATATTCACTTTCGAAATCATATTCACTTTATATCATATTCATTTTCAAAATCATAACCACAAAATAGGTTAAACCATCATATCAAAATATTCGCATTTAAAACAATTAAATCTAAATCATAACAGTTCCAACTTTAAACGGTTTGAATATTGAAGGTAGTTTATATATTGGAATAGCTAGACAATAAAAATAGTATAGATATTAAAATATATATATTAAAAGTTGTTTATAAATTTAAAAATATATTTTAAAATAGTTTATATTTAAAAAAAATAGGTTATAGATTAAAATAGTTTATATATTAGAAATAGTTTATATATATTAAAATAGGTTATATATTAAAAATAGTTAATGTATTAAAAATTATTAATATATTAAAATAGTTTATATGAGAAAAATAGTTTATACGTTAAAAGAGTTTGTATATTAAAAGAGTTTATATCGAAGATAGTTTCAAATTAGAATTGTTTCTTCCGATTTCACAAATCAATTCAAATCAACTTTAGTTCAAAATTCAATTTAAATCAATCTCAGTTCAACGATTTCAATTCAAAAGGCTAAAGGTTTCGATTCAAATTCTCATTAAAAACATTTCAATTTATATCGATTTCAAATCCATGTTGGAACTACAAATTTAAACCACTTCAAATTCAATAGGTTTCAAAGCTTAAATATTCAAACATTTACAATAAATCAATTTTTATAAATTTCATTTATATTTCAAAATTCAACTTTAAGATTTCAATGTAATTTTTTTAAACAATTCATTTAAACCAATTTCAATTTCAACATTTTTAAAAGCTTGGATTTTGAAAATAATTCAGTTCATATAAATCTAATTTTATTTCATAATATCATTTAAATGGATTCAAAATTAAGGATTTAAAATCATTTAATTTAACCAATCCGGTGTCCGTATATAATTTTCTACTCTATAGTCAAGTGATGCGGATATATATCATTTCATCCCGCAATAATTTAAATTTACGGGTATATATCATTTCAACCAGCAAACCCGAGTAAAATTCCATAAAATCGCTTGAGTTTATCATTTGAACCCATAACGATTTTTCTCTAATCTCTAAGATCGTTCCGGTATGTATCATTTCAACCCATAGTGATTTTCATAACAATAACTAAGGGAACTTGTAGTGTGATAACAACATATAAAATAGACATAACATCAAATCATCCAGAATGTCAACAATTAAACATCCATCACACTCATCATTCAAATCAACCAATAAATTACAACATTAACTGGTTATCATTATCAAGTATTTAACTAGTAATTCAACTCCAATATTAATTCAAATGGCAATTAAATTCAATATAAATTCAAATTAAACTAGAATGATAATTTAAATAAATCAAACAGCAATCAATCAATTTATAATCATATCATAAATTTAATTTAGCCAACATAAGATGGTTTAGCATTTGTGAGTGGGTTAAAACACTCACCTTTCATTTCTCGTCGATTTAAAATCCAAATAAAGCTCAAAATTCTAACAATCTCAAAATGTAGTCAAACTTATTTCATAATGTTCAAAATTTCTATACGATTGCAACGGAGAAAACCGTGCGTGAATCTGAGCTCATATGAGAAAGTTATATAAGTTAGAACGTTTTAAAATTAAATTCAAATTTAAAATAGCATAAGGGCAAAAGCGTAATTTCTATACCTCTCTGAAACCCTAGCCTATCGATCGATACACACGTGATATGCTTGATCCAAACATGGCCTCCAATGATCTCCTCCAGTTTGGCACTGCTACGAGTAACCTTACATCGATTAGACCTCACTGAAGGCTCCACCACGTTAGGTCGCGCCCCCCTATGCTCGCGCGAGCCTCCGATCACCCCAAGCGTTCTCGCCGCCGCCGCCATTCACTGCCATATTCTGGCGATTTCACAGTACTTTTGACCACAATGAACCCATGGATGCACTACTCTCATCATCCTCTACCTCGCAACAAACTCCGATCGTCGTAAACACCGTTGAAATCACAAGCCCTAATATGGATGGCCGAGCTTCTTCATCGTTTTCTGGTCAAACAATGCATCAAATTGAAAAAAGAATAGCAATAGCAGATTGCGCTCGTCGAGAGCATTCCAACGATGTTTGTACCAAAATTGGGCACAAAACTCTTCGGATGTGTTTGAAGAGATAAAATGAAGAAAGTAAATGTAAAATGAAGCGGACCTAACAAACACATCAATAAACAGATAAGAAAATGCACAAAACATATGGATTTAGAGTGGTTCGGCGAATTGCCTGCGTCCACTATGAATTGATTGATGTTTATTGAATTTCACTCATTGTTTACAAAAGATTACAACAGTATAACTGAAGTTTGATAATCATTTCGGCAGAATATCGGCGTGGAGAAGCCAAAAGTTCATTTTCTGTAGGTCCAGGGCTGCTATTTATAGGCGTAGGCTGCATATATCTCGCTCAGATCTCGGGAGACCTTTTCTCTTACGTGGGCGGGCCCACATAATCAATAACATGATGTTCTGCACTCGGTCTGTGATCGATACGAACGAATTTCGTTTCGATCAAGATTTGGTCCAATCGAGTCGAAATTTGGCATGGATGTTCTTTAGGTTGTACGTAAGCTCTTGTGAAAATTTGGTGGAATTTGGACTTGTAGATTGTCAGTTATGATCGATGCAAATTCGGGTTTTATATAGGTTGTTCTGTTCGTATCGATCGGAACTGTCTTGTTCGTATCGATCATCATAGCTCTATTCATATCGATAGGCTTGCTCTGTTCGTATCGATAGCCCCTACTCTATTCGTATCGATTATTTCTGCTTTGTTCGTATCGATTATTTCTGCCTTGTTCGTATCCATTGGTTGCATCTCACTTCGTATCACTTTTGCGCACTCCACTTCGTGTCGATGACCAAGTGGACTGATGGATACGAAGAGAGTGGTTATCTGATGGATTGATGGATACGAAAAAGGTCTTTCAGCGGATGGATACGAACAAGGCCTTTCAATGGATGGATACGAACAGTCGAGGCTTGATGGATACGAATAAGGCCTTTCAGCGGATGGATATGAACAAGGCCTTTTAATGGATGGATATGAACAGTCGAGGCTTGATGGATACGAATAAGGCCTTTTAGCGGATGGATACAAACAAGGCCTTTCAATGGATGGATACGAACAGTCGAGGCTTAATGGATATGAACAAGGTGATTACTGAAATTGCATCGATCCTATCTTGAGCATACGAGCTTCGATTGACTTGAAATTCGAAACATTGGCTTTTATAGCTTTGCTTGTCTCGTTATATCAATTGTAGCTTGATCCGGACTCGGATAAAATTTGTCGATATCCATAGTGAACGTGCGTATAACCGAGCTTTGGGACAGGCTGTCCTCAGTTTTCAATTAAGTTCTTGGTATCACGGCCTTGCCAAAAGGCGAGAAAACATTTGACCCCCAAAGTACGTCTTGTGAAAACACGACGTGCTTTGAAAAGCTGCAATCTTCATTCTGAACAGTTTCTATCTGATTTGTTGAGTAGTTGCTATCTTTTCGTCAAAAGATGTAACCTTTGATTGAAACGACAGTGATGTAGATGTCGAACTGTTGATTGTCAATGATCATGCAGTGTTTTGTTGTAACTGAGTGTTGAGCGCTAGCGATTTGTTGGTCACTGTTGTTGTAACCGTCATTTGGTCAGCATCTAACTCCTATAAATTTTGAAAATTGAATATTAGTTCGTCATACGCGTACGTATGTTAACCTGACTCCCGTTATCGTTTGCACGTTCACGAGTCATTTTCAAGTTCTTTAGTTTTTATTTGGATTTGAGTTTTGTATCGATCCTCTCCTGGATCGATGTGAAATCCAAGTTGTGACAATGTTCGATGGTTGTTTTAAGTCCTTCCTTTGTATCGATCCTCTCCTGGATCGATCTGAGATGTTGGAATGTATGCTTCATATCGATGGATACGTAATATTAGGTCTCGGATTGATGGGTACAAGAGTAATGCTTTGTATTGGTGGAGTTGAAAGATCTAGACATAATCATGCAGTGATGCTTCACAGAGGATATGCCATTTCTCATTCCTTTATTCAAGAAGAATCCCCGATTGTGGATAATCTTTGATAGGAGTCATCCATGACTCTTTTTCTAGATCCATCTCTAAGATCTAGTTGATCTTCATATGTCAATGCTTAGAAGCAATTCGACCTTTTTGTTTTGTTCTCTAAGGATTTATTTGGAGGTGTAATACTCGAAGTCGCCTAGTAGCTCTAGGATCCAGCTAAGATAAGGAGTGAGACATTGCCCCCTAGTCAGACAATCTTTCCTGACTTGGCATACTACTAACCAGTAATCACATAAGACATGTAAAGTTTTCACTCTTAGTTTTATTGCAAGTTTGAGCGCCAAGGCCTCATACTTAGCTTCATTATTTGTTGCAGGGAAGTTGAGTTTGAGGGCATAGCAGATCGATCGTTCCTCGGTAGTCATTAACGCAACTTCGACGTTGTTTGTACCAAAATTGGGCACAACACTCTTCGGAAGTTTTTGAAGAGATAAAATGAAGAAATTAAATGGAAAAAGAGGATTATCTAACAAAAACTCCAAAAAACAGATATGTAGATGATAAAAATGCAAAGAAACACAAGAATTTAGAGTGGTTCGGCGTATTGCCTACGTCCACTATGAAGTTGATCACTTTATTGATGTTTCTTTGATGATTACAATTGATTGCAGCCAACTACAGCGAATTAAAGTTATGAAATTCGAGTACAACAACAGCAATGGAGATTGGAATTCAATCCGGCAGAGTCTAGGTGTTGGAGTGTCAAAAGATCCTTTTTCTATAGGCCCTGGGGTCTATTTATAGGTGTAGGAGGCTGATATTTCGCTCAAATCTCGGGAGACTTCTTCTGGCACGTGAGTGGGCCCACGCGACCAAGCCCGTGAAGTTTCGGCTCTATTCGTGATCGATACGAACGAATTTCGTATCGATCAAGATTTCTTCCAATTTCGTTTCGGCTCTAAGTTTCGGTAGTCCGTTTGGTTCAAATCGATCATTTCGACTCGATCATGTTCGAATCGATGATTGCACGTGCCCTGGTGATGACGTGGTTCGCACTCTTCGGATCGATCCACCTTTTACGCTGAGTTGACCGAGTCGTCCTTGAACTTCGCCTCGTTCGTATCGAAGGCCGTTGCCCAGTTCGAGTCGATCTACAGCATGCTTTTTCGTATCGATCTATAACATGCCCTATTCGAATCGATGGAGATGGCTTGCTCGTATCGATAATGGTGGCTCTATTCGCATCGATGAATGTAGCCCTTGTTCGTATCGATCAAAGTCACTTCGACTTGATGGATACGAACAAGCAATATTGCGATGGATACAAACAGTGCTTACTCAATGGTTACGAAGCAGCGACTGTTTGGTGGATACGAACTAAGATTATCTGATGGATTCGAACATGGCCTTTCGATGCGAAGTGAATGATAATCGATCGATACGAACTATAGTTTGACAATGGACACGAAGCTGATCGATACGAACTGTGGCGTGATGATGGATACGAAGTCGATCGATTCGAATAGTGGCTTGACGATGGATACGAAGTCGATCGATTCTAACAGTGGCTCGTCGATGGATACGAAGTTGAGGCTGTTTTCATCCAACTTGCATCGATCATATCTTGAGCATTTGAACTCGGATTGACTTGAAATTTGGAATGCTGACTTCCATGGCTTAGCTCGTCATGTCTTGTCAATTGTAGCTTGATACGGACTTGGACAAAATTCGTCGATATCCATAGTGAGCCTGCGTCCAACCGATCTCCAAGATGAACCGTCATTGGTTTCTAGTCAAGTCCTTAGTGTCACAGCCTTACCAAAAGGCAGGATAACATTTGCCCCCCAAAGTACGTCTTGTGGAAACATGATGTGCTTTGAAACGCTGTAATCTTCATTCTAAACAGTTATCGTCTTTTCGCTGAAAGTTGTAATCTTTGACTGATTTCCCCTGTAATGTGAACCGTTGATTGTCAACTGTTGTACCCTATATTGTTGTAACTGATTGTTGTTTGATTGTAACTAGCTGTCTGTCGTCATAATCGTTATTAGATAAATATCCAATTCCTGTGGATGTTGAAAATTGAATATTAGTCCGACATATGCATATATGTTAATCTGATTCTCATTGACGTTGCACGCCCATGAGTCGTTGTCAGTTCTTTTAGATCGAATCCTGTATCGATCCTCTCCTGAACCAATGTGAAATTCGAGTTACAACAACGATTGATGGTTGGTTTTGAATGTTCCTTCGTGTCGATCCTCTCCTGAATCGATGTAAAAGGTTGAAACATTGTCTTTGCATCGATATACATCGCATCGAAAGATACGAAATGAACAGTTCGCATCGATGGTTATGAACTTCGGTGGACTCCATTGCAGTGGTCTTCATTTTCAAATCGATGTGGGTAACAAAGATGGATACGAACTATGCGTTCGTATTGATAAATACTGGCCTCCGGAAGCTGTGTTTTGATGGATTCGAACTGCACAGTTCATACCGTTGCACTGGGGATGGAGTCGAAATTGATTGATACGAACAATGGCTTCGTATCGATGGATTTGGGTGACTCAGAAAAGCCTTCTTTGGCAATTTCATTTCGATAAAGGCTCGAGTTGATGGATTCGAATAGCTC
The DNA here is from genome assembly GCA_030737815.1 of Allium fistulosum. Taxonomy (NCBI): domain Eukaryota; kingdom Viridiplantae; phylum Streptophyta; class Magnoliopsida; order Asparagales; family Amaryllidaceae; genus Allium; species Allium fistulosum. The sequence goes on from CM060902.1 coordinate 1,537,422,164, forward strand.
GTTCGAATCGATTCAGTGGTGACACATTGTAACCGGTCGAGTTTACCGGGAGGCGAATCGTTTCTCCCTTTCACACTCGAGTCTATATAAATACTGTGTACTTAGTCATTTTTACTTTTTACTTGCTCGTTTCTTCTACAGCCCTTTGTATCGCTCCAAAGACTTGGAAAAAGAAAACTGTTCTTGCCTTCGAATCGATTCAAACCTGTAACCCCTTGAACTAATCGTTGAAATCTATATGGTAACTAATCGAATCTATGTCCTTCTTAAAAATTTTATGCATAACACACATTACTTCAATTCCTAACATCATATCATACAAGTAATAGGAAAAGGAAAATAAGAAAATTCCATAAGTGATTCAAAAAACATGTTAGTTGCAACATCCTCTTTCTATATGGTATGGTTTGTTAATGCTTGATAATGGGGAAAGGGGCCAGCACAAGAATGCCAAAATTTGCTAATGCTTAATAATAGGCAAATAGGTCTCTACAGGAATGCCACAATTTCCTAACATTGAATCACCCCTTATCATTTTGATAAACCCTTCTTCTCCCTATTCTTTCCCATAAGAATTCTTCAGAATTTAGTACTTTTTGCCGTATCCTACTATTACATGTGTAACGATTGCTTTTCGACTCCCAAGTGTCGACACTAATACATCCACCGTAACACCTCGTGCTTAAATGACAAATAAAATCAATTGAATTAACATAATTGCAAAACAATGAAAAATATAAATGTCAAATATACGCATTAAAAAATTAAGAGGTTACATAGGTATATGCAACCAATGAGTGTGTGATTAATTGATACATCAACCAATTAAAAGAGGAATTAATTAAGAGACATAGAGGCATAAATTAGTCAAAGAATATGTCACTTTTATAACATTAATTAATTAAGGGATCTTCTAATAAAGGGAAATGTATATGAGGAATAAATTAAATGATAACATACATATATTAATTTATAATTGACGCAATCAATTAATTGAGAAATAAATTAAAGATGTTAAGTAAGCGTCAATTAATAAAAGAGGGAAACTTATATGTCAATTAATTAGGTAATAAATTGGTGATTTAAATATGTATAACTAATAAATGTGTGATTGAGTGACCCATAAGAATTAATTTGGATATCAATTAAAATGGGAAAACGTGTCAATTAATTAATTGGAAATTAGTTGAGCGTTTTAAAAAGGGTGTCAATTAATCAAAGAATATGCCATCTTTACAATAACTAATAATGTAAATTAATCATCAAGAAGAAAATGCCAGTTATAGGATTATTTGTTTCCAAGTTAAAAAAAAATTGGAAACGCATACAAAAATCAAACAAAGTAATTAGGTTTATGATGTAGGTAAATTAATAAGAATAAATTAAAAAGTATAGCTTTTATATGCATTCAATTAATAGAGGTTTTAATTGACGTGTTCAAATAAGTAAGAAATTATAACGTATAAGAATCAATTAATATTGGATATATATATATATGTATGTATGTATGTATGTATGTTTGTATGTATGTATGTATGATCTAATTAATTGGATAATTAATAGAAGAATCTTATTTAGAAGGAAACGTGAATTAATAGGGTCATATAATAAAGGAAGAAATGAATAACGTTGGAGAGTTATCCGTTATAAGCTAACGTAAACAAATCAAGTTCTGATGGCGAGGATTGTTTTTAGGGTTAATCGGATGGTTCCTATTTGTTCACTACACCTATAAATTGAACGTAACTTAACCCTAGCCCACACTATTTTCTCTGAATCAGCTGCCGTCGTTTACAGCAATCTCCTCTTCTTTTCTCCCTCTTCCTTCCTTCTCTGTTAATCAAATATTTCTCCAAACCAAAAATAAAATTAAGCAAGGAAACACATACAAACAAATCAGATAATTGCGTGAACAAATCAGAGAATTTACAGTGAATCAAAAAGGGGAAAAAGCGGAGAAAAGCGTAGCGAATTAAAAGGGATAGAGATTGAAGCTAAGGACGACATGTGAGTGGATTTAATTATATACCTTTTACGTTTATGATATATTATCGTTAGATTCCCATTAAATATTTTATTTAGTATTTATTTTAGTAATTAATTCAGTTAATTAGTTATGCTGAGACTGTAAATTTTATAAGAGAGCTTATATTTAATTAATACTAGGCTTGATAGTTAGAGAAAGACGTAAGCCTAAAAGTAAGAAGTTTAAAGTTGATTACATCTATTTTAAAGTAGAAATTTAGCCTGTAAATGTTAGCTTCTTTTATTCCTTTTTACACGAATAAAATAGTAAAGAGAAGAATTCGCAAATACGGACTAAAATAGAAGAATACTAGATTTACAGAAACTAGATGTAAAATAAGAAAAGATGAAATAAAAAGAGAAAGATAGAAATTTACAGTAATTACGCTAAAACGGGAGTAATAACTTAAAGAAAAATCTAATAACTTAATTTGGAAGTAAGTGACAGATTAATTGGTTAGTTTAGAAAATAGAATACATTTCTATACTTTAATATTTAAAATGATAACGATAAACGTAATTGCAAGAATAAAAGAAAGAAAAAGAGAATTAGTGTAAAATAGAGAAACCACTGTATTTTGCATTATCCAAAAAGTAAAGAGATAATAAAAGAAATATCTTGCAGTTACGGATTATTGTTTATAGCATTATTTAGTATTAAAATATGGAAATGAATTTTTAGCACAGTTTCGTAACCAACCAAAAAGAATAGAACTACTTCCTATAATATAAGAAGATAAAGCAAAGAATTGAAGGGATCAAGTTAATTATTAGATAAGATTAGATACTATAAACAGAAATGTACCTAGATCTGCATTCACTGCGCAGATAATCGAATAAAAGTAAATTAGTTATTGTGATAAGTAAATTTGTGACAAGCGGACGTAGTCCAAAGCTAAGCTTGTCATATGATATAAGAGAATTAAAGAGAATTCAGCATCATAATAAAAGAAGACAGACTAGAATAGAAAAGAGACGCTTGTAATTATATTTATAATGTACAGATTATAAAAGAAAATAAAAGTGACAATTACAAGTGAAATTATAACATAGGTTATAATTAAGTAGAAAGAAAAAAAGAGGCTTATTTTAATAAACTTAAGAATTAAATTAAGTTGATACGCAAGATAATAGAAGTGGCCCATACCAACAGCATTCCCTTTCTGATAGTCTCACAACAGTTAGGTGAGGCTGGGACAAGATTATGCTAATTATGGTAAATAAGCAGCCAACAGAATAAGAAAAGTAAACTAAATGCAAATTAAAAGATTAGACTTAGGGTCTAATGAAAGAGTGAGATGCATTTGGAGCAGCCCAAAAGATGAAGAGCCTAACGAAGCAGTTCATCATAGAATTTAGCATAGAAAAAGCACGTCCAACTTAGTTATTCTGGACTAGAAGGAAGTACGAGACTTCAATGGCGCGTGAGGGTAATCTAGGATGGCACTCTTGGATAGGCGTAGTGAAGCAGTCCTCCAGAGGTTGATCTGTAGGTGTTCCATCAAAAGAGTATGCATTGATTTCTTTTTGCATGGCAGGACCATTGTAGGTAATCAAAAGGGGTTGATGTTTGGAGTAGGATATCTGTATGTCCTAGCACTTGCAAGTAAGTTTAGTGGGAAGGACCCAAAAGGATAGTTGCATGCGGATATCGGGCCAGCATCGAAACCAAGAGTGAGTTCGGTAAAGACTAGACTTAAACCAATAGTCCAATGGTAATTTCACTATCGAGACATTGGATGAGGGGCGCAGCCAATTGGATGTTTAGATTGTTTGCAGTAGGGCACAACCACTTAGTTCTTTAGAAGTCTTTCGATTAGTTGAGGGGTGGCTGCGTGGGGCCATAACCACGATAAGAAAAGAGACAAACCAAATAGAATATCTGTATTGTAAGCCTAACGAGGCAGTCCTTTACAGAAATAGAATATCTGTATTGTAGGCCTAACGAGGCAGTCCTTTACAGAAATAGAATATCTGTATTGTAGGCCTAACGAGGCAGTCCTTTACAGAAATAAAAATCCTCCACTGAATTCCGTACAAGGTAGACCTTGTTAAGCGAGATTCAAGGAGTAGACGGAATGATTATGTATAGTCCTTAAGGTACGCATTGGGTGGTACATTGAGGATGTCCGAGCATTAGTATAGACTAGTGCGGACGCCATTTTACGTTTTCGTAGTAGATGACGAAGCATCTGTATTGTAGGCCTTATGAGGCAGTCCTTTATAGATGTAGTCACAAAACGCCATGGAAGAAAGACGATGGAGTCCTTTGTGAGGAGGATACAGATGGTACTATGGGTAGCACCTAGGACCAATGCGGTCATTGGGCATATAGCTATATATATATACATATATACATATATATATATATATATCAGTTATAGGGTTTTAATCTACTAGGGAATAGATAGGCAGGGTTCACGCACAGAGGCGACAATATTATAAACTCAATGAACCTAACATAACAGTAAATGGAAATTAAATGGTATATGTAGAATTAAGCTTAGAATGAATAATTTGTCCATTCACCAGAACTTTAGTTCTGACCCCCTCCTCATAACATCCTACAGGTTAGGTAGATGGCAGAAACCTCCCAGCTTTGAGACACTTGTTTAGAAAGTGTTATTTTATTGGTGAGTATTTACATACTATTATATTTTAGTCAGTTCCATTGTGAGATATTTATTTGAGCTCTGATATATTTGTCTTTGCCTATTTGCAGGATACCAGATACCCAACTCGGGCTTCACTGGGCTTGGGTTTTAGCATTTTTTTTTGAAAAATCCGGACACACTGGAACTTGGGTTATTACATCCACGGTATTCATGTAGCGAGCATTGATGTTCACGTAAATGTGCATATTTTTACCACCATATTTAATCTAATTAATTCAAATATATGATCATATTGGGTACTTTAACTTGTTTTAACCAAAATCCATATTAATTCCAAATTGTCACATATTCATCTTCATCCAAGGGAAAAATAGTCATTCTTTGTGCATAAATTAACTTGAGAAAATTTAATTAGAAGTTTCCATAGTATTTTGTAGGAATTTGATTTCAATTACAAGTGGTTTCATGAAGAAGATATGCATGCACAAAAATAACACAAAGGAATGAAGATGGAAATAATTCAATGTGAAGATCATGGAGGACCCCACCTACCCACCTACCTTAATGTACACATTAGAGGCTAATGCACTTGCTTATGGAATTAATGGCTTCATGTACACTTAAATGATGATTAATGGATGCTAATGGTTACTTGGCCACCACACTTCCTAAGGGGTAGTTTGGGCATTCCCCAAATTATGGATTAGGGTTTCATGCTTGTATAAATAACCCATTATGTTCATGTAACTTTCCCCCCCATTAGTCTCTCTTTAGTTTAGTTTAGGCTCAAAAATAAAGAAAGCTCTTCTCTTTTTCTTTTCATGGCTACTTAGCCATTTCTTCTTTTCATGTAATGTTTTTATGCAATTCAATACATGTTCTTTTTCTTTTCTTGTTTATTTCCTTTCATGTTGTAGTGTAGATTTACTTTCATGCAAGTAGATTAGTTTTAATTCTTGTTAGTTAGCTTCTCTTTTCCATTAGCTTTCATTTTCCATTCTTTTTGCTTTCATGTTGCTAGCTACATTTGTTAATCAAATGACAAATATGAGAGGCTAAACCCCTTCAATTTAGGGGTAATGAAGCTCTCTAATTATGTAGCTTCAACTATTTGTTAATTCATGCTCTCTTTTTGTGCTTAATGATGATCAATGAAGTGTTTTATTTGTTGTTCTTGCTTTGAATTTGATAGTCTATATTGTTGACACCAAATAGGCTATGCTTAAACAATCACTAACACAAATGCCTCTTCATCAAAATATGATTATGGCATAAGAAAGTGATTTGAAATTAAAATTTGATGGTCTATATTTCTAATCAATAGTTAATAGGCCATACTTAAAATAGATTTCATTTTTCATTTTCATTGTCAAATTTCATGCAAGTTAGTAAGTGGTTTAATGGGTGTGTTATAGTTTGATGGCTTATGTTGGCTAATCAATAGCACAAATATGTCATACTTATGATAAACACATCAATTAAAGCACTAATGACCAAAAAATAGAGATTATGATTTCATATGTGTTGAACTACATAATCTAGAGAGTGAATTTATTCTCTAAATTGTCATTTAACTCTTATATTTGCATTTCTTTTCTTTTAGTTAGTTAGTTAATTCTCTATTTCTCTAGCTCAACTTTCACTCGATTTTGGTTTAATTTGATTGAATAGATTTTTAAAATCATCAATTCCATGCGGATCGACCCGTATTCAGCACGTACTACAAGTGTACGCCGTGCGCTTACGGTAAATTTTATTTCTAAATTCGTTCGACGGTTTTCTAAACCGATAGAATTTCCGTCGACGAACAAGTTTTTGGCGCTTTGATGTGCACGTAAATGTGCATATTTTTACCACCATATTAAATCTAATCAATTCAAATAAATGATCATATTGGGTACTTTAACTTGTTTTAACCAAAATCCATATTAATTCCAAATTGTCACATATTCATCTTCATCCAAGGGCAAAATAGTCATTCTTTGTGCAAAAATTAACTTGAGAAAATTTAATTAGAAATTTCCATACTATTTTGTAGGAATTTGATTTCCATTACAAGTGGTTTCATGAAGAAGATATGCATGCACAAAAAGAACACAAAGGAATGAAGATGGAAATAATTCAATGTGAAGATCATGGAGGACCCCACCTACCCACCTACCTTAATGTACACATTAGAGGCTAATGCACTTGCTTATGGAATTAATGGCTTCATGTACACTTAAATGATGATTAATGGATGCTAATGGTTACTTGGCCACCACACTTCCTAAGGGGTAGTTTGGGCATTCCCCAAATTATGGATTAGGGTTTCATGCTTGTATAAATAACCCATTATGTTCATGTAACTTCCCCCCTTAGTCTTTTTTAGTTTAGTTTAGCCTCAAAAATAAAGAAAGCTCTTCTCTTTTTCTTTTCATGGCTACTTAGCCATTTCTTCTTTTCATGTAATTTTTTTATGCAATTCAATACATGTTCTTTTTCTTTTCTTGTTTATTTCCTTTCATGTTGTAGTGTAGATTTACTTTCATGCAAGTAGATTAGTTTTAATTCTTGTTAGTTAGCTTCTCTTTTCCATTAGCTTTCATTTTCCTTTCTTTTTGCTTTCATGTTGCTAGCTACATTTATTAATCAAATGACATATATGAAAGGCTAAACCCCTTCAATTTAGGAGTAATGAAGCTCTCTAATTATGTAGCTTCAACTATTTGTTAATTCATGCTCTCTTTTTATGTTTAATGATGATCAATGAAGTGTTTTATTTGTTGTTCTTGCTTTGAATTTGATAGCCTATATTGTTGACACCAAATAGGCTATGCTTAAACAATCGCTAACACAAATGCCTCTTCATCAAAATATGATTATGGCATAAGAAAGTGATTTGAAATTAAAATTTGATGGTCTATATTTCTAATCAATAGTTAATAGGCCATACTTAAAATAGATTTCATTTTTCATTTTCATTGCCAAATTTGATGCAAGTTAGTAAGTGGTTTAATGGGTGTGTTATAGTTTGATGGCTTATGTTGGCTAATCAATAGCACAAATATGCCATACTTATGATAAACACATCAATTAAAGCACTAATGACCAAAAAATAGAGATTATGATTTCATATGTGTTGAACTACATGATCTAGAGAGTGGATTTATTCTCAAAATTGTCATTTAACTCTTATATTTGCATTTCTTTTCTTATAGTTAGTTAGTTAATTCCTTATTTCTCTAGCTTAACTTTCACTCGACTTTAGTTTAATTTGATTGAATAAATTTTTAAAATCATCAATTCCATGCGGATCGACCCGTATTCAGCACGTACTATAAGTGTATGCCGTGCGCTTGCGGTAAATTTTATTTCTAAATTCGTTCGACGGTTTTCTAAACCGATAGAATTTCCGTCGACGAACAAGTTTTTGGCGCTTTGATGTGCACGTAAATGTGCATATTTTTACCACCATATTAAATCGAATTAATTCAAATAAATGATCATATTAGGTACTTTAACTTGTTTTAACCAAAATCCATATTAATTCCAAATTGTCACATATTCATCTTCATCCAAGGGTAAAATAGTCATTCTTTGTGCATAAATTAACTTGAGAAAATTTAATTAGAAATTTCCATACTATTTTGTAGGAATTTGATTTCCATTACAAGTGGTTTCATGAAGAAGATATGCATGCACAAAAAGAACACAAAGGAATGAAGATGGAAATAATTCAATGTGAAGATCATGGAGGACCTCACCTACCCACCTACCTTAATGTACACATTAGAGGCTAATGCACTTGCTTATGGAATTAATGGCTTCATGTACACTTAAATGATGATTAATGGATGCTAATGGTTACTTGGCCACCACACTTCCTAAGGGGTAGTTTGGGCATTCCCCAAATTATGGATTAGGGTTTCATGCTTGTATAAATAACCCATTATGTTCATGTAACTTCCCCCCCTTAGTCTCTCTTTAGTTTAGTTTAGGCTCAAAAATAAAGAAAGCTCTTCTCTTTTTCTTTTCATGGCTACTTAGCCATTTCTTCTTTTCATGTAATTTTTTTATGCAATTCAATACATGTTCTTTTTCTTTTCTTGTTTATTTCCTTTCATGTTGTAGTGTAGATTTACTTTCATGCAAGTAGATTAGTTTTAATTCTTGTTAGTTAGCTTCTCTTTTCCATTAGCTTTCATTTTCCTTTCTTTTTGCTTTCATGTTGCTAGCTACATTTGTTAATCAAATGACAAATATGCGAGACTAAACCCCTTCAATTTAGGGGTAATGAAGCTCTCTAATTATGTAGCTTCAACTATTTGTTAATTCATGCTCTCTTTTTGTGCTTAATGATGATCAATGAAGTGTTTTATTTGTTGTTCTTGCTTTGAATTTGATAGTCTATATTGTTGACACCAAATAGGCTATGCTTAAACAATCACTAACACAAATGCCTCTTCATCAAAATATGATTATGGCATAAGAAAGTGATTTGAAATTAAAATTTTATGGTCTATATTTCTAATCAATAGTTAATAGGCCATACTTAAAATAGATTTCATTTTTCATTTTCATTGTCAAATTTCATGCAAGTTAGTAAGTTGTTTAATGGGTGTGTTATAGTTTGATGGCATATGTTGGCTAATCAATAGCACAAATATGTCATACTTATGATAAACACATCAATTAAAGCACTAATGATCAAAATAGAGAGATTATGATTTCATATGTGTTGAACTACATGATCTAGAGAGTGGATTTATTCTCTAAATTGTCATTTAACTCTTATATTGGCATTTCTTTTCTTATAGTTAGTTAGTTAATTCCCTATTTCTCTAGCTTAACTTTCACTCGACTTTGGTTTAAGTTGATTGAATAGATTTTTAAAATCATCAATTCCCTGCAGATTGACCCGTATTCAGCACGTACTACAAGTGTACGCCATGCGCTTGCGGTAAATTTTATTTCTAAATTCGTTCGACGGTTTTCTAAACTGATAGAATTTCCATCGACGAACAAGTTTTTGACGCCGTTGCCGGGGAATTTGCTTTGATTTTGATTTTCTATTCTTCGAATTATTTTTCGTTTGATTTTCATTGTGTGTTTGTTGTTGTGTTAATTTGTAGTTCAAAAAAAACATTTTGGTTGTGTGTTTGTTTTGTGAATTTTTTTGTTCATTGTGTTGTGTGCTTGTTTTAGTTCTATGTGCATTTGTAGTTCTATTTAAAAAAAATACACAACTAAAAAAAATCACGTCCATTTGCATTCTGTTTTGAGTTTACAATTGCTATTTGATTTACATTACACTGTTCACTGTTCACATTACTCTCTGTTCAATTTCACTTCAACATTACATTCTGTTTTAAACTGTCCGTTGTCTTTGCTTGTATTTCTGTTCGACTTCTGCCAGCATGCTTACCATCTCAAGCATACAACAACACATTCAATCACTTCTCACCATACCCGCGTCATCATTTCTGCCACCACCCTACTTCAGCAACTACCATACCTACGTCATATAGCCTGTCACCATATTCTCTTCACACACGAACCACATGGACCAAGCAAACTTCACAACCAAAAACATACACCAGACCATCATTCATACAACTTCTACGACATACCATATTGTTCCCACCATATCCAAATACCCCGCTGTGCATGCACACACTATCTCCACTGTGCACCACATTCCATTTCATTGTGCCTTCTTCATCTTGCACTATCTTCAAACAACTTGCAATACCCACTTCTGTGATATCCACCATCAACCTCCCCCTGCCATTGCACTGCAAACAACCAAATCATCATCAACATACTCAAACTTCAGCCACCCATTCACCATCACTACCACTGGAAAACCTTCATACCATCCACACTGACTTGAAACCATCAAACTATGCACAGTAAACTGTCAACCTGCATATACATCCTTAGTCATTTCTCCGACCAGCCACTATCCACAAAACAACTTGCTTCCCCCCATACAGTTGCTACAAAATTCAATCGAAAAGTCACTGCCTCATATACCCTTCACTACTGCCCAAAATTCCTTCTTACTGCCTACATCTGATACATTCCATTGCTGATACATTGTGTAACTACAACTATTCAAACAGCCACAATACGAAATTACATACAACAACTGTCGAACAAGCTTCATTACCCCCTTGCCTAAAACTTCAGCTGTGCCACATCCAAACTGACTCGCTGCTCTGTCGAACTTCAACAACATCACAACAGATTCTCACTATCACAACTATCGGCATCAAAATCCTCTTCGAAAACTGCTTTGCTTTGCATTCATTCCCACACTTTAACGCTGCAGTCTCCATTCCCTCTCCGCCAACCTCTGTCTGACACAGACTCGAGCATCACCCATCACTTTGCATCTACAACTTCACCAGCTTTCCCCTGCACCACTACAAATCCACTAACTTCTGCAATACAACAATCTATACCATCTTCCCACACTCGTGCTACCGCTCCTTCTTCCCACTGCATATTTCAAACCTCATCTACATCTCTGTTCATACATCACATTCAAACATCTCCACACTTCAACCACTTCACAATTCAACCACGTCCATCAGCACCAACAACATAGACTGCCACTTCAAACTGCTGCCTCCACACTGTCTGCAATTGTCGTCACCAATACCATCTAATTCAACTGCCTTCATTCCAACTTCGAACCCGAAGTCGAACAACCACAAACCACCTCTAAGCACCGCGATCTGATACGACAGTCGAACTCACCAGAATCTACCCAATCGAACTCACCTGAACCACCTATCACCATCCACTCAACAAATCGCACTGTCGATCTCCCACGAACCTGAAACCGCGACACCAGAACACTCGCATGAAATCGAAATCCAACCACACATCGCATAATTTTATATATTTAAACATGGATTTTAATTTCTGGTATTGTGGTGATTTGTGAACTTCGTTTGAGGATTGAGAATATAGGAAGTGGAATTTACGCGTGAAAGTGGGATAGAGAGTAGGGTGAACAGGGTATTGGGTTTTGGGCCGATCATTTTTTTTAGTCCAAGGTTCATTTTTTTTAATTTTTCTTTCTTTCTCAAAAAAAATACAAATAAATAAGCAAGTTTTCATTTGGGTTGGTTTCATTTGTGTTGTGTTGGTTTCAATTCTATTTTGTTTTCATTTGTGTTGTGTTGGTTTCAATTCTATTTTGTTTTCATTTGCTTTAGTTTTTTTTTCTTTCTTTGATATATATATTAAAAAAAAACCTTGCATATATCTTGTTTTCAGGTGGCCAAAGCAGAAAGGAAGAGTTGCTCACTTCGCCTAGCTTTGCCAAAATAAATAAATTATTATTATTATTTTTTAAGTAAAACTGCACTTTTAAGTTTCCTCTCCAAAAAAAAATTTGAAAAACAAAAAAAAAAACAAAGAGTCTCTTTCAAAAAAAAACGGGGTTGTTTTGAATTTGTTTTGTTTTTCATTTATTTTAGTTTCTTCTTCGATATAAAAAAACTGTATATATATCTTGTTTTTATTTTCAGGTTGCAAAAGCAGAAAAGGAAAGGAGTTGCTTGCTAAAAATAATTGCTTTGCTTTGCTTGCCAAAAAAAAACTGCTTGGTTGCTATATATATTGTTTTTATTTGCCTTGCATTGTTGTTTGCTTGCATTTTATAAAAGAAAAATTCAAAAAAAAAATTCATTCGTAGTTGCATTGTTAATACACGTTTAATTTCTGCTTTGCATTTCATCTTAGATTTTGATTAATAATAACGGTTAGACATCAATAACTTTTAATTGTATATTGACAACTTGTCTTCTTTGAACAATTTACTTCCTTGGTGTCTAGGCTACGGTAGAGTAATAACCATTTATAAATATTACGGTGATTCGTAAATATTATAGTGGTTGTTCCTCTGAAGGTACTTAAACCTTCGGCTGCATTGCTACGGTGATTCGTGGTGCACCGATAACTCCTACCCGTTACCTGCTGAGAACTATCTTGTTGATTTAAGACAATGTGTGATTGTACAATTTTTGGGTTAACTTAGGATAAACCATTTGTAATTAACCACTGCATTCATTTAGTTGCATTAGTTCATGCATATTTAAAAAAACAAAACAAATTCAAAATCCAAAATAAAAAAAATTGTATATATTCCTTTTCCTTTGAAATTTTTAAATCCTTTTTCTTTGAAATTTTAAAAATCCAAAAAAAATTAGAAAAAAAAAATTAAAACCTTTTCAAAAAACAAAAAAAAAATTGAAAAATCAAAAACAAAACAAAAATCAATTTCCCTTTTGAAAAATAAATTTTATTTGTAAATATTTTTCCTTTACAAAAAAAACAAAAACAAAAACATTCTTGAAAATGTTCGAGTTTCCCCACTTACATTAATTATACAATAGTTGTGAAAATCAATATAATCCATATGATTTCACTCCAAATTCGTATGGATATTTTAACGACAACTATTCTTTAAACAATTCGAATTTTGAACAACAAAGTTTCCAAAATAATGACCAACCCTCAAATCTTGAAAAGAGCATTTCGTCTTTACTTAAAATCTCTACACAACAAAATCAAGAGATAAATGATTTGTGTAATTCATATTTGGGCAATGATTCAAATCAAAGTTTTCAAAATAATCAAAATTTGAATTCACTTCAAAATTCAAACGATTTCGAGTATAACCCATGCCAATTCAATTTGGAACTCCAAAATGAATTTCAAAATCAAAACGAAAATGTGATCCACTTTTCAAACGAATTTGGCAATGGGATAATCTTAACCATGTTACTGTTGAAAATCTTTGTTCTCGACAATTTCAAAGTGAAAATCCTCATGTTCATAACTATAAATTGGATTTTGTTGAGCAAATGAACGAAATTTACGATGATCACACAGATTCGTTGTTTGAAACATATATGAAACAACGTGAAAAACATACCCAACGTGTGACGAGTCAAGCGATAATCCATCTTTTACCCAAATTGACGATTTTCAAATAACAACTTTTGAAATTGAAAATAATAATCTTAATGAAGTTGTTGAAAACATGGTAATTGAGTTGGATTTCAATTCATTTGAGGGTATGGAACCAAATTTAAAATTCGATCTTCCTTTTCTCGATTTTGAAAATTTGAATACAACAACTTTGGATTTTGAACTTGAGATACACAATGAAGTTGTTGATAATCCAATAAAGGAAGTCGAATTCAATGAACATGATTTCTTTGGAATTTTTGAAAATGAGTTGTTAAATTCTGAAGGGGAAGATTTACATCACCATTTTGATTTTGAAATCGATAATTTTGAAGAAGTTTTCGATGATAAGTTTGAACTTTAACTTAGTGATAGTAAACTTGAATTTCAATCAATTGTTTTATCAACCTCAAAAATCATAGAAAATAAAACAACTCGTACGATTTTCAATAAAACGGCATTCGTTTTTCCAAATCCAAATTCAACTTCGAAATCTTTTACGATTTGGTTTTCCGAGTTTAAGCTGTGTCTCGTATACTTGACAAGTCAAATGAATCGGTCTTTGGAAGACCGTTTCATTTACTTTTTGACGATATACTTTCTGATCTCGTGTAAATACCGTTAATTTTCATTTAAATAAAGGTCATGTTTTCATTTTTTTTTCTCCTTCCACTTGGGTTGACTATGGGGACACAGTCAAAATCAAGTGTGGGGGGGGAGACTCATCTTCATTTTTTAATTTTCATGGTTTATTTTTGCTTTTTCTTCCAAAAAAAAACTCAAAAAAAAATTAAAAAATTTAAAAAAATAAAATCCCAAAAACAAATTTTGTTTTGATTTATTTTTAAAGAAGCACTATAGGATAAATATATGGTTTTGGTTTATTAAATTGAAATTTTTGAAAATTTATTTGTCTTAACAAAAATAAAAATGAAGTTTGATTACAAATAATAATGGTTTAACTAGTATATAGGAAGATTTATACGTGATAATTATGAAATATATCCTAATTGAAAATCTTTGTTTTAAAAAGTGGTTGATTTAAAGTAAAGGATATAACATTTTTTTGTCTTCTAAGTTAAATGGTGCTAAGATGATTTTGCAAAACTCTCTCTCCCTAAAAATAAAAAAAATAAAAAATTCTTGAATATATGTATATATTTTCTTAATAAACACCTACAGTCAATAAGTGTTCACACTCGTGTGTTCACTCGCCATGCTCTGTACCCTTCTCACGCAGTTTATCTGAGTTAGGTGTATATATATAAAAATTCTTTTTAATAATGCCTACAGTCAATAGGTGTTCACACTCGTGTGTTCACTCGCCACGCTCTGTATTCCCCTCACATCAGTCTGCAACAAGGTTTTAAATCTCGGATTTCGGTCACGTCTCGTCTCGAAGAATTTAGATAGCTTATCTCGTATCGGGTGAGATCTCGAACGAGATGAGTGCATCTCGGATTTACATCTCGGTTTCTAAAATTCATTTCGGAGTTATCTCGGAGTATATGTCATGTCGAAAATTAGTTTTCATACACCTAAATTTATAATACTAGTCACTACCTTAAGGAAAACACTATGCACTTACCTTGAATATATCACACGCTTATAATTAGTAATTTAGTATGGAAAAATATCACTTGTATCATGTAAAATAAACAAATAACTAGATTTAATGAATAATGTTCAATATAATATCATATGAGATAAAGTAGATAAGAAACAAACCATAACATATGCACCTTTACTTGTTTGATCATTCACTTAACTTTCCTACACAATATAATGTCTCATTTCTACCTTTTATGATTTATAGTGCTGCAAGGGAAATCTTAATTTTATAACTTCAAATACAAAAGTCTACAAGTAGAATTAAGATATTCTATGTCTGATTATAGTATTTAATTATTAGCAAACAAAATCTCATTAAGCAACTAATAGCATAGATATTTCAAACAAACGTAGAAAAAAGCATACATAGTACAAACAATTTCAAACATTTAGTAATATTATAAGAAAAGCAAAAAAATGATGTACGAATGAACATGTAATCATCAAATGAAATTAATAGATGAAAGAGAATTCCTTTATTGCTTAAAAATAAGCCTTGAGGAAAAAAATTATAGGAGCAAAGACTAAATGAAATCAAATTGCGAATCTATTTAGAACATAAAGTTAAATAAGTGAAGCCCAAAATTTATAGCCGCAAAAAAGATAGAGTTAGGAAAAAAAACTCAAGAAAGTGTCGAAAAAAGAAAAATGATATCGGATGTAAATTAATTTGGATCAGAAACCTAAATGAAAATCATAAAGTGAAATACTTACCATAATCGATGTAGATTTTATCATCTTCTTACACTCGTCACTGTCGTAAAATAAGAGACGAAGATTAAATGGGATTTATATAATAAATAAGGGTTAAAAAAAGTACAATTAAGAATGCTTAAATTAAGGTAAAGGATGAGCTAGCCCAATACGAAAAAGAGTTGATTTTTTCCAAAATTCAAAAATTCGGCCGATATTTCGCTATTAAATCTCGTCCGAGATACCGGACGAGATATTGAAATCTCATCCGAGATTTGGGTCAGACGAGATTCAAACGAAATTAGTTGTTTCGAATCGCCCAGGCTTGAAAACGAGATCTCGGCCGAGATCTCGGCCGAGATGAGCGAGATTTAAAACCTTGGTCCGCAAGGTAGTGCATGGGTAATATATCTGGCCTTAGTTTATCTGAGTTAGGCATATGTAAATATGGTAAATATCAATAAAAATTTCAAAAATTGAAGAGAGTAAGCAAATGAAATCCAAGCACTATTTTAACTTATTTGATTTAATTTGTTATTGAAATGAAATGAAATACCACTTTAATAAACTTTGATAATCAACTAAGGACCTATTTCATGGTTACACTTTGTTATCAACTGAAACAACAAGTTAAACTATTGTCTATTTGTTATGATAACTTAATTTTTGTTGGAAATTTTGACGAGTAAATGACTTAAATTTCAAGATAATGACCAAAACTGTATTTAACTTATTTGTGTCAATTTAAAAATAAATCCTTCATTGTAAATATTTTCGAAAACTTGCATTCATCTCCTTGTAAATAAATCTTGCATTTTGTAAATATTTTCATTCTGCATTTGGATTTTGTGGGTAGTATCCGCTGAAAACCCTCACAAGACAACACTCGTCCTACTGGGGACACCTAGAGGTTTAACGGCTTGTTGCATACGCTTAATGCAATCGTGCTCCCTACGAAAATGGATTTATCTTAGTTTTCCTTTATTCGAGGACGAATAAAAAGATAAGTGTGGGGGTATTTGATGTGCATATTTTTACCACCATATTTAATCTAATTAATTCAAATAAATGATCATATTGGGTACTTTAACTTGTTTTAACCAAAATCCATATTAATTCCAAATTGTCACATATTCATCTTCATCCAAGGGCAAAATAGTCATTCTTTGTGCATAAATTAACTTGAGAAAATTTAATTAGAAATTTCCATACTATTTTGTAGGAATTTGATTTTCATTACAAGTGGTTTCATGAAGAAGATATGCATGCACAAAAAGAACACAAAGGAATGAAGATGGAAATAATTCAATGTGAAGATCATGGAGGACCCCACCTACCCACCTACCTTAATGTACACATTAGAGGCTAATGCACTTGCTTATGGAATTAATGGCTTCATGTACACTTAAATGATGATTAATGGATGCTAATTGTTACTTGGCCACCACACTTCCTAAGGGATAGTTTAGGCATTCCCCAAATTATGGATTAGGGTTTCATGCTTGTATAAATAACCCATTATGTTCATGTAACTTCCCCCCCATTAGTCTCTCTTTAGTTTAGTTTAGGCTCCAAAATAAAGAAAGCTCTTCTCGTTTTCTTTTTTTGGCTACTTAGCCATTTCTTCTTTTCATGTAATTTTTTTATGCAATTCAATACATGTTCCTTTTCTTTTCTTGTTTATTTCCTTTCATGTTGTAGTGTAGATTTACTTTCATGCAAGTAGATTAGTTTTAATTCTTGTTAGTTAGCTTCTCTTTTCCATTAGCTTTAATTTTCCTTTCTTTTTGCTTTCATGTTGCTAGCTACATTTGTTAATAAAATGACAAATATGAGAGGCTAAACCCCTTCAATTTAGGGGTAATGAAGCTCTCTAATTATGTAGCTTCAACTATTTGTTAATTCATGCTCTCTTTTTATGCTTAATGATGATCAATGAAGTGTTTTATTTGTTGTTCTTGCTTTGAATTTGATAGCCTATATTGTTGACACCAAATAGGCTATGCTTAAACAATCACTAACATAAATGCCTCTTCATCAAAATATGATTATGACATAAGAAAGTGATTTGAAATTAAAATTTGATGGTCTATATTTCTAATCAATAGTTAATAGGCCATACTTAAAATAGATTTCATTTTTCATTTTCATTATCAAATTTCATGCAAGTTAGTAAGTGGTTTAATGGGTGTGTTATAGTTTGATGGCTTATGTTGGCTAATCAATAGCACAAATATGTCATATTTATGATAAACACATCAATTAAAGAACTAATGACCAAAAAAGAGAGATTATGATTTCATATGAGTTGAACTACATGATCTAGAGAGTGGATTTATTCTCTAAATTGTCATTTAACTCTTATATTTGCATTTCTTTTCTTTTAGTTAGTTAGTTAATTCTCTATTTCTCTAGCTTAACTTTCACTCGACTTTGGTTTAATTTGATTGAATAGATTTTTAAAATCATCAATTCCATGCGGATCGACCCGTATTCGCCACGTACTACAAGTGTACGCCGTGCGCTTACGGTAAATTTTATTTCTAAATTCTTTCGATGGTTTTCTAAACCGATAGAATTTCCGTCGACGAACAAATATCCAAGTGCTGGAAAGACAGAATTTTAGGGTAAAATAAAGGAAGAAAAGAAAACAAACGAGAAAGAAGAGAACACAATATCAGAATCTCACAACGGAGCGATAATATATAATATCCAAATGGTGCTTTTACAAAGGAAAACTGTACGATACAATAATCTGAGTAAACTAACCTATCAACAGCCTGGACAGTTATAACAACCCGTCCTTACAATTGCTGATATAAAATAAACAAAGTAATGTAGTAGAAATAAAATCTATGGTACGTAATCATCCAGCTCCTCTCCTAGAGCTCCAATGAATCATCAACGATATTTGGAGATATACACGGGGCCGACCCGAGCATTATAAGAAGAATAACACCCGGATCAGTCTGGTAAACCAGCGTGAGAAAACTCAAGTAATTTGAATTACTCCATTTGCAAAACTAAAACGACCCGTATTTTAACTATTTTAAATTATTAAATTTAATATAATTATTGAATAAAAATTGCTAGAAATAAAAATTTAATGAATTATTAGTATAGTTATTGAATATGAACTTTAATAAAATTATGGAATAAACAATTTCGAAGATTAGGCAATAAAAGTATTAAAGTGAAATTTTATGTATTGAATGTATTTATAATCAATAGTTGAATTGAATAATAAATGTTGACTTATTTAGTTGAAATTAAATTAACTGTCGATAACTAAAATTTCATTGAGATCTTAATATTGGATAATTAAATTGTTTAAAATTTAATATTGGAAATTATTTAAGTAATTAAATTTCGAATTTAATGTGAATGAAAATGATTTCAAAAGTTGATTTAAATTTTATTTAAATGAGAATGAAGATTGTTAAATTTTAAAATTGAATTTAAAAGTGAATAAATTATTTTTGGAAATTCTATATTTTAAATAACGTGTGAAAATAGCCATTTTGGACATTGTCTCAAATTTCGACGAAACTATTTTCATTGGACCCGTAATAGTGAATTATTATAGGATTTCAAGTTTTGTAGCAATCAAACTTGTCGTTTGGCCGTGCGAGCTTGAAATGCGTAGAAATCAATTAAATGAATTTAATTAAAATAATTTGATTTTGAAGGCCATCTTCTGCATATAATCGAATTAGGCCTCGAGACTAGTTCAATTGCGTTTGGAATAGGGGTATAACACATAGAACGCAACACGGCATGATTTGTTTGGAGTTTGGAATTTCGCAGGTCGATCGGGCGAGATATTTTCTAATTTTAATAATATTTATTTACCCATCTCCCAACAATTCGTACATCCTGCCTACACTTCTGTCTTTCCCCTTACCTCCTTCTCTCATTTCAAATTCCAGCGACCAAAAAAATAAGAAAGAAAAAAAGCAAACGACGGCGAAGACGAGCGCGCGAAGGAGGTGAGTAGGCGCGGTCTGAGGGTGGACACGACGGCATACAAAGGGGGGGGCACGGAGCTGGGTTAGGGTTTTTGGTCTCGCTGGTCACGAGCTTCGATCTCTGCATGCAAGCGACGGTCTGGAGGCACGTGGCAGGCGGCGCGATGAGGGGGCGGCGCGTGCGTTGGATCGGAGCGCTGATGATTGTTCGTTCAAAAAAAAAGGAAAGATGTAGCGAGTTGCGAGTGGGAAGGAGTACGCAGGGGAGGCCTGCATGCGAGGGTAGTGAAGGGATTAGGTTAGTTTTTTTGTTAATTTAAATGTTAATAATTATCGTTAATGTTAATTATCGTATATCTTTTGCGTACGAGGTCTGTTTCGAGTGAAACATGTAGTGTTGCGACCGTATCGACGTCGTCTACAGCTTGGAGTCAAATTGGAATTTATTTGAAGCTGAAATATTTTTAGTTTCAAATAAAAGTTGAGGGTTTTAAACGCTCATGAATGACTAAATTATTTTTATGTTAGTTAAATTGCAATCACAAAGTGATTTAAATTTACCGATTGTTGTTTGGTAAATTTAACTGACATGGAAATCGATATAGAAATTTATATGTTAGAAATTTTGAATTAACAATTAAATTGGAATTAAAATTAAACTCCTAAAATTCAAAATTATTGATAATTGGTTAATTGTTGTGATTTATTGATTGTTTGGATGATTGATTGTGATGGATGCCAATTATTTGAGATTTTGGATGATTGGATGCTTATTTAGTTTTTATATATATATATATATATCATGTATCACCCTGTAAACTAACTGACGGTGTATAAACTATTATTTGAACTATTTCGAATAAATTAAGAAATATGTTAAAATGATATATACCTATGATACTTTGATTTGGATTGAAATGATATATATCCATCCCTAGAATTAAATTTGAAATAATTATTCACTTGGCCAAAGGATAGAAAATTATATACGGGCACTAGATTGGTTAAATTATATGATTTTAACATTCCTAGTTTGGAGTTATTTAATTTATTTTGATTTAAAGAAATAAAAATCCAATCTATGAAGATTGAATAAATTATGAATTCGAGTTTGAAATGTTGAAATAAAATTTAGTTAAAAGAAATTGTTTAAAGAATTTAATTGGAATTTGAAGTCATGATTGAAATATGACTTTAATAATGGAAATTGAATTGCTTAAAAAGATTTGAACTTTTACTTGAACCTTGAAATATTACCACCTAAAGTAATTTAAATTGACATTTCAAACTTGGGCTCAAAATTGAATTAGTTTGTAGATTTGAACCTTAAATTAAATATTGAAGTTTAAATTTGATTTAAGTGATTTAAATCAATAAATTAAATTTAACTTGAATTTATATAAATTGAAATGGTTTAAAATTGAGAATTGAGTTGAAATTTTAAACCACTGAACCGAATAGTTGAATCAAATTTGAAGTTGAAATTGAAATTAATGAGGAATTGAAATTGATTTAAATTGAAATTGCAATTGAATTGATTTGAATTAATTTAAGATTGAGATGATTTGAATTGAAATAATTGGAATTGAATTTGTTTGGTTGGAATTTGAACCTGAGTTAAGATTTATTGGAAATGGAAAGAAACAAATTTGAATTTGAAATTATTTTCACTATGAAATATTTTCTTATAAACTGTTTTAAATTCATCTTTTTAAAATTTCCAAATTATTTAAATTTTCAAATCATTTAATATATAATCTATTTTAACTTTTAAAACTATTTAAAATGCTTTTCAGACTATTTTCTAAAAATTCAAACTGGTCAAAGTGGGAACTGTCATATTTAAATCATTGATTTAAATGTGAATTATGTTAAAATGAAGTTATAACCTAAATGGAAATTCAAAACGATTTTGTAAGTGAAATCAAGATATTGAAACAAAAATGATTTTCAAGAGAAATTGACATATTTGAAGTAAATATGATATTTCAAAATGAAATTAATTTTGAAGCGAATATGATATTTTGATATCAAGTATGAATTTTTTTCGAAACATAAAAGTACAAACCAGTGTGTAAAACGACGTTTGGTTGTTAAAGAGACCGGGGCCTCTTATTGGCATACTCTCTGTCAATAATGGAACCACTTTAACAACTGTGTACGCGGAGGAGACTCGAGAACAAAGTGGTTGGATTTGGCGTCGTTTTATGGATTTGAAGAAAGAGAACGATGATGGATAGACTCCAGCACATGTGCCAATTTGAAATGACTAAAATAGGATGGCTTGATAGGGCCAAGCGGGCTAACTACCCCTAGCGAACATCCGTTCTTAGATTTTCTTGGACTTGGTCTATATTATTACTCTTGATGTTGATTTCGATTGGTGCACCTGGATTTTGGGATAACCTCCCTTTGACTCGATATGGGATGGATGGACGCGGTGGGCGATCGTGGCTACGATGCGTTACCACCAGCTCTGCAACCCAAACTGGTAGTATCCTACCTTAGGCATTGCCTCACGTGCATTGTCATACTTTTATCTGTATACGAGACCACTACGATTTTGGTTTAGTGTTGTCGTATCAAGGCGCATCCCTATCCCCCAACGTGCTACTGGGGCGTTATAGGCAAACTGTACAACAATGCTTAAAAATGTGTTAAGGGGGGTTAATGTAAAGCCTTAATGCTAAAAAATATATTTATTTTACTGATTAGACATTATATATAGCGTATTCTACTATATATAAATAATTTGACGGATTATTAAGAGATGGAAAATCCTCTAACATCTCTTGAGTTATTGCACGCACGTTATACAACAGATAGGAGATGTGAAACCCTGTAAACATCTCTGATACCATTACACTCCCGTTATATGTGATTTTGATTTGACTTACATAAGGATATTTATTCCTAACTCGAGTGTTTTGTCTTTTCATTATGCTAGGGTCAACCCTGAGTTTTCAGCACATTGAAGATTATTTGCTGAAGGACGAAGACGGAGATTTTGTATATTATTATTACCAGTATTATTCCCTATATCATGTTGTCTGCTACATTTTTCTATTGTTCTGATGTATATATAACTCTGATAAATGTTGTATAAATTATAATCAAATGTATAGTAAATAGCTTCATGAACTGTTTATTTGATTATTATATTTTGTCATTCCGCAGTGAGATTCTGTGTTTGTTTTCTTCTTCTTTCTTATTTTTCTTAATTAACCCCATTGGTTATCTGTGTTTCAGATTGTTTAAGTTGGGCATGTGTGGATTATTATCAATTTAACCTTCCGAAATATGGGTCATCACAATAACCCTTTACAGAATAAAGGTATCCCATAAGACAACGCCGCAAATAAACATGGACGAGTTTTTACCTTACGACAACCAAACCACTTTATAGGAAAATTTAGTTATATTATAATAATGTCTAAGGTGTTGAATATAAATATAAATCATAGCTGAAATGGTTTCATTTGATAGCATATTTAGGTATACAAACAAAACCACTAAGGTACGTTCATATAAATATATTTCAATGGAGACCACCCTAGTATACTCGTAAACCATACTAAGAACGATCACCTATGACAAGGGACAGAACCATCGAGGTGACGTTTGGCATCTTCACACAAGTTTTCAATAAAACTCGATCAAATAATGAATCCCACATAGATTCCACCATCTCAATAGATTTCGGAACCATGCACAGTTTTTATCATTCACTTCCAAATCATAGAACCCATATAATAGGTTTGGAGTGGTATTCAGTAAGTAAAACACTTACCTATCCCGTATAAATCCGTGAAGCATCCCGTATACTTCCTAAGTTAATTTTGATCAAGATCGGTAGTTGACTAATCGACTATCAAGTTTTGAACGCTTGCTTATGGGAATCAAGGTTCCACACTTTACAAGTTTCCAACTTTTCTGGTTAACTATTTCTCGGCCTAGAAGAATGCCGATAGGTTAGAGCTCTTTTGTACCATCCCTATCTAAACATCAGTCTTGACTCTCACAAATAGAGAAGCTTTGTTTTACTTTTAGTGTTAAGAATATTAGTACTAACATCCCATAAATAATCAAACTAAGGCCAATACATATTTGTTACTTATCATCCAAGTATAATGAAGTCACATAAAAGACTTTTAATCCCTCTATAATTAATTTAACCTTTATCAATTAAAACCCTTTTTACTAGTAAAACATCTTTTTATCTAATAAAACTTCTTTTATAAAGCAAGATTTCCTTTATTAATTAATACTCTTTTATTAATTAAAACTTCCTTTTTATACTTGTATAAATATATTGGATTTCTCTTCATAAAAGATATATACTTGTCTTTATAAATTTAACTATTCATTTATTCTTTTAATACTTAAAAAGTATTCATATACCTATTCCACTAGTATAAGTGTATTCACAAATCGTTTAACAAGTTTTACTTACTTGAATATAATCAAAGATACTAAAACAATTACTAATAAAACATTATTATAATAAACTCCTTTTCTTTTATAAATTAAACATATAAAATTTTCTATCTCTTTATAAAAGATTTCAATATTTGTTATTATCTTTAAAATTCTATCATTAAAGATTTATAATATTTCTTCCAAAGTGTAATTCAAGGGTTTAAAAACAACTGTTGCTAAAACATTATTTACTACAAACCCAAAACCATTCCATTTGATCATTATCTTTAAAACTCTCCTTTTAAAGGATTAATTACATTTAAGGGTTAAAGACAAGTGTTGCTAAGAAAAATTGTCACAACAAACCCAAACATTTTATACTTTGAAAACATTCCTCTTTAAAACTCCATTCTTAAAGATTTATTTATATTTAAGGGTTAAAGACAAGCGTTGCTCGAAACATTTGTCACAACAAACCTAAACTATTTACTTGTCTTTTTCTAGTAAATATCCATTAGTGAATATCTAATTATACTCCCAAGTATAATTAATAATAAGGGTTAAAAACAAGTGTTGCTAAAAACATTGTTTATAACAACCCAAAACTATTTAGTTATCCATTAATAACTTTAAACATTATTTTAAAGATCAAAACAGATCCATACTTATTAATTAAGGCAATGCACTGTTAAGTAAGTCTTCAAAACCATTTATTTGATCTCAAGTGTTAAAATCCAAATTTCCATTATTATATTTATAAATTACTTAATTTAATATTTAAAACTTATATATATATATAGAAATATCTTTAAAATGCTTAATCATTTATATAAAATATTATGTAAAAATAAGGAATTTTGAAATAAGTAGAAAAACAAGATTTAATTTTAAAAGCTACTTGTTTAGAAATTCATAATTAATTGTTAAAGGTATATTTAAACTTGAAACCAATTTTCGAACACTCTTCAATAAGTTAAAAAACAACCCTAAAAAGATAAGAGAAAAATACATATTTTAAATATCATTTCTAAAAAATTTATATCTTCAATCTACAATGGTAGCACTAGAAATGCTGCCTAAAGTTTGTTAATAGATTTATCACATTTTTGCCACAACTGTTTGCACAAAAAATGGGCAAACACCTCCAAGTCGTATGATTTAGTTGATTTTATGTTGTTTTTAGTGATCTGGGAGATTTATCCAAATATGTAAAAAACAGGGACTAAACTTTAAAAGACACGCGGATTTATAGTGGTTCAGCCAGAATGTGCCTACGTCCACTTTATATATTATTTCTCCTTTCTTGTTCAGATTACAAGTACAAAGCTTTGATACAAGTAAATGAAAGTTGTTTGAAAGTTCTATCCGTGCTTGAGCTCTCAAACTTGTCCCCCATTGTTGTACCCATGCCCCTCTATTTATAGAGTGAGGCTGGGGGCAGGGGTCTTGGATGTATATAGCTGCTGGTGGGCCTGGGCTGATGCGATCTGGCCTGGCATTGTTGATCCGGTACGCCTTGGTCCGGTTGTGAGTGGATGGAGTTTGGTTCGGTGGGACTTGGTCCGATGGCGAGATATTCGGTAGTGGTTCGAGCGGTAGAGGCTGGTTCGGTGAGGCCTTGGTTCGGTGGAGGTTGATTCGGTGGAGGCTGGTACTGGTGTATTGGTTCGGTAATAGGTGGAGCGGCTTTGGTTCGGCAGGCAGGGGAAGGAGTCGGTTCGGTGAGATTCTGGTTTGGTGGTAGGAGCGTGTAGGAGGGATCTGGTCCGGTGGTGCAGTTCGGTGGGCTGGCCCGGTCGAAACTTACCCAACACTTGCCCCCCAAAGTAAGGCATGTGTATGCACATGGCGTGCTTTGTTTTAGCTTGGATATCCTCATCCGGCCCTGTGTGCCGAACCAATTGGTCCGGTCGTTAGTATTTGCTTATAAGTATGGACCTCACATCTATGTTCACCCTTCACCGTCTGAGACAGCCGAATCAATTGAATACTGAACCAAACTTGATTGCTTGAAATAACCGGCCCAATCCATTACCGAACCAACTCATCTGCCGAACCAGGTGAGTCTTCCTCTGCCGAATGATTTTTTATGACTGAACCATCGAACGAACTCAAATGTTTTACCGAATGGGCTCGGGGACTTTGAGTACCGAATGAACTTACCGAATGATCTTGGGAGTATAAGGCCGAATGACCTTTTGCCTTGTTTTACCGAATGAATTTGGGAGCATGAGTGCCGAATGACCTTTTGTGTTTTGAATTACGAGTGAAGTTCCAGACTACATACTCTCATACTTTCTTATGTTGCAGATAAATGTCTCATAAAGTTGAAACCCGATCAGAAAAGAAGAAATCCCAGGACAGAGAAGATCCTTCCGCAGTGCCCCCAGCTCAGTCAGTACCGGGACGTCATGGGCCCGCCCCGAGGTCACTAGTAGATGGTTACGGCCCTTAGGAGCTTCTGAACTCACCTCCTGACTGTTTCCCTAGCTCTCTCAAAGGCGAGAAGCTTGATGTTATTTCTCGCTCCTTTGGGATTGACAGAGCGCGCATGCTATTGCCGGGGGAGGGAGTGATGCCATATAATCCCCCCGAAGGATATTTCGCCTATAGTAGGTACCATTGTATGCGTGGGGCCATTCCCCCGATCAATGCTTGGATAATCAGCTTCATCACCTACTTGAAGGTGGCTCCATTTCAGCTTCAGCCTAACTCCTATGTCATCCTGGTGAGCCTGTTTGTCATTTTCCAGAGGAGATACGGGCGTCCTCCCTCCAACCGGGAGATCCGGTATTTGTACAATTTGAGAGGCTATAAGTAGGGGTCTCCATACATCATCTTGGAATCAGCCGTATCTTTCAAGCCGGTCCTGGACTTATATTTGAAGTTCAGCATGTTCAAGAAAGAATGGTTTTTCGTCAAGGATGATTCTGTCTCTATTCGTCGCTTCAGCTCCGGCTGTAAGTTGAAGCTTATTTATAATTTCCGTTCTGACTGCAATGCTTCTTCTTATGTGTTTTTATTTCTTGCTAGCGACAGGTGGCTTTGCGGTCGTAGAGAATGATCGCCTGGTTCAAATGGCTGCGGAAATAAAGGCCATTTCAGGAAGGGATAGGTCAGCTTCTTGCCTGGTCAGGAATGCTACTCTCCTGGAACACAACTTGATTTTGCCACATCAGTCCGTGGTCAAGCAGAGAGACACGGCGGATGAGAGGGCTGCCAAAGCTCCAAGAGGGGCTACAGCGAAGAGCAGCAAAAGGAGACCCTTCTCAATACATCCAGTCGCCGGGGGGAAGAAACTCAGGAAGTCCGACGGACCCTCCCCCAGCACATGTCCAGATGTTCCGGAGGAGGAAAGAGGCGGGGATGAAGGCGGTGAGGCGGAGAGTGGAAGTGGTAAAGAAGGTGACGGTGATCGTCACGGCGATGATGGTGGCGAAGGATAGGGTGGTGATGGCACCGGGGCTTTGCCTCCTGGGCAGGTAGGCGTGATTCAAGAGTGGACAGATGACGCTCTCCGCCAAGCCTTCGAAGAGTTGGAGGAAGGACCGGCCTTAGCGGAGAAGCCCAAGAAAGCTGGTAAGGCCGGGACTGGCGCCGATTTATCTTCCGGGAGTGCTTCTACTGAGGAAACTTCTGCGATTCAAGGTGAATTTCTCTTTATTCTTTTTAATTCTTGAATGATGGCTCAATGCATGCCGGTGACACTTGGTTTTCATTCCAGGAGCGGGCAAAACGGCCAAGACCTCAGATCTTTGGCACAGGCTTGAACAATACAGACCTCTCAAAGCTTCTACCAAATTGAAGCCTCCCACTAACCGCCCTGGAGACGTAGTCGGGTATCGTCCTCTTCTTGGAGTTATTGAAGAAGATATACAAAAGAGGAAGAGGAGTCGATCTTCGTTTGAATCTCTTCCTGGCCCTCCGGCCCCACTCCAGCCTATTCACGATATTACGGAGGAGGATACTGAGTTTATACCTTCCCCACATCCGTCTGAGAATCCAACCGTTACCCCGATAGATCACCCTGGCTTGGTTCGTAATCCGCTTGCGGGTCATCCAGACCAGGACCCGGCCTCTCATGACATCTCCTTCGATGAGGCTACTGGTGAGCACCTTCTCCCTCGCAATCCTATGGTACGGGTGTTTGACGAAGCTAAGTCCCTGGACCTTGATTTGCTTACCACCCGGGTTGTAACTCATGGGGGATGAAGCTAAGGCGAACATCGACCGGGTTGCCGAGGAGACCAGGAAATTGATGGGGCATCATGCCCGACTAGTCAAGGCCGGGGAGGAAATTGGGAGTGCCAACATTCGGCTATGGTTAATGGTTTCCGACCAGGTTAAGCAACTTGCCGATCAAGCCATTCAAATTTCTCAGCACGAGGCCACATCCAGGCAACTGAAGAAGACTATGGAAGAGGCCAGCAGGGCAGAGTTGCAATGGTGGATGAGGATCGCCTGCAAGGAGCGGATTGACATGGCCATTGCGACGGTGTATGAGGATCGACAAGCGGACCTCGAGCGGGTACATGAATTATCGGGGAGACTTGAGGCCGCCGAGCTTGCTCAGTCCAGGTTGAAGGAGGAGATGGAGGCGATGAGGATATCCCTTCAGGCTGACCGCTCACGATATCGATCGGAGAGGGATGCTGCCGTTGCAAAGCTGCGTGCTTCTGAGGGCCGAATGAGGGAGCTTGAGGAAAACGAGGGGATGATGGATGAGATGCTCCAGGATATGTATTTCCGCACTTGGAAACAGGGTAACTTATCCTGGATGGATGATTACACCCGAGTTATGGCCAGGATTTATCTCAGGGCTCTGGAGGAGGCTAGGGCTGATGCAGATAAAGAGGGTGGTGCGGTCTTCAGAATGGATGTGGTCACTGCCCAGTTTACCAAGGAGGAGAAGGTGGCGGTGAAGGAGGGTATGCGGCTGCTTGCCGCTGAGGAGGCAGGTGTGCAAGTAGAGGATGATAATCAGGATGGTCAGGAAGCAGGCGCTGGTAAGTCTTCCCTTCCAGTCTTTCCGTTAACTTGGTTGCTTATCACTAATGAATTCTTTCTTTGACCGGACAGGTGGGCAACAGGACAAGGGTAAAGCTCCAATGCAGCCGGCTCCTTGACTTGACCTGGATATCTTTTTGTTGACTTGACATTGTTGTATATGTTAGTCTCAAAATAGTAACGTAACTTTTAGGTTGTAATTATGTTACTTGTAATAAACAACATTATTCTTGACGTGTAATTTTTTAACTTAAGCTGATTCGGTCGTTTTTGAATGTTTTTGCTATTTTGATACGTTGTGTGAGAAATATAGCTGTGCGTGTTCTTGTAATTCAATTGTGTTTGATGTCAAGTTCTTGCTTAAAACATAATTTCATGCCTTGCAATGCTAGTGTGATGTATGAATAAATTATAGCCATGTATTTGTACACAAAAGAAGAAAATACCGCCTTTCATGTTCGAATTGTAGATGGCAGTTTTGAATATCTTGTATGACCGAGTATGGAATGCAGTTGAATGCCCTGCCATCCAATTGTGAGTTCCTACTCCCATTGGCGAGTATCTCCTACTCTGTATCCTGTACTTTAGGGATTGTTATAGATGACAGGAGAAAAGTTCTTTAAATAGAATTGAAATATGAGAAAAAGTAAAACTTCCAATCACGGAAGGCCTTCGATGTGCTTAAGTTCGTGGCAAACGGGCTTTGTAGTCACTTTCCCTGGCCGTGGGTCTTGGAGACATTCGTCACCCATCTTACGCCTCCGCGGGGAGTTAATCTTTTTTACCACAGCCGTACTTAAGACACATCGGAGCCGAGATCGCGCACAGTAACTACCCGGGCCATTATGGCCCGTAATCGTGGGTATTATTCGATTTACTGTGGCCGGCTAGCATGGGTGCCGATCGTCAACCGTGAACTACCCCTGGCTGGCCACACCTTATGTTTGGGCTTAAAGTAGGTTCACGGCTGCCGGCGAGCCGAACGCCGTAATGAGCTGCCTTGGCTATAGTCGGCCTTCTCGGTGGCTTATAATCGGCTCATTACAGTTGGCTTTAAGGGCCGTCGCGAGCAATGAGTTAACCCGCAGCAGAGGGATGCCGGAGCAAAAGTGGCTCATTGGCGAGGGCATAGATTTGCATAGTACATGTTAGGTCTTGTCCGGGAGAAGTTGCGCTGTGGAGCGCCTTGAATGAAAATGTTATTTGCACAGGATTTTATTCAACATAAAAGGATAAAGTTAACAAGCAGCCAAGATATAAAGGAACAAGTTAAAAAGAGACAAGTTTTTTAAAGTGGTTCGGCACGAAAATGCCTACGTCCACTGATTCTCTTTGTTAATTCACTTCATATGGGCAGTTCAAGTTAAGAAAAGTATCGACGAAGGTGTTGGATGTTCCATGCCCTCTGGAACACCTCCCCGTCCACTGTTGACAAAATATAAGCTCCATTGTGGAGATCTTTATGAATTACATATGGTCCGTCCCAGATTGGATCTAGTGCTCCGGGGCGTGGGAAAATTCGCTTGAGGACAAGATATCCCTCTTGTAAGCTACGATGCTTGACTTTGGAGTTGTATTGCGCTGCCACTTTTTGCTTGTGAGCTGATGTTTTGAGTGCTGCATCGTTTCTTCTCTCTTTAATTAGATCCAAAGACATGTGGATGAGTTCTTCGTTTTCTTCTGGGTTATAGTGGTTCCTACGGTGGGAAGGTACTATAGTTTCAACTGGGATCATAGCCTCTGATCCGTATGCCAAAGAGAAAGGAGTATGCCCAGTTGATGTTCTAAAAGATGTGCGATAGGCCCACAGTGCCGTAGGAAGTTCATCCACCCAAGCGCCTTTTGACTTTTCGAGTTTCTTTTTTATTAGAGTTTTGAGAATTTTGTTGACGGCTTCGACTTGTCCATTTGCCTGGGGATAAGCTACGGATGAGAAGCTTTTGTGAATTCCGTGCTCTTGGCACCAGTTGGCGGACTCCTCGATGTCAAACTGAAGTCCATTGTCTGATATGATTTTGAATGGGACTCCGTACCTGCATAGAACATTTTTGATCAAGAAGTTAATAACTTTTGCTGAAGATACTTTATTTAGGGGTTCTGCTTCCACCCATTTGGTGAAATAGTCGACTACCACTATAGCATATTTGGCCCCGCCTCGGCCCATTGGCAGTTCGCCAATCAAGTCAATTCCCCATACTACAAAGGGCCAAGGGCTGGTCATTTGAGTAATCTCATTTGTTGGTAGCCACGGAATCTTAGCAAATTTCTGACATCAGTCACATTTTCTGACGAAATCTAAGGCGTCCTTGCTTAAGGTGGGCTAGAAATATCCATATCGGAGTATCTTTTTTGCCAAAGTCTGCCCTCCAGTGTGATCTCCGTAGCTTCCTTGATGGATGTTGGATAAGATTTCCTTGGCCTCCCTTCCAGCGACACACCTTAATAAGGGGTTAGAGAAGCCGCGCCGATAGAGGTTGCCCTCTTGTATTATGTAGCGGGAAGCTTTCCTCAAGATTTTCTTAACTTTGTTACGCCCGTTGGGCAGTGTGCCACTTTGTAAGTAGTCTCAGATGGGAGTCATCCAAGTTGCTTCTTCGGTTGCAGCTATCAGATTCACTTGCTCAAAACTTGGGGTCAGTTGCTTTGAGATGGCTACTGCTCCGGAAATAGCGCTGTCTCTCATGCTAGCTTGCTTCGCCAATTCGTCGGCCTCTTGGTTCTCTTCCTAAGGGATGTGTTTGATTAAATAGTGATCCAATCGATTGAGAAGCAACTTGGTCTTCTTTAAATATGCCATGAGTCATTCTTCTCGAGCCTGGAATTCTCCTAGTATTTGATTTACAATAAGTTGGGAATCGCTATGAAGACACAAAGAATTGGCTCCGATTTCTAAGGCAAGTTCTAATCCAGCTATCACTACTTCGTACTCTGCATCATTGTTGGTGGCAGCGAATTCCAACCTTATAGCATAGTGTAGCTTATTCCCCCTGGGAGTGATTATTATCATGCCTGCCCCCGAGCCTTGTTCGTTTGACGCACCATCCACAAAAAGATTCTACTTGATGTCTTCTGCTATTTCCAATTGCTCCTTACCTTCGTTGGTAGTTAATTCGGCAATGAAATCGGCCATGGCTTGTCCCTTGATGGCGGTGCGAGGATGGTAGGTGATATCGTATTGACTTAGTTCAATGCACCATTTAAGTAGTCGCCCAGAAGTGTCGGGACGATGGAGTACTTGCCTTAGTGGTTGATCGGTCAGAACTCTGATGGAATGAGACTGGAAATAGTGATGCAGTTTCCGTGATGTGATTAGTAAACAGTACGCTAGTTTCTCAAGTTTAGGATATCTGGCTTCCGCCCCTGTAAACCTCTTGCTTACAAAGTATACTGGCCGCTGCGTGCGTTTGTCTTCTCTCACCAATGCGGCGCTTAGAGCATGAGATGACACAGCAAGGTATAGGTATAGCTCTTCGCCTTTGTTCGGAGTTGAGAGTACTGGTGGTCTCTAGAGGTGTTCGATTAAGTTAAGGAAAGTTGTTAAGCATTCGTCAGTCCATTCGAGTTTTCCTTTCTCTTTCTTTAGAGCTTCGAAGAAGAGGATGCATTTGTCGGTCGCTTTAGAGATAAATCTGCTCAGGGCGGCCACCTTCCCATTTAGGCTTTGCATCTCCTTTCGGGTAGAAGGTATCCTGATATCTTTCAGATCTCTGATTTGTTCAGGGTTTGCTTCAATTCCTCTGGCATGGACGATGAATCCTAGAAACTTTCCTGATGATACTCCGAAGGAGCACTTTAGAGGATTCAGCTTCATTCCATATTGGCGAAGTACTTGAAACATTTCATCCAG
This sequence comes from Allium fistulosum, assembly GCA_030737815.1. NCBI lineage: Eukaryota > Viridiplantae > Streptophyta > Magnoliopsida > Asparagales > Amaryllidaceae > Allium > Allium fistulosum. The sequence continues at coordinate 1,537,455,319 of CM060902.1, forward strand.
GTGGCTTACGTGATCTTCGGCTCCCCTTGACTTTACCAGCATGTCATCCACATAAACTTCCATAGTTTGTCCTATTAGCCCTACAAACATCTTGTTGACGAGGCGCTGATAGGTGGCCCCTGCGTTTTTAAGTCCGAAAGGCATTACCTTGTAGCAGTACAATCCCCGATCAGTGATGAAACTAGTGTCGTCTTGATCGGGAGCATGCATAGGAATTTGGTTATATCCTGAGTATGCGTCCATAAAAGATAAGAGTTCATGCCCGGCTGTGCTGTCTACAAGCTGATCGATTCGGGGAAGTGGGAAGCAATCCTTCGGGCAGGCGTCATTTAAGTTGGTGAAGTCAATGCAAGTTCGCCACTTCCCATTAGCGTTCTTTACCAGCACCGGGTTGGCGATCCACTATGGGTAGATGGCTTCTCGTATGAAGTCATTGGCAAGTAGGTTCTTTACTTCTTCATCGAGGGCTGCTGATCGTTCTGCCCCCATACTTCTCTTTTTCTGTTTTACTAGCGTCTTGGTAGGATCAATGTTTAGTACGTGGAATGCTATGTCACGGGAGATTCCGCTCATGTCAGCGTGTGACCATGCAAATACATCCAAGTTGTGGCGGAGAAAATCAATGAGTTGTTCCTTCAACTCTGCTTTTAGTTAGGACCCGACTTTCAACAGTCTGCTCGAGTCATGTCTGTCTACAGATACAAATTCCATAGCCTCTGCAGGCTCAGCGGTGGCCTCCTCCTCTTTGTCCCTGGGGTCTAATTCATTGAAAGGGTCACTGTTATATCGAAGAGGAGGGGCTTTCTTTAGTTGCTATGCTTCCAAACTTTTCGTGCAGAGGGCGATCTTTACACTCTTCCCTTTATCCTTCCTATGGTTATTGCGAAGTTCAGTTACATAGCAATCTCGAGCAATGTCCTGGTCTCCCTCTACTTCCCCTACTCCATTGTCCGTTGGAAATTTCATCTTCAGGCACCATGGGGCCAGGACAATTTGGAAGTCAGACAATGCTGGCCTTCCTAAGAAGGCATTGTAGGCCGAGTGGTTTTCTATCAGCACAAATGTCTATTTCCGCACAATGGAGCGGGGATGACTTCCAATTTCAACAAAGAGGTCCAGTCGCCCGAGGGGCATCTTCACATTCCCTGTGAAACCGTGTAGTGGTTTATTGCAGGGAAGAACATCCTTTAATCACAGCTTCATTTTTTCAAAGGCATGCTTGAATAAGATATTCACTGAGCTTCCAGTGTCTACTATAATTCGGAAGACCTCGGCTGGACCGAGCCGGGTAGAGATAACCATGGGATCCATGTGAGGGTGCTGCCTTCCCTCCAGGTCACGCCTACTGAATGTGATGTCACCATTCTCTGTCCACTTCGGGCGGCGTTCTTCTATAATAGAATTGATGCATTCTTCATTGTTTCTAAGTGACTTTCCTTACCTTTCCATCTCTGCCCAACTTCCGTCGGCGATGTGTGGCCCTCCCGAGATGGTATGGACCACTATCGTCTCTTGACTGGAGCCGCCGGTGTTGCGATTTCCTCTGCCTATTTTTGGGGAGGGTAGCCTTGGGTTCTCATTGGCAGGAACTGGAGTCCTGGCCTAGCCTTTTACATAGCATTCTAGTCTTCTTCTTCTGATGTGTTCTTCAATCAAGTCCCGGAGATGATGGCATTCGTTGGTATCATGCCCATGGGATTCGTGGAAGCGGTAGAATTTTCCAGACTTAATTGCGTTATCCGATTCCTTCTTGTGCGGGGGCGTTTGTATCTAACTTCGTCTTGAGTGGTCAGGAATATGTTTTCGATCGTTTCATTCAACGGGGTGTAAGCGTCAAATCTCGGTCCTGGCTGATATAGGCGCTTTTCTCCCTTCTTGCCCCCAGCATTGTCTCTAGAATCATTTCTTCGAACGTCCTTTGCTACAGCAGGCGTGTTGCCGTGAGCTGCCTTATTTTGTTTCCCTGTCTGCCTCTCAGTGGCAGCATCTTCAAGTCTCATATACTTCTCAGCTTCATGGAAGAAATCGGGTAAAGTAGCTGGTTTTTCTTTGGTCAATCTTCTAGCAAATTTAGTATCCGGATGCACACCGCTACAGAGGGCCATTAAGATAAGCTTCTCCTCGGCATCTTGGACTACGGCCGCTGCGACATTGAATCGGGTTAGATATTGCTGCACTTTCTCTCCAGGTTTCTGTTTGATACTGGATAAGGAATAAGCGTCCTTGGGCTGCTCCACATGAATGCGGAACTGGCTGATGAACTTTTCTTTCAACATCTCCCATGAGCTGATGGATCTTTGGGGTAGATGGCAGAACCAGGAGGTAGCTAGATCTGCTAAGAATAGCGAAAAGCATTTGCACATCACTCCTTCTGTTGCTCCACTCATGAGCATATGCTGTGTGTATCTCTGTAAGTGTACAACGGGGTCATAGGTTCCTTTGTATGGTTCCATTGTTGGCATTTTCCATTCTCGGGGGGTGATGGCAATTTCGATATTGCGGGCGAAAGGGCTGGTTACCCTAGCGCCTATTCCTCGGTCTCTTTGATCCCATTGGACGCACTCTCTGAACATGTGTGCCATCCTTTCATCAGAATTTGGAGCAGATAGATATGAGTTCGGTTCTGCTCTGTGGGATTGATTTTGTCTAGAAGACCTGTAGGGATGGTATCGTCTACCATTCCAAATATTTTCCAGTGGCTGTCTTTGGTCTTCTGGGAGCATGCTAGGGTCAGCTACAGTTGGCCCTTGCCTTGATCTTCCCCTACTGGGTTCTGATCTAAGAACTTCCTCGGGTCCAACTTCGGGCTGGACTCTAGCTCGGCCCCGTTCACTGGTGTTTCCATGGTTAGGCAGTACGACAGGCTCGGCTACAGTTGACCTCCGCCCGGTACCTCCCCCGTTGGGTTCGGTTCCAAGCGTTTCCTCAGGTCTAACTTCGGGCTGAGCTCGGTCTCGGCTCCTACCATGGCCGCTTCTGTCGTTAGCTCCTTCGAAGAAGGAAGATCTTTGTTGTCTCTGAGATCCTCCAGACTGGGACTTACCCCATGATTCAGTGTTGCGGTTGGACTCTTCAGCATCCCTTAAGCGTGACATGAGTTGGTCCACCAAGGCTTCCTGCTGGGATGTGAAGCGGTTAGTCACTTCAGCCACAACCTTGTCTAGATCTTCCCTAGTAATTACTGCCGGCTGTTCTGTGGCAGGGGTTGTCGGATTTTCCTGACCTGCATTTGGTACTGCTGCTGGAATGTGACGATTTACTTGATCTGTGACCACTGGATCTAGAACACTACTAGTTGCGATGTTCTTTCCTTTGTTAATGTCTTTTTTCTGCCTCGGATGCATGTTTTCCAAGCAATGAACGACGCTGTTAGGAAGAAGGTTAAGTGGGAGAAGCTGAAGCTTCGAGCTTCTCCCTCTTAGTGAAAGCACCAAAAATGTTTGCACAAGAAATGGGCAAACACCTCCAAGTTGTATGATTTAGTTGATTTTATGTTGTTTTTAGTGATCTGGGAGATTTATGCAAATATGTAAAAAACAGGGACTAAACTGTAAAAGACACGCGAATTTATAGTGGTTCAGCCAGAATGTGCCTACGTCCACTTTATATATTATTTCTCCTTTCTTGTTCAGATTACAAGTACAAAGCTTTGATACAAGTAAATGAAAGTTGTTTGAAAGTTCTATCCGTGCTTGAGCTCTCAAACTTGTCCCCCATTGTTGTACCCCTACCCCTCTATTTATAGAGTGAGGTTGGGGGCAGGGGTCTTGGATGTATATAGCTGCTGGTGGGCCTGGGCTGATGCGATCTGGCCTAGCAGTGTTGATCCGGTACGCCTTGGTCCGGTTGTGAGTTGATGGAGTTTGGTTCGGTGGGACTTGGTCCGATGGCGAGATATTCGGTAGTGGTTGGAGCGGTAGAGGCTGGTTCGGTGAGGCCTTGGTTCGGTGGAGGTTGATTCGGTGGAGGCTGGTACTGGTGTATTGGTTCGGTAATAGGTGGAGCGGCTTTGGTTCGGCAGGCAGGGGAAGGAGTCGGTTCGGTGAGATTCTGGTTTGGTAGTAGGAGCGTGTAGGTGGGATCTGGTCCGGTGGTGCAGTTCGGTGGGTTGGCCCGGTCGAAACTTACCTAACAACAACTTTGTGTCTAATTTTCAATACCTTAACAATTGGTTTAAGATCCATTCCTTTTACATTAGTTATTATACTTTGGGTACTTGAAAACCTTTAAGAAAAATCCCAAAGAATATCTTTTAATAGAGAATTTCCCAAAAACAGTATTTTATCGAACTACACTTATAGCGACTATTTCCCTATAACTTTTTGCACTTCGTTCACTACCTATCAATTGAATTAGGCTTCAAAACTTTCCAAATAAGAATAATATATTATTTACATGATTAATTGCTAAAGAAGCCCCTAGGAATGTTTCCAAAAAAATGTGCGTTATTTTCGAAGACGGACTAATTTTAAAAGTGTCACTATAGCGACTTTTTTACTTCAATCTTTTGTTACTTTGATTAACTTCTTCTATAACTTTTCAAAACATGTTCTTTGCTTTTCTACACACTTATAGAAGTGTAGTTAATAACCATATAAGTTATTATTAAGACAAGACATTAAATCTTCATTTTCATAAGTTATAGTTCAATGGATACAAAGTGCGTTTATAGCGACTATCGCTATGTGGACGATTCCGTATTTAATCCAATATTTAGTGTCATGTTATTTTATACACATATATGATTCCAAGTTCCAGCCATACTACTAGTAAACATGTATTAACATATACACACATCCATATATCCATTTTAAATGTTCAAATGAACTTATCACTATTCAATGGTTTAGCAAGCAACTACTTTAACTATTCAAAGTCTTTAATATCTATTTTTATTAATATAGAGCAAGCGTACTAACATGTGATTTAATAACAATTAGTGGGAGATTAAGCAAGCAATATTTCAAGTTAACTTGCAACCAATTTATAGTGTAATCAAAGTAAGATTAAATCACTTTATCAAACCACACTTCTTCCTACCAACCTTTTTTCCAAACAACACTTCTTCTATCGTTTTATACTTCATCCTAACATCACTAAAATCCATTCCTTCCTCCAATAAACCACACGCACACCCTCCCCCATCATCAAGGTGTTCACGGCCTTCCTCCCCCTTCACCATAGCTCACGCACTTTACTCCTTCCATCACCATAGTACTTGGCCTTAGCCTCCTCTTCTACACCACAAATTCTCACAAACTCATGGCCAAAGGCCTTAAAATATTCACAAGGTCACATTTTCAGTATTTATCCAAAGTGTATATTTTTGTAAACACATTTCAAAAATAATTTTTCTAACATTAGTTATTAATTAAAAAGAGTTTAATAAGGTTATAAAATCATATTTAATCACATTAGATCATGGATTCAAATATTTAAATGATTTAGATATTTAAATACAAAGTATTCAAAATTCGGAGTCTTTACAACAATCAAATGGTTTAGCTTTGTATCACATCTTCCTCTAAACATGCCCTGCAAAAATCATGAATCGTGTCTATTATTGCTGAACTACATTAAGAAATCCCAATATTTGACAATATAGGTTAAAAAATAATCATTTTTATTTAGTACTAGTAGATATACAAGAATAAACCACATGTACGTGCGTTTAATAGATAGAGATATTTACATTTTATGTTTAATAGAAAAAATTAGTGGATGGACGTGTGTTGTAAGTGTAAATGTTTTGGTAGCCACAACACTTTTTATTTCAAGTTAATTTGTTAGTAGTGTAGATGGCAAAGTGTTAGTGTTAACCAAATTTATGGTTAACACCCTAAAAGATACTTCATCTCAATGATTGCTGATTTTTGACCTAAACCTTTCGGTATGGTTGGTAAAACCGGTCTTCTAGGTAAAGAACTTTTGACTTCGAAAGGTCTTTCAAGGTGTCATATAAAGCTTTCCTTTGTGTCACATATGATTACTTACCAGTCTTATCCCTTTCAAGTTGATCTTTAGTGCTTCCGAAAGGTTTGGGATGATTGATCTTATTAGCGGTAGTATAAACAATAAGTCCTTGGATGACGTATAAGGGCTTTCGCCCTTACTGAAAGGTTTAACTTCCTATTCGAAGATTAGTTGGGATTTTCCAAAAGGTATGTGAATGTCTACTCTTGGATTAAACTTTATTCTCCTGAATTCAGACTCCACCGAAAGGTTTGACCACTCAGGTAACAGCAGTGGAAGGTTTTGGTATTGTAAATATAGAAGGACCTACCAACTTAGTTGAAGAATCCTACCCTAAAAACCAATGACTCCGAAGGGTTACCACTCCTATTAATTTAGATCAGCTGTAGTCTTCACCGGAAGGTTGGAGTAGAAAATTGATGACTTCTGGGGGTCGAAGTTACAACTTGATCAAATAAATTTCTGACCCTGTCAGCCTGAACCTCTTAATTGAGTTAATCCTGAAAATATGAATCAATATAATGAAGAATTAAACTAGATAATAAGAGATTTAACAAAATGTGAAACTTCCCCTTTTATTATTCAATATTAGCTTTTACAAATCCCCAAATCCATTCTTGATTAGGGTTACAACACATTTCCTTTCATATTCTAAGAATGAGATGGGAGAGAAAAAATCGGTCCCAAAACCGGGGCCTTTGGGTCCTATTAATAGATGTAGGCGGCTCTCCTTTCGGCTTTATGCCATCGGCTGAACCGGAAGGTCACCCTTTATGCACAGTGCAAACCTTTCGATGTAGCCAAAGGGTTTTCCTTACTTATGCTGCCATGGACCTTCCGGTCTTGTCGGAACATTACTTCTTTGCTTGGTGCTGATTCATGATCATTGTCTCCCTTACAAACTTTTCGGCATTGTTGAAAGATGTCTTGTATATTTCCAACCTGTTTGGGTGGTTTGGTGTGCTTTCGAAAAGGTCATTAAATAGTGGCTTATACTTGTCTTGACACTTTCTTCTCATTTGAATTCCCCGGATACTGGAGGCGGAACCTTTCGATCTTTCGTAAGGTTTTAGGTTAGTGAGCTTCATTGGTTGCATCCCTTCGGAAGTTCTGAGAGGTTTGAGCTGCGCTCTTTTTTTTCTTGCTTGTCCAGGGTTCCTTAGTCCTAGCCGGAAGGTTAATTTTTAGTGTACCATTTGCCCCCCATTTGAAGGGATGCTCTTGACTTTCCAAGTCATCTTTACCAAAAGCTTCAAAATTCTCCACCTCTTGATTTTCCCGCATTGATCCAGGACGTCCACCTAAGTCTGATCCGACGATCAAGAATTTAGGTGACTTTCCCCTATATAATCTGCTTCCTCTATTTCTTCCATTCTCACCTAAAATAAAAATCACCGCAAACAAGTAAAGGAATTCCTAAAAAAATTTCAGACCTTAACTTGTTACAGTAAGGTACTCTTTGAATTTACTTTATAAGTTTTAGTTTCATTCTCTCCGTTACTAGTTTCTAATCAGATTTTCAATTTCCCGAGTTCAAAATTGAATTGGGGTTTTCCTAGAAATTATTTTTTCTCTTAAATTGGTTTTTGGATAAACTTTATCCATGGTTTTGGATCCCAGATTGGCGGTGTTTGCCACGGAAAAACTCCCCTTTTGTAGAGTTTAAATTTTATGCCCAAAACAGTTAAATTCAATTCTTAACTTTCAAGATAGATTTTATCAATCAGCAATGTTATGTTATGCTTTGAAATCGAGTTAATTTAGTTTTAGATGAGGATGATTTTGCCAGCAGGTTCATCTTCCTTGTTTATCGAGAAAAATTTGAAATGGCATTTATTATTGGGTATAGATTTTCTCAAATCTGATATTGCAATTTGGGCCCCACTAGCACACAATTGGGTGATGCACAATGACTCCCTTGTACCTCCGAAAGAGTTTGGGGGCAGTAAAGATTAGCTTTACTTCTTCTATACATTTTGATGATGCCGGAAGATGTTTCGACATTACCTTACCATTATGATCGGAAGGTTAGGCAACATCATGGTTAGATCTTCTGACCTAGAGCTTTCGGCAGTACTAAGGGTTTTGAACCTTTTAGTTACATGCTTCCAATAGGGTTGAAGTCCTTTAATCTCAAAATTGTGTTTTAACGTCTTAGATCGGTTCTTTTTATGATATTAGTGACAACCATGATTATTTTTATATATTTTTTCCCACCGAAGGCTTTAGCCATGACCTTTCGGCATTATCAAAAGCTTATCCTAACATTGCATACGTTTTCATTTTTAATTTATCTGAACATATTTGTCTACTTTCATTTTCTTAATAGACACTGAAATCTACAATTGATTAAAAGTTTTTAATTAGAATGTTTTCACTTGGCAGAACAATGAGCTCCCCAAAAGTTGAAGCTAAAACATTAAACCAAGAGATAGTTTAAAAAAAAGAAATGATTTTCAAATTAATACGATTAAAATAGTTTCTGAATTAAGGCTAAAATATTTAAATCGAGAGAGAGATGTCTTTTGGAAAGGTAGTTTTGAAAAAATCTAAAAATAAGTCATTTTGAAAATTTTGTGGGTTCCATTCCACTAGAGAAGGTCGTGGGTTCCATCCCACCAAAGAGGTCATGGGTTACATCCCACTATTAAATTGAAAAGGTGGATTCCATTCCACAATTGAAATCCGAATAAAGATTTTTGTGCTATTATGAAGTTTTAACACAAATCTAGACTATATTACTTATCTTGATATCTTAAACTCTTGATAATCTTGATACTCATGAGTCTTCAGTCTTGATTTCTACAGTCTTGAATTCATCGGTCTTGAATCTCTATATTGTACAATCTTTATTCTCAGTATCTGCATATATATATCCTGCATATACATATATATCTAGACAAAGATATTAGTCTTTATATTTTATAACGAGTCCTAAGGTTGTTGTCATCAAAACCATCATCTCAAGAACTAACAGAAATTACGATAAGGTACATACATCAAACATAAAAGCATAGATGTAAAACATACCATCCAACAAGTCAGGATAAGTATCACTAATCATGCTCTCCGTTTCCCAAGTACAGTTCCTCTAATCGCTAATGCACTGGACTTTTACTAATCTGAATGTCTTGTTCCTTAACTTCTTCTCATCTCTCACTATAACTCGAACTGGTTGTCTAATCATAGTCATGTCTGGCTCTACTACTAAATCTTCCAATGCAGTCGGAGTTACAGTAGACTCTAGAACTCGAACATAATTTCTTAGATGCGAAATATGAAAAACATTATGGACTTCTGCCAAATTGCTCGGTCACTCTATTCTGTAAGCGAGTTTCCCGATTCTTTCTATAATAGAAAATGATCCAACAAACCTAAGCGCCAATTTCCATGACTTCTCAAATCTTATTATACCCTTCATCCCCGATACTTTGACGAAAACATGGTCTCCGGCTGAGAATTCCAAGTCCTTCCGTCTCTTATCTCATAACTTTTCTACTTAGGTTGAGCTTCTTTCATTCTAGCTCGAATCAACTCAATCTTTTCTACGGCTTCTCTTACTAAATATAGACCAAGAGTCATTCTACCTCTGGTCTCGAACCAACATACGAATGATTTACACGGCCTTTCGTATAAAGCATCAAATGGTGCCTACAATACCCACAATTTTAAATAGCATTATTCAGAAGATTTAATTAGATAAATTAAACAAATTAATGTAGAGACTAGAGTGATAAAGGGATTGAGATTTTAAAACTAATTAGGGTTGTGCCTTAAATAAATGGATTTATAAAATGGTTTATAAGTAAACACCTAAGAGAATAAGGCAAGGGTAGTATGGGAATAGCCGTATACCATAACCCCTAAACCCTTACCTTATTCTCATTCACTTTCATAAAACAAAAGATATAAGCAAAGGGGATAAATTCTAGACATTACCCTAGGGGAATAAGAGCTTAAAATCAATTAGAAGCTAGGATTCAAGCTTAGCAGATTAAAGCAAGAACAAATCTCAAGTTCCTTATCCAAACAAGGTGAATAATAATCTAAACCATCTCATATATGTCTTATTGAACATTTTAATTTTAGGTTTAAGGTTTAATTTTTTTGGATGGATGAATGATGATATGCTTTGACTATATGCCATGTTTTGATTTAAACAAGGATTTTTGTGTAATGGTATGGTTCGATTTTAAGATTAAAATCGTGTAAATTGATTTCGAATACCATGATGTTTGAATGTGTCATGTAAAAACTTTATTTAGGAAATGGGTTTAAATTTTCATAATATTCCAAGTTATAGATAATTTATTATGAATTTTGGATGGAAGAAATAAGTAATTTTGGGTTTAAAGTATTTAAGGCAACTAGTGTATGGCCCGTGCTACGCATACAGGCAGATGCGAAAGATTGAAGTTTGTGAAGTGTTATCCTTAATTTTTCCATTTTCCTATAAATGAGATTGATATGTATATGTTGTTAAAGTTAAGGTTGTAAAGCTATAGTTTCTCAAAGTATTGTATGATTTTTCCATATGTTGTGTAAACCAATGATAAGGTATTAAGTTTGCACCATTAACAGTTGAAAACTTTATTGGAAGAAATTATGTTTTAAGGCTGGGTATATAGTGCTAAAAAATGAAAAAATGAGTAAAACAAATGTAGCGATTACTATTGAAAAAAATTTAATTCAAATAGTGATCTTAAATAGGCTGAGTTTTTGTAAAAGCGTAAAGGAGGCAACAAACAGTTTAAGAGAGAAATGAGTTGGCAATTTGACACTTTGATATATATACACAGATTGAATCAAGAATGCTCAATCGAACATTTTATTGGTGATCAAATACTCCGCTTTTTTAGTACACAACATCAATGTAGTATAACGGTCATTTCAGTCTAGTATGGTGCAAAGGCAAATATCCAAATGGTTGTAACACTAGTTTCCAATAAATGATCGAAACGATATATTCTGACATTCTAAAAAAAATATAGCTGAAGCATGATAAAAGAGAAGGCAGTTTTAAATAGAATGACAACCTACGACAGTACTTTAGAGCAGGTTCAGTTGTGCATGAAAAAATGTATTAGTAAAAACACTGAACGGTACAAATGTACAATGACAAATAAACAAAAATTAAAATGCAAAGAGAAAACTACACAATGGCAATTTTTTTTACAACAATGTAAAACAAACTGAAATACAATTACAAACTATAATAAAAATAGAAACTTGATAGCACAAAGGATGGAGAAGTGGGTTCACATAAGTAGTACATCATTACGATCCTTTGTCTTTGTAACTATGTCTTCCTTTTCTTCTCGTTTGTTCTTCCACAAGTCCTTTTCCTACTTGTCCTTTTTTGAATCATCCTAAATGATAGACTAATAGATTATTCCCTCTACAAAGATTGCATCATACAGTTTTTAAATTCACTCATTACCTTTATCATTATTCCACGTCTAATTATAGATCCGCGTTCTAAAGAGTATTAAAGATCTGTGTTCCAAAGAGTAGCAAGTCTGATTAACATCATCTTCAAATTCTCTACTGTCCTGCAAGGAGCAATTTTGATAAACTTCAGTGATTTCATTGAGTGATGTTATATAGTTATTACTGTGGTTCAGTACGTAACCTGATCCACTTCTGCTTGCCCTTCATCTTAGTAGCTGGGTAAAGTTTGACCAATATTAGTTACTATATGAATTTGCACTATAATTAAGAGAGATGTGTATTTACCATGAAAGAGATTCGCTCACAATTTTTCAACTATAGTAGACTCAACTGTAAGTTACGTAGATGTAAATACTTGTGGCTCGTTCACTGATTTCTGCTGGGTCATTTGGTAAAGTGTTGTACGACTGAGTATAGTTGAAAGTTGTAGATGTACAGTTTTTTTGTTACCTGAGTAGAAGACCATTGATTTAATGGTGTGTGCGGTTGCTGCATATTGGAAATCCTGGTGACATCCATGATTTTCCTCGGCTGATTATGTCGTAGTTTGTAGGTCTAAATTCCAATCAAGCTTCCAAACTAATTAAGTGATTGAAAATTCTATCAACCATGTCTCCTCCATTATCCTAAAACGTATACATAGTTTGATTTAGCATTCTTCAGGTGTATAATAAAGGAATTGCATATAGTAGGTTCAAGGTAATGAAAAAAGGTTTGTAAAATATGCAAAATTTGGACTTAATTTGCAAATTATAGTGCTAAGTTGTTGTACCAATTCTAACAGTTTTTTTTACAAATGTCTTTGATGGCGAATATAATAGTACGGATCTGAACTTTCGAAGATGTAATTATAATTTTCCCACACGTTGGACGCGTCTGTAATCTCATTGATGTCTTGTTTAACTAAGCATGCTGCCTCCTTATCAAAAGCTATCATGGTGGTAGATCCAGTACGATAAAAAACTTCCACTGTTAGACAATATTTATTCACACTTACTTGTTAGTCATTGAATGTAAATTAATTATTGTATTGTAGAAGGCTGACCTATTCTATTAACAAATGTGGCAACAATTTTGTTGCATTTAGGGAATCTAAAACAGTTTTCTTCCTTTTTTACTATCTTTCTACATAGTGACCAGGAGAGATATTTACATGTCAATCTCCATCATGGTAGCCTCTATAATATACTTCTATCCCTAAACATACAACATTTAATATTGTTGATACTAGACTATCTAAAGTATTACTGTTGTTACCCTGCCTTTTGGTCAAGGCCGGGATATATTTAAATTGGCTAAAAAGGATGGATATCAGGATTGGGGATCGATTGGAAATAAGGCTATGGTCGATACTGTCAAAATTGGGCCAAGCTCCAACCAAGGTAGGATCGATTGGGAATGATAAACAAGGCTTGGTGAGGCTACACTTCGAATTTTAGGTCAATCAGAGTTCATATGCTCGAGTTATGGATGGATCAATATTCATGAAAAACTGGCCCGTATCGATACTATCGTATCGATCACTATAAATACCGAATGATGGATACCAGATGATGGATACCATGTGATGGAGACGAGATGATGGATACCAGATGATGGATATGAGATGATGGATACCAAATGATGGATACGAGATGATGGATACCAGATCATCAGCCTACACTTGCAAATTTGAACTTGGATCGATCGTATCTCACAATTTACGCGTTGGAACTTCATGAAATTTAGAGAGCAAGGACTTTGCACTATCATCTTTCACCATGATTGATCTCAACTCGATCGAAGTAGTTCATAATCAATGTGAACTCGCCTTGGATCGATCAAGGATCGATCACAAATGACCCCAGATCGATCATGTGGGCCCATCTTCGCTTGAAAAAGAGTATTCCAAGAATCACGACAAATATTTCTAGCTCCACACCTATAAATAGCACCTCAATTGAAACTAAAAGGGGGTCTTTTTTCTCGGCTCCTCTTCATCTTCTTCTCTTCTGGAAAAACTCTGCTATTTTTGGCTATTGATATTCAAAGAATTATAATTGTAACCACAGTATAAAGGAAATAAAAGGATCAATTCAAAGCGGACGTAGGCCGGAGATAGCCGATCCACTATAAATCTTGTGTCTTCTCTTACTTTCTTTCATTTTAATTTTGGAATTTCTCCATTTTTACTCTCTATGTCATCTGGATCTGAGATCTGTGACTGGATACTACGGATTTGTATGTAAATACTAGTGCTTTCATTACATTCGGGGTTTGTGACCATTTTTGGCGCAAACACATTGGTGCTTTCATTGAGAATGACTAGTCCCCGCTATATCGGATTTGGAGTTCAGATTGGGAAAGCTAAAGGATCAGATCTAGGAGGAACCATGGTTAGGCAACCAGCTAGAAGGACATTACCAGAAAGAAGCCAACAAGAGGGAAGTTAAGAGGCTTCTTCTAGACCTGGATAAAATCAGGCATCCATCTACTTCACAAGGGATGAGATGCAGACAATGATGGATTCCAATCAGGAGAGATTATCGAAGAGCCAACAGGAGATGATGTAGAATATCTTCGGAAAAATGGGCACGGCTGGAACCGAGAACCCAGGAAATGGAGCAGCCGAAGCTACCGGTAATGTAGAACAGGGAGTTGGAGTTGTAGAAATCTCTGGATGTCAGATCCAGAACCAGAATAGAGGAAATGAAGGGAAACAGCAAAGGCCTGGGGGCAAACACTCAGAATCAGATATTGGAAGGCCCATGAATGAAGCTTAGTAGGTTTGGGCCAACACAAATGTGAATGAGCAACATAAAGAGTACTACTCAGAATACCCTCCAGGACATGGGGGCAGGATGGAAATGCATATAGGAGGCTACCCCCGGATGGACACGAGCGGATGGCTAGATTAATAAGAAGGATTATCAGAGGAGGGCTACCAAGCAGAGGCTTGGAGAAAGTTAGTCGGAGTCCGTTCACTCCGAATATCAAAAACGCAAGGAACCCTCCAGAATTCAAACTACCAACGCTGGAGGTCTATGATGGGAAGCCATACCCAACTATTCACGTAACCAGATACATCAGGCATATGGAAGTGCTGGGGGCAACTGAGGAGGTTATGGCAAGATTCTTCCCTTTCTACTTGACGAATTTGGCACCGCTCTGGTTCAGGCAGCTTGAGAATGGATCGATTAGGACATAGGGTAAGCTAGTGGAATGCTTCATGAGACAATTTAGGGTCCACGTTACACGACCTAAGAACGTAATGACATTGGCATCGATGTAGCAGAGGACAGGACAGTCCGTAAGGAATTTTCTAATGCGGCTCAATGCAGCCATGGCTTCGGTGGATCGCCCAGATCCATCAGTGATTTTGATGGCGGCGGTTGAAGGAATTGCAGAAGGAACCGAGTTCAAGGACTCATTGGCATGGGATCCACCACAGGATCTCGGGGAGTTCTATCACGAGGCGGAAAGGTTCATACGATTAGAGGATGCAGGCGCCGAAAGGCAAGAGATGAGCGCCGCGCAAGGCGAAGGAACGTCTGGAGAAGGATGTGGGATGGCTAAAGGAAAGCAGGATGATGGATATGATGGTTCTAACAAACGGAGGAGAGACCTGGAACTCAAATTCACTACATACACAGACTTGATAGAGAATCTAGAATGAATTTACTTGGAAACACGAGGGCAACTCCCCTATTGAAAACCATCCAGAAGGAATCCCATAGAGCAGAAGCGCAGGAGCAGGAGGTACTTCCTATTCCATGAGCTAGAAGGCATACCACAGATGAATGCCGCCACTTGAAGGACATGGTGGAAGAACACATTAGGAGTGGCATATTGTCAAAGTATGTGAGGAACTGGACAACAACGGTAGAACACGAGCTGCTACCGCCTGCACCATATAATAATAACCCTGGATCGGGGTCATGACTTGTCATCAGTTAATCATGATGGTAAGGGAAGATTTCAGGATTTGATCTTCGGTCATCAAAAAATATTTCTGGTTTTGTTCTAAAATAAAGCGGCTATGCCACTTACACATGTAAGGGAACTAGAGCGATTCCCAGGCATGCTCTTAGATGGTAGTAGACTGCTCTGCCCAGAGGGGCATCACTTAGTTTTTTCTGGTTTTTCATTGAACGTTTGGAATTTGGATTTAATAAATGGATTTGAATTTTGTGGAACAAATCCCCGATTGGAGAGTTATGGGATGGATACTGGAAGTTAGTTGGAAATTGATCGGTTTATGCCCTTGACCGGAAAGGCAGGAACCGGAGTGCGAGAAGTGATTCGCTTCACCAGAGAGCGACAGGATCGGCTCACTTGACGTTGTTCCCATTCGCCGGAAAGTGATTGGATCGGGGTTCGGCAAGAGGCCAGAGTGGCTGTATTTGGTCTAGGACTTAGGCCATGGCATTGCTTAATGTTCAGGGATACTGAATCGGTTTGCAGGGAGTGATGCCGCTTCGCTAAAGAGCGACAGGATCGGCCCACTCGACGTTGTTTCCCCTTGACCGGAGGGTGATAAGATGGGATCTAGCAAGAGCCTGGAGAGACTATGATCAGTCTAGGAGGACCAGGACATCGCTATATGCCCCCACTAGGGCCTGAGTGCAAGGGATAGGTTGCTTCCCCGGAGCTTGACAGGATCTGCCTATTCAATCTTTAAGTTTGGATCGAGCTTAGCAAGGGTCCAGAGAGGTCGTCGATGATCTAGAGAGATCATAGGATTCGGTTATTGGCTTCCAAGATGTGAAATGGATATTGATCCAGCTTTGAATGGTTGAGGATTGGACATGGACCCGGAGCAGTCCTAGATTCGGTTAACGACCCGAAGAGGTCATGGATTTGGATATGGATTCGGTTATGGTTATGGATTTGGATAGTGGCTTTGAACAGATAAGGATTTGATTAAGGTCCCGGAGTGGTCCCTGATTTAGAACGGAACAGTCGCAGATTTGTCTATCGGACTTGGATGGAATTGCTTGGTACTGGATTAAATAATGGATTGGATGATATGGCTATAGATGGAATATAGACTTTGGATGTCGTATTTATTTAGCAGTAGTGAGTACATGTATTATTTTCACTTAATCTTATATCAAATATCTTAGGATATTAGTTGTCCAATTGAGAGGATAGTGCAGTTAGCTTTGAAAATCGTTTTTTTAACATAACAAAATGGTTTAAAAAGTGAAATATGATAGATTTCAAAGCCTTAACCCAATGAATGTCATAATCATGTAATGTTATTTTACTTACTGCATACAAAGTTATAAGGTACAGAAAAATAGTGAAACTTACTGAATATATGTAATGCAACGTTTTATCCTATTTAAAGCTACATCTTCATGTTAAAGAATGAAAGAAGAAAAATGCGGCATTATCTCCTTTTGATAAAATTTGATTAAGTTGAGGGTTTTTACCAGCTTTAAGTCCGGTTGTCTTCCGAACAAAAAAATGTAGCAAAACTGGTTACCTCCTTTTTTTCATCATAAGTACTAATTTTGAAATAATAATCAACCTTTAGATGAGTTATGAACATTTAAATTTCATATAGCAGGAAACAAAAATGAGCTTAGTTAAGTCATAAAACAAATGCATAGGAAACTTGCTCTTGAACTTCTAGATTATTCGTATGCAAGCCATTTCTCCAAATAACTCCTTCATGCTGCAATTGAAAACAAATACATATTAGATTACAAAACGTGTACAAACTTCTCACATACAATTAAAGTCACAATAAGCACCTTTCATCCATCAAAACATAAATAAGACTTAGTTTTCATTTAACTGATAATTTAGTACCTCGAAGAGAAATAGCAGAAATAAGAATGTCTTTCTTGACCGTTCATTAATAATTCCAAAATAGAGATATTTTACTGCAAAAACATAGTTCTTCAGCCTTTTTAAACAGAGCACATCTTCAGTTCATCGTTCATGATATTTCACATGTGATGGTCAGGTTATGTTTATATCTCACAAGCTGATACGTCTATTAGACACAGTCCAATGTAAGCTGTCTCTTTTATTCAAGATTCAAGATATGCCACTTATGATTGTTGTACAGTTGATGTTACTGCACCTCAAGGAGTGCTAACACGGAACACATGGTACAGAACTGCATCAGCTCAAGCCCATGCCCAATCAGCAGTGCAAAATCATACATATCTCTGCTAATGACCTAACTCAGAGCAAACCCGGATGGCAGACTAGAATCGGTACTACATGATTGCACAAGGATTGTAGTATGCCAATCCTTAAGGTAACGCTTTAGCTACAACAAACAATGTCACCAATTCGAGTAAGCAGTGATGTCACACTAAGTAGAAATAGAAATAATGTGTTAAATTCCTTTTCTATGGTGTTTTAAGGACTGTTATATAGGTGAATGCATATATTTCTGGTTATGATGGTTGAAATATTTATTCACCTCTAGGATCCTCTTTAGAATGTTTCCTGTAACGGGCCACATTTTTGGACGGTTTAAATCGACAATAAACCACACGTATCAACTCAAACCATTCAAAAGGAAGGATTGCTAATAGGGTAAATAAGAAAATAAGAGAAAAAGAAGGAAAATCAAATCATAGAATTTCACAACGGAATGATAAAATATAATACTTAAATAAACAGTTCATGAAGCTGTTTTATAAATAACATTTGATTACACTTTTACAATATAATCAGTTATACATACAGCATGAATAAATAAATAATGCAGCGGAACAACATGATGTAGCGGAATAAATATAATAAATAGTAATAATATACTAAATCTTCGTCTTCATCCTCCAAAAATAAGGTCTTCTACACTGAAATGCTCAAGCTGACCCGAGCGTAAAGAAAATACAAAACATTCGAGTCAGAACTAAAAGTCTTATGTAAGTTAAATCAAAATAAGTAAATATGAGTGTAACGGCTTTAGAGAGGTTTACGGGATTTTACATCTCATATCCAATGTTTAACGTATGTGCAATAACTTAAGAGATGTTCGGGATTCCATCTTCTAAAGATCCGTTAAACTATCTACATATGTAATACAATACGCTATTATAATATGTCAACAGTAAAGTACTAAAATAGCGTTAAGGCGCTACCCATATCCCCCTTAACACATTTTTATAAATGTCATAGTCTATACAGTACTGTAAACTCCACCAAAACGGTGGGCTATCAAAGATCACTCCATAGGTACGACACAAACCAAAGTCGTAATGGGCTCGATAAGGCATATGACAAGGCACGCGAGGCAAAGCCAAGGTAGGATTCTACCGTCTGCACTACCGGACTAGTGGTAACGCATAGCAGCTACTACCTCCCACCTCGAGACACACTCCCATAATCAAAATTGAGGGGTGGCCACCAAATAATCACAAAGTAACAGATATGGAATCAAAGAAATGTGCCCGATCGGAGGAGCGACCTCACTTAGCCCAGTACAGCTCATGTTTTAGTCATATCAAGCTGACACGAGGAGGTCGGGACTGCGTTCATACCTCATACGGCAGCGTTCAACAACCATCCTACTTCGTTCTGGATTCTCCACCACGTGCACAGTTATTAAAGTGGTTTTCGGTATTGGCAGAGAGTATGACAATATCTGATCCCGGTCTCTTTAACAACCAAACGCTTATATATTTCACACCGGTTGGTTCTTTTACATTTCCAAAACCGATTCATATTTGATATCAAAATATCATATTCAATTCAAAATCATATCACTTTCGAAACCATATTCACTTTCCAAATCATATTCACTTTCGAAATCATATTCACTTTATATCATATTCATTTTCAAAATCATAACCACAAAATAGGTTAAACCATCATATCAAAATATTCGCATTTAAAACAATTAAATCTAAATCATAATAGTTCCAACTTTAAACGGTTTGAATATTGAAGGTAGTTTATATATTGGAATAGCTAGACAATAAAAATAGTATAGATATTAAAATATATATATTAAAAGTTGTTTATAAATGTAAAATAATATATTTTAAAATAGTTTATATTTTTAAAAAGGGGCATTTCACTAGAAGGACAAACTTTGTAGTCCAATTAGTTTCTAGGACACACATTCAAAGAAATTAATTTCAAGACCAAAGTCAGCAGAATAATTACTTTCAAGGACAAAGTCAGCAGTCCAATTACTTTCAAGGACATAATTTCATAGGTTTTTAGGCCTTAGAAACTAATTATTTTATGTTTTGTCCTTGAAAGTAATTATTTCAGTTGGGTGTCCTAGAAACTAATTCCACTTGCTAAAAAGACCCTTGTGGCTAATTTCCACTTTTAAAAAATAGGTTATAGATTAAAATAGTTTATATATTAGAAATAGTTTATATATATTAAAATAGGTTATATATTAAAAATAGTTAATGTATTAAAAATTATTAATATATTAAAATAGTTTATATGAGAAAAATAGTTTATATGTTAAAAGAGTTTGTATATTAAAAGAGTTTATATCGAAAATAGGTACAAATTAGAATTGTTTCTTTCGATTTCACAAATCAATTCAAATCAACTTTAGTTCAAAATTCAATTTAAATCAATCTCAGTTCAACGATTTCAATTCAAAAGGCTAAAGGTTTCGATTCAAATTCTCATTAAAAACATTTCAATTTATATCGATTTCAAATCCATGTTGGAACTATAAATTTAAACCACTTCAAATTCAATAGGTTTCAAAGCTTAAATATTCAAACATTTACAATAAATCAATTTTTATAAATTTCATTTATATTTCAAAATTCAACTTTAAGATTTCAAATAACTTTTTTAAACAATTCATTTAAACCAATTTCAATTTCAACATTTTTAAAAGCTTGGATTTTGAAAATAATTCAGTTCATATAAATCTAATTTTATTTCATAATATCATTTAACTGGATTCAAAATTAAGGATTTAAATCATTTAATTTAACCAATCCGGTGTCTGTATATAATATTCTACTCTATAGTCAAGTGATGCGGATATATATCATTTCATCCCACAATAATTTAAATTTACGTGTATATATCATTTCAACCGGCAATCCCGAGTAAAATTCCATAAAATCGCTTGAGTTTATCATTTGAACCCATAACAATTTTTCTCTAATCTCTAAGATCATTCCGGTATGTATCATTTCAACCCATAGTGATTTTCCTAACAATAACTAAGGGAACTTGCAGTGTGATAACAACATATAAAATAAACATAACATCAAATCATCCAGAATGTCAACAATTAAACATCCATCACACTCATCATTCAAATCAACCAATAAATTACAACATTAACTAGTTATCATTATCAAGTATTTAATTAGTAATTCAACTCCAATAATAATTCAAATGGCAATTAAATTCAATATAAATTCAAATTAAACTAGAATGATAATTTAAATAAATCAAACATCAATCAATCAATTTATAATCATATCATAAATTTAATTTAGCCAGCATAAGATGGTTTAGCATTTGTGAGTGGGTTAAAACACTCACCTTTCATTTCTCGTCGATTTAAAATCCAAATAAAGCTCAAAATTCTAATAGTCTCATAATGTAGTCAAACCTATTTCATAATGTTCAAAAATTTTATACGATCGCAACGGAGAAAACCGCGCGTGAATCTGAGCTCATATGAGAAAGTTATATGAGTTAGAACGTTTTAAAATTAAATTCAAATTTAAAATAGCATAAGGGAAAAAGCGTAATTTCTATACCTCTCTGAAACCCTAGCCTATCGATCGATACACACGTGATATGCTTGATCCAAACACGGCCGCCAATAATCTCCTCCAGTTTGCCGCTGCTACGAGTAACCTTGCATCGATCAGACCTCACTAAAGGCTCCACCATGTTAGGTCGCGCCCCCATATGCTCACACGAGCCTTCGATCACCCCAAGCGATCTTGTCGCTGCCGCCATTCACTGCCATATTCTGGCGATTTCATAGCACTTTTGACCACAACGAACCCATGGGTGCACTACTCTCATCATCCTCTACCTCTCCGATCGTCGTAAAATCAACGATCCACCGTTGAAATCGCAAGCCCTAATATTGACGTCCGAGCTTCTTCATCGTTTTCTGGTCAAACAATGCATCAAATTGAAAAAAGAATAGCAATAGCAGATTGCACTCGTCGAGAGCATTCCAACGATGTTTGTACCAAAATTGGGCACAAAACTCTTCGGATGTGTTTGAAGAGATAAAATGAAGAAAGTAAATGTAAAATGAAGCAGACCAACAAACACATCAATAAACAGATAAGAAAATGCACAAAAACACATGGATTTAGAGTGGTTCGGCGAATTGCCTACGCCCATTATGAAATGATTGATGTTTATTGAATTTCACTCATTGTTTACAAAAGATTACAATAGTATAACTGAAGTTTGATAATCATTTCGGCAGAATATCGGCATAGAGAAGCCAAAAGTCCATTTTCTGTAGGTCTAGGGCTGCTATTTATAGGCATAGGCTGCAAATATCTTGCTCGGATCTCGGGAGACCTTTTCTCTTATGTGGGCGGGCCCACACAATCAATAACGTGCTGTTCTGCACTCGGTCCGTGATCGATACGAACGAATTTCGTTTCGATCAAGATTTGGTCCAATTGAGTCGAAATTTAGCATGGAAGTTCTTTAGGTTGTACGTAAGCTCTTGTGAAAATTTGGTGGCATTTGAACTTGTAGATTGTCAGTTATGATCGATGCAAATTCGGGTTTTATATAGGATGTTCTGTTCGTATCGATCGGAACTGTCTTGTTCGTATCGATCATCATAGCTCTATTCGTACCGATAGGCTTGCTCTGTTCGTATCGATAGCCCTTGCTCTGTTCGTATCGATTATTTCTGCTCTGTTCGTATCGATTATTTATGCCTTGTTCGTATCCATTGGTTGCATCTCACTTCGTATCACTTTTGCGCACTCCACTTTGTGTCGATGACCAAGTGGACTGATGGATACGAAGAGAGTGGTTATCTTATGGATTGATGGATACGAAAAAGGCCTTTCAGCGGATGGATATGAACAAGGCCTTTCAATGGATGGATACGAACAGTCGAGGCTTGATGGATACGAATAAGGCCTTTCAGCGGATGGATATGAACAAGGCCTTTCAATGGATGGATAAGAACAGTCGAGGCTTGATGGATACGAATAAGGCCTTTTAGCAGATGGATACAAACAAGGCCTTTCAATGGATGGATACGAACAGTCGAGGCTTAATGGATACAAACAAGGTGATTACTGAAATTGCATCGATCATATCTTGAGCATACGAGCTTCGATTGACTTGAAATTCGGAACGTTGGCTTTTATAGCTTTGCTTGTCTCTTCATATCAATTGTAGCTTGATCTGGACTCGGATAAAATTCGTCGATATCCATAGTGAACGTGCGTATAACCGATCTTCGAGACGGGCTGTCCTCAGTTTTCAATTAAGTTCTTGGTATCACGGCCTTGCCAAAAGGCGGGATAACATTTGACCCCCAAAGTACGTCTTGTGAAAACACGACGCACTTTAAAAAGCTGCAATCTTCATTCTGAACAGTTTCTATCTGATTTGTTGAGTAGTTTCTATCTTTTCATCAAAAGATGTAACCTTTGATTGAAACGATAGTGATGTAGATGTCGAACTGTTAATTGTCAATGATCATGCAATGTTTTGTTATAACTGAGTGTTGAGCGCTAGCGATTTGTTGGTCACTGTTGTTGTAACCATCATTGGTCAGCATCTAACTCCTGTAAATTTTGAAAATTGAATATTAGTTCATCATACGCGTACGTATGTTAACCTGACTCCCGTTATCGTTTGCACGTTCACGAGTCGTTTTCAAGTTCTTTAGTTTTTATTTGGATTTGAGTTTCGTATCGATCCTCTCCTGGATCGATGTGAAATCCAAGTTGTGACAACGTTCGATGGTTGTTTTAAGTCCTTCCTTTGTATCGATCCTCTCCTGGATCGATCTGAGATGTTGGAATGTATGCTTCATATCGATGGATACGTAATATAAGGTCTCGGATTGATGGGTACAAGAGTAATGCTTTGTATTGGTGGAGTTGAACGATCTAGACATAATCATGTAGTGATGCTTCAAGGAGGATATGCCATTTCTCATTCCTTTATTCAAGAAGAATCCCTGATTGTGGATAATCTTTGATAGGAGTCATCCATGACTCTTTTTCTAGATCCATCTCTAAGATCTAGTTGATCTTCATATGTCAATGCCTGGAAGCGATTCGGCCTTTTTGTTTTGTTCTCTGAGGATTTATTTGGAAGTGTAATACTCGAAGTCGCCTAGTAGCTCTAGGATCCAGCTAAGATAAGGAGTGAGACATTTCCCCCTAGTCAGATAATCTTTCCTGACTTGGCATACTACTAACCAGTAATCACATAAGACATGTAAAGTTTCCACTCCTAGTTTTCTTGCAAGTTTGAGCTCCAAGGCCTCATACTTAGCTTCATTATTTGTTGCAGGGAAGTTGAGTTTGAGGGCGTAGCAGATCGATCGTTCCTCGGTAGTCACGCAACTTCGACGTTGTTTGTACCAAAATTGGGCACAACACTCTTCAGAAGTTTTTGAAGAGATAAAATGAAGAAATTAAATGGAAAAATAGGATTATCTAACAAAACCTCCAAAAAACAGATATGTAGATGATAAAAATGCAAAGAAAGACAAGAATTTAGAGTGGTTCGGCGTATTGCCTACGTCCACTATGAAGTTGATCACTTTATTGATGTTTCTTTGATGATTACAATTGATTGCAGCCAACTACAGTGAATTAAAGTTATGAAATTCAAGTACAACAGCAGCAATGGAGATTGGAATTCAATCCGGCAGAGTCTGGGCGTTGGAGTGTCAAAAGATCCTTTTTCTATAGGCCCTGGGTCTATTTATAGGTGTAGGAGGCTGATATTTCGCTCAGATCTCGGGAGACTTCTTCTGGCACGTGAGTGGGCCTACGCGACCAAGCCCGTGAAGTTTCGGCTTGATCAGTGATCGATACGAATGAATTTTGTATCGATCAAGATTTCTTCCAATGGAGTCGAAACTTGGTGTGAACATTCATTAGCATGTACGTAATCTTCTGTGAAAATTTCGTAGCATTTGGACTTGTGGATCTCGAGTTATGATCGATACGAAATGGAGACTTTCGGTAGTTTGTTTGGTTCGAATCGATCATTTCGACTCGATCATGTTCGAATCGATGATTGCACGTGCCCTGGTGATGACGTGGTTCGCACTCTTCGGATCGATCCACCTTTTACGCCGAGTTGACCGAGTCGTCCTTGAACTTCGCCTTGTTCGTATCGAAGGCCGTTGCCCAGTTCGAGTCAATCTACACCATGCTTTTTCGTATCGATCTATAGCATGCCCTGTTCGAATCGATGGAGATGGCTTGCTCGTATCGATAATGGTGGCTCTATTCGCATCGATGAATGCAGCCCTTTTTCGTATCGATCAAAGTCACTTCGACTTGATGGATACGAACAAGCAATATTGTGATGGATACAAACAGTGCTTACTCGATGGTTACGAAGCAGCGACTGTTTGGTGGATACGAACTAAGATTATCTGATGGATTCGAACATGGCCTTTCGATGCAAAGTGAACGATTATCGATCGATACGAACTAAATTTGACAATGGACACGAAGCTGATCGATACGAACTGTGGCGTGACGATGGATACGAAGTCGATCGATTCGAACAGTGGCTTGACGATGGATACGAAGTCGATCGATTCGAACAGTGGCTCGTCGATGGATACGAAGTTGAGGCTGTTTTCATCCAACTTGCATCGATCATATCTTGAGCATATGAATTTGGATTGACTTGAAATTTGGATTGCTGACTTCCATGGCTTCGCTCGTCATGTCTTGTCAATTGTAGCTTGACCTGGACTTGGAAAAAATTCGTCGATATCCATAGTGAGCCTGCGTATAACCGATCTCCAAGACGAACCGTCATTGGTTTCTAGTCAAGTCCTTAGTGTCACGGCCTTGCCAAAAGGCGGGATAACATTTGCCCACCAAAGTACGTCATGTGGAAACATGATGTGCTTTGAAACGCTGCAATCTTCATTCTGAACAGTTATCGTCTTTTCGCTGAAAGTTGTAATCTTTGACTGATTTCCCCTGTAATGTGAACCGTTGATTGTCAACTATTGTACCCTATATCGTTGTAACTGATTGCAGTTTGATTGTGACTAGCTGTCTGTCGTCATAATCGTTATCAGAAAAGTATCCAATTCCTATGGATGTTGAAAATTGAATATTAGTCCGACATATGCATATATGTTAATCTGATTCTCCTTGACGTTGCACGTCCACGAGTCGTTGTCAGTTCTTTTTTATCGAATCCCGTATCGATCCTCTTCTGAACCGATGTGAAATTCGAGTTACAACAACGATTGATGGTTGTTTTTGAATGTTCCTTCATGTCGATCCTCTCCTAAATCGATGTAAAAGGTTGAAACATTGTCTTTGCATTGTTTGTACCAAAAATGGGCACAACACTCTTCGGGAGTCTTTGAAGAGATAAACGTGTAGAATGACAATTAACACTGTGGATTATCTAACAAAAACTCCAAATAACAGAAATGTAAAGTGCAAAGACAAGCGATTTAGAGTGGTTCGGCGTTTTAGCCTACGTCCACTATGAAGTTTGATGATTTTATTACTCGACACTCGAAGATTACAATTCTTTATAACGCAGTACAACTGGTTATTTGAGCTAAGTCTGAATCTAAGGCAACCGTGGTGATTGTGAGTAAATCTGGCAGAGTCTAAGCGCTCTTTAGCTCTTGGAATTATCCGCCCTCTTTTCTGAATGACCAGGGGCTCTATTTATAGGTGTAGGAGGCTAATATTTCGCCTAAACTGAAGGGAGACCAGTTCTGGTGCGTCAGGGGGCCCACATGCCCGCGTTCTGGAAGTCCGGGCCCACTTTGGGATCGATTCGACCATTGGTTCGAATCGATCAAAAAAGAGTCCAATCGAGCTGAAATTTGGTGTGAACGTTCTTCAACATGTGATCAAGCTTCTGTGAAAATTTCATGGCATTTGGACTTGTGGATCTTGAGTTATGATCGATTCAAGTTGGAGTTTTTCGCCCCATGGATTCGTTCGAATCGATATGGTTCGAATCCATAGGGATGAATCCATGCTCCTGTACGTGAAGGCGATGACGTGGTGCGCGTTCTTCGTATCGATCCGCTTTTCATTCCGAATTGACTGGGTCGACTCCATGTCCTTCGCCGCTTTGACTGGGTGGACTTGTGGTAATGGATTCGAAGACGAGCCTCAAAGTGTTTCTTCGTATCGATCATGGAGTGTTGTGGTTGGTCGATACGAAGCCTCCTTTGCTTATTGGATTCGAGGGCAAGTATGGCATGGAGTCGAGGCTTTCTCTATTGCCGGGATTCGAAGGGCCATTCCTTCGATGGATTCGAACATAGGCATGTGAGGATGGATTCGAAGTACGGCTATTTGGATGGATTCGAACCAAGGGCCTGCTTGATGGAGTCGAAGCAAAGGTACTCCTCATGGATTCGAAGCAATACACGTCTGATGGATTCGAACGTAGGCTTCGCCTATGGATTCGAACTAAGGACTGTCTACTCCATTTTTCGTCGGTGATATCTTGAGCATATGAACTCGGATTGACTCAAAACTTGAAACATAGACTCTCATGGCTTAGCCAGTCATATCCTTGCAATTTCGGCCCGATCCGGACTCGGACAAAATTCGTCGACATCCATAGTGAGCCTGTGGATGACCGATCTCTAGGAGGGACTGTCATTGGATTACTAGTCAATTCTTTGGTGTCATGGCCTTGCCAAAAGGCGGGATAAAATTTGCCCCCCAAAGTACGTCTTGTGTCAACAGGACGTGCTTTGAATAGCTGCAGTCCAACGTTGCATAATTATGACACGCTCTGCCGAAAGTTGTATTCTTTGTTGCAGTATTTGACTATCGTACGATCGTGATAAGCTTGTTTGCCGTTGGGATTATGACGAAATGAACATTTGGTCCCTGTAAATGATAAAGATCAAACACTAGTCAGACATATGTGCATATACGTACCACTTTGAGTTTGGTGAACGTTGCATGCTTGCAAGTCGTTGTCAGTTCGGACTGTTATCGAATTCTGCATCGGTCCTCTCCTGAACCGATTTGAGATTCGAGTTAAAACATTGTTTTTATGATTGTCTATAATTATCCCCTGGTATCGATCCTCTCCTGAATCGTGGTACAAGGTAGACAAGTAGTAATTTTTATGTTTGGAGCGATGCGTTTATCCTCATTCGATCATTTTCGATGGACTCGGGGTGATGATTCGAATCGATAATCCTTGATACGCCAAGAGTCGATGGTTTTGAAGTTGGCCCTTCGAATTGATGGGACACAGTGACTTCGATTCGTCTCCCGTTAATTGCCTCGAATCGATGGAGCTTCGAATCGATGGGTTTCGTATCGATGGGGCTTCGCATCGATGCTACCCGGATGGACTCGAAGCTTTGATGAGTTTGACAGTGATGGATTCGGAAGTATGGAGTCGAAGCCGTCTCGTGACGTACGCATGTTGGAGTTTGAATTGGTGAATTTGAATTGTCTACTTCGAATCGATGATGCTTTGCATCGACACTGCATGGATGGGTTCGATGTGGTTTAAGGGTTCGAAACTAGATGGATTCGAATTAAGGGATGGATTCGAAGGTGATGGGTAACCGAGCGATTGTTCGAATCGATGGAGCTATGACCTGTTATGATCGGTCAACATGACCGAGAGACGAAGAGCCTCGAGTCGTTCGTGGAACCCTTATAAATACGCAAGGCCAATCTCATTTTTACTTTTTACTTTTTACTGTCGCCATAGCCTCTTCTTCGAATCGCTCTCTCCAAGGCCAAGATAAGCGAGCTTTCCTCGAATCGATCGAATCCTTTCACGCGTTCATTTGTAATCAAACCAAATCAGGTAACCAATGGATCGAGTCGATCTAAGAATGATGAAACTGGAAGTTTCTTAGCACCAATTCAATCTTTCCTTCTGAAAATTTTGAAGAGTTATGGGATCTGCGTGAAATGGGTCGACTCGATGATCCTGAGGAATGGCATCAATTCAAGTTAGCTATTGATGGACGTTGTTCTTCATTGCTTCGCATCAATCCAGGAGCGAGCGATTCGAATCGATCTCGAGTGTCTGGCTTTGAATCGATGGTTACGAAAGATAAAGGTCTCGTGTCGATCGATTCGAAGTAGTGATACCCCGATCGATTCGAAGGTATTCAATTTTTGATCGATTCGAAGTTACTCAACGCTCATGGATTCGAAGTGCTCCTCCATCCCAGCATTACATCGAGTCGAACCACACGGATTCGAAGGTAATTGATTCGATCCTCATCGATTCGCCCTGATTGATTCGAACGCCTTTTCTTCAGAGACTACTACTCTTCTGATTTTCTTCAGCATCTAAACTACGGCCAATTTCAAGTTGAACCTTGATGAACATAATGAACTTTAGCATACTCGACTCCGACGAGCTTCGGCCTTGTGAACTTGACTGAAAGATCCTTTGAAGCTCGTCGATGGAACTGTGACTTAACCAATAATACAATTGATTGACACTTGAAGTGGTCAGTAGTGTCTGGATGGTGCGGAAGTGACGGTCAGCGATGACAGTCATTTTCGTTCTCAAATCCCAAAGTTCTTGCGTACGGACATCTCGTTTCAATCTGTAAAATCTGCTTAAGTAATGCACGACACTTGTACTGCACAACACATCCATACACACTACACTAGGGAATGCACAGGCTGTTTATGAACTTAACGTTGCTTTCTGATAAGTCAGTCAGTTATGGAATCTTCAAGCTCACAACAGCAGGAGATTCAGAGTTCTCCTCCTTCGGTCCTTGTACTTCCAGATATCCCAGCGGATATAATAGACCCCGCTCCCGACGAGTTACAAGACGCAATATTTATCGAGGAACCTGTTGATTCCGTCCAGTCCAGTATTTCTGAGTCTCTGTTAGGCAGGATATGTTTGAAGCACAATATATCTCCGGATGATGTTTTATTGCCCAGTGCCAACGATAGACCGCACAATCCTCCTGAAGGATATACAGCTTTTTATCGCCATGCTCTTGCGGCTGGAACGCTTCCTCCATTTAATCAATATATCAGAGAGATGCTATCATATTTAGCAATCGCTCCCTCACAACTACACCCTAACAGACATGCGCTGCTAAATAGTGCCTTCCTCATATTTATGGACTGTCTCTTTCGCCCGCCAAGGCCAACCGAGATCAGATACATCTTTAATTTCAAGAGCAGGGGCGATAGCCCATCCTTCACATTTTTGGAGGCAGTCAGAAATTGCCAAGTTATTATTGGAGCATGGACCAGACTAAGCTACTTTAAGAATGAATGGTTTTATGTCCGGTGTCCTCCTGGTTTCGCTAGGCGATGGTTGTCTAGACGTAAGTGTCCTCATATGTCGTTGTTTCTCTTTGATCAATAGCTTTTTGGCATTGGTATTGACATCTTGTTTTTCTTGCAGCCATTATCTCCAGACCCGATGGCGGGTACTACAAGGGCATAGTCCATAGTCTCCAAGAAGTTCCGAGCGAGATGAGACACATCGACTTGGTGTTGAATGATTATAACTTAAGAACTCTCGGCTTGATTGAAATAAATCAGAGCATAGTCATCGAGGGGATGTCGAAGCCTGCCTCAAAGAAGAAAAACAAGGAGAAGAAGAAGGAAACAATGGCGAAGAAAATGCCCGGGATTACAATAACCGAAGTGAGCAATGAAGAAAGGACCCATACAGATGTAGAGCCGATGGCTGATCTTTCGGGCAACTTTGAGGAGTTGGGAAAAAGATGGAAAAGCAAGACCGTCGTTTCTAAAAAATTTAAGTCTAGGGGGTGGAAATCTGTGGATGTGTTTCCTCCCACTTCCGGGATTACGATTTCTGAGGCCGCCCCTTCTCCTTCGAGAGATACTTTTAAAGGGCTTGACGACATTCCCATTCCGGATTTTACATTGATTCCATGTAATCCTGGGTTGGAGGAATTTCAAGATGTATTAAATATGAGCGAGCCCTTTCCTTTGAGTGCGGTCAACACTTCCGGTTGGTCCGGGGGTTTACACAGTTACACATACTTCCACACCACTACATGACTTTCGCATATTAACTACCGCTTTGTAGGATTCTAATATGTAGCTCCTTATTATTGCAGGCGAGATGTCGGGTCGCGGGTCTACTTTGGATAGGCTTCGTAATGTGCGCCAATCTTCCCCATATTATGATTCTCGTAGGAGAGAATCAGATAGGGACCACGGGCAAGGTTACACTAGCCAGGAGCGCTATGACAGGGATAGAGATTATTGGCGCGGCCGTTCTGGCCATGATCGTACTGACAGAGATCGGGGCTATCAGTACCGATCACGATCTCGTTCTCCTCTTCCTCCTAGGGCCCCTGTAGATACTCCTGGGCCTTCACAGCAGCAGCCGCCTTCCCAATCTTTAAGGCCCGAGACTCAACGGCCTAGAGTTGAACCACCGGCAGCTGCCATCGTTGAGCAGGCTCCGGCTGAGTTGACAAGCGAAGGTGCCATCCAGCTTGCTCAGATGAAGAAGGACTTCCCAGAAATCTGTATGGACGCATATGTTTTTCCTCCACATCTCAAGAGGATTCCTCAGGAAGCTGAAAACACTGCGCATAGCTACATTCGTGACTTCTATGTCCAATATAAGGAATGGTATAAAGCAGCCGTGAAAGCTTCAAAGATAGCTTTTGACCGAGCGAAAGTTATTCAGGAGCGAGATGCTGAGATTGTCAAGAAAGACCGCATCATTCAAGTTCTTCAGTCTGAGATGGAGTCGTCTCGAAGCTCGGAACTCCAAGTACTCAAAAAGCATGAGGATGCGGTGGCCAAAATGGCGATAATGCAGCAGGCACACTGTGCCACGGTGGAAGAGATGGGCCACCGCTATACCAACGTTGTAACTGAGCGAGATGCAGCCATTAAGGAGCTGAATGAGCTCAAGGTTAAGTTTGCTGAAGTGGTGAAGGAGAAGGACGATGCAAACGCCACTGCCCAAGAGGCGTGCGACCAGGCTGTATCTCTTAGAGCCGACCTTGCTGCGGCGACGGCCAAGACTAAGTTTGCGGAAGCAGAAATCCAAGAAAAGATTTTGGAGGAGCGGTCCAGGATGGACGCTGAGTTCGATGATCTCCTGGTTACATACAACGCCAATGTGTTAGAGCATAGAAATTTATCGTGGCTGGGAGATGACTCCATGATTCTATATAATGCCTGGACTATATTGGTGGAGGAGAAGAAAGCGGCGCATCAGGACGAAACACCGGATGACTTCGAGCTTGAGATGCGCTTGCTTACCGAGGAAGAAAGGAAAATTCTTCATGAGGCGGTGGTTTCTGTAGCGAGAGAGAGGCTCGGGTTCCAACAGATAGAGACAGGCGAGGGCTCGGGGATTGAGCATCACGAAACGAGTGTTGGAGCTGCCATTCCGACATTACCTGAAAACATCGGTGCGGTCAATCCTCAATCTGTCCCTGCTTATAATCCTGACCAGCCGCATTTATCTTTTGCCGATGTTTCTGCCTCTGTATCTGCCCATATTGTGAGCCAGGCTAAGGAAGGTAATCAAACACCTCCCGTATACATTTAGTGTGGTGGATTTTGATCAACACTCACAGCTAACAATCTTTGTTTTTTCACATTTCAGTGACTGAAGTCGTTATCCCCGCGCCTCCTGCATCTCAGGCTTCTCATCAAGCGCATGTGGCTATTGTCACCAAATCCATTATGACATCTTCTGTGGTCGGTGGAGAAGGGGAAGCGGATACGTTATCTTTCGATACTCAGATGATTGAGGAACTCCTCAATCAACCCAACGATCCTTTCATCAATCCATCCTTCTCCATGAGCGGGACCACTCCGGCTGTTAGTGTTTCCATGCCAGTCATTAGTATATCCAGTGCGGCCCAAGTATCTCGTGAAGATGAGATTTTGTCTGAGATCAATGTCGAGATGGCTGCAGCGACTGTCGGTATGGACCCGTTAGGCCATTCCCCATTAATGATGATATCTCCTGGTGGCACTGTGATAATTGCGAGTGCTCCTGTTCCACCTCCTGCTACTGATTCTATTCCTCAAGCTCCACCCTCCGAAAGAATCTCTGTTGCCTCTAGATCTGAGGAAGAGGTGGACATTATGTCGCCATCTGAGGGCAAATCGGAGAAGAGCAAAAGAAGGAGGAAGAAGTTGGGTAGCAGCTCTAGCGGGACTTCCTCGAAGAAGAAGCCAAGGAAGAAGAAAGATTGAACTCCTTCTTCAGTTCTCTGTATTGTTTTGTCTTTTGATTTTATTTATAGCCGTGTATAGATGTGGACTCGGCTCCCACTAGTAGGAACCTTTTGAATCACCATGTAATCGGATTCTTTTTGTTGATAATGGAAATGAAAGTATATTCTCTTCCGTCTTCAATTTGATATTTGTTTTTGGTCCTGCCCCCAGTCTTGGGGATGAATATGGGATTGATGTATGTTTATACTCCATTTCGCGCTCTGGGAGTACGGAGTTAAGGAATGTTTATACTCCGTCTTGCACTCTGGGAGTACGGAGTAAAGGAATGTTTATACTCCGTCTCGCACTCCTCGGAGTACGGAGTTAAGGAATGTTTATACTCCGTCTCGTGCTCTTCGGAGTACGGAGTTTAGGAATGTTTATACTCCGTCTCGCGCTCTTCGGAGTACGGAGTTAAGGAATGTTTATACTCCATCTTGCGCTCTTCGGAGTACGGAGTTAAGGAATGTTTATACTCCGTCTCGCACTCTGGGAGTACGGAGTTAAGGAATGTTTATACTCCGTCTCGCACTCTGGGAGTACGAAGTTTAGGAATGTTTATACTCCGTCTCGCGCTCTTCGGAGTATGGAGTTTAGGAATGTTTATACTCCGTCTCGCACTCTTCGGAGTACGGAGTTAAGGAATGTTTATACTCCGTCTCGCGCTCTTCGAAGTACGGAGTTTAGGAATGTTTATACTCCGTCTCGCACTCTGGGAGTACGGAGTTAAGGAATGTTTATACTCCGTCTCGCACTCTGGGAGTACAGAGTTAAGGAAGGATCGTTGTGTATCAATCCAACCTTGGCTTTGAT
The DNA here is from genome assembly GCA_030737815.1 of Allium fistulosum. Classification (NCBI taxonomy): domain Eukaryota; kingdom Viridiplantae; phylum Streptophyta; class Magnoliopsida; order Asparagales; family Amaryllidaceae; genus Allium; species Allium fistulosum. The sequence continues at coordinate 1,537,488,927 of CM060902.1, forward strand.
GTGATGGCTTGCCCCCGCGTTCTGGCTTCACTTAGCGAGTGGCCGGTCGTATCAGAGCCGCTCCTTTCTTGGATAAATCCCATTGCGTGACGGAATTTTAGTTCTCCGTGCATCGTGATGTTGTACATTGTATTTAATGAATCACAGCTCTGACCCAAAGAAATGGCATTTTATTGCTGAAATCAGAAAACATGGCAAAGTCAGTTGCCTTATTATAAGTTCTAATTTCGAAATGCTGAAACAACTTTTTAAAATGGAATTTAAACTAAATAGATAAACATAGCCTGTCAATTGTAGTGGCGATGAAGGCTTTCGCTATTCCAGGCCCTTGGTAAAGTTAAGCCATCAACGGGTGATAACTCGAATTCGCCATCCTTAAGCTTTTGCTTAATCTTGCGCGACCCTCTCCACGCTGATCTCAGGGGCGGGAGTGCCGGATAACCTTTTTTAGCGACTAGCTTAACAAGTTTGAAAGTTTTAAGTCGGTCCTTGGCATTGCGCAATCGGGCAACTCGATTTCGGTGTATGATTGTTCTCAAATCAACCTGATCGCCCTGGACGACCCCAACTCCGTTGACGGTTGGGAATTTTAAAGTTAAACACCACGGGGCTATTATGGCCCTGAATTCAGCAAGGGCAGGTCGACCTAAAAAGGCATTATATGGCGACTCTACATCCAACACAACGAACTGCAATATCTGAACCGACCTACATTCTCCGGTTCCCAATTCAACTGGTAACTCTACCATTCCAACTGGTACAGTAGCACTGCCATTGAATCCATAGAGATGAGTTTGGAAGGGTTTCAGACCCCCAGCTTTCGTCTTCATCTGATTATAAGCATGTGCAAATATGATATTCACAGAGCTCCCGCAGTCAATCAGGATCCTCTTCATCCACATCGGGCCTACCTGGGTCGATATCACAAGTGGGTCAGTAGTCGGGCTTCCGACTTAGTCAACGTCGTTGTCCCGGAAAGTGATGTTGTTAGCCATCGCTCTCTTCCGTTTAGTTGAAGGTTTACCGCCCAAGTTATCATTATACTCAAAGTTTGAGCGTTTAGCTGAGTTGCCATATGATGCCACTTCCTCCCAGCTTCGGACCACTGGATGAGGATTACCACTTACAGCATTAATTACCAATCTTCCTCCGTCACGACCCGGTTCTTCCTGTCTTGCTTGATTCTGTGTATGATTTTGCTTTGAGGGGCCCGCCCCACTAGATGGCGGTGCCCGTACAAATTGGTCCAACTTTCTCTCCCTGATCAATTTTTCAACGAGGTCTTGCAGATGTCGACACTCGTTAGTATTATGTCCGTAACTTTCGTGAAACCTACAAAACTTCCCTGTTTGAATCTGCCTCTCCGATGATTGCTTCGGAGCAGGCTTCTTATATTGTTCAGCATTGCAGGTTTGCAGATACACGTTTTCCAATGACGAATTCAATGGTGTGTAATTGTCAAACATTGGGGTCCTACGTTGCGGGCCTCGATTTTGGTCTCTTTTCTTATCCCGATTACTGTTGATTCTCGGCTGAGCTTGTTTATTCTGTATATTCAGTTGGACTTTTCTGGAACTTTCACCGGACTGCTTGATTGCCACATTACTCTGTATTCCTTCAGTTCTGGGTATTGCATCGCCCTGTTTCCTAGAATGTCTCGCGTCCTCTTGTCGCAAGAATTTGGCGGCTTTTGAGTAGAAATGGTCCAATGAAGCAGGTGGTTTCCCAGCTAGCCAATTTCCAAATTCCGAGTCGGGATCGATCCCTTTGGTTAGTGTCATCAGAATCGAGTTGTCGTTGGGATTACTAATTTCCACGCATGTTGTATGGAATCTCTCCAGGTAACGCCTGAGCGTCTCTCCCTTTGCCTGGGTAACACTAGATAGGGTATTAACGTCTTTAGGCCGAGTGACGTGCATACGAAACTGCTCAACAAATTTCTTAGCCATTTGGTCGAATGAAGAGATGGATCTTGGTGGCAACCTTGTGAACCACATTGTTGCAATTCCTCCCAGAGAGATGGGGAAGCTTCGACATTTTACTGCATCATCAGCCCTCGCGGCGTTCATTGACCATTCATATTTTAAAATATGTTGATTGGGATCGGAATTTCCTTTGTACAGGGGGAGAATCGGCATTCTGAACCACCGAGGAGGTTCAGCGTACAGTATTTCGTCAGTGAAAGGAGTTTGACTACGGGAGATTCCCCAGTCGTCATTGATAAGTCCCTGGCTCTCGCGAATCATTTGTCGTACCATGGTTGAAATGTCGGGCATAGCCACATTTTGTGTAGGCTGAGCTAAGGTGTGGTCGGGTTCCACAGCGCGAGTTTGGACCGGATGTCGTTGACGGCCTATATCTCGCCTCCTTGGCTCCACCTCTTCTAGGACGTATGGTTCAGGAGTATGCCCACGCTGTTGATTATTTGGATCCGACAAGTTTCGGGTATCAACCCTTGTCTCTACCGCGGCTGTTGTAGCGTGATTGCCTGTGGTATGCTGTGGAGCAACACCTCCTCGGGACGAGGGCCCGACCTGGGAGCTAGTTGACGGTCCGACCCTCAATTGTCCCACAGTCAAGGCGGGTTGATATTCAGTAACTAGTGTATGACCTACGTCCAACCGGGGACGTGTAGTTCTGCCATGATAGTCAGAGGAAGCAGAACTTTCAGTAGACGAGTGGGAAGCATCGCCCCTCCTTGTTTTCCTACGCCTTTGGCGGTTTAATTGATTGGTCAATTCGATGTTGGCACGTAACTTTTCAGCTAACTGTTGCCGGCTTTGGGACAGTTCCTGGAGTAATGTCTGGAACTCTTGTCTGGTTACCGGTCCAGATGGACCGGAGTGAGCAGTGTTGTCTTGATTGGACTGTAACTGCTGTGTGGGATTCTGTTCATCCCGAGCTTCTTGATTAGCAGCTGTAGAAGTAGCCCTTGTGCTAACCATCTTGAGTTGTAGATTCCTTTCCTAGACTTTATGAAAATCAGAATAGAATGGAAGGATTCTGGATTAGAGATCTGGATCTTCCTCTTGGATTTATGCAATCCGGTATCGATGGTAGATCCAAGGAGCAGGAGAAAAAGCTGGTTTTCTCTCAGTGAAAGCACCAAAGTGTTTGTACCAAAAATGGGCACAACACTCTTCGAGAGTCTTTGAAGAGATAAACGTGTAGAATGACAATTAACACTGTGGATTATCTAACAAAAACTCCAAATAACAGAAATGTAAAGTGCAAAGACAAGCGATTTAGAGTGGTTCGGCATTTTAGCCTACGTCCACTATGAAGTTTGATGATTTTATTACTCGACACTCGAAGATTACAATTCTTTATAATGCAGTACAACTGGTTATTTGATCTAAGTCTGAATCTAAGGCAACCGTGGTGATTGTGAGTAAATCTGGCAGAGTCTGAGCGCTCTTTAGCTCTTGGAATTATCCGCCCTCTTTTCTGAATGACCAGGGGCTCTATTTATAGGTGTAGGAGGCTGATATTTCACCTAAACTGAAGGGAGACCAGTTCTGGTGCGTCAGGGGGCCCACATGCCCGCTTTCTGGAAGTCCGGGCCCACTTTGGGATCGATTCGACCCTTGGTTCGAATCGATCAAAAAAGAGTCCAATCGACCTGAAATTTGGTGTGAACGTTCTTCAACATGTGCTCAAGCTTCTGTGAAAATTTCATGGCATTTGGACTTGTGGATCTCGAGTTATGATCGATTCAAGTTGGAGTTTTTCGCCCTATGGATTCGTTCGAATCGATATGGTTCGAATCCATAGGGTCGAATCCATGCTCCTGTACGTGAAGGCGATGACGTGGTGCACGTTCTTCGTATCGATCCGCTTTTCATTCCGAATTGACTGGGTCGACTCCATGTCCTTCGCCGCTTTGACTGGGTGGACTTGTGGTAATGGATTCGAAGACGAGCCTCAAAGTGTTTCTTCGTATCGATCATGGAGTGCTGTGGTTGGTCGATACGAAGCCTCCTTTGCTTATTGGATTCGAGGGCAAGTATGGCATGGAGTCGAGGCTTTCTCAATTGCCGGGATTCGAAGGGCCATTCCTTCGATGGATTCGAACATAGGCATGTGAGGATGGATTCGAAGTACGGCTATTTGGATGGATTCGAACCAAGGGCCTGCTTGATGGAGTCGAAGCAAAGGTACTCCTCATGGATTCGAAGCAATACACGTCTGATGGATTCGAACGTAGGCTTCGCCTATGGATTCGAACTAAGGAATGTCTACTCCATTTTTCGTCGGTGATATCTTGAGCATATGAACTCGAATTGACTCGAAACTTGAAACATTGACTCTCATGGCTTAGCCTGTCATATCCTTGCAATTTCGGCCCGATCCGGACTTGGACAAAATACGTCGACATCCATAGTGAGCCTGTGGATGACCGATCTCTAGGAGGGACTGTCATTGGATTACTAGTCAATTCTTCGGTGTCACGGCCTTGCCAAAAGGCAGGATAACATGCATCGATATACATCGCATCGAAGGATATGAAATGAACAGTTCACATCGATGGTTACGAACTTCGGTGGACTCCATTGTAGTGGTCTTCATTTTCGAATCGATGTGGGTAACAAAGATGGATACGAACTATGCGTTCGTATCGATAAATACTGGCCTCCGAAAGCTATGTTTTGATGGATTCGAACTGCATAGTTCATATCGTTGCACTTGGGATGGAGTCAAAATTGATCGATACGAACAATGGCTTCGTATTGATGGATTTGGGTGACTCAAAAAAGCCTTCTTTGGCAATTTTGTTTCGATAAAGGCTCGAGTTAATGGATTCGAATAGCTCGTCTGAATCGATTCAGTGGTGACACATTGTAACCGGTCGAGTTTACCGGGAGGCGAATCGTTTCTCCCTTTCACACTCGAGTCCATATAAATACTGTGGACTTAGTCATTTTTTACTTTTTACTTGCTCGTTTCTTCTGCAGCCCTTCGTATCACTCCAGAGACTTGGAAAAAGAAAACTGTTCTTGCCTTCAAATCAATTCAAACCTGTAACCCCTTGAACTAATCGTTGAAATCTATATGGTAACTAATCGAATCTATGTCCTTCTTAAAAATTTTATGCATAACACACATTACTTCAATTCCTAACATCATATCATACAAGTAATAGGAAAAGGAAAATAAGAAAATTCCATAAGTGATTCAAAAAACATGTTAGTTGCAACATCCTCTTTCTATATGGTATGGTTTGTTAATGCTTAATAATGGGGAAAGGGGCCAGCACAAGAATGCCAAAATTTGCTAATGCTTAATAATAGGAAAATAGGTCTCGACAGGAATGCCACAGTTTCCTAACATTGAATCACCCCTTAACATTTTGATAAACCCTTCTTCTCCCTATTCTTTCCCATAAGAATTCTTCAGAATCTAGTACTTTTCACCGTATCCTACTATTACAAGTGTAATGATTGCTTTTCGACTCCCAAGTGTCGACACTAATACATCCACTGTAACACCTCGTGCTTAAATGACAAATAAAATCAATTGAATTAACATAATTGCAAAACAATGAAAATATAAATGTCAAATATACGCATTTAAAAATTAAGAGGTTACATAGGTATATGCAACCAATGAGTGTGTGATTAATTGATACATCAACCAATTAAAAGAGGAATTAATTAAGAGACATAGAGGCATCAATTAGTCAGAGAATATGTCACTTTTATAACATTAATTAATTAAGGGATCTTCAAATAAAGGGAAATGTATATGCGGAATAAATTAAATGATAACATACATATATTAATTTATAATTGACGCAATCAATTAATTGAGAAATTAATTAAAGTTGTTAAGTAAGCGTCAATTAATAAAAGAGGGAAACTTATATGTCAATTAATTGGGTAATAAATTGGCGGTTTAAATATGTATAACTAATAAATGTGTGATTGAGTGACACATATGAATTAATTTGGATATCGATTAAAATGGGAAAACATGTCAATTAATTAATTGGCAATTAGTTGAGTGTTTTAAAAAGGCTGTCAATTAATCAAAGAATATGCCAATATATATATTGGATATATATATGTATGTTTGTATGTATGTATGATCTAATTAATTGGATAATTAATAGAAGAATCTTATTTAGAAGGAAACATGAATTAATAGGGTCATATAATAAAGGAACAAATGAATAACGTTGGAGAGTTATACGTTATAAGCTAACGTAAACAAATCAAGTTCTGATGGCGAGGATTGTTTTTAGGGTTAATAGGATGGTTCCTATTTGTTCACTACACCTATAAATTGAACGTAACTTAACCCTAGCCCACACTATTTTCTCTGAAACAGCTGTCGTCGTTTACAACAATCTCCTCTTCTTTTCTCCCTCTTCCTTCCTTCTCTGTTAATCAAATCTTTCTCCAAACCAAAAATAAAATTAAGCAAGGAAATACATACAAACAAATCAGAGAATTGCGCGAACAAATCAGAGAATTTATAGTGAATCAAAAAGGGGAAAAACCGGAGAAAAGCGTAGCGAATTAAAAGGGATAGAGATTGAAGCTAAGGACGACATGTGAGTGGATTTAATTATATACCTTTTACGTTTATGATATATTATCGTTAGATTCTCGTTAAATAATTTTATTTAGTATTTATTTCAGTAATTAATTCAGTTAATTAGTTATGCTGTGACTGTAAATTTTATAAGAGAGCTTATATTTAATTAATACTAGGCTTGATAGTTAGAGAAAGACGTAAGCCTAAAAGTAAGAAGTTTAAAGTTGATTACATCTATTTTAAAGTAGAAATTTAGCCTGTAAATGTTAGCTTCTTTTATTCCTTTTTACACGAATAAAATAGTAAAGAGAAGAATTTGCAAATACGGAGTAAAATAGAAGAATACTAGATTTACAGAAACTAGATGTAAAATAAGAAAAGCTGAAATAAAAAGAGAAAGATAGAAATTTACAGTAATTACGCTAAAACGGGAGTAATAACTTAAAGAAAAATCTAATAACTTAATTTGGAAGTACGTGACAGATTAATTGGTTAGTTTAGAAAATAGAATACATTTCTATACTTTAGTATTTAAAAAGATAACGATAAACGTAATAGCAAGAATAAAAGAAAGAAAAAGGGAATTAGTGTAAAATAGAGAAACCACTGTATTTTGCATTATCCAAAAAGTAAAGAGATAATAAAAGAAATATCTTGCAGTTACGGATTATTGTTTATAGCATTATTTAGTATTAAAATATGGAAATGAATTTTTAGCACAGTTTCCTAACCAACCAAATAGAATAGAACTACTTCCTATAATATAAGAAGATAAAGCAAAGAATTGAAGGGATCAAGTTAATTATTAGATAAGATTTGATACTATAAACAGAAATGTACCTAGATCTGCATTCACTGCGCAGATAATAGAATAAAAGTAAAGTAGTTATTGTGATAAGTAAATTTGTGACAAGCGGACGTAGTCCAAAGCTAAGCTTGTCATATGATATAAGAGAATTAAAGAGAATTCAGCATCATAATAAAAGAAGACAGACTAGAATAGAAAAGATACGCTTGCAATTATATATTTATAATGTACAGATTTATAAAAGAAAATAAAAGTGACAATTACAAGTGAAATTATAACATAGGTTATAATTAAGTAGAAAGAAAAAAGAGGCTTATTTTAATAAACTTAAGAATTAAATTAAGTTGATAAGCAAGATAATAAAAGTGGCCCATACCAACAGCATTCCCTTTCTGATAGTCTCACAACAGTTAGGTGAGGCTGGGACAAGATTATGCTAATTAAGGTAAATAAGCAGCCAACAGAATAAGAAAAGTAAACTAAACGCAAATTAAAAGATTAGACTTAGGGTTTAATGAAAGAGTGAGATGCATTTGGAGCAGCCCAAAAGTTGAAGAGCCTAACGAAGCAGTTCATCACAGAATTCAGCATAGAAAAAGCACGTCCAACTTAGTTATTTTGGGCTAGAAGGAAGTACGAGACTTCAACGGGGTGTGAGGGTAATCTAGGATGGCACTCTGAGGTAGGCGTAGTGAAGCAGTCCTCCAGAGGTTGATCTGTAGGTGTACCATCAAAAAAGTATGCATTGACTGCTTTTTGCATGGCAGGACCATTGTAGGTAATCAAAAGGGGTTGATGTTGGGAGTAGGATATCTGTATGTCCTAGCACTTGCAAGTACGTTTAGTGGGAAGGACCCAAAAGGATAGTCGCATGCAGATATCGGGCCAGCATCGAAACCAAGAGTGAGTTCGGGAAAGACTAGAGTTAAACCAATAGTCCAATGATAATTTCACTATCGAGACATTGGATGAGGGGCGCAGCCAATTGGATGTTTAGATTGTTTGCAGTAGGGCACAACCACTTAGCTCTTTAGAAGTCTTTCGATTAGTTGAGGGGTGGCTGCGTGGGGCCATAACCACGATAAGAAAAGAGACAGACCAAATAGAATATCTGTATTGTAAGCCTAACGAGGCTGTCCTTTACAGAAATAGAATATCTATATTGTAGGCCTAACGAGGCAGTCCTTTACAGAAATAGAATATCTGTATTGTAGGCCTAACGAGGCAGTCCTTTACAGAAATAGAATATCTGTATTGTAGGCCTAACGAGGCAGTCCTTTACAGAAATAGAAAACCCCCCACTGAATTCCGTACAATGTAGACCTTGTTAAGCGGGATTCAAGGAGTAGACGGAATGATTTTGTATAGTCCTTAAGGTACACATTGGGTGGTACATTGAGAATGTCCGAGCATTAGTATAGACTAGTGCGGACGCCATTTTACGGTTTCATAGTAGATGACGAAGCATCTGTATTGTAGGCCTTATGAGGTAGTCCTTTATAGATGTAGTCACAGAACGCCATGGAAGCAAGACGATGGAGTCCTTTGCGAGGAGGATACAGAAGGTACTATGGGTAGCACCTAGCACCAATGCGGTCATTGGGCATATAGCTATATATATACATACACACACACACACACACACACACATATATATATATATTAGTTATAGGGTTTTAATCTACTAGGGAGTAGATAGGCAGGGTTCACGCACAGAGGCGACAGTATTATAAACTCAATGAACCTAACATAACAGTAAATGGAAATTAAACGGTATATGTAGAATTAAGCTTAGAATGAATAATTTGTCCATTCACTAGAACTTTAGTTCTGACCCCCTCCTCATAACATCCTACAGGTTAGGTAGATGGCAGAGACCTCGCAGCTTTGAGACACTTGTTTAGAAAGTGTTATTTTATTGGTGAGTATTTACTTACTATTATATTTTAGTCAGTTCCATTGTGAGATATTTATCTAAGCTCTGATATATTTGTCTTTGCCTATTTGCAGGATACCAGATACCCAACTCGGGCTTCAGTGGGCTCTGATATATTTGTCTTTGCCTATTCACTTGGCCATAGGATAGAAAATTATATACGGGCACTAGATTGGTTAAATTATATGATTTTAACATTCCTAGTTTGGAGTTATTTAAATTATTTTGATTTAAAGAAATAAAAATCCAATCTATGAAGATTGAATAAATTATGAATTCGAGTTTGAAATGTTGAAATAAAATTTAGTTAAAAGAAATTGTTTAAAGAATTTAATTGGAATTTGAAGTCATGATTGAAATATGACTTTAATAATCGAAATTGAATTGCTTAAAAGGATTTGAACTTTTACTTGAACCTTGAAATATTACCATGTAAAGTAATTTAAATTGACATTTCAAACTTGGGCTCGAAATTGAATTAGTTTGTAGATTTGAACCTTAAATTAAATATTGAAGTTTAAATTTGATTTAAGTGATTTAAATCAGTAAATTAAAATTTAACTTGAATTTATATAAATTAAAATGGTTTAAAATTGAGAATTGAGTTGAAATTTTAAACCACTGAACCGAATAGTTGAATCAAATTTGAAGTTGAAATTGAAATTAATTTGGAATTGAAATTGAAATTGATTTAAATTGAAATTGCAATTGAATTGATTTGAATTAATTTAAGATTGAGATGATTTGAATTGAAATAATTGGAATTGAATTTGTTCGGTTGAAATTTGAACCTGAGTTAAGATTTATTGGAAATGGAAAGAAACAGTTTGAATTTGAAATTATTTTCACTATGAAATATTTTCTTATAAACTGTTTTAAATTCATCTTTTTAAAATTTCCAAATTATTTAAATTTTCAAATCATTTAATATATAATCTATTTTAACTATTTAACTATTTTAACTTTTAAAACTATTTAAAATCCTTTTCAGACTATTTTCTAAAAATTCAAACTGGTCAAAGTGGGAACTGTCATATTTAAATCGTTGATTTAAATGTGAATTATGTTAAAATGAAGTTATAACCTAAATGGAAATTAAAAACGATTTTGTAAGTGAAATCAAGATATTGAGGTAAAAATGATTTTCAAGAGAAATTGACATATTTAAAGTAAATATGATATTTCAAAATGAAATTGATTTTGAAGCGAATATGATATTTTGATATCAAGTATGAATTTTTTTTGAAACATAAAAGTACAAACCAGTGTGTAAAACGACGTTTGGTTGTTAAAGAGATCGGGGCCTCTTATTGGCATACTCTCTGTCAATAATGGAACCACTTTAACAACTGTGTACGCGGAGGAGACTCGAGAACAAAGTGGTTGGATTTGGCGTCGTTTTATGGATTTGAAGAAAGAGAACGATGATGGATAGACTCCGGCACATGTGCCAATTTGAAATGACTAAAATAGGATGGCTTGATAGGGCCAAGCGGGCTAACTACCCCTAGCGAACATCCGTTCTTAGATTTTCTTGGACTTGGTCTATATTATTACTCTTGATGTTGATTTCGATTGGTGCACCTGGATTTTGGGATAACCTCCCTTTGATTCGATATGGGATGGATGGACGCGGTGGGCGATCGTGGCTACGATGCGTTACCACCAGCCTTACGACCCGAACTGGTAGTATCCTATCTTAGGCATTGCCTCATGTGCATTGTAATACTTTTATCTATATACGAGACCACTACGATTTTGGTTTAGTGTTGTCGTATCAAGGCGCATCCCTATTCCCCAACGTGCTACTGGGGCATTATATGCAAACTGTACAACAATGCTTAAAAATGTGTTAAGAAGGATTAATGTAAAGCCTTAACGCTAAGAAAAATATTTATTTTACTGATTAGACATTATATATAGCGTATTCTACTATATATAAATAATTTGACGGATCCTTAAGAGATGAAAAATCCTCTAACATCTCTTGAGTTATTGCATGCACGTTATACAACAGATAGGAGATGTGAAACCCTGTAAACATCTCCGATACCATTACACTCCCGTTATATGTGATTTTGATTTGACTTACATAAGGATATTTAGTCCTAACTCGAGTGTTTTGTCTTTTCATTATGCTGGGATCAACCCTGAGTTTTCAGCACATTGAAGATTATTTGCTGAAGGACGAAGACGGAGATTTTGTATATTATTATTACCAGTATTATTCCCTATATCATGTTATCTGCTACATTTTTCTATTGTTCTGATGTATATATAACTCTGATAAATGTTGTTTAAATTATAATCAAATGTATAGTAAATAGCTTCATGGACTGTTTATTTGATTATTATATTTTGTCATTCCGCTGTGAGATTCTGTGTTTGTTTTCTTCTTCTTTCTTATTTTTCTTAATTAACCCCATTGATTATCTGTGTTTCGGATTGTTTAAGTTGGGCATGTGTGGATTATTATCAATTTAACCTTCTGAAATGTGGGTCGTCACAAGAACCCTTTACAGAATAAAAGTATCCCATAAGACCACGCCGCAAATAAACATGGACGGGTTTTTACCTTACGACAACCAAACCACTCTATAGGAAAATTTAGTTATATTATAATAATGTCTAAGGTGTTGAATATAAATATAAATCATAGCTGAAATGGTTTCATTTGATAGCATATTTAGGTATACAAACAAAACCACTAAGGTACGTTCATATAAATAGATTTCCATGGAGACCACCCCAGTATACTCGTAAACCATACTAAGAACGATCACCTATGACAAGGGACAGAAACTCCCTTCGAGTGTCGTATATCTCTAGATAAAATATACCATAAGGTAAAGACAACCAGCCCATGCTCTATCATGTGAACCGAGTATCATCAACTCCCCATGCACAATATATCAATAAGCTTACTCTAGATAATGGAGTTGATATAGCCCATATTTTGGTTAACTAAACCCGGGATCATGCATCCTACTCTATCTTTAATCATTTCCCGATGTCGAGGCGATGTTTGGCATCTTCACACAAGTTTTCAATAAAACTCGATCAAATAATGAATCCCACATAGATTCCACCATCTCAATAGATTTCGGAACCATGCATGGTTTTTATCATTCACTTCCAAATCATAGAACCCATATAATAGGTTTGGAGTGGTATTCAGTAAGTAAAACACTTACCTATCCCGTATAAATTCGTGAAGCATCCCGTATACTTCCTAAGTTAATTTTGGTCAAGATCGGTAGTTGAATAATCGACTATCAAGTTTTGAACGCTTGCTTATGGGAATCAAGGTTCCACACTTTACAAGTTTCCAACTTTTCTGGTTAACTATTTCTCGGCCTAGAAGAATGCCGATAGGTTAGAGCTCTATTGCTCCATCCCTATCTAAACATCAGTCTTGACTCTCACAAATAGAGAAGCTTTGTTTTACTTTTAGTGTTAAGCATATTAGTACTAACATCCCATAAATAATCAAACTAAGGTCAATACATATTTGTTACTTATCATCCAAGTATAATCAAGTCACATAAACGAATTTTTAATCCCTCTATAATTAATTTAACCTTTATCAATTAAAACCCTTTTTACTAGTAAAACATCTTTTTATCTAATAAAACTTCTTTTATAAAGCAAGATTTCCTTTATTAATTAATACTCTTTTATTAATTAAAACTTCCTTTATATACTTGTATAAATATATTGGATTTCTCTTTATAAAAGATATATACTTGTCTTTATAAATTTAACTATTCATTTATTCTTTTAATACTTAAAAAGTATTCATATACTTATTCCACTAGTACAAGTGTATTCACAAATCGTTTAACAAGTTTTACTTACTTGAAATATAATCAAAGATACTAAAACAATTACTAATAAAACATTATTATAATAAACTCCTTTTCTTTTATAAATTAAACATATAACATTTTCTATCTCTTTATAAAAGATTTTAATATTTGTTATTATCTTTAAAATTCTATCATTAAAGATTTATAATATTTCTTCCAAAGTGTAATTCAAGGGTTTAAAAACAACTCTTGCTAAAACATTATTTACTACAAACCCAAAACCATTCCATTTGATCATTATCTTTAAAACTCTCCTTTTAAAGGATTAATTACATTTAAGGGTTAAAGACAAGTGTTGCTAAGAAAAATTGTCACAACAAACCCAAACATTTTATACTTTGAAAACATTCCTCTTTAAAACTCCATTCTTAAAGATTTATTTATATTTAAGGGTTAAAGACAAGCGTTGCTCGAAACATTTGTCACAACAAACCTAAACTATTTACTTGTCTTTTTCTAGTAAATATCCATTAGTGAATATCTAATTATACTCCCAAGTATAATTAATAATAAGGGTTAAAAACAAGTGTTGCTAAAAACACTGTTTACAACAACCCAAAACTATTTAGTTATCCATTAATAACTTTAAACATTATTTTAAAGATCAAAACAGATCCATACTTATTAATTAAGGCAATGCACTGTTAAGTAAATCCTCAAAACCATTTATTTTGTCTCAAGAGTTAAAATCCAAACTTCCATTATTATATTTATAAATTACTTAATTTAATATTTAAAACTTATATATATATATATAGAAATATCTTTAAAATTCTTAATCATTTATATAAAATATTATGTAAAAATAAGGAATTTTGAAATAAGTAGAAAAACAAGATTTAATTTTAAAAGCTACTTAGTTTAGAAATTCATAATTAATTGTTAAAGGTATATTTAAACTTGAAACCAATTTTAGAACACTCTTTAATAAGTTAAAAAACAACCCTAAAAAGATAAGAGAAAAATACATATTTAAATATCATTTCTAAAAAATTTATATCTTTAATCTACAATGGTAGCACTAGAAGTGCTGCCTAAAGTTTGTTAATAGCTTTATCACATTTTTGCCACAACTTTGTGTCTAATTTTCAATACCTTAACAATTGGTTTTAGATCCATTCCTTTTACATTTGTTATTATACTTTGGGTACTTGAAAACCTTTAAGAAAAATCCCAAAGAATATCCTTTAATAGAGAATTTCCCAAAAACAGTATTTTATCGAACTACACGTATAGCGACTATTTCCCTATAACTTTTTGCACTTCGTTCACTAGCTATCAATTGAATTAGGCTTCAAAACTTTCCAAATAAGAATAATATATTATTTACTTGATTAATTGCTAAAGAAGCCCCTAGGAATGTTTCCAAAAAAATGTGAGTTATTTTCGAAGACGGACTATTTTTAAAAGTGTCACTATAACGACTTTTTTACTTCAATCTTTTGTTACTTTGATTTACTTCTTCTATAACTTTTCAAAACATGTTCTTTGCTTTTCTACACACTTATAGAAGTGTAGATAATAACCATATAAGTTATTATTAAGACATGACATTAAATCTCCATTTTCATAAGTTATAGTTCAATGGATACAAAGTGCGTTTATAGCGACTATCGCTATGTGGACGATTCCGTATTCAATCCAATATTTAGTGTCATGTTATTTTATACACATATATGATTCCCAGTTCCAGTCATACTACTAGTAAACATGTATTAACATATATACACATCCATATATCCATTTTAAATGTTCAAATGAACTTATCACTATTCAATGGTTTAGCAAGCAACTACTTTAACAATTTATTTGCTTTTTAAAGTATATAATCAAGGGTTTAACTTTAAGTCGTTAATATCTATTTTTATTAATATAGAGCAAGCGTACTAACATGTGATTTAACAACAATTAGTGGGAGATTAAGCAAGCAATATTTCAAGTTAACTTGCATCCAATTTATAGTGTAATCAAAGTAAGATTAAATCACTTTATCAAACCACACTTCTTCCTACCAACCTTTTTTTCAAACAACACTTCTTCTATCGTTTTATACTTCATCCTAACATAACTAAAATCCATTCCTTCCTCCCCTAAACCACACGCACACCCTCCCCCATCATCAAGGTGTTCACGGCCTTCCTCCCCCTTCACCATAGCTCACGCACTTTACTCTTTCCATCACCATAGTACTTGGCCTTAGCCTCCTCTTCTACACCACAAATTCTCACAAACTCATGGCCAAAGGCCTTAAAATATTCACAAGGTCACATTTTCAGTATTTATCCAAAGTGTATATTTTTGTAAACACATTTCAAAAATAATTTTTCTAACATTAGTTATTAATTAAAAAGAGTTTAATAAGGTTATAAAATCATATTTAATCACATTAGATCATGGATTCAAATATTTAAATGATTTAGATATTTAAATACGAAGTATTCAAAATTCGGAGTCGTTACAACAATCGAATGGTTCAACTTTGTATCACATCTACCTTTAAACATGCCCTGCAAAAATCATGAATCGTGTCTATTATTACTGAACTACATTAAGAAATCCCTATATTTGACAATATAGGTTAAAAAATAATCATTTTTATTTAGTACTAGTAGATATACAAGAATAAACCACATGTACATGCGTCTAATAGATAGAGATATTTACATTTTATGTTTAATAGAAAAAATTAGTGGATGGACGTGTGTTGTAAGTGTAAATGTTTTGGTAGCCACAACACTTTTTATTTCAAGTTAATTTGTTAGTAGTGTAGATGGCAAAGTGTTAGTGTTAACCAAATTTATGTTTAACACCCTAAAAGATACTTTATCTCAATGATTGCTGATTTTTGACCTAAACCTTTCGGTATGGTTGGTAAAACCGGTCTTCTAGGTAAAGAACTTTTGACTTCGAAAGGTCTTCCAAGGTGTCATATAAAGCTTTCCTTTGTGCCACATATGATTACTTACTAGTCTTATCCCTTTCAAGTTGATCTTTAGTGCTTCCGAAAGGTTTGGGATGATTGATCTAATTAGCGGTAGTATAAACAATAAGTCCTTGGATGACATATAAGGGCTTTTTCCCTTACTGAAAGGTTTAACTTCCTATTCGAAGATTGGTTGGGATTTTCCAAAAGGTATGTGAATGTCTACTGTTGGATTAAACTTTATTCTCCTGAATTCAGACTCCACCGAAAGGTTTGACCACTCAGGTAACAGTAGTGGAAGGTTTTGGTATTGTGAATATAGAAAGACCTACCAACTTAGTTGAAGAATCCAGCCCTAAAAACCAATGACTCCGAAGGGTTACCACTCCTATTAATTTAGATCAGCTGTAGTCTTCACCGGAAGGTTGGAGTAGAAAAATTGATGACTTCTGGGGGTCGAAGTTACAACTTGATCAAATAAATTTCTGACCATGTCAGCCTGAACCTCTTAATTGAGTTAATCCTGAAAATATGAATCAATATAATGAAGAATTAACCTAGATAATAAGAGATTTAACAAAATGTGAAACTTATCCTTTTATTATTCAATATTAGCTTTTACAAATCCCCAAATCCATTCTTGATTAGGGTTACAACACATTTCCTTTCATATTCTAAGAATGAGGTGGGAGAGAAAAAATCGGTCCCAAAACCGGGGCCTTTGAGTCCTATTTATAGATGTAGGCGGCTCTCCTTTCGGCTTTATGCCTTCGGCTGAACCGGAAGGTCACCCTTTATGCACAGTGCAAACCTTTCGATGTAGCCAAAGGGTTTTCCTTACTTATGCTGCCATGAACCTTCCGGTCTTGTCGGAACGTTGCTTTTTTGCTTGGTGCTGATTCATGATCACTGTCTCCCTTACAAACTTTTCGGCATTGTTGAAAGATGTCTTGTATATTTCCAACCTGTTTGGATGGTTTGGTGTGCTTTCGAAAAGGTCATTAAATAGTGGCTTATACTTGCTTTGACTCTTTCTTCTCATTTGAATTCCCCGGATACTGGAGGCGGAACCTTTCTATCTTTCGTAAGGTTTTAGGTTAGTAAACTTCAATGGTTGCATCCCTTCGGAAGTTCTGAGAGGTTTGAGTTGCGCTCTTCTTTTTCTTGCTTGTCCAGGGTTCCTTAGTCGTAGCCGGAAGGTTAATTTTTAGTGTAACACTTGCCCCCCATTTGAAGGGATGCTCTTGACTTTCCAAGTCATCTTTACCGAAAGTTTCAAAATTCTCCACCTCTTGATTTTCCCACATTGATCCAGGACGTCCACCTAAGTCTGATCCGACGATCAAGAATTTAGGCGACTTTCCCCTATATAATCTGATTCCTCTTTTTCTTCTTTTCTTACCTGAAATAAAAATCATCGCAAACAAGTAAAGGAATTCCCAAAAAATTTCCAGACCTCAACTTGTTACAGCAAGGTACTCTTTGAATTTACTTTATAAGTTTTAGTTTCATTCTCTCCGTTACCAGTTTCTAATCAGATTTTCAATTTCCCGAGTTCAAAATTGAATTGGGTTTTTCCTAGAAATTCTTTTTTCTCTTAAATCGGTTTTTGGATAAACTTTATCCATGGTTTTGGATCCCAGATTGGCGATGTTTGCCATGGAAAAACTCCCCTTTTTGTAGAGTTTAAATTTTATGCCCAAAATAGTGAAATTCAATTCTTAACTTTCAAGATAGATTTTATCAATCAACAATGTTATGTTATGCTTTGAAATCGAGTTAATTTAGTTTTAGATGAGGACGATTTTTCCAGCAGGTTTGTCTTCCTTGTTTCTCGAGAAAAATTTGAAATGGCATTTATTATCGGGTATAGATTTTCTCAAATTTGATATTGCAATTTGGGCCCCACTAGCACACAATTGGGTGATGCACAATGACTCCCTTGTACCTCCGAAATAGTTTGGGGGAAGTAAAGATTAGCTTTACTTCTTCTATACCTTTTGATGATGCCGGAAGATGTTTCGGCATTACCTTACCATTATGATTGGAAGGTTAGGCAACATCATGGTTAGATCTTCTGACCTAGAGCTTTCGGCAGTACTAAGGGTTTTGAACCTTTCAGTTACATGCCTCCAATAGGGTTGAAGTCCTTTAATCTCAAAATTGTGTTTTAACGTCTTAGATCGGTTCTTTTTATGATATTAGTGACAACCATGATTATTTTTATATATTTTTTCCCACCGAAGGCTTTAGCCATGACCTTTCGGCATTATCGAAAGATTATCCTAACCTTGCATACGTTTTCATTTTTAATTTATCTGAACAGATTTGTCTACTTTCATTTTCTTAATAGACACTTAAATATACAATTGATTAAAAGTTTTTAATTAGAATTTTTTCACTTGGTAGAACAATGAGCTCCCCAAAAGTTGAAGCTGTTGCCAAGCATTCCCTCATCGAATCTCAGAGTGACGTTGATGCCATCTTGAAAGAGTTTGGCATCACTGGGATTGAAGCAACTCGTCCTAGTCTCACTGACACTATTGACAACCCTTCGGCGGGGTACTTTGCATTTACTGCCATCCACATATGGCATGCTGGTTTCCTCCCATTTTTTGCATTTCTGCATTCCTTCTTGTCTTACATTGGAGTAGCTTCGATACAGCTTTCACCTAACATGTAAACCTATCTCCTGTCTCTTGAAATACTAGCGTCGGAATATGGACTTCCGTCGCTTGGTCCTGAAATTTTAACTTCTTTGACCAAATTGGGAAGGTTAAGCAAGTCTAATAAGCTGATTTACAGGGTGAACGTGTACAAAAAACTGATATTGGACGTTATTAACAAATTTAAGGATTGGGAAAACCAATTCTTTTTTGTTAAGTGCTTTCCTGATGTCCATGGGGCCTTCACTTCTCTTCGTAAGTTTATACCAATATCGTCTTTGCTTTCACCTATGTTTCTTGCTTACTATCCTTTAATCTTTTTCAGGTGATTCTTCTAAAGCACTCAGCGATGTAGATCAGAAAATTATCAATTCATTGGCTGCAGCTCCAAAACATCTTAAGAGCAGGTTTTCGCTTTTGACCCTTCCAAATTTAAGGAAGCACTCTTTATTGGCAACTGGCCAAAAGATTCTTGGTACTCCGCCTGCCATCATGCTTACCACCCGGGGTAGCTGTTTCTATTCTTCGGGTAATGCTGATCACTTTACTTCATTATCGCCAATCGGTTCTGATGCTTCAAGTATCGCATCAATTTGGTGTCCTCTTTCCACAGAATTCCCAAACTTACTTTATCTGGTTCATTTTTTTGGTAATCATTGTAGTTCCTCCCAAGGTTGTAGTGCGTTCAAGGGAAGTTGATCCTCCTTCCTCATCCACAGATGTCTTAGAAGTTATGGAGTGTTTTGCTAGCTCCAAGAAATCCTTGAAAAGAAGGCAAACAGTGCCTCCTGGTGAGGCCCCTCCAACCAAGATGACAAAGATTATCGACCTTGATGAGGAAGAAGAAAAAAGTTCTCCAAAGAAAGCTCCAGCAAGCCCAGTTATTGAGGCTCCAATAAATACTGTGGGGTCAATTCCTCCTTCTCCTTCTTCCATTCCGCCTATCTCAATTTCTGATTCACCAACTGTATTGGCACAGATGTAGGTTGCTCTTTTTAGGACCCCTTCTAAGTCTCACACTCTTCCAGGATCATCGTCTTCTACTTCTTTGCCATCTGATTTTGGCGATCTTGTTAAGTCTATCCTTCAGTCGGAACCCTTCACTTCCTCTTCTCTACCACCTTTTAATCCAAACTTGGTGGAAAACCAATGCTCTCTCGTGGAGCAACAGCTTCTGGAAAGTTTTTTAAATAACCATTTTTATTATCACTAGATCTTTCAAATTGTTAACCCATATCTCTTTCTTATTACAGATTTTCAAGAACTGGGTTTCTCTTATCGAGTACGCCTCCAAATTTTTTTCCAGATACTCCAAACTTCAGGAGGAAAATGCTCAATTAAAAAGCCAAATTTCTTCACTTTTAGCTATCCGAGATAAATCTTCCTCCAAGCTAAAACGAATTCAGGCCTCCCTTTCCAAGGCTGAAGTTGACCTCGAAGCAGAAAGACAAGCTCATCAGCTTGCTTCCGAGCGATATCAGGCTTCCCTATCCAAGCAATAGTGGCTCAGAGTACGATCTCCGGTAATAGATAATGTAAGGTTTGAAACCCATATCTGCTAATTTGGTATTAATAATGGAAGACCAGAAGACCGTTTTCGGTAATAAGTATCAGAAAACTAGAGAATCATTCTGGCAATAAGTAATAGAAGACCAGAGAATCAATTTGGCAACAAGTAACAGAAAACCAGAATATCATTTCTGATAATAAGTAATAGAAGATCAGAAAACCAATCTGGCAGATGTTCGTAGGAAGAAGTCAGCGACTTCTTCCTGATTCTCTTGTTGAATGCGCCATATCCAAGCTTTGATGATGTCTTGCATGCTTTTGCTTTCTCGGGCCTGAGTTTTCTTTGTCCATTGTATTTTGTTTTGGCATATTTCAGGCGGGGACTCTTTTGTCAATTTTTGTGCTTATTTAACTAAAGCCCATTTCAGGCTGTTTGTCATTTTAGACACTACCGACCTTTTGGTTGTTTGCTATTTTAAGCGATGCCGATTTCTAGTGGTGCCTATTTCAGACATGGAATTTTCTTAGTCTGTCGGACATTTCATCCGGGTTTCTGGTGCGCTCGGCTAGCTTATTCTGAAGCAGGGCCCGAGGACTTACCCGACCTACCTCCAGGAGGCACCTTAACCTAGCCATAGCGTGATGCGGCTAAGGGCTTGTCGGTACCTTGGCTAGGCCATAGCATGGCGGGACCAAGGGATTACCCGTCGTCCCTCCAGGAGGTGCCTTATCCTGGCCATAGCGTGACGTGGATAAGGGCTTATGCTGCTTTAACCTGGCCTTTTCTGACTTTAGCGCAGCTAAAGGCTTACGCCCTCCCTTCAAGAGATGCCTTGACTGGCCATCTTGGCGCAACCAAGGGCTTTCTACCATTATTAGTAGCCTACCATTTTAGGTAGTCCAAAGTTTAAGGAGAATTTCACTCCCAACCATGTAGGCTTTTCTTATTTTGATAATAGAGTCTTTAATCTTCGGTCCGTTCAATCCTTTACAAATTGCTTGAGTTTTTCTTGTTCTAGGAGGTGCAGGACCATTGATTTATTTCATGTCCTTTTGTCAGGCAAGAGTTGCAACGTAAATTTCTTTTTTAGATTCTTCTCACATTCTAACTTCTTTTCCTTAGAAGGCTTTCAACTCAGCTTCTCTCTTGGTTTGGATGTAGGCACTTTTGGCCATGGTTGTAGGATCACATTTTTTTCCGACATCTGATCTTCTTAATGGTACGATTTACGTACTTCCTCCTGGAAGGCAAGTTTTCTTCTCATGATTAGTTGGTTCTCTTCCAAGGGGTTTTCCCTTACTCTTAAGATTTCAACTGGAAATTTTCTTAGTAATCTTTATATTCCCATCTGGCGATTCATCTACTACCCTTAGTCCTTTAATTATGAACTCTTCTATGCATCCACGGTTTTTCCTTGAGTGGTGGACTTCACTTATAATCTTATTCAATTTATGTGATGGATTGTCATAACCCTTTATCATTTCTTTTTCAAAGGCAGTTCCAAAGGAATACGACTGGATAAATACGACTGGATAGTCCCTCTCATTTGTCAAAATATATCCTCTCTCCTTAAACTTTCTTTTTCTGGAGCATAGGTTGGGACTAGTTTTGAACTGACCTGATTGATATTCCATTTCCATGAGTTATAGGATAAATACCATTTTTCCCTCTTAATGTCCTGTAAATCTCGAAAGCGAAGGGTTTACTCTTCAAGTAATGGCTGGCTATAATTTATTCGATAATTAGGACCTACATCCAGACGTTCTGTTGATCCTCGAATTCATCTTTCCCTACAAAAGCATTCTTTTGCTTCGAGTATTGAATCCATACCTTATCTTTTAATTTTATTCAAATGGAATGTAAGTCTTATATCCAAAGTAAAACCTTTTCGGTTCAAAAAATGAAATTAATGAGCCTTAAGGGAGTACCCAAGCAGAAAGACGAAGGTTCGAGCCCTCCTTCTAGCGCTAAAAATGTTAACCAAATTTATGTTAACACCCCGAAAGATACTTCAACTAAATGATTGCTAATTTTCGACGTAAACCATTCGGTGTGGTTGGTAAAACCGGTCTTCTAGGTAAAGAACTTTTGACTTCGAAAGATCTTTTAAGGTGTCATATAAAGCTTTCCTTTGTGTTACATATGATTACTTACCGGTCTTATCCCTTTCAAGTTGATCTTTTGTACTTCCGAAAGGTTTGGGATGATTGATCTTATTGGCGATAGTATAAACAGTAACTCCTTGGATGACATATAAGGGCTTTCACCCTTACTGAAAGGATTAACTTCCTATTCGAAGACTGGTTGGGATTTGCTGAAAGGTATGTGAATGTCTACTGTTGGATTAAACTTTATTCTCCTGAATTCAGACTCCACCGAAAGGTTTGACCACTCAGGTAACAGCAGCGGAAGGTTTTGGTACTGTAAATATAGAAGGACCTACCAACTTAGTTGAAGAAACCAGCCCTGAAAACTAATGACTCCAAAGGATTACCACTCTTATTAATTTAGATATGCTATAGTCTTCACCGGAAGGTTGGAGTAGAAAAATTGATGACTTCTGGGGGTCGAAGTTACAATTTGATCAAATAAATTTCTGACCCTATCAGCCTGAACCTCTTAATTGAGTTAATCCTGAAAATATGAATCAATATAATGAAGAATTAAACTAGATAATAAGAGATTTAAAAAATGTGAAACTTCCCCTTTTATTATTCAATATTAACTTTTACAAATCCCCAAATCCAATCTTGATTAGGGTTACAACACATTTCCTATCACATTCTAAGAATGAGGTGGGAGAGAAAAAATCGGTCCCAAAACTGGGGCATTTGGGTCCTATTTATAGATATAGGCAGCTCTCCTTTCTGCTTTATGCCTTCGGTTGAGCCGGAAGGTCACCCTTTATGCACAGTGCAAATCTTTCGATGTAGCTGAAGGGATTTCCTTACTTATGCTGCCATGAACTTTCCGGTCTTGTCGGAAGGTTGCTTCTTTGCTTGGTGTTGATTCATGATCACTGTCTCCCTTACAAACCTTTCAGCATTGTTGAATGATGTCTAGTATATTTCCTAACCTGTTTGGGAGGTTTGGTGTGCTTTCGAAAAGGTCAGTAAATAGTGGCTTTTACTTGCTTTGACTCTTTCTTTCTCCTTTGAATTCCTTGGATACTGGAGGCGGAACCTTTCGACCATTCGTAATGTTTTAGGTTAGTGAACTTCAACGGTTGCATCCCTTTGGAAGTTCCAAGAGGTTTGAGCTGCCCTTCTTTTTCTTGCTTGTCCAGGAGTCCTTAGTCCTAGCCGGAAGGTTAATTTTTATTGTAATAGTTAGTAATATTCAGTTGATAAGTAATTGGAAGAAAAGATGGTGAAAATTGAAAACCGATGATTGGATTTTGTTGATGGATGAGAGTATTTTCAAAGTTTCAAAAGGACACCATTGAAATCGATTTCATTAATTTCTCCTAACCAACAACAAGAATGTTCTAGTTTATACCTTGTGATATCAATATAATAATTTGCAGAACAACTTTTACCCTTTTATACTTCTTAAAATCACCCATTACTGCTATATTAGCAGATACAGGTTGATGTGCTACATCTATCATTAATGCCTTTTCACCACAAAGAGGCACAATTTGATAACCATTAAATACAGTAACATTAGGGTACATCTACATAGACATGTGAAAATTATATCAAATTACATCATCTAAGTCTAGATATACTAGTATAACCGCATAACTGTGGAAAAATCGATCGTTTAATAATATAATTTGCAAAAGTAAAATTGGATGGTAATGAATAAAATGTGTAGGTGCATTCATAATATTTTCTTTATCATGAGCTAAAATAGAAACACTATTTTTTGGTCTCGCCACAAAGTTCCAAAAATATACATACATACAATAAGATGTCAGAAGTTTGAATCCTACAATGAACAGATATCATATATTTTAGAAAATTTAACATGTAACTCACTTTAATTTTAGTTTTTTTGTATGAGATTACCATATATTATGGATAGTATATCGAATCTTTCTCATTCACAACAAAGAAATAATGGTTCATATATAACACAATACATAACAAGCAAAAATATTATTTATTAAGTTAAAATAAGCCAAAGACTCAACATAACATGCAAAGATATATTTGCAAATCACTATTTAATTATAAAATTTACTAAATTCATTAAAAGATACGCTCAACTCACAAAATACCTGCAACGCCTAATGGGATACTCAACTCACAAAATTTTCAACTAAATATTCTTTGTACAAAGTAGAAAAAACCGTAAACAAATAAAATCACCGACCAAACTAATATCACATACGTATACAAATTGTATGAAATATTACCACTCCTTTTATTCCTAATACTTCAACAACGATGCTCATTAATAATCAACCTTAGCATCATCCATCAAATAACCCATAAAATGTTTTTAACTATAACAAGTGTTTAGTTGCACAAACAAGCATCATACCAGCAATGGGTCAGTAAAGCATTGGTAACATAACTAATTTCAGAACCTATGTTTATGCACTATAGGAAGTTATACTATAGAGTGCTAACATATACAGATTATCGTGGATTATGTTGTTGTGCAATTCTCTGAATTTAATGCATTCTTTTTAGTTATGTTTGAACTTGTTGCGTAAATCATCTTGTGTTTGTTGTAAATAGAATAAGTGATAGAATGTGGAAATGATTAAGTCTTAAAATATACAAAAATTAAAATTTTAAGTGATAGATCTTAAGGGTTTGTTTATTATAACTCTCATTTACTTCTATATATCTTATTAATGGTTTATAAAGGAATTCATAGAAATTAATAAAGAAGATAAGGACATTTATCTTTTTGTTTGAAGAGCATTTATCTTCTTATTGTTAATTAATAATATATATTAAAATAATTTATTATTTGAAAACATAAATATAACTTTTTGAAAACTTAATTATTCTCTTTTGAATACCAAATGCACTTATCAATCTACCGAAACACTAAAAAATGTCTTCAATAAAAAATGTTTGGTTACTAATAACCTTAGTAAATCAATCAAAATTTCAGTAATCTCAACTTCTGAATTTAATTAAAAAAACAACTGAGTGATTCATTCGTCAACTAATACTTTTATCTGCCAAATTAAATTACCAATTTTCCAACAGTAATTAAATCCAACCAACAAAGTTTAGCTGTCTACGAAAAATTTGGTCAAAAAATCCAATCAGTAAACAAATTTTAGTAGCAAAAACTAATCAACATATTCGAAATAGGATAGTTTTAGGTATTACCTCAACATAGCAAAATTATTTATTTTGACCCAAGAATGGATACATATCTTCAGAGCTTATTCCTCCATTCTCTATTATGTATTGGAATGCATTAGTAGGTAGGCCACACACGTATCCTATGCTTTTACTGTCACAGTCAATAAGTTGCTGGACCGACAAAGAAATAAGTTCATGTTTTCTAATTTTATAAACACCTTCGATGGAAGTAGCGGCTGAAAAAGCCCAGCAGGTACCTACATTATTATTGTTAAAATTGAATTAAATTAAAATGGCAAGAAGATGAATTATGATCTATTTGAAAAACTACTTACATATTCAAAAGTTTCCTTATTTCTAAACATAGAAATTTACAAAAAGTTATTATGAAATTTTTTTGACTTATAAAGACATAAAAGGTAAATTAATTACATGGAACTTTCGTCAAACAGCCTTCTTTTAAAAATATATAGCTGTCTGTCTTCAAAATTAGGTTTTATAAAAAAAATCATCTTTTTAAGTTACCAAATTAAAAGACATAGTTTCTTAAGAAAGAAACTACTTTATCAAAACTAAAAAAACTTGCCTTATATAGTAAGTACAAGTAACAACAACCAAAAATACAACACACACTTATATGATCGTGATAATCAACAAGAGAAACAGTCAAGTCCTAAACAATAGGAGTTATTGCAGAAATTAAGGAACCATAAAAAATCAAATAGTCAGACATTTTGAAACTTTCAAATGTCTTCAACATTAATACTTCGGTTCCAGTTTTGAATGTTGGTTCACTAGTAAGAGATTAAGAAAAGCAAGCCTTCTTCCCAGCAATTAATGTTAAACTTGATCTCCGATATAAAAAATATTACTCAAAATTAAAAATAGGGGTGTAATTTAAAATATATAGGAACTGATGGGAGGGAACTTGTGGGAATGGCTACCATGGATGAAACTGTGGGAATTGTTGGCATTAGATTTGTGAAAGTGGCGACATATACTGTTATGGATAATCTGACCATAAAGCCCATGTCCACTATATTCACCCTCTCTTTTCCGAAAACAGATTCCAAAATTGCATAAAAATAAATCTATTTACTGTGTCCTAAACCATATAACTTTCAAGTTCAGTTTGGACCTTCAAGTTTCCAGAAACAACTATTGATAAAACATTGTTGACAACTAAATAAACTTAAGTGATGCAGTTCAAAAGTGTAAAAATATCAACCACCTAAGATAACTTGTGCCGCATCGACTTCATATCAATCCATAATATTCAACATAGACTAACGTAAAGACAATTTTGTTATTAGGATAATAGGAACCAAATCTAATTGGTATATGAGATTATGTGCAATTTGGCAATATTTGTCCTAATGAAACAACATAATATAGCTTTAACTTAAGCCAACCTGATTCTGACCTGATATTGGACACATATTATTATGATTAGTATTTCCAAGAAGTTGCGAAACAACACACTTATATGATCATGATGATCAACAAGAGAAATAGTTAAGTCCAAAACAATATGAGTTATTGCAGAAACTAAGGAGCAAAAAAATCAAATAGCCAGATATTTTGAAATTTTCAAATGTCTTCAGTATTAGTACTTCGGTTCCAGGTTTAAGTGATGGTTCACTAGTGAGAGATCAACAAAAAGCAAGCCTTCTTCCCAGCAATTAAACATTAAAATTTAATCTCCACCAAAAAATTATTACTTAAATTTAAAATAGGAGTGTAATTTAAAATATGTGGGAACTTGTAGGAACTTGTGTGAACGTCTAACGTGGCTGAACTGTAGGAAATGTTGGAACTAGATTTGTGAAAGTGTTGACTTATACTTTTATGGATGGTCTGACCATAAAGCCCATGTCCACTATATTCACACTCTCTTTTCCCAAAACAGAGTCCAAAATTGCATTAAAAACTATTTACCATGTCCTAAACGTTGTTGATAGCTATGATATACTCAAGTGATATAGTTCGAAAGGTATATAAATATCTCATCCCTGAGGTAACTTATGCTGCACCGACTTTATATCTGTTCATAATATTAAACGTAGATTATTTTAAAGATTGATTCTGTTATTAGTATGACTAGAACCAAATATGAATAAAAACAAAGTCATAATTCAAAATGTCGCATTCATAATCAAGAAGGGGAGCAAAAGAAGCACTGTCATTAACGTATATACCAAATTACTCTAATGCTTGGAAAAATTTGCACGTCAAATATATCTGGTAAATTATATGCACATACATTATTATATATCTAATTGGTATATGAGGTTACATGCAACTTGGCAATTATTTGTCCTAATGAAATAGCATAATATAGCATTAACTTAACCCA
The DNA here is from genome assembly GCA_030737815.1 of Allium fistulosum. Classification (NCBI taxonomy): domain Eukaryota; kingdom Viridiplantae; phylum Streptophyta; class Magnoliopsida; order Asparagales; family Amaryllidaceae; genus Allium; species Allium fistulosum. The sequence continues at coordinate 1,537,516,811 of CM060902.1, forward strand.
ACCCTAATTCTGACCTGATATTGGTCACATATTATTGTTATTAGGATGTCCAAGAAGGGGTGTAACAGCACACTTATATGATTATGATAATCAATAAGAGAAACATAAAGTCCTAAACAGTAGAAGTTATTCAAAAACTAAGGTATCACAAAAGAATCAAATAGTCAGACATTTTGAAACTTTCAAACGTCTTCAACATTAGTACTTCGGTTCCAGGTTTGAGTGATGGTTTACCAGTAACAGATCAACGAAAGCAAGCCTTCTTCCTAGAAATTAATATTAAAACTTTATCTCCAACAAAAAAATTACTTAAATTAAAAATAAGGGTGTAATTTAAAATATGTGGGAACTTATGAAAATTTATAGGAACGACTATCACGGTTGAAACTGTAGTAAGTATTGGCACTGGATTTGTGAAAGTGGTCACTTATACTGTTATGGATGATTTGACCATAAAGCCCATGTCCACTATATTCACACTCTCTTTTCCCAAAACAGAGTCCAAAATTTCATTAAAAACTATTTACCATGTCAAAAACCATATAACTTTCAACTACAATTTGCGCCTTCAAGTTTCCAAAAACAACTATTAATATAACGATGTTGACAGCTATGATATACTCAAGTGATATAGTTTGAAAGGTGTAAAAATATCTCATCCCTGAGTTAACTTGTGCTGCATCGAATTTATATCAGTTCATAATATTCAACATAGATTATCTTAAAGATCAGTTTTGTTATTAGGATGATAGGAACCACATTTGAATAAAAATAAAATCATAACCCAAAATTTCGCATTCATAATCAAGAAGGGAGGCAAAAGAGGTATTGCCATTAAAGTATGTACCTAACTACTCTAATATTTGGAAGAATCTACATGACAAATATATTTGATAAATTATATGCACACTTACATCATTATACGTCTAATTTCTATATGAGATTACATGCAACTTGGTAATTATTTGTCCTAATGAAACAACATAATATAGCTTTAACTTAACCCAACCTTGATTTTAGCCTGATGTTGGACATATATTATAGTTATCAAGATGTCTAAGATGGGGCGAAACAACATAATAACAACTGCAACTTAAAATGAACAACTGTAGACATTTCCTTCACAGCGTTCACTTTAGCAGATATAAAAGTGGCAGTTTTTCAGCGAAGCTTGTAATGGGACAGTGGCAAGCGAGACCAGATCTGTTAGATACTGAGCACTACCGGGCTGGGGGATAGAGACTGGAGCATAAATGGTCTTCCTAAGCAGAGTAATGGATAAAGGAGGAGGAATGACTTCTAACTTCCAACTTGATCTGTGTAGCAAGGAGGATATCCATCTAAAGTTTCTACTTAAGTCCGGCCATGGTGTGGCCCGATAAAGACTAGAAAACCTAAGTAATGACCATGTTATCGCCAAACATAGCTCTTTGTAGGTGCCCGCTCCATTACCTGGTGAAGCATCAATCATTCGCTCATCAAGACTAGGAGTCTCATCAGCTGGAGCAATAGGAATCGTTGTTGCAGTAATGAATGTTATTAACTCCATCATAGGTGCTCCGGTGGGGAATTTTTATGAGGAAGCATAGTAATTGCAGGTTGACCTAAAGCTAGAGAAATACAAAAGAGAGATTGACGACGTTGATCGGCGATAAATTGGCTCTCTGAAATTAGGAGAAATCGAGGAGATACCTTCTTTAGTCTGGAGCTCGGCATGAGTCGGTTTGCCACTGGAGGTCCCCTCTGGAATAGGAGAGAGAGTAGTAGATTTTCGAATCTGAGGCCTCTTCGGATCATACCCAGAATAAATAGTGAAGCCAGGATCAGTTTGAGTCCCAATAGTTTAACTAGCCGAAGCATCGTGCTATGCTGATCCAGAACCTTCGCCCATTTCCTTTTGGGTAGTTGTGGCTAATTTCAAATAGATAAGAAGAAGGTCGTCGTGTAAAATATTAGGCTTATCTTTCACCAGGATCTCCTTCTCTAACTGTTCTAGAACTACGTCAGTGCCTTGGAGAAATTCTTTTGCATCCTCAATGATCAGCTCTGAAGTGCACGCAAGGAGTCTGGGATAATCATCTTTAAGCCACTCCCGATTTCTAAACGTGAGCACATTGGCATTATGTTGAGCGAGAAATGGCTCTAACAATTCCATGACCAACTTCTCTACCTGCTGCCCCATGTCTTTAACTTCTCTCTTTACAATAGCATCAACATCCCTGGCTCATTCGAGCGCTTTGTCCCTCTCTTCCCTCACGGTGACCAGATCATCACATGATTCCTGAGCAATTTGTTGCGCTTCATCTTTTTCTTTGGTTTCACACTCGAGTTTGATTATTAGCTCAGTCGCACTTCTTCTGGCGGCATCTCTTTCTAGAACTAGCTCACGATTTCGGTGATGCGCCTACTCGATTTCTTAAGATGCTTGGACTTTTCAGCTTCAAGCGCGTTGATAGCCTTCTCTACTTTCTTCTTTGCTTCATCCTAGGATTTTCTTAGACTCCCAACCTCAACATCAAGGGCAGTTATGATTCTATTATTGGCCTTGATAATCGTTTGATTCTCGATCTCGTACAGCCTATCTCTCGAGACCTTAAAAATCTTTTCGGCCACTTTCGCCCACTTGTTGTGCTAGTAGTGAATGTCGATCACGCAGGCCATATTCCTTTCTTGGACTTCCATTGGAACTCTCTTTGGGTTGGGCACAAAATAATCTCCTCAAAATAGATGTTTAGGAAATTGGTCATTTAGTTCAGCCATACGAGTACCGACCGCAAGCTATTCGGTTAGGTCAATCGGAGCGATAATAATTTCTTTACTTGGCCTTTAATGAAGAGTCTCGAAGCCACCTTTATGATGTCTGCGACCGAAAGAACAATTAGAATGAGATAGCATCGTGGGCTGTACAGGAATAGAAGTATAGGGCAGAGCTTGAGAAGTGTCAGCCCGTGGAATCTCTTCAGGGTGATCAAGTTGCATATCCAAACCACTAGGGAGTAGGTGATCTAGATCTATGCCAGTGTTTAGAAGCAGAATCGTGTGAAGAATGATCCCTATCGTAACTACTCATTTCTCGGTCATCCTATTGCCGATAGAGTGGTGGCTTAAATCGTAATCTCGACCACTCCCATGGTGATACGAGCCCAACCAGGGCCTTTATGCTTGATATGATTTTTCCTCTAAAGATCGGTATTCGTAATTTTACTCTCCATGGAACCTACAAATAAAACAAAAGTAGTCAGACTCAAAGAATAAGGACATACGTCATGTGCGATACATCGGCATGAAGTGCACGTGCATGTGAGTGTGCTAGTGACCCCCAACGGACCATGTTCTGGAGCATTGCTCATAGGAATAATCTCTCCCGCACTAGCAGGAATGGTGTCATGATCAAAACGAAGGGGAACCCTCTATGCTCACGTTTTCTATGTCAAAGGAACCAAACTCTGTAGGATTTTTCTCCCATCATTAAAAATATATCCACAAAAGAAAGAGATGGAGTCTACTTTTCTATTGTGACTAGTAGAGGCTGTTTAGAAATTCGCCCCTTACGAAGCTTAATAATGAGCTTCCTCTTGGAAGTAAGTGGTTGCTCATCTAAAGATTCCTCAGCCACTGGTTCGTGACTTGAATATGCATCGTCATTGCCAGCCTCATTACCACTGCCTACTATTTCACCTTCGTCGACATTGCTAGGAGTCTCCTTGATTTTCTAGCTAGGGACTAGGAGCACGTCAGGGCTGACATGACCTACTTCTGGCTAAACGCGGCTACCTACTACAACTTCATCGTCCTCCTTGGCCTGGCCAGCGTTACGACACTCTTCTAGCAAGTTTAAGACCAAGAGATGCTCATCAGTAATAAGGCCTGATCTACCTATCTTCCTCAAGAACATTTCTGAGTGTTGTAATGGTAGTTTGACAAACATCGTCACTGGGTCTCGAAGGAACATCTGCATAATTTAGAAAACTATGTTAATCAGAATGCAACTTGATTGAAGCTTTCACACTATATTTTAGAAAAGCATTTACATCTAGCTATCCACCATCATGTGAACCCAGGTAGAGATGCACATAAAACTATTCGCTATTAAAATAGCTATGCTTATTCCAAGTACTAGTCACAACTTGACAACCACTTGCTGCTTTAAGATAAGTGAACGATAAACTTTCTTTTCATTATTTGAAGCTGTAGATAAATCTAATATCTTCTTTGGTCGGCTCACGATTTAAGAATTCAAGGAAAACCATGTATATGCCCTAGAGAAAAGCATAGCAGTTTGGATGTAGTTGAGCCGAAGCAAGTCACATAAAATGGAGCATTCGACAAATGAACGGATTAAATAGTAGTACACCCCCAGTTAGGAACATATATCTCTTAAAGGTAGTATACCCTTCTGAGGAAGCTGGGCCCTTTGGTCATGAGACAGACCAATACGTCATAATGTGGAATTCCAAGCTTAATGCAAATTCGATGAAGAGATGCCTTTTTAACCTTTGAAGCGGTCGAATCCGTTGGATCTTCCAAGAATACAACATTCTCAAGTGTATCGGGTGTTGGCTCTATAATATAATCTACTCCTAGATTTGAAGACTTAGTCGGGGCATGGTGTAAGCTTTTGAGTTGTTCCGATTGTTCACCCAGAGTGTATAAAGCAGAAAGTGTCGCTGAACTAGACTCAACATCTAATTAGGCATGTGTGGAATCTTGATCACTAGTCATTACACCTAAACACTTGGAGCATATAGAACCTATAGCTATTAAAGTCAACAGATAGTCATAATGATATGGATTAACATGCCCTCCATGCTAAGTGTAACCTAGTGCAGTGTCATGTAGTGTAATATTATATAGTTCAGAATTATACAACAATGATGATGAGCTCGGTCGGAGTGGTCATCATCGTTGACCATCCCAACCGATTTTCACATTGAAAATTGTATAATAGGATTTTATCCAGGTCTCAGGATCAAATACTAGTGCATAAGAGCATGTTGTGAACATTCAAGGCACATAAGTACATCTGAAATAGTGCATATAAGCACATACGTGCATCCGAACTTGAGTACAAGTCTATATGCAAGTGTACAAGGCAATGCATTCACATAGTCATGAGTGCGCAAGGCAAAAATAAAAAGTTCGCCCAAGTATGGGATCGTTACTGATCCCATACCTTGGGGACTCTACCTATGCTTAGATCCATTCCACCTCCACCCTTACCATGCTTACACCGATCTTAAATCCACCGACATGAAACTAAGACAAGGCCTGACTCCATCCTTGTTTCCTTCAGCACAATCCAAACACATATCTAAGTTCAAAAACGTGATTCAATGAAAGGGAACTAGAGCTTAGAACAATGTCGACAGCGAGTTGATTTTGGTTTGGAACGACTAAATCGGATGAAGATTCGATAAAGGGCAGCGACTCGGGCTTTAGAGGAGTTGTATGAGTGAGGCGGCAGTAGATCATAGGTGATTGGATAAATTTCTCGGGTTCAAGTTTTTAATGGCGGCCCGGGTACTAGGGTTCGACATGCATGCAACTAAGGACAAGTGAAGTGAAAGAGTGAAGACAATGGATTATATACCCATGTGTGGCCTGACTTTATTCGATGCAAAAACAGAAATATGCGTAAGGGTGGGATCAGTACCATATCCCCCCTATGGTGATCGTTATAGGATCCCCCTAATGGGGATCGGTATTGAGTCCCACTATATGCTTAAAAAGGAAATAAATGAATGAAAATGAGGGACTTGTGACTATCACTCGTGGGAAGTAGGCAACGACCTATAGGCATGTGAACGTGCTTGAAAGCCAATGACAACAGTGTGTACATGAACGTGTGAATGCATGTGCAACATTAACATTCAATTTCCTAAAACTATGAAATTGGATTTTTTACCTAGAACCTTTGGAATGGGAACCAGTTTTGATAACCGAGGCCTACTAGCTAATCAATTAGCTCAATGGAACTGAGCATAGAAAATTACCGAGACAATGCTTTCCAGTATTTTTAGTGTTAGATATAGACCAAAGCATCACAACAAATAGTTAGAAATACGACTCTTAATAAAAGTAACTAGACGGAAGGATAACGACCATTTGAAACATTGAGTGGAATCCTCCTTAACGATTCTAATTTGTCTCGATTCAAAGCACATCACATTCAAAACGATATGTACTTTGGGGGAAAGTGTTATCTGGACTTTGGCCCAGCTTTATTCAGGTTGACTGGACAAGATAGGCTCAAAGATTTTTAAGGAAAGCAGCCCAGGGAGATGTTCCCAGGGTTCGAGGACCAAGTACATACATGACCACGAGACAACGACTGAACAAGCTTGGAAGTGCGATACCCGAAATACATAAAGTATGGATCGGTGTTCCACCCTATATAGGGGAACGGTATCGATCCCTATGCTTAACTCCTATGGCACTCTTCTCTATCTACATAAAGTCTGCTTCAAGTGTTGTTCCAGAATTTCTATGCGTTGTATTGGCAATCTCCATATGCAGTCTAAAGCAGCAATTCAGCCTGCTATAGATTCATTACTTGGACCAAAATACACCTAGGAGACTATGCAAAGCAACATTGAAACCTCAAAGCCAACATAAAAATGAGCCAACATAAGAAGTCACAAATCCTATACCATTATTTTTAGGGATCGGTACCGATCCCCTATAGAGATTGATACTAATCCCTAACCGTAGTGGATTTGGAGCCTAGATTTTTTACAGGATTTTGTCTTCTTGAGGAGATTCTGTGGAAGAAATATCAGTAAGATATTTGGTCATCTACCCCTATAAATACAAAAGACATGGCTCGTTCTAAGGATCTTGATGCTTCCATTGCACTCCTACTCTCTTGTATTCAAGAATCCATTCTGATCCCACTCTCTTGTAATCAAAAAAATAAGTGCAAAAGCAATAAAATTATTCAAGTGGACATAGGCCAAGATTGCCGAACCACTATAAATATGTGTATGCTTGTTTTCTATCTGATTTCCTCAATTTTTCATTTACTTTCTTCATTTAATCTCTATCACTTACTTTATGGGTGTTTGTACCAATTTTGGTTCAAACACCCACTGCTTCAATCGAACTCGGGGTCGAATCCTCAGATCCAAGCCCTAAGCATTTGTGCTTCGATTTAACAAGACCCGATCGCACTTGCATATATTTAGGTGGGTATTGGATTGGATTAATGAAGAAGACAACGAGACTGGCTTGGTAATAGCTCACGTTAGTGGTTTTTCGTTCGGGGTCGACTATGGACTTTGGGAAGATGGAGTTAAAATGCATAGGAGGAGGTCCCCTTGGTATAGGATCGTTGCTAATCCTATACTTAGGTGGATTTTAAAAATCTAGCCTTACCAGCTTGTGCACATATGCCTATATGAACACTTGCATATATTTTGACTTTGGACCTGAATGTATGCAGATGTATTGACTATAAACACCATGCTTCTACATGTTGATAGTTTGATCCCTGAACTTGGACATTCTTTTGTAAACAACCATCGATGTGAAAGTCGGTCGGGATGTCAGCAATGACGGTCACTTCGATAGAACTCCTAAGTCTCGTCAATACTGTCGTTTAGTACTAAACTACGTAACACTGCACAATACCGCACTAGATTGCACTTAGCATGGGGGCCGGGTAACTTCGTCTAACTATGACTATCTGCTGAGTTTGATAGTTATGGGTTCCAGACATTCTGAGCATTTATCTGCAATGGTTGTTGATCAAGCCTCCAAATATGCTGAATCAGATGTCGAGTCAAGTTCAGTGACTATTTCTGCTCGATATACTCCAGGTGAATAATCGGAGAAATCTGGAAGTTCACAACCTACACCAAAAATTTCTCCAAGTCTGGAAGCGGATGATATTATAGAGCCAGAGCCAGCACCTGACACTCTAGATGATGTTGTATTCTTGGTAGATCTAGAGGATTCGATTGCTTCTAAAGTTGACGAGGCATCTCTATGACGGATTTGTTACAAGCATGGAATCTCGTATGATGACATGCGAGTCCCGTCTCGTCACCAAAGAGCTCATCTCCCACTAGAGGGGTATAAAGCCTATAATAGATATATGTGCATGCATGGGTGTGCATAATCATTCCATCCATTTATTTGTCAAATGCTTCACTTCATGAGACTTGCTTCGGCCCAACTACGTCCAAGCTGGTTAAAATAAACAATATAAACAATATCCCTTATTAAAATAAATCTTTTGCAAATCAATTCCTGCAACCAAGCTGGTTAAAATAAACAATAATGTGCATGCATTTTACATAGATAATCATGACCATTAGTCAAATCAGTAGACTATCTGGCTCAATGTTTAGTGTTCACAAGATAGCTACCAATCTACATAGCTGACTCGAGACCATCAGATATACCAATTTTTCTAACTAATTGTTATGATAAAACTGGACGGTCTGTCCAAATATACTTATCCTAGTGTTTAGCTAACAATCTGTCAATCTCATAGTATTGCTAGGCTTACTATGAACCTAAAATTTTTGCAGGCCAACCTATAACCTACCTTGTCTTTATGTATTCCTTTCTATGTGTAAATCTACCTTTTTTATTACCACGGACAAAGCCCTACACACTGAAATTGTGGACTTATATCAGCTAGGGGCTAACAGTTGAAGTACAAGGTGCTACCTTACACTAGTCCCATCTGGTTTTCTAATCTCCGAGTCAAATATATCCTATCACAATCTATCCAAAAGTGATAAGAACAATCTCTTTAGTAAAATTCTAGGCTAAAGACCCTTTTTTATTTCCTTGCAAACACTTTCTTAATAAATGATTTAACCCTTGAAATCATATTTTTAAAGTAAAGAAAACATAGCTTTTACTATATCCAAAAATAATTATGCCATGATATATGTTTTTATAAAATAATACTGATGAAGTTCAAAGTCATTTAAGGTCATCACTTTACAAAACCATAGGCTGTAAAGCCAAAGAAAAATAAATTCTTTATATTGATAAAACACGGCAATGACATAGTCGACGAGGGTCTTCGCCCCTTAAAATATAAGTCAAAACAATAAAACTTTGTATACTGACAAAGCTCGGCGTCGTTATCTCCATTGGGATCATCTCCCTTCTTCAATATAAAAATATGTTAAAGCCTTTAACATTTAAAGCATAAGGTCGATAACAAGGACGTCACACTTTATAGAGTGTTGACGTCCTACGATATAAAACTTCGTTTACATATTTTAAAGTTTTAAAGACAAGCGTTGACGTTGATGGATCTCGGCATCAATGCCTTAAGGAAAACAGGCAGCGTCATTAAAGCTGAATTAATATAAGCGACATTCTTACCTTCTTCGAAAACATAGGACATTGAATATTTGCAGCGTCATTATTGTTGAAGTCATCACAGATAAAAGCGGGTTAGTTACCTATAGAGTTGGAGTCAATATGTAAAACATGCGGCTTCAAGGCTTTTAAAGGGTCAACAACATTATAGATATGCGACACCATGCCCTTATTTATATAAAATGCGGCACTAAATGCACACGGCAATGCTAACATCGACCTTAATGTTGTGCCTCCCTCTTTAACCATGGTCAATCCATTCCATATCAACCAAGATTGGCATCCAATGCATTGGCCATGATTGTCATCAAGAATCTTAACTATGACAGCATGGGATGTGACATTGAGGAATTCGACGTGGTAGCATCGTAAATACTATAAAAACTTGAAATTTTCTTTAAAAGGTAATTTCTTTTCTACCAACTCCATTTATTTGTCAAAATCCCATTGGATAACAGCTTTCTTTTTCAAAATATTTTCTTAAATGTACCATATGCCAGAATTTATATTACGAAAACATATTTGCAAACCATTAATATATATATAAAGCTTTTCTAGCCTAATAAATTTATATAAGATCATAAACTCATGGGAAAACTCTCACAAAATTGTAATAAATTTGGTTTACTATATTCTTTAACGCATAAAATATTTGGAGACAAAAACGTAATTTAATTATTTTTAATAACTAAAACCCAAAGTAACCTATTTACCAACCTTAGGAAATACACCAAATATGCTCTTTAAGTTAAAAAATTATGAAACTAAAAACACACTTCTAAAATATCGTTTCTAATATCATATCAAAATCTCAAGTCATTTGGATGTTATATGATAGGTTTTCTAACTCAAACATGTTACCTAATTTCTTCAAGAGATTCTATAAATTCTCCATTAAGCATATATTCATTCAAACAATCATGGCGTAACATAATATAAGCAAAAGATTCGGGTTTATTCTTAAAACCGAAAATGATAATTAAAACATAAGATGCATAACTATTATTCATCTTGAATGGTTTATGAAGGTTGGGATTTGTATTTGATTTGTTTGCCCTAAGCTTTGACCATGTTTTCCTTAGCTTTACTTCTCTTGAAACCCTTATTAGTGGTCGGCCTTGACTCTTTGATTTTGCTTGTATTAAATGAAATGAAAGAGGAAATGAGAACGAGTATATTTGTTAAGAGAACATGCTCCTTTCCCATTTTTCCCTCCTTATACACCATCCTTCATATTAATATTCTAATTAATTCCATTAGTTCATTAATTAAGGTTCGACCCATACTAATTATCAAACCTCAATCTCTTTAACCTTTTACATTATTTTATTTAATTTATCCAATTAAATAGCCTAAATAATATTAATTAAAATTAAGTTTGTTATAGACTCCCCTCCTTAAAGTATTTCATCCTCGACATTGTAGGAAATGCGGATTATGGATCTTAAGGCAGAATTAACACTAGAGGGGGTGATAGTGTTTAATTAATTTTATGAATCTTTTTGAAATCTTTTCAAATTAAACCCAAACTGATGCAATTCACAAACACAGAGACAATCACAGAACCAGACACAGATGCAAATAGTAAATAAAAGCAGTAAAGGAAAGAACACAACGGAATTTTATACTTGTTCGGAGTTACCATACATCCAGTCCCACACAATATCTTGTGCAGATTTCTTTTCAAATATAATGTCGACATTACAACCTCAATTTCAAGGCCACGAGATACACCCTCCTGTCTCCGAGTCCAGGGCAAACTCTCTCGATTTTACCAGGCTACAAGATCACCTAATTGATTTATGGGCTATAATCGCACCCAATTGATTTACGGGCCACAATCACACCGTTTCCAATCACACTTCGATAGAGAGAGACTCGATACACTTTGATCTTTCGATCTTTGGTTACAAATGATCCTGTACCTCTGAATAGCACTGAGATCTTTGAGAGAGAGTGGTAGAGAATCAAACTAGAGATGATCGAGTTTGATTCACTTAGGATTTTGGCAGAATTTTGTTAAAGCATTTGAAATATAAAAGAATATTTGAGTGGAGAAGGAGTGAAGAAATGAAGAAAAACTAACTTAAAATTCGTTGAAAACAACTGGTATATGTAGGAGAACAATGGTCATGTCCATTCGTGAAAGTTTATGGCGAATAGACACTTTATTTGAAAATTTGAATTTTAAACTCTTTGGCTACCATGTCGACATGGGGGGTATAGGCATGTCGACATCCCCTAGTATTTTTTGTAAATTGATTTTTGTTTTAAAAGAGATTTTCTTTCTAAAGTTTGTCGAAACAATCTTAGAACTTTGTAAACTATTTTGAATATACTTTATGATTATAAAAACCTTTGGAAAGTGATCTTACGAAATATAAAAGTAATAAAAACTAAGTATATAAATATTTTGAGATTAAAACTAAAACATTAAACCAGGAGATAGTTTAAAAACAAGAAATGATTTTCAAATTAATATGATTATTTTGAATTAAGGCTAAAATATTTAAATCGAGAGAGAGATGTCTTTTTGAAAAGATAGTTTTGAAAAAATCTAAAAATAAGTCATTTTGAAAATTTTGTGGGTTCCATTCCACTAGAGAAGGTCGTGGGTTCCATCCCACTAAAGAGGTCGTGGGTTACATCCCACTATTAAAGCGAGAAGGTGGATTCCATTCCACAATTGAAATCCGAATAAAGATTTTAGTGCTATTATGAAGTTTTAACATAAATCTAGACTATATTACTTATCTTGATATCTTGAACTCTTGATAATCTTGATACTCATGAGTCTTCAGTCTTGATTTCTACTGTCTTGAATTCATCGGTCTTGAATCTCTATATTGTACAATCTTCATTCTCAGTATCTGTATATATATGTATCCTGCATATACATATATATCCATACAAAGATATTAGTATTTATATTTTATAACGAGTCCTAAGGTTGTTGTCATATAAACCATCATCTCAAGTACTAACAGAAATTACGATAAGGTACATACATCAAACATAAAAGCATAGATGTAAAACATACCATCCAACAAGTCAGGATAAGTATCCCTAATCATGCTCTCTGTTTCCCAAGTACAGTTTCTCTAATCGCCAATCCACTGGAATTTTACTAATCTGAATGTCTTGTTCCTTAACTTCTTCTCATCTCTCACTATAACTCGAACTGGTTGTCTAATCATAGTCATGTCCAGCTCTACTACTAAATCTTCCAATGCAGTCGGAGTTACAGTAGCCTCTAGAACTCGAACATAATTTCTTAGATGCGAAATATGAAACATTATGGACTTCTGCAAAATTGCTCGGTCACTCTATTCTATAAGCGAGTTTCCCGATTGTTTCTATTATAGAAAATGGTCCAACAAACCTAGGCGCCAATTTCCATGACTTCCCAAATCTTATTATACCCTTCATCCCCGATACTTTGACAAAAACATTGTCTCCGACTGAGAATTCCAAGTCCTTCCGTCTCTTATCTCATAACTTTTCTACTTAGGTTGAGCTTCTTTCATTCTAGCTCGAACCAACTCAATCTTTTCTACGGCTTCTCTTACTAAATCTAGACCAAGAGTCATTCTACCTCTGGTCTCGAACCAACATACGAATGCTTTACACGGCATTTCGTATAAAGCATCAAATGGTGCCTACAATACCCACAATTTTAAATAGCATTATTCAGAAGATTTAATTAGATAAATTAAATAAAATAATGTAGAGACTAGAGTGATAAAGGGATTGAGATTTGAAAACTAATTAGGGTTGTGCCTTAAATAAATGGATTTATAAAATGGTTTATAAGTAAACACCTAAGAGAATAAGGCAAGGGTAGTATGGGAATAGCCGTATACCATAACCCCATAACCCCTAAACCCTTACCTTATTCTCATTCACTTTCATAAAACAAAAGATATAAGCAAAGGGGAATAAATTCTATACGTTAGCCTAGGGGAATAAGAGCTTAAAATCAATTAGAAGCTAGGATTCAAGCTTAGCAGATTAAAGCAAGAACAAATCTCAAGTTCCTTATCCAAACGAGGTGAATAATAATCTAAACCATCTCATATATGTCTTATTGAACATTTTAATTTTGGGTTTAAGGTTTAATTTTTTTGGATGGATGAATGATGATATGCTTTGGCTATATGCCATGTTTTGATTTAAACAAGGATTTTTGTGTAATGGTATGGTTTGATTTTAAGATTAAAATCGTGTAAATTGATTTCGAATACCATGATGTTTGAATGTGTCATGTAAAAACTTTATTTAGGAAATGGGTTTAAATTTTCATAATATTCCAAGTTATAGATAATTTATTATGAATTTTGGATGGAAGAAATAAGTAATTTTGGGTTTAAAGTATTTAAGGCAACTAGTGTATGGCCCGTGCTACGCATACAGGCAGATGCGAAAGATTGAAGTTTATGAAGTGTTATCCTTAATTTTTCCATTCTCCTATAAATGAGATTGATATGTATATGTTGTTAAAGTTAAGGTTGTAAAGCTATAGTTTCTCAAAGTATTGTATGATTTTTCCATATGTTGTGTAAACCTATGATAAGGTATTAAGTTTGTACCCATTAACAGTTGAAAACTTTATTAGAAGAAATTATGTTTTAAGGCTGGGTATATAGTGCTAAAAAATGAAAAAATGAGTGAAACAAATGTAGCAATTACTATTGTAAAAAAATTAATTCAAATAGTGATCTTAAATAGGTTGAGTTTTTGTAAAAGCGTAAAGGAGGCAACAAACAGTTTAAGAGAGAAATGAGTTGGCAATTTGACACTTTGATATATATACACAGATTGAATCAAGAATGCTCAATCGAACATTTTGTTGGCGATCAAATACTCCTCTTTTTTAGTAAACAACATCAATGTAGTATAACGGTCATTTCAGTCTAGTATGGTGCAAAGCCAAATATCCAAATGGTTGCAACACTAGTTTCCAATAAATTATCAAAACGATATATTCTGACATTCTAAAAATAATAGCTGAAGCATGATAAAAGAGAAGGTGGTTTTAAATAGAATGAAAACCTACGACAGTACTTTAGAGCAGGTTCAGTTGTGCATGAAAAAATGTATTAGTAAAAACGCTGAACGGTACAAATGTACAATGACAAACAAATAAAAATTAAAATGCAAAGAGAAAACTACACAATGGCAATTTTTTTTACAACAATGTAAAACAAACTGAAATACAATTACAAACTATAATAAAAATAGAAACTTGATAGCACAAAGGATGGAGAAGTGGGTTCACATAAGTAGTACGTCATCACGATCCTTTGTCTTTGTAACTATGTCTTCCTTTTCTTCTCGTTTGTTCGTCCATAAGTCTTTTTCCTACTTGTCCTTTTTTTAATCATCCTAAATGATAGACTAATAGATTATTCCCTCTACAAAGATTGCATCATACAGTTTTTAAATTCACTCATTACCTTTATCATTATTCCACGTCTAATTATAGATCCGCGTTCCAAAGAGTATTAAAGATCTGTGTTCCAAAGAGTAGCAAGTCTGATTAACATTATCTTTAAATTCTCTACTGTCCTGCAAGGAGCAATTTTGATAAACTTTAGTGATTTCATTGAGTGATGTTATATAGTTATTACTGTGGTTCAATAGGTAACCTGATCCACTTCTGCTTGCCCTTCATCATAGTAGCTGGGTAAAGTTTGACCAATATTGGTTACTATATGAATTTGCACTATAATTAAGGGAGATGTGTATTTACCATGAAAGAGATTTGCTCACAATTTTTCAACTATAGTAGACACAACAGTAAGTTACGTAGATGTAAATACTTGTGGCTCGTTCACTGATTTCTACTGGGTCATTTGGTAAAGTGTTGTACGACTGGGTATAGTTGAAAGTTGTAGATGTACAGTTTTTTTGTTACCTAAGTAGAAGACCATTGATTTAAAGGTGTGTGCGATTGCTGCATATTTGAAATCCTGGTGACATCCATGCTTTTCCTCGGCTGATTATGTCGTAGTTTGTAGGTCTAAATTCCAATCAAGCTTCCAAACTAATTAAGTGATTGAAAATTCTATCAACCATGTCTCCTCCATTATCCTAAAACGTATACATAGTTTGATTTAGCATTCTTCAGGTGTATAATAAAGGAATTGCATATAGTAGGTTCAAGGTAATGAAAAAAGGTTTGTAAAATATGCAAAATTTGGACTTAATTTGCAAATTATAGTGCTAAGTTGTTGTGCCAGTTCTAACAGTTTTTTTTACAAATGTCTTTGATGGCGAATATAATAGTATGGATCTGAACTTTCGGAGATGTAATTATAATTTTCCCACATGTTGGACGCGTCTGTAATCTCATCGATGTCTTGTTTAACTAAGCATGCTGCCTCCTTATCAAATGCTATCATGGTGGTAGATCCAGTACGATCAAAAACTTCCACTGTTAGACAATATTTATTCACACTTACTTGTTAATCATTGAATGTAAATTAATTATTGTATTGTAGAAGGCTGACCTGTTCTATTAACAAATGTGGCAACAATTTTGTTGCATTTAGGGCATCTAAAACAGTTTTCTTCCTTGTTTACTATCTTTCTACATAGTGACCAGGAGAGATATTTACATGTCAATCTCCATCATGGTAGCCTCTATAATATACTTCTATCCCTAAACATACAACATTTAATATTGTTGATACTAGACTATTTAAAGTATTACTGTTGTAACCCTGCCTTTTGGTCAAGGCTGGGATATATTTAAATTGGCTAAAAAGGATGGATATTAGGATTGGAGATCGATTGGAAATAAGGGTATGGTCGATACTGTCAAAATTGGGCCAAGCTCCAACCATGGTGGGATCAACTAGGAATGATAAACAAGGCTTGGTGAGGCTACACTTCGAATTTTATGTCAATCGGAGTTCATATGCTCGAGTCATGGATGGATCAATATTCATGAAAAACTGGCCCGTATCAATACTATCGTATCGATCACTATAGATACCGAATGATGGATACCGGATGATGGATACCATGTGATGGAGACGACATGATGGATACTAGATGATGGATATGAGATGATGGATACCAAATGATGGATACGAGATGATGGATACGAGATGATGGATACCAGATCATCAGCCTACACTTGCAAATTCGAACTTGGATCGATTGTATCTCACAATTTACGCGTTGGAACTTCATGAAATTTGGAGAGCAAGGACTTTGCACTATCATCTTTCACCATGATCGATCTCAACTCGATCGAAGTAGTTTATAATTGATGCGAACTCGCCTTGGATCGATCAAGGATCGATCACAAATGACCCCAAATCGATCATGTGGGCCCATCTGCGCTTGAGAAAGAGTATTCCAAGAATCACGGCAAATATTTCTAGCTCCACTCCTATAAATAGCACCCCAATTGCAACTAAAAGGGGGTCTTTTTTCTCGGCTCCTCTTCAACTTCTTTTCTTTTGGAAAAACTCTACTATTTTTGGCTATTGATATTCAAAGAATTATAATTGTAACCACGGTATAAAGGAAATAAAAGGATCAATTCAAAGTGGACATAGGCCGGAGATAGCCGAACCACTATAAATCTTGTGTCTTCTCTTACTTTCTTTCATTTTAATTTTGTGATTTCTCCATTTTTACTCTCTATGTCATCTGGATCTGAGATCTGTTACTGGATACTACGGATTTGTATGTAAATACTAGTTCTTTCATTACATTCGGGGTTTGTGACCATTTTTGGCGCAAACAATTTGGTGCTTTCACTGAGAATGACTAGCACCCGCTATATCAGATTTGGAGTTCAGATTGGGAAAGCTAAAGGATCAGACCTAGGAGGAACCATGGTTAGGCAACCAGCTAGAAGGACATTACCAGAAAGAAGCCAACAAGAGGGAAGTTAAGAGGCTTCTTCTAGACCTGGATAAAATCAGGCATCCATCTACTTCACAAGGGATGAGATGCAGACAGTGATTGATTCCATACAGGAGAGATTATTGAAGAGCCAACAGGAGATGATGCAGAATATCTTCGGAAAAATGGGCACGGCTGAAACCCAAAACCCAGGAAATGGAGCAGCCGCAGCAGCCGGTAATGTAGAACAAGGAGTTGGAGCTGTAGAAATCTCTGGAGGTCAGACCCAGAACCAGAATAGAGGACATGAAAGGAATCAGCAAAGGCCTGGGGGCAAACACTGAGAATCAGATATTGGAAGGCCCATGAATGAAGCTTAGTAGGTTGGGGACAACACAAATGTGAACGAGCAACAGAAAGAGTACTACTCAGAATACCCTCCAGGACATGGGGGCAGGATGGAAATGCATATAGGAGGCTACCCCCAGATGGACACGAGCGGATGGCTGGATTAATAAGAAGGATTATCATAGGAGGGCTACCGAGCAGAGTCTTGGAGAAAGTTAGTCGGAGTCCGTTCACTCCGAATATCAAAAACGCAAGGAACCCTCCAGAATTTAAACTACCAACGCTAGAGGTCTATGAGGAGGTTATGGCAAGATTCTTCCCTTTCTACTTGACGAATTTGGTTGCGCTCTGGTTCAGACAGCTAGAGAATGAATCGATCAGGACATGGGGTAAGCTAGTGGAATGCTTCATGAGACAATTTAGGGTCCATGTTACACGACCTAAGAACGTAATGACATTGGCATCGATGTAGCAGAGGATAGGACAGTCCGTAAGGAATTTTCTAATGCGGCTCAATGCAGCCATGGCTTCGGTGGATCGCCCGGATCCATCAGTGATTTTGATGGCGGCGGTAGAAGGAATTGCAGAAGGAACTGAGTTCAAGGACTCATTGGCATGGGATCCACCATAGGATCTCGGGGAGTTCTATCACGAGGCAGAAAGGTTTATATGATTAGAGGATGCACGCGCCGAAAGGCAAGAGATGAGCGCCGCACAAGGCGAAGGAACGTCTGGAGAAGGATGTGGGATGGATAAAGGAAAGCATGATGATGGATATGATGGTTCTAACAAACGGAGGAGAGACCTGGAACTCAAATTCACTACATACACAGACTTGATAGAGAATCTAGAATGAATTTACTTGGAAACACGAGGGCAACTCCCCTATTGAAAACCACCCAGAAGGAATCCCATAGAGCGGGAGCGCAGGAGCAGGAGGTACTTCCTATTCCATGAGCTAGAAGGCATACCACAGATGAATGCCGCCACTTGAAGGACACGGTGGAAGAACACATTAGGAGTGGCAGATTGTCAAAGTATGTGAGGAACAGGACAACAACGGTAGAACACGAGCAGCTACCGCCTGCACCATATAGGAATAACCCTGGATCAGGGTCACGACTCATCATCAGTTAATCGTGATGGTAAGGGAAGATTTCAGGATTTGAACTTCGATCATCAAAAAATCTTTCTGGTTTTGTTTCTAAAATAAAGCGGCTATGCCACTTACACATATAAGGGAACTAGAGCGATTCCCAAGCATGCTCTTAGATGGTAGTAGACTGCTCTACCCAGAGGGGCAGCACTTAGTTTTTTCTAGTTTTTCATTGAACGTTTGGAATTTGGATTTTGTGGAACAAATCCCCGATTGTAGAGTTATGGGATGGATACTGGAAGTTAGTTGGAAATTGATCGCTTTATGCCCTTGACTGGAAAGGCAGGAACCGGAGTGCGGGAAGTGAGTCGCTTCGCCAGAGAGCGACAGGATCAGCTCACTTGACGTTGTTCGCATTCGCCGGAAAGTGATTGGATCGGGGTTTGGCAAGAGGCCAGAGTGGCTGTATTCAGTCTAGGACTTAGGCCATGGCATTGCTTAATGTTCAAGGATACTGAATCGGTTTGCAGGAAGTCATGCCGCTTCGCCAAAGAGCGACAGGATCAGCCCACTCGACGTTGTTTCCCCTTCATCGGAGGGTGATAAGATGGGATTTAGCAAGAGCCCGGAGAGGCTATGATCAGTCTAGGAGGACCAGGACATCGTTATATGCCCCCACCGGGGCCTGAGTACAAGGGATAGGTTGCTTCCCCGGAGCGCGACAGGATCTGCCTATTCAATCGTTAAGTTTGGATCGAGCTTAGCAAGGGTCCAAAGAGGTCGTCGATGATCTAGAGAGATCGTAGGATTCGGTTACTGGCTTCCAAGATGTGAAATGGATATTGATCCAGCTTTGAATGGTTGAGGATTGGACATGTACCCGGAGCAGTCCTGGATTCGGTTAACGACCCAAAGAGGTCATGGATTTGGATATGGATTCGGTTATGGTTATGGATTTGGATAGTGGCTTTGAACAAATAAGGATTTGATTAAGGTCCCGGAATGGTCCCGAATTTGGATCGGAATAGTCGCAGATTTGGCTATCGGACTTGGATGGAATTGCTTGGTACTGGATTAAATAATGGATTGGATGATATGGCTATAGATGGAATAAAGACTTTGGATGTCATATTTAAAACTATTCAAAACACACCTTCCTACCACAAGGCATGTTTTGGAGGGAAAATGTTACCCCACCTTTTGGTCAAGGCCGAGATATCAACAAATTGGCAAAAAAGGATGGATATCAGGATTTGAGATCGATTAGAAACAAGGCTATGATCGATACCATCAAAATTGGATCAATCTCCAATCAAGGTGGGATCGATCGGGAATGATAAACAAGGCTCGATGAGGCTACACTTCGAATTTTAGGTCAATCGGATGATGGATACGAGATGATGGATACCGGATGATGGATATGAGATGATGGATATCGGATTATGGATACGAGATGATGGATACCGGATGATGGATACTGAAAGATGGATACCAGATGATGGATAACGGATGATGGATAACGGAAGATGGATACATGATGATGGATACTAGATGATGGATTCTAGATGATGGATACCAGATGATGGATACCAGATGATCAGCCTACACTTGCACACTCGAAATTAGATCGATCGTATCTCACAATCTACGCATTGGAACTTCATGAAATTTGGAGAGAAAGAACTTTGCACTATCATATTTGACCATAATCGATCTCAGCTCGATTGGAGCAGTTTATGATCAATGCGAACTCGCCATGGATCGATCCCAAATGACCCCCAGATCGATCATGTGGGCCCATACGGGCTTGAGAGAGAGTATTCCAAGATTCAAGGCAGATATTTCCAACTCCTCACCTATAAATAGCACCTCCATTGCAACTAAAAGAGGTCTTTTTTCTCGGCTCCTCTTTAACTTCTTCTCTTTTGGAAAAACTCTGCCATTTTTAGTTATTGATATTCAAAGGATTTTAACCGTAATCATAGTATAAAGGAAATGAAAGGATCAATTCAAAGTGGACGTAGGCCGGAGATAGCCGAACCACTATAAATCTTGTGTCTTCTCTTACTTTCTTTCATTTTATTTTTTTGATTTTTTGATTTTTACTCTCTACATCATTTGGATCTGAGATCTGTGACTGGATACTAAGGATTTGTGTGTAAACACTGGTTCTTTCATTACATTCAGGATTTGTGACCATTTTTGGCCCAAACAAATGTAAGAGTACTTACGTGGCTGTCATCATTTCTAATGTCTGATAACATGTTTGAAATGGTATTGCGTATATGCTAAGTACCATTAATGAACCTTAATAAGTGGCCAAAAAATAACTTAATTGGTGATTTAGCAGTAGTGAGTACATGTATTATTTTCACTTAATCTTATATCAAATATCTTAGGATATTAGTTGTCCAATTGAGAGGATAGTGCAGTTAGCATTGAAAATCGTTTTTTTAACATAACAAAATGGTTTAAAAAGTGAAATATGATAGATTTCAAAGCCTTAACCCAATGAATGTCATAATCATGTAATGTTATTTTACTTACTACATACAAAGTTATAAGGTACAGAAAAATAGTTAAACTTATTGAATATAATGTAATGCAATGTTTTGTCCTATTTAAAGCTACATCTTCATGTTAAAGAATGAAAGAAGAAAAATGCAGCATTATCTCCTTTTGATAAAATTTGATTAAGTTGAGGGTTTTTACCAGCTTTAAGTCCGGTTGTCTTTCGAACAAAAAAATGTACCAAAACTGGTTACCTCCTTTTTTTCATCATACACACTAATTTTGAAATAATAGTCAACCTTTAGATAAGTTATGAACATTTAAATTTCATGTAGCAGGAAATCAAAAATGAGCTTAGTTAAGTCATAAAACAAATGCATAGGAAACTTGCTTTTGAACTTCTAGAATATTCGTATGCAAGCTATTTCTCCAAATAACTCCTTCATGCAGCAATTGAAAACAAATACATATTAGATTACAAAACATGTACAAACTTCTCACATACAATTAAAGTCACAATAAGCACCTTTAATCCATCAAAACATAAATAAGACTTAGTTTTCATTTAACTGATAGTTTAGTACCTCGAAGAGAAATAGCAGAAATAAGAATGTCTTTCTTGACCGTTCATTAATAATTCCAAAATAGAGATATTTTACTGCAAAAACATAGTTCTTCAGCTTTTTTAAACAGAGCACATCTTCAGTTCATCGTTCATGATATTTCACATGTGATGGTCAGGTTATGTTTATATCTCACAAGCTGATACATCATTTAGACACAGTCTAATGTAAGCTGTCTCTTTTATTCAAGATTCAAGATATTCCACTTACGATGGTTGTACAGTTGATGTTACTGCACCTCAAGGAGTGCTAACACGGAACACATGGTACAGAACTGCATCAGCTCAAGCCCATGCCCAATCAGCAGTGCAAATTCATACATATCTCTGCTAATGACCTAACTCAGAGCAAACCCGGACAGCAGACTAGAATCGGTACTACGTGATTGCACAAGGATTGTAGTATGCCAATCCTCAAGGCAACGCTTTGGCTACAACAAACAATGTCACCAATTCGAGTAAGCAGTGATGTCACACTAAGTAGAAATAGAAATAATGTGTTAAATTCCTTTTCTATGGTGTTTTAAGGACTGTTATATAGGTGAATGCATATATTTCTGGTTATGATGGTTGAAATATTTATTCACCTCTAGGATCCTCTTTTGAATGTTTCCTATAACGGGCCACCTTTTTGGATGGTTTAAATCGACAATAAACCACATGTATCAACTCAAACCATTCAAAAGGAAGGATTGCTAATAGGGTAAATAAGAAAATAAGAGAAAAATAAGGAAAATCAAATCATAGAATTTCACAACGGAATGATAAAATATAATAATTAAATAAACTGTTCATGAAGCTGTTTTATAAATAACATTTGATTACACTTTTATAATACAATCAGTTATACATACAGCATGAATAAATAAATAATGCAGCGGAACAACATGATGTAGTGGAATAAATATAATAAATAGTAATAATATACTAAATCTTCGTCTTCATCCTCAAGAAATAAGGTCTTCAACACTGAAATGCTCAAGCTGACCCGAGCGTAAAGAAAAGACAAAACATTCGAGTCAGAACTAAAAGTCTTATGTAAGTTAAATCAAAATAAGTAAATATGAGTGTAACGGCTTTAGAGAGGTTTACGCGATTTTACATCTCATATCCAGTGTTTAACGTATGTGCAATAACTTAAGAGATGTTCGGGATTCCATCTTCTAAAGATCCGTTAAACTATCTATATATGTAATACAATACGCTATTATAATATGTCAACAGTAAAGTAAAGTACTAAAATAGCGTTAAGGCGCTACCCATATCCCCCTTAACACATTTTTATAAATGTCGTAGTCTATACAGTACTGTAAACTCCACCAAAATGGTGGGCTATCAAAGAGCTCTCCATTGGTACGACACAAACCAAAGTCGTAATGGGCTCGATAAGGCATATGACAAGGCATGCGAGGCAAAGCCAAGGTAGGATTCTACCGTCTGCACTACCGGACTGGTGGTAACGCATAGCAGCTACTACCGCCCACCTCGAGACACACTCCCATAATCAAAATCGAGGGGTGGCCACCAATTAATCACAAAGTAACAGATATGGAATCGAAGAAATATGCCTGATTGGAGGAGCGACCTCACTTGGCTCGGTACAGCTCATGTTTTAGTCATATCAAGCTGACACGAGGAGGTCAGGACTGCGTTCATACCTCATACGGCAGCGTTCGCCAAACCATCCTACTTCGTTCTGGATTCTCCACCACGTGCACAGTTATTAAAGTGGTTTTCGGTATTGGCAGAGAGTATGACAATATCTGATCCCGGTCTCTTTAACAACCAAACGCTTATATATTTCACACCGGTTGGTTCTTTTACATTTCCAAAACTGATTCATATTTGATATCAAAATATCATATTCAATTCAAAATCATATCACTTTCGAAATCATATTCACTTTCCAAATCATATTCACTTTCGAAATCATATTCACTTTATATCATATTCATTTTTAAAATCATAACCACAAAATAGGTTAAACCATCATATCAAAATATTCGCATTTAAAACAATTAAATCTAAATCATAACAGTTCTGACTTTAAATGGTTTGAATATTGAAGGTAGTTTATATATTGGAATAGCTAGACAATAAAAATAGTATAGATATTAAAATATATATATTAAAAGTTGTTTATAAATTTAAAATAATATATTTTGAAATAGTTTATATTTAAAAAAAATAGGTTATAGATTAAAATAGTTTATATATTAGAAATAGTTTATATATATTAAAATAGGTTATATATTAAAAATAGGTAATGTATTAAAAATTATTAATATATTAAAATAGTTTATATGAGAAAAATAGTTTATATGTTAAAAGAGTTTGTATATTAAAAGAGTTTATATCAAAAATAGTTTCAAATTAGAATTGTTTCTTCCGATTTCACAAATCAATTCAAATCAACTTTAGTTCAAAATTCAACTTAAATCAATCTCAGTTCAACGATTTCAATTTAAAAGGCTAAAGGTTTCGATTCAAATTCTCATTAAAAACATTTCAATTTATATCGATTTCAAATCCATGTTGGAACTACAAATTTAAACCACTTCAAATTCAATAGGTTTCAAAGCTTAAATATTCAAACATTTACAATAAATCAATTTTTATAAATTTCATTTATATTTCAAAATTCAACTTTAAGATTTCAATTTAATTTTTTTTAAACAATTCATTTAAACCAATTTCAATTTCAACATTTTTAAAAGCTTGGATTTTGAAAATAATTCAGTTCATATAAATCTAATTTTATTTCATAATATCATTTAACTGGATTCAAAATTAAGGATTTAAAATCATTTAATTTAACCAATCCGGTGTCTGTATATAATTTTCTACTCTATAGTCAAGTGATGCGGATATATATCATTTCATCCCGCAATAATTTAAATTTACGGGTATATATCATTTCAACCAGCAATCACGAGTAAAATTCCATAAAATCGCTTGAGTTTATCATTTGAACCCATAACGATTTTTCTCTAATCTCTAAGATCGTTCCGGTATGTATCATTTCAACCCATAGTGATTTTCCTAACGATAACTAAGGGAACTTGCAGTGTGATAACAACATATAAAATAAACATAACATCAAATCATCCAGAATGTCAACAATTAAACATCCATCACACTCATCATTCAAATCAACCAATAAATTACAACATTAACTGGTTATCATTATCAAGTATTTAACTAGTAATTCAACTCCAATATTAATTCAAATGGCAATTAAATTCAATATAAATTCAAATTAAACTAGAATGATAATTTAAATAAATCAAACAGTAATCAATCAATTTATACTCATATCATAAATTTAATTTAGCCAACATAAGATGGTTTAGCATTTGTGAGTGGGTTAAAACACTCACCTTTCATTTCTCGTCGATTTAAAATCCAAATAAAGCTCAAAATTCTAACAGTCTCAAATTGTAGTCAAACCTATTTCATAATGTTCAAAATTTCTATATGATCGCAACGGAGAAAACCGCGCGTGAATCTGAGCTCATATGAGAAAGTTATATAAGTTAGAACGTTTTAAAATTAAATTCAAATTTAAAATAGCATAAGGGCAAAAGCGTAATTTCTGTACCTCTTTGAAACCCTAGCCTATCGATCGATACACACGTGATATGCTCGATCCAAACATGGCCACCAATGATCTCCTCCAGTTCGCCGCCGCTACGAGTAACCTTGCATTGATCAGACCTCACTGAAGGCTCCACCACGTTAGGTCGCGCCCCCCTATGCTCGCGCGAGCCTCCGATCACCCCAAGCGATCTCGCCGCCGCCGCCATTCATTGCCATATTCTGGCGATTTCACAGCACTTTTGACCACAACGAACCCATGGATGCACTACTCTCATCATCCTCTACCTCGCAACAAACTCCGATCGTCGTAAAATCGACAATCCACCGTTGAAATCGCAAGCCCTAATATGGACGGCCGAGCTTCTTCATCGTTTTCTGGTCAAACAATGCATCAAATTGAAAAAAGAATAGCAATAGCAGATTGCGCTCGTCGAGAGCATTCTAACGAGGTTTGTACCAAAAGTGGGCACAAAACTCTTTGGATGTGTTTGAAGAGATAAAATGAAGAAAGTAAATGTAAAATGAAGCAGACCTAACAAACACATCAATAAACAGATAAGAAAATGCACAAAAACACACGGATTTAGAGTGGTTCGGCGAATTGCCTACGTCCACTATGAAATGATTGATGTTTATTTAATTTCACTCATTGTTTACAAAAGATTACAATAGTATAACTAAGGTTTGAAAATCATTTCGGCAGAATATCGGCGTAGAGAAGCCAAAAGTCCATTTTCTGTAGGTCCAGGGCTGCTATTTATAGGCGTAGGCTGCAAATATCTCGCTCAGATCTCGGGAGACCTTTTCTCTTACGTGGGCGGGCCCACACAATCAATAACGTGCTGTTCTGCAATCGGTCCGTGATCGATACGAACGAGTTTTGTTTCGATCAAGATTTGGTCTAATCGAGTCGAAATTTGGCATGGACGTTCTTTAGGTTGTACATAAGCTCTTGTGAAAATTTGGTGGCATTTGGACTTGTAGATTGTCAGTAATGATCGATGAAAATTCGGGTTTTATATAGGCTGTTCTGTTCGTATCGATCGGAACTGTCTTGTTTGTATCGATCATCATAGCTCTATTCGTATCGATAGGCTTGCTCTGTTCGTATCGATAGCCCCTGCTCTGTTTGTATCGATTATTTCTGCTCTGTTCGTATCGATTATTTCTTGCCTTGTTCGTATCCATTAGTTGCATCTCACTTCGTATCACTTTTGCGCACTCCACTTCGTGTCGATGACCAAGTGGACTGATGGATACAAAAAGAGTGGTTATCTGATGGATTGATGGATACAAAAAAGGCCTTTCAGCGGATGGATACGAACAAGGCCTTTCAATGGATGGATACGAACAGTCGAGGCTTGATGGATACGAATAAGGCCTTTCAGCAGATGGATATGAACAAGGCCTTTCAATGGATGGAAGCGGTTAGGAACTGTCAAATAGTAACGGGGTCCTAGGGAAGGCTGAGTTACTTTAAAACAGAATGGTTCTACGTTCGATGCCCCTCTGGATTCGCTAGGCGATGGTTGGATAGACGTAAGCGTTGCAGTCTTTCTCATGAATTATTGAGATAATAATAATAATCGTTCTCAAAACTAACATACTTCTCCTCTTTTACAGCTGCAATCTCACGACCTGATGGTGGGTATTTCAGAGTGTTAGTTCGGATCCTCCAAGCAGTTCCGGGTGAAGAGAGAAACATTGACTCGGTTCTAACCGACAGAAACTTGAGAATTGTCGGGCTGATTGAACGGAGGCAAAGCATAAGGCTAGAAGGGACACTTAGAGCGGTCTCGAAGAAGCGGGTGAAACGCAAAGCGCCCGGTGTCGTAATAGCTGAAGAGGTTGATCCGGAGAGAACGCCCACTGATAGCGAACTCCAGGCTAGGCCTTCTTCCAGTTTTCAGGATTCAGGAGGAAGGAGAAATGGCAAGGCAGTTGCTCATAAGCGTTCTAAATTCGTGAGATTGAAATCCGTCATTATGTCTTTGCCCATCCCGGGGATTAGAATTTCGGAGGATCCTCCCCCGCAAGTAGAGAATCCATTCGAAGGGCTTGCTGATATTCCGATTCCAGATTATGTGTCGTTCCAACATGACACCGGGATGGAGGAGCTTGACAATGCTCTCGATCTGAGCGGGTCGCTTGCTATGAGTGCAGCCAACATTTTCGGTTGGTCGGGGGGTTGCACATACATACACTTCATCGCACTACATGATTCATAATCGTAAATCGTCTAATCCAAGAGATCACTAACTTTTCTTTCGTTTCTCACTTTTAGGTACGATGTCCGGGAGAGGATCAATGCTTGAGAGCCTTCACTCGGCTTGAAAGTCTTCTTCTTCTTATTATGACTACCGCAGGAGAGATTCAGATAGAGACCGCGATCGCGAGTACTATAATCCTGAAAGGTACGGGCGAGACAGGGACAGAGAATATAGACACCGATCTGGATCTCGCTCTCCACCTCCTAGAATCCCTTCTCCCCTCCTGTTCAGACTTCATATCCACCGGAGCCTCCGCGACACCGACCGTCTTCTCACACTTCTAGATCTGAGACTCACCTCCAGAGGGTCGAAACCATGGTCCCCCATAATTGCAGAGCAGGTCACAACTGAGCCCACTGGGGAAGGGGCTATTAAAATTGCTCAGCTGAGGAAGGAGTTCCCGAACATATGCTTTGACGGCTACGTCTTTCCACCTCACTTAAAAAGAATCCCATCGGGGGTGGAAAACACGATGCATGATTACATTCATGACGTCTACACCCATTATAGAGAGTGGGTA
Source organism: Allium fistulosum (assembly GCA_030737815.1). Lineage (NCBI taxonomy): Eukaryota > Viridiplantae > Streptophyta > Magnoliopsida > Asparagales > Amaryllidaceae > Allium > Allium fistulosum. Next base: position 1,537,544,986 of record CM060902.1, read on the forward strand.
AAAGCTGCAGAGAAAGCTTCCAAGGTGGCCTTTGAGCGAGCCAAAGCGATTGAGAAAATGGAGTCCGAACTCGCTCAAAAGGACCGAATCATACAAGTGCTCAATACTGAGGCCGAGTCTTCTCGGAAATCTGACATTGAGGCCACTAAAAAAGCTGACGAGGCGAATGTGGCGATGGAGAGGTTGAGGCAGACACACGTTGCCTTGGTGGAGGAGATGGGCCATCGTAATACTACATTCACCGCCGAACGGGATGCGGCGGTCAAGGAACTCAACGAGCTTAAGGCCAAATTCTCTGACATGGCCAAGGAAAGGGATGATGCGAACAACGCAGCCCAGGAGGCGTGCGAACAGGCTGTCTTGCTTCGGGGTGAGCGGGATGCATCCATGGCTAAGGTCCACGAGGTGGAGACTGAGGTCGAGGAGAAGGTGAAATTGGCCGAGTCCAGGCTAGAAGCCGATATTGAAGACCTTCTCGTTGTTTACAATGCTAACATGCTGAGGCACAAGGGTCTAGCCTGGCTCGATGATTATCCGACACATCTATACAACGCCTGGGGCCGATTGGTTGAGGAGGAGAAGGCGGTGCATCTGGGTGAGTCTATTGATGAGTTTGAGCTCGAGAATCGTCTGCTGAATGAAGATGAAAGGAAGATTCTCCACGAGTCAATGATTTCTTATGAGAAGGAGAGACTCGGCACCCAACACCTGGAAGTAGGGGAAGGCTCAGGGGTTGAACATCACGATGCAAGTCTTGAAGTTCCATCGTCAACCCAGCCTGAATCCTTGCCAGCAGTCGATCCCCAAGCTGTTCCTGCCTACAATCCGGATCAGCCGCAGATGTCTCCGGCTAAAGAGCAAGTTGCTGAAGCCGTTCAGCGGCCTACAAGCCAAACTGAGGAAGGTATTCTGAACATTCCACATATCTGTCTTATGTCGGAATCTTCACTCGAATTAAGTTCTAACGGTTCTCTTATTTTTTATCCAGTGATCGATGCTGCACCGATCGCGCCTCCTGTCACTCAAGAATCACATCGTATGCAGGAGGCTATCGTTACCGAAGCGACCACTGTAACTACAATTGCCCCACTTGACGAAATGCAGGGAAGCACGCTTGTTTTTGATGAGCAAATGATGGAGGAACTCCTTGGTCGTCATAGTGATCCTTTTACGGACTTGCCATTTGTTATGGGTGGAGTTGCCCCTGCTTCAGGCTCTTCGATGCCAACTACTGATGCTTCCAACGAGGCCCAAGCGATTAATGAAGAGGAAATAATGGCCGCAATCGATGCTGAAATGGGAGTAGCGGCTTATGGTGGCAGTTTTGTAGGTGGGATGGCTGCACCCGGTCCAGCTCCGCTCAGAATGATATCGCCTGGCAGTACAGTGTTCGACACTAATGTGCCCATTCCACCTTCTACACTTGATCCTGTTCCTCCGACTCCGCCCGCAAGAAGCATCCCTATTCATTCGAGCTCGTGGGAGGATGTCGAGATCATGTCCCCACTTGGAGACCGACCACCGAAAAGTAAAGGCTCAAAGAGGAAAGGTAGTGGCGGCTCCAGCGGGTCTACACCAAAAAGGAAGCCGAGGAAGAAAATAGATTAGACACACTTCCTCGGTTTATTTTGATTTTCATTCTGTTGGCCATGTATAGATGCGGGTTCGGCCCCTGCTAGTAGGAATTTTTTGGAACAAACTTGTACATGAATTTCTTTCGTAAACAGTAGAAATGAAACTTTTTTTTTGGCTTCTTCTCAGCTATTGTGTATTTGCCTTAGTGTTTCAATATCTGAAGTGCACTTGTGAAGTTTCAGGTTTCAAGTCAAGTTTCTTTTTGTTTGCCAGGTCCGAAAACTATGGACATGACTTACGACCGGGAAGTAAGTCGAATTTTGACGTCGCACCGCTTCAGTCAATGGTCGATGCTTAAGTCCTGCCCCCTAGTCTTGGGGATGAGTTATTGAACATCAGCCAGCGATTGCATTTTACTTACAACACGTTGAGTCTAGTGCCGCTGAACGGATGTTTGGGACAAGTGGATATTGAGTGGTTCAACCCCACTCGTTTAATTATCGGTGATCGTATCCGCACTCCGGGGATTTTCATTTGTTCACCGGCGATTAGTTACGCCGGTTTAAGTTTTAATTATATGTCCGCACTCTGGGGACTTGCAGTTAATATTTATACTCCGACTCGCACTCTAGGGGTTCAGAGTTGGTATTTATACTCCAATTCGCGCTCTAAGAATTTGGAGTTGATGTTTATACTTCGTTTCGCACTTTGGGAATCCGAAGTTGATTTTTATACTCCGTTTGGCACTCTGGGAGTTCGAAGTTGGTGTTCATACTCCAATTCGCACTTTGGGAATTTGGAGTTAATGTTTATACTCCGACTCACACTCATGGAGTTCGAAGTTGGTAAACAGACGGTCAGTCAAATCTGCTGTGTATTTTTGGATTTCACTCGCACTCTGGGAACGAAAGGTGTATCAGGATCATGGATGGTCGGGTCATATCCACCCTAAGTTAACAAGCGAGGTCGTTAGATGGATGGGTCCACCCTCCTCAAACATGGTTCAGATACGGACAAAGTCGTTAGGCGGACGGATCCACCCTCTTTGTAGACGTATTTTTATACTCCAGTTCGCACTCTGGGAATCTGGAGTTAAGTGAAGGATTGTCGTGTATCAATTCTTTTTTTGACTTTGGTGTGATGGCTTGTCCCCGAGCTCAGGTTTCACTTAGCGAGTGACCGGTTGCATCACAGTCACTCCCTATTTGAATAAATCCCACCGTATGGTGAAACTTAGCTCTCCGTGCATAGTGATGATCATATGAAGCATTTCAAGTAAATCACAGCTCTGGCGCGAAGAGATTGCATTTTATTGCTGAAATAAGAAAATATGGCAAAGTCAGTTGCCTTATTACAAATTCTAATTTTCAAATGCAGAAACAAATTGAAAATGGGAAATAAACTAAATGAATAAACATAGCCTGTTATGTGTAGTAGCGACGAAGACTTTCGTTGTTCCAGGCTCTTGGCAGAGTAAGACCGTCGATGGTCGATAATTTGAATGCGCCATCTCCGAGCCTTCATTCAATAACATACGGTCCTTCCCATGTCGGCTTCATATGTGAAGGGACCATAAAGATTCTTTTCAGAATGAGATCGCCTAGTTCAAAGGTTCGCGGGCGGACCTTGGCGTTGTATAATCAGGCGACTCGACTTCGATACGCGTCTGCCCTCAAATCAGCCTCTTCACGCTTCTCATCTAGTAAATCGAGAGATTCAGCAAATAATATAGCATTTGTCTTCGGATCGTAATATGTCACATGATGAGAAGGTACTTCTAGCTCGACTGGAATAACAGCTTTTGAACCATAAGAGAGAGAGAGAATGGAGTGTGACCGGTCGCGGACTTGTGGGTTGTTCGGTAAGCCCATAAAGCCATATGAAGTTCATCGACCCACTTGCCCCGACCTTTTCTAGTCATTTTTTCAGAATGGACTCTATAACTTTATTGACCGCTTTGACCTGTCCGTTCGCTTGAGGGTGTGCAACTACAGAGAATTACTTTTGAATGTGAAACCATTTGCAAAATTCTTTAAATTCAACACTGTCAAATTGGGTTCCGTTGTCAGTAATAATGGTGTGTGGGAGACCGAATCGACAGATAATGTTGCGGACTACAAAGTTGATCACTTTTTTCGTCGTTATGGTAGCAAGAGGTTTAGCTTCAGCCCACTTTGTAAAGTAATCAACTGCGACGATGGCGTATTTTGCACCACCTTTTGCCAGAGGTAGAGTACCATTGATGTCGATGCCCCATATTGCAAACGGCCATGGGCTGACCATTTGCGTTATCTCGGTAGGTTGGGCTCAAGGAATTCGAGCATGCTTTTGACATTTATCGCACTTCTTTGCATAATCTGACGCATCGCGATTCACAGTCGGCCAATAATATCCATATCGAAGTATTTTCTTGGCCAGTGCTTGCCCCCCTGTGTGATCGCCACGTTCTCCCTCGTGTACATCGTGTAATACTCGTTTAATTTCATCATGAGCGATACACCGGAGTAAAGGAACAGAGTACCCTCTTCTATACAAGATTCCATTATGGATGGTGAATCGCGAGGCCTTCCGAAGGACTTGTCTCTTTTCACTCCTGCGCTTTGGCAGGGTTCCATGCTCAAGGTAATTTTTGAATGGAGTCATCCATGACTCCTTCTCGGGAATGGTTTCACATACCCAATCTATTTATGCCCGGTCAATGCTTGGGGAAGATAACGTCTCTACGGGAATAAGTCCCATTTGCTGAGCTTCACATGTGCTGGCTAACTTCGCCAATGAATCCGCTTTTTGGTTGCGTTCTCGAGGTATACAATAAATGACATAATAATCAAACTGATTCAGAATTTCCTATACCCGAGCTAAGTAAGCAGCCAGCCTTCGATCTCTCGCTTGATATTCTCCCCGAACTTGACATACAACTAACTGTGAATCACAATAAATTTCCACAGCGATAATTCTCAAATCTCTTGCAAGTTTCAATCCAGCTAAGAGGGCTTCATATTCGGCTTCATTATTGGTTGCATGAAAATCAAACTTTAAAGCATAACATATAGATCGGCCTCCGGGGGTTTCGAGTACAACTCCAGCGCCCGAATATCGGTCGTTTGATGCACCATCAGTATACAGCTTCCAGACGTATTCGGGAGATTCACTGGTTTCGGGCAAGTCCTCTGGAACGGTAAATTCAGCTATGAAATCGGCTAGGACTTGTCCTTGAATGGCTCATCTTGGAGTGTAAGTGATATCAAACTGGCTCAGTTCGATGTTCCACTTGAGTAACCTGCCAGAAGTCTCAGGCCGCTTAAGGACCTGTCGTAACGGCTGGTCGGTGTAAACAATAATAGGATGTGCCTGGAAATATGGTCGGATCTTCCTTGATGCAATAACAAGGCAATAAGCCAACTTCTGTAGTTTTGGATAATTCCTCTCAGCTCCAGTCAATCGTTTGCTAACGTAGTATACTGGCTTCTGTATCCTATCTTCTTCTCGAATTAGGGCAGCGCTGATAGCGTTTTCTGATATCGCCAAGTAAACGTACAGCTTCTCATGATTAATAGGCTTTGATAGGATAGGTGGTGTGGATAGATGCTGAATTAGTGCTTGGAAAGCGCCCTCACACTCCGTGGTCCATTTAAAGTTTCGTTTTCCTTTTCAGATCGGATCGAAGAAGGGAATGCATTTGTCGGTGGACTTTGAAATGAACCTGCTCAGTGCCGCTACTTTCCCATTGAGACTCTGGACTTTTTTTATAGTTTTCGGAGTTTCAAGATTTTTGATTGCCCAGATCTTTTCAGGATTAGCTTCGATTCCCCGAGCATTAACGATAAACCCAAGGAATTTTCTGGATGCGACTCCAAAATGACATTTCAGTGGGTTGAGCTTCATTCTGTATTCTCGAAGTATGTTGAACATAGTTTCCAGGTCTTTAATATGGTCAGTGGAAAATCGTGACTTCACAAGCATGTCGTCTACATATACTTCCATGGTTTTCCCGATTTGATTGGCAAACATCCGATTGACCAATCGTTGATAAGTAGCCCCGACATTCTTGAGTCCGAATGGCATAACTTTGAAACAATAAAGTCCCAGATTGGTTACGAAGCTGGTATGTTCTTGATCAAGTAAATTCATTAGTATTTGATTGTAGCCAGAATACGCATCCATGAAGGATAAGAGCTCATGCCCAGTTGTTGAATCTACTAGCTGATCAATTCTGGGAAGCGGGAAACTATCTTTGGGACAAACTATATTCAGATCGGAGTAATCGACACATGTTCTCCATTTTCCGTTCGACTTTCGGACGAGCATGGGATTCGACACCCATTCGGGGTATAGCGCATCTCGAATGAACCTGTTTGCTTTAAGCTTTTCTACCTCTTCTTTAAGGACGGCAGCTCTCTCTGGATCCATACCACACCTTTTCTGTTTGACCGGGACATGCCGCGGGTCAATATTCATAGTGTGGCTCGCGATGTCCGGCGAGATCCCACACATATCAGAATGCGTCCAGGCAAATACATCAAGATTCGCCCGTAAAAACTCAACCAATTCCTCTTGATCTTGCTGGCTTAGCAGAGACCCAATCTTTATCATTTTCGAATCATCATCATTGTTAATTAGGACATCGATCGTCAGTTTGGCCAGGGATGCTTGACTTTCTTTAGATTCTCCTTCATCTTCGGTTTCTCTTGGGTCAAGATCCCTTTGGAATTGGCTGGAGTGCCCGGGCTTAGGCCCAGGCGTTAATTGTCAATTATCAGCAAAGTGGACGCAGAGAGATTCCTCTACGCTCTTTCCTTTCTCCTTTCGCTGCGCCTCCCGTAGCTCGGCAACATAACAGGCGGTCCCAGCAGCCTGATCTCCTTGAATGATTCCCATTCCACGATCAGTGGGAAACTTTAAAGTCAAACACCATGGGGCAATGGCTGCCCTGAATTCAGCGAGGGCCGGTCGACCCAAGAAAGCATTATAAGGGGAGTCTATGTCCAACACAACGAACTGTAATATCCGTATTCTCCAGCGTTCTCCAACTCCCAACTCCACTAGTAGTTCCACTACTCCAGTGGGTATAGTAGCGCTTCCATTGAAACCATGGATTCGAGATTGACAAGGTTTCAAATCGTTGGCTTCCATTTTCATTTGATCATAACCTCGTTTAAACATAATATTCATTGAGGTTCCACTGTCAACTAAGATCCTCTTCATCCAAGCAGGACCTACTTGAGCTGCGATGACCAGTGGATCGATAGTGAGGGCTTCGACTTTATCAGCATCTCTATTTCTGAATACGATGTCATCAGTCATCGTCTTCTGTTGTTTGGCCGGAGCCCCTTCATCGAAATTACTACAACACTCGAAGTCTGAATGCCTAATAGAGCTGGCATACGACTCCATTTCCTTCCAGCTTCAGTCTGCTGGATGAGGACCACCACTTACCGTATTAATAACCAACCTCCCACCAGTACGAGCGGGTTCCTCCTGCCTTTCCTGATTCGGCGCACGATTTTGATTTGATGGGCCCGCACCTCCTGACTGCCCGCACATACTGATCCAACTTTCGTTCACGTATCAGTTTCTCAATGAGATCTTGTAAATAACGACACTCATTTGTATTATGGTTGTAACTTTCATGGAACCTGCAGAACTTCCCTATTTGGACTTATCTTTCTGTCGACGGCTTCGGGGCAGGTTTCTTGTATTGCATGGTATTACAAGTCTGCAAATACACATTTTCTAGCAACGTATTCAATGGAGTATAATTGTCGAACATGGGAGCTCTACGCGGTGGACCACGATTTTGATCTCTTTTCTTACCTTGACTTCCACTGTCCCTCTGCTGGTTCTGCTTGTTTTGTATATTCAACTGAACTTTTCCGGAACTCTCCCCGGATTGTTTAATGGCGATGTTACTCTGAATTCCTTCAATGTTGGGCCCTGCATCATCCTGCTTCCTAGACTGTTTCGCATCCTCCCTTCTCAAGAATTAGGCTGCCTTGGAATAGAAACGGTCTAATGACGCAGGCGGCTTCCCAGCTAACCAATTTCCGAACTCGGAATCAGGATCAATCCCCTTAGTCAATGCCATCAGGATAGAGTTGTCATTGGGATTGCTTATTTCTGCGCACGTAGCAAGAAATCTCTCCAAGTAACGTCTGAGTGTCTCTCCGAGAGCTTGAGTAACACTAGACAAAGTATTAACATCTTTAGGTCTCGCTACGTGCATGCAGAATTGTTCAACAAACTTGGTGGCCATCTGGTCGAAGTTAGAGATGGATCGTGGTGGCAAACGAGTAAACCACATAGTTGCAATGCCCCCCAGGGAAATAGGGAAACTACGGCATTTAACTGCATCATCAGCTCTCGCAGCATTCATTAGCCATTCATACTTCAAGATGTGTTGATTTGGATCAGAATTCCCTTCATAGACTGGTAAAGTCGGCATCCTGAAGCACCGAGGTGGTTCAGCATATAATATGTCATCAGTGAAAGGGGTATGACTCCGGGTGATTCCCCAGTCGTCATTAGTGAGACCCTGACTTTCACGGATCATTTGACGAATCATCGTTGGTATATCCGGCACCCGGATATTTAGAGCATATTGTGCCAAGGTGTGGTCGGGTTCCACAGTGCGAGTCTGGACCGGACGTGATCGACGGTCCTTGCCTTGCCTCCTTGGTTCAACATTTTCAGGGACATAAGGTTCTGGAGTGTGTTCCCGTTGGTTACGATGCGGATCAGTTTGATTTCTAGCATCAACTCCTTGTTTGGTAGTGGTGGTGGTAGCGAGGTTGCCTGTGACATGGTAAGGAGTGGCACCTCCTCGGGATGAAGGTCTGGTATGATGACTAGTGGATGGTCAAGTTCTGGGTTGTCTAAGATTCAAGGCATGTTGGTGTCCTGTGGCCTAGGTGTAGCTTACATCCAGCCGTGGACGTGTGGGTCGATGATGATCATCAGATGAGGCTGAACTCTCCGTGGAAGAATAAGAAGCTTGATCTCTTATGGATCTTCTACGCCTTTAGCGATTCAGCTGGTTGGTCAACTCTGTGTTGGCGCGCAGTGGTTTAGTAAGTTGTTGCCAACTCTAGGTCAACTCTTGAAGCAGCATCTGGAATTCTTGTCTGATGACCAGGCCTGATGGATCTGAAGGTCCGATGGCATCTTGGTTGGATGGAGGCAACCGTACGGGATTCTGTCTATCCCATCCATCCTGATCAGTAGCTGTAGAAGCAGTTCGTGTGCTTACCATGATGAATTGACGAAGTCCTTTCCTAGATCTGATGCAAATATGAATAGAACGGAAGGGCTTCAAGGTTTTAGATCTGGATCTTCTTCTTGGATTTTTGCAATCCGGTATCGATAGGAGATCCAAAGAGCAGGAGAAAAATTGTGTTTTCTCTAAGTGAAAGCACCAATGTGTTTGTACCAAAAATGGTCAAAACACTCTTCAGAAGTTTTTGAAGAGATAAAATGAAGAAATTAAATGGAAAAAGAGGATTATCTAACAAAAACTCCAAAAACAGATATGTAGATGATCAAAATGCAAAGAAACACAAGAATTTTGAGTGGTTCGGCGTATTACCTACGTCCACTATGAAGTTGATCACTTTATTGAAGTTTCTTTGATGATTACAATTGATTGCAGCCAACTACAGCGAATTAAAGTTATGAAATTCGAGTACAACAGTAGCAATGGAGATTGGAATTCAATCCGGCAGAGTCTGGGTGTTGGAGCGTCAAAAGATCCTTTTTCTATAGGCCCTAGGGGTCTATTTATAGGTGTAGGAGGCTAATATTTCGCTCAGATCTCCGGAGACTTCTTCTGGCACGTGAGTGTGCCCACGCGACCAAGCCTGTGAAGTTTCGGCTCGATCCGTGATCGATACGAACGAATTTCATATCGATCAAGATTTCTTCCAATGGAGTCGAAACTTGGTGTGAACATTCTTTAGCATGTACGTAAGCTTCTGTTAAAATTTCGTAGCATTTGGACTTGTGGATCTCGAGTTATGATCGATACGAAATGAAGACTTTTGGTAGTTCGTTTGGTTCGAATCGATCATTTCGACTCGATCATATTCGAATTGATGATTGCACGTGCCCTGGTGATGACGTGGTTCGCGCTCTTCGGATCGATCCATCTTTTATGCCTAGTTGACCGAGTCGTCCTTGAACTTCGCCTCGTTGGTATCGAAGGCCGTTGCCCAGTTCGAGTCGATCTACAGCATGCTTTTTCGTATCGATCTATAGCATGCCCTGTTCGAATCGATGGAGATGGCTTACTCGTATCGATAATGGTGGCTCTGTGTGCATCGATGAATGTAGCCCTTGTTCGTATCGATCAAAGTCACTTCGACTTGATGGATACGAACAAGCAATATTGCGATGGATACGAACAGTGCTTACTCAATGGTTACGAAGCAACGACTGTTTGGTGGATACGAACTAAGGTTATCTGATGGATTCGAACATGACCTTTCGATGCGAAGTGAACGATAATCGATCGATACGAACTAAAGTTTGACAATGGACATGAAGCTGATCGATACGAACTGTGGCGTGACGAGGGATACAAAGTCGATCGATTCAAACAGTGGCTTGACGATGGATACAAAGTCGATCGATTTGAACAGTGGCTCGTCGATGGATACGAAGTTGAGGCTGTTTTCATCCAACTTGCATCGATCATATCTTGAGCATATAAACTCGGATTGACTTGAAATTTGGAATGATGACTTCCATGGCTTCGCTCGTCGTGTCTTGTAAATTGTAGCTTGATCCGGATTTGGACAAAATTCGTTGATATCCATAGTGAGCCTGCATATAACCGATCTCCAAGACGAACCGTCATTGGTTTCTAGTCAAGTCCTTGGTGTCACGGCCTTGCCAAAAGGTGGGATAACAGACGTTAAAAGGCCGATTATCGGAAATTCCATCTATGTATGTTCTTTATTGGTTAGACAGTCCTCCACTGTCCTTCGAATAATTGTCTGATGCAGTGAATTCAGATACGAAGTATGCTAATGTTTGACCATGGATAGCTCTCTGAGGGAGATAAGTGAAATTAAATTGGCTTAGCTCGATATTCCATTTGAGTAACCTTCCAGACATCTAAGGTTGCTTTGTACATATCGTAACGGCTAGTCGATATAGACGTTAACGAGGTGAGCTATTCAATAGCTCGCTTTCATCGTGTACTGATATTTGGATTCGTTTCTCTTCTCATGGCATTGTGACGCTAATGGCGTGTGTTGACACGGCACAATTGATGTATAAATCTTCGCGATCCAGAGGTTTGGGTAAAATGGGAAGTCTGTTTAGGCGATCTATCAGAGCTGGAATTGCATCAACACAGTTGTTAGTTCATTCAAAAGTTCTCTTCCCTCTCTTGGTCAGGTTGAAGAAGAGAATTCACCTATAGGTGGTCCTAGAGTTGAATCAACTTATGACGGTAATCTTCCGACTTGGGCTCCATACCTGCTTGGTTGTCTTCGGTACATGGGTGTCTCTAATTGTCGGAATTTCCTGGATAGCGTTGATTCCACGAGAATTGATGATGGAAACAAAGAATCTTTCTGATGTAATGGTGAAAGAGCATTTCAAAGGATCGAGTTTCATCCTGCAGTTGTTGGAGAGCATTGAATATCTTTGCCAAGTCATCGATATGGTCATTTAATGGTCATGATCTCACGAGCATATTAACCAACTTTCATCGATCGGCCGATATGATTTTTTGAATGATCTGTTAATCGTCCTTTGGTAAGTAGCATAAGCGTTCTCAAGTTTGAATCCAGGGATTTCAACATAGCACTATAGGCCTAGGTCAATAATGAAACAGTTGTATTCCTGCTCTGGGTCATGCTTTAGTATCCGATTGTATCTGGAGTTTGCATCTATGGATGTGAGTAATTCATGTCTGATGGTCGGGTCCATCAGTTGGTTGATCATTGGAAGTGGGAAGCTGTGCTTTGTCATACCACATGCAAATCTGAGTAGTTGACGTATGTCCTCCACTATCTGTTCGTTTTTCTTATAAGTAATGGATTGGATACTCATTTTGGTTGGAGGGCATCATGGATAAACCCACTGGTTTTGAGCAGATTCACCTCCTCTTTAAGTGCAACAGATCTCTCTGGATCCACGTCGTATCGTTTTTGTTCACCGAGACATGCCTTGGGTCGATATTTAACGCAGGGTTCTTCATGGCTGGCGAGAGTCCATATATATATAAGATCGAGTCCAAGCGAACACATCAAGATTCACCTGAAGCAAAACAGTTGACTCTTTCATCATCATTGTGCAGAGTTGTGATCTGATCTACAATATTCGTGATGGGTTGTAGGTGCTTCATGTGTTTATTTGCAATGGTAAATGATCAGGCTTATAAGAACGTTGAATCAAAGGATTAGTAGAACTTAGCCTTGTACTACATGCTGCTACATAGCTGGCTCCAGCTTTGAGATTGAATTTACTTGTGTTTCTGAATGATGCGCTTTTTATTCAATGTACTCACGATCCATTGCTCATCATAAGTGTTGATTAGCTGCCATAAGTCCGAGTATTGATCCGATGACTCTATCTCTAGGCATCCTTTCAGTCGCAACCTAGAGTTGTTATGAATATCAGGCATGGGTCGTAGGCTCAAGTTGTCATAGTCAACCCTCGAATAATCACTCTTTTGCCCCCAGTCTCGGGTTGGCGGATGCATTACGCGGATGGTCTAGTCTCGTCCTAGCTATGTTTATACTGTAGTTCAAGCTTTAAGAACCAGAGTTGATTAATGAATGGTTGAATCATATTAATCTTATCTTCTTGCTCGTGCCCCCAAGTCTAGGGAATATCTCAATAAGTGGCAGGGTAGATAATGTCTGCTTTAATTTTGTATTCTATCCCACTGAACCATTGGATCGAGTTAACCGATGGAAGGCTGAGTCATGCCTATCCTGCATTATGTTCTATTTCTTTCCTCTAGGCGGAATACATTGTTACTTTGCCAACATTCGGACATAAGCTAGATTCTGGACTGTCAATGACATTCACTTCGCTGATTATGTCGCCATACTTTGGGCAAAAACTGAAGAGTGAATTGTCCAGTCAGATCCAATGCAGGATTGATGCTTCCCTTGTCGAATCTAGGGTAAGAATTGGTGCGTGGACATTTAGGTTGCACTTTTTGTGAATTGCTCGTTTAGTCGGATCGTGTTATGAGTCAAAGAAAGAATGGCAGCAATGCATTCTTTTGGAGTTGGGCGATCAACCACTTCCATTTCAATTTACGTTCTCCCGTTAGATCTAGGGATAAAGTCAGCTCAAATGCAATCATGTCATGCTCATTTGGTCTCATGCTCTTCTTGACGGATCGAAGGAAGGCAACGGAGGATGAATGGTCAAGTCACACTCATATGTGGTTTTTTTATTCTATGCATGCTCCGTTGGTCAAAGGTATTCGATGGACGTTTGGGTCACATCGATTTGTAGTCGAAGAGGATCGATATTGACCGTTGATTCAACGGCATGATGTAGTATGTTCGGACCTCATTTCCTATCGATTCAATGGTATGATATGTAAGGTGCAGATCGATATTGTCCGTCGATCCGGTGGTACGATTTAATTGGTTGCCCAAAAATTTGGGCATCATTCTGATTGGTTAGCATTAGGGTCTCCTTTTAGTCGTTGCCTTAAGTTGTAAAGGACGCTAAGCTGGAGATGTAGCGAGTCACCTTTCTCTTCTTTCGGTGATTTGTACTTCTGCCCCCAGTCTTGGGTTAGCAAAGTTAGTTCGTGGATGGTCTAGTTGCACCTGTAGTGAGTTTGTACTCCTCATTTAAAGTTTAGGTCAGAGTTGGTGAATGAATGGTCGAATCACATTCATTTGTTTGTCTATTCTTGTAGCCACACTTTGGGGATCAGAGTCAGTTGAAGGGCCATTCATCACACCTATTTGATGTTTATACTCCTGTCCACACTCTGGGGACTAAGATTTTTTTATAGAAAATGGTCGGACCGCATTTTCCTCGGTCAATTCCTCTGCCCCCAGTCAAGGACAAAAGTTGAAGTGTGGTCGGTCAAATTACAACAACTTTAGTTTGATGCTTCTCCCACTGAACTTTAGGAAGGAATTAATTGGCGGATGGTTAGGTCACATCCGTCCATGTTGCACGCACAATCTATCGATCACAGGCAAGAGTTAGGAGATGAACGGTCATGCCACGTTCATTTGCGGTTGGATGGTAGTAATCGTCCATTTAGAATAGGACGTTCAGCTAGGTCTGTTTTGCGAATCTACGTCTCCCTATCGAATCAAGGAAGAAATTTTGTCTTGTAGGGTTGGAGTGCATCCCTATAAAATTATGTTATGGGTCCCATGCCGGGGACAAGAGTTGATGCATGGACGGTTGTGTCATGCCCGCTTAGTGCTGGATGGTCGGATCACATCCAATTTTGTATGTTAAGTGTGCCCCCATGTCAGGGGAAGATTGGAAAGTAGACGGTCTAACCATATCCGCTTTTTGTACTGCATAAATTGCTGAGGAACCAGAGCCGATAGATGATAGTCGAATCGCATCCCTTTTGGTATTCATATTCCAAACCATGCTTTGAGTACTGGAGTTGGTTGATGGGTTGTTAGTCAAACCCATTTGGTATTTATACTCTAGTCTGCGCTCTCGGGACCAGAGTTAGTTGAAGTTTATACTCCAGTTCACACTCTGGGAATCTGGAGTTAGTTGATGAGTGGCCAGTCACACCCATTTGGTGCTTATACTCCAATCCGCGCTCTCGGAACCAGAGTTAGTTAATGTTTATACTCCAGTTTGCACTCTAGGAATCTGGAGTTAGTTGATGGGTGGTCAGTCACACCCATTTGGTGTTTATACTCCAGCCCGTGCTCTTGGGACCAGAGTTAGTTACTGTTTATACTCCAGTTCACACTCTGGGAATATGGAGTTAGTTGATGGGTGGTCAGTCACACCCATTTGGTGTTTATACTCCAGCCCGCGCTTTCGAGACTAGAGTTAGTTAATGTTTATACTCCAGTTCGCACTCTAGGAATATGGAGTTAGTTGATGGGTGGTCAGTCACACCCATGTGGTGTTTATACTCCAGTCCGCGCTCTAGGGACCAGAGTTAGTTGATGGGTGGTCAGTTACACCCATTTGGTGTTTATACTCTAGTCCACGCTCTCGGGACCAGAGTTAGTTAATGTTTATACTCCAGTTCGCACTTTGGGAATCTGGAGTTAGTTGATAGGTACATAGACGGTCGTATCACATCCACCCTAAGTAGGCAAGTGAAGTCGTTAGATGGACGGATCCACCCTCCTCGAGCCTGTAAATATGAAAGGAGAGGTTGTTAGATGGACGGATCCATCCTCGTCGGGCTTAGGTTGAACATGGATAAAGTCGTTGGGTGGACGGATCCACCCTCCTCGAGCCCATGTCCGTAAGTTTATACTCCAGCTCGCACTCTGGGAATCTGGAGTTAGTTAGAGGATTGTCGTGTATCAATCCCTTTTAGCCGCAGTGTGATGGCTTGTCCCTGAGCTTGGGGTTTCACTTAGCAAGTGATCGGTGGGATCCCGACTACTTTCCACTTATTTGCCCTCAATGAAGGATGAGATTTAGTTTATGGACGGTTGGATCACGTCCATGTTCATTTGGATTCCGCTTTTGCCAAGCCTAAGGAGTAAGATTAGTGTTCTGGCAAGCTTTGTGCTCGAGCATAGGAAAGGATGGTCGAACTACATCCACTTTGAGCTATGTATTTTCCCTAAAGTCAGGGGCAAGAGTTGGAGAGAAGACGGTCGAGTCACGTCCACTTTATGCTTTACACTCTTCCGGTCGAGTTGAGGAAGAGAGTCGAAATGATGGCTCATGATGGTTCGCGAGTAGGCAGTTAGTCGTTAATGACTTTAAGTTGAGGCTTGGGCCCCGACGAAGTTGGTTTAAGGCATGATTGTTTTTGTTGAATCATAGACGCAAGTTGGAGAGTGAATGGTCAAATCATATCCACTTTAAACATATGTTCTCAAATTACCCCAAGTTCTAATGTAGGATTGGATGCATAGACGGTCATGTCACATCCACCCTTGGTGTAATTCCAATTTTACTGGGCATCAAAAGAAGCATAAGTATTTTGGCAAGCTTCAAGTACAAGATGGAGAGTACATTGTTGGGACATATCACTCCAAGTCTTTCCCAGATCTCCAATAAAATTGCATAGGCGAATGAGTGGATGGTCGGTAGCATCCACTTTGTACTAGAGTCCTGACCTTGACGGTCTCTTCCGCTTTGATGCCTTGCCACCAGTCAGGGGCATATAGTAGCCGTTGAGTGGTTGAATCATGCTCGTCATGATGATACCTCAATGATTTGATCATAGTCCACGGAGGTTGTTTTGCACCCAACCTTGAGTACTCGGTTACCTGCATCATTTGCAAGTAGTTTAATTCAAGTCGGTCATATCTCGCAACATAAACGAAATTGAAATAGAAATAATTCAAAAGAGATCGGATTAAATCTCATTGATAAGTGAAGCAATGTCGTATGCTCGCTATTGCACTTCGGTCCAGCCCTTCACGGTTGGAAGTCTAACACAAATGGTTCAATTTGATCAAAGTTCTTGATCGACAGGGGTCGGGTGTTCCTGGTCCTTCGTTTTATGGGGCTTGCATATATTGTCGGAGCTTTCCTTTTTGGAGCAGCCTTACGGCGTTGGCGTCTATGGTAGCCATCTAAAGAAGAGGAGTTTTCCGATCTAGAGTATGGAGTAGGTTCCCTCCTTATCTCTCCATGTTGATCCTTCATCTGATCCATCAACTCAATATTGGCCTGGACATGTTGGTGTAGTCGTCGGCGGCGGCTACCACCAGTTCTCTTATCAAAGTCTGGAAATGAGCTCTGGTGATGAATTCATTTATGGGTATTGGCAGCAACTGGCTGTGGGCTTTGGATAAATTCGTTTGTTGCCAGCTTCTTTATTCCCTTCAGCAATATGAGAAGCAGAACTGGTACGTCTAACCACGATTGACAGTCTTCTTTGAGAAATGGGGAATGCCATCTGCATTTGATGGCATCCATCACTCTTGGTGAAATCCACGCGCCATTCCCACTTCACAAGATAGTGTGGGGGGTTACATTTCCATAGTACATTGACATAGTCAACATGTTGAACTTTCACTGGAAATTCTGCATGTAGGATGGTTTCAACGAATAGGTCTCGACTGGCATTATCAGGTCCATTTTATGGCTACGGGGTCTTGTAACACTGGTGAATGATGTATGCACGATTGGATGGTGAGTTGGTTAAGATGGGGGTCATAAATTGGTGATCATTTCTAATTTTCGCCCAGGTAGGAGGCCCATATAAGGTAGTGAGGAAGTCCTCTTAAGGTTGTATGTCATGCTTCTAGTCATATTGCCATGGTATGATTAAGATGCGGACATTTGAAGATGATTCAGCGGCGACCGGCTATTTTTTGAGTTGGCAGAGTAGACAGTGTTGGGCAGTCGTCATATTAGCCATCGTACCATAATTGTCAATTCAGGAGTTTAAAAGCTGGTTAATTGGAGGAAGTTATAGTCCACCTTAGAAGCATGATATATTAACCAACTCTAGTTCTTGGCATATTAGCCAGGTTCTCCAGCATCTGGGGCACCGGTTGAGTAGTATTCTTTTACCCATTCCTTGATTGCAATTCCGCATTTGTTGTTGTGACCCCCTATGTCCTTTTCAGTCATGGAACAATCAGAAGCACGGATGGAATGTTCCTTCATTAAATTGGTGATTGAATTAACTATGTGGGTGCTCTGCGCTGCGGCTAGGCTTCAGAGGGGTTTCCCCCCGAAATTTTTTTTTTACCCTCTTTTTGGGAAATTTGGGTCGTACCCGATTTTTTTTTTGAAATTTCATATCGTTCTCAGCAACGTTTGAACGATACAAATGTAGGTGAAATTGAACGATCCAAAAAGTGGACACTTGGATCGATATGATAGGCACACAACTGGATCGATACGAAGTGGTACCTGAGGATCGATACGAAATGCACGCGGCTGGATCGATACGAAGTTGATCGATACGAAAACCGATCGATATGAAAACCGATCGATACGAAGTTGATCGATACGAAAACCGATCGATACAAAAATCGAGCGATACGAAAACCGATCGATACGAATAGTGATCAATACAAATAGTTATCGATACGAAAGTCGATCGATACGAATAGTGATCGATACGAAAACTGATCGATACGAATAGTGATCGATATGAATAGTGATCGATACGAAAACCGATCGATACGAAAACCGATCGATACAAATAGTGATCGACATGAATAGTGATCGATACAAAAGTCGATCGATACGAATAGTGATCGATACAAATAGTCGATCGATACGAATGTTGATCGATACGAAGTTCGATCGATATGAATGTTGACATATTTTTCAGGTGCGAAAACATGGATGAAAAAATCACCATATTTTCTGGATATGAAAACATGGATACGAAATCACCATATTTTCTAGATACGAAAACATGGATACGAAAATCACCACATCTTCATGGATACGAAAACATGGATACGAAAAACACCATATATTCTGGATATGAAGATATGGATATGAGAGTCTTGATGAATGCAGTTCCTCATAGATCTGGAGCAATCTGAATAGAATAGAAGGAACCACTTGACGATAGGTCTGGATCTCCTCCTTAGATTTTTGCAATCCAACGACGATAGTAGATCCACAGAGCAGGAGAAAAGCTGGGTTCTCTCAGTGAAAGCACCAAAGTGTTTGTACCAAAATTGGGCACAGCACTCTTCAGATGTGTTTGAAGAGATAAAATGAAGAAAGTAAATGTAAAATGAAGCAGATCTAACAAACACATCAATAAACAGATAAGAAAATGCACAGAAATACACGGATTTAGAGTGGTTCGGCGAATTGCCTACGTCCACTATGAAATGAGTGATGTTTATTGAATTTCACTCGTTGTTTACAAAAGATTACAACAGTATAACTGAAGTTTGATAATCATTTCGCCAGAATATCGGTGTAGAGAAGCCAAAAGTTCATTTTCTGTAGGTCCAGGGCTGCTATTTATAAGCGTAGGCTGCAAATATCTCGCTCAGATCTCAGGAGACCTTTTCTCTTATGTGGACGGGCCCACACAATCAATTATGTGTTGTTCTGCACTCAGTCCGTGATCGATACGAACGAATTTCGTATCGATCAAGATTTGGTCCAATCGAGTCGAAATTTGGCATGGACATTCTTTAGGTTGTATGTAAGCTCCTGTGAAATTTGGTGGCATTTGGACTTGTAGATTGTCAGTTATGATCGATGCAAATTCGGGTTTTATATAGGCTGTTCTGTTCGTATCGATCAAAACTGTCTAGTTCGTATCGATCATCATAGCTCTATTTGTATCGATAGGCTTGCTCTGTTCGTATCGATAGTCCCTGCTCTATTCGTACCGATTATTTCTGCTATGTTCGTATCGATTATTTCTGCCTTGTTCATATCCATTGGTTTCATCTCACTTCGTATCACTTTTGCGCACTCCACTTCGTGTCGATGACCAAGTGGACTGATGGATACGTAGAGAGTGGTTATCTGATGGATTGATGGATACGAACAAGGCCTTTCAGCGGATGGATACAAACAAGGCCTTTCAATTGATGGATACGAACAGTCGAGGCTTGATGGATACGAATAAGGCCTTTCAGCGGATGGATACGAACAAGGCCTTTCAATGGATGGATACGAACAGTCGAGGCTTGATGAATATGAATAAGGCCTTTCAGTGGATGGATACGAACAAGGCCTTTCAATGGATGGATACGAACAGTCGAGACTTGATCGATACGAACAAGGTGATTACTGAAATTGCATCGATCATATCTTAAGCATACGAGCTCTGATTGACTTGAAATTCGGAACGTTGGCTTTTATAGCTTTGCTTGTCTCGTCATATCAATTGTAGCTTGATCCGGACTCGGATAAAATTCATCGATATCCATAGTGAACATGCGTATAACCGACCATCAGGACGTGCTGTCCTTAGTTTTCAATTAAGTTCTTGGTATCACGGCCTTGCTGTTACCCAGTAACTTATCTTAGGAACAAGGTATCAGTTATTGACCCGAGTGCCACCGTTCGGTATCCTCATTCGACCACTAGCGCTCGGCCAGATCAAGTCGCTCGGCATTTACCCCTCGCTCGCCATTAAGGGCCTTGCTCGGTATAGGCATGCCGCTCAGCCTAAAAGCCTCGCCCGGAGTACTAACCTCGCTCGGCATTCAAGTGCCATTCGGCATAGATACTTCGTACGGCATACGAAGTGCCGCTCGGCATAAATGCCTCGCTCGGCATTCGAATGTCGTTCGGCAGGAACATCTCGTTCGGCCTAGGTACCTTTTGTCCTTACTTCACCGATCGGTATTCACTGGTTCGGCATGAATACCTGGCTCGGCATAGCTACCTCGTTCGGCATGACTTCGCTACGAGTCAACCTGCTATCTGGTTCGGTTCTCCTAAGGGTTTACCTCGGGTCATTTGATGATCGACCAAGCCATTCTCGACCGGCATTCCTCGCTCGGCAACTGCCGTTCGGCATTCCTGGCTCGGTGCACAAGAATCACTTACTATGGGCTGAAGTACTTTGTTTCTGGACCCGCGAAGGATGTCCGGCCTATCTTCGCCTATAAATAGAAGGGCAGGTGCACAGTGAAAGGGACTTTTTTCGGGAACTCCGGGGAGACCCTACCATTTTCAAGACTCATTTATTTTTGTTCAAACTTGTACTCAAGTTGTTGGTATACGGATTGTATATGTATTCAATCATTTGGGAAAGCAATAAAGATAAAACTCAAAGTGGACGTAGGCAGTTACGCTGAACCACTATAAATCCGGTGTTCAAGTTTTTTGCAGTTAATTTGGCATACATTCCTCTTTTTTAATTTACTTTCTTCATTAATCTCTTTACATAACTGTATTCAAGGGTGTTAGTGACCAATTCTGGTGCTAACATTTTGGTGCTTTCACTGAGAACCATTCTCAGGACATTAGGATCTACTTTGTAGCTACTGGATTGAAGAAATCCCCCGAAGGAGATCCAAGTCATTCATAGGAAGTCCGTTGATTCTACTCAGAGTTTCTACCGATAACTCTACAATGGGAAGACCACGTACTAGATCAGCCTCCCACAATGCAAATGTAAACGAGACTGCTAGTGTCCAACAAGTAGGACCCAGCAATCAACAGATGAATCTGGGTAGGGACTGTCACTGCCCAAAATCAAATGGAAGCTGTCACTAGGACAGAGTTCAACGAGCTGATTAGAGAACTAATGGAGAGCAGGAGACAACTTGGCGAACAGATCCAAGCTAACGCCAACCTTATGACTCAGCTTACTCAACAACAGCATCAGAATGCTGGAGAAAGCCCCGCTCCTTACTCCTCATCCGACAGCTCTTCTTCGTCTGATGAACCTCCTAGACATAGACGTCGTAAAACAGAAACAACGCAAGCAGGTGTTGCTGATCGATCACCCAGGGATGGTCCAAGTTCCCTACCTGGAGCAGTGACCCCTCACTTACACCAAGAAAATCACACCCAAGCTGGAACGGGAAACTTAGGGTCTGGGGTATGAGCAGAAGCTGGACGGCCGCCTCACCAAGGTCCTAATGATGCTGGTCCCCAGGATAAACGCTTGGTAGGTCGCCAATAGAGGAGACACCAACCAGAACGGTCTCGTAGGACAGACAACAACCTGCCATCATCCATAAAAACCACATACCTATCAGCTATGGTTAGACAGCTGATGAGAGAGAATCAAGGCTTGTCGAATGATGATTGGGGGGTATCCAGAAGTCACACTCCATTCACAGATGATATCTTGCAGGCCGAGTACCCCAGGAAGTTTAACATGCCAACTATTCCGGCCTATGAAGGAAAGACTGATCCCCGACAACATGTGATGAGATATGAATGGATGATGGACTCATTTAGAGCGAACGATGCAACCAAGTGTAGATGTTTCCCAATAACTTTGTCTGGGATCGCTACCATGTGGTTCACCCGACTTCCTCCACGGACTATCTCCAACTTTGATGAGTTGGCGAAGTAATTTGTGGAACAATTCAGGATTCATGCCACTCGTCCCAAGGACGTGATGTCCGTGTCCAGTGTAATTCAGGCTCCAGGGGAGTCGTTGAAAGAGTATTTACAAAGGTTCCATGTTGCCGCAACTGAAATTAGCAACCCCAACGACCATGATATTTTAATGGCCGTGATGCGAGGGGTAAATCCGGATTCAGAATTTGGAGATTGGCCGACGGGAAAGCCTCTGACTATGCTGGAACGTTTCTATTCAAAGGCACACCAATTTATAAGAAGGGAGGAAGCTAGGTGGCGAGATAATGCACCGGTACATGGCAAGGAGGCTATGCAGAGTAACATCGCTGTAAAACAATCCGGTGACAACTCTGGAAAGGTACAAGTCAATGTTCAAAAAAAGCCTGAGCAATCTAAAGGATCCGGTGGGGAAATCTCGGAAAGAAAAGGGAAGCTGGAAAGTGGAAACCAAGGATCCCAACTTACAACGAATACACTCCTCTAAATGCATCTCTGGAGAACATTTACCTATCAACTTTTAATACTTTCCAACATCGAAAGCCACGCCCAAAAGAGTCTACTGAAGAGAAAAAGCAGATTGGGAAGTATTGCCGCTTCCATGAGATTTACGGGCACAATACCGAGGAGTGTAGGCACCTCCATGATGCTATAGAAAAGTTGATTAGACAGAAAAAGTTACAGGAGTTTGTAAAGAATCCTCAAGAGGGTGGACAGGGAACGTCCAATCCCGGTCGCGCACCAGCTCCACGTCACCCTGAGGAACCTGCTCGGACCGTGGGTAGACTGGTCATAAACACGATAGTAGGTGGACCTCACCCTGTAGATAAGAACTGGCAAGAAATGGAGCGGTATGCTAACTCCTTGAGGCATGCAGATTTTGAGTGTTGTTCGAATGTAGAGGATGGGACCCCCGCTAAACAGCAGCGCATGATGACGGACGATATAGTATTCAGAAGCAGAGATGCTGATCAGGTGGAGGCTCCTACCGTTGACCCGATGGTCATATCCGCGACAATCGGGCCAGCATTTGTGAAAAGAATTTTGATTGATTGTGGAAGTTCTGTTAATATCATCTTCAAAAAAGCATATGACCAAATGAAGATGGAGACGAAGGATTTAAAACCATCTAAAGCTCGTATCCATGGCTTTAATGGTGCAGCAACCGATGCGGTGGGTTATGTTGAATTGCCAGTTGAACTAGGGCAAGGTGAACGTAGGAGGGTACGAATGCTACCATTCATTGTTTTGGATATTGATTCTCCGTACAATGTATTTTCGGGTCGACCGGCCCTGGCAGATTTTAGGGCAGCTTTGGCCCCGTGGTGTTTAACTTTGAAATTTCCCACAGACAAAGGAGTTGGTGTTGTAAATAACAATCAGGCGACTGGTCGTGCATGCTATGTGGCTGAGCTGAGAGAGGCCCAACGAAGAGAGAAAGGAAAGGTTGTGGACAGCTCCGTCCACACCCGAGTCACTGAAAATTGACAAGTAATGCCCGAGCCCTGGCTCGGGCAACACGATCGGATCTGTAAAGACATAGATCCGAGAGATGATGATGAGGAACCCAGCGAGGAAAAAGCAGCACCGGCTGAACTAACGATTGACGTTCCGGTCAGCCGAGACGACCCATCACGAGTACTTAAGATTGGATCACAACTCAACCCCTTCGATGACCAAGGATCTCACTGATTTCCTCCAAGCGAATCTGGATGTTTTTGCTTGGACACATTCTGATATGAGCGGGATTTCTCCCTCCATTGCGAGCCATATGTTGAACATAGACCCAAAATACGTCCAAATAAAGCAAAAAAGGAGACGGATGGACCTGGAGAGGTCCGCAGCTCTCAGAATACGATGTTTTTGCTTGGACACATTCTGATATGAGCGGGATTTCTCCCTCCATTGCGAGCCATATGTTGAACATAGACCCAAAATACGTCCAAATAAAGCAAAAAAGGAGACGGATGAAATTATTGTGGACCTCTCCAGGTCCATCCTTCTCCTTTAGCTACGATCACCACCAAAAAAGTAATTAATTTCGTTGTATGAAACATCATATGTCGTTTTGGCCTCCCGCGAACTATCATCACGGACAATGGAACTCAATTTAAAAGTAGAGAATTCAAAGAATTTTGCCAGAAATATCATTTTGATAAAAGGTTTATGGCGGTCGCTCACCCTAAAGCGAACGGACAAGTGGAAGCCGTAAATAAAATAATCAAGCTAATATTAAAGAAATGACTGGAAAAGGCTAGAGGCAAGTGGGTGGATGAGCTTCCGACAACGCTATGGGCTTACATAACCACCCACAAGTCCGCGACTGGCCATACTCCATTCACCTTGGTATACGGCGTTGAAGCTGTGATACCCGTGGAACTTGAAGTTCCCTCTCATCAGGTAACTTATTATGATCCCAAGACGAATCAGAATCTCCTATTGGAATCATTGGACTTTGTTGAGGAAGAAGCTAATTTAAGAGCGGTTGCACATAGGCATCGAGTTGCTCGGTATTATAATGAAAAAGTCCGACCGAGAACTTTTAATGCGGGTGATCTCGTTTTGAAGCGAGTTTTTCCGACCCCATCACATTTGAATCCCACATGGGAAGGTCCGTATGTCATCGAACGGAGGCTTGGAGAAGGAACTTTCAAGCTAGCGACCGTAGATGGCGTGACACTCCCTCGCACATGGAATAGCGAGCATTTGCGTCGTTATTATACCTAGTCTATTTCTTTTTGCATTTTAGTTGCAATTATTTCCAGTGTATGTTCACTTTGCTGTTTCTAGTTTTTGGCATGTAATAAGACAATTCAGTTTGTTTACCTTTGTTATGATCAATAAAGGCTTGAAGCCGTCTTTTCCATGAACTATTGATGTTTTCGTATAGTACAATTCTGTGACGAAAATTAAATTACGTTATTCTGTCTGGCATATGAACGCACACCCAAACTAAAAAATCTCTAAGTCCCCAATGTGCGGACTAGAGTACTCTGAGTCCCTAGAGTGCGGACTAGAGTATAAACGACTAAAAAGTCTCTAAGTCTCCAGAGTGCGGACTAGAGTACTCTGAGTCCCTAGAGCGCGGACTAGAGTATAAACGACCTAAAAAATCTCTAAGTCCCCAGAGTGCGGACTAGAGTACTCTGAGTCCCCAGAGTGCGGACTAGAATATAAACGACTAAAAAATCTCTAAGTCCCCAGAGTGCGGACTAGAGTACTCTGAGTCCCCAGAGCATGGACTAGAGTATAAACGACCTAAAAAATCTCTAAGTCCCCAGAGCGCGGACTAGAGTATAAACGACCTAAAAAATCTCTAAGTCCCCAGAGTGCGGACTAGAGTACTCTGAGTCCCTAGAGCGCGGGCTAGAGTATAAACGACTAAAAAAATTCTCTAAGTCCCCAGAGTGTGGACTAGAGTACTCTGAGTCCCCAGAGCGTGGACTAGAGTATAAACGACCTAAAAAATCTCTAAATCCCCAGAGTGCGGACTAGAGTACTCTGAGTCCCCAGAGCGTGGGCTAGAGTATAAACGACTAAAAAATCTCTAAGTCCCCAGAGTGCGGACTAGAGTACTCTGAGTCCCCAGAATGTGGGCTAGAGTATAAACGATTAAAAAATCTCCAAGTCCCATGAACGTGGACTGGAGTACTCTGAGTCTCCGGAGTGCGGACTAGAGTATAAACAACTTCGAAATCTCTAAAGTCCCCTGAGTGCGGACTGGAAAACTCTGAGTCCCCAGAATATTGATCAGAGTATAAGCGATCCAAAAAATCTCCGAGTCATACGGAAGTGAACTAGGGTTTATGTAACTCACAAGATTTCAGATTTCGACTATGAGTTATATAGTAAGCTGAACAACAAAAGTCATTTGAAAAGACAAAGAACAAAATTTTATTCACTAATTCAAAATGAAGTCCTACTACAACTTCTCCCAAACTTGGGGCAAAAAGTCTATCTACAATGGCTATGAAAATAGACGAAAATAATTACATAATCTAGGCTGATCCTCATGGAACGGTCATGATCGCTACTTCTTTGGCTTTTTCTCCTTCTTCGATTTCTCAGATGACTCCTCCGCCATGCGTTTTCTCTTGGACGCTTTGCTCTCTAGAGAAAGGGAGTCAGAGGCAGGAGGAACTCCTAACGGCCAGGTCCCATCTTGAAGAATAATCTTCAAAGGTCTGTTCAGTGGGTCGTCAAGTTCTACCACTTGAGGCTCGGCCTTAATTTTGGCTTTCTTTCTACCCTCTTCAATGAACTGTTCCTTCATGCTCATCTTTGAAGTGTGTTTGGAGGCGCCAGTAATTTCAACTTCATAAATGTTATCCCACCTTTTGGTCAAGGCTGGAATATCAACAAATTGGCTAGGAAAGATGGATATCAGGATTGGAAATCGATTGGAAACAAGGCTTCAATCGATGTCGTCAAAATTTGACCGAGCTCCGATCAAGGCGGGATCGATTGGGAATGATGATCAAGGCTATGAGAGAATACGTTTCAAATTTCAGGTCAATCGGAGTTCGTATGCTCGAGATATGGATGGATCAATGTTGGAAGAAACAGGTTTGGTATCGATGTTGTTCGTATCCATGCATTTCGTATCGATACCCATGGATACGAACAAGGCATTCGTATCGATCAAGGAGAAGGATACGATGTTGTTTTACTTGATGTTGTTCGACTCGATGGGAATGGACTCGGCTGTGCACTTCGAATCGATACAATTTGTATCGACCAGCATGGACACGAACTATATGTTCTTATCGATCAGGTAGGAAAGCTAAATTGATTTCGACTCGATGATTTCATATCGATCAAGATGGAGTATAACAATATACTTCGAATCGATGCTATTCGTATCGATCAGCATGGACTACTTCGAATCGATGCTGTTCGTATCGATCGACATTGGATACTTCGAGTCGATACGAAGGAAGGTTGGTCAATGGATACGAACAGAGGAGCGGCCAGAGGATACAAAGAAGACCAGAAACGCTAATAGATGGATGGTAGCATGTGGATACGAACTGCATGCGAAGATGGATACGAAGTGACGGACACGAACTAGAAATATGCATGATTTGAAGGAAGAAACATTCAACGCGGCGTGGAAAGTGGATCGCACCCTGATGATAAGGCCACATCAACAGCGCGCACGTGAAGGGCATCGACTCGAAAGTGATCGAGTCGGATAGATCGATTCGAACGAGGCAGCCAACTAAAAATCCCAATTCGTATCGATCAATTATTTCCTAAACCACAAGTCCAAATGCTACGAAATTTTCACAGGAGCTTACGTGCATGCTAAAGAATGTCCACACCAAATTTCGACTCCATTGGACGAAATCTTGATCGATACAAAATTCGTTCGTATCGATCACGGATCGGGCCAAAACTTCACGGGCTCGGGCGCGTGGCCCCACTCACGTGCCAGAAGAAATCTCCCGAGATCTGAGCGAAATATCAGCCTCCTACACCTATAAATAGACCCCCAAAGCCAACAAAAAAGGGATCTTTTGGCTTCTCAATGTCCAGACTCTGTCCAACTCAACTTTGTACTCCATAACTGCTGTTATACTCGAATTCTATCATCATAATCTGCTGTAATCAGTTGTAACCAGCAAGGAAAGTCAATAAAAGGTTAACTTTTGGAGTGGACGTAGGCCGGAGATAGCCGAACCACTATAAATCTTGTGTCTCTGTCTATTTCTTTCCATTTTAAGTTCATTATTCTTCACTTTTTATCCTCTCCATTACTTAGATCTGAGATCTGCAATTATATACTGCTGATTTGTGTTCATACACTGGCGCTTTCACGATATTTGGGGTTTGTGACCATTTTTTGTGGAAACACTTTGGTGCTTTCACTGAGAAAGACTAGCACCAACTATATCAGATTCGGAATTTGAATTTGAAGGTTTAAAGGTTCAGATCTAAAGAGCTATGACGAGGCAATCAAGTAGAAGACAAAGAGCCGAGAGGAGTCAGCATGAAGTAAGCCAAGAGGCATCATCAGGGGCTAATCAGACTTCTGCTTTCATTACCAGAAACAAGATGGAGACGATGATGGGAGCTATGCATGAAGAATTTCTGAAAAGGCAAGAGGAGATGATGCAAAACCTCCTCAAACAGTTTAGGCAAGTAGGAGCAGTTGGAACTTCAGGAGTTCAGATCCGTGGAGCCGGAGCGGAAGGACCGAACAGGCAATCAAATGGAGCAGCTCAACAAGGCACAACCCCGTACCAGCGCACGACAACAAATCTGGATGGATCCGGGCTTGGGGGCACGCCACCTGGCAACGATGGACCGGTTCATGGAGGAATTCCAGTTAACACCACACAACAAGATGCTGGCAGGAATGTAGGAACGCGGGATGAGGAGTACGTAGAATTCCCTCGGGGACTCGGGGGGCAACCATCGGTAGACAACGCTGGATTGGCTGAGATTATCAGGCGAACTATGCGCGGAGGATTGACAAACAGAGACCTGGAAGGCGTAAACAGGAGTCCGTTTACTCGTGAAATCATGATGGCTCAGAACCCACCAGAATTCAAGCTATCCACGCTAGAGATGTACAATGGCAAGGCTGATCCGACTGATCACTTGATGAGATATACAAGACATATGGAGGTGTTGGGTGCATCGGAGGAAGTAATGGCCAGATGTTTCCCTCTATTCTTAACGGATATAGCTGCGATGTGGTTCAGACAGCTGGAGGAAGGATCTATCAGGACATGGATAAAATTGGTGGATAGGTTTCTGAAGCAATTTCGGGTTCATATCAAAAGGCCGAAGAACGTGATGACACTAACATCAGTAAAGCAAAGGACGAATGAATCGCTCAGAGCTTTCTTTACTCGGTTCAATGCGGCGGTAGCTTCGGTGGATCGGTCGGATCCATCGATGGTTTTAATGGCAGCAGTATCAGGAATCAGAGAGGATTCAGATTTCAAAGTATCTCTAGTACGGGACCCACCAATGGATCTTGGGGAATTCTTTCACGAAGCCGATGGATTCCTTCGGCAGGAAGATGCATGTTCAGATATGAAGTTAAAGGAGGTGAACGCCGCCGAGAATGGCAGGCCATCCAGTGGAGGCTCGGATAAAGATAAAGAGAAAAGGAAGCTGGATGACGAATCAGGAAAAGCTAGGAAGAGGTGGAGGGATCCAAAGTTTTCCACTTACACAGGATTAAACGAGACATTGGAACGAATATTCATGGAGACTCGGAATCGCCTTCCTTACCGAAAGCCAGCTAGGAGAGAGACCTCAGAACGTGAAAGGGCATCAGGAAGACACTGTCTCTTTCACGATTTAGACGAACAAGATACCAACAGTTGCAGGCATCTGAAGGACATTATTCAGGAACAAGTAAGGAATAGACAATTATGACAATATGTCGGGGATCGGAATGCTACGGTGGAACAGGAGCGACCACCGTCTACCTCAGACAGTGATGGCGCGAGGCCCGAGAATGGCAGTCGGTTGGTTATCAATTGACAGGGATGATATGAAATAAGTAGCGGACTATTGGCAAACGGCCAAGTCATTTACTCATGTACGGGGACGGAGATGGCCCCTAGGCATGCTCTAACTAACAATAAACTACGACGCTATGGTTTTTGAAATCTGTTTCTTCTTTTGGTTTTGGCATTTTCTTTTTCTGGTTTGGTTTGGACCCTTGGTTTTGTTTGTTTTCTGGTTTTGACTTTCATTTGGATAATTGTTTTCATGTTTGGATATTGGTTTTGATTTCGGATGTGTATTTTCGGTTTTCTGATTGGATTTGGATTTTGGATTGGATTTTGATTGGATTTTTACCTGGTTTTTGATAAATGGTCGTCGAGTATGGACTATGCTCGGTAAGGGTCCGAAGCGACCAGGATTCGGCCTAGGACTTAGGCCCTATATTATCGGTTACTATTTCAGGTTGTCGAGTATGGACTATGCTCGGCAAGGGTCCGGAGCGACCAGGATTCGGCTTAGAACATAAGCCTTGGTATTACTCGGCATCCAGGGACACCGGACCACGGTCGTCAGGTGTGAATTACGCTTGGCAAGAACCCGGAGAGGTTACGGATTTGGATATCGACCCGGAGAGGTCCTGGATTCGGTTATTGGTTATTGATAAAGATGGATTAGAACTCGGCTGTCGAGTTCGGATGGATATGGAATTGGGTAAAGCTTTGGTTACTGGATTTGGAATCAGACATCGACTCGGAGCAGTCAAGAACGATGCGCTTGGATGGGATGGCTTGGTAATGGATTGGATTATGAATCAGATGGTATGGCTATGGACTGAATATGGACTTCGGATGTCGGATTCGGAACTATTCAAAACACACCTTCTTATCACAAGGCATGTTTTGGGGGGCAAATGTTATCCCACCTTTTGGTCAAGGCTGGAATATCAACAAATTGGCTAGGAAAGATGGATATCAGGATTGGAAATCGGTTGGAAATAAGGCTTCAATCGATGTCGTCAAAATTTTACCGAGCTCCGATCAAGGCGGGATCGATTGGGAATGATGATCAAGGCTAGGAGAGACTATGTTTCAAATTTCAGGTCAATCGGAGTCCGTATGCTCGAGATATGGGTGGATCAATGTTGGAAGAAACGGGTTTGGTATAAATACTGTTCGTATCCATGCATTTCGTATCGATACCCATGGATACGAACAAGGCATTCGTATCGATCAGGGAGAAGGATACGATGTTGTTCGACTCGATACTGTTCCACTCGATGGGAATGGACTCGGCTGTGCACTTCGAATCGATACTATTTGTATCGACCTACATGGACACGAACAATATGTTCGTATCGATCAGGTAGGAAAGCTAAATTGATTTCGACTCGATGATTTCGTATCGATCAAGATGGAGCATAACAGTATACTTCGAATCGATGTTATTCGTATCGATCAGCATGGACTACTTCGAATCAATGTTGTTCGTATCGATCGACATTGGATAATTTGAGTCGATACGAAGTAAGGTTGGTCGATGGATACGAACAAAGGAGCGGCCAGAGGATACGAAGAAGACCGGTAACGCTAATAGATGGATGGTAGCATGTGGATATGAACTGCAGGCGAAGATTGATATGAAGTGACGTACACGACTAGAAATATGCATGATTTGAAAGAAGAAACATTCAACGCGGTGTGGAAAGTGGATCGCACCGTGATGATAAGGCCACATCACCAGCGCGCACATGAAGGGCATCGACTCGAAAGTGATCGAGTCGAATAGATCGATTCGAACGAGGCAGCCAACTGAAAATCCCAATTCATATCGATCAATTATCTCCTAAACCACAAGTCCAAATGCTACGAAATTTTCATAGGAGCTTACGTGCATGCTAAAGAATGTCCACTCCAAATTTTGACTCCATTGGACGCAATCTTGATCGATATGAAATTCGTTCGTATCGATCACGGATCAGGCCGAAACTTCACGGGCTCGGACGCGTGGCCCCACTCACGTGCCAGAAGAAGTCTCCCGAGATCTGAGCGAAATATCAGCCTCCTACACCTATAAATAGACCCCCAAAGCCAACAGAAAAGGGATCTTTTGGCTTCTCAATGTACAGACTCTGTCCAACTCAACTTTGTACTCCATAACTGCTGTTATACTCGAATTCTATCATCATAATCTGCTGTAATCAGTTGTAACCAGCAAGGATAGTCAATAAAATATTAACTTTTGGAGTGGACTTAGGCCGGAGATAGCCGAACCACTATAGATCTTGTGTCTCTGTCTATTTCTTTCCGTTTTAAGTTCATTATTCTTCACTTTTTATCCTCTACATTACTTAGATCTGAGATCTGCAATTATATACTGCTGATTTGTGTTCATAACTGGTGCTTTCATGATATTTGGGGTTTGTGACCATTTTTGGCGCAAACAGTAATGTTCCTCGATGGGCGACGGATCGTCGGATTTGTCTTCATTAAGCGCCTCAATCACTTGAGCGTTAGGTCCGGGAATCTCTTCTGCTTGAGTTGTTTCTCCCGTTTTCTCCTCCTTCTCCGTGGCGGCATCACTCCTTGGAGTAGGTACGGGATCAGGATGACCTACGCAGAATCATAAGAAACAAGTGTTAGAATACATTTATCGCTTGTTGAAAGCAAAGACCCTTTGGACTTTAAAGGGAAAGTTATGTACCCGTCTCTGGTTGACTCTCAATTGTTCAGGGAGTTTCGCCTTTTGGGATAGGAGATAGAACATGAATACCAAGACCAGGATCTACTGGGTCGTAGCCAATGTGTTTTTCGAAGGGGTCAAGTGGTAGGCGATTAGTCGGTTGAGTAGGGGGAGGAACTGTAGACTTGGCTCCGGACGGGCCGGCAATGTCATTCTTTCCTTTCGGTGAGGAGGAGTCTCTGCTGTAGAGAGCCTTCGCTACAGACAAGTCTGAAGGCTCATTCCCCCAAAGAAATTCCTTCGCTAAAGCTTCTTCGTCAACCTCTTCAGTCCCCGACTCAGCCTTTTTGATCCTTATCAAAGTCTCCCATGCTTCGGCCAAGGATTCGAGGTAACCCTCGCCGAGAAATGTTAAGTCACGATGCATGAGGACTCGAGTGTTGTACTCGGCTATAAGCGGATCGAATTGGCATTTGATCTCCTTCCTACCCGCTTCGGCAGCTGCCTCAAGGCGAGAGTCCATCTCCCTAAACGCTATTCTTTTGCCCTCTTCGCGGGCTTCATCCTTCAGCGTCTCAGCCTTGGAGAGTTCTTCATCGAGCTTTGTCTTCAGGAGTCGAGTAGCGACAATCTCGTCGCAGTAACGTTGCGACTCCTCTTGAGAAGCAACCTTTTCTTTCTTCTCTTTGAGAAATAGCTCTTCGAGCTCTTTGACTCGTTGAGCGAACGCGTCTCTATCCTTTTGAATGAAATTTTTCTCTAAAGCTAAAGCGCCATAGCGTTGGACAGCTTCATCGATCTCCTTTTTGTGTGTGGCCTCCAGGCGACTTACTGCCTCTACAGTATCTTTAGCGTTCTTCTGGGCGGCTTCGAGATTAGATTTATACGTGGAAAGTTCTTTATCTTGGGCCCTAATGATGTCTTT
Organism: Allium fistulosum; assembly: GCA_030737815.1. Lineage (NCBI taxonomy): Eukaryota > Viridiplantae > Streptophyta > Magnoliopsida > Asparagales > Amaryllidaceae > Allium > Allium fistulosum. The sequence goes on from CM060902.1 coordinate 1,537,577,774, forward strand.
GTCATGGATGACCTCGAGCTTCAGACGATCGATTTCATGTTGGCGTTCCATAGAAACTTCAGAAACTTTTTCTACCAAGTGAACAAATGCATCATGTTGGACATAAACATCATTAGTGCAAGCAAGGGCACTCTGCTTAACATTTCCCGGAATAGGATGGATGGAAGAAATTTTAGTCCGTCAAAACATATTTTTAGGAATGTCGCTTTAAGCTCAACAAGTTTCTCCGCTATCGACGGATCAAGTGCACGAGTAGAGGAGGTTTGCTTTGTCGAAACTACAGACTTATTATGAACCTCCTGGGACTACCTAGTACTTGAGGAACCAGAGTGTTGGTCGTGAGGAGTTCCAGATGGTGGTCCCCTTTGACCTGATTTCTCCCTGCCTTGATCCAGTGGAGGTGGGGGATCATTAGAGTACAATGAGTGACTGTGAATTTTCCTTCGAGAAGATCAATCTTAAGAGCGATAATCTCTGTCGCTGTCGTCACCTCTATCTCGGCGTTTGCTATATCCAGAGTCTCGGCCGGAAGGATGTAAAATGGAAGAGCCACGAAGGTGGTCGAATCCGTGAGAGCGTCCCATATCACCTGCGCAGAAGTTAAGTCATGATAAGTTAGCAAAAATGGCATGACGGCTTAAGTTTAAGTGCAAGGTGAAGTGCGAGTGTTCGTGTGTGTCCTAGTGTTTCCCACCAACGGACCAGTTTCTTTAGCTCTACTTATCGAAATTCTTTCTCCTTGGTGATGGCCTTGAACGCCTTCACTGCCTTTCGCCGGCGAATGAAGTTTTATGGCTTCCGGGTCGTCGAAACCGTAGTTAAGCAAATCATCAGGAATTATAAGGTCTGACAAGCCTTTCAATGAACTCTCTAAATATTAAGGAGAAGGCTCTCTCTCTACAGGAATGATTGTGACCTCTGAGGTTCCGCCCACTGTCTTTTTCCTTAATTTGTAAGCCAGTTTCTTCTCTCCCTTTGAAGGAGGAGGCGTTACTTCAATATCGTGTACCTCAACCACCGGTTCCAGAGTGGGACTAACATTCTCACCCGGTGCTTCGGACACCTTAGTTTCTCTAATCTCACCCTCCTCAGGTCTAACAGGGGCACCATGTGACGAAGGCCCAGCTTGCCTTTTGCCTTTATCCAAGGCAGGTCCAGTCGAAGTGGCGCCGTGAGGAAGACTTATTCGGCGACCTTCCGCCAACAGCCAAAATTTCGAGAGCGACTCATTGAAAATGATGGATTTGATGTCCCTGTCTCCCGCGGGGAAAGCTCGAATAGCTTCAACTGCCTCAGAGTACCCGGAGCCTTCGGGACGCGGGCTGATACCTGTAGAAAATCGAGAAAAGGTTTAGAAAGAATGCACTTCCTGACTCATACGACTATTGGTCTAGAAAAGGAACTTACTCCCTTCCAACCATCTCCTCGCAAAACCAGGGGGCAGCGCACGTAAAACCACTCTTGCTTATATTGGGCGAATTTTCTCCACGCCCCTGTGAGGATTTGGCACTTACTATGTGGCTCAAGGAATACGAAGGATGGGCTGTCGGACCGCCTCTTGAAACGGTAAATGTAGCGGATATCGCCAGGAGTCGGGAGCCTGAATAAAATGCTCATGAAGAGAATGCACGTGCTATATAAAAACGCGTGACTATTGGGATGTAACTGCGCTGGGGCGATCTCGATATATTGCAACACATCGCGGAGGAAAGAGTTGAATGGTGGCACGCTACCAACCCAGCACATAAATTTGTTGCAGGCAGTATATCCGGCTGGGGGCAGGTGGGGACGATCTTGCCCTGATGGGACCAGTACATTGTCAAAAGGAATTCCATGTATCGAGCATAATCGGCGAAGGGCGCTTTCATTAATTCTCGAAGCTTGAGAATCGACCGGATTGTCTAGAAAGATCGCGGCGTCTAGGGCATCGGGAGCTAGGTCAACGGATGCGATCGTGGGACTCGGAATATCTTGTACAGGAAATGCCGATAGATTTGAAGTTCCAACCACTTCATGTTGAGAGCTCGGCCAGGGTTTATCTGAAATTGTGGCGGAGCTTGACTTTCTAGACATCTTCAATGAATGTTGAGTTTGATTAAACACCTATTTGAACTATACTTGAAAGACAATCAATATTAGACATAACAAAAGTGCTCCCCCCGTGTGGTGTGTGGACTAGTGCAATTGTTCGAGTATAAGCATAAAAGAATTAAAAGTCATGAAGCTGATAAAATAAAGTTAAGCTTTGGACTGTCATTTTTGAAGACCGTCATCGCTAACCGTCTCCAATAGCCTGTTGAGTAATGGTTTCAATTTTGAACTCGGCATTGGCACTTTATGTTGAAGGCTATTTTTTGTTTTAATCGAGTTAAACTTAGGATTATAGTTGTTAAAGCTGGGAAGTTATCAGTCCGAATTAGTTCGATATGCTTGTTTGCTTAAGTCCTTGTCCTTTTTTTGTCACATGGTTAGGCGTAGGAAATGAATAAAGTCGACATGAACTATGTTCGAGTTGGAATGGTTTCGACTGTTGTTGCCTACTGCGAGACTCAATGCTGAACGACGCTCAAAAGCCTCGACACTGAGCCGCATCCGCTCGGCACGCTGAACCTGACTCACACTTCTCTCCTGCACTCTCTCTTCACCGTTGGACATGCGAGAGTCATACTGAGCCACAATCGTTCGGCATACCGGACTGAGTCCTTAGTCTTTAGCCAGGCCATAACACAACACTCGAGAGACTAAATCCTACATTCTCCTTCGTACCAGAAAATACCGAGCCACAGCCGAACGTTCTACTCCAACTCACTTCTTCGAGTAACCTAAACACCTTTCTACGTAGCCGGTCGAACGTCACTCCTACTCGTACACCACGACCCACCAACACTTCCTAATCTCGCTAACTCCTACTGAGCCAACCACACTTCCTCTTCCCTCACTCGGCAACCCAACAGGAACCTACGTCCTAAAAGCCTCCGGCATCCTCTTCCTTCCTCCTCTCTATCTAGCCCTAAGGCATGTTTAAACCTAAAGTTCATCTTCCTCATCTAGACGACCTCTACTGTTTGTAGTTTGAAAGAAAGTTATCAATTCAAGTCTCGTACAAAAATCCTAATCAGGAGAGTCGAATAAGTGAAAAATTCATACCTAAGGAAATGGCTCGAAGCTTAGGGAAATGTTAGATTTGGAATTGAAACTCGTTCAGGTTCGTTGTTGGGAGAGGTTGTGAGGCAACATACTGGACTCGGGAAGAAAGGGAAGATTGAGGTGTTAGCAGGAGTTTGGGGGAAGACAAAGTCGAAAGTCTTATAGAAGGGAAGTAAAAGTAAAAAGGAGAAAAAGGAGGAGTATTGGCTTATATAGGAAAGAAGGGAGGTGAACAGGCATCAACCGGTCGAATCGGCGAGATCTCTCGATGGTTCAGCATACAAGGCTTCGCTCGACATTCAGGCCCCGCTCGACATTCATGCCCCACTCCGCATTCAGGCCCCGCTCCGCATTCAGGCCCCGCTCCGCATTAAGGGCTCACTCGGCATTCAGGCCCTGCTCGACATTCAGGCCTCGCTCAGCATTCAGGAGATCGTAAGAATCCACCATTGAGAAGTCAGAGCAAGGGCTAAAAGGAGAAAGATGGATTGCTCGTGGTTCAAAGCGCATCGTGCTGGTTCACACAATACGCTTTGGGGGGCAGATGTTACCCAGTAACTTATCTTGGGAACAAGGTATCGGTTATTGACCTGAGTGCCACCATTCGGCATCCCTCTTTCGACCACTAGCGCTCAGCCAGATCAAGTCGCTCGGCATTTACCCCTCGCTCGCCATTAAGGGCCTCGCTCGGCATAGGCGTGCCACTCGGCTTAAAAGCCTTGCCCGAAGTACAAACCTCGCTTGGCATTCAAGTGTCGTTCAGCATAGATACTTCGTATGGCATACGAAGTGCCGCTCGGCATAAATGCCTCGCTCGGCATTCGAATGTCGTTCGGCAGGAACCTCTCGTTCGGCCTAGGAACCTTTTGTCCTTACTTCACCGTCGATATTCACTGGTTCGGCATGAACACATGGCTCGGCATAGCTACCTCGTTCAGCATGACTTCGCTCCGAGTCAACTTGCTATCTGGTTCGGTTCTCCCAAGGGTTTACCTCGGGTCATTTGATGATCGACCAAGCCATTCTCGACCGGCATTCCTCGCTCGGCAACTGCCGTTCGACATTCCTGGCTCGGTGCACAAGAGTCACGTACTATGGGCTGAAGTACTTTATTTCTGGGCCCGCGAAGGAAGTCCCGCCTATCTTCGCCTATAAATAGAAGGGAAGGTGCACAGTGAAAGGGACCTTTTTTCGAGAACTCCGGGGAGACTCGGCCATTTTCAAGACTCATTTATTTATGTTCAAACTTGTACTCAAGTTGTTGGTGTACGGATTGTATCTATATTCAATCATTTGGGAAAGCAATAAAGATAAAACTCAAAGTGGACGTAGGCAGTTACGCCGAACCACTATAAATCCGGTGTTCAAGTTTTTGTAGTTAATTTGGCATACATTCCTCTTTTTTAATTTACTTTCTTCATTAATCTCTCTACATAACTCTATTCAAGGGTGTTAGTGACCAATTTGGGTGCTAACATTTTCCAAAAGGCGGGATAACAAATGATATATTATATCACATAGTTTGAGGATTTTGAATTTTTTGATTTGATTTTGATTTGAAATTGAATTTTGGGAATTAGGGTTTCTGCCATTGGAAAAAGGAGAGGAGAAGGAATTAGCAGATGGAAATGTACGTGTAGAAATAAGAACAAAGCTGCTAGTGTTTCAGAAAATAAATCTATTTATATGGACAAAGCTAGATAAGAATGAATGGACATATCGAATTGGGTCGAAATAATAACGACGACCCGAAAAGCCCGTTTCGTTTCCGAAACAAAAATGGATCATCCAATATATCGAAATATACGTTTTTGATATTTTTAAACTCAATGGAACTAACTTCAAACCCTAATTCCATTGTATATAGAAGTTAGCTTTCAAAAAAAATTATATCCATTTAAATTCTTTTAATTGATTTCTACGCGTCTCGAGCCCGCATGATCAAACGATAAGTATGGTCGCTACGAAACTTGAAATCTTAACATAATTCACTGTTACGGATTCGATGAAACTGGTTTCGTTGAAATCCGAGATAGTGGCCAAAATGGCTAATTTTCACGTTAATCAATAATTTATTATTAAATTAATTTAATCACTTTTAAATTTTGCATTAAAAGTGAACAGTTCTCATTATACTTGATTAACCAGGAATTTATAAACTTTTACAATACATTTTTCCATGTTAAATCCAATATTCAAATATTACATAAATTTTAACGTTCAATTACAAATGTAATAAAAACTAGTTAATTATATTTTAATTTCAATCAAATTCTTATATTTTGATTCACACCTTTATATTAAATCATAAAATATCATACGAATATAATTAACATTAGTTTACATTTTATTACATTCATATTCTACAATTTCATCTTAACTCATATTAACTGCAATATTTAATTATATTAATTCTCATTGATTTCCAAATTAATTTCAACGGATAAAATAATGAAATGATAATTAAACAATTGTTACACATTAACAATTCAAACACATTTCTATGTTTATTGTTTACAAACAAAGCTAATAAATTCACATACTAATTAATTGATTTCATATTCCTTAATACACATATTCTAATTTATAACATATAATTTCAATATTTAAATCCAACATTTAATTTATTCCTTATTTAAAATTATAACCAAATTAACTGTACAATAATTTCAATTGATTGAAATTACATTAAAATAGTTATCAATTAAATTAAATCAACATTATTAAATTACATTCTAGTTATTTTTCTCATTAATAAATCAAAAAATTTAATTTCTTCCAACATCAGATTCCAAAATCTTATTTAATTTAATATTTTTAATTATCGAAAAATACGGATTGTTACACTCTCCCCCACTCAAAACTTTTCATCCTCGAAAAGGGAAAAGAAGGAATTAAGAACTGATATAGTTTATTCAAAATATTAAATTTATAAACACTTTAAACTTACATAATTAAGTATTTTAAATAAAAATATATCAATTTATAAACAATTAAATCATTCATATTCAAGTTAAATAAAAGTTTGGAAATAATTACACTTTCACAAAAAATTTCTAAGTCCTAAATTTACGAAAGTTTTTGGCAGAGTCTCCTTTGCGCGGTTAGGTCCGAAAAAATAATAATATCAATAATCTAGATATCTATATATCATATTTCAAAAATAAAACATCCCAAACCATGGGAAAACAATAAAATATCGCTATAAAACCGTAATCCGAAAACGTACTTATTTGTCGGGCAAACAACTTTATTTATGAAACCAAAAGCAGTAATTATGGCTTCCATAAATCTGTATTTCACTTATATAATCCAAAAGAGCGAGAATTATGTACAAAAGAAATATTTAGTTGTTTCAATTAGTAACAAAAGAAAATCAACATAAACATATGCAAACAAAACAATATTACCATCATATGCAATCAAAGTATCCATCATACATCCATAGCAACCAAAACTAATGGTTTGTCAGGTTCAAAAACTTTTAATCGTACAAGGGTGATAAATAAACTACGAAGTGTACCATATGCTCAACAGCCTTAAATAATAACTTAATAGATTATTCATACAACCTTAAACAATTTGAAGTATCCTCTCCCAACTTCCCATAAGCCAAAACAACAAAGAATTTTAAACATTATTTAAGTTTATTCTATTGGTTCCTTTTCACATTATTAACCTCGGATTTATTTTAAATTCTCACTTATTCATACAATGTCATCTTTTATTCGTTTACATTCATTTACTTACATAAATTATTTAACATTCAATATCTGAAGTCATCAATAAATCAATTCTTGAAATATTATATAAGTTTCCTTGTAATTTAATTCACATTCATTTACTTATATAACTTGATTTCCATTTAATATGAATATCCATGAATAAAACATTTCATACTTAAGTGTTTCTACCTTTTAACTCACATTTATCCTTTCTTTTATAGTGTCAATTAATAATAAACTTATTTGTGGATCATTTCAGTCATTTCTTAAGTTTATAAACATTTTCTTAGATAATATTCACTTTTTACTATTCAATCTAATTATTAGCATTTCGAAACATTAACTTATGCTTTTACATTTCTTGTACATCAAAATTCTTATTTATAGAAATAATTCCATTTGAACACTTTCATTACTTAAGTTTTACTTGTATAACATTTTATTACATGTTCCTACTTAACATTACAACTTTTTAAACATTTCTGGTAAGTTATATATATGTTTTAAGAATGTAATTGAATGTTACACAAGTTTTTCTTATTCATTTTAGTTAAAAAAATGTTCAATAATTACATCTTCTAAATTTTCATATCTTTTGATTTACAAGTTACAAATTTCCAATTTCTTATATATTTCATTAATCACTTAGCATCTAATTTATTATTTTCATTTTAGAAGTTTTCAATTACTAAAATAGTTAAGATTTCATTTCATTACAATAATTGAAATCCCTAATTTGTAGAAATTTAAGAACTAAATACCGGGTTTATTTCAAATCATTTTGAAATAATATATATATTCATATCTTTTATATATCAAATCATACTTGGAAATTTAAAATTAAGATTTTTTTATCAAAACAAATGTGCAGTAAAGCTACTATAATGGCCTTACCACTTTGAAACTCGAAAATGAATGTCGATGATGCGGCCGTCATCACCGAAATTATTTTCCAACGACAGAAGTGGGGAGTACAGAACTTATTTCCTTTTAAAATTCTTTTAAAACATTTCTTTAAATCACATTGAAAATATTTATATTCGAAAATACTTCCAACTAATGCTAATATTATATTGCAAAATCTTTGAAAACCAATTTCAAAATCCCGGAAATTAAGTTCTCAAAATTCCAATTCATATTTACTTTATTTGTAAATTTTATTTTGCAATCAATACTTATAAAATTTCACTTCCAAACAAACAAACATATCACATTCAACTATATCCATTTATAAATATTATTCTTTTATATACAAAATATAATACTAGGTAAAATTATTTCATTTACCTATATTTCAAAAACAATATTTTGTCGGTCTGCCCTATTCAGTGTTTAGAAATCCCAATCGATGCCATAGCGTCCTATTTACCGACCAAAATTTATAAATACTAAATAGAACAACTTAACACAATATAAAAACATTTTATAACACTAATAAGTACGCTCTCTCATATGTATACACTCAGACAAACTCATTCTAGGTTATTACTACACTATCTCTAATGAGTCAGACCCCATAAAGCTAAGGTTATCGCTAAACCAAAGCTCTAATACCAAATGTAACGGTCAACCGATAGTGGTGTAACACCCACAATAGCGTACATCAGTACTTGTGTTGACCTTTTATGACCAGCCTCTCGACTGCACCAACCCCGTGGGACATGTAGGAGTAAGAGTCATCCGTTCGCTACAAAACCCAGAAGCGAGAACCCCCTATCATGCTGCACCCGCCAGGTGCATAAGCAGACACACATGTCAACTCAAACCATTCAAAAGGGAATATTATTAATGGGTAAATAAGAAAATAAGAGAAAAGGAAGGAAAAACAAATCATAGAATCTCATAGTGGAATGACAAAATATAATAATCAAATAAATAGTTTATGAAGCTGTTTTACAAATAACATTTGATTACACTTTTACAATACAATCAGAGTTATACATACAATAGGAATAAATAAATAATGCAGCGGAACAACATGATGTAGTGGAATAAATATAACAAATAGTAATAATATACTAAATCTTCGCCTTCGTCCTCCAGAAATAAGGTCTTCAACACTGAAGCTCAAGCTGACCCGAGCGTAATGAAAAGACAAAACACTCGAGTCAGAACTAAAAGATCTTATGTAAGTTAAATCAAAATAAGTAAATATGAGTGTAACGGCCTCAGAGATGTTTACGGGATTTTGCATCTCCTATCCAGTATCTAACGTGCATGCAATAATTTAAGAGATGTTCGAGATTCCATCTCTTAAGGATACGTTAAACTATCTACATATGTAATACAATACGCTATTATAATATGTCTATAGTAAAGTGAAGTACTAAAATAGCGTTAAGTCGTTACCCATATCCCTCTTAACACATTTTTATAAATGTCGTAGTCTATACAGTACTGTAAACTCCACCAAACCGGTGGGCTATCAAAGAGCACTCCATAGGTATGACACAAACCAAAGTCGTAATGGTCTCGATAAGGCATATGACAAGGCATGCGAGGCAAAACAAGGGTAAGATTCTACCGTCTGCACTACCGGACTGGTGGTAACGCATTGCAGCTACTACCACCCACCTCGAGACACACTCCCATAATCAAAATCGTAGGGTGGCCACCAATCAATCATAAAGTAACAGATATGGGATTGAAGAAATGTGCCCGATCGGAGGAGCGACCTCACTTGGCCCGGTATAGCTCCTGTTTTAGTCATATCAAGCTTACCCGAGGGGGTCAGGGCTGCGTTCACACCTCATATAGTAGCATTCGCCAAACCATCCTACTTCATTCTGGATTCTCCACGATGTACACAGTTGTTAAAGTGGTTTTCGGTATTGTAAGAGATTATGGCAATATTCGATCCCGTTCTGTTTAACAACTAAACGCTTATTTCACACCGGTAGGTTCTTTTACATTTCCAAAATTGATTCATATTTAATATCAAAATATCATATTCAGTTCAAAATCATATCAGTTTCGAAATCATATTCACTATCGAAATCATATTCACTTTCGAAATCATATTCACTTTATATCATATTCATTTTCAAAATCATAACCACAAAATAGGTTAAACCATCATATCAAAATATTCGCACTTAAAACAATTAAATCAAAATCATAATAGTTCCAACTTTAAACAGTTTGAATATTGAAGGTAGTTCATATATTGGAATAGTTAGACAATAAAAATAGTATAGATATTAAAATATATATTAAAAGTTGTTTATAAATTTAAAATAATATATTTTAAAATTGTTTATATTTTAAAAGTAGGTTATAGATTAAAATAGTTTATATATTAGAAATAGTTTATAGATATTAAAATAGGTTATATATTAAAAATAGTCAATGTATTAAAAATTATTAATATATTAAAATGGTTTATATGAGAAAAATAGTTTATATGTCAAAAGAGTTTGTATATTAAAAGTGTTTATATGAAAAATAGTTTCAAATTAGAATTGTTTATTCCAATTTCACAAATTAATTCAAATCAACTTTAGTTCAAATTTTAATTTAAATCAATCTCAGTTCAACGATTTCAATTCAAAAGGCTAAAGGTTTCAATTTAAATTCTCATTAAAAACATTTCAATTTATATCGATTTCAAATCCAAGTTTGAACTACAAATTTAAACCACTTCAAATTCAATAGGTTTTAAAGCTTAAATACTCAAACATTTACAATAACTCAATTTTGATAAATTTCATTTATATTTCAAAATTCAACTTTAAGATTTCAATTTAATTTTTTTTAGACAATTCATTTAAACCAATTTCAATTTCAACATTTTTAAAAGCTTGGATTTTGAAAATAATTCAGTTCATATAAATATAATTTTATTTCATAATATCATTTAACTGGATTCAAAATTAAGGATTTAAAATCATTTAATTTAACCAATCCGGTGTCCGTATATAATTTTCTACCCTATTGTCAAGCGATACGGATATATATCATTTTAACCCGCAATAATTTAAATTTACGGGTATATATCATTTCAACCAGCAATCCCGAGTAAAATTCCATAAAATCGCTCGAGTTTATCATTTGAACCCATAACGATTTTTCCCAAATCTATAAGATCATTCTGGTATGTATCATTTCAACCCATAGTGATTTTCCTAACAATAACTAAGGGAACTTGCAGTGTGATAATAACATATAAAATAAACATAACATCAAATCATCCAAAATGTCAACAATTGAACATCCATCACAATCATCATTCAAATCAACCAATAAATCAAAACATTAACTGGTTATCATTATCAAGTATTTAACTAGTAATTCAACTCCAATATTAATTCAAATGGCAATTAAATTCAATATAAATTCAAATTAAACTAGAATGACAATTTAAATATACCAAACAGCAATAAATCAATTTATAATCATATCATAAATTTAATTTAACCAACATAAGATGGTTTAGCATTTGTGAGTGGGTTAAAACACTCACCTTTGATTTATCATCGATTTAAAATCCAAATAAAGCCCAAAATTCTAACAGTCTCAAAATGCAGCCAAACCTATTCCATAATGTTCGGAATTCCTATACGATCGCAATGGAGAAAATCGCATGTGAATCCGAGCTCATATGAGAAAGTTATATAAGTTAGAACGTTTTAAAATTAAATTTAAATTAAAATACAATAAGGGAAAAAATGTAATTTCTATACCTCTCTGAAACCCTAGCCTATCGATCAATACGCATGTGATATGCTTGTCCAGGCATGGCCGCCAACGATCTCCTCCCGTTCGCCGCTGCTACGAGCAACCTTGCTTCGATTAGACCTCACCGAAGGCTCCACCACGTCAGGCCGCGCCCCCCCTCCCTATGCTCGTGCGAGCCTTCGATCACCCCAGGTGATCTTGCCACCGCCATCATTCCCTACCATACTCTGGCAATTTCATAGCACTTCTGACCACAATGAACCTATGGATGCACTCCTCTCATCATCCTCTGCCTCGCATCAACCTCCAATCGTCGCAAAATCGATGATCCACCGTTGAAATCACAAGCCCTAATATGGAAGGTCGAGCTTCTTTATCGTTTTCTGGTCAAACGATGCACCAAATCAAAAAATGAACAGTAGCAGTAGATTGCGCTCGTTGAGAGCTTTCCAACGATATATTATATGACATAGTTTGAGGAGTTTGAATATTTGGATTTGATTTTGATTTGAAATTGAATTTTGGGAATTAATTAGGGTTTCTGCCATTGGAAATAGGAGATGAGAAGGAATGAACAGATGAAAATGTACATACAGAAATAAGAAAAAGGCTGCTAGGGTTTCAGAAAAGAAATCTATTTATATGGACAAAGCTAGATAAAAATGAATGGACAGATCGAATTGGGTCGAAATGATAACGACGATCCGAAAAGCCCGTTTCGTTTCCGAAACAAAAATGGGTCATCCAATATATTGAAATATAGTTTTTTGATATTTTTAAACTCAATGGAACTAATTTCAAACCTTAATTCCATTGTATACAGAAGTTAGCTTTCAAAATCAAATTATATCCATTTAAATTCTTTTAATTGATTTCTACGCATCTCGAACCCGCAGGATCAAATGATAAGTATGATCGCTACGAAACTTGAAATCCTACAATAATTCACTGTTACGGATCCGATGAAACTGGTTTTTTTTAATCTGAGATAGTGGCCAAAATGGCTAATTTTCACGTTAGTTAATAAATTATTATTAAATTAATTTAATCACTTTTAATTCTGCATTAAAAGTGAACAGTTTTCATCATTCTTAATTATCCAGGAATTTATAAACTTTTACAATACAATTTTCGATGTTAAATCCAATATTCAAATATTACATAAATTTTAACATTCAATTATAAATGCAATAAAAACCTAGTTAATTATATTTTAATTTCAATCAAATTCTTATATTTTGATTCTCACTTTTATCATTAAATCATAAAATATCATATGAATATAATTAACATTAGTTTATAGGGATTTTTAGGCTCAAGGAAAAAGTTAGAGAAATATTTAGTTTCAGGGACAAGAAGTTTGTTTTTTAGGCTGAAGAACACTTTTTAGTGTAATTCCCAGAATGATAGTTGTAACTATCATTTTCAGTTTACACTAAAAAGTGTCATTCAAACTAAAAAGCAAACTTGTTGTCCCTGAGACTAAATTTTTTTGCAACTTCTTCCTTGTGCCTATTTACCTGTAGTTTATATTGTATTACATTCATATTCTAAAATTTCACCTTAACTCATATTAACTACAATATTTAATTATATTAATTCTCATTGATTTCCAAATTAATTTCAAAGGATTAAATAATGAAATGATAATTATATAATTATTACACATTAATAATTCAAACACATTTCTATGTTTATTGTTTACAAACAAAGCTAAAAAATTCACATACTAATTAATTGATTTCATATTCCTTAATAAACCTATTCTAATTTATAACATATAATTTCAATATTTAAATCCAACATCTAATTTATCCTTATTTACAATTATAACCAAATTAACTGTATAATAATTTCAATTGATTGAAATTACATTATAATAGTTATCAATTAAATTAAATCAACATTATTAAATTACATTGTAGTTATTTTTCTCATTAATAAATCACAAATTTTAATTTCTTCCAACATTAAATTCCAAAACCATATTTAATTTAATATTTTTAATTATCGAAAAATACGGATCATTATATTGCCCTTATCTTGTGATTAGTATATTCAAGATTTTTAGTTTAAAAAATAAAATAAAATAAAATAAAAATACATAAAGACACATTGCTTGAATATCCATGTGTTTTGAATATCACATAAATACCTAAAATTAATCAATTCCAAATAACTATTCATTTGGTTAAACAACAAAAAAATAACGTCGTCATTTCAATTCATATACTCAAGAACATCAGATACACATATTCAATACACAAAATATGTTATCCACCCTACATTAAATTGATTGAAAATTCTAGTTCTTATCAGATTTGCAGAACAAATTGAGAAATTTAGTTAGAGGTAACTTCTTCAAACATTGATTTTGTTGTAACAAAAAGATAAACAGTTGATAAATAGAGATGTTTGTGAAACAATGAATACATTATTAAAGAATACTTGAATTAAACAAACCAAACATATTATTCAATGGCTAGTTATGTAAACATCATAAGTAACATGCTATATAAACTACCCAAAAAAAGAAGTAAAACTGTCTTTCAATGTAGAGTGAGAAAGTGAAAAATATTAAGCATATTACTTCTCTGTTCTTTTTTCGCAAAAGATCATGTTCTTACTTGATTAATCATTGCTTACATGTCCAACTGAAGCACCGTGTTCAAACCTAGCATGATCTTGCCCAATGTTGTTTGAAATTAAAAATATACCGATTTAAGTAAGAAAGTGTTTAACTGTAAACAAAGCTTATCACATAAAATGAAAAATTATAAGGGATAAATTGTAATGAAAAAATGTACAATATGGGAAAAAGTCAAAAAAGCATAATTTCAAATTATACAAAAAGTGACTTACATTTTACTAACATGAGTCACCGTATAAAGAAGGTTATATAGTTTTTTTGGTTTAGTAAGAGCTTATAACGTAAGTATTTCTTAGGAGAGTAATTTCTATAACCATGCCTAAGCTTAAAAGTGAGAAGATTGTACATTAGTAGTCAGAAAAATCAATCCAAATTACTCTACTTATCTCACATTTAAACACAAAATTTTCAGTGAAGTGGTATCATAGTGACTAATTTTTTTACTTGTTTACATAAGATTATTTATTTGCTAGAAACTGAATGTAAATCAGATATGGTGTTGACCTGATTTCCTTGTTTTCTCTAAAAGAAACACAGATAAAATATTGTAGCAATAGTCCACATAAACCCTTAAACAAAACAAAAATAACTAAATTTGGACCATGTAAGAAATTGTGTATAAAGAGTTAAAAGAATAAGTATTTTGATTTTCTTGTTTATTATTATTATTTAAGAAATAATAATAGGTAAAATTAGCGCCTAAACTGCAAGAATTACAAACCCATTTAAAAAATTTTCCCATAAGAAAAACAAAGGTTGTTAGCATCGTTGCAGTTTAGACATAAGATCACATAATTAGTGCAGATATAAAGGTTGAATTGTGTCAAAAAATGGTAGAATAATTGGCACTTCATATAATTTGGAAAAAAAATTACTTGAACGTAATTTTTTATCCACGCATTAAAATTTCAATTAAGGGATAACAATATTAAACTCGTATAGTTTAGAAGTTCGCAGATTAATACATGATTGTACCTTAATTTTTTATAAGTTATAAATCCAATCAAGGTAAAATTTGTGATATTTTTTTCTGATAACTAGTTACCTTTATCAAGCATTTTTTTATCAGCTAAATGGTTAAAAAAAGAAATTTTCATAATGGTTATGTTATTGTGTCAGTGTTCATTTGGAAACAATTTCAAATAGTTCCTAGAGTTGGAAAGAAAATCTATAATGGGTTGAATACCACAGTCTTTTAATGGCATAGTCAAATTAGAATATAGTATGTCATAAAATTATATAGAATCAAATCCACTATGATTAATTTGATAACTCCCTCGTCCCCTTATAGTTTGTTTTAACATAGTTTGGTGTAAAATATATTTGAATGGCGTCTTTAAATTTAGTAAATAAATAATCATGAATGTGTATTAGTTCAAATTTTAGGCAGATAAATGAATTACCTACCTAATCTTCTCCACAAATCTCTATGAAACCGTCATTTTTAGCAAAAAAAATTTTACTTACATGTAACACTATAAAGACCTTTCCTTGCCCAAGGGGATTTGGCATATAAAGAAAAATAAACTTTAGTATAGTGAAGTCTGATTATGAGCACATCAATTAACATCTAAATTATGTGATGGTTAAGTTAGTTGATAAAACACATCGCTTAAAATATTTAAATTATGTTTAATAGAACTAATTGAAAAATAGTTAAAAATTCATTAATTCACAAAAAAAGGATCGTCCATTCCAGTATTACTGAAATATGTTCTTATTTTTAAAGTAAAATTAAGATATTATTTCCTTACTACAACCAAGTAGTAGTTAATTTAATTTTAAATACTTTTCTAACGGTACAATTGTTAAATCGAACCCACGCTAACAAAGTAAGTTGAAAAAGCAACATTACAGACCAACTGAGCATGAATGTTACTTGTACCAATATGATCAGACTATAAAAGAAAATATCAATTATTATGAATCTATTCTAAAATTTTCCATTAAGCTCTATTCTAAAATTGTTGATTAATTTCTATTCTAAAATTGTTGAGAAAAGAAATGGCCTTTATCGGAGTGTGAATCAAATGGGATGACAAAATATTTCAAAATTCAGTTCATAAATTTTGCCTATCCACCTTAACATCATATCATAAACAAAGGTTTGTAAAATTAAACCAAAACTCAAGTAATAGATTTATTTCTCCAAATGTTGTTAGTATGAGAAACATGGTTGTCAACATAGAAGAAGTGATTTTAGAAACGCAAATGGTTATGCGTTTGGGGAATCTAAAGTTTTGAATATAGGGAATGTGCAATGAACTAAATTCATTTTTCCGAAATGAATTCAAAGGATTTTAAAGTTTAACACCAATTCAGATCATCAAAATATGTTACTAAACAGAACTATTTGTACAAATTGAACATTGTTATGTTAAAGCAATATTAACTTAGAAACTTTTAAGTTAACAAAAGTTTAAAGCATATTTCAAATTATTAGTTGATGATGAAAATATATCATAGAATGAATTTGGAACAAATTAATTCATTAGAAACAAATTGAAAAACGAAAGATCAAAAATTTCTTTTCTATTAAAAAATAGATCAAAAATTGGTAGATTTAAGACCTAACAAACCACTTTTTTGCAATTTATTGATAAATCAACCTGGTACTATAAGAAACATAAAAGAACTTTAGAAACAAAATTGGTTATGCTTCTGGGAATCCAAAGTTATGAAAATAGGGAATGCACAATGAATTAAATTCATTTTTCTGAAATGAATTATAAGGATTCTAAAGTATAGCAGCAATTCAGATCATCGACATATGTTACTAAAAAGAACTAGTTGTACAAAGTGCACATTGTTGTGTTAAAGCAATATTAAATCCGAAAATTTAAGTTAACAAAAAGTTTAAAGCATATTTCAATTTAGTCGATGATGAAAATATATCAGAGAGTGAAATTGGAACAAATAAATTCATCAGAAACAAACTGGAAAAAACTAATAGATCAAAAAAAATTCTTGAATCAAAAAAATATTAAAATTTGCAAATTTAAGACCTAACAAACCCTTTTTTTGCAATTTGTTTATAAATCAACCTTTGGAGGGTGCCGATGCAGTCTACCGTGTGGATCTATTGTGTATATGGAAAAGTTAATCAGGGGGCAACATCTCATCTATGATGTGGAAGAAGCATTTGGGAAGAGGAGAATGTGTGTGAAAGGGGAGCGTAGATCGAAAGAAAGGAAATGAAGAGAAATGCGTGTGGTAAGTTGTATAATAACTGTGACGGTAAAAAAAGCCATATTTCATGGTGAAAATGTTGCTTGAAAAGGACAGATTTGCCGTATAAATGATTTGGTTCCTCCTTTCCTATTTAAGTATTAGATTATATAAAGGACCTCAGGTCTGAAATTTATGTACATTGGAAAACATATTAAAATTGTATTATCATGATTTTTAGGAATTTTCTTAAGTATTTTGATATGGTCATTAAATTATTTAAGTCGAATGACTTAAATGTTTAAAGATTTTGTTGAAGGGAACGACTTATTTGTTAAAATGATTTCAATTATAAATTATTGAATTCGGTAGCCTTTTGGAAATGGATTTTGATAAAGAATTTGTTAAGCAATCATACTTTTACAAATTGGTTAAGTTAGGTAAAAAGGAATTTCTTTAAAAGATAACAAAACCAGTTTTGCTTTGATCTACAACTTCGCCACTTCCATCTGCTAGCTTTCATCACCATACTTTTGCTAATGAACCCATTTGAAATCAATACATGTGGTATCAAGCCATTGATACGTAGTGGATTGGAGAAAGGTGAAAGGGACTGTATCGAAGGCATGCTTTCAAAGGGGTTGAAGTCGTTCTTATAAGCTTTCGAATACATTACTTGCCTTGTTTTTAAAAGATGCTTTCAAAGGGGTTTCATTACCTTTGTTCAAAAAAGAAACTTTAGAACAAGTTGTCGCTTACCTTTGACTTTTGAAAGGAGCATTCGAAAGAGTTTCTGCTTACTTTGTTTTAAAAGAAGCTTTCGAGTGCCGCATTTTGAACCCATTCGATACCTAGCTGCCACCTTCATGCCTTTCAAATTGGTTAAAGGCCACTTTTCTTTATAGCCTTATAATAACGGGTTCGAAAGGAGTTTTTACTAATACTGAAGCCGCCTTCCCTATGCTTTCGAAAGGGTTCTTGTAGCCGCTTTTATCAATGGTTTTGAAAGGATGGTTTCAAAGCTATCCTTTCCCCAATTCTTTTATTTGAAGCTCAATGCTTTCAAAAGGGTTACTTTCGCTTTTTTTCTTTGACCCAGAAGTTATATTTAATGTTAAGCCTAATGATTTCAAAAAAGATACTTTCAAATGGTTTCGAAGCTATACTTCCATTAATTTTACTAGAACTAAGTGCCTTCGAAAGATAAGCTTTAACTGTTTCGAAAGGTAAATCTTTAATGGTTTCAAAAGGAAGGTTTCAATGCTTTCGAAAGGAATTTTTTGAGTGTTTCGAAAGAGATATCTTTAAGTGATTTGAAAGGAAGGGGCGAATACTTTCGAAAGGTATGTTATAATGATTTCGAAAGAGAAGACCTAAGGTATCGAAAGCCTTAGTTTTCAAATAAGAAACCCAATCTCATTTTTAAAAGTAAATCCATAGCAATGTGAAAGAATTTTGAAATGGCGTTTAAGCTTTGGAGTTTTTAAAGAAGTTTTCCTTGTAAAAGACAGTGGGTTAGGGGTATTAACCATGTTTCATTTGAAAAATGATTACAAGGAAATTAAACCATAGATGTTTATGTTATTATGTTATAATCATTTATCATGTGTGCTTCTTTTGTAAACATATTCATTTTATATTTAATCCCATAACTGTGTTTTGGGGTGTGAAGGTCACATAACCAGCTAGGTTGACCCAGTAGTGAATATACGTTGAGTTAACGCATGTGTGGGTAGAATTGCATCTAGGAGGTAAGGTAAACCATAATATAGGATGCCCAAAGACTGATTAAAGGATTATTAGTTTAGACAGGTTCTTAGTAAGCCCATTAAAACTATATATGGAAATAGTTATTGGCAAAGGACAATAGGTTCTTAGTGATCCCATGAAAACTATATCCGAAATAAGTTATTAAAAGAGATCAATAGGTTCATACCGATCCCATGAAAACTATGATATGAGAGAAGTTATTAGAGAATCAAATAGGTTCGTAATAAGGCTATGAAAACTATGATTAGAGAAAGTTGTTGGTAGATACCAATAGGTTCATAGAGGTCCCATGAAAACTATGATTGGATGATAGTATTGGTAGGAACCAATAGGTTCATAGTGATCCCATGAAAACTATGAAGGTGGATTGGAATTCCATAAGAATTAACAAGTTATTAGTCAGCCCATAAAAACTAATAGGTTAATGGTGACCCTAGAAACTATAATTTGAGACATATAGTGAGGCTAATGGGGATGGGCAATCCAGAGCATATTGCATGTTTGTATAACATCATTTTACCTTTTATTATGTTATGTCCTAACCATTGTGGATGCAAGTGCATAGTATATGGTTATTATAAGTTGGGTTAAGGTACTAATAAGGGGAAAACCCGTTCCGCTAAGCGGCGTGGTCTCACTAGATATCTATATGGTTCGAGATGGAAGGATATTATTCATACCAGACTTTTGTCTGACTCGAAGTTTATGTTTTCCCCTTAAAATCTCAGCAGATTAATTGATTTTGAGTAATTTGAGAGTTAAGGTTTTTAGGTTCTCCTTTTGACCAATAGGCTTTCGGAGACGTTTAGGAGGCAAGCTAGCTATTAGGAGTTCTTTTTGTTTGATTCCGCTGTGTTTTGGATATAATGGTAATGTTGTTTAATTGCTTATATTTAGACTCCGATCAACCTAGGGGGCATCTTTATGTGTTCCTCTTGGTGTATTTTGTAATAATTATATTTCTTTGAACGTGGTTTATGAATTGGGATTATGTAATGAATTTTAAATGTTATTTGAAATGGAATGAGAAATTTATTTTACGATAATTTTTTTTTCATATCCATGTATTTTGGTCATATCAATGTATCCAACATTACCGCATTTAGTCACCGAGAATTAATAACTATAGATGACTGCAGCATCCATAGCAGTTAGTTTTGGGCCTCCTAATAAGGGATGTTACAAGTTGGTATTAGAGCAAATATTTATGCAGATTTAAAAGAAACTTGAACCTAAAAGATTTCAAAAAATAATCCAATGAACCATAAATTAAGATCAAGGTTTGATTTAACGCTATAGTAACGTACTTGCATTTGATATATATAGCTATAAGTGCATATTCTCTACTCTCTTAGACCGTTCTTCTATATCTTACTAAGACTCATATGCACAAGAAAGGAAGATATGGAGGCAGGAAACGGAAGAGGAAATCTAGGTGGAGGAAGCACCACAACTACTAGAAATGCTCGATCCAACACCAGAAGGAATCAGGGTCGACAGGCAAATGCTAATCCAAACACAAATTCCAATGTAGGTGCTGGAACCCCGCCAGTAGATATGGGGATGACATATCAGTTCTTTGTCAATCTAATGCAAATTAGAGCAGCCGTAGGAGTAGCTGAGTATAATGCTATTGGAGGAGCTAATCCTTTGGACCCAATTGGTAATAATTATGCTAAGCTGAGCAAGGATTACAAAAGTCTTGTTGGGAAGCCATTTTTGGGAACGGAGGATGCTATTGAAGTGGAAAACGGGTTATTGCACTGTGAAAGGATTTTTGCTGACTTGGGATTAGATTATCAGCAAAAGAGGAGACTTGCTTCTAGACAATTTCGGGGAGCAGCACTTTACTGGTGGAATAGTGTTACCGTGGGAGTTCCCGAGGAAGAGATGACTTGGGAAGAATTTCGAAGGAGATTCGAAGAGAGGTTTTTGTCTGATATTGCCAAGTCAGTATTGCTGAGAAAGTTCATGGACTTATTGCAGGGTGAGATATCGGTGGTTGAGTATGCTATGACGTTTGATGAGCTGTCCAGATACGGATATGCTACCATTGACATAGTCATTAAAAGAAATGAGAAATTTATTCGAGGGTTAAGACCTAAGATTGCTAGGGTGACTATGCCACATCTTCGAGATCCAAGTACAATTGTAGTGGAGATGGCAATCCTGAATGAAGATATGCTTTCTACTTATGGGAAGGAGAAGTAGGTTGGAACCCACGATTCTCAGGGCAAGAAGAGAAAATTCTTTAAGAAGAAAGGAGCTTAAAAAGGAGGAGCTGCCAAGAAGGAAAAAGCAGATCTAGTCTATTTCAAGTGCGACAAGAAGGGACATTATGCTTATGAATGTCGAACTGGAAAACGGAAAAAGGCTATAGATAAGAAGGGATCGAAGTGCTTCAACTTTGACCAGATTTGACACTACAAGAATTAGTGTCAAAAACCAGGCAGAGCGGATAAGGGAAAAATCTTTACTTTGGAACCATCTTCTTCTAGACCAACTGCTGCTGAGAAGGGAAACACTGTGATGGAAGGTAAACTTTTGATTCATAGTATACTAGTTAGGGTACTATTTGATATTGTTGTATCACATTCATTTATATCATAGTGTCTGGTAGATAAGTTATATTTAGAAACCTCATACCTTGTACTTCCTTAAAGGTTGCGAATCTGATACAAGGGTATGCCATTTTGGGGATGATATGTGACCAGTTAGAACTTGAGTTGTTTTGTCATAAGTTTGCAAACAGTTTGTATTTTTTTGATTTCGTAGGCTTTGAGATTATTTTGGGTATGGATTGGTTAAATAAGTATGATACTAGGATATTTTTCCGAGATAGGGA
The DNA here is from genome assembly GCA_030737815.1 of Allium fistulosum. NCBI lineage: Eukaryota > Viridiplantae > Streptophyta > Magnoliopsida > Asparagales > Amaryllidaceae > Allium > Allium fistulosum. The sequence goes on from CM060902.1 coordinate 1,537,599,756, forward strand.
AATATCGCTAAGACACCCTAATAGTCATAATCAAATTATATATTCAGTGGAAAATTAAGATCTGGGTGCTTATGCTTTGTTGGTAGCTATGGAGGTAGAAGTAGAATTGAATCAGGTTTTGGTAGCAAGAAAGTTTGCAGATGCTTTTGAGCAAGTCACAGGACTACCACCGAAGCGAGCCATTGAATTTCAGATAGATCTTGTACCAAGAGCTAAACCTGTAAGTAGACCGTCTAGTAGAATGACATCTACCGAGATGAAGGAACTGAAGGTGTGGCTAATGGATTTAGAAGGAAAGAATTTTATTAAACCAAGGAGTTTGCCTTGGGGAGCGGCCGCGGTGTTCTTGATGAAACCGGATGGGTCGTTAAGGATGAATATTCACTATCGTAAGTTGAACGAGAAGGCGATTAAGAATAGGCATCCTTTACCAAGAATCAGTGATTTATTTGATCAATTGTGTGGAGTCAGAGTATTTTTCCAATTGGATTTGGCGATAGGTTTCCATCAGCTAAGAGTGGCAGAGGACAGTATTTCGTTGACGGCGTTTCGTACTTGGTATAGTTCATATGAGTGGTTAGTAATGCCATTCTGATTAACAAATGCACCTGCTTTCTTTGTGGATTTGATGAACTGAGTTTTCCGAGAGCACTTGGAGATGTTCGTATCGGTATTCATAGATGACTAATTGGGTACCCAACTAGATAGGGGTATATAGGCAGTCACAAGTGGTAGTGATGCAGCCCTAATAATAATATAATCCTTTCATGTTTATCTGTTTATTGGTTGCTATTTATCTTGTATTCTTGTATCTTTCCTGCCTACTATTATTCCGCACTTGACATATTTGTTGAGTTTGCAGGAATAGGATATTGTTGTCTCTCTTATTAGAGTGGTTAGTGGTAGATTTATTGTATATTTAGTCTTCTTTGTATTCAAGCACACCTTATAGATTAATTAAATACTTTGATAACTTGTATAATTAAAATTTGTATCCTATACATTTATCAATGTCAAATATTTATCAAATAATATTGTGTATTAAGTTGGTAGTTTTCATTTATAGTTTTAGAACGGACAGGTTTTTCGGTGATTTTGACTGGTCCGAAAATCCTGGTCATTATAGCTAGTATCAGAGCTTAGGTTAGGTGCCTAAGTAAAATTTGTTTATGTTAGTAAATCAACCTAGGAATTTTAAAAATGAAACTACCTTAGTTTAAAAATTGATAGGATAAGGCACCGTACCTTTGGTTGGGGGTTTGGGTGATACTACTTTTGGTGTGCTTAGCTTTTGTTAACTAATTGATTTTCATTATATTTTTCCGTTCTTGAAATTTCGAGGATGAAATTCTTTAAAGGGGTGAAGATTGTAATGAATCATAATTTTTGGGTCTTCAAATTTAAATATTTAATTTATTTAAATATTCGAATTTGAATTATATTATAATAAAAATATATATTTCAAATTAAGACCTAATTTTTGATGATTTATCTTTAATTTAATTTATATGATTTTTCCATAATTTTTAATTTGGAAAATAATCAAAATTTCGTTTAACGCTTTTTACGTCAAACGTCGGCATTTCAAAGATTTAACAGAATAAGTTAACCTGTCAATTTTATTATTGTTTTGTGATCATGTCATCTTATTATGCATGACCACATTTTTATATTTGTCATTCATGGTTCATATGCGAATGTGATATTGCGTGGCGGTGTATCGTAAAACTTTAAAAAACAAAATATAAACAATCACACACACACATGCATGTTTGTTGCCTTATTTTAATGACCTTGTTTTATGACTTGTAAAATGGATCTTATCCATAAATAACTTAGCTATGAAGTAAAAACTAGTTGATATATATGTACAAATTGAATACAAAAGGCGACATATTTCATTATTCTTCATTTCTTCTTTGCATATCTACACAGCAGCCGCCATATCTTTTATAACATATTTTGTCCTCCTTATAAATTGACTTTGTTTGCTTAGCTTTTAAGTATTCTAGTTTATATATATGTACACATTACACATTTTCAGAGGAGAGATATCTGCTTCTCTTTGGAAAACCAAAAAGATAAAATAACAACACTCTTTCCTCTCTGCAAATAGGTTTATGCAGGAAACAACGGTGTACATAATTCATTTTTTCTCTCACTACAAAATGAATATGAACTTGCATGCATGATTGGCTTGGGTTGTTGTGAGGGTAAGCATAGGGAGGGAGGCGTGTACTTGTTGTTGTGTAGTGGGGTAAGTTCGAGTTTGGTAGTGGACCGGGGCAAGCGTGTAGGCAAGAAGGCGGCTTTGGTTGAAAAAGAAAGGGCAGTGGATGTTGGGCTTGGTTTTGTGGGCCTTCGGCCTTAGGTGTGCATGGAAATATGAAAGAACAGGTGCATGGTAGTGGAAGAAGGGAAAGGTTGGGTGAGAATTATATTATATTAGTATATTAGATTAGTTATTAGTGATTTAAATTATTTAGTAAAATGTTTGACTTTGAATATAAAATAAAGGAGAGGTTTTGCATGCGAGTTGCATGTGTAGGGGAAGGATGATGGGTCATGAGTAGGCTTGCGATTTAGGTCTAGTTTAATTTAGTTATTTTATTTGTTAAGTGATTTAGTTGTTTTAGATTAGTTAGTTTAAAATGGTTTAAACTTTGAAATGGTATAACTTCCCTATACGAAGTCCATTTAACCCATGGTCTTTAACCGTAGATTTGCATTTAAGAGTAGAGCACATTAATGTAAATTATAGACACAATTAGTAAAGTATAATTTAGTGATATAATTTAATTGTAGTTTCCGTAATTAAAATAATTATACTTCATTTGGACATCTGGTTAGCAGAATAAATCCCCATTCTGCTATTATATGAATTTGGACATTTATATATACTAGTTAATTTTGATTATGCATTATTATTCAATTTGTTGAATTGTTGATAATAATGTATTATTATTGTTGATTGTTTGGTTCTTTGAATTGTGCTCAAATAGTTTATGAGCATTTATCGTTGTATATTGATTGTTGATTTTTCTCAACCAGAATATGAGCAATTATCTTTTCATGCATGGGTTAGGTAGACAATTACATATGATTTGAGAAAGAACATCTTGTTATTAGAATCTCACAATTTGACTATAAGATGATCGATTATAATATTGGTTAAGGTTTGAACTTTAATTTAAATGAAATGTTGAAATAGGATTTTCACAAATGAATGTATTATGAAAGGTCAATGGAGAGAAGTTATTTACAAAAGGGATTTTGAAATATTGATAAAAATAATAATTATAATAAAGATGTTTATTATAATTTTAAAAGGGAAAGATGCTGGTCTTTTGAAATGAAAGGTTTTCCTTTTAATAGTGGTATTTGGAAATAAATATTGTTAGAAGTAATTTTCGAACCTCAAAATGGGGAACGTTACAATTCACTATGTAAGATTCCATGGAGGTGCCCACGGTACTTCAGGAACTATCCTCCTCCACAATGATCTAAGACATCCTTAGCATCGTACATGCCTAGCTAATGTACCATAGGAAATACATAACTGGCCGCAACATGAGGCCGAAATGTACCACTCATGCATGCATAATAATAGGAATCTCTAGGGTAGAGTCGTATGCACCCTTGGTTTTGCTAAACCTACGGTTATGCATAATATCTTCGGTTTTCGTCATCTCCGCTAGTGAGGCTGCATTTAGCATTCCAGCACATGAGTCACAACTTGAACAAATCTCGGAACCATACATGGATTCCCATATCTCGACAGATCTTAGAATCATACATGGATTCCTATATCTCAATAGATCTCGTAATCGTACATGAATCCCCACATCTTGAATAGACCACGAACAGCTTCATTTGTTCGAGCATCTCAATCTGATCTCGAATTTCTACATAGATTCCCGCATCTCGAACCAATTACAAACCTCTTTCGAAGCATGGAACGCGTATATTGTTTTGGAGTGATTACGGTTTTGAGTCATCCTATATAAGTACACTCCCCTGCTTTCCTTGTGCTCCAAAAACAAATTTATCGATTTTCGGTAAGCTCAACTCCGGTTCTTTTGGAAATAAACAGATAATACATAAGAGCGGAGATCGCATCCCAACCGTTTAAGCAATTGGATTTCCTTATCCTTTGTACTAGAAGAACACAATGAGCTTATATGTATGATATAACATCACCAAAGTTAACTATCTCATATAATTCCCTTATTTCTTCTAGATATTTGCAGAGTTATATTTGGTTAATTTCAACTATAATGAGAGATCACATAAGGCAATCTAAGTCCTGTATACTTTACATAAGCAAGTAACACACAATGCACGATCGACACACATAAGCACAATCAAATCATATAAACAACTTCTAATCCCCTTTTAACTAATCTTCCTTTATTAATTACAACTTAACTTACTTGTATATATATTTCAAATATCTTTACAAGGGTATGTACAGGTATTCTACAGTTCCTTATTCATTTATGCTCTTTTTAATACTTTAAAAAGTATTCTATACTTATCCCAATGGTACAAGTATACCCACAAATCATTAAAAAGATTTACTTACTTTAAAATATAATTAAAGAGGCTAATACAATTGTTATTTACACATTGTTAATATAAACCACTTTCCTTTTTAATACTTTAAAATTTATATTTTCTATCTTTTCCCAAAAGATTCCATACTTGTTATTATCTTTAAAATTCCATTATTTAAAGATCTAAGTATCTTCCAAAATCATTTAATAATATTTTACCACTTTAAAATATTATTTAAGGGATTAAAAACAAATGTTACTAAAACATTGTTTATAACAAACCCAAAAACACTTCACACTTAATATTTATCTTTAAAAATCACTTATAAAGATTATATTACTTTCCAAAGTATAATTTAATGGATAAAAAATAATTGTTGCTTAAACACCATTTCTATAAACCCAAAATCATTTTCAAACTTGTTATTAACTTTGAAACACATCCATTTAAAGATCTGAGTAAAACTTCACTTTTTAAACTAAGTGATATACCTTTTTAACTATTTTTACATAACTATTCATTATAACATATGTGTTATAATCTCAAAAACCTCTTTAAAATACTTAGGTTAAAAAAACATGGTCAAAATATTACTTAAAATATATATTTTATAATTTATTTAAAAACCATAAAAGAAGTTATCATTTATAACCCTTACTTAAATCATTTATAAATGATTATAGAATCATATTCAAACTTCCTTTTAAAATAATTTAACACCATTTACAAACTCCTTTTGAAGATACCAGAAAAACATCTAAAGTATCCAACCTTTTTATACTTTATTTAAAATAGAAATTTCAAAGTGCATCTATAGTCACTCTTTCGCTATACAAACTTATTCAACATCGTTTCATAATTTCTATTAACTTCCAAACCAATTTCTTTATGTCAAAACCACCTAAAACATTTGTACAGAACCATCCAATATATATTTTCACAATATATTCTCATTTAACCAATTCAAAATATTTTATATATAGGGTATTTCAAATTGCATTCGCAACGACCATTTCGCTTCAACCATTCACACAAATTTCCAACTTTATCAAAAAAAAATTTATCAACCATGTTAACAAGTTCGAGCCATGATACATGCTTTAAAGGGTTATCAGAGAGATGATACTACATATAATAGTGTCACTTGCTTTCAAAAGAAAGGAGGGGTCCAAAAATAATAGCTTGCATTGTTATTAATTTTAACTTATATTTTAGCACAATAAACAATTTGTATCACATAATATACAAATCAACTAGTAAGTAAACTCACTTAAGCCCAAACTAATCCAAGATGTTGAGGATCTCGTTATGAGTGAAACGGTGAAGACGGCGGCTTGATTGGACTCATATCAAGGAGTTATAGCTTTTAAAGTTAAACTTTTAAATATCAAATTAAAATAACTATATCTCACCTAACCTAATAATGCCCAAGTGCACTTGAATAGTTCTTCTTCTCCAATCTCCAAATGCCTATATAGGCATATATTAACACACTTCCATCCATGCACGCTCACCACTGACACGGAGCTAGGCTCCACGAAATTGAACGCCGACGTTCGGCAGCGATCTTCCCTTTGTAAACTTGACGCGGCAGACCCATCAATGCCAAGCTCGGCCCCACCTCCACTGTACAAAATGTCACATCTGCAAAGCTCGACCGCACTCTATAACACTCCTAATTTTAGTTTAACATTATTCAGAAGATTTAATTAGATAAAGTAAATAGAATAATGCAGTGGGATAGGAGAATGGGATTGGATAATCAACAAGGTGGGCCTTAGTTAATCAATTATTAAGCTTGTTTTAAAATTTATTAATAAATGGGAGGATAAACGAGGAGGAAAAATATGAATAAGTCTCTCAGTTTTCCCTTATATCCCTCCCTCTCATTCATTCACATTTTACATTCCCAAACAATCAAAAAGAAGAAATAGAGGCCGGCCCTAACCAAGGTAGGGAGAAGAGAAAATCAAAAGACAATTCAAAGGGAAAATCTTAATCTCTTATCAAATCTAAGGTGAATAATAGTTAACGATCTCTTTTATGTATGTTTGATTTAGGTTATGGATAATTTTTGAATCAATTATGATGCTATTATCATGTAATGATTCTTTATGCCATTATTTGGATAGAATAATGATTTATGGAATATTAATGAAATATTTAGATTGGTTTTAATGGTAAACAAAAGTTTTTGATCTCCAATTGATTTGATTCTCTAGTATGTTGTGTCAAACATTAATTTGGAGATGGTTTTCAATTTCATAATTTTCCAAATTAAAATGAATATTTATGAATTTCTTAAGGAGGAAATAATGTTTAATTCAAGTTTTAATTGTTAAAAATAATTAAATAATTATTTTAGGCTTGAATTTTTCCATATGAAAGAATATGTTAATTCTGGTTTTTGAGGATTTTTCCTAAGTGATTATGATTTTATATGAATTTAATAAGTTAGAAAAGCTTGTAATAAATATTAAATAATTAATATTATCCATAGGTTTTAAAATGAATTTTTGGGAAAGGAAATAATTTGCAATAATTTTTCTAAAAAGGAATTGATAAGGTTATTTATAGCTAATAGAAATTTACCAAGGTTTGAGAGTTGGTGAAAAGTAATTGCTTTAATGGAAATAAATTAGTTTTCCATTTTATTAAGATATTTCCATGTCGCCTATATGAACGCCGAACTCAAATGATGGCCGGTATCCATGCCGCTGCTATGAATTTCGATATCAACATGGATGGAAGCATACAATGACTACCTATGTTGTTATGAAATAATTATGTCATGTTGAAGCGCTAACAAACATTGTCAGCATCCAACTCATGTCGACATAGGGATCTTGTAAATCACCCGAATTACGCCAACCACCCTTTTCCTTTATTTTGAACCTATATTATATGGCATTGATGTCGTAAGTCTTCAACTATGCCACACATTTTCTATTTTGATGCCATAGCTTTATGGCCTTGATGCCGCAGGTCTACTTTTGATACTAAATCACTTTAGGTAATAATGTCGCATCTCATTGTATTTTCCATACTATGTTATACGACATAATAGCCAAAGTACTATGTCTTTGATATCCCAGTATTGATGTCGTAAGTATTGTTTTTGACATTCGTATAAAAAGCGACAATGACACCGCAAACTTATACTTTTGACATCCTTATATTAGCGGCATAGTAGCAATGGTTTTATGAAGACGCCATCAATTACCTTTTGGTAATGATGGCATAGTTTGATGATTTGACAACCATGCTTTGTGGCCTAGATGTTGCATGCTTTGATTTATGCAACCTTGTTTGTAGCTTAATGCCGTATGTTTTAGAAAATAACCAACCCTATGTTTTCGGCATGATAGCCTTGTGCTTTATGAAAATAAGGATTTTTATTTTGAAGCTCAGATAGAGCTTTGAAAAAATTTTGATGACATAAATGTCGCATGTATGCTAATTAAATAAATTTTACTAAGGTCAGCAAGCCATATGTTTCGATCCATACATTGGGGTACTGATGTATATTATTTCGACATGTTATAAATTTAATAGTTCGACATTTATTGGGGACATCAATACACATTATACTTGACATGCCATTTGTTTTATGATTTTGACATCATTTATAGGGGATACCAAGGTATATTATTTTCGATATGCTATAAATGTAAGGGGCAACAACCTAATTGGGGACGCCAATAGATATGGGTTGGGTGCTTGGGTGAATAGGGCTATATTATGAACTTAAATTGAAAGATGATGGGTTCATAGTCATCCAAGGAAAACTATGGAATGTGTGATGGATGGTCTGCATGATGCCCAAGATGGATAGTCTTTATATGGTTAGTAACGGGTCCATATTTATCGTAGGACAACTATAAGATGTGTTATGAATAGCCCACATCATTTTGGATAAATGGAACTTATGTAATGGATAGTCTGTGTAATTTAAATAGTTCAACCATGTGGTATGGATAGTCCATATGGTATGAATGGGTAATCCACATAATGTTTATATATGAGATGGGTAGTCCACATAAATATAAGATGGATAGTTTATTTGAAATTAAGATGGTTAGTCAATTAAATTGGGATGGGTAGTCCATTATATGTTGCAAGCCTGCAAGTGATTAATTACCATGTTCTAACTCTATGGCTGCAGGTGCATGACTTATAATTGATTAAGATACTAGTGAGGAGAAAACCCATTCCGCTCAGCGCCGTGATCCCACTAGATACCTATTTTATTCAAGATAGTAGGTTATTATTCACACCAGACTTTTTGTCTAACTCGAAGTTTTTCTTTTTCCCCTTAAACTGTCAGGTGCTCACATGAGTAGTTTGTGAGTAGGGTTTTTAGGTTTTCCAATTTGACAAATAAGCTTCCAAGGACGTGTAGGAGGCAAGATAGCTATTTAGGAGATTTTATCTATCCATTATATTATTTTCTTTTTGTTTAAATGGATGTATGGCAAGTGGTATAATTGCCTAGTATTTAACTCTAATCAACCAAGAGGGCATCTTTATATGTCGCTCTTAGAGTATTTTGTAATAATTATATTTTCTATAAACATGGGATTAGGAATTGGATTATGTAATGAATATGTTAATGAAATGTGTATTGAAAATTTTCATATTCTTGTGTCTTTAATGTTAATGATAATATTAACTGATCTCTTTTTGTCACCAAAGAATAATACTATCGATGACTGCATCATCAATAAAGCTTATTTTTAGGTATTAGAATGATGGATATTATAGTTTAGAATTAAAGCATAGGTTTATGTAAAACCAAAAGAATTTTATGACTTAAAATATTTTTGAAAACACAATCCTATTAAATCAGAGAACAAGACTGGGGTATGGGATAATGCTATAGTAACATACTTTTATTTGCTATATATAAGTATGTATGCTCCCCTCTCTCTTAGACCATTCTTCTGTATCTTACAAAGATGTGTATGCATATTAAAGGAAATGAGGTATGAAAGTAGGAAACAGAAGTGTGAATCTTAGTGGAAAAATCACCCTAACGAATGGAAATGCTCTAGCAAATAGATAGAATCAAAGTCGATAGGCTAATGCAAATGTAGGTGTTGCAACCCCACCAGTAGTTATAGGGAATATGTGTCGGTTCTTTGTCACCCTGATGCAAGCTGAAGCAACTGCTGGTGTAATTGGAGGGAATACGCGTAATATGGGAGGAGCTAATCCCATAGTGGCAGTTGGTAATAACTATGCCAAGCTAAGTCAAGATTACACCAGTCTTGGAGGGTAGCCTTTTCTTTGGAACTGAAGATGCTATTGAAGTGGAGAACTAGCTACTGCATTGTGAGAGAATCTTTGCTCACTTGGGCTTGAACGACGAGCGGAAAAGGAGGTAAGTTTCAAGGTTGTTGCAGGGATCTGCTTTATAATGGTGGAAAGGAGTAATCATAGGTGTACTAGAAGAGGGATTGATTTAAGCTGAATTTCAAAAGAGATTCGAGGAGAGATTTTTATCAAAGATAGCCAAGTTAACTCTGCTTAGGATATTCACTGATTTGGTGCGGGGAGAAATGTTTGAATTGGAGTATGCTACTTGATGAGTTGTCAGGTATGGATATGCCACTATAGATACTGTGATCAAGAGAAATGAGAAGTTTATGTGGGGATTGAAACCGAAGATTTCTAAGGTGACCATGCCATATCTCAAATATCCATTTAATGTAGTGGATGAGATGACGATCGAGAACGAGGAGATACTTTCTACTTTTGAAAAGGAAAAGCGGATGGAAACCCCGAGTTCCCATTGTAAGAAGACAAAGCTCTTCAAGGGAAAGGCAACTCAGAAGGGTGGAGCTACTAAGAAAGGGAAAGCTGATATCGTTTGCTATAAGTGTGATAAGAAGGGGCACTATGTTAATGAGTTTTGATCGGGAGATGGTAAGGTGGTTGTGGGGAAGCAGAATGCGAGGTGCTTTAACCGCAACTAGGTGGGGAATTATAGGAACAAATGCCCATAGAGGGCCAAGGCTGATAAAGGGAAGATCTCTACTTTGGAACCATCGTCTTTTAGACCAACAACATAGGAGAAAGGAAAGGCTATGATAGGAGATATGCTTTTGATTCACGGCATACCTGTTAGAGTATTATATGATATAGGTGCACAAAATTCTTTTATCTTACAGTGTTTGGTAGATAAGTTAGACTTAGAACCGTCATACCTTCTTACTTCCTTCAGGGTTGCTAATCTAAAAGGAGGTTAGAAACTCTAGGAATGAGATGTGATCATCTAGAATTTGAGTTGTTAGATCATGCTTTTGCCTATAGTTTATTTTTGTTTGATTTTGTAGGCTTTGGGATTATTTTGGGTATGGATTGGTTGAACAAATATGATGCTAGGATATTTTTTTAGGATAGGAAAATATCATTTTGACACCAAAATAGTAGTGATCGAATTGTCTATTCAGTTTAGAATTCGAGCTTAGATGATTTTCTTTATTGGGTGCAACAAAGGTGGATGATGAGTTAAGTCAGGTTTCTGTTGCACGAGAATTTGCAAATGTTTTTGAACCAATTGTCGGATTACCACCGAGAAGAGTTATTGAGTTCATAATTGATCTTGTACCTAGAAATGAACCTATAAGTAGACCACCAAGCAAGATGACACCTACTGATATAAAGGAGTTAAAAGTGTAGCTAGTGGATTTAGAAGGAAAGAGTTTTACTAGACCAAGCAGTTCGTCTTGGGAAGCGGCCATACTGTTCATTAAGAAATAGATGGGTTGTTGAGAATGTGTATCAATTATTATAAGCTGAACGAGAAGATGATAAAAATAGATATCCTTTGTTGAGAATCAATGATTTGTTTGATCAATTGACTGAAGCCAAGGTATTTTCCCAATTGGATTTAGCTACATGGTTCCAAAAATTGAGGGTGGTGGAGGACTGTATTCCTTTAATGATGTTTCAAACGAGGTATGGTCGTATGAGTAGTTTGTCATGCCATTCGGGTTGACTAATGTGCCTACATTCTTTTTGGATTTGATAAAACGAATTTTCCGAGAGCACTTGGGTAGGTTCGTGTTGGTATTCATTGATGACGTTTTTGATATACTTTAAGGATGAAAGAGATCATGATATTCATCTTTGAATAGTGCTTGAGACATTAAGGCAGCATCTACTAAATGCTAATTTTTTGAAGTGTTATTACTGGAAGAGAGAAGTAAAGTTTCTTGGTCAAGTAGTTTCAGAGAAAGGTTTATCTATGGATCCGGTTAAGATAGAGGCTATTTATAATTGGAAGAGACCCAAGACGGTGACAAAGATAAAAAGTTTTATTGGATTAGTTAGCTATTACCAGAGGTTCATTAAGAATTTCCCTCAAATAGCAGTAACCTTGACTAAAATAACCAGGAAGGATGTAAAGTTTGTTTGATCTGATAAATTTAAGGAAGCATTCCTTAAGATAAAACATATATTGACCAATGCGCTCATGTTAGTTGTGCCAGACGGGAATCAAGATTTAGTGGTGTGTACATATGCATGTGGAATAGGTTTAGAAACTGTGTTGATGCAAAGAGGTAAAGTGATTTCCTACGCTTCTCAACATCTCAAACCACATGAAGCGAGATATTCGACTCATGATTTGGAGTTGGTAGTAGTGATCTTCGCTTTAAAGGTATGAAGTCACTACCTCTTAGGATAAAGCTTCGAGTTGTTTACTAATCATAAGTCCTTGAGGTATTTATTCTCTTAGAAGGAGTTGAACATGAGACATCAGGAATGGCTAGAATTTTAAGTAGCTTATGATTTTGGTATTGAATATATGTTGGGAAAAGGAAACAAAGTTTCTAATGCACTTAACATGAAACATCAAAAAATGGTATTAGCTATGTTGGTAGACCGAAAGGATTTATAATCATTGACTACTTGTAATGTGCAGTTAGGGTCGACAACTAGTTCAATTCGACATACTGCCACGATTACATGTTTGGAATTCAACTGGTATTGATTGAAAGGATTGCTTCTAAGTTGAGAGATGACCAATTGTTAGTAGAAAGGATTAAAAGGCTTGAAGGTGGAACTGAGATTGATGATTTAAAGTATATTATTCTTGACAAAAATGGATGGTTGAGAAAGAAGGGACGATTGTGTGTTCCAGACGTTAGAGACCTAAGGAAAGAAGAACTTTGTGGTATCATCAATCAAATTTTACTATTTACCCAGGAGGAACTAAGATGTATCAGGATATGAAGAGAAGTTTCTTCTAGGAAGTTGTGAAAAGGAATATAGGCTTGTAGGTGAGGCAATGTTTAAATTGCCAGCAAGTGAAAGTCGAACATCAGAAGAAAAGTGGATATCTTCAGTCTTTAAGTATTCCCGTGTGGAAGTCTATCTATGGATTTTATTGACGGGTCGCCAAGGTCGAATAAGGGAAATGAGAGTATTTGGGTCACAGTGGATAAACTGACCAAGAGTGCACACTTCATTCACATTAGGTCGACAAGGACGACACCTATATCAGCTAAGTTGTTAATGAGTAACATTGTTAGACTGCATGACATTCCTAGTAGTATAGTCGGTGACATAGATACTTTGTTCACTAGTGAACTCTTGAAGAGTCTACAAGAGGTTTTAAGTACCAAGCTTAAGATGAGAACCAATTATCACCTTCAGATAGATGGGCAGACAGAGAGAGTCAATAAGGTGCTTGATTTGTTGAGAGCTTATGTGCTAGACTTTGGTGGGTTGTGGGAAGACCATTTGCATTAGTTAATTTTTCCTATAATAATAGTTATCAGACTATTATAGGAAATGCGCCTTTTAAAGCTTTGTATGGAAGGCCATGCAATTCACCAGCATATTGGTTAGAGACCAGAGACAGATTAGTTCATGTTCTAGATTTGGTGAAAGAAACTGCAGAGAAGATTAAGTTGATCCGGGCTAGGATGAAGGAAGCTTGATCTAGGCAAAAAAGTTACTCCGTTGAGAGGCGTAAGAATCTAGAGTTCTCAATTGGAGACCGTGATTTTTTTAAAGTATCACCAATGAAGAGTGTGGTACGGTTTGGAAAGTCAAAGAAAACTAGAACTTAGACATGTTGGACCGTTCCCTATTATGTATAGAGGATTGGGAAACCTGCGTATCGGGTTGATGTACCGAGTAGTTTGGCAGGAGTCCATAATGTTTTCATGTTTCTGATCTAGGGAAGTCTGTGCATGATCCGAAGACTACTATTACTCCAACTGTATTGGAAGATTTAGTAGTGGATCCGAATCCAACTTTTTTTAGGCAACCAGTTGGTGTTGTGGCCAGAGATGAGAAGAAGTTAAGGAACAATATAGTCAGCATAGTAAAAATTCAACGGAGTGACAATGAGAAAGAATATACTTGGGAGATAGAGGACAAGATTAGGGATACTTATCATGTTTTGTTACGATGGTATGTTCTATAATTTTTATATAGATTTATAGTTGGTAGCATATACTAGCATTGATTCCATGTTTGATATTCTTGTATGTAGTCCTTGCTGAATTTTCGAGGATGAAATTCTTTAAGTAGGGAATCCTGTAACACCCCTAGTTTTAGTTTAACATTATTCAGTAGATTTAATATGATAAATTAAAAAGAATAATGCAGTAGGATAGGGGAAGGAGATTTGATAATCAACAAAATCGAGCCTTAACTAATCAACTATTAAGATTGTTTAAAAACTTAACAAAAGGGAGGATAAACGAGGAGCGAAAAATAGGAATATATCTCTCTTTTATCCCTTAAACCCTCTCCCTCTCATTCATTCTCATTTTATATTCCCAAATAATCAAAAGGAATAAATAGAGGCCAGCCATATCCAAGGTAGGTAGAAGAGGAAAGCAAAAAAGGATTCAAAGGGAAAAGCTTAAGGGAACTAAACTTCATCAAATCTCAATCTTTTATCAAATATAAGGGGGATAATAGTTAACTATCTCTTTTGTTTATGTTTGATTTCGGTTATAGATAATTTTCGAAACGATTATGATGCTATTATCATGTTATGATTGTTTATGTTATTATTTGGATAGAATAATGATTTATGGATTTTTTATGAAATTATTTAGATGGGTTTAAAGGTAAACATAAGTTTTTGATCTCCAATTGTTTTGATTTTCTAATATGTTATGTAGCACATTAATTCGGAGATGGATTTTTAATTTAATAATTTTCCAAGTTAAAATGATCATTTTATGAATTTCTTGAGGTGGTAATAGTGTTTATTTCGAGTTTTAATTATTACAAATATTAAATAATTATTTTAGCATCAAAATTTTTACATATGATAGAACATGTTAATTCTGATTTTTTTGTTATTTTTGGGGATTTTTCCTAAGTGGTCATGATTTTATAAGAATTTAATAAGCTAGAAAAGCTTATAATTAATATCATCTGAGGGGTGGAAATGAGTTTTTGGGAAAGAAAATAACTTGCGGCAATTTTTCTAAAAAGGAAATGATAAAGATTATTTGTAACCAACAGAAACTTGACAAGGGTTGAGAGTTGGTGAAAAGTAATTGCTTTAATGGAAATAAAACAGTTTTCCATTTTATTTAGATATTGCCATGTCTCCTATAAGAATGCCGAATCAAGATGATGGTCGGTACCATGTCGCTGCCATGAATTTCGATATCAACATGGAGGGAAGCATACGATGGCTACCTATGCAGTGATGAAATAATTCTGTTCATGCTGGAGCACTAATAAACGATGTCAGCGTCCAACTCATGTCGAAATGGGGATCTCATAACTCATGAGAATTACGCCAACCTCCCTTGTACTTTGTTTTTAACCTACATTATATGGCATTGATGCCGTAAGTCTTTAACTATGCTGCACGATTTCTATTTCGACACCATAGCTTTATGGCCTTGATGCTACAAGTTTACTTTCGATATTAAATCACTTTATGCAATGATGCCACATCTTATTGTTTTTTATATCCAATGTTATGCCGCATAATAGCCGAAGTACTATGTTTTTGATATCCCTGTATTGATGTCGTAAGTATTGCTTTTGACATTAATATTAAAAGTGACAATGATGCTGCATACTTATACTTTTGACATCCTTATATTAGTGGCATAGTAGTACGGTATCATGAAGACAACATTAGTTACCTTATGGTAATGATGTCGGAGTTTGATGATGCTAGTAACTATGCTTTGTGGCATAGATGCCCCATGCCTTTGATTTATATAACCTTGTTTGCAGTTTGATGCAGTGTGTTTTAGAAATCATCAACCGTATGTTTTTAGCATGACATCCTCATACTTTATGAAATTAAGGATTTTTATCTCGAAGCCCGGAAAGAGGTTTGACATCATTTTGATGGCATAAATGCCGCATGTATGCTAATTGAATAAATTTTACTAAAGGAACCAAGCCATATGTTTTATATTTTGATCACCACATTGAGGATACCGATGTATATTATTTTTGACATGCTATAAATGAAAGAGTTCGACATTTATGGGGATACCAATATACATTATACTTGACATGACATTTGTTTTATGATTTCGACATCATTTATTGGGGATGCCAAGGTATATTATTTTTGACATGCTATAAATGTGAGGGGCAACAACCTAATTGAGGACACCAGTAGATATAGGTTGGGTACTAGGGTGAATAAGGCTATATTATGAAATTAAGTTGAAAGATGATAGGTTCATAGCCATCCTAGGAAAACTGTGAAATGTGCGATGGATAATCCACATGATGTCTGAGATCGGTAGTCTTTATATTGTCGGTGATGGGTTCATAGTCATTCTAGGAAAACTATGAGATGTGTGATGGATAATCCACATCATTTTAGATAAATAAAACTTGTGTGATGGATAGTCCACGTAATTAAAGTAGTTAAACCATGTAGGATGGGTAGTCAATATGTTATGGGATGGGTGATCCGTATAATGTTTATATGTAAGATGGGTAGTCCACATAAATATAAAATGGATAGTTATTTGAAATTAAGATGGTTCGTCAAATAAATTGGGATGGGTAGTCTATTATATGTTGCATGCCTGCAAGTGCTTAATTACCATGTTCTAACTACTGTGTTTGCTGGTGCATGATTTATGATTGATTAAGGTACTAGTGAGAGGAAAACCCGTTTCGCTCAGTGGGGTGGTCTCACTAGATATCTAATTTGGTTTGAGATGGTAGGTTATTATTCACACTATACTTTTTGCCTGACCCGAATTTTTTTCCTCCTTAAACTCTCGGGTGCTCACTTGAGTAGGCCGGGAGTAGGGTTTTCCAGTTTGATGAATAAGCTTCTGGATATGTGCAAGAGGCAACATACTATTAAGGAGCTTTTATCGATCCATTGTATTGTTCTCTTTTTGTTTAAAAGGATGTATGTCAAGTTGTATAATTGCTTAATGTTTAACTCTAATCAACTAAGGAGGCTTATTCATATGTGGCTCTTGGACTATTTTGTAATAGTTATATTTTCTTTGAACATGGGATTATGAATGAGATTTTATATTCTGATTGTATAGGATTTGAATTTGAATTGAACGTTTATTTTCTTCAACTTTAACTCATTGCTTCATTTCTTGTTCAGACAAAATATGCCTATCACTATCTCAGTTAAGTCAGAAAATTAAAAAAAGAGAAATTTTTAACCCTTTTCCAAGTAAATAGAATTTTTTTTTCCATTATTTCCATTATGAGTCTACTGCATATATACATATATGCAGTAGACTCATAATGGAAAATGGCTAAATCATGAATTGAGCAGGCCATTTTAACTCGGTGGTAGAGTAACGCCATGGTAAGGCATAAGTCATCAGTCAAATCTCATTACGTAATAAATATGACTAATGAAATGCATTTTGAAAATTTGTCATATTCTTGTGTCTTTGATGTTAATGGTACTATTAACCGATCTTATTTTGTGAACAGAGAATAATACCACTGATGACTGCCACATCAACAACGCTTATATTTGGGTCCTAGAGTGAGGAATGTTACACACGCCACCAAAATTCTAGCCACTAACTCATCCCTAAAGCCAACGCCAACTTTATTTTCCTCATCGCCGCCTAAATCAAATACCAAACCTGACCCTAGTTTCAACCATCATAGATGACCATCACTAAACACCATCAAAATTTCACAAAAATCTGCCACCTCACCATAAGCTAATGAAATAAATGGCATCATCTAATTCAAAGCAGATTGGGAGAAACGATTTTTTAAAGCTTATGGCAAACTATTCCCTTTTACTATCATTGTGAAATTGTCATCACTCCACTCAACGAAAACTAAGTGATCATTTCTACAAAATACTAGAGGCAATAATATATAACTTTTATGTCGAATGATTTGGCTATGTCGATGGTTTGGGAGATATTGATTTTTTTAAAGGGGAAGAAGGCATTGTTTTCACATATAGGTAAAAAAAAGAATGAAGGGGAAAGAGAAGAGTGTTGCAATTAGTGTTCCTCCCTTTATGTATGTGTTATGTGCATATTTATAAGCAAACCAAAGTATATTACTTTAAGGATAAGCAAAGCAAAAGTCAAGAATCCCATCATATCAAAAAGAAAAGTAAGATACACTTTTAAAGCCTTGAAAGAAGGCATGTTTCAAGGGACAAGAAAGGAGATGAAACGATGACAAGATTTGAAAAGCAGTACTCTGCTACACAATACCACGTTCGCATATGAACTATGAACAACAAATATGAAAAGACAGTCGTGCATAATAGTGAGACACGATCATAAAACAACACAAAAATAAACAAGTCAACTTATCGTGTTAACTGTCTAAAATTACCATCGTTTGCCCCAAAATGCAACAAACGAAAATTACATATTTTTCAAATAAAAAATTATGCAAAAATCCAATAAATTCATTTAAAAATATGTCATTAAAATTAAGTTGTTTTATTAATAATTGGTTTTCTTAATTTCTATTATATTTGAGTCAAATTTGAATATTTAAATAGATTAAATATTCTCATTCAAAATGTTAAAAATTGCAGGTCATTACATTCTTCTCCATTAAAAAATTTTCGCCCTCGAAATACTGACATAAGAAATTAAAGCAAGAATCGCACATCAATACCTAATGGTATTGCAATAACTAGCAACTAAAGAAACAGTCACATAACTATACTACATAGTACTGCAATCCCTAGCAACAAACGCTTACGGTTTTCCCAGGTTTAGAAACCTATCATCGCACAAAGACGATTAACAACCCATTAACTGTACCTTACGCTCAACGGCCTCAGGTTAATACTTAGTTGATTATCCATGATACCTCAAGCAATTTGAAGAATCATTTCCTAAACTCCCCATTAGCCAACACACATAGCATACAAATATCATTAAAGCCAGTAACGATCAGCAATTTTTAAACATTTTGAATTTGAATATTTAATTTATTTATATATTCCAATTTGATTCGATTTTAATAAATAATAAGAAAATTAATTTTTAATAAAACAACTTGATTTTTAATGGTGTATTTTTAATTTAGTTTGTATTATTTTTCCGTAGTTTTTAATTTGGAAAGTATTTAAATTTTCGTTTGACTTATTTTATGGCAAACATTGATATTTTTGAAACTTCACGGAATAAGTTAACCTATGTATTTTTGTGTTGTTTTATGATCATGTAGCATTGTTGCACGCAATCGTATTTTTATTTCTATTTCGTGGCTCGTACGCGAACGTGATAATGTGTAGTGGGATATCTAGAACTAACCAAATCTTGATTTGATGGTTGCTTTGGTTAGAAGCTTTGTATTCTTTATTTATACACTATACCTCAGTCACCTTCATTTAATTTCACTACCTTCATTTCACGAGCTTCACTTCTGCATCTCATTTTCTCCTCTTCCTCCTTCTTTTTCTTCTTCTTTTCCACTTTCCTGTAAATGAAATAAACTCTACCCCTCCATATCAAAATTCATTTTCTCCACAACCATAGCTTTTTAGCTAAAACACCAAACATGAAAGTTGCAGAGTTAGATCCCTAGTATTTTCTAAAAATTATCGCTCATCCTTTCGTCGAGTGTAGTGGCAAAAATCGATAGATAATAGTGGTTGTTAAATAATGATAGATTTTTGACGAATAGGAAATGGAAATTGGAGAATTGGTTTGTGTTCGTGGTGGAAAGACGAGATTTTTAGTGGTCGACGTCGGTCGTCGGTGGAGGATGAATGTTTTCCGTTGATGTTGGGATCATCACTAGTGTAGACGGCTAGGAGAGTAACAACGACATAGGAAGGAAGCTTGAGTCAAGGTAGACACAATGGGGTTGGTTAGAGGCGGTCCAGTGGACCACGGTGGTGTCGACGAGCTCGACTATGATTCTAAGCTTGGTTAATTTTCTGTTCGATTTTTCGATTACTGGTGACAATGGAGGTCAACAAGTTAGACGAGGTTGGGCTCGAAGACGAGATGGTGGATTGACACTTGGATGGTGGTGGCGACACGGGCAATTGATGGCCGAGGCAGTGGAAAAGGAGGTTCGACCGTGCTTGAAGTCAAATATCTGGGCATAATTTTTTTTTAAATTTAGAGAGGGAGATGCACAGTAGCAGGTCAAGTTTGGGTCGAGTGATTTTGGGCTGGGCATGTTTGTTTTGGTTAAGAAATAAATTAGTTTAATTAATTTACTTAGTTTAATTTAACATGTGTTTAGTAATTAATCGTAGCTCACTCATACGAGGTCCAATTAATACGTGCTCTTTTACGTTGCGCTCATAAGAGCATTATCTATGCATTGGAGTTACTTTCCTGGAGTTTGGAGGAAGTAGGATTTTGAGCTAAAGTTGAACATATTTCAATTTTAGACCAAATTGAAACGCTTAAGCATTGGATGGAATTAAAGTGAGTTATAAAATTGTTATTTGTATGCTTGGATGTTTTATTGGTTGATTTCTTTGATGGATGTATTACTGCTTTTGAAAGTGGATAATATCTGAAATAATTTGCAGGGGGCTTATAAGACAAGCATGAGAATTTTTTAGAGTGATCCAACAGGATTCATCGTCGTTGCTAATTTTAATTTTATATGCTTGCTATATAAATTGTTGAGTTCTAGAAGCTTGACAGCCAGGCCGTATTGGATGTGACTCTGATATGTCGTAAAAGTTGAATGTTTTTAGAATGAGTACAGTGATAACATTTGTTAAGTGCTATGGTAGCGCTAAGCCTCATTATAGAATTTTGAAATACTATTATTTGTCGTTTTTGATTTGAAATGGTTTTGATTCATAGATTGATTTTAAATCTGACTCTTAGAATTTTCCATGGCATTTTATTTAGAAATGGCTTTTGAACTATCTATTTTACTTCAACCTTTTTGTTTGACTTTTCTAACATATATTTAGGGGGTTTAAAGGTATTTTGGGAAGTATTTATAATATAGAAAAATTAATATTATGTTTATTATAAACAAAAAGAGGAACTTATCTTTTAAAATAAAATCATTCTGCTTTTAAAAGAAGGTAGAAATATTTTAGATGAAATGTTTTATATAAATATTATATAGAAAGTAGATTTTAAATTGGTATTTTATAAGTAAAAGAGTAGATTGGTAAACGATATTTTTACAAACGGAAATGATATAATTCGGTAAATTGACATAATATATCACATTTGTGAATTTGTAGTGATATATGAGATTTAAAAAGAAAAGGAAATTTATAAAATAATTTTTATAAATAGATTTGGAAACTTACAAAAATTATTTATATAAATAGATTGGCTCGATCTATACGAAAGGGTACAGGTTTTTCTTTCGGTTTCATTGATAGCAGAGCAGAAGAGTACGCTTGCTAGCTAGTGGAGCCTGAAAATGCTTGCTCTTAGACACTACTACTGATCAGCATGACTTTCTTTCTTGAGTAAGGTAAGGGGTACCATCCTCTTATCACAGCTTGAACGGGATTCATTTAAGGGAAGAAGACGAAGTCGATTCAATCCAACTCCAACCGACCAAGAAAAAGCCCAAGTATTTACTTACTACCTAATTCCGAGTTTCAACCGAACTGCTAGAACCCATTTTCCCTTGCTTTTAGGGCAGATAGATGGTCAGCTTAGCTATGAATTTGACATGACACGGTCCCCCCGAAGAGCCTAAGATAATAGGGGTTTGGCTTGCTGTTTTCCCATCTCATTAGGGACAAAACCCACCACACGAAAGCTTTGAAAAAGCTATTCAAGTTGTGCAAATAAATTTGGAAATTTATAAAAGGTGTTTTATAAATAATTTGGGAGATGTAAACCTTGGCCCTATACCCATTCTAACGAAGAATGTTACTAAGTATTACTGTTGAGAAGCATGGAGAATGAGACTTGATAGAGGCTAAACATCATGCTCATTATTTTGAACTAACACTGGCATGGTAATTTTAGATTTTCCAACTCACTAAGTGCCTAACAATCTCAGTTCAAAGTGATGGTACCTAATTATTGTTTTCTAAGGACGAATATCATAGAATAGTAAAAATAGAGCACACAAACAACACAACGGTATAGTACATATCTTTGCATAATGTCTAAGCATATAATCTATAACACATAAAGAGCCTCCTAAAATGCATAATATACTTAGGTACCATAATACAATACGAACTACTAGAACTAAAAGCTGTAGAAGTCCAAAACCCCAAAACATGGCTAAAGTTGAGAATGTTGCAACCACGCTGCCTAACCTACTAAAAAATCCTCAGACTGACCCTAGTATTTGTTAAGACAAACCACACGGGTCAGACTAGATATACCAGTGTGAGTATAGGTAAAGTCTATGGAAAAGAAATGTTTAATATAACCATTATCGCATCTACAAGTTCTATGTGAAATATCACTTAATATATAAATGTAAAAGGTGGGTGTTATATATATATATATATATATATATGGTTACCATGATATTAAATTAAACATCAATATT
Source organism: Allium fistulosum (assembly GCA_030737815.1). Lineage (NCBI taxonomy): Eukaryota > Viridiplantae > Streptophyta > Magnoliopsida > Asparagales > Amaryllidaceae > Allium > Allium fistulosum. The sequence continues at coordinate 1,537,622,256 of CM060902.1, forward strand.
CCAAACCAAATAATTATCATGTGTCAAATAATATTATAAAAAAAATCCATACTTTATTTTATCCAAAATACCAATACTGAGTTTAAACAACAAAAAAACAAATTTGTGTACTTCTAAATCAACCAAAGGTAATCACATGTAAATAAATCCAGTATGGAAATAGACTCATAAAGGAAGCTATAAATATACACCGGTAACCACCTGATGTTCCTATTGTAAATCATAGTGGAAAAGCTCTTATGCACACAAAGACTTCGACCCATATAACCTACTTATAACGCCAACCCATGGTGATCAACCCATGCAAACAAACACGGTCCAAATTGCTACCCGGTCACAGATCATACTATCAGGTAACCCCCACCTATCCATCTCCATCGTCCGTGACCTCCCCCATTGTAACTCCATTCTCCAATATTAGCCCATGTAGCGGATCATTAACCCATGGTGGTTATGAGCAAACTACCGTCAATTAGGTCGGCTAGAATGTATATTAGCCTATCGATATCCTATTAGAGTCTAACTCCAAATCTCAAAACACAAAGGGATTAATAAAATTTCCTTTATAAAACATACACCATAGCCCAAAACATTTAAAAGTCCAAAGTGTTATAAAAATGTTTCCAAAACATTCCAAAAACACTTTTCTATAGAAATCCATCCATGGCTTAATACTTCACTAAACACATACTCAAATCCTTTTAAAATCAACCTAGTATTTTAATTAAAATATCATAAATTAGGTAACAATCTTTATAACCATATACATAAATCCTTTTCAAATTATTTCCAAAAGGTTTTTATATAAATAAAATAAACCCACCATAATACGTGTCCATAGAAATGTTTGTAATTATCCCATTTTCATTTTGTGTCAATATACAAGCACCCCAAAATACTCGTATATTACTGCAAAATTCAATTATATTTATGTAGAGTTAAGTAATTATTTTATTGATTTACATACTAAATTCTATGTAATTACATTGGTTTATTTCGATTACCTTAAAGGTACGTAAAGAAATGAAATTTCTAATGGCAGCTACTTTACAGTGCAAAATTGTACTCCATCATTCAACTACCATAGCCAACCAGTCAGCAGATGGCTATAGATTTGGTCCAGTAATGCTAGCTACCACTAGGTGTAATTATCATTGTTTTACTTTATACAAAGTTTTTATTAGTCAATGTTTTGGGTGGAAAATTAATAATCTATATTTTATTTCATTTCTCCAAATTATGTTAAACAAAAATACATTTTTATTTAATATAAATAAAATTTTCTCCTTATTATAAGAGTTGCAACGAAAATTAAATTATGAATAAGTTCATGATATATTTATCACACCCTTTTATCAAATAAAATACATTTAAAAAAAATTATTTTAAGAAATTATTTATTAAAATAGCTTTAATACCTGGTTGTGTCTATTTATTAACGTAATAATATTAATTTGACCCCAAGTCATCCCATACCCTAAAATATAAAGTATACAGTAATTTAGGGTCATCAATTATGGATTATCCACAGCAGTGTCACTAAACACATTGGATATATTAAATGGACCATTTAGACTCCATTTTTAAGTGATCAAATATAGCTTTCTTGACTCCATAAACAAGGTATACCGTTATTCCATAGTATTATAACGGTCCTAACAATGAAAACTGCATCCCAAACAAATTTATAATGAGTGGGATATCAAGTTTTGAAAAATATAAAGAGGAATATAGAATTTCTATGTCTAAGTCCCCATGAATTTTGTAATTGCAAGCGGTGAGCTTTTTTATTTTATTTTTGAATTATAAAATTATTAAAGGTGGAATTAGGGATAAGGAAAATTATAATCATTGGGTAAAGAAAATAGTTTGTGTTTCTCAAAGCTATCGATAAATGGGTCTAATAATTATTTCACATTGCTCAATTTTATTTGACGGGTTAATGCAAATCCCAATATCTGCTATACCTAAATGATAATTTAGAGTTGGTTTTGATTATATATACTTTTTTACGTGATTGTTTCAATAGATATATTACTATTGGTAATATATACATATATGTCTATTATAGACTGCTCTCTACAGGAGAATTGCGAGGACACAATTTTCCTAAGGGAGGAGTCTATAACGACCCTTTTAATAATTATCTAGTTAAATAATTGATTGTGAATTTAAGGATTTAGTTGATAAATTAAATCTAAATTTTTATAATTGAAAAAATAAATTTCATAAAGAAATGATTATTTATTTTTAGAAGAAGATTTTAAATAAAATAGAAATTTTCTAAATTGTAAACAAATTGACTTTTAAATTTTATGGAATGAATTTAACCAATGAGAATTTGACTTTTATTTGGTTTAGAATTTAAAAAAAATCTTTGTTAAGTGTAATTAAGCTAAAGGACTAATTTAATCACATTCTTATTCCTAATTCCAAGCCTCTCATTCTTATCCATCTAATGAAATCACCAAGTCCTTAATCAAATCCAACACCTTATTCCTAATTCCAAGCCTCTCGTTCTTATCTTTAGGAAAGCAAAGCTTCAAAAGAAAATACATACCTTAGACCTAGTTTAAATCGTAGGAATTCGAAGTAGATTCTGGAAATCATTAGGAGATAAGGTATAGAATCCTCATCCTCTATCCTAGGTTCTCATGTATTACATTTGGGTTTTTGATATCCTTTTAAATTTCAAAACTTCTATCTTTGATTGTAAGATGAAGAAGAGGAGTTGTTTTGCTTGAAGTATAGAGTAGACTGCAAAGAAGAAGAAGAATGCTCATAGCTTCTTTGATTGTTGTGAGTTAATCTATTTAAATCACACGACTATATTAAAAAGTAATTATATTCCTTTAGCATGTCTTGTTGATTGAGAAAATATTCTCACTCATTTATATCTTGATGATTTGTGAAATTGAATAGTTTGTTGTTTTATTGCTATGACTGTTGCATTAGATATAAACTGAAATGAATTAGATTAGAGTTTAATAATAAATCCAAGTTTTAATTTTATAATATACATATAACAAACCCTCTTAGAAAGGACATATATGATTGCACTGTGGATGAATTGAATGACGCATATGCATCTTAAGTTGATATGTTAGCTTTATAATCGTCGGAGATAGAAAAAAAAAATCGCCGAAGGTGGCGTGAAGGAGGTGGTGTTGTAGGTTCATGGCGCCTACACAACCCAAGAATTAGGTATCAGTTTTGTAAATTCTGAGCCTCTGTTTCGCAATTCTGAATATCAATCTTGCAATTCTGGGTATCACTTTCACTACAGGAACTTGGTATCAGTTTTACAAATTATGGGTATCACTTTTTGAATTCCTGGTATAATGTTGTGCTCGGATCAATTGATTTTTCATGTTCTTCTTGCATTTAAATCTTGCTTGCTTTAAATGTATTTTGCTTGAGATATGTGTTCACATTATGGACAATTTGAGGGATTTTGGTGATGATTATTAAATGTTTTAAATCCCATTTAAAAATAACGTTCTATATACACTTAAAGTACATTTGAAAATAAATATGAAAAGCTAAAAACTCTTTTCTTTTGTGGATTGAAATTGAATGCTATCTTATACAATGATTTCGAGAAGTTCTATTTTGAAATTTTTATATATTTATATAAACATGAATTTATAAGTAGAGTTTTATTTATTTTATTAAGAAAGTCCTTTGGTTTGTAAATAAATTATATTCTAAATTCTTTTTAAAAATAAAATTTTAAATTATTATTTCCAAAGGTGAAACATATCTATTTTAAAACTCTTTTCTTATATTTTGAATTGGAATTCTAGTGAGATTTCTATTTGAATTTTGTGCTTTTATATGAAATTAGGAATTTTAATAAATGATTGAATTTTCAGATTAGCATGGAACTTTCCTTACAATTCTTTTGCTTATTATAACTTATTAAATAGAGTTTGAGTGGAATTTGCTAGCTTTTATTAAATACTAGAGTCTCACTTTCTGGTATGGAACAGTTAGTTAGATTCTAGTAATTACTAAAATGAAAATGAGCTACAATTGAGTTGTATTAATTAGTGTTCGGGTTTTGGGCCGATGGATCCCCGAGAGAAGATGATTCATTTTCCATCGACGTGAGAGTTGATACCATTCTTAGATTTGGGTAGTCCGACCTATTTTGTTGGCATTAGGTTTGTTATGGTGTAACACGGCTACCCTCTTGTTTCGTGGGCCGGTGTTACATGCATAATTAGTCTATAAACCAAATGACTGATACCTATCAGTTTATTTTGGTATACAGTTAGACAATGTTTATCTATTTTGTTTCGTTAGGTGAATTCACATATTTTTTTCTATTTTGTTTCATTAGACTATTATACTATTTGACGGGGTCTATTTCATTTCGTTAGACTTAGTATCCCTGTATTAAACTGATAATTGACTACCATTATTATTTCATTAGTGATGACTGTTCTTCAGAGATTTTTGGATGGATATTTAGTATCTTTTGGCTCTGAAGAAAATTTGAATTGTTATCACCATATTTTGAAGATAGTCCATTTGAGACTTGATATGGATTCATGAAATGGTGATTTGGTTTGATGTACCTTATTATGGTTAATTTATTTTAGGCATATTTTGAGATGACTTACTTTATGGTTAAGTCATAAGTGGATTTATGAAATAGTGATTTAATTGGTATGCCTTATTATGATCATTTGTTGTGACGTATTATTATTATGGCTTAATTATTGTTTAGTCGTATATATATGATATCAGTATCTTACATTTCTATTAGATATAGTCTGACCCATGTTTGTACCAAAATTGGGCACAACACTCTTCAGAAGTTTTTGAAGAGATAAAATGAAGAAATTAAATGGAAAACGAGGAATTATCTAAAAAAAACTCCAGATCTCAGATATGAAAATAATTAACATGCAAGGAGACACAAGAATTTAGAGTGGTTCGACGTATTGCCTACGTCCACTATGAAGTAGTTTTCTTTATTGACCTTTCTTTGATGTTTACAATTGATTTCAACAAATTACAGCGAATAACAATGATTTGCAGCAGTAAAAGTCGTTGGTGGCAGCAGCAATGGAGTTCAGATCTGAATCCGGCGGAGTCTGGGCATTAGAAATCTCAAAGAGGAAGAAGAACCCCTTTTCTGTTGGCTTTGGGGGTCTATTTATAGGTGTAGGAAGCTGGTATTTCGCTCAGATCTTGGGAGACCCTCTCTGGCACGTGACCAGGCCCACGTGCCCAAGCCCGTGAAGTTTCAGTCCGATCCGTGATCGATACGAACAGATTTCATATCGATCAAGATTTCATCCAATGGAGTCGAAATTTGGCGTGGACATTCTTTAGCATGCACGTAGTCTTCTGTGAAAATTTCATAGAATTTGGACTTGTAGATTAGGAGATATGATCGATACGAAATGGAATTCTCGGTTGACTGTTTCGTTCGACTCGCTCTGTTCGACTCGCTTTCGTTCGACTCGGTGACGTGGCGCTTGACTCTTTGGATCACTCTACCTTTGATGCTGTTTTGAGCGAGTCGAAGTGTGCACTGATTGAGCGAGTCGAAGTGTGCATTGATTGAGCGATCGAAGTGTGCATTGATTGAGCGAGTCGAAGTGTGCAGTGATTGAGCGAGTCGAAGTGGAGCGTCCTGAGGGATTCGAACAAAGGCTCTGTGATGGACACGAAGTGGTCATTGTTCGATCGATTCGAACAGTGGCTTTGCCAATGGGTTCGAACTCGATGGAGTCGAACAATGGTTCGAGCGGAGCGAGTCGAAGAAGGCTTTTCTTAGGGATGCGAGCTGAGCGAGTCGAAGCAGGCTTCCTAGATGGATTCGAACGGAGCGAGTTGAAGTGCGCACTTCCGATGGATTCGAACTGGAGCGAGTCGAAGAAGGCTACTTCTAATCAACTTTGCATCCGTTGTAACTTGAGCATACGAACTCGGATTGACTTGAGATTTGGAACGTTGACCTTCATAGCTTAGCATGTCATGTTATATTAATTTAAGCTTGATCCGGACTCGGAAAAAATTCGTCGATATCCATAGTGAGCTTGTGTATACCTGATTTCTAGGATGGACCGTCATTGGTTACTAGTCAATTCCTTGGTGTCACGGCCTTGCCAAAAGGCAGGATAACAACCCGTTTATTTTTGTAATACTCGGGTCAGGCCGAGACTCTACAGGTACTGGGACTCGCTGACTTTTGGATTTTGTGTTAGCTATGGAGTAGATTATTTTAACCGTTTCAGTTTACTTCATTATTGTATATCTTGACAGTTAGGATGATATTTCATGTATACTATTTAGTAGTCATTTTGTACCAGAAAATGTACTTTAAATGCAATGTATAAATTCATGTGGGTCTAGTAGTGATATTTTATAGACTCACGTCTTATTATGATATATGATGTATATTATTCCGCTGTTATCCTGACTCTGATTTTAATATATCTATATTATATACGTTCTGAATATTTTTAATCGACATGTTTGTTACTTTGTATTAATACTGTACATGTCAAAATTTTCAATTCAGATCCTCATAGGGTAATAAAGACGTGTCAGTGTTAGTACAAACATATATTCACATTCGATCATCCTTAACCAGCCGTATTCTCCATGTTATTAGATGATATTACTTGTAATGTTGTTTAATAATATAGGTTTCTACAATTCAAAAATAAAATAAAAACACTCACCGCTTGTAATATAAAATTTATGGGAACTTATGTACAAAAACTCTATCTTCCTCCTTATATTTCGAGCTGTTGTTTCCTAAACCCAAAATCGTGATCTTCCTCCACCACACTCTCTCGCCTCCCAGCACGAAACTCGATGCCGTCTTCACCGTTTAGTTCTTGTCCAAGACCACGTTGCCTAGGATACTCAACTCCGATCTCGATGCCACCACCGACGAACTGCATGGCCCTAAATTCCTTCCACTATGAAGCCTAATTCAGCCATAGCTACCTCCATAGGCCACCGAACAACCTGACACCGCCACAATTTGACTCCACTTTGAGAAACACATCACCTGAACCTCTTGATGTCAATTCTGATGATCACGACCGTCAGTCGACTTTAATGGTCGAGCACTATGACCGTAAACTTCACCAATCCCTAACTGTTTTAGTCACTGCAACCACCGCCATTTTTCCCAGCTCACCAAGTCAAACACAATGGTGCAACCCCCATAAGATCTGGTTGTCAATATTGAACTTGGAAACCCATCTCCATTCACTGTTTAGGGCATAACCAACAATGGCTTGTTTAGTTGCTAAACAAGCCATGGAGCAACCAGATATGGCTTGTTTACTTCTCCATGGCTAGGTTGAACTGATCTCGTGGCTAGTGAAATGAACAGGGGCCGGTGAGTATAATGGCAAAGACTTTTCCGTTATAAGTTTATAACAACGAAGTCTTTGTTATAAACTTGTAAATGCAAAGTCTTAGCCTTTATAAAACATAGCCGTTGTCAACCCAACGGCTATGTTCCAACGTTCCACTTAATCCCCCTCTATATATTCCACCACCCTTCTCCTCCTTTCGCACCGCCTCATCTTCACTTCTTCCTCCTCTAATTCTGAAATTGTCTTCTTTATCCAAACATTCCGCTAAAAATGTTGTTAATAAGAAACACATGTCCACATACCCTTCCACTGGATTTTCCAACCAATGCCCACCACACCAACAACAAACACTTCATCCTTCACATGAGTACGACTATTCGCCGTATTCGAACTTCTCTTATAGCCAAGCTTACCAACCGCTCGCTCCTCCTAATTTTTCTCCCATTCAATCCACTACTCCGCAATCATATTTCCAACAACGTCCTCCTTTAGGCACATAAGACGATCATTCATCGTACATGTCATTAATGATGCAAAACGATCAACTGCAACATCATCATTTTAATGCGCACCAGTTATACATTCATGACCGTAAAGCAATGGAGAATCTTCAAAGGCAATATTCTTATGCACGTAAGTCTCCTGCTAATGAAGAAATAGTTAGTAGTTTGGAGGAGGACCGGAGGAAGACAAAAACCAAGAAGAGGATGCAATAAATACAGAAGAATGTAATAAAGAAGCCGCTGCAGAGATGCTTGCGCTGTAACGATCCTTATTTTTAGTAACATTATTTAGGATATTTAATTATCTAAGTTAAATAAAATAATGCGATGAGTAGGGGATTGAGATTTGTGATTAAACTAAGGGTTAGTCATGTGTAAGAGAATAAATGAACTAAATTAAAATGGGTAAAGGAAATAGGTGAGGGGCAAAGTTGGAATAAGAGTATTCTAATACCCTAAAAACTTAAGAATTCATTTCATACATTCATTTGCAATACCAAACTAAAATAGAGGCCGACCACCGTTAGCAAGAGCAAGATAAGGAAGACAAAGAAAATCAAAGGAAGGAAGATTAATCAAAAATCAATTCCATTTAAATTTCAAACTCCTTAATCTCAAAGCTAAAGTGAATAATGACTACATCTTACATTTTCTATTGTTTTCGGTTTTAAGGTAAATTAGAATTATTTTGTAAGGTTAGGCCATGTTTTAAACGATTAAATGTTTAAATATGTTTGTTGATGATTTATGTTTATTCATATAGGTTTTATGACATGTTTTGAGGTGAACACCCTATTAAATGACATCCAAATACCTTGTGATTTTAGATTTAGATCAGAAATGATATTTTAGAGATGGGCTTTAGTTTTCATAATTTTCTGAATTTATGTGGATTTAATATTAATATTCTAGTGAAGAAAATGATTATTTGGGTTTAAAATAATTTACGGCTAAACTATATATGTTTTGGGTTTGAAATTTATATATGTTAGAAAACATATTAAAAATGATTTATAGGAATTTTTATAGATTTTTCCTAAGTTTTTTTTATAGATATATAAAATTATTAAGGTATGGGACTTAAATGTTTTATATATTTACAAAAGGAGAAGGGGTATTTTGTAAATTATTAAAATTGTTTAATTCTGAAATTTCGGCAGTGCTTTTGGAAAAGAAAATTTGAAACCAATCATATTTTGACAAATAAGGTCGATTAGTTGAAAAGATTGCTTTAAAAAGATAAAAATCAGTTTAAACATGCTTTATACATGTTTCACCACATTCGACACCCTACTTCTGCTTGGATACTTCCTCCTCCTTCTCGGTCAAAACCAATGTGCCTGGTATCAATACTTGGTATGTAGCGAATTGGACTATGGCAGAAGGTATGAAGTTGAAATAGGAGTTCTAAAGGTGGTTGAAGCCTTGCTTTGGTTTCAAATGAAAATGCACCTTCTTTGCTTTCAAAAGGAATGCTTTCGACTAGATAGCTTTGACTTGGTTGGTTTTCGACTGAATCAAATGTTTTAAAGAAAAGGTTTTGAAATGGGTTGCGCCTTTGTTTTAAGAAAATGCTTTCGAAGATGTCGAAACCCCCCACCTGTCACTTTCTACCTTTCGAAGCAAATGGTTTCGGAAGGTAAACTTTGTTTTAAAATCCAATCCACTTCTCCAATGCTTTCGAAGGGTTGGTTTCGATACCATCACTTCTTTACTTAGGAAATGCTTTTGAAAGAGTGATTTTGACTTAAATGTTTTATGACCCTTTTGTTCTATTGAAGGTAAAACCCAATGGTTTCAAAGAAGATAGTTCTAAATGGTTTCGAAAGCTTTTCCACATGTTTTACTTGAACCCAAATGGTTTCGAAAGATTTGATATTTTAATGCTTTCGAAGGGTTTTAATGAAGGTTTCAAAGTGGTGGTTCCCTAATGGTTTCGAAAGGTTTGAAAGGTAAGGTTTTCCAATGTTTTGGAAAGGCAATGTTTAAGTGTTTTAAAGATAGGATGTCTAAGGTCTTATTGCTTTCGAAAGAAAGATTTTTCAATGGTTTTGAAACGTTTGTATAGATGGTTTCGAAAGGAATGTTTTGGCCTTTCGGCCTAGGTTATAAAGAGTTTACTTGGTTTCGAAAGGGATACTTTCAATGGGATTAAAAGGGGTACTTTCAAAGGTTTAAAATGTTTTCATCAACAAAGATTTGTGTAAAGTATATATATATATATATAATATGGCAAGGTGATTTGAGTTAAGCACAGAATTTATTTTCCTTGTTTAAAGTATAATTTAAAGGTTTAAATCAATTTGAGAATAAAAGGTTTTCAAGGAAAATTTAAGTGAAAATTACCCTAAGTAAAATGACTCAGATATATGTATACCAGATGGAACTGGTATAGTGTCGCGCCCTATACATTAGCTATTAGCCCCTTGCTAATTTAGTCCAAAATTCCAGTGTGTAGGGCTTTGTTATTGGTAAGACTAAAATGATGTTACACACGGAAAGGAATATATTTGTACAATGGTTGGTTATTAGTGAGGCCGCAAAACCATTAGGATCAGTTGACCTGGAGAAAGTATGTTAGGGACAGACCACCCAGAAGAGGAGTATCTAACAGATGTTAGATTATTTATTTATATTGTTTGGTAGGCTCGAGTCAGCAAAAGGTTAGTAGTTGGCCAAAAAAAATTATAGTGTTTGGACAGATAGTCCATTTTTTACCTAATATGTTTGTTTACATGATAATGCTTTACAGTTTTAACCAGTTTTGGTTGCAGTATTATGATTTGCAAAAGATATGTTTTAAAAGGATGTTAGTGAGGGCAAACCCGTTTCACTTAGAAGCGTGGTCTCACTTAATATCAAATGAACGAGATGTATAGTATTATTCACATCAGGCTTTATGTCTGACTCGAAGTTTATGTTTTTCCCTTTAAATTCTCGGGTGCTCAAAATTGATTTGAGGGCTAAGGATTTTCAAGTTTTAGCAGGTGACGAATAAAGCTTCCAAAGATAAGCAGGAGGCTGAAGTTAGCTATGTTGGAGTTGTTATGTTTTATTTCCACTGTGTTGTATTAAGTCTATCATGACTATTTAGTACTCTGGTCAACCAAGGGGGTATCTTCATATGTCGCTCTTGGCGTATTTTGTAATAATTATGTTTGATCTAAACCTGGGAAACATTAGGATTATATAATGGAATATGAAACATGTTTTGTGAAATGTAAGCAAATAAGTTGTTTTTGAAATTTGTGATTTTGTTTCATATTCATGTGCTTTTGATATTATGGATACCATTAATGTTACCGTATTTGGTCACCGGAAGTTAATAATATGGACGACTGCAGCATCTGTAGTGCTTAGCTTCGGGCTTCCAGATAGGGGATGTTACAACTTGGTATCAAAGTATAGGTTTATGAAAAACTTTAAACTAAAATGAATTTTGAAAACATAATCCTAAGGAATTAGAGGTAAGATCGGGGAATGGGATAACACTATAGTAATGTATTTGTGTTTGTATTTGCTATATATAAGTATACACTATATCTCAGGTTTCCTATCTCTCTTAGGCTATTCTTCTGTATCTCATGAGGCTTCAATACAGATATGGACGCTAGAAGTGGAAGAGTTAACCTTAGGGGAAGCACCACAACAATTGGAAATGCTAGACCAAATACTAGGAAAAATCCAAGTCAGACACAAGCAGGAAATGTGAGTGCTGGAGTCCTGCAAGTGGACATGGGGGCTATGTATCATTTTTTGTGAATATGATGCAGGCGGGTGTTGTTGCTGGAGTGGTTGGAGGAAACTATATAGGAGCAATTCAGGAAGCTCTGATGATCAACATTTATGCTATTTTGAGTAGAGACTACGTTAGGCTTCGAGGAAAGCAATTTATAAGAATTGAAGATGCTATTGATGTGGAGAATCGGTTACTACATTATGAGAGAATCTTTGTAGACTTGGGGCTAAATGATGAGTAGAAGAGGAGGCTCGCATCGAGACAGCTTCAAGGAGTAGCTTTATTCTGGTGGAATAGTGTGGCAGTTGGAGTAAATGACATGGGCTAAGTTTAAGAGGAGGTTCAAGGAGACATTCATGTCTGTGATGGCGAAGTCCACCTTGATCGAAAAGTTTGCTGAGTTGGAACAGGGGGAGATGAATGTGTTGGAGTATGCTAGGAGGTTTGAGGAGTTGGGTAGGTATGGATATGCCACTATAGATATTGTGATGAAGAGAAATGAGAAGTTCAAGGGGGTTGAAGCCTGAGTTGGCAAAGGCTAAATTACCTTATATTTGGGATCCTTGTGATGTTGTAGTAGAGAGGGCGTTGAGACATGAGACAATACTTGCTTCTCTGGAGACAAATAAGGCAAAGGAGGTTCAGGTGGGGCAAGGTCAGAAAATAAAGTTCTTTCATAAGAATGGTGCTCAGAAAGGCAGAGTCGTGAAGAAAGGAAAGTCAGAGGTTGTTTGCTTCAAGTGTGATAAGAAGGGACATTTCGCTAATGAATGTCGTACTGGAAAGGCAAAGGAAGTGATTGGGAAGAAGAATATTAGATGCTTCAACTGCGATTAGATTGGTCATTACAAGAACCAGTGCAAAGTGCCTGTTAAGGATGGATGGGGCAAAGTATTTGCATTGGAGCTAGCCACTTTGAGGCCAATGGTAGAGGAAAAAGGAAAGGCGGTGTTGGGAGGAATGCTTCAGATCCATGGTAGTCTATTAGCGCTCTGTTTGATACCGGTGCATCGCATTCTTTTATATCTCATTATTTGGTAGATAAGATTAACCTAGAGCCCTCATACTTAGTTACTTCCTCAAGGGTTGAAAATCCGATAGGAGGGTATGCGAAACTTGGGATGAAGTGTGACCACTTAGAGTTTGATTTGTTAAGTTAACCATCGTTGGAGAGTGGTGCACCATGGTACTATTTTGTTCCAAATCCATGCACTCATTTCTAAAAGTCCTACAACACTGTTTCGGCATTTTGGACGGATGTTGCGCCCTAAGGATATCGATTCTTCGGACAGCCATAACGGTTGACTCTTTTGGAGTTACGAGAGCCATAACCAGTCAAAACGAAGCTCTTTGTGAGTTCTACGGCTTTGACCGCGTTAAGCCGTCAATTCATAGTTTCATACCTAAAATAGACTACCCGAATCACTTTCAGGTCACGGAAGTTTTTTTTACCCTTCGTTTTCTTCACGTGAATTTTATGGTAAAACGGGATCACCGTGTCTGGCCTTCGATATACCATCGCTGGAGAGTGGTGCACCACGGTACTATTCCGTTTCAAATCCATGCACTCATTTCTAAAAGTCCTACGGCACTGTTTTAGAATTTTGAATGGATGTTGCACCTTGCACCGTAGATGTTGCGCCCTAAGGATAACGATTCTTCGGACAACCATAACGGTTGACTCTTTAGGAGTTATGGGAGCCATAACCAGTCAACATAAAGCTCTCTATGAGTTCTACGGCTTTGACCGCTTTAAGCCGTCAATGCATAGTTTCATACCCAAAAAAGACTACCCGAATCACTTTCGGATCTCAGAAGTTTTTTTTACCCTTCGTTTTCTTCATGTGAATTTTATGGTAAAACGGGATCACCATGGTTGGCCTTCGATATACCATCGTTGTTGAGTGGTGCACCATGGTACTGTTCCGTTTCAAATCCATGCACTCATTTCTAAAAGTCCTACGGCACTGTTTCGGCATTTTGGACGGATTTTGCACCTTGCACCGTAGATGTTGCGACCTAAGGATATCGATTCTTCTGAAAACCATAACGGTTGACTCTTTTGGAGTTACGGGAGCCATAACCAGTCAAAATAAAGCTCTCTCTGAGTTCTACAGCTTTGATAGCTTTAAGATCTCAATGCATAGTTCATACCCAAAAAAAGACTACCGGAATCACTTTCGGGTCTGGGAAGTTTTTTTTACCCTTCGTTTTCTTCACGTGAATTTTATGGTAAAACGGGATCACCGTGGCTAGCCTTCGATATACCATCGCTGGAGAGTGGTGCACCATGGTACTATTCCATTTCAAATCCATGCACTCATTTCTAAAAGTCCAACGGCACTGTTTCAGAATTTTGGACGGATGTTGCACCTTGATGTAGATGTTGCGCCCTAAGGATATCGATTCTTCGGACAGCCATAACGGTTGACTCTTTTGGAGTTACGGGAGCCATAACCAGTCAGAATAAAGCTCTCTATGAGTTCTACGGCTTTGACCACTGTTTGTACCAAAATTGGGCACAACACTCTTCGAATGTGTTTGAAGAGATAAAATGAAGAAAATAAATGCAAAATGAAGCAGATCTAACAAACACACCAATAAACAGATAAGAAAATGCATAGAAACACACGGATTTAGAGTGGTTTGGCGAATTGCCTATGTCCACTATGAAATGATTGATGTTTATTGAATTTCACTCGTTGTTTACAAAAGATTACAACACTATAACTGAAGTTTGATAATCATTTTGGCAGAATATCGACGTAGAGAAGCCAAGAGTCCCTTTTTCTGTAGGCTCTGGGGTGCTATTTATAGGCGTAGGCTGCTATTATCTCTCTTAGATCTCAGGAGACCTCTTCTGGCATGTGGGTGGGCCCACGCAATTGATCCCACGTGATTTGCACTTGGTCCGTGATCGATACGAACGAAATTTGTATCGATCAAGATTTGGTCCAATCGAGTCGAAATTTGGCATGGACGTTCTTTAGGTTGTATGCAAGCTCCTATGAAAATTTGGTGGCATTTTGACTTGTAGATTTTGAGTTATGATCGATGCAAATTCAGGTTTTATGTAGGCTATTTGGTTCGTATCGATCGGAACTATCTTGTTCGTATCGATAGTCTTGCTCTGTTCGTATCGATAGTCTGCTTTGTTCGTATCCATTGGTTGCATCTCACTTCGTATCACTTTTGCGCACTCCACTTCGTGTCGCAACTGGACTAGGAATGACGTCACTGGCATGGATACGAAGAGAGTGCTTATCTGATGGTTGATGGATACGAATAAGGCCTTTCAGCGGATGGATACGAACAGTCGAGGCCTGATGGATAGGAACAAGGCCTTTTAGCGGATTGATACGAACAGTCGAGGCCTGATGGATATGAACAAGGCAAGGCCTTTCAGTGGATGGATACGAACAGTCGAGGCCTGATGGATACGAACAAGGCCTTTCAGTGGATGGATACGAACAGTCGAGGCCTGATGGATACGAACAAGGCCTTTTAGTGGATGGATACGAACAAGGCGATTGCTGAAATTGCATCGATCATATCTTGAGCATACGAACTCCGATTGACTTGAAATTTGGAACGTTGGCTTTCATAGCTTTGCTTGTCATGTCATATCAATTTTAGCTCGATCCAGACTCGGGCAATATTTACCAGTATCCATGGTGAACCTATGTATAACCGATCTCCAAGATGAACTGTCATTGGTTTCTAGTCAAGTTTTTGGTGTCACGGTCTTGCCAAAAGGCGGGATAACATTTGCCCCCCAAAGTACGTCTTGTGTGAACATGACCTGCTTTGAAAAGCTGCATCCTTCATTCTAAAAAAGTTCTATCTGATTCGCTGAGTAGTTGCTATCTTTTCGTCAAAAGATGTAACCATTGATTGAAACAACAGTGATGTAGATGTCGAACTGTTGATTGTCAATGATCATGCAGTGCATTGTTGTAACTGAGTGTCGAGTGCAAGCGATTTGTTGTTCACTGTTGTAATTGTCATCAGTTGAGCATTCAACTCCTGTGAATTTTGAAAATTGAATGTTAGTCCATCATACATGCATGTATGTTAGCTGACTCCCGTCAATGTTTGGACGTTCACGAGTCGTTGTCAATTTTTTTTTGTATCGAGTTTCGTATCGATTCTCTCCTGGATTGATGTGAAATTCGAGTTGTAACAACGTTCGATGGTTGTTTTAATTCCTTCCTTCGTATCGATCCTCTCCTGGATCGATCTGAGATATTGGAATGTATGCTTTGTATCGATGGCTATCGACCATGAAATGGATAGTCCCTAGGAATGCTTGAAATCGATGGAGTTGAGTGGCTTAAATTTGATTATGTAGTGACTTTCGAATCTATGGGCTTCACATCGATGGATAGGAAGTTGATGGCTGGTCACTGATGGACACAAAATGTACAAACGTTAACTCATGGGACATATTCGCGAAGGAAATGCCATTTCTCATTCCTCTATTCAAGAGGGATGTCGTGTTGTAGGTAATCTTTGATAGGAGTCATCCATGACTCCCTTTTTGGCTCCGTCTCTAGGATCTAGTCGATCTTCATCTGTCAATGCTTGGAATAATAAGTATTTCAATTGGGACAAAGTCTATATGTCATGCATCCCCGAAACTAGCTAGCTTGGCCAATGACTCAGCCTTTTCATTTTGTTCTCCGAGGATGTTTGTAATGGTGTAATACTCTAAGTCGGCTAATAGCCCTTGGACCCAGCTGAGATAAGGAGTAAGACGTTGCCCCTTAGTCAGATAATCTTCCCTGACTTGGCATACTACTAACTAGTAATCACATAGGACATGTAAAATTTCCACTCCTAGTTTTCTTGCAAGTTTGAGCGCCAAGGCTTCATACTTAGCTTCGTTATTTGTTGCAGGGAAGCTGAGTTTGAGGGCGTAGCAGATCGATCATTCCTTAGTAGTCATTAATGCAACTTCGACGTTAAAAAGCCGATTATCGAAAATTCCATTTATGTATGTTTTTCATTGGTTGGACGGTTCTCCACTTTTCTTCGGATAATCGTCTGATGCAGTGAATTCAGATATGAAGTATGCTAATGTTTGACCATGGATAGCTCTATGAGGGAGATAAGTGATATCAAATTGGCTTAGCTCGATATTCCATTTGAGTAACCTTCCAGACATCTAAGGTTGCTATTGGACCTATCGTGACGGCTGGTCGATACAGACGTTAACGGGCTGAGCTTGTCAATAGCTAGTTTTCATCATATGCTGGTCTTTGGATTCGCTTCTCTTCACATAGCAATGCGATGCTTATGGCATGTGTTGACACGACCCAATTGATGTACAAATCTTCACGATCCAATGGCTCAGGTAAAATGGGAGGTCTCTTTAAGCGATCTATCAGAGCTGGATTCGCATCAACGCAGTTGTTAGTTCATTCAAAAGTTCTCTTCCCTCTCTTAGCTAGGTTGAATAAGAGAATTCACTTGTAGATGGTCCTAGAGTTGAATCAACTTAGGACGGTAATCTTCCGACTTGGGCTCCGTATCTGCTTGGTTGTCCTCAGTACATGGGTGTCTCTAATTGTCGGAATTTTCTATAAATTAGCCTTGATTTCACGAGAATTGATGATGAAACAAAGAATCTTTTTGATGTAATAGTGAAAGAGCATTTCAAAGGATCGAGTTTCATCCTGCAGTTGTTGGAGAGCATTGAATATCTTTGCCAAGTCATCGATGTGGTCATTTAATGGTCATGATCTCACGAGCATATTAACCACATATACTTTCATCGATCGGCCGATATGATTTTTGAATGATCTATCAATCGTCCTTTGGTAAGTAGCATAAGCGTTCTCAAGTTTGAATCCAGGGATTTCATCATAGCACTATAGGCCCAGGTCAATAATGAAACAGTTGTATTCCTGGTCCGGGACATGCTTCAGTATCCGATTGGATCTGGAGTTTGCATCCATGGATGTGAGTAATTCATGTCTGATGGTCGGGTCCATCAGTTGGCTGATCATTGGAAGTGGAAAGTTGTGCTTGTCATACCCCATGCAAATCTGAGTAGTTGACGTATGTCCTCCACTCTCTGTTTGTTTTTCTTATAAGTAAAGGATAGGATACTCATTTTGGGTAGAGGAACCCATGGGTTTTGAGTAAATTCACTTCCTCTTTAAGTGCAGCAGATCTCTCTGGATCCACGTCGTATCGTTTTTGTTCACCTAGACATGCCTCAGGTCGACATTTAATGCAGGGTTCTCAATAGCTGGTGAGCGTCCATATGTGTATATGCGGTTGAGTCTAAGCGAACACATCAAGATTCAGCCGGAGCAATGCAGTTTAATCTTTCGTCGTCATTGCGCTGAGTTGTGATCTAATCTTTAGTACTCGTGATGGGTTGTAGGCACTTTATGTGCTTATTTGCAATGGTAAATGATATAAGGACGTTGAATCAAAGGATTAGTAGAACTTAGCCTTGTACTGCATGCTGCTACATAGCTGGCTCCAGCTTTGAGATTGAATTTACTTGTGCTTTTGAATGATGCGCTTTTCATTCAATGTACTTGCGATCCATTGCTCATTGTAAGGGTCAGAATGATGATCAGTTGCCCATGAGTTCGGGTATTGATCCGATGATTCTATCTCTAGGCATCCTTTCGGTCACAACCTAGAGTTGTTATGAATATAAGTCACGGGTCATAAGATCGAGTTGTCATAGCCAGCTCTAGGATAATCATTCTTTTGCCCCCAGTTTTGGGTTGATGGACATATTGTGCGAATGGTCTAGTCTCGACCTAGTTGTGTTTATACTATAGTTCAAGCTTTAAGAACCAGAGTTGATTGATGAATGGATGAATCATATTAATCTTATCTTCTTGCTCGTGCCTCCAAGTCCGGGGGATATCTCAATAAGTGGCAGGGTAGATAATGTCCGCTTCAATTTTGTATTCTATCCCATTGAACCATGGGATCGAGTTAACCGATGGAAGGCTGAGTCGTGCCTATCCTGCATTATGTTCTAGTTCTTTCCTCTTGGCAGAATACATTGTTACTTTGCCGACATTCGGACATAAGCCAGATTCTGGACGGTCAATGACATTCACTTCGCTGTTTATGTCACCATACTCTGGGCAAAAACTAAAGAGTGAATCGTCCAGTCAGATCCAATGCAGGATTGATGCTTCCCTTGTCGAATCTAGGGTAAGAATTGGTGCGTGGACATTTAGGTTGCACTTGTTGTGAATTGCTCTTTTAGTCGGATCATGGTAAGAATCAATGAATGAATGGTCGCGTTACATTCATTTGGAGTTGGGTGATCAACCATGTCCATTTTGATCTACGTTCTCCCGTCAGATCTAGGGATAAAGTCAGCTCAAATGAAGTCATGTCATGCTCATCTGGTCTCATGCTCTTCCTGATGGGTTGAAGGAAGGCGACGGAGGACGAGCGCTTAAGTCACACTCAGTTGTGGTTTATCCTTCTATCCATGCAATGTTGGTCAAAGGTATTTGATGGATGTTCGGATCACATCGATTTGTAGTCGTAGAGGATCGACATTGAGCGTCGATTCAATGGCACGACGTAGAATGCTCGGACCTCATCTCCTATCGATCCAATGGTATGATATGAAAGGTGTAGATCAATATTTCCCATCGATCCAGTGGTACGATATAATTAGTTGCCCGTAACTTCGGGCACTATTCTGATTGGTTAGCATTAAGGCCTCCTTCTAGTCGTTGCCTTAAGTTGTAAAGGACGCTAAGCTGGAGATGTAGTGAGTCACCTTTCTCTTCTTTCGGCGATTTGAAATTCTGCCCTCAGTCTTGGGTTAGCGGAGTTAGTTCGTAGATGGTCTAATTGCACCTGTAGTGAGTTTATACTCCTCATGTCGAATTTAGGTCAGAGTTGTTGAATGAATGGTCGAATCACATTCATTTGTTTGTCCATTCTTATAGCCAGACTTTAGGGACCAGAGTCAGTTGAAGGGCCATTCATCACACCTATTTGATGTTTATACCCCTGTCCACACTTTGGGGACTAAGATTTTTTTGTAGAAAATGGTCGGACCGCATTTTCCTTGGTCAATTCCTCTACCCCCAGTCAAGGAAAAAAGTCAAAGTGTGGTCGGCCAAATTACAACAACTTTAGTTTGATGCTTCTCCCACTGAACTGTAGGAAGGAATTGATTGGCGGATGGTTGGGTCACACCCGTCCATGTTGCACGCACAATCCGTCGTATCATAGGCGAGAGTTAGCAGACGGTCATGCCACGTTCATTTGCGGTTGGATGGTAGTAATATCAATTCAGAATAGGACGTCCAGCTAGGTCTGTTTTGCAAATCCGCGTCTCCCTGTCAAATCAAGGATGAAATTTTGTCTTGTAGGCTTGGAGTGCATCCCTATAAATTTATGTTATGGGTCCCGTGTTGGGGACAAGAGTTGATGCTTGGATGGTTGTGTCATGCCCGCTTAGTGCTGGATGGTCGGATCGCACCCAATTTTGTATGTTAAGTGTGCCCCCATGTCAGGGGAAGATGGGAAAGTAGACGGTCGAACCACATCCACTTTTTGTACTACAGAACTTGCTGAGGAACCAGAGCCGATAGATGGACAGTCGAATCGCATCCCTTCTGGTATTCATATTCCAAACCATGCTTCGAGGACTGGAGTTGGTTGATGGGTGGTCTGTCACACCCATTTGGTCTTTATACTCCAGTCTGCGCTCTCGGGACCAGAGTTAGTTGATGGGTGGTCAGTCGCACCCAGTTGGTGTTTATACTCCAGTCTACACTCTAGAGACTTAGAGTTAGTTGATGTTATACTCCAGTTCGCACCCTGGGAATCTGGAGTTAGTTGGTGTTTATACTCCAGTTCACACTTTGGGAATCTGGAGTTAGTTGATGTTTATACTCCAGTTCGCACTCTCGGGACCAGAGTTAGTTGATGGGTGGTAAGTCTCACCCATTTAAGTGTTTATACTCCAGTCCGCGCTCTCAGGACCAGAGTTAGTTAATGTTTATACTCCAGTTCGCACTTTGGGAATCTAGAGTTGGTTGATGTTGACACTCCGGTTTGCACTCTAGGAATCTGGAGTTCGTTGATGTTTATACTCCAGTTCACACTCCGGGAATCTGGAGTTAGCAGATAGATGGTCAGTCACACTTGTTTAGGCTTTAGGATTTTGTTCACACTCTGGGAACAAGAAGTTAATCAGGTACGTGGACGGTCGTATTACATCCACCCTGAGTAGGTAAGAGAAGTCGTTAGATGGACAGATCCACCCTCTTTGAGCTTGTAAATATGAAAGGCGAGGTCGTTAGATGGACGGATCCATCCTCGTCGGACTTAGGTTGAACATGGGTGAAGTCGTTGGGTGGACGGATCCACCCTCTTCGAGCCCACATCCGTAAGTTCATGCTCCAGCTCGCACTCTGGGAGCCGGAGTTAGATAGAGGATTGTCGTGTATCAATCCCTTTT
Source organism: Allium fistulosum (assembly GCA_030737815.1). Lineage (NCBI taxonomy): Eukaryota > Viridiplantae > Streptophyta > Magnoliopsida > Asparagales > Amaryllidaceae > Allium > Allium fistulosum. The sequence goes on from CM060902.1 coordinate 1,537,643,322, forward strand.
GGCCGTAGTGTGATGGCTTGTCCCTGAGCTCGGGGTTTCATTTAGCGAGTGATCGGTGGGATCCCGATTAATTTCCACTTATATGCCCCTCAACGAATGATGGGATTTAGTTTATGGACGGTTGGATCACGTCCGTGTTCGTTTGGATTCCACTTTTGCTAAGCCTAAGGAGTAAGATTAGTGTTCTGGCAAGCTTTGTGCTCGAGTATAGGAAAGGATGGTCGAACTGCATCCACTTTGAGTTGTGTATTTTCCCTTAAGTCAGGGCAAGAATTGGAGAGCAGACGGTCGAGTCACGTCCACATTATACTCTGTGTTTTTTCGATCGAGCCGAGAAAGAGTGTCAAAATGATGGCTCGTGATGGTTAGCAAGTAGGCAGTCAGTTGTTGATGACTATAAATCGAGGGTTGGCCCCTGATGAAGTCGGTTTAAGGCATGATTGCTTCGCCGAATCGCAGTCGCAAGCTAGAGAGTGATGGTCAAATCATATCCACTTTAAACATATGTTCTCAAATTAACCCCAAGTTCTAATGTAGGATTGGATATATAGACGGTCATGTCACATCCACCCTTGGTGTGATTCCAATTTTACTGGACATCAGAAGAAGCATAAGTATTTTGGCAAGCTTCAAGTACAAGATGGAGAGTACATTGTTGGGACATATCACTCCAAGTCATTCCCAGATCTCCAATTAAATCGCATAGGCGGATGAGTGGATGGTCAGTTGCATCCACTTTGTAGTAGAGTCCTGACCTTGACGGTCTCTTCCGCTTTGATGCCTTGCCCCCAGTTAGGGGCATATAGTAGCCGATGAGTGGTTGAATCATGCTCGTCATGATGATACCTCAATGATTTGATCATAGTCTGCGGAGGTTGTTTTGCACCCAACCTTAAGTACTCGGTTACCTGCATCATTTGCAAGTAGTTTAATTCAAGTCGGTCATATCTCGCAACATAAACGAAATTGAAATAGAAATAATTCATGTTTGTACCAAAATTGGGCACAACACTCTTCGGAAGTCTTTGAAGAGATAAAGTGAAGAAGTTAAATGAAAAAAGAGGATTATCTAACAAAAACTCCAAATTTCAGATATGAAAATAATTAAAATGCAAGGAGACACAAGAATTTAGAATGGTTCGGCGTATCGCCTACGTCCACTATGAAGTTGATAGCTTTATTGATCTTTCTTTGAAGATTACAAGTGACTTCAGTGAGTTAAAGCAGATAATTATGGTTTGCAGCGGTGAATTTCGTTATTGGCAGCAGCAAGGGAGTTCAGATCTGGATCCGGCAAAGTCTGGGCGTTGGAGAATTCAAAGAAGAAGAAGCCCCTTTTCTGTATGCCCTGGGGCTCTATTTATAGGTGTAGGAGGCTGATATTTCGCTCAGATCTCGGGAGGCTCCTTCTGGCACGTGACCAGGCCCGCGCGCCCATGCCCGCGAAGTTTCGGTCTGATCCGTTATCGATACGAACAGATTTCATATCGATCAAGATTGCGTCCGATGGAGTCGAAATTTGGCGTGGACATTCTTTAGCATGCAAGTAGTCTTCTGTGAAAATTTCATAGCATTTAGACTTGTAGATTAGGAGATATGATCGATACGAACTAGGATCTTCGGTTGGCAATTTCGTTCGACTACCTTATTTCGACTCGGTCTTGTTCGACTCGATGACGTGGCGTTTGAATCTCTGGATCACTCCGCCTTTGATGCCGTCTTGATCGAGTCTTTCTAGGACTTTTGTCCTACTCGTATCGATGGTATTGCCTTGTTCGCATCGATAAAAGATGCGTAGTTCGCATCGACGGAGGTAGCCTTTGTTCGTATCGACTGTTGTGCTTTGCTACGCATCGATGGATATGAAGTAGAAGTCTTCGAATGGATGCGAAGTTGACATTGGATGATCGAGTCGAACTGTGGCTTGTCGATGGATGCGAAGTCGACCGAGTCGATCTGTGCATTGGCCGATCGAGTCGAATAGACGCTCTCTGATGGATGCGAAGTGGTGCGAGTCGAACAGAGGCTCTCTGATAGATGCAAGGCAGAGCGAGTCGAACTGTACATTGGCCAATCGAGTCGAATAGATGCTCTCTGATGGATGCGAAGCGGAGCGAGTCGAACAGAGACTCTCTGATGGATGCAAAGTGGAGCGAGTCGAACAGAGACTCTGTGATGGACGCGAAGCGGAGCGAGTCGAACAGAGGCTATCTGATGGATGCGGAGCGGAGAGAGTCGAACAGATGCTATCAGATGGATTCGAACTAGAGCGAGTCGAACAGAGGCTCTTCAATGGATTCGAACACGAGGTTGTTTTTATTCAATTTCGCATCGATCGTAACTTGAGCATACGAACTCAGATTGACTTGAAATTTGGAACGTTGGCTCTCATAGCTTCGCTTGTCGTGTCATATCAATTTTAGCTCGATTGGGACTCGGACAAAATTCGTCGATATCCATAGTGAGCCTGTGTATAACGGATCTCTAGGACGGACCGCCATTGGTTATTAGTCAATTCCTTGGTGTCACGGCCTTGCCAAAAGGTGGGATAACATTTGCCCCCCCAAAGTACATCTTGTGGAAACATGATGTGCTTTGAAGTGCTGCAATCTTCATTCTGAATAGTTATCGTCTTTTCGATGAAAGCTGTAATCTTCGATTGTTTTTCTTGATAATGTAAACTGTTGACTGTCAACTGATGTACCCTGTATTGTTGTAACTGATTGCCGTACGCTAGTGATTAGCCGTTTGTTGTTGTAATTGTTATCAAATGAGTTTTCAGTTCCTGTAAGTCTGGAATATTGAATATTAGTCCGACATATATGCATATATGTTAATCTGATTCTCGCTGACGTTCACGAGTCGTTGTCAGTTTATCTTGTATTGAATTCCGTATCGATCCTTTCCTGAATCGACGTGAAATTCGTTGTAACAACGCTCGATGGTTGTTTTGACCGTTCCTTCATATCGATCCTCTCCTGGATCGGTGTAGAAGGTTAAAACATTGCTTTTGCATCGGTATTCATTGCATTGATGGATACGAAATGAGCATTTCGAATCGATGGATATGGGGTTTGATGGATACGAAGCAGTCATTCGTATTGATAGGCATTGGCTTCTGGGAGCTGGGATCTGATGGATTCGAACTGTTCGTTCGTATCGATGCTCTGGGGATGGAGTCGAAGATGATCGATACGAAGAAGGGCTTCGCATCGATGCAGACTCGAGTCCATGGAGTCGAACAGCTTGTTCGAATCGATCCCGTGGTGGCGCTTTGTAACCGGTCGAATCCATTGGGAGGCGAATCGTTTATTCCATTCACCTTTAAGCCTATATAAATACTTAGTACTTAGCCATTTTTCACTTTTCACTTTTTACTTTTGTGCCTTGCTTTCATATCTCTTCTAAGAAAGGAAAACTGCTCGAATTCGAATCGAACCAAAACCCTTAATTGCTTCAACCATTTATCGAAATCAGGTAATCAACTGAACAAATCCAGTCGTAACACGAAGAGATCCAAATTCTCGTGCCATTCCATTTGAATCTGTGTCCGAACATTGCTCGAGGAAGTAGATAACGTGCGAGGTTGAGGAAGGACAGAATGGAGTTCGAATCGATCTGGGGAAGAAGGAGTGTGAAGGAAGATGGCTTGATCCTCGTTTTCGTGTCGATCCGGAGGACTTCGAGATGATGAGATGAAGGCCTTCGTATCGATCGATGGCGATGCCGTTGCATCGAGTCGAGATGATTGACACGATTGTCTCGAGCGTGTTGATCGATGCAAAGGGGTTGCGTCTGATGGATTCGAAACCCAGGGTCCTCGATCGATTCGAAATCATCGAGTCGAAAAGGATCGATACGACGGCGTCCCAATTGATGGATGTGAACACTCCTCCTGGATTGATTCGAAGTCCCCAGCCTTTTGACTGAGTCGAACTTGCACGCATATGAATACGATTGATTGATGCGAACATGGCTCTATCGATCGATACGAATTGAACGTTAAGGAACCCGTAATTCCCTGTACACTCGAGAAACTAACTCCGACGAGCTTCGAACTTGCATAACTAGACTTGACCTTAGAATGGCACATCTGACTGTCTTCCGAAGCTCGTCGATGGAACTATAATTTAACAAAATGATAACAAACTTTAACTTGGATTGATGGCACGGTTGTGATGATCAGCGATGACGGTTCTTCCGATTGAATTTCGAAGTCTCGTCGTTTTCATGTTTTCTCCAATTCTGTAGAACTTCTCAAGTGATATACAGTACTGTACTGCACAACACACTCACACACTTTACACTGGGGATGCACGAGCATTATTGTCTGTTTAACAATGATTTTTCATAAGATAGTTAGTCATGGAACCCACAAGTTCACAGCAGCAGGAAATACCGAGTTCAATTCCTTCAACCATCGAGATTCCGATCATTGAAGCCGAAGTTATAGACCCAGCTCCGGACGAGCGTTCAGGTGCCCGGTTCATTTGTCATCCATAAGATTCTGTGTCGTCCGGTATCTCCGAAGATATGCTGGGATGGATTTGTTTAAGGCACGGCTTGTCGCTTGATGACGTGCTACTGCCTGGGCCAAATGACTGGCCGCATGATCCCCCGGAGGTGTTTACTACTTTTAACCGTCATGCCTGTACGGCGGGAACACTTCCTCCTTTCATCCAATGTATAAGGGAGATGTTATCATTCCTTGGAATAGCTCCATCCCAGCTGCACCCCAACGAGTATGCTTTGTTGAATAGCACCTTTATTCTATTTATGGAGATTCTCTTTCGACCACCAAAGCCGATCGAGATCAAATATCTATTTAATGTTAAGAGTCGTGGAGACAACCCTTCTTTTACCTTCTTGGAAGCGGTCAGGAACTGCCACATTGTAATGGGCTCCTGGGGAAGGCTAAGTTACTTTAAGACCGAATGGTTCTACATTCGGTGCCCCCCTGGATTTGCTAGGCGATGGTTGGATAGACGTAAGTGTTACAATTCTTTTTCTTGAATCATCGAGATAGTAATGACCGACTTCAAAACTGACATACTTCTCTTTATTTATAGCTGCAATCTCTCGACCCGACGGTGCAAACTTCAGAGAGCTAGTTTGGATCCTCCAAGCGGTTCCGGGCGAAGAGAGGCATATCGACTTGGTTCTGACCGATAGAAACTTGAGGACTGTCGGGCTGATTGAACGGAAGCAGAGCATACGGCTGGAAGGGACACTTAGAGTGGTCTCGAAGAAACGGGTGAAGCGCAAAGCACCCGCAGTCGTAATAGCTGAAGAAGTTGACCCGGAGAGAACGCCTACTGATAATTAGCTCCCAGCAGGGGATTCTTCCGGTGTTCAATATTCAGGTGGAAGAAGAAAAGGCAAGGCAGTTGCTCACAAGCGCTCTAAATCTCTGAGATTGAAATCCGCTGTTATGTCTTTGCCTGTTCAGGGGATTAGAATTTCAGAAGCTCCTCCCCCGCAAGTAGAGAATCCTTTTGAAGGGCTTGCTGATATTCCGATTCCGGATCATGTGTCGTTTCAACATGACGCCGGGATGGAGGAGCTTGATATTGCTCTTGAATTGAGTGGGTCGCTTGTTATGAGTGCGGCCGACATTTCCGGTTGGTCGGGGGGTTGCACATGTATACACTTCACTGCACTACATGATTCATAACTGTAAATCATCCAACTTAAGAAGTCACTAACTCTTCTTTCATCTCTAATTTTTAGGTACTATGTTTGGGAAAGGATCGATGTTGGGGAACCTTCGTTCTGCCCGAAAAGCATCTACTTATAATGATTCCCGCAGGAGGGATACAGATAGAGACCGCGATCGCGAGTACTCTAACCAAGATAGGTATGGGCGCGGCAGGGACAGAGAATACAGACATCGGTCTAGATCACGCTCTCCTCCTCCTAGACTTCCGTCTCCACCCCCTGTTTTTGTTCCACATCCACCGGAGACTCCTCGCCATAGGCCATCTTCTCATACTTCTAGATCCGAGACTCATCTTCAGAGGGTTGAAACCACGGCCTCCATAATTGCAGAGCAGGTCCCAGCTGAGCCCGCAGGAGAAGGGGCCCTTAAATTATCTCAGATGAGGAAGGATTTTCCGAACATATGCTTCGATGGCTACGTCTTCCCACCTCATTTAAAGAGAATCCCATCTGGAGTGGAAAACACGATGCATGATTACGTTCATGACATCTACACCCAGTACAGAGAGTGGGTAAAGGCTGCAGAGAAAGCTTCCAAGGTGGCCTTTGAGCGAGCTAAAGCGATCGAGAAAATGGAGACCGAACTCGCTCAAAGGGACCGGATTATCTAAGTGATCACCGCTGAGGCCGAGTCTTCTCGGAAATCTGAGATGGATGCCACCAAAAAAACTAATGAAGCGAACGTGGCAATGGAGAGGTTGAGGCAGACACACGTTGCCTTGGTGGTGGAGATGGGCCATCGGAATACCACTGTTACCACCGAACGGGATGCGGCGGTTAAGGAACTTAACGAGCTCAAGGCCAAATTTTCCGATATGGCCAAGGAAAAGGATAATGCAAACAACGCAGCCCAGGAGGCGTGTAAACAGGCTGTTCTGCTTAGGGGTGAGCGGGATGCGGCTATGGCTAAAGTCCGCAAGGTGGAGACTGAGGTTGAGGAGAAAGTGAAGTCGGCCGAGTCCAGGCTAGAGGCTGACATCGAAGACCTTCTCGTTGTTTACAACGCTAACGTGCTGAGGTACAGGGGTCTAGCCTGGCTCGATGATTATCCGGCACATCTTTACAACGCTTGGGGCCGACTGGTTGAGGAAGAGAAGGAGGCGCATCTGGGTGAGTCTGTGGATGAATTTGAACTCGAGAATCACATTCTGAATGAAGATGAGAGGAAGATTCTTCACGAGTCAATGATTCTACATGAGAAGGAAAGACTTGGCGCCTAGCACTTTGAAATAGGAGTGGGTTCAGGGGTTGACCATCATGAGGCGAGTCTTGAAGTTCCAGCGTCAACCTAGCCCGATTCCTTGTCTACGGTCGATCCTCAAGCTGTTCCTACCTACAATCCAGATCAGTCGCAGATGTCTCCGGCCACAGCGCAAGTTACTGAAGCCGTTCCGCCGCCTACAAATCAAATTGAGGAAGGTATTCTGAACATTCCACATACCTGCCTCAAGTCGGAATCTTTATCAAAATTAAATTCTAACAGTTCTCTTATTTTTGTCCAGTGATTGACATTGCACCGGTCATGCCTCCTGCTACTCAAGAATCATACCAGACGCAGGAGGCTATCGTGACCGAAGCGATTATTGTAACTACAACTTCCCCATCCGACGATGCGCAGGGAAGCACACTTGTATTTGATGAGCAGTTGATGGAAGAACTCTTTCGCCATCATGGCAATCCTCTTGCCGACTTGCCATTCGTTATGGGTGGAGGCGCTCCTGCTACTAGCTCTACAATGCCAACAACTGATGCCCTTAGCGAGGCTCGAGCGGTTACTGAAGAGGAGATGTTTGCACAAATCGATGCTGAAATGGCAGCAGCGGCTCATGATGGAAATCTCGGAGGTGGGATGGCGGCGCCCGGTCCAGCCCCGCTCAGAATGATATCTCCTGGTGGCACGGTTTTCATCACCAGCGTACCTATTCCACCTTCTGCACTCGATCCTGTTCCTCTGACTCAACCCGCAGGAAGCATTCCTATTCATACGAGCTCGGAGGAGGATGTTGAGATAATGCTCCCACCTGGAGACCAGCCACCGAAAGGCAAAGGCTCAAAGAGGAAGGATAGTGGTGGCCCCAGTGGGCCTGCACCAAAAAGGAAGTCGCTGAAGAAGAAAGATTAGACATGCTTCCTTGGTGTAATTCTGACTTTCATTTTGTTGGCCGTGTATAGATTCGGGTTCGGCCCCTGCTAGTAGGAATTTTTTGGAACAAACTTGTATACGAACTCCTTTTACAAACAATAGAAATGAAACTTCTCCTTTTTGGCTTCCTTTCTGTCATTATGTATTCGCCTAATTGTTTCAATACATGAAGTGCACTTGTGAAGTTTCAGCATCCGAATCAAGTTTGTTTTTGTCCGCCAATTTCGGAAACTGTGGACATGGTTTGCGACGGGGAAGCGAGTTGAATTTTGACGTCGCATCGCTTCAGTCAATGGTTGATGCTTAAGTCCTGCCCCCCCAGTCTCGAGGATGAGTTGTGGAACATCAGTCAGCAATTGACTCTCGCTTTTAACATGTTGAGTCTAGTGCCACTGAATGAATGTTTGAGACAAGCGGAGATTGAGCGGTCTATTCACGCGTGTCCGATTGTCGATGGTCATCTCCGCACTTTGGGGATCCTCATTTGTTTACTGGCGGTTGGTCACACCGGCTTAAGTTTAAATCATACGTCCGCGCTCCGGGGACTTGGAATCGACCTTTGTACTCCGACTCGCACTCTGGGAGTTTAGAGTTGATATTATACTTCAATTCATGCTCTTGGAACTTAAAGTTGATGTTTAAACTCCATTTCGCACTCTGGGAATCCGGAGTTGATGTTTATACTCTGACTCGCAATCCGGGGGTTCAGAGTTGTTGTTTATACTCTGTTTTGCACTCTGGGAATCCGGAGTTGATGTTTATATTCCGACTCGTACTCTGGGAGTTCGGAGTTGTTGTTTATACTCCGTTTCGCACTCTGGGAATCCGGAGTTGATGTTTATACTCCGACTCGCACTCTGGGAGTTCGGAGTTGTTGTTTATACTCCGTTTCGCACTCTGGGAATCCGGAGTTGATGTTTATACTCCGACTCGCACTCTAGGAGTTCGGAGTTGTTGTTTATACTCCGTTTTGCACTCTGGGAATTCGGAGTTGATGCTTATACTCCGCTTCATGCTCTGGGAACTCGAAGTTGATGTTTATACTCCGCTTTACGCTCTGGGAACTCGGATTTGATGTTTGTACTCCGCTTCACGCTCTGGGAACTCGAAGTTGATGTTTATACTCCGACTCGCGCTTTGGGAGTTCGGAGTTGATGAGTAGACTGTCAGTCACATCTGCTGTATGTTTTTGGATTTCGTTCGCACTCTGGGAACGAAAGGTGTATCAGGATCGTGGATGGTCGAGTCACATCCACTCTGAGTTAACAAGTGAGGTCGTTAGACGGACGGGTCCATCCTCCTCAAATTTGGTGCGGATACGGACGAAGTCGTTGGGCGGACGGATCCACCCTCTTCGTAGACGTATTTTTATACTTCAGATCGCACTCTGGGAATCTGGAGCTGATGTTTATACTCCGAGTCGCACTCTGGGAGTTCAGAATTGATGTGTATACTCTGTTTCGCACTCTGGGAACTCGGAGTTAATGTTTATACTCCGACTCGCACTCTGGGAACTCGGAGTTGAGTGAAGGATTGTCGTGTATCAATCCTTTTTTGACTTTGATGTGATGGCTGGTCCCCGAGCTCGGGTTTCACTTAGAGAGTGACTGGTTGCATCGTGGTCACTCCCTATTTGAATAAATTCCACCGTACGGTGAAACTTAGCTCTCCGTGCATAGTGATGGTCATATGAAGCATTACAAGTAAATCACAGCTCTTGCTCGAAGAGAATGCATTTTATTGCTGAAATAAGAAAATATGGCAACGTCAGTTGCCTTATTACAAATTCTAATTTCGAAATGCAGAAACAAGTTGAGAAATGGAAAATAAACTAAATGGATAAACATAGCCTATTATGTGTAGTAGCGGCGAAGACTCTTGCTATTACAGGCTCTTGGCAAAGTAAGACCGTCAACGGTCGATAATTTGAATGTGTCATCTCCGAGCCTTCGTTCAATAACATACGGTCCTTCCCATGTCGGATTCATATGCGAAGGAACCGGATAAATTCTTTTTAGGACGAGATCGCCTAGTTCAAAAGTTCACGGGCGGACCTTGGCGTTATACAATCGGGCGACTCGACTTCGATGCGCGGCTGCCCTCAAATCGGCCTCTTCACGCTTCTCATCTAGTAGATCGAGAGATTCAGCAAGTAATATAGCATTTGTCTTTGGATCATAGTACGTCACACGATGAGAAGGTACTTCTAGGTTGACTGGAATAACGACTTCTGAACCATAAGAGAGAGAGAATGGAGTGTGACCAGTTGCGGTCTTGTGGGTTATTCGGTAAGCCCATAAAGCCATAGGAAGTTCATCGACCCACTTGCCCCCGACCTTTTCCAGTCGTTTTTGCATAATGGATTTTATAACTTTATTAACTGCTTCGACTTGTCCATTTGCTTGTGGGTGTGCAACTGCAGAGAATTTCTTTTGGATGTGAAATCGTTTGCAGAAATCTTTAAATTCAGTACTGTCGAATTGGGTTCCGTTGTCCATAATAATGGTGTGCGGGAGACCGAATCGACAGATGATGTTGCGAACTACAAAGTTGATTACTTTCTTCGTTGTTATGGTAGCAAGAGCTTCGGCTTCAGCCCACTTTGTAAAGTAATCAACTGCGACGATGGCATATTTTGCACCACCTTTTGCTAGAGGTAGAGCACCAATGATGTCGATGCCCCACATTGCAAATGGCCATGGGCTGACCATTTGCGTTATCTCGGTAGGAGGAGCTCTAGGAATTCGGAATATTTCTGGCACCTATCACATTTCTTTGCATAATCCAACGCATCGCGATTCTTGGTCGGCTAGTAATATCTGTATCGAAGTATTTTCTTGGCAAGTGCTTGCCCCCCAGTGTGATCACCACATTCTCCCTCATGCACATCGTGCATTACTCGTTTAATTTCATCGTGAGCAATACACCGGAGTAGGGGGACTAAGTACCCTCTTCTGTACATGATTCCATTCTGGATGGTAAATCGTGAGGCCTTCCGAAGGACTTGTCTCTTTTCACTCCCGCGCTCCAGCAGGGTTCCGTGCTCAATTTAACTTCTAAGTAGAGTCATCCATGAATCCTTTTCGAGGACAGTTTCGCTTACCCGGTCTATTTTTGCCCAGTCAATGCTCGGGGAGGATAACGCTTCTACGGGAACGAGTCCCATTTGATGAGCTTCGCCTGTGCTGGCTAGCTTTGCCAATGAATCGGCTTTTTGGTTGCGTTCTCGAGGTATACAATAAATGGCATAATAATCAAACTAATTTAGTACCTCCTGAACCAGAGCTAAGTAAGCAGCCAACCTTCGATCTCTTGCTTGATACTCTCCCCGTACTTGACACACAACTAATTGCGAATCACAATAAATTTCCACTGCGATAATTCTCAAATCTCTAGCAAGTTTCAAGCCAGCTAAGAGGGCTTCATATTCAGCTTCATTATTAGTCGCAAGAAAATCGAACTTCACAGCATAACATATGGATCGGCCTTTGGAAGTTTCAAGTACAATGCCGGCGCCCGAACATCGGTCGTTTGATGCACCGTCGGTATAGAGCTTCCAGACGTATTCGGGGGATTCACTGGTCTCGGGCAAGTCCTCTGGAACGGTAAATTCAGCTATGAAATTGGCTAGGACTTGCCCCCGAATGGCTCGCCTTGGAGTGTAAGTGATATCGAACTGGCTCAGTTCGATGTTCCACTTGAGTAACCTACCAGACATCTCAGGCCGCGAAAGGACCTATCGTAACGGCTGGTCGGTGTAAACAATAATCGGAAGTGGCTGGAAATACGGTCGGAGTTTTCTTGATGCAATAACGAGGCAATAGGCCAACTTCTCTAATTTCGGATAATTCCTTTCAGCCCCAGTCAATCGCTTGCTGACGTAGTATACTGGCTTCTTTATCTTGTCTTCTTCTCGAATTAATGCAGCGCTGATAGTTCTGATATTGCCAAATAAACGAACAACTTCTCATGATCAACAAGCTTTGACAGGATAGGTGGTGTGGATAGATGCTGAACTAGTGCTTGGAAAGCGCTTTCACACTCCATGGTCCATTCAAAGTTTCGTTTTCCTTTTTGGATCAGATCGAAGAAGGGAATGCATTTGTCAGTGGACTTTGAAATGATCCTACTCAACGCTGCTACTTTTCCATTGAGACTCTGGACTTGCTTTATGGTTTTCGAAGTTTCAAGATTTCTGATAGCCCAGATCTTTCCAGGATTAGCTTCGATCCCTCGAGCGTTGACGATGAACCCAAGGAATTTTCCGGATGCAACTCCAAAGTGAAATTTCAGTGGATTTAGCTTCATTTTGTATTCTCGAAGTATGTTGAACATAGTTTCCAGGTCTTTAACATGGTCGGTGGAGAGTCGTGACTTAACAAGCATGTCATCTACATATACTTCCATGGTTTTCCCGATTTGATTGGCAAACATCCGATTGATCGGTCGTTGGTAAGTAGCCCCGGCATTCTTGAGTCCAAATGGCATAACTTTGTAGCAATAAAGTCCCAGATTGGTTACGAAGCTGGTATGTTCTTGATCGGGTAGATGCATCGGTATCTGATTGTAGCCAGAATACACGTCCATGAAAGATAAGAGTTCATGCCCAGCTATCGAATCTACTAGCTGATCAATTCTGGGAAGCGGGAAACTGTCTTTGGGACATGCTTTATTCAGATCAGAATAATCACACATGTTCTCCACTTTCCGTTCGGCTTTCGGAAGAGCACGGGATTCGACACCCATTCAGGATATAGCGCATCTCGAATGAACCCGTTCGCTTTAAGCTTTTCTACTTCTTCTTTAAAGGCGGCAGATCTCTTTGGATCCATACCACGCCTTTTCTGTTTGACCGGGACATGCCATGGGTCAATATTCAGAGTGTGGCTCGCGATGTCCGGCGAGATCCCACACATGTCAGAATGCGTCCAGGCGAATACATCAAGATTCGCCCGTAGAAATTCAACCAATTCCTCTTGAGTTTGCTGGCTTAGCTGAGACCCGATCTTTATCATTTTCGAGTCATCATCATTGTCAATTGGGACATCGATTGTTAGTTCGGCTGGGGATGCTTGACTTTCTTTAGATTCTCCTTCGTCTTCAGTATCTCTTGGGTCAGGATCCTTGAGGAATTGGCTGGGGTTCCCGGGCCTAGTCCCGGGCGTTAATTGTCAATTATCGACAAAACGGACGCAGAGAGATTCCTCTACGCCCTTTCCTTTCTCCTTTCGTTGCGCCTCCCGCAGCTCAGCAACATAACAGGCTCTGGCAGCAGCCTGATCTCCTTGAATGCTTCCCACTCCACGATCAGTGGGAAATTTTAAATTCAAACACCACGGGGCAATGGCTGCCCTGAATTCAGCGAGGGTCGGTCGGCCCAAGAAAGCATTATAAGGGGAGTCTATGTCCAACACAACGAACTGTAACATTCGTACTCTCCGGCGTTCTCCAACTCCCAACTCCACTAGTAGTTCCACCATTCCGGTGGGTATTGTAGCACTTCCGTTGAAACCATGAATTCGAGATTGACAGGGTTTCAAGTCCTTTGCTTCCATCCTCATTTGATCATAAGCTCGTTTAAACATGATATTCATAGAGCTTCCACTGTCAACTAAGATCCTTTTCATCCAAGCAGGACCTACTTGAGCTGAGATGACCAGCGGGTCGATAGTGGGGGATTCGACTTTGTCCGCGTCTCGGTTCCTGAACACGATGTCATCTGTCATCGTCTTCTGTTGCTTGGCCGGAGCCCCTTCATCAAAACTAATACAACACTCGAAGTCTGCATGCCTGATAGAACTGGCATACGACTCCATTTCCTTCCAGCTTCGTTCTGCTGGATGAGGACCACCACTTGTTGTATTGATAACCAACCTCTCGCCTGTACGAGTGGGTTCCTCCTGTCTTTCCTGATTCAGCGCACGATTATGATTTGATGGGCCCGCACCACCAGACTGCGGCGCCCGCACATACTGATCCAACTTCCGTTCACTTATCAGTTTTTCAATGAGGTCTTGTAAGTGACGACACTCATTGGTGTTGTGGCCATAACTCTCATGGAATCTACAAAATTTTCCTGTTTGGATTTGTCTTTCCGTTGGTGGCTTCGGAGCAGGTTTCTTGTATTGCATGGTATTGCAGGTCTGCAAATACACATTTTCCAGCGACGTATTTAATGGAGTATAATTGTCAAACATGGGGGCTCTATGTCGCGGACCATGGCTCTAATCTCGCTTCTTTCCCTGATTTCCATTGTCCCTCTGCTGATTCTGTTTATTTTGGATGTTCAACCGAACTTTTCCGGAACTATCTCCAGACTGTTTAACAGCGATGTTACTTTGGATTCCCTCGATGTTGGGCCCTGCGTCATCCTGCTTCCTAGACTGTTTCACATCCTCCCTTCTCAAGAATTGGGCTGCCTTGGAATAGAAACGGTCCAATGGGATAGAGTTATCATTGGGATTGCTTATTTCTGCACACGCAGCATGGAATCGCTCCAAGTAACGTCTAAGTGTTTCTCCGAGAGCTTGTGTAACACTAGACAGAGTGTTAACGTCTTTAGGCCTTGCCACGTGCATACGGAATTGTTCAACAAACTTGTTGGTCATCTGGTCAAAGTTAGAGATGGATCATGGTGGCAAACGAGTAAACCACATGGTAGCGATGCCCCCTAGGGAAATAGGGAAACTACGGCACTTTACTGCATCATCAGCCCTTGCCGCATTCATCAGCCACTCGTATTTCAGGATATGTTGATTGGGATCAGAACTTCCTTCATATACCGGAAAAGTTGGCATCCTGAAGCACCGAGGTGGATCAGCATACAATATATCATCGATGAAAGGGGAATGACTCCGGGAGATTCCCCAGTCATCATTACTAAGACCCTGACTTTCACGGATCATTTGACGAATCATCGTTGGTATGTCCGGCATTCAGATACTTGGAGCATGCTATGCCAAGGTGTGGTCGGGTTCCATAGAGCGAGTCTGGATCGGACGCGGTCGACGGTCCGTGCCTCGCCTCCTTGGTTCAACATTTTCTGGGACATAAGGCTCTGGAGTCTGCTCTCGTTGGTTACGTTGAGGATCAGCTTTGTTTCTAGCATCAACCCCTTGTTCGGTAGTGGTGGTAGTAGCAATGTTGCCTGTGACATGATAAGGAGCAGCACCTCCTCGAGATGAAGGTCCTGTATGATGACTAGTGGATGGTCCAGTTCTGAGTTGTCCAAGATTCGAAGCAGGTTGGTGCCCTGTGGCCTGGGTATAGCTTACATCCAACCGTGGGCGCGTGGATCGGGGATGACCGTCAGATAAGGCTGAACTCTCTATGGAAGAATAAGAACCTTGGTCTCTTCTGGATCTTCTGCGCCTTTGGCGATTTAACTGGTTGGTCAACTCTGTGTTGGCGCGTAGTTGTTCAGTTAGCTGTTGTCGACTCTGGATCAATTCTTGGAGCAGCATCTGAAACTCTTGTTTGGTAACCGGGCCTGTTGGATCTGAAGGTCTGGCGGCATCGTGGCTTGATGGAGGCAATTGCGCAGGATTCTGCCTGTCTCGTCCTCCCTGATCAGCAGCTGTAGAAGTAGTCCGTGTACTTACCATGGTGAATTGGTGAAAGTCCTTTCCTAGATCTGATGCAAATATGAATGGAATGGAAGGGCTTCAAAGTTCTAGATCTGGATCTTCTTCTTGGATTTATTCTATCCGATATAGATAGGAGATCCAAAGAGGAGGAGAAAATTTGGGTTTTCTCAATGAAAGCACCAAAGTGTTTGTACCAAAATTGGGCACAACACTCTTCAGAAGTCTTTGAAGAGATAAAGTGAAGAAGTTAAATGAAAAAAGAGGATTATCTAACAAAAACTCCAAATTTCCGATATGAAAATGATTAAAATGCAAGGAGACACAAGAATTTAGAGTGGTTCGGCGTATCGCCTACGTCCACTATGAAGTTGATAGCTTTATTGATCTTTCTTTGAAGAT
Source organism: Allium fistulosum (assembly GCA_030737815.1). NCBI lineage: Eukaryota > Viridiplantae > Streptophyta > Magnoliopsida > Asparagales > Amaryllidaceae > Allium > Allium fistulosum. The sequence goes on from CM060902.1 coordinate 1,537,659,168, forward strand.
TACAAGTGAATTCAGTGAGTTACAGCAGATAATTATGGTTTGCAGTGGTGAATTTCGTTATTGCCAACAGCAAGGGAGTTCAGATCTAGATCCGACAGAGTCTGGGCGTTGGAGAATTCAAAGAAGAAGAAGCCCCTTTTCAGTATGCCCTAGGGCTCTATTTATAGGTGTAGGAGGGCTGATATTTCGCTCAGATCTCGGGAGGCTCCTTCTGGCACGTGACCAGGCCCGTGCGCCCAAGCCTGCGAAGTTTCGGTCCGATCCGTGATCGATACGAACGGATTTCGTATCGATCAAGATTGCGTCCGATGGAGTCGAAATATGGCGTGGACATTCTTTAGCATGCACGTAGTCTTCTGTGAAAATTTCATAGCATTTGGACTTGTAGATTAGGAGATATGATCGATACAAACTAGGATCTTCGGTTGGCTGTTTCGTTCGACTCCCTTATTTTGACTCGATCTTGTTCGACTCGATGACGTGGCGTTTGAATCTCTGGATCACTCCGCCTTTGATTCCGTTTTGATCGAGTCGTTCTAGGACATTCGCCCTGCTCGTATCGATGGTATTGCCTCGTTCGCATCGATAAAAGATGCGTAGTTCACATCGACGGAGGTAGCTTTTGTTCGAATCGACTACTGTGCTTTGCTACGCATCGATGGATACGAAGTAGAAGTCTTCGGATGGATGCGAAGTTGACATTGGATGATCGAGTCGAACTGTGGCTTGTCGATGGATGCGAAGTCGACCGAGTCGAACTGTGCATTGGCCGATCGAGTCGAACAGACACTCTCTGATGGATGCGAAGCAAAGCGAGTCGAACAGAGGTTCTCTGATGGATGCGAGGCGGAGCGAGTCGAACTGTACATTGGCCGATCGAGTCAAACAGATGCTCTCTGGTGGATGCGAAGCGGAGCGAGTCGAACATAGACTCTCTGATGGATGCGAAGCGATGCGAGTCGAACAGAGACTCTCTGATGGACGTGAAGCGGAGCGAGTTGAACAGAGGCTATCTGATGGATGTGGAGCGGAGCGGGTCGAACAGATGATATTAGATGGATTCGAACTAGAGCGAGTCGAACAGAGGCTCTTAAGTGGATTCGAACGTGAGGTTGTTTTTATTCAATTTTGCATCGATCGTAACTTGAGCATATGAACTCGGATTGACTTGAAATTTGGAACGTTGGCTCCTATAGCTTCGCTTGTCATGTCATATCAATTTTAGCTCGATCGGGACTCGGACAAAATTCGTCGATATCCATAGTGAGCCTGTGTATAACCGATCTAGGACGGACCGTCATTGGTTATTAGTCAATTCCTTGGTGTCACGGCCTTGCCAAAAGGCGGGATAACAATTCAAAAGAGATCGGATTAAATCTCATTGTTAAGTGAAGGGGCGTCGTATGCTCGCTATTGCACTTCGGTCCAGCCCTTCATGGTTGGAAGTCTAACACAAATGGTTCAATTTGATCAAAGTTCTTGATCGATAGGGGTCGGGTGTTCCCGGTCCTTCGTTTTATGGGGCTTGCATATATTGTCGGAGCTATCCTTTTTGGAGCAGCCTTACGGCGTTGGCGTCCATGGTAGCCATCTAAAGAAGAGGAGTTTTCTGATCTAGAGTATGGAGTAGGTTCCCTCCTTATCTCTCCATGTTGATCCTTCATCTGATCCATCAACTCAATATTGGCCTAGACATGTTGGTGTAGTCGTCGGCGGCGGCTACCCACCAGTTCTCTTATCAAAGTCTGGAAATGAGGTCTGGTGATGAATTCATTTATGGGTTTTGGCAGCAACTGGCTGTGGGCTTTGGATAAATTCGTTGGTTGCCAGCTTCTTTATTCCCTTCAGCAGTATGAGAAGCAGAACTGGTACATCTAACCACAATTGACAGTCTTCTTTGAGGAATGGGGAAAGACATCTGCATTTGATGGCATCCATCACCCTTGGCGAAGTCCATGCGCCATTCCCATTTCACAAGATAGTGTGGGGGTTGCATTTCCAATGTATACTGACATAGTCAACATGTTGAATTTTCACTGGAAATTCTGCATGTAGGATGGTTTCAACGAATAGGTCCCGACTGGGAAAGATACTTATATCAACATTATTAGGTCCATTTTATGGCTACGGGGTCTTGTAACACTGGTGAATGATGTATGCACGATTGGATGGTGAGTTGGGTAAGATGGGGTCATAAATTGGTGATCATTTCTAATTTTCACCCAGGTAGGAGGCCCATATAAGGTAGTGAGGAAGTTCTCTTAAGGTTGTATGTCATGCTTCTAGTCATATTGGCATGGTATGATTAAGATGCGGACATTTGAAGATGATTCAGCGGTGACCAGCTATGTTTTGAGTTGGCAGAGTAGACAGTGTTGGGCAGTCGTCATATTAGCCATCGTACCATAATTGTCAATTCAGGAGTTTAAAAGCTGGTCAATTGGAGGAAGTTATAGTCCACCTTAGAAGCATGATATATTAACAAACTCTAGTTCTTGGCATATTAGCCAGGTTCTCCAGCATCTGGGGGCACCGGTTGAGTAGTATTCTTTTACACATTCCTTGATTGCAATTCAGCATTTGTTGCTGTGACCCCCTATGTCTTTTTCAGTCATGGAACAATCAGAAGCACGGATGGAATGTTCCTTCATTAAATTGGTGATTGAATTCACTATGCGGGTGCTCTGGCTGCGGCTAGGCTTCGGGGGGGTTTCCCCTGGAAAAAAAAATTAGCCTCTTTTTGGGAAATTTGGGTCGTACCCGAAATTTTTTTTTTTGAAATTTCGTATCGTTCTCAGCAACGTTTGAACGATACAAATGTAGGTGAAATTGAACGATCCGAAAAGTGGACACTTGGATCGATACGAAAGGTACACAGCTGGATCGATACGAAGTGGATGTGAGTATCGATACGAAGTGGATGTGAGTATCGATACGAAGTGGATGTGAGTATCGATACGAATTGGACGCAGATGGGTCGATACGAACTGCGTGTGAGTATCGATACGAATTGGGCGCAGATGGATCTATACGAACAGCGCAGTTACGATCGATACGAACATAGTAGTTGTGATTGATACGAACAGACCAAATCCGATCGATACGAACAGAGCAGTTGCGATCGATAAGAACAGAGCAGTTGTGATCGATACGAACAGAGCAAAGGCGATCGATACGAACAGAGTAGTTGCGATCGATATGAACAAGGCTCGACTGGATCGATACGAACAGAGCGATGCGAAGCAGATCGATACGAAAAGTGATCGGTACGAATAATGGTCGATACAAAAGTCGATCGATACAATAGCTGATCGATACGAAATTTGATCGATACAAATGTTGATCAATACAAAAACTGATCGATTGAATGTTGATCGATGCGAAAAATGATCGATACGATTAGTGATCGATACGAAAGCTGATCGATACGAAATTCGATCGATACGAAAACTGATCGATACGAATAGTGATCGATACCAAAATTGATCGATACGAAGTTCAACCGATACGAATGTTGACATATATTCTAGGTGCGAAAACATGGATGCGAAAATCACCATATTTTATGGATACGAAAACATGGATACGAAAATCACCATATTTTCTGGATACGAAAACATGGATATGAAAAACACCATATATTTTGGATACGAAAATTACCATATTTTCTTGGATACGAAAATATGGATACGAAAATCACCATATATTCTAGATACGAAAATATGGATACGAAAATAACCATATTTTCTTGGATATGAAAATATGGATACGAAAATCACCATATATTCTGGATACGAAAACATGGATACGAAAATCACCATATTTTCTAGATAGAAAACATGGATACGAAAATCATCACATCTTCATGGATACGAAAACATGGATACCAAAAACACCATATATTCTGGATACGAAAATATGGATATGAGAATCACCATATTTTCATGGATACGAAAATATGGATACGAAAATCTTGATGAATGCAGTTCGTCTTAGATCTGGAGCAATCTGAATAGAATAGAAGGAACCACTTGACGATAGGTCTGGATCTCCTCCTTAGATTTTTGCAATCCAACGACGATAGTAGATCCACAGAGCAGGAGAAAAGCTGGGTTCTCTCAGTGAAAGCACCAAAGTGTTTGTACCAAAATTGGGCACAACACTCTTCAGATGTGTTTGAAGAGATAAAGTGAAGAAAATAAATGCAAAATGAAGCATATCTAACAAACACACCAATAAACAGATAAGAAAATGCACAGAAACACACGGATTTAGAGTGGTTCGGTGAATTGCCTACGTCCACTATGAAATGATTGATGTTTATTGAATTTCACTCACTGTTTACAAAAGATTACAACAGTATAACTGAAGTTTGATAATCATTTCGGTAGAATATCGACGTAGAGAAGCCAAAAGTCCCTTTTTCTATAGGCTCTGGGGTGCTATTTATAGGCGTAGGCTGCAAATATCTCGCTCAGATCTCGGGAGACCTCTTCTGGCACATGGGTGGGCCCACGCGATCGATCCTACGTGATTTGCACTTGGTCTGTGATCGATACGAACGAAATTCGTATCGACCAAGATTTGGTCCAATCGAGTCGAAATTTGGCATGGACGTTCTATAGGTTGTATGCAAGCTCCTGTAAAATTTGGTGATATTTGGACTTGTAGATTTTGAGTTATGATCGATGCAAATTCGGGTTTTATGTAGGCTGTTTGTTTCGTATCAATCAGAACTGTCTTGTTCGTATCGATAGTCTTGCTCTGTTCGTATCGACAGTTTCTGCTTTGTTCGTATCCATTGGTTGTATCTCACTTCGTATCACTTTTGCGCACTCCACTTCATGTCGCAAGTGGACTAGGAATGACGTCACTGGCATGGATACGAAGAGAGTGCTTATCTGATGGTTGATGGATACGAACAAGGCCTTTCAGCGGATGGATATGAATAGTCGAGGCCTAATGGATACGAACAAGGCCTTTCAGCGGATGGATACGAATAGTCGAGGCCTGATGGATATGAACAAGGCCTTTCAGTGGATGGATACGAATAGTTGAGGCCTGATGGATACGAACAAGGCCTTTCGGTGGATGGATACGAACAAGGTGATTGCTGAAATTGCATTGATCATACTTGAGCATACGAACTCCGATTGACTTGAAATTTGGAACATTGGCTTTCATAGCTTTGCTTGTCGTGTCATATCAAATTTAGCTCGATCTGGACTCGGGAAAAATTTACCAGTATCCATGGTGAACTAATGTATAGCTGATGTCCAAGACGAACTGTCATTGGTTTCTAGTCAAGTTCTTGGTGTCACGGCCTTAACAAAAGGCGGGATAACAACCACTTTATGCCGTCAATGCATAGTTTCATACCAAAAAAAGACTACCCGAATAACTATCGGGTCTCGGAAGTTTTTTTACCCTTCGTTTTCTTAATGTGAATTTTATGGTAAAACGAGATCACCGTGGTTGGCCTTCGATATACCATCGCTGGAGAGTGGTGGACCATGGTACTGTTTCATTTCAAATACATGCACTCATTTCTAAATGTCCTACGACATTGTTTCGGCATTTTGGACGGATGTTGCACCTTGCACCGTAGATGTTGCGCCCTAAGCATATCGATTCTTCGGACAACCATTACGTTTGACTCTTTTGGAGTTACGGGAGCCATAACCAGTCAAAACAAAGCTCTCTATGGGTTCTACGGCTTTGGCCGCTATAATCCATCAATGCATCGTTTCTTACCCAAAAAAGGACTACCCGAAGTACTCTCGGGTCTCAGAAGTTTTTTTTACTCTTCGTTTTCTTCACTTGAATTTTATGGTAAAATGGGATCGCCGTGGCTGGCCTTCGATATACCATCGCTGGAGAGTGGTGCACCATGGTACCGTTCCGTTTCAAATCCATGCAATCATTTCTAAAAGTCCTACGACACTGTTTCGACATTTTGAATGGATGTTGCACCTTGCACCGTTGATGTTGCGCCCTAAGGATATCGATTCTTCGGACAGCCATAACGGTTGACTCTTTTGGAGCTACAGTAGCCATAACCATCAAAACGAAGCTCTCTGTGATTTCAACAACTTTGACAGCTTTAAGTCGTCGATACATAGTGTCATACCCAAAAAACGACTACCCGAATAACTTTCGGGTCTCAGAATTTTTTTTACCCTTCGTTTTCTTCACGTGAATTTTATGGTAAAACAGGATCACCGTGGCTGGCCTTCGATATACCATCGCTGGAGAGTGGTACACTATGGTACTATTCTGTTTCAAATCCATGCACTCATTTTAAAAGTACTACGGCACTGTTTCAGCATTTTGGACCGATGTTGCACCATGCACCGTAGATGTTGCACCCTAAGGATATCGATTCTTCGGACAACCATAACGGTTGACTCTTTTGGAGTTACGGGAGCGATAACCAGTCAAAACGAAGCTCTCTGTGAGTTCTATGGCTTTGACCACTTTAAGCCATCAATGAACAGTTTCACACCCAAAAAAAGACTACCCGAATCACTTTCGGGCCTAGGAAGTTTTTTTACCCTCCGTTTTCTTCACGTGAATTTTATGGTAAAACGGGATCACCGTGGATGGCATTCGATATACCATCGCTGGAGAGTGGTGCACCATGGTACTGCTCCGTTTCAAATCCATGCACTCATTTCTAAAAGTCCTACGGCACTGTTTCGGCATTTTGGATGGATGTTGCACCTTGCACCGTAGATATTGCGCCCTAAGGATATCGATTCTTTGGAAAGCCATAACAGTTGACTCTTTTGGAGTTACGCGAGCTATAACTAGTCAAAACGAAGCTCTCTGTGAGTTCTATGGCTTTGATAGCTTTAAGTCGTCAATGCATTGTTTCATTCCCAAAAAAAGACTACCGGAATCACTTTCGGGTCTTGGAGGTTTTTTACCCTTCGTTTTCTTCACGTGAATTTTATGGTAAAACGGGATCACCATGGTTGGCCTTCGATATACCATCGCTGGAGAGTGGTGCACCATGGTACTGTTCCGTTTCCAATCCATGCACTCATTTCTAAAAGTCCTACGGATTTGTTTCGGCATTTCGGATGGATGTTGCACCTTGCACCGTAGATGTTGCGCCCTAAGGATATCAATTCTTCGGATAGCCATAACGGTTGACTCATTTGGAGTTACGGGAGCCATAACCAGTCAAAACGAAGCTATCTGTGAGTTATACGGCTTTGACTGCTTTAAGCCATCAATGCATAGTTTCATACCCAAAAAAAGACTGACCGAATCACTTTCGGGTATCGAAAGTTTTTTTACCCTTCGTTTTCTTCAAGTGAATTTTATGGTAAAATGGGATCACCGTGGCTGGCCTTCGATATACCATCACTGAAGAGTGGTGCACCATGGTACTGCTCTATTTCAAATCCATGCACTCATTTCTAAAAGTCCTATAGAACTGTTTCGGCATTTTGAATGGATGTTGCACCTTGCACTGTAGATGTTGCGCCCTAAGGATATCGATTCTTCGGACAGCCATAACGATGGACTCTTTTGGAACTACGGGAGCCATAACCAGTCAAAATGAAGCTCTTTGTGAGTTCTACGGCTCTGACAGCTTTAGGCCGTCAATGCATAGTGTCATACCCAAAAAAACACTACCCGAATCACTTTCGGGTCTCGGAAGTTTTTTTACCTTTCGTTTTCTTCACGTGAATTTTATGGTAAAACGGGATCACCGTGGCTGGCCTTCGATATACCATCGCTGGAGAGTGGTGCACCATGGTATCGTCCCATTTCAAATCCATGCACTCATTTCTAAATGTCCTACGACACTGTTTCGGCATTTCGGACGGATGTTGCACCTTGCACCGTAGATGTTGCGCCCTAAGGATATCGATTCTTCGGACAGCCATAATGGTTGACTCATTTGGAGTTACAGGAGCCATAACCAGTCAAAATGAAGCTCTCTTTGAGTTATATGGCTTTGACAGCTTTAAGGCGTCAACACATATTTTCATACCCAAAAAAAGACTACCCGAATCACTTTCGGGTCTCGGAAGTTCTTTTACCCTTCGTTTTCTCACGTGAATTTTATGGTAAAACGGGATCACTGTGGCTGGCCTTCGATATACCATCGCTGGAGAGTGGTGCACCATGGAACTGTTCCATTTCAAATCCATGCACTCATTTCTAAAAGTCCTACGGTACAGTTTCGGCGTTTCGGACGGATGTTGCACCTTGCACCGTAGATGTTGCGCCCTAAGGAGATCGATTCTTCGGATAACCATAACGGTTGACTCATTTGGGTTTACGGGAGCCATAACCTATCAAAACGAAGCTCTCTGTGAGTTATACGGCTTTGACAGCTTTAAGCTGTCAATGCATTGTTTCATACCCAAAAAAGACTACCCGAATCACTTTCGGGTCTCGGAAGTTTTTTTTTACCCTTCGTTTTCTTCACGTCAATTTTATGGTAAAATGGGATCACCATGCCCGGCCTTCGATATACCATCGCTAGATAATGGTGCACCATGGTACTATTCCGTCCCTAATCCATGCACACATTTCTAAAAGTCTTACGACACTGTTTCAGAATTTTGGAGGGATGTTGCACCTTGCACCGTAGATGTTGCGCCCTAAGGATATCGATTCTTCGGACCGCCATAACGGTTGACTCTTTTGGAGTTACGGGAGCCATAACATGTCAAAACAAAGCTCTCTGTGAGTTCTATGGCTTTGACCACTTTAAGCTGTCAATGCATAGTGTCATACCCAAAAAAAGACTACCCGAATCACTTTCGGGCCTCGGAGGTTATTTACCCTTCGTTTTCTTCACGTGAATTTTATGGTAAAACGGGATCACCGTGATTGGCCTTCGATATACCATTGCTGAAGAATGGTGCACCATGTTACTATTCCGTTTCAAATCCATGCACTCATTTCTAAAAGTCCTACGGATTTGTTTCGGCATTTCGGACGGATGTTGCACCTTGCACCGTAGATGTTGCGCCCTAAGGATATCGATTCTTCGGACAGCCATAACGGTTGACTCATTTGGAGTTACGGGAGCCATAACCAGTCAAAACCAAGCTATATGTGAGTTATACGGCTTTGACAGCTTTAAGCCATTAATGCATAGTTTCATACCTAGAAAAAGACTACTCGAATCACTTTCGGGTATCGGAAGTTTTTTTTACCTTTCGTTTTCTTCATGTGAATTTTATGGTAAAACGGGATCACCGTGGCCGGCCTTTGATATACCAACATTGGAGAGTGGTGCACCATGGTACTGCTCCATTTCAAATTCATGCACTCATTTCTAAATGTCCTACGGCACTGTTTCAGCATTTCGGACGAATGTTGCACCTTGCACCGTAGATGTTGCACCCTAAGGATATCGATTCTTCGGACAGCCATAAAGGTTCACACATTTGGAGTTACATGAGCCATAACCAGTCAAAACGAAGCTCTCTGTGAGTTATACGGCTTTGACAGCTTTAAGGCGTTAATGCATATTTTCATACCTAAAAAAGACTAGCCGAATCACTGTTGGGTCTCGGAAGTTTTTTTTACCCTTCGTTTTCTTCCCGTGAATTTTATGGTAAAACGGGATCACCGTGGCTGGCCTTCGATATACCATCGCTAGAGAGTTGTGCACCATGGTACTGTTCCGTTTTAAATCCATGCACTCATTTCTGAAAGTCGTACGGCACTTGTTTGTACCAAAATTGGGCAAAACACTCTTCGGAAGTTTTTGAAGAGATAAAATGAAGAAATTAAACGTAAAAAGAGGATTATCTAACAAAAACTCCAAATCTCATATTTAAAACTAAGTAAAATGCAAGGAGACACAAGAATTTAGAGTGGTTCGGCGTATCGCCTACGTCCACTATGAAGTTGATAGCTTTATTGATCTTTCTTTGAAGATTACAAGTAAATTCAGTGAATTACAGTAGGTAATTATGATTTGCAGCAGTGAAATTCATTGGTAGCAGCAGTAATGGAGTTCTGATCTGGATCCGGCAGAGTCTGGGCGTTGGAGAATTCAAAGAAAAAAAAGCCCCTTTTCTGTATGCCCTGGGGCTCTATTTGTAGGTGTAGGAGGCTGGTATTTCACTCATATCTCGGGAGACCCTCTCTGGCACGTGACCAGACCCGCGCGCCCAAGCCCGTGAAGTTTCGGTCTGATCCGTGATCGATACGAACGGATTTCGTATCGATAAAGATTGCGTCCGATGGAATCGAAATTTGGCGTGGACATTCTTTAGCATGTACGTAAGCTTCTGTCAAAATTTTGTAGCATTTGGACTTGTAGATCAGGAGATATGATCGATACGAAATGGGATTCTCGGTTGGTTATTTTGTTCGTCTCCCTCACTTCGACTCGCTCTTATTCGACTCGGTTCTGTTTGACTCGATGACGTGGCATTTATTCGTATCGACTGCTGTGCCTTGCTTCGCATTGATGGACACGAAGTGGAGCGAGCCAGAGAGTGGTTCTCTGATGGACGCGAAGTGGAGCGAGTCGAAGTGGAGCGAGTCAAAAAGTGGTTCTCTGATGGAGTCGAAGTGGAGCGAGTCGAAGTGGAGCGAGTCGAAGTGGAAGGAGTCGAAGTGGAGCGAGTCGAAGTGGAGCGAGTCGAACAGTGGTTGGTTTTCATCCAATTTTGTATCGTTCGTAACTTGAACATACAAGCTCGGATTGACTTGAAATTTGGAACGATGGCTCCCATAACTTCGCTTGTCATGTCATATCAATTTTTGCTCGATCCGTGGTCGGACAAAATTCGTCGATATCCATAGTGAACCTGCGTATAACCGATTTTCTAGACGAACTGTCTTTGGTTTCTAGTCAAGTTCTTGGTATCACGACCTTGCCAAAAGGCGGGATAACATTTGCCCCCAAAAGTACATCTTGTGGGAACATGATGTGCTTTGAAATGCCGCAATTTTCATTCTGAATATTTATCGTCTTTTTGATGAAAGCTGTAATCTTCGATTGATTTCCAGTAATATAAATGTTGATTTGTTGACTGCCAATATGTAGTGCATTGTTGTAACTAAGTGTCGAGTGCTAGTGATTTATTGTTCACTGTTGTAATTGTCATCAGGTAAGCATTCAACTCCTGTAAATTTTGAAAATTGAATGTTAGTCTGTCATACATGCATGTATGTTAGCCTGACTCCCGTCAATGTTTGCACGTTCATGGGTCGTTGTCAAGTTTTTTTATATCGAGTTTCGCAACGATCCTCTCCTGGATCGATGTGAAATTCGAGTTGTAACAACATTCGATTGTTGTTTTAAGTCCTTCCTTTGTATCGATCCTCTCCTGGATCGATCTGAGATGTTGGAATGTATGCTTTGTATCGATGGATACGTCATATTGGGTCTCATATCGATGGATACAAAAGTAATGCTTTGTATCGATGGAGTCAAACGATCCAGACATAATCATGCAGTGATGCTTCATGGAGGATATGTCATTTCTTATTCCTTTATTCAATAAGAATCCCTGATTGTGGATAATCTTTGATAGGAGTCATCCATGACTCTTTTTGTAGATCCGTCTCCAAGATCTAGTTGATCTTCATATGTCAATGCCTAGAATAATAAGCATTTCAACTGGGACAAAGTCTATTTGTCGTGCATCCCCAGAACTGGCTAGCTTGGCGAGTGATTCGGCCTTTTCGTTTAGTTCTCTGAGGATTTGTGTAGTGGTGTAATAGTCAAAGCCGGCTAGTAGCTTTTGGACCCGGTTGAGATAAGGAGCAAGACGTTGCCCCCTAATCAGATAATCTTCCCTGACTTGGCGTACTACTAACCAGTAATCACATAAGACATGTAAAGTTTCCACTCGTAGTTTTCTTGCAAGTTTGAGCTCCAAGGCTTCATACTTAGCTTCGTTATTTGTCGCAGGAAAGTTGAGTTTCAGGGCGTAGCAGATCGTTCGTTCCTCAGCAGTCATTAACGCAAGTTCGATGTTAGAAAGCTAATTATTGGAAGTTCCATCGGTGTACGTTCTCCATCGATTGGACGGTTCTTCACTGTTCTTCGGATAGTCGTCTGATGTGGTGGATTCAAATATGAAGTATGCTAATGTTTAACCATGGAGAGCTCTCCGAGGGAGATAAGTGATATCAAATTGGCTTATCATGATACTCCATTTGAGTAACTTTTCAGACATCTAAGGTTTCTATTGGACCTATCGTAACGGTTGGTCGATATGGACGTTAACGAGGTAAGCTTGTCAATTGCCAGCCTTCATCATATACTGGTCTTTGGATTCGTTTCTCTTCACATAGCATTGCGACGCTTATGGCGTGTGTTGACACGGCCCAATTGATGTATAAATCTTCGCGATCCAAAGGTTTGGGTAAAATGGGAGGTCTCTTTAAGCGATCTACTAGAGCTGGAAGTGCATCAACGCAGTTGTTAGTTCATTCAAAAGTTCCCTTCCCTCTCTTGGTGAGGTTGAAGAAGAGAATGCACTTGTAGATGGTCCTAGAGTCAAATCAACTTAGGATGGTAATCTTTCGACTTAGGCTCCGTACCTGCTTGGTTGTCCTCGGTACATGGGTGTCTCTAATTGTCGGAATTTTCTAGAAATTAGTCTTGATTCGATGAGAATTGATGAGGAAAACGAAGAATCTTTCTGATGTAATAGTGAAAGAGCATTTCAAAGGATCGAGTTTCATCCTGCATTTTTTGGAGAGCGCTGAATACCTCTTTCAAGTCATCGATATGGTCGTTGATAGTCGTGATCTCACGAGAATATTAACCACATCTACTTTCATCGATCGGCTGATAAGATTTTTGAATGACCTGTTAATCGTTCTTTGGTAAGTAGCATAAGCGTTTTCAAGTTTGAATCCATGGATTTCAGCATAGCACTATAGGCCCAGGTCAATAATGAAACAGTTGTATTCCTGGTCTAGGACATGCTTCAGTATCCGATTGTATCTGGAGTTTGCATCCATGGATGTGAGTAATTCATGTCTGATGGACAGGTCCATCAGTTGGTTGATCATTGGAAGTGGGAAGCTGTGCTTTGTCACACCCCATGCAAATCTGAGTAGTTGACGTATGTCCTCCACTCTCTGTTCGTTTTTCTTATAAGTAAAGGATTGGATAGTCATTTTGGTTAGAGGGCATCATGGATAAACCCACTGGTTTTGAGCAGATTCGCCTTCTCTTTAAGTGCAACAGATCTCTCCGGATCCATGTCGCATCGTTTTTTGTTCACCGAGACATGCCTCGGGTCGATATTTAATGCAAGGTTCTTCATGGTTAGCGAGAGTCCATATATATATATGAGGTTGAGTCCAAGCGAACACATCAATATTCACCTGAAGTAAAACGATTGACTCTTTCTTCATAATTGCGTAGAGTTGTGATCTGATCTACAATACTCGTGATGGGTTGTAGGCGCCTTATGTGTTTATTTGCAATGGTAAATGATCAGGCTTATAAGGACATTGAATCAAAGGATTAGTAGAACTTAGCCTTGTACTGCACGCTGCTACATAGCTGGCTCCAGCTTTGAGATTGAATTCACTTGTGTTTCTGAATGATGCGCTTTTCATTCAATGTACTCGCAATCCGTTGTTCATTGTAAGGGTTGGAATGATGATCAGTCGCCCATGAGTTCGGGTATTGATCTGATGATTCTATCTCTAGGCATCCTTTCAGTCATAACCTTGAGTTGTTATGAATATCAGGCATGGGTCATAGGTTCAAATTGTCATAGTCAACTCTCGGATAATTACTCTTTTGCCCCCAGTCTCGGGTTGGCGGATGCATTACGCGGACGGTCTAGTCTCGTCCTAGCTGTGTCATACTGTAGTTCAAGCTTTAAGAACTAGGGTTGACTGATGAATGGTTGAATCATATTAATCTTATCTTCTTGTTCGTGCCCCCAAGTTTGGGGAATATCTCGATAAGTGGCAGGGTAGATAATGTCCACTTCAATTTTGTGTTTTATCCCATTGAACCATGGGATCGAGTTAGCCGATGGAAGGCTGAGTCGTGCCTATCCTGTATTATGTTCTGGTTCTTTCCTATTGGCGGAATACATTGTTACTTTGCCGACATTCAGACATAAGCTAGATTCTGGACGGTCAATGACATTCACTTCGCTGCTTATGTCACCATACTTTGGGCAAAGACTGAAGAGTGAATCGTCCAGTCAGATCCAATGCAGGATTGATGCTTCCCTTGTCGAATCCAGGGTAAGAATCAGTGTGCAGATGTTTAGGTTGCACCTGTTTTGAATTGCTTTTTTAGTCGGATCATGGTAAGAGTCAATGAATGAATGGTCGCGTTGCATTCATTTGGAGTTGGGAGATCAACCATGTCCATTTTGATTTACATTCTCCCGTCAGATCTAGGGATAAAGTCAGCTCAAATGCAGTCATGTCATGCCCATCTGGTCTCATGCTCTTCCTGATGGATCGAAGGAAGGTAACGGAGGACGAATGGTCAAGTCGCACCCATTCGTGGTTTATTCTTCTATCCATGCTCTGTTGGTCAAAGGTATTCGATGGGGTTCGGGTCACATCGACTTGTAGACGAAGAGGACCGATATTGACCGTCGATTCAATGGTACGATGTGAAAGGTGCAGATCGATATTGCCCGTCGATCCGGTGGTACGTTATAATTGGTTGCCCAGAACTTCAGGCCTAATTCTGATTGGTTAGCATTAGGGTCTCCTTGTAGTCGTTTCCTTAAGTTGTAAAGGACGCTAAGATGGAGATGTAGCGAGTCACCTTTCTCTTCTTTCGGTGATTTGTACTTCTACCTCCAGTCTTGAGTTAGAAGAGTTAGTTCGTGGATGGTCTAATTGCACCTGTAGTGAGTTTATATTGCTCATGTCGAGTCTAGGTCAGAGTTGACGAATGAATGGTCGAATCACATTCATTCGTTTGTCTATTCTTGTAGCCACACTTTGGGGATCAGAGTCAATTGAAGGGTCATTCATCACACCTATTTGATGTTTATACCCCTGTCCACACTCTGGGGACTAAGAGTTTTAGTAAAAAATGGTCGGACCGCCATTTCCTCAATTAATCCTTCTAGCACTAGTCAATGGCGAAAGTCGAAGTGTGGTCGATCACAGTACAACAACTTTAATTTGATGCTTCTCCCACTGAACTGTGGGAAGGAATCGATTGGCAGATGGTTAGGTCACATCCGTCCATGTCGCACGAACAGCCCGTTGGGTCATAGGGGAGAGTTAGCGGATGAACGGTCGTGCCACGTTCGTTTGCAGTAGAACAGGTAGTCACATCCATTTAGAATAGGACATTCAGCTTGGTTCATTTTGCGAATCCGCGTCTCCCTGTCGAATCAAGGAAGAAATTTTGTCTTGTGGGGTTGGAGTGCATTCCTATAAAATTATGTTATGGGTCCCGTGCCGGGGACAAGAGGTTATGAATGGACGGTTGAGTCACGCCCGCTTAGTGCTGGATGCTAGGATCGCATCCCATTTTGTGTGTTAAGTGTGCCCCCATGTCAGGGGAAGATTGGAAAGCAGACGGTCGAACCACATCCGCTTTTTGTATTACAGAACTTGATGAGGAACCATAGACGATAGATGGACAGTCAAATCACATCCCTTTTGGTATTCATATTCCAAACCATGCTTAGAGGACTGGAGTTGGTTGATGGGTTGTTAGTCACACCCATTTGGTGTTTATACTCTAGCCTGCGCTCTCGGGACCGAAGTAAGTTGATGGGTGGTCATTCGCACCCAGTAGGTGTTTATACTCCAATTCGCACTCTGGGAATCTGGAGTTAGTTGATGTTTATACTCTAGTTCGCACTCTGGGAATATGGAGTTAATTAATGTTTATACTCCAATTCGCACTCTGGGAATCTGGAGTTGGTGATGTTTATACTCCAGTTCGCACTTTGGGAATCTGGAGTTGATGTTTATACTCCGACTTGCACTCTGGGAGTTCGAAGTTGATGTTTATACTCTGGTTCGCACTCTGGGAATCTAGAGTTAGTTGATGTTTATACTCCAGTTCGCACTCTGGGAATCTGGAGTTGATGTCGTTTATACTCCAGTTTGCACTCTGGGAATCTAGAGTTAGCTGATGTTTATACTCCGGTTCACACTCTGGGAATCTGGAGTTGATGTTTATACTCCGACTCGCACTCTGGGAGTTCGAAGTTGATGTTTATACTCCGTTTCACACTTTGGGAATCCGGAGTTGATGTTTATACTCCAGTTCGTACTCTGGGAATCTGGAGTTGATGTTTATACTCCAGTTCGCACTCTGGGAATCTGGAGTTGATGTTTATACTCCAGTTCGCACTTTGGGAATCTGGAGTTGATGTTTATACTCCGACTCGCACTCTGGGAGTTCGGAGTTGATGTTTATACTCCGGTTCGCACTCTGGGAATTTGGAGTTAGTTGATGTTTATACTCCGGTCCGCACACTGGGAATCTGGAGTTAGTTGATGTTTATACTCCAGTTCGCATTCTGGTAATCTGGAGTTGATGTTTATACTCTAGTTTGCACTCTAGGAATCTGGAGTTAGCTGATGTTTATATTCCAGTTCGCACTCTGGGAATCTAGAGTTGATGTTTATACTCCGACTCGCACTCTGGGAGTTCGGAGTTGATGTTTATACTCCGTTTCGCACTCTGGGAATCCGGAGTTGATGTTTATACTCCAGTTCGTACTTTGGGAATCTGGAGTTGTTGATGTTTATACTCCAGTTCTCACTCTGGGAATTGGGAGTTAGCTGATGTTTATACTCTTGTTCGCACTCTGGGAATCTGGAGTTGATGTTTATACTCTGACTCGCACTCTGGGAGTTCAGAGTTGATGTTTATACTCCGTTTCGCACTCTAGGAATCCACAGTTGATTGATCAGGTACGTGGATGGTTGTATCATATCCACCCTGAGTAGGCGAGAGAAGTCGTTAGATGGACAGATCCATCCTCCTCGAGCTTGTAAATATGGAAGGCGAGATCATTAGATGGACTGATCCATCCTCCTCGAGTTTAGGTTGAACACTGGCGAAGTCGTTAGATGGACGGATTCATCCTCCTCGAGCCCATGTCCGTAAGTTTATACTCCAGCTCACACTCTGGGAATTTGGAGTTAGGTGAAGGATTGTCGTGTATCAATCCTTTTCTGACTTTGGTGTGATGGCTTGTCCCCAAGCTCGGGTTTCACCTAGCGAGTGACCGGTGGGATCCCGATTAACTTCCACTTATATGCCCCCCAAAGAAGTGTGAGATTTAGTTTATGGATGGTTGGATCACGTCCATGTTCATTTGGATTCCACTTTTGCTAAGCCTAAAGAGTAAGATTAGTGTTCTGGCAAGCTTCGTGCTCGAGCATAGGAAAGGATGGTCGAACTACATCCACTTTGAGTTGTGTATTTTCCCTTAAGTCGGGTGCAAGAATTGGAGAGCAGACAGTCGAGTCACATCCAATTTATACTTTGCATTCTTCCGATCGAGCTAAGGAAGAGAGTTGAAATGACAGGTCGTGATGGTTAACGAGTAGGCAGTCGGTCGTTGATGACTTTAAATTGAGGGTTGGCCCCTGATGAAGTCGGTTTAAGGCATGATTGTTTTTCCAAATCACAGACGCAAACTGGGGAGTGAACGGTCAAATCATATCCACTTTAAACATGTGTTCTCAAATAACCCCAAGTGTCTATTGTAGGATTGGATGTATGGATGGTGACGTTGCGTCCACCTTTGGTGTGATTCCGATTTTATCGAGCATCAGAAGAAGCGTAAGTATTTTGGCGAGCTTCAAGTATGAGATGGAGAGTACATTGTTGGGATATATCACTCTAAGTCTTTCCTAGGTCTCCAATTAAATTGCATAGGCGGATGAGGGGATGGTCGGTTGCATCCACTTTGTACTAGAGTCTTGACCTTGTCGGTCTCTTCCACTTTGATGCCTTGCCCCTAGTCAGGGGCATATAGTAGACGATGAGTGGTTGAATCATGCTCGTCACGATGATACCCCAATGATTTGATCATAGTCCACAGAGGTTGTTTTGCACCCAATCTTAAGTACTCGTTTACCTGCATCATTTGCAAGTAGTTTAATTCAAGTAGGTCATATTTCGCAACGTAAACGAAATTGAAATAGAAATAATTCAAAAGAGATCGGATTAAATCTCATTGATAAGTGAAGCGGCGTCGTATGCTTGCTATTGCACTTCGGTCCAGCCCTTCACAGTTGGATGTCTAACGTAAATGGTTCAATTTGATCAAAGTCCTTGATCGATAGGGGTCGGATGTTCCCGGTCCTTCGTTTTATGGGGCTTGAACATGTTGTCAGAGTTATCCTTCCCGGAGCAGCCTTATAGCGTTGGCGTTCACGGTAGCCATCTAGAGAAGAGGAGTTTTCTAATCTAGAGTATGGAGTAGGTCCCCTCCTTATCTTGCCAAGTTGATCCTTCATCTGGTTCATCAACTCAATATTTGCCTAGATATGTTGGTGTACTCGTTGGCGGCTACCCACCAGTTCTCTTATCAAAGTCGGGAAATAAGCTCTGGTGATGAATTCATTTATGGGTATTGGCAGCAACTGGATGTGGGCTTTGGATAAATTCATTGGCTGCCAACTTCTTTATTCCCTTCAACAATATGAGAAGTAGAATTGGTATGTCTAACCATGAATGACAGTGTTCTTTGAGGAATGGGGGAAGACATCCGCCTTTGATGGCATTCATCACTCTTGGTGGAGTCAATGTGCCATTCTCACTTCATGAGGTAGTGTCGGGGGTTGTATTTCCATAGTATACTGACATAGTCAACATATTGAATTTTCACTGGAAATTTTGCAGGTAGGATGGTTTCAATGAATAGGTCTCCACTGGGGAAGATTCTCCGATTGTCATTATGACTAGGTCCATTTTATGGCTACGGGGTCCTGTAATACTGGCGAATGATGTGTGCATGATTGTCCAACGTTTGAATGGTTGGTAACGCCGATTGGACGACGAGTTGGTTAAAATGGGCTAATAGATTGGTGTTTATCCTAAACTTTCATCCAGATAGGAGACCTATATAGGGTATTAAGGAAATCCTCTTGAGGTTGTATGCCGTGCTTTTAGTCATATTGACATGGAATGATTAAGATGCGGGCATTTGAAGATGGTTCAGCGGTGACCAGCTATGCTTTGAGTTGGCAGAGTAGACAGCGTAGGGGAGTCGTCATATTAGCTAGCGTACCATAGTTGTCCATTCAAGAGTTTATAAGCTGGTCAATTGGAGGAAGTTGCATTCCACCTTAAAAGCATGATATATTAATCAACTCTGGTTCTTGGCATATTAGCTAGGTTCTCCAGCCTCTGGGAATACAGTTGAGTAGTGTTTCTTTACCCATTCCTAGATTGCGACTCAACATTTGTTGTTGTGATCTCCTATGACTTGTTCAGTCATGGAACAATTAGAAGCACGGATGGAATGTTCGTTCATTAAATTGGTGATTGAATTCACTATGCGGGTGCCGTGCGCTGCGGCAAAAAAAAATCCTCTTTTTAGGAAATTTGGGTCGTACTCGAAAAATATTTTTTTTTTGAAATTTTGTATCGATACGAAATGGACGCAGATGGATTGATACGAACTGCGTGTGAGAATCGATATGAAATGGACGTAGATGGATTGATTCGAACTGCGTGTTCGTATCGATACGAAATGGACGCAGATGGATCGATACGAACTACGTGTTCGTATTGATACGAAATGGACGCAGATGGATCGATACGAACTGTGTGTTCGTATCGATACGAAATGGACGTAGATGGATCGATACGAACATAGCACTCTTGATCGATACGAACAGGAAAGTGGCGATCGATACGAACAGAGTGATGCGAAGCAGATCAATACGAACAGAGCGATGCGAAGCAGATCGATACGAACAAAGCGATGCGAAGCAGATTTATACGAACATAGCACTCTTGATCGATACGAACAGGAAAGTGGCGATTGATACGAACAGAGCGATATGAACAGAGCGATGCGTAGAAGATCGATGCGAATAGAGCACTCTTGATCGATACGAACAGTAAAGTGGCGATCAATACGAACAGAGCGATGCTAAGCAGAACGATATGAACAGAGCGATCCGAACAGAGCGATGCTAAGCAGATCGATACGAACAAAGCGATGCGAAGCAGATCGATACGAACAGAGCACTCTTGATCGATACGAATAGTGATCATATTCTCTGGATTCGAGAACATGGATACGAAAATCACCATATTTTCTTGGATATGAAAACATGGATACGAAAATCATCATATTTTCATGGATACGAAAACATGGATAGGAAAATCATCATATTTTCATGGATATGAAAATATGGGTACGAAATTCATGATGAATGTAGTTCCTCTTAGATCTGGAGCAATCTGAATAGAATAGAAGGAACCACTTGACGACAGATCTGGATCTTCCCCTTGGTTGTTTGCTATCCGGTATCGGCAGTCGATCCAATGAGCAGAAGGAAAAAACTGGGTTCTCTCAGTGAAAGCACCAAAGTGTTTGTACCAAAATTAGGCACAACACTCTTCGGAAGTTTTTGAAGAGATAAAATGAAGAAATTAAACGTAAAAAGAGGATTATCTAACAAAAACTCCAAATCTCAGATATGAAACTAAGTAAAATGCAAGGAGACACAAGAATTTAGAGTGGTTCGGCGTATCGCCTACGTCCACTATGAAGATGATTGCTTTATTGATCTTTCTTTGAAGATTACAAGTAAATTCAATGAATTACAGCAGGTAATTATGATTTTCAGCAGTGAAATTCATTGGTAGCAGCAGTAATGGAGTTCAGATCTGGATCCGGTAGAGTCTGGGTGTTGGAGAATTCAAAGAAGAAGAAGCCCCTTTTCTGTATGCCCTGGGGCTCTATTTATAGGTGTAGGAGGCTGGTATTTCGCTCAGATCTCGGGAGACCCTCTCTGGCACGTGACCAGGCCCGCGCACCCAAGCCCGTGAAGTTTTGGTCCGATCCATGATCGATACGAACGGATTTCATATCGATCAAGATTACGTCCGATGGAATCAAAATTTGGCATGGACATTCTTTAGCATGTACGTAAGCTTCTGTCAAAATTTCGTAGCATTTGGACTTGTAGATCAGGAGATATGATCGATACGAAATGGGATTCTCGGTTTGTTGTTTTGTTCGTCTCCCTCACTTCGACTCGCTCTTATTCGACTCGGTTTTGTTTGACTCGATGACGTGGTGTTTATTCGTATCGACTGATGTGCCTTGCTTCACATTGATGGACATGAAGTGGAGCGAGTCGAAGTGGAGCGAGTCGAACAGTGGTTCTCTGATGGACACGAAGTGGAGGGAGTCGAAGTGGAGCGAGTCGAACATTAGTTCTCTGATGGACGCGAAGTGGAGCGAGTCAAAGTGGAGCGAGTCGAAGTGGAGCGAGTCGATCAGTGGTTCTTTGATGGAGTCGAAGTGGAGCGAGACGAACAGTGGTTGGTTTTCATCCAATTTTGTATCGTTCGTAACTTGAACATATGAGCTCGGATTGACTTGAAATTTGGAACGATGGCTCCCATAGCTTTGCTTGTCGTGTCATATCAATTTTGGCTCGATCCAGGCTAGGATAAAATTTGTCGATGTCCATAGTGAACCTGCGTATAACCGATTTCTAGACGAACTGTCTTTGGTTTCTAGTCAAGTTCTTGGTGTCACGGCCTTGCCAAAAGGCGGGATAACAGCACTGTTTCGGCGTTTCGGACGGATGTTGCACCTTGCACCGTAGATGTTGCGTCTTAAGGATATCGATTCTTCGGACAGCCATAACGGTTGACTCATTTGGATTTACGGGAGCCACAACCAGTCAAAACAAAGCCTTCTGTGAGTTATACGGCTTTGACAGCTTTAAGCCGTCAACGAATTGTTTCATACCCAAAAAAGACAACCCGAATCACTTTCGGGTCTTGGAATTTTTTTTTTACCCTTCGTTTTTTTCACATGAATTTTATGGTAAAACGGGATCACCATGCCCGGCCTTCGATATACCATCGCTGGAGAGTGGTGCACCATGGTACTGTTTCGTTTCAAATCCTAGCACTCATTTCAAAAAGTCCTACCGCGCTGTTTCGGCATTTTGGACGGATGTTGCAACTTGCACCGTAGATGTTGCGCCCTAAGGATATCGATTCTTTGGACAACCATAACGTTTGACTCTTTTGGAGTTATGGGAGCCATAACCAGTCAAAACAAAGCTCTCTATGAGTTCTATGGCTTTGGCCGCTATAATCCATCAATGCATCGTTTCATACCCAAAAAAAGACTACCCGAATCACTCTCGGGTCTCGGAAGTTTTTTTTACTCTTCGTTTTCTTCACGTGAATTTTATGGTAAAATGGGATCGCTGTGGCTGGCCTTCGATATACCATCGCTGGAGAGTGGTGCACCATGGTACCGTTCTGTTTCAAATCAATGCACTCATTTCTAAAAGTCCTACGGCACTGTTTCGGAATTTTGGAGTGATGTTGCACCTTGCACCGTAGATGTTGCGCCCTAAGGATATCGATTCTTTGGACCGCCATAACGGTTGACTCTTTTGGAGTTACGGGAGCCATAACCAGTCAAAACAAAGCTCTCTGTGAGTTCTACGGCTTGGACCACTTTAAGCCGTCAATGCATAGTTTCATACCCAATAAAAGACTACCCGAATCACTTTCGGATCTCGGAAGTTTTTTTTACCCTTCGTTTTCATCACGTGAATTTTATGGTAAAACGGGATCAACGTGGATGGCCTTCGATATACCATCACTGGAGAGTGGTGCACCATGGTACTGCTCCATTTCAAATCCATGCACTCATTTCTAATAGTCCTACGACACTGTTTCTGCATTTTGGAAGGATGTTGCACCTTGCACCGTAGATGTTACGCCCTAAGGATATCGATTCTTCGATGCCATAACGGTTGACTCTTTTGGAGTCACGGAAACCATAACCAATCAAAACGAAGCTCTCTTTGAGTACTACGGCTTTGACAACTTTAATCCGTCAGTGCATAGTTTCATACCCAAAAAAAGACTACTCGTATCACTTTCGGGTCTCGAAAGTTTTTTTACCCTTCGTTTTCTTCACGTGAATTTTATGGTAAAACGGGATCACCGTGGCTGGCCTTCGATATACCATCGCTGGAGAGTGGTGCACCGTGGTACTGTTTCGTTTCAAATCCATGCACGCATTTCTAAAAGTCCTACGGCACTCTTTTGGCATTTTGGACGGATGTTGCACCTTGCACCGTAGATGTTGCGCCTGAAGGATATTGATTCTTCGGACAACCATAATGGCTGACTCATTTGGAGTTACGGGAGGCATAACCAGTCAAAACGAAGCTCTTTGTGCGTTATACAGCTTTGACGGCTTTAAGCCATCAATGCATAGTTTCATACCCAAAAAAAGACTACCTGAATCACTTTCGGGTCTCGGAAGTTTTTTTTACCCTTCGTTTTCTTCACGTGAATTTTATGGTAAAACGGGATCACCGTGCCTAGCCTTCGATATACCATCGCTGGAGAGTGGTGCACCATGGTACTGTTCCATTTCAAATCCATGCACTCATTTCTAAAAGTCATACGGCACTGTTTCGGAATTTTGGATGGATGTTGCACCTTGCACCGTAGATGTTGCACCCTAAGGATATCGATTCTTCGGACCGCCATAACGGTAGACTCTTTTGGAGTTACGGGAGCCATAACCAGTCAAAACGAAGCTCTCTATGAGTTTTATGGCTTTGACAGCTTTAAGGCGTCAATGCATATTTTCATACCCAAAAAAAGACTACCGAATCACTTTCGGGTCTCGAAAGTTTTTTTTGCCCTTCGTTTTCTTCACGTGAATTTTATGGTAAAACGGGATCACCGTGGTTGGCCTTCGATATACCATCGCTGGAGAGTGGTGCACCATGGTACTATTTCGTTTCAAATCCATGCTCTCATTTGTAAAAGTCCTACGGCACTGTTTCGGCGTTTCGGACGGACGTTGCACCTTGCACCGTAGATGTTGCGCCCTAAGGATATCGATTCTTTGACAGCCATAACGGTGGACTCATTTGGATTAACGGGAGCCATAACCACTCAAACAAAGCTCTCTGTGAGTTATACGGCTTTGACCACTTTAAAACATCAATGCACAGTTTCATACCCAAAAAAGACTACCCGAATTACTTTCGGGTCTCGGAAGTTTTTTTTACCCTTCGTTTTCTTCACGTGAATTTTATGGTAAAACGGGATCACCATGCCCGGCCTTCGATATACCATCGCTAGAGAGTGGTGCACCATGGTACTGTTTCGTTTCAAATCCATGCACTCATTTCTAAAAGCCCTACGGCACTGTTACGGCATTTCAGACGGATGTTGCACCTTGCACCGTAGATGTTGCGCTATAAGGATATCGATTCTTCGGACAGGCATAACAGTCGACTGATGTGCACGTAAATGTGCATATTTTCACCACCATATTTAATCTATTTAAATTAAATAATTGATCATATTGGGTATTTTAACTTGTTTAAACCAAAATTCAAATTTTTTGAAATTGTCACATATTCATCTTCATATAGGGGCAAAATGGTCATTTTTATGCATTTATTAAATTGTGAAAATTTACTTGTAATTTTCTATGTTGTTTTGTAGGAAATTTGGTGAATTTTACAAGTGGTTACATGATGATATATGCATGCATAAGAGTGAAGAGAACAAATGAAGATGGAAATAATTCAAAGTGAAGATAATGGAGGACCCCACCTACCCACCTACCTTAATGTACAAATTAGAGGCTAATGCACATGCTTATGGAATTAATGGCTTCATGTACGCTTAAATAAGGATTATTTGAAGCTAATGATTACTTGGCCTCCACACTTCCTAAGAGGGTATTTTGGGCATTCCCCAAAAAAATGAATTAGGGTTTAACACTTGTATATATTACCCTTATGTTTCATGTAACCCCTCTTCCCTTAGTCTCTTTTAGTTAGTTTTTAGCTTAGAAAATAAATCAAAGCTCTTTCTTTTCATGGCTACTTAGCCATTTCTTCTCTTATGTAATTCCTTTTTTATGCAATGTAATTATTGTTCCCTTTTAATTACATGTACATTTCCTTTCATGCTAGTAGTGTAGATTTTCTTTTATGCAATTAGAATAGTTTTATTTCATTTATCTTTCATTTTGCTTTCTTTTTGCTTTCATGTTGCAAGCTACATTTGTTAATCAAATGACAAATATGAGAGGCTAAACCACTTCAATTTAGGGGTAATGAAGCTCTCTAATTATGTAGCTTCAACTATTTGTTAATTCATGCTCTCTTTTTGTGCTTAATGAAGGATGACCAATGAAGTGTTTTATTTGTTGTTCTTGCTTTGAATTTGATAGCCTATATTGTTGACACCAAATAGGCTATGCTTAGACAATCACTAACACAAATGCCTCTTCATCAAAATATGATTATGGCATAAGAAAGTGATTTGAAATTAAAATTTGTTGGTCTATATTTCTAATCAATAGTTAATAGACCATACTTAAAATAGATTTCATTTTCATTTTCATTGTCAAGTTTCATGAAAGTTAGCAAGTGGTTTAAGGGGTGTGTCAAAGTTTGATGGCTTATGTTGGCTAACTAATAGCACAAATATGCCATACTTATGATAGAAACATCAATTAAACACTAATGACCATAAAAGAGAGATTATGATTTCATATGTGTTGAACTACATAATCTAGAGAGTGGATTTATTCTTTAAATTATCATTTAACTCCTATATTAGCATTTCTTTTCTTTTAGTTAGTTAGTTAATTCTCTAATTCTCCAGCTTAACTTTCACTCGACTTTGGTTTAATTTGATTGAATAGATTTTTTTAAATCATCAATTCCCTATGGATCGACCCGTATTCGCCACGTGCTACAAGTGTACGCCGTGCACTTGCGGTTATTTTATTTCTAAATTCGTTCGGCTATTTTCTAACTCGATAGACATTTAGCCGTCCGAACAAGTTTTTGGCGCCGTTGTCGGGGAGTTGATTTGATTTTGATTTTCTATTTTTCGGATTATTTTTCTTTGTTTGATTTGTGTGTGTTTGCGATTAAAAAAAAATTGTGTGTTTGTTTTCTATTTGTTGTGTGCATGTTCTAGTTTTCCATTTGCATTGCATTTTCTATTTAAAAAACAATTACATACTTATTTCAAAAGAAAAAAAAAAATCATTTTATTTACAACTTTCATTTGTACAACTTTCGTTTCAATTTACATATCCATTTCATTGATTGTT
This sequence comes from Allium fistulosum, assembly GCA_030737815.1. Classification (NCBI taxonomy): domain Eukaryota; kingdom Viridiplantae; phylum Streptophyta; class Magnoliopsida; order Asparagales; family Amaryllidaceae; genus Allium; species Allium fistulosum. Next base: position 1,537,685,459 of record CM060902.1, read on the forward strand.
TTACTCAAAAAATTTACAACTTCCATTTATATACTGTGCACTGTGCACATTGATACCACTATTTTATTCAACAGATTTTTCCTTTGCCTACATTTCCCCAACCATCATTTGCCTTCCTTCACACACTCTATCTCCATTCATAACCTGCTGCTGACCATCCCAAAGCAACACAACCACCTACATTCAAACTATTGACAACTGCTCCACTTCGACATCCACTGTTCCCCACAGCTCACTAAACTGTCACCAATTCAAGCACTACTTCCTCTTCTACAGTTCAAGCATCTCCTCTCAATCCACTTCCAGCCACCCATCTTCTCTGTCACAATCACTACATCAACATACAGTTCAACTGCAATCCCTCATTGACGATCCTACATACCATCTTCACACTTCTTAAACTCCTCTTTCTCACAACACTTAAATATCAACTGACAGCCTTCATTCCACCATCCCCTGTTCAACTGCTTGCTACATTTCTCAATACATCATATCACACAACTGTGTGCCTCACCTTCATCCCCTTTCACAAACACTGCTACACTTCTGTAGCTTCCTCCCCTTTCATTTCCACTCTACCATCACGAACTGCCTTAAACATCCCAAATACAACTGATCAACAGACTACAAATACAACTGCACATCAACAACACCATAGCAATCAGACCATCTCCTCTTCACCACTTACCTCCTTCCACCATCAGCCACTTTCAATACAATCCCACAAAACTTCAAACAAACAGCAACACAAACATCTGCCACCTGGCCTATAACAACACCACCTGTCACAAACAATACTGCAAGTACCTCTGGCCATCTTCCCTTTACAAGCATCCACTCTTCCATACAGGAGTTCCATTTGTGCAACTGTGCAGTCGTTTTCATATATCTCCTCTCCACTGTTATTTCGACCAGCCACCATCTACAACTACTGCTCACCCTACAAACTGCAAACCCTGTCAAGCAATCCTCTACTACTTCATACTCACCAATACCCCACTACCACCATTTCACGTCTTCTCTGTACAACATACTTCACATACAAACTGTGTGCATTCACTACCAAACATACCGTCATCTTCCTCATCCCACAAACTACTCATTACCACTGCCTGTACTTCCTTCTAACCACAAGTAAATTTCCACTGTCTGGCCACACCTCTGATGTTCATCATAGTCCTCCTCTCAACCCACTCCTCCTCATATACAACCACACAGTTACTTCTGCCTAATCATCGCAACCCAAAATCGAACAGCAACCAGAGCACTTCCTCTGCCGAGCATCTCGAGTGTCAACATCCCTTCCAATCACTCCAAAGTGAACCAACTGCCTGAACAAACCCCTCTGCATCAAATCGCAATTCCCCAACAGCCATTGACATCTTCCCATTCATCGCCACCGCCTTCGAATCAATTCGCCTTGCCGATTTCCCCAATCACTCAGACCTCACCCTAATCACCTGACAAAACCACAAAATCGCCTCGACCACTTACTTCGGTGACCCACGCAGCTTCACCTCACCAAACCAATTAACTCGCGAACCCAAAACCACGAACAACCAATCAAATTCGGTTGTGGAGTTTTAAAAATTTCGAATTGAATTGAAGTGGTAAGCCGTGATTTTCGATTTTTTTTTCTGATTTGAGGTCTCATTTGTTTTAAAATAGAATTATTGAAGTTGAGTTAAGGTCTCGTTGTTCATTTTAAAAGTTCACTTATTTTGGGCCGGGCTTGTTTGTAGGCTGCGTCCATTTTTCTTATTATTTGTTTATATTGTTTTAATTTCTTTTCCTTTTAAATTTTTTTTAAGTAAAACGTCACTTTTAAATTTTCTTTCCTTTTAAAAAAAACTAAAAAAAAACTGTATATATATGTGGTTTTTATTTTAGATTGCCAAAGCAGAATTGTAGAAGGAGCAGAAGTGCTTGCTAAAATAAATTGCTTGCATGCTGAGCTTGCCAAAAAAAATGCTTGCTTATTTATAATTTTCTTTTTAATTGCCTTGCATTGTATATATCTCTTGTTTTTATTTTAGTTGCATTGTTGATAGCTTGCATTTGCATATATATATTTTTAAAAAAATCAAAAATTAAAAAACAAAAAAATTACATTCGTAGTTGCATTTTTAATACACGTTTAATTTCAGTTTTGCATTTCATCTTAGATTTTGATTAATAATAACGGTTAGACATCGATAGCTCTTAATTGTATATTGATAAGTTGTCTTCTTTTAACAATTTACTTTCTTGGTGTCTAGGCTACGACAGAGTAATAACCATTTATAAATATTACGGTGATTCGTAAATATTATAGTGGTTTTTCCTCTGAAGGTACTTAAACCTTCGGCTGCATTACTATGGTGATTCATGGTGCACCGATAAATCCTGCTCGTTACTTGGTTGAGAACTATCTTGTTGATTTAAGACAATTTGTAATTATACAATTTTGGGTTAACTTAGGATAAATCATCTGTAATTAAACATTGCATTCATTTAGTTGCATTAGTTCATGCATATTTAAAAAAACAAAACAAATTCAAAAATCCAAAACTAAAAAAATTGTGAATATTCCATTTCCCTTGAAATTTTTAAATCCTTTTCCTTTGAAATTTCAAAAATCCAAAAAAATTTAGAAAAACCAAAATCCAAAAAAAAAAAAACTTTTTCAAAAACAAAGAAAAAATTGAAAAACCAAAAAAAAAATTAATTAATTTCCCTTTTGAAAAATAAATTTTATTTGTAAATATTTTTCCTTTACAAAAAAAACAAAAACAAAAACATTCTTGAAAATGTCCGAGTTTCCCCACTTACGTGAATTTTATGATAGTTGTGAAAATCAATATAATCCATATAATTTCACTTCAAATTCTTATGGATATTTCAACAACAACTATTGTTTAAACGATTCGAATTTTGAACCACAAATTTTTCAAAATGATGAACAACCCTCGACTCTTGAAAATTGCATTTCATCTTTACTTGAATTCTCTACACAACAAAATCATGAGATAAATGATTTGTGTAATTCTTATTTGTGTAATAACTCGAGTCAAGGATTTCAAAATTTGAATTCAATTCAAAATTCAAACGATTTCGATTATAACCCATGCCAATTCAATTTCGAACTCCAAAATGAATTTCAAACTCAAAATGAAAATGGAAACAACTTTTCAAACAAATTTGGCAATGGGAATAATCTTAACCACGTTACGATTGAAAATCTTTGTTCTCAACAATTTCAAAGTGAAAATCCTCATGTTAATAATTATAAATTGGATTTTGTTGAGCAAATGAACGAAATTTACGATGATCACACGAATTCGTTGTTTGAAACTTATATGAAACAACGTGAACAACAAAACCAAATTCCAACGTGTGACGAGTCAAACAATAATCCATCTTTTACCCAAATCGACGATTTTCAAATAACAACTTTCGAAATTGAAAATAACGATCTTAACGAAGTTGTTGAAAATTTGGTGATTGATTTGGATTTCAATTCTTTTGAGGGTGAGAAACTCGATTTAAATTTCAATCTTCCTTTTTCTGAAAATTTGAATACAACAACTTTGGATTTTGAACTTAGAGATACGCAATGAAGTTGTTGATAATCCAACAAAAGAAGTCAAATTTAACAAACACGAGTTTTATGGACTTTTGAAAACGAGTCGTTAAATTCCGACGGGGAAGATTTAAATCATCACTTTGATTTTAAAATCAACAATTCTGAAGAATTTTTCAATGAAGAGCTTGAATTTCAATTTGGTGATAATAAACTTGAATTTCAACCAATTGTTTTATCAACACCGAAAATCATCCAAAATAAAACAACTCGTACGATTTTTGATAAAACGACATTCGTTTTTCCAAATCAACGTTCAACTTCAAAATCTTTTATGATTTGGTTTTTCGAGCTTAAGCTGTGTCTCGTATACTTGACGAGGCAAATGAATCGGTCTTTGGAAGACCGTTTCATTTACTTTTTGACGATATACTTTCTGATCTCTTGTAAATACCGTTAATTTTCATTTAAATAAAGGTCATGGTTTTATTTTCATTTTTATTTTTCTCCTTCCACTTGGGTTGACTGTGGGGACATAGTCAAAATCAAGTGTGGGGGGAGACTCATCATTATTTTTTAATTTTTCATGGTTTATTTTTAATTTTTCTTTCCAAAATTTAAAAAAAACGAAAAAACGAAAAAAAAGCAAATTTTTTTTAAGCATTTTTGATTTAATTTTAAAAAGAAACACTATAGGATAAATATATGGTTTTGGTTAATTAAATTGAAATTTTTGAAAATTTATTTGTCTTAACAAAAATAAAAATGAAGTTTGATTACAAATAACAATGGTTTAACTAGTATATAGGAAGATTCATACGTGTTAATTATGAAATATATCCTAATTGAAAATCTTTGTTTTAAAAAGTGGTTGATTTAAAGTAAAGATATAACATTTTTTTTGTCTTCTAAGTTAAATAGTGCTAAGATAATTTTGCGAAACTCTCTCTTTCAAAAAAAAACAACAACACAAAAACAAAAAAATATTTTTTTTATATATGTATTTTTTTAAACACCTAGAGTCATGTGTTCACGCTTGTGTGTTCACTCGCCATGCTCTGTACCCATCTCACGTAAGCCCAAAAGGCAGTGCACGATCGGTATAACTGGCCTCAGTTTATTTGAGTTAGGTGTATATATATAAAAATTCTTTTTAATAACGCCTACAGTCAATAGGTGTTCACACTCGTGTGTTCACTCGCCACGCTCTGTATTCCCCTCACATCAGTCCGCAAGGCAGTGCGTGGATAATATATCTTGCCTCAATTTATCTGAGTTAGGCATATGTAAATATTGTAAATATCAATAAAATTTTCAAAAATGGAGAGAGTAAGCAAATGAAATCCAAGCACTATTTTAACTTATTTGATTTGATTTGTTATTGAAATGAAATTAAATACCACTTTAATAAACTTTGATAATCAACTAAGGACCTATTTCATGATTACACTTTGTTATCAACGGAAACAACGAGTTAAACTATTGTCTATTTGTTATGATAAATTGATTTTTATTGGAAATTTTGACGAGTAAATTACTTAAATTTTCAAGATAATAACCAAACCTATATTTAACTTATTTGTGTTAATTTAAAAGTAAATCTTTCATTCGTAAATATTTCCAAAAACTCACACTCATCTCTTTGTAAATAAATCTTGCATTTTGTAAATATTTTCATCCTGCATTAGGATTTTGTGGGTAGTATCCGCTGAAAACCCTCACGAGACAACACTCGTCCTACTGGGGACACCCAGAGGTTTAACGGCTTGTTGCATACGCTCAATGCAATCGTGCTCCCTACGAAAACGGATTTATCTTAGTTTTTCTTTATTCGAGGACGAATAAAAAGATAAGTGTAGGGGTATTTGATGTGCACGTAAATGTGCATATTTTCACCACCATATTTAATCTATTTAAATTAAATAAATGATCTATTGGGTATTTAACTTGTTTAAACCAAAATTCAAATTATTTGAAATTGTCACATATTCATCTTCATATAGGGGCAAATTGGTCATTTTTATGCATTTATTAAATTGTGAAAATTTACTTGTAATTTTCTATGTTGTTTTGTAGGAAATTTGGTGAATTTTACAAGTGGTTACATGATGATATATGCATGCATAAGAGTGAAGAGAACAAATGAAGATGGAAATAATTCAAAGTGAAGATAATGGAGGACCCCACCTACCCACCTACCTTAATGTACAAATTAGAGGCTAATGCACATGCTTATGGAATTAATGGCTTCATGTACACTTAAATGAGGATTATTTGAAGCTAATTATTACTTGGCCTCCACACTTCCTAAGAGGGTATTTTGGGCATTCCCCAAAAAAATGAATTAGGGTTTAACACTTGTATATATAGCCCTTATGTTTCATGTAACCCATCTTCCCTTAGTCTCTTTTAGTTAGTTTTTAGCTTAGAAAATAAATCAAAGCTCTTTCTTTTCATGGCTACTTAGCCATTTCTTCTCTTATGTAATTCCTTTTTTATGCAATGTAATTATTGTTCCCTTTTAATTACATGTTCATTTCCTTTCTTGTTAGTAGTGTAGATTTTCTTCTATGCAATTAGAATAGTTTTCTTTCACTTATCTTTCTTTTTGCTTTATTTTTGCTTTCATGTTGCAAGCTGCATTTGTTAATCAAATGACAAATATGAGAGGCTAAACCCCTTCAATTTAGGGGTAATGAAGCTCTCTAATTATGTAGCTTCAACTATTTGTTAATTCATGCTCTCTTTTTGTGCTTAATGAAGGATGATCAATGAAGTGTTTAATTTTTTGTTCTTGCTTTGAATTTGATAGCCTATATTGTTGACACCAAATAGGCTATGCTTAAACAATCACTGACACAAATGCCTCTTAATCAAAATATGATTAGGGCATAAGAAAGTGATTTGAAATTAAAATTTGATGGTCTATATTTCTAATCAATAGTTAATAGACCATACTTAAAATAGATTTCATTTTCATTGTTAAGTTTCATGAAAGTTAGCAAGTGGTTTAAGGGGTGTGTCAAAGTTTGATGGTTTATATTGGCTAACTAATAGCACAAATATGCCATACTTATGATAGACACATCAATTAAACACTAATGACCATAAAAGAGAGATTATGATTTCATATGTGTTGAACTACATAATCTAGAGAGTGGATTTATTCTCTAAATTATCATTTAACTCCTATATTAGCATTTCTTTTCTCTTAGTTAGTTAGTTAATTCTCTAATTCTCCAGCTTAACTTTCACTCGACTTTGGTTTAATTTGATTGAATAGATTTTTTTTAAATCATCAATTCCCTGCGGATCGACCCGTATTCGCCACGTGCTACAAGTGTACGCCGTGCGATTGCGGTTATTTTATTTCTAAATTCGTTCGGTTATTTTCTAACTCGATAGACATTTAGCCGTCCGAACATTGACTCATTTGGAGTTACGAGAGCCATAACCTACCAAAACGAGGCTCTCTATGAGTTATACGGCTTTGACAGCTTTAAGGCGTCAATGCATAGTTTCATACCCAAAAAAAGACTACCCGAATCACTTTCGGGTCTCAGAAGTTTTTTTTACCCTTCGTTTTCTTCACGTGAATTTTATGGTAAAACGGGATCACCATGGCTGGCATTCGATATACCATCGCTGGAGAGTGGTGCACCATGGTAGTGTTCCATTTCAAATCCATGCACTCATTTCTAAAAGTCCTACGGCACTGTTTCGGCATTTCAGATGGATGTTGCACCTTGCACCGTAGATGTTGCGCCCTAAGGATATCGATTCTTCGGACAGCCATAACGGTTGACTCATTTGGACTTACGAGAGCCATAACCAGTCAAAACTAAGCTCTCTGTGAGTTATATGGCTTTGACCACTTTAAGCCATCAATGCATTGTTTCATACCAAAAAAAGACTACCCGAATCACTTTCGGGTCTAGTAAGTTTTTTTACCCTTCGTTTTCTTCAAGTGAATTTTATGGTAAAACGGGATCACCATGCCTGGCCTTCGATATACCATCGCTTGAGAGTACTGCACCATGGTATTGTTCCATTTCGAATCCTTGCGGTCATTTCTAAAAGTCCTACGACACTGTTTCGGAATTTTGGAGGGCTGTTGCACCTTGCACCGTAGATGTTGCGCCCTAAGGTTATAAATTCTTCGGACCGCCATAACGGTTGACTCTTTTGGAGTTACGGGAGCCATAACCAATCAAAAAAAAGCTCTCTGTGAGTTCTACGGCTTTGACCGCTTTAAGCCATCAATGCATGGTTTCATATCCAAAAAATGACTACCCGAATCACTTTCGGATCTCGGAAGTTTTTTTACCCTTCGTTTTCTTCACGTGAATTTTATGGTAAAACGGGATCACCGTGCCTGGCCTTCGATATACCGTCGCTGGAGAGTGGTGCACCATGGTACTATTCTATTTCAAATCCATGCACTCGTATCTAAAAGTCCTACGGCACTGTTTTCGCAATTCGAACGGATGTTGCACCTTGCACCGTAGATGTTGCACCCTAAGGATATTGATTCTTCGGACAGCCATAACGGTTGACTCATTTAGAGTTACGGGGGCCATAACTAGTCAAAACGAAGCTCTCTGTGAGTTCTATGGCTTTGACAGCTTTAAGCCGTCAATGCATTGTGTCATACCCAAAAAAAGACTACCCGAATCACTTTCGGGTCTCGGAGGTTTTTTTACCCTTCGTTTTCTTCACGTGAATATTATGGTAAAACGGGATCACCGTGGCTGCCTTCGATATACCATCGCTGGAAAGTTGTGCACCATGGTACTGTTCCGTTTCAAATCCATGCACTCATTTCTATAAGTCCTACGGCACTGTTTCGGCATTTCGGACAGATGTTGCACCTTGCACCGAAAATGTTGCGCCCTAAGTATATCGATTATTCGGACAGCCATAATGGTTGACTCATTTAGAGTTACGGGAGCCATAACAAGTCAAAATGAAGCTCTCTGTGAGTTATACGGCTTTGACTGCATTAAGCCGTCAATGCATAGTTTCATACCCAAAAAAGACTACCCGAATCACTTTCGGGTATCGGAAGTTTTTTTTAACCTTTGTTTTCTTCACATGAATTTTATGGTAAAACGAGATTATCGTGGCTGGCCTTCGATATACCATCGCCGGAGGGTGGTGCACAAGGGTACTGCTCCGTTTCAAATCCATGCACTCATTTCTAAAAGTCCTACGGCACTATTTCAGAATTTTGAATGGATGTTGCACCTTGCACCGTAGATGTTGCGCCCTAAGGATATCGATTCTTCGGACAGCCATAACGGTGGACTCTTTTGGAACTACGGGAGCCATAACCAGTCAAAGCGAAGCTCTTAGTGTGTTCTATGGCTTTGACAGCGTTAAGCCGTCAATGCATAGTGTCATACCCAAAAAAAGACTACCTGAATCACTTTCGGGTCTTGGAAGTTTTTTTTACCCTTCGTTTTCTTCACGTGAATTTTATGGTAAAACGGGATCACCGTGGCTAGCCTTCGATATACCATCACTGGAGAGTGGTGCACCATGGAATTGTTCCGTTTCAAATCCATGGATTAATTTCTAAATGTCCTACGGCACTGTTTCGAGATTTCAGACGGATGTTGCACCTTGCACCGTAGATGTTGCGCCCTAAGGATATCGATTCTTCGAACAGCCATAACGGTTGACTCATTTGGAGTTATGAGAGCCATAACCAGTCAAAACAAAGCTCTTTGTGAGTTATACGACTTTGACAGCTTTGAGGCGTCAATGCATAGTTTCATACCCAAAAAAAGACTACCTGAATCACTTTCGAGTCTCGGAAGTTTTTTTTACCCTTCGTTTTCTTAACGTGAATTTTATGGTAAAACAGGATCACCGTAGCTGGCCTTTGATATACCATCGCTGGAGAGTGGTGCACCATGGCACTGTTCCGTTTCAAATCCATGCACTCGTTTATAAAAGTCCTACGGCACTGTTTCGGCATTTCGAACGGATGTTGCACCTTTCACCATAGATGTTGCGCCCTAAGGATATCGATTCTTCGGACAACCATAATGTTTGACTAATTTGAAGTTACGGGAGCCATAACCAGTCAAAACAAAGCACTTTGTGAGTTCTACCGCTTTGACCGCTTTAAGCCGTCAATGCATAGTTTCATACCCAAAAAAAGACTACCTGAATCACTTTCGGATCTCGGATGTTTTTTTACCCTTCATTTTCTTCACATGAATTTTATGGTAAAACGGGATCACCGTGGCTGGCCTTCGATATACCATCGCGGGAGAGTGGTGCACCATGGTACTGCTCCGTTTCAAATCCACGCACTCATTTCTAAAAGTCCTACGACACTGTTTCGACATTTCGGTCATATGTTGCACCTTGCACCGTAGATGTTGCGCCCTAAGGATATCGATTCTTAGGACAGCCATAACGGTTGACTCATTGGGAGTTACGGGAGCCATAACCAGTCAAAGCGAAGCTCTCTGTGAGTTATACGGCTTTGACAGCTTTAGGCCATCAATGCATAGTGCCATACCCAAAAAAAGACTACCCGAATCACTTTCGGGTCTCGAAAGTTTTTTTACCCTTCGTTTTCTTCACGTGAATTTGATGGTAAAACAGGATCACCGTGGCTGGCCTTCAATATACCATAGTTGGAGAGTGGTGCACCTTGGAATTGTTCCGTTTCAAATTCATGCACTCATTTCTAAAAGTCCTACGGCACTGTTTCGGCATTTCGGACGGATGTTGCGCCTTGCACCGTAAATGTTGCGCCCTAAGGATATCGATTCTTCGGACAGCCATAACGTTTGACTCATTTGGAGTTATAGGAGCCATAAATAGTCAAAACGAAGCTCTCTGTTAGGTATACGGTTTTGACAGCTTTAAGGCGTAAATGCATAGTTGGTACCCAAAAAAAGACTACCCGAATCACTTTCGGGTCTCGGAAGTTTTTTTTTACCCTTCGTTTTCTTCACGTGAATTTTATGGTAAAACGGGATCACCGTGGTCGGCCTTCGATATACCATAGTTGGAGAGTGGTGCACAATGGTATTGTTCCGTTTCTAATCCATGCACTCATTTCTAAAAGTCCTACGACACTATTTCAGCATTTCTGACGGATGTTGCACCTTGCACCGTAGATGTTCCGCCCTAAGGATATCGATTCTTCGGACAGCCATAACGATTGACTCATTTGGAGTTACGAGAGCCATAACCAGTCAAAACGAAGCTCTTTGTGAGTTATACGGCTTTGACTACTTTAAGCCGTCAATTCATTGTTACATTACCAAAAAAGACTACCTGAATCACTTGCGGGTCTCGGAAGTTTTTTTTACCCTTCGTTTTCTACACGTGAGTTTTATGGTAAAACATGATCACCATGCTTGGCCTTCGATATACCATCGCTTGAGAATGGTGCACCATGGTACTATTCCGTTTCAAATCCATGAACTCATTTCTAAAAGTCCTACGGCACTTTTTTGGAATTTTGGAGGGCTGTTGCACCTTGCACCGCAGATGTTGCGCCCTAAGGTTATCGATACTTCGGACATCCATAACGGTTAACTCTTTTGGAGTTACGGGTGCCATAACCTGTCAAAACAAAGCTCTCTGTGAGTTCTACGGCTTTGGCTACTTAAAGCTATCAATGCATAGTTTCATACCCAAAAAAAGACTACCCGAATCATTTTCGGATCTCGGAAGTTTTTTTTACCCTTCGTTTTCTTCACGTGAATTTTATGGTAAAACGGGATCACCGTGGTTGGCCTTCGATATACCATCGCTGGAGAGTGGTGCACCATGGAATTGTTCCATTTCAAATCCATGCACTCATTTCTAAATGTCCTACGGCACTGTTTCGGCATTTCGGACGGATGTTGCACCTTGCACCGTAGATGTTGCGCCCTAAGGATATCGATTCTTCGGACAGCCATAACGGTTGACTCATTTGGGTTACGGGAGCCATAACCAGTCAAAACGAAGCTCTATGTGAGTTATACGGCTTTTAAAGCTTTAACGCGTCTATGCATAGTTTCATACCCAAAAAAAGACTACCCGAATCACTTTCGGGTCTCGGAAGTTTTTTTACCCTTCTTTTTCTTCACGTGAATTTTATGGTAAAACGGGATAACCGTGGCTGGCCTTTGATATACCATTGCTGGAGAGTGGTGCACCATGGTACTATTCTGTTTCAAATCCATAATCGCATTTCTAAAATTCCTACGGCACTATTTCGGCATTTCGGACGGATGTTGCACCTTGCACCGTAGATGTTGCGCCCTAAGGATATCGATTCTTCGAACAGCCATAACAGATGACTCATTTTGAGTTACGGGAGCCATAACTAGTCAAAACGAAGCTCTCTGTTAGTTATACGGCTTTGACTGCTTTAAGCTGTCAATTCTTTGTTTCATACCTAAAAAAGACTACCCGAATCACTTTCGGGTCTAGGAAGTTATTTTTACCCTTCGTTTTCTTCACGTGAATTTTATGGTAAAACGGGATCACCATGCCTGGCCTTCGATATACCATCGCTTGAGAGTGGTGCACCATCGTAGTGTTCCATTTCAAATCCATGCAATCATTTCTAAAAGTCCTACGGCACTATTACAGAATATTAGAGGGCTGTTGCACCTTGCACCGTAGATGTTGCGCCCTAAGGTTATCGATTCTTCGGACCGCCATAACGGTTGACTCTTTTGGATTTACAGGAGCCATAACCAGTCAAAACAAAGCTCTTTGTGAGTTATACGGCTTTGACCACTTAAAGCCGTCAATGCATAGTGTCATACCCAAAAAAAGACTACCCGAATCACTTTTGGTTCTCGGAAGTTTTTTTTACCCTTTGTTTTCTTCACGTGAATTTTGTGGTAAAATGGGATCACCGTGGCTGGCCTTCGATGTACCATCACTGGAGAGTGGTGCTCCATGGTACTGTTCCGTTTCAAATCCATGCACTCATTTCTAAAAGTCCTACGGCACTGTTTCGACATTTCAGACTGATGTTGCACCTTGCACCATAGATGTTGCGCCCTAAGGATATCGATTCTTCGGACATCCATAACGATTGACTAATTGGGAGTTACGGGAACCATAACCAGTAAAAACGAAGCTCTCTATGAGTCATACGGCTTTGACCGCTTTAAGCCGTCAATGCATAGTGTCATACCCAATAAAAGACTACCCGAATCACTTACGGGTCTCAGAAGTTTTTTTTACCCTTCGTTTTCTTCACGTGAATTTTATGGTAAAACGGGATCACCGTGGCTAGCCTTCGATATACCATCGCTGGAGAGTGGTGCACCATGGTACTGTTCCATTTCAAATCCATGCACGCATTTCTAAAAGTCCTACGGCATAGTTTCGGCTTTTTGGACGGATGCTGCACTTGCACCGTAGATGCTGCGCCCTAAGGATATCGATTCTTCGGACAGCCATAACGGTTTACTCATTTGAAGTTACGGGAGCCATAACCAGTCAAAACGAAGCTCTTTGTGAGTTATATGGCTTTGAGTGCATTAAGCCGTCAATGCATAGTTTCATACCCAAAAAAAGACTACCCGAATCACTTTCGGGTATCAGAAGTTTTTTTTTACCTTTTGTTTTCTTCACGTGAATTTTATGGTAAAACGGGATCACCGTGGCTGGCCTTCGTTATACCATCGCTGGAGAGTGGTGCAAAAGGGTACTGCTCCGTTTCAAATCCATGCACTCATTTCTAAAAGTCCTACGGCACTGTTTTGGAATTTTGGAGGGCTATTGCACCTTGCACTGTAGATGTTGCGCCCTAAGGATATCGATTCTTTGGACCGCCATAACGGTTGACTCGTTTGAAGTTACGGGAGCCATAACCAGTCAAAACAAATCTCTCTGTGAGTACTACGGCTTTGACCGCTTTAAGCCATCAATGCATAGTTTCATACAGAAAAAAAGACTACCCGAATCACTTTCGGATCTCGGAAGTTTTTTTTACCCTTCGTTTTCTTAACGTGAATTTTATTGTAAAACGTGATCACCGTTGTTGGCATTTGATATACCATCGCTGGAGAGTGATGCACCGTGGTATTGTTCCGTTTCAAATCCATGCACTCATTTCTAAAAGTCCTACGGCACTGTTTCGGCATTTCGGACGGATGTTGCACCTTGCACAGTAGATGTTGCACAATAAGGATATCGATTCTTCCTACAGCCATAACGGTTGACTCATTCGGAGTTGTGGGAGCCATAACCAGTCAAAACGAATCTCTTTGTGAGTTATACGGCTTTGACTGCATTAAGCCGTCAATGCATAGTTTCATACCCAAAAAAATACTACCCGAATCACTTACGGGTCTCGGATGTTTTTTTTACCCTTCGTTTTCTTCACGTGAATTTTATGGTAAAACGGGATCACCGTGGCTGGCCTTCGATATACCATCGCTGGAGAGTGGCCACCATAGCACTGTTCCTTTTCAAATCCATGCATGCATTTCTAAAAGTCCTACGGCACTGTTTCGGCATTTCGGACGGATGTTGCACCTTGCACCTTAGATGTTGCGCCCTAAGGATATCGATTCTTCGAACAGCCATAACGGTTGACTCTTTTGGAGTTACGGGAGCCATAACCAGTCAAAACAAAGCTCTCTGTGAGTACTACCTATTTGACTGCTTTAAGCCGTCAATGCATAGTTTCATACCAAAAAAGACTACCCGAATCACTTTCGGATCTCGGAAGTTTTTTTTACCCTTCGTTTTCTTCATGTGAATTTTATGGTTAAACGGGATCACCGTTGCTGGCATTCGATATACCATCGCTGGAGAGTGGTGCACCGTGGTATTGTTCCGTTTCAAATCCATGCACTCATTTCTAAAAGTCCAACGGCACTGTTTCAGCATTTCGGACGGATGTTGCACCTTGCACCGTAGATGTTGCGAAATAAGGATATCGATTCTTCGTACAGCCATAACGGTTGACTCATTGGGAGTTGCGGGAGCCATAACCAGTCAAAATGAAGCTCTCTGTGAGTTATATGGCTTTGACTGCTTTAAGCCGTCAATGCATAGTGTCATACCCAAAAAAAGACTACCCGAATCACTTACGGGTCTCGGAAGTTATTTTTACCCTTCGTATTCTTCATCTGAATTTTATGGTAAAACTGGATCATCGGGGTTGGCATTCGATATACCATCGCTGGAGAGTGGTGCACCATGGTACTGTTCCATTTCAAATCTGTGCACTCATTTCTAAAAGTCCTACGGCACTGTTTCGGCATTTCGGATGGATGTTGCACCTTACACCGTCGATGTTGCGCCCTAAGGATATCGATTCTTCGGACAGCCATAACGGTTGACTCATTTGGAGTTACGGGAGCAATAAACAGCCAAAACAAAGCTCTTTGTGAGTTATGTGGCTTTGACTGCTTTAAGCCGTCAATGCATAGTTTCATACCAAAAAAAAGACTACCCGAATCACTTTCGGGTCTCGGAAGTTTTTTTACCCTTCGTTTTCTTCACGTGAATTTTATGGTAAAACGGGATCACCGTGCCTGGCCTTCGATATACCATCACTGGAGAGTGGTGCACCATAGTATTGTTCCGTTTCAAATCCATGCACACATTTCTAAAAGTGCTACGACACTGTTTCGGCATTTCGGACGGATGTTGCACCTTGCACCTTAGATGTTGCGCCCTAAGGATATCGATTCTTCGGACCGCCATAACGGTTGACTATTTTGGAGTTACGGGAGCCATAACTAGTCAAAACAAATCTCTTTGTGAGTTCTACGGTTTTGACCGCTTTAAGCCGTCAATGCATAGTTTCATACCTAAAAAAAGACTACCCGGATCACTTTGGAAACTCGAAAGTTTTTTTACCCTTCGTTTTCTTTACGTGAATTTTATGGAAAAACGGGATCACCGTGGCTGGCCTTCGATATACCTTTGCTGGAGAGTGGTGCACCATGGTAATGTTCCGTTTCAAATCCATGCACTCATTTCTAAGTGTCCTACGGCACTGTTTCGGCATTTCGGACAGATGTTGCACCTTGCACCGTAGATGTTGCGCCCTAAGGATATCGATTCTTCGTACAACCATAACGGTTGACTCATTGGGAGTTACGGGAGCCATAACCAGTCAAAACAAAGCTCCCTGTGAGTACTACGGCTTTGTCCACTTTAAGCCGTCAATGCATAGTTTCATACCGAAAAAAAAGACTACCCGAATCACTTTCGGTTCTCGGAACGTTTTTTACCCTTCGTTTTCTTCACGTGAATTTTATGGTAAAATTGGATCACCGTTGCTGGCATTCGATATACCATCGCTGGAGAGTGGTGCACAATGGTATTGTTCCGTTTCAAATCCATGCACTTATTTCTAAAAGTCCTACGGAACTGTTTCAGCATTTCGGACGGATGTTGCAACTTGCACCGTAGATGTTGCGCAATAAGGATATCGATTCTTCGTATAGCCATAACGGTTGACTCATTTGGAGTTGCGGGAGCCATAACTAGTCAAAACGAATCTCTCAATGAGTTATACGGCTTTTACTGCTTTAAGCCGTCAATGCGTAGTGTCATACCCAAAAAAAGACTACCCGAATCACTTACGGGTCTCGGATGTTTTTATTACCCTTCGTTTTCTTCACGTGAATTTTATTGTAAAACGGGATCACCGTGGCTGGCCTTCGATATACCATCGCTGGAGAGTGGCGCACCATAGAACTGTTCCTTTTCAAATCCATGCACGCATTTCTAAAAGTCCTACGGCACTGTTTCGGCATTTCGGACGGATGTTGCACCTTCCACCTTAGATGTTGCGCCCTAAGGATATCGATTTTTCGAACAGCTATAACGGTTGACTCGTTTGGAGTTACGGGAGCCATAACCAGTCGAAACGAAGCTCTCTATGAGTTCTACGGTTTTGACAGCATTAAGCCATCAATGCATTGTGTCATACCCAAAAAAAGACTACCCGAATTAGTTTCGTGTCTCGGAGGTTTTTTTACCCTTCGTTTTCTTCACGTGAATTTTATGGTAAAACGGGATCACCGTGGCTGGCCTTCGATATACCATCGCTGGAGAGTTATGCACCATGGTACTGTTTCGTTTCAAATCCATGCACCCATTTCTAAAAGTCATACGGCACTGTTTCTGCATTTCGGACGGATGTTGCACCTTGCACCGTAGATTTTGCGCCCTAAGGATATCGGTTCTTCGGACAGCCATATCGAATGACTCGATGGGAGTTACGGGAGCCATAACCAATCAAAATGAAGCTCTCTGTGAGTTATACGGCTTTGACCGCTTTAGGCCGTCAATGCATAGTATCATACCCAAAAAAAGACTACCCGAATCACTTACGGGTCTCGGAAGTTATTTTTACCCTTCGTATTCTTCACGTGAATTTTATGGTAAAACGGGATAACCGTGGCTGGCCTTCAATAAACCATCGCTGGAGAGTGGTGCACCATGGTACTGTTCCATTTCAAATCCATGCACGCATTTCTAAAAGTCCTACGGCACTGTTTTGGGTTTTTGGATGGATATTGCACTTGCACCGTAGATGTTGCGCCCTAAGGATATCGATTCTTCGGACAGCCATAACGGTTGACTCATTTTGAGTTACGGGAACCATAACTAGTCAAAACAAAGCTCTTTGTGAGTTCGACGGTTTTGATCGCTTTAAGCCGTCAATGCATAGTTTCATACCCAAAAAAAAGCTACCCGAATCACTTTCGAATCTCGGAAGTTTTTTTTACCCTTCGTTTTCTTCACGTGAATTTTATGGTAAAACGGGATCACCGTAGCTGGCCTTTGATATACCTTCGCTGGAGAGTGGTGCACCATGGTAATGTTCCGTTTCAAATCCATGCACTAATTTCTAAAAGTCCTACGGCACTGTTTCGGCATTTCGGACGGATGTTGCCCCTTGCACCCTAGATGTTGCGCCCTAAGGATATCGATTCTTCAGACAACCATAGTTGTTGCCTCATTGGGAGTTGCGGGAGCCATTACCGGTCAAAACGAAGCTCTCTGTGAGTTATATGGCTTTGACCGCTTTAAGCCATCAATGCATAGTGTCATACCCAAAAAACAGACTACCCGAATCACTTATGGGTCTCGGAAGTTTTTTTACCCTTCATTTTCTGCATGTGAATTTTATGGTAAAACGAGATCACCGTGGCTGGCCTTCGATATACCATCGCTGGAGAGTGGTGCACCATGGTAATATTTCGTTTCAAATCCATGCACGCATTTCTAAAAGTCCTACGACACTATTTCGGCATTTTAGATGGATGTTGCACCTTACACCATTGATGTTGCGCCCTAAGGATATCGATTCTACAAACAGCCATAACGGTTGACTCTTTTGGAGTTACGGGAGCCATAACCAGTCAAAATGAAGCTCTCTATGAGTTATACGGTTTTGACTGCTTTATGCCGTCAAGGCATAGTTTCATACCCAAAAAAGACTACACGAATCACTTTTGGATCTCGGAAGTTTTTTTACCCTTCGATTTTTCACGTGAATTTTAGGGTAAAACGGGATCACCGTTGCTGGCCTTCGATATACCTTCGCTGGTGAGTGGTGCACCATGGTACTATTCCGTTTCAAATCCATGCACTCATTTCTAAAAGTCCTACGGCATAGTTTCGGCTTTTTAGACGGATGTTGCACTTGCACCGTAGATGTTTCGCCCTAAGGATATCGATTCTTCGGACAGCCATAACGGTTGACTCATTTGGAGTTACGGGAGCCATAACCAGTCAAAACGAAGCTCTTAGTGAGTTAAACGGCTTTGACTGCTTTAAGTCGTCAATGCATAGATTCATACCCAAAAAAAGACTACCTGAATCACTTTCGGGTATCAGAAGTTTTTTTTACCTTTTGTTTTCTTCACGTGAATTTTATGGTAAAACGGGATCACCGTGGCTGGCCTTCGATATACCATCGCTGGAGAGTGGTGCAAAAGGGTACTGCTCCATTTCAAATCCATGCACTCATTTCTTAAAGTCCTACGACACTATTTTGGAATTTTAGAGGGCTATTGCACCTTGCACCGTAGATGTTGCGCCCTAAGGATATCGATTCTTTGGACCGCCATAATGGTTGACTCGTTTGAAGTTACGGGAGCCATAACCAGTCAAAACAAAGCTCCCTGTGAGTACTACGGCTTTGACTGCTTTAAGCCGTCAATGCATAGTTTAATACCGAAAAAAAGACTACCCGAATCACTTTCGGGTCTCGGAAGTTTTTTTTACCCTTCGTTTTCTTCACGTGAATTTTATGGTAAAACGGGATCACCGTTGCTGGCATTTGATATACCATCGCTGGAGAGTGGTGCACCGTGGTATTGTTCCGTTTCAAATCTATGCACTCATTTCTAAAAGTCCTACGGCACTGTTTCGGCATTTCGGACGGATGTTGCACCTTGCACCGTAGATGTTGCGCAATAAGGATATCGATTCTTCGTACAACCATAACGGTTGACTCATTGGGAGTTGCGGGAGCCATAACCAGTCAAAACGAATCTCTCTGTGAGCTATACGGCTTTGACTGCTTTAAGCCGTCAATGCATAGTGTCATACCCAAAAAAATACTACCCGAATCACTTACGGGTCTCGGATGTTTTTTTACCCTTCGTTTTCTTCACGTGAATTTTATGGTAAAACGGGATCACCGTGGCAGGCCTTCGATATACCATCGCTGGAGAGTGGCCACCATAGCACTGTTCCTTTTCAAATCCATGCACGCATTTCTAAAAGTCCTACGGCACTGTTTCGGCATTTCAAACGGATGTTGCACCTTGCACCTTAGATGTTGCGCCCTAAGGATATCGATTCTTCGAACAGCCATAACGGTTGACTCTTTTGAAGTTATGGGAGCCATAACCAGTCAAAACAAAGATTTCTGTGAGTACTACCTATTTGACCACTTTAAGCCGTCAATGCATAGTTTCATACCAAAAAAAGACTACCCGAATCACTTTCGGATCTCAGAAGTTTTTTTTACCCTTCGTTTTCTTCACGTGAATTTTATGGTTAAACGGGATCACCGTTGCTGGCATTCGATATACCATCGCTGGAGAGTGGTGCACCGTGGTATTGTTCCGTTTCAAATCCATGCACTCATTTCTAAAAGTCCTACGGCACTGTTTCAGCATTTCAGACGGATGTTGCACCTTGCACCATAGATGTTGCGCAATAAGGATATCGATTCTTCGTACAGCCATAGCGGTTGACTCATTGGGAGTGGCGGGAGCCATAACCAGTCAAAACGAAGCTCTCTGTGAGTTATATGAATTTGACTGCTTTAAGCCATCAATGCATAGTGTCATACCCAAAAAAAGACTACCCGAATCACTTACGGGTCTCGGAAGTTATTTTTACCCTTCGTATTCTTCACGTGAATTTTATGGTAAAACTGGATCACCGTGGCTGGCCTTCGATATACCATCGCTGGAGAGTGGTGCACCATGGTACTGTTCCATTTCAAATCCATGCACGCATTTCTAAAAGTCCTACGGCACTGTTTCGGGTTTTTGGATGGATGTTGCACTTGCACCGTAGATGTTGCGCCCTAAGGATATCGATTCTTCGGACAGCCATAACGGTTGACTCATTTGGAGTTACGGGAGCAATAAACAGTCAAAACAAAGCTCTTTGTGAGTTATGCGGCTTTGACTGCTTTAAGCCGTCAATGCATAGTTTCATACCAAAAAAAAGACTACCCGAATCACTTTCGGGTCTCGGAAGTTTTTTTACCCTTCGTTTTCTACATGTGAGTTTTATGGTAAAACAGGATCACCGTGTCTGGCATTCGATATACCATCACTGGAGAGTGGTGCACCATGATACTGTTCCATTTCAAATCCATGCACACATTTCTAAAAGTCCTACGACACTGTTTTGGCATTTCGGACGGATGTTGCACCTTGCACCTTAGATGTTGCGCCCTAAGGATATCGATTCTTCGGACCACCATAACGGTTGACTCTTTTGGAGTTACGGGAGCCATAACCAGTCAAAACAAAGCTCTTTGTGAGTTCTAATGTTTTGACCGCTTTAAGCAGTCAATGCATAGTTTCATACCCAAAAAAAGACTACCCGAATCACTTTCGGATCTCAGAAGTTTTTTTTTACCCTTCGTTTTCTTCACGTGAATTTTATGGAAAAACGGGATCACCGTGGCCGGCCTTCGATATACCTTCGCTGGAGAGTGGTGCACCATGGTAATGTTCCGTTTCAAATCCATGCACTCATTTCTAAGTGTCCTAAGGCACTGTTTCGGCATTTCGGACGGATGTTGCACCTTGCACCGTAGATGTTGCGCCCTAAGGATATCGATTCTTCGTACAACCATAACGGTTGACTCATTGGGAGTTACGGGAGCCATAACCAGTCAAAACAAAGCTCCATGTGAGTACTACGGATTTGACCACTTTAAGCCGTCAATGAATAGTTTCATACCGAAAAATAGACTACCCGAATCACTTTCGGATCTCGGAACTTTTTTTTACCCTTCGTTTTCTTCACGTGAATTTTATGGTAAAACGGGATCACCGTTGCTGGCATTCGATATACCATCACTGGAGAGTGGTGCACAATGGTATTGTTCCGTTTCAAATCCATGCACGTATTTCTAAAAGTCCTACGGAACTGTTTAAGCATTTCAGACGGATGTTGCACCTTGCACCGTAGATGTTGCGCAATAAGGATATCGATTATTCGTACAGCCATAACGGTTGACTCATTTGGAGTTGCGGGAGCCATAACCAGTCAAAACGAAGCTCTCAATGAGTTATACGGCTTTTACTACTTTAAGTCGTCAATGCGTAGTGTCATACCCAAAAAAAGACTACCCGAATAACTCAAGGGTCTCGGATGTTTTTTTACCCTTCGTTTTCTTCACGTGAATTTTATTGCAAAACGGGATCACCGTGGCTGGCCTTCGATATACCATCGCTGGAGAGTGGCGCACCATAGAACTGTTCCTTTTCAAATTCATGCATGCATTTCTAAAAGTCCTACGGCACTGTTTCGGCATTTCGGACGGATGTTGCACCTTGCACCTTATATGTTGCGCCCTAAGGATATCGATTTTTTGAACAGCTATAACGGTTGACTCATTGGGAGTTACGGGAGCCATAACCAGTCGAAACGAAGCTCTCTGTTAGTTCTACGGCTTTGACAGCATTAAGCCATCAATGCATTGTGTCTTACCCAAAAAAAGACTACCCGAATCACTTACGGGTCTCGAAGGTTTTTTGACCCTTCGTTTTCTTCACGTGAATTTTATGGTAAAACGGGATCACCGGGGCTGGCCTTCGATATACCATCGCTGGAGAGTTGTGCACCATGGAACTATTCCGTTTAAAATCCATGCGCGCATTTCTAAAAGTCATACGGCACTCTTTTAGGTTTTTGGATGGATATTGCACTTGCACCGTTGATGTTGCGCCCTAAGGATATCGATTCTTCGGACAGCCATAACGGTTGACTCATTTGGAGTTACGGGAGCCATAACCAGTCAAAACAAAGCTCTTTGTGAGTTTGACGGTTTTGACTACTTTAAGCCGTCAATGCATAGTTTCATACTCAAAAAAAAACTACCCGAATCACTTTCGAATCTCGGAAGTTTTTTTTACCCTTCGTTTTCTTCATGTGAATTTTATGGTAAAACGGGATCACCATGGCTGGCCTTTGATATACCTTCGTTGGAGAGTGGTGCACCATGGCAATGTTCCGTTTCAAATCCATGCACTCATTTCTAAAAGTCCTACGGCACTGTTTCGGCATTTCGGACGGATGTTGCACCTTGCACCGTAGATGTTGCGCCCTAAGGATATCGATTCTTCAGACAACCATAGCTGTTGACTCATTGGGAGTTGCGGGAGCCATTACCGGTCAAAACGAAGCTCTCTGTGAGTTATACGGCTTTGACCGCTTTAAGTCGTCAATGCATAGTGTCATACCCAAAAAACAGACTACCCGAATCACTTACGGGTCTCGGAAGTTTTTTTTACCCTTCATTTTCTGCATGTGAATTTTATGGTAAAACGGGATCACCGTGGCTGGCCTTCGATATACCATCGCTGGAGAGTGGGGCACCATGGTAATATTTCTTTTCAAATCCATGCACGCATTTCTAAAAGTCCTACGACACTATTTCGGCATTTCAGACGGATGTTGCACCTTGCACCGTTGATGTTGCGCCCTAAGGATATCGATTCTACAGACAGCCATAACGGTTAACTCTTTTGGAGTTACGGGTGCCATAACCAGTCTAAATGAAGCTCTCTGTGAGTTATACGGTTTTGACCGATTTAAGCCGTCAAGGCATAGTTTCATACCCTAAAAAGACTACCCGAATCACTTTCGGATCTCGGAAGTTTTTTTTACCCTTCGTTTTTTCACGTGAATTTTATGGTAAATCGGGATCACCGTTGCTGGCCTTCGATATACCTTCGCTGGTGAGTAGTGCACCATGGTACTGTTCCGTTTCAAATCCATGCACTCATTTCTAAAAGTCCTACGACACTGTTTCTGCATTTCGGACGGATGTTGCACCTTGCACCGTAGATGTTGCGCCCTAAGGATATCGATTCTTCGGACAACCATAACGGTTGACTCATTGGGAGTTGCGGGAGACATAACCAGTCAAAACGAAGCTCTCTGTGAGTTATACGGCATTGACCGCATTAAGCCATCAATTCATAGTGTCATACCCAAAAAACAGACTACTCGAATCACTTACGGGACCCGGAAGTTTTTTTTACCCTTCGTTTTCTTCACGTGAATTTTATGGTAAAACGGGATCACCGTGGCTGGCCTTCCATATACCAGCGTTGGAGAGTGGTGCACCATGGTATTGTTCCGTTTCAAATCCATGCACGCATTCCTAAAAGTTCTACTTCACTGTTTCGGCATTTTGGACGGATGTTGCACCTTGCACCGTAGATGTTGCGCCCTAAGGATATCGATTCTACGGACAGCCATAACGGTTGACTCTTTTAGAGTTACGGGAGCCATAACCAGTTAAAACGAAGCTCTGTGTGAGTTATACGGCTTTGACTGCTTTAAGCCGTCAATGCATAGTTTCATTCCCAAAAAAAGACTACCGGAATCACTTTCGGGTATCAGAAGTTTTTTTTACCTTTTGTTTTCTTTACGTGAATTTTATGGTAAAATGGGATCACCGTGGATGGCCTTCGATATACCATCGCTGGAGAGTGGCGCACCATGGTACTGTTCCGTTTCAAATCCATGCACTCATTTCTTAAAGTTCTACGACATTGTTTTGGCATTTCGGACTGATGTTGCACCTTGCACCGTAGATGTTGCGCCCTAAGGATATCGATTCTTCGGACATCCATAACGATTGACTAATTGGGAGTTACGTGAGCCATAACCAGTCAAAACGAAGCTCTCTGTGAGTCATACGGCTTTTACCTTTCGGGTATCAGAAGTTTTTTAACCTTTAGTTTTCTTCACGTGAATTTTATGGTAAAACGGGATCACCGTGGCTGGCCTTCGATATACCATCGCTGGAGAGTGGTGCACCATGGTATTGATCCATTTCAACTCCATGCACGCATTTCTAAAAGGCCCACGGCACGGTTTCAGCATTTCGGACGGATGTTGCACCTTGCACCGTAGATATTGCGCCCTAAGGATATCGATTCTTCAGACAGCCATAACGGTTGACTCTTTTGGAGTTACGGGAGTCATAACCAGTCAAAACGATGCACTTTGTGAGTTCTACGGCTTTAACAGCTTTAAGCCGTCAATGCATAGTGTCATACCCAAAAGAATACTACTCGAATCACTTTCGGGCCTTAGAAGTTTTTTTTACCCTTCGTTTTCTTCATGTGAATTTTACGGTAAAACGGGATCACCGTGGCTGGCATTCAATATACCATCGCTGGAGAGTGGTGCACCATGGAATTGTTCTGTTTCAAATCCATGAACTCATTTCTAAATGTCCTACGGCACTGTTTCGGCATTTCAGACGGATGTTGCACCTTGCACCGTAGAAGTTGCGCCCTTAGGATATCGATTCTTCGGATAGCCATAACGGTTGACTCATTTGGAGTTATGGGAGCCATAACCAGCCAAAACGAAGCTCTCTATGAGTTATACGGCTTTGACAGCTTTAATGCATCAATGCATAGTTTCATACCCAAAAAATACTACCTGAATCACTTTCGGGTCTCGGAAGTTTTTTTCAACCTTCGTTTTCTTCACGTGAATTTTATGGTAAAATGGGATCAACGTGGCTGGCCTTCGATATACCATCGCTGAAGAGTGGTGCACCATGGTACTGTTCCGTTTCAAATCCATGCACTCATTTCAAAAATTCCTACGGCACTGTTTCGGCATTTCAGATGGATGTTGCACCTTGAACCGTAGATGTTGCGCCCTAAGGATATCGATTCTTCGGACAGCCATGACGATTGACTCATTTGGAGTTACGGAAGCCATAACCAGTCAAAACAAACCTTTCTGTGAGTTATACGGCTTTGACAGCTTTAAGCCGTCAATGCATTGTTTCATACCCAAAAAAGACTACCCGAATCACTTTCGGGTCTCGGAAGTTTTTTTTACCCTTCGTTTTCTTCACGTGAATTTTATGGTAAAACAGGATCACCATGCCTGGCCTTCGATATACCATCGCTTGAGAGTGTTGCGCCATGGTATTGTTCCGTTTCAAATCCATGCACTCATTTCTAAAAGTCCTACAGCTTTAAGCCGTCAATGCATTATTTCAAATCCATGCACTCATTTCTAAATGTCCTACGGCACTGTTTTGGCATTTCGGAAGAATGTTGCACCTTGCACCGTAGATGTTGCGCCCTAAGGATATTGATTCTTCAGACAAACATAACGGTTGACTCATTTGGAGTTACGGGAGCCATAACCAGTCAAAACGAATCTCTCTATCAGTTATATGGCTTTGACAGCTTTAAGGAATCAACACATAGTTTCATACCCAAAAAAGATTACCCGAATCACTTTCGGGTCTCGGAATTTTTTTAACCCTTCGTTTTCTTCACGTGAATTTTATTGTAAAACGGGATCATCGTGGCTGGCCTTCGATATACCATCGCTGGAAGTGGTGCACCACGGTACTGTTCCGTTTCAAATCCTTGCACTCATTTCTAAAAGTCCTACGGCACTGTTTCGACATTTCGGACCGATGTTGCACCTTCCACCGTTGATGTTGCGCCCTAAATTTATCGATTCTTCGGACCGCCATAACGGTTGACTCTTTTGGAGTTACGGGAGCCATAACCAGTCAAAACAAAGCTCTCTGTGAGTTATACGGCTTTGACAGCTTTAAGTCGTCAATGCATTATTTCATACCTAAAAAAGACTACCCGAATCACTTTCGGGTCTCGAAAGTTTTTTTACCCTTCGTTTTCTTCATGTGAATTTTATGGTAAAACGGGATCACCATGCCTAGCCTTCGATATACCATCGCTAGAGAGTGGTGCACCATAGTACTGTTCCATTTCAAATTCATGCACTCATTTCTAAAAGTCCCGCGGAATTGTTTCGGAATTTTGGTTGGATGTTGCACCTTGCACCGTAGATGTTGTGCCCAAAGGATATCGATTCTTCGGACCACCATAAAGGTTGACTCTTTTGGAGTTACGGGAGCCATAACCAGAAACAAAGCCCTCTTTGAGTTCTACGGCTTTGACCGCTTTAAGCCGTCAATGCATAGTTTCATACCCAAAAAAAGACTACCCGAATCACTTTCGAATCTCGGAAGTTTTTTTACTCTTCGTTTTCTTCACGTGAATTTTATGGTAAAACGGGATCAACGTGGCTGGCCTTCGATATACCATCGCTGGGGAGTGGTGCACCATGGTGCTGTTCCGTTTCAAATCCATGCACTCATTTCTAAAAGTCCTACGGCACTGTTTCGGCATTTCGGACGGATGTTTCACCTTGCACCGTAGATGTTGCGCCCTAAGGATATCGATTCTTCGGACAGCCATAACGGTTGACTCTTTTGGAGTTACGGGAGCCATAACTAGTCAAAACGAAGCTCTCTGTGAGTTCTACGGCTATAACAACTTTAAGCCATCAATGCATTGTGTAATTCCCAAAAAAAGACTACCCGAATCACTTTCGGGTCTTGGAGGTTTTTTTACCCTTCGTTTTCTTCACGTGAATTTTATGGTAAAACGGGATCACCGTAGCTGGCCTTCGATTCACCATCGCTGGAGAGTTCTGCACGATGGTATTGTTCCGTTTCAAATCCATGCACTCATTTCTAAAAGTCCTACGACACTATTTCGGCATTTCAAACGGATGTTGCACCTTGCACCGTAAATGTATCGCCCTAAGGATATCGATTCTTCGGACATCCATAACGGTTGACTCATTTGGAATTACGGGAGCCATAACTAGTCAAAATGAAGCTCTCTGTGAGTTATACGGCTTTGACTGCTTTAAGCCGTCAATGCATAGTTTAATACCCAAAAAACGACTACCCGAATCACTTTCGGGAATCGGATGTTTTTTTTACCCTTCGTTTTTTTCACGTGAGTTTTATGGTAAAACGAGATCACCGTGGCTGGCCTTCGATATACCATCGCTGGAGAGTGGTGCACAAGGGTCCTGCTCCGTTTCAAATCCATGCACTTATTTCTAAAAGTCCTACGACACTGTTTCGGCATTTTGAATGGATGTTGCACCTTGCGCCGTAGATGTTGTGCCCTAAGGATATCGATTCTTCGGACAGCCATAACGGTGGACTCTTTTGGAACTACGGGAGCCATAACCAGTCAAAACGAAGCTCTTTGTGAGTTATACGACTTTGACAGCTTTAGGTCGTCAATGCATAGTGTCATACCGAAAAAAGACTACCCGAATCACTTTCGGGTGTCGGAAATTTTTTATCCTTCGTTTTCTTCACATGAATTTTATGGTTAAACGGGTTCACCGTGGCTGGCCTTCGATATACCATCGCTGGAGAGTGGTGCACCATGGAATTTTTCCGTTTCAAATCCATGCACTCATTTCTAAATGTCCTGCGACACTGTTTTGGCATTTCCGACGGATGTTGCACCTTGCACCGTAGATGTTGCGCCCTAAGGATATTGATTCTTCAGACAACCATAACGGTTGACTCATTTGGAGTTACGGGAGCCATAACCAGTCAAAACGAATCTCTCTATGAGTTATATGGCTTTGACAGCTTTAAGGCATCAACACATAGTTTCATGCACAAAAAAGATTACCCGAATCACTTTCGAGTCTCGGAATTTTTTTAACCCTTCGTTTTCTTCATGTGAATTTTATGGTAAAACGGGATCACCATTGCTGGCCTTCGATATACCATCGCTGGAGAGTGGTGCACCATGGTACTGTTCCATTTCAAATCCTTGCACTCATTTCTAAAAGTCCTACGGCACTGTTTCGACATTTCGAACGGATGTGGCACCTTGCACCGTTGATGTTGCGCCCTAAGAATATTGGTTCTTCGGACATCCGTAATGGTTGACTCATTTGGAGTTACGGGAGCCATAACCAGTCAAAACGAAGCTCTCTGTGAGTTATATGGCTTTGGCAGCTTTAAGATGTCAATGCATTGTTTCATACCCAAAAAAGACTACCCGAATCACTTTCGGGCCTCGAAAGTTTTTTTTACCCTTCGTTTTCTTCATGTGAATTTTATGGTAAAACGGGATCACCATGCCTGGCCTTCGATATACCATCGCTAGAGAGTGGTGCACCATAGTACTGTTCCGTTTCAAATTCATGCACTCATTTCTTAAAGTCCCGCGGAATTGTTTCGGAATTTTGGATGGATGTTGCACCTTGCACTGTAGATGTTGTGCCCTAAGGATATCGATTCTTCGGACCGCCATAACGGTTGACTCTTTTGGAGTTACGGGAGCCATAACCAGAAACAAAGCCCTCTGTGAGTTCTACGGCTTTGACCGCTTTAAACCGTCAATGCATAGTTTCATACCCAAAAAAAGACTACCCGAATCACTTTCGAATCTCAGAAGTTTTTTTACCCTTCGTTTTCTTCACGTGAATTTTATGGTAAAACGGGATCAACGTGGCTGGCCTTCGATATACCATCGCTGGAGAGTGGTGCACCATGGTACTGTTCCGTTTCAAATCCATGCACTCATTTCTAAAAGTCCTACGGCACTGTTTCGGCATTTCGGACGGATGTTACACCTTGCACCGTAGATGTTGCGCCCTAAGGATATCGATTCTTCGGACAGCCATAACGGTTGACTCTTTTGGAGTTACGGGAGCCATAACTAGTCAAAACGAAGCTCTCTGTGAGTTCTACGGCTTTAACAACTTTAAGCCATCAATGCATTGTGTAATTCCCAAAAAAAGACTACCCGAATCACTTTCGGGTCTTGGAGGTTTTTTTACCCTTCGTTTTCTTCACGTGAATTTTATGGTAAAACGGGATCACCGTAGCTGGCCTTCGATTCACCATCGCTGGAGAGTTCTGCACCATGGTATTGTTCCGTTTCAAATCCATGCACTCATTTCTAAAAGTCCTACGACACTATTTCGGCATTTCAAACGGATGTTGCACCTTGCACCGTAAATGTAGCGCCCTAAGGATATCGATTCTTCGGACATCCATAACGGTTGACTCATTTGGAATTACGGGAGCCATAACTAGTCAAAACGAAGCTCTCTGTGAGTTATATGGCTTTGACTGCTTTAAGCCGTCAATGCATAGTTTAATACCCAAAAAACGACTACCCGAATCACTTTCGGGAATCGGATGTTTTTTTACCCTTCGTTTTTTTTCACGTGAGTTTTATGGTAAAACGAGATCACCGTGGCTGGCCTTCGATATACCATCGCTGGAGAGTGGTGCACAAGGGTCCTGCTCCGTTTCAAATCCATGCACTTATTTCTAAAAGTCCTACGACACTATTTCGGCATTTTGAATGGATGTTGCACCTTGCGCCGTAGATGTTGTGCCCTATGGATATCGATTCTTCGGATAGCCATAACGGTGGACTCTTTTGGAACTACGGGAGCCATAACCAGTCAAAACGAAGCTCTTTGTGAGTTATACGACTTTGACAGCTTTAGGTCGTCAATGCATAGTTTCATACCGAAAAAGACTACCCGAATCACTTTCGGGTCTCGGAAATTTTTTATTCTTCGATTTCTTCACATGAATTTTATGGTTAAACGGGTTCACCGTGGCTGGCCTTCGATATACCATCGCTGGAGAGTGGTGCACCATGGAATTGTTCCGTTTCAAATCCATGCACTCATTTCTAAATGTCCTGCGACACTGTTTTGGCATTTCCGACGGATGTTGCACCTTGCACCGTAGATGTTGCGCCCTAAGGATAATGATTCTTCAGACAACCAAAACGGTTGACTCATTTGGAGTTACGGGAGCCATAACCAGTCAAAACGAATCTCTCTATGAGTTATATGGCTTTGACAGCTTTAAGGCATCAACACATAGTTTCATGCACAAAAAAGATTACCCGAATCACTTTCGGGTCTCGGAATTTTTTTAACCCTTCGTTTTCTTCACGTGAATTTTATGGTAAAACGGGATCACCATTGTTGGCCTTCGATATACCATCGCTGGAGAGTGCTGCACCATGGTACTGTTCCATTTCAAATCCTTGCACTCATTTCTAAAAGTCCTACGGCACTGTTTCGACATTTCGAACGGATGTGGCACCTTGCACCGTTGATGTTGCGCCCTAAGAATATCGGTTCTTCGGACAGCCGTAACAGTTGACTCATTTGGAGTTACGGGAGCCATAACCAGTCAAAACGAAGCTCTCTGTGAGTTATACGGCTTTGACAGCTTTAAGATGTCAATGCATTGTTTCATACCCAAAAAAGACTACCCGAATCACTTTCGGGTCCCGAAAGTTTTTTTTTACCCTTCGTTTTCTTCATGTGAATTTTATGGTAAAACGGGATTACCATGCCTGGCCTTCGATATACCATCGCTAGAGAGTGGTGCACCATAGTACTGTTCCGTTTCAAATTCATGCACTCATTTCTTAAAGTCCCGCGGAATTGTTTCGGAATTTTGGATGGATGTTGCACCTTGCACTGTAGATGTTGTGCCCTAAGGATATCGATTCTTCGGACCGCCATAACGGTTGACTCTTTTGGAGTTACGGGAGCCATAACCAGAAACAAAGCCCTCTGTGAGTTCTACGGCTTTGACCGCTTTAAACCGTCAATGCATAGTTTCATACCCAAAAAAAGACTACCCGAATCACTTTCGAATCTCGGAAGTTTTTTTACCCTTCGTTTTCTTCACGTGAATTTTATGGTAAAACGGGATCAACGTGGCTGGCCTTCGATATACCATCGCTGGAGAGTGGTGCACCATGGTACTGTTCCGTTTCAAATCCATGCACTCATTTCTAAAAGTCCTACGGTACTGTTTCGGCATTTCGGACGGATGTTTCACCTTGCACCGTAGATGTTGCGCCCTAAGGATATCGATTCTTCGGACAGCCATAACGGTTGACTCTTTTGGAGTTACGGGAGCCATAACCAGTCAAAACGAAGCTCTCTGTGAGTTCTATGGCTTTAACAACTTGAAGTCGTCAATGCATTGTGTAATTCCATAAAAAAGACTACCCGAATCACTTTCGGGTCTTGGAGGTTTTTTTACCCTTCGTTTTCTTCACGTGAATTTTATGGTAAAACGGGATCAGCGTGGCTGGCCTTCGATATACCATCGCTGGAGAGTTGTGCACCATGGTATTGTTCCGTTTCAAATCCATGCACTCATTTCTTAAAGTCCTACGGCACTATTTCGGTATTTCGAACGGATGTTGCACCTTGCACCGTAAATTTTGCGCCCTAAGGATATCGATTCTTCTGACATCCATAACGGTTGACTCATTTGGAATTACGGGAGCCATAACTAGTCAAAACAAAGCTCTCTGTGACTTCTACCGCTTTGACCGCTTTAAGCCGTCAATGCATAGTTTCATACCCAAAAAAACGACTACCCGAATCACTTTCGAATCTCGGAAGTTTTTTTACCCTTCGTTTTCTTCACGTTAATTTTATGGTAAAACGGGATCAACGAGGATGGCCTTCGATATACCATCGCTGGAGAGTAGTGCACCATGGTACTATTCCGTTTCAAATCCATGCACTCATTTCTAAAAGTCCTAAGGCACTGTTTCGGCATTTCAGACGGATGTTTCACCTTGCACCATAGATGTTGCGCCCTAAGGATATCGATTCTTCGGACAGCCATAACGGTTGACTCTTTTGGAGTTACGGGAGCCATAACCAGTCAAAACGAAGCTCTCTGTGAGTTCTAAGGCTTTAACAACTTTAAGCCGTCAATGCATTGTGTAATTCCCAAAAAATGACTACCCGAATCACTTTCGGGTCTTGGAGGTTTTTTACCCTTCATTTTTTTCACGTGAATTTTATGGTAAAACGGGATCACCGTGGCTGGCCTTTAATATACCATCGCTGGAGAGTTTTGCACCATGGTATTGTTCCGTTTCAAATCCATGCACTCATTTCTAAAATTCCTACGGCACTATTTCGGCATTTCGAACGGATGTTGCACCTTGCACCGTAAATGTTGCGCCCTAAGGATATCGATTCTTCGGACATCCATAATGGTTGACTCATTTGGAATTACGGGAGCCATAACCAGTCAAAACGAAGCTCTTTGTGAGTTATACGGCTTTGACTGCTTTAAGTCGTCAATGCATAGTTTCATACCCAAAAAATGACTACCCGAATCACTTTTGGGAATCGGAAGTTTTTTTACCCTTCGTTTTCTTCACGTGAGTTTTATGGTAAAACGGGATCCCGTGGCTAGCCTTCGATATACCATCGCTGGAGAGTGGTGCACAAGGGTCCTGCTCCATTTCAAATCCATGCACACATTTCTAAAAGTCCTACGGCACTGTTTCGGCATTTTGAATGGATGTTGCGCCTTGCGCCGTAGATGTTGCGCCCTAAGGATATCGATTCTTCGGACAGCCATAACGGTGGACTCTTTTGGAACTACGGGAGTCATAACCAGTCAAAAAGAAGCTCTCTGTGAGTTATACGGCTTTGACTACTTTAAGTCGTCAACACATAGTTTCATACCCAAAAAAGACTACCCAAATCACTTTCGGGTCTCGGAATTTTTTTAACCCTTCGTTTTCTTCACGTGAATTTTATGGTAAAACAGAATCACCGTGGCTGGCCTTCGATATGCCATCGCTGGAGAGTGGTGCACCATGGTACTGTTCCATTTCAAATCCTTGCACTCATTTTTAAAAGTCCTACGGCACTGTTTCGACATTTCAGACGGATGTTGCACCTTGCACCGTTGATGTTGCGCCCTAAGAATATCGGTTCTTCGGACAGCCATAACGGTTGACTCATTTGGAGTTACGGAAGACATAACCAGTCAAAACGAAGCTCTCTGTGAGTTATATGGCTTTGATAGCTTTAAGCTGTCAATGCATTGTTTCATACCCAAAAAAGACTACCCGAATCACTTTCGTTTCTCGAAAGTTTTTCTAACCCTTTGTTTTCTTCATGTGAATTTTATGGTAAAATGGGATCACCGTGGCTGGCCTCGATATACCATCGCTGAAGAGTGGTGCACCATAGTACTGTTCCGTTTCAAATTCATGAACTCATTTCTAAAAGTCCCGCGGAATTGTTTCGGAATTTTGGATGGATGTTGCACCTTGCACCGTAGATGTTGTGCCCTAAGGATATCGATTCTTCGGACCGCCATAACGGTTGACTCTTTTGGAGTTACGGGAGCCATAACCAGAAACAAATCCCTCTGTGAGTTCTACGGCCTTGACTGCTTTAAGCCGTCAATGCATAGTTTCATACCCAAAAAAAGACTACCCGAATCACTTTCGAATCTCGGAAGTTTTTTTACCCTTCGTTTTCTTCACGTGAATTTTATGGTAAAACGGGATCAACGTGACTGGCCTTCGATATACCATCACTGGAGAGTGGTGCACCATGGTACTGTTCCGTTTCAAATCCATGCACTCATTTCTAAAAGTCCTAAGGCACTGTTTCGGCATTTCGGACGGATGTTTCACCTTGCACCGTAGATGTTGCTCCCTAAGGATATCGATTCTTCGGACAGCCATAACGGTTGACTCTTTTGGAGTTACGGGAGCCATAACCAGTCAAAACAAAGCTCTCTGTGAGTTCTATGGCTTTAACAACTTTAAGCCGTCAATGCATTGTGTAATTCCAAAAAAAAATACTACCCTAATCACTTTCGGGTCTTGGAGGTTTTTTTACCCTTCATTTTCTTCACGTGAATTTTATGGTAAAACGGGATCACCATGGTTGGCCTTCGATATACCATCGCTGGAGAGTTTTGCACCATGGTATTGTTCCGTTTCAAATCCATGCACTCATTTCTAAAAGTCCTACGGCACTATTTCGGCATTTCGAACGGATGTTGCACCTTGCACCGTAAATGTTGCGCCCTAAGGATATCGATTCTTCGGACATCCATAACGGTTGACTCATTTGGAATTACGGGAGCCATAACCAGTCAAAACGAAGCTCTCTGTGAGGTATACGGCTTTGACTGCTTTAAGCTGTCAATGCATAGTTTCATACCCAAAAAGCGACTACCCGAATCACTTTCGGGAATCGGATGTTTTTTTACCCTTCGTTTTCTTCACGTGAGTTTTATGGTAAAACGGGATCACCGTGGCTGGCCTTCGATATACCATCGCTGGAGAGTGGTGCACAAGGGTCCTGCTCCGTTTCAAATCCATGCACACATTTCTAAAAGTCCTACGGCACTGTTTCGGCATTTTGAATGGATGTTGCGCCTTGCGCCGTAGATGTTGCGCCCTAAGGATATCGATTCTTCGGACAGCCATAACGGTGGACTCTTTTGGAACTACGAAAGTCATAACCAGTCAAAAAGAAGCTCTCTGTGAGTTCTACGGCTTTGATAGCTTTAGGCGGTCAATGCATAGTGTCATACCCAAAAAAAGACTACCCGAATCACTTTTGGGTCTCAAAAAATTTTTACCCTTCGTTTTCTTCACGTGAATTTTATGGTAAAACGGGATCACCCTGGCTGGCCTTCGATATACCATCGCTGGAGAGTTGTGCACCTTGGTATTGTTCCGTTTCAAATCCATGCACTCATTTCTAAAAGTCCTACGGCACTGTTTTGACATTTCGAACGGATGTTGCACCTTGCACCGTAGATGTTGCGCCCTAAGGATATCGATTCTTCGGACATCCATAACGGTTGACTCATTTGGAGTTACGGGAGCCATAACCAGTCAAAATGAAGCTCTCTGTGACTTATACGGCTTTGACTACTTTAAGTCGTCAATGCATAGTTTCATACCCAAAAAACGACTACTCGAATCACTATCAGTTATCGGAAGTTTTTTTTATCCTTCGTTTTCTTCACGTGAATTTTATGGTAAAACGGGATCACCTTGGCTGGACTTCGACATAACATTGTTGGAGAGTGGTGCACAAGGGCACTGCTCCGTTTCAAATCCATACACTCATTTCTAAAAGTCCTACTGCACTGTTTCGGCATTTTGAATGGATGTTGCACCTTGCACGGTAAATGTTGCGCCCTAAGGATATCGATTCTTCGGACATCCATAACGGTGGATTCTTTTGGAACTACGTGAGTCATAACCAGTCAAAATGAAGCTCTCTATGAGTTCTACGGCTTTGATAGCTTTAGGCCGTCAATGCATAGTGTCATACCCAAAAAAGACTACCCGAATCACTTTCGGGTCTCGAAAAATTTTTACCCTTCGTTTTCTTCACGTGAATTTTATGGTAAAATGGGATCACCGTGGCTGGCCTCGATATACCATCGCTGAAGAGTGGTGCACCATGGAATTGTTCCATTTCAAATCCATGCACTCAATTCTAAATGTCCTACAACACTATTTCGGCATTTCGGACGGATGTTGCACCTTGCACCGTAGATGTTGCACCCTAAGGATATCGATTCTTCGGACAGCCATAACGGTTGACTCATTTGGAGTTACGGGAGCCATAACTAGTCAAAAACAAAACTTTCTGTGAGTTATACGGCTATGACAACTTTAAGTCGTCAATGCATAGTTTCATATCCTAAAAAGACTACCCGAATCACTTCCGGGTCTCGGAATATTTTTTAACCCTTCGTTCTCTTCACGTGAATTTTATAGTAAAACGGGATCACCATGGCTGGCCTTCGATATACCATCGCTGGAGAGTGGTGCACCATGGTACTGTTCTGTTTCAGATCCTTGCACCCATTTCTAAAAGTCCCGCGGCACTGTTTCGGCATTTCGGACGGATGTTGCAACTTGCACCGTAGTTTTTGCGCTCTAAGGATATCGATTCTTCGGACAGCCATAACGGTTGACTCATTTGAAGTTACGGGAGCCATAACCAGTCAAACGAAGCTCTCTGAGAGTTATACGGCTTTGATGGCTTTAAGTTGTCAATGCATTGTTTCATACCCAAAAAAGACTACTCGAATCACTTTCGGGTCTCGAATGTTTTTTTTACCCTTCGTTTTCTTCACGTGAATTTTATGGTAAAACGGGATCACCATGCCTGGCTTTCGATATACCATTGCTGGAGAGTGGTGCACCATGGTACTGTTCCATTTCAATTCTATGCACTAATTTCTAAAAGTCCTACGACACTGTTTTGGAATTTTGGAGGGCTGTTGCACCTTGCACCATAGATGTTGCGCCATAAGGTTATCGATTCTTCGGACCGCTATAACGGTTGACTCTTTTTGAGTTACAGGAGCCATAACCAGTCAAAATAAAGCTCTCTATGAGTTCTACGGCTTTGACCGCTTTAAGCCGTCAATGCATAGTTTCATACCCAAAGAAAGACTACCGGAATCACTTTTGGATCTGGGAAGATTTTTTTACCCATCATTTTCTTCACAAGAATTTTATGGTAAAATGGGATCACCGTAGCTGGTCTTCGATATAACATCGCTGGAGAGTGGTGCACCATGGTACTATTCCGTTTCTAATCCATGCACTCATTTCTAAAAGTCCTATGGCACTGTTTCGGCATTTCGGACAGATGTTGCACCTTGCACCGTAGATGTTGCGCCCAAAGGATATCGATTCTTCTGAAAGCCATAACGGTTGACTCATTGGGAGTTACGGGAGCCATAACCAGTCAAAATGAAGCTTTCTGTGAGTTATACGGCTTTGACCGCTTTAAGCCGTCAATGCATAGTTTCATACCCAAAAAAAGACTAGCCGAATCAGTTACGGGTCTTGGAAGTTTTTTTACCTTTCGTTTTCTTCACGTGAATTTTATGGAAAAACTGGATCACCGTGGCTGGCCTTCGATATACCATCGCTGGAGAGTGGTGCACCATGGTACTGTTCCGTTTCAAATCCATGCACGCATTTCTAAAATTCCTACGGCACTGTTACGGATTTTTGGACGGATGTTGCACTTGCACCGTAGATGTTGCGCCCTAAGGATATCGATTTTTCGGACAGCCATAACGGTCGACTCATTTGGAGTTACGGGAGCTATAACCAGTCAAAACGAAGCTCTCAGTGAGTTATACGGCTTTAACCGCTTTAAGCCATCAATGCATAGTGTCATACCCAAAAAAAGACTACGCGAATCACTTTCGTGTCTCGGAAATTTTTTACCCTTCATTTTCTTCACTTGAATTTTATGGTAAAAAAGGATCATCGTGGATGGCCTTCGATATACCATCGTTGGAGAGTGGTGCACCATGGAATTGTTCCTTTTCAAATCCATGCACTCATTTTTAAATGTCCTACGGCACTGTTTCGGCATTTCGGACGGATGTTGCACCTTGCACCATAGATGTTGCGCCCTAGGGATATCGATTCTTCGGACAGCCATAACGATTGACTCATTTGGAGTTACGGGAGCCATAACCGTTCAAAACGAAGCTTTCTGTGAGTTATACGGCTTTGATAGCTTTAAGTAGTCAATGCATAGTTTCATACCCAAAAAGACTACCCGAATCACTTTCGGGTCTCGGAATTTTTTTTAACCGTTCGTTTTCTTCACGTGAATTTTATTGTAAAACGGGATCATCGTGGCTGGCCTTCGATTTACCATCGCTGGAGAGTGGTGCACCAAGGTACTGTTCCATTTCAAATCCTTGCACTCATTTATCAAAGTCCTACGGCACTGTTTCGGCATTTCGAACGGATGTTGCACCTTGCACCGTAGATGATGTGCCCTAAGGATATCTATTCTTCGGACAGCCATAATGGTTGACTCATTTGGAGTTACGGGAGCCATAACCAGTCAAAACGAAGCTCTCTGTATGTTCTACGGTTTTGATGGCTTTAATCCGTTAATGCATTGTTTCATACCCAAAAACGACTACCCCAATCACTTTCGGGTCTCGAAAGTTTTTTTTACCCTTCGTTTTCTTCACGTAAATTTTATATTAAAAAGGGATCACCATAACTGGCCTTCGATATACCATCGCTAGAGAGTGGTGCACCATGGTACTGTTCTGTTTCAAATCCATGCACTCATTTCTAAAGGTCCTATGGCACTGTTTTGGAATTTTGGGGGACTATTGGACCTTGCACCGTAGATGTTGCGCCCTAAGGTTACTGATTCTTTGGACCGCCATAACGGTTGACTCTTTTGGAGTTACGGGAGCTATAACCAGTCAAAACAAAGCTCTCGGTGAGTTCTACGGCTTTGACCGCTTTAAGCTGTCAATGCATAGTTTCATACCCAAAAAAAGACTACCCGAATCACTTTCGGATCTGGGAATTTTTTTTTACTTTTCATTTACTTCACGTGAATTTTATGGTAAACCGGGATCACCGTGGCTGACCTTCGATATACCATCACTGGAGAGTGGTGCACCATGGTACTGTTCCATTTCAAATCCATGCACTCATTTCTAAAAGTCCTACGTAACTGTTTTAGCATTTTGGACGGATGTTGCACCTTGCACCGTAGATGTTGCACCCTAAGGATATCGATTCTTCTAACAGCCATAACTGTTGACTCGTTGGGAGTTAAGGGAGCCATAACCAGTCAAAACGAAGCTCTATGTGAGTTATACGGCTTTGACCACTTTAAGTTGTCATTGCATAGTGTCATACCCAAAAAAAGAATAACCGAATCACATACGGGTCTCAAAAGTTTTTTTTACATTTCGTTTTCTTCACGTGAATTTTATAGTAAAACGGGATCACCGTGGCTGGCCTTCGATATACCATCGCTGGAGAGTTGTGCACCATGGTACTATTCCATTTCAAATCCATGCATGCATTCCTAAAAGTCCTAAGGCACTATTTCGGCTTTTTGGACGAATGTTGCACTTGCACCGTAGATGTTGCGCCCTAAGGAAATCGATTCTTCGGACAGCCATAACGGTTGACTCAATTGGAGTTACGAGAGCCATAACCAATCAAAACGAAGCTCTCTTTGAGTTAAACGGCTTTCACCGCTTTAAGCCGTCAATGAATAGTTTCATACCCAAAAAAATACTACGCGAATCACTTTCGGGTCTCGGAAGTTTTTTTACCCTTCGTTTTCTCCACGTGAATTTTATGGTAAAACGGGATCACCGTGGCTGGTCTTTGATATACCATCGCTGGAGAGTGGTGCACCATGGTACTGTTCCGTTTCACATCCATGCACTAATTTCTAAAAGTCCTACGGCACTGTTTTGGAATTTTGGATGGAAGTGGCACCTTGCACCGTAAATGTTGCGCCCTAAGGATATCGATTCTTCAGACTGCCATAATGGTTGACTCTTTTGGAGTTACGGGAGCCATAACCAGTCAAAACAAAACTCTCTGTGAGTTCTATGGCTTTGACCGCTTTAAGCCATTAATGCATAGTTTCATACCCAAAAAAAGACTACCCGAATCACTTTCGGATCTCGGAAGGTTTTTTTACCCTTCGTTTTCTCCACGTGAATTTTATGGTAAAACGGGATCACCGTGGCTGGTCTTCGATATACCATCGCTAGAGAGTGGTGCACCATGACACTGCTCCGTTTCACATCCATGCACTCATTTCTAAAAGTCCAACGGCACTGCTACAGCATTTTGGATCGATGTTTCACCTTGCATCGTAGATGTTTCGCCCTAAGGATATCGATTCTTCGGACAACCATAACGGTTGACTCTTTTGGAATTATGGGAGCCATAACCAGTCAAAACGAAGCTCTCTATGAGTTCTACGACTGTGACCGCTTTAAGCTATCAGTGCAAAGTTTCATACCCATAAAAAGACTACCCGAATCACTTTCGGATCTCGGAAGTTTTTTTTACCCTTCGTTTTCTTCACGTGAATTTTATGGTAAAACGGGATCAACGTGGCTTGCCTTCGATATACCATCGCTGGAGAGTGGTGCACCATGGTACTGCTCCGTTTCAAAGCCATGTACTCATTTCTAAAAGTCCTACAGCACTGTTTCGGAATTTTGGATAGATGTTGCACCTTGCACCGTAGATGTTACGCCCTAAGGATATCGATTATTCGGACAGCCATAACGGTTGACTCTTTTGGAGTTACAAGAGCCATAACCAGTCAAAATGAAGGTCTCTTTGAGTTATACGGCTTTGATAGCTTTAAGCCATCAATGCATTGTTTCATATCCATAAAAAGACTACCCGAATCACTTTCGGGTCTTGGAAGTTTTTATACCCTTCGTTTTCTTCATCTGAATTTTATGGTAAAACTGGATCATCGGGGTTGGCATTCGATATACCATCGCTGGAGAGTGGTGCACCATGGTACTGTTCCATTTCAAATCTGTGCACTCATTTCTAAAAGTCCTACGGCACTGTTTCGGCATTTCGGATGGATGTTGCACCTTACACCGTCGATGTTGCGCCCTAAGGATATCGATTCTTCGGACAGCCATAACGGTTGACTCATTGGGAGTTACAGGAGCCATAACCAGTCAAAACGAAGCTCTCTGTGAGTTATACGGCTTTGACCGCTTTAATCCGTCAATGCTTAGTTTCATACCCAAAAAAAGACTACCCGAATCACTTTCGGGTCTCGGAAGTTATTTTTACCCTTCGTTTTCTTCACGTGAATTTTATGGTAAAACGGGATCACCGTGCCTAGCCTTCGATATACCATCACTGGAGACTGGTGCACTAGGGTACTGTTCCGTTTCAAATCCATGCCCTCATTTCTAAAAGTCCTACGGCACTGTTTCGGAATTTTGGATGGATGTTGCACCTTGCACCGTAGATGTTGCGCCCTAAGGATATCGATTCTTCGGACTGCCATAACGGTTGACTCTTTTGGAGTTACGGGAGCCATAACCAATCAAAACAAAGCTCTCTGTGAGTTCTATGGCTTTGACCGCTTTAAGCCGTCAATGCATAGTTTCATACCCAAAAAAAGACTACCCGAATCACTTGCGGATCTTGGAAGGTTTTTTTACCCTTCGTTTTCTCCACGTGAATTTTATGGTAAAACGGGATCACCGTGGCTGGTCTTCGATATACCATCGCTGGAGAGTGGTGCACCATGGCACTGCTCCGTTTCACATCCATGCACTCATTTCTAAAAGTCCTACGGCACTGTTACAGCATTTTGGATCGATGTTTTACCTTGCACCGTAGATGTTGCGCCCTAAGGATATCGATTCTTCGAACAGCCAAAACGGTTGACTCTTTTGGAGTTACAGAAGCCATAACCAGTCAAAACGAAGCTCTCTGTGAGTTTCATGGCTTTAACTGCCTTAACCCGTCATTGTATTGTGTCATACCCAAAAAAGACTACCCGAATCACTTTCGGGTCTTGGAGGTTTTTTTACCCTTCGTTTTCTTCACGTGAATTTTATGGTAAAACGAGATAACTGCGGCTGGCCTTCGCTATACCATCGCTGGAGAGTGGTGCACCATGGTACTGTTCTGTTTCAAATCCATGCACTCATTTATAAAAGTCCTACGGCACTGTTTCGGCATTTTGGACGGATGTTGCACCTTGCACCGTAGATGTTGCGCCCTAAGGATATCGATTCTTCGGACAGCCATAACGGTTGACTCTTTTGGAGTTACGGGAGCCATAACCAGTCAAAACGAAGCTCTCTATGAGTTCTACGGCTTTGACCGCTTTAAGCCATCAGTGCAAAGTTTCATACCCATAAAAAGACTACCCGAATCACTTTCGGATCTCAGAAGTTTTTTTTACCCTTCGTTTTCTTCACATGAATTTTATGGTAAAATGGGATCAACGTGGCTGGCCTTCGATATACCATCGCTGGAGAGTGGTGCACCATGGTACTGCTCCGTTTCAAATCCATGCAGTCATTTCTAAAAGTCCTACAGCACTGTTTCGGAATTTTGGATAGATGTTGCACCTTGCACCATAGATGTTGCGCCCTAAGGATATCGATTATTCGGACAGCCATAACGGTTGACTCTTTTGGAGTTACAGGAGCCATAACCAGTCAAAACGAAGCTCTCTTTGAGTTATACGGCTTTGATAGCTTTAAGCCATTAATGCATTGTTTCATATCCATAAAAAGACTACCCGAATCACTTTCGGGTCTCGGAAGTTTTTTTACCCTTCGTTTTCTTCATTTGAATTTTATGGTAAAACGGGATCATTGGGGCTGGCCTTCGATATACCATCGCTGGAGAGTGGTGCACCATGGTACTGTTCCATTTCAAATCTGTGCAATCGTTTCTAAAAGTCCTACGGCACTGTTTCGGCATTTCAGATGGATGTTGCACCTTGCACCGTCGATGTTGCGCCCTAAGGATATCGATTCTTCGGACAGCCATAATGGTTGACTCATTGGGAGTTACAGGAGCCATAACCAGTCAAAACGAAGCTCTCTGTGAGTTATACGGCTTTGACCGCTTTAATCTGTCAATGCTTAGTTTCATACCCAAAAAAAGACTACCCTTATCACTTTCGGGTCTCGGAAGTTTTTTTTACCCTTCGTTTTCTTCACGTGAATTTTATGGCAAAACGGGATCACCGTGCTTGGCCTTCGATATACCATCGCTGGAGAGTGGTGCACCAAGGTACTGTTCCATTTCAAATCCATGCCCTCATTTCTAAAAGTCCTACGACACTGTTTCGGAATTTTGGATGGATGTTGGACCTTGCACGGTAGATGTTGCGCCCTAAGGATATCGATTCTTCGGACCGCCATAACGGCTGACTCTTTTGGAGCTACGGGAGCCATAACCAGTCAAAACAAAGCTCTCTGTGAGTTCTACGACTTTGATCGCTTTAAGCCGTTAATGCATAGTTTCATACCCAAAAAAGACTACCCGAATTACTTTCGGATCTCAGAAGTTTTATTTACCCTTCGTTTTCTTCATGTGAATTTTATGGTAAAACAGGATAGACGTGGCTGGCCTTCGATATACCATCGCTAGAGAGTGGTCCACCATAGTACTGCTCTGTTTCAAATCCATGCACTCATTTCTAAAAGTCGTACGACACTGTTTTCGCATTTTGGATGGATGTTGCACCTTGCACCGTAGATGTTGCGCCCTAAGGATATCAATTCTTCGGACAACCATAATGGTTAACTCTTTTGGAGTTATGGTAGCCATAACCAGTCAAAACGAAGCTCTCTGCGAGTTCTATGGCTTTGACAGCTTTAAGCCGTCAATGCATAGCGTCATACCTAAAATAAGACCACCCGAATCACTTTCGGGTCTTGGAGGTTTTTTTACCCTTGGTTTTCTTCACGTGAATTTTATGGTAAAACAAGATCACCATGGGTGGCCTTCAATATACCATCGCAGGAGAGTGGTGCACCATGGTACTGTTCTGTTTCAAATCCATGCACTCATTTCTAAAAGTCCTACGGCATTGTTTCGGCATTTTGGACGGATGTTGCACCTTGCACCGTAGATGTTGCGCCCTAAGGATATCGATTCTTCGGACAACCATAACGGTTGACTCTTTTGGATTTACGGGAGCCATAACCAGTCAAAACGAAGCTCTCTATGAGTTCTACGCCTTTGACCGCTTTAAGCCGTCAATGCATAGTTTCATACGCCTAAAAAGAGTACCCGAATCACTTTTGGATCTCAGAAGTTTTTTTTACCCTTCGTTTTCTTCACGTGAATTTTATGGTAAAACGGGATCAACTTGGCTAGCCTTCGATATACCATCGCTGGAGAGTGGTGCACCGTGGTACTACTCCATTTCAAATCCATGCACTCAGTTCTAAAAGTCCTACAGCACTGGTTTGGAATTTTGGATAGATGTTGCACCTTGCACCGTAGATGTAGCGCCCTAAGGATATCGATTATTCGGAGAGCCATAACGGTCGACTCTTTTGGAGTTATGGGAGCCATAACCAGTCAATACGAAGCTCTCTGTGAGTTCTACGGCTTTAACAGCTTTAAGCCATCAATGCATAGTTTCATACCCAAAAAAAGACAACCCGAATCACTTTCGGGTCTCGAGGTTTTTTTTACCCTTCGTTTTCTTCATGTGAATTTTATGGTAAAACGGGATCACCGTGGCTGGCCTTTGATATACCATCGCCGGAGAGTGGTGCACCATGGTACTATTCCGTTTCAAATCCATACACTCATTTCTATAAGTCCTACTGCACTTTTCTGGCATTTCGGACGAATGTTGCACCTTGCACCGTAGATGTTGCGCCATAAGGATATCGATTCTTCGGACAGCCATAACGGTCGACTCATTTGGAGTTACGGGAGCCATAACCTATCAAAACGAAGCTCTCTTTAAGTTTTACAGCTTTGATGACTTTAAGCCATCAATGCATAGTTTCATACCCAAAAAAAGACTACCTGAATCACTTTCGGATCTCGGAAGTTTTTTTACCTTTCGTTTTCTTCACGTGAATTTTATGGTAAAAAGGGATCAACGTGGCTGGCCTTCGATATACCATTGCTGGAGAGTGGTGCACCATGGTACTACTCTGTTTCAAATCCATGCACTCATTTCTAAAAGTCCTACGGCAATATTTCGGCATTTTGGATGGATGTTGCACCTTGCACCGTAGATGTTGCGCCCTAAAGATATCAATTCTTTGGACAGCCATAACGGTTCATTCTTTTGGAGTTACGGGAGCCGTAACCAGTCAAAACAAAGCTCTTTGTGAGTTCTACGGTTTTGACCGCTTTAAGCCGTCAATTCATAATTTCATACACATAAAAAGACTACCTGAATCGCTTTCGGATCTCGGAAGTGTTTTTACCCTTCAATTTCTTTACGTGAATTTTATGGTAAAATGGGGTCAAGTGGCTGGCCTTCGATATACCATCGCTGGAGAGTGGTGCATCATGGTACTACTCCGTTTCAAATCCATGCACACATTTCTAAAAGTCCTATGGCACTGTTTCGGCATTTTGGACGGATGTTGCACCTTGCACCGTAGATGTTGCACCCTGAGGATATTGATTATTCGGACAGCCATAACGG
This sequence comes from Allium fistulosum, assembly GCA_030737815.1. NCBI lineage: Eukaryota > Viridiplantae > Streptophyta > Magnoliopsida > Asparagales > Amaryllidaceae > Allium > Allium fistulosum. The sequence goes on from CM060902.1 coordinate 1,537,730,421, forward strand.
TTTCCTCTTTTGGAGTTAAGGGAGTCATAACCAGTTAAAATGAAGCTCTCTATAAGTTCTACGGCTTTGACAGCTTTTAGCCGTCAATGCACAGTTCCATTTCCAAAAAAAGACTACCCGAACCACTTTCGGGACTCGAAAGTTTTTTTTTACCCATCATTTTCTTCAGGCGAATTTTATGGTAAAACGCGATCACCGTGGCTGGTCGTCGATTTACCATCGCTGGAGAGTGGTGCACCATGGTACTATTCCGTTTCAAATCCATGCACTCATTTCTAAAAGTAGTACGACACTGTTTTGGCATTTGGGATGGATGTTGCACCTTGCACCGTAGATGTTGCACCCTAAGGATATCGATTCTTCGGACAGCCATAACGGTTGCCTCTTATTGAGTTACGGGAGCCATAACCAGTCAAAACAAAGCTCTCTGTGAGTTTTACGGATTTGATAGCTTTTAGCCGTCAATGCATAGTTCCATATCCGGAAAAAGACTACCCGAATCACTTTCGGAACTCGAAACGTTTTTTTACCCATCGTTTTCTTCACGTGAATTTTATGGTAAAACACGATCACCATGGCTGGTCGTCGATTTACCATCGTTGGAGAGTAATGCACCATGGTACTGTTCCGTTTCAAATCCATGCAATCATTTCTAAAAGTCTTACGGCACTATTTCGGAATTTTGGACGGATGTTGCACCTTGCACCGTAGATGTTGCGCCCTGAGGATATCGATTATTCGGACAGCCATAACGGTTGTCTCTTTTGGAGTTACGGGAGCCATAACTAGTCAAAACGAAGATCTTTGTGAGTTCTACGGCTTTGACCGCTTTTAGCTGTCAATGCATAGTTCAATATCCAAGAAAAGACTACCCGAATCACTTTCGGGACTAGAAATTATTTTTTACCCATCGTTTTCTTCACGTGAATTTTATGGTAAAACGCGATCACCGTGGCTGGTCGTTGATTTACAATCGCTGGAGAGTGGTGCACCATGGTACTGTTCCGTTTCAAATCCTTGCACTCATTTCTAAAAGTCATATGGCCCTGTTTCGGCATTTTGGATGGATATTGCACCTTGCACCATAGATGTTGGGCCCTGAGGATATCGATTATTCGGACAGCCATAACGGTTCCCTCTTTTGGAGTTACAGGAGCCATAACTAGTCAAAACAAAGCTCTCTGTGTGTTCTACGGCATTTAGCCGTCAAGTCATAGTTCCATATCCAAAAAAAGACTACCCGAATCACTTTTGGGACTCGAGAGTTTTTTTACCCATCGTTTTCTTTACGTGAATTTTATGGTAAAACGCGATCACCGTGGTTGGTCGTCGATTTACCATCGCTGGAGAGTGGTGCACCATGGTACTGTTCTGTTTCAAATCCATGCACTCATTTCTAAAAGTCGTACGACACTGTTTCGGTATTTTGGATGGTTGTTGCACCTAGAACCATAGATGTTGCGCCCTGAGGATATCGATTCTTCGGACAACCATAACGGTTGCCTCTTTTGATGTTACGGGAGCCATAACCAGTCAAAACGAAGCTCTTTGTGAGTTCTACGGCTTTAACCTCTTTAACCCGTCAATGTGTAGTTCCATATCCAAAAAAAGACTACCCGAACCACTTTTGGGACTCGAAAGTTTTTTTTACCCATCGTTTTCTTCACGTGAATTTTATGGTAAAACGCGATCACCGTGGCTGGTCGTCGATTTACCATCGCTGGAGAGTGGTGCACCATGGTACTGTTCCGTTTCAAATCCGTGCACTCATTTATAAAAGTCGTACGACACTGTTTCGTCATTTTGGACGGACGTTGCACCTTGCACCGTAGATGTTCCGCCCTGAGGATATCGATTCTTCGGACAGCCATAACGGTTGCCTCTTTTGGAGTTACGGGAGCCATAACCAGTCAAAACGAAGCTCTCTATGAGTTCTACGGCTTTGATGGCTTTTAGCCGTCAATGCATAGTTCCATATCTAAAAAAAGACTACCAGAATCACTTTTGGGACTCGAAAGTTTTTTTTACCCATCGTTTTCTTCACGTGAATTTTATGGTAAAACGCGATCACCGTGGCTGGTCGTCGATTTACCATCGTTGGAGAGTAATGCACCATGGTACTGTTCCGTTTCAAATCCTTGCACTCATTTCTAAAAGTCGTATGGCCTTGTTTCGGCATTTTGGAAGGATGTTGCACCTTGCACCGTAGATGTTGCGCCCTAAGGATATCGATTCTTCGGAAAGCCATAACGGTTGCCTCTTTTGGTGTTACGGGAGCCATAACCAGTCAAAACGAAGCTCTCAATGAGTTATACAGCTTTGACCAATTTAACTCGTCAATGCATAGTTCCATATCCAAAAAAAGACTATCCCAATCACTTTCGGGACATGAAAGTTTTATTTTACCCATCGTTTTCTTCATGTGAATTTTATGGTAAAACGCGATCACCGTGGCTGGTCGTCGATTTACCATCGCTGGAGAGTGGTGCGCCATGGTACTGTTCCATTTCAAATCCATGCACTCATTTCTAAAAGTAGTACGGCACTGTTTTGGCATTTGGTATAGATGTTACACCATGCACCCTAGATGTTGCGCCTTGAGGATATCGATTCTTCGAACAGCCATAACGGTTGCATCTTTTGGAGCTACGGGAGACATAACCAGTCAAAACGAAGCTCTCTGTGAGTTCTTCAGCTTTGACCACTTTTAGCCGTCAATGCATAGTTCCATATTCGAAAAATGACTACCCGAATCACTTTCGGAACTCGAAAGTTTTTTTACCCATCGTTTTCTTCACGTGAATTTTATGGTAAAACGCAATCACCTTGGCTGGTCGTCGATTTACCATCGCTAGAGAGTTGTGCACCATGGTACTGTTCCATTTCAAATCCGTGCACTCATTTCTAAAAGTCGTACGACACTGTTTTGGCATTTTGGACGGAAGATGCACTTTGCACCGTAGATTTTGCACCCGGAGTATATAGATTCTTCGGACAGCCATAACGGTTGCCTCTTTAGGAGTTACGGGAGCCATAACCAGTCAAAACGAAGCTCTCTGTGAGTTCTACGGCTTTGACCGCTTTAGCCATCAATGCATAGTTCCATATCCAAAAAAAGACTACCCGAATCACTTTCAGGACTCGAAAGTTTTATTTTACCCATCGTTTTCTTCATGCAATTTTATGGTAAAACGCGGTCACCGTGGCTGGTCGTCGATTTACCATCACTGGAGAGTGGTCCACCATGTTACTGTTCCGTTTCAAATCCATGCACTCATTTCTAGAAGTCTTACGGCACTGTTTCGGCATTTTAGATGGATGTTGAACCTTGCACCGTAGATGTTGCTCCCTGAGGATATCGATTATTTGGACAGCCATAACGGTTGCCACTTTTGGAGTTACGGGAGCCATAACCAGTCAAAACGAAGCTCTCTGTGAGTTCTATGGCTTTGGCCGCTTCTAGCCGTCAATGCATAGTTCCATATCCAAAAAAGACTATCCGAATCACTTTCGGGACTCGAAAGTTTTTTTTACCCATCGTTTTCTTCACGCGAATTTTATGGTAAAACGCGATCACCATGGCTGGTCGTCGATTTACCATCGCTGGAGAGTGGTGCACCATGGTACTTTTCCGTTTCAAATCCATGCACTCGTTTCTAAAAGTTGTACAGCAGTGTTTTGGAATTTGGGATGAATGTTGCACCTTGCACCGTTGATGCTGCGCCCTGAGGATATCGATTCTTCGGACATCCATAACGGTTGCCTCTTTTGGAGTTACGGGAGCCATAACCAGTCAAAACAAAGCTCTCCATGAGTTCTACGGCTTTGATGGCTTTTAGCCGTCAATGCATAGTTCCATATCTAAAAAAGGACTACCCGAATAACTTTAGGGACTCGAAAGTTTTTTTTACCCATCGTTTTCTTCACGTGAATTTTATGGTAAAACGCGATCACCGTGGCTGGTCGTCGATTTACCATCGCTGGAGAGGAATGCACCATGGTACTGTTCCGTTTTAAATCAATGCACTCGTTTCTAAAAGTTGTACGATAATGTTTTGGCATTTTGGACGGATGTTGCACCTTGCACCGTAGATGTTGCGCCCTAAGGATATCGATTCTTCGGACAGCCATAACGGTTGCCTCTTTTGGTGTTACGGGAGCCATAACCAGTCAAAACAAAGCTCTCTGTGAGTTCTACAGCTTTTACTGCTTTAACTCGTCAATGCATAGTTCCATATCCAAAAAAAGAGTACTCGAATCACTTTCGGGACTCGAAAGTTTTTTTACCCATCGTTTTCTTTACGTGAATTTTATGGTAAAACGCGATCACCGTGGCTGGTCGTCGATTTACCATCGCTGGAGAGTGGTGCACCATGGAAATATTCCATTTCAAATCCATGCACTTATTTCTAAAAGTAGTACGGCATTGTTTTGGCATTTGGGATGGATGTTGCACCTTGCACCGTAGATGTTGCACCCTGAGGATATCGATTCTTCGGACAGCCATAATAGTTGCCTCTTTTGGAGTTATGGGAGCCAAAACCAGTCTAAACGAAGCTCTTTGTTAGTTTTACGGCTTTGATAGCTTTTATCCGTCAATGCATAGTTCTATATCCAAAAAAAGACTACCCGAATCGATTTCGGGACTCGAAAGTTTTTTTTATCGATCGTTTTTTTCACGTGAATTTTATGGTAAAACCGATCACTATGGCTGGTCGTCGATTTACCATCGCTGGAGAGTGGTGCACCATGGTACTGTTCCGTTTCAAATCCATTCACTCAATTCTAAAAGTTGTATGACACTGTTTCACCATTTTGGACGGATGTCGCACCTTGCACCGTAGATGTTGCGCCCTAAGGATATCGATTATTCGAACCACCATAATAGTTGAGTCATTTGGAGTTACAGGAGCCATAACCAGTCAAAATGAAGCTCTCTATGAGTTCTATGGCTTTGACCATTTTTTGTTGTCAAAGCATAATTCCATATCCAAAAAAGACTACCCGAATCACTTTCAGGACTCGAAATTTTTTTGTTACCCATCGTTTTCTTCACATGAATTTTATGGTAATACGCGATCACCGTGGATGGTCGTCGATTTACCATCGCTGGAGACCGTTGCACCATGGTACTGTTCCGTTTCAAATCCATGCACTCATTTCTAAAATTCGTACGGCCCTGTTTCGGCATTTTGGACGGATCTTGCACCTTGCACCGTAGATGTTGCGCCCTAAGGATATCTATTATTCGGACAGCCATAACGGTTGCCTCTTTTGGAGTTACGGGAGCCACAACCAGTCAAAATGAAGCTCTCTATGAGTTCTATGGCTTTGATGGCTTTTAGCCGTCAATGCATAGTTCCATATCCAAAAAAACACTACCCGATTCACTTTCGGGACTCGAAAGTTTTTTTACCCATTGTTTTCTTCACGTGAATTTTATGGTAAAACACGATCACCGTGGCTGGTCGTCGATTTACCATCGCTGGAGAGTGGTGCACCATGGTATTGTTCCGTTTCAAATCCATGCACTCATTTCTAAAAGTCGTATGACACTGTTTCGGCATTTTGGACGGATGTTGCACCTTGCACCGTAGTTGTTCCGCTGTGAGGATATCGATTCTTCGGTTAACGGTTGACTCATTTGGAGTTATGGGAGCCATAACCAGTAAAAACGAAGCTCTCCTTGTGTTATACGGCTTTGACGGATTTAAACCGTCAATGCATAGTTTCATACCAAAAAAAAGACTACCCGAATCACTTTCGGGACTCGAAAGTTTTTTTTACCCATCGTTAACTTAACGTGAATTTGTTAGTAAAACGCGATCACCGTGGCTAGTCGTTGATTTGCCATCGCTGGAGAGTGGTGCACCATGGTACTGTTCCGTTCCAAATCCATGCACTCATTACTAAAAGTCATACGACACTGTTTTGGCATTTGGGATGGATGTTGCACCTTGCACCGTAGATGTTGCGCCCTGAGGATATCGATTCTTCGGACAGCCATAACGGTTGCCTCTTTTTGAGTTACGGGAGCCATAACCAGTCAAAAAGAAGCTCTTTGTGAGTTCTACGGCTTTGATGGCTTTTAGCCGTCAATGCATAGTTCCATATCTAAACAAAGACTACCCGAATCAATTTCGGGACTCAAAAGTATTTTTTTACCCATCGTTTTCTTCACGTGAATTTTATGGTAAAACACGATCACTGTGGCTGGTCGTCGATTTACCATCGCTGGAGAGTGGTGCACCATGGTACTGTTCCGCTCCAAATCCATGCACTCGTTTCTAAAAGTATTACAGCACTGTTTTGGCATTTGGGATGGATGTTGCACCTTGCACCGTAGATGTTGCACCCTAAGGATATCGATTCTTCGGACAGCCATTACGGTTGCCTCTTTTGGAGTTACGGGAGCCATAACCAGTCAAAACAAAGCTCTTTGTGAGTCTATTGCTTTGATAGCTTTTAGCTGTCAATGCATAGTTCCATATGCAAATAAAGACTACCCGAATCTCTTTCGAGACTCGAAAGTGTTTTTACCCATCGTTTTCTTCATGTGAATTTTATGGTAAAACGCGATCACCGTGGCTGGTCGTGTATTTACCATCGCTAGAGAGTGGTGCACCATGGTAGTGTTCCGTTCCAAAACTATGCACCTGTTTCTAAAAGTTGTACGGCACTGTTTAGGCATTTCGGATGGATGTTGTACCTTGCACCGTAGATGTTGCGCCCTGAGGATATCGATTCTTCGGATAGCCATAACGGTTGCCTCTTTTGGAGTTACGGAAGCCATAACCAGTCAAAACGAAGCTCTCTGCGAGTTCTACGGATTTGACAGCTTTTAGCAGTCAATGCATAGTTCCATTTATAAAAAAAGACTACCCGAATCACTTTTGGGACTCGAAAGTTTTTTTACTCATCGTTTTCTTCACGTGAATTTTATGGTAAATCGCGATCACCGTAGTTGGTCGTCGATTTACCATCGCTGGAGAGTAATGCACCATGGTACTGTTCTGTTTCAAATCCATGCACTCATTTCTAAAAGTCTTACGGCACTGTTTCGGCATTTTGGACGGATGTTGCATCTTGCACCGTAGATGTTGCGCCCTAAGGATATCGATTATTCGGACAGCCATAACGATTACCTCTTTTGGAGTTACGGGAGCCATAACCAGTCAAAATGAAGCTCTCTATGAGTGCTTCGGCTCTGACGGCTTTTAGCCGTCAATGCAAAGTTCCATTTCCAAAAAAAGACTACCCGAATCACTTTCGGGAGTCGAAATTTATTATTTACCCATCGTTTTCTTCACACGAATTTTTTGGTAAAACGTGATCACCTGGCTGGTCGTTGATTTACCATCGCTGGATAGTGGTGCACCACGGTACTGTTCCATTTCAAATCCATGCAGTTATTTCTAAAAGTAGTACGGTACTGTTTTGGCATTTGGGATGGATGTTGCACCTTGCATCGTAGATGTTGCGCCCTGAGTATATCGATTCTTCGGACAGCCATAACGATTGCCTCTTTTGGAGTTACGGGAGCCATAACCAGTCAAAACGAAGCTCTATGTGAGTTATACGGCTTTAATAGCTTTTAGCCGTCAATGCATAGTCCCATATCCGAAAAACGACTACCCGAATCACTTTCGGGACTCGAAAGTTTTTTTTACCCATCGTTAACTTCACGTGAATTTTATGGTAAAATGCGATCACTATGGCTGGTCGTTGATTTGCCATCGCTGGAGAGTGGTGCACCATGGTACTGTTCCGTTCCAAATCCATGCACTCATTACTAAAAGTCGTACGGTACTGTTTTGGCATTTGGGATAGATGTTGCACCTTGCACCATAAATGTTGCACCCTAAGGATATCGATTCTTCGGACAGCCATAACGGTTGCCTCTTTTGGAGTTACGGGAGCCATAACCAGTCAAAACGAAGCTCTCTGTGAGTTCTACGGCTTTGATGGCTTTTAGCCATCAATGCATAGTTCCATATCTAAAAAAATACTACCAGAATCACTTTCGGGACTCGAAAGTCTTTTTTTACCCATCGTTTTCTTTACGTGAATTTTATGGTAAAACGCGATCACCGTGGCTGGTCGTCGATTTACAATCGCTGGAGAGTAATGCACCATGGTATTGTTCCGTTTTAAATCAATGCACTCATTTCTAAAAGTCTTACGGCACTATTTTTGCATTTTGGACGGATGTTGCACCTTGCACCGTAGATGTTGCGCCGTGAGGATATCGATTATTCGAACATCCATAACGGTTGCCACTTTTGGAGTTACGGGAGCCATAACTAGTAAAACCGAAGCTCTCTATGAATTTTATGGCTTTGATGGCTTTTAGCCGTCAATGCATAGTTCCATTTCCAAAAAAAGACTAATCGAATCACTTTCGGGACTCAAAATTTTTTTTTTACCGATCGTTTTCTTCACGCGAATTTTATGGTAAAAGGCGATCACCGTTGCTGGTCGTCGATTTACCATCGCTGGAGAGTGGTGCACCATGGTACTGTTCCATTCCAAATCCATGCACTCATTTCTAAAAGTAGTACAACACTGTTTGGGCATTTGGGATGGATGTTGCACCTTGCACCGTAGAGGTTGCGCCCTGAGGATATCGATTCTTCGGACAGCCATAACGGTTGCCTCTTTTGGAGTTACGGGAGCCATAACCAGTCAAAACGAAGCTCTCTATGAGTTCTACGGCTTTGATGGCTTTTAGCCGTCAATGCATAGTTCCATATCTAAAAAAAGACTACCAGAATCACTTTTGGGACTCGAAAGTTTTTTTTACCCATCGTTTTCTTCACGTGAATTTTATGGTAAAACGCGATCACCGTGGCTGGTCGTCGATTTACCATCGCTGGAGAGTAATGCACCATGGTACTGTTCCGTTTTAAATCAATGCACTCGTTTCTAAAAGTCTTATGGCACTGTTTCGGCATTTTGGATGGATGTTGTACCTTGCACCGTAGATGTTGCACCCTGAGGATATCGATTATTCAAACATCCATAACAGTTGCCTCTTTTGGAGTTACGGGAGCCATAACTAGTAAAAACGAAGCTCTCTATGAGTTTTACGACTTTGATGGCTTTTAGCCGTCAATGCATAGTTCCATTTCCAAAAAAAGACTACTCGAATCACTTTCGGGACTCGAAAGTTTTTTTTACCCATCGTTTTCTTCACGCGAATTTTATGGTAAAAGGCGATCACCGTTGGTGGTCGTCGATTTACCATCGCTGGAGAGTGTGCACCATGGTACTGTTCCATTCCAAATCCATGCACTCATTTCTAAAAGTAGTACAGCACTGTTTTGGCATTCGGGATGGATGTTGCACCTTGCACCGTAGATGTTGCGCCCTGAGGATATCGATTCTTCGGACAGCCATAACTGTTGCCTCTTTTGGATCTACGGCTTTGATAGCTTTTAGCCATCAATGCATAGTTCCATATCCAAAAAAAGACTACCCATATCACTTTCGGGACTCAAAAGTTTTTTTACCCATCGTTTTCTTTATGTGAATTTTATGGTAAAACGCGATCACCGTGGCCGGTCGTCGATTTACCATCGCTGGATAGTGGTGCACCATGGTACTGTTCCGTTTCAAATCCATGAATTCATTTCTAAAAGTCGTATGGCCCTGTTTCGGCATTTTGGACGGATGTTGCACCTTGCACCGTAGATGTTGCACCCTAAGGATATCGATTATGCGGACAACCATAACGGTTGCCTCTTTTGGAGTTATGGGAGCCATAACCAGTCAAAACGAAACTCTCTGTGTGTTCTACGGCTTTGATGGCTATTAACTGTAAATGCGTAGTTCCATATCCAAAAAAAGACTGCCCGAATCACTTTCGGGACTCGAACATTTTTTTTACCCATCGTTTTCTTCACGTGAATTTTATGGAAAAACGCGATCACCGTGGCTGGTCGTCGATTTACCATCGCTGGAGAGTGGTGCACCTCGGTAATTTTCCATTTCAAATCCATACACTCATGTCTAAAAGTCGTACGACACTGTTTCAGCATTTTGGACGGATGTTGCACCTTGCACCGTAGATGCTGCGCCCTGAGGATATCGATTCTTCGGACAACCATAACGGTTGCCTCTTTTGGTGTTACGGGAGCCATAACCAGTCAAAACGAAGCTATCTGTGAGTTCTACGGCTTTGACTGCTTTAACTCTCCAATGCATAGTTCCATATCCAAAAAAGGCTACCCGAATCACTTTCGGGACTCAAAAGTTTTTTTTACCCATCGTTTTCTTCACGTGAATTTTATGGTAAAACGCGATCACCGTGGCTGGTCGTCGATTTACCATCGCTGGAGAGTGGTGCACCATGGTACTGTTACCTTTCAAATCCATGCACTCAATTCTAAAAGTTGTATGGCACTGTTTCGCAATTTTGGACGGATGTTGCACCTTGCACCGTAGATGTTGCGCCCTGAGGATATCGATTATTCGAACCACCATAATGGTTGCTTCTTTTAGAGTTATGGGAGCCATAACCAATAAAAATGAAGCTGTCTATGAGTTCTACGACTTTGACCACTTTAAGCCGTCAAAGCATAGTTCCATATCCAAAAAAGACTACCCGAATCACTTTCGGGACTCGAAAGTTTTTTATTACCCAACGTTTTCTTTGCGTGAATTTTATGGTAACACGCAATGACCGTGGTTGGTCGTCGATTTACCATCGCTGGAGAGTGGTGCACCATGGTACTGTTCCGTTTCAAATCAATGCACTCATTTCTAAAAGTCGTACGGCCCTGTTTCGGCATTTTGGACGGATGTTGCACCTTGCACCGTAGATGTTGCGCCCTGAGGATATCTATTATTCGAACAGCCATAACGGTTTCCTCTTCTGGAGATACAGGGGCCACAACCAGTCAAAACGAAGCTCTGTATGAGTTCTATGGCTTTGACGGCTTTTAGCCGTCAATGCATAGTTCCATATCCAAAAAAAGACTACCCGATTCACTTTCGGGTGTCACGACCCGACTTTCTATGCCCAGAAAGACGTATCGTGAATTAAGAAAGAAAGGGATAGAAGAAGAAAAGAAAGAAAAGAAGAAAGAACAACAACATCAGAAACTCACAGCGGAACGAATGAAATATAATATATCATATAAAATATTACATAGTATCATATACATCAGAGTTACACAACTTATACAACACATATTAGACAGTTATAAACATCTGTCTAATTCATACAACTCAAGTATCACAGATACAGACACAACATATACACAGCGGAATCATCATATATCTACACGGTGAAGCCTCCTGCTCCAAATCTCCTCCAGAATTCGTCAAGACTAACCTGAATCCCTTGACTACTCAATACTCAAAAGTTTTTTTTACCCATCGCTTTCTTCACGTTAATTTTATGGTAAAACGCGATCACCGTGGTCGGTCGTCGATTTACCATCGCTGGAGAGTGGTACACCATGGTACTGTTCCGTTTCAAATCCGTGCACTCATTTATAAAAGTCGTACGACACTGTTTCGTCATTTTGGACGGACGTTGCACCTTGCACCGTAGATGTTCCGCCCTGAGGATATCGATTCTTCGGACAGCCATAACGGTTGACTCTTTTGGAGTTACAGGAGCTGTAACCAGTCAAAACGAAGCTCTCTATGAGTTATACGGCTTTGACTGCTTTAAGCTGTCAATGCATAGTTTCATACCCAAAAAAAGACTACCCGAATCACTTTCGGGTCTCGAAAGTTTTTTAACCCTTCCTTTTCTTCACGTGAATTTTATGATAAAACAGGATCACCGTGCCTGGCCTTTGATATACCATCGCTGTAGAGTGGTGCACCATGGTACTGTTCCATTTTAAATCCACGCACTCATTTCTAAAAGTCCTATGTCACTGTTTTGGAATTTTGGATGGATGTTGCACCTTGCACCGTAGATGTTGCGCCCTAAGGATATCGATTCTTCGGACAGCCATAACGGTTGACTCATTTGGAGTTACGAGAGCCATAACCAGTCAAAACGAAGCTCTCTTTGTGTTATACGGCTTTGACGGCTTTAAGCCGTCAATGCATAGTTTCATACCCAAAAAAAGACTACCCGAATCACTTTCGGGACTCGAAAGTTTTATTTTACCCATCGTTTCTTCACAAGAATTTTATGGTAAAACGCGATCACCGTGGCTGGTCGTCGATTTACCATCGCTGGAGAGTGGTGCACGATGGTACTGTTCTGTTTCAAATCCGTGCACTCATTTCTAAAAGTCGTACGACACTGTTTCAGCATTTTGGACGGATGTTGCACCTTGCACCGTAGATGTTGCGCCCGGAGGATATCGATTCTTCGGATAGCCATAACGAATGCCTCTTTTGGAGTTACGAGAGCCATAACCAGTCAAACGAAGCTCTCTGTGAGTTCTACAGCTTTGATGGCTTTTAGCCGTCAATACATAGTTCCAAATCCATTAAAGACTACCCGAATCACTTTCGGGAGTCGAAATGTTTTTTTACACATCGTTTTCTTCACGTGAATTTTATGGTAAAACACGATCACCGTGGCTGGTCGTCGATTTACCATCGCTGGAGAGTGGTGCACCATAGTACTGTTCCGTTTCAAATCCGTGCACTCATTTCTAAAAGTCGTACGACACTAGTTCGGCATTTTGGACGGATGTTGCACCTTGCACCGTAGATGTTGCGCCCGGAGGATATAGATTCTTCGGACAGCCATAACAGTTGCCTCTTTTAGAGTTACGAGAGCCATAACCAGTCAAAACGAAGCTCTCTGTGAGTTTTATGGCTTTAATGGCTTTTAGTCGTCAATACATAGTTCCATATCCAAAAAAAGACTAACCGAATCACTTTCGAGACTCGAAAGTTTTTTTTAACCATCGTTTTCTTCACGTGAATTTTATGGTAAAACGCGATCATAGTGGCTGGTCGTCGATTTACAATTGCTAGAGAGTGGTGCACCATGGTACTGTTCCATTTCAAATTCATGCACTTATTTATAAAAGTCGTACGGCCTTGTTTCTGCATTTTGGACGGATGTTGCACCTTGCACCGTAGATGTTGCGCCCTAAGGATATCGATTCTTCGGACAGCCATAACGGTTGCCTCTTTTGGTGTTACGGGAGCCATAACCACTCAAAACGAAGCTCTCTATGAGTTATACGGCTTTGACCGCTTTAACCCGTCAATGCATAATTCCATATCCAAAAAAAGACTACCCTAATCACTTTCGGGACTCGAAAGTTTTATTTTACCCATCGTTTTCTTCACGGGAATTTTATGGTAAAACGTGATCACCGTGGCTTGTAGTCGATTTACCATCGCTGGAGAGTGGTGCACCATGGTACTATTTCGTTTCAAATTAGTGCACCCATTTCCAAAAGTCGTACGAAATTTTTTCGGCATTTTTTGGACGGAAGTTGCACCTTGCACAGTAGATGTTGCGCCCTAAGGATATCGATTCTTCGGACATCCATAACGGTTGCCTCTTTTGGTGTTACGGGAGCCATAACCATTCAAAACGAAGCTCTCCATGAGTTATACGGCTTTGACCGCTTTAACCCGTCAATGCATAATTCCTTATCCAAAAAAAGAATACCCCAATCACTTTCGGTACTCGAAAGTTTTATTTTACCCATCGTTTTCTTCACGTGAATTTTAGGGTAAAACGCGATCACCGTGGCTGGTCGTCGATTTACCATCGCTGGAGAGTGGTGCACCATGGTACTGCTCCGTTTCAAATCCATGCACTCATTTCTAAAAGTAGTACGACACTGATTTTGCATTTGGGATGGATGTTGCACCTTGCACCGTAGATGTTGCTCCCTGAAGATATCGATTCTTCGAACAACCATAAAGGTTGCCTCTTTTGGAGTTACGGGAGCCATAACCAGTCAAAACGAAGCTCTTTGTGAGTTTTTCGGCTTGACCACTTTTAGCCGTCAATGCATAGTTCCATATCCAAAAAACGACTACCCGAATCACTTTCGGGACTCGAAAGTTTTTTTACCCATCGTTTTCTTCACGTGAATTTTATGGTAATACGCGATCACCGTGGCTGGTCGTCGATTTACCATCACTGGAGAGTGGTGCACCAAGGTAATGTTCCATTTGAAATCCATGCACTCTTTTCTAAAAGTCGTACGACACTATTTCGGCATTTTGGATGGATGTTTCACCTTGCACCGTAGATGTTGCAGCCGGAGGATATCGATTCTTCGGATGGCCATAACGGTTGCCTCTTTTGGAGTTACGGGAGCCACAACCAATAAAAACAAAGCTCTCCGTGAGTTCTACAGCTTTTACTGCTTTTACCCGTCAATGCATAGTTCCAAATCCAAAAAAGACTACCCAAATCACTTTCGTGACTCGAAAGTTTTTTTTACCCATCGTTTTCTTCACGCAATTTTATGGTATAACGCGATCACCGTGGCTAGTCGTCGATTTACCATCGCTGGAGAGTGGTGCACCATGGTACTATTCCGTTTCAAATCCATGCACTCATTTCTAGAAGTCTTATGGCACTGATTCGGCATTTTGGACGGATGTTGCACCTAGCACCGTAGATGTTGCGCCCTGAGGATATCGATTATTCGGACAGCCATAACGGTTGCCTCTTTTGGAGTTACAGGAGCCATAACAAGTCAAAACGAAGCTCTCTGTGAGTTCTACGGATTTGACAGCTTTAAGTCGTCAATGCATAGTTTCATACCCAAAAAAAGACTACCCGAATCACTTTCGGGACTCGAAAGTTTTTTTACCCATCGTTTTCTTCACGTGAATTTTATGGTATAATGCGATCACCATCGCCGGTCGTCGATTTACCATCGCTGGAGAGTGGTGCACCATGGTATAGTTAAGTTTCAAATCCATGCACTCATTTCTAAAAGTCGTATGACACTGTTTCAGTATTTTGGACGGATGTTGCACCTTGCACCGTAGATGTTGCACCCTGAGGATATCGATTATTTGGACAGCCATAACGGTTACCTCTTTTGGAGTTACGGGAGCCATAACCAGTCAAAACGAAGTTCTCTATGAGTTCTTTGGTTTTGACCGCTTTTAGTCGTCAATGCACAATTCCATATCTAAAAAACGACTACCCGAATCACTTTTGGGGCTCGAAAGTTTTTTTTACCCATCGTTTTCTTCACGTATATTTT
Organism: Allium fistulosum; assembly: GCA_030737815.1. Lineage (NCBI taxonomy): Eukaryota > Viridiplantae > Streptophyta > Magnoliopsida > Asparagales > Amaryllidaceae > Allium > Allium fistulosum. Next base: position 1,537,745,591 of record CM060902.1, read on the forward strand.
ATGGTAAAACGTGATCACCATGGCTGGTCGTCGATTTACCATGGCTGGAGAGTGGTGCACCATGGTACTATTCCGTTTCAAATCCGTGCACTCATTTCTAAAAGTCGTACGACACTGTTTCGGCATTTTGGACGGATGTTGCACCTTGCACCGTAGATGTTGAGCCCAAAGGATATCGATTCTTTGGACAGCCATAACGGTTGCCTCTTTTGGAGTTATGGGAGCCATCACCAGTCAAAACATAGCTCTCTGTGAGTTCTACCGCTTTGACCGCTTTTAGCCGTCAATGCATAGTTCCATATCCAAAAAAAGACTATCCGAATCATTTTCGGGACTAGAAAGTTTTTTTTTACCCATCGTTTTCTTCACGCGAATTTTATGATAAAACGCGATCATCGTGGCTGGTCGTCGATTTACCATCGCTAGAGAGTGGTGCACTATGACGACCGCCCATGACCCCTGCACTGAACCTAGAGAAAGTGCGCTGTAAAGTGTGCCAGGAGACCATGGACGATTGTCAGGGTAAATTAAAACAGTAGGATCTATCGTATTACTCACAGCGCATGGACAAAATACAATAGAATATATATATAGTGAAGCTTTACAGAATAGAATGTTATCATATAGAACTTCATAATAGTTGAGTACAAACATCTGAATAGTCAATACAACAAGCCTCACTACATATCACTCAGAGAATTATACAAAGCAGCAGAACATCTAGTACATATAGTAAGAAGATAATATGCAAGCCTCCAGCTCGTCTTCGACATCAGCATCGTGGAAAGCAAGAACAGCACCTGTCACCTGCTACCTAGTCTGCCCGTCCCAAAATGGACGAACAGCCCAAGGCAATAAGAGTTAAACATAAAGCCTTGAGTCAGACAACAGTCTTAGTGAGCAATAAATTAACTAACAACATACCAAAAGAGCATAAAGGAAAAAGGAATAGAAATACAACCCTCCCACTCCTCCTCTTTCTACAGTGATAGCCCCTAGACACACACTAAGCAGAAGCAAACATAGCAGAGCATACAATTTAAAATAAAGCAATTATCACTCGAGTCAAGGGCGATGTTTTCCAAGTACAAACCCCCAAGGCCTAAACCAAGATCAGATAAGCACCCAAAAAATACCGCTCTTGAGACCGAATGACGATACAACCAAACATCCATGACTCTGGCTATCACTGTTATCATTGCTTCGATATCACCGTTAATTGAATGACCGGCACATTCTTTCAGCCGTCCGTCAAGGGCTAATGGAAACCCCGGTTCTAGACATAACTCTGCACGTCATCGTGACCCGTGCCTAGGACTATCGAATCTGCCCAGAGTACTTGACTATCAATCATTAGCCTTCAGGGACTATCAAATCTGCCCAACGTACTCTTGCTTTGAGTATGCTAGAACCTTCAACCACGATGAGATCTCAGCCTTCTAGTCATCCTCCTCGACGACTATTTCCATACTAACTCAAGCGCCTCTCGAGCAAACCATTATCCTCTAACTCGAACCATTTCACCGAGTTATCAACATGCTTGGAATGATCCCGTCTGGATTAGACCAAGACTATCTCATCTCATGCTTCGCCTCATCATCATCATAGCAAATCTTCATCTCAACATCATCATCAAATCTATCCATATGAGCCTCATCATCCGCTACATATGCCACGAGCAGCTTTTCCAATTCAAGAGCCTTTCCCTTAGCTTTCGAATCATCTTCGACCAACTTGTCTAAATCAAATCATCAATCATCCAGTTCATAGCAATCAATCAAGTCAAACATTAATCCAAGTAATCAAGCATTCAAATATAAGCTAAATGGACAATTATAACAATAATGGCAATTTCGTAATTAAAGAGTCAAAAGTCTAACAAGCATGAAACATGATCAATATCTCTATAATCTTGATGAATGAACTTGCATAGGTTAACATGTAGTAAAATGGTTGTCAAATCATCATGAACAATGAATCTATATGGATCTATACTTAGGTTTACAAAAGTGCATGGAAATCACTACTTTAACACCAAATCAAGCCAACGATCCGATATACTCCTTTGGATCCGTGTGAGAGATAATCACCACTCACCAAATCACCTAAACAACCCCAAATCAACACGCTTCAGATCTGGACAGCGAAGGATCCAACTCGATATGTCACAAATCCGCTTCAAACGATGAAATCTCTCTTCGATGGATGAAGATCTTCAATCTAAGCTCTTAAATCTTCAATTTGATCTTCAACTTGTGTAACGACCCACTATTTTGGACCATTCAAATCGACAATAATCCACACATGTCTGGCTTGAATAATTCAAAATAACAGATTGTAAATAAATTTGGAGCAAATGAAATCAAATACACAGAATCATAAACACAGAACATATCAGAATAACTCGCAGCGGAATATAAAAAAACCATAGTAGTTCATGAAGCTACTATAACAAACTCTCAAAACATAATACATAATATCTGCTTGAAAACATATACAATAGACATCTTAAATAAATAGAAGTTTATGAATACCAGAACTGAAATAGAACAACTGAACTGAAAGGAACAGATAACTAGACAAGCAGAATCTCCAGCGATTCCTAGCTCCAGAAAGAAATCCAAAGTTAAGCTGTAAATACTCAGGCTGACCCGAGCGTAAAGTAAAACACAAAACACTCGAGTCAGGACAATATATACTTATATAATGTAAACCAACTCAAGTGAGCTGTAGTAGAAATGCACAATAACTCAAAGGATGCTTGGGATCGCCCATCCTTCAAGGATCAGTTAAACAATAAATTAAATACACCCCGTGGTTAAAATTTCAAAATGGTATTTTATTCTTCGAAATCAAATATCATTTCAAAATTCAATATCCTTCAAAAATCCATTTCAAAATATCAAAATATCATATTTCAAAATAGTTTATATTTCGAAACAAATTACTTTATTTTAAATCATAAAAATAAAGTTATTATTAATAATTAAATTATTAAATTTCCAAAATTTTAATCTTTCATTCGTTCACTTAAATTAATTAAAACAATGAAAATTCAACTTTTGCAGCATTTAGAAAATGCTACGGAAAGTCACATTTAAAACAGTTCAATTTAACAAAAGACAGCATTTAAAATGCTGTAATAGGGTTACATTAGTTTCAAATAAACTTAGTTAAATTCAACCATTATAACATTACAAAAATGCTATAATAGCCTTTAATTAAATTTAGCCATTTGGTTCATTATTATCAACTACAGCATTTACAGATGTTGTATTATCATTTACATTAGAATTAATAGCATTTCAGAGATGCAGTTAATTAACTTCAAATATTCAGTATAATTTCACAAACAATTATATTTTTATATAAATCATTTTTAACTTATAAAATCATATATAATCATTCAAATACCCTTATATTCATGATTTTATAAAGTTAAACCTCCATTCAAAAATCAAAATTTAATAATAATTCACTTATTAAATTCCAATTTTAAATTATAAATTCATTAAATTAAATTAACTTAACACTTAATTTTAAAATTTCAAAATAACTTAATTCCATTTTTATTTACTTAACTTAAAGTTCACTCTTAAGCCAAATTCACAAATTTCCAATTTTAGTTATATTTCAAAATTTCAACTTAAATATTCATTCATTTCACATTTTAACTTTATTCAAAATCATTAATATAATATAAAAATCATTTAAATTCACTTTAATCCAAATTATCATGAAGTTATCACATTTCATATTTAATTTAAATTCCAATTATCACCCAATTAAAATTTCCCAAAATAACTTACATTTCAAATTTTCTAGTTTTACCAATAATTTATTTCACTTATAAATTTTCAAAAAATCAATAATGCTTACATAAATCATTTTTTTATTTAGTTTAAATCAAATATTATAATATTTACATTTCAAAAATATTTTTAAGATTTTTATAAAAACATATTTTAACAACGGGTCTGTATTTCGTTTCTAGTCTAAGTAAAGTGATACGGGTAATATATCATTTCAACCCGTAATTTACAAAGATACCCGGGTTTGATCATTTCAAACCCGCAATCCCAAGTAAATGAAAATAATTGAAAATCATTCAGGCCTATCATTTCAGCCCATAATGATTTTCTCCTATTCTAAAGTCCGTTCGGGTATGTATCATTTCAACCCATAGTGATTCTAATCTAAAGGGAACTTGTAGTGTGATAAACTGATAAAAATAATAGAACAGCATAATATAACAGTAACATATAATATAATAGGTGTTTAAGCATGGGTGAACATCATAAAATCATAACATAGCAAGTGTAACATGATAATGCATTTTACAGATTCAAAAGGGGTCAATTCACTAGTTATATATGTACATATTGTCTGGTGAGAATAACTCACCTGTATAAGCTGGAGATGACAACCAAATGCACAAATAAGGAACTTCAAAAGCACGATAACACAACAATGATTTGAGAGTGGGAGAGCCAAGGCTAATTGCCTTGTTAAATATCAAACAAAACAAAAACAAACATGAATTACAAACCAAAATATTACAAACAATGCTAGGAATAACTATACAATTCAAAGCTAGAGCTAGCTTTGAATCTTGCATTCAACCACTTATACTTCAGCTATGGCCTGGAAAGACACTGTAATGGGATTGTTTTGGATCAGGTTTGGATCAAGTTCAGGTCATATAGGGGTCGCCATAGCAATATAAAGAGGAGATGAAGGATATGTGCTTGAATTTCAAAACAAGGCAACACAACTACAAGCAACAACAAGATTTCAAGGCCTAAATGGGTTCGACCAAGGGACTATTGGGCATGGCCTGATCTGGAAGGATAAACTACAGGTGCTACAGAGGTCCAAGGCTCAGGTTATGGCTGGTGGTGGTGGTGTTTGGCCGGCCAAAGTGGAGGAGAGAGGTGGTGGAACAAGTTAGGCTAGGCTATGAACATTAAGGTGGAGTTTTGTTTATTTTTAGGTGGATCTTCTTCATCAAGGGGCATGGCCATGGCTTGGGGCTGGGCTGGAGGAGGTGTTGACCAGATGTGGTGGTGGTGGAGGAGGCCAAGGTGGAGGAAGAAGGAGGAGCTGAGCATAGAAGGTGAGAAAACAAGTGCAAAATCATAAGAAAACAAGTAGAAATTGCATAGAAAAGAAGAAATTTTTTACCAAGCTTTACTTCAGGTTAATGGCCGAATTTTTTGGTGATTGAGAAGTTTAATTTTCGTGAAAATGAAGTGAGGAAGTGGCTGAAAGAATGAGAAAAGAATCGGCCAAAATTGATTACAAGTGGAGGTTGAGAAAATGAAAAGGTGGAAGGTAAAAGGACTTGGAATTTAAAAAGTTTAAAACCTTTCAAATTTCTATATTTTCTTTTCATAAGTTTAATTATCTAAAAATACATATAATTTCAGTTAAAATTCGAATATATAACAAATATACAAAATATAAATAAATAAATATTAATTATATATGATTAAAATAAGAAAATAGTATAAAATGAAAACTAGTCTAGGAAATTTGAAAATAAACAGAATAAACTTTGGAAGATTTATATGGACTTAGAAAATATTTATAAATAAATATAATAACACAAAAAATAAAATGCATTCACACAAATAAATAAATAAATTTTAATTAAATATAATTTAAATGAAGAAAATAGCAGAAAAATGGAAACTAGCCTTTAAAAATAGAAAATAAATGCAATATATTTTGGAAATTTTTTATTATCACTTTAAAAATATTAAAAGATAAAAATATACATAAAATAAAATATTAACACATATTAAAATAAAATATAACAAAGAAAATATGATTTATATAATTTAAAATAGGCAAAATAAAACAAATTATACTCAAAATTGAAATGTACGTAACTTTTACAATTTAACTCCATTTTCAATGAAAAGAAAAGTAGTATTCAAGTTATTACATCTATTTTCATAATAAAAGATAAAATTTAAGAATTTAAATAATTTAAATTTGAAGTTTAAAAGTCAAAGTTTAAACAGTTTGACCAGAAATTCATTTTACAGTAAAATATTCAAATTATACTAGTTTGAACTATAAATCACTTAATAATCAACATTTATATTTAAAAATGAAATATTTGAAATAAACCATTTTAAAAATAATTTAAATAAAAGAAAGTCAAATTTAAAATATATACAAAAATCTAGGGCTGTTACACTCTCCCCCACTCAAATCTTTTCGTCCTCGAAAAGGAAGGGAGCGGAGAAACAACTAGAAAGAACAATAGGTTGGAAGACATCCCGAAAGAAGGTAGGGAAGAAAAGTAGCTAGGAGGGAAAGCAGGTTGAAAGAGAAGGATGAACCATTATTTTAAATTGTTGGTTAAAGAGGTAAAATATTTAAAACACTTTAAAATCCTTTAGGAAGGAAAATAACTGATCAAAATATCCTTTATATAATATTTTATCAAAATACTTTTATAACTCGATGTTTCAACAAGTTTATCCTTGTTCCTGTAGACTCTGGTAGTGCGTTGATCAGGCGCAAAACTGGAATTCTCCAGGTACTTAGTAGACCTGTTTCAACACCTAGTGAAAATACTGGGAAAACCTTTAAAAACAGATATGGAAAGTACAATCCAAACAAAAACGAATCAAATCATGGATCGCAGATACACAATGGTTACGCCTGGGTCCCCCAGGAAACATCCGTACCTTTTAAGCATTCACTGCCTTGCGAATTTCGCCATGCAACAAAACGGTGGACCGCAGGATACATAAAAATGGTTACGCCTGGATCCCCCAGGAAACATCCATACCCCTTAAGCAATCTCTGCCTTGCGGATTACGCCACTAACACGACCATAGATCGCAGATACACAATGGTTACGCCTGGATCCCCCAGGAAACATCCGTACCTTTTAAGCAATCACTGCCTTACGAATTACGCTATGCAGTCGAGTTCGTAAGACCATGGGTAACGCCATGGAATTCGAAGGACACTCGAGTATCATATCCGGAAAACCAAAATCAGAGAGAATAATATCGATAGAATGAATCCAAGATGTGGCCACAAATCGGATATCAAGCAGAAGGCACTTTCCATATCTTTACTTCGAAAATATGTATCATATAGTACCTTTTCAAATCACTTTCAAATATCGTACTTATATAATATCCATTATATATAAGATTTCACTTTCAAATTGAGTACCTTTTCAAATCTATAGTTTTCGAATCAATTTCATACTCATACAAATCAATTTTATATAAGTTCGACAACTTCCAAATCAAGTGTTTAGTAACATAAGGTTCTCAAATTTCAATTTGTTTCAATATCAGTTCAATTTCAAAATCATATACAATTTCACCGAATTATTTCTTCTCAAATTAATTATCTTTAGTTTCAACGTTTCCAGAATAATAGATTTAGAAAATAAATCCAAATTTCCAAATCAATAATTTAAGTCAACCAATTCATTTCCAAAATCAAATGTTTTCAAAATCATCTTATACTTATGTAAGGTCCATCTTATATAAGGATCAAATTTTTCAAAATAAATTTCGCTGTATGAAGAGCCATATGGGATTTGAATATCTTTGCTTTTATGGGTTATATATCTTTGTGATTTAAATTGGAATTTTCTTTTAGTAAGCAAAGATATTCTAACTCGACAGCTTTCAATTTCAGCGTTAAAATATATAAATGATATTAGGATATAAGATGTACATACGTCATCATTTCGCAAAACTACATTTGATCGCTCGCTTGATCACACAAGTTCGCTTTCGAACTAGTATTGTCCATTCGACTTCCCTAATGCGGATTTTGATATGGTTTCTCGACTAGAAGCCATCAGTCTCCTTGCATAGCCATATACTACGATAGAGAATTCTAGAATCAAGCCCAAAATCCATATCAAATATTCGCCATCAAGAATCGAATGAAAATCCTAACACGAAATGGTGTAATCCACCTCGAACTTGTGTACCCAAACTTGGATCAAATTAATTATGCGAATAAAACACCATACGTACAACATATATATTTATTCCAACTTGTTAAATATATAGTTTCATAAAGATGTTACTAAGTTAAACATTTAAACTAAATTTTATTCAAAATATTTTGAAGACCAAATTCTTTCAAAACATTTCAAATCTAAATTCCATATTTAGAAAAATTCAAAATAGCCTTATTCATTTACTTAACAAAACAGTTTCAACTTATTTAAATCATATTACTTCATACTTAAACATTCGAAACAAATTTATATACTTTATCAAATAATTCATACCTTTCAAAATTTCTTAGCTTTGAAAAGTTAACCTTGATTTGGAAGTGCTCGAACCTTCAAAATAGTTGAAGAAATCATTTTCAAATTCAGGAGTTGGAAATCGGCAACAAATCAGTAAATCAATTTTAATAGATAGGGTTATATCAAATCCGAAACTCGAGGACTGAACACCGGCTTACTTCAAATCATTTCAAATATATATATATACATATATCTTTCGAATATCAAATCATACTTCAAAATTTTGAAATCAAAATTGGTTTCGCAAAATAACTCGCGTAGCAATGCTACTGAAGTGGCCTATCCCCCACTCTGAAACTCGAAAATCAATGTCGATGATGCGTGCACTCATCACCGAAATTATTTTCCAGCGACACAAGTGAGTTCTGGACTTCCATTTACTTTGAAAACTTCTTTGAAATTCCTTTAAAATCATTAAAACCCATTAAAATCATTGAAACATTACTTATTCGGAAAAATAATTTCAATCATATTATTTATTATTTCAAAATCTTAAAACCAGTTCCAAAATGCCGGAGTTCAATCACTTAAATTCAGATTCAAAACCTTCAGTTATAAATCATTTTATATGAAAACATTTCTTATAAAATTTTCAAAATTTCAAATCCTTTCAAAACTTCAAATTCTCATTTTTTTTAAAAGGTACATAATCCTTATCAAAAACATTTCATCTTTATATAAAAATATGGCCATCCTTATCAAAATAAAAACTAAGATGAATACACAATTTTCAAAAGACAATCAACCACAAACTTTCCAAGGGACGATTCAAGGATGGATTTCAAAGCAAAACAGAGATTCAAATTTAGAAGGACTCTAATCAAATAGAATTCTAATTCAAAGATAGGCTCAAACAAAGATAAGATAATTAAATTACCAAATAGAAGATGGATAAGCCTATATGAATCGCGGGCGACCTTAACTGGTCAACCGTGACTTCAGGAATATAATCGATGCGAAAATCTAAGGCAAATCGACCTTCGATTGCCAGAGATAGAATCTAAATATAGCAGAAGATAGAAAACATCGTAAACCGAGGATACAGAAATCTCCGATGAATCAATGCCAATTATAATCATTCAAAGATTTGCGGAATCGCCACCCTATAAAGGTCATACAAAGTGGAGTGATGCAATGCTCCAAAATCAAAAGAATACAATTAGGGGAGACAGGAATGGATTTCAGAACAAGTGGGAGCGTTCCAAAATTCAAAGGAATCTTATTCGATAAGAATCCAAACGAAGATTAGAGATATATAACCTATATCGATACAGAAAAATTCCCATAAAAATTTGGAAAGACTCGAATTCATAACATACGAAAACAGAAGCATAAATATCTTTAGTTGGACAACTTTAGCTAAGCAAAAGATACAACAGAGTTTACTCAAAGCATCCTAACAAACTACTGATTTTGCCATACCCAAAATAGATCCCTATCAACAATGGATCTAGATCAATCAAGAGAGAAGTTCAAAATTTTAGAGGATCCTAATCAAAGAAATTACTAACAAGGTGGATACGAAAGGAATGTAGTTTAAGAAATATTTTACTTTTAAAGCAAGGAAATTTATATCAAAATAATCTTTCAAAATTCTTTAAAAATCATTTGAAAATCATTTTATACTTCGAAAATACGTTCTCTCACAAAGAAATGATTCTGAGATTGATTTCACTCATTCTAGGGTATTTCTACCCTATCTCTAATGAGTTTTTGCTCCGCAGGCTAAGGTTTGCCTAAAACCAAAGCTCTGATACCAACTGTAACGACCCACTATTTTGGACCATTCAAATCGACAATAATCCACACATGTCTGGCTTGAATAATTCAAAATAACAGATTGTAAATAAATTTGGAGCAAATGAAATCAAATACACAGAATCATAAACACAGAACATATCAGAATAACTCGCAGCGGAATATAAAAAAACCATAGTAGTTCATGAAGCTACTATAACAAACTCTCAAAACATAATACATAATATCTGCTTGAAAACATATACAATAGACATCTTAAATAAATAGAAGTTTATGAATACCAGAACTGAAATAGAACAACTGAACTGAAAGGAACAGATAACTAGACAAGCAGAATCTCCAGCGATTCCTAGCTCCAGAAAGAAATCCAAAGTTAAGCTGTAAATACTCAGGCTGACCCGAGCGTAAAGTAAAACACAAAACACTCGAGTCAGGACAATATATACTTATATAATGTAAACCAACTCAAGTGAGCTGTAGTAGAAATGCACAATAACTCAAAGGATGCTTGGGATCGCCCATCCTTCAAGGATCAGTTAAACAATAAATTAAATACACCCCGTGGTTAAAATTTCAAAATGGTATTTTATTCTTCGAAATCAAATATCATTTCAAAATTCAATATCCTTCAAAAATCCATTTCAAAATATCAAAATATCATATTTCAAAATAGTTTATATTTCGAAACAAATTACTTTATTTTAAATCATAAAAATAAAGTTATTATTAATAATTAAATTATTAAATTTCCAAAATTTTAATCTTTCATTCGTTCACTTAAATTAATTAAAACAATGAAAATTCAACTTTTGCAGCATTTAGAAAATGCTACGGAAAGTCACATTTAAAACAGTTCAATTTAACAAAAGACAGCATTTAAAATGCTGTAATAGGGTTACATTAGTTTCAAATAAACTTAGTTAAATTCAACCATTATAACATTACAAAAATGCTATAATAGCCTTTAATTAAATTTAGCCATTTGGTTCATTATTATCAACTACAGCATTTACAGATGTTGTATTATCATTTACATTAGAATTAATAGCATTTCAGAGATGCAGTTAATTAACTTCAAATATTCAGTATAATTTCACAAACAATTATATTTTTATATAAATCATTTTTAACTTATAAAATCATATATAATCATTCAAATACCCTTATATTCATGATTTTATAAAGTTAAACCTCCATTCAAAAATCAAAATTTAATAATAATTCACTTATTAAATTCCAATTTTAAATTATAAATTCATTAAATTAAATTAACTTAACACTTAATTTTAAAATTTCAAAATAACTTAATTCCATTTTTATTTACTTAACTTAAAGTTCACTCTTAAGCCAAATTCACAAATTTCCAATTTTAGTTATATTTCAAAATTTCAACTTAAATATTCATTCATTTCACATTTTAACTTTATTCAAAATCATTAATATAATATAAAAATCATTTAAATTCACTTTAATCCAAATTATCATGAAGTTATCACATTTCATATTTAATTTAAATTCCAATTATCACCCAATTAAAATTTCCCAAAATAACTTACATTTCAAATTTTCTAGTTTTACCAATAATTTATTTCACTTATAAATTTTCAAAAAATCAATAATGCTTACATAAATCATTTTTTTATTTAGTTTAAATCAAATATTATAATATTTACATTTCAAAAATATTTTTAAGATTTTTATAAAAACATATTTTAACAACGGGTCTGTATTTCGTTTCTAGTCTAAGTAAAGTGATACGGGTAATATATCATTTCAACCCGTAATTTACAAAGATACCCGGGTTTGATCATTTCAAACCCGCAATCCCAAGTAAATGAAAATAATTGAAAATCATTCAGGCCTATCATTTCAGCCCATAATGATTTTCTCCTATTCTAAAGTCCGTTCGGGTATGTATCATTTCAACCCATAGTGATTCTAATCTAAAGGGAACTTGTAGTGTGATAAACTAATAAAAATAATAGAACAGCATAATATAACAGTAACATATAATATAATAGGTGTTTAAGCATGGGTGAACATCATAAAATCATAACATAGCAAGTGTAACATGATAATGCATTTTACAGATTCAAAAGGGGTCAATTCACTAGTTATATATGTACATATTGTCTGGTGAGAATAACTCACCTGTATAAGCTGGAGATGACAACCAAATGCACAAATAAGGAACTTCAAAAGCACGATAACACAACAATGATTTGAGAGTGGGAGAGCCAAGGCTAATTGCCTTGTTAAATATCAAACAAAACAAAAACAAACATGAATTACAAACCAAAATATTACAAACAATGCTAGGAATAACTATACAATTCAAAGCTAGAGCTAGCTTTTGCACTTGCATTCAACCACTTATACTTCAGCTATGGCCTGGAAAGACACTGTAATGGGATTGTTTTGGATCAGGTTTGGATCAAGTTCAGGTCATATAGGGGTCGCCATAGCAATATAAAGAGGAGATGAAGGATATGTGCTTGAATTTCAAAACAAGGCAACACAACTACAAGCAACAACAAGATTTCAAGGCCTAAATGGGTTCGACCAAGGGACTATTGGGCATGGCCTGATCTGGAAGGATAAACTACAGGTGCTACAGAGGTCCAAGGCTCAGGTTATGGCTGGTGGTGGTGGTGTTTGGCCGGCCAAAGTGGAGGAGAGAGGTGGTGGAACAAGTTAGGCTAGGCTATGAACATTAAGGTGGAGTTTTGTTTATTTTTAGGTGGATCTTCTTCATCAAGGGGCATGGCCATGGCTTGGGGCTGGGCTGGAGGAGGTGTTGACCAGATGTGGTGGTGGTGGAGGAGGCCAAGGTGGAGGAGGAAGGAGGAGCTGAGCATAGAAGGTGAGAAAACAAGTGCAAAATCATAAGAAAACAAGTAGAAATTGCATAGAAAAGAAGAAATTTTTTACCAAGCTTTACTTCAGGTTAATGGCCGAATTTTTTGGTGATTGAGAAGTTTAATTTTCGTGAAAATGAAGTGAGGAAGTGGCTGAAAGAATGAGAAAAGAATCGGCCAAAATTGATTACAAGTGGAGGTTGAGAAAATGAAAAGGTGGAAGGTAAAAGGACTTGGAATTTAAAAAGTTTAAAACCTTTCAAATTTCTATATTTTCTTTTCATAAGTTTAATTATCTAAAAATACATATAATTTCAGTTAAAATTCGAATATATAACAAATATACAAAATATAAATAAATAAATATTAATTATATATGATTAAAATAAGAAAATAGTATAAAATGAAAACTAGTCTAGGAAATTTGAAAATAAACAGAATAAACTTTGGAAGATTTATATGGACTTAGAAAATATTTATAAATAAATATAATAACACAAAAAATAAAATGCATTCACACAAATAAATAAATAAATTTTAATTAAATATAATTTAAATGAAGAAAATAGCAGAAAAATGGAAACTAGCCTTTAAAAATAGAAAATAAATGCAATATATTTTGGAAATTTTTTATTATCACTTTAAAAATATTAAAAGATAAAAATATACATAAAATAAAATATTAACACATATTAAAATAAAATATAACAAAGAAAATATGATTTATATAATTTAAAATAGGCAAAATAAAACAAATTATACTCAAAATTGAAATGTACGTAACTTTTACAATTTAACTCCATTTTCAATGAAAAGAAAAGTAGTATTCAAGTTATTACATCTATTTTCATAATAAAAGATAAAATTTAAGAATTTAAATAATTTAAATTTGAAGTTTAAAAGTCAAAGTTTAAACAGTTTGACCAGAAATTCATTTTACAGTAAAATATTCAAATTATACTAGTTTGAACTATAAATCACTTAATAATCAACATTTATATTTAAAAATGAAATATTTGAAATAAACCATTTTAAAAATAATTTAAATAAAAGAAAGTCAAATTTAAAATATATACAAAAATCTAGGGCTGTTACAACTTGGATGGATGGAATCACTAGATTAGAGTGGAGAAAAGAAGTGAAGAAGTGTAGAAGTCGAGCTCTTAAAATGGCAGCACTTCGTCGCTTCAAAATCTGGATCCCAAAAAGTGAGGAAATGAACGTGTATTTATAGCTGAAATTCCCCTAAGTCGTCCGCCTTCATAAGTCGTCTACGACTCATCAGAACACCACGACTCACGACTCAACAGTCTTCCGACTTACGACTTAAACATCCTTCCGACCTACGACTTAACAACATAAGTACTCACGCGACTTAACTAAGGTACGACTTAACGACCTATCAACTTACTCGACTCAACGACATACGACTTAGCGACTTAGCTAGACTACGACTTATCACCTGTACACGACTTAATAGCTTACTGGGATACGACTTAATAAATTTTAGGTCGTTTAACGACTTAACTACCCAGTATACTATCATAGGTCGTCTGCGACCTATCTAAACACGTCCAAGCGACTCAACGACTCATCAACCTATATCCCTAACTCGGCCACGACTCAACTGAGTTACGACTTAACTGCTAGACTTAGGTCGCTTGAACAACTCATATCCCTAAGTCGTTAACCCGCTAAGTTTCCTATGCCGCTAACTCTTAAGTCGCCACTATTCTTTAAGTCGTCTACTCCCCTGAGTCGGTCACTACGTTAAGTCGTTTACTCCTATAAGTCGTTTACGACCTAACCTACCCCACGACCTAAGCTACCTCACGACTCATCTTCCAAGCGACCTAAGCTACACACGGCTTAGCTTCCACACGACTTAGGCCCTAGTCGACCTAAACTCTGGACGACTTAACATCTTAACACAACTGTTTTACGATGTTTCGATCCGTAAAAATACGGGTCGTTACATTCTCTCCCCCTTAGGAATTTCGCCCCCGAAATTCCAAACAAACATAGCAATCAAAGACTATCTTGCATGCCTACCATCCATAGCAATCAACAAACCATGCATCCAATTCTAGCTTAGCATGCAGAATTCTAAAACTTAGAATAAGTTACAATATTGTTAGATGACACGACATCTTAGGGCCATATCTTGAAGAGTTCAGGATGAGCTGCTTTCATCCTCTCTTCCACCTCCCATGTATAGTCGTTATCATCATCACTCCATTGTATCTTGAGCAACTTAACTACCTTCCTCCTAAGTTGTTTCGTGTCGGTTTCCACAACACAAAGCGGCTTACGAGATCTCTTATCGACTGGATCAACCTCGAAATCTTCACAGCTATCAGCAGAAACCACTCTATTCGTGTCGTACACATACTTCCGTAGATACGATACATGAAAAACATTGTGCACACCCGACATCTTCTCTGGTAACTCCAATCTATAGGCAAGCTTTCCAATTCGCTCGATGATCGGGAATGGTCCAACAAATCTCGGAGTCAATTTTCCTTTCTTCTCGAATCGAATAACATTCTTCAGTGGAGAAATCTTCACAAAAACCATATCACCTACGACGAATTCCAAATCCTTGCAACGCTTATCGGCATAACTCTTCTGACGGTCTTGGGCTGCTTTCATTTGTTGCCGAATGATCTCTATGCAATCCGAAGTCTGTCGAATCATCTCTGGCCCAAGCATCAGTTTTTCTCCTGTCTCTAACCAACATGTCGGAGAGTTACACGGTCTACCATACAATGCCTCATATGGTGCCATACCAATGCTTGACTGGTAACTGTTGTTATATGAAAACTCCACCAAATGAAGGTGATCTTCCCATGATCCTCCGAAATCTAAAACACAAGCTCTAAGGAGATCTTCCAAAACTCGGTTGACTCTCTCGGTCTGACCATCTGTTTGAGGGTGATAAGCTGTACTCAAACATAACTCGGTTCCCAAAACTTCCTGAAAACTCTTCCAAAATCTACTAGTGAACAATGGGTCTCGATCGCTCACTATACTCTTCAGAATACCATGGAATCGAACTATCCACTTAACATACAACTCGGCCAACTTTGATGCAGTCCTAGTCGATCGAACAGGAATGAATCTTGCACTCTTAGTCAGACGATCTACAATGACCCAAATCCCTTCATTTCCCGTTCTTGTTCTAGGTAGCCCATCAATAAAATCCATCGATATTTGCTCCCACTTCCATGTAGAAACTTCCAATGGCTGAAGCAATCCACTTGGCTTCTTCTGTTCGGCTTTTACCAACTGGCAGTTCATGCATTTGGAAATAAAATTTCCAACATCCTTCTTCATACCTTCCCAGTAATAGGTTCTCTTCATTTCCCGATACATCTTATTTCCACCTGGATGAATTGTTAGCTTCGAGTGATGACCTTCCTTCAGAACTTCACTTCTCAATTCATCCATATCGGGAACAACTAGTCGTCCCTGTTTCCGAAGCCAACCTTCTCGATCGACCTCGAATCCTTTATCCTTTTCTGGATTCAATCCAGATTCCAAATCACGGATAATCTTGACAATCTTATCATCTCGCTTTTGACTCTCGCCAATTCTTTCCACAAGAGTCGGTCTTATTGATAAGTTTGCCAACATCTCAGGTTCCAATTCACAGCTGGGCCTGAAGTCAAATCCAGCTAGATACTCGAGATTCTTCCATTCTGAAAACATGGCTCCCAATCCTGCATGTCTTTGACTTAACGCATCTACTACTGCGTTACCCTTTCCCGGATTATAAGCTATACCAAAATCATATGATGCTAAAAACTCTAGCCACCGTTGCTGCCGAAGATTCAAATCCTTTTGGGAGAAAAGATACTTCAACGACTTATGATCTGTAAACAACTCGAATCGAACTCCTAATAGATAATGTCTCCACATCTTCAGAGCAAAAACAATCGCCACTAACTCCAAATCATGAGTCGGGAAATTCCTTTCGTGCGGCTTCAGTTGTCGACTAGCATACGCAACAACTTTATCCTTCTGCATCAGCACTGCTCCAAGTCCAGGACCACATGCGTCGGTGTAAACCACCATCTCATCATTCCCACTTGGAATAGTCAAAATAGGAGCACTTGTCAATCGCTCTTTCAGGATTCTGAAAGCTTGCTCACACTTATCTTCCCATCTGAACACTTGGTTCTTTTTCGTCAATCCTGTCTATGGTGCAGCCACCTTGGAGAAGTCTTTGATAAACCGTCGATAATATCCTGCTAATCCAAGAAAACTTCTCACATCAGATGCATTCTTAGGTCTAACCCAATCCTGGATTGCTGCCACCTTAGCGGGATCAACCGCTATTCCATTTCTAGAGATAACATGGCCTAAGAACCTCACTTCACTCTTCCAGAAGTGACACTTCGAAAACTTAGCCTTCAGCTGATGTTTCCGTAATATTTCTTTTTCCTGGAGATTTGACCAGGCAACTAGTGCTCGGCATCAGGTAGCACTCGGCATCAGAGAGCGACCGGCATCCAGGAGTGTTCGGCGAAGCACTCGGCATCCAGGAGTGTTCGGCGAAGCACTTGGCATCCAGGAGTGTTCGGCGAAGCGCACGGCATCCAGAGTACTCGGCGTAGTACGCGGCTACAAGAACGCTTGGCATCCCATGGCGCTCGGCGTCAACCAATACTCGGCAGCAAGAGTGCTCGGCATACAAGAGTACTTGGTAGCAAGAGTGCTCGGCATACAAGAGTGCTCGGCATCAAGATTGCTCGGCATACAAGAGTGCTCGGCATCAAGACTGCTCGGCATACGAGAGTGCTCGGCATACAAGACTGCTCGGCATACAAGAGCGTTCGGCATCAAGGAGAACTCGGCAGCATCTGGAGTTCGGCATACAGGAGTACTCGGCGTAGTACTCGGTAGCATCAGGAGTACTCGGCAACAAGAGTACTCGGCATCTAGAAGAGCGTTCGGCTTCAACTGACAAACATCCTGCACTTCCCAAACATCAACCACATCGTTCGGCATAGAAGGGACTGTTCGGCATCAGGGTGTTCGGCACACCTGGTTCGGCATACAGCGACCACTGTACTGGGGCTGGAGCGTTCGGCTATCCAGCCCACTTGGGAAGTCCAGCCCATATTTGCCTATAAATAGAGGGGCAGGGTCACAGTGAAATGGATCCTTTTTTGGAGAGAGAATACTGGGGAGACTCTGCCATTTTCGAGACTCATCTTCTCTACTTAAACAACTTCATTCAAGCATTTGATTCACGAATTGTATTTGTAATCAACTATAAAGAAGATCAATAAAGTTTAACCTCAAAGTGGACGTAGGCAATTACGCTGAACCACTATAAATTTGGTGTTCTTACTTTCTGTATTTAGATTAGCACTGTCTTCTCTGTTTAATTTGATTTCATCACTTATATCTCTTCACAATCTTCTTCTACGAGGTTAGTGACCAATTTTGGTGCTAACACTTTGGTGCTTTCACTGAGAATTGAATTCTCAGACCTCAAGGATCTGCTTTGAAGCTACTGGATTGAACAAATCCCCCAAGGAAGATCCGACTCACTGATAGGACATCTGTTTATTCTACTCAGAGTTCATACCAATAGCTCTACAATGGCAGGACCACGAACCAGGTCAGCTTCTCATAATGCGGATGCCCGCGAGACTGCTAGCGTGCAACAAGCAGGACCTAGTAATCAACCAGCGATTCCGAGTGCAGGGATTGCCGCTCAAGAACAAACTCCAGTTGTCACCAGAGTAGAGTTCAATGACTTGATGAGAGAATTTAGGGAAAGCAGGAGACAACTAGGAGAACAGATGCAAGCTAATGCCAACCTGATGGCACAACTCACTCAACAGCAGCAATAGAATGCTGGGGGCAATCCCGCTCCTTACTCTTCATCTGACAGCTCTACTTCCTCTGATGAACCTCCCAGGCTCAGACGACGTAAGACTGAAGCTGCACGAGCAGAAGCTGATGTTCAGACGATTGGAGACCGTAACCAAGCAAAAGCTGGGAACTTCAGGACTGAAGTACAAATGGAGGATGGAGGTCCAGATCATCAAAACGCTGACGATGTCGGACCTCAGGACGAACGATTGGTAGGTCACCAGGAGAGGAGGCACCAGCATGGTCAGACACGTAGAACAGACACTAACCTTCCGCCTTCCATACAGACACCGGATCTGACAGCCATGATCAGGCAGTTGATGAAAGAAAATCGGGGGTTATCGAATGATGATTGGGGAGTGTCAAGAAGTCATACTCCGTTCACAGATGTTGTGTTGCAAGCGGCGTACCCCAGGAAGTTTAGTATGCCTACTATCCCTGCGTATGAAGGGAAGACTGACCCCAGACAGCACGTCATGAGGTATGAATGGATGATGGATTCAGCTAGAGCGAATGATGCCACCAAGTGTAGGTGTTTTCCAATTACTCTATCTGGGATCGCTACTATGTGGTTCACCCGACTTCCTCCACGATCCGTATCAAATTTCGAGGAGTTGGCAAAGAAGTTTATTGAGCAGTTCAGGATACACACTACGCGCCAAAAGGACGTGATGTCTCTGTCAAGTGTAACCCAAAATCCCGGGGAGTCGTTGAAGGAATATTTACAAAGGTTCCACATAGCAGCAACTGAAGTCAGTAATCCCAATGACCATGCAATTCTGATAGCTGTAATGAGAGGTGTGGATCCAGACTCTGAGTTTGGAGACTGGCTAGCAGGAAAACCTCCGGCTACGCTAGAGCGTTTCTACTCTAAGGCACACTAGTTCATAAGAAGAGAGGAAGCTAGGTGGGTACGACGAGATAAGGCGCCAGGGCCTGTCCAGGAGTCAATAAAAAGCAACATTGCTGTGAAGCAGTCTGGAGACAGCTCGGGAAAGGTCCAACTCAATGTCCAGAATAAGCCGGGGCAGTCTAAGGAGTCCGGAGGAAGGAGTCAAGGGAAGAAGAGAGAAGCGGGGAAGTGGAAGTCGAGAATTCCAAGCTACAGCGAGTATACTCCTCTGAACGCGCCGCTAGAGAACATCTACCTATCCACCTGTAATACCTTTCAGTACAGAAAACCACGTCCAAAAGAATCAACCGAAGAACAGAAGCTGACCGGGAAATATTGTTGCTTCCATGAGACTTATGGGCACAATACGGAAGAATGTAGACACTTGCACGACGCTATTGAGAAGTTGATCAGGCAGAAGATATTGCAAGAATTTGTGAAGGATCCACAAGAAGGAGGACAGGGAACGTCCAACCCAGGTCGTGCACCAGCTCCACGTCATCCCGAGGAGCTTGCCCGGACCGTAGGTAGACTAGTCATAAATACAATCATCGGCGGACCTCACCCCGCGGATAAGAATTGGCAAGAGATGGAGCGATATGCAAGTTCCCTGAAGCATGCCGATTTTGAGTGCTGTTCGAACATTGAGGACGGGGCCCCTGCTAAGCAGCAGCGCGTAATGACCGACGATATTGTGTTCAGAAACAGAGACGCTGATCAGGTAGAGGCTCCGACCATCGACCCCATGGTCATATCTGCAACGATAGGACCAGCATATGTGAAAAGAATTCTGATTGATTGTGGAAGTTCAGTCAACATCATCTTCAAGAAGGCTTACGATCAAATGAAGCTAGAAACAAAGGACTTGAAACCATCCAAAGCCCGTATTCACGGCTTTAACGGGGCTGCGACCGATGCGGTGGGATATGTCGAGTTACCAGTTGAACTGGGACAAGGCGAGCGCCGGAGAGTGCGAATTCTACCCTTTGTAGTTTTGTATGTGGACTCTCCGTATAACGTTTTCTTGGGCCGGCCGGCCCTGGCTGAGTTTAGGGCATCGTTAGCCCCGTGGTGTTTAACTTTGAAGTTCCCGACTGACAAAGGAATTGGTATTGTTCATGGCGACCAAGCAGCTGGTCGTTCTTGTTATGTGGCTGAGCTCCGAGAGGCCATCGAAGGGAGAAAGGAAAGGTCGCAGACAATCCCGTCCGCATCTTCAATACGGATAATTGACAAGTAGTGCCCGAGCCCTGGCTCGGGCATAGTTCTCGGATCTTCGGAGATATAGATCCGAGAGACGACGATGAGAAACCCAGGGAAGAGAAGGCGGCACCGGCAGAATTAACAATTGACATCTCAGTTAGCCGTGCCGACCCTTCGCGAATTCTGAATATCGGATCACAGCTTGGTCCCGCGATGACTGAAGACCTTAGCGACTTCCTCCGGGCGAATCTTGATGTTTTTGCCTGGACGCATTCTGATATGTGTGGGATTTCTCCCGCCATCACGAGTCATATGTTGAACATAGACCCGAAATACGTCCCAGTTAAACAAAAAAGGAGAGGAATGGATCCGGAGAGATCCGCCGCTCTTGGAGAGGAGGTGGACAAACTCAAAGCAAATGGGTTCGTCCGCGACGCCCTCTACCCTGAGTGGGTATCCAACCCCGTGCTAGTAAAAAAGGCGAATGGGAAATGGAGGACTTGCGTAGATTATTCCGACTTGAACAAAGCGTGCCCTAAGGACAGTTTCCCATTGCCTAGGATCGATCAGTTGGTCGGCTCCACCGCAGGACACGAGCTGCTGTCATTCATGGATGCGTACTCAGGGTACAACCAAATCCCGATGCATATTCCGGACCAAGAACACACCAGCTTCGTTACAAAATGTCGGACTGTATTGCTATGTAGTGATGCCCTTTGGATTGAAGAATGCAGGCGCAACTTACCAGCGTTTAGTGAATCAAATGTTCAAGGACCAGTTGGGTAGAACGATGGAAGCCTATGTGGATGACATGCTCGTGAAGTCACGACGGTCAAACGACCACATTCGAGACTTGGCTGAAATGTTCGACATACTCAGGTTTTATAGGATGAAGATCAACCCTTTGAAGTGTTCCTTCGGCGTTGCGTCAGGGAAGTTTTTGGGATTCATCGTCAATGCTAGGGGAATCGAAGCCAACCCAGAAAAAATCCAAGCTATTCGAGATGTGCAAGCGCCCAGGACTATAAAGCAAGTACAGAGCTTGAACGGAAAAGTAGCTGCGCTAAGTCGATTTATATCTAGGGAAACTGACAAGTGCATCCCATTCTTCGATATCATAAAGAAAGGGAAGAGAAATTTTGAATGGACGTCTAGTTGTGAGGAAGCATTCCGGAATCTGGTGGGGCATCTGGAGAGTCCACTAATGCTAGCAAAACCAGTTGACCACGAGATGTTGTACGTATACTTGGCTATATCCCCACATGCGATAAGTGCGGCTTTGGTTCGTGAGGAGGATCGAGTCCAGAAGCTGGTGTATTATGTTAGCAAGCGTTTAACAGGGGCAGAGAGGAATTACCCTAAAATCGAGAAATTGGCTTATTGCTTGGTGATTGCATCACGAAAGCTTCGCCCATACTTTCAAGCACACTCAATCGGTGTTTATACCGATCAACCCCTGAGGCAGGTACTCCAACGGCCAGAGACTTCTGGAAGATTGCTAAGATGGAACATCGAGTTGAGCCATTTCGATATCGCGTACTTACCACGGAGAGCCATTCGAGGGCAAGCATTAGCAGATTTCATCGCTGAGTTTACTAGACCCATCAAACCGGATGATCACGACATCATTCCCCCTGTTCGATGGAAATTATACACTGACGGTGCATCAAACGACCGTTGCTTCGGCGCGGGCGTAGTTCTTATAACTCCGGAAAACCGATCAATCTGTTATGCCCTGAAGCTCGATTTCCCGGCTACGAATAACGAAGATGAATATGAAGCACTGATTGCTGGAATGAAGCTCATCAAAGAACTCGGGATCGAATCAGTCGAAATCTTTTGTGACTCACAGTTGGTGGTTTACCAAGTACGGGGAGATTACCAAGCAAAGGGACGAAAGCTTGCTCCGTACCTCGTTCAGGTCCAAGAACTACTATCAAATCTTTAGCGTTATGACTTCTCACATATCCCGCGCGAACAGAACAAAGAGGCGGACTTGTTGGCTAAATTTGCAAGTACCGACGATGCGCAACAAATGGGATTATATCCCGTCGAAGTCTTGCATGCCCCGAGCATAGACGAAATGAAAGTCGATCGCGTGTTGGAAACAGAAATCGAGAAGGAATCGTGGATAACCCCATTCAAACTGTACCTGACGACCGAGGCTTTACTAGGAAAAAGAAGAGAAAGACGGCAGGTCCTTCGAAAGGCCGCGCGATACATAATGCAGGATGGATCAATGTATCGAAAAGGATTCTCAGTCCCGTTATTATGATGCATCGCTCATGATGAAACAAAGCGAGTCTTGAGAGAGGTTCACGAAGGGGAATGTGGCGACCATACTGGGGGGCAAACGCTAGCAAAGAAGATCCTCCGCTATGGATATTACTGGCCCACCGTAAACCGGGATGTCGTGGACTATGCAAGAAAATGCGACAAGTGTCAAAGATATGCAAAAATCCTGAGGGCTCCATCAACGGAACTCACACAAATGATCAGTCCCTGGCCATTTGCGATCTGGGGAATCGACATAATCGGCTCTTTGCCTCTATCCAAAGGTGGTGCGAAATACGCAATAGTTGCAGTCGACTATTTCACGAAATGGGCTGAGGTAGAACCTTTGGCCACTATCACCTCTAAGAAGGTCATTAACTTCGTTGTACGAAACTTTATATGCCGCTTTGGCCTTCCACGCACCATCATTACAGACAACGGAACGCAATTTGAAAGTAGAGAGTTCAAAGAGTTCTGTTTAAAGTATGGCATCGAGAAAAAGTTCGCCGCCGTTGCATACCCAAAAGCTAACGGACAAGTCGAGGCCGTTAACAAAATAATCAAGTCCATACTGAAGAAGCGTCTGGAGAAGGTTGGAGGCAAGTGGGTAGATGAACTCCCGACAGCATTATGGGCGTATAGAACTACCCACAAGTCCGCGACCGACCACACTCCGTTCGCCTTGGCATACGGCTCTGAAGCCGTTATACCCGTGGAACTTGAAGTTCCATCGCACCGAGTGACATACTATGATCCCAAGACGAACCAAAACCTCTTGCTGGAATCACTGGACTGCATCGACGAAAAGCGTGAAGAAGCTGAATTAAGGGCGGCAGCGCACAAACATCGAGTCAAGCGTTACTACGACGGCAGAGTCCGCCCAAGAATCTTTGATGTGGGTGATCTCGTTCTGAAATGAGTCTTCCCGGTACCATCACGCATGAATCCCAGCTGGGAAGGTCCATACGCCATTGAACGGAAGCTTGGAGAAGGAACATTCAAGCTAGCGACCGTTGATAGCGCGACACTCCCCCGAGCATGGAACAGTGAACATTTGTGGCACTATTACATTTAGCATGTTTTCCTTTCTTGTTATAGGCACTGTTATTTCCTGCATGTTTCCATTCAATAATGACTTAGTTTCTTTTTAAAGTTGTAATCAAGCAATTTAGTTGATTTTCATTAATAAAGGCTTGAAGCCGTATTTTCTATGAAGTTTCTATATCTCTTAATTGGATGATAAATTACATTATCCTGCACGACATACAGACTCGTACGAACGATTCCAAATCTCCGAATCCCCAAAGCGCGGATCGGAGTACTCTAAGTCCCAAGAGCGCGGACTAAAGTATAAACGATTCCAAATCTCCGAATCCCCAGAGAGCGGATCGGAGTACTCTAAGTCCCTAGAGCGCGGACTAGAGTATAAACGATTCCAAATCTCTGAATCCCCAGAGCGCAGATCGGAGTACTCTAAGTCCCCAGAGCGTGGACTAGAGTATAAACGATTCCAAATCTCCGAATCACCAGAGCGCGGATCGGAGTACTCTAAGTCCCCAGAGCGCGGACTAGAGTATAAACGATTCCAAATCTCCGAATCCCCAGAGCGCGGATCGGAGTACTCTAAGTCCCCAGAGCGCAGACTAGAGTATAAACGATTCCAAATCTCTGAATCCCCAGAGCGCGGATCGGAGTACTCTAAGTCCCCCGAGCGCGGACTAGAGTATAAACGATTCCAAATCTCTGAATCCCCAGAGCGCGGATCGGAGTACTCTAAGTCCCCAGAGCGCGGACTAGAGTATAAACGATTCCAAATCTCTGAATCCCCAGAGCGCGGATCGGAGTACTCTAAGTCCCCAAAGCGCGGACTAGAGTATAAACGATTCCAAATCTCCGAATCCCCAGAGCGCTGATCGGAGTACTCTAAGTCCCCAGAGCGCGAACTAGAGTATAAACGATTCCAAATCTCCGAATCCCCAGAGCGTGGATTGGAGTACTCTAAGTCCCCGGAGCGCGGACTAGAGTATAAACGATTTCAAATCTCCGAATCCCCGAAGTGCAGAGCGGAGTACTCTAATTCCCCGGAGCGCGGACTAGAGTATAAACGATTCCAAATCTCCGAATCCCCAGAGCGCGGATCGGAGTACTCTAAGTCCCCGGAGCACGGACTAGAGTATAAACGATTTCAAATCTCCGAATCCCCGGAGTGCGGAGTGGAGTACTCTAATTCCCCGGAGCACGGACTAGAGTATAAACTGTTTCAAGCCTCCAAGTCCCCGGAGCACAGAGTCAGCAAGAAGTCCAAGTACTCAAAAATGTGGGACGAGAGGTACGCCATGTCCATAAATGTTTGAACAGCACAAGAATGGACCGGGAGATAATGCAACTCATAAGAACTTGAGTTATGGCTACAATTAGTCAGCAAACTAAGGAAAGACAAGAGAATCACTCAAGCGAAAAAGAAGCTAAAAACTTTATTCAATAAGTCCAAAATGGGGATACATGATCACTCCTACAAAATTCAGACCTCTCTATACAAACTACAAGTTGTGGAAGATAAAAGCAATTACAAGACTTAAGCAAAAAACTCGTTGAACGAGTGTATCGATTATTTCTTCGACTTCTTCTTCTTGTCTTCCTTCGTTGTTTCCGACGACTCCTCTCCCTCATGCTTTTTCTTGGACTTTTTGCTTGCTAGAGAAACGAAGTCGGGAGTAGGAGACGGAACATCTAGTGGTTTGGACCTGCCCGGGAGAATGATTTTCAAAGGTCTGTTACGCGGGTCAGTGAGTTCCAGTATTTCAGACTCAACTTTGACTTTGACTTTTTTCTTCTCCTCGTCGGCGAGACGGTCCTTCATGCTCATCTCTGAAGTATGCTCAGAGGCGCCAGTGATTTCAATTCCATCGCTTCCTTCGGCAGGAGACGAAGTATCAAGCTTGTCATCATCTAGCGCCCCGATCACTTGAGCGTCTGGACCGGGAGTTACTCCCGCATGAGCAACATCACTTGTTTTCTCTGCTTCCACCTTGGCGTCATCGCTCCTCGGAGTTGGCTCGGCGTCAGAACAACCTACATGAAAATATAAAGAATGGGCGTTAGAACGAATAACCATTGCTGAAAAATGACGGGATCTTTCAACTTCTATAGGAAGAAGAATTTCCTACCAAGTCCCGGTTGGCTATCGGTGGCCCATGGGGTTTCACCCTCCAGGATAGGTGATAGCACATGAGCACTGAGCCCGGGGTCTTCGGGGTCATAACCAACATGCTGCTCAAATGGATCAAGTGTCGGCCGACTGGCCGATTGGGCAGCAGATTGAGCAGTAGTATGAAGAGCAGTAATATTAACCCCAGACGGGCCAGCTTCACCATCTTTCTCTTTTGGAAGGGGAGAGCCTTTGCTGTAAAGTGCCAATGCTGCGGATAAGTCCTATGGCTCATTTCCCCTAAGGAACTCCTTCACCAGGGCCTCCTCATCGACCTCTTCGGAGCCTGACTCGATCTTCCTAATCCTTATCAAAGTTTCCCAGGCCTCAGCTAGGGATTCAAGGTAGCCTTCGCCCAAGAATGTTAAGTCGCGGTGCATAAGGACACGGGCTCCATATTCAGCAATTAACGGGTCAAACATGTTTTTGACCTCTTCCCTGCCGGCTTCCGCGGCCGCCTCAAGGCGAGAATCAATCTCCTCTGCAACCTCTCTTTTGCCCTCCTCACGGGCCTCATCCTTCATTTTCTCAACCCCAGCGAGTTCGTCATCGAGCTTTGTTTTCAGGAGTCGGGTAGCAACGATCTTGTCACAGTATCGTTGTGATTCTTCTTGAGCAGCTACCTTATCCTCCTTCTCCTTGGAGAGTAATTCTTTCAGCTCTTTGACTTGGGTGGCGAGTGCGTCCCTTTCCTTTTGGACAGAGTCTTTTTCTAGGGCGAGGGCACCGCTGCGCTAGACTGCTTCGTCAAGCTCTTTTTTGTGAGCCGCCTCTAAACGAGTAACTGCCTCGGTAGTATTTTTTGCGCTTTGTTCAGCGGCTTCTAGCTTTGACTTATACGAAGCAAGCTCTTCGTCTTGGAGCTTGATGATTTTCTTATCGCTGTCATCCTCCAGATTCAGACGGTCAATCTCGTGTTGACGCTCAACAGATACTTCCGAGACCTTCTCCACCAAGTGCACAAACGCGTCATGTTGACCATAGACGTCGTTATTGCAGGCAATGGCACTCTGTTTCACATGCCCGGGAATATGATGAATGGCCGGGAGGAACTTTAGACCATCGAAGCAAATTTTTGGAAACTTGGCCTTAAGATCGACCATCTTTTCCGCAACAGTTGGGTCCACCGCAGGAGTAGGAAGAGGAGGCTTTGAGAATTCCGCTCTTTTCCGTTGCTCTCGGACTTGCCTTGTACTCGATGAACTGGAATGTTGTTCTCGAGGAGCATCAGATTGATAACCCTTCTATAAAGACTTCTCCCTATCCGGCTCAGTTAGAGGAGGAAGATCACGGGACTGGGAAGATTGAGAGTGTGCCTTCTTGCGGTGAGACGACTCGTGGGGGCGATTGCCCCTATCTTCATAGTCGCCTCTGTCCCTACGTCTGCCTGAACCAGAATCTCGTCCAGAGTGATGAAATATAGAAGAGCCCTGAAGGCGATCGAGTCCGTGAGAACGCCCCATATCACCTGCAAAGAATAGAGATAACAACGAGTTAAGGGAAATTCACGAGATAGGAAAAAAGACTTGAAGTATATTATGGAATGCGCATGTGCGTGTGTGTCCTAGTGTTCCCCCCGACGGACCCGTTCGTTTATCTTTGCTAATCGGAGTGGTATCTCCTTGGGCCGGGAGTTGAACTCCTGCATTGCCTTTTACGGGTAAAGAGAATTTGAGGGCTTCAGGATCATCAAACCCGTAATTAAGTATGTCTTCGGGAATAGAAAGGTTCGATAGACCCCTCAAGGAACTTTCCAGATGCTGCGAAGAAGCCACTTTCTCAGGTGGGGTAGGCGTAACTTTTGAAGTGCCACCAACTTTCTCCTTTTGAACTGTATATTTCAACTTCTTCTTTCCCTTCGAAGGGGAGGATGATGTCTCAATATCCTGAACTTCGATTGCCGGATTCCAAGCGGAACCCACGTTCTCGCCCTGAGTCTCAGGAGCTTCGTCTTCTTTGCGCTCGCCTTCTCCGTGCGTATCGGGAGTGCGTCGCGACGACGACCCAGCCTGTTTTTTCCCTTTACCAGACGGATGTTTGGGAATGGTGACACCCTCTGGAAGGCTAATCCGACGACTAGGGGCTAGCAAGCCAAACCCCGACAGCGACTCATTTGAAATGATAGTCCGGATGTCTCGATCCTCAGCAGGAAGAGCTCTAATGGCTTCAACAGCCTCAGAATATCCTCGGCCTTCCGGACGCGGGTTGATACCTGAAAAGATGAAATGAAGAGTTAGGAAAATCATGACTCCGATCAAATACGAATAGTGACTCGGCAGAGAGACTTACTGCCTTCAACCCATCTCCTAGCGAAACCAGAAGGGCAGCGCACATAGAACCATTCTTGTTTGTACAGGGCGAATTTGCTACATGCCCCTGTCAAGATCTGGCATTTGTGGTATGGCTCAAGGAACATAAAGGAAGGACTGTCTTTCCGTTTCTTGAACATATAAATGTATCTGATATCACCGGGGTTGGAGGTCTGGAGAAGACGGCCATGAAAAGTAAGTAAGTCCCGTATAGAAATGCATAGCCGTTCGGGTGCAGCTGCGACGGAGCTATGTCTATGTACTGCAGAACATCCCGGAGAAATAAATTGAACGGAGGCACGCTGCCCATCCAACACATGAACTTGTTGCAGGTAGTGTACCCGACTGGGGGCAGATGAGGACGATCGTGTCTCGAAGGAACTAACACGTCGGCAAAAGGAATCCCATGAATGGAACATATCCGTCGCAGAGCAGCTTCGTTGATCTTCGAGGCTTGTGAATCGATCGGATTGTCTAGTAAGATTGTTGCCTCCAGAGCATCAGGTGCCAAGTTATGAGCATGAGAAGTCGACAGATTAGAAGTATCAACGGCTCCTTGCCTTGATGACGGCCCAGGCCTGTCGGATATAGTGGCGGAGCTAGATTTTCTCGACATCCCAAATAAATAACGAACCTGGCTAAGTGCTTGAGAGAACTATACTTAAAAAACGTTGAACGTTAGAATTAGCAACACGAGTTTTCCCCCCACGTGGTGTGTGAACTAGTGCAAGCAATTGTGTACAAGCAATAAGATTTCAAAGATATAAAAATGAGCTTCGAATCGTTGCCTTCGAAGACAGTCATCGCTGACCGTCTCAAAGAGCCCGCCTGGTGGTGGTTACAGTTCCAGATCTAGAAAATGTGTAATTTGTGAAGTCTTCGGCTTAAGTCTAACTTGACATTTATAACTGTTCGGCATTTAAATGTTGTTCGACAATTGCACTGTTCATCCTAAGAATAAGTCGGCATGTATGTGTGTTCGGTTAAGTCATTGTTTTGTTCGGCTAAAGACATTATTCGACCTAAGGATTGTTCGGCAATTGTATTGTTCGGCTAAAGGCATTACTCGAACTAAGGAATGTTCGGCAATTGTATTGTTCGGCTAAAGGCATTATTCGAACTAAGGAATGTTCGGCAATTGTTTTGTTCGGCTAAAGACATTATTCGACCTAAGGATTGTTCGGCTGAATTCAATGTTCGGCCTGAAGTCAATGTTCGGCATGTCAGATGTTCGGCATTTGGGTATTGTTCGGCTTTAGTTCGTTCGGCTCAATTATAGTTTGACATGTTAGTAAGCGTTCGGCCTGGGATTGTCCGGCCAGGGTAGTGCTCGGCGACTTCCCATTCCACCGTCCGGCGCATGACGACATACGCCGGAGCAGCGAACAACACCTTTACCTCCTCCAACACCTTCATTCGATCCTCTTCCCTTTAACTTCGGTTCGACACGAAGAAGCTACGGCAATAAGTGGACGTACTCCTAATCATTCCTCCTCGCTATATCGTTCGGCAATGCAGACGAGCTACACAAAAACCTTCTACACGACATCGTTCGAACATCTCGTTTGAATGAATGAGGAAAAATACCTAAGTTTGCAGTTCAGATATTGAGATGGTGTAGTTAAGTCTCGAATTAGGACGACAGGACAGAATTGCAAAAACGATAGAAGTAAAAAGTAAAAGGGGAAAAGAAGAAGAGGACCTGGTTATATAGGGGGAAGGTAGAAGTTGAAAAGGCTATACCCGGTAGAACCGGTCAATACCGGAGTGTTCGGCATCATAGCAGAGTGACGTTCGGCACACGAGAATTGTTCGGCTTCAAGCGTATCGTTCGACATCCAGGCCACGCTCGCCACACACCTCCGTTACAGACATTCTCGAGAAGGCAACATCAAGGAAAATTGAACCAGATTCAAAGCGCATCACGTTCGGCCAGGCAATACACTTTGGGGGGCAAGTGTTTCCTGGAGATTTGACCAGGCAACTAGTGCTCGGCATCAGGTAGCACTCGGCATCAGAGAGCGACCGGCATCCAGGAGTGTTCGGCGAAGCGCTCGGCATCCAGGAGTGTTCGACGAAGCACTTGGCATCCATGAGTGTTCGGCGAAGCGCACGGCATCTAGAGTACTCGGCGTAGTACTCGGCTACAAGAACGCTCGGCATCCCATGGCGCTTGGCGTCAACCAATACTCGGCAGCAAGAGTGCTCGGCATACAAGAGTACTCGGCAGCAAGAGTGCTCGGCATACAAGAGTGCTCGGCATCAAGACTGCTCGGCATACGAGATTGCTCGGCATCAAGACTGCTCGGCATACGAGAGTGCTCGGCATCAAGACTGCTCGGCATACAAGACTGCGCGACATACAAGAGCGTTCGGCATCAAGGAGAACTCGGCAGCATCTGGAGTTCGGCATACAGGAGTACTCGGCGTAGTACTCGGTAGCATCAGGAGTACTCGGCAACAAGAGTACTCGGCATCTAGAAGAGCGTTCGACTTCAATTGACAAACATCCTGCACTTCCCAAACATCAACCACATCGTTCGGCATAGAAGGGTCTGTTCGGCATCAGGGTGTTCGGCACACCTGGTTCGGCATACAGCGACCACTGTACTGGGGCTGGAGCGTTCGGCTATCCAGCCCACTTGGGAAGTCCAGCCCATATTTGCCTATAAATAGAGGGGCAGGGTCACAATGAAATGGATCCTTTTTTGGAGAGAGAATACTGGGGAGACTCTGCCATTTTCGAGACTCATCTTCTCTACTTAAACAACTTCATTCAAGCATTTGATTCACGAATTGTATTTGTAATCAACTATAAAGAAGATCAATAAAGTTTAACCTCAAAGTGGACGTAGACAATTACGCTGAACCACTATAAATTTGGTGTTCTTACTTTCTGTATTTAGATTAGCACTGTCTTCTCTGTTTAATTTGATTTCATCACTTATATCTCTTCACAATCTTCTTCTACGAGGTTAGTGACCAATTTTGGTGCTAACAATTTCCAAAAAAATACGCAAGTGCGTCTTGTGCTCTTCTTCAGTCCTGGAATAAATCAGAATATCATCCACGAACACTAACACGAACTTGCTCAACTGATCTCTGAACACTCTATCCATAAGATGCACAAAATATGCTAGCGCGTTGGTCAATCCAAACGGCATTACCAGCCACTCAAAGAAACCGGATGGTGTCCTAAAAGCAGTCTTCGGCACACTATCCTTAGCCACTCTTAACTGGTGAAATCCCGTTGCCAAATCCATCTGAGAAAACACCTTAGCTTCGTGAAGCTGATCAAAAAAGTCATCTATCCTCGGCAATGGATACTTGTTCTTCTTAGTCACTTTATTCAGCTCACGATAATCCACACACAATCTCAATGACCTATCTGCCTTGGTTGCGAACACAATTGGTGCACCCCATTCGGACACACTACGCCGAATGGATCCTTTCTGTAAAAAGTCATCAACCTGCACCTTCAACTCTTGATGTTCCCTAGGCGCCATCCGCCTAAGAGGCATCACAAAAGGTCTGGCTCCTTCAACTAGATCTATACGAAACTCGATCTCTCTATGCGGCGGTAATCCTTTGACCTCGTCAAAGACATCCTCGAATCCATTCACGATTGGCAACGATGACAGTCCATCCCGTGGAACAACCAGCGAATACACGAAGCTCATGAAGACGCCTTCTTCATGCTTACATCGTATCACAATCTTTCGCCCCTCCACATTCTCGACTGTCACCTCCAACCTTTCACAATCAACCTTTGCCGCATACTTCCTAAGCCAGTCCATACCGAAAATAATTCCGAACCCCGCAAAGTTCAGAACAAAGCAATCACAAACAAAAGAGCAATCATGACTCGATACAATCAGACCACGACATAACATACACAAACAAGACGAACCCCAACTGGATTAGTCACAACCAATGGCCTATCAACAATATCCGGTTCTAAACCCAACCGGCTCACAAGTTCACTACAAACAAAAGAATGCGACGCCCCAGTATCAAACAGAACTCTAACTGGAACACCACATATGGAAAGAGTACCTTGAACTACCACACTCTTTCCTTTCTCTTCAGCGGTAGGAGCTTTCGAAGATGATGGAACAGCTCCCAAAGCATAAGCTTGCACAATCTGCTTGTCCTTCCTCGGTTCTGGACAATTCTTCTTGAAATGCCCCAGCTTGTCACAGTTGTGGCACTTCACTGGCACCTTCGGATTCTTGCAATCCCTAGAGAAATGGCCCTTCTGCTGACAATTGTAGCAGGTCACTTCGCCCTTCGGCTTCTTCTGGCCATCCTTACCCTTCTGCTGCTGCTGCTTCCTCTTCTTGTTTCCACCCTGCTGTGGTTTAGACTCTTCCCTGGTCACAGCAACAACAGATCCTTCCTTAGGAAACAGATTCTCGTGCCTCAGAGATTTCTCTACAAGCTTCTCAAATAGATCGTCCAGATGATCCACCAACTGCCTCCCAAGATAACTGTCCAAGCCTGTCACAAACTTCTCGTTCTTCTGATACGAAGATTCAATATACGACCGGACATACTTGGACAAGGCTTCAAACTCAGAAACATACTCAAGAACTAGTCTTCCTCCCTGCTTGAGCTCCACAAACTTCTTGAATAGAACATACTTCTGAGCTGTAGAAATGAACTTAGCTTCAAATCTGGCCTGGAACTGCACCCAAGTAATCTCTTCCTCCGGAGTATCATGGTGATAGAGTTCCACCAATCAGAAGCTCTCCCTTGAAGCTGTCTTGATGCAAGTTTCCTCTTAGTTGCATCATCGATTCCCAAATCACCAAAGATCCTTCTACAAGCATCTATCCACCTCTGGACTTCAATGGTTGATTCTATCCCCAAGAAAACCTTCCCTCCAAGAGCAGTAAAGTCCTTACACAACTTAGCAAAATCCATCGGCTTTGGAGTTTGAACTTGAACTCCAACATCCACCGATGGCCCCGGAGCTGGCATCCTTCTCATGATCGAAGTCATCATAGCTTCGAACATAGCAACATAATCAGCAGCCCCCTCAGTAGCACGGCCTTCCCTAGCAGCTGGTCTCCCTCTTCGACTCATTCTCAATATCTATAAAAAGGAATGATTAGAACATCTTGAGAAACAACTGCTTAAAGGACTCAAACTATACTAAGCTACTATACTATATATAGTAATCACCCATCAAAATACAATTACGTCTCTCATACGTAGTTACGTCAGCGAGCGTTGGGTAAAATCGATTAACCTCACTCTGATACCAAATGTGACGACCGCCCATGACCCCTGCACTGAACCTAGAGAAAGTGCGCTGTAAAGTGTGCCAAGCGACCATGGACGATTGTCAGGGTAAATTAAAACAGCATAATCTATCGTATTACTCACAACGCATGGACAAAATACAATAGAATATATATATATATAGTGAAGCTTTACAGAATAGAATGTCATCATATAGAACTTCATAATAGTTGAGTACAAACATCTGAATAGTCAATACAACAAGCCTCACTACATATCACTCAGAGAATTATACAAAGCAGCGGATCATCCAGTACATATAGTAAGAAGATAATATGCAAGCCTCCAGCTCGTCTTCGACATCAGCATCGTGGAAAGCAAGAACAGCACCTATCACCTGCTACCTAGTCTGCCCGTCCCAAAATGGACGAATAGCCCAAGGCAATAAGAGTTAAACATAAAGCCTTGAGTCAGACAACGGTCTTAGTGAGCAGTAAATTAACTAACAATATACCAAAAGAGCATAAAGGAAAAAGGAATAGAAATACAACCCTCCCACTCCTCCTCTTTCTACAGTGATAGCCCCCAGACACACACTAAGCAGAAGCAAACATAGCAGAGCATACAATTTAAAATAAAGCAATTATCACTCGAGTCAAGGGCGATGTTTTCCAAGTACGAACCCCCAAGGCCTAAACCAAGATCAGATAAGCACCCAGAAAATACCGCTCTTGAGACCGAATGACGATACAACCAAACATCCATGACTCTGGCTATCACTGTTATCATTGCTTCGATATCACCGTTAATTGAATGACCGGCACATTCTTTCAGCCGTCCGTCAAGGGATAATGGAAACCCCGGTTCTAGACATAACTCTGCACGTCATCGTGACCCGTGGCTAGGACTATCGAATCTGCCCAGAGTACTTGACTATCAATCATTAGCCTTCAGGGACTATCGAATCTGCCCAACGTACTCTTGCTTTGAGTATGCTAGAACCTTCAACCACGATGAGATCTCAGCCTTCTAGTCATCCTCCTCGACGACTATTTCCATACTAACTCAAGCGCCTCTCGAGCAAACCATTATCCTCTAACTCGAACCATTTCACCGAGTTATCAACATGCTTGGAATGATCCCGTCTGGATTAGACCAAGACTATCTCATCTCATGCTTCGCCTCATCATCATCATAGCAAAGCTTCATCTCAACATCATCATCAAATCTATCCATATGAGCCTCATCATCCGCTACATATGCCACGAGCAGCTTTTCCAATTCAAGAGCCTTTCCCTTAGCTTTCGAATCATCTTCGACCAACTTGTCTAAATCAAATCATCAATCATCCAGTTCATAGCAATCAATCAAGTCAAACATTAATCCAAGTAATCAAGCATTCAAATATAAGCTAAATGGACAATTATAACAATAATGGCAATTTCGTAATTAAAGAGTCAAAAGTCTAACAAGCATGAAACATGATCAATATCTCTATAATCTTGATGAATGAACATGCATAGGTTAACATGTAGTAAAATGGTTGTCAAATCATCATGAACAATGAATCTATATGGATCTATACTTAGGTTTACAAAAGTGCATGGAAATCACTACTTTAACA
Organism: Allium fistulosum; assembly: GCA_030737815.1. Classification (NCBI taxonomy): domain Eukaryota; kingdom Viridiplantae; phylum Streptophyta; class Magnoliopsida; order Asparagales; family Amaryllidaceae; genus Allium; species Allium fistulosum. The sequence continues at coordinate 1,537,781,161 of CM060902.1, forward strand.
CCAAATCAAGCCAACGATCCGATATACTCCTTTGGATCCGTGTGAGAGATAATCACCACTCACCAAATCACCTAAACAACCCCAAATCAACACGCTTCAGATATGGACAGCGAAGGATCCAACTCGATCTATCACAAATCCGCTTCAAACGATGAAATCTCTCTTCGATGGATGAAGATCTTCAATCTAAGCTCTTAAATCTTCAATTTGATCTTCAACTTGGATGGATGGAATCACTAGATTAGAGTGGAGAAAAGAAGTGAAGAAGTGTAGAAGTCGAGCTCTCAAAATGGCAGCACTTCGTCGCTTCAAAATCCGGATCCCAAAAAGTGAGGAAATGAACGTGTATTTATAGCTGAAATTCCCCTAAGTCGTCCGCCTTCATAAGTCGTCTACGACTCATCAGAACACCACGATTCACGACTCAACAGTCTTCCGACTTACGACTTAACCATCCTTCCGACCTACGACTTAACAACATAAGTACTCACGCGACTTAACTAAGGTACGACTTAACGACCTATCAACTTACTCGACTCAACGACATACAACTTAGCGACTTAGCTAGACGACGACTTATCACCTGTACACGACTTAACAGCTTACTGGGATACGACTTAATAAATTTTAGGTCGTTTAACGACTTAACTACCCAATATACTATCATAGGTCATCTGCGACCTATCTAAACACGTCCAAGCGACTCAACGACTCATCAACCTATATCCCTAACTCGGCCACGACTCAACTGAGTTACGACTTAACTGCTAGACTTAGGTCGCTCGAACGACTCATACTCCCTAAGTCGTTAACCCGCTAAGTTTCCTATGCCGCTAACTCTTAAGTCGCCACTATTCTTTAAGTCGTCTACTCCCCTGAGTCGGTCACTACGTTAAGTCATTTACTCCTATAAGTCGTCAACGACCTAACCTACCCCACGACCTAAGCTACCTCACGACTCATCTTCCAAGCGACCTAAGCTACACACGGCTTAGATTCCACACGACTTAGGCCCCAGTCGACCTAAACTCTGGACGACTTAACATCTTAACACAACTGTTTTACGATGTTTCGATCCGTAAAAATACGGGTCGTTACATGCACAATGGTACTGTTCCGTTTAAAATCCATGCACTCATTTCTAAAAGTAGTACGACACTGTTTTGGCATTTGGGATGGATGTTGGACCTTTTACCGTAGATGTTGCGCCCTGAGGATATCGGTTCTTCGGACAGCCATAACGGTTGCCACTTTTGGAGTTACGGGAGCCATAACCAGTAAAACGAAGCTCTCTGTGAGTTCTACGCCTTTGACAGCTTCTAGCCATCAATGCATAGTTCCATATCCAAGAAAGACTACCCGAATAACTTTCGGGAGTCGAATGTTTTTTTACCCATCGTTTTCTTCACGCGAATTTTATTGTAAAACGCGATCACCGTGCCTGGTCGTCGATTTACCATCAGTGGAGAGTGGTGCACCATGGTACTGTTCCGTTTCAAATCCATGCACTCATTTCTAAAAGTTGCACGACACTGTTTTGGCATTTGGGATGGATGTTACACCTTGCACCGTAGATGTTGCGCCCTGAGGATATCGATTCTTCGGATAGCCATAACAGTTGCCTCTTTTGGAGTTACGGGATTCATAACCAGTCAAAACGAAGCTCTCTGTGAGTTCTACGATTTTGAAAGCTTTTAGCCGTCAATGCATAGTTCCATACCCAAAAAGGACTACCCGAATCACTTTCGGGACTCGAAAGTTTTTTTTACCCATCGTTTTCTTCACGTGAATTTTATGGTATAACGCAATCACCGTGGCTGGTCGTCGATATACCATCGCTGGAGAGTGGTTCACCATGGTATTGTTATGTTTCAAATCCATGCACTCATTTCTAAAAGTCGTATGGCACTGTTTCAGCATTTTGGACGGATGTTGCACCTTGCACCGTAGATGTCGCACCCTGAGGATATCGATTATTCGGACAGCCATAACGGTTGCCTCTTTTGGAGTTACAGGAGCCATAACCGGTCAAAACAAAGCTCTCTGTGAGTTCTACGGCTTTGACCGATTTTAGCCATCAATGCATAGTTCCATATCCAAAAAAAGCCTACACGAATCACTTTCGGGACTCGAAAGTTTTTTTTACCCATCGTTTTCTTCACGTGAATTTTATGGTAAAACGCGTCACCGTGGCTGGTCGTCGATTTACCATCGCTTGAGAGTGGTGCACCATGGTACTGTTCCGTTTCAAATCCATGCACTCATTTCTAAAAGTAGTACATCACTGTTTTGGCATTAGGGATGGATGTTGCACCTTGCACCATAGATGTTGCGCCCTGAGGATATCGATTCTTCGCACAGCCATAACGGCTGCGTCTTTTCGAGTTACGGGAGCCATAACCAGTAAAAACGAAGCTCTCTGTGAGTTCTTCGGCTTTGATCGCTTTTAGCCGTCAATGCACAGTTCCATAACCAAAAAACGACTACCCGAATCACTTTCGGGACTTGAAAGTTTTTTTACCCATCGTTTTCTTCACGTGAATTTTATGGTAAAACGTGATCACCGTGGCTGGTCGTCGATTTACCATGGCAGGAGAGTGGTTCACCATGGTACTGTTCCGTTTCAAATCCGTGCACTCATTTCTAAAAGTCGTACGACACTGTTTTAGCATGTTGGACGGATGTTGCACCTTACACCATAGATGTTGCGCCCGAAAGATATCGATTCTTCGAACAGCCATAACGGTTGCCTCTTTTGGAGTTACGGGAGCCATAACCAGTCAAAATGTAGCTCTCTGTGAGTTATACGGCTTTGACTGCTTTTAGCTGTCAATGCATAGTTCCATATCCAAAAAAAGACTACCCAAATCACTTTCGGGACATGAAAGTTTTTTTTACCCATCGTTTTCTTCACGCGAATTTTATGATAAAATGCGATCACCGTAGTTGGTCGTCGATTTACCATTGCTAGAGAGTGGTGCACCATGGTACTATTGCGTTTCAAATCCATGCACTCATTTCTAAAAGTAGTACGGCACTGTTTTGGCATTTGGGATGGATGTTGCACCATGCACCGTAGATGTTGCGCGCTGAGGATATCGATTCTTCGGACAGCCATAATGGTTGCCTCTTTTGGAGTTACGGGAGCCATAACTAGTCAAAACGAAGCTCTCTGTGAGTTCTACGGCTTTGAAAGCTTTTAGTTTTCAATGCATAGTTCCAAATCCAAAAAAGACTACCCGAATAACTTTCGGGACTCGAAAGTTATTTTACCCATCGTTTTCTTCACGTGAATTTTATGGTAAAACGCGATCACTGTGTCTGGTCGTCCATTTACCATCGCTGGAGAGTGGTGCGCAATGGTACTGTTCAGTTTCAAATCCATGCACTCATTTCTAAAAGTAGCACGGCACTGTTTTGGCATTTGGGATGGATGTTGCACCTTGCACCGTAGATGTTGCCCACTGAGGATATCGATTATTCGGACAGCCATAACGGTTGCCTCTTTTGGAGTTACAGGAGCCATAACCAATCACAACGAAGCTCTCTGTGAGTTCTACGGCTTTGATGGCTTTTAGCCGTCAATGCATAATTCCATATCAAAAAAAGACTACCCGAATCACTTTCGGGACTTGAAAGTTTTTTTTACCCATCGTTTTCTTCACGTGAATATTATGGTAAAATGGGATCACCGTGGTTGGTCGTCGATATACCATCGCTGGAGAGTGGTGCACCATTGTACTGTTTCGTTTCAAATCCATGCACTCATTTCTAAAAGTCGTACGGCACTATTTCGGCATTTTGGACGGATGTTGCACCTTGCACCGTAGATGTTGCGCCCTGAGGATATCGATTATTCGGAAAGCCATAACGGTTGCCTCTTTTGGTGTTATGGGAGCCATAAACAGTCAAAACAAAGCTCTTTGTGAGTTCTATGACTTTGACCACTTTAACCCGTCAATGCATAGTTCCATATCCAAAAAAAAAGACTACCCTAATCACTTTCGGGACTCGAAAGTTTTATTTTACCCATCATATTCTTCACGTGAATTTTATGGTAAAACTCAATCACCGTGGCTGGTCGTCGATTTACCTTCGTTGGAGAGTATTGCACCACGGTATTGTTCCGTTTCAAATCCATGCACTCATTTTTAAAGTCGTACGACACTGTTTCGGCATTTTGCACGAATGTTGCACCTTGCACCGTAGATGTTGCGCCTTGAGGATATCAATTCTTCGTAAAGCCATAACGGTTGGCTCTTTTGGAGTTACGGGAGCCGTAACCAGTCAAAACGAAGCTCTCTGTAAGTACTACGGCTTTGACGGCTTTTAGCAGTCAATGCATAGTTCCATATCCAAAAAAAGATTACCCGAATCACTTTCGGGACTCAAAATTTTTTTTACCCATCGTTTTCTTCACGTTAATTTTATGGTAAAACGCGATCCCCGTAGCTGGTCGTCGATTTACCATCGCTGGAGAGTGGTGCACCATGGTACTGTTCCATTTCAAATCCATGCACTCATTTCTAAAACTAACACGTTACTATTTTGGCATTTGGGACGGATGTTGCTCCTTGCACCGTAAATGTTGCGCCCTGAGGATATCGATTCTTCGGACAGCCATAACGGTTGCCTCTTTTGGAGTTACGGGAGCCATAACCACTCAAAACGAAGCTCTCTGTGAGTTCTACGGCTTTGATGGATTTTAGCCACCAATGCATAGTTCCATATCAAAAAATAGACTACCCGAATCACTTTCGGGACTCGAAAGTTTTTTTTACCCATCGTTTTCTTCACGTGAATTTTATGGTAAAATGGGATCACCGTGGCTGGTCGTCGATATACCATCGCTGGAGAGTGGTGCACCATGGTACTGTTCCATTTCAAATCCATGAACTATGTTATCCCGCCTTTTGGCAAGGCCGTGACACCAAAGAATTAGCTGGAAACCAAAGACTGTTTTCCCCGAAAACCGGTTATACGCAGGTTTGCTATGGATATCGATGAATTTTGTCCGAGTCCGAATCAAGCTACAATTAACAAGACATGACAAGCGAGGCAATGAAAGCCAACGTTCCGAATTTCAAGTCAATCGGAGTTTGTGCACTCAAGATATGATCGACGCAAATCAGAAGAATCAACTTCACTTCGTATCCATCGGGTATGAATCGATCCGAGGTGGCCTCATTCGTAACCATCATGTTCGAATCCATCATGTGTCACCTTGTTCGCATCCATAAAGCAGTCAGGGAAATCTGACTTCGAGTCAATCCCTTTTCGCATCGATCATAGGCGTGCTATCTCGTATCGATCAAGAGAACTCCGTTGTTCGTATCCATCAACCAAAGGGCTTTCTTCGTATCGATGCCCCATCAATTCTTCGTATCCATCCATCGATATCATCTCACATCCATCTGTTCATGTCCGTCATATTAACAGTTGTTCGTATCCATCAAGTTGGAATGACTTCGATTGATACGAGCAAAACACACGATCGAGTCGACCAACTCAACTTCCATCGATACGAACCGAGCCGCGACACTCGATACGAACAATACAACATCGATCGAGTCGAACAGGCCGACGACACTCGATACAAAATGAGCCGTTTCCATCGATACGAACAAAGTGACTGCGATCGATACAAACAAGACCTTGCCAAATCAATACGAACAAGGCGAGAAACTAGGGAACACTCGACCAACTCGGCATCGAAAGTGGGGCGATCCGTAAAGCAAGCGCCACGTCAACTGGTATCACGTGCGCAGTATCGGTTCAAAGCGATTGATTCGAAGAGATGATCGATACGAACTGAACAACCTACCGAAAATTCTAACTTGTATCGATCATAACTTGCGATCCACAAGTCCAAATGCTATGAAATTTTCACAGGAGCTTGCGTACAACTCAAAGAACATCTATACCAAATTTCGACTCGATAGGGTGAAATCTTGATCGATACGAAATTCATTTGTATCGATCATGGATCAGGCCGAAACCACGTGGGATCGATTGCGTGGGCCCACCCACGTGCCAGAAGAGGTCTCCCGAGATCTGAGTGAGATATTTGAATCATACGCCTATAAATAGCATCCCAAAGCCTCCAGAAAAGGGATCTTTTGGCTCTCCGACGTCCAGACTCTGCCAAAAGTATTTCTCCACTACAAGGCTGCTGTTGTACTCGAATTTCATCACTGTAATTCGCTGTAATCCGTTGTAATCAGTTGTAATCATCAAGAAAACATCAATAAAATCATCAATTTCACAGTGGACGTAGGCAACACACCGAACCACTCTAAATCTTTGTGTTTCTGCGTACTTTCTTATTTGTTTTTGAAGTGTTTGTTAGATAATCCTCTTTTTCCATTTAATTTCTTCATTTTTATCTCTTCAAACCCTTTCGAAGAGTGTTGTGCCCAATTTTGGTACAAACACTATGGTGCTTTCACTGAGAGAAAACCAGTTTTTTCCCTTCTGCTCATTGGATCTACTGCCGATATCGGATTGCAAAATCCAAGGAGAAGAGCCAGATCTCAATTTCAGAAGTTCTTCCATCCTATTCAGATTTGCTACAAGTCTAGGAGAGAGCTTCATCATCCATCATGGTTAACACAAGGACTACTTCTACAGCTGTAGATCAAGAAGGACGGGACAAACAAAATCCCGTGCAGCCGCTTCCAGCCGATCAGAATGCTACCGGACCATCAGATCTGCAAGCCCCTGTCACCAGGGAAGAAATTCAGATGTTGATGCAAGAATTGACTCAGAGCCGCCAACAGCTCACTCAACAGCTCCATGCTAATGTGGAACAAGCCAACCAACTGAACCGTCAGCGACGAAGGAGATCCAGGAGGGATCAGGCTTCTCATTCCTCTACCGAGAGTTCATCCTCTTCTGATTTTCATCACAGATCTACACGCCCACGGCTAGACGGAAGTTACACACAGGCCACTGGGCATCAACACACCTTGAATGTTGGGTAACTGAGAGTTGGCCCACCAACCAGCCGTCAAACTGGACCTTCCTCCCGAGGAGGCGCTACCCCACACCATGTTATTGATAACCGTACCACAACAGCCACTGATTTAGATGCCGAGAACCAAAACCGAACAGATTCGAACCATCACCAGTGCGAATACCATCCTGAGCCTTACGTCCCCGAGGACATAGAGCCAAGGAGGTGAGACACGGACCGTCGACAGCGACCGACCCCTCCTCGCATTATGGAACCCGACCACACCTTGGCCCAGCCTGCTCAAAATGCCCAGATTTCCGATCTGTCCGCAATGATCCGTCAAATGATCCGCGAAAGTCAAGGGCTTATCAATGATGACTAGGGAATCTCCCGAAGTCATACTCCTTTTACTGATGAGATACTTTATGCTGAACCACCGCAACGATTCAGGATGCCAACTTTATCCGTTTATGAATGGAAATCTAACCATAATGAACATATTTAGAAGTACGATTGGTTGATGAACGCTGCACGAGCTGATGATGCAGTCAAGTGCCGAAGCTTCCCGATTTCACTAGGGGGCATAGCGACTATGTGGTTTACCCGACTGCCACCTCGATCTATCTCATGCTTCGATCAGTTGGCAACAAAATTTATTGAACAATTTCATATACAAGTCGCGAGACCAAAGGATGTTAATACTTTATCAAGTGTCACTCAAGCTCCTGGACAGACACTAAGGCGTTATTTAGAGAGATTTCATGCTGCATGTGCTGAGATCAGCAACCCAAATGACAACTCTATTCTTATGGCACTGACTAAGGGAATTGAGCCCGATTCTGAATTCGACAACTGGTTGGCTGGAAAACCCACTGCATCATTGCACCGTTTCTATTCCAAAGCAGCTCAATTCTTGAGAAGGGAGGATGCGAAACAGTCTAGGAAAAAGGATGATGTGGGGCCTAGTGTGAAAGGAATTCAAAGTAATATTGCTGTTAAACAATCCGGAGAGAGTTCCGGAAAGGTGCAATTGAATATTTAGAATAAGCAAGATTAGCAAAAAGGCAATGGCAACCAAAATAGAAAACGGGATCAGAACCATGGTCCACGGCGTAGAGCTTCGATGTTTGATAATTATACTCCTCTGAATACGTCACTGGAGAACGTATATCTACAAACCTGAAACACTGTTCAGTACAAGAAGCCTACTCCGAAACAGTCATCGGAAAAGCAAATTCAGATGGGAAAGTTTTGCAGGTTCCACGAAAGCTATGGCTATAACAAAAATGAATGTCGTCACTTCCAGGATCTCATCGAAAAGTTGATAAGAGAGAGGAAGTTAGAACAGTTTGTTCGGGCGCCGCAGTCTGGAGGTGCGGGCCTATCGAATCAAAATTATGTACCAAATCCGGCTAGACAGGAGGAACCCGCTCGTACTGGCGGGAGGTTGGTGATAAACACTGTTTGTGGTGGTCCCCATCCAGCAGACTCAAGCTGGAATGAAATGGATTCGTATTCCAGCTCTATCAAGCATGTGGACTTTGAATGTTGTAGTAATTCTGAAGATGGGGCTCCGGCCAAACAGCAAAAAATGATGGCAGATGACATTGTATTTCGAGGTCGGGATGCCGACAGGGTCGAAGCCCCCACTATTGATCCGCTAGTCATATCAGCTCAAGTAGGTCCTGCTTGAATGAAGAGGATCTTGGTAGACAACGGAAGCTCTGTGAATATTCTGTTTAAACGAGCTTACGACGAGATGAGAATGGAGACTAAAGACTTGAAGCCATGTCAGTCTCGCATTCACGGTTTCAACGGGAGTGCAACTATACCCACTGGAGTGGTGGAACTTCCAGTGGAATTGGGAATTGGTGAGCGCTGGAGAGTCCGGATACTACAGTTTGTTGTTTTGGATATAAACTCCCCATACAATGATTTCTTGGGACGACCAGCCCTTCCTGAATTCAGGGTTGCCATCGCCCCCATGGTGTTTGACTTTGAAATTCCACACCGACAACGGCATCGGAGTTATTCAAGGGGAACAGGCCGCAGGGCGAGCCTGTTATGTAGCTGAGCTGCGCGAGGTGCAGCGGAAAGAAAAAGGAAAGGGCGTAGAGGAATCTCTCTACGTCCGCCTTGCTGATAATTGACAATTAGCGTATTGGCCTGGGCCCGGGCTCGGGCACACCAACCAATTCCAAAGAGATCTTGACCTGAGAGATACCAAAAGTGAAGATGAAAGTAAAGACAGTCAAGCTTCTCCGGCTGAATTGACGATCGACGTTCCAATCGACAATAATGATGACTCGAAGATGATAAAGATTGGATCTCAGCTAAGCCAACAAATGCAAGAGGAATTGGTTGAATTTCTCCGGGTAAACCTTGATGTGTTTGCCTGGATGCACTCCGATATGTGTGGGATCTCGCTGGACATCGTGAGCCACACACTAAATATTGACCCACGGTACGTCCTAGTCAAGCAAAAAAGGCATGGTATGGATCCAGAGAGATCTGCCACCCTTAAAGAAGAGGTAGATAAGCTTAAGACGAATGGGTTCATTCGAGATGCGTTATACCTGAAATGGGTATCAAATCCCGTACTTGTCCGAAAGCCAAATGGGAAATGGAGAACATGTGTTGACTACTCAGACTTGAATAAAGCTTTCCCCAAAGACAGTTTTCCACTTCCATGAATTGATCAACTTGTAGACTCAACGGCTGGACATGAGCTTTTATCCTTCATGGATGCGTACTCTGGCTATAATCAGATACCCATGCACTTGCCCGACCAGGAGCATACCAGCTTCGTAACCAATATGGGACTCTATTGCTATAAATTTATGCCTTTTGGACTCAAGAATGCTGGGGCAACTTATCAACGGTTAGTTAATCGAATGTTCGCTGACCAGATCGGAAAGACCATGGAGGTATATGTCGACGACATGCTAGTCAAGTCGCAATTTTCTACCGATCACATCAGAGACCTGGAGTCAATGGTTAATATCCTCCGAGAATACCGAATGAAGCTCAACCCATTGACATGTCACTTTGGGGTAGCATTCGGAAAATTCCTTGGGTTTATCGTCAATGCTCGAGGAATCGCAGCCAATCCCGAAAAGATCTGGGCGATCAGAAATCTTGAAAGTCCAAAAACAATAAAGCAAGTCCAGAGTCTCAACGGTAAAGTAGCAGCACTGAGCAGGTTCATTTCAAAATCCACTAACAAACGCATTCCCTTTTTCGATCTGATCCAAAAAGGAAAACGAAACTTTGAATGGAGTACAGAATGTGAGGACACATTCCGAGCACTAATTCAACACCTCTCCACACCGCCAGTTTTGTCAAAGCTTATCGATCATGAGAAATTTTACATTTATTTGGCAATATCAGAAAACGCAATTAGTGCTGCCCTAGTTTGGAAGGAGGACCGAATACAAAAGTTGGTCTACTACATAAGCAAGCGGCTAACCGGAGTTGAGAGAAATTATCCGAAGCTAGAGAAATTGGCTTACTGTCTTGTTATTGCCTTGAGGAAGCTCTGTCCATACTTCCAGGCTCACCCAATCATCGTTTACACCGACCAGCCATTACGACAGGTCCTTACACATCCTGAGACGTCTGGCAGGTTACTCAAATGGAATATCGAGTTAAGTAAGTTTGACCTTACTTACGCTCCAAGGCGAGCCATTCAAGGACATGTCCTAGCATATTTCATTGCTGAATTTACTGTCCCAGAGGACTTGCCCGAAACTAGTGAATCTCCCAAGTATATCTATAAGCTGCATACAGATGGTGCATCAAATGACCGCTGCTCTGGTGCACGAGTTGTTCTTGAAACTCCAGAAGGTCGATCTATATGTTACGCTCTAAAGTTCAACTTCCGTGCAACTAATAACGAGGCTGAATATGAAGCCCTAATGGCTGGATTGAAACTTGCCAGAGATTTAAGAATCATTGCGGTAGAAATTTACTATGATTCACAATTGATCGTATGTCAAGTTCGAGGGGAGTACCAAGCCAGAGATCGAAGATTGGCCGCATACCTTGCTCAGGTTCAGGAGACATTGAATCAGTTTGACTATTATGATATTTATTACATACCACGAGAACACAACCAGAAAGCTGATTCATTAGCAAAGTTGGCCAGTACAGGTAAAGCATAGCAAATGGGACTTGTTCCCGTAGAGATATTATCTTCGCCAAGAATTGATCAGATGGAAACCGATTGGATATTTGATGTCATTTCCGAAAGGGAGTCATGGATGACTCCATTCAAAAATTATCTCGAACACGGAACCCTGCAAGAGCGTAGAAGTGAAAAGAGACGGATTCTTAGAAAAGCTTCGCGGTTCATTATTCAAAACGGAGTTATGTATAGAAGAGGATATTCTATTCCTTTACTCCGGTGTATCGCTCATGATGAAATCAAACGAGTATTACATGATGTACATGAAGGAGAATGTGGCGATCACACCGGGGGGCAAGCACTCGCTAAGAAAGTACTCCGGTATGGATACTATTGGCCGACTGTAAACCGTGATGCATCAGATTATGCCAAGAAGTGTGATAAATGTCAAAAGCACGCTCGTATTCCTAGGGCCCCACCTACTGAGATAACTCAAATGGTCAGCCCATGGTCGTTTGCAGTATGGGGCATTGATATTATTGGCTCTTTACCTCTAGCCAAAGGTGGTGCGAAGTACGTCATCGTAGCAGTTGATTACTTTACCAAGTGGGCAGAAGCTGAACCCCTTGCTACAATCACAACGAAGAAGGTGATCAACTTTGTAATGTGTAACATCATCTACCGATTTGGTCTCCCACGTACCATCATCACTAACAACAGGACCCAATTCGATAGTGCCGAATTTAAGGATTTCTGTCAACGATTCCATATTCAGAAGAAATTCTCCGCAGTCGCATACCCTCAAGCGAATGGACAGGTTGAAGCTGTTAATAAAGTTATAAAATCCATTATGAAGAAACGACTGGAAAAAGCCAGGGGCAAATGGGTCGATGAACTTCCTATGGCCTTATGGGCCTACCGTACAACCCACAAGTCCCCAACCGGTCACACTCCATTCTCTCTCTCTTATGGTTCAGAAGCTGTTATTCCAGTTGAATTAGAAGTACCTTCTCATCGTGTGACATACTACGATCCAAAGACAAATGCTATATTGCTTGCTGAATCTCTCGATTTATTGGATGAGAAGCGTGAAGAGGCTGATTTGAGGGCAGCCGCATGTCGGAGTCGAGTCGCCCGATTATACAATGCCAAGGTCCGACCCCGAACCTTTGAACTTGGTGATCTCGTACTCAAAAGAATTTATCCGGTCCCTTCACATATGAAGCCAACTTGGGAAGGACCATATGTTATTGAACGAAAGCTCGGAGATGGCACATTTAAATTATCAACCGTAAACGGTCTCACTCTTCCGAGAGCCTGGAACAGCGAGAGTCTCCGTCGCTACTACACATAACAGGCTCTATTTATTTATTCAGTCTATTTTTCATTTTCAATTTGTTTCTGCATTTTGAAATTAGAATTTGTAATAAGGCAACTGACTTTGCCGTATTTTCTTATTTCAGCAATAAAAATGCAATCTCTTCGAGCCAGAGCTGTGATTTACTTGAAATACTTCATATGACCATCACTACGCATAGAGAGCTAAGTTCCATCATACGGTGGAATTTATTCAAATAGGGAGTGACTGTGATACGACCAGTCACTCGCTAAGTGAAGCCCGAGCTCGGGGACAAGCCATCACACCAAAGTCAAAAAAGGATTGATACACGACAATCCTTCACCTAACTCCAGATTCCCATAGTGCGAACTGGAGTATAAACTTACAAGTACGGTTTCGAAGAGGGTGGATCCGTTCACCTAACGACTTCGCTCGTATTCGAATCAAGTTTGGGGAGGATGGACCCATCCATATAACGACCTCACTTGTTAACTTAGGGTGGATGTGATCCGACCATCCACGATCCTGATACACCTTTCGTTCCCAGAGTGCGAGCGAAATTCAAAAACATACAACAGATGTGACTGACCATCTGTTTACCAACTCCGGATTCCCAGAATACGAACCAGAGTATAAACATCAACTAACTCTAAGTTCCTAGAGTGTGAACTGGAGTATAAAACGTCACCTAACTTCGGAGTCCCAGAGTGCAAACCGAAGTATAGACATCGAAACGATCCGAATTCCCAGAGTGCGAACAGGAAAGTAAATGTCAACCAACTCCAAGTCCCCAGAGCGTGGACTGGATCATAAAATATTAATCAATTGTAAGCCCCCAGAGTGCGGACGAAATGATAAGTGCCAAGCAAATGTGGTTGATCATCCGTGAAAATAACGTAAGTCCCCAGAGCGTGGATACACTCATCGACAAAAGAACAAGTGTGATTCAACCACTCGAATTCTCCTTATTTCACGACCGCTAGCCGATATTTAAACTTCATCCCTAAAACTGGGGGCAGAACTTAAGCGTCGATCACTGACTGAAGTAGTACAATATCGGAGTTCAACTTAATATCCAGTCGCGACTTATGGCCATGATTGTAGGAATTGACAGTTGGACTCAAACGAGATTCAAAAATTGAAACTTCACAAGTGTACTGAACAAGGAATTCAAATGCTGGAACACTTAAGCAAATAAACACACATCGAGTTCAAAGCAAAATAAAGTTTCATTTTAGCTATTTGCGAAAAGAAATTATGTACAAGTTGGTACCAAAAAATTCCTACTAGCGGGGGCCGAACCCGCATCTATACACGGCCTACCAAAGAAAAACGAAAGTAGATCCCTATCCATCGACCAAAAATACACCGACGAAGCACGTCTACTTTTTTTTCTTTTTCGGCTTCCTTTTCGGTGTTGACCCACTGGAGCTGCCACTTATCTTTCTTTTTGAGCCCTTGCCTTTTAGCAGCTGGTCTCCAAGAGGGGGCATGATATCAACTTCCTCATCCGAGCTCAAGTGCACGAGAATGTTTCCTGAAGGTGGAGTTGGAGGAACTGGATCGACTATAGGAGGTGGGACAGGCACACTTGTATCGATAACTGTACCGCCAGGCGATATCATCCTTAACGGGGCTAGACCAGGTGCTGCCATCCCACCTCCAAAACTACCACCATGAGCCGCTGCCTCCATTTCGGCGTCGATTTCGGCCAATATTTCTTCTTTACGAATTGCGTGGGCCCCACTGGGAGCATCAGTGGTTGGCATTGAAGAGCCAGTAGCAGGTGCGCTTCCACCTATAACAAATGGTAGGTCCACAAAAGGATCGTGTTGATGACCGAAGAGTTCCTCCATTATCTGCTCATCGAAAACAAGCATGCACTCATGCGTTCCATCAGTCGATGTCGTGGTGGTTGCTTCAGTTATTATGGCCTCCTGCATATGATGTGATTCTTGAGTGGCAGGAGGCACGACCGGTGCAGCATCAATCACTGTACACAAAACAAAAGAAGAACTGTCAGTATTTAATTCAAATGATGACTCTGACTTCAGATAAACATATAGAATGTTCAGAATACCTTCCTCAATTTGGCTTGTGGACGGCTGAACAGCCTTAGATAGCCCCGCTGGAAGAACTGTTCTCTGGCCGGAGATAGCTGTGGATGATCCTGATTATAGGCAGGAATGGGCTAGGGATCAACCGCATGTGCGGATTCAGGTTGGGTTGGTGCAGGAACTTCAGCGCCCACCTCATGATGCTCAACACCTGAACCTTCTCCGACCTCCAAGTGTTGGGTGCCGAGCCTTTCTTTTTCATGTAGAATCATCGACTCGTGGAGAATCTTTCTTTCAGCCTCATTGAGCATGCGATTCTCAAGCTCAAACTCGTTGATTAACTCACCCAGATGCACCGCCTTCTCCTCCTCAACCAATCGGCCCCAAGCATTGTATAAGTGGGTCGGATAGTTGTCGAGCCAGGCTAGATTTCTGTGCCTCAAAACATTGGCGTTATAAATGATGAGGAGATCTTCAATATCATCTTCTAGCCTAGACTCAGCCATTTGAACTTTCTCCTCGACCTCAATCTCCACCACTCGGACCTTAGCCATGGCCGCATCCCGTTCACCACGAAGCACAATAGCCTGTTCACACGCTTCTTGGGCTGCTCTATTTGCATAATTTTTTTCTTTGATGATTTCGTAGAATTTAGCTTTAAGCTCAGCAAGTTCTTTCAGAGTAGCGTCCCGTTCAGCGGTAATAGTGGTGTTGCGATGGCCCATCTGCTCCACCAAGGCATAGTGTGTCTGCCTCATCTTCTCCATGGCCGAATTCGCCTCATCGGCCTTTTTGGTGGCCTCTATCTCTGATTTCCGAGAGGACTCGGCTTCGTTATTGAGCACTTGGATGATGCGGTCCTTATGAATGAGATCAGACTCTAACTTTTTGATTAATTTAGCCCGCTCGAAGGCCACCTTCGACGCTTTCTCTGCGGCTTTCGCCCACACTTTGTACTGGGAGTAAAAGTCATGAATGTAATCATGCATCGTGATCTCTGCCTCCGATGGAATTCACTTTAAGTGAGGGGGGAAAATATAGCTGTCAAAGCATATGTTTGGGAAATCTTTCTTTAACTGAGCAATTTTAATAGCCCCTTCCACAGTGGGCTCAGTGATAGCCTGCTCAATAACGACTGAAGGCTCAACCTCAGTTCTATGGCGCTGTGACTCGGACCGAGAAACATGAAAAGATGGTTTGTGACGAGGGGGCTCTACTTGTTGTTTCCCTTAACCCGAAGGTTGTGTAGGGAGTCTAGAAGGAGGAGAGCGGGATCGGGATCGATGTATGTGCTCCCTATCCCTATCTCTCTCCTAACGTTCTTGACTAGAGTACCCGCGATCCCAGTCTCTATCTTCATCTCTCCTGCGAGACTCATAATATAAAGAAGATCGTCGAGCTGAACGAAGACTTCCTAACATCGACCCTCGTCCGGACATTGTACCTGTAAAAAGAAAGAGAAACAGACTTAGTGATTCTTGAATCGAACAACTGTAATGCCGTGAAGTGTGTATGTATGTGCGACCCCACTACCAACCGGAAAGGTCGGCCACACTTATAGGAAGCGACTCGCTTAGGTTAAGAGCGCCATCGAGCTCCTCCAATCAGGTGTTGTGTTGAAGTGACACGTAATCCGGAATCAGAATATCGGCAATCCCTTCAAAAGGACTCTTTATTGGCGAGGAAGGAGCTTCTGAAATTCTACCGAGAACCGGGAAGGAAACCACAACCGATTTCCACCTCGAATACTTGGGACGTTTGTAAGCAGCGGCCTTGCCTTTTCTTCTTCTTTTTGTCGCCTAAAATTCGACCGAAGACCCAGCAGCAAGTTCATCGTCCGTGGGCGTTCTCTCTTCATCACCCCCTTCAGTTATTACAACCCCGGGTGTTTTGCATTTCAACTGCTTCTTCGGGCTGCCCTCAGTGTCCCTTCAAGCCTTATGCTTTGATTCCGCTCAATCAGTCCGACGATTCTCAAATTTTTGTCGGTTAGAACCGAATCGAGGTCCCTCATTTCACTTGGAACTTCTTGAAGGGCTCTAACTATTTCTTTGAAGTATCCAACTTCAGGTCGTGAAAATGCGGCTGTAAAGAAAAGAAGATATTAGTTTTACATCAACTACTGTTACCTTGATAACCCTTAAACAAGACTGCGGCACTTACGTCGGACTAACCATCGGCTAGCAAATCCTGGGGGACATCGGACGTAGAATCATTCTGTTTTAAAGTAACTCAGCCTTTTCCAAGTTCTAGTTACTACTTGACAATTCCTGACCGCCTCCAAGAATGTAAAAGATGGACTATCTCCCCTACTCTTGAAGTTAAAGAGATATCTAATCTCTGTTGGAGCCGGTGGCCAAAAAAGATAATCCATGAATACAATAAATAGACTGTTCAACGTAGCGTATCCATTGGGGTGTAGTTGTGATGGAGCGATTCCGAGGAAAGACAACACTTCCCTAATATATTGATTGAACGGAGGAAGTATTCCTGCTGTGCACGCATGACGATTGAAGGCAGTAAACCCCTCTAGGGGAGCATGTGGTCTATCGTTTGGTCCCGGTAATAGTACATCGTCAAATGACAAACCATGCCTTAGGCATATTCGTCCCAACGTGTCTTCGAAGACGTTGGATGGTACAGAATCTTGAGGATAACAGATGAGCATAGCATCAGGTACCTCGTCCGGAGCAGGGTCTATAACTTCGGCCGTGATGGCCAGAACCTCTATGACAAAAGGAGATGAATCCTGAAGCTCTTGCTGTTGTGAACTTGTGGATTCCATAGCTAATCAACTTATTAGAAACCATCATTAGATAATAAAAACCCAAGGGTTACTCAGTGTGAAGTGCGTGAATGTGTTGTGCAGTGCAGTGCTACATATTACTTGAAGAGTTTCTACAGATTTAGAGAAAACATTCGAATGACAAGACTTCGAAATTCAACCGAAGTGACCGTCATCGTTGACCATCACAACCGAGCCGTCTAGATTTTAGCGACCAATCCAAGTTAAAGTTTACTAAGTTTAGTTGAGTTATAGTTCCATCGACGAGCTTCGGAAGGCAGTACAATATGCAATGAATTGATTGTCAAGTTATGCAAGATTGAAGCTCGTCGGAGTCAGATGTTCAATCGTGCAAGTTTTCGTATCTATCATAGTGTGTACTTGGATCGGTCACCAAGGATGAGTTCGTATCGGTCATGGCAGGCAGCTGTTCTTATCGATCCTAGAGCGATGTTCCGTATCGGTCACCTAAAAATTCAGTTTATATCGACCGGAGTCCTCTGATTCGTATCGATCGTTAGGTCCAACGTTCATATCAATCACTACAAATCGATACGAGTGGCCATTGTTAAGTGATCGACATGAATACTCCCCATCTATCGATACGAAACGATTCACTCATTCAGTACGAAATATTGTCGCATCTGGATCGATACGACTCGCACACCATCTATCATCAGTACAGATCTCTTCTTCGTATCCATCCATACTTCATCTTCTCCAATCAACACGAATGCCACTGCGACCTTCCTCAACCAAGCATCGGCCTAATTATAGTTGTGGCATCATCGGAATCGGCCATGGACATGGATGGATTAGTGATTGAACTCGAATCTCATTATTTTAATATGAATTCGTTGACTTATTACCTAGATTGAAAAGTAGATTCGAGGGATTAAGGAGGTGTATTAGCTTGGGTGAAGGCGATTTTGTTTTTCTTGGTTTCTCATTCGGTACGAAGCAAGGTAGAAAGAATAAATGGGAGCAAAAGAACGTTTCTAAGTACAAAAAAGGCTTTTATATGAACACGAGACAAAAGGAAATGACGATTCGACTCCCTATTGCTTTGGCTAGTTAAAACAAGTATCCTCCCTAATCGATGCGAAGAGAGCAGTTCGCGTCCATACGCTCTTTACCTAAAAGCAACGTTCATTTGTATCCATTCATCGGTCAATCTGGAGTGCAAAGTCAGGGCTTGCATGAACCGTTCGAAACCATCAAGGATACACTGATATGAAATAACGAGTTTGTATCCATCGACTTAATATCCAAACCAATCACAACCGCCATCGATACGAACAAGCTTATTCGTATCCATCAATCCAGAGCAGTTCCAAACGTAGCTGTTCGTATCCATTCACCATCGATACGAAGACGACTTTTCAACCTTCCACATCGATCCAGGAGAGGATCGATACGAAGGAACACACCAAAACGACCGTTAAGAATTATTACAAATCGAACTTCACATTGGTTCAGGAGAGGGTCAATACGGAATTTGATATTAAAAAAAACCTGATAACGACTCGTGAACGTACGAACGCTAACGGGGGACAGGCTAACATACATACATGTATGACGGACTAACATCCAGTTTTTAAATTCACAGAAGTTGAATGCTTACCTGGTGACGATTACAACAACGGACACCAGTTTGCCATCATTCGATGCTTAGTTACAACAGTGCGCAATACAACAATTGGAAGTCTACAGCTCATGACTTATTGTTCTATGGATCAATGAAAGGTCACAACTTTCAACAAAAAGACGATAACCGTTTAACAAGTCAGATGAAACTGTTCAAGATGAAGATTGCAACACTAAAAAGCACGTCGTGTTCTCACAAGACATACTTTGGGGAGCAAATGTTATCCCACCTTTTGGCAAGACCGTGACACCAAAGAATTAGACCAAAGACAGTTTTTCCCGAAAACCGGTTAAACGCAGGTTTGCTATGGATATCGATGAATTTTGTCCGAGTCTGAATCAAGCTACAATTAAAAAGACATGACAAGCGAAGCAAGGAAAGCCAACGTTCCGAATTTCAAGTCAATTGGAGTTTGTTTACTCAAGATATGATCGACGCAAATCAGAAGAATCAACTTCATTTCGTATCCACAGGTTCGAATCGATCCGAGGTGGCCTCATTCGTAACCATCATGTTCGAATCCATCAACAGTCAACTTGTTCGCATCCATAAAGCAGCCAGGGAAATCTGACTTCGGGTCGATCCATTTTCGCATCGATCATAGGCGCGCTATCTCGTATCGATCAAGAGAACTTCGTTGTTCGTATCCATCAACCAAAGGGCTTTCTTCATATCGATTCCCCATCAATTCTTCGTATCCATCCATCGATATCATCTCACATCCATCTGTTCGTATCCGTCATATTAATAGTTGTTCGTATCCATCAAGTTGGAACGACTTCGATCGATACGAGCAAGACCACAAGATCAAGTCAAACAACTCAACTTCCATCGATACGAACAGAGCCGCGGCACTCGATACGAACAATACAACAACGATCGAGTCGAACAGACCGACGACACTTGATATGAAATGAGCCGTTTCCATCGATATGAACGGAGTGACTGTGATCGATACAAACAAGACCCAGCCAAATCGATACGAACAAGGCGAGAAACTGGGAATACTCGACC
Organism: Allium fistulosum; assembly: GCA_030737815.1. Classification (NCBI taxonomy): domain Eukaryota; kingdom Viridiplantae; phylum Streptophyta; class Magnoliopsida; order Asparagales; family Amaryllidaceae; genus Allium; species Allium fistulosum. Next base: position 1,537,801,085 of record CM060902.1, read on the forward strand.
AACTCGGCATCGAAAGTGGAGCGATCTGCAAAGCAAGCGCCACGTCAACTGGCATCACGTGCGCAGTATCGGTTCAAAGCGATCAATTCGAAGAGATGATCGATACGAACTGAACAGCCTACCGAAAAATCTAACTCATATCGATCATAACTTGCGATTCACAAGTCCAAATGCTATGCAATTTTCACAGCAGCTTGCGTACAACTCAAAGAACATCTATACCAAATTTCGACTCGATAGGGTGAAATCTTGATCGATACGAAATTCATTCGTATCGATCACGGATCAGGTAGAAACCACGTGGGATCGATCGCGTGGGCCCACCCATGTGCCAGAAGAGGTCTCTCGAGACCTGAGCGAGATATTTGCATCCTACGCCTATAAATAGCATCCCAGAGCCTCCAGAAAAGGGATCTTTTGGCTCTCTGATGTCCAGACTCTACCGAAAGCATTTCTCCATTACAAGGCTACTGTTGCACTCAAATTTCATCATTCTAATTCGCTGTAATCCGCTGGAATCAGTTGTAATCATCAAGAAAACATCAATAAAAACATCAATTTCATAGTGGACGTAGGCAACACGCCAAACCACTCTAAATCTCTGTGTTTCTGCGTACTTTCTTATTTGTTTTTGAAGTGTTTGTTAGATAATCCTCCTTTTCCAATTAATTTCTTCATTTTTATCTCTTCAAACCCTTCCGAAGAGCGTTGTGCCCAATTTTGGTACAAACACACTCATTTCTAAAAGTCGTACGGCAATGTTTCGGCATTTTGGACGGATGTTGCACCTTGCACCGTAGATGTTGCGCCCTGAGATATCGATTATTCGGACAGCCATAGTGGTTGCCTCTTTTGGTGTTACGGGAGCCATAGCCATTTAAAATGGAGCTATCTATGAGTTCTACGGCTTTGACCGCTTTAACCCGTCAATGCATAGTTCCATATCCAAAAAAAAGACTACCCTAATCACTTTCGAGACTCGAAAGTTTTTTTTACCCATCGTTTTCTTCACGCGAATTTTATGGTAAAACGCGATCACCGTGGTTGGTCGTCGATTTCATTGCTGGAGAGTGGTGCACTATGGTACTTTTCCGTTTCAAATCCATGCACTTGTTTCTAAAAGTAGTACGACATTGTTTTGGCATTTGGGATGGATGTTGCACCTTGCACCGTAGATGTTGCGCCATGAGGATATCGATTCTTCGGACAGCCATGATGGTTGCCTCTTTTGGAGTTACGGGAGCCATAACCAGTCAAAACGAAGCTATCTGTGAGTTCTTCGGCTTTGATTGGTTTTAGCCGTCAATGCATAGTTCCATATCCAAAAAAAGACTACCCGAATCACTTTCGAGATTCGAAAGTTTTTTTTACCCATCGTTTTCTTCACGTGAATTTTATGGTAAAACGCGATCATCGTGTCTGGTCGTCGATTTACCATCGCTGGAGAGTGGTGCACCATGGTACTGATCCATTTCAAATCGGTGCACTCATTTCTAAAAGTCGTACGGCACTGTTTTGGCATTTTGGACGGATGTTGCACCTTGCACCGTAGATGTTGCGCACTTAGGATATCGATTATTCGAACAGCCATAACAGTTGCTTCTTCTGGAGTTACAAGAGACATAACCAGTCAAAACGAAGCTCTCTATGAGTTCTACGGCTTTGACGGCTTTTAGCCGTCAATGCATAGTTCCATATCCAAAAAAAGACTACCCGAATCACTTTCGGGACTCGAAATTTTTTTTACCCATCGTTTTCTTCACGTGAATTTTATGGTAAAACGAGATCGCCGTGGCTGGTTGTCGATTTACCATCGCTAGAGAGTGGTGCACCATGGAACTATTCCGTTTCAAATCCATGCACTTATTTCTTAAAGTCATACAGCACTGATTCGGCATTTTGGACGGATGTTGCACCTTGCACATAGATGTTGCGCCCTAAGGAAATCGATTATTCGAACAGCCATAACGGTTGCCTCTTTTGGGGTTACGGGAGCCATAACCAGTCAAAACGAAGCTCTCTGTGAGTTCTACAACTTTGATAGCTTTTAACCGTCAATGCATAGTTCTATATCCAAAAAAGACTACCTGAATCACTTTCGAGATTCGAAAGTTTTTTTTACCCATCGTTTTCTTCACGTGAATTTTATGGTAAAACGCGATCACCATGGCTGGTCGTCGATATACCATCACTAGAGAGTGGTGCACCATGGTAATGTTCGATTTCAAATCCATGCACTCATTTCTAAAAGTCGTACGACACTATTTTGGCATTTGGTATGGATGTTGCACCTTGCACCGTGGATGTTGCGCCCTAAGGATATCGATTCTTCGGGCAGCCATAACGGTTGCCTCTTTTGGAGTTACGGGAGCCACAACCAGTCAAAACGAAGCTCTCTGTGAGTTCTTTGGCTTTGATAGCTTTTAGCCATCAATGCATAGTTCCATATCCAAAAAAAGACTACCCAAATCACTTTTGGGACTCGAAAGTTTTATTTTATCCATCGTTTTCTTCACGTGGATTTTATGGTAAAACTCGATCACCGTGGCTTGTCGTCGATTTACCATCGCTTGAGAGTGGTGCACCATGGTACTGTTCTGTTTCAAATCCATGCACTCATTTCTAAAAGTCGTACGACACTGTTTCAGCATTTTACACGGATGTTGCACCTTGCACCGTAGATGTTGCGCCCTGAGGATATCGATTCTTCGAAAAGCCATAATGGTTGCCTCTTTTGGAGTTACGTGAGCCATAACCAGTCAAAACGAAGCTCTCTGTGAATTTTACGGCTTTGACCGCTTTTAGCCGTCAATGGATAGTTCCATATCCAAGAAAAGACTACCCGAATCACTTTCGGGACTAGAAAGATTTTTTTACCCGTCATTTTCTTCACGAGAATTTTATGGTAAAACGCGATCACGGTGGCTGGTCCTCGATTTCCATCGCTGGAGAATGGTGTAACATGGTATTGTTCCATTTCAAATCCATGCACTTATTTCTAAAAGTAGTACGACACTGTTTTGGCATTTGGGATGGATGTTGCACCTTGCATCGTAGATGTTGTGCCCTGAGGATATTGATTCTTCAGACAGCCATAACGGTTGCCTCTTATGGAGTTACGGGAGCCATTACCAGTCAAAACGAAGCTCTTTGTGAATTCTTCGGCTTTGACCGCTATTTGTGCCAAAATTGGGCACAACACTCTTCGGAAGTTTTTGAAGAGATAAAGTGAAGAAATTAAATGGAAAAAGAGGATTGTCTAACAAAAACTCAAAGTTACAGATATGAAAGTAATTAAAATGAACATATACACAAAGATTTAGAGTGGTTCGGCATATTGCCTACGTCCACTATGAAGTTGATTGCTTTATTGATCTTTCTTTGATGATTACAATTGATTTCAGCAAGTTACAGCAAATAACAATGATTTTCAACAGTGAAATTTGTCAGTAGCAGCAGCAACGGAGTTTGGAACTGGATCCGGCAGAGTCTGGGCGTTGGAGAATTCAAAGAAGAAGAAGATCCCTTTTCTGTATGCCGTGGGGCTCTATTTATAGCTGATATTTCGCTCAGATCTCGGGAGACTCCCTCTGGCACGTGACTAGGCCCATGCGCCCAAGCCCGTGAAGTTTCGGTCCGATCCGAGATCGATACGAAAGGATTTCGTATCGATCAAAATTGTGTTCGATGGAGTCGAAATTTGGAGTGGACATTCTTCAGCATGCATGTAAGCTCCTGTGAAAATTTCATAGCATTTGGACTTGTAGATTAGGAGATATGATCGATACAAAATGGAGGCTTTCTGCGGGTTCTTTGGTTCGACTCGATCACATCAACTCGGTCTTGTTCGAATCGATAGCTGCGTGTGACTGTGGGGTGATGTGGCGCTTGAATCTCTGGACCACTCCGCTTTCGATGTCGAGTTGAATGAGTTGTTCTTGAACTTTGCCTTATTCGTATCGATGGTGCTGCCTTGTTCGTATCGATAAAAGATGCACAGTTCGCATCGATGAAGGCTTCTCAGTTCGTATCGATGGTCACGTCCTGTTCGTATCGATAAAGGTAGTGTAGTTCGAATCAATGGAGGTTGTCTTGTTTCCATCGATGAAGTTGCTCCAACTCGATGGATACGAACAAATGAAGATGTGATGGATACGAAGTAACGACTACTTGATGGATACGAACTAAGGAGCCTTGATGGATTCGAACAAGGCCTCCCAGGATGGATACGAACTAGACAACTGCCGTGTGAAGTGGAGCTTGTTCGATGGTGGAGTTGAGTAGATCGATACGAACAAGCATACTCTCTCGATGGATATGAAATGGCACATCCTGATCGATTCGAGCAAATGCTTGCTGATGGATACAAACAAGGTCGATGCAAAGTAGACTCTAGCCGATCGATACGAAGTGCGCTGTCCCTTGATGGATTCGAAGTAGGCTATGGTGATTGATGCGGAGCTGATCGAGTCGAAGTAGACCCTGGTGATCGATGTTGAGCCGATCGAGTCGAAGTAAGCTTCCCTGATGGATTCGAACTCTATTGATTCGAATAGAGGCTAGTTTTCATCCAATCTTGCATCGATCGTAACTTGAGCATACGAACTCGGATTGACTTGAAATTTGGAACGTTGGCTCTCATAGCCTCGCTTGTCGTGTCATATCAATTTTAGCTCGATCCGGACTAGGACAAAATTCGTCGATATCCATAGTAAGCCTGTGTATAACCGATCTCTAAGACGAACCGTCGTTGGTTTCTAGTCAATTCCTTAGTGTCACGGCCTTGCCAAAAGGTGGGATAACAACCGCTTTTAGCCATCAATGCATAGTTCCATATCCAAAAAAAGACTACCCGAATCACTTTCGGGATTCGAAAGTTTTTTTTACCCATTGTTTTCTTCACGTGAATTTTATGGTAAAACGCGATCACCGTGGCTGGTCGTCGATTTACCATCGCTGGAGAGTGGTGCACCATGGTACTGTTCCGTTTCAAATCCGTGCACTCATTTCTAAAAGTCATACGACACCGTTTCGGCATTTTGGATGGATGTTGCACCCTGCACCGTAGATGTTGCGCCCTGAGGATATCGATTCTTCGGACAGCCATAATGGTTGCCTCTTTTGGAGTTACGGGAGCCATAACTAGTCTAAGCGAAGCTCTCTATGAGTTATACGGCTTTGACAGCTTTTATCCGTCAATGCATAGTACCATATCCAAAAAAAGACTACCCGAATCACTTTCGGGACTCGAAAGTTTTTTTTACCCATTGTTTTCCTCACGTGAATTTTATGGTAAAACGCGATCACCATGGCAGGTCATCGATTTACCAACGCTGGAGAGTGGTGCACCATGGTACTATTCCGTTTCAAATCCGTGCACTCATTTCAAAAAGTTGTACGACACCGTTTCGGCATCTTGGACGGATGTTGCACCTTGCACCGTAGATGTTGCACCCTGAGGATATCGATTTTTCGGACAGCCATAACGGTTGCCTCTTTTGGAGTTACGGGAGCCATAACCAGTCAATACGAAGCTCTCCGTGAGTTCTACGTCTTTGACAGCTTTTAGCCGTCAATGTATAGTTCCATATCCAAAAAAAGACTACCCGAATCACTTTCAGGACTAGAAAGTTTTTTTTACCCATTGTTTTATTCACGTGAATTTTGTGGTAAAACGCGATCACCGTGGCTGATCGTCGATTTACCATCGTTGGAGAGTGGTTCACCATGGTACTGTTCTGTTTCAAATCCATGTACCCATTTCTTAAAGTCATACGGCACTGTTTCGGCATTTTGGACGGATGTTGCACCTTGCACGTAGATGTTGCGCCCTAAGGATATCGATTATTCGGACAGCCATAATGGTTGCCTCTTTTGGAGTTACGGGAGCCATAACCAGTCAAAACGAAGCTCTCTGTGAGTTCTACAGCTTTGACCACTTCTAGCCGTCAATGCATAGTTCCATATCCAAAAAACGACTACCCGAATCAATTTCGGGACTCGAAAGTTTTTTTTACCCATCGTTTTCTTCATGCGAATTTTATAATAAAACGCGATCACCGTGGCTGGTTGTCGATTTCCATCGCTGGAGAATGGTGCAACATGGTACTGTTCCGTTTCAAATCCATGCACTCATTTCTAAAAGTAGTACGGCACTGATTTGGCATTTGGGATGGATGTTGCACCTTGCACCGTAGATGTTGCGCCCTGAGGATATCGATTCTTCGGACAGCCATAACGGTTGCCTCTTTTGGAGTTACGGGAGACATAACCAGTCAAAACGAAGCTCTCTGTGAGTTCTTCGGCTTTGACCGCTTTTATCCATCAATGCATAGTTCCGTATCCAAAAAAAGACTACTCGAATCACTTTCGGGACTCGAAAGTTTTTTTACCCATCGTTTTCTTTACGTGAATTTTATGGTAAAACGTGATCACCGTTGTTGGTCGTCGATTTACCATCGCTGGAGAGTGGTGCACCATGGTACTATTCTGTTTCAAATCCATGCACTCATTTCTAAATGTAGTACGGCGCTGTTTTAGCATTTGGGATGGATGTTGCACCTTGCACCGTAGATGTTGCGCCCTGAGGATATCGATTCTTCGGACAGCCATAACGGTTGCCTATTTTGGAGTTACGGGAGCCACAACCAGTCAAAACGAAGCTCTCTGTGAGTTCTACGGCTTTGACGGCTTTTAGCCGTCAATGCATAGTTCCATATCCAAAATATAACTACCCGAATCACTTTCGGGACTCGAAAGTTTTTTCTTACCAATCGTTTTCTTCACGTGAATTTAATGGTAAAACGCGATCACGGTGGCTGGTCGTCGATTTACCATCGCTGGAGAGTGGTGCACCATGGTACTATTCCGTTTCAAATCCATGCACTCATTTCTTAAAGTCGTACGGCACTGTTTCGGCATTATGGACGGATGTTGCACCTTACACGTAGATGTTGCGCCTTGAGGATATCGATTATTCGGACAGGCATAACGGTTGTCTCTTTTGGAGTTACGGGAGCCGTAACTAATCAAAATGAAGCTCTCTGTGAGTTCTTCGGTTTTGACCGATTTTAGCCGTCAATGCATAGTTCCATATTCAAAAAAAGACTACCCGAATCACTTTCGGGACTCGAAAGTTTTTTTTTACCCATCGTTTTCTTCACGTGAATTTTATGGTAAAACGCGATCACCGTGGCTGGTCGTCAATTTACCATTGCTGGAGAGTGGTGCACCATGGTACTGTTCCGTTTCAAATCCGTGCACTCATTTCTAAAAGCCGTGCCACACTGTTTCGGCATTTTGGACGGATGTTGCACCTTGCACCGTAGATGTTGCTCCTTGAGGATATCGATTCTTCGGACAGCCATAACGGTTGCCTCTTTTGGAGTTACGGGAGCCATAACCAGTCAAAACGAAGCTCTCTATGAGTTCTATGGCTTTGACGGCTTTTAGCTGTCAACGCATAGTTCCATATCAAAAAAAGACTACCCGAATCACTTTCGGGACTCGAAATTTTTTTACCCATCGTTTTCTTTACGTGGATTCTATGGTAAAACGCGATCACTGTGGCTGGTCGTCGATTTACCATCGCTGGAGAGTGGTGCACCATGGTATTGTTCCGTTTCAAATCCACGCACTCATTTCTAAAAGTCGTATGGCACTGTTTCGGAATTTTGGACTGATATTGCACCTTGCATCGTAGATGTTGCCCCCTGAGGATATCGATTATTCGGACAGCCATAACAGTTGCCTCTTTTCGAGTTACGGGAGCCATAACCAATCAAAACGAAGCTCTCTGTGAGTCCTACGGTTTGACCACTTTAACCCGTCAATGCATAGTTCCATGTCAAAAAAAAGACTACCCTAATCACTTTTGGGGCTCGAATGTTTTATTTTACCCATCGTTTTCTTCACGTGAATTTTATGGTAAAACGGGATCACCGTGGCTGGTCATCGATATAAAGTCGCTGGAGAGTGGTGCACCATGGTACTGTTCAGTTTCAAATCCATGCACTCATTTCTAAAAGTCGTACGACACTGTTTCGACATGTTGCGCGGATGTTGCACCTTGCACCGTAGATGTTCCGCCCTGAGGATATCGATTCTTCGGAAAGCCATAACGGTTGCCTCTTTTGGAGTTACGGGAGCCATAACCAATCAAAACGAAGCTCTCTGTGAGTTCTACGGCTTTGAAAGCTTTTAACCAACAATGCATAGGTCAATATCCAAAAAAATACTACCCGAATCACTTTCGGGACTCGAAAGTTTTTTTTTACCCATCGTTTTCTTCACGTGAATTTTATGGTAAAACGCGATCACCATGGTTGGTCGTCGATTTCCATTGATGGAGAGTGGTGCACCATGGTACTGTTCTGTTTCAAATCCATGCACTCATTTCTAAAAGTAGTACGACATTGTTTTGTCATTTGGGATGGATGTTGCAACTTGCACCGTAGATGTTGCGCCCTGAGGATATCGATTATACGGACAGCCATAACAGTTGCCTCTTTTTGAGTTACGGGAGCCATAACCAGTCAAACGAAGCTATCTGTGAGTTCTTTAGCTTTGACCGCTTTTAGCCGTCAATGCATAGTTCCATATCCAAAAAAAGACTACCCGAATCACTTTCGGGACTCGAAAGTTTTTTTTACCTATCGTTTTCTTCATGTGAATTTTATGGTAAAACGTGATCATTGTGGCTGGTCGCCCATTTACCATCGCTGGAGAGTGGTGCACTATGGTACTGTTCCATTTCAAATCCATGCAATCATTTCTAAAAGTCGTACGACAGTGTTTCGACATTTTGGACATATGTTGCACCTTGCACCGTAGATGTTGCGCCCTTAGGATATCGATTCTTCGGACAGCCATAACGGTTGCCTCTTTTGGAGTTACGGGAGTTATAACCAGTCAAAACGAAGCTCTCCGTATGTTCTACGGATTTGACTGCTTTTAGCCGTCAATACGTAGTTCCATATCCAAAAAAAGACTACCTGAATCACTTTCGGGACTCGGAATTTTTTTTTACCCATCGTTTTATTCACGTGAATTTTATGGTAAAACGCGATCACTGTGGCTGGTCGTCGATTTACCATCACTGGAGAGTGGTGCACCATGGTATTGTTCTGTTACAAATCCATGCACTTATTTCTTAAAGTCTTACGACACAGTTTCGGCATTTTGGACGTATGTTACACCTAGCACGTAGATGTTGCGTCCTGAGGATATCGATTATTCGGATAGCCATAATGCTTGCCTCTTTTGGAGTTATGGGAGCCATAACCAGTCAAATAGAAGCTCTCTGTGAGTTCTACGACTTTGACTGCTTTTAGCCATCAATGCATAGTTCCATATCCAAAAAAGACTACCCGAATCATTTTCGGGACTCGAAAGTTTTTTTACCAATCGTTTTCTTCACGCGAATTTTATGGTAAAACGCGATCACCATGGCTGGTCGTCGATTTCCATCGTTGGAGAATGGTGCAACATGGTACTGTTCCGTTTCAAATCCATGCACTCATTTCTAAAAGTAGTACGGCACTGTTTTGGCATTTGGGATGGATGTTGCACCTTGCACCATAGATGTTGCGCCCTGAGGATATCGATTCGTCGGACAGCCATAACGGTTGCCTCTTTTGGAGTTACGGGAGCCATAAACAGTCAAAACGAAGCTCTTTGTGAGTTCTACGATTTTGACAGCTTTTAGCCGTCAATGCATAGTTCCATATCCAAAAAAAGACTACCCGAATCAATTTCGGGACTCGAAAGTTTTTTTTTACCCATCGTTTTATTCACGTGAATTTTAGGGTAAAACGGGATCACCGTGGCTAGTCGTCGATTTACCATCGCTGGAGAGTGGTGCACCATGGTACTGTTCCGTTTCAAATCCATGCACTCATTTCTAAAAGTAGCACGGCACTGTTTTGGCATTTGGGATGGATGATGCACCTTGCACCGTAGATGTTGCGCCCTGAGGATACCGATTCTTCGGACAGCCATAACGGTTGCCTCTTTTGGAGTTACGGGAGCCACAACCAGTCAAAACGAAGCTCTCTGTGAGTTATATGGCTTTGATGGCTTTTAGCTGTCAATGCATAGTTCCATATCCAAAAAAAGACTACCGAATCACTTTCGGGACTCGAAAGTTTTTTTTACCCATCGTTTTCTTCACGCGAATTTTATGGTAGAACGCGATCACCGTGTTTGGTCGTCGATTTCCATCGCTGGAGATTGGTGCAACAAGGTACTGTTCCGTTTCAAATCCATGCACTCATTTCTAAAAGTAGTACGGCACTGTTTTCACATTTGGGATGGATGTTGCACCTTGCACCGTAGATGTTGCGCCCTGAGGATATCGATTCTTTGGACAGCCATAACGGTTGCCTCTTTTTGAGTTATGGGAGCCATAACCATTTAAAACGAAGCTCTCTGTGAGTTCTTCGGCTTTGACCGCTTTTAGCCGTCAATGCATAGTTCCTTATCCAAAAAAGGCTACCCGAATCACTTTCGGGACTCGAAAGTTTTTTTACCCATTGTTTTCTTCACGTGAATTTTATGGTAAAACGCGATCACCGTGGCTGGTCGTCGATTTACCAACGCTGCAGAGTGGTGCACCATGGTACTGTTCCGTTTCAAATTCGTGCACTCATTTCTAAAAGTCGTACGACACCGTTTCGGCATTTTTGACGGATGTTGCACCTTGCACCGTAGATGTTGCGCCCTAAGGATATGTATTCTTCGGACATCCATAACGGTTGCCTCTTTTGGAGTTACGGGAGCCATAACGAGTCAAATTAAAGCTCTCTATGAGTTCTACGGCTTTGACAGCTTTTAGCCATCAATGCATAGTTCCATATCCAGAAAAGACTACACGAATCACTTTCGGGACTCGGAAGTTTTCTTACCCATCGTTTTTTTCACGTGAATTTTGTGGTAAAACGCGATCACCGTGGCTGATCGTCGATTTACCATCACTGGAGAGTGGTGCTACATGGTACTATTCCGTTTCAAATCGATGCACTGATTTCTAAAAGTCGTAAGGCCCTGTTTTGGCATTTTCGACGGATGTTGCACAATGCACCGTAGATGTTGCGCCTTGAGGATATCGATTATTCGGACAGCCATAATGGTTGCCTCGTTTGGAGTTACGGCAGCCATAACCAGTCAAAACGAAGCTCTCTGTGAGTCCTATGGCTTTGACCGCTGTTAGAGGTTAATGCATAGTTCCATTTCCAAAAAAAAGACTACCCGAATCACTTTCGGGACTCGATGGTTTTTTTACCCATCGTTTTCTTCACGTGAATTTTATGGTAAAACGCGATCACCGTGGCTGGTCGTCGATTTACCATCGCTGGAGAGTGATGCACCATGGTACTGTTCCGTTTCAAATCTATGCACTCATTTCTAAAAGTCGTACGGCCCTGTTTCGGCATTTTGGATGGATGTTGCACCTTGCACCGTAGATGTTGCGCCCTGAGGATATCGATTATTCGGACAGCCATAACGGTTGCCTCTTTTGGAGTTACGGGAGCCATAACACTCAAAACGAAGCTCTCTGTAAGTTCTACGGCTTTGACGGCTTTTAGCCATCAATGCATAGTTCCATTTCCAAAAAAGGACTATCCGAATCACTTTCGGGACTCTAAAGTTTTTCTTTACCCATCGTTTTCTTCACGTGAATTTTATGGTAAAACACGATCACCGTGGCTGGTCATCGATTTACCATCGTTGGAGAGTGGTGCACCATGGTACTGTTCCGTTTCAAATCCAGGCACGCATTTCTAAAAGTAGTACGGCACTGTTTTGGCATTTGGGATGGATGTTGCACCTTGCACCATAGATGTTGCGCCCTGAGGATATAGATTATTCGGACAGCCATAACGGTTGCCCTTTTTGGGGTTACGGGAGCCATAACCAATCAAAACGAAACTCTTTGTGAGTTATATGGCTTTGACCACTTTATCCCGTCAATGCATAGTTCCATATCCAAAAAAAGACTACCCTAATCACTTTCGGGACTCGAAAGTTTTATTTTACCCATCGTTTTATTCACGTGAATTTTATGGTAAAACGGGATCACCGTGGCTAGTCGTCGATATAAAGTCGCTTGAGAGTGGTGCACCATGGTACTGTTCCATTTCAAATCCATGCACTCATTTCTAAAAGTCGTACGGCACTGTTTCGGCATTTTGGATGGATGTTGCACCTTGCACCATAGATGTTCCGCCCTGAGGATATCGATTCTTCGGACAACCATAAAAGTTGCCTCTTTTTGAGTTACGGAAGCCATAACCAGTCAAAACAAAGCTCTCTGTGAGTTCTACGGCTTTGACTGCTTTTAGCCGTCAATGCATAGTTCCATATCCAAAAAAAGACTACCCGAATCACTTTCGGGACTCGAAAGTTTTTTTTACCCATCGTTTTCTTCACTTGAATTTTATGGTAAAACACGATCACCGTGGCTGGTCGTCGATTTACCATAGCTGGTGAGTGGTGCACCATGGTACTGTTCCGTTTCAAATCCATGCATGCATTTCTAAAAGTAGTACGGCACTGTTTTGGCATTTGGGATGGATGTTGCACCTTGCACCGTAGTTGTTGCGCCCTGAGGATATCGATTCTTCTAACAGCCATAATGGTTGCCTCATTTAGAGTTACGGGAGCCGTAACCAGTCAAAACGAAGCTCTCTGTGAGTTCTACAGCTTTGATAGCTATTATTCGTCAATGCATAGTTCTATATCCAAAAAAAGACTACCAGAATCACTTTCAGGACTCGGAAGTTTTTTTACCTATGGTTTTCTTCACGTGAATTTTATGGTAAAACGTGATCACCATGGCTGGTCGTCGATTTACCATCGTTGGAGAGTGGTTCACAATGGTACTGTTATGTTTCAAATCCATGCACTCATTTCTAAAAGTCGTATGGCACTGTTTCAGCATATTGGATGGATGTTGCACCTTGCACCGTAGATGTTGCGCCCTGAGGATATCGATTCTTCGGACAGCCATAACGGTTGCTTCTTTTGGAGTTACGGAGCCATAACCAGTCAAAACGAAGCTCTCTGTGAGTTCTATCACTTTGACTGCTTTTAGCCGTCAATGCGTAGTTCCATATCCAAAAAAAGACTACCCGAATCACTTTCCGGACTCGAAAGTTTTTTTGACCCATCGTTTTATTCACGTGAATTTTTTGGTAAAACGCGATCACCGTGGCTGGTCGTCGATTTACCATCGCTGGATAGTGGTGCACCATGGTACTATTCCGTTTCAAATCCATGCACTCATTTCTTAAAGTCTCACGGCACTGTTTCAGCATTTTGGACGTATGTTGCACCTTGCACGTAGATGTTGGGCCCTGAGGAAATCGATTATTCAGACAGCCATAACGGTTGCCTCTTTTGGAGTTACGAGAGCCAGAACCAGTCAAAACGAAGCTCTCTGTGAGTTCTACGGCTTTGACGGCTTTTAGCCATCAATGCAAAGTTCCATATCCAAAAAAAGACAGCACGAATCACTTTCGGGACTCGAAAGTTTTTTTTACCCATCGTTTTCTTCATGTGAATTTTATGGTAAAACGCAATCACCGTGGCTGGTCGTCGATTTTCCATCGCTGGAGAGTGGTGCACCACGGTATTGTTCCGTTTCAAATCCATGCACTCATTTCTAAAAGTAGTACGACACTGTTATGGCATTTGGAATGGATGTTGCACCTTGCACCGTAGATGTTGCACCCTGAGGATATCGATTCTTCGTACAGCCATAACGGTTGCCTCTTTTGGTGTTACGGGAGCCATAACCAGTCAAAACGAAGCTCTCTGTGAGTTCTACGGCTTTGACTGCTTTAACCCGTCAATGCATATTTCCATATCCAAAAAAGATTACCCTAATCACTTTCGGGACTCGAAAGTTTTATTTTACCCATCATTTTCTTCACGTGAATTTTATGGTAAAACGCGATCACCGTGGCTGGACGCCGATTTACCATCGCTGGAGAGTGGTGCACCATGGTACTGTTCCGTTTCAAATCCATGCACTCATTTCTCAAAGTCTTACGGCACTATTTCGGCATTTTGGACAGATGTTGCACCTTGCACGTAGATGTTGCGCCTTGAGGATATCGATTATTCGGACAGCCATAACGGTTGCCTCTTTTGGAGTTATGGGAGCCATAACTAGTCAAAATGAAGCTCTTTGTGAGTTCTACGGCTTTGATGGCTTTTAGCCATCAATGCATAGTTCCATATCCAAAAAAAGACTACCTGAATCACTTTTGGGACTCGAAAGTTTTTTTTACCCATCGTTTTCTTTATGTGAATTTTATGGTAAAACGTGATCACCGTGGCTGGTCGTCGATTTACCATCGCTGGAGAGTGGTGCACCATGGTACTGTTCCGTTTCAAATCCATGCACGCATTTCTAAAAGTAGTACGGCACTGTTTTGCCATTTGGGATCGATGTTGCACCTTGCACCGTAGATGTTGCGCCCTGAGGATATCGATTCTTCAAACAGCCAGAACGGTTGCCTCTTTTGGAGTTACGGGAGCCGAAACTAGTCAAAACGAAGCTCTCTGTGAGTTCTACAGCTTTTATAGCTTTTAGCCGTCAATGCATAGTTCCGTATCCAATAAAAGACTACCCGAATCACTTTCGGGGCTCGATAGTTTTTTTTACCCATCGTTTTCTTCAGGTGAATTTTATGGTAAAACGATATCACCGTGGCTGGTCGTCGATTTACCATCGCTGGAAGTGTTGCACCATGGTACTGTTCCGTTTCAAATCCATGCACTCATTTCTAAAAGTGGTACGACCCTGTTTCGGCATTTTGGACAGATGTTGCACCTTGCACCGTAGTTGTTGCGCCCTGAGGATATCGATTATTCGGACAGCCATAACTGTTGCCTCTTTTGGAGTTACGGGAGCCATAACCAGTCAAAACGAAGCTCTTAATGAGTTCTACGGCTTTGACCGCTTTAACCCGTCAATGCATAATTCCATATCCAAAAAATGACTACCCTAATCACTTTCGGGACTCGAAAGTTTTATTTTACCCATCATTTTCTTCACGTGAATTTTATGGAAAAACGCGATCACCGTGGATGGTCGCCGATTTACCATCGCTGGAGAGTGGTGCACCATGGTACTGTTCCGTTTCATATCCATGCACTCATTTCTTAAAGTCTTACGGCACTGTTTCGGCATTTTGGACGGATGTTGCCTCTTGCACGTAGATGTTGCACCTTGAGGATATATATTATTCGGACAGCCATAACAGTTGCCTCTTTTGGAGTTACCGGAGCCATAACCAGTCAAAATGAAGCTCTCTGTGAGTTCTACAACTTTTACGGATTTAAGCCATCAATGCATAGTTCCATATCCAAAAAAAGACTACCCGAATAACTTTCGGGACTCGATAGTTTTTTTTACCCATCGTTTTCTTCACGTGAATTTTAAGGTAAAACGTGATCACCGTGGGTGGTCGTCGATTTACCATCGCTGGAGAGTGGTGCACCATGGTACTATTCCGTTTCAAATCCATGCACGCATTTCTAAAAGTAGTACGACACTGTTTTGGCGTTTGGGATGGATGTTGCACCTTGCACCGTAGATGTTGCGCCTTGAAGATATCGATTCTTCGGACAGCCATAACGGTTGCCTCTTTTGGAGTTACGGGAGTCGTAACCAGTCAAAAAGAAGCTCTCTATGCGTTCTATATCTTTGTTAGCTTTTAGCCTTCATTGTATAGTTCCATATCCAAAAAAAGGCTACCCGAATCACTTTCGGGACTCGAAAGTTTTTTATTACCCATCGTTTTCTTCACGTGAATTTTATGGTAAAACGCGATCACCGTGGCTGGTCGTCGATTTACCACCGCAGGAGAGTGGTGCACCATGGTACTGTTCTGTTTCAAATCCGTGCACTCATTTCTAAAAGTCGTACGACACTGTTTCACCATTTTGGATGGATGTTGCACCTTGCAACGTAGATGTTGCTCCCTGAGGATATCGATTCTTCGGACAGCCATAACGGTTGCTTCTTTTGGAGTTACGGAAGCCATAACAAGTCAAAACGAAGCTCTTTGTAAGTTCTACGGCTTCGACCACTTTAATCTGTCAATGCATAGTTCCATATCCAAAAAAAGACCACCCGAATCACTTTCGAAGCTCGAAAGTTTTTTTACCCATCGTTTCCTTTACGTGAATTTTATGGTAAAACGCGATCACCGTGGTTGGTCGTCGATTTACCATTGCTAGAGAGTGGTGCACCATGGTACTGTTCCGTTTCAAATCCATGCACTCATTTCTAAAAGTCGTACGGCACTGTTTCGGCATTTTGGACGGATGTTGCACCTTGCACCGTAGATGTTGCGCCCTGAGGATATCTATTTTTCGGACAGCCATAACGGTTGCCGCTTTTGAAGTTACGGGAGCCATAACTAGTCAAATCGAAGCTCTCTGTAAGTTCTACGGCTTCGACCACTTTAATCTGACAATGCATAGTTCCATATCCAAATAAAGACTACGTGAATCACTTTCGGGACTCGAAAGTTTTTTACCCATCGTTTTCTTCACGTGAATTTTATGGTAAAACGGGATCACCGTGGCTGGTCGTCGATATACCATCGCTGGAGAGTGGTGCACCATGGTACTGTTCCGTTTCAAATCCATGGACTCATTTCTAAAAGTCGTACGGCACTGTTTCAGCATTTTGCACGGATGTTGCTCCTTTCACCGTAGATGTTGTGCCCTGAGGGTATCGATTATTCGGACAACCATAACAGTTGCCTCTTTTGGAGTTACGGGAGCCATAACCAGTCAAAACGAAGCTCTTTGTGTGTTCTACGGCTTTGACCGCTTTTAGCCATCAATGCATAGTTCCATATCCAAAAAAAGACTACCTGAATCACTTTCAGGACTCGAAAGTTTTTTTTACCCATCGTTTTCTTCACGTGAATATTATGGTAAAAAGCGATCACCGTGGCTGGTCGTCGATTTACCATTGCTTGAGAGTGGTGCACCATGGTACCGTTCCGTTTAAAATCCATTCACTCATTTCTTAAAGTCGTACGACACCGTTTCGGCATTTTGGACGGATGTTGCAACTTGCACCGTAGATGTTGCGCCCTGAGGATATTGATTCTTCGGACAACCATAAATGTTGCCTTTTTTGGAGTTACGGGAGCCATAACCAGTCAAAACGAAGCTCTCTGTGAGTTCTACGGCTTTGACCGCTTTTAGCCGTCAATGCATAGTTCCATATCCAAAAAAAGACTACCCGAATAACTTTCCAGACTCGAAAGTTTTTTTTACCCATCGTTTTATTTACGCGAATTTTATGGTAAAACGCGATCACCGTGGCTGGTCGTCGATTTACCATCGTTGCAGAGTGGTGCACCATGGTACTGTTCCGTTTCAAATCCATGCACTCATTTCTTAAAGTCTCACGTTACTGTTTCAGCATTTTGGACGTATGTTGCACCTTGCACGTAGATGTTGGGCCCTGAGGATATCGATTATTCAAACAGCCATAACGGTTTCCTCTTTTGGAGCTACGGGAGCCATAACCAGTCAAAACGAAGCTCTTTGTGATTTCTACGGCTTTGACGGCTTTTAACCGTCAATGCATAGTTCCATGTCCAAAAAAAGACAGCACGAATCACTTTCGGGACTCGAAAGTTTTTTTTTACACATCGTTTTCTTCACGTGAATTTTATGGTAAAACGCGATCACCGTGGTTGGTCGTCGATTTTCCATCGCTAGAGAGTGGTGCACCACGGTACTGTTCCGTTTCAAATCCATGCACTCATTTCTAAAAGTAGTACGACACTGTTTTGGCATTTGGAATGGATGTTGCACCTTGCACCGTAGATGTTGCACCCTGAGGATATCGATTCTTCGGACAGCCATAATGGTTGCCTCTTTTGGAGTTACGGGAGCCAAAACCACTCAAAACGAAGCTCTCTGTGAGTTCTACGGCTTTGTCTGCTTTAACCCGTCAATGTATAGTTCCATATCCAAAAAAAGACTACCCTAATCACTTTCGGGACTCGAAAGTTTTATTTTACCCATCGTTTTCTTCACGTGAATTTTATGGTAAAACGTGATCACCGTGGCTGGTCGTCGATTTACCATCGCTGGAGAGTGGTGCACCATGGTACTGTTCTGTGTCAAATCCATGCAATCATTTCTCAAAGTCTTACGGCACTGTTTCGGCATTTTGGACGGATGTTGCACCTTGCACGTAGATGTTGCACCTTGAGGATATCGATTCTTCAGACAGCCATAACGGTTGCCTCTTTTGGAGTTACGGGAGCCATAACCAGTCAAAACGAAGCTCTCTGTGAGTTCTACGGCTTTTATAGCTTTTAGTCGTCAATCCATAGTTCCATATCCAAAAAAAGACTACCCGAATCACTTTTGGGACTCGAAAGTTTTTTTTACCCATCGTTTTCTTCATGTGAATTTAATGGTAAAGCGCAATCACCGTGGCTGGTTGTCGATTTACCATCGCTGGAGAGTGGTGCACAATGGTACTGTTCCGTTTCAAATCCATGCACGCATTTCTAAAAGTAGTACGGCACTGTTTTGCCATTTGGGATAGATGTTGCACCTTGCACCGTAGATGTTGCGCCCTGAGAATATCAATTCTTCAGACAGCCATAACGGTTGCCTCTTTTGGAGTTACGGGAGCCATAACCAGTCAAAACGAAGCTCTCTGTGAGTTCTACGGCTTTTATAGCTTTTAGTCGTCAATCCATAGTTCCATTTCCAAAAAAAGACTACCCGAATCACTTTCGGGACTCGATAGTTTTTTTTTACCCATCGTTTTCTTCAGGTGAATTTTATGGTAAAACGCTATCACCGTGGCTGGTCGTCGATTTACCATCGCTGGAAGTGTTGCACCATGGTACTGTTCCGTTTCAAATCCATGCACTCATTTCTAAAAGTCGTACGACCCTGTTTCGGCATTTTGGATAGATGTTGCACCTTGCACCGTTGTTGTTGCGCCCTGAGGATATCGATTATTCGGACAGCCATAACCGTTGCCTCTTTTGGAGTTACGGGAGCCTTAACCAGTCAAAACGAAGCTCTCTGTGTGTTCTACGGCTTTGACCGCTTTAACCCATCAATGCATAGTTCCATATCCAAAAAATGACTAACCTAATCACTTTCGGGACTCGAAAGTTTTATTTTACCCATCGATTTCTTCACGTGAATTTTATGGTAAAACACGATCACCGTGGCTGGTCGCCGATTTCCCATCGCTGGAGAGTGGTGCACCATGGTACTGTTCCGTTTCAAATCCATGCACTCATTTCTTAAAGTCTTACGGCACTGTTTCGCCATTTTGGACGGATGTTGCACCTTGCACGTAGATGTTGCACCTTGAGGATATCGATTATTCGGACAGCCATAACGGTTGCATCTTTTGGAGTTACGGTTGCCATAACAAGTCAAAACCAAGCTCTCTGTGAGTATTACGGCTTTGACGGCTTTTAGCCATCAATGCATAGTTCCATATCCAAAAAAGACTACCCGAATCACTTTCGGAACTCGAATGTTTTTTTTACCCATCGTTTTCTTCACGTGAATTTTAAGGTAAAACGCGATCACCGTGGCTGGTCGTCAATTTACCATCGCTGGAGAGTGGTGCACCAAGGTACTGTTTCATTTCAAATCCATGCACGCTTTCCTAAAGGTAGTACGACACTGTTTTGGCATTTGGGATGGATGTTGCACCTTGCACCGTAGATGTTGCGCCCTGAGGATATCGATTCTTCGGACTGCCATAACGGTTGCCTCTTTTGGAGTTACGGGAGCCGTAACCAGTAAAGCGAAGCTCTCTATGTGTTCTACAGCTTTGATAACTTTTAGCCGTCAATGCATTGTTCCATATCCAAAAAAAGACTACCCGAATCACTTTCGGGACTCGAAAGTATTTTTTACCCATCGTTTTCTTCACGTGAATTTTAAGGTAAAACGCGATCACCGTGGCAGGTCGTCGATTTACCATCGCTGGATAGTGGTTCACCGTGGTGATGTTACGTTTCAAATCCATGCACTCATTTCTAAAAGTCGTATGGCACTGTTTCAGCATTTTGGATGGATGTTGCACCTTGCACCGTAGATGTTGCGCCCTAAGGATATCGATTATACGGACAGCCATAACGGTTCCCTCTTTTGGAGTTACGGGAGCCATAACCAGTCAAAACGAAGCTCTCTGTGAGTTCTACGGTTTTGACCCTTCTAGCCATCAATGCATAGTTCCATATCCAAAAAAGACTACCCGAATCACTTTCGGGACTCGATAGTTTTTTTACCCATTATTTTCTTCATGTGAATTTTATGGTAAAACGCGATCACCGTGGCTGGTCGTCAATTTACCATCGCAGGAGAGTGGCGCACCATGGTACTGTTCCATTTCAAATCCATGCACTCATTTCTAAAAGTCGTACGACACTATTTCGGCATTTTGAACGGATGTTGCACCTTGCACCGTAGATGTTGCACCCTGAGGATATCGATTATTCGGATAGCCATAACGGTTGCCTCTTTTGGAGTTACGGGAGCCATAACCAGTCAAAACGAAGCTCTCTGTGAGTTCTACGGCTTTGACCACTTTAACCTGTCAATGAATAGTTCCATACCCAAATAAAGACTACCCGAATCACTTTGGGGACTCGAAAGTTTTTTATCCATCCTTTTCTTCACGTGAATTTTATGGTAAAACGGGATCACCATGGCTGGTCGTCGATATACCATTGCTGGAGAGTGGTACACCATGGTACTGTTCCGTTTCAAATCCATGCACTCATTTCTAAAAGTCGTACGGCACTGTTTCGGCATTTTGGACGGATGTTGCACCTTGCACCGTAGATATTGCGCACTAAGGATATCGATTATTCGGACAGCCATAACGGTTGCCACTTTTGGAGTTATGGAAGCCAGAACTAGTTAAGACGAAGCTCTCTATTGGTTCTACGGATTTGACCACTTTAACCCGTCAATGCATAGTTCCATATCCAAATAAAAACTACCCGAATCACTTTTGGGAGTCGAAATATTTTTTACCCATCGTTTTCTTTACGTGAATTTTATGATAAAACGCGATCACCGTGGCTGGTCGTCGATTTACCATCGCTGAAGAATGGTGCAACATGGTACTGTTCCGTTTCTAATCCATTCACTCATTTCTAAAAGTCGTACGACACCGTTTCGGCATTTTTGACGGATGTTGCACCTTGCACCGTAGATGTTGCGCCCTGAGGATATTGATTCTTCGGACAGCTATAACGTTTGCCTCTTTTGGAGTTACGGAAGCCATAACCAGTCAAAACGAAGCTCTATGTGAGTTCTACGCCTTTGATGGCTTTTAGCCGTCAATGCATAGTTCCATATCCAAAAAAAGACTACCCGAATTACTTTCGGGGCTCGAAAATTTTTTTACCCATCGTTTTCTTCACGTGAATTTTTTGGTAAAACACAATCACCGTGGCTGGTCGTCGATTTACCATCGCTGGAGAGTGGTGCACCATGGTGATATTCCATTTCAAATCCATGCACTCATTTCTAAAAGTCGTACGACACTGTTTCGGCATTTTGGACAGATGTTGCACCTTGCACCATAGATGTTGCGCCCTGAGGATATCGATTTTACGGACAGCCATAACGATTGCCTCTTTTGGAGTTACGGGAGCCATAACAAGTCAAAACGAAGCTCTATGTTAGTTCTACGGCTTTGACCACTTTAACCCGTCAATGCATAGTTCCATATCCAAATAAAGACTACCCGAATCACTTTCGGGACTCGAAAGTTTTTTTACCCATCCTTTTCTTCACGTGAATTTTATCGTAAAATGGGATCACCGTGGCTGGTCGTCGATATACCATCGTTGGAGAGTGGTGCACCATGTTACTGTTCCATTTCAAATCCATGCACTCATTTCTAAAAGTCGTATGGCATTGTTTTGGCATTTTGGATGGATGTTGCACCTTGCACCGTAGATGTTGCGCACTGAGGATATCGATTTTTCGGACAGCCATAACGGTTGCCTCTTTTGGTGTTACGGGAGCCATAACCAGTCAAAATGAAGCTCTCTGTGAGTTCTACGGCTCTGACCACTTTAACCTGTCAATGCATAGTTCCATATCCAAAAAAAGACTACCCAAATCCCTTTCGGAACTCGAAAGTTTTATTTTACCCATCGTTTTCTTCACGTGAATTATATGGTAAAACTCAAT
Organism: Allium fistulosum; assembly: GCA_030737815.1. Classification (NCBI taxonomy): domain Eukaryota; kingdom Viridiplantae; phylum Streptophyta; class Magnoliopsida; order Asparagales; family Amaryllidaceae; genus Allium; species Allium fistulosum. The sequence goes on from CM060902.1 coordinate 1,537,823,324, forward strand.
CACCGTGGCTGGTCATCGATTTACCATCGCTGGAGAGTGGTAGACCATGGTACTGTTCCCTTTCAAATCCATGCACTCATTTCTAAAAGTTGTACGGCAATGTTTCGGCATTTTGCACGGATGTTGCACCTTGCACCGTAGATGTTGCGCCCTGAGGATATCAATTATTCGGACAGCCATAACAGTTGCCTCTTTTGGAGTTAAGGGAGCCATGACCAGTCAAAACGTAGCTCTCTTTGAGTTCTACGGCTTTGACTGCTTTTAGCCATTAATGCATAGTTCCATATCCAAAAAAGACTACACGAATCACTTTCAAGAGTCGATAGTTTTTTTACCTATCGTTTTATTTACGTGAATTTTATGGTAAAACGCGATCACCGTGGCTGGTCATCGATTTACCATCGCTGGAGAGTGATGCACCATGGTACTGTTCCGTTTCAAATCCATTCACTCATTTCTAAAAGTCGTACGACACCGTTTCAGCATTTTGGATGGACGTTGCACCTTGCACCGTAGATGTTGCGCCCTGAAGATATCGATTCTTCGGACTGCCATAACGGTCGCCTCTTTTGGAGTTACGGGAGCCATTACTAGTCAAAACGAAGCTCTCTGTTCTATGGATTTGATAGCTTTTATCCATCAATGCATAGTTCCATATCCAAAAAAAGACTACCCAAATCACTTTCGGGACTCGAAAGTTTTTTTACCCATCATTTTCATCACGTGAATTTTATGTTAAAACGCGATTTCCGTGGCTGGTCGTCGATTTACCATCGCTGGATAGTGGTGCACCATGGTATTGTTCCGTTTAAAATCCATGCACTCATTTCTAAAAGTAGTACGACACTGTTTTGGCATTTGGGATGCATGTTGCACCTAGCACCGTAGATGTTGCGCCCTTAGGATATCTATTCTTTGAACAGCCATAATGGTTGCTTCTTTTGGAGTTACGGAAGCCACAACCAGTCAAAACGAAGCTCTTTGTGAGTTCTACGACTTTGATAGCTTTTAGCCGTAAATGCATAGTTCCATATCCAAAAAAAGATTACCCGAATCACTTTCGGGACTCGAAAGTTTTTTTTACCCTTCGTTTTCTTCACGTGAATTTTATTGTAAAACGCGATCACCGTGGCTGGTCGTCGATTTACCATTGCTGGAGAGTGGTGCACCATGGTTCTGTTCCATTCCAAATCCATGCACTCATTTCTTAAAGTCTTACGGCACTGTTTTGGCATTTTGGACGGATGTTGCACCTTGAACGTAGATATTGCGCCCTGAGGATATCGATTATTCAGACAACCATAACGGTTGCCTCTTTTGGAGTTACGGTAGCCATAACCAGTCAAAACGAAGCTCTCTATGAGTTCTACGCAATTGACGGCTTTTAGGCGTCAATGCATAGTCCCATATCCAAAAAAAGACTACCGAATAACTTTCGGGACTCGAAAGTTTTTTTACCCATCGTTTTCTTCACGTGAATTTTATGGTAAAACGCGATCACCGTGGCTGGTCGTTAATTTACCATCACTGGAGAGTGGTGCACCATGGTACTGTTCCGTTTGAAATCCATGCCCTCATTTCTAAAAGTAGTACGGCATTGTTTTGGCATTTGGAATGGACGTTGCACCTTGCACCGTAGATGTTGCACCCTGAGGATATCGATTCTTCGGACAGCCATAGCGGTTTCCTCTTTTGGAGTTATGGGAGCCATAACCAGTCAAAAAAAAGCTCTATGTGAGTTCTACGGCTTTGACAGCTTTTAGCCTTCAATGCATAGTTCCATATCCAAAAAAGACTACTCGAATCACTTTCGGGACTCGAAAGTTTTTTTTACCCATCGTTTTCTTCACATGAATTTTATGGTAAAACGCGATCACCGTGGCTGGTCGTCGATTTACCATCACTGGAGAGTGGTGCACCATGGTACTGTTCCGTTTCAAATCCATGCGCTCATTTCTAAACGTATTACGACACTGTTTTGGTATTTGGAATGGACGTTGCACCTTGCACCGTAGATGTTGCACCCTGAGGATATCGATTCTTCGGACAGCTATAACGGTTTCCTCTTTTGGAGTTACGGGAGCCATAACCAGTCAAAACAAAGCTATCTGTGAGTTCTACGGTTTTGACAGCTTTTAGCCATCAATGCATAATCCCATATCCAAAAAAAGACTACCCGAATTACTTTTAGGGCGCGAAAGTTTTTTTTACCCATCGTTTTCTTCACGTGAATTTTATGGTAAAACGCGATCACCGTGGCTGGTCGTTGACTTACCATCGCTGGAGAGTGGTGCACCATGGTACTATTCCGTTTCAAATCCATTCACTCATTTCTAAAAGTCGTACGGCACTTTTTCGGCATTTTGGACGATGTTGCACCTTGCACCGTAGATGTTGCGCCCTGAGGATATCGATGCTTCGGACAGCCATAGCGGTTGCCTCTTTTCGAGTTACGGGATCCATAACCAGTCAAAACGAAGCTCTCTATGAGTTCTACGGCTTTGATAGCTTTTAGCCGTCAATGCATAGTTCCATATCCAAAAAAAGACTACCCGAATCACTTTCGGGACTCGAAAGTTTTTTTTACCCTTCGTTTTCTTCACGTGAATTTTATGGTAAAACGCGATCACCGTGGCTGGTCATCGATTAACCATCACTGGAGAGTGGTGCACCATGGTACTATTCCGTTTCAAATCCATGCACTCATTTCTAAAAGTTGTACAGCACCGTTTCGGCATTTTGGACGGATGTTGCACTTGCACCGTAAATGTTGCGCCCTGAGGATATCGATTATTCGGACTGCCATAACGGTTGTTTCTTTTGGAGTTACGGGAGCCACAACCAGTCAAAACGAAGCCCTCTATTAGTTCTACGGCTTTGACCACTTTAACCCGTCAATGCATAGTTCCATATCCAAATAAAGACTACCCGAATAACTTTCGGGACTCGAATGTTTTTTTACCCATCGTTTTCTTCACGTGAATTTTATGATAAAACGCGATCGCCGTGGTTGGTCGTCGATTTACCATCGCTGGAGAATGGTGCACAATGGTACTGTTCCGTTTCAAATCCATGCCCTCATTTCTAAAAGTAGTACGACATTGTTTTGGCATTTGGAATGGACGTTGCACCTTGCACCGTAGATGTTGCACCCTGAGGATATCGATTCTTCGGACAGCCATAGCGGTTTCCTCTTTTGGAGTTATGGGAGCCATAACCAGTCAAAACAAAGCTCAATGTGAGTTCTACGGCTTTGACAGCTTTTAGCCTTCAATGCATAGTTCCATATCCAAAAAAGACTACCCGAATCACTTTCGGGACTCGAAAGTTTTTTTTACCCATCGTTTTCTTCACATGAATTTTATGGTAAAACGCGATCACCGTGGCTGGTCGTCGATTTACCATCGCTGGAGAGTGGTGTACCATGGTACTGTTCCGTTTCAAATCCATGCGCTCATTTCTAAAAGTATTACGACACTGTTTTGGTATTTGGAATGGACGTTGCACCCTGCACCGTAGATGTTGCACCCTGAGGATATCGATTCTTCGGACAGCTATAACGGTTTCCTCTTTTGGGGTTACGGGAGCCATAACCAGTCAAAACAAAGCTATCTGTGAGTTCTACGGTTTTGACAGCTTTTAGCCATCAATGCATAATCCCATATCCAAAAAAAGACTACCCGAATTACTTTTAGGGTGCGAAAGTTTTTTTTACCCATCGTTTTCTTCACGTGAATTTTATGGTAAAACGCGATCACCATGGCTGGTCGTCGACTTACCATCGCTGGAGAGTGGTGCACCATGGTACTATTCCGTTTCAAATCCATTCACTCATTTCTAAAAGTCGTACGGCACTTTTTCGGCATTTTGGACGGATGTTGCACCTTGCACCGTAGATGTTGCGCCCTGAGGATATCGATTCTTCGGACAGCCATAGCGGTTGCCTCTTTTCGAGTTACGGGATCCATAACCAGTCAAAACGAAGCTCTCTGTGAGTTCTACGGCTTTGATAGCTTTTAGTCGTCAATGCATAGTTCCATATCCAAAAAAAGACTACCCGAATCACTTTCGGGACTCGAAAGTTTTTTTTACCCATCGTTTTCTTCACGTGAATTTTATGGTAAAACGCGATCACCGTGGCTGGTCGTTGATTAACCATCGCCGGAGAGTGGTGCACCATGGTACTATTCCGTTTCAAATCCATGCACTCATTTCTAAAAGTCGTACGACACCGTTTCGGCATTTTGGACGGATGTTGCACCTTGCACCGTAGATGTTGCGCCCTGAGGATATCGATTATTCGGACAGCCATAACGGTTGTTTCTTTTGGAGTTACGGGAGCAACAACCAGTCAAAACGAAGCTCTCTATTAGTTCTACGGCTTTGACCACTTTAACCCGTCAATGCATAGTTCCATATCCAAATAAAGACTACCCGAATCACTTTCGGGACTCGAATGTTTTTTTACCCATCGTTTTCTTTACGTGAATTTTATGATAAAACGCGATCACCGTGGTTGGTCGTCGATTTACCATCGCTGGAGAATGGTGCATAATGGTACTGTTCCGTTTCAAATCCATTCACTCATTTCTAAAAGACGTACGACACCGTTTTGGCATTTTGGTCGGATGTTGCACCTTGCACCGTAGATGTTGCGCCTTGAGGATATCGATTCTTCGGACAGCAATAACGGTTGCCTCTTTTGGAGTTACGAGCCATAACCAGTCAAAACGAAGCTCTCTGTGAGTTCTACGGCTTTGACGACTTTTAGCCGTCAATGCATAGTTCCATATTCAAAAAAAGACTACCCGAATTACTTTCGGGGCTCGAAAGTTTTTTTACCCATCGTTTTCTTCACGTGAATTTTATGGTAAAACGCGATCTCCGTGGCTGGTCGTCGATTTACCATCGCTGGAGAGTGGTGCACCATGGTACTATTCCGTTTCAAATCCATGCACTCACTTCTAAAAGTCGTACGGCACTGTTTCGTCATTTTGGACGGATGTTGCACCTTGCACCGTAGATTTTGCGCCTTGAGGATATCGATTATTCGGACAGCCATAACGGTTGCCTCTTTTGGAGTTACGGGAGCCATAACCAGTCAAAACGAAGCTCTCTGTTAGTTTTACGGCTTTGACCACTTTAACCCGTCAATGCATAGTTCCATATCTAAATAAAGACTACCCGAATCACTTTCGGGACAGGAAAGTTTTTTTACCCTTCCTTTTCTTCACGTGAATTTTATGGTAAAACGGGATCACCGTGGCTGGTCGTCGATATACCATCGCTGGAGAGTGGTGCACCATGGTACTGTTCCGTTTCAAATCCATGCACTCATTTCTAAAAGTCGTACGGCACCGTTTCGGCATTTTAGAAGGATGTTGCACCTTGCACCGTAGATGTTGCGCACTGAGGATATCGATTTTTCGGATACCCATAACGGTTGCCTCTTTTGGTGTTACAGAAGCCATAACCAATCAAAATGAAGCTCTTTGTGAGTTCTACGGCTTTAAACGCTTTAACCTGTCAATGCATAGTTCCATATCCAAAAAAAGACTACACTAATCACTTTCGGGACTCGAAAGTTTTATTTTACCCATCGTTTTCTTCACGTGAATTTTATGGTAAAACTCAATCACCATGGCAGGTCGTCGATTTACCATCTTTGAGAGTGGTGCACCATGGTACTGTTCCGTTTCAAATCTATGCACTCATTTCTAAAAGTTGTACGTCATTGTTTCGGTATTTTGCACGGATGTTGCACCTTGCACCGTAGATGTTGCGGGTCGTCGATTTACCATCGCTGGAGAGTGGTGCACCATGGTACTATTCCGTTTCAAATCCATGCACTCACTTCTAAAAGTCGTACGGCACTGTTTCGTCATTTTGGACGGATGTTGCACCTTGCACCGTAGATTTTGCGCCTTGAGGATATCGATTATTCGGACTGCCATAACAGTTGCCTCTTTTGGAGTTACAGGAGCCATGACCAGTCAAAACGAAGCTCTCTTTGAGTTCTACGGCTTTGACCGCTTTTAGCCGTCAATGCATAGTTCCGTATCCAAAAAAGACTACGCGAATCACTTTCGAGACTCGAAAGTTTTTTTACCTATCGTTTTCTTTACGTGAATTTTATGGTTAAACGCGATCACCGTGGCTGTTCATCGATTTACCATCGCTAGATAGTGATGCACCATGGTACTGTTCCGTTTCAAATCCATTCACTCATTTCTAAAATTCGTATGACACCGTTTCGGCATTTTGGATGGATGTTGCACCTTGCACCGTAGATGTTGCGCCCTGAGGATATCGATTCTTCGGACTTCCATACTGGTTCCCTCTTTTGGAGTTACGGGAGCCATAACCAGTCAAAACGAAGATCTCTGTGAGTTCTACGGATTTGACAGCCTTTAGCCGTCAATGCATAGTTCCATATCCAAAAAAAGACTACCCGAACCACTTTCGGGACTCGAAAGTTTTTTTTACCCATCGTTTTCTTCAAGTGAATTTTATGGTAAAACGCGATCACCGTGGCTGCTCGTCGATTTACCATCGCTGGAGAGTGGTGCACCACGGTACTGTTCCGTTTAAAATCCATGCACTCATTTCTAAAAGTAGTACGACACTATTTTGGCATTTGGGATGGATGTTGCACCTTGCACCGTAGATGTTGCGCCTTGAGGATATTGATTCTTCGGACAGCCATAACAGTTGCTTCTTTTGGGGTTACGGGAGCCACAACCAGTCAAAACGAAGCTCTCTGTGAGATCTATGGCTTTGATAGCTTTTAGCAGTCAATGCATAGTTCCATATCCAAAAAAAGATTACCCGAATCACTTTTGGGACTCGAAAGTTTTTTTTTACCCATCGTTTTCTTCACGTGAATTTTATGGTAAAACGCGGTCGCTGTGGATGGTCGTCGATTTACCATCGCTGGAGAGTGGTGCACCACGGTACTGTTCCATTCCAAATCCATGCACTCATTTCTTAAAGTCTTATGGCACTGTTTTGGAATTTTGGACGGAAGTTGCACCTTGCACGTAGATGTTGCGCCTTGAGCATATCGATTATTCGGACAACCATAACGGTTGCCTCTTTTGGAGTTACGGGAGCCATAACCAGTCAAAACGAAGCTCTCTGTGAGTTCTACGACTTTGATGGCTTTTAGGCTTCAATGCATAGTCCCATATCCAAAAAAAGACTACCCGAATCACTTTTGGGACTCGAAAGTTTTCTTTACCCATCGTTTTCTTAACGTGAATTTTATGGTAAAACGCGATCACCGTGGTTGGTCGTCGATTTACCATCACTAGAGAGTGGTGCACCATGGTACTGTTCCGTTTCAAATCCAAGCACTCATTTTCAAAAGTAGTACGACACTGTTTTGGCATTTGGAATGGACGTTGCACCTGCACTGTATATGTTGCACCCTGAGGATATCAACTCTTCGGACAGCCATAACGGTTTCCTCTTTTGGAGTTACGGGAGCCATAACCAGTCAAAACAAAGCTCTCTGTGAGTTCTATGGCTTTGATAGCTTTTAGCCTTCAATGCATAGTTCAATATCCAAAAAAGACTACGCGAATCACTTTCGGGACTCGAAATTTTTTTTACCGATCGTTTTCTTCACGTGAATTTTATGGTAAAATTCGATCACCGTGGCTGGTCGTCGATTTACCATCACTGGAGAGTGGTGCACCATGGAACTGTTCCGTTTCAAATCCATGCACTCATTTCTAAAAGTAGTCCGACACTGTTTTGGTATTTGGAATGGACGTTGCACCTTGCACCGTAGATGTTGCACCTTACACCGTAGATGTTGCACCCTGAGGATATCGATTCTTCGGACAGCCATAACGGTTTCCTCTTTTGGAGTTACGGGAGCCATAACCAGTCAAAACAAAGCTCTCTGTGAGTTCTACGGCTTTGACAGCTTTTAGCCGTCAATGCATAGTTCCATATCCAAAAAAAACTACCCGAATTACTTTCGGGGCGCGAAAATTTTTTTAACCCATCGTTTTCTTCACGTGAATTTTATGGTAAAACGCGATCACCGTGGCTGGTCGTCAATTTACCATCGCTGGAGAGTGGTGTACCAAGGTACTATTCCGTTTCAAATCCATGCACTCATTTCTAAAAGTCGTACGGCACTTTTTCGGCATTTTGGACGGATGTTGCACCTTGCACCGTAGATGTTGTGCCCTGAGGATATCGATTATTCGGACAGCCATAACGGTTTCCTTTTTTGTAGTTATGGGAGCCATAACCAGTCAAAACGAAGCTCTCTATTAGTTCTACGGCTTTGACCACTTTAACCCGTCCATGCATAGTTCCATATCCAAATAAAGACTACCCGAATCACTTTCGAGACTCGAAAGTTTTTTTACCCATCCTTTTCTTCAAGTGAATTTTATGGTAAAACGAGATCACCGTGGCTGGTCATTGATATACCATCGCTAGAGAGTGGTGCACCAAGGTACTGTTCCGTTTCAAATCAATGCACTCATTTCTAAAAGTCGTACGACACTGTTTCGGCATTTTGGACGGATATTGCACCTTGCACCGTAGACGTTGCGCACTTAGGATATCGATTATTCGGACAGCCATAGCGATTGCCTCTTTTGGTGTTACGAGAGCCATAACCTGTCAAAATGAAGCTCTCTGTGAGTTCTACGGCTTTGACCGCTTTAACCTGTCAATGCATAGTACCATATCCAAAAAAAGACTACCCTAAACACTTTCGGGACTCGAAAGTTTTATTTTACCCATCGTTTTCTTCACGTGAATTTTATGGTAAAACTCAATCACCGTGGCTGGTCGTCGATTTACCATCGCTGGAGAGTGGTGCACCATGGTACTGTTCCGCTTCAAATCCATGCACTCATTTCTAAAAGTCGTACGGCACTGTTTCGGCATTTTGGACGGATGTTGCACCTTGCACCGTAGAAGTTGCGCCCTGAGGATATCGATTATTCGGACAGCCATAACGGTTGCCTCTTTTGGAGTTACGGGAGCCATAACCAGTCAAAATGAAGTTCTCTGTGAGTTCTACGGCTTTGACCACTTTAACCTGTCAATGAATAGTTCCATATCCAAATAAAAACTACCCGAATCACTTTCGGGACTCGAAAGTTTTTTTACCCATCCTTTTCTTCACGTGAATTTTATGGTAAAACGGGATCACCATGGCTGGTCGTCGATATACCATCGCTCGAGAGTGGTGCACCATGGTACTGTTCCATTTCAAATCCATACACTCATTTCTAAAAGTCGTACGGCACTGTTTCGGCATTTTGCATGGATGTTGCACCTTGCACCGTAGATGTTGCGCCATGCGGATATCGATTATTCGGACAGCCATAACAGTTGCCTCTTTTGGAGTTACGGGAGCCATAACCAGTCAAAACGAAGCTCTCTGTGAGTTCTACGGCTTTGACCGCTTTTAGCTGTCAAAGCATAGTTCCATATCCAAAAAAAGACTACCTGAATCACTTTCGGGACTCGAAAGTTTTTTTTACCCATCGTTTTCTTCACGTGAATTTTATGGTACAAAGCGATCACCATGGCTGGTCGTCGATTTACCATCGCTGAAGAGTGGTGCACCATGGTACTGTTCTGTTTGAAATCCATTCACTCATTTCTAAAAGCCGTACGACACCGTTTCGGTATTTTGGTCTGATGTTGCACCTTGCACCGTAGATGTTGCGCCTTGAGGATATCGATTCTTCGGACAGCAATAACGGTTGCCTCTTTTGGAGTTACGGGCCATAACCAGTCAAAACAATGCTCTCTGTGAGTTCTACAACTTTGACAGCTTTTAGCCATCAATGCATAGTTCCATATGCAAAAAAAGACTACCCGAATTACTTTCGGGGCGCGAATGTTTTTTTTACCCATTGTTTTCTTCACATGAATTTTATGGTAAAACGCGATCACCGTGGTTGGTCGTCGATTTACCATCGCTGAAGAGTGGTACACCATGGTACTATTCCGTTTCAAATCCATGCACTCATTTCTAAAAGTCGTACGACACTTTTTCGGTATTTTGGACGGATGTTGTACCTTGCACCGTAGATGTTGCGCCCTGAGGATATCGATTATTCGGACAGCCATAATGGTTTCCTCTTTTGGAGTTATGGGAGCCATTACCTATCAAAACTAAGATCTCTGTTAGTTATACGGCTTTGACCACTTTAACCTGTCAATGCATAGTTCCATATCCAAATAAAGACTACCCGAATCACTTTCGGGACTCGAAAGTTTTTTTACCCATCCTTTTCTTCACGTGAATTTTATGGTAAAACGGGATCACCGTGGTTGGTCATCGATATACCATCGCTGGAGAGTGGTACACCAAGGTACTGTTCCGTTTCAAATCAATGCACTCATTTCTAAAAGTCGTATGACACTGTTTTGGCATTTTGGATGGATGTTGCACCTTGCACCGTAGATGTTGTGCACTAAGGATATCAATTATTCGGACAGCCATAACGGTTGCCTCTTTTGGTGTTACGGAGCCATAACCAGTCGAAATGAAGCTCTCTGTGAGTTTTACGGCTTTGACCACTTTAACCTGTTAATGCATAGTTCCATATCCACAAAAGACTACCCTAAACACTTTCGGGACTCGAAAGTTTTATTTTACCCATCGTCTTCTTCACATTAATTTTGTGGTAAAACTCAATCACCGTGGTTGATCGTCGATTTACCATCGTTGGAGAGTGGTGCACCATGGTAAAGTTCCGTTTCAAATCCATGCACTCATTTCTAAAAGTTGTACGGCACTGTTTCGGCATTTTGCACGGATGTTGCACCGTAGATGTTGCGCCGTGAGGATATCGATTATTCGGACAGCCATAATAGTTGCCTCTTTTGGAGTTAGGGGAGCCATAACCAGTCAAAACGAAGCTTTCTTTGGGTTCTATGGCTTTGAACGCTTTTAGCCATCAATGCATTGTTCTATATCCAAAAAAGACTACGCGAATCACTTTCAGGACTCGAAAGTTTTTTAACCCATCGTTTTCTTTACGTGAATTTTAATGTAAAACGCGATCACCGTGGCTTGTCGTCGATTTACCATCACTGGAGAGTGATGCACCATGGTACTGTTCCATTTCAAATCCATTCACACATTTCTAAAAGTCGTACGACACCATTTCGGCATTTTGGACGGATGTTGCACCTTGCACCGTAGATGTTGCGCCCTGAGGTATCGATTCTTCGGACTGCCATAATGGTTGCCTCTTTTGGAGTTACGGGAGCCATAACCAGTCAAAACGAAGCTCTCTATGAGTTCTACAGATTTGATAGCTTTTAGCCGTCAATGCATAGTACCATATCCAAAAACAGACTACCCGAATCACTTTCGGGACTCGAAAGTTTTTTTTTACCCATCGTTTTATTCACGTGAATTTTATGGTAAAACGCGATCACCGTGGCTGGTCGTCAATTTACCATCGCTGGAGAGTGGTGCACCATGGTACTGTTCCGTTTCAAATCCATGCACTCATTTCTTAAAGTCTCACGACACTGTTTCGACATTTTGGACGGATGTTGCACCTTGCACGTAGGTGTTGGGCCCTGACGATATCGATTATTTGGACAGCCATAACGGTTGCCTCTTTTCGAGTTACGGGATCCATAACCAATCAAAACGAAGTTCTCTGTGAGTTCTACGGATTTGACGGCTTTTAGTCATCAATGCATAGTTCCATATCCAAAAAAAATACTACCCGAATCACTTTCGGGACTCAAAAGTTTTTTTTACCCATCGTTTTCTTCACGTGAATTTTGTAGCAAAACGCGATCACCATGGCTGGTCGTCGATTTACCATCACTGGAGAGTGGTGCACCACGGAACTGTTCCGTTTCAAATCCATGCACTCATTTCTAAAAGTAGTACGACACTGTTTTGGCATTTGGAATGGACGTTGCACCTTGCACCGTAGATGTTGCACCCTGAGGATATCGATTCTTCGGACAGCCATAACGGTTTCCACTTTTGGAGTTACGGGAGCCATAAATAGTCAAAACAAAGCTCTCTATGAGTTCTACGGCATTGACAGCTTTTAGCCTTTAATGCATAGTTCCATATCCAAAAAAGACTACACGAATCACTTTCGGGACTCGAAAGTTTTTTTTACCCATCGTTTTCTTCACGTGAATTTTATGGTAAAATGCGATCACCGTGGATGGTCGTCGATTTACCATAACTGGAGAGTGGTGCACTATGGTACTATTCCGTTTCAAATCCATGCACTCATTTCTAAAAGTAGTATGGCACTGTTTTGGCATTTGGAATGGATGTTGCACCTTGCACCGTAGATGTTGCACCCTGAGGATATCGATTCTTTGGAAAGCCATAACGGTTTCCTCTTTTGGAGTTACGAGAGCCATAACCTGTCAAAACAAAGCTCTCTGTGAGTTCTACGGCTTTGATATATTTGTGGCCGTCAGTGCATAGTTCCATATCCAACAAAAAACTACCCGAATTACTTTCGGGGCGCGAAAGTTTTTTTTACCCATCGTTTTCTTCACGTGAATTTTATGGTAAAACGCGATCACCGTGGCTGGTCGTCGATTTACCAACGCTAGAGAGTGGTGGACCATGGTACTATTCCGTTTCAAATCCATGTACTCATTTCTAAAAGTCGTACGACACTTTTTTGGTATTTTGGACGGATGTTGCACCTTGCATCGTAGATGTTGCGCCCTGAGGATATCGATTATTCGGATAGCCATAACGGTTTCCTCTTTTGGAGTTACGGGAGCCATAACCAGTCAAAATGAAGCTCTCTGTTAGTTCTACGGCTTTGACCACTTTAACCCGTCAATGCATAGTTCCATATCCAAATAAAGACTACCCGAATCACTTTCGGGACTCGAAAGTTTTTTCACCCATCCTTTTCTTCACGTGAATTTTACGGTAAAACGGGATCACCGTGGCTGGTCGTCGATATACCATCGCTGGAGTGTGGTGCACCATGGTATTGTTCCGTTTCAAATCAATGCACTCATTTCTAAAAGTCATACGGCACTGTTTCGGCATTTTGGACGGATGTTGCACCTTGCACCGTAGATGTTGCGCACTGAGGATATCGATTATTCGGATACCCATAACGGTTGCCTCTTTTGGTGTTACGGGAGCCATAACCAGTCAAAATGAAGCTCTCTGTGGGTTCTACGACCTTGACCGCTTTAACCTGTCAATGCATAGTTCCATATCCAAAAAAAGACTACCCTAAACACTTTCGGGTCTCGAAAGTTTTATTTTACCCATCGTTTTCTTCACGTGAATTTTATGGTAAAACTCAATCACCGTGGCTGGTCGTCGATTTACAATCGCTGGAGAGTGGTGCACCATGGTACTGTTCCATTTCAAATCCATGCAATCATTTCTAAAAGTAATACGGCACTGTTTCGGCATTTTGCAGGGATGTTGCACCTTGCACCGTAGATGTTGCGCCCTGAGGATATCGATTATTCGGACAGCCATAATAGTTGCCTCTTTTGGAGTTACGGGAGCCATAACCAGTCAAAACGAAGCTCTCTTTGAGTTCTATGGCTTTGACCGCTTTTAGTCGTTAATGCATAGTTCCATATCCAAAAAAGAGTACGCGAATCACTTTCGGGACTCGAAAGTTTTTTTACCCACCGTTTTCTTTACGTGAATTTTATGGTAAAACGCGATCACCGTGGCTGGTCGTCGATTTCCATCACTGGAGAGTGATGCACCATGGTACTGTTCCATTTCAAATCCATTCAATAATTTCTAAATGTCGTACGACACCGTTTCGGCATTTTGGACGGATGTTGCATCTTGAACCGTAGATGTTGCAGCTTGAGGATATCGATTCTTCGGACTGCCATAACAGTTGCCTCTTTTGGAGTTACGGGTGCCATAACCAGTCAAAACGAAGCTCTCTTTGCGTTCTATGGATTTGATAGCTTTTAGCCATCAATGCATAGTTCCATATCAAAAAAGACTACCGAATCACTTTCGGGACTCGAAAGTTTTTTTTACCCATCGCTTTATTCACGTGAATTATATGGTAAAACGCGATCACCGTGGCTGGTCGTCGATTTACCATCGCTGGAGAGTGGTGCACCATGGTTTTGTTCCGTTTCAAAACCATGCACTCATTTCTTAAAGTCTCACGGCATTGTTTCGGCATTTTGGACGGATGTTGCACCTTGCACGTAGATGTTGGGCCCTGAGGATATCGATTATTCGGACAGCCATAACGGTTGCCACTTTTCGAGTTACGGGAGCCATAACCAGTCAAAACGAAGCTCTCTGTGAGTTCTACGTCTTTGACAGCTTTTAGTCGTCAATGCATAGTTCCATATCCAAAAAAAGACAACCCGAATCACTTTCGGGACTCGAAAGTTTTTTTTACCCATCGTTTTCTTCACGTGAATTTTATGGTAAAACGTGATCACCGTGGCTGGTCGTCGATTTACCATCGCTGGAGAGTGGTGAACGACGGTACTGTTCCGTTTCAAATACATGCACTAATTTCTAAAAGTATTACGATGTTGTTTTGGCATTTGGGATGGATGTTGCACCTTGCACCGAAGATGTTGCGCCCTGTGGATATCGATTCTTCGGACATCCATAACGGTTGCTTCTTTTGGAGTTACGGGAGCCACAACCAGTCGAAACGAAGCTCTCTGTGAGTTCTACGGCTTTGATATCTTTTAGCCATCAATGCATAGTTCCATATCAAAAAAAAGACTACCCGAATCACTTTCGAGACTCAAAAGTTTTTTTACCCATCGTTTTCTTCACATGAATTTTATGGTAAAACGCGATCACCGTGGCTGGTCGTCGATTTACCGTCGCTGGAGAGTGGTGCACCACGATACTGTTCCGTTCCAAATCCAAGCACTCATTTCTTAAAGTCTTATGGCACTGTTTTGGCATTTTGGATGGATGTTGCACCTTGCATGTAGATGTTGTGCCTTGAGGATATCGATTATTCGGACAACCATAACGGTTGCCTCTTTTGGAGTTCAGCTTTTACGGCTTTTAGTCGTCAATGCATAGATCCATATCCCAAAAAAGACTACCCGAATCACTTTCGGGACTCGAAAGTTTTTTTTATCTATCGTTTTCTTCACGTGAATTTTATGGTAAAACGCGATCACCGTGGCTGGTCGTCGATTTACCATCACTGGAGAGTGGTGCACCATTGTACTGTTCCATTTCAAATCCATGCACTAATTTCTAAAAGTAGTACGACACTATTTTGGCATTTGGAATGGACATTGCACCTTGCACCGTAGATGTTGCACCCTAAGGATATCGATTCTTCGGACAGCCATAACGGTTTCCTCTTTTGGAGTTACGGGAGCCATAACCAGTCAAAACAAAGCTATCTGTGAGTTCTACGGCTTTGACAGCTTTTAGCCTTCAATGCATAGTTCCATATCCAAAAAAGACTTGGGACCCGAAAGTTTTTTTACCCATCGTTTTCTTTACGTGAATTTTATGGTAAAACGCGATCACCGTGGCTGGTCATCGATTTACCATCGCTGGAGAGTGATGCACCATGGTATTGTTCTATTTCAAATCCATGCATTCATTTCTAAAAGTCGTAAGGCCATGTTTTGTCATTTTGGACGGATGTTGCTCATTGCATCGTAGATGTTGCGCCCTGAGGATTTCGATTATTCAGATAGCCATAACGGTTGCCTCATTTGGAGTTACTGGAGCCATAACCAGTCAAAAAGAAGCTCTTTGTGAGTTCTACGGCTTTAAAGGCATCTAGTCGTCAATGCATAGTTCCATATCAAAAAAAGACTACCTGAATCACTTTCGGGACTCGAATTTTTTTTTACCCATCGTTTTCTTCACTCGAATTTTATGGTAAATCACGATCACCGTTGATGGTCGTCGATTTACCATCGTTGGAGACTGGTGCACCATGGTACTGTTGTGTTTCAAATCCATGCACTCGTTTCTAAAAGTCGTACGGCACTGTTTTGGCATTTGGGATGGATGTTGCACCTTGCACCGTAGATGTTGCGCCCTGAGGATATCGATTCTTCGGACAGCCATAACGGTTGCCTCTTTTGAAGTTACGGGAGCCATAACCAGTCAAAACGAAGCTCTATGTGAGTTCTATGGTTTTGACAGCTTTTAGCCATCAATGCATAGTTCCATATCCAAAAAAAGACTACCCGAATCACTTTCAGGACTCGAAAGTTTTTTTTTACCCATCGTTTTCTTCACGCGAATTATATGGTAAAACGTGATAACCGTGGCTGGTCGTCGATTTCCATCGCGGGAGAGTGGTGCACCATGGTATTGTTCCGTTTCAAATCCACACACTCATTTCTAAAAGTAGTACGACACTGTTTTGGTATTTTGGATGGATGTTGCACCTTGCACCGTTGATGTTCCACCCTGAGGATATCAATTATTCGGACAGCCATAACGGTTGCCTCTTTTGGAGTTATGGGAGCCATAACAAGTCAAAACGAAGCTCTCTGTGATTTCTTCGGCTTTGACCGCTTTTAGCCGTCAATGCATAGTTCCATATCCCAAAAAAGACTATCCGAATAACTTCCGGGACTCGAAAGTTTTTTTTACCCATCGTTTTCTTCACTTGATTTTATGGTAAAACACGATCACCATGGTTGGTCGTGGATTTACCATCGCTGTAGAGTGGTGCACCATGGTACTATTCCATTTCAAATCTGTGCACTCATTTCTAAAAGTCTACTGTTTCGGCATTTTGGACGGATGTTGCACCTTCCACCGTAGATGTTGCGCCATGAGGATATCGATTCTTCGGACAGCCATAACGGTTGCCTCTTTTGGAGTTACGGGAGCCATAACCAGTCAAAACAAAGCTCTTTCTGAGTTCTACGGCTTTGATGGCTTTTAGCCATCAATGCATAGTTCCATATCCAAAAAAGACTACCCGAATCACTTTCGGGACTCGAAAGTATTTTTTACCCATCGTTTTCTTCACGTGAATTTTATGGTAAAACGCGATCACCATGGCGGGTCGTCAATTTACCATCACTGGAGAGTGGTGCACCATGGTACTATTCCATTTCAAATCCATGCACTCATTTCTTAAAGTCTTACGGCACTGTTTCAGCATTTTGGACGGATGTTGCACCTTGCACCGTAGATGTTGCGCCCTGAGGATATCGATTCTTCGGACAGCCATAACGGTTGCATCTTTTGGATTTACGGAAGCTATAACCAGTCAAAACGAAGCTCTCTATGAGTTCTATGGCTTTGATAGCTTTTAGCCATCAATGCATAGTTTCATATCCGAAAAAAGACAACCAGAATCATTTTTGGGATTCGAAAGTTTTTTTTACCCATCGTTTTCTTCACGTGAATTTTATGGTAAAACAGGATCACCATGGCTAGTCGTCGATATACCATCGCTAGAGAGTGGTGCACCATGATACTATTCCGTTTCAAATCCATGCACTCATTTCTAAAAGACGTAGGGCACTATTTCGGCATTTTGGACGAATGTTGCACCTTGCACCGTAGATGTTGCGCCCTGAGTATATCGATTATTCGGACAGCCATAACGGTTGCCTCTTTTGGTGTTACGGGAGCCATAACCAGTCAAAACGAAGCTCTCTGTGAGTTCTACGGCTTTGACCGCTTAAACCCGTCAATGCATAGTTCCATATCCAAAAAAAGACTACCCTAATCAGTTTTGGGACTCGAAAGTTTTATTTTACCCATAGTTTTCTTCATGTGAATTTTATGGTAAAACTTGATCACCGTGGGTGGTCATCGATTTACCATCGCTGGAGAGTGGTGCACCATGGTACTGTTCCTTTTCAAATCCATGCACTTATTTCTAAAAGTCGTACGGCACTGTTTCGGCATGTTGCGTGGATGTTGCACCTTGCACCGTAGATGTTGCCTCTTTTAGAGTTACGGGAGCCATAACCAGTCAAAACGAAGCTCTCTGTGAGTTCTACGGCTTTGACAGCTTTTAGCCATCAATGCATAGTTCCATTTCCAAGAAAAGACTACCCGAACCACTTTCGGGACTCGAAATTTTTTTTCCCATCGTTTTCTTCACGCGAATTTTATTGTAAAATGCGATCACCGTGGCTAGTCGTCGATTTGCATCGCTGGAGAGTGGTGCACCTTGGTACTGTTCCGTTTCAAATCAATGCACTCATTTCTAAAAGTAGTAAGGCACTGTTTTGGCATTTGGTATGGATGTTGCACCTTGCACCGTAGATGTTGCGCCCTGAGGATATCGATTACTCAAACAGTCATAACGGTTGCCTCTTTTGGAGTTACGGGAGCCATAACCAATCAAAACGAAGCTCTCTATGAGATCTTCGGCTTTGACCGCTTTTAGCCGTCAATGCATTGTTCCATATCCAAAAAAAGACTACCCGAATCACTTTCGGGACTCGAAAGTTTTTTTACCCATCGTTTTCTTCACGTGAATTTTATGGTAAAAAGCGATCACCATGGATGGTCGTCGATTAACCATCGCTGGAGAGTGGTGCACCATGGTATTGTTCTATTTCAAATCAATGCACTCATTTCTAAAAGTCGTACGGCACTGTTTCGGAATTTTGGACAGATGTTGCACCTTGCACCGTAGATGTTGCGCCCTGAGGTTATCGATTATTCGGACAGCCATAACGGTTTCCTCTTTTGGAGTTACGGGAGCCATAACTGGTCAAAACGAAGCTCTCTGTGAGTTCTACGGCTTTGACCGCTTTAACCCGTCAATGCATAGTTCCATATCCAAAAAACTATCCTAATCACTTTCGGGACTCGAAAGTTTTATTTTACCCATTGTTTTCTTCACCTGAATTTTATGGTAAAACTGGATCACTGTGGCTGGTCGTCGATATAAAGTCACTAGAGAGTGGTGCACCATGGTACTGTTCCGTTTCAAATCCATTAACTCATTTCTAAAAGTGGTACGGCACTATTTCGGCATTTTGGATGGATGTTGCACCTTGCACCGTGGATGTTGCGCCCTGAGAATATCGATTCTTCGGACAGACATAACGGTTGAATCTTTTGGAGTTACGGGAGCCAAAACCAGTCAAAACGAAGCACTCTATGAGTTCTACGGCTTTGAAAGATTTTAGCCATCAACGCATAGATTTATATCCAAAAAAAGACTACCCGAATCACTTTAGGGACTCGAAAGTGTTTTTTTACCATCGTTTTCTTCACTTGAATTTTTTTGGTAAAACGCGATCACCGTCACTGGTCGTCAATTTACCATTGCTGGAGAGTAGTGCATCGTGGTATTGTTTCGTTTCAAATCCATGCACTCATTTCTAAAAGTCGTAAGGAACTGTTTCAGAATTTTGGACGGATGTTGCACCTTGCACCGTAGATGTTGCGCCCTGAGGATACCGATTATTCGGACAGCCATAACGGTTGCCTCTTTTGGAGTTACGGGTGCCATATCCATTCAAAACGAAGCTCTCTGTGAGTTCTACGGCTTTGAACGCTTTAACCCGTCAATGCATAGTTCCATATCCAAAAAAAACTATCCTAATCACTTTCGGGACTCGAAAGTTTTATTTTACCCATTGTTTTCTTCACGTGAATTTTATGGTAAAACGGGATCACCGTGGCTGGTCGTCAATATAAAGTCACTGGAGAGTGGTGCACCATGGTACTGTTCCGTTACAAATCCATGCACTCATTTCTAAAAGTCATACGGCACTGTTTCGGCATTTTGGATGGAAGTTGCACCTTGCACCGTAGATGTTGCGCCCTGAGGATATCGATTATTCGGATAGCCATAACGATTGCCTCTTTTGGTGTTACGGGAGCCATAACCAGTCAAAATGAAGCTCTCTGTTAGTTCTACGGCTTTGACCGCTTTAACCCATCAATGCATAGTTCCATATCAAAAAAACGACTACCCTAATCACTTCCGGGAGGCGAAAGTTTTATTTTACCCATCGTTTTCTTCACGTGAATTTTATGGTAAAACGCGATCACCGTGGCTGGTCGCCGATATACCGTCGCTTTAATCAAACAAGCAGATGTGAGTTCTCAGTATACATGTTATTTGGTTCATGTGTTTCAATGGATCATGTTATAAATATATGGTCATAGATAGTTTCTTTGGTTGCCTCTTTTTTTACCTCTGGTTTAATCAGATACTCATCAATTTATAAGATCTGTCTAAACCACAAGTATATGTTCTGATCTGGATTATTTGTAAAACATAGAAGCTCAGCACATGTATAACATTGCACTCCTACATATTTTTACTTGTTCAATTAATATGAGACATAAGCAACAACACTATGTTGTCGTCCTATATTTTTTTTCATTTTTCCTTTGGACCATAGATTTACAACATAAACATTGGGATTTAAATAAATAACTGTTTGGAGAAAAACACATAAAAGAAAACATTTCATCTCAAGGTTAACCCACAACACAGATGATCATTTTAAACATGAAATCTATGACTCATTTTCTGGGTAAATCTCCATGAAGGGTTATACACTTAAACAGATTATTAACAAACCAAAGTCATCAAATCATGAAATGAACATAACTTGCAAAAGTGAATTATTAATCCAAATAGGCTGCCTCAATATTCAGGACTTAATGCCAAAGTTTTCAGTGAGGTTACTCACACTTAATTCTTTTTTTCCCTAAGCCTTGCTTTTCTTTTGATCCTCTGCCTTCCTCTAACTCTAATGGCCGATGCTCCTTATTTTCTCTGGCTTATATATTTTTTTCTTTAGGTTATGAAGAGAAAATGGGTATGATCTCACTACACTAAGCCTCTTTATATAAATCCTGGATGTTACTAGGGTTTTATGAAATTTACCTAATGTCAGTTCTACCCCATACAAAACATAGTCTGCCTCTTATTTGATTCAAGAAAATAAGAGGGTATGTAGTCCTTGTTATTATTTTTTTTAGAAAATAAACCTTATTCTTTTAATTTTTCCCTGGGTCATGTTATATGCATGACTTTAGTTTTATCCTAAGCAAAAGAATTTGCTGGAAATGGATAAAGTGTATATTTAAGGGTTCATACCATTTCCATGCAAGCTTTGTTTTTTTCTCAATTTCTTTTCACCTGCAATGCTTGCCTGTGTCTATGTATAACATATGTATGCCTATATTTTTTTTTTGCCTAAGCCTTTCTATTTTTCTTCGTGCCAGATTTATTTAAAGATAAAATCCTATCTTCATGCATATGTATTTCTAAATTTGTTATTTTAATTTATATATTGATTTCTGCCTAGCTTTTATTATGCAGAAAATTGTGTGCATGTATGTACACTATCTGGTGCATATGTACATGTTTTAAACCATGTATCAGCAATTCAGTTTCCTATTCCTATATTTTCAATGCAATTTTAAACAAATATAAACTAAATTAAATCATGAAATTGCTCACAAAATCAGGGTTATTACATATACCCCTCCTTTTAGGAATTGTGTCCCACAATTCTCTCATACTTAACTTAAGTATCATTACTCCAGAAAAATCAATTTTCTGACCTCAAACCATTCTCAAGCCAATCACTTGATTAAACTCTATGCATATGAATACAAAACGAAAATCATAATGCAATTCAATCAAAACATTCATTAGTATATATAAATTTACCTTTCATTTAATCAACAGTTGTGGGTAATCATTCCTGATTTTATCCTCCACTTCCCATGTGCAATCATTTGGGTCAAGACTCCATTGCACTTTCACTAATTTAATTTCTTTGTTTCTCAATTTCTTGGTTTCTCTAGAAACTATGCCCACTGGCTCCTTTTCATAGATCATCCTAGGGTCAATCTGCACATCCTTAGAGGATTCTAGGATTGCCTCTTTATCATGAACCCATCTTTTAAGTTGAGACACATGAAAAACATCATGCATTGATCTCATTTCTTCTGGCAACTCTAGCTTATAGGCTACAGTTCCTATTCTTTCTAAAATTTTATATGGCCCTATATATTTAGGGATCAACTTTCCTTGTTTCCCAAACCTTAGAACCTTTTTCATGGGTGATATTTTGATAAATACATAATCTCCAACATCATATTGTACTGCCTTTCTTCTTTGATCTGCATATTTCTTTTGCCTATCTTGGGCAGAAGTAATTCTTTTTCTGATCAAAGCTATCTTTTCAGAAGTTTCCTTCACATTTTCTGGTCCTAAGACCACTTTTTCCCCAGATTCAAGCCAACTTGAGGGTGATAAACATGGTCTCCCATAGAGAGCTTCAAAGGGTGCCATGCCTATGCTACTATGATGGCTATTATTGTATGCAAATTCGGCTAAGAAGATATGATCCTCCCAACTTCCTCCCCAATCCAGTACACAAGCTCTTAACATGTCTTCAAGCAATTTGTTCACAATTTCTGTTTGGCCATCAGATTGAGGATGGTATGCTGTGCTTAAGCATAAATCAGTCCCCATTGCCTTGTGAAAACTCTGCCAAAACTTTGAAGTGAAGATGGTATCTCTATCACTAACTATAGTCTTTGGTATACCATGACGTCTGACTACTTCCTTAATAAACAACTGGGCTAGTGTACTTGCATTTCTTTCTGATTTTACTGGTATAAAGTGGGCTGACTTGGTTAACCTATCAACCACTACCCAAATACTATCATTTCCCCTCCTAGTTCTATGCAAACCATCAATGAAATCCATTGATATGCCTTCCCATTTCCACTGTGGTATTTGCAAAGGTTGAAGCATCCCTGAGGGTTTTTGATACTCGGCCTTCACCTGTTGGCAAACCATACATTTAGATACATAGGTTGCCACTACACTCTTCATACCACTCCACCAATAATCCCTCTTGAGGTTGTGATACATTCTTGTGCTTCCTGGGTGTATAGTGTATTTGCTTTTGTGGTAAGCATCCAAGATTTCTTGCTTCAACTCATCAATTGCTGGAACACATATTCCTTTTCCTTTCTTCAAATGGTCTTGATCATTCAACTGAAAACCTTCCACTGCCTCACCATTTAATATCTGAGTCTTCTTTTCAAATAAAAATGGATCTTGGTCTTGTAGCTTTACAACTTTATTCTTCAATTCTGACCCCAGAGTAATAAAACTTAATTTTCCCATTTCTACATTCTCACTGCATAGGCTCATGTTTTCTATATTATCACTTTCTATTTCTGAATCAATTAACAATGATAAAGTGTTAAACTCTTTTACCATCAATCTAGCCATGTTAGCATGTTGTCTAATTAGGGCATCTGCTACTTTATTAGCCTTACCAGGGGTGTATAATATTTCAAAATCATATGAGGCTAGGAGTTCAATCCATCTTTGCTGCCTCCTATTTAATTCTTTTTGTGAAAACAAATATTTAAGTGTTATGGTCTGTATAAACTTCAAATTTTGCTCCTAACAAGTAGTGTCTCCAAAACTTAAGAGCATACACTATAGCAGTCAATTCAAGGTCATGAGTAGCATACCTTACCTCACTTGGTTTCAACTGCCTAGTAGCATAAGCTATCACTTGATGTTGTTGCATCAATACTGCCCCAAGCCCTTGTCCACTTGCATCAGTATACACCACCAAGTTTTCATTTCCTTCAGGCACTTTAAGGATTGGAGCTTGTACTAGTGCTTCCTTTAATTTCCCAAAAGCTTTCTCACACTCTTCAGTCCAAGTGAACACTTGATTTTTCCTAGTCAATCTGGTTAATGGAATTGAGATTTTTTGCAAAATCTTTTATAAATCTCCTATAGTAACCAGCCATTCCCATGAATGATCTGACCTCAGTGACATTAGGAGGCCTTTTCCAAGCTTGCACCACAATGATATTATTGGAATCTACAGATATTCCTTTTTCTGATATAATACGACCTAGAAAATTCACTTCATTTTACCAAAAAGTGCATTTTGAAAACTTTGCTTTCAAGTCTTCCTGTCTCAATTTCTCAAATACCATATGCAAATGATTTTCATGCTCTCTGATTGACTTAGAATAAATTAGTATATCATCAATAAATATCAATACAAACTTATCCAAGTATTCTCTAAAAATCCTATTCATCAAATCAACAAAATAGGAAGGAGCATTTGTCAAGCCAAATGGCATTACTAAAAATTCATAAAGTCCATATCTTGTGTTAAAGGCTGTATACTTAATGCTTTCCTCTTCTACTTTCATCTGATGAAAGCCTGAAGCTAAATCAAGCCTAGAAAATATTTTTGCACCACTCAATTGATCAAAGAGATCATCAATTCTTGGTAAGGGATATTTATTTTTAACTGTGACTTTATTTAATTCCCTATAGTCAATGCATAACCTAAGGGATCCATCTTGTTTCTTAACAAAGACTACTGGTGCTCCCCATGATGAGCTACTAGGTCTAATAAAACCTTTTTCTTCTAGTTCAACCAATTGCTTTTTTAGCTCCATCAACTCCTTAGGCCCCATTCTGGTTGGTCTCTTAACCACTGGGCTAGCTCCTGGAATTATTTTGATTGAAAACTCAACCGGTCTGTGATTTGGAATTCCCCTAACTTCACCAAACACATCAACATACTGATTCACTATGGGGATTTCTTCTAATGTATGCATGGGTTTTTCATTAGACAATGTAAAAAGGTTGGCTATACTTCTATTCTTGTTTGCCTCACAAAGAACAACTATTCTTTGTCCATCAGAAACATTCAATGATATGGTGGATGTCTCCATATTTATGATAGCCTTATGTCTACTCAACCAATCAACTCCTAAAATAATCCCTATGCCCGGATATTGCAACACATATAGGTCTGACTCAAACACATGTCCCCCTATATTTAATATTAGTTGCATACATATCATACCCAGAACACATGAACTACCTATAGGGCTTCTAATTAACAGTGGCTTATCAACAATCATACAATTCAATTTTAATTGTTGTGCAATATCATGGGAGATCAATGAGTGTGTAGCCCCAGTATCATACACTACTGCAAAAGTTATTGAGTGAATAAGCAAAGTACCTTCAACTTGACCATGCTTTTCAACACTTGATCCCTCAACTGCCTTGCCTTTCCCTTCCAAAGCCCCTAATTTTCCTTGCTTAAAATCTGGACAATTCCTCTTTATGTGACCTTCCTTCCCGCAATGGTGACAATTGAAGGATTCAGGCTTAACATTTGTGCATCTATTCTTCATATGCCCCTCTTGGCCACAGTTATAACAAGTAATCTTCTTATTAATTTCAGCAGCCCTGACTTCTTCTGGTTTCTTGGTGGAAGATATGTCTGTTTTCTTCTTATCATAAGGGTGAAATTTACCCTTTCCCTTCTTGTTTTGGTTATTCTTGAATGCTCTGAAATTCTCTCTAGCTTAATCATGATGTTCAATGCTCAAAGTCAAAACCAAAACTTGATCAAAAGTCTTGTCCTTGTATGGTAGCATGGCTCTACTAAGGCTAGGGTTCAGCCCTTGAATATATCTGCCATTCTTAGCCTCCTCAGTGGTGATGAGTACTGCACCATACTTTGCCAATGATTCAAACTTCTGAGTGTACTCAGTGACACTCATAGTCCCTTGCCTTAATTTGATAAATTCCTCTAGCAAAGATTCCTTGGCTGATGTAGGGACAAATCTACCCTCCAGCATTGCTTTAAATTGATCCCATGTCACTTCTCCTTCAGGTCTTCCACCTATGATAACCTCCCACCAATCCAAAGCTGCTCCTCTCAATTGCCTGGATGCAATTTGCCTCT
Source organism: Allium fistulosum (assembly GCA_030737815.1). Lineage (NCBI taxonomy): Eukaryota > Viridiplantae > Streptophyta > Magnoliopsida > Asparagales > Amaryllidaceae > Allium > Allium fistulosum. Next base: position 1,537,849,034 of record CM060902.1, read on the forward strand.
TCCTTTGGTCTTCAACTTGCATATCTGCAAAGATTCTTTCCAAAATTCTAAGCCAATTTTGAACTCACATAACTCCTTCTGTGCCATCAAAAGTTTTGCCTCCAAGATTGGTAAAAGTCTTGAGTAGTTTGGAAAGCTCCTCATGTGGATTTTCCTGCCTGTTGCCTACTCCATCCCTTATGGCTCTCATGAATTCTTGCACATTCACCATGGGTGGTTCACTTGTTCCTACATTTTGATGTCTGGGTCCTACCATAGCTCTATGGATATAACACTTAGGTTAGTCTGTTTTGCCTAATATTCTATAGATTAATTCATTTTAATCTATCACTCATTCTGTTATAATAGATATTAATTGTGTAAACATTAACAAACAAAGCATCCAAAGCAGTCAACACTTCCTCACATCCAATGCAAACAAGTTCATACAAAATTTTGCTATGTTATTTAACAACATAGCTCTGATACCAAATGAAATGACCCACTTAAATTTATATATATATATATATACAGTGGCCATTTAATCAAGAAAACATTGCAATCCAATTTTTCTTCTATCCAGGACCTTTTGTCAATATAAAAATATTGGTTTACTCATTTCATCTTAAACTTATATATATGAAGATATATAAGTCATTCTCTACTTAAATCAGAGTACAGAGATTTGTAAGTAGAAATCTGTTTGGGAATCATTTAAAAGAAATAATCCCTACATAGCAATAGTGTATCTGAAAACCAGATTTTCCAAATATACTTAGATTATTATATAACTATTGGTTTCATGTCTCAAGACTTATCATTTTGCATGAATTTCCATAATTTAATTACTGTATGAACTGTGTTCTTGCCTGTGCATGTGTTTGCATGTTTCTGTGCCGGTGTGTGTCAGTGGGAAATTCAGGTGCCTTATTTTTTTTCCTCTTGTTAACAATATGTCTGAGTCTACTCTATACTTGGGTTATATAACTGAGCTGAAAACTTAACTTAAAACTCTTTAGTGCTGGCTTAACCCAGGCTCAAGGAAAGGGTCATGTTAGCCACATTCAACTTGCATTTTTCTTAAGCAAAGTACATATCATTTTGTTTTCTTTTCTAAGGCCACTCAAACCTTTTCCTCTGTCAGATCTTATATCACCTAAACATGAGTTTTCCTATGCCAACCACTTGATTGTACGTTCAATCTTTAAACCCTTTTAATCTCAGATTTTTCTACCACTTAAACTAACTGATCTTAAAGTTTTAGAGTTTCATTTCTTAGCAAAGCAATTGCAAAACAAAGCACATGGTTTCAGCTGATACTTATAAGTTCAACACTTACAAAACAGTAAATAACAATACATTGGTTTTTCTAAGAAACTTAAACAAAATATCTTAACATAGTTCAACATGAATATCTAATCCAACTTCAGCAAAGTCCTTTTTTAAAATAGCATCCAATTCCTTAAGCAGTTAACTCATCCAAAGCCTGATCAACAAAATTCCTATTTACCTGCATAATCACAATGAACTGCCTCATACAAATATGAGACACCCAATGGTGCATAAACACAAAAGGGTCAGACTAATGTCTGGTATGAGTAATCTACCTGAAAACATGATTTTATATGACTTTTATTTATATTCAAATACTTTGAATTAATTAAGAAACTCAGTATCATTTTTGTGCATGTTTTTGTGAGGCATGTGCATTCATATCAGTACTAAACAAATTATATATGATCATAGTGATTTAGTTCAGAGAAAACAATCATAAGATTCACCAATAGAAACATCATAAACCAACCAATGCAATCATCAATTCAATCATCATGCCCCCTTTACAATTTTACTGGCCATCAGGGATTTTGCCCAAGCCTCTCCTGAACCTATTTCTAAAGTTCACTATCAAATATAATATGGTCTTTAGCTACTTTCTTTTTCTTTAAACACACACTGCCTGGGACATCTCTCTGTTAACCCAGCAAACTCAGGCCCCTGGGTATAAACATACCATGTGTGAGCTTGCAATGTTCACCTTGCCAAGCTATATTTTGTAGCCTTAAGATCCAAAATCCTTAGTTAAATTACTAAGTGTTAATTTTCCCTTTTTCCCAATTGTGCTAATCCCCTCTGCATCTCACAGTTTAATCAGAGAAAATAAACCATTCAACCAACATGTACTTATTCAAGGGTTGGTAAGTCATGTTCTCATAAACATGCCTTTAATCAAACAAGCAGATGTGAGTTCTCAGTATACATGTTATTTTGTTCATGGGTTTCAATGGATCATGTTATAAATATATGGTCATAGATAGTTTCTTTGGTTGCCTCTTTTTTTACCTCTGGTTTAATCAGATACTCATCAATTTATAAGATCTGGCTAAACCACAAGTATATGTTCTGATCTGGATTATTTGTAAAACATAGAAGCTCAGCACATGTATAACATTGCACTCCTACATTTTTTTACTTCTTCAATTAATATGAGACATAAGCAACAACATTATGCTGCAGTCCTATATTTTTTTTCATTTTTCCTTTGGACCATAGATTTACAACATAAACATTGGGATTTAAATAAATAACTGTATGGAGAAAAACACATAAAAGAAAACATTTCATCTCAAGGTTAATCCAGAACACAGATGATCATTTTAAACATGAAATCTATGACTCATTTTCTGGGTAAATCTTCATAAAGGGTTATACACTTAAACAAATTATTAACAAACCAAAGTCATCAAATCATGAAATGAACATAACTTGCAAAAGTGAATTATTAATCCAAATAGGCTGCCTCAATATTCAGGACTTAATGCCAAAGTTTTCAGTGAGGTTACTCACACTTAATTCTTTTTTTTCCTAAGCCTTGCTTTTCTTTTGATCCTCTGCCTTCCTCTAACTCTAATGGCCGGTGCTCCTTATTTTCTCTGGCTTATATATTTTTTTCTTTAGGTTATGAAGAGCAAATGGGTATGATCTCACTACACTAAGCCTCTTTATATAAATCCTGGCTGTTACTAAGGTTTTATGAAATTTACCCAATGTCAGTTCTACCCCATACAAAACATAGTCTGCCTCTTATTTGATTCAAGAAAATAAGAGGGTATGTGTTCCTTGTTATTATTATTTTTTCAGAAAATAAACCTTATTCTTTTAATTTTTCCCCGGGTCATGTTATATGCATGACTTTAGTTTTGTCCTAAGCAAAAGAATTTGCTGGAAATGGATAAAGTGTATATTTAAGGGTTCATACCATTTCCATGCAAGCTTTGTTTTTTTTTCTCAATTTCTTTTCACCTGCAATGCTTGCCTGTGTCTATGTATAACATATGTATGCCTATATTTTTTTTTGCCTAAGCCTTTCTATTTTTCTTTGTGCCAGATTTATTTAAAGATAAATCCTATCTTCATGCATATGTATTTCTAAATTATTTATTTTAATTTATATATTGATTTCTGCCTAGCTTTTATTATGCAGAAAATTGTGTGCATGTATGTACACTATCTGGTGCATATGTACATGTTTTAAACCATGTATATGCAATTCAGTTTCCTATTCCTATCTTATAAATGCAATTTTAAGCAAATATAAACTAAATTAAATCATGAAATTGCTCACAAAATCAGGGTTATTACACTTGAGATTTTGATATGATATTCGAAACATTATTTTAGAAGTGTGTTTTTAGTTTCATAATTTTTTAACTTAAAGAGCATATTTGGTGTATTTCCTAAGGTTGGTAAATAGGTTACTTTGGGTTTTAGTTATTAAAAATAATTAAATTACGTTTTTGTCTCCAAAAATTTTATGCGTTAAAGAATATAGTAAACCAAATTTATTACGATTTTCGGTTTTACTTCAAATTCATGGCGCCTGTTCTCTCATCCCCTCTCCCTCCTTCTTCTTCTTCTCAGTCCTTCCCTCCCCTTCTATCTCCCTTACCCCCCCTTGCCTTTCCTTCCACCACCTCTGACCCACCTGACCCTCCACCCCTTCCTGACCCTCCTCCACCTTCGACGACCTTTCCTCTCTCTAAAACTTTTCCTCCTTCTCCTACCTTGCCTGACTCCTTAGCCTGTCAACAAGCCTGGACTTCCTTATTCAAGCGCAAACCAATACATGCGGGGAAGTACACACCTGTTGACCTTCCTCCTTCCCTCAACAATGACGTACTCCAGCTCTGTGATGGTGTTGTTCAAGCAGGAGAGGAAGTGTGGTGTGACTTTCTTGTGGGTTTTTTTCTGGACAAACCTCTCTCATTCACTGCTGTCAAAAAGAAGCTAGAAAGTATGTGGAAGCTTAAGGGTTCTTTCTCTATTCAATCTGATGGTAACATTTTCCTCTTGTCTTTCACCTGCTCTGATGACAGGGAGAAGATTCTTAGAGCTGATCCAATAATTATGAACAACAAATTATTCATCATCACTGAATACAACTCTTCAATAAGCAATGTTTGTGGAGCAGTAAAGGCAGTACCAATCTGGGTCAGATTATATAACATACCTCTATTTGCAAAATCAAATTTTGGGTCGAATTGGGTATGCAGCAGGTTAGGAAAACTACTTTGCCTTGATGAGAGAACTGAAAATAAACAAAGACTTGACTTTGCTAGATGTTTAGTAGAAGTAAATCCAAATCAGGAGCTAGTTGATGACTTCTTAGTGCAACTGGTTGATGGTGGAGTGCAAAGAGTATACGTAGACTACCTCTGGCGACCGGACATTTGTACTAAATGTAAAACTTTTGGGCACAAAACTATGGAATGTGATATTGAAAAAGTAGTGGAGGCTGAAGAAGTTATTGAGAAGTCCAAACAAGTAAAGAAGAATGAGAAAGGAAGCCGAATGATAGGAAAAAAGAAATTGATAGTAAAAAAGAAATGGCAAAAGGTGAATAGAATTAGTAAAAGGAAAGAAATTATAGTGGCAGACAAGAGAAATAGTGGTGAGAAGCAACCTGTTCGGATTAATGTTAGCAATGAAGGGAGGTTTGTGCAAAAAGTATCTAATGATAATAATGATGTTGAGCTTGAGGAGGGAGAAATTAGAGACAATGTAGAGGTAGAAAACCCTAGTAAGGAAACAAGTAATAAAGGTGTTGTTAACCAAAGTAGTACGAGGAAGCTGCATGATCTAGCAGAAGTGAATTCTCCCATGCAAGAAGAAAATATTAATGATGCTGCTCCATACAACAGTAAACCAGACAACCAATTCATTTATGATCAGGTGATGGAAAATGGAATTATAACAGAAAATAGGTTTGACATCCTAAATTCAGTTGAAGCCTCTATGGAAGATGCAAGTAATATGCTGACACAAAATTTAATTGCTTGTGAGACCAATATCCCTCTAAATGCTCATGTTTCAGTGGCTTCTAACCTTTCCCTTTCAACTTCCTGTAATAATCCAACTATTCAACCAACCCCAAAGCAACATGTCTTAGTAGTTCCTACTGACCAAGGGAATGATCATCAACTGAACACTTCTCTTTCTCCCTCTGGAAGTCATGGCTTCTCTCCTCAAACCCATCTCAACCAGGTAGAATCTGATCCTCAACCTCTTCCTGTCCCTCTTGAACCTAATTATCCTTATAACCATATTCCTCCTCCACATGCTTTTAAGCCTCCAGTCCCCAACCTAGCAGTCTCCCCACAAGCCAAGGAAAAGATCCCACCATGCACCAATGCTCATGTTTATCCTACTAGGAGCAAAGAAAAGAAAGGCCATAAAACTACCAGTTTAATCAATGTTTGAAGCAATAGGAGCGTGGAACATAAGGGGAGCCCATAATGACATTAAGCTCTCCCAATGTAAGATGATTATTGCTGAATATAAATTGAAAGTCATGGCAATTTTGGAAACTAAACTTGATCAACAAGCAACTGCTAGAGCAGCTAGGCTTATCAATCCTTCATGGAGTTTCCTCCATAACTTAGACCAAGCTCCATACGGTAGGATTCTTATTCTGTATGACCCCTGCTTGTTTACCCTCTCTATCATAACCTCATCTCCTCAATTCATCCATTGCCATGCAGTTTCCACCTCAACTAACCTTTCCTTTTACCTGACCTTTGTTTATGCATTCAACTCTGTGAATGCTAGAAAATCTCTTATGCACTCTATTCCCTTCTTAAGACAAAACTCCCATCCTTGGCTGATCTTAGGGGATTTCAACTGTTGTTATGAGCTCAATCAAAGATTAGGAAGGAATGCCCTATCTACCAGTGAAATAAAACCACTCAGATCCTGCCTTATCAATTCTGAGCTAATTACTTTTAAAAAAACTGGGATGCAGCATACATGGAATAATAAAAGAATCTCTAGCTCTAGAACTTACTCTTCCATTGACCATGCTTTTTGCAATCAAAATGCTCTTGATTTCTGGCCTGCCATTTCTTTACACTCTCCTCCCCCTCTTTTATCTGACCACTCCCCTATAATCCTTAGCTTGAGTTCAGTTGCTATGATAAACAATAAAAGTTTCAAATTTTTTAATGCTTGGATTGGTGAGCCTGATTTCCAAGATGAGGTTAGGAAAATCTGGCACACACCTTTTTTTGGTAACCCTCTTGTTATTTTGCAGAGGAAACTTGGAGCCTTGAAGGCCAACCTAAAACTGTGGGCTGCAGCTAAATATGGTAAAGGAGCAAAGCAAAGCAATTACTGGAGAATCAAGCTAGAAGAAACTCAAACTCAACTGGTGAATGATATTCATAACCCCACCCTAGCAGGTATAGAGCATTATATTTCTGAACAATACCGACACGCATTGATCAAGGAGGATTCAATGTTGAAACAAAAAGCCAGAAACAAATGGTTTGGAGATGGTGATAGGAATTCTGCCTACTTCCATGCTACTCTAAGGGCCAAGCAGAATAGAGAGAATATCAAGATGATTGAAGATCATATGGGTAATACGCACACCTGCAAGGCTGATATTGAAAATGCTTTTATTAGTCATTTTAGAACATTGTTTGGTAACTCGACCAACTTCTCCCCTGCCATTGACACAATTGACCCTCAAATTATTCCTCAAATAAGTGAGCAGGAGAAAAAATCCCTTAGTATGGAAGTTCTCCCTTCTGAAATTACTAAGGCTATGTTCTCTCTAAAAAGAAGTTCTAGTGGAGGCCCTGATGGTTTTAATGCTATGTTTTACTACTCATGCTGGGATATTGTCTCAGATGATGTTATCTGTGCCATTCAACATTTCTTCAAAACTGCAAAGTTAGTGCAATTTTTCAATAACACTAATATTTCCCTTGTTCCCAAAGTTAAATGCCCTAGTAAGGTTGCTGAGTTCAGACCAATATCTTGTTGTAATACTATCTATAAGTGTATCACCAAAATCATAGCATCAAGACTTAAAACTGTCCTACCCTCCATCATCTCCCCCAATCAAGCAGCTTTTCTGACTGGTAGGAGTATTCTAGATAATGTGCTCTTATCTCAAGAGCTTTTGAATGGTTATGCTAGGGAAAATATATCTGCTAGGGGTATGTTAAAGCTTGATATTATGAAAGCTTTTGATATGTTACAGTGGGATAGTATAGTCAGAATTATGGGCTATATGAACTTCCCCCATCATTTTATAACTTGGATTTATGAGTGTATTAAAGGTGCCAAGTTCTCTATTATTCTTAATGGGGCTCCTGTGGGATTCTTTAACAGTAAACAAGGTGTTAGGCAGGGGGATCCTATTTCTGCATACATTTTTATCATGGTTATGGAGCTCCTTACAAAGATGATTAATAAGTTGGTTGAAAATAATATGTTTAGCCTTCACCCAAAGTGTAAAGACCCTAGGGTAACTGCCTTAATGTTTGCTGATGATTTGGTTATATTCTGTAACCCTAATCTTCCCACTATTAAAGCAATTCTTGACACCCTATCTGAGTTTCACAACATGACTGGTCTTAAGGTTAACCTACCTAAGTCTGAGATGCTTCTTGCTGGAGTGCCACAACATACCATAGATATTCTCCAGGAGTATACTGGTTTGAGAAACCACAATGATACCAGCTCTTACCTAGGGCTTCCTCTTGCAACAACCAAAATCACAGTAACTCAATGCATGCCTCTTTTCTATCGAATTACTAATAAGCTGAATTCATGGACAAATAGATTGTTAAGTCAAGCTGGCAGAATAACTTTGGTTAAGGCAGTTGTGTTCTCCATGCAAGTGTATTGGTCAAGAACATTTCTACTTCCCTCAAAGCTAACAAAGATGATCAGAACAGCGATGATGAGATTTATATGGAATGGTAAGACTGAAGGTAATTACTCTGCACCGATTGCCTTTAAATTTATTGAAAGGCCAGTCAGACTTGGAGGCTTAGGTGTTCTTAATGTAGCACTGTGGAACAAAGCTGCCATGATGAAACATCTAGATAACTTACTAAATGAGAAGAATAATGTCTGGGTTGTCTGGTCCAGTAAAAATGTTTTAAAAGGTAGAAATTTCTGGCAAATGAACCCTCCCCAGAATATAAGTTGGACATGGCGAGCTCTTTTCAAGTATAGGGAAATAATTATGCCTCATGTGCAATACAAAGTTGGTGTGGGTTATGACACTAAAGTTTGGTCTGATCCTTGGATAAATAAGGGAGTAACTCTTGAAAAATCATGTTCTTATCTCGAAAAATTGTTGAGTGGTATTGGTCAAAGTGCAGAGGTAAGAGATTATATCAGTTTTAACACTATTTGTTTGCCTCCTTTACTGTGTAATGGTAATTTGCATTACAGTGTCCAAGCCTGTAGTACAAAAGTTTACAACGGTGTGGATAACAAAGTCATGTGGGGTACTGGAACCAATACTTTCTCTATTTCATTATTATACAGTTCTATGGCAGGTTTTGATAATCTCACAACATGGAAATGGTACAAAAGAGTTTGGAAAAAGGACAATACAGCTAAAGAAAATATCAATCTCTGGAAGATTTTAAATAAAGCATTATTTACAAAGGACAAGCTAAGGGATAGAGGGATGCTCTTAGACACGTCTTGTACCTTTTGCAATGCTAATGAGGAAACAAGGGACCACTTGTTCTTCTCCTGTCCTATCATTTGTTCTCTATGGACTGATCTTATGCTTGTATCAGGAGAGCTTCTCGTGGCTGGTACAAGCTCAAACCATTGGGATCAAATCTTTAGATTGACAGGAGAAATTGGTGACAGGAAAAGATCATTCCTATACATGCTTAAAAAAGTGGTCAGAGTTATATGGGAAGAAAGAAATAATAATGTGTTCAGACAGGAAAGCAGGTTGACCCCTACGCAGCTAAAGTCCAGAGTTTATGCAGCTATCAGATCAGACATACCATGCCTTGGATTCATTTTCGATCCTGGAATTAAAAGAGCACTTGAAGCTATCTTCTAAGTTCTTATTTGTTTCTTGTTTTTTGTTTGTTTTTTCTTCATTGGTGTGCCTTTGTTTCTATGTACTCTTGTATCTATGTGTGTCTTCGGTGCACCAATAAAGTGGTAGGGGACCATCCAACCCCGCTTGCCTTGCAAAAAAAAAATTTATTACGATTTTGTGAGAGTTTTCCCATGAGTTTATGATCTTATATAAATTTATTAGGCTAGAAAAGCTTTATATATATATTAATATATATGAATGGTTTGCAAATATGTTTTCGTAATATAAATTCTGGCATATGGTACATTTAAGAAAATATTTTGATAAAGAAAGTTGTTATCCAATGGGATTTTGACAAATAAATGGAGTTGGTAGAAAAGAAATTACCTTTTAAAGAAAATTTCAAGTTTTTATAGTATTTACGATGCTACCACGTCGAATTCCTTAATGTCGCATCCCATGCTGTCATAGTTAAGATTCTCGATGACAATCATGGCCAGTGCATTGGATGCCAATCTTGGTTGATATGGAATGGATTGACCATGGTTAAAGAGGGAGGCACAACATTAAGGTCAATGTTAGCATTGCCGTGTTCCTTTAGTGCCGCATTTTATATAAATAAGGGCATGGTGTCGCATATCTATAATGTTGTTGACCCTTTAAAAGCCCTGAAGCCGCATGTTTTACATATTGACTCCAACTCTATAGGTAACTATGCCGCTTTTATCTGTGACGACTTCAACAATAATGACGCTGCCAATATTCAATGTCCTATGTTTTCGAAGAAGGTAAGAATGTCGCTTATATTAATTCACTTTAATGACGCTGCCTGTTTTCCTTAAGGCATTGATGCCGAGATCCATCAATGTCGCCGCTTGTCTTTAAAACTTTAAATATGTAAACGAAGTTTTATATCGTAGGACGTCAACACTCTATAAAGTGTGACGTCCCTGTTATCAACCTTATGCCTTAAATGTTAAAGGCTTTAACATATTTTTATATTGAAGAAGAGAGATGATCCCAATGGCGATAACGACGCCGAGCTTTGTCAGTATACAAAGTTATATTGTTTTGACTTATGTTTTAAGGGGCGAAGACCCTCGTCGACTATGTCATTGCCGTGTTTTATCAATATAAAGAATTTATTTTGCTTTGGCTTTAAAGCCTATGGTTATGTAAGGTGATGACCTTAAATAACTTTGAACTTCATCAGTATTATTTTATAAAACATATATTATGGCATAATTATTTTTGGATATAGTAAAAAGCTATGTTTTCTTTACTTTAAAAATATGATTTCAAGGGTTAAATCATTTATTAAGAAAGTGTTTGCAAGGAAATAAAAAAGGGTATTTAGCTTAGAATTTTACTAAAGAGATTGTTCTTATCACTTTTGGATAGATTGTGATAGGATATATTTGACTCGGAGATTAGAAAACCAGATGGGACTGGTGTAAGGTAGCACCCTGTACTTCAGCTGTTAGCCCCTAGCTGATATAAGTCCACAATTACAGTGTGTAGGGCTTTGTCCATGGTAAGAAAAAGGTAGATTTACACATAGAAAGGAATACATAAAGACAAGGTAGGTTATAGGTTGGCCTGCAAAAATTTTAGGTTCATAGTAAGCCTAGCAATACTATGAGATTGACAGATTGTCAGCTAAACACTAGGATAAGTATATTTGGACATATCGTCCAGTTTTCTCCTAACAATTAGTTAGAAAATTTGGTATATCTGATGGGCCCGAGTCAGCTACGTAAATTGGTAGCTATCCAGTGGCAAACCGACTCATGCCGAGATCCAGACTAAAGAAGGTATCTCCTCGATTTCTCCTAATTTCAGAGAGCCAATTTATCGCCGATCAACGTTGTCAATCTCTCTTTTGTATTTCTCTAGCTTTAGGTCAACCTGCAATTACTCTGCTTCCTCCTAAAAATTCCCCACCGGAGCACCTATGACGGAGTTAATAACATTCACTACTGCAACAATGATTCCTATTGCTCCAGCTGATGAGACTCCTAGTCTTGATGAGCGAATGATTGATGCTTCACCAGATAATGGAGCGGGCACCTACAAAGAGCTCTATTTGGCGATAACATGGTCATTACTTAGGTTTTCTAGTCTTTATCGGGCCACACCATGGCCGGACTTAAGTAGAAACTTTAGACGGATATCCTCCTTGCTACACAGATCAAGTTGGAAGTTAGAAGTCATTCCTCCTCCTTTATCCATTGCTCTGCTTAGGAAGACCATTTATGCTCCAGTCTCTATCCCCCAGCCCGGTAGTGCTCAGTATCTAACAGATCTGGTCTCGCTTGCCACTGTCCCCATTACAAGCTTCGTTGAACAACTGCCACTTTTATATCTGTTAAAGTGAATGCTGTAAAGGAAATGTCTACAGGTGTTCATTTTAAGTTGCAGTTGTTATTATGTTGTTTCGCCCCATCTTAGACATCTTGATAACTATTATATATGTCCAACATCAGGCTAAAATCAAGGTTGGGTTAAGTTAAAGCTATATTGTGTTGTTTCATTAGGATAAATAATTACCAAGTTGCATGTAATCTCATATAGCAATTAGACGTATAATGATGTAAGTGTGCATATAATTTATCAAATATATTTGTCATGTAGATTCTTCCAAACATTAGAGTAGTTAGGTACATACATTAATGGCAGTACCTCTTTTGCCTCCCTTCTTGATTAAGAATGCGAAATTTTGGGTTGTGATTTTATTTTTATTCAAATGTGATTCCTATCATCCTAATAACAAAACTCATCTTTAAGATAATCTATGTTGAATATTATGAACTGATATAAATTCGATGCAGCACAAGTTAACTCAGGGATGAGATATTTTTACACCTTTCAAACTATATCACTTGAGTATATCATAGCTGTCAACAGCGTTATATTAATAGTTGTTTTTGGAAACATGAAGGCGCAAATTGTAGTTGAAAGTTATATGGTTTATTACATGGTAAATAGTTTTTTTAATGAAATTTTGGACTCTGTTTTGGGAAAAGAGAGTGTGAATATAGTGGACATGGGCTTTATGGTCAAATCATCCATAATAGTATAACTGACCACTTTCACAAATCCAGTGCCAATACTTCCTACAGTTTCAACCGCGGTAGTCGTTCCCATAAATTTTCATAAGTTCCCACATATTTTAAATTACACCCTTATTTTTAATTTAAGTAATTTTTTTGTTGGAGATAAAGTTTTTATATTAATTTCTAGGAAGAAGGCTTGCTTTTTCGTTGATCTGTTACTGGTAAACCATTACTCAAACCTGGGACCGAAGTACTAATGTTGAAGACGTTTGAAAGTTTCAAAATGTCTGACTATTTGATTCTTTTGTGATACCTTAGTTTTTGAATAACTTCTACTATTTAGGACTTGATGTTTCTCTTGTTGATTATCATGATCATATAAGTGTGCTGTTACACCCCTTCTTGGACATTCTAATAACAATAATATGTGACCAATATCAGGTCAGAATTAGGGTTGGGTTAAGTTAATGCTATATTATGCTATTTCATTAGGACAAATAATTGCCAAGTTGCATGTAACCTCATATACCAATTAGATATATAATGATGTATGTGCATATAATTTATCAGATATATTTGACGTGCAAAATTTTCCAAGCATTAGAGTAATTTGGTATATACGTTAATGACAGTGCTTCTTTTGCTTCCCTTCTTGATTATGAATGCGACATTTTGAATTGTGACTTTGTTTTTATTCATATTTGGTTCTAGTCATCCTAATAACAAAATCAATCTTTAAAATAATCTACGTTTAATATTATGAACTGATATAAAGTCGGTGCAGCACAAGTTACCTCAGGGATGAGATATTTTTATACCTTTCGAACTATATCACTTGAGTATATCAGAGCTGTCAACAACGTTTAGGACATGGTAAATAGTTTTTTTAATGAAATTTTGGACTCTGTTTTGGGAAAAGAGAGTGTGAATATAGTGGACATGGGCTTTATGGTCAGACCATCCATAAAAGTATAAGTCAACACTTTCACAAATCTAGTTCCAACATTTCCTACAGTTCAGCCACGTTAGACATTCACACAAGTTCCTACAAGTTCCCACATATTTTAAATTACACTCCTATTTTAAATTTAAGTAATAATTTTTTGGTGGAGATTAAGTTTTAATATTTAATTGCTGGGAAGAAGGCTTGCTTTTTGTTGATCTCTCACTAGTGAACCATCACTCAAACCTGGAACTGAAGTACTAATGCTAAAGACATTTGAAAATTTCAAAATATCTGGCTATTTGATTTTTTTTTGCTCCTTAGTTTCTGCAATAACTCATATTGTTTTGGACTTGACTATTTCTCTTGTTGATCATCATGATCATATAAGTGTGTTGTTTTGCAACTTTTTGGAAATACTGATCATAATAATATGTGTCCAATATCAGATCAGAATCAGGTTGGCTTAAGTTAAAGCTATATTATGTTGTTTCATTAGGACAAATATTGCCAAATTGCACATAATCTCGTATACCAATTAGATTTGGTTCCTATTATCCTAATAACAAAATTGATCTTTACGATAGTCTATGTTGAATATTATGGATTGATATGAAGTCGATGCGGCACAAGTTATCTTAGGTGGGAGATATTTTTACACCTTTTGAACTACATCACTTAAGTTTATTTAGTTGTCAACAATGTTTTATCAATAGTTGTTTCTAGAAACTTGAAGGTCCAAACTGAACTTGAAAGTTATATGGTTTAGGACATAGTAAATAGATTTATTTTTATGCAATTTTGGAATCTGTTTTCGGAAAAGAGAGTGTGAATATAGTGGACATTGGCTTTATGGTCAGATCATCCATAACAGTATATGTCGCCACTTTCACAAATCTAATGCCAACACTTCCCACAGTTTCATCCATGGTAGCCATTCCCACAAGTTCCCATCAGTTCCTATATATTTTAAATTACACCCCTATTTTTAATTTTGAGTAATATTTTTTATATCAGAGATCAAGTTTAACATTAATTGTTGGGAAGAAGGCTTGCTTTTCTTAATATCTTACTAGTGAACCAGCATTCAAAACTGGAACCGAAGTATTAATGTTGAAGACATTTGAAAGTTTCAAAATGTATGACTATTTGATTTTTTATGGTTCCTTAATTTCTGCAATAATTCCTATTGTTTAGGACTTGACTGTTTCTCTTGTTGATTATCACGATCATATAAGTGTGTGTTGTATTTTTGGTTGTTGTTACTTGTACTAACTATATAAGGCAAGTTTTTTCAGTTTTAATAATGTAGTTTCTTTCTTAAGAAACTATGTCTTTCAATTTGGTAACTTAAAAAGATGATTTTTTTTATAAAACCTAATTTTGAAGACAAGTAGCTATATATTTTTAAAAGAAGGTTGTTTGATGAAAGTTCCATGTAATTAATTTACCTTTTATGTCTTTATAAGTCAAAAAAATTTCATAATAACTTTTTGTAAATTTCTATGTTTAGAAATAAGGAAACTTTTGAATATGTAAGTAGTTTTCCAAATAGATCATAATTCATCTTCTTGTCATTTTAATTTAATTCAATTTTAACAATAATAATGTAGGTACCTGCTGGGCTTTTTAGCAGCTACTTCCATCGAAGGTGTTTATAAAATTAGAAACTATGAACTTAATTCTTTGTCGGTCCAGCAACTTGTTGACTATGACAGTAAAAGCATAGGATACGTGTGTGGCCTACCTACTAATGCATTCCAATACATAATAGAGAATGGAGGAATAAGCTCTGAAGATATGTATCCATTCTTGGGTCAAAATAAATAATTTTGCTATGCTGAGGTAATACCTAAAACTACCCTATTTCGAATCTGTTGATTAGTTTTTGCTACTAAAATTTGTTTACTGATTGGATTTTTTGACCAAATTTTTTGTAGATAGCTAAACTTTGTTGGTTGGATTTAATTACTATTGGAAAATTGGTAATTTAATTTGGCAGATAAAAGTATTAGTTGACGAATGAATCACTCAGCTGTTTATTTAATTAAATTCAAAAGTTGAGATTACTGAAATTTTGATTGATTAACTAAGGTTATTAGTAACCAAACATATTTTATTGAAGACATTTTTTAGTGTTTCGGTAGATTGATAAGTGCATTTGGTATTCAAAAGAGAATAATTAAGTTTTCAAAAAGTTATATTTATGTTTTCAAATAATAAATTATTTTAATATATATTATTAATTAACAATAAGAAGATAAATGCTCTTTAAACAAAAAGATAAATGTCCTTATCTTCTTTATTAATTTCTATGAATTCCTTTATAAACCATTAATAAGATATATAGAAGTAAATGTGAGTTATAATAAACAAACCCTTAAGATCTATCACTTAAAATTTTAATTTATGTATATTTTAAGACTTAATTATTTCCACATTCTATCACTTATTCTATTTACAACAAACACAAGATGATTTACGCAACAAGTTCAAACATAACTAAAAAGAATGCATTTAGATTCAGAGAATTGCACAACAACATAATCCACGATAATCTGTATATGTTAGCACTCTATAGTATAACTTCCTATAGTGCATAAACATCGGTTTTGAAATTAATTATGTTACCAACGCTTTATTGACCCATTGCTGGTATGATGCTTGTTTGTGCAACTAAACACTTGTTATAGTTAAAAACATTTTATGGGTTATTTTATGGATGATGCTAAGGTTGATTATTAATGAGCATCGTTGTTGAAGTATTAGGAATAAAAGGAGTGGTAATATTTCATACAATCTGTATACGTATGTGATATAAGTTTGGTCGGTGATTTTATTTGTTTACGGTTTTTTCTACTTTGTACAGAGAATATTTAGTTGAAAATTTTGTGAGTTGAGTATCCCGTTAGGCGTTGCCGGTATTTTGTGATTTGAGCGTATCTTTTAATGAATTTAGTAAATTTTATAATTAAATAGTGATTTGCAAATATATCTTTGCATGTTATGTTGAGTCTTTGGCTTATTTTTACTTAATAAATAATATTTTTGCTTGTTATGTATTGTGTTATATATGAACCATTATTTCTTAGTTGTGAATGAGAAAGATTCGATATACTATCTATACTATACGGTAATCTCATACAAAAAAACTAAAATTAAAGTGAGTAACATGTTAAATTTTCTATTTGAAAATATATGATATCTGTTCATTGTGGGATTCAAACTTCTAACATCTTATTGTATGTATGTATTTTTTTGGAACTTTGTGGCAAGACCAAAAAATAGTGTTTCTATTTTAGCTCATGATAAAGAAAATATTATGAATGCACCTACACATTTTATTCATTGCCATCCAATTTTACTTTTGCAAAATATATTATTAAACGATTGATTTTTCCACAGTTATGCGGTTATACTAGTATATCTAGACTTAGAGGATGTAATTTGATATAATTTTCACATGTGTATGTAGATGTACCCTAATGTTACTGTATTTAATGGTTATCAAATTGTGCCTCTTTGTGGTGAAAAGGCATTAATGATAGTTGTAGCGCATCAACCTGTATCTGCTAATATAGCAGTAATGGGTGATTTTAAGAAATATAAAAGGGTAAAAGTTGTTCTGCAAATTATTATATTGATATCACAAGGTATAAACTAGAACATTCTTGCTGTTGGTTAAGAGAAATTAATGAAATCGATTTCAATGGTGTCCTTTTGAAATTTTGAAAATACTCTCATCCATCAACAAAATCCAATCATCGGTTTTCAATCTTCACCATCTTTTCTTCCAATTACTTATCAACTGAATATTACTAACTATTACAATAAAAATTAACCTTCCGGCTAGGACTAAGGACTCCTGGACAAGCAAGAAAAAGAAGGGAAGCTCAAACCTCTTGGAACTTCCGAAGGGATGCAACCGTTGAAGTTCACTAACCTAAAACATTACGAATGGTCGAAAGGTTCCGCCTCCAGTATCCAAGGAATTCAAAGGAGAAGAAAGAGTCAAAGCAAGTAAAAGCCACTATTTACTGACCTTTTCGAAAGCACACCAAACCTCCCAAACAGGTTAGGAAATATACAAGATATCTTTCAACAATGCTGAAAGGTTTGTAAGGGAGACAGTGATCATGAATCAACACCAAGCAAAGAAGCAACCTTCCTATAAGACCGGAAGGTTCATGGCAGCATAAGTAAGGAAAACCCTTCAAGTACATCGAAAGATTTGCATTATGCATAAAGGGTGACCTTCCAGCTCAACCGAAGGCATAAAGCAGAAAGGAGAGCTGCATACATCTATAAATTGGACCCAAATGCCCCAGTTTTGGGACCGATTTTTTCTCTCCCACCTCATTCTTAGAATGTGATAGGAAATGTGTTGTAACCCTAATCAAGATTGAATTTGGGGATTTATAAAAGCTAATATTGAATAATAAAAGGGGAAGTTTCACATTTTGTTAAATCTCTTATTATCTAGTTTAATTCTTCATTATATTGATTCATATTTTCAGGATTAACTCAATTAAGAGGTTCAGGCTGATAGGGTCAGAAATTTATTTGATCAAATTATAACTTCGACCACTAGAAGTCATCAATTTTTCTACTCCAACCTTCCGATGAAGACTACAACATATCTAAATTAATAAGAGTGGTAACCCTTCGAAGTCATTGGTTTTCAGGGCTGGTTTCTTCAACTAAGTTGGTAGGTCCTTCTATATTTACAGTACCAAAACCTTCCACTCCTGTTACCTGAGTGGTCAAACCTTTCGGTGGAGTCTGAATTCAGGAGAATAAAGTTTAATCCAACAGTAGACATTCACATACCTTTCAGCAAATCCCAACCAGTCTTCAAATAGGAAGTTAATCCTTTCAGTAAGGGTGAAAGCCCTTATATGTCATCCAAGGACTTACTGTTTATACTATCGCTAATAAGATCAATCATCCCAAAACTTTCGGAAGCACTAAAGATCAACTTGAAAGGGATAAGACCGGTAAGTAATCATATGTAACACTAAGGAAAGCTTTATATGACACCATGAAAGATCTTTCGAAGTCAAAAGTTCTTTACCTAGAAGACCGGTTTTACCAACCACACCGAATGGTTTACGTCGAAAATCAGCAATCATTTAGTTGAAGTATTTTTCGGGGTGTTATCCATAAATTTTGTTAACATTTTTGGCACTAGAAGGAGGGCTCGAACCTCCGTCTTTCCGCTTGGGTACTCCCTTAGGACTCATTAACTTTATTTTTTGAACCGAAAAGGTTTTACTTTGGATATAAGACTTACAGTCCATTTGAATAAAATTAAAAGATAAGGTATGGATTCAATAATCGAAGCAAAAGAATGCTTTTGTAGGGAAAGATCAATTCGAGGATCAACAGAACGTCTGGATGTAGGTCCTAATTATCGAATAAATTATAGCCAGCCATTACTTGAAGAGTAAACCCTTCGCTTTTGAGATTTACAGGACATTAAGAGGGGAAAACGGGATTTATCATATAACACATGGAAATGGAATATCAATCAGGTCAGTTCAAAACTAGTCCCAACCTTTGCTCCAGAAAAAGAAAGTTCAAGGGGAGAGGATATATTTTGACAAATGAGAGGGACCATCCAGTCGTATTCCTTTGGAACTGCCTTTGAAAAAGAAATGATAAAGGGTTATGACAATCCAGCACATAAATTGAATAAGATTATAAGTGAAGTCCACCACTCAAGGAAAAACCATGGACGCATAGAAGAGTTCATAATTAAAGGACTAAGGGTAGTAGATGAATCGCCAGATGGGAATATAAAGATTACTAAGAAAATTTCCAGTTGAAATCTTAAGAGTAAGGGAAAACCCTTGGACGAGAACCGACTAATCATGAGAAGAAAATTGCCTTCCAGGAGGAAGTACGTAAATCGTACCATTAAGAAGATCAGAAGTTGGAAAAAAATGTGATCCTACAACCATGGCCAAAGGTGCCTACATCCAAACCAAGAGAGAAGCTGAGTTGAAAGCCTTTTAAGGAAAAGAAGTTAGAATGTGAGAAGAATCTAAAAAAAATTTACGTTGCAACTCTTGCCTGATAAAAGGACATGAAATAAATCAATGGTCCTGCACCTCCTAGAACAAGAAAAACTCAAGCAATTTGTAAAGGATTGAACGGACCGAAGATTAAAGACTCTATTATCAAAATAAGAAAAGTCTACATGGTTGGGAGTGAAATTCTCCTTAAACTTTGGACTACCTAAAATGGTAGGCTACCAATAATGGTAGAAAGCCCTTGGTTTCTCTAAGATGGCCAGTCAAGGCATCTCCTAAAGGGAGGGCGTAAGCCTTTAGCTGCGCTAAAGTCAGAAAAGGCCAGGTTAAAGTAGCATAAGCCCTTATCCACGTCACACTATGGCCAGGATAAGGCACCTCCTGGAGGGACGACGGGTAATCCCTTGGTCCCGCCACGCTATGGCCTGGCCAAGGTACCGACAAGCCCTTAGCCGCATCATGCTATGGCCAGGTTAAGGTGCCTCCTGGAGGGAGGTCGGGTAAGTTCTCGGGCCCTGCTTCAGAATAAGCTAGCCGAGCACACCAGAAACCCGGATGAAATGTCCGATAGACTAGGAAAATTCCATGCCTAAAATAGGCACCACCAGAAATCGGCATCGCTTAAAATAGCAAACAACCAAAAGGTCGGTAGTGTCTAAAATGACAAACAGCCTGAAATGGGCTTTAGTTAAATAAGCACAAAAATTGACAAAAGAGTCCCCGCCTGAAATAGGCCAAAACAAAATACAATGGACAAAGAAAACTCAGGCCTGAGAAAGCAAAAGCATGCAAGACATCATCAAAGCTTGGATATGGCGCATTCAACAAGAGAATCAGGAAGAAGTCGCTGACTTCTTCCTACGAACATCTGCCAGATTGGTTTTCTGATCTTCTATTACTTATTATCAGAAATGATATTCTGGTTTTCAGTTACTTATTGCCAAATTGATTCTCTGGTCTTCTATTACTTATTGCCAGAATGATTCTCTAGTTTTCTGATACTTATTACCGAAAACGGTCTTCTGGTCTTCCATTATTAATACCAAATTAGCAGATATGGGTTTCAAACCTTACATTATCTATTACCGGAGATCGTACTCTGAGCCACTATTGCTTATTACCGGGAAGGATATTCTGATATTCTTTTACTGAAACTGGCATTCTAATCACCCTTCCTTATTATTAGAGGATACCGAAAGGTGACTTTTAACTTACCTTCCATCAACTAATACCCAAATTCGGGTCCGATGACACCTCATAAAACTCTATCATTAACATGGCTGTCAAGACTGCTGTTTATTTAAGACCCTAATTTAGGTACAAAATCTTTGGATTTCTATTCATCCCAAGTGCTCAAATCTGGGCCAAAGAATATTATTAACGAGAATACTGTTAAGACTCCCCGAATAGGGAATTCAGGCTTCTAACTATGTCAAAATAAGGGGATTTGCTTCCAACAAGTCTTATGCATTCCGAACAGGTGGAAAGAGTTAAACCCATGATTTTTTTTCATTATGGTTAATGATGTGATCTTAACATTTTGAATAAATTACTTTCATACGATTGGCAAGATGAGTTGCTAATCTAGGTGAATGATATACATAGACAAATATGCCAATTTAAAAGCTAACAATTAGAAGCATTGTTTGCTACGTATTCTGCAGGGAAGTCAGAATGGCATGGAATAGCAAAGGATTTAGCAAGCACAAAAGTCGTTGAATGAACAATTCAAAAGTATATCAAAGGTTACATCATAGAAAAGGATCACAAATCAGGTGATATTTACAAAATTTTTATAATTTATGTGAGTTATGAAGTCATTTACAAACAACAAAGTTATTCATTAGATATACTTACATAGCCCAAATACATAAACGAATTACAAATCTTGAGACACTTTATTAAGGGTCTCCGCCACGGAAGGATTAACTACATGGTTAATTGCTGCGCGGAGAACTTCTTTAAGCTTTTTCTCCTTTCTTCTAATTGTATTCTCATCATCAGTTGCCTCAATGTTGGTTTTCAAAGCACGGTTAAAGGCCCTGTTTGCAGCTCTAAGTGTATTGTTTTCCCTTTCTAACTCAGCATCATGTTTTGGAGGAAATAAATATTATGCTTAAGCTTTTGATTCTTGGAAGCATTATCGTTAATAGTCTGAGAATACTTGAATTTTTGTTGCTCATTATAACACTGAGTGATTTCAAATATCACTCTCAAACACCAGTTCCCCACCACATTGTCTTCCAAAGCTGGGGGAGGACTGAGCATGGTGGGAAAATTTTGAGCTGCAAGATGCTTCGATCTAGTAGTCTTCGCAGTCGAAGAGGTTGCTTGTGGAACCGGAAGTTTAATCTTTGAAATTTTATCGCCTAAAATGAATTTTATAGAAGCACATTGTAACGACCGGCATTTTTGACCGTTCAAGTCGACAAAACATACACACATGCCGACACAAACAATCCAAAATATAGATAGTTATTGGGGTTAAATTAGAAAAGAAAAGAAAGAACAAGAACAAACTCAGAATCTCGCAGCGGAAGGAATAAGATATAATAATAAAATAACAGTTCATGAAGCTGTTAAATAAATAAGTTTGATTATTATTATACATCATAAATCAGAGTTACATACATATCAGAGATAATACAACAATGCAGCGGAAAAATAATACAGTAGTAGAATACAACTGATGTAATACCAAACTCCGTCTTCGTCCTCCAGAATAGAACTTCAACCTTATCTGAAATGCTCAGGCTAACCCGAGCGTAATGAAAAGACAAAACACTCGAGTCAGGACTAAAATATCTCATGTAAGTTAAATCGAATAAGTAAATATGAGTGTGACGGCGTCGGAGATGTTTACGGGTTTTAGACACCTCCTATCCAGTGTTTAACGTGCGTGCATTAACTTAAGAGATGTTCGGGATTTCCATCTCCTAAGGATCCGTTAAACTATCTACTATATAATAGAATACGCTATATACAATAATGTCTATCATAAAGTAAAATATCATTCCTAGCGTTAAGCCATGGCCCATTCCACCCTTAACACAGTTTATAAATGTCATAGTCTATACAGCACCGTAAGCCCCACCGTAAACTAGTGGTTATCAGAGGGTACCCCATAGGTATAACACAAATCAAAATCGTAGTGGTCGCGAATAGGATAATCAGTATGACAAGGTACATGAGGCGATACCAACTAGGATACTAGTAGTTGCGTGATCCGGACTGATGTTGGGCATAGCAGCTACTACCCCAACACCGCGAAACAACACTCCCAAATCAAGGGGTGCACCCAAATCGAATCACAATAGTAATAGAT
Source organism: Allium fistulosum (assembly GCA_030737815.1). Classification (NCBI taxonomy): domain Eukaryota; kingdom Viridiplantae; phylum Streptophyta; class Magnoliopsida; order Asparagales; family Amaryllidaceae; genus Allium; species Allium fistulosum. The sequence goes on from CM060902.1 coordinate 1,537,871,736, forward strand.
ATGGTATCGAAGAAGTGTGTCCGCTAGAGATGGCGATCCTCAATGGCCCGGCGCGGCTCCTGTTTTAGTCATGTCAGAGGTCATCCAAAATCGTTCTCTTTCTTCAAATCAACATGTTCACCAAAACCATCCACTTCATTCTGGATCAACACTCCGCGTATATTAGTTATTAAAGTGGTTTTTGGTCTCTTTAATAACTACGTATTATTACACCGATAGTCATTTAATAAACTTTCAAAATATTTATATTTCAAAACCGACATATCATTGCCATTTCAAAACCATATCAATACGATATCACTTTCACTTCAAATAAATCCATTTTCAAATCATATCACTTTCCAAAGTTATAACGCTTTCGAAATCATAGTCTTTTTAAAAATCAAAACACTCTGGAAATCACAGCTTTGAAATCATAGCATTTTGGAAATCATAACATTTTGGAATCCTAACACTTTCCTCTTAAACAGTTTAGATATTAAAATTTGTATATATAGAAAAATAGTTTATACAATAAAATGGTTTATATAAAATAGTTATAAGTTAAAATAGTTTATAATAAAATAATTTATATTGAAAATGATTTATATTAAAATAATTTATATTAAAATTTATAAAGTAAAATATAATTAGTTTTAGATGTAGTTTAAAATATTTTATATAAAATAGCTTCCTCAAATTCCACAAAACGATTCACATAAACTCGAATTCCAAAATTAAAATTTAATCAAATCTCAAATCATCAATTTCAACTCGATTCAGCTTCTCAATAAACCATTTCAAATTATCAATTTCAAATACATATTTGAACCACAAAATAAGCCATTTCAATTTCAATATATCTCAAAGCTTTAAATATTCACATTTCAAAACTAAATTTGATAATTCCATTTATATCTCAATTTAATTTCATTACATTTTGTTTCTGAGATATTTCTTTAATCATTTCAATACATCTAAATACGACTTCAATTTAAAAATTTAAATAAACAAAATATCCCATTTAAATTTATATAAGTTTGAAATATTCATTTAAGTCACTTTTAATCAAATTCAAGTTATAAAACACATCTTTAAATTTTCAAATTTAATAATTTCAAATCAACCTTGTTTAAGGAAAATTCTTAAATAAATATAATTTCAAATCAATTTTATCTACAAATTTAATTCAATAGTTTCAATTTAGTTCAATTCACAAATTTCTTTAAATTTCAATTCAATTCCAAATTAATTAAATCTCAATTTCAAATTAATTTTCAATTCCAAACTCAAACTTGAAATATCATTTCATATAAATTTTTTTAGAAATATTCAGAGTTCGATTAAAAGTCCAATCTTTTAAAACAAACCAACTTTCGGAAATTTATGCCGTATTTCAATTTTTTTCTTAAAAATCTAAACTTCGAATAATTAAACAATTTCATTTACCAAGTTTAAATTCCAACATCTCGAGCTTCAATTCAAAATAATTCAATTTCCATAAATTGGATTTTATTCTTAAAATCAATTCATTTAAATAATTTCAAAACAACTTTTAAAATCATTTAATTTAACCAACCCGGTGGTCGTATATAATTTTCTAACCTATGGCCAAGTGGATAATTATTTCAATTTTAATTTCAAGGATGGATATATATCATTTCAATCCAAATAGATGTCATAGGTATATCATTTCAACATATTCCTTAATTTATTCGAAATGATTCAGTTTACAGTTTTATATGCAATAAACAATATACATGATGCTAGCATGATATATCAAAATAAATAAACAACCAATATCGACCAATAACATCCATCACAACCAATCAACCATAAAGCCAATAACATTCACAACAATTTTATAATTATCAATATCGAGTAATATACTGCCAATTTTAATTTAAATTTATTTTAACGGTCAATTTAAATTCTATCAATTAATTCATATATCAATACAGATGATAATTAAACCTACCAAACAACAGCCAATAAATTTCATATCAATTCAGAATATAAATTTAACTAACAAAAAATTATTTTAGTCAATTGTGAGCGTATAAACACTCACCTTTGATTTATCGACGATTTAAAATCCAAATAAAGGCCCAAATTTGAATAGTCTCGGAATGCAGCTAAACTAGCTCCATGTTGTCCGGAATTTTGATACGAATGCAACGGAGAAAACCGCGCGTCGATCCGAGCTCGTATGCAAAAGTTATTCGAGTTAGAACATTTGCATTTTAATATAAAATAATTAATTAAATAAATAAAAAGAAACATACGTATACCATCTCCTCTTCACGCACGTTCCTTCGTCCAGGCGAACCCATGAATACGCGAAAAACCTTCGAGGCGCACGTCGTTTCCAGCGACCAGACGACGATCAACTCATACCCACGCACGCGCCTTTACCTACTCTCCTTTCACATCAAACATCGCGCCCCAAGCCATTGTCGTTCTCTTGAAAAACATGAAAATACGCACGACATTCAAAGCCAGATCCTGGAGAATCCGTGATGTATTACCAGAAACCAACCGTATGGATTTGAAGAGCTCGTCGAGATCTACACTTTTGCTATTGGAATTTTTCGATTTCGTTGAACGGATTGAGAGATATTAAGGAAAGAAGATCGGCAATTTCTGGCCATGGAATAGGTGGCGGCCATGGTTTGAAATTAAGGTTTCTGAAATAAAATAAAACTGTCTCGGTTGCGTACGTATTTATATAGGTAGGTCCAAAATCGTCCAAACTCCAATCGAGACGTGACGCCAGGCGTTTATAATGTTTTACCCCCATTCCGAACGCAATGGAACTAGTTTCGAGGCCTAATTCGATAATATATGGAAGATAGCGTTTTGAAGTCGATTATTTTAATTAAATTCGAAATTAAATTTCTATGCGTTTCAAGCTCGCACAGCCAAACGACAAGTCCGATTTCTACAAAAATTGAAACCTTACAATAATCCACTGTTACGGATCCGATGAAACTAGTTTCGTCGAAATCCGAGACAGTTGTAAAAATGGCTATTTCTACTGTTTCATTTCAATATAAAATTCCCAATTTTAAATTATTAACTTTTAAATCAAATTTCAATTATTCACAAATTTCATTTTTAATTTCACAGTAATTAACAATCTTTTACAATGCAGTTTTCCATTATAAATCTAGTATAAAAGATTACATTAGATTCAGCGTTCAATTATATTGTAATTCAAATTCAAGTTATTTAATTCCAATTGAATTCTTTTATTTCGATTTACACCTTCATTATTGAATCAACCATTTACTTATACATTATTATCAATATTTTATAATTCATTTACTTTCATTTTCTTCAGCTATCATCTTATTTAAATTCGCAGTAATATTAAATTACATTCATTTACGTTGATTTCAATATTATAACTTCAATATTAAATGTAACATTTTATTTATTTCGTTGTTTACAATCAAATTCAATTCATTTCAATTACTTGTTATACTCAAATTTAAATCTTTACTTATGTTCAATTAAAAGTTAACATCTTTATCAAATTACAGTTTCAGTTATTATCTGATTTCAATCAACTGTAATATTAAGTTACATTTATTTATATTAGTTTCAATAACATAAACTTCCACTATTAAATCTACCATTTATTTATTCTTTGTTTACAATCATAACCAATTTGGTTTACAATCAAATTCAATTCATTATTTACATTCAATACAAGTTAACATCCATATTTAATTTACAAATAAGTTATTTCAGAATTCAGTTTTGTATTTTAACTTGTAATTTACATTTAACAACACAAAATTTTATTTCCCTCGGATTTTTATCCAATTTTTTTTATTTTAATTCGTATTATTAAAGTGTTAAAAATACAGGTCGTTACATTCTCCCCCACTTAAAACTTTTCGTCGTCGAAAAAGAACGGAGAAGGGGAAACCATCATTTAGATATAATTCATTCAAAATATTCGACTTATTTGCAAAATTTAGTTATAGGATTTTTAAAATCTCAAAATTTTCTAACTCCCGGATTTTTGAAAAATTTCGACAGCACCTCCTTTGCGCGGCTAGGACCGAAATATTTCACAGTTGTAATAATTGCATGATATACATCTCATTACAAGAATGAGGCATCCCAAAACATGGGGAACACAATAATATACCACAACATAAACCGTAATCCGAGAACGTACCTTTTATTAAGCGTTTATTAGTATTTTAACTTACATTTTGCATTTAGCGCAGAAGCGATCTCCACAAGCGAAGTACAACCCTTTTTCACCTATTAAAATACTCAACAACAAATGATAACCAAGCATATAAAGGTATATTGATATACTTAGCATATACAACATATATACAACTTATTTTATCTTCAAAACCAAAATTTATGTCTCAGGACAGCGAACAAATCCAAATTTTTAGTCACCTAAACGATGAAATTTTGTAAGGTAATCTAAATAAAAGTTGTTGCACTTGTTTCAGGATTTCCAAAATGTCCAAAATCATCAAATTCGGACCATCCTTTCAAAAGTTACGGCCATTTTACTAAATGGATACGCCTCAGCCTGGGCAATGCATTGCGCAGGCCAGCGACGTTCACTCACGTTTTCGACCATCTGAATGACAGAAAAACACAAAACATTTAAAACAAACGTTTTAGCTTAACTTCTAAGCTTTCCAGAAAGGGCAAGATCGTCAAAATCCGATAAACCAGTAAAAAGTTATGGTGAAAATACTAAGGGTATATGCTACTGATTTTGCTTCCTTTTTACACAGGCCAGCGAGAAGATTCAAATTTTTAACTAAGTAAATGAAGGAATTTCTCAAGACACTCTAAACAAAAGTGGTGCTACAGTTTCTAAGCTTTTCGAAAAGTCTAAGATCGTCGAATTTCGTCTAGCCATTTAAAAGTCATGGTTGTTTTCGTTTCAGCATATATTGGACAATTTTGGATTTTTCAAAATTTGCTTTTATTATTTCAAAGTCAAACCATCAAACTTCAAATTTTCTAAAGAAACAATCACAAACACAAAGTCGTTTATTTTCTTATTTATCCATGAAATAAGTTTACATTCGATTTGTTTCCGATTTATTCAAGTTTGTTTCATTCATAATTTAAATTCAAGTCAATTTGCTTCAATTTAATTTCACTTTTGCTTCAAATTTGAATTTAATTATTTAAAATTTTTATTCTGTTTATTCAATTCCATTTACACTAATGAATTCTATTTAATCAATTACCATCAATCTAACAACCAATGCATATCAAACATTAACATCCATCCAAAATCTACACTAAATCAATTATACATTTCCAAGTCAAAATTTTAATTTCATACACTTCCAAGTTTATTGACATTTAGTTTTATTCAAATTTAATTAGTTTCCATTTACTAATTTTATATTTAATTAATTTTATATTTAATTCATTTTACAACTTAAATTTCCTTTATATTTACAACTATCCATAGATCTTCACATTTTATTATTCGCAATCACACTTGTATATTATTCATTTACTTATCCTTATTAGCATTTTAAACTTTTTAAGTATTTGGTAAGTTATAACTATGCAAATAGAATGTAGTTAAACAATATACAACTTCTTTTCATTCAATTTGAGTGTTATACCTATTAAATAAATTTCCAATTTATTGTTTTCCAAATTAAGGGTTGCTCCTTCAATTTTAATTTTTTTTCACTTAAATTCAATTCCACCTTTTCAATTCATAAGTTTCTAACAATTGAAGATTTACTTTAGTTTAATAATTAAAATCATTCCTTATTAGAGAACATAAGAATTTCAATTCCGGATTCGATTTAAACCATTATATATATATATATACTAATATCTTTATATCTCAAATCATACTTTTTAGAAGAATTTTAATCAGCATCGAATATATATATATATATATATATATACTTATTTTCATTTCATACTTTATAAAATTTCAATTCAATTTCTATTAAATCCAAAAGAGTACAGAAACTTTTAAGTGGTCTCCCCCACTCAAACCTTTGAAAAATAAACATCGATAATACGTGCACTCATTACCGAAATTATTTCCCGGTGACAAGAGGAGAGTACACCACTTATTTCTTTTCAAATCATTTGCAAATCATTTCTATTCAAATTACTTTCACATAAGAATATATTATTTTCAAACCATTTACAAAAATTTCAAAGCACCGGAAATTTAATTCTCAAATCCAAAATTATATTCATTTAATTTCATTATCAACTATATTCATAGAGTTTCATTTTCTTTTTCATTCAATAGTCAATAGTTTAGAAATATTGACTAATCAAACAATGGACGATGATAATCTAATATTATCATCTCCTAACAACCAATAAAGTCAATATATATATATATATATTCATAATTATATTTATATATAAATATAATTCAAAACAATATTATGTCAGTTTGTTCTATTCGAGTGTTTAGAAATCCCTATTGATGCCTTGGCGTCCCAAGTACCGACCAGAATTCATAAATACTCAACGGAACAATTTAACACAATACAAAATCATTTTTATATCAAAATTACAAATACGCTCTCTCATATACACTCAAACTCATTCATAAGGTTTAACCCTATTTCAATGAGTTATTCCCCACTAGAGCCAAGGTAATCTAAACCAAAGCTCTGATACCAACTGTAACGGACCGCGCCAGTGGGGTAACGCCCACCGTAGCATACAGTTGTACCTATGTTCTTCCTTTACAGCCAGCCTCTCGACTGAACCAACCCCGTAGGGACATGTAGGAGTAAGAGTCATCCGCTCTCTACCAAACCAAATGCGAGAACCCCCTATCATGCTGCACCCGTCAAGTGCATAGGCAGACACACATGTCGACTCAAACAATCCAAAATACAGATAGTTATTGGGGTTAAATAAGAAAAGAAAAGAAAGAACATGAACAAACTCAGAATCTCGCAGCGGAAGGAACAAGATATAATAATAAAATAACAGTTCATGAAGCTGTTAAATAAATAAGTTTGATTATTATTATACATCATAAATCAGAGTTACATACATATCAGAGATAATACAACAATGCAGCGGAAAAATAATACAGTAGTAGAATACAAATGATGTAATACCAAACTCCGTCTTCGTCCTCAAGAATAGAACTTCAACCTTATTTGAAATGCTCAGGCTGACCCGAGCGTAATGAAAAGGCAAAATACTCGAGTCAGGACTAAAATATCTCATGTAAGTTACATCGAATAAGTAAATATGAGTGTGACGGCGTCGGAGATGTTTACGGGTTTTAGACACCTCTTATCCAGTGTTTAGCGTGCGTGCATTAACTTAAGAGATGTTCGGGATTTCCATCTCCTAAGGATCCGTTAAACTATCTACTATATAATAGAATACGCTATATACAATAATGTCTATCATAAAGTAAAATATCATTCCTAGTGTTAAGCCATGGCCCATTCCACCCTTAACACAGTTTATAAATGTCATAGTCTATACAGCACCATAAGCCCCACCGTAAACTAGTGGTTATCAGAGGGTACCCCATAGGTATAACACAAATCAAAATCGTAGTGGTCGTGAATAGGATAATCAGTATGACAAGGTACATGAGACAATACCAACTAGGATACTAGTAGTTGCGTGATCCGGACTGATGTTGGGCATAGCAGCTACTACCCCAACACCGCGAAACAACACTCCTAAATCAAGGGGTGCACCCAAATCGAATCACAATAGTAATAGATATGGTATCGAAGAAGTGTCTCCGCTAGAGATGGCAATCCTCAGTGGCCCGGCGCGGCTCCTGTTTTAGTCATGTCAGGGGTCATCCAAAATCGTTCTCTTTCTTCAAATCAACACGTTCACCAAAACCATCCACTTCATTCTGGATCAACACTCCGCGTATATTAGTTATTAAAGTGGTTTTCAGTATCGACAGAGAGTATGTCCATATCTGATCCCGCTCTCTTTAATAACTACGTATTATTACACCGATGGTCATTTAATAAACTTTCAAAATATTTATATTTCAAAACCGACATATCATTGCCATTTCAAAACCATATCAATACGATATCACTTTCACTTCAAATAAATCCATTTTCAAAATCATATCGCTTTCCAAAGTTATAACGCTTTCGAAATCATAGTCTTTTTAAAAATCAAAACACTCTGGAAATCACAGCTTTGAAATCATAGCATTTTGGAAATCATAACATTTTGGAATCCTAACACTTTCCTCTTAAACATTTTAGATATTAAAATTTGTATATATAGAAAAATAGTTTATACAATAAAATGGTTTATATAAAATAGTTATAAGTTAAAATAGTTTATAATAAAATAATTTATATTGAAAATGATTTATATTAAAAAAAATTATATTAAAATTTGTAAAGTAAAATATTAATAGTTTTAGATATAGTTTAAAATAGTTTATATAAAATAGCTTCCTCAAATTCCACAAAACGATTCACATAAACTCGAATTCCAAAATTAAAATTTAATCAAATCTCAAATCATCAATTTCAACTCGATTCAGCTTCTCAATAAACCATTTCAAATTATCAATTTCAAATACATATTTGAACCACAAAATAAGCCATTTCAATTTCAATATATCTCAAAGCTTTAAATATTCACATTTCAAAACTAAATTTGATAATTCCATTTATATCTTAATTTAATTTCATTACATTTTGTTTCTGAGATATTTCTTTAATCATTTCAATACATTTAAATACGACTTCAATTTAAAATTTTAAATAAACAAAATATCCCATTTAAATTTATATAAGTTTGAAATATTCATTTAAGTCACTTTTAATCAAATTCAAGTTATAAAACACATCTTTAAATTTTCAAATTTAATAATTTCAAATCAACCTTGTTTAAGGAAAATTATTAAATAAATATAATTTCAAATCAATTTTATCTTCAAATTTAATTCAATAGTTTCAATTTAGTTCAATTCACAAATTTCTTTAAATTTCAAATTAATTTGCAATTCCAAACTCAAACTTGAAATATCATGTCATATAAATTTTTTTAGGAATATTCAGAGTTCGATTAAAAGTCCAATCTTTTAAAACAAATCAACTTTCGAAAATTTACGCCGTATTTCAATTTTTTTCTTACAAATCTAAACTTCGAATAATTAAACAATTTCATTTACCAAGTTTAAATTCCAACATCTCGAGCTTCAATTCAAAATAATTCAATTTCCATAAATTGGATTTTATTCTTAAAATCAATTCATTTAAATAATTTCAAAACAACTTTTAAAATCATTTAATTTAACCAACCCGGTGTTCGTATATAATTTTCTAACCTATGGCCAAGTGGATAATTATTTCAATTTTAATTTCAAGGATGGATATATATCATTTCAATCCAAATAGATGTCATAGGTATATCATTTCAACATATTCCTTAATTTATTCGAAATGATTCAGTTTACAGTTTTATATGCAATACACAATATACATGATGCTAGCATGATATATCAAAATAAATAAACAACCAATATCGACCAATAGCATCCATCACAACCAATCAACCATAAAGCCAATAACATTCACAACAATTTTATAATTATCAATATCGAGTAATATACTGCCAATTTAAATTTAAATTTATTTTAACGGTCAATTTAAATTCTATTAATTAATTCATATATCAATACAGATGATAATTAAACCTACCAAACAACAGCCAATAAATTTCATATCACTTCAAAATATAAATTTAACTAACAAAAAATTATTTTAGTCAATTGTGAGCGTGTAAACACTCACCTTTGATTGATCGACGATTTAAAATCCAAATAAAGGCCCAAATTTGAACAGTCTCGGAATGCAGCTAAACTAGTTCCATGTTGTCCAGAATTTTGATACGAACGCAACGGAGAAAAACGCGTGTCGATCCGAGCTCGTATGCAAAAGTTATTCGAGTTAGAACATTTGCATTTTAATATAAAATAATTAGTTAATTAAATAAAAAGAAACATACGTATACCATCTCCTCTTCACGCACGTTCCTTCGTCCAGGCGAACCCATGAATACGTGAATAACCTTCCAGGCGCACGTCGTTTCCAGCGACCAGACGACGATCAACTCATACCCACACACGCGCCTCGACCTACTCTCCTTTCACATCAAACGTCGCGCCCCAAGCCATTGTCGTTCTCTCGAAAAATGTGAAAATACGCACGACATTCAAAGCCAGATCCTGGCAAATCCTTGACGTATACCAGAAATCAACCATATGGATTTGAAGAGCTCGTCGAGATCTACACTTTTGCTTTTGGAATTTTTCGATTTCGTTGAACGGATTGAGAGATATTAAGGAAAGAAGATCGGTAATTTCTGGCCATGGAATAGGTTGCGGCCATGGTTTGGAATTAGGGTTTCTGAAATAAAATAAAACTGTCTCGGTTGCGTGCGTATTTATATAGGTAGGTCCAAAATCGTCCGAACTCCAATCGAGACGTGCCGCCAGGCGTTTATAATGTTTTACCTCCATTCCGTACGCAATGGAACTAGTTTCGAGGCCTAATTCGTTAATATATGGAAGATAGCTTTTTGAAGTCGATTATTTTAATTAAATTCGAAATTAAATTTCTACGCGTTTTAAGCTCGCACAGCCAAACGACAAGTCCGATTTCTACAAAAATTGAAACCTTATAATAAATCACTGTTACGGATCCGATGAAACTGGTTTCGTCGAAATCCGAGATAGTTGTAAAAATGGCTATTTCTACTGTTTCATTTCAATATAAAATTCCCAATTTTAAATTATTAACTTTTAAATCAAATTTCAATTGTTCACAAATTTCATTTTTAATTTCACAGTAATTAACAATCTTTTACAATGCAGTTTTCCATTATAAATCCAGTATAAAAGATTACATTAGATTCAGCGTTCAATTATATTGTAATTCAAATTCAAGTTATTCAATTATATCAACCCCCACATTCTCTTTAAAATATAATGGTTTCTCATCTGGTTTCTTCAAGAGCAAGCAGGTGATCAGACAGGGTGATCCTATTTCTTCGTATCTATTTATTCTAGTTATGGAAGTTTTTACTTCAATGTTGAAAAAGAAGTATGAGCAGAAAGATATTTTGTTCCACTCAAAATGCAAGTCCCCTCAAATCACATCCCTCCTATTTGCTGATGATATTATGATATTTACTAAGCCTGAAAAAAACTCCATGGAACAAATCTTAGTTTCTCTCCACAATTTCTACTTAATGACTGGGTTGAAATTGAATGCAGCCAAATCTCATATTCTCAAGTCTGGCATTTCTCCTCAAGCAGCTCATCAGTTGACTGATTCTTTAGGCATGCAATCAATGGAAAATAGCATGAATTACTTGGGCCTACCTCTATGCACTTTTAGAATCTCTTATTCTGACTGCCTGCCTCTGTATTCGAAAATATGTGGCATTATGGACTGTTGGGCTAATAGATTCATTTCCCAAGCTGGTAGACTTGTGCTGGTCAAGTCTGTCATTTCATCTTTGATGGTGTATTGGTCTAGAGTGTTTATTCTTCCATATAAGCTTATGAATATGGTCAGAAATGCTATGTTGAGATATTTCTGGACTGGGTCAATACACTCTAAGAAAATCATCCCATGTTCCTTTGCCAGGATGGAGAAACCTAAAATCAAAGGTGGGCTTGGTATTTTTAATTTGATAGCATGGAATAAGGCTACTTTCAGTGTGTACTTGAATGACCTGCTTAGTAATACTGATTCTCTATGGGTTGCTTGGACAAAAAATATAATATTGGTTCTAAAAACTTCTGGACTATGTCAGTGCCCCAGAATTCAAGCTGGACTTGGAGGAAGTTGCTTGGCTTAAGAAATACTTTCTTACCTTTTTTAAAATTTACTCTCTCATATTCCAGTTCTATCAACTTCTGGAATGATCCGTGGATGTCTGATGGTTTGCTGCTTGGAAATAATTTTTCCCATCTACAAATTGATCAGACTGGAATTAATAGGGATGCTCATGCTATTGACTACTTGGCTGATGGTATGCTAGTTTTGCCTTTCACCAGTAACCAGGATATAACAGCAGTCTGGAAAAATTATCGAGCTACCAAGTATCCTACTGCTCCTGATGACATCCTGCTTTGGAGTGGAAAGAACCACACAATCTCTGTTTCCTATGATCTACTAGTTAATGATTCTGGAATCCCTAAATTAGTTTGGCATAAAGTTTTATGGACAAGAATCTCTCCAGCCAGGGAAAACTTACTGATGTGGAAAGTTTTAATGAATGCTCTTCTCACCAAGAGCAAATTAATGAGTTATGGTATGAATGTTGACCCTCTATGTGTTTTCTGCAAGATGCAGAATGAATCTATTGATCATCTTTTCTTTGAATGCCCTGAATTGAAAGTTTTGTGGGAAAGAGTTGTGAGAAGAATTAACATAAATCATGTGCATGGTCTGTCAAATGTGGAGTGGGATTTGATATGCAAATCTACTAAGTGGAAGAAGCATGAAAGAAGTGTTTACTTCTTTTATTTCAAGAAATACTTGAATCTGATATGGGAAGAAAGAAATCTTCGGTGTTTTGAAAATAAGAGCAGGAGTATGGATCAACTATGGGATTACCTAATGCATGTTATCATAATTGGTATGCAGGATAGTCTATATGACTTTAATTGTCATCTGGCTGATCTGTAGCCTTAGCTCAAGGTTGTGTGTTGTATTTCTGCTCATTCTTCTTGTCTTGTATCTCTGTGTGTTGTCTGCTTAGTTTGCCTTTGTGTGGTCTTGAAGTGTCTTTGTTTTGTATTTTCTTGTGATAATGAGCATGTTCATTATCATTTCTATTTTTCTTTTTTTTAATAAACTGGTAGGGAACCAGTCAACCCCGCTTGCCTTGCAAAAAAAAGTTATTTAATTCCAATTGAATTCTTTTATTTCGATTTACACCTTCATTATTGAATCAACCATTTACTTATACATTATTATCAATAGTTTATAATTCATTTACTTTCATTTTCTTCAGCTATCATCTTATTTAAATTCACAGTAATATTAAATTACATTCATTTACGTTGATTTCAATATTATAACTTCAATATTAAATGTAACATTTTATTTATTTCGTTATTTACAATCAAATTCAATTCGTTTCAATTACTTGTTACACTCAAATTTAAATCTTTGCTTACGTTCAATTAAAAGTTAACATCTTTATCAAATTACAGTTTCAGTTATTATCTGATTTCAATCAACTGTAATATTAAGTTACATTTATTTATATTAGTTTCAATAACATAAACTTCCACTATTAAATCTACAATTTATTTATTCTTTGTTTACAATCATAACCAATTTGGTTTACAATCAAATTCAATTCATTATTTACATTCAATACTGTTGATTCATGAGTTTTGATTCATGACACAAGCTTCAGAGATCATACGACGAAATACAAAGAGAATACTATATGAAAGCAACAAAAAGAGAATAAACGTATATTGTGAACTACAAAGGAGACAAGACTACAATCCAGAGATTAGTATGAATATTTTATTTTATTGAGTCTTAGAATATTGTTAAAATCATTCCTCAAGTAGTCACACACACACAAATTGATCCATGTTAATTTATACATATATAAGTGTACACTGTGCAAATAACATCAGGTCGGTTGACCGACCAGGATCCTCGGTCGACCGACCCTGTGTTATGTGCACAGGTACTTTCTGTTTTGTGTACGATTTTCAAACTCAGCTGACCGGCCAGATTTTCCGGTCGACCGACCAGAGAATAACGGCTAGTTTACTGAAGAGATGCGATCATTTCATGAAGAGGAATGTCCTCTATTTCAAGAGGTATGGACACAACTGTTAACTGAAACTCTTCATGAAAGATTATAACTCTTCTACAACTATATAAACATATTCAATTCACTTCTACATTAACCGATTCTTGTTTATATTTCTGAAATCTAATCTCTATTCATTTCTGCAAATAAAAGCATTCATTCTTATTTAACATCACTAGAATCCTTGAATTTATTCATATACTTTGATTCTACGTGATTGTCTTCCTTCTAAATCTTCACACACATATATACTCTTGAGTATTTGATTATAGGAAAGTTGTACTATCAAAAGACAATCAGTGTTATTCAGAACACATTCGTCAACAAACTATTTGTATTAAGTTGAAGTCCTCTTCGGCTGTTGAGGCGGAAAAATTCTTGTTCGGCTGCTCAGGTGTCGTATACCTATTCCTCCGGGTTAAGTGAGGGGTTTAGTTTAAATCCAGAGGGTATTCTGGGACTGGACGTAGAACGGGAAGTTCGAACCAGTATAAAAATTCCTGGTGTGCTTACTTTAATTTTTACTTTACTGTTATTACCAGTTTCCGCATTAATATACCATATTACACGATCCTTAGTACTACACGTGCACTTTCATTTGGTATCAGAGCCTGGTATAATATCGATCGTCACAACATCATAGAATAATGGCTAGAAAAAGATCCGGTCGAAGTACAGCAAGCAAAAAGCCTGAAACTATCAGAGCAACGACCAATGAGGACTGTAAAAAGGTACATTCTGATTTACAAATTTCAGTAAGTAGTAATAATGAATTAATTAGTTTATGCGATAAAATCTCAAAGCATAATTTTATTATTTTAGAAAAGATGAAATCCGTTGAACTTGAAAATGAGAAATTGAAAAATGAGAAGTTAGATTTAGAAAATCAACTTGGTGTTTTAAAAAGTAATTTTGAGGCTCTTACAGATTTTCTAGATAAACAAAACACCATATTTGAAAACGAGAGAGAAAAATTTTCAAAAGAAAATTTTGATTTGAAAAGACAAAATGATTTATTACAATCCTCTTTAGATAATTTAGAATCTCAAAATTTTCTTCTCAAAAATGAGAACGGTACGTTAAAAAATGAGAATTCTGAATTAAATGAGAAAATTGATATTTTAAATAATAGTAATATTTCTTTTGAAAATAATAAGTATGACTTTAAAGCTAAATTTGATAAACTTAACACTGAAGTCGCAAAATTTAATAAAGGTCAAAATGATTTAAACATGATTTTATCTAGTTCTAGACCTTTACATAATAAAAATAGTTTAGGGTATAATCATAGAAATAGCACTAGATACACTTTTATATATAATAAAAATGTTAGTGCTACTACTAAATTTCGAGTAAAGTCGAAATCAAATTTTCATCAAAATTCAAAAACTGCTATGACCAATAATGTTTATAATTTCTCTAGAAGTACAAAATCATTAATGGGAAATATGAATAAAAATTATCTAAGTATTTGGGTTCCTGTTAATTGGAAAAATAGAGAAAAATGCATTAATAATTATTTTGATATGGTAGTTAATAATGAAAATTATATTTATAAAGGTACAACCACACCCAAATGGGTATGGTTCCCTAAAAATTAGGAAATTATAAGAACCTTGGGTATCGCATGCTTTAAATGTTCATTGTTTTCTGATACCTTACAAGTAGTAATTATTTTGTTCTATATTGTTAACACTTATAACAAATATAATATTCGTTATCATATAAACTCTCCTTTTCGTCAATGACAAAGGGGAGAAAGATATTGCTCTAACACAATTTTCAGAAATAAACAATGCAAGCACAGATTAAGGGGGAGAAAAGTAAGTATTACCTTAAAACTCTTATTTGTGATGATGCAATGTATGAATGCTTGTTTCTTTTATTGCTATGTTTTGAATATCTATACATGCATCATATTGTTTTACAACTTGCTATTTTATAATTTCAAGTATTCTATTTCTTTTACATATTACATCTAGTAAGTATTCCTTTTTGTCGATGACAAAGGGGGAGAAATATATGAAAGCTAACATATTTTTTGCAGAAAAGTCGCCATATATTCAGGGGGAGAATTATAATATAGATAAGTTTTACTTCGTCACATAAGTATTGTCATCAATCAAAAAGGTGGAGAATGTTGATTCATGAGTTTTGATTCATGACACAAGCTTCAGAGATCATACGACGAAATACAAAGAGAATACTATATGAAAGCGACAAAAAGAGAATAAACGTATATTGTGAACTACCAAGGACACAAGACTACAATCCAGAGATTAGTATGAATATTTTATTTTATTGAGTCTTAGAATATTGTTAAAATCATTCCTCAAGTAGTCACACACACACAAATTGATCCATGTTAATTTATACATATATAAGTGTACACTGTGCAAATAACATCAGGTCGGTTGACCGACCAGGATCCTCGGTCGACCGACCCTTTGTTATGTGCACAGGTACTTTCTGTTTTGTGTACGATTTTCAAACTCAGCTGACCGGCCAGATTTTCCGGTCGACCGACCAGAGAATAACGGCTAGTTTACTGAAGAGATGCGATCATTTCATGAAGAGGAATGTCCTCTATTTCAAGAGGTATGGACACAACTGTTTACTGAAACTCTTCATGAAAGATTATAACTCTTCTACAACTATATAAACATATTCAATTCACTTCTACATTAACCGATTCTTGTTTATATTTCTGAAATCTAATCTCTATTCATTTCTGCAAATAAAAGCATTCATTCTTATTTAACATCACTAGAATCCTTGAATTTATTCATATACTTCGATTCTACGTGATTATCTTCCTTCTAAATCTTCACACACATATATACTCTTGAGGATTTGATTATAGGAAAGTTGTACTATCAAAAGACAATCAGTGTTATTCAGAACACATTCGTCAACAAACTATTTGTATTAAGTTGAAGTCCTCTTCGGCTATTGAGGCGGAAAAATTCCTGTTCGGCTGCTCAGGTGTCGTATACCTATTCCTCCGGGTTAAGTGAGGGGTTTAGTTTAAATCCAAAGGGTATTCTGGGACTGGACGTAGAACGGGAAGTTCGAACCAGTATAAAAATTCCTGGTGTGCTTACTTTAATTTTTACTTTACTGTTATTACCAGTTTCCGCATTAATATACCATATTACATGATCCTTAGTACTACACGTGCACTTACAAATACAAGTTAACATCCATATTTAATTTATAAATAAGTTATTTCAGAATTCAGTTTTGTATTTTAACTTGTAATTCACATTTAACAACATAAAATTTTATTTCCCTCGGATTTTTATCCAAATTTTTTTATTTTAATTCGTATTTTTAAAGTGTTAAAAATACAGGTCGTTACACACATTGTGCCTGACTATCTTTCAATTTTAACTCCAAGTCACTTATTCGCTGGATGAGCTTAGACATCTTCTCATCAAAGTCATTTCTGGGATTTGACTTTACTTGTCGCTTAAGCAAAGTAATTGCCTCGTCTTTTTTTTTAATTTCGGCCTCGAGATAGTTAATGTGAACCTTATGATTGCTGGCTATGGTCTTTTGGATAAGATATCTTTTATGGCACTTTATGGCTTCGAGGTTGCCACTGAAATGATGGAGAAGGACTTCATCATGAATTACAATCTCACCACTCCTTGATAATAGCCTATCTCAAATGGCGTCGACACGAGAAAATAAACTTTGAGGAAGATGAGACGGAGATGGCTGAATCTCCTATTTAACAAAAAGAAATAAAATAGATAAAAATTAAGATAACATGACTGTATTGTTATATTGATGAATTACAACTCAAGTAGCCACAAAGTTAAGAGGAACAACAAATGCTTTCATTACACCTAAAGTTGAGAGACTACATATCTAACTTTGCCTAAAGTATTAGCCAAAAGCATAACAGTCGAGTCAAAAGGTATAGAAACCCCTTCAAGGGTAATAACTGGTGGACAATTACTATAATCCCATTTTACGGTAGGTGGACTGTCACGACCACAAATTAGCTTGGAATGAAATGTCCTGATTTATTTTAAGAGAGTTTCTTTCTCTTCACCAAGAAATTCAAAGTGGAGACGAGGGTATTCCAAATATAATTTTTGAAAATCCTGAAGAAAGCAATATCTCGCTAACTTCGAAGTCTTTAAGGGTGGTGCATTTTTAGAGTAAAACCTTCTCAAGTTAACATATTGACTTAAATGGTCTCTTGGGATGACTCAACCTAAAGAACTGATATTCTGAAATAGCACAGCAAAAGGAAACTAAATATAGGGAGCATTGCAAAAATATGTGTTCATAAATCAGTTATGTAAAATATTAACAATTACTCATCAGGTTCATACAAAATGGACTTAAAGAAAAACTCAGAAACAAATTTATCCTTATAATACTTAAGTTTTTTAAGAGGGATATCTTGTGGATTCAATTTGACCCGTGGTAAATTCCAGCATGCTCCGGGATGCGGGTCAGGACCAAATTCATCTAAGAATCTCTTATGGAAACGTTTTAGTAGACCCCCGTTGAATTCGCCTAAATACGAAAAATCTATGATGCATGGTTAGTAGATGTTCAAATTCCTGATATAAATATACCACAAATAGACACAACTATATGGTTTTATTTGATGAAATCATTCATATCATTCTAAAGTGGAATATGCGTCAATTAAAGTATTTATGATTTTTTGTTTGATTTTCTTATTGAAATTAATATTTACACTCGATTGAGTTTTAATATAGTATTAATGTCTATCACTATATCTCTATTTTTCTATTACTATTATTCTTTTGCTGATAACAAAAGGGGGAGAGAAAAGTTGAGATTTTGAAAATAAAGGTCAAAGATTTTCTAATTGCATCAAGGCTCATTTGAATTCTTTATTCTCATGCATATATGTAGGGGGAGTATTGTGTAGAAAGAGAGCATTTAAATAGGGGGAGCAAACTGAATAATCAAATACATTTAATATAGTCAAAATCTTAAATATATGTTTGTTATCATCAAAAGGGGGAGATTGTGGAATATGCATGTATATGCTTTTTGTTTGATGATAATAAACATATATACATTCATTTAAATGTATTTGATATTGTACTATTTTATTTTCACAGATTAAATAGATATTTGCTGAATAAAATAAATAACACAGAATTGGAATTGAAACGAATATTTTATTCAAACAAATATTTATTACATTTTTGATAGTACAATTTCAAGCTCTCACTATAACTATACAATTTCAGTCACAATACAATTACATCACATTTTTCATAGTTACATCAGTTCCTCACTACATATCACTCACACTCGTATCCTCAACTTCATTCCAATGTGAATCCAGCATCTGAGCAATCTGCAGAAATATACATTGACACAGTAAAATTGAAAAGGAAATGTTTTTGCAGTATAAAACAAAAATGTGTTTTTGAAAATATTATTTGCCTCAGTTATTTGGGTTGTTCGTCATCATTTATATTTGAATTCATTACACACGAACAATGTGACATGCACAGTGTATCACTGTACATGCCACAAGGTCGTGCACACCGATATATGTATATACACTTGATATATTTACAGGGACAAGTGAGCACAAGTCAAACCCAAATACAGGATTCAACTCAAGTGCAATAAAATGATGTCACATCTTTCAGCACAAGGTCAAATCCAAACCGGATTCAACTCAGGTGTAATTCGAAAATCAAATCCGAATACAATCAAGTGGTCAAGACAGTCTACACAAATTCAAGGAGGCACCAAAAACAAAATGCAAAGGTCAAGCCATTGTTGCCATGACTCAACTCAAATGCAAAGTCTCGACCAAAATCAAAATATTCAACACAGGAGCATATATGTCAACCAGAAATGGACTTAAAGCAAAAATACCGACTGCATGTAAAAGTCAGAGAGATGTACACATGAAAAAAAAATGCAACAAGTTCAAGATGATCAGCTACAACTCAATACAAACCAGATCCAAGTTCAAGCAAGTGCCACAAGAAAAGACAAGTAGAATGTACATGAACACAATGCAAACCAGAAAGAAGTTTCAGTCTACACAAAATACAAGACTCGACCAAGGCTACAAATGCAAAAGTGCAGACGTGAATGGACAGTTCAAGTATACAAGAGAAGCCATACGCAGTAAACAACATGATGAAAACTATAGGCCAATGCACAAACCAAATGAACTCGACCAGTGAACAAGACTGCAACACTCAATGAAACAGCAAGTAAAAAGTTAACAGGTCGAAAGGGCTATCAAGGATGAAAACAAATGGCCAGAGTCGAAGCACAGGGATGTAAGCAACAGTCAATCGCAATCAAAAAGGCCGAAGTCAACCACGATTAAGTTTAAAGTCAAGACCGAAGAATTTCATAAAACCAAAAATGCCAGAAAAGCCGAAGAACGCAACCAAGTCAGAAATATCGCAGTCTCAAAATCAACATCGTGTTATCCAAGTAAACATCGAATATAAAGTGTCAAAATTGAAGAAGTCAGAGACGTCATGAACAACATATCAAGGTCAAGCCGTGGTCATCACGAAATGAAGCCGTGATCATCAAGTAAACAAATATACGCATTTGAACGAGTCAGTGCAAATCATCATCATTCAAGTGAAATCGAACGGCAAGCAAAAGTGATTGACGAAATCAAATAACTATCAGACGAATGAAAAACAAGGAGATAGAATCCTATATAAACCCATCATCATTGGCAATTAAATCCATTCGAGTTCGAGCAAAACAGAGAACAAGTAATAATTCATCTCGAATCAAATCAAGTATCGAGTTCAATCAAGCAATAACTAGAAAAGCAAAAGGAAATCACATACCAGTATCACATACGAACTCGAGAGGAGGAGCCACAAGCATCAACATCAAATTCGACAGAGCGGCACTTCTTATTTTTCGCAAGCCCTAATTTTCAGTACGAAGAAACAATCAAAGTCGAACAAAGCCGCAATTTGTCAAAAGATCGAAGTCGAACAAAGTCGCAAATTATCAGAGGATCGAAGTCGATCAAAGCTGCAAATTGTCAGAGGATCGAAGTTGAGCAAAGCCTAGACAGTCGAAGCCCTAATTCTTGAATTCTCGAAATCGATCAGCAGACATTATTCACGAGATTAAACAAGGAAACGGGCCGACATCTAATAAAAGAAAAGGGCCGCTTTTTCTTGTTTAAGTGATAATAGCTTGAGTTATTTATTTGAGGACAAAACTGATTTAAATTTGCAATTTAAATTTTTGCCCTGGTTTTAATCTGTTTTTGTTTTCAGTTTTTACCTTTTCAAGTCCAGTCAGGGTAAATCACCACTTAGGGTTTAGGTAGTGTCAGATTGTCTAGTTAGGGTTAGTTCAGTGAGCAGGGTGTGCGAGTTTACGAAACTCTATAGGCGGAGCAGGGTGTGCGAGTCTGTAGGAGTGTTTGTAAGCGGGATACTGTTTAATTCTAATAGAAATCTGGCAATGCAGCAGTAGGCAGGGGTTGCCGAAGCTGGGTAAATTCTGTGTGTGATTTACTTTTCTGCATATTTATTTATTTGCATTTTGATTACGTGTTTAATTCGAGAAATTTGCTATAACCCTATTCACCCCCCTCTAGGGTTAATCTAGATCCTACATCGGGTACTCATTTTATTTGAGTAGTCCGAGAGTAGTAGGTCTTTGTGGGCTCATTTGAAGACGGTGTCTGAGCTGGAGGCTTTTATCTACTTAGCTATCTATTCCACTGTGTACTCTAGTTTGTGTAAGTGTATTTTGTTTCAGCATTTGTAAAGGCAGGATGTTATAACTTCCTAAACTGATTTGTAGTACTTTTGTTTAGCTCTGATAACTCCCTTTAAGGAGTAACCCGATGTACTATTGACTGTTATGTTTTATTTAGCAGTTTTGTTGTGAGGTTTTTATTCTGTTCTTTATTTCACCCCATGACGATTCATCTTCTTGATGTTTGGGCAACAGTACATGAACGCCGAGGATGCGTTAAGTGTCGTTCGTAGGGGTCACAAAGGTGGGTCGTCTAGTGTAGTACTAATTATGTTGGCTATCTCAATTTCACAAAACCCTTATGACACCGAAAATAATGCTAAATCATATATCTTTGATAAATATTTTTCATTACTAGATTACGGATTTTATTTTCATTTTTGTTACACTCATATTCTGCTACAAATAAATAACTGATTATGATCAACAACTCTAATGAAGAACGATAACAATAGGAGGGATGAATAATGAATTGCACTTTAATTATTATTGCAGTCTAATACATTATTTATATTCAGTATACGGCTGGCCATTTCATCACATACAAATTTATTGTCTCATAACATATGGTGTCCACACTGTAAAATTTGGCCTCCATTTAGTTATCGTTTTGCCAATTATTTTGATAATTATTTTCATTTGTCAATCTGGAATGTGGATACGACTATATATGGTTTTACATTACACATACATGTAAATTGTTGATGATAGCCTCATCTTTTTAACATATTACAAACGAGCGTTACGACATGCGCTTCGCATGTGATGAAGACACCTGAATTATTTTTGTACAAATTGTATTCGTTTAATACGTTTAAAAGAAAACATTTTCCACAAATATTTAGCTATATTTTTGTGTTGAATCATACATAGTTAATTTGAATTTTTATTTCTAAGTTGCAATATCTATTTTTTGTTACTTTAAGATTTTATTTGTATTATTAATTTATAAAAAACTAATTTGTAAAGTAGTTTATTTGTTAGTTCCTAATTTTAAGTGATATTAAGACTTGACAAATATTTATAGAGAAAAATTTGAATTTGTAATTGAACCTTAATTGTGAGATCCTACTTTTAAGTGACACTAAATTTTGGTAATATCTATAGAGAGACATTTTTGGTATTTCACGCTGACAACAGAAGATGTGATGCCAAATGTATTACAACTATTAATAAAGAAATACAAATAAGCTAATTTTTAGAACTTCACGGTCGGACCAAGATTTGTGTTTCTATTCTAACTATTAATAAAGATATGATATTCAACATTGTCAAAATAAGTGGTACAAGCCCGCTACTCCTACTTGAGGATCATACTACAAACTAATGTGGATGGTTTCACTATTATAGAAAAAAGAATTTCTAAGAAGTATTCTTGTTTGATAATATTAAAATATACCATCGCCTTCCCCCATTTTTCCCATCAATGTTCTTCTCCTTTCCATCATGAATAGGATAATATAAAATTACCATTGATTATTCTATTTTCGCTTAATTTTTATTTGCTTAACTCGAAAGGATATGTTTGAAAATGCTAGACTTCATCTATGTTCATTTTAAATGTGAACATTATGAACTGTGAATTTACGATTTAATTTTTTCAAGTTTTTTTAAATAATAATTTGTTAATATGCTTGCTTAGTTCTCACATTTTAATTTCTAATTTTGTGTTGTTTGGCTATGTGCCTTTTAAATCTTGTTTTAGGGTTTGATACAAATTCTTCCTTTTAAAATGGTTGCATTTGGCTATGAAGTGTAGTGCTTTTTAGTAATCCATAAAACAAAGTTAGTGAAGATAAAATAGAACATCACTGACTAGTGGGAATCAAGAAGGATAAATTAGCTTCAGTTCCTTCATATAGGTGCATATCTTATTATTATTATTTATGTATAAAAATTGAGTAATCAGATAACATTCAAGAGTTCTTATTCATAATCTACTTAAAAATAGCTATAATACAGTCAAGTAGTATATCCAACTTACTCAAAGGCAAAACATGAAGCAAAAGAAACACTTATTGTTAATTTCCTGATATCCCAATGTTAATATTTTTATTATTTAAATGCAGGCACAACATATATGAACAATGCAGTGGACCTGAATCAGTTGATTCAAAAGATATTGGCCCCTGCTTTGATCTGAAACCAAATAAGGTATATTCACGAATATTCTTTATTAGATTCTTTTGGTATAAAACAATACTTTATACGATTTCATATGTGATTGTAAAGGGCGCAACTTCTACGGTGCAAGGTGCAACATCCGTCCAAAATTCCGAAACAGTACCGTAGGACTTTTAGAAATGAGTGCATGGATTTGAAACGGAATAGTACAATGGTGCACCACTCTCCATCGATGGTATATCGAAGTCCAGCCACGGTGATCCCGTTTTACCATAAAATTCACGTGAAGAAAACAAAGGGTACAAAAAACTTCCGAGACCCGAAAGTGATTCGGGTAGTCTTTTTTTGGGTATGAAACTATGTATTGACAGCTTCACACGGTCAAAGCCGTAGAACTCATAGAGAGCTTCGTTTTGACTGGTTATGGCTCCCGTAAATCCAAAAGAGTCAACCGTTATGGCGGTTCGAAGAATCGATATCCTCAAGGCGCAACACCTACGATGCAAGGTGCAACATCCGTCCAAAATGCCGAAAAAGTGCCGTAGTACTTTTAGAAATGAGTGCATGGATTTGAAACAGAACAGTACCATGGTGCACCTCTCTCCAGCGATGGTATATCGAAGGCCAGCCACGGTGATCCCGTTTTACCATAAAATTCACGTGAAGAAAACGGTGGGTAAAAAAAACTTCCAAGACCCGGAAGTGATTCGAGTTGTCTTTTTTTGGGTATGAAACTATGCATTGATGGCTTAAAGCAGTCAAAGCCATAGAACTCACAAAGAGCTTCGTTTTGACTAGTTATGGATCCCGTAACTCCAAAAGAGTCAACCGTTATGGCTGTCCGAAGAATCGATATCCTAAGGACGCAACATCGACGGTGCAAGGTGCAACATCCCTCCAAAATGCCGAAACAGTGCCGTACGACTTTTAGAAATGAGTGCATGAATTTGAAATGGAACAGTACCATGGTGAACCACTCTCCAGTGATGGTATATCGAAGGCCAGCCAGGGTGATCCCGTTTTACCATAAATTTCACGTGAAGAAAACGAAGGGTAAAAAAAACTTTCGAGACCCGAATGTGTTTCGGGTTGTCTTTGTTTAGGTATGAAACTATGCATTGACGGCTTAAAGCATTCAAAGCCGTAGAACTCACAGAGAGCTTCGTTTTGACTGGTTATGGCTCCCATAAATCCAGAAGAGTCTACCGTTATGGTTGTACGAAGAATCGATATCCTCAGGGCGCAACATCGACGGTGCAAGGTGCAACATCCAGCCAAAATGCCGAAACAGTGTCGTACGACTTTTAGAAATGAGTGCATGGATTTGAAATGGAACAATACCATGGTGAACCACTCTCCAGCGATGGTATATCGAAGGCCAGCCAGGGTGATCCTGTTTTACCATAAAATTCACAAGAAGAAAACGAAGGGTAAAAAAACTTCTGAGACCCGAAAGTGATTCGCGTAGTCTTTTTTTGGGTATGAAACTATGCATTGATGGCTTAAAGAAGTCAAAGCCATAGAACTCATAGAGAGCTTTGTTTTGACTGGTTATGGCTCCCGTAACTCCAAAAGAGTTAACCATTATGGCTGTTCGAAGAATCGATATCCTCAGGGCACATAATCTACGATGCAATGTGCAACATCCGTCCAAAATGCCAAAACAGTGCTGTAGGACTTTTAGAATTGAGTTCATGGATTTGAAACGGAATAGTACCATGGTGCTCCACTCTCTAGCGATGGTATATCGAAGTCCAGCCACGGTGATCCCGTTTTACCATAAAATTCACGTGAAGAAAACGAAGGGTAAAAAAACTTCTAAGACCCGAAAGTGATTCGGGTTGTCATTTTTTTGGTTCGAAACTATACATTGATGGCTTAAAGCAGTCAAAGCCGTAGATCTCACAAAGAGCTTCGTTTTGATTGGTTATGTCTCTCGTAACTCCAAAAGAGTCAACAGTTATGGCTGTCCGAAGAATCGATATCCTCAAGGCGCAACATCGGTGGTGCAAGGTGCAATATCCGTCCAAAATGCCGAAACAGTGCCGTACGACTTTTAGAAATGTGTGCATGGATTTGAAACGAAATAGTACTATGGTGCACCACTCTCCAGCGATGGAATATCGAAGGCCAGCCTGGGTGATCCCGTTTTACCATAAAATTCACGTGAAGAATACAAAGGGTAAAAAAAATTCCGAGACCCAAAAGTGATTTGGGTTTTCTTTTTTAGGGTATGAAACTATGCATTGACGGCTTAAAGCCATCAACGCCATAGTACCCACAGAGAGCTTCGTTTTGACGGGTTATGGCTCCCGTAACTCCAAAAGAGTCAACCGTTATGGCGGTCCGAAGAATCGATATCCTCAGGGCGCAAAATCGACGGTGCAAGGTGCAACATCCATCCAAAATGCTGAAAAAGTGTTGTACGACTTTTAGAAATGAGTGCATGCATTTGAAACGGAACAGTACCGTGGTGTATCACTCTCCAGCGATGGTATATCGATGGCCAGCCAGGGTGATCCCGTTTTACCATAAAATTCACGTGAAGAAAACGAAGGGCAAAAAAACTTCCGAGACCCGAAAGTGATTCGGGTTGTCTATTTTTGGGTATGAAACTATGCATTGACAGTTTAAAGCTGTCAAAGCCATAGTACTCACAGAGAGCTTCATTTTGACTGGTTATGGCTCCCGTAACTCCAAACGAGTCAACCATTATGGCTGTTCGAAGAATCGATATCCTCAGGATGCAACTTCGACGGTGCAAGGTGCAACATCCGTCCAAAATGCCGAAACAGTGTCGTAGGACTTTTAGAAATGAGAGCATGGATTTGCAACGGTACAGTACCATGGTGCACCACTCTCCAACGAAGGTATATCGAAGGCCAGCCACGGTGATCCCGTTTTACCATAAAATTCACGTCGAAAAAACGAAGGGTAAAAAATCATCCGAGACCCGAAAGTGATTCGGGTTGTCTTTTTTTGGGTATGAAACTATGCATTGATGGCTAAAAGCCATCAAAGCCGTAGAACTCACAAAGAGCTTTGTTTTGACTGGTTATGGCTCCCGTAACTCCAAAAGTGTCAAATGTTATGGCTGTCCGAAGAATCGATATCCTCTGGGTGCAAGATTGACGGTGCAAGGTGCAACATCCATCCAAAATGCCGAAACAGTGCCATAGGACTTTTAGAAATGAGTGCATTGATTTGAAATGGAATAGTACCATGGTGCACCACTCTCCAGCGATGGTATATCGAAGGCCAGCCACGGTGATCCCGTTTTACCATAAAATTCATGTGAAGAAAAAGAAGGGTAAAAAAACTTTCGAGACCCGAAAGTGATTCGGGTTGTCTTTTTTTGGGTATGAAACTAAGCATTGATGGCTTGAAGAAGTCAAAGCCGTAGAACTCATAGAGAGCTTCATTTTGACTGGTTATGGCTCCCGTAACTCCAAAAGAGTCCACTATTATGGCTGTCCGAAGAATCGATATCCTCAGGGCGCTACTTCTAAGATGCAAGGTGCAACATCCATCCAAAATGTTGAAACAGTGCCATAGGACTTTTAGAAATGAGTGCATGGATTTGAAATGGAACAGTACCATGGTGCACCACTCTCCAACGATGGTATATCGAAGGCCAGCCACGGTGATCCCGTTTTACCATAAAATTCACGTGAAGAAAACGAAGGGTGAAATAAACTTTTGAGACCCGAAAGTGATTCGGGTAGTCATTTTTTGGGTGTGAACTACGCATTGATGGCTTAAAGCGGTCAAAGCCATAGAACTCATAGAGAGCTTCGTTTTGACTGGTTATGGCTCCCGTAACTCCAAAAAAGTCAACCGTTATGGCTATTCGAAGAATCGATATCCTCAGGGCGCAACATCTATGATGCAAGGTGCAACATCCATCCAAAATGCCGAAACAATGCCATAGGACTTTTAGAACTGAGTGCATGGATTTGAAACGGAACAGTACCATGGTGCACCACTCTCTAGCGATGGTATATCGAAGGCCAACCACGGTGGTGCAACATCCGTCCAAAATGCCGAAACAGTGCCATACTACTTTTAGAAATAAGTGCATGGATTTGAAACGAACGGTACCATGGTGCACCACTCTCCAGCGATGGTAAATCGACGACCAGCCACGTTGATCACGTTTTACCATAAAATTCGTGTGAAGAAAACGATGGGTAAATAAAAACTTTCGAGTCCTGAAAGTCATTCGGGTTGTCTTTTTTTGGGTATGAAACTATGCATTGATGGCTTAAAGCCGTCAAAGCCGTAGAACTCACAGAGAGCTTCGTTATAACTGGTTATAGCTCCCGTAATTCCAAAAGAGTCAACCGTTATGGCTGTTCGAAGAATCGATATCCTTAGGGCGCAACATCTATGATGCAAGGTGCAACATCCGTCCAAAATGCCGAAACAGTGCCGTAGGTCTTTTAGAAATGAGTGCATGGATTTGCAATGGTACAGTACCATGGTGCACCACTCTCCAGCGAAGGTATATCGAAGGCCAGCCACGGTGATCCCGTTTTACCATAAAATTCACGTGGAAAAAACGAAGGGTAAAAAATCATCCGAGACCCGAAAGTGATTCGGGTTGTCTTTTTTTGGGTATGAAACTATGCATTGATGGCTAAAAGCCGTCAAAGCCGTAGAACTCACGGAGAGCTTTGTTTTGACTGGTTATGGCTCCCGTAACTCCAAAAGTGTCAACTGTTATGGCTGTCCGAAGAATCGATATCCTCAGGGTGCAAGATCGACGGTGCAATTTGCAACAGCCATCCAAAATGCCGAAACAGTGTCGTAGGACTTTTAGAAATGGGTGCATTGATTTGAAATGAAATAGTACCATGGTGCACCACTCTCCAGCGATGGTATATCGAAGGCCAGCCATGATGATCCCGTTTTACTATAAAATTCATGTGAAGAAAAAGAAGGGTAAAAAAACTTTCGAGACCCGAAAGTGATTCGGGTTGTCTTTTTTTGGGTATGAAACTAAGCATTGATGGCTTGAAGAAGTTAAAGCCGTAGAACTCATAGAGAGCTTCATTTTGACTGGTTATGGCTCCCGTAACTCCAAAAGAGTCAACTGTTATGGCTGTCCGAAGAATCGATATCCTCAGGGCGCAACTTCTATGGTGCAAGGTGCAACATCCATCCAAAATGTTGAAACAATGTCGTAGGACTTTTAGAAATGAGTGCATGGATTTGAAACGGAACAGTACCATGGTGCACCACTCTCCAACGATGGTATATCGAAGGCCGTCCACGGTGATCCCGTTTTACCATAAAATTCACGTGAAGAAAACGAAGGGTGAAATAAACTTTTGAGACCCGAAAGTGATTCGAGTAGTCATTTTTTGGGTGTGAAACTATGCATTGACGGCTTAAAGCGGTCAAAGCCATAGAACTCATAGAGAGCTTCGTTTTGACTGGTTATGGCTCCCATAACTCCAAAAAAGTCAACCGTTATGGCTATTCGAAGAATCGATATCCTCAGGGCGCAACATCTACGATGCAAGGTGCAACATCCATCCAAAATGCCGAAACAGTGCCGTAGGACTTTTAGAACTGAGTGCATGGATTTGAAATGGAACAGTACCATGGTGCACCACTCTCCAGCAATGGTATATCGAAGGCCAACCACGGTGGTGCAACATCCGTCCAAAATGCCGAAACAGTGCCGTACTAGTTTTATAAATAAGTGCATGGATTTGAAACGAACAGTACCATGGTGCACCACTCTCCAGCGATGGTAAATCGACGACCAGCCACGTTGATCACGTTTTACCATAAAATTCGCGTGAAGAAAACGATGGGTAAATAAAAACTTTCGAGTCCCGAAAGTGATTCGGGTTGTCTTTTTTTGGGTATGAAACTATGCATTGATGGTTTAAAGCCGTCAAAGCCGTAGAACTCACAGAGAGCTTCGTTATAAATGGTTATGGCTCCCGTAATTCCAAAAGAGTCAACCGTTACGGCTGTTCGAAGAATCGATATCCTTAGGGCGCAACATCTATGATGCAAGGTGCAACATCCATCCAAAATGCCGAAACAGTGCCGTAGGACTTTTAGAAATGGGTGCATGGATTTGAAATGGAACAGTACCATGGTGCACCACTCTCCAGCGATGGTATATCGAAGGCCAGCCACGGTGATCCCGTTTTACCATAAAATTCACATAAAGAAAACGAAGGGTAAAAAAAACTTCTAAGACCCGAAATTGATTCGGATTGACTTTTTTTTAGTATGAAACTATGCATTGACGGCTTAAAGCAGTCAAAGCTGTAGAAATGACAAAGAGCTTCGTTTTGACTGGTTATGGCCCCGTAACTCCAAAAGAGTCGACCGTTATGGTTGTCCGAAGAATCGATATCCTTAGGGCGCAACATCGACGGTGCAAGGTGCAACATCCATCCAAAATGCCGAAATAGTGCCGTACCACTTTTAGAAATGTGTGAATGGATTTGAAAAGGAACAGTACCATGGTGCACCACTCTCCAGCGATGGTATATCGAAGGCCAGCCAGGGTGATCCCGTTTTACCAAAACATTCTCGTGGAGAAAACGAAGGGTAAAAAAACTTCCGAGACTCGAAAGTGATTTGGGTTGTCTTTTTTAGGGTATGAAACTATGCATTGACGGCTTAAAGCCATCAATGCCAAAGTACTCACAGATAGCTTCGTTTTGACTAGTTATGGCTTCCGTAACTCCAAAAGCGACAACCGTTATGGCTGTCCGAAGAATCGATTTCTTCAGTGCGCAACATTTACGGTGCAGGGTGCAACATCCGTCAAAAATGTCATAATAGTGTCGTAGTACTTTTAGAAATGAGTTCATGGGTTTGAAATGGTACAGTACAACGGTGCACCACTCTCCAGCGATGGTATATCGAAAGCCAACCAAGGTGATCCCGTTTGACCATAAAATTCACGTGAAGAAAGCGAAGGGTAAAAAAACTTCCGAGACCCGAAAGTGCTTCGGGTTGTCTTTTTTTGGGTATGAAACTATGCATTGATGGCTTAAAGCCATCAAAGCCGTAGAAATCACAGAGAGCTTCCTTTTGACTAGTTATGGCTCCCGTAACTCCAAAAGAGTCAACCATTATGGTTGTCCGAAGAATCGATATCCTCAGGGCGCAACATCGACGGTGCAAGTTGCAACATCCATCAAAAATCCCGAAACAGTGCCGTACCACTTTTAGAAATGAGTGTATGGATTTGAAACGGAACGGTACGATGGTGCACCACTCTCCAGCGATGGTATATCGAAGGCCAGCCAGGGTGATCCCGTTTTACCATAAAATTCACGTGAAGAAAACGAAGGGTAAAAAAAACTTCCAAGACCCGAAAGTGATTCGGGTTGTCATTTTAGGGTATGAAACTATGCGTTGATGGCTTAAAGCCTTCAAAGCCGTAGTACTCATAGAGATCTTCGTTTTGACTGGTTATGGCTCCCGTAACTCCAAACAAGTCAACCGTTATGGCTGTTCGAAGAATAGATATCCTCAGGGCACAACATCTACGGTGCAAGGTGCAAAATCCGTCCAAAATGCCGAAACAGTGTTGTAGGAATTTTAGAAATGAGTGCAATGATTTGAAACGGAACAATTCCATGGTGCACCACTCTCCAGCGATGGTATATCGAAGGCCAACCACTTTGGTGCAACATCCGTCCAAAATGCCAAAACAGTGCCGTACTACTTTTAGAAATGAGTGCATGAATTTGAAACGAACAGTACCATGGTTCACCACTCTCTAGCGATGGTAAATCGACGACCAACCACGATGATCGCGTTTTATCATAAAATTTGCGTGAAGAAAATGATGGGTAAATAAAAAATTTCATGTCCCGAAAGTGATTCGGGTAGTCTTTTTTGGATATGGAACTATGCATTGATGGCTAAAAGACATCAAAGCCGTAGAACTCACAAAGAGCTTCATTTTGACTGGTTATTGCTCCCGTAACTCAAAAAGAGGCAACCGTTATGGCTGTCCAAAGAATCGATATCCTCAGGGCGCAACATCTACGGTGCAAGGTGTAACATCCATCCCAAATGCCAAAATAGTGTCGTACTACTTTTAGAAATGAGTGCATGGATTTGAAACGGAACAGTACCATGGTGCATCACTCTCCAGCGATGGTAAATCGACGACCAACCACGGTGATCGCGTTTTACCATAAAATTTGCGTGAAGAAAACGATGGGTAAATAAAAACGTTCGAGTCCCGAAAGTGATTCGGGTAGTCCTTTTTTGGATATGGAACTATGCATTGACGGCTAAAAGTCTTGAAAGCCGTATAACTCACAGAGAGCTTCGTTTTTACTGGTTATGGCTACCGTAACTCCAAAAGAGGCAACAGTTATGGCTATCCGAAGAATCGATATCCTCATGGCGCAACATCTACGGTGTAAGGTGCAACATCCGTCCAAAATGTCGAAACAGGGCCGTACGACTTTTAAAAATGAGTGCATGGATTTAAAATGGAACTGTACCATGGTGCACCACTCTCCAACGATGGTAAATCGATGACCAGCCACGGTGATCGCGTTTTACCAAAAAATTCACATGAAGAAAACGATGGGTAAAAAAAAACTATCGAGTCCCGAAAGTGATTCGGGTAGTCTTTTTTTGGATATGGAAATGTGCATGGACGGCTAAAAGCAGTCAAAGCTATAGAACTCACAGAGAGCTTCGTTTTGACTGGTTATGGCTCCCGTAACTCGAAAAGAGTCAACCGTTATGGTGGCTGTCCGAAAAATCGATATCCTTAGGGCACAACATCGACGGTGCAAGGTGCAACGTCCATCCAAAATGCCGAAACAGTGTCGTACGACTTTTACAAATGAGTGTATGGATATGAAATGGAACAGTATGATGGTGCACCACTCTCCAGCGATGGTATATCGAAGGCCTGCCAGGGTGATCCCGTTTTACCATAAAATTCACGTGAAGAAAACGAAGGGTAAAAAAAACTTCCAAGACCCGAAAGTTATTCGGGTTGTCTTTTTAGGGTATGAAACTATGCATTGACGGCTAAAGCCGTCGAAGTCGTAGTACTCACAGAGATCTTCGTTTTGACTAGTTATGACTCCCGTAACTCCAAACGAGTCAACCGTTATGGATGTCCGAAGAATCGATATCCTTAGGGCGCAACTTCTATGGTGCAAGGTGCAGCATCCGTCCAAAATATCGAAACAGTGTCGTAGGACTTTTAGAAATGAGTGCATGGATTTGAAACAGAATAGTACCATGCTGCACCACTCTCCAGCGATGGTATATCGAAGGCCAGCCACGGTGATCCATAAAATTCACGTGAAGAAAACGAAGGGTGAACAAAACTTCCGAGACCCGAAAGTGATTCGGGTAGTCTTTTTTTGGGTGTGAAATTATGCATTGATGTCTTAAAGCGGTCAAAGCCATAGAATTCATAGAGAGCTTCGTTTTGACTGGTTATGGCTCTCGTAACTCCAAAAGAGTTAACCGTTATGGCAATTCAAAGAATCGATATCCTCAGGGCGTAATATCTACGATGCAAGGTGCAACATCCGTCCAAAATGCCGAAACAGTGCCGTAGGACTTTTAGAAATGACAGCATGGATTTGAAACGGAACAGTACCATGGTGCACCACTCACCAGCGATGGTATATCGAAGGCCAGCCACGGTGATCCCGTTTTACCATAAAATTCACGTGAAGAAAACGAAGGGTAAAAAAACTTCCAAGACCCAAAAGTGATTCGGGTTGTCTTTTTTTGGGTATGAAACTATGCATTGACGGATTAAAGCAGTCAAAGCCGTAGAACTCACAAAGTGCTTCGTTTTGACTGGTTATGGCTCCCGTAATTCCAAAAGAGTCAACCGTTATGGCTGTCCAAAGAATCGATATTCTCAGGGCACAACATCGACGGTGCAAGGTGCAACATCCGTCCAAAATGCCAAAATAGTGTCGTACGACTTTTAGAAATGTGTGCATGGATTTGAAACGGAACAGTACCATGGTGCACCACTCTCCAGCGATGGTATATCGAAGGCCAGCCACGGTGATCCCATTTTAACATAAAATTCACGTGAAGAAAACGAGGGGTAAAAAAACTTTCGAGACCCGAAAGTGATTTGGGTTGTCTTTTTTAGGGTATGAAACTATGCATTGCCGGCTTAAATCCATCAACGCCGTAGTACTCACCGAGAGCTTCGTTTTGACTGGTTATGGCTCCCGTAACCCCAAAAGAGTCAAGCGTTATGGCTGTCCGAAGAATCGATACCCTTAGGGCACAACATCTACGGTGCAGGGTGCAATATCCGTCCAAAATGCCGTAACAGTGCCGTAGTACTTTTAGAAATGAGTGCATGAGTTTGAAACGGTACAGTACCATAGTGCACCACTCTCCAGCGATGGTATATCGAAGGCCAGCCACGGTGATCCCGTTTTACCATAAAATTCACGTGAAGAAAACGAAGGGTAAAAAAAACTTCTGAGACCCGAAAGTGATTCGGGTTGTCTTTTTTTGGGTATGAAACTATGCATTGATGGCTTAAAGCCGCCAAAGCCGTAGAACTCACATTGAGCTTCGTTTTGACTGGTTATGACTCCCGTAACTCCAAAAGTGGTAACCGTTATGGCTGTCCGGAGAATCGATATCCTCAGGGCGCAACATCTACGGTGCAAGGTGCAACATCCATCCCAAATGCCAAAACAGTGCCGTACTAATTTTAGAAATGAGTGCATGGATTTGAAAGTGTTTGTACCAAAATTAGGCACAACACTCTTCGGAAGAGTTTGAAGAGATAAAAATGAAGAAATTAAATGGAAAACGAGGATTATGTAACAAACACTTCAAAAACAAATAAGAAAGAACACAGAAACACAGAAATTTAGAGAGGTTCGGCGTATTGCCAACGTCCACTATGAAATTGATAGTTTTATTGATATTTCTTTGATGATTACAACTGACTACAGCGGCTAATAGCAGATTATAGCGGATTACAGTAGTGAAATTCGAGTATAACAGCAGCCTTGTAGCGCAAAAATGTTTTCGGCAGAGTTTGGACGTCAGAGAGCCAAAAGATCCTTTTTCTGTAGGGTCTGGGGTGCTATTTATAGGCGTAAGAGGCAAATATCTCGCTCTGATCTCAGGAGACTTCTTCCGACATATGGGTGGGCCCACGTGATCGATCCCATGAAGTTTCGGCTCTATCCGTGATCGATACGAATGAATTTCGTATCGATCATGACTTGTTCCAATCGAGTCGAAACTTGGCATGAACCTTCCTTAGGTCGTACGTAAGCTCCTGTGAAAATTTCATAGCATTTGGACTTGTGGATTGTGATATATGATCGATATGAATTGACGTTCTTCGGTGGGCTGCTCTGTTCGAATCGATGCCTTTGCGTCGATTATTTCGAATCGATATTGGGCACGTGCTCAGGAGATGACGTGGCACGTGATTTCTGGATCGATCCGCTCTTGATGCCGAGTTGACCGAGTCGTCCCAGTACTTTTGCCTAGTTCATGTCGATGACGCTGCCTTGTTCGCATCGATGGAGGTGGTTCAATTCGTATCGATTGATGTTGCTCCGTTCGTATCGATAACCATAGGTGACTAGAGTCTATTTCGCATCCATCCTTATGCAAATTCTTCGTATCGACCTTCAGGGTACTTCCTCAGATCGATGGTAATCGATGGATACGAAGAGGGCGCTTGTCCGATGGATACGAAATAACGCATTCGATGAATACGAAACAGTACTTAGTGAATGATGCCAACATCCGAAGTTTGATCGGTACGAACGATAGAGTCTCGTTCGATACCAACAACGGAGACTCGATCGATACGAACGACAGAGGCTTGATCGATACGAACAACACTGTTCTCCTGGTCGATACAAAACTGTGCACCTCTGATCGATTCATCGATATGAAGTTGGGTCTTCCTTGACTGCTTGATGGATACGAAATCGATCGATGCGAAATAGCAGGTTGATTTTCCTAAGCTTGTATCGATCGTATCTTGAACATATGAACTCCGATTGACTTGAAACTTATAACGTTGGCTTTCATAGCTTTGCTTGTCGTGCTTTGTCTATTGTAGCTTGATCCGAACTCGGACAAAATTCATCGACATCCATAGTGAACTTGTGCTTATCTGACACTCGGGCTGAGCGATCCTTGTTTTCAGTCGATTCCTTGATATCTCGGCCTTGCCAAAAGGCGGGATAACATTTTCTCCCCTAAAGTACATTTTGTGACAACACGATGTGCTTTGAACAGTTGCATCTTTTATCCTGAATAGTTCTGTCCGACTTGCTGAATGATTGTCGTCTTTCCATTGAAATTTGTAACTCCTGACTGATTTTTTAGTAACATGAGCCATTGATTGCCAACTGTTGTACCCCGTACTGTTGTAACTGACTGCTGCATGACAGTGACTAGCCATTCGTAGTTGTAATCGTTCACCAAGTGAGCATTCTACGTTTATAAGTCATTGTCAGTTTTCCCGTATCGAATTCTGTATCGATCCTCTCCTAAATCGATGCTAAATTCAAGTTGTAACAACGCTTGTTGGTTGCTTCGGAATGTTCTCTTCATATCGATCCTCTCCTGAATCGATGTAGCAGGTCGAAAGATTGTCTCCACATCGATGAGACTTGAATTCAAAGGTACGAAGTTGGGGTAACTCGCCGGTGGATACGAAGTTACCATCTTGCACTAATGGACTGCCGATGGATCAGAATGGTTCAAACCAGTCTCCATTGTCTCGTTCGTATCGATGATTCTTGGCTGATGTTAGTGGATGGATACGAACAATGCTTAGTATCTATAGCTGTATGGATACGTGAGAGCCCTTCTTCGTATCGATGTAGGAGAAACTGCCTTGATTAGATATTGGACATGAATTGGTCTTCGTATTGTTCGGGCAGAAGGATTCGACCAGGCCGCCTCAAATCGAACGAAGGAGTTGATCGCCTCGACCAGTTATAGTAATAGGGAGACGAATAGTCACTTCCATGGTATAAATACTTTATGACTTAGACGAAATTCCCATTCGTCATTGTTTTCACTTTTCACTTTGCATCGACTCGAAAAGGAATAGAACTGTAGAAACCTTCGTTCCCAAAACACTCAGCGCTTATCCTCTAATCCAATCCATTCGACCTAGGTAAATAGCTAACTAAATCCATCTAAGCATGACGAGGCTCGAAACTCGATGTCACTCCATCTACAATGGTCGTCGATTCCAGCGTCATCGATGCCGGGATTGAGTAAGAGTGATGTCGAATGAACGGTAATGGTGTTTGTGTTTATTAGAGAAGATGAAGTATGGAGGGATGGAAGAAATGCTTTGCCTTGCCCTTGCATCGATGGGGAGAAGGAAAAAGAAAATACCATCGTATCGATCTGGGACGATGGATTCGTATTGATTCTGTAACCGATGGATGGCAGTGGGAAGTTCGTATCGATCCTGGCATAGCGTGACCTCGCATCGATGGGGAAAATCTCATTTCGTATCGATAGATGGGGTACAAAAACACCGCTGACGATCGATACGAAGTAAGAAATTTCAATCGATACGAAATGACCTCGGGCGATCGATACGAACTGTTGCTCTATGATCGATATGAAGTGATGGCGTCTGGATTGGTACGAAGATAATTTCGGTGATCGATTCGAATCTAACTTTTCAACTGATGTATACTCTCTCGCATACTTAAATGATTGACTCGGACGAGCTTCTCCCTTGCATAACTGGACTTGATCGTTGAACTGCATATTTGACTATCCTTCGAAGCTCGTTGATGGAACTGTGATTTAACGAACTTATAATGAACTTTAACTTGGATCGATCGCTAACGTCTGGATGGCACAGTTGTGACGGTCAACGATGACGGTCATTACAGCTGAATTTCGAAGTCTCGTCGTTTGCATGTCTTTTCATACTCTGTTAAATTTCTCAAGTTATTTGTAGCACCACACTGCACAACACGTTCACGCACTTCACACTGGGGAACACTTGGGTTTTTATTGTCTAAGGATGGTTTCTAATAAGTTGATTAGCTATGGAACCCATAAGTACACAACAACAAGAGCTTCAGGATTCATCTTCTTTTGTCCTAGAGATTCCGACCATCGCGGCCGAAGTAGTAGACCTAGCTCCGGATGAGCTTCCTGGTGCCAGGTTCATCTGTAATCCCCTAGATTCGGTACCGTCCAATATTTCTGAGGACATGTTGGGACGAGTATGTCTAAGGCACGGTTTGTCTTTGGACGATGTACTATTGCCGGGTCCCAATGATAGACCGCATTTTCCCCCAGAGGGGTTTACTGCCTTCAATCGCCATGCATGCACAGCTGGCACACTTCCTCCGTTTAATCAATATATTAGGGAAGTGCTATCATTCCTTGGAATCGCCCCATCTCAATTACACCCCAACGGATATGCTCTGCTGAACAGCCTATTTATCATATTCATGGAGCATCTCTTTCGGCCACCGGCTCTAACAGAGATCAGATATCTTTTTAACTTCAAGAGTAGGGGAGATAGTCCATCCTTTACATTCCTGGAGTCGGTCAGGAACTGCCAAGTAGTTACCAGATCCTGGGCAAGGCTGAGTTACTTCAAAACAGAGTGGTTCTACGTTCGATGCCCCCAGGATTTGCCAGCCGATGGCTGGCCAGACGTAAGTATTACAATCTTCTCCAAGAGTCATCTAGATAATAATAGTTTATATAAAACTAATACCTCCCCTTCTTTTTTACAGCCGCAATTTGACGGCCTGAAGGTTGGTATTTCAAAGAAATAGTGCGGGTCCTTCAAGAAGTTCCAAGTGAAATGAGGGACATCGATTCGGTTCTAACCGACAGAAATATGAGAATCATCGGTCTAATCGAGCGGAGACAGAGCATAAGGCTCGAAGGGACACTGAGGGCGACCTCGAAGAAAAAATTAAAACGCAAAACACCTGGGGTTGTAATAACCGAAGGAGACGACGAAGAGAGAAAGCTCACAGATGATGGACTTGTGGCCGGGTCTTCGGCCGGATTCTAAGAGACCGGAGGAAGAAGAAAAGGCAAGGTCGCTGCTTATAAACGCCCTAAGTCTTCGAGGTGGAAATCAGCTGTGGTTTCTTTGCCTGCCCCCGGTATTAGAATCTCAAAGGCTCCTCCCTCGCCAATAGAGAGCCCTTTTGAAGGGCTTGTCGATATTCCGATTATGGATTATGTGTCGTTTCAACATGACACCGGGTTGGAGGAGCTTGATAGTGCTCTTGATCTGAGCGAGTCACTTGCTATAAGTGCGGCCGACATTTCCGGTTGGTCGAGGGGTTGCACATACATACACTTCACGGCACTACACGATTTCCTATCATAAATTATCCAATTCAAGAGATCACTAACCTTCCTTTCGTTTCTCATTTACAGGTATGATGTCTTGGAGAGGATCGATGTTAGGGAGCCTCCGTTCAGCTCGCAAGTCCTTCACTTACCATGAGTCCCGTAGGAGAGATTCAAATAGAGACCGCGATCGCGGGTACTCTAGTCAAGAAAGATACGAGCGGGATAACGATAGAGACTATAGATATCGATCTAGATCCCGTTCTCCACCTCCTAGAATCCCCTCACCACCTCCTGTTCACGTTTCACATCCATCGGAGCCTCCACGACACAGACCGTCTTCTCACATTTCTAGGCCCGAAACTCATCGCCAGAGAGCCGAAACTATGGCCCCCATAATTGTAGAGTAGGTCATAACCGAGCCCGTGGGGGAAGGTGCAATAAAGATTGCCCAACTTAAGAAAGACTTTCCAAACATTTGCTTTGACGGCTACATCTTCCCCCACTCATCTAAAGAGAATCCCTTTGGAAGCTGAAAATACAATGCATGATTACATTCATGACATATATGCCCAATATAGAGAGTGGACGAAGGTCGCAGAAAAATCTTCAAAGGTGGCCTTTGAGCGAGCTAAAGCGATTGAAAAGATGGAGTCTGAACTCGCTCAAAAGGATCGAATCATCCAAGTGCTCAATACTGAAGCCGAGACTTCTCGGAAATCTAAAATTGAGGCCACCAAAAAAGCTGATGAGGTGAATGTAGCGATGGAGAGATTGAGGCAAACACATGGTGCCTTGGTAGAAGAGATGGGCCACCTAAATACTACAGTCTCCACGGAACGGGATGCTGGCTTGAGAGAACTTGGCGAACTTAAAGCTAAACTTTCCGAAATCGCCAAGGAAAGGGACGACGCGAACAACGCAGCTCAAGAGGCATGCGAACAGGCTGTTTTGCTTCGGGGTGAACGAGATGCAGCCATGGCTAAGGTCCGCGAGGTGGAGAGTAAGGTTGAGGAGGAGGTGAAATCAGCTGAGTCCAGGCTAGAAGCCGATATCGAAGATCTCCTTGTTGTTTACAATGCGAACGTGCTGAGGCACAGAGGCCTTGCTTGGCTCGATGACTACCCGACACATTTACATAACACCTGGGGCTGATTGGTTGAGGAGGAGAAGGCTGTGCATCTGGGTGAGTCAGTTGACGAGTTTGAGCTCGAGAATCGTTTCCTAAGTGAAGATGAACGAAAGATTCTCCATGAGTCGATGATTCTGCACGAAAAGGAGAGGCTTGGCACCCAGCACTTAGAAGTGGGAGAAGGCTCAAGGGTTGAGCCTCACGATGCAAGTCTTGAAATTCCTGTGCCAACCCAGCCTGAACCCGTACCTACGGTTGATCTCCAAGCTGTCCCTGCCTACAATCCGGATCAGCCGCAGATTTCTTCGGTTATAGAGTAAGCAGTTGAAGCCGTTCAGCCATCTACAAGACAAACCGAGGAAGGTACTCTGAACATTCTTCATACTTTTTCAAGATCGAGAGCTTTATTCGATTTTTTTACTGACAGACTTCCTTTTCTTTTGTCCAGTGACCGAAGTTACACCGATCGTGCCTCCTGCAACTCAAGAATCTCATCAAACGCAGGAGGCTATTGTCACCGAAGCAACCACCATAACTACAACTGCACCACTTGATGGAATGCAGGAAAGCACGCTTATTTTTTATGAGCAGATGATTGAGGAACTCCTCGGTCATTATAGTGATCCTTTTGCGGACCTACTATTCGTTATGGGTGGAAGCGCGCCTGCTGCAGGCTCTTCAATGCCTACCACTAATGCTCCCAGCGCGGCTCAAGCAACCCGCGAAGAAGAAATATTGGTCGAAATTGATGCTGAAATGGAGGCAGCGGCTCATGACGGTAGTTTTGGAGGTGGGATGGCGGCACCTGGTCCGGCTCCATTAAGGATGATATCACCTGGTGGTACAGTTATTGACACCAACGCGCCTATCCCGCCTCCTATAGTCGATCCAGTTCCTCCGACTCCGCCTTCAGGGAACATTCCCGTGCACTTGAGTTTGGATGAGGAAGTTGATATCATGTCCCCTCCTAGAGATCAGCCGACGAAAGGCAAAGGCTCAAAAAGAAAAATAAGTGGCAGCTCCAGTGGGTCAACGCCGAAAAGGAAGCCGAAAAAGAAAAAAGAGTAGACGTGCTTCTTTGGTTTATTTTTGGCAAATAGATAGGAATCTACTTTCGTTTTTCTTTCGTATGTCGTGTGTTGATGCGGGTTCGGCCCCGCTAGTAGGAATTTTGGAATCAACTTGTACAAAATTTCTTTTCACAGATAGTTGAAATGAAACTTCATTTTTGTTTTGAACTTGATGTATGTTTACTTGCTTAAGTGTCTCAGCATTTGACTTTTTTGCTTAGTACACTTGTGAGGTTCCGATATCCGGGTCTCGCTTGAGTTTATTCATCAAGTCTTGCTTAAGTTTTAAGCACGTGTCCACGCTTCGGGGACTTCACTTATATTCACGGGCAATCAGCCGCGTATGCTTGACACTTAGCATTCGGTCCATGCTCTAGGGACTCATAGTTGGTTGGCGATTATGCTCCGACCCGCACTTTTGGAAATCCGGATCATCTTGACGCTTATACTCCGGTTCGCACTCTGGGAATCCGGAATTTGGTAATGTTTATACTCCAGTTCACACTGTGGGAACTTAGAGTTAGTTGATGTTTACACTCCGTTTCGCACTCTGGGAATCCGGAGTTGATGTTTGCACTCCAGTTCGCACTCTAGAAATTTGGAGTTGATGTTTATACTCCGGTTCGCGCTTTGGGAATTTGGAGTTGATGTTTATACTCCAATTTGCACTCTGGGAATTTGAAGTTGACCAACAGATGGTCAGTCACATCTTTTTAGGCTTTAGGATTTCATTCGCACTTTGGGAACGAAAGGTGTATCAGGATCGTGGATGGTCGAATCACATCCACCCTGAATTAACAAGTGAGGTCATTAGATGGACGGGTCCACCCTCCTCAAACTTGGTTCAGGTACGGACGAAGTCGTTAGGTGGACGGATCCACCTTCTTCGAAAACATATTTGTAAGTTTATACTCCAGTTCGCACTCTGGGAATCTGGAGTCAGGTAAAGGATTGTCGTGTATCAATCCTTTTTTGGCTTTTGTGTGATGGCTTGTCCCCGAGCTCAGGTTTCACTTAGCGAGTGACCGATCGTATCACAGTCACTCCCTATTTGATTAAATCCCACCGTATGATGGAACTTAGCTCTCCGTGCATAGTGATGATCATATGAAGTATTTCAAGTAAATCACAGCTCTAGCTCGAAGAGATTGCATTTTATTGCTGAAATAAGAAAATATGGCAAAGTCAGTTGCCTTATTACAAATTTTAATCTCGAAATGCAAAAACAGATTGCAAATGAAAAATAAACTGAATGAATAAACAGAGCCTGTTATGTGTAGTAGCGACAAAGACTCTCGTTGTTCCAGCTCTCGGAAGAGTGAGACCGTCAACGGTCAATAATTTGAATGTGCCATCTCCGAGCTTTCGTTCAATAACATATGGCCCTTTCCAAGTTGGCTTCATATGCGAAGGGACCGAATAAATTCTTTTGAGTACGAGACCAATTTCAAAGGTTCGGAGTCGGACCTTGGCATTGTATAATCGGGCGACTCGACTCCGATATGCGGCTGCCCTCAAATCAACCTCTTCACGCTTCTCATCCAATAAGTCGAGAGATTCATCAAGTAATATTGCATTTGTCTTTGGATCGTAGTATGTCACATGATGAGAAGGTACTTTTAACTCGACTGGAATAACAGCTTCTGAACCATAAGAAAGAGAGAATGGAGTATGACCGGTTGTAGACTTGTGGGTTGTACGGTAGGCCCATAAGGCCATAGGAAGTTCATCGACCCATTTGCCCCCGGCCTTTTCCAGTCGTTTCTTCAGAATGAACTTTATAACTTTACTGACTGCTTTGACCTGTCCATTCGCTTGCGGGTGCGCAACTGCAGAGAATTTATTTCGAATGCGAAACCGTTGGCAGAAATCTTTAAATTCAACACTGTCGAATTGGGTTCTGTTATCAGTGATAATGGTGTGTGGGAGACCGAATCGATAGATAATGTTGCGGACTACAAAGTTGGTCACTTTTTTCATAGTTATGGTAGCAAGAGGTTCAGCTTCAGCCCACTTTGAAAATTAATCAACTGCGACGATGGCGTACTTCGCACCACCTTTTGCCAGAGGTAGAGAACCAATGATGTCGATACCCCATACTGCAAACGGCCATGGGATGACCATTTGAGTTATCTCGGTAGGTGGGGCTCTAGAAATTCGAGCATGCTTTTGACATTTATCACATTTCTTGGCATAATCCGACGCATCACGATTTACAATCGGCCAATAATATCCGTATCGAAGTACTTTCTTGGCAAGTGCTTGCCCCCCGGTGTGATCACCACATTCTCCTTCATGTACATCATGTAATACTCGTTTAATTTCATCGTGAGCGATACACCGGAGTAAAGGAATAGAATACCCTCGTTCGTACTTGATTCCATCCTGAATAGTGAACCGCGAGGCCTTTCGAAGAATTTTCCTCCTTTCGCTCCTACGCTCCGGTAGGGTTCCATGCTCGAGGTAGTTTCGAAATGGAGTCATCCATGACTCCTTATCGGGAGTGATTTCAAATATCTAGTCTATCTCTATCTGATCAATGCTCGGGAAGGATAGTGTCTCCATGGGAACTAGCCCCATTTGTTGCGCCTCACCTGAGCTGGCTAACTTTGCTAGTGAATCGGCTATCTGGTTTCATTCTTGGGGAATGTAATAGATAGCATAATAATCAAACCGATTCAGTATTTCCGAAACCCGAGCTAAGTAAGCAGCCAGTCTTCGATCCCTCGCTTGATATTCTCCCCGAACTTGACACACAACTAATTGTGAATCACAATAAATTTCCACAGCGATAATTCTCAAATCTCTAGCGAGTTTCAATCCAGCTAAGAGGACCTCATATTCAACTT
This sequence comes from Allium fistulosum, assembly GCA_030737815.1. Lineage (NCBI taxonomy): Eukaryota > Viridiplantae > Streptophyta > Magnoliopsida > Asparagales > Amaryllidaceae > Allium > Allium fistulosum. The sequence continues at coordinate 1,537,915,862 of CM060902.1, forward strand.
CATTATTGGTCGCACGAAAATCAAACTTTAAAGCATAACATATAGATCGACCTTCGGGGGTTTCAAGTACAACCCTTGCACCTAAACAACGGTCATTTGATGCACCATCTGTATGCAGTTTCCAAATATATTCAGGAGTTTTGCTGGTTTCGGGCAAGTCCTTTGGGATGGTAAATTCAGCTATGAAATCGGCTAGGACTTGTCCTTGAATGGGTCGCCTTGGAGTATAAGTAATATCAAACTGGCTCAGTTCGATATTCCACTTGAGTAACCTACCAGACGTCTCAGGCCGCGTAAGGACCTGTCGTAACGGCTGGTCGGTGTAAACAATGATAGGATGAGCCTGGAAATATGGACGGAGCTTTCTTGACGTAATAACAAGGCAATAAGCTAATTTCTCCAGCTTTGGGTAATTCTCTCAGCTTTGGTTAATCGTTTGCTTATGTAGTAGACCGACTTTTGTATTCGATCATCCTCCCGAAGTAGGGCAGCACCGATTGTGTTTTCTAAGACCGCTAAGTAAATGTACAATCTCTCGTGATTGATAGGTTTTAACAAAATTAGCGGTGTGGAGAGATGCCGAATTAGTGCTCGGAATGCGCCCTCACATTCCGCAGTCCATTCAAAGTTTCGGTTTCCTTTTCGGATCAGATTGAAGAAGGGAATGCATTTGTCAATGGACTTTGAAATGAACCTTCTTAGTGCTGCTAGTTTCCTGTTGAGACTCTGGACTTGCTTTATAGTTTTCGGGGTTTCAAGATTTCTTATTGCCCAGATTTTTTCAGGATTGGCTTCAATTCCTCAAGCGTTGACGATAAAACCCATGAACTTTCCAGACGCGACTCCAAAATGACATTTCAATGGGTTGAGCTTCATCCTGTACCTTCGGAGGATGTTGAACATCGATTCCAGATCTTTGATATGGTCAGTGGAAAAACGTGATTTCACAAGCATATCGTCTATATACACTTCCATGGTTTTTTCGATTTGATTGGCAAACATTCGATTGACCAGTCGCTGATAAGTAGCCCCGGCATTCTTGAGTCCGAATGGCATAACTTTGTAACAGTAAAGTCCCAGATTGGTTACGAAGCTGGTATGTTCCTGATCAGGTAAATGCATGGGTATCTGGTTATAACCAGAATACGCGTCCATGAAGGATAATAGTTCATGTCCAGCTGTTGAGTCCACGAGCTGATCAATTCTGGGAAGTGGAAAACTATCTTTAGGACACGCTTCGTTCAAGTCTGAGTAATCAACGCACATCCTCTATTTCCCATTCGGCTTTCGAACAAGTACCGGATTAGACACCCATTCCAGATATAATGCATCTCTGATAAATCCGTTCGCTTTAAGTTTGTCTACCACTTCTTTAAGGGCGGCAGATCTCTCTAGATCCATACCACGCCTTTTCTGCTTGACCGGGATATATCGCGGGTCAATATTAAGGGTGTGGCTCGCGATGTCCGGCGAGATCCCACACATGTCAGAGTGCGTCCAGGCAAACACGTCGAGGTTTGCCCGGAGAAATTCAACCAATTCCTCTTGCATTCGTGGGCTTAACTGAGACCCAATCTTTAGCATTCTAGAATCATCGCCATCGTCGATCGGAACATCGAATGTCAGTTCAGCCGGAGAAGCTTGACTGTCTTTACTTTCACCTTCATTTTCGTTATCTCTCGAGTCAAGATCTCTTTGGATTGGTTGGGGTACCCGGGCCTGGGCCCAAGCATCAATTGTCAATTATCAGCAAAGGGGACGCAGAGAGATTCCTCCATGCCCTTTCCTTTCTCCCTTCGATGCGCCTCTCACAGCTCAGCTACATAACAGGCTCTCCCAGCAGCATGATCTCTTTGAATGACCCCCACTCCACGATCAGTGGGAAACTTTAGAGTCAGACACCATGGGGCAATGGCTGCCTTGAATTCATCAAGGGCCGGTCGACCCAAGAAAGCATTGTAAGGGGAGTCTATGTCTAGCACAACAAATTGCAATATCCGGACGCTCCGGCGCTCTCCAACTCCCAACTCTACTGGTAGTTCCACTACTCCAATGGGTATAGTAGCACTTCCATTAAAGCCATGGATTCGAGACTAACAAGGCTTCAAATATTTGGCTTCCATCTTCATTTGGTCGTAAGCTCGTTTAAACAAAATATTCACAGAGCTTCCACTGTCAACTAAGATCCTCTTCATCCAAGCAGTACCTACTTGAGCCGAGATGACCAATGGATCGATAGTGGGGGCTTTGACCTTATTAGCATCTCTATTTCAGAATACGATGTCGTCAGTCATCATCTTCTGTTGTTTGGTCGGAGCCCCTTCATCAAAACTACTACAACATTCGAAGTCTGCATGCCTAATAGAGCTGGCATACGACTCCATTTCCTTCAAGCTTCGGTCTGCTAGATGATGACAACCACAAACAGTGTTTATCACTAACCTCCCGCCGGTACGAGCGGGTTCTTCCTGCCTTTCCTGGTTTGGTGCACGATTCTGATTCGATGGGCCCGCACCTCCTGACTGCGGTGCCCAAACTGATCCAACTCTCGTTCATGTATCAGCTTTTCAATGAGATCTTGTAAATGACGACACTCATTTGTATTATGGCCATAACTTTCATGAAATCTGCAAAACTTCCCTATTTGGATTTGTCTTTCCGACGACGGCTTCGGAGCAGGTTTCTTGTACTGCATGGTATTGCAGGTCTGCAAATACACATTTTCCAGCGATGTATTCAATGGAGTATAATTGGCGAACATTGGAGCTCTACGTCGTGGACCACGATTTTGATCTCGTTTTTTACCTTGATTTCCACTGTCCCTCTACTGGTTCTATTTGTTTTGTATATTCAACTGAACTTTTTCGGAACTCTCCCCGGATTGCTTAACTACAATGTTACTTTGAATTCCTTCCATGCTGGGCCCTACATCATCCTGCTTCCTAGACTGTTTCGCATCCTCCCTCCTCAAGAATTGGGCTGCCTTGGAATAGAAACGGTCCAATGACGCAGGTGGCTTCCCAGCTAACCAATTTCCAAACTCGGAATCAGGATCAATCCCCTTAGTTAATGCCATCAGGATTTAGTTATCATTGGGATTGCTAATTTCTGCACATGTAGCATGAAATCGCTCCAAGTAACATCTGAGTGTCTCTCTGGGAGCTTGAGTGACACTAGACAGAGTATTAACATCTTTAGGTCTCGCTACGTGCATACGGAATTGTTCAATAAACTTGGTGCCCATTTGGTCGAAACTAGAAATGGATCAGGGCGGCAAACGAGTAAACCATATAGTAGCAATAACCCCTAGGGAGATGGAGAAACTACGGCATTTAACTGCATCGTCGGCCCTCGCAGCATTCATTAGCCATTCATACTTCAGGATGTGTTGATTGGGATCAGAACTTCCTTCATAGACTGGTAAAGTTGGCATCCTGAATCGCCGAGGTGGTTCAGCATATAATATGTCATCAGTGAAAGGGGTATGACTTCGGGAAATCTCCCAGTTGTCATTAGTGAGACCCTGACTTTCACGGATCACCTGATGAATCATCGTCAGTATATCCGGCATGTGGATATTTAGAGCATGCTGTGCCAAGGTGTGGTCGGGTTTCACAATGCGAGGCTGGATCGGACGCGGTCGACGGTCCGTCTCTCGCCTCCTTGGTTCAAGATTTTCAGGGACATAAGGTTCTGGAGTGTGTTCTCGTCGGCGACGATGCAGATCAACTTGATTTCTAGCATCAACTCCTTGTTCGGTAGTGGTGGTGGTAGCGAGGTTGCATGTGACATGGTAAGGAACGGTACCCCCTCGGGAGGAGGGTCTGGTCTGATGGCTGGTGGATTGTCCAGCCCTGGGTTGTCCAAGATTTAGGGCGGGTTGGTGTCCGGTGGCCTGGGTGTAGCTTACGTCCAGCCGTGGGCGTGTAGATCGGTGATGATCATCGGAAGAGGCTAAACTCTCGGTGGAAGAATATGATGCTTGATCTCTCCTGGATCTCCTTCGCTGCTGGCGCTGCAGCTGGTTGGTCAATTCCGCATTAGCACGGAGTTGATGACGACTCTGAGTTAGCTCTTGCATAAGCATTTGGAATTCTTCCCTGGTAATAGGTCCGGTCGGATCTGATGGTCCGGCAGCATTTAGGTTGGATGGAGGCAGTTGTACGGGATTCTGTCTATCCTGTCCTTCCTGATCAGCAGCTGTAGAAGCAGATCGTGTGCTAACCATGATGAATTAATGAAGTCCTTTCCTAGATCTGATGCAAATCTGAATAGGATGGAAGGGCATTAAGGCTTGAGATCTGGATCTTTTTCTTGGATTTATGCAATCCGGTATCGATAGCAGATCCAAAGAGAAGGAGAAAAACTGTGTGTTCTCGGTGAAAGCACCAAACTGTTTGTACCAAAATTGGGCACAACACTCTTCGGAAGAGTTTGAAGAGATAAAAATGAAGAAATTAAATGGAAAAAGAGGATTATCTAACAAACACTTCGAAAACAAATAAGAAAGAACGCAAAAACATAGAAATTTAGAGTGGTTCGGCGTATTGCCTACGTCAACTATGAAATTGATAATTTTATTGATATTTCTTTGATGATTACAACTGACTAAAACGGCTAATAGCATATTACAGCGGATTACAGTAGTGAAATTCGAGTATAACAGCAGCCTTGTTGCTCAAAAATGTTTTCGGTAGAGTCTGGACGTTAGAGAGCCCAAAGATCCTTTTTCTGTAGGCTCTGGGGTGCTATATAAAGGTGTAGGAGGAAAATATCTCGCTCAGATCTCGGGAGACTTCTTCCGACATGTGGGTGGGCCCACGTGATCAATCCCATGAAGTTTCGGCTCGATCCGTGATCGATACGAACAAATTTCATATCGATCAGGACTTGTTCCAATCGAGTCGAAACTTGGCATGAACCTTCCTTAGGTCGTACGTAAGCTCTTGTGAAAATTTCATAGCATTTGGACTTGTGGATTATGAGATATTATCGATACGAATTGACGTTCTTCGGTGGCCTGCTCTATTCGAATCGATGCCTTCATATCGATTATTTCGAATCGATATTGGGCACGTGCTCAGGAGATGACGTGGCACGTGATTTCTGGATTGATCCGCTCTTGATGCCGAGTTGACCGAGTCGTCCCAGTACTTTTTCCTAGTTCGTGTCAATGACGCTGCCTTGTTCGCATCGATGGAGGTGGTTCAATTCGTATCGATTGATGTTGCTCCGTTCGTATCGATAACCATAGGTGACTAGAGTCTATTTCGCATCCATCCTTATGCAAATTCTTCGTATCGACCTTTAGGATACTACCTCGAATCGATGGTAATCAATGGATACGAAGAGGGTGCTTGTCCGATGGATACAAAATGACGCATTCGATGGATACGAAACAGTACTTAGTGAATGATGCCAACAACCAAAGTTTGATCGGTACAAACGACAGAGGCTCGTTCGATACCAACAATGGAGGCTCGATCGATACGAACGATGGAGGCTTGATCGATATGAACAACACTGTTCTCCGGGTCGATACGAAACTGTGCACCTCTGATCGATTCGAACCTCATCGATACGAAGTTGGGTCTTCCTTGACCGCTTGATGGATACGAAATCAGTCGATGCGAAATAGCGGGTTGATTTTCCTTAGCTTGTATCGATCGTATCTTGAACATATGAACTCCGATTGACTTGAAACTTGGAACGTTGGCTTTCATAGCTTTGCTTGTCGTGCCTTGTCAATTGTAGCTTGATCCGGACTTAGACAAAATTCATCGACATCCATAGTGAACCTGTGCTTATCTGATACTCGGGCTGAGCGATCCTTTTTTCAGTCGCTTCCTTGATATCTCGGCCTTGCCAATAGGCAGGATAACGGAAACGAAACAATATCATAGTGCACCACTCTCCAGCGATGGTATATCGAAGACCAGCCAAGGTGATCCCATTTTACCATAAAATTCACGTGAAGAAAACGATGGGAAAAAAAACATTCGAGTACCGAAAGTGATTCGGGTAGTCTTTTTTGGATATGGAACTATGAATTGATGGCTAAAATCTGTCAAAGCCATAGAACTCACAGAGAGCTTCATTTTGACTGGTTATGGCTCCCATAACTCCAAAAGAGGCAACCGTTATGGCTGTCCGAAGAATCGATATCCTCAAGGCGAAACATCTACGGTGCAAGGTGCAACATCCATCCCAAATTCCAAAACAGTGCCGTACTACTTTTTGAAATGAGTGCATGGATTTGAAATGGAACAGTATCATGGTGCACCACTCTCAAGCGATGGTAAATTGACGACCAGCCACGGTGATCCCGTTTTACCATAAAATTCACGTGAAGAAAACGATGGGTAAAAAAAACATTCGAGTACCGAAAGTGATTCAAGTAGTATTTTTTTTGGGATATGGAACTACACATTGATGGATAAAGTGGTCAAAGCCATAGAACTCATAGAGAGCTTCGTTTTGACTAGTTATGGCTCCCGTAACTCCAAAAGAGGAAACCGTTATGGCTGTCCGAATAATCGATATCCTCAGGGCGCAACATCTACGGTGCAAGGTGGAACATCCGTGCAAAATACCGAAATAGTGCCGTACGACTTTTAGTAATGAGTGCATGGATTTGAAACGGAACAGTACCACGGTGCACAACTCTCCAGCGATGGTATATCAAAGGCCATCCACGGTGATCCCGTTTTACCATAAAATTCACGTGAAGAAAACAAAGGGTAAAAAAACTTCCGAGACCCGAAAGTGATTCAGGTAGTCTTTTTATGGATATGAAACGATGCATTGACGGCTTAAAGCCGTCAAAGCCGTAGAACTCACAGAGAGCTTCGTTTTGCCTGGTTATGGCTCCCGTAACTCCAAAAGAGTCAACTGTTATGGTTGTCCGAAGAATCGATATCCTCAGGGCGCAACATCTACGGTGCAAGGTGCAACATCCGTCCAAAATGCCAAAACAGTGCCGTACAACTTTTAGAAATGAGTGCATGGATTTGAAATGGAACAGTACCATGGTGCACCACTCTCCAACGATGGTAAATCGACGACCAGCCACGGTGATCGCGTTTTACCATAAAATTCACGTGAAGAAAACGATAGGTAAAAAAAACTTTTGAGTCCCGAAAGTGATTTGGGTAGTCTTTTTTGGATATGGAACTATGCATTGACGGTTAAAAGCTGTCAAAGTCGTAGAACTCACAGAGAGCTTCGTTTTGATCGATTGTGGCTCTCATAACTCCAAAAGAGGACCGTTATCGCTGTCCGAATAATCGATATCCTCTGGGCGCAACATCTACGATGCAAGGTGCAACATCCATCCAAAATGTCAAAACAGTGCCGTACTACTTTTAGAAATGAGTGCATGGATTTGAAACGGAATAGTATTACAGTGCGCCACTCTCCAGCGATGGTATATCGACGACCAGCCATGGTGATCGCGTTTTACCATAAAATTTGCGTGAAGAAAACGATGGGTAAATAAAAACTTTCGAGTCCCTAAAGTGATTCAGGTAGTCTTTTTTTGGATATGGAACTATGCATTGATGGCTAAAAGCCGTCAAATGCATAGTTCTCACAAAGAGTTTCGTTTTGACTGGTTATGGCTCTCGTAACTCCAAAAGAGGCAACCGGTATGGCAGTCCGAATAATCGATATCCTCAGGGCGCAACATCTACGGTGCAAGGTGCAACATCCGTCCAAAATACCAAAATAGTGTCATACGACTTTTAGAAATGAGTGCATGGATTTGTAACGGAACAGTACCATGGTGCACCACTCTCCAGCGATGTTATATTGACGACCAGCCACGGTGATCGCGTTTTACCATAAAATTCATGTGAAGAAAACGATGGGTAAAAAAAAACTTTCTAGTCCCGAAAGTGATTTGGATAGTCTTTTTTTGGATATGAAACTACGAATTGACGGCTAGAAGCTGTCAAAGCCGTAGACTTCACAGAGAGCTTCGTTTTGACTGGTTATGGCTCCCGTAACTCCAAAAGAGGCAACCGTTATGGCTCTCCGAAGAATCGATATCCTCAGGGCGCAACATCTACGGTGCAAGGTGCAACATCCGTCCAAAATGCCGAAACAGTGTTGTACGACTTTTAGAAATGAGTGCATGGATTTGAAACGAAATAGTACCATGGTGCACCACTCTCTAGCGTTGGTAAATAGACGACCAGCCACGGTGATCGCGTTTTACCATAAAATTCACGTGAAGAAAATGATGGGTAAAAAAAAATTTCGAGTCCCGAAAGTGATTCGGGTAGTCGTTTTTTGGATATGAAACTATGCATTGACGGCTAAAAGCGGTCAAAGCCGAAGAACTCACATAGAGCTTCTTTTTGACTGGTTAAGGCTCCCGTAACTCCAAAAGAGGCAACCGTTATGGCTGTCCGAAGAATCGATATCCTCAGGGAGCAACATCTACGATGCAAGGTGCAACATCCATCCCAAATGCCAAAACAGTGCCGTACTTTTAGAAATGAGTGCATGGATCTGAAACGGAACAGTACCATGGTGCACCACTCTCCAACGATGGTAAATCGACGACCAGCCACGGTGATCGTGTTTTACCATAAAATTTGCGTGAAGAAAACGATGGGTAAAAAAAACTTTCGAGTCCCGAAAGTAATTCGGGTAGTCTTTTTTTGGATATGGAACTACACATTGACGGCTAAAAGCTGACAAAGCCCTAAAACTCACAGAGAGCTTTGTTTTGACTGGTTATGGTTCCCGTAACACCAAAAGAGGCAACGGTTATGGCTTTTCGAAGAATCGATATCCTCAGGGCGCAACATCTACGGTGCAAGGTGCAACATCAGTGCAAATGTCGAAACATTGTCGTACGACTTTTAGAAATGAGTGCATAGATTTGAAATGTAACAGTACCATGGTGCACCACTCTCCGGCGATGGTAAATCGACGACCAGCCACGGTGATCGAGTTTTACCATAAAATTCACGTGAAGAAAGCGATGGGTAAAATAAAACTTTTGAGTACCAAAAGTGATTAGGGTAGTCTTTTTTTGGATATGGAACTATGCATTGACGGGTTAAAGCGGACAAAGCCGTAGAAGTCACAGAGAGCTTCGTTTTGACTGGTATTGGCTCCCATAACACCAAAATAGACAACCGTTATGGCTGTCCAAATAATCGATATCCTCAGGGCGCAACATTCACGGTGCAAGGTGCATCATCCATCCAAAATGCCAAAACAATGCCGTACTACTTTTAGAAATGCGTGCATGGATTTGAAACGGAACAGTACCATGGTGCACCACTCTCCAGCGATGGTAAATCGACGACCAGCCACGCTGATCGCGTTTTACGATAAAATTCACATGAAGAAAACGATGGGTAAAAAAAACTTTAGAGTCCCGAAAGTGATTCGGTTAGTCTTTTTTTGGATATGGAACTATGCATTGACAGCTAAAAGCGGTCAAAGCCGTAGAACTCATAGAGAGCTTCGTTATGACTGGTTATGGTTCTCGTAACTCCAAAAGAGGCAACCGTTATGGCTGTCCGAATAATCGATATCCTCAAGGTGCAACATATACGGTGCAAGGTGCAACATCCGTACAAAATGCAGAAACAGTGTCGTACACTTTTATAAATGAGTGCATGGATTTGAAATGGAACAATACCATAGTGCACCACTCTCCAATGATGGTAAATCGACGACCAGCCATGGTGATCGAGTTTTACTATAAAATTCGCGTGAAAAAAACGATGGGTAAAATAAAACTTTCGAGTCACCAAAGTGATTTGGGTTGTCTTTTTTTGATATGGAACTATGCATCGACTGGTTAAAGCAGTCAAAGCAGTAGAACTCACAGAGAGCATCATTTTGACTGGTTATGTCTCCCGTAACACTAAAATAGGCAACCGTTATGGCTGTCCGAATAATCGATATTCTTAAGGCGCAACATCTACGGTGCAAGGTGCAACATCTGTCAAAAATGCCGAAACAGTGTCGTACGACTTTTAGAAATGAGTGCATGGATTTGAAACGAAACAGTACCTTGGTGCACTACTCTCCAGCGACGGTATATCGACGACCAGCCACTGTGATCCCGTTTTACCATAAAATTCACATGAAGAAAAGGATTGGTAAAAAAACTTTTGAGTCCCGAAAGTGATTTGGGTAGTCTTTTTTTGGATATGGAATTGTGCATTGATGGGTTAAAGTGGTCAAAGTCGTAGAACACACAGAGAGCTTCGTTTTGACTAGTTATGGCTCCCGTAACTCCAAAAGAGGTAACCGTTATGGCTGTCCGAATAATCGATATCCTTAGGGCGCAACATCTACGGTGCAAGGTGCAACATCCGTCCAAAATGCCAAAACAGTGCCGTATGACTTTTAGAAATGAGTGCATGGATTTGAAACGGAACGGTACAATGGTGCACCGCTCTCCAGCGATGGTAAATCGACGACCAGCCACGGTGATCACATTTTACTATAAAATTCACATGAAGAAAACGATGGGTAAAAAAACTTTCGAGCCCCGAAAGTGATACATGTAGTCTTTATTGGATATGGAACTATGCATTGACGGCTAAAAGCTATCAAAGCCATAGAACTCACAGAGAGCTTCGTTTTGACTGGTTATGGCTTCCGTAACTCCAAAAGAGGCAACCGTTATGGCTGTCCGAAGAATCGATATCCTCATGGCGCAACATCTACGGTGCAAGGTGCAACATCCGTCCAAAATGCCGAAACAGTGTCGTACGACTTTTAGAAATGAGTGCATGGATTTGAAACGGAACAGTGCCATGGTGCACCACTCTCCAGCGATGGTAAATCGACAACCAGCCACGGTGATCGAGTTTTACCATAAAATTCACGTGAAGAAAACGAAGGGTAAAATAAAACTTTCGAGCCCCGAAACTGATTAGGGTAATCTTTTTTTGGATATGGAACTATACATTGACAAGTTAAAGCAGTCAAAGCTGTAGAACTCATAAAGAGCTTCGTTTTGACTAGATATTGCTCCCATAACACCAAAAGAGGCAACCGTTATGGCTGTCCGAATAATCGATATCCTTAGGGCGCAACATCTACGGTGCAAGGTGCAACATCTGTGCAAAATGCCGAAACAGTGCCGTACGACTTTTTGAAATGAGTGCATGGATTTGAAGCGGAACAGTACCAGGGTGCACCACTCTCCAGTGATGGTAAGTCGACGACAAGCCACGGTGATCGAGTTTTACCATAAAATTCACGTGAAGAAACGATGGGTAAAATAAAACTTTCGAGTCCCGAAAGTGATTAGGGTAGTCTTTTTTTGGATATGGAACTATTCATTGACGGGTTAAAGCGGTCAAAGCCGTAGAACTTGCAGAGAGTTTGGTTTTACTGGTTATGGCTCCCGTAACACCAAAAGTGGCAACTGTTATGGCTGTCCGAATAATGGATATCCTCAGGGCGCAACATTTATGGTGCAAGGTGCAACATCCGTCCAAAATGCCGAAACAGTTCCGTATGACTTTTAGAAATGAGTGCATGGATTTGAAACGGAACAGTACCATGGTGCACCACTGTCGAACGATGATATATCAACGACCAGCCACGGTGATCCCGTTTTACTATAAAAATCACGTGAAGAAAAGGATGGGTACAAAAATCTTTCTAGTCCCAAAAGTGATTAAGGTAGTCTTTTTTTGGATATGGAACTATGCATTGACGGGTTAAAGTGGTCAAAGCCGTAGAACTCACAGAGAGCTTCGTTTTGACTGGTTATGGCTCCCGTAACTCCAAAAGAGGCAACCGTTATGGCTATCCGAATAATCGATATCCTCAGGGTGCAACATCTACGGTGCAAGGTGCAACATCCGTCCAAAATGCCAAAAAGTGCCGTACGACTTTTAGAAATGAGTGCATGGATTCGAAATGGAACAGTACCATGGTGCACCACTCTCAAGCGATGGTAAATCGACGACCAGCCACGGTGATCGCGTTTTACCATAAAATTCACGTGAAGAAAACGATGGGTAAAAAAACTTTCGAGCCCCGAAAGTGATTTGGGTGGTCTTTTTTGGATATGCTACTATGCATTGACGGCTAAAAGCCGTCAAATCCGTAGAACTCATAGAGAGCTTCGTTTTGACTAGTTATGGCTCCCGTAACTCCAAAAGAGGCAACTGTTATGGCTGTCCGAATAATCGATATCCTCAGGGCGCTACATCTACGGTGCAAGGTGCAACATCCGTCCAAAATGACGAAACTGTGCCATACGACTTTTAGAAATGAGTGCATGGATTTGAAACGGAATAGTACCATGGTGCACCACTCTCCAGCGATGGTAAATTGACGACCAGCCATGGTGATCGAGTTTTACCATAAAATTCACGTGAAGAAAACGATGGGTAAAATAAAACTTTCATGTACCGAAAGTGAATAGGGTAGTCTTTTTTTGGATACGGAATTATGCATTGACAAGTCAAAGCGGTCATAGCCATAGAACTCACAGAGAGCTTCGTTTTGACTAGTTATGGCTCCCGTAACTCCAAAAGAGGCAACCGTTATGGCTGTCCGAAGAATCGATATCCTCAGGACGCAACATCTACGGTGCAAGGTGCAACATCCGTCCAAAATGCCGAAACAGTGCCGTACGACATTTAGAAATGAGTGCATGGATTTGAAATGGAACGGTACCATGGTGCACCACTCTCCAGCGATGGTATATCGACGACCAGCCATGGTGAACCCTTTTTACCATAAAATTCATGTGAAGAAAAGGATGGGTAAAAAAAACTTTCGAGTCTCGAAAGTGATTCGGGTAGTCGTTTTTTGGATATGGAACTATGCATTGACGGATTAAAGTGGTCAAAGCCGTAGAACACACAGAGAGCTTCGTTTTGACTGGTCATGGCTCCCGTAACTCCAAAAGAGGCAACCGTTATGGCTGTTTGAATAATCGATATCCTAAGGGCGCAACATCTACGATGCAAGGTGCAACATCCGTCCAAAATGCTGAAACAGTGTTGTACGACTTTTAGAAATGAGTGCATGGATTTTGAAACGGAATAGTACCATGGTGCACCACTCTCCAGCGATGGTAAATCAACGACCAGCCACGATGATCGTGTTTTACCATAAAATTCACGTGAAGAAAATAATGGCTAAAAAAAACTTTCGAGCCCCAAAAGTGATTCGGGTAGTCTTTTTTGGATATGGAACTATGCATTGATGGCTATAAGCTGTCAAAGCCATAGAACTCACTGAGTGCTTCGTTTTGACTGGTTATGGCTTCCGTAACTCCAAAAGAGGCAACCGTTATGGCTGTCCGAAGAATCGATATCCTCAGGATGCAACATCTACGGTGTAAGGTGCAACATCCGTCCAAAATGACGAAACGGTGTCGTACGACTTTTAGAAATGAGTGTATGGTTTTGAAATGGAACAGTACCATGGTGCACCACTCTCCAGCGATCGTAAATCGTCGACCAGCCATGGTGATCGCGTTTTACCATAAAATTCACGTGAAGAAAACGATGGGTAAAAAAAAACTTTCGAGTCCCGAAAGTGATTCGGGTAGTCTTTTTTTGATATAAAACTATGCATTGACGGCTAAAAGATGTCAAATCCATAGAACTCACAAAGAGCTTCGTTTTGACTGGTTATGGCTCCCGTAACTCCAAAAGAGGAAACCATTATGGCTGTCCGAATAATCGATATCCTCCGGGCGCAACATCTACGGTGCAAGGTGCAACATCCGTCCAAAATGCTGAAACAGTGTAGTACGACTTTTAGAAATGAGTGCATGGATTTGAAACGGAACAGTACCATGGTGCACCACTCTCCAGCGATGGTAAATCAACGACCAGCCACGGTGATCGCGTTTTACCATAAAATTCACGTGAAGAAATGATGGCTAAAAAAAACTTTCGAGCCCCAAAAGTGATTCGGGTAGTCTTTTTTTGGATATGGAACTATGCATTGATGGCTAAATGCTGTCAAAGCCGTAGAACTCACTGAGTGCTTCGTTTTGACTGGTTATGGCTTCCGTTACTCCAAAAGAGGCAACCGTTATGGCTGTCCGAAGAATCGATATCCTCAGGTTGCAACATCTACGGTGCAAGGTGCAACATCCATCCAAATTAACGAAACGGTGTCGTACTACTTTTAGAAATGAGTGTACGGATTTGAAATGGAACAGTACCATGGTGCATCACTCTCCAGCGATGGTAAATCGACGACCAGCCACGGTGATCGCGTTTTACCATAAAATTCACGTGAAGAAAACGATGGGTAAAAAAAACTTTCGAGTCCCGAAAGTGATTCGGGTAGACTTTTTTTGGATATGAAACTATGCATTGACGGCTAAAAGACGTCAAATCCATAGAACTCACAGAGAGCTTCATTTTGACTGGTTATGGCTCTCGTAACTCCAAAAGAGGAAACCGTTATGGCTAACCGAATAATAGATATCCTCCGGGCGCAACATCTACGGTGCAAGGTGCAACATCCGTCCAAAATGCCGAATCAGGGTCGAACGTCCTTTTGAAATGAGTGCATGTATTTGAAATGGAACAGTACCATGGTGCACCACACTCCAGCGATGGTAAATCGACGACCAGCCACAGTGATCGCGTTTTACCTTAAAATTCACGTGAAGAAAACGATGGGTAAAAAAAACTATCGAGTCCCGAAAGTGATTCGGGTAGTCTTCTTATGGATATGGAACTATGCATTGACGGCTAAAAGCTATCAAAGTCATAGAACTCATAGAGAGCTTCGTTTTGACTGGTTACGGCTCCCGTAACTCCAAAAGATGCAACCGTTATGGCTATCCGAAGAATCGATATCCTCAGGGAGCAAGATATACGGTGCAAGGTGCAACATCCATCCCAAATGCCAAAACAGTGTCGTACTACTTTTAGAAATGCATGCATGGATTTGAAACGGAATAGTACCACGGTGCACCACTCTCCAGCGACTTTATATCGACAACCAACCACGGTGATCCCATTTTACCATAAAATTCACGTGAAGAAAACGATGGGTAGAATAAAACTTTCGAGTCCCAAAAGTGATTAGGGTAGTCTTTTTTGGATATGGAACTATGCATTGACGGGTTAAAGTGGTCAATGCCGTAGAACTCACTGAGTGCTTCGTTTTGACCGGTTATGGCTTCCGTAACTCCAAAAGAGGCAACCGTTATGGCTGTCCGAAGAATCGATATCCTCAGGGCGCAACATCTACGGTGCAAGGTGCAACATCCGTCCATAATGCCGAAACAGTGTCGTATGACATTTATAAATGAGTGCACGGATGTGAAACGGAACAGTACCATGGTGCACCACTCTCCAGCGATGGTAAATCGACGACCAGCCATGGTGATCGCGTTTTACCATAAAATTCACGTGAAGAAAACGATGGGTAAAAAAAAATTTCGACTCCCGAAAGTGATTCTGGTAGTCTTTTTTTGAATATGTAACTATGCATTGACGGCTAAAAGGCTCAAATCCCTAGAACTCACAGCGAGCTTTGTTTTGACTGGTTATGTCTCCCGTAACTCTAAATGAGGCAACCGTTATGGCTGTCCGAATAATCGATATCCTCAGGGCGCAACATCTACGGTGCAAGGTGCAACATCCGTCCAAAATGCCGAAACATGGTCGTACGACTTTTATAAATGAGTGCATGGATTTGAAACGGAACAGTACCATAGTGCACCACTCTCCAACGATGGTAAATCGACGACCAGCCACGGTTATTGCGTTTTACCATAAAATTCACGTGAAGAAAACGATGGTTAAAAAAATCTATCGAGTCTCGAAAGTGATTCGGGTAATCTTTATTTGGATATGAAACTATGCATTGACGGCTAAAAGCAATCAAAGCCGTAGAACTCACAAAGAGCTTTGTTTTGACTGGTTATGGCTCCCATAACTCCAAAAGAGGCAACCGTTATGGCTGTCCGAATAATCGATATCTTCAGGGAGCAACATCTACAGTGCAAGGTGCAACATCTGTCCAAAATGCCGAAACAGTGCCATACGACTTTTAGAAATTAGTGCATGGATTTGAAACGTAACAGTACCTTGGTAAACGACTCTCCAGCGATGGTAAATCAATGGCATCCACGGTGATCGCGTTTTACCATAAAATTCACGTGAAGAAAACGTTGGGTAAAAAAACTTTCGAGTCCCAAAATTGATTCGGGTAGTCTTTTTTTGGATATGGAACTATGAATTGACGGCTAAAAGCTATCAAAGCCATAGAACTTACAGAGAGCTTCGTTTTGACTGGTTACGGCTCCCGTAACTCTAAAAGAGGCAACCGTTATGGCTGTCCGAAGATTCGATATCCTCACGTTGAGACAACTACGGTGCAAGGTGCAACATCCATTCCAAATGCCAAAACAGTGTCGTACTACTTTTAGAAATGCGTGCATGGATTTGAAACGGAACAGTACCATGGTGCACCACTCTTCAGTGATGGTAAATCGACGACCAGCCACGGTGATCGCGTTTTACCATAAAATTCACGTGAAGAAAACGATGGGTAAAAAAAACTTTCGAGTCCCGAAAGTGATTCGGGTAGTCTTTTTTGGATATGGAATTATGCATTGATGGCTAGAAGCGGTCAAAGCCATAGAACTCATAGAGAGCTTCGTTTTGACTGGTTATGATTCCCATAACTCCAAAAGAGGCAACCGCTACGGCTGTCCGAATAATCGATATCCTCAAGGTGCAACATCTACGTGCAAGGTGCAACATCCGTCCAAAATGCCGAAACAGTAACATAAGACTTTAAGAAATGAGTTCATGGATTTGAAACGGAACAGTACCATGGTGCACCACTCTCCAACGATGGTAAATCGGCGACCAGCCACGGTGATCGCGTTTTACCATAAAATTCACGTGAAGAAAACGATGGGTAAAATAAAACTTTCGCGTCCCAAAAGTGATTAGGGTAGTCTTTTTTTGGATATGGAACTATGCATTGATGGGTTAAAGCGGTCAAAGCCGTAGAACTCACGGAGAGCTTCATTTTGACTGGTTATGGCTCCCGTAACACCAAAAGAGGCAACCGTTATGGCTGTTCGAATAATCGATATCCTCAGGGTGCAACATCTACGGTGCAAGGTGCAACATCCATCCAAAATGCCGAAACAGTGCCGTATGACTTTTAGAAATGAGTGCATAGATTTGAAATGGAACAGTACCATGGTGCACCACTCTCCAATTACTTTATATCGACGACTAGCCACGGTGATCTCGTTTTACCATAAAATTCACGTGAAGAAAACGATGGGTAAAATAAAACTTTCGAGTCCCGAAAGTGATTCAGGTAGTCTTTTTCTGATATGGAACTATGCATTGACGGGTTAAAGCGGTCAAAGCCGTAGAACTCACAGAGAGCTTCGTTTTGACTGGTTATGGCTCCCATAACTCCAAAAGAGGCAACCGTTACGGCTGTCCGAATAATCGATATCCTCAAGGTGCAACATCTACGTGCAAGGTGCAACATCCGTCCAAAATGCCGAAACAGTAACATAAGACTTTAAGAAATGAGTGCATGGATTTGAAACAAAACAGTACTGTGTTGCACCACTCTCCAGCGACGGTAAATCGGCGACCAGCCACGGTGATCGCGTTTTACCATAAAATTCACGTGAAGAAAACGATGGGTAAAATAAAACTTTCGCCTCCCGAAAGTGATTAGGGTAGTCTTTTTTTTGATATGGAACTATGCATTGATGGGTAAAAGCGGTCAAAGCCGTAGAACTAACAGAGAGCTTCATTTTGACTGGTTATGGCTCCCGTAACACCAAAAGAGGCAACCGTTATGGCTGTCCGAATAATCGATATCCTTAGGGCGCAACATCTACGGTGCAAGGTGCAATATCCGTCCAAAATGCAGAAACATGGCCGTACGACTTTTATAAATGAGTGCATGGATTTGAAACGGAACAGTACCATAGTGCACCACTCTCCGGCGATGGTAAATCGACGACCAGCCACAGTTATTGCGTTTTACCATAAAATTCACGTGAAGAAAACGATGGTTAATAAAAACTATCGAGTCCCGAAAGTGATTCGGGTAGTCTTTTTTTGGATATGAAACTATGCATTGATGGCTAAAAGCAATCAAAGCCGTAGAACTCACAGAGAGCTTTGTTTTGACTGGTTATGGCTCCCATAACTCCAAAAGAGGAAACCGTTATGGCTGTCCGAATAATCGATATCCTCAGGGAGCAAAATCTACGGTGCATGGTGCAACATCTATCCAAAATGCCGAAACAGTGCCATACGACTTTTAGAAATTAGTGCATGGATATGAAACGTAACAGTACCTTGGTGAACGACTCTCCAGCGATGGTAAGTCAATGGCATCCACGGTGACCGCGTTTTACCATAAAATTCACGTGAAGAAAACGTTGGGTAAAAAAACTTTCGAGTCCCAAAATTGATTCGGGTAGTCTTTTTTTGGATATGGATCTATGAATTGACGGCTAAAAGCTATCAAAGCCATAGAACTTACAGAGAGCTTCGTTTTGACTGGTTACGGCTCCCGTAACTCCAAAAGAGGCAACCGTTATGGCTGTCCGAAGATTCGATATCCTCACGGTGAGACAACTACGGTGCAAGATGCAACATCCATTCCAAATGCCAAAACAGTGTCATACTACTTTTAGAAATGCGTGCATGGATTTGAAACAGAACAGTACCATGGTGCACCACTCTTCAGCGATGGTAAATCGACGACCAGCCACGGTGATCGCGTTTTACCATAAAATTCACGTGAAGAAAATGATGGGTAAAAAAAACTTTCGAGTCCCGAAAGTGATTCGGGTAGTCTTTTTTGGATATGGAATTATGCATTGATGGCTAGAAGCGGTCAAAGCCATAGAACTCATAGAGAGCTTCGTTTTGACTGGTTATGGTTCCCATAACTCCAAAAGAGGCAACCGCTATGGCTGTCCGAATAATCGATATCCTCAAGGTGCAACATCTACGTGCAAGGTGCAACATCCGTCCAAAATGCCGAAACAGTAACATAAGACTTTAAGAAATGAGTGCATGGATTTGAAACGGAATAGTACCATGGTGCACCACTCTCCAGCAATGGTAAATCGGCGACCAGCCACGGTGATCGCGTTTTACCATAAAATTCACGTGAAGAAAACGATGGATAAAATAAAACTTTCGCGTCCCGAAAGTGATTAGGGTAGTCTTTTTTTGGATATGGAACTATGCATTGATGGGTTAAAGCGGTCAAAGCCGTAGAACTCACAGAGAGCTTCATTTTGACTGGTTATGGCTTCTGTAACACCAAAAGAGGCAACCGTTATGGCTGTTCGAATAATCGATAACCTCAGGGTGCAACATCTACTGTGCAAGGTGCAACATCCATCCAAAATGACGAAACAGTGCCGTATGACTTTTAGAAATGAGTGCATAGATTTGAAATGGAACAGTACCATGGTGCACCACTCTCCAATGACTTTATATCGACGACTAGCCACGATGATCTCGTTTTACCATAAAATTCACGTGAAGAAAACGATGGGTAAAATAAAACTTTTGAGTCCCGAAAGTGATTCGGGTAGTCTTTTTCTGATATGGAACTATGCATTGACGGGTTAAAGCGGTCAAAGCCATAAAACTCACAGAGAGCTTCGTTTTGACTGGTTATGGCTCCCATAACTCCAAAAGAGGCATCCGTTACGGCTGTCCGAATAATCGATATCCTCAAGGTGCAACATCTACGTGCAAGGTGCAACATCCGTCCAAAATGCCGAAACAGTAACATAAGACTTTAAGAAATGAGTGCATGGATTTGAAACAAAACAGTACCGTGGTGCACCACTCTCCTAGGACGCCAGACCAGAAGGGGGAGGTTTGTTGAGGGGAGCAAGATGAAGGACACAAAATGGGTTAGCTTGATAGTGAACTGAGAGAATCCAGTCTTTCCAGATGAAGTGTCCAGGTGTAAGAAGACGCCATAGCCATTTGGCCAAGAGAGCAAGGTTGAGGGTTCGAAGGTTGACAATACCAATGCCACCATGGTCTTGATGTAAACAGGCTATCCTCCAGTTGACAAAGCATTTGGCTTTTCCCCCGTTCCAGAGGAAGGTTCTTCTAATAGAATCAATTCTCTTGGATACCCAGATAGGTAGTTTGTGGAAGGAGAGCCAATATAAGGGAATGGAAGAAAGCACCGATTTAATTAGAACCAGTCAGCCCGCGGCTGAAAGTGCATCTGCTTTCCAGCCCGAAAGTCTGGCTTCAATTTTAGAGACAAGGGGAACCCAATCGGCATGATGGAGTTTGGTGGGATGCAAGGGGATACCGAGGTAGGAGATTGGGAAGTGGGCAATGTTGCAGTTGAGGATGGAAGAGATGGAGGGACCGAGGTTATCAGCATTACCGAGCATGATGATGGAGCTTTTGTGAAAATTGATGGAGAGGCCCGAAATGAGTTCAAAGACGTATAGAAGGACCTTAAGATAGTGGATATGATCTGGTGAGGGAGAGACGAAGAGAATGGTATCATCAGCGAATTGGAGGTTGGATACAATTAAGTTAGAGTTAGGAGGGCCAATACCAGCAAGACAGTTGTTTGAGATTGCCAGCTTAGCCATGCGGTTAAAGACGTCCGCCACCAGCACAAATAAAAGCGGCGAGAGAGGATCTCCCTGCCTGAGGCCACGGGCAGATTTGATAAGACTCCCCGATGAGCCGTTAATCTGAATAGAAGAGAGGCTGGAGATCAGGATACATTTTATCCATTCACACCATTTCATAGGGAAGCCTCTGTGAGACAAGAGCTTAAGGATGAAGTTCCAATTAACAGAGTCAAAAGCCTTAGAGAAGTCTAATTTGAGGAGGACACCTGGTAGGTTGGTAGAGTGGAAAAAGGAGATAACTTCCTGTGTTGCCGCCACACAGTCTAGGATGTTGCGACCCCGAATGAAGGCGGGTTGCTCCGAGCCTATCATCTGATTCATGTGAAGTTGAAGACGGTTGGCGAGGACTTTGGCGATAAGCTTGAAAGTGATGTTGAGGAGACTAATGGGGCGGAAGGCTGCAAGGGAATTGGCACCCTCAGATTTCGGGAGAAGGACGATATTGGCATAGTTAAGCCAGGATATGGTCATAGGGTTGGAATAGAATTCAGAGCACAAGTCTATGATATCTGCCCTAATAACTTTCCAAAAGTGTTTGAAGAAAAAAGGGCCAAAGCCATCAGGACCCGGCGATTTGTTGTCGTCCATATTCTTGAGAGCAGCCAGGATTTCTTCTTCGGTGAATGGAGCATCAATTGGGATGTCGGATGGATTGGGGTAGAGGAGGTTCCAATCAATGGGGTGAGAGAGGGGGAGGGTTTGCCAAGAACGGAGCGGTAGTAATCGGTAAAGAGACGTAGAATTTCAGTCTGATCAGTGACTGGCGAATCATTGTGAATAATTTCAGGGATGAACAGGGATCTGCAGCGGCCGTTAGCAAGTCTGTGGAAGTAGGTCGTGTTTTTGTCACCGTCCGCTAACCACTTAGCCTTAGAGCGTTGTTTCCATCCAATCTCCTCTTGTTTCATCAGCCTTTCGAGCTCTGCTTCCAGACTTCTAAGCTTAAGGGTCTCAGAATCGTCAAGTGGGTATGACTCCTCAAGTATGTTCTGCTTAAGGATTTCATCTTGCATGGAGGAGATACGGTTTCTAAGTGAGCTCCAAATGGATTTGGCCCAAGGTTTAAAAAGTCTTCTCAGTGATCTAAGTTTGCCTACTACTCGGGCCGAAGCAGAATTGGAACTGATGGGCTGAGCCCATGCAAATTTAATAAATTCTTCAAAGGATGGTTCAAGTAGCCAGAGTCTTTCAAATCTGAATGGTCGATTGTGATTGGAGAGAGATCCCGAATCAAGTACGAGAGGACAATGGTCAGAGAGGACAGTTGCGAGACCTTGACATGTAGAAAGAGGGTGGATATCGTCCCATGCAGAGTTGAAAAGAAAGCGATCCAGTTTAGCCAAGGCGGGGGCCTGGCGCCTATTAGACCAGGTAAAAAGGTAGTTGTTGATAGGGGGTTCGATCAATGAGTAGGAGTTGATGAAAGCATTGAAAGCATCTGAGTCAGGCGAGAAATTCCCTAAGTTTCTTTCATCCGAATATCTAGTTGTATTGAAGTCCCCGCCAAGCACCCATGGGCCGTATATGTGTGCTGCAAATTCCATGCAGTTCCTCCAGAGATCTGCCCGTTCTTAAGTAGTTTGAGGACCATAAATGTTTGAAAAGAAGAAGGTGGTGTTGGATTGCAGGTGTCTAAGAGCTACATGAAGTACATATGGCTGATGAATGATTTGACCAAGGGACCATACGGATTCATCCCACATGGTTATTAGACCCCCTCTGGAGCCAATAGCGTTTGCGTGGGCCCACCCAGAGAGCTGAGGACCGCCAATTTGACGAAAATGGGCGGGGGATGGATCAGAAAGTTTTGATTCTTGGAGCAGAAGGATATCTATGTGTTGAGGAGACAAGGACAGGTAAACTGAATGCCTTTTTGAGGGGTCCCCTAGCCCACGAATATTCCAGGAGACAAATTTCATTAGGAAAGGGAAAGACGCTCTTGTTCTAGGGTTTGCATGGCAGAATAATGTTCATCAAGAATAGAAACACCCATGCAACGTGCTAATTTCTTATTTAATCTAGAATTAGCAGATGAGAAAACTACAGGTTTATAAAAGCTACCTGTAGCTCCAGGAAAGGAAGAGGCTCGGGCGGTCTTCGAGCTTCGTCTGACTACCACTGGGGAGAGGCCTTGCAAGATAGGGTGAACTGGAGCCTGAGGAGGGGGGAGGCTGGAAAATAATTAGGTGCTAGAGTTGGATCAGGAATTGGGACTTGAAGGAAATAGGGCACAAAGAGGTCATAATCGAGGACAGGGTCCCACCGCGGTGGAGCTGGGTCAGCAATATGGACCGTTATAAGGTTAACATCCTCGATAAAATTCGGAGGAGGGGAAAATGAGGCAGACTCATGGATCATAGCATCGAAGTGTTCTTCGGAGTCCAGGTCGTCGGAAGAAATGTCAAGCTGGTCCTCAAAACATTTGAGCTCCTTTTCAATGTCAATACCGAGGGGGTAGGTCTCTGGTCTGAAACTAGGATGTGAATGGTCCCATCGTGAAACCGTGATGAGGTAATCAGCGTTGTTGAGGCGGACCATGTACGAGGAGGAAGTGTCTATTCCCACCAGGAACTGCATTTTGACATAAATCAGACGGCGATCAAACTCTGACCATTCACATCTGTCAAATTCAGTGAATCGCCCTACCGGATTTAGGGCAGTCTGGACAGCTCCGGGTTGTTTCGAAGGAGTTCCGGGAAGCCCTTGATGGTTGCCCAACTGGGCGGCTCTAGCTCAATGGATGGCGGTGGCTCATAGTCTGGCCATGCCTCGAGATAAATCGAGCCACCAGCTTTGGTAAGGATCTTGGAGTTGAGCACAGTGGTTTTCATATGATCGGAGGGGCAGCAGACCAAGAATCGGTTGTTGTCAAGAAGCCAGATCGCCCATTCACTGTGGTTGAAGGTGGAGGACAAGATGGTATTGAGGCTCTCCACGGTCCAAATGCCATCTATAATGGTTGCGGTGATGTAAAGCGAGAAATCTGCCATGGGAAAATTAAATGGAGGAAGGGAAGGATGATGAGGAGAAGAAAGTGATTTGGTTTGGAGAAGAGAGAGGGAATTGAAGTGATTGAATGGATTGGAGATAGTGGGGTTGGGTGCCGGTCCTGTTGTGAGTTGATTTGATTGCAGCACACGTGTAAGTTTAGTAGTGGAATCACCTGAAGCGTGTTTTGGAATTCGTGAATTGTGAGCAGGGAGATGATTACTAAGAGAAACCGAAGAGTTTTTTAAGGGTCCCAATGCAGAAGGTTTATATAGACAACGGACATAATAATGGCCATAATAACCACAGCGGTAGCATATCCTAGGGTCCCTACAAGTGGACGCCACGTGGCCTAATCCCGCGCATTTGAAACATCTTTTTTTCGATTTCAAAAATTCCATAGTTTGGCGGTAAGTTTCGAAAAACGGGATCAGGCGTCGTCGATTGAAATTGGGTGGGGTAGGGAGAAGTGGCCGTTGATTTGAAGGTGGAGTGGAGCGAGGGGTTGCAGCTACTTGAGCGTAAGGTCTCCCATTGTCGAAGTTGACAGGCGGGGTGGGTTTAGTAGTGTGGATACGAGGAGCAGTTTCGGATTCAGGAGAGCATTGAAGGGGACATGCACGAGATTGAGGTTTGAAGCCTAAAGATGGCACGGGTGGAGGATGGGGGAGATCATGCAAGTACTTGGAAGGGATGAAAGAGATTCCAGCAAACGAAAGAGAATGTGAGAACAAAGGGGAGGACGCCATTTGAGTACACCTCCTAACTGCCTTCATGCTCTGGTTGGGTTCCTCCAGCATTAGATCTAGTGTTTGGTCTTTTCATCTTTTTCAAATATCAGATTCATGCTTCAAGTCTTCAGATCTAGTTCTTTCTCAATGAAAGCGCCAATATTTGCACCAAAAATGGCACAAACACCCAAGTATCAGATGAAAGCACCAGTTCAATTAGAATCAAAGAAAAAGCAAGAAGAAAAAAAAGAACACACAAGAATTTTTATAGTGGTTCGACGTAATCTCCGGCTTACGTCCATTTTAATCTTTGTCACTAGTTGTTTTCTCTCTGGATTACCACTAATCATATCAGATTTGACCACTATCCAGTGGATCTTAGATTTACGATGGAGTTTCCAGGGTATTTTTGAGGAAGAAGATAAGAGTGAAGAAGAGGAAAAAGTTACAGATCCAAAAGTGAGAGAGCCGATGAAGATCCCCTTTTGATTGCAATCAGGCTTGTATGTATAGGGAAACAGAGTTACTAGGTCAGAAGCCTGGTTGCATTGAGGTCCAGGAGATAGCCCAAAGTCGTACAAGAGAAATCAAAGCTGCACGAACCAAAAGTATAACCCGGTACCGAGTTATCTAACTCGGTACCGACCTATTGTTTTTGGTGGAAGTTTAAGTCTTTCACCTGCATTGCTTTTCATCTTCCTCTTACTTTGTTTCAAGCTCTTTTCCTTTGACTTTGAGTTGATTCTACTGATCTCTCCACTAACACTTGAGTTTTCATACTTTTTTGGCTTTCTCCTCATCAATCATTGGAATTGCTCATCCAGACTCTAGGAAAATCAGTTGATCACAAGTAGTTAGAGTAGTATAGGAGATGTATGGAGTTCGAGAAGTGAAATATGGAGGATAGATAGGTCGATGCCGACTATATAACTCGGTACCAAATTATACACTTAACTTCTAATTCAGTTGAAACTTCTCCAGGTTGTTTTTCTTTTTCTTCTGATCGTGTTTCCAACTCTAGGAGTCATTTCGTACTTATTTTGATCTTCTATGTTAAGTTGAAATTTGTTTTGACTAAAAAGTGGGTTATTAGATACTAAAGACATTACACTTGAACTTAAAATAACGATCGCCTTCTTTTAGAATGTTGGAAAATGACTTTCTAACACTATGGCCAAAAATTGATATCATGATCTCATATCCATCTTTATAATGGTATTTTTCATAAAACAAACATGGTCAATCATGTGCGAATATATGATCAATGTTATTGATTCAAATGTTTCGTATTCAATATGCATGAAATATTTATGAATATTATTTCAATTACTATATACTTGTTTTTATTACTATGGATATTGTAATGTGCTTAGCTCCGTGAAAGTTAATATATATCCATCGTAAAATACACAGTATGTATAAAATTGTTGCAAGTGTAAGGTGTAGTTTTACCACGAACTAAATTAGAGTAATATAAATAATATATTTTATCAACATGCATTCAAACATATTTTATGCCATTTTTATTCTTATGTAAGGTCACAAGTTCGATGTTGAAATTACCAATCCCTTATCCTTTTAGTATTGCAAATTTTAATCTTAGCATAAATAAAGCTAGGACGTTGTAACATCCCTGTTTGAAGTTAAAATAAAACAAATATATTAAAATGGTTTGGAGAATTTAATAAGGTATTTGAATTAGAAATTCAAATATTTAAATATAAAATTTGAAATTGAGATAAACTGAGTTTAAATGTTGAACGGGTCTTTTATATGTATAAATAAAGTTAAAAAGTTATTTTGGAAATTTTATTGAATTCAATTCAGTAAATTAAAATTTTGGATTTATTTGATAATAAAAGTGCGGTATTGATTAAAAATTCAAACTAGAAATTTGAATCATGTTCTAAAAATCCAAAAGTCATCTGAAAGATTTGTTTTGGCAAAATAAATATTTTAGAAGTTATGAAATTTGAAAAGTGACAAATATCTTTCAAAATTATGAATTAGTATTTTACATTTATTTTAATACAATTCTGTTAAGAAATTAGTTTGTACAGGATTATTCTATTAGACCACTTTCATTTTCATTCTTCCTATAAATTTTGTACGAAGGAGTTGTTGTACTTGTGTACTTATTTCACAGTGAGATATTGTATTTCATTACTTCGTTTTGGAATGTTTTATGAAATACAATACATATTACAATCAATTTTTTTAAATCATCTCAACTAGTTAAATGTTTAGCTGTATTTTTGACAAAAATGTTGTAGACAACCAGGATCTCGAACATGAAGTGAGTTAAGTATGCATGTATAGAAATTTTTTTGCAGTTATGTTGAGTTCACAGTTTTCACTTTTAAAACAAAGCTATTAGGCTTGAAAATTAGAACGGACCAATTTCGCATTTGAATCCTACAGCTCCTTCTGTTCCCGCACCAATTCACACCTCCCAGTTCGGGCCTTCTAGCACTACCCCACTTTTAGTTCCTCAATTTCCCAATTTTTCCACTGCCCTAATTTACATGGAAACTCCATCATCACCCATACCAAAAAGACCAGTAGAAGTCACTAAAGCTATCCTGCCTGATGAAATAATAATTACCGATATAATATCGAGACTTCCCGTGAAACGCGCATTACAAGCTCAATGTTTGTCAAAGAATTTCTCGGCCATCGCCACTGTTCCCCATTTTGTCAGCGCACATCTCAGACAATCAGCCCACATCTGTCCGTCCATCATTCTCAATAGACGCAACCACATCTATTTGATTTAATGCAACAACGGGTTAGAGTCAGAATATACAGTGAAAGAGCTAACACTTCATCAGAACATGCAACTTTCTACTTCTTTGGATAAAATGATGATCGTGGCCTCTTGTGATGGTCTATTGGTTGTTGCTCATGGCGACAATACAGGCATGTTTTTTGTGGAACCCTTCAACCAACCAATGTAATCGTCTTCCTGTACCTGGCTGTACTCCTAAGATGAAATATGTATCAGTATTATGGGGATTTGGTTGCTGTACAGAATCTGGAGTCTATAAAATTATCAGGCTTGTGTATGGGCTTGAAATTCATCATTATCGATCCAATAATTTCTTTGCTGAGGTATTCACTTGTGGAATCGATATGGCATGGAGGAGACTTGATTTTAGCGAATTTAGAAAACCTGTAGGTTTTGGTAATGGGATAACTATCAAGAATTTTGTGTATTGAGGAGCTGTGTGTCGCGTACTTGCTTTTTACTTGGAAAAAGAGGCATTTTCGTGGGTTTCCATTCCCATTTCAACGTGTAGGACAACTATGGAGTTCAAGGGATCACTAGCCATATGTTGTTGGTCGAAAATTTAAAAAAACTAAATCGAACTGTTGGTAATGAAAAGTAAAGAACGTTTTGCTTCTGATGAGTACTCTTGGGAAAAGATGTATGCCACATTTGCATTGAATAGTATATGTTGTGTTGATTATAATATGTGGCGTGCTAATGATTTCCCTCCATTTACTTTTCCAACACGATTTTTAAACGATCAACTTCTTATTATAAGCGATCCAATGATATTTATTGAGTCCTTGCATCTGATTGAGGATTTTACTTTCTATTTGTATGATTTTGAAAGCAAAGAAATTAGGAGAGTTCCTAAGGTGCTTACTTATGATTTTAAAGTAGTTCATAATTTTGTGGAGAGCTTAGTTCCTTTGAATTCATCTGAATATACTTCAAATAAGATGAAATCGTTTCCCTCTTACATCAATCTAGCTTAATGTTTAGTAGTTGTGCGTTAATCCTATAACAAATTCAGGCTTAATATTATGCTTTGCATTTATGGTGGTCTTTTTTGGATCTTTTCCCTTTAATTGTTAGCGTTATTCTGGTTTTTGATCCAATAGAATTCAAAGGAAGTCGGAGCATCCATGTCAAGTCAGAATAACTCGAGAACCAACCAAAAGAATTGGAATAATCAACCAAGAAAGGTTAAAGAAAAAGAAGGCAAAAATATGCTAAGGTGATGGATCGCCAACGATCCATCTCCTATGGATCGTTAGCGATCCATAAAGATCGCTCGTAGATCCTCCAATCCTCTTGCATCATGATCCGATAGGTACTCTAGGAATGATTGCTAAGTTTAATGAAATTCAAAGCTAGTTATATCGAGAAGTGAGCATTCCCCGAATTTAATCAGTAGTTCAATGCAACCAGTGTATGAATCATCATCAAAACAAGACAACTAGCTATGAAATTGCATAGAGATCACCTACATAAGACAATGAATGCAACCCAAAAGAAGAAGTCCAAAAAACCTCTATGAACATGGATCACCAGCGATCCATGTCATACAGATCGCTAGCGATCCATAGGATCATGTTAGTTTGCTATGAAATTTTCGAAAAGGATTAAGGAGAAGTATCCGAAGTAATTGGATCATTAGCAATCCAAAACCTATGGATCGCTAGCGATCCAATAGGTTAGCTTGGGTCGTCATGAAACTCTCTGAACTTGATTGTGGAGGTTTCTGGCAAAGTGGCCTAGCCCAATAGTTCTTCAACCCCTATAATACAATCCTACCTGCAACATAAACTGGATCTTCTGGACTAGCTGCTGGAACTTAGCAGAGGTTATTCTTCACCCTTTTCCTCCCACACAATAGTCATATAGGAGTTTACTGTGATTCTCCACTGAACTATTGTACTTGTGACTTGATCTAACTTTGAAGATTCAATCATATTGTAATCTGATTCAGCTTGTAACAGCAGTCAGTTAATATAAAGTTATAAAGTTGACATAAGCTTCATTAACAATGAAACATTATAAAAATCTTCTTGTCTTTTTACTATTTCTTCTCTTTTATGTTTATTCTTTATATTATTGCTCTGTAAGAACATGGATGGTGCTTCACACTCAATCTAGTGTGTTGATCCAATTTTTGGGTTAAAATTTTTGTGTTTTTATTGAGAGCTAAAGTCAAGGCTTGGATCTAGCTATTTACTTTGAATCAGACAGGTTCGGAAGTTAGATCCTCGATTTCTGATTAGAAGATTTGCTGTCGAGAATCAATGGCTCCAGGAAGAAAGAGAACTGCTTCTGAAAGGTCCATAGTAGCAGTAATTGCTGAAGAAGAAACCAATCCTCAACAAACTGAATTTAATGGCGTCAACAACCCATGAATCAGTGCAAATTCTGGGGCAAGTGCAAGAGATTAGACGTCAGGAACTTCTACCAAACATGAAGTAGTCACTAGGGATGAATTGAATAAAATGGTTGATGAAATCAATCAAAAAATGGAAGACAGCCAAAGGGCCTTGATGGACAAACTGAATGCCCCTATTGACATTGTAGACACATTCTGCTCCAAGAACTATGACAAAGCATGCGACTGCCATGGAACAAGAAAATTATTCCGTTTCTGGCTTAAACAGAAGGAAAGGAAAGCAGTCGCAGAAAGAGGGGATAGGTGGAACCATGGGAATCAATATAGAAGGAAACACCAACACTCCACCAACCACGAGGCAACCAGCTACGAACCCAAATCTAGGGACAAAGACCCCATAGGAGGATATAGTCATGGACCTCTCCAATTAAGAAGATGGTGGTCAACTTGACGACGGCAAGTTGGAAGGAAATACCAATGCACTCGATAACACTAGGGGAATCCAAACTGCCCCAATTAGGCCAACCACAAGCCAACAGAATCCCAAGGGAGTGGCTCTCCCAAAGACAGGAGAGCCTAGGCTTCAGCCCACTCACCGAGATCGGTTGCAAAGCCAAACATTCGATGTAGTTACTGACAGCCGACCCCTGGATTACCGGACATCTGAGGCATATATCGCGGATATGGTCAAGTGACTGATGGATAAGAGTAAGAATAGAGGGGATGATGAATGGGGATCCGCTCCGAGTCAGACTCCTTTCACTAATGCGATTTTGAATGAGTGGTATCCCGAAAAGTTCACTATGCCAACAAATCCATCTTATGACGGAAGGAGAAACCCGAAACCCACTTATATAAGTATAGTTGGTATATGGACGGAGCGAATGCTTTGGATGCCGTTCGATGTAGATGTTTCCAGTTTTTCTGGAGGGAATTGCTTCCATGTGATTCTCTAGGCTTCCGTCGAAATCCATCTCCATTTTTGATCAACTAGCAACCAGATTCCTTGATTAATTCAGACTTCACACGTTATAGTCGAAAGACGTGATGTCCTTATCTGGCTTATTCCAAGGGCGGAATGAATCCCTGAAATCCTTCATGAACCGATTCAACACCGCGGTGACTGAAGTAAGTAATCCAAATGAAGATACGGTTTTCATGGCTCTAGTTCGCGCTATCCATCCCTACACTAAGTTTGGAAAGTGGATCAAGAAGAAATAGCCCACCGCTAGGAAGGATTTCAACCGAAAGGCGAGCCAGTACTTGAGACTGGAAGAGGCATAAGAACTAGAAAGGAAATCTGCTAACTTATAACCGATCAACGTTGGACAGAGTGGTGTGGTGGAAAACCGAGATATAAACACCTCCGGTACCATTGAATGAAACGTAGGAAAAGATGGAATTCAAAAAAGGAAAAACCAAAATTCCAACAAGCATAACGGAAGTAATAAGCGGCTTAAAGGCTTCACGCCCGAAGATTACACCCCGCTCAATGATACTCCGGAAAACATTTTGTTAGTCCCTGAGTTGATGGTTTTGATGACAACAACCTTAGAATAAGATTATAAAATATAAATACTAACATTATAGTTTAGATATATATGTATATGCAGGATTTAACCATGCAGGTATCAAGAATGAAGACTGTATAGTATGGAGATTCAAGATATCAAGATTGAAGACTCATGAGTATCAAGAATATTAAGATTATCAAGAGTTCAAGATTTCAAGATAAGTATTGAGTCTAGAATTATGTTAAAACTTCACAATAGCACTGAAATCTTCATTCCGTATTTTCATTTGGGATGGAACTCATTTCTACCTTTTTAGTGGCTTACAAACCCATGACAAGTAGCTTACAAACCTATGACAAGTGGCTTACAAACCCACGAACATCCTGGTTTTGTACAAGTTCTCGAGTCTGATGTGATGAGATATTCTGCAGGAAGAAGCTTGCAAAACTACTTCAAAATGATTTTCAAAACTGCTTTTCAAAATGTTTTAGCCTTAAAAATTATATTTTCAAATGATTTTCAAAAAGATGTTTTAGCCTTAAAAATATTATTTGATTTTGTTCTTAAATAAATTCTTGTTTTAAACTTCGTTTGTTTTAAACTATCTTTTAATATGTTTAACTTTTAATATTTACTTAGATTTAAATATAAAATTATAGTAAAATTATATATATATATTATTCTCTATATTTATCTATGTATTTTATCTATAGTCAAGTATATTAATAAAGTTTAAAATAGTTTTAATATAAGATAAAGGTTATTTTCAAAGAAAAACAAAACATCAAAATTTCCTTTGGGATGTCGACATGCCCTAGTACCCCATGTCGACATAGTGTCAGTTAGGACCAAAAATTTGAATTTCAAAAGTAGTGTCTATTCGCCATAACCTTTCATGAATAGACATGGCTGTTGTTCTTCTATAAATAGGGGTTGGTTTCAACGAATTTTATATCAGATTTTCTGGTTTTTCACTTCTCTTCTTCTTCCACATTTTCTTATTCAAAATCCTATCATCACTATGCCGAATCAACATTGAATCTAACTAGATCATCTCTGGTTTGATTCTCTATCACTATCTCAACAAGATCCCAGTGCTATTCAGAGTTTTCGGCTTCTTTGTAATCTATCTAACGAGAAAAGGTGTGATTGTAGCCTTGGAAATCAATCAAGCGAGAAAAGGTGTGATTGTAGCCTTGGAAATCAATTGGGTGAACTTGTTGCCTCGGAAATCAAGTATCTCTACCCAGAGGATTGTGATTCTGGAGGGTGTACCTCGCAGCCTTGAAACCGAGGGTTTAATTGTACAATTGCTTTTGAAAGGAAATCCGTACTTAGTTGTGCGGGACTGGATGTAGGGTAACTCCGAACCAGTATAAAATCTGGTGTGTTCTTTCCTTTACTGCATTTACTTTATTTTTGCATCTGTGTTTGATTCTGTGATTATATCTATGTCTGAATATTGCATACATTTGTGTACAAATCAACAATAACTCAAAAAGATTTAGTAATTTCTTATAAACACTATTCACCCCCCTCTAGTGTTCATTCTAGCCTTAAGATCCATATTCCGCATTCCTCACATTTGGTATCAGAGCAAGGTTTTCAAAAGTTTCATCTGATTTTTGAAAAAGTTTTTTTTAATGACTATGTTTAAGAAATTTGTTAATGCTTGTTTAGAAATATTCAGATCATCATTGTCTCTTGAGTCTGCATATAATCAATATTCAAATACAAGTTGTCTACTAAGATTGTTTGATGTGCAGGAATCATGCTTTATGGGAGTTGTGGAATCAATCTAGAACAAACAAACTGTGCAGATCAAAAAGAACAAATGGATACTCGATAGTGGATGTTCTAGACACATGACTGGGAATCCAGATATGCTGAATGATATAATATACAAAGACGGAGGACTGGTTAACTTTGGAGACAATTCAAAAGGTTTTGTGATCGGCATCGGCAAAGTCGGTAACTCTGAAACTCCTATTATTACTAATGTTTTGCTAGTTAAGAATCTAAAACACAATCTACTAAGTATAAGTCAACTATGCGATAAAGGATATAAAATTAAATTTGAAAAAGATAAGTGTCACATTGAAGATAATAATTCAACCATAATATTTGAAGGAATTAGGAAAAAGAATATTTATAATCTTAGTATGAAAATTTCAAATGATAACTTGTGTCTTTTGGCAAATGCAAGTGATCCTTGGATTTGGCATAAGAGATTTGGGCATTTGAATTTCAAACTCTTATCTAGACTGTCAAAAAATGATCTAGTAAGAGGCCTCCCTAAAATGATTTTTAAAGTAGATAGTCTATGTGATGCATGTCAACTAGGAAAACTTAGAAAAAGCTCCTTTAAATTAAAAAATAGTATATCGATTCTTCGGACAGCCATAGTAGTTGATTCGATTGATGTTATGGGAGCCATAACACGTCAAAACGAAGCTCTTTCTGAGTACTACGGCTTTGACGGCTTTAAGCCGTTAAAGCATACTTTCATACCCAAAAAAAGACAACTCGAATCACATACGTGTCTCGGAAGTTCTTTTTACCCTTCGTTTTCTTCACGTGAATTTTA
This sequence comes from Allium fistulosum, assembly GCA_030737815.1. Taxonomy (NCBI): domain Eukaryota; kingdom Viridiplantae; phylum Streptophyta; class Magnoliopsida; order Asparagales; family Amaryllidaceae; genus Allium; species Allium fistulosum. The sequence goes on from CM060902.1 coordinate 1,537,949,491, forward strand.
TGGTAAAACAGGATCGCCCTAGCTGGCTTTCGATATACCATCGCTGGAGAGTGGTGCACCATGGTACTATTCCGTTTCACATCCATGCACTCATTTCTAAAGTCCTACGGCACTGTTTCGGCATTTTGGTCGGATGTTGCACCTTGCAACGTAGATGTTGCGCCCTGACGATATCGATTCTTCGAATAGCCATAATGGTTGACTCCTTTGGAGTTACGGGAGCCATAACCGGTCAAAACGAAGCTCTGTATGAGTTCTACGGCTTTGACTACTTTAAGCCGTCAATGCATAGTTTCATACCCATCAAATGACAACCCGAATCACTTTCGGTTCTCGGAAGTTTTTTTATCCTTCGTTTTCTTCATGTGAATTTTATGGTAAAACGGGATCACCGTGGCTGGCCTTCGATATACCATCGCTGGAGAGTTGTGCACCATGGTACTGTTTCGTTTCAAATCCATGCACACATTTCTAAAAGTCGTACGGTACTGTTTTGGCATTTTGGACGGATATTGCACCTTGCACCACCGATGTTGCGCCTTGAGGATATCGATTCTTCGGACATCCATAACTCTTGACTCTTTTGGAGTTACGAGAGACATAACCAGCCAAAACGAAGCTCTTCGTGAGCTCTACGGCTTTGACTACTTTAAGTCGTCAATGTATAGTTTCATACCTAAAAATGACAACCCGAATCACTTTCGGGTCTCGGAATTTTTTACCCTTCGTTTTCCTCACGTGAATTTATGGTAAAACGGGATCACCGTGGCTGGACTTCGATATACCATCGCTGGAGAGTGGTGCACCATGGTACTATTCCGTTTCAAATCCATGAACTCATTTCTAAAAGTCCTACAGCACTGTTTTGGCATTTTGGACGGATGTTGCACCTTGCATCTTAGATGTTACACCCTAAGGATATCAATTCTTCGAACAACCATAACGGTCGACTCTTTTGGAGTTACGGGAGCCATAACTAGTCAAAACGAAGCTCTCTATGAGTTCTATGGCTTTGACTGCTTTAAGCCGTCAATGCATAGTTTCATACCAAAAAAAGACTATCCGAATCACTTTCGGGTCTCAGAAGTTTTTTTACCCTTCGTTTTCTTCGCGAGAATTTTTTGGTAAAACGGGATCACCCTGGCTGGCCTTCGATATACCATCGCCGGAGAGTGGTTCACCATGGTACTGTTCCATTTCAAATCCATGCACTCATTTCTAAAAGTCGTACGGCACTGTTTCGGCATTTTGGCTGGATGTTGCACCTTGCACCGTCGATGTTGAGCCCTGAGGATATTGATTCTTCGGACAGCCATAACGGTTGACTCTTTTGGATTTACAAGAGCCATAACCAGTCAAAACGAAGCTCTCTGTGAGTTCTATGGCTTTGACTACTTTAAGCTGTCAATGCACAGTTTCATACCCAAACAAAGACAACTCGAAACACATTCGGGTCTCGGAAGTTTTTTTTACCCTTCGTTTTCTTCATGTGAAATTTATGGTAAACGGGATCACCCTGGCTGGCCTTCGATATACCATCGCTGGAGAGTGGTGCACCATGGTACTATTCTGTTTCAAATCCATGAACTCATTTCTAAAAGTCCTACAGCACTGTTTTGGCATTTTGGATGGATGTTGCACCTTGCATCTTTGATGTTGCACCCTGAGGATATCGATTCTTCGAACAGCCATAACGGTCGACTCTTTTGGAGTTACGGGAGCCATAACTAGTCAAAATGAAGCGCTCTATGAGTTCTATGGATTTGACTACTTTAAGCCGTCAATGCATAGTTTCATACCCAAAAAAAGACTACCCGAATCACTTTCGGGTCTTAGAAGTTTTTTTACCCTTCATTTTCTTCGCGAGAATTTATTGGTAAAACGGGATCACCCTGGCTGGCCTTCGATATACCATCGCTGGAGAGTGGTTCACCATGGTACTGTTCCATTTCAAATCCATGCACTCATTTCTAAAAGTCGTACGGCACTGTTTCGGCATTTTGGCTGGATGTTGCACCTTGCACCGTCGATGTTGAGCCCTGAGGATATCGATTATTCGGACAGCCATAACGGTTGACTCTTTTGGATTTACAGGAGCCATAACCAGTCAAAACGAAGCTCTCTGTGAGTTCTACGGCTTTAACTGCTTTAAGCCGTCAATGCACAGTTTCATACCCAAACAAAGACAACTCGAAACACATTCGGGTCTCGGAAGTTTTTTTACTCTTCGTTTTCTTCACGTGAAATTTATGGTAAAATGGGATCACCCTAGCTGGCCTTCGATATACCATTTCTGGAGAGTGGTGCACCATGGTACTGTTCCATTTCAAATCCATGCACTCGTTTCTAAAAGTCGTACGGCACTATTTCGGCATTTTGGACGGATGTTGCACCTTGCACCGTCGATGTTGCGTCCTGAGGATATCGATTCTTCAAACAGCCATAACGGTTGACTCTTTTGGAGTTACGTAGTCATAACCAGTCAAAACGATGCTCTTTTTGAGTTCTATGGCTTTGACTGCTTTGAGCCATCAATGCATAGTTTCATACCCAGAAAAAGACAACCCGAATCACTTTCGGGTCTATGAAGTTTTTTTACCCTTCGTTTTCTTCACGTGAATTTTATTGTAAAACGGGATCACCGTGGCTGGCCTTCGATATACCATCGCAGGAGAGTGGTGCACCATGGTACTGTTCAGTTTCAAATCCATGCACTCATTTCTAAAAGTCCTACGGCACTTTTTCGGCATTTTGGATGGATGTTGCACCTTGCATCGTAGATGTTGCGCCCTGAGGATATCGATTCTTCGAACAGCCATAACGGTCGACTATTTTGGAGTTACGGGAGCCATAACCAGTCAAAATGAAGCACTCTATGAGTTCTATGGTTTGACTGCTTTAAGCCGTCAATGCATAGTTTCATACCCAAAAAAAGACTACCCGAATCACTTTCGGGTCTTAGAAGATTTTTACCCTTCGTTTTCTTCGCGAGAATTTTATGGTAAAACAGGATCACCCTAGCTGGCCTTCGATATACCATCGCTGGAGAGTGGTTCACCATGGTACCGTTCCATTTCAAATCCATGCACTCATTTCTAAAAGTCGTACGGCACTGTTTCGGCATTTTGGCTGGATGTTGCACCTTGCACCGTCGATGTTGCGCCCTGAGGATATCGATTCTTCGGACAGCCATAACGGTTGACTCTTTTGGATTTACAGGAGCCATAACCAATCAAAAAGAAGCTTTTTGTGAGTTCTACGGCTTTGACTGCTTTAAGCCGTCAATGCATAGTTTCATACCCAAACAAAGACAACCCGAAACACATTCGGGTCTTGGAAGTTTTTTTTACCCTTCGTTTTGTTCACGTGAAATTTATGGTAAATCGGGATCACCCTGGCTGGCCTTCGATATAACATTTCTGGAGAGTGGTGCACCATGGTACTATTCCATTTCAAATCCATGCACTCATTTATAAAAGTCGTACGGCACTGTTTCGGCATTTTGGATGGATGTTGCACCTTGCACCGTCGATGTTGCATTCTGAGGATATCGATTCTTCGGACAGCCATAACGGTTGACTCTTTTGGAGTTACGGGAGCCATAACCAGTCAAAACGAAGCTCTTTGTGAGTTCAATGGCTTTGAATGCTTTAAGCCATCAATGCATAGTTTCATACCTAGAAAAAAACAACCCGAATCACTTTCGGGTCTAGGAAGTTTTTTACCCTTCGTTTTCTTCACGTGAATTTTATTGTAAAACGGGATCACCGTGGCTGGCCTTCGATATACCATCGCTGGAGAGTGGTGCACCATGGTACTGTTCCGTTTCAAATCCATGCACTCATTTCTAAAAGTCCTACGGCACTTTTTCGGCATTTTGGACGGATGTTGCACCTTGCATCGTAGATGTTGCGCCTTGAGGATATCGATTCTTCGAACAGCCATAACGGTTGACTATTTTGGAGTTACGGGAGCCATAACAAATCAAAACAAAGCTCTTTATGAGTTCTACGGCTTTGACCAGTGAAGCTGTCAATGCATAGTTTCATACCCAAAAAAAGACTACCCGAATCACTTTCGGGTCTCGGAATTGTTTTTTACCCTTTGTTTTCTTCACATGAATTTTATGGTAAAACGGGATCACCGTGGCTGGCCTTCGATATACCATCGATGGAGAGTGGTGCACCATGGTACTGTTCCGTTTCAAATCCATGTACTCAATTCTAAAAGTCCTACGGTACTGTTTCGGAATTTTGGACGGATGTTGCACCTTGCACCGTAGAAGTTGCGCCCTGAGGATATCGATTCTTCGGACAACCATAACAGTTGATTCGTTTGATGTTACGGGAGCCATAACCCGTCAAAATGAAGCTCTCTATGAGTACTATGGCTTTGACGGCTTTAAGCCGTCAATGCATAGTTTCATACCCAAAAAAGACAACCCGAATCACATTCGGGTCTCGAAAGTTCTTTTTACCCTTCGTTTTCATCACATGAATTTTATGGTAAAACAGGATCGCCCTAGCTGGCCTTCGATATACCATCGCTGGAGAGTGGTGTAGTATGGTACTGTTCTGTTTCAAATCCATGCACTCATTTCTAAAGTCCTACGGTACTGTTTCGGCATTTTGGTCGGATGTTGCACCTTGCAACGTAGATGTTGCGCCCTGACGATATCGATTCTTCGAACAACCATAACGGTTGACTCTTTTGGAGTTACGGGAGCCATAACCAGTCAAAACGAAGTTCTCTGTGAGTTCTACGGCTTTGACTGCTTTAAGCCGTCAATGCATAGTTTCATATCCAAAAAAAGACTACCCGTATCACTTTCGGGTCTCGAAAGTTTTTTTTACCCTTTGTTTTCTTCACGTGAATTTTATGGTAAAACGGGATCACCGTGGCTGGCCTTCGATATACCATCATTGGAGAGTGGTACCCCATGGTACTGTTCCATTTCAAATCCATAAAATCATTTCTAAAAGTCGTACGGCACCGTTTCGGCATTTTGGATGGATGTTGCACCTTGCACCATCGATGTTGCACCCTGAGGATATCGATTCTTTGGACAGCCGTAACGGTTGACTCTTTTGGAGTTATGGGAGCCATAACCAGTCAAAATGAATCTCTCTATGAGTTCTACGGCTTTGATGGCTTTAATCCATCAATGCATAATTTCTTACCCATAAAATGACAGCCCGAATCACTTTCGGGTCTCAGAAGTTTTTTTACCCTTCCTTTTCTTCATATGAATTTTATGGTAAAATAGGATCACCGTGGCTGGCCTTTGATATACCATCACTAGAGAGTAATGCACCATGGTATTTTTCCGTTTCAAATCCATACACTCATTTCTGAAAGTCGTACGGCACTGTTTCAGCATTCTGGACGGATGTTGCACCTTGCACCGTTAATGTTGCACCCTGAGGACATCGATTCTTCGGACAGCCATAACGGTTGACTCTTTTGGAGTTACGGGAGCCATAACCAGTCAAAACGAAGCACTCTCTAAGTACTATGGCTTTGATGGATTTAAGCCGTCAATGCATAGTTTCATACCCAAAAAAAGACAACCCGAATCACTTTCGGGTCTCGAATGTTTTTTTACCCTTCGTTTCCTTCACGTGAATTTTATGGTAAAACGGGATCACCGTGGCTGACCTTCGATATACCATCGCTGGAGATTGGTGCACCATGGTACTGTTTCGTTTCAAATCCATGCACTCATTTCTAAAACTCGTGCGGCACTGTTTCGGCATTTTGGACGGATGTTGCACCTTGCATCGTCGATGTTGCACCCTTAGGATATAGATTCTTCGGACAGCCATAACGGTTGACTCTTCTGGAGTTACGGGAGCCATAACTAGTCAAAACGAAGCTCTCTGTGAGTTCTACGACTTTGACCGCTTTAAACCGTCAATGTATAGTTTCATACCCAAAAATAGACAACCCGAATCACTTTCGGGTCTTTGAAGTGTTTTTACCCTTCGTTTTCTTCACGTGAATTTTGTGGTAAAAAAGGATCACCGTGGTTGGCCTTCGATATATCATCGCTGGAGAGTGGTGCACCATGGTACCGTTCCATTTCAAATCCATGCACTCATTTCTAAAAGTACTACGACACTGTTTCGGCATTTTGGATGGATGTTGCACCTTGCACCATAGATGTTGTTTCCTGAGGATATCAATTCTTCGGACAGGCATAATGGTTGACGCTTTTGGAGTTACGGGAGCCATAACCAGTCAAAATGAAGCTCTCTGTGAGTTCTACGGCTTTGGCGGCTTTAAGCTGACAATGCATAGTTTCATACCCAAAAAAGGCAACCTGAATCACTTTCGGGTCTCGGAAGTATTTTTTACCCTTTCGTTTTCTTCACGTGAATTTTATGGTAAAATGGTATCACCTTGGCTGGCCTTCGATGTACCATCGCTGGAGAGTGGTGCACCATGGTAATGTTCTGTTTCAAATCCTTGCACTCATTTCTAAAAGTACTACGACACTATTTCGGCATTTTGGACGGATGTTGCACCTTACACCGTAGATTTTGCGCCCGGAGGATATCGATTTTTCATACAGCTATAACGGTTGACTCTTTTGGACTTACGGGAGCCGTAACCAGTCAAAAAGAAGCTCTTTGTGAGTTCTACGGCTTTGAAGGCTTTAAGCCGTCAATTCATAGTATCATACTCAAAAAAAACAACCCGAATCACTTTCGGGTCTCGGAAGTTTTTTTTACCCTTCGTTTTCTTCACGTGAATTTTATGGTAAAACGGGATCACCGTGGCTGGGCTTTGATATACCATCGCTAGAGAGTGGTGCACCATAGTACTGTTCTGTTTCAAATCCATGCACTCATTTCTAAAAGTCGTACGACACTGTTTCTGCATTTTGGACGGATGTTGCACCTTGCACCATCGATGTTGCGCCCTGAGGATATCGATTCTTCGGGCAACCATAACGGTTGACTCTTTTGGAGTTACCAGAGCCATAACCAGTCAAAACGAAGCTCTTTGTGAGTTCTATGGTTTTGACGGCTTTAAGCCGTCAATGAATAGTTTCATACCCAAAAAAAGACAACCCGAATCACTTTCGGTTCTCGGAAGTTTTTTTACACTTCGTTTTCTTCACGTGAATTTTATGGCAAAACAGGATCACCGTGGCTGGCCTTCGATATACCATCGCTGGAGAGTGGTGCACCATGGTACTGTTCCATTTCAAGTCCATGCACTCATTTCTAAAAGTACTACGACACTGTTTCGGCATTTTGGACAGATGTTGCACCTTGCACCGTAGATGTTGCTCCCTGAGGATATCGATTCTTCGGACAGCCATAACGGTTGACTCTTTTGGAGCTACGGGCGCCATAACCAGTAAAAAAGAAGATCTTTGTGAGTTATATGGATTCGATGGCTTTAAGCTGTCAATGCATAGTTTCATACCCAAAAAAAGACAACCCGAATCACTTACGGATGTCGAAAGTTTTTTTTACACTTCGTTTTCTTCACGTGAATTTTATGGTAAAACGGGATCACCCATGCTGGCCTTCGATATACCATCGCTGGAGAGTGGTGCACCATGGTACTATTCCATTTCAAATCCATGCGCTCATTTCAAAAAGTCGTACGGCACTGTTTCGGTATTTTGGACGGATGTTGCACCTTGCACCGTAGATATTGCTCCCAGAGGATATCGATTCTTCGGACAGCCATAATGATTGACACTTTTGGAGTTTTGGGAGCCATAACTAGTCAAAATGAATCTCTCTGTGAGTACTATGGCTTTGACAGCTTTTAAGCTTCAATGCATAGTTTCATACCCAAAAAAAGACAACCCGAATCACTTTTGGGTCTCGGAAGTTTTTTTTACCCTTCGTTTTCTTCACGTGATTTTATGGTAAAACGGGATCACCCTGGCTGGCCTTCGATATACCATCGCTGGAGAGTGGTGCACCATGGTACTATTCTATTTCAGATTCATGCACTCAATTCTAAAAGTCGTACGACACTGTTTCGGCATTTTGGACTGATGTTGCACCGTCCACCTTTAAAGTTGCGCCTTGAGGATATTAATTCTTCGGACAGCCATAACGGTTGACTCTTTTGGAGTTACGGGAACCAAACCAGTCAAAATGAATCTCTTTGTGAGTTCTACGGCTTTGATGGCTTTAAGCCGTCAATGCATAGTTTCATACCGATAAATAGACAACCCGAATCACTTTTCGGCTCACGGAAGTTTTTTTACCCTTCGTTTTCTTCACGTGAATTTTATGGTAAAACGGGATCACCCTGGCTGGCTTTCGATATACCATCGTTGGAGAGTGGTGCACCATGGTACTGTTCCATTTTAAATCCTTACACTCATTTCGAAAAGTCGTATGGCACTGTTTCGGCATTTTGGATGGATGTTGCACCTTGCACCGTCGATGTTGCGCCCTAAGGATATCGATTTTTGGACAGCCATAACGGTTGACTCTTTTGGAGTTACGGGAGCCATATCCAGTCAAAACAACGCTCTTTGTGAGTTCTACGGCATTAAGCCATCAATGCATAGTTTCATACCCAAAAAATGACAACCCGAATCACTTTTGGGTCTCGAAAGTTTTTTTTACCCTTCGTTTTCTTCACATGATTTTATGGTAAAATGGGATCACCATGGATGGCCTTCGATATACCATCGCTGGAGTGTGGTGCACCATGATAATGTTCCATTTTATATCCATGCACTCATTTCTAAAAGTACTATGGCTGTGTTTCGGCATTTTGGATGGATGTTGCACCTTACACTATAGATGTTGTGCCCTGAGGATATTGATTCTTCGGACAGCCATAACGGTCTTTTGGAGCTACGGAGCCATAACCAGTCAAAACAAAGCTCTCTGTGAGTTCTATGGTTTTGATAGCTTTAAGCCGTCAATGCATAGTTTCATACCTAAAAAAAGACAAACCGAATCACTTTCGGGTCTCGGAAGTTTGTTTTACCCTTCGTTTTCTTCACGTGAATTTTATGGTAAAACGGGATCACCGTGGCTGGTCTTCGGTATACCATCGCTGGAGAGTGGTGCAGCATGGTACTATTTCGTTTCAAATCCATGCACTCATTTCTAAAAGTAATACGGCACTATTTCGGCATTTTGGACGGATGTTGCACCTTGCAACGTAGATGTTGCGCCTTGAGGATATCGATTCTTCAGACAGACATAACGGTTGACTCTTTTTGAGTTACGGGATCCATAACCAGTAAGAATGAATCTCTCTGTGAGTTCTACGGCTTTGGTGGCTTTAAGCTGTCAATGCATAGTTTCATACCCAAAAAAAGACAACCCGAATCACTTTCGGGGCTCGGAAGTATTTTTTACCCTTCGTTTTCTTCACGTGAATTTTATGGTAAAGCGGGATCACCCTGGTTGGCCTTCGATGAACCATCGCTGGAGAGTGGTGCACCATGGTACTGTTCCGTTTCAAATCCTTGCACTCATTTCTAAAAGTACTACGGCACTATTTCGACATTTTGGACGGATGTTGCACCTTGCACCGTAGATTTTGCGCCCTGAGGCTATCGATTCTTCGGACAGCCATAACGGTTGACTCTTTTGGAGTTACGAGATCCATAACCAGTCAAAACAAAGCTCTCTGTGAGTTCTATGTCTTTGAAGGCTTTAAGCCGTCAATGCATAGTTTCATACCCAAAAAAAGACAAATCGAATCACTTTCGGGTCTTGGAAGTTTTATTTACCCTTCATTTTCTTCAAGTGAATTTTATGGTAAAACGGGATCACCGTGGCTGGCTTTTGATATACAATCGCTGGAGAATGGTGCACCATGGTACTATTCCGTTTCAAATCCATGCACTCATTTCTAAAAGTCGTACGGCACTGTTTCGGCATTTTGGACGGATGTTGCTTCTTGCACCATCGATGTTGCGCCCTGAGGATATCGATTCTACGGACAGCCATAACGGTTGACTCTTTTGGTGTTACGGGAGCCATTTCTAGTCAAAACGAAGCTCTTTGTGAGTTCTACGGTTTTGACGGCTTTAAGCCGTCAATGCATAGTTTCATACCCAAAAAAAGACAACTCGAATCAATTTCGGGTCTCGGAAGTTTTTTTTACCCTTCGTTTTCTTCACGTGAATATTATGGTAAAACGGGATCACCGTGGCTGGCCTTCGATATACCATTGCTGGAGAGTGGTGCACCATGGTACTGTTCCGTTTCAAGTCCATGCACTCATTTCTAAAAGTACTACTACACTATTTCGGCATTTTGGATGGATGTTGCACCTTGCACCGTAGATGTTGCGCCCTAAGGATATCGATTCTTCGGACAGCCATAGCGGTTGACTCTTTTGGAGCTACAGGAGCCATAACCAGTAAAAACAAAGCTCCCTGTGAGTTCTACGGCTTTGATGGCTTTAATCCATCAATGCATAGGTTCATACCCAAAAAAAGACAACTCGGATCACTTTTGAGTCTTGGAAGTTTTTTTTACCCTTCGTTTTCTTCACGTGAATTTTATGGTAAAACGGGATCACCCTTCCTGGCCTTCGACATACCATCGCTGGAGAGTGGTGCACCACGGTACTATTCCATTTCAAATCCATGCACTCATTTCTAAAAGTACTACGGCACTATTTCGGCATTTTAGACGAATACTGCACCTTGCACCGTAGATGTTGTGCCCTGAGGATATCGATTCTTCGGACAGCCATAACGGTTGACTCTTTTGGAGTTACGGGAGCCATGACTAGCCAAAACGAAGCTCTCTGTGAGTTCTACAACTTTAATGGCTTTAAGGCATCAATGCAAAGTTTCATACCCAAAAAAAGACAACCCGAATCACTTTCGAGTCTTAGATGTTTTTTTACCCTTCGTTTTCTTCACGTGAATTTTATGGTAAAACGGGATCACCATGGCTGGCCTTCGATATACCATCATTGGAGAGTGCTGCACCATGGTACTGTTCCGTTTCAAATCCATGCACTCATTTCTAAAAGTCCTACGACACTGTTTCGGCATTTTGGACGGATGTTGCACCTTCCACCATCGATGTTGCGCCCTGAGGATATCGATTCTTCGGACAGCCATAACGGTTGACTCTTTCGGAGTTACGGGAGCCATAACCAGTCAATACGAAGCTATCTGTGAGTTCTACAGCTTTGACGGCTTTAAGTCGTCAATTCATAGTTTCATACCCAGAAAAAGACAACCCGAATCACTTTCGGGTCTCGGAAGTTTTTTTACCCTTTGTTTTCTTCACGTGAATTTTATGGTAAAACGGGATCAACGTGGCTGGCCTTCGCTATACCATCGTTGGAGAGTGGTGCACCATGGCACTATTCCGTTTCAAATCCATGCACTCATTTCTAAATGTACTACGGCAATGTTTCGGCATTTTGGACGGATGTGGCACCTTGCACCATAGATGTTGCGCCCTGAGGATATCGATTCTTCGAACAGCCATAACGGTTGACTCTTTTGGAGTTACGGGAGCCATAACTAGTCAAAATGAAGCTCTCTGTGAGTTCTACGGCTCTGACGACTTTAAGCCGTTAATTCATAGTTTCATACCCAAAAAAAAACCTGAATCACTTTCGGGTCTCGGAAGTTTTTTTTACCCTTCGTTTTCTTCACGAGAATTTTATGGTAAAACGGGATCACGGTGGCTGGCCTTCGAAATGCCATCGCTGGAGAGTGGTGCACCATGGTACTGTTCCGTTTCAAATCCATGCACTCATTTCTAAAAGTCGTACGACACTGTTATGGCATTTTGGACGGATGTTGCACCTTCCACCATCGATGTTGCGTCCTGAGGATATCGATTCTTCGGACAACCATAACGGTTGACTCTTTTGGAGTTACGGGTGCCATAACCAGTCAATGCCAAGCTCTCTGTGAGTTCTACAGCTTTGACGGCTTTAAGTCATCAATGCATAGTTTCATACCCAAAAAAAGACAACCTGAATCACTTTCGGGTCTCGGAAGATTTTTTTACCCTTCGTTTTCTTCTAGTGAATTTTATGGTAAAATGGGATCACCCTGTCTGGCCTTCGATATACCATCGTTGGAGAGTGGTGCACCTTGGTACTATTCCATTTCAAATCCATGCACTCATTTCTAAAAGTACTACGGCAATGTTTCGGCATTTTGGACGGATGTAGCACCTTGCACTGTAGATGTTGCGCCCTGAGGATATCGATTATTCGGACAGCCATAACGGTTGACTCTTTTTGACTTACGGGAGACATAACCAGTCAAAACGAAGCTCTATGTGAGTTCTACGGCTTTGACAACTTTGAGTCGTCAATGAATAGTTTCATACCCAAAAAAAGAAAACCCAAATCACTTTCGGGTCTCGGAATTTTTTTTACCCTTCGTTTTCTTCACGTGAATTTTATGGTAAAACAGGATTACCCTGGCTGGCCTTCGAAATGCCATCGCTGGAGAGTGGTGCACCATGGAACTGTTATGTTTGAAATCCATGCACTCATTTCTAAAAGTCATACGACACTGTTTCGGTATTTTGGACGGAAGATGCACCTTGCACCGTCGATGTTGAGCCTTAGGATATCAATTCTTCGGACAGCCATAACGGTTGACTCTTTTGTTGTTACGGGAGCCATAACCAGTCAAAACGAAGCTCTCCGTGATTTCTACGGCTTTGACGGCTTTAAGCCGTCAATGCATAGTTTCATACCAAAAAAAAGACAACTCGAATCACTTTCGAGTCTCGAAAGTTTTTTTACCCTTCGTTTTCTTCACGTGAATTTTATGGTAAAACGAGCTCACCCTGGCAGGCCTTTGATATACCATCGCTGGAGAGTGGTGCTCCATTGTACCGTTCCGTTTCAAATCCATGCACTCATTTCTAAAATTCATACGACACTGTTTCGGTATTTTGGACGGAAGTTGCACCTTGCACCGTCGATGTTGTGCCCTGAGGATATCGATTCTTCGGACAGCCATAACGGTTAACTCTTTTGGAGTTACGGGAGCCATAACCAGTCAAAACGAAGCTTTCTGTCAGTTCTACGGCTTTGAAGGCTTTGATCCTTCAATACACAGTTTCATACCCAAAAAAAGACAACTCGAATCACTTTCGAGTCTCGGATGTTTTTTTTACCCTTTGATTTCTTCACGTGAATTTTATGGTAAAACGGGATCACCGTGGCTGGCCCTCGATATACCATCGCTGGTGTAACGACCCGGAAATTTCGAGCCCGAAAATTCCAGATAGTTATGAAAAGAAGAAGGGATAGAAGAAAAGAAACAGAAAACATAACACAGATGCTCACATTCGCAGCAGAACAAAATATAATATCAAATAATAACAGTTTACAAAGAATACTGTATCTGTCAATTTACATTTATTTACATCAGAGTTATATTCCAATACACAACGATGGTCATATATAAATCAAATATGTCTCAGATAATCAAAAATAATAGTCACAGCGGAATCACTCCATACGTCCTGCCATCCAACACTCCTCCTGAGCTCTAGAACGTCCTTACCTGAAAATCTGTAATACTCGGTCTGACCCGAGCATTACATCAAAGTAACACCCGGGTCAGGCTGGAAACCAGCGTGAGTAAATCCATACAAATTTGAATACTAAGTGCAAATCATAAAAGAAAAACCCGGGGTAACTCGTACTTCATTACGAGTTCATTACTTGTTATGCTCAATACTTACTTCACAAATCGATCTATAAAGAATCGAAGTGGTTTCGGGTATTTACTAATACCCGACTCCGGTCTCTTCGAATCCAAAGTCATCTTAACCCAAGTTATCCAAGTGAAATACAATTCAAACTTTAGAAACAGGATGTCACCTTTACACAGTAATTCATCATCGATAGATATCCACATTATCATAGTTTAAACAAAACATATCACATCATATAGTATCACATATCAGAGATATCATCTATCTAAGGCATACAATATTATTCAATCATTCATAAGCAAGATAAATTAGTCACGCCATTTCTAATTAATTTAAATAAATTAAATTAATTACTTAATCACTCTTTTAAATCTTGCCTACATAATCATTAATAAATTTCCTTTAATTACTTACATTAAGTAATTATCTTTTAAGTAATTAATCTCTCGTTACTTAATTAATTTATCCTTAATTTCAAATTAATTAATCTCTAATTAATTAAATCATAATTAATTAAATTAATTCACTTTCCTTTTAAAATCATTAATTAATTAATTAAATTAAATTACTCTTTAATTATTTTATTTAATTAATTCTTAATCATCCCAGATCTTAATCATCCTTTAATCATCCATCTTGATTATCCCTAATTAATTAATTAGCCTTTAATTTATCACATAATAGATTAACCTTAAGTTAATTACATAAATTAATTAACCCTAAATAAATTATTCTTTAATTATAAATTTTTCCTTTAATAACCTTTAATTACTGATTAAATTAATTTATTTCTCTTTAATTACTCACATTAGTTTATTTAATCTATAATTACCCCAAAATGTTAATTAATTCCAGATAAAACATTTATCTTTATTAATTACTTAATTACTTCATTAAATTACCCTTGGAAACACTTACTAATTTAATTTAAATAATTGACCTAATATAAACTTATTCAAATCAAAATAACAAATCTTAAAACATTTGACTTAAAATTTTAAATCTCGGAAACCTGCTTGATAATTGATCACTACTCTTTTTCTTTTGATATCACTTAAACATTTGTTTTGAAACTTTGAACTTACACATTCTCTACTAAAACACGGCTAACAAAAAGAACCCAAGCCTATAGAAGAAATACTCGTGCTACTACTCGAGCAGTCGAGCTAACCACCCATTTCTTCGATCAAACACGAGACTTACTTCGAGACGAAACTCATCTTCCCCGATACCTCAAAAATCACAGTGAACAGCTGATACAACGTAAACATGTACACGTGCACGCCTGGATTTCGTCACTCCGATCATCGTTGTCACCTCCAACATGACGGCGACCACCACCACTAACGATTTGGCCACTCAGTTTCCAAAAATCGATCACAAATCGGAATCGAGCAAAATGAAACCCACTGGGACAAACATGATCATCTAAGAATCGCCTCGTATTGCCACCTCCGGTCACTAGAGATCCTACGATCGCGTCCAGAGCTTCGTCGACAACCTAAACTTTGATTCCCCCACCTGCGATCAAGACCGATGCATCGACCACGACGCGGTAACTCGAATTTCGACCTCAACCAAAACTTAGGTTTAAACACCAAATTGATACCGTCCAGCCATCACGGCGATCAGGAAATTCAACAACCATTTTTCCTGAGTTCGTCAACCTCCCTGCTACCTCCAGCCATGATCCCGAGGCTCCACCCTTGGCTGATCGCCAGAAAATGCCCAAAATAGGATTTCCGTTCAACCCCAATATTCACGATCAATACTTACATAAAAATCATGATTCTTCTTTTAAAATTCATGGCTTTTAAATACGACTCTGATGATGTATATGAAACCAAAAATCAAGATATTCGGATTTTCATGTTTTGGGTTTTTATTGTATTTTTCAAATTTTCTAGAAAATACTTAAATTATTATACTCGCAAATATTTTTAAAATCAATATCTTGTTATTTTAGACATATTTGGTTTATACATCATGACCTATAGAAGATTAGGGGAGAAGAAATTGATTTTTAAACTTGTATTTAAAACCTGTAGACATAGAACATGGCATATTTGCCTGTACACAGACATGCATATACAAATTTTTCATATACACAGACATGCATTGATAATTACATCCATACAACCCTTTTACAAAACATACTTCAAGTATGAAATCAAGATATAAACAGATTTTTAGAATTCTAAAGGGTAGTTTACTCACCAGGAATTAAACAGAGAACAGAGAACAGAATTTTGTTTTCCAGGCTTGTTTGATTTTGAACTTCTTTTGCTTTTGTTGAATTTAAATCCTTGCTGTTTGATCTTTGATTTGTTTGCTTGATTTCGTTTTCTGATCTTCAGGTTGTATTTGAAAATCTTGAGACTACTATTGAAATTGCCTTCATCTTCTTGTTTCAGATTTGAATTTCCAGTTTTATTTCTTTCTTTGAATTTTGATTTCCAGATTTTATCTTTTCTTTTGATTTGAATATATTTTTAGTAGAGAAGAAGAAAAGATGAATTCAGCTGAAAGTAAAAATAATTTCTTCTTTCATATTTTAATTTATTTATTTTAATTATCAAAAGGAAATGTGGACATTTGTCCTTTTAATTAGCTTACACATATGCTTATATTTTTACAAATGTCTTTAAACCACTTTAATATGCTAACAAGTGTTACTCTTGTCTTTTATTAATTTATTTAAGTCATATATATGTATTTATGAAATATTTACATGTATATAAAATGTATTTATCATTTTGTAATTTAAGCTTTTAGATTTTAATAATATAGAAAAGTGAATTCATGTAAGCAATTATAAATTACTTATGTTTTTGAATTTTAAAAATGGAAGAATATTAAAACAAATGAACTTCTAATTTAAATCTTATTTAAATCTTAAGCTTAAAATATATATTTATAATAAATAAGAAATTATCACTTGAAAAGTATTATGCTAAATTATAATTTCCAAATTATAATATATATATATTAAAGTTTGAAAACACCTTATTAGATTCAAATCTAATACTTTTCCATTTCAATATATACAAATATATACATTTAAATGGAAAATATTTCTAACATTAGTTTTGATAAATACTATATTGAATTTTTATAACATAATTCCAAATCACAATATATATAAACACACATATATTATAATTTGAAACATATTCTTTATTAAATTAAAGACTCCCTATTTATAATATATATACCAATATATATATATATATACATTATAAATAGAAAACATTTATATAAGTTTTGAAAAAATAAATCTTACCAATTTTAAATTGTTAGAAAAGATATTAATAAATATCGCCAAATTAAATATTATTATCCTTTATAAGAATTAAACTTGTCAATTTATAAAATAAAAATCAACTAATCAATTTAATTATAAATAAAGATTATTAAATTGATATTGCCAAAATTTCCGGGATATCACATTCCTTCCCCCTTAAAATCTTTTCGTCCCCGAAAAGGAACGAAGCCAAAATTTGTTTAAAATTCTTAATATTAGTTAAATTTTCTCTTTGAACACATTTTTAAAACACTTTAAAAAAAATCTTTATAATATTACTAAATTAGTTTTTATAAAAATACTTTTATAACTTGATGTTTCAACAAGTCAATCCTTGTTCTTACAGAAATTCGGTCATACGTTGATCAGGCGTAGGACTGAAAATCTATAAATGCTCGGTAAACTCGTTTCCAACACCCAGTGAAAATACTTTGGAAAATAATTTTATTGGAAATATAGAAAACAGTTTTGAAAATAAGGGAAATATCTTTGGTGAGAATGCTCTGGAAATCATCACTCCCATCCATGGTCGCAGTTAACCCGATGGTTACGCTGCCATCCCGGCAAAATCCACAGATAACTGTAGGTCTCCGCGCTCCTCGATTACGCCATGGAACCCGCTACAGATCGCAGTTATACCCGGGCCTTACGTTGCTATCACAGCACATACCCATATAACTATAGGCATCAGCGCCACCGAATTTCGCTGCCAAAAGAATGAAACTCCTCCACTTGACCATAGACCGCAGTCTACCGATGTTGCGCTGCCATCCCGGCAAAATCAAGTGTAGACTGTTGGCACTCATCCTCTACACGATTTTCGCTATGGTCCCCACAGTAGATCGCAGCGACATCGAATTACACTGTCGTCACAACATAACCCAAATGCCCCTGTAGGCAACAGCGCCATCGACTTTCGCTACCAAATAATCCTCAGGAACTAGTTTGTCCGGACTCCTCACAGGATCAACTTTAGAATCCCCCCTTGGGGTTCAAGGCAGTACCACCCAGTGGTACTCCTGAGAAGTTCATTTCAAGGAAGCGCCTTTTTCCCCAGAGCTATTCTCAAAATACTTTATACTATATACTTATAGTATCTTCAAATCATACCCTTTATGATTTATCAAAATCTCCTTTACACAAAATCGATTACCAAAATCGATAATTCTCAAACTAGGCTTTCCAAAATCCAAAATTGATTTTCCCAAAAATTAAAAGCCTTTCCAAAATCCATAGGTTCCCAAAACCTTTTCCAAAATCATTCTCATAAGATCCTTTTATATATATATAGATATAGATATATATAACTTTAAAAATATTTGGATCATTTCAAACTTGTATAAAACTTCTTTTATACTTCAAATATTTCAAAACCCTTTTCTTCTAGCAATAGATTCAACAAGGAAAGATTTATCTTATATAACAAAGATATAAAACTTTGTTTTATTCCAAATCAAATATTCAAATTTAATTTCTCTATAAAGTTATTTACCATTTACTTATTTTCATAAAGTAAATTTCAACCAAAGAAATATCCAGTTCCATTATATTTCACAAATATACTTTTTATTTCAAATACCATTTCAAATTCCTTATTCAAAATTTTCAATATCAATTTCATTCAAACTCGTATGATGTACACATATCATTCGTACGCAATATCAATCTGATCGCTCAATTAATCACACAATTTCACTTCCGAACTAGTATCGTCCACCCGACTTCCTAGTGCGGACTCAGATCTGGTTTCTTGATCAGAAACCGTCATTCTCCTTGCATAGTCGTAGCTATGATAGAGAATATCCATATCCAGGTTCGCCGTCGAAAATCGAGCGAAAAATCCCGACTCGGATCGATAATATTATCTCGAAATTCTGTGTTCGAATCTGGATCAAATCACTATGCGAATAGAATAATATACGTATATCCTACGTATTTATCTTTATTGGTTATTAGCCAAATCAATTTCTTTTCTATTCACATTTTTTTTATTCCATTCACTTATTCTCAATTGCTTCCATTTCCAATTGAGTTATTACTTTAATTATAAACAGTTTGAACTTTGACCTATTTAAATTTAAAAATAGCTTGAAAAAGTTTAAAATAGATAAGTAGTTGAAAAATAGTTATTAGTTTGTAAAATAGCTATAAAATAGTTAAGTAGGTATAAAATAGTTTAATAATTGCAAAATAGTTTTTAAAATAGTGATTAGATATAAGTAACTGAAAAATAGTAATTAGTTTATAAGACAGTTTCAAAATAGTTAAATAGTTCCAAAATAATTGTAAAATAAGTATAAGATAGTTTGGGGTTTAAGAAGAAAGATTGTATAGTAAATATTTTGGAAAATATATTTGTATTAAAACAATTTATTTTGAAAGTAATCTAGAGCCATACTGTTTAATTTCCCATCAATTCAATTTAAATTTTCACTTCCATTTAAATTGACTCAATACTTCAATTTCCATTGAATTTGATTCAATCCCAATTCGAGTTGAATTAATCTTAATTCCTTTCCAAATTCAAATCAAATTCCATTTGATTTTAAACATATTCATTTTAATTACAATTTCAAATTATTCAAACTAATTTCAAATTGAATCCATTTCAATTTCAAACAGTTTCAATTTCTATATGAATTAATCCCAATTCCCATTTAAATTTGAACTCATTCAATCTTAAATTTTATTTCAAAATAATCCAATTCAAATTGTCCATTTGAATTTTAACTTATCCATCTTAAATCACAATTCCCATTTATTCAAATCAATTTCAGTTTGAACTAATTCAATTTAAATCTCAATTTTAAACTATCTCGAATTATATAAATTCGAGTTAAACATTTTAAATGTTGATTTAATTACTTAAGTCAAATTAACCCTTTACTTTTAAATCAATCAACCTTTATTTTTAATTTAATAACTTAAATCTTTAAACCATTTAATTCTGAATCCAAATTCCAAAATTCCATTTTAAAATTATCTTTACTTAACTTATTACAAAGTTCAAATAAGAATTCAAAAACAATTTAATCCTCAGATTCTAATTTATTATCCATTTTCAATTTCCACATCTCAAACCCACTTTGAGATCACTCATAATTCCCATTTAAAATCAACTATTTAACTTCCCAAGTTAAATTTCAATTTCATCTTAAAATTTCCAATTCAAGTTGTTCATTCTAAACTCTTTTAACTTTCCTTAAGTTAAATTCAATTTAACTTTACCCAAATTGAATTCTCATTCAAATTTTAAACTTCTTATTAAAAATCTTCCCACTTAAGTTTAAAAACTTATCCACTTTGGGTTTTCACATCACATTCCAAGGAAAATTTAAAATTCAATACTTAGAGTTTATTTCAAACATCTTTAATATAATGTATATCCTCATTTATACATATTTATTCCATTTGCACTTCAAATCATACTTTAAATTTTAAACCATTCTTGGTTTTTAAATTTCAAAACAAATTCTTTTAAAACAATTCCAAGTTTTTCTGGACTTAGATTTAAAATTTCACAATTTTAAACTATCTTCAATTCCAATTTATAAGTCACACTCACCTAAAAGTTTACTTTTCCAAAACATTTCATTTTTTTCTTAATCATCTACACGTTTCATTATTAAACACAACAACCATTTATGATAATAACCAAGATTATCATATCTGGAAACTAATTCATTATTATCTTTATTCTGATAATACTTCTACAAATTCAGGATTTTAATTTCAGTTTGGATCCATTTCAACTTATCTTCATTAAATTTCAATTTGGTTGTTTACCACTTAATTCTTATTATTTTATTTAATTTCCAATGATTCAACAACCAATTTCTTTAATATATTTAATAACTAGAAAATTATTTCTATATATATCAAAAGATAAACTTATATAAAAATCATTTATTTTTAAAACCTTTTTAAAACCTTTTTAAAACCTTTATATAAGAAAATAACAAATACGCTCTCATATATATATATATACACTCAACTTATCTTAGGGTACTATTGACCCTATCCTTAATGAGTAATCCCAACAGAGCCAAGGTTCTCGCTTAACCTTCAGCTCTGATACCAACTGGGAGTATGGTGCACCATGGTGCTGTTCCATTTCAAATCCATGCACTCATTTCTAAAAGTCCTACGGCACTGTTTTGGCATTTTGGACGGATGTTGCACCGTGCACCGTAGATGTTGCGCCCTGAGGATATCGATTCTTCGGACAACCATAACGGTTGACTCTTTTGGAGTTACAGGAGCTATAACCGGTCAAAAAGAAGCTCTCTTTGAGTACTACGGCTTTGACGGCTTTAAGCCATCAATGCATAGTTTCATACCCTAAAAAAGACAACCCGAATCACTTTCGAGTCACGGATGTTTTTTTACCCTTCGTTTTCTTCACGTGAATTTTATGGTAAAACGGGATCACCGTGGCTGGCCTTCGATATACCTTCGCTGGAGAGTGGTGCACCGTGGTATTGTTCCGTTTCAAATCCATGCACTCATTTCTAAAAGTCGTACGGCACTGTTTCGGTATTTTGGACAGAAGTTGCACCTTGCACCGTCGATGTAGCGCCCTGAGGATATCGAGTCTTCGGACAACCATAACGGTTGACTCTTTTGGAGTTACGGGAGCCATAACTAGTTAAAACGAAGCTCTTTGTGTGTTCTACGGCTTTGACAGCTTTAAGCCATCAATGCATAGTTTCATACTCAAAAAAAGACAACCCGAATCACTTTCGGGTCTCAGAAGTTTTGTTTACCCTTCGTTTTCTTCACGTGAATTTTACGGTAAAACAGGATCACCCTTGCTGGCCTTCGATATACCATCGCTGGAGGCTGGTGCACCATGGTACTGTTCCGTTTCAAATCCATGCACTCATTTCTAAATGTACTACGGCACTGTTTCGGTATTTCGGACGGATGTTGCACCTAGCACCGTAGATGTTGCACCCTGAGGATATCGATTCTAAGGACAACCATAACAGTTGACTCTTTTGGAGTAACGAGACCCATAACCAGTCAAAACAAAGTTGTCTGTGACTTCTACGGCTATGATAGCTTTAAGCCGTCAATGCATAGTTTCATACCCAAATAAAGACAACTCGAATCACTTTCGGGTCTCGGAAGTTTTTTTACCCTTCGTTTTCTTCACGTGAATTTTATGGTAAAACGGGATCACTGTGGCCGACCTTCGATATATCATCGCTGGAGAGTGGTTCAGCATGGTACTGTTCCATTTCAAATCGATGCACTCATTTCTAAAAGACCTACGGCACTGTTTCGGCATTTTGGACGGATTTTGCACCTTGCACCGTAGATGTTGTGCCCTGAGGATATCGATTCTTCGGACAGCCATAACAGTTGACTCCTTTTGAGTTACGGGAGCCATAACCAGTCAAAACGAAGCTCTCTATGAGTACTACGACTTCGCTAGCTTTTAGCCGTCAATGCATAGTTTCCTAGCCAAAAAAAGACAACCCGAATCACTTTCGGGTCTCTGAAGTTTTTTTACCCTTCGTTTTCGTCACGTAAATTTTATGGTAAAACGGGATCACATTGGCTGGCCTTTGATATACCATCGCTGGAGAGTGGTGCACCATGGTACTGTTCCGTTTCTCATTTCTAAAAGTCGTACGGCACTGTTTCGGCATTTTGGACGGATGTTGCACCTTGCACCGTCGATGTTACGCCTTGAGGATATCGATTCTTCAGACAGCCATAACAGTTGACTCTTTTGGAGTTACGGGAGCCATAACCAGTCAAAACGAAGCTTTCTGTGAGTTCTACGGCTTTGAAGGCTTTGATCCTTCAATACACAGTTTCATAACCAAAAAAAGACAACTCGAATCACTTTCGAGTCTCGGATGTTTTTTTTTACCCTTCGATTTCTTCACGTGAATTTTATGGTAAAACGGGATCACCGTGGCTGGCCCTCGATATACCATCGCTGGAGTATGGTGCACCATGGTGCTGTTCCATTTCAAATCCATGCACTCATTTCTAAAAGTCCTACGGCACTGTTTTGGCATTTTGGACGGATGTTGCACCGTGCACCGTAGATGTTGTGCCCTGAGGATATCGATTCTTCGGACAGCCATAACGGTTGACTCTTTTGGAGTTACAGGAGCTATAACCGGTCAAAAAGAAGCTCTCTTTGAGTACTACGGCTATGACGGCTTTAAGCCATCAATGCATAGTTTCATACCCAAAAAAAGACAACCCGAATCACTTTCGGGTCTCGGATGTTTTTTTACCCTTCGTTTTCTTCACGTGAATTTTATGGTAAAACGGGATCACCGTGGCTGGCCTTCGATATACCTTCGCTGGAGAGTGGTGCACCGTGGTATTGTTCCGTTTCAAATCCATGCACTCATTTGTAAAAGTCGTACGGCACTGTTTCGGTATTTTGGACAGAAGTTGCACCTTGCACCGTCGATGTAGCGCCCTGAGGATATCGAGTCTTCGGACAACCATAACGGTTGACTCTTTTGGAGTTACGGGAGCCATAACTAGTCAAAACAAAGCTCTTTGTGTGTTCTACGGCTTTGACAGCTTTAAGCCATCAATGCATAGTTTCATACTCAAAAAAAGACAACCCGAATCACTTTCGGGTCTCAGAAGTTTTGTTTACCCTTCGTTTTCTTCACGTGAATTTTACGGTAAAACAGGATCACCCTTGCTGGCCTTCGATATACCATCGCTGGAGGCTGGTGCACCATGGTACTGTTCCGTTTCAAATCCATGCACTCATTCCTAAATGTACTACGGCACTGTTTCGGTATTTCGGACGGATGTTGCACCTAGCACCATAGATGTTGCACCTTGAGGATATCGATTCTAAGGACAACCATAACAGTTGACTCTTTTGGAGTAACGAGACCCATAACCAGTCAAAACAAAGCTCTCTGTGACATCTACGGCTATGATAGCTTTAAGCCATCAATGCATAGTTTCATACCCAAATAAAGACAACTCGAATCACTTTCGGGTCTCGGAAGTTTTTTTACCCTTCGTTTTCTTCACGTGAATTTTATGGTAAAACGGGATCACTATGGCCGACCTTCGATATATCATCGCTAGAGAGTGGTTCACCATGGAACTGTTCCATTTCAAATCGATGCACTCATTTCTAAAAGACCTACGGCACTGTTTCGGCATTTTGGACGGATTTTGCACCTTGCACCGTAGAAGTTGTGCCCTGAGGATATCAATTCTTCGGACAGCCATAACGGTTGACTCCTTTTGAGTTACGAGAGCCATAACCAGTCAAAACGAAGCTCTCTATGAGTACTACGGCTTCGACGGCTTTTAGCCGTCAATGCATAGTTTCCTAACCAAAAAAAGACAACCCGAATCACTTTCGGGTCTCTGAAGTTTTTTTACCCTTCGTTTTCGTCACGTAAATTTTATGGTAAAACGGGATCACATTGGCTGGCCTTTGATATACCATCGCTGGAGAGTGGTGCACCATGGTACTGTTCCGTTTCTCATTTCTAAAAGTCGTACGGCACTGTTTCGGCATTTTGGACGGATGTTGCACCTTGCACCGTCGATGTTACGCCTTGAGGATATCGATTCTTCAGACAGCCATAACAGTTGACTCTTTTGGAGTTACGGGAGCCATAACCAGTCAAAACGAAGCTTTCTGTGAGTTCTACGGCTTTGAAGGCTTTGATCCTTCAATACACAGTTTCATAACCAAAAAAAGACAACTCGAATCACTTTCGAGTCTCGGATGTTTTTTTTTACCCTTCGATTTCTTCACGTGAATTTTATGGTAAAACGGGATCACCGTGGCTGGCCCTCGATATACCATCGCTGGAGTATGGTGCACCATGGTGCTGTTCCATTTCAAATCCATGCACTCATTTCTAAAAGTCCTACGGCACTGTTTTGGCATTTTGGATGGATGTTGCACCGTGCACCGTAGATGTTGCGCCCTGAGGATATCGATTCTTCGGACAGCCATAACGGTTGACTCTTTTGGAGTTACAGGAGCTATAACCGGTCAAAAAGAAGCTCTCTTTGAGTACTACGGCTATGACGGCTTTAAGCCATCAATGCATAGTTTCATACCCAAAAAAAGACAACCCGAATCACTTTCGGGTCTCGGATGTTTTTTTACCCTTCGTTTTCTTCACGTGAATTTTATGGTAAAACGGGATCACCGTGGCTGGCCTTCGATATACCTTCGCTGGAGAGTGGTGCACCGTGGTATTGTTCCGTTTCAAATCCATGCACTCATTTGTAAAAGTCGTACGGCACTGTTTCGGTATTTTGGACAGAAGTTGCACCTTGCATAGTCGATGTAGCGCCCTGAGGATATCGAGTCTTCGGACAACCATAACGGTTGACTCTTTTGGAGTTACGGGAGCCATAACTAGTCAAAACAAAGCTCTTTGTGTGTTCTACGGCTTTGACAGCTTTAAGCCATCAATGCATAGTTTCATACTCAAAAAAAGACAACCCGAATCACTTTCGGGTCTCAGAAGTTTTGTTTACCCTTCGTTTTCTTCACGTGAATTTTACGGTAAAACAGGATCACCCTTGCTGGCCTTCGATATACCATCGCTGAAGGCTGGTGCACCATGGTACTGTTCCGTTTCAAATCCATGCACTCATTCCTAAATGTACTACGGCACTATTTCGGTATTTCGGACGGATGTTGCACCTAGCACCATAGATGTTGCACCCTGAGGATATCGATTCTAAGGACAACCATAACAGTTGACTCTTTTGGAGTAACGAGACCCATAACCAGTCAAAACAAAGCTCTCTGTGACATCTACGGCTATGATAGCTTTAAGCCGTCAATGCATAGTTTCATACCCAAATAAAGACAACTCGAATCACTTTCGGGTCTCGGAAGTTTTTTTACCCTTCGTTTTCTTCACGTGAATTTTATGGTAAAACGGGATCACTATGGCCGAACTTCGATATATCATCGCTAGAGAGTGGTTCACCATGGTACTGTTCCATTTCAAATCGATGCACTCATTTCTAAAAGACCTACGGCACTGTTTCGGCATTTTGGACGGATTTTGCACCTTGCACCGTAGAAGTTGTGCCCTGAGGATATCAATTCTTCGGACAGCCATAACGGTTGACTCCTTTTGAGTTACGAGAGCCATAACCAGTCAAAACGAAGCTCTCTATGAGTACTACGGCTTCGACGGCTTTTAGCCGTCAATGCATAGTTTCCTAACCAAAAAAAGACAACCCGAATCACTTTCGGGTCTTTGAAGTTTTTTTACCCTTCGTTTTCTTCACGTGAATTTTATGGTAAAACGGGATCACATTGGCTGGCCTTTGATATACCATCGCTGGAGAGTGGTGCACCATGGTACTGTTCCGTTTCAAATCCATGCACTCATTTCTAAAAGTCGTACGGCACTGTTTCGGCATTTTGGACGGATGTTGCACTTTGCACCGTCGATGTTACGCCTTGAGGATATCGATTCTTCAGACAGCCATAACAGTTGATTCTTTTGGAGTTACGGGAGCAATAACCAGTCAAAACGAAGCTCTCGCGAGTTCTACGGCTTTGACGGCTTTAAGCTGTCAATGCATAGTTTCATACCAAAAAAAGACAACCCGAATCACTTTTGGGTCTCGGAAGTTATTTTTACCCTTCGTTTTCTTCACGTGAATTTTATGGTAAAACGGGATCACCGTATTTGGCCTTCGATATACCATCGCTGGAGAGTGGTGCAACATGGTACTGTTCCGTTTCAAATCCATGCACTCATTTCTAAAAATCCTACGACACTGTTTTGGCATTTTGGACGGATGTTGCACCTCGCACCGTAGATGTTGCGCCCTAAGGATATCGATTCTTCGGACAGCCATATCGGTTGACTCTTTTGGAGTTATGGGAGCGATAACCAGTCAAACGATGCTCTCTATGAGTACTACGGCTTTGACGGCTTTATGCCGTCAAAGCATAGTTTCATACCCAAAAAAAGACAACCCAAATCACTTTCAGGTCTCGGAAGTTTTTTTTACCCTTCGTTTTCGTCACGTGAATTTTATGGTAAAACGGGATCACCGTGGCTGGCCTTCGATATACCATCGCTGGAGATTGGAGCAACATGGTAATGTCCTGTTTCAAATCCATGCACTCATTTCTAAAATTCCTACGGCAATGCTTCGACATTTTGGACGGATGTTGCACCTGGCACCGTAGATGTTGCGCCCTAAGGATATCGGTTCTTCGGACAACCGTAACGGTTGACTCTTTGGGAGTTATGGGAGCTATAACCAGTCAAAACAAAGCTCTTTATGAGTACTATGGCTTTGATGGCTTTAAGCCGTCAATGCATAGTTTCATACCCAAAAAAGACAAACCGAATCACTTTCGGGTCTCAGAAGTTTTTTTTACCCTACGTTTTCTTCAAGTGAATTTTATGGTAAAATGGGATCACCGTGGCTGGACTTGGATATATCATCGCTGGAGAGCGGTGCACCATGGTACTGTTCCATTTCAAATCGATGCACTCATTTCTAAAAGTCCTACAGCACTATTTCGGTATTTTGGACGGATGTTGCAACTTACACCGTAGATGTTGCAACCTAAGGATAATGATTCTTCGGACAGCCATAACGGTTGACTCCTTTCCAGTTATGGGAGCCATAACTAGTCAAAATGAAGCTCTTTGTGAGTACTACGGCTTTGACGGCTTTTATCCGTCAATGCATAGTTTCCTAGCTAAAAAAAGACAACCCGAATCACTTTCGGTTCACGGAAGTTTTTTTTACCCTTTGTTTTCTTCACGTGAATTTTATGGTACAACGGGATCACATTGGCTGGCCTTCGATATACCATCGCTGGAGAGTGGTGCACCATGGTATTGTTCCGTTTCAAATCCACGCACTCATTTCTAAAAGTCGTACGGCACTGTTTCGGCATTTTGGACGGATGTTGCACCTTGCACCGTCGATTTTACGCCTTGAGGATATCGATTCTTTGGAGAGCCATAACGGTTGACTCTTTCGGAGTTACGGGAGCCATAACTAGTCAAAACGAAGCTCTCTGTGAGTTCTACGACCTTGATGGCTTTAAGCCGTCAATGCATTTTTTCATACCCAAAAAAGACAACCCGAATCACTTTCGAGTCTCGGATGTTTTTTTTACCCTTCGTATTATACACGTGAATTTTATGGTAAAACGGGATCACCGTGGCTGGCCTTCGATATACCATCGCTGGAGAGGGGTGCACCATGTTACTGTTCCGTTTCAAATCCATGCACTCATTTCTAAATGTCGTACGACACTGTTTCGGTACTTTGGACGAATGTTGCACCTTCCACCATCGATGTTGCGCCCTGATGATACTGATTCTTCGGACAACCATAATGGTTGACTCTTTTGGAGTTACGTGAGCCATAACCAGTCAATATGAAGCTCTCTGTGAGTTCTACTGCTTTGAAGGCTTTAAACCGTCAATGCATAGTTTGATACCCAAAAAAAGACCCCGAATCACTTTCGGGTCTCTGAAATTTTTTACCCTTCGTTTTCTTCACGTGAATTTTATGGTAAAACAGGATCACCGTGGCTGGCCTTCGATATACCATCGTTGGAGAGTTGTGCACCATGATACTGTTCCGTTTCAAATCCATGCACTCATTTCTAAAAGTCTATGGCACTGTTTCGGCACTTTGGATGGATGTTGCACCTTGCACCGTAGATGTTGCGCCCAGAGGATATCGATTCTTCGGATAGCCATAACGGTTGACCCTTTTGGAGTTACGGGAGCCATAACCAGTCAAAACGAAGCTCTTTGTGAGTTCTACAGCTTTGATGACTTTAAGCCATCAATGCATAGTTTCATACCCAAAAAAAGACAACCCGATTCACTTTCTGATCTCGGAATTTTTTTTACCCTTCGTTTTCTTCACGTGAATTTTATGGTAAAACGGGATCACCCTGGCTGGCCTTCGAAATGCGATCGCTAGAGAGTGGTGCACCATGGTACTGTTTCGTTTCAAATCCATGCACTCATTTCTAAAAGTCATACGACACTGTTTCGGTATTTTGGACGGAAGTTGCACCTTGCACCGTAGATGTTGCGCCCTGAGGATATCGATTCTTCGAACAGCCATAACGGTTGACTCTTTTGGAGTTACGGGAGCCATAACCAGTCAAAACGAAGCTCTCCGTGAGTTCTACGGCATTGACGGCTTTAAGCCGTCAATGCATAGTTTCATACCTAAAAAAAGACAACCCGAATACCTTTCGGGTCTCGGAAGTTTTTTTACCCTTCGTTTTCTTCACGTGAATTTCATGCTAAAACGGGATCACCTTGGCTGGCCTAAGATATACCATCGCTGGAGAGTGGTGCACCATGGCACTGTTCCGTTTCAAATCCATGCACTCATTTCTAAAAGTCATACGGCACTGTTTGGGTATTTGGACGGAAGTTGCACCTTGCACCGTTGATGTTGCGCCCTGAGGATATCGATTCTTTGGACAACCATAACGGTTGACTCTTTTGGATTTACGGGGGCCATAATCAGTCAAAACGAAGCTCTCTGTGAGTTCTACGGCTTTGACGGCTTTAAGCCGTCAATGCATAGTTTCTTACCCAAAAAAAACCCGAATCACTTTCGAGTCTCGGATGTTTTTTTACCCTTCGTTTTCTACACGTGAATTTTATGGTAAAACGGGATCACCGTGGCTGGCCTTTGATATACCATCGCTGGAGAGTGGTGCACCATGGTACTGTTCAGTTTCAAATCCATGCACTCATTTCTAAAAGTCGTACGACACTATTTTGATATTTTGGACAGAAGTTGCACCTTGCATCGTCGATGTAGCGCCCTGAGGGTATCGATTCTTCATACAGCCATAACAGTTGACTCTTTTGGAGTTATGGGAGCCAATCCAGTCAAAACGAAGTTCTCTGTATGTTCTACGGCTTTGATGGCTTTAAGCCGTCAAGGCATAGTTTCATACCCAAAAAAAGACAACCCGAATCACTTTCGGGTCTCGGAGGTTTTTTTACATTCACGTGAATTTTATGGTAAAACGGGATCACCGTGGCTGGCCTTCGATATACCATCGCTAGAGAGTGGTGCACCATGGTGTTGTTCCATTTCAAATCCATGCACTCATTTCTAAATGTACTACGACACTATTTCGGCATTTTGGACGGATGTTGCACCTAGCACCGTAGATGTTGCGCCCTAAGGATATCGATTCTTCGGACAGCCATAACAGTTTACTCTTTTAGAGTAACGGGAGCCATAACCAGTCAAAACAAAGCTCTCTATGAGTTCTATGGCTATGATGGCTTTTACCCGTCAATGCATAGTTTCATACCCAAAAAAAGACTACTCGAATCACTTTTGGGTCTCGGAAGTTTTTTTTACCCTTCGTTTTCTTCACGAGAATTTTATGGTAAAACGGGATCACATTGGCTGGCCTTCGATATAACATCGCTGGAGAATGGTGCACCATGGTATTGTTCCATTTCAAACCCATGCACTCATTTCTAAAAGTCGTACGGCACTGTTTCGGCATTTGGGATGGATGTTGCACCTTGCACCATAGATGTTGCGCCCTGAGGATATCGGTTCTTCGGACAACCGTAACGGTTGACTCTTTGGGAGTTATGGTAGCTATAACCAGTCAAAACAAAGCTCTCTATGAGTACTACGGCTTTGATGGCTTTAAGCCGTGAACGCATAGTTTCATACCCAAAAAAGACAAACCGAATCACTTTAGGGTCTCAGAAGTTTTTTTTACCCTACGTTTTCTTCACGTGAATTTTATGGTAAAATGGGATCACCGTGGCTAGACTTCGATATATCATCGCTGGAGAGCGGTGCACCATGGTACTGTTCCATTTCAAATCGATGCACTCATTTCTAAAAGTCCTACAGCACTATTTCGGCATTTTGGATGGATGTTGCAACTTGCACCGTAGATGTTGCGACCTAAGGATAACGATTCTTCGGACAGCCATAACGGTTGACTCCTTTCCAGTTATGGGAGCCATAACTAGTCAAAACGAAGCTCTGTGTGAGTACTACGGCTTTGACAGCTTCTATCCGTCAATGCATAGTTTCCTAGCTAAAAAAAGACAACCCGAATCACTTTCGGTTCACGGAAGTTTTTTTTACCCTTTGTTTTCTTCACGTTAATTTTATGGTAAAACGGGATCACATTGGCTGGCCTTCGATATACCATCGCTGGAGAGTGGTGCACCATGGTATTGTTTCGTTTCAAATCCATGCACTCATTTCTAAAAGTCGTACGACACTGTTTCGGCATTTTGGACGGATGTTGCACCTTGCACCGTCGATTTTACGCCTTGAGGATATCGATTCTTTGGACAGCCATAACGGTTGACTCTTTCGTAGTTACGGGAGCCATAACTAGTCAAAACGAAGCTCTCTGTGAGTTCTACGACCTTGACGGCTTTAAGCCGTCAATGCATTTTTTCATACCCAAAAAAGACAACCCGAATCACTTTCGAGTCTCGGATGTTTTTTTTACCCTTCGTTTTCTACACGTAAATTTTATGGTAAAACGGGATCACCGTGGCTGGCCTTCGATATACCATCGCTGGAGAGTGGTGCACCATGGTACTGTTCCGTTTCAAATCCATGCACTCATTTCTAAAAGTCGTACGACACTGTTTCGGCATTTTGGACGAATGTTGCACCTTCCACCATCGATGTTGCGCCCTGATGATACTGATTCTTCGGACAGCCATAAAGGTTGACTCTTTTGGAGTTATGGGAGCCATAACCAGTCAATATGAAGCTCTCTGTGAGTTCTACTACTTTGATGGCTTTAAACCGTCAATGCATAGTTTCATACCCAAAAAAAGACCCCGAATCACTTTCGGGTCTCGGAAGTTTTTTTACCCTTCGTTTTCTTCACGTGAATTTTATGGTAAAACAGGATCACCGTGGCTGGCCTTCGATATACCATCGTTGGAGAGTGGTGCACCATGATACTGTTCCGTTTCAAATCCATGCACTCATTTCTAAAAGTCTATGGCACTGTTTCGGCACTTTGGACGGATGTTGCACCTTGCACCGTAGATGTTGCACCCAGAGGATATCGATTCTTCGGATAGCCATAACGGTTGACTCTTTTGGAGTTACGGGAGCCATAACCAGTCAAAACGAAGCTCTTTGTGAGTTCTACGGCTTTGACGACTTTAAGCCATCAATGCATAGTTTCATACCCAAAAAAAGACAACCCGATTCACTTTCTGATCTCGGAAGTTTTTTTTACCCCTCGTTTTCTTCACGTGAATTTTATGGTAAAACGGGATCACCCTGGCTGGCCTTCGAAATGCGATCGCTAGAGAGTGGTGCACCATGGTACTGTTTCGTTTCAAATCCATGCACTCATTTCTAAAAGTCATACGACACTGTTTCGGTATTTTGGATGGAAGTTGCACCTTGCACCGTAGATGTTGCGCCCTGAGGATATCGATTCTTCCGACAGCCATAACGGTTGACTCTTTTGGAGTTACGGGAGCCATAACCAGTCAAAACAAAGCTCTCCGTGAGTTCTACGGCATTGATTCATACCCAAAAAAAGACAACCCGAATACCTTTCGGGTCTCGGAAGTTTTTTTACCCTTCGTTTTCTTCACGTGAATTTCATGGTAAAACGGGATCACCCTGGCTGGCCTACGATATACCATCGCTGGAGAGTGGTGCACCATGGCACTGTTCCGTTTCAAATCCATGAACTCATTTCTAAAAGTCGTACGGCACTGTTTGGGTATTTTGGACGGAAGTTGCACCTTGCACCGTCGATGTTGCGCCATGAGGATACCGATTCTTCGGACAGCCATAACGGTTGACTCTTTTGGATTTACGGGAGCCATAACCAGTCAAAACGAAGCTCTCTATGAGTTCTACGGCTTTGACGGCTTTAAGCCGTCAATGCATAGTTTTATACCCAAAAAAAGACAACCCGAATCACTTTCGAGTCTTGGATGTTTTTTACCCTTCGTTTTCTTCACGTGAATTTTATGGTAAAACGGGATCACCGTGGCTGGCCTTCGATATACCATCGCTTTTGAGTGGTGCAACATGGTACTGTTCCGTTTCAAATCCATGCACTCATTTCTAAAAGTCCTACGGCACTGTTTTGGCATTTTGGATGGATGTTGCACCTTGCATCGTAGATGTTGCTCCTTGAGGATATCGATTCTTCGGACAGCCATAACGGTTGACTCTTTTGGATTTACGGGAGCCATAATTGGTCAAAAAGAAGCTCTCTTTGAGTACTACGGCTTTGACGGCATTAAGCCGTCAATGCAGATTTTCTTACCTAAAAAAAACACGAATGACTTTCGAGTCTCGGATGTTTTTTTTACCCTTCGTTTTCTTCACGTGAATTTTATGGTAAAACGGGATCACCGTGGCTGGCCTTCGATATACCATCGCTGGAGAGTGGTGCACCATGGTACTGTTCAGTTTCAAATCCATGCACTCATTTCGAAAAGTCGTACGACACTATTTCGATATTTTGGATAGAAGTTGCACCTTGCACCGTCGATGTAGCGCCCTGAGGATATCGATTCTTCGTACAGCCATAACAGTTGACTCTTTTGGAGTTACGGGAGCCAATCCAGTCAAAACGAAGTTCTCTGTATGTTCTACGGCTTTGATGGCTTTAAGCCGTCAAGGCATAGTTTCATACCCAAAAAAAGACAACCCGAATCACTTTCGGGTCTCGGAAGTTTTTTTACATTTCGTTTTCTTCACGTGAATTTTATGGTAAAACGGGATCACCGTGGCTGGCCTTCGATATACCATCGCTAGAGAGTGGTGCACCATGGTGCTGTTCCATTTCAAATCCATGCACTCATTTCTAAATGTACTACGACACTATTTCAAAATTTTGGACGGATGTTGCACCAAGCACCGTAGATGTTGCGCCCTAAGGATATCGATTCTTCGGACAACCATAACAGTTTACTCTTTTAGAGTAACGGGAGCCATAACCAGTCAAAACAAATCACTCTGTGAGTTCTATGGCTATGATGGCTTTTACCCGTCAATGCATAGTTTCATACCCAAAAAAGACTACTCGAATCACTTTTGGGTCTCGGAAGTTTTTTTTACCCTTCGTTTTCTTCAGGAGAATTTTATGGTAAAACGGGATCACATTGGCTGGCCTTCGATATAACATCGCTGGAGAATGGTGCACCATGGTATTGTTCCATTTCAAACCCATGCACTCATTTCTAAAAGTCGTACGGCACTGTTTCGGCATTTGGGATGGATGTTGCACCTTGCACCATAAATGTTGCACCCTGAGGATATCGATTCTTCGGACAGCCATAACGGTTCACTCTTTTGGAGTTACGGGAGCCATAACCAGTCAAAACCAAGCTATCGTTGTGTTCTACGGCTTTGATTGCTTTAAGCCGTCAATTCATAGTTTTATACCAAAAAAAGACAACCCGAATCACTTTCGGGTCTCGGAAGTTTTTTTTACCCTTTGTTTTCTTCACGTGAATTTTATGGTAAAACGGGATCACCGTGGCTAGCCTTCGATATAACATCGCTGGAGAGTGGTGCTCCATGGTACTATTCCGTTTCAAATCCATGCACTCATTTCTAAAAGCCCTACGGCACTATTTCGGCATTTTGGACGAATGTTGCACATAGCACCGTAGATGTTGCGCCCTGAGGATATTGATTCTTCGAACATCCATATCGGTTGACACTTTTGGAGTTATGGGAGCGATAACCAATCAAAACGAAGCTCTTTGTGAGTACTATGACTTTGACGGCTTTATGCCGTCAATGGATAGTTTCATACCCAAAAAAAGACAACCCAGATCAATTTCGGGTCTTGGAAGTTTTTTTTACCCTTCGTTTTCGTCACGTGAATTTTATGGTAAAACGGGATCACCGTGGCTGGCCTTTGATATACCATCGCTGGAGAGTGGTGCAACATGGTACTGTTCCATTTCAAATCCATGCACTCATTTCTAAAATACCTACGGCACTGTTTCGGCATTTTGGACGGATGCTGCACCTTGCACCGTAGATGTTGCGCCCTGAGGATATCGATTCTTCGGACAACCAAAACGGTTGACTCTTTGGGAGTTATGGGAGCTATAACCAGTCAAAACAAAGCTCTCTGTGAGTACTACAGCTTTGATGGCTTTATGCCATCAATGCATAGTTTTATACCCAAAAAAGACAATCCGTATCACTTTCGGGTCTCGGAAGTTTTTTTTACCCTTCGTTTTCTACACGTGAATTTTATGGAAAAACGGGATCACCGTGGCTGGCCTTCGATATATCATCGTTGGAGAGTGTTGCACCATGGTACTGTTCCATTTCAAATCGATGCACTCATTTCTAAAAGTCCTATGGCACTGTTTTGGCATTTTGGACGGATGATGCACCTTGCACCATAGATGTTACGCCTTGAGGATATCGATTCTTCGGACAGCCATAACCGTTGACTCCTTTTGAGCTACGGGAGCCATAACCAGTCAAAACGAAGCTCTCTGTGAGAACTACGGCTTTGACGGGTTTTAGCCATCAATGCATAGATTCCTAGCTAAAAAAAGACAACCCGAATCACTTTTGGGTCTTGGAAGTTTTTTTACCCTTCGTTTTCTTCACGTAAATTTTATGGTAAAACGGTATCACATTGGCTGGCATTCGATATACCATCGCTGAAGAGTGGTGCACCATGGTACTGTTCAGTTTCAAATCCATGCACTCATTTCTAAAAGTCGTACGGCACTGTTTCGGCATTTTGGATGGATGTTGCACCTTGCACCGTCGATGTTACGCCTTGAGGATATCGATTCTTTGGACAGCGTAACGGTTGACTCTTTTGGAGTTACGGGAGCCATAACCAGTCAAAACGAAGCTCTCGGTGAGTTCTACGACTTTGATGGCTTTAAGCCGTCAATGCATAGTTTCGTACCAAAATAAGACAACCTGAATCACTTTCGGGTCTCGGAATTTTTTTTTACCCTTCGTTTTCTACACGTGAATTTTATGGTAAAACGGGATCACCGTGTTTGGCCTTCGATATACCATCGCTGGAGAGCGGTGTACCATGGTACTATTCCGTTATAATCCATGCACTCATTTCTAAAAGTCGTACAACACTGTTTCGGTATTTTGGACGGATGTTGCACCTTCCACCGTCGATGTTGCGCCCTGAGGATATCGATTCTTCGGAAAGCCATTTTGGACGGTTGACTCATTTGGAATTACTGGAGCCATAACCAGTCAAAACGGAGCTCTTTGTGAGTTCTACGGTTTTAAGCCATCAATGCATAGTTTCATACCCAAAAAAAGACAATCCGAATCACTTTCGGGTCTCGAAAGTTTTTTTTTCCCTTCGTTTTCTTCACGTGAATTTTATGGTAAAATGGGATCACCGTGGCTAGACTTCGATATATCATCGCTGGAGAGCGGTGCACCATGGTACTGTTCCATTTCAAATCGATGCACTCATTTCTAAAAGTCCTACAACACTATTACGGCATTTTGGACGGATGTTGCAACTTGCACCGTAGATGTTGCGACCTAAGGATAACGATTCTTCGGACAGCCATAACGGTTGACTCCTTTCCAGTTATGGGAGCCATAACTAGTCAAAACGAAGATCTTTGTGAGTACTACGGCTTTGACGGCTTTTATCCGTCAATGCATAGTTTCCTAGCTAAAAAAAGACAACCCGAATCACTTTCGGTTCACGGAAGTTTTTTTTACGCTTTGTTTTCTTCACGTGAATTTTATGGTAAAACGGGATCACATTGGCTGGCCTTCGATATAACATCGCTGGAGAGTGGTGCACCATGGTAGTGTTCCGTTTCAAATCCATGCACTCATTTCTAAAAGTCGTACGGCACTGTTTCGGCATTTTGGACGGATGTTGCACCTTGCACCGTCGATTTTACGCCTTGAGGATATCGATTCTTTGGAGAGCCATAACGGTTGACTCTTTTGGAGTTACGGGAGCCATAACTAGTCAAAACGAAGCTCTCTGTGAGTTCTACGACCTTTACGGCTTTAAGCCATCAATGCATTTTTTCATACCCAAAAAAGACAACCCGAATCACTTTCGAGTCTCGGATGTTTTTTTAACCTTCGTTTTCTACACGTGAATTTTATGGTAAAACGGGATCACCGTGGCTGGCCTTCGATATACCATCGCTGGAGAGTGGTGCACCATGGTACTGTTCCGTTTCAAATCCATGCACTCATTTCTAAAAGTTGTACGACACTGTTTCGGCACTTTGG
This sequence comes from Allium fistulosum, assembly GCA_030737815.1. Lineage (NCBI taxonomy): Eukaryota > Viridiplantae > Streptophyta > Magnoliopsida > Asparagales > Amaryllidaceae > Allium > Allium fistulosum. The sequence goes on from CM060902.1 coordinate 1,537,986,721, forward strand.
ACGAATGTTGCACCTTCCACCATCGATGTTGCGCCTTGATGATACTGATTCTTCGGACAGCCATAATGGTTGACTCTTTTGGAGTTACGGGAGCCATAACTAATCAATATGAAGCTCTCTGTGAGTTCTACTACTTTGATGGCTTTAAACCGTCAATGCATAGTTTCATACCCAAAAAAAGACCCCGAATCACTTTCGGGTCTCGGAAGTTTTTTTACCCTTCGTTTTCTTCACGTGAATTTTATGGTAAAACAGGATCACCGTGGCTGGCCATCGATATACCATCGTTGGAGAGTGGTGCACCATGATACTGTTCCGTTTCAAATCCATGCACTCATTTCTAAAAGTCTATGGCACTGTTTCGGCACTTTGGACGGATGTTGCACCTTGCACCGTAGATGTTGCACCCAGAGGATATCGATTCTTCGGATAGCCATAACAGTTGACTCTTTTGGAGTGACGGGAGCCATAACCAGTCAAAACGAAGCTATTTGTGATTTCTACGGCTTTGACGACTTTAAGCCATCAATGCATAGTTTCATACCCAAAAAAAGACGACCCGATTCACTTTCTGATCTCAGAAGTTTTTTTTACCCTTCGTTTTCTTCACTTGAATTTTATGGTAAAACGGGATCACCCTGGCTGGCCTTCGAAATGCGATCGCTAGAGAGTGGTGCACCATGGTACTATTTCGTTTCAAATCCATGCACTCATTTCTAAAAGTCATACGACACTGTTTCGGTATTTTGGACGGAAATTGCACCTTGCACCGTAGATGTTGTGCTCTAAGGATATCGATTCTTCGGACAGCCATAACAGTTGACTCTTTTGGTGTTACGGGAGCCATAACCAGTCAAAACGAAGCTCTCCGTGAGTTCTACGGCATTGACGGCTTTAAGACGTCAATGCATAGTTTCATACCCAAAAAAAGACAACCCGAATACCTTTCGGGTCTCGGAAGTTTTTTTACCCTTCGTTTTCTTTACGTGAATTTCATGGTAAAACGGGATCACCCTGGCTGGCCTACGATATACCATCGCTGGAGAGTGGTGCACTATGGCACTGTTCCGTTTCAAATCCATGCACTCATTTCTAAAAGTCGTACGGCACTGTTTGGGTATTTTGGACGGAAGTTGCACCTTGCACCGTCGATGTTGCGCCCTGAGGATATCGATTCTTCGGACAGCCATAACGGTTGATTCTTTTGGATTTACGGGAGCCATAACCAGTCAAAACGAAGCTCTCTGTGAGTTCTACGGCTTTGACGGCTTTAAGCCGTCAATGCATAGTTTTATACCCAAAAAAAGATAACCCGAATCACTTTCGAGTCTCGGATGTTTTTTACCCTTCGTTTTCTTCACGTGAATTTTATGGTAAAACGGGATCATCGTGGCTGGCCTTCGATATACCATCGCTGGAGAGTGGTGCAACATGGTACTGTTCCGTTTCAAATCCATGCACTCATTTCTAAAAGTCCTACGGCACTGTTTCGGCATTTTGGATGGATGTTGCACCTTGCATCGTAGATGTTGCTTCCTGAGGATATCGATTCTTCGGACAGCCATAATGGTTGAATCTTTTTGATTTACGGGAGCCATAACCGGTCAAAAAGAAGCTCTCTTTGAGTACTACGGCTTTGATGGCATTAAGCCGTCAACGCAGATTTTCTTACCCAAAAAATCCCGAATCACTTTCGAGTCTCGGATGTTTTTTTACCCTTCGTTTTCTTCACGTGAATTTTATGTTAAAACGGGATCACCGTGGCTGGCCTTCGATATACCATCGCTGGAGAGTGGTGCACCATGGTACTGTTCAGTTTCAAATCCATGCACTCATTTCTAAAAGTCGTACGACACTATTTCGATATTTTGGACAGAAGTTGCACCTTGCACCGTCGATGTAGCGCCCTGAGGATATCGATTCTTCGTACAGCCATAACAGTTGACTCTTTTGGAGTTACGGGAGCCAATCCAATCAAAACGAAGTTCTCTATATGTTCTACGGCTTTGATGGCTTTAAGCCGTCAAGGCATAGTTTCATACCCAAAAAAAGACAACCCGAATCACTTTCGGGTCTCGGAAGTTTTTTTACATTTCGTTTTCTTCACGTGAATTTAATGGTAAAACGGGATCACCGTGGCTGGACTTCGATATACCATCGCTAGAGAGTGGTGCACCATGGTGCTGTTCCATTTCAAATCCATGCACTCATTTCTAAATGTACTACGACACTATTTCGGCATTTTGGACGGATGTTGCACCTAGCACCGTAGATGTTGCGCCCTAAGGATATCGATTCTTCGGACAGCCATAACAGTTTACTCTTTTAGAGTAACGGGAGCCATAACCAGTCAAAACAAAGCTCTCTGTGAGTTCTATGGCTATGATGGCTTTTACCCATTAATGCATAGTTTCATACCCAAAAAAAGACTACTCGAATCACTTTTGGGTCTCGGAAGTTTTTTTTACCCTTCGTTTTCTTCATGAGAATTTTATGGTAAAACGGGATCACATTGGCTGGCCTTCGATATAACATCGCTGGAGAATGGTGCACCATGGTATTGTTCCATTTCAAACCCATGCACTCATTTCTAAAAGTCGTACGGCACTGTTTCGGCATTTGGGATGGATGTTGCACCTTGTACCATAGATGTTGCACCCTGAGGATATCGATTCTTCGCACAGCCATAACGGTTCACTCTTTTGGAGTTACGGGTGCCATAACCAGTCAAAACGAAGCTATCGGTGTGTTCTACGGCTTTGATTGCTTTAAGCCGTCAATTCATAGTTTTATACCAAAAAAAGATAACCCGAATCACTTCCGGGTCTCGGAAGTTTTTTTTACCCTTTGTTTTCTTCACGTGAATTTTATGGTAAAACGGGATCACCGTGGCTAGCCTTCGATATAACATCGCTGGAGAGTGGTGCTCCATGGTACTATTCCGTTTCAAATCCATGCACTCATTTCTAAAAGCCCTACGGCACTGTTTCGGCATTTTGGACGAATGTTGCACTTAGCACCGTAGATGTTGCGCCCTGAGGATATTGATTCTTCGAACATCCATATCGGTTGACACTTTTGGAGTTATGGGAGCGATAACCAGTCAAAACGAAGCTCTTTGTGAGTACTACGACATTGATGGCTTTATGCCGTCAATGGATAGTTTCATACCCAAAAAAAGACAACCCAGATCACTTTTGGGTCTTGGAATTTTTTTTACCCTTCGTTTTCGTCACGTGAATTTTATGGTAAAACGAGATCACCATGGCTGGCCTTTGATATACCATCGCTGGGGAGTATTGCACCATGGTATTGTTCCGTTTCAAATCCATGCACTCATTTCTAAAATACCTACGGCACTGTTTCGGCATTTTGGACGGATGCTGCACCTTGCACCGTAGATGTTGCGCCCTGAGGATATCGATTCTTCGGACAACCAAAACGGTTGACTCTTTGGGAGTTATGGGAGCTATAACCAATCAAAACAAAGCTCTCTGTGAGTACTATAGCTTTGATGGCTTTATGTCGTCAATGCATAGTTTTATACCCAAAAAAGACAATCCGTATAACTTTCGGGTCTCGGAAGTTTTTTTACCCTTCGTTTTCTACATGTGAATTTTATGGAAAAACGGGATCACCGTGGCTGGCCTTCGATATATCATCGTTGGAGAGTGTTGCACCATGGTACTGTTCCATTTCAAATCGATGCACTCATTTCTAAAAGTCCTATGGCACTGTTTTGGCATTTTGGACGGATGATGCACCTTGCACCATAGATATTACGCCCTGAGGATATCGATTCTTCGGACAGCCATAACCGTTGACTCCTTTTGAGCTACGGGAGCCATAACTAGTCAAAACGAAGCTCTCTGTGAGAACTATGGCTTTGACGGGTTTTAGCCGTCAATGCATAGATTCCTAGCTAAAAAAAGACAACCCGAATCACTTTCGGGTCTTGGAAGTTTTTTTACCCTTCGTTTTCTTCACATAAATTTTATGGTAAAACGGTATCACATTGGCTGGCATTCGATATACCATCGCCGGAGAGTGGTGCACCATGGTACTGTTCAGTTTCAAATCCATGCACTCATTTCTAAAAGTCGTACGGCACTGTTTCGGCATTTTGGATGGATGCTGCACCTTGCACCGTCGATGTTACGCCTTGAGGATATCGATTCTTTGGACAGCGTAACGGTTGACTCTTTTGGAGTTACGGGAGCCATAACCAGTCAAAACGAAGCTCTCGGTGAGTTCTACGACTTTGATGGCTTTAAGCCGTCAATGCATAGTTTCGTACCAAAAAAAGACAACCTGAATAACTTTTGGGTCTCGGAATTTTTTTTACCCTTCGTTTTCTACACGTGAATTTTATGGTAAAACGGGATCACCGTGTTTGGCCTTCGATATACCATCGCTGGAGAGCGGTGTACCATGGTACTATTCCGTTATAATCCATGCACTCATTTATAAAAGTCGTACAACACTGTTTTGGTATTTTGGACGGATGTTGCACCATCCACCGTCGATGTAGCGCCCTGAGGATATCGATTCTTCGGAAAGCCATTTTGGACGGTTGACTCATTTGGAACTACTGGAGCCATAACCAGTCAAAACGGAGCTCTCTTTGAGTTCTACGGTTTTAAGCCATCAATGCATAGTTTCATACCCAAAAAAAGACAATCCGAATCACTTTCGGGTCTTGAATGTTTTTTTACCCTTCGTTTTCTTCACGTGAATTTTATGGTAAAACGGGATCACCGTGGCTGGCCTTCGATATACCATCGCTGAAGATTGGTGCACCATGGTACAGTTCCGTTTCAAATCCATGCACTCATTTCTAAAAGTACTACGTCACTGTTTTGGCATTTTGGACAGATGTTGCACCTTGCACCGTAGATGTTGCGCGCTGAGGATATCAATTCTTCGAACAGCCATAACGGTTGACTCTTTTGGAGTTACGGGAGCCATAACCAGTAGAAACGAAGCTCTTTGTGAGTTCTACGGGTTTGACCTCTTTAAGACGTCAATATAAAGTTTCGCACCCAAAAAAAGACAACCCGAATCACTTTCGGGTCTCGGAAGTTTTTTTTACCCTTTGTTTTCTTCACATGAATTTTATGGTAAAACGGGATCACCGTGGCTAGCCTTCGATATAACATCGCTGGAGAGTGGTGCACCATGGTATTGTTCCATTTCAAATCGATGCACTCATTTCTAAAAGTCCTACGGCATTTTGGACGGATGTTGCACCTTGCACCATAGATGTTGCGCCCTGAGGATATCGATTCTTCGGACAACCATAACGGTTGACTCTTTTGGAGTTACGGGTGCCATCACCAGTCAAAACGAAGCTCTCTGTGAGTACTACGGGTTTAAGCCATCAATGCATAATTTCATACCCAAAAAAGACAACCCGAATCACTTTCGGGTCTTGAAAGTTTTTTTTGCCCTTCGTTTTCTTCACGTGAATTTTATGGTAAAACGGGATCACCGTGGCTACCCTTGGATATACCATCGCTGGAGAGTGGTGCACCATGGTACTGTTCCATTTCAAATCCATGCACTTATTTCTAAAAGTACTACGGAACTGTTTCGGCATTTTGGACGGATGTTGCACCTTGCACCGTAGATGTTGCGCCCTGAGGATATCGATTCTTCGGACAGCCATAACGGTTGACTCATTTGGAGTTATGGGAGCGATAACTAGTCAAAACGAAGCTCTCTATGAGTACTATGGCTTTGATGGCTTTAAGCCGTCAATGCAAAGTTTCATAACCAAATAAAGACAACCCAAATCACTTTTGGGTCTCGGAAGTTTTTTTACCCTTCGTTTTCTTCACGTGAATTTTATGGTAAAACGGGAACACCCTGACTGGCCTTCGATATACCATCGTTGGACAGTGGTGTACCATGGTACTGTTCCATTTCAAATCCATGCACTCATTTCTAAAAGTCCTACGACACTGTTTCGGCATTTTGGACGGATGTTGCACCTTGCACCCTAGATATTGCGCCCTCAAGATATCGATTCTTCGGACAGCCAGAACGGTTGACTCTTTTGGAGTTACGGGAGCCATAACCAGTCAAAATTAAGCTTTCAGTGAGTACTACGGCTTTGATAGCTTTAAGCCGTCAATGCATAGTTTCATACCCAAAAAAGACAACCCGAATCACTTTCGGGTCTCGGAAGTTTTTTTTACCCTTCGTTTTCTTCTCGTGAATTTTATGGTAAAACAGGATCACCCTTGTTGGCCTTCGATATACCATCGCTGGAGAGTGGTGCAACATGGTACTATTCCGTTTCAAATCCATGCACTCATTTCTAAAAGTCGTACGACACTTTTTCGGCATTTTGGATGGAAGTTGCACCTTCCACCGTCGATGTTGCGCCCTGAGGATATCGATTCTTCGGACAGCCATAACGGTTGACTCTTTTGGAATTACTGGAGCCATAACTAGTCAAAACGGAGATCTCTGTGAGCTCTATGGCTTTAAGACATCAATGCATAGTTTTATACCCAAAAAAAGACAACCCAAATCACTTTCGGGTCTTGAAAGTTTTTTTCACCCTTCGTTTTCTTCACTTGAATTTTATGGTAAAACGGGATCACCGTGGCTGGCCTTCGATATACCATCGCTGGAGAGTGGTGCACAATGGTACTGTTCCGTTTCAAATCCATGCACTCATTTCTAAAAGTACTATGGCACAGTTTCGGCATTTTGGACGGATGTTGCACCTTGCACCGTAGATGTTGCGCCCTGAGGATAACGATTCTTCGGACAGCCATAACGGTTGACTCTTTTGGAGTTACGGGTGCCATAACCATTCAAAACGAAGCTCTCTGTGAGTACTACGGCTTTGATGGCTTGTAACCATCTATGCATAGTTTCATACCCAAAAAAGGACAACCCGAATCACTTTCGGGTCTTAGAAGTTTTTTTTACCTTTCGTTTTCTTCACGTGAATTTTATGGTAAAACGGGATCACCGTGGCTGGCCTTCGATATACCATCGCTGGAGAGTGGTGTACCATGGTACCGTTCCATTTCAAATCCATGCATTAATTCAAAAAGTCCTACGGCACTGTTTCGGCATTTTGGACGGATGTTGCACCTTGCACCGTAGATGTTGCGCCCTGAGGATTTCAATTCTTCGAACAGCCATAACGGTTGACTCTTTTAAAGTTATGAGAGCGATAACCAGTCAAAACGAAGCTCTTTGTGAGTACTACGGCTTTGAAGGCTTCAAGCCGTCAATGCATAGTTTCATACCCAAAAAAAGACAACCCGAATCACTTTCGGGTCTTGGAAGTTATTTTACCCTTCGTTTTCTTCACTTGAATTTTATGGTAAAACGGGATCACCCTGACTGGCCTTCGATGTACCATTGTTGGAGAGTGGTGCACCATGGTACTATTCCATTTCAAATCCATGCACTCATTTCTAAAAGTCGTACGGCACTGTTTCGGCATTTTGGACGGAAGTTGCACCATGCACCGTAGATGTTGCACCCTGAGGATATCGATTCTTCGGACAGCAATAACAGTTGACTCTTTTGGAGTTACGGGAGCCAAAACCAGTCAAAACGAAGCTCTCTGTGAGTACTACGGATTTGATGGCTTTAAGCCATCAATGCAGAGTTTCATACCCAAAAAAAGAAAAGCCGAATCACTTTCGGGTCTAGGAAGTTTTTTTTACCCTTCGTTTTCTTCACGTGAATTTTATGGTAAAACGGGATCACCCTGGCTGGCCTTCGATATACCATCACTGGAGAGTGGTGCACCATGGTACTGCAACCGTTTCAAATCCATGCACTCATTTCAAAAAGTTGTACGGAACTGTTTCGGCATTTTGGACGGATGTCGCACCTTGCACCGTCGATGTTGCGCCTTGAGGATATCGATTCTTCGGACAGCCATAACGGTTAACTCTTTTGGTGTTACCGGAGCCATAACCCATCAAAACGAAGCTCTCTGTGAGTTCTACGGCTTTGATAGCTTTTAGCCATAAATGCATAGTTTCATACCCAAAAAAAGTTAACCTGAATCACTTTTGAGTCTCGGAAGTTTTTTTTACCCTTTGTTTTCTTCACGTGAATTTTATGGTAAAACGGGATCACCGTGGCTGGCCTTCAATATACCATCGTTGGAGAGTGGTGCACCATGGTACTATTCCATTTCAAATCCATGCGCTAATTTCTAAAAGTCCTAAGGCACTGTTTCGGCATTTTGGAAGGATGTTGCACCTTGCACCGTAAAGGTTGCGCCCTGAGGATATCGATTCTTAGGACAGCCAGAACGGTTGACTCTTTTGGAGTTATGGGAGAGATAACCAGTCAAAACGAAGCTCTTTATGAGTATTATGGCTTTGACGGCTTTAAGCAGTCAATGCATAGTTTCATACCCAAAATAGACAACCCGAATCACTTTCGGGTCTTGGAAGTTTTTTTACCCTTCGTTTTCTTCACTTGAATTTTATGGTAAAACGGGATCACCCTGACTGGCCTTCGATATACCATCGTTGGAGAGTGGTGCACCATGGTACTATTCTGTTTCAAATCCATGCACTTATTTCTAAAAGTCATACGGCACTGTTTCGGCATTTTAGACGGAAGTTGCACCTTGCACCGTAGATGTTGCTCCCTAAGGATATCGATTCTTCGGACAGCCATAACAGTTGACTCTTTTGGAGTTACGGGAGCCATAACCTGTCAAAACAAAGCTCTCTGTGAGTACTACAGCTTTGACGGCTTTAAGCCATCAATGCATAGTTTCATACCCAAAAAAAGACAACCCGAATCACTTTCGAGTCTTGGAAGTTTTTTTTACCCTTCGTTTTCTTCACGTGAATTTTATGGTAAAACGGGATCACTCTGGCTGGCCTTCGATATACCATCGCTAGACAGTGGTGCACCATGGTACTACAACCATTTCAAATCCATGCACTCATTTAAAAGGTCGTACGACACTGTTTCGGCATTTGGACGGATGTCGCACCTTGCACCGTCGATGTTGCACCTTGAGGATATCGATTCTTCGGACAGCCATAACGGTTGACTCTTTTGGAGTTACGGGAGCCATAACCAGTCAAAACGAAGCTCTCTGTGAGTTCTACGGCTTTGATAGCTTTTAGCCATCAATGCATAGTTTCATACCCAAAAAACACAACTTGAATCACTTTCGGGTCTCGGAAGTTTTTTTTACCCTTCGTTTTCTTCACGTGAATTTTATGGTAAAACGGGATCACCGTGGTTGGCCTTCGATATACCATCACTGGAGAGTGGTGTACCATGATACTGTTCCATTTCAAATCCATGCACTAATTTCTAAAAGTCGTACGACACTATTTTGATATTTTGGACAGAAGTTGCACCATGCATCGTCGATGTAGCGCCCTGAGGGTATCGATTCTTCATACAGCCATAACAGTTGACTCTTTTGGAGTTATGGGAGCCAATCCAGTCAAAACGAAGTTCTCTGTATGTTCAATGGCTTTGATGGCTTTAAGCCGTCAAGGCATAGTTTCATACCCAAAAAAAGACAACCCGAATCACTTTCGGGTCTCGGAGGTTTTTTTACATTCACGTGAATTTTATGGTAAAACGGGATCACCGTGGCTGGCCTTCGATATACCATCGCTAGAGAGTGGTGCACCATGGTGTTGTTCCATTTCAAATCCATGCACTCATTTCTAAATGTACTACGACACTATTTCGGCATTTTGGACGGATGTTGCACCTAGCACCGTAGATGTTGCGCCCTAAGGATATCGATTCTTCGGACAGCCATAACAGTTTACTCTTTTAGAGTAACGGGAGCCATAACCAGTCAAAACAAAGCTCTCTATGAGTTCTATGGCTATGATGGCTTTTACCCGTCAATGCATAGTTTCATACCCAAAAAAAGACTACTCGAATCACTTTTGGGTCTCGGAAGTTTTTTTTACCCTTCGTTTTCTTCACGAGAATTTTATGGTAAAACGGGATCACATTGGCTGGCCTTCGATATAACATCGCTGGAGAATGGTGCACCATGGTATTGTTCCATTTCAAACCCATGCACTCATTTCTAAAAGTCGTACGGCACTGTTTCGGCATTTGGGATGGATGTTGCACCTTGCACCATAGATGTTGCGCCCTGAGGATATCGGTTCTTCGGACAACCGTAACGGTTGACTCTTTGGGAGTTATGGTAGCTATAACCAGTCAAAACAAAGCTCTCTATGAGTACTACGGCTTTGATGGCTTTAAGCCATGAACGCATAGTTTCATAACCAAAAAAGACAAACCGAATCACTTTCGGGTCTCAGAAGTTTTTTTTACCCTACGTTTTCTTCACGTGAATTTTATGGTAAAATGGGATCACCGTGGCTAGACTTCGATATATCATCGCTGGAGAGCGGTGCACCATGGTACTGTTCCATTTCAAATCGATGCACTCATTTCTAAAAGTCCTACAGCACTATTTCGGCATTTTGGATGGATGTTGCAACTTGCACCGTAGATGTTGCGACCTAAGGATAACGATTCTTCGGACAGCCATAACGGTTGACTCCTTTCCAGTTATGGGAGCCATAACTAGTCAAAACGAAGCTCTGTGTGAGTACTACGGCTTTGACAGCTTCTATCCGTCAATGCATAGTTTCCTAGCTAAAAAAAGACAACCCGAATCACTTTCGGTTCACGGAAGTTTTTTTACCCTTTGTTTTCTTCACGTTAATTTTATGGTAAAACGGGATCACATTGGCTGGCCTTCGATATACCATCGCTGGAGAGTGGTGCACCATGGTATTGTTTCGTTTCAAATCCATGCACTCATTTCTAAAAGTCGTACGACACTGTTTCGGCATTTTGGACGGATGTTGCACCTTGCACCGTCGATTTTACGCCTTGAGGATATCGATTCTTTGGACAGCCATAACGGTTGACTCTTTCGTAGTTACGGGAGCCATAACTAGTCAAAACGAAGCTCTCTGTGAGTTCTACGACCTTGACGGCTTTAAGCCGTCAATGCATTTTTTCATACCCAAAAAAGACAACCCGAATCACTTTCGAGTCTCGGATGTTTTTTTTACCCTTCGTTTTCTACACGTAAATTTTATGGTAAAACGGGATCACCGTGGCTGGCCTTCGATATACCATCGCTGGAGAGTGGTGCACCATGGTACTGTTCCGTTTCAAATCCATGCACTCATTTCTAAAAGTCGTACGACACTGTTTCGGCATTTTGGACGAATGTTGCACCTTCCACCATCGATGTTGCGCCCTGATGATACTGATTCTTCGGACAGCCATAAAGGTTGACTCTTTTGGAGTTATGGGAGCCATAACCAGTCAATATGAAGCTCTCTGTGACTTCTACTACTTTGATGGCTTTAAACCGTCAATGCATAGTTTCATACCCAAAAAAAGACCCCGAATCACTTTCGGGTCTCGGAAGTTTTTTTACCCTTCGTTTTCTTCACGTGAATTTTATGGTAAAAAAGGATCACCGTGGCTGGCCTTCGATATACCATCGTGGGAGAGTGGTGCACCATGATACTGTTCCGTTTCAAATCCATGCACTCATTTCTAAAAGTCTATGGCACTGTTTCGGCACTTTGGACGGATGTTGCACCTTGCACCGTAGATGTTGCACCCAGAGGATATCGATTCTTCGGATAGCCATAACGGTTGACTCTTTTGGAGTTACGGGAGCCATAACCAGTCAAAACGAAGCTCTTTGTGAGTTCTACGGCTTTGACGACTTTAAGCCATCAATGCATAGTTTCATACCCAAAAAAAGACAACCCGATTCACTTTCTGATCTCGGAAGTTTTTTTTACCCCTCGTTTTCTTCACGTGAATTTTATGGTAAAACGGGATCACCCTGGCTGGCCTTCGAAATGCGATCGCTAGAGAGTGGTGCACCATGGTACTGTTTCGTTTCAAATCCATGCACTCATTTCTAAAAGTCATACGACACTGTTTCGGTATTTTGGACGGAAGTTGCACCTTGCACCGTAGATGTTGCGCCCTGAGGATATCGATTCTTCCGACAGCCATAACGGTTGACTCTTTTGGAGTTACGGGAGCCATAACCATTCAAAACAAAGCTCTCCGTGAGTTCTACGGCATTGATTCATACCCAAAAAAAGACAACCCGAATAACTTTCGGGTCTCGGAAGTTTTTTTACCCTTCGTTTTCTTCACGTGAATTTCATGGTAAAACGGGATCACCCTGGCTGGCCTACGATATACCATCGCTGGAGAGTGGTGCACCATGGCACTGTTCCGTTTCAAATCCATGAACTCATTTCTAAAAGTCGTACGGCACTGTTTGGGTATTTTGGACGGAAGTTGCACCTTGCACCGTCGATGTTGCGCCATGAGGATACCGATTCTTCGGACAGCCATAACGGTTGACTCTTTTGGATTTACGGGAGCCATAACCAGTCAAAACGAAGCTCTCTATGAGTTCTACGGCTTTGACGGCTTTAAGCCGTCAATGCATAGTTTTATACCCAAAAAAAGACAACCCGAATCACTTTTGAGTCTTGGATGTTTTTTACCCTTCGTTTTCTTCACGTGAATTTTATGGTAAAACGGGATCACCGTGGCTGGCCTTCGATATACCATCGCTTTTGAGTGGTGCAACATGGTACTGTTCCGTTTCAAATCCATGCACTCATTTCTAAAAGTCCTACGGCACTGTTTCGGCATTTTGGATGGATGTTGCACCTTGCATCGTAGATGTTGCTCCTTGAGGATATCGATTCTTCGGACAGCCATAACGGTTGACTCTTTTGGATTTACGGGAGCCATAATTGGTCAAAAAGAAGCTCTCTTTGAGTACTACGGCTTTGACGGCATTAAGCCGTCAATGCAGATTTTCTTACCTAAAAAAAACACGAATGACTTTCGAGTCTCGGATGTTTTTTTTACCCTTCGTTTTCTTCAAGTGAATTTTATGGTAAAACGGGATCACCGTGGCTGGCCTTCGATATACCATCGCTGGAGAGTGGTGCACCATGGTACTGTTCAGTTTCAAATCCATGCACTCATTTCTAAAAGTCGTACGACACTATTTCGATATTTTGGACAGAAGTTGCACCTTGCACCGTCGATGTAGTGCCCTGAGGATATCGATTCTTCGTACAGCCATAATAGTTGACTCTTTTGGAGTTACGGGAGCCAATCCAGTCAAAACGAAGTTCTCTGTATGTTCTACGGCTTTGATGGCTTTAAGCCGTCAAGGCATAGTTTCATACCCAAAAAAAGACAACCCGAATCACTTTCGGGTCTCGGAAGTTTTTTTACATTTCGTTTTCTTCACGTGAATTTTATGGTAAAACGGGATCACCGTGGCTGGCCTTCGATATACCATCGCTAGAGAGTGGTGCACCATGGTGCTGTTCCATTTCAAATCCATGCACTCATTTCTAAATGTACTACGACACTATTTCAAAATTTTGGACGGATGTTGCACCTAGCACCGTAGATGTTGCGCCCTAAGGATATCGATTCTTCGGACAACCATAATAGTTTACTCTTTTAGAGTAACGAGAGCCATAACCAGTCAAAACAAAGCACTCTGTGAGTTATATGGCTATGATGGCTTTTACCCGTCAATGCATAGTTTCATACCCAAAAAAGACTACTCGAATCACTTTTGGGTCTCGGAAGTTTTTTTTACCCTTCGTTTTCTTCAGGAGAATTTTATGGTAAAACGGGATCACATTGGCTGGCCTTCGATATAACATCGCTGGAGAATGGTGCACCATGGTATTGTTCCATTTCAAACCCATGCACTCATTTCTAAAAGTCGTACGGCACTGTTTCGGCATTTGGGATGGATGTTGCACCTTGCACCATAGATGTTGCACCCTGAGGATATCGATTCTTCGGACAGCCATAACGGTTCACTCTTTTGGAGTTACGGGAGCCATAACCAGTCAAAACCAAGCTATCGTTGTGTTCTACGGCTTTGATTGCTTTAAGCCGTCAATTCATAGTTTTATACCAAAAAAAGACAACCCGAATCACTTTCGGGTCTCGGAAGTTTTTTTTACCCTTTGTTTTCTTCACGTGAATTTTATGGTAAAACGGGATCACCGTGGCTAGCCTTCGATATAACATCGCTGGAGAGTGGTGCTCCATGGTACTATTCCGTTTCAAATCCATGCACTCATTTCTAAAAGCCCTACGGCACTATTTCGGCATTTTGGACGAATGTTGCACATAGCACCGTAGATGTTGCGCCCTGAGGATATTGATTCTTCGAACATCCATATCGGTTGACACTTTTGGAGTTATGGGAGCGATAACCAATCAAAACGAAGCTCTTTGTGAGTACTATGACTTTGACGGCTTTATGCCGTCAATGGATAGTTTCATACCCAAAAAAAGACAACCCAGATCAATTTCGGGTCTTGGAAGTTTTTTTTACCCTTCGTTTTCGTCACGTGAATTTTATGGTAAAACGGGATCACCGTGGCTGGCCTTTGATATACCATCGCTGGAGAGTGGTGCAACATGGTATTGTTCCATTTCAAATCCATGCACTCATTTCTAAAATACCTACGGCACTGTTTCGGCATTTTGGACGGATGCTGCACCTTGCACCGTAGATGTTGCGCCCTGAGGATATCGATTCTTCGGACAACCAAAACGGTTGACTCTTTGGGAGTTATGGGAGCTATAACCAGTCAAAACAAAGCTCTTTGTGAGTACTACAGCTTTGATGGCTTTATGCCGTCAATGCATAGTTTTATACCCAAAAAAGACAATCCGTTTCACTTTCGGGTCTCGGAAGTTTTTTTTACCCTTCGTTTTCTACACGTGAATTTTATGGAAAAACGGGATCACCGTGGCTGGCCTTCGATATATCATCGTTGGAGAGTGTTGCACCATGGTACTGTTCCATTTCAAATCGATGCACTCATTTCTAAAAGTCCTATGGCACTGTTTTGGCATTTTGGACGGATGATGCACCTTGCACCATAGATGTTACGCCTTGAGGATATCGATTCTTCGGACAGCCATAACCGTTGACTCCTTTTGAGCTACGGGAGCCATAACCAGTCAAAACGAAGCTCTCTGTAAGAACTACGGCTTTGATGGGTTTTAGCCATCAATGCATAGATTCCTAGCTAAAAAAAGACAACTCGAATCACTTTTGGGTCTTGGAAGTTTTTTTACCCTTCGTTTTCTTCACGTAAATTTTATGGTAAAACGGTATCACATTGGCTGGCATTCGATATACCATCGCTGGAGAGTGGTGCACCATGGTACTGTTCAGTTTCAAATCCATGCACTCATTTCTAAAAGTCGTACGGCACTGTTTCGGCATTTTGGATGGATGTTGCACCTTGCACCGTCGATGTTACGCCTTGAGGATATCGATTCTTTGGACAGCGTAACGGTTGACTCTTTTGGAGTTACGGGAGCCATAACCAGTCAAAACGAAGCTCTCGGTGAGTTCTACGACTTTGATGGCTTTAAGCCGTCAATGCATAGTTTCGTACCAAAAAAAGACAACCTGAATCACTTTCGGGTCTCGGAATTTTTTTTTACCCTTCGTTTTCTACACGTGAATTTTATGGTAAAACGGGATCACCGTGTTTGGCCTTCGATATACCATCGCTGGAGAGCGGTGTACCATGGTACTATTCCGTTATAATCCATGCACTCATTTCTAAAAGTCGTACAACACTGTTTCGGTATTTTGGACGGATGTTGCACCTTCCACCGTCGATGTTGCGCCCTGAGGATATCGATTCTTCGGAAAGCCATTTTGGACGGTTGACTCATTTGGAATTACTGGAGCCATAACCAGTTAAAACGGAGCTCTTTGTGAGTTCTACGGTTTTAAGCCATCAATGCATAGTTTCATACCCAAAAAAAGACAATCCGAATCACTTTCGGGTCTCGAAAGCTTTTTTTACCCTTCGTTTTCTTCACGTGAATTTTATGGTAAAATGGGATCACCGTGGCTAGACTTCGATATATCATCGCTGGAGAGCGGTGCACCATGGTACTGTTCCATTTCAAATCGATGCACTCATTTCTAAAAGTCCTACAACACTATTACGGCATTTTGGACGGATGTTGCAACTTGCACCGTAGATGTTGCGACCTAAGGATAACGATTCTTCGGACAGCCATAACGGTTGACTCCTTTCCAGTTATGGGAGCCATAACTAGTCAAAACGAAGAACTTTGTGAGTACTACGGCATTGACAGCTTTTATCCGTCAATGCATAGTTTCCTAGCTAAAAAAAGACAACCCGAATCACTTTCGGTTCACGGAAGTTTTTTTTACCCTTTGTTTTCTTCACGTGAATTTTATGGTAAAACGGGATCACATTGGCTGGCCTTCGATATACCATCGCTGGAGAGTGGTGCACCATGGTAGTGTTCCGTTTCAAATCCATGCACTCATTTCTAAAAGTCGTACGGCACTGTTTCGGCATTTTGGACGGATGTTGCACCTTGCACCGTCGATTTTACGCCTTGAGGATATCGATTCTTTGGAGAGCCATAACGGTTGACTCTTTTGGAGTTACGGGAGCCATAACTAGTCAAAACGAAGCTCTCTGTGAGTTCTACGACCTTTACGGCTTTAAGCCATCAATGCATTTTTTCATACCCAAAAAAGACAACCCGAATCACTTTCGAGTCTCGGATGTTTTTTTAACCTTCGTTTTCTACACGTGAATTTTATGGTAAAACGGGATCACCGTGGCTGGCCTTCGATATACCATCGCTGGAGAGTGGTGCACCATGGTACTGTTCCGTTTCAAATCCATGCACTCATTTCTAAAAGTTGTACGACACTGTTTCGGCACTTTGGACGAATGTTGCACCTTCCACCATCGATGTTGCGCCTTGATGATACTGATTCTTCGGACAGCCATAATGGTTGACTCTTTTGGAGTTACGGGAGCCATAACCAATCAATATGAAGCTCTCTGTGAGTTCTACTACTTTGATGGCTTTAAACCGTCAATGCATAGTTTCATACCCAAAAAAAGACCCCGAATCACTTTCGGGTCTCGGAAGTTTTTTTACCCTTCGTTTTCTTCACGTGAATTTTATGGTAAAACAGGATCACCGTGGCTGGCCTTCGAAATACCATCGTTGGAGAGTGGTGCACCATGATACTGTTCCGTTTCAAATCCATGCACTCATTTCTAAAAGTCTATGGCACTGTTTCGGCACTTTGGACGGATGTTGCACCTTGCATCGTAGATGTTGCACCCAGAGGATATCGATTCTTCGGATAGCCATAACAGTTGACTCTTTTGGAGTGACGGGAGCCATAACCAGTCAAAAAGAAGCTATTTGTGAGTTCTACGGCTTTGACGACTTTAAGCCATCAATGCATAGTTTCATACCCAAAAAAAGACGACCCGATTCACTTTCTGATCTCAGAAGTTTTTTTTACCCTTCGTTTTCTTCACGTGAATTTTATGGTAAAACGGGATCACCCTGGCTGGCCTTCGAAATGCGATCGCTAGAGAGTGGTGCACCATGGTACTATTTCGTTTCAAATCCATGCACTCATTTCTAAAAGTCATACGACACTGTTTCGGTATTTTGGACGGAAATTGCACCTTGCACCGTAGATGTTGTGCTCTAAGGATATCGATTCTTCGGACAGCCATAACAGTTGACTCTTTTGGTGTTACGGGAGCCATAACCAGTCAAAACGAAGCTCTCCGTGAGTTCTACGGCATTGACGGCTTTAAGACGTCAATGCATAGTTTCATACCCAAAAAAAGACAACCCGAATACCTTTCGGGTCTCGGAAGTTTTTTTACCCTTCGTTTTCTTCACGTGAATTTCATGGTAAAACGGGATCACCCTGGCTGGCCTACGATATACCATCGCTGGAGAGTGGTGCACCATGGCACTGTTCCGTTTCAAATCCATGCACTCATTTCTAAAAGTCGTACGGCACTGTTTGGGTATTTTGGACGGAAGTTGCACCTTGCACCGTCGATGTTGCGCCCTGAGGATATCGATTCTTCGGACAGCCATAACGGTTGATTCTTTTGGATTTACGGGAGCCATAACCAGTCAAAACGAAGCTCTCTGTGAGTTCTACGGCTTTGACGGCTTTAAGCCGTCAATGCATAGTTTTATACCCAAAAAAAGACAACCCGAATCACTTTCGAGTCTCGGATGTTTTTTTACCCTTCGTTTTCTTCACGTGAATTTTATGGTAAAACGGGATCACCGTGGCTGGCCTTCGATATACCATCGCTGGAGAGTGGTGCAACATGGTACTGTTCCGTTTCAAATCCATGCACTCATTTCTAAAAGTCCTACGGCACTGTTTCGGCATTTTGGATGGATGTTGCACCTTGCATCGTAGATGTTGCTTCCTGAGGATATCGATTCTTCGGACAGCCATAATGGTTGAATCTTTTTGATTTACGGGAGCCATAACCGGTCGAAAAGAAGCTCTCTTTGAGTACTACGGCTTTGATGGCATTAAGCCGTCAACGCAGATTTTCTTACCCAAAAAATCCCGAATCACTTTCGAGTCTCGGATGTTTTTTTACCCTTCGTTTTCTTCACGTGAATTTTATGTTAAAACGGGATCACCGTGGCTGGCCTTCGATATACCATCGCTGGAGAGTGGTGCACCATGGTACTGTTCAGTTTCAAATCCATGCACTCATTTCTAAAAGTCGTACGACACTATTTCGATATTTTGGACAGAAGTTGCACCTTGCACCGTCGATGTAGCGCCCTGAGGATATCGATTCTTCGTACAGCCATAACAGTTGACTCTTTTGGAGTTACGGGAGCCAATCCAATCAAAACGAAGTTCTCTGTATGTTCTACGGCTTTGATGGCTTTAAGCCGTCAAGGCATAGTTTCATACCCAAAAAAAGACAACCCGAATCACTTTCGGGTCTCGGAAGTTTTTTTACATTTCGTTTTCTTCACGTGAATTTAATGGTAAAACGGGATCACCGTGGCTGGACTTCGATATACCATCGCTAGAGAGTGGTGCACCATGGTGTTGTTCCATTTCAAATCCATGCACTCATTTCTAAATGTACTACGACACTATTTCGGCATTTTGGACGGATGTTGCACCTAGCACCGTAGATGTTGCGCCCTAAGGATATCGATTCTTCGGACAGCCATAACAGTTTACTCTTTTAGAGTAACGGGAGCCATAACCAGTCAAAACAAAGCTCTCTGTGAGTTCTATGGCTATGATGGCTTTTACCCATTAATGCATAGTTTCATACCCAAAAAAAGACTACTCGAATCACTTTTGGGTCTCGGAAGTTTTTTTTACCCTTCGTTTTCTTCATGAGAATTTTATGGTAAAACGGGATCACATTGGCTGGCCTTCGATATAACATCGCTGGAGAATGGTGCACCATGGTATTGTTCCATTTCAAACCCATGCACTCATTTCTAAAAGTCGTACGGCACTGTTTCGGCATTTGGGATGGATGTTGCACCTTGTACCATAGATGTTGCGCCCTGAGGATATCGATTCTTCGCACAGCCATAACGGTTCACTCTTTTGGAGTTACGGGTGCCATAACCAGTCAAAACGAAGCTATCGGTGTGTTCTACGGCTTTGATTGCTTTAAGCCGTCAATTCATAGTTTTATACCAAAAAAAGATAACCCGAATCACTTTCGGGTCTCGGAAGTTTTTTTTACCCTTTGTTTTCTTCACGTGAATTTTATGGTAAAACGGGATCACCGTGGCTAGCCTTCGATATAACATCGCTGGAGAGTGGTGCTCCATGGTACTATTCCGTTTCAAATCCATGCACTCATTTCTAAAAGCCCTACGGCACTGTTTCGGCATTTTGGACGAATGTTGCACATAGCACCGTAGATGTTGCGCCCTGAGGATATTGATTCTTCGAACATCCATATCGGTTGACACTTTTGGAGTTATGGGAGCGATAACCAGTCAAAACGAAGCTCTTTGTGAGTACTACGACATTGATGGCTTTATGCCGTCAATGGATAGTTTCATACCCAAAAAAAGACAACCCAGATCACTTTTGGGTCTTGGAATTTTTTTTACCCTTCATTTTCGTCACGTGAATTTTATGGTAAAACGAGATCACCATGGCTGGCCTTTGATATACCATCGCTGGGGAGTATTGCACCATGGTACTGTTCCGTTTCAAATCCATGCACTCATTTCTAAAATACCTACGGCACTGTTTCGGCATTTTGGACGGATGATGCACCTTGCACCGTAGATGTTGCGCCCTGAGGATATCGATTCTTCGGACAACCAAAACGGTTGACTCTTTGGGAGTTATGGGAGCTATAACCAATCAAAACAAAGCTCTCTGTGAGTACTACAGCTTTGATGGCTTTATGCCGTCAATGCATAGTTTTATACCCAAAAAAGACAATCCGTATAACTTTCGGGTCTCGGAAGTTTTTTTACCCTTCGTTTTCTACACGTGAATTTTATGGAAAAACGGGATCACCGTGGCTGGCCTTCGATATATCATCGTTGGAGAGTGTTGCACCATGGTACTGTTCCATTTCAAATCGATGCACTCATTTCTAAAAGTCCTATGGCACTGTTTTGGCATTTTGGACGGATGATGCACCTTGCACCATAGATATTACGCCCTGAGGATATCGATTCTTCGGACAGCCATAACCGTTGACTCCTTTTGAGCTACGGGAGCCATAACTAGTCAAAACGAAGCTCTCTGTGAGAACTATGGCTTTGACGGGTTTTAGCCGTCAATGCATAGATTCCTAGCTAAAAAAAGACAACCCGAATCACTTTCGGGTCTTGGAAGTTTTTTTACCCTTCGTTTTCTTCACATAAATTTTATGGTAAAACGGTATCACATTGGCTGGCATTCGATATACCATCGCCGGAGAGTGGTGCACCATGGTACTGTTCAGTTTCAAATCCATGCACTCATTTCTAAAAGTCGTACGGCACTATTTCGGCATTTTGGATGGATGTTGCACCTTGCACCGTCGATGTTACGCCTTGAGGATATCGATTCTTTGGACAGCGTAACGGTTGACTCTTTTGGAGTTACGGGAGCCATAACCAGTCAAAACGAAGCTCTCGGTGAGTTCTACGACTTTGATGGCTTTAAGCCGTCAATGCATAGTTTCGTACCAAAAAAAGACAACCTGAATAACTTTTGGGTCTCGGAATTTTTTTTTACCCTTCGTTTTCTACACGTGAATTTTATGGTAAAACGGGATCACCGTGTTTGGCCTTCGATATACCATCGCTGGAGAGCGGTGTACCATGGTACTATTCCGTTATAATCCATGCACTCATTTATAAAAGTCGTACAACACTGTTTTGGTATTTTGGACGGATGTTGCACCATCCACCGTCGATGTTGCGCCCTGAGGATATCGATTCTTCGGAAAGCCATTTTGGACGGTTGACTCATTTGGAACTACTGGAGCCATAACCAGTCAAAACGGAGCTCTCTGTGAGTTCTACGGTTTTAAGCCATCAATGCATAGTTTCATACCCAAAAAAAGACAATCCGAATCACTTTCGGGTCTTGAATGTTTTTTTTACCCTTCGTTTTCTTCACGTGAATTTTATGGTAAAACGGGATCACCGTGGCTGGCCTTCGATATACCATCGCTGAAGATTGGTGCACCATGGTACAGTTCCGTTTCAAATCCATGCACTCATTTCTAAAAGTACTACGTCACTGTTTCGGCATTTTGGACAGATGTTGCACCTTGCACCGTAGATGTTGCGCGCTGAGGATATCAATTCTTCGAACAGCCATAACGGTTGACTCTTTTGGAGTTACGGGAGCCATAACCAGTAGAAACGAAGCTCTTTGTGAGTTCTACGGGTTTGACCTCTTTAAGACGTCAATATAAAGTTTCGCACCCAAAAAAAGACAACCCGAATCACTTTCGGGTCTCGGAAGTTTTTTTTACCCTTTGTTTTCTTCACATGAATTTTATGGTAAAACGGGATCACCGTGGCTAGCCTTCGATATAACATCGCTGGAGAGTGGTGCACCATGGTACTGTTCCATTTCAAATCGATGCACTCATTTCTAAAAGTCCTACGGCATTTTGGACGGATGTTGCACCTTGCACCATAGATGTTGCGCCCTGAGGATATCGATTCTTCAGACAACCATAACGGTTGACTCTTTTGGAGTTACGGGTGCCATCACCAGTCAAAACGAAGCTCTCTGTGAGTACTACGGGTTTAAGCCATCAATGCATAATTTCATACCCAAAAAAGACAACCCGAATCACTTTCGGGTCTTGAAAGTTTTTTTTGCCCTTCGTTTTCTTCACGTGAATTTTATGGTAAAACGGGATCACCGTGGCTACCCTTGGATATACCATCGCTGGAGAGTGGTGCACCATGGTACTGTTCCATTTCAAATCCATGCACTTATTTCTAAAAGTACTACGGAACTGTTTCGGCATTTTGGACGGATGTTGCACCTTGCACCGTAGATGTTGCGCCCTGAGGATATCGATTCTTCGGACAGCCATAACGGTTGACTCATTTGGAGTTATGGGAGCGATAACTAGTCAAAACGAAGCTCTCTATGAGTACTGTGGCTTTGATGGCTTTAAGCCGTCAATGCAAAGTTTCATAACCAAATAAAGACAACCCAAATCACTTTTGGGTCTCGGAAGTTTTTTTACCCTTCGTTTTCTTCACGTGAATTTTATGGTAAAACGGGAACACCCTGACTGGCCTTCGATATACCATCGTTGGACAGTGGTGTACCATGGTACTGTTCCATTTCAAATCCATGCACTCATTTCTAAAAGTCCTACGACACTGTTTCGGCATTTTGGACGGATGTTGCACCTTGCACCCTAGATATTGCGCCCTTAGGATATCGATTCTTCGGACAGCCAGAACGGTTGACTCTTTTGGAGTTACGGGAGCCATAACCAGTCAAAATTAAGCTTTCAGTGAGTACTACGGCTTTGATAGCTTTAAGCCGTCAATGCATAGTTTCATACCCAAAAAAGACAACCCGAATCACTTTCGGGTCTCGGAAGTTTTTTTTACCCTTCGTTTTCTTCTCGTGAATTTTATGGTAAAACAGGATCACCCTTGTTGGCCTTCGATATACCATCGCTGGAGAGTGGTGCAACATGGTACTATTCCGTTTCAAATCCATGCACTCATTTCTAAAAGTCGTACGACACTTTTTCGGCATTTTGGATGGAAGTTGCACCTTCCACCGTCGATGTTGCGCCCTGAGGATATCGATTCTTCGGACAGCCATAACGGTTGACTCTTTTGGAATTACTGGAGCCATAACTAGTCAAAACGGAGATCTCTGTGAGTTCTACGGCTTTAAGACATCAATGCATAGTTTTATACCCAAAAAAAGACAACCCAAATCACTTTCGGGTCTTGAAAGTTTTTTTCACCCTTCGTTTTCTTCACTTGAATTTTATGGTAAAACGGGATCACCGTGGCTGACCTTCGATATACCATCGCTGGAGAGTGGTGCACAATGGTACTGTTCCGTTTCAAATCCATGCACTCATTTCTAAAAGTACTATGGCACAGTTTCGGCATTTTGGACGGATGTTGCACCTTGCACCGTAGATGTTGCGCCCTGAGGATAACGATTCTTCGGACAGCCATAACGGTTGACTCATTTGGAGTTACGGGTGCCATAACCATTCAAAACGAAGCTCTCTGTGAGTACTACGGCTTTGATGGCTTGTAACCATCTATGCATAGTTTCATACCCAAAAAAGGACAACCCGAATCACTTTCGGGTCTCAGAAGTTTTTTTTACCTTTCGTTTTCTTCACGTGAATTTTATGGTAAAACGGGATCACCGTGGCTGGCCTTCGATATACCATCGCTGGAGAGTGGTGTACCATGGTACCGTTCCATTTCAAATCCATGCATTAATTCAAAAAGTCCTACGGCACTGTTTCGGCATTTTGGACGGATGTTGCACCTTGCACCGTAGATGTTGCGCCCTGAGGATTTCAATTCTTCGAACAGCCATAACGGTTGACTCTTTTAAAGTTATGAGAGCGATAACCAGTCAAAACGAAGCTCTTTGTGAGTACTACGGCTTTGAAGGCTTCAAGCCGTCAATGCATAGTTTCATACCCAAAAAAAGACAACCCGAATCACTTTCGGGTCTTGGAAGTTATTTTACCCTTCGTTTTCTTCACTTGAATTTTATGGTAAAACGGGATCACCCTGACTGGCCTTCGATGTACCATTGTTGGAGAGTGGTGCACCATGGTACTATTCCATTTCAAATCCATGCACTCATTTCTAAAAGTCGTACGGCACTGTTTCGGCATTTTGGACGGAAGTAGCACCATGCACCGTAGATGTTGCACCCTGAGGATATCGATTCTTCGGACAACAATAACAGTTGACTCTTTTGGAGTTACGGGAGCCAAAACCAGTCAAAACGAAGCTCTCTGTGAGTACTACGGATTTGATGGCTTTAAGCCATCAATGTAGAGTTTCATACCCAAAAAAAGAAAAGCCGAATCACTTTCGGGTCTAGGAAGTTTTTTTTACCCTTCGTTTTCTTCACGTGAATTTTATGGTAAAACGGGATCACCCTGGCTGGCCTTCGATATACCATCGCTGGAGAGTGGTGCACCATGGTACTGCAACCGTTTCAAATCCATGCACTCATTTCAAAAAGTTGTACGGAACTGTTTCGGCATTTTGGACGGATGTCGCACCTTGCACCGTCGATGTTGCGCCTTGAGGATATCGATTCTTCGGACAGCCATAACGGTTGACTCTTTTGGTGTTACCGGAGCCATAACCCATCAAAACGAAGCTCTCTGTGAGTTCTACGGCTTTGATAGCTTTTAGCCATAAATGCATAGTTTCATACCCAAAAAAAGTCAACCTGAATCACTTTTGAGTCTCGGAAGTTTTTTTTACCCTTTGTTTTCTTCACGTGAATTTTATGGTAAAACGGGATCACCGTGGCTGGCCTTCAATATACCATCGTTGGAGAGTGGTGCACCATGGTACTATTCCATTTCAAATCCATGCGCTAATTTCTAAAAGTCCTAAGGCACTGTTTCGGCATTTTGGAAGGATGTTGCACCTTGCACCGTAAAGGTTGCGCCCTGAGGATATCGATTCTTCGGACAGCCAGAACGGTTGACTCTTTTGGAGTTATGGGAGAGATAACCAGTCAAAACGAAGCTCTTTATGAGTATTATGGCTTTGACGGCTTTAAGCAGTCAATGCATAGTTTCATACCCAAAATAGACAACCCGAATCACTTTCGGGTCTTGGAAGTTTTTTTACCCTTCGTTTTCTTCACTTGAATTTTATGGTAAAACGGGATCACCCTGACTGGCCTTCGATATACCATCGTTGGAGAGTGGTGCACCATGGTACTATTCTGTTTCAAATCCATGCACTTATTTCTAAAAGTCATACGGCACTGTTTCGGCATTTTAGACGGAAGTTGCACCTTGCACCGTAGATGTTGCTCCCTAAGGATATCGATTCTTCGGACAGCCATAACAGTTGACTCTTTTGGAGTTACGGGAGCCATAACCTATCAAAACAAAGCTCTCTGTGAGTACTACAGCTTTGACGGCTTTAAGCCATCAATGCATAGTTTCATACCCAAAAAAAGACAACCCGAATCACTTTCGAGTCTTGGAAGTTTTTTTTACCCTTCGTTTTCTTCACGTGAATTTTATGGTAAAACGGGATCACTCTGGCTGGCCTTCGATATACCATCGCTAGACAGTGGTGCACCATGGTACTACAACCATTTCAAATCCATGCACTCATTTAAAAGGTCGTACGACACTGTTTTGGCATTTGGACGGATGTCGCACCTTGCACCGTCGATGTTGCACCTTGAGGATATCGATTCTTCGGACAGCCATAACGGTTGACTCTTTTGGAGTTACGGGAGCCATAACCAGTCAAAACGAAGCTCTCTGTGAGTTCTACGGCTTTGATAGCTTTTAGCCATCAATGCATAGTTTCATACCCAAAAAACACAACCTGAATCACTTTCGGGTCTCGGAAGTTTTTTTTACCCTTCGTTTTCTTCACGTGAATTTTATGGTAAAACGGGATCACCGTGGTTGGCCTTCGATATACCATCACTGGAGAGTGGTGTACCATGATACTGTTCCATTTCAAATCCATGCACTAATTTCTAAAAGTCCTACGGCACAGTTTCGGCATTTTGGACGGATGTTGCACCTTGCACCGTAGATGTTGCGCCCTAAGGATATCGATTCTTTGGACAGCCATAACGGTTGACTATTTTGGAGTTATGGGAGCGATAATCAGTCAAAACGAAGCTCTTTCTGAGTACTATGGCTTCGATGGCTTTAACCCATCAATGCCTAGTTTCATACCCAAAAAAAGACAACCCGAATCACTTTCGGGTCTTGGAAGTTTTTTTTACCCTTCGTTTTCTTCACTTGAATTTTATGGTAAAACGGGATCACCCTGACTGGCCTTCAATATACCATCGTTGGAGAGTGGTGCACCATGGTACTGTTCCGTTTCAAATCCATGTACTCATTTCTAAATGTCGTTCGGCACTGTTTTGGCATTTAGGACGGAAGTTGCACATTGCACCGTCGATGTTGAACCCTGAGGATATCGATTCTTCGAACAGCAATAACGGTTGACTCTTTTGGAGTTACGGGAGCCATAACCAGTCAAAACGAATCTCTCTGTGAGTCAACGGCTTTGACGGCTTTAAGCGGTCAATGCATAGTTTCATACCCAAAAAAAGACAACCCGTATCACTTTCGGGTCTCGGAAGTTTTGTTTACCCTTCGTTTTCTTCACGTGAATTTTATGGTAAAACGGGATCACCGTGCTGGCCTTCGATATGCCATCGCTGCAGAGTAGTGCACCATGGAACTGTTCTATTTCAAATCCATGCACTCATATCTAAAAGTCCTACGGCACTGTTTTGGCCTTTTAGACGGATGTCGCACCTTGCACCGTAGATGTTGCGCCCTGAGGATATCGATTCTTCGGACAACCATAACAGTTGACTCTTTTGGAGTTACGAGATCCATAACCAGTCAGAACGAAGCCCTCTATGAGTAGTAGGGCATTGATGGCTTTAAGCCATCAATGCATAGTTTCATACCCAAAAAAGACAACCCGAATCACTTTCGGGTCTCGGAAGTTTTTTTACCCTTCGTTTTCTTCACGTGAATTTATGGTAAAACGGGATCACCTTGGCTGGCCTTCGATATACCATCACTGGAGAGTGGGGAACAAAGATACTGTTCCATTTCAAATCCATGCACTCATTTCTAAAAGTCGTACGGCACTGTTTCGGCATTTTGGACAGATGTTGCACCTTCCACCGTCGATGTTGCGCCCTGAGGATATCGATTCTTCGGACAGCCATAACAGTTGACTCTTTTGGAATTACTGGAGCCATAACAAGTCAAAATGGAGCTCTTTGTGAGTTCTACGGCTATAAGCCATCAATGCATATTTTCATACCAAAAAAAGACAACCCGAATCACTTTCGGGTCTCGAAAGTTTTTTTAACCCTTTGTTTTCTTCACGTGAATTTTATGGTAAAACGGGATCACCGTGGCTGGCCTTCGATATACCATCGCTGGAGAGTGGTGCACTATGGTAATGTTCCATTTCAAATCCATGCACTCATTACTAAAAGTACTACGGCACTATTTCCGCATTTTGGACGGATGTTGCACCTTGCACCGTAGATGTTTCGCCCTGAGGATATCGATTCTTCGGACAGCCATAACGGTTGACTCATTTGGTGTTACGGGAGCCATAACTAGTCAAAACGAAGCTCTCTGTGAGTTCTACGGCTTTGATGGCTTTAAGCCGTCAATGCATAGTTTCATACCCAAAACAAGACAACCCGAATCACTTTCGGGTCTCGGAAGTTTTTTTCCCTTCGTTTTCTTCACGTGAATTTTATGGTAAAACAGGATCACCGTGGCTGGCCTTCGATATATCATCGCTGGAAAGTGGTGCACCATGGTTCTGTTCAATTTCAAATCGATGCACTCATTTCTAAAAGTCCTACGGCACTGTTTCGACATTTTGGATGGATTTTGCACCTTGCACCGTAGATGTTGCACCCTGAGGATATCGATTCTTCAGACAGCCATAACAGTTGACTCTTTTGGAGTTACGGGGGCCATAACCTGTCGAAACGAAGCTCTCTGTGAGTACTATGGCTTTGATGGCTTCAATCCATCAATTCATAGTTTCATACCCAGAAAAGACAACCCGAATCACTTTCGGGTCTCGGATGTTTTTTTACCCTTCGTTTTCTTCACGTGAATTTATGGTAAAACGGGATCACCTTGGCTGGCCTTCGATATACCATCGCGGGAGAGTTTGGAACCATGATACTGTTCCATCGACGGTGGAAGGTGCAACATCCGTCCAAAATGCCGAAACAGTGCCGTACGACTTTTTGAAATGAGTGCATGGATTTGAAACGGAACAGTACCATGGTGCACCACTCTCCAGCGATGGTATATCGAAGGCCAGCCAATGTAATCCCGTTTTACAATAAAATTCACATGAAGAAAACTAAGGGTAAAAAAAACTTCTGAGACCCGAAAGTGATTCGGGTTGTCTTTTTTGGGTATGAAACTATGCACTGATGGCTTAAAACCGTCAAAGCCGTAGTACTCACAAAAGTAACAAGATACAACAGAAGCAACAAAATAGTAGTTCATGAAGCTACTATATATATATATACACCAGAGTTAACCAGATACAACAGAAGTAACAAGATACAACAGAAGTCTCAATATGATACTCAAGTATAAATCAAAATGCATCACTGGAATCAACTGGATAACTGAAATCGAAATAAATAGCTGGATCTCCAAGCGAAGCTCCAACTCCAAAGGTGAGTCTCGAATGCTGTATCACTCAGTCTGACCCGAGCGTAAAGCAAAACACAAAACACTCGAGTTAGGACATACATACTTATATAATGTAAACCAACTCAAGTGAAATGTAATATAAAGGTACAAGTAACTTAAAGAATGCTTGGGATCGCCCATTATTTAAGGATCTGTTAAACTATCTACTATGTAGTAATATTCGCTATTATAATAATAAACTAAACTTACTTTTAAATAGCGTTAAGGCTTTACATTTTCCACCTTAACACATAATAGTCCCAGTAGTCTATCCAGTATTAGCATAACCCCAGATCAGGAGCTACCCTCAATACTCCATAGGCTACGGCACAAATCCAAACTCATAGTAAAGCTCGCTATGGTAGGTGACACGGCACAACAAGGAAATGCCAGGGTAGATATACCAATACGCATCCGAGCTGGTGGAAACGCATAGCAGCCACTGCCGCCCACCTCGAAACACACACCCAATCAAAATCGAAGGGTGGCCACCAAATCAAATCACAAAGTAATGGAATAGTATCGAAGAAATGTGTCCGATCAGAGGTGCTACATCATTGGCCCGAGAATCGCTCCTGTTTTAGCTACCTTATGCCAACTCAGGGGAGTTGGGTCCACGTATATACCTCAATAGGAATCGTCACAACCATCCTACTTCATTCTGGAATCTCCACCGCGTACACGGTTATCAAAGTGGTTTTCGATATCGACAGAGAGTATGCCCATATCCGATCCCGGTCTCCTTGCCAACCAATCGTTATTATAACCCATGGATATTTATTCAAAAATCATTTATACTTTAAAATCCAAAATATCATATCCATTTCAAAACTAAATACTATATTATTTCATTTCATAGCCAAATCAATATATCATTTCCATTTCAAAAACCAAAGCCATAATATCATTTAAATTCAAAAGCCAAATCAATATATATCATTTAAATAAAACCCAAATTTCCAAATCACTAAATACTTCCTTAAATTTATTAAACTTGAAATATTCCTTTTTAAATCATCTTAACCCAAAACCACTTTATAAAGCCATATTCTTAAATCTTCAATTGCAAATCAATATATTCAAACAATTCTTAATTAAATACTATTTCAAATAAATTCATTTCTAAAATCATGGTACTTCCAAAGTTATAACAATTTCGACATCAAAACACTTTGAAACCATAATACTTTGAAATCATAATACTTTTAAAATAAATCTCATTACCAAAGTTGTAGTATTTCAAAGATCATTCATTTAATTATAAAATTTCCAAAACATTGTATTTTCAGCTAACAACACTTATAAAGTGTTACAGTAGATATATTAGTAATCTTTCAAAATATTGTCAAATTCAGAAACAGCAGCACTTAGCAAATGCCATCTTAAAACCACAACAATTTATAAATGCTCCCAATAAAATTTCAGATTTTATTATAACTTTTCAGAAACATTAAGACTTCAATTTTAGCCATTTTTGACTTATAAAAATCATATTTCATGCTTCAAAAACATTCATTTGGATATCATTTAACTTATGATTTAATAAAATAAAATTTTATAAATAAATATCCAATTTAAACCATAATTCATTTATTAAGTCAAAATACACTATTTACTTAATTTTTATTTTTAACCACCAACCTAACACTTAATTTTAAAATACCCATTTCGTAAATAAAACTAAATCCCCATTTATTTACTTAACTTAACAATTTCATTTTAAACCAAATTTCCAATTATCAAGTTAAGTCGTATTTAAATTACATTTTCCTTCCATTTAAATCCTAATTATTTATTTTACAAACATATTCATAAATAAATTATCTTACCAATGTTAATATAACAATCAAATTTCTTTATAAATATATTCATTTGACATCAAATAACTATGAATTTCAGTTAAACAAATTTTATTGCAAAAGTCCAAGCAAAACTGTATTTTAATTTATCAATTCAAAATACATTCTTTATTATATAAACATATCCATTTCATAAATAAAATTCATTACAATTACCAGGCTAGATTTATCATCCCATATTAAATCAAAATTTCATTATTAAGTTATTTATGGTAAATAAAATTCTTCAAATTCCATTTTAAACCAATTATTAACTTATGAAAATTAACTTTTAGAAAAACAATACACCGTTACAATTTAAAGCCTTAAATCAAATTTAAGTTAAATTTCATATATTTATAATTTCAGAATACTTAATAATTTTCAAAAAATATTTAAATACTAAATAAATTTTTGGAAAATATTATTTAAAAATATAACCATGGGCATGTATAATATTTTCTAACATAGGTCAAGTGATACGGATAATATATCATTTCAATCCGTAATTTAAAAAGAAAAATCCGGGTTCTATCATTTCAAACCCGCAATCCCAAGTAAATCAAATATAATAAAAATCACTCGAGCCTATCATTTCAGCCCATAATGATATTTCCTTATTCTAAAGTCCGTTCGGGTATGTATCATTTCAACCCATAGTGATAGGAAACTTGCAGTGTGAGATACAGTAAATAAAATGAACAGTATAGCAAATAATATCATATCAGGTGATGTAACAAATATATGTGCAGTATTTAACATCATATAACATATCACAGGCATATATGAATAACATATCAATTTATACAGACTCACTTGTCATCATTTCACAATAATATAAGTATATATGTCTAGAGTGATAAAACTCACCTTCTAAAGCTGGAGAAGATAGACAATGAAATTGAGCTACGAATCCAAGCACGAATTTCAAAGCAAAGCTAGATTGGCACGAATTCGATGGAAAGAGCTGATAACAAAAATTTGATGAGAACAAATCAAAACCAGTTTGGATATAAACTGAAAATATATATATTATTATATTATAATTTGTTATCCCACCTTTTGGCAAGGCCGTAACACCAAGGAATTGACTAGTAACCAGTGACGGCCCGTCCCAGATATCAGTTATATACGGGCTCACTACGGATATCGATGAATTTTGTCCGAGTCCGGATCGAGCCAAAATTGGTAGGACATGACAAGCTAAGCCATAAAAGCCAATGTTTCAAATCTCAAGTCAATCCGAGTTCGTATGCTCAAGTTATGAGCGATACAAGATTGGATGAAAATCAATTGCCGGTCGACTCGCTTCGCAACACTCAGGAGAAGCCAACTTCGACTCGCTCCACGTCCCTCAGAGCTGCTCTCTTTGAATCGCTCCAGTTTGAAACCATCGAATGTGCACACTTCGACTCACTCCGCTCAAATAACTGTTCGACTCCATCAACTTCGACTCCACTGCTCAAACCTCCCAGGACGCCCCATTTCGACTCGCTCAACCAGTGCTTGCTTCGACTCGCTCGACCAAGTGCTTGCTTCGACTCGCTCGATCTGGGTACACTTCGACTCGCTCAATCAGTGAACAGTTCGACTCGCTCGAAGCAACATCCAGGACAGAGTAAGAATCAAGTGCCACTTCATCGAGTCGAACAGAAGCGAGTCGAAACAGGAGCGAGTCGAAGGAAACACCCTACCGAAAACTCCATTTCATATCGATCATATCTCCCAATCTACAAGTCCAAATGCTATGAAATTTTCATAGGATATACGTGCTTGCTACAGAATGTCCACGCCAAATTTCGACTCCATTGGATGAAATCTTGATCGAGTCGAAATCTGTTCGTGTCGATCACGGATCGGATCGAAACTTCACGGGCTTGGGCGTGCGGGCCTGGTCACGTGCCAAAGAGGGTCTCCCGAGATCTGAGCGAAATACCAGCCTCCTACACCTATAAATAGACCCCCAAAGCCAACAAAAAAGGGGTTTTTCTTCCTCTTTGAGATCTCCAACGCCCGGACTCCACCGGATCTAGATCTGAACTCAATTGCTGCTGCCACAAACGAAATTCACTACTGCAAATCATAATTGACTGCTGTAAATCATTGAATTCACTTGTAAACACAAAAGAAAGATCAATAAAGAAAACTACTTCATAGTGGACGTAGGATATACGCCGAACCACTCTAAATTCTTGTGTCTCCTTGCACTTTAATTATTCTCATTTCTGAAATTTGGAGTTTTGTTAGATAATTCATCTTTTTTCATTTGATTTCTTCACTTTATCTCTTCAAAGACTTCCGAAGAGTGTTGTGCCCAATTTTGGTACAAACACTTTGGTGCTTTCGCTGAGAAAAACCCAATTTTTCTCCTGCTCTTTGGATCTCCTATCTATATTGGATTGCATAAATCTAAGAAGAAGATCTAGATCTAGAACTTTGAAGCCCTTCCATTCTATTCAGATTTGCAATCAGATCTAGGAAAGGACTTCATCAATTCATTATGGTGAGCACACGTACCACCTCTACAGCTGCTGATCAAGGAGCACGGGACCGACAAAATCTCGTGCAATCACCTCCATCCAACTAAAATGCTGCATGACCTTCAGATCCATCAGGTCCAATCACTAGACAAGAATTCCAGACATTGCTTCAAGAGTTGACCCAAAGTCGACAACAGCTAGCGGAACAACTACGCGCCAACACGGAGTTGACTAACCAACTAAATCACCAAAGGCGAAGAAGATCCAGAAGAGACCAAGGTTCTCACTCTTCCACAGAAAGTTCAGCCTCCTCTGATGGTCAAACTAGATCCACACGTCCACGGTTAGGTGGAAGCTACACCCAGGCCACGGGACACCAACCTGCTTCGAACCTTGGGCAACCTAGAGCTGGACCATCCGCTAGCCTCCGCACAGAACCTTCAACTCGGGGAGGAGCTGCTCCTTATCATGTTATCGGCAACATTGCTACTACCACCACTGCCGGACAGGGAGGTGATGCTAGAAACCAAGTTGATCCTCAACATAGCCAACGAGAGCAAACTCCTGAACCTTATGTCCCTGAGGATGTTGAACCAAGGAGGCGAGGAACGGACCGTCGACCGCGTCCAGTCCAGACTCGCGCTGTGGAACCCGACCACACCTTGGCACAACATGCTCCAAGTGTCCGAACGCCAGATATACCAGCGATGATCCGCCAAATGATCCGTGAAAGTCAGGGTCTCTCTAATGACGACTGGGGAATCTCCCGAAGTCATACCACTTTCACCGATGACGTCTTATATGCTGAACCACCTCATCACTTCAGGATGCCAGCTTTGCCAGTTTACAAAGGGAGTTCTGATCCCAATTAACACGTCCTGAAATACGAATGGCTGATGAATGCTGCTAGAGCTGATGACGCAGTAAAGAGTCGTAGTTTCCCCATTTCCCTAGGGGGCATCGCTACCACGTGGTTCACTCGTTTGCCACCGCGATCCATCTCTAACTTTGACCAGATGGCCACGAAGTTTGTCGAACAATTCCGTATGCATGTGGCGAGGCCAAAGGACGTTAACACACTGTCTAGTGTTACGCAAGCTCCCGGAGAAACGCTTAGACGTTACTTGGAGCGATTCCATGCTGCGTGTGCAGAAATAAGCAATCCCAACGATAACTCTATCCTAATGGCTCTGACTAAAGGGATTGATGCTGATTCCGAGTTTGGAAGTTGGTTAGCTGGGAAACCAACTGCGTCATTGGACCGTTTCTATTCCAAGGCAGCCCAATTCCTAAGAAGGGAGGATGCGAAATAGTCTAGGAAGCAGGATGATGCAGGGCTCAACATCGAAGGTATCCAGAGTAACGTCGCTGTTAAACAGTCCAGGAATAGTTCTGGGAAAATTCAGTTGAACGTCCAAAATAAACAAAATCAGCAGAGGGACAATAGAAACCAGAACAAAAAACACGATCAGGATTGTGGACCACGACGTAGAGCTTCCATGTACGATAATTACACCCCATTGAACAAGACATTGGAAAATGTGTATTTGCAAACCTGCAATACCATGCAGTATAAGAAGCCTGCCCCGAAACCACCAACTGAAAGACAAATCCAAACAGGAAAGTTCTGTAGATTCCATGAGAGTTATGGTCACAACACCAATGAGTGTCGTCACTTACAAGACCTCATTGAAAAACTGATACGTGAGCGGAAGTTGGATCAGTATGTACGGGCACCGCAATCCGGTGGTGCGGGCCTATCAAATCAGAATCGTGCACCGAACCAGGAAAGACAGGAAGAACCCGCTCGTGCGGATGGGAGGTTGGTCATCAATACAATAAGTGGTGGTCCCTCACCCAGCAGATCGAAGCTGGAAGGAAATGGAGTCGTATGCCAGTTCTATCAGGCATGCAAACTTCGAGTGTTGCAGTAGTTTTGATGAGGGGGCTCCGGCCAAGCAACAGAAAACGATAACGGATGACATCGTGTTCAGGAGCAGAGCGCAGATAAAATCGAAGCTCCCAATATCGATCCACTGGTCATCTTAGCACAAGTAGGTCCCGCTTGGATAAAAAGGATCTTAGTTGACAGTGGAAGCTCTGTGAATATTTTGTTCAAGCGAGCTTATGATCAAATGAAGATGGAACCCGCAGACTTGAAGCCTTGTCAATCTCGGGTCCATGGTTTCAACGGAAGTGCCACAATACCCACTGGGATGATGGAACTACCAGTAGAGTTAGGAGTTGGAGAACGTCGGAGAGTATGAATGTTGTAGTTCATCGTTTCAGACATAGACTCCCCTTACAATGCTTTCTTGGGCCGACCGGCCCTCGCTAAATTCAGAATAGCCATTGCCCCATGGTGTTTGACCTTAAAATTTCCCACTGATCATGGAATAGGAATCGTTCAGGGAGATCAGGCCACTGCCAGAGCCTGTTATGTTGCTGAGCTGCAGGAGGCGCAGCGAAAGGAGAAGGGAAAGGGCGTAGAGGAATCTCTCTGCGTCTGTTTTGCCGATAATTGACAATTAACGCCCGGGCCCAGGCCCGGGCACCCCAGCCAATTCCTCAAGGACCTTGACCCGAGAGAAACTGAAGACGAAGGAGAATCTAAAGAAAGTCAAGCATCCCCGGCCGAACTGACGATTGATGTCCCAATTGACAATAACGATGATTCAAAAATAATAAATATTGGATCTTAGCTAAACCAGCAAACTCAAGAGGAATTGGTTGAATTTCTACGGGCAAATCTTGACGTATTTGCCTGGACACATTCTGTTATGTGTGGGATCTCGCCGGACATCGCGAGCCACACTCTGAACATTGACTAGCGGCATGTCCCGGTCAAACAAAAAAGGCGCGGTATGGATCCAGAGAGATCTGCTGCCCTTAAAGAGGAAGTAGAAAAGCTTGAAGCGAACGGATTCATTCGAGATGCACTATATCCTGAATGGGTGTCAAATCCCGTGCTCGTCCGAAAGCCAAACGGGAAGTGGAGAACATGTGTCGACTATTCCGATCTGAATAAAGCGTGCCCCAAAGACAGTTTCCTGCTTCCTAGAATTGATCAGCTAGTGGAATCGACGGCTGGACATGAACTCTTATCCTTCATGGACGCGTATTCAGGCTACAATCAGATACCAATGCATTTACCCGATCAAGAACATACCAGCTTCGTAACCAATCTGGGACTTTACTGTTACAGGGTTATGTCGTTCTTACTCAAGAACGCCGAGGCTACTTACCAATGGTTGGTCAATCGGATGTTTGCTAATCAAATCGGGAAGACAATGGAAGTATATGTAGACGACATGCTTGTGAAGTCACGACTCTCCACCGACCATGTAAAAGACCTGGAAACTATGTTCAGCATACTTCGGGAGTACAAGATGAAGCTCAACCCAATGAAATGTCACTTTGGAGTTGCATCCGGAAAGTTCCTTGGGTTCATCGTTAATGCCCGGGGAATCGAAGCCAATCCCGAAAAGATTTGGGCAATCAGAAATCTTGAAACTCCCAAAACTATAAAGCAAGTCCAGAATCTCAATGGAAAGGTAGCAGCATTGAGCAGGTTCATTTCAAAGTCCACTAACAAATGCATTCCCTTCTTCGATCTGATTCGAAAAGGGAAACGAAACTTTGAATACAGAGTGCGAGGGCGCTTTCCAAGCACTAGTCCAACATCTGTCCACACCGCCGATACTGTCAAAGCCTATTGATCATGAGAAGTTGTATGCGTACTTGGCGATATCAGAAAACGCAATCAGCACTGCCTTGGTTCGAGAAGAAGACGGGATACAGAAGCCAGTGTACTACGTCAGCAAACAATTGACTGGGGCTGAAAGAAATTATCCGAAACTGGAAAAGTTGGCTTACTGCCTTGTCATTGCATCAAGAAAACTCCGACCATACTTCTAGGCACATTCCATTATTGTTTACACCGACCAGCCGTTACGACAGGTCCTTTCACGGCCTGAGACGTCTGGTAGGTTACTCAAGTGGAACATCGAACTGAGCCAGTTTGACCTTACTTACGCTCCGAGACGGGCCATACAAGGACAAGTCCTAGCCGATTTCATAGCTGAATTTACCGTCCAGAGGACTTGCCCGAAGCCAATGGATCCCCCGAATACGTCTGGAAACTTTATACCGACGGAGCATCAAACGACCGGTGTTCAGGCGCTGGTATTGTGCTTGAAACTCCCGAGGGTCGATCCATATGTTATGCCTTAAAGTTCGATTTCCATGCGACTAATAATGAAGCTGAATATGAAGCCCTCCTAACTGGCTTGAAACTTGCTAGAGATTTGAGAATTATTGAAGTGGAAATTTATTGTGATTCACAATTAGTTGTGTGTCAGGTACGAGGAGAGTATAAAGCAAGAGATCGAAGGTTGGCTGCTTACTTAGCTCGAGTTAAGGAAGTACTAGACCATTTCGATTACTACGCCATCTACAGTATACCTCGAGAACGCAACCAAAAGGCCGATTCGTTGGCGAAGCTAGCCAGCACAGGCGAAGCTCAACAAATGGGACTCGTTCCCGTAGAAACGCTATCTTCCCCAAGTATCGACCGGGCCGAAATAAACCGGGTATGCGAAACCGTCCCCGAAAAGGATTCATGGATGACTCCACTCAGAAATTACATTGAGCACGGAATCCTGCCAGAGCGCAGGAGTGAAAAAAGACAGGTCCTTCGAAAGGCCTCAAGATTTACCATCCAGAATGGACTCATGTACAGAAGGGGGTACTCAGTTCCCCTACTCCGATGTATCGCTCACGATGAAATTAAACAAGTGTTGCGCGATGTGCATGAGGGAGAATGTGACGATCACACCGGGGGGCAAGCACTTGCCAAGAAAATACTTCGCTACGGATATTACTGGCCTACCGTGAATCGCGATGCGTTGGACTATGCAAAGAAATGTGATAGGTGCCAGAAATATGCCCAAATCCCTAGGGCTCCTCCTACTGAGATAACGCAAATGGTCAGCCCATGGCCGTTCACAATGTGGAGCATCGACATCATCGATGCTCTACCTCTGGCAAAAGGTGGTGCGAAGTACGCCATCGTCGCGGTTGATTACTTTACGAAGTGGGCTGAAGCCGAAGCTCTCGCTACCATTACAACGAAGAAAGTAATCAACTTTGTGGTTCGTAACATCATCTGTCGATTCGGTCTCCCACACACCATTATTACGGACAACGGAACCCAATTCGACAGTGCTGAATTCAAAGATTTATACAAACGATTTCACATCCAAAAGAAATTCTCCGTAGTTGCACACCCTCAAGCAAACGGATAAGTCGAAGCAGTTAATAAAGTCATAAAGTCCATCCTGAAGAAACGACTAGAAAAGGTCGGGGGCAAGTGGGTCGATGAACTTCCTATGGCTCTATGGGCTTACTGAACAACCCACAAGACCGCGACCGGCCACACTCCATTCTCTCTTTCTTATGGTTCAGAGGCCGTTATTCCAGTCGAGCTGGAAGTACCTTCTCATCGTGTGACATACTATGATCCAAAGACAAATGCTATATTACTTGATGAATCTCTTGATCTACTGGATGAGAAGCGTGAAGAGGCTGATTTGAGGGCAGCTGTGCATCGAAGTCGAGTCGCCCGATTGTACAACGCCAAGGTCGTCCGCGAACCTTCGAACTAGGCGATCTCGTCTTAAAAAGAATCTATCCGGTTCCTTCACATATGAAGCCGACATGGGAAGGACCGTATGTTATTGAACGAAGACTCGGAGATGGCACATTCATGTTATCGACCGTCGACGGTCTTACCCTGCCAAGAGCTTGGAATAGCGAGAGCCTTCGCCGCTATTATACCTGACAGGCTATATTTATCAATTTAGTTTACTTTCCTTTTCTGCAATTTGTTTACGCATTTCGAAATTAGAACTTGTAATAAGGAAACTGACTTTGCCATACTTTCTTATTTCAGCAATAAAATGCAACCTCTTCGAGCCAGAGCTGTGATTTACTTGAAATACTTCATATGACCATCACTATGCACGGAGAGCTAAGTCTCATCATACGGTAGGATTTATTCAAATAGAGAGTGGCTGCGATGCAACCAATCACTCCCTAAGTGAAACCCGAGCTCGGGGGCAAGCCATCACATAAAAGTCAAAAAAGGGATTGATACACGATAATCCTTCATCAACTCCGAACTCCCAGAGCGCGGGTCGGAGTATAAACATTCAACTTCGTATTCCCAGAGTGCGCAGCGGAGTATAAACATTCAACTCTGAACTCCCAGAGCGCGAGTCGGAGTATAAACATCCAACTCCGTATTCCCAGAGTGCAAAGCGGAGTATAAACATTCAACTCCGTATACCTAGAGTGCGAAGCGGAGTATAAACATTCAACTCCGAACTCCCAGAGCGCGAGTCAGAGTATAAACATCCAACTCTGTATTCCCAGAGTGCGAAGCGGAGTATAAACATCAACTCCGAACTCCCGGAGCACGAGCCGGAGTATAAACATCAACTCCGAACTCCCGGAGCGCGAGCCGGAGTATAAACATCAGCTCCGAATTTCTAGAGTGCAAGTCGGAGCATAAACGTCGACTCTGGATTCCCAGAATGCAGAATGGAGCCTAAACACCAACTTTAAGTTCCCGAAGCATGGATCGAAATATAATTATCAACTCCAAACTCCCGGAGCGCAAGTCGGAGTACAAATACCAATTCCATGTCCCAAGACAGCGGGCATATGATTGAAACTCAAGCCAGCGTGACCAATCGCCAGTAAACAAATGAGGATCCCTGGAGTGCGGATATGATCGTCAACAACCAGACAAACGCGAATAAATCGCTCAATCCATGTTTGCCTTAAACGCCCATTCAACGGCACTAGACTCGGCATGCTAGGAGAAAAGGGAAATCGCTGAATGATGTTTTACAACATGCCACCAAGACTGGGGGGCAAGACTTAAGCATCAACCATCGACTGAAGCAATGCGACGTCAAAATTCGACTCGTTTCCCGGTCGCAAACCATGTCCACAATACCTGAACTTGGCGAACAGAAACAAACTTCATTCGGAAACTAAAACTTCACAAGTGCAGTCCAGACACTGAAATACTTAGACAAATACACAATGACAAAATAGAAGTCAAAAAAGAAAAGTATCATTTCTATTGATTATAGAAGAAGTTCGTGTACAAGTTTCCAAAAAATTCCTACTAGCAGGGGCCGAACCCGCATCTATACACGGCTAACATAATGCAAATCAAAATACACCGGGAGAGCATGCCTAATCTTTCTTTTTCCGTAGCTTCCTCCTCGGTGTGGACCTGCTGGAGCCATCGCCAGTCTTCCTCTTCGAGCCTTTGCTTTTCGGCGGTTGGTCTTCAGGCGAGGGCATTATGTCAACATCCTCCTCCAAACTCGTGTGAATAAGAATGCTCCCTACGGGCGGAGTCGGAGGAACGGGATCAATTACAGAAGGTGGGATGGGCAGGCTGGTGAGGAAGACAGTACCACCAGAAGACATCATTCCGAGCGGGGCAGGTCCTAATGCTACCATCCCACCTCCAACGCTTCCGCCATAAGCCGCTGCTGCCAGTTCAGTGTCAATCTGAGCAAACATCTCCTCTTCGGTTACTGCTCGAGCCCCGCTGGGGGCATCAGCAGTCGGCATTGAAGAGCTTGTAGCAGGATCAGTTCCGCTCATAACAGATGACAAGTCAGTGCGAGGATTGCCGTGGTGGCGAAAGAGTTCATCCATCAGCTGCTCGTCGAACGCGATCGTACCTCCCTGCAGATCGTCAAGCGGGGCAGTTGTACTCATGGTGGTTGCTTCGGTCACGATAGCCTCCTGCATTTGATATGGTTCTTGGGTGGCAGGAGGCATGGCCGGTGCAGCATCGATCACTGGACAAAGAATAAAAGGACTGTTAGGACTTAACTCGATCGAAGATTCCGATTTAAGAGAGGTGGAATGTTCAGAATACCTTCCTCAATTCGACTTGTAGGCGGCATGGCGACATCAGTAACTTGCGCAGCAGCCGAAGACATCTGCGGTTGATCGCGATTGTAAGCTGGAACAGCCTGGGGATCGACCGCAGACGAGGATTCGGGCTGGGTTGACATGGGAACTTCGAGACTTGCTTCGTGATGGTCAACTCCAGAACCCTCTCCCACTTCAAAGTGTTGGGTGCCAAGTTTTTCCTTCTCACGCAGAATCATCGACTCGTGGAGAATCTTCTTTTCATCATCAGTCAGAATGCGATTCTCGAGTTCGAATTCATCTACGGACTCACCCTGGTGCGCCTCTTTCTCCTCCTCAACCAATCAACTCCAAGCATTGTGGAGATGCGTCGAAAAGTCATCGAGCCAGGCTAGGCCCCTGTGCCTCAGCACGTTAGCATTGTAAACAACAAGGAGGTCTTGGATGTCGGCCTCTAGCCTGGACTCGGCCAGTTTCACCCTCTCCTCGACCTCAGTCTCCACCTTCTGGACTTTGGCCACCACCGCATCCCGTTCATCCCTGAGCAGAACATCTTGTTCACACGCCTCCTGGGCTGCGTTGTTCGCGTCGTCTTTCTCCTTGGCCATATCAGCAAATTTGGCCATGAGTTCATTAAGATCCTTGACCATCGTGTCCCGCTCAGCAATGACTTTAGTGTTCCGGTGGCCCATCTCCTCCACTAGGGCAACATGTGTCTGCCCCAACCTCTCCATCTCCGCCTTCGCCTCGTCATCCCTTTTGATGGCCTCCATCTCAGATTTCCGAGTAGACTCGGACTCAGCGGAGAGTACATGAATAATCCGATCCCTTTTTGCAAGCTCGGTCTCCATCTTCTCGAGCGCTTTGGCCTGTTCAAAGGCCACTTTGGAAGCTTTCTCGACAGCCTTTGCCCGCTCCCGGTACTGAGTATATATGTCGTGAACGAAGTCGTGCACCGTGTTTTCCACCCCTGAGGGGATTCTCTTTAAGTGTGGTGGGAAGACGTAACAATTGAAATAGATGTTCGGAAAGTCCTTCCTCATCTGAGCCAACTTAAGAGCTCCTTCACTTGTGGGTTAGGTAGGGACCTGCTCAGTAATCATAGAGGCCGTGGTCTCGAATCTCTGAAGATCAGTTTCGGACCTGGAAACGTGAGAAGACGGCCTATGACGAGGAGCCTCTGGTGGATTTGAAGTTTGAACAGGGGGAGGAGACGGAAGTCTAGGAGGAGGAGAGCGTGATCTGGATCGATGTCTATATTCTCTGTCACGCCCATACCTGTCCTGGTTAGAGTATTCGCGATCGCGATCTCTATCTGAATCCCTCCTGCGGGAATCATAGTAACCAGAAGATTTTCGGGCTGAGCGAAGATTCCCGAGCATAGATCCCCTTCCAGACATTGTACTTGAAAATGATAAACGAAGAAAGAGTTAGTAACTTCCTAAGTCGGACGAAGTACAGTTGTGAATCATGTAGTGTAGTGAAATGTATGCATGTGCAATCCCCCGACCAACCGGAAATGTCGGCCGCACTCGTAGCAAGCGACCCGCTCGGTTCACGAACACTATCGAGCTCCTCCATCCCGGCGTCGTGTTGAGACGACACAAAGTCCGGAATCGTAACATCGGCAAGTCCCTCAAAATGATTCCCAACCGGCGGGGAAGAAGCCTCCGCAATTATAATCCCCGGGACGGGCAAAGACACGACCATAGATTTAAATCTCCCGGATTTAGAGCGCTTGTGAGCAGCAGCCTTGACTTGTCTTTTTCCTCCGGAATCCTGAACATCGGAAGGAGGCCCGGCCGGGAGCTCAGTATCGGTGGGCTTGCTTTCTGGATCAACTTCTTCGGTGATCACGACTGCGGGCTCTTTGCGCTTCACGCGTTTCTTTGGGGCCACTCTATGTATCACTTCCAGATGTATGCTCTATCTTCGTTCTATCAGCCCGATAGCCCTCAAATTCCTATCGGTCAGGACTAAG
This sequence comes from Allium fistulosum, assembly GCA_030737815.1. Taxonomy (NCBI): domain Eukaryota; kingdom Viridiplantae; phylum Streptophyta; class Magnoliopsida; order Asparagales; family Amaryllidaceae; genus Allium; species Allium fistulosum. The sequence goes on from CM060902.1 coordinate 1,538,029,880, forward strand.
TCTATGTGCCTCTCTTCGCCCGGAAACGCTTAAAGAATCCGAACAAGCTCTCTGAAGTACGTGCCATCGGGACGAGAGATTGCGGCTATAGGAAAGAAGAGGTATGTCAGTTTTTGAAGTCAGTTACTAGTATCTCAATGATTCAAGGATAGAAGTGGCAACACTTACTTCTATCCAACCACCACCCAGCAAATCCAGGGGGGCGCCGAACGTAGAACCATTCGGTTTTATAATAACTTAGCCTTCCCCAGGAGCCCTGTACAATGTGGCAGCTCCTCACCGCTTCCAGGAAGGTGAAAGAGGGGCTGTCTCCACGGCTCTTGACATTGAATAAATATCGTATCTCGATCGGCTTCGGCGGTCGAAAGAGGATCTCCATAAAGAGAACAAAGATGATGTTCAATAAGGCATAGCCGTTGGGATGTAGTTGAGATGGATCTATGCCAAGAAACGATAACATCTCCCTTATATATTCATTAAAGGGAGGAAGTGTCCCCGCTGTGCAAGCGTGACGGTTGAAAGCAGTAAACCCCTCCGGGGGATTGTGTGGCCTGTCAGTTGGCCTAGGAAGTGGCACGTCGTCCAGCGACAAACCATGCCTTAAGAAAATCCGTCCTAACATATATTCGGAGATACCCGACGGCACGGAATCTGTTGGATTGAGAATAAACCGAGCACCCGGACGCTCATCCGGTGCTGGCTCTATGACTTCGGCTTTGATAACCGGTATCTCTATGGTTGGAGGAATAGAACTTGGGAGTTCCGGCTGCTGAGAACTTGAAGGATCCATAACTAGCTAGCTTATAAAAAATCATTGTTAAACTGAAAAATAACACTCGTGCATCCCCTAGTGTAAAGTGTGTGAGCGTTTCGTGCAGTGCAGTACTATATATTATTTGGGAAGATCAACCGGATTAAGGAAAACGTGTAAACGACGAGACTTCGGAATTCAGTCGGAAGGACCGTCATTGCTAACCCTCACAACCATGCCATCCAGTTATTAGCTATCAGTCCGAGTTAAAATGTGTTATTATTTTAGTAAGTTCCAGTTTCATCGACGAACTTCAATAGGCAATTAGGTGTGCGGTGAAACAATTAAGTCCAGTTAAGCAAATCTGAAGCTCGTCGGAGTTGAGTGGTCAAAGGCACTAGAATTTTCGATATCATCGAAATTAAATCAGTGGTCAATCATCAAAAGTTCAAGTTCTAGACAATCGCTCCGGTTCAAGTTCGAAATGTTCACTAAGGCGCGAGTTCGAATCGATTGTCCAGGGTGCGCAGTTCGACTCGGTTTAAAGTCCCGCGTTTCGACTCGCTTCGAAGCCTCTGCTTCGACTCGAATCAAAGCCCCACGTTTCAACTCGCTTCGAAGCCTCTGCTTCGACTCGGTTTAAAGCCCCGCATTTCAAGTCGCTTCGAAGCCTCTGCTTCGACTCGGTCCAAAGCCACGCGCTTCGACTCACTTCGAAGCGTCTGCTTCGACTCGATCCAAAACCCCTGTTTCGACTCGATAGAAAACTACGCAGTTCGACTCGATCCCAAGTCACTCCACTTCGAACCGTTCCAAGGTCACTATTTCGACTCGATCAAAAGGTGTACTTTTCAACTCGATCCAGGGCCATTGTTTTGAGTCCATCAGACACAGCCCCTTCGTATCGATCCACAGATGCCAAGCGTTCGACTCAATGCAAAGCTCCACCATCGATCGATACGAAGGCCTCTGCCTCATCATCTCGAAACCCCTGCTCCAGATCGACACGAAGCTAAGGCCAAGGGCTTTTTGATCGATCGCGACACTGATGGGTTTGGTGTTAAGAATCGAATCTCCTCGTTTACGTGTAGATTCGCTTATTGGATTACCTAAATTTGTTAATTGGTTCGAGTAATTGAAGATGTAAATCAGTTCGAGGACGAGAGTGTTTTTTCTTCTTTGCTTTCTCTGGTCTCAGAGCGATACGAAGGAGAGGCAGGAAAACGAAAAGTAAAAAGTGAAAAAATGGCTAAGTATGAAGTAGGACTCGAAAGCAAAAGGAAGAAACATTTTGTATCCAGTGGGTTCGAGCGCACATTTCGACTCCGTTTTCAGTACATCGATGCGAAGCTCCCCTTCGTATCACTTGACTTCGACTCCATCTCTAGTGCAGTCAAACGAACAATTCGAATCCATCAGGGAAGTTTATTTCGACTCGCTTCGTTTCGACCCGCTCAGCTCATAGCCATCAGGGAAGTTTATTTCGACTCGCTTCGTTTCGACTCGCTCAGCTCACAACCATCAGGGAAGTTTATTTCGACTCGCTTCGTTTCGACTCGCTCAGCTCATAGCCATCAGTGAAGTTTACTCCGACTCATTCCAATTCGACTCGTTCAGTTCGTGTCCATCATCGAGTCGAACAAGCACGTCATATCCACCAAACCCTACGTCTATCGATGCAAAATTCATGTTCGTGTCCATAGTTTCCAACTCCTTTACAAGAGCATCGATACTAACAATTCGAATCCATCAAATCATGGCTTCCAGAGGCCAACTCCGTCAACTCGACATACTTACTTCGCATCCATAAATCCAATAAAAATCATCTTCGATGTTTCAACCCTTCACATCGATTCAGGAGAGGATCGTTACGAAGGAGCATGCAAAAGCAACCATCGAGCGTTGTTGCAGCGAATTTCATATCGGTTCAGGAGAGGATCGATATGTAATTCAAAAGTAAAATAAACTGACAACGACTCGTGGACGTACGAACGTCAACGAGAGTCAGGTTAACATATATGCATGAATGACAGACTAGTATTCAACATTCTGGATTTTCAAGAATCAGAAACTCATCCATCAACGATTACAACAGCAAACTGGTAACCACTAGCATACAGCAATCAGTTGCAACAATACATGGTACAACAGTCGACAGTCAACAGTTTACATTATTAAGAAGAACGATCAAAGGTTACAGCTTTCATCTAGAAGACGATAACTATTCAGAGTAAAGATGGCAGTATTTCAAAGCACATCATGTTTCCACAAGACGTACTTTGGGGGGCAAATGTTATCCCGCCTTTTGGCAAGGCCGTAACACCAAGGAATTGACTAGTAACCAGTGACGGCCCATCCCAGAGATCAGTTATATACGGGCTCACTACGGATATCGATGAATTTTGTCCGAGTTCGGATCGAGCCAAAATTGGTAGGACATGACAAGCTAAGCCATGAGAGCCAACGTTTCAAATCTCAAGTCAATCCGAGTTGGTATGCTCAAGTTATGAGCGATACAAGATTGGATGAAAATCAATTGCCGGTCGACTCACTCCTTCGACTCGCTTCGCAACACTCAGGAGAAGCCAACTTCGACTCGCTCCACGTCCCTTAGAGCTGCTCTCTTCGACTCGCTCCAGTTTGAAACCATTGAAAGTGCACACTTCGACTCGCTCCGCTCAAACAACTATTTGACTCCATCAACTTCGACTCCACTGCTCAAACCTCCCAGGACGCCCCATTTTGACTCGCTCGACCAGTGCTTGCTTCGACTCGCTCGACCAAGTGCTTGCTTCGACTCGCTCGATCTGGGCACACTTCGACTCGCTTAATCAGTGAACCATTCAACTCGCTCGAAGCAACATCCAAGACAGAGTAAGAATCAAGTGCCACGTCATCGAGTCGAACGGAAGCGAGTCGAAACAGGAGCGAGTCGAAGGAAACACCCTACCGAAAACTCCATTTCGTATCGATCATATCTCCCAATCTACAAGTCCAAATGCTATGAAATTTTCACAGGAGACTACGTGCATGTTAAAGAATGTCCACGACAAATTTCGACTCCATTGGATGAAATCTTGATCGAGTCAAAATCTGTTCGTGTCGATCACAGATCGGACCGAAACTTCACGGGCTTGGGCATGCGGGCCTGGTCACGTGCCAGAGAGGGTCTTCCGAGATCTGAGCGAAATACTAGCCTCCTACACCTATAAATAGACCCCCAAAGCCAACAAAAAAGGGGTTCTTCTTCCTCTTTGAGATCTCCAACGCCCGGACTCTGCCAGATCCAGATCTAAACTCAATTGCTGCTGCCACAAACGAAATTCACTGCTGCAAATCACAATTGACTGCTGTAAATCATTGAATTCACTTGTAAACGCAAAAGAAAGATCAATAAAGCAAACTACTTCATAGTGGACGTAGGCTATACGCCGAACCACTCTAAATTCTTGTGTCTCCTTGCACTTTAATTATTCTCATTTCTGAAATTTGGAGTTTTTGTTAGATAATTCCTCATTTTTCATTTAATTTCTTCACTTTATCTCTTCAAAGACTTCCGAAGAGTGTTGTGCCCAATTTTGGTACAAACATAATTATTTCCTAAACCAATTATATAATAAGATACATACTTAAAATCTATATACACCTATACGTATTTTAAAGCCAATTGTCCCAAATAAAATCGTTGATTTGAACTAAACTCAAATATTAAAGTCAAATATATATGTATAAAATAAATTTTGTATCTGTCCCTTAGAACTTATCAATTTAACATATATATTTCTATAACTTATAAAATATATAATCTCAGAACACATATATATACTATATTACAATAGATTAACTTATAATACATACTTAATATATATAACAAGCTCTTCCCTATAGCCTATAACATGTATATACAACACAAATCATAAACCAGTACACCAATTATCCACATAAACATATGGACTACCCATTTTTAAACAAATATAACTTGCATTTATATATAAGAATCGACTCACATATATAAATACGTGACCTATTTATATATAATGTCTAACAATACTTTAAAACATATAAACTGACAGGGTATAACAACAAACTTATACAAATTTCATATATAACAAACATATACATTTCGAACAACTTTATATATCTATATATATACAAATTAAAAATCACTATTATATAAACAAGTATATTATTTTCAAAAAATCTCGTACAATATATGAAGACAACAATATACATATACACTTTATTATTATACACATATATATATACAATATACTAAACTTATGAACTTCATATAGAACATAACATATATATATTAACCAAAACTTATATGAAATATATATATATATATATATATATGAAGTCATTTGTTCAAACTATCAAGTGCATGTTATAATATACGTAAGTAATGCATAAAAGAGTTCAGAAAATATACATACGAAACATAAATATGCACGTACGGTTATATAAGCTTATATACAAATATATATAGACAAATTATATAACCTATATAACTTATATATTATAACAAACCCAACTCAACATTTTATAAACTGTATATATAATAATATATATACTAAACTCACATCTCTCATACAATTTAACACTGCAGGCTTATATATATAAACTAAACCAAATCGCTTATACAAATAGATTATAGTATATATATATGTATAACACCATTATATATACAAGAATAAACTGTCATGTAATTACTTACAATATAGGGCTGAGAGCACAAGGGAGGTCCACACTAGGTCCGAGGTGGAGACAAGGAAGTGAGTGGCCGAGCATCATGTGAGGGACAGGAAAAGTGGTGCACGGGCAGGGATGTTCCGATCTGAATGTGGAAGTGCTGCCAGCATTGTGGGTTCAGAGGCGGTCGCATGGGTCTTTGAAATGGTGGGGCGTTTTGGTTGAGCACGACAGAGGTGTTGTGGAGAGGGTATCGGTTCGAGAAGGATGGGAAGAGAAGGAGGATCATTGGCTTGCGTGCGTTTTGAAATAGAACGAGAAGACTTTTGTAGAAGGGGTGAGCAGTTTCTAGGAGGAGATGATAAATCTATATATTTTTTCTCAGAGGAGCAGAAATGAAAAAGAGAAGAACTTCATTTCCAGGCAAAAAGAGATGACAGCAAGTAAACGTATGAATATTATTTGCCTTATGAATTTTCAAATGAACGGAAGAATCCAAAAGGAGTGGACAGCAATAATTATCAACGGTCAGTAATAGTAAAAGCCACCATTCGTTTTACACCGTGGATAATTGAATGGCCAGGAAAACAAAAGGTTAAAACGGTTACCGATGCGGCAAACCGTTTTGTAGCTCTTGCCGTGTACCGAACTTCAGAACTCAGAATTGAACATACCGTAGAGATCAGCACGACGAGATGATAAAAACGGTATACAGATGTCAGTGTATGACTATCCTATAAAAGTCGACATCGATAGCTACAAATGCTGTTATTATGTATGGAAAAATCCAAACGGAGCTAGAAACGTCAGAAATTTTCAAAACGAATTACACGGTCTTATTTAGAGTGTTCTAAATAAATTTTCTCATGTTGACATATTTAAGTTAAGGAACACTTTTAATTTCGACTGTTATTAACTGTTTTAAATTGAAATAAAATTACACAAGAAAATAAACTTCAATATTATCTGATGAAAATTTACCGTTTGCTATGTTTAATTAGATGTATTTCAAATATTAAATTTTTCTTTCAAAATTTTATTATTTAAAATTTCACAAAATTTCAATTAAATATGATAATAAAACAAATAAAATTATTAAAATTTCTGGGTCGTTACAGGATCACATTGGCTGGCCTTCGATATACCATCGCTGGAGAGTGGAGCACCATGGTACTCTTCCATTTCAAATCCATGCACTCGTTTCTAAAAGTCGTACGGCACTGTTTCGGCATTTTGGACGGAAGTTGCACCTTGCACCGTCGATGTTGAGCCCTGAGGATATTGATTCTTCGGACAACAATAACGGTTGACTCTTTTGGAGTTACGGGAGCAATAACCAGTCAAAACGAATCTCTCTGTGAGTTCAACGGCTTTGACGGCTTTAAGCCGTCAATGCATAGTTTTATACCCAAAAAAGACAACCGAATCCCTTTCGGGTCTCAGAAGTTTTTTTACCCTTCGTTTTCGCCACTTGAATTTTATGGTAAAACGAGATCACCTTGCTGGCCTTCGATATACCATCACTGGAGAGTGGTGCACCATGGTACTGTCCATTTCAAATCCATGCACTCATTTCTAAAAGTCCCACGGCACTGTTTCGGCATTTTGGACGGATGTTGCACCTTGCACCGTAGATGTTGCGCCCTGGGGATATCGATTCTTCGGACAGCCATAACGGCTTATTCTATTGGAGTTACGGGTGCCATAACCAGTCGAAACGAAGATCTCTGTGAGTACTACGGCTTTGACGACTTTTAGGCTTCAATGCATAGTTTCATACCCAAAAAAAAACAACCCAAATCACTTTCGAGTCTTGGAAGTTTTTTTTACCCTTCGTTTTCTTCACGTGAATTTTTTGTAAAACGGGATCACATTGGCTGGCCTTCGATATACCATCGCAGGAGAGTTGTGCACCATGGGACTATTCCGTTTCAAATCCATGCACTCATTTCAAAAAGTCGTACGACACTGTTTCGGCATTTTGGATGGATGTCGCACCTTGCACCGTCGATGTTTCGCCTTGAGGACATCGATTCTTCGGACAACCATAACGGTTGACTCTTTTGGAGTTACGGGAGCCAAAACCAGTCAAAACGAAGCTCACTGTGAGTTCTACGGCTTTAACGGCTTTTAGCCGTCAATGCATAGTATCATACCTAAAAGAAGACAACCCGAATCACTTTCGGGTCTCGGAAGTTTTTTTTTACCCTTCGTTTTCTTCACGTGAATTTTATGGTATAACGGGATGACTGTGGCTGGCCTTCGATATACCATCGCTGGAGAGTGGTACACCATGGTACTGTTCCATTTCAAATCCATGCACTAATTTCTAAAAGTCCTACGGCACTGTTTCGGCATTTTGGATCGATGTTTCACCTTGCACCGTAGATGTTGCGCCCTGAGGATATCGATTCTTCGGACAACCATAACGGTTGACTCTTTTGGAGTTACGGGTGCTATAACCAGTCAAAACGAAGCTCTTTGTGAGTACTACGACTTTGATGGCTTTTAGATGTCAATGCATAGTTTCATACCCAAAAAAAGACAACCCGAATCACTTTCGGGTCTAGGAAGTTTTTTTACCCTTCGTTTTCTTCACGTGAATTTTATTATAAAACGGGATCACATTTGCTGGCCTTCAATATACCATCGCTGGAGGGTGGTTCACCATGGTACTGTTCCATTTCAAATCCATGCACTCATTTCAAAAAGTCATACGGCACTGCTTCGGCAATTTGGACGGATGTCGCACCTTGCACCGTCGATGTTTCGCCTTGAGGATATTGATTCTTCAGACAACCATAACGGTTGACTCTTTTGGAGTAACGGGAGCCATAACCAGTCAAAACGAATCTCACTATGAGTTCAACGGCTTTGATGGCCTTAAGTCGTCAATGCATAGTTTTATACCCAAAAAAAGACAACCCGAATCACTTTCGGGTCTCGGAAGTTTTTTTTACCCATCGTTTTCTTCTTATGAATTTTATAGTAAACCGGGATCACCGTAGCTTGCCTTTGATATACCATCGCTGGAGAGTGGTCCACCATGGTAATGTTCCATTTCAAATCCATGCACTCATTTCTAAAGGTCCTACGGCACTGTTTCGGCATTTTGGACGGATGTTGCACCTTGCACCGTAGATGTTGCACCCTGAGGATATCGATTCTTCAGACAACCATAACGGTTGACTCTTTTGGAGTTACGGGAGCCATAACGAGTCAAAACGAAGCTCTCTGTGAGTACTACGGCTTTGACGGCTTTAAGCCATCAATGCATAGTTTCAAACCCAGAAAAAGACAACCCGAATCACTTTCGGGTCTCGGAAGTTTTTTTACCCATAGTTTTGTTCTCGTGAATTTTATGGTAAAACGGGATTGCCCTGGCTGGCCTTTGATATACCATCGCTGGAGAGTGGTGCACCATGGTACTGTTCCGTTTCAAATCCATGCACTCATTTCTAAAAGTTTTACGGCACTGTTTTGGCATTTTGGGCGGATGTTTCATCTTCCACCGTCGTTGTAGCGCCCTGAGGATATCGATTATTCAAACAGCCATAACGATTGACTCTTTTGGAATTACTGGAGCCATAACCAGTCAAAACAGAGCTCTCTGTGAGTTCTACGGTTTAAGCCATCAATGCATAGTTTCATACCCAAAAATAGACAACCCGAATCACTTCGGGTCTCGAAAGATTTTTTACCCTTCGTTTTCTTCACGTGAATTTTATGGTAAAACGGGATCACCGTGGCTGGCCTTCGATATACCATCGCTGGAGAGTGGTGCACCATGGTAATGTTCTGTTTCAAACCCTTGCACTCGTTTCTAAAAGTACTACGGCACTGTTTCGGCATTTTGGACGGATGTTGCACCTTGCACCGTAGATGTAGTGCCCTGAGGATATCGATTCTTCACAGCCATAACGGTTGACTCTTTTGTTGTTACGGGATCCATAACTAGTAAAAACGAAGCTCTCTGTGAGTTCTATGGCTTTGACGGATTTAAGCCATCAATGCCTAGTTTCATACCCAAAAAAGACAACCTGAATCACTTTCGGGTCTCGAAAGTTTTTTTTCCCCTTCGTTTTCTTCACGTAAATTTTATGGTAAAACGGGATCACCATGGCTGGGCTTCGATATATCATCGCTGGAGAGTGGTGCACCATGGTACTGTTCGATTCAAATTGATGCACTCATTTCTAAAAGTCCTACGGCACTATTTCGGCATTTTGGACGGATGTTGCATCTTGCGCCGTAGATGTTGCGCCCTGAGGATATTGATTCTTCGGACAGCCATAACGGCTGACAGTTTTGGAGTTACGGGTGCCATAACCAGTCGAAACGAAGATCTCCGTGAGTACTTTGGCTTTGATGGCTTTTAGCCATCAATGCATAGTTTCATACCGAAAAAAAAACCGAATCACTTTCTGCTCTCGGAAGTTTTTTTTACCCTTCGTTTTCTTCACGTGAATTTTATTGTAAAACGGGATCACATTGGCTGGCCTTTGATATACCATCGTTGGAGAGTGGTGCACCATGGTACTGTTCCGCTTCAAATCCATGCACTCATTTCCAAAAGTCGTACGGCACTGTTTCGGCATTTTGGACGGATGTTGCACCTTGCACTGTCGATGTTTCGCCTTGAGGATATCGATTTTTCGAACAGCCATAACGGTTGATTCTTTTGGAGTTACGAGAGCCATAACCAGTCAAAACGAAGCTTTCTGTGACTTCTACGGCTATGACGGCTTTTAGCCATCAATGCATAGTTTCATACCCAAAAAAAACAACTCGAATCACTTTCGGGTCTCGGAAGTTTTTTTACCCTTCGTTTTCTTCACGTGAATTTTATGGTAAAACGGGATCACCGTGGCTGGCCTTCAATATACCATTGCTGGAGAGTGGTACACCATGGTACTATTCCATTTCAAACCCATACACTAATTTCTAAAAGTCCTACGGCACTGTTTTGGCATATTGGACGGATGTTGCACCTTGCACCGTAGATGTTGCGCCCTGAGGATATCGGTTCTTCGGACAGCCATAACAGTTGACTCTTTCGGATATACGAATTCCATAACCAGTGAAAACAAAGATCTCTGTGACTACTATGGATTTGATGGCTTTTAGCCGTCAATGCATAGTTTCATACCCAAAAAAATACAACCCGAATAACTTTCGGGTCTCGAAAATTTTTTTACCCTTCGTTTTCTTCACGTGAATTTTATTGTAAAACCAGATCACATTGGCTGTCCTTCGATATACCATCGCTGGAGAGTGGTGCACCATGGTACTGTTCTGTTTCAAATCCATGCACTCATTTCAAACAGTCGTACGGCACTGTTTCGGCAATTTGGACGAATGTCGCACCTTGCAACGTCGATGTTTCGCCTTGAGAATATCGATTCTTCGGACAGCCATAACGGTTGACTCTTTTGGAGTTACGGGAGCCATAACCCGTCAAAACGAAGCTCTCTGTGAGTTCTACGGCTTTGATGGCTTTTAGCCATCAATGCATAGTTTCATACCCAAAAAAGATAACCCGAATCACTTTCGGGTCTCGGAAGTTTTTTTACCCTTTGTTTTCTTCATGTGAATTTTATGGTAAAACGGGATCACCGTGGCTGGCCTTCGATATACCATCGCTGGAGAGTGGTGCACCATGGTACAGTTCCATTTCAAATCCATGCACTAATTTCTAAAGGTCCTACGGCACTGTTTCGGCATTTTGGACGGATGTTGCACCTTACACCGTAGATGTTGCGCCATGAGGACATCGATTCTTCGAACAGCCATAACGGTTGACTCTTTTGGAGTTATGGGAGCGATAACCAGTTAAAACGAAGCTCTTCGTGAGTACTACATCTTTGACGGCTTTAAGTCGTCAATGCATAGTTTCATACCCAAAAAAAGACATCCCGAATCACTTTCGGGTCTCGGAAGTTTGTTTTACCCTTCGTTTTCTTCACGTGAATTTTATGGTAAAACGGGATCACCGTGCTGGCCTACGATATACCATCGCTGGAGAGTGGTGCACCATGGTACTGTTCCGTTTCAAATCCATGCACTTATTTCTAAAAGTACTACGGCACTGTTTCGGCATTTTGGACGGATGTTACACCTTGAACCGTAGATGTTGCGCCCTGAGGATATCGATTCTTCGGACAGCAATAATGGTTGACTCTTTTGGAGTTACGGGAGCCATAACCAGTAAAAATGAAGCTCTCTGTGAGTACTACGGCTTTGACAGCTTTAAGCAGTCAATGCATCGTTTCATACCCAAAAAAAACAACCCGAATCACTTTCGGGTCTCGGAAGTTTTTTTACCCTTCGTTTTCTTCACGTGAATTTTGTGGTAAAACGGGATCACCCTGACTGGCCTTCGATATACCATCATTGGAGAGCGGTGCACCATGGTACTATTCCGTTTCAAATCCATGCACTCATTTCTAAAAGTCGTACGGCACTGTTTCGGCATTTTGGACGGAAGTTGCACCTTGCACCGTCGATGTTGAGCCTTGAGGATATCGATCTTTCGGACAGCAATAACGGTTGACTCTTTTGGAGTTACGGGAGCCATAACCAGTCAAAACAAATCTCTCTATGATTCAACGGCTTTGATGGCTTTAAGCCGTCAATGCATAGTTTCATACCCAAAAAAAGACAACCCGAATCAAATTTGGGTCTCGGAAGTTTTTTTACCCTTCGTTTTCTTCACGTGAATTTTATGGTAAAACGGGATCACGGTGCTGGCCTTCGATATACCATCGCTGGAGAGTGGTGCACCTTGGTACTGTTCCATTTTAAATCCATGCACTCATTTCTAAAAGTCCTACGGCACTGTTTCGGCATTTTGGACGGATGTTGCACCTTGCACCGTAGAAGTTGCGCCATGAGGATATCGATTCTTCGGACAGCCATAGTGGTTAACTCTTTTGGAGTAACGGGAGCCATAACCAGACAAAACGAAGCTCTCAGTGTGTACTACGACTTTGACAGGTTTAATCCATCAATGCATAGTTTCATACCCAAAAAAAGACAACCCGAATCACTTTCGGGTCTCGGAATTTTTTTTACCCTTCGTTTTCTTCTCGTGAATTTGATGGTAAAACGGGATCACCCTGGCTGACCTTCGATATACCATCGCTGGAGAGTGGTGCAACATGGTACTGTTCCATTTCAAATCCATGCACTCATTTCTAAAAGTCGTACGACACTATTTTGGCATTTTGGACGGATGTTGCACCTTCCACCGTCGATGTTGCGCCCTGAGGATATCTATCCTTCGGACAGGCATAACGATTGACCCTTTTGGAATTACTGGATCCATAACCAGTCAAAATGGAGTTCTTTGTGAGTTCTACGGCTTTAAGCCATCAATGCATAGTTTCATACCCAAAAAAGACAACCCGAATCACTTTCGGGTCTCGAAAGTTTTTTTTACCCTTCGTTTTTTCACGTGAATTTTATAGTAAAACGGGATCACCGTGGTTGGCCTTCGATATACCATCCCTGGAGAGTGGTGCTCCATCGTACTGTTCCATTTCAAATCCATGCGCTCATTTCTAAAAGTACTACGGCACTGTTTCGGCATTTTGGACGGATGTTGTACCTTGCACCGTAGATGTTGCACCCTGAGGATATTGATTCTTCGGACAGCCATAACGGTTGACTATTTTGGAGTTACGGGAGCCATAACCAATAAAAACGAAGCTCTCTGTGAGTTCTACGGCTTTGATGGCTTTAAGCTGTCAATGCATAGTTTCATACCCAAAAAAAGACAACCCGAATCACTTTCAGGTCTCGGAAGTTTTTTTTACCCTTCGTTTTCTTCACGTGAATTTTGTGGTAAAACGGGATCACCGTAGTTGGCCTTCTATATATCATCGCTGGAGAGTGGTGCACCATGGTACTGTTCCGTTTCAAATCGATGCACTCATTTCTAAAAGTCCCACAGCATTGTTTCGGCATTTTGGACAGATGTTGCACCTTGCACCGTAGATGTTGCGCCCTGAGGATATCGATTCTTCGGACAGCCATAACGGTTGACTCTTTTGGAGTTACGGGTGCCATAACTAGTCAAAACGAAGCTCTCTGTGAGTTCTACGGCTTTGACGGCTTTTAGCCGTCAACGCATAGTTTCATACCCAAAAAAAGACAACCCGAATCATTTTCGGGTCTTAGAAGATTTTTTAACCCTTCATTTTCTTCCCGTGAATTTTATTGTAAAACGGGATCTGTAACGACCCACTATTTTTGGACCATTCAAATCGACAATAAATCCACACATGTCGGACTTGAATAATTGAAAACAATAGATTGTAAATAAAATTTGGCAAAACTCAGAATATGCAGTAAACAAATCATAGATCATAGACACAGAGTAATATAATGCAGCAGAAGCAAGAAATAGTAGTTCATGAAGCTACTATATATATATATATATATATATATACACCAGAGTTAACCAGATACAACAGAAGTAACAAGATACAACAGAAGTCTCAATATGATACTCAAGTATAAATCAGAATACATCACTGGAATCAACTGCATAACTGAAAGTGAAATAGATAGCTGGATCTCCAAGCGAAGCACCAACTCCAAAGGTGAGTCTCGAATGCTGTATCACTCAGTCTAACCCGAGCGTAAAGCAAAACACAAAACACTCGAGTCAGGACATACATACTTATATAATGTAAACCAACTCAAGTGAACTGTAATATAAAGGTACAAGTAACTTAAAGAATGCTTGGGATCGCCCATTCTTTAAGGATCCGTTAAACTATCTACTATGTAGTAATATTTGCTATTATAATAATGTCTAATAATAAAGTAAACTTACTTTTAAATAGCATTAAGGCTTTATATTTTCCACCTTAAAACACAATAGTCCCAGTAGTCTATCCAGTATTAGCATACCCCCAGATCGGGAGCTACCCTCAATACTCCACATGCTACGGCACAAATCCAAACTCGTAGTAAAGCTCGCTATGGTAGGTGACACGGCACAACAAGGCAATGCTAGGGTAGATATACCAATTACGCATCCGGGCTGGTGGAAACGCTTAGCAACCACTGCCTCCCACCTCGGAACACACTCCCAATCAAAATCGAAGGGTGGCCACCAAATCAAATCACAAAGTAATGGAATAGTATCGAAGAAATGTGTCCGATCAGAGGTGCTACCTCATTGGCCCAAGAATCGCTCCTGTTTTAGCCACCTTATGCCAACTCACGGGAGTTGGGTCCACGTATATACCTCAATAGGAATCGTCGCAACCATCCTACTTCATTCTAGAATCTCCACCGCGTACACGGTTGTCAAAGTGGTTTTTGGTATCGATAAAGAGTATGCCCATATCCGATACTGGTCTCCTTGCCAACCAATCGTTATTATAATCCATGGATATTTATTCAAAAATCATTTATACTTTAAAATCCAAAATATCATATCCATTTCAAAACTAAATACTATATTATTTCATTTCATAGCCAAATCAATATATCATTTCCATTTCAAAAACCAAAGCCATAATATCATTTAAATTCAAAAGCCAAATCAATATATATCATTTAAATAAAACCCAAATTTCCAAATCACTAAATACTTCCTTAAATTTATTAAACTTGAAATATTCCTTTTTAAATCATCTTAACCCAAAACCACTTTATAATGCCATATTCTTAAATCTTCAATTGCAAATCAATATATTCAAACAATTCTTAATTAAATACTATTTCAAATAAATTCATTTCTAAAATCATGGTACTTCCAAAGTTATAACAATTTTGACATCAAAACACTTTGAAACCATAATACTTTGAAATCATAATACTTTGAAATCATGGTGCTAACCTAACACTTAATTTTGAAATACCCATTTCGTAAATAAAACTAAATCCCCATTTATTTACTTAACTTAACAATTTCATTTTAAACCAAATTTCCAATTATCAAGTTAAGTCGTATTTAAATTACATTTTCTTTCCATTTAAATCCTAATTATTTATTTTACAAACATATTCATAAATAAATTATCTTACTAATGTTAATATAACAAGCAATTTTCTTTATAAATATATTCATTTGACATCAAATAACTATGAATTTCAGTTAAACAAATTTTATTGCAAAAGTCCAAGCAAAACTGTATTTTAATTTATCAATTCAAAATACATTCTTTATTATATAAACATGTCCATTTCATAAATAAAATTCATTACAATTACCAGGCTAGATTTAAAATCCCATATTAAATCAAAATTTCATTATTAAGTTATTTATCGTAAATAAAATTCTTCAAATTCCATTTTAAACCAATTATTAACTTATGAAATTTAACTTTTAGAAAAACAATACACCCTTATAATTTAAAGCCTTAAATCAAATTTAAGTTAAATTTCATATATTTATAATTTCAGAATACTTATTCAAAAAATATTTAAATACTAAATAAATTTTTGGAAAATATTATTTAAAAATATAACCATGGGCCTGTATAATATTTTCTAACATAGGTCAAGTGATACGGATAATATATCATTTCAATCCGTAATTTAAAAAGAAAAATCTGGGTTCTATCATTTCAAACCCGCAATCCCAAGTAAATCAAATATAATAAAAATCACTCAAGCCTATCATTTTAGCCCATAATGATTTTTCCTTATTCTAAAGTCCGTTCGGGTATGTATCATTTCAACCCATAGTGATAGAGAACTTGCAGTGTGAGATACAGTAAATAAAATGAACAGTATAGCAAATAATATCATATCAGGTGATGTAACAAATATATGGGCAGTATTTAACATCATATAACATATCATAGGCATATATGAATAACATATCAATTTATAGAGACTCACTTGTCATCATTTCACAATAATATAAGTATATATGTCTAGAGTGATAAAACTCACCTTCTAAAGCTGGAGAAGATAGACAATGAAATTGAGCTACGAATCCAAGCATGAATTTCAAAGCAAAGCTAGATTGGCACGAATTTGATGGAAAGAGCTGATAACAAAAATTTGATGAGAACAAATCAAAACCAATTTTGATATAAACTGAAAATATATATTATTATATTATAATTATTTCCTAAACCAATTATATAATAAGATACATACTTAAAATCTATATACACCTATACGTATTTTAAAGCCAATTGTCCCAAATAAAATCATTGATTTGAACTAAACTCAAATATTAAAGTCAAATATATATGTATAAAATAAATTTTGTATCTGTACCTTAGAACTTGTCAATTTAACATATATATTTCTATAACTTATAAAATATATAATCTCAGAACACATATATATACTATATAACAATAGATTAACTTATAATACATACTTAATATATATAACAAGCTCTTCCCTATAGCCTATAACATGTATATACAACACAAATCATAAACCAGTACACCAATTATCCATGTAAACATATGGACTACCCATTTTTAAACAAATATAACTTGCATTTATATATAAGAATCGACTCACATATATAAATGTTTGTACCAAAATTGGGCACAACACTCTTCGGAAGTTTTTGAAGAGATAAAAGTGAAGAACAAAAATTAAAACTGTGGATTATCTAACAAAAACTCCAAATAACAGAAAATAAATTGCAAAGACAAGCGATTTAGAGTGGTTCGGCGTTTCGCCTACGTCCACTATGAAGTTTGATGATTTTATTGCTCGATTACTTGAAGATTACAGTAGTTGATAATGTAATACGACTGAATTCAAATGCTAAGTGTTAATCTAAAGCAGCGACGGTGTTCTGGAGTAAATCTGGCAGAATCTGGACGCTCTTCAGTACTTAGAATTCTCCGACCCCTTTTCTGAATGACCAGGGGGTCTATTTATAGGTGTAGGAGGCTGGTATTTCGCCCAAAATGTGGGGAGACCAGTTCTGGTACGTCAGGGGGCCCACATGGCCGAAATTTAGAGACCCGGGCCCACTTTGGGATCGATTCGACCCTTGGTTCGAATCGATCAAGAAATCATCCAATCGAGCTGAAATTTTGGTGTGTACATTCTTCATCATGTATCTGAGCTTCTGTGAAAATTTCATGGGATTTGGACTTGTAGAACTCGAGTTATGATCGATTCAAGTTGGTGTTTTTCGTATTCTGGAGTCGTTCGAATCGATATGCTCGAATCGATTCGTTCGAATCGATCTTCCTGCTTGTGAGGATGGTGACGTGGTGCGCTTTCTTCGAATCGGTCCGCTTTGCACTCCGCTTTGACTGGGTCGAATCCACGACATGGATTCGAAGATGGTGGAGTCGAGGGCAAGCTGCGTCTCCCGGATTCGAAGTGAAGCTTTGTCTTATCGATTCGAAGGTAAACTTCCACGATGGATTCGAAGTGAAGCAATGTCTTCTGGATTCGAAGTTCCCTCTCTTGATGGATTCGAATTGTAGAAAACTCCAATCGATTCGAACTCAAGGTATCGTTCGAATCGATTCGAAGTACAGCTAACTACTTGGTCCGGCTGGATTCGAACGAGAGCTTCTAGGCTGATGGAGTCGAAGCAAGGGAGAGCTGCTGGAGTCGAGGCAATGGTAGTTCGATGGATTCGAACTGTTTCCTGGCTAATGGATTCGAACATAGGCGAAACCTATGGATTCGAACTAAAGGTGCCCTACTCCATCTTTCGTCGACGATATCTCGAGCATACGAACTCGGATTGACTTGAAACTTGGATCGTTGGTTCCCAAGGCTCTGCTTGACGCGTCTTATCAATTGCAGCCCGAACTGGACTCGGACAAAATCCATCGATATCCGTAGTGATCCTCACGTGTAACCGACTTCCGAGACAATCTGTTACCGGTATCTAGTCAAGTCCTTGGTGTCACGGCCTTGCCAAAAGGCGGGATAACATTTTGCCCCCCAAAGTACGTCTTGTGTAAACATGACGTGCTTTGAAAAGTCGCAGTCTCTCACTGGACAGCTATGACATGCTTTACCGAAAGCTGCATTCTGTATCGCTGTAATCGACCGTCGTACAATGGTGACTGGCCGTCAGTTTTTTGAGTCATGACGAGATGAACATTCGATCCCTGTAAATGATAGAGATCAAACATTAGTCAGAAATACGTGCATACGTGTATTACCTTGGCTTTGATTAACGTTGCGTGATCGCAAGTCGTTGTCAGTTCGGTTTACTATCGAAATCTGCATCGGTCCTCTCCTGGACCGATTTGAGATTTGAGTTAGAACACTGCTCTTATGATTGTCTACGATCACCTTCTCGTACTGATCCTCTCCTGAATCAGTACAAGAGTAGACAAACAATTTTAAACATTGAGACTATTCGTCCATTTTCATTAGTGGTTGGCGATGGATTCGAGGGTGTGCCTCTTCGAATCGATATGGCGTGGATTCGATGTTCTCTGAGTTGATGGAGCCGAAGTTGTGAGTGCTCGAATCAATGTTGCTTTGTTTCGATGCTACTGGAATGGATTCGATGTGGCAAAGGATTTGAAACCGGATGGATTCGAACTAAAGGAGGGATTCGAACTGGTGGAACGACGCTGCGTTGTGATGGATTCGAACTAAAGGTTAAAATGGATTCGAAGATGTCGCAACGAATCGATTCGAGTCGATTATCCCACCTATAGAAGCCGGTCAGATATACCGGGAGGCGAATCGCCACATCTCCCCTATATATACCGGGCTCCTATTCATTTCTCACTTTTCACTTTTTACTGTTACGAGAGCTTCTTCTTCGAATCGATTTCTCCTAGGCCAAGACAAACGTGCTCTCTTCAAAACAATCGATCTCTTCCACGCTTTTACTCGAAATCCAAACAGGTATTCAATGGATCGATTCGAGATGAGGAAAATAGAACCATCTTCGCCTTAGAAAATTCTGAGAAGTGACGAGGTCTGAATGAAATGGGTTGACTCGATGGAGTCGAGGAGCGATGAGATCTGAATGGATTGGGTCGCCTCCCGTTGCTTCGCATCGATCCAGGAATGACCGGTTCGAATCGATTTCGAGGGCAAGATTTCGAATCGATGACTTGGAGGGATTTGATCGATTCGAAGTGATGTCATTTAAATCGATTCGAAGGGATTGAATACTGATCGATTCGAAGCAATGCGGAGCCTACGGATTCGAAGTGCTCCTCTATCACTCAGTTACATCGAGTCGAACCATACGGATTCGAAGTACCCGGAATCGAACTCCATCGATTCGACCCTTATCGATTCGAAGTCGATGGATTCGAACGTCTTCGTCCTCTGATACCATTGCTTCCTGACTTGCTCCATCATATGAACTATGACCAGTTTTAAGTTTTTCTCTGATGAACTTAATGAACTTTGGCATAATTGACTCCGACGAGCTTCGGCCTTGCATAATCGAACTTGATTAACAGACTTGAACCTGAATTTCCTTTGAAGCTCGTCGATGGAACCATGACTTAACCAATAATACAACTGACTTATACTTGAAGTCGGTCCGTAGCGTTTGGATGGTGCGGAAATGACGGTCAGCGATGACGGTCACTTTCTTTCTTAAATTCCCAAGTTATGTTGTACGAACATCTCGCTTCATTCTGTTAAATTTGCTTGAGTGATGTATAATACTTGCACTGCACGACATGTTCACACACACTACACTGGGGCATGCACGGGCTTGTTCATAAACTTAATGTTGCTTTCTAATGAGTTAGCTAATTATGGAATCTTCGAGCTCCCAACAACAAGAGGTGCAGAGCTCGACTCCTCCCGTGCTTGAGATTCCTGACATCCCTGCCGACGTAATCGATCCGGCTCCAGATGAATTGCCGGAGGCGATATTTATTGAGGACCCTGTCGACTCGGTCCAGTCCAACATTTCTGAATCTTTATTGGGACGAATATGCTTAAAGCATAACATATCTCTTGGTGACGTTCTATTGCCCAGCACCACCGATAGACCGCACAATCCGCCTGAAGGATATACAGCATTTTACCGTCATGCTTGTGCGGCTGGAACTCTTCCTCCCTTCAATCAATATATCCGAAGGATGCTATCATATTTAGGGATCGCTCCTTCGCAACTTCATCCCAACGGTCACGCGTTGCTGAATAGTGTCTTCGTAATATTCATGGACTGTCTTTTTCGCCCGCCGAGGCCCTCTGAAATCAGACATATATTCAACTTCAAGAGCAGGGGTGATAGCCCGTCGTTTACATTTTTGGAGGCAGTCAGAAATTGCCAAGTTGTAGTTGGAGCTTGGACGCGACTGAGCTACTTCAAGAACGAATGGTTCTACGTTCGATGCCCTCCGGGTTTTGCTAGGCGATGGTTGTCTAGACGTAAGCGCCTTAACCTGTTTCTTTGACCAATTTCTCTTCGGTGTTAAAATTGACATTTCATTCCCTTTTCAGCTATTATCTCTAGGCCCGATGGAGGGCGTTTCAAGGGTACTGTCCGGAGTCTTCAGGAAGTCCCAAGCGAGCTGAGGCATATTGACTCGGTGCTGAACGACTATAACTTAAGAGTTCTGGGTTTGATTGACATTAACCAAAGCATAGTTGTTGAGTGATTTTCAAAGTCCGTCTCCAAGAAGGAAAATAAGAAGAAACCCAAGGAGAGAAAAGCGAAGAGGTCACTCGGGATCAGAATAGTCGAGGCGAGTGACGAAGAAAGAACTCAGACGGATTCAGAGCCGATGGCTGACCTTTCGGGAAACTTGGACGAATCGGGAGAAAAACGGAAAGGCAAGGCCGCCGTTTCCAAAAAACTTAGGTCAAAAGGGGGAAAATCTGTAGATGTGTTCCTTCCCGCTTCCGGAGTTATGATTTCTGAGGCCGCCCCTTCTCATTCGAGAGATTCTCTCAAAGGGCTTGACGATATTCCTATCCCAGATTATATATCAATCTCTCATAATCCTGGGTTGGAGGAATTACAAGATGTCTTAAATATGAACGAGCCCTTTCCTTTAAGTGCGGTCAACACTTCCGGTCGGTTTGGGGGTTTACACATTTACACACACTTTCACGGCACTTCATGACTTCTGCATAGTAAACATTGCTTTATGGGATTTTAATCCGTAATTCTTTCTTATCGCAGGTGAGATGTCAGGGCGTGGCTCCACTTTAGATAGGCTTCGGAACGTGCGCCAATCTTCTCCATTTTATGACTCCCGTAGGAGAGAGACAGATAGGGACCATGGGCGAGGCTACTCGAGTCAAGAACGTTATGACAGAGACAGGGATTACTCGCGTAACCGTTCTGGTTATGATTACTCTGATAGAGACCGGGGATACCAGCACCGACCCCGATCTCGCTCTCCTCCGCCTCCCAGGGCCCCAGTAGACCTCCCAGGGCCATCTCATCAACAACAGTTACCTTCTCAATCTTCTCGGCCTGACGCTCAACGGCCTAGAGTGGAACCAACGGCAGCTGCTATAATTGAACAGGCTCCGGCCGAGCTGACAAGCGAGGGAGCTGCCAAGCTCGCCCAAATGAAAAACGACTACCCGGAGATTTGCATGGACGGCTACATCTTCCCGCCTAACTTCAAAAGAATTCCACCAGAGGCTGAGACCACTGCTCATAACTACATCCACGACTTCTACGCTCAGTACAAGGAGTGGTATAAGGCAGCCGTGAAGGCTTCTAGAGTAGCTTTTGACAGGGCGAAAGTCATTGCCGAACGTGACGTTGACATTGCGAAGCAGAAACGCATCATTCAAGTTCTTCAGTCCGAAGTGGAAACGTCCCGAAAGTCAGAGCTTGATACACTTAAGAAACACGAGGGTGTCGTGGCCAAACTAGCGAGGATGCAGCAAGAACACTGTGCCACAGTGGAAGAGATGGGCCATCGTAATACCACCGTTGCAGCTGAGCGAGACTTAGCCGTTAAAGAGCTGAACGAGCTCAAGGCCAAATTCGCTGAAATGGTGAAGGAGAAGGACGATGCGAATGCTACTGCTCAAGAGGCTTGCGACCAAGCAGTATCCCTCAGAGCCGAACTTGCTGCGGCGGCGGTCAAGGCTAAGTCTGTGGAAGCGGAGATTCAGGAAAAAATCTTGGAGGAGAGGTCCAGGCTAGATGCTGAGTTTGACGATCTCTTAGTCACGTATAACGCTAATGTGCTGGAACACAGAAATCTAGCGTGGCTGGGAGATGACTCCATGATCTTGTATAATGCCTGGACCCGGCTGGTGAATGAGAAGAGAGCGGCGCAACCAGATGGAGCACTTGACGACTTTGAACTGGAGATGCGCCTGCTTACTGAGGATGAGAGGAAGACCCTTCATGAGGTGGTAATTTCTATGGCGAAAGAAAGACTCGGCGTCCAATCATCAGAGACAGGCGAAGGTTCGGGGACCGCGCATCACGAGGCTAGTGTTGGAGCCGTAATCTCAACATTGCCCGAGACTACTGGTGCGGTAGACCCCCAATCTGTTCCTGCATATAATCCTGACCAACCATTATTATCTTCCGCCGATGATTCCACCCATGTTTCGGTCCAGACTAAGGAAGGTACTTGAACGCTTCTCGTAGTTTTGTTGTGAAGAACCTTAAGCAACACACTTGGCTAACAACCTTCGTTTTGTCGTATTTCAGTGACCGAAGCTATAGTTTCTGCGCCCCTTGCCTTATCAGTTTCTCAGCAAACACAAGGGGTAGTTTTTTCTGAAGCCATCACGGCTTCTACTTTGATTGGCGAGGAGGGAGATGCAAATATGTTTTCTTTCAGCGCTCAGATGATTGAGGAGCTTCTCAATGAACCCATCGATCCCTCTGCCAACCCGTCCGATGTTGTGAATGAGGCTGCTCCGGCCGCTAGTTTATCTATGCCAGCCATTGGCACATCTGATGCGGCCCAAGCATCTCGTGAGGATGACGTTTTAGCTGAGATTGCTGCCGAGATGACAGCAGGGAATGTTGGTTCTAGTCCGCCCGGGCCTGCCCCGCTAATGGTGATTTCGCCGGGTGGTACTGTATTGATCGAGACCGCTCCTGTCCCTCCTCCTGCTACTTCTCCTATGCCCCCGGCTCGTCCTCCTAGAAGAACTTCCGTCGCCTCCAGCTCTGAGGAGGATGTCGACATCATATCGCTGCCGGAGGGCAAGCCTGAAAAGAGCAAGCGATTGAGGAAGAAGTCGGGCAGCGGATCAGGTGGAGCTACTCCAAAGAAGAAGATAAGGAAGAAGAAAGAATGAACTTCTTTCCCTAAATCTTTGTCGCGTAGGGTAGCATTTTGTCGATTTTTTCTATAGCCGTGTATAGATGTGGATTCGGCCCCCACTAGCAGAATTTTTCATAAACACTTTGTAATCAGATTCTTTTTGTTGATAATGGAAATGAAAAGCTATTCTCTTTCTGTCTTCAACTTGTTATGTGTTATGGTTCTGCCCCCTGTACTGGGGAGAAGTGTGGAGTTGACGTATGTTTATACTCTGCCTTGTGTACTGGAAGCACGGAGTTAATTAATGTTTATACTCCAGTTCGCGTCCTCGGAAGCTGGAGTTCGTTAATGTTTATACTCCAGTTCGCGTTCTCGGAAGCTGGAGTTTTTAGGAGAATGTTTATACTCCGCCTCGCACTCTGGGAGTACGGAGTTAGATGAATGTTTATACTCCGTCTTGCACTCTGGGAGTACGGAGTTAGATGAATGTTTATACTCCGCCTCGCACTCTGGGAGCACGGAGTTAGAAGAATGTTTATACTCCGCCTCGCACTCTGGGAGCACGGAGTTAGAAGAATGTTTATACTCCGCCTCGCACTCTGGGAGCACGGAGTTAGAAGAATGTTTATACTCCGCCTCGCACTCTGGGAGCACGGAGTTAGAAGAATGTTTATACTCCGCCTCGCACTCTGGGAGCACGGAGTTAGAAGAATGTTTATACTCCGCCTCGCACTCTGGGAGCACGGAGTTAAGTAAAAAGCTTGCACCCAGCTCGCGCTCTCGGAGTACTCTGGGGTTTAGGAAAAATGTTTATACTCCGCCTCGCATTCTGGGAGTACGGAGTTAAATGAGAGTTTATACTCCGCCTCGCGCTCCGGGAGCACGGAGTTTAGTAAAATGTTTATACTCCGCCTCGCACTCCGGGAGTACGGAGTTTGATAAAATGTTTATACTCCGCCTCGCACTCTGGGAGCACGGAGTTAAATGAAGGGTTGTCGTGTATCAACCCATTTTCGTGGCCTGACGTGATGGCTTGCCCCCGAGCTCGGGTTTCATTTAGCGAGTGGTTGATTGCTTCACAGCCACTCCCTACTTGAATAAATTCCACTGTGTGATGGAACTTAGCTCTTCGTGCATCGTGACGTTGTACATTGTATTTAATGAATCACAGCTCTGGCTCGAAGAGATGGCATTTTATTGCTGAAATAAGAAAATATGGCAAATCAGTTGCCTTATTACAAATTCTGATTTCGAAATGCAAAAGTAAATTGCTGAATAAAAAACATAATGAAATGAATAAAGCCTGTCATATGTAATAGCGGCGGAGACTCTCGCTGTTCCAGGCTCTTGGCAAAACTAGACCGTCCACGGTTGATAGTTTGAATGTGCCATCTCCAAGTCGTTGCGTAATCACGTATGGTCCTTCCCAATTTGGTTTCATGTGTGAAGGAACCGGGTATACCCTCTTGAGGACCAGATCGCCGAGATCAAAGGTTCGGGGGCGAACTTTGGTGTTATATAATCGGGCGACCCGACTTCGGTAAGCGGCCGCTCTTAAATCAGCTTCTTCTCGTTTCTCGTCCAACAGATCCAAAGACTCAGCGAGTAATATAGCATTTGTTTTCGGATCGTAATAAGTTACGCGGTGAGAAAATACTTCTGTCTCCACTGGAATGACGGCCTCCGAGCCATAGGATAAGGAAAATGGGGTGTGTCCAGTTGCGGTCTTGTGAGTTGTTCGATAGGCCCATAACGCCATAGGAAGTTCATCGACCCATTTGCCCCCAGCCTTTTCCAGTCGCTTCTTTAAGATGGATTTGATAACTTTGTTAACAGCTTCGACCTGACCATTTGCTTGTGGATGTGCGACTGCAGAGAACTTTTTATGAATATGAAATCGTTGGCAGAAACTCTTGAACTCTGAACTTTCGAATTGGGTCCCGTTATCGGTGATGATGGTGTGCGGGAGTCCAAATCGGCAAATGATATTGCGGACCACAAAGTTTATCACTTTCTTTGACGTAATCGTTGCGAGAGCTTCGGCTTCAGCCCATTTCGTGAAGTAATCAACTGCAACGATGGCATACTTCGCACCACCTTTTGCCAGAGGCAAAGCGCCAATGATATCGATACCCCACATAGCGAACGGCCAGGGACTGACCATTTGAGTTAACTCGGTAGGCGGGGCTCTTGGAATTCGAGCGTGTTTTTGGCACTTGTCGCACTTCCTGGCGTAATTGGCAGCATCTCGATTCACGGTCGGCCAGTAATATCCATATCTGAGTATCTTCTTAGCAAGCGCTTGTCCACCGGTGTGATCGCCACATTCTCCCTCGTGTACATCATGTAACACTCGTTTGACTTCGTCGTGAGCGATACACCGGAGGAGTGGAACAGAATAACCTTTTCTATACATGATCCCGTCCTGAATGATAAACCGCGAAGCTTTTCGTAGAATTTGCCTTTTCTCATTTCGGTGTTCAGGTAATATTCCATTCTCAATATAATTTCGATATGGAGTCATCCATGATTCTCTGCTGGGAAAAGTCTCTAACACATCAGTTGTTTTGATTTGATCGATGCTCGGGGAAGGCAAAGTTTCGACCGGGACGAGTCCCATTTGCTGTGCTTCACCTGTGCTGGCCAATTTTGCCAATGAATCGGCCTTTTGATTGCGATCTCGTGGTATATAGTAAATAGCATAATAATCAAATTGATCCAGCGCTTCCTGAACTCGGGCTAGATAAGCAGCCAACCTTCGATCTCTCGCTTGATATTCTCCTCGTACTTGACACACAACCAACTGCGAATCACAATAAACTTCTATAGCGATAATTTTCAGATCTCTGGCAAGCTTTAACCCTGCCAACAGGGCTTCATACTCGGCCTCGTTGTTGGTTGCGTGAAAATCGAACTTCAGAGCATAGCATATGGATCGACCTTCGGGGGTTTCTAGTACAACTCCAGCGCCCGAACATCGATCGTTTGATGCACCATCTGTATAAAGTTTCCATACATATTCAGGAGACTCGCTGGTTTCAGGTAATTCGTCAGGAACAGTAAATTCAGCTATGAAGTCAGCTAAGACTTGCCCTTGAATGGCCCTCCGCGGAGCATAAGTAATGTCGAATTGGCTCAGTTCTATATTCCACTTGAGCAACCTTCCAGACGTCTCAGGCCGCGTGAGGACCTGTCGTAACGGCTGATCGGTATACACAGTAAGCGGATGTGCTTGGAAATAAGGACGAAGCTTTCTCGAGGCAATGACCAAGCAGTAAGCCAGTTTCTCCAACCTGGGGTAATTTCTCTCAGCTCCGGCCAGTCGTTTACTGACGTAATAGACCGGTTTCTGCACTCGATCTTCTTCCCGGACCAAAGCAGCACTGATCGCATGCTCGGATACCGCCAGATAAAGGTATAATTGTTCGTGATCAATTGGTTTCGACAAAATCGGTGGCGTAGAGAGATGCTGAACCAGCGATCGGAATGCGTCTTCACATTCCGTGGTCCATTCAAAGTTTCGTTTCCCCTTCCGGATTAGATCAAAGAAAGGAATACATTTATCAGTGGATTTCGAGATGAACCTGCTTAGCGCTGCTACCTTCCCGTTAAGACTCTGGACTTGCTTGATGGTCTTTGGTGTTTGCAAATTCCTTATTGCCCAGATCTTCTCGGGGTTTGCCTCTATCCCACGAGCGTTAACAATGAACCCTAGAAACTTTCCGGATGCGACGCCGAAGTGGCATTTTAGCGGGTTAAGCTTCATTCCATACTCACGCAAGATACAGAACATTGAATTTAAATCCTTGACGTGATCTGTGGAATATCGGGACTTAACTAACATGTCATCCACATAGACTTCCATGGTCTTCCCAATCTGATCAGCGAACATTCGATTAACCAAGCGTTGGTAAGTTGCTCCGGCATTTTTTAAACCAAAGGGCATGACTCTGTAACAGTAGAGTCCCAGATCGGTTACGAAACTAGTATGTTCTTGATCGGGTAGATGCATGGGTATCTGATTATAACCTGAATAAGCATCCATAAAGGATAACAATTCGTGACCTGCAGTTGAGTCAACGAGTTGGTCTATTCGGGGAAGTGGAAAACTATCTTTTGGACAGGCTTTGTTTAAATCAGAGTAATCGACGCAAGTTCTCCATTTCCCGTTCGGTTTCCGAACCATTACCGGATTTGACACCCACTCTGGGTATAGAGCATCTCGGATGAAACCATTCGAATGTAGTTTGTCAATTTCTTCTTTAAGGGCGGCAGATCTCTCTGGATCCATACCACGCCTCTTTTGCTTGACCGGAACATGTCGCGGATCAATATTTAAAGAGTGACTTGCGATGTTTGGTGAGATTCCGCACATGTCGGAGTGCGTCCAGGCAAAGACATCAAGATTCGCCTGAAGAAATTCAACCAATTCCTGTTGTATCTGTTTTCCCAGTTGAGATCCAACTTTCAGTACTTTCGAGTTGTCATCCTCACTGACCGGGACGTCCATAGTCAGTTCGGCTGGAGATGCTTGATTCTCTTCTACTTCAGCTTTATCTTCGCTATCTCTAGGGTCAAGATCTCTAAGGAATTGGTAGTGGTGCCCGGGCCAGGGCCCAGGCGTTAGCTGTCAATTATCAGAAAAACGGACGCAGAGAGATTCCTCCACGCCCTTTCCTTTCTCCTTCTTCTGTGCTTCTCGCAATTCAGCAACATAACAGGCTCTTCCTGCTGCCTGATCTCCTTGAACGATTCCTATACCATGATCGGTTGGGAATTTTAAAGTCAAACACCACGGGGCAATGGTTGCCCTGAATTCAGCGAGAGCTGGTCGACCCAGGAATGCATTGTACGGTGAAGCAATGTCAAGAACAACAAATTGCAGTAGTCGGACTCTCCTGCGCTCTCCGATCCCCAGTTCCACTGGTAGTTCTACTATCCCAGTAGGTATCGTTGCACTGCCATTGAAGCCATGAACCCGGGATTGGCAGGGTTTTAGGTCCTTTGCTTCCATCTTCATTAAATCGTAAGCTCGCTTGAATAGAATGTTTACAGAACTTCCACTGTCAACCAGGATCCTCTTCATCCAAGCAGGACCAACCTGGGCAGATATGACCAGTGGATCAATCGTTGGAGCTTCGATTTTGTCAGCATCTCTGCTTCTGAATATGATATCGTCAGACATTGTTTTTTGTTGCTTAGCCGGGGTTCCATCCTCACAATTACTGCAGCATTCGTAGCTCGCATGCCTGATAGAGCTAGCATACGACTCCATTTCCCTCCAGCTCCTGTCTGCTGGATGAGGACCACCACTTATGGTATTGATAACTAGCCTCCCGCCTGTACGAGCAGGTTCCTCTTGTCTTTCCTGATCTTGCGCACGGTTTGGATTCGATGGGCCCGCACCACCAGATTGCGGCGCCCGCACGAATTGATCTAACTTCCTCTCCCTAATCAACTTTTCTATGAGATCTTGCAGATGGCGACAGTCATTAGTATTGTGGCCATAGCTCTCATGAAACCTACAAAACTTTCCCGTCTGAATCTGCCTTTCCGACGACCGCTTCGGAGCGGGTTTCTTATACTGTTCTGTGTTGCAAGTTTGCAGATACACATTCTCCAGTGATGTGTTTAACGGTGTATAACTTTCAAACATCGGAGCCCTACGCCGTGGGCCTGGATTCGGATCTCTCTTCTTATTCTGACCATTGCCACCCCTTGGCTGATTTTGTTTGTTCTGTATGTTTAACTGGACTTTTCCGGAATTGTCACCGGACTGTTTAACTGCGACATTGCTTTGTATTCCCTCACTTCCGGGTTTTGCATCGTCCTGCTTCCTAGACTGTTTCGCGTCCTCTTGCCGTAAGAATTGAGCGGCTTTGGAGTAGAAACGGTCCAACGATGCGGGGGGTTTTCCGGCCAACCAGTTTCCAAATTCAGAATCGGGATCAATTCCCTTTGTCAATGCCATTAAAATCGAGTTGTCGTTGGGATTACTAATTTCCACGCATGCCGCATGGAACCTCTCCAAGTAACGCCTTAACGTTTCCCCACGAGCCTGGGTAACATTGGACAGGGTGTTAACATCTTTGGGTCTGGCAACATGCATACGGAACTGTTCAACAAACTTCTTAGCCAATTGGTCAAATGACGAAATAGATCTTGGAGGTAGTCTTGTAAACCACATTGTTGCAATTCCTCCCAGTGAAATGGGAAAGCTACGGCATTTCACTGCATCGTCGGCCCTTGCGGTGCTCATTGACCATTCGTATTTCAGTATGTGCTGATTGGGATCAGAACTTCCCTCGTACATAGGGAGAGTTGGCATTCTGAATCGTCGAGGAGGTTCAGCGTATAGTATTTCGTCCGTGAAAGGAGTATGGCTTCGAGAAATTCCCCAATCGTCATTGGTAAGTCCTTGGCTTTCACGGATCATTTGACGTATCATAGTCGGGATGTCCGGCATTGCCACATTCTGAGCCTGCTGAGCTAAGGTGTGGTCGGGTTCCACAATGCGAGTTTGGACCGGGCGCTGTCGACGGTCCGAGTTTCGCCTCCTTGGCTCAACGTCTTCCTGGACGTATGGTTCAAAAGTACGCCCTTGCTGTTGATTACCCGAATCTGGAAGATATCGGGCATCGACCCTTGTTTCCGCTGTTGCAGCTGTGACATGATTGTCCGTAGTATATTGTGAAGTGCGGCCACCCCGTGCTGATGGCCCAGCCTGGAAGCTGGTTGATGGTCCTACCCTCAATTGCCCGACAGTCAGGGCGGGCTGATATCCCGTAGCCTGAGCATAATCTTCGTCTAATCGGGGACGGGTAGATCTACGATGATAGTCAGACGAGGCAGAACTTTCAGTGGGTGAGCGGGAAACATCATCCCTCCTGGACCTCCTACGGCCCTGGCGATTCAGTTGATTTGTCAATT
Organism: Allium fistulosum; assembly: GCA_030737815.1. NCBI lineage: Eukaryota > Viridiplantae > Streptophyta > Magnoliopsida > Asparagales > Amaryllidaceae > Allium > Allium fistulosum. Next base: position 1,538,060,399 of record CM060902.1, read on the forward strand.
CAATATTAGCTCGCAACTGTTCGGCTAACTGTTGCCGACTCTGAGTCAATTCTTGGAGTAACATCTGAAATTCTTGTCTAGTGACTGCCCCAGACGGATCCGAGTGGGCAGTGTTGTCTTGGTTGGGTGGCTGCTGTTGAGCAGGATTTTGTCCATCCCTACCTTCTTGTCCTGGAGCTGCAGAAGTGGTTCTCGTGCTAACCATTTTGAACGATGAATCCTTTTCCTAGATTTTATGCAAATCTGAGTAGAATGGAAGGACTGTGAATCGAAGATCTGGATCTTCCTCTTGGATTTGTGCAATCCGGTATCGATGGTAGATCCAAGGAGCAGGAGAAAAAAGCTGGTTTTTTCTCAGTGAAAGCACCAAAGTGTTTGTACCAAAATTGGGCACAACACTCTTCGGAAGTTTTTGAAGAGATAAAAGTGAAGAACAAAAATTAAAACTGTGGATTATCTAACAAAAACTCCAAATAACAGAAAATAAATTGCAAAGACAAGCGATTTAGAGTGGTTCGGCGTTTCGCCTACGTCCACTATGAAGTTTGATGATTTTATTGCTCGATTACTTGAAGATTACAGTAGTTGATAATGTAATACGACTGAATTCAAATGCTAAGTGTTAATCTAAAGCAGCGACGGTGTTCTGGAGTAAATCTGGCAGAATCTGGACGCTCTTCAGTACTTAGAATTCTCCGACCCCTTTTCTGAATGACCAGGGGGTCTATTTATAGGTGTAGGAGGCTGGTATTTCGCCCAAAATGTGGGGAGACCAGTTCTGGTACGTCAGGGGGCCCACATGGCCGAAATTTAGAGACCCGGGCCCACTTTGGGATCGATTCGACCCTTGGTTCGAATCGATCAAGAAATCATCCAATCGAGCTGAAATTTGGTGTGTACATTCTTCATCATGTATCTGAGCTTCTGTGAAAATTTCATGGGATTTGGACTTGTAGAACTCGAGTTATGATCGATTCAAGTTGGTGTTTTTCGTATTCTGGAGTCGTTCGAATCGATATGCTCGAATCGATTCGTTCGAATCGATCTTCCTGCTTGTGAGGATGGTGACGTGGTGCGCTTTCTTCGAATCGGTCCGCTTTGCACTCCGCTTTGACTGGGTCGAATCCACGACATGGATTCGAAGATGGTGGAGTCGAGGGCAAGCTGCGTCTCCCGGATTCGAAGTGAAGCTTTGTCTTATCGATTCGAAGGTAAACTTCCACGATGGATTCGAAGTGAAGCAATGTCTTCTGGATTCGAAGTTCCCTCTCTTGATGAATTCGAATTGTAGAAAACTCCAATCGATTCGAACTCAAGGTATCGTTCGAATCGATTCGAAGTACAGCTAACTACTTGGTCCGGCTGGATTCGAACGAGAGCTTCTAGGCTGATGGAGTCGAAGCAAGGGAGAGCTGCTGGAGTCGAGGCAATGGTAGTTCGATGGATTCGAACTGTTTCCTGGCTAATGGATTCGAACATAGGCGAAACCTATGGATTCGAACTAAAGGTGCCCTACTCCATCTTTCGTCGACGATATCTCGAGCATACGAACTCGGATTGACTTGAAACTTGGATCGTTGGTTCCCAAGGCTCTGCTTGACGCGTCTTATCAATTGCAGCCCGAACTGGACTCGGACAAAATCCATCGATATCCGTAGTGATCCTCACGTGTAACCGACTTCCGAGACAATCTGTTACCGGTATCTAGTCAAGTCCTTGGTGTCACGGCCTTGCCAAAAGGCGGGATAACAATAAATACATGACCTATTTATATATAATGCCTAACAATACTTTAAAACATATAAACTGACAGTGTATAACAACCAACTTATACAAATTTCATATATAACAAACATATACATTTCGAACAACTTTATATATCTGTATATATATATATACAAATTAAAAATCACTATTATATAAACAAGTATATTATTTTCCAAATATCTCGTACAATATATGAAGACAACAATATACATATAAACTTTATTATTATACACACACACACACATATATATATATATACACAATATACTAAACTTATGAACTTTATATAGAACAGAACATATATATATTAACCAAAACTTATATGAAATATATATATATATATATATATATATATATGTGTGTGTGTGTGTGTGTGTGTGTGAAGTCATTTGTTCAAACTATCCAGTGCACGTTATAATATATGTAAGTAATGCATAAAAGAGTTCAGAAAATATACATACGAAACATAAATATGCACGTACGGTTATATAAGCTTATATACAAATATATATAGACAAATTATATAACCTATATAACTTATATATTATAACAAACCCAATTCAACATTTTATAAACTGTATATATAATAATATATATACTAAACTCACATCTCTCATACAATTTAACACTACAGGCTTATATATATAAACTAAACCAAATCGCTAGATTATAGTATATATATGTATAACACCATTATATATACAAAGAATAAACTGTCATGTAATTACTTACAATATAGGGCTGCGAGCACAAGGGAGGTCCGCACTAGGTCTGAGGCTGAGACAAGGAAGTGGGTGGCCGAGCATCGCGTGAGGGACAGGAAAAGTGGTGCACGGGCAGGGACGTTCCGATCTGAAGGTGGAAGTGCTGCCGGCATTGTGGGTTCAGAGGCGTTCGCACGGGTCTTTGAAATGGTGGGGCGTTTTGGTTGAGCACGGCAGAGGTGTTGTGGAGAGGGTATCGGTTCGAGAAGGATGGGAAGAGAAGGAGGATCATTGGCTTGCATGCATTTTGAAATAGAACGAAAAGACTACTGTAGAAGGGGTGAGCAGTTTCTAGGAGGAGATGATAGATCTATATATTTTTTCTCAGAGGAGCAGAAATGAAAAAGAGAAGAACTTCATTTCCAGGCAAAAAGAGATGACAGCAAGTAAACATATGAATATTATTTGCCTTATAAATTTTCAAATGAACGGAAGAATCCAAAAGGAGTGGACAGCAATAATTATCAATGGTCAGTAATAGTAAAAGCCACCATTTGTTTTACACCGTGGATAATTGAATGGCCAGGAAAACAAAAGGTTAAAACGGTTACCGATACGGCAAACCATTTTGTAGCTCATGCCGTGTACCGGACTTCAGAACTCAGAATTGAACATACCGTAGAGATCAACACGACGAGATGATCAAAACGGTATACAGATTTCAGTGTATGACTATCCTATCAAAAGTCGATATCGGTACCCACAAATGCTGTTATTATGTACGGAAAAATCCAAACGGAGCTAGAAACGTCCGAAATTTTCAAAACAAATTACACGGTCTTATTCAGAGTGTTCTAAATAAATTTTCTCATGTTGACATATTTAAGTTACGGAACACTTTTAATTTCGACTGTTATTAACTGTTTTAAATTGAAATAAAATTACACAAGAAAATAAACTTCAATATTATCTGATGAAAATTTTCCATTTGCTATGTTTAATTAGACGTATTTCAAATATTAAATTTTTCTTTCAATATTTTATTATTTAAAATTTCACAAAATTTCAATTAAATATGATAATAAAACAAATAAAATTATTAAAATTTCCGGGTCGTTACTGGATCACATTGGCTGGCCTTCGATATACCATCGCTGGAGAGTGGTGCACCATGGTACTCTTCCATTTCAAATCCATGCAGTCATTTCTAAAAGTCGTACTGCACTGTTTCGGCATTTTGGACGGAAGTTGCACCTTGCACCGTCGATGTTGATCCCTGAGGATATTGATTCTTCGGACAACAATAACGGTTGACTCTTTTGAAGTTACGGGAGCCATAACTAGTCAAAACGAATCTCTCTGTGAGTTCAACGGCTTTGACAGCTTTAAGCCGTCAATGCATAGTTTTATACCCAAAAAAGACAACCCGAATCACTTTCGGGTCTCGGAAGTTTTTTTACCCTTCGTTTTTGTCATTTGAATTTTATGGTAAAACAGGATCACCATGTTGGCCTTCGATATACCATCGCTGGAGAGTGGTGCACCATGGAACTGTCCATTTCAAATCCATGCACTCATTTCTAAATGTCCTACGGCACTATTTCGACATTTTGGACGGATGTTGCACTTTGCAACATAGATGTTGCGCCCTGAGGGTATCGATTCTTCGGACAGCCATAAAGGTTGACTCTTTTGGAGTTACGAGAGCCATAACCAGTCAAAACCAAGCTCTCTATGAGTACTACGGCTTTGATGGCTTTAATCCATCAATGCATAGTTTCATACCCAAAAAAGAAAACCCGAATCACTTTCGGGTCTCGGAAGGTTTTTTTACCCTTAGTTTTCTTCTCGTGAATTTATGTAAAACGGGATCACCCTGGCTGGCCTTCGATATACCATCGCTGGAGAGTGGTGCACCATGGTATTGTTCTATTTCAAATCCATGCACTCATTTCTAAAAGTCATACGACACTGTTTCGGCATTTTGGACGGATGTTGCACCTTCCACCGTCGATGTTGCGCCCTGAGGATATCAATTCTTCGGACAGCCATAACGGTTGACTCTTTTGGAATTACTGGAGCCATAACCAGTCAAAACGGAGCTCTTTGTGAGTTCTACGGCTTTAAGCCATCAATGCATAGTTTCATACCCAAACAAAGACAACCCGAATCACTTTCGGGTCTCGAAAGATTTTTTTACCCTTCGTTTTCTTCACGTGAATTTTATGGTAAAACGGGATCACCGTGGCTGGCCTTTGATATACGATCGCTGGAGAGTGGTGCACTATGGTACTGTTCCGTTTCAAATCCATGCACTCATTTCTAAAAGTACTACGGCACTGTTTCGGCATTTTGGACGGATGTTGCACCTTGCACCGTAGATGTTGCACCCTGTGGATATCGATTCTTCGGACAGCCATAACGGTGGACTCTTTTGGAGTTATGGGAGCCATAACTAGTCAAAACGAAGCTTTTTGTGACTTCTACGGCTATGATGGCTTTTAGCCATCAATGCATAGTTTCATACCCCAAAAAAACAACTCGAATCACTTTCGGGTCTCGGAAGATTTTTTACCCTTCGTTTTCTTCACGTGAATTTTATGGTAAAACGGGATCACCGTGGTTGGCCTTCAATATATCATCGCTGGAGAGGGGTGCACCATGGTAGTGTTCCGTTTCAAATCGATGCACTCATTTCTAAAAGTCCCACGGCACTATTTCGGCATTTTGGACGGATGTTGCACCTTGCACCGTAGATGTTGCTCCCTGGGGATATCGATTCTTCGGACAGCCATAACGATTGACTCTTTTGGAGTTACGGGTAACATAACTAGTCGAAACGAAGATCTCTGTGAGTACTACGTCTTTGATGGCTTTTAGGCATCAATGCATTGTTTCATACCCAAAAAAAACAACCCGAATGACTTTCGAGTCTTGGAAGTTTTTTTTACCCTTCGTTTTCTTCACGTGAATTTTATTGTAAAACGAGATCACATTGGCTGGCCTTCGATATACCATCGCTGGAGAGTAGTGCACCATGGTACTGTTCCGTTTCAAATCCAAGCACTCATTTCAAAAAGGCGTACGACACTGTTTCGGCATTTTGGATGGATGTCGCACCTTGCACCGTCGATGTTTCGCCTTGAGGATAACGATTCTTTGGACAACCATAACGGTTGACTCTTTTGGAGTTACGGGAGCCATAACCAGTCAAAACGAAGCTCTCTGTGAGTTCTATGGCTTTGGCGGCTTTTAGCCGTCAATGCATAGTTTCATACCCAAAAAAAGACAACCCGAATCACTTTCGGGTCTTGGAAGTTTTTTTTACCCTTCGTTTTCTTCACGTGAATTTTATGGTAAAACGGGATGACTGTGGCTGGCCTTTGATATACCATCGCTGGAGAGTGGTGCACCATGGTACTGTTCCATTTCAAATCCATGCACTAATTTCTAAAATCCCTACGGCACTGTTTCGGCATTTTGGATGGATGTTGCACCTTGCACCATAGATGTTGCGCCCTGAGGATATCGATTCTTCGGACAACCATAACGGTTGACTCTTTTGGAGTTACGGGTGCTATAACCAGTGAAAATGAAGCTCTTTGTGACTACTACGGCTTCAACGGCTTTTAGCCGTCAATGCATAGTTTCATACCCAATAAAAGACAACCCGAATCACTTTCGGGTCTTGGAAGTTTTTTTACCCTTCGTTTTCTTCACGTGAATTTTATGGTAAAACGGGATGACTGTGGCTGGCCTTTGATATACCATCGCTGGAGAGTGGTGCACCATGGTACTGTTCCATTTCAAATCCATGCACTAATTTCTAAAATCCCTACGGCACTGTTTCGGCAATTTGGACAGATGTTGCACCTTGCACCGTAAATGTTGCGCCCTGAGGATATCGATTCTTCGGACATCCATAACGGTTGACTCTTTTGGAGTTATGGGAGCGATAACCAGTCAAAACGAAGCTCTTTGTGAGTACTACGGCTTTGATGGCTTTAAGCTGTCAATGCATAGTTTCATAGCCAAAAAAAGACAACCCGAATCACTTTCGGGTCTCGGAAGTTTTTTTTACCCTTCGTTTTCTTCACGTGAATTTTATGGTAAAACGGGATCACCCAGACTGGCCTTCGATATACCATCGTTGGAGAGTGGTGCACCTTGGTACTGTTCCGTTTCAAATCCATGCACTCATTTCTAAAAGTCCTACGGCACTGTTTCGGCATTTTGGATGGATGTTGCACCTTGCACCGTAGATGTTGCACCCTGAGGATATCAATTCTTCGGACAACAATAACGGTTGACTCTTTTGAAGTTACGGTAGCCATAACTAATCAAAATGAATCTCCCTGTGAGTTCAGCGGCTTTTACGGCTTTAAGCCATCCATGCATAGTATCACACCCAAAAAAAGACAACCCGAATCACTTTCGGGTCTCGGAAGTTTTTTTTACCCTTCGTTTTCTTCACGTGAATTTTATGGTAAAACGGGATCACCCTGACTGGCCTTCGATATACCATCGTTGGAGAGTGGTGCACCATGGTACCATTCCGTTTCAAATACATGCACTCATTTCTAAAAGACCTACGGCACTGTTTTGGCATTTTGGAAGGAAGTTGCACCTTGCACCGTCGATGTTGAGCCCTGAGGATATCGATTCTTCGGACAGCAATAACGGTTGACTCTTTTGGAGTTACGGGAGCGATAACAAGTCAAAATGAATCTCTCTGTGAGTTCAATGGCTTTGACGGCTTTAAGCCGTCAATGCATAGTTTCATATCCAAAAAAAGACAACCCGAATCACTTTCGGGTCTTGGAAGTTTTTTTACCCTTCGTTTTCTTCACGTGAATTTTATGGTAAAACTCGATCACCGTGCTGGCCTTCGATATACCATCGCTGGAGAGTGGTGCACCACGGTACTGTTCCATTTCAAATCCATGCACTCATTTCTAAAAGTCGTACGGCACTGTTTCGGCATTTTGGATGGATGTTGCACCTTCCACCGTCGATGTTGCGCCCTAAGGATATCGATTCTTCGGACAGCCATAACAATTGACCCTTTTTGAATTACAGAAGCCGTAACAGTCAAAACGGAGCTCTTTGTGAGTTCTACGGCTTTAATCTATCAATGCATAGTTTCATACCCAAAAAAGACAACCCGAATCACTTTCGGGTCTCGAAAGTTTTTTTTACCCTTCGTTTTCTTCACGTGAATTTTATGGTAAAACGGGATCACCATGGCTGCCCTTCGATATACCATCGCTGGAGAGTGGTGCACCATGGTACTATTCCGTTTCAAATCCATGCACTTATTTCTAAAAGTACTACGGCACTGTTTCAGCATTTTGAATGGATGTTGCACCTTGCACCGTAGATGTTGCGCCCTGAGGATATCGATTCTTCGGACAGCCATAACGGTTGACTCTTTTGGAGTTACGGGAGCCATAACCAGTGAAAACGAAGCCGTCTGTGAGTTCTACAGCTTTGACGGCTTTCAGCCGTCAATGCATAGTTTCATACCCAAAAAAAGATAACCCAAATCACTTTCGGGTCTAGGAAGTTTTTTTTACCCTTTGTTTTTTTCACGTGAATTTTATGGTAAAACGGGATCACCGTGGCTAGCCTTAGATATATCATCGCTGGAGAGTGGTGCACCATGGTACTACTCCGTTTCAAATCCATGCACTCATTTCTATAAGTCGTACGACACTGTTTCGGCATTTTGGATGGAATTTGCACCTTGCACCGTCGATGTTGAGCCCTGAGTATATCGATTCTTCGTACAACAATAACGGTTGACTTTTTTGAAGTTACGGGACCCATAACCAGTCAAAACGAATCTCTCTGTGAGTTCAACGCCTTTAAGCCGTCAATGCATAGTTTTATACCCAAAAAAGACAACCCGAATCACTTTCAGGTCTCGGAAGTTTTTTTATCCTTCGTTATCTTCACGTGAATTTTATGGCAAAACGGGATCACCGTGCTGGCCTTCGATATACCATCGCTGGAGATTGGTGCACCATGGTACTATTCCATTTCAAATCCATGCACTCATTTCTAAAAGTCCAACGGCACTGTTTCGACAATTTGGACGGATGTTGCACCTTGCACCGTAGATGTTGAGCCCTGAGGATATCAATTCTTTGGCCAGCCATAAAGCTTGACTCTTTTGGAGTTAGCGGAGCCATAACCAGTCAAAACAAAGCTCTCTGAGGGTTCTACGGCTTTGCCGGCTTTAAGCCGTCAATGCATAGTTTCATACCCAATAAAAGACAACCTGAATCACTTTCGGGTCTCGGAAGTTTTTTTTACCCTTCGTTTTCTTCACGTGAATTTTATGGTAAAACGGGATCACCGTGGCTGGCCTTCGATATATCAACGCTGGAGAGTGGTGCACCATGGTTCTGTTCCGTTTCAAATCGATGCACTCATTTCTAAAAGTCCTACGGCACTGTTTCGGCATTTTGGACGGATGTTGCACCTTGCACCGTAGATGTTGCGCCCTAAGGATATTGATTCTTCGGACAACCCTAACGGTTGACTCTTTTGGAGTTACGGGTGCCATAACCAGTCAAACTGAAGCTCTTTGTGAGTACTACGGCTTTGACGGCTTTTTGCCGTCAATGCATAGTTTCATACCCAAAAAAAGACAACCCGAATCACTTTTGGGTCTTGAAAGTTTTTTTTACCCTTCGTTTTCTTCACGTGAATTTTATTGTAAAACGGGATCACATTGCTGGCCTTTGATATACCATCGCTGGAGAGTGGTACACCATGGTACTATTCCGTTTTAAATCCTTGCACTCATTTCAAAAAGTCGTACAGCATTGTTTCGGCAATTTGGACGGATGTCGCACCTTGCACCGTCGATGTTTCGCCTTGAGGATATCGATTCTTCGGACAACCATAACGGTTGACTCTTTTGGAGTTACGGGAGTCATAACCAGTCAAAATGAAGCTCTCTTTTTGTTCTACGGCATTGAGGGATTTTAACCGTCAGTGCATAGTTTCATACCCAAAAAAAGACAACCCGAATCACTTTCGGGTGTCGGAAGTTTTTTTTACCCTTCGTTTTCTTCTCGTGAATTTTATGGTAAAACGGGATCACCCTGGCTGGCCTTCGATATACCATCGCTGGAGATTGGTGCACCGTGGTACTGTTCCATTTCAAATCCATGCACTCATTTCTAAAAGTCGTACGGCACTGTTTCGGCATTTTGGACGGATGTTGCACCTTCCACCGTCGATGTTGCGCCCTATGGATATCCATTCTTCAGACAACCATAACGGTTGACTCTTTTGGAGTTACGGGTGCCATAACCAATCAAAACGAAGCTCTCTGTGAGTACAACGGCTTTGACGGCTTTCTACCATCAATTCATAGTTTCATACCCAAAAAAAGACAACCCGAATCACTTTCGGGTCTCGAAAGTTTTTTTTACCCTTCGTTTTCTTCACGTGAATTTTATTGTTAAACGGGATCACATTGCTGGCCTTTGATATACCATCACTGGAGAGTGGTGCACCATGGTACTATTCCATTTAAAATCCATGCACTCATTTCAATAAGTCGTACAGCACTGTTTCGGCAATTTGGATGGATGTCGCACCTTGCACCGTCGATGTTTCGCCTTGAGGATATAGATTTTTCGGACAGCCATAACGGTCGACTCTTTTGGAGTTACGGGAGCCATAACCAGTCAAAACGAAGCTCTCTGTGAGTTCTACGGCTTTGATGGATTTTAGCCGTCAATGCATAGTTTCATACCCAAAAAAAGACAACCTGAATCACTTTCGGGTCTCGGATGTTTTTTTTACCCTTCGTTTTCTTCTCGTGAATTTTATGGTAAAACGGGATCACCCTGGCTGGCCTTCGATATACCATCGCTAGAGATTGGTGCACCATGGTACTGTTCCATTTCAAATCCATGCACTCATTTCTAAAAGTTGTACGACACTGTTTCGGCATTTTGGACGGATGTTGCACCTTCCACCGTCGATGTTGCGCCTTGAGGATATCGATTCTTCGGACAACCATAATATTTGACTCTTTTGGAGTTACGGGTGCCATAACCAGTCAAAACGAAGCTCTTTGTGAGTACTATGGCTTTGATGGCTTTTTGCCGTCAATGTATAGTTTCATACCCAAAAAAAGTCAACCCGAATCACTTTCGGGTCTCGAAAGTTTTTTTACCCTTCGTTTTCTTCACGTGAATTTTATGGTAAAATGGGATCAACCTGGCTGGCCTTCGATATACCATCGCTAGAGAGTGGTGCACCATGGTACTGTTCCGTTTCAAATCCATGCACTCATTTCTAAAGGTCGTACGACACTGTTTCGGCATTTTGGACAGATGTTGCACCTTGCACCGTAGATGTTGCGCCATGAGGATATCGATTCTTCGGACAGCCATAACGGTTGACTATTTTGGAGTTAGTGGAGCCATTACCAGTCAAAACAAAGCTCTCTGTGAGTTCTATGGCTTTGTCATCTTTAAGCCGTCAATGCATAGTTTCATACCCAAAAAAAGACAACCCGAATCATTTTCGAGCCTCGGAAGTTTTTTTTACCCTTCGTTTTCTTCACGTGAATTTTATGGTAAAACGGGATCACCATGGCTGGCCTTCGATATATCATCGCTGGAGAGTGGTGCACCATGGGACTGTTCCGTTTCAAATCGATGCACTCATTTCTAAAAGTCCTACGGCACAGTTTCGGCATTTTGGACGGATGTTGCACCTTGCACCGTAGATGTTGCGCCCTAAGGATATCGATTCTTCGGACAGCCATAACGGCTGAATCTTTTCGATTTACGGGTGCCATAACCAGTTGAAACGAAGATCTCTGTGAGTACTACGGCTTTGACGACTTTTAGCCGTAATGCATAGTTTCATACCCGAAAAAAAAACAACCTGGATCATGTTCGGGTCTAGGAAGTTTTTTTTACCCTTCGTTTTCTTCACGTGAATTTTATTGTAAAACGAGATCAAATTGGCTGGCCTTCGATAAACCATCGCTGGAGAGTGGTGCACCATGGTACTGTTCCATTTCACATCCATGCACTAATTTCAAAAAGTCGTACGACACTGTTTCGGCATTTTGAACGGATGTCGCACCTTGCACCGTCAATGTTTTGCCTTGAGGATATCTATTCTTCGGACAGCCATAACGGTTGACTATTTTGGAGTTACGAGAGCCATAACCAGTCAAAACGAAGCTCTCTGTGAGTTCTATGGCTTTGATGGCTTTTATCCATCAATGCATAGTTTCATACCCAAAAAAAGACAACCCAAATCACTTTCGGGTCTTAGAAGTTTTTTTTACCCTTCGTTTTCTTCAAGTGAATTATATGGTAAAACGGGATCACCGTGGCTGGCCTTCGATATTCCATCGATGGAGAGTGGTGCACCACTGTACTGTTCCATTTCAAATCCATGCACTAATTTCTAAAAGTCCTACGGCACTGTTTCGGCATTTTGGATGGATGTTGCACCTTGCACCGTAGATGTTACGCCCTAAGGATATCGATTCTTCGGACAACCCTAACGGTTGACTCTTTTAGAGTTACGGGTGCCATAACCAGTCAAAACGAAGCTCTCTGTGAGTACTATGGCTTTGACAGCTTTTTTCCATCCATGCATAGTTTCATACCAAAAAAAAGACAACCCGAATCACTTTCGGGTCTCGAAAGTTTTTTTACCCTTCGTTTTCTTCACGTGAATTTTATTGTAAAACGGGATCACATTGCTGGCATTTGATATACCATCGCTGGAGAGTGGTACACCATGGTACTATTCCATTTCAAATCCATGCACTCATTTCAAAAAGTCATACAGCACTGTTTCAGCAATTTGGACGGATGTCGCACCTTGCACTATCGATATTTCGCCTTGAGGATATTGATTCTTCGGACAGCCATAACGGTTGACTCTTTTGGAGTTACGGGAGCCATAACTAGTCAAAACGAAGCTCTTAATGAGTTCTACGGCTTTGATGGATTTTAGCCGTCAATGCACAGTTTCATACCCAAAAAAAGACAACCCGAATCACTTTCGGGTCTCGGAAGTTTTTTTTACCCTTCGTTTTCTTCTCGTGAATTTTATGGTAAAACGGGATCACCCTGGCTGGCCTTCGATATACCATGGCTGGAGATTGGTGCACCAAGGTACTGTTCCATTTCAAATCCATGCACTCATTTCTAAAATTCGTACGGCACTGTTTCGGCATTTTGGACGGATGTTGCACCTTCCACCGTCGATGTTGCGCCCTAAGGATATCAATTCTTTGGACAACCATAACGGTTGACTCTTTTGGAGTTACGGGTGCCATAACCAGTCAAAACGAAGCTATCTGCGAGTACTACGGCTTTGATGGCTTTTTGCCATTAATGCATAGTTTCATACCCAAAAAAAGACAACCCGAATCACTTTCGGGTCTCGAAAGTTTTTTTTACCCTTTGTTTTCTTCACGTGAATTTTATTGTAAAACGGGATCACATTGCTAGCCTTTGATATACCATCGTTGGAGAGTGGTGCACCATGGTACTATTTCGTTTCAAATCCAAGCACTCATTTCAAAAAGTCGTACAACACTGTTTCGGCAATTTGGACGGATGTCGCACCTTGCACTGTCGATTTTTCGCCTTGAGGATATCGATTCTTCGGACAGCCATAACGGTTGACACTTTTGGGGTTACAGGAGCCATAACCGGTCAAAACGAAGCTCTCTGTGAGTTCTACGGCTTTGATGGATTTTAGCCATCAATGCACAGTTTCATACCCAAAAAAAGACAACCCGAATCACTTTCGAGTCTCGAAAGTTTTTTTTACCCTTCGTTTTCTTCTCGTGAATTTTATGGTAAAACAGGATCACCCTGGCTGGCCTTCGATATACCATTGCTGGAGAGTGGTGCACCATGGTACTATTCCGTTTCAAATCCATGTACTCATTTCTAAAGGTCGTACGACACTGTTTCGGCATTTTGGACGGATGCTGCACCTTCCACCGACGATGTTGCGCCCTAAGGATATTGATTCTTGGGACAACCATAACGATTGACTCTTTTGGAGTTACGGGTGCCATAACCAGTCAAAACGAAGCTCTTTGTGAGTACTACGGCTTTGACGGCTTTTTGCCATCAATGCGTAGTTTCATACCCAAAAAAATACATCCCAAATCACTTTCGGGTCTCGAAAGTTTTTTTTACCCTTCGTTTTCTTCACGTGAATTTTATTGTAAAACGGGATCACATTACTGGCCTTTGATATACCATCGCTGGAGAGTGGTGCACCATGGTACTATTCCGTTTCAAATCCATGCACTCATTTCAAAAAGTCGTATAGCACTGTTTCGGCAATTTGGACGGATGTCGTACCTTGCACCGTCGATGTTTCGCCTTGAGGATATCGATTCTTCGGACAACCATAACAGTTGACTCTTTTGGAGTTACGGGAGCCATAACCAGTCAAAATGAAGCTCTCCGTGAGTTCTACGCCTTTGATGGATTTTAGCCGTCAATGCATAGTTTCATACCCAAAAAAAGACAACCCGAATCACTTTCGGGTCTCGGAAGTTTTTTTTACCCTTCGTTTTCTTCTCTTGAATTTTATGGTAAAACGGGATCACCCTGGCTGGCCATCGATATACCATCGCTGGAGATTGGTGCACCATGGTACTGTTCTGTTTCAAATCCATGTACTTATTTCTAAAAGTCGTACAGCACTGTTTTGGCATTTTGGACGGATGTTGCACCTTCCACCGTCGATGTTGCGCCTTGAGGATATCGATTCTTCGGACAACCATAACGGTTGACTCTTTTGGAGTTACGGGTGCCATAACCAGTCAAAACGAGCTCTCTATGAGTACTACGGCTTTGAAGGCTTTTTGCTGTCAATGCATAGTTTCATACCCAAAAAAAGACAACCCGAATCACTTTCGGGTCTCGAAAGTTTTTTTTACCCTTCGTTTTCTTCACGTGAATTTTATTGTAAAACGGGATCACATTGTTGGCCTTTGATATACCATCGCTGGAGAGTGGTGCACCATGGTACTATTCTATTTCAAATCCATGCACTCATTTCGAAAAGTCGTATAGCACTGTTTCTGAAATTTGGACGGATGTCGTACCTTGCACCGTTGATGTTTCGCCTTGAGGATATCGATTCTTCGGACAGCCATAACGGTTGACTCTTTTGGAGTTACGGGAGCCATTACCAGTCAAAACGAAGCTCTCTGTGAGTTCTACGGCTTTGATGGAATTTAGCCATCAATGCATAGTTTCATACCCAAAAAAAGACAAACCGAATCACTTTCGGGTCTCGGTAGTCTTTTTTACCCTTCGTTTTCTTCATGTGAATTTTATGGTAAAACGGGATCACCGTGGCTGGCCTTCGATATACCATCGTTGGAGAGTGGTGCACCATGGTACTGTTCCATTTCAAATCCATGCACTAATTTATAAAAGTCTTATGGCACTGTTTCGGCATTTTGGATGGATGTTGCACCTTGCACCGTAGATGTTGCGCCCTGAGGATATCGATTCTTTGGACAGCCATAACGGTTGACTCTTTTGGAGTTATGGGAGCGATAACCAGTCAAAACGAAGATCTTTGTGAGTACTACGGCTTTGATGGCTTTAAGTCATCAATGAATAGTTTCATACCCAATAAAAGACAACCCGAACCACTTTCGGGTCTCCGAAGTTTTTTAACCCTTCGTTTCCTTCACGTGAATTTTATGGTAAAACGAGATCACCTCGACTGGCCTTCGATATACCATCGTTGGAGAGTGGTGCACCATGGTACTGTTCCGTTTCAAATCCATGCACTCATTTCTAAAAGTCGTACGGCACTGTTTCGGCATTTTTGACGGATGTTGCACCTTCCACCGTCGATGTTGCGCCCTGAGGATATCGATTCTTCGGACAACCATAACGGTTGACTCTTTTGGAGTTACGGGTGCCATAACCAGTCAAAACGAAGCTCTCTGTGAGTACTAAAGCTTTGATGGAATTTTTCCGTCAATGCATAGTTTCATACCCAAAAAAAGACAACCCGAATCACTTTCGGGTCTCGGAAGTTTTTTTTACCCTTTGTTTTCTTCATGTGAATTTTATTGTAAAACGGGATAACATTGCTGGCCTTTGATATACCATCGCTGGAGAGTGGTGCACCATGGTAGTTACGGTAGCCATAACCAGTCAAAAAGAATCTCTCTATGAGTTCAACGGCTTTAACGGATTTAAGCCGTCAATGCATAGTTTCATACCCAAAAAAGACAACCCGAATCATTTTCGGGTCTTGGAAGTTTTTTTTACCCTTCGTTTTCTTCACTTGAATTTTATGGTAAAACGGGATCACCGTGGCTGGCCTTCGATATACCATCGCTGGAGAGTGGTGCACCATGGTACTGTTCCATTTCAAATCCGTGCACTAATTTCTAAAAGTCCTACGGCACTGTTTCGGCACTTTGGATGGATGTTGCACCTTGCACCGTAGATGTTGCGCCCTGAGGATATCGATTCTTCGGACAACCATAACGGTTGACTCTTTGGGAGTTACGGGTGCCATAACCAGTCAAAACAGAGCTTTCTGTGAGTACTACGGCTTTGACAGCTTTTTGCCGTCAATGCATAGTTTCATACCCAAATAAAGATAACCCGAATCACTTTCGGGTCTCGAAAGTTTTTTTTACCCTTCGTTTTCTTCACGTGAATTTTATTGTAAAACGGGATCACATTGCTGGCCTTTGATATACCATCGCTGGACAGTGGTACACCATGGTACTATTCCATTTCAAATCCATGCACTCATTTCAAAAAGTTATACAGCACTGTTTCGGCAATTTGGACGGATGTCGCTCCTTGCACTGTCGATATTTCGCCTTGAGGATATTGATTCTTCGGACAGCCATAACGGTTGACTCTTTTGGACTTACGGGAGCCATAACCAGTCAAAACGAAGCTCTTAATGAGTTCTACGGCTTTGATGGATTTTAGCCGTCAATGCACAGTTTCATACCCAAAAAAAGACAACCCGAATCACTTTCGAGTCTCGGAAGTTTTTTTTACCCTTCGTTTTCTTCTCGTGAATTTTATGGTAAAACGGATCACCCAGGCTGGCCTTCGATATACCATCGCTGGAGATTGGTGCCCCAAGGTACTGTTCCATTTCAAATCCATGCACTCATTTCTAAAAGTCGTACGGCACTGTTTCGGCATTTTGGACGGATGTTGCACCTTCCACCGTCGATGTTGCGCCCCGAGGATATCGATTCTTCGGACAACCATAACGGTTGACTCTTTTGGAGTTACGGGTACCATAACCAGTCAAAACGAAGCTATCTGCGAGTACTACGGCTTTGATGGCTTTTTGCCATTAATGCATAGTTTCATACCCAAAAAAAGACAACCCGAATCACTTTCGGGTCTCGAAAGTTTTTTTTACCCTTTGTTTTCTTCACGTGAATTTTATTGTAAAACGGGATAACATTGCTGGCCTTTGATATACCATCGTTGGAGAGTGGTGCACCATGGTACTATTTCGTTTCAAATCCAAGCACTCATTTCAAAAAGTCGTACAGCACTGTTTCGGCAATTTGGACGGATGTCGCACCTTGCACTGTCGATTTTTCGCCTTGAGGATATCGATTCTTCGGACAGCCATAACGGTTGACACTTTTGGAGTTACAGGAGCCATAACCGGTCAAAACGAAGCTCTCTGTGAGTTCTACGGCTTTGATGGATTTTAGCCATCAATGCACAGTTTCATACCCAAAAAAAGACAACCCGAATCACTTTCGAGGCTCGAAAGTTTTTTTTACCCTTCGTTTTCTTCTCGTGAATTTTATGGTAAAACAGGATCACCCTGGCTGGCCTTCGATATACCATTGCTGGAGAGTGGTGCACCATGGTACTATTTCGTTTCAAATCCATGCACTCATTTCTAAAGGTCGTACGACACTGTTTCGGCATTTTGGACGGATGCTGCACCTTCCACCGACGATGTTGCGCCCTAAGGATATTGATTCTTGGGACAACCATAACGATTGACTCTTTTGGAGTTACGGGTGCCATAACCAGTCAAAACGAAGCTCTTTGTGAGTACTACGGCTTTGACGGCTTTTTGCCGTCAATGTGTAGTTTCATACCCAAAAAAATACATCCCAAATCACTTTCGGGTCTCGAAAGTTTTTTTACCCTTCGTTTTCTTCACGTGAATTTTATTGTAAAACGGGATCACATTACTGGACTTTGATATACCATCGCTGGAGAGTGGTGCACCATGGTACTATTCCGTTTCAAATCCATGCACTCATTTCGAAAAGTCGTATAGCACTGTTTCTGAAATTTGGACGGATGTCGTACCTTGCACCGTTGATGTTTCGCCTTGAGGATATCGATTCTTCGGACAACCATAACGGTTGACTCTTTTGGAGTTATGGGAGCCATTACCAGTCAAAACGAAGCTCTCTGTGAGTTCTATGGCTTTGATGGAATTTAGCCATCAATGCATAGTTTCATACCAAAAAAAAGACAAACCGAATCACTTTCGGGTCTCGGTAGTCTTTTTTACCCTTCGTTTTCTTCATGCGAATTTTATGGTAAAACGGGATCACCGTGGCTGGCCTTCGATATACCATCGTTGGAGAGTGGTGCACCATGGTACTGTTCCATTTCAAATCCATGCACAAATTTATAAAAGTCTTATGGCACTGTTTCGGCATTTTGGATGGATGTTGCACCTTGCACCGTAGATGTTGCGCCCTGAGGATATCGATTCTTTGGACAGCCATAACGGTTGATTCTTTTGGAATTACTGGAGCCATAACCAGTCAAAACGGAGCTCTTTGTGAGTTCTACAGCTTTAAGCCATCAATGCATAGTTTCATACCCAAACAAAGACAACCCGAATCACTTTCGGGTCTCGAAAGATTTTTTTACCCTTCGTTTTGTTCACGTGAATTTTATGGTAAAACGGGATCACCGTGGCTGGCCTTTGATATACGATCGCTGGAGAGTGGTGCACTATGGTACTGTTCCGTTTCAAATCCATGCACTCATTTCTAAAAGTACTACGGCACTGTTTCGGCATTTTGGACGGATGTTGCACCTTGCACCGTAGATGTTGCACCCTGTGGATATCGATTCTTCGGACAGCCATAACGGTGGACTCTTTTGGAGTTATGGGAGCCATAACTAGTCAAAACGAAGCTTTCTGTGACTTCTACGGCTATGATGGCTTTTAGCCATCAATGCATAGTTTCATACCCAAAAAAAACAACTCGAATCACTTTCGGGTCTCGGAAGATTTTTTTACCCTTCGTTTTCTTCACGTGAATTTTATGGTAAAACGGGATCACCGTGGTTGGCCTTCAATATATCATCGCTGGAGAGGGGTGCACCATGGTACTGTTCCGTTTCAAATCGATGCACTCATTTCTAAAAGTTATACAGCACTGTTTCGGCAATTTGGACGGATGTCGCTCCTTGCACTGTCGATATTTCACCTTGAGGATATTGATTCTTCGGACAGCCATAACGGTTGACTCTTTTGGAGTTATGGGAGCCATAACCAGTCAAAACGAAGCTCTTAATGAGTTCTACGGCTTTGATGGATTTTAGCCGTCAATGCACAGTTTCATACCCAAAAAAAGACAACCCAAATCACTTTCGAGTCTCGGAAGTTTTTTTTACCCTTCGTTTTCTTCTCGTGAATTTTATGGTAAAACGGGATCACCCAGGCTGGCCTTCGATATACCATCGCTGGAGATTGGTGCCCCAAGGTACTGTTCCATTTCAAATCCATGCACTCATTTCTAAAGTCGTACGGCACTGTTTCGGCATTTTGGACGGATGTTGCACCTTCCACCGTCGATGTTGCGCCCCGAGGATATCGATTCTTCGGACAACCATAACAGTTGACTCTTTTGGAGTTACGGGTGCCATAACCAGTCAAAACGAAGCTATCTGCGAGTACTACGGCTTTGATGGCTTTTTGCCATTAATGCATAGTTTCATACCCAAAAAAAGACAACCCGAATCACTTTCGGGTCTCGAAAGTTTTTTTTACCCTTTGTTTTCTTCACGTGAATTTTATTGTAAAACGGGATCACATTGCTGGCCTTTGATATACCATCGTTGGAGAGTGGTGCACCATGGTACTATTTCGTTTCAAATCCAAGCACTCATTTCAAAAAGTCGTACAGCACTGTTTCGGCAATTTGGACGGATGTCGCACCTTGCACTGTCGATTTTTCGCCTTGAGGATATCGATTCTTCGGACAGCCATAACGGTTGACACTTTTGGAGTTACAGGAGCCATAACCGGTCAAAACGAAGCTCTTTGTGAGTTCTACGGCTTTGATGGATTTTAGCCATCAATGCACAGTTTCATACCCAAAAAAAGACAACCCGAATCACTTTCGTGAATTTTATGGTAAAACAGGATCACCCTGGCTGGCCTTCGATATACCATTGCTGGAGAGTGGTGCACCATGGTACTATTTCGTTTCAAATCCATGCACTCATTTCTAAAGGTCGTACGACACTGTTTCGGCATTTTGGACGGATGTTGCACCTTCCACCGAAGATGTTGCGCCCTAAGGATATTGATTCTTGGGACAACCATAACGATTGACTCTTTTGGAGTTACGGGTGCCATAACCAGTCAAAACGAAGCTCTTTGTGAGTACTACGGCTTTGACGGCTTTTTGCCGTCAATGCGTAGTTTCATACCCAAAAAATACATCCCAAATCACTTTCGGGTCTCGAAAGTTTTTTTACCCTTCGTTTTCTTCACGTGAATTTTATTATAAAACGGGATCACATTACTGGCCTTTGATATACCATCGCTGGAGAGTGGTGCACCATGGTACTATTCAGTTTCAAATCCATGCACTCATTTCGAAAAGTCGTATAGCACTGTTTCTGAAATTTGGACGGATGTCGTACCTTGCACCGTTGATGTTTCGCCTTGAGGATATCGATTCTTCGGACAACCATAACGGTTGACTCTTTTGGAGTTACGGGAGCCATTACCAGTCAAAACGAAGCTCTCTGTGAGTTTTATGGCTTTGATGGATTTTAGCCATCAATGCATAGTTTCATACCAAAAAAAAGACAAACCGAATCACTTTCGGGTCTCGGTAGTCTTTTTTACCCTTCGTTTTCTTCATGCGAATTTTATGGTAAAACGGGATCACCGTGGCTGGCCTTCGATATACCATCGTTGGAGAGTGGTGCACCATGGTACTGTTCCATTTCAAATCCATGCACTAATTTATAAAAGTCTTATGGCACTGTTTCGGCATTTTGGATGGATGTTGCACCTTGCACCGTAGATGTTGCGCCCTGAGGATATCGATTCTTTGGACAGCCATAACGGTTGACTCTTTTGGAGTTATGGGAGCGATAACCAGTCAAAACGAAGATCTTTGTGAGTACTACGGCTTTGATGGCTTTAAGCCATCAATGAATAGTTTCATACCCAAAAAAAGACAACCCGAACCACTTTCGGGTCTCGGAAGTTTTTTAACCCTTCGTTTCCTTCACGTGAATTTTATGGTAAAACGGGATCACCTTGACTGGCCTTCGATATACCATCGTTGGAGAGTGGTGCACCATGGTACTGTTCCGTTTCAAATCCATGCACTCATTTCTAAAAGTCGTACGACACTGTTTCGGCATTTTGGACGGAAGTGGCTCCTTGGACCGTAGATGTTGAGCCCTGAGGATATAGATTCTTCGGAAGGCAATAACCGTTGACTCTTTTGGAGTTACGGTAGCCATAACCAGTCAAAAAGAATCTCTCTATGAGTTCAACGGCTTTAACGGATTTAAGCCGTCAATGCATAGTTTCATACCCAAAAAAGACAACCCGAATCATTTTCGGGTCTTGGAAGTTTTTTTTACCCTTCGTTTTCTTCACTTGAATTTTATGGTAAAACGGGATCACCGTGGCTGGCCTTCGATATACCATTGCTGGAGAGTGATGCACCATGGTACTGTTCCATTTAAAATCCGTGCACTAATTTCTAAAAGTCCTACGGCACTGTTTCGACACTTTGGATGGATGTTGCACCTTGCACCGTAGATGTTGCGCCTTGAGGATATCGATTCTTCGGACAACCCTAACGGTTGACTCTTTGGGAGTTACGGGTGCCATAACCAGTCAAAACGGAGCTTTCTGTGAGTACTACGGCTTTGATAGCTTTTTGCCGTCAATGCATAGTTTCATACCCAAAAAAAGACAACCCGAATCACTTTCGGGTCTCGAAAGTTTTTTTTACCCTTCGTTTTCTTCACGTGAATTTTATTGTAAAACGGGATCACATTGTTGGCCTTTGATATACCATCGCTGGAGAGTGGTGCACCATGGTACTATTCCGTTTTAAATCCATGCACCCATTTCAAAAAGTCATACAGCACTGTTTCGGCAATTTGGACGGATGTCGCACCTTGCACCGTCGATGTTTCGCCTTGAGGATATTGATTCTTCGGACAGCCATAACGGTTGACTCTTTTGGAGTTACGGAAGCCATAACCAGTCAAAACGAAGCCCTCTGTGAGTTATACAGCTTTGATGGATTTTAGCCGTCAATGCATAGTTTCATACCCAATAAAAGACAACCCGAATCACTTTCGTGTCTCGGAAGTTTTTTTTACCCTTCGTTTTCTTCTCGTGAATTTTATGGTAAAACGTGATCACCCTGGCTGGTCTTCGATATACAATCGCTGGAGAGTGGTGCACATGGTACTATTCCGTTTCAAATCCATGCACTCATTTCTAAAAGTCGTACGACACTGTTTCGGCATTTTGGACGGATGTTGCACCTTCCACCGTCGATGTTGCGCCCTGAGGATATCGATTCTTCGGACAACCATAACGGTCGACTCTTTTGGAGTTACGGGTGCCATAACCAGTCAAAACGAAGCTCTCTGTGAGTACTACAGCTTTGATGGAATTTTTCCGTCAATGCATAGTTTCATACCCAAAAAAAGACAACCCGAATCACTTTCGGGTCTCGAAAGTTTTTTTTACCCTTTGTTTTCTTCATGTGAATTTTATTGTAAAACGGGATAACATTGCTGGCCTTTGATATACCATCGCTGGAGAGTGGTGCACCATGGTAGTATTCCGTTTCAAATCCATGCATTCATTTCAAAAAGTCGTACAACACTGTTTCGGCAATTTGGATGGATTTCGGCATTTTGGACGGATGTTGCACCTTGCAACATAGATGTTGTGCCCTGAGGGTATCGATTCTTCGGACAGCCATAAAGGTTGACTCTTTTGGAGTTACGAGAGCCATAACCAGTCAAAACCAAGCTCTCTGTGAGTACTATGGCTTTGATGGCTTTAATCCATCAATGCATAGTTTCATACCCAAAAAAGAAAACCCGAATCACTTTCGGGTCTCAGAAGGTTTTTTTACCCTTAGTTTTCTTCTCGTGAATTTTATGTAAAACGGGATCACCCTGGCTGGCCTTCGATATACCATCGCTGGAGAGTGGTGCACCATGGTATTGTTCTATTTCAAATCCATGCACTCATTTCTAAAAGTCGTACGACACTGTTTCGGCATTTTGGACGGATGTTGCACCTTCCACCGTCGATGTTGCGCCCTGAGGATATCAATTCTTCGGACAGCCATAACGGTTGACTCTTTTGGAGTTATGGGAGCCATAACCAGTCAAAACGAAGCTCTCTGTGAGTTCTACGGCTTTGATGGATTTTAGCCGTCAATGCATAGTTTCATACCCAAAAAAGACAACCCGAATCACTTTCGGGTCTCGGAAGTATTTTTTACCCTTCGTTTTCTTCATGTGAATTTTATGGTAAAACGGGATCACCGTGGCTAGCGTTCGATATACCATCGTTGGAGAGTGGTGCACCATGGTACTATTCCATTTCTAATCCATGCACTAATTTCTAAAAGTCCTACGGCACTGTTTCGGCATTTTGGACGGATGTTGCACCTTGCACCGTAGATGTTGCACCCTGAGGATATCGATTCTTCGGACAGCCATAATGGTTGACTCTTTTGGAGTTACGAGAGCCATAACCAGTAAAAACGAAGCACTCTGTGAGTTCTACGGCTTTGATGACTTTAAGCCGTCAATGCATAGTTTCATACCCAAAAAAGACAACTCGAATCACTTTCGGGTCTCGAAAGTTTTTTTTACCCTTCGTTTTCTTCACGTGAATTTTATGGTAAAACGGGATCACCGTAGTTGGCCTTCTATATATCATCGCTGGAGAGTGGTGCACCATGGTACTGTTCTGTTTAAAATCGATGCACACATTTCTAAAAGTTCCACGGCATTGTTTCGGCATTTTGGACGGATGTTGCACCTTGCACCATAGATGTTGCGCCCTAGGGATATCGATTCTTTGGACAACCATAACGGTTGAGTCTTTTGGAGTTACGGGTGCCATAACCAGTCAAAACGAAGCTCTCTATGAGTACTACGGCTATGATTGCTTTTAACCATCAATATATAGTTTCGTACCCAAAAAAAGACAACCCGAATCACTTTCGGGTCTCGGAAGTTTTTTTACCCTTCGTTTTCTTTACGTGAATTTTATTGCAAAACGGGATCACATTGGCTGGCCTTCGATATACCATCGCTGGAGAGTGGTGCACCATGGTACTGTTCCGTTTCAAATCCATGCACTCATGTCAAAAAGTCGTACGGCACTGTTTCGGCAATTTGGACGAATGTCGCACCTTGCACCATCGATGTTTCGCCTTGAGGATATCGATTCTTCGGACAGCCATAACGGTTGACTCTTTTGGAGTTATGGGAGCCATAATCAGTCAAAACGAAGCTCTCTGTGAGTTCTTCGGCTTTGATGGCTTTTTGCCATCAATGCATAGTTTCATACCCAAAAAAAACCCGAATCACTTTCGTGTCTCGGAAGTTTTTTTTACCCTTCATTTTCTTCATGTGAATTTTACGGTAAAACGGGATCACCGTGGCTGGCCTTCGATATACCATCGATGGAGAGTGGTGCACCATGGTACTATTCCATTTTAAATCCATGCACTAATTTCTAAAAGTCCTACGACACTGTTTCGGCATTTTGGACGGATG
The DNA here is from genome assembly GCA_030737815.1 of Allium fistulosum. Lineage (NCBI taxonomy): Eukaryota > Viridiplantae > Streptophyta > Magnoliopsida > Asparagales > Amaryllidaceae > Allium > Allium fistulosum. The sequence continues at coordinate 1,538,084,973 of CM060902.1, forward strand.
TTGCACCTAGCACCGTAGATGTTGCGCCCTAAGGATATCGATTCTTCGGACAGCCATAATGGTTGACTCTTTTGGAGTTATGGGAGCGATAACCAGTCAAAATGAAACTCTTTGTGAGTACTACGGCTTTGACTACTTTAAGCCGTCAATGCATAGTTTCATACCCAAAAAAGACAACCCAAATCACTTTTGGGTCTCGGAAGTTTTTTTTACCCTTCATTTTCTTCACGTGAATTTTATGGTAAAACGAGATCACCCTGACTGGCCTTCGATATACCATCGTTGGAGAGTGGTGCACCGCGGTACTGTTCCATTTCAAATCCATGCACTCATTTTTTAAAGTCGTACGACACTGTTTCGGCATTTTGGATGGAAGTTGCTCCTTGTACCGTCGACGTTGAGCCCTAAGGATATCGATTCTTCGGACATCAAAAACCGGTTAACTCTTTTGGAGTTACGGGAGCCATAACCAGTCAAAACGAATCACTCTGTGAGTTCAACGGCTTTGACGGCTTTAATCCGTCAATGCATAGTTTCATACCCAAAAAAAGACAACCCGAATCACTTTTGGGTCTCCGAAGTTTTTTTTACCCTTCGTTTTCTTCACGTGTATTTTATGGTAAAACGGGATCACCGTGATGGCCTTCTATATACCATCGCTGGAGAGTGGTGAACCATGGTACGGTTCCATTTCAAATCCATGCACTCATTTCTAAAAGTCCTATGGCACTGTTTCAGCATTTTGGACGGATGTTGCACCTTGTACCGTAGATGTTACGCCCTGAGGATATCGATTCTTCAGACAACCATAACGGTTGACTCTTTTGGAGTTATGGGAGCCATAACCAGTCAAAACAAAGCTCTTTGTGAGTACTACGGCTTTGACGGCTTTAAGCCATCAATGCATAGTTTCATACCCAAAAAAAGACAACCCGAATCACTTTCAGGTCTTGGTAGTTTTTTTTAACCTTCGTTTTCTTCACGTGAATTTTATGGTAAAATGGGATCACCCTGGCTGGCCTTCGATATACCATCGCTGGAGAGTGGTGCATCATGGTACTATTCTGTTTCAAATCCATGCACTTATTTCTAAAAGTCATACGGTACTGTTTTGGCATTTTTGATGGATGTTGCACCGTCGATGTTGCGCCCTGAAGATATTGATTCTTCGGACAGCCATAACGGTTGAATCTTTTGGAATTACTGGAGCTATAACCAGTTAAAACGGAGCTCTCTGTGAGTTCTATGGCTTTAAGCCAACAATGACTGTCAGGGGGTGGTCCCAAAATGACGATCGTTCGGGATCGAGCCATCTGAGGCAAGTTTTTGCCGTTCGAGGCGAGTTTTTTGCCGTCCCAAATGACGATCGTTCGGGATCGAGCCATTTGAGGCGAGTTTTTGCCGTTCCAAATGACGATCGTTCGGGATCGAGCCATTTGAGGCGAGATTTTGCCGTTCCAAATGATGATCGTTCGGGATCGAGCCATTTGAGGCGAGTCTTTGACTGTTCGAAGTCGGGTGCCTGTTCGTAGGGCTGAATGATTGCAAGATCATCAAAATCAAATATTCAACTGGAAAGTTGTCAAGTAGAAATGTCTGAAAAAGTCAAATCCAAACATCAGAAGCAAATCATATCATGAAAGCAAAGTAAGATCAAACTCAAAACACCAGAAGCAAAGCATGAAAGCAATGTAAAGTTACAAACATTGGTAGCAAAACACGAAAGCAATGTAATCAGTCATCTGAAGTAAAATCGAAAGTAAAGTAGTCAATCATAAGAATTAAAACTCAAAAACAAAGAATCGACGTCCGAGTGCAAACATCTAGATCGATATGATTTTATAGTTGTATCAGAGCATGCATGGGGATCGTTCGTGGTCCCATACATGTGTGAACAACTTAATTGTGTTGATGTAGAGTTTTCTACTCATTCGTCGTAACCTTAGTCAGTTGATAACAAGCTGACGCCTTGATCCTGAGTCGTCTCCAGTTGGTGCAGGAGGTGGACGTTCTTATTCCATCGTTGCAGCTTTCTTTTTTACATATTGTGATAGCAGACCATCCCGGATATGTCCCTCAACTTCGTCTTTCAAGTGTCTGCAGTCATTTGTGTCATGACCATTTAGCTCATGGAACAAACAGTACTTGTCCGACTTTCTCTCGTTGTTAGTTGGATATCTCCTAATTGGCTTTCGATAAGGAACTTGTCCCTTAGTGTTCTGGTAGATCTGCTCCAAAGTCTCATTCAATTCTGTGTATGAGGTGAATCTCGGTCCCATTCGCTGTCGTGCTGATCTATTGTTGTCATCCTCAACCTTTCGTTTACCTTTGCTAGTTTCTGCCCCTTTTTCAGGAGGATTTCCACCTTTGACTACCAAAATATCAATTCTTCTCCTTCTTCTCTTTCAGCCTTCGCGTCTTCTAATCGTAGAAATCCTTCAGCCTCATGGTAAAATTCTCCTAGATCTATAGGAGGATCTCTTGTCAGCGAATCCTTGAATTCTGTACCGTCAGCTATGCCCGACACAGCTGCCATCAAGACCATAGATGGATCTGGTCGATCCACCGATGCCGCAGCTGCGTTGAATCGCGTCAAAAAACTTCTCAAAGATTCTCCAGTTCTTTGCTTCAGTGCTGTCAAACTCATAACATTCTTGGGCCTCGAGATGTGGACCCTGAATTGCCTCATAAACTTCTCAATCAAATCATTCCACGTCCCGATAGATCCGATTTCCAAATGTCTGAACCAAAATGCCGCAATATCTGCCAAGTACAATGGAAAGCACCGAGCCATAACTTCCTCTGATGCCCCCAGCACTTCTATATGCCTCATATATTTTGTAAGATGAACTGTAGGGTATGTCCTTCCATTATACATATCCAATGATGGTAGCTTAAAGTCTGGTGGGTTCCTAGCACGCCTAATTGTTGTGGTAAAAGGACTCTTATTCACATCCTCAAAGTCCTTGTTTACCAAACCACCTCTCATGGCTTTTTTGACTATTTCCACCAATCTATCGTTGTCTCCTAGCTGTAGTCCTCGCCCATTGCTTTCGTATTGCTCCCCGAGTTCACGAGGGGATAATGGAATCCGTTCAAAACGAAGCTCTCTGTGAGTCCTACGACTTTGGCGGCTTTAAGCCGTCAATGCATTGTTTCATACCCAAAAAAAGACAACCCGAATCACTTTCGGGTCTCGGAAGTTTTTTTTACCCTTCGTTTTCTTCATGTGAATTTTATGGTAAAACGGGATCACCGTGCTGGCCTTCAATATACCATCGCTGGAGAGTGGTGCACCATGGTACTATTCCATTTCAAATCCATGCATTCATTTCTAAAAGTCTTACGGCACTGTTTCAGCATTTTGGACGGATGTTGCACCTTGCACCGTAGATGTTGCGCCCTAAGGATATCGATTCTTCGGACTGCCATAATGGTTGACTCTTTTGGACTTACGGGAGCCATAACCAGTCAAAATAAAGCTCTCAGTGAGTACTACGGCTTTGATGGCTTTAAGCCATCAACGCATAGTTTCATACCCAAAAAAAGACAACCCGGATCACTTTCGGGTCTCGGAAGTTTTTTTACCCTTCGTTTTCTTCTCGAGAATTTTATGGTAAAACAGGATCACCCTGGCTGGCCTTCAATATACCATCGCTGGAGAGTGGTGGACCATGGTACTGTTCCGTTTCAAATCCATGCACTCATTTCTAAAAGTCGTACGGCCCTGTTTCGGCATTTGGAGGGATGTTGCACCATCCACCGTCGATCTTGCGCCCTGAGGATATCGATTCTTTGGACAGCCATAACGGTTGATACTTTTGGAATTACTGGAGCCAAAACTAGTCAAAACGGAGCTCTCTGTGAGTTCTTCGGCTTAAGCCATCAATGCATAGTTTCATACCCAAAAAAAGACAACCCGAATAACTTTCGGGTTTTGAAAGTTTTTTTTACCCTTCGTTTTCTTCACGTGAATTTTATGGTAAAACGGGATCACCGTGGCTGGCCTTCGATATACCATCGGTAGAGAGTGGTGCACCATGGTATTGTTCCGTTTCAAATCCATGCACTCATTTCTAAAAGTACTACGGCACTGTTTCGACATTTTGGACGGATGTTGCACCTTGCACCATAGATGTCGCGCCCTGAGTATATCGATTCTACGGACAGCCATAACGGTTGACTCTTTTGGAGTTACGGGAGCCATAACCAGTAAAAACAAAGCTCTCTGTGAGTTCTACGGCTTTGATGGCTTTAAGCCGTCAATGCATAGTTTCATACCCAAATAAAGACAACCTGAATCACTTTCGGGTGTTAGAAGTTTTTTTTACCCTTCGTTTTCTTCACGTGAAATTTATGGTAAAACGAGATCACCGTGGCTGGCCTTCGCTATATGATCGCTGGAGAGTGGTGCACCATGGTACTATTCTGTTTCAAATCGATGCACTCATGTTTAAAAGTCCTACGACACTATTTTGGCATTTTGGACGGATGTTGCACCTTGCACCATAAATGTTGCATCCTGCGGATATCGATTCTTCGGACAGCCATAACGGTTGACTCTTTTGGAGTTACGGGTGCCATAACCAGTCAAAACAAATCTCTCTGTGAGTTCAATGGCTTTGACGGCTTTAAGCCGTCAATGCATAGTTTTGATACCCTAAAAAAGACAACCCGAATAACTTTCGGGTCTCGAAAGTTTTTTTACCCTTCGTTTTTTCACGTGAATTTTATGGTAAAACGGGATCACCGTGCTGGCCTTCGATATACCATCGTTGGAGAGTGGTGCACCATGGTACTGTTCCATTTCAAATCCATGCACTCATTTCTAAAAGTCCTACGGCACTGTTTCGGCATTTTGGACGGATGTTGCACCTTGCACCGTAGATGTTGCGCTCTGAGGATATCGATTCTTCGGACAGCCATAACGGTTGACTCTTTTGGAGTTACGGGAGCCATAACCAGTCAAAACATAGCTCTATGTGAGTACTACGGCTTTGATGGCTTTAAGCCATCAATGCATAGTTTCATACCCAAAAAATGACAACCTGAATCACTTTCGGGTATCGGAAATTTTACCCTTCGTTTTCTTCACGTGAATTTTATTGTAAAACGGGATCATATTGGCTGGCCTTCGATATACTATCGCTGGAGAGTGGTGCACCATGGTACTATTCCATTTCAAATCCATGCACTCGTTTCTATAAGTCGTACGGCACTATTTGATATTTTGGACGGAAGTTGCACCTTGCATCGTCGATGTTGAGCCCTGAGGATATCGATTCTCCGAACAGCAATAACGGCTGACTCTTTTGGAGTTACGGGAGGCATAACCAGTCAAAACGAATCTCTCTGTGAGTTCAATGGCTTTGACGGCTTTAAGCCGTCAATGCATTGTTTTATACCCAAAAAAAGACAACTCGAATCACTTTCGGGTCTCCGAAGTTTTTTTACCCTTCGTTTTTTCACGTGAATTTTATGGTAAAACGGGATCACCGTGCTGGCCTTCGATATACCATCGCTGGAGAGTGGTGTGCCATGGTACTGTTCTATTTCAAATCCATGCACTCATTTCTAAAAGTCCTACGGCACTGTTTCGGCATTTGGACGGATGTTACACCTTGCACCGTAGATGTTGCGCTCTGAGGATATCGATTCTTCGGACAACCATAATGGTTGACTCTTTTGGAGTTACGGGAGCCATAACCAGTCAAAACGAAGCTCTCTGTGAGTACTACGGCTTTAACGTCTTTAAGCCATCAATGCATAGTCTCATACCCCAAAAAAGACAACCCGAATCACTTTTGGGTCTTTGAAGTTTTTTTTACCCTTCGTTTTCTTCTCGTGAATTTTATTGTAAAACGGGATCACCCTGGCTGGCCTTCGTTATACCATCGCTAGAGAGTGGTGCACCATGGTACTATTCCTTTTCAAATCCTTGCACTCATTTCTAAAAGTCGTACAGCACTGGTTTGGCATTTTGGACGGATGTTGCACCTTCCACCGTCGATGTTGCGCCCTGAGGATATCGATTCTTCAGACAGCCATAAAATTTGACTGTTTTGGAATCACTGGAGCCATTACCAGTCAAAACGGAGATCTTTGTGGGTTCTTCGGCTTTAAACCATTAGTGCATAGTTTCATACCCAAAAAAAGACAACCCGAATCACTTTTGGGTCTCGAAAGATTTTTTTACCCTTCGTTTTGTTCACCTGAATTTTATGGTAAAACGGGATCACAGTGGCTGGCCATCGATATACCCTCGCAAGAGAGTGGTGCACCATGGTACTATTCCGTTTCAAATCCATGCACTAATTTCTAAAAAGTCCTACGGCACTGTTTCGGCATTTTGGACGGACGTTGCACCGTGCATCGTAGATGTTGCGCCCTGAGGATATCGATTCTTCGGACAGCCATAACAGTTGACTCTTTTGGATCTATGGGAGCCATAACCAGTAAAAATGAAGCTCTCTGTGAGTTCTACCGCTTTGATGGCTTTAAGCCGTCAATGCATAGTTTTGTACCCAAAAAAAGACAACCTGAATCACTTTCGGCTCTTGGAAGTTTTATTCAGACTTCATTTTTTTCACGTGAATTTTATGGTAAAATGAGATCACCGTGGCTGGCCATCGATATACCCTCGCAAGAGAGTGGTGCACCATGGTACTGTTCCGTTTCAAATCCATGCAATAATTTCTAAAAAGTCCTACGGCACTGTTTCGGCATTTTGGACGGATGTTGCACCTTGCACCGTAGATGTTGCGCCCTGAGGATATCGATTATTCGGACAGCCATAACGGTTGACTCTTTTGGAGTTATGGGAACCATAACCAGTCAAAACAAAGCTCTCTATGCATTCTACGACTTTGACGGCTTTAAGTCATCAATGCATAGTTTCATACCCAAAAAAAGATAACCCGAATCACTTTCGGGTCTCAGAAGTTTTTTTTACCCTTCGTTTTCTGCACGTGAATTTTATGGTAAAACGGGATCACCCTGGCTGGCCTTCGATATACCATCGCTGGAGAGTGGTGCACCATGGTATTATTCTGTTTCAAATCCACTCCCTCATTTCTAAAAGTCCTCCGACAGTATTTCGGCATTTTGGACGGATGTTGCACCCTGCACCGTAGATGTTGCGCCCTGAGGACATCGATTCTTCGGATAGCCATAACGGTTGACTCTTTTGGAGTTACGGGATCAATAACCATTCAAAACGAAGCTCTCTGTGAGTTCTACGTCTTTGACGGCTTTAATTCATCAATGCATAGTTTCATACCCAAAAGAAGACAACCCGAATCACTTTCGGGTCTCGGAATAATTTTTTACCCTTCGTTTTCTTCATGCGAATTTTATGGTAAAACGGGATCACCCTGGCTGGCCTTTGATATACCATCGCAAGAGAGTGGACCACCATGGTACTATTTCATTTCAAATCCATGCACTCATTTCTAAAAGTCGTACGGCACTGTTTCGGCATTTTGGACGGATGTTGCACCTTGCACCGTCAATGTTGCGCCTTGAGGATACTGATTCTTCGGACAGCCATAACGGTTGACTCTTTTGGAGTTACAAGAGCCATAACCAGTCAAAACGAAGCTCTATGAGACTTCTACGGTTTGACGGCTTTAAGCCGTCAATGCATAGTTTCATACCCAAAAAAAGACAGCCTGAATAACTTTCGGGTCTCGGAAGTTTTTTTTTACCATTCGTTTTCTTCACGTGAATTTTATGGTAAAACAGGATCACCCTGGCTGGCCTTCGATATACCATCGCTGGAGAGTGGTGCACCATGGTACTGTTCTATTTCAAATCCATGCACTCATTTCTAAAAGTCTTAAGACACTATTTCGGCATTTTGGATGGATGTTGCACCCCGCACCGTAGATGTTGCGCCCTGAGAACATCGATTCTTCGGACAGCCATAACGGTTGACTCTTTTGGAGTTACGGGATCCATAACCAGTCAAAACGAAGCCCTTTGTGAGTTCTATGGCTTTGAAGGCTTTAAGTCATCAATGCATAGTTTCATACCCAAAAAAAGACAACCCGAATCACTTTCGGGTCTCGGAAAAATTTTTTACCCTTCGTTTTCTTCACGCGAATTTTATGGTAAAACGGGATTACCCTGGCTGGCCTTCAATATACCATCACTAGAGAGTGGAGCACCATGGTACTGTTCCGTTTCAAATCCATGCACTCATTTCTAAAAGTCGTACGGCACTGTTTCGGCATTTTGGACGGATGTTGCACCTTGCACCGTCGATGTTGCGCCCTGAGGATATCGATTCTTCGGACAGCAATAACGGTTGACTCTTTTGGAGTTACAAGAGCCATAACCTGTCAAAACGAAGCTCTCTGTGAGTTCTACGGTCTGACGGCTTTAAGCCGTCAATGCATAGTTTCATACCCAAAAAAAGACAACCCGAATCACTTTCGGGTCTCGAAAGTTTTTTTACCCTTCGTTTTCTTCACGTGAATTTTATGGTAAAACGGGATCACCGTGCCTGGCCTTCGATATACCATTGCTGGAGAGTGGTGCACCATGGTACTATTCTATTTCAAATCCATGCACTCATTTCTAAAAGTCCCACGGCACTGTTTCGATATTTTGGACGGATGTTGCACCCTACACCGTAGATGTTGTGCCCTAAGGATATTGAATCTTCGGACAACCATAATGGTTGACTCTTTTGGAGTTACGGATCCATAACCAGTCAAAACGAAGCCCTTTGTGAGTCCTAAGGCTTTGATGGCTTTGAGCCGTCATTGAATAGTTTCATATCCATAAAAAGACTACCCAAATCACTTTCGGGTCCCGGAAGTTTTTTTACCCTTCGTTTTCTTCACGTGAATTTTATGGTAAAACGAGATCACCGTGGTTGGCCTTCGATATACAATCGCTGGAGAGTGGTGCACCATGGTACTATTCCATTTCAAATCCATGCACTCATTTCTAAAAGTCCTACGGCACTGTTTCGGCATTTTGGACGGATGTTGCACCCAACACCGTAGATGTTGCGCCCTGAGGATATAGATTCTTCGGACAGCCATAACGGTTGACTGTTTTGGAGATTCGGGGTCCATAACCAGTCAAAACGAAGCTCTCTGTGAGTACTACGGCTTTGATGGTTTTAAACCATCAATGCATAGTTTCATACCCAAAAAAGACAACCCGAATCACTTTCGGGGCTCGGAAGTTTATTTTACCCTTCGTTTTCTTCACGTGAATTTTATGGTAAAACGGGTTCACCCTGGCTGGCCTTCGATATACTATCGCTGGAGAGTGGAGCACCATGGTACTGTTCCATTTCAAATCCATGCACTCATTTCTAAAAGTCCTACGGCACTGTTTCGGAATTTTGGACGGATGTTGCACCCTACACCGTAGATGTTGCGCCCTAAGGACATCGATTCTTCGGACAGCCATAACGGTTGACTCTTTTGGAGTTACGAGATCCATAACCAGTCAAAACGAAGCTCTCTGTGAGTTCTACGGCTTTGACGGCTTTAATTCATCAATGCATAGTTTCATACCCAAAAAAAGACAACCTGAATCACTTTCGGGTCTTGGAAGAATTTTTTACCCTTCATTTTCTTCCCGCGAATTTTATGGTAAAAAGGGATCACCCTGGTTGGCCTTCGATATACCATCGCTGGACAGTGGAGCACCATGGTACTGTTCCGTTTCAAGTCCATGCACTCATTTCTAAAAGTCGTACGGCACTGTTTCGGCATTTTGGACGGATGTTGCACCTTGCACCGTCGATGTTGCACCTTGAGGACATCAATTCTTCGGACATCCATAACGGTTGACTCTTTTAAAGTTACGGGAGCCATAACCAATCAAAACGAAGCTCTCTGTGAGTTCTACGGCTTTGACGACTTCAAGCCATCAATGCATAGTTTCATACCCAAAAAAGACAACCCGAATCACTTTCGGGTCTCGGAAGTTTTTTTACCCTTCCTTTTCTTCACGTGAATTTTATGGTAAAACGGGATCACCGTGGTTGGCCTTCGATATACCATCGCTGGAGAGTGGTGCACCATGGTACTATTCTATTTCAAATCCATGCACTCATTTCTAAAAGTCCTACGACACTGTTTCGGCATTTTGGACGGATGTTGCACCTTGCACCGTCGATGTTGCGCCTTGAGGATATCGATTTTTCGGACAACCATAACGGTTGACTCTTCTGGAGTTATGGGAGCCATAACCAGTCAAAACGAAGCTCACTGTGAGTTCTACGGCTTTGACGGCTTTAAGCCGTCAACGCATAGTTTCATACCCAAAAGAAGACAACCCGAATCACTTTCGGGTCTCGGAAGTGTTTTTTACCCTTCGTTTTCTTCACATGAATTTTATGGTAAAACGGGTTCGCCCTGGCTGGCCTTCGATATACCATCGCTGGAGAGTGGTGCACCATGGTACCGTTCCGTTTCAAATCCATGCACTCATTTCTAAAAGTTCTACGACACTGTTTTGGAATTTTGGACGGATGTTGCACCCTGCACCGTAGACGTTTCGCCTTGAGGACATCGATTCTTCGGACAGCCATAACGGTTGACTCTTTTGGAGTTACGGGATCCATAACTAGTCAAAACGAATCTCTTTGTGAGTTCTACGGCTTTGACAGCTTTAAGTCCTCAATGCTCAGTTTCATACCCAAAAAAGGACAACCTGAATCATTTTCGGGTCTCGGAAGAATTTTTTACCCTTTGTTTTCTTCACGCGAATTTTATGGTAAAACGGGATCACCCTGACTGGTCTTCGATATACCATCGCTGTAGAGTGGAGCACCATGGTACTGTTCTGTTTCAAATCCATGCACTCATTTCTAAAAGTAGTACGACACTGTTTCGGCATTTTGGACGGATGTTGCACCTTGCTCCGTCGATGTTGCGCCTTGAGGACATCGATTCTTCGAACAGCCATAACGGTTGACTATTTTGGAGTTACGGGAGCCATAACCAGTCAAAACAAAGTAATCTGTGAGTTCTACGGCTTTGATGGCTTTAAGCCATCAATGCATAGTTTCATACCCAAAAAAGACAACCCGAATCACTTTCGGGTCTCGCAAGTTTTTTTACCCTTCGTTTTCTTCACGTGAATTTTATGGCAAAACGGGATCACCGTGGTTTGCCTTCGAAATACCATCGCTGGAGAGTGGTGCACCGTGGTACTGTTCTGGTTCAAATCCTTCCACTCATTTCTAAAAGTCCTACGGCACTGTTTCGGCATTTTGGATGGATGTTGCACCTTGCACCGTCGATGTTGCGCCTTGGGGATATCGATTCTTTGGACATCCATAACGGTTGACTCTTCTGGAGTTATGGGAGCCATAACCAGTCAAAACGAAGCTCTCTGTGAGTTCTACGGCTTTGATGGCTTTATGTCATCAACTAATAGTTTCATACCCAAAAAAAGACAACCTGAATCACTTTCGGGTCTCGGAAGTTTTTTACCCTTCGTTTTCTTCACGTGAATTTTATGGTAAAATGGGTTCACCCTGGCTGGCCTTCGATATACAATCGCTAGAGGGTGGAGCACCATGGTACTATTCCGTTTCAAATCCATGCACTGATTTCTAAAAGTCCTATGGCACTGTTTCGGAATTTTGGACGGATGTTGCACCCTGCACCGTAGATGTTGCACCCTAAGGACATCGATTCTTCGGACATCCATAACGGTTGACTCTTTTGGAGTTACGGGATCCATAACCAGTCAAAACGAAGCTCTCTGTGAGTTCTATGGCTTTGATGGCTTTAAGTCGTCAATGCATAGTTTCATACCCCAAAAAAGACAACCCGAATCACTTTCGGGTCTCGGAAGAATTTTTTTACCCTTCGCTTTCTTCACCCGAATTTTATGGTAAAACGGGATCACCCTGGCTGGCCTTCGATATACCATCGCTGGAGAGTAGAGCAACGTGGTATTGTTCTGATTCAAATCCATGCACTCATTTCTAAAAGTCGTACGGCACTGTTTCGGCATTTTGGATGGATGTTGCACTCTGCACCGTAGATGTTGCGCCCTGAGGATATCGATTCTTTGGACAGCCATAACGGTTGACTCTTTTTGAGTTACGGGAGCCATAACCAGTCAAAACGAAGCCCACTTTTAGTTCTACGGCTTTGACGGCTTTAAGCCGTAAATGCATAGTTTCATACCCAAAAAACGACAACCTGAATCACTTTCGTGTCTCGGAAGTTTTGTTTTACCCTTCGTTTTCTTCACGTGAATTTTATGGTAAATCGGGATCACCGTGGCTGGCCTTCGATATACCATCACTGGAGATTGGTGCAACATGGTACAGTTCCGTTACAAATACATACACTGATTTCTAAAAGTACTACGACACTATTTCGGCATTTTGGAAGGATGTTGCACCTTGCACCGTAGATGTTGCGCCCTGAGGATATCGATTCTTTGTACAGCCATAACGGTTGCCTCTTTTGGTGTTACGGGAGCCATGACCAGTAAAACAAAGCTCTTTGTGAGTTCTACGGTTTTGATAGCTTTTAGCCATCAATGCATAGTTCCATATCCCAAAAAAGACTACCCGAATCACTTTCGGGACTCGAAAGTTTTTTCTTACCCTTCATTTTCTTCACGTGAATTTTATGGTAAAACCGGATCACCGTGGCTGGTCGTCGATATACCATCGTTGGAGAGTGGTGCACCATATACTGTTCCATTTCAAATTCAAGCACTCATTTCTAAAAGTAGTATGGCACTGTTTTGGCATTTGGGACGGATGTTGCACCTTGCACCGTAGATGTTGCGCACTAAGGATATCAATTCTTCGGACAGCCATAACGGTTGCCTCTTTTGGAGTTACGGGAACCATAGCTAGTCAAAATGAAGCTCTATGTGAGTTCTACGGCTTTGTCAGCTTTTAGCCATCAATGCATAGTTCCATATCCAATAAAAGACTACCCGAATCACTTTCGGGACTCAAAAGTTTTTTTTACCCATCGTTTTCTTCACGTGAATTTTATGGTATAACGGGATCACCATGGCTGGTCGTCTATTTACCATCACCGGAGAGTGATGCGCCATAGTACCGTTCCGTTTCAAATCCATGCACTCATTTCTAAAAGTCGTACGGCACTGTTTCGGCATTTTGGACGGATGTTGCACCTTGCACCGTAGATGTTGCGCCTTGAGGATATCGATTATTCGGACAGCCATAACGGTTGCCTCTTTTGGAGTTACGGGAGCCATAACCAATCAAAACGAAGCTCTCTGTTGTTTCTACGGCTTTGACGGCTTTTAGCCGTCAATTCATAGTTCCATATCCAATAAAAGACTTCCCGAATCACTTTTGGGACTCGAAAGTTTTTTTACCCATCGTTTCCTTCACGTGAATTTTATGGTAAAACGCGATCATCGTGTCTGGTCATCGATTTACCATCGCTGGAGAGTGGTACACCATGGTACTGTCCCGTTTCAAATTCATGCACTTATTTCTAAAAGTCGTACGGCACTGTTTCGGCATTTTGGATGGATGTTGCACCTTGCACCGTAGATGTTGCGCCCTGAGGATATTGATTATTCGGACAGCCATAATGGTTGCCTCTTTTGGATTTACAGGAGCCATAACCAGTCAAAACGAAGCACTCTGTGAGTTTTACGAAATTGACAGGTTTTAGCCGTCAATGCATAGTTCAATATCCAAAAAAAGACTACCCGAATCACTTTCGAGACTCGAAAGTTTTTTTACCCCTCGTTTTCTTCACGTGAATTTTAAGGTAAAACGCGATCACCGTGGCTGGTCGTCGATATACCATCGCTGGAGAGTGGTGCACCATATACTGTTCCGTTTAAAATCCATGCACTCATTTCTAAAAGTAGTACGGCACTTTTTGGGCATTTGGGATGGATGTTGCACCTTGCACTGTAGATGTTGCGCCCTGAGGATATCGATTTTTCGGACAGCCATAACGGTTGCCTCTTTTGGAGTTACGGGAGCCGTAACTAGTCAAAACAAAGCTCTCTGTGAGTTCTACGGCTTTGACGGCTTTAACCTGTCAATGCATAGTTCCATATCCAAAAAAAGACTACCCGAATCACTTTCGGGACACGAAAGTTTTTTTTACCCATCGCTTTCTTCACGTGAATTTTATGGTAAAACGCGATCCTCGTGGCCGGTCGTTTTGGCATTTGGGACGGTTGTTGCACCTTGCACCGTAGATGTTGCGCCCTGAGGATATCGATTATTCAGACAGCCATAACGGTTGCCTCTTTCGGAGTTACGGGAGCCATAACTAGTCAAAACGAAGCTCTCTGTGAGTTCTACGGCTTTGACGGCCTTTAGCCGTCAACGCATAGTTCCATATCCAAAAAAAGACTACCCGAATCACTTTCGGGACTCGAAAGTTTTTTTTACCCATCGTTTTCTTCACGTGAATTTTATGGTAAAACGCGATCACCGTGCTTGGTTGTCGATTTACCGTCGCTGGAGAGTGGTGCACCATGGTACCGTTCCGTTCCAAAGCCATGCACTCATTTCTAAAAGTCGTACGACACTGTTTAAGCATTTTGGACGGATGTTGCACCTTGCACCGTAGATGTTGCGTCCTGAGGATATCGATTATTCGGACAGCCATAACGGTTGCCTCTTTTGGAGTTACGGGAGCCATATCTAATCAAAACGAAGCTCTTTGTTATTTCTACGGCTTTGACGGCTTTTAGCCGTCAATGCATAGTTCCATATCCAAAAAAAGACTTCCCGAATAACTTTCGGGACATGGAAGTTTTTTTTTACCCATCGTTTTCTTCACGTGAATTTAATGGTTAAACGGGATCACCGTGGCTGGTCGTCGATTTACCATCGCTGGAGAATGGTGCACCATGGTACTGTTCCATTTCAAATCCCTGCATTCATTTCTAAAAGTCATACGGAACTGTTTCGGCATTTTGGACGGATGTTGCACCTTGCACCGTAGATGTTGCGCCTTGAGGATATCGATGATTCGGACAGCCATAACGGTTGCCTCTTTGGGAGTTACGGGAGTAATAACCAGTCAAAACGAAGCTCTCTGTGATTTCTACGGCTTTGACGACTTTTAGCCGTCAATGCATAGTTCCATATCCAAAAATAGACTACCTGAATCACTTTTGGGACTCGAAAGTTTTGTTTTACCCATCGTTTCCTTCACGTGAATTTTATGGTAAAACGCGATCACCGTGGCTGGTCGTCGATTTACCATCGCTGGAGAGTGGTGCACCATGGTACTGTTCCGTTTTAAATCCATGCACTCATTTCTAAAAGTCGTACGACACTGTTTCGGCATTTTGGACGGATGTTGCACCTTGCACCGTAGATGTTGCGCCCTGAGGATATCTATTATTCGGACAGCAATAACGGTTGCCTCTTTTGGATTTACGGTAGCCATAACCAGTCAAAACGAAGCTCTCTGTGAGTTCTACGGCTTTGACAACTTTTAGCCGTCAATGCATAGTTCCATATCCAAAAAAAGACTACCCGAATCACTTTCGAGACTCGAAAGTTTTTTTTACCCACCGTTTTCTTCACGTGAATTTTATGGTAAAACGCGATCATTGTGGCAGTTCGTTGATATACCATCGCTGGAGAGTGGTGCACCATATACTGTTCCGTTTCAAATCCATGCACTCATTTCTAAAAGTAGTACGGCACTGTTTTGGCATTTGGGATGGAGGTTGAACCTTGCACTGTAGATGTTGCGCCCTGAGGATATCGATTCTTCGGACAGCCATAACGGTTGCCTCTTTTGGAGTTACGAGAGCCGTAACTAGTCAAAACGAAGCTCTCTATGAGTTCTACAGCTTTGATGGCTTTAACCCGTCGATGCATAGTTCCATACCCAAAAAAAGACTACCCGAATCACTTTTGGGACTCGAAAGTTTTTTTTACCCATCGCTTTCTTCACGTGAATTTTATGGTAAAAAGCGATCCTCGTGGCCGGTCGTCGATTTACCATCGCTGGAGAGTGGTGCACCACGGTACTGTTCCATTTCAAATCCATGCACTCATTTCTAAAAGTAGTACGACATTGTTTTGGCAGTTGGGATGGATGTTGCACCTTGCATCGTAGATGTTGCCCCCTGAGGATATCGATTATTCGGACAGCCATAACGGTTGCCTCTTTTGGAGTTACGGCTTTGACCGCTTTTAGCCATCAATGCATAGTTCCATATCCAAAAAAAGACTACCCGAATCACTTTCGGGACTCGAAAGTTTTTTTTACCCATCGTTTTCTTCACCTGAATTTTATGGTAAAACAAGATCACCGTGGTTGGTCATCGATATACCATCGCCTAAGAGTGGTGCACCATATACTGTTCCGATTCAAATCCATGCACTCATTTCTAAAAGTCGTATGACACTAATTCCGTATTTTGGACGGATGTTGCACCTTGTACCGTAGAAGTTGCGCCTTGAGGATATCGATTATTAGGACAGCCATAACGGTTGCATCTTTTGGAGTTACGGGAGCCATAACCAGTCAAAACGATGCTATCTGTGAGTTCCATGGCTTTGACGGCTTTTAGCCGTCAATGCATAGTTCCATATCCAAAAAAAGACTACCCGAATCACTTTCGGGATTGGAAAGTTTTTTTTTACCCATCGTTTTTTTCACGTGAATTTTATGGTAAAACGGGATCACCGTGGTTGGTCGTCTATATACCATCGCTGGAGAGTGGTGCTCCATATACTGTTCCGTTTCAAATCCATGCACTCA
Organism: Allium fistulosum; assembly: GCA_030737815.1. Taxonomy (NCBI): domain Eukaryota; kingdom Viridiplantae; phylum Streptophyta; class Magnoliopsida; order Asparagales; family Amaryllidaceae; genus Allium; species Allium fistulosum. Next base: position 1,538,101,703 of record CM060902.1, read on the forward strand.
TTTCTAAAAGTCGTACGGCACTGTTTCGGAATTTTGGACGTATGTTGCACCTTGTACCGTAGATGTTGCACCCTGAGGATATCGATTATTCGGACAGCCATAACGGTTGCCTCTTTTGGAGTTACGGGAGCCATAACCAGTCAGAACGAAGCTCACTATGAGTTCTACGGCTTTGATTGCTTTTAGACGTCAATGCATAGTTCCATATCTAAAAAAACTACCCGAATCACTTTCGGGACTGGAAAGTTTTTTTTTACCCATGGTTTTCTTAACGTGAATTTTATGGTAAAACGGGATCACCGTGGTTGGTCGTCGATATACCACCGCTGGAGTGTGGTGCTCCATATATTGTTCCGTTTCAAATCTATGCACTCATTTCTAAAAGTCGTACGGCACTGTTTCGGCATTTTGGACGGATGTTGCACCTTGCACCGTAGATGTTGCGCCCTTAGGATATCGATTTTTCGGACAGCCATAACGGTTGCCTCTTTAGGTGTTACGGGAGCCATAACTAGTCAAAACAAAGCTCTCTGTGATTTCTACGGCTTTGACAGCTTTTAGCCGTCAATGCCTAACCCAATATCAAAAAAAACTACCCGAATTACTTTCGGGACTCGGAAGTTTTTTTACCCATCGTTTTCTTCTCGTGAATTTTATGGTAAAACGCGATCCCCGTGGCTTGTCGTCGATTTACCATAACTGGAGAATGGTACACCATGGTACTGTTCCGTTTCAAATCTGTGCACTCATTTCTAAAAGTAATACGACACTGATTTGGCATTTGGGACGGATGTTGCACCTTGCACCGTAGATTTTGCGCCCAGAGGATATCGATTTTTCGGACAGCCATAATGGTTGCCTCTTTTGGAGTTACGGGAGCCATAACCAGTCAAAACAAGGTTCTCTGTGAGTTCTACGGCATTGACAACTTTTAGCCGTCAATGCATAGTTCCATATCCAAAAAAAGACTACCCGAATCACTTTCGGGACTCGAAAGTTTTTTTGAACCATCGTTTTCTTCACGTGAATTTTATGGTAAAATGGGAACACCGTGGCTGGTCGTCGATTTACCATCGCTGGAGAGTGCTGCACCAGGGTACTATTCCATTTCGAATACATGCACTAATTTCTAAAAGTAGTATGACACTGTTTTGGCATTTGGGGCGGATGTTGCACCTGGCACCGTAGATGTTGCGCCCTAAAGATATCGATCCTTCGGACAGTAATAACAGTTGCCTCTTTTGGAGTTACGGGAGCCATAACCAGTCAAAACGAAGCTCTCTATGAGTTCTACGGCTTTGACAGCTTTTAGCCATCAATGCATAGTTCAATATCCAAAAAAGACTACCCGAATCACTTTCGGGACTCGAAAGTTTTTTTTACCCATCGTTTTCTTCATGTGAATTTTATGGTAAAATGCGATCACCATGGCCGGTCGTCGATTTACCATCGTGGAGAGTGGTGCACCATGGTACTGTTCCGTTTCAAATCCATGCACTCATGTCTAAAAGTCGTACGGCACTGTTTCGGCATTTTGGACGGATGTTGTACCTTGCACCGTAGGTGTTGCGCCCTGAAGATATCGATTATTCGGACAGCCATAACGATTGACTCTTTTGGAGTTACGGGAGCCATAACCAGTCAAAACGAAGCTCTCTGTGATTTCTACGGCTTTGACGGCTTTTAGTCGTCAATGCATAGTTCCATATCCAAAAAAAGACTACCCGAATAACTTTCGGGACTCGAAAGTTTTATTTACCCATCGTTTCCTTCACGTGAATTTTATGGTAAAACGCGATCATCGTGGCTGGTCGTCGATTTACCATCGCTGGAGAGTGGTGCACCATGGTACTGTTCCGTTTCAAATCCATGCACTCATTTCTAAAGTCGTACGGCACTGTTTCGGCATTTTGGACGGATGTTGCACCTTGCACCGTAGATGTTGCGCCCTGAGGATATCTATTATTCGGACAGCCATAATGGTTGCCTCTTTTGGAGTTACGGGAGCCATAACCAGTCAAAACGAAGCTCTCTGTGAGTTCTACGACTTTGACAACTTTTAGCCATCAATGCATAGTTCCATATCCAAAAAAAGACTACCCGAATCACTTTCGGGACTCGAAAGTTTTTTTTACCCATCGTTTTCTTCACCTGAATTTTATGGTAATACAGGATCACCGTGGCTGGTCGTCGACATACCATCGCCTGAGAGTGGTGCACCATATACTGTTCCGTTTCAAATCCATGCGCTCATTTCTAAAAGTCGTATGGCACTATTTCGGCATTTTGGACGGATGTTGCACCTTGCACCGTAGATGTTGCGCCCTGAGGATATCGATTATTAGGACAACCATAACGGTTGCCTCTTTTGGAGTTACAGGAGCCATAACCAGTCAAATCGATGTTATCTGTGAGTTCCACGGCTTTGACGACTTTTAGCCGTCAATGCATAGTTCCATATCCAAAAATGGACTACCCAAATCACTTTCGGGACTGGAAAGTTTTTTTTTACCCATCGTTTTTTTCACGTGAATTTTATGGTAAAACGGGATCACCGTGGTTGGTCGTCTATATACCATCGCTGGAGAGTGGTGCTCCATATACTGTTCCGTTTCAAATCCATGCACTCATTTCTAAATGTCGTACGGCACTGTTTCGGCATTTTGGACGGATGTTGCACCTTGTACCGTAGATGTTGCGCCCTGAGGATATCGATTATTCGGACAGCCATAACAGTTGCCTCTTTTGGTGTTACGGTAGCCATAACCAGTCAAAACGAAGCTCACTATGAGTTCTACGGCTTTGACGGCTTTTAGACGTCAATGCATAGTTCCATATCACAATAAAGACTACCCGAATCACTTTCGGGACTGGAAAGTTTTTTTTACCCATCGTTTTCTTAACGTGAATTTTATGGTAAAACGAGATCACCGTGGTTGGTCGTCGATATACCATCGCTGGAGAGTGGTGCTCCATATACTGTTCCATTTCAAATCTATGCACTCATTTCTAAAAGTCGTACGGAACTGTTTCGGCATTTTGGACGGATGTTGCACCTTGCACCGTAGATGTTGCGCCTTTAGGATATCGATTATTCGGACAGCCATAACGGTTGCCTCTTTAGGTGTTACGAGAGCCATAACTAGTCAAAACAAAGCTCTCTGTGATTTCTACGGCTTTGACAGCTTTTAGCCGTCAATGCATAACTCCATATCAAAAAAAAACTACCCGAATCCCTTTCGGGACTCGGAAGTTTTTTTTACCCATCGTTTTCTTCTCATGAATTTTATGGTAAAACGCGATCCCCGTGGCTGGTCTTCGATTTACCATAACTGGAGAATGGTGCACCATGGTACTGTTCCGTTTCAAATCTGTGCACTCATTTCTAAAAGTAATACGGCACTGTTTTGGCATTTGGGACGGATGTTGCACCTGGCACCGTAGATATTGCGCCCAGAGGATATCGATTTTTCGGACAGCCATAATGGTTGCCTCTTATTGAGTTACGAGTGCCATAACCAGTCAAAACAAGGCTCTCTGTGAGTTCTACGGCATTGACAGCTTTTAGCCGTCAATGCATAGTTCAATATCCAAAAAAAGACTACCCGAATCACTTTCGGGACTCGAAAGTTTTTTTGAACCATCGTTTTCTTCACATGAATTTTATGGTAAAACGCGATCACCGTGGCTGGTCGTCGATTTACCATCGCTGGAGAGTGCTGCACTAGGGTACTATTCCGTTTCAAATACATGCACTAATTTCTAAAAGTAGTACGACACTGTTTTGGCATTAGGGGCGGACGTTGCACCTGGCACCGTAGATGTTGCGCCCTGAGGATATCGATCCTTTCGACAGTCATAACAGTTGCCTCTTTTGGAGTTACGGGAGCCATAACCAGTCAAAACGAAGCTCTCTGTGAATTCTACGGCTTTGACAGCTTTTAGCCAGGAATGCATATTTCCAAATCCAAAAAAAGACTACCCGAATCACTTTCGGGACTGGAAAGTTTTTTTTACCCATCGTTTTCTTCACGTGAATTTTATGGTAAAACGGGATCACCGTGGCTGGTCGTCGATATACCATCGCCGGAGAGTGGTGCTCCATATACTGTTCCGTTTCAAATCCATGCACTCATTTCTAAAAGTCGTACGGCACTGTTTCGGTATTTTGGACGGATGTTGCACCTGGCACCGTAGATGTTGCGCCCTGAGGATATCGATTATTCGGACAGCCATAACGGTTGCCTCTTTTGGAGTTACGGGAGCCATAACCAGTCAAAACGAAGCTCACTATGAGTTCTACGGCTTTGACAGCTTTTAGCCGTCAGTGCATAGTTCCATATCCAAAAAAAAAACTACCCGAATCACTTTCGGGAATGGAATGTTTTTTTTACCCATCGTTTTCTTCACGTGAATTTTATGGTAAAATAGGATCACCGTGGTTGGTCGTCGATATACCGTCGCTGGAGAGTGGTGCTCCATATACTGTTCCGTTTCTAATCCATGCACTCAATTCTAAAAGTCGTACGGCACTCCTTCGGCATTTTGGACGGATGTTGCACCTTGCACCGTAGATGTTGCGCCCTGAGGATATCGATTATTCGGACAGCCATAACGGTTGCCTCTTTTGGAGTTACGGGAGCCATAACCAATCAAAACGAAGCTCTCTATGAGTTCTACGGCTTTGAAGGCTTTTAGCCGTCAATGCATAGTTCCATATCCATAAAAAGACTACCCAAATCACTTTCGGGACTCGAAAGTTTTTTTTTACCCATCGTTTTCTTCACGTGAATTTTATGTTAAAATGGGATCACCGTGGCTGGTCGTCGATTTACCATCGCTGGAGAGTGGTGCACCATGGTACTGTTCCATTTCAAATCCATGCACTCATTTCTAAAAGTCGTACGGCACTGTTTCGGCATTTTGGACGGATGTTGCCCCTTGCACCATAGATGTTGCGCCTTGAGGATATCGATTATTCGGACAGCCATAACGGTTGCCTCTTTTGGTGTTACGGGAGCCATAACCAGTCAAAACGAAGCTCACTATGAGTTCTACGGCTTTCACTGCTTTTAGCCGTCAATGCATAGTTCCATATCAAAAAAAAGACTACCCGAATCACTTTCGGGACTGGAAAGTTTTTTTTACCCATCGTTTTCTTCACACGAATTTGGTGGTAAAACAAGATCAACGTGGTTGGCCGTCGATATACCATCGCTGGAGAGTGGTGCTCCATATACTGTTCTGTTTCAAATCCATGCACTCATTTCTAAAAGTTGTACGACACTGTTTCGGCATTTTGGATGGATGTTGCACCTTGCACCGTAGATGTTGCGCCCTTAGGATATCGATTATTCGGACAGCCATAACAGTTGCCTCTTTAGGTGTTACGGGAGCCATAACCAGTAAAAACAAATCTCTCTGTGAGTTCTACGGCTTTGACGGCTTTTAGCCGTCAAAGCATAGCTCCATATCCAAAAAAAGACTACATGAATCACTTTCGGGACTCGAAAGTTTTTTTACCCATCGTTTTCTTCATGTGAATTTTATGGTAAAACGCGATCCCCATGGCTGGTCGTCGATTTACCATAACTAGAGAGTGATGCATCATGGTACTGTTCCGTTTCAAATCTGTGCACTCATTTCTAGAAGTAATACGGTACTGTTTTGGCATTTGGGACGGATGTTGCACCTGGCACCGTAGATATTGCGCCCTGAGGATATCGATTTTTCGGGCAGCCATAATGGTTGCCTCTTTTGGAGTTACGGGAGCCATAACCAGTCAAATCAAGGCTCTCTGTGAGTTCTACGGCTTTGACAGCTTTTAGCCTTCAATGCATAGTTCCATATTCAAAAAAAGACTACCCGATTCACTTTCGGGACTCGAAAGTTTTTTTGAACCATCGTTTTCTTCACGTGAATTTTATGGTAAAACGCGATCACCGTGGCTGGTCTTCGATTTACCATCGCTGGAGAGTGCTGCACCATGGTACTATTCTATTTCAAATACATGCACTAATTTCTAAAAGTAGTATGACACTGTTTTGGCATTTGGGGCGGATGTTGCACCTTGCACCGTAGATGTTACGCCCTCAGGATATCGATCCTTCGGACAGTCATAACGGTTGCCTGTTTTGGAGTTACGGGAGCCATAACCAGTCAAAACGAAGCTTTCTGTGAGTTCTATGGCTTTGATGGCTTTTAGCCGTCAATGCATAGATCCATATCCAAAAAAGACTACCCGAATCACTTTCGGGACTCGAAAGTTTTTTTTACCCATCGTTTTCTTCAAGTGAATTTTATGGTAAAACGCGATCACCGTGGCTGGTCGTCGATTTACCATCGCTGGAGAGTAGTGCACCATGGTACTGTTCCATTTCAAATCCGTGCACTCATTTCTAAAAGTCGTATGGCACTGTTTCGGCATTTGGACGCAAGTTGCACCTTGCACCGTAGATGTTGCGCCCTGAGGATATCGATTATTCAGACAGCCATAACGGTTGCCTCTTTTGGTGTTACGGGAGCCATAACTAGTCAAAACGAAGCTGTCTGTGAGTTCTATGGCTTTGAGGACTTTTAGCCGTCAATGCATAGCTCAATATCCAAAAAAGGACTACCCGAATCACTTTCGGGACTCGAAAGTTTTTTTTACCCATTGTTTTCTTCATGTGAATTTTATGGTAAAACGCGATCACCGTGGCTGGTCGTCGATTTACCATCGCTGGAGAGTAGTGCACCATGGTACTGTTCCGTTTCAAATCCATGCACTCATTTCTAAAAGTCGTACGGCACAGTTTCGGCATTTTGGACGCATGATGCACCTTGCATCGTAAATGTTGCGCCCTGAGTATATCGATTATTCAGACAGCCATAACGGTTGCCTCTTTTGGAGCTACGGGAGCCATAACCAGTCAAAACGAAACAATCTGTGAGTTCTATGGCTTTGACGTCTTTTAGCCATCAATGCATAGCTCCATATCCAAAAAAAGACTACCCGAATCACTTTCGGGAATCGAAAGTTTTTTTTTGCCCATCGTTTTCTTGACGTGAATTTTATGGTATAACGCGATCATCGTGGATGGTCGTCGATTTACCATCGCTGGAGAGTGGTGCACCATGGTACTGTTCCGTTTCAAATCCATGCACACATTTCTAAAATTCGTATGAAACTGTTTCGGCATTTTGGACGGATGTTGCACCTTGCACCGTAGATGTTGCGCCCTGAGGATATCGATTATTTGGACAGCCATAACGGTTGCCTCTTTTGGAGTTACGGGAGCCATAACCAGTCAAAACGAAGCTCTCTATGAGTTCTACAGCTTTACGGCTTTTAACCGTCAATACATAGTTCCATATCCAAAAAAAGACTACCCGAATAACTTTCGGGACTGGAAAGTTTTTTTTACCCATCGTTTTCTTCAGGTGAATTTTATGGTAAAACGGGATCACCATGGCTGGTCGTCGATATACCGTCACTGGAGAGTGGTGCTCCATATACTGTTCCGTTTCAAATCCATGCTCTCATTTCTAAAATTTGTAAGGCACTGTTTCGGCTTTTTGGACGGATGTTGCACTTTGCACCGTAGATGTTACGCCTTGAGGATATCGATTATTCGGACAGCCATAACGGTTTCCTCTTTTGGAGTTACGGGAGCCATAACCAGTCAAAACGAAGCTCTCTATGAGTTCAACGGCTTTGACGGCTTTTAGCCATCAATGCATAGTTCCATATCCATAAAAAGACTACCCGAATCACTTTCGGGACTCGAAAGTTTTTTTTTACCCATCGTTTTCTTCACGTGAATTTTACGCTAAAATGGGATCACCGTGGCTGATCGTCGATTTACCATCGCTGGAGAGTGGAGCACCATGGTACTGTTCCATTTCAAATCCATGCACTCATTTCTAAAGGTCGTACGACACTTTTTTGGCATTTTGGATGGATTTTGCACCTTGCACCGTAGATGTTGCGCCCTGAGGATATCGATTATTCAGACTGCCATAACGGTTGCCTCTTTTGGTGTTACGGGAGCCATAACCAGTCAAAACGAAGCTCTTTGTGAGTTCTATGGCTTTGACAGCTTTTAGCCGTCAACGTATAGCTCCATATCCAAAAAAAGACTACTTGAATCACTTTCGAGACTCAAAAGTTTTTTTTACCCATCGTTTTCTTCACGTGAATTTTATGGTAAAACGCGATCCCCTTGGCTGGTCGTCGATTTACCATCACTGGAGAGTGGTGCACCATGGTACTGTTCCATTTCAAATCCGTGCACTCATTTCTAAAAGTAGTACGACACTGTTTTGGCATTTGGGACGGATGTTGCACCTTGCATCGTAGATATTGCGCCCTAAGGATATCCATTTTCGGACAGCCATAACGGTTGCCTCTTTTGGAGTTACGGGAGCCATAACCAGTCAAGACAAGGCACTCTGTGAGTTCTACGGCTTTGACAGCTTTTAACCATCAATGCATAGTTCCATATCCAAAAAAGACTACCCGAATCACTTTCGGGACTCAAAAGTTTTTTTTGAACCATCGTTTTCTTCACGTGAATTTTATGGTAAAACGCGATCACCGTGCCTGGTCATCGATTTACCATCGCTGGAGAGTGCTGCACCATGGTACTATTCCGTTTCAAATCCATGCACTAATTTCTAAAAGTAGTACGACACTGTTTTGGCATTTGGGGCGGATGTTGCACCTTGCACCATAGAGGTTGCGCCCTGAGGATATCGATCCTTCGAACAGTCATAACGGTTGCCTCTTTTGGAGTTACGGTAGCCATAACCAGTCAAAACGAAGCTTTCTGTGAGTTCTACGGCTTTGACAGCTTTTAGCCATCAATGCATAGTTCCATATCCAAGAAAAGACAACCCGAATCACTTTCGAGACTGGAAAGTTTTTTTTACCCATCGTTTTCTTCACGTGAATTTTATGGTAAAACGGGATCACCGTGACTGGTCGTCGATATACCATCGCTGGAGATTATGCTCCATATACTATTCCGTTTCAAATCCATGCACTCATTTCTAAAAGTCGTACGGCACTTTTTCAGCATTTTGGACGGATGTTGCACCTTGCACCGAAGATGTTGCACCCTGAGGATATCGATTATTCAGACAGCCATAACGGTTGCCTCTTTTGGAGTCACGGGAGCCATAACCAGTCAAAACGAAGCTCTCCGTGATTTCTACAGCTTTGATGGCTTTTAGCCGTCAATGCATAGTTCCATATCTAAAAAAAGACTACTCGAATCACTTTCGGGACTGTAAATATTTTTTTGCCCATCGTTTTCTTCACGTGAATTTTATGGTAAAACGGGATCACCCTGGTTGGTCGTCGATATACCATCGCTGGAGAGTGGTGCTCCATATACTGTTCCGTTTCAAATCCATGCACTAATTTCTAAAAGTCGTACGGCACTGTTTCGGCATTTTGGATGGATATTGCACGTTGCACCGTAGATGTTGCGTCCTAAGGATATCGATTATTCGGACAGCCATAACAGTGGCCTATTTTAGAGTTACAGGAGCCATAACCAGTCAAAACGAAGCTCTTTATGAGTTCTACAACTTTGATGGCTTTTAGCCGTCAATGCATAGTTCCATATCGAAAAAAAGACTACCCAAATCACTTTCGAGATTGGAAAGTTTTTTTTTACCCATCGTTTTCTTCACGTGAATTTTATGGTAAAACGGGATCACCGTGGCTGGTCGTCGATATACCATCGCTGGAGAGTGGTGCTCCATATACAGTTCGGTTTCAAATCCATGCACTCATTTCTAAAAGTCGTACGGCACTGTTTAAGCATTTTGGATGGATGTTGCACCTTGCACCGTAGATGTTGCGCCCTGAGGATATCGATTATTCTAACAGCCATAACGGTTGCCTCTTTTGGAGTTACGGGAGCCATAACTAGTCAAAACGAAACGTTCTATGAGTTCTATGGCTTTGACGGCTTTTAGCCGTCAATGCATAGCTCCATATCCAAAAAAAGACTACCTGAATCACTTTCGGGACTCAATTTTTTTTTTACCCATCGTTTTCTTCACGTGAATTTTATGGTAAAACGCGATCACCGTGGCTGGTCGTCGATTTAGGATCGCTGGAGAGTGGTGCACCATGGTACTGTTCCGTTTCAAATCCATGCACTCATTTCTAAAAGTCGTACGACACTGTTTCGGCATTTTGGACGCATGTTGCACCTTGCACCGTATATGTTGCACCCTGAGGATATCGATTATTCGGACAGCCATAACGGTTGCCTCTTTTGGTGTTACGGGAGCCATAACCAGTCAAAACGAAGCTCTCTGTGAGTTCTATGGCTTTGACGGCTTTTAGCCGTCAATGCATAGCTCCATATCCAAAAAAAGACTACCCGAATCACTTTCGGGACTCGAAAGTTTTTTTTTACCCATCGTTTTATCAAGTGAATTTTATGGTAAAACGCGATCACCGTGGCTGGTCGTCGATTTACCATCGCCGGAGAGTGGTGCACCATGGTACTGTTCCGTTTCAAATCCATGCACTCATTTCTAAAAGTCGTACGGAACTGTTTCGGCATTTTGGACGCATGTTGCACCATGCACCGTAGATGTTGCGCCCTGAGGATATCGATTATTCGGACAGCCATAACGGTTGCCTCTTTTGGTATTACAAGAGCCATAACCAGTCAAAACGAAGCTCTCTGTGAGTTCTATGGCTTTGATGGCTTTTAGCCGTCAATGCATAGCTCCATATCCAAAAAATGACTACCCGAATCACTTTCGGGACTCGAAAGTTTTTTTTATCCATCGTTTTCTTCACGTGAATTTTATGGTAAAATGGGATCATCGTGGTTGGTCGTCGATTTACCATCGCTGGAGAGTAGTGCACCATGGTACTGTTCCGTTTCAAATCCATGCACTCATTTCTAAAAGTCGTACGGCACTGTTTCGGCATTTTGGATGCATGTTGCCTTGCACCATAGATGTTGCGCCCTGAGGATATCGATTATTCGGACAGCCATAACGGTTGCCTCTTTTGGTTTTACGGGAGCCATAACCAGTCAAAACGAAGCTCTCTTTGAGTTCTATGGCTTTGATGGCTTTTAGCCGCCAATTCATAGCTCCATATCCAAAAAAGACTACCCGAATCACTTTCGGGACTAGAAAGTTTTTATTAGCCATCGTTTTCTTCACGTGAATTTTATGGTAAAACAGGATCACCGTGGCTGGTTATCGATATACCATCGCTGGAGAGTGGTGCTCCATATACTGTTCTGTTTCAAATCCATGCACTCATTTCTAAAAGTCATACGGCACTGTTTCGGCATTTCGGACGGAAGTTGCACCTTGCACCATAGATGTTGCGCCCTGAGGATATCTATTATTCGGACAGCCATAACGGTTGCCTCTTTTGGAGTTACGAAAGCCATAACCAGTCAAAACGAAACACTCTGTGAGTTCTATGGCTTTGACGGCTTTTAGCCGTCAATGCATAGCTCCATATCCAAAAAAAGACTACCCATATCACTTTCGGGACTCGGAAGTTTTTTTTACCCATCGTTTTCTTCAAGTGAATTTTATGGTAAAACGCGATCACCGTGGCTGGTCGTCGATTTACCATCGCTGGAGAGTGGTGCACCATGGTACTATTCCATTTCAAATCCATGCACTAATTTCTAAAAGTCGTACGGCACTGTTTTTGCATTTGGACGCATGTTGCACCATGCACCGTAGATGTTGCGCCATGAGGATATCGATTATTCGGACAGCCATAACGGTTGCCTCTTTTGGTGTTACAGGAGCCATATCCAGTCAAAACGAACCTCTTTGTGAGTTCTATGGCTTTGATGGCTTTTAGCCATCAATGCATAGCTCCATATCCAAAAAAAGACTACCTGAATCACTTTCGGGACTTGAAAGTTTTTTTTTACCCATCGTTTTCTTCACGTGAATTTTATGGTAAAATGGGATCACTGTGGCCGGTCGTCGATTTAACATCGTTGGAGAGTGATGCACCATGGTACTGTTCCGTTTCAAATCCATGCACTCATTTCTAAAAGTCGTACGACATTGTTTCGGCATTTTGGATGCATGTTGCACCTTGCACCGTAGATGTTGCGCCCTGAGGATATCGATTATTCGGACAGCCATAACGGTTGCCTCTTTCGGTGTTACGGGAGCCATAACCAGTCAAAACGAAGCTCTCTGTGAGTTCTATGGCTTTGATGGCTTTTAGCCGTCAATTCATAGCTCCATATCCTAAATAGACTACCCGAATCACTTTCGGGACTCGTCATTTTTTTACCCATCGTTTTCTTCATGTGAATTTTATGGTAAAATGGGATTACCGTGGCTGGTCGTCGATATACCATCGCTGGAGAGTGGTGCTCCATATTCTGTTCCGTTTCAAATCCATGCACTCATATCTATTATTCGGACAACCATAAAGGTTGCCTCTTTTGGAGTTATGGGAGCCATAACCAGTCCAAACGAAACACTCTATGAGTTCTGTGGCTTTGATGGCTTTTAGCCGTTAATGCATAGCTCCATATCCAAAATAGGACTACATGAATCACTTTCGGGACTCGTAAGTTTTTTTTACCCATCGTTTTCTTCACGTGAATTTTATGGTAAAACGCGATCACCGTGACTGGTCATCGATTTACCATCGCTGGAGAGTGGTTCACCATGGTACTGTTCCGTTTCAAATCCATGCACTCATTTCTAAAAGTCGTACGGCACTGTTTCGGCATTTTGGACGCATGTTGCACCTTGCACCGTAGATGTTGCGCCTTGAGGATATCGATTATTCGGACAGCCATAACGGTTGCCTCTTCTGGTGTTACGGGAGCCATAACCAGTCAAAACGAAGCTCTCTGTGAGTTCTATGGCTTTGACGGCTTTTAGTCGTCAATGCATAGTTCCATATCCAAAAAAAGACTACCCGAATCACTTTCGGGACTCAAAGGTTTTTTTTACCCATTGTTTCTTCACGTGAATTTTATGGTAAAACGCGATCACCGTGACTGGTCGTCGATTTACCATCGCTGGAGAGTGGTCCACCATGGTACTGTTCTGTTTCAAATCCATGCATTGATTTCTAAAAGTCGTACGGCACTGTTTTGGCATTTTGGACGCATGTTGCACCTTGCACCATAGATGTTGCGCCCTGAGGATATCGATTATTCGGACAGCCATAACGGTTGCCTCTTTTGGTGTTACAGGAGCCATAACCAGTCAAAACGAAGCTCTCTGTGAGTTCTATGGTTTTGACGGCTTTTCGCCGTCAATACATAGCTCCTTATCTAAAAAAAGACTACCCGAATCAGTTTCGGGACTCGAAAGTTTTTTTTACCCATCGTTTTCTTCACGTGAATTTTATGGTAAAATGGGATCACCGTGGCTGGTCGTCGATTAACCATCGCTGGAGAGTGGTGCACCATGGTACTGTTCCGTTTCAAATCCATGCACTCATTTCTAAAAGTCGTACGGCACTGTTTCGGCTTTTGGACGCATGTTGCACCTTGCACCGTAGATGTTGCGCCCTGAGGATATCGATTATTCGGACAACCATAACGGTTGCCTCTTTTGGTGTTACAGCCATAACCAGTCAAAACGAAGCGCTCTGTGAGTTCTATGGCTTTGATGGCTTTTAGCCATCAATGCATAGCTCCATATCCAGAAAAAGACTACCTGAATCACTTTCGGGACTCGAAAGTTTTTTTTACCCATCGTTTTGTTCACGTGAATTTTATGGTAAAACGGGATCACCGTGGCTGGTTGTCGATATACGATCGCTGGAGAGTGGTGCTCCATATGCTGTTCCGTTTCAAATCCATGCACTCATTTCTAAAAGTCGTACGACACTGTTTCGGCATTTTGGACGGATGTTGCACCTTGTACCGTAGATGTTGCTCCCTGAGGATATCGATTATTCGGACAGCCATAACGGTTGCCTCTTTTGGAGTTACGGGAGCCATAACCAGTCAAAACGATACTCTCTGTGAGTTCTACGGCTTTGACAGCTTTTAGCCGTCAATGCATAGTTCCATATCCAAAAAAAGACTACCCGAATCACTTTCGGGACTCGAAAGTTTTTTTTGAACCATCGTTTTCTTCACGTGAATTTTATGGTAAAACGCGATCACCGTGGCTGGTCGTCGATTTACCATCGCTGGAGAGTGGTGCACCATGGTACTGTTCCGTTTCAAATCCATGCACTCATTTCTAAAAGTCGTACGACACTGTTTCGGCATTTTGGATGCATGTTGCACCTTGCACCGTAGATGTTGCGCCCTGAGGATATCGATTATTCGGACAGCCATAACGGTTGCCTCTTTCGGTGTTACGGGAGCCATAACCAGTCAAAACGAAGCTCTCTGTGAGTTCTATGGCTTTGATGGCTTTTAGCCGTCAATTCATAGCTCCATATCCTAAATAGACTACCCGAATCACTTTCGGGACTCGTCATTTTTTTTACCCATCGTTTTCTTCATGTGAATTTTATGGTAAAATGGGATTACCGTGGCTGGTCGTCGATATACCATCGCTGGAGAGTGGTGCTCCATATTCTGTTCCGTTTCAAATCCATGCACTCATATCTATTATTCGGACAACCATAAAGGTTGCCTCTTTTGGAGTTATGGGAGCCATAACCAGTCCAAACGAAACACTCTATGAGTTCTGTGGCTTTGATGGCTTTTAGCCGTTAATGCATAGCTCCATATCCAAAATAGGACTACATGAATCACTTTCGGGACTCGTAAGTTTTTTTTACACATCGTTTTCTTCACGTGAATTTTATGGTAAAACGCGATCACCGTGACTGGTCATCGATTTACCATCGCTGGAGAGTGGTTCACCATGGTACTGTTCCGTTTCAAATCCATGCACTCATTTCTAAAAGTCGTACGGCACTGTTTCGGCATTTTGGACGCATGTTGCACCTTGCACCGTAGATGTTGCGCCTTGAGGATATCGATTATTCGGACAGCCATAACGGTTGCCTCTTCTGGTGTTACGGGAGCCATAACCAGTCAAAACGAAGCTCTCTGTGAGTTCTATGGCTTTGACGGCTTTTAGTCGTCAATGCATAGTTCCATATCCAAAAAAAGACTACCCGAATCACTTTCGGGACTCAAAGGTTTTTTTTACCCATTGTTTCTTCACGTGAATTTTATGGTAAAACGCGATCACCGTGGCTGGTCGTCGATTTACCATCGCTGGAGAGTGGTCCACCATGGTACTGTTCTGTTTCAAATCCATGCACTGATTTCTAAAAGTCGTACGACACTGTTTTGGCATTTTGGACGCATGTTGCACCTTGCACCGTAGATGTTGCGCCCTGAGGATATCGATTATTCGGACAGCCATAACGGTTGCCTCTTTTGGTGTTACAGGAGCCATAACCAGTCAAAACGAAGCTCTCTGTGAGTTCTATGGCTTTGACGGCTTTTCGCCGTCAATACATAGCTCCTTATCTAAAAAAAGACTACCCGAATCAGTTTCGGGACTCGAAAGTTTTTTTTACCCATCGTTTTCTTCACGTGAATTTTATGGTAAAATGGGATCACCGTGGCTGGTCGTCGATTAACCATCGCTGGAGAGTGGTGCACCATGGTACTGTTCCGTTTCAAATCCATGCACTCATTTCTAAAAGTCGTACGGCACTGTTTCGGCTTTTGGACGCATGTTGCACCTTGCACCGTAGATGTTGCGCCCTGAGGATATCGATTATTCGGACAACCATAACGGTTGCCTCTTTTGGTGTTACAGCCATAACCAGTCAAAACGAAGCTCTCTGTGAGTTCTATGGCTTTGATGGCTTTTAGCCATCAATGCATAGCTCCATATCCAAAAAAAGACTACCTGAATCACTTTCGGGACTCGAAAGTTTTTTTTACCCATCGTTTTGTTCACGTGAATTTTATGGTAAAACGGGATCACCGTGGCTGGTTGTCGATATACGATCGCTGGAGAGTGGTGCTCCATATGCTGTTCCGTTTCAAATCCATGCACTCATTTCTAAAAGTCGTACGACACTGTTTCGGCATTTTGGACGGATGTTGCACCTTGTACCGTAGATGTTGCTCCCTGAGGATATCGATTATTCGGACAGCCATAACGGTTGCCTCTTTTGGAGTTACGGGAGCCATAACCAGTCAAAACGATACTCTCTATGAGTTCTACGGCTTTGATAGCTTTTAGCCGTCAATGCATAGTTCCATATCCAAAAAAAGACTACCCGAATCACTTTCGGGACTCGAAAGTTTTTTTTGAACCATCGTTTTCTTCACGTGAATTTTATGGTAAAACGCGATCACCGTGGCTGGTCGTCGATTTACCATCGCTGGAGAGTGGTGCACCATGGTACTGTTCCGTTTCAAATCCATGCACTCATTTCTAAAAGTCGTACGACACTGTTTTGGCATTTGGGGCGGATGTTGCACCTTGCACCGTAGATGTTACGCTCTGAGGATATCGATCCTTCGGACAGTCATAACGGTTGCCTCTTTTGGAGTTACGGGAGCCATAACCAGTCAAAACGAAGCTTTCTATGAGTTCTATGGCTTTGACGGCTTTTAGCCGTCAATGCATAGCTCCATATCCAAAAAAAGACTACCCGAATCACTTTCGGGACTCGAAAGTTTTTTTTACCCATCGTTTTCTTCAAGTGAATTTTATGGTAAAACGCGATCATCGTGGCTGGTCGTCGATTTACCATTGCTGGAGAGTGGTGCACCATGGTACTGTTCCATTTCTAATCCATGCACTCATTTCTAAAAGTCGTACGGCACTGTTTCGGAATTTTGGACGCATGTTGCACCATGCACCATAGATGTTGCGCCTTGAGGATATTGATTATCCGGAAAGACATAACGGTTGCCTATTTTGGTGTTACGGGAGCCATAACCAGTCAAAAGGAAGCTCTCTGTGAGTTCTATGGCTTTGAATCCTTTTAGCCGTCAATGCATAGCTCCATATCCAAAAAAAGACTACCCGAATCACTTTCGGGACTCGAAAGTTTTTTTTACCCGTCGTTTTCTTCACGTGAATTTTATGGTAAAACGCGATCGCCGTAGCTGATCGTCGATTTACCATCGCTGGAGAGTGGTGCACCATGGAACTGTTCCATTTCAAATCCATGCACTCATTCTAAAAGTCGTACAACACTGTTTCGGCATTTTGGACGCATGTTGCACCTTGCACCGTAGATGTTGCGCCTTGAGGATATCGATTATTTGGACAGCCATAACGGTTGCTTCTTTTGATGTTACGGGAGTCATAACCAGTCAAAACGAAGCTCTCTGTGAGTTCTATGGCTTTGACGGCTTTTAGCCATCAATGCATAACTCTATTTCCAAAAAAAGACTACCCGAATCACTTTCGAGATTCGAAATTTTTTTTCACCCATCGTTTTCTTCACGTGAATTTTATGGTAAAATGGGATCACCGTGCCTTGTCGTCGATTTACCATCGCTGGAGAGTGGTGCACCATGGTACTATATACACTGATACATGTTCACTGTTTTGTGATGTAATCTACATTCAGTTATTGTATTTTGTTCTGATAGATCCATTAGCTACCTATAGTTTTGGATTATGCATTTACTGGGTATGTCGATCCACTTGAGTAGAAAAGAAAATTTATATTGCATTTATCGACGTATTCAGTAGATGTTTAAGAAAAAATTATAGATTGTCGCCCTTAACCAGCCCTATTCTCCGGTTTAGTAGACGGAATTACTTGTTAATTCTCTTTACTAAGGTGGGTCTCGGGGTGGGGCGTTACAGCATGGTATGTTCCGTTTCAAATCCATGCACTCATTTCTAAAAGTCGTATGGCAAAGTTTCGGCATTTTGGACGCATGTTGCACCTTGCACCGTAGATGTTGCGCCCTGAGGATATCGATTATTCAGACAGCCATAACGGTTGCCTCTTTTAGTGTTACGGGTGCCATAACAAGTCAAAACAAAGCTCTCTGTGAGTTCTACGGCTTTGATGGCTTTTAGCCGTCAATGCATAGCTCCATATCCAAAAAAAGACTACCCGAATCACTTTCGGGACTCGAAAGTTTTTTTTACCCACTGTTTTCTTCACGTGAATTTTATGGTAAAACACGATCACCATGGCTGTTCGTCGATTTACCATCGCTAGAGAGTGGTCTACAGTGGTACTGTTCCATTTCAAATCCATGCACTCATGTCTAAAAGTCGTACGGCACTGTTTCGGCATTTTGGACGGATGTTGCACCTTGCACCGTAGATGTTGCCTTTTGAGGATATCGATTATTCGGACAACCATAATGGTTGCCTCTTTTGGAGTTACGGAGCCATAACCAGTCAAAACGAAGCACTCTGTGATTTCTACGGCTTTGATGGCTTTTAGCCGTCAATGCATAGGTCCATATCCAAAAAAAGACTACCCGAATCACTTTCGGGACTGGAAAGTTTATTTTTACCCATTGTTTTCTTCACGTGAATTTTATGGTAAAACGGGATCATCGTGGCTGGTCGTCGATATACCGTTGCTGGAGAGTGGTGCTCCATATACTGTTCCGTTTCAATTCCATGCACTCATTTCTAAAAGTCGTACGACACTGTTTCGGCATTTTGGATGGATGTTGCACCTTGCACCGTAGATGTTGCGCCCTGAGGATATCGATTATTCGGACAGCCATAACGGTTGCCTCTTTTGGAGTTACAGGAGCCAATACCTGTCAAAACGAAGCTCTCTGTGGGTTTTAAGGCTTTGACGGCTTTTAGCCATCAATGCATAGTTCCATATCCAAAAAAAGACTCCCCGAATCACTTTCGGGACTCGAAAGTTCTTTTTACACCCATCGTTTTCTTCACGTGAATTTTATGGTAAAATGGGATCACTGTGGCTGGTCGTCGATTTACCCTCGCTGGAGAGTGGTGCACCATGGTATTGTTCCTTTTCAAATACATGCACTCATTTCTAAAAGTCGTACGGCACTGTTTCGGTATTTTGGATGCATGTTGCACCTTGCCCGTAGATGTTGCGCCCTGAGGATATCGATTATTCGGACAGCCATAACGGTTGCCTCTTTTGGTGTTACGGGAGCCATAACCAGTCAAAACGAAGCTCTCTGTGAGTTCTATGTTTTTGATGGCTTTTAGCCGTTAATTAATAGCTCTATATCCAAAAAAGGCTACCCAAATCACTTTCGGGACTCGAAAGTTTTTTTTACCCATCGTTTTCTTCACGTGAATTTTATGGTAAAGCGGGATCACCGTGGCTGGTCGTCGATATACCATCGCTGGAGAGTGGTGCTCCATATACTGTTCCGTTTCAAATCCATGCACTCATTTCTAAAAGTCGTACGGCATAGTTTCGGTATTTCGGACGGATGTTGCACCTTGCACCGTAGATGTTGCGCCCTGAGGATATCTATTATTCGGACAGCCATAACGGTTGCCTCTTTTGGAGTTACAAGAGCCATAACCAGTCAAAACGAAACACTCTATGAGTTCTGTGGCTTTGATGGCTTTTAGTCGTCAATGCATATCTCCATATCCAAAAAAAGACTACCCGAATCACTTTCGGGACTCGAAAGTTTCTGAGAGAAGTAGTCTAAAGGACCTACTAGGTTCATACGTACTACGTATGAACCTAGTAGGTCCTTTAGACTACTTCTCTCTTTTTACCCATCGTTTTCTTCACGTGAATTTTATGGTAAAACACGATCACCGTGACTGGTCGTCGATTTTCCATCACTGGAGAGTGGTGCACCATGGTACTGTTCCGTTTCAAATCCATGCACTCGTTTTCTAAAAGTCGTACGGCACTGTTTTGGCATTTTGGACGCATGTTGCACCTTGCACCGTAGATATTGCGCCCTGAGGATATCGATTATTCGGACAGCCATAACGGTTGCCTCTTTTGGTGTTACGGGAGCCATAACCAGTCAAAACGAAGCTCTCTGTGAGTTCTATGGCTTTGACGGCTTTTAGCCATCAATGTATAGTTCCATATCCAAAAAAAGACTAACCGAATCACTTTCGGGACTCGAAAGTTTTTTTTACCCATCGTTTTCTTCATGTGAATTTTATGGTAAAACGCGATCACCGTGGCTGGTCGTCGATTTACCATCGCTGGAGAGTGGTCCACCATGGTACTGTTCTGTTTCAAATCCATGCACTCATTTCTAAAAGTCGTACGACACTGTTTTGGCATTTTGGACACATGTTGCACCTTGCACCGTAGATGTTGCGCCCTGAGGATATCGATTATTCGGACAGCCATAACGGTTGCCTCTTTTGGTGTTACAGGAGCCATAACCAGTCAAAACAAAGCTCTCTGTGAGTTCTATGCTTTGACGGCTTTTAGCCGTCAATACATAGCTCCATATCCAAAAAAAGACTACCCGAATCACTTTCGGGACTGGAAAGTTTTTTTTTACCCATCGTTTTCTTCACGTGAATTTTATGGTAAAATCGGATCACCATGGCTGGTCGTCGATTTACCATCGCTGGAGAGTGGTACACCATGGTACTGTTCCGTTTCAAATCCATGCACTCATTTCTAAAAGTCATACGGCACTGTTTCGGAATTTTGGACGCATGTTGCACCATGCACAGTAGATGTTGCGCCCTGAGGATATCGATTATTCGGACAGACATAACGGTTGCCTGTTTTGGTGTTACGGGAGCCATAACCAGTCAAAACGAAGCTCTCTGTGAGTTCTATGGCTTTGACGGCTTTTAGCCGTTAATTCATAGCTCCATATCCAAAAAAGACTACCCGAATCACTTTCGGGACTCGAAAGTTTTTTTTACCCATCGTTTTCTTCACGTGAATTTTATGGTAAAGAGGGATCACCGTGGCTGGTCGTCGATATACCATCGCTGGAGTGTGGTGCTCCATATATTGTTCCATTCCAAATCCATGCACTCATTTCTAAAAGTCGTACGGCACAGTTTCGGCATTTCGGATGGATGTTGCACCTTGCACCGTAGATGTTGCGCCCTGAGGATATCTATTATTCGGACAGCCATTACGGTTGCCTCTTTTGGAGATACGGGAGCCATAACCAGTCAAAAAGAAACACTCTGTGAGTTCTGTGGCTTTGATGGCTTTTAGTCGTCAATGCATAGCTCCATATCCAACAAAAGACTACACGAATCACTTTCGGGACTCGAAAGTTTTTTTTACCTATCGTTTTCTTCACGTGAATTTTATGGTAAAACACGATCACCGTGACTGGTCGTCGATTTACCATCACTGGAGAGTGGTGCACCATGGTACTATTCCGTTTCATATCCATGCACTCATTTTCAAAAAGTCGTACGGCACTGTTTTGGCATTTTGTACGCTTGTTGCACCTTGCACCGTAGATGTTGCGCCCTGAGGATATCGATTATTCGGACAGCCATAACGGTTGCCTCTTTTGGTGTTACGGGAGCCATAACCAGTCAGAACGAAGCTCTCTATGAGTTCTATGGCTTTGACGGCTTTTAGCCGTCAATGTATAGTTCCATATCCAAAAAAAGACTAACCGAATCACTTTCGGGACTCGAAAGTTTATTTTTACCCATCGTTTTCTTCACGTGAATTTTATGGTAAAACGCGATCACCGTGGCTGGTCGTCGATTTACCATCGCTGGAGAGTGGTGCACCATGGTACTGTTCTGTTTCAAATCCATGCACTCATTTCTAAAAGTCATACGACACTGTTTTGGCATTTTGGACGCATGTTGCACCTTGCACCGTAGATGTTGCACCCTGAGGATATCGATTATTCGGACAGCCATAACGGTTGCCTCTTTTGGTGTTACGGGAGCCATAACCAGTCAAAATGAAGCTCTCTATGAGTTCTATGCTTTGACGGCTTTTAGCCGTCAATACATAGCTCCATATCCAAAAAAAGACTACCCGAATCACTTTCGGGATTCGAAAGTTTTTTTTTACCCATCGTTTTCTTCACGTGAATTTTGTGGTAAAATGGGATCACCGTGGCTGGTCGTCGATTTACCATCGCTGGAGAGTTGTGCACCATGGTACTGTTCCGTTTCAAATCAATGCACTCATTTCTAAAATTCGTACGGCACTGTTTCAGCTTTTGGACGCATGTTGCACCTTGCACCGTAAATGTTGCGCCCTGAGGATATCGATTATCGATTATTCGGACAACCATAACGGTTGCCTCTTTTGGTGTTACGGGAGCCATAACCAGTCAAAACGAAGCTCTCTGTGAGTTCAATGGCTTTGATGACTTTTAGCCGTCAATGCATAGCTCCATATCCAAAAAAAAACTACCCGAATCACTTTCGGGACTCGAAAGTTTTTTTTACTCATCGTTTTGTTCACGTGAATTTTATGGTAAAACGGGATCACCGTGGCTAGTTGTCGATATACCATCACTGGAGAGTGGGGCTCCATATGCTGTTCCGTTTCAAATCCATGCACTCATTTCTAAAAGTCGTACGACACTGTTTCGGCATTTTGGACGGATGTTGCACCTTGTACCGTAGATGTTGCTCCCTGAGGATATCAATTATTTGGACAGCCATAACGGTTGCCTCTTTTGGAGTTACGGGAGCCATAACCAGTCAAAACGAAACTCTTTGTGAGTTCTATGGCTTTGACAGCTTTTAGCCGTCAATGCATAGCTCCATATCCAAAAAAAGACAACCCGAATCACTTTCGGGACTCGAAAGTTTTTTTTCCCCATCGTTTTCTTCAAGTGAATTTTATGGTAAAACGCGATCACTGTGGCTGGTCGTCGATTTACCATCACTGGAGAGTGGTGCACCATGGTACTGTTCCGTTTCAAATCCATGCACTCATTTCTAAAAGTCGTACGGCACTGTTTCAGAATTTTGGACGCATGTTGCACCATGCACAGTAGATGTTGCGCCCTGAGGATATCGATTATTCGGACAGACATAACAGTTGCCACTTTTGGTGTTACGGGAGCCATAACCAGTCAAAACGAAGCTCTCTGTGAGTTCTATGGCTTTGACGGCTTTTAGCCGTTAATTCATAGCTCCATATCCAAAAAAGACTACCCGAATCACTTTCGGGACTCGAAAGTTTTTTTTACCCATCGTTTTCTTCACGTGATTTTATGGTAAAGCGGGATCACCGTGGTTGGTCGTCGATATACCATCGCTGGAGAGTGGTGCTCCATATATTGTTCCGTTTCAAATCCATGCACTCATTTCTAAAAGTCGTACGGCACAGTTTCGGCATTTCGGACGGATGTTGCACCTTGCACCGTAGATGTTGCGCCCTGAGGATATCTATTATTCGGACAGCCATAACGGTTGCCTCTTTTGGAGTTACGGGAGCCATAACCAGTCAAAAAGAAACACTCTATGAGTTCTGTGGCTTTGATGGCTTTTAGTCGTCAATGCATAGCTCCATATCCAACAAAAGACTACCCGAATCACTTTCGGGACTCGAAAGATTTTTTTTACCCATCGTTTTCTTCACGTGAATTTTATGGTAAAACACGATCACCGTGACTGGTCGTCGATTTACCATCGCTGGAGAGTGGTGCACCATGGTACTGTTCCGTTTCAAATCCATGCACTCATTTTCTAAAAGTCGTACGACACTGTTTCGGCATTTTGGACGCATTTTGCACCTTGCACCGTAGATGTTGCACCCTGAGGATATCGATTATTCAGACAGCCATAACGGTTGCCTCTTATGGTGTTACGGGAGCCATAACCAGTCAAAACGAAGCTCTTTGTGAGTACTATGGCTTTGACGGCTTTTAGCCGTCATTATATAGTTCCATATCCAAAAAAAGACTAACCGAATCACTTTCGGGACTCAAACGTTTTTTTACCCATCGTTTTCTTCACGTGAATTTTATGGTAAAACGCGATCACCGTGGCTGGTCGTCGATTTACTACCGCTGGAGAGTAGTGCACCATGGTACTGTTCTGTTTCAAATCCATGCACTCATTTCTAAAAGTCGTACGGCACTGTTTTGGCATTTTGGACGCATGTTGCACCTTGCACCGTAGATGTTGCGCCCTGAGGATATCGATTATTCGGACAACCATAACGGTTGCCTCTTTTGGTGTTACGGGAGCCATAACTAGTCAAAACGAAGCTCTCTGTGAGTTCAATGGCTTTGATGGCTTTTAGCCGTCAATGCATAGCTCCATATCAAAAAAAAGACTACCCGAATCACTTTCGGGACTCGAAAGTTTTTTTTACTCATCATTTTGTTCACGTGAATTTTATGGTAAAACGGGATCACCGTGGCTGGTTGTCGATATACCATCACTGGAGAGTGGTGCTCCATATGCTGTTCCGTCTCAAATCCATGCACTCATTTCTAAAAGTCGTACGACACTGTTTCGGCATTTTGGACGGATGTTGCACCTTGTACCGTAGTTGTTGCTCCCTGAGGATATCAATTATTCGGACAGCCATAACAGTTGCCTCTTTTGGAGTTACGGGAGCCATAACCAGTCAAAACGAAACTCTTTGTGAGTTCTATGGCTTTGACGGCTTTTAGCCGTCAATGCATAGCTCCATATCCAAAAAAAGACTACCCGAATCACTTTTGGGACTCGAAAGTTTTTTTTCCCCATCGTTTTCTTCAAGTGAATTTTATGGTAAAACGCGATCACCGTGGCTGGTCGTCGATTTACCATCGCCGGAGAGTGGTGCACCATGGTACTGTTCTGTTTCAAATCCATGCACTCATTTCTAAAAGTCGTACGGCACTGTTTCGAATTTTGGATGCATGTTGCACCTTGCACCGTAGATGTTGCGCCCTGAGGATATCGATTATTCGGACAGACATAACGGCTGCCTCTTTTGGTGTTACGGGAGCCATAACCAGTCAAAACAAAGCTCTCTGTGAGTTCTATGGCTTTGAAGACTTTTAGCCGTCAACGCATAGCTCCATATCCAATAAAAGACTACCCGAATCACTTTCGGGACTCGAATGTTTTTTTCCCCATCGTTTTCTTCACGTGAATTTTATGGTAAAACGCGATCACCGTGGCTAGTCGTCGATTTACCATCGCTGGAGAGTGGTGCACCATGGTACTGTTCCGTTTCAAATCCATGCACTCATTTCTAAAAGTCGTACGGCACTGTTTTGGCATTTTGGACGCATGTTGCACCTTGCACCGTAGATGTTGCGCCCTGAGGATATCGATTATTCGGACAGCCATAACGGTTGCCTCTTTTGGTGTTACAGGAGCCATAACCCGTCAAAACGAAGCTCTCTATGAGTTCTATGGCTTTGACGGCTTTTCGTCGTCAATACACGGCTCCATATCCAAAAAAATACTACCCGAATCACTTTCGGGACTCGAAAGTTTTTTTTCCCATTGTTTCCTTTACGTGAATTTTATGGTAAAATGCGATCACCGTGGCTGGTCGTCGATTTACCATCGCTAGAGAGTGATGCACCATGGTACTGTTCCGTTTCAAATCCATGCACTCATTTCTAAACGTTGTACGACACTGTTTCGGCTTTTGGATGCATGTTGCACCTTGCACCGTAGATGTTGCGCCCTGAGGATATCGATTATTCGGACAACCATAACGGTTGCCTCTTTTGGTGTTACGAGAGCCATAACCAGTCAAAACGAAGCTCTCTATGATTTCTATGGCTTTGATGGCTTTTAGCCGTCAATGCATAGCTCCATATCCAAAAAAAGACTACCCGAATCTCTTTCGGGACTCGAAAGTTTTTTTTACCCATCGTTTTCTTCACGTGAATTTTCTGGTAAAATGGGATCACCATGGCTGGTCGTCGATATACCGTCACTTGAGAGTGGTGCTCCATATGCTGTTCCATTTCAAATCCATGCACTCATTTCTCAAAGTCGTACGACACTGTTTCGGCATTATGGACGGATGTTGCACCTTGTACCGTAGATGTTGCTCCCTGAGGATATCGAAACGAAACTCTTTGTGAGTTCTATGGCTTTGACGGCTTTTAGCCGTCAATGCATAGCTCCATATCCAAAAAAAGACTACCCGAATCACTTTCGGGACTCGAAAGTTTTTTTTACCCATAGTTTTCTTCAAGTGAATTTTATGGTAAAACGCGATCACCGTGGCTGGTCGTCGGTTTACCATCGCTGGTGAGTGGTGCACCATGGTACTGTTCCGTTTCAAATCCATGCACTCATTTCTAAAAGTCGTACGACACTGTTTCGGCATTTTGGATGCATGTTGCACCATGCACCGTAGATGATGTGCCCTGAGGATATCGATTATTCGGACAGACATAACGGTTGCCTCTTTTGGTGTTACGGGAGCCATAACCAGTCAAAACGAAGCTCTTTGTGAGTTCTATGGCGTTGAAGACTTTTAGCTGTCAATGCATAGCTCCATATCCAAAAAAAGAATACCCGAATCACTTTTGGGACTCGGAAGTTTTTTTTTACCCATCATTTTCTTCACGTGAATTTTATGGTAAAACACGATCGCCGTAGCTGATCGTCGATTTACCATCGCTGGAGAGTAGTGCACCATGGAACTGTTCCGTTTCAAATCCATGCACTTATTTCTAAAAGTCGTACGACACTGTTTCGGCATTTTGGACGCATGTTGCACCTTGCACCGTAGATGTTGCGCCCTGAGGATATCGATTATTCGGACAACCATAACGGTTGCCTCTTTTGGTGTTACGGGAGTCATAACCAGTCAAAACGAAGCTCTCTGTGAGTTCTATGGCTTTGACGGCTTTTAGCCGTCAATGCATAGCTCCATATCCAATAAAAGACTACCCGAATCACTTTCGAGACTCAAAAGTTTTTTTTACCCATCGTTTTCTTCACGTGAATTTTCTGGTAAAATGGGATCGCCGTGCCTGGTCGTCGATTTACCATCGCAGGAGAGTGGTGCACCATGGTACTGTTCCATTTCAAATCCATGCACTCATTTCTAAAAGTCGTACGGCACAGTTTCGGCATTTTGGACGCATGTTGCACCTTGCACCGTAGAAGTTGCGCCATGAGGATATCGATTATTCGGACATCCATAACGGTTGCATCTTTTGGTGTTACGGGAGCCATAACAAGTCAAAACGAAGCTCTTTGTGAGTTCTACGACTTTGATGGATTTTAGCCGTCAATGCATAGCTCCATATCCAAAAAAAGACTAACCGAATCACTTTCGGGACTCGAAAGTTTTTTTTACCTATCGTTTTCTTCAAGTGAATTTTATGGTAAAACGCGATCACCGTGGCTGGTCGTCGATTTACCATTGCTGGAGAGTGGTGCACCATGGTACTGTTCCGTTTCAAATCCACGCACTCACTTCTAAAAGTCGTACGGCACTGTTTCGGCATTTTGGACGCATGTTGCACCATGCACCGTAGATGTTGCGCCCTGAGGATATCGATTATTCGGATAGACATAACGGTTGCCTCTTTTGGTGTTACGGGAGCCATAATCAGTCAAAACGAAGCTCTTTGTGAGTTCTATGGCTTTGAAGACTTTTAGCCGTCAATGCATAGCTCCATATCCAAAATAAGACTACCCGAATCACTTTTGGGACTCGAAAGTTTTTTTTACCCATCGTTTTCTTCACGTGAATTTTATGGTAAAACGCGATCGCCGTAGCTGATCGTCGATTTACCATCGCTGGAGAGTAGTGCACCATGGAACTATTCCGTTTCAAATCCATGAACTTATTTCTAAAAGTCGTACAACACTGTTTCGGCATTTTGGACGCATGTTGCACCTTGCACCGTAGAAGTTGCGCCCTGAGGATATCAATTATTCGGACAGCCATAACGGTTGCCTCTTTTGGTGTTACGGGAGTCATAACCAGTCAAAACGAAGCTCTCTGTGAGTTCTATGGCTTTGACGGCTTTGAGCCGTCAATGCATAGCTCCATATCCAAAAAATGACTACCCGAATCACTTTCGGGACTCGAAAGTTTTTTTTACCCATCGTTTTCTTCACGTGAATTTTCTGGTAAAATGGGATCACCGTGCATGGTCGTCGATTTACCATCGCTGGAGAGTGGTGCACCATGGTACTGTTCCATTTCAAATCCATGCACTCATTTCTAAAAGTCGTACGGCACAATTTCGGCATTTTGGACGCATGTTGCACCTTGCACCGTAGAAGTTGCGCCCCGAGGATATCGATTATTCGGACAACCATAACGGTTGCCTCTTTTGGTGTTACGGAAGCCATAACAAGTCAAAACGAAGCTCTCTTTGAGTTCTACGGCTTTGATGGCTTTTAGCCGTCATTGCATAGCTCCATATCCAAAAAAAGACTACCCGAATCACTTTCGGGACTGGAAAGTTTTTTTTACCCACCGTTTTCTTCATGTGACTTTTATGGTAAAACGTGATCACCATGGCTGGTCGTCGATTTACCATCGCTGGAGAGTGGTTCACCATGGTACTGTTCCGTTTCAAATCCATGCACTCATGTCTAAAAGTCATACGGCACTGTTTCGGCATTTTGGACGGATGTTGCACCTTGCACCGTAGATGTTGCCCCTTGAGGATATCGATTATTCGGACAGCCATAACGGTTGCCTCTTTTGGAGTTACGGGAGCCATAACCAGTCAAAACGAAGCTCTCTGTGATTTCTACGGCTTTGATTGCTTTTAGTCGTCAATGCATAGGTCCATATCCAAAAAAGACTACCCGAATCACTTTCGGGACTGGAAAGTCTTTTTTACCCATCGTTTTCTTCACGTGAATTTTATGGTAAAACGGGATAACCGTGGCTGGTCGTCGATATACCATTGCTGGTGAGTGGTGATCCATATACTGTTCCGTTTCAATTCCATGCACTTATTTCTAAAAGTCGTACGACACTGTTTCGGCATTTTGGATGGACGTTGCACCTTGCACCGTAGATGTTGCGCCCTGAGGATATCGATTATTCGGACAGCCAAAACAGTTGCCTCTTTTGGAGTTACGGGAGCCATAACCTGTCAAAACGAAGCTCTCTGTGAGTTCTAAGGCTTCAACAGCTTTTAGCCGTCAATGCATAGTTCCATATCCAAAAAATGACAATCTGAATCACTTTCGGGACTCGAAAGTTTTTTTTACCCATCGTTTTCTTCACGTGAATTTTATGGTAAAACGGGATCACCGTGGCTGGTCATCGAAAATACCATTGCTGGAGAGTGGTGCTCCATACACTGTTCCATTTCAAATCCATGCACTCATTTCTAAAAGTCGTACGACACTGTTCCGGCATTTCGGACGGATGTTGCACCTTGCACCGTAGATGTTGCGCCCTGAGGATATCTATTATTCGGACAGCCATAACGGTTGCCTCTTTTGGAGTTACGGGAGCCACAACCAGTCAAAACAAAACACTCTGTGAGTTCTGTGGCTTTGACGGCTTTTAGCCGTCAATGCATAGCACCATATCCAACAAAAGACTACCCGAATCACTTTCGGGACTCGAAAGTTTTTTTTTACCCATCGTTTTCTTCACGTGAATTTTATGGTAAAACACGATCACCGTGACTGGTCGTCGATTTACTATCGCTGGAGAGTGGTGCACCATGGTACTGTTCCGTTTCAAATCCATGCACTCATTTTTAAAAGTCGTACGGCACTGTTTCGGCATTTTGGACGCATGTTGCACCTTGCACCGTAGATGTTGCGCCCTGAGGATATCAATTATTTGGACAGCCATAACGGTTGCCTCTTTTGGTATTACGGGAGCCATAACAAGTAAAAACGAAGCTCTTTGTGAGTTCTAGTGCTTTGATGGATTTTAGCCGTCAATGCATAGCTCCATATCCAAAAAAAGAATACCCGAATCACTTTCGGGACTCGAAAGTTTTTTTTACCCATCGTTTTCTTCAAGTGAATTTTATGGTAAAACGCGATCACCGTGGCTGGTCGTCGATTTACCATCGCTGGAGAGTGGTGCACCATGGTACTGTTCCATTTCAAATCCATGCACTCATTTCTAAAAGTCGTACGGCACTGTTTTGGCATTTTGGACGCATGTTGCACCATGTACCGTAGATGTTGCGCCCTGAGGATATCGATTATTCGGACAACCATAACGGTTGCCTCTTTTGGTGTTACGGAAGCCATAACCAGTCAAAACAAAGCTCTCTGTGAGTTCTATGGCTTGGACGGCTTTTAGCCGTCAATTCATAGCTCCATATCCAAAAAAGACTCCCCGTATCACTTTCGGGACTCGAAAGTTTTTTTTACCCATCGTTTTCTTCACGTGAATTTTATGGTAAAACGGGATCACCGTGGCTGGTCGTCGATATACCATTGCTGGAGAGTGGTGCTCCATATACTGTTCCGTTTCAAATCCATGCACTCATTTCTAAATGTCGTACGGCACTGTTCCGGTATTTCGGACGGATGTTGCACCTTGCACCGTAGATGTTGCGCCCTGAGGATATCTATTATTCGAACAGCCATAACGGTTGCCTCTTTTTGAGTTACGGGAGCCATAACCAGTCAAAACGAAACACTCTGTGAGTTCTGTGGCTCTGACGGCTTTTAGCCATCAATGCATAGCTCCATATCCAACAAAAGACTACCCGAATCACTTTCGGGACTCGAAAGTTTTTTTTACCCATCGTTTTCTTCACGTGAATTTTATGGTAAAACACGATCACCGTGACTGGTCGTCGATTTACCATCGCTGGAGAGTGGTGCACCATGGTACTGTTCCGTTTCAAATCCATGCACTCATTTCTAAAAGTCGTACGGCACTGTTTCGGCATTTTGGACGCATGTTGCACCTTGCACCGTAGATGTTGCGCCCTGAGGATACCAATTATTCGGACAGCCATAACGGTTGCCTCTTTTGGTATTACGGGAGCCATAACAAGTCAAAACGAAGCTCTTTGTGAGTTCTACGGCTTTGATGGCTTTTAGCCGTCAATGCATAGCTCCATATCCAAAAAAAGACTACCCGAATCACTTTCGGGACTCGAAAGTTTTTTTTACCCATCGTTTTCTTCAAGTGAATTTTATGGTAAAACGCGATCACCGTGGCTGGTCGTCGATTTACCATCGCTAGACAGTGGTGCACCATGGTACTGTTCCGTTTCAAATCCATGCACTCATTTCTAAAAGTCGTACGGCACTGTTTTGGCATTTTGGACGCATGTTGCACCATGCACCATAGATGTTGCGCCCTGAGGATATCGATTATTCGGACAGACATAACGGTTGCCTCTTTTGGTGTTATGGGAGCCATAACCAGTCAAAACGAAGCTCTTTGTGAGTTCTATGGCTTTGAAGACTTTTAGCCGTCAATGCATAGATCCATATCCAAAAAAAGACTATCCGAATCACTTTTGGGACTCGAAAGTTTTTTTTTACCCATCGTTTTCTTCAAGTGAATTTTATGGTAAAACACGATCGCCGTAGCTGATCGTCAATTTACCATCGCTGGAGAGTAGTGCACCATGGAACTGTTCCATTTCAAATCCATGCACTTATTTCTAAAAGTTGTACGACACTGTTTTGGTATATTGGACGCATGTTGCACCTTGCACCGTAGATGTTGCGCCCTGAGGATATCGATTATTCGGACAGCCATAACGGTTGCCTCTTTTGGTGTTACGGGAGTCAAAACCAGTCAAAACGAAGCTCTCTGTGAGTTCTATGGCTTTGACGGCTTTTAGCCGTCAATGCATAGCTCCATATCCAAAAAAAGACTACCCGAATCACATTCGCGACTCGAAAGTTTTTTTTACCCATCGTTTTCTTCATGTGAATTTTCTGGTAAAATGGGATCACCGTGCCTGGTCGTCGATTTACCATCGCTGGAGAGTGGTGGACCTTGGTACTGTTCCGTTTCAAATCCATGCACTCATTTCTAAAAGTCGTACGGCACAGTTTCGGCATTTTGGACGCATGTTGCACCTTGAACCGTAGAAGTTAGGCCTTGAGGATATCGATTATTCGGACAGCCATAACGATTGCCTCTTTTGGTGTTACGGGAGCCATAACAAGTCAAAACGAAGCTCTTTGTGAGTTCTACAGCTTTGAAGGCTTTTAGCCGTCAATGCATAGCTCCATATCCAAAAAAAACTACCCGAATCACTTTCGGGACTCGAAAGTTTTTTTTACCCATCGTTTTCTTCACGTGAATTTTATGGTAAAACGCGATCACCGTGGCTAGTCGTCGATTTACCATCGCTGTAGAGTGGTGCACCATGGTACAGTTCCGTTTCAAATCCATGCGCTAATGTCAAAAAGTCGTACGGCACTGTTTTGGCATTTTGGACGGATGTTGCACCTTGCACCATAGATGTTGCCCCTTGAGGATATCGATTATTCGGACAGCCATAACAGTTGCCTCTTTTGGAGTTACAGGAGCCATAACCAGTCAAAACGAAGCTCTCTGTGATTTCTACGGCTTTGATGGCTTTTAGCCGTCAATGCAAAGGTCCATATCCAAAAAAAGACTACCCGAATCACATTCGGGACTAGAAAGTTTTTTTTACCCATCATTTTCTTCACGTGAATTTTATGGTAAAACGGGATCACCGTGGCAGGTCATCGATATACCAATGCTGGAGAGTGGTGCTTCATATACTGTTCCATTTTAATTCCATGCAATCATTTCTAAAAGTCGTACGACACTGTTTCAGCATTTTGGATGGATGTTGCACCTTGCACCGTAGATGTTGCGCCATGAGGATATTGATTATTCGGACAGCCATAACGGTTGCCTCTTTTGGAGTTATGGGAGCCATAACCTGTCAAAACGAAGCACTCTGTGAGTTCTAAGGCTTCGACGGCTTTTAGCTGTCAATGCATAGTTCCATATTCAAAAAAAGACTACCCGAATCACTTTCGGGACTCGAAAGTTTTTTTTTACCCATCGTTTTCTTCACGTGAATTTTATGGTAAAATGGGATCACGGTGGCTGGTTGTCGATTTACCATCGTTGGAGAGTGGTGCACCATGGTACTGTTCCGTTTCAAATCCATGCACTCATTTCTAAAAGTCGTACGACACTGTTTCTGCATTTTGAATGCATGTTGCACCTTGCACCGTAGATGTTGCGCCCTGAGGATATCGATTATTCGGACAGCCATAACGGTTGACTCTTTTGGTGTTACGGGAGCCATAAAGTGTCAAAATGAAACTCTCTGTGAGTTCTATGGCTTTGACGGCTTTTAGCCATCAATTCATATCTCCATATCCAAAAAAGACTACTCGAATCACTTTCGGGACTCGAAAGTTTTTTTTACCCATCGTTTTCTTCACGTGAATTTTATGGTAAAACGGGATCACCTTGGCTGGTCGTCGATATACCATCGCTGGAGAGTGGTGCTCCATATACTGTTCCGTATCAAATCTATGCACTCATTTCTAAAGTCGTACGGCACTGTTTCGGCATTTCGGACGGATGTTGCACCTTGCACCGTAGATGTTGCGCCCTGAGGATATCTATTATTCAGATAGCCATAACGTTTGCCTCTTTTGGAGTTACGGGAGCCATAACCAGTCAAAACAAAACACTCTGTGAGTTCTGTGGCTTTAACGGCTTTTAGCCGTCAATGCATAGCTCCATATCCAAAAAAGACTACCCGAATCACTTTCGGGACTCGAAAGTTTTTTTTACCCATCGTTTTCTTCATGTGAATTTTATGGTAAAACACGATCACCGTGACTGGTCGTCGATTTACCATCGCTGGAGAGTGGTGCACCATGGTACTGTTCCGTTTCAAATCCATGCACTCATTTCTAAAAGTCGTACGGCACCGTTTCGGCATTTTGGACGCATGTTGCACCTTGCACCGTAGATGTTGCGCCCTGAGGATATCGATTATTCGGCCAGCTATAACGGTTGCCTCTTTTGGTATTACGGGAGCCATAACCAGTTGAAAGGAAGCTCTTTGTTAGTTCTATGGCTTTGATGGTTTTTAGCCATCAATGCATAGTTCCATATCCAAAAAAAGACTACCCGAATCACTTTCGGGACTCGAAAGTTTTTTTTACCCATCGTTTTCTTCACGTGAATTTTATGGTAAAACGCGATCACCGTGGCTGGTCGTCGATTTACCATCGCTGGAGAGTGGTGCACCATGGTACTGTTCTGTTTCAAATCCATGCACTCATTTCTAAAAGTCGTACGACACTGTTTTGGCATTTTGGACGCATGTTGCACCATGCACCGTAGATGTTGCGCCCCGAGGATATCGATTATTCGGACAGCCATAACGGTTGCCTCTTTTGGTGTTACAGGAGCCATAACCAGTCAAAACGAAGCTCTCTGTGAGTTCTATGGCTTTGATGGCTTTTAGTCGTCAATACATAGCTCCATATCCAAAAAAAGACTACCCGAATGACTTTCCTGCCTCGAAAGTTTTTTTACCCATCGTTTTCTTCACGTGAATTTTATGGTAAAATGGGATCTCCGTGGCTGGTCGTCGATGTACCATCGCTGGAGAGTGGTGCACCATGGTACTATTCCATTTCAAATCCATGCACTCATTTCTAAAAGTCGTACGGCACTGTTTCGGCTTTTGGACGCATGTTGCACCTTACACCGTAGATGTTGCGCCCTGAGGATATCGATTATTCGGTCAACCATAACGGTTGCCTCTTTTGGTGTTACGAGAGCCATAACCAGTCAAAATGAAGCTCTTTGTGAGTTCTATGGCTTTGATGGCTTTTAGCCGTCAATGCATAGCTCCATATATAAAAAAAGACTACCCGAATCACTTTCGGGACTCGAAAGTTTTTTTTGCCCATCGTTTTGTTCACGTGAATTTTATGGTAAAACTGGATCACCGTGGCTGGTCGTCGATATACCATCGCTGGAGAGTGGTGCTCCATATGCTGTTCCGTGTCAAATCCATGCACTCATTTCTAAAAGTCGTACGACACTATTTCGGCATTTTGGACGGATGTTGCTCCTTGCACCGTAGATGTTGCGCCCTGAGGATTTCGATTATTCAGACAGCCATAACGGTTGCCTCTTTTGGTGTTACGGGAGTCATAACCAGTCAAAAAGAAGCTCTCTGTGAGTTCTATGGCTTTTTTGGCTTTTAGGCGTCAATTCATAGCTCCATATCCAAAAAACGACTACCCGAATCACTTTCGGGACTCGAAAGTTTTTTTTTACCCATCGTTTTCTTCATGTGAATTTTACGGTAAAATGGGATCACCGTGCCTGGTCGTCGATTTACCATCGCTGGAGAGTGGTGCACCATGGTACTGTTCTGTTTCGAATCCATGCAGTCATTTCTAAAAGTCGTACGACACAGTTTCGGCATTTTGGACGCATGTTGCACCTTGCACCATAGATGTTGCGCCCTGAGGATATCGATTATTCGGACAGCCATAATGGTTGCCTCTTTTGGTGTTACGAGTGCCATAACAAGTCAAAACGAAGCTCTCTGTGAGTTCTACGGCTTTGATTGCTTTTAGCTGTCAATGCTTAGCTCCATATCCAAAAAAGACTACCCGAATCACTTTCGGGACTCGAAAGTTTTTTTTTACCCATCGTTTTCTTCACGTGAATTTTATGGTAAAACGCGATCACCGTGGCTGGTCGTCGATTTACCATCGCTGGAGAGAGGTGCACCATGGTACTGTTCCGTTTTAAATGCATGCACTCATGTCTAAAAGTCGTACGGCACTGTTTCGGCATTTTGGACGGATGTTGCACCTTGCACCGTAGATGTTGCCCCTTGAGGATATCGATTATTCGGACAGCCATAACGGTTGCCTCTTTTGGAGTTTAGGGAGCCATAACAAGTCAAAACGAAGCTCTCTGTGATTTCTACGGCATTGATGGCTTTTAGCCGTTAATGCATAGGTCCATATCCAAAAAAGAATACCCGAATCACTTTCGGGACTGGAAAGTTTTTTTTACCCATCGTTTTCTTCACGTGAATTTTATGGTAAAACGGGATCACCGTGGCTGGTCGTCGATATACCATTGCTGGAGAGTGGTGCTCCATATACTGTTCCGTTTCAATTCCATGCACTCATTTCTAAAAGTAGTACGACACTGTTTCGGCATTTGGGATGGATGTTGCGCCTTGTACCGTAGATGTTGCGCCCTGAGGATATCGATTATTCGGACAGCCATAATGGTTGCCTCTTTTTGAGTTACTGGAGCCATAACCTCTCAAAACAAAGCTCTCTGTGAGTTCTAAGGCTTTGACGGCTTTTAGCCGTCAATGCTTAGTTCCATATCCAAAAAAGGACTACCCGAATCACTTTCGGGACTTGAAAGTTTTTTTTACCCATGGTTTTCTTCACGTGAATTTTATGGTGAAACGCGATCACCGTGGCCGGTTGTCGATTTACCATCGCTAGAGAGAGGTGGACCATGGTACTGTTCCGTTTCAAATCCATGCACTCATGTCTAAAAGTCGTACGACACTATTTCGGCATTTTGGACGGATGGTGTACCTTGCACCGTAGATGTTGCCCCTTGAAGATATCGATTATTCGGACATCCATAACGGTTGCCTCTTTTGGAGTTACGGGAGCCATAATGAGTCAAAACGAAGCTCTTTGTGATTTTTACGGCTTTGACGGCTTTTAGCCGTTAATGTATAGTTCCATATCCCAAAAAGACTACCCGAATCTATTTCGAGACTCGAAAGTTTTTTTTTACCCATCGTTTTCTTCACATGAATTTTATGGTAAAACGGGATCACCGTGGCTGGTCGCCGATATACCATTGCTGTAGAATGGTGCACCATATACTATTCAGTTTCAAATCCATGCACTCATTTCTAAAAGTCGTACGGCATTGTTTCGGCATTTTGGACGGATGTTGCACCTTGCACCGTAGATGTTGCACCCTGAGGATATCTATTATTCAGACAACCATAACGGTTGCCTCTTTTGGATTTACGGGAGCCATAACTAGTCAAAACGAAGCACTCTATTAGTTCTACGGCTTTGATGGCTTTTAGCCGTCAATGCATAGTTCCATATCCAAAAAAAGACTAACCGAATCACTTTCGGGACTGGAATGTTTTTTTTACCCATCGTTTCCTTCACGTGAATTTTATGGTAAAACGGGTACATCGTGGCTGGTCGTCGATATACCATCGCTGGAGAGTGTTGCTCCATATACTGTTCCGTTTCAAATCCATGCACTCATTTCTAAAAGTCGTACGGCACTG
Source organism: Allium fistulosum (assembly GCA_030737815.1). Classification (NCBI taxonomy): domain Eukaryota; kingdom Viridiplantae; phylum Streptophyta; class Magnoliopsida; order Asparagales; family Amaryllidaceae; genus Allium; species Allium fistulosum. The sequence goes on from CM060902.1 coordinate 1,538,138,776, forward strand.
TTTCGGCATTTTGGATGGATTTTGCACCTTGCACCGTAGATGTTGCGCCTTGAGGATATCGATTATTCGGACAGCCATAACGGTTGCCTCTTTTGGAGTTACAGGAGCCATAACCAATCAAAACGGAGCTCTCTGTGAGTTCTACGGCTTTGATGGCTTTTAGCCGTCAATGCATAGTTCCATATCCAAAAAAAGACTACCCGAATCAATTTCGGGACTCGGAATTTTTTTTTACCCATCGTTTTCTTCACGTGAATTTTATGGTAAAATGGGATCACCGTGGCCGCTCGTCGATGTGCCATCGCTGCAAAGTGGTGCACCATGGTACTGTTCCGTTTCAAATCCATGCACTCATGTCTAAAAGTCGTACGACACTGTTTCAGCATTTTTGACGGATGTTGCACTTTGCACCGTAGATGTTGCGCCCTGAGGATATCGATTATTCGGATAGCCATAACGGTTGTCTCTTTTGGTGTTACGGGAGCCATAACCAGTCAAAACGAAGCTCTCTGTGAGTTCTTCGGCTTTGATAGCTTTTAGCCATCAATGCATAGTTCCATATCCAAAAAAAGACTACCCGAATAACTTTCGGGACTCGAAAGTTTTCTTTTACCCATCGTTTTCTTCACGTGAATTTTATGGTAAAACGCGATCCCCGTGGCTGGTCGTCGATTTACCATCACTGGAGAGTGCTGCACCACGGTACTGTTCCGTTTCAAACCATGCACCCATTTCTAAAAGCAGTACGACACTCTTTTGGCATTTGGGTCGGATGTCGCACCTTGCATCTTAGATGTTGCACCCTGAGGATATCGATTTTTCGGACAGCCATCACGGTTGCCTCTTTTGGAGTTACGGGAGCCATAACCAGTCAAAACAAAGCTCTTTGTGAGTTCTACGGCTTTGACAGCTTTTAGCCGTCAATGCGTAGTTCCATATCCAAAAAAAGACTACCCGAATCACTTTCGGGACTCGGAAGTTTTTTTTGAACCATCGTTTTCTTCACGTGAATTTTATGCTAAAACGCGATCACCGTGGCTGGTCGTTGATTTACTATCGCTGGAGAGTGGTGCACCATGGTACCATTCCGTTTCAAATCCATGCACTCATGTCTAAAAGTCATACGACACTGTATCGGCATTTTGGACGGATTTGCACCTTGCACTGTAGATGTTGCGCCCTAAGGATATCGATTATTCGTAGAGCCATAACGGTTGCCTCATTTGGAGTTACGGGAGGCATAACACATCAAAACGAAGCTATCTGTGATTTCTACGGCTTTGATGGCTTTTAGCCGCCAATGCATAGTTCCATATCCAAAAAAGACTACTCGAATCATATACAGTTCCGTTTCAAATCCATGCACTCATTTATAAAAGTCGAACGGCATTGTTTCGGCATTTTGGATGGATGTTGCACCTTGCACCGTAGATGTTGTGCCCTGAGGATATCGATTATTCGGACAGCCATAACGGTTGCCGCTTTTGGAGTTACGGGAGCCATAACCCGTCAAAACAAAGCTCTCTGTGAGGTCTACGGCTTTGATGGATTTTAGCCATCAATGCATAGTTCCATATCCAAAAAAGGACTACCCGAATCACTTTCGGGATTGGAAAGTTTTTTTTTACCTATCGTTTTCTTCACATGAATTTTTGGTAAAACGGGATCACCGTGGCTAGTCGTCGATATACCATCGCTGAAGAGTGGTGCACCATATACTTTTCCATTTCGAATCCATGCACTCATTTCTAAAAGTCGCACGACACTGTTTCGGCATTTTGGACGGATGTTGCACCTTGCACCGTAGATGTTGCGCCCTGAGGATATCAATTATTCGAACAGCTATAATGGTTGCCTCTTTTGGAGTTACAGGGCCATAACTAGTCTAAATGAAGCTCTCTGTGAGTTCTACGGATTTGACGGCTTTTAATCATCAATGCATAATTCCATATCCAAAAAAAGACTACCCGAATCACTTTCGGGACTCGAAAGTTTTTTTTACCCATTGTTTTCTTCACGTGAATTTTATGGTAAAACGGGATCACCGTGACTGGTCATCGATTTACCATCGCTGGAGAATGGGGCACCATGGTACTGTTCCGTTTCAAATCCTTGCACTCATTTCTAAAAGTCGAACAGCACTGTTTCAGCATTTTCGACGGATGTTGCACCTTGCACCGTAGATGTTGCACCTTGAGGATATCGATTATTCGGACAGCCATAACGGCTGCCTCTTTTGGTATTACAGAAACCATAACAAGTCAAAACGAAGCTCTTTGTGAGTTCTCCGGCTTTGAAAGCTTTTAGCCGTCAATACATAGTTCCATATCCAAAAAAAGACTACCCGAATCACTTTCGGGACTCGAAAGTTTTTTTTACCCATCGTTTTCTTCACGTGAATTTTATGGTAAAACGGGATCACCGTGGCTGGTCGTCGATATAACATCGCTGGAGAGTGATGCACCATGGTACTGTTCCGTTTCAAATCCATGCAGTCATTTCTAATAGTAGTCCGACACTATTTCTGCATTTGGGGCGGATGTTGCACCTTGCACCGTAGATGTTGCGCCCTGAGGATATCGATCCTTCGGACAGCCATAACGGTTGCCTCTTTTGGAGTTACAAGAGACATAACCAGTCAAAACGAAACACTTTATGAGTTCTACGGCTTTGACAGCTTTTAGCAGTCAATGCATAGTTCCATATCCAAAAAACGACTACCCGAATCACTTTCGGGACTCGAAAGTTTTTTTTGAACCATTGTTTTCTTCATGTGAATTTTATGGTAAAACACGATCACCGTGGCTGGTCGTCGATTTATCGTCGCTGGAGAGTGCTGCACCATGGTATTGTTCCGTTTCAAATCCATGCACTCATTTCTAAAAGTAGTACGACACTTTTTGGCATTTGGGGCGGATGTTGCACCTTGCACCGTAGATGTTGCGCCCTGAGGTTATTGATCCTTCAGACAGTCATAACGGTTGCTTCTTTTGGAGTTACGGGAGCCATAACCAGTCAAAACAAGATCTCTGTGAGTTCTACGGCTTTGACAGCTTTTATCCATCAATGCATAGTTCCATATCCAAAAAAAGACTACCCGAATCACTTTCGAGACTCGAAAGTTTTTTTTACCCATCGTTTTCTTCAAGTAAATTTTATGGTAAAACGCGATCACCGTGGCTGGTCGTCGATTTACCATCGCTGGAGAGTGGTGCACCATGGTACTGTTCCATTTTAAATCCATGCACTCATGTCTAAAAGTCGTACGGCACTGTTTCAGCGTTTTGGACAGATGTTGCACTTTGCACCGTAGATGTTGCGCCCTGAGGATATCGATTCTTCGGACAACCATAACGGTTGCCTCTTTTGGAGTTACGGGAGCCATAACCAGTAAAAACGAAGCTCTCTGTGAGTCCTACGGCTTTGACGGCTTTTAGCCATCAATGCATAGTTCCATATCGAAAAAAAGACTACCCGAATCACTTTCGGGACTCAAAAGTTTTTTTTTACCAATTATTTTCTTCACGTGAATTTTATGGTAAAACGGGATCACCGTGGCTGGTCGCCGATATACCATCGCTGGAGAGTGGTGCACCATATATTGTTCCTTTTCAAATCCATGCACTCATTTCTAAAAGTTGTACGACACTGTTTCAGCATTTTGGACGGATGTTGCACCTTGCACCGTAGATGTTGCGCCCTGAGGATATCGATTATTCGGACAGCCATAATGGTTGCCTCTTTTAGAGTTACGGGAGCCATAACTAGTCAAAATGAAGCTCTCTGTGAGTTCTACGGCTTTGACGGCTTTTAGCCGTCAATGCATAGTTCAATATCGAAAAAATGACTACCCGAATCACTTTCGAGACTCGAAAGTTTTTTTTACCCAACGTTTTCTTCACGTGAATTTTATGGTAAAATGGGATCACCGTGGCTGGTCGTCGATTTACCATCGCTGGAGAGTGGAGCACCATGGTGCTGTTCCGTTTCAAATCCATGCACTCATTTCTAAAAGTCGTACGGCACTATTTTGGCATTTAGGGCGGATGTTTCACCTTGCACCGTAGAAGTTGCGCCCTGAGGATATCGATCCTTTGGACAGTCATAACGGTTGCCTCTTTTGGAGTTACGACAGCCATAACCAGTTAAAATGAAGCTCTCTGTGAGTTCTACGGTTTTGACAGCTTTTAGCCATCAATGCATAGTTCCATATCCAAAAAAAGATTACCCGAATCACTTACGGGACTCAAAAGTTTTTTTTACCCATCATTTTCTTCACGTGAATTTTATGGTAAAACGCGATCACCGTGGCTGGTCGTCAATATACCATCGCTGGAGAGTTGTGCACCATGGGACTGTTCCGTTTCAAATCCATGCACTCATTTCTAAAAGTCGTACGACACTTTTTTGGCATTTGGGGGCGGATGTTGCAACTTGCACCGTAGATGTTGCGCCCATAGGATATCGATCCTTTGGACAGTCATAACGGTTGCCTCTTTTGGAGTTACGTCAGCCATAACCAGTCAATACGAAGCTCTATGTGAGTTCTACGGTTTTGACAGCTTTTAGCCATCAATGCATTGTTCCATATCCAAAACAAGACTACCCGAATCACTTTCGGGACTCGAAAGTTTTTTTTACCCATCGTTTTATTCACTTATGGTAAAACGCGATCACCGTGGTTGGTCGTCGATTTACCATCGCTGGAGAGTGGTGCACCATGGTACTGTTCTGTTTCAAATCCATGCACTCATGTCTAAAAGTTGTACGACACTGTTTCAGCATTTTTGACGGATTTGCACCTTGCACCGTAGATGTTGCGCCCTGAGGATATTTATTATTCAGACAGCCATAACGGTTTCCTCTTTTGGAGTTACGGGAGCCATAACACGTCAAAACAAAGCTATCTAAGATTTCTACGGCTTTGACGGCTTTTAGCCGTCAATGCATAGTTCCATATCCAAAAAAAGACTACCCGTATCACTTTCGGGACTCGAAATTTTTTTTACCTATCGTTTTCTTCACGTGAATTTTATGGTAAAACGGGATCACCGTGGCTTGTCGCCGATATACCATCGCTGGAGAGTGGTGCACCATATATTGTCCCGTTTCAAATCCATGCACTCATTTCTAAAAGTCGAAAGGCACTGTTTCGGCATTTTGGACGGATGTTGCACCTTGCACCGTAGATGTTGCGCCCTAAGGATATCTATTATTCGGACAGCCATATCGGTTGCCTCTTTTGGAGTTACTGGAGCCATAACCCGTCAAAACAAAGCTCTCTGTGAGTTCTACGGCTTTGACAGCTTTTAGCCTCCAATGCATAGTTCCATATCCAAAAAAAGACTACCCGAATAACTTTCGGGTCTGGAAAGTTTTTTTTTTACCCATCGTTTTCTTCATGTGAATTTTATGGTAAAACGGGATCACCGTGGCTGGTCGTCGATATACCATCGCTGGAGAGTGGTGCACCATATACTGTTCCATTTCAAATCCATGCACTCATTTCTAAAAGTCGCACGGTACTGTTTCGGCATTTTGAACGGATGTTGCTCCTTGCACCGTAGATGTTGCGCCCTGAGGATATCAATTATTCGAACAGCCATAACGGTTGCCTCTTTTGGAGTTACAGGAGCCATAACCAGTCAAAACGAAGCTCTCTGTGAGTTCTACGGCTTTGACGGCTTTTAGCCGTCAATGCATAGTTCTATATCCAAAAAAAGACTACCTGAATCACTTTCAGGACTCGAAAGTGTTTTTTTACCCATCGTTTTCTTCACGTGAATTTTATGGTAAAACGGGATCACCGTGGATGGTCGTCGATATACCATCGCTGGAGAGTGGTGCACCATATACTGTTTCGTTTCAAATCCATGCACTCATTTCTAAAAGTCGCACGACACTATTTCGGCATTTTGGACGGATGTTGCACCTTGCTCTGTAGATGTTGCGCCCTGAGGATATCAATTATTCGAACAGCCATAACGGTTGCCTCTTTTGGAGTTACGGGAGCCATAACCAGTCAAAACGAAGCACTCTGTGAGTTCTACGGCTTTGATGGCTTTTAGCCGTCAATGCATAGTTCCATATCCAAAAAAAAGACTACCCGAATCACTTTCGGGACTCGAAAGTATTTTTGTACCCATTGTTTTCTTCACGTGAATTTTATGGTAAAACACGATAACCGTAGCTGGTCGTTAATTTACCGTCGCCGGAGAGTGGTGCACCATGGTATTGTTCCGTTTCAAATCCATGCACTCATTTCTACAAGTAGTACGACATTGTTTTGGCATTTGGGGCGGATGTTACAACTTGCACCGTAGATGTTGCGCCCTAAGGATATCGATCCTTCGGACAACCATAATGGTTGCCTCTTCTAGAGTTACGGGAGCCATAACCAAACAAAACAAAGCTCTTTGTGGGTTCTACAGCTTTGATGGCTTTTAGCTGTCAATGCATAGTTCCATATCCAAAAAAAGACTACCCGAATCACTTTCGGGTCTCGAAAGTATTTTTGTACCCATCTTTTTCTTCACGTGAATTTTATGGTAAAACACGATAACCGTGGCTGGTCGTCAATTTACCATCGCTGGAGAGTGGTGCACCATGGTATTTTTCTGTTTCAAAATCATGCACTCATTTCTAAAAGTAGTACGACATTGTTTTGTCATTTGGGGCGTATGTTGCACCTTGCACCGTAGATGTTGTGCCCTGAGGATATCGAACCTTCGGACAGCCATAATGGTTGCCACTTTTGGAGTTACGAGAGCCATAACCAGTCAAAACGAAGCTCTTTGCTGGTTCTACAGCTTTGACGGCTTTTAGCCGTCGATGTATAGTTCCATATCCAAAAAAAGACTACCTAAATCACTTTCGGGACTCGAAAGTATTTTTGTACCCATCGTTTTCTTCACGTGAATTTTATGGTAAAACACGATAACCGTGGCTGGTCGTCAATTTACCATCGCTGGAGAGTGGTGCACCATGGTAGCGTTCCGTTTCAAATCCATGCACTCATTTCTAAAAGTCGTACGGCACTGTTTTGACATTTTAAACGAATGTTGCACCTTGCACCGTAGATGTTGTGCCTAGAGGATATCAATTATTCGGACAGCCATAACAGTTGCCTCTTTTGGTGTTACGGGAGCCATAACCAGTCAAAATGAAACTCTCTGTGAGTTCTACGGCTTTGATGGCTTTTAGCCGTCAATGCATAGTTCCATATCCAAAAAAAGACTACCTGAATCACTTTCGGGACTCGAAAGTTTTTTTTACCCATCGTTTTCTTCACGTGAATTTTATGGTAAAACGGGATCACCGTGGCTGGTCTTCGATATACCATCGCTTGAGAGTGGTGCACCATACACTGTTCCGTTACAAATCCATGCACTCATTTCTAAAAGTCGTACGGCACTGTTTCGGCATTTTGGACGGATGTTGCACTTTGCACCGTAGATTTTGCGCCCTGAGGATATCGATTATTCGGACAGCCTTAACGGTTGCCTCTTTTGGAGTTACGAGAGCCATAACCAATCAAAACGAAGCTCTCTCTCTGATTTCTAAGGCTTTGACTACTTTTAGCGTCAATGCATAGTTCCATAACCAAAAAAAGACTACCCGAATCACTTTCGGGACTCGAAAGTTTTTTTTTACCCATCGTTTTCTTCACTTGAATTTTATTGTAAAACGCGATCACCGTGGCTGGTCGTTGATTTACCATCGCTGGAGAATGGTGCACCATGGTACTGTTCCATTTCAAATCCATACACTCATTTCTAAAAGTCGTACGGCACTGTTTAAGCATTTTGGACGGATGTTGCACCTTGCACCGTAGATGTTGCGCCCTGAGGATATTGATCATTCTGACAGCCATAACAGTTGCCTCTTTTGGTGTTACGGGAGCCATAACTAATCAAAACGAAGCTCTTTGTTAGTTCTACGGCTCTGACAGCTTTTAGCCGTCGATGCATAGTTCCATATCCACAAAATACTACCCGAATCACTTTCGGGACTCGAAAGTTTTTTATTACAAATCGTTTTCTTCACGTGAATTTTATGGTAAAACGGAATCACCGTGGCTGGTCGCCGATAAACCATCGCTGGAGAGTGGTGCACCATATACTGTTCCGTTTCAAATCCATGCACTCATTTCTAAAAGTCGTACAACATTGTTTCGGCATTTTGGACAGATGTTGCACCTTGCACCGTAGATGTTGCGCCCTGAGGATATCGATTATTCGGACATCCATAACGGTTGCCTGTTTTTGAGTTACAGGAGCCATAACCAGTCAAATCGAAGCTCTCTGTGATTTCTATAGCTTTGATCGCTTTTAGACGTCAATGCATAGTTCCATATCCAAAAATACTAACCGAATCACTTTCGGGACTCGAAAGTTTTTTTTTACCCATCGTTTTCTTCACGTGAATTTTATGGTAAAACGCGATCACCGTGGCTGGTCGTCGATTTATCATCACTGGAGAGTGGTGCACCATGGTACTATTCCGTTTCAAATCCATGCACTCATTTCTAAAAGTCGTACGGTACTGTTTTGGCATTTTGGATGGATGTTGGACCTTGCACCGTAGATGTTGCGCCCTGAGGATATCGATTATTCGGACAGCAATAACGGTTGCCTCTTTTGGTGTTACGGGAGCCATAACTAGTCAAAACGAAACTCTCTGTAAGTTCTACGGCTTTGACGGCTTTTAGCTGTCCATGTATAGTTCCATATCCAAAAAAAGACAACCCGAATCACTTTCGGGACTCGAAAGTTTTTTTACCAATCGTTTTCTTCACATGAATTTTATGGTAAAACGGGATCACCGTGGCTAGTCGTCGATATACCATCGCTGGAGAGTAGTGCGCCATATACTGTTCCGTTTCAAATCTGTGCACTCATTTATAAAAGTTGTACGGCATTGTTTCGGCATTTTGGACGGATATTGCATCTTGCACCACAGATGTTGCGCCCTAAGGATATCGATTATTCGAATAGCCATAACGGTTGCTTCTTTGTGAGTTACGGGAGCCATAACCAGTCAACACGAAGTTCTCTGTGAGTTCTACGGCTTTGACGGCTTTTAGCCGTCAATGCATAGTTCCATATCCAAAAATAGACTACCCGAATCACTTTCGGAACTTGAAAGGTTTTTTTTTACCCATCGTTTTCTTCATAAGCATTTTATGGTAAAATGGGATCACCGTGGCTGGTCATCGATTTACCATTGCTGGAGAGTGGTGCACCATGGTACTGTTCCTTTTTAAATCCATGCACTCATGTCTAAAAGTCGTACGGCACTGTTTTGGCATTTTGGACGGATGTTGCACCATGCACCGTAGATGTTGCCCCTTGAGGATATTGATTATTCGGACGGCCATAACGGCTGCCTCTTTTGGATTTACGGGAGCCATAACCAGTCAAAACGAAGCTCTCTGTGAGTTCTACGGCTTTGACGGCTTTTAGCCGTATATGCATAGTTCCATATCCAAAAAAAGATTACCCGAATCACTTTCGAGAGTCGAAAGTTTTTTTTACCCATCGTTTTCTTCACGTGAATTTTATGGTAAAACGCGATCACCGTGGCTGTTCGTCGATAAACCATCGCTGGAGAGTGGTGCACCATATATTGTTCCGTTTCAAATACATGCACTCATTTCTAAAAGTAGTACAGCACTGTTTTGGCATTTGTGATGAATGTTGCACCTTGCACCGTAGATGTTGCTCCCTGAGGATATCGATTCTTCGGACAGCCATAACGGTTGCCTCTTTTGGAGTTATGGGAGCCATAACCAGTCAAAACGAAGCTCTCTGTGAGTTCTACGGCTTTGACGGATTTAACCCGTCAATGCATAGTTCCATATCCAAAAAAAGACTACCCGAATCATTTTCGGGACTCGAAAATTTTTTTACCCATCGTTTTCTTCCCGTGAATTTTATGGTAAAACACGATCCTCGTGGCCGGTCGTTGATTTACTCTCGCTAGAGAGTGGTGCACCATGGTACTATTCCATTTCAAATCAATGCACTCATTTCTAAAAGAAGTATGACACTGTTTTGGCATTTGGGACAAAGGTTGCACCTTGCACCGTAGATGTTACGCGCTGAGGATATCGATTATTCGGACAGCCATAACGGTTGCCTCTTTTGGAGTTACGGGAGCCATAATTAGTAAAAACGAAGCTCTCTGTGAGTTCTACTGCTTTGATGGCTTTTAGCCGTCAATGCATAGTTCCATATCCAAAAAAAGACTACCCAAATCACTTTCGTGAGTCGAAAGTATTTTTTACCCATCGTTTTCTTCACGTGAATTTTGTGGTAAAACGGGATCACCGTGGCTGGTCGTCGATATACCATCGCTAGAGAGTGGTGCTCCATCTACTATTCCGTTTCAAATCCATGCACTCATTTCTAAAAGTCGTACGGCACTGTTTCAGCATTTTGGAAGGATGTTGTACCTTGCACCGTAGATGTTGCGCCCTGAGGATATCGATTATTCGGACAGCAATAACGATTGCCTCTTTTGGTGTTACGGTAGCCATAACCAATCAAAACGAAACTCTCTGTGAGTTCTACGGCTATTAGCCGTCAATGTATAGTTCCATATCCAAAAAAAGACTACCCGAATCACTTTCGGGACTCGAAAGTTTTTTTTAGCAATCGTTTTCTTCTCGTGAATTTTATGGTAAAACGGGATCACCGTGGCTAGTCGTCAATATACCATCGCTGGAGAGTAGTACGCCATATACTGTTCCGTTTAAATCCATGCTCTCATTTCTAAAAGTCGTACGGCACTGTTTCGGCATTTTGGATGGATATTGCACCTTGCACCGTAGATGTTGCGCCCTGAGGATATCGATTATTCGGACAGCCGTAACGGTTGCCTCTTTGTGAGTTACGGGAGCCATAACCAGTCAAAACGAAGCTCTCTGTGAGTTCTACGGCTTTGATGGCTTTTAGCCATCAATGCATAGTTCCATATCCAAAAACAAACTACCCGAATCACTTTCGGAACTCGAAAGTTTTTTTTTACCCATCGTTTTCTTCACGTGAATTTTATGGTAAAATGGGATCACCGTGGCTGGTCAACGATTTACCATCGCTGGTGAGTGGTGCACCATGGTACTATTCCGTTTTAAATCCATGCACTCATTTCTAAAAGTCGTACGATACTATTTCGGCATTTCGAACGGATGTTGCACCTTGCACCGTAGATGTTGCGCCCTGAGGATATCGATTATTCGGATAGCCATAACGGTTGCCTCTTTTGGGGTTACGGTAGCCATAACCAGTCAAAACGAAGCTGTTTGTGATTTCTACGGCTTTGACGGCTTTTAGCCGTCAATGCATAGTTCCATATCCAAAAAAAGACTACTGTAATCACTTTTGGGACTCGAAAGTTTTTTTACCCATCGTTTCCTTCACGTGAATTTTATGGTAAAACGCGATCACCGTGGCTGGTCGTCGATTTACCATCGCTGGAGAGTGGTACACCATGGTACTGTTCCATTTCAAATCCATGCACTCATTTCTCAAAGTCGTACGGCACTGTTTCGGTATTTTGGACGGATGTTGCACCTTGCATCGTAGATTTTGCGCTCGGAGGATATTGATTATTCGGACAGCCATAACGGTTGCGTCTTTTGGATTTACGGGAGCCATAACCAGTCAAAACGAAGCTCTCTGTGAGTTCTACGGCTTTGATGACTTTTAGCCGTCAATGCATAGTTCCATATCCAATAAAAGATTACCCGAATCACTTTCGAGAGTCGAAAGTTTTTTTTACCCATCATTTTCTTCACGTGAATTTTATGGTAAAACGCGATCGCCGTGGCTGGTCGTCGATATACCATCGCTGGAGAGTGGTGCACCACATACTGTTCCGTTTCAAATCCATGCACTTATTTCTAAAAGTAGTACGACACTGTTTTGGCATTTGGGACGAAGGTAGCACCTTGCACCGTAGATGTTGCGGGCTGAGGATATCGATTATTCGGACAGCCATAACGGTTGCCTCTTTTGGAGTAACGGAAGCAATAACCAGTAAAAATGAAGCTCTCTGTGAGTTCTACGGCTTTGATGGCTTTTAGCCGTCAATGCATAGTTCCATATCCAAAAAAAGACTACCCAAATCATTTTCGGGACTTGAAAGCTTTTTTTACCCATTGTTTTCTTCACGTGAATTTTGTAGTAAAACGGGATCACCGTGGCTGGTCGTCGATATACCATCGCTAGAGAGTGGTGCACCATCTACTGTTCCGTTTCAAATCCATGCACTCATTTCTAAAAGTCGTACGACACTGTTTCGGCATTTTAGACGGATGTTGTACCTTGCACCGTAGATGTTGCGCTCTGAGGATATCGATTATTCGGACAGCCATAACGGTTGCCTCTTTTGGAGTTACGGGAGCCATAACTAGTCAAAACGAAGCTCTTTGTGAGTTCTACGGCTTTGACGGCTTTTAGTCGTCAATGCATATTTCCATATCCAAAAAAAGACTACCCGAATGACTTTCGGAACTCGAAAGTTTTTTTTACCCATTGTTTTCGTCACGTGAATTTTATGGTAAAACGCGATCACCGTCGCTGGTCGTCGATTTATCATCGCTGGAGAGTGGTGCACCATGGTACTATTCCGTTTCAAATCCATGCACTCATTTCTAAAAGTCATACGGCACAGTTTTGACATTTTGGACGGATGTTGCACCTCGCACCGTAGATGTTGCGCCCTAAGGATATCGATTATTCGGACAGCAATAATGGTTGCCTCTTTTGGTGTTACGAGAGCCATAACCAGTCAAAACGAAACTCTCTGTGAGTTCTACGGCTTTGACGACTTTTAGCCGTCAATGTATAGTTCCATATCAATAAAAAGACTACCCGAATCACTTTCGGGACTCGAAAGTTTTTTTAGCAATCGTTTTCTTCACATGAATTTTATGATAAAACGGGATCACCGTGGCAAGTCATCGATATACCATCGCTGGAGAGTAGTGCGCCATATACTGTTCCGTTTCAAATCCATGCACTTATTTCTAAAAGTCGTACGGCACTGTTTCGGCATTTTGTACGGATATTGCACCTTGCACCGTAGATGTTGCGCCCTGATGTTTGCGCCAAAATTGGTCACAAACCCCGAATGTTGTGAAAGCACCAGTGTATGAGTATAAATCAACAATATTCACACACAAATCTCAAATCTAAGCAAACAGAGTATCACAATTCAGAAATAATGAACAGAAACACGAGATTTATAGTGGTTCGGCGATCTTGCCTACGTCCACTCTGAAGTTGATGATTTTATTGATGTTCACTTGATGATTACAATTTCTTTTGATGTAATACAACTGATTATCTGATTACAATCTGAATTTAAGGAAGTAGTGGTGATTCTGAGTAAATCTGGCAGAGTCTGGGCGCTCTTTAGCTCTCAAAAATGTCTGACCCCTTTTCTGAATGACTAGGGGCTCTATTTATAGGTGTAGGAGGCTGATATTTCGCCTAAAATGAGGGGAGACCAGTTCTGGTACGTCAGGGGGCCCACATGGCCGAAATCTGGAGATCCGGGCCCACTTTGGGATCGATTTGACCCTTGGTTCGAATCGATCAAGAAATCATCCGATCGAGCTGAAATTTGGAGTGAACGTTCTTCATCATGTGCTTAAGCTTCTGTGAAAATTTCATGGCATTTGGACTTGTGGATCTCAAGTTATGGTCGATTCAAGGTTAGATGCTCAGTTGAAACTTCTCTTCGAATCGAATCCATTCGACCCGGTTCCTTCGAATCGATTGCATCGAATCGATGGTGGAGCGTGCTTTGGTGATGACGTGGAGCGTGAACTTCGTATCGATCTGCTTTTGTCGCCAGTTTGATCGAGTCGTCTTGAAGACTCTTCTGCTTTGACTCAATGGATTCGAAGACGTCATTAATCCTTCGATTCGAATGACGTTTCGCTCGTATCGATAGTGACATGCTTCGATTGATTCGAAGACAACCGTAGCTAGATGGATTCGAGGGAAGACATCTGTGCATGGATTCGAAGCAGGGCGTCTCGTTGGATTCGAAGTAGGATATCTCCATGGATTCGAACTAAGGATAACTTGAAGGAAACGAATGTGGATTCGGGGAATGGATACGAAACCTGACCATCTGATGGATTCGAAGCTAGGCCTAGTGGGACGGATTCGAACCATGGGCTGGCTCGATGGAGTCGAAGCAAAGGTATTCCTCATGGATTCGACCATGCTGAGGTGATGCCGGTCTGATGGATGCGTGTTGGTGGAGCGTGCTTTGGTGATGACGTGGAGCGTGAACTTCGTATCGATCCGCTTTTGTCGCCAGTTTGATCGAGTCATCTTGAAGACTCTTCTGCTTTGACTCAATGGATTCGAAGACGTCATTAATCCTTCGATTCGAATGACGTTTCGCTCGGATCGATAGCGACATGCTTCGATCGATTCGAAGTCAACCGTAGCTAGATGGATTCGAGGGAAGACATCTGTGCATGGATTCGAAGCAGGGCGTCTCGTTGGATTCGAAGTAGGATATCTCCATGGATTCGAACTAAGGATAACTTGAAGGAAACGAATGTGGATTCGGGGAATGGATACGAAACCTGACCATCTGATGGATTCGAAGCTAGGCCTAGTGGGACGGATTCGAACCATGGGCTGGCTCGATGGAGTCGAAGCAAAGGTATTCCTCATGGATTCGACCATGCTGAGGTGATGTCGGTCTGATGGATGCGTGTTTCATGGATTCGAACATAGGTTTCGCCTATGGATTCGAACTAAGGACTGTCTACTCCATTTTTCGTTGGTGATATCTTGAGCATATGAACTCGGATCGCCTCGAAATTTGGAATGTTGGTTTATACGACTTTGCTTGACGTGTCTTATCAATTGTAGCCCGATCCGGACTCGGACAAAATTCATTGATATCCATGGTGAAACAGTGCATAACGAACTTTTACGACGAACTGTCTTTAGTTTTCCAGTCAACTTTTTGGTGTCACGGCCTTGCCAAAAGGCGGGATAACATTTGCCCCCCAAAACATGCCTTGCGATAGGAAGGTGTGTTTTGTAATGCCACAAGCTGGATGTTCATATCCTGTTGATGCCCTGCAAAGAAACTGATAGTTTTATATGACCTCAAATGACGACCGTTCGCGATCAAGCCATTTGAGGTGGAATTCGACCGTTCGCGATCTAGCATTTCTATATGGCCCCAAATGACGACCGTTCGCGATCAAGCCATTTGAGGTGAGGGGTGCCGTTCGAGGCGAGTTGTGACCATTCGCGGTTGGGTTTCGTGGAAAGAAGAATGTGATCGTTCGTGATCGTGTGCCGTACGAGGCAAAAATGTGATCGTTCGTGATCGAATGTCATTCTAGACAGATTACGACTGTTCGAAGTCGGATATCGTTCTAGATGGATTGTGACTGTTCGAAGTCGGATATCGTTCTAGACGAATTATGATGGATTATGACCGTTCGTGGTCGAGTGCCGTACGAGGCAGAGTGTGATCGTTCGTGATCGAATGTTATACTAGATGAAGTGTGACCGTTCGCGGTCGGGTGCCGTTCGAGGCTAATGGTGACCGTTCGAGGTCGGGTGCCGTTCGTGGCGAAGTGTGATCGTTCGCGATCGAATTGTGACCGTTCGCGGTCGGATGCCGTTCGAGGCGAATTGAGTGTGCCCGGGGAGGGACTTAGTATCATCAATACCAGGTTTCACGTTCGGGTGAATCCCCGGATTGTTTCTTGCAACGGTTTATCGCCATCTCAGAGCATGCCTAGGGACCGTTCGTGATCTCGTACATGTGTAAGTGGCTTAGCCGTTATGAAATCACAAGTAGCATTTTTTCATTGAAAAATAAGTCTTTAGCAGAAATGTTAAACAAAGTCAAGTTCAAATGTTCAAATCAAAATGAAACAAAAGAAAAGCAAGGATGTCAAAGTGTAAACTCCCACAACGATAGGGTCAGTAGTCATTCACAACATGCCTATGGACCGTTCGTGATCTCGCACATGTGTAAATGACTTACCCGTGTTGGTGAGAGGTTTACAACTTGTCCATCGTTATTTCAACTAATTGATAATCATACGATGTCCTGGCTCGGGGGCACCCCTGGCTGATGTTGACGGTGGTCGCTCTGGCTCCACCGCTGGAGCTCGCCTCCTCACATATTGAAGTAGCATACCGTTCCTGATGTGCCCTTCCACCTCATCCTTCAGATGTCTACAGTCGCAAGTGTTATGACCATTCAGTTCGTGGAATAAGCAGTATCTGTCTGATTTCCTCTCGTCAACAGTGGGATCCCTTCTTATTGGCCTACGATAGGGAACTTGCTCTCGTGTATCTTGGTAGATTCGCTCCAAACTCTCATTCAGCTCTGAATAAGTGGTGAATCGTGGCTCTCTTCGTAGTCGCTTTGACCTGTCACCATTGTCCTCAGCCTTTCGTTTTCCTTTATACTTGCCTGAATCATTTTCGAGAGGCTTTTTGTCTTTAAGTGCATAAACTTCTATTCCCTCTCCTTCTTCTCTTTCAGCATTAGCATCTTCCAATCGTAAAAACTTTTCTACCTCGTGATAGAATTCTCATAGATCCATTGGCGGATCCTTAGTTAACGAATTTTTAAATTCCGTGCCATCAGCTACTCCGGACATTGCTGCCATCATAACCATGGATGGATCTGGCCGATACACCGATGCTGTGGCCGCATTGAATCGCATCAAGAAATTCCTCAAAGACTCCCCAGCTTTCTGCTTTAGCGTTGCCAAACTCATCACATTCTAGGGTCTCGAAATATGAACTCTGAATTGCCTCATAAATTTCTTAATCAAATCGGTCCATGTCCCAATGGAGCCGCTCTCTAGCTGTCTGAACCATAAAGCTGCTATGTCTGTCAAATACAATGGGAAGCACCGAGCCATGACTTCCTGTGATGCCCCCAGCACTTCCATGTGCCTTATATACCTCGTTAGATGGACCGCAGGGTCCGTCCTCCCATCATACCCTTCTACTGTTGGCAGTTTGAATTCTGGTGGGTTCCTAGCCAATCTAATCGCAGGAGAAAAGGGACTCTTGTTCACGTCTTCAAGATCTCTGTTTACTAATCCGCCTCTCATGGCTCGCCTGACCATCTCTGCCAATTTATCATTATCTCCAAGCTGTAGTCCTTGTTCACTACCTTCGATCTGCCCCCCGAGTCCATGTGAGCTTTCGGGTGTGTGCCCCCCTGGTTGAGCGTTCATCCCTCTATTGCCGCCAGGTTGCTCGGATGTCCATGTCTCTCTTCCCAGGTTTGGATCAACATGTCCTAAGTGTGTGCCCCCTAGCTCCGGCGCTGCGTTAGATGGTCCTGCTCCGTTCTGGATTCTGGTTGCTCCTTGATTTTGTGCTCCAAGTTGTCCGATCTGTTGAAGCAAATTCTGGATCATTTCCTCTTGTCTCTTCATCATTGTCTCCATCTCTTCCCTAGTGATGAAAACTGAAGCTTGGTTTGCTCCTGAGGAAGCCTCTTGACTCCCTTCGTGCTGACTTCGCTCTGGCCTCTGCCTTTTACTTGTTTGTCTTGTCATGATTCTTCGGATCTGAATCTTTTAGCCTTCCGATTCAACTTCCAAATGATAGAACTCCTGAGTTCAGTTCTCGGTGAAAGCACCAAAGTGTTTGCGCCAAAATTGGTCACAAACCCCGAATGTTGTGAAAGCACCAGTGTATGAGTATAAATCAACAATATTCACACACAAATCTCAAATCTAAGCAAACAGAGTATCACAATTCAGAAATAATGAACAGAAACACGAGATTTATAGTGGTTCGGCGATCTTGCCTACGTCCACTCTGAAGTTGATGATTTTATTGATGTTCACTTGATGATTACAATTTCTTTTGATGTAATACAACTGATTATCTGATTACAATCTGAATCTAAGGAAGTAGTGGTGATTTTGAGTAAATCTGGCAGAGTCTGGGCGCTCTTTAGCTCTCAAAAATGTCTGACCCCTTTTCTGAATGACTAGGGGCTCTATTTATAGGTGTAGGAGGCTGATATTTCGCCTAAAATGAGGGGAGACCAGTTTTGGTACGTCAGGGGGCCCACATGGCCGAAATCTGGAGATCCGGGCCCACTTTGGGATCGATTTGACCCTTGGTTCGAATCGATCAAGAAATCATCCGATCGAGCTGAAATTTGGAGTGAACGTTCTTCATCATGTGCTTAAGCTTCTGTGAAAATTTCATGGCATTTGGACTTGTGGATCTCAAGTTATGGTCGATTCAAGGTTAGATGCTCAGCTGAAACTTCTCTTCGAATCGAATCCATTCGACCCGGTTCCTTCGAATCGATTGCATCGAATCGATGGTGGAGCGTGCTTTGGTGATGACGTGGAGCGTGAACTTCATATCGATCCGCTTTTGTCGCCAGTTTGATCGAGTCGTCTTGAAGACTCTTCTGCTTTGACTCAATGGATTCGAAGACGTCATTAATCCTTCGATTCGAATGACGTTTCGCTCGTATCGATAGTGACATGCTTCGATCGATTCGAAGTCAACCGTAGCTAGATGGATTCGAGGGAAGACATCTGTGCATGGATTCGAAGCAGGGCGTCTCGTTGGATTCGAAGTAGGATATCTCCATGGATTCGAACTAAGGATAACTTGAAGGAAACGAATGTGGATTTGGGGAATGGATACGAAACCTGACCATCTGATGGATTCGAAGCTAGGCCTAGTGGGACGGATTCGAACCATGGGCTGGCTCGATGGAGTCGAAGCAAAGGTATGCCTCATGGATTCGACCATGCTGAGGTGATGCCGGTCTGATGGATGCGTGTTTCATGGATTCGAACATAGGTTTCGCCTATGGATTCGAACTAAGGACTGTCTACTCCATTTTTCGTTGGTGATATCTTGAGCATACGAACTCGGATCACCTCGAAATTTGGAATGTTGGTTTATACGACTTTGCTTGACGTGTCTTATCAATTGTAGCCCGATCCGGACTCGGACAAAATTCATTGATATCCATGGTGAAACAGTGCATAACGAACATTTACGGCGAACTGTCTTTAGTTTTCCAGTCAACTTTTTGGTGTCACGGCCTTGCCAAAAGGCGGGATAACACCTGAGGATATCGATTATTCGGACAGCCATAACGGTTGCCTCTTTCTGAGTTACGGGAGCCATAACCAGTCAAAACAAAGCTCTCTGTGAGTTATACGGCTTTGACGGCTTTTAGCCGTCAATGCATAGTGCCATATCCAAAAACAGACTACCCGAATCACTTTCGGAACTCGAAAGTTTTTTTTACCCATCGTTTTCTTCACGTGAATTTTATGGTAAAATGGGATCACCGTGGATGGTCAACGATTTACCATCGCTGGAGAGTGGTGCACCATGGTACTGTTCCGTTTTAAATCCATGCACTCATTTCTAAAAGTCGTACGGCACTGTTTCGGCATTTTGAACAGATGTTGCACCTTGCACCATAGATGTTGCGCCCTGAGGATATCGATTATTCGGATAGCCATAACGGTTGCCTCTTTTGGGGTTACGGGAGCCATAACCAGTCAAAATGAAGCTGTTTGTGAATTTTGAAGCTGTTTGAGATTTATATGGCTTTGACGGCTTTTAGCCGTCAATGCATAGTTCCATATCCAAAAAAAGACTACCGTAATCACTTTCGGGACTCGAAAGTTTTTTTACCCATCGTTTCCTTCACGTGAATTTTATGGTAAAACGCGATCACCGTGGCTGGTCATCGATTTACCATCGTTGGAGAGTGGTACACCATGGTACTGTTCCGTTTCAAATCCATGCACTCATTTCTAAAAGTCGTACGACACTGTTTCGGCATTTTGGATGGATGTTGCACCTTGCATCGTAGATTTTGCGCCTTGAGGATATCGATTATTCGGACTGCCATAACGGTTGCCTCTTTTGGATTTACGGGAGCCTTAACCAGTCAAAACGAAGCTCTTTGTGAGTTCTACGGCTTTGACGACTTTTAGCCGTCAATGCATAGTTCCATATCCAATAAAAGATTACCCGAATCACTTTCGAGATTCGAATGTTTTTTTTACCCATCGTTTTCTTTACGTGAATTTTATGGTAAAACGCGATCACCGTGGTTGGTCACTGATTTACCATCGTTGGAGAGTGGTTCAAAATGGTACTGTTCCGTTTCAAATACATGCACTCGTTTCTAAAAGTCGTACGCCACTGTTTCGACAATTTGGACGGATGTTGCAACTTGCACCGTAGATGTTGCGCCCTGAGGATATCGATTATTCGGACAGCTATAACGGTTGCCTCTTTTGGTGTTATGGGAGCCATAACCAGTAAAAATAAAGCTCTCTGTGATTTCTACGGCTTTGACGCCTTTTAGCCATCAATGCATAGTTCCATATCCAAAAAAAGACTACCCGAATCACTTTCGGGACTCGAAATTTTTTTTTACCCATCGCTTTCTTCACGTGAATTTTATGGTAAAACGGGATAACCGTGGCTGACCGTCAATATACCGTCGCTGGAGAGTGGTGCACCATATATTGTTCCATTTCAAATCCATGCACTCATTTCTAAAAGTAGTACGACACTGTTTTGGAATTTGGAATGAATGTTGAACCTTGCACCGTAGATGTTGCGCCCTGAGGATACCGATTCTTCGGACAGCCATAACGGTTGCCTCTTTTGGAATTACGGGAGCCATAACCAGTCAAAACGAAGCCCTCTGTGAGTTCTACGGCTTTGACGGATTTAACCCGTCAATGCATAGTTCCATATCCAAAAAAAGACTACCCGAATCATTTTTGGGACTCGAAAGTTTTTTTGCCCATCGTTTTCTTCACGTGAATTTTATGGTAAAACACGATCACCGTGGCTGGTCGCCGATTTACCATCGTTGGAGAGTGGTTCAAAATGGTATTGTTCCGTTTCAAATACATGCACTCATTTCTAAAAGTCGTACGCCACTGTTTCGGCAATTTGGATTGATGTTGCACTTTGCACCGTGGATGTTGCGTCCTGAGGATATCGATTATTCGGACAGCTATAACGGTTGCCTCTTTTGGTGTTACGGGACCCTTAACTAGTAAAAATAAAGCTCTCTGTGATTTCTACGGCTTTGACGGCTTTTAGCCGTCAATGCATAGTTCCATATCCAAAAAAAGACTACCCGAATCACCTTCGGGACTCGAATTTTTTTTTTACCCATCGCTTTCTTCACGTGAATTTTATGGTAAAACGGGATCACCATGGCTGGTCGTCGATATACCATCGCTGGAGTGTGGTGCACCATATATTGTTCCGTTTCAAATCCATGCACTCATTTCTAAAAGTCGTACGCCACTGTTTCGGCGTTTTGGACGGATGTTGCACCTTGCACCGTAGATGTTGCACACTGAGGATATCGATTATTTGGACAGCCATAACGGTTGCCTCTTTGGGAGTTACGGGAGCCATAACCCATCAAAACGAAGCACTCTGTGAGTTCTACGGCTTTGACAGCTTTTAGCAGTCAATGCATAGTTCCATATCCAAAAAAGACTACCAGAATCACTTTCGGGACTCGAATGTTTTTTTACCCGTCGTTTCCTTTACGTGAATTTTATGGTAAAACGCGATCACCGTGGCTGGTCGTCGATTTACCATCGCTGGAGAGTGGTACACCATGGCACTGTTCCATTTCTAATCCATGCACTCGTTTCTAAAAGTCGTACGGCACTTGTTCGGCCTTTTGGACGGATGTTGCACCTTGCACCGTAGATTTTGCGCACCGAGGATATCGATTATTCGAACAGCCATAACGGTTGCCTCTTTTGGATTTACGGGAGGCATAGCCAGTCAAAACGAAGCTCTTTGTGAGTTCTACGGCTTTGACTGCTATTAGCCGTCAATGCATAGTTCCATATCCAAAAAAGGATTACCCGAATCACTTTCAAGATTCGAAATTTTTTTTTACGCATCGTTTTCTTCACGTGAATTTTATGGTAAAATGCGATCACTGTGGCTGGTCATCGATATACCATCGCTGGAGAGTGGTGCACCATATACTGTTCCGTTTCAAATCCATGCACTCATTTCTAAAAGCAATACGGCACTGTTTTGGCATTTGGTATGAATGTTGCACCTTGCACCTTAGATTTTGCGCCCTGAGGATATCGATTCTTCGGAAAGCCATAACGGTTGCCTATTTTGGAGTTACGGGAGCCATAACCAGTCAAAACGAAGCCCTTTGTGAGTTCTACGGCTCTGACGGCTTTAACCCATCAATGCTTAGTTCCATATCCAAAAAAGACTACCGGAATCAATTTGGGGACTCGAAAGTGTTTTTTTACCCATCGTTTTCTTCAAGTGAATTTTATGGTAAAACGCGATCCACGTGGCCGGTCGTCGATTTACCATCGCTGGAAAGTGGTGCACCATGGTATTGTTCCATTTCAAATCCATGCACTCATTTCTAAAAGTAGCACGGCACTGTTTTGGCATTTGGGACGGATGTTGCACCGTGCACCGTAGATGTTGCACGCTGAAGATATCGATTATTCGGACAGCCATAACGGTTGCCCCTTTTGGACATACGGGAGCCTTAACCAGTCAAAACGAAGCTCTCTGTGAGTTCTAGGGCTTTGATGGCTTTTTGCCGTCAATGCAGTTCCATATCCAAAAAAAGACTACCCGAATCACTTTCGAGGCTCAAAAGTTTTTTTTTACCCATCATTTTCTTCACGTGAATTTTATGGTAATAAGCGATCATCGTGGCTGGTCGCTGATTTACCATCGCCAGAGAGCTGTTTACCATGGTACTGTTCCGTTTCAAATCCATGCACTCATTTCTAAAAGTCGTACGCCACTGTTTCGGCAATTTGGACGGATGTTCACCTTGCACCGTAGATGTTGCGCCCTGAGGATATCGATTATTCAGACCGCCATAACGTTGCCTCTTTTGGTGTTACGGGAACCATAACCAGTCAAAACGAAGCTCTCTGTGATTTCTACGGCTTTGACGGCATTTAGCCATCAATGCATAGTTCCATATCCAAAAAAAGACTACCCGAATCACATTCGTGACTCGAATTTTTTTTTACCCATTGTTTTCTTCACGTGATTTTTTTGGTAAAACTGGATCACCGTGGTTGGTCGTCGATATACCATCGCTGGAGAGTGGTGCACCATATACTGTTCCATTTCAAATCTATGCACTCATTTCTAAAAGTTGTACGGCACTGTTTTGACATTTTGGACGGATGTTGCACCTTGCACCGTAGATGTTACGCCCTGAGGATATAGATTATTAGGACAACCATAACGGTTGCTTCTTTTGGAGTTACGGGAGCCATAACCAGTCAAACCGAAGCTCTCTGTGAGTTCTACGGCTTTGATGGCTTTTAGCCGTCAATGCATAGTTCCATATCAAAAAAAAGACTACCCCGATCACTTTCGGGACTCGAAAGTATTTTTTTACCCATCGTTTTCTTCACTTGAATTTTTTGCTAAAACGCGATCACCGTGGCTGGTCGTCGATTTACCATCGCTAGAGAATTATGCACCATTGTATAGTTCCATTTCAGATCCATGGACTCATTTCTAAAAGTCGTACGGCACTGTTTCAGCTTTTGGATGCATGTTGCACCTTGCATCGTAGATGTTGCACCCTGAGGATATCGATTATTCGGACAACCATAACGGTTGCCTATTTTGGTGTTACGGGAGCCATAACCAGTCAAAACGAAGCTCTTTGTGAGTTCAATGGCTTTGATGGCTTTTAGCCGTCAATGCACAGCTCCATATCCAAAAAAAGACTACCCGAATCTCTTTCGGGACTCGAAAGTTTTTTTTACCCATCGTTTTGTTCACGGGAATTTTATGGTAAAACGGGATCACCGTGGCTGGTTGTCGATATACCATCGCTGGATAGTGGTACTCCATATGCTGTTCCGTTTCAAATCCATGCACTCATTTCTAAAAGTCGTACGACACTGTTTCGGCATTATGGATGGATGTTGCACCTTGCACCATAGATGTTGCGCCCTAAGGATATCGATTATTCGGAAAGCCATAACGGTTGCCTCTTTTGGTCTTATGGGAGCCATAACCAGTCAAAATGAAGCTCTTTGTGAATTTTATGGTAAAATGAGATCACCATGGCTTGTCGTCGATATACCATCGCTGGAGAGTGGTGCACCACATACTGTTCCGTTTCAAATCCATGCACTCATTTCTAAAAGTCGTACGGCACTGTTTCGGCATTTTGGACGGATGTTGCACCTTGCACCGTAGATGTTGCGCCCTGAGGATATCGATTATTCAGACAGCCATAACGGTTGCCTCTTTTTGAGTTATGGGAGGCATAACTAGTCAAAACGAAGTTCTTTGTGAGTTCTACGGCTTTGATGACTTTTAGCCGTCAAAGCATAGTTGCATATCCGAATAAAGACTACCCGAATCACTTTCAGGACTCGAATGTTTTTTTTGACCTATCGTTTTCTTCACGTGAATTTTATGGTAAAACGGGATCAACGTGACTGGCCGTCGATTTACCATCGCTGGAGAGTGGTGCACCATGGTACTGTTCCGTTTCAAATCCATGCACTCATTTCTAAAATTCGTACGGCACTGTTTCAGCATTTTGGACGGATGTTGCACCTTGCACCGTAGACGTTGCGCCCTGAGGATATCAATTATTTGGACAGCAATAACGGTTGCCTCTATTGGTGTTACGGGAGACATAACCAGTCAAAACGAAGCTCTCTATGAGTTCTACGGCTTTGACGGCTTTTAGCCATCAATGCGTTGTTCCATATCCAAAAAAAGACTACCTGAATCACTTTCGGGACTTGAAAGTTTTTTTTACCCATCGTTTTCTTCACGTGAATTTTATGGTAAAACGGGATCACCATGGCTGGTCGTCGATATACCATCGCTGGAGAGTGGTGCACCATATACTGTTTCGTTTCAAATCCATGCACTCATTTCTAAAAATCGTACAGCACTATTTATGCACTTTGGACGGATGTTGCACCTTGTACCGTAGATGTTGCGCCCTGAGGATATCGATTATTCGGACAGCCATAACGGTTGCCTCTTTTGGAGTTACGGGAGCCATAACAAGTCAAAAACAAGCTCTTTGTGATTTCTACTACTCTGACTGCTTTTAGCCGTCAATGCATAGTTCCATATCCAACAAAAGACTACCATAATAACTTTCGGGACTCAAAAGTTTTTTTTACCCATCGTTTCCTTCACGTGAATTTTATGGTAAAACACGATCATCGTGCCTGGTCGTCGATTTACCATCGCTGGAGAGTGGTACACTATGGTACGGTTCCGTTTCAAATCCATGCACCCATTTCTAAAAGTCGTACGGCACTGTTTCGGCATTATTCGGACAGTTATAACGGTTGCCTCTTTTGGATATAAGGGAGCCATAACCAGTCAAAACGAAGCTCTCTGTGAGTTCAACGGCTTTGATGGGTTTTAGCCTTCAATGCATAGTTCCATATCCAAAAAAAGACTTCCCGAATCACTTTCGAGACTTGAAAGTTTTTTTTACCCATCCTTTTCTTCACTTGAATTTTATGGTAAAACGACATCACCGTGGTTGGTCGTTGATATACCATAACTGGAGAGTGGTGCACCATATACTGTTCCGTTTCAAATCCATGCACTCATTTCTAAAAGTAGTACGGCACTGTTTTGGCATTTGGGATGAATGTTGCACCTTGCACCGTAGATGTTGCACCCTGAGGATATCGATTCTTCGGACAGCCATAACGGTTGCCTCTTTTGGAGTTAAAGGAGCCAGAACCAGTCAAAATGAAGCTCTCTGTGAGTTCTACGGCTTTGACGACTTTAACCCGTCAATGCATAGTTCCATATCCAAAAAATGACTACCCGAAAAACTTTCGGGACTCGATAGTTTTTTTTACCCATCATTTTCTTCACGTGGATTTTACGGTAAAACGCGATCATCGTGGATGGTCGCCGATTTACCATCGCTGGAGAGTGGATCACCATGGTACTGTTCTGTTTCAAATCCATGCACTCATTTCTAAAAGTCGCACGCCACTGTTTCGGTAATTTGGACGGATGTTACACCTTGCACCGTATATGTTGCACCCTGAGGATATCGATTATTCGGACAGCCATAACGGTAGCCTCTTTTGGATTTACGGGAGCCATAACCAGTCAAAACGATGCCCTCTATGAGTTCTACGGCTTTGACGGCTTTTAGCCGTCAATGCATAGTTTCATATCCAAAAAAAGACTACCCGAATCACTTTCAGGACTCGAAAGTTATTTTTACCCATCGTTTTCTTCACGTGAATTTTATGGAAAAACACGATCACCGTGGTAGGTCGCCGATTTACCATCGCTGGAGAGTGTTTTACCATGGTACTGTTCCATTTCAAATCCATGCACTCATTTCTAAAATTCGTACGCCACTGTTTCGGCAATTTGGACGGATGTTGCACCTCGCACCGTAGATGTTGCGCCCTGAGGATTTCGATTATTCGGACAGCCATAACGGTTGCTTCTTTTGGTGTTACGGGAGCCATAACCAGTCAAAACGAAACTCTCTGTGAGTTCTACGGCTTTGACGGTTTTTAGCCGTCAATGCATAGTTCCGTATCAAAAAAATGACTACCCGAATCACTTTCGGGACTCGAAAGTTTTTTTTTACCTATCGTTTTCTTCAGTTGAATTTTATGGTAAAATGCGATCACCGTGGCTGGTCGTCGATTTACCATCGCTGGAGAGTGGTGCATCATGGTATTGTTCATTTCAATCCATGCACTCATTTCTAAAAGTGGTACGGCACTGTTTCGGCATTTTGGACGGATGTTGCACCTTGCACCGTTGATGTTGCACCCTGAGGATATCGATTATTCGGACAGCCATAACGGTTGCCTCTTTTGGTGTTACTGGAGCCATAACCAGCCAAACGGAGCACTCTGTGAGTTCTACGGCTTTGACAGCTTTTAGCCGTCAATGCATAGTTCCATATCCAAAAAAAGACTACCCGAATCTCTTTCAGGACTCGAAAGTTTTTTTTGACCCATCGTTTTCTTCACGTGAATTTTATGGTAAAACGGGATCACCGTGACTGGTCGTCGATTTACCATCGCTGGAGAGTGGTGCACCATGGTACTGTTCCGTTTCAAATCCATGCACTCATTTCTAAATGTCGTACTGCACTGTTTCGGCATTTTGGACGGCTGTTGCACCTTGCACCATAGATGTTACGCTCTGAGGATATTGATTATTCGGACAGCAATAACGGTTGCCTCTTTTGGTGTTACGGGAGCCATAACCAGTCAAAACGAAGCTCTCTATGAGTTCTACGGCTTTGATCGCTTTTAGCCGTCAATTCATAGTTCCATATCCAAAAAAAGACTATCCGAATCACTTTCGGGACTCGAAAGTTTTTTTTACCCATCATTTTCTTCACGTGAATTTTATGGTAAAACGAGATCACCGTGGTTGGTCGTCGATATACCATCGCTGGAGAGTGGTGCACCATATATTATTTCGTTTCAAATCCATGCACTCATTTCTAAAAATCGGACGGCGCTGTTTCTAAATTTTGGACGGATGTTGCACCTTGAACCGTAGATGTTACGCCCTAAGGATATCGATTATTCGGACAGCCATAACGGTTGCCTCTTTTGGAGTTACGGGAGCCATAACAAGTCAAAATGAAGCGCTCTATGATTTCTACTGCTCTGATGGCTTTTAGCCGTCAATGCATAGTTCCATATCCAAAAAAAGACAACCATAATCACTTTCGGGACTCGAATGGTTTTTTTACCCATCGTTTCCTTCACGTGAATTTTATGGTAAAACGCGATCACCGTGGATGGCTGTCGATTTACCATCGCTGGAGAGTGGTACACCATGGTACTGTTCCGTTTCAAATCTATGCACCCATTCTAAAAGTGGTACGGCACTATTTCGGCATTTTAGACGGATGTTGCACCTTGCACCGTTGATGTTGCGCCCTAAGGATATCGATTATTCGGACAGTTATAACGGTTGCCTCTTTTGGATATACGGGAGCCATAACTAGTCAAAACGAAGCTCTCCGTGAGTTCAACGGATTTGAAGGGTTTTAGCCGTAAATGCATAGTTCCATATCCAAAAAAAGACTACCCGAATCACTTTCGAGACTCGAAAGTTTTTTTTACCCATCGTTTTCTTCATGTGAATTTTATGGTAAAACGACATCACCGTGGCTGGTCGTCGATATACCATTGCTGGAGAGTGGTGCACCATATACTGTTCCGTTTCAAATCCATGCACTCATTTCTAAAAGTAGTACGACACTGTTTTGGCATTTGGGATGAATGTTGCACCTTGCACCGTAGATGTTTCACCCTGAGGATATCGATTCTTCGGACAGCCATAACGGTTGCCTCTTTTGGATTTAAAGGAGCCAAAACCAGTCAAAACGAAGCACTCTGTGAGTTCTAGGGCTTTGACTGCTTTAACCCATCAATTCATAGTTCCATATCCAAAAAATGACTACCCAAATCACTTTCGAAACTCGAAAGTTTTTTTTACCCATCGTTTTCTTCACGTGAATTTTATGGTAAAACGCGATCCTCGTGGCCGGTCGTCGATTTACCATCGCTGCAAAGTGGTGCACCATGGTACTGTTCCGTTTCAAATCCATACACTCATTTCTAAAAGTATTATGGCACTGTTTTTGCATTTGGGACGGATGCTGCACCTTGCACCGTAGATGTTGCGCACTGAGGATATCGACTATTCGGACTACCATAACGGTTGCCTCTTTTGGACTTACGAGAGCCATAACCAGTCAAAACGAAGCCCTCTGTGAGTTCAATGGCTTTGATGGATTTTGGCCGTCAATACATAGTTTCATATCCAAAAAAAGACTACCCGAATCACTTTCGGGACTCGAAAGTTATTTTTACCCATCGTTTTCTTCACGTGAATTTTATGGAAAAACACGATCACCGTGGCTGGTCGCCGATTTACCATCGCTAGAGAGTGGTTCACCATGGTACTATTCCGTTTCAAATCCATGCACTCATTTCTAAAAGTCGTACGCCACTGTTTCGGCAATTTGGACGGATGTTGCACCTTGCACCGTAGATGTTGCACCCTGAGGATTTCGATTATTCGAACAGCCATAACGGTTGCTTCTTTTGGTGTTACGGGAGCCATAACCAGTCAAAACGAAGCTCTCTGTGAGTTCTATGGCTTTGACGGTTTTTAGCCGTCAATGCATAGTTCCATATCTAAAAAATGACTACTCGAATCACTTTCGGGACTCGAAAGTTTTTTTTTACCTATCATTTTCTTCACTTGAATTTTATGGTAAAACGCGATCACCGTGGCTGGTCACCGATTTACCATCGCTGGAGAGTGGTGCACCATGGTACTGTTCCATTTCAGTCCATGCACTCATTTCTAAAAGTCGTACGGCACTGTTTCAGCATTTTGGACGGATGTTGCACCTTGCACCGTAGATGTTGTGCCCTGAGGATATCGATTATTCGGACAGCCATAACGGTTGCCTCTTTTGGTGTTACGAGAGCCATTACCAGTCAAAACGAAGCACTTTGTGAGTTCTACGGCTTTGATAGCTTTTAGCCATCAATGCATAGTTCCATATCCAAAAAAAGACTACCCTAATCACTTTCGGGACTCGAAAGTTTTTTTTACCCATCGTTTTCTTTACGTGAATTTTATGGTAAAACTCGTTCACCGTGGCTGATCATCGATTTACCATCACTGGAGAGTGGTGCACCGTGGTACTGTTTTGTTTCAAATCCATGCACTCATTTCTAAAAGTAGAACGGCACTGTTTTGGCATTTGGGACGAATGTTGCACCTTGCACCGTAGATGTTGCGCCCTGAGGATATCGATTATTCGGACAGCCATAACGGTTGCCTCTTTTAGAGTTACGGGAGCCATAACCAGTCAAAACGAAGCTCTCTGTGAGTTCTACGGCTTGCATGGCTTTTAGCCGTCAATGTATAGTTCCATTCCAAAAAAAGACTACCCATATCACTTTTGGGACTCGAAAGTTTTTTTTTACCCATCGTTTTCTTCACGTGAATTTTATGGTAAAACGCGATCACCGTGTCTGGTCGTCGATTTACCATCGTTGGAGAGTGGTGCACCATGATACTGTTCCGTTTCAAATCAATGCACTCATTTCTAAAAGTCGTACGGCACTGTTTCGGCATTTTGGACGGATGATGCACCTTGCACCGTAGATGTTGCGCCCTAAGGATATCGATTATTCGGACAGCCATAACGGTTGCCTCTTTTGGAGTTACGGGAGTCATAACCAGTCAAAACGAAGTTCTCTGTGAGTTCTGCAGCTTTCATGGCTTTTAGCCGTAAATGGATAGTTCCATATCCAAAAAAAGACTACACTTTCGGGACTCGAAAGTTTTTACTTACCCATCGTTTTCTTCACCTGAATTTTATGGTAAAATGCGATCACCGTGGATGGTCGTCGATATACCGTCGCTGGAGAGTGGTGAACAATGGTACTGATCCATTTCAAATCCATGCACTCATTTCTAAAAGTCGTACGGCGGTGTTTAAGCATTTTGGACGGATGTTGCACCTTGCACCGTAGATGTTGCTCCCTGAGGATATCGATTATTCGGACAGCCATAACGGTTGCCTCTTTTGATGTTACGGGAGACATAACCAGTCAAAACGAAGCTCTCTGTGAGTTCTACGGCTTTGACATCTTTTAGCCGTTGATCCATAGTTCCATATCCAAAAAAAGGCTACTCGAACCACTTTCGGGACTCAAAAGTTTTTTTTTCCCATCGTTTTCTTCACGTGAATTTTATGGTAAAACGCGATCCCCGTGGCTGGTCGTCGATTTATCATCACTGGAGAGTGGTGCACCGTGGTAGTGTTCCGTTTCAAATCCATGCACTCATTTCTAAAAGTAGTACGACACTATTTTGGCATTTGGGACAGATGTTGCACCTAGCATAGTAGATGTTGCGCCCTGAGGATATCAATTATTCGGACAGCCATAACGGTTGCCTCTGTTGGAGTTAAGGGAGCCATAACCAGTCAAAACGAAGCTCTTTGTGAGTTCTATGGCATTGATGGCTTTTAGCCGTCAATGCATAGTTCCATTCTATATAAAGACTACCCGAATCACTTTCGGGACTCGAAAGTTTATTTTTACCCATCGTTTTCTTCACGTGAATTTTATGGTAAAACGCGGTCACCGTGGCTGGTCGTCGATTTACGATCGCCGGAGAGTAGTGCACCATGGTACTTTTCCGTTTCAAATCCATGCACTCATTTCTAAAAGTCGTACGGCACTGTTTGGGCATTTTGGACGGATGTTGCACCTTGCACCGTAGATGTTACGCCCTAAGGATATTGATTATTCGGACATCAATAACGGTTGCCTCCTTTGGTGTTACGGGAGC
Source organism: Allium fistulosum (assembly GCA_030737815.1). Lineage (NCBI taxonomy): Eukaryota > Viridiplantae > Streptophyta > Magnoliopsida > Asparagales > Amaryllidaceae > Allium > Allium fistulosum. The sequence continues at coordinate 1,538,170,230 of CM060902.1, forward strand.
CATAACCAGTCAAAACGAAGCTCTCTATGAGTTCTACAGCTTTGATCGCTTTTAGCCGTCAATTCATAGTTCCATATCCAAAAAAAGACTACCCGAATCACTTTCGGGACTCGAACGTTTTTTTACCCATCATTTTGTTTACGTGAATTTTAAGGTAAAACGAGATCACCGTGGTTGGTCGTCGATATACCATCGCTGGAGAGTGGTGCACCATATACTGTTTCGTTTCAAATCCATGCACTCATTTCTAAAAATCGGACGGCACTGTTTCTAAATTTTGGACGGATGTTGCACCTTGAACCGTAGATGTTACGCCCTGAGGATATCGATTATTCGGACAGCCATAACGGTTGCCTCTTTTGGAGTTACGGGAGCCATAACAAGTCAAAATGAAGCTCTCAGTGATTTCTACTGCTCTGACGGCTTTTAGCCGTCAATGCATAGTTCCATATCCAAAAAAAGACTACCATAATCACTTTCGGCACTCGAAAGTTTTTTTACCCATCGTTTCCTTTACGTGAATTTTATGGTAAAACGCGATCACCGTGGCTGGTCGTCGATTTACCATCGTTGGAGAGTGGTAGACCATCGTACTATTCCGTTTCAAATCTATGCACCCATTTCTAAAAGTGGTACGGCACTGTTTCGACATTTTGGACGGATGTTGCACCTTGCACCGTTGATGTTGCGCCCTAAGGATATCGATTATTCGGACAGTTATAACGGTTGCCTCTTTTGGATATACGGGAGCCATAACCAGTCAAAACGAAGCTCTCCGTGAGTTCAACGGATTTGACGGGTTTTAGCCGTCAATGCATAGTTCCATATCCAAAAAAAGACTACCCGAATCACTTTCGAGACTCGAAAGTTTTTTTTACCCATCGTTTTCTTCACGTGAATTTTATGGTAAAACGACATCACCGTGGCTGGTCGTCGATATACCATTGCTGGAGAGTGGTGCACCATATACTGTTCCGTTTCAAATACATGCACTCATTTCTAAAAGTTGTACGGCACTGTTTTGGCATTTGGGATGAATGTTGCACCTTGCACCGTAGATGTTGCACCCTGAGGATATCGATTCTTCGAACAGCCATAACGGTTGCCTCTTTTGGAGTTAAAGGAGCCAAAACCAGTCAAAACGAAGCTCTCTGTGAGTTCTACGGCTTTGACTTCTTTAACCCGTCAATTCATAGTTCCATATCCAAAAAATGACTACCCGAATCACTTTCGAAACTCGAAAGTTTTTTTTACCCATCGTTTTCTTCACGTGAATTTTATGGTAAAACGCGATCCTCGTGGCCGGTCGTCGATTTACCATCGCTGGAGAGTGGTGCACCATGGTACTGTTCCATTTCAAATCCACGCACTCATTTCTAAAATTAGTATGGCATTGTTTTTGCATTTGGGACGGATGCTGCACCTTGCACCGTAGATGTTGCGCACTAAGGATATCAATTATTCAGACTACCATAACGGTTGCCTCTTTTGGACTTACGGGAGCCATAACCAGTCAAAACGAAGCCCTCTGTGAGTTCTATGGCTTTGCCGGTTTTTAGCCGTCAATGCATAGTTTCATATCCAAAAAAAGACTACCCAAATCACTTTCGGGACTCGAATGTTATTTTTACCCATCGTTTTCTTCACGTGAATTTTATGGAAAAACACGATCACCGTGGCTGGTCATCGATTTACCATCACTATAGAGTGGTTCACCATGGTACTGTTCCGTTTCAAATCCATGCACTCATTTCTAAAAGTCGTACGCCACTGTTTCGGCAATTTGGGACGGATGTTGCACCTTGCATCGTAGATGTTGCGCCCTGAGGATTTCGATTATTCGAACAGCCATAACGGTTGCCTCTTTTGGTATTACGGGAGCCATAACCAGTCAAAACGAAGCTCTCTGTGAGTTCTATGGCTTTGACGGTTTTTAGCCGTCAATGCATAGTTCCTTATCTAAAAAATGACTACTCGAATCACTTTCGGGACTCGAAAGTTTTTTTTTACCTACCGTTTTCTTCACTTGAATTTTATGGTAAAACACGATCACCGTGGCTGGTCACCGATTTACCATCGCTGGAGAGTGGTGCACCATGGTACTGTTCCATTCCAGTCCATGCATTCATTTCTAAAAGTCGTACGGCACTGTTTCAGTATTTTGGACAGATGTTGCACCTTGCACCATAGATGTTGCGCCCTGAGGATATCGATTATTCGGACAGCCATAACGGTTGCCTCTTTTGGTGTTACGGGAGCCATAACCAATCAAAACGAAGCACTTTGTGAGTTCTACCGCTTTGATAGCTTTTAGCCGTCAATGCATAGTTCCATATCAAAAAAAGACTACCCTAATCACTTTCGGGACTCGAAAGTTTTTTTTACCCATCGTTTTCTTTACGTGAATTTTATGGTAAAACTCGTTCACCGTTGCTGATCATCGATTTACCATCACTGGAGAGTGGTGCACCGTGGTACTGTTTTGTTTCAAATCCATGCACTCATTTCTATAAGTAGAACGGCACTGTTTTGGAATTTGGGACGGATGTTGCACCTTGCACCGTAGATGTTGCGCCCTGAGGATATCGATTATTCGGACAGCCATAACGGTTGCCTCTTTTAGAGTTACGGGAGCCATAATCAGTCAAAACGAAGCTCTCTGTGATTTTTACAGCTTGCATGGCTTTTAGCCGTCAATGCATAGTTCCATTCCAAAAAAAGACTACCCGGATCACTTTTGGGACTCGAAAGTTTTTTTTACCCATCGTTTTCTTCACGTGAATTTTATGGTAAAACGCGATCACCATGTCTGGTCGTCGATTTACCATCGCTGGAGAGTGGTGCACCATGATACTGTTCCGTTCCAAATCAATGCACTCATTTCTAAAAGTCGTACGGCACTGTTTCAGCATTTTGGACGGATGATGCACCTTGCACCGTAGATGTTGCGCCCTAAGGATATCGATTATTCGGACAGCCATAATGGTTGCCTCTTTTGGAGTTACGGGAGCCATAACCAGTCAAAACGAAGTTCTATGTGAGTTCTGCAATTTTCATGGCATTTAGCCATAAATGGATAGTTCCATATCCAAAAAAAGACTACCCGAATCACTTTCGAGACTCGAAAGTTTTTACTTACCCATCGTTTTCTTCATGTTAATTTTATGGTAAAACGCGATCACCGTGGATGGTCGTCGATATACCGTCGCTGGAGAGTGGTGAACCATGGTATTGTTCCATTCAAATCCATGCACTCATTTCTAAAATTTGTACGGCGCTGTTTAAGCATTTTGGACGGATGTTGCACCTTGCACCGTAGATGTTGCGCCCTGAGGATATCGATTATTCGGACAGCCATAACGGTTGCCTCTTTTGGTGTTACGGGAGACATAACCAGTCAAAACGAAGCTCTCTGTGAGTTCTACGGCTTTGACAGCTTTTAGTCGTTGATCCATAGTTCCATATCCAAAAAAAGACTACTTGAACCACTTTCGAGACTCGAAAGTTTTTTTTTCCCATCGTTTTCTTCACGTGAATTTTATGGTAAAACGCGATCCCCATGGCTGGTCGTCGATTTATCATCACTGAAGAGTGGTGCACCATGGCACTGTTCCGTTTCAAATCCATGCACTCATTTCTAAAAGTAGTACGACACTGTTTTGGTATTTGGGATAGATGTTGCACCTTGCACAGTAGATGTTGCACCCTGAGGATATCGATTATTGGGACAGCCATAACGGTTTCCTCTTTTGGAGTTAAGGGAGCCATAACCAGTAAAAACGAAGCTCTTTGTGAGTTCTACGGCATTGATGGCTTTTAACCGTCAATGCGTAGTTCCATTCCATATAAAGACAACCCGAATCACTTTTAGGACGCGAAAGTTTTTTTTACCCATCGTTTTCTTCACGTGAATTTTATGGTAAAACGCGGTCACCGTGGCTGGTCGTCGATTTACGATCGCCGGAGAGTAGTGAACCATGGTACTGTTCCGTTTCAAATCCATGCACTCATTTCTAAAACTCGTACGGCACTGTTTGGGCATTTTGGACGGATGTTGCACCTTGCATTGTAGATGTTGCGCCCTGAGGATATCGATTATTCGGACAGCCATAACGGTTGCCTCTTTTGTAGTTACGGGAGCCATAACCAGTCAAAACGAAGCTCTTTATGAGTTCTACCGCTTTCATGGCTTTTAGCCATCAATGCATAGTTCCATATCCAAAAAAAGACTACCCGAATCACTTTCGGGACTCAAAAGTTTTTTTTTACCCATCGTTTTCTTCACGTGAATTTTATGGTAAAACGCGATCACCGTGGCTAGTCATCGATTTACCATCGCTGGAGTGTGGTGCACCATGGTACTATTCCATTTCAAATCCATGCACTCATTTTTGAAAGTCGTACGGCACTGTTTCAGCATTATGGACGGATGTTGCACCTTGCACCGTATAAGTTGAGCCCTGAGGATATCGATTATTCAGACAGCCATAACGGTTACCTCTTTTGGTGTTACGGGAGCCATAACCTGTCAAAATGAAGCTCTCTGTGTGTTCTACGGCTTTGAAGGATTTTAGTCGTCAATGCATAGTTCCATATCCAAAAAAGACTACCCTAATCACTTACGGGACTCGAAAGTTTTTTATTTACCCATAGTTTTTTTCACGTGAATTTTATGGTAAAACGCGATCCCCATGGCTGGTCGTCGATTTACCATCGCTGGAGAGGGGTGCACCATAGTACTGTTCCATTTCAAATCCATGCACTCATTTCTAAAAGTAGTACGGCATAGTTTTGGCATTTGGGATGGGTGTTGCACCTTGCACCGTAGATGTTGCGCCCTGAGGATATCGATTCTTCAGATAGCCATAATGGTTGCCTCTTTTGGAGTTACGGCAGCCATAACCAATCAAAACGAAGCTCTCTTTGAGTTCTACGGCTTGGACAGCTTTTAGCCATCAATGCATAATTCCAAATCCAAAAATAGACTACCCGAATCACTTCCGGAACTAGAAAGTTATTTTTTACTCATCTTTTTTCACTTGAATTTTATGGTAAAACGCGATCACCGTGGCTGGTCTTCGATTTACCATCGCTGGAGAGTGGTGCACCATGGTACTGTTCCGTTTCAAATCCATGCACTCATTTCTAAAAGACGTACGACACTGTTTCAGCATTTTGGACGGATGTTGCACCTTGCACCGTAGATGTTGCGCCCTGAGGATATCGATTATACGGACAGCAATAACGGTTACCTCTTTTGGTTTTACGGGAGCCATAACCTGTCAAAATGAAGCTCTCTATGTGTTCTACGGCTTTGATGGATTTTAGCCGTCAATGCATAGTTCCACTTCCAAAAAAAGACTACCCGAATCACTTTCGGGGCTCGAAAGTTTTTTTTACCCATCGTTTTTTTCACGTGAATTTTAGGGTAAAACGCGATCCCCATGGCTAGTCGTCGATTTACCATCGCTGGAGAGTGGTGCACCATGGTACTGTTCCATTTCAAATCAATGCACTCATTTCTAAAAGTAATATGACATTGTTTTGGCATTTGGGACGGATGTTGCACCTTGCATCGTAGATGTTGCGCCCTGAGGATATCGATTCTTCGGACAACCATAACGGTTGCCTCTTTTGGAGTTACGGGAGCCATAACCAGTCAAAACGAAGCGCAATGTGAGTTCTACGGCTTTGATATCTTTTAGTCGTTGATCCATAGTTCCATATCCAAAAAAAGACTACCTGAACCACTTTCGGGACTCGAAAGTTTTTTTTTCCCATCGTTTTCTTCACGTGAATTTTATGGTAAAACACGATCCCCATGGCTGGTCGTCGATTTATCATCACTGGAGAGTGGTGCACCGTGGTACTGTTTTGTTTCAAATCCATGCACTCATTTCTAAAATAGTACGACACTGTTTTGGCATTTGGGACAGATGTTGCACCTTGCACACTAGATGTTGTGCCCTGAGGATATCGATTATTCGGACAGCCATAACGGTTTCCTCTTTTGGAGTTAAGGGAGCCATAACCAGTCAAAACGAAGCTCTTTGTGAGTTCTACGGCATTGATGCCTTTTAGCCGTCAATGCATAGTTCCATTCCATATAAAGACAACCCGAATCACTTTCGGGACTCGAAAGTTTTTTTTTACCCATCGTTTTCTTCACGTGAATTTTATGGTAAAACGCGGTCACCGTGGTTGGTCGTCGATTTACGATCGCCGGAGAGTAGTGAACCATGGTACTATTCCGTTTCAAATCCATGCACTCATTTCTAAAACTCGTACGGCACTGTTTGGGCATTTTGGACGGATGTTGCACCTTGCATTGTAGATGTTTCGCCCTGAGGATATCGATTATTCGGACAGCCATAACAGTTGCCTCTTTTGGAGTTACGGGAGCCATAACTAGTCAAAACGAAGCTCTTTATGAGTTCTACCGCTTTCATGGCTTTTAGCCATCAATGCATAGTTCCATATCCAAAAAAAGACTACCCGAATCACTTTCGGGACTCAAAAGTTTTATTTTACCCATCGTTTTCTTCACGTGAATTTTATGGTAAAACGCGATCACCGTGGCTGGTAATCGATTTACCATCGCTGGAGTGTGGTGCACCATGGTACTGTTCCATTTCAAATCCATGCACTTATTTCTGAAAGTCGTACGGCACTGTTTCAGCATTATGGACGGCTGTTGCACCTTGCACCGTATATGTTGAGCCCTGAGGATATCGATTATTCAAACAGCCATAACGGTTACCTCTTTTGGTGTTACGGGAGCCATAACCTGTCAAAATGAAGCTCTCTGTGTGTTCTACGGCTTTGAAGGATTTTAGCCGTCAATGCATAGTTCCATATCCAAAAAAGACTACCCATATCACTTTCGGGACTCGAAAGTTTTTTATTTACCCATAGTTTTTTTCACGTGAATTTTATGGTAAAACGCGATCCCCATGGCTGCTCGTCGATTTACCATCGCTGGAGAGTGGTGCACCATGGTACTGTTCCGTTTCAAATCCATGCAGTCATTTCTAAAAGTAGTACGGCACAGTTTTGGCATTTGGGATGAGTGTTGCACCTTGCACCGTAGATGTTGTGCCCTGAGGATATCGATTCTTCAGATAGCCATAATGGTTGCCTCTTTTGGAGTTACGGCAGCCATAACCAATCAAAACGAAGCTCTCTTTGAGTTCTACGGCTTTGACAGCTTTTAGCCATCAATGCATAGTTCCAAATCCAAAAAAAGACTACCCGAATCACTTTCGGAACTAGAAAGTTATTTTTTACTCATTTTTTTTCACTTGAATTTTATGGTAAAACGCGATCACCGTGGCTGGTCTTCGATTTACCATCGCTGGAGAGTGGTGCACCATGGTACTGTTCCGTTTCAAATCCATGCACTCATTTCTAAAAGTCGTACGACACTGTTTCGGCATTTTGGACGGATGTTGCACCTTGCACCGTAGATGTTGCGCCCAGAGGATATCGATTATACGGACAGCCATAACGGTTGCCTCTTTTGGTTTTACGGGAGCCATAACCTGTCAAAATGAAGCTCTCTATGTGTTCTACGGCTTTGATGGATTTTAGCCGTCAATGCATAGTTCCATTTCCAAAAAAAGACTACCCGAATCACTTTCGGGGCTCGAAAGTTTTTTTTTACCCATCGTTTTTTTCACGTGAATTTTAGGGTAAAACGCGATCCCCATGCCTGGTCGTCGATTTACCATCGCTGGAGAGTGGTGCACCATGGTACTGTTCCATTTCAAATCAATGCACTCATTTCTAAAAGTAGTACGACACTGTTTTGGCATTTGGGACGGATGTTGCACCTTGCATCGTAGATGTTGCGCCCTGAGGATATCGATTCTTCGGACAACCATAACGGTTGCCTCTTTTGGAGTTACGGGAGCCATAACCAGTCAAAACGAAGCTCAATGTGAGTTCTACGGCTTTGATAGCTTTTACCCGTTGATCCTTAGTTCCATATCCAAAAAAAGACTACCTGAACCACTTTCGGGACTCGAAAGTTTTTTTTCCCATCGTTTTCTTCACGTGAATTTTATGGTAAAACGCGATCCCCATGGTTGGTCGTCGATTTATCATCACTGGAGAGTGGTGCACCGTGGTACTGTTCCGTTTCAAATCCATGCACTCATTTCTAAAAGTAGTACGACACTGTTTTGGCATTTGGGACAGATGTTGCACCTTGCACAGTAGATGTTGCGCCCTGAGGATATCGATTATTCGGACAGCCATAACGGATTCCTCTTTTGGAGTTAAGGGAGCCATAACCAGTCAAAACGAAGCTCTTTGTGAGTTCTATGGCATTGATGGCTTTTAGCCGTCAATGCATAGTTCCATTCCATATAAAGACAACCCGAATCACTTTCGGGACTCGAAAGGTTTTTTTTACCCATCGTTTTCTTCACGTGAATTTTATGGTAAAACGCGGTCACCGTCGCTGGTCGTCGATTTACGATCGCCGGAGAGTAGTGAACCATGGTACTGTTCCGTTTCAAATCCATGCACTCATTTCTAAAACTCGTACGGCACTGTTTGGGCATTTTGGACGGATGTTGCACCTTGCATTGTAGATGTTGCGCCCTGAGGATATCGATTATTCGGACAGCCATAACGGTTGCCTCTTTTGGAGTTACGGGAGCCATAACCAGTCAAAACGAAGCTCTTTATGAGTTCTACATCTTTCATGGCTTTTAGCCATCAATGCATAGTTCCATATCCAAAAAAAGACTACCCGAATCACTTTCGGGACTCAAAAGTTTTTTTTTACCCATCGTTTTCTTCACGTGAATTTTATGGTAAAACGCGATCACCGTGGCTGGTCATCGATTTACCATCGCTGGAGTGTGGTGCACCATGGTACTGTTCCATTTCAAATCCATGCACTCGTTTCTGAAAGTCGTACGACACTGTTTCAGCATTATGGACGGATGTTGCACCTTGCACCGTATATGTTGAGCCCTGAGGATATCGATTATTCAGACAGCCATAACGGTTACCTCTTTTGGTGTTACGGGAGACATAACCTGTCAAAATGAAGCTCTCTGTGTGTTCTACGGCTTTGACGGATTTTAGCCGTCAATACATAGTTCCATATCCAAAAAAGACTACCCTAATCACTTTCGAGACTCGAAAGTTTTTTATTTACCCATAATTTTTTTCACGTGAATTTTATGGTAAAACGCGATCCCCATGGCTGGTCGTCGATTTACCATCGCTGGAGAGTGGTGCACCATGGTACTGTTCCGTTTCAAATCCATGCACTCATTTCTAAAAGTAGTACGGCACAGTTTTGGCATTTGGGATGGGTGTTGCACCTTGCACCGTAGATATTGCGCCCTGAGGATATCGATTCTTCAGATAGCCATAATGGTTGCCTCTTTTGGAGTTACGGCAGCCATAACCAATCAAAACGAAGCTCTCTTTGAGTTCTACAGCTTTGACAGCTTTTAGCCATCAATGCATAATTCCAAATCCAAAAAAAGACTACCCGAATCACTTTCGGAACTAGAAAGTTATTTTTTACTCATCTTTTTTCACTTTAATTTTATGGTAAAACGCGATCACCGTGGCTGGTCTTCGATTTACCATCGCTGGAGAGTGATGCACCATGGTACTGTTCTGTTTCAAATCCATGCACTCATTTCTAAAAGTCGTACGGCACTGTTTCGGCATTTTGGACGGATGTTGCACCTTGCACCGTAGATGTTGCGCCCTGAGGATATCGATTATACGGACAGCCATAACGGTTGCCTCTTTTGGTTTTACGGGAGCCATAACCTGTCAAAATGAAGCTCTCTATGTGTTCTACGGCTTTGATGGATTTTAGCCATCAATGCAAAGTTCCATTTCCAAAAAAAGACTACCCGAATCACATTCGGGGATCGAAAGTTTTTTTTACCCATCGTTTTTTTCACATGAATTTTAGGGTAAAACGCGATCCCCATGGCTGGTCGTCGATTTACCATCGCTGGAGAGTGGTGCACCATGGTACTGTTCCATTTCAAATCAATGCACTCATTTCTAAAAGTAATACGACACTGTTTTGGCATTTGGGACGGATGTTGCACCTTGCATCGTAGATGTTGCGCCCTGAGGATATCGATTCTTCGGACAACCATAACGGTTGCCTCTTTTGGTGTTACGGGAGCCATAATCAGTCAAAACGAAGCTCAATGTGAGTTCTACGGCTTTGATAGCTTTTAGCCGTTGATCCATAGTTCCATATCCAAAAAAAGACTACCTGAACCACTTTCGGGACTCTCAAGTTTTTTTTCCCATCGTTTTCTTCACGTGAATTTTATGGTAAAACGCGATCCCCATGGCTGGTCGGCGATTTATCATCACTGGAGAGTGGTGCACCGTGGTACTGTTTTGTTTCAAATCCATGCACTCATTTCTAAAAGTAGTACGACACTGTTTTGGCATTTGGGACAGATGTTGCACCTTGCACACTAGATGTTGCGCCCTGAGGATATCGATTATTCGGACAGCCATAACAGTTTCCTCTTTTGGAGTTAAGGGAGCCATAACCAGTCAAAACGAAGCTCTTTGTGAGTTCTACGGCATTGATGGCTTTTAGCCGTCAATGCATAGTTCCATTCCATATAAAGACAACCCGAATCACTTTCGGGACTCGAAAGTTTTTTTTTACCCATCGTTTTCTTCACGTGAATTTTATGGTAAAACGCGGTCACCGTGGCTGGTCGTCGATTTACGATCGCCGGAGAGTAGTGAACCATGGTACTATTCCGTTTCAAATCCATCCACTCATTTCTAAAACTCGTACGGCACTGTTTGGGCATTTTGGACGGTTGTTGCACCTTGCATTGTAGATGTTGCGCCCTGAGGATATCGATTATTCGGACAGCCATAACGGTTGCCTCTTTCGGAGTTACGGGAGCCATAACTAGTCAAAACGAAGCCTTTATGAGTTCTACCGCTTTCATGGCTTTTAGCCATCAATGCATAGTTCCATATCCAAGAAAAGACTACCCGAATCACTTTCGGGACTCAAATGTTTTTTTTACTCATCGTTTTCTTCACGTGAATTTTATGGTAAAACGCGATCACCGTGGCTGGTCATCGATTTACCATCGCTGGAGTGTGGTGCACCATGGTACTGTTCCATTTCAAATCCATGCACTCATTTCTGAAAGTCGTACGGCACTGTTTCAGCATTATGGACGGATGTTGCACCTTGCACCGTATATGTTGAGCCCTGAGGATATCGATTATTCAGACACCCATAACAGTTACCTCATTTGGTGTTACGGGAGCCATAACCTGTCAAAATGAAGCTCTCTGTGTGTTCTACGGCTTTGAAGGATTTTAGCCATCAATGCATAGTTCCATATCCAAAAAAGACTACCTTAATCACTTTCGGGACTCGAAAGTTTTATTTACCCATAGTTTTTTTCACGTGAATTTTATGGTAAAACGCGATCCCCATGGCTGGTCGTCGATTTACCATCGCTGGAGAGTGGTGCACCATGGTACTGTTCCGTTTCAAATCCATGCAGTCATTTCTAAAAGTAGTACGGCACAGTTTTGGCATTTGGGATGGGTGTTGCACCTTGCACCGTAGATTTTGCGCCCTGAGGATATCGATTCTTCAGATAGCCATAATGGTTGCCTCTTTTGGAGTTACGGCAGCCATAACCAATCAAAACGAAGATCTCTTTGAGTTCTACGGCTTTGACAGCTTTTAGCCATCAATGCATAGTTCCAAATCCAAAAAAAGACTACCCGAATCACTTTCGGAACTAGAAAGTTATTTTTTACTCATCTTTTTTCACTTGAATTTTATGGTAAAACGCGATCACCGTGGCTGGTCTTCAATTTACCATCGCTAGAGAGTGGTGCACCATGGTACTGTTCCGTTTCAAATCCATGCACTCATTTCTAAAAGTCGTACGGCACTTTTTCGGTATTTTGGACGGATGTTGCACCTTGCACCGTAGATGTTGCGCCTTGAGGATATCGATTATACGGACAGCCATAACGGTTGCCTCTTTTGGTTTTACGGGAGCCATAACCTGTCAAAATGAAGCTCTCTATGTGTTCTACGGCTTTGATGGATTTTAGCCGTCAATGCATAGTTCCATTTCCAAAAAAAGACTACCCGAATCACTTTCGGGGCTCGAAAGTTTTTTTACCCATCGTTTTATTCACGTGAATTTTAGGGTAAAACGCGATCCCCATGGCTGGTCGTCGATTTACCATCGCTGGAGAGTGGTGCACCATGGTACTGTTCCATTTCAAATCAATGCACTCATTTCTAAAAGTAGTACGACACTGTTTTGGCATTTGGGACGGATGTTGCACCTTGCATCGTAGATGTTGCGCCCTGAGGATATCGATTCTTCGGACAACCATAACGGTTGCCTCTTTTGGAGTTACAGGAGCCATAACCAGTCAAAACGAAGCTCAATGTGAGTTCTACGGCTTTGATAGCTTTTAGCCATTGATCCATAGTTCCATATCCAAAAAAAGACTACCTGAACCACTTTCGGGACTCGAAAGTTTTTTTTCCCATCGTTTTCTTCACATGAATTTTATGGTAAAACGCGATCCCCATGGCTGGTCGTCGATTTATCATCACTGGAGAGTGGTGCACCGTGGTACTGTTTTGTTTCAAATCCATGCACTCATTTCTAAAAGTAGTACGACACTGTTTTGGCATTTGGGACAGATGTTCCACCTTGCACAGTAGATGTTGCGCCCTGAGGATATCGATTATTTGGACAGCCATAACGGATTCCTCTTTTGGAGTTAAGGGAGCCATAACCAGTCAAAACGAAGCTCTTTGTGAGTTCTACGGCATTGATGGCTTTTAGCCGTCAATGCATAGTTCCATTCCATATAAAGACAACCCGAATCACTTTCGGGACTCGAAAGTTTTTTTTTACCCATCGTTTTCTTCACGTGAATTTTATGGTAAAACGCGGTCACCGTGGCTGGTCGTCGATTTACGATCGCCGGAGAGTAGTGAACCATGGTACTGTTCCGTTTCAAATCCATGCACTCATTTCTAAAACTCGTACGGCACTGTTTGAGCATTTTGGATGGATGTTGCACCTTGCATTGTAGATGTTACGCCCTGAGGATATCGATTATTCGGACAGCCATAACGGTTGCCTCTTTTGGAGTTACGGGAGCCATAACCAGTCAAAACGAAGCTCTTTATGAGTTCTACGGCTTTCATGGATTTTAGCCATCAATGCATAGTTCCATATCCAAAAAAAGACTACCCGAATCACTTTCGGGACTCAAAACTTTTTTTTACCCATCGTTTTCTTCACGTGAATTTTATGGTAAAACGCGATCACCGTGGCTGGTCATCGATTTACCATCGCTGGAGTGTGGTGCACCATGGTACTGTTCCATTTCAAATCCATGCACTCATTTCTGAAAGTCGTACGGCACTGTTTCAGCATTACGGACGGATGTTGCACCTTGCACCGTATATGTTGAGCCCTGAGGATATCAATTATTCAGACAGCCATAATGGTTACCTCTTTTGGTGTTACGGGAGACATAACCTGTGAAAATGAAGCTCTCTGTGTGTTCTACGGCTTTGACGGATTTTAGCCGTCAATGCATAGTTCCATATCCAAAAAAGACTACCCTAATCACTTTCGGGACTCGAAAGTTTTCTATTTACCCATAGTTTTTTTCACGTGAATTTTATGGTAAAACGCGATCCCCATGGCTGGTCGTCGATTTACCATCGCTGGAGAGTGGTGCACCATGGTACTGTTCCGTTTCAAATCCATGCACTCATTTCTAAAAGTAGTATGGCACAGTTTTGGCATTTGGGATGGGTGTTGCACCTTGCACCGTAGATGTTGCGCCCTGAGGATATCGATTCTTCAGATAGCCATAATGGTTGCCTCTTTTGGAGTTACGGCAGCCATAACCAATCAAAACGAAGCTCTCTTTGAGTTCTACGGCTTTGGCAGCTTTTAGCCATCAATGCATAGTTCCAAATGCAAAAATAGACTACCCGAATCACTTTCGGGACTAGAAAGTTATTTTTTACTCATCTTTTTTCACTTGAATTTTATGGTAAAACGCGATCACCGTGGCTGGTCTTCGATTTACCATCGCTGGAGAGTGGTGCACCATGGTACTGTTCCGTTTCAAATCCATGCACTCATTTCTAAAAGTCGTACGGCATTGTTTCAGCATTTTGGACGGATGTTGCACCTTGCACCGTAGATGTTGCGCCCTGAGGATATCGATTATACGGACAGCCATAACGGTTGCCTCTTTTGGTTTTACGGGAGCCATAACCTGTCAAAATGAAGCTCTCTGTGTGTTCTACGGCTTTGATGGATTTTAGCCGTCAATGCATAGTTCCATTTCCAAAAAAAGACTACCCGAATCATTTTCGGGGCTCGAAAGTTTTTTTTTACCCATCGTTTTTTTCACGTGAATTTTAGGGTAAAACGCGATCCCCATGGCTGGTCGTCGATTTACCATCGCTGGAGAGTGGTGCACCATGGTACTGTTCCATTTCAAATCATGCACTCATTTCTAAAAGTAGTACGACACTGTTTTGGCATTTGGGATGGATGTTGCACCTTGCATCGTAGATGTTGCGCCCTGAGGATATCGATTCTTCGGACAACCATAACGGTTGCCTCTTTTGGAGTTACGGGAGCCATAACCAGTCAAAACGAAGCTCAATGTGAGTTCTACGGCTTTGATTGCTTTTAGCCATCAATGCATAGTTCCATATGCAAAAAAAGACTACCCGAATCACTTTCGAGACTCGAAAGTTTTTTTTACCCATCGTTTTCTTCACGTGAATTTTATGGTAAAACGCGATCACCGTGGCTGGTCATCGATTTACCATTACTGGAGAGTGGTGCAATATGATATTGTTCTGTTTCAAATCCATGCAATCATTTCTAAAAGTCGTACGGAACTGTTTCGGCATTTTGGACGGATGTTGCACATTGCACCGTAGATGTTGTGCCCTAAGGATACCGATTCTTCAAACAGTCATAACGGTTGCCTCTTTTAGAGTTACGGAAGCCATAACCAGTCGAAACGAAGCTCTTTGTGAGTTCTACGGCTTTGATAGCTTTTTGCCATCAATGCATAGTTCCATATCCCAAAAAAGACTACTCGAATCACTTTCGGGACTAGAAAGTTTTTTAACCCATCGTTTTCTTCACTTGAATTTTATGGTAAAACGCGATCACCGTGGCTGGTCATCGATTTACCATCGCTGGAGAGTGGTGCACCATGGTTCTGTTCCGTTTCAAATCCATGCACTCATTTCTAAAAGTCGTAAGGCACTGTTTCGACATTTTGGACGGATGTTGCACCTTGCATCGTAGATGTTGCGCCCTGAGGATATCGATTATTCGAACAGCCATAACGGCAGCCTCTTTAGGAGTTACGAGAGCCATAACCAGTAAAAACGAACCACTCTGTGAGTTCTATGGCTTTGATAGCTTTTAGCCGTCAATGCATAGTTCCATATCCAAAAAAAGTCTACCCGAATAACTTTCGGGACTCGAAAGTTTTTTTTACCCATCGTTTTCTTCACGTGAATTTTATGGTAAAACACGATCCCCATGGCTGGTCGTCGATTTACCATCACTGGAGAGTGGTGCACCATGGTACTGTTCTGTTTCAAATCCATGCACTCATTTCTAAAAGTAGTACGACACTGTTTTGTCATTTGGGACGGATGTTGCACCTTGCATCGTAGATGTTGCGCCCTGAGGATATTGATTCTTCGAACAGCCATAACGGTTGCCTCTTTTGGATTTATGTGAGCCATAACTAGTCAAAACAAAGATCTCTATGAGTTCTATGGCTTTGACAGCTTTTAGCCGTCAATGCATAGTTCCATATCCAAAAAAAGCCTAAACAAATCACTTTCGGGACTCGAAAGTTTTTTACCCATCGTTTTCTTCACGTGAATTTTATGATAAAACGGGATCACCGTGGTTGTTCATCGAGTTACCATCGCTGAAGAGTGGTGCCCCTTGGTACTGTTCCGATTCAAATCCATGCACTCATTTCTAAATGTCGTACGACATTGTTTCGGCATTTTGGATGGATGTTGCACCTTGCACCATAGATGTTACGCTTCGAGGATATCGATTATTCGGACAGCCATAACGGTTGCCTCTTTTGGAGTTACGGGAGCCATAACTAGACAAAATGAAGCTCTTTGTGAGTTCTATGACTTTGACGGCTTTTAGCCGTCAATGCATAGTTCCATATCCAAAAATAGACTACCCGAATCACTTTCGGGACTCGAAATTTTTTTTTACCCATCGTTTTCTTCACGTTAATTTTATGGTAAAACGCGATCACCGTGACTGGTCGTCGATTTACCATCGCTGGAGATTGGTGCACCATGGTACTATTCCATTTCAAATCCATGCACTCATTTCTAAAAGTCATACGACACTGTTTCAGCATTTTGGACGGATGTTGCACCTTGCACCGTAGATGTTGCGCACTGAGGATATCAATTCTTCGGACAGCCATAACGGTTGCCTCTTTTGGAGTTACTTGAGCTATATCCAGTGAAAACGAAGCTCTTTGTGAGTTCTACGGCTTTGACTTCTTTTAACCATCAATGCATAGTTCCATATCCAAAAAAGACTACCCGAATCACTTTCGGGATTCGAAAGATTTTTTTTACCCATCGTTTTCTTCACGTGAATTTTATGGTAAAACGTGATCACCGTGGCTATTCGTCGATTTACCATCGCTGGAGAGTGGTGCACCATGGTACTGTTCCTTTTCAAATCCATGCACTATGTTATCCCGCCTTTTAGCAAGGCCGTGACACCAAGGAATTGACTAGTAACCAATGATGGTCCGTCCCAGAGATCGGTTATACACAGGCTCACTATGGATATCGACAAATTTTGTTCGAGTCCGGATCGAGTTTAAATTGATAGGACACGACAAGATAAGCTATGAGAGTCAACGTTCCAAATCTCATGTCAATCCGAGTTTGTATGCTCAAGTTACAGCCGATGCAAGTTGATTAGAAATAGCCTTCTTCGACTCGCTCAGCTCGCGTCCCTCAAAAATGCCCACTTCGACTCGCTCCGTTCGAATCCATCTGGGAAGCCTGCTTCGACTCGCTCCACTTCGCGTCCATCGGAAAACCATTGGTCGACTCACTCCACTTCGACTCGCTCAGCTCGCATCCCTCGGAGAAGCCTTCTTCGACTCGCTTCGCTCGAACCACCGTTCGACTCCATTGAGTTTGACTCCATTGGCACAGCCACTGTTCAAATCGATCGAACAATGACCACTCTGTGTCCATCCCGGAGCCTTCGTTCGAATTCCTCAGGACGCTGCACTTCGACTCACTCAATCTGTGCACACTTCGACTCGCTCAATCAGTGCACACTTCGACTCGCTCAAAACAGCATCAAAGGCAGAGTGATCCAAAGATTCAAGTGCCACGTCACCGAGTCGAATGAAACAGCCAACCTAGAATCCCATTTCGTACCGATCATATCTCCTAATCTACAAGTCCAAATGCTATGAAATTTTTACAGAAGACTACGTGCATGCTAAAGAATGTCCACGCCAAATTTCGTCTCCATTGGATGAAATCTTGATCGATACGAAATCTGTTCGTATCGATCACGGATCGGACCAGAATTTCACGGGCTTGGGCGTGCGGGCCTGGTCACGTGCCAGAGAGGGTCTCCCGAGATCTGAGCGAAATACCAGCCTCCTACACCTATAAATAGACCCCCAAAGCCAACAGAAAAGGGCTTCTTCTTCCTCTTTGAGATCTCCAACGCCCAGACTCCGCCGGATCCAGATCTGAACTCCATTGCTGCTGCTACCAACGAATTTCACTGCTGCAAATCATAATTACCTGTTGTAATTCACTGAATTCACTTGTAAACTTCAAAGAAAGATCAATAAAGTAAACTACTTCATAGTGGACGTAGGCGATACGCCGAACCACTCTAAATTCTTGTGTCTCCTTGCATTTTAATTATTTGCATATCTGAGATTTGGATTTTTTGTTAGATAATTTCTCTTTTTCCATTTAATTTCTTCACTTTATCTCTTCAAAAACTTCCGTGCCCAATTTTGGTACAAACACTTTGGTGCTTTCACTAAGAACAACCCAATTATTCTACTGCTCTTTGGATCTTCTATCTATATCGGATTGCATAAATCCAAGGAGAAGATCCAGATCTAGAACTTCGAAGCCCTTCCATTCTATTCAGATTTTCATCAGATCTAGGAAAGGACTTTCATCACCTCGCCATGGTAAGTACACGAACTACCTCTACAGCTGCTGATCAGGGAGGATGGGACAGGCAGAATCCGACACAATTGCCTCCATCAAACCAAGATGCCGCCAGACCTTCAGATCCAACAGGTCCGGTTACTAGACAAGAGTTCTAGACGTTGTTCCAAGAATTGACCTAGAGTCGACAACAGCTAACTGAACAACTGCGCGCCAACGCAGAAATGACCAACCAACTAAATCGCCAAAGGCGAAGAAGATCTAGAAGAGACCAAGGTTCCTATTCTTCCACAGAGAGTTCAGCCTCCTCCGATGGCCAAACCAGATCCACACGCCCACGGCTAGGTGTAAGCTACACCCGAGCCACGGGACACCAACCTGCTTCGGATCTTGGGCAGCCTTGAGCTGGACCATCCGCTAGTCTCCGTACAGAACCTTCAACTCGAGGAGGAGCTGCTCCTTACCATGTCACGGACAACATTGCTACTACCACCACTGCCGGACGAATGGGATTGATGCTAGAAACCAAGCTGATCCTCAGCGCAACCAACGAGAGCATACTCCTGAGCCTTATGTCCCTGAGGATGTTGAACCAAGGAGGCGAGGCACGGACCGTCGACCGCATCCGGTCTAGACTCGTGCTGTGGAACCCGACCACACCTTGGCACAACACGCTCCAAGTATCCGAATGACGGATATACCAACGATGATCCGCCAAATGATCCGCGAAAGTCAGGGTCTCTCTAATGACGACTGGGAAAATCCCAAAGTCATACCCCTTTCACCGATAACGTTCTGTATGCTGAACCACCTTGGCGCTTTAGGATGCCAACTTTGCCAGTTTACGAAGGAAGTTCTGATCCCAATCAACACATCTTGAAGTACGAATGGCTGAAGAATGCTGCAAGAGCTGATGATGCAGTAAAATGCCGTAGTTTCCCCATTTCCCTGGGAGGCATTGCAACCATGTGGTTTACTCGTTTGCCACCACGATCTATTTCTAGTTTTGATCAAATGGCCACCAAGTTTGTTGAACAATTCCGCATGCACGTAGCAAGGCCTAAAGATGTCAACACTCTGTCTAGTGTTACACAAGCTCCCGGAGAAACGCTTAGATGTTACTTGGAGCGATTCCATGCTATGTCTGCAGAAATAAGCAATCCCAATGATAACTCTATCCTGATGGCATTGACTAAGGGGATTGATGCTGATTCCGAGTTCAGAAATTGGTTAGTTGGAAAACCACCTGCGTTATTGGACCGTTTCTATTCCAAGGCAGCCCAATTCCTGAGAAGGGAGGATGCGAAACAGTCTAGGAAGAAGGATGACGCAGTGCCCAACATCGAAGGAATACAAAGTAACATCGCTGTCAAACAATCCGGAGATAGTTCTGGAAAAGTTCAGTTGAACATCCAAAATAAACAGAATCAGCAGAGGGACAATGGAAATCAAAACAAAAAACGCGATCAGAATCGTGGTCCATGGCGTAGAGCTTCCATGTACGAAAATTACACTCCATTGAACACATCATTGGAAAATGTGTATTTGCAGACCTACAATACCATGCAGTACAAGAAACCTGCCCCGAAGCCACCAACTGAAAGACAAATCCAAACAGGAAAGTTTTGTAGATTCCATGAGAGTTATGGCCACAACACCAATGAGTGTTGTCATTTACAAGACCTCATCAAAAAACTGATACATGAACGGAAGTTGGATCAGTATGTGTGGGCGCCGTAGTCTGGTGGAGCGGGCCTATCAAATCAGAATCGTACGCCGAATTAGGAAAGACAGGAGGAACCCGCTCGTACAGGCGGGAGGTTGGTCATCAATACAATAAGTGGTGGTCCTCACCCAGTAGATCGAAGCTGGAAGGAAATGGAGTCGTATGCCAGTTCTATCAGGCATGCGGACTTTGAGTGTTATAGTAGTTTTGATGAAGGGGCTTCGGTCAAGCAACAGGAAACGATGACAGATGACATCGTGTTCAGGAACAGAGACGCTGATAAAGTCGAAGCCCCCACTATCGATCCACTGATCATCTCAGCACAAGTAGGTCCCGCTTGGATGAAGAGGATCTTAGTTGACAGTGGAAGCTCTGTGAATATTTTGTTCAAGCGAGCTTAAGATCAAATGAAAATGGAAGCCACGGACTTGAAGCCTTATCAATCCCGAGTCCATAGTTTCAACGGAAGTGCTACTATACCCACTGGAATTGTGGAACTGCCAGTAGAGTTGGGAGTTGGAGAACGACGGAGAGTACGGATGCTACAGTTCATTGTTTTGGACATAGACTCCCCTTACAATGCTTTCTTGGGCCGACCGGCCCTCGCTGAATTCAGGGCAGCCATCGCCCCGTGGTTTTTGACTTTAAAATTTCCCACTGATCATGGAATAGGAATCATTTAGGGAGATCAGGCTGCTGCCAGAGCCTGCTATGTTGCTGAGCTGCGGGAGGCGCAGCGAAAGGAGAAAGGAAAGGGCGTAGAGGAATCTCTCTGCGTCCGTTTTGCCGATAATTGACAATTAACGCCCGAGCTCAGGCCCGGGCACCCCAGCCAATTCCTCAAGGATCTTGACCCAAGAGAAACTGAAGATGGAGGAGAGTCTAAAGAAAGTCAAGCATCCCCGGCCGAACTGACGATTGATGTCCCGGTTGACAATGACGATGACTCAAAAATGATAAAGATTGGATCTCAGCTAAGCCAGCAAACTCAAGAGGAATTGGTAGAATTTCTACGGGCAAATCTTGACGTATTCGCTTGGTCGCATTCTGACATGTGTGGGATCTCGCCGGACATCGCGAGCCATACCCTGAACATTGACCCACGGCATGTCCCGGTCAAACAGAAAAGGCGTGGTATGGATCCAGAGAGATCTACCGCCCTTAAAGAAGAAGTAGAAAAGCTTAAAGCGAACGGGTTCATTCGGGATGCTCTATATCCTGAATGGGTGTCAAATCCCATTCTCGTCCGAAAGCCGAACGGAAAGTGGAGAACATGTGTCGATTATTCCGATCTGAATAAAGCATGTCCCAAAGACAGTTTCCCACTTCCCAGAATTGACCAGCTAGTAGATTCGACAGCTGGACATGAACTCTTATCCTTCATGGACGCGTACTCTGGCTACAATCAGATACCGATGCATTTACCTGATCAAGAACATACCAGCTTCGTAACCAGTCTGGGACTCTACTGTTACAAAGTTATGCCGTTCGGACTCAAGAATGTCGGGGCTACTTATCAACGATTGGTCAATCGGATGTTTGCCAATCAAATCGGGAAAACAATGGAAGTATATGTAGACGACATGCTCGTGAAGTCACGACTCTCCACCGACCATGTTAAAGACCTAGAAACTATGTTCAATATACTTCGAGAATACAAAATGAAGCTAAATCCACTGAAATGTCATTTTGGAGTCGCATCTGGAAAATTCCTTGGATTCATCGTCAACGCTCGAGGGATCGAAGCCAATCCAGAAAAGATATGGGCTATCAGAAATCTTGAAACCTCGAAAACCATAAAACAAGTCCAAAGTCTCAATGGAAAGGTAGCGGCATTGAGCAGGTTCATTTCAAAGTCAACTGACAAATGCATTCCCTTCTTCGATCTGATCCGAAAAGGGAAACAAAACATTGAATGGACCACGGAGTGTGAGGGCGCTTTCCAGGCACTAGTTCAGCATCTATCCATACCACCTATCCTGTCGAAGCCCATTGTTCATGAGAAGTTGTTCGTATATTTGGCGATATCAGAAAACGCTATCAGCGCTGCATTAATTCGAGAAGAAGACAAGGTACATAAGCCAGTATACTATGTCAGCAAGCGATTGACTGGGGCCGAAAAAATTATCCAAAATTAGAGAAGCTGGCTTATTGCCTTGTTATCGCATCAAGAAAACTCCGACCGTATTTCCAGGCACATCCCATTATTGTTTACACCGACCAGCCGTTACGACAGGTCCTTTCGTGGCCTGAGACGTTTGGTAGGTTACTCAAGTGGAACATCGAACTGAGCCAAATTGACATTACTTACACTCCAAGACGAGTCATTCAAGGACAAGTCCTAGCCGATTTTATAGCTGAGTTTACCGTTCCAGAGGACTTGCCCGAAACCAGTAAATCCCCCGAATGTGTTTGGAAGCTTTATACCGACCGTGAATCGCGATGCGTCGGATTATGCAAAGAAATGTGATAGGTGCCAGAAATATGCCCGAATTCCTAGAGCTCCTCCTACCGAGATAATGCAACTGGTCAGTCCATGGCCATTTGCAATGTGGGGCATCGACATCATTGGTGCTCTACCTCTGGAGAAAGGTGGTGCGAAGTACGCCATCGTCGCAGTGGATTACTTTACAAAGTGGGCTGAAGCCGAAGCTCTCGCTACCATTACAACGAAAAAAGTAATCAACTTTGTGGTTCGCAACATCATCTGTCGATTCGGTCTCCCACACACCATTATTACGGACAACGGAACCCAATTCGACAGTGCTGAATTTAAAGATTTCTGCAAACGATTTCGCATCCAAAAGAAATTCTCTGCAGTTGCACACCCTCAGGCAAATGGACATGTCGAAGTGGTTAATAAAGTTATAAAATCCATTCTGAAAAAACGACTGGAAAAGGTCGGGGGCAAGTGGGTCGATGAACTTCCTATGGCTTTATAGGCTTACCGAACAACGCACAAGACCGCGACCAGCCACACTCCATTTTCTCTCTCTTATGGTTCAGAAGCCGTCATTCCAGTTGAACTAGAAGTACCTTCTCATCGTGTGACATACTACGATCCAAAGACGAATGCTATATTACTTGCTGAATCTCTTGATCTACTAGATGAGAAGTGTGAAGAAGCTGATTTGAAGGCAGCTGCGCATCGAAGTCGAGTCACCCGATTGTACAACGCCAAGGTCCGCCCGCGAACCTTTGAACTAGGCAATCTCGTCCTCAAAAGAATCTATCTGGTTCCTTCGCATATGAAACTGACATGGGAAGGACCGTATGGTATTGAACTAAGGTTCGGAGATGGCACATTCAAATTATCGACCGTTGACGGTCTAACTCTGCCAAGAGCCTGGAACAGCGAAAGTCTTCATCGCTACTACACATAACAGGGTATGTTTATCTATTTAGTTTACTTTCCATTTTGCAATTTGTTTCTGCATTTCGAAATTAGAATTTGTAATAAGGCAACTAACTTTGCCATATTTTCTTATTTCAGCAATAAAATGCAATCTCTTTGAGCAAGAGCTGTGATTTACTTGAAATACTTCATATGATCATCACTATGAATGAAGAGCTAAGTTTCACCATACGGTGGAATTTATTCAAATAGGGAGTGACTGCGATGCAACCAATCACTCGCTAAGAGAAACCCGAGCTCGGGGACCAGCCATCACATCAGAATCAAAAAAGGATTGATACACGACAATCCTTCATACAACTCCGGATTCCCAGAGTGCGAGTCGGAGTATAAACATCAACTCCGAGTTCCCAGAGTGCAAAGTGGAGTATAAACATCAACTCCGAACTCCCAAAGTGCGAGTCGAAGTATAAACATCAACTCCGAGTTCCAAGAGTGCGAAGCGGAGTATAAACATCAACTCCGAGTTCCCAGAGTGCGAAGTGGAGTATAAACATCAACTACGAGTTCCCAGAGTGCGAAGAAGAGTATAAACATCAACTCCAAATTCCCAGAGTGTGAATTGGAGTATAAACATCAACTCCTAGTTCCCAGAGTGCGAAGCGGAGTATAAACATCAACTCCGAGTTCCCAGAGTGTGAAAAGGAGTATAAACATCAACTCCGAACTCCCAGAGCACGAGTCGGAGTATAAACATCAACTCCAAGTTCCCAGAGTGCGAACCGAAGTATAAACATCAACTCTGAACTCCCAGAGTGCGAGTCAGAGTATAAACATCAACTCCGGATTCCCAAAGTGCGAAACGGAGTATAAACATCAACTCCGAACTCCTAGAGTGCGAGTCGGAGTATAAACATCAATTCCGAGTTCCCAGAGTGCGAACCGGAGTATAAACAACAACTCCAAGTCCCTAGAGCATGGACGTATTGTTTCCTGGAGATTTGACCAGGCAACCAGTGCTCGGCATCAGGTAGCACTCGGCGTCAGAGAGTACTCGGCATCTAGGAGTGTTCGGCGAAGTACCCGGCTTCCTAGTGGAACTCGGCATCATAGAATGTCTGGCATCTAGGAGTACTCGGCGAAGTACACAGCATCCATAATGTTCGGCATAAAGAGTGCTCGGCATCAAGACTGCTCGACATACGAGAGTGCTCGGCATCAAGACTGCTCGACATACGAGAGTGCTCGGCATCAAGATTGCTCGGCATACAAGACTGCTCGGCATACAAGAGCGCTCGGCATCAAGGAAAACTCGGCAGCATCTGGAGTTCGGCATACAGGAGTACTCGGCGTAGTACTCGATAGCATCAGGAGTACTCGGCGTAGTACTCGATAGCATCAGGAGTACTCGGCAACAAGAGTACTCGGCATCTAGAAGAGCGTTCGGCTTCGACTGACAAATATCCTGCACTTCCCAAACATCAACCACATCGTTCGGCATAGAAGGGACTGTTCGGCATCAGGGCATTCGGCACACCTGGTTCGGCATACAGCAACCACTGTACTGGGGCTGGAGCGTTCGGCTATCCAGCCCACTTGGGAAGTCCAGCCCATATTTGCCTATAAATAGATGGGCAGGGTCATAGTGAAATAGATCTTTTTTTGGGAGAGAGAACACTAGGGAGACTCTCCCATTTTCAAGACTCATCTTCTCTACTTAACAACTTCATTCAAGCATTTGATTCACGAATTGTATTTGTAATCAACTATAAAGAAGATCAATAAAGTTTAACCTCAAAGTGGACGTAGGCAATTACGCTAAACCATTATAAATTTGGTGTTCTTACTTTCTGCAGTTAGATTAGCATTGTCTTCTCTGTTTAATTTACTTTCATCACTTATATCTCTACACAATCTTTCTCTACGAGGTTAGTGACCAATTTTGGTGCTAACACTTTGGTGCTTTCACTGAGAATCAAATTCTCAGACCTCAGGGATCTGCTTTGAAGCTACTGGATTGAACAAATCCCCCAAAGAAGATCCGACTCACTGATAGGACATCTGTTGATTCTACTCAGAGTTCATACCAATAACTCTACAATGGCAAGACCACGTACCAGGTCAGCTTCTCATAATGCGGATGCCCACGAGACTGCTAGCGTGCAACAAGCAGGGCCTAGCAATCAACCAGCAATTCCAAATGCAGGAGTTGCCGCTCAAGAACAAACTCCAGTTGTCACCAGAATAGAGTTCAATGACTTGATGAGAGAACTCAGGGAAAGCAGGAGACAACTAGGAGAGCAGATGCAAGCTAACGCCAACCTGATGGCACAACTCACTCAACAGCAGCAACAGAATGCTGGGGGCAATCCCGCTCCTTACTCTTCATCTGACAGCTCAACTTCCTCTAATGAACCTCCCAGGCGCAGACGCCGCAAGACTGACGCTGCACGAGCAGAAGCTGCTGTTCAAACATCTGGAGACCGTGACCAAGCAAGAGCTGGAAACTTCAGAACCGGGGTACAGATGGAGGATAGAGGTCCGGATCATCAAAATGCTAACGATGTCGAACCTCAAGACGCACGATTGGCAGACCGCCAGGAGAGGAGGCGTCAGCATGGACAGGCGCGTAGAACAGAAACTAACCTTCCACCTTCCATACAGACACCAGATCTGACAGCCATGATCAGGCAGTTGATGAAGGAAAATCAGGGGTTATCGAATGATGATTGGGGAGTGTCAAGAAGTCATACTTCGTTCACGGATGTTGTGTTGCAAGCGGCGTACCCCAGGAAGTTTAGTATGCCTACTATCCCTACGTACGAAGGGAGGACTGACCCCAGACAGCATGTCATAAGGTACGAATGGATGATGGATTCAGCTAGAGCGAATGATGCCACCAAGTGTAGGTGCTTTCCGATTACTCTATCTGGGATCGCTACTATGTGGTTCACCCGACTTCCTCCGCGATCCGTATCAAATTTCGAGGAATTAGCAAAGAAGTTTATTGATCAGTTCAGGATACACGCTACGCGCCCGAAGGACGTGATGTCTCTGTCAAGTGTAATCCAAAATCCCGAGGAGTCGTTGAAGGAATATTTACAAAGATTTCACGTAGCAGCAACTGAAGTCAGTAATCCCAATGACCATGCAATTCTGATGGCTGTAATGAGAGGTGTGGATCCGGACTCTGAGTTTGGAGACTGGCTGGCAGGAAAACCTCCGGCTACGCTAGAACGTTTCTACTCTAAGGCACACCAGTTCATAAGAAGAGAGGAAGCTAGATGGGTACGACGAGATAAGGCGCCAGGACCTGTCCAAGAGTCAATAATGAGCAACATTGCTGTGAAGCAGTCTGGAGACAGCTCGGGAAAGGTCCAAGTCAATGTCCAGAACAAGCCTGGGCAACCCAAGGAGTCCGGAGGAAGGAGTCAAGGAAAAAGGAAAGAAGCGGGGAAGTGGAAGTCGAGGATTCCAAGCTACAGCGAGTATACTCCGCTGAACGCGCCACTTGAGAACATTTACCTGTCCACCTGCAATACCTTTCAATACAGAAATCCCCGACCGAAATAATCAACCGAGGAACAGAAGTGAACCGGGAAATATTGTCGCTTCCATGAGACTTATGGGCACAACACGGAGGAGTGCAGACACCTGCATGACGTTATCGAGAAGTTGATCAGGCAGAAGAAGTTGCAAGAATTTGTGAAGGACCCACAGGAAGGAGGATAGGGAACGTCCAACCCAGGTCGTGCACCAGCTCCGCGTCATCCCGAGGAGCCTGTCCGAACCGTAGGAAGACTAGTCATAAATACAATTATCGGCGGACCTCACCCCGTAGATAAGAACTGGCGAGAAATGGAGCGATATGCAAGTTCCCTGAAACATGCAGATTTCGAGTGTTGTTCTAACACGGAGGACGGGGCCCCTGCTAAGCAGCAGCGCGTAATGACAGACGATATTGTGTTCAGAAGTAGAGACGCTGATCAGATAGAGGCTCCGACCATCGACCCCATGGTCATATCTGCAACGATCGGACCAGCATATGTGAAAAGAATTCTGATTGATTGTGGAAGTTCAGTCAACATCATCTTCAAGAAGGCTTACGATCAAATGAGACAAGAAACAAAGGACCTGAAACCGTCCAAGGCTCGTATACACGGCTTTAACGGCGCAGCAACCGATGCCGTGGGGTATGTTGAGTTACTAGTTGAACTGGAACAGGGCGAGCGTCGGAGGGTATGAATTCTACCCTTCGTAGTTCTGGATGTGGATTCTCCATATAACGTTTTCTTGGGCCGGCCGGCCCTGGCTGAGTTTAGGGCAGCGCTAGCCCCGTGGTGTTTAACTTTGAAGTTCCCGACTGACAAAGGAGTAGGTATTGTTCATGGCGATCAAGCAGCTGGTCGTTCCTGTTATGTGGCTGAGCTCCGAGAAGCCCATCGGAGGGAGAAGGGAAAGGTTGCGGACAATCCCGTCCGCATCCTTAATGCGGATAATTGAAAAGTAGTGCCCGAGCCCTGGCTCGGGCATAGTTCTCGGATCTTCGGAGATATAGATCCGAGAGACGACGATGAGAAACCCAAGGAAGAGAAGGCGGCACCGGCTGAATTAACAATTGACATCTCAGTTAGCCGTGACGACCCTTCGCGAATTCTAAAAATCGGATCACAGCTTGGTCCCGAGATGACTGAAGACCTTAGCGACTTCCTCCGGGCGAATCTTGATGTTTTCGCTTGGATGCATTCTGATATGTGTGGGATTTCTCCCGCCATCACGAGTCATATGTTGAACATAGACCCGAAGTACGTCCCAGTTAAACAAAAAAGGAGAGGAATGGATCCGGAGAGGTCCACCGCTCTCGGAGAGGAGGTGGACAAACTCAAAGCAAATGGGTTCGTCCGCGACGCCCTCTACCCTGAGTGGATATCCAACCCCGTGCTGGTAAAAAAGGCGAATGGGAAATGGAGGACTTGCGTAGATTATTCCGACTTGAACAAAGCATTCCCTAAGGACAGTTTCCTGCTGCCTAGGATCGATCAGTTGGTCGACTCCACCGCAGGACACGAGCTGCTGTCATTCATGGACACGTACTCAGGGTACAACCAAATCCCGATGCATATTCCGGACCAAGAACACACCAGTTTCTTTACAAATGTCGGGCTGTATTGCTATGTAGTGATGCCCTTTGGATTGAAGAACGCAGGAGCGACTTACCAGCGTTTAGTGAATCGGATGTTCAAGGACCAGCTGGGTAGAACGATGGAAGTCTATGTGGATGACATGCTCGTGAAGTCACGACGGTCAAACGACCACATTCAAGACTTGGCTGAAATGTTCGACATACTCAGGTTTTATGGGATGAAGATCAACCCTTTGAAATGTTCCTTCGGCGTTGCATCAGGGAAGTTTTTGGGATTCATCGTCAATGCTAGGGGAATAGAAGCCAACCCAGAAAAGATCCAAGCTATTCGAGATGTGCAAGCACCCAGGACCATAAAGCAAGTACAGAGCTTGAATGGAAAAGTAGCTGCGCTAAGTCGATTTATATCCAGGGCAACTGACAAGTGCATCCCATTCTTTGATATAATAAAGAAAGGAAAGAGAAATTTTGAATGGACGTCTAGTTGTGAGGAAGCGTTCCAGAATCTGGTGAGGCATCTGGAGAGTCCACCAATGCTGTCAAAACCAGTTGACCACGAAATGTTATATGTATACTTGGCAGTATCCCCACATGCGATAAGTGCGGCTTTGGTTCGTGAGGAGGATCGAGTCTAGAAGCCGGTGTACTATGTTAGCAAGCGTTTAACAGGGGAAGAGAGGAATTACCCTAAAATCGAGAAATTGGCTTATTGCTTGGTGATTGCATCACGAAAGCTTCGCCCATACTTTCAAGCACATTTAATCGGCGTTTATATCGATCAACCACTGAGGCAAGTACTCCAACGGCCGGAAACTTCTGGAAGATTGTTAAGATGGAACATCGAGTTGAGCCAATTCGATATCGCATACTTACCGCGGAGAGCCATCCGAGGGCAAGCATTAGCGAACTTCATCGCTGAGTTTACCATACCCATCAAGCCGGATGACGACGACATCATTCCCCCCGTTCGATGGAAATTATACACTGACGGTGCATCAAACGATCGCTGCTCCGGCGTGGGCGTAGTTCTTATAACTCCGGAAAACCGATCAATCTGTTATGCCCTGAAGCTCGACTTCCTGGCTACAAATAACGAAGCCGAATATGAAGCACTGATCGCTGGCTTGAAGCTCATCAGAGAACTCGGAATCGAATCAGTCGAAATCTTTTGTGACTCACAGTTGGTGGTTTACCAAGTACGGGGGGACTACCAAGCAAAGGGACGAAAGCTTGCTCCGTACCTCGTTCAGGTCCAAGAGCTACTATCAAATCTTGAGCGTTATGACATTTCACATATCCCGCGCGAACAGAACAAAGAAGCCGACTTATTGGCTAAGTTTGCAAGTACCGGCGATGCGCAACAAATGGGATTGTATCCCGTCGATGTCTTGCATGCCCCGAGCATAGACGGGATGAAAGTCGATCTCGTGTTGGAGACAGAAATCAAAAAGGAATCGTGGATAACCCCATTCAAACTGTACCTAACGACCGGGGCTTTACCAGAAAAAAGAAGCGAAAGACGGCAGGTCCTTCGGAAGGCCGCGCGATACGTAATGCAGGATGGGTCGATGTACCGGAAAGGATTCTCAGTCCCATTATTGCGATGCATCGCTCATGATGAGACAAAGCGGGTCTTAAGAGAAGTTCACGAAGGGGAATGTGGCGACCATACTGGGGGGCAAACGCTAGCAAAGAAGATCCTCCGCTATGGATATTACTGGCCCGCCGTAAACCGGGACGCCGCGGACTACGCAAGAAAATGCAACAAGTGTCAAAGATATGCGAAAATCCCGAGGGCTCCATCAACGGAACTTACACAAATGATTAGTCCCTGGCCATTTGCGATCTGGGGAATCAACATAATCGGCTCTTTGCCTATATTCAAAGGTGGCGCGAAATATGCGATAGTTGCAGTCGACTATTTCACAAAATGGGCTGAGGCAGAACCTTTAGCCACAATCACCTCTAAGAAGGTCATAAACTTCGTTGTACGAAACATTATATGCCGTTTTGGCCTTCCACGCACCATCATTACGGACAACGGGACGCAATTTGAAAGCAGAGAGTTCAAAGAGTTCTGTTTAAAGTATGGCATCGAGAAGAAGTTTGCCGCCGTGGCACACCCGAAAGCTAACGGACAAGTCGAGGCCATTAACAAAATAATCAAGTCCATACTGAAGAAGCGTCTGGAGAAGGTTGGAGGCAAGTGGGTAGATGAACTCCCGACAGCATTATGGGCGTATAGAACTACCCACAAGTCCGCGACCGGCCACACTCCATTCGCCTTGGCATACGGCTCTGAAGCCGTTATACCCGTGGAACTTGAAGTTCCATCGCACCGAGTGACATACTATGATCCCAAGACGAACCAAAACCTCTTGCTGAAATCACTGGACTGCATCGACGAAAAGCGTGAAGAAGCTGAATTAAGGGCGGCAGCGCACAGACATCGAGTCAAGCGTTACTACGACGGCAGAGTCCGCCCAAGAATCTTTGATGTGGGTGATCTCGTTCTAAAACGAGTCTTCCCGGTACCATCACGCATGAATCCCAGCTGGAAAGGTTCGTACGCCATTGAACGGAAGCTTGGAGAAGGAACATTCAAGCTAGCGACCGTTGATGGCACGACACTCCCCCGAGCATGGAACAGTGAACATCTGCGGCACTATTACATTTAGCATGTTTCCTTTCTTATTTCAGGCACTGTTATTTCCTGCATGTTTCCGTTCAGTCATAACGTAGTTTCTTTTTAAGTTGTAATCAAGCAGTTTAGTTAATTTTCATTAATGAAGGCTTGAAGCCGCATTTTCCATGAATCACTAACGTTTCTGTATCTCACAGTTGAATGATGAACTACATTATCTTGTACGACGTACGAACTCGTATAAACAATTCCAAATCTCCGAATCCCCAGAGTGCGGAGCGGAGTACTCTAAGTCCCTAGAGCGCGGACTAGAGTATAAACGATTTCAAATCTCCGAATCCTCAGAGTGCGGAGCGGAGTACTCTAAGTCCCCAGAGCGCAGACTAGATTATAAACGATTTGAAATCTCCGAATCCCCAGAGTGTGGAGCGGAGTACTCTAAGTCCCCAGAGCGCGGACTAGAGTATAAACGATTTCAAATCTCCGAATCCACAAAGTGCGGAGCGGAGTACTCTAAGTCCCCAGAGCACAGACTAGAGTATAAACGATTTCAAATCTACGAATCCCCAGAGTGTGGAGCGGAGTACTCTAAGTCCCCAGAGCGCGGACTAGAGTATAAACGATTTCAAATCTCCGAATCCCCATAGTGCGGAGCGGAGTACTCTAAGTCCCCAGAGCACGGACTAGAGTATAAACGAATACGAATCTCCGAATCCCCAGAGTGCGGAGCGGAGTACTCTAAGTCCCCAGAGCGCGGACTAGAGTATAAACGATTTCAAATCTCCGAATCCCCAGAGTGTGGAGCGGAGTACTCTAAGTCCCCAGAGCGCGGACTAGAGTATAAATGATTTCAAATCTCCGAATCCCCAAAGTGCGGAGCGGAGTACTCTAAGCCCCCAGAGCGCGGACTAGAGTATAAACGATTTCAAATCTCCGAATCTCCAGAGTGTGGAGCGGAGTACTCTAAGTCCCCAGAGCGCAGACTAGAGTATAAACGATTTCAAATCTCCGAATCCCCAGAGTGCGGAGCGGAGTACTCTAAGTCCCCAGAGCACGGACTAGAGTATAGACGGTTTCAAGTCTCCAAGTCCCCGGAGCACAGGGACAGCAAACCAAAGAAAGACAAGAGAATCATTCAAACAAAAAGAAACTAAACTTTATTCGATAAGTTCAAAATGGGATTACATGATCACTCCTACAAAATCCAGACCTGTCTATACAAACTACAAGCTACGGAAGATAAAAGCAATTACAAGACTTAAGCAAGAAGCTCGTTGAACGAGTATATCGATCATTTCTTCGATTTCTTCTTCTTGTCTTCCTTCGTCTTTTCCGATGACTCCTCTCCCTCACGCCTTTTCTTGGACTTCTTGCTTGCTAAGGAAGCGAAGTCAGGAGTAGGAGATGGAACATCTAGTGGTTTGGACCTGCCCGGGAGGATGATTTTCAAAGGTCTGTTCCGCGGGTCGATAAGTTCCAGGATTCCAGGTTCAACTTTGACCTCGGCCTTTTTCTTCTCCTCTTCGGCAAGGCGGTCCTTCATGCTCATATGCGAGGTATGCTCAGTGGCGCCGGTGATTTCAATTTCATCGTCCCATTCGGCAGGAGATGAATCGTCGAGCTTATCATCATCCAGCGCCCCGATCACCTGAGCATCGGGACCAGGGAGTACTCCCGCGTGGACATCATCACTTGTTTTCCCAGCCTCCTCCTTGACGTCATCGCTCCTCGGAGTTGGCTCGGCGTCAGAACAACCTGCACGGGAACATAGAGAATAAGCATTAGAACGATTAGCCACTGCTGAAAAAAGACGGGATCTTTCAACTTCTAGAGAAAGGAGAATTTCCTACCAAGTTCCGGTTGGCTATCGGTGGCGCGTGGGGTTTCACCCTCCAGGATGGGTGATAGCACATGAGCACCGAGCCCGGGGTCTTCGGGGTCATAACCAACATGCTGCTCGAATGGATCAAGTGTCGGCCGACCGGCCGATTGGACAGCGGATTGAGCAGCAGTATGAAGAGCAGTAATATTGGCCCCAGACGGGCCAGCTTCGCCATCTTTCTCTTTTGGAAGGGGAGAGCCTTTGCTGTAAAGTGCCAATGCTGCGGATAAATCCGATGGCTCATTCCCCCTAAGGAACTCTTTCACCAAGGCCTCCTCATCAACCTCTTCGGAACCCGACTCGATCTTCCTGATCCTTATCAAGGTTTCCCAGGTCTCAGCTAGGGACTCAAGGTAGCCGTCGCCCAAGAATGTTAAGTCACGATGCATAAGGACGCGGGCTCCATATTCAGCAATCAACGGGTCAAACATGTTTTTGACCTCTTCCCTGCCGGCTTCCGCGGCCGCCTCGAGGCGAGAATCAATCTCCTCCGCAGCCTCTCTTTTGCCCTCCTCACGGGCCTCATCCTTCATTTTCTCAAACCCAGCGAGTTCGTCATCGAGCTTTGTTTTCAGGAGTCGGGTAGCAACGATCTCATCATAGTATCATTGTGATTCTTCTTGAGTAGCTACCTTATCCTCCTTCTCCTTGGAGAGTAATTCTTTCAGCTCTTTGACTTGGGTGGCGAGCGCGTCCCTTTCTTTTTGGACAGAGTCTTTTTCTAGGGCGAGAGCACCGCTGCGCTGGACTGCTTCGTCAAGCTCTTTTTTGTGAGTCGCCTCTAAACGAGTAACTACCTCTGCAGTATCTTTTGCGCTTTGTTCAGCGGCTTCCAGCTTCGACTTATACGAAGCGAGCTCTTCGTCTTGGAGTTTGATGATTTTCTTATCGCTGTCGGCCTCCAGATTCAGACGTTCGATCTCGTGTTGACGCTCAACGGATACTTCCGAGATCTTCTCCACCAAGTGCACAAACGCGTCATGTTGAACATAGACGTCGTTATTGCAGGCAATGGCACTCTGTTTCACATGCCCGGGAATATGATGAATGGCCGGGAGGAACTTCAGACCATCGAAGCAAATTTTTGGAAACTTGGGCTTAAGATCGACCATCTTTTCCGCAACAGTTGGGTCCACCGCAGGAGTAGGAGGAGGAGGCTTTGAGAATTCCGCTTTTTTCCGTTGCTCTTGGACTTGCCTTGTACTCGATGAACTGGAATGTTGTTCTCGAGGAGCATCAGATTTATAACCCTTCTGTAAAGACTTCTCCCTATCCGGCTCAGTTGGAGGAGGAAGATCACGGGACTGGGAAGATTTAGAGTGTGCCTTCTTGCGGTGAGAAGACTCGCGGGGACGATTGTCCCTATCTTCATAATCGCCTCTGTCCCTACGTCTGCCTGAACCAGAATCCCGTCCAGAGTGATGAAATACAGAAGAGCCCTGAAGACGATCGAGTATGTGAGAACGCCCCATATCACCTGCAAAGAATGGGGATAACAACGAGTTAAGAAAAGTCCGTGAGATGAGGAAAAACTTGAAGTGTATGATGGAATGCATATGTGCGTGTGTGTCCTAGTGTTCCCCCTGACGGACCAGTTCGTTTATCTTTACTAATCGAGGTGTTGTCTCCTTGGACCGGGAGTTGAACTCCCGCATTGCCTCTAGCGGGCGAAGAAAATTTGAGGGCTTCAGGATCATCAAACCCGTAATTAAGTATGTCTTCGGGAATAGAAAGGTTCGATAGACCCCTCAAGGAACTTTCCAAATGCTGCGAAGAAGCCTCTTTCTCAGGTGGGATAGGCGTAACTTTTGAAGTGCCACAAACTTTCTCCTTTTGAACTGTATATTTTAACTTCTTCTTCCCCTTCGAAGGGGAGGATGACGTCTCAATATCTTGAACCTCAATTGCCAGATTCCAAGTGGGACCCACGTTCTCGCCTTGAGTCTCAGGAACATCATCTTCTCTGCGCTCACCTTCTCTGTGCGTATCGGGAGTGCGGCGCGACGACGATCCGGCCTGTTTTTTCCCTTTACCGGATGGAGGTTTGGGAATGGTGACACCTTCTGGAAGGCTGATCCGACGACCAGGAGCTAGCAAGCCAAACCCCGACAGCGATTCATTTGAAATGATAGTCCGGATGTCTCGATCCTCAACAGGAAGAGCTCTAATGGCTTCAACAGCCTCAGAATATCCTCGGCCTTCCAGACGCGGGTTGATACCTGAAAAGATGAAATGAAGAGTTAGGAAAAGCATGACTCCGATTAAATACGAATAGTGACTCAGCAGAGAGACTTACTGCCTTCCACCCATCTCCAAGCAAAACTAGAAGGGAAGCGCACATAGAACCATTCCTGTTTGTACAGGGCGAATTTGCTACATGCCCCTGTCAAGATCTGGCATTTGTGGTATGGCTCGAGGAACATAAAGGAAGGACTGTCTTTCCGTCTCTTGAACATATAAATGTATCTGATATCACCGGGGGTTGGAGGTCTGGAGAAGACGGCCATGAAAAGTAAGTAAGTCCCGTATAGAAATGCATGGTCGTTCGGGTGCAGCTCCGAAGGAGCTATGTCTATGTACTGCAGAACATCCCGGAGAAATAAATTGAACGGAGGCACACTGCCCATCCAACACATGAACTTGTTGCAGGTAGTGTACCCGACTGGGGGCAGATGAGGACGATCGTGTCTCGAAGGAACTAACACGTCGGCAAAAGGAATCCCATGAATGGAGCATATCCGTCGCAAAGCAGCTTCGTTGATCTTCGAAGCTTGTGAATCGATCGGATTTTCTAGTAAGATTGTTGCCTCCAGAGCATCAGGTGCCATGTTATGAGCAGGAGAAGTCGACAGATTAGAAGTATCAACGGCTCCTTGCCTTGATGACGGCCCAGGCCTGTCAGATATAGTGGCGGAGCTAGATTTTCTCGACATCCCAAAAAAATAACGAACCTGGCTAAGTGCTTGAGAGAACTATACTTAAAAAACGTTGAACGTTAGAATTAGCAACACGAGTTTTCCCCCCACGTGGTGTGTGAACTAGTGCAAGAAATTGTGTACAAGCAATAAGATTTTAAAGATATAAAAATGAGCTTCGAATCGTTGCCTTCGAAGACCGTCATCGCTGACCATCTCGAAGAGCCCGCCTGGTGGTGGTTACAGTTCCAGATCTAGAAAACGTGTAATTTGTGAAGTCTCCGGCTTAAGTCTAACTTGACATTTATAACTGTTCGGCATTTAAATGTTGTTCGGCAATTGCATTGATCGTCCTAAGAATAGGTCGGCATGTATGTGTGTTCGGTTAAGTCATTGTCAAGCGTTCGGCTAAAGGCCTTGTTCGGCTAAGTCTATGTTCGGCTAAAGGCCTCGTTCAGTTAAGTCATCGTCCAGTTAAAAGTTCTGTTCGGCATGTATGTGTTTGTTCGGCATGTCTAAGTTCTGTTCGGCATGTATGTGATTGTTCGGCATGTCTAAGTTCTGTTCGGCACGTATGTGTTTGTTCGGCATGTCTAAGTTCTGTTCGGTAGGTATGTATCTGTTCGGCATGACAGTTGTTCGGCAATTATGTTGTTCAGTCTAAATGCTATTCGGCGTATATGTATGTTCGGCATTTGGGTAGTGTTCGGCCTTAGTTCGTTCGGCTAAAGTAGCGCTCTGCCCTCGATCATAATTCCACCCTGCTCCTTCTCCATCTACGCCGAACGACAGAGACAGATCGCCCGGCGAAGGTTACGCCGTTCGACACCCCATCTTCCTTTTTCTTCCAGTCTTGATCAGCACAAAGGAGCTAGGCCTAACTACCATGCACCATTCGGCGACTCCAAACGTGCGAGCCACTTCTACTAGCCACACATTGTACAACCATAGAAATACCCCGTTTCCATGTGATGAACCTAAAGTTGAAGTAATGTAATCGTGGAAGGAATGATACCTAGTTCGACGATCGAAGTTGAGGAAGGATCAATTAGACTTTATATCTGATAGGATTGCAAGAATTGCAAGTCTCTAGGAATGACAGAAAAGAAGGCGTAAAAGGAAAATGGTGGAAGGGCGCCTGGTTATATAGAGGGAGGTAGAAGTTGAAAAGGCTATACCCGGTAGAACTGGTCAATACCAGAAGTGTTCGACATCAAAACGAAGTGTCGTTCGGCACATGAGGGCTGTCCGGCTTCGAACGTATTGTTCGGCGTCCAAACCACGCTCGTCACGCACCTCCGTCACAGGCATTCTCGAGAAGGCAGCATCAAGGGAAATTGACCCAGATTCAAAGCGCATTACGTTCGGTCACATGATACACTTTGGTGGGCAAGTGTTTCCTGGAGATTTGACCAGGCAACCAGTGCTCGGCATCAGGTAGCACTCGGCGTCAGAGAGTACTCGGCATCTAGGAGTGTTCGGCGAAGTACCCGGCTTCCTAGTGGAACTCGGCGTCATAGAATGTCCGGCATCTAGAAGTACTTGGCGAAGTACACAGCATCCATAATGTTCGGCATACAGAGTGCTCGGCATCAAGACTGCTCGGCATACGAGAGTGCTCGGCATCAAGACTGCTCGGCATACGAGAGTGCTCGGCATCAAGACTGCTTGGCATACAAGACTGCTCGGCATACAAGAGCGCTCGGCATCAAGGAGAACTCGGCAGCATCTGGAGTTCGGCATACAGGAGTACTCGGCGTAGTACTCGATAGCATCAGGAGTACTCGGCGTAGTACTCGATAGCATCAGGAGTACTCGGCAACAAGAGTACTCGGCATCTAGAAGAGCGTTCGGCTTCGACTGACAAACATCCTGCACTTCCCAAACATCAACCACATCGTTCGGCATAGAAGGGACTGTTCGGCATCAGGGCGTTCGGCATACAGGGGCCACTGTACTAGGGCTGGAGCGTTCGGCTATCCAGCCCACTTGGGAAGTCCAGCCAATATTTGCCTATAAATAGAGGGGCAGGGTCACAGTGAAATAGATCCTTTTTGGGGAGAGAGAACACTGGGGAGACTCTGCCATTTTCAAGACTCATCTTCTCTACTTAACAACTTCATTCAAGCATTTGATTCACGAATTGTATTTGTAATCAACTATAAAGAAGATCAATAAAGTTTAACCTCAAAGTGGACGTAGGCAATTACGCTGAACCACTATAAATTTGGTGTTCTTACTTTCTGCAGTTAGATTAGCATTGTCTTCTCTGTTTAATTTACTTTCATCACTTATATCTCTACACAATCTTTCTCTACGAGGTTAGTGACCAATTTTGGTGCTAACACGTATGATTTAAACTCAAGCCGGCGTGACCAACCGCCGATAAACAAATGAGAATCCCTGGAGTGCAGATTTGATCATAGACAATCAGACAAGAATGGATGAATTACTCAATCTCCGCTTGCCTCAAACATCCGTTCGGTGGCACTAGACTCAATATGTCACAAGTAAGGAGCAATCGTCGACTGATGTTTTACAACACACCACAAAGACTGGGGGGCAAGACTTAAGCATCAACCATCGACTAAAGCGATGCGACGTCAAAACTCAACTCGCTTCCCGGTCGCAAACCATGTCCACAGTTTCCGAACTTGGCGAACAAAAACAAACTTGATTCGAAAGCTAAAACTTTACAAGTACACTTCAGATATTGAAACATTTGGACAAATACAAAATGACAGAAAAGAAGCCAAAAAAGAGGAGTTTCATTTCTATTGTTTATAACAGAAGTTCGTAAACAAGTTTCCAAAAATTCCTACTAGCAAGGGCCGAACCTGCATCTATACACGGCCAACAAAATGCAATTCAAAATAAACCGGGGAAGCATGTTTAATCTTTCTTCTTCCTTGGCTTCCTTCTCAGCGTAGACCCGTTGGAGCCACCGCTAATCTTCCTCTTCGAACCTTTGCTCTTCGGCGGTTGGTCTTCAGGCGAGGGCATTATATCAACATCCTCCTCCGAACTCGAGTGGATAGGAATGCTCCCTGCGGGCGGAGTCGGAGGAACAAGATCAAGTACAAAAGGTGGAATAGGCATGCTGGTGATGAAAACAGTACCACCAGAAGATATCATGCTAAGCGGAGCAGGTCCCGGTGTTACCATCCCACCTCCAAAACTGCCACCATGAGCCGCTGCTGCCATTTCAGCGTCGATTTGAGCGAACATCTCCTCTTCAGTTACTGCTCAAGCCCCGCCGGGGGCATCAGCAATCGGCATTCAAGAACTTATAGCAGGATCAGTTCCCCTCATGACAGATGACAAGTCAGCAAGAGGATCGCCGTGACGACGAAAGAGTTCATCCATCAGCTGCTCATCAAACATAATCGTACTCCCCTACATATCGTCAAGCGGGGCAGCAGTACTCACGGTGATTGCTCCGGTCACGATAGCCTCCTGCGTTTGGTATGATTCTTGAGTAGCAGGAGGCATAGCCGGTGCGACATCAATCACTGGACAAAGAATAAGAGATCTGTTAGAACTTAACTCGATCGAAGATTTTGACTTAAGAAAGATATGTGGAATGTTCAGAATACCTTCCTTAGTTTGACTCGTAGGCGGCAGGGCGGCATTAGTGACTTGCGTTGCAGCCGGAGACATCTGCGGCCGATCTGGATTGTAAGCAGGAACAGCCTAGGAATCGATCGCAGACGAGGATTCGGGCTGGGTTGATGTTGAAACTTCAAGACTTGCTTCATGGCGGTCAACCCCTGAACCCTCTCCGACTTCAAAGTGCTGGGCGCCAAGTCTTTCCTTCTCATGCAGAATCATTGACTCGTGAAGAATCTTCTTTTCATCTTCAGTCAGAATGCAATTCTCGAGTTCAAATTCATCAACAGACTCGCCCTGATGCGCCTCCTTCTCTTCCTCAACCAGTCGGCCCCAAGCGTTATAAAGATGCGTTGGATAATCATCGAGCCAGGCTAGACCCCTGTGCCTCAGCACGTTAGCGTTGTAAAAACGAGAAGGTCTTCGATGCCAGCCACTAGCCTGGACTCGGCCGACTTCACTTTCTCCTCAACCTCAGCCTCCACCTTGTGGACTTTAGCCACAGCTGCATCCCGCTCACCCTTAAGCAGAACAGTCTGCTCGCACGTCTCCTGGGCTGCGCTGTTTGCATCATCCCTTTCCTTGGCTATGTTGGCGAATTTGGCCTTAAGTTCATTGAGCTCCATGACCGCCGCATCCCGCTCGGCGGTGACTGTAGTGTTCCGGTGGCCCATCTCCTCCACCAGGGCAACATGTGTACGCCACAACCTCTCCATTGCCGCCTTCGCTTCGTCAGCTTTATTGGTGGCCTCAATCTTCGATTTCCGAGAAGACTCGGCCTCAGCAGTGAGCACTTGAATGATCCGGTCCCTTTGAGCGAGGTCGGTCTCCATTTTCTCAAGCGCTTTGGCTCGCTCAAAGGCCACCTTGGAAGCCTTCTCTGCAGCCTTTTCCCACTCTCTGTACTGGGTGTAGATGTCATGAACGTAATCATGCATCATGCTTTCCACTCCAGACGGAATTCTGTTAAGTGTGGTGGGAAGACAAAGCCATCAAAGCAACTATTCGGGAAATCCTTCCTCATCTAAGCCAATTTAAGGGCCCCTTCTCCTGTAGGATCAGCTGGGACCTGCTCTGTAATTATAGAGGCCGTGGTCTCGACCCTCTGAAGCTGAGTCTCAGATCTAGAAGTATGGGAAGATGGCCTGTGACGAGAAGGATCTGGCGGGTGTGGAACAATAATAGGGGGTGGAGATGGAAGTTTAGGAGGAGGAGAGCGTGATCTAGACCGATGTCTGTATTCTTTGCCCCTATCACCCCCGTACCTATTTTGGTTAGAGTACTCGCGATCGCGATCTCTATCCGAGTCCCTCCTGCGGGAATCATAATAAGAAGAAGCCTTTCGGGCTGAGCGGAGATTCCCGAGCATCGATCCTTTCCTGGACATAGTACCTGAAAATGAGAGACGAAGGAAAAGTTAGCGATTTCCCAAGTTGGACGATTTACAGTTATGAATCGTGTAGTGCAGTGAAGTGTATGTATGTGCAACCCCCCGACCAACCGGAAATGTCGGCCACACTTGTAGAAAGCAACCCACTCAGCTCGAGAGCATTGTCAAGCTCCTTCATCCCGGTGTCGTGTTAAAATGACACATAATCCGGAATCGGAATATCAGCAAGCCCTTCAAAAGGATGCTCTACTTGCGGGGGAGGAGCCTCTGAAATTCTAATCCCCTGAATAGGCAAGGACATAACAACAGATTTTAATCTCTCGGATTTAGAACGCTTGTGAGCAGCAGCCTTGCCTTTTCTCCTTCCTCCTGAATCTTGAACATCGGAAGAAGGCCCGGCTGGGAGCTCGGTATCGGTGGGCGTTCTTTCTGGATCAACTTCTTCGATTATCATGACTGCGGGCGCTTTGCGCTTCACCCGTTTCTTCGGGACCACTCTAAGTGTTCCTTCCAGCCGTATGCTCTGCCTCCATTCTATCAGCCCGACAATCCTCAAGTTTCTATCTGTCAGAACCAAGTCAATATGCCTCTCTTCGCCTGGATACGCTTGGAGGATCCGAACTAGCTCTCTAAAGTATGCACCGTCAGGTCGAGAGATTGCGGCTGTTAAAGAGGAAAAGTATGTCAGTTTTGAAGTCAGTTATTACTATCTCGATGATTCAAGAGAGAAATGGTGACACTTACGTCTATCCAACCATCGCCTAGCATATCCAGGGGGCACCGAACATAGAACCATTCGGTTTTAAAATAACTTAGCCTTCCCCAGGAGCCCATTACAACGTGGCTGTTTTTGACCGCTTCCAGGAAGGTGAAAGAAGGGCTATCTCCACGGCTCTTAACATTAAATAAATATCTGATCTCGATCGGCTTTGGTGGTCGAAAGAGAATCTCCATAAACAAGATAAAAGTGTTGTTCTACAGAGCATACCCGTTGGGGTGTAGCTGGGACGGTGCTATTCCAAGAAATGATAACATCTCCCTTATATATTGGTTGAAAGGAGGAAGCGTTCCCGCCGTAGAGGAATGACGGTTAAAGGTAGTAAACCCCTCCGGGGGATCATGAGGCCTGTCATTTGGCCCAGGAAGTAGCACGTCATCGAGTGACAAGCCGTGCCTTAAACAAATCCGTCCCAGCATATCTTCGGAGATACCGGACGGCACAGCATCTTGTGGATGACAGATGAACCGAGCACCCAGACGCTTGTCCGGAGCTGGCTCTATAACTTCGGCTTCAATAACCGGTATTTCGATGGTTGGAGGAATTGAACTCGGAAGTTCCTGCTGCTGAGAACTTGAAGGTTCCATGACTGTCTAGCTTATGAAAAATCATTGTTAAACAGACAATAACGCTCATGCATCCCCCAGTGTAAAGTGTGTGAATGTGTGTTGTGCAGCAGTACTGTATGTCATTTGAGAAGATCTACAGGATTAAAGAAAGCATGTAAACGACGATACTTCGGAATTCAGTCGGAAGGACCGTCATCGCTGACCGTCACAACCGTGCCATCCAGCTATTAACCATCATTCCAAGTTAAAGTTTGTTATCATTTTGATAAGTTCCAGTTTCATCGACGAGCTTCGATAGGCAATCAGATATACGGTGAAACGATTAAGTCCAGTTATGCAAGTTTGAAGCTCGTCGGAGTCAATTGTTCAAATGTGCAAGGAGTTTCAAATTTTTTAATGTTCAATTCGTATCGCTCGTAAGGGCCGTGTTCGCATCGATAGATCGTGGTCATTTGCATACAAGTTAGACTCGGTCAGAAGGTTGGCGTGCAAGTTCGACTCGATCAAGGGGATGAGGATTTCGAATCGATCGGAGCGCAACACTTCGACTCGATTAAAACCTCCAGTTCGAATCGATCCGAGGGCTGCGCACTTCGACTCGTTCCAAGGCACTCCACTTCGACTCGTTCCAAGGCACTCCACTTCTACTCGTTCCAAGGCACACCAGTTCGACTCGATCAAAAGCCATCCTTTTCGACTCGATCCAAGGCCATCGTTTCGAATCCATCAGACGCAACCCCTTTGTATCAATCTACGTATTCAAAGCAGTCGATTCGATGCAAAGCTCAACCATCGATCAATACGAAGGCCTCCGTCTCATCATCTCGAAACCCCTACTCCAGATCGACGCGAAGATGAGGCTAAGGAATTTTCGATCGATCACGACTCTGGTTGATTTGGTGTTAAAAATCCAGTCTCATCGTTTACGCGTTGGATTCGCTTAGTGGATTACCTAAATCTGTCAGTTAGTTCGAGTGATTGAAGGTATGAATCGATTCGAAGGCAAGAATGTTTTCTTCTTTTTCTCGAGGCTCTAAACAATACGAAAGCAAGGTAGTAAAGCGAAAGGTAAAAAGTGGAAAAGTGGCTAAGTACAAAGTATTTATATGAAATCGAAAGCAAAAGGAATAAACGATTCGCATCCTGGTGGATTCGAACACACGTTTCGACTCCGTCTCCAGTACGTCGATGCGAAGCTCCCCTTTGTATCGCTTATCTTCAACCCCATCTCCGATGCAACAATACAAGCAATCATTTCGACTCCATCGATATGAACCCATACTTCGTATCGATCACCTTCGACTCCGACTCCTATGCAGTTCGAATCCATCGATATGAACCCACACTTCGTATCGATCACCTTCGACTCCGACTCCTATGCAGTTCGAATCCATCGAATCACTGCTTCTAGAGGCCAACTCCATCGATACGAATTGCCTGTTCGTATCCAGTAACTCCATCTATATTGATTCGAAATGCTCAGCTCGCATCCATAAACTCAATGAAAACAGTCTTCAATGTTTCAACCCTTCACATCGATTCAGGAGAAGATCGTTGTAAAGGGACATTCAAAAACAACCATCGAGCATTGTTACAACGAATTTCACGTCGGTTCAGGAGAGGATCGATACGGAATTCAATATAAAATAGACTGGCAATGACTCGTGAACATACAAACGTCAACGTCGGACTAATATTCAATATTCCATATTTCTAGGAATCGGAAACTCATTTGATAATGATTACAACAACAAACAGCTAATTGCTAGCATACAACAATCAGTTTCAACAATACAGGGTACAGCAGTTGACAGTCAACAGTTTACATTATTAAGAAAAACAGTCGAAGATTACAGCTTTCATCGAAAAGACGATAGCTATTCAGAATGAAGGTTGCAGCACTTCAAAGCCCATCAT
Source organism: Allium fistulosum (assembly GCA_030737815.1). Taxonomy (NCBI): domain Eukaryota; kingdom Viridiplantae; phylum Streptophyta; class Magnoliopsida; order Asparagales; family Amaryllidaceae; genus Allium; species Allium fistulosum. Next base: position 1,538,214,447 of record CM060902.1, read on the forward strand.
GTTTTCACAAGATGTACTTTGGGGGGAAAATGTTATCCCGCCTTTTGGCAAGGCCGTGACACCAAGGAATTGACTAGTAACCAATGATGGTCCGTCCCAGAGATCGGTTATACACAGGCTCGCTATGGATATCGACAAATTTTGTCCGAGTCCGGATCGAGTTTAAATTGATAGGACACAACAAGCTAAGCTATGAGAGTCAACGTTCCAAATCTCAGGTCCATCCGAGTTTGTATGCTCAAGTTACAGCCGATGCAAAGTTGATTAGAAACAACCTTCTTCGACTCGCTCAGCTCGCGTCCCTCAGAAATGCCCACTTCGACTCGCTTCGTTCGAATCCATCTGGGAAGCCTGCTTCGACTCGCTCCACTTCGCGTCCATCGGAAAACCACTGGTCGACTCGCTCTACTTCGACTCGCTCAGCTCGCATCCCTCAGAGAAGCCTTCTTCGACTCGCTCTGCTCGAACCACTGTTCGACTCCATCGAGTTCGACTCCATTGGCACAGCCACTGTTTGAATCGATCGAACAATGACCACTCCGTGTCGATCACAGAGCCTTCATTCGAATCCCTCAGGACACTCCACTTTGACTCGCTCAATCTGTGCACACTTCGACTCGCTCAATCAGTGCACACTTCGACTCGCTCAAAACAGCATCAAAGGCAGAGTGATCCAAAGATTCAAGCGCCACGTCACCTAGTCGAACGAAACATCCAACCGAGAATCCCATTTCATATCGATCATATCTCCTAATCTACAAGTCCAAATGCTATGAAATTTTCACAGAAGACTACGTGCATGCTAAAGAATGTCCACGCCAAATTTCGACTCCATTGGATGAAATCTTGATCGATACAAAATCTGTTCGTATCGATCACGGATCGGACTAGAACTTCACGGGCTTGGGCGCGCGGGCCTGGTCACGTGCCAGAGAGGGTCTCCCGAGATCTGAGCGAAATACCAGCCTCCTACACCTATAAAGACCCCCAAAGCTAACAGAAAAGGGGTTCTTCTTCCTCTTTGAGATCTCCAACGCCCAGACTCCGCCGAATCCAGATCTGAACTCCATTGCTGCTGCTACCAACGAATTTCACTGCTGCAAATCATAATTACCTGTTGTAGTTCACTGAATTCACTTGTAAACATCAAAGAAAGATCAATAAAGCAAACTACTTCATAGTGGACGTAGGCGATACGCCGAACCACTATAAATTCTTGTGTCTTCTTGCATTTTAATTATTTGCATATCTGAGATTTGGAGTTTTTGTTAGATAATTTCTCTTTTTCCATTTAATTTCTTCACTTTATCTCTTCAAAAACTTCCAAAAAGTGTTTTGCCCAATTTTGGTACAAACACACTCATTTATAAAAGTTGTACGGCACTGTTTCGGCATTTTGGATGGATGTTGCACCTTACACCGCAGATGTTGCGCCCTGAGGATATCGATTATTCGAACAGCCATAAAGGTAGCCTGTTTAGGAGTTACGGGAGCCATAACCAGTAAAAACGAAGTTCTTTGTGAGTTCTACGGCTTTGACAGCTTTTAGCCATCAATGCATAGTTCCATATCCAAAAAAAGACTACCCGAATCACTTTCGGGACTCGAAAGTTTTTTTTACCCATCGTTTTCTTTACGTGAATTTTACGGTAAAACGCGATCCCCGTGGTTGGTCGTCGATTTACCATCACTGGAGAGTGGTGCACCATGGTACTGTTCCGTTTCAAATCCTTGCACTCATTTCTAAAAGTAGTATGGCACTGTTTTGGCATTTGGGATGGATGTGGCACCTTGCATCTTAGATGTTGCGCCCTGAGGATATCGATTCTTCGGACAGCCATAATGGTTGCCTCTTTTGGAGTTACGGGAGCTATAACTAGTCAAAACAAAGCTCTTTGTGAGTTCTACGTCTTTGAGAGCTTTTAGCCGTCAATGCATAGTTCCATATAAAAAAAAGACTAACCGGATCACTTTCGGGACTCAAAAGGTTTTTTTACACATCGTTTTCTTCCCATTAATTTTATGGTAAAACGGGATCACCGTGGTTGTTCGTCGAGTTACCATCGCTGGAGAGTGGTGCCCAATGGTACTGTTCCGATTCAAATCCATGCACTCATTTCAAAAAGTCATACGGCACTGTTTCGGCATTTTGGAAGGATGTTGCACCTTGCACCGTAGATGTTACACATCGAGGATATCGATTATTCGGACAGCCATAACGGTTGCCTCTTTTGGAGTTACGGGAGCCATAACCAGTCAAAACGAAGCTCTTTGTGAGTTCTACAACATTGCTTGATTTTAGCCGTCAATGCATAGTTCCATATCCAAAAAAAAGACTACCCGAATCACTTTCGGGACTCGAAAGTTTTTTTCTACCCATCGTTTTCTTCACATGAATTTTATGGTAAAACGCGATCACCGTGGCTGGTCGTCGATTAACCATCGCTGGAGAGGGGTGCACCATGGCACTGTTCCGTTTCAAATCCGTGCACTCATTTCTAAAAGTCGTACGGCACTGTTACAGCATTTTGGATGGATGTGGAATCTTGCACCATAGATGTTGCGCCCTGAGGATATCGATTCTTCGGACAGCCATAACGGTTGCCTCTTTTAGAGTTACAGGATCCATAACCAGTCAAAACAAAAGGTCTTTGTGAGTTCTACGGCTTTGACTGCTTTTAGCCGTCAATACATAGTTCCATATCCAATAAAAGACTACCCGAATCACTTTCGAGACTCGAAAGATTTTTTTTACCCATCGTTTTCTTCACGTGAATTTTATGGTAAAACACTATCACCGTGGCTGGTCGTCGATTTACCATCGCTGGAGAGTGGTACACCATGGTAATGTTCCGTTTCAAATCCATGCACTCATTTCTAAAAATCGTACGGCACTGTTTCGGCATTTGGACGGATGTGGCACCTTGCACCGTAGATGTTGCGCCCTGAGGATATCGATTCTTCGGACAGCCATAACGGTTGCCTCTTTTGGAGTTACAGGATCCATAACCAGTCAAAACAAAGCTCTTTGTGAATTCTACGGCTTTGACTTCTTTTACCCGTCAATGCATAGTCTCATATCCAAAAAAAGACTACCCGAATCACTTTCGGGACTCGAAAGATTTTTTTTACCCATCGTTTTCTTCACGTGAATTTTATGGTAAAACACGATCACCGTAGCTGGTCGTCGATTTACCATCCTTCGAGAGTGGTACACCATGGTACTATTCCGTTTCAAATCCATGCACTCATTTCTAAAAATCGTACGGCACTGTTTCGGCATTTTGGATGGATGTGGCACCTTGCACCGTAGATGTTGCGCCCTAAGGATATCGATTCTTCGGACAGCCATAACGGTTGCCTCTTTTGGAGTTACGGGATCCATAACTAGTCAAAACAAAGCTCTTTGTGAATTCTACGGCTTTGACTGCTTTTACCCGTCAATGCATATTCTCATATCCAAAAAAAGACTACCCGAATCACTTTCGGGACCCGAAAGATTTTTTTTACCCATCGTTTTCTTCACGTGAATTTTATGGTAAAACACGATCACCGTGGCTGGTCGTCGATTTACCATCCTTGGAGAGTGGTGCACCATGGTACTGTTCCGTTTCAAATCCATGCACTCATTTCTAAAAATCGTACGGCACTGTTTCGTCATTTTGGACGGATGTTGCACCTTGCACCGTAGATGTTGCGCCCTGAGGATAACGATTATTCGGACAACCATAACGGTAGCCTCTTTAGGACTTACGGGAGCCATAACCAGTAAAAACGAAGCTCTCTGCGAGTTCTACGGCTTTGACAGCTTTTAGCTGTCAATGCATAGTTCCATATCCAAAAAAAGACTACCCGAATTCACGTGAATTTTATGGTAAATGCGATCATCGTGGCCGGTTGTCGATTTACCATCGCTGGTGAGTGGTGCACCATGGTACTGTTCCGTTTCAAATCCATGCACTCATTTCTAAAAGTCGTACGGCACTGTTTCGGCATTTTGGACGGATGTTGCACCTTGCACCGTAGAAGTTTCCCACTGAGGATATCGATTATTCGGACAGCCATAGCAGTTTCCTCTTTTGGAGTTACGGGAGCCATAACCAGTCAAAACGAAGCTCTTTGTGAGTTCTACGGCTTTGACTACTTTTAGCCGTCAATGCATAGTTCCATATCCAAAAAAAGACTACATGAATCACTTTCGGGATTCGAAAGATTATTTTTACCCATCGTTTTCTTCACGTGAATTTTATGGTAAAACGTGATCATCGTGGTTGTTCGTTGATTTACCATCGCTGGAGAGTGGTGCACCATGGTACTGTTCCATTTCAAATCCATGCACTCATTTCTAAAAGTCGTACGGCACTGTTTCGGCATTTTGGATGGATGTTGCACCTTGCACCGCAGATGTTGCGCCCTAAGGATATCGATTATTCGGACAGCCATAAAGGTAGCCTATTTAGGAGCTACGGGAGCCATAACCAGTAAAAACGAAGTTCTCTGTGAATTCTATGGCTTTGACAGCTTTTAGCCGTCAATGCATAGTTCCATATCCAAAAAAAGACTACCCGAATCTCTTTCGGGACTCGAAAGTTTTTTTTACCCATCGTTTTCTTTACGTGAATTTTACGGTAAAACGCGATCCCCGTGGCTGGTCGTCGATTTACCATCACTGGAGAGTGGTGCACCATGGTACTGTTCCGTTTCAAATCCTTGCACTCATTTCTAAAAGTAGTACGGCGATGTTTTGGGATTTGGGACGGATGTTGCACCTTGCATCTTAGATGTTGCGCCTTGAGGATATCGATTCTTCGGACAGCCATAACGGTTGCCTCTTTTGGAGTTATGGGAGCCATAACTAGTCAAAACAAAGCTCTCTGTGAGTTCTACGGCTTTGACAGCTTTTAGCCGTCAATGCATAGTTCCATAAAAAAAAGACTAACCGGATCACTTTCGGGACTCAAAAGTTTTTTTTACCCATCGTTTTCTTCACGTTAATTTTATGGTAAAACAGGATCACCGTGGCTGGTCGTCGAGTTAACATTGCTGGAGAATGGTGCACCATGGTACTGTTCCGTTTCAAATCCATGCACCCATTTCTAAAAGTCGTATGGCACTGTTTCGGCATTTTGGATGGATGTTGCACCTTGCACCACAGATCTTGCGCCCTTAGGATATCGATTATTCGGACAGCCATAACAGTTGCCTCTTTTGGAGTTACGGGAGCCATAACCAGTCAAAACGAAGCTCTCTATGAGTTCTACGACATTGACGGCTTTTAGCCATCAATGCATAGTTCCATATCCAAAAAGAGACTACCCGAATCACTTTCGGGACTCGAAAGTTTTTTTCTACCCTTCGTTTTCTTCACGTGAATTTTATGGTAAAACGCGATCACCATGGCTGGTCGTCGATTTACCATCGCTGGAGAGGGGTGCACCATGGTACTATTCCGTTTCAAATCCATGCACTCATTTCTAAAAGTCGTACGACACTGTTTTAGCATTTTGGACGGATGTGGCACCTTGCACCATAGATGTCGCGCCCTGAGGATATCGATTCTTCGGACAACCATAATGGTTGCCTCTTTTGGAGTTACGGGATCCAAAACCAGTCAAAACAAAGCTCTCTGTGAGTTCTACGGCTTTGACTGCTTTTAGCCGTCAATACATAGTTCCATATCCAATAAAAGACTACTCGAATCACTTTCGAGACTCGAAAGATTTTTTTTACCCAACGTTTTCTTCATGTGAATTTTAAGGTAAAACACGATCACCGTGGTTGGTCGTCGATTTACCATCGCTGGAGAGTGGTACACCATGGTACTGTTCCATTTCAAATCCATGCACTCATTTCTAAAAATCGTACGGCACTGTTTTGGCATTTTGGACGGATGTGGCACCTTGCACCGTAGATGTTGTGCCCTGAGGATATCGATTCTTCGGACAGCCATAGCAGTTTCCTCTTTTGGAGTTACGGGAGCCATAACCAGTCAAAACGAAGCTCTTTGTGAGTTCTACGGCTTTGACTACTTTTAGCCGTCAATGCATAGTTCCATATCCAAAAAAAGACTACATGAATCACTTTCGGGATTCGAAAGATTATTTTTACCCATCGTTTTCTTCACGTGAATTTTATGGTAAAACGTGATCATCGTGGTTGTTCGTCGATTTACCATCGCTGGAGAGTGGTGCACCATGGTACTGTTCCATTTCAAATCCATGCACTCATTTCTAAAAGTCGTACGGCACTGTTTCGGCATTTTGGATGGATGTTGCACCTTGCACCGCAGATGTTGCGCCCTAAGGATATCGATTATTCGGACAGCCATAAAGGTAGCCTATTTAGGAGCTACGGGGGCCATAAAGGTAGCCTATTTAGGAGCTACGGTTACCTCTTTTGGAGTTACGGGATCCATAACCAGTCAAAACAAAGGTCTTTGTGAGTTCTACGGCTTTGACTGCTTTTACCCGTCAATGAATAGTTCCATATCCAAAAAAAGACTACTCGAATCACTTTCGGGACTCGAAAGATTTTTTTTACCCATCGTTTTCTTCACTTGAATTTTATGGTAAAACATGATCAGCGTGGCTGGTCGTCGATTTACCTCTTTTGGTAAAACATAAAGGTAGCCTATTTAGGAGCTACGGTTACCTCTTTTGGAGTTACGGGATCCATAACCAGTCAAAACAAAGGTCTTTGTGAGTTCTACGGCTTTGACTGCTTTTACCCGTCAATGAATAGTTCCATATCCAAAAAAAGACTACTCGAATCACTTTCGGGACTCGAAAGATTTTTTTTACCCATCGTTTTCTTCACTTGAATTTTATGGTAAAACATGATCAGCGTGGCTGGTCGTCGATTTACCATTGCTGGAGAGTGGTGCACCATGGTACTGTTTCGTTTGAAATCCGTGCACTCATTTCTAAAAGTCGTACGGCAATGTTTCGGCATTTTGGACGGATGTTGCACCTTGCACCGTAGAAGTTGCGCCCGGAGGATATCGATTATTCGGACAGCCATAACGGTTGCCTCTTTTGGTGTTACGGGAGCTATAACCAGTCAGAATAAAGCTCTTTGTGAGTTCTATGGCTTTGACGGCTTTAAGCCGTCAATGCATAGTTCCATATCCAAAAAAAGACTAACCGAATCACTTTCGGGACTCGAAAGTTTTTTTTGCCCATCGTTTTTTTCACGTGAATTTTATGGTAAAACGCGATCACTGTGGCTGGTCGTCGAGTTACCATCGCTGGAGAGTGGTGCACCATGGTACTGGTCCGTTTCAAATCCATGCACTCAGTTCTAAAAGTAGTACGGAACTGTTTTGGCATTTGGGACGGATGTTGCACCTTGCATCGTAGATGTTGCGCCCTGAGTATATCGATTCTTCGGACAACCATAACGGTTGCCTCTTTTGGAGTTACGTAAGTCATAACCAGTCCAAACAAAGCTCTCTGTGAGTTCTACGGCTTTGACAGCTTTTAGCCGTCAATGCATAGTTCCATTTCCAAAAAAGACTACCCGAATCACTTTCGTGACTCGGACGTTTTTTTTACCTATCGTTTTCTTCACGTGAATTTTATGGTAAAACGCGATCCCGGTGGCTGGTCGTCGATTTACCATCACTGGAAAGTGGTGCACCATGGTACTATTCCGTTTCAAATCCATGCACTCATTTCTAAAAGTAGTACGACACTTTTTTCGCATTTGGGACGGATGTTGCACCTTGCATCGTAGATGTTGCACCCTGAGGATATCGATTCTTCGGACAGCCATAGCGGTTGCCTCTTTTGGAGTTACGGGAGCCATAACTAGTCAAAATGAAGCTCTCTGTAAGTTCTACGGCTTTGACAGCTTTTAGCCATCAATGCATAGTTCCATATCCAAAAAAGACTAACCGAATCACTTTCGGGACTCGAAAGTTTTTTTTACCCTTCGTTTTCTTCACGTGAATTTTATGGTAAAACGCGATCACCGTGGCTGGTCGTCGAGTTAACATCGCTGGAGAGTGGTACACCATGGTACTGTTCCGTTTCAAATCCATGCACTCATTCCTAAAAGTCGTACGGCATTGTTTCGGCATTTGGGACGGATGTTGCACCTTGCACCATAGATGTTGCGCTCTCAGGATATCGATTATTCGGACAGCCATAACGGTTGCCTCTTTTGTAGTTACGGGAGCCATAACCAGTCAAAACGAAGCTCTTTGTGAGTTCTACGTCTTTGACGGCTTTTTGCCGTCAATGCATAGTTCCATATCCAAAAAAAGACTACCCGAATCAATTTCGGGACTTGAAAGTTTTTTTTACCCATCGTTTTCTTCACTTGAATTTTATGGTAAAACATGATCATCGTGGCTGGTCGTCGATTTACCATTGCTGGAGAGTGGTGCACCATGGTACTGTTCCGTTTCAAATCCGTGCACTCATTTCTAAAAGTCGTACGGCAATGTTTCAGCATTTTAGACGGATGTTGCACCTTGCACCGTAGAAGTTGCGCCCTGAGGATATCGATTATTCGGACAGCCATAACGGTTGCCTCTTTTGGTGTTACGGGAGCTATAACTAGTCAGAATGAAGCTTTTTGTGAGTTCTATGGCTTTGACGGCTTTAAGCCGTCAATGCATAGTTCCATATCCAAAAAAAGACTACCCGAATCACTTTCGGGAATCGAAAGTTTTTTTATGCCCATCGTTTTTTTACGTGAATTTTATGGTAAAACGCGATCACCGTGGCTGGTCGTCGAGTTACCATCGCTGGAGAGTGGTGCACCATGATACTGTTCCATTTCAAATCCATGCACTCATTCCTAAAAGTCGTTCGACACTGTTCCGCCATTTTGGACGGATGTTGCATCTTGCACCGTAGATGTTGCGCCCTGAGGATATCGATTATTCGGACAGCCATAACGGTTTCCTCTTATGGAGTTACGGGAGCCATAACCAGTCAAAAACGAAGCTCATTGTGAGTTCTATGTTTTTGACGGCTTTTAGCCGTCAATGCATAGTTCCATATCCAAAAAAAAGACTACCCGAATCACTTTCGGGACTCGGTAGTTTTTTTTTACCCTTCGTTTTCTTCACTTGAATTTTATGGTAAAACATGATCACCGTGGCTGGTCGTCGATTTACCATCGCTGGAGTGTGGTGCAGCGTGGTACTGTTCCGTTTCAAATCCATGCACTAATTTCTAAAAGTCGTACGACAATGTTTCAGCATTTTGGACGGATGTTGCACCTTGCACCGTAGATGTTGCGCCCTGAGGATATCGACTTTTTGGACAGCCATAACGGTTGCCTCTTTTGGTGTTACGGGAGCCATAACCAGTCAAAATGAAGCTCTCTGTGGGTTCTACTGCTTTGATAGCTTTAAGTCGTCAATGCATAGTTCCATATCCAAAAAAAGAATACCCGAATCACTTTCGGGACTCGAAAGTTTTTTTTTACCCATCGTTTTTCACGTGAATTTTATGGTAAAATGCGATCCCCGTGGCTGGTCGTCGATTTACCATCGCTGAGAGTGGTGCACAATGGTACTGTTCCGTTTCAAATCCATGCACTGATTTCTAAAAGTAGTACGGAACTGTTTTGGCATTTGGGACGGATGTTGCACCTTGCATCGTAGATGTTGCACCCTGAGGATATCGATTCTTCGGACAACCATAACGGTTGCCTCTTTTGGACTTTCGTAAGTCATAACCCGTCAAAACGAAGCTCTCTGTGAGTTCTAAAGCTTTGATAGCTTTTACCCGTCAATGCATAGTTCCATATCCAAAAAAGACTACCCGAATCACTTTCGGGACTCGAACGTTTTTTTAACCCATCGTTTTCTTCACGTGAATTTTATGGTAAAATGCGATCCCGGTGGCTGGTCGTCGATTTATCATCACTAGAGAGTGGTGCACCATGGTTCTGTTCCGTTTCAAATCCATGCACTCATTTCTAAAAGTAGTACGGCACTGTTTTGGCATTTGGGACGAATGTTGCACCTTGCGTCGTAGATGTTGCGCCCTCAGGATATCGATTCTTCGGACAGCCATAACGGTTGCCTCTTTTGGAGTTACGGGAGCCATAACCAGTCAAAACCAAGCTCTCTATGAGTTCTACGGCTTTGACTACTTTTCGCCGTCAATGCATAGTTCCATATCCAAAAAAAGTCTACCCGAATCACTTTCGGCACTCGAAAGTTTTTTTTACCCATCGTTTTCTTCACGTGAATTTTATAGTAAAACGGGATCACCGTGGCTGGTTGTCGATATACCATCGCTGAAGAGTGGTGCACCATATACAGTTCCGTTTCAAATCCATGCACTCATTTCTAAAACTCGTACGGCACTGTTTCGGCATTTTGGACGGATGTTGCACCTTGCACCGTAGATGTTGCGCCCTGAGGATATCAATTATTCGGACAGCCATAACGGTTGCCTCTTTTGGAGTTACGGGAGCCATAACCAGTCAAAACGAAGCTCTCTGTGAGTTCTACGGCTTTATGGCTATTAGCTGTCAATGCATAGTTCCATATCCAAAAAAATACTACCCGAATCACTTTCGGGACTCGAAAGTTTTTTTTACCCATCATTTTCTTCACGTGAATTTTATGGTAAAAAGCGATCACCGTGGCTGGTCGTCGATTTACCATCGCTGGAGAGTGGAGAACCATGGTACTGTTCCATTTCAAATCCATGCACTCATTTCTAAAATTCGTACAACACTGTTTCAGCATTTTGGACGGATGTTGCACCTTGCACCGTAGACGTTGCACCCTGAAGATATCGATTATTCGGACAGCCATAACGGTTGCCTTTTTTGGTGTTACGGGAGCCATAACCAGTCAAAATGAAGCTCTCTGTGAGTTCTATGGCTTTGACAGCTTTTAGCCGTCAATGCATAGTTCCATATCCAAAATGACTATCCGAATAAGTTTCGGGCCTCGAAATTTTTTTACCCATCGTTTTCTTCACGTTAATTTTTTGGTAAAACGCGATCACCGTGGCTGGTCGTCGATTTACCGTCGCTGGAGAGTGGTGCACCATGGTACTGTTCCGTTTCAAATCCATGCACTCATTTCTAAAAGTAGTACAGCACTGTTTTGGCATTTGGGATGGATGTTGCACCTTTTGTAGATGTTGCGCCCTGAGGATATCGCTTCTTCGGACTGCCATAACGGTTGCCTCTTTTGGAGTTATGGGAGCCTTAGCCAGTCAAAACGAAACTCTCTGTGAGTTCTAGGTTTTGACATCATTTAGCCATCAATGCATAGTTCCATATCCAAAAAAAGACTACCCGAATCACTTTCGGGACTCGAATTTTTTTTTACCCATCGTTTTCTTCCCATTAATTTTATGGTAAATCGCGATCTCCATGGTTGGTCGTCGATTTACCGTGGTACTATTCCGTTTCAAATCCATGCACTCATTTCTATAAGTAGTACGGCACTATTTTGGCATTTGGGATGGATGTTGCACCTTGCACCGTAGATGTTGCGCCCTGAGGATATCGATTCTTCGGATAGCCATAATGGTTGCCTCTTTTGGAGTTACGGAAGCCATAACCAGTCAAAACGAAGATCTATGTGAGTTCTATGGATTTGACAGCTTTTATCCGTTAATGCATAGTTCCAAATCCAAAAAAGACTACCCGAATCACTTTCGGTACTAGAAAGTTTTTTTTACCCATCGTTTTCTTCACGTGAATTTTATGGTAAACGCGATCCCCATGGCTGGTCGCCAATTTACCATCGCTTGAGAGTGGTGCACCATGGTACTGTTCCATTTCAAATCCATGCACTCATTTCTAAAAGTAGTACGGCACTGTTTTGGCATATGGGACAGAAGTTGCACCTTGCATCGTAGATGTTGCACCCTGAGGATATCGATTCTTCGGACTGCCATAACGTTTGCCTCTTTTGGAGTTACAGGAGCCATAACCAGTCAAAACGAAGCTCTCTGTGAGTTCTAGGGTTTTGACAATATTTAGCCGTCAATGCAAAGTTCCATATCCAAAAAATGACAACCCGAATCACTTTCGGGACTCGAAAGTTTTTTTTACCCATGGTTTTTTTCACGTGAATTTTATGGTAAAATGCGATCCCCGTGGCTAGTCATCGATTTACCATTGGTGGAGAGTAGTGCACCATGGTACTGTTCCGTTTCAAATCCATGCACTCATTTCTAAAAGTAGTACGACAATGTTTTGGCATTTGGGACGGATGTTGCACCTTGCATCGTAGATGTTGCGCCCTGTGGATATCGATTCTTCGGACAGCCATAACGGTTGCCTCTTTTGGGGCTACGGAAGCCATAACCAGTCAAAACGAAGCTCTCTGTGAGTTCTACGGTTTTGACGGCTTTTAGCCGTCAATGCATAGTTCCATATCCAAAAAAGACTACCCGAATCACTTTCGGGACTCGAAAGTTTTTTTTTACCTATCGTTTTTTTCACGTGAATTTTATGGTAAAACGCGATCCCCGTGGCTGGTCGTCGATTTACCATCACTAGAGAGTGGTGCACCATGGTACTATTCCGTTTCAAATCCATGCACTCATTTCTATAAGTAGTACGACACTGTTTTGGCATTTGGGATGGATGTTGCACCTTGTATAGTAGATGTTGCGCCCTGAGGATATCGATTCTTCGTACAGCCATAACGGTTGCCTCTTTTGGAGTTACGGGAGTCATAACCTGTCAAAACGAAGCTCTCTGTGAGTTCAACGGCTTTGACCGCTTTTATCCATCAATGCATAGTTCCAAATCCAAGAAAGACTACCCGAATCACTTTCGGGACTCGAATTTTTTTTTTACCCATCGTTTTCTTCACGTGAATTTTATGGTAAAATGGGATCACCGTGGCTGGTCGTCGATGTACTATCGCTGGAGAGTGGTACACCTTATACTGTTCCGTTTCAAATCCATGCACTCATATCTAAAAGTCATACGGCACTGTTTATGTTGCGCCCTGAGGATATCAATTCTTTGGACTGCCATAACGGTTGCCTCTTTTGCAGATACGGGAGCCATAACCAGTAAAAACGACTCTCTATGAGTTCTAGGGCTTTGACAGCTTTTAGCCGTCAATGCATAGTTCGATATTCAAAAAAAGACTACCCGAATCACTTTCCGGACTCGAAATTTTTTTTTTACCCATCATTTTCTTCACATTTATTTTATGGTAAAACGCGATCACCGTGGCTGGTCGTCGATTTACCGTCGCTGGAGAGTGGTACACCATGGTACTGTTCCGTTTCAAATCCATGCACTCATTTCTAAAAGTCCTACGGCACTGTTTCAGCATTTTGGACCGATGTTGAACCTTGCACCGTAGAAGTTGCGCCCTGAAGATATCGATTATTTGGACAGCCATAACGGTTGCCTCTTTTGGAGTTACGGGAGCCATAACCAGTCAAAATGAATCTCTATGTGAGTTCTACGGCTTTGACAGCTTTAAGCCGTTAATGCATAGTTCTGTATCCAAAAAAAACTACCCGAATCACTTTCGGGACTCGAAAGTTTTTTTTACCCATCGTTTTTTTCACGTGAATTTTATGGTAAAACGCAATCCTCGTGGCTGGTCGTTGATTTACCATCACTGGATAGTGGTGCACCATGGTACTGTTCCGTTTCAAATCCATGCACTGATTTCTAAAAGTAGTACGACACTGTTTAGGCATTTGGGACGGATGTTGCACCTTGCATCGTAGATGTTGCGCTCTTATGATATCGATTTTTCGGACAGCCATAACGGTTGCCTCGTTTGGTATTACGGGAGCTATAACTAGTCAGAATGAAGCTTTTTGTGAGTTCTATGGCTTTGACGGCTTTAAGCCGTTAATGCATTGTTTCATATCCAAAAAAGACTACCCGAATCACTTTCGGGACTCGAAAGTTTTTTTATGCCCATCGTTTTTTTCACGTGAATTTTATGGTAAAACGCGATCACCGTGGCTGGTCGTCGAGTTACCATCGCTGGAGAGTGGTGCACCATGGTACTGTTCCATTTCAAATCCATGCACTCATTCCTAAAAGTCGTACGGCACTGTTTCGCCATTTTGGACGGATGTTGCATCTTGCACCGTTGATGTTGCGCCCTGAGGATATCGATTATTCGGACAGCCATAACGGTTTCCTCTTATGGAGTTACGGGAGCCATAACCAGTCAAAAACGAAGCTCATTGTGAGTTCTATGTCTTTGATGGCTTTTAGCCGTCAATGCATAGTTCCATATCCAAAAAAAGACTACCCGAATCACTTTCGGGACTCGATAGTTTTTTTTACCCTTCGTTTTCTTCACTTGAATTTTATGGTAAAACATGATCACCGTGGCTGGTCGTCGATTTACCATCGCTGGAGTGTGGTGCAGCGTGGTACTGTTCCGTTTCAAATCCATGCACTCATTTCTAAAAGTCGTACGACAATGTTTCAGCATTTTGGACGGATGTTGCACCTAGCATCGTAGATGTTGCGCCCTGAGGATATCGATTTTTTGGATAGCCATAATGGTTGCCTCTTTTGGTGTTACGGGAGCCATAACCAGTCAAAATGAAGCTCTCTGTGGGTTCTACTGCTTTGACAGCTTTAAGTCGTCAATGCATAGTTCCATATCCAAAAAAAGAATACCCGAATCACTTTCGGGACTCGAAAGTTTTTTTTACCCATCGTTTTTCACGTGAATTTTATGGTAAAATGCAATCCCCGTGGCTGGTCGTCGATTTACCATCGCTGAGAGTGGTGCACAATGGTACTGTTCCGTTTCAAATCCATGCACTCATTTCTAAAAGTAGTAAAGAACTGTTTTGGCATTTGGGACGGATGTTGCACCTTGCATCGTAGATGTTGCACCCTGAGGATATCGATTCTTCGGACAACCATAACGGTTGCCTCTTTTGGAGTTACGTAAGTCATAACCCGTCAAAACGAAGCTCTCTGTGAGTTCTACAGCTTTGATAGCTTTTACCCATCAATGCATAGTTCCATATCCAAAAAAGACTACCCGAATCACTTTCGGGACTCGAACGTTTTTTAACCCATCGTTTTCTTCACGTGAATTTTATGGTAAAATGCGAATCCGGTGGCTGGTCGTCGATTTATCATCACTAGAGAGTGGTGCACCATGGTTCTGTTCCGTTTCAAATCCATGCACTCATTTCTAAAAGTAGTACGGCACTATTTTGGCATTTGGGACGGATGTTGCACCTTGCATCGTAGATGTTGCGCCCTGAGGATATCGATTCTTCGGACAGCCATAACGGTTGCCTCTTTTGGAGTTACGAGAGCCATAACCAGTCAAAACAAAGCACTCTATGAGTTTTACGGCTTTGACTGCTTTTCGCCGTCAATGCATAGTTCCATATCCAAAAAAAGTCTACCCGAATCACTTTCGGCACTCGAAAGTTTTTTTTACCCACCGTTTTCTTCACGTGAATTTTATGGTAAAACGGGATCACCGTGGCTGGTTGTCGATATACCATCGCTGAAGAGTGGTGCACCATATACTGTTCCGTTGCAAATCCATGCACTCAATTCTAAAAGTCGTACGGCACTGTTTCGGCATTTTGGACGGATGTTGCACCATGCACCGTAGATGTTGCGCCCTGAGGATATCAATTATTCGGACAGCCATAACGGTTGCCTCTTTTGGAGTTACGGGAGCCATAACCAGTCAAAACGAAGCTCTCTGTGAGTTCTACGGCTTTACGGCTATTAGCCGTCAATGCATAGTTCCATATCCAAAAAAAGACTACCCGAATCACTTCCGGGACTCGAAAGTTTTTTTTACCCATCGTTTTCTTCACGTGAATTTTATGATAAAAAGCGATCAGCGTGGCTGGTCGTCGATTTACCATCGCTGGAGAGTGGAGAACCATGGTACTGTTCCGTTTCAAATCCATGCACTCATTTCTAAAATTCGTACAACACTGTTTCAGCATTTTGGACGGATGTTGCATCTTGCACCGTAGATGTTGCACCCTGAAGATATCGATTATTCGGACAGCCATAACGGTTGCCTTTTTTGGTGTTACGGGAGCCATAACCAGCCAAAATGAAGCTCTCTGTGAGTTCTACGGCTTTGACAGCTTTTAGCCATCGAAATTTTTTTTACCCATCGTTTTCTTCACGTTAATTTTATGGTAAAACGCGATCACCGTGGCTGGTCGTCGATTTACCGTCGCTGGAGAGTGGTGCACCATGGTATTGTTCCGTTTCAAATCCATGCACTCATTTCTAAAAGTAGTACAGCACTGTTTTGGCATTTGGGATGGATGTTGCACCTTGCATCGTAGATGTTGCTCCCTGAGGATATCGATTCTTCGGACTGCCATAACGGTTGCCTCTTTTGGAGTTACGGGAGCCTTAGCCAGTTAAAACGAAACTCTCTGTGAGTTCTAGGGTTTGACATCATTTAGCCATCAATGCATAGTTCCATATCCAAAAAAAGACTACCCGAATCACTTTCGGGACTCGAATTTTTTTTTACCCATCGTTTTCTTCCCATTAATTTTATGGTAAAACGCAATCTCCATGGTTGGTCGTCGATTTAACGTGGTACTGTTCCGTTTCAAATCCATGCACTCATTTCTATAAGTAGTACGGCACTATTTTGGCATTTGGGATGGATGTTGCACCTTGTACCGTACATGTTGCGCCCTGAGGATATCGATTCTTCGGATAGCCATAATGGTTGCCTCTTTTGGAGTTACGGAAGCCATAACCAGTCAAAACGAAGATCTATGTGAGTTCTATGGATTTGACAGCTTTTATCCGTCAATGCATAGTTCCAAATCCAAAAAAGACTACCCGAATCACTTTCGGAACTAGAAAGTTTTTTTTACCCATCGTTTTCTTCACGTGAATTTTATGGTAAACACGATCCCCGTGGCTGGTCGCCAATTTACCATCGCTTAAGAGTAGTGCACCATGGTACTGTTCCATTTCAAATCCATGCACTCTTTTCTAAAAGTAGTACGGCACTGTTTTGGCAAATGGGACGGAAGTTGCACCTTGCATCGTAGATATTGCGCCCTGAGGATATCGATTCTTCGGACTGCCATAACGGTTGCCTCTTTTGGAGTTACAGGAGCCATAACCATTCAAAACGAAGCTCTTTGTGAGTTCTAGGGCTTTGACAATATTTAGCCGTCAATGCAAAGTTCCATATCCAAAAAAAGACAACCCGAATCACTTTCGGGACTCGAAATTTTTTTTACCCATCGTTTTCTTCACGTTAATTTTATGGTAAAACGCGATCATCGTGGCTGGTCGTCGAGTTACCATCGCAGGATAGTGGTGCACCGTGATACTTTTCCGTTTCAAATCCCTGCACTTCTTTCTAAAAGTCCTACGGCACTGTTTTAGCATTTTGTACCGATGTTGCACCTTGCACCGTAGAAGTTGCGCCCTGAAGATATCGATTATTCGGACTGCCATAACGGTTCCCTCTTTTGCAGTTACGGGAGCCATAACCAGTCAAATGAAGCTCTTTGTGAGTTCTACGGCTTTGATGGCTTTAAGCCGTCAATGCATAGTTATGTATCCAAAAAAAGACTACCCGAATCACTTTCGGGACTCGAAAGTTTTTTTTACCCATGGTTTTTTTCACGTGAATTTTATGGTAAAACGCGATCCTCGTGGCTGGTCATCGATTTACCATTGCTGGAGAGTGGTGCACCATGGTACTGTTCCGTTTCAAATCCATGCACTCATTTCTAAAAGTAGTACGGTAATGTTTTGGCATTTGGGATGGATGTTGCACCTTGCATCGTAGATGTTGCGCCCTGTGGATATCGATTCTTCGGACAGCCATAACGGTTGCCTCTTTTGGTCCTACGGAAGCCATAACCAGTCAAAACGAAGCTCTCTGTGAGTTCTACGGTTTTGACGGCTTTTAGCCATCAATGCATAGTTCCATATCCAAAAAAGACTACACGAATCACTTTCGGGACTCGAAAGTTTTTTTCACCCATCGTTTTTTTCACGTGAATTTTATGGTAAAACGCGATCCCCGTGGCTGGTCGTCGATTTACCATCGCTGGAGAGTGGTGCACCATGGTACTATTCCGTTTCAAATCCATGCACTCATTTCTAAAAGTAGTACGACACTGTTTTGGCATTTGGGACGGATGTTGCACCTTGTATAGTAGATGTTGCGCCCTAAGGATATCGATTCTTCGGACAGCCATAACGGTTGCCTCTTTTGGATTTACGAGAGTCATAACCAGTCAAAACAAAGCTCTCTGTGAGTTGTACGGCTTTGACAGCTTTTATCTATCAATGCATGGTTCCAAATCAAAAAAAGACTACCCGAATCACTTTCGGGACTCGAATTTTTTTTACACATCGTTTTCTGCACGTGAATTTTATGGTAAAATGGGATCACCGTGGCTGGTCGTCGATATACTGTCGCTGGAGAGTGGTACACCATATACTGTTCCGTTTCAAATACATGCACTCATTTCTAAAAGTCATACGGCACTGTTTATGTTGCGCCCTGAGGATATCGATTCTTTGGACTGCCATAACGGTTGCCTCTTTTGGAGTTACGGGAGCCATAACCAGTCAAAACGAAGCTCTTTGTGAGTTCTAGGGGTTTGACAGCTTTTAGCTATCAATACATAGTTTGATATTCAAAAAAAGACTACCCGAATCACTTTCGGGACATGAAATTTTTTTTTACCCATTGTTTTCTTCACGTTAATTTTATGGTAAAACACGATCACCGTGGCTAGTCGTCGATTTACCGTCGCTGGAGAGTGGTACATCATGGTACTGTTCCGTTTCAAATCCATGCACTCATTTCTAAAAGTCCTACGGCACTGTTTCAGCATTTTGGATCGATGTTGCACCTTGCACCGTAGAAGTTGCGCACTGAAGATATCGATTATTCGGACAGCCATATCGGTTGCCTCTTTTGGAGTTACGGGAGCCATAACCAGTCAAAATGAAGCTCTTTGTGAGTTCTACGGCTTTGACGGCTTTAAGCCGTCAATGCATAGTTCTATATCCAAAAAAAGACTAACCGAATCACTTTCAGGACTCGAAATTTTTTTTTACCCATCGTTTTCTTCACGTTAATTTTATGGTAAAACGCGATCACCATGGCTGGTCGTCGATTTACCATCGCTGGATAGTGGTGCACCATGGTACTGTTCCGTTTAAAATCCATGAACTCATTTCTAAAATTCCTACGGCACTGTTTCGGCATTTTGGACCGATGTTGCACCTTGCACCGTAGAAGTTGCGCCGTGAAGATATCGATTATTCGGACAGCCATAACGGTTGCCTCTTTTCGAGTTACGGGAGCCATAACCAGTCAAAATGAAGCTCTTTGTGAGTTCTACGGCTTTGACGGCTTTAAGCCGTCAATGCATAGTTCAGTATCCAAAAAAAGACTACACGAATCACTTTCGGGACTCGAAAGTTTTTTTTACCCATGGTTTTTTTCACGTGAATTTTATGGTAAAACGCGATCCCCGTGGCTGGTCATCGATTTACCATTGCTGGAGAGTGGTGCACCATGGTACTGTTCTGTTTCAAATCCATACACTCATTTCTAAAAGTAGTACGGCAATGTTTTGGCATTTTGGACGGATGTTGCACCTTGCATCGTAGATGTTGCGCTCTTATGATATAGATTTTTCGGACAGCCATAACGGTTGCCTCTTTTCGAGTTACGGGAGTCATAACCAGTCAAAATGAAGCTCTTTGTGAGTTCTACGGCTTTGACGGCTTTAAGCCGTCAATGCATAGTTCTGTATCCAAAAAAAGACTACCCGAATCACTTTCGGGAATCGAAAGTTTTTTTTAACCATGGTTTTTTTCACGTGAATTTTATGGTAAAACGCGATCCCCGTGGCTGGTCATCGATTTACCATTGCTGGAGAGTGGTGCACCATGGTACTGTTCCATTTCAAATCCATGCACTCATTTTTAAAAGTAGTACGGCAATGTTATGGCATTTGGGATGGATGTTGCATCTTGCATCGCAGATGTTGCGCCCTGTGGATATCGATTCTTCGAAAAGCCATAACGGTTGCCTCTTTTGGTGCTACGGAAGCCATAACTAGTCAAAACGAAGCTCTCTATGAGTTATACGGTTTTGACGGCTTTTAGCCATCAATGCATAGTTCCATATCCAAAAAAGACTACCCGATTCACTTTCGGGACTCGAAAGTTTTTTTTACCCATCATTTTTTTCACGTGAATTTTATGGGAAAACGCGATCCCCTTGGCTGGTCGTCGATTTACCATCGCTGGAGAGTGGTGCAAAATGGTACTATTCTGTTTCAAATCCATGCACTCATTTCTAAAAGTAGTACAACACTGTTTTGGCATTTGGGACGGATGTTGCACCTTGTATAGTAGATGTTGCGCCCTGAGGATATCGTTTCTTCGGACAGCCATAACGGTTGCCTCTTTTGGAGTTACGGGAGTCATAACTAGTCAAAACAAAGCTCTCTGTGAGTTGTACGGCTTTGATAGCTTTTATCCGTCAATGCATAGTTCCAAATCCAAAAAAGACTACCCGAATCACTTTCGGGACTCGAATATTTTTTTTTCACATCGTTTTCTTCACGTGAATTTTATGGTAAAACGGGATCACTGTGGCTAGTCGTCGATATACTGTCGCTGGAGAGTGGTACACCATATACTGTTCCGTTTCAAAAACATGCACTCATTTCTAAAAGTCGTACGGCACTGTTTATCTTGCGCCCTGAGGTTATCGGTTCTTTGGACTACCATAACTGTTGCCTCTTTTGGAGTTACGGGAGCCATAACCAGTCAAAACGAAGCTCTCTGTGAGTTCTAGGGCTTTGACAGCTTTTAGCCGTCAATGCATAGTTCGATATTCAAAAAAAGACTACACGAATCACTTTCGGGACTCAAATTTTTTTTTACCCATCGTTTTCTTCACGTTAATTTTATGGTAAAATGCGATCACCGTGGCTAATCGTCGATTTACCGTCGCTGGAGAGTGGTACACCATGGTACTATTACGTTTCAAATCCATGCACTCATTTCTAAAAGTCCTACGACACTGTTTCAGCATTTTGGACCGATGTTGCACCTTGCACCGTAGAAGTTGCGCCCTGAAGATATCGATTATTCGGATAGCCATAACGGTTGCCTCATTTGGAGTTACGGGAGCCATAACCAGTCAAAATGAAGCTCTTTGTGAGTTCTATGGCTTTGACGGCTTTAAGCCGTCAATGCATAGTTCTGTATTCAAAAAAAGACTACCCGAATCACTTTCGGGACTCGAAAGTTTTTTTTACTCATCGTTTTTTTCACGTGAATTTTATGCTAAAACGCGATCCCCGTGGTTGGTCGTTGATTTACCACCATTGGATAGTGGTGCACCATGGTACTGTTCCGTTTCAAATCCATGCACTGATTTCTAAAAGTAGTACAACACTATTTAGGCATTTGGGACGGATGTTGCACCTTGCATCGTAGATGTTGCGCTCTTATGATATCGATTTTTCGGACAGCCATAACGGTTGCCTCTTTTCGAGTTACGGGAGTCATAACCAGTCAAAATGAAGCTCTCTGTGAGTTCTAAGACTTTGACAACTTTTATCGGTCAATGCGTTGTTCCATATCCAAAAAAAGACTACCTGAATCACTTCCGGGACTCGAAAGTTTTTTTTTACCCATCGTTTTCTTTACGTGAATTTTATGGTAAAACGGGATCCATGTGGCTGGTCGTCGATTTACCGTCGCTAGAGAGTGGTGCACCATGGTACTGTTCCGTTTCCAATCCATGCACTCTTTCCTAAAAGTAGTACGGCACTGTTTTGGTATTTGGGATGGATGTTGTACCTTGCACCGTAGATGTTGCACCCTGAGGATATCGATTCTTCTTATAGCCATAATGGTTGCCTTTTTTGGAGTTACGGGAGCCATAACCAGTCAAAATGAAGCTCTCTGTGAGTTCTACGGCTTTGACAGCTTTTAGCCGTCAATGCATAGTTCCAAATCCAAAAAAAGACCACCCGAATCACTTTCGAGTCTAGAAAGTTTTTTTTTTACCCATAGTTTTCTTCAAGTAATTTTATGGTAAAACGCGATCACCATGGCTGGTCATTGATTTACCATCGCTGGAGAGTGGTGCACCATGGTACTGTTCCGTTTCAAATCCATGCACTCATTTCTAAAAGTAGTACGACACTGTTTTGGCATTTGGGAAGGATGTTGCACCTTGCATCGTAGATGTTGCGCCCTGAGGATATCGATTCTTCGGACTGCCATAACGGTTGCCTCTTTTGGAGTTACGGAAGCCATAACCAGTCAAAACGAAACTCTTTGTGAGTTCTAGGGTTTTGATAGCATTTAGCTGTCAATGCATAGTTCCATATTAAAAAAAAGACTACCCGAATCACTTTCGGGACTCGAAATTTTTTTTACCCACCGTTTTCTTCCCGTTAATTTTATGGTAAAACGCGATATCCGTGGCTGGTCGTCGATTTACCATCGCTGGAGAGTGGTGCACCATGGTACTGTTGCGTTTCAGATCCATGGACTCATTTCTAAAAGTCGTACGGCACTTTTTCGGCATTTTGGACGGATGTTGCATCTTGCACCGTAGATGTAGCGCCCTGAGGATATCGATTCTTCAGATAGCCATAATGGTTGCCTCTTTTGGTGTTACGGGAGCCATAACCAGTCAAAACGAAGCTCTTTGTGAGTTCTATGGCTTTTAGCCTTCAATGCATAGTTCCAATTCCAAAAAAAGACTACCCGAATCACTTTCGGGACTAGAAAGTTTTTTTTACCCATCGTTTTCTTCACGTGAATTTTATGGTAAAACGCGATCACCGCGGCTGGTCGTCGATTTACCATCGCTAAAGAGTGGTGCACCATGATACTGTTCCATTTCAAATCCATGCACTCATTTCTAAAAGTCATATGGCACTGTTTCGGCATTTTGGATGGATGTTGCACCTTGCACCGTAGATGTTGCGCCCTGTGGATATCGATTATTCGGACAGCCATAACAGTAGCCTCTTTAGGAGTTACGTGAGCCATAACTAGTCAAAACGAAGCTCTCTGTGAGTTCTATGGCTTTGACAGCTTTTAGCAATGTATAGTTCCATATCCAAAAAAAGACTACCCGAATCAATTTCGGGACTCGAAAGTTTTTTTTACCCATCGTTTTCTTCACGTGAATTTTACGGTAAAACGTGATCCCCGTGGTTGGTCGTCGATTTACCATCGCTTGAGAGTGGTGCACCATGGTACTGTTCAATTTCAAATCCATGCACTCAATTCTAAAAGTAGTACGGCACTGTTTTGGCATATGGGACGGATGCTGCACCTTGCATCGTAGATGTTGTGCCTTGAGGATATCGATTCTTCGGACTGCCATAAAGGTTGCCTCTTTTGGAGTTACGGGACCCATAACCAGTCAAAACGAAGCTCTTTGTGAGTTCTAAAGCTTTGACAGCTTTTAGCCGTCAATGTGTAGTTCCATATAAAAAAGTCTAACCGAATCACTTTCGGGACTCGAAAGTTTTTTTTACCCATCGTTTTCTTCACGTGAATTTTATGGTAAAACACGATCACCGTGGCTAGTCGTCGAGTTACCATCGCTGAAGAGTGGTGCACTATTGTACTGTTCCGTTTCCAATCCATACACTCATTTCTAAAAGTCGTACGGCACAGTTTCGGCATTTTGGACGGATGTTGCACCTTGCACCGTAGATGTTACACCCTGAGGATATCGATTATTCGGACAGCCATAACTATTGCCTCTTTTGGTGAAACGGAGCCATAACCAGTCAAAACGAAGCTCTCTGTGAGTTCTAAGGCTTTGATAGATTTTAGCCGTCAATGCATAGTTCCATATCCTAAAAAAGACTAACCGAATCACTTTCGGGAATCGAAAGTTTTTTTTACCCATCGTTTTCTTCACGTGAATTTTATGGTAAAACGCGATCCCCATGGCTGGTCGTTGATTTACCATCGCTGTAGAGTAGTGCACCATGGTACTGTTTCGTTTCAAATCCATGCACTCATTTCTAAAAGTAGTACGGCACTGTTTTGGCATATGGGACGGATGTTGCACCTTGCATCGTAGATGTTGCGCCCTAAGGATATGGATTCTTCGGACTGCCATAACGGTTTCCTCTTTTGGATTATTGGAGCCAAAACCAGTCAAAACGAAGCTCTTTGTGAGTTCTAGGGCTTTGACAGCTTTAACCATCTATGCATAGTTCCATATCCATAAAAAGACTAGCCGAATCACTTTCGGGAATAGAATGTTTTTTTACCCAACGTTTTCTTCACGTGAATTTTATGGTAAAACGGGATCACCGTGGCTGGTCGTCGATATACCATCGCTGGAGAGTGGTGCACCATATACTGTTCCATTTCAAATCCATCACTCATTTCTAAAATTCGCACGGCACTGTTTCGGCATTTTGGACGGATGTTGCACCTTGCACCGTAGATGTTACGCCCTGAGGATATCGATTATTCGGACAGCAATAACGGTTGCATCTTTTGGAGATACGGGATCCATAACCAGTCAAAACGAAGCTCTTTGAGAGTTCTACGGCATTGATGGCTTTTAACCGTCAATGCATAGTTTCATATCCAAAAGAAGACTACCCGAATCACTTTTGGGACACGAAAGTTTTTTTTACCCATCGTTTTCTTCACGTGAATTTTATGGTAAAACGCGATCACCGTGGTTGGTCGTCGATTTACCATCGCTGGAGAGTGGTGCACCATATATTGTTCCGTTTCAAATCCATGCACTCATTTCTAAATGTCGTACGGCACTGTTTCGGCATATTGGACGGATGTTGCACCTTGCACCGTAGATGTTGCGCACTAAGGATATCGATTATTCGGACAGCCATAACGGTTGCCTCTTTTGGAGTTACGGGAGCCATAACCAGTCAAAACGACGCTCTTTGTGAGTTTTACGGCTTTGATGACTTTTAGCCGTCAATGCATACTTCCATATCCAAAAAAGACTACCCGAATCACTTTCGGTACTCGAAAGTTTTTTTAACCCATCGTTTTCTTCATGTGAATTTTAAGGGAAAACGCGATCACCGTGGCTGGTCGTCGATTTACCATCGCTGGAGAGTGGTGCACCATGGTACTGTTCCGTTTCAAATCTATGCACTCATTTCTAAAATTCGTACGGCACTGTTTCAGCATTTTGGACGGATGTTGCACTTTCCACCGTAGATGTTGCGCCCTGAGGATATCGATTATTCGGACAGCCATAATGGTTGCCTCTTTTGGTGTTACGGGAGCCAAAACCAGTCAAAATGAAGCTCTCTGTGAGTTCTACGGCTTTGATGGCTTTTAGCCGTCAATGCATAGTTCCAAATCCAAAAAAGACTACCCGAATCAATTTCGAGGCTCGAAAGTTTTTTTTAACCCATCGTTTTCTTCATGTGAATTTTAAGGGAAAACGCGATCACCGTGGTTGGTCGTTGATTTACCGTCGCTGGAGAGTGGTGCACCATGGTACTGTTCCATTTCAAATCCATGCACTCATTTCTAAAAGTTGTACGGCACTGTTCCAGCATTTTGGATGGATGTTGCACCTTGCACCGTAGATGTTGCGCCCTGTGGATATCGATTATTCGGACAGCCATAACGGTAGCCTCTTTAGGAGTTACGGGAGCCATAACTAGTCAAAACGAAGCTCTCTGTGAGTTCTACGGCTTTGACAGCTTTTAGCAATGTATAGTTCCAAATCCAAAAAAGACTACCCGAATCACTTTCGGGACTCGAAAGTTTTTTTTACCCACCGTTTTCTACCCGTTAATTTTATGGTAAAACGCGATATCCGTGGCTGGTCGTCGATTTACCGTCGCTGATGAGTGGTGCACCATGGTACTGTTCCATTTCGAATCCATGCACTCATTTCTAAAAGTCGTACGACACTGGTTCGGCATTTTGGACGGATGTTGCGCCTTGCACCGTAGATGTTGCGCCTTGAGGATATCGATTATTC
Organism: Allium fistulosum; assembly: GCA_030737815.1. Lineage (NCBI taxonomy): Eukaryota > Viridiplantae > Streptophyta > Magnoliopsida > Asparagales > Amaryllidaceae > Allium > Allium fistulosum. Next base: position 1,538,240,413 of record CM060902.1, read on the forward strand.
GGGCAGCCATAACGGTTGCCTCTTTTGGAGTTACGGGAGCCATAACCAGTCAAAACGAAGCTCTTTGTGAGTTCTACAACTTTGACAGCTTTTAGCCGTCAATGCATAGTGCCATATCAAAAAAAAGACTACCCGAATCACTTTCGAGACTCGAAAGTTTTTTTTACCCATCGTATTCTTCATGTGAATTTTATGGTAAAACGCGATCCTTATGGCTGGTCGTTGATTTACCAACGCTGGAGAGTGGTACACCATGGTACTGTTCCGTTTCAAATCCATGCACTCATTTCAAAAAGTCGTACGGTACTGTTTTGGCATTTTGGACGTATGTTGCACCTTGCGCCGTAGATGTTGCGCTCTAAGGATATCGATTATTCGTACAGCCATAACGGTTGCCTCTTTTGGTGTTACGGGAGCCATAACCAGTCAAAATGAAGCTCTCTGTGAGTTCTACGGATTTGATGGCTTTTAACCGTCAATGCATAGTTCCATATCCAAAAAATGACTACCCGAATCACTTTCGTGGCTCGAAAGTTTTTTTTCCCATCGTTTTTTTCACGTGAATTTTATGGTAAAACGCGATACCCGTGGATGGTCGTCGATTTACCATCGCTGGAGAGTGGTGCACCATGGTACTATTCCGTTTCAAATCCATGCACTCATTTCTAAAAGTAGTACGGCACTGTTTTGGCATTTGGGACGGATGTTGCACCTTGCATAGTAGATGTTGCGCCCTGAGGATATCGATTCTTCGGACAGCCATAACGGTTGCCTCTTTTGGAGTTACGGGAACCAAAACCAGTCAAAACGAAGCTTTCTGTGAGTTCTACAGCTTTGATGGTTTTTAGCCGTCAATGCATAGTTCCATATCCAAAAAAAGTCTAACCGAATCACTTTCGGGACTCGAAAGTTTTTTTTACCCATCGTTTTCTTCACATGAATTTTATGGTAAAACGGGATCACCGTGGCTGGTCGTCGATATACTGTTGCTGGAGAGTGGTGCACCATATACTGTTCCGTTTCAAATCCATGCACTCATTTCTAAAAGTCGTATGGCTCTGTTTTGGCATTAGGGACGGATGTTGCACCTTGCATCGTAGTTGTTGCACCTTGAGGATATCGATTCTTCGGACAGCCATAACGGTTGCATCTTTTGGTGTTACGGGAGCCATAACCAGTCAAAACAAAGCTCTCTGTGAGTTCTACGGCTTTGATGGCTTTTAGCCGTCAATGCAGAGTTCTATATCCAAAAAAAGACTACCCGAATCACTTTCGGGACTCGAAAGTTTTTTTTACACATCATTTTTTTCACATGAATTTTATGGTAAAACGCGATCCCCGTGGCTGGTCGTCGATTTACCATCACTGGAGAGTGGTGCACCATGGTACTGTTCCGTTTCAAATCCATGCACTCATTTCTAAAAGTAGTACGACACTGTTTTGGCATATAGGACGGATGTTGCACCTTGCATCGTAGATGTTGCGCCCTGAGGATATCGATTCTTCGGACTGCCATAACGGTTTCCTCTTTTGGAGTTACGGGAGCCATAAGCAGTCAAAACGAAGCTCTCTATGAGTTCTAGGGCTTTGATAGCTTTTAGCCGTCAATGCATAGTTCCATATCCAAAAAAAGACTACCTGAATCACTTTCGGGACTAGAAAGTTTTTTTTTATCCAACGTTTTCTTCACGTGAATTTTATGGTAAAACGGGATCACCGTGGCTGGTCGTCGATATACCATCGCTGGAGAGTGGTGCACCGTATACTGTTCCATTTCAAATCCATGCACTCATTTCTAAAAGTCGTACGACACTGTTTCGACATTTTGGACGGATGTTGCACCTTGCACCGTAGAAGTTGCGCCCAGAGGATATCGATTATTCGTACAGCTATAATGGTTGCCTCATTTGGAGTTACGGAAGCCATAACCAGTCAAAACGAAGCTCTTTGCGAGTTCTACGGCTTTGACGGCTTTTAACCGTCAATGCATAGTTCCATATCCAAAAAAAGACTACCCGAATCACTTTCGGGACTCGAAAGTTTTTTTTTACCCATCATTTTCTTCACGTGAATTTTATGGTAAAACGCGATCACCGTGGCTGGGCGTCGATTTACCATCGCTGTAGAGTGGTGCACCATATACTATTCCATTTCAAATCCATGCACTCATTTCTAAAAGTCGTACGGCACTGTTTCGGCATTTTGGACAGATGTTGCACCTTGCACCGTAAATGTTGCGCCCTAAGGATATCGATTATTCGGACAATCATAATGGTTGACTCTTTTGGAGTTACGGGAGCCATAAACAGTCAAAACGAATCCCATTGTGAGTTCTACGGCTTTGTTGGCTTTAAGCCATCAATTCATAATTTCATACCGAAGAAAAGACAACCCGATTCACTTTCAGGTCTCGGAAGTTTTTTTTACCCTTCGTTTTCTTCACGTGAATTTTATGGTAAAACGGGATCACAGTGGCTGGCCTTCGATATACCATCGTTGGAGAGTGGTGCACCATGGTACTGTTCCGTTTCAAATCCATGCACTCATTTCTAAAAGTCGTACGGCACCGTTTCAGCATTTTGGACGGATGTTGCACTTTGCACCGTAGATGTTTCGACCTAAGGATATCGATTATTCGGACAGCCATAACGGTTGCCTCTTTTGGTGTTACGGGAGCCATAGCCAGTCAAAATGAAGCTCTCTGTGAGTTCTACGGCTTTGATGGCTTTTAGCCATCAATGCATAGTTCTATATCCAAAAAAAGACTACCCGAATCACTTTTGGGACTCGAAAGTTTTTTTTACCCATCGTTTTTTTCACGTGAATTTTATGGTAAAACGCGATCACCGTGGCTGGTCGTCGAGTTACCATCGCTGATGAGTGGTGCACCATGGTACTATTCCGTCGTACGACACTGTTTTAGCATTTTGGATGGATGTTGCACCTTGCACCGTAGATGTTACGTCCGGAGGAAATCGATTATTCGGACAGCCATAACGGTTGCCTCTTTTGGAGTTACGGGAGCCATAACCAGTCAAAACAAAGCTCTTTGTGAGTTCTACGACTTTCACGGCTTTTAGCCGTCAATGCATAGTGCCATATCCAAAAAAAGACTACCCGAATCACTTTCGGGACTCGAATTTTTTTTTTACCCATCGTTTTCTTCAAGTTAATTTTGTGGTAAAATGTGATCCCCGTGGCTGGTCGTCTTTTTACCAACGCTGGAGAGGGTTTCACCATGGTACTGTTCTGTTTCAAATCCATGCACTCATTTCTAAAAGTCATACGACACGGTTTTCGCATTTTGGACGGATGTTGCACCTTGCACCGTAGATGTTGCACCCTGAGGATAACGATTATTCGGACAGCCATAACGGTTGCCTCTTTTAGTGTTACGGGAGCCATAACCAGTCAAAATGAAGCTCTCTGTGAGTTCTACGGCTTTGATGGCTTTTAGCCATCAATGCATAGTTCCATATCCAAAAAAGACTACCAGAATCACTTTCGGGACTCGAAAGTTTTTTTACCCATCGTTTTTTTCACGTGAATTTTATGGTAAAATGCGATCCCCTTGGCTGGTCGTCGATTTACCATTGCTGGAGAGTGGTGCACCATGGTACTGTTCCATTTCAAATCCATGCACTAATTTCTAAAAGTAGTATGGCACTGTTTTGGCATTTGGGATGGATGTTGCACCTTGCATCGTAGATGTTGCGCCTTGAGGATATCGATTCTTCGGACAGCCATAACGGTTGCCTCTTTTGGTGTTACGGGAGCCATAACCAGTCAAAACGAAGCTCTTTGTGAGTTCTACGGCTTTGATGGCTTTTAGCTGTCAATGCATAGTTCCATATCCAAAAAGACTACCCGAATCACTTTCGGGACTCGAAATTTTTTTTTACCCATCGTTTTTCTCACATGAATTTTATGGTAAACGCGATCCCCGTGGCTGGTCGTCGATTTACCATCACTGGAGTGTGGTACAACATGGTACTGTTCCGTTTCAAATCCATGCACTGATTTCTAAAAGTAGTACGGCACTGTTTTGGCATTTGGGACAGATGTTGCGCCTTGCATAGTAGATGTTGCGCCCTGAGGATATCGATTCTTCGGACAGTCATAACGGTTGCCTATTTTGGAGTTACGGGAGTCATAACCAGTCAAAACGAAGCTCTCTGTCAGTTCTAGACTTTGATTGCTTTTATCCGTGAATGCATAGTTCCATATCAAAAAAAAGACTACCCAAATCACTTTTGGGACTCGAAATTATTTTTTTACCCATCGTTTTCTTCACGTGAATTTTATGGTAAAACGGGATCACCGTGGTTGGTCATCGATATACCATCGCTGGAGAGTGGTGCACCATATACTTTTCCGTTTCAAATCCATGCACTTATTTCTAAAAGTCATACGGTAGTGTTTTGGCATTTGGGATGGATGTTGCACCTAGCATCGTAGATGTTGCGCCCTGAGGATATCAATTCTTCGGACAGCCATAACGGTTGCCTCTTTTGGTGTTACGGGAGCCATAACCAGTCAAACAAAGCTCTCTGTGAGTTCTACGGCTTTGATGGCTTTTAATCGTTAATGCATAGTTCCATATCCAAAAAAAGACTACCCGAATCACTTTTGGGACTCGAACGTTTTTTTTACCCATCGATTTTTTCACGTGAATTTTATGGTAAAATGCGATCCCCGGGGCTGGTCGTCGATTTACCATCGCTGGAGAGTGGTGCACCATGGTACTGTTCCGTTTCAAATCCATGCACTCATTTCTATAAGTAGTACGACACTGTTTTGGCATTTGGGACGGATGTTGCACCTTGCATCGTAGATGTTGCGCCCTGAGGATATCGATTCTTCAAACAGCCATAACGGTTGCCTCTTTTGGTGTTACGGGAGCCATTACCAGTCAAAACGAAGCTCTTTGTGAGTTCTACGGCTTTGACGGTTTTTTCCCATGAATGCATAGTTCCATATCCAAAAAAGACTACCCAAATCACTTTCGGGAGTCGAATTTTTTTTTACCCATCGTTTTTTCACGTGAATTTTATTGTAAATTGCGATCCCCATGGCTGGTCGTCGATTTACCATCGCTGGAGAGTGGTGCACCATGGTACTATTCCGTTTCAAATCCATGCACTCATTTCTATAAGTAGTACGGCACTGTTTTGGCATTTGGGACGGATGTTGCACCTTGCATCGTAGATGTTGCGCCCTGAGGATATCGATTCTTCAAACAGCCATAACGGTTGCCTCTTTCGGTGTTACGGGAGCCATTACCAGTCAAAACGAAGCTCTCTGTGAGTTCTACGGCTTTGACGGTTTTTTCCCATCAATGCATAGTTCCATATCCAAAAAAGACTACCCAAATCACTTTCGGGAGTCGAAAGTTTTTTTTTACCCATCGTTTTCTTCACGTGAATTTTATGGTAAAACGGGATCACCGTGGCTGGTCGTCGATATACCGTCGCTGGAGAGTGTTACACCATATAATGTTCCGTTTCAAATCCATGCACTCATTTCTAAAAGTCGTACGGCACTGTTTATGTTGCGCCCTGAGGATATCGATTCTTCGGACTATCATAATGGTTGCCTCTTTTGGATTTACGGGAGCCATAACCAGTCAAAACGATGCTCTCTGTGAGTTCTAGGGCTTTGACCGCTTTTAGCCGTCAATGCATAGTTCCATATTCAAAAAAAGACTACCCGAGTCACTTTCGGGACTCGAAATTTTTTTTATTCATTGTTTTCTTCACGTTAATTTTATGGTAAAATTCGAACACCGTAGCTGGTCGTCGATTTACCGTCGCTGGAGAGTGGTGCACCATGGTACTGTTCCATTTCAAATCTATGCACTCATTTCTAAAATTAGTACGATACTATTTTGGCATATGGGACGGATGTTGCATCTTGCATTGTAGATGTTGCAGCCTGAGGATATTGATTCTTCAGACTGCCATAACGGTTTCCTCTTTTGGAGTTACGGGAGCCATAACTAGTCAAAACGAAGCTCTCTGTGTGTTCTAGGGTTTTGATAGCTTCTAGCCGTCAATGCATAGTTCCATATCTATAAAAAGACTACCCGAATCACTTTCGGGACTCGAAAGTTTTTTTTTACCCATCGTTTTCTTCACGTGAATATTATGGTTAAACGCGATCACCTTGGCTGGTCGTCGATTTTCCATCGCTGGAGAGTGGTGCACCATGGTACTGTTCCATTTCAAATCCATGCACTCATTTCTAAAAGTCCTACGGCACTGTTTCGGCATTTTGGATGGATGTTGCTCCTTGCACCGTAGATGTTGTCCCTGAGGATATCGATTATTCGGACAATCATAACGATAGCCTCTTTAGTAGTTACGGGAGCCATAACCAGTCAAAACGAAGCTCTATGTGAGTTCTACGGCTTTTACAACTTTTAGCCGTCAATGCATAGTTCCACATCCAAAAAAAGACTACTCGAATCACTTTCGAGACTCGAAAGTTTTTTTTACCCATCGTTTTCTTCATGTGAATTTTATGGTAAAACGTGATCCCTGTGGCTGGTCGTCGATTTACCATCGCTTGAGAGGGGTGCACCATGACACTGTTTTGGCATATGGGACGGATGTTGCACCTTGCATCGTAGATGTTGCGCCCTGAGGATATCAATTCTTCGGACTGCCATAACGGTTGCCTCTTTTGGAGTCACGGGAGCCATAACCAGTCAAAACGAAGCTCTCTGTGAGTTCTAGGGCTTTGACAGCTTTTAGCCATCAATGCATAGTTCCATATCCAAAAAATGACTAACCTAATCACTTTCGGGACTCGAAAGTTTTTTTTACCCATCGTTTTCTTCGCGTGAATTTTATGGTAAAACGTGATCACCGTGGCTGGTCGTCGAGTTACCATCGCTGAAGAGTGGTGCATTTTGGTATTGTTTCGTTTCAAATTCATTCACTCATTTCTAAAAGTCGTACGGCACTGTATCGGCATTTTGGATGAATGTTGCACCTTGCACCGTAGATGTTACGCCCAGAGGATCTCGATTATTCGGACAGCCATAACGGTTGCCTCTTTTGGTGTTACGGGAGCCATAACCAGTCAAAACGAAGCTCTCTGTAATTTCTACGGCTTTGACAGCTTTTAGCCATCAATGAAAAGTTCCATATCAAAAAAAAAGACTACCCGAATCACTTTCGGGACTCGATTTATTTTTACCCATCGTTTTCTTCACGTCAATTTTATGGTAAACGCGATCATCGTGGCTGGTCGTCGATTTACCGTCGCTGGAGAGTGGTGCACCAAGGTACTGTTCCATTTCAAATCCATGCACTCATTTCTAAAAGTACGACACAGTTTAGGCATTTAGGGCGGATGTTGCACCTTGCATCGTAGATGTTGAGCCCTGAGGATATCGATTCTTCGGACTGCCATAACGGTTGCCTCTTTTGGAGTGATGGGAGCCATAACCAGTCAAAACGAAGCTCTTTTTGAATTCTAGGGCTTTGACAGCTTTTAGCCGTCAATGCATAGTTCCATATCCAAAAAAAGACTACCTGAATCACTTTCGGGACTCGAAATTTTTTTTTACCCATCGTTTTCTTCATGTTAATTTTATGGTAAAACGCGATCACCGTGGCTGGTCGTCGATTTATCGTTGCTAGAGAGTGGTACACCATGGTACTGTTCCGTTTCAAATCCATGCACTCAATTCTAATAGTAGTACGGCACTGTTTTGGCATTTGGGACGGATGTTGCACCTTGCATCGTAGATGTTGCAGCCTGAGGATATAAATTATTCGGACTGCCATAACGGTTTCCTCTTTTGGAGTTACGGGAGCCATAACCAGTCAAAATGAAGCTCTCTGTGTGTTCTAGGGTTTCGACAGCTTCTCGCCATTAATGCATAGTTCCATATCCATAAAAGACTACTCGAATCACATTCGGGACTCGAAAGTTTTTTTTCACCCATCGTTTTCTTCACGTGAATATTATGGTAAAACGCGATCACCTTAGCTGGTCGTTGATTTTCCATTGCTGGAGAGTGGTGCACTATGGTACTGTTCCGTTTCAAATCCATGCACTCATTTCTAAAAGTCCTACGGCACTGTTTCGACATTTTGGACGGATGTTTCTCTTTGCACCGTAGATGTTGCGCCCTGAGGATATCGATTATTCGGACAGCCATAACGGTAGCCTCTTTAGGAGTTACGTGAGCCATAACCAGTCAAAACGAAGCTCTCTGTGAGTTCTACGGCTTTTACAACTTTTAGCCGTCAATGCATAGTTCCACATCCAAAAAAAGACTACCCAAATCACTTTCGGGACTCGAAAGTTTTTTTTTACCCATCGTTTTCTTCACGTGAATTTTTTGGGAAAACGCGATCCCCGTGGCTGGTCGTCGATTTACCATCGCTTGAGAGGGGTGCACCATGGTATTGTTTCATTTCAAATCCATGCACTTATTTCTAAAAGTAGTACGACACTGTTTTGGCATATGGGACGGATGTTGCACCTTGCATCGTAGATGTTGCGCCCTAATGATATCGATTCTTCGGACTGCCATAACGGTTGCCTCTTTTGGAGTCACGGGAGCCATAACCAGTCAAAACGAAGCTCTCTGTGAGTTCTAGGGCTTTGACAGCTTTTAGCCATCAATGCATAGTTCCATATCCAAAAAATGACTAACCTAATCACTTTCGGGACTCGAACGATTTTTTTACCCTTCGTTTTCTTCGCGTGAATTTTATGGTAAAACGCGATCACCGTGGCTGGTCGTCGAGTTACCATCGCTGAAGAGTGGTGCATCTTGGTACTGTTCCGTTTCAAATCCAAGCACTCATTTCTAAAAGTCGTACGACACTATCGGCATTTTGGACGGATGTTGCACCTTGCACCGTAGATGTTATGCCCTGAGGATATCGATTATTCGAATAGCCATAACGGTTGCCTCTTTTGGAGTGATGGGAGCCATAACCTGTCAAAACGAAGCTCTTTTTGAATTCTGGGGCTTTGACAGCTTTTAGCCGTCAATGCATAGTTCCATATCCAAAAAAAGACTACCTGAATCACTTTCGGGACTCAAAATTTTTTTTTACCCATCGTTTTCTTCACGTTAATTTTATGGTAAAACGCGATCACTGTGGCTGGTCGTCGATTTACCATCGCTGGAGAGTGGTGCACCATGGTACTGTTCCATTTCAAATCCATGCACTCAATTCTAAAAGTAGTACGGCACTGTTTTGGCATTTGGGACGGATGTTGCACCTTGCATCGTAGATGTTGTAGCCTGAGGATATCGATTATTCGGACTGCCAAAACGGTTTCCTCTTTTGGAGTTATGGGAGCCATAACCAGTCAAAACGAAGCTCTTTGTGTGTTCTAGGGTTTCGACAGCTTCTCGCCGTCAACGCATAGTTCCATATCCATAAAAGACTACTCGAATCACTTTCGGGACTCGAAAGTTTTTTTTTACCCATCGTTTTCTTCACGTGAATATTATGGTAAAACGCGATCACCTTGGCTGGTCGTCGATTTTCCATTGCTGGAGAGTGGTGCACTATGGTACTGTTCCATTTCAAATCCATGCACTCATTTCTAAAAGTCCTACGGCACTGTTTCGACATTTTGGATGGATGTTTCTCCTTGCACCGTAGATGTTGCGCCCTGAGGATATCGATTATTCGGACAGCCATAACGGTAGCCTCTTTAGGAGTTACGTGAGCCATAACCAGTCAAAACGAAGCTCTTTGTGAGTTCTACGGCTTTTACAACTTTTAGCCGTCAATGCATAGTTCCACATCCAAAAAAAGACTACATGAATCACTTTCGGGACTCGAAAGTTTTTTTTTACCCATCGTTTTCTTCACGTGAATTTTATGGTAAAACGCGATCCCTGTGGCTGGTCGTCGATTTACCATCGCTTGAGGGGGTGCACCATGGTATTGTTCCATTTCAAATCCATGCACTTATTTCTAAAAGTAGTACGACACTGTTTTGGCATATGGGATGGATGTTGCACCTTGCATCGTAGATGTTGCGCCCTGAGGATATCGATTCTTCGGACTGCCATAATGGTTGCCTCTTTTGGAGTTACGGGAGCCATAACCAGTCAAAACGAAGCTCTCTGTGAGTTCTAGGGCTTTGACAGCTTTTAGCCATCAATGCATAGTTCCAAATCCAAAAAAAGACTAACCCAATCACTTTCGAGACTCGAAAGTTTTTTTACCCATCGTTTTCTTCGCGTGAAATTTATGGTAAAACGCGATCACCGTGGCTGGTCGTCGAGTTACCATCGCTGAAGAGTGGTGCATCTTGGTACTATTCCATTTCAAATCCATGCACTCATTTCTAAAAGTCGTACGACACTGTATCGGCATTTTGGATGGATGTTGCACCTTGCACCGTAGATGTTACGCCCTAAGGATATCGATTATTCGGACAGCCATAACGGTTGCCTCTTTTGGTGTTACGGGAGCCATAACCAGTCAAAACGAAGCTCTCTGTGAGTTCTACGGCTTTGACAGCTTTTAGCCATCAATGCACAGTTCCATATCAAAAAAAGACTACCCGAATCACTTTCGGGACTCGATTTATTTTTACCCATCGTTTTCTTCACGTTAATTTTATGGTAAAACGCGATCACCGTGGTTGGTCGTCGATTTACCGTCGCTGGAGAGTGGTGCACCAAGGTACTGTTCCATTTCAAATCCATGCACTCATTTCTAAAAGTACAACACAGTTTTGGCACTTGGAGCGGATGTTGCAACTTGCATCGTAGATCTTGAGCCTTGAGGATATCGATTCTTCGGACTGCCATAACGGTTGCCTCTTTTGGAGTGATGGGAGCCATAACCAGTCAAAACAAAGCACTCTGTGAGTTCTAGGGCTTTGACAGCTTTTAGCCGTCAATGCATAGTTCCATATCCAAAAAAAGACTACCCGAATCACTTTCGGGACTCGAAATTTTTTTTTACCCATCGTTTTCTTCACGTTAATTTTATGGTAAAACGCGACCGTGGCTGGTCGTCGATTTACTATCGTTGGAGAGTGGTGCACCATGGTACTGTTCCTTTTCAAATCCATTCACCCAATTCTAAAAGTAGTACGACACTATTTTTGGCATTTGGGACGGATGTTGCACCTTGCATCGTAGATGTTGCGCCTTGAGGATATCGATTCTTCGGACTGCCATAACGGTTGCCTCTTTTGGAGTTACGGGAGCCATAACCAGTCAAAACGAAGCTCTCTGTGAGTTCTAAGGCTTTGATAGCTTTTAGTTATCAATGCATAGTTCCATATCAAAAAAAAGACTACTCGAATCACTTTCGGGACTCGAAATTTTTTTTTACCCATTATTTTCTTCATGTTAATTTTATGGTAAAACGCGATCACCGTGGCTGGTCGTCGATTTAGCATCGCTGGAGAGTGGTGCACTATGGTACTGTTCCGTTTCAAATCCATGCACTCATTTCTAAAAGTAGTACGACACTGTTTTGGCATTTGGGATGGATGTTGCACCTTGAACCGTAGATGTATCGCCCTGAGGATATTGATTCTTCGGATAACCATAATGGTTGCCTCTTTTGGAGTTACAGGAGCCATAACCAGTAAAACGAAGCTCTCTGTGACTTCTACGGCTTTGACAGCTTTTATCCGTCAATGCATAGTTCCAAATCCCAAAAAAGACTACCCGAATCACTTTTGGGACTATAAAGTTTTTTCTTACCCATCGTTTTCCTCACGTGAATTTGATGGTAAAACACGATCCCTGTGGCTGGTCGTCGATTTACTATCGCTAGTGAGTGGAGCACCATGGTACTGTACCGTTTCAAATCCATGCACTCATTTATAAAAGTCGTACGGCACTGTTTCGGCATTTTGGACGGATGTTGCACTTTGCACCGTAGATGTTGCGCCCAGAGGATATCGATTATTCGGACAGCCATAACGGTAGCCTCTTTAGGATATACGGGAGCCATAACCAGTCAAAACGAAGCTCTCTGTGAGTTCTATGGCTTTGACCGCTTTTAGCCGTTAATGCATAGTTCCATATCCAAAAAAAGACTACCCGAATCACTTTCGAGACTCGATAGTTTTTTTACCCATCGTTTTCTTCACGTGAATTTTATGGTAAAACTCGATCACCGTGGCTGGTCGTTGATATACCATCGCTGGAGAGTGGTGCTACATGGTACTGTTCCATTTCAAATCCATGCACTCATTTCTAAAAGTAGTACGGCATTGTTTTGGCATTTGGGACGGATGTTGCACCTTGCACCGTAGATGTTGCGCCCTTAAGATATCGATCCTTCGGACAGACATAACGGTTGCCTCTTTTGGAGATACGAGAGCCATAACCAGTTAAACCGAAGCTCTCTGTGAGTTCTACGGCTTTGATGGCTTTTAGCCGTCAATACATAGTTCCAAATCCAAAAAACGACTACCCGAATCACTTTTGGGACGTGAAAGTTTTTTTACCCATCGTTTTTTTCACGTGAATTTTATGGTAAAACGGGATCACCGTGGCTGGTCGTCAATATACCATCGCAGGAGAGTGGTGCACCATCTACTGTTCCATTTCAAATCCATGCACTCATTTTTAAAAGTCGTACGACACTGTTTCGGCATTTTGGACGGATGTTGCACCTTGCACCGTAGATGTTGCGCCCTGAGGATATCGATTATTCGGACAACCATAAAGGTTGCCTCTTTAGGAGTTACGGGAGCCATAACCAGTCAAAACGAAGCTCTCTACGAGTTCTACGATTTTGATGGCTTTTAGCCGTCAATGCATAGTTCCATATCCAAAAAAAGACTACCCGAATCACTTTCGGGACTCGAAAGTTTTTTTTTACCCATCGTTTTCTTCAAGTGAATTTTATGGTAAAACACGATCCCCGTGGCTGGTCGTCGATTTAACATCGCTGGAGAGTGGTGCACCAAGGTACTCTTCCATTTCAAATCCATGCACTCATTTCTAAAAGTAGTACGGCACTGTTTTGGCATATGGGACAGATGTTGCACCTTGCATTGTAGATGTTGCTCCCTGAGGATATCGATTCTTCAAACTGCCATAACGGTTGTCTCATTTGGAGTTACAAGAGCCATAACCAGTCAAAACGAAGCTTTTTGTGAGTTCTAGGGCATTGACAGCTTTTAGCCGCCAATTCATGGTTCCATATCCAAAAAAATACTAACCGAATCACTTTCGGGACTTGAAAGTTTTTTTTACCTATTGTTTTCTTCACATGAATTTATGGTAAAACGCGATCCCCGTGGCTGGTCGTCGATTTTGCATCGCTGGAGAGTGGTGCACCATGGTACAGTTCCGTTTCAAATCCATGCACTCATTTCTAAAAGTCGAACGACAAGGTTTTGGCCTTTTGGACGGAGGTTGCACCTTGCACCGTAGATGTTACGCTATGAGGATATCGATTATTCGGACAGCCATAACGGTTGCCTCTTTTGGTGTTACGGGAGCCATAACCAGTCAAAACGAAGCTCTCTGTGAATTCTATGGCTTTGATAGCTTTTAGCCGCCAATGCATAGTTTCATATCCAAAAAAGACTACCCGAATAAATTTCGGGACTCGAAAGATTTTTTTACCCATCGTTTTCTTTACGTGAATTTTATGGTAAAACGCCATCCCCATGGTTGGTCGTCGATTTACCATCGCTGGAGAGTGGTGCACCATAGTACTGTTCCGTTTCAAATCCATGCACTCATTTCTAAAAGTAGTTCGGCACTGTTTTGGCTTATGGGACGGAAGTTGCACCTTGCATCGTAGATGTTGCGCCCTGAGGATATCGATTCTTCGGACTGCTATAACAGTTGCCTATTTTGGAGTTACGGGAGCCATAAGCAGTCAAAAAGAAGCTCTCTGTGAGTTCTAGGGCTTTGATAGCTTTTAGCTGTCAATTCATAGTTCCAAATCCAAAAAAAGACTACCTGAATCACTTTCGAGACTAGAAAGTTTTTTTTACTCATCGTTTTCTTCACGTTAATTTTATGGTAAAATGCGATCACCGTGGTTGGTCGTCGATTTACCATCTCTGGAGAGTGGTGCACCATGGTACTGTTCCGTTTCAAATCCGTGCGCTCATTTCTAAAAGTCCTACGACACTGTTTCGACATTTTGGACGGATGTTGCACCTTGCACCGTAGATGTTGCGCCCTGAGGATATCGATTATTCGTACAGCCATAACGGTTGCCTCTTTAGGAGCTACGGGAGCAGTAAGCAGTCAAAACGAAGCTCTCTTTGAGTTCTACGGCTTTGATGGCTTTTAGCCGTCAATGCATAGTTCCAAATCAAAAAAAAGACTACCCGAATCACTTTCGGGACTAGAAAGTTTTTTTTACCCATCATTTTCTTCGCGTGAATATTATGGTAAAATGCGATCACCGTGGCTGGTCGTCGATTTACCATCGCTGGAGAGTGGTGCACCATGTTACTGTTCCATTTCAAATCCATGCACTCATTTCTAAACGTCGTACGGCACTGTTTCGGCATTTTAGATGGATGTTGCACCTTGCACCGTAGATATTGCGCCCTGAGGATATCGATTATTCGGACAGCCATAACGGTAGCCTCTTTATGAGTTACCAGAGCCATAACCAGTCAAAACGAAGCTCTCTGTGAGTTCTACGGCTTTGACTGCTTTTAGCCGTCAATGTATAGTTCCAAATCCAAAAAAAGACTACCCGAATCACTTTCGGGACTAGAAAGTTTTTTATACCCGTCGTTGTTTTCACGTGAATTTTATGGTAAAACGCGATCACCATGGCTGGTCATCGATTTACCATCGCTGGAGAGTGGTGCACCATGGTACTGTTCCATTTCAAATCCATGCACTCATTTCTAAAAGTCGTACGGCACTGTTTCAGCATTTTGGACGGATGTTGCACCTTGCACCGTAGATGTTTCGCCCTAGGGATATCGATTATTCGGACAGCCATAACGGTAGCCTCTTTAGGAGTTACGGGAGCCATAACCAATCAAAACGAAGCTCTCTATGAGTTCTACGACTTTGACGGCTTCTAGCGGTCAATTCATAGTTCCATATCCAAAAAAAGACTACCCGAATCACTTTCGGGACTCGAAAGTTTTTTTTACCCATCATTTTCTTCACGTGAATTTTATGGTAAAACGGATCACCGTGGCTGGTCGTCGATTTACCATCGCTGGAGAGTGGTGCACCGTGAAACTGTTCCGTTTCAAATCCATGCACTCATTTCTAAAAGTCTTATGGCACTGTTTCGGCATTTTGGACGGATGTTGCACCTTGCACAGTAGATGTTGCGCCCTGAGGATATCGATTATTCGGATAGCCATAACGGTTGCCTTTTTTGGAGTTACGGGAGCCATAACCAGTCAAAATGAAGATCTTTGAGAGTTCTATGGCTTTTAGCCGTCAATGCATAGTTCCATATACAAAAAAGACTACCCGAATCACTTTCGGGACTCGAAAGTTTGTTTTTACCCATCGTTTTCTTCACGTGAATCTTATGGTAAAACGCGATCATCGTGGCTGGTCGTCGATTTACCATCGTTGGAGAGTGGTGCACCATGGTACCATTCCATTTCAAATCCATGCACTCATTTATAAAAGTCGTATGGCACTGTTTCGGCATTTTAGATGGATGTTGCACCTTGCACCGTAGATGTTGCGCCCTGAGGATATCGATTATTCGGACAGTCATAATGGTAGCCTCTTTAGGAGTTACGGGAGCCATAACCAGTCAAAACGAAGCTCTCTGTGAGTTCTACGGCATTGACTGCTTTTAGCCATCAATGCATAGTTTCATATTCAAAAAATGACTACCCGAATGACTTTCGGGACTAGGAAGTTTTTTTACCCATCGTTTTCTTCACGTGAATTTTATGATAAAACGCGATCACCGTGGCTGGTCTTCGATTTACCATCGTTGGAGAGTGGTGCATCAGGGTACTGTTCCATTTCAAATCCATGCACTCATTTCTAAAAGTCGTACGGCACTGTTTCAGCATTTTGGACGGATGTTGCACCTTGCATAGTAGATGTTGCGCCCTGAGGATATCGATTATTCGGACAGCCATAACGGTAGCCTCTTTAGGAGTTACGGGAGCCATAACCAGTCAAAACGAAGCTCTCTGTGAGTTCTACGGCATTGACTGCTTTTAGCCGTCAATGCATAGTTTCAAATCCAAAAAAAGACTACCCGAATCACTTTCAGGACCAGAAAGTTTTTTTGACCCATCGTTTTCTTCACGTGAATTTTATGATAAAACGCGATCACCGTGGCTGGTCGCCGATTTACCATTGCTGGAGAGTGGTGCACCATGGTATTGTTCCATTTCAAATCCATTCACTCATTTCTAAAAGTCGTACGGTACTGTTTCGGCATTGTGGATGGATGTTGCACCTTGCACCGTAGATGTTGCGCCCTGAGGATATCGATTATTCGGACAGCCATAACGGTAGCCTCTTTAGGAGTTACGGGAGCCATAACCAGTCAAAATAAAGCTCTTTGTGAGTTATACAACTTTGACGGCTTTTAGCCGTCAATGCATAGTTCCATAACCAAACAAATACTGCCCGAATCACTTTCGAGACTCGAAAGTTTTTTTTTACCAATCGTTTTCTTCACGTGAATTTTATGGTAAAACGCGATCCCCATGGCTGGTCGTCAATTTACCATCGCTTGAGAGTGGTGCACCATGGTATTGTTCCATTTAAAATCGATGCACTCATTTCTAAAAGTAGTACGGCACAGTTTTGGCATATGGGACGGATGTTGCACCTTGCATCGTAGATGTTGCCCCCTGAGGATATCGATTCTTCGGACTGCCATAACGGTTGCCTCTTTTGGAGTTATGGGATTCATAACCAGTCAAAACGAAGCTCTATGTGAGTTCTAGGGCTTTGACAGCTTTTAGCCGCCAATGCATAGTTCCATATCCAAAAAAGACTAACCGAATCACTTTCGGGACTCGAAAGTTTTTTTTTACCCATCGTTTTCTTCATGTGAATTTTATGGTAAAACGCGATCACCGTGGCTGGTCGTCGAGTTACCATCGCAGGATAGTGGTGCACCGTGATACTTTTCCGTTTCAAATCCATGCACTTCTTTTTAAGAGTCGCACGTCACTGTTTCGGCATTTTTGACGGATGTTGCACCCGGCACCGTAGATGTTGCACCCTGAGGATATCGATTATTCAGACAGCCATAACGGTTGGCTCTTTTGGAGTTATGGGAGCTATAACCAGTCAAAACAAAGTTCTTTGTGAGTTCTAAGGCTTTGAAGGCTTTTAGCCATCAATGCACAGTCCCATATCCAAAAAATGACTACCCGAATCACTTTCGGGACTCGAAAGTTTTTTTTACCCATCGTTTTCTTCACGTGAATTTTATGGAAAAACGCGATCACCGTGGCTGGTCGTTGAGTTACCATCGATGGAGAGTGGTGGACCATGGTACTGTTTCGTTCAAATCCATGCACTAATTTATAAAAGTCGTACGGCACTATTTTGGAATTTTGGACGGATGTTGCACCTTGCACCGTAGATGTTGCGCCCTGAGGATATCGATTATTCGGACAGCCATAACGGTTGCCTCTTTTGGATTTACGGTAGCCATAACCAGTCAAAACGAAGCTCTTTGTGAGTTCTACGGCTTTGAATGCTTTTAGCCGTCAATGCATAGTTCCATATCCAAAAAAAGACTACCCGAATCACTTTCGGGACTAGGAAGTTTTTTTTACCCATCGATTTCTTCACGTGAATTTTATGGTAAAACGCGATCACCGTGGCTGGTCGTCGATTTACCATCGCTGGAGAGTGGTGCACCAAGGTACTATTCCATTTCAAATCCATGCACTCATTTCTAAAATTCGTACGGCACTGTTTCGACATTTTGGACAGATTTTGCACCTTGCACCGTAGATGTTGCGCCCTAAAGTTATCTATTATTCGGACAGCCATAACGGTAGCCTCTTTAGGAGTTACGGGAGCCATAAACAGTCCAAACGAAGCTCTCTGTGAGTTCTACGGCTTTGACAGCTTTTAGCCGTCAATGCATAGTTCCATATCCAAAAAAATGCTACCCGAATCACTTTCGGGACTCGAACGTTTTTTTTTACCCATCGTTTTCTTCACTTAGATTTTATGGTAAAACGCGATCCCCATGGCTGGTCGTCGATTTACCATCGCTTGAGAGTGGTTCACCATGGTATTGTTCCAATTCAAATCCATGCACTCATTTCTAAAATTAGTACGGCACTGTTTTGGCATATGGGACAAATGTTGCACCTTGCATCGTAGATTTTGCGCCTTGAGGATATCGATTCTTCGGACTGCCATAACGGATGCCTCTTTTGGAGTTACGTGAGCCTTAACCAGTCAAATGGAAGCTCTCTGTGAGTTCTAGGGCTTTGACAGCTTTTAGCCGTCAATGCATAGTTCCATATCCAAAAAAAGACTTCGGGACTCGAAATTTTTTTCTACCCATCGTTTTCGTCATGATAATTTTATGGTAAATCGCGATCACCGTGGCTGGTCATCGATTTACTATCGTTGAAGAGTGGTGCACCATGGTACTGTTCCATTTCCAATACATGCACTCATTCCTAAAAGTAGTACGTCACTGTTTTCGCATTTGGGATGGATGTTGCACCTTGCACCGTAGATGTTGCGCCCTTAGGATATCGATTCTTCGGATAGCCATAATGGTTGCCTCATTTGGAGTTACGTGAGCCAAAACCAGTCAAAACGAAGCTCTCTATGAGTTCTACGGCTTTGATGGCTTTTAGCCATCAATGTATAGTTCCAATCCCAAAAAAGACTACTCGAATCACTTTCGGGTCTAGAAAGTTTTATTTTACCCATTGTTTTCTTCACGTGAATTTTATGGTAAAACGCGATCACCGTGGCTGGTTGTCGATTTACCATCGCTGGAGAGTGGTGCACCATGGTACTGTTCCATTTCAAATCCATGCACTCGTTTCTAAAAGTCGTACGGCATTGTTTTAGCATTTTAGACGGATGTTGCACCTTGCACCGTAGATGTTGCGCCCTAAGGATATCGATTATTCGGATAGCCATAACGGTAGCCTCTTTAGGAGTTATGGAGCCATAACCAGTCAAAACGAACCTCTCTGTGAGTTCTACGGCATTGACTGCTTTTAGCCGTCAATGCATAGTTTCATATCCAAAAAAAGACTACCCGTATCACTTTCGGGACTAGAAAGTCTTTTTTACCCATCATTTTCTTCACATGAATTTTATGATAAAACGCGATCACCGTGGCTGGTCCTCGATTTACCATCGCTGGAGAGTGGTGCACCGTGGTACTGTTCCATTTCAAATCCATGCACTCATTTCTAAAAGTCGTACGGCATTGTTTCGGCATTTTGGATGGATGTTGCAACTTGCACCATAGATGTAGCGCCCTGAGGATATCGATTATTCGGACAGCCATAACGGTAGCCTCTTTAGGAGTTACGGGAACCATAACCAGTCAAAACGAAGCTCTTTGTGATTTACACAACTTTGATGGCTTTTAGCCGTCAATGCATAGTTCCATAACCAAAAAATACTGCCCGAATCACTTTCGGGACTCGAAAGTTTTTTTTTACCAATCGTTTTCTTCACGTGAATTTTATGGTAAAACGCGATCCCCATGGCTGGTCGTCAATTTACCATCGCTTGAGAGTGGTTCACCATGGTATTGTTCCATTTAAAATCGATGCACTCATTTCTAAAAGTAGTACGGCACAGTTTTGGCATATGGGACGAATGTTGCACCTTGCATCGTAGATGTTGCGCCTTGAGGATATCGATTCTTCGGACTGCCATAACGGTTGCCTCTTTTGGATTTACAGGAGCCATAACCAGTCAAAACAAAGCTCTATGTGAGTTCTAGGGCTTTGACAGCTTTTAGCCATCAATGCATAGTTCCATATCCAAAAAAGACTAACCGAATCGCTTTCGGGAGTCGAAAGTTTTTTTTACCCATCGTTTTCTTCACGTGAATTTTATGTTAAAACGCGATCACCGTGGCTGATTGTCGAGTTACCAACGCAGGAGAGTGGTGCACGATGGTACTTTTCTGTTTCAAATCCATGCACTCATTTCTAAAAGTCGCACGGCACTGTTTCGGCATTTTTGACGGATGTTGCACCTTGCACCGTAGATGTTGCGCCCTGAGGATATCGATTATTCGGACAACCATAATGGTTGCCTCTTTTGGAGTTACGGGAGCCATAACCAGTCAAAACGAAGTTCTTTGAGAGTTCTACGGCTTTTAGCAATCAATGCATAGTTCCATATCCAAAAAAAGACTACCCGAATCACTTTCGGGACTCGAAAGTTTTTTTTACCCATCGTTTTCTTCACGTGAATTTTATGGTAAAACGCGATCACCGTGGCTGGTTGTCAAGTTACCATCGCTGGAGATTGGTGGACCATGTTACTGTTTCGTTTCAAATCCATGCACTAATTTCTAAAAGTCGTACAACATTGTTTTGGCATTTTGGACGGATGTTGCACCTTGCACCGTAGATGTTGCGCCCTGAGGATATCGATTATTCAGACAGCCATAACGGTTGCCTCTTTTAGAGTTACGGGAGCCATAACCAGTCAAAACGAAGCTCTTTGTGAGTTCTATGGCTTTGAATGCTTTTAGCCGTCAATGCATAGTTCCATATCCAAAAAAATACTACCCTAATCACTTTCGGGACTCGAAAGTTTTTTTTACCCATCGTTTTCTTTACGTGAATTTTATGGTAAAACGCGATCACCGTGGTTGGTCGTCGAGTTACCATCGCTGGGGAGTGGTGCACCATGGTACTGTTCCGTTTCAAATCCATGCACTCATTTCTAAAAGTAGTACGGCACTGTTTTGGCATGTGGGACGAATGTTGCACCTTGCACCGTAAATATTGCGTCCTGATGATATCGATTCTTCGGACAGCCATAACGGTTGCCTCTTTTGGAGTTACGGGAGCCATAACCAGTCAAAACGAAGCTCTCTGTGAGTTCTAGGGCTTTGACAGCTTTTAGCCGTCAATTCATAGTTCCATATCAAAAAAGACTAACCGAATCACTTTCGGGACTCGAAAGTTTTTTCTTACCCATCGTTTTCTTCACGTGAATTTTATGGTAAAACACGATCACCGTGGCTGGTCGTCGGGTTACCATCGTAGGAGAGTGGTGCACCATGGTATTGTTCCGTTTCAAATCCATGCACTCATTTCTGAAAGTCGCACGACACTGTTTTGGCATTTTAGACGGATGTTGCACCTTGCACCGTAGATGTTGCGCCCTAAGTATAACAATTATTCGGACAGCCATAACGGTTGCCTCTTTTGGTGTTACGGAAGCCATAACCAGTCAAAACGAAGCTCTCAGTGAGTTCTACGGCTATGAAAGTTTTTAGCTGCCAATGCATAGTTCCATATCCAAAAAAAGACTACCCGAATCACTTTCGTGACTCGAAAGTTTTTTTTACCCATCGTTTTCTTCACGTGAATTTTATGGTAAAACACGATCCCCATGGCTGGTCATTGATTTAGCATCGCTTGAGAGTGGTGCACCATGGTATTGTTCCATTTCAAATTCATGCACTCATTTCTAAAAGTAGTACGGCACTGTTTTGGCATATGGGACAGATGTTGCACCATGCATCGTAGATGTTGCGCCTTGAGGATATCGATTCTTCGAACTGCCATAAGGGTTGCCTCTTTTGGAGTTATGGGAGCCATAACCAGTCAAAACGAAGCTCTCTGTGAGTTCTAGGGCTTTGATGGCCTTTAGCCGTCAATGCATAGTTCCATATCCAAAAAAAGACTAACTGAATCACTTTCAGGACTCGAAAGTTTTTTTTTACCCATCGCTTTCTTCACATGAATTTTATGGTAAAACGCGATCACCGTGGCTGGTCGTCGAGTTACCATAGTTGAAGAGTGGAGCACCATGGTACTGTTTCGTTTCAAATCCATGCACTAATTTCTAAAAGTCGTACGGCACTGTTTCAGCAATTTGGACGAATGTTGCACCTTGCACCGTAGATGTTGCGCCCTGAGAATATCGATTATTCGGACAGCCATAACGGTTACCTGTTTTGGAGTTACGGCAGCCATAACCAGTCAAAACGAAGCTCTTTGTGAGTTCTATGGCTTTGAATGCTTTTAGCCATCAATGCATAGTTCTATATCCAAAAAAAGACTACCCTAATCACTTTCGGGACTCGAAAGTTTTTTTTAACCCATCGTTTTCTTCACGTGAATTTTATGGTAAAACGTGATCACCGTGGCTGGTCGTTGAGTTACCATCGCTGGGGAGTGGTGCACCATGGTACTGTTCCGTTTCAAATCCATGCACTCATTTCTAAAAGTAGTACGGCACTGTTTTGGCATTTGGGACGAATGTTGCATCTTGCACCGTAGATATTGCGCCCTGATGATATCAATTCTTCGGACAGCCATAACGGTTGCCTCTTTTGGAGTTATGGGAGCCATAACCAGTCAAAACGAAGCTCTCTGTGAGTTCTAGGGCTTTGACAGCTTTTAGCCGTCAATAGTTCCATATCAAAAAAGACTAACCGAATCACTTTCGGGACTCGAAAGTTTTTTCTTACCCATCGTTTTCTTCACGTGAATTTTATGGTAAAACCCGATCATCGTGGCTGGTCGTCGAGTTATCATCGTAGGAGAGTGGTGCACCATGGTATTGTTCCGTTTCAAATCCATGCATTCATTTCTAAAAGTCGCACGGCACTGTTTTGGCATTTTAGACGGATGTTGCACCTTGCACCGTAGATGTTGCGCCCTGAGGATAACGATTATTCGGACAGCCATAACGGTTGCCACTTTTGGTGTTACGGGAGCCATAACCTGTCAAAATGAAGCTCTCAGTGAGTTCTATAGCTTTGAAAGTTTTTAGCCGCCAATGCATAGTTCCATATCTAAAAAAAGACTACCTGAATCACTTTCGTGACTCGAATGTTTTTTTTACCCATCGTTTTCTTCACGTGAATTTTATGGTAAAACGCGATCCCTGTGGCTGGTCATCGATTTACCATCGCTTGAGAGTGGTGCACCATGGTATTGTTCCATTTCAAATTCATGCACTCATTTCTAAAAGTAGTACAGCACTGTTTTGGCATATGGGACGGATGATGCACCTTGCATCGTAGATGTTGCGCCCTGAGGATATCGATTCTTCGGACAGCCATAACGGTTGCCTCTTTTCGAGTTATGGGAGCCATAACCAGTCAAAACGAAGCTCTCTGTGAGTTCTATGGATTTGACTGCTTTTAGCCGTCAATGCATAGTTCCATATCCAAAAAAGACTACCCGAATCAGTTTCGGGACTCGAAAGTTTTTTTTACCCATCGTTTTCTTCATGTGAATTTTATGGTAAAACGTGATCCCCGTGGCTGGTCGTCGATTTAGCATCGCTTGAGAGTGGTGCACCATGGTACTGTTCCATTTCAAATCCATGCACACATATCTAAAAGTCGTACGGCACTGTTTCGGCATTTTGGACGGATGTTGCACCTTGCACCGTAGATGTTGCGCCCTGAGGATATCGATTATTCGCACAACCATAACGCTTGTCTCTTTTGGAGTTATGGGAGCCATAACCAGTCAAAACGAAGCTCTCTGTGAGTTCTATGGATTTGACTGCTTTTAGCCGTCAATGCATAGTTACATATCCAAAAGGAGACTACTGAATCACTTTCGGGACCTGAAAGTTTTTTTTACCCATCGTTTTCTTCACGTGAATTTTATGGTAAAACGCGATCACCGTGGCTGGTCGTCGAGTTACCATCGCTGCAGAGTGGTGCACCATGGTACTGTTTCGTTTCAAATCCATGCACTCATTTCTAAAAGTAGTACGGCACTGTTTTGGCATTTGGGATGGATGTTGTACCTTGCACCGTAGATGTTGCGCCCTGAGGATAATGATTCTTCGGACAACCGTTATCCTCTTTTGGAGTTACGGGAGCCATAACCAGTCAAAACAAAGCTCTCTATGAGTTGTACGGCTTTGACAGCTTTTAGCCATCAATGCATAGGTCCAAATCCAAAAATAGACTACCCGAATCACTTTTGGGACTCGAAATTTTTTTTACCCATCGTTTTCTTCACGCGAATTTTATGGTAAAACGCGATCGTCGTGGCTGGTCGTCGATTTACCATCGTTGGAGAGTGGTGCACCATGGAAAAGTTCCGTTTCAAATCCATGCACTCATTTCTAAAAGTCGTACGGCACAGTTTCGGCATTTCGGACGGATGTTACAACTTGCACCGTAGATGTTGCGCCCTAAGGATATCGATTATTCGGACAGCCATAACGGTAGCCTCTTTTGGAGTTACGGTAGCCATAACCAGTTAAAACGAAGCCCTCTGTGAGTTCTACGGCTTCGATAGCTTTTAGCCGTCAATGCATAGTTCCATATCCAAAAAAAGACTACCTGAATCACTTTCGGGACTCGATAGTTTTTTTTACACATCGTTTTCTTCACGTGAATTTTATGGTAAAACTCGTTCACCGTGGCTAGTCGTCGATATACCATCGCTGGAGAGTGGTGCACCATGGTACTGTTCCGTTTCAAATCTATGCACTCATTTCTAAAACAAGTACGGCACTATTTTGGCATTTGGGACGGATGTTGCACCTTCCACTATAGATGTTGCTCCCTGAGGATATCGATTCTTCGGACAGCCATAACGTTTGCCTCTTTTGGAGTTACGGGAGCCATAACCAGTCAAAACGAAGATCTCTATGAGTTCTACGGCTTTGACAACGTCTAGCCATCAATGCCTTGTTCCAAATCCAAAAAAAGACTACCCGAATCACTTCGGGACTCGAAAGTTTCTTTTACCCATCATTTTCTTCACGTGAATTTTATGGTAAAACGCGATCACCGTGGCTGGTCGTCGATATACCATCGCTGGAGAGTGGTGCACCATGGTACTGTTCCGTTTCAAATCCATGCACTCATTTCTAAAAGTAGTACGGTACTATTTTGGCATTTGGGATGAATGTTGCACCTTGCACCGTAGATGTTGCGCCCTAAGGATATCGATTCTTCGGACAGCCATAACGGTTGCCTCTTTTGGAGTTACGGGAGCCATAACCAGTCAAAACGAAGCTCTCTGTGAGTTCTATAGTTTTGATAGCTTTTAGCTGTCAATGCATAGTTCCAAATCAAAAAGAAGACTACCCAAATCACTTTCGGGACTTGAAAGTTTTTTTACCCATCGTTTTCTTCATGTGAATTTTATGGTAAAACGCAATCCCCATGGCTGGTCATCGATATACCATCGCTTGAGAGTGGTGCACCATGGTACTGTTCCATATCAAATCCATGCACTCATTTCTAAAAGTCGTATGACAATGTTTCGGCATTTTGGACGGATGTTGCACCTTGCACCGTAGATGTTGCGCCCTGTGGATATCGATTATTCGGACAGCCATAACGGTTGTCTCTTTTGGAGTTATGGGAGCCATAACTAGTGAAAACGAAGCTATCTGTGAGTTTTACGGCTTTGACTGCTTTTAGCCATTAATGCATAGTTCCATATCCAAAAAAAGACTCTATAACGACCGCCATTTTGGCAACTGTCTCAGATTTCGACGAAACTAGTTTCATCGGATCCGTAATTGTGAATTATTGTAGGATTTCAATTTTCGTAGCAATCAGACTCGTTGTTTGACCGTGCGAGCTTGAAATGCGTAGAAATTTAATTTCGAATTTAATTAAAATAATCGACTAAAAAAAAGCTATCTTCCACATATGATCGAATTAGGCCTCGAAACTTGTTCCATTGCGTTCGGAATGGGGTAAAACATTATAGACGCCTAGCGGCACGTGTCGATTGGAGTTCGGACGATTTTGGACCTACCTATATAAATACGCGCGCAAACCGAGACAGTTTTATTATTATTTTATTTCAGAAACCCTAATTTCAAACCATGGCCGCCACCTATTCCATGGCCAAAAATTGCCGATCTTCTTTCCTTAATATCTCTCAATCCGTTCAACGAAATCGAAAAATTCCAAAAGCAAAAGTGTAGATCTCGACGAGCTCTTCGAATCCATACGGTTGATTGCTACTAATACATCACAGATTTTCCGAGATCTGAGATTGAAGGATGCACGTATTTTCTTGGATTGCGTGCAAACGGCGGCGAATGATGCGATGAAACTTGGCGCGTAGGTGGCTCTCAAGTTGGCGCACATAGTGGTGGTCGCTGATCAATCTCTGGTGGCTGATCTTTGTGTGCGTGTGGAGGTCGAAAGGATAAGGGTGGGTTCGGCTACGATCTGGGATTGGGAAGAAGAAAGTAACGTAATTTTTTTTATTTAATTATTTCATAACAATATATATCGTATAACTTCTAATTAGCATATCTTTTGCATACGAGCTCGGATCGACGCGTGGTTTTCTCCATTCCGTTCGTATCAAAATTCCGGACAACATGGAGCTAGTTTGGCAGCATTCCGAGACTGTTCAAATTTGGGCCTTTATTTGGATTTTAAATCGTCGATAAATCAAAGGTGAGTGTTTTAACCACTCACGCTTGACTAAATATGTTATGTTAGTTAATTTGAATTGATTAGTTAATATGAATGTTTCTGGTTGCTAGTTAGTAGTTTAAAATTGATGTTTAGTTGAAATTTAATCGAATTGGATTAAATTGTTATTTAAATTAATGTTGAAATTTAATTGTTAGTTAAATACCCATCTATGATAACCTGTTATTTGTTATGACCTGTTGATTGAATGATGAATTAAGATGTTGTTGATATTTGATGTTTGGTACGTTAAAATTGTTATTCCAATTAAATATGACATTCATTGCAGTTAATATCCATTCGATTTAATATTAAATTCCAATTTGCACGTTTATACCTGTTAATGATAATAAATAGTCTATTGATGTTTATTGATTGATGGTTGAAATGTTTGAATTATTATTTCAGTTAAGTATGACCTTATTTAAATTAATCGTCATTTAATTAGCATGAACTTATAAATTGCCAGTTAATAACCGTTATTGATAATCAATTAAATTATGTTATCTATTGTCTGATTTGGATGATGATGTGATGGATGTTTAACTATTGATATTTGGATATTTGAATGTTGTGATTATTTTATGTTGTTCTAATACTGCAAGTTCCCATAGTGTTTATTTTATTTTATATTTATATTTAATTAAAACGGGATCGGGTTGAAATGATAAATACCCAATTAAACAACTTGGCCTAGGATAGACAATTAAAATAAGAAACCCGATTGGTCAACAAATTGTTTCGAAATTAATTAACAACCATAATGGATTTAATTTGGAACTTATAAATGATTTTACTCGAGTTTAAATGAAATAAATTAATGGATTTGATTTGAATAAACTAATAAATTTATTTGAATTGTAATAGAATAAATAAATGAATTGATTTGAGTTTATATGGAATTGGATTAAGTAAAATTTAAAGTTAAGTAAAAATTTAAGATCTATAGACTTGGTTTTGATTAAACAGATTTGAGACTTGATAATGAAATTTAATTTAAGATTAAATGGAATTTGACATAAGTGGAATTTAAACTAAGTAAAGTTTGCGAATTTGATTAAGTGATAACTTAAATATAAAATGATTTTAAATTGAGTGAATTAGTTTAATTATGATTTTGTAACTTGGTTATGAAGTTAATTGTTTTGAAACTTGTTGAGAAAAATAAAATTGTGTTAATTAATCAATGAACTAAATAAAGTGAAATAAGATTCTTTAATAGAAATTGAATTTGATTTTGTAAACGGGTTAACTAAAACTATTTGATTTAAAGGGGATTTAGTTAATGAAATTGATTTAACCGAATTTATAATTATATTTAATGAAGTAATGAATGTAAACATAAATGTGAATGAATCGAATTTTGTTAAATGATTTTGAATTAAATTAAGAATCAAATTAAATCCATTGAATATGAAATAAATTTAATAAGTGAAATTGGAATCTTATTAAACTGAAATTGAGTACTTGAATTGATTTGCTAAATAAATGTTAAACTAAATTTATTTGGAAATATGATTTAACTATTGAAACGAATTGAATTGTGAAATAATCAAATTTGAAAGTAAATTTGAAGTTGACTTTTGATTTGATTTGGTTTGAACTTTAAATATTAAATGACCATCGGTGTAATAATACGTAGTTATTAAAGAGACCAGGATCGAAGATGGACATACTCTCTGTTGATACCGAAAACCACTTTAATAACTAATATACGTGGAGTGTTGATCCAGAACGAAGTGGATGGTTTTGGTGAACGCGTTGATTGAAGAAAGAGAACGATTTTGGATGACCCTTGATATGACTAAAACATGAGCCCTGCCGGACCATTATGGCTTGCCACCTCTAGTGGACACACTTCTTCGTTACCATATCTATTACTTTTGTGATTTGATTTGGGTGCACCCCTCGATTATGGGAGTGTTGTTTCTAGGTGTTGGGGTGGTAGCTACTATGCCCAACATCAGTCCGGATGACGCAACTACTAGTATCCTAGTTGGTATCGCCTCATGTACCTTGTCATACTGATTATCCTATTCGCGACCACTACGATTTTGATTTGTGTTATACCTATGGGGTACCCTCTGATAACCACTAGTTTGCGGTGGGGCTTACGGTGCTGTATAGACTATGACATTTATAAACTGTGTTAAGGGTTGAATGGGCCATGGCTTAACGCTAGGAATGATATTTTACTTTATGATAGACATTATTGTATATAGCGTATTCTATTATATAGTAGATAGTTTAACGGATCCTTAGGAGATGGAAATCCCGAACATCTCTTAAGTTAATGCACACACGTTAAACACTGGATAGGAGGTGTCTAAAACCCGTAAACATCTCCGACGCCATCACACTCATATTTACTTATTCGATTTAACTTACATGAGATATTTTAGTCCTGACTCGAGTGTTTTGTCTTTTCATTACGCTCGGGTCAGCCTGAGCATTTCAGATAAGGTTGAAGATCTATTCTTGAGGACGAAGACGGAGTTTGGTATTACATCATTTGTATTCTACTACTGTATTTATTTAACAGCTTCATGAACTGTTATTTTATTATTATATCTTGTCCCTTCCACTGCGAGATTCTTAGTTGTTTTTGTTCTTTCTTTTCTTTTCTTATTTAACCCCAATAACTATCTGTATTTTGGATTGTTTGAGTCGGCATGTGTGTATGTTTTGTCGACTTGAACGGTCAAAAATGTGGGTCGTTATAGTTGGTATCAGAGCTCTGGTTTAGATTACCTTGGCTCTAGTAGGGAATAACTCACTGAAATAGGGTTAAACATAATGAATGAGTTTGAGTGTATATGAGAGAGCGTATTTGTAATTTTGATATAAAAATGATTTTATATTGTGTTAATTTGTTCCGTTGAGTATTTATGAATTCTGGTTGGCACTTGGGATGCCAAGGCATCGATAGGAATTTCTAAACACTCGAATAGAACAGATTGACATAATATTGTTTTGGATTATATTTTATATATAAAAGAATTATCTTGAAATTTTATAAATTTTGATTGTATTGGTTGTTAGGAGATGATAATATTAGATTATCATCGTTTATTGTTGATTAGTCAATATTTGTAACTATTGACTATTGGATGATTTTAATAAATGAAACTTGTAAATATGATTGACAATGAATATAAATGGTAAATAAAATAAAATAAAATAAAATAAAAATGAATTTAAATTAAGATGGAGAATTTAAATTCTGGTGTTTTGAAAATTTATTAACAAAAATTTGAAATGTATAATATAAATATTATATGATAGTATATTCGATTAGAAATTGTTTTCAAAGGATTTTCAAATGAAGAAAGTGTTATACTCCCCTCTTGACACTAGAGAATGATTTCGGTGATGAGTGCACGCATCATCGACGTTTATTTTCGAGAGTCCAAGTGGGGGAGATCACTTAATAGCTTTTTCTAAACCCTGTTTTGATTAAAATTGAATTTTATTTTGTATTCTCTATAGTATGATTTGATACACATTAATATAAGTATATATTATTTCAAACTTGGTTTGAAATGAAACCGGAGTTGAAATTCTTAAGT
Organism: Allium fistulosum; assembly: GCA_030737815.1. Lineage (NCBI taxonomy): Eukaryota > Viridiplantae > Streptophyta > Magnoliopsida > Asparagales > Amaryllidaceae > Allium > Allium fistulosum. Next base: position 1,538,270,537 of record CM060902.1, read on the forward strand.
TCTTTAATATTTAATGACTTTAAACTATTGAAATAAACAAATACTTAAATCATTAAGGAACTTCTGAATTGAAAAATAAGGATGATCCTAAGTGTTAAGTGAAAATTGATTGAAGTAGGAAACCCTTAGAATAAAGGATTATAAATTTGAAATAAACTAGAAACTGTAAACTTAGATAGTGTTCAATTTGATTCAATAGCATATATATATAACTTACCAAAATATTTAAAAAGTTTAAAATGTCTATATGAATAAGTGATTGGATAATATACAAGTATAGGTATGAAAATGAAATATGAATTTAATTAGTGGTTTGCAAATATGAATAAAACTTAAACTGTGAAAATAAATGATATATAGTTATGTTATGTTATGAAATTGAATTCCAATAAGTTAAGTGAATATATTGGACCAATAGAATAAACTAGCAAATGGATTATTGGATTTATATAACTTATGGAAGTTAATGAAATGAACGAACAACATTTTGTTAAATGAATAAAATGAATCAAATGAGATAAGATGAAAATTTTCGAAAACTTTTGTTAATTAAATAAATAAGGGAATTTTGTGTAAGTTAGAATGTGAACAAATGAATATAAGTTAGAATGGAATATTTGTGTAAATAAAAACGAATTAAAACAAATGAGATATGTACATTATACCAAATTAAATAAAATTTTGAATTCTTGGTTGTTGTTATGGATATTGTTGGTTTATGGAATGTTGGGAAAGTAAATAAATTCAATATGAATTGAAAATGAATCAATTAGACGTAAATAGGTGTTACAAATTATGTGCAATTGAATTGAATGAAAATGCATATAGAGAGTAATGAATATATTACTAATCAAATGAACGTACAAGAGTTTAATGTAAACCAATTAAATTGAAAGAAAATCATGTGAATTAAGGGAAACTAACCAATTGAATATCAATGTACTGAATTTGAATAAATCAAACGTTAATGAAATGAATATTAGCAATTGAATAAAAAAATTTGAAATACTCAAAGAGAGCTGAAATGAAAATAGCCATAACTTTTAAATGGTTGAACAGAATTCGACGATCTTGGACTTTTCGAAAAGCCTAGAAACTGTGCTACATCTTTTGTTTAGAATGTTTTGATAAATACCTTCATCCACTAGGCTTAAAACACCAATATTAGTCGCTGGCCTGTGCGAAGTAGAAATCTGAAGCATCTTAGTATTCTCGCCATAACTTTTCACTAGTGTATCGGATTTTGACGATCTTGCACTTTCTGAAAAGCTTAGAGCCTAAGCTCAAACTTTTGTTTTATAAGCCTTTCCTATTTCTATCATTTAAGAGGTCGAAAATCTGAAATTACATTTCAGGCCTGCGCTACTTGCCCGGGGCTTAAGCGTATCATTTTAGTAAAACGGCCGTAACTTTTGTACGGATGGTCCGAATTCAATGGTTTTGGACGTTCCGGAAAGCCTGAAACAAATTCAGCAACTTTTATTTAGATTCCTTTATAATATTTCATCGTTTAGGGGACTAAAAACTTGGATTTGTTCGCTGTCCTGAATTTAGAATCTCAGTTTTGAAGTTAAAATATGTTATATAAATGTTGTATATGCTAAGTATATCAATCTACCTTATATGCTTGGTTATCATTATTTGTTGAGTATTTTAGTAGGTGATAAAGGGTTGCGCTTCGCTTGTGGAGCTCGCTTCTGCGCTTAATGCAAAATGTAAGTTAAATGGCTAATAAACGCTAAAAAAAGTACGTATATCGAATTATATATCGTATTTTGGTATTATATATTGTTTCCCCATGGTTTGGGATGCCTCATCATTGAGATGAGATGTATATTGTGATTATATATGTATTGTGATTTTTCCGGATCTAGCCGTGCAAAGGAGACTTTGTCGAATTTTCCGTGAATTTAGGACTTAGAAAATTTTGGTTGGAATTGGAATAATCCATAGTAATATATTAAACTGTTGGTATAAGTTAATGTTTCTAAGTTGACTAGAAGTTATATTATTAAATATACCATATGATAAATCCCTTACTATGTCTTTTCGCGGACGAAAATTTTTGAGTGTGGAAGAATGTAACGACCCGTAATTTTCGATAACTTAAATAATAAAATTTGATAAGATTTTCGAATTTAATATAGTGGAAATCAAAATTTATGATTGACAAATGGGAATTGTTTGAGTATGACTTAATAATATGGTTTGAATGTTAGTAATCACTATATTATTGTAACGTTAATAAATTGAATAAATATGAAGTTAATTTGGTTATAATCGGAAATAAGGAATAAATCAAAATATTGGAGTTAATATTGGAAGTATCTATTGTAAATGAAATTGGTTGTATTTGTAATGTGCAATATGTTGTGGCAAGTAATTTAAGATTTTGGTTGTAAATTTATTTGAATATAGGGTTTAATATATAGGAAATTGATTTACTAAGTTAGTCTAAATTTTATTTGGATTAGAATAAAGTTTATGAACTTTTAATATTGAATTAAAAGAGGATATATAAAAATTGAATATTTAATATTTTAATTAACTTGTCAAAATTGAAATTTTGCAAACTATTTCGGAGTTCGACGAAACTAGTTTCATCGGATCTGGAATGGTTTATTATTATATGGTTTCAAATTTCGTATCAAACGGATTTACCGTTTGATCGTACAACGTTAAAACACGTAGAAATTGTGTTAATAATTTAAATCGATATAAATTGATTTTCAAATGATAACTTCTTTATACGATGGAATTATGGCCTGCAACCTATTCCATTGTGTTTAGAAATATCGAAAACCTTTGTTTTGATATATAGAATGTTCTATATCGCTTCAGAAATAAAAATGGGCTCTGTTTGTGTATTTGTAGCTTTAGGAATTATTTAACTAATTAAATTCTGAATTTAATATGATAGAAAATGATGTCGTAAGCTGATTTAAGTTTTATATAAATAAAAAAAATTAAGATGGTTAACATTTAAGATTGAATTTAAATGTGGAATATTTGAAATTGAAATTTTATATTGTAATTAACGAGAAAAATAGCCATTTTGGCAACGGTCTCGGATTTCGACGAAACTAGTTTCATCGGATCCGTAATAGTGAATTATTGTAGGATTTCAATTTTCGTAGCAATCGGAGTTGTCGTTTTACCGTGCGAGCTTGAAACGCGTAGAAATTTAATTTCGAATTTAATTAAAATAATCGACTTTAAAAAAAGGCTATCTTCCACATATGATCGAATTAGGCCTCGAAATTGGTTCCATTGCGTTCGGAATGAGGGTAAAACATTATAAACGCCTGGCGGCACGTCTCGATTGGAGTTCGGACGATTTTTGACCTACCTATATAAATACGCGCGCAAACCGAGACAGTTTTATTATTATTTTATTTCAGAAACCCTAATTTCAAACCATGGCCGCCACCTATTCCATAGCCAGAAATTGACGATCTTCTTTCCTTAATATCTCTCAATCCGTTCAACGAAATCGAAAAATTCCAAAAGCAAAAGTGTAGATCTCGACGAGCTCTTCGAATCCACACGGTTGATTGCTGCTAATACATCACAGATTTTCCGAGATCTGAAATTGAAGGATGCATGTATTTTCTTGGATTGCGTGTAAACGGCGGCGAATGACGCGATGAAACTTGGCGCGTAGGTGGCTCTCAAGGTGGTGCACACGCCGGTAGTCGTTGATCAAACTCCGGCTGCCTCGAGTTATGTGCTTTTTTTGGTGGTAGCAACGTGCATGGGTTCGGCCGGTAGGAGAGAACGCATAGGAGGATGATGGTATACGTATGTTTTATTTTATTTATTTATTAATTAATTTATATTAAAAGTCAAATGTTCTAACTCACATAATTTTTGCATACGAGCTCGGATTTACGTGCGGTTTTCTCCGTTGCGTTCGTATCGAAATTCCGGACAACATGGAGCTGGTTTGGCTGCATTCCGAGACTGTTCAAATTTTGGGCCTTATTAACGGACTTTGAATCAAAAGTGAGTGTTTTAACCACTCACGCTTGACTAAATATGTTAGTTAATTTGAATTCATTAGTTAATATGAATGTTTCTGGTTGTTAGTTAGTAGTTTAAAATTGATGTTTAGTTGAAATTTAATCGAATTGGATTAAATTGTTATTTAAATTAATGTTGAAATTTAATTGTTAGATAAATACCCATCTATGATAACCTGTTATTTGTTATGACATGTTGATTGAATGATGAATTATAATGTTGTTGATATTTGATGTTTGGTACGTTAAAATTGTTATCCAATTAAATATGACATTCATTGCAGTTAATATCCATTCGATTTAATATTAAATTCCAATTTGCAAGTTTATACCTGTTAATGATAATAAATAGTCTATTGATGTTTATTGATTGATGGTTGAAATGTTTGAATTATTATTTCAGTTAAGTATGACCTTATTTAAATTAATCGTCATTTAATTAGCATGAACTTATAAATTGCCAGTTAATAACCGCTATTGATAATCAATTAAATTATGTTATCTATTGTCTGATTTGGATGATGATGTGATGGATGTTTAACTATTGATATTTGGATATTTGAATGTTGTGATTATTTTATGTTGTTCTAATACTGCAAGTTCCCATAGTGTTTATTTTATTTTATATTTATATTTAATTAAAATAGGATCGGGTTGAAATGATAAATACCTAATTAAACAACTTGGCCTAGGATAGACAATTAAAATAAGAAACCCGATTGGTCAACAAATTGTTTCGAAATTAATTAACAACCTTAATGGATTTAATTTGGAACTTATAAATGATTTTACTCGAGTTTAAATGAAATAAATTAATGGATTTGATTTGAATAAACTAATAAATTTATTTGAATTGTAATAGAATAAATAAATGAATTGATTTGAGTTTATATGGAATTGGATTAAGTAAAATTTAAAGTTAAGTAAAAATTTAAGATATATAGACTTGGTTTTGATTAAACGGATTTGAGACTAGATAATGAAATTTAATTTAAGATTAAATGGAATTTGACATAAGTGGGATTTAAACTAAGTAAAGTTTGCGAATTTGATTAAGTGATAACTTAATATAAAATGATTTTAAATTGAGTGAATTAGTTTAATTATGATTTTGTAACTTGGTTACGAAGTTAAATTGTTTTGAAACTTGTTGAGAAAAATAAAATTGTGTTAATTAATCAATGAACTAAATAAAGTGAAATAAGATTCTTTAATAGAAATTGAATTTGATTTTGTAAACGGATTAACTAAAACTATTTGATTTAAAGGGGATTTAGTTAATGAAATTGATTTAACCGAATTTATAATTATATTTAATGAAGTAATGAATGTAAACATAAATGTGAATGAATCGAATTTTGTTTAAATGATTTTGAATTAAATAAAAATCAAATTAAATCTATTGAATATGAAATAAATTTAATAAGTGAAATTGGAATCTTATTAAACTGAAATTGAATACTTGAATTGATTTGCTAAATAAATGTTGAACTAAATTTATTTGGAAATATGATTTAACTATTGAAACGAGTTGAATTGTGAAATAATCAAATTTGAAAGTAAATTTGAAGTTGACTTTTGATTTGATTTGGTTTGAACTTTAAATATTAAATGACCATCGGTGTAATAATACGTAGTTATTAAAGAGACCGGGATCGGATATGGACATACTCTCTGTCGATACCGAAAACCACTTTAATAACTAATATACGTGGAGTGTTGATCCAGAACGAAGTGGATGGTTTTGGTGAACGCGTTGATTGAAGAAAGAGAACGATTTTGGATGACCCTTGATATGACTAAAACATGAGCCCTGCCGGACCATTGAGGCTCGCCACCTCTAGCGGACACACTTCTTCGTTACCATATCTATTACTTTTGTGATTCGATTTGGGTGCACCCCTCGATTATGAGAGTGTTGTTTCGCGGTGTTGGGGTGGTAGCTGCTATGCCCAACATCAGTCCGGATGACGCAACTACTAGTATCCTAGTTGCTATCGCCTCATGTACCTTGTCATACTGGTTATCCTATTCGCGACCACTACGATTTTGATTTGTGTTATACCTATGGGGCACCCTTTGATAACCACTAGTTTACGGTGGGGCTTACGGTGCTGTATAGACTATGACATTTATAAACTGTGTTAAGGGTGGAATGGGCCATGGCTTAACGCTAGGAATGATATTTTACTTTATGATAGACATTATTGTATATAGCGTATTCTATTATATAGTAGATAGTTTAACGGATCCTTAGGAGATGGAAATCCCAAACGTCTCTTAAGTTAATGCACACACGTTAAACACTGGATATGAGGTGTCTAAAACCCGTAAACATCTCTGACGCCGTCACACTCATATTTACTTATTCAATTTAACTTACATGAGATATTTTAGTCCTGACTCGAGTGTTTTGTCTTTTTATTACGCTCGGGTCAGCCTGAGCATTTCAGATAAGGTTGAAGATCTATTCTGGAGGACGAAGACGGAGTTTGGTATTACATCATTTGTATTCTACTACTGTATTATTTTTCCACTGCATTGTTGTATTATCTCCGATATGTATGTAACTCTGATTTATGATGTATAACAATAATCAAATTTATTTATTTAACAGCTTCATGAACTGTTATTTTATTATATCTTGTCCCTTCCGCTGCGAGATTCGGAGTTGTTTCTGTTCTTTCTTTTCTTTTCTTATTTAACCCCAATAACTATCTATATTTTGGATTGTTTGAGTCGGCATGTGTGTATGTTTTGTCGACTTAAACGGTCAAAAATGTGGGTCGTTATAGTTGGTATCAGAGCTTTGGTTTAGATTACCTTGGCTCTAGTGGGGAATAACTCATTGAAATAGGGTTAAACCTTATGAATGAGTTTGAGTGTATACGAGAGAGCGTATTTGTAATTTTGATATAAAAATGATTTTATATTGTGTTAATTTGTTCCGTTGAGTATTTATGAATTTTGGTTGGTACTTGGGACGCCAAGGCATCGATAGGAATTTCTAAACACTCGAATAGGACAGATTGACATAATATTGTTTTGGATTATATTTTATATATAAAAGAATTATCTTGAAAATTTATAAATTTTGATTATATTGTTGATTAGTCAATATTTCTAACTATTGACTATTGGATGATTTTAAGAAATGAAACTTGTAAATATGATTGACAATGAATATAAATGGTAAATAAAATAAAATAAAAATGAATTTAAATTAAGATGGAGAATTTAAATTCCGGTGTTTTGAAAATTTATTAACAAAAATTTGAAATGTATAATGTAAGTATTATATGATAGTATATTCGATTAGAAATTGTTTTCAAAGGATTTTCAAATGAAGTAAGTGTTATACTCCCCTCTTGACACTAGAGAATGATTTCGGTGATGAGTGCACGCATCATCGACATTTATTTTCGAGAGTCCAAGCGGGGAAGATCACTTGATAGCTTTTTCTAAACCCTGTTTTGATTAAAATTGAATTTTATTTTGTATTCTCTATAGTATAACTTGATACACATTAATATAAGTATATATTATTTCAAACTTGATTTGAAATGAAACTGTAGTTGAAATTCTTAAGTTCTTTAATATTTAATGACTTTAAACTATTGAAATAAACAAATACTTGAATCATTAAGGAACTTCTAAATTGAAAAATAAAGGATGAACCTAAGTGTTAAGTGAAATTGATTGAAGTAGGAAACCCTTAGAATAAAGGAGTATAAATTTGAAATAAACTAGAAACTGTAAACTTAGATAGTGTTCAATTTGATTCAATAGCATATATATATATATATAACTTACCAAAATATTTAAAAAGTTCAAAATGTCTATAAGAATGAGTGATTGGATAATATACAAGTATAGGTATGAAAATGAAATATGAATTTAATTAGTGGTTTGCAAATATGAATAAAACTTAAACTGTGAAAATAAATGATATATAGTTATGTTATGTTATGAAATTGAATTCCAATAAGTTAAGTGAATATATTGGACCAATATGATAAACTAGCAAATGGATTATTGGATTTATATAACTTATGGAAGTTAATGAAATGAACGAACAACATTTTGTTAAATGAATAAATTAATAAAATGAATCAAATGAGATAGGATGAAAATTTTCGAACACTTTTGTTAATTAAATAAATAAGGGAATTTTGTGTAAGTTAGAATGTGAACAAATAAATATAAGTTAGAATGGAATATTTGTGTAAATAAAAACGAATTAAAACAAATGAGATATGTACATTATACCAAATTAAATAAAATTTTGAATTCTTGGTTGTTGTTGTGGTTATTGTTGGTATATGGAATGTTGGGAAAGTAAATAAATTCAATATGAATTGAAAATGAATCAATTAGACGTAAATAGGTGTTACAAATTATGTGCAATTGAATTGAATGAAAATGCATATAGAGATTAATGAATATATTATTAATCAAATGAACGTAGAAGATTTTAATGTAAACCAATTAAATTGAAAGAAAATCATGTGAATTAAGGGAAATTAACCAATTGAATATCAATGTACTGAATTTGAATAAATCAATGAATATTAGCAATTGAATAAAAAAATTTGAAATACTCAAAGAGAGCTGAAATAAAAATAGCCATAACTTTTAAATAGTTGAACGGAATTCGACGATCTTGGACTTTTCGGAAAGCCTAGAAACTGTGCTACATCTTTTGTTTAGAATGTTTTGATAAATATCTTAATCCACTAGTCTTAAAACACCAATATTAGTCGCTGGCCTGTGCGAAGTAGAAATCTGAAGCACCTTAGTATTCTCGCCATAACTTTTACTGGTGTATCGGATTTTGACGATCTTACACTTTCTGGAAAGCTTAGAGCCTAAGCTCCAACTTTTGTTTATAAGCCTTTCCTATTTCTGTCACGACCCGACTTCCTACGCCCAGGAAGACGTATCGTTTTTAAGAAGAAAAGGGTGAGAAAATAGAAAAGAAAGAGAAGAAGAAAGAAACAACATCAGAATCTCAACAGCGGATCGAATAAAATATAATATATCACATAAGAAAATACATAGTATCATATACATCAGAGTGACACAGATAATACAACACATACTAGACAGTTATAAACACCTGTCTAGTTAATACAACTCGATACAACACAACAAAGACTCAGAGATACCAACACAGCGGAACCACCTATAAATATCTATCAACGCTGAAGCCTCCTGCTCCATTGCTCCTCCAGTATTCGTCAAAGCTAACCTGAATCCCTTGGCTACCCGTAAAAATTTGGGTACCCGAGAGTTTAAGAAAAACAGAAATAAACTCCGGGTCAGACATGGGTCTGGTATGAGTAACAGGTTAAAGTTGCTTAACTTTGAAAATCATTTGAAAACAAGGTATCACGTAAGACTTCCTACAAATAAACATGGGTAATTTTTTATCTTACGCTAACCAAAACATTTGATAGGAAATCCAGTTATATTATAATAGTGTCTAGGGTTTTCAAGTAAAATACAGAAATAGCTGAAATGCTTACATCTCACATTTCAACATAGTTGGGCACAATCAAAACGTACGGCGCTTATTGGAGATTGGATTCCATACAATGGCAGGGCTACTGGGGTGCCGCCCGTCACAGTACGTGGCCTAGATCACCGTACCGAGGAGTACGCCCGCTCCCCTGCAACACAAGGCCGGAACCATTCCTTACTGAACAGTTCCAAATAAGATAACCCCGCAGATGGCTGCAGACCAACTGCCACTAAGCCGAAATAAAAGGGACATCTAGACAGAGGTATATCCTACTCTCAAGTGGGTGCTACCCACGAAGCCTTGCTGCACCTCCCCTGTTTTAGCCATTCCCGGTTGATGAGGCTTGAGGTCACGATTTACCTTTAGAGAACTCATCACTTAGAATGCTCATCGTCCACCTGACGATGTTCTGAAAGCATTCAATCCATACAAGTTCATTCCGGGTTCGAACGAAACCGAAGGCATTATCTCATTACACTCATATTGGAATCACCCTCAGAGTTAACGACGATAACCCTTGCATTCTGAATCTTCATCTTCACTTGATTTATGACCTATCGTTAATTTGGATCGATGTGGTTTTCGGACTTCCAGATATGGAAAAATCCGATCCCGGTCTCACTGAAATCCAAAACGCCATCTTTTAAGGCCAAGTTGTTTTAAAGTTTAAAACAAGTTCAATTCATTATCTATATCAATACAGATAGATAATTCACAACATCACAATAGAAAATCAACAAGACCATCGCAATAGATAATTCATATTATCATCATAACAGATAATTTATATCATACTTCAACCAAAGCATCAATAACATATAGCATTACTTATCTCATATCAGGGATATTAAACATTCAATCCATACATAAGTAAGAATTAAATAATCACACTATAATTAATTTAAAATGAATTAAATTAATTACTACCTCTTTAATCAACTTAAAGTAAATTAAATTAATTACTTCATCGAATCTTGCTTACATATCCATCAATCTATTTATCAATCATCAGTTACTTAATATTCCAATTTATCATCTTTGATTAATTTAACTTTTACTTACTTACCAGAATTTATCTTTTATTTAATTACATAAATTAATCTTTGAATAAATCCATAAATTAATTATTTAATTAATTATATTCATATTGAATTTATTTCATTTTAACTACCTTATTGATTTACTATTTCCAATAAATCAATTCTTAATTACATCACTAATTATAATAATTAATGATCTATAATTAGATTTTCATTTGTTATTTTATTAATTAATTATATTAAGAAAACTAATCTCCAAATCATATATATTAATCACCTTTGATTAATATCACACAGAAATTAACTTCCTTAGTTACTTATTCCCCAAATACGAACTTAATCAATCCTCTGATTAATTTCCAGTATTTTTTTTACTCCAATCACTTCCATTGCTCATCATTCCATAATTACATCCTGTAATTATTCATCAATTACTTCTCTAAGTAATCATACTTATCACATCATCAATTTGATTAATCCAAATTAATTAAAATAAATTAATTAACTCAAAATTAATCAAATTACTCAATTAGTTAAAGTGAGAAATTAACTTCTTAATTACTTCCCAATGAGTAATTACACTTTAACAATTAAAATGTTGATTATTAATTAATTAATCTAATTAACTATAAAAAATCAATTACATAAATTAATTATAAATAATCTAGTTAATGACCTTCATTAACATTTATTTAATTACTTATCTAAAATAATTAATTACATTAATTATTATTACTAAGTTTAATTTACCATTCAATAATTAATTAAAGTCCAATCTATGATTATTAATAACATATTAATTACTTAGTTCATTTTAAAACTTTAATTAATACATTTTAAACTTGTAATTACAAATTAAATCAACATAAATTATCAATTATCACTCTAATTTCTTAATAGTTCAAGAAATTTAAATCTTAAATCTTAACTACTTAGAGTAATTTCATTTCCCATTACGATTTAGTTTTTCACTTCAATATATATATGAAAACATTTATTTCATTTTTCCCTTGAACTTTCATTTTAAAGTTCAAGTTTTAAACTAACACTAATTAAATTTTAATCACTTTATGAATTAACTTTTAAAACTTTAAATTACAAATTAAAAACAATACTTAGTTATGAAGGGATTTAAATCGAATTCACTTAAGTTAAAATATTTAAATTCATTTAAAGTACTTAAATTTTAAACTTTTTTTTTCAAAAGCCTGGATTTTAAACATTTAATTAAACTCAGTCTTAACATTGGTTTAAATTTAAACTTAATAATTTAAAAACTGCTAACTGGAACTGTTTAACTTGAAAACAAAGTAACCCGAGTTTTCCCCAGTTTGCTTCGAGAAAAACGTGAATTTACCCGAGCTAAAACGACTTCTTCCCGGGTACGCACTCGAGAAAAACTGGCACTGTTAAATGTTAGAAAATGAAACAACCCGAGCTCCTATATTTACTTCGAGGAAATCATGAAATCACCCGAGCCAAAACAGGATTTACTCAAGAAATTCTCGAGTTCCACTCTCCTACCATCACAAAGAAAAACATAACCACCAGAAACATTTCCCCCGTGCACGTGTACGCCACCATCAGCCACCTCCGATCGACCACGACCATCCCCTCATCTCGGCGACCACATCCACGTCCTTTCTCCACCCTCCGATCATTACCTCAGACACTCGGTCGAAATCGAGTTCGATTTCACAACCTGGAAACACACACTGGCCTTATCACATAAACCTGGCAACACCCCTTGTTCGACGCTCCGACCACCTGAGCACCTGAAATTTTGGCCACTGCTTCGTCAATCACCCCACTACCAAAACCCAAAAACTTGAGACAGTCGATCAAGCCCTGAGTTCGAACGAGACGAAAGATCACAGCCATACAAAACTAGGTCACCAGACTTTAAATGCTTCTCGCCGCCACCACGTTGACCTGCCGACCACCACGACAATTTTCCCTGAATCCCTGGTCGCTCCTCTACCTTTCGACCAAAACACGACATCTCCGGTCGACTGCATCGTCCATGGTAACTCAAAATGCTCGAAACAGTCAAAACATAACTGCTCTTCATCCATAGCTTTAAAAATCGTAAAACTTGTTTTAAAAATCTTGATTTTGTATGATGTTTCACTCTATACTCCTGAATCCCTTAAACAAGAAATTTATTTTTGAACATATTTAAAGTTGAATGTTGTTTTCTTGATTTCCAGAGGCCATATAGTTTGTTTCGACTAAAATAAAATTTTAATACTTAGATTATAGTTAAACAAACAACTATTGTTTATATCTTACATCCAAATAATTGCTAGATCAAGAGAAAAGGATTTATTTACATCTCTACTTAAAAATATACACAGATAATAGGGTATCATATGAACAGATACATACAGACTTGCACAAATATATCTATACAAGATACAGAGAAAAGCATGCCATTAACTTAAGTTATTCATTTTAAAAAAATGTTACTCACCAGGCTTGATAAAAGAACAGAGCATCTTGTTTGCAAACAGTTTGAACTTGAAAAACTGGAAAAATGTTTCTATTTTGATCTCCCTGCCAATCATCTTGTTTCACTGTTTTGTTGTAGTTGCTGGTTGTTGTAGAATACTTGTTTAGGTTTAAATGAAATTTTAGCTTAGTTTTACTTGGCTCGAATTGGAAATGAAAAGTGACAAAGGAAAAATAGTTTACAGTTTGAAGTATAAAAGAAGTTACAGAGTATATTTTCTTTTTTCTATTGTCAGAGATTTTTATAAAAATGGAGGCTGAAATCACATTTTATACAACTCGAACAGATTTTGCTTGCTGAAAGGAAATGAGAGCATTAAATGTTATTTGTACTTGATGTCCTCATTTTATACTTATCTTATATTTTTCTTTCTATACTTGCCTGAGTCTTCATCTACAAGCCACAAGTATATTATAAATTTTACTTTGCTTTTAATCTTTTTGTTCTTAGGTCTGTATGCATGTTCAAACACTTGTTTCCATACTATCTTGTACAGGCTTTGTCTAACCAACTATTTAACTACGCATATTTTTATGAAGGCTGGAAATTTTCTTATGTATTCTATTTTCTTGCTTATATTTTGAATTGTAGTTGAAATGTGATTCTCCTATGTTCACTTGTCTAAGCACATTTCTTGTTTTCCATTTGAGTTATGATTGAAATATTAATGAATGTTATTTTAATACGTTGTTTGATTATTTAAAGTGTTCGTTTTATTATTTACAAAACTATGAAATCTAGTTGTATACATTTGTATCACTTGTATCATTGTTAACTTGTTATCTCAACATGTATACTTGTCACTTGTATTATTGTATTGTATTTCTATAAGAATATTTTATATAAATATCATTTAAAATAAATTACACATTTATTTACTTTGTTATTCGTTTAATTGTTAGTCATGTTATTTCAACATGTATATTTATTTTTATTAATATTATAAAACTCATTTATCAAATTTTAAAATAATTAAACAAAAGAAATTATCTCTTTATTATCAACTACTTATTTTATAATATACACCAAAATATCATTTGACAAGATTACATTTAAAATTTATATACATTTTTAAATTATATTTTAACAAGCTATTCTTTTAAAAAGAAAATAAAATAAAACCCTTTTGTTAATAAATATATATATCTAAACCAAAGTTAGAATAAGTTCAAAACAATTTAAACATTTATCTAAGTATTTAAAACCATATATTTATTTATTAAATAGCTTACAAAGTTTAATATTAAATAAAACAAAATTTCCAATTCATTCAAACGTATATTAGAAATTTGAAAACATAACTTATTAGTTAAATTTTAAAACAAAGCTCAACTGTTTACAATGTATACAAATATATATACATAAATAAATAGAAAAAATCAATTAATTCTAACAGATAAAATTTACCAATTAAATATTTATTAAAACAAAGTATCAATTTAGATTTTATTTACAAAGATATAGAAATCAATTTAATATTTAATTCAGATTATTAAATTGATATTGCTCGAAAATTCCGGGATGTCACAATTTCTATCATTTAGGAGGTCGAAAATCTGAAATTACATTTCAGGCCTGCGCTACTTGCCCGGGGCTAAAGCGTATCATTTTAGTAAAACGGCCGTAACTTTTGAACGGATGGTCCGAATTCAATGATTTTGAACATTTCGGAAAGCCTGAAACAAATGCAGCAACTTTTATTTAGATTCCTTCACAAAATTTCATCGTTTAGGGGACTAAAAACTTGGATTTGTTCGCTGTCCTGAATTTAGAATCTCAGTTTTGAAGTTAAAATATGTTATATAAATGTTGTACATGCTAAGTATATCAATCTACCTTATATGCTTGGTTATCATTGTTTGTTGAGTATTTTAGTAGGTGACAAAGGGTTGCGCTTTGCTTGTGGAGCTCGCTTCTGCGCTTAATGAAAAATGTAAGTTAAATGGCTAATAAACGCTAAAAAAAAACTACGTATATCGAATTATATATCGTATTTTGGTATTATATATTGTTTCCCCATGGTTTGGAATGCCTCATCATTGAGATGAGATGTATATTGTGATTATATATGTATTGTGATTTTTCCGGACCTAGCCGCGCAAAGGAGACTCTGTCGAAATTTTCCGGGAATTTAGGACTTAGAAAATTTTGGTTGGAATTGGAATAATCCATAGTAATATATTAAACTGTTGGTATAAGTTAATGTTTCTAAGTTGAGTAGAAGTTATATTATTAAATATACCTTATGATAAATCCCTTACTACGTCTTTTCGCGGACGAAAAGTTTTGAGTGGGGGAGAATGTAACGACTCGTAATTTTCGATAACTTAAATAATAAAATTTGATAAGATTTTCGAATTTAATATAGTTGAAATCAAAATTTATGATTGACAAATGGGAATTGTTTGAGTATGACTTAGTAATATGGTTTGAATGTTAGTAACCACTATATTATTGTAACGTTAATAAATTGAATAAATATGAAGTTAATTTGGTTATAATCGGAAATAAGGAATAAATCAAAATATTGGAGTTAATGTTGGAAGTATCTATTGTAAATGAAATTGGTTGTATTTGGAATGTGCAATCTGTTGTGGCAAGTAATTTAAGATTTTGGTTGTAAATTTATTTGAATATAGGGTTTAATATATAGGAAATTGATTTACTAAGTTAGTCTAAATTTTATTTGGATTAGAATAAAGTTTATGAACTTTTAATATTGAATTAAAAGAGGATATATAAAAATTGAATATTTAATATTTTAATTAACTTGTCAAAATTGAAATTTTGCAAACTATTTCGGAGTTCGACGAAACTAGTTTCATCGGATCTGGAATGGTTTATTATTATATGGTTTCAAATTTCGTATCAAACGGATTTACCGTTTGATCGTACAACGTTAAAACACGTAGAAATTGTGTTAATAATTTAAATCGATATAAATTGATTTTCAAATGATAACTTCTTTATACGATGGAATTATGGCCTGCAACCTATTCCATTGTGTTTAGAAATATCGAAAACCTCTGTTTTGATATATAGAATGTTCTATATCGCTTCAGAAATAAAAATGGGCTCTGTTTGTGTATTTGTAGCTTTAGGAATTATTTAACTAATTAAATTCTGAATTTAATATGATAGAAAATGATGTCGTAAGCTGATTTAAGTTTTATATAAATAAAAAAAATTAAGATGGTTAACATTTAAGATTGAATTTAAATGTGGAATATTTGAAATTGAAATTTTATATTGTAATTAACGAGAAAAATAGCCATTTTGGCAACGGTCTCGGATTTCGACGAAACTAGTTTCATCGGATCCGTAATAGTGAATTATTGTAGGATTTCAATTTTCGTAGCAATCGGAGTTGTCGTTTTACCATGCGAGCTTGAAACGCGTAGAAATTTAATTTCGAATTTAATTAAAATAATCGACTTTAAAAAAAGGCTATCTTCCACATATGATCGAATTAGGCCTCGAAATTGGTTCCATTGCGTTCGGAATGAGGGTAAAACATTATAAACGCCTGGCGGCACGTCTCAATTGGAGTTCGGACGATTTTGGACCTACCTATATAAATACGCGCGCAAACCGAGACAGTTTTATTATTATTTTATTTCAGAAACCCTAATTTCAAACCATGGCCGCCACCTATTCCATGGCCAGAAATTGACGATCTTCTTTCCTTAATATCTCTAAATCCGTTCAACGAAATCGAAAAATTCCAAAAGCAAAAGTGTAGATCTCGACGAGCTCTTCGAATCCATACGGTTGATTGCTGCTAATACATCACAGATTTTCCGAGATCTGAGATTGAAGGATGAACGTATTTTCTTGGATTGCGTGCAAACGGCGGCGAATGACGCGATGAAACTTGGCGCGTAGGTGGCTCTCAAGGTGGTGCACACGCCGGTAGTCGTTGATCAAACTCCGGCTGCCTCGAGTTATGTGCGTTTTTTTGGTGGTAGCAACGTGCATGGGTTCGGCCGGTAGGAGAGAACGCATAGGAGGATGATGGTATACGTATGTTTTATTTTATTTATTTATTAATTGATTTATATTAAAAGTCAAATGTTCTAACTCGCATAATTTTTGCATACGAGCTCGGATTTACGTGCGGTTTTCTCCGTTGCGTTCGTATCGAAATTCCGGACAACATGGAGCTGGTTTGGCAGCATTCCGAGACTGTTCAAATTTTGGGCCTTATTAACGGACTTTGAATCAAAAGTGAGTGTTTTAACCACTCACGCTTGACTAAATATGTTATGTTAGTTAATTTGAATTCATTAGTTAATATGAATGTTTCTGATTGCTAGTTAGTAGTTTTAAATTGATGTTTAGTTGAAATTTAATCGAATTGGATTAAATTGTTATTTAAATTAATGTTGAAATTTAATTGTTAGTTAAATACCCATCTATGATAACCTCTTATTTGTTATGACCTGTTGATTGAATGATGAATTATGATGTTGTTGATATTTGATGTTTGGTACGTTAAAATTGTTATTCCGATTAAATATGACATTCATTGCAGTTAATATCCATTCGATTTAATATTAAATTCCAATTTGCAAGTTTATACCTGTTAATGATAATAAATAGTCTATTGATGTTTATTGATTGATGGTTGAAATTTGAATTATTATTTCAGTTAAGTATGACCTTATTTAAACTAATCGTCATTTAATTTGCATGAACTTATAAATTGCCAGTTAATAACCGTTATTGATAATCAATTAAATTATGTTATATATTGTCTGATTTGGATGATGATGTGATGGATGTTTAACTATTGATATTTGGATATTTGAATGTTGTGATTATTTTATGTTGTTCTAATACTGCAAGTTCTCATAGTGTTTATTTTATTTTATATTTATATTTAATTAAAATGGGATCGGGTTGAAATGATAAATACCCAATTAAACAACTTGGCCTAGGATAGACAATTAAAATAAGAAACCCGATTGGTCAACAAATTGTTTCGAAATTAATTAACAAACTTAATGGATTTAATTTGGAACATATAAATGATTTTACTCGAGTTTAAATGAAATAAATTAATGGATTTGATTTGAATAAACTAATAAATTTATTTGAATTGTAATAGAATAAATAAATGAATTGATTTGAGTTTATATGGAATTGGATTAAGTAAAATTTAAAGTTAAGTAAAAATTTAAGATCTATAGACTTGGTTTTGATTAAACGGATTTGAGACTAGATAATGAAATTTAATTTAAGATTAAATGGAATTTGACATAAGTGGGATTTAAACTAAGTAAAGTTTGCGAATTTGATTAAGTGATAACTTAAATATAAAATGATTTTAAATTGAGTGAATTAGTTTAATTATGATTTTGTAACTTGGTTACGAAGTTAAATTGTTTTGAATCTTGTTGAGAAAAATAAAATTGTGTTAATTAATCAATGAACTAAATAAAGTGAAATAAGATTCTTTAATAGAAATTGAATTTGATTTTGTAAACGGGTTAACTAAAACTATTTGATTTAAAGGGGATTTAGTTAATGAAATTGATTTAACCGAATTTATATTTATATTTAATGAAGTAATGAATGTAAACATAAATGTGAATGAATCAAATTTTGTTTAAATGATTTTAAATTAAATTAAGAATCAAATTAAATCCATTGAATATGAAATAAATTTAATAAGTGAAATTGGAATCTTATTAAACTGAAATTGAATACTTGAATTGATTTGCTAGATAAATGTTGAACTAAATTTATTTGGAAATATGATTTAACTATTGAAACGAATTTAATTGTGAAATAATCAAATTTGAAAGTAAATTTGAAGTTGACTTTTGATTTGATTTGGTTTGAACTTTAAATATTAAATGACCATCGGTGTAATAATACGTAGTTATTAAAGAGACTGGGATCAGATATGGACATACTCTCTGTGGATACCGAAAACCACTTTAATAACTAATATACGCGGAGTGTTGATCCAGAACAAAGTGGATGGTTTTGGTGAACGCGTTGATTGAAGAAAGAGAACGATTTTGGATGACCCTTGATATGACTAAAACAGGAGCCCTGCCGGACCATTGAGGCTCGCCACCTCTAGCGGACACACTTCTTCGTTACCATATCTATTACTTTTGTGATTAAATTTGGGTGCACCCCTTGATTATGAGAGTGTTGTTTCACGGTGTTGGGGTGCTAGCTGCTATGCCCAACATCAGTCCGGATGACGCAACTACTAGTATCCTAGTTGGTATCACCTCATGTACCTTGTCATACTGATTATCCTATTCGCGACCACTACGATTTTGATTTGTGTTATACCTATGGGGTACCCTTTGATAACCACTAGTTTACGGTGGGGCTTACGGTGCTGTATAGACTATGACATTTATAAACTGTGTTAAGGGTGGAATGGGCCATGGCTTAACGCTAGGAATGATATTTTACTTTATGATAGACATTATTGTATATATTGTATTCTATTATATAGTAGATAGTTTAACGGATCCTTAGGAGATGGAAATCCCGAACATCTATTAAGTTAATGCACACACGTTAAACACTGGATATGAGGTGTCTAAAACCCATAAGCATCTACGACGCCGTCACACTCATATTTACTTATTCGATTTAACTTACATGAGATATTTTAGTCCTGACTCGAGTGTTTTGTCTTTTCATTACGCTCGGGTCAGCCTGAGCATTTCAGATAAGGTTGAAGATCTATTCTGGAGGACGAAGACGGAGTTTGGTATTACATCATTTGTATTCTACTACTGTATTATTTTTCCGCGGCATTGTTGTATTATATCTGATATGTATGTAACTCTGATTTATGATATATAATAATAATCAAATTTATTTATTTAACAGCTTCATGAACTGTTATTTTATTATATCTTGTCCCTTCCGCTGCGAGATTCTGAGTTGTTTCTGTTCTTCCTTTTCTTTTTTATTTAACCCTAATAACTATCTGTATTTTGGATTGTTTGAGTCGGCATGTGTGTATGTTTTGTCGACTTGAACGGTCAAAAATGTGGGTCGTTATAACCCGTAATTTTTGATAACTTAAATAATAAAATTTGATAAGATTTTTGAATTTAATATAGTGGAAATCAAAATTTATGATTAACAAATGGGAATTGTTTGAGTATGAATTAATAATATGGTTTGAATGTTAGTAACCACTATATTATTGTAACTTTAATAAATTGAGTAAATATGAAGTTAATTTGGTTATAAATGGAAATAAGGAATAAATCAAAATATCTGAGTTAATGTTGGAAGTATCTATTGTAAATGAAATTGGTTGTATTTGGAATGTGCAATCTGTTGTGGCAAGTAATTTAAGATTTTGGTTGTAAATTTGTTTGAATATAGGGTTTAATATATAGGAAATTGATTTACTAAGTTAGTCTAAATTTTATTTGGATTAGAATAAAGTTTATGAACTTTTAATATTGAATTAAAAGAGGATATATAAAAATCGAATATTTAATATTTTAATTAACTTGTTAAAATTGAAATTTTGCAAACTGTTTCGGAGTTCGACGAAACTAGTTTCATCGGATCCGGAATGGTTTATTATTATATGGTTTCAAATTTCAATTGATTTGAGTTTATATGGAATTGGATTAAGTAAAATTTAAAGTTAAGTAAAAATTTAAGATCTATAGACTTGGATTTGATTAAACGGATTTGAGACTTGATAATGAAATTTAATTTAAGATTAAATGGAATTTGACATAAGTGGAATTTAAACTAAGTAAAGTTTGCGAATTTGATTAAGTGATAACTTAAATATAAAATGATTTTAAATTGAGTGAATTAGTTTAATTATGATTTTGTAACTTGGTTACGAAGTTAAATTGTTTTGAAACTTGTTGAGAAAAATAAAATTGTGTTAATTAATCAATGAACTAAATAAAGTGAAATAAGATTCTTTAATAGAAATTGAATTTGATTTTGTAAACGGGTTAACTAAAACTATTTGATTCAAAGGGGATTTAGTTAATGAAATTGATTTAACCGAATTTATAATTATATTTAATGAAGTAATGAATGTAAACATAAATGTGAATGAATCGAATTTTGTTAAATGATTTTGAATTAAATTAAGAATCAAATTAAATCCATTGAATATGAAATAAATTTAATAAGTGAAATTGGAATCTTATTAAACTGAAATTGAATAATTGAATTGATTTGCTAAATAAATGTTGAACTAAATTTATTTGGAAATATGATTTAACTATTGAAACGATTTGAATTGTGAAATAATCAAATTTGAAAGTAAATTTGAAGTTGACTTTTGATTTGATTTGGTTTGAACTTTAAATATTAAATGACCATCGGTGTAATAATACGTAGTTATTAAAGAGACCGGGATCAGATATGGACATACTCTCTGTCGATACCGAAAACCACTTTAATAACTAATATACGGGGAGTGTTGATCCAGAACGAAGTGGATGGTTTTGGTGAATGCGTTGATTGAAGAAAGAGAACGATTTTGGATGACCCTTGATATGACTAAAACATGAGCCCTGCCGGACCATTGAGGCTCGCCACCTCTAGCGGACACACTTCTTCGTTACCATATCTATTACTTTTGTGATTTGATTTGGGTGCACCCCTCGATTATGGGAGTGTTGTTTCGTGGTGTTGGGGTGGTAGCTGCTATGCCCAACATCAGTCCGGATGACGCAACTACTAGTATCCTAGTTGGTATCGCCTCATGTACCTTGTCATACTGATTATCCTATTCGCGACCACTACGATTTTGATTTGTGTTATACCTATGGGGTACCCTCTGATAAACACTAGTTTGCGGTGGGGCTTACGGTTCTGTATAGACTATGACATTTATAAACTGTGTTAAGGGTGGAATGGGCCATGGCTTAACGCAAGGAATGATATTTCACTTTATGATAGACATTATTGTATATAGCGTATTCTATTATATAGTAGATATTTTAACGGATCCTTAGGAGATGGAAATCCCAAACATCTCTTAAGTTAATGCACACACGTTAAACACTGGATAGGAGGTGTCTAAAACCCGTAAACATCTCCGACGCCGTCACACTCATATTTACTTATTCGATTTAACTTACATGAGATATTTTAGTCCTGACTCGAGTGTTTTGCCTTTTCATTACGCTCGGGTCAGCCTGAGCATTTCAGATAAGGTTGAAGATCTATTCTTGAGGACGAAGACGGAGTTTGGTATTACATCATTTGTATTCTACTACTGTATTATTTTTTCCACTGCATTGTTGTATTATCTCTGATATGTATGTAACTCTGATTTATGATGTATAATAATAATCAATTTTATTTATTTAACAGCTTCATGAACTGTTATTTTATTATTATCTCTTGTCCCTTCCGCTGTGAGACTCTTAGTTGTTTTTGTTCTTTCTTTTCTTTTCTTATTTAACCCCAATAACTATCTGTATTTTGGATTGTTTGAGTCAGCATCTGTGTATGTTTTGTCGACTTGAACGGTCAAAAATGTGGGTCGTTACAGACTACCCGAATCACTTTCGGGACTCGAAAGTTTTTTTTACCCATCGTTTTCTTCACGAGAATTTTATGGTAAAACGCGATCACCGTGGCTGGTCGTCGATATACCATCGCTGGAGAGTGGTGCACCATGGTACTGTTCCGTTTCAAATCCATGCACTCATTTCTAAAAGTAGTACGGTACTGTTTTGGCATTTGGGACGGATGTTGCACCTTGCACCGTAGATGTTGCGCCCTTAGGATATCGATTCTTCGGACAGCCTTAACGGTTGCCTCTTTTGGAGTTATGGGAGCCATAACCAGTCAAAACGAAGCTCTCTGTGAGTTCTATAGCTTTGACAGCTTTTAGCTGTCAATGCATAGTTCCAAATCCAAAAAAAGACTACCCAAATCACTTTCGGGACTCGAAAGTTTTTTTACCCACCGTTTTCTTCATGTGAATTTTATGGTAAAACGCGATCCTCGTGGCTGGTCATCGATATACCATCGCTTGAGAGTGGTGCACCATGGTACTGTTCCATATCAAATCCATGCACTCATTTCTAAAAGTTGTATGACAGTGTTTCGGCATTTTGGACGGATGTTGCACCTTGCACCGTAGATATTGCGCCCTGTGGATATCGATTATTCGGACAGCCAAAACAGTTGTCTCTTTTGGAGTTATGAGAGCCATAACTAGTGTAAACGAAGCTATCTGTGAGTTTTACGGCTTTGACTGCTTTTAGCCGTTAATGCATAGTTCCATATCCAAAAAAAGACTACCCGAATCACTTTCGAGACTCGAAAGTTTTTTATACCCATCGTTTTCTTCACGTGAATTTTATGGTAAAACGCGATCATCGTGGCTGGTCGTCGATTTACCATCGTTAGAGAGCGGTGCACCATGGTACTATTTCATTTCAAATCAATACACTCATTTCTAAAAGTAGTACGACACTGTTTTTGCATTTGGGATGGATGTTGCACCTTGCACCATAGATGTTGCGCCCTAAGGATATCGATTTTTCGGACAGCCATTACGGTTGCCCCTTTTGGAGTTACGGAAGCCATAACCAGTCAAAACGAAGCTCTCTGTGAGTTCTACGGCTTTGTCAGCTTTTAACCGTCAATGCATAGTTCCAAATCCAAAAAAGACTACCCGAATCACTTTCAGGACTCGAAAGTTTTTTTCTACCCATGTTTTTCTTCACGTGATTTTTATGGTAAAACACGATCACCATGGCTGGTCGTCGATTTACCATCGCTGGAGAGTGGTGCACCATGGTACTGTTCAGTTTCAGATCCATGCACTCATTTCTAAAAGTCGTACGACACTGTTTCGGCATTTTGGACGTATGTTGCACCTTGCACGTAGATGTAGCGCACTGAGGATATCGATTCTTCGGACAGCCATAACTGTAGCCTCTTTAGGAGTTACGGGAGCCATAACCAGTAAAAACAAAGCACTCTGTGAGTTCTACGGCTTTCACTGCTTTTAGCCGTCAATGCATAGTTCCATATACAAAAAAAGACTACCCGAATTACTTTCGGGACTCGAAAGTTTTTTTACCCATCGTTTTCTTCACGTGAATTTTATGGTAAAACGCGATCACCGTGGTTGGTCGTCGATTTACCGTCGCTGGAGAGTGGTGCACCATGATACTATTCCGTTTCAAATCCACGCACTAATTTCTAAAAGTAATACGACACTGTTTTGGCATTTGGGATGGATGTTGCACCTTGCACCGTAGATGTTGCGCCCTAAGGATATCGATTCTTCGGACAGCCATAACGGTTGCCTTTTTAGAGTTACGGGAGCCATAACCAATCAAAACAAAGCTCTCTGTGAGTTCTACGATTTTGTCGGCTTTTAGCAGTCAATGCATAGTTCTGAATCCAAAAAAACACTACCCGAATCACTTTCGGGACTCGAAATTTTTTTTTACCCATCGTTTTCTTCACGTGAATTTTATGGTAAAACTCGATCACCGTGGCTAGTCGTCGACATACCATCGCTGGAGAGTGGTGCACCATGGTACTGTTCCGTTTCAAATCCATGCACTCATTTCTAAAAGTCGTACGACATTGTTTCGGCATTTTGGACGGATGTTGCACCTTGCACCATAGATGTAGCACCCTGAGGATATCGATTCTTCGGACAGCCATAACGGTTGCCTCTTTAGGAGTTACGGGAGCCATAACCAGTCAAAACGAAGCTCTCTGTGAGTTCTACGGCTTTGACTGCTTTTAGCCGTCATTTCATAGTTCCATATCCAAAAGAAGACTACCCGAATCACTTTAGGGACTCGATAGTTTTTTTACCCATCGTTTTCATCACGTGAATTTTATGGTAAAATGGGATCACCGTGGCTGGTCGTGGATATACCATCGCTGGGGAGTGGTGCACCATGGTACTGATCCGTTTCAAATCCATGCACTCATTTCTAAATTTCGTACGACACTTATTCGGCATTTTGGACAGATGTTGCACCTTGCACCGTAGATGTTGCGCCCTAAGGATATCGATTATTCGGACAGCCATAAAGGTTGCCTCTTTTGGAGTTACGGGAGCAATAACCAGTCAAAACGAAACTCTATTTGAATTCTACGGCTTTGACTACTTTTAGCCGTCAATGCATAGATCCATATCCAAAAAAAGACTACTCGAATCACTTTCGGGACTCAAAAGTTTTTTTACCCATCGTTTTCTTCACGTGAATTTTATGGTAAAACGCGATCACCGTGGCTGGTCGTCGAGTTACCATCGCTGGAGAGTGGTGCACCATGGTACTGTTCCGTTTCAAATCCATGCACTCATTTCTAAAAGTAGTACGACACTGTTTTGGCATTTGGGACCGATGTTGTACCTTGCACCGTAGATGTTGCACCCTATGTGTAACGATTCTTCGGACAACCATAACGGTTGCCTCTTTTAGAGTTACGGGAGCCATAACTAGTCAAAACGAATCTCTCTATGAGTTCTACGACTTTGACAGCTTTTAGCCATCAATGCATAGGTCCAAATCCAAAAATAGACTACCCGAATCACTTTCGAGACTCGATATTTTTTTTAACCATCGTTTTCTTCACGTGAATTTTATGGTAAAACGCGATCACCGTGGCTGGTCGTCGATTTACCATCGCTGGAGAGTGGTGCACCATGGTACTATTCCATTTCAAATCTATGCACTCATTTCTAAAAGTCGTACGACACTGTTTCGGCATTTTGGACGGATGTTGCACCTTGCACCGTAGATGTTGCGCCCTGAGGAGATCGATTATTCGTACAGCCATAACGGTAGCCTCTTTTGGAGTTACGGGAGCCATAACTAGTTAAAACGAATCTCTCTGTGAGTTCTTTGGCTATGATAGCTTTTAGCCGTCAATGCATAGTTCCATATCCAAAAAAGACTACCTGAATCACTTTCGGGACTCGATAGTTTTTTTACACATCGTTTTCTTCACGTGAATTTTATGGTAAAATTCGATCACCGTGGCTGATCGTCGATATACCATCGCTGGAGAGTGGTGCACCATGGTACTGTTCCGTTTCAAATCCATGCACTCATATCTAAAACTAGTACGACACTGTTTTGGCATTTGGGATGGATGTTGCACCTTACATCGTAGATGTTGCGCCCTGAGGATATCTATTCTTCGGACAGCCATAACGGTTGCCTCTTTTGGAGTTACGGGAGCCATAACCAGTCAAAACAAACCTCTCTGTGAGTTCTACGGCTTTGACAGCTTTTAGCTGTCAATGCATAGTTCCAAATCCAAAAAAAGACTACCCGAATCACTTTCGCGACTCGAAAGTTTTTTTTACCCAATTTTTTCTTCACGTGAATTTTATGGTAAAACGCGATCATCGTGGCTGGTCGTCGATATGCATCGCTGGAGAGTGGTGCACCATGGTGCTGTTCCATTTCAAATCCATGCACTCATTTCTAAAAGTATTATGGCATTGTTTTGGCATTTGGGATGGATGTTGCACCTTGCACCGTAGATGTTGCGCCCTAAGGATATCAATTCTTCGGACAGCCATAACGGTTGCCTCTTTTGGAGTTACGGGAGCCATAACTAGTCAAAACGAAGCTCTCTGTGAGTTCTACGGCTTTGACAAATTTTAGCCATTAATGCATAGTTCCAAATCCAAAAAAAGGCAGCCCAAATCACTTTCGGGATTCGAAAGTTTTTTTACCCATCGTTTTCTTCATGTGAATTTTATGGTAAAACGCGATCCCCGTTGCTGGTCATCGATATACCATCGCTTGAGAGTGGTGCACCATGGTACTGTTCCATATCAAATCCATGCACTCATTTCTAAAAGTCGTACGGCAGTGTTTCGGCATTTTGGACGGATGTTGCACCTTGCACCGTAGATGTTGCGCCCTGTGGATATCGATTATTCGGACAGTCATAACGGTTGTCTCTTTTGGAGTGGGAGCCATAAATATTCCAAATGAAGCTCTCTGTGCGTTCTACGGCTTTGACTGCTTTTAGCCGTCAATGCATAGTTCCACATCCAAAAAAAGAGTACCCGAATCACTTTCGAGACTCGAAAGTTTTTTTTACCCATCGTTTTCTCCACGTGAATTTTATGGTAAAACGCGATCACCGTGGCTGGTCGTCGATTTACCATCGCTGGAGAGTGGTGCACATGGTACTGTTTCGTTTCAAATCAATGCACTCATTTCTTAAAGTAGTACGGCACTGTTTTTGCATTTGGAATGGATGTTGCACCTTGCACCGTAGATGTTGCGTCCTAAGGATATAGATTCTTCGGACAGCCATAACGGTTGCTACTTTTGGATTTACAGAAGCCATAACCAGTCAAAACGAAGCTCTCTTTGAGTTCTACGGCTTTGTCATCTTTTAGCCATCAATGCATAAGCTCCAAATCCAAAAAAAGACTACCCGAATCACTTTCGGGACTCGAAAGTTATTTTCTACCCATCGTTTTCATCACGTGAATTTTATGGTAAAACACGATCACCGTGGTTGGTCGTCGATTTACCATCGCTGGAGAGTGGTGCACCATGGTACTATTCCGTTTCAGATCCATGGACTCATTTCTAAAAGTCGTACGGCACTTTTTCGGCATTTTGGACGGATGTTGCATCTTGCACCGTAGATGTAGCGCCCTGAGGATATCGATTCTTCGGACATCCATAACAGTAGCCTCTTAGGAGTTACGGGAGCCATAACCAGTCAAAACGAAGAACTCTGTGAGTTCTACGGCTTTGACTGCTTTTAGCCGTCAATGCATAGTTCCATATCCAAAAGAAGACTACCCGAATCACTTTCAGGACTCGATAGTGTTTTTTTTACCCATCGTTTTCCTCACATGAATTTTATGGTAAAACTCGATCACCGTAGCTGGTCGTCGACAAACCATCGCTGGAGAGTGGTGCACCATGGTACTGTTCCGTTTCAAATCCAGGCACTCATTTCTAAAACTAAAACGTCATTGTTTTGGAATTTGGGATGGATGTTGCACCTTGCACCATAGATGTTGTGCCCTAAGGATATCGGTCCTTTGGACAACCATAACGGTTGCCTCTTTTGGAGTTACGGGAGCCATAACCGGTTAAAACGAAACTCTCTGTGAGTTCTACGGCTTTGATAGCTTTTAGCTATCAACGCATAGTTCCAAATCCAAAAAAAGACTACCCGAATCACTTTCGGGACTCGAAAGTTTTTTTCCCACCGTTTTATTCACGTGAATTTTATGGTAAAACGGGATCACCGTGGCTGGTCGTGGATATACCATCGCTGGAGAGTGGTGCACCATGGTACTATTCCGTTTCAAATCCATGCACGAATTTCTAAAAGTCGTACGGCACTGTTTCGGCATTTAAGGCGGATGTTGCACCTTGCACCGTAGATGTTGCGCCCTAAGGATATCGATTATTCGGACAGCCATAACGGTTGCCTCTTTTGGAGTTACGAGAGCCATAACCAGTCAAAATGAAGCACTTTGTGAGTTCTACGGCTTTGACTGCTTTTAGCCATCAGTGCATAGTTCCATATCCAAAAAAGGACTACCCGAATCACTTTCGAGACTTAAAAGTTTTTTTTACCCATCGTTTTCTTCACATGAACTTTATGGTAAAACGCGATCACCGTGGCTGGTCGTCGAGTTACCATCGCTGGAGAGTGCTGCACCATGGTGCTGTTCCGTTTCAAATCCATGCACTCATTTCTAAAAGTAGTACGGCACTAGTTTGGCATTTGGGACGGATGTTGCACCTTGCACCGTAGATGTTGCGCCCATAGGTTATCGATTCTTCGGACAACCATAACAGTTGCCTCTTTTGGAGTTACAGGAGCCATAACCAGTTAAAACAAAGCGCTCTATGAGTTCTACGGCTTTGACAGCTTTTAGCCATTAATGCATAGTTCCAAATCCAAAAAAAGACTACTCGAATCACTTTCGGGACTCAAAAATTTTTTTTACCCATCGTTTTCTTCACGTGAATTTTATGGTAAAACTCGATCATCGTGGTTGTTCGTTGATATACCATCGCTGGAGAGTGGTGCACCATATACTGTTCTGTTTCAAATCCATGCACTCAATTTTAAAATTCGTACGTCACTGTTTCGGCATTTGGGACGGATGTTGCACCTTGCACCGTAGATGTTGCGCCCTGAGGATATCGATTATTCGGACATCCATAATGGTTGCCTCTTTTGGTGTTACGGGAGCCATAACCAGTCAAAATGAATCTCTCTGTGAGTTCTACGGCTTTGATGGATTTTAGCCATCAATGCATAGTTCCAAATCCAAAAAAAGACTACCCGAATCACTTTCGGGACTCGAAAGTTTTTTTTACCCATCGTTTTGCTTCACGAGAATTTTATGGTAAAACGCGATCACCGTGGCTGGTCGTCGATATACCATCGCTGGAGAGTGGTGCACCATGGTACTATTCCATTTCAAATCCATGCACTCATTTCTAAAAGTAGTACGACACTGTTTTGGAATTTGGGACGAATGTTGCACCTTGCATCGTAGATGTTGCGCCCTAAGGATATCGATCCTTCGGACAGCCATAACGTTTGCCTCTTTTGGAGTTACGGGAGCCATAACCAGTTAAAACGAAGCTCTCTGTGAGTTTTACGGCTTTGACAGCTTTTAGCCATCAATGCATAGTTCCAAATCCAAAAAAAGACTACCCGAATCACTTTCGGGACTCGAAAGTTTTTTTACCCATCGTTTTCTTCACGTGAATTTTATGGTAAAATGGGATCACCGTGACTGGTCGTGGATATACCATCGCTGGAGAGTGGTGCACCATGGTACTGTTCCGTTTCAAATCCGTGCACTCATTTCTAAAAGTCGTACGGCACTGTTTCGGCATTTTGAACGGATGTTGCACCTTGCACCGTAGATGTTGCGACCTGAGGATATCGATTATTCGGACAGCCATAACGGTTGCCTCTTTTGGAGTTACGGGAGCCATAACCAGTCAAAACGAAGCTCTCTGTGTGTTATACGGATTTGACTGCTTTTAGCCATCAATGCATAGTTCCATATCCAAAAAAGACTACCTGAATCACTTTCGGGACTCAAAAGTTTTTTTTACCCATCTTTTTCTTCATGTGAATTTTATGGTAAAACGGGATCACCATGGCTGGTCGTGAATATACCATTGCTGGAGAGTGGTGCACCATGGTACTGTTCCGTTTCAAATCCATGCGCTCTTTTCTAAAAGTCGTATGGCACTGTTTCGGCATTTTGGATGGATGTTGCATCTTAAACCGTAGATGTTGCACCCTGAGGATATCGATTATTCGGACAGCTATAACGGTTGTCTCTTTTGGAGTTACGGGAGCCATAACCAGTCAAAACTTAGCTCTCTGTGAGTTATACGGCATTGACTGCTTTTAGCCATCAATGCATAGTTCCATATCCAAAAAACGACTACCCGAATCATTTTCGGGACTCGAAAGTTTTTTTTACCCATCGTTTTCTTCATGTGAATTTTATGGTAAAATGCGATCACCGTAGCTGGTCGTCGATTTACCGTCGCTGGAGAGTGGTGCACCTTGGTATTGTTCCGTTTCAAATCCATGCACTCATTTCTAAAAGTAGTACGACACTGTTTTTGCATTTGGGATGGATGTTGCATCTTGCACCGTAGATGTTGCGCCCTGAGGATATCGATTGTTCGGACAGCCATAACGGTTGCCTCTTTTGGAGTTATGGGAGCCATAACCAGTAAAACGAAGCTCTCTGTGAGTTCTACGACTTTGTCAGCTTTTAGCCGTCAATGCATAGTTCCAAATCCAAAAAAGACTACCTGAATAACTTTTGGGACTCGAAAGTTTTTTTTTACCCATCGTTTTCTTCACGTGAATTTTATGGTAAAACACGATCACCGTGGCTGGTCGTCGATTTACCATCGCTGGAGAGTGGTGCACCATGGTACTGTTCCGTTTCAAGTCCATGCACTTATTTCTAAGAGACGTACGACACTGTTTCGGCATTTTGGACGGATGTTGCACCTTGCACCGTAGATGTTGCGCCCTGAGGATATCGATTCTTCGGATAGCCATAACGGTAGCCTCTTTAGGAGTTACGGGAGCCATAACCAGTCATAACGAAGCTCTCTGCGAGTTCCACGGCTTTGACAACTTTTAGCCGTAAATGCTGTTAGTCCATGAGTTGATGGTTTTGATGACAACAACCTTAGAATAAGATTATAAAATATAAATACTAACATTATAGTTTAGATATATATGTATATGCAGGATTTAACCATGCAGGTACCAAGAATGAAGACTGTACAGTATAGAGATTCAAGATATCAAGATTGAAGACTCATGAGTATCAGTAATATCAAGATTATCAAGAGTTCAAGATTTCAAGATAAGTATTGAGTCTAGAATTATGTTAAAACTTCACAA
This sequence comes from Allium fistulosum, assembly GCA_030737815.1. Classification (NCBI taxonomy): domain Eukaryota; kingdom Viridiplantae; phylum Streptophyta; class Magnoliopsida; order Asparagales; family Amaryllidaceae; genus Allium; species Allium fistulosum. Next base: position 1,538,302,049 of record CM060902.1, read on the forward strand.
TAGCACTGAAATCTTCACTCCATTTTTCTTTTGGGATGGAACCTATTTCTACCTTTTTAGTGGCTTACAAACCCACGACAAGTAGCTTACAAACCTACGACAAGTGGCTTACAAACCCACGAACATCCTGGTTTTGTACAAGTTCTCGAGTCCTGTCATGATGAGATATTCTGCAGGAAGAAGCTTGCAAAACTACTTCAAAATGATTTACAAAAACTACTTCGGAATGATTTTCAAAATTGTTTTTCAAAATGTTTTAGCCTTAAAAATTATCTTTTTAAATGATTTTCAAAAAGATGTTTTAGCCTTAAATATTCTTGTTTTTAAATTTCGGTTATTTTAAACTATCTTTTAATTATAATATATTTATACTTTGATTTAAATATAAAATTATAGTAAAATATTATATATATTATTCTTTATATTCATCTATGTATTTTATTTATAATCAAGTATATTTATAAAGTTTAAAATAGTTTTAATATAAGATAAAGGTTATTTTCAAAGAAAATCAAAACATCAAAAATTGCTTTGGGGTGTCGACATGCCTATGGTGACCATGTCGACATGGTAGGCATGTCGACATGGTGACAGTTGAGTTCAAAATTTAAATTTGAAAAGAAGTGTCTATTTGCCATAACTCTTCACGAATGGACATGACTGTTGTTCTTCTATAAATAGGGGTTAGTTTCAACGAATTTTTAATCAGTTTTTCTGGTTTTTCACTTCTCTTCTTCTTCCACATTTTCTTAATCAAAATCCGATCATTACTCTGCCGAAATCAACATTGAATCTAACTAGATTATCTCTGGTTTGATTCTCTATCACTATCTCAACAAGATCCAAGTGCTATTCAGAGTTATAGGCTTCTTTGTAATCTATCTAGCGAGAAAAGGTGTGATTGTAGCCTTGGAAATCAATCAAGCGAGAGAAGGTGTGATTGTAGCCCTGGAAATCAATTGGGTGAACTTGTTGCCCCGGAAATCAAGTATCTCTACCCAGAGGATTGTGATTCTGGAGGGTGTACCTCGTAGCCTTGAAACCGAGGGTTGTAATTGTTGAATTGCTTTTGAAAGGAAATCCATACTTAGTTGTGCGGGACTGGATGTAGGGTAACCCCAAACCAGTATAAAATCCGGTGTGTTCTTTCCTTTACTGCATTTACTTTATTTCTGCATCTGTGTTTGTTTCTGTGATTATATCTGTGTCTAAACATTACATACATTTATGTTCAAATAACATAAACTCAAAAAGATTTAGTAATTCCTTAAAAACACTATTCACCCCCCCCTCTAGTGTTATTCCTAGCCTTAAGATCCATATTCCGCATTCCTCACATTTGGTATCAGAGAAAGGTTTTCAAACTTTCATAATCTGAATTTTGAAATTTTTTAAAATGGCAATTTTTTTATAAAAGTATTAACACTGTTTTCATATGAATATGTCATAGAATCATCATGATATTTTTGTTTAAAATTATATTTAGTTATTTTGAAAAGTCACTTGATTCTTTAAAAAGTTATTTTGTTTTGCAGGAGAAGAGTTATGTCTAATGACTGTTGGTTAAAAGAAGCCAGATAATCATTCATCTATCAAGAAGAACAAATGGATATATAATGGAAATCGACAAAGAAATGGGTACTAGATCAATTCAAAACTTTGGGTTCTCATCTACAACTTGATTTGATACTGTACTTCTCTCCATCTGCTTTACAATGTCACTGGTTTCGTATGAATCCGTCAAGAAATGACCAAGTTATGGTCAAATGAAGTTTTGGTGAACAAAGAGAAAAAGAAGGCAAAACTATCAAAGGTATTCTTCAAAATGCATCCAGAGAATTGAGTATTTTGTTCCCACTCCTTTTCAGATTGTAGTTCTTGTTCTCGCGGTCGTTTTGATGGGTGGATCATCAAATTCTGATCAAAATTGAGTGAGATATGACAGTTTGAAGTTGGCTATCCAAAACTGAAAAACTGTGTACGGGATCTTCTACATTTCTTCTACTGTTCGGCCTGTTGCATCACAATAGCGTCCAAATTCGACACCAAACTATTACTAGATCATAGCCCTTGCCTTCCTCTTCGATTTTCCGCTGGTTTCATCCAATTCCGTTAAGAAACGAAGGAGATATGCCTTCTAGAAGTTTGATAGTATATAAAAAAAGTGAAGAAGATAAAGAGGAGGAATTTTTATGAAAAGTGGTGACCGTTGGGACTATTTATAGTGGTTGAAGTGTCCATTCGTTCAAAATTCGAATTCAAAGTTTTGGCGCCAAGTTGGTCAATTTACTAAATCATCTGTATCTTTCTCATACGGTCTTCAAATTCAGCAAATGAATATACTCCGCTGATCAGAAAAACGAGCCCGTCGCAATAGAACATATCTCGTCGTCAAATTCAGAAAGATAAAAATGTGTGGTTCACAACAACGGAGGAACACCAAAGTTAGAAAGATGGAATGCAAAAATTGGTACGCTTTACTATTATTTCATCTTTATTGTTGCATTTAGAAATATATATATATATATATATATATGCATTTAGTTAGGTATAGAAATTTATCTCTTTTATAAGTTTTGATATTTTGGTTCATATAACGACACACCATAGTATAAATATCTTTATACAAGTCTTAATTTTTTAAAAAGTCTTTTAAAATGTGTTTTCTTTCAAATAAAATCTACAACTAATTTATTACAACTATACTAAGTAGAAAAGCATACATTCATTCATAATTTCAACTTTTCTAATTTTATTTTTACTTCTCATACTCCATTTCTTTTAAGATACTAATTTTATATCTTTAAGAAATTAGTAGAATGAATTTAGAATGTTAGAATAAGGCTCTATTTATATATTTCTTCATAAGATTGCACCACATCACATGACCGGAATTTTAGATAGCATTTCTAAAATGCTTCTTTTCTCCTGTAATGTTTTGTAAGTACTGCAAATTCGTTTTTATAGCATTTTTGTGCTTTGAAACGTTGTAGAGTTTCAAAAACTTTACACAGCATTTGGTAAAAGCTACAGTTTCTATTTTATAATGTTTTGAATATATTTTATTGCAAAAACTTTTTATAGCATTCTGTAAATGCTGTCTTTTCTGTTTGAAATTTTAAATTATAAAAAAATGATATTTAAACTAAGTATTTTTCTCTATTCTTTTTAGAGTTATTTTCTAACTTATATTAGAATATTTAAAAAGTAATTTCATGTTTAAATATTTTTTTAATTAATTAAATTTTTTAATGTAAGAAGCCTTAATGTAACACATGTTTATTTTAGTTTTTCAATCTTTATTATTTTATTTAATATTTCATTATGATATTTTTTAAATTTAAAAGATGTTTAAACATGTTTCTAAATATTTAAATCAATAATAATTTGATATAAAGGTTTTAATTAGTAAGTTAAGAACATGGAAGTTTGGATTCTAAAAAAAAATCAACCAAGTTAATAAAAAAATCATTTTAAATAAATAATTAGGGTATTAATTTTAAAAAAAACCATATTTGATCATATATGCAGTTTAAAGTCTATATTTCTTATCAATTTGATTTTGATATTGAGTGTGATTACTACCTTTCATGAATATGTTATAGTTTTAATACTATTTATTATCTTTAAACTCTTTCTTTACAACTCTTTCAGTCCCATTCATTAGTTTCCTTAACTTAAGTCTAGTAATTGGTGTGTTTTACCTTTGTTTGGTTGAAGTGTTTTATAATAAATAGTTTGATATATGTATACATACATAGACATACACACACACACACACACACACATATATATATATATATATGCTTGTCAATTAGATATTACTTATCACTCATGTTTATCTTATAATCTAAATGTCACTTACCGTAGTATATATATCATCATATCATTCTGCATATTTTTTTTTTACTTCATTATCATTTTATTTCATATTATATATCATTATGCATCCTATTTCATATCACATTTCATTGCATATTACATCATAAATTACAATGCATGAAATATCATAATTATTTGCATCACAAGTTGCACTTCATTCTGCATATCATCTCATGCTACATTGCATATGTCATACATTTCATACTGCATTACAAACTACATATTGCATACATGTATACATAACGAGTGTATTTTATTTAGGAGGAGTTTGTAGTTTTGTCTTATAATATAGGATTATTAGTTTTTGATGTTTTGATTGACTTGATTGACTTGTTTAACTTTATTGACTTGTTTGACTTGATTGATTTGTTTGACTTGTTTGACTTGATTGATTTGTTTGACTTGTCTGACATGATTGGTTTTGATGAGTGTGTTGAAATATACTTAATAAATAATTTAAGTTCTTATATTTGATTTCTAACTATTATAAGCATTATCATAGATTCTTAGTTAGGATAGTTAGTAATTTAGGATTAAGTTCTAGTTTTTAGAATTAAGTGTTGATTATTTATGATAACACTATCATTATAATCACATGTTATATAGTATTAGTTTAAGGGGGAGTTTTATAGTTTTATGGTTTTAGGATGGTTTTTGTTGATGACAAAGGGGGAGAAATATAAAATAGGGTAGTTAGGCATAGATTAAGGGGGAGTTATTAGATTTAGGGGGAGTTATTAGGATAGAAGTAATATTTTATAAACAAAGGTTGTCATCATCAAAAAGGGGGAGATTGTTAGTCCATGAGTTGATGGTTTTGATGACAATAACCTTAGAATAAGATTATAAAATATAAATACTAACATTATAGTTTAGATATATATGTATATGAAGGATTTAACCATGCAGGTACCAAGAATGAAGACTGTACAGTATAGAGATTCAAGATATCAAGATTGAAGACTCATGAATATCAAGAATATCAAGATTATCAAGAGTTCAAGATTTCAAGATAAGTATTGAGTCTAGAATTATGTTAAAACTTCACAATAGCACTGAAATCTTCACTCCATTTTTCTTTTTGGATGGAACCCATTTCTACCTTTTTAGTGGCTTACAAACCTATGACAAGTAGCTTACAAACCTACGACAAGTGGCTTACAAACCCACGAACATCCTGGTTTTTTACAAGTTCTCGAGTCCTGTCATGATGAGATATTCTGTAGGAAGAAGCTTGCAAAACTACTTCAAAATGATTTTCAAAAACTACTTCGGAATGATTTTCAAAATTGTTTTTCAAAATGTTTTAGCCTTAAAAATTATCTGTTTAAATGATTTTCAAAAAGATGTTTTAGCCTTAAATATTCTTGTTTTTAAACTTCGGTTATTTTAAACTATCTTTTAATTATAATATATTTATACTTTGATTTAAATATAAAATTATAGTAAAATATTATATATATTATTCTTTATATTCATCTATGTATTTTATCTATAATCAAGTATATTTATAAAGTTTAAAATAGTTTTAATATAAGATAAAGGTTATTTTCAAAGAAAATTAAAACATCAAAAATTGCTTTGGGATGTCGACATGCTTATGGTGACCATGTCGACATGGTGACAGTTGAGTTCGAAATTTAAATTTGAAAAGAAGTGTCTATTCGCCATAACTCTTCATGAATGAACATGACTGTTGTTCTTCTATAAATAGGGGTTAGTTTCAACGAATTTTTAATCAGTTTTTCTGGTTTTTCACTTCTCTTCTTCTTCCACATTTTCTTAATCAAAATCCTATCATTACTCTGCCGAAATCAACATTGAACCTAACTAGATTATCTCAGGTTTGATTCTCTATCAATATCTCAACAAGATCCAAGTGCTATTCAGAGTTATAGGCTTCTTTGTAATCTATCTAGCGAGAAAAGGTGTGATTGTAGCCTTGGAAATCAATCAAGCGAGAGAAGGTATGATTATAGCCTTGGAAATCAATTGGGTGAACATGTTGCCCCGAAAATCAAGTATCTCTACCCAGAGGATTGTGATTCTGGAGGGTGTACCTCGTAGCCTTGAAACCGAGGGTTGTAATTGTTGAATTTCTTTTGAAAGGAAATCCGTACTTAGTTGTGCGAGACTGGATGTTGGGTAACCCCGAACCAGTATAAAATCCAGCGTGTTCTTTCCTTTACTGCATTTACTTTATTTCTGCATCTGTGTTTGTTTCTGTGATTATATCTGTGTCTGAACATTACATACATTTGTGTTCAAATTAACATAAACTCAAAAAGATTTAGTAATTTCTTAAAAACACTATTCATCCTCCTTTAGTGATATTCCTAGCCTTAAGATCCATATTCCGCATTCCTCACAAATGCATAGTTCCATATCCAAAAAAGACTACCCGAATCACTTTCGGGACTCGATAGTTCTTCACGTGAATTTTATGGTAAAACTCGATAACTGTGGCTGGTCGTCGATATACCATCGTTGGAGAGTGGTGCACCATGGTACTGTTCCGTTTCAAATCCATGCACTCATTTCTAAAAGTAGTACGGCGCTATTTTGGAATTTGGGACGGATGTTGCACCTTGCATCGTAGATGTTGTGCCATAAGGATATCGATTCTTCGGACAGCCATAACGTTTGCATCTTTTGGAGTTACGGGAGCCATAACTAGATAAAACGAAGCTCTCTGTGAGTTTTACAGCTTTGACTGCTTTTAACCGTCAATGCATAGTTCCAAATCCAAAAAAGACTAACCAAATCACTTTCGGGACTCGAAAGTTTTTTTCACCCATCGTTTTCTTCACGTGAATTTTATGGTAAAACGGGATCACCGTGACTGGTCGTGGATATACCATCCCTGGAGAGTGGTGCACCATGGTACTATTCCGTTTCAAATCCATGCACTCATTTCTAAAAGTCGTACGACACTGTTTTGGAATTTGAACGGATGTTGCACCTTGCACCGTAGATGTTGCGACCTTAGGATATCGAATATTCGGATAGCCAAAACGGTTGCCTCTTTTGGAGTTACGACAGCCATAACCAGTCAAAACAAAGCTCTCTGTGAGTTCTACGGGTTTGAATGCTTTTAGCCGTCAATGCATAGTTCCATATCCAAAAAAAGACTACCCGAATCACTTTCGATACTCGAAAGTTTATTTTACCAATCGTTTTCTTCACGTGAATTTTATGGTAAAACGCGACCACCGTGGGTGGTCTTTGATTTACCATTGCTGGAGAGTGGTGCACCATGGTACCATTCCTTTACAAATCCCTGCACCCATTTCTAAAAGTAGTACGACACTGTTTTGGAATTTGGGACGGATGTTTCACCTTGCACCGTAGATGTTGCGCCCTAAGGATATCGATCCTTCGGACACCCATAACGTTTGCCTCTTTTGGAGTAACGGGAGCCATAACCAGTTAAAACGAAGCTCTCTGTGAGTTTTACGGCTTTGATAGCTTTTAGCCGTCAATGCATAGTTCCAAATCCAAAAAAAGACTACCCGAATCACTTTCGGGACTCGAAAGGTTTTTTTACCCATCGTTTTCTTCACGTGAATTTTATGGTAAAACGGGAAAACCGTGACTGGTCGTGGATATACCATTGCTGGAGAGTGGTGCACCATGGTACTATTCCGTTTCAAATCCATGCACTCATTTCTAAAAGTCGTACGCCACTGGACGGATGTTGCACCTTGCACCGTAGATGTTGCGACCTGAGAATATCGATTATTCGGACAGCCATAACGGTTGCCTCTTTTAGAGTTACGGGAGCCATAACCAGTCAAAACGAAGCTCTCTGTGAGTTTTACGGGTTTGACTGCTTTTAGCCGTCAATGCATAGTTCCATATCCAAAAAAAGACTACCCCAATCACTTTCGGGACTCGAAAGTTTTTTTACCCATCGTTTTCTTCACGTGAATTTTATTGTAAAACGCGATCACCGTGGGTGGTCTTTGATTTACTATTGCTGGAGAGTGGTGCACCATGGTACCATTCCTTTACAAATCCCTACACTCATTTCTAAAAGTAGTACGACACTGTTTTGGAATTTGGGACGGATGTTGCACCTTGCACCGTAGATGTTGCGCCCTAAGTATATCGATCCATCGGACACCCATAACGTTTGCCTCTTTTGGAGTAACGGGAGCCATAACCAGTTAAAACGAAGTTCTCTGTGAGTTTTATGGCTTTGACAGCTTTTAGCCATCAATGCATAGTTCTAAATCCAAAAAAAGACTAGCCGAATCACTTTCGGGACTCGAAAGTTTCTTTTTTACCCATCGTTTTCTTCACGTGAATTTTATGGTAAAACAGGAAAACCGTGACTGGTCGTGGATATACCATCGCTGGAGAGTGGTGCACCATGGTACTGTTCTGTTTCAAATCCGTGCACTCATTTCTAAAAGTCGTACGACACTGGATGGATGTTGCACCTTGCACCGTAGATGTTGCGGCCTGAGAATATCGATTATTCGGACAGCCATAACAGTTGCCTCTTTTAGAGTTACGGGAGCCATAACCAGTCAAAACGAAGCTCTTTGTGAGTTCTACGGGTTTGACTGCTTTAAGCCATCAATGCATAGTTCCATATCCAAAAAAAGACTATCCAAGTCACTTTCGGGACTCGAAAGTTTTTTGTTACCCATCGTTTTCTTCACGTGAATTTTATGGTAAAACGGGATCACCGTGGCTGGTCGTGGATATACCATCGCTAGAGAGTGGTGCACCATGGTACTGTTCCATTTCAAATCCATGCGCTCATTTCTAAAAGTCATACGGCACTGTTTCGGCATTTTGGACGGATGTTGCACCTTGCACCGTAGATGTTGCGCCCTGAGGATATCGATTATTCGGACAGCCATTACGGTTGTCTTTTTTGGATTTACGGGAGCCATAACCAGTCAAAACGAAGCTCTCTGTGAGTTATACGGCTTTGACTGCATTTAGCCATCAATGCATAGTTCCATATCCAAAAAAAGACTACCCGAACCACTTTCGGGACTCTAAAGTTTTTTTTACCCATCGTTTTCTTCATGTGAATTTTATGGTAAAACACGATCACCGTGGCTGGTCGTCGATTTAACGTTGCCGGAGAGTGGTGCACCATGGTATTGTTCCGTTTTAAATCCATGCACTCATTTCTAAAAGTAGTATGGCACTGTTTTTGAATTTGGGATGGATGTTGCACCTTGCACCATAGATGTTGCGCCCTGTGGATATCGATTGTTCAGACAGCCATAACGGTTGCCTCTTTTGGAGTTATGGGAGCCATAACCAGTAAAAACGAAGCTCTCTGTGAGTTCTACGGCTTTTTCAGCTTTTAGCCGTCAATGCATAGTTCCAAATCCAAAAAAGACTACCCGAATCACTTTCGGGACCCGAAAGTTTTTTTTAACCCATCGTTTTCTTCACGTGAATTTTATGGTAAAACGCGATCACCGTGGCTGGTCTTCGATTTACCATCGCTGGATAGTGGTGCACCATGCTACTGTTCCGTTTCAAATCCATGCACTCATTTCTAAGAGTCGTACGGCACTATTTCGGCATTTTGGACAGATGTTGCACCTTGCACCGTAGATTTTGCGCCTTGAGGATATCGATTCTTCGGACAACCATAACCAGTCATAACGAAGCTCTCTGTGAGTTCTACGGCTTTGACAGCTTTAAGCCGTCAATGCATAGTTCCATATCCAAAAAAAGACTACCTGAATCACTTTCAGGACTCAATAGTTTTTTTACCCAATGTTTTCTTCACGTGAATTTTATGGTAAAACTCGATAACTGTGGCTGGTCGTCGATATACCATCGCTGGAGAGTGGTGCACCATGGTACTATTCCGTTTCAAATCCATGCACTCATTTCTAAAAGTAGTACGACACTGTTTTGGAATTTGGGACGGATGTTGCTCCTTGCATCGTAGATGTTGCGCCCTAAGGATATCGATTCTTCGGACAGCCATAACGTTCGCCTCTTTTGGAGTAAGGGGAGCTATAACCAGTTAAAAAAAATCTTTCTATGAGTTTTACGGCTTTGACTGCTATTAGCCGTAAATGCATAGTTCCAAATCCAAAAAAAGACTAACGGAATCACTTTCGGGACTTGAAAGTTTTTTTTACCCATCGTTTTCTTCACGTGAATTTTATGGTAAAACGGGATCACCGTAACTGGTCGTGGATATACCATCGCTGGAGAGTGGTGCACTCTGGTACTGTTCCGTTTCAAATCCATGCACTCATTTCTAAAAGTCGTACGACACTGTTTCAGAATTTTGGACGGATGTTGCACCTTGCACCGTAGATGTTGCGACCTGAGCATATCGATTATTCGGACAGCCATAACGGTTGCCTCTTTTGTAGTTACGGGAGCGATAACCAGTCAAAACGAAGCTCTCTGTGAGTTCTAGGGATTTGAATGCTTTTAGCCGTCAATGCATAGTTCCAGATCCATAAAAAGACTACCCGAATCACTTTCGGGACTCGAAAGTTTTTTTTACCCATCGTTTTCTTCACGTGAATTATATGGTAAAACGTGATCACCGTGGGTGGTCGTCGATTTACCATTGCTGGAGATGGTGCACCATGGTACCGTTCCTTTAAAAATCCCTGCACTCATTTCTAAAAGTAGTACGGAACTGTTTTGGAATTTGGGACGGATGTTGCACCTAGCACCGTAGATGTTGCGCCCTGAGGATATCGATCATTCGGACACCCATAACGTTTGCCTCTTTTGGAGTAATGGGAGCCATAACCAGTTAAAACGAAGCTCTCTGTGAGTTTTACGGCTTTGACTGCATTTAGCCGTCAATGCATAGTTCGAAAACCAAAAATAGACTACCCGAATCACTTTCGGGACTCGAAAGTTTTTTTACCCATCGTTTCTTCACGTGAATTTTATGGTAAAACGGGTTCACCTTGACTGGTCGTGGATATACCATCGCTAGAGAATGGTGCACCATGGTACTGTTCCGTTTCAAATCTGTGCACTCATTTCTAAAAGTCGTACGGCACTGTTTCGGCATTTTGGATGGATGTTGCACCTTGCACCGTAGATGTTGCGACCTGAGGATATCGATTATTCGGACAGCCATAACGGTTGCCTCTTTTGGAGTTATGGGAGCCATAACCAGTCAAAGAGAAGCCATATGTGATTTCTACGGGTTTGACTACTTTTAGCCGTCAATGCATAGTTCCATATCCCAAAAAAGACTACCCGAATCACTTTCGGGACTCGAAAGTTTTTTTTACCCATCGTGTTCTTCATGTGAATTTTATGGTAAAACGGGATCACCGTGGCTGGTCGTGGATATACCATCGCTGGATAGTGGTGCACCATGGTACTGTTCCGTTTCAAATCCATGCGCTCATTTCTAAAAGTAGTACGGCACTGTTTCGGCATTTAGGACGGATGTTGCACTTTGCACCGTAGATGTTGCGCCCTGAGGATATCGATTCTTCGGACGGCCATAACGGTTGCCTCTTTTGGAGTTACGGGAGCCATAACCAGTCAAAACGAAGGTCTCTGTGAGTTCTATGGCTTTGATAGCTTTTAGCCATTAATGCATAGTTCCAAATCCAAAAAAAGACTACCCGAATCACTTTCGGGACTCGAATTTGTTTTTGCCCATCGTTTTCTTTACGTGAATTTTATGGTAAAACGCGATCACCGTGGTTGGTCGTCGATTTTCCATTGCCGGAGAGTGGTGCACCATGGTACTGTTCCTTTTCAAATCCACGCACCCATTTCTAAAAGTCATACGGCACTGTTTCGGCATTTTGGACGGATGTTGCATCTTGCACCGTAGATGTTGCGACCTGAGGATATCGATTATTCGGACAGCTATAATGGTTGCCTCTTTTGTCGTTACGGGAGCCATAACCAGTCAGAACGAAGCTCTCTATGAGTTCTATGGGTTTGACTACTTATAGCCGTCAATGCATAGTTCCATATCCAAAAAAAGACTACCCGAATCACTTTCGGGACTCGAAAGTTTTTTTACCCATCGTTTTCTTCACGTGAACTTTATGGTAAAACGGGATCACCGTGGCTGGTCGTGGATATACCATCGCTGGAGAGTGGTGCACCAAGGTACTGTTCCGTTTCAAATCCATGCGCTCATTTCTAAAAGTAGTACGGCACTGTTTTGGCATTTGGGACGGATGTTGCACCCTGTACCATAGATATTGCGCCTTGAGGATATCGATTCTTCGGACAGCCATAACGGTTGCCTCTTTTGGAGTTACGGGAGCCATAACCAATTAAAACGAAGCTCTCTGTTAGTTCTACGGCTTTGACTGCATTTAGCCATCAATGCATAGTTCCATATCCCAAAAAAGACTACCCGAATCACTTTCGGGACTCGAAAGTTTTTTACCCATCGTTTTCTTCATGTGAATTTTATAGTAAAACGAAATCTCCGTGGCTGGTCGTGGATATACCATCGCTGGAGAGTGGTGCACCATTGTACTGTTTCGTTTCAAATCCATGCACTCATTTCTAAAAGTCTAACGGCACTGTTTCAGCATTTTGGACGGATGTTGCACCATGCACCGTAGATGTTGCGCCCTGAGGATATCGTATATTCGGCAGCCATAACGGTTGTCTCTTTTGGAGTTACGGGAGCCATAACCAGTCAAAACGAAGCTCTCTGTGAGTTCTACGGCTTTGACTGCTTTTAGCCGTCAATGCAAAGTTCCATATCCAAAAAAAGACTACCCGAATCACTTTCGAAACTGGAAAGTTTTTTTACGCATCATTTTCTTCACGTGAATTTTATGGTAAAACGCGATCACCGTGGCTGGTCGTCGATTTACCGTCGCTGGAGAGTGGTGCACCATGGTACTGTTCCGTTTCAAATCCATACACTCATTTCTAAAAGTAGTACGGCACTGTTTGGCATTTGGGATGGATGTTGCACCTTGCACCATAGATGTTACGCTCTGAGGATATCGAATCTTCGGATAGCCATAACGGTTGCCTCTTTTGGAGTTACGGGAGCCATAACCAGTCAAAACGAAGCTCTCTGTGACTTCTACGGCTTTGTCAGCTTTTATCCATCAATGCATAGTTTCAAATCCAAAAAAAGACGACCCGAATCACTTTTGGGACTCGAAAGTTTTTTTTACCCATCGTTTTCTTCACGTGAATTTTATGGTAAAACGCGATCACCGTGGCTGGTCGTCGAGTTATCATCGTTGGAGAGTGGTGCACCATGGAACTGTTCTGTTTCAAATCCATGCACTCATTTCAAAGAGTAGTACGGCACTGTTTTGGCATTTGGGACGTTGCACCTTGCACCGTAGATGTTGCGCCCTAAGGATATCGATTCTTCGGACAACCATAACGGTTGCCTCTTTTGGAGTTACGGGAGCCATAACCAGTCAAAACGAAGCTCTTTGTGAGTTCTACGGCTTTGTTTGCTTTTAGCCGTCAATGCATAGTTCCAGATCCAAAAAAAGACTATCCGAACCACTTTCGGGACTCGAAAGTTTTTTTTACCCATTGTTTCCTTCACGTGAATTTTATGGTAAAACGCGATCACAATGGCTGGTCGTCGATTTACCATCGCTGAAGAGTGGTGCACCATGGTACTGTTCCATTTCAAATCCATGCACTCATTTCTAAAAGTTATACGACACTTTTTCGGCATTTTGGACGGATGTTGCACTTTGCACTGTAGATGTTGCACCCTGAGGATATCGATTATTCGGACAGCCATAACAGTTTCTTCTTTTGGTGTTAGGGGAGCCATAACCAGTCAGAACGAAGCTCTTTGTGAGTTCTACGGCTTTGACAGCTTTTAGCCGTCAAGCATAGTTCCAAATCCAAAAAAGACTACCCGAATCGCTTTTGGGGGACGAAAGTTTTTTTTTACCCATCGTTTTCTTCACGTGATTTTATGGTAAAACGCGATCCCCGTGGCTGTCGTCGATTTACAATCGCTTGAGAGTGGTGTACCATGGTACTGTTCCGTTTTAAATCCATGCACTCATTTCTAAAAGTAGTACGTCACTGTTTTGGCATTTGGGACGGATGTTGCACCTTGCATCGTAGATGTTGCGCCCTGAGGATATCGATTATTCAGACAGCCATAACCGTTGCCTCTTTTGGTGTTACGGGAGCCATAACCAGTCAAAACGAAGCTCTTTGTGATTTCTACGGCTTTGACAGCTTTTAGCCGTCAATGCATAGTTCCATATCCAAAAAAAGACTACCCGAATCACTTTCGGGACTAGAAAGTTTTTTTTACCCATCGTTTTCTTCACATGAATTTTATGGTAAAACGCGATCCCCGTGGCTGGTCGTGGATATAACATCGCTGGAGAGTGGTGCACCATTGTACTGTTCCGTTTCAAATCCATGCACTCATTTCTAAAAGTCGTACGGCACTGTTTCAGCATTTTGGACGGATGTTGCACCTTGCACCGTAGATGTTGCGCCCTGAGGATATCGTATATTCGTCAGCCATAACGGTTGTCTCTTTTGGAGTTACGGGAGCCATAACTAGTCAAAACGAAGATCTCTGTGAGTTCTACGGCTTTGACTGCTTTTAACCGTCAATGCATAGTTCCATCTCCAACGAAAGACTACCCGAATCACTTCCGGGACTCGAAAGTTTTTTTTACGCCTCGTTTTCTTCACGTGAATTTTATGGTAAAACGCGATCACCGTGGTTGGTCGTCGATTTACCTTCGGTGGAGAGTGTGCACCACGGTACTGTTCCATTTCAAATCCATGCACTCATTTCTAAAGGTAGTACGGCACTGTTTGGCATTTGGGATGGATGTTGCAACTTGCACCATAGATCTGACGCGATGAGGATATCGATTCTTCGGACAACCATAACGGTTGCCTCTTTTGGAGTTACGGGAGCCATAACCAGTCAAAACGAAGCTCTCGGTGACTTCTACGGCTTTGTCAGCTTTTAACAATCAATGCATAGTTTCAAATCCAAAAAAAGATGACCCGAATCACTTTTGGACTCGAAAGTTTTTTTTTACCCATCGTTTTCTTCACGAGAATTTTATGGTAAAACGCGATCACCGTGGCTGGTCGTCGAGTTCTCATCGTTGGAGAGTGGTGCACCATGGTACTGTTCTGTTTCAAATCCATGCACTCATTTCTAAGAGTAGTACGACACTGTTTTGGCATTTTGAAAGGATGTTGCACCTTGCACCGTAGATGTTGCGTCCTAAGGATATCGATTCTTTGGACAGCCATAACGGTTGCCTCTTTTGGAGTTACGGGAGCCATAACCAGTCAAAACGAAGCTCTCTGTGAGTTCTATGGCTTTGATGGCTTTTAGCCGTCAATGCATAGTTCCAAATCCAAAAATAGACTACCCGAATCACTTTCGAGACTCGACAGTATTTTTTACCCATCGTTTTCTTCACGTGAATTTTATGGTAAAACGCGATCTCCGTTGCCGGTCGTCGATTTACCATCGCTGGAGAGTGGTGCACCATGGTACTGTTCCGTTTCAAATCCATGCACTCATTTCTAAAAGTCGTACGGGTATGTTTCGGCATTTTGGATGGATGTTGCACATTGCACCGTAGATGTTGCGCCCTGAGGATATCGATTATTCGGACATCCATAACGGTTGCCTCTTTTGGAGTTACGGGATCCATAACCAGTCAAAACGAGGCTCTCAGTGAGTTCTACGGCTTTGACTGCTTTTAGCCGTCAATGCATAGTTCCATATCCAAAAAAAGACTACTCGAATCACTTTCGGGACTCGAAAGTTTTTTTTACCCATCGTTTTCTTCACGTGAATTTTATGGTAAAACGCGATCACCGTGGCTGGTCATTGATTTACCATCGCTGGAGAGTGGTGCACCATGGTACTGTTACGTGTCAAATCCATGCACTCATTTCTAAAAGTAGTACGGCACTGTTTTGGCATTTGGGACGGATGTTGCACCTTGCACCCTGAGGATATCGATTCTTCGGACAGCCATAATGGTTGCCTCTTTTGGAGTTACGGGAGCCATAACCAGTCAAAATGAAGCTCTCTGTGAGTTCTACGGCTTTGACTACTTTTAGCCGTCAATGCATAGTTCCATATCCAAAAAAAGACTACCCGAATCACTTTCGGGACTCGAAAGTTTTTTTTATCCATCGTTTTCTTCACGTGAATTTTAAGGTAATACGCGGTCACCGTGGCTGGTCCTCGATTTGCCATCGCTGGAGAGTGGCACACCATGGTACTGTTATGTATCAAACACATGCACTCATTTCTAAAAGTAGAACAACACAGTTTCGGCATTTGGGACAGATATTACACCTTGCACCCTGAGGATAACGATTCATCGGACAACCATAACGGTTGCCTCTTTTGGAGATACGGGAGCCATAACCAATCAAAACGAGGCTTTCTGTGAGTTCTACGATATTGACTGATTTTAGCCATCAATGCATAGTTCCAAATCCAAAAAAAGACTACCCGAATCAATTTCGGGACTCGAAATTTTTTTTACCCATCGTTTTCTTCACGTGAATTTTATGGTAAAACGCGATCACCGTGGCTGGTCGTCGATTTACCATCGCTGGAGAGTGGTGCACCATGGTACTGTTCCGTTTCAAATCCATGCACTCATTTCTAAAAGTCGTACGGTACTGTTTCGGCATTTTGGACGGATGTTGCACCTTGCACCGTAGATGTTGCGCCCTGAGGATATCGATTTTTCAGACAGCCATAACGGTTGCCTCTTTTGGAGTTACGGGAGCCATAACCAGTCAAAACGAGGCTCTCTATGAATTCTACGGCTTTGACTGCATTTAGCCGTCAATGCATAGTTCCATATCCAAAAAAAGACTACCCGAATCACTTTCGGGACTCAAAAGTTTTTTTTACCCATCGTTTTCTTCACGTGAATTTTATGGTAAAACGCGATCACCGTGGCTGGTCGTCGATTTACCATCGCTGGAGAGTGGTGCACCATGGTACAGTTACATTTCAAATTCATGCACTCATTTCTAAATGTTGTACAACACTGTTTTGGCATTTGGGACGGATGTTGCACCTTGCACCGTAGATGTTGCGCCCTGAGTATATTGATTCTTCGGACAACCATAACGGTTGCCTCTTTTGGAGTTATGAGAGCAATAACCAGTCAAAACGAAGCTCTCTGTGAGTTCTACGTCTTTGACAGCTTTTAGCCGTCAATGCATAGTTCCATATCTAAAAAAGGCTACCCGAATCACTTTCGGGACTCGAAAGTTTTTATACCCAACGTTTTCTTCACATGAATTTTATGGTAAAACTGGATCACCGTGGCTGGTCATGGATAAACCATCGCTGGAGAGCGGTGCACCTTGGTACTGTTCCGTTCAAATCCATGCACTCATTTCTAAAAGTCGTACGGCACTGATTTGGCATTTTGGACGGATGTTGCACCTTGCACCGTAGATGTTGCTCCCTGAGGATATCTATTATTTGGCATTTTATGGTAAAACGCGATCACCATGGCTAGTCGTCGATGTACCATCGCTGGAGAGTGGTGCACCAAGGTACTGTTTCATTTCAAATCCTTGCAATCATTTCTAAAAGTAGTACGGCACTGTTTTGGTATTTGGGACGGATGTTGCACCTTGCACCGTAGATGTTGCGCCCTGAGGATATCGATTCATCGGACAGCCATAATGGTTGCCTCTTTTAAAGTTATGGGAGCCATAACCAGTCAAAACGAGGCTCTTTGTGAGTTCTACAGCTTTGAATGCGTTTAGCCATCAATGCATAGTTCCAAATCCAAAAAAAGACTACCCGATTCACTTTCGGGACTTGAAATTTTTTTTACCCATCGTTTTCTTCACGTGAATTTTATGGTAAAACGCGATCACCGTGGCCGGTCGTCGATTTACCATCGCTGGAGAGTGGTGCACCATGGTACTATTCCGTTTCAAATCCATGCACTCATTTCTAAAAGTAGCACGACACTGTTTTGGCATTTGGGACGGATGTTGCACCTTGCACCGTAGATGTTGCGCCCTGAGGTTATCGATTCTTCGCACAGCCATAATGGTTGCCCTTTTTAGAGTTACGGGAGCCATAACCAGTCAAAACAAAGCTCTTTGTGAGTTCTACGGCATTGACAGCTTTTTGCCATCAATGCATAGTTCCAAATCCAAAATAGACTACCCAAATCACTTTCGGGACTCGAAAGTTTTTTTTACCCATCGTTTTCTTCACGTGAATTTTTTGGTAAAACGCGATCACTGTTGCTGGTCGTCGATTTACCATCACTGGAGAGTGGTGCACCATGGTACTGTTCCGTTTCAAATCCATGCACTCATTTCTAAAAGTCGTACGACACTGTTTCGGCATTTTGGACGGATGTTGCACCTTCCACCATAGATGTTGCGCCCTGAGGATATCGATTATTAGGACAGCCATAACGGTTGCCTTTTTTGGAGTTACGGGATCCATAACCAGTCAAAACGAGGCTCTCTGTGAGTTATACGGCTTTGACTGCTTTTAGCCGTCAATGCATAGTTCCATATCCAAAAAAGACTACCCGAATCACTTTCGGGACTCGAAAGTTTTTTTTTACCCATCGTTTTCTTCATGTGAATTTTATGGTAAAACGCGATCACCGTGGCTGGTCGTCGATTTACCATCGCTGGAGAGTGGCGCACCATGGTACTGTTACGTGTCAAATCCATGCACTCATTTCTAAAAGTAGTACGACACTGTTTTGGCATTTGGGATGGATGTTGCACCTTGCACCCTGAGGATATCGATTCTTCGGACAGTTGTAACGGTTGCCTCTTTTGGAGTATGGGAGCCATAACCAGTCAAAACGAAGCTCTCTGTGAGTTCTACGGCTTTGACTGCATTTAGCCATCAATGCATAGTTCCATATCCAAAAAAAGACTACCCGAATCACTTTCGGGACTCGAAAGTTTTTTTATCCATCGTTTTCTTCACGTGAATTTTATGGTAAAACGCGATCACCGTGGCTGGTCGTCGATTTACCATCGTTGGAGGGTGGCGCACCATGGTACTGTTATGTGTCAAACCCATGCACTCATTTCTAAAAGTAGTACGGCATTATTTTGACATTTGGGACGGATATTGCACCTTGCACCCTGAGGATATCGATTCTTCGGACAGCCGTAACGGTTGCCTCTTTTGGAGTTACGGGAGCCATAACCAGTCAAAACGAAGCTCTCTGGGAGTTCTACGGCTTTGACAGCTTTTAACCGTCAATGCATAGTTCCATATCCAAAATAAGACTACCCGAATCACTTTCGGGACTCAAAAGTTTTTTTATCCCTCGTTTTCTTCACGTGAACTTTATGGTAAAACTCGATCACCGTTGCTGGTCGTCGATTTACCATCGCTGGAGAGTGGTGCACCATGGTACTGTTCCGTTTCAAATCCATGCACTCATTTCTAAAAGTCGTACGACACTGTTTCGGCAATTTGGACGGATTTTGCACCTTGCACCGTAGATGTTGCGCCCTGAGGATATCGATTGTTCGGACAGCCATAACGGTTGCCTCTTTTGGAGTTACGGGAGCCATAACCAGTCAAAACGAGGCTCTCTATGAATTCTATGGCTTTGACCGCTTTTAGTCGTCAATGCATAGTTCCATATCCAAAAAAAGACTACCCGAATCACTTTCGGGACTCGAAAGTTTTTTTACCTATCGTTTTCTTCACGTGAATTTTATGGTAAAACGTGATCACCGTGGCTGGTCGTCGATTTACCATCGCTGGAGAGTGGTGCACCATGGTACTGTTACATTTCAAATCCATGCACTCATTTCTAAATGTAGTACAACACTGTTTTGGCATTTGGGACGGATGTTGCACCTTGCACCGTAGATGTTGCGCCCTGAGGATATTGATTCTTCAGACAACCATAATGGTTGCCTCTTTTGGAGTTATGAGAGCCATAACCAGTCAAAACGAAGCTCTCTGTGAGTTCTACGGCTTTGACAGCTTTTAGCCGTTAATGCATAATTCCATATCTAAAAAGGCTACCCGAATCACTTTCGGGATTCAAAAGTTTTTTTTACCCATCGTTTTCTTCACATGAATTTTGTGGCAAAACTGGGTCACCGTAGTTGGTCGTGGATATACCATCGCTGGAGAGTGGTGCACCTTGGTACTGTTCCATTCAAATACATGCACTCATTTCTAAAGGTTTTACGGCACTGTTTCGGCATTTTGGACAGATGTTGCACCTAGCACCGTAGATGTTGCGCCCCATGGATATCGATTATTCGGACAGCCATAACGGTTGCCTCTTTTGGAGTTACGGGAGATGTAACCAGTCAAAACGAAGCTCTCTGTGAGTTCTATGGCTTTGAGTGCTTTTATCCGTCAATGCATAGTTCCATATCCAAAAAAAGACTACCCGAATCACTTTCGGGACCCGAATTTTTTTTTACCCATCGTTTTCTTTACGTAAATTTTATGGTAAAACGCGATCACCGTGGCAGGTCGTCGATTTACCATCGCTGGGGAGTGGTGCACCATGGTACTGTTACGTTTCGAATCCATGCACTCATTTCTAAAAGTAGTACGGCACTGTTTTGGCAGTTGGGACAGATGTTGCACCTTGCACCATAGATGTTGCGCCCTGAGGATATCGATTCTTTGGACAGCCATAACGGTTGCCTCTTTTGGAGTTATGGGAGCCATAACCAGTCAAAACGAAGCTCTCTGTGAGTTCTACGGCTTTGATAGCTTTTAGTCGTCAATGCATAGGTCCATATCCAAAAAAGGCTACCCAAATCACTTTTAGGACTCGAAAGTTTTTTTTACCCATCTTTTTCTTCATGTGAATTTTATGGTAAAACGGTATCACCGTGGCTGGTCGTGGATATACCATCGCTCGAGAGTGGTGAACCTTGGTACTGTTCCGTTCAAATCCATGCAATCATTTCTAAAAGTAGTACGACATTGTTTTGGCATTTGGGACGGATGTTGCACCTTGCACCGTAGATGTTGCGCCCTAAGCATATCGATTCATCGGACAGCCATAACGGTTGCCTCTTTTGGAGTTACGGGAGCCATAACCAGTCAAAACGAGGCTTTCTGTGAGTTCTACGGCTTTGACTGCTTTTAGCTATAAATGCATAGTTCCAAATCCAAAAAACGACTACCCGAATCAATTTCGGGACTCGAAATTTTTTTTACCCATCGTTTTCTTCACGTGAATTTTATAATAAAACGAGATCACCGTGGCTGGTCGTCGATTTACCATCGCTGGAGAGTGGTGCACCATGGTACTGTTCCGTTTCAAATCCATGCACTCATTTCTAAAAGTAGTACGACACTGTTTTGGCATTTGGGACGGATGTTGCACCTTGCACCGTAGATGTTGCGCCCAGAGGATATCGATTCTTCGGGACAGCCATAACGGTAGCCTTTTTTAGAGTTACGGAAGCCATAACCAGTCAAAACGAAGCTCTCTTTGAGTTCTACGGCTTTGACTAGTTTTAGTCGTCAATGCATAGTTCCATATCCAAAAAAAGACTACCCGAATCACTTTCGGGACTCGAAAGTTTTTTTTACCCATCGTTTTCTTCACGTGAATTTTATGGTAAAACGCGATCACCGTTGTTGGTCGTCGATTTACCATCACTGGAGAGTGGTGCACCATCGTACTGTTCCGTTTCAAATCCACGCACTCATTTCTAAAAGTCGCACGACACTGTTTCGGCATTTTGGATGGATGTTGCACCTAGCACCGTAGAAGTTGCAGCCTGAGGATATCGATTATTCGGAAAGCCATAACGGTTGCCTCTTTTGGAGTTATGGAAGCCATAACTTGTCAAAACGAGGCTCTTTGTGAGTTCTACGGCTTTGACCGCTTTTAGCCGTCAATGCATAGTTCCATATCCAAAAAAAGACAACCCGAATCACTTTCGGGACCTGAAAGTTTTTTTTACCCATCGTTTTCTTCACGTGAATTTTATGGTAAAACGCGATCACCGTGGCTGGTCGTCGATTTACCATCGCTGGAGAGTGGTGCACCATGGTACTGTTACGTGTCAAATCCATGCACTCGTTTCTAAAAGTAGTACGGCACCGTTTTGGCATTTGGGACGGATGTTGCAACTTGCACCCTGTGGATATCGATTCTTCGGACAGCCATAACGGTTGCCTCTTTTGGAGTTATGGGAGCCATAACCAGTCAAAACGAAGCTCTCTGTGAGTTCTACGGCTTTGACAGCTTTTAGCCGTCAATGCATAGTTCCATATCCAAAAAGGGCTACCCGAATCACTTTCGGAACTCGAAAGTCTTTTTTACACATCGTTTTCTTCACGTGAATTTTATGGTAAAACAGGATCACCGTGGCTGGTCGTGGATATACCATCGCTGGAGTGTGGTGCACCTTGGTACTCTTCCGTTCAAATCTATGCAATCATTTAAAAGTAGTACGACACTGTTTTGGCATTTGGGACGGATGTTGCACCTTGAACGTAGATGTTGCGCCCAGAGGATATTGATTTATCGAACAGCCATAACGGTTGCCTCTTTGGGAGTTACGGGAGCCATAACCAGTCAAAACGAGCCTCTCTGTGAGTTCTACGGCTTTGATTACTTTTAGCCATCAATGCATAGTTCCAAATCCAAAAAAAGACTACCCGAATCAATTTCGGGACTCGAAATTTTTTTACCCATCGTTTTCTTCACGTGAATTTTATGGTAAAACGCGATCACCGTGGTTGGTCGTTGATTTACCATCGTTGGAGAGTGGAGCACCATGGTAATGTTCCGTTTCTAATCCATGCACCCATTTCTAAAACTAGTACGACACTGTTATGGCATTTGGGACGGATGTTACACCTTGCACCGTAGATGTTGCGCCCAGAGGATATCGATTCTTTGGACAGCCATAACGGTTGCCTCTTTTAGAGTTACGGGAGCCATAACCAGTCAAAACGAAGCTCTCTTTGAGTTCCACATCTATGACAGCTTTTAGCCGTTAATGCATAGTTCTATATCCAAAAAAAGACTACCCGAATCACTTTCGGGACTCGAAAGTTTCTTTTTACCCATCGTTTCCTTCACGTGAATTTTATGGTAAAACGCGATCACCGTTGCTGGTCGTCGATTTACCATCACTGGACATTGTTGCACCATGGTACTATTCCGTTTCAAATCCACGCACTCATTTCTAAAAGTCGTACGGCACTGTTTCGGCATTTTGGACGGATGTTGCACCTAGCACCGTAGATGTTGCGCCCTGAGGATATCGATTATTCGGAAAGCCATAACGGTTGCCTCTTTTGGAGTTACGGGAGCCATAACCTGTCAAAACGAGGCTCGCTGTGAGTTCTACGGCTTTGACTGCTTTTAGCCGTCAATGCATAGTTCCATATCCAAAAAAAGATTACCCGAATCACTTTCAGGACTCGAAAGTTTTTTTTACCCATCGTTTTCTTCACGTGAATTTTATGGTAAAACGCGATCACCGTGGCTGGTCGTCGATTTACCATCGCTGGAGAGTGGTGCATCATGGTACTGTTACGTGTCAAATCCATACACTCATTTCTAAATGTAGTACGGCACTGTTTTGGCATTTGGGACAGATGTTGCACCGTGCACCGTAGATGTTGCACCCTGAGGATATCGATTCTTCGGACAGCCATAACGGTTGCCTCTTTTGGAGTTACAGGAGCCATAACCAGTCAAAACAAGGCTCTCTGTGAGTTCTATGGCTTTGACTGCTTTTAGCTTCAATGCATAGTTCCAAATCCAAAAAAAAGACTACCCGAATAACTTTCGGGACTCGAAATTTTTTTACCCATCATTTTCTTCCCGTGAATTTTATTGTAAAACGCGATCACCGTTGCTGGTCGTCGATTTACCATCACTGGAGAGTGGTGCACCATGGTACTGTTTCATTTCAAATCCATGCAATCATTTCTAAAAGTAGTACGACGCTGTTTTGGCATTTGGGATGGATGTTGCACCTTGCACCGTAGATGTTGTGCCCTGAGGATATCGATTCTTCGGACAGCCATAACGGTTGCCTCTTTTGGATTTATCGGAGCCATAACCAGTCAAAACGAGGCTCTCTGTGAGTTCTACGTCTTTGATTGCTTTTAGCCATCAATGCAAAGTTCCAAATAAAAAAAAAAGACTACTCGAATCACTTTCGGGACTCGAAAGTTTTTTTACCTGTCGTTTTCTTCACGTGAATTTTATGGTAAAACGCGATAAACGTTGCTGGTCGTCGATTTACCATCGCTGGAGAGTGGTGCACCATGGTACTGTTCCGTTTCAAATCCATTCACTAATTTCTAAAAGTCGTACGACACTGTTTCGGCATTTTGGATGGATGTTGCACCTTGCACCGTATATGTTGTGCCATGAAGATATCGATTATTTGGACAGCCATAACGGTTGCCTCTTTTGGAGTTACGAGATCCATAATCAGTCAAAACGAGGCTCTCTGTGAGTTCTACGGCTTTGACTGCTTTTAGCCGTCAATGCATAGTTCCATATCCAAAAAAAGACTACCTGAATCACTTTTGGGACTCGAAAGTTTTTTTTTACCCATCGTTTTTATCACGTGAATTTTATGGTAAAACGCGATCACCGTTGCTGGTCGTCGATTTACCATCGCTGGAGAGTGGTGCACCATGGTACTATTCCATTTCAAATCCAGGCACTCATTTCTAAAAGTCTTACGGCACTGTTTCGGCATTTTGGACGGATGTTGCACCTAGCACCGTAGATGTTGCGCCCCGTGGATATCGATTATTCGAACAGCCATAACGGTTGCCTCTTTTGGAGTTACGGGAGCCATAACCAGTCAAAACGAGGCTCTCTATGAGTTCTATGGCTTTGATTGCTTTTAGCCGTCAATGCATAGTTCCATATCCAAAAAAGACTACCCGAATCACTTTCGGGACCCGAATTTTTTTTACCCATCGTTTTCTTTACGTAAATTTTATGGTAAAACGCGATCACCGTGGCTGGTCGTCGATTTACCATCGCTGGAGAGTGGTGCACCATGGTACTGTTACGTTTCGAATCCATGCACTCATTTCTAAAAGTAGTACGGCACTGTTTTGGCATTTGGGACGGATGTTGCACCTTGCACCGTAGATGTTGCGCCCTGAGGATATCGAATCTTTGGACAGACATAACGGTTGCCTCTTTTGGAATTACGGGAGCCATAACCAGTCAAAACGAAGCTCTCTCTGAGTTCTACGCCTTTGATAGCTTTTAGCCGTCAATGCATAGTTCCATATCCAAAAAAGGCTACCCGAATCACTTTCAGGACTCGAAAGTTTTTTTTACCCATCGTTTTCTTCATGTGAATTTTATGGTAAAACGGGATCATCGTGGCTAGTCATGGATATACCATCGCTAGAGAGTGGTGCACCTTGGTACTGTTCCGTTCAAATCCTTGCAATCATTTCTAAAAGTAGTACGACACTGTTTTGGCATTTGGGATGGATGTTGCACCTTGCACCATAGATGTTGCGCCCTGAGGATATCTATTTATCGGACAGCCATAACGGTTTCCTCTTTTGGAGTTACGGGAGCCATAACCAGTCAAAACGAGGCTTTCTGTGAGTTATACGGCTTTGACTGCTTTTAGCCATCAATGCATAGTTCCAAATCCAAAAAAAGACTACTCGAATCAATTTCGAGACTCGAAATTTTTTTTACCCATCGTTTTCTTCACGTGAATTTTATGGTAAAACGCAATCACCGTGGCTGGTCGTCGATTTACCATCGCTGGAGAGTGGTGCACCATGGTACTGTTCCGTTTCAAATCCATGCACTCATTTCTAAAAGTAGTACGACGCTGTTTTGGCATTTGGGACGGATGTTGCACCTTGCACCGTAGATGTTGCGCCCATAGGATATCGATTCTTCGGATAGCCATAACAGTAGCCTTTTTTAGAGTTACGGGAGCCATAACCAGTCAAAACAAAGCTCTCTTTGAGTTCTACGGATTTTAGCTGTCAATGCATAGTTCCATATCCAAAAAAAGACTACCCGAATCACTTTTGGGACACGACAGTATTTTTTACCCATCGTTTTCTTCACGTGAATTTTATGGTAAAATGCGATCACCATTGCTGGTCGTCGATTTACCATCACTGGAGAGTGGTGCGCCATGGTACTGTTCCGTTTCAATTCCACGCACTCATTTCTAAAAGTCGTACGGCACTATTTCGGCATTTTGGACGGATGTTGCACCTAGCACCGTAGATGTTGCGCCCTGAGGATATCGATTATTCGGAAAGCCATAACGGTTGCCTCTTTTGGAGTTACGGGAGCCATAACTTGTTAAAACGAGGCTCTTTGTGAGTTCTACGGCTTTGACTGCTTTTAGCCGTCAATGCATAGTTCCATATCCAAAAAAAGACAACCCGAATCACTTTCGGGAGTCGAAAGTTTTTTTTACCCATCATTTTCTTCACGTGAATTATATGGTAAAACGCGATCACCGTGGCTGGTCATCGATTTACCATCGCTGGAGAGTGGCGCACCATGGTACTGTTACGTGTCAAATCCATGCACTTGTTTCTAAAAGTAGTACGACACTGTTTTGGCATTTGGGACGGATGTTGCACCTTGCACTCTGAGGATATCGATTCTTCGGACAGCCATAACGGTTGCCTCTTTTGGAGTTACGGGAGCCATAACCAGTCAAAATGAAGCTCTCTGTGAATTCTATGGCTTTGACAGCTTTTAGCCATCAATGCATAGTCCAATATCCAAAAAGGCTACCCGAATCACTTTCGGGACTCAAAAGTTTTTTTTTACCCAACGTTTTCTTCACGTGAATTTTATAGTAAAACGGGTCACCGTGGCTGGTCGTGGATATACCATCGCTGGAGAGTGGTGCACCTTGGTACTCTTCCGTTCAAATCCATGCAATCATTGTTAAAAGTAGTACGGCGCTGTTTTGGCATTTGGGACGGATGTTGCACCTTGCACCGTAGATGTTGTGCCCTGAGGATATCGATTCTTCGGACAGCTATAACGGTTGCCTCTTTTGGAGTTATGGAAGCCATAACCAGTCAAAATGAGGCTTTCTGTGAGTTATACGGCTTTGACTGCTTTAATCCGTCAATGGAAAGTTCTAAATCAAAAAAAAGACTACCCGAATCAATTTCGGGTCTCGAATGTTTTTTTTACCCATCGTTTTCTTCCCGTGAATTTTATGGTAAAACGCGATCACCATTGTTGGTCATCGATTTACCATCACTGGAGAGTGGTGCACCATGGTACTGTTCCGTTTCAAATCCTTGCACTCATTTCTAAAAGTCGTACGGCAGTGTTTTGTCCTTTTCGACGGATGTTGCACCTTGCACCGTAGATGTTGCGCCCTGAGGATATCGATTATTCGGACAGACATAACCAGTCAAAACGAAGCTTTCTGTGAGTTCTATGGCTTTGACTGCTTTTAGCCGTTAATGCATAGTTCCATATCCAAAAAAAGACTACCAGAATCACTTTCGGGACTCGAAAGTTTTTTTTTACCCATCGTTTTCTTCACGTGAATTTTATGGTAAAACGCGATCAGCGTTGCTAGTCGTCGATTTACCATCACTGGAGAGTGGTGCACCATGGTACTATTCCGTTTCAAATCCATGCACTCATTTCTAAAAGTAGTACGACACTGTTTTGGCATTTGGGATGGATGTTGCACCTTGCACCGTAGATGTTGCGCCCTGAGGATATCGATTCTTCGGACAGCCAAAACGGTTGCCTCTTTTGGAGTTACGGGAGCCATAACCAGTCAAAACGAAGCTCTTTGTGAGTTCTGTGAGAAATGCGGAATACAGATCTTAAGGCTAGGAATAACACTAAAGGGGTGGGGTGAATAGTGTTTATAAGAAATTACTAAATCAATTTGAGTTTATGTTAATTTGAACACAAATGTATGTAATATTCAGACACAGATATAATCACAGAAGCAAACACAGATGCAGAAATAAAGTAAATGCAGTAAAGGAAAGAACACACCGGATTTTATACTGGTTCGGAGTTACCCTACATCCAGTCCCGCACAACTAAGTACGGATTTCCTTTCAAAAGCAATTCAACAATTACAACCCTCAGTTTCAAGGCTACGAGGTACACCCTCCAGAATCACAATCCTCTTGGTAGAGATACTTGATTTCCGGGGCAACAAGTTCACCCAATTGATTTCCAAGGCTACAATCACTCCTTTTCTCGCTTGATTGATTTCCAAGGCTACAATCACACCTTTTCTCGCTAGATAGATTACAAAGAAGCCTATAACTCTTAATAGCACTTAGATCTTGTTGAGATAGTGATAGATAATCAAACCAGAGATAATCTAGTTAGATTCAATGTTGATTTCGGCAGAG
Organism: Allium fistulosum; assembly: GCA_030737815.1. Taxonomy (NCBI): domain Eukaryota; kingdom Viridiplantae; phylum Streptophyta; class Magnoliopsida; order Asparagales; family Amaryllidaceae; genus Allium; species Allium fistulosum. The sequence goes on from CM060902.1 coordinate 1,538,330,271, forward strand.
TGATGATAGAATTTTGATTAAGAGAATGTGGAAGAAGAAGAGAAATGAAAAACCAGAAAAACTGACTAAAAATTCATTGAAATAACCCCTATTTATAGAAGAACAACAGTCATGTACATTCGTGAAAGGTTATGACGAATAGACACTTCTTTTGAAATTTAAATTTTGAACTCAACTGTCACCATGTCGACATGGTCACCATAGGCATGTCGACATCCCAAAGCAATTTTTAATAGTTTGATTTTCTTTGAAAATAACCTTTATCGTATATTAAAACTATTTTAAACTTTATAAATATACCTGACTATAGATAAGATATATAGATAAATATAGAGAACACTATATATAATTTTACTATAATTTTATTATTAAATCTAAGTATAAATATATTATATTAAAAGATAGTTTAAAACAGACGAAGTTTAAAAACAAGAATATTTAAGGCTAAAACATCTTTTTGAAAAGTCATTTGAAAAGATAATTTTTAAGGCTAAAACATTTTGAAAAACAATTTTGAAAATCATTCCGAAGTTGTTTTGAAAAAACATTTTGATGTAGTTTTGCAAGCTTCTTCCTGTAGAGTATCTCATCATGTCAGGACTCGAGAACTTGTACAAAACTAGGATGTTCGTGGGTTTGTAAGCCACTTGTCGTAGGTTTGTAAGCTACTTGTCGTGGGTTTGTAAGCCACTAAAAAGGTAGAAATGGGTTCCATCCCAAAAAAAAAATGGAGTGAAGATTTCAGTGCTATTGTGATGTTTTAACAAAATTCTAGACTCAATACTTATCTTGAACTCTTGAACTCTTGATAATCTTGATACTCATGAGTCTTCAATCTTGATATCTTGAATCTCTATACTGTACAGTCTTCATTCTTGGTACCTGCATGGTTAAATCGTGCATATACATATATATCTAAACTATAATGTTAGTATTTATATTTTATAATCTTATTCTAAGGTTGTTGTCATCAAAACCATCATCTCATGGACTAACAATCTCCCCCTTTTTGATGATGACAACCTTTTTTTATAAAATATTACTTCTATCCTATTGACTCCCCCTAAATCTAATAACTCCCCCTTAATCTATGCCTAACTCTCCTATTTTATATTTCTCCCCCTTTGTCATCAACAAAAACAAACAAACTCTAAACTATACAACTCCCCCTCATTCTTGTACTGAAGTACTTGCATTAATAAACTATATAATAAAGTATATTAAGAAATAACTATACTTATAGACATGATATTCAACCAACGATTATAAATATATCAATGTATATTTATAAAAACCACACCAAGTATAAATCAAATCAATCAAAACAACCAATTTCAATCAAAACAATCAATTCAAACAAAGTAATAAAGCAAACAAATTAAACGTTATGGGGAACTTCCACCCATCCTTCTTCTCCAAAAATAGGGTCTGCTTTGATGGCATCCCAATTTTCATTGTCATTTGTGAGAGAGACAGGAGGATGTGCTTCGTTATCATCCTTGTGCATGGAAGAAATCATCCATCGAATTGCATCGAAATGCCTTTCTTGCTCCTTGATCATCTGCATTTGACTCAACTCTAAGTGTCGCTGGTTACGAAGAATGAACGAGAGAATATTCTTGAACGAATTAAGAGTTTCTTCAAGATTCTCGGATAAGTTATGAATTGGATTAGCCATTTTTGAAGTTGAGAGAAGAATGAGAGATAGAATAGATAAGAAATAATATTCAGTAATGATTCCTGGAAGAAATGGGTATTTATAGGTGTAGAAATTCGTTTGAAATGAATAGACATATGGTAGTTATTCAAATTTCAAATTCAAAATGAATTGTCATTTCTGACCAGTATATGTCGACATGGTCAAGGGGGGAATGTCAACATACTAAAGTGAATTTTGATGGTAATTTTGACTTTGTGAATAATTGTTTGTATATATATAAATTTATATAAGTAGAAATAAGCCATAAGGGCCTCTTTAGCAAGCACAATTAGTTTCTAGGACACACAACTAAAATAATTACTTTTAAGGACAGAATGCAAAATAATTAGTTTCTAAGGCCTGAAAACCTTTGAAATTATGTCCTTGAAAATAATTGGACGGCTGACTTTGTCCTTAAAAGTAATTATTCTGCTGACTTTGGCCTTGAAATTAATTTCTGTGGATGTGTGTCCTAGAAACTAATTGGACTGCAAAGTTTGTCCTTCTAGTGAAATGCCCCTTTATATAATATACTAACATTTACTCAAGAGATAAGATAAGCAAGATAACAGAAAGGAAATTCAATTTCATTGCATATTAGGATAATACAATGATTAAACATAAAGAACTACATAAACACTCAAATTAAAACAAACTTAAACTAATTCGATATGATATGAAGATATAGAACTAGTTAGAGGATGATGAAGATGAAGATAATCCAAGTTTCTTACTGACTTTGGAGAAAAACTTGTTCATCTTGGATGATATTTTGTCCAACTTCTTACTAACGGATCTTTTAAGAACCCGTTGATTCTCAACAATAATCTTTTGGTTTTTGAGAAGGGTTTTGTTGGAAGGATTGGAGGGATATTCAATACTTTCTAGGGATGTTTCTCCTTCTTCTTCTTCTTCTTCTTCTTCTTCTTCTATTTCCATTTCATCCCTTTCTTCTTCTTCTTCTTCTTCTTCCTCTTCCATTTCTTCATGAGCCAAACGCTCTTCCTTTTCGGCAAGAGTTTCATAAGGTTGAAACACATGGAATTTTCATGAGAGAAATTTTTGAGATATTAAAAACTTTTCTTGAAATAAATTCTTCTCCTTTGAAATTTACTCCAAAATAGTTGAAAATCCGAGTAAGGTAAATTCCATGATATAAAGTGTTTTCTCCCATTTCAAAATTTTTAGGACGAAGTTCATCCAAAATAACTTGCGCCCAATTGATATCATAATTTTCGAAAATAGCAAAGAGTGCTTTGCACACTTTTGAAGTAGGATTGTTAAAATTTCCCGATCTTGGGGTCAAAGTATGTTGTAAAAGAAGATTGACAATTCTTTCTTTAGGACGAAAGTTTCGGTTTTTAAATTCAAAGTTTTCATCTCCTTCAAAAATATGATGAAATGTCTCACGATCATGTTCATTGATTTGAAAACTAGAAAGATCCATTCCCGTGTTTTTGCAATTGAGAATGGTACCCAAAAGATCACAATTCAAAACAATTTTAGTGCCATTGACACTACTCCAAATTTCATTATCATTTCCTTCATAAAATTCTCGATTGAGATTTGCATAGAAAATTTTAACAAGATTTGGGTAACAAACAAAATCATTTTGAGAAGAATCAACAGGACTAAGAATTTGATTGTTTGCGAAAAGAGTATCGATTTCATAAGAAGCAAAATCTTGAAAAATAGCAAACTTTTCGAGATGGACTTTTCCATAATTAACATAATTGATGTATGCTTTTATTGCCTCCAGATTATTGAGGAGTTGCTCTTTTAAGTTTCTGTAAAGTCTCATGGTAGAGGGGTTTCTTGAAGAAGCCATTAAAGTAGAAAGTAGAGAGCTTGGAGTTTTGAAGGGAGAGTTTGAATTTGAAAATGAAAGTGAAAAGTTGTGATAAAAGATAGTAACTAAATAGATTTTTGAAAGACATGTTCTCTGGTCAAAAGATGCCTTTTCAGAGTATTGAATGAAGTGAAAAGGTGGAGGGAAATTCAACCATTTGAATTCAAATTTTGAATTTCAAAATTTGTACCCATGTCGACATCATGGTAGGGACCATATCGACATGTGCCTATGAATTTCTAAGATTTATTTTTCCTAAGAATTCTAATATATATATATATACTTATTATTCTAATGTCTATATATATATATATCTGGAGTATTCTTATAGTATATTCCAGAAAATATTATATTAAAAATAATAAAAATAATAATAAAAAATAAATTTAAAATTCAATCAACACACCAATTCAAAATCAATCAAGCAATCAATCATCTAATTCTAAGCATGCAATTTCAATCAATTGTATTGTAAATGTGTACCTTTTTCTGAGTCTATTTCCTTGAATTTGTTGAAGTCGTGAACTGCCGTAAAATACAAATTTGAGTTATCTGTCTTCTGATCATCATCGCTTGAGGACGAGTCTGAGTCATCTAGAGTAGCAGTAAATGCACGCTTCGGTTTCTTTACTGAATCATTGTTTATATGAGGATTCTGCCTTTCTGGATACGGACAGTCTCTTTTGATATGGCCTGGTTCATCACAGTTGAAACATTTTACATTGTTTGGTACTACATTCTGATTTCCAGAATTCTTATAGTTGTTTCTCTTGAGATTATTCTTCTTTCTGTATTTCAGAAATTTCCGAAAATTCCTGGTCATAAATGCTATCTCTTCATCATTATCACTGTTTGAGTCTGATCCGTCGATTAATCATTGAATGCCATTGATTTCTTTTCAGATGCTTTGCTTTCTCTTCTCCTAATCATTTGAACTTCAAACAACATTAGATTTCCAATCAATTCTTCTATCTTTAAAGTACTAATGTCATTTGCCTCTTTAATTGCAAGTGTCTTTTGATCCCATTCTGGATTGAGAGAATTTAAAAAATTTCCGACTTGATCTTCTTCCGAAAATTCCTTTCCCAAAGATATTAAAGACTGCACAATATCTTGAAATCGACTATACATATCTGAAATAGACTCATTAGTATTCATTTTAAATAACTGAAACTGATTTGTGAGCATGGAAATTTTGGTCTGTTTAACTTTGCTTGTTCCTTCATGAGTTACTTGCAAAGTTTTCCAGATTTCATATGTAGACTTACAAACTGACACTCTATTAAATTCATTTCTTTCAAGTGAACAAAACAGAATATTCATTGCTTTAGAATTATTTTGTGCAACAATATTTTGCTCAGTGGTCCACTGTGCAAAATTAGTTGTGGGTTCAGAATATTCAGTTTGTGTGATATTCCAAGTATCTAATCCTACAGATTGTAAATATATTTTCATCCTACATGCCCAATATGCATAGTTACTGCCATTAAAAAATGGTGGTTTGGCAGTAGACTGACCTTCTACAAATGAACTAGTGACAGGGATACTAGGGTTAACAACAGTACTAGTGTTGGTAGCCATTTTGAAATTTTTTCAAAAATCAGATTATGAAACTTTTGAAAACCTTGCTCTGATACCAAATGTGAGAAATGCGGAATACAGATCTTAAGGCTAGGAATAACACTAGAGGGGGGGGATGAATAGTGTTTATAAGAAATTACTAAATCTTTTTGAGTTTATGTTAATTTGAACACAAATGTATGTAATATTCAGACACAGATATAATCACAGAAACAAACACAGATGCAGAAATAAAGTAAATGAAGTAAAGGAAAGAACACACCGGATTTTATACTGGTTCAGAGTTACCCTACATCCAGTCCCGCACAACTAAGTACGGATTTCCTTTCAAAATCAATTCAACAATTACAACCCTAGGTTTCAAGGCTACGAGGTACACCCTCCAGAATCACAATCCTCTGGGTAGAGATACTTGATTTCCGGGGCAACAAGTTCACCCAATTGATTTCCAAGGCTACAATTACACCTTTTCTCGCTTGATTGATTTCCAAAGCTACAATCACACCTTTTCTCGCTAGATAGATTACAAAGAAGCCTATAACTCTGAATAGCACTTAGATCTTGTTGAGATAGTGATAGAGAATCTAACCAGAGATAATCTAGTTAGATTCAATGTTGATTTCGGCAGAGTGATGATAGAATTTTGATTAAGAAAATGTGGAAGAAGAAGAGAAATGAAAAACCAGAAAAACTAACTAAAAATTCGTTGAAACTAACCCCTATTTATAGAAGAACAACAGTCATGTCCATTCGTGAAAGGTTATGACGAATAGACACTTCTTTTGAAATTTAAATTTTGAACTCAACTGTCACCATGTCGACATGGTCACCATAGGCATGTCGACATCCCAAAGCAATTTTTGATAGTTTGATTTTCTTTGAAAATAACCTTTATCTTATATTAAAACTATTTTAAACTTTATAAATATACTTGACTAAAGATAAGATATATAGATAAATATAGAGAACACTATATATAATTTTACTATAATTTTATATTTAAATCTAAGTATAAATATATTATATTAAAAGATAGTATAAAACAGACGGAGTTTAAAAACAAGAATATTTAAGGCTAAAACATCTTTTTGAAAAGTCATTTGAAAAGATAATTTTAAGGCTAAAACATTTTGAAAAACAATTTTTAAAATCATTCCGAAGTTGTTTTGAAAAAACATTTTGAAGTAGTTTTGCAAGCTTCTTCCTGCAGAGTATCTCATCATGTCAGGACTCGAGAACTTGTACAAAACTAGGATGTTCGTGGGTTTGTAAGCCACTTGTCGTAGGTTTGTAAGCTACTTGTCGTGGGTTTGTAAGCCACTAAAAAGGTAGAAATGGGTTCCATCCCAAAAGAAAAATGGAGTGAAGATTTCAGTGTTATTGTGAAGTTTTAACAAAATTTTAGACTCAATACTTATCTTGAAATCTTGAACTCTTGATAATCTTGATACTCATGAGTCTTCAATCTTGATTTCTTGAATCTCTATACTGTACAGTCTTCATTCTTGGTACCTGCATGGTTAAATCCTGCATATACATATAAATCTAAACTATAATGTTAGTATTTATATTTTATAATCTTATTCTAAGGTTGTTGTCATCAAAACCATCATCTCATGGACTAACAAGTTCTACGGCTTTGACAGCTTTTAGCCGTCGATGCATAGTTCCATATCCAAAAAAGACTACCCGAATCACTTTCGGGACTCGAAAGTTTTTTTTACCCATCTTTTTCTTCACATGGATTTTATGATAAAACGGGATCACCGTGGCCGGTTGTGGATATACCATCGCTGGAGAGTGGTGAACCTTGGTACTGTTCCGTTCAAATCCATGCACTCATTTCTAAAAGTGGTAGAACACTGTTTCGGAAATTTGGACGGATGTTGCACCTTGCACCGTAGATGTTGCGCCCTGAGGATATCTATTATTCGGACAACCATAATGGTTGCCTCTTTTGGAGTTATGGGAGCCGTAACTAGTCAAAACGAAGCTCTCTGTGAGTTCTACAGCTTTTAGCCAACAATGCATAGTTCCAAATCCAAAAAAGAGTACCCGAATCACTTTCAGGACTCGAAAGTTTTTTTACCCATCGTTTTCTTCACGTGAATTTTATGGTAAAAAGGGATCACCATGGCTGGTCATGGATATACCATCGCCGGAGAGTGGAGCACCGTGGTACTGTTCCATTTCAAATCCATGCACTCATTTCTAAAAGTAATACGGCACTGTTTCAGCATTTTGGATGGATGTTTCACCTTGCACCGTAGATGTTGCACCCCGAGGATATCGATTATTCGGACATCCATAACGGCTGCCTCTTTTGGAGTTACGGGAGCCATAACCAGTACAAAACGAAGCCCTCTCTGAGTTTTATGGCTCCGACTGCTTTTAGCTATCAATGCATAGTTCCATATCCAATAAAAACTACCCGAATCACTTTCGGGACTCGAAAGGTTTTTTTACCCATCGTTTTCTTCACGTGAATTTTATGGTAAAATGCGATCACCATGGCTGGTCGTCGATTACCATCGCTGGAGAGTGGTGCACCATGGTACTGTTCTGTTTCAAATCCATGCACTCATTTCTAAAAGTAGTACGACACTTTTTTGGCATTTGGGACGGATGTTGCACCTTGCACCGTAGATGTTGCGCCCTGAGGATATCGATTCTTCGGACAGCCATAACGGTTGCGTCTTTTGGAGTTACTGGAGCCATAACCAGTAAAACGAGGCTCTCTGTGAGTTCTATGGCATTGGCTGCTTTTAGCCATCAATGCATAGTCCCATATCCAAAAAAGACTACCCGAATCACTTTCGAGACTCGAATTTTTTTTTACCCATCGTTTTCTTCACGTGAATTTTATGGTAAAACGCGATCACCGTGGCTGGTCGTTGATTTACCATCGTTGGAGAGTGGTGCACCATGGTACTGTTCCGTTTCAAATCCATGCACTCATTTCTAAAAGTAGTACGGCGCTGTTTTGGCATTTGGGACGGATGTTGCACCTTGCACCGTAGATGTTGCGCCCTGAGGATATCGATTCTTCGGACAGCTATAACGGTTGCCTCTTTTGGAGTTATGGAAGCTATAACCAGTCCAAACCAGACTCTCTGTGAGTTTTACGGCTTTGACTGCTTTTAGCCGTCAATGCAAAGTTCAAAATAAAAAAAATACTACCCAAATCACTTTCGGGTCTCGAAAGTTTTTTTACCCATCGTTTTCTTCACGTGAATTTTATGCTAAAATGCGATCACCGTTGCTGGTCGTCGATTTACCATCACTGGAGAGTGGTGCACCATGGTACTGTTCCGTGTCAAATCCTTGCACTCATTTCTAAAACTCGTACGGTAGTGTTTCGACCTTTTGGACGGATGTTGCACCTTGCACCGTAGGTGTTGCGCCCTGAGGATATCGATTATTCGGACAGTCATAACGGTTGCCTCTTTTGGAATTACGGGAGCCATAACCAGTCAAAACGAAGCTTTCTGTGAGTTCTACGACTATGACAGCTTTTACCCGTTAATGCATAGTTCCATATCCAAAAAAAGACTACCCGAATCACTTTCGTGACTCGAAAGTTTTTTTACCCATCGTTTTCTTCACGTGAATTTTATGGTAAAACGCGATCACCGTTGCTGGTCGTCAATTTACCATCACTGGAGAGTGGTGCACCATGGTACTATTCCGTTTCAAATCCATGCACTCATTTCTAAAGTAATACGACACTGTTTTGGCATTTGGGACGGATGTTGCACCTTGCACTGTAGATGTTGCGCCCTGAGGATATCGATTCTTCGGACAGCCAAAACGGTTGCCTCTTTTGGAGTTACAGGAGCCATAACCAGTCAAACCGAAGCTCTCTGTGAGTTCTATGGCTTTGACAGCTTTTAGCCATTAATGCATAGTTCCATATCCAAAAAAGACTCCCTGAATCACTTTCGGGACTCGAAAGTTTTTTTACCCATCATTTTCTTCACATGAATTTTATGGTAAAACGGGATCACCGTGGCCGGTTGTGGATATACCATTGCTGGAGAGTGGTGCACCTTGGTACTGTTCCGTTCAAATCCATGCACTCATGTCTAAAAGCGGTACAACACTGTTTCATAAATTTGGACGGATGTTGCACCTTGCACCGTAGATGGTGCGCCCTGAGGATATCTATTATTCGGACAACCATAACGGTTGCCTCTTTTCAAGTTACGGGAGCCGTAACCAGTCAAAACGAAGCTCTCTGTGAGTTCTACAGCTTTGACAGCTTTTAGCTAACAATGCATAGTTCCAAATCCAAAAAAAGACTACCCGAATCACTTTCAGGACTCGAAATTTTTTTTACCCATCGTTTTCTTCACGTGAATTTTATGGTAAAAAGGGATCACCGTGGATGGTCGTGGATATACCATCGCTGGAGAGTGGTGCACCGTGGTACTGTTCCATTTCAAATCTATGCACTCATTTCTAAAAGTAGTACGACACTGTTTCATCATTTGGGACGAATGTTGCTCCTTGCACCGTAGATGTTGCGCCCTGATGATATCGATTATTCAGACAACCATAACGGTTGCCTCTTTTGGAGTTACGAGAGCCATAGTCAGTCAAAACGAAGCTCTCTGTGAGATTTACGGCTCTGACTGCTTTTAACTATCAATGCATAGTTCCATATCCAATAAAAACTACCCGAATCACTTACGGGACACGAAAGTTTTTTTTACCCATCGTTTTCTTCACGTGAATTTTATGGTAAAACACGATCACCATGGCTGGTCGTCGATTACCATCACTGGAGAGTGGTGCACCATGGTATTGTTCTGTTTCAAATCCATGCACTCATTTCTAAAAGTAGTACGGCACTATTTTGGCACTTGGGACGGATGTTGCACCTTGCACCGTAGATGTTGCGCCCTGAGGATATCGATTATTCGGACAACCATAACGGTTGCCTCTTTCGGAGTTACGGGAGCCATAACCAGTCAAAACGAGGCTCTCTGTGAGTTCTACGGCTTTGAAAGCTTTTAGCCGTCAATGCATAGTTCCATATCCAAAAAAGGCAACCCGAATCACTTTCGAGACTCGAAAGTTTATTTCACCATCGTTTTCTTCACGTGAATTTTATGGTAAAAAGTGATCACCGTGCCTGGTCGTGGATATACCATCGCTGGAGAGTGGTGCACCGTGGTACTGTTCCATTTCAAATCCATGCACTCATTTCTAAAAGTCATACGGCACTGTTTCGGCATTTTGGACGGATGTTGTATCTTTCACCGAAGATAGTGCGCCTTGAGGATATCGATTATTCGGACAGCCATAACGGTTGCCTCTTTTGGAGTTACGGGAGCCATAACCAGCCAAAACGAAGCTCTTTGTGAGTTCTACAGCTCTGACCACTTTTAGCCATCAATGCATTATCCCATATCCAAAAAAAGACTACCCTAATCACTTTCGGGACTTGAAAGTTTTTTTTACCCATCGTTTTCTTCACGTGAATTTTATGGTAAAACGCGATCACCGTGGCTGGTCGTCGATTTACCATCGCTGGAGAGTGGTGCACCATGGTACTATTCCGTTTCAAATCCATGCACTCATTTCTAAAAGTAGTACGACACTGTTTCGGCATATGGGACGGATGTTGCACCTTGCACCGTAGATGTTGCGCCCTGAGGATATCGATTCTTCGGACAGCCATAATGGTTTTCTCTTTTGGAGTTACGGGAGCCATAACCAGTCAAAACGTAGCTCTTTGTGAGTTCTACGGCTCTGACCGCTTTTAGTCGTCAATGCATAGTCCCATATCCAAAAAAAGACTACCCGAATCACTTTCGGGACTCGAAAGTTTTTTTTACCCATCGTTTTCTTCACGTGAATTTTATGGTAAAATGCGATCATCGTGGCTGGTCGTCGATTTACCATCGCTGGAGAGTGGTGCACCATGGTACTATTCCGTTTCAAATCCATGCACTCATTTCTAAAAGTAGTACGACGCTGTTTTGGCATTTGGAATGGATGTTGCACCTTGCACCATAGATGTTGCGCCCTGAGGATATTGATTCTTCTATCAGCCATAACGGTTGCCTCTTTTCGAGTTACGGGAGCCATTACCAGTCAAAACGAACCTCTCTGTGAGTTCTACGGCTTTGACGGCTTTTAGCCGTCCATGCATAATTCCAAATCCAAAAAAAGACTACCCGAATCACTTTAGGGACTCGAAAGTTTTTTTTTACCCATCATTTTCTTCACGTGAATTTTATGGTAAAACGCGATCACCGTTGCTGGTCGTCGATTTACCATCGCTGGAGAGTGGTGCACCATGGTACTGTTCCGTTTCAAATCCATGCACTCATTTCTAAAAGTCGTACAGCACTGTTTCAACATTTTGGACGAATGTTGCTCCTTGCACCTTAGATGTTGTGCCCTGAGGATATCGATTCTTCGGATAGCCATAACGGTTGCCTCTTTTGGAGTTACGGGAGCCATAACCAGTCAAAACGAGGCTCTCTGTGAGTTCTACGGTTTTGACTGCTTTTAGCCATCATTGCATAGTTCCATATCCAAAAAAAGACTACTTGAATCACTTTCAGGACTCGAAAGCTTTTTTTCACCCATCGTTTTCTTCACGTGAATTTTATGGTAAAACGCGATCACCGTGGCTGGTCGTCGATTTACCATCACTAGAGAGTGGTGTACCATGGTACTGTCCGTTTCAAATCCATGCACTCATTTCTAAAAGTAATACGACACTGTTTTGGCATTTGGGACGGATGTTTCACCTTGCACCGTTAACGTTGCGCCCTGAGGATATCGATTCTTCGGGCAGCTATAACGGTTGCCTCCTTTGGAGTTACGGGAGCCGTAACTAGTCAAAACGAAGCTCTCTGTGAGTTCTACGGCTTTGACCGCTTTTAGCCATCAATGCATAGTTCCATATCCAGAAAAAGACTACCCGAATAACTTTCGGGACTCGAAAGTTTTTTTACCCATCGTTTTCTTCACGTGAATTTTATGGTAAAACGGGGTCACCCTGGCTGGTCGTGGATATACCATCGCTGGAGAGTGGTTCACCTTGGTACTATTCTGTTCAAATCCATGCACTCATTTCTAAAAGTCGTACGGCACTGTTTGGGCATTTTGGACGGATGTTGCACCTTGCACCGTAGATGTTGTGCCCGGAAGATATCTATTATTCGGACAGCCATAACGGTTGCCTCTTTTGGAGTTACGGGAGCTGTAACCAGTCAAAACGAAGCTCTCTGTGTGTTATACGGCTTTGAAAGGTTTTAGCCATCAATGCATAGTTCCACATCCAAAAAAACTACCCGAATCACTTTCGGGACTCGAAAGTTGTTTTACCCATCGTTTTCTTCACGTGAATTTTATGGTAAAACGGGATCACCGTGGCTGGTCGTGGTTATACTATCGCTGGAGAGTGGTTCACCTTGGTACTGTTATGTTCAAATCCATGCACTCATTTCTAAAAGTCGTACGACACTGTTTCGGGATTTTAGATGGATGTTGCACCTTGCACCGTAGATGTTGCTCCCTGAGGATATCTATTATTCGAAAAGCCATAACGGTTGCCTCTTTTGGAGTTACGGGAGCCGTAACCAGTCAAAACGAAGCTTTTTGTGAGTTCTACGGCTTTGACAGCTTTTATCCATCAACGCATAGTTCCAAATCCAAAAAAAGACCACTCTAACCATGGCTGGTCATCGATTTATAATCTCTGGAGAGTGGTGCACCATGGTCCTGTTCCGTTTCAAATCCATGCACTCATTTCTAAATGTAGTACGACACTGTTTTGGCATTTGGGACGGATGTGGCACCTTGCACCGTAGATGATGCGCCCTGAGGATATCGATTATCCGGAAATCCATAACGGTTGCCTCTTTTGGAGTTACGGGAGCCATAACCAGTCAAAACGAGGCTCTCTGTGAGTTCTATGACTTTGACAGCTTTTAGCCGTCAATGCATAGTTCCATATCCAAAAAAAGACTACCCGAATCACTTTCGGGACTCGAAAGTTTTTTTTACCCATCGTTTTCTTCACGTGAATTTTATGGTAAAACACGATCATGGTGGCTGTTGCTGGAGAGTGGTGCACCATGGTCCTGTTCCGTTTCAAATCCATGCACTCATTTCTAAAAGTAGTACGGCACTGTTTTGGGATTTGGGACGATGTTGCACCTTGCACCGTAGATGTTGCGCCCTGAGGATATCGATTCTTCGGACAGCCATAACAATTGCCTCTTTTGGAGTTACGAGAGCCATAACCAGTCAAAACGAAGCTCTCTGTGAGTTCTACGGCTTTGACGGCTTTTAGCCGTCAATGCATAGTTCCAAATCAAAAAAAGACTACCCGAATCATTTTCGGGACTCGAAAGTTTTTTTAACCATAGTTTTCTTCACGTGAATTTTATGGTAAAACGGGATCACCGTGGCTGGTCGTGGATATACCATCGCTGGATAGTGGTGCACCTTGGTACTATTTTGTTCAAATCCATGCACTCATTTCTAAAAGTCGTACGACACTGTTTCTGCATTTTGGACGGATGTTGCACCTTGCACCGTAGATGTTGCGCCCTGAGGATATCTATTATTCGGACAGCCATAACGGTTGCCTCTTTTGGAGTTACGGGAGCCATAACCAGTCAAAACGAGGCTCTTTGCGAGTTCTATGGCTTTGACTGCTTTTAGCCGTCAATAAATAGTTCCAAATCCAAAAAAGACTATCCGAATCACTTTCGGGACTCGATAGTTTTTTTCTACCCATCTTTTTCTTCACGTGAATTTTATAGTAAAAAGGGATCACCGTGGCTGGTCGTGGATATACCATCGCTGGAGAGTGCTGCACCGTAGTACTGTTCCATTTCAAATACATGCACTCATTTATAAAAGTCGTACGACACTATTTCGGAATTTTGGATGGATGTTGCCCCTTGCACCGTAGATGTTGCACCCTAAGGATATCGATTCTTCGGACAGCCATAACGGTTGCCTCATTTGGAGTTATGGGAGCCATAACCAGTCAAAACGAAGCTCTTTGTGAGTTCTACAGCTTTGACCACTTTTAGCTGTCAATGCATAGTTCCAAATCCAAAATAAGACTACCCTAATCACTTTCGGGACTCGAAAGTTTTTTTTACCCATCATTTTCTTCAGGTGAATTTTATGCTAAAACGCGATCACCGTTGCTGGTTGTCGATTTACCATCGCTGGAGAGTGGTACACCATGATACTATTCTGTTTCAAATCCATGCACTCATTTCTAAAAGTCGTACGACACTGTTTCGGCATTTTGGACGGATGTTGCACCATGCACCGTAGATGTTGCGCCCTGAGGATATCGATTATTCGGACAGCCATAACGGTTGCCTCTTTTGGAGTTACGGGAGCCATAACCAGTCAAAATGAGGCTCTGTGAGTTCTACGGCGTTGACTGCTTTTAGCCATCAATGCATAGTTCCATATCCAAAAAAAGACTACCCGAATCACTTTTGGGACTCGAAAGTTTTTTTTACCCATCGTTTTCTTCACGTGAATTTTATGGTAAAACGCGATCACCGTGGCTGGTCGTTGATTTACCATCGCTGGAGAGTGGTGCACCATGGTACTGTTCCGTTTCAAATCCATGCACTCATTTCTAAAAGTAGTACGACACTATTTTGGCATTTGGGATGATGTTGCACCTTGCACCGTAGATGTTGTGCCCTGAGGATATCGATTCTTCGGATAGCCATAACGGTTGCCTCTTTTGGAATTACGGGATCCATAACCAGTCAAAACGAAGCTCTCTGTGAGTTCTACGGCTTTGACGGCTTTTAGCTGTCAATGCATTGTTCCAAATCCAAAAAAAGACTACCCGAATCACTTTCGGGACTCGAAAGTTTTTTTTACCCATAGTTTTCTTTACGTGAATTTTATGGTAAAACGGGATCACCGTGGCTGATCGTGGATATACCATCGCTGGAGAGTGGTGCACCTTGGTACTATTCCGTACAAATCCACACACTCATTTCTAAAAGTCGTACGACACTGTTTTGGCATTTTGGACGGATGTTGCATCTTGCACCGTAGATGTTGCGCCCTGAGGATATCTATTATTCGAACAGCCATAACAGTTGTCTTTTTTGGAGTTAAGGGAGCCGTAACTAGTCAAAACGAAGCTCTCTGTGAGTTCTACAGCTTTGGCAGCTTTTAGCCATCAATGCATAGTTTCAAATCCAAAAAAAGACTACTCGAAAGTTTTTTTCTACCCATCGTTTTCTTCACGTGAATTTTATGGTAAAAAGGGATCACCGTGGCTGGTCGTGGATATACCATCGCTGGAGAGTGGTGCACCGTGGTACTGTTCCGTTTCAAATACATGCACTCATTTCTAAAAGTCGTACGACACTATTTCGGAATTTTGGATGGATGTTGCCCCTTGCACCGTAGATGTTGCGCCCTGAGGATATCGATTCTTCGGACAGCCATAAAGGTTGCCTCTTTTGGAGTTACGGGAGCCATAACCTGTCAAAACGAAGCTCTCTGTGAGGTCTATGGATTTGACCACTTTTAGCCGTCAATGCATAGTTCCAAATCCAAAAAAGACTACCCAAATCACTTCCGGGACTAGAAAGTTTTTTACCCATCGTTTTCTTCACGTGAATTTTATGCTAAAACGCGATCACCGTTGCTGGTCGTCGATTTACCATCGCTGGAGAGTGGTACACCATGGTACTGTTCCGTTTCTAATCCATGCACTCATTTCTAAAAGTCGTACGGCACTCTTTCAGCATTTTGGACGGATGTTGCACCATGCACCGTAGATGTTGCGCCCTGAGGATATCGATTATTCGGACAGCCATAACGGTTGCCTCTTTTGGAGTTACGGGAGCCATAACCAGTCATAACGAGGCTCTTTGTGAGTTCTACGGCTTTGATTGCTTTTAGCCGTCAATGCATAGTTCCATATCCAAAAAAAGACTACCCGAATCACTTTCGGGACTCGAAAGTTTTTTTGCCCATCGTTTTCTTCACGTGAATTTTATGGTAAAACTCGAACACCGCGGCTGGTCGTCGATTTACCATCGCTGGAGAGTGGTGCACCATGGTACTGTTATGTTTCAAATCCATGCACTCATTTCTAAAAGTCGTACGACACTGTTTCGGCATTTTGGACGCATGTTGCACCTTGCACCGTAGATGTTGCGCCCTGAGGATATTGATTATTCGGACAGCCATAACGGTTGCCTCTTTTGGTGTTACGGGAGCCATAACCAGTCAAAACGAAGCTCTCTGTGAGTTCTATGGCTTTGACGGCTTTTAGCCGTCAATGCATAGTTCCAAATCCAATTAAAGACTACCCGAATCACTTTCGGGACTCGAAAGTTTTTTTTTACCCATCGTTTTCTTCACGTGAATTTTATGGTAAAACGGGATCACCGTGGCTGGTCGTTGGTATACCATTGCTGGAGAGTGGTGCACCTTGGTACTGTTCCGTTCAAATCCATGCACTCAGTTCTAAAAGTCGTACGGCACCGTTTCGGCATTTTGGACGGATGTTGCATCTTGCACCGTAGATGTTTCACCCTAAGGATATCTATTATTCGGACAGCCATAACGGTTGCCTCTTTTGGAGGTACGAGAGCCATAACCAGTAAAAACGAAGCTCTCTGTGAGTTCTACGGCTTTGACGGCTTTTATCCATCAATGCATAGTTCCAAATTCAAAAAAAGACTACCCGAATCACTTTCGTTACACGAAAGTTTTTTTCTACCCATCGTTTTCTTCACGTGAATTTTATGGTAAAAAGGGATAACCGTGGCTGGTCGTGGATATACCATCGCTGGAGAGTGGTGCACCGTGGTACTGTTCCGTTTCAAATACATGCACTCATTTCGAAAAGTCGTACGGTACAGTTTTGGCATTTTGGACGGATGTTGCATCTTGCACCGTAGATGTTGCGCCCTGAGGATATCTATTATTCGGACAGCCATAACGGTTGCCTCTTTTGGAGTTACGGGAGCCGTAACTAGTCAAAACGAAGCTCTTTGTGAGCTCTACGGCTTTGACAGCTTTTAGCCATCAATGCATAGTTCCAAATCCAAGAAAAGACTACCCGAATAACTTTCGGGACTCGAAAGTTTTTTTCTACCCATCGTTTTCTTCACGTGAATTTTATGGTAAAAAGGGATCACCGTGGCTGGTCGTGGATGTACCATCGCTGGAGAGTGGTGCACCATGGTACTGTTCCGTTTCAAATACATGCACTCATTTCTAAAAGTCGTATGACACTATTTCGGAATTTTGGACGGATATTGTCCCTTGCACCGTAGATGTTGCGCCCTGAGGATATCGATTCTTCGGACAACCATAATGGTTGCCTCTTTTGGAGTTACGGGAGCCATAACCAGTCAAAACGAAGCTCTCTATGAGTTCTATGGATTTGACTACTTTTAGCCGTCAATGCATAGTTCCAAATCCAAAAAAAGACTACCCGAATCACTTTCGGGACTAGAAAGTTTTTTTTATCCATCATTTTCTTCACGTGAATTTTATGCTAAAATGCGATCACCGTTGCTGGTCGTCGATTTACCATCGCTGGAGAGTGGTACACAATGGTACTATTCTGTTTCAAATCCATGCACTCATTTCTAAAAGATGTACGGCACTGTTTCGGCATTTTGGACGGATGTTGTACCATGCACCGTAGATGTTGCGCCCTAAGGATATCGATTATTCGGACAGCCATAACGGTTGCCTCTTTTGGACTTACGGGAGCCATAACCAGTCAAAACGAGGCTCTCTGTGAGTTCTATGGCTTTGACTGCTTTTAGCCGTCGATGCATAGTTCCGTATCCGAAAAAAGACTACCCGTATCACTTTCGAGACTCGAAAGTTTTTTTATTCCCATCGTTTTCTTCACGTGAATTTTATGGTAAAACGCGATCAGCATGGCTGGTCGTCGATTTACCATCGCTGGAGAGTTGTGCACCATGGTGATATTCTGTTTCAAATCCATGCACTCATTTCTAAAAGTCGTACGACACTATTTCGGGATTTTGGACGGATGTTGCACCATGCACCGTAGATGTTGCGCCCTGAGGATATTGATAATTCGGACAACCATATCGGTTGCCTCTTTTGGAGTTACAGGAGCCATAACCAGTCAAAATGAGGCTCTTTGTGATTTCTACGGCTTTGACTGCTTTTAGCCGTCAATGCATAGTTCCATATCCAAAAAATAACTGCCCGAATCACTTTTGGGTCTCGAAAGTTTTTTTTTACCCATCGTTTTCTTCACGTGAATTTTATGGTAAAACTTGATCAGCGTGGCTGGTCATCGATTTACCATCGCTGGAGAGTGGTGCACCATGGTACTGTTATGTTTCAAATCCATGCACTCATTTCTAAAAGTAGTACGGCACTGTTTTGGCATTTAGGACGGATGTTGCACCTTGCACCGTAGATGTTGCGCCATGAGGATATCGATTCTTCGGACAGCCATAACGGTTGCCTCTTTTGGAGTTACGGGAGCCATAACCAGTCAAAACGAAGCTCTCTGCGAGTTCTATGGCTTTGATAGCTTTTAGCCGTCAATGCATAGTTCCAAATCCAAAAAAAGACTACCTGAATCACTTTTGGGACTCGAAAGTTTTTTTACCCTCGTTTTCTTCACGTGAATTTTATGGTAAAATGGGATCACCGTGGCTGGTCGTGGATATACCAACGCTGGAGAGTGGTGCACCGTGGTACTGTTCCGTTTCAAATACATGCACTCATTTCTAAAAGTCGTTCGACACTATTTCGGAATTTTGGATGGATGTTACCCCTTGCACCGTAGATGTTGCGCCCTGAGGATATCGATTCTTCGGACAGCCATAACGGCTGCCTCTTTTGGTGTTACGGGAGCCATAACCAGTCAAAACGAAGCTCTCTGTGAGTTCTACGGATTTGACCACTTTTAGCTGTCAATGCATAGTTCCAAATCCAAAAAAAGACTACCCGAATCACTTTCGGGACTAGAAAGTTTTTTACCCATCGTTTTCTTCACGTGAATTTTATGGTAAAACGCGATCACCGTTGCTGGTCGTCGATTTACCATCGCTGAAGAGTGGTACACCATGGTACTATTCTGTTTCAAATCCATGCACTCTTTTCTAAAAGTCGTACGACACTATTTCAGCATTTTGGACGGATGTTGCACCATGCACCGTAGATGTTGCGCCCTGAGGATATCGATTATTCGGATAACCATAACGGTTGCCTCTTTTGGAGTTACAAGAGCCATAACCAGTCAAAATGAGGCTCTCTACAGCTTTGACTGCTTTTAGCCGTCAATGCATAGTTCCATATCCAAAAAATAACTGCCCGAATCACTTTCGGGACTCGAAAGTTTTTTTTTACCTATCGTTTTCTTCACGTGAATTTTATGGTAAAACTTGATCAGCGTGGCTGGTCGTCGATTTACCATCGCTGGAGAGTGGTGCACCATGGTACTGTTATGTTTCAAATCCATGCACTCATTTCTAAAAGTAGTACGGCACTATTTTGGCATTTAGGACGGATGTTGCACCTTGCACCTTAGATGTTGCTCCATGAGGATATCGATTCTTCGGACAGCCATAACAGTTGCCTCTTTTGGAGTTACGAGAGCCATAACCAGTCAAAACGAAGCTCTCTGCGAGTTCTATGACTTTGATAGCTTTTAGCCGTCAATGCATAGTTCCAAATCCAAAAAAAGACTACTTGAATCACTTTCGGGACTCGAAAGTTTTTTTACCCATCGTTTTCTTCACGTGAATTTTATGGTAAAACGGGATCACCGTGGCTGGTCGTGGATATACCATCGCTGGAGAGTGGTGCACCTTGATATTGTTCCGTTCAAATCCATGCACTCATTTCTAAAAGTCGTACGACACTGTTTCGGCATTTTTGATGGATGTTGCACCTTGCACCGTAGATGTTGCGCCCTGAAGATATCTATTATTCGAACAACCATAACAGTTGCCTCTTTTGGAGTTACGGGAGCCGTAACCAGTCAAAACGAAGCACTCTGTGAGTTCTACGGCTTTAACAGCTTTTAGCCATCAATGCATAGTTCCAATTCCAAAAAAGACTACCCGAATCACTTTCGGGACTCGAAAGTTTTTTTTACCCATCGTTTTCTTCACGTGAATTTTATGGTAAAAAGGGATCATCGTGGCTGGTCGTGGATATACCATCGCAGGAGAGTGGTGCACCGTGGTATTGTTCCATTTCAAATCCATGCACTCATTTCTAAAAGTCGTACGGCACTGTTTCGGAATTTTGGACGAATGTTGCACCTTGCACCGTAGATGTTGCGCCCTGAGGATATCGATTATTCGGACAGCCATAACGGTTGCCTCTTTTGGAGTTACGGGAGCCATAACCAGTCAAAACAAATCTCTCTGTGAGTTCTACGGCTCTGACTACTTTTAGCCGTCAATGCATAGTTCCATATACAAAAAAAGAGTACCCGAATCACTTTCGGGAGTCGAATGTTTTTTTACCCATCGTTTTCTTCACGTGAATTTTATGGTAAAACGGGATGACCGTGGCTGGTCGTTGGTATACCATTGCTGGAGAGTGGTGCACCTTGGTATTGTTCCGTTCAAATCCATGCACTCAGTTCTAAAAGTCGTACGGCACTGTTTCGGCATTTTGGACGGATGTTGCATCTTGCACCGTAGATGTTTCACCCTAAGGATATCTATTATTCGGACAGCCATAACGGTTGCCTCTTTTGGAGGTACGAGAGCCGTAACCAGTAAAAACGAAGCTCTCTGTGAGTTCTACGGCTTTGACAGCTTTTATCCATCAATGCATAGTTCCAAATTCAAAAAAAGACTACCCGAATCACTTTCGTTACACGAAAGTTTTTTTCTACCCATCGTTTTCTTCACGTGAATTTTATGGTAAAAAGGGATAACCGTGGCTGGTCGTGGATATACCATCGCTGGAGAGTGGTGCACCGTGGTACTGTTCCGTTTCAAATACATGCACTCATTTCGAAAAGTCGTACGGTACAGTTTTGGCATTTTGGACGGATGTTGCATCTTGCACCGTAGATGTTGCGCCCTGAGGATATCTATTATTCGGACAGCCATAACGGTTGCCTCTTTTGGAGTTACGGGAGCCGTAACTAGTCAAAACGAAGCTCTTTGTGAGCTCTACGGCTTTGACAGCTTTTAGCCATCAATGCATAGTTCCAAATCCAAGAAAAGACTACCCGAATAACTTTCGGGACTCGAAAGTTTTTTTCTACCCATCGTTTTCTTCACGTGAATTTTATGGTAAAAAGGGATCACCGTGGCTGGTCGTGGATGTACCATCGCTGGAGAGTGGTGCACCATGGTACTGTTCCGTTTCAAATACATGCACTCATTTCTAAAAGTCGTACGACACTATTTCGGAATTTTGGACGGATATTGCCCCTTGCACCATAGATGTTGCGCCCTGAGGATATCGATTCTTCGGACAACCATAATGGTTGCCTCTTTTGGAGTTACGGGAGCCATAACCAGTCAAAACGAAGCTCTCTATGAGTTCTATGGATTTGACCACTTTTAGCCGTCAATGCATAGTTCCAAATCCAAAAAAAGACTACCCGAATCAATTTCGGGACTAGAAAGTTTTTTTTATCCATCATTTTCTTCACGTGAATTTTATGCTAAAATGCGATCACCGTTGCTGGTCGTCGATTTACCATCGCTGGAGAGTGGTACACAATGGTACTATTCTGTTTCAAATCCATGCACTCATTTCTAAAAGATGTACGGCACTGTTTCGGCATTTTGGACGGATGTTGTACCATGCACCGTAGATGTTGCGCCCTAAGGATATCGATTATTCGGACAGCCATAACGGTTGCCTCTTTTGGACTTACGGGAGCCATAACCAGTCAAAACGAGGCTCTCTGTGAGTTCTATGGCTTTGACTGCTTTTAGCCGTCGATGCATAGTTTCGTATCCGAAAAAAGACTACCCGTATCACTTTCGGGACTCGAAAGTTTTTTTATTCCCATCGTTTTCTTCACGTGAATTTTATGGTTAAACGCGATCAGCATGGCTGGTCGTCGATTTACCATCGCTGGAGAGTTGTGCACCATGGTGATATTCTGTTTCAAATCCATGCACTCATTTCTAAAAGTCGTACGACACTATTTCGGGATTTTGGACGGATGTTGCACCATGCACCATAGATGTTGCGCCCTGAGGATATTGATAATTCGGACAACCATATCGGTTGCCTCTTTTGGAGTTACAGGAGCCATAACCAGTCAAAATGAGGCTCTTTGTGATTTCTACGGCTTTGACTGCTTTTAGCCGTCAATGCATAGTTCCATATCCAAAAAATAACTACCCGAATCACTTTTGGGTCTCGAAAGTTTTTTTTTACCCATCGTTTTCTTCACGTGAATTTTATGGTAAAACTTGATCAGCGTGGCTGGTCATCGATTTACCATCGCTGGAGAGTGGTGCACCATGGTACTGTTATGTTTCAAATCCATGCACTCATTTCTAAAAGTAGTACGGCACTGTTTTGGCATTTAGGACGGATGTTGCACCTTGCACCGTAGATGTTGCGCCATGAGGATATCGATTCTTCGGACAGCCATAACGGTTGCCTCTTTTGGAGTTACAGGAGCCATAACCAGTCAAAATAAGGCTCTCTACAGCTTTGACTGCTTTTAGCCGTCAATGCATAGTTCCATATCCAAAAAATAACTGCCCGAATCACTTTCGGGACTCGAAAGTTTTTTTTTACCTATCGTTTTCTTCACGTGAATTTTATGGTAAAACTTGATCAGCGTGGCTGGTCGTCGATTTACCATCGCTGGAGAGTGGTGCACCATGGTACTGTTATGTTTCAAATCCATGCACTCATTTCTAAAAGTAGTACGGCACTATTTTGGCATTTAGGACGGATGTTGCACCTTGCACCTTAGATGTTGCTCCATGAGGATATCGATTCTTCGGACAGCCATAACAGTTGCCTCTTTTGGAGTTACGGGAGCCATAACCAGTCAAAACGAAGCTCTCTGCGAGTTCTATGACTTTGATAGCTTTTAGCCGTCAATGCATAGTTCCAAATCCAAAAAAAGACTACTTGAATCACTTTCGGGACTCGAAAGTTTTTTTACCCATCGTTTTCTTCACGTGAATTTTATGGTAAAACGGGATCACCGTGGCTGGTCGTGGATATACCATCGCTGGAGAGTGGTGCACCTTGATATTGTTCCGTTCAAATCCATGCACTCATTTCTAAAAGTCGTACGACACTGTTTCGGCATTTTTGACGGATGTTGCACCTTGCACCGTAGATGTTGCGCCCTGAAGATATCTATTATTCGGACAACCATAACAGTTGCCTCTTTTGGAGTTACGGGAGCCGTAACCAGTCAAAACGAAGCACTCTGTGAGTTCTACGGCTTTAACAGCTTTTAGCCATCAATGCATAGTTCCAATTCCAAAAAAGACTACCCGAATCACTTTCGGGACTCGAAAGTTTTTTTTACCCATCGTTTTCTTCACGTGAATTTTATGGTAAAACACGATCACCGTTGCTGGTCGTCGATTTACCATCGCTGGAGAGTGGTGCACCATGGTACTGTTCCGTTTCAAATCCATGCACTCATTTCTAAAAGTCGTACGTCACTGTTTCGGAATTTTGGACGAATGTTGCACCTTGTACCGTAGATGTTGCGCCCTGAGGATATCGATTATTCGGACAGCCATAACGGTTGCCTCTTTTGGAGTTACGGGAGCCATAACCAGTCAAAACAAATCTCTCTGTGAGTTCTACGGCTCTGACTACTTTTAGCCGTCAATGCATAGTTCCATATACAAAAAAAGAGTACCCGAATCACTTTCGGGAGTCGAATGTTTTTTTACCCATCGTTTTCTTCACGTGAATTTTATGGTAAAACGCGATCACCGTGGCTGGTCATCGATTTACCATCGCTGGAGAGTGGTGCACCATGGTACTATTTCGTTCCAAATCCATGCACTCATTTCTAAAAGTAGTACGACACTGTTTTGGCATTTGGGATGGATGTTGCACCTTGCACCGTAGATGTTGCGCCCTGAGGATATCGATTCTACGGACCTCCATAACGGTTGCCTCTTTTGGAGTTACGGGAGACATAACCAGTCTAAACAAAGCTCTCTATGAGTTCTACGGCTTTGATCGCTTTTAGCCATCAATGCATAGTTTCAAATCCAAAAAAAGACTACCCGAATAACTTTCAGGACTCGAAAGTTTTTTTTTACCCATCGTTTTCTTCACGTGAATTTTATAGTAAAACGCGATCACCGTTGCTGGTCGTCGATTTACCATCGCTGGAGAGTGGTGCACCATGGTACTGTTCCGTTTCAAATCCATGCACTCATTTCCAAAAGTCATACGACACAGTTTCCACATTTTGGACGGATGTTGCACCTTGCACCGTAGATGTTGCACCCTGAGGATATCGATTATTCGGACAGCCATAACAGTTGCCTCTTTTGGAGTTACAGGAGCCATAACCAGTCAAAACGAGGCTCTCTGTGAGTTCTACGGCTTTGATTACTTTTAGCCGTCAATGTATAGTTCCATATCCAAAAAAAGACTACTCGAAAGTTTTTTTTGCCCATCGTTTTCTTCACGTGAATTTTATGGTAAAACTCGAACACCGCAGCTGGTCGTCGATTTACCATCGCTAGATAGTGGTGCCCCATGGTACTGTTCTGATTCAAATCCATGCACTCATTTCTAAAACTAGTACGGCACTGTTTTGACATTTGGGACGGATGTTGCACCTTGCACCGTAGATGTTGCGCCCTGAGGATATCGATTCTTCGGACAGCCATAACGGTTGCCTCTTTTGGAGTTACGGGAGCCATAACCAGTCAAAACGAGGCTCTCTGTGAGTTATACGGCTTTGACAGCTTTTAACGGTCAATGCATAGTTCCAAATCAAAAAAAAGACTACCTGAATCACTTTCGGGACTCGAAAGTTTTTTTACCTATCATTTTCTTCACGTGAATTATATGGTAAAACGGATCACCGTGGCTGGTCGTGGATATACCATCGCTGGAGAGTGGTGCACCGTGGTACTGTTCCGTTTCAAATACATGCACTCATTTCTAAAAGTCGTACGACACTATTTAAGAATTTTGGACAGATGTTGCCCCTTGCACCGTAGATGTTGCGCCTTGAGGATATCGATTCTTCGGACAGCCATAACAGTTGCCTCTTTTGGAGTTACGGGAGCCATAACCATTCAAAACGAAGCTCTCTGTGAGCTCTACGGATTTGACCACGTTTAGCCGTTAATGCATTGTTCCAAATCCAAAAAAGACTACCCGAATCACTTTCGGGACTAGAAAGTTTTTTTACCCATCGTTTTCTTCACGTGAATTTTATGCTAAAACGCGATCACCGTTGCTGGGCATCGATTTTCCATCGCTGGAGAGTGGTACACCATGGCACTGTTCCGTTTCTAATCCATGCACTCATTTCTAAAAGTCGTACGGCACTGTTTCGGCATTTTGGACGGATGTTGCAGTATGCACCGTAGATGTTGCGCCTTGAGGATATCGATTGTTTGGACAGCCATAACGGTTGCCTCTTTTGGAGTTACGGGAGCCATAACCAGTCAAAATGAGGCTCTCTATGAGTTCTACGGCTTTGACTGCTTTTAGCCATCAATGCATAGTTCCATATCCAAAAAAAGACTACCCGAATCACTTTTGGGACTCGAAAGTTTTTTTTTACCCATCGTTTTCTTCACGTGAATTTTATGGTAAAACGCGATTAGCGTGGCTGGTCGTCGATTTACCATCGCTGGAGAGTGGTGCACCATGGTACTGTTATGTTTCAAATCCATGCACTCATTTCTAAAAGTAGTACGGCACTGTTTTGGCATTTGGGACGGATGTTGCACCTTGCACCGTTGATGTTGCGCCCTGAGGATATCAATTCTTCGGACAGCCATAACGGTTGCCACTTTTGGAGTTACGGGAGCCATAACCAGTCAAAACGAAGCTCTCTGCGAGTTCTACGGCTTTGATATCTTTTAGCCGTCAATGCATAGTTCCAAATCCAGTTAAAGACTACCAGAATCACTTTCGGGACTCGAAAGTTTTTTTTACCTATCGTTTTATTCACGTGAATTTTATGGTAAAACGGGATCACCGTGGCTGGTCGTTGATATACCATCGCTGGAGAGTGGTGCACCTTGGTACTGTTCCATTCAAATCCATGTACTCATTTCTAAAAGTCGTACGACACTGTTTCGGCATTTGGACGAATGTTGCATCTTGCACCGTAGATGTTGCGCCTTGAGGATATCTATTATTCGGACAGCCATAACGGTTTTCTCTTTTGGAGTTACGGGAGCCGTAACTAGTCAAAACGAAGCTCTCTGTGAGTTCTACGGCTTTGACAGCTTTTAGCCATCAATGCATAGTTCCAAATCCAAGAAAAGACTACTCGATTAACTTTCGGGACTAGAAAGTTTTTTTATGGTAAAACGCAATTAGCGTGGCTGGTCGTCGATTTACCATCGTTGGAGAGTGGTGCACCATGGTACTGTTATGTTTCAAATCCATGCACTCATTTCTAAAAGTAGTACGACACTGTTTTGGCATTTGGGACGGATGTTGCACCTTGCACCGTAGATGTTGCGCCCTGAGGATATCAATTCTTCGGACATCCATAACGGTTGCCACTTTTGGAGTTACGGGAGCCATAACCAGTCAAAACGAAGCTCTCTGCGAGTTCACGTGAATTTTATGGTAAAACGCGATTAGCGTGGCTGGTCGTCAATTTACCATCGTTGGAGAGTGGTGCACCATGGTACTGTTATGTTTCAAATCCATGCACTCATTTCTAAAAGTAGTACGGCACTGTTTTGGCATTTGGGACGGATGTTGCACCTTGCACCGTAGATGTTGCGCCCTGAGGATATCAATTCTTCGGACAGCCATAACGGTTGCCACTTTTGGAGTTACGGGAGACATAACCAGTCAAAACGAAGCTCTCTGCGAGTTCTACGGCTTTGATAGCTTTTAGCCGTCAATGCACAGTTCCAAATCCAAAAAAAGACTACCCGAATCACTTTGGGGACTCGAAAGTTTTTTTTACCCATCGTTTTCTTCAAGTGAATTTTATGGTAAAACGGGATCACCGTGGCTGGTCGTTGATATACCATCGCTGGAGAGTGGTGCACCTTGGTACTGTTCCGTTCAAATCCATGTACTCATTTCTAAAAGTCGTACGGCACAGTTTTGCCATTTGGACGGATGTTGCATCTTGCATTGTAGATGTTACGCCCTAAGGATATCTATTATTCGGACAACCATAATGGTTGTCTCTTTTGGAGTTACGGGAGCTGTAACTAGTCAAAACGAAGCTCTTTCTGAGTTCTACGGCTTTGACAGCTTTTAGCCATCAATGCATAGTTCCAAATCCAAGAAAAGACTACCCGAATAACTTTCGGGACTCGAAAGATTTTTTCTACCCATCATTTTCTTCACGTGAATTTTATGGTAAAAAGGGATCACCGTGGCTGGTCGTGGATGTACCATCGCTAGAGAATGGTGCACCATGGTACTGTTCCGTTTCAAATACATGCACTCATTCCTAAAAGTCGTACGACAATATTTCGGAATTTTGGACGGATATTGCCCCTTGCACCGTAGATGTTGCACCCTGAGGATATCGATTCTTCGGACAACCATAATGGTTGCCTCTTTTGGAGTTACGGGAGCCATAACCAGTCAAAACGAAGCTCTCTGTGAGTTCTACGGATTTGACCATTTTAGTCATCAATTCATAGTTCCAAATCCAAAAAAAGACTACCCGAATCACTTTCGGGACTAGAAAGATTTTTTTACCCATCGTTTTCTTCCCGTGAATTTTATGATAAAACGCGATCACCATTGCTGGTCGTCGATTTACCATCGCTGGAGAGTGGTACACAATGGTACTATTTTATCTCAAATCCATGCACTCATTTCTAAAAGATGTACGGCACTGTTTCGGCATTTTGGACGGATGTTGCACCATGCACCGTAGATGTTGTGCCCTGAGGATATCGATTATTCGTACAGCCATAACGGTTTCCTCTTTTGGATTTACGGGAGCCATAACCAGTCAAAACGAGGCTCTCTGTGAGTTCTACGGCTTTGACTGCTTTTAGCCGTCAATGCATAGTTCCATATCCAAAAAAGACTACCCGAATCACTTTCGGGACTCGAAAGTTTTTTATACCCATCGTTTCTTCACGTGAATTTTGTGGTAAAACGCGATCAGCGTGGCTGGTCGTCGATTTACCATCGTTGGAGAGTGTTGCACCATGGTACTGTTATGTTTCAAATCCATGCACTCATTTCTAAAAGTAGTACGGCACTGTTTCGACATTTGGGACGGATGTTGCACCTTGCACCGTAGATGTTGTGCCCTGAGGATATCGATTCTTCGGACAGCCATAACGATTGCCTCTTTTGGAGGTACGGGTGCCGTAACCAGTCAAAACAAATTTCTATGTGAGTTCTACGGCTTTGACAGCTTTTAGCCATCAATGCATAGTTCCAAATCCAAAAAGACTACCCGAATCACTTTCGGGAAACGAAAGTTTTTTTCTACCCATTGTTTTCTTCACGTGAATTTTATGGTAAAAAGGGATCACCGTGGCTGGTCGTGGATAGACCATCGCTGCAGAGTGGTGCACCGTGGTACTGTTCCGTTTCAAATACATGCACTCATTTCTAAAAGTCGTTCGACACTATTTTGGAATTTTTGACGGATGTTGCCCCTTGCACCGTAGATGTTGCGCCCTAAGGATATCGATTCTTCGGACAGCCATAACGGTTGTCTCTTTTGGAGTTACGGGAGCCGTAACTAGTCAAAACGAAGCTCTCTATGAGTTCTACGGCTTTGACAGCTTTTAGCCATCAATGCATAGTTCCAAATCCAAGAAAAGACTACCCGAATAACTTTCGGGACTCGAAAGTTATTTTTCTACCCATCGTTTTCTTCACGTGAATTTTATGGTAAAAAGGGATCACCGTGGCTGGTCGTGGATGTACCATCGCTGGAGAGTGGTGCACCATGGTACTGTTCCGTTTCAAATACATGCACTCATTTCTAAAAGTCGTACGACACTATTTCGGAATTTTGGACGGATATTGCCCCTTGCACCGTAGATGTTGCGCCCTGAGGATATCGATTCTTCGGACAACCATAATGGTTGCCTCTTTTGGAGTTACGGGAGCCATAACCAGTCAAAACAAAGCTCTTTGTGAGTTCTATGGATTTGACCACTTTTAGCCGTCAATGCATAGTTCCAAATCCAAAAAAAGACTACCCGAATCACTTTCGGGACTAGAAAGTTTTTTTTACCCATCGTTTTCTTCACGTGAATTTTATGCTAAAACGCGATCACCGTTGCTGGTCGTCGATTTACCATCGCTGGAGAGTGGTACACAATGGTACTATTCTATTTCAAATCCATGCACTCATTTCTAAAAGATGTACGACACTGTTTCGGCATTTTGGACGGATGTTGCACCATGCACCGTAGATGTTGCGCCCTGAGGATATCGATTAATCGGACAGCCATAATGGTTGCCTCTTTTGGGGTTATGGGAGCCATAACCAGTCAAAACGAGGCTCTCTATGAGTTCGACGGCTTTGACTGCTTTTAGCTGTCAATGCATAGTTCCATATCCAAAAAAGACTACCCGAATCACTTTCGGGACTAGAAAGTTTTTTTACCCATCGTTTTCTTCATGTGAATTTTATGCTAAAACGCGATCACCGTTGCTGGTCGTCGATTTACCATCGCTGGAGAGTGGTACACCATGGTACTGTTCCGTTTCTAATCCATGCACTCATTTCTAAAAGTCGTACGACACTGTTTCGGCATTTTGGACGGATGTTGCACCATGCACCGTAGATGTTGCGCCCTGAGGATATCGATTCTTCGGACAGCCATAACGGTTGCCTCTTTTGAAGGTACGGGTGCCGTAACCAGTCAAAACGAAGCTCTCTGTGAGTTCTACGGCTTTGACAGCTTTTATCCATCAATGCATAGTTCCATAACCAAAAAAAGACTACCCGAATCACTTTCGGGACTCGAAAGTTTTTTTTTACCCATCGTTTTCTTCACGTGAATTTTATGGTAAAGCGCGATTAGCGTGGCTGGTCGTCGATTTACCATCGTTGGAGAGTGGTGCACCATGGTACTGTTATGTTTCAAATCCATGCACTCATTTCTAAAAGTAGTACGACACTGTTTTGGCATTTGGGACGGATGTTGCACCTTGCACCGTAGATGTTGCGCCTTGAGGATATCAATTCTTCGGACAGCCATAACGGTTGCCACTTTTGGAGTTACGGGAGCCATAACCAGTCAAAACGAAGCTCTCTGCGAGTTCTACGGCTTTGATAGCTTTTAGCCGTCAATGCACCGTTCCAAATCCAAAAAAAGACTACCCGAATCACTTTGGGGACTCGAAAGTTTTTTTACCCATCGTTTTCTTCACGTGAAATTTATGGTAAAACGGGATCACCGTGGCTGGTCGTTGATATACCATCGCTGGAGAGTGGTGCACCTTGGTACTGTTCCGTTCAAATCCATGTACTCATTTCTAAAAGTCGTACGGCACTGTTTCTCCATTTGGACGGATGTTGCATCTTGCATCGTAGATGTTGCGCCCTAAGGATATCTATTATTCGGACAACCATAATGGTTGTCTCTTTTGGAGTTACGGGAGCCGTAACTAGTCAAAACGAAGCTCTCTGTGAGTTCTACGGCTTTGACAGCTTTTAGCCATCAATGCATAGTTCCAAATCCAAGAAAAGACTACCCGAATAACTTTCGGGACTCGAAAGTTTTTTTCTACCCATCGTTTTCTTCACGTGAATTTTATGGTAAAAAGGGATCACCGTGGCTGGTCGTGGATGTACCATCGCTAGAGAGTGGTGCACCATGGTACTGTTCCGTTTCAAATACATGCACTCATTTCTAAAAGTCGTACGACACTATTTCGGAATTTTGGACGGATATTGCCCCTTGCACCGTAGATCTTGCGCCCTGAGGATATCGATTCTTCGGACAACCATAATGGTTGCCTCTTTTGGAGTTACGGGAGCGATAACCAGTCAAAACGAAGCTCTCTGTGAGTTCTACGGCTCTGACTGCTTTTAGCCGTCAATTCATAGTTTCATATACAAAAAAGACTACCCGAATCACTTTCGGGACTAGAAATATTTTTTTACCCATCTTTTTCTTCACGTGAATTTTATGCTAAAACGCGATCACCGTTGCTGGTTGTCGATTTACCATCGCTGGAGAGTGGTACACAATGGTACTATTTTATTTCAAATCCATGCACTCATTTCTAAAAGATGTACGGCACTGTTTCGGCATTTTGGACGGATGTTGCACCATGCACCGTAGATGTTGCGCCCTGAGGATATCGATTATTCGGACAGCCATAACGGTTTCCTCTTTTGGATTTACGGGAGCCATAACCAGTCAAAACGAGGCTCTCTGTGAGTTCTACGGCTTTGACTGCTTTTAGCCGTCAATGCATAGTTCCATATCCAAAAAAAGACTACCCGAATCACTTTCGGGACTCGAAAGTTTTTTATACCCATTGTTTCTTCACGTGAATTTTATGGTAAAACGCGATCAGCGTGGCTGGTCGTCGATTTACCATCGCTGGAGAGTGGTGCACCATGGTACTATTATGTTTCAAATCCATGCACTCATTTCTAAAAGTAGTACGGCACTGTTTCGACATTTGGGACGGATGTTGCACCTTGCACCGTAGATGTTGCTCCCTGAGGATATCGATTCTTCGGATAGCCATAACGATTGCCTCTTTTGGAGGTACGGGTGCCGTAACCAGTCAAAACAAAGCTCTTTGTGAGTTCTACGGCTTTGACAGCTTTTAGCCATCAATGCATAGTTCCAAATGCAAAAAAAGACTACCCGAATCACTTTCGGGACACGGAAGTTTTTGTCTACCCATTGTTTTCTTCACGTGAATTTTATGGTAAAAAGGGATCACCGTGGCTGGTCGTGGATAGACCATCGTTGGAGAGTGGTGCACCGTGGTACTGTTCCGTTTCAAATACATGCACTCATTTCTAAAAGTCGTTCGACACTATTTTGGAATTTTGGACGGATGTTGCCCCTTGCACCGTAGATGTTGCGCCCTGAGGATATTGATTCTTCGGACAGCCATAACGGCTGCCTCTTTTGAAGTTACGGGAGCCATAACCAGTCAAAACGAAGCTCTCTGTGAGTTCTACGGATTTGACCACTTTTAGACATCAATGCATAGTTCCAAATCCAAAAAAAGACTACCCGAATCACTCTCGGGACTAGAAAGTTTTTTTAACCATCGTTTTCTTCACGTGAATTTTATGGTAAAACGCGATCACCGTTGCTGGTCGTCGATTTACCATCGCTGAAGAGTGGTACACCATGGTACTATTCTGTTTCAAATCCATGCACTCATTTCTAAAAGTCGTACGACACTGTTTCGGCATTTTGGACGGATGTTGCACCATGCACAGTAGATGTTGCGCCCTGAGGATATCGATTATTCGTACAACCATAACGGTTGCCACTTTTGGAGTTACGGGAGCCATAACCAGTCAAAATGAGGCTCTCTGTGAGTTCTACGGCTTTGAATGCCTTTAGCCGTCAATACATAGTTCCATATCCAAAAAAAAACTGCCCGAATCACTTTTGGGACTTGAAAGCTTTTTTTTACCCATCGTTTTCTTCACGTGAATTTTATGGTAAAACGCGATCAGCGTGGTTGGTCGTCGATTTACCATCGCTGGAGAGTGGTGCACCATGGTACTGTTATGTTTCAAATCCATGCACTCATTTCTAAAAGTAGTACGGCACTGTTTTGGCATTTGGGACGGATGTTGCACCTTGCACCGTAGATGTTGCGCCATGAGGATATCGATTCTACGAACAGCCATAACGGTTGCCTCTTTTGGAATTACGGGAGCCATAACCAGTCCAAAACAAAGCTCTCTGCGAGTTCTATGGATTTGATAGCTTTTAGCCGTCAATGCATAGTTCCAAATGCAAAAAAAGATTACCTGAATCACTTTCGGGGCTGGAAAGTTTTTTTACCCATCGTTTTCGTCACGTGAATTTTATGGTAAAACGGGATCACCGTGGCTGGTCATGGATATACCATCGCTGGAGAGTGGTGCACCTTGATACTGTTCCGTTCAAATCCATGCATTCATTTCTAAAAGCCGTACGGCACTGTTTCGGCATTTTCGATGGATGTTGCACCTTGCACCGTAGATGTTGCGCCCTAAAGATATCTATTATTCGGACAACCATAACGGTTGCATCTTTTGGAGTTACGGGAGTCGTAACCAGTCAAAACGAAGCACTCTGTGAGTTCTATGGTTTTAACAGCTTTTAGCCATCAACGCATAGTTCCAAATCCAAAAAAGACTACCCGAATCACTTTTGGGACTCAAAAGTTTTTTTACCCATCGTTTTCTTCACGTGAATTTTATGTTAAAAAGGGATCACCGTGGCTGGTCGTGGATATACCATCGTAGGAGAGTGGTGCACCGTGGTACTGTTCCGTTTCAAATCCATGCACTCATTTCTAAAAGTCGTACGGTACTATTTCGGAATTTTGGACGAATGTTGCACCTTGCACCGTAGATGTTGCGCCCTGAGGATATCGATTATTCGGACAGCCATAACGATTACCTCATTTGGAGTTACGGGAGCCATAACCAGTCAAAACGAAACTCTCTGTGAGTTCTATGGCTCTGACTGCTTTTAGCCGTCAATGCATAGTTCCATATACAAAAAGACTACCCGAATCACTTTCGGGACTCGAAAGTTTTTTTTACCCATCGTTTTCTTCACGTGAATTTTATGGTAAAACGTGATCACCGTGGCTGGTCGTCGATTTACCATCGCTGGAGACTGGTACACCATGGTATTATTTCATTCCAAATCCATGCACTCATTTCCAAAAGTAGTACAACACTGTTTTGGCATTTGGGATGGATGTTGCACCTTGCACCGTAGATGTTGCGCCCTGAGGATATCGATTCTACGGACCTCCATAACGGTTGCCTCTTTTGGAGTTACGGGAGACATAACCAGTCTAAACGAAGCTCTCTTTGAGTTCTACGGCTTTGATCGCTTTTAGCCATTAATGCATAGTTTCAAATCCAAAAAAAGACTACCCAAATCACTTTCGGGACACGAAAGTTTTTTTTTACCCATCGTTTTCTTCACGTGAATTTTATGGTAAAACGCGATCACCGTTGCTGGTCGTCGATTTACCATCGCTGGAGAGTGGTGCACCATGGTACTGTTCTGTTTCAAATCCATGCGCTTATTTCCAAAAGTCGTACGGCACAGTTTCGACATTTTGGACGGATGTTGCACCTTGCACCGTAGATGTTGCGCCCTGAGGATATCGATTATTCGGACAGCCATAATAGTTGCCTCTTTTGGAGTTACGGGAGCCATAACCAGTCAAAACGAGGCTCTCTGTGAGTTCTATGACTTTGATTGCTTTTAGCCGACAATGTATAGTTCCATATCCAAAAAATGACTACTCGAAAGTTTTTTTACCCATCGTTTTCTTCACGTGAATTTTATGGTAAAACTCGAATATCGTGGCTGGTCGTCGATTTACCATCGCTGGAGAGTGGTGCACCATGGTACTGTTCAGATTCAAATCCATGCACTGATTTCTAAAACTAGTACGGCACTGTTTTGAAATTTGGGACGGATGTTGCACCTTGCACCGTAGATGTTGCGCCCTGAGGATATCGATTCTTCGGACAGCCATAACGGTTGCCTCTTTTGGAGTTACGGGAGCCATAACCAGTCAAAACGAAGCTCTTTGTGAGTTCTACGGCTTTGACAACTTTTAACGGGCAATGCATAGTTCCAAATCAAAAAAAAGACTACCTGAATCACTTTCGGGACTCGAAAGTTTTTTACCTATCATTTTTTTCACGTGAATTTTATGGTAAAACGCGTTCACCGTTGCTGGTCGTCGATTTACCATCGCTGGAGAGTGGTACACAGAGGTACTATTTTATTTCAAATCCATGCACTCATTTCTAAAAGATGTACGGCATTGTTTCGGCATTTTGGACGGATGTTGCACCATGCACCGTAGATGTTGCGCCCTGAGGATATCGATTATTCGGACAGCCATAACGGTTTCCTCTTTTAGATTTACGGGAGCCATAACCAGTCAAAACGAGGCTCTCTTTGAGTTCTACGGCTTTGACTGCTTTTAGCCGTCAATGCATAGTTCCATATCCAAAAAAAGTCTACCCGAATCACTTTCGGGACTCGAAAGTTTTTTATACCCATCGTTTCTTCACGTGAATTTTATGGTAAAACGCGATCAGCGTGGCTGGTCGTCGATTTACCATCGCTGGAGAGTGGTGCACCATGGTACTGTTATGTTTCAAATCCATGCACTCATTTCTAAAAGTAGTACGACACTGTTTCGACATTTGGGACGGATGTTGCACCTTGCACCGTAGATGTTGCGCCCTGAGGATATCGATTCTTCGGACAGCCATAACGATTGCCTCTTTTGGAGGTACGGGTGCTGTAACCAGTCAAAACAAAGCTCTCTGTGAGTTCTACGGCTTTGACAGCTTTTAGCCATCAATGCATAGTTCCAAATGCAAAAAAAGACTACCCGAATCACTTTCGGTACACGAAAGTTTTTTTCTACCCTTTGTTTTCTTCACGTGAATTTTATGGTAAAAAGGGATCACCGTGGCTGGTCGTGGATAGACCATCGCTAGAGAGTGGTGCACCGTGGTACTGTTCCATTTCAAATACATGCACTCATTTCTAAAAGTCGTTCGACACTATTTCGGAATTTTGGACAGATGTTGCCCCTTGCACCGTAGATGTTGCGCCCTGAGGATATTGATTCTTCGGACAGCCATAACGGCTGCCTCTTTTGATGTTACGGGAGCTATAATCAGTCAAAACGAAGCTCTCTGTGAGTTCTACGGATTTGACCACTTTTAGACATCAATGCATAGTTCCAAATCCAAGAAAAGACTACCCGAATCACTCTCGGGACTAGAAAGTTTTTTTACCCATCGTTTTCTTCACGTGAATTTTATGGTAAAACGCGATCACCGTTGCTGGTCGTCGATTTACCATCGCTGAAGAGTGGTACACCATGGTACTATTCTGTTTCAAATCCATGCACTCATTTCTAAAAGTCGTACGACACTGTTTCGGCATTTTGGACGGATGTTGCACCATGCACAGTAGATGTTGCGCCCTGAGGATATCGATTATTCGTACAACCATAACGGTTGCCACTTTTGGAGTTACGGGAGCCATAACCAGTCAAAATGAGGCTCTCTGTGAGTTCTATGGCTTTGACTGCTTTTAGCCGTCAATGCATAGTTCCATATCCAAAAAATAACTGCCCGAATCACTTTCGGGTCTTGAAAGTTTTTCTTTACCCATCGTTTTTTCACGTGAATTTTATGGTAAAACGCGATCAACGTGGCTGGTCGTCGATTTACCATCGTTGGAGAGTGGTGCACCATGGTACTGTTATGTTTCAAATCCATGCACTCATTTCTAAAAGTAGTACGGCACTGTTTTGGCATTTGGGACGGATGTTGCACCTTGCACCGTAGATGTTGCGCCATGAGGATATCGATTCTTCGAACAACCATAACGGTTGCCTCTTTTGGAATTACGGGAGCCATAACCAGTCAAAACGAAGCTCTCTGCGAGTTCTATGGCTTTGATAGCTTTTAGCCGTCAATGCATAGTTCCAAATGCAAAAAAAGATTACCTGAATCACTTTCGGGGCTCGAAAGTTTTTTTACCCATCGTTTTCGTCACGTGAATTTTATGGTAAAACGGGACCACCGTGGCTGGTCATGGATATACCATCGCTGGAGAGTGGTGCACCTTGATACTGTTCCATTCAAATCCATGCATTCATTTTTAAAAGCCGTACGGCACTGTTTCGGCATTTTCGATGGATGTTGCACCTTGCACCGTAGATGTTGCGTCCTGAAGATATCTATTATTCGGACAACCATAACGGTTGCATCTTTTGGAGTTACGGGAGTCGTAACCAGTCAAAACGAAGCACTCTGTGAGTTCTACGGCTTTAACAGCTTTTAGCCATCAATGCATAGTTCCAAATCCAAAAAAGACTACCCGAATCACTTTCGGGACTCAAAAGTTTTTTTACCCATCGTTTTCTTCATGTGAATTTTATGGTAAAAAGGGATCACCGTGGCTGGTCGTGGATATACCATCGTAGGAGAGTGGTGCACCGTGGTACTGTTCTGTTTCAAATCCATGCACTCATTTCTAAAAGTCGTACGGTACTGTTTCGGAATTTTGGACGAATGTTGCACCTTGCACCGTAGATGTTGCGCCCTAAGGATATCGATTATTCGGACAGCCATAACGGTTGCCTCTTTTGGAGTTACGGGAGCCATAACCAGTCAAAACGAAGCTCTCTGTGAGTTCTACGGCTCTGACTGCTTTTAGCCGTCGATGCATAGTTCCATATACAAAAAAGACTACCCGAATCACTTTCGGGACTCGAAAGTTTTTTTTTACCCATCGTTTTCTTCACGTGAATTTTATGGTAAAACGTGATCACCGTGGCTGGTCGTCGATTTACCATCGCTGGAGACTGGTGCACCATGGTATTGTTTCATTCCAAATCCATGCACTCATTTCTAAAAGTAGTACAACACTGTTTTGGCATTTGGGATGGATGTTGCACCTTGCACCGTAGATGTTGCGCCCTGAGGATATCGATTCTACGGACCTCCATAACGGTTGCCTCTTTTGGAGTTACGGGAGACATAACCAGTCTAAACAAAGCTCTCTGTGAGTTCTACGGCTTTGATCGCTTTTAGCCATCAATGCATAGTTTCAAATCCAAAAAAAGACTACTCGAATCACTTTCGGGACACGAAAGTTTTTTTTTACCCATCGTTTTCTTCACGTGAATTTTATGGTAAAACGCGATCACCGTTGCTGGTCGTCGATTTACCATCGCTGGAGAGTGGTGCACCATGGTACTATTCCGTTTCAAATCCATGCACTCATTTCCAAAAGTCGTACGGCACAGTTTCGACATTTTGGACGGATGTTGCACCTTGCACCGTAGATGTTGCGCCCTGAGGATATCGATTATTCGGACAGCCATAATAGTTGCCTCTTTTGGAGTTACGGGAGCCATAACCAGTCAAAATGAGGCTCTCTGTGAGTTCTACGGCTTTGATTGCTTTTAGCCGACAATGTATAGTTCCATATCCAAAAAATGACTACTCGAAAGTTTTTTTACCCATCGTTTTCTTCACGTGAATTTTATGGTAAAACTCGAACATCGTGGCTGGTCGTCGATTTACCATCGCTGGAGAGTGGTGCACCATGGTACTATTCAGATTCAAATCCATGCACTGATTTCTAAAACTAGTACGGCACTGTTTTGAAATTTGGGACGGATGTTGCACCTTGCACCGTAGATGTTGCGCCCTGAGGATATCGATCTTCGGACAGCCATAACGGTTGCCTCTTTTGGAGTTATGGGAGCCATAACCAGTCAAAACGAAGCTCTTTGTGAGTTCTATGGCTTTGACAACTTTTAACGGTCAATGCATAGTTCCAAATCAAAAAAAAAGACTACCTGAATCACTTTCGGGACTCGAAAGTTTTTTTACCTATCGTTTTCTTCACGTGAATTTTATGGTAAAATGGGATCACCGTGGCTGGTCGTGGATATACCATCGCTGGAGAGTGGTGCACCTTGGTACTGTTCCGTTCAAATCCTGCACTCGTTTCCAAAAGTCGTACGGCACTGTTTCGGCATTTTTGACGGATGTTGCACCTTGCACCATAGATGTTGCGCCCTAAAGATATCTATTATTCGGACAACCATAACGGTTGCCTCTTTTTGAGTTACGGGAGACGTAACCAGTCAAAATGAAGCACTCTGTGAGTTCTATAGCTTTAACAGCTTTTAGCCATCAATGCATAGTTCCAAATCCAAAAAAAGACTACCCGAATCACTTTCGGGACTCGAAAGTTTTTTTTACCCATCGTTTTCTTCGCGTGAATTTTATGGTAAAAAGGGATCACCGTGGCTGGTCGTGGATATACCATCGCAGGAGAGTGGTGCACCATGGTACTGTTCCATTTCAAATCCATGCACTCATTTCTAAAAGTTGTACGACACTGTTTCGGAATTTTGGACGGATGTTGCACCTTGCATCGTAGATGTTGCACCCTGAGGATATCGATTCTTCGGACAGCCATAACGGTTACCTCTTTTGGAGGTACGGGTGCCATAACTAGTCAAACAAAGCTCTCTGTAAGTTCTACGGCTTTGACCGCTTTTAGCTGTCAATGCATAGTTCCAAATCCAAAAAAAGACTACCCGAATCACTTTCGGGACTCGAAAGTTTTTTTCACCCATCGTTTTCTTCACGTGAATTTTATGGTAAAAAGGGATCAACGTGGCTAGTCGTGGATATACCATCGCTGGAGAGTGGCGCACCATGGTACTGTTCTGTTTCAGATCCATGCACTCATTTCTAAAAGTTGTACGGCACTGTTTCGGAATTTTGGACTGATGTTGCACCTTGCACCGTAGATGTTGCACCCTGAGGATATCGATTATTCGGACAGCCATAATGGTTGCCTCATTTGGAGTTACGGGAGCCATAACTAGTCAAAACGAAGCACTCTGTGAGTTCTACGGTTTTGACCGCTTTTATCCGTCAATGCATAGTTCCAAATCCAAAAAAAGACTACCCGAATCATTTTCGGGACTCGAAAGTTTTTTTCACCCATCGTTTTCTTTACGTTAATTTTATGGTAAAATGGGATCACCGTGACTGGTCATGGATATACCATAGCTGGAGAGTGGTGCACCTTGGTACTTGTTTTTACCAAAATTGGGCACAACACTCTTCGGAAGTTTTTGAAGAGATAAAATGAAGAAGTTAAATGGAAAAAGAGGATTATCTAACAAAAACTCCAAAAACAGATATGTAAAGAATAAAAACGCACAGAAACACAAGAATTTAGAGTGGTTCGGCGTATTTCCTACGTCCACAATGAAGTTGATCACTTTATTGATGTTTCTTTGATGATTACAATTGGTTGCAGCCAACTACATCGAATTAAAGTTATGAAATTCGAGTACAACAGCAGCAATGGAGATTGCAATTCAATCCGGCAGAGTCTGGGCGTTGGAGCGTCAAAAGATCCCTTCTCTGTATGCCCTGGGGCTCTATTTATAGGTGTAGGAGGTTGATATTTTGCTCAGATCTTGGGAGACTTCTTCTCGCACGTGAGTGGGCCCACGCGACCAATCCCATGAAGTTTCGACCCGATCCGTGATCGATACGAACGGATTTCGTATCGATCAATATTTCGTCCAATGGAGTCGAAATGTGGTGTGAACATTCTTTAGCATGCACCTAAGCTCCTGTGAAAATTTCGTAGCATTTGGACTTGTGGATATCGAGTTTTGATCGATACAAAATGGAGACTTTTGGCAGTTCGTTTGGTTCGAATCGATCATTTCGACTCGATCATGTTCGAATCGATGATTGCACGTGCCCTGGTGATGACGTGGTTCGCACTCTTCGGATCGATCCACCTTTTACGCCGAGTTGACCGAGTCTTTCTTGAACTTCGCCTCGTTCGTATCGAAGGTCGTTGCCCAGTTCAAGTCGATCTACAGCATGCTTTTTCGTATCGATCTATAGCATGCCCTGTTCGAATCGATGGAGATGGTTTGCTCGTATCGATAATGGTGGCTCTGTTCCCATCGATGAATGTTGCCCTTGTTCGTATCGATCAAAGTCACTTCGACTTGATGGATACGAACAAGCAATATTGCGATGGATACGAACAGTGCTTACTCAATGGTTTCGAAGCAGTGACTGTTTGGTGGATACGAACTAAGGTTATCTGATGGATTCGAACATGGCCTTTCGATGCGAAGTGAACGATAATCGATCGATACGAACTAAAGTTTGACAATGGATGCGAAGCTGATCGATTCGAACAGTGGCTTGACGATGGATACGAAGTCGATCGATTCAAACATTGGCTCGTCGATGGATACGAAGTCGATCGATTCGAACATTGGCTCGTCGATGGATACAGAGTCGATCGATTCGAACAGTGGCTCGTCGATGGATACGAAGTTGAGGCAGTTTTCATCCAACTTGCATCGATCAAATCTTGAGCATATGAACTCGGATTGACTTGAAATTGTGAATGCTGACTTCCATGGCTTCGCTCGTCGTGTCTTGTCAATTGTAGCTTGATCCGGACTTG
Organism: Allium fistulosum; assembly: GCA_030737815.1. NCBI lineage: Eukaryota > Viridiplantae > Streptophyta > Magnoliopsida > Asparagales > Amaryllidaceae > Allium > Allium fistulosum. The sequence goes on from CM060902.1 coordinate 1,538,371,795, forward strand.
GACAAAATTCGTCGATATCCATAGTGAGCCTGCGTATAACCGATCTCCAAGATGAACCGTCAATGGTTTCTAGTCAAGTTCTTGGTGTCACGGCCTTGCCAAAAGGCGGGATAACATTTGCCTCCTAAAGTACGTCTTATGGAAACATGATGTGCTTTGAAACGCTGCAATCTTCATTCTGAACAGTTATCGTCTTTTCGCTGAAAGTTGTAATCTTTGACTGATTTCCCCTGTAATGTGAACCGTTGATTGTCAACTGTTGTACCCTGTATTGTTGTAATTGATTGCTGTTTGATTGTGACTTGCTGTCTGTCGTCATAATCGTTATCAGATAAGTATCCAATTCATGTGGATGTTGAAAATTGAATATTAGTACGACATATATGCATATATGTTAATCTAACTCTCGTTGACGTTGCACGTCCACGAGTCATTGTCAGTTCTTTTTTATCGAATCCCGTATCGATCCTCTCCTGAACCTATGTGAAATTCGAGTTACAACAACGATTGCTGGTTGTTTTTGAATGTTCCTTCGTGTCGATCCTCTCCTGAATCGATGTAAAAGGTTGAAACATTGTCTTTGCATCGATATACATCGCATCGAAGGACATGAAATGAACAGCTTGCATCGATGGTTACGAACTTCGGTGGACTCCATTGTAGTGGTCTTCATTTTCGAATCGATGTGAGTCACAAAGATGGATATGAACTATGCGTTTGTATCGATAAATAATGGCCTCCGGAAGCTATGTTTTGATGGATTCGAACTGCACAGTTCATATCGTTGCACTGGCGATGGAGTCGAAATTGATCGATACAAACAATGGCTTCGTATCGATGGATTTGGGTGACTCAGAAAATCCTTCATTGGCAATTTCGTTTCGATAAAGGCTTGAGTTGATGGATTCGAATAGCTCGTTCGAATCGATTCAGTGTTGACACATTGTAACCGATCGAGTTTACCAAGAGGCGAATCGTTTCTCCCTTTCACACTCGAGTCCATATAAATACTATGGACTTAGTCATTTTTTACTTTTTACTTGCTCGTTTCTTCTGCAGTCCTTCGTATCGCTCCAGAGACTTGGAAAAAGAAAACTGTTCTTGCCTTAAAATCGATTCAAACCTGTAACCCCTTGAACTAATCGTTGAAATCAGGTAAATGAATGGCTAACCAACGTTGTAGCGACGAGATTAGAAATCAATTGCCAATCTATTTACATACACGATCGATCTCGGGTGATTCCAAGGCCGGAGTCGGCTTTTCGAAAATTGCCATGGTGTTTGAACAGTTTGGGGAAGAAGATATTATGCAAGGTCGAGGAAGGAGAAGATGGAGTTCTAATCGATCTGGGCAAGAAGGATTCTGGGACCATTGTATCGAGGATGGTAGAGGATGAGTTCATATCGATCCTGACAAAACACATCCTCGCATCGATTGACGATGTGGCTTTCGTATCGATTCAAGATGACTGATACGAAGGCCTGAGATTTGTCGATCGATTCGAATAAGTCGCGTTTTATCATTCCGAACTCCACTTTCTCCGATCGATACGAACTACGTGTCATGGGATCGATACGAAAGTGTCTTAAATGATCGATATTAATTCGAATCCATACCCCTGATGGATACGAACAACTACACAGAACGATGCGAACTCGAACTTTGATGATTGACAATGAGCCCAACTTTGATGATCTTGAAAACTCTTTGGCATTTGAACATCTAACTCCGAAGAGCTTCATTTTGGCATAATTGGACTTGACCATTGGACTGCATATTTGACTTCCTTTCGAAGCTCGTCGATGTTACTGTAATCTAACTAAACTTTAACAAACCCTAACTTGGATCAATCGCTAACATCTGGATGGCACGATTGTGACGGTCAGCGATGACGGTCATTCCGACTGAATTTCGAAGTCTTATCGTTTACATGCTTTCTCCAATTCTGCAGAACTTTTTTTTAAGTGATATACAGCACTGCACTACACAACACATTCACACACTTTATACTGGGGGAAGCACGGATGTTATTTTCATCTAATGATGATTTCTCATAAGTTAGTTAGTAATGGAATCCTCAAGCTCACAGCAACATGAAGCTCAGAATTTAATTCCTCCAATAATCGAGATACCGTCCATCGAGGCCGAGGTCATAGATCCAGCTCCGGACGAGTTTCCAGGCGTTCGGCTCATTTGCCGTCCGCAAGACTCTGTGTCGTCCGGCATTTCCGAAGATATGCTGGGATGGATATGCTTAAGACATGGCCTGTCGCTTGACGACGCATTACTGCCAGGGCCAGACGATAGACCGCATGCTCCCCCGGAGGGATTTACTGCTTTCAATCGTCATGCTTGCACAGCGGGGTCACTTCCTCCATTTAATCAGTGTATAAGGGAAATGCTATCATTCCTTGGAATCGCTCCATCCCAGCTACACCCCAACGGATACGCCTTGTTGAATAGCACTTTCATCATTTTTATGGAAATTCTCTTTCGACCACCAAAGCCGATCGAGATTAGATATCTCTTCAACATTACGAGCCATGGAGATAGCCCTTCTTTCACATTCTTGGAAGCGGTTAGGAACTGTCAAATAGTAACGAGGTCCTGGGGAAGGCTGAGTTACTTTAAAATGGAATGGTTCTACGTTCGATGCCCCCATGGATTCGCTAGGCGATGGTTGGATAGACGTAAGTGTTGCGGTCTTTCTCATGAATTATCGAGATAATAATAATCGTTCTCAAAACTAACATACTTCTCCTCTTTTACAGCCACAATCTCACGACCCGATGATGGGTATTTTAGAGAGTTAGTTCGGATCCTCTAGGCAGTTCTGGTTGAAGAGAGGAACATTGACTCGGTTCTAACCGACAGAAACTTGAGAATTGTCGGGCTGATTGAATGGAAGCAAAGCATAAGGCTGGAAGGGACACTTAGAGCGGTCTCGAAAAAGCGGCTGAAACGCAAAGCGTCCAGCGTCGTAATAGCTGAAGGGGTTGATCCGGAGAGAACGCCCACTGATGACGAACTCCAGGCTAGGCCTTCTTCCAATTTTCAGGATTCAGGAGGAAGGAGGAAAGGCAAGGCAGTTGCTCATAAGCGTTCAAAATCCGTGAGATTGAAATCCGTGATTATGTCTTTGCCCGTCCTGGGGATTAGAATTTCGGAGGCTCCTCCCCCGCAAGTAGAGAATCCTTTCGAAGGGCTTGCTGATATTCCAATTCCGGATTATGTGTCGTTTCAACACGACACCGGGATGGAGGAGCTTGATAATGCTCTTGATCTGAGCGGGTCGCTTGCTATGAGTGCGACCGACATTTCCGGTTGGTCGGGGGGTTGCGCATACATACACTTCACCGCACTACATGATTCATAATCGTAAATCGTCTAATCCAAGAGATCACTAACTTTTCTTTCATTTCTCACTTTTAGGTACGATGTCCGGGAGAGGATCAATGCTTGGGAGCCTTCGCTCGGCTCGAAAGTCTTCTTCTTATTATGACTCCCATAGGAGAGATTCGGATAGAGACCGCGATCGTGAGTACTCTAATCAAGTGAGGTACGGGCGAGACAAGGACAAAGAATATAGACACCGATCTAGATCTCGCTCTCCACCTCCTAGAATCCATTCTCTACCTCCTGTTGAGACTTCATATCCACCGGAGCCTCCGCGACACCGACCGTCTTCTCACACTTCTAGATCCGAGACTCACCTCTAGAGGGTCGAAACAATGGCCCCCATAATTGCAGAGCAGGTCACAACTGAGCCCACTGAGGAAGGGGCTATTAAAATTGCTTAGCTGAGGAAGGAGTTCCCGAACATATGCTTTGACGGCTACGTCTTTCCACCTCACTTAAAGAGAATCCCATCGGGGGTGGAAAACACGATGCATGATTACATTCATGATGTCTACACCCAGTATAGAGAGTGGGTAAAGGCTGCAGAGAAAGCTTCCAAGGTGGCCTTGAGCGAGCCAAAGTGATTGAGAAAATGGAGTCCGAACTCGCTCAAAAGCACCGAATCATACAAGTGCTCAATATCGAGGTCGAGTCTTCTCGGAAATCTGAAATTGAGGCCACCAAAAAAGCTGACAAAGCGAATGTGGCGATGGAGAGGTTGAGGCATACACACGTTGCCTTGGTGGAGGAGATGGGCCATCGAAATACTACAGTGACCGCCGAATGGGATGCGGCGGTCAAGGAACTCAACGAGCTTAAGGCTAAATTCTCTGACATAGCCAAGGAAAAGGATAATGCGAACAACGCAGCCCAGGAGGCATGCGAACAGGCTGCCTTGCTTCGGGGTGAGCGGGATGCGGCCATGGCTAAGGTTCGTGAGGTGGAGACTGAGGTCGAGGAGAAGGTGAAATCGGTAGAGTCCAGGCTAGAAGCCGATATTGAAGACCTTCTCGTTGTTTACAACGCTAACGTGCTGAGGCACAGAGGTCTAGCCTGGCTCGATGATTATCCGGCACATCTATACAACGCCTGGGGCTGATTGGTTGAGGAGGAGAAGGCGGTGCATCTGGGTGAGTCTATTGATGAGTTTGAGCTCAAGAATCGTCTGCTGAATGAAGATGAAAGGAAGATTCTCCACGAGTCAATGATTTCTTATGAGAAGGAGAAACTCGGCACTTGGAAGTAGGGGAAGGCTCAGGGGTTGAACATCTCGATGCAAGTCTTGAAGTTCCAGCATCAACCCAGCTTGAATCCTTGCCTACGGTCGATCCCCAAGCTATTCCTGCCTACAATCCGGATCAGCCGCAGATGTCTCCGGCTACAGAGCAAGTTGCTGAAGCCATTCAGCCGCCTACAAGCCAAACTGAGGAAGGTATTTTGAACATTCCGCATATCTGTCTTAAGTCGGAATCTTCACTCGAATTAAGTTCTAACGGTTATCTTATTTTTTGTCCAGTGATCGATGCTGCGCCAGTCGCGCCTCCTATCACTCAAGAATCACATCATATGCAGGAGGCTATCGTTACCGAAGCGACCACTGTAACTACAACTGCCCCACTTGATGAAATGCAGGGAAGCACGCTTGTTTTTGACGAGCAAATGATAGAGGAACTCCTTGGTCGTCATAGCGATCCTTTTGCGGACCTGCCATTTGTTATGGGTGGAGTTGCCCCTACTTCAGGCTCTTCGATGCCAACTACTGATGCTTCCAACGAGACCCGAGGGATTAATGAAGAGGAAATAATGGCCGCAATCGATGCTGAAATGGGAGCAGCGGCTTATGGTGGCAGTTTTGGAGGTGGGATGGCGGCACCCGGTCCAGCTCCGCTCAGAATGAAATCGCCTGGCGGTACAGTTTTCGATACTAGTGTGCCCATTCCACCTTATACACTTGATCTTGTTCCTTCGACTCCGCCCGCAGGAAGCATCCATATTCATTCGAGCTCGGAGGAGGATGTCGAGATCATGCCCCCGCCCGAAGACCGACCGCCGAAAAGTAAAGGCTCAAAGAGGATGGCGGCTCCAGCGGGTCTACACCGAAAAGGAATCCAAGGAAGAAAAAAGATTAGACATGCTTCCTCGGTTTATTTTGATTTTCATTCTGTTGGCCGTGTATAGATGCGGGTTCGGCCCCTGCTAGTAGGAATTTTTTGGAACAAACTTGTACATGAATTTCTTTCATAAACAGTAGAAATGAAACTTTTCTTTTTTGGATTCTTCTCAGCTATTGTGTATTTGCCTTAGTGTTTCAATTCCTGAAGTGCACTTGTGAAGTTTCAGGTTCCAAGTCAAGTTTGTTTTTGTTTGCCATGTCTGGAAACTGTGGACATGACTTACGACCGGGAAGTGAGTCGAATTTTGACGTCGCACCGCTTCAGTCAATGGTCGATGCTTAAGTCCTGCCCCCTAGTCTTAGGGATGAGTTGTTGAACATCAGCCAGCGATTGCGTTTTACTTACAACACGTTGAGTCTAGTGCCGCTGAACGGATGTTTGGGACAAGTGGAGATTGAGTGGTTCAACCCCACTCGTTTAATTATCGGTGATTATATCCGCACTCCGGGGATTTTCATTTGTTCATTGGCGATTGGTTACGCCGGTTTAAGTTTTAATTATATGTCCGCACTCTGGGGACTTGGAGTTAATATTTATACTCCGACTCGCACTCTGGGGGTTCGGAGTTGGTATTTATACTCCAATTCACGCTCTGGGAATTTGCAGTTGATGTTTACACTCCGTTTCACAATCTGGGAATCCAGAGTTGATGTTTATACTCCGTTTCACACTCTGGGAGTTCGGAGTTGGTGTTTATACTCCAATTCGCACTCTGGGAATTTGGAGTTAATGTTTATACTCCGACTCACACTCTGGGAACGAAAGGTGTATCAGGATCGTGGATGGTCGGATCACATCCACCCTGAGTCAAAAAGCGAGGTCGTTAGATGGACGGGTTCACCCTCCTCTAACTTGGTTAAAATACGGACAAAGTCGTTAGGCGGACGGATCCACCCTCTTCGTAGACGTATTTTTATACTCCAGTTCGCACTCTAGGAATCTGGAGTTAAGTGAAGGATTGTCGTGTATCAATCCTTTTTTGACTTTGGTGTGATGGCTTGGCCCCGAGCTCGGGTTTCACTTAACGAGTGACCGGTTGCATCACAGTCACTCCCTATTTGAATAAATCCCACCGTATGGTGAAACTTAGCTCTTCGTGCATAGTGATGATCATATGAAGCATTTCAAGTAAATCGCAGCTCTGGCTCGAAGAGATTGCATTTTATTGCTGAAATAAGAAAATATGGCAAAGTCAGTTGCCTCATTACAAATTCTAATCTCGAAATGCAGAAACAAATTGCAAATGGGAAATAAACTAAATGAATAAACATAGCCTGTTATGTGTAGTAGCGACGAAGACTTTCGCTGTTCCAGGTTCTTGGCAGAGTAAGACTGTCGACGGTCGATAATTTGAATGTGCCTTCTCCGAGCCTTCGTTCAATAACATACGGTCCTTCCCATGTCGACTTCATATGTGAAGGGATCGGATAGATTCTTTTTAGAACGAGATCACCTAGTTCAAAGGTTCGCGGGCGGACCTTGGCGTTGTACAATCGGGCGACTCGACTTCGATACGCGGTTGCCCTCAAATCAGCCTCTTCACGCTTCTCATCTAGTAAATCGAGAGATTCAGCAAGTAATATAGCATTTGTCTTCGGATCATAATATGTCACACGATGAGAAGGTACTTCTAGCTCGACTGGAATAACAGCTTCTGAACCATAAGAGAGAGAGAATGGAGTGTGACCGGTCGCGGACTTGTGGGTTGTTCGGTAAGCCCATAAAGCCATAAGAAGTTCATTGACCCACTTGCCCCGACCATTTCCGGTCGTTTTTTCAGAATGGACTTTGTAACTTTATTGACCGCTTCGACCTGTCCGTTTGCTTGAGGGTGTGCAACTGCAGAGAATTTCTTTTGAATGTGAAACCGTTTGCAGAAATCTTTAAATTCAACACTGTCGAATTGGGTTCCGTTGTCAGCAATAATGGTGTGTGGGAGACCGAATCAACATATAATGTTGCGGGCTACAAATTTGATCACATTTTTCGTCGTTATGGTAGCAAGAGGTTCAGCTTCAGCCCACTTTGTAAAGTAATCAACTGCGACGATGGCGTATTTCGCACCACCTTTTGCCAGAGGTAGAGTACCAATGATGTCGATTCCCCATATTGCAAACGGCCATGGGCTGACCATTTGCGTTATCTCGGTAGGTGGGGCTCTAGGAATTCGAGCATGCTTTTGACATTTATCGCACTTTTTTGCATAATCTGATGCATCGCGATTCACAATCGGCCAATAATATCCGTATCGAAGTATTTTCTTGGCCAGTGCTTGCCCCCCAGTGTGATCGCCACATTCTCCCTCGTGTACATCGTGTAATATTCATTTAATTTCATCGTGAGCGATACACCGGAGTAAAGGAACAGAGTACCCTCTTATGTACATGATTCCATTCTGGATGGTGAATCACGAGGCCTTCCGAAGGACTTGTCTCTTTTCACTCCTACGCTCTGGCAGGGTTCCGTGCTCAAGGTAATTTCTGAATGGAGTCATCCATGAGTCCTTATCGGGAACGGCTTCACATACCCAATCTATTTCCGCCCGGTCAATGCTTGGGGAAGTTAACGTCTCTATGGGAACGAGTCCCATTTGCTGAGCTTCACCTGTGCTGGCTTACTTCGCCAATGAATCGGCTTTCTGATTGCGTTCTCGAGGTATACAATAAATGGCATAATAATCAAACTGATCCAGTATTTCCTGAACTCGAGCTAAGTAGGCAGCCAGCCTTCAATCTCTCGCTTGATATTCTCCCCGAACTTGACATACGACTAATTGCGAATCATAATAAATTTCCACAGCGATAATTCTCAAATCTCTGGCAAGTTTTAGTCCAGCTAAGAGGGCTTCATATTCAGCTTCATTATTGGTTGCATGAAAATCAAACTTTAAAGCATAACATATAGATCGGCCTTCGGGGGTTTCGAGTACAACTCCAGCGCCCGAACATCGGTCGCTTGACGCACCATCAGTATACAGCTTCCAGATGTATTCGGGAGATTCACTGGTTTCGGGCAAGTCCTCTGGGATGGTAAATTCAGCTATGAAATCGGCTAGGACTTGTCCTTGAATGGCTCGTCTTGGAGTGTAAGTGATATCAAACTGGCTCAGTTCGATGTTCCACTTGAGTAACCTACCAGACGTCTCAGGCCGCGTAAGGACCTGTCGTAACGGCTGGTTGGTGTAAACAATAATAGGATGTGCCTGGAAATATGGTCGGAGCTTCCTTGATGCAATAACAAGGCAATAAGCCAACTTCTCTAGTTTCGGATAATTCCTCTCAGCTCCAGTCAATCGTTTGCTGACGTAGTATACTGGCTTCTGTATCCTGTCTTCTTCTCAAATTAGGGTAGCGCTGATAGCGTTTTCTGATATCGCCAAGTAAACGTACAACTTCTCATGATCAATAGGCTTTGACAGGATAAGTGGTGTGGATAGATGCTGAATTAGTGCTTGGAAAGCGCCCTCACACTCCGTGGTCCATTCAAATTTTCGTTTTCCTTTACGGATCAGATCGAAGAAGGGAATGCATTTGTCGGTGGACTTTGAAATGAACCTGCTCAGTGCCCCTACTTTCCCATTGAGACTCTGGACTTGTTTTATAGTTTTCGGAGTTTCAAGATTTCTAATTGCCCAGATCTTTTCAGGATTAGCTTCGATTCCCCGAGCATTGACGATAAACCCAAGGAATTTTCCGGATGTAACTCCAAAATGACATTTCAGTGGGTTGAGCCTCATTATGTATTCTCGAAGTATGTTGAACATAGTTTCCAGGTCTTTAGTATGGTCAGTGGAAAATTGTGACTTCACAAGCATGTCGTCTACATATACTTCCATGGTTTTCCCGATTTGATTGGCAAACATCCGATTGACCAATCATTGATAAGTAGCCCCGGCATTCTTGAGTCTGAATGGCATAACTTTGTAGCAATAAAGTCCCAAATTGGTTACGAAGCTAGTATGTTCTTGATCAGGTAAATGCATTGGTATTTGATTGTAGCCAGAATACGCATCCATGAAGGATAAGAGCTCATGCCCAGCTGTTGAATCTACTAGTTAATCAATTCTGGGAAGCGGGAAACTGTCTTTGGGACAAGCTTTATTCAGATCGGAGTAATCGACACATGTTCTCCATTTTCCGTTCGACTTTCGGACAAGCACGAGATTTGACACCCATTCGGGGTATAGCGCATCTCAAATGAACCCGTTTGCTTTAAGCTTTTCTACCTCTTCTTTAAGGGCGACAGATCTCTCTGGATCCATACCACGCCTTTTCTGTTTGACCGGGACATGCCGCGGGTCAATATTCAGAGTGTGGCTCGGGATGTCCGGCAAGATCCCACACATACCAGAATGCGTCCAGGCGAATACGTCAAGATTCGCTCATAAAAACTCAACCAATTCCTTTTGAGTTTGCTGGCTTTGCTGAGACCCAATTTTATCATTTTCGAATCATCATCATTGTCAATTGGGACATCGATCGTCAGTTCGGCCGGGGATGCTTGACTTTCTTTAGATTCTCCTTCGTCTTCAGTTTCTCTTGGGTTAAGATCCCTTTGGAATTGGCTGGGGTGCTCGGGCCTAGGCCCAGGCGTTAATTGTCAATTATCAGCAAAGCGGACGCAGAGAGATTCCTCTACGCCCTTTCCTTTCTCCTTTCGCTGCGCCTCCCGCAGCTCGGCAACATAACAGGCTCTCCTAGCAGCCTGATCTCCTTGAATGATTCCCACTCCACGATCAGTGGGAAACTTTAAAGTCAAACACCATGGGGCAATGGCTGCCCTTAATTCCACGAGGGTCGGTCGGCCCAAGAAAGCATTATAAGGGGAGTCTATGTCCAACACAACGAACTGTAATATCCATACTCTCCGGCATTCTCCAACTCCCAACTCCACTGGTAGTTCCACTACTCCAGTGGGTATAGTAGCGCTTCCATTGAAACCATGGATTCGAGATTGACAAGGTTTCAAATCTTTGGCTTCCATTTTCATTTGATCATAGCCTCGTTTAAACATAATATTCACTGAGCTTCCACTGTCAACTAAGATCCTCTTCATCCAAGTCGGACCTACTTGAGCTGAGATGACCAGTGGATCGATAGTGGGTGCTTCGACTTTATCACTATCTCTGTTTCTGAATACGATGTCATCAGTCATCGTCTTATGTTGTTTGGCCAGATCCCCTTCATCGAAATTACTACAACACTCGAAGTCCGAATGCCTAATAGAGCTGGCATACGACTCCATTTCCTTCCAGCTTCGGTCTGCTGGATGAGGACCACCACTTATCGTATTAATAACCAACCTCCCACCAGTACGAGTGGGTTCCTCCTGCCTTTCCTGATTCGGCGCATGATTCTGATTTGATGGGCCCGCACATCCTAACTGCGGCGCCCGCACATACTGATCCAACTTTTGTTCACATATCAGTTTCTCAATGAGGTCTTGTAAATGACGACACTCATTTGTATTATGGCCGTAACTTTCATGGAATCTGCAGAACTTCCCTGTTTGGACTTGTCTTTCTGTCGATGGTTTCGGGGCAGGTTTCTTGTATTGCATGGTATTACAAGTCCGCAAATACACATTTTCCAGCGACATATTAAATGGAGTATAATTATCAAACATGGGAGCTCTACGTCGTGGACACGACTTTGATCTTGCTTTTTTACCTTGATTTCCACTGTCCCTCTGCTGATTCTGTTTATTTTGTATATTCAACTGAACTCCTCCGGAACTCTCCCCGGATTGTTTAACTGCGTTGTTACTTTGAATTCCTTCAATGTTGGGCCCTGCATCATCCTGCTTCCTAGACTATTTCGCATCCTCACTTCTCAAGAATTGGGCTGCCTTGGAATAGAAACGGTCCAATGACACAGGCGGCATCCCAGCTAACCAATTTCCGAACTCGGAATCAAGATCAATCCCCTTAGTCAATGCCATCAGGATAGAGTTGTCATTGGGATTGCTTATTTTTACGCACGCAGCATGAAATCGCTCCAAGTAACGTCTGAGCGTCTCTCCGGGAGCTTGAGTAACACTAGACAAAGTATTAACATCTTTAGGTCTTGCTACATGCATGCAGATTTGTTCAACAAACTTGGTGGCCATCTAGTCGAAGTTAGAGATGGATCGTGGTGGCAAACGAGTAAATCACATAGTTGCAATGCCCCTTAGGGAAATAGGGAAACTACGACATTTAACTGCATCATCAGCTCTCGCAGCATTCATTAGCCATTCATACTTCAGGATGTGTTGATTTGGATCAGAATTCCCTTCATAGACTGGCAATGTCGGCATTCTGAAGTGCCGAGGTGGTTCAGCATATAACATGTCATCAATGAAAGGGGTATGACTCCGGGAAATACCCCAGTCGTCATTAGTGAGACCCTGACTTTCACGAATCATCTGACGAATCATCGTCGGTATATCTGGCATCTGGATGTTTGGAGCATGCAGTGCCAAGGTGTTGTCGGGTTCCACAATGCGAGGTTGGACCAGACGCGGTCGACGGTCCGTGCCTCGCCTCCTTGGTTCAAGATTTTCAGGGACATAAGGTTCTGGAGTGTGCTCTCTTTGGCGACGATGCAGATAAGCTTGATTTCCAGTATCAACTCCTTGTTCAGTAGTGGTGGTGATAGCGAGGTTACCTGTGAGATGGTAAGGAGCGGCACCCCCTCGGAAGGAGGGTCCGGTCTGATGACTGGTGGATGGTCTGGGTTGTCCAAGATTCAAGGCAGGTTGGTGTCCTGTGGCCTGGGTGTAGCTTACATCCAGCCGTGGGTGTGTGGATCGATGATGATCATCAGATGAGGTTGAACTCTCCGTGGAAGAATAAGAAGCTTGATCTCTTCTGGATCTTCTGCGCCTTTGGCGATTCAGCTGGTTGGTCAACTCTGTGTTAGCGCGTAGTTGTTCAGTAAGTTGTTGCCGACTCTGGGTCAACTCTTGATGCAGCATCTGGAATTCTTGTCTAGTGACCGGGCCTGATGGATCTGAAGGTCCGGCAGCATCTTGGTTGGATGGAGGCAACTGTACGGGATTCTATCTATCCCGTCCTTCCTGATCAGTAGCTGTAGAAGCAGTTCGTGTGCTTACCATGATGAATTGACGAAGTCCTTTCCCAGATCTGATGCAAATCTGAATAGAATGGAAGGGCTTCAAGGTTTAAGATCTGGATCTTGTTCTTGGATTTTTGCAATCCGGTATCGATAGGTGATCCAAAGAGCAGGAGAAAAATCGGGTTTTTTCTCAGTGAAAGCACCAAAGTGTTTGTAACAAAATTGGGCACAACACTCTTCGGAAGTTTTTGAAGAGATAAAATGAATAAATTAAATGGAAAAAGAGGATTATCTAACAAAAACTCCAAAAACAGATATGTAAAGAATAAAAACGCACAGAAACACAAGAATTTAGAGTGGTTCGGCGTATTGCCTACGTCCACTATGAAGTTGATCACTTTATTGATGTTTCTTTGATGATTACAATTGATTGCAGCCAACTACAGCGAATTAAAGTTATGAAATTCGAGTACAACAGCATCAATGGAGATTGGAATTTAATCCGGCAGAGTCTGGGCGTTGGAGCATCAAAAGTTCTCTTCTCTGTATGCCCTGGGGCTCTATTTATAGGTGTAGGAGGCTAATATTTCGCTTAGATCTTGGGAGACTTCTTCTGGCACGTGAGTGGGCCTACGCGACCAAGCCCATGAAGTTTCAACCCGATCCGTGATCGATACGAACGGATTTCGTATCGATCAATATTTTGTCCAATGGAGTCGAAACTTGGTGTGAACATTCTTTAGCATGCACCTAAGCTCCTGTGAAAATTTCGTAGCATTTGGACTTGTGGATCTCAAGTTATGATCGATACGAAATGGAGACTTTCGGTAGTTCGTTTGGTTCGAGTCGATCATTTCGACTCGATCATGTACGAATCGATGATTGCACGTGCCCTGGTGATGACGTGGTTCGCACTCTTCGGATCGATCCACCTTTTACGCCAAGTTGACCGAGTCGTCCTTGAACTTCGCCTCGTTCGTATCAAAGGCCGTTGCCCAGTTCGAGTCGATCTACAGCATGCTTTTTCGTATCGATCTATAGCATGCCCTGTTCGAATCGATGGAGATGGCTTGCTCCTATCGATAATGGTGGCTCTGTTCGCATCGATGAATGTAGCCCTTGTTCGTATCGATCGAAGTCACTTCGACTTGATGGATACGAACAAGCAATATTGCGATGGATACGAACAGTGCTTACTCAATGGTTATGAAGCAGTGACTGTTTGGTGGATACGAACTAAGGTTATCTGATGGATTCGAACATGGCCTTTCGATGCGAAGTGAACGATAATCGATCGATACGAACTAAAGTTTGACAATGGATGCGAAGCTGATCGATTCGAACAGCGGCTTGACGATGGATACGAAGTCGATCATTTCGAACATTGGCTCGTCGATGGATACAGAGTCGATCAATTCGAACAGTGGCTTGACGATGGATACGAAGTCGATCGATTCGAACAGTGGCTCGTCGATGGATACGAAGTTGAGGCTGTTTTCATCCAACTTGCATCGATCATATCTTGAGCATATGAACTCAGATTGACTTGAAATTTGGAAAGCTGACTTCCATGGCTTCGCTCGTCGTGTCTTGTCAATTGTAGCTTGATCCGGACTTGGACAAAATTCGTCGATATCCATAGTGAACCTGCGTATAACCGATCTCCAAGACAAACCGTCATTGGTTTCTAGTCAAGTTCTTAGTGTCACGGCCTTTCCAAAAGGCGGGATAACAGTACTATTCCATTCAAATCCATGCACACATTTCTAAAAGTCATACGACACTGTTTCAGCATTTTGGACGGATGTTGCACCTTGCACCGTAGATGTTGCGCCATGAGGATATCTATTATTCGGACAGCCATAATGGTTGCCTCTTTTGGAGTTACGGGAGCCATAACCAGTCAAAACGAAGCACTTTGTGAGCTCTACGGCTTTGACAGCTTTTAGCCATAAATTCATAGTTCCAAATCCAAAAATAGACTACCCGAATCACTTTCAGGACTCGAAAGTTTTTTTTTACCCATCGCTTTCTTCACGTTAATTTTATGGTAAAAAGGGATCACCGTGGCTGGTCGTGGATATACCATCGTTGGAGAGTGGTGCACCGTGATACAATTCCATTTCAAATCCATGCACTCATTTCTAAAAGTCGTATGGCACTGTTTCGGAATTTTGGACGAATGTTGCACCTTGCACCGTAGATGTTTCGCCCTGAGGATATCGATTATTCGGACAGCCATAACGGTTGCCTCTTTTGGAGTTATGGGAGCCATCACCAGTCAAAACGAAGCTCTTTGTGAGTTCTACGGCTCTGACTGCTTTTAGCCGTCAATGCATAGTTCCATATCCAAAAAAGACTACCTGAATCACTTTCGGGACTCGAAAGTTTTTTTACCCATCGTTTTCTTCATGTGAATTTTATGGTAAAACGCGATCACCGTGGCTGGTCGTCGATTTACCATCGTAGGAGAGTGGAGCACCATGGTACTTATCCGTTTCAAATCCATGCACACATTTCTAAAAGTAGTATGACACTTTTTTGGCATTTGGGACGGATGTTGCACCTTGCACCGTAGATGTTGCGCCCTGAGGATATCGATTCTTCGGACAACCATAACGGTTGGCTCTTTTGGAGTTACGGGAGCCATAACCAGTCAAAACGAAGCTCTCTGTGAGTTCTACGGCTTTGACAGCTTTTAGCCATCAATGCATAGTTCCATATCCAAAAAAAGACTACCCGAATCACTTTCGGGACTCGAAAGTTTTTTTTACCCATCGTTTTCTTCACGTGAATTTTATGTAAAAAGGGATCACCATGGCTGGTCGTGGATATACCATCGCTGGAGAGTAGTGCACTATGGTACTGTTCCGTTTCAAATCAATGCACTCAATCCTTAAAGTCGTACGACACTGTTTCGGCATTTTGGACGGATGTTGCACCTTGCACCGTAGATGTTGCGCCCTGAGGATATCTATTATTCGGACAGCCATAACGGTTGCCTCTTTTGGAGTTACGGGAGCCGTAACCAGTCAAAACGAAGCTTTCTGTGAGTTCTATGGCTTTAACAGCTTTTAGCCATCAATGCATAGTTCCAAATCCAAAAAAAGACTACCCGAATCACTTTCGGGACTCGAAAGTTTTTTTTACCCATCGTTTTCTTCACGTGAATTTTATGGTAAAAAGGGATCACCGTGGCTGGTCGTGGATATACCATCGCTGGAGAGTGGTGCACCTTGGTACTGTTCCGTTCATATCCATGCACTCATTTCTAAAAATCGTACGGCACTGTTTTGGCATTAGGGACGGATGTTGCACCTTGCACCTTAGATGTTGCGCCCTGAGATATCGATTCTTCGACAGTCATAACGGTTGCCTCTTTTGGAGTTACGGGAGCCATAATCAGTCAAAACGAATCTCTCTGTGAGTTCTACGGCTTTGACAACTTTTTGCCGTCAATGCTTAGTTCCATAACCAAAAAAAGACTACCCGAATCACTTTCGGGACTCGAAACTTTTTTAAATCCATGCACTCATTTCTAAAAGTCGTACGACACTGTTTTGGCATTTGGAACGGATGTTGCACCTTGTACCGTAGATGTTGCGCCCTGAGGATATCGATTCTTCGGACATCCATAACGGTTGCCTCTTTTGGAGTTACGGGAGCCATAACCAGTCAAAACGAGGCTCTCTGTGAGTTCTATGGCTTTGACTGCATTTAACCGTCAATGCATAGTACCATATCCAAAAAAGGACTACCCGAATCACTTTCGGGACTCGAAAGTTTTTTTTTACCCATCGTTTTCTTCACGTTAATTTTATGGTAAACCGTGATCACCGTGGCTAGTCGTCGATTTACCGGTGCACCATGGTACTATTCCGTTTCAAATCCATGCACTCATTTCTAAAAGTAGTACGACACTGTTTTGGCATTTGGGACGGATGTTGCACCTTGCACCGTAGATGTTGCGCCCTGAGGATATCTATTATTCGAACAGCCATAACGGTTGCCTCTTTTGGAGTTATGGGAGCCAGAACCAGTCAAAACGAAGCTCTCTGTGAGTTTTATGGCTTTGACAGCTTTTAGCCGTCAATGTATAGTTCCAAATCCAAAAAAGACTACCCGAATCACTTTCGGGACTAGAAAGTTTTTTTACCCATCGTTTTCTTCACGTGAATTTTATGGTAAAACGCGATCACCGTTGCTGGTCGTCGATTGACCAGCGCTGGAGAGTGGTGCACCATGGTACTGTTTTGTTTCAAATCCATGCACTCATTTCTAAAAGTAGTACGACACTATTTTGGCATTTGGGACGGATGTTGCACCTTGCACCGTAGATGTTGCGCCTTGAGGATATCGATTCTTCGGACAGCCATAACGGTTGCCTCTTTGGGAGTTACGGGAGCCATAACCAGTCAAAACGAAGCTCTCTGTGAGTTCTACGGCTTTGACTGCTTTTAGCTATCAATGCATAGTTCCATATCCAAAAAAAGACTAACCAAATCACTTTCGGCACTCGAAAGTTTTTTTTACCCATCGTTTTCTTCATGTGAATTTTACGGTTAAACGGGATCATTGTGGCTGGTCGTGGATATAACATCGTTGGAGAGTGGTGCACCTTGGTACTGTTCCGTTCAAATCCATGCACTCATTTCTAAAAACCGTACGGCACTGTTTTGGCATTTGGGACGGATGTTGCACCTTGCACCGTAGATGTTGCGCCCTAAGGATATCGATTCTTCGAACAGCCATAACGGTTGCCTCTTTTGGAGGTACGGGAGCCGTAACTAGTCAAAACGAAGCTCTCTGTGAGTTCTACGGCTTTGAATGCTTTGACTGCTTTTAGCCGTCAATTCATAGTCCCAAATCCAAAAAGAGACTACCCGAATCACTTTCGGGGCTCGAAAGTTTTTTTTACCCATCGTTTTCTTCACGTGAATTTTATGGTAAAAAGGGATCACCGTGGCTGGTCGTGGATATAACATCGCTGGAGAGTGGTGCACCGTGGTACTGTTCCGTTCAAATCCATGCACTCATTTCTAAAAGTCATACGGCACTATTTCGGCATTTTGGACGGATGTTGCACCTTACACCATAGATGTTGCGCCTTGAGGATATCTATTATTCGGACAGCCATAACGGTTGCCTCTTTTGGAGTTACGGGAGCCGTAACCAGTCAAAACAAAGCTCTCTGTGAGTTCTACAGCTTTTACTGCTTTTAGCCGTCAATGCATAGTTCCAAATCCAAAAAAAGACTACCCGAATCACTTTTGAGACTCGGAAGTTTTTTTTACCCATCGTTTTCTTCACGTGAATTTTATGGTAAAACGGGATCACCGTGGCTGGTCGTGGATATACCATCGTTGGAGAGTGGTGCACCTTGGTACTGTTCCGTTCATATCCATGCACTCATTTCTAAAAATCGTATGGCACTGTTTTGGCATTAGGGACGGATGTTGCACCTTGCACCGTAGATGTTGCGCCCTGAGATATCGATTCTTCGGACAACCATAATGGTTACCTCTTTTGGAGTTACGGGAGCCATAATCAGTCAAAACGAATCTCTCTGTGAGTTCTACGGCTTTGACAGCTTTTAGCCGTCAATGCATAGTTCCATAACCAAAAAAAGACTACCCGTATCACTTTCGGGACTCGAAACATTTTTTTACCCATCGTTTTCTTCACGTGAATTTTATGGTAAAAAGGGATCACCGTGGCTGGTCGTGGATATACCATCGCTGGAGAGTGGTGCACCGTGGTACTGTTCCGTTTCAAATCCATGCACTCATTTCTAAAAGTCGTACGGCACTGTTTTGGCATTTGGGAGGATGTTGCACCTTGTACCGTAGATGTTGCGCCCTGAGGATATCGATTCTTCGGACAGCCATAACGGTTGCCTCTTTTGGAGTTACGGGAGCCATAACCAGTCAAAACGAGGCTCTTTGTGAGTTCTATGGCTTTGACTGCATTTAGCCGTTAATGCATAGTTCCATATCCAAAAAAGGACTACCAGAATCACTTTCGGGATTCGAAAGTTTTTTTTACCCATCGTTTTCTTCACGTGAATTTTATGGTAAAACGCGATCACCGTGGCTAGTCGTCGATTTACCGTCGCTGGAGAGTGGTGCACCATGGTACTATTCCGTTTCAAATCCATGCACTCATTTCTAAAAGTAGTACGACAATGTTTTGGCATTTGGGACGGATGTTGCACCTTGCACCGTAGATGTTGCGCCCTGAGGATATCTATTATTCGGACAGCCATAACGGTTGCCTCTTTTGGAGTTACGGGAGCCGTAACCCGTCAAAACGAAGCTCTCTGTGAGTTCTATGGCTTTGACAGTTTTTAGCCGTCAATGCATAGTTCCATATACAAAAAAAGACTAACCGACTCACTTTCGGGACTCGAAAGTTTTTTCTAACCATCGTTTTCTTCACGTGAATTTTATGGTAAAACGGGATCACCGTGGCTGGTCGTGGATATACCATCGCTGGAGAGTGGTGCACCTTGGTACTATTCCGTTCAAAACCATGCACTCATTTCTAAAAGTAGTACGACACTATTTTGGCATTTGGGACGGATGTTGCACCTCGCACCGTAGATGTTGCGCCTTGAGGATATCGATTCTTCGGACAGCCATAACGGTTGCCTCTTTGGGGGTTACGGGAGCCATAACCAGTCAAAACGAAGCTCTCTGTGAGTTCTATGGCTTAGACTACTTTTAGCCATCAATGAATAGTTCCATATCCAAAAAAAGACTAACCGAATCGCTTTCGGCACTCGAAAGTTTTTTTTACCCATCGTTTTCTTCACGTGAATTTTATGGTTAAACGGGATCACCGTGGCTGGTCATGGATATACCATCGCTGGAGAGTGGTGCACCTTGGTACTGTTCCGTTCAAATCCATGCACTCATTTCTAAAAATCGTACGGCACTGTTTTGGCATTTGGGACGGATGTTGCACCTTGCACCGTATATGTTGCGCCCTAAGGATATCGATTCTTCGAACAGCCATAACGGTTGCCTCTTTTGGAGGTACGGGAGCCGTAACCAGTCAAAACGAAGCTCTCTGTGAGTTCTACGGCTTTGACTGCTTTTAGCCGTCAATGCATAGTCCCAAATCCAAAAAGAGACTACCCGAATCACTTTCGGGACTCGAAAGTTTTTTTTACCCATCGTTTTCTTCACATGAATTTTATGGTAAAAAGGGATCACCGTGGCTGGTCGTGGATATACCATCGCTGGAGAGTGGTGCACCGTGGTTCTATTCCGTTCAAATCCATGCACTCATTTCTAAAAGTCATACGACACTGTTTCGGCATTTTGGACGGATGTTGCACCTTGCACCATAGATGTTGCGCCCTGAGGATATCTATTATTCGGACAGCCATAACGGTTGCCTCTTTTGGAGTTACGGGAGCCGTAACCAGTCAAAACGAAGCTCTCTGTGAGTTCTACGGCTTTGACTGCTTTTATACATCAATGCATAGTCCCAAATCCAAAAAGAGACTACCCGAATCACTTTCGGTACTCGAAAGTTTTTTTACCCTTCGTTTTCTTCTCGTGAATTTTATAGTAAAACGGGATCACCGTGGCTGGTCGTGGATATACCATCGCTGGAGAGTGGTGCACCTTAGTATCGTTCCGTTCATATCCATGCACTCATTTCTAAAAATCGTACGGCACTGTTTTGGCATTTGGGACGGATGTTGCACCTTGCACCGTAGATGTTGAGCCCTAAGATATCGATTCTTCGGATAGCCATAACGGTTGCCTCTTTTGGAGTTACAGGAGCCATAATCAGTCAAAACGAATCTCTCTGTGAGTTCTACGGCTTTGACAGCTTTTAATCGTCAATGCATAGTTCCATAACCAAAAAAAGACTACCTGAATCACTTTCGGGACTCGAAACTTTTTTTAACCCATCGTTTTCTTCACGTGAATTTTATGGTAAAAAGGGATCACCGTGGCTGGTCGTGGTTATACCATCGCTGGAGAGTGGTGCACCGTGGTACTGTTCCGTTTCAAATCCATGCACTCATTTCTAAAAGTCGTATGGCACTGTTTCGGCATTTGGACGGATGTTGCACATTGCACTGTAGATGTTGCGCCCTGAGTTATTCGGACAGCCATAACGTTTGCCTCTTTTGGAGTTACGGGAGCCATAACCAGTCAAAACGAAGCTCTCCGTGAGTTCTATGGCTCTGATTGCTTTTAGCCATCAATGCATAGTTCCAAATCCAAAAAAAGACTACCGAAATTACTTTTGGGAGTCGAAAGTTTTTTTTTAACCA
The DNA here is from genome assembly GCA_030737815.1 of Allium fistulosum. Classification (NCBI taxonomy): domain Eukaryota; kingdom Viridiplantae; phylum Streptophyta; class Magnoliopsida; order Asparagales; family Amaryllidaceae; genus Allium; species Allium fistulosum. Next base: position 1,538,392,723 of record CM060902.1, read on the forward strand.
TCGTTTTCTTCACGTGAATTTTACGGTAAAACGCGATCACCGTTGCTAGTCGTCGATTTACCATCGCTGGAGAATGTTGCACCATGGTACTGTTCCACTCATTTCTAAAAGTCGTACGACACTGTTTCGGCATTTTGGATAGATGTTGCACCTTGCACCGTAGATGTTGCGCCCTGAGGATATCGATTATTCAGACAGCCATAACTGTTGCCTCTTTAGGAGTTACGGGAGCCATAACCAGTCAAAACGAAGCTCTCTGTGATTTCTATGGCTTTGACTGCCTTTAGCCATCAATGCATAGTTCCATATCCAAAAAAAGACTAACCGACTCACTTTCGGGACTCGAAAGTTTTTTCTAACCATCGTTTTCTTCACGTGAATTTTATGGTAAAACGGGATCACCGTGGCTAGTCGTGGATATACCATCGCTGGAGAGTGGTGCACCTTGGTACTGTTTCGTTCAAATCCATGCACTCATTTCTAAAAGTCATACGACACTGTTTCGACATTTTGGACGGATGTTGCACCTTGCACCGTAGATGTTGCGCCTTGAGGATATCTATTATTCGGACAGCCATAACGGCTGCCTCTTTTGGAGTTATAGGAGCCGTAACCAGTCAAAACGAAGCTCTCTGTGAGTTCTACGGCTTTGAATGCTTTTAGCCGTCAATGCATAGTCCCAAATCCAAAAAGAGACTACCCGAATCACTTTCGGGACTCGAAAGTTTTTTTTACCCATCGTTTTCTTCATGTGAATTTTACGGTTAAACGGGATCACCGTGGCTGGTCGTGGATATACCATCGCTGGAGAGTGGTGCACCTTGGTACTGTTCCATTCAAATCCATGCACTCATTTCTAAAAATCATACGGCACTGTTTTGGCATTTGGGGTGGATGTTGCACCTTGCACCGTAGATGTTGCGCCCTAAGGATATCGATTCTTCGAGCAGTCATAACGGTTGCCTCTTTTGGAGGTATGGGAGCCATAACCAGTCAAAACGAAGCTCTCTGTGAGTTCTACGGCTTTGACTACTTTTAGCCGTCAATGCATAGTTCCATATCCACAAAAAGACTACCAGAATCACTTTCGGGACTCGAAAGTTTTTTTTACCCATCGTTTTCTTCACGTGAATTTTATGGTAAAAAGGGATCACCGTGGCTGGTCGTGGATATGCCATCGCTGGAGAGTGGTGCACCGTGGTTCTATTCCGTTCAAATCCATGCACTCATTTCTAAAAGTCATACGGCACCGTTTCGGCATTTTGGACGGATGTTGCACCTTGCACCATAGATGTTGCGCCCTGAGGATATCTATTATTCGGACAGCCATAACGGTTGCCTCTTTTGGAGTTACGGGAGCCGTAACTAGTCAAAACGAAGCTCTCTGTGAGTTCTACGGCTTTGACTGCTTTTAGACGTCAATGCATAGTCCCAAATCCAAAAAGAGACTACCCGAATCACTTTCGCGACTCGAAAGTTTTTTTTACCCATCGTTTTCTTCACGTGAATTGTATGGTTAAACGAGATCACCGTGGCTGGTTGTGGATATACCATCGCTGGAGAGTGCTGCACCTTGGTACTGTTCCGTTCAAATCCATGCACTCATTTCTAAAAATTGTACGGCACTGTTTTGGCATTTGGGACGGATGTTGCACCTTGCACCGTAGATGTTGCGCCCTAAGGATATCGATTCTTCGAACAGCCATAACGGTTGTCTCTTTTGGAGGTACGGGAGCCATAACCAGTCAAAACGAAGCTCTCTGTGAGTTCTACGGCTTTGACAGCTTTTAGCCGTCAATGCATAGTTCCATATCCAAAAAAAGACTACCCAAATCACTTTCGGGACTCGAAAGTTTTTTTTACCCATCGTTTTCTTCACGTGAATTTTATGGTAAAAAGGGATCACCGTGGCTGGTCGTGGATATACCATCGCTGGAGAGTGGTGCACCGTGGTACTGTTCCGTTCAAATCCATGCACTCATTTCTAAAAGTCATACGACACTGTTTCGGCATTTTGGACGGATGTTGCACCTTGCACCATAAATGTTGCACCCTGAGGATATCTATTATTCGGACAGCCATAACGGTTGCCTCTTTTGGAGTTACGGGAGCCGTAACCAGTCAAAATGAAGCTCTCTGTGAGTTCTACGGCTTTCACCACTTTTAGCCGTCAATGCATAGTTCCAAATCCAAAAAAAGACTACCCGAATCACTTTCGGGACTCGAAAGATTTTTTTACCCATCGTTTTCTTCACGTGAATTATATGGTAAAACGGGATCACCATGGCTGGTCGTGGATATACCATCGCTGGAGAGTGGTGCACCTTGGTACCGTTCCGTTCAAATCCATTCACTCATTTCTAAAAATCATACGGCACTGTTTTGGCATTTGGGACGGATGTTGCACCTTGCACCATTGATGTTGCGCCCTGAGGATATCGATTCTTCGGACAGCCATAACGGTTGCCTCTTTTGGAGTTACGGGAGCCATAATCAGTCAAAACGAATCTCTCTGTGAGTTCTATGGCTTTGACAGCTTTTAGCCGTCAATGCACATTTCCATAACCAAAAAAGACTACCCGAATCACTTTCGGGACTCGAAACTTTTTTTACTCATCGTTTTCTTCACGTGAATTTTATGGTAAAAAGGGATCACCGTGGCTGGTCTTGGATATACTATCGCTGGAGAGTGGTGCACCGTGGTACTGTTCCGTTTCAAATCCATGCACTCAGTTCTAAAATTCGTACGACACTGTTTCGGCATTTTGGACGGATGTTGCACCTTGCACCGTAGATGTTGCGCCCTGAGTTATTCGGACAACCATAACGGTTGCCTCTTTTGGAGTTACGGGAGCCATAACCAGTCAAAAACGAAGCTCTCTGTGAGTTCTACGGCTCTGATTGCTTTTAGTCGTCGATGCATAGTTCCAAATCCAAAAAAAGACTACCCGAATCACATTTGGGAGTCGAATTTTTTTTCTACCCATCGTTTTCTTCACGTGAATTTTATGGTAAAACGCGATCACCGTTGTTAGTCGTCGATTTACCATCGCTGGAGAATTTTGCACCATGGTACTGTTCCGTTTCAAATCCATGCACTCATTTCTAAAAGTCGTACAACACTGTTTCGGCATTTTGGACAGATGTTTCACCTTTCACCGTAGATGTTGCACCCTAAGGATATCGATTATTTGGACAGCCATAACGATTGCCTCTTTTGGAGTTACGGGAGCCATAACCAGTCAAAACAAGGCTCTCTGTGAGTTCTACAGATTTGACTGCTTTTAGAGGTCAATGCATAGTTCCATTTCCAAAAAAAGACTACCCAAATCACTTTTGGGACTCGAAAGTTTGTTTTACCCATCGTTTTCTTCACGTGAATTTTATAGTTAAACGGGATCACCGTGGCTGGTCATGGATATACCATCGCTGGAGAGTGGTGCACCTTGGTACTATTCCGTTCAAATCCATGCACTCATTTCTAAAAGTCGTACGACACTGTTTCGAAACTTTGGACGAATGTTGCACCTAGGACCATAGATGTTGCGCCCTGAGGATATGGATTATTCGGACAGCCAAAACGGTTGCCTCTTTTGAAGCTACGGAAGCCATAACTAGTCAAAACGAAGCTCTCTGTGAATTCTACGGCTTTGATAGTTTTTAGCCGCCAATGCATAGTTCTATATCCAAAAGAAGACTACCCGAATCACTTTCGGGACTCGAAAGTTTTTTTTACCCATCGTTTTCTTCACGTGAATTTTATGGTAAAAGGATCACTGTGGTTGGTCGTGGATATACCATCGCTGGAGAGTGGTGCTACGTGGTACTGTTCCGTTTCAAATCCATGCACTCATTTCTAAAAGTCGTACGACACTATTTCGGAATTTTTGATGGATGTTGCACCTTGCACCGTAGATGTTACGCCTTGAGGATATCGATTATTCGGATAGCCATAACGGTTGCCTCTTTTGGAGTTACGGGAGCCATAACCAGTCAAAACGAAGCTCTCTGTTAGTTCTACGACTTTGATTACTTTTAGTCGTCAATGCATAGTTCCATATCCAAAAAAACTACCCGAATCACTTTCGGGACTCGCAAGTTTTTTTTACCCATCGTTTTCTTCACGTTAATTTTTTGGAAAAACGCAATCACCGTGGCTGGTCGTCGATTTACCATCGCTAGAGAGTGGTGCAACATGGTACTGCTCCGTTTCAAACCCATGCACTCATTTCTAAAAGTAGTACGACACTGGTTTGGCATTTGGGACGGATGTTGCACCTTGCCCGTAGATGTTGCGCCCTGAGGATATCGATTCTTCGGACAGCTATAACGGTTGCCTCTTTTGGAGTTACGAGAGCCATAACAAGTCAAAACAAAGCTCTCTGTGAGTTCTATGGCTTTGACTGCTTTTAGCCGTCAATGCATACTTCCATATCCAAGAAAAGACTACCCAATTCACTTTCGGGACTCTAGAGATTTTTTTACCCATCATTTTTTTCACGTGAATTTTATGGTAAAACGGGATCATCGTGGCTGGTCGTGGATATACCATCGCTGGAGAGTGGTGCACCTTGGTACTGTTCCGTTCAAATCCATTCACTCATTTCTAAAAGTCGTACGACACTGTTTCGGCATTTTGGACAGATGTTTCACCTTGCACCATAGATGTTGCGCCCTAAGGATATCTATTATTCGGACAGCCATAACGGTTGCCTCTTTTGGAGTTACGGGAGCCACCAGTCAAAATGAAGCCCTCTATGAGTCCTACGGCTTGGAATGCTTTTAGCCGTCAATGCATAGTTCCAAATCCAAAAAGAGACCACCCGAATCACTTTCGGGACTCGAAAGTTTTTTTTTACCCATCATTTTCTTCATGTGAATTTTATGGTAAAAAGAGATCACTGTGGCCGGTCGTGGATATACCATCGCTGGAGAGTGGTGCACCGTGGTATGTTCCGTTTCAAATCCATGCACTTATTTCAAAAATTCATACGGCACTGTTTTGGGAATTTTGGACGGATGTTGCACCTTGCACCATAGATGTTGCGCCCTGAGGATATCGATTATTCGGACAGCCATAACGGTTGCCTCTTTTGGAGTTACGGGAGCCATAACCAGTCAAAACGAAGCTCTTTGTGAGTTCTACGGCTTTGACTTCTTTTAGCCGTCAACGCATAGTACCATATCCAAAAAAGACTACCCGAATCACTTTCGGGACTCGAAAGTTTTTTTTACCCATCGTTTTCTTCACATGAATTTTATGGTAAAACACGGTCACCGTTGCTGGTCGTCGATTTACCACCGCTGGAGAGTGGTGCGCCATGGTGCTGTTCCGTTTCAAATCCATGCACTCATTTATAATCGTATGGCACTGTTTCGACATTTGGACGGATGTTGCACCTTGCACCGTAGATGTTGCGCCCAGAGGATATCGATTATTCGGACAGCCATAACAGTTGCCCCTTTTGGAGTTACGAGAGCCATAACCAGTCAAAACGAAGCTCTCTGTGAGTTCTACGGCTTTGACTGCTTTTAGCCGTCAATGCATAGTTCTATATCCAAAAAAAGATTACCCAAATCACTTTCGGGACTCGAAAGTTTTTTTTACCCATCGTTTTCTTCACGTGAATTTTAGGGTTAAACGGGATCACCGTGGCTGGTCGTGGATATACCTTCGCTGGAGAGTGGTGCACCTTGGTACAGTTTCATTCAAATCCATGCACTCATTTCTAAAAGTCGTACGGCACTGTTTCGGCATTTTGGACAGATGTTGCACCTTGCACCGTAGATGTTGCGCCCTGAGGATATCTATTATTTGGACAGCAATAACGGTTGCCTCTTTTGGAGTTACGGGAGCCGTAACAAGTCAAAACGAAGCTCTCTGTGAGTTCTATGGCTTTGACAGCTTTTAGCCGCCAATGCATAGTTCCATATCCAAAAAATAACAACCCGAATCACTTTCGGGAACCGAAAGATTTTTTTACCCATCGTTTTCTTCACGTGAATTTTATGGTTAAAAGGGATCACCATGCCTGGTCGTGGATATACCATCGCTGGAGAGTGGTGCACCGTGGTACTGTTCCGTTTCAAATCCATGCACTCATTTCTAAAAGTCGTACGACACTGTTCCGGAATTTTGGAAGGATGTTGCACCTTGCACCGTAGATGTTGCGCCCTGAGGATATCGATTATTCGGACAGCCATAACGATTGCCTCTTTTGGAGTTACGGGAGCCATAACCAGTCAAAATGATGCTCTCTGTGAGTTCTACGGCTTTGACTGCTTTTAGCCGTCAATGCATAGTTCCATATCCAAAAAAAAGACTACCGGATTCACTTTCTGGACCCGAAAGTTTTTTTTACCCATCATTTTCTTAACGTCAATTTTATGGTAAAACGCGATCACCGTGGTTGGTCGTCGATTTACCATCGCTAGAGAGTGGTGAACCATGGTACTGTTCCGTTTCAAATCCAAGCACTCATTTCTAAAAGTAGTACGACACTGTTTTGGCATTTAGGACGGATCTTGCACCTTGCACCGTAGATGTTGCGCCCCGAGGATATCGATTCTTCGGACAGCCATAATGGTTGCCTCTTTTGGAGTTACAGGAGCCATAACCAGTCAAAATGATGCTCTCTGTGAGTTCTACGGCTTTGACTGCTTTTAGCCGTCAATGCATAGTTCCATATCCAAAAAAAGACTACCAGAATCACTTTCGGGACCCGAAAGTTTTTTTTACCCATCGTTTTCTTCACGTGAATTTTATGCTAAAACGCGATCACCGTTGCTGGTCGTGGATATACCATCACTGGAGAGTGGTGCACCGTGGTACTGTTCTGTTTCAAATCCATGCACTCATTTCTAAAAGTCGTACGGCACTGTTTTGGCATTTAGGACGGATCTTGTACCTTGCACCGTAGATGTTGCGCCCCGAGGATATCGATTCTTCGGACAGCCATAACGGTTGCCTCTTTTGGAGTTACTGGAGTCATAACCAGTTAAAATGAAGCTCTCTGTGAGTTCTACGGCTTTGAAAGCTTTTTGCCGTTAATGCATAGTTCCAAATCCAAAAAAAGACTACCCGAATCACTTTCAGGACTCGAAAGTTTTTTTATCCATCGTTTTCTTCACGTGAATTTTATGCTAAAACGCGATCACCGTTGCTGGTCGTGGATATACCATCACTGGAGAGTGGTGCACCGTGGTACAGTTCCATTTCAAATCCATGCACTCATTTCTAAAAGTCGTACGACACTGTTTCAGAATTTTGGATGAATGTTGCTCCTTGCACCGTAGATGTTGCGCCCTGAGGATATCGATTATTCGGACAGCCATAACGGTTGCCTCTTTTGGAGTTACGGGAGCCATAACCAGTCAAAATGATGCTCTCTGTGATTTCTACGGCTTTGACTACTTTTAGCCGTCAATGCATAGTTCCATATCCAAAAAAAGACTACCCGAATCACTTTCGGAACTCGAAAGTTTTTTTACCCATCATTTTCTTCACGTGAATTTTATGGTAAAACTAGATCACCGTGGCTGGTCGTGGATATACCATCGCTGGAGAGTGGTGCACCTTGGTACTATTCTGTTCAAATCCATGCACTCATTTCTAAAAGTCGTAAGGCACTGTTTTGGCATTTGGGACGGATGTTGCACCTTGCACCATAGATATTGCGCCCTGAGGATATCGATTCTTCGGACAACCATAACGGTTGCCTCTTTTGGAGTTACAGGAGCCATAACCAGTCAAAATGAAGCTCTCTGTGAGTTCTACGGCTTTGACAGCTTTTAGCCGTCAATGCATAGTTCCATATCAAAAAAAGACTACCCGAATCACTTTTGGGACTCGTAAGTTTTTTTACCCATCGTTTTCTTCATGTGAATTTTATGGTAAAAAGGGATCACCGTGGCTGGTCGTGGATATACCATCGTTGGAGAGTGGTGCACCGTGGTACTGTTCCATTTCAAATCCATGCATTCATTTCTAAAGTCGTACGACAGTGTTTCGGCATTTTGGATGGATGTTGCACCTTGCACCGTAGATGTTGCGCCCTAAGGATATCGATTATTCGGACAGCCATAACGGTTGCCTCTTTTCGAGTTACGGGAGCCATAACCAGTCAAAACGAAGCTCTCTGTGAGTTCTACGGCACTGATTACTTTTAACCATCAATGCATTGTTCCATATCATAAAGAAGACTACCCGAATCACTTTCGGTACTCGAAAGTTTTTTTAACCCATCGTTTTCTTCACGTGAATTTTATGGTAAAACGAGATCACCATAGCTGGTCGTCGATTTACCATCGCTGGAGAGTGGTACACCATGGTACTGTTTTGTTTCAAATCCATGCACTCATTTCTAAAAGTAGTACGACACTATTTTGGCATTTGGGACGGATGTTGCACCTTGCACCGTAGATGTTGCGCCTGGAGGATATCGATTCTTCGGATAGCCATAATGGTTGCCTCTTTTGGAGTTACGTGAGCCATAACCAGTCAAAACGAAGCTCTTTGTGTGTTCTACGGCTTTGACTGCTTTTAGCCATCAATGCATAGTTCCATATCCAAAAAAGACTAACCGTATCACTTTTGGGACTCGTAAGTTTTTTTTACCCATCATTTTCTTCACGTGAATTTTATGGTAAAACGGGATCACCGTGGTTGGTCATGGATATACCATCGCTGGAGAGTGGTGCACCTTGGTACTGTTCCGTTCAAATCCATGCACTCATTTCTAAAAGTCATACGACACTGTTTCGGCATTTTGGATGGATGTTGCACCTTGCATCGTAGATGTTACGCCCTAAGGATATCGATTGTTCGGACAGCCATAACGGTTGCCTCTTTTGAAGTTACATAAGCTGTAACTAGTCAAAAAGAAGCTCTTTGCGAGTTCTACGGCTTTGACAGATTTTAGCTGCCAATGCATAGTTCTATATCCAAAAAAAGACTACCCGAATCACTTTCGGGACTCGAAAACTTTTTTACCCATCGTTTTCTTCACGTGAATTTTATGGTTAAACGGGATCACTGTGGCTGGTCGTTGATATACCATCGCTGGAGAGTGGTGCACCTTGGTACTATTCCATTCAAATCCATGCACTCATTTCTAAAAATCATACAGCAATGTTTTGGCATTTGGGACGGATGTTGCACCTTGCACCGTAGATGTTGCGCCCTGAGGATATCGATTCTTCGGACAGCCATAACGGTTGGCTCTTTTGGAGTTACGGGAGCCATAGCCAGTCAAAACAAAGCTCTCTGTGAGTTCTACGGCTTTGACAGCTTTTAGCCGTCAATGCATAGTTCCATATCCCAAAAAAGACTACCCGAATCACTTTCGGGACTCGAAAGTTTTTTTTACCCATCGTTTTCTTCACGTGAATTTTATGGTAAAAAGGGATCACCGTGGCTGGTCGTGGATTTACCATCGTTGGAGAGTGGTGCACCATGGTACTGTTCCATTCAAATCCATGCACTCATTTCTAAAAGTCATACGACACTGTTTTGGCATTTTGGACGGATGTTACACCTTGCACCATAGATGTTGCGCCCTAAGGATATCTATTATTCGGACAGCCATAACGGTTGCCACTTTTGGAGTTAAGGGAGCCGTAACCAGTCAAAACGAAGCTCTCTGTGAGTTCTACGGCTTTTACTGCTTTTAGCCGTTAATGTATAGTTCAAAATCCAAAAAAAGACTACCCGAATCACTTTCGGGGCTCGAAAGTTTTTTTTACCCATCGTTTTCTTCACGTGAATTTTATGGTAAAACGGGATCACCGTGGCTGGTCGTGGATATACCATCGCTGGAGAGTTGTGCACCTTGGTACCGTTCCGTTCAAATCCATGCACTCATTTCTAAAAATCGTACGACACTGTTTTGGCATTTGGGACGGATGTTGCACCTTGCACCGTAGATGTTGCGCCCTAAGGATATCGATTCTTCGGACAGCCATAATGGTTGCCTCTTTTGGAGTTACGGGAGCCATAACCAGCTAAAACTAATCTCTCTGTGAGTTCTGCAGCTTTGACAGCTTTAAGCCGTCAATTCATAGTTCCATATCCAAAAAAAGACTACCCGAATCACTTTATGGACTCGAAAGTTTTTTTTACCCATCGTTTTCTTCATGTGAATTTTATGGTAAAAAGGGATCACCGTGGCTGGTTGTGGATATTCCATCGCTGGAGAGTTGTGCAACGTGGTACTGTTCCATTTCAAATCCATGCACTCATTTCTAAAAGTCGTACGACGCTGTTTCGGCATTTTGGACGGATGTTGCACCATGCACCGTAGATGTTGCGCATTGAGGATATCAATTATTCGGACAGCCATAACGGTTGCCTCTTTTGGAGTTACGGGAGCCATAACTAGTCAAAACGAAGCTCTCTGTGAGTTCTATGGCTCTAATTGCTTTTAGCCGTCAATGCATAGTTCCAAATCAAAAAAAAGACGACCCGAATCACTTTCGGGAATCGAAAGTTTTTTTTTACCCATCGTTTTCTTCACATGAATTTTATGGTAAAACGCGATCACCGTTGCTAGTCGTCGATTTACCATCGCTGGAGAATGGTGCACCATGGTACTGTTCCGTTTCAAATCCATGCACTCATTTCTAAAGTCGTACGGCACTGTTTCGACATTTTGGACGGATGTTGCACCTTGCACCATAGATGTTGCGCCTTGAGGATATCGATTATTCAGACAGCCATAACGGTTGCCTCTTTTGGAGTTACGGGAGCCATAACCAGTCAAAACGAGGCTCTCTGTGAGTTCTACGGCTTTTACTGCTTTTAGCCATTAATGCATAGTTCCATATCCAAAAAAAGACTACCCAAATCACTTTTGGGACTCGAAAGTTTTTTTATGCATCGTTTTCTTCACGTGAATTTTATGGTAAAACGGGATCACCGTGGCTGGTCGTGGATATACCATCGCTGGAGAGTGGTGCATATTGGTACTGTTCCGTTCAAATCCATGCACTCATTTCTAAAAATCATACAGCAATGTTTTGGCATTTTGGGCGGATGTTGCACCTTGCACCGTAGATGTTGCGCCCTGAGGATATCGATTCTTCGGACAGCCATAACGGTTGGCTCTTTTGGAGTTACGGGAGCCATAACTAGTCAAAACGAAGCTCTCTGTGAGTTCTATGGCTTTGACAGCTTTTAGCCGTCATTGCATAGTTCCATATCCAAAAAAAGACTACTCGAATCACTTTCGGGACTCGAAAGTTTTATTTTACCCATCGTTTTCTTCACGTGAATTTTATGGTAAAAAGGGATCACCATGGCTGGTCGTGGATATACCATCGTTGGAGAGTGGTGCACCATGGTACAATTCCATTCAAATCCATGCACTCATTTCTAAAAGTCATACGACACTGTTTTGGCATTTTGGACGGATGTTACACCTTGCACCATAGATGTTGCGCCCTAAGGATATCTATTATTCGGACAGCCATAACGGTTGCCTCTTTTGGAGTTAAGGGAGCCGTAACCAGTCAAAATGAAGCTCTCTGTGAGTTCTACGGCTTTTACTGCTTTTAGCCGTTAATGCATAGTTCCAAATCCAAAAAAAGACTACCCGAATCACTTTCGGGGCTCGAAAGTTTTTTTTACCCATCGTTTTCTTCACGTGAATTTTATGGTAAAACAGGATACCCGTGGCTGGTCGTGGATATACCATCGCTGGAGAGTTGTGCACCTTGGTACCGTTCCGTTCAAATCCATGCACTCATTTCTAAAAATCGTACGGCACTGTTTTGGCATTTGGGACGGATGTTGCACCTTGCACCGTAGATGTTGCGTCCTGAGGATATCGATTCTTCGGACAGCCATAACAGTTGCCTCTTTTGGAGTTACGGGAGCCATAACCAGCTAAAACTAATCTCTCTGTGAGTTCTACAGCTTTGACAGCTTTTCGTCGTCAATGCATAGTTCCATATCCAAAAAAAGACTACCCGAATCACTTTCTGGACTCGAAAGTTTTTTTTACCCATCGGTTTCTTCACGTGAATTTTATGGTAACAAGGGATCACCGTGGCTAGTTGTGGATATTCCATCGCTGGAGAGTGGTGCAACGTGGTACTGTTCCATTTCAAATCCATGCACTCATTTCTAAAAGTCGTACGACACTATTTCGGCATTTTGGACGGATGTTGCACCATGCACCGTAGATGTTCCGCACTGAGGATATCGATTATTCGGACAGCCATAACGGTTGCCTCTTTTGGAGTTACGGGAGCCATAACTAGTCAAAACGAAGCTCTCTGTGAGTTCTATGGCTCTGATTGCTTTTAGCCGTCAATTCATAGTTCCAAATAAAAAAAAAGACGACCCGAATCACTTTCGGGAGTCGAAAGTTTTTTCTTACCCATCGTTTTCTTCACATGAATTTTATGGTAAAACGCGATCACCGTTGCTAGTCGTCGATTTACCATCGCTGGAGAACGGTGCACCATGGTACTGTTCCATTTCAAATCCATGCACTCATTTCTAAAGTCGTACGGCACTGTTTCGACATTTTGGACGGACGTTGCACCTTGCACCATAGATGTTGCGCCCTGAGGATATCGATTATTCAGACAGCCATAACGGTTGCCTCTTTTGGAGTTACGGGAGCCATAACCAGTCAAAACGAGGCTCTCTGTGAGTTCTACGGCTTTGACTACTTTTAGCCATTAATGCATAGTTCCATATCCAAAAAAAGACTACCCAAATCACTTTTGGGACTCGAAAGTTTTTTTACGCATCGTTTTCTTCACGTGAATTTTATGGTAAAACGGGATCACCGTGGCTGGTCGTGGATATACCATCACTAGAGAGTGGTGCACCTTGGTACTGTTCCGTTCAAATCCATGCACTCATTTCTAAAATTCGTACGGCGCTGTTTCGGCATTTTGGACTAATGTTGCACCTTGCACCATAGATCTTGCGCCCTGAGGATATCGATTGTTCGGACAGCCATAATGGTTGCCTCTTTTGAAGTTACGAAAGCTGTAACCAGTCAAAACTAAGCTCTCTGTGAGTTCTACGGCTTTGCCAGTTTTTAGCCGCCAATGCATAGTTCTATATCCAAAAAAAGACTACTCGAATCACTTTCGGGACTCGAAAGTTTTTTTTACCCATCGTTTTCTTCAAGTGAATTTTATGGTAAAAAGGGATCACCGTGGCTGGTCGTGGATATACAGTCGCTGGAGAGTGGTGCAACGTGGTACTGTTCCGTTTCAAATCCATGCACTCATTTCTAAAAGTCGTACGACAATGTTTCGGAATTTTGGACGGATGTTGCACCTTGCACCGTAGATGTTGCACCCTAAGGATATTGATTATTCGGACAGCCATAACGGTTGCCTCTTTTGGAGTTACAGGAGCCATAACTAGTCAAAACAAAGCTCTCTATTAGTTCTACGGCTTTGATTACTTTTAGCCATCAATGAATAGTTCCATATCCAAAATAAGACTACCCGAATCACTTTGAGGACTCGCAAGTTTTATTTACCCATCGTTTTTTTCACGTGAATTTTATGGTAAAACGTGATCACCGTGGCTGGTCGTTGATTTACCATCGCTGGAGAGTGGTGCACCATGGTACTGTTCCGTTTCAAATCCATGCACTCATTTCTAAAAGTAGTACGACACTGTTTTGGCATTTGGGACGGCTGTTGCACCTTGCACCGTAGATGTTGCGCCTTGAGGATATCGATTCTTCGGACAACTATAACGGTTGCCTCTTTTGGAGTTACGGGAGCCATAACTTGTCAAAACGAAGCACTCTGTGAGTTCCATGGCTTTGACTACGTTTAGCTGTCAATGCATAGTTCCAAATCCAAAAAAAGACCACCTGAATCACTTTCGGGCTTCGAAAGTTTTTTTTACCCATCGTTTTCTTCACGTGAATTTTATGGTAAAAAGGGATCACCGTGGCTGGTCGTGGATATACCATCGCTGGAGAGTGGTGCAACGTGGTAATGTTCCGTTTCAAATCCACGCACTTATTTCAAAAATTCGTACAGCACTGTTTCGGGAATTTTGGACGGATGCAGCACCTTGCACCGTAGATGTTGCGCCCTGAGGATATCGATTATTCGGACAGCCGTAACAGTTGCCTCTTGTGGAGTTACGGGAGCCATAACCAGTCAAAACAAAGCTCTTTGTGAGTTCTACGGCTTTGACTGCTTTTAGCCGTCAATGCATAGTTCCATATCCAAAAAAAGACTACTCAAATCACTTTCGGGACTCGAAAGTTTTTTTACCCATAGTTTTCTTCATGTGAATTTTAGGGTAAAACGGGATCACCGTGGCTGGTCATGGATATACCATCGCTGGAGAGTGGTGCACCTTGGTACAGTTCCATTCAAATCCATGCACTCAGTTCTAAAAGTCGTACGGCACTGTTTTGGCATTTTGGACGGATGTTGCACCGTGCACCGTATATGTTGCGCCTTGAGGATATCTATTATTCGGACAGCCAGAACGATTGCCTCTTTTGGAGTTACGGGAGCCGTAACCAGTCAAAACGAAGCTCTTTGTGAGTTCTATGGCTTTGACAGCTTTTAGCCGCCAATGCATATTTCCATATCCAAAAAAAGACAACCCGTATCACTTACGAAACCCGAAAGTTTTTTTTTACCCATCGTTATCTTCACGTGAATTTAATGGTAAGAAGGGATCACCATGGCTGGTCGTGGATATACCATCGCTGGAGAGTGGTGCACCGTGGTACTTTTCCGTTTCGAATCCATGCACTCTTTTCTAAAAGTCGTACGACACTGTTTCGGAATTTTGGATGGATGTTGCACCTTGCACCGTAGATGTTGCGCCATGAGGATATCGATTATTCGGACAGCCATAACGGTTGCCTCTTTTGGAGTTACGGGGGCCAAAACCAGTCAAAACGAAGCTCTCTGTGATTTCTATGGCTTTGACTGCTTTTAGCCATCAATGAATAGTTCCATATCCAAAAAAGAGTACCCGAATCACTTTCGGGACTCGAAAGTTTTTTTTTACCCATCGTTTTCTTCACGTGAATTTTAAGGTAAAACGCGATCACCGTGGCTGGTCGTCGATTTACCATCGCTGGAGAGTGGTGCACCATGGTACTGTTCTGTTTAAAATCCATGTAGTCATTTCTAAAAGTAGTACGACACTGTTTTGGCATTTGGGACTCATGTTGCATCTTGCACCGTAGATGTTGCGCCCTGAGGATATCGATTCTTCGAACAGCCATAACGGTTGCCTTTGGAGTTACGGTAGCCATAACCAGTCAAAACGAAGTTCTCTGTGAGTTCTATGGCTTTGACTGCTTTTAGTCGTCAATGCATAGTACCATATCCAAAAAAAGATTACCCGAATCACTTTCGGGACTCGAATGTTTTTTTTACCCATCGTTTTCTTCACGTGAATTTCATGGTAAAACGGGATCACCATGGCTGGTCATGCATACACCATCGCTGGAGAGTGGTGCACCTTGGTACTGTTCCGTTAAAATCCATGCACTCATTTCTAAAAGTCGTACGGCACTGTTTCGGCATTTTGGATGGAAGTTGCACTTTGCACAGTAAATGTAGCGCCCTGAGGATATCTATTATTCGGACAGCCATAACGGTTGCCTCTTTTGGAGGTACGGGAGCCATACCAAGTCAAAACGAAGCTCTCTATGAGTTCTATGGCTTTGACAGCTTTTAGCCACCAATGCATAGTTCCATATCCAATAAAAGACAACCCGAATCACTTACAGGACCCGAAATTTTTTTTTACCCATTGTTTTCTTCATGTGAATTTTATGGTAAGAAGGGATCACCATGGATGGTCGTGGATATACCATCGCTGGAGAGTGGTGCACCGTGGTACTATTCCGTTTCAAATCCATGCACCCGTTTCTAAAAGTGGTACGGCAGTGTATCGTAATTTTGGACGGATGTTGCACCTTGCACTGAAGATGTTGTGCCATGACGATATCGATTATTCGTACAGCCATAACGGTTGCCTCTTTTGGAGTTACGGGAGCCATAAACAGTCAAAATGAAGCTCACTGTGATTTCTACGGCTTTGACTGCTTTTAGCCGTCAATGAACAGTTCCATATCCAAAAAAAGAGTACCCGAATCACTTTCGGGACTCGAAAGTTTTTTTTACCCATCGTTTTCTTCACGTGAATTTTAAGGTAAAACGCGATCACCGTGGCTAGTCGTCGATTTACCATCGCTGGAGAGTGGTGCACCATGGTACTGTTCCGTTTAAAATCCATGCAGTCATTTCTAAAAGTAGCACGACTCTGTTTTGGCATTTGGGACGGATGTTGCACCTTGAACCGTAGATGTTGCGCCCTGAGGATATCGATTCTTCGGACACCCATAACGGTTGCCTCTTTTGGAGTAACGGGAGCCATAATCAGTCAAAACGAATCTCTCTGTGAGTTCTATGGCTTTGACTGCTTTTAGTCGTCAATGCATAGTACCATATCAAAAAAAGACTACACGAATCACTTTCGGGACTCGAATGTTTTTTTTACCCATCGTTTTCTTCACGTGAATTTCATGGTAAAACGGGATCACTATAGTTGGTCGTGGATATACCATCACTGGAGAGTGGAGCACCTTGGTACTGTTTCGTTCCAATCCATGCACTCATTTCTAAAAGTCGTACGGCACTGTTTTGGCATTTTGGACGGATGTTGCACCTTGCACCGTAAATGTTGCGCCCTGAGGATATCTATTATTCGGACAGCCATAACGGTTGCCTCTTTTGGAGGTACGGGAGCCATACCAAGTCAAAACGAAGCTCTCTGTGAGTTATACGGCTTTGATTGCTTATAGCCGTCAATGCATAGTTCCATATCCAAAAAAAGACTACCCTAATTACTTCCGGGACTCGAAAGTTTTTTTTACCCATCGTTTTCTTCACGTGAATTTTATGGTAAAACACGATCACCGTTGCTGGTCGTCGATTTACCATCGCTGGAGAGTGGTGCACCGTGGTACTGTTCCATTTCAAATCCATGCACTTATTTCTAAAAGTCGTACAACACTGTTTCGGCATTTTGGACAGATGTTGCACCTAGCACCGTAGATGTTGCGCGCTGAGAATATCGATTCTTCGGACAGCCATAACGGTTGCCTCTTTTGGAGTTACGGGAACCATAACCAGTCAAAACGAAGCTCTCTGTGAGTTCTATGGCTTTGACTGCTTTTAGTCGTCAATGCATAGTACCATATCCAAAAAAGTCTACCCGAATCACTTTCGGGACTCGAAAGTTTTTTTTACCCATCGTTTTCTTCATGTGAATTTTATGGTAAAAAGGGATCACCGTGGCTGATCGTGGATATACCATCGCTGGAGAGTGGTGCACCGTGGTACTGTTCTGTTTCAAATCCATGAACTCATTTCTAAAAGTCATACGACATTGTTTCGGAATTTTGGACGGATGTTGCACCTTGCACCGTAGATGTTGCACCCTGAGTATATCGATTATTCAGACAGCCATAACGGTTGCCTCTTTTGGAGTTACGGGAGCCATACCAAGTCAAAACGAAGCTCTCTATGAGTTCTATGGCTTTGAATGCTTTTAGCCGTCAATGCATAGTTCCATATCCAAAAAAAGACTACCCGAATTACTTCCGGGACTCAAAATTTTTTTTACCCATCGTTTTCTTCACGTGAATTTTATGGTAAAACACGATCACCGTTGCTGGTCGTCGATTTACCATCGCTGGAGAGTGGTGCACCATGGTACTGTTCCGTTTCAAATCCATGCACTCATTTCTAAAAGTCGTACTGCAGTGTTTCGGCGTTTTGGACAAATGTTGCACCTTGCACCATAGATGTTGCGCCCTGAGGATATCGATTTTTCGGACAGCCATAACGGTTGCCTCTTTTGGAGTTACGGGAGCCATAACCAGTCAAAACAAGGTTCTCTGTGAGTTCTACGGCTTTGACTGCTTTTATCCGTCAATGCATAGTTCCATATCCAAAAAAAGACTACCCAAATAACTTTCGGGACTTGAAAGTTTTTTTACCCAACGTTTTCTTCACGTGAATTTTATGGTAAAACGGGATCACCATGGCTGGTCGTGGATATAACATCGCTGGAGAGTGGTGCAACTTGGTACTGTTCCGTTCAAATCCATGCACACATTTTTAAAAGTCGCACGACACTGTTTCGGTATTTTGGACGGATGTTGCACCTTGCACTGTAGATGTAGCGCCCTGAGGATATCTATTATTCGGACAGCCATAACAGTTACCTCTTTTGGAGTTACGGGAGCCGTAACCGGTCAAAACGAAGCTCTTTGTGAGTTCTATGGCTTTGACAGGTTTTAGCCGCCAATGTATAGTTCCATATCCAAAAAAATACTACCCGAATCACTTTCGGGACTCGAAAGTTTTTTTTTTCCCATCGTTTTCTTCACATGAATTTTATGGTAAAAAGGGATCACTGTGGTTGGTCGTGGATATACCATCGCTGGAGTGAGGTGCACCGTGGTACTGTTCCTTTTCGAATCCATGCACCCGTTTCTAAAAGTCGTACGGTAGTGTTTCAGAATTTTGGACGGATGTTGCACCTTGCACCGTAGATGTTGTGCCATGACGATATCGATTATTCGAACAGCCATAACGGTTGCCTCTTTTGGAGTTACGGAAGCCATAACCAGTCAAAATGAAGCTCTCTGTGATTTCTACGGCTTTGACTGCTTTTAGCCGTCAATGAATAGTTCCATATCCAAAAAAAGAGTACCCGAATCACTTTCGGGACTCGAAAGTTTTTTTTTACCCATCGTTTTCTTCACGTGAATTTTAAGGTAAAACGCGATCACCGTGGCTAGTCGTCGATTTACCATCGCTGGAGAGTGGTGCACCATGGTACTGTTCCATTTAAAATCAATGCAGTCATTTCTAAAAGTAGTACGACACTGTTTTGGCATTTGGGATGGATGTTGCACCTTGCACCGTAGATGTTGCGCCCTAAGGATATCGATTCTTCGGACACCCATAACGGTTGCCTCTTTTGGAGTAACGGGAGCCATAACCAGTCAAAACGAATCTCTCTGTGTGTTATGTGGATTTGACTGATTTTAGTCGTCAGTGCATAGTACCAATCAAAAAAAGACTACACGAATCACTTTTGGGACTCGAATTAGTTTTTACCCATCGTTTTCTTCACGTGAATTTCATGGTAAAACGGGATCACCGTGGCTGGTCGTGGATATACCATCACTGGAGAGTGGAGCACCTTGGTACTGTTCCATTCCAATCCATGCACTCATTTCTAAAAGTCGTACGGCACTGTTTCAGCATTTTGGACGGATGTTGCACCTTGCACCGTAAATGTTGCGCCCTGAGGATATCTATTATTCGGACAGCCATAATGGTTGCCTCTTTTGGAGGTACGGGAGCCATACCAAGTCAAAACGAAGCTCTCTGTGAGTTCTACGGCTTTGGCTGCTTTTAGCCGTCAATGCATAGTTCCATATACAAAAAAAGACTACCCGAATTACTTCTGGGACACAAAAGTTTTTTTTACCCATCGTTTTCTTCACGTGAATTTTAGAATAAATCACGATCACCGTTGCTGGTCGTCGATTTACCATCGCTGGAGAGTGGTGTACCGTGGTACGGTTCCATTTCAAATCCATGCACTCATTTCTAAAAGTCGTACGGCACTGTTTTGGCATTTTGGACAGATGTTGCACCTAGCACCGTAGATGCTGCGCCCTGAGGATATCGATTCTTCGGACAGCCATAACGGTTGCCTCTTTTGGAGTTACGGGAACCATAACCAGTCAAAACGAAGCACTCTGTGAGTTCTATGGCTTTGACTGCTTTTAGTCGTCAATGCATAGTACCATATCCAAAAAAGACTACCCAAATCACTTTCGGGACTCGAAAGTTTTTTTTACCCATCGTTTTCTTCACGTGAATTTTATGGTAAAAAGGGATCACCGTGGCTGGTCGTGGATATACCATCGCTGGAGAGTGGTGCACCATGGTACTGTTCTGTTTCAAATCCATGAACTCATTTCTAAAAGTCATACGACATTGTTTCGGAATTTTGGATGGATGTTGCACCTTGCACTGTAGATGTTGCACCCTGAGGATATCGATTATTCAGACAGCCATAATGGTTGCCTCTTTTGGAGTTACGGGAGCCATACCAAGTCAAAACAAAGCTCTCTGTGAGTTCTACGGCTTTGACTGCTTTTAGCCGTCAATGCATAGTTCCATATCCAAAAAAAGACTACCCGAATTACTTCCGGGACTCGAAAGTTTTTTTACCCATCGTTTTCTTCACGTGAATTTTATGGTAAAACACGATCACCGTTGCTGGTCGTCGATTTACCATCGCTGGAGAGTGGTGCACCATGGTACTGTTCCGTTTCAAATCCATGCACTCATTTCTAAAAGCCGTACTGCAGTGTTTCTGCATTTTGGACAAATGTTGCACCTTGCACCATAGGTGTTGCGCCCTGAGGATATCGATTTTTCGGACAGCCATAACGGTTGCCTCTTTTGGAGTTACGAGAGCCATAACCAGTCAAAACGAGGCTCTCTGTGAGTTCTACGACTTTGACTGCTTTTATCCGTCAATGCATAGTTCCATATCCAAAAAAAGACTACCCAAATTACTTTCGGGACTCGAAAGTTTTTTTACCCATCGTTTTCTTCACGTGAATTTTATGGTAAAACAGGATCACCATGGCTGGTCGTGGATATAACATCGCTGGAGAGTGGTGCAACTTGGTACTGTTCCATTCAAATCCATGCACTCATTTCTAAAAGTCGTACGGCACTGTTTTGGTATTTTGGACGGATGTTGCACCTTGCACCGTAGATGTAGTGCCCTGAGGATATCTATTATTCGGACAGCCATAACAGTTGCCTCTTTTGGAGTTACGGGAGCCGTAACTGGTCAAAACGAAGCCCTTTGTGAGTTCTATGGCTTTGACAGGTTTTAGCCGCCAATGTATAGTTCCATATCCAAAAAAAGACTACCCGAATCACTTTCGGGGCTCGAAAGTTTTTTTTTACCCATCGTTTTCTTCACATGAATTTTATGGTAAAAAGGGATCACTGTGGTTGGTCGTGGATATACCATCGCTGTAGAGAGGTGACCGTGGTACTATTCCTTTTCGAATCCATGCAACCGTTTCTAAAAGTCGTACTGCAGTGTTTCGGAATTTTGGACGGATGTTGCACCTTGCACCGTAGATGTTGCGCCCTGACGATATCGATTATTCGGACAGCCATAACGGTTGCCTCTTTTGGAGTTACGGGAGCCATAACCAGTCAAAATGAAGCTCTCTGTGATTTCTACGGCTTTGACTGCTTTTAGCCGTCAATGAATAGTTCCATATCCAAAAAAAGAGTACCCGAATCACTTTCGGGACTCGAAAGTTTTTTTTACCCATCGTTTTCTTCACGTAAATTTTAAGGTAAAACGCGATCACCGTGGCTGGTCGTCGATTTACCATCGCTGGAGAGTGGTGCACCGTGGTACTGTTCCGTTTCAAATCCATGCACTCGTTTCTAAAAGTCGTACGACACTGTTTCGGAATTTTGGACGGATGTTGCACCTTGCACCGTAGATGTTGCGCCATGACGATATCGATTATTCGGACAGCCATAACGTTTGCCTCTGTTGGAGTTACGGGAGCCATAACCAGTCAAAACGAATCTCCCTGTGAGTTCTATGGCTTTGACTGCTTTTAGTCGTCAATGCATAGTACCATATCAAAAAAAGACTACACGAATCACTTTCAGGACTCGAATGTGTTTTTTACCCATCGTTTTCTTCACGTGAATTTCATGGTAAAACGGGATCACCGTGGCTGGTCGTGGATATACCATCACCGGAGAGTGGAGCACCTTGGTACTGTTCCGTTCCAATCCATGCACTCATTTCTAAAAGTCGTACGGCACTGTTTCGACATTTTGGACGGATGTTGCACCTTGCACCGTAAATGTTGCGCCCTGAGGATATCTATTATTCGGACAGCCATAACGGTTGCCTCTTTTGGAGGTACGGGAGCCATACCAAGTCAAAACGAAGCTCTTTGTGAGTTATACGGCTTTGACTACTTTTAGCCGTCAATGCATAGTTCCATATCCAAAAAAAGACTACCCAAATTACTTCCGGGACTCGAAAGTTTTTTTTACCCATCGTTTTCTTCACGTGAATTTTATGGTAAAACACGATCACCGTTGCTGGTCGTCGATTTACCATCGCTGGAGAGTGGTGCACCATGGTACTGTTCCATTTCAAATCCATGCACTCATTTCTAAAAGTCGTACGGCACTGTTTTGGCATTTTGGACAGATGTTGCACCTAGCACCGTAGATGTTGCGCCCTGAGGATATTGATTCTTCGGACAGCCATAACGGTTGCCTCTTTTGGAGTTACGGGAACCATAACCAGTCAAAACGAAGCACTCTGTGGGTTCTATGGCTTCGACTGCTTTTAGTCGTCAATGCAAAGTACCATATCCAAAAAAGACTACCCGAATCACTTTCGGGACTCGAAAGTTTTTTTACATATCGTTTTCTTCACGTGAATTTTATTGTAAAAAGGGAACACCGTGGCTAGTCGTGGATATACCATCGCTGGAGAGTGGTGCACCATGGTACTGTTCTGTTTCAAATCCATGAACTCATTTCTAAAAGTCATACGACATTGTTTCGGAATTTTGGATGGATGTTGCACCTTGCACCGTAGATGGTGCACCCTGATGATATCGATTATTCAGACAGCCATAACGGTTGCCTCTTTTGGAGTTACGGGAGCCATACCAAGTCAAAACGAAGCTCTCTGTGAGTTCTACGGCTTTGACTGCTTTTAGCCGTCAATGCATAGTCCCATATCCAAAAAAAGACTACCCGAATTACTTCCGGGACTCGAAAGTTTTTTTACCCATCGTTTTCTTCACGTGAAATTTATGGTAAAACACGATCACCGTTGCCAGTCGTCGATTTACCAACGCTGGAGAGTGGTGCACCATGGTACTGTTCCATTTCAAATCCATGCACTCATTTCTAAAAGTCGTACTACAGTGTTTCGGCATTTTGGAAAAATGTTGCACCTTGCACCGTAGATGTGGCGCCCTGAGGATATCGATTTTTCGAACAGCCATAACGGTTGCCTCTTTTGGAGTTATGGGAGCCATAACCAGTCAAAACGAGGCTCTCTGTGAGTTCTACGGCTTTGAATGCTTTTATCCGTCAATGCATAGTTCCATATCCAAAAAAAGACTACCAAATAACTTTCGGGACTCGAAAGTTTTTTTACCCATCGTTTTCTTCACGTGGCTGGTTGTGGATATAACATCGCTGGAAAGTGGTGCAACTTGGTACTGTTCCGTTCAAATCCATGCACTCATTTCTAAAAGTCGTACGACACTGTTTCGGTATTTTGGACGGATGTTGCACCTTGCACCGTAGATGTTGCGCCCTGAGGATATCTATTATTCGGACAGCCATAACGGTTGCCTCTTTTGGAGTTACGGGAGCCATAACCAGTCAAAACGAGGCTCTCTGTGAGTTCTATGGCTTTGACTTCTTTTAGTCGTCAATGCATAGTACCATATCCAAAAAAGACTACCCGAATCACTTTCGGGACTCGAAAGTTTTTTTTACCCATCGTTTTCTTCACGTGAATTTTATGGTAAAACACGATCACCGTTGCCGGTCGTCGATTTACCATCGCTGGAGAGTGGTGCACCATGGTACTGTTCCGTTTCAAATCCACGCACTCATTTCTAAAAGTCGTACTGCAGTGTTTCGGCATTTTGGACAAATGTTGCACCTTGCACCGTAGATGTTGCGCCTTGAGGATATCGATTTTTCGGACAGCCATAACGGTTGCCTCTTTTGGAGTTACGGGAGCCATAACCAGTCAAAACGAGGCTCTCTGTGAGTTCTACGGCTTTGACTGCTTTTATCCGTCAATGCATAGTTCCATATCCAAAAAAAGACTACCAAATAACTTTCGGGACTCGAAAGTTTTTTTACCCATCGTTTTCTTCACGTGGCTGGTTGTGGATATAACATCGCTGGAATGTGGTGCAACTTGGTACTGTTCCGTTCAAATACATGCACTCATTTCTAAAAGTCGTACGACACTGTTTCGGTATTTTGGACGGATGTTGCACCTTGCACCGTAGATGTTGCGCCCTGAGGATATCTATTATTCGGACAGCCATAACAGTTGCCTCTTTTGGAGTTACGGGAGCCGTAACCGGTCAAAACGAAGCCCTTTATGAGTTCTATGGCTTTGACAGGTTTTAGCCGCCAATGTATAGTTCCATATCCAAAAAAAGACTACCCGAATCACTTTCGGGACTCGGAAGTTTTTTTTACCCAACGTTTTCTTCACATGAATTTTATGGTAAAAAGGGATCACTGTGGTTGGTCGTGGATATACCATCGCTGGATAGTGGTGCACCGTGGTACTGTTCCGTTTCGAATCCATGCACTCATTTCTAAAAGTCGCACGACACTGTTTCGGAATTTTGGACGGATGTTGCACCTTGCATCGTAGATGTTGCGCCATGAGTATATCGATTATTCGGACAGACATAACGGTTGCCCCTTTTGGAGTTACGGGAGCCATGACCAGTCAAAACGAAGCTCTCTATGATTTATACGGATTTGACTGCTTTTAGCCGTCAATGAATAGTTCCATATCCAAAAAAAGAGTACCCGAATCAGTTTCGGGACTCGAAAGTTTTTTTTTACCCATCGTTTTCTTCACGTGAATTTTATGGTAAAACGCGATCATCGTGGATGGTCGTCGATTTACCATCGCTGGAGAGTGGTGCACCATGGTACTGTTCCGTTTAAAATCCATGCAGTCATTTCTAAAAGTAGTACGACACTGTTTTGGCATTTGGGACGGATGTTGCACCTTGCACCGTAGATGTTGCGCCCTGAGGATATCGATTCTTCGGACAGCCATAACGGTTGCCTCTTTTGGAGTTACGGGAGCCATAACCAGTCAAAACGAAGCTCTCTATGAGTTCTATGGCTTTGACTGCTTTTAGTCCTCAATGCATAGTACCATATCCAAAAAAAGACAACCTGAATCACTTTCGGGACTCGAATGTATTTTTACCCATCGTTTTCTTTACATGAATTTCATGGTAAAACGGGATCACCGTGGCTTGTCGTGGATACACCATCGTTGGAGAGTGGTGCACCTTGGTATCGTTCCGTTCCAATCCATGCACTCATTTCTAAAAGTCGTACGGCACTGTTTCGGCATTTTGGATGGATGTTGCACCTTGCACCGTAAATGTTGCGCCCTGAGGATATCTATTATTCAGACAGCCCTAACGGTTGCCTCTTTTGGAGGTACGGGAGCCATACCAAGTCAAAATGAAGCTCTCTGTGAGTTCTATGGCTTTGACAGCTTTTAGCCGCCAATGCATAGTTCCATATCCAAAAAAAGACAACCCGAATCACTTACGAGACCCGAAAGTTTTTTTACCCATTGTTTTCTTCACGTGAATTTTATGGTAAGAAGGGATCACCATGGCTGGTCGTGGATATACCATCGCTGGAGAGTGGTGCACCGTGGTACTGTTCCGTTTCAAATCCATGCACTCATTTCTAAAAGTCGTACGACACTGTTTCGGAATTTTGGACGGATGTTGCACCTTGCACCGTAGATGTTGCGCCATGACGATATCGATTATTCGGACAGCCATAACGTTTGCCTCTGTTGGAGTTACGGGAGCCATAACCAGTCAAAACGAATCTCTCTGTGAGTTCTATGGCTTTGACTGCTTTTAGTCGTCAATGCATAGTACCATATCAAAAAAAGACTACACGAATCACTTTCAGGACTCGAATGTGTTTTTTACCCATCGTTTTCTTCACGTGAATTTCATGGTAAAACGGGATCAACGTGGCTGGTCGTGGATATACCATAACCGGAGAGTGGAGCACCTTGGTACTGTTCCGTTCCAATCCATGCACTCATTTCTAAAAGTCGTACGACACTGTTTCGACATTTTGGACGGATGTTGCACCTTGCACCGTAAATGTTGCGCCCTGAGGATATCTATTATTCGGACAGCCATAACGGTTGCCTCTTTTGGAGGTACGGGAGCCATACCACATCAAAACGAAGCTCTCTATGAGTTCTACGGCTTTGACTGCTTATAGCCGTCAATGCATAGTTCTGTATCCAAAAAAAGACTACCCGAATTACTTCCGGGACTCGAAAGTTTTTTTTACCCATCGTTTTCTTCACATGAATTTTATGGTAAAACACGATCACCGTTGCTGGTCGTCGATTTACCATCGCTGGAGAGTGGTGCACCGTGGTACTGTTCCATTTCAAATCCATGCACTCATTTCTAAAAGCCGTACGGCACTGTTTTGGCATTTTGGACAGATGTTGCACCTAGCACCGTAGATGTTGCGCCCTGAGGATATCGATTCTTCGAATAGCCATAACGGTTGCCTCTTTTGGAGTTACGGGAAGCATAACCAGTCAAAACGAAGCTCTCTGTGTGTTCTATGGCTTTGACTGCTTTTAGTCGTCAATGCACAGTACCATATCCAAAAAAGACTACCCGAATCACTTTTGGGACCCGAACTTTTTTTTTACCCATCATTTTCTTCACGTGAATTTTATGGTAAAAAGGGATCACCGTGGCTGGTCGTGGATATACCATCGCTGGAGAGTGGTGCACCATGGTACTGTTCTGTTTCAAATCCATAAACTCATTTCTAAAAGTCGTACGACATTGTTTCGGAATTTTGGACGGATGTTGCACCTTGCACCGTAGATGTTGCACCCTGAGGATATCGATTATTCAAACAGCCATAACGGTTGCCTCTTTTGGAGTTACGGGAGACATACCAAGTCAAAACGAAGCTCTCTTTGAGTTCAATGGCTTTGACTGCTTTTAGCCGTCAATGCATAGTTCCATATCCAAAAAAAGACTACCCGAATTAGTTCCGGGACTCGAAAGTTTTTTTACCCATCGTTTTCTTCACGTGAATTTTATGGTAAAACACGATCACCGTTGCTGGGCGTCGATTTACCATCGCTGGAGAGTGGTGCACCATGGTACTGTTCCGTTTCAAATCCATGCACTCATTTCTAAAAGTCGTACTGCAGTGTTTCGGCATTTTGGACAAATGTTGCACCTTGCACCGTAGATGTTGCGCCCTGAGGATATCGATTTTTCGGACAGCCATAACGGTTGCCTCTTTTGGAGTTACGGGAGCCATAACCAGTCAAAACGAGGCTCTCTGTGAGTTCTATGGCTTTGACTGCTTTTATCCGTCAATACATAGTTCCATATCCAAAAAAAGACTACCAAATAACTTTCGAGACTCGAAAGTTTTTTTACCCATTGTTTTCTTCACGTGAATTTTATGCTAAAACGGGATCACCGTGGCTGGTCGTGGATATAACATCGCTGGAGAGTGGTGCAACTTGGTACTGTTCCGTTCAAATCCATGCACTCATTTCTAAAAGTCGTACGGCACTGTTTCGGTATTTTGGACGGATGTTGCACCTTGCACCGTAGATGTTGCACCCTGAGGATATCTATTATTCGGACAGCCATAACGGTTGCCTCTTTTGGAGTTACGGGAGCCGTAACCGGTCAAAACGAAGCTCTTTGTGAGTTCTATGGCTTTGACAGGTTTTAGCCGCCAATGTATAGTTCCATATCCAAAAAAAGACTACCCGAATCACTTTTGGGACTCGGAAGTTTTTTTTTACCCATCGTTTTCTTCACATGAATTTTATGGTAAAAAGGGATCATTGTTGTTGGTCGTGGATATACCATCGCTGGAGAGTGGTGCACCGTGGTACTGTTCCGTTTCGAATCCATGCACTCATTTCTAAAAGTCGTACGGCACTGTTTCGAAATTTTGGACGGATGTTGCACCTTGCACCGTAGATGTTGCGCCATGAGTATATCGATTATTCGGACAGCCATAACGGTTGCTCCTTTTGGAGTTACGGGAGCCATAACCAGTCAAAACGAAGCTCTCTGTGATTTCTACGGCTTTGATTGCTTTTAGCCGTCAATGAATAGTTCTATATCCAAAAAAAGAGTACCCGAATCACTTTCGAGACTCGAAAGTTTTTTTTACCCATCGTTTTCTTCACATGAATTTTAAGGTAAAACACGATCATCGTGGCTGGTCATCGATTTACCATCGCTGGAGA
This sequence comes from Allium fistulosum, assembly GCA_030737815.1. Classification (NCBI taxonomy): domain Eukaryota; kingdom Viridiplantae; phylum Streptophyta; class Magnoliopsida; order Asparagales; family Amaryllidaceae; genus Allium; species Allium fistulosum. The sequence continues at coordinate 1,538,420,918 of CM060902.1, forward strand.
GTGGTGCACAATGGTACTGTTCCTTTTAAAATCCATGCAGTCATTTCTAAAAGTAGTACGACACTGTTTTGGCATTTGGGACGGATGTTGCACCTTGCACCGTAGATGTTGCGCCCTGAGGATATCGATTCTTCGGACAGCCATAACGGTTGCCTCTTTTGGAGTTATAGGAGCCATAACCAGTCAAAACGAAGCTCTATGTGAGTTCTACGGCTTTGACTGCTTTTAGCCGTCAATGCATAGTTCCATATCCAAAAAAAGACTACCCGAATTACTTCCGGGACTCGAAAGTTTTTTTTATCCATCGTTTTCTTCACGTGAATTTTATGGTAAAACACGATCACCGTTGCTGGTCGTCGATTTACCATCGCTGGAGAGTGGTGCACCGTGGTACTGTTCCATTTCAAATCCATGCACTCATTTCTAAAAGTCGTACGGCACTGTTTTGGCATTTTGGACAGATGTTGCACCAAGCACCGTAGATGTTGCGCCCTGAGGATATCGATTCTTCGGACAACCATAACGGTTGCCTCTTTTGGAGTTACGAAAACCATAACCAGTCAAAACGAAGCTCTCTGTGAGTTCTATGGCTTTGACTTCTTTTAGTCGTCAATGCATAGTACCATATCCAAAAAAGACTACCCGAATCACTTTCGGGACTCGAAAGTTTTTTTTACCCATCGTTTTCTTTACGTGAATTTTATGGTAAAACACGATCACCGTTGCCGGTCGTCGATTTACCATCGCTGGAGAGTGGTGCACCATGGTACTGTTCCGTTTCAAATCCACGCACTCATTTCTAAAAGTCGTACTGCAGTGTTTCGGCATTTTGGACAAATGTTGCACCTTGCACCGTAGATGTTGCGTCCTGAGGATATCGATTTTTCGGACAGCCATAACGGTTGCCTCTTTTGGAGTTACGGGAGCCATAACCAGTCAAAACGAGGCTCTCTGTGAGTTCTATGGCTTTGACTGCTTTTATCCGTCAATACATAGTTCCATATCCAAAAAAAGACTACCAAATAACTTTCGAGACTCGAAAGTTTTTTTACCCATTGTTTTCTTCACGTGAATTTTATGCTAAAACGGGATCACCGTGGCTGGTCGTGGATATAACATCGCTGGAGAGTGGTGCAACTTGGTACTGTTCCGTTCAAATCCATGCACTCATTTCTAAAAGTCGTACGGCACTGTTTCAGTATTTTGGACGGATGTTGCACCTTGCACCGTAGATGTTGCGCCCTAAGGATATCTATTATTCGGACAGCCATAACGGTTGCCTCTTTTGGAGTTACGGGAGCCGTAACCGGTCAAAACGAAGCTCTTTGTGAGTTCTATGGCTTTGATTGGTTTTAGCCGCCAATGTATAGTTCCATATCCAAAAAAAGACTACCCGAATCACTTTCGGGACTCGGAAGTTTTTTTTTACCCATCGTTTTCTTCACATGAATTTTATTGTAAAAAGGGATCATTGTGGTTGGTCGTGGATATACCATCGCTGGAGAGTGGTGCACTGTGGTACTGTTCCGTTTCGAATCCATGCACTCATTTCTAAAAGTCGTACGACACTGTTTCGGAATTTTGGACGGATGTTGCACCTTGCACCGTAGATGTTGCGCCATGAGTATATCGATTATTCGGACAGCCATAACGGTTGCCCCTTTTGGAGTTACGGGAGCCATAACCAGTCAAAACGAAGCTCTCTGTGATTTCTACGGCTTTGACTGCTTTTAGCCGTCAATGAATAGTTCTATATCCAAAAAAAGAGTACCCGAATCACTTTCGGGACTCGAAAGTTTTTTTTACCCATCGTTTTCTTCACGTGAATTTTAAGGTAAAACGCGATCATCGTGGCTGGTCGTCGATTTACCATCGCTGGAGAGTGGTGCACCATGGTACTGTTCCTTTTAAAATCCATACAGTCATTTCTAAAAGTAGTACGACACTGTTTTGACATTTAGGACGGATGTCGCACCTTGCACCGTAGATGTTGCGCCCTGAGGATATCGATTCTTCGGACAGCCATAACGGTTGCCACTTTTGGAGTTACGGGAGCCATAACCGGTCAAAACGAAGCTCTCTGTGAGTTCTATGGCTTTGACTACTTTTAGTCCTCAATGCATAGTACCATATCCAAAAAAAGGCTACCCGAATCACTTTCGGGACTCGAATGTTTTTTTTACCCATCGTTTTCTTTACGTGAATTTCATGGTAAAATGGGATCACCGTGGCTGGTCGTGGATACACCATCGCTGGAAAGTGGTGCACCTTGGTACTGTTCCGTTCAAATCCATGCACTCATTTCTAAAAGTCGTACGGCACTGTTTCGGCATTTTGGACGGATGTTGCACCTTGCACCGTAAATGTTGCGCCCTGAGGATATCTATTATTCGGACAGCCATAACGGTTGCCTCTTTTGGAGGTACGGGAGCCATACCAAGTCAAAACGAAGCTCTCTGTGAGTTCTGTGGCTTTGACAGCTTTTAGCCGCCAATGCATAGTTCCATATCCAAAAAAAGACAACCCGAATCACTTACGAGACCCGAAAGTTTTTTTTTACCCATTGTTTTCTTCACGTGAATTTTATGGTAAGAAGGGATCACCATGGCTGGTCGTGGATATACCATCGCTAGAGAGTGGTGCACCGTGGTACTGTTTCGTTTCAAATCCATGCACTCGTTTCTAAAAGTCGTACGATACTGTTTCGGAATTTTGGACGGATGTTGCACCTTGCACCGTAGATGTTGCGCCATGACGATATCGATTATTCGGACAGCCATAACGTTTGCCTCTGTTGGAGTTACGGGAGCCATAACCAGTCAAAACGAATCTCTCTGTGAGTTCTATGGCTTTGATTGCTTTTAGTCGTCAATGCATAGTACCATATCAAAAAAAGACTACACGAATCACTTTCGGGACTCGAATGTGTTTTTACCCATCGTTTTCTTCACGTGAATTTCATGGTAAAACGGGATCACCGTGGCTGGTCGTGGATATACCATCACTGGAGAGTGGAGCACCTTGGTACTGTTCCGTTCCAATCCATGCACTCATTTCTGAAAGTCGTACAGCACTGTTTCGGCATTTTGGATAGATGTTGCACCTTGCACCGTAAATGTTACGCCCTGAGGATATTTATTATTCGGACAGCCATAACGGTTGCCTCTTTTGGAGGTATGGGAGCCATACCAAGTCAAAACGAAGCTCTCTATGAGTTCTACGGCTTTGACTGCTTTTAGTCGCCAATGCATAGTTCAATATCGAAAAAAAGACTACCCGAATTACTTCCGGGACTCGAAAGTTTTTTTTACCCATCGTTTTCTTCACGTGAATTTTATGGTAAAACACGATCACCATTGCTGGTCGTCGATTTACCATCGCTGGAGAGTGGTGCACCATGGTACTGTTCCATTTCAAATCCATGCACTCATTTCTAAAAGTCGTACGGCACTGTTTTGGCATTTTGGACAGATGTTGCACCTAGCACCGTAGATGTTGCGCCCTGAGGATATCGATTCTTCGGACAGCCATAACGGTTGCCTCTTTTGGAGTTACGGGAACCATAACCAGTCAAAACGAAGCTCTTGTGAGTTCTATGGCTTTGACTGCTTTTAGTCATCAATGCATAGTACCATATCCAAAAAAGACTACCCGAATCATTTTCGGGACTCGAATGTTTTTTTTACCCATCGTTTTCTTCACGTGAATTTTATGGTAAAAAGGGATCACCGTGGCTGGTCGTGGATATACCATCGTTGGAGAGTGGTGCACCGTGGTACTGTTCAGTTTCAAATCCATGAACTCATTTCTAAAGGTCGTACGACATTGTTTCAGAATTTTGGACGGATGTTGCACCTTGCACCGTAGATGTTGCACCCTAAGGATATCGATTATTCAGACAGCCATAACGGTTGCCTCTTTTGGAGTTACGGGAGCCATACCAAGTCAAAACGAAGCTCTCTGTGAGTTCTTCGGCTTTGACTGCTTTTAGCCGTCAATGCATAGTTCCATATCCAAAAAAAGACTACGCGAATTACTTCCGGGACTCGAAAGTTTTTTTACCCATCGTTTTCTTCACGTGAATTTTATGGTAAAACACGATCACCATTGCTGGTCGTCGATTTACCATCGCTGGAGAGTGGTGCACCATGGTACTATTCTTTTTCAAATCCATGCACTCATTTCTAAAAGTCGTACTACAGTGTTTCGGCATTTTGGACAAATGTTGCACCTTGCACCGTAGATGTTGCGCCCTGAGGATATCGATTTTTCGGACAGCCATAACGGTTGCCTCTTTTGGAGTTACGGGAGCCATAACCAGTCAAAACGAGGCTCTCTGTGAGTTCTACGGCTTTGACTGCTTTTATCCGTCAATGCATAGTTCCATATCCAAAAAAAGACTACCCAAATAACTTTCGGGACTCGAAAGTTTTTTTACCCATCGTTTTCTTCACGTGAATTTTATGGTAAAACGGGATCACTGTGGCTGGTCGTGGATATAACATCGCTGGAGAGTGATGCAACTTGGTACTGTTCAGTTCAAATCCATGCACTCATTTCAAAAAGTCGTACGGCACTGTTTCGGTATTTTGGACGGATGTTGCACCTTGCACCGTAGATGTTGCGCGCTGAGGATATCTATTATTCGGACAGCCATAACAGTTGCCTCTTTTGGAGTTACGGGAGCCGTAACCGGTCAAAACGAAGCTCTTTGTGAGTTCTATGGCTTTGACAGGTTTTAGCCGCCAATGTATAGTTCCATATCCAAAAAAGACTACCCGAATCACTTTCGGGACTCGAAAGTTTTTTTTTACCCATCGTTTTCTTCACATGAATTTTATGGTAAAAAGGGATCACCGTGGTTGGTCGTGGATGTACCATCGTTGGAGAGTGGTGCACCGTGGTACTGTTCCGTTTTGAATCCATGCACCCGTTTCTAAAAGTCGTACGATAGTGTTTCGTAATTTTGGACGGATGTTGTACCTTGCACCGTAGATGTTGCTCCATGAGTATATTGATTATTCGGACAGCCATAACGGTTTCCCCTTTTTGAGTTACGGGAGCCATAACCAGTCAAAACGAAGCTCTTTGTGATTTCTACGGCTTTGACTGCTTTTAGCCGTTAATGAATAGTTCCATATCCAAAAAAAGAGTACCTGAATCACTTCCGGGACTCGAAAGTTTTTTTTTACCCATCGTTTTCTTCACGTGAATTTTAAGGTAAAATGCGATCATCGTGGCTTGTCGTCGATTTACCATCGCTGGAGAGTGGTGCACCATGGTACTATTCCGTTCAAAATCCATGCAGTCATTTCTAAAAGTAGTATGACACTGTTTTGGCATTTGGGACGGATGTTGCACCTTGCACCGTAGATGTTGCGCCCTGAGGATATCGATTCTTCGGACAGCCATAACGGTTGCCTCTTTTGGAGTTACGGGAGCCATAACCAGTCAAAACGAAGCTCTATGTGAGTTCTATGGCTTTGACTGCTTTTAGTCCTTAATGCATAGTACCATATCCAAAAAAAGACTGCCCGAATCACTTTTGGGACTCGAATATTTTTTTTACCCATCGTTTTCTTTACGTGAATTTCATGGTAAAACGGGATCACCGTGGCTGGTCGTGGATACACCATCGCTGGAGAGTGGTGCACCTTGGTACTGTTCCGTTCAAATCCATGCACTCATTTCTAAAAGTCGTACGGCACTGTTTCGGCATTTTGGACGGATGTTGCACCTTGCACCGTAAATGTTGCGCCCTGAGGATATCTATTATTCAGACAGCCATAACGGTTGCCTCTTTTGGAGGTACGGGAGCCATACCAAGTCAAAACAAAGCTCTCTGTGAGTTCTATGGCTTTGATAGCTTTTAGCCGCCAAAGCATAGTTCCATATCCAAAAAAAGACAACCTGAATCACTTACGAGACCCGAAAGTTTTTTTTACCCATTGTTTTCTTCACGTGAATTTTATGGTAAGAAGGGATCACCATGGCTGGTTGTGGATATACCATCGCTGGAGAGTGGTGCACCGTGGTACTGTTCCGTTTCAAATCCATGCACTCGCTTCTAAAAGTCGTACGGCACTGTTTCGGAATTTTGGATGGATGTTGCACCTTGCACCGTAGATGTTGCGCCATGACGATATCGATTATTCGGACAGCCATAACGTTTGCCTCTGTTGGAGTTACGGGAGCTATAACCAGTCAAAACGAAGCTCTCTGTGATTTCTACGGCTTTAACTGCTTTTAGCCGTCAATGAATAGTTCCATATCCAAAAAAAGAGTACCCGAATCACTTTCGGGACTCGAAATTTTTTTTTACCCATCGTTTTCTTCACGTGAATTTTATGGTAAAACACGATCACCGTTGCTGGTCGTCGATTTACCATCTCTGTAGAGTGGTGCACCATGGTACTGTTCCGTTTCAAATCCATGCACTCATTTCTAAAAGTCGTACGGCACTGTTTCGGAATTTTGGACAGATGTTGCACCTAGCACCGTAGATGTTGCGCCCTGAGGATATCGATTCTTCGAACAGCCATAACGGTTGCCTCTTTTGGAGTTACGGGAGCCATAACCAGTCAAAACGAAGCTCTCTGTGAGTTCTACGGCTTTGACTGCTTTTAGTCGTTAGTGCATAGTAGCATATCCAAAAAAAAGACTACCCGAATCACTTTCGGGACTCGAAAGTTTTTTTTTACCCATCGTTTTCTTCACGTGAATTTTATGGTTAAAAGGGATCACCGTGGCAGGTCGTGGATCTTCCATCGCTGGAAAGTGGTGCACCGTGGTACTGTTCTATTTCAAATCCATGAACTCATTTCTAAAAGTCGTACGACATTGTTTCGGAATTTTGGACGGATGTTGCACCTAGCACCGTAGATGTTGCGCCCTAAGGATATCGATTATTCGGACAGCCATAACGGTTGCCTCTTTAGGAGTTACGGGAGCCATACCAAGTCAAAACGAAGCTCTCTGTGAGTTCTACGGCTTTGACTGCTTTTAGCCGTCAATGCATAGTTCCATATCCAAAAAAAGACTACCTGAATTACTTCCGGGACTCGAAAGTTTTTTACCCATCGTTTTCTTTACGTGAATTTCATGGTAAAACGGGATCACCGTGGCTGGTCGTGGATATAACATCGCCGGAGAGTGGTGCACCTCGGTACTGTTCCGTTCAAATCCATACACTCATTTCTAAAAGTCATACGGCACTGTTTCGGCATTTTGGGCAAATGTTGCACCTTGCACCGTAGATGTTGCGCCCTGAGGATATCGATTTTTCAAACAGCCATAACGGTTGCCTCTTTTGGAGTTACGGGAGCCATAACCAGTCAAAACGAGACTCTCTGTGAGTTCTACGGCTTTGACTGCTTTTAGCCGTCAATGCATAGTTCCATATCCAAAAAAAGACTACCCAAATAACTTTCGGGACTCGAAAGTTTTTTTACCCATCGTTTTCTTCACGTGAATTTTATGGTAAAACGGGATCACCGTGGCTGGTCATGGATATAACATCGCTGGTGAGTGGTGCAACTTGGTACTGTTCCGTTCAAATCCATGCACTCATTTCTAAAAGTCGTACGGCACTGTTTTGGTATTTTGGACGGATGTTGCACCTTGCACCGTAGATGTAGCGCGCTGAGGATATCTATTATTCGGACAGCCATAACAGTTGCCTCTTTTGGTGTTACGGGAGCCGTAACCGGTCAAAACGAAGCTCTTTGTGAGTTCTATGGCTTTGACAGGTTTTAGCCGCCAATGTATAGTTCCATATCCAAAAAAGACTACCCGAATCACTTTCGGGACTCGAAAGTTTTTTTTTACCCATCGTTTTCTTCACATGAATTTTATGGTAAAAAGGGATCACCGTGGTTGGTCGTGGAAGTACCATCGTTGGAGAGTGGTGCACCGTGGTACTGTTCCGTTTTGAATCCATGCACCCGTTTCTAAAAGTCGTACGATAGTGTTTCGTAATTTTGGACGGATGTTGTACCTTGCACCGTAGATGTTGCGCCATGAGGATATCGATTATTCGGACAGCCATAACGGTTGCCCCTTTTGGAGTTACGGGAGCCATAACCAGTCAAAACGAAGCTCTCTGTGATTTCTTCGGCTTTGAATGATTTTAGTCGTCAATGAATAGTTCCATATCTAAAAAAGAGTACCCAAATCACTTTCAGGACTCGGAAGTTTTTTTTTACCCATCGTTTTCTTCACGTGAATTTTAAGGTAAAACGCGATCATCGTGGCTGGTCGTTGATTTACCATCGCTGGAGAGTGGTGCACCATGGTACTGTTCCGTTTAAAATCCATGCAGTCATTTCTAAAAGTAGTACGACACTGTTTTGGCATTTGGGACGGATGTTGCACCTTGCACCGTAGATGTTGCGCCCTGAGGATATCGATTCTTCGGACAGCCATAACGGTTACCTCTTTTGGAGTTACGGGAGCCATAACCAGTCAAAACGAAGCTCTCTGTGAGTTCTATGGCTTTGACTGCTTTTAGTCCTCAATGCATAGTACCATATCCAAAAAAAGACTACCCGAATCACTTTTGGGACTCGAATGTTTTTTTTACCCATCGTTTTCTTTACGTGAATTTCATGGTAAAACGGGATCACTGTGGCTGGTCGTGGATACACCATCGCTGGAGAGTGGTGCACCTTGGTACTGTTCCGTTCAAATCCATTCACTCATTTCTAAAAGTCGTACGTCACTGTTTTGGCATTTTGGACGGATGTTGCACCTTGCACCGTAAATGTTGCGCCCTGAGGATATCTATTATTCGGACAGCCATAACGGTTGCCTCTTTTGGAGGTACGGGAGCCATACCAAGTCAAAACTAAGCTCTTTGTGAGTTCTATGGCTTTGACAGCTTTTAGCCGCCAATGCATAGTTCCATATCCAAAAAAAGACAACCCGAATCACTTACGGGACCCGAAAGTTTTTTTTTACCCATTGTTTTCTTAACGTGAATTTTATGGTAAGAAGGGATCACCATGGCTGGTCATGGATATACCATCGCTGGAGAGTGGTGCATCGTGCAACTGTTCCGTTTCAAATCCATGCACTCGTTTCTTAAAGTCGTACGGCATTATTTCGGAATTTTGGACGGATGTTGCACCTTGCACTGTAGATGTTGCGCCATGACGATATCGATTATTCGGACAGCCATAACAGTTGCCTCTTTTGGAGTTACGGGAGCCATAACAAGTCAAAACGTAGCTCTCTGTGATTTCTAGGGCTTTGACTGCTTTTAGCCGTCAATGAATAGTTCCATATCCAAAAAAAGAGTACCCGAATCACTTTCGGGACTCGAAAGTTTTTTTTTACCCATCGTTTTCTTCATGTGAATTTTAAGGTAAAACGCGATCACCGTGGCTGGTCGTCGATTTACCATCGCTAGAGAGTGGTACGCCATGGTACTGTTCCGTTTAAAATCCATGCAGTCATTTCTAAAAGTAGTACAACACTGTTTTGGCATTTGGGACGGATGTTGCACCTTGCACCGTAGATGTTACGCCTTGAGGATATCGATTCTTCGGACAGCCATAACGGTTGCCTCTTTTGGAGTTACGGGAGCCATAACCAGTCAAAACGAAGCTCTTTGAGAGTTCTATGGCTTTGACTGTTTTTAGTCGTCAATGCATAGTACCATATCCAAAAAAAGACTACCCGAATCACTTTCGGGACTCGAATGTTTTTTTTACCCATCGTTTTCTTCACGTGAATTTCATGGTAAACGGGATCACCGTGGCTGGTCGTGGATATAACATCGCCGGAGAGTGGTGCACTCGGTACTGTTCCGTTCAAATCCATGCACTCATTTCTAAAAGTCATACGGCGTTGTTTCAGCATTTTGGACGGATGTTGCACCGTGCACCGTAAATGTTGCTCCTTAAGGATATCTATTATTCGGACATCCATAATGGTTGCCTCTTTTGGAGGTACGGGAGCCATACCAAGTCAAAATGAAGCTCTCTGTGAGTTCTACGACTTTGACTACTTTTAGCCGTCAATGCATAGTTCCATATCCAAAAAAAGACTACCCGAATTACTTCTGGGACTCGAAAGTTTTTTTTACCCATCGTTTTCTTCACGTGAATTTTATGGTAAAACAGGATCACCGTGGATGGTCGTGGATATAACATCGCTGGAGAGTGGTGCACCTTGGTACTGTTCCGTTCAAATCCATGCACTCATTTCTAAAAGTCGTACGGCATTGTTTCGGTATTTTGGACGGATGTTGCACCTTGCACCGTAGATGTTGCGCCTTGAGGATATCTATTATTCGGACAGCCATAATGGTTGCCTCTTTTGGAGTTACGGGAGCCGTAACCGGTCAAAACGAAGCTCTTTGTGAGTTCTATGGCTTTGATAGCTTTTAGCCACCAATGCATAGTTCCATATCCAAAAAAAGACTACCCGAATCACTTTCGGGAGTCGAAAGTTTTTTTTAACCATCGTTTTCTTCACATGATTTTTATGGTAAAAAGGGATCATTGTGGTTGGTCGTGGATATACCATCGCTGGAGAGTGGCGCACCATGGTACTGTTCCGTTTCAAATCCATGCACTCATTTCTAAAAGTCGTACGGCACCGTTTCGGAATTTTGGAGAGATGTTTCACCTTGCACTGTAGATGTTGTGCCCTGAGGATATCGATTATTCGGACAGCCATAACGGTTGCCTCTTTTGGAGTTACAGGAGCCATAACCAGTCAAAACGAAGCTCTCTGTGAGTTCAATGGCTTTGACTGCTTCTAGCCGTCAATGCATAGTTCCAAATCCAAAAAAGACTACCCGAATCACTTTCGGGACTCGAAAGTTATTTTTACCCATCGTTTTCTTCACGTGAATTTTATGGTAAAACACGATCACCATGGCTGGTCGTTGATATTCCATCGCTGGAGAGTTGTGCACCTTGGTACTGTTCCGTTCAAATCCATGCACTCATTTCTAAAAGTCGTACGGCACTGTTTTGGCATTTGGGATGGATGTTGCACCTTGCACCGTAGATGTTGCTCCCTGAGAATATCGATTCTTCGGACAGCCATAACGGTTGCCTCTTTTGGAGTTACGGGAACCATAACCAGTCAAAACGAAGCTCTCTGTGAGTTTTATGGCTTTGACCGCTTTTAGCCGTCAGTGCATAGTTCCATATCCAAAAAAAGACAACCCGAATCACTTTCGGGACTCGAAAGTTTTTTTTACCCATCGTTTTCTTCACGTGAATTTTATGGTAAAAAGGGATCACCGTGGCTGGTCTTGGATATACCATCGCTGGAGAGTGGTGCACCTTGGTACTGTTCCTTTCAAATCCATGTACTCATTTCTAAAAGTCGTATGGCACGGTTTCGGAATATTGGACGGATGTTGCACCTTGCACCGTTGATGTTGCACCCTGAGGATATCTATTATTCGGACAGCCATAACAGTTGCCTCTTTTGGAGTTACGGGAGCCGTAACCAGTCAAAACGATGCTCTTTGTGAGTTCTACGGCTTTGACAGCTTTTAGCCGTCAATGCATAGTTCCAAATCCAAAAAAAGACTACCCGAATCACTTTCGGGACTCGATAGTTTTTTTTAACCATCGTTTTCTTCACGTGAATTTTATGGTAAAACGCAATAACCGTGGCTGGTCGTCGATTTACCATCGTTGGAGAGTGGTGCACTATGGTACCGTTCCGTTTCAAATCCATGCACTCATTTCTAAAAGTCGTACGGCACTGTTTCGGAATTTTGGACGGATGTTGCACCTTGCACCGTAGATGTTGCGCCATGAGGATATCGATTATTCGGACAGCCATAACAGTTGCCTCTTTTGGAGTTACGGGAGCCATAACCAGTCAAAACGAAGCTATCTGTGATTTCTACGGCTTTGACTGCTTTTATACGTCAATGCATAGTTCCATATCCAAAAAAAGACTACCCGAATCACTTTCGGGACTCGAAAGTTTTTTTTACCGATCGTTTTCTTCACGTGAATTTTCTGGTAAAACGCGATCACCGTGGTTGGTCGTCGATTTACCATTGCTGGAGAGTGGTGCACCATGGTACTGTTCCATTTCAAATCCATGCACTCATTTCTAAAAGTAGTACGACAATGTTTTGGCATTTAGGATGGATGTTGCACCTTGCACCGTATATGTTGCGCCCTGAGGATATCGATCTTCGGACAGCCATAACGGTTGCCTCTTTTAGAGTTACGGGAGCCATAACCAGTCAAAACAAAGCTCTTTGTGAGTTCTATGGCTTTGACCGCTTTTAGCCGTCAATGCATAGTTCCATATCCAGAAAAATACTACCCGAATCACATTTGGGACTCGAAAGTTTTTTTCACCCATTGTTTTCTTCACGTGAATTTTATGGTAAAACGCGATCACCATTGCTGGTCGTCGATTTACCATCGCTGGAGAGTGGTGCACCGTGGTACTGTTCCATCTCAAATCCATGCACTCATTTCTAAAAGTCGTACGGCAATTTTTGGAATTTTGAACGGATGTTGCACCTTGCACCGTAGATGTTGCGCCTTGAGGATATCGATTATTCGGACAGTCATAATGGTTGCCTCTTTTGGAGTTACAGGAGCCATAACCAATCAAAACGAGGCTCTCTGTTAGTTCTAGGGCTTTGATTGCTTTTAGTCATCAATGCATAGTTCCATATCCAAAAAATGACTACCCGTATCATTTTCGGGACTCGAAAGTTTTTTTTACCCATCGTTTTCTTCACTTCAATTTTATGGTAAAACGGGATCACCGTGGCTGGTCGTGGATATACCATCGCTGGAGAGTGGTGCACCTTGGTACTGTTCCGTTAAAATCCATGCATTCATTTCTAAAAGTCGTACGGCACTGTTTTGGCATTTGGGATGGATGTTGCACCTTGCACCGTAGATGTTGCGCCTTGAGGATATCGATTCTTCGGACAGCCATAACGGTTACCTCTTTTGGAGTTACGGGAGCCATAACCAGTCAAAACAAAGCTCTCTGTGAGTTTACGGCTTTGACCGGTTTTAGGCATCGATACATAGTTCCAAATCAAAAAAAAAGACTAACCGAATCACTTTCGGGACTCGAATGTTTTTTTTTACCCATCGTTTTCTTCACGTGAATTTAATGATAAAAAGGGATCACCGTGGCTAGTCGTGAATATACCATCGCTTGAGACTGGTGCACTGTGGAACTGTTCCATTTCAAATTTATGCACTCATTTCTAAAAATCGTACGGCACTGTTTCGGAATTTTGGACGGATGTTGCACCTTGCATCGTAGATGTTTTTTACCCTTCGTTTTTTCGTCACGTGAATTTTTACGTTAAAACAGTATCTCCGTGGCTGGTCTTCGATTTTCCATCGCTGGAGAGTGGTGCATAATGCTACTGTTCCGTTTCAAATCAATGCACCCATTTCTATAAGTCGTTCGGCACTGTTTTGGCATTTTGGATGGATGTTGCACATTGCACAGTAGAAGTTGCACCCTTTGGATATCGATTCTTCAGACGGCCATAACAGTTGGCTCGTTTAGAATTACGGGAGCCATAACCAGTCAAAACGAAGCTCTCTGTGAGTTCTACGGCTTTGATGGCTTTAAGCCGTCAGTGGACAGTTTCATACCCAAAAAAGACTATCTGAATCTCAATCGGGTGTCGGAAGTTTTTTACCCTTCGTTTTTTCGTCACGTGAATTTTTACGTTAAAACGGTATCAACGTGGCTGGTCTTCGATTTTCCATCGCTGGAGAGTGGTGCACCATGGTACTGTTCCGTTTCATATCCACGCACCCATTTCTAAAATTCGTACGGCACTGTTTTGGCATTTTGGACGGATGTTGCACCTTGCACCGTAGATGTTGCACCTTGTGGATATCGATTCTTCAGACGGCCATTACTGTTGGCTCGTTCTGAGTTCTGTGGGCCATAACCAGTCAAAACGAAACTCTTTGTGAGTTATACGGCCTTGACCGCTTTAAGCCGTCAATGGACAGTTTCAGACCCAAAAAAGACCATCCGTATCTCAATCGGGTCTCGAAAGTTTTTTACCCTACGTTTTTTCGTCACGTGAATTTTTACGTTAAAACGGTATCACCATGGTTGGTCTTCGATTTTCCATCGCTACAGAGTGGTGCACCATGCTACTGTTCCGTTTTAAATCCATGCACCCATTTCTAAAATTCATTCGGCACTGTTTTGGCATTTTGGGTGGATGTTGCACCTTGCACTGTAGATGTTGCGCCCTATGGATATCGATTCTTCGGATGGCCATAACTGTTGGCTTGTTTAGAGTTACGGGAGCCATAACCAGTCAAAACGAAGCTCTCTGTGAGTTCTACGGCATTCACCGCTTTAACCCGTCAATGGACAGTTTCATACCCAAAAAAGACTATCTGAATCTCAATCGGGTCTCGGAAGTTTTTTACCCTTCATTTTTCATCACGGGAATTTTTACGTTAAAACGGTATCACCATGGCTGGTCTTCGATTTTCCATCGCTGGAGAGTGGTGCACCATGGTACTGTTCCGTTTCAAATCCGTGCACCCATTTCTAAAAGACGTACAGCACTGTTTCGGCATTTTGGATGGATGTTGCACCTTGCACCGTAGATGTTGCACCCTATGGATATCGATTCTTCGGACGGCTATAACTGTTGGCTCGTTTAGAGTTACGAGAGCCATAAACAGTCAAAACGAAGCTCTTTGTGAGTTCTATGGCCTTGACCGTGTTAAGCCGTCAATGGACAGTTTCATACCCAAAAAAGACTATTCGAATCTCAATCGGGTCTCGGAAGTTTTTTACCATTCGTTTTTCTTCACGTGAATTTTTACGTTAAAACGGTATCACCGTGGTTGTTCTTCGATTTTCCATCGCTGGAGAGTGGTGCACCATGGTACTGTTCCGTTTCTCAATAGGGTCTCGGATGTTTTTTACCCTTCTTTTTTCGTCACGTGAATTTTTACATTGAAACGGTATCACTGTGGCTGGTCTTTGATTTTCCATCGCTGGAGAGTGGTGCACCATGGTACTGTTCCGTTACTAATCCATGCACCCATTTCTAAAAGTCGGACGGCACAGTTTCGGCATTATGGACGGATGTTGCACCTTCCACCGTAGATGTTTCACCCTGTGGATATGGATTCTTCGGACGGTCATAACTGTTGGCTCGTTTAGAGTACGGGAGCCATAACCAGTATAAACGAAGCCTCTGTGAGTTCTACGGCCTTGACCGCTTTAAGCCGTCAATGGACAGTTTCATCCCCAAAAAGACTATCCGAATCTCAATCGGGTCTCGGAAGGTTTTTACACTTCATTTTTTGTCACGTGAATTTTTACGTTAAAACGGTATCACCGTGGCAGTTCTTCGATTTTTCATCGCTGGAGAGTGGTGCACTATGGTACTGTTCCGTTTCAAATCCGTGCGCCCATTTCTAAAAGTCGTACGGCACTGTTACGGCATTTTGGACGGATGTTGCACCTTCCACCGTAGATGTAGCTCCCTGTAGATATCGATTCTTTGGACGGCCATAACTGTTGGCTCGTTTAGAGTTACGGGAGCCATAACCACTCAAAACGAAGCTCTCTGTGAGTTCTACGGCTTTGACCGTTTATAGCCGTCAATGGACAGTTTCATACCCAAAAAGACTATCCGAATATCAATCGGGTCTCGGATGTTTTTTACCTTTCATTTTTTCGTCACGTGAGGTTTTACGTTAAAACGGTATCATCGTGGCTCGTCTTTGATTTTCCATCGCTGCAGAGTGGTGCACCATGCTACTGTTCCGTTTCAAATCCATGCACCCATTTCTAAAATTCATTCGGCACTGTTTTGGCATTTTGGACGGATGTTGCACCTTGCACCGTAGATGTTGCACCCTATGGATATCGATTCTTCGGACGACCATAATTGTTGGCTCGTTTAGAGTTACGAGAGCTATAACCAGTCAAAACGAAGCTCTCTGTGAGTTCTACGGCATTGACCGCTTTAACCCGTCAATGGACAGTTTCGTACCCAAAAAAGACTATCCGAATATAAATCGGGTCTCAGATGTTTTTTACCCTTCGTTTTTTCGTCACGTGAATTTTTACGTTAAAACGGTATCACCGTGGATGGTCTTCGATTTTCCATCGCTGGAGAGTGGTGCACAATGCTACTGTTCCGTTTCAAATCCATGCACCCATTTCTAAAAGTCGTTCGGCACTGTTTTGGCATTTTGGACGGATGTTGCACCTTGCACAGTAGAAGTTGCACCCTATGGATATCGATTCTTCAAACGGCCATAACGGTTGACTCGTTTAGAATTACGGGAGCCATAACCAGTCAAAACGAAGCACTCTATGAGTTCTACGGCTTTGATGGCTTTAAGCCGTCAGTGGACAGTTTCGTACCCAAAAAAGACTATCTGAATCTCAATCGGGACTCGGAAGTTTTTTACCCTTCGTTTTTTTGTCACGTGAATTTTTACGTTAAAACGGTATCACCGTGGCTGGTCTTTGATTTTCTATCGCTGGAGAATGTGCACCTTGGTACTGTTCCGTTTCAAATCCAGGCACCCATTTCTAAAAGTCGTACGGCACTGTTTCGGCATTTTGGACGGATGTTGCACCTTGCACCGTAGATGTTGCACCTTGTGGATATCGATTCTTTAGACGGCCATTACTGTTGGCTCGTTCTAAGTTATGTGAGCCATAACTAGTCAAAACGAAGCTCTCTGTGAGTTCTACGGCCTTGACCGCTTTAAGCCGTCAATGGAAAGTTTCATACCCAAAAAAGACCATCCGAATCTCAATCGGGTCTCGGAAGTTTTTTACCATTCGTTTTTCATCACGTGAATTTTTATGTTAAAACGGTATCACCGTGGTTGTTCTTCAATTTACCGTCGCTGGACGGTGGTGCACCATGGTACTATTCCATTTCAAATCCATGCACCCATTTCTAAAAGTCGTACGGCACAGTTTCGGCATTTTGGACGGATGTTGCACCTTCCACCGTAGATGTTGCACCCTATGGATATCGATTCTTCGGACGGCCATAACTGTTGGCTCGTTTAGAGTTACGGGAGCCATAACCAGTCAAAACGAAGCTCTCTGTGGGTTCTACGGCTTTGACCGCTTTAAGTCGTCAATGGACAGTTTCATACCCAAAAAAGACTATCCGAATCTCAATCGGGTATCGAATGTTTTTTACCCTTCGTTTTTTCGTCACGTGAATTTTTACGTTAAAACGGTATCACCGTGGCTGGTCTTTGATTTTCCATCGCTGGAGAGTGGTGCACCATGGTACAGTTCTGTTTCTAATTCATGTACCCATTTCTAAAAGTCGGACGGCACTGTTTCGGCATTTTGGACGGATGTTGCACCTTCCACCGTAGATGTTGCACCTTGTGGATATCAATTCTTCGGACGGTCATACCTGTAGGATCGTTTAAAGTTACGAGAGCCATAACCAGTATAAGCGAAGCCTCTGTGAGCTCTACGGCCTTGACCGCTTTAAGCCGTCAATGTACAGTTTCATACCCAAAAAAGACTATCTGAATATCAATCGGGTCTCAGAAGTTTTTTACCCTTCGTTTTTCATCACGTGAATTTTTACGTTAAAACGGTATCACCGTGGCTAGTCTTCGATTTTCCATCGCTGGAGAGTGGTGCACCTTGGTACTGTTCCAATTCAAATCCATGCACCCATTTCTAAATGTCGTACGACACTGTTTTGGCATTTTGGATGGATGTTTTACCTTTCACCGTAGATGTTGCACCCTGTGGATATCGATTCTTCGGACGACCATAACTATTGGCTCGTTTAGACTTACGAGAGCCATAACTAGTTAAAACGAAGCTCTCTGTGAGTTCTACGGCCTTGACCGCTTTAACCCGTCAATGGACGGTTTCATACCCAAAAAAGACTATCCGAATATCATTCGGGTCTCGGAAGTTTTTTACCCTTCATTTTTCGTCACGTGAATTTTTACGTTAAAACGGTATCACCGTGCCTATTCTTCGATTTTCCATCGCTGGAGAGTGGTGCACCATGGTACTGTTCCGTTTAAAATCCCTGCACCCATTTCGAAAAGTCCTACGGCACTGTTTCGGCATTTTGGACGGATGTTGCACCTTGCATCGTAGATGTCGCACCCTGTGGATATCGATTCTTCGGACGGAAATAACTGTTGGCTCGTATAGAGTTACGAAAGCCATAACCAGTCAAAACGAAGCTCTCTGTGAGTTCTACGGCCTTGACCACTTTAGCCGTCAATGGATTATCCATACCCAAAAAAGACTATCCGAATTTCAATCGGGTCTCGGAAGTTTTTTACCCTTCGTTTTTCGTCACGTGAATTTTTACGTTAAAACGGTATCACCGTGGTTGTTCTTCGACTTTCCATCGCTGGAGAGTAGTGCACCATGGTACTGTTCCGTTTCAAAGCCATGTACCCATTTCTAAAAGTCGTAAGCCACTGTTTCGGCATTTTGGATGGATGTTGCACCTTCCACCGTAGATGTTGCTCCCTGTGGATATCGATTCTTCGGACGGCCATAACTGTTGGCTCGTTTAGAGTAACGGGAGCCATAACCAGTAAAAACGAAGCACTCTGTGAGTTCTACGGCTTTGACCGCTTGAAGCAGTCAATGGACAGTTTCATACACAAAAAAGACTATCCCAATCTCAATCGGGTCTCGGATGTTTTTTACCCTTCGTTTTTTAATCACATGAATTTTTACGTTAAAACGGTATCACCGTGGCTAGTCTTTGATTTTCCGTCGCAGGAGAGTAGTGCACCATGGTACTGCTCCATTTCTAATCCATGCACCCATTTCTAAAAGTCGGGCGGCACTGTTTCGGTATTTTGGATGGATGTTGCACCTTCCACCGTAGATGTTGCACCCTGTGGATATCGATTCTTCGGACGGTCATAACTGTTGGGTCGTTTAGAGTTGCGGGAGCCATAACCAGTATAAACGAAGCCTCTGTGAGTTCTACGGCCTTGACCGCTTTGAGCCGTCAATGGACAGTTTCATACCCAAAAAAGACCATCCGAATATCAATCGGGTCTCGGAAGTTTTTTACCCTTCGTTTTTCATCACGTAAATTTTTACGTTAAAACGGTATCACCGTGGCTGGTCTTCGATTTTCCATCGCTGGAGAGAGGTGCACCATGGTACTGTTCCGTTTCAAATTCATACACCCATTTCTAAAAGTCGTACGAAACTGTTTCGGCATTTTGGACGGATTTTGCACCTTCCACCATAGATGTTTCACCCTGTGGATATCGATTTTTCGGACGGCCATAACTATTGGCTCATTTAAAGTTACGGGAGCCATAACTAGTCAAAACGAAGCTCTCTGTGAGTTCTACGTCTTTGACCGCTTTAAGCCGTCAATGGACAGTTTCATACCCAAAAAAGGCTATACGAATCACAATCGGGTATTAGATGTTTTTTACCCTTCGTTTTTTCGTCATGTGAATTTTTACGTTAAAACGGTATCACTGTGGCTGGTCTTCGATTTTCCAATGCTGGAGAGTAGTGCACCATGATACTGTCCCGTTTCTAATCCATTCACCCATTTATAAAAGTCGGACGGCACTGTTTCGGCATTTTGGACGGATGTTGCACCCTGTGGATATCGATTCTTCGGACAGTCATAACTGTTGGCTCGTTTAGAGTTACAGGAGCCATAACCAGTCAAAATGAAGCTCTTTGTGAGTTCCACGGCTTTGACCTCTTTAAGCCGTCAATGGACAATTGCATACCCAAAAAAGACTATCCGAATCTCAGTCGGGTCTCTGATGTTTTTTACCCTTGGTTTTTTTTGTCACGTGAATTTTTACGTTAAAATGGTATCACCGTTGCTGGTCTTCGATTTTCCATCGCTGGAGACTGGTGCACCATAGTACTGTTCCATTTCAAATCCTTCTAAAAATCGTTCGGGACTGTTTTGGCATTTTAGACGGATGTTGGACCTTGCACCGTAGATGTTGCACCCTATGGATATCAATTCTTCGGATGGCCTTAACTGTTGACTCGTTTAGAATTATGGGAGCCATAATCACTCAAAACGAAGCTCTCTGTGAGTTCTTCGGCTTTGACCACTTTAAGCCGTCAATGGACAGTTTCATACCCAAAAAAGACTATCTGAATCTCAATCGGGTCTCTGATGTCTTTTACCCTTTGTTTTTTCATCACGTGAATTTTTACGTTAAAACGGTATCAACGTGGCCGTTCTTCGATTTTCCATCACTGGAGAGTAGTGCACCATGGTACTGTTTCGTTTCAAATCCATGCACCCATTTCTAAAAGTCGTACGGCACTGTTTCGGCATTTTGGACGGATGTTGCACCTTCCACCGTAGATGTTGAACCATGTGGATATCGATTCTTCGGACGGCCATAACTGTTGGCTCCTTTAGAGTTACGGGAGCCATAACCAGTCAAAAAGAAGCTCTCTGTGAGTTCTTCGTCTTTGACCGCTTTAAGCCGTCAATGGACAGTTTCATACCTAAAAAAGGCTATCCGAATCTCAATCGGGTCTCGGATGTTTTTTACCCTTCGTTTTTTCGTCACGTAAATTTTTACGTTAAAACGGTATCACCGTGGATGGTCTTCGATTTTCCATCACTGGAGAGTGGTGCACCATGCTACTATTCCGGTTCAAATCCATGCACCCATTTCTAAAAGTCGTTCGGCGCTGTTTCGGCATTTTGGACGGATGTTGCACCTTGCACCGTATATGTTCCACCCTGTGGATATCGATTCTTCCGACGGCCATTACTGTTGGCTCGTTTAGAGTTACGTGAGCCATAACCAGTCAAAATGAAGCTCTCTGTGAGTTTTACGGCCTTGACAGCTTTAAGCCGTCAATGGAAAGTTTCATGCCAAAAAAAGACTATTCGAATCTCAATCGGGTCTCGGAAGTTTTTTACCCTTCGTTTTTTGTCACGTGAATTTATACGTTAAAACGATATCACCATGGTTGTTCTTAGATTTTCCATCGCCGGAGAGTGGTGCACCATGGTGTTGTTCCGTTTCAAATCCATGCACCAATTTCTAAAAGTCGTACGGCACTGTTTCGGCATTTTGGACGGATGTTGCACCTTCCACCGTAGATGTTGCACCCTGTGGATATCGATTCTTCGGATGGCCATAACTGTTGGCTCCTTTAGAGTTACGGGAGCCATAACCAGTCAAAACGAAGCTCTCTGTGAGTTCTTCGGTTTTGACCGCTTTAAGCCGTTAATGGACAGTTTCATACCCAAAAAAGGCTATCTGAATCTCATTCGGGTCTCGGATGTTTTTTACCCTTCGTTTTTTCGTCACGTAAATTTTTACGTTAAAAAGGTATCACCGTGGCTGGTCTTCGATTTTCTATCGCTGGAGAGTGGTGCACCATGCTACTGTTCCGTTTCAAATCCATGCACCCATTTCTAAAAGTCGTACGACACTGTTTCGTCATTTTGGACGGATGTTGCACCTTGCACCATAGATGTTGCATCCTATGGATAACGATTCTACGAACGGCCGTAACTGTTGGCTCGTTCAGAGTTACGGGAGCCATAACCAGTCTAAACGAAGCTCTCTGTGAGTTCTACGGCTTTGACAGCTTTAAGCCATCAATGGCAGTTTCATACCCAAAAAAGGCTATCCGAATTTCAATCGGGTCTCGGATGTTTTTTACCCTTCGGTTTTTCGTAATGTGAATATTTATGTTAAAACGGTATCACCGTGGCTGGTCTTCAATTTTCCATCGCTGGAGAGTGGTGCACCAAGGTACTGTTCTGTTTCAAATCCATGCACCCATTTCTAAAAGTCGTACGACAGTGTTTCAGCATTTGGTCGGATGTTGCACCTTGCACCGTAGATGTTGCACTATATGGATATCGATTCTTCTGACATCCATTACTGCTGGCTCATTCAGAGTTACATGTGCCATAACCAGTCAGAACGAAGCTCTCTGTGAGTTCTTCGGCTTTATCTGCTTTAAGCCGTCAATGGATAGTTTCATACCCAAAAAAGGCTATCCGAATTTCAATCGGGTCTCGGATGTTTTTTAACCTTCGTTTTTTCGTCACGTGAATATTTATGTTAAAATGGTATCACCGTGGCTGGTCTTCGATTTTGTATCGCTGGAGAGTGGTGCACCATGGTACTGTTCTGTTTCAAATCCATGCACCCATTTCTAAAAGTCGTACGATACTGTTTCAGCATTTTGGACGGATGTTCCACCTTGCACCGTAGATGTTGCACCATGTGGATATAGATTCTTCAGACATCCATTACTGTTGGCTCGTTCAGAGTTACGTGAGCCATAACCAATCAGAACGAAGTTCTCTGTGAGTTCTTCGGCTTTGACCGCTTTAAGCCGTCAATGGATAGTTTCATACCCAAAAAAGGCTATCCGAATCTCAATCGGGTCTTTGATGTTTTTTACCCTTCGTTTTTTCATCACGTGAATTTTTACGTTAAAATGGTATCACCGTGGCTGGTCTTCGATTTTCCATCGCTGGAGAGTGGTGCACCATAGTACTGTTCCATTTCAAATCCATGCACCCATTTCTAAAAGTCGTACGGCACTGTTTCGACATTTTGGACGGATGTTGCAACTTCCACCGTAGATGTTGCACCCTGTGGATATCGATTCTTCGGATGGCCATAACTGTTGGCTCCTTTAGAGTTACGGGAGCCATAACTAGTCAAAACGAAGCTCTCTGTGAGTTCTTCGACTTTGACCGCTTTAAGCCGTCAATGGACAGTTTCATACCCAAAAAAGACTATCCGAATCTCAATCGGGTCTTTGATGTTTTTTACCCTTCGTTTTTTCATCACGTGAATTTTTACGTTAAAATGGTATCACCGTGGCTGGTCTTTGATTTTCCGTCGCTGGAGAGTGGTGCACCATAGTACTGTTCCATTTCAAATCCATGCACCCATTTCTAAAAATCGTTCGGGACTGTTTTGGCATTTTGGACGGATGTTGCACCTTGCACCGTAGATATTGCACCCTATGGATATCGATTCTTCGGATGGCCTTAACTGTTGACTCGTTTAGAATTACGAGAGCCATAACCAGTCAAAACGAAGCTCTCTTTGAGTTCTTCGGCTTTGACCACTTTAAGCCGTCAATGGACAGTTTCTTACCCAAAAAAGACTATCTGAATCTCAATCGGGTCTCTGATGTTTTTTACCCTTCGTTTTTTCATCATGTGAATTTTTACGTTAAAATGGTATCACCGTGGCCGTTCTTCGATTTTCTATCGCTGGAGAGTGGTGCACCATGGTACTGTATCGTTTCAAATCCATGCACCCATTTCTAAATGTCGTACGGCATTGTTTCGGCATTTTGGACGGATGTTGCACCTTCCACCGTAGACGTTGAACCCAGTGGATATCGATTTTTCGGACGGCCATAACTATTGGCTCATTTAGAGTTACGGGAGCCATAACTAGTCAAAACGAAGCTCTCTGTGAGTTCTACGTCTTTGACCGCTTTAAGCCGTCAATGGACAGTTTCATACCCAAAAAAGGCTATACGAATCTCAATCAGGTATGGGATGTTTTTTACCCTTCGTTTTTTCGTCACGTGAATTTTTACGTTAAAATGGTATCACTGTGGCTGGTCTTCGATTTTCCAATGCTGGAGAGTGGTTCACCATGATACTGTCCCGTTTCTAATCCGTTCACCCATTTATAAAAGTCGGACGGCACTGTTTCGGCATTTTGGACGGATGTTGCACCCTGTGGATATCGATTCTTCGGACGGTCATAACTGTTGGCTTGTTTAGAGTTATAGGAGCCATAACCAGTCAAAACGAAGCTCTTTGTGAGTTCCACGGCTTTGACCGCTTTAAGTCGTCAATGGACAATTGCATACCCAAAAAAGACTATCCGAATCTCAGTCGGGTCTCTGATGTTTTTTACCCTTCGTTTTTTCGTCACGTGAATTTTTACGTTAAAATGGTATCACCGTTGCTGGTCTTCGATTTTCCATCGCTGGAGAGTGGTGCACCATAGTACTGTTCCATTTCAAATCCATGCACCCATTTCTAAAAATCGTTCGGGACTGTTTTGGCATTTTAGACGGATGTTGGACCTTGCACCTTAGATGTTGCACCCTGTGGATATCAATTCTTCGGACGGCCTTAACTGTTGACTCGTTTAGAATTATGGGAGCTATAACCACTCAAAACGAAGCTCTCTGTGAGTTCTTCGGCATCGACCACTTTAAGCCGTCAATGGACAGTTTCATACCCAAAAAAGACTATCCGAATCTCAATCGGGTCTCTGATGTCTTTTACCCTTTGTTTTTTCATCACGTGAATTTTTACGTTAAAACGGTATCACCGTGGCCGTTCTTCGATTTTCCATCGCTGGAGAGTGGTGCACCATGGTACTGTTTTGTTTCAAATCCATGCACCCATTTCTAAAAGTCGTACGGCACTGTTTCGGCATTTTGGACGGATGTTGCACCTTCCACCGTAGATGTTGAACCCTGTGGATATCGATTCTTCGGACGGCCATAACTGTTGGCTCCTTTAGAGTTACGGGAGCCATAACCAGTCAAAAAGAAGCTCTCTGTGAGTTCTTCGACTTTGACCGCTTTAAGCCGTCAATGGACAGTTTCATACCCAAAAAAGGCTATCCGAATCTCAATCGGGTCTCGGATGTTTTTTACCCTTCGTTTTTTCGTCACGTGAATTTTTACGTTAAAACGGTATCACCGTGGATGGTCTTCGATTTTCCATCGCTGGAGAGTGGTGCACTATGCTACTGTTCCGGTTCAAATCCATGCACCGATTTCTAAAAGTCGTTCGTCGCTGTTTCGGCATTTTGGACGGATGTTGCACCTTGCACCGTATATGTTCCACCTTGTGGATATCGATTCTTCCGACGGCCATTACTGTTGGCTCGTTTAGAGTTACATTAGCCATAACCAGTCAAAACGAAGCTCTCTGTGATTTTTACGGCCTTGACAGCTTTAAGCCATCAATGGAAAGTTTCATGCCAAAAAAAGACTATTCGAATCTCAATCGGGTCACGAAAGTTTTTTACCCTTCGTTTTTTGTCACGTGAATTTATACGTTAAAACTATATCACCGTGGCTGTTCTTCGATTTTCCATCGCCGGAGAGTGGTGCACCATGGTGCTGTTCCGTTTCAAATCCATGCACCAATTTCAAAAAGTCGTACGGCACTGTTTCGGCATTTTGGACGGATGTTGCACCTTCCACCGTAGATGTTGCACACTGTGGATATCGATTCTTCGGATGGCCATAACTGTTGGCTCCTTTAGAGTTACGGGAGCCATAACCAGTCAAAACGAAGCTCTTTGTGAGTTCTTCGGCTTTGACCGCTTTAAGCCGTCAACGGACAGTTTCATACCCAAAAAAGGCTATCCGAATCTCATTCGGGTCGCGGATGTTTTTTACCCTTCGTTTTTTCGTCATGTGAATTTTTACGTTAAAACGGTATCACCGTGGTTGGTCTTCGATTTTCTATCGCTGGAGAGTGGTGCACCATGCTACTGTTCCGTTTCAAATCCATGCACCCATTTCTAAAAGTCGTACGACACTGTTTCGTCATTTTGGACGGATGTTGCACCTTGCACCGTTGATGTTGCATCCTATGGATATCGATTCTACGAACGGCCGTAACTGTTGGCTCGTTCAGTGTTACGGGAGCTATTACCAGCCTAAACGAAGCTCTCTGTGAGTTCTACGGCTTTGACAGCTTTAAGCCATCAATGGCAGCTTCATACCCAAAAAAGGCTATCCGAATTTCAATCGGGTCTCTGATGTTTTTTACCCTTCGTTTTTTCGTCACGTGAATATTTATGTTAAAACGGTATCACCGTGGCTGGTCTTCGATTTTCCATCGCTGGAGAGTGGTGCACCATGGTACTGTTCTGTTTCAAATCCATGCGCCCATTTCTAAAAGTCGTACGACACTATTTCAGCATTTGGTCGGATGTTGCACCTTGCACCGTAGATGTTGCAGCATGTGGATATCGATTCTCCTAACATCCATTACTGCTGGCTCGTTCAGAGTTACGTGAGCCATAACCAGTCAGAACGAAGCTCTCTGTGAGTTCTTCGGCTTTGTCCGCTTTAAGCCGTCAATTGATAGTTTCATACCCAAAAAAGGCTATCCGAATTTCAATCGAGTCTCGGATGTTTTTTACCCTTCGTTTTTTCGTCACGTAAATATTTATGTTAAAACGGTATCACCGTGGCTGGTCTTCGATTTTCTATCGCTGGAGAGTGGTGCACCATGGTACTGTTCTGTTTCAAATCCATGCACCCATTTCTAAAAGTCGTACCACACTGTTTCATACCCAAAAAAGACTATCCGAATCTCAATCGGGTCTCTGATGTTTTTTACCCTTCGTTTTTTCATCACGTGAATTTTTACGTTAAAATGGTATCACCGTGGCTGGTCTTCGATTTTCCATCGCTGGAGAGTGGTGCACCATAGTACTGTTCCATTTCAAATCCATGCACCCATTTCTAAAAGTCGTACGACACTGTTTCGACATTTTGGACGGATGTTGCAACTTCCACCGTAGATGTTGCACCCTGTGGATATCGATTCTTTGGATGGCCATAACTGTTGGCTCCTTTAGAGTTACGGGAGCCATAACTAGTCAAAACGAAGCTCTCTGTGAGTTCTTCGGCTTTGATCGCTTTAAGCCGTCAATGGACAGTTTCATACCCAAAAAAGACTATCTGAATCTCAATCGGGTCTCTGATTTTTTTTACCCTTCGTTTTTTCATCACGTGAATTTTTACGGTAAAATAGTATCACCGTGGCTGGTCTTTGATTTTCCGTCGCTGGAGAGTGGTGCACCATAGTACTATTCCATTTCAAATCCATGCACCCAATTCTAAAAATCGTTCGGGACTGTTTTGGCATTTTGGACGGATGTTGCACCTTGCACCGTAGATATTGCACCCTGTGGATATCGATTCTTCGGATGGCCTTAACTGTTGACTCGTTTAGAATTACGGGAGCCATAACCAGTCAAAACGAAGCTCTCTTTGAGTTCTTTGGCTTTGACCAATTTAAGCCGTCAATGGACAGTTTCTTACCCAAAAAAGACTATCCGAATCTCAATCGGGTCTCTGATGTTTTTTACCCTTCGTTTTTTCATCACGTGAATTATTACGTTAAACGGTATCACCGTGGCCGTTCTTCGATTTTCCATCGCTGGAGAGTGGTGCACCATGGTACTGTATCGTTTCAAATCCATGCACCCATTTCTAAATGTCGTACGGCACTGTTTCGGCATTTTGGACGGATGTTGCACCTTCCACCGTAGATGTTGAACCCAGTGGATATCGATTCTTTGGACAGCCATAACTGTTGGCTCCTTTAGAGTTACGGGAGCTATAACCAGTCAAAACGAAGCTCTCTGTGAGTTCTTCTGCATTGACCCCTTTAAGCCGTCAATGGATAGTTTCATACCCAAAAATAGCTATCCTAATCTCAACTGGGTCTCGGATGTTTTTTACCCTTCGTTTTTTCGTCACGTGAATTTTTACGTTAAAACGGTATCACGGTGGCTGGTCTTCGATTTTCCATCACTGGATAGTGGTGCACCATGGTACTGTTCCGTTTCAAATCCATGCACCCATTTCTAAAAGTCGTACGACACTGTTACGGCATTTTGGACGGATGTTGCACCTTCCACCGTAGATGTTGCACCCTGTGGATATCGATTCTTCGGACGGCCATAACTGTTGGCTCCTTGGGAGCCATAACCAGTCAAAACGAAGCTCTCTGTGAGTTCTTCGGCTCTGACCTCTTTAAGCCGTCAATGGATAGTTTCATACCCAAAAAGGCTATCCGAATCTCAATCGGGTCTCGGATGTTTTTTACCCTTCGTTTTTTGTCACGTGAATTTTTACGTTAAAACGGTATCACCGTGGCTGGTCTTCGATTTTCCATCGCTGGAGAGTGGTGCACCATGCTATTGTTCCGTTTCAAATCCATGCACCCATTTCGAAAAGTCGTACGACAATGTTTCGGCATTTTGGACGGATGTTGCACCTTGCACCGTAGATGTTGCATCCTATGGATATCGATTCTTCGAACGGTCGTAACTGTTGGCTCTTTCAGAGTTATGGGAGCCATAACCAGTCAAAACGAAGCTCTCTGTGAGTTCTACGGCTTTGACAGCTTTAAGCCGTCAATGGCAGTTTCATACCCAAAAAAGGCTATCCGAATTTCAATCAGGTCTCGAATGTTTTTTACCCTTCGTTTTTTCGTCACGTGAATATTTATGTTAAAATGGTATCACCGTGGCTGGTCTTCGATTTTCCATCGCTGGAGAGTGGTGCACCATGGTACTGTTCCATTTCAAATCCATGCACCCATTTCTAAAAGTCGTACGGCACTGTTTCAGCATTTTGGATGGATGTTGCACCTTGCACCGTAGATGTTGCACCATGTGGATATTGATTCTTCGGACGGCCATTATTATTGGCTCTTTCAGAGTTACATGAGCCATAATCAGTCAAAACGAAGCTCTCTGTGAGTTCTTCGGCTTTGACCGCCTTAAGCCGTCAATGGACAGTTTCATACCCAAAAAAGACTATCCGAATCTCAATCGGGTCTCTGATGTTTTTTACCCTTCATTTTTTCATCACGTGAATTTTTACGTTAAAATGGTATCACCGTGGTTGGTCTTCGATTTTCCATCGCTAGAGAATGGTGCACCATAGTACTGTTCCATTTCAAATCCATGCACCCATTTCTAAAAGTCGTATGGCACTGTTTCGAAATTTTGGATGGATGTTGGAACTTCCACCATAGATGTTGCACCCTATGGATATCGATTCTTCGGACGACCATAACTGTTGGCTCTTTAGAGTTACGGGAGCCCTAACCAGTCAAAACGAAGCTCTCTGTGAGTTCTTCGGCTTTGACCACTTTAAGCCGTCAATGGACAGTTTCATACCCAAAAAAGACTATCCGAATCTCAATCGGGTCTCTGAAGTTTTTTACCCTTCGTTTTTTCATCACATGAATTTTTACGTTAAAATGGTATCACCGTGGTTGGTCTTTGATTTTCCATCGCTGGAGAGTGGTGCACCGTAGTACTGTTCCATTGCAAATCCATGCACCCATTTCTAAAAATCGTTCGGGACTGTTTTGGCATTTTGGACGGAAGTTGCACTTTGCACCGTAGATGTTGCACCCTGTGGATATCGATTCTTCGGACGGCCTTAACTGTTGACTTGTTTAGAATTACAGGAGCCATAACCAGTCAAAACGAAGCTCTCTGGGAGTTCTTCGGCTTTGACCACTTTAAGCCGTCAATGGACAGTTTCATACCCAAAAAAGACTATTCGAATCTCAATTGGGTCACTGATGTTTTTTACCCTTCGTTTTTTCATCACGTGAATTTTTACGTTAAAACGGTATCACCGTGGCCGTTCTTCGATTTTCCATCGCTGGAGAGTGGTGCACCATAGTACTGTTCTGTTTCAAATCCATGCACCAATTTCTTAAAGTCGTACGACACTGTTTCATACTCAAAAAAGACTATCCGAACCTAAATCGGGTCTCTGATGTTTTTTACCCTTCGTTTTTTCATCACGTAAATATTTATGTTAAAACGGTATCACCGTGGCTGGTCTTCGATTTTCTATCGCTGGAGAGTGGTGCACCATGGTACTGTTCTGTTTCAAATCCATGCACCCATTTCTAAAAGTCGTACGACACTGTTTCATACCCAAAAAAGGCTATCCGAATTTCAATCGGGTCTCGGATGTTTTTTACCCTTCGTTTTTTCGTCACGTAAATATTTATGTTAAAACGGAATCACCGTGGCTGGTCTTCGATTTTCTATCGCTGGAGAGTGGTGCACCATGGTACTGTTCTGTTTCAAATCCATGCACCCATTTCTAAAAGTCGTACGACACTGTTTCATACCCAAAAAAGACTATCCGAATCTCAATCGGGTCTCTGATGTTTTTTACCCTTTGTCTTTTCATCACGTGAATTTTTACGTTAAAATGGTATCACCGTGGCTGGTCTTCGATTTTCCATCGCTGGAGAGTGGTGCACCATAGTACTGTTCCATTTCAAATCCATGAACCCATTTCTAAATGTCGTACGGCACTGTTTCGTCATTTTGGACGGATGTTGCAACTTCCACCGTGGATGTTGCACCCTGTGGATATCGATTCTTCGGATGACCATAACTGTTGGCTCTTTTAGAGTTACGGGAGCCATAACTAGTCAAAACGAAGCTCTCTGTGAGTTCTTTGGCTTTGACCGTTTAAGCCGTCAATGGACAGTTTCATACCCAAAAAAGACTATCTGAATCTCAATCGGGTCTCTGATGTTTTTTACCCTTCGTTTTTTCATCATGTGAATTTTTACGTTAAAATGGTATCACCATGGCTGGTCTTTGATTATCCGTCGCTGGAGAGTGGTGCACCATAGTACTGTTCCATTTCAAATCCATGCACCCATTTCTAAAAATCGTTCGGGACTGTTTTGGCATTTTGGACGGATGTTGCACCTTGCACCGTAGATATTGCACCATGTGGATATTGATTCTTCGGATGGCCTTAACTGTTGACTCGTTTAGAATTACGGGAGCCATAACCAGTCAAAACGAAGCTCTCTTTGAGTTCTTCGGCTTTGACCACTTTAAGCCATCAATGGACAGTTTCTTACCTAAAAAAGACTATCCGAATCTCAATCGGGTCTCTAATGTTTTTTACCCTTCGTTTTTTCATCACGTGAATTTTTACGTTAAAACGGTATCACCGTGGCTGTTCTTCGATTTTCCATCGCTGGAGAGTGGTGCACCATGGTACTGTATCGTTTCAAATCCATGCACCCATTTCTAAATGTCGTACGGCACTGTTTCGGCATTTTGGACGGATGTTTCACCTTCCACCATAGATGTTGTACCCAGTGGATATCGATTCTTCGGACGGCCATAATTGTTGGCTCCTTTAGAGTTACGGGAGCCATAACCCGTCAAAACGAAGCTCTTTGTGAGTTCTTCGGCTTTGACCGCTTTAAGTCGTCAATGGACAGTTTCATACCCAAAAAAGGCTATCCGAATCTCAATCGGGTCTCGGATGTATTTTACCCTTCGTTTTTTCGTCACGTGAATTTTTACGTTAAAACTGTATCACCGTGGCTGGTCTTCGATTTTCCATCGCTAGAGAGTGGTGCACCATGGCACTGTTCCCTTTCAAATCCATGCACCCATTTCTAAACGTCGTACGACACTGTTTTGGCATTTTGGACGGATGTTGCACCTTCCACCATAGACGTTGCACCATGTGAATATCGATTCTTCGGTTGGCCATAATTGTTGGCTCGTTTAGAGTTACGGGAACCATAACCAGTCAAAACGAAGCTCTCTGTGAGTTCTACGGCCTTGACTGCTTAAAGCAGTCAATGGACAGTTTCATACCCAAAAAAGACTATCCGAATCTCTAAAAGTCATTCCGGTTCAAATCCATGCACCCATTTCTAAAAGTCGTTCGGCACTGTTTCGGCATTTTGGACGGATGTTGCACATTTCACAGTATATGTTGCACCTTGTCGATATCGATTCTTCGGACGGCCATTACTGTTGGCTCGTTTAGATTTACGTGAGCCATAACCAGTCAAAACGAAGCTCTCTGTGAGTTTTACAGCCTTGACAGCTTTAAGCCGCCAATGGAAAGTTTCATGCCGAAAAAAGACTATCTGAATCTCAATCGGACCTCGGAAGTTTTTTACCCTTCGTTTTTCGTCACATGAATTGTTACGATAAACGGTATCACCGTGGTTGTTCTTCGATTTTCCATCGCTGGAGAGTGGTGCACCATGGTACTGTTCCGTTTCAAATCCATGCACCCATATCTAAAAGTCGTACGACACTGTTTCGGCATTTTGAGTTGATGTTGCACCTTCCACCGTAGATGTTGCAACCTGTGGATATTGATTCTTCGGACGGCCATAACTGTTGGCTCCTTTAGAGTTACGGGAGCCATAACCAGTCAAAACGAAGCTCTCTGTGAGTTCTTCGGCTTTGACCGCTTTAAGCCGTCAATGGACAGTTTCCTACCCAAAAAAGGATATCTGAATCTCAATCGGGTCTTGGATGTTTTTTACCCTTCATTTTTTCGTCACGTGAATTTTTACGTTAAAACGGTATCACCATGGCTGGTCTTCGATTTTCCATCACTGGAGAGTGGGACACCATGCTACTGTTCCATTTCAAATCATTCACCCATTTCTAAAAGTCGTACGACACTGTTTCGACATTTTGGATGGCTGTTGCACCTTGCACCGTAGAAGTTGCATCCTATGGATATCGATTCTTCGAACGGCAGTAACTGTTGGCTCGTTAAGAGTTACGGGAGCCATAACCAGTCAAAACGAAGCTCTCTGTGAGTTCTACGGCTTTGACAGCTTTAAGCCGTCAATGGCAATTTCATACCCAAAAAAGACTATCCGAATCTCAATCGGGTCTCGGAAGTTTTTTTACCCTTCGTTTTTTCGTCACGTGAATTTTTACGTTAAAACGGTATCACTGTGGCTGGTCTTCGATTTTCCATCGTTGGAGAGTGGTGCACCAAGGTACTGTTCTGTTTCAAATCCATGCACCCATTTCTAAAAGTCGTATGGCACTGTTTCGGCATTTTGGACGGATGTTGCACCTTGCACCGTAGATGTTGCACCTTGTGGATATCGATTCTTCGAACGGACATTACTATTGGCTCCTTTAGAGTTATGGGAGCCATAACCAGTCAAAAAGAAGCTCTCTGTGAGTTCTTCGGCCTTGACCGCTTTAAGCCATCAATGGACAGTTTCATACCCAAAAAAGACTATCCAAATCTCAATCGGGTCTTTGATGTTTTTTACCCTTCATTTTTTCATAACGTGAATTTTTACATTAAAATGGTATTACCGTGGTTGGTCTTCGATTTTCCATCGCTGGAGAATGGTGCACCATAGTACTGTTCCATTTCAAATCCATGCACCCATTTCTAAAAGTCGTACGGCACTGTTTCGACATTTTGGACGGATGTTGGAACTTCCACCGTAGATGTTGCACCCTGTGGATATCGATTCTTCGGACGACCATAACTGTTGGCTCTTTAGAGTTACGGGAGCCCTAACCAGTCAAAACGAAGCTCTCTGTGAGTTCTTCGGCTTTGACCGCTTTAAGCTGTCAATGGACAGTTTCATACCCAAAAAAGACTATCCGAATCTCAATCGGGTCTTTGATGTTTTTTACCCTTCGTTTTTTCATCACGTGAATTTTTACGTTAAAATGGTATCACCATGGCTGGTCTTTGATTTTCCATCGCTGGAGAGTGGTGCACCATAGTACTGTTCCATTGCAAATCCATGCACCCATTTCTAAAAACCGTTCGGGACTGTTTTGGCATTTTGGATGGAAGTTGCACTTTGCACCATAGATGTTGCACCCTGTGGATATCGATTCTTCGAACGGCCTTAACTGTTGACTTGTTTAGAATTACGGGAGCCATAACCAGTCAAAACGAAGCTCTCTGTGAGTTCTTCGGCTTTGACCACTTTAAGCCGTCAATGGACAGTTTCATACCCAAAAAAGACTATCCGAATCTCAATTGGGTCACTGATGTTTTATTCCCTTCGTTTTTTCATCACGTGAATTTTTACGTTAAAACGGTATCACCGTGGCCATTATTCGATTTTCCATCGCTGGAGAGTGGTGCTCCATGGTACTGTTTCGTTTCAAATCCATGCACCCATTTCTAAAAGTCGTACGGCACTGTTTCGGCATTTTGGACGGATGTTGCACCTTCCACCGTAGATGTTGAACCCTGTGGATATCGATACTTCGGACGGCCATAACTGTTGGCTCCTTTAGAGTTACGGGAGCCATAACCAGTCAAAACGAAGCCCTTTGTGAGTTCTTCAGCTTTGACCGCTTTAAGCCATCAATGGACAGTTTCATACCCAAAAAAGGCTATCCGAATCTCAATCGGGTCTCGGAAGTTTTTTACCCTTCGTTTTTCGTCACGTGAATTTTTACGCTAAACGGTATCACCGTGGTTGTTCTTCAATTTTCCATCGCTGGAGAGTAGTGCACCATGGTACTGTTCCGTTTCAAAGCCATGCACCCATTTCTAAAAGTCGTAAGCCACTGTTTCGGCATTTTGGATGGATGTTGCACCTTCCACCGTAGATGTTGCTCCCTGTGGATATCGATTCTTCGGACGGCCATAACTGTTGGCTCGTTTAGAGTAACGGGAGCCATAACCAGTAAAAACGAAGCACTCTGTGAGTTCTACGGCTTTGACCGCTTGAAGCAGTCAATGGACAGTTTCATACACAAAAAAGACTATCCCAATCTCAATCGGGTCTCAGATGTTTTTTACCCTTCGTTTTTTCATCACATGAATTTTTACGTTAAAACGGTATCACCGTGGCTGGTCTTTGATTTTCCATCGCAGGAGAGTAGTGCACCATGGTACTGCTCCGTTTCTAATCCATGCACCCATTTCTAAAAGTCGGGCGGCACTGTTTCGGTATTTTGGATGGATGTTGCACCTTCCACCGTAGATGTTGCACCCTGTGGATATCGATTCTTCGGACGGTCATAACTGTTGGGTCGTTTAGAGTTGCGGGAGCCATAACCAGTATAAACGAAGCCTCTGTGAGTTCTACGGCCTTGACCGCTTTGAGCCGTCAATGGACAGTTTCATACCCAAAAAAGACCATCCGAATATCAATCGGGTCTCGGAAGTTTTTTACCCTTCGTTTTTCATCACTTAAATTTTTACGTTAAAACGGTATCACCGTGGCTGGTCTTCGATTTTCCATCGCTGGAGAGAGGTGCACCATGGTACTGTTCCGTTTCAAATTCATACACCCATTTCTAAAAGTCGTACGAAACTGTTTTGGCATTTTGGACGGATTTTGCACCTTCCACCATAGATGTTTCACCCTGTGGATATCGATTTTTCGGACGGCCATAACTATTGGCTCATTTAAAGTTACGGGAGCCATAACTAGTCAAAACGAAGCTCTCTGTGAGTTCTACGTCTTTGACCGCTTTAAGCCGTCAATGGACAGTTTCATAACCAAAAAAGGCTATATGAATCTCAATCGGGTATCGGATGTTTTTTACCCTTCGTTTTTTCATCACGTGAATTTTTACGTTAAAACGGTATCACTGTGGCTGGTCTTCGATTTTCCAATGCTGGAGAGTAGTGCACCATGATACTGTCCCGTTTCTAATCCATTCACCCATTTATAAAAGTCGGACGGCACTGTTTCGGCATTTTGGACGGATGTTGCACCCTGTGGATATCGATTCTTCGGACAGTCATAATTGTTGGCTCGTTTAGAATTACAAGAGCCATAACCAGTCAAAATGAAGCTCTTTTTGAGTTCCACGACTTTGACCTCTTTAAGCCGTCAATGGACAATTGCATACCCAAAAAAGACTATCCGAATCTCAGTCGGGTCTCTGATGTTTTTTACCCTTGGTTTTTTCGTCACGTGAATTTTTACGTTAAAATGGTATCACCGTTGCTGGTCTTCGATTTTCCATCGCTGGAGACTGGTGCACCATAGTACTGTTCCATTTCAAATCCATGCACCCATTTCTAAAAATCGTTCGGGACTGTTTTGGCATTTTAGACGGATGTTGGACCTTGCACCGTAGATGTTGCACCCTATGGATATCAATTCTTCGGATGGCCTTAACTGTTGACTCGTTTAGAATTATGGGAGCCATAACCACTCAAAACGAAGCTCTCTGTGAGTTCTTCGGCTTCGACCACTTTAAGCCGTCAATGGACAGTTTTATACCCAAAAAAGACTATCCGAATCTCAATCGGGTCTCTGATTTCTTTTACCCTTTGTTTTTTCATCACGTGAATTTTTACGTTAAAACGGTATCAACGTGGCCGTTCTTCGATTTTCCATCGCTGGAGAGTAGTGCACCATGGTACTGTTTCGTTTCAAATCCATGCACCCATTTCTAAAAGTCGTACGGCACTGTTTCGGTATTTTGGACGGATGTTGCACCTTCAACCGTAGATGTTGAACCCTGTGGATATCGATTCTTCGGACGGCCATAACTGTTGGCTCCTTTAGAGTTACGGGAGCCATAACCAGTCAAAAAGAAGCTCTCTGTGAGTTCTTCGGCTTTGACCGCTTTAAGCCGTCAATGGACAGTTTCATACCCAAAAAAGGCTATCCGAATCTCAATCGGGTCTCGGATGTTTTTTACCCTTCGTTTTTTCGTCACGTGAATTTTTACGTTAAAACGGTATCACCATGGATGGTCTTCGATTTTCCATCGCTGGAGAGTGGTGCACCATGCTACTGTTCCGGTTCAAATCCATGCACCCATTTCTAAAAGTCGTTCGGCGTTGTTTCGGCATTTTGGACGGATGTTGCACCTTGCACCGTATATGTTCCACCTTGTGGATATCGATTCTTCCGACGGCCATTACTGTTGGCTCGTTTAGAGTTACATGAGCCATAACCAGTCAAAAAGAAGCTCTCTGTGAGTTTTACGGCCTTGACAGCTTTAAGCCGTCAGTGGAAAGTTTCATGCCAAAAAAAGACTATTCGAATCTCAATCGGGTCTCGGAAGTTTTTACCTTTCGTTTTTTGTCACGTGAATTTATACGTTAAAACGATATCACCATGGCTGTTCTTAGATTTTCCATCGCCGGAGAGTGGTGCACCATGGTGTTGTTCCATTTCAAATCCATGCACCAATTTTTGAAAGTCGTACGGCACTGTTTCGGCATTTTGGACGGATGTTGCACCTTCCACCGTAGATGTTGCACCCTGTGGATATCGATTCTTCGGAAGGCCATAACTGTTGGCTCCTTTAGAATTACGGGAGCCATAACCAGTCAAAACGAAGCTCTCTGTGAGTTCTTCGACTTTGACCGCTTTAAGCCGTTAATGGACAGTTTCATACCCAAAAAAGGCTATCCGAATCTCATTCGGGTCTCGGATGTTTTTTACCCTTCGTTTTTTCGTCACGTAAATTTTTACGTTATAAAGGTATCACCGTGGCTGGTCTTCGATTTTCTATCGCTGGAGAGTGGTGCACCATGCTACTGTTCCGTTTCAAATCCATGCACCCATTTCTAAAAGTCGTACGACACTGTTTCGTCATTTTGGACGGATGTTGCACCTTGCACCATAGATGTTGCATCCTATGGATAACGATTCTACGAACGGCCGTAACTGTTGGCTCGTTCAGAGTTACGGGAGCCATAACCAGTCTAAACGAAGATCTCTGTGAGTTCTACGGCTTTGATAGCTTTAAGCCATCAATGGCAGTTTCATACCCAAAAAAGGCTATCCGAATTTCAATCGGGTCTCGGATGATTTTTACCCTTCGTTTTTTCGTAACGTGAATATTTATGTTAAAACGGTATCACCGTGGCTGGTCTTCAATTTTCCATCGCTGGAGAGTGGTGCACCAAGGTACTGTTTTGTTTCAAATCCATGCACCCATTTCTAAAAGTCGTACGACAGTGTTTCAGCATTTGGTCGGATGTTGCACCTTGCACCGTAGATGTTGCACCATATGGATATCGATTCTTCTGACATCCATTACTGCTGGCTCTTTCAGAGTTACATGTGCCATAACCAGTCAGAACGAAGCTCTCTGTGAGTTCTTCGGCTTTGTCTGCTTTAAGCCGTCAATGGATAGTTTCATACCCAAAAAATGCTATCCGAATTTCAATCGGGTCTCGGATGTGTTTTACCCTTCGTTTTTTCGTCACGTGAATATTTATGTTAAAACGGTATCACCGTGGCTGGTCTTCGATTTTGTATCGCTGGAGAGTGGTGCACCATGGTACTGTTCTGTTTCAAATCCACGCACCCATTTCTAAAAGTCGTACGATACTGTTTCAGCATTTTGGACGGATGTTGCACCTTGCACCGTAGATGTTGCACCATGTGGATATAGATTCTTCCGACATCCATTACTGTTGGCTCGTTCAGAGTTACGTGAGCCATAACCAGTCAGAACGAAGTTCTCTGTGAGTTCTTCGGCTTTGACCGCTTTGAGCCGTCAATGGATAGTTTCATACCCAAAAAAGGCTATCCAAATCTCAATCGGGTCTTTGATGTTTTTTACCCTTCGTTTTTTCATCACGTGAATTTTTACGTTAAAATGGTATCACCGTGGCTGGTCTTCGATTTTCCATCGCTGGAGAGTGGTGCACCATAGTACTGTTCCATTTCAAATCCATGCACCCATTTCTAAAAGTCGTACGGCACTGTTTCGACATTTTGGACGGATGTTGCAACTTCCACCGTAGATGTTGCACCCTGTGGATATCGATTCTTCGGATGGCCATAACTGTTGGCTCCTTTAGAGTTACGGGAGCCATAACTAGTCAAAACGAAGCTCTCTGTGAGTTCTTCGACTTTGACCGCTTTAAGCCGTCAATGGACAGTTTCATACCCAAAAAAGACTATCCGAATCTCAATCGGGTCTCTGATGTTTTTTACCCTTCGTTTTTTCATCACGTGAATTTTTACGTTAAAATGGTATCACCGTGGCTGGTCTTTGATTTTCCGTCGCTGGAGAGTGGTGCACCATAGTACTGTTCCATTTCAAATCCATGCACCCATTTCAAAAAATCGTTCGGGACTGTTTTGGCATTTTGGACGGATGTTGCACCTTGCACCGTAGATATTGCACCCTGTGGATATCGATTCTTCGGATGGCCTTAACTGTTGACTCGTTTAGAATTACGAGAGCCATAACCAGTCAAAACGAAGCTCT
Organism: Allium fistulosum; assembly: GCA_030737815.1. Taxonomy (NCBI): domain Eukaryota; kingdom Viridiplantae; phylum Streptophyta; class Magnoliopsida; order Asparagales; family Amaryllidaceae; genus Allium; species Allium fistulosum. The sequence continues at coordinate 1,538,459,686 of CM060902.1, forward strand.
CTTTGAGTTCTTCGGCTTTGACCACTTTAAGCCGTCAATGGACAGTTTCTTACCCAAAAAAGACTATCCGAATCTCAATCGGGTCTCTGATGTTTTTTACCCTTCGTTTTTTCATCACGTGAATTTTTACGTTAAAATGGTATCACCGTGGCCGTTCTTCGATTTTCTATCGCTGGAGAGTGGTGCACCATGGTACTGTATCGTTTCAAATCCATGCACCCATTTCTAAATGTCGTACGACATTGTTTCGGCATTTTGGACGGATGTTGCACCTTCCACCGTAGACGTTGAACCCAGTGGATATCGATTTTTCGGACAGCCATAACTATTAGCTCATTTAGAGTTACGGGAGCCATAACTAGTCAAAATGAAGCTCTCTGTGAGTTCTACGTCTTTGACCACTTTAAGCCGTCAATGGACAGTTTCATACCCAAAAAAGGCTATATGAATCTCAATCGGGTATCGGATGTTTTTTACCCTTCGTTTTTTCGTCACGTGAATTTTTACGTTAAAATGGTATCACTATGGCTGGTCTTCGATTTTCCAATGCTGGAGAGTGGTGCACCATGATACTGTCCCGTTTCTAATCCGTTCACCCATTTATAAAAGTCGGACGGCACTGTTTCGGCATTTTGGACGGATGTTGCACCCTGTGGATATCGATTCTTCGGACGGTCATAACTGTTGGCTTGTTTAGAGTTATAGGAGCCATAACCAGTCAAAACGAAGCTCTTTGTGAGTTCCACGGCTTTGACCGCTTTAAGCCGTCAATGGACAATTGCATACCCAAAAAAGACTATTCGAATCTCAGTCGGGTCTCTGATGTTTTTTACCCTTTGTTTTTTCGTCACGTGAATTTTTACGTTAAAATGGTATCACCGTTGCTGGTCTTCGATTTTACATCGCTGGAGAGTGGTGCACCATAGTACTGTTCCATTTCAAATCCATGCACCCATTTCTAAAAATCGTTCGGGACTGTTTTGGCATTTTAGACGGATGTTGGACCTTGCACCGTAGATGTTGCACCCTGTGGATATCAATTCTTCGGACGGCCTTAACTGTTGACTCGTTTAGAATTATGGGAGCTATAACCACTCAAAACGAAGCTCTCTGTGAGTTCTTCGGCATCGACCACTTTAAGCCGTCAATGGACAGTTTCATACCCAAAAAAGACTATCCGAATCTCAATCGGGTCTCTGATGTCTTTTACCCTTTGTTTTTTCATCACGTGAATTTTTACGTTAAAACGGTATCACCGTGGCCGTTCTTCGATTTTCCATCGCTGGAGAGTGGTGCACCATGGTACTGTTTCGTTTCAAATCCATGCACCCATTTCTAAAAGTCGTACGACACTGTTTCGGCATTTTGGACGGATGTTGCACCTTCCACCGTAGATGTTGAACCCAGTGGATATCGATTCTTCGGACGGCCATAACTATTGGCTCCTTTAGAGTTACGGGAGCCATAACCAGTCAAAAAGAAGCTCTCTGTGAGTTCTTCGACTTTGACCGCTTTAAGCCGTCAATGGACAGTTTCATACCCAAAAAAGGCTATCCGAATCTCAATCGGGTCTCGGATGTTTTTTACCCTTCGTTTTTTCGTCACGTGAATTTTTACGTTAAAACGGTATCACCGTGGATGGTCTTCGATTTTCCATCGCTGGAGAGTGGTGCACTATGCTACTGTTCCGGTTCAAATCCATGCACCGATTTCTAAAAGTCGTTCGTCGCTGTTTCGGCATTTTGGACGGATGTTGCACCTTGCACCGTATATGTTCCACCTTGTGGATATCGATTCTTCCGACGGCCATTACTGTTGGCTCGTTTAGAGTTACGTTAGCCATAACCAGTCAAAACGAAGCTCTCTGTGATTTTTACGGCCTTGACAGCTTTAAGCCGTCAATGGAAAGTTTCATGCCAAAAAAAGACTATTCGAATCTCAATCGGGTCTCGAAAGTTTTTTACCCTTCATTTTTTGTCACGTGAATTTATACGTTAAAACGATATCACCGTGGCTGTTCTTCGATTATCCATCGCCGGAGAGTGGTGCACCATGGTGCTGTTCCGTTTCAAATCCATGCACCAATTTCTAAAAGTCGTACGGCACTGTTTCGGCATTTTGGACGGATGTTGCACCTTCCACCGTAGATGTTGCACCCTGTGGATATCGATTCTTCGGATGGCCATAACTGTTGGGTCCTTTAGAGTTACGGGAGCCATAACCAGTCAAAACGAAGCTCTCTGTGAGTTCTTCGGCTTTGACCGCTTTAAGCCGTCAACGGACAGTTTCATTCCCAAAAAAGGCTATCCGAATCTCATTCGGGTCTCGGATGTATTTTACCCTTCGTTTTTTCATCACGTGAATTTTTACGTTAAAACGGTATCACCGTGGTTGGTCTTCGATTTTCTATCGCTGGAGAGTGGTGCACCATGCTACTGTTCCGTTTCAAATCCATGCACCCATTTCTAAAAGTCGTACGACACTGTTTCGTCATTTTGGACGGATGTTGCACCTTTCACCGTAGATGTTGCATCCTATGGATATCGATTCTACGAACGGCCGTAACTGTTGTCTCGTTCAGTGTTACGGGAGCTATTACCAGCCTAAACGAAGCTCTCTGTGAGTTCTACGGCTTTGACAGCTTTAAGCCATCAATGGCAGCTTCATACCCAAAAAAGGCTAACCGAATTTCAATCGGGTCTCTAATGTTTTTTACCCTTCGTTTTTTCGTCACGTGAATATTTATGTTAAAACGGTATCACCGTGGCTGGTCTTCGATTTTCCATCGCTGGAGAGTGGTGCACCATGGTACTGTTCTGTTTCAAATCCATGCGCCCATTTCTAAAAGTCGTACGGCACTGTTTCGGCATTTTGGTCGGATGTTGCACCTTGCACCGTAGATGTTGCAGCATGTGGATATCGATTCTTCTGACATCCATTACTGCTGGCTCGTTCAGAGTTACGTGAGCCATAACCAGTCAGAACGAAGCTCTCTGTGAGTTCTTCGGCTTTGTCCGCTTTAAGCCGTCAATTGATAGTTTCATACCCAAAAAAGGCTATCCGAATTTCAATCGGGTCTCGGATGTCTTTTACCCTTCGTTTTTTCGTCACGTAAATATTTATGTTAAAACGGTATCACCGTGGCTGGTCTTCGATTTTCTATCGCTGGAGAGTGGTGCACCATGGTACTGTTCTGTTTCAAATCCATGCACCCATTTCTAAAAGTCGTACCACACTGTTTCATACCCAAAAAAGACTATCCGAATCTCAATCGGGTCTCTGATGTTTTTTACCCTTCGTTTTTTCATCACGTGAATTTTTACGTTAAAATGGTATCATCGTGGCTGGTCTTCGATTTTCCATCGCTAGAGAGTGGTGCACCATAGTACTGTTCCATTACAAATCCATGCACCCATTTCTAAAAGTCGTACGACACTGTTTCGACATTTTGGATGGATGTTGCAACTTCCACCGTAGATGTTTCACCTTGTGGATATCGATTCTTTGGATGGCCATAACTATTGGCTCCTTTAGAGTTACGGGAGCCATAACTAGTCAAAACGAAGCTCTCTGTGAGTTCTTCGGCTTTGACCGCTTTAAGCCGTCAATGGACAGTTTCATACCCAAAAAAGACTATCTGAATCTCAATCGGGTCTCTGATGTTTTTTACCCTTCGTTTTTTCATCACGTGAATTTTTACGTTAAAATGGTATCACCGTGGCTGGTCTTTGATTTTCCGTCACTGGAGAGTGGTGCACCATAGTACTATTCCATTTCAAATCCATGCACCCATTTCTAAAAATCGTTCGGGACTGTTTTGGCATTTTGGACGGATGTTGCACCTTGCACCGTAGATATTGCACCCTGTGGATATCGATTCTTCGGATGGCCTTAACTGTTGACTCGTTTAGAATTACGGGAGCCATAACCAGTCAAAACGAAGCTCTCCTTGAGTTCTTTGGCTTTGACCAATTTAAGCCGTCAATGGACAGTTTCTTACCCAAAAAAGACTATCCGAATCTCAATCGGGTCTCTGATGTTTTTTACCCTTCGTTTTTTCATCACGTGAATTATTACGTTAAAACGGTATCACCGTGGCCGTTCTTCGATTTTCCATCGTTGGAGAGTGGTGCACCATGGTACTGTATCGTTTCAAATCCATGCACCCATTTCTAAATGTCGTACGGCACTGTTTCGGCATTTTGGACGGATGTTGCACCTTCCACCGTAGATGTTGAACCCAGTGGATATCGATTCTTTGGACAGCCATAACTGTTGGCTCCTTTAGAGTTACGGGAGCTACAACCAGTCAAAACGAAGCTCTCTGTGAGTTCTTCGGCATTGACCCCTTTAAGCCGTCAATGGATGGTTTCATACCCAAAAATAGCTATCCTAATCTCAACTGGGTCTCGGATGTTTTTTACCCTTCGTTTTTTCGTCACGTGAATTTTTACGTTAAAACGGTATCACGGTGGCTGGTCTTCGATTTTCCATCGCTGGATAGTGGTGCACCATGGTACTGTTCCGTTTCAAATCCATGCACCCATTTCTAAAAGTCGTACGACACTGTTACGGCATTTTGGACGGATGTTGCACCTTCCACCGTAGATGTTGCACCCTGTGGATATCGATTCTTCGGACGGCCATAACTGTTGGCTCTTTCAGAGTTATGGGAGCCATAACCAGTCAAAACGAAGCTCTCTGTGAGTTCTACGGCTTTGACAGCTTTAAGCCGTCAATGGCAGTTTCATACCCAAAAAAGACTATCCGAATTTCAATCAGGTCTCGAATGTTTTTTACCCTTCGTTTTTTCATCACGTGAATATTTATGTTAAAATGGTATCACCGTGGCTGGTCTTTGATTTTCCATCGCTGGAGAGTGGTGCACCATGGTACTGTTCCATTTCAAATCCATGCACCCATTTCTAAAAGTCGTACGGCACTGTTTCAGCATTTTGGATGGATGTTGCACCTTGCACCGTAGATGTTGCACCATCTGGATATTGATTCTTCGGACGGCCATTACTATTGGCTCGTTCAGAGTTACATGAGCCACAATCAGTCAAAACGAAGCTCTCTGTGAGTTCTTCGGCTTTGACCGCCTTAAGCCGTCAATGGACAGTTTCATACCCAAAAAAGACTATCCGAATCTCAATCGGGTCTCTGATGTTTTTTACCCTTCATTTTTTCATCACATGAATTTTTACGTTAAAATGGTATCACCGTGGTTGGTCTTCGATTTTCCATCGCTGGAGAATGGTGCACCATAGTACTGTTCCATTTCAAATCCATGCACCCATTTCTAAAAGTCGTATGGCACTGTTTCGACATTTTGGATGGCTGTTGGAACTTCCACCATAGATGTTGCACCCTATGGATATCGATTCTTCGGACGACCATAACTGTTGGCTCTTTAGAGTTACAGGAGCCCTAACCAGTCAAAACGAAGCTCTCTGTGAGTTCTTTGGCTTTGACCACTTTAATCCGTCAATGGACAGTTTCATACCCAAAAAAGACTATCCGAATCTCAATCGGGTCTCTGAAGTTTTTTACCATTCGTTTTTTCATCACATGAATTTTTACGTTAAAATGGTATCACCGTGGTTGGTCTTTGATTTTCCATCGCTGGAGAGTGGTGCACCGTAGTACTGTTCCATTGCAAATCCATGCACCCATTTCTAAAAATCGTTCGGGACTGTTTTGGCATTTTGGATGGAAGTTGCACTTTGCACCGTAGATGTTGCACCCTGTGGATATCGATTCTTCGGACGGCCTTAACTGTTGACTTGTTTAGAATTACAGGAGCCATAACCAGTCAAAACGAAGCTCTCTGTGAGTTCTTCGGCTTTGACCACTTTAAGCCGTCAATGGATAGTTTCATACCCAAAAAAGACTATTCGAATCTCAATTGGGTCACTAATGTTTTTTCCCTTTGTTTTTTCATCACGTGAATTTTTACGTTAAAACGGTATCACCGTGGCCATTCTTCGATTTTCCATCGCTGGAGAGTGGTGCACCATAGTACTGTTCTGTTTCAAATCCATGCACTCATTTCTAAAAGTCGTACGACACTGTTTCATACTCAAAAAAGACTATCCGAACCTAAATCGGGTCTCTGATGTTTTTTACCCTTCGTTTTTTCATCACGTAAATATTTATGTTAAAACGGTATCACCGTGGCTGGTCTTCGATTTTCTATCACTGGAGAGTGGTGCACCATGGTACTGTTCTGTTTCAAATCCATGCACCCATTTCTAAAAGTCGTACGACACTGTTTCATACCCAAAAAAGGCTATCCGAATTTCAATCGGGTCTCGGATGTTTTTTACCCTTCGTTTTTTCGTCACGTAAATATTTATGTTAAAACAGAATCACCGTGGCTGGTCTTTGATTTTCTATCGCTGGAGAGTGGTGCACCATGGTACTGTTCTGTTTCAAATCCATGCACCCATTTCTAAAAGTCGTACGACACTGTTTCATACCCAAAAAAGACTATCCGAATCTCAATCGGGTCTCTGATGTTTTTTACCCTTCGTTTTTTCATCACGTGAATTTTTACGTTAAAATGGTATCACCGTGGCTGGTCTTCGATTTTCCATCGCTGGAGAGTGGTGCACCATAGTACTGTTCCATTTCAAATCCATGCACCCATTTCTAAATGTCGTACGGCACTGTTTCGACATTTTGGACGGATGTTGCAACTTCCACCGTGGATGTTGCACCCTGTGGATATCGATTCTTTGGATGACCATAACGGTTGGCTCTTTTAGAGTTCCGGGAGCCATAACTAGTCAAAACGAAGCTCTCTGTGAGTTCTTCGGCTTTGACCGCTTTAAGCCGTCAATGGATAGTTTCATACCCAAAAAAGACTATCTGAATCTCAATCGGGTCTCTGATGTTTTTTACCCTTCGTTTTTTCATCATGTGAATTTTTACGTTAAAATGGTATCACCGTGGCTGGTCTTTGATTATCCGTCGCTGGAGAGTGGTGCACCATAGTACTGTTCCATTTCAAATCCATGCACCCATTTCGAAAAATCGTTCGGGACTGTTTTGGCATTTTGGACGGATGTTGCACCTTGCACCGTAGATATTGCACCCTGTGGATATTGATTCTTCGGATGGCCTTAACTGTTGACTCGTTTAGAATTACGGGAGCCATAACCAGTCAAAACGAAGCTCTCTTTGAGTTCTTCGGCTTTGACCACTTTAAGCCATCAATGGACAGTTTCTTACCTAAAAAAGACTATCCGAATCTCAATCGGGTCTCTAATGTTTTTTACCCTTCGTTTTTTCATCACGTGAATTTTTACGTTAAAACGGTATCACCGTGGCCGTTCTTCGATTTTCCATCGCTGGAGAGTGGTGCACCATGGTACTGTATCGTTTCAAATCCATGCACCCATTTCTAAATGTCGTACGGCACTGTTTCGGCATTTTGGACAGATGTTTCACCTTCCACCATAGATGTTAAACCCAGTGGATATCGATTCTTCGGACGGCCATAATTGTTGGCTCCTTTAGAGTTACGGGAGCCATAACCCGTCAAAACGAAGCTCTCTGTGAGTTCTTCAGCTTTGACCGCTTTAAGTCGTCAATGGACAGTTTCATACCCAAAAAAGGCTATCCGAATCTCAATCGGGTCTCGGATGTTTTTTACCCTTCGTTTTTTCGTCACGTGAATTTTTACGTTAAAACTGTATCACCGTGGCTGGTCTTCGATTTTCCATCGCTAGAGAGTGGTGCACCATGGCACTGTTCCCTTTCAAATCCATGCACCCATTTCTAAACGTCATACGACACTGTTTTGGCATTTTGGACGGATGTTGCACCTTCCACCATAGACGTTGCACCATGTGAATATCGATTCTTCGGTTGGCCATAATTGTTGGCTCGTTTAGAGTTACGGGAACCATAACCAGTCAAAACGAAGCTCTCTGTGAGTTCTACGGCCTTGACCGCTTAAAGCAGTCAATGGACAGTTTCATACCCAAAAAAGACTATCCGAATCTCTAAAAGTCGTTCCGGTTCAAATCCATGCACCCATTTCTAAAAGTCGTTCGGCACTGTTTTGGCATTTTGGACGGATGTTGCACATTTCACAGTATATGTTGCACATTGTGGATATCGATTCTTCGGACGGCCATTACTGTTGGCTCGTTTAGATTTACGTGAGCCATAACCAGTCAAAACGAAGCTCTCTGTGAGTTTTACAGCCTTGACAGCTTTAAGCCGCCAATGGAAAGTTTCATGCCGAAAAAAGACTATCTGAATCTCAATCGGACCTCGGAAGTTTTTTACCCTTCGTTTTTCGTCACATGAATTGTTACGATAAACGGTATCACCGTGGTTGTTCTTCGATTTTCCATCGCTGGAGAGTGGTGCACCATGGTACTGTTCCGTTTCAAATCCATGCACCCATATCTAAAAGTCGTACGGCACTGTTTTGGCATTTTGAGTTGATGTTGCACCTTCCACCGTAGATGTTGCAACCTGTGGATATTGATTCTTTGGACGGCCATAACTGTTGGCTCCTTTAGAGTTACGGCAGCCATAACCAGTCAAAACGAAGCTCTCTGTGAGTTCTTCGGCTTTGACCGCTTTAAGCCGTCAATGGACAGTTTCCTACCCAAAAAAGGATATCTGAATCTCAATCGGGTCTTGGATGTTTTTTACCCTTCATTTTTTCATCACGTGAATTTTTACGTTAAAACGGTATCACCATGGCTGGTCTTCGATTTTCCATCACTGGAGAGTGGGACACCATGCTACTGTTCCATTTCAAATCATTCACCCATTTCTAAAAGTCGTACGACACTGTTTCGACATTTTGGACGGCTGTTGCACCTTGCACCGTAGATGTTGCATCCTATAGATATCGATTCTTCGAACGGCCATAACTGTTGGCTCGTTAAGAGTTACGGGAGCCATAACCAGTCAAAACGAAGCTCTCTGTGAGTTCTACGGCTTTGACAGCTTTAAGCCGTCAATGGCAATTTCATACCCAAAAAAGACTATCCGAATCTCAATCGGGTCTCGGAAGTTTTTTACCCTTCGTTTTTTAGTCACGTGAATTTTTACGTTAAAACGGTACCACTGTGGCTGGTCTTCGATTTTCCATCGCTGGAGAGTGGTGCACCAAGGTACTGTTCTGTTTCAAATCCATGCACCCATTTCTAAAAGTCGTATGGCACTGTTTCGGCATTTTGGACGGATGTTGCACCTTGCACCGTAGATGTTGCACCTTGTGGATATCGATTCTTCGAACGGACATTACTATTGGCTCCTTTAGAGTTATGGGAGCCATAACCAGTCAAAACGAAGCTCTCTGTGAGTTCTTCGGCCTTGACCGCTTTAAGCCATCAATGGACAGTTTCATACCCAAAAAAGACTATCCAAATCTCAATCGGGTCTTTGATGTTTTATACCCTTCATTTTTTCATCACGTGAATTTTTACATTAAAATGGTATTACCGTGGTTGGTCTTCGATTTTCCATCGCTGGAGAATGGTGCACCATAGTACTGTTCCATTTCAAATCCATGCACCCATTTCTAAAAGTCGTACGGCACTGTTTCGACATTTTGGACGGATGTTGGAACTTCCACCGTAGATGTTGCACCCTGTGGATATCGATTCTTCGGACGACCATAACTGTTGGCTCTTTAGAGTTACAGGAGCCCTAACCAGTCAAAACGAAGCTCTCTGTGAGTTCTTCGGCTTTGACCGCTTTAAGCCGTCAATGGACAGTTTCATACCCAAAAAAGACTATCCGAATCTCAATCGGGTCTTTGATGTTTTTTACCCTTCGTTTTTTCATCACGTGAATTTTTACGTTAAAATGGTATCACCATGGCTGGTCTTTGATTTTCCATCGCTGGAGAGTGGTGCACCATAGTACTGTTCCATTGCAAATCCATGCACCCATTTCTAAAAACCGTTCGGGACTGTTTTGGCATTTTGGATGGAAGTTGCACTTTGCACCGTAGATGTTGCACCCTGTGGATATCGATTCTTCGGACGGCCTTAACTGTTGACTTGTTTAGAATTACGGGAGCCTTAACCAGTCAAAACGAAGCTCTCTGTGAGTTCTTCGGCTTTGACCACTTTAAGCCGTCAATGGACAGTTTCATACCCAAAAAAGACTATCCGAATCTCAATTGGGTCACTGATGTTTTATTCCCTTCGTTTTTTCATCACGTGAATTTTTACGTTAAAACGGTATCACCGTGGCCATTATTCGATTTTCCATCGCTGGAGAGTGGTGCTCCATGGTACTGTTTCGTTTCAAATCCATGCACCCATTTCTAAAAGTCGTACGGCACTGTTTCGGCATTTTGGACGGATGCTGCACCTTCCACCGTAGATGTTGAACCCTGTGGATATCGATTCTTCGGACGGCCATAACTGTTGGCTCCTTTAGAGTTACGGGAGCCATAACCAGTCAAAACGAAGCCTTTTGTGAGTTCTTCGGCTTTGACCGCTTTAAGCCATCAATGGACAGTTTCATACCCAAAAAAGGCTATCCGAATCTCAATCGGGTCTCGGATGTTTTTTACCCTTCGTTTTTTCGTCACGTGAATTTTTACGTTAAAACGGTATCACCATGGCTGGTCTTCGATTTTCCATCGCTGGAGAGTGGTGCACCATGGCACTGTTCCCTTTCAAATCCATGCACCCATTTCTAAACGTCGTACGATACTGTTTTGGCATTTTGGACGGATGTTGCACCTTCCACCGTAGACGTTGCACCCTGTGAATATCGATTCTTCGGATGGCCATAACTGTTGGTTCGTTTAGAGTTACGGGAACCATAACCAGTAAAAACAAAGCTCTTTGTGAGTTCTACGGCCTTGACCACTTAAAGCAGTCAATGGACAGTTTCATACCCAAAAAAGACTATCTGAATCTCTAAAAGTCGTTCCGGTTCAAATCCATGCACCCATTTCTAAAAGTCGTTCGACACTGTTTCGGCATTTTGGACGGATGTTGCACATTTCACCGTATATTTTGCACTTTGTGGATATCGATTCTTCGGACGGCCATTACTGTTGGCTCGTTTAGAGTTACGTGAGCCATAACCAGTCAAAACGAAGCTCTCTGTGAGTTTTACGGCCTTGACAGCTTTAAGTCGCCAATGGAAAGTTTCATGCCGAAAAAAGACTATCCGAATCTCAATCGGACCTCGGAAGTTTTTTACCCTACGTTTTTCGTCACGTGAATTTTTACGATAAACGGTATCACCGTGGCTGTTCTTCGATTTTCCATCGCTGGAGAGTGGTGCACCATGGTACTGTTCCGTTTCAAATCCATGCACCCATATCTAAAAGTCGTACGGCACTGTTTCGGCATTTTGAATGGATGTTGCACCTTCCACCGTAGATGTTGCACCCTGTGGATATTGATTCTTCGGACGGCCATAACTGTTGGCTCCTTTAGAGTTACGGGAGCCATAACCTGTCAATACGAAGCTCTCTGTGAGTTCTTCGGCTTTGACCGCTTTAAGCCGTCAGTGGACAGTTTCCTACCCAAAAAAGGCTATCTGAATCTCAATCGGGTCTTGGATGTTTTTTACCCATCATTTTTTCGTCACGTGAATTTTTACGTTAAAACGATATCACCGTAGCTGGTCTTCGATTTTCCATCGCTAGATAGTGGTGCACCATGCTACTGTTCCATTTCAAATCCATTCACCCATTTCTAAAAGTCGTACGACACTGTTTCGACATTTTGGACGGCTGTTGCACCTTGCACCGTAGATGTTGCATCCTATGGATATCGATTCTACGAACGGCCGTAACTGTTGGCTCGTTAAGTGTTACGGGAGCCATAACCAGTCAAAACGAGGCTCTCTGTGAGTTCTACGGCTTTGACAGCTTTAAGCAGTCAATGGCAATTTCATACACAAAAAAGACTATCCGCATCTCAATCGGGTCATGGATGTTTTTTACCCTTCGTTTTTTCATCACGTGAATTTTTACGTTAAAACGGTATCACTGTGGCTGGTCTTCGATTTTCCATCGCTGGAGAGTGGTGCACCAAGGTACTGTTCTGTTTCAAATCCATGCACCCATTTCTAAAAGTCGTATGGCACTGTTTCGGCATTTTATACGGATGTTGCACCTTGCACCATAGATGTTGCACTTTGTGGATATCAATTCTTCGGACGGACATTACTGTTGGCTCCTTTAGAGTTATGGGAGCCATAACCAGTCAAAACGAAGCTCTCTGTGAGTTCTTCGGCTTTGACCGCTTTAAGCCGTCAATGGACAGTTTCATATCCCAAAAAGGCTATCTGAATCTCAATCGGGTCTCGCATGTTTTTTACCCTTCATTTTTTCGTCACGTGAATTTTTACGTTAAAACGGTATCACCGTGGCTGGTCTTCGATTTTCCATCACTGGAGAGTGGTGCACCATGCTACTGTTCCGTTTCAAATCCATGCATCCATTTCTAAAAGTCGTTCGGCACAGTTTCGGCATTTTGGACGGATGTTGCACCTTCCACCGTAGATGTTGCACCGTGTGGATATCGATTCTTTGGACGGCCATAACTGTTGGCTCCTTTAGAGTTACGGGAGCCATAACCAGTCAAAATGACGCTCTTTGTGAGTTCTTCGCCTTTGACTGCTTTAAGCCGTCAATGGACAGTTTCATACCCAAAAAAGGCTATCTGAATCTCAATCGGGTCTCGGATGTTTTTTACCCTTCGTTATTTCGTCACGTGAATTTTTACGTTAAAACGGTATCACCGTGGCTGGTCTTCGATTTTCCATCGCTGGAGAGAGGTGCACCATGCCACTATTCCATTTCAAATCCATGCAACCATTTCTAAAAGTCGTACGGCACTGTTTCGGCATTTTGGACGGATGTTGCACCATGCACTGTAGATGTTGCACCCTATGGATATCGATTCTTCGGACGTCCATTACTATTGGCTCGTTCACAGTTACGTGAGCCATAACCAGTCAAAACGAACCTCTTTGTGAGTTTTACGACCTTGACAGCTTTAAGACGTCAATGGAAAGTTTCATGCCGAAAAAAGACTATCCAAATCTCAATCGGGTCTCGGAAGTTTTTTACCCTTCGTTTTTCGTCACGTGAATTTTTACGTTAAAACGGTATCACCGTGGCTGTTCTTCGATTTTCCATTGCTAGAGATTGGTGCACCATGGTACCGTTCCGTTTCAAATCCATGCACCCAATTCTAAAAGTCGTACGGCACTGTTTTGGCATTTTGGATGGATGTTGCACCTTCCACCGTAGATGTTGCACCCTGTGGATATCGATTCTTCGGACGACCATAACTGTTGGCTCCTTTAGAGTTACGGGAGCCATAACCAGTCAAAACGAAGCTCTCTGTGAGTTCTTCGGCTTTGACCGCTTTAAGCCATCAACGGACAGTTTCATACCCAAAAAAGGATATCCGAATCTCAATCGGGTCTCGGATGTTTTTTACCCTTTGTTTTTTCGTCACGTGAATTTTTACGTTAAAACGGTATCACCGAGGCTGGTCTTCGATTTTCCATCGCTAGAGAGTGGTGCACCATGCTACTATTCCGTTTCAAATCCATGCTCCTATTTCTAAAAGTCGTACGACACTGTTTCAGCATTTTGGACGGATGTTGCACCTTGCACCGTAAATGTTGCACCATGTGGATATCGATTCTTCGGACGGCCGTAACTGTTGGCTCGTTCAAAGTTACGTGAGACATAACCAGTCAAAACGAAGCTCTCTGTGATTTTTACGGCTTTGACAGGTTTAAGCCGTCAATGGATAGTTTCATACCCAAAAAAGACTATCCGAATTTCAATCGGGTCTTGGATGTTTTTTACCCTTCGTTTTTTCATCACGTGAATTTTTATGTTAAAAAGGTATCACCATGGCTGGGCTTCGATTTTCCATCGCTGGAGAGTGGTGCACCATGGTACTGTTCCGTTTCAAATCCATGCACCCATTCCTAAAAGTCGTACAGCACTGTTTCAGCATTTTGGACGGATGTTGCACCTTGCACCGTAGATGTTGCACCATGTGGATATCGATTCTTCGGATGGCCATAACTGTTGGCTCGTTCAGAGTTACGGGAGCCATAACTAGTCAAAACGAAGATCTCTGTGAGTTCTACGGCCTTGATGGCTTTAAACCGTCAATGGACAGTTTCATACCCAAAAAAGACTATCTGAATCTCAATCGGGTCTCAGAAGTTTTTTACCCTTTGTTTTTTCGTTACGTGAATTTTTACATTAAAACGGTATCACCGTGGCTGGTCTTCGATTTTCCATCGCTGGAGAGTGGTGCACCATGGTACGGTTTCGTTTAAAATCCATGCACCCATTTCTAAAAGTCGTACGGCACTGTTTCGGCATTTTGGACGGATGTTGCACCTTGCACCGTAGATATTGCACCCTATGGATATCGATTCTTCGGACGGCCATTGCTGTTCGCTGGTTCAGAGTTACGTGAGCCATAATTAGTCAAAACGAAGCTCTCTGTGAGTTCTGTAGCCTTGACCGCTTTAAGCCATCAATGGACAGTTTCATACCCAAAAAAGACTATCCAAATCTCTATCGGGTCTCGGAAGTTTTTTACACTTCGTTTTTCGTAACGTGAATTTTTACGTTAAAATGGTATCACCGTGGATGGTCTTCGATTTTCCATCGCTGGAGAGTGGTGCACCATGCTACTGTTCCGTTTCAAATCCATGCATTCATTTCTAAAAGTCGTTCGGCACTGTTTCAGCATTTTGGACGGATTTTGCACCTTCCACCGTAGATGTAGCACCATGTGGATATCGATTCTTCGGACGGCCATAACTGTTGGCTCCTTTAGAGTTACGGGAGCCATAACCAGTCAAAATGAAGCTCTTTGTCAGTTCTTCGCCTTTGACTGCTTTAAGCCGTCAATGGACAGTTTCATACCCAAAAAAGGCTAGCTGAATCTCAATCGGGTCTCGGATGTTTTTTACCCTTCGTTTTTTCGCCACGTGAATTTTTACGTTAAAACGGTATCACCGTGGCTGGTCTTCGATTTTCCGTCGCTGGAGAGAGGTGCACCATGCCACTGTTCTGTTTCAAATCCATGCACCCATTTCTAAAAGTCGTACGACACTGTTTCGGCATTTTGGACGGATGTTGCACCATGCACCGTAGATGTTGCACCCTGTGGATATCGATTCTTCGGACATCCATTACTGTTGGCTCGTTCAGAGTTACGTGAGCCATAACCAGTCAAAACGAAGCTCTCTGCGAGTTTTACGACCTTGACAGCTTTAAGACGTCAATGGAAAGTTTCATGCTGAAAAAAGACTATCCGAATCTCAATCGGGTCTCGGAAGTTTTTTACCCTTCGTTTTTCGTCACGTGAATTTTTACGTTAAAACGGTATCACCGTGGCTGTTCTTCGATTTTCCATCGCTGGAGATTGGTGCACCATGGTACCGTTCCATTTCAAATCCATGCACCCAATTCTAAAAGTCGTACGACACTGTTTCTGCATTTTGGATGGATGTTGCACCTTCCACCGTAGATGTTGCACCCTGTGGATATCGATTCTTCGGACGACCATAACTGTTGGCTCCTTTAGAGTTACGGGAGCCATAACCTGTCAAAACGAAGCTCTCTGTGAGTTCTTTGGCTTTGACCGCTTTAAGCCATCAATGGACAGTTTCATACCCAAAAAAGGATATCCGAATCTCAATCGGGTCTCGGATGTTTTTTACCCTTCGTTTTTTCGTCACGTGAATTTTTACGTTAAAACTGTATCACCGTGGCTGGTCTTCGTTTTTCCATCGCTAGAGAGTGGTGCACCATGCTACTGTTCCATTTCAAATCCATGCTCCCATTTCTAAAAGTCATACGACACTGTTTTAGCATTTTGGACGGATGTTGCACCTTGCATCGTAGATGTTGCACCATGTGGATATCGATTCTTCGAACGGCCGTAACTGTTGGCTCGTTCAAAGTTAAGTGAGCCATAACCAGTCAAAACGAAGCTCTTTGTGATTTTTACGGCTTTGACAGCTTTAAGCCGTCAATGGATAGTTTCATACCCAAAAAAGACAATCCGAATTTCAATCGGGTCTTGGATGTTTTTTACCCTTCGTTTTTTCGTCACGTGAATTTTTATGTTAAAAAGGTATCACCGTGGCTGGGCTTCGATTTTCCATCGCTGGAGAGTGGTGCACCATGGTACTGTTCCGTTTCAAATCCATGCACTCATTTCTAAAAGTCGTACGGCACTGTTTCAGCATTTTGGATGGATGTTGCACCTTGCACCGTAGATGTTGCACCATGTGGATATCGATTCTTCGGATGGCCATAACTGTTTGCTCGTTCAGAGGTACGGGAGCCATAACTAGTCAAAACGAAGATTTCTGTGAGTTCTACGGCCTTGACGGCTTTATGCCGTCAATGGACAGTTTCATACCCAAAAAGACTATCTGAATCTCAATCGGGTCTCGGAAGTTTTTTACCCTTCGTTTTTTCGTTACGTGAATTTTTACATTAAAACGGTATCACCGTGGCTGGTCTTCGATTTTCCATCGCTGGAGAGTGGTGCACCATGGTACGGTTTCGTTTAAAATCCATGCACCCATTTCTAAAAGTCGTACGGCATTGTTTCGGCATTTTGGATGGATGTTGCACCTTGCACCGTAGATATTGCACCCTGTGGATATCGATTCTTCGGACGGCCATTGCTGTTCGCTGGTTCAGAGTTACGTGAGCCATAATTAGTCAAAACGAAGCTCTCTGTGAGTTCTATGGCCTTGACCGCTTTAAGCCGTCAATGGACAGTTTCATACCCAAAAAAGACTATCCGAATCTCTATCGGGTCTTGGAAGTTTTTTACACTTTGTTTTTCGTAACGTGAATTTTTACGTTAAAACGGTATCACCATGGCTGTTCTTCGATTTTCCATCGCTGGAGAGTGGTGCACCATGCTACTGTTCCGTTTCAAATCCATGCATCCATTTCTAAAAGTCGTTCGGCACAGTTTCGGCATTTTGGACGGATGTTGCACCTTCCACCGTAGATGTTGCACCGTGTGGATATCGATTCTTCGGACGGCCATAACTGTTGGCTCCTTTAGAGTTACGGGAGCCATAACTGTTGGCTCCTTTAGAGTTACGGGAGCCATAACCAGTCAAAACCAAGCCCTTTGTGAGTTCTTCGGCTTTGACCGCTTTAAGCTGTCAATGGACCGTTTCATACCCAAAAAAGACTATCTGAATCTCAATCGGGTCTCGGATGTTTTTTACCCTTCGTGTTTTCGTCACGTGAATTTTTACATTAAAACGGTATCACCGTGGCTGTTCTTCGATTTTCAATTGCTGGAGAGTGGTGCACCATGGTACTGTTCCATTTCTAATCCATGCACCCATTTCTAAAAGTCGTACGGCAACGTTTCGACATTTTGGACGGATGTTGCACCTTCCACCGTAGATGTTGCACCCTATGGATATCGATTCTTCGGACGGCCATAACTGTTGGCTCGTTTAGTGTTACGGGAGCCATAACCAATCAAAACAAAGCTCTCTGTGAGTTCTACGGCTTTGACCGCTTTAAGCTCACAATGGACAGTTTCATACCCAAAAAAGACTATATGAATCTCAATCCGGTCTCAGAAGATTTTTACCCTTCGTTTTTCGTCACATGAATTTTTACGTTAAAACGCTATCACCGCGGTTGGTCTTCGATTTTCCATCGCTGGAAAGTGGTGCACCATGGTACTGTTCCGCTTCAAATCCATGCACCCATTTCTAAAAGTCGTACGACACTATTTCGGCATTTTGGACGGATGTTGCACCTTGCTCCTTAGATGTTGCACACTCTAGATATCGATTCTTCGGACGGCCATAACTATTGGCTCGTTCAGAGTTACGTGAGCCATAACCAGTCAGAACGAAGCTCTCTGTGATACGGCCTTGACAGCTTTAAGCCGTCAATGGACAGTTTCATACCCAAAAAAGACTATCTGAATCTCAATCGGGTCTCGGAAGTTTTTTACCCTTCGTTTTTTGTCACGTGAATTTTTACGTTAAAACGGTATCACCGGGGTTGTTCTTCTATTTACCATCGCTGGAGACTGGTGCACCATGGTACTATTCCATGTCAAATCCATGCACCCATTTCTTAAAGTCGTACGGCACTGTTTCAGCATTTTGGACGGATGTTGCACCTTCCACCGTAGATGTTGTACCCTGTGGATATCGATTCTTCGGACGGCCATAACTGTAGGCTCGTTTAGAGTTATGGGAGCCATAACCAGTCAAAACGAAGCGCTCTGTGAGTTCTTCGGCTTTGAGAACTTTAAGCCGTCAATGGACAGTTTCATACCCAAAAAGACTATCCGAATCTCAATCGGGTCTCGGATGTTTTTTACCCTTCGTTTTTTCGTCACGTGAATTTTTATTTTAAAACGCTATCACCGTGGCTGGTCTTCGATTTTCCATCGCTGGAGAGTGGTGCACCATGGTACTGTTCCGTTTCAAATCCATGCACCCATTTCTAAAAGTCGTACGGCACCGTTTTGGCATTTTGGATGGATGTTGCACCTTGAGCCGTAGATGTTGCACCTTGTGGATATCGATTCTTCGGATGGTCATTACTGTTGGCTCATTCAGAGTTACGTGAGCCATAACCAGTCAAAACAAAGCTCTCTGTGAGTTGTAAGGCCTTGACAGCTTTAAGCCGTCAATGGACAGTTTCATACCCAAAAAAGACTATCTGAATCTAAATCGGGTCTCGGATGTTTTTTACCCTTCGTTTTTCGTCGCGTGAATTTTTACATTAAAACGGTATCACCGTGGTTGTTCTTCGATTTTCCATCGCTGGAGAGTGGTGCACCATGGTACTGTTTCGTTTCAAATCCATGCACCCATTTATAAAAGTTGTACGGCACTGTTTCAACATTTTGGATGGATGTTGCACCTTCCACTGTAGATTTTGCACCCTGTGGATATCGATTCTTCGGACGGCCATAATTGTTGGCTCGTTTAGAGTTACGGGAGCCATAACCTGTCAAAATGAAGCTCTCTTTGAGTTCTACGGCTTTGACCGCTTTAAGCCGTCAATGGACAGTTTCATACCCAAAAAAGACCATCCGAATCTCAATCGGGTACCGGAAGTTTTTTACCCTTCGTTTTTGGTCACGTGAATTTTTACGTTAAAGCGGTATCACCATGGCTGGTCTTTGATTTTCCATCGCTGGAGAGTGGTGCACCATGGTACTGTTCCGTTTCAAATCCATGCACCCATTTCTAAAAGTCGTACGGCACTGTTTCGGCATTTTGGACGGATGTTGCACCTTCCACCGTAGATGTTGCACCCTGTGGATATCAATTCTTCGGACGGGTCATAACTGTTGGATCGTTCAGCGTTACGTGAGCCATAACTAGTCAAAACGAAGCTCTCTGTGAGTTCTACGGCCTTGACAGCTTTAAGCCATAAATGGACAGTTTCATACCCAAAAAAGACTATCCGAATCTCAATCGGGTCTCAGAACTTTTTTACCCTTCGTTTTTCGTCACGTGAAATTTTACGTTAAAACGGTATCACCGTGGCTATTCTTCGATTTTCCATCGCTGGAGTGGTGCACCATGTTACTGTTCCGTTTCAAATCCATGAACCCATTTCTAAAAGTCGTACGACACTGTTTCGGAATTTTGGATGGATGTTGCACCTTGCACCGTAGATGTTGCACCTTGTGGATATCGATTCTTCGGATGGCCATTACTGTTGGCTCGTTCAGAGTTACGTGAGCCATAACCAGTCAAAACGAAGCTCTTTGTGAGTTATACGGCCTTGACAGCTTTAAGCCGTCAATGGACAGTTTCATACCGAAAAAAAGACTATCTGAATCTCAATCGGGTCTCGGAAGTTTTTTACCCTTCGTTTTTTCGTCACGTGAATTTTTACATTAAAAGGGTATCACCGTAGCTGGTCTTCGATTTTCCATCGCTGGAGAGTGGTGCACCATGGTACTACTCTGTTTCAAATCCATGCACCCATTTCTAAAAGTCGTACGGCACTGTTTCAGCATTTTGGGATGTTTCACCTTGCACCGTAGATGTTGCACCTTGTGGATATCGAATCTTCGGATGGACATTATTGTTGGCTCGTTCAGAGTTATGTAAGAGATAACCATTCAGAACGAAGCTCTTTGTGAGTTGTACGGCCTTGACCGCTTTAAGCCGTCAATGGACAGTTTCATACCAAAAAGACTATCCGAATCTCAATCGGGTCTCGGAAGTTTTTTACCCTTCGTTTTTCGTCACGTGAATTTTTACGTTAAAATGGTATCACCGTGGATGTTCTTCGATTTTCCATCGCTGGAGAATGGTGCACCATGGTACTGTTCCATTTCATATCCATGCACGCATTTCTAAAAGTCGTACGACACTGTTCCAGCATTTTGGACGGATGTTGCACCTTCCAACGTAGATGTTGCTCCCTGTGGATATCGATTCTTCGGACGGCCATAACTGTTGGCTCGTTTAGAGTTACGGTAGCCATAAGCAGTCAAAATGAAGCTCTCTATGAGTTCTTCGGCTTTGACCACTTTAAGCCGTCAATGGACAGTTTCATACCTAAAAAAGACTATCCGAATCTCAATCGGGTCTTGGATGTTTTTTACCCATCGTTTTTTCGTCACATGAATTTTTACGTTAAAACGGTATCACCGTGACTGGTCTTCTATTTCATCGTTGGAGAGTGGTATACCAAGGTACCGTTCCGTTATTAATCCGTGAACACATTTCTAAAAGTCGTACGGCACTGTTTTGGCATTTTGGACGGATGTTGCACCATCCATCGTAGTTGTTGCACCCTATGGATATCGATTCTTCGGACGGCCATAACTGTTGGCTCGTTTAGAATTACGGGAGCCATAACTAGTCAAAATGATACTCTCTGTGAGTTCTACGGCTTTGACAGCTTTAAGCCGTCAATGTACAGTTTCATACCCAAGAAAGACTATCCGAATCTCAATCAGGTCGTGGAAGATTTTTACCCTTCGTTTTTCGTCATGTGAATTTTTACGTTAAAACGGTATCACCGTGGCTGGTCTTCGATTAGCCATCGCTAGAGAGTGGTGCACCATGGTACTATTCCATTTCAAATCCAAGCCTCCATTTCTAAAAGTCGTACGGCACTGTTTCGGCATTTTGGACGGATGTTGCACCTTGCACCGTAGATGTTGCACCCTGTGGATATTGATTCTTCAGACGGCCATAATTGTTGGTTCGTTCAGAGTTACGTTAACCAAAACTAGTCAAAACGAAGCTCTCTGTGAGTTCTACGGCCTTGACCGCTTTAAGCCGTCAACGGACAGTTTCATACCGAAAAAAGACTATCCGAATATCAATCGGGTCTCTGAAGTTTTTTACCCTTCGTTTTTCGTCACGTGAATTTTTACATTAAGACGGTATCACTGTGGCTGTTCTTCAATTTTCCATCGCTGGAGAGTGGTGCACCATGGTATTGTTCCGTTTCAAATCCATGCACCCATTTCTAAAAGTCGTACGACACTGTTTCGTCATTTTGGACGGATGTTGCACCTTCCACCGTAGATGTTGCACCCTGTGGATATCGATTCTTCGGACGGCCATAACTGTTGGTTCGTTCAGAGTTACGTGAGCCATAACCAGTCAAAACGAAGCTCTTTGTGAGTTCTACGACCTTGACAGCTTTAATCCGTCAATGGACAGTTTCATACCCAAAAAAGACTATCTGAATCTCAATCGGGTCTTGGAAGTTTATTACCATTCGTTTTTTCGTCACGTGAATTTTTACGTTAAAACGGCATCACCGTGGCTGGTCTTCAATTTTCCATCGCTGGAGAGTGGTGCACCATGGTACTGTTCCATTTAAAATCCATGCACCCATTTGTAAAAGTCGTACGACACTGTTTCGGCATTTTGGACGGATGTTGCACCTTGCACCTTAGATGTTGCACCTTGTGGATATCGATTCTTCGGATGGTCATTACCGTTCAGAGTTACGTGAGCCATAACCAGTCAAAACGAAGCTCTCTGTGAGTTTTACGGCCTTGACGGCTTTAAGCCATAAATGGACAGTTTCATACCCAAAATAGACTATCTGAATCCCAATCGGGTCTCGGATGTTTTTTACCCTTCGTTTTTTCGTCACGTGAATTTTTACGTTAAAATGGTATCACCGTGGCTGGTCTTCGATTTTCCATCGCTGGAGAGTGGTGCACCATGGTACTGTTCCGTTTCAAATCCATGCACCCATTTCTAAAAGTCGTACGGCACTGTTTCGGCATTTTGGACGGATGTTGCACCTTCCACCGTAGATGTTGCACCCAGTGGATATCGATTCTTCGGACGGCCATTAATGTTGGCTCGTTTAGAGTTACGGGAACCATAACCTGTCAAAACGAAGCTCTCTGTGAGTTCTACGGATTTGACTGCTTTAAGCCGTCAATGGACAAATTCATACCCAAAAAAGACTATCCGAATCTCTATCGGGTCTTGGATATTTTTTACCCTTCTTTTTTTCGTCACGTGAATTTTTACGTTAAAACGGTGTCACCGTGGCCGGTCTTCGATTTTCCATCGCTGGAGAGTGGTGCACCATGGTACTGTTCCGTTTCAAATCCATGCACCCATTTCTAAAAGTCGTACGACACTGTTTTGGCATTTTGGACGGATGTTGCACCTTCCACCGTAGATGTTGCACCTTGTGGATATCGATTCTTCGGATGGCCATAACTGTTGGCTCGTTTAGAGTTACGGGAGCCATAACCTGTCAAAACGAAGCTCTCTGTGAGTTCTTCGGCTTTGACCACTTTAAGCCGTCAATGGAGAGTTTCATACCCAAAAAAGACTATCCGAATATCAATCGGGTCTTGGATGTTTTTTACCCTTCGTTTTTTCGTCACATGAATTTATACGTAAAAACGGTATCACCGTGGCCGGTCTTCGATTTTCCATCGCTGGAGAGTGGTGCACCATGGTATTGTTCCGTTTCAAATCCATGCACCCATTTCTAAAAGTCGTACGACATTGTTTCGGCATTTTGGACGGATGTTGCACCTTCCACCGTAGATGTTGCACCCTGTGGATATCGATTCTTCGGAGGCCATAACTATTGGCTTGTTTAGAGTTACGGGAGCCTTAACCAGTCAAAACGAAGCTCTCTATGAGTTCTTCGGCTTTGACCACTTTAAGCCGTCAATGGACAGTTTCATACCCATAAAAGACTATCCGAATCTCAATCGGTTCTTGGATGTTTTTTACCCTTCGTTTTTTCGTCACGTGAATTATTACGTAAAAACGGTATCACCGTGGCTGGTCTTCGATTATCCATTGCTGGAGAATGGTGCACCATGGTACTGCTCCGTTTCTAATCCATGCACCCATTTCTAAAAGTCGTACGGCACTGTTTCAGCATTTTGGACGGATGTTGCACCTTGCACCGTAGATGTTGCCCCTTGTGGATATTGATTCTTCGGATGGCCATTACTATTGGCTCGTTTAGAGTTACGTGAGTCATAACCAATCAAAACAAAGCTCTCTGTGAGTTTTACAGCCTTGACAGCTTTCAGCCGTCAATGGACAGTTTCATACCGAAAAAAGACTATCCGAATCTCAATCAGGTCTTGGAAGTTTTTTACCCTTCGTTTTTCGTCACGTAAATTTTTACGTCAAAACGGTATCACCATGGCTGTTCTTCGATTTTCCATCGCTGGAGAGTGGTGCACCATGGTACTGTTCCATTTCAAATCCATGCACCCATTTCTAAAAGTCGTACGGCACTATTCCAGCATTTTGGACAGATGTTGTACCTTCCACCGTAGATGTTGCACCATGTGGATATCGATTCTTCGGACGGCCATAAATGTTGGCTCGTTTAGAGTTACGGGAGCCATAACCTATCAAAACAAAGCTCTCTGTTAGTTCTACGGCTTTGACCACTTTACGTTAATGGACAGTTTCATACTAAAAAAGTATATCCGAATCTCAATCGGGTCTCGGATGTTTTTTACCCTTCGTTTTTCATCACGTGAAGTTTTACGTTAAAACGGTATCACCGTGGTTGTTCTTCGATTTTCCATCGCTGGAGAGTGATGCCCCATGGTACTATTCCGTTTCAAATCCATGCACCCATTTCTAAAAGTCGTACGGCACTGTTTCGGCATTTTGGACGGATGTTGCACCTTCCACCATAGATGTTGCACCCTATAGATATCGATTCTTCAGACGGCCATAACTGTTGGATCGTTCAGAGTTACGTGAGCCATTACCAGTCAAAACGAAGCTCTCAGTGAGTTCTACGGCCTTGACAGATTTAAGCCGTCAATGGACAAATTCATACCCAAAAAAGACTATCCGAATCTCAGTCGGGTCTCGGAAGTTTTTTACCCTTCGTTTTCGTCACGAGAATTTTTACGTAAAAATGGTATCACCGTGGCTGTTCTTCGGTTTTCCATATCTGGGGAGTGGTGCACCATGGTACTGTTACGTTTAAAATCCATGCACTCATTTCTAAAAGTCGTACGTCACTGTTTCGGGATTTTGGATGGATGTTGCACCTTGCACCATAGATGTTGCACCCTGTGGATATCGATTCTTCGGACGGCCATAACTGTTGGCTCGTTCAGATTTACGTGAGCCATAACCAGTCAAAACGAAGCTCTCTGTGAGTTCTACAGCCTTGACAGCTTTAAGCCGTCAATGGACAGTCTCATACCCAAAAAAGACTATCCGAATCTCAATCGGGTCTCGGAAGTTTTTTACCCTTCGTTTTTCGTCACGTGAATTTTTGCGTAAAATTGGTATCACCGTGGCTGTTCTTCGGTTTTCCATATCTGGGGAGTGGTGCACCATGGTACTGTTCCGTTTAAAATCCATGCACTCATTTCTAAAAGTCGTACAGCACTATTTCGGGATTTTGGATGGATGTTGCACCTTGCACCGTAGATGTTGCACCCTGTGGATATCGATTCTTCGGACGACCATAACTGTTGGCTCGTTCAGATTTACGTGAGCCATAACCAGTCAAAACGAAGCTTTCTGTGAGTTCTACAGCCTTGACAGCTTTAAGCCGTCAATGGACAGTTTCATACCCAAAAAAGACTATCCGAATCTCAATCGGGTCTCGGAAGTTTTTTACCTTTCGTTTTTTCGTCACGTGAATTTTTACGTTAAAACGGTATCACCCTGGTTGGTCTTCGATTTTCCATCGCTGGAGAGTGGTGCACCATGGTACTATTCCGTTTAATATCCATGCACCCATTTCTAAAAGTCGTACGGCACCGTTTTGGCATTTTGGACGGATGTTGCACCTTGCACCGTAGATGTTGGACCTTGTGGATATCGATTCTTCGGATGGTCATTACTGTTGGCTCGTTCAGAGTTACGTCAGCCATAACCAGTCAAAACAAAGCTCCTTGTGAGTTGTACGGCCTTGACAGCTTTAAGCCGTCAATGGACAGTTTCATGCCCAAAAAAGACTATCTGAATCTCATTCGGGTCTCGGAAGTTTTTTACCCTTCGTTTTTCGTCGCGTGAATTTTTACGTTAAAACGGTATCACCGTGGTTGTTCTTCGATTTTACATCGCTGGAGAGTGGTGCACCATGGTACTGTTTCGTTTCAAATCCATGCACCCATTTCTAAAAGTCGTACGGCACTGTTTCAGCATTTTGGATGGATGTTGCACCTTCCACTGTAGATGTTGCACCCTGCGGATATCGATTCTTCGGACAACCATAACTGTTGGCTCGTTTGTAGTTACGGGAGCCATAACCAGTCGAAACGAAGCTATTTGTGAGTTCTTCGGCTTTGACCACTTTAAGCCGTCAATGGAAAGTTTCATACCCAAAAAAGACTATCCGAATCTCTATCGGGTCTCGGATGTTTTTTACCCCTCTTTTTTCGTCACGTGAATTTTTACGTTAAAACGGTGTCACCGTGGCTGGTCTTCGATTTTCCATCGCTGGAGAGTGGTGCACCATGGTTTTGTTCCGTTTCTAATCCATGCACCTATTTATAAAAGTCGTACGGCACTGTTTCGGCATTTTGGACAGATGTTGCACGTTCCACCGTAGATTTTGCACCCTGTGGATATCGATTCTTCGGACGGTCATAATTGTTGGCTCGTTTAGAGTTACAGGAGCCATAATCTGTCAAAACGAAGCACTCTTTGAGTTCTACGGCTTTGACTGCTTTAAGCCGTCAATGGACAGTTTCATACTCAAAAAAGACCATCCGAATCTCTATCGGGTCTCAGAAGTTTTTTATCCTTCGTTTTTGGTCACGTTAATTTTTACGTTAAAACGGTATCACCGTGGCTGGTCTTTGATTTTCCATCGCTGGAGAGTGGTGCACTGTGGTACTGTTCCGTTTCAAATCCATGCACCCATTTCTAAAAGTCGTACGACACTGTTTCGGCATTTTGGACGGATGTTGCACCTTCCACCGTAGATGTTATACCCTATTAATATCGATTCTTCAGACGGCCATAACTGTTGGCTCGTTTAGAGTTACGTGAGCCATAAGCAGTCAAAACGAAGCTCTCTGTGAGTTCTATGGCCTTGACAGCTTTAAGCCGTAAATGGACAGTTTCATACCCAAAAAAGCCTATCCGAATCTCAATCGGGTCTCGGAAGTTTTTTACCCTTCGTTTTTCGTCACGTGAATTTTTACGTTAAAATTGTATCACCGTGGCTATTCTTCGATTTTCCATCGTTGGAGAGTGGTGCACCATGGTACTGTTCCGTTTCAAATCCATGCACCCATTTCTAAAAGTCGTACGACACTATTTCGGCATTTTGGACGGATGTTGCACCTTGCACCGTAGATGTTGCACCTTGTGGATATCAATTCTTTGGATGGCAATAACTGTTGGTTCATTTAGAGTTACGGGAGCCATAACCATTCAAAACGAAGATCTCTATGAGTTCTACGGCTTTGACTGCTTTAAGCCGTTAATGGACAGTTTCATACCCAAAAAAGACTATCTGAATCTCCATCGGGTCTCGGAAGTATTTTACCTTTCGTTTTTTCGTCACGTGAATTTTTATATTAAAACGGTATCACCGTGGCTGGTCTTCGATTTTCCATCGCTGGAGAGTGGTGCACTATGGTACTGTTCCGTTTCAAATCCATGCACAAATTTCTAAAAGTTGTACGGCACTGTTTCGCCATTTTGTACGGATGTTGCACCTTGCACCGTAGATGTTGCACCCTGTGGAGATCGATTCTTCGGATAGCCATAACTGTTGGCTCGTTTAGAGTTATGAGAGCCATAACCAGTCAAAACGAAGCTCTCTGTGAATTCTATGGCTTTGACCGCTTTAAGCTGTCAAAGGACTGTTTCATACCCAAAAAAAACTATCCGAATCTCAATCGGGTCTTGGAAGTATTTTACCCTTTGTTTTTTCGTCACGTGAATTTTTACGTTAAAACGGTATCACCGTGGCTGGTCTTCGATTTTCCATCGCTGGAGAGTGGTGTGCCATGGTACTATTCCATTTCAAATCCATGCACCCATTTCTAAAAGTCGTACGGCACTGTTTCAGCATTTTGGACGGATGTTGTACCTTGCACCGTAGATGTTGCACCTTGTGGTTATCGATTCTTCGAACCGCCATAACTATTGTCTTGTTTAGAGTTACAGGAGCCATAACCAGTCAAAACGAAGCTCTTTGTGAGTTCTATGGCCTTGACCGCTTTAAGCCGTAAATGGACAATTTCATACCCAAAAAAGACTATCCGAATCTCAATCGGGTCTCGGAAGTTTTTTACCTTTCGTTTTTTTGTCACGTGAATTTTTATGTTCAAACGGTATCACCGTGGCTGGTCTTCGATTTTCCATCGCTGGAGAGTGGTGCACCATGGTACTGTTCCATTTAAAATCCATGCACCCATTTCTAAAAGTGGTACGGCACTGTTTCGGCATTTTGGATGGATGTGGCACCATGCACCGTAGATGTTGCACCTTATGGATATCGATTCTTCGGATGGTCATTACTGTTGGCTCGTTCAGAGTTACGTGTGCCATAACTAGTCAAAACGAAGCTCTCTGTGAGTTGTATGGCCTTGACAGCTTTAAGCCGTCAATGGACAGTTTCATACCCAAAAAAGTTTATCCGAATCTCAATCGGGTCTCGGAAGTTTTTACCCTTCGTTTTTCGTCGCGTGAATTTTTACTTTAAAACGGTATCACCGTGGTTGATCTTCAATTTTCCATCGCTGGAGAGCGGTGCACCATGGTACTGTTTCGTTTCAAATCCATGCACCCCTTTCTAAAAGTCGTACGGCACTGTTTCAGCATTTTGGACGGATGTTTCACCTTCCACCGTAGATGTTGCACCCTGTGGATATCGATTCTTCGGACGGCCATAATTGTTGGCTCGTTTAGAGTTACGGGAGCCATAACCAGTCAAAACGAAGCTCTCTGTGAGTTCTTCGGCTTTGACCACTTTAAGCCGTCAACGGACAGTTTCATACCCAAAAAAGAATATCCGAATCTCAATCGGGTCTCGGAAGTTTTTTACCCTTCGTTTTTCATCACAAGAATTTTTACGTTAAAACGGTATCACCGTGGTTGTTCTTCAATTTTCCATCGCTGGAGGGTGGTGTACCATGGTACTGTTCTGTTTCAAATCCATATACCCATTTCTAAAAGTCATACGGTACTGTTTCATCATTTTGGACGGATGTTGCACCTTCCACCGTAGATGTTGCTCCCTGTGGATATCGATTTTTCGGACGGCAATAACTGTTGGTTTATTTAGAGTTACGGGAGCCATAACCATTCAAAACGAAGATCTATGTGAGTTCTATGGCTTTGACCTCTTTAAGTCGTCAATGGACAGATTCATATCCAAAAAGACTATCCGAATCTCAATCGGGTCTCGGAAGTATTTTACCTTTCGTTTTTTCGTCACGTGAATTTTTACGTTAAAACGGTAAAATCGTGGCTGGTCTTTGATTTTCCATCGTTGGAGAGAGTTGCACCATAGTACTGTTCCGTTTCAAATCCATGCACCCAATTCTAAAAGTCGTACGGCACTGTTTCGCCATTTTGGACGGATGTTGCACCTTGCACCGTAGATGTTGCACCCTGTGGATATCGATTCTTCGGATAGCCATAACTGTTGGCTCGTTTAGAGTTACGGGAGCTATAACCAGTCAAAACGAAGCTCTCTATGAGTTCTATGGATTTGACTGCTTTAAGCTGTCAATGGACAGTTTCATACCCAAAAAAGACTATCCGAATCTCAATCGGGTCTCGGAATTATTTTACCCTTCGTTTTTTCGTCACGTGAATTTATACGTTAAAACGGTATCACCGTGGCTGGTCTTCGATTTTCCATCGCTGGAGAGTGGTGTACCATGGTACTGTTCCGTTTCAAATCCATGCACCCATTTCAAAAAGTCGTATGACAATGTTTCCGCATTTTGGACGGATGTTGCACCTTGCACCGTAGATGTTGCACCCTGTGGATATCGATTCTTCGGCCGGCCTTAACTGTTGGCTCGTTCAGAGTTACGTAAGCCATAACCAGTCAAAACGAAGCTCTCTATGAGTTCTACGGCCTAGATGGCTTTAAGCCGTCAATGGACAGTTTCATACCCAAAAAAGACTATCCGAATCTCAATCGGGTCTCGGAAGTTTTTTACTCTTCGTTTTTCGTCACGTGAATTTTTACGTTAAAACGGTATCACCGTGGCTGTTCTTTGATTTTCCATCGTTGGAGAGTGGTGCACCAAGGTACTGTTCCGTTTCAAATCCATGCACCCATTTCTAAAAGTAGTATGACACTTTTTCGGCATTTTGGACGGATGTTGCACCATCCACCGTAGATGTTGCACCCTGTGGATATCGATTCTTCGGACGACCATAACTGTTGGCTCGTTTAGACTTACGGGAGCCATAACCAGTTAAAACGAAGCACTCTGTGAGTTCTACGGCCTTGACCGCTTTAATCCATCAATGGACAGTTTCATACCCAAAAAAGACTATCAGAATCTCAATCGGGTATCAGATGTTTTTTACCCTTCGTTTTTTCGTCACATGAATTTTTACGTTAAAACGGTATCACCGTGGCTGGTCTTTGATTTTCCATCGCTGGAGAGTGGTGCACCATGGTACTATTTCGTTTCTAATCCATGCCCCATTTCTAAAAGTCGGACGGCACTATTTCGGCATTTTGGACGGATGTTGCACCTTCCACCGTAGATGTTGCACCCTGTGGATATCGATTCTTCGGACGGTCATAACTGTTGGCTCGTTTAGAGTTACGGGAGCCATAACTAGTATAAATGAAGCCTCTGTGAGTTCTACGGCCTTGACCGCTTTAACCCGTCAATGTAAAATTTCATACCCAAAAAAGACTATCCCAACATTAATCGGGTCTCGGAAGTTTTTTACCCTTCGTGTTTTGTTACGTGAATTTTTGCATTAAAACGGTATCACCGTTGCTGGTCTTCGATTTTCCACCGCTGGAGAGTGGTGCAACATGGTACTGTTCCGTTTCAAATCCATGCACCCATTTCTAAAAATTGTACAACACTGTTTCGACATTTTGGACGGATGTTGCACCTTGCACCGTAGAGGTTGCACCCTATGGATATCGACTCTTCGGACGGCCATAACTGTTGGCTCGTTTAGAGTTACGGAAGCCATAACTAGTCAAAACGAAGCTCTCTGTGAGTTCTACGGCCTTGATTGCTTTAAGCCATCAATGGATAGTTTTATACCCAAAAAAGACTATCCGAATCTCAATCGGGTCTCGGAAGTTTTTTACCTTTCGTTTTACGTCACGTGAATTTTTACATTAAAACGGTATCACCGTGGCTGGTCTTCGATTTTCCATCGCTGGAGAGTGGTGCACCATGGTATTGTTCCATTTAAAACCCATGCACCCATTTCTAAAAGTTGTACAACACCATTTCGGCATTTTGGACGGATGTTGCACCTTGTGGATATCGATTCTTCGGATGGTCATTACTGTTGTCTCGTTCAGAGTTACGTGAGCCATAACGACTCAAAACGAAGCTCTCTGTGAGTTGTACGTCCTTGACAGCTTTAAGTCGTCAATGGACAGTTTCATACCCAAAAGAGACTATCTGAATCTCAATCGGGTCTCGGAAGTTTTTACCCTTCGTTTTTCATCGCGTGAATTTTTACGTTAAAATGGTATCACCGTGGTGTTCTTCGATTTTCCATCGCTGGAGAATGGTTCACTAAGGTACTGTTTCGTTTCAAATCCACGCACCCATTTCTAAAAGTCGTACGACACTGTTTCAGCATTTTGGACGGATGTTGCACCTTCCACCGTAGATGTTGCACCCTGTGGATATCGATTCTTCGGACAGCCAAAACTGTTGGCTCGTTTAGAGTTACGGGAGCCATAACCAGTAAAATGAAGCTCTCTGTGAGTTCTCCGGCTTTGACCACTTTAAGCCGTCAATGGACGGTTTCATACCCAAAAAAGACTATCCGAATCTCTATCGGGTCTCGGATGTTTTTTACCCTTCTTTTTTTCGCCACGTGAATTTTTACGTTAAAACGGTATCACCGTGGCTGGTCTTCGATTTTCCATCGCTGAAGAGTGGTGCACCATGGTTCTGTTCCGTTTCTAATCCATGCACCCATTTCTAAAAGTCGTACGACATAGTTTCGGCATTTTGGACGGATGTTGCACCTTCCACCGTAGATGTTGCACCATGTGGATATCGATTCTTCGGACGGCCATAATTTTTGGCTCCTTCAGAGTTATGGGAGCCATAACCTGTCAAAATGAAGCTCTCTGTGAGTTCTACGGCTTTGACCGCTTTAAGCCATCAATGGACAGTTTCATACCCAAAAAAGACTATCCGAATCTCAATCGGGTCTCAGAAGTTTCTTACCCTTCGTTTTTCGTCACAAGAATTTTGACGTTAAAACGGTATCACCCTGGCTTTTCTTCGATTTTCCATCGCTGGAGGGTGGTGCACCATGGTATTGTTCCATTTCAAATCCATGCACCCATTTCTAAAAGTCGTACTGTACCGTTTCGGTATTTTGGACGGATGTTGCAATTTGCACCGTAGATGTTGCACCCTATGGATATCGATTCTTCGGACGGCAATAACTGTATGTTCATTTAGAGTTACAGAAGCCATAACCATTCAAAACGATGCTCTCTGTGAGTTCTACGGCCTTGATAGCTTTAAACCATCAAAGGACAGTTTCATACCCAAAAAAGACTATTCGAATCTCAATCGGGTCTCGAAATTTTTTACCCTTCGTTTTTCGTCACGTGAATATTTACGTTAAAACGGTATTACCGAGGCTGTTCTTCGATTTTCCATCGCTGGAGAGTGGTGCACCATGGTACTGTTCCATTTTAAATCCATGCACCTATTTCTAAAAGTCGTACGGCACTTTTTCGGCATTTTGGAAGGATGTTGCACCTTCCACCGTAGATGTTGCACCATGTGGATATCGATTCTTCGGATGGCCATAACTGTTGGCTCGTTTAGAGTTATGGAAGCCATTGCCAGTGAAAACAAAGCTCTCTGTGAGTTCTACGGTTTTGGCCGCTTTAAGACGTCAATGGACAGTTTCATACCCAAAAAAGACTATCTGAATCTCAATTGGGTCTCGGAAGTTTTTTACCCTTCGTTTATCGTCACAAGAATTTTTACGTTAAAACGGTATCACCTTGGCTGTTCTTCGATTTTCCATCGCTGGAGAGTGGTGCAACATGGTGCTGTTCCGTTTCTAATCCATGCACCCATTTCTATAATTCGTACGGTACTGTTTCAGCATTTTGGACGGATGTTGCACCTTCCACCGTAGATGTTGCAACCTGTGGATATCGATTCTTCGAACGGCAATAACTGTTGGTTCATTTAGAGTTACGGGAGCCATAACCATTCAAAACGAAGATCTCTGTGAGTTCTACGGCTTTGACCGCTTTAAGCCGTCAATGGACAGTTTCATACCCAAAAAAGACTATCTGAATCACAATCGGGTCTCAGAAGTATTTTACCTTTCGTTTTTTCGTCACGTGAATTTTTACGTTAAAACGGTATCACCGTGGCTGTTCTTCGATTTTCCATCACAGGAGAGTGGTGCACCATGGTACTGTTCCGTTTCAAATCCATGCACAAATTTCTAAAAGTGGTACGACACTGTTTCGCCATTTTGGACGGATGTTGCACCTTGCACCGTAGATGTTGCACCCTGTGGAGATCGATTCTTCGGATAGCCATAACTATTGCCTCGTTTAGAGTTACGGGTGCCTTAACCAGTCAAAACGAAGCTCTCTGTGTGTTCTACGGCTTTGACCGCTTTAAGCTGTCAATGGACTGTTTCATACCCAAAAAAGACTATCCGAATCTCAATCGGGTCTCGGAAGTATTTTACCCTTCGTTTTTTTGTCACGTGAATTTTTATGTTAAAACGATATCACCGTGGCTGGTCTTCGATTTTCCATCGCTGGAGAGTGGTGTACCATGGTACTGTTCCGTTTAAAATCCATGCACCCATTTCTAAATGTGGTACGGCTCTGTTTCGGCATTTTGGACGGATGTTGCACCTTGCACCGTAGATGTTGCACCTTGTGGATATCGATTCTTCGGATGGTCATTACTGTTAGCTCGTTCAGAGTTACGTGTGCCATAACCAGTCAAAATGAAGCTCTCTGTGAGTTGTACGGCGTTGACAGCTTTAAGCCGTCAATGGACAGTTTCATACACAAAAAAGACTATCCGAATCTCAATCGGGTCTGGGAAGTTTTTACCCTTCGTTTTTCGTTGCGTGAATTTTTACTTTAAAACGGTATCACCGTGGTTGTTCTTCGATTTTCCATCGCTGGATAGTGGTGCACCATGGTACTGTTTCGTTTCAAATCCATGCACCCCTTTCTAAAAGTCGTACGACACTGTTTCAGCATTTTGGACGGATGTTGCACCTTCCACCGTAGATGTTGCACCCTGTGGATATCGATTCTTCGGACGGCCATAATTGTTGGCTCGTTTAGAGTTACGGGAGCCATAACCAGTCAAAACGAAGCTCTCTGTGAGTTCTTCGGCTTTGACCACTTTAAGCCGTCAATGGACGGTTTCATACACAAAAAAAACTATCTGAATCTCTATTGGGTCTCGGATGTTTTTTACCCTTCTTTTTTTGTCACGTGAAATTTTACGTTAAAACGGTATCACCGTGGCTGGTCTTCGATTTTCCATTGCTGGAGAGTGGTGCACCATGGTTCTGTTCCGTGTCTAATCCATGCACCCATTTCTAAAAGTCATACGGCACAGTTTCGGCATTTTGGACGGATGTTGCACCTTCCACTGTAGATTTTGCACCCTGTGGATATCGATTCTTCGGACGGCCATAATTTTTGGCTCGTTTAGAGTTACGGGAGCCATAACCTGTCAAAACGAAGCTCTCTGTGAGTTCTACGGCTTTGACCTCTTTAAGACGTCAATGGACACTTTCATACCCAAAAAGAATATCTGAATCTCAATCGGGTCTCGGAAGTTTTTTACCCTCCGTTTTTCGTCACTAGAATTTTTACGTTAAAACGGTATCACCGTGGCTGTTCTTCGATTTTCCATCGCTGGAGGGTGGTGCACCATGGTACTGTTCCGTTTCAAATCCATGCACCCATTTCTAAAAGTCGTACGGTACTGTTTCGGCATTTTGGACGGATGCTGCACCTTCCACCGTAGATGTTGTACCCTGTGGATATCGATTTTTCGGACGGCAATAACTGTTTGTTCACTTAGAGTTATGGGAGCCATAACCATTCAAAACGAAGATCTATGTGAGTTCTACGGCATTGACCGCTTTAAGCCGTCAATGGACAGTTTCATACCCAAAAAAGTCTATCCGAATCTCAATCAGGTCTCGGTAGTATTTTACCTTTCGTTTTTTCGTCACGTGAATTTTTACGTTAAACCGGTATCATCGTGGCTGGTCGTTGATTTTCCATCGTTGGAGAGTGCTGCACCATAGTACTGTTCCGTTTCAAATCCATGCACCCATTTCTAAAAGTCGTACGGCATTGTTTCGCCATTTTGGACGGATGTTGCACCTTGCACCGTAGATGTTGCACCCTGTGGATATCGATTCTTTGGATAGCCATAACTGTTGGCTCGTTTAGAGTTACGGGAGCTATAACCAGTCAAAACGAAGCTCTCTGTGAGTTCTATGGCTTTGACCACTTTAAGCTGTCAATGGACAGTTTCATACCCAAAAAAGACTATCCGAATCTCAATCGGGTCTCGGAACTATTTTACCCTTCGTTTTTTTGTCACGTGAATTTTTACGTTAAAACGGTATCACCGTGGCTGGTCTTCGATTTTCCATCGCTGGAGAGTGGTGCACCATGGCACTGTTCCATTTCAAATCCTTGCACCCATTTCTAAAAGTCGTACGACAATGTTTCCGCATTTTGGACGGATGTTGCACCTTGCACCGTAGATGTTGCACCTAGTGGATATTGATTCTTCGGACGACCATAACTGTTGGCTCGTTCAGAGTTACGTGAGCCATAACTAGTCAAAACGAAGCTCTCTATGAGTTCTACGGCCTTAATGGCTTTACGCCGTCAATGGACAATTTCATACCCAAAAAAGACTATCTAAATCTCAATCAGGTCTAGGAAGTTTTTTACCCTTCGTTTTTCGTCACGTGAATTTTTACGTCAAAACGGTATCACCGAGGCTGTTCTTCGATTTTCCATCGTTGGAGAGTGGTGCACTAAGGTACTGTTCCATTTCAAATCCATGCACCCATTTCTAAAAGAAGTACGGCACTTTTTCGGCATTTTGGACGGATGTTGCACTTTCCACCGTAGATGTTGCACCCTGTGGATATCGATTCTTCGAACGGCGATAACTGTTGGCTCGTTTAGAGTTACGGGAGCCGTAACTAGTTAAAACGAAGCTCACTGTGAGTTCTACGGCCTTGACCGTTTAATCCGTCAATGGACAGTTTCATACCCAAAAAAGACTATCAGAATCTCAATCGGGTACCAGATGTTTTTTACCCTTCGTTTTTTCGTCACGTGAATTTTTACGTTAAAACAGTATCGCCGTGGCTGGTCTTTGATTTTCCATCGCTGGAGAGTGGTGGACCATGGTACTATTTTGTTTCTAATCCATGCTCCATTTGTAAAAGTCGGAGGCACTATTTCTGCATTTTGGACGGATGTTGCACCTTCCACCGTAGATGTTGCACCCTATGGATATCGATTCTTCGGACGGTCATAATTGTTGGCTCATTTGGAGTTACGGGAGCCATAACTAGTATAAACGAAGCCTCTGTGAGTTCTACGGTTTTGACCACTTTAAGCCTTCAATGGACAGTTTCATACCCAAAAAAGTATATCCGAATCTCAATCGGGTCTCGGAAGTTTTTTACCCTTCGTTTTTCGTCACATGAAGTTTTACGTTAAAACGGTATCACCGTGGCTGTTCTTCGATTTTCCATCGCTGGAGAGTGACGCACCATGGTACTGTTCCGTTTCAAATCCATGCACCCATTTCTAAAAGTCATACGGCACTGTTTCGGCATTTTGGACGGATGTTGCACCTTCCACCGTAGATGTTGCACCCTATGGATATCGATTCTTCGGACGGCCATAACTGTTGGCTCGTTTAGATTTACGGGAGCCATAACCAGTCAAAACGAAGCTCTCTATGAGTTCTACGGCATTGATCTCTTTAAGCCGTCAATGGACTGTTTCATACCCAAAAAAGACTATCCAAATCTCAATCGGGTCTCGGATGTTTATTACCCTTCGTTTTTTCATCACGTGAATTCTTACGTTAAAACGGTATCACCGTGGCTGGTCTTCGATTTTTCATCGCTGGAGAGTGGTGCACCATGGTGCTGTTCCATTTCTAATCCATGCACCCATTTCTAAAAATCGTACGACATTGTTTCGGCAATTTGGATGGATGTTGCACCTTCCATCGTAGATGTTGCACCCTGTGAATATCGATTCTTTGGATGGCCATAACTGTTGGCTAGTTCAGAGTTACGGAAGCCATAGCCAGTCAAAACGATGCTCTCTGTGAGTTCTACGATTTTGACCGCTTTAAGCCTTCAATGGACAGTTTCATACCCAAAAAAGACTATCCAAATCTCAGTCGGATCTCGGAAGTTTTTTACCCTTCGTTTTTAGTTACGTGAATTTTTACGTTAAAACGGTATCACCGTGGCTGTTCTTCGATTTTCCATCGCTGGAGAGTGGTGCACCATGGTACTGTTCCATTTCAAATCCATGCACCCATTTCTAAAAGTCGTACGGAATAGTTTCGGCATTTTGGACGGATGTTTCACCTTCCACCGTAGATGTAGCACCATGTGGATATCAATTCTTCGAACGGTAATAACTGTTGGGTTGTTTAGAGTTACGGGAGCCATAACCAGTCAAAATGAAGATCTCTGTGAGTTCTACGGCTTTGACCGCTATAAGCCGTCAATGGACAGTTTCTTAACCAAAAAAGACTATCCGAATATCAATCGGGTCTCGAAAGTATTTTACCCTTCGTTTTTTCCTCACGTGAATTTTTACGTTAAAACGGTATCAGCTTGGCTGGTCTTCGATTTTCCATCGCTGGAGAGTGGTGCACCTTGGTACTGTTCCGTTTCAAATTCATGCACCCATTTCTAAAAGTCGAACGACACTGTTTCTGCATTTTGGACAGATGTTGCACCTTGCACCGTAGATGTTGCACCCTGTGGATATTGATTCTTCGGATAGCCATAACAGTTGGCCTGTTTAGAGATACGGGAGCCATAACCAGTCAAAACGAAGCTCTCTGTGAGTTATATGGCTTTGACCGCTTTAACCCGTCAATGGACAGTTTCATACCCAAAAAACACTATCCGAATCTTAATCGGGTCTCGAATGTATTTTACCCTTCGTTTTTTCATCACGTTAACTTTCATAGCAAAACGGTATCACCGTGGCTGGTCTTCGATTTTCCATCACTGGAGAGTGGTGCACCATGGTACTGTTATGTTTCAAATCCATGCACCCATTTCTAAAAGTCGTACAGCACTGTTTCGGCTTTTTGGACGGATGTTGCATCTTGCACCATAGATGTTGCACACTGTGGATATCGATTCTTCGGACGGCCATAACTATTGGCTTGTTTAGAGTTACGGGAGCCATAACCAGTCAAAACGAAGCTCTCTGTGAGTTCTACGATTTTGACCGCTTTGAGCCGTCAATGTATAGTTTCATACCCAGAAAAGACTATCCGAATCTCAATCGGGTCTCGGTAGTATATTACCCTTCGTTTTTTCGTCACGTGAATTTTTACGTTAAAACGGCATCACCGTGACTGGTCTTCGATTATCCATCGCTGGAGAGTGGTGCACCATGGTACTGTTCCGTTCAAATCCATGCACCCATTTCTAAAAGTCGTACGGCACTATTTCTGCATTTTGGACGGATGTTGCACCTTCCACCGTAGATGTTGCACCTTGTGGATATCGATTCTTCAGACTCTCATAACTGTTGGCTCGTTCAGAGTTACGTGAGCCATAACCAGTCAAAACGAAGCTCTCTGTGAGTTCTAAGGCCTTGACGCCTTTAAGCCGTCAATGGATAGTTTCATGCCTAAAAAAGCCTATCTAGATCTCAATCGGGTCTTGGATGTTTTTTACCTTTTCGTTTTTCGTCACGTGAATTTTTACGTTAAAACGGTATCACCGTGGCTGTTCTTCGATTTTCCATCCCGGGAGAGTGGTGCACCATGGTACTGTTCCGTTTCAAATCCATGCACCCATTTCTAATAGTCTTACTTACTGTTTCGGCATTTGGACGGATGTTGCACCTTGCACCTTAGATGTTGCACTCTTTGTATATCGATTCTTTGGACGGCCTTAATTGTTGGCTCGTTTACAGTTACTGGAGCCATAAGTAGTCAAAACGAAGCTCTCTATGAGTTCTACTGCCTTGACCGCTATAAGCTATCAATTGATAGTTTAATACCCAAAAAAGACTATCCGAATCTCAATCGGGTCTCGAAAGTTTTTTACGGTTCGTTTTTCGTCACGTGAATTTTTACGTTAAAATGGTATCACCGTGGCTGTTCTTCGATTTTCCATCGCTGAAGAGTGGTGCACCATGGTACTGTTCCGTTTCAAATCCATGCACCCATTTCTAAAAGTCGTACGGCACTCTTTCGGTATTTTGGACGGATGCTGCACCTTCCACCATAGATGTTGCACCCTGTGGATATCGATTCTTCGGACGTCTATAACGGTTGGCTCGTTTAGAGTTACGGGAGCCATAACCAGTCAAAACGAAGCTCTCTGTGAGTTCTTCGACTTTGACCGCTTTAAGCCGTCAATGGACAGTTTTATACCGAAAATAGACTATCGGAATCTCAATCGGGTCTCGGATGTTTTTCACCCTTCGTTTTTCCATCACGTGAATTTTTACGTTAAAACGGTATCACCGTGGCTGGTCTTCGATTTTCCATCATTGGAGAGTGGTGCACCATGCAACTTTTCCGTTTCAAATCCATGCACCTATTTCTAAAAGTCGTACGACACTGTTTCGGCATTTTGGACGGATGTTGCACCTTCCACCGTAGATGTTGCATCCTGTGGATATCGATTCTTCGGACGGCCATAACTGTTGGCTCGTTTAGAGTTACGGGAGCCATAACCAGTCAAAACAAAGCTCTCTGTGAGTTCTTCGGCTTTGATTTCTTTAAGCCGTCAATGAAATGTTTCAAACTCAAAAAAGACTATCCGAATCTCAATCGGGTCTCGAATGTTTTTTACCCTTCATTTTTTCATCACGTGAATTTTTACGTTAAAACGGTATCACCGTGGCTAGTCTTTGATTTTCCATCGCTGGAGAGTGGTGCACCATGGTACTGTTCCGTTTCTAATCCATGCACCAATTTCTAAAAGTCGTACGGCACTGTTTCGGCATTTTGGACGGATGTTGCACCTTCCACCGTAGATGTTGCATCCTGTGGATATCGATTCTTCGGACGGCCATAATTGTTGGCTCGTTTAGAGTTACGGGGCCATTACCAGTCAAAACGAAGATCTCTGTGAGTTCTACGGCGTTGATCGCTTTAAGCCGTCAATGGACAGTTTCATAACCAAAAAATACTATCCAAATCTCAATCGGGTCTCGGATGTTTTTTACCCTTCGTTTTTTCATCACGTGAATTTTTACGTTAAAACGGTATGACCGTGGCTGGTCTTCGATTTTCCATCACTGGAGAGTGGTGCAACATGGTACTGTTCCGTTTCTAATCCTTGCACCCATTTCTAAAAGTCGGACGGCACTGTTTCGGCATTTTGGACAGATGTTGCACCTTCCACCGTAGATGTTGCACCCTGTGGATATCGATTATTCGGACGGTCATAACCGTTGGCTCGTTTAGAATGGGAGCCATAACCAGTCAAAACGAAGCAGTCTGTGAGTTCTACGTCCTTGACCGCTTTAAGCCATTAATGGACAATTTCATACCCAAAAAAGACTATCCGAATTTCAATCGGGTCTCGGAAGATTTTTACCCTTCGTTTTTTGTTACGTGAATTTTTGGGTTAAAACGGTATCATCGTGGCTGGTCTACGATATTCCATCGCTGGAGAGTGGTGCACTATGGTACTGTTCTATTTCAAATCCATGCACCCTTTTCTAAAAGTCGTACGACACTATTTCGGCATTTTGGACGGATGTTGCACCTTGCACCGTAGATGTTGCACCCTGTGGATGTCGATTCTTCGGACGGTCATAACTGTTAGCTCGTTTAGAGTTAAGGGAGCCATACCAAGTCAAAACGACTATGGATATCGATTCTTCGAACGGTAATAACTGTTGGCTCGTTTAGAGTTACGGGAGCCATAACCACTCAAAACGAAGCTCTCTGTGAGTTCTACGGCTTTGACCGCTTTAAGCCGTCGATGGACAGTTTCGTACCCAAAAAAGACTATCCGAATCTCAATCGGGTCTCAGAAGTTTTTTATCCTTCGTTTTTCGTCACGTGAATTTTACGTTAAAACGGTATCACCGAGGCTGGTCTTCGATTTTCCATCGCTGGAGAGTGGTGCACCATGGTACTGTTCCGTTTCAAATCCATGCACCCATTTCTAAAAGTCGTTCGGCAGTGTTTCGGCATTTTGGACGGACTTGCACCGTAGATGTTGCACCCTGTGGATATCGATTCTTCGGACGGCCATAACTGTTGGCTCGTTAAGAGTTACGTGAGCCATAACCAGTCAAAACGAAGCTCTCTGTGAGTTCTACGGCCTTGACAGCTTTAAGCCGTCAATGGACAGTTTCATACCCAAAAAATACTGTCCGAATCTCAATCGGGTCTTGGAAGTTTTTTAACCTTCGTTTTTCGTCACGTGAATTTTTACGTTAAAACGGTATCATCGTGGTTGTTCTTCGATTTTCCATCGCTGAAGAGTGGTGCACCATGGTATTGTTCCGTTTCAAATCCATGCACCCATTTCCAAAAGTTGTACGACACTGTTTCGGCATTTTGGACGGATGTTGCACCTTCCACCGTAGATGTTGCACCCTGTGGATATCGATTCTTCGGACGACAATAACTGTTGGCTCATTTAGAGTTACGGGAGCCATAACCAGTCAAAACGAAGATCTTCTTGAGTTCTACAGCTTTGACCGCTTTAAGCCGTCAATGGACAGTTTCATACCCAAAAAAGACTATCCGAATCTCAATCGGGTCTCGAAAGTATTTTACCCTTCGTTTTTTCGTCACGTGAATTTTTACGTTAAAACGGTATCACCGTGGCTGGTCTTCGATTTTCCATTGCTGGAGAGTGGTGCACCATGGTAATGTTCCGTTTCAAATCCATGCACCCATTTCTAAAAGTTGTACGGCACTGTTTCGGCATTTTGGACGGATGTTGCACCTTGCACCGTAGATGTTGCACCCGGTGGATATCGATTCTTCGGACGGCCATAACTGTTGGCTCGTTCAGAGTTACGGGAGCCATAACCAGTCAAAACGAAGCTCTCTGTGAGTTCTATGGCTTTTACCGCTTTAAGCTGTTAATGGACAGTTTCATACCCAAAAAAGACTATCTGAATCTCAATTGGGTCTCGGAAGTTTTTTACCCTTTGTTTTTCGTCACGTTAATTTTTACGTTAAACAGTATCACCGTGGCTGTTCTTCGATTTTTCATTGCTGGAGAGTGGTGCACAATGGTACTATTCCGTTTCTAATCCATGCACCCATTTCTAAAAGTCGTACGATACTGTTTCGGCATTTTGGACGGATGTTGCACCTTCCACCGTAGATGTTGCACCCTGTGGATATCGATTCTTCAGACGGCCATAACTATTGGATCGTTTAGAGTTACGTGAGCCATAACCAGTCAAAAAGAAACTCTTTGTGAGTTCTATGGCCTTGACGGCTTCAAGCCGTCAATGGACAGTTTCATACCCAAAGAAGACTATCCGAATCTCAATCGGGTCTCGGAAGTTTTTTACCGTTCTTTTTTCGTCACGTGAATTTTTACGTTAAAACGGTATCACCGTGGCTGTTCTTCAATTTTCCATCGCTGAAGAGTGGTTCACCATGGTACTGTTCCATTTCAAATCCATGCACCCATTTCTAAAAGTCGTACGGCACTCTTTCGGCATTTTGGATGGATGTTGCACCTTCCACCGTAGATGTTGCACCCTGTGGATATCGATTCTTCGGACGACCATAACGGTGGGCTCGTTTAGAGTTACGGGAGCCATAACTAGACTAAACGAAGCTCTCTGTGAGTTCTTCGACTTTGACCGCTTTAAGCCATCAATGGAAAGTTTCATACCCAAAAAATAATATCCGAATCTCAATCGGGTCTCGGATGTTTTTTACCCTTCGTTTTTTCATCACGTGAATTTTTACGTTAAAACAGTATCACCGTGGATGGTCTTCGATTTTCCATCGCTGGAGAGTGGTGCACCATGGTACTGTTCCATTTCTAATCCATGCACCCATTTCTAAAAGTCGGACGGCACTGTTTCGGCATTTTGGATGGATGTTGCACCTTCCACCGTAGATGTTGCACCCTGTGGATATCGATTCTTTGGACGGCCATAACTGTTGGCTCGTTTAGAGTTACGGGAGCCAAAACTAGTCAAAACGAAGCACTCGGGGAGTTCTTCGGCATTAATTGCTTTAAGCCGTCAATGGACTATTTCAAACCCAAAAAAGATTATCCGAATCTCAATCGGGTCTCGGATGTTTTTTACCCTTCGTTTTTTCATCACGTGAATTTTTACGTTAAAACAGTATCACCGTGGCTGGTCTTCGATTTTCGATCACTGGAGAGTGGTGCACCATGGTACTGTTCCGTTTCTAATCCATGCACCCATTTCTAAAAGTCGTACGGCACTGTTTCGGCATTTTGGACGGATGTTGCACCTTCCACCGTAGATGTTGCACCCTGTGGATATCGATTCTTTGGACGACCATAACTGTTGGCTCGTTTAGAGTTACGGGAGCCATAACAAGTCAAAACGAAGTTCTCTGTGAGTTCTACGGCTTTG
Organism: Allium fistulosum; assembly: GCA_030737815.1. Taxonomy (NCBI): domain Eukaryota; kingdom Viridiplantae; phylum Streptophyta; class Magnoliopsida; order Asparagales; family Amaryllidaceae; genus Allium; species Allium fistulosum. The sequence continues at coordinate 1,538,503,214 of CM060902.1, forward strand.
GTCGCTTTAAGCCGTCAATGGACAGTTTCATACCCAAAAAAGACTCCGAACCTCAATCGGGTCTCGGAAGTTTTTTACCCTTCGTTTTTCGTCACGTGAATTTTTACGTTAAAACGGTATCACCGAGGCTGGTCTTCGATTTTCCATCGCTGGAGAGTGGTGCATCATGGTACTGTTCCATTTCAAATCCATGCACCCATTTCTAAAAGTCGTACTGCACTGTTTCAGCATTTTGGATGAATGTTGCACCGTAGATGTTGCACTCTGCGGATATCGATTCTTCGGACGGCCATAAATGTTGGCTCGTTAAGAGTTACGTGAGCCATAACCAGTCAAAACGAAGCTCCCTGTGAGTTCTGCGGCCTTGACAGCTTTAAGCCGTCAATGGACAGTTTCATAACCAAAAAATACTATCCGAATCTCAATCGGGTCTCGGAAGTTTTTTATCCTTCGTTTTTCGTCACGTGAATTTTTAAGTTAAAATGGTATCACTGTGGTTGTTCTTCGATTTCCATCGCTGGAGAGTGGTGCACCATGGTACTGTTCCATTTCAAATCCATGCACCCATTTCTAAAAGTTGTACGACACTGTATCGGCATTTTGGACGGATGTTGCACCTTCCACCGTAGATGTTGCACCCAGTGGATATCGATTCTTCGGACGACACTAACTGTTGGCTCGTTTAGAGTTGCGGGGCCATAACCAGTCAAAACGAAGATCTCTGTGAGTTCTACGGCTTTGGTCGCTTTAAGCCATCAATGGACAGTTTCATACCCAAAAAATACTATCTGAATCTCAATCGGGTCTCGGATGTTTTTTACCCTTCGTTTTTTCGTCACGTGAATTTTTACGTTAAAACGGTATCACCGTGGCTGGTCTTCGAATTTCCATCGCTGGAGAGTGGTGCACCATGGTACTGTTCCGTTTCTAATCCATGCACCCATTTCTAAAAGTCGAACGACCCTGTTTCGGCATTTTGGACAGATGTTGCACCTTCCACCGTAGATGTTGCACCCTGTGGATGTCGATTATTCGGACGGTCATAACTATTGGCTCGTTTAGAATGGGAACCATAACCAGTCAAAACGAAGCACTCTGTGAGTTCTACGGCCTTGACCGCTTTAAGCCGTCAATGGACAATTTCATACCCAAAAAAGACTATCCGAATTTCAATCGGTTCTCGGAAGATTTTTACACTTCGTTTTTCGTTACGTGAATTTTTAGGTTAAAATGATATCATCGTGGCTAGTCTTCGATATTCCATCGCTGGAGAGTGGTGCATTATGGTACTGTTCTGTTTCAAATCCATGCACCCATTTCTAAAAGTCGTACGACACTATTTCGGCATTTTGGACGGATGTTGCACCTTGCACCATAGATGTTGCACCCTGTGGATGTCGATTCTTCGGACGGCAAAAACTGTTAGCTTGTTTAAAATTACGGGAGCCATAACCAGTCAAAACGACTATGGATATCGATTCTTCGGACGGCAATAACTGTTTGCTCATTTAGAGTTACGGAAGCCATAACCAATCAAAATGAAGCTCACTGTGAGTTCTACGGCTTTGACCGCTTTAAGCCGTCGATGGACAGTTTCATACCCAAAAAAGCCTATCCGAATCTCAATCGGGTCTCGGAAGTTTTTTACCCTTCGTTTTTCGTCACGTGAATTTTTACGTTAAAACGGTATCACCGAGGCTGGTCTTCGATTTTCCATTGCTAGAGAGTGGTGCACCATGGTACTATTCCGTTTCAAATCCATGCACCCATTTCTAAAAGTTGTACGACACTGTTTCGGCATTTTGGACGGATGTTGCAACTTGCACCGTAGATGTTGCACCCGGTGGATATCGATTCTTCGGACGACCATAACTGTTGGCTCGTTCAGAGTTACGGTAGCCATAACCAGTCAAAACGAAGCTCTTTATGAGTTCTACAGCTTTTACCGCTTTAAGCCGTCAATGGACAGTTTCATACCCAAAAAAGACTATCCGAATCTCAATCGGGTCTCGAAAGTTTTTTGCCCTTCGTTTTTCATAACGTGAATTATTACGTTAAAACAGTATCACCGTGGCTGGTCTTCGATTTTCCATTGCTGGAGAGTGGTACACTATGGTACTGTTCCGTTTCTAATCCATGCACCCATTTCTAAAAGTCGTACGACACTGTTTCGGCATTTTGGACGGATGTTGCACCTTCCACCGTAGATGTTGCACCCTGTGGATATCGATTCTTCAGACGGCCATAACTGTTGGATCGTTTAAAGTTACGTGAGCCATAACCAGTCAGAACGAAGCACTTTGTGAGTTCTATGGCCTTGTCGGCTTCAAGCCGTCAATGGACAGTTTCATACCCAAAAAAGACTATCTGAATCTCAATCGGGTCTCGGGTGTTTTTTACCGTTCGTTTTTCGTCACGTGAATTTTTACGTTAAAACGGTATACCGTGGTTGTTCTTCGATTTTCCATCGCTGGAGAGTGGTGCACCATGGTACTGTTCCGTTTCGAATCCACGCACCCATTTCTAAAAGTCGTACGGCACTCTTTCGGCATTTTGGACGGATGTTGCACCTTCCACCGTAGATGTTGCACCCTATGGATATCGATTCTTCGGACGGCCATAACGGTTGGCTCGTTTAGAGTTACGGGAGCCATAACCATTCAAAACGAAGCTCTCTTTGAGTTCTTCGACTTTGACCGCTTTAAGCCGTCAATGGACAGTTTAATCCCAAAAAAGGCTATCCGAATCTCGATCGGGTCTCGGATGTTTTTCACCCTTCGTTTTTCCGTCACGTGAATTTTTACGTTAAAACGGTATCACCGTGGCTGGTCTTCGATTTTCCATCATTGGAGAGTGGTGCACCATGGTACTGTTCCGTTTCAAATCCATGCACCTATTTCTAAAAGTCGTACGACACTGTTTCGGCATTTTGGACGGATGTTGCACCTTCCACCGTAGATGTTGCACCCTGTGGATATCGATTCTTTGGACGGCCATAACTGTTGGCTCGTTTAGAGTTACGGGTGCCATGACCAGTCAAAACGAAGCTCTCTGTGAGTTCTTCGGCTTTGACTGCTTTAAGCCGTCAATACACTGTTTCAAACCCAAAAAAGACTATCCGAATCTCAATCGAGTCTCGGATGTTTTTAACCCTTCCTTTTTTCATCACGTGAATTTTTACGTTAAAATGGTATCTGTGATAACCCTGATTTTGTGAGCAATTTCATGATTTAAATTAGTATATGTTTGTTTAAAAATTGCATTGAGAAAAATAGAAATGGAAACTGATTGCAAATATATGGTTTAAGCATGTACATGTGCACAAGACAGTGCACACACATGCACACAGTTTTCTGTATAATAAAATAGGCAGAAACCAATATATAAAATTTGAATAAGTAATTTAAAAATACTTATGTATGAAGATAGGATTATGTCTTTAATAAATCTGGTACAAAGAAAATAAAAGCTAGGCAGAAATAAACTTAAAAATTATTTAATAAGGACTTAGGCAAAAATAAGCATACATATACATGTGCACAAGCAAACACTTGCTGGAAGAAAACAGATTTTGCATGGAAATGGCATGAACCCTTAAGCAAACACTTTAACCATTTCCAGTAATTTCTTTAATTTGGAAAATGAGAGTCATGCATATAACATGACCGGGGTAAAGGGATAAGGATTATTTCTGAAAATAAAAACAAGGACCACATACCCTTTTTCACTTGAATCAAATGAGAGGTAGACCATGTTTTGTATAGGGTAAAAATGACATTGGGTAATTTTGTTAAACCCTAGTAGCAGCCAGGGATTTTGTATAAGGAGGCTTAGTGTAGTGAGACCTTACAGAATTTGCTCTTCATCATTTAAAAGAAAAATAAAACATAAGCCAGAGAAAAATAGAAGAAGGCAGAAGACTAAAAGGGTTCATAAAGCTTAGGAAGAAGAAGGATTAAGGTGAGTAACCTCAGTGGAAACTTTGGCAATAAGTCCTGAATATTGAGGCAACCTACCTAAATTTATATTTCACTTTTGCAAGCTATGTTCATTTTATGATTTGATAACTTTGGCTTGTCAATAATCTGCTCAAGTGTAAAACCCTTTACAGTGACATATCTAGCATAAAAGAGTCTTGGATTTCAAGTTTAAATGTGGTTATCTGTGTTGTGGTTTAACTTTGAGATGAAGTAGATTTTCATGGGTTTTCTTTATGCATTTATTTATTTAAAACCCGGGATTTATGTTGTAGATATATGGTCTGAAAATGAAAGAAGGTGTGGGGCTGCAACATTGAGTTGTTGCTTATGTCTCATATCCACTAAAATAAAGATAAATGTAGAGGTGCAATGTTATACATGTGCTGAGCTTCTATGTTTTATGAACTCTCCAAATCAAAGCATATACTTGTGGTTTAGCCAGATCTTAAATTAACAAAGGTCTGATTGAACCAGAGGTAGAAGGAGACAACCGAAAAACTATCTATGACCATGTGTTTGTAACTTGATCTATTGGAACCCATAGAAAAAAGAATAATATGCTTAGAAATCACATCTGTTGCATGATTAAATGCTTTCTTATGAGAACATGACTTACCAATCTCTGGATGAATACATGATGGCTGGATGTTTATTTCCTTGATTAAAATATGAGATGCAGAAGGGATTAGCATAGGAATGAGCAAGGGAAAATAACACTTAGTAATTTAACTAAGGACTTTTGGATCTTAGGGCTATAAAATATGGCTTGGCAATGTGAACATTGCAAGCTCACACATGGTATGCTTATACCCAGGGGCCTGAGTGTGCTGGGTTAACAGAGATATGTCCCAGGCAGTGTGTGGTTTAACAAGAGAAAGTAGCTAAAGACCATAATATAATTGATAGTGAAAAATAGAAATAGGTTCATGAGAGGGCTTGGGTAAAATCCCTGATGGCCAGTAATTTGGTAAAAAGGCTTCATGATTGAATTGATGAATATGTTGATTGGTTTATAATGTTTTATGGATGGATCCTATGATTGTTATCACTGAACTAAACCATTGAATCATGTATGATTTGTTGTGTACTGATGTATATACACATTTATCACAAAAACATGCACAAGAATGGTATTGAATTCCTTTATCCATTTTGAAGTTATTTGAATATGAATAAGTGTCATATAAATCATGTTTTCAGTTAGATTACTCATACCAGACTTTAGTCTGACCCTTGTGTGTTTTATGCACCACTGGGTGTCTCATATTCATATGGGGCAGTTCATGGTGGTTTTGCAGGAAAGTAAGAATTCCTTTGATCAGGCTTTGGATGTTTAGCTGCTTAAGGAATTGGATGCTATCTTTAAGGATTTGTTGAAGTTAAAATAGATGTTTATGCTAAATTATGTTAAACTATTTTGTTTACACTTGATTAGAAAACTGATGTATTGTAGAACTACTGCCATGATCAAGTGTTGAACCTATATGTGTATTAGCTGAAACTTATGTGCTTTGCTTTGAAAATGTTTTGCTAAGAAATGGAATTTTTAAGCTTCAATAACAGTTAGTTTAAAATGGTTGAAAATCTGAGATTGAAAGGATTTGTGGATTGAATGTATATCCAAGTATCTAACATAAGAAAATCCATGTTTAAGTTGAAATAAAACCTGGTAGAATGAGGGTTTGAGTTGCTTTGAAAAGAAAACAAAATAACATGTATCTTGTTTAAGAAAAAGTGCAAACTGAATATGGCTAACATGACCATTTTATTGAGCCTCGGTTAAGCCAGCAATAAAGAGTTTTAAATTAAATTTTCAGTTATGTTTTATAACCCAAATATAAGGTAGACTCAAACACTTTGATAACAAGAAGCAAAAAAATTATAAGGCACTTGAATCTTCCATTGACACACACATGCACATGCAAGAGCACGGTTCATACAGTAATAAAAATATGGAAATACATGCAAAATTATAAGCCTTGAGACATGAAGCCAATAGATATGCAATAATCTAAGTATGATTAGAAAATCTGGTTTTTAAAAACACTATTGCTATGTAGGAGTTATTCCTTTTAATAATTCCCAAACAGATTTCTACTTCTAAACTTTTATACTCTGATTCAAGTAGAAAGTAACTTATATATCTTCACATATGTAAGTTTAAGAGGAGTGAAGCAAACCAATATTTTTATATTGTCATAAGGATCCTAGATAAAAGAAAATTAGAGAGTATATTTTCTTGATTGAATGACCACTGTATATATATATATATATAAAATCTTTAGCTAAAAGAAGGTGGGTCATTACATTTGGTATCAGATCTATGTTGTTAAATAACATAGCAAAATTTTGTATGAACATGTTTGCATTGGATGTATGGAAGTGTTGACTGCCTTGGATGTTTTGTTTTGTTAGTGCTTATACTACTAATATCTATTATAACTGAATAGGGATAGATTGAAATGAATTAATCTATAGAGTATCAGGCAAAATGGACTAACCTAAGTGTTATATCCATAGAGCTATGGTAGGACCCAGACATCAAAATGTAGGAACAAGCGAACCACCCATGGTGAATGTGCAAGAATTCATGAGAGCCATAAGGGATGGAGTAGGCAATATGCAGGAAAATCCACATGAGGAGCTTTCCAAACTACTCAAGACTTTTACCAACCTTGGAGGCAAACCTTTTGATGGCACAGAAGGAGTTATGGGAGTTCAAAATTGGCTTAGGATTTTGGAAAGAATCTTTGTAGACATGCAAGTTGAAGACCAAAGGAAGAGGCAAATTGCATCCAGACAATTTAGAGGAGCAGCTTTGGATTGGTGGGAGGTTATCATAGCTGGAAGACCTGAAGGAGAAGTAACATGGGATCAATTTAAAGCAATGCTGGAAGGTAGGTTTATCCCTGCATCAGCCAAGGAGTCTTTGCTAGAGGAATTCATCAAATTAAGGCAAGGGACTATGAGTGTCACTGAGTACACTCAGAGATTTGAATCATTGGCAAAGTATGGTGCAGTACTCATCACCACTGAGGAGGCTAAGAATGGCAGATATATTCAAGGGCTAAACCCTAGCCTTAGTAGAGCCATGCTACCATACAAAGACAGAACTTTTGATCAGGTTTTGGACTTGACTTTGAGCATTGAACAACATGATAAGGCTAGAGAGAATTTCAGGGCATTCCAGAATGGCCAAAACAAGAAAGGAAAGGGCAAATTTCACCCTTATGATAAGAAGAAAGTAGACATAGCTTCCACCAAGAAACCAGAAGATATTGCACCAATTTCTAAAAGTCGTACGGTACTGTTTCGGCATTTTGGACGTATGTTGCACCTTCCACCGTAGATATTGCACCCTGTGGTATCGATTCTTCGAACGACAATAAGTGTTGGCTCGTTTAGAGTTACGGAAGCCATAAGCAGTCAAAACGAAGATCTCTGTGAGTTCTACCGCTTTGACTGCTTTAAGCCATCAATGGACAGTTTCATACCCAAAAAGAATATCTGAATCTCAATCGGGTCTCGGAAGTTTTTTACCCTTCGTTTTTTCGTCACGTAAATTTTTACGTTAAAACGGTATCACCGTGGCTGGTCTTCAATTTTCCATCGCTGGAGAGTGGTGCACCATGGTACTGTTCCGTTTCAAATCCATGCTCCCATTTCTAAAAGTCGTACGGCACTGTTTCGGCATTTTGGCCGGATGTTGCACCTTCCACCTTAGATGTTGCACCCTGTGGATATCGATTCTTCGGACGACCATAATTCTTGGCTCGTTTAGAGTTATAGGAGCCATAACCAATCAAAACGAAGCTCTCTGTGAGTTCTACGGCTTTGACCACTTTAAGCCGTCAATGGAAAGTTTCATACGCAAAAAAGACTATCCAAATCTCAATCGAGTCTAGAAAGTTTTTTACCCTTCGTTTTTCGTCACGTGAATTTTTACGTTAGAACGTTTTCACCTTGGCTGGTCTTCGATTTTCCATTGCTGGAGAGTGGTGCACCACGGTACTGTTCTGTTTCAAATCCATGCACCCATTTCTAAAAGTCGTACGATAATATTTCGGCATTTTGGACGGATGTTGCACCTTGCACCGTAGAAGTTGCACTCTGTGGATATCGATTCTTCCGACGACAATAACTGTTGGCTTGTTCAGAGTTACATGAGCCATAACCAGTCCAAACGAAGCTCTTTGTGAGTTCTATGGCCTTGACGGCTTCAAGCCGTCAATGGACAGTTTCATACCTAAAAAGACTATCCGAGTCTCAATCGGGTCTCGAAAGTTTTTTACCCTTCGTTTTTCGTCATGTGAATTTTTACGTTAAAACGGTATCACCGTGGCTGTTCTTCGATTTTCCATCGCTGGAGAATGGTGCACCATGGTACTGTTCCGTTTCAAATCCATGCACCCATTTCTAAAAGTCGTACGGCACTGTTTCTGAATTTTGGAAGGATGTTGCACCTTCAACCGTAGATGTTGCACCCTGTGGATATCGATTCTTCGGACGGCCATAACGGTTGGCTCGTTTAGAGTTACGGGAGCCATTACCAGTCAAAACGAAGCTCTTAGTGAGTTCGTCGGCTTTGACCACTTTAAGCCATCAATAGATAGTTTCGTACGCAAAAAAGACTATCTGAATCTCAATCGGGTCTCGGATGTTTTTCACATTTCGTTTTTTCGTCACGTGAATTTTTTACATTAAAACGGTATCACCGTGGATGGTCTTCGATTTTCCATCGCTGGAGAGTGGTGCACCATGGTAATGTTCAGTTTCTAATCCATGCACCCATTTCTAAAAGTCGTACGACACTGTTTCGTTATTTTGGACGGATGTTGCACCTTCCACCGTAGATGTTGCACCCTGTGGATATCGATTCTTCGGACGGCCATAAATGTTGGCTCGTTTAGAGTTATGGGAGTCATAACCAGTCAAAATGAAACTCTCTCTGAGTTCTTTGGCTTTGACCGCTTTAAGCCGTCAATGGAAAGTTTCATACCCAAAAAAGACTATCTGAATATCCATCTGGTCTCGGAAGTTTTTTACCATTCGTTTTTTCGTCACGTGAATTTTTAAGTTAAAACGGTATCACCGTGGTTGGTCTTCGATTTTCCATCGCTGGAGAGTGGTGCACCATGGTACTGTTCCATTTCTAATCCATGCACCCATTTCTAAAAGTCGTACGGCGCTGTTTCGGCATTTTGGATTGATGTTGCACCTTGCACCGTAGATATTGCACCCTGTGGATATCGATTCTTCAGACGGCCATAACTGTTGGCTCGTTTAGATTTACGGGAGCAATAACCAGTCAAAACGAAGCTCTCAGTGAGTTGTACGGCTTTGACCGCTTTAAGCTGTCAATGGACAGTTTCATACACAAAAAAGACTATTTGTATCTCAATCGGGTCTCGGATGTTTTTTACCCTTCGTTTTTTCGTCACGTGAATTTTTACGTTAAAACGGTATCACCGTGGCTGGTCTTCGATTTACCATCGCTGGAGAGTGGTGCACCATGGTACTGTTCCGTTTCAAATCCATGCACCCATTTCTAAAAGTCGTACGGCACTGTTTCGGCATTTTGGACGGATGTTTCACCTTCCACCGTAGAGGTTGCACCCTGTGGATAACGATTCTTCGGACGGCCATAACGGTTGGCTCGTTTAGAGTTACGGGAGCCATAGCCAGTCAAAACGAAGCTATCTGTGAATTCTACGGCTTTGACTGCTTTAAGCCATCAATGGACAGTTTCATACCCAAAAAAGACAATCTGAATATCAGTCGTGTCTCGTAAATTTTTTACCCTTCGTTTTTCGTCACATGAATTTGTACGTTAAAACGGTATCACCGTGGCTGTTCTTCGATTTTCCATCGCTGGAGAGTGGTGGACCATGGTGCTGTTCTGTTTCAAATCCATGCACCCATTTCTAATAGTCGTACGGCACTGTTTCGGCATTTTGGACGGATGTTGCACCTTCCACCATAGATGTTGCACCCTGTGGATATCGATTCTTCGAACGGCAATAACTGTTGGCTCGTTTAGATTTACAACAGCCATAACCAGTCAAAACGAAGATCTCTTTGAGTTATACCGCTTTGACCGCTTTAAGCCGTCGATGGACAGTGTCATACCCAAAAAAGAATATCCGTATCTCAATCGGGTCTCGGAAGTTTTTTACCCTTCGTTTTTTCGTCATGTGAATTTTTACGTTAAAAGGGTATCACCGTGGCTGATCTTCGATTTTCCATCGCTGGAGAGTGGTGCACCATGATCACCGTCACTGTTTCGGCATTTTGGACGGATGTTGCACCTTGCACTATAGATGTTGCACCCTATGGATATCGATTCTTCGGACGGCCATAACTGTTGGCTCGTTTAGAGTTACGGGAGCCATAACCAATCAAAACGAAGCTCTCTGTGAGTTCTACGGCTTTGACCACTTTAAGCCGTCAATGGACAGTTTCATACCCAAAAAAGACTATCTGAATCTTAATTGGGACTCGGATGTTTTTTACACTTTGTTTTTTCGTCACGTGAATTTTTACGTTAAAACGGTAACACCGTGGCTGGCCTTCGATTTTCCATCACTGGAGAGTGGTGCACCATGGTACTGTTCCATTTCTAATCCATGCACCCATTTCTAAAAGACGTACGACACTGTTTCGGCATTTTGGCCGGATGTTGCACCTTCCACCGTAGAGTTGCACCCTTTGAATATCGATTCTTCGGACGGCCATAATTGTTGGCTCGTTTAAAGTTACGGTAGCCATAACCAGTCAAAACAAAGCTCTCTGTGAGTTCTATGGATTTGACCACTTTAAGCCATCAATGGCCAGTTTCATACCCAAAAAAGACTATCTGAATCTCAATCGGGTCTCGGAAGTGTTTTACTCTTCATTTTTCGTCACGTGAATTTTTACGTTAAAACGGTATCACCGTGGCTGGTCTTCGATTTTCCATTACTGGAGAGTGGTGCACCATTGTACTGTTCCATTTCAAATCCATGCACCCATTTCTAAAAGTCGTACGGCACTTTTTCAGCATTTTGGACGGATGTTGCACCTTGCACCGTAGAAGTTGCACCCTGTGGATATCGATTCTTCGGACGGCCATAACTGTTGGCTTGTTCAGAGTTACGTGAGCCATAACCAGTCAAAACGAAGCTCACTGTGAGTTCTACGGCCTTGACGGATTCAAGCCGTCAATGGACAGTTTCATACCCAAAAGACTATCCGAATCTCAATCGGGTCTTGGAAGTTTTTTACCCTTCGTTTTTTGTCCTGTGAATTTTTAGCTTAAAACGGTATCACCGTAGCTGTTCTTCGATTTTCCATCGCTGGAGAGTGGTGCACCATGGTATTGTTCCGTTTCTAATCCTTGCACCCATTTCTAAAAGTCGTATGGCACTGTTTCGGTATTTTGGACGGATGTTGCACCTTCAACTGTAGATGTTGCACCCAATGGATATCGATTCTTTGGATGGTCGTAACGGTTGGCTCGTTTAGGGTTACGGGAGCCATAACTAGTCAAAATGAAGCTCTCAGTGAGTTCTTCGGCTTTGACTGCTTTAGGCCGTCAATGGACAGTTTCATACCCAAAGAAGACTATCCGAATTTCAAACGGGTCTCGGATGTTTTTCACATTTTGTTTTTTCATCACGTGAATTTTTAAGTTAAAACGGTATCACCGTGGCTGGTCTTCAATTTTCCATCACTGGAGAGTGGTGCACCATGGTACTGTTCCATTTCTAATCCATGCACCCATTTCTAAAAGTCGTACGACACTGTTTCGACATTTTGGACGGATGTTGCACCTTCCACCGTAGATGTTTCACCTTGTGGATATCGATTCTTCGGACGGCCATAAATCTTGGCTCGTTTAGAGTTACGGGAGCCATAACCAGTCAAAATGAAACTCACTCTGAGTTCTTCGGCTTTGACCGCTTTAAGCCATCAATGGACAGCTTCATACCCAAAAAAGACTATCCGAATATCAATCGGGTCTCGGAAGTTTTTTACCCTTCGTTTTTTCATCACGTGAATTTTTACGTTAAAACGGTATCACCATGGTTGGTCTTCGATTTTCCATCGCTGGAGAGTGGTGCACCATGGTACTGTTCCGTTTCTAATCCATGCACCCATTTCTAAAAGTCGTAAGGCAGTGTTTCAGCATTTTGGACAGATGTTGCACCTTGCACCGTAGTTGTTGCACCCTGTGGATATCGATTCTTCGGAAGGCCATAAGTGTTGGCTCGTTTAGATTTACGGGAGCCATAAACAGTCAAAATGAAGCTCGTTGTGAGTTGTACAGCTTTGACTGCTTTAAGCCGTCAATGGACAGTTTCATACCCAAAAAAGACTATCCGAATCTCAATCGGGTCTCGGATGTTTTTTACCCTTTGTTTTTTCGTCACGTGAATTTTTACGTTAAAACGGTATCACCGTGGCTGGTCTTCAATTTTCCATCGTTGGAGAGTGATGCACCATGGTACTGTTCCGTTTCTAATCCATGCACCCATTTCTAAAAGTCGTACAGCACTGTTTCGGCATTTTGGACGGATGTTTCACTTTCCACCGTAGAGGTTGCACCTTGTGGATATCGATTCTTCGGACGGCCATAACGGTTGGCTCGTTTAGAGTTACGGGAGCCATAGCCAGTCAAAACGAAGCTATTTGTGAGTTCTACGGCTTTGACCGCATTAAGCCGTCAATGGACAGTTTGATTCCCAAAAAAGTCTATCCGAATCTCAGTCGGGTCTCGGAAGTTTTTTACCCTTTGTTTTTCGTCACATGAATTTTTACGTTAAAACGGTATCACCGTGGCTGTTCTTCGATTTTCCACCGCTGGTGAGTGGTGCACCATGGTACTGTTCCGTTTCAAATCCATTCACCCATTTCTAAAAGTCGTACGGCACTGTTTCGGCATTTTGGACGGATGTTGCACCTTGCACCGTAAATGTTGCACCCTGTGGATAACGATTCTTCGAACGACAATAATTGTTGGCTCGTTTAGATTTACGGGAGCCATAACCAGTCAAAACGAAGATCTCTGTGAGTTCTACCACTTTGACCTCTTTAAGCCGTCAACGGAGAGTTTCATACCCAAAAAAGACTATCCGAATCTCAATCGGGTCTCGGAAGTATTTTACCCTTCTTTTTTTCGTCACGTGAATTTTTACGTTAAAACGGATCACCGTGGCTGGTCTACGATTTTCCATCACTGGAGAGTGGTTTACCATGGTACTGTTCCGTTTCAAATCCATGCACCCATTTCTAAAAGTCGTACGTCCCTGTTTCGGCAATTTGGACGGATGTTGCACCTTGCACCGTAGATATTGCACCCTATGGATATCGATTCTTCGGACGGCAATAATTTTTGGCTCGTTTAGAGTTACGGGAGCCATAAGCAGTCAAAACGAATCACTCTGTGAGTTCTACAGCTTTGACCACATTAAGCCGTCAATGGACAGTTTCATACCCAAAAAAGACTATCTGAATCTCAATCGGGTCTCGGATGTTTTTTACCCTTCGTCTTTTCGTCACGTGAATTTTTACGTTAAAATGGTATCACCGTGGCTGTTCTTCGATTTTCCATCGCTGGAGAGTGGTGCACCATGGTACTGTTCCGTTTCTAATCCATGCACCCATTTCTAAAAGTCGTACGGCACTGTTTCGGCATTTTGGCCGGATGTTGCACCCTGTGGATATCGATTCTTCGGACGGCCATAATTATTGGCTCGTTTAGAGTTACGGGAGCCATAACCAGTCAAAACGAAGCTCTCTGTGAGTTCTACGGCTTTGACCGCTTTAAGCCGTCAATGGATAGTTTCATTCCCAAAAAGACTATCCGAATCTCAATCGGGTCTTGGACATTTTTTACCCTTCGTTTTTCGTCACTTGAATTTTTACGTTAAAACGGTATAACCGTTGCTGTTCTTCGATATACCATCGCTGGGGAATGGTGCACCACGGTACAGTTCCATTTCAAATCCATGCACCCATTTCTAAAAGTTGTACGGCACTATTTCGACATTTTGGACGGTTGTTGCACCTTCAACCGTAGATGTTGTACCCTGTGGATATCGATTCTTCGGACGGCCATAACGGTTGGCTCGTTTAGAGTTACGGGAGCCATAACCAGTCAAAATGAAGCTCTCAATGAGTTCTTCGACTTTGACTGCTTTAAGCCGTCAATGGACAGTTTCATACCCAAAAAAGACTATCTGAATCTCAATCGGGTCTCGGATGTTTTTCACATTTCATTTTTTCGTCAAGTGAATTTGTACGTTAAAACGGTATCACCGTGGCTGGTCTTCAATATTCCATCGTTGAAGAGTGGTGCACCATGGTACTATTCCATTTCTAATCCATGCACCCATTTCTAAAAGTCGTACGACACTGTTTCGACATTTTGGACGGATGTTGCACCTTCCACCGTAGATGTTGCACCCTGTGGATATCGATTCTTCGAACGGCCATAACTGTTGGCTCGTTTAGAGTTACGGGAGCCATAACCAGTCAGTACGAAACTCTCTATGAGTTCTTCGGCTTTGACCGCTTTAAGCCGTCAATGGACAGTTTCATACCCAAAAAATACTATCCGAATCTCAATCGAGTCTTGGATGTTTATTACCCTTCGTTTTTTTGTCACGTGAATTTTTACGCTAAAACGGTATCAACGTGGTTGTTCTTGGATTTTCCATCGCTGAAGAGTGGTGCACCATGGTACTGTTCTGTTTCAAATCCATGCACCCATTTCTAAAAGTCGTACGACACTGTTACGGCATTTTGGACGGATGTTGCACCTTCCACCGTAGATGTTGCACCCTGAGGATATCGATTCTTCGGACGGCCATAACGGTTGGCTCGTTTAGAGTTACGGGAGCCATAACAAGTCAAAACGAGGCTCTCTGTGAGTTCTTCAGCTTTGACCGCTTTAAGCCGTCAATGGACAGTTTCATACCTAAAAAAGACTATCCGAATCTCAATCGGGTCTCGAAAGTTTTTTACCCTTCGTTTTTCGTCATGAGAATTTTTACGTTAAAACGGTATCACCGTGGCTGGTTTTCGATTTTCCATTGCAGGAGAGTGGTGCACCATGGTACTGTTCCGTTTCAAATCCATGCACCCATTTCTAAAAGTCGAACGGCACTATTTCGGCATTTTGGACGGAAGTTGCACCTTGCACCGTAGAAGTTGCACCCTATGGATATCGATTCTTCGGACGGCCATAACTGTTGGCTCGTTCAGAGTTACGTGAGCCATAACCAGTCAAAAGGAAGCTCTCTGTGAGTTCTACGGCCTAGATGGCTTCAAGCCGTTAATGACAGTTTCATACCCAAAAAGACTATCTGAATCTCAATCGGGTCTCGGAAGTATTTTACCCTTCGTTTTTTGTCACGTGAATTTTTACGTTAAAACAATATCACCGTGGTTGTTCTACGATTTTCCATTGCTGGAGAGTGGTGCACTATGGTACTGTTCCGTTTCAAATCCATGCATCCATTTCTAAAAGTCGTACGGCACTGTTTCGGCATTTTGGACGGATGTTGCACCTTCCACCGTAAATGTTGCATCCTGTGGATATCGATTCTTCAAACGGCAATAACTCATGGCTTATTTAGAGTTATGGGAGTCATAACCAGTCAAAACGAAGATCTCTGTGAGTTCTACGGCTTTGACCGCTTTAAGCCGTCAATGGACAGTTTCATACCCAAAAAAGACTATCCGAATCTCAATCGGGTCTCGGAAGTATTTTACCCTTCGTTTTTTCGTCACGTGAATTTTTACGTTAAAACAGTATCACCGTGGCTGTTCTTCAATTTTCCATCGCTGGAGAGTGGTGCACCGTGGTACTGTTCCGTTTCAAATCCATGCACCCATTTCTAAAAGTCGTACGGAACTGTTTCGGCATTTTGGATGAATGTTGCACCTTTCACCTAGATGTTGCACCCTGTGGATATCGATTCTTTGAACGGTAATAACTGTTGGCTCGTTTAGAGTTACGAGAGCCATAACCAGTCAAAACGAAGATCTCTGTGAGTTCTATGGATTTGATCGCTTTAAGCCGTCAATGGACAGTTTCATACCCAAAAAAGACTATCTGAATCTCAATCGGGTCTCGAAAGTATTTTACCCTTCATTTTTTCGTCACGTGAATTTTTACGTTTAAACGGTATCACCGTGGCTGGTCTTCGATTTTCCATCGCGGGAGAGTGGTGCACCATGGTACTGTTCCGTTTCAAATCCATGAACGCATTTCTAGTCGTACGGCACTGTTTCAGCATTTTGGACGGATGTTGAACCTTGCACCGTTGATGTTGCACCCTGTGGATATCGATTCTTCGGACGGCAATAACTGTTGGCTTGTTCAGAGTTACGGTAGCCATAACCAGCCAAAACGAAGATCTCTGTGAGTTCTATGGATTTGACCGCTTCAAGCCGTCAATGGACAGTTTCATACCCAAAAAAGATTATCCGAATCTCAATCGGGTCTCGGATGTTTTTTACCCTTCGTTTTTTCGTCACATGAATTTTTACATTAAAGCGGTATCACCGTGGCTGGTCTTTGATTTTCCATCGCTGGAAGGTGGTGCACCATGGTACTGTTCCGTTTCTAATCCATGCACCCATTTCTAAAAGTCGTAAGGCATTGTTTCGGCATTTTGGCCGGATGTTGCACCTTCCACCGTAGATGTTGCACCCTATGGATATCGATTCTTCGAACGGCCATAACTGTTGGCTCGTTTAGAGTTACGGGAGCCATAACCAGTCAAAACGAAGCTCTCTGTGAGTTCTACGGCTTTTACCGCTTTAAGCCGTCAATGGACAGTTTCATACCCAGAAAAGACTATCAGAAACTCAATCGGGTCTCGGAAGTTTTTTACCCTTCGTTTTTCGTCACTTGAATTTTTACGTTAAAACGGTATCACCGTGGCTGGTCTTCGATTTTCCATCGCTGCAGAGTGGTGCACCATGGTATTGTTCCATTTCAAATCTATGCACCCATTTCTAAAAGTCGTACGGCACTATTTCGGCATTGCTGACGGATGTTGCACCTTGAACCGTAGAAGTTGCACCCTGTGGATATTGATTCTTTGGACGGCCATAACTGTTGACTCGTTCAGAGTTACGTGAGCCATAACCAGTGAAAACGAAGCTCTCAGTGAGTTCTACGGACTTAACCGCTTCAAGCCATCAATGGAGAGTTTCATACCCAAAAAGACTATCCGAATCTCAATCGGGTCTGGAAAGTTTTTTACCCTTCGTTTTTCGTCACGTGAATTTTTACGTTAAAATGGTATCACCATGGTTGGTCTTCGATTTTCCATCGCTGGAGAGTGGTGCACCATGGTACTGTTCCGTTTCTAATCCATGCACCCATTTCTAAAAGTCGTAAAGCAGTGTTTCAGCATTTTGGACAGATGTTGCACCTTGCACCGTAGTTGTTGCACCGTGTGGATATCGATTCTTCGGAAGGCCATAACTGTTGGCTCATTTAGAGTTACGGGAGCCATAACCAATCAAAACGAAGCTCTCTGTGAGTTCTACGGTTTTGACCACTTTAAGCCGTCAATGGACAGTTTCATACCCAAAAAAGACTATCTGAATCTTAATTGGGACTCGGAAGTTTTTTACACTTCGTTTTTTCGTCACGTGAATTTTTACGTTAAAAGGTAACACCGTGGCTGGCCTTCGATTTTCCATCACTGGAGAGTGGTGCACCATGGTACTGTTCCATTTCTAATCCATGCCCCCATTTCTAAAAGACGTACGACGCTGTTTCGGCATTTTGGCCGGATGTTGCACCTTCCACCGTAGATGTTGCACCCTTTGAATATCGATTCTTCGGACGGCCATAATTGTTGGCTCGTTTAAAGTTACGGTAGCCATAACCAGTCAAAACAAAGCTCTCTGTGAGTTCTATGGCTATGACCACTTTAAGCCGTCAATGGACAGTTTCATACCCAAAAAAGACTATCCGAATCTCAATCGGGTCTCGGAAGTGTTTTACCCTTCATTTTTCGTCACGTGAATTTTTACGTTAAAACGGTATCACCGTGGCTGGTCTTCGATTTTCCATTACTGGAGAGTGGTGCACCATTGTACTGTTCCATTTCAAATCCATGCACCCATTTCTAAAAGTCGTACGGCACTATTTCAGCATTTTGGACGGATGTTGCACCTTGCACCGTAGAAGTTGCACCCTGTGGATATCGATTCTTCGGACGGCCATAACTGTTGGCTTGTTCAGAGTTACGTGAGCCATAACCAGTCAAAACGAAGCTCACTGTGAGTTCTACGGCCTTAACGGCTTCAAGCCATCAATGGAGAGTTTCATACCCAAAAAGACTATCCGAATCTCAATCGGTTCTGGAAAGTTTTTTACCCTTCGTTTTTCGTCACGTGAATTTTTACGTTAAAACGGTATCACCGTGGCTGTTCTTTGATTTTCATCGCTGGAGAGTGGTGCACCATGGTACTGTTCCGTTTCAAATCCATGCACCCATTTCTAAAAGTCGTACGGCACTGTTTCGGCATTTTGGACGGATGTTGCACCTTCCACCATAGATGTTGCACCCTGAGGATATCGATTCTTCGGACGGCCATAACGGTTGGCTCGTTTAGAGTTACGTGAGCCATAACCAGTCAAAACGAAGCTCTCTGTGAGTTCTTCGACTTTGACCGCTTTAAGCCGTCAATGGACAGCTTCATACCCAAAAAAGACTATCCGAATCTCAATCGGGTCTCGGATGTTTTTCACCCTTCGTTTTTTCGTAATGTGAATTTTACGTTAAAACGGTATCACCGTGGCCGGTCTTCGATTTTCCATCGCTGGAGAGTGGTGCACCATGGTACTGTTCCGTTTCTAATCCATGCACCCATTTCTAAAAGTCGTACGACACTGTTTCAGCAGTTTAGACGGATGTTGCACCTTCCACCGTAGATGTTGCACACTGTGGATATCGATTCTTCGGACGGCCATAACTGTTGGCTCGTTTAGAGGTACGGGAGCCATAACTAGTCAAAACGAAACTCTCTATGGGTTCTTCGACTTTGACCGCTTTAAGCCGTCAATAGATAGTTTCATACCCAAAAAAGACTATCCGAATCTCAATCGGGTCTCGGATGTATTTTACCCTTCGTTTTTTCGTCACGTGAATTATTACGTAAAAACGGTATCACCATGGCTGGTCTTCGATTTTCCATCGTAGGAGAATAGTGCACCATGCTACTGTTCCGTTTCTAATCCATGCACCTATTTCTAAAAGTCGTACGGCACTGTTTCGGCATTTTGGCCGGATGTTGCACCTTCCACCGTAGAGGTTGCACCCTGTGTATAACGATTCTTCGGATGGCCATAACTGTTGCCTCGTTTAGAGTTACAGGAGCCATAACTAGTCAAATCGAAGCTCTCTATGAGTTCTATAGCTTTGACTACTATAAACCTTCTATGGACAATTTCATACCCAAAAAAGACTATCCGAATCTCAATCTGGTCTTGGAAGTTTTTTATCCTTCGTTTTTCGTCATGTGAATTTTTATGTTAAAACGGTATCACTGTGGCTGGTCTTCGATTTTCCATTGCTGGAGAGTGGTGAACTATGGTACTGTTCCGTTTCAAATCCATGCACCCATTTCTAAAAGTTGTACGGCACTATTTCGGCATTTTGGACGGAAGTTGCACCTTGCACCGTAGAAGTTGTACCCTGTGGATATCGATTCTTCGGACGGCCATAACTGTTGGCTCGTTCAGAGTTACGTGAGTCATAACGAGTCAAAAGGAAGCTCTCTGTGAGTTCTACGGCCTTGATGGTTTCAAGCCGTCAATGGACATTTTCGTACCCAAAAAGACTGTCCGAATCTCAATCGGGTCTCGGAAGTATTTTACCCTTCGTTTTATCATCACGTGAATTTTTACGTTAAAACAGTATCACCGTGGCTGTTCTATGATTTTCCATCGCTGGAGAGTGGTGCACCATGGTACTGTTCCGTTTCAAATCCATGCACCCATTTCTAAAAGCCGTACTACACTGTTTCGGCATTTTGGATGGATGTTGCACCTTCCACCGTAGATGTTGCACCCTATGGATATCGATTCTTCGAACGACAACAACTGTTGGCTCGTTCAGAGTTACTGGAGCCATAACCAGTCAAAATGAAGATCTCTGTGAGTTCTACGGCTTTGACCGCTTTAAGCCATCAATGGACAGTTTCATACCCAAAAAAGACTATCCGAATCTCAATCGGGGCTCGGAACTATTTTACCCTTCGTTTTTTCGTCACGTGAATTTTTACGTTAAAATGGTATCACCGTGGCTGTTCTTCGATTTTCCATCGCTGGAGAGTGGTGCACCATGGTACTGTTCCATTTCAAATCCATGCACCCATTTCTAAAAGTCGTACGGAACTGTTTCGGCATTTTGGACGGATGTTGCACCTTCCACCGTAGATGTTGCACCCTGTGGATATCAATTCTTCGAACGGTAATAACTGTTGGCTCGTTTAGAGTTACGGGAGCCATAACCAGTCAAAACGAAGATCTTTTTGAGTTCTACGTCTTTGACCGCTATAAGCCGTCAATGGACAGTTTCATATCCAAAAAAGACTATCTGAATCTCAATCGGGTCTCGAAAGTATTTTACCCTTCGTTTTTTCGTCACGTGAATTTTTACGTTAAAACGGTATCACCGTGGCTGGTCTTCTATTTTCCATCGCTGGAGAGTGGTGCACTACGGTATTGTTCCATTTCAATTCTATGCACCCATTTCTAAAAGTCGTACAGCATTATTTCGGCATTTTGGACGGATGTTGCACCTTGCACCGTAAAAGTTGCACCATGTGGATATCGATTCTTCGGACGGCCATAACTGTTGGCTCGTTCAGAGTTACGTGAGCCATAACTAGTTAAAACGAAGCTCTCAGTGAGTTCTACGGCCTTGACGGCTTCAAGCCGTGAATGGAGAGTTTCATACCCAAAAAGACTATCCGAATCTCAATCGAGTCTCTGAAGTATTTTACCCTTTGTTTTTTCGTCATGTGAATTTTTACGTTAAAACGGTATCACCGCGGCAAAACGGTTGGCTCATTTAGAGTTACTGGAGCCATAACCAGTCAAAACGAAACTATCTATGATTTCTTCGGCTTTGACCGCTTTAAGCCGTCAATGGATAGTTTCATACCCAAAAAAACTATCTGAATCTCAATCGGGTATCGGATGTATTTTACCCTTCGTTTTTTCGTCATGAGAATTTTTACGTTAAAACGGTATCACCGTGGCTGGTCTTCGATTTTTCATCGCTGGAGAGTGGTGCACCATGGTACTGTTCTGTTTCTAATCCATGCACTTATTTCTAAAAGTCGTACGGCACTGTTTCGCCATTTTGGCCGGATGTTGCATCACCGTAGATGTTGCACCCTGTGGATAACGATTCTTCGGACGGCCATAACTGTTGCCTCGTTTAGAGTTACGGGATCCATAGCTAGTCAAAACGAAGCTCTCTGTGAGTTCTACAGCTTTGACCGCTTTAAGCCGTCAATGGATAATTTCATACCCAAAAAAGACTATCTGAATCTCAATTGGGTCTTGGAAGTTTTTTACCCTTCGTTTTTCGTCATGTGAATTTTTACGTTAAAACGGTATCACCGTGGCTGGTCTTCGATTTTCCATTGCTGGTGAGTGGTGTACGATGGTACTGTTCCGTTTCAAATCCATGCACCCATTTCTAAAAGTTGTACGGCACTATTTCGGCATTTTGGACGGAAGTTGCACCTTGCACCGTAGAAGTTGCCCCCTGTGGATATCGATTCATCTGACGGCCATAACTGTTGGCTCGTTCAGAGTTACGTGAGCCATAACCAGTCAAAAGGAAGCTCTTTGTGAGTTCTATGGCCTTGATGGCTTCAAGCCGTCAATGGACAGTTTCATACCCAAAAAGACTATACGAATCTCAATCGGGTCTCGGAAGTATTTTACCCTTCGTTTTTTCGTCACGTGAATTTTTACGTTAAAACAGTATCATCATGGCTGTTCTACGATTTTCCATCGCTGGAGAGTGGTGTACCATGGTACTGTTCCGTTTCAAATCCATGCACCCATTTCTATAAGTCGTACGACACTGTTTTGGCATTTTGGACAGATGTTGCACCTTCCACCGTAGATGTTGCACCCTGTGGATATCGATTCTTCGAACGGCAACAACTGTTGGCTCGTTCAGAGTTACGGGAGCCATAACTAGTCAAAACGAAGATCTCTGTGAGTTCTACGGTTTTGACCGCTTTAAGCTGTCAATGGACAGTTTCATACCCAAATAAGACTATCCGAATCTCAATCGCGTCCCGGAAGTATTTTACCCTTCGTTTTTTCATCACGTGAATTTTTACGTTAAAACGGTATCAACGTGGTTGTTCTTCGATTTTTCATCGCTGGAGAGTGGTGCACCATGGTACTGTTCCATTTCAAATCCTTGCACCCATTTCTAAAAGTCGTACGGAACTCTTTCGGCATTTTGGACGGATGTTGAACCTTCCACCGTAGATGTTGCACCCTGTGGATATCGATTCCTCGAACTGTAATAACTGTTGGCTCGTTTAGAGTTACGGGAGCCATAACCAGTCAAAACGAAGATCACTGTGAGTTCTACGGCTTTGACGGCTATCATCCGTCAATGGACAGTTTCATACCCAAAAAAGACTATCCGAAAGTATTTTACCCTTCGTTTTTTCGTCTCGTGAATTTTTACGTTAAAACGGTATCACCGTGGCTGGTCTTCGGTTTTCCACATCTGGAGAGTGGTGCACCATGGTACTATTCCGTTTCAAATCCATGAACACATTTCTAAAAGTCGTACGGCACAGTTTCAGCATTTTGGATGGATGT
Source organism: Allium fistulosum (assembly GCA_030737815.1). NCBI lineage: Eukaryota > Viridiplantae > Streptophyta > Magnoliopsida > Asparagales > Amaryllidaceae > Allium > Allium fistulosum. Next base: position 1,538,526,071 of record CM060902.1, read on the forward strand.
TGCACCTTGCACCGTAGATGTTGCACCCTGTGGATATCGATTCTTCGGACGGCCATAACTATTGGCTCGTTTAGAGTTACGGGATCTCCGGGGCGTTTAAGCCTGAGCAATCCTAGCCTCTACCACCACCTGGCTCTGATACCACAATCGCTTTAAAAGCTTTGGACCTTAGTTTGCTACTTGATGGATGTAGAGTTGATTGCTTAATGGATGTAGAGTTGATAGTGGAAAGGAAGAAATAACAATACTACAGAAAACAAAAGTCTGTTGCGAAAGAAGATTTTATTATAATATAGTAGTTTACAAAGGGTGGCTAACTGCCATTACAAACATTATACAAACTTTTACAATTACTTATGCCTTCTTCAGGCAACACACATATATTTATACTAATACAACCGGTTCACATGTTAAGATAAACTGACAGCTTGCTATATTCTTTCGGCATCCTTATCTCTTCTTTATTCCTTTTGTCATTATGCCTGCAGTTCCATCAATTTTGATTTAAATAAACTTGTTTAAGTTTCAACATGCATTCTTATTCTGCCAGCTTTCTTCTGTTTTTGCTTTCGGTCACATCACTTTGAAATAAATGCATTCTTATCCTGCCTACGTAAAGCCCTCTGGAATTTGTACAGGTGGAAGAAATCCAGGAGGCGGTGATAATGGTACTTCATCCATAATGAAAGTAACAATTCCAGGCTGATAAAAGTATATGTATATAACCGAAACTCCATTAACCTTCCTTTTGAAGCATCTTACATTGTGCCTTTTGCTTTTAGCATATAGTCTTCCATTTCTTTTTGGTTTCTTCATGAACTTGGTTCTATAGACATGCTCATAAGCTCATCATCGCTATCAGAATCCAATATGGCCTTAAGCTGTATTTTCAAATTTCTTTTCGAAGAACTTGCCATTAATTCTTTTAATAAGTCTGATAATTCCCTTTTAGGTGAGTCTGGTATTTTTTGTGTTTCATGGCTAATTAAACTCTTCTGTGAATAAATAGAATCTTTGAAAAATTCAAATTTATCCCACCATTTGATTAAAATTCTTCTTCCTAAATAAGGAATATTTTCAAATTTTATTTCAAACTTTTGTAAAGTTCTTGGAATAATAATGATGTCCCATTTCATGATCCAGGGTACTTGATAAAGTGCAGCAAAATGTAGATTATGGTATTTCATTGAAATATTTATTCGAACAAATTCATCATAAATATTTCTTATTTTTTGTGGTAAAATTACTGGATATAATCCAAAGTTTGAGAACCAAACTATAAACCAATTTGGAAAATTTGTGGTATTTTGAGTTTTAAATTGAATAAACCAACTATGTTTTCTCTGTCTGTTTTCATAAGAGAAAGCAAGCTCCCAAGCTTTAATATAATCAAAGTAGTTAAAATATATTTTTTTCTTATAAGGATTTTTTGAATTTGTAATTAATTCTTTGGGCTTATATAAATCACCTTCCCATTGTTCTGGGGTAATAATTTTAACAATGGAGGCCTTTGAGAAAGCCCACTCTCCACCAGTTCTCATGGCGGATTCAAATTGTATCGAACCTGTGAAGGTTAAAATTTCTTGATAAAAATTAAAATCCTTTGGATAAAGAAATGGATCGGTGAAGTTCTTTAAATAGAAGTTCATAACCTCTTCAGCAAATAAATGGATATATTTTTTCTCTACAGGAGATACCCATATGGTTGATGTTGGAATATATGGGTATAGGTATTCTCTTGTAGATACAGATTTTATTGCTAACTCATAAGCATCTGCTCTGAGTTGTTCATCAACTGGGGTAGTATTTAAGACTTCTTCTCTAAGAATTTTTTCATCCTTTTGAAAGGCCGACTTATAAGTCGTTATGGGTCGAGATAGTGCAGTTTTACTGCTTTCTTCCTTTTCTTTGCCTTTATTCATTTTTTCCCTGTAAAAATTCTCGAGTTAAAAAATCTGGTAACGCATTATCAGATTCTTTAATAAACTCAATATCAAAATCAAATACTGATAATATTGCTTGCCATCTAGCAAATATTTGCTTTGATGCTATGTTTTTAACATCTTTTTGTAAAATTTCTTTGGCAGACTTACAATCTACCTTTAACAAAAACCTTTGATTTAATAAATCACTTTCAAATTTTTGTACACATAATACAATGGCTAATATTTCTTTTTTAACAGTAGAGTAATTAACTCTAGGTCCTTGCCAAATTCCCGAAGTAAATCTGACCAAGGATTCTTTATTATTAATTCTTTGTTTAAGAATACCACCATATCCTTTATCGGATGCATCAGTTTCGACTATTTTAAGCGCATCAGGATTTGGAATTGCAAGACAAGGAATTTCTTTTATTTTTGCTTTTATTTTTATCACTGCTTTAGTATGTTCTTCTGTCCAAGCAGGTGGATTTTTTCTTAGTCGTTCAAATAGTGGTTTAGCATCATAAGCTAGATCTTTGTAAAATTCTGAAACATAATTTAAGCTTCCTAAAAATCTTTGTAATTGATTTTTATCTTTAATTTCATTGGGAAATTTTTCTACAAATATAATCGCTCTATCAATAGGAAATATCGTTCCATCTTTTATAATGTGTCCAAGAAATCTTATTTCCGTTTGGAAAAGCTTTATCTTTTTAGCTGATACAGCTAGTTCAGCTTTTCTAGTGATATTTATAAAAATATTTAGATGCTTGAAATGTTGATCAATTGATTCTGAAAATATTAGAACATCGTCAATATAAACTATAGTAAATGTTGTATATGCACTATAAATATCATTCATAATTTTTTGAAATTCCGAAGGGGCATTTTTTAACCCAAACGGCATTACGTTCCATTCATAGTGTCCAAACGGAACAGTAAATGCAGTTTTATATCTATCTTCTTTTTTAATTTGAATTTGCCAGAATCCAGATTTCATATCAAATTTAGACATTATCTTAGCTGAATAAAGTCTTGCAAATATATCCTTTTTATTAGGTATTGGATATCTAATCCATCTTAATGCTTTGTTTAATGGTTTATAATTTATAACTAGTCTTGGAACTCCTCTTTCTAATTCTGCTGCATTTTCTACATAAAATGCTGAACAACTCCATGGACTTTTAGATGGTCTAATAAGACCTTTCTGTAATAATTCTTCAATTTCCTTTTTATATATTTCTAAATGTCTTTGAGACATAGCTATAGGTCTAGCTTTAGTTGGAATTTGACTTTCTGTAAAGTCTAGTTCGTAAGGTAAACTTATTTCATGTTTTTTCCTTTGCCAAAAGGCATTAGGAGTATCTGCACAAATAGTTTTTTCGATATAATTTTGTAAATCTTTAATCTTTTGTTGTAAACTGGGTTGTAATAAATTTTCTTTCATTCTTTTGTAATATATCTCTTGAGATAAAGAGTTCAAAAAAATTTCTTTTCTCTTAATACTCTTTTGAATAATATCAATTTTATGATGTTGTGGCTGAGATATAAATTTGAATGTTAATTCTTGATTATTAATAGTACTAGTAATTCCTTCTTTTGATATTTTTGTTATAGGATATAACAAATGTAAGAAGGGATTTCCTAGTATAACATCATGAGACAAGTTTTTAACCATTATAAATGGCATTTCTAGACAAATTCCTTTATTACAAACAGCTGTGTTTTGTAGCTTATAATTAACTAATAGTTTCCTTCCATCTGCAGCATTTAGTATTTCGTTAGTTTTAGAAAAATATTTTGAAGGTACTAACCCTTCATTGATGCAGTTTAAGTCTGCACCTGAGTCTATCATTGCTATTGTAGTAAAATAGTATTCTTTATGAACTACAATAGTGACTTTCGTGTGCCATTTATGGGTGATTACCTTGTCAACTGTATTAATAAATGTTAATGAGTTCAATTCTTCTTCTCCTAAAATGTTTTCATTATTATGGCTGTCATCTTTTGGTTTTATTTCTATTAAAGACATTCTTTCTTTTAATTCTTTTATTTCTTGTTTAAGCATTTTAACTTCATGTTGTAGTTCTGCAATAGTAGTTACAGTATTTACTGGGTTAATATTATTTGAAGTTTTTACTCTGTTTGAAATATCCTTTAAACTATAAGTTTCTGGATCTTTTAATTTTAGCTTCTTGTCAGCCTTATGTGATTCTAAATATTTTTTTAACATATTTTTCTTTTCTTCTGGATCAGAAATTTTGTCTATAATATCCAGAATAAAATTTTCTTCTTTTGTTAACATAAATAGTCCATTTGCTTTACATAAAGCTTTATAATAGTCACAATTTCCATCGCAACTACCAGAATCTGAATTGTCATCTGAATTATATTCATTTTCAGTTTCTGAATCAATTTCTGTGATAACAGATACTTTCAAATTTTCTTTCTCTGAATCAGAACTTGATATTAATAATTTTGTGAATGAATTTTTTAATTCTTCGTTTATTTCTAGATTATTTATTTTATTTTTTAGTTTACACTTATTAGCATAGTGACCTGGTGTTTTACATTTCCAACATATCGGAATTTTTCTTTTAGCAGGTTTATTTTGCTCTTTTCTTTTATAAGGTATTTGTGATTTTCTTTTAGGAATTTTACTACTTTCTGCATAGTTTTCTTTTCGAAAATTTTTATTTTTATAAAATCTTCTCTTAGATGGTTTTCTAAATCTTTTCTCTTCATTGGTTGGTTTCATAGGTGATAAACCAAGTTGATCACAGAAATCTCCTAGAATTCTTTTTCCATAGATTTTTTTCCTTTTGGATTTGTTTATGTAATTTTATTTCATTACATAAATGAATTCCTTCTGCAACAACTTCTGCTGCTAATTCACCATAAGTATATTGATTGTAGGGAATAGTTCCATTATTTTTTTGTTTTAAACGATTTTTGACTCTTTCTGCAAAGAAATGTGGTAGTCCTGATAAGAATTTTTCTTTCCAAAATTCATGATTGCTATCACTTCTAGTAAATAACTTTGAAAAATATACATCTTTATACCATCTAAATTGAGATAAATTCTGACACTTTAGATTCATTAACTGCTCTTGTGTCCTATCTGTTTGAAGAGCAGTAGCTCCAATGAAATGTTTAGCTATTGTATATATTAGCGTATTTATGCAATCTGTTTTGGTCGTTCCATCTTCTAGTTTTGTCGCATTAATTATATGCGCTTTTGCTTCATTTGGAAGATAAAAATCCCACCAACCTTTTAGTTGTCCTGTAAAACCTTGTATAATAGCTTTTGCTATTCTATCGTCCGAATTATTTTTAATTAAACATGCAGTAGCATACATTGTCATATAATTCAGACAAGTTTGTATCTGGTATTCTGAATAACCATCAATATTCCATTCGACAATAGAGGTACCATCAAAAGATATAGCTCCATAATTGTTTTGTTCCTCAAATAAGAGGTCGACTGGTATTGGTCTCGTATAATAAGGTTTACTATACGAGGTATTTCCATAATTAATTTTATTAACTTCAAGATTATTTTCTAGCTTATTTTGTTCTATATTTAAGAACATTTTTTGCAAATTATTTACTTCTTCATCTGAATTATTATCAGATTCTCGTTCTGAAGTTTCTCCAGATTCTTTACTTTCAATTATAGGCGCAACTTCCTTTTCATTAACATTTAAGGCGTCTAACCTTCTCATTATTTCTTTTAACATTTCAGAGTTTTCTCCTGGCTTGACCAGGTTCATTTCTAAGTTTTGAGCTGACCAGGGTTTGAATAAATTTTTATCTATATCATAGACTTTTGTTTGATCTTTATTAGATCCTTGTTCAATTCTTGTAGTTGATTACCAATTGATTGTAATGTTAAATTTGTAAAATTATTTTGTTCTACAATAGCTTCGATTGACCTGTCTTTTCTATAAGGAGTAGTAGTAATTTCTTCTTTGTCAATTTTAATCGACAAATTTGCTTCTGGAGGGTGTATACTCCTAATAGTTTTTCCTGCTTTAGTCGTATATTCTTTATAAGCAAAATTTATGTTGAAAACTGTCAATAAGTCATCAAAATCTGGAAAAGTATCCTTTTGTTTTTCTATTTTATATAATTTTTCTATCAATATAAAGATATCATAATTTTCAGGTAGATCATTTCCCATTTTCTTTAAAAATAATGCATATCTTTTTATCCACTTTTCTTGTTCTTTAGGATCTTTCATAAAGAACCATTTTCTTTTATTTTTGTTTTCTTTTAAATAGAACTTTATTTTTTCAGATTCTGAAAAAGGAAATTTAAACTCTTCATCTAGAGTTATGGTATTTATACCAAACACAGATTTATCTTCATCATATCCCATATCTGAAGGTGTCGGTGATCTGGGATTTGATGGAGGAATTTCAACCCTATATTCAGGTTGACTAACTCCGTCTGTTGTGTTTCTTATAATTACATTATCCTTTTCTATTTTTAAAGGAGTGGTTTCAGCATTGCTGAATCTTGATCCCTCTGATTTAGAGTTAGAACCTAACTTTAAGTGTGTGACTCTTTCTTTTGAAAATCTAATTTCAACGTCACCGTCAGAATATTCAATAATTTCTTTTAATTTTTTATTCTCTACTTTAGTAGGTTCATTTGCTTCTTTGAGAAGCTACACAGAGACAAAGGGCTGATCTTTGAATAGGAAAAAGAATGGATCTGCAGGGTCCCAAATGAATTGGCTTATTCGAAAAAAGCCTTGTTCTTTGGACGATCTATCTCGTGTCTGGTACTGCATGGTTCCACTCTGCAAGAACTCCGAATCATTCTCTTGAAGCTCATCCAATCGGGTCTCGGAAGTTTTTTACCCTTCGTTTTTCGTCATGTGAATTTTTACGTTAAAACGGTATCACCGTGGCTGGTCTTCGATTTTCCATTGCTGGTGAGTGGTGCACGATGGTACTGTTCCGTTTCAAATCCATGCACCCATTTCTAAAAGTTGTACGGCACTATTTCGGCATTTTGGACGGAAGTTGCACCTTGCACCGTAGAAGTTGCACCCTGTGGATATCGATTCATCTGATGGCCATAACTGTTGGCTCGTTCAGAGTTACGTGAGCCATAACCAGTCAAAAGGAAGCTCTCTGTGAGTTCTACGGCCTTGATGGCTTCAAGCCGTAAATGGACAGTTTCATACCCAAAAAGACTATACGAATCTCAATCGGGTCTCGGAAGTATTTTACCCTTCGTTTTTTCGTCACGTGAATTTTTACGTTAAAACAGTATCATCGTGGCTGTTCTACGATTTTCCATCGCTAGAGAGTGGTGCACCATGGTACTGTTCCGTTTCAAATCCATGCACCCATTTCTAAAAGTCGTACGACACTGTTTTGGCATTTTGGACGGATGTTGCACCTTCCACCGTAGATGTTGCACCCTGTGGATATCGATTCTTCGAACGGCAACAACTGTTGGCTCGTTCAAAGTTACGGGAGCCATAACTAGTCAAAACGAAGATCTTTGTGAGTTCTACGGTTTTGACCGCTTTAAGCTGTCAATGGACAGTTTCATACCCAAATAAAACTATCTGAATCTCAATCGGGTCCCGGAAGTATTTTACCCTTCGTTTTTTCGTCACGTGAATTTTTACGTTAAAATGGTATCACCGTGGCTGTTCTTCGATTTTACATCGCTGGAGAGTGGTGCACCATGGTACTGTTCCATTTCAAATCCTTGCACCCATTTGTAAAAGTCGTACGGAACTGTTTCGGCATTTTGGACGGATGTTGAACCTTCCACCGTAGATGTTGCACCCTGTGGATATCGATTCTTCGAACGGTAATAACTGTTGGCTCGTTTAGAGTTACGGGAGCCATAACCAGTCAAAACGAAGATCTCTATGAGTTCTACGGCTTTGACGGCTATCAGCCGTCAATGGACAGTTTCATACCCAAAAAAGACTATCCGAATCTCAATCGGTTCTTGAAAGTATTTTACCCTTCGTTTTTTCGTCTCGTGAATTTTTACGTTAAAACGGTATCACTGTGGCTGGTCTTCGATTTTCCACATCTGGAGAGTGGTGCACCATGGTACTATTCCGTTTCAAATCCATGAACACATTTCTAAAAGTCGTACGGCACAGTTTCGGCATTTTGGATGGATGTTGCACCTTGCACCGTAGATGTTCCACCCTGTGGATATCGATTCTTCGGACGGCCATAACTATTGGCTCGTTTAGAGTTTCGGGAGCCATAACCTGTCAAAACGAAGCTCTCTGTGAGTTCTATGGCTTTGATCGCATTAAGCCGTCAATGGACAGTTTCATACCCAAAAAAGACTATCTGAATCTCAATCGGGTCTCGGATGTTTTTTACCCTTCGTTTTTTCGTCGCGTGAATTTTTACGTTAAAACGGTATCACCGTGGCTGGTCTTCGATTTTCCATCGCTGGAAGGTGGTGCACCATGGTACTGTTCCGTTTCTAATCCATGCACCCATTTCTAAACGTCCTATGGCATTGTTTAGGCATTTTGGACGGATGTTCCACCTTCCACCGTAGATGTTGCACCTTGTGGATATCGATTCTTCGAACGGCCATAACTGTTGGCTTGTTTAGAGTTACGGGAGCCATAACCAGTCAAAACGAAGCTCACTGTGAGTTCTACGGCTTTGACCACTTTAAGCCATCAATGGACAGTTTCATACCCAAAAAAGACTATCCGAATCTCAATCGGGTCTCGGAAGTTTTTTACCCTTCGTTTTTCGTCACGTGAATTTTTATGTTAAAACGGTATCACCGTGGCTGGTCTTTGATTTTCCATTGCTGGAGAGTGATGCACCATGGTATTATTCCATTTCAAATCTATGCACCCATTTCTAAAAGTTGTACGGAACAATTTCGGCATTTTGGATGGATGTTGCACCTTGCACCGTAGAAGTTGCACCCTGTGGATATCGATTCTTCAGACGGTCATAACTGTTGGCTCGTTTAGAGTTAAGTCAGCCATAACCAGTTAAAACAAAGCTCTCAGTGAGTTCTACGGCCTTGACCGCTTCAAGCCATCAATGGAGAGTTTCATACCCAAAAAGACTATCCGAATCTCAATCGGGTCTCGGAAGTTTTTTACCCTCCGTTTTTCGTCACGTGAATTTTTACGTTAAAACGGTTTCACCGTGGCTGTTCTTCAATTTTCATTGCTGGAGAGTGGTGCACCATGGTACTGTTCCGTTTCAAATCCATGCACCCATTTCTAAAAGTCGTACGACACTGTTTCGGCATTTTTGACGGATGTTGCACCTGCCACCGTAGATGTTACACCCTGTGGATATCGATTCTTCAGACGGCCATAACGGTTGGCTCGTTTAGATTTATGGGAGTCATAACCAGTTAAAACGAATCTCACTGTGAGTTCTTCGGCTTTGATCGCTTTAAGCCGTCAATGGACAGTTTCATACCCAAAAAAGACTATCCAAATCTCAATTGGGTCTCGGATGTTTTTCACCCTTCGTTTTTTCGTCACGTGAATTTTTACGTTAAAACGGTATCACCATGGCTGGTCTTCGATTTTCCATCGCTGGAGAGTGGTGCACCATGGTACTGTTCCATTTCTAATCCATGCACCCATTTCTAAAAGTCGTACGACACTGTTTCGGCATTTTGGACGGATGTTGCACCTTCCACCGTAGATGTTGCACCCTGTGGATAGCGATTCTTCGGATGGCCATAACGGTTGGCTCGTTTAGAGTTAAGGGAGCCATAACTAGTCAAAATGAAACACTCTATGAGTTCTTCGGTTTTGACCGCTTTAAGCAGTCAATGGACAGTTTCATACCCAAAAATACTATCCGAATCTCAATCGGGTCTCAGATGTTTTTTAACCTTTGTTTTTTCATCACGTGAATTTTTATGTTAAAACGATATCACCGTGGTTGTTCTTTGATTTTCCATCGCTGGAGAGGGTGCACCATTGTACTGTTCCATTTCAAATCCATGCACCCATTTCTAAAAGTCGTACGGCACTGTTTCGACATTTTGGACGGATGTTGCACCTTCCACCGTAGATGTTGTACCTTGTGGATATCGATTCTTCGGATGGCCATAACGGTTGGCTCGTTTAGAGTTAAGGGAGCCATAAGTAGTCAAAACTAAGCTCTCTATGAGTTCTTCAACTTTGACCGTTTTAAGACGTCAATGGACAGTTTCATACCCAAAAAAGACGATCTGAATCTCAATCGGGTCTCGGGTGTTTTTCACCCTTCGTTTTTTCGTCACATGAATTTTTACGTTAAAACGGTATCACTGTGGCTGGTCTTCGATTTCACATCGCTGGAGAGTGGTGCACCATGGTACTGTTCCGTTTCTAATCCATGCACCCATTTCTAAAAGTCGTACGACACTGTTTCGGCATTTTGGACGGATGTTGCACCTTGCACCGTAGATGTTGCACCTTGTGGATATCGATTCTTCGGACGGCCATAACTGTTGGCTCGTTTCGAGTTACGGGAGCCATAACCAGTCAAAACGAAGCTCTCTGTGAGTTCTTCGGTTTGACCGCTTTAAGCCGTCAATGGACAGTTTCAAACCCAAAAAATACAATACGAATCTCAATCGGGTCTCGGATGTTTTTTACCATTCGTTTTTTTGTCACGTGAATTTTTACGTTAAAATGGTATCACCGTGGCTGGTGTTCGATTTTCCATCGGTGGAGAGTGGTGCACCATGTTACTGTTCCGTTTATAATCCATGCACCCATTTCTAAAAGTCGTACGGCACTGTTTCGGCATTTTGGACGGATGTTGCATTTTCCACCATAGACGTTGCACCCTGCGGATATCGATTCTTCGGACGACCATAACTGTTGGCTTGTTTAGAGTTACGGGAGCCATAACAAGTCAAAACGGAGCTTTCTGTGAGTTCTACGGCTTTTACCGCTTTAAGCCGTCAATGGACAGTTTCATACCCAAAAAAGACTATCTGAATCTCAATCGGGTCTCGGAAGTTTTTTACCCTTTGTTTTTGGTCACGTGAATGTTTACGTTAAAACGGTATCACCATGGCTGGTCTTCGATTTTCCATCGTTAGAGAGTGTTGCACCATGGTACTGTTCCGTTTCAAATCCACGCACCCATTTCTAAAAGTCGTACGGCACTGTATCGCCATTTTGGATGGATGTTGCACCTTGCACCATAGATGTTGCACCCTGTGGATATCCATTCTTCGGACGGCCATAACTGTTGGCTCGTTTAGAGTTACGGGAGCCATAACTAGTCAAAACAAAGCTCTCTGGATTTCTACGGCTTTGACCGCTTTAAGCCGTCAATGGACATTTTCATACCCAAAAAAGACTATCCGAATCTCAATCGGGTCTCGGAAGTTTTTTACCCTTCGTTTTTCATCATGTGAATTTTTATGTTAAAACGGTATCACCGTGGCTGGTCTTCGATTTTCCATATCTGGAGAGTGGTGCACCATGGTACTGTTCCGTTTCAAATCTATGAACACATATCTAAAATTCGTACGGCACGATTTCAGCATTTTGGACGGATTTTGCACCTTGCACCGTAGATGTTGCACCCTGTGGATATCGATTCTTCGGAAGGCCATAACTGTTGGATCGTTTAAAGTTACGGGAGCCATAACCAGTCAAAACGAAGCTCTCTGTGAGTTCTATGGCTTTGACCGCTTTAAGCCATCAATGGACAGTTTCATACCCAAAAAAGACTATCTGAATCTCAATCGGGTCTCGGATGTTTTTTACCCTTCGTTTTTTCGTCACGTGAATTTTTACATTAAAACGGTATCACCGTGGCTGGTCTTCGATTTTCCATCGTTGGAAGGTGGTGCACCATGGGACTGTTCCGTTTCTAATCCATGCACCCATTTCTAAAAGTCGTATGGCATTGTTTCGGCATTTTGGATGGATGTTGCACCTTCCACCGTAGATGTTGCACCCTGTGGATATCGATTCTTCGGACGGCCATAACTGTTGGCTCGTTTAGAGTTACGGGAGCCATAACCCGTCAAAATGAAGCTCTCTGTGAGTTCTACGACTTTGACCACTTTAAGCCATCAATGGACAGTTTCATGCCCAAAAAAGACTATTCGAATCTCAATCGGGTCTCGGAAGTTTTTTACCCTTTGTTTTTCGTCACGTGAATTTTTATGTTAAAACGGTATCACCGTGGCTGGTCTTCGATTTTCCACTGCTGGAGAGTGGTGCACCATGGTATTGTTCCATTTCAAATCTATGCACCCATTTTTAAAAGTCGTACGGCACTATTTCGGCATTTTGGATGGATGTTGCACCTTGCACCGTAGAAGTTGCACCCTGTGTATATCGATTCTTCGGAAGGCCATAACTGTTGGCTCGTATAGAGTTACGTGAACCATTTCTAAAAGTCGTACCTTGCACCGTAGATGTTGCACCCTGTGGATATCGATTCTTTGGACGGCAATAACTGTTGGCTCGTTTAGAGTTACGGGAGCCATAACCAGTCAAAACGAAGCTCTCTGGAGTTCTACGGCTTTGACCACTTTAAGCCATCAATGGACAGTTTCATACCCAAAAAAGACTATCCGAATCTCAATCGGGTCTCGAAAGTTATTTACCCTTCGTTTTTCGTCACGTGAATTTTTACGTTAAAACGGTATCACCGTGGCTGTTCTTCGATTTTCCATCGCAGGAGAGTGGTGCACCATGGTACTGTTCCATTTCAAATCCATGCACCCATTTCTAAAAGACGTACGACACTGTTTCGACATTTTGGACGGATGTTGCACCTTCCACCGTAAATGTTGCACCCTGTGGATATCGATTCTTCGGACGGCCATAACGGTTGGCGCGTTTAGTGTTAAGGGAGCCATAACCAGTCAAAACGAAGCTCTCTATGAGTTCTTCGGCTTTGACCGCTTTAAGCTGTCAATGGATAGTTTCATACCCAAAAAAGACTATCTGAATCTCAATAAGGTCTCGGATGTTTTTCACCCTTCGTTTTTTCGTTACATGAATTTTTACGTTAAAACGGTATCACCGTGGCTGGTCTTCGATTTTCCATCACTGGAGAGTGGTGCACCATGGTACTGTTCCGTTTCTAATCCATGCACCCATTTCTAAAGGTCGTACGGCACTGTTTCGGCATTTTGGACGGATGTTGCACCTTGCACCATAGATGTTGCACCCTGTGGATATCGATTCTTCGAACGGCCATAACTGTTGGCTCCTTTAGATTTACGGCAGCCATAACCAGTCAAAACAAAGCTCTTTGTGTGTTCTACAGCTTTGACGACTTTAAGCCGTCAATGGACAGTTTCATACCCAAAATAGACTATCCGAATCTCAATCTGGTCTCGGAAGTTTTTTACCCTACATTTTTTCGTCACGTGAATTTTTACGTTAAAATGGTATCACCGTGGCTGGTCTTCGATTTTCCATCGCTGGAGAGTGGTGCACCATGGTACTGTTTCATTTCAAATCCATGCACCCATTTCTAAAAGTCGTACGGCACTGTTTCGGCATTTTGGACGGATGTTTCACTTTGCACCGTAGAAGTTTCACCACGTGGATATCGATTCTTCGGACGGCCATACTGTTGGCTCGTTTAGAGTTACGTGAACCATTTCTAAAAGTCGTACCTTGCACCGTAGATGTTGCACCCTATGGATATCGATTCTTTGGACGGCCATAACTGTTGGCTCGTTTAGAGTTACGGGAGCCATAACCAGTCAAAACGAAGCTCTTTGGAGTTCTAGGCTTTGACCACTTTAAGCCATCAATGGATAGTTTCATACCCAAAAAAGACTATCCGAATCTCAATCGGGTCTCGGAAGTTTTTTACCCTTCGTTTTTCGTCATGTGAATTTTTACGTTAAAACGGTATCACCGGGGCTGGTCTTCGATTTTCCATATCTGGAGAGTGGTGCACCATGGTACTGTTCCGTTTCAAATCCATGAACACATTTCTAAAATTCGTACGGCACTGTTTCGGCATTTTGGACGGATGTTGCACCTTGCACCGTAGATGTTGCACCCTGTGGATATCGATACTTCGGACGGCCATAACTATTGGCTCGTTTAAAGTTACGGGAGCCATAAACAGTCAAAACAAAGCTCTTTGTGAGTTCTACGGTTTTGACCGCGTTAAGCCGTCAATGGACAGTTTCATACCCAAAAAAGACTATTCGAATCTCAATCGGGTCTCGGATGTTTTTTACCTTTCGTTTTTTCGTCACGTGAATTTTTACGTTAAAACGGTATCACCGTGGCTGGTCTTCGATTTTCCATCGCTGGAAGGTGGTGCACCATGGTACTGTTCCGTTTCTAATCCATGCACCCATTTCTAAAAGTCGTACGGCATTGTTTCGACATTTTGGATGGATGTTGCACCTTCCACCGTAGATGTTGCACCCTGTGGATATCGATTCTTCGGACGGCCATAACTGTTGGCTCGTTTAGAGTTACGGGAGCCAAACCAGTCAAAACGAAGCTCTCTGTGAGTTCTACGGCTTTGACCACTTTAAGCCATCAATGGACAGTTTCATGCCCAAAAAAGACTATTCGAATCTCAATCGGGTCTCGGAAGTTTTTTACCCTTTATTTTTCGTCACACGAATTTTTATGTTAAAACGGTATCACCGTGGCTGGTCTTCGATTTTCCATTGCTGGAGAGTGGTGCACCATGGTATTGTTCCATTTCAAATCTATGCACCCATTTCTAAAAGTCGTACGGCACGGTTTCAGCATTTTGGACGGATTTTGCACCTTGCACCGTAGATGTTGCACCCTGTGGATATCGATTCTTCGGAAGGCCATAACTGTTGGCTCGTTTAAAGTTACGGGAGCCATTTCTAAAAGTCATACCTTGCACCGTAGATGTTGCACCCTGTGGATATCGATTCTTTGGATGGCCATAACTGTTGGCTCGTTTAGAGTTACGGGAGCCATAACCAGTCAAAACGAAGCTCTCTGGAGTTCTACGGCTTTGACCACTTTAAGCCATCAATGGACAGTTTCATACCCAAAAAAGACTATCCGAATCTCAATCGGGTCTCGAAAGTTATTTACCCTTCGTTTTTCGTCACGTGAATTTTTACGTTAAAACGGTATCACCGTGGCTGTTCTTCCATTTTCCATCGTTGGAGAGTGGTGGACCATGGTACTGTTCCATTTCAAATCCATGCACCCATTTCAAAAAAACGTACGGCAATGTTTCGGCATTTTGGACGGATGTTGCACCTTCCACCGTAAATGTTGCACCCTGTGGATATCGATTCTTCGGACGGCCATAACGGTTGGCGCGTTTAGTGTTAAGGGAGCCATAACTAGTCAAAACGAAGCTCTCTGTGAGTTCTTCAGCTTTGACCGCTTTAAGCCGTCAATGGATTGTTTCATACCCAAAAAAGACTATCCGAATTTCAATAGGGTCTCGGATGTTTTTCACCCTTCGTTTTTTCGTCACATGAATTTTTACGTTAAAACGGTATCACCGTGGCTGGTCTTCGATTTTCCATCACTGGAGAGTGGTGCACCATGGTACTGTTCCGTTTCTAATCCATGCACCCATTTCTAAAAGTCGTACGACACTGTTTCGGCATTTTGGACGGATGTTGCACCTTCCACCGTAGATGTTGCACCCTGTGGATATCGATTCTTCGGACGACCATAACTGTTGGCTCGTTTAGAGTTATTGGAGCCATAACCAGTCAAAACGAAGCTCTCTGTGAGTTCTTCGGCTTTGACCGCTTTAAGCCGTCAATGGACAGTTTCAAACCCAAAAAAGACTATCCGAATCTCAATCGGGTTTCTAATCCATGCACCCATTTCTAAAAGTCGTACGACACTGTTTCGGCATTTTGGACGGATGTTGCACCTTGCACCGTAGATGTTGCACCCTGTGGATATCGATTCTTCGAACGGCCATAACTGTTGGCTCCTTTAGATTTACTGTAGCCATAACCAGTCAAAACATAGCTTTAAGCCGTCAATGGACAGTTTCATACCCAAAAAATTCTATCCGAATCTCAATCGGGTCTCGGAAGTTTTTTACCCTTCATTTTTTCATCACGTGAATTTCTACGTTAAAACGGGTTCATAGTGGCTGGTCTTCGATTTTCCATCGCTGGAGAGTGGTGCACCATGGTACTCTCTGTTTCAAATCCATGCACCCATTTCTAAAAGTCGTACGGCATTGTTTCGTCATTTTGGACGGTTGTTGCACCTTACACCCTAGATGTTGCATCCTCTGGATATTGATTCTTCGGACAGCCAAAACTGTTGGCTCGTTTAGGGTTACCTGAGCCATAACCAGTCAAAACGAAGCTCTCTGTGAGTTTTATGGCCCTGACGGCTTTGAGCCGTCATTGGGTAGTTTCATACCCAGAAAAGACTATCCGAATCTCAATCGGGTCTCGGAAGTTTTTTACCCTTCGTTTTTTCGTCACGAGAATTTTTACGTTAAAATGGTATCACCGTGGCTGGTCTTTGATTTTCCATCGCTGGAGAGTGGTGCACCATGGTACTGTTCCGTTTCTAATCCATGCACCCATATCTAAAATCGTACGACACTGTTTCGGCATTTTGGACAGATGTTACACCTTGCACCGTAGATGTTGCACCCTGTGGATATCGATTCATAGAACGGCCATAACTGTTGGCTCGTTTAGAGTTACGGTAGGCATATCTAGTGAAAACGAAGCTCTCTGTGAGTTCTACGGCTTTGATGGCTTTAAGCCGTCAATGGACAGTTTCATACCCAAAAAGACTATCTGAATTTCAATCAGGTCTCGTAAGATTTTTACCCTTCTTTTTTTCGTCACGTGAATTTTTACGTTAAAACAGTATAACCGTGGCTGGTCTTCTATTTTCCATCACTGGAGAGTGGTGCACCATGGTACTGTTCCATTTCTAATCCATGCACCCATTTCTAAAAGGCGTACAACACTGTTTCGGCATTTTGGACGGATGTTGCAACTTGCACCGTAGATGTTGCACCATGCGGATATCGATTCTTCGAACGGCCATAACTGTTGGCTTGTTTTGATTTACGGTAGCCATAACCAGTCAAAACAAGGTTCTTTGTGCGTTCTACGGCTTTGACAGCTTTAAGCCGTCAATGGACAGTTTCATACCCAAAAAAGACTATCTGAATCTCAATCGGGTCTCGGAAGTTTTTTACCCTTCGTTTTTTCGTCACGTGAATTTTTACGTTAAAACGGTATCACCATGCCTGGTCTTCGATTTTCCATCGCTGGAGAGTGGTGCACCATGGTACTGTTTCGTTTCAAATCCATGCACCCATTTCTAAAAGTCATACGGCACTGTTTCGGCATTTTGGACGGATGTTTCACCTTGCACCGTAGATGTTGCACCCTGTGGATATCGATTCTTCGGATGGCCATAACTGTTGGCTCGTTTAGAGTTACGGGAGCCATAACTATTCAAAATGAAGCTCTCTTTTAGTTCTACGGCTTTGGTGGCTTTAAGACGTCAATGGACAGTTTCATACCCAAAAAAGACTATCCGAATCTCAATCGGGTCTCGGAAGTTTTTTACCCTTCCTTTTTTCGTCACGTGAATTTCTACGTTAAAACGGTATCACCATGGCTGGTCTTCGATTTTCCATCGCTGGAGAGTGGTGCACCATGGTACTCTCCATTTCAAATCCATGCACCCATTTCTAAAAGTCGTAAGGCACTGTTTCGGCATTTTGGATGGTTGTTGCACCTTGCACCGTAAATGTTGCACCCTGTGGATATCGATTCTTCGGACGGCCATAACTATTGGCTCGTTCAGCGTTACCTGAGCCATAACCTATCAAAACGAAGCTCTTTGTGAGTTCTATGGCCCTGATGGCTTTAAGCTGTCATTGGGTAGTTTCATACCCAGAAAAGACTATCTGAATCTCAATCGGGTCTCGGAAGTTTTTTACCCTTCGTTTTTTCGTCACGAGAATTTTTACGTTAAAACGGTATCACCGTGGCTGGTCTTCGATTTTCCATCGCTGGAGAGTGGTGCACCATGGTACTGTTCAGTTTCAAATCCATGCACCCATTTCTAAAAGTCGTAAGGCACTGCTTCGGCATTTTGGATGGATGTTGCACCTTCCACCGTAGATGTTGCACCCTGTGGATATCGATTCTTCGGGAGGCCATAACTGTTGGCTCGTTTAGAGTAACATGAGCCATAACCAGCCAAAACGAATCTCTCTATGAGTTATATGGCTTTGATAGCTTTAAGCCGTCAATGGACAGTTTCATACCCAAAAAAGACTATCCAAATCTCAATCGGGTCTCGGAAGTTTTTTACCCTTCGTTTTTCATCACGTGAATTTTTACGTTAAAACGGTATCACCATGGCTGGTCTATGATTTTCCATCGCTGGAGAGTGATGCACCATGGTACTGTTCAGTTTCAAATCCATGCACCCATTTCTAAAAGTCGTACGACACTGTTTCGGCATTTTGGATGGATTTTGCACCTTGCACCGTAGATGTTGCACCCTATGGATATCGATTCTTCGGACGGCCATAACTATTGGCTCGTTCAGGGTTACGTAAGCCATAACCAGTCAAAACGAAGCTCTCTGTGAGTTCTATGGCCTTGACGGCTTTAAGTTGTCAATGTGTAGTTTAATATCCAAAAAAGACTATCTGAATCTCAATCGGGTCTTGGAAGTTTTTTACCCTTCGTTTTTTCGTCACGTGAATTTTTACGTTAAAACAGTATCTGTTAACGCTAAAATCATGAACGCTAACACCCTAGTGTAAGTAGTAATAAAGTGAAAGCACCACCCGTTTGCACGAGAACTAAAAGTAAACAGAAAATCGCAGAAAAAGTAAAAAGGCAGCAATTTTTATAGTGGTTCGGCTCAAAGTCAAGCCTACGTCCACTTCACATCCTCTATCACTGACTCGATTAGAAACTTTACAATCACTCTTCGATTACAACACAATTAGAACAAGCAACCTTTCCTATATTTCTTTGATTACAACTGATTACAACACGATTGAAACACGTAGATTACAACACCATTAAGACGAGTAGCTAAAACATCGATCTAGGCATGCTTTTTATTTTCATGTTCAATGATTTAGATCTTCTTCCCAAAAGTTCGTTGAAACAAGTGAAGAAGGAGTCGAGGAAACAGCAGAGTGTTGGCGTGTCCAAGTCTGGACGTCCGGAAAAGTCCCTCTTCAATATGGAGTAGGCGGGGTATTTATAGGGAAAACTGGAGTTAGGTCGTAGGTCGTAGGCGTCAGCGACCTAAGGTGTTGCGACCTAGGGTGATTCTGAGGTAGCATAAGTCGTTCGCGACTTAGTGGAGCTGTCCTGGATGAGACATAGGCTGTGAGCGACTTAGTATCTTGTTTGCAAAGAAGGTTAGGTCGTTAGGAAGCTAGGAAGTTAGGTCGCTATCATGTTTAGCTTGTTGTAGAACCTGTTGCCATGCTAACTCCCCGGAGCCTTAGGTCGTTCAGTTACTAGGTCGCTAGGTCGCTGAGCTCCTCCGTTGCGATGTACTGCTGTCTTGTATTGATTTTTAGGTCGCTAAGCCGTTAAGTCGCGTATGCTTTAACTCGCTGAAATGCTTAGCTCGCTGGAGCGCTTGCCTTTGAACTGGTTAGGTCGCTTTTCCTTCGAGTACTTGAGTCGCCGTTCAGAGTGGTGTGTGTTCGTTGAAAATGTGATGTTAATAGAAGCGTTGACACAGTGTATGACCAGTCTTTGAAATGAACTTTCTTTGGTTTTTTCGATTGATCCTTTGGTATCACGGCGTTGCCAAAAAGGCAGGATAACAGGATCACCGTGGCTGGTCTTCGATTTTCCATCGTTGAAGAGTGGTGCACTATGGTACTATTTCGTTTCTAATCCATGCACTCATTTTTAAAAGATGTACGGCACTGTTTCGGCATTTTGGATGGATGTTGCACCTTGCACCATAGATGTTGCAACCTGTGGATATCGATTCTTCGAACGGCCATAACTGTTGGCTCGTTTAGAGTTACGGTAGACATAACCAGTCAAAACGAAGCTCTCTGTGAGTTCTACAGCTTTGACGACTTTAAGTCGTCAATGGACAGTTTCATACCCAATAAAGACAATCCAAATCTTAATCGGGTCTCGGAAGTTTTTTACCCTTCGTTTTTCATCACGTGAATTTTTACGTTAAAACGGTATCACCATGGCTGGTCTACGATTTTCCATCGCTGGAGAGTGGTGCACCATGGTACTGTTCAGTTTCGAATCCATGCACCCATTTCTAAAGTCGTACGGCACTGTTTCGGCATTTTGGACGGATGTTGCACCTTGCACCGTAGATGTTGCACCCTGTGGATATCGATTCTTCGGACGACCATAACTATTGGCTCGTTTAGGGTTACGTAAGCCATAAGATGTCAAAACGAAGCTCTCTATGATTTCTATGGCCTTGACGGCTTTAAGCCGTCAATGTGTAGTTTAATACCCAAAAAAAGACTATCTGAATCTCAATCGGGTCTTGGAAGTTTTTTACCCTTCGTTTTTTCGTCACGTGAATTTTTACGTTAAAACGGTATCTGTTAACGCTAAAATCATGAATGCTAACACCCCGGTGTAAGTAGTAATAAAGTGAAAGCACCACCCGTTTGCATGGGAACTAAAAGTAAACAGAAAATCGCAGAAAAAGTAAAAAGACAACAATTTTTATAGTGGTTTGGCTCAAAATCAAGCCTACGTCCACTTCACATCCTCTATCACTGACTCGATTACAAACTTTACAATCACTCTTCGATTACAACACAATTAGAACAAGCAACCTTTCCTATATTTCTTTGATTACAACTGATTACAACACGATTGAAACACGTAGATTACAACACCATTAAGACGAGTAGCTAAAACATCGATCTAGGCATGCTCTTTATCTTCATGTTCAATGATTTAGATCTTCTTCCCAAAAGTTCGTTGAAACAAGTGAAGAAGGAGTCGAGGAAACAGCAGAGTGTTGGCGTGTCCAAGTCTGGACGTCCAGAAAAGTCCCTCTTCAATATGGAGTAAACGGGGTATTTATAGGGAAAACTGGAGTTAGGTCGTAGGTCGTAGGTCGTCAGCGACCTAAGGTGTTGCGACCTAGGGTGATTCTGAGGTAGCATAAGTCGTTCGCGACTTAGTGGAGCTGTCCTGGATGAGACATAGGCTGTGAGCGACTTAGTATCTTGTTTGCATAGAAGGTTAGGTCGTTAGGAAGCTAGGAAGTTAGGTCGCTATCATGTTTAGCTTGTTGTAGAACCTATTGCCATGCTAACTCGCCGGAGCCTTAGGTCGTTCAGTTACTAGGTCGCTAGGTTGCTGAACTCCTCCGTTGCGATGTACTGCTGTCTTGTATTGATTTTTAGGTCGTTAAGCCGTTAAGTCGCGTATGCTTTAACTCGCTGAAATGCTTAGCTCGCTGGAGCACTTGCCTTTGAACTGGTTAAGTCGCTTTTCCTTTGAGTACTTGAGTCGCCGTTCAGAGTGGTGTGTGATCGTTGAAAAGAAGATGTTAACAGAAGCGTTGACACAGTGTATGACCAGTCTTTGAAACGAACTTTCTTTGGTTTTTTTGATTGATCCTTTGGTATCACGGCCTTGCCAAAAAGGCGGGATAACAGTATCACCATGGCTGGTCTTCGATTTTCCATCGCTGGAGAGTGGTGCACCATGGTACTGTTCCGTTTCTAATCCATGCACCCATTTTTAAAAGTTGTACGGCACTGTTTCGACATTTTGGACGGATGTTGCACCTTGCACCGTAGATGTTGCACCCTGTGGATATCGATTCTTCGAACGGCCATAACTGTTGGCTCGTTTAGAGTTACGGTAGACATAACCAGTCAAAACGAAGATCTCTGTGAGTTCTATGGCTTTGACGGCTTTAAGTCTTCAATGGACAGTTTCATACCCAAAAAAGACTATCCGAATCTAATTCAGGTATCGGAAGTCTTTTACCCTTCGCTTTTTCGTCACATGAATTTTTACGTTAAAACGGTATCACCGTGGCTGGTCTTTGATTTTCCATCTCTGGAGAGTGGTGCACCATGGTACTGTTCCATTTCAAATCCATGCACCCATTTCTAAAAGTCATACGGAACTGTTTCAGCATTTTGGATGGATGTTGCACCTTGCACCGTAGATGTTGCACCCTGTAAATATCGATTCTTCGGATGGCCATAACTGTTGGCTCGTTTAGAGTTACGGGAGCCATTACCAATCAAAACTAAGCTCTCTATGAGTTCTACGGCCTTGACTGCTTTAAGCCGTCAATGGATAGTTTCATACCCAAAAAAGACTATCCGAATCTCAATCGGGTCTCGAAAGTTTTTTACCCTTCGTTTTTCATCACGTGATTTTTTATGTTAAAACGGTTTCACCGTGGCTAGTCTTCGATTTTCATCGCTTGAGAGTGGTGCACCATGGTACCGTTCAGTTTCAAATCCATGCACCCATTTCTAAAAGTCGTACGACACTGTTTCGACATTTTGGACGGATGTTGCACCTTGAACCGTAGATATTATTCCCTATGGATATTGATTCTTCGGACGACCATAACTGTTGGCTCGTTCAGGGTTACATGAGCCATAACTAGTCAAAATGAAGCTCTCTGTGAGTTCTACGGCCCTGATAGCTTTAAGCCGTCATTGGGTAGTTTCATACCCAGAAAAGACTATCCGAATCTCAATCGGGTCTCGGAAGTTTTTTACCTTTCGTTTTTTCGTTACGAGAATTTTTATGTTAAAACGGTATCACCGTGGCTGGTCTTCGATTTTCCATCGCTGGAGAGGGGTGCACCATGGTAGTGTTCCGTATCAATTCCATGCACCCATTTCAAAAAGTCGTACGGCACTGTTTCGGCATTTT
Source organism: Allium fistulosum (assembly GCA_030737815.1). Taxonomy (NCBI): domain Eukaryota; kingdom Viridiplantae; phylum Streptophyta; class Magnoliopsida; order Asparagales; family Amaryllidaceae; genus Allium; species Allium fistulosum. The sequence continues at coordinate 1,538,548,861 of CM060902.1, forward strand.
GGACGGATGTTGCACCCTGTGGATATCGATTCTTCGAACGACCATAATAGTTGGCTCGTTTAGAGTTACGGTAGCCATAACCAGTCAAAACGAAGCACTCTGTGAGTTCTACGGCTTTAAGCCGTCAATGGATAGTTTCATACCCAAAAAAGACTATCGGAATCTCAATCGGGTCTCGTAAGCTTTTTACCCTTCTTTTTTTCATCATGTGAATTTTTACGTTAAAATAGTATCACCGTGGCTGGTCTTCGATTTTCCATCGCTGGAGAGTGGTGCACCATGGTACTATTCCGTTTCAAATCCATGTACCCATTTCTAAAAGTCGTACGACACTGTTTCGGCACTTTGGACGGATGTTGCACCTTGCCCCGTAGATGTTGCACCATGTGGATATCGATTCTTCGGACGGCCATAACTGTTGGCTTGTTTAGAGTTACGGGAGCCATAACCAGTCAAAACGAAGCTCTCTATGAGTTCTACGGCTGTGATGGCTTTAATCCGTCAATGGATAGTTTCATACCCAAAAAAGGTTATCCGAATCTCAATCGGGTCTCGGATGTTTTTTACCCTTCATTTTTTCGTCACGTGAATTTTTACGTTAAAAAAGTATCACCGTGGCTGGTCTTCGATTTTCCATCGCTGAAGAGTGGTGCACCATGGTACTGTTCCGTTTCAAATCCATGCACCCATTTCTAAAAGTCGTACGGCACGGTTTCGGCATTTTGGACGGATGTTGCACCTAGCACCATAGATGCTGCACCTTATGGATATCGTTTCTTCGGACGGCCATAACTGTTGGCTCGTTCAGAGTTATGTGAGCCATAACCAGTCAAAAAGAAGCTCTCTATGAGTTCTATGGCTTTGATGGCTTTAAGCCGTCAATGGACAGTTTCATACCCAAAAAAGACTATCCGAATCTCAATCGGGTCTCGGAAGTTTTTTACCCTTCGTTTTTTCTCACGTGAATTTTGCATTAAAACGGTATCATCGTTTCTGGTCTTCGATTTTCTATCGCTGGAGAGTGATGCACCATGGTACTGTCCTGTTTCAAATCCATGCATCCATTTCTAAAAGTCGTACGGCACTGTTTCGGCATTTTGGACGGATGTTGCACCTTGCACCGTAGATGTTGCACCCTGTGGATATCGATTCTTCGACGGCCATAACTATTGGCTCGTTCAGAGTTATGTGAGCCATAACCAGTCAAAACGAAGATCTCTGTGAGTTCTACGGCCTTGACGGCTTCAAATCGTCAATAGGTAGTTTCATACCCAAAAAAGACTATCTGAATTTCAATCGGGTCTCGGAAGTTTTTTACCTATCGTTTTTTCATCACGTGAATTTTTACGTTAAAATGGTATCACCATGGCTGGTCTTCGATTTTCCATAGCTGGAGAGTGGTGCACCATGGTACTGTTTCGTTTCTAATCAATGCACCCAATTCTAAAAGTCGTACGACACTGTTTCGGCATTTTGGATGGATGTTGCACCTTGCACCGTAGATGTTGCACCCTGTGGATATCGATTCTTCGGACGGCCATAACTGTTGGCTCCTTTAGAGTTACGGTAGCCATAACCAGTCAAACGAAGCTCACTGTGAGTTCTACGGCTTTGACGGCTTTAAGTCGTCAATGGATAGTTTCATACCCAAAAAGGACTATCCAAATCTCAATCTGTTCTCGGAAGTTTTTTACCCTTCGTTTTTCATCACGTTAATTTTTACGTTAAAACGGTATCACCGTGGCTAGTCTTCAATTTTCCATCGTTGTAGAGTGGTGCACCATGGTACTGTTCCATTTCAAATACATGCACCCATTTCTAAAAGTCGTACGGCACTGTTTCGGCATTTTGGACGGATGTTGCACCTTGCACCGTAGATGTTGCACCCTATGGATATCGATTTTTCGGACGACCATAAATGTTGGCTCGTTTAGAGTTACGGGAACCATTACCAGTCAAAACGAAGCTCTCTGTGAGTTCTACGGCTTTGACGGCTTTATGTCTTCAATGGACAGTTTCATACCTAACAAAGACTATCCGAATCTAATTCGGTTCTCAGAATTCTTTTACCCTTCATTTTTTCGTCACGTGAATTTTTACGTTAAAACGGTATCACCGTGGCCGGTCTTCGATTTTCCATCACTGGAGAGTGGTTCACCATGGTAATATTTCGTTTCAAATCCATGCACCCATTTCTAAAAGTCGTACAACACTGTTTTGGCATTTTGGACGGATGTTGCACCTTGCACCGAAGATGTTGCACCCTGTGGGTATCGATTCTTCGGACGGCCATAACTGTTGGCTCGTTTAGTGTTATGAGAGCCATAACCAGTCAAAACTAAGCTCTCTATGAGTTCTACAGCCTTGACTGCTTTAAGCCGTCAATGGATAGTTTCATACCCAAAAAAGTCTATCCGAATCTCAATCGTGTCTCGGAAGTTTTTTACACTTCGTTTTTCATCACGTGAATTTTTACGTTAAAGCGGTATCATCGTGGCTAGTCTTCGATTTTCCATCGCTGGAGAGTGGTGCACCATGGTATTGTTCAGTTTCAAATCCATGCACCCATTTCTAAAAGTCGTACGGCACGGCTTCGGCATTTTGGACGGATGTTGCACCTTACACAGTAGATGTTGCACCCAATGGATATCGATTCGGAAGGCCATAACTGTTGGCTCGTTTAGAGTTACGTGAGCCATAACCAGCCAAAACGAAGCTCTCTATGAGTTCTACGGCTTTGACAGCTTTAGGCCATCAATGGATAGTTTCATACCCAAAAAAGACTATATGAATCTTGATCGGGTCTCGGAAGTTTTTTACCCTTCGTTTTTCATCACGTGATTTTTTACTTTAAAACGGTATCACCGTGGCTGGTCTTCGATTTTCCATCGTTCGAGAGTGGTGCACCATGGTACTGTTCAGTTTCAAATCCATGCACCCATTTCTAAAAGTCGTACGGCACTGTTTTGGCATTTTGGACGGATGTTGCACCTTGCACCGTAGATGTTGCACCCTATGGATATCGATTCTTCGAATGGCCATAAATGTTGGCTCATTTACAGTTATGGGAGCCATAACCAGTCAAAACGAAGCTCTCTGTGAGTTCTACGGCTTTGACGGCTTTAAGCCGTCAATGTACAGTTTCATACCCAAAAAAGACTATCCGAATCTCAATCGGGTCTCGGAAGTTTTTTACCCTTCGTTTTTTCGTCACGTGAATTTTTACTTTAAAACGGTATCACCGTGGCTGGTCTTCGATTTTCCATCGCTGGAGAGTGGTACACCATGGTACTATTATGTTTCTAATCCAGGCACCCATTTCTAAAAGTCGTACGACACTGTTTCGGCATTTTGGACGGATGTTTCACCTTGCACCGTAGATGTTGCATCCTGTGGATATCGATTCTTCGGACAGCCATAACTGTTGGTTCATTTAGAGTTACGTGAGCTATAACCAGTCCAAACAAAGCTCTCTGTGGGTTTTATGGCTTTGACGGCTTTAAGACGTCGACGGGTAGTTTCATTCCCAAAAAAGACTATCTGAATCACAATTGGGTCTCGGAAGTTTTTTACCCTTCGTTTTTTGGTCACGTGAATATTTACGTTAAAACAGCATCACCGTGGTGGTCTTCGATTTTCCATCGCTGTAGAGTGGTGCACCAAGGTACTGTTTCGTTTCTAATCCATGCACCCATTTCTAAAAGTCGTACGACACTGTTTCGGCATTTTGGACGGATGTTGCACCTTGCACCATAGATGTTGCACCCTGTGGATATCGATTATTCGAACGACCATAACTGTTGGCATCTACGGCTTTGATGGCTTTAAGCCGTCAATGGACAGTTTCATACCCAAAAAAGACTATCCGAATCTCAATCGGGTCTTGGAAGTTTTTTACCCTTCGTTTTTTCGTCTCGTGAATTTTTACGTTAAAACGGTATCACCGTGGCTGGTCTTCGATTTTTCATCACTGGAGAGTGGTGCACCATGGTATTATTCCGTTTCAAGTCCAAGCACCCATTTCTAAAAGTCGTATGGCACTGTTTCGGCATTTTGGACGGATGTTGCACCTTGCACCGTAGATGTTGCACCCTGTGGATATCGATTCTTCGGATGGCCATAACTGTTGGTTCATTCAGAGTTACGGGAGCCATAACCAGTCAAAACGAAGCTCTCTGTGAGTTCTACGGCCATGACTACTTTAAGCCGTCAATGGACAGTTTCATAACCAAAAAAGACTATCCGAATCTCAATCGGGTCTGGGAAGTTTTTTACCCTTCGTTTTTTCGTCACGTTAATTATTACGTTAAAACGGTATCACCGTGGCTGGTCTTCAATTTTCCATCGCTAGAGAGTGGTGCACCATGGTACTATTCCATTTCTAATCAATGCACCCATTTCTAAAAGTCGTACGCCACTGTTTTGGCATTTTGGACGGATGTTGCACCTTGCACCGTAGATGTTGCACCCTGTGGATATCAATTCTTCGGACGGCCATAACTGTTGGCTCGTTCTGGGTTACGTGAGCCATAACCAGTCAAAATGAAGCTTTCTGTAAGTTCTACGGCCATGACGGCTTTAAGCCGTCAATGGGTAGTTTCATACCCAAAAAAGACTATCTGAATCTCAATCGGGTCTTGGATGTTTTTTACCCTTCGTTTTTTCGTCACGTTAGTTTTTACTTTAAAACGGTATCACCGTGGCTGGTCTTCGATTTTCCATCGCTGGAGAGTGGTGCACCATGGTACTGTTCAATTTCAAATCCATGCACCCATTTCTGAAAGTCGTACGGCACTGTTTCGGCATTTTGGACGGATGTTGCACCATGCACCGTAGATGTTGCACCCTGTGGATATCGATTCTTAGGACGGCCATAACTGTTGGCTCGTTTAGGTTTACGTGAGCCAAAACCAGTCAAAACGAAACTCTCTGTGAGATCTACGGCTTTGATGGATTTAAGCTGTCAATTGACGGTTTCATACCCAAAAAAGACTATCCGAATCTCAATCGGGTCTCGGAAGTTTTTTACCCTTCGTTTTTTCGTCACGTGAATTTTTATGTTAAAACGGTATCACCGTTGCTGGTCTTTGATTTTCCATCGCTGGAGAGTGGTGCTCTATGGTACTGTTCCGTTTCAAATCCATGCATCCATTTCTAAATGTCGTACGGCACTGTTTCGGCATTTTGGACGGATGTTGCACCATGCACCGTAGATGTTGCACCCTGTGGATATCGATTCTTTGGAAGACCATAACTATTGGCTCGTTTAGAGTTACGTGAGCCATAACCAGTCAAAAAGAAGCTCTCTGTGAGTTCTACGGCTTTGACGACTTTAAGCCGTCAATGGACAGTTTCATACCCAAACAAGTCTATCCGAATTTCAATCGGGCGTTAGAAGTTTTTTACCCTTCGTTTTTTCGTCATGTGAATTTTCGCGTTAAAACGATATCACCGTGGCTGGTCTTCGATTTTCCATCGCTGGAGAGTGGTCCACCATGGTACTGTTCCATTTCAAATCCATGCACCCATTTCTAAAATTCGTACGGCACTTTTTCAGCATTTTGGACGGATGTTGCACCTTGCACCGTAGATGTTGCACCCTATGGATATCGATTCTTCGGACGGCCATAAATGTTGGCATGTTTAGAGTTACGGGAGCCATAACCAGTCAAAACGAAGCACTTTGTGCATTCTACGGCTTTGACGGCTTTAAGACGTCAATGGACAGTTTCATACCAAAAAAAGACTATCTGAATCTCAATCGGGTCTCGGAAGTTTTTTACCTTCGTTTTTTCATCACGTGAATTTTTACGTTAAAACGGTATCACCGTGGATGGTCTTCGATTTTCCATCGCTGGAGAGTGGTGCACCATAGTACTGTTATGTTTCTAATCCATGCACCCATTTCTAAAAGTCGTACGGCAATGTTTCGGCATTTTGGATGGTTGTTGCATCTTGCACCGTAGATGTTGCACCCAGTGGATATCGATTCTTCGGACGGCCATAACTGTTGGTTCGTTTAGAGTTATGTGAGCTATAACCAGTCAAAACGAAGCTCTCTGTGAGTTCAACGGCTTTGGTGGCTTTAAGTCGTCAATGGGTAGTTTCATACCCAAAAAAGACTATCCGAATCACAATCGGGTCTCGGAAGTTTTTACCCTTCGTTTTTTGGTCATGTGAATTTTCACGTTAAAACGGTATCACCGTGGCTGGTCTTGATTTTCCATCGCTGGAGGGTGGTGCACCATGGTACTGTACCGTTTCAAATCCATGCACCCATTTCTAAAAGGCGTACGACACTGTTTCGTCATTTTGGACGGATGTTGCACCTTGCACCGTAGATGTTGCACCTGTGGATATCGATTTTTCGGGCGGCCATAACTGTTGGATCGTTTAGAGTTACGTGAGCCATAACCAGCCAAAACGAAGCTCTCGGTGAGTTCTACCGCTATGACGGCTTTAAGCCTTCAATGGACAGTTTCATATCCAAAAAAGATTATCGGAATCCCAATCGGGTCTTGGAAGTTTTTTACCCTTCGTTTTTTCGTCACGTGAATTTTCACGTTAAAACGGCATCATCGTGGCTGGTCTTCGATTTTCCATCGTTGAAGAGTGGTGCACCATGTTACTGTTCAGTTTCAAATCCATACACCCATTTCTAAAAGTCGTACGGCACTGTTTCCACATTTTGGATGGATGTTGCACCATGCACCGTAGATGTTGCACCATGTGGATATCGATTCTTCGGACGCCCATAACCGTTATTTTGTTTACAGTTACGAGAGCCATAACCAGTCAAAACGAATCTCTCTGTGAGTTCTACGGCTTCGACGGCTTTAAGCCATCAATGGACAATTTCATACCCAAAAAAGACTATCCGAATCTCAATCGGGACTCAGAAGTTTTTTACCCTTCATTTTTTCATCACGTGAATTTTTACGTTAAAAGAGTATCACCGTGGCTGGTCTTCGATTTTCCATTGCTATAGAGTGGTGCACCATGGTACTTTTCAGTTTCAAATCCATGCACCCATTTCTAAAAGTTGTACGACACTGTTTCAGCATTTTGGACGGATGTTGCACCTTGCACCGCAGATGTTGCACCCTGTGGATATCGATTCTTCGGACGGCCATAGTTGTTTTCTTGTTTATAGTTACGGGAGCCATAACTAGTCAAAACAAAGCTCTTTGTGAGTTCTACGGCTTCGACGGTTTTAAGTCGTCAATGGACAGTTTCATACCCAAAAAAGACTATTTGAATCTCAATCGGGTCGCGGAAGTTTTTTACCTTTCGGTTTTTCGTCACGTGAATTTTTACGTTAAAACGGTATGACCGTGGCCGGTCTTCGATTTTCCATCGCTGGAGAGTGATGCACCATGGTACTATTCAGTTTCAAATTCATGCACCCATTTCTAAAAGTCATACAACACTGTTTCGGCATTTTGGACGGATGTTGCACCTTGCACCGCAGATGTTGCACCCTATGGATTTCGATTCTTCGGACGGCCATAACTGTTGGCTCGTTTAGAGTTACGGGAGCTATAACTAGTCAAAACGAAGCTCTTTGTGAGTTCTACAGCTTTGATGGCTTTAAGCCGTCAATGGGTAGTTTCATACCCAAAAAATACTATCTGCATCTCAATCGGGTCTCGGAAGTTTTTTTGCCCTTCGTTTTTTCGTCACATGAAGTTTTACGTTAAAACGGTATCACCGTGGCTGGTCTTCGATTTTCCATCGCTGGAGAGTGGTACACCATGGTACTGTTCCATATCTAATCCATGCACCCATTTTTAAAAGTCGTACGACACTGTTTCGGCATTTTGGATGGCTGTTGCACCTTGCACCGTAGATGTTGCACCCTATGGATATCGATTCTTCGGACAACCATAACTGTTGTTTCGTTTAGAGTTACGGGAGCCATAACAAGTCAAAATGAAGCTCTCTGTGAGTTCTACGGCTTCGATGGCTTTAAGTCGTCAATGGACAGTTTCATACCCAAAAGAGACTATTCGAATCTCAATCGGGTCTCGGAAGTTTTTTACCCTTCGTTTTTTCGTCATGTGAATTTTTGCGTTAAAACGGTATCACCGTGGCTGATCTTCGATTTTCCATCGCTGGAGAGTGGTGCACCATGGTACTATTCAGTTTCAAATTCATGCACCTATTTCTAAAAGTCATACGGCACTGTTTCGGCATTTTGGACAGATGTTGCACCTTGCACCGCAAATGTTACACCCTATGGATATCGATTCTTCGGACGGCCATAACTGTTGGCTCGTTTCGAGTAACGGGAGCCATAACCAGTCAAAACGAAGCTCTTTGTGAGTTTACGAGTTTAACGGCTTTAAGCCGTCAATGGACAGTTTCATACCCAAAAAAGACTATCCGAATCTCAATCGGGTCTCGGAAGTTTTTTACCCTTCATTTTTTCATCACGTGAATTTTTACGTTAAAACAGTATCACCATGGCTGGTCTTCCATTTTCCATTGCTGGAGAGTGGTGCACCATGGTACTGTTCCATTTCAAATCCATTCACCCATTTCAAAAAGTCGTATGGTATAGTTTCGGCATTTTGGACTAATGTTGCACCTTGCACCGTAGATGTTGCACCCTGTGGATATCGATTCTTCGGACGGCCATAAATGTTGGCTCGTTTAGAGTTACGGGAGCCATAACCAGTCAAAGCGAAGCTCTCTGTGAGTTCTACAGTTTGACGGCTTTAAGCCGTTAATGGGAAGTTTCATACCCAAAAAAGACTATCTGAATCTCAATCGGGTCTTGGAAGTTTTTTACCCTTCGTTTTTTCGTCACGTAAATTTTTACGTTAAAACAGTATCACCATGGCTGGTCTTCGATTTTCCATAGCTGGAGAGTGGTGCACCATGGTACTGTTATGTTTCTAATCCATGCACCCATTTCTAAAAGTTGTACGGCACTGTTTCGGCATTTTGGATAGATGTTGCACCTTGCACCGTAGATGTTGCACCCTGTGGATATCGATTCTTCGGACAGCCATAATTGTTGGCTCGTTTAGAGTTACGGGAGCCATAACTAGTCAAAACGAAGCTCTCTGTGAGTTTTACGGCTTTGACGGCTTCAAGCCATCAATGGACAGTTTCATACCCAAAAAAGATTATCCGAATCTCAATCGGGTCTCGGAAATTTTTTACCCTTCGTTTTTTCGTCACTTGAATTTTTACGTTAAAACGGTATCACCGTGGCTGGTCTTCGATTTTCCATAGCCGGAGAGTGGTGCACCATGGTACTGTTCCATTTCTAATCCATGCACCCATTTCTAAAAGTCGTACGGCACTGTTTCGGCATTTTGGACGGATGTTGCACCTTGCACCGTAGATGTTGCACCCTGTAGATTTCGATTCTTCGGACGGTCATAACTGTTGGCTCGTTTAGAGTTACGGGAGCCATAACCAGTCAAAACGAATCTCTCTGTGAGTTCTACGGCTTTGACGGCTTTAAATCGTCAGTGGACAGTTTCATACCCAAAAAAGACTATCCGAATCTCAATCGGGTCTCAGAGTTTTTTACCCTTCGTTTTTTCGTCAAGTGAATTTTTATGTTAAAACGGTATCACCGTGGCTGGTCTTCGATTTTCCATCACTGGAGAGTTGTGCACCATGGTACTGTTCCGTTTCAAATCCATGCACCCAATTCTAAAAGTCGTACGACACTGTTTCAGCATTTTGGACGGATGTTGCACCTTGCACCGTAGATGTTGCACCCTGTGGATATCGATTCTTCGAGCGGCCATAACTGTTGGCATTGTATGATTAGGTTAGGTGTATGTTGGAATGTTTGAATGAGTTATTTGTACTACATGTATATGCTTGAATGGTTGTTTGAGCAAGGGAATGTGCCTGTGGGTATTGTAGAAGCTTAGCTCAACATGTGTGGATGTCTAATCCAAAGTTTAAAAATCCAGAAAAATGCAAAAGGAGCGTGTGCAGAGCTAAAAGAAATAAGAAAATGGGGTTGGGCAACAAATCTAGAAGATTAGAGCTAGCCCTAAAGCAAGCTTCGGGGTAGGACTGCAGCATACACAGAGCAAGCTTCGAGTCTTGTTTCAAAGTATTGACTCAAAGCATACTTTGGGTCACAAGAGGGTAAAAATTCCTTAGCAAAATTTGCCAAAGGAAGCGATCCGGTGGAACTAACGTGGTTTCTTACCTACCGAACTGATTATACGGTTTAATACCCATTGAACCATATAAATGGTTCGGTGGTAGCATAGCCAACCCAAAACATACATCAGAGGTGTCGTGCCAAACCGGGGTTTTCCCCCAAGGTATCGAGTCATACCATATCCAGAGTCATGACTTAAGGGTTGAGTGGATACCCGACCCCGAGCAAGCTTCGGATCGTTGCTTCAAAAACCCAAACTAAACCTCGAGTCAATGCACGGTAGAATTGCATCTCTTCTTATACTAAAATAGGACTCTTAATACAGCACAAGTCCTATCATTTAGATTGCCCGATACAAAGTGTAATTTTGTTGTTTCTATTTGAAAAAATAATTATACTAAAACTAAAATATAGGTAGTAATAAATAAAATGAATATAGGTTTTAACTTCTATTAAAACATGAAATTATAACTGTTAAACATCCACTTCCTTGGTTAAACTATGAATTTTGAATTTAGCGTCGTGGGGTTGCTCTTCGTGGGGATTGCCCTAATAATTGGCTTACTCGTCTTACCCTATGGTCATCAACCTTCTCTCTATACATAATAGACCTGTCAAAATATGTCACAACTCATTAACCCAATCCATTTAGCCTACTTATAAATGGATTGGATCAACTCATTTATGAATCTTTATTAAATAGATCATTAACGGGTTGGCCTATTTTTAAAAGGGTTACAAATTGATAACCCATTTACCAATTTACTAAAAACTTAAAGTTCAAAAATATAATTTTGAAAATATAAATTTTGAAAATAAGAATTTTGGAAATTTAAAATTCTTTGCTCGAATACTTCATCTTCTGAACGCACGATGTAGTTCTCCATAGTGGCTAACGATTGTACTTAACAAATGACAGACTAGATCCTTATATTTGAACTCCGACTAGGTAGAAGCTGCTTATTTTTAGTTCGAACTGCAATAAATACTTCGTATTAACTCAAAATCAGACGAGACTTCGACTAATGAACTCTCACCTAAATTACGGACAATGTAGAACACTCGGATATTTCATTTTGTGAATGCACGTTGTACTTCTCCACGGTGACTAACAAGTGTACTTAGAAATTAACAGACTGCATCCCCATAATTGAACTCCGCCTACGTAGAAGTCGTTATTTTTTTTGCTCAGACTATGGTAACTACGTCATACTAACTCCGAACCAGACGAGACTTCGACCGATGAACTTCCACCTAAATTGCGAACGATATAAAACACTCGGATACTTCCTATGCAGTTAAAGTGCTCGGCATATTCAATACGGTGGAGGTGCAAAAAGTCATAGCGGGGATACAACGAGGATATACCAAGATATAGCGGATGACCCTAAAAGAACATATAAAACTCGTACTTAATGTTTTTACAAATATATAAATGGTAATTAAATGAAAATTAACATCCAATTGAACTATAACTAATACATAAATAATACAAAATAAAAACATGTGCGAATATACTGTAAATACACGTAAAGCCGTTATATAAAATAATTGAATTTAATAAAGTATTAGAGTATTTTCATTTCTGAAAATATATTAAAAATTTAGTTAAATAAATTAATTTCATAATTTTTATAATGTATAAATGTCATTTTTCAATTCATTTACTTTTAAAAAGATATAGTGAAAATAATGAAATATAGCGGAAATAGCGGGATATAGTGGAAATAGCGGAGCTTAAAGCCGAAAGACTATATTTGGGGCTATATGAAAAAATCGTAGCGATAGAAATCCCCTATGAGATATAGCATGGTTATAGCGGGGTAATAGCGGGGCGTTAACTGCACAGGATACTTCATCTTGTGAATGTACATTGTAGTTCTCCATGATGACTAATAGCTGTACTTAGAAATAACGGACTACATACCCATATTTGAAATCCACCTAGGCAGAAGCCGCTATTTTTTTGTTCGAACTGCAGTAATTTTTCATACTAACTCGGAATCGGGCGAGACATTGACCGATGAACTCCCATCTAAATTACAAACAATATGGAACACTCAGATACTTTATCTTGTGAACGCACATTGTAGTTCTCCATGGTGACTAACAATTGTACTTAGAAAATAACATGCCACATCCCCATATTCGAACTCCGCCTAGGCAGAATTCGCTATTTTTTTGTTCAGACTGCAATAACTTATACATCCTAATTCGAAATTAGACGAAACTTCGACCAATGAATTCCCACCTAAATTACAGACAATATGGAATGATCGGATACTTCATCTTGTGAACGCATGTTGTAGTTCTCTATGCCGACTAATGGTTGCATTTAGCAAATAACAGACCACATCAACGTATTTGAATTTTGATGAAAATTACAATTAAAATTTTAAATTTTGCAATTTAATTTTTATCGATATTCAAAATATAAAAATTAGAATTAGAATTTTTTTTATTAGTCAAATCAACTTTATATATTTAAGTGAGTTAAACATATAACCCGTTTATTAAATGAGTTGGGCGAGACTGACTCATGTATTAAATGGGTCAAAAAGACTGGATCATAAATGGATGGATCAAAATAGACACAACTCAATCCGTTTGATGGGTCTAATACATAATTATCCTTGCACACTGCTTATCAGTCATTACTTATCATCTAAACGAGAGACTATAAATTTTATATAATAAAAATTTGATTTGACTTTTTAAAAGCAAAAAACTTTCGAAATAAGCAAAAGCTCTTATTGCTTTTGTTACCTAAAGGAGGCTAAGTAATTTCTAGATTCTATTAATGTTTAGATAATGTTTCGATGACTTGATTTGGACTATTAGACATGGGAGGCTAGAAGTAGAATTTCACCGGTGATTGGTAAACCAATTAAATTAGATCACAGAAGACATGATTAGGATTACTGATGCAAGGGTTTCGATTATTGCTCGAATGCTTTTTCTGTTATAATTTTTATCAATTTTTAGTAAATGTACCAATTTTCAACAACAAATAAATTCAAATGATAATTTTATGATTCAAGAAAAAATACAAATAAAAATTGCCATTTGGCGCCAAATTCGTACAAAAAAATTACATATGAAAAGTACGATGAAATATACAGAGTGAATGAAAAAAAAACTACAAAGATTTGAATTTTAAATGGAAGGAGAAGAGTTGCGATGAAAATGGAAAAAAAAAGTAGTTAACCACCGGTATTACATTAAACCTTATAAAATATGATTTTACCAGTATTCAAATGAAATGTGATCTTCCCACTGAAATGCGATTATCAAATACTATAGTACAACTAGTGAAGTTTTAAAGTTAACTAAACAATACTTTATAAAATGTTTTTTTAGTATTACGTTAACATTTAAAGTTGTGAAATGAACTTAATAGTGAATATGTAATTTATACTGGTTGTACTAGTTACAAAGTTAGCTAATTTATAGTAGTGAACCAGAACAAGCAGTTATGAGGTCGACTAATTTAAAAGAATACATTACAAAATATTTTCATTGTGATTATGTGTTAAGAAATATAAAACACGCATAATGCAGATATAATACTATTAAATATGAGCTTGATATGTTATTTATAACGTATAGTTTTATACGTGATTTATCATGTATATAAAACAATACATTATAAGTTGCTGATTGTTACTATGAAATGTGTTTAATAAAGTAAAGTGTTGCTAAAGGAGAAGAGTAACAATCACATATAAAACCGTATAAAGTATTGTTTTATACCAAAAAGAATCTAATAATGAATATTCGTGAATATACCTTATTTGGTTCCAGATCAAAGTAGAGGCCAATATCTTTTGAATCAACTGATTCAGATCCACTGCATTGTTCATATATGTTGTGCCTGCATTTAAATAATAAAAATATTAATATTGGGATATCAGGAAATTAACAATAAGTGTTTCTTTTGCTTCATGTTTTGCCTTTGAGTAAGTTGGATATACTGCGTGACTGTATTATAGCTCTTTTTAAGTAGATTATGAATAAGAACTCTTGAATGTTATCTGATCACTCAATTTTTATACATAAATAATAATAATAAGATATGCACCTATACGATGGAACTGAAGCTAATTTATCCTTCTTGATTCCCACTAGTCAGTGATGTTCTATTTTACCTTCACTAACTTTGTTGTATGGATTACTAAAAAGCACTACACTTCATAGCCAAATGCAACCATTTCAAAAGGAAGAATTTGTATCAAACCCTAAAACAAGATTTAAAAGGCATATTGCCAAAACAACACAAAATTAGAAATTAAAATTTAAGAACTAGGCAAGCATATTAACAAATTATTACTTTAAACAAAACTTGAAAATTTTAAATCTTAAATTCACAGTTCATAATGTTCACATTTAAAATGAACATAGATGAAGTCTAGCATTTTCAAACATATCCTTTCGAGTTAAGCAAATAAAAATTAAGCGAAAATAGAACAATCAACTGTAATTTTATATTCTCCTATTCATGATGGAAAGGAGAAGAACATTGATGGGCAAAACGGGGAAGGCGACGGTATATTTTAATATTATCAAACAAGAATACTTCTTAGAAATTCTTTTTTCTATAACAGTGATACCATCCACATTAATTTGTAGTACGATCCTCAAGTAGGAGTAGCAGGCTATTATAACTTTTTTTGACAATGTTGTATATCATATCTTTATTGATAGTTAGAATAGAAACACAAATCTTGGTCCGACAGTGAAGTTCTAAAAATACCTTATTTGTATTTTTTTATTAATAGTTGTAATACATTTGGCGTCACACTCTTTTGTTATCAGCGTAAAATACAAAAAATGTCTCTCTATAGATATTATCAAAATTTAGTGTCACTTAAAAATAGGATCTCACAATTAAGGTTCAATTAAAATTCAAATTTTCCTCTATAAATATTTGTCAAATCTTAATATCACTTAAAAATAGGAATTAACAAATAAACTACTTTACAAATTAGTTTTTTATAAATTAATAATATAAATAAAATCTTAAACTAACAAAAAAATAGATATTGCAACTTAGAAATAAAAATTCAAATTAACTGTGTATGATTCAACACAAAAATATAGCTAAATATTTGTTGAACGTTTTCTTTTAAACGTATTAAACAAATACAATTTGTACAAAAATAATTCAAGTGTCTTTATCACGTGCGAAGCGCATGTCCTAATGCTCATTTGTAATATGTTCAAAAGATGAGGCAATCATCAACAATTTACACGTATGTGTAATGTAAAACCATATTTAGTCGTATCTACATTCCAGACCGACAAATGAAACTAATTATCAAAATAATTAGCAGAACGATAACTAAATGGAGGCCAAATTTTACAGTGTGGACATCACATGTTATGGGACAATAGATTTGTATGTGATGAAATGGCCAGCTGTATACTGAATATAAATAATGTATTAGACTGCAATAATATTTAAAGTGCAATTCATTATTCATCCCTCCTATTGTTATCATTCTTCATTAGAGTTGTTAATCATAATCAGTTATTTATTGTAGCATAATATGAGTGTATCAAAAATGAAAATAAAATCCGTAATCTAATAATGAAAAATATTTATCAAAGATATATGATTTAGCATTATTTTCGATGTCATATGGGTTTTGTAAAATTGAGATAGCCAACATAATTAGTACTACACTGGACGACCCACCTTTGTGACCCCTGCGAACGACACTTAACACATCATCGATGTTCATGTACTGTTGCCCAAGCATCGGAAAGATAAATCATGGGGTGAAATAAAGAACAGAACAGAAAACTGCACAACAAAACTGCTAAATAAAACATAACAGTCAATAGTACATCGGGTTACTGCTTAAAGGGAGTTATCAGAGTTAAACAAAAGTACTACAAATCAGCTTAGACAATTATAACATCCTGCTTTTACAAATGCTGAAACAAAATACACTTACAAGAACTAGATAACACAGCGGAATAGATAGCTAAGTAGATAAAAGCCTCCAGCTCGGACGTCGTCTTCAGATGAGCCCACAAAGACCTGCTACTCTCGAACTACTTAAATAAAAGGGGCATTTTACCAAAAGGACAAACTTTCAGTTCAATTAGTTTCTAGGACACACATTTAAAGAAATTACTTTCAAGGAAAAAATCAGCAGAATGATTACTTTCAAGGACAAAGTCAGCAATCCAATTACTTTCAATGACATAATTACATAGGATTTTAGGCCTTAGAAACTAATTATTTTACGTTTTGTCCTTGAAAGTAATTATTTCAGTTGTGTGTCCTAGTAACTAATTCCACTTGCTAAAGAGGCCCTTGTGGCTAATTTCCACTAAATAAAATGAGTACCCGAGAGTTTAGGGAAAACAAACAACTCGAGTCAGATGATATGTCTGGTATGAGTAAAACTTTAAACAATAGGTGTGAAGTTAAATGCAAACATGTGAGACCACAACGCTGAACACGGAACGGATTTACTCCAACATAAATCAACATCCAAACATAAAGAATTGATAAATAATTAAACTTCGTGAAGAGTGGTTGACTCTTCCCGATGCAAACAACGAAATAAATTTAAAGGTTCTGAGAGTGACTAAGGATCGTGTAATATGAAATATTAACTAAACTATTTACTTGTGCGGAATATAAATATAAAAGTAAATGTAATAAAGTAAATGACACCATAGTTTTTTGTACCGGTTCGAACTTCCCGTTCTACGTCTAGTCCTAGACTCCTTTTGGATTTAATCGATACCCTCACTCAACCCAGAAGAACAGGCATTACACCGCCTGAGCAACTGAACTGGACTTCAACCGTCTAGATAACCGAATAGGACTTCAACCGCCTAGACAACCGAATAGGACTTCAACTGCTTGAGGATACTACAACAAGACTTCAACTATAAACAACAGATAAGTATTTGACTGAGTATGCTCTTGAATAGCACTGATAAGTCAATAACGTACACCCTTCATATAATCTTCTCCTTTGTGGTATATCGTGTAGTTTGTGAAGAAAAGAAGTAATTTTGATCACAAGAAAATTTTCTTGAATGATCATGTGATCAAAAATGTAAAGCAGTTTGTAATTGAATGCTTGAGAGTTCAATAGTAAAGAAAGAAAGAATTGAGAATTCGTTACTGAAACAATGAAATGAATTTCTTTATATAGAGTTTAATAGTTGCAATTATTCGTGAAAAAAAAGTGAAAAGTTTTGACTGCAACTCTTGATTTAAGAGATGTATCTCTTCATAATGAAGAGGTACCCTTTCGGAAAACTAGCCAGTATACAGATTCAGCCAGCTGAATAGAGTGAGGCAGCCATCTGAATCGTCAATTTTAAAACCAAAAAGTTTATAGTGTATTTTAGGCAGATTTCAGCCGGCTGAATTTATTAGGTCAAACGGCTGAATCTTCGTATGTTTGAAAACATATGCACGTACACAGATTCATTCGGCTGAATGATCTTGTTCAGTCGGCTGAATTCTATTGATGAATAAAAGTTACTTTAGCTCAGTTGGTTAGAGTACTTGCTTCCTAAACTAGTGACCCGGGTTTGAGTCTTACTCCATGCATTTTTGAAAACTTGATTTTCATTTAAAATATGATTTCACCAATGACCTGAGTTCGAGTCTTGCTTCATATATTATTATTATTATTTAAAAAAAACTTTCATTGCTTTTATAAAATGCTTCAAATGTGTATGTATATGTGTGTACACCTCTTTGAGAAGATTTTAACCTCTGTATACTCTAGACATGACACTCTATGACTAATAATACTTTGTTTGTCACCTTCTTCTTGCCTCTATCGTGTATATTTCCTATTGTATCTCCATATACATACTTTTATCCTCGTTTGTACTGTGTATCTTCATGTTGAACTTATTTGTTTGTCACTTTTTGATACGTATGTACCTACAAGTTAGCTTAGAGTTTCTTTGGCATAATTATATCGTTATTGTCATTAAAATCCAATAATAGAGGTTCTAACATTCTCCCCTTTTTGATGATGACAACTATACAATTTTAAAAATATTCATTCTACATAAAATAATATTCATATTTGAAGCTCCTCCTATGTATAACATCTCCCTCTATAAATATGCATATGAATTTCTCTCCCTTTGTCATTATCAAAAAGAACGAGGGAATATAATAAATTTTATAAAATATCTTATAAATAGCAAGATAAACCCAATATTAATTATGTAGAAAATAAATTAGATTTTACCATATTTGCTGAAGTCCATATTTCATTGTAAGCACGTAATTCTATTAAATGTATGGAACACCCTTTAAAATTCCAAAATCTATCATTTTCCTTTTGTTTCTCCAAGTATCTGTAATGAATAATAATCATTTTTTGTATCCACTTACTACGTTAGTGTCCAGGGGTTAACCATAGGGTAAAAACCTTACCAATATAAGTGTGATTGTACCCTCTAAAAGAAATAAAAATAATGAAACAATTTTATCAAATAAAAATAACTACTACTTATAAAGTAGGGTATAAAAAAATTAACATTTAAAGCATACGCAACCCCAAGGTTTTTATCATTTCCTAAATTTTAGGAAACCATACCCATTTGGGTGTGGTTGAACCTTTATAAATATAGTTTTTGTTACAAATCACATTCTTATAATAGTTGCTAATATAAAGTTGTCTATCATGATCAATTGTATTAGCTGAAATCCATATTCTAAGATTATCGGTCATTAGCTTAAAACTAAAAAAATATTTTCTATCATTTCTAAACAAATTATTATTATGACAGTAAGTGATTTTAGGACTATCATAGTTACTAGTACTAGCACTAAAATTAGTATACATGAATGCATATCTAGTACTATATTTACTTTTAGCTTGTTTATAGCCTATACCGCTTTTATCGTTGTGAGCTTTTGAATTTGTAACTAAGAAAGATAAGATATCTCTACCTTTAAAGTTTACGATTTTTTCATTTAATTTATCAAAATTTGCTTTAGAATCATAAACTTCTTTTTGCAAAATATTACTATTATCTTTTAAAATCTCACATTCTTTAGATAATTCTGAGTTCCTTTCGATTAAAGTTTCATTCTCTTTTTCAAGAGACAAAATTAAAGAGCTAGAATTATTTAAAGAATTTTCCAAAAATATATTTTTATTTTTCAAAACATCGATTTATTTTAAAAAAAATAACTTCTAACTGCTCATTTTCTTTTTATAGGAAATCCTTTTGTAAAAAAGTTCTTCTACTGTATTTTCAAACAATTTAGTTTATTTTAGCAAAAGTTTATTTTCCTCTTTTAAATTGGAAATTTCTTGCTCACAATTTTTTAACTTAGCTAATGCAATTATATTAACTTTATTCAAATTTTTACAATCATTTAATAATTTATCATGTGCTAACAAAAGACCTTTATATAAAGAATCCAAGCATACCGATTGTGATCTTAGTTTAGCTATGAAGCATTTGCTTGTTTGCTCCTTTGAATCTTCTTTATTGCTCTTTATCTTTCTATTGCCTTGGCTAGATCTCTTTATGGCCATTTATTATAAGATGTTGTTATGATCTCTAGAAACCCAAACTCTGATACCAAATGAGAGTGACTAAGGATCACGTAATATGAAATATTAACTAAACTATTTACTTGTGCGGAATATAAATATAAAAGTAATAAAGTAAATGACACCATATATTTTTATACTGGTTCGAACTTCCCGTTCTACATCCAGTCCCAGACTCCTTTTGGATTTAATCGATACCCTCATTTAACCTGAAAGAACATGTATTACACCGCCTGAGCAACTAAACAGGACTTTAAGTGCCTAGATAACCGAATAGGACTTCAACCGCCTGAGGATACTACAACAGGACTTCAACTATAAATAGCAGAAAAGTGTTTGACTGAGTATGCTCTTGAATAGCACTGATAAGCCAATAATGTACACCCTTCCAATAATCTTCTCCTTTATGGTATATCGTGTAGTTTGTGAAAAAAGGAAGTAATTTTGATCATAAGAAAATTTTCTTGAATGATCGTGTGATCAAAAATGTAAAGCAGTTTGTAATTGAGTGCTTGAGCGTTCAATAGTAAGATAAAAAGAATTGAGAATTTTTTATTGAAACAATGAAATGAATTGCTCACTACTAGAAAATGGCTAAATAGCAACGGGGGAGGGGGGGTGACGGCTTCCGACGGCCAATTTCCGACGGCTTCCGACGGGCCGTCGGCGGCCGTCAGAAGCCGTCGGAAAATCGCGATTTACAGGCCTGAGCCGAGCCTCCTTCTTCCTCATTTTCATACGAAATTTTTTAACCTAAAATCCCCAAATCTCTTCCCCAAGCTTCCAATCATCAATTTCGAGCTTTCGGATCCTCCCCGGCTGCGTAATCAACGTCTATTGCTCTCTAGCTCAGGTATAATCTCTTATATTCGCCAAAAATCTAACTTTTACCCTAAAGCCGGATTTACTTAAGTTGTTAAATTAGGGCTAATTGGTGATTGAAATTGTTTCCAATAGTGTTATAATAGTTTATAGCAATCCATGGTATTCCTATTTCATCTTTTATCGTGAAATTGTGAAAAACATGTACAATTTGTGGTTGTTAGTGTATATGTAAATCGTTGTGTATGCCTTGATTCTACGATTGTATACGTGTGTAGCGCTGCTATCATTGTATTATGTTAGTTGGAATAAGATAAAATGAATGCACGAGCTAGGAATATTATATTGTGCACGTATTGACTTATGCAACAACAAAAAATGCGTCGAACGAGCCTTAAGTTGATGTAATACGTCGAATAAATGTGTTAAATTAAAATATATTTTTGTAAATGTAAACAGTTAGTAAAACTATATTTTTTCGTAAAATGTGCACATCTAATTGACAAATGTCCCTTAGAGAGTTTTTGGCCCCGTCCGACGAGTGTTGTACATGATCGTTGTATAAATAGTCGTTTTTTTCGAAAAACGACCATTTATATTCATCTGGTACAATGTTTGTTGGATTTGTCCTTGTATTGGACAAGTTATGAACACGGTAAGCATTTACATTTTGTATACTACTTCGTCTCAAACGGTTCATAAAATTTCGGCCTAACTTTTCTTTTTTGTTTCCTGCGTACACGCATTGTGTATAATGCAGGGAACAAAAGGGAAATGCTGCCGAAATTTTGTTGAATCGTTTGAGACGAAGTAATATACGAAATGTAAATGCTTACTTTGTTTGTAATGGAAAGTAGGATGCCTGACCATGGAAAAAAAATATTTTTGTACAATTTTTTGTATCGATACGTTAAAAAATAAAATGTACCCTATTTGAAAATATTTTTAAATTTGTGAAGTAGTTCTTTAAATTCAAATATTATACGACCATGAAAATAATCTTTTTCGAATTTGTATTCTTGAAAATAAATATTAAAATTTGAACTTCTCATTTTCTCAAATAGGAAAAATGATTGATTATTTTGTTGATCGGAGGAGATGGATGTACCAAAGAAAAGGACTGAGGGGCTCAATAAAAGAAGATTTTTATAATGGTATAAATGTATTTGTTGAATTCGCTTTAAGTAATAACAGAAACGATCCAGAAATTCGTTGTCCGTGTAGTAGGTGTAGACATTTGAAGTATTTGTTACCAGATATTGTGAAAGTTCATTTGTGCCAAAACGGTTTCGTACCCGAGTATTATGTTTGGGATCGGCATGGAGAAGTTTTAGCAAATACTTCTGTAGAGTCTGAAAGTGTCGTTAACGAAATAGTTACGATGACCCGTATAGAAAATATGGTCGAAGATGCAGCACGATCAATGTTTCCTATGGTTGAAGTTGACAACGACGATGGAAATGTTGAAAAACTAAATATTGAAGCAAAAAAAATTTATGATTTACTAGATGCTGCTAAGAAACCTATTTGGGATGGTTGTAAAAGTGGCACTCAGCTGTCAGTAATCGTATAATACATTGCGATGAAGTCAAAATACAACATCACTGAAGTTGGATTTACGGCTGTTGTTGAAGCTGCAAAAAGACATATGCCGCCCGATAATCTAATGTGTGAAAATCACTATGAAGTTAAAAAACTTATGTCGGCTTTTGGTTTACCTTATCAGAAAATAGATACATGTTTAATAGGCTGCATGTTGTTTTGGAAAGAAGACGCAAACCTTAGAAATTGTAAAATTTGTAATCAGGAGAGATACAAACCAAAAAAAAAGAAGGGGAAGAAGGGTCGAAGTCATTTCAGCAGTATCGGTAGGAGTTGGTAAATTTACTGAATGATAATTGTAAATAGTTTATGCTATATAATTTTAAATGTATAATAATTGTATGTAAAAATCAACTTCAGAAAGTTGAGGCGCATGGTCCCGTGGGCTATATGGACGTGTT
Organism: Allium fistulosum; assembly: GCA_030737815.1. Classification (NCBI taxonomy): domain Eukaryota; kingdom Viridiplantae; phylum Streptophyta; class Magnoliopsida; order Asparagales; family Amaryllidaceae; genus Allium; species Allium fistulosum. The sequence continues at coordinate 1,538,571,390 of CM060902.1, forward strand.
CACTCATACGCATGCTGTCGAGCATGTAAATCCGGACGGGACTGTTTCGTATACATGGCACGACGATAAATCCAGCAGGAGCCATGTAAGCATATTTCATTTTATGCAGTATTAGTAATTGTTCTGCTTGTTAAACTATAATGAAATAAGATATGATGTTATTAATTTGTTAATGCAGGAAAAGTTTATGGAGCAGCCCAGAAACACCTTGCTGATACGGGTCGAGATTAGCTGACGACTGATGAGGAGGATGTTATTTTTGAGTCCGTTATGGATCCATCAGAGCATGGTAGACGATACGGATTTGGCAATCAAGTGGTAAATAATTTATTTTACTGCTAATTTGATATTTAAGTCATAATTAATTAAATCGTAGGGATTTATACAAGCATCTTGTACCCAAAACCCTACGCCTCTCCCAATAAATGTTTAATTTACTAGTTTTAAGTCATTTGACTTTCATTAGGACAGTTATTCCCGTAATGTCACTATGGCCCATCAATAGGCCATATGATTGTGTGTTTAGAATTACAGTTAAAATTCGCATACCTGCAAATACACTTACAGAGATCACACAGCTAAATTAAATATTTATTGTAGGCCAGCAGTCAGAGACGGGGTCGGCAGACTAGAGCTCAGATCGATCTAGCAGAGATCTAAGATTTGTGGGCTAGAGTGGCCTATCTGGAGGAGCAGAACTGCCGGCAGGCCATACAGACCACACAGTTGCTAGACCAGCGTATCGCTGAGTACATGCAGCAGTATGGTGGCCGCTTCCCTTCCTCTGCTGGCTCTGGATCTGGAGGAGAGTGATTGATTGCTTGCTTTTTCAGGTATGTTTTTTTAGTTTTATATGATTTGGTAGACGGTGGAGGTAGTTGTTGATTTTTGTATGATTATGTTTGATACACTTGGTTATGTGGTTGTATGATGATGTGGATGTTGATGATTTTGTGTTATGTTGTGTATGTATGACATGGTAGAACACTCGTTGTTGGAGTTGTTGTGAATATTGGAATGGTTATGTATATTATGTATTTTATTTTGATGTAATTTGATGCATTTGTGTGTTTGATGAATTTTGTGTAGTTTGGGTTTTGATATTTGGTTGAAATATTGTATACTGGATTCTACAGTATTGGTTTAATAGTGTTTGGATGGGGAATGTGGATGGAAGGCTATATTGCAGCAGGAATTAAAAAAAATACAGCAGATTTCCGACGGCTTCCGACAGCCTATAGGCCATTTTTTCCGACGGCTTCCGACTGCTTCCGACGGGTGTCGGAATCTGTCGGAAGCCGTCGGAAAAATGTTCGGCGCCCTATGTCGGAAGCCGTCGGAAACACTGCGTCCCGACGCATTATTTTCCGACGGCTTTCGACGGCCGCTGACGGTTTTCAACCGTCGAAAAATGCTGTTTTCCTTGTAGTGGCTTTATATAGAGTTTAATATTTGCACTCATTTGTGAAAAGAAACAGTGAAAAGTTATGACTGCAACTCTTGATTTAAGAGATGTATCTCTTCATAATGAAAAGGTATCTTTTTAGAAAACTAGCTGTTATACAGATTCAGCTGGCTGAATAGAGTGAGGCAGCCATTTGAATCGTCGATTTTAAAACCAGAAAGTTTATAGCGTATTTTAGGAAGATTTCAGCCAGCTGAATTTATTAGGTCAGACGGCCGAATCTTCCTATGTTTGAAAACATATGCACGTACACAGATTTAGTCGGTCGAATGATCTTATTCAGTCGGCTGAATTCTGTTGATGATTAAAAGTAACCTTAGCTCAGTTGGTTAAAGCACTTCCTTTCTAAACTAGTGACCCGGGTTTGAGTCTTGCTCCATGCATTTTTGATAACTTGATTTTCATTTAAAATATGATTTTACTAATGACCCGAGTTTGAGTCTTGCTTCATATATTATTGTTATTATTATTATTATTATTTTAAAAAAACTTTCATTGCTTTTATAAAATGTTTCGAATGTGTATGTATATGTGTGTATACCACTTTGAGAAGATTTTAACATCTGTATACTCTAGACATGACACTCTATGACTAATAATACTTTGTTTGTCACCTTCGTCTTGTCTTTATCATGTATATCTCTTCTTGTATCTCCATATATATATACTTTTATCCTCTTTTGTACCATGTAGCTTCATGTTGAACTTATTTGTTTGTCTCTTTTCGATACTTATGTACCTGCAAGTTAGCTTAGAGATTATTTGGCATAATTATATAGTTGTTGTCATTAAAATACAATAATAGAGGTTTTAACAAGTTCGAATCAAAACAGAAAAGGAAAATCTCCAACAAATGACTGGGAAAGTGCACCACCCTTGAAGTATACCTCTAGTAATATACTTCTGAGAAGCTTATATATTCCGTGAAACTTCTTGGAAATGTACCAGCCGGACCACACCAAACATTACCAAGAATATGAATATTTGTCATCTAAATGCGCAAATGAATCCGATCTAGATGAGATGTGAAAATACCCTAATGGGAGCAACCACACATAGCTAGACGTCCTTTCGCACTTTGGGTTCAGTCATTTACCGAAAAAGGATAACAAAACTCAATGGAGCAACAAATTATCTTAGAATGACGATAATAAAGAAGCGGAAGTAACCGATAGCTGAGAAACCAACTATCGAGGATATAAAACGATCGTATGGAAATTAAGTCTTTTATACTCACCACCACTCATCAAATTCAAACTTGTACTCTTTCTTAGTTAACAATAATACTGAACAAGTCAAGGTAGTGTTACCTCAAAGTCATGTCCCACGATAATTCTTAACTTTCGAAATAGCGATAAGTCTACTTCTTCAATGTTTAGTGCCAATTATACAAATAAATTGTATCCATACAAGTGAACCGCTTTATGGAAATTAATTCATTTCCATAAACAATTCAAACTTTTCTTTTAAAAACCCGAATTCGTACTTGACTTCACATTACAAGTATTAGCTTTAAAACACTTTGTTAAAGAGATTACTAACTTTGAAAAATTATTAAAAAGGATCTAACAACTTAAAATAGTCTTATTACATTGATTAATTAACTTTTAAAACTTTGTTAACTAAGTTGGTTGATTAACTTCAATACCTTTAATTAAAAAGGGTAAATCACCTTTATAACATCATTAATTAAATTAATTAATAATATAATTAATTAAATTAATTTAATAATAATTAAATATCATTATTTAAAAGTGATTACTTAATTTAATTTTTTATTTAAGGAAAGATTAATTAAGGTTAAACAGATTTTTAACCTTTAAAAGTCATTAATTAAAAAGAATTAATTAATTTTTTAAAACATCATTAATTAATATATCTTAATCCATCAGTATCAAAAGATTAATTATCCTTAAACATCATTAAATAAAATGGTTAATTAAATTAAAAACATCATTAACTAAATAATTAGTTAAATTTAAAACACATCATTAATAAGTTAATTAGTTAACCTTAATCCTTATTAATTAAATAATTAATTAATTAATTAATCATTATTAAAATAATTAATTATTTTTGAAAACATCATTAATAGAAAACTTGCTTAACTTGTAAAATAATTCCAAGCACGATAACAAAACCAAACGGTTTCGATAAAATGTGATTTTTCCGAAAGTGCCGATATAGCGACTATCGCTATACGGGCAGTTCGGCAAACTAGTTCATGTCAATTTTCATCCATCGAGTCATCACACAACATATGAGGAAGCATATAAACATGGTATGTACATTTACACAACAAGTAGTAAACAACACTTGCAATATTTCAACTTTAGCCTATTAACTTGTCAAGTTAGTAACTAACTTCCAAACTGTTAACTTTTCGATGCATAAGTAAAGCCAACAACCATCATAACACATGTATCCAACAAGCATTCACCAGAAATATAAATAAACTATATTTAAAGTTACAAACCTGGATTTTGAAAGGTGAGATTTTTACTCACCAAAGTGTACTAAATCTATGCTAAACTTCCATCAAACTTGAATACAATCCTAACACGTCGTCTAGTCTTGAAAATATGAACTTTTGTGCTTGAGGAGCGTAAATTTGGGTTCCTCCTAGGGCCTATGGGGCTCGGCCTAGGTGGTTGAAGGGGAATGTGGGTTTTTGTTTTGGTGGAGGGGTGTTTGTATATGAATATATGGAGTTTTAGCTTGATTTTTAGTAGTGTATTCACTAGTTTTTGTCTTTGGAAATAAATTTAGAAGCCATGGATATTCTTGAACATGAAGGGAAAAGAAGTGAATGTGAAAATGAAGATGTAAAGTGAGAATGTATGGAGATGGTGGGTATTTATAGGTGAAAACCAGTGGCAAGATCTAACTGAGAAAATATCCGAGCTCCATAGAGCTGGTCAAACATGTAGTCAATCCTAGGTAAAGGATACTTATTCTTGATATTCATCTTATTCAACTCTCCGTAATCTACATATAATCTACGAGAACCATCTGCCTTGGTAACAAAAACTACTGGTGATCCCCAACTTGATGTGTTGTGCCTGATCAAACCCTTCTACAATAAATCAAACATGCTTCTCTAACTCTCATCTTTCCTTTGGAGCCAACCTTCGAGGAGGTTGTATAATAGGTTTGGTTCCTGGAATCAAATCAGTGCGGAACTCCACTTCTCGGTGAGGAGTAAATCTTGCACTTCTTCAAAAATATCCTTAAAGTCCCAAACAATTGGTATATTCTTTATCTCCTCTTTGGGTACTTCGAGGGATAAAGAAAACTACTCATCAACCTATTAGGCTATTTGCAACAGATAAAAATGCTTCTGCCTACTGCATCTTTTATCACGACGATTCTTCTACTACAATCTAGGATAACATTAAACTTAGATAACAAATCCATCTCCAAAAGTATCCCAAAACCCATGTACCCGAGAACAAACAAGTCAGAAAAGAAAGGCCGATCTCGATAAGAAATAGGCACATTCAAACATATGGTATCAAGATTGGTCGGACCCCCAATTGGGTTCAACACACAAAGAGAATTGTCTAAAAGAATGGGTTTGAGGTTAAACTTATTAACAAGATCTACTGAACTGAAACTATGGGATGCACGGGTATCAAATAACACCCTAATAGGAATATTGGAAATGGATAATGTACCTTGCAACACCTACTTTCCTTTTGGGTCCATAAAAGTAGATGGTATTTTCTTAATAGTACAAGCTTGTTCATGTGGTCCCTTCTTTGGAAAAGAGCATTGGTTCTTCATATGTCCATGTTTGTTGCAATTATAGCAGACTGGTCCACTAGCCGGATTCAGGCACTGATTTGCAAAGTGGCCCATCTTATCGCACTTATCAGAGAATCTTGGAGAAGTCGGTTTGCTTTTTCGACGTTGGAGCTCCCCCTCCAGGTTTCTTACTCGACCACTTCACCTTCGCTTTGCACTTGAAAAACGGCTTATTAGCAACTGGTATCACCGATAAAGGTTGGGCATTGACTGTTGGCAATACTCCCTTCTACGCTCCTTGCTTAATATCAAGAGCTTGAAACCTCAAGGCTATACTGATCAGATTGGTAAAGGTACCGTTGAGATGATTAGTCATTTCCCGACGAAATTTGGGTCGCTTTCCTTTCACAAACATTTCATTCTTTTTGAGTTGTGTATCAATCAATCCTAGTTCAAAGCAAGACAATACATTGAGTCTATGCTCATATTGTGCCACTATCATCTCACCTTGTTTCAAATCCATAAAACTTCTGAACAACTAAGTCCTTCCTGCCTCTAGGATAAGCCGAGCTTCAAAAACCACTTTAAACTACACCCAAGAAAAATCTTCTTCTGGTGTATTAATGGTGACTGAATCCCACCAATCCATTGCTGCTTTCTGAAGCTGATGTGACGCCAACAATCTCTTTCTAACATCTCCCAACTAAAGATTCTCAAATATCCTTTCACAAGAACGAAGCCATGACTGAACTCCCAAATATCTTCTATTCAATAGAAAGGCTTAGCACCTAAAGCAGTATAATTCTTGCACAAGGTCGCAAAGTTCTGAGGCAGCTAAACTTGCATCACTGCTTCCACTACTGGCTCTACAACTGGCTCATTTCTAGGAGTTCTTCCATTTGTAGCCGTGCTGGTTCCAGATCCCCTCCCTCTTCTTCCTCTTGTACTCATTTTCAATAACCTAGATAAGTGATAGGTATTATTAGAATATAAAGATAGGGTCAAAGATGATAAAAGGAAAACTGCAACAAAGGACCTAACAGAATTTTAGGGGAGAAAAGGAAACACACTCTCAAGATTAACTCATTCTAGAGCTCTACTCACCTTATTTCTAATGAGTCGTACCACAATTAGGCTAAGGTGTTTACTCAACTGAAGTTCTGGTACCAACTATGACAACCCACCTTTTTGACTCCTAGGAACGACACTTAAAACATCCTCTGTGTTCATATACCATTGCCCAAGCATTAGAAAGATGAATTATCGTGGGGTGAAATAAAGAATAGAATAGAAAACCTCACGACGAAACTGCTAAATAAAACATAACAGTGAATAGTACATCGGGTTACTCCTTAATAGGGAGTTATCAGAGTTACACAAAAGTACTACAAATCAGCTTAGGAAGTTATAACATCCTGCCTTTAAAAATGTTGAAACAAAATACACTTACACAAACTAGAAAACACAGCGGAATAGATAGCTAAGTAGATAAAAACCTCCTGCTCGGACGCGGTTTTCAAATGAGCCCACAAAGACCTGCTACTCTCGGACTACTCAAATAAAATGAGTACCCAAGAGATTAGGGAAGGGTCAGACGATATGTCTGGTATGAGTAAAACTTTAAATAATAAGTGTGAAGTTAAACAAAAACATGTGAGACCACGTCACTGAACATGGAACGGGTTTATTCCCACATAAATCAACATCCAAACGTAAAGAATGGATAAATAATTAAACTCCGTGAAGTGTGGTTGACTCTTCCTGATGCGAATAATGAAATAAATTTGAAGGTTCGAATCAAAACAGAAAAGAAAAATCTCCAACAAATGACCATAAAGGTGCACCACCTTGAAGTATACCTCTAGAAATATACTTCTAAGAAGCTCATATACACCGTGACACTTCTCGAAAATGTACCAGTCGAACCCCACCAAACCTAACCGAGAATCTGAAAATTTCACATCTAAATGTGCAAATGTATACGATCTGGATGAGATATTAAAATACCCTAATGGGAGCAACCCCACATAGCTGGACGTCCTTTCGCGCTTTGGGTTCAGTTATTTCCCGAAAAAGGATAACAAAGCTCAATGGTGCAACAAATCATCTTAGAATGATGATAATAAAGTAACGGAAGTAACCGATAGCTAAGAAACCAACTATCGAGGATATAAAACGATCATATATGAAAATTAAGTCTTGCATACTCACCACCACTCATCGAATTCAAACTTGTACTATTTCTTGATTAACAATAATACCGGACAAGTCAAGGTAGTGTTACCTCAAAAGTCATGTCCCACGATTATTATTAACTTTTGAAATAGCAACAAGTCTACTTCTTCGATGTTTAGTGCTAATTATACGAATAAATCATTTCCATATAAGTGAATCGCTTTATAGAAATTAATTCATTTCCATAAACAATTAAAAGTTTTCTTTTAAAAATCCGAATTTGTACTTGGCTTCACATTACAAGTATTAGCTTTAAAACACTTTGTTAAAGAGTTTACTAACTTTGAAACATTATTAAAAAGGATCCAACAATTTAACACATCCTTATTACATTGATTAATTAACTTTTAAAATTTTGTTAACTAAGTTGATTAATTAACTTCAATAACCTTTAATTAAAAAGGGTAAATCACCTTTAAAACATCATTAATTCAATTAATTAATAACATAATTAATTAAGTTAATTTAATAATAATTAAATATCATTATTTAAAAGCGATTAATTAATTTAAAATTTTATTTAAGGAAAGATTAATTAAGGTTAAATAGATTTATTAACCTTTAAAAGTCATTAGTTAAAAAGGATTAATTATTTTTTTTATACATCATTAATTAATAAATCTTAATCCATCATTATCAAAAGATTAATTATCCTTAAACATCATTAAAAATGATTAATTAAATATAAAACACCATTAACTAAGTAATTAGTTAAGTTTAAAACACATCATTAATAAGTTAATTAGTTAACCTTAATCCTTATTAATTAAATAAATAAATAATAAAATTAAATAATCATTATTAAAATAATTAATTATTTTTGAAAACATCATTAATCAAAAACTTGCTTAACTTGTAAAATAATTCAAAGCACGATAATGAAACCATTAGATAAAAGGTGATTTTTTCGAAAGTGCCGATATAGCGACTATCGCTTTACGGCCAGTTCGGCAAATTAGTTCATGTCATTTTTCGTCCATCGAGCCATCACACAACATATGGGTAAGCATATAAACATGGTATGTACATTTACACAACAAGTAGTAAACAACACTTGCAAAATTTCAAATTTAGCTTACTAACTTGTTAAGTTACTAACTAACTTCCAAAGTGTCAACTTTTCGATGCATAAGTCAAGCCAACAACCATCATAACACAACATGTATCCAACAAGAACAATATAAATGAACTATATTTAAAGTTACAAACTTGGATTTTGAAAGGTGAGATTTATACTCACCAAGGTGCACTAAATCTATGTTAAACTTCCACCGAACTTAAATACGAACCTAACACGTCATCTAATCTTGAAAATATGGATTTTTGTGCTCGAGGAGGGTCAATTTGGGTTCGTCCTTATGGGGCTCGGCCTAGGTGGTTGTAGGGGAATGTGGGGTTTTGTTTTGGTGGCGGTTTGTATATGAATATATGGAGTTTTAGCTTGATTTTTAGTAGTGTATTCACTAGTTTTTGTCTTTGGAAGTAAATTTAGAAGCCATGGATATTCTTGAACATGAAGAGAAGAGAAGTGAATATGAAAATAAAGATGTAAAGTGAGAATGTGTGGAGATGGTCGGTATCTATAGGCAAAGAAGTGGAGTATTAATTTAAAATAACTTAAACATTTAAAATATATTAAATTTGGTCATGTGCATGCTTGCCAAACCCCCTCCAACCTCACCAAGTACACACGCACACACCCCCCCCCACCATTCCTTAGGTACTTGTTTCGGTTATGGTTAGGGTACTTGATTAATTTCTTAATGTTATTTAATATATTTTTGTGCATTTTAAGTCAAATCAAGTTTTATATTTAAACTAAGCTTAAGCTTGATTATTAACTTTAACACATTAATTATCTTATCACGTGACATATGTGCATGTGTATATGAGTGAAACAAAAATGTGAATAACGTTTGAATTTTTAGAAAACGTTTTTCGATCATATTTTCTATTTTTATTTGAACTAATTATTTTGGTAAACAAAATTTGAAAATGATTTTAATATCATTAATTAATGTTTAAATATGTTTATTTGGTTATTAAAATCCATTATTTAAATATTTAAAAATGATTTAAATATTTAAATACAAAACGATTAATTTACGGGTCATTACATACACCATCTAATGTGTATCTGCATATCTCGGTAGAGTCTTGTTTTTGAATATTATTAAAGCACAATATCTGGTAAGTACTGAAGCCGAAGTACCTAAAAAATTTCATCCCCTTGCTGGATAAACAGTTCTCTCATCATTGAAAGCAAACCAGCTGAATTTGTTGTCAGACGACCACTGCACACAAATAGTTCGTTCCAACTTCATTGGACTTGTAATGTTGTATATAATTGATTGTATATGAATATATAAAGCATTTAGGGTTCTAAAGTGTTTCCTCCATATACATAGATGACACAAGTATACAAAATGAATTAACATAGATTCTGTAGGAACATTACATATGGTAAACGTATAAAGCAAGAAAAAGGGTAATTCTTTTAGTGACAATGAAATGCGTACCTACAATGATATTGGACAAATGCCTTCATTTTTGTTTGAATTCTACCAGGCCAAAACAAAAAACATGAGTGGATGGCCCTTTCCGAAAATCATGAATCTTCCCTTTAGCAATCATTCAGTTATCAACTACACTTCAAGCCTTTTATAGATTATAAAAGTGTCATTATTATAAGTTTATAACTCTTATTCACGTCTATGGTACTTTTAATGCAAGTGTTTATCTACAATTCTGATGTCTTGCTGAACTAAATATGAGTCCATTTCTGAAAGACCATTATCCTACCAACATGCCATGATTACAGATAAATAATGAGGTTGTAATTTCCTAGTAAGTTGGCTATTCATCTGAAATAACATACATGGCAGTTATATCATATAACTTATATGAGAGGAGAAAAGTTGTACAACTCAACCTACTAACGATTGCATAGTCTGATTAACATTGAAGATAAAGACAGCTACAAGCAAGACCATAACAGTAACATTTCATGGGCTGCTTAAGGCACTAATCATTTCATCTTCTTAACACCATCTTCAATTTAAAAAAATGATTAAACTATGTTTTTTTCTAATACCAGGATGGTATGACTGTGAGATGTTTGATGGCCCAGGTAATATGAGTACATACAAGTGTATTTAGTCGTCTTTTTAGCAGCATGTTATATATGAATAAAATTATAGAAAATCTAATTGCTAATGAAGATAAGTCTTGAGCTAAAGGGAACTATGACAATCAAGAGATCCACTTGGTTGTTAAAACATTAAAAAACCTAAAATGAACAAAAATACATTGTTTTTTCTTATTGCACAAGATTGTACAGGATTTTCAAATAAACACCAGAAGCAAAGCACCACCATCTAAAGGTAATTTTCCTCCCACTTTTGCAAAGTCATCAATCTTCATCAGCAATATTGTGAACTAGAAAGAAATTGATAAAACTGAATTTTATTGAATTATATTGTTTTATGATGATTTACAGTACTAAGATCACAAAATGAGATACATTGAAAAATGCTCATTGATACAATAGAGAAATAATGTATTTAAAGAAAAGATAATTAGGCTTGGGCCTGATATCTGATGGGCCGGTTCTTCATTTGTATATTCATCTATACTCTTTTACGTTACTCTGTTGAATCCTTTATTTTTCCCCCTCAAACCCTACATTATCTAGGGTTTGCGAAAGAGGAAAGCAATGGCGTCGCCGACTTTATTTCCTTCGAAAAATTCTTCGTGAATAATGACGGCTCTTCATGTGTATACTCATCTACTCTTCTACTTTACTTTATCGAATACTTTATTTGAACAATGGCGAATCTTCATAGCTTTGAATACCGGTTCTCTTCATGGCTCTGAATAATTACAAATAAGTTGCCAAACTACTATTCTCTTGATTATTCGAAGATGTTTCTTCGGATGACTGCTAATTTTGATGAAATTCATTTTTCAAACTTAGATCTTGATGAGAACGAAGCTTAAATCTGAGTCGCCTTCCAGTTTTTTTATCGAATCTGGTAAGTCTTCACTTCGAACTTTTAAATTGATTTATTAAACTATTCTTAAGTATGGTTACTAACTCCAGATCTACTATATTTGATGTCCCAGGTTTCGATCCGATGAACTTTGAGCTTTAGCTCGGAGAACGTAGTATTGATCTTAACCTTCTGCTTGAACAGCAGAAAGTAAAGTTTCAGTCTTTGGCTCAGATTTTGGATTTAAAGTTGATGTTCATTGTTGGCAGTACTGACTTGGAGTTTCTGCTTGAATAGAAGGAAATTCTTCTTAGATAATGGCTTTGTCAATATATCTATGATTTGGTAAGATGCAGGTATATGACTTACATTTAGCTTATTGCTGGTAACTTGTTCTCTAACAAAGTAAAGGTCAATCTCCATATGCTTAGTTCTGCTGTGTAAAACTGGGTTTGCATTGAGTAGGACTGTGCTAAGATTATCACACCAAATTGTAGACTTACTGTCAGTTTTGACCTTAAGTTCACTCAAAAGTGAATTTACCCAGATTATTTCTGCAGTGGCATTTGCCACACTTCTGTACTCTGCTTCTGTGCTAGACCTAGATACAGTTGGTTGCTTCTTTGAACACCATGATATAGGATTTTTGCCTAAGAATATACAGTATCCTATTGTGGATCTTCTATCATCAGGATCTGTAGCCCAATCTACATCTGCATATCCATTAATGTTCATGTTTTTGCTTGATTCTAAGATCAGTCCATGTTTCATTGTGCCTTTTAAGTATCTTAGAATTCTTTTTACTGCTTTCCAATGCTCATCCAATGGGTTTTGCATAAATTGACTGATTTTGTTCGCACTAAAAGCAATTTCTGGTCTTGTGATTGTTGCATATTGCAATGCTCCAACAATGCTTCTGTAATGTTTGTTGTTCTGTATTGCTTCACCAGTATTTCTGGATAAATGTAAGTTGCTTGCCATGGGGGTAGATAATGCATTTGCCTTATCCATTTTTGCTTTAACAAGAATCTCTGAGATATATTTTTCTTGGCTTAGTTGAATCATTGAGTTGAACATTCTTTTGACTTCAATTCCCAGAAAATAATTTAAGCACCTTAGATCTTTGATTGAGAATTCTTTGTCTAGATATTCAGTAAGCTTGTTGATTTCTGCATCACTAATGCCTGTAATAATGGAATCATCAACATATATTAGTACATATGTAACTTCAAGTTTACTGAATTTTGTAATTAAAGAGTTGTCAGATTTAGTTGATGAATAGCCAAGGCTGATTAATGTTGACTTCAGTTTGTCAAACCAAACTCTGGGTGCTTGCTTGAGTCCATAAATTGCTTTGTTTAGCTTGCAAACAAGTTTTTCATTGCCTCTTTGTCTGAATCCTTGTGGTTGCTCCATGTAGACTTCTTCCTGCAAAATACAATTCAAAAAGGCATTATTTACATCAAGTTGCTTGATGGCCCAATCTCTACTTAAGGCAATAGTAAGAACTATTCTAATAGTAGAAGGTTTCACAACAGGTGAAAAAGTCTCATTGAAATCGAAACCATTTTGTTGCGAATAACCTTTTGCTACAAGCCTTGCTTTGTACTTAGAGATTGAACCATTAGGATTCTTCTTAATTTTGTATGTCCATTTACATCCAACAATATTTTTATTGGATGGCAGAGAAACCAAAGTCCAGGTCTTATTTCTTATTAGTGCATTATATTCTTCTTTCATTGCTGTTTTCCATTTTTCATCTTGTACTGCTTCAAAATAAGTGCCTGGTTCTTTGGTTTCAATGACAGCATTATAAGTTTTTGGCTTGAAAATTTCACTTTTAGCCCTTGTTATCATGTGATGACCAGTTTTTGCAGGTTGTTGATCACTACTTTCAACTGTAGCTTCATTATCATTAGATGATTGTGAATCATCTAGTGATTGATGACTGCCTGATTGGATATCTGAATCATGCTGTGTATCTTGAATTTGAGTTTCAGATTCTAACTGCTCATGACCTGGTTCATTTCTAATCACTGTGTGTTATGAGCAATTACCTCCTTCAGTTGAGGTAGTGTATTGAGCATTCTGCCTTGCCCTTGTATGAGATTGGATATCAATCTCTGAGTATTCTGGTAGCTCAGGTATTGAGACTCTTGGATTGTATATTTTTTGTGATGTTTTCACATCTTTCTTGCTAAAAGGAAATACATTTTCATTGAACAGAACATGTCTTGATATAAAGATTTTTCCCTCGTCATCTAAACACTTGTACCCCTTTTTGTTTGTGGCATAGCCCAAAAATGTACATGGTGATGATCTGAAGTTTAGTTTATGTTTGTTGTAGGGTCTTAGATAGGGAAAACATAGACAACTAAATATTTTCAAGGTTTGATAATCTGGTTTAATTCCTTGTAATTTTTCTATGGGACTTTTAAAATCTAAAGCCTTTGTTGGCAGCCTATTAATTAAGTACACAGTTGTTGAAAAAGCATCAGGCCAAAATTTTAGTGGTAATGATGCTTGAGCAAGTAAAGTAAGACCAGTCTCAACTATTTGTCTATGTTTTCTCTCAACTAGACCATTCTGCTCAAATGGTATGGACAAGTTGTTCTATGAATTATTCCCTTTTTTGAGAAAAATTCTTTAAGAGGGTGAAACTCTGTTCCACCATCTGTTTGTATGGTTTTTACATTACAACCTATTTGATTTTCAACTTGACTTATGAATTGTTGAACTGCCTTATAGGTTTCAGATTTTGATTTCAGAAAGTAAATCCATACATATCTAGAGTAAGCATCAACAAATGAAACATAATATTTGTATCCATAATCAGTGTTGATGGGTGCTGGTCCCCATAAATCTATGGCAATTAATTCTAGAGGTTTACTATATTCAGTTTGTGAGTCTGGAAATGCAAGTTTATGGCTCTTTCCCATTTGACAGTATGTACAAACATATGGTAAAGTAATCGTCTCAAAAGAAATTGCATTTTTGTTCAACACATGCTTAACAATGTTTACATTTGGATGGCCTAGTTTATAATGCCACATATCAAAAATCTTACAGTCATCTTTACATTTGATTTCAGAAACATAACAGCATTTTCCCTTAAGTCCATAATTTCTTGATTTAGCTACATCAAATTTGTACAATCCTCTAAATTCTTTACCCTGCGATAAAATTTCTTTTGTTAGAATATCTTTAACTAGACAATACTTTGGATAAAACTCAAAGAATACATTATTATCTTTTGCAAACTGGGATACACTTCGTAAATTTTTTCTTATCAATGGAACTCTTAAGAGATTATTAAGATAAAGTTGTTTCTTGCCAATAAAACTTGCATTTCCAGTATGTGTAATTCTAATAGATTTACCATCCCCCATATGCATAGAATGTGTACCTTTGTACTCTTTGCTTCCCAAGTTTAGATTGTTCAGGTCATTCGTCACATGATTTGTAGCTCCTGAATCTGGATACCAGCATTCGTCATGAATATCTTCAAGTTTGGTTGTATCACAATTTGTGTTTTCTGAATGACTTCTCCGATCTTGTTGAGTGTTAACCATGTTAGCATTTGGTTGATAGTTTCTTGCATTATTTTGTTGCTATGGCACATAATTGCTATCAAATCTGAAGTAGCATTTGCTTGCTATATGACCATATTTCTCACATATCTGACATCTGATTCTATTGTTGTTATTCTGCCTGCCACCCCTACCTCTGGCTCTATTTGTTTGACCACCTCTTTGACAGTTAAATTGATTTCTGCTGTTATAGTTCTTTCCTTGATTCTTGTTCCTACTATTACTAATGAAATTGGCAGAGAAATCTGAACCAGTGGATTTCTTTTGCTCTATTCTACCTTCATGAGCAAGAAGTGTAGCATGAACATACTGAATTGTGGGTGTTGTTTCTTTTGAGGAAATTACTGCTACAACTGCCTCATAATCCTCATCTAGGCCATTTAAAATTGACAGTATTTGTTCATAATCAAAAATTTTGTGCCCAGCTGAAGCAAGTTGATCACACAACATCTTAACTTTAGACAAGTAATCTCTCATTGGTAGAGTGTCTTTCTTTAAGCTTTGTAACTGCCTTTTGTAGAACATGACTTTTGCTGCTGACTGAGTATTGAATACTAGTTCAATTGTAGACCAAATTTCATTTGCAGATTTGCATCCAATTAATTGTGGCAAAAGATTAGAACTAATTGTAGAGAGTAACCAAGAACTTACTAAGCTATCTTGCCTTTGATGTGATATGAATTCTTGGTTACTTGCCAGTTTTCCATCTTTATCTGTGACAAATCTAGGTGGTGTGATTAATGTTCCATGAACATAATCCTCCAAACCATAGCCTTTAATTGCTGTTTCAATTTGAAATTTCCAGAGTAAAAAATTTGATTCATCTAGTTGTATATTGATAATTTGACTTTGTGGTTTGACCAAGGCCTTAATCAGAACTTGTGTTGCAGATCTCTGGGTTGTTGATTCTGTGTTTCTTGCCATGGATAAGGGTGATGACTCTTCTTCAGCCATTGAAACTGATTTATGATTAAAAAACAAGATCTCGAATATGCAGTGCGAAGATCTTGAAGCAAGAAACTGCAAAGATTAATGAAAAGTGCAGAATAGCAGATATAGACAGAGTGCAGCTAGAAGATAACCGAATGATGAAGCAACTCTGACAGTTACTTCTTGGCGTGGCACAGACTGAAACTTGATATAAAACTGATAAGAATCTTGATACAGACTCAGGTATGTCTGAACTTTTACAATCAAGTGATGAGAATCTTGATTCTCTGATGATGCTGGTTGCGCAGCCTGATCTCTATGATGATATTGAATTTGAGAGATCACTGGCAAGGCGTTAACCTTGTTATTGTTGTTAAGCGTATGATTCTGCTCTGATACCAAGAAAGAAATTGATAAAACTGAATTTTATTGAATTGTATTGTTTTATGATGATTTATAGTACTCAGATCACAAAATGAGATACACTGAAAAATGCTCATTGATACAACAGAGAAATAATGTATTTAACGAAAAGATAATTGGGCTTGGGCCTAATATCTGATGGGCCGGTTCTTCATTTGTATATTCATCTATACTCTTTTACGTTACTCTGTTGAATCCTTTATTTGAACTGCACATTACAAGTTTCTTATTATTAGAACACTATGTCTGCATATTAAAATTAAACCATTATTTGCAGAAAAAGAAGGAAAAAACAAAAGTAGATACATGAAATGAATCAAGGATTTTGGTGAAAGCCAAAAAATATTAATCTATGAAACTATTAAGATCAAGCATTCATAAAAAAAGATAACAAAGGGTACCAGAGCTCATCACGACATCACATGCCATCTTCATCATTATCTATGCCTCCGTCCTTATAACCAATGCCATGATCATCTGCGATAAAAAGAATTAACAATTGAAGGGAAATGATCCAAACAGGATCACTATAGATGCAATGCCTAATATTAAGCCTGAATTTGTTATAGGATCAACGCACAGCTACTAAACATTAAACTAGCTTGACATAAGAGGGAAAAGAGTTCATCTTACTTGAAGTATATTCAGACGAATTTAAAGGAACTAAGCTCTCCACAAAATTATGAACTGCTTTAAAATCATAAGTAAACACCTTAGGAACTCTCCTGATTTCTTTGCTTTCAAAATCATACAAATAGCAAGTAAAATCCTCAATAAGATGCAAGGACTCATTGAATATCATTGGATCGCTTATAATAAGAAGTTGATTGTTTAAAAATCGTGTTGGAAAAGTAAATGGAGGGAAATCATTAGCACGCCACACATTATAATCAACACGACATATACTATCTAATGCAACTGTGGTACACATCTTTTCCCAAGAGTACTCATCAGAAGCAAAATGTTCTTTACTTTTCATTACCCACAGTTCGAGTGAGTTTTTATAAATTTTCGACCAACAACATACGGCAAGTGATCCCCTGAACTCCATGGTTGTCCCATACGTTGAAATGGGAATGGAAACCCATAAAAATGCCTCTTTTTCCAAGTCCAAAGCAAGTACGCGACACACAGCTCCCCAATACACAAAACTCTTGATAGTTATCCCATTACCAAAACCTACAGGTTTTCTAAATTGCTAAAATCTAGTCTTGTGACGCCCCACCTCTATGCTCATAATAACAAAGAGTATTAAAAGAAATACTGTCTATTATTACGAAGAATAAGGCTGGATAGGAGCGACCATCCGTAATTGGCCTTACACTAATATTGGTTATCTCGATAGGAGTGGTATATACTTTTTATTTTTCATCTATTATTTATTTACTCCCATCGACATATCCAATTATCAGTATAAAACAAACTACGATAGTTCATAATAGTTTAGGACATTAGATATAACAATAACACAGATAATATAAATGCGGAACACATATTAACAAAAATCTCATATATATATAACCGATGTCAGTTAATACATAGTTGACACAATACATATGATACAACTACAACTGTCGACTCTAGAAGTTATATATACAAGTACATTATCAACTAATATACATGAATACATATCATTCTATACAATGACACGACAACTTCAGAAGATGTGAAAAGTCTTCAATCCCGAACAGCAACTCAAAGAAGAAAATCTACAACCTGAAATAACTCGGGTCTGACCCGAGTATTACATTCAAAAGAAAATAATACCCAGGTCAGTCTAATTCAAACCAGTTTATTAGTGCATATAGGCAGTAATAATTTAAATAGACGACAGTCACAATAATTCCCGTCTATCCGATTCTTTAAACAAAGAAACCGGATAACAGACAATATAACACTTAACAGTGTTTAACAAAAATCAGCAGATTTAAATCATCAACAGAGATAAATAAACAATTTATCAAATCGACTAAATCAATTTAAAGCTGTCAAATCTGATAGGGCTGCAGTACACGCACGCGTGTACTGCCTCGCCACTATCGCAAGAGATAGATAAAAGCTCAGTGAAAGTCACAATGATCACAAGGTCAAACCCGAACATTGGGTTCAACACAAGGAAATTAGAAACAAATCCAAACGTGTTAATGCAATGCAAACTAACAAGGGCCACAACTGCATATAACAGAACTAACTGCAGTCTCAACTGAATACAAAGGAGCAAGCTGTCGCACTACCCCAGACAAGGGTAGTAAAATATATAAGAACACTTAGGAGTGGATGCACCTATGAAACAACTCGTCAATGAACCCAACCAGAATCAAGGCAAAATACACACTAGAGTTCAAAGTACAAGCTGTAACTACCAGTAAATGTCAACATGAATATATCTCAAAACAAAGGAGCTGCACCATTTCGAATGAGGCAACAACTTCAAACTCAAGTGAACAGCTAAATACAACATCAGGTGGAGTGCAACAGTACATAACAAACCAAAAATGACTCAGTGGAGATTACCAATGGCAAGCGAAACAGTGGACGAACAGTGCAACTAAATGAATGAACAGATCAACTGCAACGGTGGGATATAAAGGTGAACCAAGCTACCCCATTACGAAACAAACAACAGTAACAGGGGAGATGATTCAAGTACAACAACTGCAATGAACACAGGTGAAGGCAGAGACCAAGAATGACAACATGAACAAACTCAAGTGATGACATTTAGATGTACACAGGGGTCACTGTCTACATGAGTTAGTGCAACATGCAAAAGAAACTGGCAACCAATACATTTCCAGATGAACTAGTAAGCACAACAGTAACCAGAGATGATCAAGTATAGCAAGATGGCATTGATACTATCAAGAACAATGAGAAACATGTTGCAATGACCACAAACTCCACTAACATATGTGTGAAGGCAGAACGAGTGATACCATTAACATGTGCAGACTATACAAAAGTGAAGGCCACAAAGGCAAGGCAAACCAGAAATGAGACAGTAGACATCCAAGTACAACTAAACCACATGAACAAGGACAACTGAAACAAGCCAAACTGAAGCAAGTCTCGACCAAAATCAATAGCTCAAGATTGATATAAATCCAGAATATATCACTGAAACCATATCTCAACAGCCCAAAATGCATAAAACTGGACAGAGCATCACATACTCGAAATGAATGGTGGTAGGGTAAGTGCAACCCGAAGTGACACAAACAAGACCAATAGAAATGCATAAACTCAAGGTTACAATATGCACAGACTCCAGGGAAACAATAAAACTGTACATAGGGAACTCAAACAAAAGTTCAGACTAAAACAAGATTACATCTCATGCTAATGCATACTCGAACACACATGTGTACAGTATCCAGAGCAAGCTCGGATGAACAAAACGATTGTGATAAACACAATTATGTAGAAAAAGAAAACAATGAGCAACTGGCCACAGTACGAAGACTACGGCAATGAACTTGACCAGTGAATCCAAAAATGGTATCAATGAAGCAATTTAAATGAATACCAGAATGAACACCTGCAAGTAACCATATTAAAAATACAACTCAAAATGACATAGCAAGGGATTCAAGTCACAGGTGATACCATACTACACAATGATACACCTGAACAAAGGCCTGGAACCGAGAATGGCCAGGGATAACTACGAGCAGATGCCAAACGATGCATATATGAAGTGGCCTCAAAGCCGATAATTTCAAAACCAAGTCGACCGAACATCTCAAGAATATACGATTGTGAATCAGTCAGGAATAAATCGCACCATCCAACATTATATCGAACGGTCAAAGAAAGATTCCAACATGTCAATACGAACGAGAAAACAGGGATGAAATTCACAAAGCATAATCGAAGTCTTCAGAAATTCAAAGTTCAACAACAACGAAAACAAAGTCGAGAAAATCAAGCAACAAAATATTTACTAATTTGAATTAGATGCGAATGATACTTAAATCACTCACCTTTGCAATCGAACCGAAGCAGCTAAAACAAGCTACAGGGAAACGAACAATCCACCAAGGCGCGGCTTCGAAGATAACCACGAGGCCCTAATTCGAGACGAGATTAGCATGCCCTAATTTGGAGAAGACGATGGCGAAGATGATTCCGCCATTTTATTTCGTTCGATTTATTCTAGGGTTTAGAAAATGAATAATGGGGAAAAGGGGACGGTCGCACTGCAATAAGAAGGGAACGGTATCGAATAAAAATATGGGCCGAAATTAACTTTTAAAGCCCAACCATAATTAATTAAATTTTTATCTTTTCTTTTAATTGAATTCAACCGATTTAAAAATACCAACAGTAATTAGCTACCAATTCAATCGTCTAATGACGATGATCAATCGATATGAAACCTCGGGTTGTTACAGACTCCCCTCCTTAAAGAAATTGCGTCCACGCAATCATAGGGAATAAATGGATAAAAGGTAACAACCAAAAGAGCATGGCAATGTCGAGTGCATAAGCAAAGCAAATGTCAGCAGGGGAAGTACTAGATATGAAATCAAAAAGGTTCGACTGCTTCAATCAAAAGAATCAACATCGTGGAAATCAGGGATCAAAATCAGACGACTAACAAAAGCAAGAACAATCGAGTTCCAGCAACTAAAAGAGAAGGAAAAACAGAGCAGAAATCCCTTACAGAGCACGAATTGAATGTGAGTAAATCAAATTACTCACCTGAATCGCCAGAGAAAAAAGACGAAGCTCAAATCTCAAGAATCGCAACTATTCAATCATCAAAACGATAATTGAATTTCTCAAATCAACAAATATTCAATTATCAAAACGATAATCAAATTTCAAATTTAACAAATATTCGATTATCACAATCGATAATCAAATTTCAAAACATCAGCAATATTCAATACAATCAACGTGATCTAGAATCAATAAGAAACTAGAAAATCTCATATCAATAAAATCAGCTAACATCTAATTATCCAAACGATAGCCAGAAAACAAATCAACAAATATTTAATTACCACAAACGGTAACCAAGTTTCAAATTCAGCAAATATTCGATTATCACAATTGATAATCAAATTTTAAATTCAACAAATATTTAATTATCTCAAGCGATAATTTAAAGCAACAAATATTTAATTATCTAAAGCGATAATTAAATCTAAATTCAACAATTATTTAATTATCTCAAGCGATAATTAAAAGCAACAAATATTTAATTATCTCAAGCGATAATTAAATCTAAAATCAACAAATATTTAATTATCTGAAGCGATAATTAAATCTCAAATCAACAAGTATTTAATTATCTCAAGCGATAATTAAATCTAAAATCAACAAATATTTAATTATCTGAAGCGATAATTAAATCTCAAATCAACAAGTATTTAATTATCTCAAGCGATAATTAAATCTAAAATCAACAAATATTTAATTATCTGAAGTGATAATTAAATCTCAAATCAACAAGTATTTAAATATCTCAAGCGATAATTAAATCTAAAATCAACAAATATTTAATTATCTGAAGCGATAATTAAATCTCAAATCAACAAGTATTTAATTATCTCAAGCGATAATTAAATCTAAAATCAACAAATATTTAATTATCTGAAGCGATAATTAAATCTCAAATCAACAAGTATTTAATTATCTCAAGCGATAATTAAATCTAAAATCAACAAATATTTAATTATCTGAAGCGATAATTAAATCTCAAATCAACAAGTATTTAATTATCTCAAGCGATAATTAAATCTAAAATCAACAAGTATTTAATTATCTGAAGCGATAATTAAGAACAACAAATATCTGATTATCAAAAACGATAATCAGAACTCATATCAACAAATATCTAATTACCACAAGCGATAATTAGGAACAACAAATATCTGATTATCAAAAACGATAATCAGAACTCATATCAACAAATATCTAATTACCACAAGCGATAATTAGAAACAACAATTATCCAATTACCTGCAGATAATTGGAAACAACAATTATCTAGAAGTCAATTAAGAAGACTAGAAAATCAACATAAAAGCTTGGATCGATCCCATCAGATGGCGAGTTTTTAATTCGCCGCACGTGCATCAACAAATGGCCGAAGCCTACCAAGTACTCAACATAATTTTTGGCGCCCAACAAATGACCCGAAGGTCCAACAAATGACCCGAAGGTCTAGTACTGGTATTTGACCCGAAGGTCCATCATATGACCCGAAGGTCCAACATAGTGGCTCGAAAGCACACGAAAACATCAAATATTTCAATTAACGAGTCCGGAATTAACCAAAATAGTAAACGCACATGTCCCATAACCACGAGTTTTACTAAATTGTTTAATTCTCTTCATCGTTTCCTTGAAAGTGTAGAATCATCAAAACAACAGATATTCAATTAACGAGTCCGGAATTAACCGAAATAGTAAAAGTGTGGTTCCATACTCTGCACTTTTGCCAAATCGTTTAAATCACTTCATCGTTTCCTTGAAAGTGCAAAATTGTGTATTTTGTAAAAATACACTTTACATTCTCAAACGGACAAGTCCGGAATTAAGCGAATCAGTAAAAGAAAGGGGTCATAGTCCTCGATTTTGCTGAAACGTTTAAATCGCTTCCTCATTCTTTTGAAATCGCAAACTGTAAATTTTTTTTTTTTTTTTTGAAAAGAATTTTGTTTATTTTGTAAAAATAACAATTCGCATCCTCAACTGAACAAGTCCGGAGTTAAGCGAATCAGTAAAAGAAAGGGGTCATAATCCTCGATTTTACTGAATCGTTTAAGTCGCTTTCTCATCCTTTTGAAAACGCAAACTGCTAAAATTTTATAAAACGATTTTCATTTTAAAACGATTTTCCAATCACGTGATTAAAACAACAATATTAGTAACAATTTTGATAAGGAAATTGTACTTCTCAAAATACCGTAAAAACGGTCACAAATCAGTATTGCGGAATAACCGCTTGAAAATCCACTTTTAAAAATTTGGTTGTTACTGAAGTCAAAGCGACAGAAATTTTAAAACATCAATTATCTCATCAAAAGAATTCACATCAAAATGTGACATCAGTGAATTTTCATTCATTAAAATTGTCAACAAAACACCGTGCCTCAAAAATTCAGCATTGGTGTAAAAAGTCCGTTATAAAAATAACGGCAACAAAATACGTATCATAACCAAGCATCGGTTCAACGTAAAATAAATGCAATAACGTGCAATTCAAATTTTTGCACGTACTACAAAATGAACAAAGAAATCATTCAAATGTATCTTCAATGAAGATTAATCAAAACAGCTAAAAATCAAATCAATATATGATTAGTACAAGAGAAGCCAGCGGAAATTTCAACCAAAATCACATAACTGTAATTTCTTCAAATCCTCAATTCGGATTCGAAATTCTCAAAGAAACAAAATAATTACAGCTATGTAAACAACAAATGAAATTTATTTCAATTTCTAAATCAAATAGATTATCAGTTGTACTCAGCGAAGACAGTTTCACTGTTTCCGCTGCGCACTCTGATAAACAGTACTCAAATCAATTAAATCATCAGAACACAAATTCACTTTTATTTTTAAATAAGGATATTTAAAAATTTCATACAAATTTCAAAACTTTAGTTTTGGCTCAGAATACAATTAAACCGTCGACCAATAGTTGTAACATATGTTCCATCCAAGTTATGTTTTATATTATGTCCATAAACCCCAAGCTCTGATACCAACTGTGACGCCCCACCTCTATGCTCATAATAACAAAGAGTATTAAAAGAAATACTGTCTATTATTACGAAGAATAAGGCTGGATAGGAGCGACCATCCGTAATTGGCCTTACACTAATATTGGTTATCTCGATAGGAGTGGTATATACTTTTTATTTTTCATCTATTATTTATTTACTCCCATCGACATATCCAATTATCAGTATAAAACAAACTACGATAGTTCATAATAGTTTAGGACATTAGATATAACAATAACACAGATAATATAAATGCGGAACACATATTAACAAAAATCTCATATATATATAACCGATGTCAGTTAATACATAGTTGACACAATACATATGATACAACTACAACTGTCGACTCTAGAAGTTATATATACAAGTACATTATCGACTAATATACATGAATACATATCATTCTATACAATGACACGACAACTTCAGAAGATGTGAAAAGTCTTCAATCCCGAACAGCAACTCAAAGAAGAAAATCTACAACCTGAAATAACTCGGGTCTGACCCGAGTATTACATTCAAAAGAAAATAATACCCAGGTCAGTCTAATTCAAACCAGTTTATTAGTGCATATAGGCAGTAATAATTTAAATAGACGACAGTCACAATAATTCCCGTCTATCCGATTCTTTAAACAAAGAAACCGGATAACGGACAATATAACACTTAACAGTGTTTAACAAAAATCAGCAGATTTAAATCATCAACAGAGATAAATAAACAATTTATCAAATCGACTAAATCAATTTAAAGCTGTCAAATCTGATAGGGCTGCAGTACACGCACGCGTGTACTGCCTCGCCACTATCGCAAGAGATAGATAAAAGCTCAGTGAAAGTCACAATGATCACAAGGTCAAACCCGAACATTGGGTTCAACACAAGGAAATTAGAAACAAATCCAAACGTGTTAATGCAATGCAAACTAACAAGGGCCACAACTGCATATAACAGAACTAACTGCAGTCTCAACTGAATACAAAGGAGCAAGCTGTCGCACTACCCCAGACAAGGGTAGTAAAATATATAAGAACACTTAGGAGTGGATGCACCTATGAAACAACTCGTCAATGAACCCAACCAGAATCAAGGCAAAATACACACTAGAGTTCAAAGTACAAGCTGTAACTACCAGTAAATGTCAACATGAATATATCTCAAAACAAAGGAGCTGCACCATTTCGAATGAGGCAACAACTTCAAACTCAAGTGAACAGCTAAATACAACATCAGGTGGAGTGCAACAGTACATAACAAACCAAAAATGACTCAGTGGAGATTACCAATGGCAAGCGAAACAGTGGACGAACAGTGCAACTAAATGAATGAACAGATCAACTGCAACGGTGGGATATAAAGGTGAACCAAGCTACCCCATTACGAAACAAACAACAGTAACAGGGGAGATGATTCAAGTACAACAACTGCAATGAACACAGGTGAAGGCAGAGACCAAGAATGACAACATGAACAAACTCAAGTGATGACATTTAAATGTACACAGGGGTCACTGTCTACATGAGTTAGTGCAACATGCAAAAGAAACTGGCAACCAATACATTTCCAGATGAACTAGTAAGCACAACAGTAACCAGAGATGATCAAGTATAGCAAGATGGCATTGATACTATCAAGAACAATGAGAAACATGTTGCAATGACCACAAACTCCACTAACATATGTGTGAAGGCAGAACGAGTGATACCAGTAACATGTGCAGACTATACAAAAGTGAAGGCCACAAAGGCAAGGCAAACCAGAAATGAGACAGTAGACATCCAAGTACAACTAAACCACATGAACAAGGACAACTGAAACAAGCCAAACTGAAGCAAGTCTCGACCAAAATCAATAGCTCAAGATTGATATAAATCCAGAATATATCACTGAAACCATATCTCAACAGCCCAAAATGCATAAAACTGGACAGAGCATCACATACTCGAAATGAATGGTGGTAGGGTAAGTGCAACCCGAAGTGACACAAACAAGACCAATAGAAATGCATAAACTCAAGGTTACAATATGCACAGACTCCAGGGAAACAATAAAACTGTACATAGGGAACTCAAACAAAAGTTCAGACTAAAACAAGATTACATCTCATGCTAATGCATACTCGAACACACATGTGTACAGTATCCAGAGCAAGCTCGGATGAACAAAACGATTGTGATAAACACAATTATGTAGAAAAAGAAAACAATGAGCAACTGGCCACAGTACGAAGACTACGGCAATGAACTTGACCAGTGAATCCAAAAATGGTATCAATGAAGCAATTTAAATGAATACCAGAATGCACACCTGCAAGTAACCATATTAAAAATACAACTCAAAATGACATAGCAAGGGATTCAAGTCACAGGTGATACCATACTACACAATGATACACCTGAACAAAGGCCTGGAACCGAGAATGGCCAGGGATAACTACGAGCAGATGCCAAACGATGCATATATGAAGTGGCCTCAAAGCCGATAATTTCAAAACCAAGTCGACCGAACATCTCAAGAATATACGATTGTGAATCAGTCAGGAATAAATCGCACCATCCAACATTATATCGAACGGTCAAAGAAAGATTCCAACATGTCAATACGAACGAGAAAACAGGGATGAAATTCACAAAGCATAATCGAAGTCTTCAGAAATTCAAAGTTCAACAACAACGAAAACAAAGTCGAGAAAATCAAGCAACAAAATATTTACTAATTTGAATTAGATGCAAATGATACTTAAATCACTCACCTTTGCAATCGAACCGAAGCAGCTAAAACAAGCTACAGGGAAACGAACACTCCACCAAGGCGCGGCTTCGAAGATAACCACGAGGCCCTAATTCGAGACGAGATTAGCATGCCCTAATTTGGAGAAGACGATGGCGAAGATGATTCCGCCATTTTATTTCGTTCGATTTATTCTAGGGTTTAGAAAATGAATAATGGGGAAAAGGGGACGGTCGCACTGCAATAAGAAGGGAACGGTATCGAATAAAAATATGGGCCGAAATTAACTTTTAAAGCCCAACCATAATTAATTAAATTTTTATCTTTTCTTTTAAATGAATTCAACCGATTTAAAAATACCAACAGTAATTAGCTACCAATTCAATCGTCTAATGACGATGATCAATCGATATGAAACCTCGGGTTGTTACAAGTCTTCTCCATGCCATGTCGATTCCACAAGTGAATACCTCAGCAAAGCAATTATCGGGTCGATGATGGTGAATATCAAGCCCATACACAAGCCTGATAATTTTATAGACTCCGGATTCTGTACAGCAACCAAATCCCCATAATACTGATACATATTTCATCTTAGGGGCACTGCCAGGTACAGGAAGACGATTGCATTGGTTGGTTGAAGGGTTCCACAAAAAACATTCGCCTATATTGTCGCCATGAGCAACAACCACTAGACCATCACAAGAGGCCACAATCATCATTTTATCGAAAGAAGTAGAAAGTTGCATGTTGTGATGAAGTGTTAGCTCTTTCACTGTATATTCTAACTCTAACCCGTTACTGCATTGAATCAAGTAGACATGATTGCGTCTGTTGAGAATGATGAACGGACGGATGTGGGCTGATTGTCTAAGATGGGTGCTGACAAAATGCGGATTAGTGGCGATGGCCGAGAAATTCTTTGACAAACATTAAGCTTGTAATGCGTGTTTCACGGAAAGTCTGGAGATTATATTGGTAACTATTATTTCATCAGGCAGGCTAACTTTAGTGACTTCTACTGGTCTTTTTGGTATGGGTGATGATGGAGTTTCCATGTAAATTAGGGCATTGAAAAAATTGGGAAATTGAGGAATTAAAAGTGGGGTAGTGCTAGAAGGCCCGAACTGGGAGGAGTGAATGTTGGAAATATTAAACTTGATTTGTTATGGTTAATTTCTAGAAGTTTATTCTTATTAAAGTTTCTAGAGTCTTCTTGTATTTGGTAGAATCTGGTGAGAGCTCTAGAATTTTATATTAGTTGCTAGAAATAAGAATTATATAATAGTTATGTTTCTAGAGTTGTCTAAAGAGTCATTTCTAGAGTTGTCAAATGAGTCATGTTTCTAGAGTATTCTATATCAAGAATGTTCTATCGAGTCATTTAAATAGAGGAACTATCCCCTCATTTTGTATCAAGCAAGAAATAAATCATCAATAAAGAAAAGTTTTCTACAATAAATATAAAAAAACTCCTCTTTCTTATATTCTCTTCCTCTTTCTCCTAAAAATATTCAACAAAGTGGTATCGGAACGAGCATTTTTTATTAAAAAAAGATAGAGATGGCGAATAATGGCGTTCCCCTACAAGTTCCAATGCTCACCAAGAACAATTATGATAATTGGAGTTTAAGGATGATGACTCTTCTTGGAGCACACAACGTGTGGAAGATAGTTGAAAATGACTATACTGAACATGAGAATGAAGATGGTTTATCTCAAATTCAAAGAGATGGTTTGAGAAAATCAAGGACAAGGGACAAGAAGGCTCTTTGTCTAATTTATCAAACATTGGATGATGATACCTTTGAAAAAATTTTCGGATCAAAGTCGGCCAAAGAAGCATGGGAGAAGCTTCGAACGTTTTACAAGGGAGCTAATAAAGTCAAAAAGGTACGTCTTCAAACTTTAAGATGAGAGTTTGAATCTTTGCATATGAAAGAAGGTGAGCTTGTTTCTGATTACTTCTCAAGAGTTCTAGTGGTTAGTAATAATCTTAAAAGAAATGGTGAGAAGTTAGATGATGTAAAAATTATGGGGAAGATTCTTAGATCATTAGATCCAAAGTTCGAACATATTGTCACCATCATTGAAGAAACAAAAAACATGGAGACCATGTCAATAGAGGAACTTCTAGGCTCATTGCAAGCTTATGAAGAAAAGAAAAGGAAGAAGGAAGAGACTGTGGAGCAAGTGCTTAAGACACGGATTAATTCAAAAAAGGAAGAAAGTAATCGAAGCCAACAAAGATGGGGTGGTGGCCAAGAAAGAGGAAGAGGTCGTGCATATGGACATGGACGATGTTGGAGGCCCAACTATGAAAGCCACAACAACAAAAACAACAATAAAAGAGGAGAAAGCTCAACAAGAGGTCGTGGGACAGGAAATTCAAGGTATGACAAGTCACGTGTTAAATGCTATAATTGTGAGAAATTTGGACATTATGCTTCTGAATGTAGAGCTCCAAAGCATAATAAAGTTGAAGAGAAGGCCAATTACATCGAAGAAGGAAGTCAAAATGATGGTACTTTGCTGCTGGCTTATAAAGAAAAGAAAGAGGACTTAAGCTCCAATGGATTAGGGGAGATTGTCGAAAATGGTTATGAATGGCCGAATGATTTGGAGAGGATATCGCAAATAGACAAGAAAGCTTTTGCGAAATTACGATGGAATGACCATCATGCTCATGTTGTGACGAGTGAGAACGTTGATGAAGTAGCTTATGATCATATACTTGGAGAAGGTTCCACAGAAGATTCGTGGAATTTGTTGAAAGAAGTATATGGAAAGAATGATATTGCAATAATAGAAGAAGACAACCTTATAGATGAGAAAGAGGAAAAGGAAAATGGAGAGAAAGAGAAAGATGTAGAAAAATTGCTGAAATTTAAGGAGATAGAGGAGGAAAAATTAAAAGAAGGAGAAAAACATGTAGAAGATGAAAAGAAAGAAGTTGAAGAAAATAAAGTAAGCAAAAATAACGCCGATGATAAAAAGTACGAAAGTAGAGGAGATGACAATGAAGAAGATGTGAATCAAGGAGATGAAATTGAAGAGCTTAGAGAAGATTTAAAATATGAGCAAAAATCTGAAGAAATGGAAACAGAGAATGTTGAGGAAATAAAAATAGAAATGGCCAAAGAGGAAGCCAATGTGGCAAGCGATGAATTTCATGATCATGAAAATAAAGAGATGGGCAAAGCTTGTATAATTTTAAACAAATCTATTTTTCAAGTAATGTTTTCCGAAATGACATGCAAAAGTGAAATTTGGAAAACATACATAGAAATTGGATTGCTCAAAAACCGCAAGAGCGAAGTTATGAAAGAATGCAAAGATAAAATATACAGTTCATTCAAAATTTATGGTACTGAAACAAGGCGGATGTTGGAACGCTTACTTTATGGAAAAGTCTATTGTGATGAAGAAGGACAAAATGAAAGAAGTAAAACAAGAATCCGTGAACTTGCATTGAAGATCTCAATGTTTGGCAAGAAGGTCAAAACAATGAAGAAAGTTTGGATAATATATCTATTCCTACCAAAGCACGTGAAATACAAAAATTTCAAGCATCACTTGGTATTACAAATCAAGTTTAAAGGGCGGTGTTGGAAATATTAAACTTGATTTGTTATGGTTAATTTCTAGAAGTTTCTTATTATTAAAGTTTCTAGAGTCTTCTTGTATTTGATAGAATTTGGTGAGAGCTCTAGAATTTTATATTAGTTGCTAGAAATAAGAATTATATAATAGTTATGTTTCTAGAGTTGTCTAAAGAGTCATTTCTAGAGTTGTCAAATGAGTCATGTTTCTAGAGTATTCTATATCTAGATTGTTCTATTGAGTCATATAAATAGAGGGGTCCTCCCCTCATTTTGTATCAAGCAAGAAATAAATCATTAATAAAGAAAAAATTTCTACAATAAAATAAAATAAAAAAACTCCTTTTTCTTATATTCTCTCCCTCTTTCTCCTAAAAATATTCAACAATGAATTGGTGTGGGAACAGAAGGAGCCGTAGGATTCAAATGCGAAATTGGTCTGTTCTAATTTTAAAGCCTAATAGCTTTATTTTAAAAGTGAAAACTGCGAACTCGACATAACTGCAAAAAAATTTCTATACATGCATACTTAACTCACTTCATGTTTGAGATCCTGGTTGTCTACAACATTTTTGTCAAAAATACAGCTAAACATTTAACTAGTTGAGATGATTTTAAAAAATTGATTATGATATGTATTGTATTTCACAAAACATTACAAAACGAAGTAATGAAATACAATATCTCACTGCGAATTAAGTACACAAGTACAACAACTCCTTCGTACAAAATTTATAGGAAGAATGAAAATGAAAGTGGTCTAACAGAATAATCATGTACAAACTAATTTCTTAACAGAATTATATTAAAATAAATGTAAAATACTAATTCATAATTTTGAAAGATATTTGTCACGTTTCAAATTTCAAAACTTCTAAAATATTTATTTTGCCAAAACAAATCTTTCAGACGACTTTTGGATTTTTAGAACACGATTCAAATTTCTAGTTTGAATTTTTAATCAATACCGCCCTTTTATTATCAAATAAATCCAAAATCTTAATTTACTAAATTGAATTCAATAAAATATCCAAAATAACTTTTTAACTTTATTTATACATATAAAAGACCCGTTCAACATTTAAACTCAGTTTATCTCAATTTCAAATTTTATATTTAAATAATTGAATTTCTAATTCAAATACCTTATTAAATTCTCCAAACCATTTTAATATTTTTTTTTATTTTAACTTCGAACAGGGATGTTACAACTTCCTAGCTTTATTTATGCTAAGATTAAAATTTGCAACAATAAAAAGATAAGGGATTGGTAATTTCAACGTCGAACATGTGACCTTACATAAGAATAAAAATGGCATAAAATATGTTTGAATGCATGTTGATAAAATATATTATTTATATTACTCTAATTTAGTTCGTGGTAAAACTACACCTTACACTTGCAACAATTTCATACATACTGTGTATTTTACGATGGATATATATTAGGAGCTAAGCACATTACAATATCCATAGTAATAAAAACAAGTATATAATAATGGAAATAAAATTCATAAATATTACACGCATATTGAATATGAAACATTTGAATCAATAACATTGATCATATATTCGCACATGATTGACCATGTTTGTTTTATGAAAAATACCTCATGATATCAATTTTTGGCCATAGTGTTAGAAAGTCATTTTCCAACATTCTAAAAGAAGGCGATCGTTATTTTAAGTTCAAGTGTAATGTCCTTAGTATCTATTAACCCACTTTTTAGTCAAAACATATTTCAACTTAACATAGAAGATCAAAATTAGTATGAAATGACTCATATACTTGGAAACACGATCAGAAGAAAAAGAAAAACAACCTGGAGAAGTTTCAACTAAATTAACTTGGTACCGAGTTATATAGTCGGCATCGACCTATCTATCCTTCATATTTCACTTCTCGAATTTCATACATCTCCTATACTACTCTAACTACTCATGATCAAGTGATTTTCCTAGAGTCTGGACGAGCAATTCCAATGATTAATGAGGAGAAAGCCAATAAAGTATGATAACTCAAGTGTTAGTGGAGAATTCAGTAGAATCAACTCAAAGTCGATGGAAAAGATCTTGAAACAAAGTAAGAGGAAGATGAAAAGCAATGCAAGTGAAATACTTAAACTTCCACCAAAAACAATAGGTCGGTACCGAGTTAGATAACTCAGTACCGAGTTATACTTTTGGTTCGTGCAGCTTCGATTTCTCTTGTACGACTTCGGGCTATCTCCTAGACCTCAATGCAACCAGGCTTCCGACCTAGTAACTCTGTTTCCCTATACATACAAGCCTGACTGCAATCAAAAGGGGACCTTCTTCGGCTCTCTCACTTTCGGATCTGGAACTTTTTCCTCTTCTTCACTTCTATCTTCTTCCTCAAAAATACACTGGAAATTCCATTGTAAATCTGAGATCCACTGGATAGTGGTCAAATCTGATATGATTAGTTGTAATCCAGAGAGAAAACAACTAATAACAAAGATTAAAATGGACGTAAGCCGGAGATTAGTTGTAATCCAGAGAGAAAACAACTAATAATAAAGATTAAAATGAACTGGTGCTTTCATCTGATACTTGGGTGTTTGTACCATTTTTGGTGCAAATATTGGCGCTTTCATTGAGAAAGAACTAGATCTGAATACTTGAAGCATGAATCTGATATTTGAAAAAGATGAAGAGACCAAACACTAGATCTAATGCTGGAGGAACCCAACCAGAGCATGAAGGCAGTTAGGAGGTGTCCTCAAATTCTCATCATTCCAACTATGCGACCAGAGAGGAGATGAAGAGAATGATGAAGGAAATGCAGGATGGAATGATAACTAGACAATAGGAAAATGCTTGAGAGATTTGTTCAAAGGATAGGACAATAAGGAATAGTTGGAGCTGTTGGAATTTAGAATCAAAGACCAGGACTAACACATTTGAGCTTCTGGAGTTGGAGCGGAGCAAACTAGAATGATGCCCCGCAAAAAAAAAACAACTCAGTATCGATCCAAATCTACTCAGTACTGAGAGAACCATACTAGGGCCAATGTTGGTGCGACTGTTGGGATGTCGAGAATGGATAATGCTGGAGCTAGAAACGTGAATCAGAATTTTAATAATCAACGCTAGAGGAGTATGTGCCAGAGCTTCCCCACAAAAACGGAGGACGGAATAAAACCATAAGAGCATGTTAGAACGCTAACTTACAGCCAGAGAGTATGTGTTAGAGTTCCCCCACATAAGTGGGGAAGAATGCAGTTGCTGATCTAAGATTTCCATTGGATGACAACAATAGGATGGCTAGAATGATAAGAAGAATATTTAGAGGTGGACCCCCAAATCAGAGTATGGTGGATGTGAACATGAATCCATTCACTTCTAATATCCAAAATGCAAGGAATCCTCTCGATTTCAAGCTTCCAATGTTGGAAATGTACGACGGGTAGGACGGATCCAACAGTTCATCCAATGAGATACATCTGAAATACGGAGGTGTTGGGTTCTTCTAAGGAGGTAATGGGGTGATGCTTTCCGTTATACTTGACAGATTTAACAGCAATAGGGTTCAGACAGCTGGAGAACAAGTCCATAAGCACGTGGACTGACTTGGTGAATAAGTTCATAAGGCAGTTCAGAGTTCATATCTCACGACCAAAGAATGTGATAACACTATCGAGTATGAAGAAAAAGGCCAATAGACCCTGAGGACCTACTTGACTAGGTTTAATGTGGCAGCTGCTGCAATTGATAGGCCAGATTCATCCGTGATTCTGCTGGTGGAAGTTTCAGGAGTTGCAAGCAAGACTGACTTTAAGATTGCTTTGGAAAGGGATCCACTAATGGACCTTATGGAGTTCTATCATGAAGCTGAGAAACATTTATGCTAAGAGGACGCGAAAGCCAAGGATGCTGAAATTAACATTGTCGATGACGGAGGACTGTCTAGAAAAGGATATGTCAAGGATAAAGGAAAACGAAGAGCTAATGATAGTGTCAGAGAACGAAAACGATCGAGGAAGGAATCAAAGTTCTCTTCCTACATGGATCTAATAGAGACCCCGAAGAGGATATACCTAGATACTAGGGGTTGATCCCCTACCAAAAACCAACTAGGAGGGAACCCACTGATCGGGAGAGAAGAATTGGAAAGCTTTGCTCTTCCATAAGCTGGATGGCATGAAATGAATGAGTGCCAACATCTTTGCGATCTGATATGAGAAATGGTTCGGAGCAACCAGCTGCAATAGTACGTGAGAAACTGAACTGCAATGGTATAGCCGGAGCAGCCACCATCTGCAGCGAATGCATCAAGTAACAGCCAGAGATCTGGGTAGAGGATGGTAACTCCATGATCAAGATGGACATGAGGCAGGTTCGCATCCCGTGCTTTGCCTTTTGCTTTGAATAGCTAAGATAATAATAATCTCAAACCGCTTACACTTGTATGAGGCCTAGATCGGTCTCTAGGCACACTCTAAGTCGGATATCTAGGATGACTAGTTAGGATAATAATAACCTCGGACCACTTACACTTGTACGAGGCTTATATTGGTTTTTAGGCACACTCTGAGTCGGATGTTTGGGATGAACAATTAGTATTTCCATTTGCTTGTTTGCCTTGATTTGAATATTTAATTCTTGAAAAATCCACTTGAATGTGATGATCGATATTGATCGCATTAAGTCCCGATCGGAGAGTCGGGACCAGAGTGCAAGGTGCAGGTTCCCTTTTCGGAGAGGAGTGGATGGACTTGTAAGATATTGATCGTGTTATGTCTCGGCCAGAGTGTCGGTACCGGAGTGTAGAGTGCAAGTTCCCTTGCTAGAGAGTGAGTGGATGGGCTTGTATGATACTTATCGCGTTAAGTCCTAGTCAGAGAGTCGGGACTAGAGTGCAGGGTGCAAGTTGCCTTACCAGAGAGCGAATGTATGGACTTGTATGAAAAGTAAGTCCCCTCAGGGAGAGTGACCTGATGGGCTTGCTTGGTCGTTGGGTCCTCTCGCCGGGGAGCGAGAGGATTAGGCTCAGTAAGGATTTAGAGAGATCCAAACCCTAGATTGGGAGACTAACGATCCAGAGATATTGAAATACTAGATTGGAAGATGAATAGTCTGATGAGACCATGCCCCAGAGTGGATGCGAATTTGATAAACGGACTTGAATTCCTTGTAATCGGAGAAAGAAAGATGAATCTTGGCAAACACGGGATGGCTTGGATGTGAAATGATTCCCCAAGATGGAGACATCTTGATCATGGTCCATGGTAGATGCTTAAGCAAAGGATGGATCCCTATCTAAACCAAGTGTAGAACGATCTTTGATTTGCAAGAGAATCTGAAGGAATCAGATGATTCTCCAAGATCAAGATCAATTGAAGGCCAGAGAATTCAACTATCGAGGACTAATTAACAGAACTTGTCCTTGAGCAAAGTATACCTTACATTCAAAAGGCGTACTTTGAGGGCAAGTGTTAACGGTTTTTTTTTGCTAAAACAGATTTCAACTAGACTTAAAGATCAAAACAAGAACGAAATGATTCATGGACTTGGAAACACGATCAGAAGAATAAGAAAAGCAACTTGGAGAAGTTTCAACTGAATTGGATTTAAGTACATAACTCGGCATTGAGTTATATAGGTCGGCACCGACCTATATGTCCTCCCTATTTCACCTCCCGAATTCCATAAATCTCCTATATTACTCCAAGTACTCGTGATCAAGTGATTTTCCCGGAGTCTGGACGAGCAATTCTTAGGATTGATGAGGAGAAAGCCAAGAAGTAGGATAACTCAAGTGTTAATGGAGAGATCACTAGAATCAACTCGAAGTCAATGGAAAAGGGCTTGGAATAAAGCAAGAGGAAGATGGAAAGCAATGTAGGGGAAAGATTTAAACTTCCACCAAAAATAATCGGTCGGTACCAAGTTAGATAACTCGATACTTGTTAGAACCTTGTATTTTGATGTTTTGATCGGGACAACTATATAAGTAAATATTATGTGAACGGGCTATATTTGCAGGAGAAGATGTTATTCTACTCGACAATAGCTTGCAGACCAAGAATTCAGAGAGGAGTTTTCAATATTATTAACGGTTTTTCTATAGTCTAGTCTAGTGGTTGATTGTTGTTAAAATCTCTCCTAGGTGGTATATGCACTCACATAAGTATTTAATTTTTTTTCAAATCATATACACACAAGTACTTCATTTACGTCAAGTTCACGTTCACAAAAATCTTCAAAAGAAACTTTTATATGGTAGGAACTAGGTATTCAACTGATTGAATCAGGGGGTTCATTCGACTAAATACATGTACATGTACACAGTATATTTGAAGG
The DNA here is from genome assembly GCA_030737815.1 of Allium fistulosum. Lineage (NCBI taxonomy): Eukaryota > Viridiplantae > Streptophyta > Magnoliopsida > Asparagales > Amaryllidaceae > Allium > Allium fistulosum. The sequence continues at coordinate 1,538,608,175 of CM060902.1, forward strand.
TTCAGTTGACTGAACTACCTTATTCAGTCGACCGAATTGGATGTTTTATGCACAATTCACTTTTTAATTCAAAAATTTTTAAATGTCAGTAGACTGAAATCTTTTGTTTAGTCGATTGAAAATGCATAACGGCTATTTCTGAACGGTCACTTCCATTTAACGAATAGAAACAACCCTTGATTCAAGAGTTGTTTCCGTATCTTTTGACCATAACTTTTCACGAAGAATTGCAACACTTAAAATCTATATATATCCTTTAATTCATTTGTTTTAATCACCTAATTTCTGATTCTATTCTCATATACTTATTATCTAATCATTCTACCATTTGCGCTCAAATTCTTGTTCTAATCAATTGCTCATTCAAGCACAAATTCATTTGTGATTAAATTAACTTTCCAATCTTAACGAACTACACTATATACTACAAAGGAGAAGATTATAGGAAGGTTGTACTCTAAAGACATATCCATGCTATTAAAAGAGCACAATCAGTCAAGAAAATTCTCTGTATTGTTGAAGTCATGTTCGGTTGCTCAGGCGGTGGAAGACCTATTCAGTTGTCTAGGTGGTAGAAGTCATGTTCGGTTACTTAGGCGGTTTGATACCTATTTCTCCGGGTTAAGAAAGGGTTAATAGTTAAATTCCAAAAGGAGTCTGGGACTGGACGTAGAACGGGAGTTCGAACTAATATAAAAGTCCCTGGTGTCATTTAGCTTACTATTTACTTTTTATATTCATAATCCACACTAGTAGATAACTTAGTTAATATTCCATATTTCGATCCTTAGTAGAACTTTCATTTGGTATAATCATAACACAGTTATTTGATATTCGATTAATATGAGAAATTACACTAACACAAGTTTTTTTGAAGGTAAATCCACTGCACGACCACTACTATTTAACGATTTGAATTACAATTATCGGTCAACTTGAATGAGAATCTTTATGCAAGCAAATGGATATGATACTTGGAATATTACTCAAAGTGAATACACTATACCTACTACACCATTTTCCGAATGATCAAATACACAAAAGTTAGATGCTACATCGAATGCAAAAGCAATGAATATGTTATTTTGTGCCTTAGATAAAAATGAATTTAATAGAGTTAGCATGTGTACAACTGTTTATGAAATTTGGCACACATGAAGGAACTAACAAAGTTAAGCAAAGAAAGATTTCTATGCTCAAAAATCAGTTCCAAAATTTCAGAATGAGACCAGATGAAATTATAAATGACATGTATTCTAGATTCCAAGACATACATCATTCACTATTAGCACTAGGAGAAAAAATTTCAGATTTTGATATTGTCTCAATAATTCTAAACTCTTTAATGGATGAATAGGAACGAAAAGTCTTATCTATTGAAGAAGCTCATGATATTTCTACCATCAAACCTTAAGAGTTAATTGGAAATCTCATGTCATATGAAGTTAATTTGCAGGAAAAACGAGATCAGGCCTAAGATAAAAAAGAATATTGCCTTCAAAGCTGAACAAGAAGATTCGGATTAAGATGAAGATGACATGGCATTAATTGTAAAGAATTAGGTTTTTAAAATTTAGAAAGAACAAGAAGTTTGGAAACAACATGAGAGACAATTCCAGTAAACCGCCAGTTTCGAATCTCGAATGTTATGAATGTCATAAGAAGGGTCACATGAAGAAATACAGATTCAAGAATAAGAAGGACAAGTACAAAAAGAAGCAAGTATTCTCTGTTACATGGGATGATTCAGAATCATCTTCATCATCAGATAGTGACACAGATAGCTATTCTAAACAAGACGACGTTTGTTTTATGGCTTCCACTAATGATGTAAGTGATTTAACTTTTGATGATTTAATTGATATAAATTCAGAGCTGTTAGATAAACTCAAAGAAGTTAAAAGAAAGTATAAAGATGCACTAGAAAAATTAAACAGAACTGTAATAGAAGATGATATGCTAAGAGATGAAAAGAAAATCCAAGAAGAAGAACTTGTTAATACACAAGAATCTTTGTCTAACGTTTCTTCTCAACTCATTATGCTATCAAATGAAGTAGAAGTGCAAAAAGAAAGGAATATAACATTAGCTTCAGAAAATCATGATTTAAAATCAAATGTCAAAATTCTTGAATTAAAAAATGGGATAGTTTGGCTCACATCCCTGTTAAGTTTCAAAATAGAGAAAACATCCTCCTAAAATAAACTTATGTTTCTAGTTCCTATTTTCAAATCCGCCTACGCCAAAAGACCCAAATACCCTTTGCATTTTTAGCATTTCAAACGCGCATAACTTTCTGTAGAATTATCGGATCAGCATACCGTTTTCACCAAAAATCATAAATTTTACAATCTTTAAAATGAGATCCATTGTTAATACCAAAAAAAATCATAATTGCAGTAAGGCTGTAATTATTTCATATATTTGCAGAGAATTCTGCAATTTTTGAAAAACATCAATTTTTCTTCAAATGTCAGCAATCATTCCATATAATTGCAGAATTTTATGTAATTATATGGAATAATTGCAGACTTTTATGCAATTCGGTGCAATAATTGCATACTTTTCTACTATTATTCCATATAATTGCAGACTTTTCCGCAATTAAATGGAATAATTGCATACTTTTCTACAATTATTCCAAGTAATCGCAAAAAAGTGCAACTATACTATATAATTGCAAACTTTTCTGCAATTATTGCATATAATTGCTGAATTGTTTGCAATCATACCATATAATTGCGAATAACTTGGCCTGTCTTTTTTTTACATATGCATAATGCCACTCATTAGACAGATAATAAAATTTGTGATTTAATGGCTAAAACGGTTTGTTAATCCGTCGTTTCTATAAAAAGCTATTGCGTTTTAAAGATTGATAATTAATGGGGTGCAAATTTTAATTATGGATGTGAGAATATTATCCACATATGAAGAACCAACGTTCAACCATGGAGCAGAGCGGTATTTTAAAGAAGAAAATTATAGTATTTAAAAATAAGGATGTAATTTATATCTTTTTTTAGGGAGGATGTTTTGTGTATTAAATTTGATTTTATAGACGTGTCCCTTATTTTCACTTTAAAAATACCAATCTTAACACCGAGTTAGAGAATATCACTGAAATGTATCTAACTTTAATAAAGGAAGAGAAAATCTTTCTTAAATTATCAGTAATTCTCAAACTACCTCTAATAAAAAGGGGTTAGGATACACAAAGACTAGCTCAAGAAGAATAGTATATCATATAAAAATTTCAATTTACATAAAAATTTTGTAAAAGCAAAACCAAAACCAAAGGTTTTCACTCAAAAGAAAGATATTGGCAACACAAATACTATAAAAATTTGGGTACCAAAAACTAATAACAATTTAATCGAAAATAAGTATATTAAATCTTTTATAAATTCAGTTCATAAAAATAAAGATTTTACTTATAAAGGGAATTCTAAACACTATTGGGTTTGGCTTTCTAAGATCTAACTCTTAGGACCCTAATAAAAAGTAGGTACCAACATCATTCCTATATTTTTTGTAGGTACCAACTAAGAAAAGAGGAAAGTGGATACTTGATAGTGGTTTCTCAAAACATATGACAGGAAACAAAGATATGCTGACTAACATTATCTACTCAGATGGAGCATCTGTCACATTTGGGGATAATTCCAAAGATTATATCATCGGCAAAGGCAATGTGAGCAATGACGGTACATCTAACTTACCTCTTATTACAATTGTTTTACAAATTAAGAATTTAAAACATAATTTGCTTAGTATAAGTCAACTTTTTTATAAAGGTTTTAATATAACCTTTTCAGAAAATAAATGCAATATATTTGATCAAAATAATAATCTTATATTTGAAGGAACCGGAGAAAGAAATATTTATATATATATATTAAATATGAAAGTTAATCATAATACAAATATGTGTCTAGTAGCCAAAGAGAATGATCCTTGGTTATGACACAAAAGATTTTGTCATATAAATTTTAAAGCAATAAACAAATTATTTAAGAATAATTTAGTTAAAGGTTTACAAAAAATGAATTTTAAAGTAAAAAGTATTTGTGATGCTTGTCAATTAGGAAAATTAACAAAATCTTCTTTTAAATCAAAGAAAATGATTTCTACATTACAACCACTTGAACTATTACATTTGGATCGCTTTGGACCAACTCAAGTCCAGTCTATAAACAATAATAGATATGTTTTTGTAATAGTAGATGATTTATCAGGATTTACTTGGATAATATTTTTGAATAATAAAAGTGATACCTTTGAAAATTTTAAAATATTTGCTAAAATAATCTAAAATATTAAAGATTTGAAAATTAAAAACATTTGAAGCGATCACGGTGGTGAATTTGAAAATGAATCTTTTGAAAATTATTGCAATAAGAAAGGAATTGTTCACAATTTTTCATTTTCTAGATCTCCGCAACAAAATGGAGTTGTAGAAAGGAAAAATAGAACACTTTAAGAATGTGCTAGAACTTTATTAAATGGAAGTACTTTACCAAAACATTTTTGGGAAAAAGCTGTAGCAACTGCTTGGTATGTTTTACAGAGTTTTCATTAGACCATTAACAAAACACACCCCATATGAACTTTTTAATAGAAGAAAACCGAACATATCATATTTTAAAGTTTTTGGTTCAAAATGTTTCATGTTAAATACAAAAGATAAACTTGGTAAATTCGATCCAAAATCTGATGAAGGAATATTCATTGGATATTTAGAACGAAGCAAAGCTTATAGAATTTATAATAAAAGAACTAAAATTATCGAAGAAACACTTCATTTGTCATTCGATGAAAATTTCAAATTTAATCATAAAATTAAAGATGAAGAAATTATTTCTAAATCAAATAACTCAAATGATGATTTTGAAAATATTGAAAATCATGTAGACAATAATAATAATGAAATAATAACTCCACCAAGACTTCTAAGAAATCATCCTATTGAAAATATCATTGGAGAAATAAATACTAACATAAGAACAAGAAATCAACTAAATCAAATGGGTCGCGTAGCTTTTCTTTCAAATATTGAACCCAAAAATGCTAAAGAAGCCTCAACCGATGATTACTAGAATATAGCTATGCAAGAAGAATTAAATCAATTTGAATGTAATGACGTTTGGGACTTAGTTCCTAGATCAAGTGATCAAGCGGTTATCGGTACAAAATGGGTTTACAAAAAAAAGCCGATGAGCAAGGAAATATTATTCGAAATAAAGCTAGGCTAGTTGCTCAAGGTTATAATCAAGAAGAAGAAGGAATAGACTACGATGAAACATTTGCACATGTAGCACATTTAGAAGCTATACGTATTTTATTATCTTATGCCTGTTTTAATAATTTTAACCCATATCAAATGGATGTAAAAAGTACCTTTTTAAATGGTTTTATAAAAGAAAATATATATGTATAACAATCACCTTTATTTACTCATGAAAAATATCCAGATCATGTCTCTAAATTGGAAAAGGCTTTATATAGTTTAAAACAAGCACCTCGTGCTTGGTATGACCGTCTTAAAAATTATTTAATTACTTATGGTTTTAAAATTGGAAAAGTATATCAAACTTTGTTATAAAACAAGATAAAAATGATATTTTAATAATACAGATATATGTAGATGACATTATTTTTGGTTCAACAAACTAAAAATTATGTCAAGAATTTTCAGATATTATGATAAGAGAATTTGAAATGTCTCACATGGGAGAACTTTCATATTTTCTTGGTTTACAAATTAAACAATTAAATAATGGAATTTTTATTAATAAAGAAAAATATTATAATAATCTCATAAAACGATTTGGTATGGAAAACACTTCTACTAAACCAACTCCTATGAGTACTACGGTACATCTCGATAAAGATGAAAATCAAAAGTGTCGACGAAAAACTATATCGTAGTATGATTGGTTCATTACTATATTTAACAGCTAGTCGACTAAATATAATGATGAGTGTATGCTTGTGTGCACGATTTCAAGCAAATCCCAAAGAATTGCATTTACGAGCAGTGATGCGAATTTTGCGATACTTAAGCAAGACTAAAGACTACGTCTCTTTTATCCAAAAGAATGTCCTTTTGAATTAGTATCATATAGTGATGCTGATTTTGGAGGATGTCGAACGGATCGAAAGAGTACTAGTATTACTTGTCACTTTATTGGACGATCTTTAGTATCTTGGTTTAGTAAGAAACAAAATTTGCGTTTCACTTTCGACGTGTGAAGCAGAATATATCGTTGCTGCTTTGGCATGTGCTCAAGTAATCTCCATGCAACAAACACTACAAGATTTCGGAATAAATCTTTATAAATCAATAATATACTGTGATAATACAAGTGCAATAAATTTATCGAAAAATCTAATAAATTATTCTAGAACTAAACACGTTGATATTAGACATCATTTTCTTCGAGATAATATACAAAAAGGAAATATATCATTAGATTTTGCTCCTTCAGAAAATCAGATAGCTGATATATTTACTAAACCTTTAAATGAAAATATTTTTATAAAATTACGTCGAGAATTAGATATTATATAATTGCATGATCTATAATTAAATTTTGTTTGAAATTTTTTAGAATAAAACGTTTACAAAAATGAATAAAAAATGGAGCTACTGGTACTCGATCTCTGGTCTGTAGTAAGGAAGGTGTATGTTATTCCAGTATGCTATGATGTTTCTTGTTTTAACAAACGTTTATCCACCTCTAATTCTTGTTTGGTCATTATTCTTCAAGTTTACCTACCTCTCATTTTTGTTTGGTTAAAAACATTCAATCGTTCTGCACCTCACCTTGCTTAAGCCTAAAAATAGAGTTTACAAACAGTATATAAAGGTTTCTTTTCACATTTGTCAACTCACCTTTTTCCACTATCTCTCAAAATTCTAAACTTTTAGCTCAACAATTTTTCACTCATACACAATCTCCATAATGTCTTCTCAAGAGGGATCTAACCAATCATCTATAGTTTTCAACACTCCAACCTCTGAATCGTCACACAATTCCAACAACTCAACTCCAGTGTATATCCCAGTCAAGATTATGCCATCACCAAAACATCACATTGAGTATACGCCACAAGGGAAACGTGCTAAACGTACCTTAGGTTTTTGCTCTCCATCCATTAAAGAAAAGATAGATGATATACACCATTATCAAAGAGAAACTTTAGAACTACAACGCGAAATGTACTACGAGCAAAAAGTGAATGCTAAACGCTTGAGCTTCCTAGAACAATTCGCTTTGAAGATTTGCGGATCATCCTCAAAGCAATGTGATTGCATCAACCATCACCGCAACGTCCTCAAGTGCCACCAAACTCTTGGGAATGAAGCCCTCAATGTCCTCAGGTGTCGCCAAACTCTTGGGAACATTGTAATGTATGGTCACCATTCATTCATTACAAGAAATTACAAAGGTTGAACCTCATTCGGATGATTCAAAATGTTCCGAAAATTAAGCCTTCTTGTATATTGTGTTATATTAAAAATGTGTATATTGTATGTTTTTCTAATTAATAAGATATAATTTTGTTTTACAATAGATTAAAATTGAAAAACTAATAAGTGTGTATATATATATATATTAATTAGTCTCGGTTAAAGAAAAACCTTAAATAAAGCTAACTACACAGATATACACAGTTTCGGTCAACTGAACATGGATAACTGGTCGACTGAATATTCATATGGAAAAAAAATTTCATTCAGTCGACTAAATCAATCATATCAGTCGATTGAAATCACATGTTTTTCAACTATAAATACCCGGCCAAAATTTTCCTGCATATCAGTCGACTGACCTATGATTTCAGTCGATTGAATCTTCATATATAGTTCAAATTGCTTCAGCAACCAGTCGACTGACCCTACAAAAACAATCGACTGAATTATCCAAATTTGAACTGAAAAGATGAGGGTTTGAATTTCCTGCATATCAATCGACTGCTATCTTCATTCCAGTCGACTGATTCATATAAATTTTGTTTTTTAAAACCTACCAAGACACTTCCCCAAACACCTTTTCACCAAACCTATATAACTACCTCTTCTTTGTATTAAACCCTTACTTCTTTCAGCAAACAAAACCCTAGCCTCCATTTTTTTTAAATCAATCCTTTTACCTCCAAATCCAATTAATTTAATGGCACCCAGAAGCAAAGGGCGTGCGAATCCTCCGTTGGGCCTTTGGAAAGCCAAATCCGATCTTGGCTCCATAATGAAACTGCAGTCACAAGATTCAATGCTATGAAAAGCTCCAGAATTTTCATGGCTACTTTGTGAAGTTCCCCGATTTCAACGGCTATGCCATTCGTGAGGTTGCTGAAGCCAGTGGAATCGATAGCTTAATTGGGTATGATGCTAACAATGTTAAGATTTATCCCCTTCTCATTAAATTATTCTTTGCAAATATGAACTTGGATCACCAAGATCCAAGAAATAAAGATGATTGTATATGGATGTTAATTTGCGGTGTCAGGATCTACCTTCCACTTCAACAACTTGATCATATCCTTCGCTGTCCATCCGAAGATTTAGATATCGACGATGTAGAAGTTGATATGTATAATCGAGATAAGGCCTCCCACCAATTTTTATCCAATGACTTGACAATTCTCAAATCCGTAACCTTATGACCAAAGGAACGTATTCCACATCGTGCTCTTATTCGATCTTTTCAACCTCATACTGGGAGTTACGAGAAGGTTTACAAGAGAGACTTTCAAGCTCTCTATGCAATTTACTCTTCATGAAGGGTAAATTGGGCTAAAGTCATCTTGGACGAGTTCCTCACTGTTAATCATAAGCGGAGCTTTAAGACCATTTTCTACGGAGCTTATATAATGCGTATTCTTATGAATTTTGGAGTCACCTTACCCGATGCCGACTTCATTACTATTGGCAAACTTAAGTCCAAGACTTTAAGTCTTATGAACCTTCCCAAATGCCCACAACCTCAAGAAACCATAAGTTTCCAACATTGGGCGGCCAATAGAGACAAGGGATTCCACAACCCTGAGATACACATATTGCCTCTTCCTTAACACAACTTCCCCGGCAAATGTAAGAAGAAGATGATGAAATCCAAGAGCTTCATGGTGATTACAATCCGAAGTAAGCACTTGTCACACACTCCGGCAACCAAAGCAAGCTCGGATGACGGTTGGTCACCGTCGAAAATAATGTTGTCAAGACTAATAAGAAGCTTGATTCCATCAAAGGCTTCTTAAACAAGATATGGGAAAAGATATCATGTACCGGCTCTACTTCTACAAGTATTGTCGAGAATCCCGCTCCCTTTACATGGTCTAAATCCGAAGAGGAAGAAGAAGAGGAAGGATCAAAAAGTGAGGAGGTTTAGATTTTTTTTATCTTAACTTATGCCCATCTTATTTTTAAGACATTATTTCATGTGGTTTGATGTTATTGTGTTACATTTCTCATGTTATCTATGATGTTGTTATTTTAGTATTTTGAAACATGATTATCTGCGATGCTAATTTTATTTTTCCTCCTACTTATCCGTGATGTTTCTATGCTTATATATATTTCTCATGCTATCTATTTATTCTTTTTTGTCAATGACAAAGGGGGAGAAATTTTTTAATAAGGGAGTAAATCATTCAAGAGGAGTAAATCATTCAGGGGGAGTAAATCATTCAGGGGGAGTAAATCATTCTTATCAATTTTTTATAAACACTTACATAGCTGTCATTATCAAAACGGGGGAGAATGTTAGAACCTTGTATTTTGATGTTTTGATCATGACAACTATATAAGTAAATATTATGTGAACTAACTATATTTGAAGGAGAAGATGTTATTCTACTCGATAATAGATTGCAGACCAAGAATTCAGAGAGAAGTTTTCAATATTATTAATAGTTTGTCTATAGTCTAGTCTAGTGGTTGATTGTTGTTAAAATTTCTCCTAGGTGGTATATGCACACACATAAGTATTTAAATTTTTTTCAAATCATATACACACAAGTACTTCATTTACGTCAAGTTCACGTTCACAAAAATCTTCAAAAGAACCTTTTATATGGCAGAAACAAGGTATTCAACCGACTAAATCAGGGGGTTCGGTCGACTGGATACCTATAAATGTACACAGTACATTTGAAGGTTCATTCGACTCAACTACCCTATTCAATCGACTGAATTGGATGTTTTATGCACAATTCACTTTTTAATTTGAAAATTTTAAATTTCAGTAGACTGAAATCTTTTGTTCAGTCGAATGAAAATGCATAACGGCTATTTTCTGAACGGTCGCTTCAATTCAACGAATAGAAACAACCCTTGATTCAAGAGTTGTTTCCGTATCTTTTGACCGTAACTTTTCATGAAAAATTGCAACACTTAAACTCTATATATATCCTTCAATTCATTTGTTTTAATCACCTAATTTCTGATTCTATTCTCATATACTTATTATCTAATCATTCTGCCATTTGTGCTCAAATTTTTGTTTTAATCAATTGCTCATTCAAGCACAAATTCATTTGTGATTAAATTAACTTCCAATCTTCACGAACTACACTATATACCACAAAGGAGAAGATTATAGGAAGGGTGTACTCTAAAGACTTATCTGTGCTATTAAAAGTGCACAATTAGTCAAGAAAATTCTCTGTATTGTTGAAGTCCTGTTCGGTTTCTCAGGCAGTAGAAGTCCTATTCAGTTGTCTAGGCGGTAGAAATCCTGTTCGGTTGCTCAAGCACTGTAATACCTATTCCACTAGGTTAAGAGAGGGTTGATAGTTAAATTCCAGAAGGAGTCTGGGACTGGACGTAGAACGGGAGTTCGAACCAGTATAAAAATCCCTGGTGTCATTTACTTTACTATTTACTTTTTATATTCATAATCCGCACTAGTAGATAACTTAGTTAATATTCCATATTACGATCCGTAGCAGAACTTTCAATACTGAATTAAACTTTTGGTTTGTGCGGCTCCGATTTCTCTAGTACGACTTCGGGCTATCTCATGGACCTCAGTGTAAGTAGACTTCTAACCTAGTACCTCTATTTTCATATAAATACATACCTGTTTGCAACCAAAAGGGGACCTTCTTTGGCTCTCTCACTTTTGGATCTGGAACTTCTTCCTCTTCTTCACTTCTATCTTCTTCCTCTTTTTCACTCCTATCTTCTTCCTTAAAAATACCTTGGAAACTCTATTGTAAATCTAAGATCTACTAGATAGTGGTCAGATCTGATATAACTAGCTGTAATCCAGAGAGAGAATAACTAATAACAAATATTAAAGTGGACGTAGACCGGAGATTATGCCAAACCACTATAAAAATTCTTGTGTGTTCTTATCTTTCTTCTTGCTTTTGTTTTGAATTTAATATAACTGACGCATTCATCTGATACTTGGGTGTTTTTTCCATTTTTGGTGCAACCAGTATCATAAAAGCATATCTTATATATAATAAGTTCTTATTAATTAAAAAGTTAAACATGGAATGCATAGGTAAATATTTACGAAGAAAGAAAATAATATTTTTACTTATCATAACATGTTTCAAAAAAATTGAAGCATAGAAAATTTCGAACATACAAAATTCATTTGATATTGAAACATAAATTTATTTACAAAAAATTTCATTTTATGACATGATTTCTTTGTGATCCATCTAAATCGCATCAAGACGGAAAAATCAAATTTCCATAGTCTCACTAGCAGCACAATTTTCGTGTAATCTGTTTGAATTGGAGCAAGAGAAAAAACCCAACATTTAGGTTTGCGTCTAAATGAATGAACCTTAAGTTTAATCAAACGCACAGTGTTAATGAATTTCTTCGTTAACCCCAAAAAGTGCAAGGAAGGGAACCTTGGTTAATAATGGAATTTAGTGAGCCTAGATTTAACCTCAACGAGTGAAGCGACACTTTGTTAAGTTAAGGCTTGAGAGGAGTAAACAAGCAGACTTTGGTCCATGAAGAAGTCATATGTGTAATCGTGTAAAGTCATATGTATTTGAAATTGATCCACATAGACAACTGTATACCAAAATAGAAATAGAAAATATGAGTGCTTTTGGAATTCGAAGCAAGCTATGGTTAAAAAATCATAAGTGCTTTGGAATTCAAAAGCAAGCCATAATTCAAGACGTTTTATTCATATTCCATGTAATAGTTGGATGTTCAAGGTCCTATATGCATGAGTACAATTGGCAGTAAAATTCCCAAATCGATTTAGGTTACAAAGTTTAAAATGTAAGAGACAACAAAAGAATGATCGGCCCCTTCTAAACACCCCTAAGGATAGGGGTAGAGTTACGACATAGTAATTTGATTTCGTTGTTCATGAGCTTCAGCATTAATACCATGTGGCGTTAGCTTCGTTTAATAATGTCCTTCGTCATTCTTGGATGCATAGTTGAGCTTCGAGGCTGTTCTAATAGAGGTGGTATTCGGCACTAATAAGGAGCGACATTAGTTTAAAGTTATTTCAGCATGAATCGACATTGATATGGAGCAGCATTGGTATGGTGCGATAATAACATATGGCGGCATCATTTTGTATGATGTCGGCCTTGATAATTCTTCTGAATGTTGATGTCTTTCAACATCAATATTGCATGTATAGGTGTGCGGCATCAGTTTGAAGCAATATTAGTGTGAAGCAGTATTGATGAGGAACGACATTGAAAAGGAGTGGCATCGTAACCTTCATGGATATTGATGGCTTTTGGAGTCAATATCACATTTATAGATGTGTGGTGTCTTCTTTTGATTGACGAGATGTGACACCCATAAGAGCGACATTGATAAGAAGTGGCAGTATTTGAAGGTCAACTCTAGCATGAAGAGGCATTGAAAGAGTGCAGCATCGATGAGAGACAACGTTGATAAGGAGCGGTATTAGTGAGGTGTAACATCATTTGAAGGATAGCAGCAAGATGAGGCGGTATTAGAAAGACACTACATTCATTCTTCTCTATACTTCGGTATTGGCTCATCTTCATACTCTCGGCATTGGTTTATACCTTTAACATTAACCTATTCAATATCTTCGACATTGGCTTATACCTTTGACACTATACGCTGGTACAGTATCATGACTATGTCACATATCTTCGAGATCAATTGTAATAGTAGTAACGTTTGATATCATAATGTCGCCTTTATGTGCTTTATAATGGTTGCTATTATAAAAGCTTCAATGCTCCTTCTTGTAATGAGGTTCGATATCATCTCTTTGAGGCTTTAAGTTCAAAATCATACTCCCCTCAGAAATTATGTAGATAACATTTTCCCCCTCTTTGAAGTTTAGTGGAAACATTGACTTTTCAAGTCAATAATCTTGTGAATAGTGCTTGCCGGCTATTAGTATTCCTTACAGATCGAACCAACCATTCAAAATTGATTCATTGGGAACTGCATGTCTTTTCTCCCACTATAAATAGCCAAGTCCTTTTCTTCTCTCCCTTTTACCTGCGATTAAAAGCTCAAGCAAGCGAACTTAGAAATTCACAAAATTATTTACAGATTCTATTTTTTTGTCACTAAAGCTAAAATAAATGTACAACTCTCACTTTTATAGAACGGATCGACGAGTTAAATAAGAGGGTTTTGTATCAAAATTTTGATTAGGGTCTACGTACTTGATTTTGATGTTAATAGTCATATTATCACTTAGGTAAATAATCAATTGTGCTTATAGATTGAACTGGTGATGAATTTCGATATCGCTTATATTCTTTTAGGATTAATTAGTAATTATGCAACATTGACTTTGTAACCTAGTCAATTTTGGTTTAACGGCGAAATGAATAGTCTATTAAACCTAAAACTTAATATTGCCTTGCTCGGTATCGACGCTAATGTTTTACGTCATTATTAGGATGTTTGATATTGATTAATTTACTCTATTTTATGATGTCTATATGATGTTCAGTATCAATTAATATTTTCCCTTTATCTATTACTTCAACAATCAATTATGTAGTTTAGAGTATTAATGGCGTAATGTCTTTATGCTGCTAATATACAAAGATGAGACAACCGGTTTAAATTATAATGTGGCATTCTATTATGTCAGCATTAACTAGAAGGATTGTCATCTAAATTTGGCATTGCTTTATGGTTTTGATAACCTTATTAGCATTCTTCTTTGGTAACCATTTCCAACATTCTTATTTAAACCTTACTACATGATTCTCTTTCACGTCATTGTCGTCGTTATAGATTCAAGGATTGCTTATACACTTAGTCCTTTTTATGAAAATATTTTTGAACTACCTCGGCATTACTTATTGATGTTAGTTATTTCTTATGTCGCCACTGAGTATTGTTATGGCATTATATTACAATTATTATGGTGCCCTTAATGCGACACTTGATATCATTCTGCCTATTCCACATTAATTTCCTTGGTTCAACATGAGATTCATTATACATTTAACGTATTTTTTCACTTAAGTTTTTACTAAATAACCATAAAAAAATTCTAGCTATGATTCTAACATCTATTTATATACTTTAACTTGACTTAAAATTTTAAGCCCTTTTATGAATATCGACATAGATTACTGTATGATTAAAATATTATAATGGATTTTAGATCTTAACATTTTTTGTGTCATAACTTAAGCAGTCCATAATTAATGTACTACCTTTTGTTTTAGCATATAATAGTCTATTTTTCATTTATAAGCATTCTAAATTTTGTAAACTATGCAGTACTTCCCTGATATGGTCACAAGCAATCCGGCAAAAGTTCCAGACTTTTTACTTTGAGTAGATTCTTCTTTGGTTGTTGGGGACTTGGAAAGATGGCACAAGGTCTTGGCTCTTAGTAGCGAGTTACTTATAACCACTTAACTAGATTTCATTTTATTCCTGCAATTCTCATTCATTGTGTGTTAAATAAACTTGTACTTGAATGATTGTTATCTTAAATGTACTATATATTCATTATTTCGTTTTCCAAAGTTTAAATTTGATACAATATGATATGTAATTCTTGGTTTGTCTTCTTAATATAATTCTTGCTTCTAACTAAAATGTGCTTCAGCAAAGAAGTTAGCAGTCTAATAAATTAGAAATTCATTTAATAGAGAGCAAGAAAATTACCCGATACTAATTTTAAGAAGTATGCTATAAAACTATTTGACATTAAGAAGATCAGAATTTTATCTGATAATAAGAAATCCAGAATACCATCTGATAACAAGAAATCCAAAATACTATTTGATAATAAAAAAATATAGTATATCATCTGATAATAAGAAATGCAGAATACCATCTGATAATAAGAAACCCAGAATACCATCTTCCGATAAAAATAAGAAGACTAGAAATCCATCCGGCAATAATAAGAAGACCAGAAAACCATCTGACAATAATAATATGAATAGATGACCAAAAATTCATCTAGTAATAATAAGAAGACCAAAAAACTGTCTGCTAATAATAATCTGAATAGAAGACCAGAAAACCGTCTGGTAATAATAATCTGAATAGAAGACCAGAAATCCATCTGCTTAAAATAAGAAGACCAAAAAACCATCTGGCAATAATAATCTGAATAGAAGACTAAAAATCCATCTAGTAATAATAAGAAGTTCAGAAATCCATCTAATAATAATAAGAAGACCAGAAAACCATCAGGCAGTAATAATCTGAACAGAAGACCAAGAAATCCATCTGATAATAATAAGCTGAATAGAAGAACAGAAAATCCATCTGGTAATAATTGCTTTAGCTTTATCAGAGAGCAAAGTAACTCGGGTTTGATCATTCTTTCTCTAGAAGACTACTTTGATACATTCTTTAGGATAGAGTTTGATGTTGATTGGTGCCAAACCTGTTCCTTCCTCTAAGGACTCCCCAGAAAGCCATCGGAGGCTATTATTGGTGCTAAGCCCTCATCCTTCTAAGAGGCTCTCCAAAAATACATCGGAGGCTTTGGCGCTAAGCCCTCCTCCCTCTAGGAGGCGCTTCGGAGATACATTGGAGGCTTTATTGGCGCTAAGCCCTCCTTCCTCTATGAGGCGCTTTGGAAATATGTTGAAGGCTTTATTGGCGCTAAGCCCTCCTCCCTCTAAGAGGTGCTCTAGAAATGCTATATGATTTTTGTTGAAACATTTTTTGTAAAATTTATTTGTTAGAAAAATCTCACGACTTTTTATCCAATCGATACATTTGGGAAAACCCTTTTGAAAACTTCAACTTTTCTGATATGAAATTTCCTTTTGGAAGGAAGAATTATTTTTTGAAAAAGAACTTGTTTGGCAAATCAAGGAATATTTCCTCAAAATTGGCATTTCCTTTGCAAAGCACTTTTATTAGTTTGGGTTTTGAGCTAATGAATTTAAAAATATTTTGGGTATTTGAATTCTTTGATATAGAATCCCCTTCTTAGCTTTGCCACTAAGAAGTGTTTTTGAGCCAATCTAAAATAGAAATGCAAATCTCAAATAAAAAATTGAGTGGTCATGATTCATAAACCAGTAGTCCTTCAATCAAGAATAACCTCTTCTAATTAGAGTTTTAGCATTGCTAATAAGCCTTAATAGTTTGAAATTTTTCTTTATAAAACATCCATAGGCTTTCTCCTTTTTAGTGATTTTTTGAAAGCTTTTGAGAATGCTTTTGTTAGCACGTCTTTAGATTGAAACCTTTTATATATTCGTTAAGGCTAAATAATAATTTTCTAAGATTTATTAAATCTCTCTTGAAGAAGATAAATAAATTCCCCCATGATCTATAGGGTAATTGGTAATAACCTTTTGATTTTTGAAACTGTCTTTCTCAAAAATGTATTTGGTAAAACGTTTGTGTTAAAACTACTTGTTTAAAATAACGTTGGTATATACTAAGTTCGTCCCTTCTGAATCAGATAGTGATGTGCACGTAAATGTGCATATTTTTATTTTCATATTTAATCTACTTTTATTTAAATAAATGCCATAATTGGGTGTTTTTACATGTTGAAAACCAAATTTCAAAAATGCTTTCTAGTCATCATTCATGTATCTATATCGGAGGTAAAATGGTAATTTTGAGTATGATTTAATTTGAGAAAATTCACTTGCACATTTTATTTGTATTTGTAGGAATTTGGATGAAAAATGGAAGTGGCTTCATGTATGCATGTACAAAGGTTGGAAGACAAAGGGATGAAGAAATAAAAGAATTCATGAAATAATGGAGGACCCCACCTACCAACTAACCATGAACTACAATTAGGAGCTAATGCATATGTTAGTGGGGATTAAAGTCAAATGCACACTTAATGGAGGATTAATTGCATGTTAATGATAACTTGGAGGCCACACTTCCTAAAGGGCATTTTGGGTAGTCCCCTAAAATATGGATTAGGGTTTTAGGCATGTATAAATACCCCTTTTGTTTCATATAGAGAGCTCTTACCACCTTCCTTTAGTTTAGTTGTAGCCACAAATGTAAACATAAACTTTCTTTCTTTTTAATGGCTTCTTAGCCTTTTACTCTTATGTAATTTTTTCTACATGCTTTTATTTTAGTTCATGCTTATTTTTATTTACGGCTCTCTTTCCTCTTATGTTAGTAGCTTAGATTTAATTTATACAAGTAGTTTAATTCTCTTTTTACTTTAATTAGCTTGCACTTTATTTTGTTTGTTCTATGTTGAAATTTATAAGTGTTGAAATAACAACAAATATGAGAGGCTAAACCCCTTCAATTTAGGGGTAATGAAACTCTCTTAATCAGGTAGATTCAACATATTTGCGAATTTATGATCTCTTTTTGTGCTTAGTGGAAAATTTTGATGTAGTAAAAATTTTGTTGTTTAACTTTGAATTTTATAGCCTATGTTGTTGACACCAAATAGGTTATGCTTAAACAAGCATAAACACAAATTACCTCTTCATTTGCATATGATTTTGGTAATGAAGTGGATTTTAGAATCAAAGTTTGATGGTCTATATTACTAATAAATAGTAAATGGATCATGCTTAGAATAGATTTTACTTTTAAGTTCACTGTCATTTTCATGAGAGTTGACAAGTGGTTTGGATGGTGTGTTAAAGTTTGATGGTTTATATTGGGCTAATTAATAGCACAAATTGAGCATACTTATGATAAATACATCAAATAAATTCACAAATAACCAAAATAGAGAGATCATAGATTGTTTTTGTGTTGATTTATGTAAAAATATGAGAGTGGATTTGCCTCTAAATTGTTTTTTAATCTCATATTTTTAATCACTTTTTTTCTAGTTTAACTTTTGCTATTTTTCTTAGTTTAAAACAAACTTGGAAGTTTTGGTTAATTTGATTGAGTAGAATTTTAAATTAATTCAATTCTCTATGGATCGACTTGTACTCGCCACGTACTAAAATTGTACGCCGTGCGCTTGTGGTTATTTTTATTACAATATTTTTCGATGATTTTCTAACCAATAGAGAACTCGTTGTCTAACTATTTTTTGGCGCCGTTGTCGGGAAATAGGCTTGATATTAATTTTACTCTTCAAATTATTTTCGTTTGATTTTATTGTGTGTTCATTTGCAATTTAAAAAAATGTGTTGTGTGTTTGTGTAATTTTTGCTTTCATTTGATTTATGTGCTTGTTGTTTTTCTATTTGCATCTTCTTTTAAAAAAACATACACAATTTCAAAACAAAAAATATATATTATATTATTTACATTTGCATTTTTACATTTACATTTTTACAAAACAGTTACTTCTGCCACAACCACCCTGCATAACTTCAAACCTCCATACTGTTGTCCGCTTCCTTCACTGTGCACATCCTCCTTGTGCACATACAACCTGCACCCCTACAACATATCACCTCCATATAACCTTTCTGCCACAAACAACTGCTCACTTGTTTCCTCCTCCAACTGTATTCACTCTGCTACTACATACTATCAACCTGCCTGCACTCCACTCCACTACAACCATTAACCATTCACCATCATTAAACTTCACTGCCTGCCAACCATACAGACTACAAAATCCTCCACTTCTACCCAATACATCACTTCTGTGCACCACCCTGCTGCCATCCATTTGCTCTTCCTTCCTCTGCCTGACCAACCTTCATTCACCTGAACATACAACAACTTCTCTGCAACTTCTCCACAACCTATTGCACAGTTCAATCTCCACTTCACCAACACTTCACCTTCCAATCCATCACTGCACATATCCTCCAACTTCAAACCAATACAATAACCATATTCAACCTATACACCAACCTGAACATCTCATCAACTCCACACATTTAACAACTCCACACCATTGCATCATTACCCAATCCCACCAATGCTTCACTCCTCCACAATCAAACATCAATCGAAATTGCTTTAACAAACTCCTCCTTCTGCATTTGCAACTTCCACTGCAAAAATAAATATTCTCAATTGGACACCCTCCAATCCACCACCTTAAACTTTCACAGCTAATTGTGGCACCTTCGAGTAGCAGCGATTTCAAAATCGCGATATTCCATTTTTATTTTTTTTATTTTCGCGATTTAAAAGAAAGATTACGGTGAAATTCTTTTGAAAGAAAATCGTGTTATTTTCTTTTAACCACGAAGGATTGGTAATTATGAGACTTGGGCTAGTGGGCTGTGGGTTGTTTTATTTTAAAAGATTAATTGAATATTTAGTTATTTTATTTTGTTTTGTGATTTTTCTTTTAAAAAAAAGAAGAAGAAAAAACAAGTTGTTTTGTTTTCATTTGTTTTAGTTCTTCCTTTATATAAAAAATAATGAAAAAATTTTATTGGGTTTTAAATTTTTGACACTCGTTTTATGTTGTTTTGTTTTGGCTTGTAAATATTTTCTTTTAAATTCCTATTATCCATAAAATAAAAATAGGGAAGTTGTATTTGTATTGGTCTTATAAATATTCGTGTTAAACAATTTTGCAGGCTTAAATTTGCAGGACTTAGAAGAAGACTTGCTTGCTAAAAACTACTTTGCTTCTTTAAAAAAGAAAACCGCTGCTTTAAAATAAATTGCTAATAATTATGCACGCTTTGATATCGTGCTCTCATTTCTTGTTTTTATTTGCTTTGCATTATTAGTTGCTTGCATTTTAAAAAAAAAAGAAAATTTTCAAAAACAAAAACAAAATCAACTTTCATTGTAGTTGCATTGTTAAAATCATGTTTAATTTCAGTTTGGCATTCATCTCATCTTGTATTTATTTTCTAAGGACAACACCCAAATCCACATAAGATGAGGGATTTCATCACCCCTTCCTTGTCCCACAAATTGCATTTTCATCATAGAATTTTGACTAATAATAACGGTTAGACATTTGACTTAAGGGAGTCATGAGCTCACCTAGGGCTTAATTGTATCTTGACAAGTTGTCTACTTTAAACAATTTATTTTCTTGGTGTCTATGCTATGGCAGAGCGATAATCATATATAAATATTACGGTGATTCATAAATATTATAGTGATTGTTTCTTTGAAGGTACTTAAACCTTCGGTTGCATTGCTACGGTGATTCGTGGTGCACCAATAATTCATGTCCGTTACTTGGCTAAGAAATATTTTGTTGGATTAAGAGAAAGAGTGACTATACAAATTTGGATTAGGAGCTACGAAGAACAGAAATTTTTTAATTAAGTCCTTGCATTCATTTAGTTGCATTAATTCATGCATATTTAAAAATACAAAAAAAAAATTCAAAATCCAAAACTAGAAAATTGTACATTCTCCTTAACTTAGTTTTATTTAATCCAAAAAAAACTCTTTTTAATCTTTTCCTTTAAAAAAACTAATTTTCAAACAACTCAAAAATCCAAAAACAATTTTTTTTAAAAACTCCAAAATAAAAAAACATATTTGAAAATGTCTGAATTTTCCTACTCGCAAGAATTTTACAATAGTTGTGGAAATCAATATAATCCATATAGTTTCACATCAAACTCTTATGGATATTTTACTAACAACTATTTACAAACAATTCGAATTTTGCACCACAAAGTTTTCAAAATGATGACCAATCCTCAACTCTTGAAAATAGTGACGAAACAATTTGGTCTTTACTTGAACAACGAAATCAAATGATAAATAATTTGAATAATATGTGCAATAACTCAAGTCAAGGATTTCAAAATAATCAAAATTTGAATTACTTCAAAATTCAAATGATTTCGATTATAACTCATGCTAATACAACTTCGAACTCCAAAATGAATTTCAAAGTCAAATGGAAATGTGAACCACTTTTTAAATGATTTTGGCAATGAGAATAGTTTCAATGATGGTGAAATTTTTTACTCTCAACAATTTCAAATTGAAAATTCTCAAATTAATAATTATAAACTTGATTTTGTTGAGAAAATGAAAGAAATTCAAAAAAATCACATGGATTTGTTGTTTGAAACATACATGAAACAACGTGAGAAACAAAATCAACTCGTAACATGTGACGAGTCAAGTGATAATCCATCTTTTACCAAAAATGATGATTTTCAAATAACAATTTTTGAAATTGAAAACGACAATCTTAATGAAGTTGTTGAAAGTGCGGTAATTGATTTGGATTTCAATTCCTTTAAGGGTGAGAAACTCAATTTTAAATTCGATCCTCCTTTTTCTGACCAAAACGAATTTCAAACAACAACTTTACACCTTGAAAATGATGAAGTTGTGAATAATTCAACAAAGGAAGATGAATTTAGTGAACAAAAATTTTTTGGACATTTCGAAAATGAGTTGTTGAATTCTAAAGGGGTAGAATTAAATCATAATTTTGATTTTAAAATCAATCGTTTTGAAGAATTTGTCAATGATGATTGACTTTAAATTTGGTAAAAATAAACTTGAACTTCAACCAATTGTTCTATCTACCCTGAAAATCATTGAAAATAAAACAACTCATACGATTTTTAATAAAACGATATTCATTTTTCCAAATCAACATTCAACTTTGAAATCTTTTATGGTTTGGTTTTTTGTGCTTAAGCTATGTCCCTCATACTTGAAGAGACAAATGAATTGGTCTTTGAAAAACTGTTTCGTTTACTCTTTAACGGTATATTTTTTGATGTCGTGTAAATATATAATAATCGCTTCATTTTCATGTAAATATAGGTCATATTTTTATTTATTTTCTACTTTCACTTGGGTTGACTGTGGGGACAAAGTCAAAATCAAGTGTGGGGGGAGTCTCATGTTTATTTTTCATGGTTTATTTTTTGCATTTTCCTTCCAAAACTCAAAACCCAAACAACAACAAAAAATTCAAAACAAATTTTCTTTTTAGCATTTTAATTTATTTTTGAAGGAACACTATAGGATAAGTATAGGTTTTTGGTTATTAAATTGAAATTTTTGAAAATTTATTTATCTCAACAAAAATAAAAATAAAGTTTGATTACAAGTAACGATGGTTTAACTAGTATATAAGAAGATTCATGGGTGATAATTATGAAGTATATCCTAATTGAAAATCTTTGTTTAAAAAAGTAGTGGATTTAAAGTAAAGGATATAACTTTTTTGTTCTTCTAAGTTAAATGGTGATAAGATGATTTTGCAAAAAATCTCTCTTAAAAAAAAGAAAAATATAAAATAAAAAAATGGTTTTTTGAAAATAAAAAACACCTAGAGTTAGGTGTCCACAAGCAAGTGTGTACACTTCTGAATCAGATAGTGATGTGCACGTAAATGTGCATATTTTTACTTCCATATTTAATCTACTTTTATTAAATAAATGTCATAATTGGGTGTTTTTACATGTTTAAAATCAAATTTCAAAAATGCTTTCAAGTCATCATTCATGCATCTACATAAGTGGTAAAATGGTAATTTTGTGTATTATTTAATTTAAGTAAATTCACTTGCACATTTTATTTTTATTTGTAGGAATTTGGATGGAAAATGGAAGAGGCTTCATGTATGTATGCATGCACAAAGTTTGGATGACAACGGAATGAAGAAATAAAAGAATTCATGAAATCATGGAGGACCCCACCTACCCACTAACCATGAACTACTTAAGAGCTAATGCACATGTTAGTGGGGATTAAAGTCACATGCACACTTAATGGAGGATTAATTACATAATAATGATAACTTGGAGGCCACACTTCCTAAAGGGCATTTTGGGTAGTCCCATAAAATATGAATTAGGGTTTAGACATGTATAAATACCCCTTATGTTTCATGTAGAGAGCTCTTACCACCTTCTCTTTAGTTTAGTTGTAGCCATAATGTAAACATAAACTTTCTTTCTTTTTAATGGCTTCTTAGTCATTTACTCTTATGTAATTTTTTACATGCTTTTATTTTATTTCATGCTTTTTTTTTACATGCTCTCTTTCCTCTTATGTTAGTAGCTTAGATTTAACTTATGCAAGTAGTATAATTCTCCTTTTACTTTAATTAGTTTGCACTTTCTTTTGTTTGTTCTATGTTGAAATTTACATGTGTTGAAATAACAACAAATATGAGAGGCTAAACCCCTTCAATTAAGGGGTAATGAAGCTCTAGTAATCTTGTAGATTCAATATATTTGCTAATTTATGATCTTTTTTGTGCTCAATGGAAATTTTTGATGTGGTAAAAATTTTGTTTTTTAACTTTGAATTTGACAGCCTATGTTATTGACACCAAATAGGCTATGCTTAAAAAAACATAAACACAAATTACCTATTCATCTACATATGATTTTGGTAATGAAGTGGATTTTAGAATCAAAATTTATGGTCTATATTACTAATCAATAGTAAATAGATCATGCTTAGAATAGATTTTATTTTCAATTTCATTATCATTTTCATGAGAGTTGACAAGTGGTTTGGATGATGTGTTAAAGTTTGATGGTTTATATTGGGCTAATTAAGAGCACAAATTGAGCATACTTATGATAAATACATCAAATAAATTCACAAATAACCAAAATAGAGAGATCATAGATTGTTTTTGTGTTGATTTATGTAAAAATATGAGAGTGGATTTGCCTCTAAATTGTTTTCTAATCTCATATTTTTAATCACTTTTGTTCTAGTTTAACTTTTGCTATTTTTCTTAGTTTAAAACAAACTTGCAAGTTTGGGTTAACTTGATTGAGTAGAATTTTAAATTAATTCAATTCTCTATGGATCGGCCCGTACTCGCCACGTACTAAAATTGTACACCATGCGCTTGCGGTTATTTTTATTACAATATTTTCCAACGATTTTCTAACCAATAGAAAACTCGTCGTATGATAGATAGATTCATATCTAAAAGAGCGGACAATAAGTTCTTTCAAAATTGACTATCTGTTCTTCTCTTAGAAATGTTGCAGAAATGTCTATGATCGAGTAAATAGCTCTACGAACGACCGGATCGGATCGAATTGGAAAATGGAAAGATTTGTACAAGTTATACGTTTCATATGTATAACTGCACCACCTTAGGTTTTACTTAGCAAAGGAATGTCTTGTCTGTTAGGCTGAGAAGTCATGATTCATAAATTAATAAACTTTACAGACAAGAACACGCTTTTCTTTAAGAATCCCTTCCTTAAGAAGACTTTGAATATTTACCTTTTTTCCAAAAACCAGCCTGTGATGGAGAATTGATGATGATTTAGATTGTTCATAAAGAAACCCCTTGTACTGTATAGATTCGGGCTTTGAGATAGAGAATCATTTTATCGGGGATATTTGAACTGTCCCATTTACGGAAAACCAGAAATCTGCTAAGCTTTGACAAGAGAATCTGGAACCTCCCGGACGTCTATTAATAGTAGATTAGTATTGATTTAACCTGTAAAGGAACTTGAATTTTGTATTATCATATAGTGAACTTTAAATATAAATGGAATTAGAAGTCTTGATGAGTAAAGTTGATCCATGGTGGGCATTTGTCATAAAACTTCTTAGCCTGACTAGAATCTGAATTGAAAGTTGCAAAAACTGCTTTTTCGTTGCCAATTTCGTTGATATACTTGTTCTGGTCTCTTTATTTGTTTCTTGTAGGAAAAAAAATTAAATTTCATGTGTTTGGACTATTTCCTTCGGAATGGGAGATCTTTTAAGTTTCCTTAATGAATTCCTTTAGGGATCCTGACTTGATCATATTCTGAATTATTCTTGCTAAGACGCGACATTCGTTAGTCTTATGTCCATTTACTTTATGGTAACCGCAATAATCTTTTCCCCTATTCGGCTCAAGATGGCTTCATATTTTATAGGTAGTTGGGAAACTTCCGTCATTTTTTGCCACGGCAAAAATGGGAGAAAGGGGTTTGTTTAAGTCTATATAATTAGATTTGGAAATCTCCTTCCGACTTTCTCTTCTACTTTAATTCCCTTTTGGCCTTTTGTTGGGATGATTGAAGCTGAGGTTTTCTTCTTTTTTGTTTCGTTGAGATTTCTTCTTAGCATGGTACATCTCATCCATATGAATGAATTTATTAACCTGAAAACGAAAGTGTTGTAAATCCTTACATCCATAACTATAAAAATCTTTCAAAAAAGGATTTTGCTTAATTAGCCCTAAACGAACTGCCATCAGCTATTCTCTATGGGCCACATCTTCTACTCTTAATGCTTATGTATTAAATCTCTTTAGGCATTCGCCAAGCAATTCCCATGGCCTTTGCTTGATATTAGCTAACATACTGGAATCTATAGTTGGGTCTTTATATACGTAAAACTACGTTGAGAAGTCATAAGAAAATTGCTCCTAAGAGTAGATGGTCTTTTCTTGATAATGTTTATATCATTTGACACCTACTCTATGAAAGGTTACGGGGAAGAGCTTACAATGTACTGCCCCAAAGACAGTTATACAAATCCATTCGACTTTCAAACACTAAAAGGTAATCATCTGGATAAGTAGTTCCGTCATACTTTAGTGAAGGAATTTTAATGTGATGGAATTCTAACAGTCATTATTTCTTTTGTAAAAGGAGTTCTTCGAAAGCTATTATTTTCCTTAGGTCAAGGGTTCCTTTCTCCTTAAGCATATCTTTTGTCATTTGGTGGGGAATCACTTTGGTGGGCTTCATCACTATAGTAGTTTATGCTACTACCAAAAACTCCTTTTGACTAAGTCGGAACATGTTTAAACAAAGGTCAAGGAAGAACAAAAGGAAAAGATTCCTGCTAGATCTTTTAGAGGAGTCGAAGGGATGTTGCAGCTGAAGTCCGAAAGCTTGAGAACCTTTTGAAGGTGTCAAAAGGATGCTACAATCAAGATCCAGAAGGTTCTTACCTTTCGAAGGAGTCGAAAGACAACTTTTGCCTTCAGTAACCACCTTTGGACTAGGTGATTCCGTTTTCATGAAGACCTTTTGAATGAGTCAAAACAATACCTTTCGAAGACAATGAAGAACATCACTTTGTATATGCGGCAAACCTTTCGAGACCAAAGGTTTCGCCTTAATTCAAATCACTCAAAAGCATGTATCAGCTTGAACAACCATTTTGAAAGCTATACCAACCATTTCGAACCGGTCGAAGCCATTATCATCTAGAGGGTTCCGCATCAAGTCACAGGCAAGAGTGTATCCGTATTTCAACACCATCGAAACAACTAAACAAAGCCTATCGATAGAGTCAAAAGCTCTTACAAGGCAACACACAGAAGAGAAGACCAATTGTCCCTTCCGACAAAGGCGGAAGCATTCTAGAATTATTTCGGCAGCCACCTTTCGACCAAGTCAAAGGCATTG
Source organism: Allium fistulosum (assembly GCA_030737815.1). Lineage (NCBI taxonomy): Eukaryota > Viridiplantae > Streptophyta > Magnoliopsida > Asparagales > Amaryllidaceae > Allium > Allium fistulosum. The sequence continues at coordinate 1,538,634,863 of CM060902.1, forward strand.
GGGTCGAAAGGTGCTGACCCGCATCTATAAATAAGACCCAAAAGGTCAGGTTTAGGGGATTCGAATCTTGCCATTCTAAACTTGTATTTTCTTAATTCAAAGAGCTGTAAACCCTAATTTCTAAATTGATTTGGAGATTTTTAGTAATAAAATCTTCTTTAGCTTGCGAAAGGGAAGTCTTCAATTTTATAGATTACTTTACTGTTTTTAAAGCCTTTATCAGGTTTAACCTTGTGTTGTAGGACTTAATTGCATCGAAGGGTCTCTTCCGACAAGGTCGAAACCCACATATCCTCAAATAACATAAGCTATTGGTATCAGGCCACCTTTCTCTAGCCTTCATCTTTCGACTAGGCGAAACCCAATACCAACTTACTTTGGCCTTTAACTCCCAACCCAAGCCAAGACTTTTAAAGGTTACTAATTTTGATGAGGTTGAAACCCAACCGCAATCCACTTAAGCCATAAGAAACCCAAACTGAACAAGGTGCCTAAGGATTCAGCTTTCGACAAGGTTGAAACCTCAGTCTCGGATTCAAGGTCAAAGCCCTAACCCCTTAACAATAAAAGCCTTCGACTGGGTCGCAACCCACTAAAGATAAACACTATCAAGAGGTTTCTAAAGCGATCCATCTGGGTATCTCAACTGCTTTGAAAGGAGAGCTTTCGGAGAGCAAACCAAACTATCTCAACAAGGTCGAAAGGTTGATAAGGGAAGAAACCAACCGTTTCGACTGAGTCGAAAGGTCGACCTAAGCAACTTTTTACTAAAGCAATCTATTCGAAAGGAAATTCAAGGAGGATTTACACATTCCACTCTTCTCCATTTACCTAAGGAATAAACCTTGTTCCTTAACATAACTTTAGAGTATTGATAAAATTTCTTGTTAACATTTTTGGCGCTAGAAGGAGGGCTCGGACCTCCGACTTGGTTGAACACCTAACACTACTTGTCGCTAACCCCACTTAACTCAGTCTCAAGTTCATATACTTTGGTCATCATAAGATTTGAACAAGGATCCTCTGAACCACATGAGATAAGATTCCTGTCAAAAGCCATCAAGGATTCCAACCAAAATGAGGAGCAAAGGCTAAGACTAGAAGCTCTAAGAATCATAAACAAGAAAAAAGCGGAATCATATAATCTTGACAAATGGAGCTTAAACCCCTTTCATATTGGCCCCACCCTTATCCTTGCCTTAGGAAGAAGGACAAATGGAAGCGACAAATTCAATCAAATGAGCAAAAACATTCAACATTACTCAAAAGACACAATCTTTGAGGAAGAAATAATGGCTGACTATAATGCCTTTGCACATAAATGGCAATCAACTACAACAAGAACGCTTCCAACAGAAGAACTACAAAGGGTGACAAAATTAAAACGATCGAGGAATGTGAAACCATAAGGCCAAGGAACAAAAAATCAAAGAGTCATCCTCAAGAATCAAGCTTCAAGTCAAGACTTCACAAAGAACGCAACTTGACAACATCCATGGAGAACGTCTACTTGCTAACCAAGGATGAGCTTAACTGTTGGCCATCACAGAAAAAGAAGCCAAAACATGAAAGGAATCTAGAGGATCCTACTGTCACTATCACATGATGAACGGACATGAGACCAACCATTGCAGAGCCCTAAAGGGGATGATAATCAATTTCTTCCATCAAGGAAAGATTAAAGAATTTGTAAAGAGAATTTGAGAAAGATCAATAAAGAGTTACTTATCTAAGAAAAATGTACATGGTTGGGAGTGAAATACTCCTTATATTTGGATACTACCTAAGATGGTAGAAAGCTTATGTCCGCGCCAAGGTGGCTAGGGCAGAGCACCTCCTGAAGGGAGGGCGGAGTAAGCCTTTAACCGCACTATAAGATGGCCAGGTTAAAGCACCGGACAAGCCATTGGTCGTGCCTCTGGTCGGGTCAAGGCACCTCCTAGAGGGAGGACGGAGTAAGCCTTTATCTGCGCCATAAGATGGCTAGGGTAAAAGCACTGAACAAGTCCCTATCCACGCCACGCTATGGCCAGGGCAGGGCGCCTATTGGAGGGAGGTCTTAGTAAGCCTTTATCCACGCCACGCTATGGCCATGTTAAAGCATCAAACAAGCCCTTGACCACGTCTCTGGCCAAGTCAAGGCGCCTCCTGAAGAGAGGTCGGGTAAGTCCTTGGGTCTAGCCTCTAAGATGAGCTAACCAAGAGCACCGGACAATAATGGACTAAGACGTCCGAGCCCAATAAGAGGCTCATCCAACAATGGACTAAGGTGTCTAAGCCCAAGAGGAGGCTCATCCAACAATGGACTAAGATGTCCAAGTCCAAGACAAGGCTCATCCAACAATGGACTAGGATGTCCAAGCCCGAGAAGAGGCTCTTCAAGTCATGAACTGAGATGTCCAAACTCGAGAAGCAGTATATCTACAATGGACTAAGACGTCCAAACCCAAGAGGCAACTGATCAAATTACAACTACATACAAGACCTAAAGGGTTCATACATGTCAAAGAAGACATAATCTAAGAAGTAAAGCCAATCTCCATTAATTAAATACCTGAATCTGGGTTTCGGGTTTCTTATTTCAGGATTTCATCTATTAATACCCGAATCAGGGTTTCGGGCCGCTTCCAATCACTTATAGTCTTTATTATACCCGAATCTGGGTTTTAGGACTTTCATTTCCGAACTTCATTTACTAATACCTGAATCTGGGTTTCGGGTCTTTATCAATCACTAATTATGTTTATAAACCCGAATCTGGGTTGCGAGACTATTACTTATTAATGCCCTAATCTAGGCTTGGAATTTCTATTATGAATTTCTATTATGGATTTCTATCATAAATGTCTGAATCTGGGTCAAAGAATATTCTCAAGAAGATCATTATTAAAAAAATTCGCTAATTCCCGAATCTGGGTTTTGGATTTCAAAATCTTCAAATTTTATTAATACCCAAGAACGGGTTATTGGGTTTCTAATGAAAATATTCAGATATTGATTTTTGATTCTCCCATATTAAGCTCTTTAGAGAATGACTCTATCACATTTATATCCCCGCTTCAGGGCAGGATTTCTTATCAACAGAGTTCAGACATTTTAGAAAAATGGTTAAAGTTAAATTCTTAATTATTTCTCATCATGGTTAAGGATGGGATTTAGACATTTGATATAGACTACTTTACAAGTGATTAACATGATGATTAACATGTTAATCTGTACAAATGGTATACATAGACTTATATGTCAATTTCAAGCTAATAATTGGAAACATTATTTGCTTCATACTTTTCAAGGAAATCGAAACAACAAAGAAGGATAAGAGATTTAGCATATACAAAAATAATTTATGATTTATGAAACAAGCATTTTAGAAGTGACATTATGAAGAAGAATCACAAATCAGGTGATATTTACAAAGTTTATATATGATTTAAATGATTTATGGAACTATTTACAAATATACAAAATAAGTAAATACATTCTACGAATATAAGACTATCACAAGTCTTGAGTAGCTTTCCTCCGATTTTCAACAATCAAAGGATCAACTATGTGACAAATTGCGATGCAGAGGACTTCCTTGAGTTTCTTTTCTTTCTTTCTTTCTTATCATATCTGCATCGTCAATTGCTCGATGTTAGTTTTCAAAGCACGGTTGAAAGCTTTGTTCGCGCCTCTAAGGGTTTTGTTCTCTCTTTCTAATTCCGCGACACGCTTCTGAAGGAAGTAGTTGCCGCGCTCGAGCTCTTAAATTCTGGCCGCATACTCGTTTATACGTTGCGAGTATTTAACCCTTTGTTGTTCATCAAAATACTTAGCTACTTCAAACTTAACTTTCCTACACCATTCACCCACAATCCTCTCGTCTAAGCCACGAGAAGGATTAGTCATTGTGGGGAATTTTTTAGCGTCAAGGGAAGCAGACCTTTTAGGTCTAGTAACCGAAGGAGTAGTACGGGGAGCTGGTATATCGTTACTTTGAATATTACCCCCATAATATATTCAAGCAATTCACATTGAGCTTGGCTATACCTTAGTTTTTTCTCTAAATCGCTTATTTGTTGAAAGAGTTTCGACGTTTTTGGTCAAAGTCAATCGAAGGATTCAACTTTACTTGTCGCTTCAGTGTAGTGATCGTTTCATCTTCGCTTTTGATATCAGCTTCTAAGCTGGTAACTTGGTCCTTAAGGTTGCTAACAATAGTCTTCTAAAGTAGATATCTTTTATGCCATTTTAAGGCTTCAAAATTGTCATGAATGCATGCGAGTAAAGTTTCATCAAGGAGTTTTTTCCTTTCAAATTTTGTCAACAACTTATCTCTAAGATTAACAAAGCGTGACACCAAATCAAGTGAGAGAGGAGCTCTTGATAATTGTAACTCCTATATAAATAGAAAAGGTAAACAAAATAAAGTCAAAATCAGAAAGAAAAATCTCTTTATTATTATGATAACAGATTACTACTCAAACAACAATGAAGCTAAAAGATGCAATAAACAATTGTTTTATATCTAAAGTTAAGAAACTGCATTTCTAACTTTATCTAATGAATTAACAGAAAAGGCAATTGTTGACTCAAAAGGAATATTGACTCCTTCTGGAGTGATAACCGGTGGACATCTGCTATAGTCCCACTACCCAGCTGGAGGACTATCACGGCCACAAATTAACTTAGTATGGAATGTCCCGATTTCCTTAAGAAGTTTCTCTTTTTCATCACCGAGGAAATCAAAGCGAAGACGAGGATATTCCAAGTAAAGTTTTTGTAAATCTCTAAGGAAGCAGTATCTTGCTACTTTCGAAGATTATAAAATTGATGCCTTTTCAAGATAAAATCATCTCAACTTGACATACTAAATTAAATGGTCTCTAGAAACAAGTTGGCTAGACGAAAAATCATTCTGTGAAAATATAATAAAATGAAGCTAAGCATAAAAAGCAAGACTAAAAAAATATTTACAAGTCAATACATTGTTGCATGTTTACAATTATTCATCTAGTTCATATAAAATAGAGTTAGAAAATAATTCAAAGACAAATTTGTTCTTATAGTACTTAATTTTTTCAGGAGGGAGGTCTTAGGGAATGGATCTGACCTATGGTAAGTTCCAACAAGCTCCAGCGTGAGAGTCAGATCCAAATTCGTCTAAGTATTTCTTATGAAAGCGCCTAAGTAGACCCCCACTTAATTCACCTAAATATGAAAAGTCAACAATTGGGTGTCTACAATAGGCCTTGTATAAAAAGTTAACTAAAATGTCCCTCTCTTCAATCAGCATCCAAAATAAGGCGATTAACTCCCGGTTTTCTTTTAAGAGAGCATCGTAGCGAAGGCACGCTCTCTTTAGTAGGGGCTGCTTTTTGATGCTTAAAAGACGCCAGCATTGATGCACTTCAATCGAGTCTATGTTACTTATCGGAAAGTACATTGTACTCCCTTATTTGCTTGTCTAACTCCCTATATAATCTGTTTATCTCTGCTTGTTTTCTCTCGAGTTTGGTTTTATAGGGGAGGACGGATTTCTTCCCTATCTAAATAAAAGAGTTACACTATTATGGCTTTCGAAGTAAAAATTGTTTAAACAGAGAGTCCCATACCTGAGACACCGGGACAGAAGTTTTAGAAACCTACTCTTTTTCTCTTGGTTCTTCGACATTAATGGAAGTAGGATCCTCTTTAGGAGCAGAGGGGGCAGCAGATTCAGGTGGGTAGCTTCATGAGGAGATGGCTCTTTTTCAGAAGCTTTTGTGTTATCATCTTCATCTTCATCAGAGGCTTCGGTATGGCTTCCTCCATCACCACATAAGCCTTGGTCACCGTTATTATTGTTATCATCATCATCATTGTTATCTTCTTCGTCATCATCGTCGTCGTTGCCCTCCTCTTCGGCAACATCATCTTTGTTGCCTTCGTCCTTTGAGTCGGACTCGACCTCAAAAGAAGAAACATCAAAAGAAAGAGCCTTAGAGGCGTCAGTTTCCTCCTCTTCTACAGCTTCAATCCCCTGCTTCATTCAGTTAATTTTGCCCACTACTCTATCAACAAGGGCAGTGTCGAGCGAGGGGAAGCTTAGCTCAGGGCATTTGTCAATATTATCGGCTTAAGCAAGCATTACGGGTTCTTCGAAGGAATTCATCGTGATCTCCTCAAGTGTGTTATCGAGAAACCGAGATACTCGCGGTTTAGCATCTGAAATTATATTGACTGCCAGTTTTAAGGAAGCCTTCTTTCTCCTCAACTTCTCTATCAAAGATGCATTTTCCACGGCCATTCGACCCTTCTCCTCGTTGGATTCTTTTATCGTTAGTTGCATCCCGAAGTTCTCATCGATGATGAATTGGCGATCCTTTCTTTCCTCTAAAATGGCAGATTCTGACCGGGTGAGAGAAGTTCTTAATCACTGCAGTTCAGAGGTTGCTTCATCTTTTGCCGTAGAAATGGAGGACACTTGATTCTTTAGAGCAAAAATTTCGTCCTGAAACTTGGAGGACTCAACAGAAGATCTATATGCCTGCTCGTGTAAAGTTAACCAACTCTTAGAAATCTAAAAGTAGAAATGTAGCACAAGTTAGAAATTTAGAGAAGAACAGTAATGATAAAGTCAAAGTAAAGAGAAACTTAACAAGAATTGTTGCTTTATCAGAGAACGGTAATGACCCGCCAAATCAAAAATGGCGGACGGGGGGTGGATGGAAGAAAAGGACTCTGAATTGAAGATAGATTTGGCTATCTCTTCAAAGTTAATGGAAGGTGAAGAAGATGACAGCTTCGAAGGATTGCGCTTTCGAGCGGGGGTCACCTCCAAAGCTTGTTGCATCTGTTCGAGAGCAACTCGAGAGCTCGAGACTATGATACATGAAAGAAGATCGACTGTGGAAGGAGTCTGCTCGGATTTATCCTTAGAAGCTTCAATAGTCGGGCCCTCCGGTGATTTATCAAGAAATAACGATTCCTTCTCTTATAAATCAAGAACGTTAACCACCTTAGCTATCTTCAAAGGTGGTTCCACTTCAGTTGATTGCGCCAACTTCCTCTTGATTTCTATTTTAGTTTTGGAAAGAGATTGAGCAATGGAAGGCACACGAGAAGTAGGAGGAGGAGGAGCTGGACCACTAATAGGCTTTTTAACTTGAGAAGAAACTAAAAGAATTCAAGCAGATTATAAATCAGTAGAATAATTTGAAAAAACAACACAACAATTCATAACAAGTGCAGTGTTTATCACATACCAGAGTGGTCAGCACAGATGGGTGACATGGAAGAGAAAGTTGATGGGTCTCCCAAAGAAAGGAAGCGTTTGCTTCGGGAGGTATGTTGGACAGAAGGAGGATTGCCTAGGATCCTTTGGCCTGTCGGCAGAAGAGAGTGCTTTCATAAATTTATTGGAGTTAACAACGTCAATCTGTTCCCAACTTGGCTTGATGCCATAATCAGAGAGTCTATTGTTCTCTTATCTTCCTTATTTAACTCTTTAACAGGGGCACCAGACAAAAGCAAAGATTAGACAAGAGAAACCATTGACTAAAGGAAGATAATGAATATCTGAACTTACGGGGAGAAGAAAAAGTCCCACTGATATTTGGGAAGCACTTAACAAAGAAAATCTAGTTCTCCCAATCTCTAAACTTGTTAACCCCATCTGATATTAGCTTTTTCTGGGGGTTTGCTTTGAATATTTTGCTACTAAGATTGCTAAGCTTGACCAGCCGAATCAAGTGATTCAACACTTCAACATTTAGAGAGGGGAGGCCAGACTCCAATGCCATCATCTCCAGAGATAGAAGGTAGGTGTAAATGTTCGAGGATAGTTGGATTGGAGCAATCCCGAGATAAGAAAGAAACTTAGACAAGAATTATAGGAAAGGGAGAAATCCTCCGTGCCATATATGAATGGCGATATAAGCAAAGAACCCTTCGGGAGAGTTGTTGATGGCATCTACTTCATCCTGTGTGGATATCAGGGAGTGCTTTCAAATGGTTTCAAGTTTCTTCGAAGAGCTCATGGTTCTGCAAGGTGAAAACATTTCAGTTAAAAATTATAGTTTATTATGAACTTAGCATTCTTTCAACAATTAGTATAACCTATTGAAGCAACTCAAACATAAAACCAAACATGGAACTTCAAATTCTTGGAAGATTGTTAAGGTTAAAAATCATAGATATAGAGCTATCGACAGAGTCGAAAGGGAAAGAAGAGTTAACATTTAACAAACATCTTTCGACAGAGTCGAAAACCTAAATATAAACATTCAATGAGCTTTCGACAAGGTCGAAAGAAAAGGTTAAAATATATGTTCAACTGGCACTTTTCAACAATGTCGAAAGCTCAATAGGAACCAAGTTGTTTGAAGGAAATGGGTAAAACTAACTTGAGAATTTGAACATAAATATACAATACTAGTATTCCATAGCCAAGAAAACTAGACCCTTCGACACTGTCGAAACTTATGGCTTAAGTTTCCTAAGGGAAAAATGAATGTTGTCGAAACCTTATATACCCATTGAGTCGAAAGGTCCTAAGTTAAAATTATATAAACTAGGAATGTTTTGACAAGGCTGGAGATAGGTATAGAGGGTTTCGACTCATTACACACAAAAGGTTTCGAAAGGGTCGAAGGGGCATTGTGGTTTCGAAGGCATACTAAAGAGAAAGAATTTCAATCAGCACAAAAGGTTTCGACTAGGTCGAAACATTTTGCTTTCGGGGGGGTGACTACATTCTGCTTTACTATAAAACCGTTCGACAAGGTCAGTCAAATTCGTGCTACAATACCTTTCGACCCCATCGAAAGAGGCTAAAAAGCAAAATCAATGTTGCCGCCTTAAACCCTTTCAAAGGGGTAGAAAGGTAAATTAGTGGCACCAATTTTTCATCCGTACAACCCAAAACTTATGGGCGAAGGAATCAAAAACATCTTTCTTCCTCAAACCCGATTGAAAATCCAGGCATTTAAAAAAATGAATACACAAATGAATCAAACCCATTAAGAAAATGGATTTAAGCATGGAATTAACCTTTAGAAATTCAAAGTCTATAAAGCAAAAATTCAAGTTTTATGAAAAACAGCAAAAATCACAAAATCTAGAGTTGAATTTAAAACAAAAAATCAACAAGAGGTCAATTTGATCGATCCATGAAGTCAAATCATAAAATCCTCTCAAGTGATTTAATAGTTTAAAACTCAAGCAAGTTCTAGAAAAATTGAAACAAAATTCTAAATCTTGTTTATAGACAATTTAAAACAGAAATCCCAAATCATGAAATAATAAAAAGAAAGAAAGATTAGAAGAGTAGAAATAATTTTAACTTACGTTCAAATCTGGTCTATTCTTTGATTCTGGAAATGGAAATTTGAGAATTTTAAAACTCCTTACTTTCACTCGAAAATTTTATTTGCAGAAAAGTGAAAGGGGAAGAGGAAGAAGACGTACTTTATAAGAAAAGTCAGAGAAGGCGGCGGACCGTTAGATCGGATTTAAATGAGTGGTCCAGATTCAAGTAGGAAGACCAAGAGGTGGGAAACTTCAACGTTCCGATATAGTTGACTTGGAAAGTCAAGAGCATCCCTTCGCAAGGGAGGGCAGATGTTACTACCAAAAACTCCTTTCGACTAAGTCGGAACCTGTTTGAGCAGAGGTCAAGGAAGAACAAGAGGAAAAGATTCCAGCTAGACCTTTCGAAGGAGTCAAAGGGATGCTACAGCCAAAGTCGTAAAGCTTTGGAAGCTTTCAAAGGTGTCGAAAGTAAGCTACAATCAAGATCCAGAAGGTTCTTACCTTTCAAAGGAGTCGAAGGAACCCTTCTGCCTTCAGTAACCACCTTTCCACTAAGTGATTACATATGCATGAAGACCTTTCGAATGAGTCAAAGCAACACCTTTCGAAGACAATGAAGAACAGCTCATTGTATATGCACCAAACCTTTCGAGACCAAAGGTTTCGCCTTCATTCAAATCACTCAAAAGCATGTATCGGCTTGAACAACCCTTTCGAAAGCTATACCATGCCTTTCGAACCGGTCGAAGCCATTATCATCTAGGGTGGTTCCACATGAAGTCACAGGCAAGAGTTTATCAGCATTTCAACACCATCGAAACAACTAAACGAAGCCTATCGACAGAGTCGAAAGCTCTTACAAGGCAACACACAGAAGAGAAGCGCAACCGTTCCATCCGACAAAGGTGGAAGCGTTCTAGAATCATTTCGGCAGCCACCTTTCGACCAAGTCGAAGGCATTGGGGTCGAAAGGTACTACTAACCCGCATCTATAAATAAGACCCAAGGGGTCAGGTTTAGGGGATTCGAATCTTGCCATTCTAAACTTGTATTTTCTTAATTCAAAGAGCTGTAAACCCTAATTTCTAAATTAATTTGGGGATTTTTAGTAATAAAATCTTCTTTAGCTTGTGAAAGGGAAGTCTTCAATTTTACAGATTACTTTACTGTTTTTAAAGCCTTTATCAGGTTTAACCTTGTGTTGTAGGACTTAATTGCATCGAAGGGTCTCTTCCGACAAGGTCGAAACCCACATATTCTCAAATAACACAAGCTATTGGTATCAGGCCACCTTTCTCAAGCCTTCATCTTTCGACTAGGTCGAAACCCCATACCAACTTACTTTGGCCTTTAACTCCCAACCCAAGCCAAGACTTTTAAAGGTTACTGATTTCAACGAGGTCGAAACCCAACCGCAATCCACTTAAACCTTAAGAAACCCAAACCTAACAAGTGCCTAAGGATTCAGCTTTCGACAAGGTTGAAACCTCAGTCTTGGATTCAAGGTCAATGCCTTAACCCCTTAACAATAAAAGCCTTCGACTAGGTCGTAACCCACTAAAGATAAACACTATCAAGAGGTTGCTAAAGTGATCCATCTGGGTATCTCAACTGCTTCGAAAGGAGAGCTTTCAAAGAGAAAACCAAACTATCTCAACAAGCGTGAAAGGTTGATAAGGGATGAAACCAACCGTTTCGACTGAGTCGAAAGGTCGACTTAAGCAACTTTTTACTAAAGCAATCTATTCGAAAGGAAATTCAGGGAGGATTTACACATTCCACTCTTCTCCATTTACCTAAGGAATAAACATTATTCCTTAACACAACTTTGGGGTGTAGACAAGATTTTTTGTTAACAGTTTATATTATACTCTTTATGTGTGATTGAGCTATCTAATTGTTCGAGGGGTCTTCTTGCTTGACTTTGTTGATTCTCGTTTTTTTGACTTATCCCAGCTCTTTTGCTTCCTTTTATTTGCAAACTAGGAGAATATGTTTTTGGTTTTTCATTTTGGGTTTTACTTGGAGATTCCGCTTCATCTCCTTCTCCTATAAGCTTTGTCGTTTTAGAAGATTTTTGAGATGAAATTTGCTCAAAATGTTCTTGCATTCCTATTAGTTATCATGTTAAATTTCGAATCTTGGCGTCACCACTTGTGAACTTTGGTATGGTCGAAGGTTGTTAAATCTTTGCATTCTCAGGATTAAAGTTTGGGATTGTATTGTCTTCCAAATTCGTCTGATGTGTAGCTTCTTCATTTGGAATGTTATCTTTGTTTTTCCCATTGTAAAAAAAGAAATGGGAGGTCGGAGGTTTGGGCCCTCCTTCTAGTGCCAAAATGTTAATGAATTTCTTTGTTAACCACAAAAAGTGCAAGGAAGGGAACTTTGGCTAATGATAGAATTTGGCGAGCCTAGATATAACCTCAACGAGTGTTGGCCAAAAAGCGGCACTTGGTTGAGTTAAGTCTTAAGAGGTGTTAACAAGCGTGCTTAGGTCCATGAAGAAGTCATATGCGTAGTCATGTGAAGTCATATGTACTTGAAATTGATCTATGTAGACAATTATATGCAAAAATAGAAATCAAGAATATGAGTGCTTTTGGAATTCGAAGCAAGCTATGATTAAAAAATCACAAGTGCTTTGGAACTCGAAAACAAGCCATAATTCAAGAAGTTTTATTCATATTCCATGTAATAGTTGAATGTTCAAGGTCTTATGTGCATTAGTACAATCGACACTAAAATCCCCAAATCGATTTAGGGTTACAAAGGTGAAATTGTAAGAGACAAGAAAAGAATGATCGGCCCCTTCTACAACGCCCTTAGGTCCATATTTATAGGGGTAGAGTTGCGGAACAGAGCTTGAATTTGGCATTCATGAGCTTCGTCATTAATACCGCATAGTGTTAGCTTCATTTAATAGTTCTTGGGTATTCTTGGATGCACATCTGAGCTTCAGCACTAATCCAATAGAGGTGGTATACAGCACTAATAAGGAGCGATATTAGTTTAAAGTTATTGCAGTATGAATCTGCATTGGTATGGAGCAGCATTGCTATGGTGCGATAATAACATGTGGTGGCATCATTTTGTATAACAATGGCCTTGCTAATTCCTGTGAATGTTGATGTCTTTCGGCATCAACATCGCATGCATAGATGTGCGACATCAGTTTGAAGCGGTATAAGTGTGAAGCAACATTGATGAGGAGCGGCAGAAAAAATGTGTCATTATAACCTTCGTGGATATTGATGGCTTTCATCATCAATATCGCATTTATAGATGTGCAGTGTCTTCTCTTGATTAATGAGATGCGACATCCGTAGAAGCAACGTTGATAAGAAGCAGTAGTATTTTGAAGGTCAACTCCAGCATGGGGTGGCATTAAAGGAGTGCGGCATCGATGGGAGACGACATTGATAAGCAGCGATATTGATGAGGTGTGACATCATTTGAAGGATAGCACCAGGATAAGGCAGTATTAGAAAGTTGCAGCATTAATTCTTGTATATACTTTGGCATTGGCTCATCTTCATACTGTTGGGATTGGTTTATACCTTTAACATTAACCTATTCCAATATCTTTGGCATTGGCTTATACTTTGACACTACTTGCTCGTACGATATCATGACTATGTCGCATACCTTCGGTCTCATAATAGTAGTAGCAATGTTTGCTATCTTAACGCCACCTTTATGTGCTTTATAATGGTCACTATTATGAAGGCTTTGACACTGCTTCTTGTAATGAGGTTTGATATCATCTCTTTGAGGCTTTGAGTTCGACATCATACTCCCCTCAGAAATTATGTGGATAACACACAACATTGTCTAAAATTCAACAATAAATTTAAGCTTAATATATATAACATATAAAAAATACCTTTCATTGTTTGTATATCATGATAGTCAATCCATCCTTTCGACATATTGTTTCACAAAGAGTCTCAAATAGGAAACCATTAACAAAAGTAGAGGTCAAAGCAACCATAAAACAAATCAAGTTTGAATATGCTTAAAAGTAAAAATAACTTTTGTTGCCAATTAAAAAAATAAACTGGCTGAATAATAAGGAACAAAATTAATTATATGTTATAAAAAACTTACATCATGTAACGACTCGTAATTTCCCGATAATTAATTTATTGAATTTAATAAGATTTATAATGTAATTTGGAAGAAATAAAAATTTGTGACTTAATTAATGTGAGAAATTTAAAATTTAAGATTTATTAATGGGAATAATAACTAGAACGAAATGTAATAGTATTAAATTAAGGTAATTGATAATTGCTTTAAATGTAATTCCAATTAATGGCAATGATTAAAAAGTTATGATTGGTTATAGATTGTAAATAAATTGTAATAATGTGTGTATTAATTTATAATTGGATTAAAAGAGTAATTGATAATTTAAATGTTGTATTAATTAATGAAATAATATGTAATAAATTGTAATTGAATAAAAATTAGTGTTGTGCAAATAATTATAACATTTGTATAGACAATCAACTTATAAATGTGATTAAATTAAGCTAAAGGTGACAATTGTTATTTGTTACCTATTTGTTTAACTTGTTGAAATAAATTAGAAATAAATTGCATTAAATGTTACGTTAATGTGAATTAAGGCAATGACTGTAGAATATTGAGGTGATAAAATGTAAATTAGTGTTAGTTTTACCCATTTGACAATAAATGATTGAATAAAAGATTGAAATCAAATTTATTAGAATTAAAATATAATTAATTAGATTTAATTATAGTTGAAATTGAACACTGTAATTAGTGTAATATTCAACACTGAATTGATTTATAAATGTGTGTTTTTAAATGTGTTTAAATTACTTAAATGTAAATATTGTTTTATTTATCATCTTATTATTTAATCCGTGAAATCAATTTGGAAATCAATGAAATTAAATGTAATTAAATATTGCAGTTAATATAAGAAAAGATGTTAACTATAGAGTTGAGTGAAATAAAATGAAAACTTACGTTGAATAAATTCATAAGGTAATAGTTGATTTAATATGAGAACATTTAAATTAAAAATAAAAGAATAAAAATGAATTAGTTTAGTAGAGGAGTAAACATATGTTTATTTGTTTGAAATGTATTTTAGCTTACAGATTAATTACAGGAATAAGAAATCAATTATTTAACAAGAAATTAATAGCTTTCGGTTTGTATACAATAATTCCATAAATACGTTAAATTACTATAAAAGGAATTAAATTGTCTCATTTCTCTTTTAAAATTTAACTTAGAAATCAATGGCAATTAATGTGAGGAACCCTTTTATTTAAAAAGAGAGAAGATGTTAATTGTAGACGTATATTGAAATAAATTTAAATTGGGTGATTTATTTCCAATTAATTCAGTTCATGTTTCTAATTTTAGTGTTGGTTTACTGCATATATGTTTGTACCTAATTATAAACTTTTATTTCAGATCCAATTATATATAAAAAAGGATTATTTAGGTTTGAAATCTCATTTGGTTTTAAATTAAATGTTAATAGGAGATTGTAAAGGGGTAAAATAGATTTACACTTGACTATTTCCTTTTACTTAGACTTGATTAGATTTTAATTGCAACATAATTTACCTTTCCATCTTCGCTCTTCTAATTTACTCTTACATTCATTGCCTCCTTATGTGGATTAGTAGCATAACTTTTATTTATGAATGTAAACCATAAGTGATAAAGATGCATATATATATATATATATATATATATATATATTATACACCTATTTATATTACCTCATTTATGCTGTCATATTTGTTTAATGTATGTTAATGCGTTCCTAGTAAAATGTTTAATCGAAATGTTAACATGTTTGTTTAAATTCCTACTCTAATCACAGAGAGAGAGATGAAAGGTTCTTAATGCAGTATATTGCCTTAATTAATTACACAAATTTGTGTAAAGAATTTATTTTTATTTATTGTGTGTTAATGTAAAATTAAATAGGTGTAACTATGGGTTTATGGGAGTTAAGGAAAGTAATAAAGAGGAGACATAAGTTTGAAATTTGAATTCCAAAGGTTAGTTGATAGTGCACATCTGGTCTGTGCATTCCTTCGTCATTATTTAATACATACCACATTTCTTTCCTCATTTTTGTTGTTTCTTCATTTTCTTTTATTTCCTTCCTCTTTTTCTTGAAGCTACATCTTCTCAAACGTGAGTTTCATTTTATATGTATACATTTTTTTATTTAACCTTTCTTCACCTCTTTACACCATGTCCTACCTCCAATTCCTAAAGTAAAAAAATGTGAGTTTGTTGTTTTCTCCATCTCATTTCATATTTCTACAGCCACTTTATTTCTTTTCATTTTGTTTTCCTGTAGCCTTCTTCCACCTCATTTTTTTTATTTTGGTAGCCTATATTTCCTAAAGCCTTCATTTTAGAAACGTGACATTCATTTTGTCCCTCCATCTTCATTTCTTTATTATTAAATAACCTACCACTTTATTTCTTCTTTTACGTTTTGTTTCTCCTGACACCTCATATTCATTTAGTTCAAATTATTCTTTGCTGAAGCTATAATCTCATCAGCAAATTGTTCACATTTTTAAAATTGTTCCTTCATTTTTTTTCTTATCGCCGCTTCATTTCCTATGTTTAGATCTCCATTTCAAATCTTCCTTTCCCTGAATCATTTTAATATGAACTTGCAAATTCAAAAGCTCTCATTTTGCTAATTCAAAAGCTTTCTTTTATGAAACATGAGTTTCATCCTTTTTTTCCTACATGTCATGCCCTCATCTTAGTTTGTTTTTCCATCTTTGCCTAAAGCCTATCTTGAGAAAAACGTAAGTATTAAACTTTGTTTATTTTTATATAAACATGTAACAATTATTATTTTAATAATATTTCTTATAACATGAATATCTTTTGCATATAAACTTCGATTCACGCGCGATTTCTTCTATTGGAATTTTGGGCTTTTATTGGATTTAAATCGACTATAAATCAAAAGTGAGCATTTTAACCCACTCACAACTACTAAATTATCTTATGTTAGTTAAATTGAATTTATGATGTGATTTGGAATTGATTGGTTAATGTTTGGTATATTTAAATTGTCATTCTAGTTAAATTTAACTTTTATTGCATTTAATCACCGTTTAATTTAATATTGAATTTAATTGTCAATTTGATATCTGTTAATGATAATCAGTTATCTATTGATGTTTATTGGTTGATTTGGGTGATGATTGTGATGTACGTTTAATTGTTGATATTGGATGATTTGATGTTATATTTATATTGTTATAACACTGCAAGTTCCCTTAGTTATTGTTAGAAAATTCATATGGGTTGAAATGATACATACCCGAACGATCATATAGAATAGAAGAAAATCGTTATGGGTTGAAATAACAAACTCAAGCGATTTTCATTGATTTGGAATTTGGGATTGCGCGTTGAAATAATAAATACCCGTAAATTTAAATTTTTGCGGATTGAAATGATAAATATCTGTATCACTTGATCATCGCATAGAAAATTATATACGGACACCAGATTGGTTAAATTAAACGATTTTAAAATCCCTAAATCTTGAATTGGATTAAATGATATTTTGAAGGAAATTGATTTATATAAATTGAATTACTTTGAAAATCCAAGTTTGAAGGTTGGAATCGGAAATTGGTTTAAATCAAAATTCTAAAGTATTTAATCTATTTTAAATCTATTTAAAGTATTTTAACCCATTTTAATCTATTTTGAATCTATTTAATCTATTTTAATATATTTTAAACCATATTAAACTATTTTAATCTATTTTAAATTATATTAATCTGTTTTAAACTATATTAAACTATTTTAATCTATTTTAAACTATATTAATCTATTTTAATCTATTTAAACTATATTAATCCATTTTAATCTATTTTAAACTATATTAATCCGTTTTAATCTATTTTAAACTATCTTAAACTATATTTTTAAACTATTTTAAACTATCTAAACTATTTTCTGAATTTCAGGTTTTGTAAGTGGAAGTTTTATATTTAAATCCTTGATTTTTAAGTAGAATACGATTAAATGATGTTATAACATAAGTAGGGATTTAAATGACATATTTGAGGAATATGATGATTTTAAATGATGATTTAATCTAATTTGGAAATATGAATTCGAAAGTGATATGATTTTAAATGTGATATAATTTCAAAAGTAAATATGATTTAGAAAATGATATGGTTTTGAGAATATGATATTTTGATATAAATTATAAATCAGTTTTGGAAATGTAAAAGAACCATCTGGTGTGAAATAAGCATTTGGTTGTTAAAGAGACCAGGATCGGATATTGTCATACTCTCTGCCAATACTGAAAACCACTTTAACAACTGTGTACGTGGTGGAGATTTCAAAATAAAGTAGGATGGTTTGGCGAACGATTCTGTATGAGGTATTGACGTGACCCTGACTCCCATGAGTCAGCTTAGAGGTAACTAAAACAGGAGCCACGCCGGGCCAAGTGAGGTCATTGCTCCTATCGAACATGCTTCTTCGATACCATATTATGACTTTGTGATGATTTTGTGGCCACCCCTTGATTTTGATTATGGGAGTGTGTTTCGAGGTGGGCTTTAGTAGCTGCTATGCATTACCACTAGTCCGGATCCGCAAACGGTATATCTACCCTAGCATTGCCTCGTGTGCCGTGTTCATATGCCATATCGCGCCTTCTACGAGTTTGTTTTGTACCATACCTATGGAGTGTCCTCTGTGTAAACCTCCAGTTTACGGAGGAGCGTACGGTACTGTATAGACTATGGGAAAATATAAAATGTGTTAAGGGGGATATGGGTAATGCCTTAATGCTATTTTAATACTTTACTTTACTGTAGACACTATTATAATAGCGTATTGTACTATGTATGTAGATAGTTTAACGGATCCTTAGGAGATGGGAATCCTGAACATCTCTTAAGTTATTGCACTCACGTTTGACACTGGATAGGAGATGTCAATACCCGTAAACATCTCTAATGCCGTTACACTCATATTTATTTATTGTCGATTTTACTTACATAAGATCTATTAGTTCTGACTCGAGTGTTTGTCTTTTCAATTCGCTCGGGTCAGTCTGAGCTTTTCAGTATATCAAAGACTACTCTATGAGGACGAAGACGAAGATTTAGTACTATTACTATTTATTCTATCATTTCCACTGCATCATGTTGTTCCGCTGCATTACTTATTTATTACTACTGTATGTACTCTGATTCTGTATTGTAAAAGTGAAATCAAATGTTATTTGTAAAAGAGCCTCATGAACTGTTTATTTGATTATTATATTTTATCATTCCACTGCGAGATTATGTATTTGTTTTTTTCTTTCTTTCTCTGCTTTTTCTTATTTACCCCCACAACAATCTGCCCTTTTGAATGGTTTGAGTCTGACGTGTGTGTCTTATCGTCGATTTAAATCGTCCAAAAATACAGGTCGTTACACATCATATAACACGATTATGGTTTTTTTAACACTTTCTGTTCTAGCCATTCTTTTAACAAATTAAAATTTGAAGAATAAAAATTTAGAGGAGATTATGGTTTTGGGTAGTGTTAAATAAAAATTAGCAAACTTCGGAAATAGACGATGCTTTGTATTAGCAAAATATGCTTGCTAACACTAGGCTTAAAAATGTAAAATGAGGGGAAAAACAAGCAAATTTGGTAAATGACACAAAGATGTATAGTGGTTCGACTAAGTTTGCCTACGTCTACTATGAAGATCTCTTACCATATTTATTTCTTCCAACTACAAGGAATTAAAAGAGAATAATAGGAAAATAAGCCCTTAAGACTACAATTCTGCTAATCTCAAGAGCTTTTAGGGTTTAATTTGCTAAAGATGTGAATTTTGAGTATATAATCAACATCTTTGATGTTGTATGGCATGACTTATTTATAGCAGTAGATATGGACCATAGATGGCTGATATTGCACAGTAAAACATATGGGAAATGCTCGTAGTCGTCGATCTGGTCGCATGAATTGATTGATTACAGTTGTAAAGGCATTAGGGATATGTGGCTAATAAGCATTTTGATTGTAATGACATGTCGATTGTAATGTCATACCAAGTGCTAGTTATTGTTTACTTTTGCTTGCATATGTGGAAAGGTATATGAGAAGCTTCCTATGCACAGTAGTTGTCGATTGCTTGTTACTGAAGATTGCTGAGTGAAGCTAAATTTTACTAAGAACTAAATCGCAAGGGATATGCCAAGCCGGCCTTAGGATGATGAGATGCGCTACCTAGAACCGGTCGGAGGTAGGCTGAGATAGAGCTGGGACAAAGATAGGGTCGCACTTGAGCTAGGGTCTGGTCAGATGAGTTAGATGCTAAAAATGTCTTGATTGAGCTGGCCAATTACAATCTTGGAATATTGCTGAGTAGGTGGGCTGGTGTGGGGCTAGATTGAGTGCGAGTCGGCATGAACTGGGTCATGCTTAGATGTGCTGGGCTGGCTCTAGTTGGGCTGGGCTTTGTTGTGTTGGCTGGCTTATCATACTTGCGAGAAATTTGAGAAACAAGTGGGAAATAAATGGTAGCTAGAATAGAGAGGGAGTGGAAAATATTTGCACCAAGGAGGAATAGGCTAGCGCTAACGAAATAAGGTATAGGTGGAAAGCTGTAACATCCCGAAAATTTTCGACTTTCGAAAATTCAACATCGATACTCACTTTATCGACTGCTAAGCCATCGAATGCCAGAAACCCGAAAAGTTATGGTTTTAAGAAAGAAGGAAAAGGTAGAAGAAGAAGATAGAAGAAAAACAACAAGAAAAAGAAAGGACAACAGAACAACATCAGAATAGAAAACAATATCAGAATAGAAAACAATATCAGAATCTTACACATCGCAGCGGAACAATATATAATAGATAAGTGAATAATCTTTAAAACAAAGAACTATATCATTTTATACATACATCAATCATCAGAGTCAATATACAACTCAGTACAACAATGGACAGTTTTATACTTGTCCTCGTACAGAATACACAGCGGAATAAATAATATCAGATACAAATACTACGTCTCGTCATCCAGCTTATCTCCAAAGCTCCAGAATATCCAGAATATCCTGATAATCTAACTCTAGACTGCCCGTGTGGAAATTGGTGGGCACCCAGAGTTTAGAAGGGAACAATAAACTCCAAGTCAGTCATGGTGACTGGTGTGAGATCGTAAAACAGTTATTTTTTTTTTAAATAAACAACAGGATAATTTTAAAGTCAATTCGAAATGCTTTTGGAAAATGAAACTACCATAAGACCTCCCACCACACACACAATGCAAACGCAGAATTGGAGGAGATTTCTTCTTATGATAGTCAAAGATGCTTACTACGCAAAATCAAATCATTTTGGATATTACTATTAGTGCATAGTGTAGAAAACATTCCGAAAGTATAATATTAATCTTAGCCAACATACGACCAGTATCGTATGCCTACTATAGCTACTATGTTCAATAGCAGGTTACCGCCACATTCCATAGCAGGTAATACAACTAAAACCGTACACGTCACGTATTGTTTCTTTGGATTTCCAACAAATGGTCAGGCTAAGGAACTTCCTATCCACGATGGGTACGTCCCTGGAATAGACGACCCGAGAACCTAACCGGATCTCTGCCAACACAAGGCCGGGTTACCTCTGCAAAAATAGGTAACTACTGACACGCGTATGCCATCCCCCGATCGTCACCGATCTTCCCGAGGATCCCCGATTTCCAACAAACCACATAGATAATAATAATGCAGTAACCACAGAGGTTAAGTATCTGGGCTCCATACCATGATACCACCTTTATCCAGAAGGAATGACATACACTAAGGGGCGCTACTCCCTAGAACCTTGCTGCATCCTTCCTGTTTCGACCATTTCCGGGGTGTGAGGCTCGATGAAGTCTCGTCCACAAAGCTACGCTTTCTCAAAAAGCCCTGCTTCGGGTCAAACAAATGATCAACCTATGATCACAAAGATATAAGATCAAACCAATGATCATATCACAAATGATCAAACACTGATCATTTCACAGCAACACTCAGTATGCCACGTTACCAAATTGGGAGTATATCGCTGATAAATTTCAACTACATAACCTCTGAGCTCGTACGTCTCAGAGAAGGGTGTTAAGCTAAGAGAATAAATTCTCCGCCACCAACAGAAATGTATTTGAAAGAAATCAGCTTTATATCTCAAATTGTAACGTCAGATACACAATCCATACAAGTCTGTTCCGGGATCGAACAGAACCGAAGGCACTTCTCACGAAGCCCTTGCATATCCGGATAATTTCAATCACGTCAGGACTTCCCGTCACTAAGGGTGATAAAACCTCTAAATCGAAGATCAGTCGATGTAGAGTAACTCGACGGTAATCCTTCCGTTTTCAAAAATATCCGGTTTTCAACACCGGTCTTCGAATGCAATTCATAACGACGTATCACATATTCGGAATGGGTTATACGACCCCATGGTCCTTTCCCGGCTAACCCGAATAGTGAGCGATTATTCAAAAATAAGTGTGGCATTCAAATTCATCCAATTCACAACAAATACCATTCAGGGTAATTATTGATAGTCGGTTATTTAACTATCAATAAAGATGCGCGACATCATCAGATTCCAAATAATTTTCCAAATTATCTCATCTTCAAAAATATCTTTACTAGATATAAAATTTCCACACTTCAAAAATAAATCAACGTTTATTTTTCTAAACAGTTTCCCTTTTCTTTATAAACTCCATATTGAATTTATATTTTCAAAATATCTACAGATATTCGATTTTCAATCGTTTTCAAATATTCACTTTCGATTTATCTTTAAGAAGATAAATTCTCAAAAACACTTCATTTCATTTTGGAAGAGCATTTCCATACTTATTTAATAATAAGTAATTACCAAATCATTTATTTTCAACATTTGAAAATATTCGATATACTTAAATCAATATTAAGTATATATTCATTCTTTAAGGAAATCATACATTTTAACATCTATTTGAGTCAAAACGAATGTTGCGTAAAACATCGTCACGACGACTCAAAATCACTAGTATAGGGATTCGAAATTTAGATAGATATATAAATCCCAATACTACATTAAAAACATTTCCTTTCGGAAATCATTTACTATAACAACAGTGTTATAGTCCACCATTTCCTTAAATTTCTCGAAAACGTCTATTTCAACAAGAACTGTTGAAATCTATGCTTTCGATTCATAATACATTTTAAAACATCTTTAAAATGTTTAACTTCATTTTTATATCACTTCTTCAAAAATAAATCCATTTTACTTAACAATATATTCACTGTCCAAAATCGTGAATATATCTCACTAATTACATTTCACTATTTTCTACACGTTTTATTTCAATAATAATTCGCTATCCAAAATCGCGAATATATCTCCTTTGATAACCTGCTACATTAAATTTATCAAATTCAATTGATCTCGAATTTATAAAACAACGTTTTATAAATTCTCTTTCTATTTTTATTTTATAACCACTTTGATTTATAAATCTTCTTTATAAATCAATTCGATAGATATTCCATTTAAAAACAAAAATCCAATTTCCAAGTAACCTTCTTATAATCTTTTATTCTACAATTCCATTTATTTTATAACTTCATACTTTATAAATCTATAAACTTCAAATTTTATAAATCTATAAACTTCAAATCTTCACAATTTATAATTCTATAAATTTCCTATCTTTACAACTTATAATTTTATAAGTTTCACATCTTTACAAATTTAACACTTATAAAATCTCGTTTAAAATTCCAATAATTTTAATTGATAAATATCAATTTTTGTACATCTTTTATATCCATCGTTTTTTTTTATAATTCAAAAATCCAATTTAAACTATTTTATAGATTAGTTAACTTTTCACTTCAAAAATCATCTTTTGGTTATATTTCACAAACATTATAATCTCCATAACTTTAAATTTATAACATTTATTTATTCAAAGTAAACCAATTCAAAGATTCAAATAAAACGTATACTTTCAAAAAATCACTTTTAAAATCTCTTTTTAAAGTTAAAATTGTTATCTTTAAACTTCAAAATTTGAATCCGATGATGCAACGCATCAATTAGTCAATCACAACAGTCAATATCATATCTCAACATATGATAACAGAATACATCACAATATCTGTAAATAAATAACTACTGGTGAGGAATCCAGTTGGATCCCTCCAACCTGTTTCCCTGCATCCACAGATGTTAGCACAATACCAATTCCGCTCCAGTACGGAATTATCGCGGTATATGGGTTTTATAAAAATCCGCTTACTAACGGCGCAATAGGGTCTCATCCGCTATACGAGGCGGGAAATCATCAATCCAATATATACATATGCCAATATGTATATACTGCTATATATATAGATATATCCTATCATATCTAATAGCACATTCAAACAAATCAATCAATAACTGCAATTCAATTATAAATCTGAGTGAGAAGATCTCACCTTAGCTTTTTATTTCGCAATCCATTATCATCCTGACTCGATTTTCTTGATTTATACCTTGTATAAATAATCATACAAATTTATTAATATTCGAATTAAATCGAACAATAAATTTTCATTTGGTAATTTCAATTCATCGGTGACTTCGTTTTAAACAGTTAATTTTAAATTTTAACTGATTTCCTTGAAAATCTTCTTATAACAAAAATGGTTAAATAAGTTAATTACCAAAATACATTTTTCTTAAAATAAACAGGTAAGTTCAAAATGTGTATGTATTTTATTTTATCTTTTCTATTCTTTTGAAACTACATGGATAAAAATAATTTATAGATTCCAAATATCAAATTTTATACAAATTCCCCTTGTTTTAAGATTCCTATATTTCCAGAACTTAGATATATATCTTCTGTTTGTACATATATATTTATAGGATAATTAAACAAATAATTAAATTTTAAACTGTCTTTACAATTCAAAACATTTAAGCTGCATACGTAAATTATATATATATTTATTTTTATATCATTTCTTTGTAATTTCTTATCCCAAATGACTTATATTTATTTTAAAAATCTAATCTTTATATTGTTTCAAAGTCCCATATTCATATATTTCCAAAAAGAGTTTTCTACTTTAAACTTGATATATATTTTAAATCCGTATATATATATATATTTTATTAAACCTATATATATATTTCCTTTAATCTGTATAAAATTATTTATTAATTTAAATTACAGTTTCCTTTATTGCAGTTACATACATTTTACATATAAAACAATCTGCAAATCCAACATTTAGAAAAAACGAAAATACCTCGTTCATAGATTGAAATTGACGAAACCCTAGCCATCCCCGCGCTGCTCATCCCACTGCTCGAGAGCAGTGGCTCCTCCCTCCTCGCGTGCGCAAGTGCACGCGCTGCCGACAACCCCACTCGTGACTCGTGAAATCGAGATCCACCTCGCGCTCGCGACTCGAAGTCACTAGCCTAGACCCTCACTAGAACGTCGATGCCACATCCATGCGCGCCTGCCGCCGTTCCCATCGCGATGCCAACCCCTTCCACGCGTACGCGTAAGCGCACGCGAACCCCCATCGAACTCCGATTTGATGTCGCCGCCCCTGCTGAGTCGCCCCCAATCGCGAGTTGCCGTGGAATTTGATGGAGACGAGGAACTCTCGAATTGGGTTTGAACGAAGAGATGCGGTCCTCTCTCTTGTTTTCCGTTCGATTTGTTTTTGGAACGAGATAATGATTTTTCTTTGAATTCGATTGATTTTTAAAAACTGAGATGGAGGGATGGGTTACGCGATGAAATCTCGTGAATCTTCGGCGTGATTTATGGAAGAGAACGTGTTTTTGATTTTGACCATAATTTAAATTTAAATCTCGATAAAAACTTCAATGCGTTTTTCGTGTCGTATTCTCACATACGAACTCCGAAAAATACGAAATTTGGAATCCGATAATAATTCGATATTACGGACCCAACGGCACTGGTTTCGTTGAATTCCGAGACAGTCTGAAAATTGACTATTTTAAATGTCGATTCGAGCAATTAAATTCAAAACTGAACAGAACAGTTTCAAATTCAATCCTGACAGTTCGATTAGCTTCGGTATTACCAATACGAATTTTAAAAGCTTTCGAAATATTTTTCTTCAACTTTAAATTGAAGATTTAAATTTTATTCAACTTACAATAGATTAAATTCTGTAATTAAATCGCCAAAATTGAATTTATATCGAGGATTCAAATTAAATCACCGTTCAAATATTTAAAATTAATTAAATATTCTCAATTTAATTCGTTCAAAATTCTGGGTCGTTACAGACTTCCCTCCTTAAAAGAATTTCGTCCTCGAAATTACAAGTTAGAAAGAAAGGTCCTTAACTCGTCTACTATTTTTCACAATCTAAATAGTTTTATCAATTCATCAAAACAAATCTTTCTACTAAAGATTCGTTATCATTCAACTACATTTCGACTTCAACTCTAAGTTTCAAAACAACATTGTTTAACTTCAAAATTCAAATTCGAGTTTAAATTCAAATTTTAAATTTCAAAATTTCTCAAAAATTTTCTAACGCCCGATATTTTCGAAAAATTTCGCCAGCGTCTCCTTTGCGCGGCTAATACGGCACGACTACAAAACGTCCCTCCGGACTCTCAGATTTCAAAAAGAAAAAGAAACAGCCAAGCGGCTAGACAAGAAATCATCAAAAACTCATATTATAATTCAAATACATACCTTTTTCGAGCAATTCGCATTATCTTTGAAATAAATTTTCCAATCCCTTTATACACCTGTATATCCTACTAGCCATTATATCTAGTTACAGCATTCAAATTATTTTGTAAATTCTATTACAAAAATTTCAATATAAACTACTTATATCATCTTTAGTTCACTATTGAAATTACATATTCAATTTCGTTCAATTTTTCATTTCACATTCATTTGAATTTAATTCACAATTTCAATTTTATTTAAATCCAATTCAGTCTCATTTACTTACAAATTCAAAATGAACTTTAACATTCAATTTCATTTTCTGGCACTTGCAATCGCAATTTATTCATTCATTCACTAATTCATTCGTTTTCAATTTGAATTTCAAATACTTGATAAGTCTTCGACTTATTTACAATTTGATTTATAAAGTCATTTGTACATTCATATTACTAATTTCATTCCTTTATGAATTTTATCTTCAAATATTTTTTCTGGAACTTTATGTCAAACTATATATCACATTAATATTTCATATTCACAAATTCTATTCATATATGAATTCATTTCTTTTAAGTTAGATTTTTATTCTATCAAAATTCGAATGGTATAAGTTATCAATTCAATAGTATTCCAGAGTTTACCAACATTTCAAAGCCATTTTGAAAACAATTCAAATCATTCTTTGAATTTCAAAACAAAACCCAAATTTTTCAAACAACTTCTATTTAAAATAATTTGGCAGCAATTCCTCTTTTGGAAACCCGAGAATGAACACCAATGATGCCGCGGTCATCATCGAAGTTATTTTCCAGCGACCGAAAAAGAGTTTAGAGCTTTCATTTCTCTAAAACAATTTTCAAAACCTTCGAAATTCATTTTCAAATCAAAAAGATTTAAACTTTCCAAATCTCCAAAATTTTCAAATTCCTTCAAACATTTCCAAAAACTTCTCTGGAATTCCGTTTTAAATTACAAATCACATTTATAATTTATATTCTCAAACTTCATTTATATATGGATTTATTTCTTAACTTTGGAGTTACGATTTCAATTTCTTACTTAATTCCAATGGGAATAATTTAATATTATTACTTCTAGCAACCATGCAACCATATACTGTAATAATTTACAGAAAATCATTTCTTTTCTATACAAAAATAGATTTGGGTAAAATTATTTCATTCACCCTATTCAAAAACAATACTGTGCCGAATTGTTCTATTCAAGCGTTTAGAAACCCCTTCGATACAGTTTTGCAAGACTGTGCCGACGAAGGTTCATATACCACTCAATAAACCAATCATCACAATACAAAACAATTTTTATATTCACTAACAAATACGCGCTCGTATATATTATTACACTCTACTCATTCTAGAGTACTGCTGACTCTATCTCTAATGAGTAACACCCAACAGAGCAGGGTTGTCGCTTAACCATATGCTCTGATACCACTTGTAACATCCCGAAAATTTTCGACTTTCGAAAATTCAACATCGATACTCACTTTATCGACTGCTGAGCCATCGAATGCCGGAAACCCGAAAAGTTATGGTTTTAAGAAAGAAGGAAAAGGTAGAAGAAGACGATAGAAGAAAAACAACAAGAAAAAGAAAGAAGGACAACAGAACAACATCAGAATAGAAAACAATATCAGAATCTTACACATCGTAGCGGAACAATATATAATAGATAAGTGAATAATCTTTAAAACAAAGAACTATATCATTTTATACATACATCAATCATCAGAGTCAATATACAACTCAATACAACAATGGACAGTTTTATACTTGTCCTCGTACAGAATACACAGCGGAATAAATAATATCAGATACAAATACTACGTCTCGTCATCCAGCTTATCTCCAAAGCTCCAGAATATCCAGAATATCCTGATAATCTAACTCTAGACTGCCCGTGTGGAAATTGGTGGGCACCCAGAGTTTAGAAGGGAACAATAAACTCCAAGTCAGTCATGGTGACTGGTGTGAGATCGTAAAACAGTTATTTTTTTTTAAAATAAACAACAGGATAATTTTAAAGTCAATTCGAAATGCTTTTGGAAAATGAAACTACCATAAGACCTCCCACCACACACACAATGCAAACGCAGAATTGGAGGAGATTTCTTCTTATGATAGTCAAAGATGCTTACTACGCAAAATCAAATCATTTTGGATATTACTATTAGTGCATAGTGTAGAAAACATTCCGAAAGTATAATATTAATCTTAGCCAACATACGACCAGTATCGTATGCCTACTATAGCTACTATGTTCAATAGCAGGTTACCGCCACATTCCATAGCAGGTAATACAACTAAAACCGTACACGTCACGTATTGTTTCTTTGGATTTCCAACAAATGGTCAGGCTAAGGAACTTCCTATCCACGATGGGTACGTCCCTGGAATAGACGACCCGAGAACCTAACCGGATCTCTGCCAACACAAGGCCGGGTTACCTCTGCAAAAATAGGTAACTACTGACACGCGTATGCCATCCCCCGATCGTCACCGATCTTCCCGAGGATCCTCGATTTCCAACAAACCACATAGATAATAATAATGCAGTAACCACAGAGGTTAAGTATCTGGGCTCCATACCATGATACCACCTTTATCCAGAAGGAATGACATACACTAAGGGGCGCTACTCCCTAGAACCTTGCTGCATCCTTCCT
Source organism: Allium fistulosum (assembly GCA_030737815.1). Lineage (NCBI taxonomy): Eukaryota > Viridiplantae > Streptophyta > Magnoliopsida > Asparagales > Amaryllidaceae > Allium > Allium fistulosum. The sequence continues at coordinate 1,538,663,616 of CM060902.1, forward strand.
GTTTCGACCATTTCCGGGGTGTGAGGCTCGATGAAGTCTCGTCCACAAAGCTACGCTTTCTCAAAAAGCCCTGCTTCGGGTCAAACAAATGATCAACCTATGATCACAAAGATATAAGATCAAACCAATGATCATATCACAAATGATCAAACACTGATCATTTCACAGCAACACTCAGTATGCCACGTTACCAAATTGGGAGTATATCGCTGATAAATTTCAACTACATAACCTCTGAGCTCGTACGTCTCAGAGAAGGGTGTTAAGCTAAGAGAATAAATTCTCCGCCACCAACAGAAATGTATTTGAAAGAAATCAGCTTTATATCTCAAATTGTAACGTCAGACACACAATCCATACAAGTCTGTTCCGGGATCGAACAGAACCGAAGGCACTTCTCACGAAGCCCTTGCATATCCGGATAATTTCAATCACGTCAGGACTTCCCGTCACTAAGGGTGATAAAACCTCTAAATCGAAGATCAGTCGATGTAGAGTAACTCGACGGTAATCCTTCCGTTTTCAAAAATATCTGGTCTTCAACACCGGTCTTCGAATGCAATTCATAACGACGTATCACATATTCAGAATGGGTTATACGACCCCATGGTCCTTTCCCGGCTAACCCGAATAGTGAGCGATTATTCAAAAATAAGTGTGGCATTCAAATTCATCCAATTCACAACAAATACCATTCAGGGTAATTATTGATAGTCGGTTATTTAACTATCAATAAAGATGCGCGACATCATCAGATTCCAAATAATTTTCCAAATTATCTCATCTTCAAAAATATCTTTACTAGATATAAAATTTCCACACTTCAAAAATAAATCAACGTTTATTTTTCTAAACAGTTTCCCTTTTCTTTATAAACTCCATATTGAATTTATATTTTCAAAATATCTACAGATATTCGATTTTCAATCGTTTTCAAATATTCACTTTCGATTTATCTTTAAGAAGATAAATTCTCAAAAACACTTCATTTCATTTTGGAAGAGCATTTCCATACTTATTTAATAATAAGTAATTCCCAAATCATTTATTTTCAACATTTGAAAATATTCGATATACTTAAATCAATATTAAGTATATATTCATTCTTTAAGGAAATCATACATTTTAACATCTATTTGAGTCAAAACGAATGTTGCGTAAAACATCGTCACGACGACTCAAAATCACTAGTATAGGGATTCGAAATTTAGATAGATATATAAATCCCAATACTACATTAAAAACATTTCCTTTCGGAAATCATTTACTATAACAACAGTGTTATAGTCCACCATTTCCTTAAATTTCTCGAAAACGTCTATTTCAACAAGAACTGTTGAAATCTATGCTTTCGATTCATAATACATTTTAAAACATCTTTAAAATGTTTAACTTCATTTTTATATCACTTCTTCAAAAATAAATCCATTTTACTTAACAATATATTCACTGTCCAAAATCGTGAATATATCTCACTAATTACATTTCACTATTTTCTACACGTTTTATTTCAATAATAATTCGCTATCCAAAATCGCGAATATATCTCCTTTGATAACCTGCTACATTAAATTTATCAAATTCAATTGATCTCGAATTTATAAAACAACGTTTTATAAATTCTCTTTCTATTTTTATTTTATAACCACTTTGATTTATAAATCTTCTTTATAAATCAATTCGATAGATATTCCATTTAAAAACAAAAATCCAATTTCCAAGTAACCTTCTTATAATCTTTTATTCTACAATTCCATTTATTTTATAACTTCATACTTTATAAATCTATAAACTTCAAATTTTATAAATCTATAAACTTCAAATCTTCACAATTTATAATTCTATAAATTTCCTATCTTTACAACTTATAATTTTATAAGTTTCACATCTTTACAAATTTAACACTTATAAAATCTCGTTTAAAATTCCAATAATTTTAATTGATAAATATCAATTTTTGTACATCTTTTATATCCATCGTTTTTTTTTATAATTCAAAAATCCAATTTAAACTATTTTATAGATTAGTTAACTTTTCACTTCAAAAATCATCTTTTGGTTATATTTCACAAACATTATAATCTCCATAACTTTAAATTTATAACATTTATTTATTCAAAGTAAACCAATTCAAAGATTCAAATAAAACGTATACTTTCAAAAAATCACTTTTAAAATCTCTTTTTAAAGTTAAAATTGTTATCTTTAAACTTCAAAATTTGAATCCGATGATGCAACGCATCAATTAGTCAATCACAACAGTCAATATCATATCTCAACATATGATAACAGAATACATCACAATATCTGTAAATAAATAACTACTGGTGAGGAATCCAGTTGGATCCCTCCAACCTGTTTCCCTGCATCCACAGATGTTAGCACAATACCAATTCCGCTCCAGTACGGAATTATCGCGGTATATGGGTTTTATAAAAATCCGCTTACTAACGGCGCAATAGGGTCTCATCCGCTATACGAGGCGGGAAATCATCAATCCAATATATACATATGCCAATATGTATATACTGCTATATATATAGATATATCCTATCATATCTAATAGCACATTCAAACAAATCAATCAATAACTGCAATTCAATTATAAATCTGAGTGAGAAGATCTCACCTTAGCTTTTTATTTCGCAATCCATTATCATCCTGACTCGATTTTCTTGATTTATACCTTGTATAAATAATCATACAAATTTATTAATATTCGAATTAAATCGAACAATAAATTTTCATTTGGTAATTTCAATTCATCGGTGACTTCGTTTTAAACAGTTAATTTTAAATTTTAACTGATTTCCTTGAAAATCTTCTTATAACAAAAATGGTTAAATAAGTTAATTACCAAAATACATTTTTCTTAAAATAAACAGGTAAGTTCAAAATGTGTATGTATTTTATTTTATCTTTTCTATTCTTTTGAAACTACATGGATAAAAATAATTTATAGATTCCAAATATCAAATTTTATACAAATTCCCCTTGTTTTAAGATTCCTATATTTCCAGAACTTAGATATATATCTTCTGTTTGTACATATATATTTATAGGATAATTAAACAAATAATTAAATTTTAAACTGTCTTTACAATTCAAAACATTTAAGCTGCATACGTAAATTATATATATATTTATTTTTATATCATTTCTTTGTAATTTCTTATCCCAAATGACTTATATTTATTTTAAAAATCTAATCTTTATATTGTTTCAAAGTCCCATATTCATATATTTCCAAAAAGAGTTTTCTACTTTAAACTTGATATATATTTTAAATCCGTATATATATATATATTTTATTAAACCTATATATATATTTCCTTTAATCTGTATAAAATTATTTATTAATTTAAATTACAGTTTCCTTTATTGCAGTTACATACATTTTACATATAAAACAATCTGCAAATCCAACATTTAGAAAAAACGAAAATACCTCGTTCATAGATTGAAATTGACGAAACCCTAGCCATCCCCGCGCTGCTCATCCCACTGCTCGAGAGCAGTGGCTCCTCCCTCCTCGCGTGCGCAAGTGCACGCGCTGCCGACAACCCCACTCGTGACTCGTGAAATCGAGATCCACCTCGCGCTCGCGACTCGAAGTCACTAGCCTAGACCCTCACCAGAACGTCGATGCCACATCCATGCGCGCCTGCCGCCGTTCCCATCGCGATGCCAACCCCTTCCACGCGTACGCGTAAGCGCGCGCGAACCCCCATCGAACTCCGATTTGATGTCGCCGCCCCTGCTGAGTCGCCCCCAATCGCGAGTTGCCGTGGGATTTGATGGAGACGAGGAACTCTCGAATTGGGTTTGAACGAAGAGATGCGGTCCTCTCTCTTGTTTTCCGTTCGATTTGTTTTTGGAACGAGATAATGATTTTTCTTTGAATTCGATTGATTTTTAAAAACTGAGATGGAGGGATGGGTTACGCGATGAAATCTCGTGAATCTTCGGCGTGATTTATGGAAGAGAACGTGTTTTTTGATTTTGACCATAATTTAAATTTAAATCTCGATAAAAACTTCAATGCGTTTTTCGTGTCGTATTCTCACATACGAACTCCGAAAAATACGAAATTTGGAATCCGATAATAATTCGATATTACGGACCCAACGACACTGGTTTCGTTGAATTCCGAGACAGTCTGAAAATTGACTATTTTAAATGTCGATTCGAGCAATTAAATTCAAAACTGAACAGAACAGTTTCAAATTCAATCCTGACAGTTCGATTAGCTTCGGTATTACCAATATGAATTTTAAAAGCTTTCGAAATATTTTTCTTCAACTTTAAATTGAAGATTTAAATTTTATTCAACTTACAATAGATTAAATTCTATAATTAAATCGCCAAAATTGAATTTATATCGAGGATTCAAATTAAATCACCGTTCAAATATTTAAAATTAATTAAATATTCTCAATTTAATTCGTTCAAAATTCTGGGTCGTTACAAAAGCAGTTGGAAATAAGGTATAGTTTGGTGAGTAATCTCATTCCGCAAGGTATGAGATTACTAAGAAATTGTTCAACGCCAAAATGCAAAAGTGACAGATGGTGAACGATTATGTCCTAATAATGAAAGACTATATTGATAGGTTTCACAATTGGACATGACGATAAGCAACGAGTTGCAGGTAAACTTGACCCTTGGTTCTCTTACCCCTCGGTATGAACCAATCATGCTGAATTATAATATGAACCAACTGAATGTGAATCTCATGGAGCTCCTCAACTTGTTAAGAACGGCTGAGTCACCATCGAAGGATCAAGGGACCATGCTTGCTATTAAGGGTGGGGAATCATCTTTGAAGAGTTCAAAGAAGAAGAAAAGAGAAGGCAAGAAGTATAAGAAGAGTAAGAAGATCGACGACATGGGTAAATGTAACCATTGTCATAAGAAAGGCCACTGGTAAACAAACTATCCTAAGTACCTAAAGGTTGTTAAAGAAAGAAAGCACAATGGTTCTACAGCTCCATCAAGTACATTTATGATTTGAAATTGTTTTGCAATCAATAAAATATCTTGGATTTTAGATGCTGGATCTGGAACTCATATATGTAATTTGTTATAGGGGCTTAGGAACTGACGCCGCATGGCAAAAGGAGAAATGAGGCTCCAGGTTGCTGATGCATCTATCGTAGATGCAACGACAGTAGGAGATTATCATTTATTTTTGCCATTGGTGTCGTATTGATATTAAATAATTGCTATTTTGTAAAATACTTTATCTGTGGTTGTGTCTGTTTCGGGATTGTCTGAGACTAGATATATATTTCACTATGCGAATAATGTTATGAACATTAGTTTGGATGGAAATAAAATATGCGATGGTGTTCTTGAAAATGGCATTTATGTGATCAGTACAGATTATGTTTGCTATGTGAGTAGTTCTTCTAGCAAGCATTGTAGTCTAGGTCATATTAGTGAGAAACTACTGCACAAGCAGAAAACCGAAGGTTTTCTCCCATCATATGATTCTGAATCATTTGACATGCGTGAGTCATGTATCAAAGGTAAAATGACCAAGCACCCTTTCACTAGGACCAATGAAATATTTAATGACTCTTAAGGTAAGTACATGGTGATGTATGTAGTTCGATGCCTATAATCACTAAGGATAACAGTCCTTACTTTGTTACCTTTACTAATGATTTCTCAAGACCGGGATATGTGTATTTTATGAAGAACAAATCCAAAGTTTATTAGAAATATGTTGAGTATAAGAATGTAGTTGAAAATTAGATGAACTGGAAAATAAAAGTTCTTCGATCCAATCGAGGAGTTGAGTACCTTGGGTAGGAACTCCAACAGTACTCGAAAGATAATAGGATTATCTTTTAGGTTACTCCACCCTATACTCCGCAACACAATAGTGTGTCGAAGCAAAGGAACCGAACCTTATTAGATATGGTTTGTTCCATGATGAGTAAGGCTGAGTTACATCTGTCCCGTTGGGATATCCATTGGAAACCACGGTGCATATGTTGAACTTGTTGCCCACTTATCTGACCTACATTAAGAACATTAGTCCGAATAAACTAGAGGCAAGGTTGGTACCATACAAATTTATACGATATCTCAAAAACTTAATGATATATATATATATATATATATATATATATATATATATTCTACAATACCGAGGATAAAATGTTATTGTTTCTCGGCACACCATCTTTCTGGAAAGGGAATTTCTATCGAAGAAAATAAACAACGAGGTTATAGACTTGGATGAGATCCAAGAAGTTAACACTAAGGTCGAATTAGTAGAAGAATGGAGTTCACCCATATACAAAAACACACAACCTATTAGAAGGTCTTGTAGAGAGTCTCGCGCACAAGAGAGATGCTACGATTTTCTTATTAATCACGAAATGGAGGACTGTGTTTTTAATGATGACATTCCTCTGTCTTTCCAATAAGCATTACAGAGTAAAGACTCCACACTCTGGCTTGGAGCTATGAAACTCGAGATGGATTCCATGTACAAAAACAAAGTATGGACTTTGTCGGACGTACCTGAAGGGATAAAATCCATCGGTTGCAAATGAATTTAAAAAAAACTAAATGTTGACATGGAAGTAGAGACTTATAAGGCTAGGCTAGTTGCTAAAGGATTTTATCAAATTCAAGATGTTGATTATAACGAAACCTCTTTTCCTATAACCATGCTTAAGTCATTCGAATTATGCTAGCTATTGTTGCATTCTATGACTATGAAATATGGCAAATGAATGTAAAGACAACATTTCTAAATGGTAATTTAGAAGAGATCGTCTATATGACATAGTCCGATGATTTTGTGGTCAATATGAGTGAGGGCTAGCTTGTAAGTTGTTAAAGTCCATTTATGGACTTAGACAAGCTTCAAGGAGTTGGAACAAGTGTTTTGATAATGTAATCAAAAATTTTGGTTTCTATCAAAACACGGAGAAGTGTGCGTATACATATAGGAATAGGACAACGTTATCATATTCTCAGTGCTATATGTCAATGAACTTCTATTGATTGGCAATGAAATTTCATTATTGCAATTAGTGAAAGCTTGGCTTTCCAAGAACTTCTCCATGAAGGATTTAGGAGAAGAAGCCTATACTAGATATAAATATCTATAGGGATAGATCTAATAGGATATTGGAATTGTCTCAATCCCTGTACATAGACACTATACTGAAAAGGTTCGTTATGGGGAATCCCAAGCATGGAAATGTTCTAACGCAATCTGAAATCGTCCTTTCAAAGAAGACCCTCCTCATACTGATGATGAGAAAGAGCATATGAAAAGGATCTCATATGGTTTAGCCATAGGATCCATAACATATGCTATGTCATTTACTAGACTGGATGTAGCATATGCATTAATATGTGTAAGCCGATACCAGTCTAATCTTGGAGAAAAGCATTGGATGGCTACAAAACGTATACTGAAGTATTTAAGAAATACTCGAGACTTATTTCTAATATACAAGAATGGAGACCTCCTTATGAAGGGGTATACTGACTCCAGCTTTCAAAGTGACGTTGATGATAGTAAGTCGATGTCTGGCCATGTTTTTACGTTTAACGATGGAGCCTTCAGTTGGAAAAGTTCCAAACAAGAAACAATAGTTGATTCGATGATGGAAGCCAAGTACATCACTCTCAATGAAGTAGCTAAAAAGGCGGCCTACATTCGTATGTTCTTAAGTGAGCGTGAAGCGATTTCTGATATCGAGAACCCAATAGCATTGTTTAGTGACAACAATGGGATGATACATATCGCAAAATATCCCAGAGCACACAAGAAGTCATGACATATTCTTTGCATGTTCTACCTTATCATAGAATTTGTTGTGAAGAAAGAGATTGTGCTATAGAGGGTAGATGCTAAGGACAACATAGCAAATCCATTCACTAAGGGTCTAAGTCAATCGGTTCTCAAGAAGCTGATCGAAGGGATGGAACTGAGATTCCATAATTAGCCCCAAGTGTAGGTGGGAGATTGATAGAGTATGGCAATGCCTTAGGGTAAATTTTGTAATTTATTGTAAATTATCAACTCTGTAATCAACTCTCATTTGTAATAAAAGGTGTTTTCTTTCTGTTATATACTTTTTATTATATATTATAGATAATTAAATGTCTAACTAAAGTATATTTAATAGAAAATCCATAAATGGTGTGTTTTTGATAGTAATTACAAATAGTTGTAATCATGAGTAGTGTACTATAATATAATAAACACATCATTTTAAATATTCCTAGTCAAGATGTATCGAGACGGATATCGATGCACCGTTGAGGCTACAGTACATAACGCTCTTCCGATGTTTGGCAGTGTATTACTTATGACTACTTGGGGAACCAAGGGGTTATGTACTGATAGTTATTGGATAACTATGGAATGAATCACTCAATTGTTTTCTGCTGGTTAATATAACTAATGTCAAACAGAAAATATCTATGTAACTAATTTACACAGTTCTCTTGACTTGAGAATACTATTGATTACCAATATGAAAACTCCACTTTGATTATAGTTAAATCATGGCACGACATCCATCGAATGACTATAGTTTGGTCGAGTGGAAATATTGGAAGTGAAACATTATTTAAGAGAGGATTCGTCTCCTATGTTATATAAGGATAATGTCGCGATCAATTAAAGTCAACTCAAAGTCAAAATCCCTTACTAGAGTAGTTCAGTTGATAATAATTATTATTATTGAACCAAGGACTTTGTGCTTGGACTATAAAATTAAATATGGATGATATGGGAATTTTAACCATTACAAAATTCCATAAGTCCATAGTGATATAGTTTTGACAAAGAAAATTACTGTAAATAATTGTCACTACCTGGTAACACTTAAGAAATTAAAATTGGATTTTACCGATACCAAAAGTGATAAATTTGGCCATAATTTCATACCACCTGCTAAGCGAAGTGCGAACATTAATATTCGAATTGTTCGATATTCATCGTTGATCAAATTTACACCTAAGAGTCACACAACCGAACGTTGAATATTCATATATACCACATGATTTAAGTAACTTGTAATTGTTATAAATTAATTAAATTAATAATATTTATGAAATATTAATTACAAAATTGTATTTGATGTGAATTAAACAATATTAAATAGTGTGAATATAATAGTTATATAAACACCAATCGATATATGATATCGATAGCGTTTAAATTAGAATTAAATGCAACTTGTTCGAGCTTAAAATAGTTTTGAGGCCCAAATTGAGGCTTGGTTTATGCAGCTATAGCGCAGCATTTGTGGCCAGCCATAAGATGGTAGAGTGGGAGGAATTTTGAATTCAAAAATAAAAGGAAATGGTAAGAGAAATAAGTGTCACTCTTTAGTTTCTCTCTTATGTAATCCCTCTAAACCTCACTTTGCATATACTTTCACTCCTTCCTTGCTGCATTATCAGGCCGACCACACACCATCCCTAGCCCCATAATTCAAACATCAATACTTCAAATTAAAAGTTGATTCGATCGTCAATGGTAAGGCAATTCGGGAGCTAGTAACTTCAAAATTGGAAATGGATTCAAGGAGTCTATTTCTTCATTTCAACGTGTGAGCTTTGGGCTTTGGTGAAAGACACTCTTCTAGTTTGCTATCATATATAAATGTTTGTATGATCATTGTTCCATATATTACTTAGCTAGAAATAAATCAGTATATCGATGGATTGTCACATGTTGATGGTTGTGTATATAAGTGCGTGTATATATATTGCATATTTGCTTGTACATGATCTAGGTCTGGAATTAAAAAAATTTGAAATTAAAATAATAATATTAAATGATTTTGAATACTAAATCTAACTTAAAAAGGTTTAACATTACATAATATATGTTTTAATACTTTACAAATTTTATTTATGTTAGAAAGGCTTTCGGTAACAATTTTTTTTATTATTTTTGGATATAATATATTTACACACACACACATGCAATTATTTAATTTAAAATTGATTATGTAATTAAACATATGCATATGTATTTTTATAAAAAAAATAAAAGTTGTATAAAATTTTATGCAATATATTTTAATTAACATGTGTTCGAAAATAAGTTTTTTATTTTTAGTATCGTTTTTCCATGCGGTTAATAATTAATAATATTTAATAATAAAATAAATCAAAATCCAAAGAAAAAATTTACCTGGCAGAGAACCATACAACAATTATACATTAATATATAATTTTTATATAATTATTTATATTAATATATATATAATTACAAATAATTGTATGTTTATATATATATATTATACGATTTTATTTAAATTAAAAAAAATTGTTCGATTTTCATTTCATATTATACATCTATATATTCTTCAAATTATATAATTATAAATAATTGCATCATTTAATTAATTAAATAAATATATATATATTATAAATGCATTAAGTTAATTATTTTACAATCACTATTTCAAAGTGTGTATGTGTATAATTATATTTTACACAATTTTATTTACATAATAACTTGGTGCGCATACACACACACATATAGACAATCCATTTATATACACGAGGGGCTAACATGTCTGTTGCGGTGTAAATCCCAACACCTATACGCGGCGATCTCAAACCATGTACATATTATCTTGTTGCACGTGCGCATGCGCATATATGTATATGATACACATATATAAAATATAATACAAAATATATAAATAAAACTTTATTTATAAATTTAAATAAAATATTGATTTTATTTAAAAAGAAAATTTAGACTGCATAGGTCCAATAAAGATTCAAATAGATAAAAAAATTGAAATTTATTTAATAATTCTGCTGCTTGCGGGCCCAGTTCCAACAGGTAAGCTTGCATGGAAATATAGTATCAAGGTGGAGATTGTTAGATTTTTGTGATATAATATTTTAATATCAAAGAAGATTTGGGAGACACTGTTAGATTTCGGTGATACACTATTTCCATGTTTCAGAAGATTTGGATGATGTTTGAGTTAATGTGAAATCGTGACTCAAATATATTTCCTCTTTTATTGTGTTAAAAATGCAAGAAATTATAGTAATAGCCTGGAAATTTAAGGGAAATTTTTTAATAAAGAATTATATTTAAAATATAACAAGGAAATGTAATTTTTACAAACACCCGAATTTGCTGCAAAACTTGCACCGTTTGTATTCATAATGATTTTCTGAACAATTTTCATATATAACACTTTGAAATTGGAGCTAGTACGGAGAAGTTACGAACGTTTTAACATTTGAAAATGAAATTAATTAAATAACAAATAAAGAAACTAAATTATCCTTAATTAAACAGCTCGACCAGTCGACACTCTTAGGTTCATCGATCAACAGGTAGCGGCCGACCGATCCCCACATAGCGGTCGACTGTTTTATCATGTCAGATCGAGAAATCTTAGCTAACCGCTTGGATTTAACGTAATATTTTTACTTGGTCGCAAAGTAATTGTTTAACATTCTGGATGAAACTTAAGATTCTCCTAGGGTTAATCAACGGTCAGGACTAATATCAAATCCCTATAAATACAAAGCTAACCTAAACCCAATTCATTAGAAATTTATCGGTATATACCTAAACTCTAACAAATTCACTTCTCCTCTACTTATGAAATTCTTCAAAATTAACGAGAATAAATTAGGGGAATCCAACAAGACCAAATCAGGAAAACCATTAACAAACGGGGAAGGGTTTCTAGATGTGAGGTGAGCAAATTTTTAATAAGATGATTTATACGTAGTCTATATTGATATACCGTATTTGTTTAGGATGTTAGAAATTAAATTGAAAACTATATTGCCTAAATCTAATGTTGAATAACAATTAATTGGGTATCCTTGTTAAATAGAAATTGATATAGATTAAAACCCCTTCTCTAATCCTTTTCTAAACCCGTTAATATAATTTTGTGTTAACCCTAAATTAAGTTGAGCACTGCAAATGCAAACTGAATAGTAATTTGGATTAATAACACCTTGGTTTCACACAAACTTGAAAATTGTAAGTTACGGTAAGCTAGTATTGTAATTAGAGAAAGATAGAAATTAAACAATAATTCATCCAAAATCAAACGAACATGAAAACCCTAAATTTTCACTACGACCAGTCGACCGCGGTATCTGGAGTGGTCGATAGCTAGCGGTCGATCGCCCTAGTACATAGCAGTCGACAAGTAAGCGTTCAGGAGCATAACCTGTACCTCGGCCTAAGGCCTGGGTTTATTTATTTTAAATAAAGGAATTAGTGTATATACAGAATATATATATGGATGTTAGGAGTAGGGAAGTTAGTTGTAACATCCCCCATTTTGAGGCCCGAAACTAAGCGCTGCAGATACTGCAGTCATCCATAGTATTAATTTCTAACGATAAAATGCGGTTATGTTAATCATTTTGATAATACCAGAAACTTATGAAAAAAAATTAAACACAATTTTATAACAAATTTTCACATTTCATTTCACAAATGATATTTCATATTCATTACATAATCTCATTAGCAAACCCACATTCAGAGAAAATATAATTATTACAAAATACTCCAAGAGCGACTTATGAAGATGCCCCTTTGGTTAATCAGAGTCAAACATTTGGCAATTATATAACTTGCAATCACATCCATACAGATAAAACCAAACAACACAGCTGATTAGATAGCTACTCCTAAATAGCTAGATTGCCTCCTGCACGTCTTCGGAAGCTTATTCATCTAGCTGGAAACATGAAATCCCCTTACTCTCGACTTACTCAAATGACTACCCGAGAGTATAAGGGGAAAAACAATAACTTTGGGTCAGACAACTGTCTGGTATGAATAATAACCTACCATCTCAAACTAATTAGATATCTAGTGGGAACACGCCGTTAAGTGTATTTCCCCTCACAAGTATCTTGATCAAAACATATTAACCATTTATAGTGCTCCTGCATCCACAATGGTTATAACAGAGAAAATAACATTTATAGTTAAGCATCTTATACTGGATTACCCATCCCTACTTATTAAACTACCCATCTATATCTTCATTGATTACCCATCTTATACTTATATGGACTACTCATCTCACATATTTTAATCATTTGAGATTTTCCATCCCATCCCATGTGAACTACCTATCCCATGGTTTCATTAGCAAAGTTATGTGAACTATCCATCTCACGTGTAGTTATTACTTGCATTACCCATCCCTTACCATATGGACTACCCATCTTACATGGTTTAGCTATTTAAATTATATGAACTATCCATCACACATGTCTCATTCATTTAAGATTGATGTGGACTATCCATCACACATCCTATAGTTTTCCTAGGTTAACTATGAACCATTCATTCACCTCATAGAGACTATCCATCTTCGGCATGTTGTGGACTATCCATCTCACATTCCATAGTTTTCCTAGGATGACTATGAACTTATCATTCACCAGTTTAATTCATGTTAAGTCTATATGTTCAACTTATGTCTATGGTGTCCCCAATTAGGTTGTATACCCTTTAAAGTTATAGCATCTCAAATAACATGCATTGGTATCCCAAATGATCTATATCCAACTTATTAAAGAAAATTTTACATTGGTATCCCCAATAATTAGTGTTGAAATCCATAAAGTAAAATACATTGGTATCCCCAACCATAAAAGTCAAAGTCAATAGACATATGGCATGTCGAAGTGCATCCACATTGGTGTCCCCAATAATTTATATCAAACTTATTAAAGAAAATTTACATTGGTATCTTCAATAACAACGGCGAAGAAGAAGACTTAAGGTTCTTCGCCCTTAATAAAGAAGATAGGCGACATACATGTTGTACTATATCACATCAAGCCTCTACCCAAGGTTAGAAAAACAAAATGTAAATTCATATATATATAAAACCCCATGTCGAAGAGAAAGTTGTCGACTTTTATAGGATATAGGTTATCCACCTTTCAAAACTAAGCTTTAGGATATTATAAAACAAATGACTAACTGCCGAAAACATATGATTATCAACTCTCTTGAACCTAGGTTATACCGCCTCTTTAGAACATTTTTTAATCTATATAGAAATGAGCCTTGCCGGTGTTAAAAGGAAGAAATGCAGCGTCAATGCCGCACTGCATAATTGCCTACCCCATACAATATAAAACCTTGTATATTAGGTCGCCGACACTGATGCATAGCGGCTTCAATGCTATCGACGTCACTATAAAACTTTATACTTAGGTTACTTCGGCTATTATGCCGCTAAATGTATAAGTGCGAAGTTAAAACATAGGTGAAGAGGTGGGGCTTTAACATAGACGAATTAAGATATCGCGATGACAATAAGTATAGGTTGTCGCCTTTGTCGACTTCAACACGATTGGAATCACTCCATAACTACCTAGAAGTTATCATATGCGTCCCTCCTTATCAATGATGACAGTCATCAAAGTGGCGGTGTTTTAAGCTCAACGACGCTATAAGTGGCATGACATTATCATATTTATCATGAAAACTGATTTCTTACTAATAAAAGCATATACTTTTCACCAAATCCATTTTCTTGTCCAATTCCTATTGGATAAAACAATACTTTAACAATTTCTTTTTAGAAAAACTATCGCACTTCAGTTTTACCTTTCCAAAATATTTTTCAACTTAATTAATTAATAGCCTTAATTAATTAATAATTTAAATGCTTTTTTAGTACATTAAATTCACGATAATTCATAATCACTTGAGAAAAATTCCCAAAAATCACAAAAATTCAGAAATATTATTTTCCTCACCATATAAAAATTTCGGGGCCAAAATCCATATTTAATTATTTTAAATAATTAAAACTCGAAATAAAATTATTTCTTCCTTAGGAAATTCATAAAATATTTATTTTAACTTGAAAAATTATGAAATTAAAAAATCATCTCCAAAATAGTGTTTTATATAACATACCAAAAAATAAAATGATTAGAGATTAAAAACATAGGTTTTACCCCTAAAACCCACTAAAATAATTTCATAAAACATCCATAAATCATTATTCTATCCAAACAGCGATTATACAACCATATCTTGGCAAAACAAACAATAATAATTTAGATACTTTCCATAACCGAATATTAACACAAGCAAAAGAGATGGTTCATGTATTATTTACCTTAGACTTTTGAATGGAGTTTGAGATTGGTTGTTGCTTTAGTTTCCTTAAGCTCCTTCTCTTTGAATCCTTTTGATTTCGATCCTCTATAGCTTGTTAATGGTCGGCCTTGGTGTGTTTTCTTCTTTCGATTGTTTTGATGTTATGGAAAACTGAGAATGAATATGAGGTGAAGAGGGTTTAAGGATTAAAAGATGGATCTACCTATTTTGCCCCTCTCATTTATTCTCTTGTATGTTAAGCTTTTAAAACAATCTCATTACTTAATTCATTAAGGCATGACCTTTGTTAATATAAGTTCTCATTCTCTTTAACCGTTTACATTATTGTATTTAATATATCCAATTAAATATCCCAAATGATGTTAAAGTAAAATTAGGGGTGTTACAGGCTCCCATCCTTAAAGAATTTCATCATCGAAATTCAGTAAGGACTATATAACAAGCATATTAAACATACAAACAATGCTAGTATATCCTACCAGCTATAAAGTCTATATACAACAAATATAGAATATACCATCATAACAGCTCAGGATAAGTATCCCTAATCATATCCTCTGTCTCCCAAGTATAGTCTTTCTCATTGTCACTCCTCTGGACTTTCACTAACTTGACTGTCTTGTTCCTTAATCTCTTCCCATTCTCGCTACAACTCATACTAGTTGTCTCACAAAAGTCAGATCTGGTTCTATCACTAAGCCTTCCAGTGTAGTCGGAGTAATATTAGTTTCTGCATCATGCACATACTTTCTATGATGAGAAACATGAAACACATTATGGACTTCTGTCAAACTACTCGGTAAGTCTACTCGGTACGCGAGTTTTCCGATCCTCTCTATAATAGAGTATGGTCCAATATATCTTGATGTCAGTTTCTCTGACTTCCTAAATCGTACCACACCCTTCATTGGTGATACTTTAATGAAAACACAATCTCCAATCTCTAAATCTTTACGCCTTTTATCTACATAACTTGTCTGCCTAGACTGAGCTTCTCTCATCCTAGTCTAATAATTACTATTATAGGAAAACTCAACCAAGTGCAAATGGTCTTCCCACAACCCACCAAAGTCTAGTACACAAGCTCTCAACAAACCTTCGAGTACCTTATTGACTCTATCTGTCTGCCCATCCTTTTATGGGTGATAAGGGGTACTCATCTTAAGCTTGGTACCTAATACCTCCTGTAGACTCTTTCAGAATTCACTAGTGAACAAGACATCTCTGTCACTGACTATACTATTAAGAATCCCATGCGGTCTAATAATGTTTTTCATAAACAACTTAGCCAATACAAGTGTCGTCCAGGTTGACTTAATGGAAATCAAATGTGCACTCTCGGTCAGTCTATTCACTATGACCCAAATACTTTCATTTCCCCAGTTTGACCTTGGCAACACGTCAATAAAATCCATGAATATCAAATCTCATTTCCAAACTGGTATATCTAAAGGCTGAAGCAATCTGTTCGGCTTTTGATGCTCGGTTTTAACTTGCTGGCAATTCACACATTGCTTCACCCATAAGCATACATCTTTTTTCATACCTTCCCAGAAGAAACTTCTCTCATATCCTGATACATCTTAGTTCCCCAAGGATGTATAGTAAACTTCGATCGATGACACTCCCTAAGAACTTCCTTTCTTAGGTTACCAACCTCTAGAACACATAACCGTCCCCTCTTCCTTAGTCGTCCTCTCTGGTCAAGACTAAAATGTTTCAAATCATTGATCTTGGTTCCATTTTCCAACCTTTTAATATGTTCGTCTAACAGTGGATCATCTCTTTGCTTAGAAGCAATCCTCTCGATCAATACTAGTCAAACTTCCAAACAAACGACATGGCAGTACTTTGACTAGAACTAGCAGTTGCCTTAACTGCACACTACAAGTAGTCATTGCTTCCAAATCCTTCCATTCTGCCAACATAGCTAACACCGCGCTCTGATGTTTTCTACTAAGTGTGTTTGCCATATTATTTCCTTTTCCTGGCTTATACTCAATACCAAATCATAAGAGGCTAAAACTCCAACCACCTCTATTGTCTCATATTCAACTCTTTTTGAAAGAATAAATACCTAAAAAACTTATGATATGTATACAATTCTCCTAAGAGGTAGTGGCTCCACACTTTCAATGCGAAAATGACCGCTGCCAACTCCAAATCATGAGTTAGATATCTGACTTCATGTGTTCTGATCTATCGAGAAGCATAGGCAATTACTTTACTCCTTTGTATTAACACAGCTCCTAATCCTATTCCACATGCATCCGTATACACCACTAAATCATGATTTCCATCTGGAACTACTAACATGGGCGCATTGTTCAACAAATGTTTTAACTTAAGGAATGCTTCCTCACATTTATCGGACCAAATAAACTTCACGTCCTTCTTGGTTAGTCTAGTCAGGGGTGATGCTATCCATGGGAAATCCTTGATAAATCTCCACAATAGCAGCTAGTTCAAGAAAACTCCTTATCTTGGTCACCATCTCGGTTCTTTTACAACTATTTACAGCCTCAATCTTGGCTGGATCCACGGTCAACCCTTTCTCTAAAACTATATGACCAAGAAAATTCACTTCTTTCTTCCAGAAATGACACTTCAAAAACTTCGCTTTCAGTTAATGTTGCCTCAATGTCTCAAGCACTATTCTAAGATGAATCTCATGATCTCTTTCATTCTTAGAATATATCAAAATGTTATCAATGAATACCAACGGGAATCTATCCAAGTGCTCTCGAAAAATCCGATTCATCAAGTCCACGAAGAAAGTAGGCGCATTAGTCAATCTAAATGGCATCACTAACTACTCGTATGAACCATATCACATTCAAAATGTCGTCAAAGGAATACTGTCCTCTGCCACCCTTAATTGATGGAACCCTATCGCAAAATCCAACAAGGAAAATATTTTGGCTTCACTCAACTGATCAAATAAATCATCAATTCTCGACAAAGGATATCTATTGTATATTGTTTTCTCGTTCAACTTAGGAAAATCGATGCATAATCTTAACGACTCGTTCGGTTTCTTCACGAATACTACGCCACTCCCTAAGGCGAGCTGCTTGGTCTAATAAAACTCTTTCCTTCTAAGTCCACTAGCTGCACCTTTAACTTCTTCATCTCAGTAGGTATCATCCTGGTAGGTGGTATACTTACAGATTCAGCTCCAAGTACAATATCTATTCGAAACTCAATAGCTCGTTTCGGTGGTAGTCTTGTAACCGGCTCAAAAACATCTGCAAATTCCCTTGCAACCAAACCCGATTCACTTCGTCTTATACTTCCATTGCTCCCAACAAAGTACAAATATCCACACTTGAGTTATCTGCTGAGTATATAATTCAGTCACTACTATCAGGGTATCTAACCAAAATATCCTAGCATCATATTTGCTTAACCAGTCCATACCCAAAATAATCCAAAAACCCGCAAAATCAAACACATACAAACTATAGGCAAAAGTATATCCTAGCAACCCAAATTCTAGTAGGTCGCATCTCATCCCTAGAGTTGTGTACCCTCTTATTGGATTAGCTACCTTAAGAAAGCAACAACGTATGATGGCTCTAAACATAACTTATCTACCAAACACTGAGAGATAAATGAATGCAATGCACTAGTATCAAATAATAATCTAACTGGTATGCTATGAATTAAAAGCGTACCTTCCATCATATACTTCCCTTTCTCAGCAGCGGTTGGTCTTGTTGCTTGTAGCTTTACAGCAAACATCTTTCCTTTATTAGCCTTGGCCGCTTTTGGTCATTTGTTCTTATAATGCACCACATGGTCACAGTTAAAGCACTTCATGTTTTGCTTACCCACAACCATCTTTCCATCACCCAACACTCATTAGCATAGTGCCATGTAACAACTCACACCTTAATGGGCCTAAATATTGAAAAAAATCGATACCCAAATCCATCAAAGCATAGATCGTTGGATTTGGTACCTGCAAATAAGCATGAGCGTTATCATAGATTGGTAGAAATCTAAACTCACAGCAGAAACAATAATAGGATAAAAATATTGACTATGACTACTACATTGAAATTTATGATATTCGTTGGAAAACAGATTGTCACATCAGCATCGAGAATGAGAGAAAAAATGACTTCTTCAACAACAAATCACATCCAGCTCCAGTGACATGTTCCTCTAAGTCTATCCTATGGGTTATAATGAGGAGGGGGTCAGAATAACGTTCTAGTGACTAGAAAATCTATAAAATATTCATAACATAAATTTATACCAATTGCTTTCCATTTAACAGTTATGTCTATTAAGGTTAGCAGTTCTAATCTAACCTTACATTACACACACGATTACTTACCTACTCTTTCCCAAGGTACAAAATACCGATGAAGCCTTATCAACCACCTAATTCTTCCAAACCCATTTTCCACTTAATACTTCTAAATATGAAGCAGGCTTCTGTAATTATCACAAAATACTTTTAAAAGAGAAATAGGCAGACTCTGCCATTTAAGACCTTAATCAAGGTAAACCTCATCATTTAAGACCTATCCCAAGGTGGCTTTCTAACAATAGTGTCAATGGTCGGTGGATCCTAGCTACAAAGACCTATAACCACTATTTAAGTCTTCTGATACACTATTCAAATATTACACCATCTATCGCTAATAAAATCGTAGCCATGTAAGAGACAGTACCCAAGCCACTTAATACCTTTAAAAAGGACTAGGTAGACTTTTAACCATTTAATACTATATTTTAGGTAGGTCCTCATCACTTAATACCCATCCCCAAGCGGACTCTTCACTGATATTATCGTTATTACGGCCTTAGCGATGTGAAATACTATACCCAAGCCATTTAATACCATATTAATAAGGACTGGGCAGACCCATGACCATTTAATACCTATTTATAGGTAGGCCTTTGTCATTTAATAGCTGACCCCAAGGCGGACTCCTCACAAGTACTATCTAGCTACATCGCTTGAAATCTCACTAGGTTATTTAATGCTTCTTTTTAGGACAGAGGTGAACCCCTAGATTAGTCACTTAGTACCTCAAATCCGAAGCGAAGCCTTCCCGAGAAATCCACTATCACTCTTAATTATAAATATGGAATCTCATTAGGTTTCTTCTTTCGGTAGGGAGGCGGGTCCTAAAATAGCCACTTATAACCTCAACACTGAAGTAAACCCTTTTAGAGACATCCTTATTTATTTGGAATCTCACTAGGTTACTTAATACTTCCTTTTAGGAGAGAGGCAGACCCTACAGCCTCTTAGTACCTCAAACCAGAAGCGGACCCCTATGGGGATATCCCTCACAGCTCCTAATTCTAAACTTGGACCATTTAATAATTTCAATTAAGAAAGCAGGCCCAATCTCTCATGTCATTACGGGTCTTAGGATTAGTGATATCTCACATCAGTAATAACTGCACCCGACTGTCGGTATCCTCAAAGTGAAGGACAGTCTTTCGTCGAGTGATTATACTGACCTCACATCACTAACCTACTAAGTCCAATTAACCATCCTATGTCTTTACTTATATTATCTTAGGTAGATAGTAGACTTAGCGTACCAATTTCCTTTTTTTTAAGCCAATAAGATTTAACTTAAATGCTTATCTACCCATAAATCCCTCTTTAAAGCTTACAAATGTCAATTTGTCTATAAAATCCTAACAGACATTTCCTAAGACATTTATGTACGATTAATAATTTCAAATTAGTAACCTTTTTAACTATCCCATAGTTATTAATTCAATTTCTTTATTTATCAGTCCCATTAATCCATTTACCCTATCAAATTATTGCAACTTCCATATTTATTATCATTGATTTCTCATTTATTGGAGTTACAACCTTTTAAATTCCTTTCTCATTAATTAATTATCGTAAACGCGAATATTACGTGCAAGCATCGTTATTAGCTAAGTTTTACTTAATTATTATAAGCGTAGTAAATTACGTACAAATATCTACTTTTATCAAATATATTCTAGTTATATATCATCACAGAATATTCTATTCCATATTCAATTGTTGGAACCATATCTAAAAGATTATCCGCTATAATTTCTATAAAGGGGCATTTCACTAGAAGGACAAACTTTGTAGTCCAATTAGTTTCTAGGACACACATCCACATAAATTAATTTCAAGGCCAAAGTCAGCAGAATAATTACTTTTAAGGACAAAGTCAGCAGTCCAATTACTTTCAAGGACATAATTTTGTAGGTTTTTAGGCCTTAGAAACTAATTATTTTGCATTTTGTCCTTAAAAGTAATTATTTCAGTTGTGTGTCCTAGAAACTAGTTGTACTTGCTAAAGAGGCCCTTGTGGCTAATTTCCACTTCTATAAATTGGTCCAAAACAAAATATTTAACTTTAAAATATAAAAGATTGTATCGTTTGAAATAACAAGGAATAATCATTTCTTTTTATTACCGAAATAGACAATGTGAACTACAATGTATTCATACTTTACACATCTCTTTCTCTTTTTATTTGTGTCTATCCCTTGCTAGATCAAAAGTTGTATTGTTCCAAAAAGGGAAAGAAATCAAACTAATTTACAAATTAAATGGAAATAAATTCCAACAATTCCAAACCTAGAAAAGTTTACATTCCAATGATATTAGGATATTAATCCAAATTCATAACATTATTCTACAACATATTTCAGATCTGGAATAAATTTCATTCAATCAATATTCCAAATTCATACTTTTGGGACTGTTTCCAGATCAGGTTGTAAATAATTCTAAATTAATTTATAAACAAGACTATGTAGGCGATATTTATTATATTCAGATTATATTCAATTTGTTGCCTACAACTAGTATACAACTATCCAGTTAGGCATAAAAATCAAATAAACACCAATGGGATAATTTAATATTATAACAATCTATAAAATTTCTCATTCACCTTTTAAAAGCGATCCAAATCTCCAGATCTGAAGTATAATCTTTAATTCATCTCCAAATCCTTTTTAATCCAAGAAATATGTATAAAAAAGGTATGTACATACATTAGAATTACAGATTTAAGAAGAAATTTGGGATTGGGAGAGAACATAGATACAATTATATAAATTAGCTCAAATACGTGTATAGTTGATTCTCTTCTCTTCTCCTTTTTATTAGATTTCTATTCTTCTTCTATTTGTATGGATATAGATATAAATATCTTATTTTTATAATTTAGAAAGAAAGTGAAGAATAATAAATGGCAGAGCTTTGCTGCTGCCTTTAGACAAATATGAGAAGAGAAAGGAGGGCTATGCCTGAATTTATTGGCACTAGAATCAACAAGAACCGTTAGATCGAAATATATTAAATCTGGGTCGTTAGGATTAGGCTAACCCTAGCCTCCCGAAGGCGACTGGTCGACCACCTATGGAGCACCGATCAACCCCTAACGGCCGATCGACCCCAATGACAGGTAGGCCTGCAGGCCCGGGCGATTAATTAATAAATGTTAATTTTTCTTATTTATTTATTTTCGTTTCGAATTCATTTTTCGTCCGTAACTTTATCGTTTGGACACCAATCGCAAAACTCCCAGTGTGAAAGTTGCTCAAAATTTCACCACGAATGCAATGATGCAAGTTTTGTGGTCAAACTTCATCGTTTGCACAAATTCCATTTTCAAACCCTAATTAATTAACTAACTAACTAATTATGTAACTGATACGGGGTGTTACATGCCCCTTCTTATCACACTTATAACAAACGACATATGCCTTCCCTTTCTTAGTAGCTCCATTCTTCTGAGCTTCCTTTCCCTTAAAGAATTTCCTCTTCTTATTCTAAGAATTCTGGGTTCCAACTGGCTTCTATTTTCCTAAAGTAGAAAGCATCTCCTCGTTCCTAATAGCCATTTCCACCACTACATTTGATGGATCCCTAAGATGTGGCATAGTTGCCTTAGTAATCTCCGGCCTCAATACACGGATAAACTTCTCATTTCTCTTGATAATGATATCAATAGTGGCATACCCATATCTTGACAGTTCATCAAACTTAGCAGAGTATTCCAACACTAGCATTTCCCCTTGCTCCAATTCCATGAAATTCCTAAGCAGGGCTGACTTGGTTACCTCGGATAAAAATCTTTCCTCAAATCTCTTTCAAAATTCTACCCAAGTCAATTCCTCCTCTAGTACCCCTACAGTCACCCCGTTCCACCAGAACAAAATAACTCCTTGCAACTGCCTAGAAGCTAACTCCTTTCTGCTCGCCACTCATTCCCAAACCAGCGAAAAAAATTTCATAATGCAATAACCATTCTCCACTTCTATTGCATCTTCAGCTCCCAAAAAAGGCTTTCCACTCAAACTGGCGTAATCTCGGCTCAGCTTGGCATAGTTGTTGCCAATTGGCACCATGGGGTTTGCTCCTTCGGGCTCAGCGGCATTTCCTCCAACTACTCCTGCAGCTGCTCCGGCTTGCTTCAGATTGACGAAGAACCGATACATAGCCCTTCTATATCTAATGGTGGGGCCGCAGCACCTACATTGGCATTTGCACTTTGATTAGGATTTGCCTATCAACCTGGATTCCTTCTGGGGTTGGGCCGAGCATTTCCATTGATTGTGGTGCTCCCTCCATCTAGAGTCACTCTTCCGTTTCCTACTTCCATATCTTTCTTTCTCATAAATCTACATACGAGCCTTAGTAAGATATAGAAGAACGGTCTAAGAGAGAGGGAAGAATAAAGATAGAATACATGCTTATATATAGCAAATATAAGTACATTACTTTAGCATTATCCCATACCTCAATCTTATTTCCTGATTCATTAGGATTATGTTTTCAATGTCTTTAGGTTTGAATTTCATTTAAGCTTTTATATAAACCTATGCTCTGATACTAACTTGTAACATCCTCCATTTCAAGATCCGAAACTAAGCGTTATAGATGTTGCAGTCATCCATAGTATTAATTTTCGACGACAAAATGCAGTTATGTTAATCATTTTGATTATACTATAAACACATGAATATGAAAAAAAATCGAACACAATTTTATAATAAATTTTCACATTTCATTTCACGAATGATATTTCATATTCATTACATAATCCAATTCACAAACCCACGTTCAGAGAAAATATAATTATTACAAAATACTACAAGAGCTACATATGAAGATGCCCGCTTGGTTATCAGAGTCTAACATTTGGCAATTATATAACTTTCCATTACATCTATACAGATAAAACGAAATAACACAGTGGATTAGATAAGTACTCCTAAATAGCTCGATTGCCTCCTGCACATCTTTGAAAGCTTATTCATCTAACTGCAAACCTAAAAAATCTTACTCCCAACCTACTCAAATGACTACCCGAGAGTTTAAGGGGAAAAACAAAAACTTCAGGTCAGACAATTGTTTGGAGTGAATTAGATATCTAATGAGACTACGTTTCTAGGTAGAACAGGTTTTCCCCTCATGAGCATCTTGACCAAAACATATTAACCATTTATAGTGCTCCTGTATCCACAATGGTTAGAATAGAGAAAATAACATTTATAGTTATGCATCTTATACTAGGTTACCTATCCCAACTTATTAGACTACCCATCTAAATCTTCAACGACTACGCATCATATACTTATGTAGACTACCCATCTCACATATTTTAATCATTTGGGATTTTCCACCCTATCCCAAGTAAACTACCCATCCCATGGTTTCATTAGCAAAGATATGTGGACTATCCATCTCACATGTAGTTACAACTTGGATTACTCATCCCTTACCATATGGACTACGCATCTCACATGGTTTAGCTATTTATATGTGGACTATCCATCACACATGTCCATAAAATTGATGTGGACTATCCATCATACATCCCATAGTTTTCCTAGGTTAACTATGAACCCTTCATTCATCTCATAGAGACTATCCACCTTCAGCATGATGTGGACTATCTATCTCACATCCCATAGTTTTCCTAGGATGACTATGAACCCATCATTCACGAGTTTAATTCATGTTAAGTCTACATGTTCAACCTATGTCTATTGGTGTTCCCAGTTAGGTTGTATACCATTTTGAAGTTATAACAACTCAGATGACATGCATTAGTATCCCCGATAATCTATGTTGAGCTTATTAAAGAAAATTTTACATTGGTATCCAGAATGATAAAAGTCGAAGTCACTAAACATATAGCATGTCGAAGCTCATCTACATTAGTGTCCCAGTGATCTATGTCAAACTTATTAAAGAAAATTTTCCATTGGTGTTATCCCGCCTTTTGGCAAGGCCGTGACACCAAGAAATTAACTGGAAACCAAAGACAGATCGTCCTTGAAGATCGGTTAAACGCAGGTCTACTATGGATACTGGTAAATTTTTCCGAGTTTGGATCGAGCTACAATCAATGTGGTACAACAAGTAAAGCAATGAGAGCCAACGTTTCAAATTTCAAGTCAATCGGAGTTTGTATGCACAAGATATTGATCGATCAAGGTTAAGAAAATCAACACTATTCGTATCCATGCAAATTCATATCCATCAAGTCTCAAGTGAAACACATCTCGTTCGTATCCATCAAGAGAGTGCTAGTTCGTATCCATGGAAGAGTCACCACTTCGTATCCATCACCTAGTGACATTTCGTATTGCTTCCACTAATGCATAGCTCGTATCGATCATCATTTACATAAGTCGTATCGATCGGTCAACGATCGATACGAAGCATACCACTCACAAGCGATACGAAGTAACGTCTAAAAGTTATCGATACGAAGTCGATCTTCAATCGATTCGAAGGGTTTAAGTCTATATTGATACGAATTGGGGTAGAGGCTATCGATACGAAACAAAGCGATAACTATCAATACGAAAAGAATACATTTGGTCGATACGAACAAGAACACGTTCAAGAGGAAGATTCAGTCACTCGGCATGAAAAGTGGATCGATCCTAGAATATAGTGCCACGTCACCCTGATCGACACGTGCAAGCATGGATACGAACAGACCGATATGAACCAGAGCGATATGAAGATGCTAGTCCATTGAAATGCCAAACTTGCATTAATCATAACCCAAAATCTACAAGTCCAAATGCCACCGAATTTTCACAGGAGCTTGCGTACCACCTCTACTTGGTCTTTGATCGATCTTGACCCAATGGAGCCATTTTGGATCAATACGAAATTCATACGTATCGATCGGGGATCGATCCCAATCCACCTCGGATCGATCTGGTGGGCCCTCCCACTTGAGAGAAGGAGTCTTCCGAGATCTGACCCAGATATTTTTAACCTACACCTATAAATAGCAGTCCTAGGCCTTCAGAAAATGGACTTTTGGCTCTTCTAGACCGATACTCTGCCAAAATCTCCATTGTATCTTGAGTGTACTATTGTAATCAGATGTAACCAGCGAGAATCATCAATAAAACAGCAAACTTTCTATAGTGGACGTAGGCTACAACGTCGAACCACTCTAAATCTCTATGTTCTATTTGTCTATATTTGGTGTGTTTGTTAGATTAACCTCATTTTTCATTTATATTCTTCACTTTGATCTCTTCAAACATGCCCGAAGAGTGTTGTGCCCAATTTTGGTACAATCACTTTGGTGCTTTCACTGAGAAAACCCAGCTTTTATCCTGCTCTTTGGATCTACTACTGTCGTTGGATTGTAAGAATCTAAGGAGAAGATCCAGATCTCACATCCAGTAGTTCTTCCATCCTATTCAGATTGCATCAAATCTAGGAAGGAGCTACATCTTTCACCATGGTTACCACTAGGACCGCATCAACCGCTGCATATCAGGAAGGACGAGATAGACAGAACCCTGCATACCTGCCCGCTATAGGTCAGAATTCAGCTGGACCTTCAGACCCACAAGGCCCTATCACCAGGGAGGAGTTCCAGATGTTAATGCAAGAACTGACCAAAAACCGCCAGCAGCTTACCCAACATATATGTGCCAACACGGAGTTAACCAATTGACTAAATCAAGAAAGACGAAAGAGATCCAGAAGGGATCAAGCTTCCTACTCATCCACTAAGAACTCGGCTTCCTTTGATTACAATCACAGATCCACACGCCCACGACTGGATGGAAGTTATGCGTAAGCTCCCGGGCTGGACCCTCCTCCCGAGGAGGGGCAATTCCTTATCACACTGCTGATGGTCATGCTGTTGCCGCCGCTATAGACTTGGAAGCTGACAATCGGAATCGAACAGATCTGAACCTTCGTCGGCACAATTGTACTCCTGAACCCTATGTGCCCGAAGACCTGGAACCAAGGAGGCGAGGCATGGACCATCGACAGCGCCCGGACCATCCTCGCATTATGGAACCCGACCATACCTTGGCTTAAAATATCAAAATGCCAGACATTCCAACCATGATCCGTCAGATGATCCGTGAAAATCAAGGCCTAACCAATGACGATTAGGGAATCTCCCGAAGTCATACTCCGTTCACTGATGACATCCTCTATGCTGAACTACCTCGCTGATTCAGGATGCCAACTTTGCCTATTTATGAAAGGAGCTCGGATCCTAATCAACACATCCTAAAGTATGAATGGCTCATTAACGCCGCTCGAGCTGACGATACGGTTAAATGTAGAAGCTTTCCTAGTTCCTTAGGGGGCATCGCAACCATGTGGTTTACTCGTTTACCACCTTGATCCTTTTCATGCTTTGATCAGTTGGCAACCAAGTTCATTGAAAAATTTCGTATGCACGTCATGAGGCTGAAGGATGTTAACACCTTATCCAGTGTCACTCAAGCTCCAGGAGAGATGCTCAAACATTATCTAGAAAGGTTTCACGCTGCCTGTGCTGAGGTCAGCAATCCAAATGACAATTCAATCTTGATGGCATTGACTAAGGGAATCGACCCCGATTCCGAATTTTGCAATTGGTTGGCTGGGAAGCCACCCGCATCGTTGGATCATTTCTATGCTAAGGCAGCCCAGTTCTTGAGAAGGGAAGACACCAGACGATCTAGGAAGTAGGACAATGCGGGTCCCATTGTCGAAGGCATCCAAAGTAACGTTGCTGTGAAACAAACCGGTGAGAGTTCTGGTAAAGTGCAGTTGAATATACATAATAAGCATAATCAGCAAAAAGGCGATGGGGGTCAGGGTAAGAAGCAAGATCAAAATCGCGGACTGTGACACAGAGCTCTGATGTTCGACTAGTATACCCCATTGAATACAACCCTGGAGAATGTTTATCTGTAGACCTGTAATACTGGCCAATATAAGTAGCCTGCTCCGAAGCAGTCATCCGAAAAGCAAATTCAATCTGGGAAATTATGTAGATACCATGATTGCTATGGTCATAATACCAATGAGTGTCGCCATTTATAGGACATTATTGAGAAGTTAATCCAAGAGAGGAAGTTGGAACAATTTGTTCGGGCGCTGCAGGCTGGAGGTGTGGGCCCATCAAACCAGAATCAAGTTCAAAATCAGGCTAGACCGGAGGAACCCGCGCGTACTGGCGGGAGGTTGGTTATTAACACAATTAGTGGTGGTCCTCATCCAACGGATCAGAGCTAGAGGGAAATGAAGTCGTATGCCAGTTCGATTAGGCATGCGGATTTCGAATGTTGCAGTAATCTTGATGATGGGGCTCCGACAAAACAACAAAATACGATGACAAACGACATCGTTTTTCGAGACAGAGATGTTGATAAAGTCGAAGCCCCCACCATTGATCCACTAGTCATATTAGCTCAAGTAGGTCCTGCTTGGATGAAGAGGATCTTGGTAGATAGTGGAAGCTCCATAAATATTCTTTTCAAACGAGCTTATGACCAGATGAAAATGGAAGTGAAAGACTTAAAGCCGTGCCAGTCTCACATACATGGCTTTAATAGAAGTGCAACGATATCCACTGGGATGGTGGAATTACCAATGCAGTTGGGAATAGGAGATCGCCGGATAGTCCGAATGCTACAATTTGTTGTGTTGGATATTAATTCTCCGTATAATGCTTTCTTGGTCCAACTGGCCCTAGCTGAATTCAGGGCAGCCATTGCCCCATGGCGCTTAACTCTAAAGTTCCCCACAGATAATGGGGTTGGAGTTGTTCAAGGAGATTAGGCGGCTGCACGCACCTGTTATATTGCTGAGCTGCGGGAGGCGCAGCGGAAGGAGAAGGGCAAGGATGTAGAGGAATCTCTCTGCGTCCGTTTTACTGATAATTGACAGCTAACGCTTGGGCCTAGGCCTGGGCGCCACAACAATTCCTAAAAGACCTTGATCCAAGGGATGATAATAATGAAGAGGAAGTCAAATACGGTCAGGCTTCCCCGACGGAGTTGACGATCGATGTTCCGATCGATGATGACGATGACTCCAGAATGATAAAGGTCAGATCTCAACTAAGCCAATAGATGAGAGAGGATTTGGTCGAATTTTTCCGGGCAAACCTCGACGTATTTGCTTGGCCACACTCAGACATGTGTGGGATCTCGTCGGACATCGTGAGCCATGCATTGAATATTGACCCACGGCATGTCTCGGTCAAAAAGAAAAGGCGCGTTATGGATCCAGAGAGATCTGCCGCCCTAAAAGAAGAAGTGGATAAACTCAAGATGAACAGGTTTATCCGAGATGCATTATATCCAGAATGGGTATCCAACCCAGTGCTTGTCAGGAAACCAAATGGGAAACGGAGAACTTGTGTGGACTACTCAGACCTAAATAAAGCATGCCCTAAAGACAGATTCCGCTTCCCAGAATTGATCAGCTTGTAGATTCAATGGTCGGGCACGAGCTCTTATCTTTTATGGATGCATATTCCAGCTACCATCAGATACCGATGCACCTACCCGATCAGGAGCATACCAGCTTTGTCACCGATCTAGGACTCTATTGCTATAAAGTGATGTCGTTCGGACTTAAGAACGCTGGGGTGACCTATCAAAGACTTGTCAATCAAATGTTTGGTAACCAAATCGGGAAAACTATGGAGGAGTACGTGGACGATATGCTTGTAAAGTCATGACTCTCCGTCGATCATATCAAAGACCTGGAAACAATGTTCAACATCCTCCGAAAGTACCAAATGAAGCTCAACCCGTTGAAGTGTCGCTTCGGAGTCGCGTCCGGAAATTTCCTTGGATTCATTGTCAACGCTCGAGGCATTGAAGTGAATCCTAAAAAGATCTGGGCGATTCAGAATCTCGAGACACCTAGAACTATAAAGCATGTACAAAGCCTCAACGGGAAGGTGGCAGCTTTGAGCAGATTCATTTCCAAATCCATCGATAAATGCATTCCCTTCCTCGATCTAATCAGGAAAGGAAAATGGAACTTTGAATGGACTGAGGAGTGTGAAGGCACATTCCGAGCACTGATTCAACACCTAGCGACGCCACCTATTCTGTCAAAGCTGATTGATCATGAAAGAGTGTACATCTATCTGCCGGTTTCGGCAAACGCCATCAGTGCCGCATTGGTTCGCGAGTAGGATTTAGTCCAACAACCAGTCTATTATGTCGCAAACGATTGACCGCGGTGGAAGGAATTACCCAAAGTTAGAAAAGCTCGCTTACTGCCTCATCATTGCCTCTAGAAAGCTCCGTCCATATTTCCAGGCCCATCCGATCACAGTCTATACCGACCAGCCGTTACGACAGGTCCTTACGCGGCCTGGGATGTATGGTAGGTTGCTCAAGTGGAACATCGAGTTGAGTCGGTTTGATATTGCTTATACACCAAGACGAGCCATCCAAGGACAAGTTCTGGCAGACTTCATTGCTGAATTCACCATTCCGGAGGACATGCCCGAAACTAGTGAATCTCCTAAATACATATGGAAGCTTTATACCGATGGTGCATCAAATGACCGTTGCTCAGGCGCTGGAGTTGTACTTGAAACCCCAGAAGGTCGATCCATATGCTATGCCTTCAAGTTTGATTTCTGTGCAACTAATAACGGGGCCGAATATGAAGCTTTACTCACCGAACTCAAATTTGCCAAAGACTTGAGAATTATTGCTGTGGAGATCTACTATGACTCACAACTAGTTGTATGTCAGGTTCGAGGAGAATACCAAGCCAGGGATCGAAGATTAGCTGCTTACCTTACTCGGGCTCAAAAAGTGTTGAATCAGTCCGACTACTATGCTATTCATTACATACCCCGAGAGCACAATCAGAAGGTCGATTCTTTGGCAAAACTAGCCGACACCAGTGAAGCACAACAAATGGGACTCGTCCCTGTTGAGACACATACCTCTCCGAGTATCGACCAGATGGAGATGGACTGGGTGCATGAGGCAATGCCCGAAAAGGAGTCATGGATGACCCCATTCACAAACTATCTTGAACACGGAGCTTTGCCTGAACGCAGAAGTGAGAAACAACAAGTTCTCTGGAAAGCTTCATGATTCATTATCCAGAATGGATTCATGTACAGGAGAGGATACTCTGTTCCTTTACTCCGGTGTATCGCCCACGAAGAAATTAAACGAGTGTTACATGATGTGCACGACGGAGATTGTGGCGATCACACTAGGGGGCAAGCCCTTGCTAAGAAAATACTCCGATATGGGTACTATTGGCCGACGGTGAATCGAGATGCATCGGATTACGCCAAGAAATGCGATAGATGCCAAAAGCATGCTCGAATTCCAAGAGCCCCGCCTACTGAAATCAATCAAATGGCCAGTCCATGGCCGTTTGCCATATGGGGCATAGATATAATTGGGTCTCTAACTCTGGCTAAAGGTGGCATGAAATATGTCATCGTTGCAGTTGACTACTTTACCAAATGGGCGGAAGCCGAGCCCCTTGCTACCTTCACGACGAAGAAAGTAATCAACTTTGTAGTACGCAACATTATCTGTCGATTTGGCCTCCTACACACCATTATCACCGACAACGAAGCCCAATTTGATAGTGCCGAGTTCAAGAACTTCTTTCAACATTTCCACATTCAGAAGAAGTTCTCAGCAGTTGCTCACCCTCAAGCAAATGGACAGGTTGAAGCTGTTAATAAAGTTATCAAATCCATTCTGAAGAAGCGACTGGAGAAGGCCGGAGGCAAATGGGTCGATGAGCTTACCATGGCCCTATGGGCATATCGAACTACCCACAAGTCCGCGATCGCCACACTCTATTTTCACTTTCCTACGGCTCAGAAGCCGTCATTCCGATCGAGTTAGAAGTACCTTCTCATCGTGTGACTTACTATGATCCTAAGACAAACGCCATATTGCTTACCGAATCTCTGGACTTATTAGATGAGAAGCGTGAAGAGGCTGATTTGAGGGCAGCTGTGCACCAGAGTCGAGTCGCCCGATTATACAATACTAAGGTCCGACCTAGAACCTTTGAACTTGGCGATCTCGTGCTCAAGAGAATCTATCTGGTCCCTTCGCACATGAAGCCAACATGAGAAGGGCCGTATGTTATTGAACGAAGGCTTGGAGATGGCATATTCAAATTATCGACTGTTGATGGTCTCACTTTGCTGAGAGCTTGGAACAGCGAGAGTCTCCGTCACTACTACACATAACAGGCTTTGTTTATTCATTTAGTCTGCTTTTTATTCGTAATTTGTTTATATATTTCGAAATTTGAACTTGTGATAAGGCAACTGACTCTGCCATACTTTCTTATTTCAGCAATAAAATGCAATCTCTTCGAGCCAGAATAGTGATTCTTGAAATGCATCATGTGACCATCACAATGCACGGAGAGCTAAGTTCCATCCTACGGTGGGACTTATTCAAATAGGGAGTGACTGTGACATGACCGGTCACTCGCTAAGTGAAACCCCAAGCTCAGGGGCAAGCTACCATACAAAAGCCAAAAGGGATTGATACACGACAATCCTCTAACTAACTCCGGTTTCCAGAGTGTGAGCTGGAGTATAAACTTAAAATCCAAAACGTAGGCTCGAGGAGGGTGGATCCGTCCACCCACGACCTCACCCATGTGCGATCTAAACTCGAGGAGGATGGATCCATCCATCTAACAACCTCGCCTTTCACATTTACAAGCTCGAGGAGGATGGATACGTCCACCTACGACTTCCCTTGTTCACTCAGGGCGAATATGACCCGACCATCCGCGATCCTAATCAATTTATCGTTCCCAGAGTGCGAATGAGATCCCAAAGCTCAAAATAGATATGGTCGACCGTATGTTAACTAACTCCAGATTCCCAGAGTGCAAACTGGAGTATAAACATTAATTGGGTGTGACTGACGACCCACAACTAACTCTAAGTCCCTGGAGCGTGGACTGGGGTATAAGCATTAATCGGGCGTGAATTGACCGCCCATCAACTAACTCTAAGTCCCCAGAGCATGGACCGGAGTATAAACACAAATTGGGTGTGACTGACTATCCATAAATCAACCTAAGTCCCCAGAGTGTGGACGCAATTCTGATTATTAAAGCGGGTGTGACTGACCGCCCATAAAACAACATCAGTCCCCGGAGCGTGGACGTAACTTTAAACATCAAGCAGACATGACCAATCGCCAGCGCACAAGTTCGATCCCTAGAGTGTGGATGCGATTATCATTACATGAGCAAGTGTGATCTGACCACTCGGGCTCATTCCACTATAACTTGGTTCCGACTGAGTTACATCAAAAGTGTCGAAGGCAAAAAGCAACTATCGTCCGGCCACTTTAACTCATCCTCAAGACTGGGGGCATAACTCGAGCACCAGCTACTGATTGAGATAGTACAACATTAGGACTTGACTTAATGTTTGGTTATGGCTCGGAGCCATGACTCTGGGACTTGACAGCCGAACACAAGTCCTATCCAAAGATTAAAGCATCGCAAGTGTATTGAATAAAAATTCAAGTGCTGAAACACTTAAGCAAATAAAATCGGAGTTATGCTAAAAGCAAAAGGAGATTTTATTTCATCTATTCCTTGGAAAAAAAATAAGTACAAAAAAAGCTTATTCCAAAAATTCCTATTAGCGGGGGCCGAACCCGCATCTATGCATGGCTTACAAAAAGCAAAAAAGAAATTCCTACCTATCTACCAAAAAGGGACACAAAGAGACATGCCTACTCCTTATGTTTCTTCGTCTTCTTCTTCCCTTTCGGCGTCGATCCACTAGAGCTACCACTGTAGCGCCTTTTCGAACTCTTGCCTTTACCTGGTTGGTCCCCAGCCGGGGGAAGTATGGTAGTCTCCTCCTCCGAACTCACGGGAATTGGAATACTTTTAGAATGCATAGCCGGAGGAACGGGGGCACTTTCTATATGAGAAGACATGGGGGGTACACCAGTGACGATGATTGTGCCGCCCGGAGAGATCATACGTAAAGGGGTCGGGCCAGGACCTGCCATACCACCTCCAATACTTCTACCCAGCGCGGCACTTGCCATCTCGGCACTGATCTCCACCATTATCGCCTCATCATGAGCTGTTTGAGTGTCCGTTGGGATGCCGCCAGTTGGGGCCGAAGAGCTGGCTGTGAACACACTTTCGTCCATGACAAAAGGCAAGTCAGTAAGTGGATTTCTCTGAGGACCGAGGAGTTCTTCCACCATTTGTTCATTGAAGATAAAATCACTCTCATGAACTTCCCCAGTCGAAGTGGCAGCGATAGTGGTCGTCGCCTCCATCGTGATGGCCTCCTTCTCTTGATGCTGCTCTTGGGTTGCAGGGGGCACGGTCGGTGCAGCTCCTATAACTGAATGGAGATAAGAAAAATATTAGTGACTTCTTTTGATGATGCTCCCGACTATGAATAAATACGAGAAGTGTTCAGAATACCTTCCTCAGATTGGCTCATGGGTGGAGCCGGAGCACCTTCAGGAACATGCTCGTGAACCAGAGACAAACTCGGTTGATCGGGATCATAAGCAAGCACAACTAGAGGATCTACTGTAGAAGTAGGTTCGGGTTGGGTTGCTGCAAGCAGTTCAAAACTCATTTCGTTATGTTCAGCTCCATACCCTTCTCCAACTTCCAGATGCTGAGCGGCGAGCTTTTCCTTTTCAATTGTGACAATGGCATCATGGAGAACCTTTCTTTCATCCTTGGTCAATATTCGGTTCTCCATCTCAAACTCATCAATAGATGTGTGATGATCCGCCTTTTCATCTTCAACCAAGCGGCACCAAGCATTATACAGATGTGATGGGTCTTCGATCCAGCTCAGATTTCAATGCTTCATAACATTGACATTATATGTAATGAGGAGATCCTCAATGTCGCTCTCCAGCCTGGCCTCTGCCGCTCTAGCCTCAGTCTCAACCCTAGCCATGGCTTCTTGCACCTTTAGTACAACCGCATCCTGCTCACTCCTAAGTTCCACGGCTTGATCGCATGCCTCTTGGGTAGCCTTATTAGGGTCGTCCTTTTCTTTGACGACCTCTGTATACTTCGCCTTAAGCTCCTTGATCTCCTAGAGCGCATTATCTCTCTCGGTTGTGACGGTGGCATTTCTATGGCCCATATCATCAACCAAAGTTAGGTGCTCTTGCCTCATCTGCTCCATCTTCTTGTTCGCCTCATCGACTTTCTTCAAGGCCTTTGTTTCCGAGTTTCATAGAGTGTCGTTCTCAGCAGTGAGCACTTGCACTATGTGGTCCCTCTGAGCGAGATCGGTTTCTAGTTTCTTGATTGTCTTCGCCCGCTCAAAGGCCACCGCTGATACTTTCTCTTTGGTCTTCATCTATTCCTGATATTGGCCATAAACATCGCATATGTAGTCATGCATCGTTTGTTCTGCCTCATTTGGAATTCGCTTTAAATGTGGAGGAAATATGAAGCCGTCGAAGTAGACATTCAGGAAATCCTTTATCAACTTAGCGATTCTAATTGCTCCTTCCCCGGTGGGTTCTGTAACGGCTTGTTCAGTGGTGACAGGGGTCTCAGTTTCGGTCCTCCGACATTGTTCATCGAGCCTTAAAGTTTGAGAAGGTGGTACTTGATGCGAAGATTCTGAGGGTTGTTTGCTAGAGCCAGAAGGTTGTGTTGGACCTCTAGGTGGCGGAGAGCATGACCGGGAAATGCGCCTATACTGCCTCTCCCTCTCCCTATCCCTTTCCCTCTCGTAGCGCTCCCTCTCTTGACTAGAGTAGCCTCGATCGCGTTATCTATCGGCCTCATGTCTACGAGACTCAGAGTATGAGCTAGATGAATGGTGCGTAGAACGGAGACTACCAAGGATAGATCCCTGCCTCGACATCGTATCTGTAAAATGAAAAGAGAAACAGAGTTGCTAAACTTCAGAGATGGATAGCTTGTGATTAGAAATTGTGTGGTGCTGTGAAGTGTGTGTATGCACGTGCAAACCCCCCAACCAACCGGTTGTAATAGCCATACTCGGAGGAGTTGGCTCTTCTATGTCTAAGGCGTTTTGGAACCCCTCTAACCCGGTATCTAGGCACAAAGGCAGGTCATCCGGAATGGGGATGTCCGCCAGTCCTGCAAAAGAGCTCTTCGTCTGCAAAGGAGTAATCTCTTGACAAGTAGTAGACAACGAGACTATGATGGTTTTGCGCCTTACAGATTTTCGAGCAGTAGACTTGCCTCTTCTCTTCCACTTTAAAGATTGAGGACTTTGCAAAGACTCAGCTGCGGGCTCATCTCCAGCAGACATATTCTCATCACTGCCTTGTTCAGTAATTGCTATCACGGGAGCTCTCCTTCGAGCTTGCCTCACCGGGGCCATCCTAAGAAGTCATACGAGTCTAATGCTTTGTTCTCTGTCAATTAGCCTAATGACAACCATATTCTTGTCCATAAGGACTTCATTAATCTCTCTGTATTCGGCGGGCACCTCTTGAAGAACTCTTACTATCTCCTTAAACTAGGCACCTTCAGGTCGTGGAATTGAAGCTGTAAAAGAAATAAAATGTTAGACTTGACATTGATTGCTATTATCCAGTTAATCAACAAAGAGCCTGTGGCACTTACGTCATGCTAGCCACCGCCTGGCGAACCCCGGTGGACACCGAACGTAGAACCATTCAATCTTGAAATAGCTCAGTTTGCTCCAAGCCCCGACCACGATCTGACAGTTCTTAACTGCCTCTAAGAAAGTGGAGGAAGCATTATCTCCTCGACTCTTTATGTTAAACGAATATCTGACTTCCTCTGGAGTTGGGGGTCGAAAAAGGTGCTCCATGAAGACGAGGAATAAACTATTCACCAGGGCATACCCATTCAGATACAATTGGGATGGAGCGATCCTCAAGAAAAGTAGAACTTCTCAGATGAATTGATTAAATGGGGGGAGTGTCCCAGCTACACACATAAATCTATTATAGGCTGTGTAACCTTCCGGGGGAGTGTGAGCTCTATCCTCTGGCCCCGGTAATAAGACTTCATTTATCGATAACCCATGCCTTAGGCAAATCCTGCCCAACATATCTTCATAAATATTGGAAGGAACGGAATCTTGTGGGTGTGCAATAAAGACTGCTCCTGGCAATTCATCCGGAGCAGGGCTAATAGCGTCGGCTGCAATAACCGGCATTTCAATTGCGGGAAGAGGTGAACTCTGAGCTTCCTGCGATTGTGAACTTCCAGATTCCATAACTATTCAACTCAGCAAAAATCATCGTTAGACGATAATAAACCTGTGTTTCCCCTAGTCTGAAGTGCGTGAATGTGTTATGCAGTGCCATATATTACTTAAGAGATTCTACGAGATTTGAAAGATGTTTAAACGATAAGACTACGAAATTCAACCGGAGTGACCGTCATCACTGACCGACACACCCGTGCCATCCAAACTTCAGAGATTGGTCCAAGTTAAAGTTCATCAAATTTTGTCAAGTTACAGCTCCATCGATGAGCTTCAAACGGCAGTCAAATATGCAGTGAAACGGTTAAGTCCAATTATGTAAGGTAGAAGCTCGTTGGAATTAAATGTTCAAGTGTGCAAAGGATTTCATCTCCATCAAGTTCAAGCTTGGATCAATCCTAAAATGGATAATTCGTATCGATCAAGGAGGAAGTAATTCGTATCGATCACCCATAAAGTCAGTTCGTATCGCTCGCCAATAGCATAGTTCGTATCCATCGGAGGAAGCAATGATTCGTATCGATCGTGGAACAATGATGTGTATCGATCACACAAAAGTCGTTTCATATCGATGTAAAATTCCTTCTACTTCGTATCGATCACTGGACCCTAGATTTTATATCGATCTCTCTGGATCGATACGAAGGCCATCATTAGTTGATCGATACGAAAGCCCACCATCTACCGATACGAAACGTTTCTATCATTCAATACGAAGTTCTACTGCGTCCAGATCGATCCAAATTGTATCCCTTCATCTAAGATCGATACGAGAGGCTTCTACGTATCCATCTACACTTCATCTTCTCCGATCGACTCAAGCAACACAGGAACCATCTCCTCCTTCCTCGACCTTACTTCGACCATATCCGACCTCCTCTTCACCAAACTTGGCCACGAATACGAATGGAATGACGTAAAAGCTCAAGTATTGTCGTTTCTAATGAGAGGTTGTTGGTTAATTACCTAATTTAGGTAGCTAATTCGAAGAATTAAGGAGTTAAGTAATTTGGGAACGAAAATAGTTTCTTTTTCTTGGTTGTGCAATCGATACGAAGAGCTGGAAGCAAAATGAACAAGTGAAAGAATTTTATAAGTACGAAAAGCATTTATATATGGTTCGGCCCAAGACAAGTGTCGATTCGTATCCTAGTACAAACTGACCGGTTGAAGAGGTATACACCATAACCGATACGAAATGACCTGTTCATATCCATTGGCCATCAATTCAGGAACCTCCTTCGTATCCATCCACGGCTGATCTGAGATAAAGCTTTTCGTATCCATCAGGCTATCGATACGAAACACAAAGCAATGACTTATCTGAACCATTTGAACCCATCAAAAATGCATCGATACGAATTATTTTAAAGGACCAACTAATTCGTGTCGATCACTATCGATACAAAGATAATTTTTCAACTTCTCACATCGATCGGGAGAGGATCAATATGAAGGGATACACTCAAACGGCCATCAAGCAATGTTACAACTCGAATTTCACATTGATCCAGGAGAGGATCGACATGAAACTCGATAAAAAAAACTAGACAACGACTCTTGAACATGCAAACGTTAACGAGAGTCAAGTTAAAACACATTCGTGCATGATGAACTAACATTCAATTTTCAAAATTCACAGGAGTTGAATGCTCACCTGGTGGCAATTACAACAATGAACAACGGATTTCTAACACTCGACACTCAGTTACAACATTGCACTATACAATCATTGGCAATAATTCAGTATTTATATTACCGGGAATCAAACAATGGTTACATCTTTTGACGAAAAGACAATGACTGTTCAACGAATCGGTCGTAACGATGCAATTTTTCGATGCTCGAAAGTCGACATTAATACGTCCACTGTATCAAATGCCGCGCAATCGAATGCCGGAAAACCGAACCATTAGGGTTAAAAAGAAGAGGTAGAAGAAGACAGAAGAAAGAAAGAACAGAAAAACAGAAACAGAAACAATATCAGAATCTCACATTCGCAGCGGAACAATATATAATAGATGAATCAATAATCTTTAAAACAAAAGACTATATCAGTTTATACATACATCAATCAAAGTCAATATACAACTCAATACAACAATGGACAGTTATATAAACTTGTCCTCATACAGAATACACAGTGGAATAAATATACAAGTACGAGTGTACGTCTCGCCATCCAGCTCATCTACAAAGCTCCAGAATATCCTGATAACCTAACTCTGAACTGCCCATGTGGAAAATTATAGGCACC
This sequence comes from Allium fistulosum, assembly GCA_030737815.1. Taxonomy (NCBI): domain Eukaryota; kingdom Viridiplantae; phylum Streptophyta; class Magnoliopsida; order Asparagales; family Amaryllidaceae; genus Allium; species Allium fistulosum. Next base: position 1,538,703,535 of record CM060902.1, read on the forward strand.
CAGAGTTTAGAAAGGGAACAATAAACTCCGAGTCAGTCATGGTGACTGGTGTGAGTTCGTAAAACAGTTATCTTCACAAAGAAAATAAAATAGATTCGCAATGCTTTTGGAAAATGAAACTACCATAAGGCCTCCCGCCACACACACAATGCAAATGCAGAATTGGAGGAGATTTCTCCTTATGATAGTCAAATATGCTTGCTACGAAAAATCAGTTGATATTAATATTAATGTCTAGTGTGGAAAACATTTCGAAAGTATAATATCAATCTTAGCCAACATACAACCATTATTGTATGCCTATTATAGCTACTATGTTCAATAGCAGGTTACCGCCACATTCCATAGCAGGTTATACAATTAAAACCGTACAATGCTCGTATTGTTTCTTTGGATTACCAACAAATGGTCAGGCAAAGGAACTTCCTTACACCGAAATGGAAACGCCTCTGGAAAGACGCCCCCAAGAGTCAACCTGCTCTCTGCAAACACAAGGCCGACGCTACCTCACGCTTTTACCAAGCTGTAACTAGGTAGCTAACGCACGAGCTATGCCATCCCCCGGTCGTCACCGACCTTTATCCGAGGATCCTCAATCACAAAGCAACAACCACAAAGTATAATAAATCTGCGGCATCAACATAGGTAAAATATCTGGGCTCCATACCATGATATCACCTCTTATCCAGAAGGAAATGACATACCCTAGGGGCGCTACCCCTAAAAACCTTTACCGTAACATTCCTGTTTCGACCATTACCGGGTTATGAGGCTCGACGAAGTCTCATCCACAAAGCTATGCTTTTTCACAAAGCCACGCTTTTTCACAAAGCCACGCTTTGATCAACAATTGATCAACAACACTTCGTATGCCACATTACCAAATTGGGAATGTATCACTAGTAACCATCAACTACATAACCTCTGAGCTCGTACGTCTCAGAGAAGGGTGTTAAGCTAAGAGAATAAATTCTCCGCCACCAACAGAAATGTATTTGATAGAAACCAGCTTTACATCTCAAAGTGTAACGTCAGACACACATCCATACAAGTCCGTTCTAGGATCGAACGGAACCGAAGGCACTTCCAAAGAAGCCCTTGCAATCCGGATATTCACTAATCACGTCGGGACTTCCCATCACAAGAAGAGTGATATAAATCTCTATACCGGAGCAACTCGGTGCAGAGACATTCGACAGGTTGTCCTTTCATTTTCGAAAATACCCGGTCTTCACACCGGTCTTCAAATAATATCCATTCACGACGTATCACTATTCAGAATGGGTTATATGGCATAAAGTCTTCTCCCGACTTAACCGAATAATGAGCGTTTGTTTTAAAAACAAATCAAGTGCCATTTCAAAGGCAAATATTGATAGTCGGTTATTTAACTATCAAACAACGTTCAAAACAATCAACCAATTTAAATAATTTTTCCCAAATTATTAAATTTCAAAATATCTTCACAAGATATATATTTTTCCACACTTCATCACTTTGAAAACCAATTTCAAATCATATTTCACGCTTCATCTCAAAATGGTCCTTTTAAACCAATTAAATAAATCCTTATCGATTTATTTCAAATTTACATCCCAAATCTATAAATTTATTTCCACACATTAAAAATAAATCAGTGTTTATTTTTAAAACAAATTTCCCTTTCCTTTATAAATTCCATTTTGAATTTACATTTCAAAATATTCACTTATGTACGATTTTCAAATCGTTTACCAGATATTCACTTTCAAACACCAAATCAAATTCCAAATTGATTCCAAATTTCATTTCAACACCAAATCAAATTTCAAATTGATTCTAATTTTAATCCCAAATACCAAATCATTTTACAAATCGATTTCCAAATTTATTCTCAACACAAAAATCAATTTTCATTCAAACACCAAATAAATTTTTATATCGATTTCCCAAAGTTTTATCTTCAAATACCAAATCAATTATCAATTGGATTTCAAACAAATTTATCACCTTTTAAAATAAATTCCTTTATATCTTCCAAACCATTTAAAATTCCCTTTTAAATAAATTTCCCAACTTTCGAATAATACTATTCAAAATCCATTTATAAAATCCTTTCCCATATTTTGGAAATAATTCGATAAGATTTCAAAAATCAATTTTTATACTTTAATTCCTTCTTTTAAATTCACCCAATTCTTTCAAAAGAAATTTACTTAAAATTTCCTGCTTTAAATTTCAAAAATCCAATTTCATTTATTTTTGGTATCCAACGATACCAAAAATACATTCGGCTAAATTATAGCCTTCAACAAATTCAATCACAGATATAATCATCCACAGATTATAAATAAATCATCACACAACATATGAAACAAATTCAAATGTTTTGAGGAATCCTGTTGGATCCCTCCAACCTGTTTCCTTGCATCCACAGATGTTAGCACAATACCAATTCCACTTCGAGGTGGAATATCGCGGTATATGGGATTTATAAAATATCATCCGCTATTATGCGGCGCAATAGGGTCTCATCCGCTATATAATGCAGGAAATCAACAACTCCAATATATACATATGCCAATATATATATATATATATATTGCTATATATTACTATATATACTATCACAATCAAACAGTCAATCAATCAATAACTGCAAAATCAAATTTTCATTTTGAGTGAGAAGATCTCACCTTTGCTTTTTATTTTGCAATCCATTTCCATTTTGACCATTTCTCCATTTTTAACTTGTATAAGCAATTATACAATTTATTAATATTTAAACTAATCCATCAATTAATTTTCCATTTGAAAATTTTAATTAACAAATAATTCATAGATTTCAAAAAATCAATTTTTTTTACTAAATTTAATTACTAATGATTCAATTTAACTCAAATAAATAAATTTTAAACTAATATATAATTTTTTTTCTCTTTACTGTATATAACAACAGTAATTCTTTCTACTGTTTAAAATTTTTAAACAAACTGTTAAAATCAGTATATATATATTTTTCATATTAAAACAATCTTATTTCCCTTTCTGTGATAAATTTCTCTATTTATTTACAAATTTATCATATCTAAATTGAAAACAGCAATTATATTAATTTTCCTAGAATACAAATTCGAACAGAGAAAGACCCCATACCTCACCGACGAACTCCCAGCCACCACGATTTGATTGCGAGCCACTTCGTCACAGCCTCCATCGCCAAACCCTCCAACTCACGCGAGCTTCGAATTCGACAATCACATGCCACACTCGATGACTGTCACCTGCGAACTCGAGCGACACTGCCTTCGACCACATCACCTCGCGTATCCCTGACTCGACGTCGTGACATCACCCAATCGCAGCCGCGAAGATCCATACTGAAGTCGCCACCTCCTCCAGCCTAGCGCGCTCGAATCGAGCCATTCGACTTCGAACTCCAGTTGACCTCGAGAATCGCTGCCCTTAAACGAGCCATCGCGACTTCAAAGTCGCTTCCTCCGATCGCAAATCGATGTCCCCTCAAGAGAAGCCTTCAACTTGAACCCCTATTGCTTCCACCTTCTACCCGATCGAGTTTGGGAATGAGTTGCCATTTTTTTTTCGCAAATGAATTTTTGAATTCGAGATCTAATAAAGGGGGAAGGCTCGCTGCCTTGCTTCTATGAACGGAAACAAGATTTCATTTCTAAATGAATTTTCTTCTTTTTATTTTTCTCGTCAATCTCTTCTGCGATTTTAAACGAGACTGTCCCATTTATTTTTCTCCTTCTGAACGAAAATTTACTTTCGTTCAATCTGATTTTCGTGAAGAAAAGAATGGGCGTGTTTCAGAAGGCAAAGAGTATGTGATTACTTAGAGAGGAGTAGGTCGAGTGAGATGAAAGATTGGTGGCTCTGATTTGATTTTTAAATCAAATAAAGATATTTAAATCGGTTAATTATTCTCTTGGCGTTTATATCTCGTACGATCACACGATAGCTTCGAAAGCAACGAAATTTGAAATCCGGTAATAATACAATATTACGGATCCAATAGAACAAGTTTCGTCGAATTCCGAGACTGTGCCCCGAAACGCTATTTTTAAATATCGAATTAAACGATAAATTTCAAAACTGAACAAAACGGTTTCAAATTCAATTCTGAGAGTTCCATTACCTTCAGAATTATCAATATGAATTTTATCGCCCAATTCACTCTGATATTTGAATTTCAAATTAAACTGACTTTCAGATATTTAAAATCAATTAAATATCCTGATTTCCAATATCAAAAATTCAGGGTCGTTACAATCTTCCCCACTTAAAAGAATTTCGTCCCGAAATTACAAGTTAAGAAGAATGGTCCAATACCCATTTACTATTTCCCCAAAACCAAATAGTTTTTATCAACTTTTCAAACCCAAATCTTTTTATTAAAGATTCGTTATCACTTTAACTAACTTTCCACAATCAACCATAAGTTCCAAATAATATGGTTTTCTTAACAATTCAAATTTAAATTCAAATTCAAATTTTGAATTCAAAATTTTCTAACTCTCTAAATTTCCGAAAATTTTTGCCAGCGTCTCCTTTGCGCGGCTAGCTCGGTACGACTACAAAATGTCCCTACGGACTCTCAAATCCCAATAGAAAACAAAATGCCAAGTGGCAAAATAAGAAACTCATCAAATTTCATACTAAAATTCAAACACATACCTTATTGTCGAGCAATTTCAAATTTACCTTCGAAATCAAAATCCAATTCCATTTTCCTTTATAACCCCTGTATGTTTTACCTAACAACAATGGCCAAATTTACGTATTGGATTCCGAATACCCATTTTTTACTTAAGAATTTTCTCTATTCATTTCTTAAGTTCAACATAAGCATTTACATACTCCTTATATTTATTTTCACTTTACTAACAAAGTTATATATTCATTTCCATTCAACTTTGCATTTTCAATTCCATTTGAATTCAATTTACAATTTCAAAAATTCACTTTTTTTCCAAAGCTTTCAACTTCAACCGAAACAATGGTTTTCATTTTCTAGTTCAATTCCTACGTTTCCATTACAATTTGAAAATCAATTTTTCCGTTAACAAAACTTTCCAAATTTTCAAAAAAAATTCTAACTCCCAGTGAAAATACTTAAAAATCCTTTTAAAAATGGATATGGAAAGCACGTTCCCCCATGGATCACAGTTACTCGGCGGTTACGCTACTATCCAAGTAGAATCACTAGTAACTGTAGATTTCACATCTCTTGAATTTAGCCATGGTTGTTTCCATAGATCGTAGTTCACACGGTGGTTACGTCACTATCCTAGTGGAATCGCTTGTAACCGTAGGCATCTTGCCCCTCGAATTACGCTAGCATACATCATGATCAATCAACATGATCCCATCACGAGGGATTTCAACTCAAATGGACACTCATACCGAGTTCTAACACCTTCACAATTTTTCAATGGAAGGTACTTTTCCATATCCTTAGTTTAGAAAACATAATATGTCATATATGTATAGTACTTCATTTCACATTTCGTACACTTTGTTTATCAAAAATAAAATAAAATTTCCAATATTCAGCTTGAATTTCATCTACTAACAAATTCAAAACGAAGTTTAACAATTAGTTTAAATTTCATTTACTTACAATTGTAAATTCCATTCATTCATTTGGAAATTTATTTCTACTTACTTGAATTTTATCTGCAAATTTAACTCACAATTGAATTTTTATTTAACTAACTCAACTTCCAATTCATTATTTCATGAATTAATAAATTATCAAGTTAGTTTACTTGAATTCAATCCCTTTTATTTTTCCAAGTTTGGATTTTTATTCAACTTGATTCAAATCAATCTCGTTTCATTTTACAATTCCAATTCATTTATTTACAAATGTAGCTTCATTTGTTCATTCACAATTTCATTCCTTAAATGAATTTATTCTCAAATACTTTTCTGGAATTCTATTTCCAATTATAAATCACATTTACAATTTACATTTACAAATCCCATTCGTATATGAATTTTTATTTCCTTATCTTTTTTCAATTCATATTTATAAATTTCATTTGTCAAATGAATTTATCTTCAAATTTTTTGTTATACCATTATTTCTCATTCAATTCCATATAACAATGATAATATTTCAATATTATCTCTTTCTAACAACCAAGCATCCATATACAATAATAATTCATAAAAAATGATTTCTTTTCTATACAAAAATAGTTTTGGGCAAAATTATTTCATTTACCCTATTCAAAACAATACTATGTCAGTTTATCTTGTTTAAGAGTTTAGAAACTCCTATCGATTATAGTTGGCCAGACTGCACCGACCAGAATCTATAAACAATCAACCGATAAGTCAACACAATACAAACAAATTTTGTATTCACTAACAAATATGCGCTCATATTTATTATCACACTCACACTCATTCTAGAGTACTACTGACTCTATCTCTAATGAGTAATTCCCAACAGAGCCAGGGTTGTCGCTTAACCGGATGCTCTGATACCACTTGTAACGATGCGATTTTACGACGCTCGAAATTCGACATTAATACGTCCACTGTATCAAATGCCGCGCAATCGAATGCCGGAAAACTGAACCATTAGGGTTAAAAAGAAGAGGTAGAAGGAGATAAAAGAAAGAAAGAACAGAAAAACAGAAACAGAAACAATATCAGAATCTCACATTCGCAGCGGAACAATATATAATAGATGAATCAATAATCTTTAAAACAAAAGACTGTATCAGTTTATACATACATCAATCAGAGTCAATATACAACTCAATACAACAATGGACAGTTATATAAACTTGTCCTCATACAGAATACACAGCGGAATAAATATACAAGTACGAGTGTACGTCTCGCCATCCAGCTCATCTACAAAGCTCCAGAATATCCAGAATATCCTGATAACCTAACTCTAGGCTGCCCGTGTGGAAAATTATAGGCACCCAGAGTTTAGAAAGGGAACAATAAACTCCGAGTCAGTCATGGTGACTGGTGTGAGATTGTAAAACAGTTATCTTCATAAAGAAAATAAAACAGATTCGCAATGCTTTTGGAAAATGAAACTACCATAAGGCCTCCCGCCACACACACAATGCAAACGCAGAATTGGAGGAGATTTCTCCTTATGATAGTCAAATATGCTTACTACGAAAAATCAGTTGATATTATTATTAATGTCTAGTGTGGAAAACATTTCGAAAGTATAATATCAATCTTAGCCAACATACAACCATTATTGTATGCCTACTATAGCTACTATGTTCAATAGCAGGTTACCGCCACATTCCATAGCAGGTTATACAACTTAAACCGTACAATGCTCATATTGTTTCTTTGGATTTCCAACAAATGGTCAGGCAAAGGAACTTCCTTACACCAAAATGGAAACGCCTCTGGAAAGACGTCCCAAGAGTCAACCTGCTCTCTGCAAACACAAGGCCGACGCTACCTCACACTTTAACCAAGCTGTAACTAGGTAGCTAACACACGAGCTATGCCATCCCCCGGTCGTCACCGACCTTTATCCGAGGATCCTCAATCACAAAGAAACAACCACAAAGTATAATAAATCTGCGGCATCAACATAGGTAAAATATCTGGGCTCAATACCATGATATCACCTCTTATCCAGAAGTAAATGACATACACTAGGGGCGCTACCCCTAAAAACCTTTGCCGCAACATTCCTGTTTCGACCATTACCGGGTTGTGAGGCTCGACGAAGTCTCGTCCACAAAGCTATGCTTTTTCACAAAGCCACGCTTTTTCACAAAGCCACGCTTTGATCAACAATTGATCAACAGCACTCTGTATGTCACATTACCAAATTAGGAATGTATCACTAGTAACAATCAACTACATAACCTCTGAGCTCGTACGTCTCAGAGAAGGGTGTTAAGCTAAGAGAATAAATTCTCCGCCACCAACAAAAATGTATTTGATAGAAACCAGCTTTACATCTCAAAGTGTAACGTCAGACACACATCCATACAAGTCCGTTCCGTGATCGAACGGAACCGAAGGCACTTCCAAAGAAGCCCTTGCAATCCGGATATTCACTAATCACGTCGGGACTTCCCATCACAAGAAGAGTGATATAAATCTCTATACCGGAGCAACTCGGTGCAGAGACATTCGACAGGTTGTCCTTTCATTTTCGAAAATACCCGGTCTTCACACCGGTCTTCAAATAATATCCATTCACGACGTATCACTATTCCGAATGGGTTATATGACATAAAGTCCTCTCCCGGCTTAACCGAATAATGAGCGTTTGTTTTAAAAACAAATCAAGTGCCATTTCAAAGGCAAATATTGATAGTCGGTTATTTAACTATCAAACAACATTCACAACAATCAACCAATTTAAATAATGTTTCCCAAATTATTAAATTTCAAAATATCTTCACAAGATATATATTTTTCCATACTTCATCACTTTGAAAACCAATTTCAAATCATATTTCACGCTTCATCTCAAAATGGTCCATTTAAACCAATTAAATAAATCCTTATCGATTTATTTCAAATTTACATCCCAAATCTGTAAATTTATTTCCACACATTAAAAATAAATCAGTGTTTATTTTTAAAACAAATTTCCCTTTCCTTTATAAATTCCATTTTGAATTTACATTTCAAAATATTCACTTATGTACGATTTTCAAATCGTTTTCCAAATATTCACTTTCAAACACCAAATCAAATTCCAAATTAATTCCAAATTTCATTTCAAAACAAAATCAAATTTCAAATTGATTCTAATTTTAATCCCAAATACCAAATCATTTTACAAATCGATTTCCAAATTTATTCTCAACACAAAAATCAATTTTCATTCAAACACCAAATAAATTTTTATATCGATTTCCCAAAGATTTATCTTCAAATGCCAAATCAATTATCAATTGGATTTCAAACAAAATTAATTTTTAAATCGATTTCCCAAAGATTTATCTTCAAATACCAAATCAATTATCAATTGGATTTCAAACAAATTTATCACCTTTTAAATAAATTCCTTTATATCTTCCAAACCATTTAAAATTCCCTTTTAAATAAATTTCCCAACTTTCGAATAATACTATTCAAAATCCATTTATAAAATCCTTTCCCATATTTTGGAAATAATTCGATAAGATTTCAAAAATCAATTTTTATACTTTAATTCCTTCTTTTAAATTCACCCAATTCTTTCAAAAGAAATTTACTTAAAATTTTCTGCTTTAAATTTCAAAAATCCAATTTCATTTATTTCTGGTATCCAACGATACCAAAAATACATTCGGCTAAATTATAGCCTTCAACAAATTCAATCACAGATATAATCATCCATAGGTTATATATAAATCATCACACAACATATGAAACAAATTCAAATGTTTTGAGGAATCCTGTTGGATCCCTCCAACCTGTTTCCCTGCATCCACAGATGTTAGCTCAATACCAATTCCACTTCGAGGTGGAATATCGCGGTATATGGGATTTATAAAATATTATCTGCTATTATGCGGCGCAATAGGGTCTCATCCGCTATATAATGCGGGAAATCAACAACTCCAATATATACATATGCCAATATATATATATATATTGCTATATATTACTATATATACTATCACAATCAAACAGTCAATCAATCAATAACTGCAAAATCAAATTTTCATTTTGAGTGAGAAGATCTCACCTTTGCTTTTTATTTTGCTATCCATTTCCATTTGGACCATTTCTCCATTTTTAACCTTGTATAAGCAATTATACAATTTATTAATATTTAAACTAATCCATCAATTAATTTTCCATTTGAAAATTTTAACTAACAAATAATTCATAGATTTCAAAAAATCAATTTTTTTTACTAAATTTAATTACTAATGATTCAATTTAACTCAAATAATTAAATTTTAAACTAATATATAATTTTTTTTCTCTTTACTGTATATAACAACAGTAATTCTTTCTACTGTTTAAAATTTTTAAACAAACTGTTAAAATCAGTATATATATATTTTTCATATTAAAACAATCTTCTGTCCCTTTCTTTGATAAATTTATCTATTTATTTACAAATTTATCATATCTAAATTGAAAACAGCAATTATATTAATTTTCCTCTAATACAAATTCAAACAGAGAAAGACCCTATACGTCACCGACGAACTCCCAGCCACCACGATTTGATTGCGAGCCACCTCGTCACAGCCCCCATCGCCAAATACTCCAACTCACGCGAGCTTCGAATTCGACAATCACATGCCACACTCGATGACTGTCACCTGCGAACTCGAGCGACACTGCCTTCGACCACATCACCTCGCGTATCCCTGACTCGACGTCGCGACATCACCCAATCGCAGCCGCGAAGATCCACATCGAAGTCGCCACCTCCTCCAGCCTAGCGCGCTCGAATTGAGCCATTCGACTTCGAACTCCAGTTGACCTCGAGAATCGCCGCCCTCAAACGAGCCATCGCGACTTCGAAGTCGCTTCCTCCGATCGCAAATCGCCGTCCCCTCAAGCGAAGCCTTCAACTTGAACCCCTACTGCTTCTACCTTCTACCCGATCGAGTTTGGGAATAAGTTGCCATTTTTTTTTCGCAAACGAATTTTTGAATTCGAGATCTAATAAAGGGGAAAGGCTCACTGCCTTGCTTCTATGAACGAAAACAAGATTTCGTTTGTAAATGAATTTTCTTCTTTTTATTTTTCTCGTCGATCTCTTCTGCGATTTTAAACGAGACTGTCCCATTTATTTTTCTCCTTCTGAACGAAAATTTACTTTCGTTCAATCTGATTTTTGTGAAGAAAAGAATGGGCATGTTTCAGAAGGCAAAGAGTACGTGATTACTTAGTGATGAGTAGGTCGGCTGAGATGAAAGATTGGTGGCTCTGATTTGATTTTTAAATCAAATAAAGATATTTAAATCGGTTAATTATTCTCTTGGCTTTTATATCTCGTACGATCACACGATAGCTTCGAAAGCTACGAAATTTGAAATCCGGTAATAATACAATATTACGGATCCAATAGAACTAGTTTCGTCGAATTCCGAGACTGTACCCCGGAACGCTATTTTTAAATATCGAATTAAACGATAAATTTCAAAACTGAAAAAAACAGTTTCAAATTCAATTCTGAGAGTTCCATTACCTTCAGAATTATCAATATGAATTTAATCGCCCAATTCACTCTGATATTTGAATTTCAAATTAAACTGACTTCCAGATATTTAAAATCAATTAAATATCCTGATTTCCAATATCAAAAATTCAGGGTCGTTACAAATCAGGTAGAATTTTCGGACCAAAGGTCGCAGCTTTTCAAAGCACGTCATATTTACACAAGACGTACTTTATGGGAGGCAAATGTTATCCCACCTTTTGGCAAGGCCGTGACACCAAGAAATTAACTGGAAACCAAAGACTGATCGTCCCTGAAGATCGGTTACACATAGGTCTACTATGGATACTGGTAAATTTGTCCCAGTCCTGATCAAGCTACAATCAATGTGGTATGACAAGTAAAGCTATGAGAGTCAACGTTTCAAATTTCAAGTCAATCCGAGTTCGTATGCACAAGATATTGATCGATCAAGATCAAGAAAATCAACACTATTCGTATCCATGCAAATTCGTATCCATCAAGTCTCAAGTGAAACACGTCTGGTTCATATCCATCAAGAGAGCACTAGTTCATATCCATGGAAGAGGCACCACTTCTTATCCATCACACCTACTCCAGTTCGTATCCATCACCTAGTGACATTTCGTATTGCTTCCACTAATGCACAGCTCGTATCGATCATCATGTACATAATTCGTATCGATCGGTCCACGATTGATACGAAGCATACCACCCACAAGCGATACGAAGCAATGCCTATAAGGTATCGATACGAAGTCGATCTTCAAACGATTCGAAGTGTTTAAATCTATATCGATACGAATTGGGGTAGAGGCTATCGATACGAAACAGAGCAATAACCATCGATACGAAAAGAATACATTTGGTCGATACGAACAAGAACACGTTCAAGGGGAAGACTGGTCACTCGGCATGAAAAGTGGATCGATCCTAGAATATAGCTCCACATCACCTTGATCGACACGTGCAAGCATGGATACGAACAGACTAATACGAACTAGAGCAATATGCCAGACCATTGAAATGCCAAATATGGATCAATCATAATTCAAAATCTACAAGTCCAAATTCCACCAAATTTTCACAGGAGCTTGCGTACCACCTCTACTTGGTCTCTGATCGATCTCGGCCCAAATGGAGCCATTTTGGATCGATACGAAATTCATACGTATCGATCAGGGATCGATCCTAATCCACCTCGGATAGATCTGGTGGGCCCTCCCACGTGAGAGAAGGAGTCTTCCGAGCTCTGAACCAGATATTTTCAGCCTACACCTATAAAAAGCAGTCCTAGGCCTTCATAAGATGGACTTTTGGATCTTCTAGACTGATACTTTATCGAAATCTCCATTGTATCTTGAGTGTACTATTGTAATCAGTTGTGACGAGCGAGAATCATCAATAAAATAGCAAACTTTCTATAGTGGACGTAGGTTACAACGCCGAACCACCCTAAATCTCTATGTTCTGTTTGTCTGTTTTTGGTGTGTTTGTCAAATTAACCTCATTTTTCATTTATATTCTTCGCTTTGATCTCTTCAAACACACCCGAAGAGTGTTGTGCCCAATTTTGGCGCAAACAATTGGTATCTTCAATAACAACGACGAAGAAGAAGACTTAAGGCTCTTCGCCCTTAATAAAGAAGATAGGCGACATACAGTTGCACTATATAACGTCGAGCCTTTATCCAGGGTTAGAAAAAAAAATTCTGTTTAAATAAGAACCCCTTGTTGAAGACAAAGTTGTCGAATTTTATAGGATATAGGTTATCCACCTTTTAAAACTAAGCTGATAATAGAAAACAAATGGCTAACTACTGAAAACATAGGATTATCGACCCTCTTGAACCTAGGCTATATCGCCTCTTTAAAACATTTTTAATCTACATAGAAATGAGCCTCGCCAGCGTTAAAAAAAAGAAATGTGACGTTAGTGCCGCGCTGCATCATTGCCAACCCTATACAATATAAAACCATGTTATATAAGGTCATCGACACTGATGCATAGCGGCTTCAATGCTATCTGCGTCACTATAAAACTTTTGTACTTAGGTTATTTCAGCTATTATGCCGCCAAATGTATAAGTGCGAAGTTAAAATATAGGTGAAGAGATGCGGCTTCAACATAGAGGAATCACGATATCGCGATGCGAACAAGTCTATGTTGCTACCTTTGTCCACTTCGACATGGCTGGAGTCACTCCATAACTACCTAACAGTTATTATATGCTTCCCTCCTTATCGACGTCGACAGTCATCAAAATGGCGGTGTTTTAGGCCCGGGGACGGTATAAGTGCCATGGCATTATGGTAATTGTCACGAATACTGATTTCTTACTAACAAAAGCATATACTTTTCACCAAATTCAATTTCTTGTTAAATTCCTATTGGATAAAACAATACTTTGACAATTTCTTTCCAAAAAAACTACCGCATATCAGTTTTACCTTTCCAAAACATTTGTCAACTTAATTAATTAATATTTTTTTAGCAAAGTTAACGGGAAGGAATTGGTCCCCTACCAGATAGATTAAAGGAATGAAATAGATTTAGAAATAGGCTTCTAAATCTAGGAAGAAAATAAAAAAAGAAAATGAAGAAAACTAAAACCTAAAAACAGCACAAAGAAACAAATACAGAAATCAATCCCTATACAAGACCGATCCAAGGATTTCTTCCTTGGTTTCCTTTCATTACAAAATACCCTTCTATCTCTCTTCCCATATCTTGTATAACACAGTTTAATTAATTAATAATTTAAATACTTTCCTAGCATATTAAATTCACGATAATTCATAATCACTGGGGAAAAATCCCCAAAAATCATTAAAATTCAGAAATATTATTTTCTTTACCATATAAAAATTTCGAGGCCAAAAATCATATTTAATTATTTTAAATAATTAAAACCCAAAATAAAGCTATTTGTCCTTAGGAAATTCATAAAATATTTATTTTAACTTGAAAAATTATGAAACTAAAAATCATCTCCAAAATAATGTTTTACACAACATATCAAAAAATCAAAACGACTGGAGATTAAAAACATAAGTTTTACCCTTAAACCCCTCTTAAATAATTTCATAAAAATTCCGCAAATCATTATTCTATCCAAACAATGATTATACAACCATATATTGGTAAAACAAATAATAATAATTCAGGTACTCTCCATAACTAGATATAAACACAAGCAAAAGAGATGATTCATGTATTAATCGCCTTAGATTTTTGATTGGAGTTTGAGATTGGTTGTTGCTTTAGTTTCCTTAAGCTCCTTCTCTTTGAATCCCCTTGATTTTGATCCCCTATAGCATGTTAATGGCCGGCCTTGGTGTGTTTTCTTTTTCTGATTATTATGATGCTATGAAAAAATGAGAATGAATATAATAGGGAGAGGTTTAAGGATTAAAAGATGGATCTACCTATTTTGCCCATCTCATATATTCTCTTATATGTTAAGCTTTTAAAACAATCTCATTAATTAATTCATTAAGGCACGACCTTTTGTTAATAATCAATTCTCATTCTCCTTAACCATTTACAATGGGATAACAGGATAGTATTTGATTTGACATAAAGCGTGGAGAAAAGAGCTAAGCATTGAGGTTCCACTATTCTTCTTTGTTCCTCATATAGTTACTTTTTGTATTATGTGAATTGAGTATTTTTTGAGATTGTTTTTATGAAATGCTTTACTTATATTCTTTGTCTCTGTAATGTTTAAAAACTCGATAGCTCATATTTCTTAGCACCGATGCGAGTTCCAAAATCACCATTGGCTTTGGATTGGTATGTCGGGAGGTGTGGGTTATCACATTTGGTATCAGAGCTTAAGTTTAAGATTCCTTAGGAGTTAGGTATGTATTGAGAGAACCTATTTGAATACTTTGAAAGAGAAAATATTTTTCCAAAAGGTTTTCAAAAAGTTTTTTGAAACGGGTTTCCATAAAGGCATATATATGTATAGATAAAAAGTATTCAAAAAGGTTTTACGTATGTTTGTAAATTTTCTAATATGAATATTCATTAACTCCTTATACATTTTGACTCATGAGGTAGTGGTTGGTTTATTCCTAATATAAGCAAACAACTGAGGGTTAGAGTAAATGTTAAGGTTATAACAGTTGAGTTGAAAAATAACTCTTCACGGTTATTATAGTTTACCCCATAAAGAAATGCTAGTAGAGGATTCTTATACAGCTAGTAGTAATACATAAATTATGGATTTAAGAATGAGTGAAGAAGGTTAGTACCATGAGACCCTTGAAATGAAAGTAGAAATCCTACTCTTATATTGGTAGTAGTTGCAAATACTCCTTTTTATTTAAATGTGCAGTTAGAGTATTTCTATATTGGATTGGATATTGTATTGAAGGATAAACTTGAGCTAAACATTTTTGGAAAGAAGGACAGAAACTCTATGCACTTAAAGCATTGTTAGGTATAGTTGGGCATGTGTAAATTAAGTTGCTTTTATCTACTCCGCTTAAATGATAAACCAGTGAAAATGCTTTCTAAAAATTAGAAATAGTAAATGTCTGATATTTTTAAAGAAAAAAATCGAGAAGTATGTAAGACTCCATAAATCCAAATTGACTAGCCCATGCTCCAGCTCGTGATCTGCTCGTTCGAACAATGAAATTTCCATTTCCAGATCCCATCCTTTGGGTTCCATTCATGCTTCTCAGGTGAATTGCTTTGCTATATTGGCTTCATCCTTCGATGATGCTTTGAATTAAGACCCTGTCTCAGGTCTTCCCGGAGTTACTGGATGTTCCCATTTGTCACCTTTGTTAGTAGCTGCGGAGAATGGCCGTTGGTTGTAGGTCGTTCCTCCTGTTTTGGTGATAGTTTGGGTACTGTCAATTGTGTTGTAGTGGATGTCGTACCCATTCCTAGTAAGAAGCCCTTTTTGAAGTTTGCACCTTTGTGGAAATGCTAATGTAAAATATGCTACTAAATCTTGTTATACTTTAGCAGGTTTATCTCCTTCAACATCGAGGCCCTCTCATGTCAATGACTCTTCTAAATCTTCTCTGACTTTGGCTAAGAGGAATAGTTGGTCATCCTTGTTTAAGTCCTTGCCAAAGAACGCTAGAGCTTTCATTCCATGCTCTTTTGATATCTTAGATGATGACGATGTGCTGGTTGCTCCGTCTGTTGTTCTCCAAGCGGGTATTGACTACTAGTTTAATTACTTGGTCGGATTTTTCTTGGATTCGTCCCCGCCTTACAAAGATGTCTGCGACCATTACAGCCGTGTATGGAAATTAAGAGGCAGGCTTCTTGTTCAGTTTGTTGATACCATGTACTATCTCAAATTCTCAAATAGAGACGATAAGCTTCAGGTAATCGAGGCGGATCCATCAGTCATTGAAGGGAAGCCTTTCATTATCACTCCTTGGAGCTTAACGGTTGGCAGGGTTAGGAGACAAATCCTCTCTATCCCGGTATGGGCCACTTTCACTCATAGTCCATCTATCCTACAACCTTTATTTGGTCTGAATTAATTGGCTAGTCTTATTGGCTATCTACGATGCTTTGACTCAAGTACAGTAGACTAGAAGAGCTTGAGGTATGCCAAATATTTAATTGAGATTATTCACATGAGGCCTTTTCCAACTAAATTAAAAGTAAGATTAGACGAAGGGCAAGATGTGGATGTTCAATATAGCTGGTATACCGATATTTGTTCATCTTGTCAGTCTTTTAGTCATACTACGGACTCCTGCCCTTCTGGTCCTGTTGCTGATACCCAACATCCTTCTGTCAAGATCCCTCCGCCTAGGCCGGTCTTGAACTATGTTACTAAGTCCAAGGTTCCGACTCCTCCTATCGTCTATGTTTCTCTTCCCCCTGATATTGATCTCGTTATTACTGCACCTATCGAGGAGGCTTCCTCTCCTATAGTAGATTTGGCCGCTACTATCTCCTCTAAGGCCCCTGCTACTGATTCGGCTGCTGATATTTCCTCTGTGTCTCTTCCCGTTACCCCTATTGATGAAATTTAAATTTCTCCTTCTAACACTCTTGTTCGACCCTGAAAGCCTGACATTTCGCTACCTCCACTTATACTGCCTATGATCATTCTCTAAGTGCACCCCCTGTTTCTTAGATCCCTATTAAGAAACCTTGGGAACACTATGTTTCTGACATGCGCTACAATCCAACTAATTAATGTTTTTCATATTCGTCTCCGTACGATCTGGCGAAGACTGATGCTTACATTATCAAGTTTCGGATGATGAGCTTATTTTGGCTTCGGAAGGTGATTTGGGTGAATGGAACAGGCTATTACTTGAGGATTGTACTTAGGACAGAAGTTTTACATGCTCTAGCGATTGTGTAGACTACATTCTTGGCCTTGCTTTCCTTTTCTATGGTTGCGTAGATGTTATTGGACCCAATCTGTCTGATGTTGGTAGTGATTCTTCCTCTGTTGAGGAATGGTAGTTATTGTTTTATCTGGTGAGGCATTATTGTCTCTCACCTGTATTGTATATGTTAAGTGGTTTGGCCACTATAAAACCAGTTATAGTAGTTCTGTGCATGTGCAGAACACCTGTTTCATATTTTTTAATAATAGTGGCACAACCCACTATAAAGCCGGCTTGCCTTGCAAAAAGACCCAGTTTTTGAACCTCTTTTATAAATAAGAAATGATAAGTACCTAAAAATGTATTTTATAAATAGTTTTGTCATATTTTAAAACAAAAATAATAGTAAGATGAAACATCATGTTTTCTTTTAAAATATACTTTTATGAAAATTTATTATTTACAAAGGAAAGTTTCAGAAAGGTATGATTTGATGTACATTATGCTAAGTTAAACTAAACTGTTTTTGGTAATTTAAATTAAAGAAAATGTCATGATCTTTGTAAAAAGGAAGTGTTTGTTAAAAATGAATAAAGGATTTTATAGTTTTAGAAACTTACTAGTTTTGTGGAAGATGATGCTAAAAATCAAAGATTTTAGATTGAAGAGGAAAATTAAAAGATATGACTATCACTTAAACCTAGAAAGGGAAGAATTAAATTGGAGTTAGATAAATAGGATTACGCAGCCTACAAAGACTAAATTGATGATGGAGTTCAGAAGCAGTGAAATATATTAAGGTAGAGATAGGGAGTAGTATGGAGATTTAGTGACCTTTTCAATCAACGTTTGAATTGGAAGGTAGAATACTAAATCAAACCCCAAAGAATAGCGAAGAGTGGACACTACTTTGTGTTCTCTACCCATTATGGTTTAAGTTGTAAATTCTTGGTGCAAGAAAGTTTGAAAAGTATGATTTGGATAAACATATTTTAGGATAAGGAAAGAGTAAGCCAAGTTGTTTTAATTGTATCAAAGAATGCTGTGGATGCAAGAAGTTTTTCAGTTTGAACCATTAAAGGGAAAATTAGGGTCTACCTCAATCCTTATAGGGAGTATTAAGTAACAAATGGGCATTTTCTTGATTACATTAGGCAATCTAAATGGAATGGTAAGAGTAGCCTCGACATTTTATCAGCAAGGTTGATACCAAATAGGTGAGAGAGAAAAATACCTGTAGGCTACGGGCAGTTTAGGTATTGTATTGTTCCCCTGAAGGCTACGGGTGGTCCAAGTATTGTTTTGTTCCTGAAAGGCTACGGGCGGACTAGGTGGACGTAAGTGGGAAATTTTATATATATTAATATATATACACATACATTATTGGATTTATATCGTTGTGGATATGCTCCATGTATGCCTAAATGTAAATCTTGGAATTGAAGGGTTAAATATTGCATATACTTGAATACGAAAATAAGGGGGAAGTAGTCCCCAAATTTATGAGATAATTCATTAAGGAAATTGCATGGCAATTCCAGGTTTGTTGGGTAATTGATATAAGCTAGTAAACACAAATTGGAAGTGGTTATAAATTGGGGTAGGATTTATAGTATTTTAATTCATAGGAATGAAGTGTGTAGCAACATAAATTTCTATAAATTATCCAGTTTTAGTTCAAAGGTGTATCATTTGAAATAATAAGGAATATACCTAAAAGAAAGAGATGTACAAAATAGGAATGTCTACTGTATTTTGAACCGTCTATTTCAATAATAACAAAAAAGATAATTCCTTGTAATTTCAAACATAACAAAAATCCTATTTTAGATTATTTTGTGGAAAGTTATAGAGTTCACATTTCCATTTAGGGAAGATGTAATTCGAACATATTAAAATACAAAAATCCCTGAGTATAAACAAAAGTATTGGTCATTATGTCTATTGGATTAAAATGGCAAGGCACTATTCCATATTGAGTTGTCTCGACCATAAAATTGGTGAAATAAAATGGTGAGAGGTTACATTTGGGAAAAAGATCCCATTGGTGGGATGGCATAAGCAATGGTAAATTTTGGAAGTTCGAACCATAAAAAATATCCTAGATGGAACTAGAGTTAAGACTGTGCAAGGAATTGTAAATCAAGGATTTGGATTTCAGTTAAAAAAGATATTGCTATTTACAGGCATTGGAAATGCGAAGGCAGTTTTCACAGAAAATAAGACTTAGAAGTTTTCAATAAGATGTGGAGGAAAAAATAATAGAATTCTTTCTGTGACGACTTGCCTTTTCGACCCTCAAAAGTAGACACTAATACATCTATAGTGTTCACATGCCGAGCACCCAAGTGTCAAAAAGATGGATCGTTGTGGTGAAAGAAAAGAAAAGATAGAATAAAATTTCACATCATGACGAGTAATATATAATATCCAAATGATCTTTACAAAAAATGAATAAAACTTTAATATTCATACAACAATCAGAGTCTAACCGATCATCGGCCTGGACAGTTATAACAAAATGTCCTTACAAATGATGGTTTATAAAAACAAGAAATACAATGGAAATAGAAGTACGTGAATACGTCTTAGTGGCATTCGGCTCATCTCTTGAAGCTCTAAAGCATCCAAAGCTAACTTTGGAAAAATACTTGTGTTTGACCCGGGTATTGTAAGAAAATAACACCCAATCAGTCTGGTAATCAGCTTGAGAAAATCAAATCATATAGATTGTTATATTTATAAAACCTTTTCAAAAATAAAGGTAATTCGTAAGACTACGCCACATATAAACATGAACGGGTTTTTACCTTACGATAACCAAACCATTTTATAAGAAATCTTGTGATATTATAACAATGTCTAGGGTTTAAAATAAATATATAACATAGCTGAAATGCTTGCATCTCACGTTCCCGCATATTTGGTATACAACTAAGTCCGTAAAGCACGTATTGGAAATGGATTCCATACAATGACAAGGTAAGAAACTACCTTCCGTACAATACACCTCTAGCGAAAATTTATCGAGGGTGCAAACCTATTGTACCTCAGTGAATCAGGACCTGCCTACCCCTTCCTGGATAGTACCGAATATGATCATCCTTCAGTTGTAGCTTACAATCGTACCAGGTCCCTAGCACACATAAACCCATAAATACCGATCTAGATCAGGTGATGACCATACCCTTAATGGGTACGACCCACATAGCCCTATAGCATAACTATTTTTATCATTACTAGGTGTGAGGCTCGAGGCTACGTTTTACCTTTTTAACAAATCCCACTTGAAATGCTAACACTACCATTCAAGCAACATGCAATGTCAGCATTCATCCATATAAGTTGTTCAGGATATGAACAAACCGAAGGCACTACTTCTACTACATTCTTTTTGGAATCACCCTCAGAATTAGTAGCAAGTAACTCTTGCACTTCAAAGAACCCCATCTTCAATTTCCATCATCTTTAAGATGTCTTCAATTCAAATGCTTATGCCGGTTCAAGGTGGTTTTCGAATAAGTAATGCTTATCTAATCCTGATCTCTCCGAACTGACAACGATAGTTTTTGGTCGATACAATCCTGATTCTTTTAGAAGTAAGCGGACTAAATAAAAGTCCCAAAGGGACCTCCAATACACCTCTTAAAGCGAGAGACGTTTCACTTGAATGAGTTATCCTAAGGGAATCTCAAACTATATGAAATCACAAAGCTTCCATATACTTCCTAAGTCAAAACATGTCAAGTTGTCGATATTGGACAAACCACTATCTGGTGTACGTATATATTTTGCATATGGAAAATCGGACATCATATACTTATCACGACTTTTAGATTTCAACCCCGTGCTATCCCTTAATTAACAATGAAGTTGGACAAGTTAGAGAACTACCATTGACTCGACATACATTCTTAAACACTCAAAGATAGAAACGAGCTTCCATACCTCGAAATTCAGTGTCAAGTATAAGATGAAGTACCTTCCATATACTTCATTAATCATGACCTATTTATAGAAATTAGCCATCTAATACTTATCACACTTCCGACATTTCGACTTCTCTATCCCTAGCCCAAAATCAAAGCCAGGTAATTAGAGCACTGGTTACTCCAGACCTTGCCTTAGTCAAAGCACTTTGATTCTTGATCTTAGAGATAAAAGAAAGTGTACTCATCGACTTTTAGTGTTAAATATAAGACGAGTTACTTTCCATAAACATGTCAACATTTAGCATTAGTTTATTATTATTTTTTATGTTAATTAATGACATCGACAAAGAAATCCTTGCATAAAACAAAGTCTTTTTAAAACAATCGAAAAACCAACTCAGTAACAACCCAAACTCCAATGGTCCAGATTTTTCGCAAAAAGGCTAAAATCCAAGCCCACTGAAGTTCGAGTTGGGTATCTGGTATCCTGCAAATAGGCAAAGATAAATATATCAGAGCTCAATTAATTATCTCACAGCGGAATTGATTAAAATATAATAGCAAGTAGATACTCATCCAAATTAAATAATAACACTTCCTAAGCAAGTGTCGCATAGTTGAGAAGTCTCTGCCATCTACCTAACCTGTAGGATGTTATGAGGAGGGGTCAAAACAAAAGTTCTGTTGAATGGATAAATTATATACTTCTAGGCTTAATTCTACATATATCGTTTTATTTCCATTTACTCTTATATTAGCTTCATTAGGTTACAATATTCTCACCTCTATTCGTGAATTGTGCTCATCTACTCCATAGTAGATTAAAACCTAATAACTAATATATACATATATGTAGCTATATGCCCAATGACCAATTGGTCCTAGGTACCACCCATGGTACCTTCCGTGTCCTCCTCTAAAAGGAGTCCATCGTCTTGTCTCGAGAGCGTTATGTAACTACATCTGTAAAGGACTGCTTCGTAAGGCCTACAATACAGATGCTCCATCGTCTTGCTCCGTAGTTATATCTGTAAAGGACTGCTTCGTAAGGCCTACAATACAGATACTCCATCGTTTTGCTCTACGAGCATTCCGTAGCTACATCTGTAAAGGACTGCTTTGTAAGGCCTATAATACAGACGCTCCACTACTTACTATGAAAACGTAAATCGCATCCGCACTAGTCTATACCAGTGCTTGGACATCCACAACGTACCACCCAGTTCATACATTAAGGACTACGTAATCGTTCTGTCTACTATCTGAATCCCGCCAACAAGGTCTACCTTGTACGGAATTCAGTCGGGGATTTTCTATATCTGTAAAGGACTGCTTCGTTAGGCCTACAATACAGATATTCTAGTTGGTCTGGCTCTTTTTCATCGTGGCTATAACCCCACACAGCCACCCCTCAACTAACTGAAATACTTCTAAAAGTTAAGTGGATGTGCCCTACTGCAAACAATCTAACATCCAAATGGCGGTGCCCCACATCCAATGTCTCGATAGTGAAATAATCATTGGCATGTTGGTTTAACTCTAGTCTTTCCTGAAATTGCTCCTGGTCTTGATGTTGGCCGATATCCGCTTGTTACTATCCTTAAACTTACTTGCAAGTACTGGACATACGAATACCCTACTCCGAACACTAAGCCCTTATGACTGCCTACAAAGGTCTGCTTCGTTAGGCCTACAATGCAAATGCAGTCAAGGCATACTCTCTTGATGGAACACCTACAGACCTGCCTCCGAGGATACAGCTTCGTTAAGCCTACCCAAAGGGCCATCCTAGAGTATCCTCACGTCCCGTAGAAGTATCATACTTTCTTGAAGCCTAAATATACTAAGTTGGACGTGCTTCTCCGTTGCTGAAACCCATGATGAACTACTTTGTTGGCGCTTCATCCTTTGGCTGCTCCAAACGCATTTTGATTCTTTCATTAGACCCTAAGTCTAATATTTTAATTTGCGTTTAGTTTACTTTCTTATTCTGTTGGCTACTTATTTACTCTAATTAACATATTCTTGCCCTCGTCTCACCTCTATCTATTGTGAGATTTCAATTTATTTAATAGGGAATGTTGTTGGTATGAGTCACATTCATTATCTTGTTTATTTAATTTAATATAAATCTTAAGTTCATTAAAATAGGCCTCTTTTATCATTCCTGCTTTATTTGCTTATCGACTTAATATTAGTTGTTTAAATAAGCTTCTATCATTATTCTCTACTATCATTGCTTACCAATTTATTATAAGTCTCGCGATAAGCTTTTCCGTTCTTATTTCATAATTATAGCATATGTTATAATTCTACTTGCAACTGTTACTTTTTCTTCTTTTATAGTCCGTTATTTAATTGCAAGCATTTCTTGTCTGCTCTAGTCTGCCTTCTTTTATTATGGTATAGAATTTTCTTTAATTCTTTAATATTACATAATTCACTTATCATAACAATTGCCTGGTTAAATAGCCTGCGCAGTAAATGCAGACTTAGGCTCATTAAATATATTTATAGCCTCAAATTCTTAAATTAATAATTTTCTTGTTTCAAATCATACTTTACTTTATTGTCTGCTATTTTAGGAAGTAATTCTATTTTATTTGGTTGGTTATGAAAACTATATAATCCATTTCCATATCTTAATATTGGATAATACTATAATCAATCATCCGTAACTGCAAGATATCTCTTTTACTATTTTGGAGTAGTGTAAAATACAGTGGTTTCTCTATTTTACACTAATTCCCCTTTTTATTTCTTTTATTCTGGCAGTTATGTTTATCGTTATCTTTTAGATATTAAGTTATGGAAATGTATCCTATTTTCTAAACCAGCCAATTAATCTAATAATTACTCCCAAATTAACTTTTCCCATTTTAATGCAATTTGTTATAGTAATTTTATTCCTCAACTTTTATTATTTTACATCTAATTTCCTTCATTTCAGTATTCTTAATTATTTAATCCATATTTGCGTTTAATCTATTCTAATCCATACGCGACGAAAAAGGAGAGGATAAAGAAAACTGACGTTTGCATAAAAATCCAAAACATAGAAAAAGATGTAAATAAGGCATAGAAAATAGTGTATGAATACTAATACTGTAAAAAACTACAAGTCTTCTTATAGTTCAGCATAATTTAATCAATATGATTAATTACTGAATAAAATTTTCTAAACGGGAATCTAACGATAATATATCTTAAACTTAAAAGATATATAAATAAATCCACTCACCTGTCGTCCTTAGCTTTACCTATGCTTAGCTTGGCTCCATGGTCCTTTTGGATCCCCCTCCAAGATGCATAATATTTAAATTTAGAGGATCTTCTCCCTAGAAATATTTTCTTTTTAGGGTCTAGTCTTTTGGCCAAGGACCCAAAGAAATATTTCTATTTAGGGTTCAGCCTTAGGCCAAGAACCCATTGGGAGAAAATCTAATTGTGAGAAAAGAGCTAGGCCTAGGGTTCTATTTATAGGGGAGCTTGGGGATCTCGGACCATTAGATTCTTGGATTGAATCTGGAGCCACCACATCACAAGGCGATCTTGAACCATCGGATTAAAGAACGTACGGCTCAGATCGCTTAAAAACTAGAAAATTCGTCACTGCACGTACCTGGATGAAGTTTCGTCCAGGTCACTACGTGGGTCGACCGGGCGGTCGACCGCCCTTAGCCAGCGGTCGACCATTGCGCCTATTCGATCGACCTTCTGGTCGGCTCATATTCATATTATATATATATATATATATATATATATATTTCGTTCGGTTACTTGATTCTGTTTCGTTCCTAACTTCTTCATATTAGCTTGGTTTTTGACATGTTATATATAGAAACTGATCAAAAAATCGCCCCGGACGAAATGATACAAGTT